>OX422207.1:752402835-762402835 GCA_949130495.1 Sambucus nigra
TTCAATATTAGAGTTAAACAAGGTTCTTTTACATTATTTATCAACATGATTCAGAGTATAACAATTTCGTTCATATTTCAAGATTTAATAATAGGATTTGACATACACCTATCCTAATGCAATATCATGATATTAAGGTTGAATATACCATTTAAATAATTTTAAAAATTGGTTTTTGTAAGATTAAAATCAATTTATCAACATATTATTTTAGAATCCAATGAACTACTACTACCATAACATAATCCCAATTTTATTCTTAAATGATGCAAATTTGCCTTAGGCCAAATCAATGAATTAAAGCCTCAATCCCCCTAACCCCTCTTCTTCTTGAGTGCCTCTTCTATCCTTAGCTTTCTAGGGTTTCTCTAATGCTTCAAACTTGTTTTATGTATTACTAACTAACCTAAAACTATTCCTAACCTAATAAATCCAAATAACATTCTAAATGGTCCAAAACTCTTCCTAAGTCATTTACCAATCCAATGGCCTTAAACCCCACTATTTTAAATAAAAAATGGATACTCCCAACATCCAAAGGTGAACACGAAATATACCAAATTCTATTTATTTATTTTTCTCATTTACTTAAGTTATAAGCCGATACAAGTCGAATTAATTAAAATTTAGTTATCAATTAATTCCTCGTGACTCAGTGTTATAAGAAATTATTTCACATCGGTGGAACCTGATACCGAGGGGATAATATCTAAATAAAGAAACCATCGACACCTAGTCTCTGACTATTCCTTATTCACCCATAATATTAAATTACTTTCAATATATAATCATAGAATTAAAGTGTATTATAGTGTTAATTCACGAAGCACAAATACAATCACATATCTGAGTCATATACAACCATTCAACAAATATAATGAGTGATATACCACATGTCACGTGCAAATATAATCAATTTAGAAACTAATTAATTAGTATAAAAAAGGGGTACTATAGAATAACTATAAGTCAACCTATTATTCCACCAATTAACTATACATGTAAGATTTCAGAAATGTTCAATGTATTTTTTGGGAATGGTTTGGCTGGAATAGTTGGTCGAGTTTTCTATAGTTGTGCAATACCTTTTATGTGCAAAAATCTCCTTTTTGTGGACATGGTGAAAGGTACTAATAATGCACCAAAAAGATATAAGCCACCAAGTGCAAAGCAAAATAAGAACATCACTGCTTGACAAGGAAATAACTAAAGTTGATTGTACATTGATGGCTTTACAATATCAACGGACATTATTTGTAGTATCCATTACATTATATGGTTGAACTAACATTAAGAATAATCTATTAATGAATGTTATAGCAGTTTCAGGAGGAATGACTATGTTTCTCAATGGTGTCGATTGTTCAAGGGATAAAAAATCAGAATTTGTATTGCAGACCTTTTAATTAAAGCTATAGAAACTTGTAGAACATATAATGTTGTGCATATTTTAACTAATAATACATAAGTATGCATGTGGTATGAGGTATTATAATGGACATATTTTCTCACATCTTTTTGTTGGGATGTATGGCTCATACTTTGAGTCTACTAATGAAAATCATTGCATGTTTTAAGAATTCAAGGTTGTTATTTATTAAAAAGATATATGATAGAGAAGAATTGGTTGTAAATTACATCAAAAGCATAATATACTTCCCTTTATATTCAGAAAATTATATGCACTAAAGGTTATTCAAGTTAAGAAAACAAGGTTTGGTCATCAATATGTGGTTCTATAATACCTCTTTATAGTGAAAAATGCTTTAATTTCCATTGTTTTAAATGAATAGTGAAAGTAAATAAAAAGTGGCATTTATAAGTCAAATTTAGAGCATGGTGATGTGAAAAATAATACATTATACGATGCATTTTGGCAACAATTAAAAATAATTTTAAACTTTAGAAAAGAATTTTGGTTGATGATTCGCTTTTGTGATTCAGATAAAGTTGTTATTGGGGAAGTATACCAAAATATGTAGGACATGTTGAGTTCAATTGAAGTCATATTATAATAATACATTGAGATATGTGATGGAATAAGGGGTCTTATTCCACATCGTTGGAAGAAAATGAATGTCCTTTTGCATTATCTTACTTATGTTCTAACACCTTGGTATTATTCCAATTCTTAGTTAAAGAGTTTATGTCCCAAGGGGAGAAAAGAATGAGGCTTCATTCAAATTCAGAAGTTCAAAATGTATACTTAAATGTGATGAATCGACTACTTAGTAACTCCCACAAAACATCTATCATTTGTGTGAAACTTAGTGATTTTGTTTTTAATGTAAGTGTGTTTGCTCAACCTCGATCAATCCGAGATAGTAAAATTATATGTGACAACCCGCAATCCGAAATAAGGGGTGTCCAGCCCGATACCTCCACATAATGGAATCATGGATTGAAATCATCCTCAGCATCATAACAATAAAATAGGTATACGGGAAAACAACCCAATAAATCAAAAAACGGGTTGCCAAATTTTTTAATTTGATTACAAGTTAAGAAAATAAATTAAACAACCCAATCGATTAGAATGTGGAATTCCAAGAAACTTATATTAATAAGAAAACAAACAAACAATAAGAGGACCAAATAAACTGTCGGTCCACAGTTACAATACAACGTATAACCACAGTTAATTATTTTACATAATACATCCATTAACAATTACAAAAGTTTGGGCTACCCGCCCGAAAGAAAGACCCGATCATATCTAGACTTCAAAAATGAAGGCATCTAACAAGCACCCTATAATATCCGCAAAGTCTTACAGCTCCTCAAAAACATAGGAATAGAAATATCACAACGGGCACCCTTGCGGAGGAGCACCTGAACGGATATAATAACATGCACAACATGGAAAATGAACGGGTCAGGGCCCGGTTTATTTATGATTTCCGGATGAATAAGAAGCATGATAGATATGGACAATCAATCATGATTGAAGCTGATGAGAATCTAACAACCTAATCATCAAATATAATAATGCACTTTAAATGATTCTAACAGTTATTACTTAAGCAAGATAATAAAATTAAATCTCATTACTCCTCATATCTTTTCATTTTCCATTCCTTAACAGGAATATAATTACCATCATATCTTTCCATTTTCCATTCCTTAGAAGGAATATAATTACCATCATATTTTCATATGGAAATTCACATATACCAAGTCCCACTTGATTTAGAAAGGTTATATTCTTATACATATAACGATTCTAAGACCGCCCCTCCGAGTTTCCTCACTCGGCACGCCCCTAAATGACTATCATCTTCCAGGGCCTATCTATACAAGATAACTTGGGCACCTAACGCACATCGAAATGTGTCCATATACCTACGAGTGAGTCATAACCACACCAGGAATTACCTCACTAGCGCAGAAAAAAACATATAAAATCCCGCATATGGCCGAGGACTATAGTCTCCCTGCATTCACTAGTCAGGGGACATCACCTCATGCGTGAGCTTCCCTTATGATAGCATTTAGAGAGTTGTGTTTAAGTAAATTAACATTTACCAATTTAAATCTCATTATCATTTTCATTAATCACATGCATGTTTTATGTTATATGAAACCATAATCCTTGAATATTTTCATTAATATACATCATATTTTATGTCCCGAATTAGTCTCCAATGATCACCCAAAGATCTTACAAGTCCCAAGGTGTTATATACCTCCATAGGGCCTCTAACATCTCCAAATATGGGCTCATAATTCTTAATTTCTAAGAATTTGTGAAATAAAAGTAATGCCTAAACATCATTTTATAAACCCATGATATGAACCCCAAGCAAACCCATTCAACTCTAGGGTAACGACCAAACTCAACTAAAACTCTAAGACTCTAAGTTTACTTCATGGAAGAAGGTTCTTAGGTCCTAATCCTAAGCGAAAGGGTTAAAATTAGAAAAGAAAAACAAAAGGAAAAATGCAGGATTTCCGAATCGATTCGGCCAGACCAGCGAATCAATTCGGACCAGCCGAATCGATTCGGTCAGGAAAACCAACACTCTACATAACAGCCAAATCGATTCGGAGATAGCCGAATCGATTTGGTCCACCCAGACCTGGAAACTATCTCAAGGTGAATCGATTCGGCCAGGTCGAATCAATTCGGTTCTGCAGAATTGCCAAGTTTTGGCTATGAAGTCTTGGACTCCTAATTTCTTCCAAACTCCACCATCCCAAACCCTTATTATTTATTACTACCAATTGATTATAAATGCACCCAACAACCATAATTTACCCCAAAATCCAATCAAATCAACCTCCAAAGGTTCAAATCCCATAAATCCAATAAAAGCCCTAACTTTCTTAAACCATAATTAACCACAACTATCAACACTAATTATTCAACTTAAATCTTACAATAGCAAGTAAAAAACTTTCCTCAAGCTTTCAAGTTCAGATTTGATGAGGACGAATGCAATATTTGATCTCCAAATCTTCAATCTCTCTTTTCTCCACAAGTTTTTCTTCTTCTCTTTCTTTCTCTCTAGGTTTAGGAATATAATTAGGGGAAAATAGAAGACTTAGGGAGATTAAGTCGTGGATTAGGTCTAAAATTCCAACTTAAGTGATCAATACCGCGATAAAATGACATACAACTATATAATTAAGGTAAAACCAGTCAAAAGTGCCCGGAACCTCAAAATACAATATGGCACATAATTTGACTATCTCGCACCTTCCGGGACTAACTACGCCCTCCAAATTATCATTTGGAAATTTTATAATTCATTTTAAGTTTCGGGTTCATTATTAATCCAAAGTGTTATTTTAAATTTTATGACATAATAAAACACAACATGACGATATTCACCTACATTTAAGGTAAATATGCAACAACATAGTAAATATTAACTTTTCTTCATTAAATTAATACTTACTCTACATTCCAACATTTTATATCTAATCACTATATCTAGCAAATAAATATAAAATAGGTTCTCAAAAGTGGGGGTTATTACATACTCCCCCCCTTATGAGGGAATTTTGTCCCCAAAATTTAAGCGTACCTTGTATAAAGAGATGCGGATACTTTTCCCGCATATCATCCTCGCGTTCCCATGTCGATTCCTTGGTGTTCTGGTGACTCCATTGGACTCGCACCAAGGGCAACACACGAGACCTCAATCTATGCTCCCCATGCTCTAAAATTGCAACCGGTTGTTCTTCATATGAAATGCCAGGTTGCAAGTCAATATCCTCGAAAGGGATGTGCCAAAGTGCATCTTCACACCTCCTATACTTATTTAGAGATAAAACATGGAATACATCATGAATTTGTTGCAAAGGTTTCGGTAAGGCAAGTTGGCATGCCACTGGACCCACCTTCGCAATAACTGGAAAAGGTCTGACAAAACATGGCGCAAGCTTCCCCCTTCTTTCCGAAATGCTTGATGCCTTTCATCGGTGACACTCAAAACAAGACTTGGTCCCCAATTTCTAATTCCATGTGCCATTGACCCACATCAGCACAGCTCTTTTGACGCTCTTGGGCTATCCGAATGCAATTTCGAATAAGTTCAATTTTAGAAGAAATATCTTGGATCATTTCAGGTCCAAGAAATTTATTATCGCCCACTTCCAACCAATAAGTGGGTGACCTTCAGGGCCTACCATACAAAGCTTCATAGGGCGCCATCCCAATTGTAAATTGGTACGAGTTGTTATAAGCGAACTCAACCAATGGGATATTTTGTTCCCAATAACCTTTGAAGTCAAACATACACATACGAAGCATATCCTCCAACATTTGGTTTACTCTTTCAGTTTGGCCATCTGTTTGAGGATGATAAGAAGTGCTCAGCCTCAATTCAGTCCCCATAGCCTCTTGGAAACTCCGCTAAAAGTGGGAAACAAAGGTCTTGTCCCGGTCAGAAACTATATTCAAAGGCACCCCATGGAGTCTAACAACCTCCTCGATGAACAATCGAGCATAGCGAGGAGTGTCATAATCGGTCTGCACGGGTAAGAAGTGTGCCGACTTAGTCAAGCTGTCGATAATCACCCAAATAGAATCGCACCCACTCCATGACCTTGGCAAGCCCATAACGCAATCCATTGATATGCTTTCCCATTTCCATATCGGAATCTCTAACGGTTGCAACAAAAATTGTCGATCATTGATGATCGATCTTGACCAATTGGCAAGTAGTGCATTGGAACATGAACTCAGAAATATCCCGCTTCATACATGGCCACCAATACTGACCGCGCACGACTTGATACATCTTGTCCCCACCAGGATGTACCGTAAATTTTGACCCTTGAGATTCAGCCATCACCGCCCGTCTCAAATCCCCTTCCTCCAGAACAATGAGTCTTCCATAGAAGCGTAATCCACCCTCAGAACTAATTGAGTAGGACTCCGATCCCTCGGACAGTAATTGGCGTATATGGTCTTGGAAACCCTTATCCCTTCCTTGGTCTTCTACAATCCTTGCCATAATGGTAGGAGTAACGGTCGTCACTAATATGGACGCTCTCACCACCACATCCTCTTGACTAAACTCTTTCCATTAAGCTTCCCATACATCCGCTAACTCTCCCATGACTTCATACTCAACGCATCTATTGCCCCAATCGGACTTCCTTAGCGAAAGGGAATATCCTATTGATAGTCCTTTATGAACCCCAAACACCGCCTCTATTCCATTACACAGCATTTTGCAACAACTGATTGTTCACGAGAAAAACCAAATTTTCTGCCCAGGAAATAGTGCCTCCATTATTATTAATTCCCGTTCCTAGAAAAAATATGTTCATTAAATTCACCCTCGAGCTTAACAACATGGGCTCAGGAGTAGAAATTTACTCACGCTATTAACTCCCCAAAAGTTATGTTACTAACAATTCACTATTTCCAAGAGAGGCCTCATCTCCTTCAGCCTAACCTTCCAAATCACTCGAAAATCCATACTTCTCATTTCTAGGGACCAAATCCCACATAGGGTTAACCCGCACCCTATTGTTGGTCAACTTCCTACAGCATTCTTAAATCAAAGTCATATGCCTTAAAGGCCTTACGTACTAAAAATCCTAAAGTCAATATATATATCTTATCCAAGTAATAGACTTATAATACTAAGTATATCCCTAGTGCCCAAGACCTTTCTCAATTCCCTACATTCGCTCGGTTTCATGCGTGGGACGTCTCGCCGAAGCGAAATCCAAACAAGGAACCCTCCCGTTACACTACTACCTCGAATCGTCGGTCATCAAGATATGAGGGTCTAAGACACATAACCGGGACTCTAAAAATTCTAACTTACAACCCTACTAATCAGATCCTATTTCTATATCTACCATTAAAATAATCAAGGAGTTCAATTAATCGGACATTTACTTTCTGTAAAGTCTTAAAAATATTTGTCCCATTCTATAACCGTAGCCTTCTCATGAAGGCATAATCCAGAAGTCTCAATTTGACTTCGTATCTCAGTCTCCCTCACATTGATCAGAGGAGAGAACTATATACAGTGCCTCTACTTCGCACTTTAGTAGCCCTTAATCACTCAAATACGTGATTCTCGGCTAAACTTTTCAACCCAACTTCCAACAATAAAATAAAATAAAATAAAATAAAGAGAAAAGAATAACGTCTCTCCACTCCCAACGTCGTTAAGTGTTCATGCGGCGGAGTGTCTTGCAAAGCGAAATCCAAACAAGGAACCCCTCTGACACATGCCTACTTAACTAGTTGGTCATGGAGATAAGGCATAACAAGCATGAACAAGGAAAGCAAACAATCAACCACTCAAAAAAGATAACACAACAAGAAATGAAAATCTCCTACTTACTTCAAACCACCTCTATAACACCTCAACCTGTATCCAGGAGAGAAATTATAGAATAACTAGTTCCATTCTGAAACTAGAAGCAAGATAACCTCGCAATCTATTTGATTGCTATCACCCCAATTAAACAAAAATATCTTTACTCGTATAATCTACATAATACAAGTAATACATACCACACAACATATAAAATGATGGAAGGAAAATATAACCCTCCCTACCACGAAAGTCATAAAATTTCCCTTCCTATAGTAGCATCGATACTACCATAAGCTCAATATGCACACCCGAATCTCGAGTAAACATAACACTATTCCATCTTATAATAAGGGAAGCACCACCCACTGCTAAGGCAGAATTCCCACCAACATAATTACCAATTACCTCGGATCAATACTAATGGTTCCCAGACACCATATTCGAGTCTTATCCGAACCAAATTACTTCCATTTATGCCCCAGCTAGGCATCCTTATCTTTTCCCTTGTTCTCCAATCCAAAAAATCAAAATGAGTGGTTTTACACTCCACGTCATAGACATCTTTCTCAATAAAAGAGAATACGCTACCAGCCTCCCTTTTTCTAGTTCAATGAGTCCTCCCCGGGTAGATATCCACCAAATGGGGTTTCATGAACACGGTTCTTCCAGAAGCATTAACAACACTTATTCTAGAGCCTATCATTTCACTAAAGGGCTCTTTCTTCCCCATACCTACCTTATTCTGGCATATGGCCTCCAACCGTATAATTCTTTATTCACTGTCGGCCTCTGACCGAACCTCGTGTGAACATTTGAGAATACACCTTCTTATCAGACCAATTATCCCAAAGAAACTCGCTGTTGCAAGTGTCCACCGGGCTTCTCCATGGGCACAACTTCTTTCATCCACAATTATGGTGACTACGTTCCCACCATTCAACACTACTCCTACGGATGAAGGATTTTCCTCCATCCTTTTCATCTGGGCATTTCTATACCCCTATCTAGGCCCAAACTCCCGGGCCTAAAGCTTCTATCGAATTAGGATCCATTCCCTCCATCTTACTCCAACTTGTAGCCCTCTTCATGGGCTCTTTCCCACTTCTATTTATCATCGCTTGGAATCCCAAGCTTAGTACCCCCTCTACTTCTAGCGGTACGTGGAAAACTATATCTACCGTAAGTAGTAGTCGCAGTATCAAGATAAGAAAGTGCTACAAAATGGGAGTGACCTCCAAAGAAGTCCTCATCCCCACCACAACATACAGTTCTTAGTATTCCCATCCAATGACGCCCTCACAACGACCTTCCCTGGCGCCCTTCTTCAATCGACCTACTAATCTCACACGAAGGCGCAAAAGATATTATAGTTTCTACCTCATAGCAGGAGAACGGAATCTCATAGGAGAAATCAACGATCTTAATCCTAAGGCTCTAGGTCAAATCAAAAGCAACGCTGAAAACCTAAGGTGTCCACGCAGATTCCTAAGGACTCTAGAACCTGATGCTCTGATACCATCTGTGACAACCCACAATTCAAAATAAGGGGGTGGCCAGCCTGATACCTCAACATAGCAGAATCATGGATGGAAATGATCCTCAGCATCATAATAATAAAATAGGTATATGGGAAAACCACCCAATAAATCAAAAAACGGGTTACCAAAATTTTTAATTTGATTACAAGTTAAGAAAATAAATTAAACAACCCAATCTGATCAGAATGTGGAATTCCAAGGAAACTTATATTAATAAGAAAATAATCAAACAATAAGAGGACCAAATAAACTATCGGTCCACAGTTACAATACAACGTATAACCACAGTTCAATATTTTACATAATACATCCATTAACAATTACAAAAGTTTGGGCTACCCGCCCGAAAGAAAGACCCGATCATATCTAGACTTCAAAAATGAAGGCGTCTAACAAGCAACCTATAATATCCGTAAAGTCTTACAGCTCCTCAAAAACATAGGAATAGAAATATCACAACGGGCACCCTTGCGGAGGGGCACCTGAACGGATATAATAACATGCACAACATGGAAAATGAACGGATCAGGGCCCGATTTATATATGATTCCCAGATGAATAAGAAGCATGATAGATATGGACAGTTAATCATGATTGAAGTAGATGAGAATCTAACAACCTAATCATCAAATATAATAATGCAATTTAAATGATTCTAACAGTTATTACTTAAGCAATAGAATAAAATTAAATCTCATTACTCCTCAAATATTTTCATTTTCAATTCCTTAACAGGAATATAATTACCATCATATCTTTTCGTTTTCCATTCCTTAGGAGGAATATAATTACCATCATATTTTCATATGGAAATTCACATATACCAAGTCCCACTTGATTTAGAAAGGTAATATACCCTGAGCCATCCGAGGATCCAATTGATTACAAGTTAAGAAAATTATTGATTTTCAAAGAAAAAGTGTTGATTTGCATTCAATGCATAGTTTTCTATGACACATGTATCGATAATAGTTGATTTGCATTAAATAAGCCTCGAGTAGCCAGGAATTGGCATGGGGCTTAATTAGTTACCAAAATTAAGGTTCAATCAAATATAGTAATTATCAAATTGAGATTTGTCAATATAATCCAAAAAACAATCATATTATAATTTGCAACCTTTAACTAAAAAACTCTATCCCACCGGTATCTGTCCTTTTTGTATAGCCTTAGTGGGTATATTTGAATTAATGCATCAGATTGTCCAAAAAGGAGTAAAACACATATTGTATTTATTTAATTCTTCATAGAGAATGGGAACAAACATGTATAAATAACAATGTGATAACTACCGCGGTTGGAGCAAGGGTAAAAGTCACGAGGCTTGTCGTTTATAATTTGAGCATCAGATACATTGAGTCTCCTGTTACAATTGAATCTATGAGGACCTTGATTACATCCTCCTTCCACCAATGTCATAATAATAAAAATATATAAATAAACAAAGAGTTTAGCATATCCCGACACGCACAAAACAAGTTCGTACATAAATTCCAATTGTAACTTGAGCAAGGACATTTGTTATCGCATCAAAGTACAAACTCCTTTAACTCACCCACACAAATATTTTATATATACAAATATTGGGATAAATTTCTGTCCTTTTTAAAATTATATATATATACACACTTTTGAAGTTTACTAATTTATAGTATTGGAAATTAGACTTTAGTACTTTCTTTTAATTATTAAATGGTGTCAAATCTGCTACTTAAACTAAACATAAATTTGTAAGAAGATTAGAAAGACCTTATGTATACCCTTAATGATCAGACCTAAAAACTATCTTTCTTTTCTTAGTAAATAAACACTTGAACTTTATATTTAGTTGCAATCAATCCTTTGTGTGGATAAAATGTCAAAAGAAAACAATGCTTCAAAAAACGCATATTTTAAGGAGGTGTGCAGAAAAAATGGTCTAAAAGAGCTCCAGTGAGAATTGTACCTAGTATAATGAGAACTTCTGCATCAGGCTTGGGAAAGGGGTAGCATGTACGATTAATGGAGTAAACAATAATAGCCCCGTTGACTGTGGCTCGTTACCAGTCGCTATGAGTGTGCCACCATATAGTCCCTTCCTCTTTTGAAAATATGACTTTCTGGCTAAATTGTTGCCCTGGTTTTATTGGGCATTGAGTAATATATGCAGGTCCATCTGACCAAGGACTCCTTGGTTGTTTTACTCCATGCCTGAAATTTTTTAAATGTTTAAATACCTTATTGATATAGCTTTATTTTAACATTAATCAAAGTTTTCATCAAAATAATGTCGAAGCTAGAGCCTATAACTTATAACTAAATAGACAAAAAACCAAAAAAAGCTATATAAAGGTAAATACATGATGGTAAAAACTAAAAAAAAAAATATAGTCGCCATCCGAAACATAAATTCATGGTGGAAAATTTGTTTACTCTATATCCTCCACAAAAGACTGCTTCAAATCAAGAAAAATTACACATTTAAAGTAGGTTTGTAGAAAGGAAAATGTTACCAGTACAAATTTTTTTTGCATAAACTGTTGCGACAGATTTGTACTACCTTGTCAGTTTGTGTAATTTTTTTTTACACTCTCTTTGTACCCATATATGGTAATTAGAAATTCACTCACCAATTCAAACAACATATTAAGGATGTACTTCAAATCAATATCACGTAATAATAAGATCCAAGTGGGACATTCCATATAGATATTCGATCGAACAATCTACAAACAATAGTACAATTACATCGTGCCTATATAATTATTCAAGGAAAAACAAAGGAATCAAGCTGAATTGAATGGGGACTTTAAAATTTTCACAGGCTGAAGAAGAAGAGGGAGAGACGGGGAGGGGTGTGTGATATCAAGGGATTTAAATAATAAGAAGTGAAGGAGACTTATTGGAAAATGGAGAATTGAAAACGTCATCCGTGGCTTTAGGGGAGAGAGAGGGTAGTGAGCAATTATTAAGTCCACATGACAAATCGAGATTAAAATCTACAATTTTAAGCTACGGTTATATATATATAACTAGACTCCTAAATAATGACACGCTCATATTTTCTCCCTCCTGATTTTAGCGGACTTGATTGACCATGTTTTACCAAAAATATCACTTGGTTACCATAAGGGGGTTTAAACACATTTTGACTCGTTTTAATATCAAAATTCGTTACTTTTACCTTTGATCATATATTTATCACTTTCATCTGCATTCTCGCTCACGTTTATATATTTACATACAAAAACCAACAAAAATAATAAAACTTAAAATAGTATAATTTTGGTCTACTGGGTTAGTATATGGTTTGGGTTGAGTTTCAAGTGGTTTAATACATATTTTAGACGCATTTGGTTGAGGCTTATATTGGGTCTAGGCTTAATTTCGTGGGAAGGCCCTTATTAGGTTAGTAAAACCTAAAACACTCATTTGTCGTTTTAGAAAACCCTAGAGAGCAAAGGAGATGAGGCATTAAGGATTGGAGAGGATTTGAGAATGTTTGAGAAATTGATTCATTAATCGATCCAAGACAAGTGTATATCGATTAATAATTTAATTGGAATTGTTTCATGATATAGTAGTCATTGGAGTATAGATTGAAACTTTTTTAAAGATGATTTTTAACCATATAAATTATAATTCTTCTAATTTGATTTAAATTGTTTGTTTCACCTTAATAATATTGATTGGCTTAAGTAGCTTAATGACGAATCCCTTAAATTGAAGCATGGAATTATGTAATCTGATTATATAAGTGTAAATATGATTAAAATTTAATAATATATAAAAACACTCTTGTTAGTTTTCTAATTTAATCAAATATAGGATGCGTAGAGGGGGCTTGAAGGTAATCCTGAGATTAGGGGTAATTCCCCTATTTACAACAGTATCTGGGGTTAAGACAGCGTGGCAAGTCAGCAAGGCAGCTCAAGCGTGGCAACTCAGCATGGCATCTCAGCGAGGCAGCTTGGCGTGGAAACTCATATTTTAGCTTATTGTGTTGCTTAGCCATATTGTATCTTTTGTTTGTACTGACTATGAGCTATAGAGAATCTAAAGATCTAACGAGAATACTAATTATGTACGAGGTCGCACGGTACTCGCGAGAGACCAGGCTTGGTAGGATTTGGGAGAGCTTTCATGCTCTATCGAACAACCTCACCGTGGGAACTTCGGAGGGACTTGGTTTGGAGAATTGAGAAGTGGGGCACCATTGGGCTTGTCCTGACAATCTTAGATATACCTGGTAAAACACCTAAGGACCCTGACCGTGGAACCTCGGGGGGACCAACCTTGAGTTCCATCGGGCATTGAGTAATGAGCCAAACAACCCTCTACTTAATGTCACATCCACTTTATCCGATGTCACTAACCATCTAGGCAATGTCATACCTGCACTTGAGTAAACCATCGTGGTATTTGGGGCTGTCAAACTGTTGGTGAGACACCTCTGTGACAATAGACACATGGCATACAGTGGTTAGGCAAAAGGCGTGTCTTGGCATTTAATGTTTATGACGTGGAGACAACTAGTGCATCAGGTATTTAATGTTTATGACATAAAGTATGCGGAATGTCTTTTCATAGGAATTAATGGTGGAGTTGCCTCGAGTGTGGTGTGGAAGGATATTTAAGGACCCCAACCACCTCTGAGGAGAGGATGATCTTTTTGAGAATTCAGAAGTTATTACTGGAGATAATATACATCAGAGAGAGAGAGTTATTACAAACCAGAGAGTTCCACTCACCCACCATTGTCATTTATTACGAAGCTTTTAATACTTGACATGAATTCTTAAGGGTGATTGGTGTATTTGGTTGCCTGCTAAGGTGTATCTAGGGTGCTTACCTCTCTTTCCCTCTAAATGAGTTACTTCTAAGTTCATTATTATTTGATTGCATTATACATGAGAGATTTGTGAGTTTATCCCAGCTTTCTCTTCACTAAGTTGTGTTTGCGTGTCCAATATTTAATCCAAGGTTTTGTTAATTAACTTATCATTACAATACTCAAAAAGGGGTTACGCCTCCATTAATCTAAACTACCCTCTTACAGGATGAAATTGTTAAATTATGAACATAAGAGGCTATATTTTGATCTAATAGTTTTCAGAGATTATTAAAAGGTGTTCCTGAGGTGTTAAGACCTTAGGCGGGGTTATCCTTAGTGGGCTAGGGTTTCTAAGTTCATAATCTGAGGTATGGGGAAAAAGAAAATTGTGTTGTTGAAGTTTAGATTCGTGGTGCCCATTCCCACGGTTAAGTAGCCTTGTGCGCATGATATAGATTAGCCTTCGCAAAATTTTGGATGGCTGTATGGTTTGTTGGTATTCGATCCTAGTGTTTGGTGAGGGTTTATAAAAAATCCTAGGTAATTATCATAAGGTTGTTTGGATTTAACATGTTGAGTTTTGGGTAGAAAGACAACATAAGAAGAAAATATGATTAACTAATATATGGAGCCAAAAATATAAGAGGATATGACCAAAATATCCCTTAGATCACATCACTATTTTTGGAATGGTTTCAATTTTTTTTCATTATGTATGAACTTAAATTATGTCATGCACCTTCAATGTGAAATTGTAGACCTAACACTGCACTATCGAATACTATGATCTTCAATGACTATAAGGTGCAATCTTCAATGACTCTAAGGTCGATCTTCAATGACTCTAAGGTGCGATCTTCAATGACTGTAAAAATCATAAAAGGACAAATTTCATAAAATTTCTTAAATGTCACCTACACATCCAATCCAAAAGTATGGCCACGGACCCAAAAATACGTGAGAGGGTACATCCATAACAAAAGTACTAAATGGGACATTAATTTCTTTTTCATATTTTTTGATACAAACCCACCTTGCACGTCAATTGCCAAATTTCATTTCATTTCAGAGCATGTGGTTATAGTATCTTTAATTTGTTTTGTTTAGAAACTATTTTACTAAAATTGTCAAAAGTATAAATAAAAAAAGAACCCCATTAGTTGTACATTTTATCAAGCACCATGTTAAACACAATGTACATAGATACAAGGGGGATGAAATATTTGCAGACACATAACAATAAATAACATGACCAGATTCAGGAACGAAGCTGGCCTTTTTTTATGGGGGCCATGCCCCCTCCAACTTTGGAAAAATTCAGAATCATACACTATAAATTTTGTAGAGTATACCATTGAGTTTTTATTAACAAATTTTACCAACACAATATATTATTTAGGAATATAAATTAGTGTATAATATATATCCCGAGACATGAAATCATAATAATATCTAAATTATAACTATTTTGTGTTGTAAAGTTTTCTAATGATAACTTTATTAATTAAATTAAGTAATATTAAAAAAAATAGCTTAATTAATAAAAAAAAATTATATTGCCCCCTTCAACCTATATTCCTAGTTCCGTCCCTACTTACAATTACAAGTGTGGCGGAGAACTTTGGCGACTGAACAATTATAGAATAGGTATAAAAAAAACCTAATATGTCGGATATGGCCAGATTATTTAATTGATTCCCTTCATGCTTATGAAGATATTTTTTTGTGAAAATAAAGAAAAAAATATAGAGAAGCACTTGAGCATAAAAGAAAATGATAAATTGCATACCAAAAATTGAAGACCTAATTGCGTGAAGCGTGATTGTCGTGTGTGAGATTTCATCTTCGATTCATCTTTCAAATCTTCAAATTCCATGCCTAATAAAGAGAGAAGTTCGATGAGTGAGAAAGAGAGAAAAGTGGCGAGAGAGAGAGAGAGAGAGAGAGAGAGAGAGGGAGAGAGAGAGAGTGGGTGAAGTAGGAGCGCGCAGGAGTCTCAAATTTTTAGGGGAACACAAAATACGTCATAATATGTATATTTAGGATAATGTTTTTTAAAAAGTGTCATACTATCTATATTCAAATATGATTTTTATATTTAAAGTGTCATGAAAAATAATACTAATATATATAAAATGACATTTTATATCAAAGACGTCACGTTAATAACAATATTAACATTTAAATGACATTTTTAAAAAAAAATTCTTTAAATTGTTTTTTTGAGTGTCATAAAAAGGTCTTTTTCTTGTAGTGCAAAGGCATCAGCCAGGATATTCTTTGCATGAGAAAGGTAGTGGAAGGTGACATCTTTAAATGAGAATCCAGCTCTTCTAAGAGTGCATGGAAGGGTAGGAGCTTCTCATCTTTGACTTTTCATTTCCTGAGGATTTGGTCGATGATGAGAGCAGAGTCTCCGTGGACGTCTTGGTGTTTGATTCCCTTCTTAAGGGAATCTTGAAGCCTACGGTGCATGCCTCATACTCAATCATATTGTTAGTTCAAGGGAAGTCTAGTTCGATGGAAAGGGGGGGGGGGGGTGAGAGTCACCAAGGTGGATCAGGAGTATCCCAATATTGTATCATTTCTTGTTGGCGGTTCCATTAAAGAACATTTTACATCTACGATCCTCTTGAGAAGTCCAAATAATATCTTCATCCTCTAATTTAGAGACCCAAACATCAGTCCCTTCAATGGGAAAATCAACAAGGTAGTCGAAAATGGCTTTCCTTTTCATAGCTTTTTATGTAACGTACACAATATTGAATTTGACTAACAACATCAACCAACGGGGCGTTCCGCTGGACATAGTAGGCTTTTATTGCAGGTATTTGATAGGATCCATTCAAGATACTAGTCTGATGGGAAAGGCAAGCACGTAGTGTTGAAACTTGTGTGTGACCCATACTGGGGTTACACATGCTCTCTCCAAAGTAGTGTAATTGACTTTGTACTAGGCCAGTTTTTGACTAGCGTAATAAATGGCTATTTCTTTATGTAACAACCCGAATTTTTTAAATAGGTATTTTAAAACTAATTTTGGAAAATTCAAGAAAAATAAAATTTTGGATTTAATTATTTTTTATAATTAAATATGTTGGTTTTTATATTCAGAAAGCTATATTACAAGACTCCTAATATGAGTATATATAAGTCTTGGACTGTTTATAATAGTCCTCAAAACATAAAACTCTCTAAGAGTCCTCATAACATAGATATATATAATATTCCACCGTCTGATCGAGCTGAATTTTTTTGTGCAGCTTCCTATCATCTTCATCTACTATGGCCCCAAATTTCGGTCAATTCCAACAGTCTGATCGCTCAAAATGTTTATTTCAGTGTTTGTATCTGATTAGAACTCTTTTCTTAATCTTAATTCTTTATATATCACACCAAATTCGTGTCTTGGCTTTTCAAATCACTTTTTCATCAACTTTTCAACCAGAAGACCTCTCCAAAATTATTCCCTTTCATCTACAAACGATAGACCTATTTCCTTCATCGTTCAACCATAGATTTGGAGCCTATATGGGGTTATTTTGTGTTGGGGATAGAACATGACTTGACTATTTTTTGCAAGGCAAATGTGATGGTGTAATTTGATTTTTGAGGCAAAATATATGTGATGATTTTGAGGTGGACTTACACAATATGCTCCTAAATTCTCTCGAGAGTATTCTATTTGTTTTCTATGTCAATTGCACTCATGTTGAATTGTGATATTCATTGGAATCCTGAAAAATTGTTGGAATCTATTATTTGACTCATTGAGATATATTATATTGGTGATTTGAGCATAGTGGCTTGAGATTTTATTATGTCACGGAGAATGGGCACCCGTCGATAGTCCAAAAATCGTTATATGGCTTTGAGATGCCTAGGGGAGGTGAGGTGAGTCTTGGTTACCCATTGATGTGTTGTTGAGTAATTAATATTTATATAATGCTTGAGTATTGCATTTGATTTTTATAAGAGCATTCGTATTGTTCCGATTTATTCATCGTGCTAATTATTTTTTAGGATCATGTCATATTGTGTACTTCCCCGTATTTTCTTTTAGTAGCAGGTTAGCGTGGATTGGGATGCTAAGACTTATTTGGAGGTTTTATTTTAGAGCATTGATTGAAAGATTTATTTTTTATGTATAAATTAGTGGTGTATTTTTTGTTAGAGAATTGAGATTTTGGGAGAAGCATTATCGTGAAAATAGAAGAATTGTCTATTTGTTATATTTAAATTATGGAATTTAGATGCTCTATACTCATTATTGATGGTTTTAGTTTAGTTTTTATCGTAGTAGCATGCCACGTGTCCTTTTTGGGCACGCAAGATGTTACACTTTACGAGATTCTTGAATGTATTAGGCCACCAAAGTCCCTACTACAGTATCGGTAATGGCCAAGTATAGAATTTGGGGGAGACCTGGCTATGGAGGCATAAGCATTGGAGGTCGGTTGAGGTATTGCTTGATTTAATCAAAAGATTCTTAGTAGGCCTTATTTCATATTTTAGTTGAATCCTTTTGAAGGAGTTTAAAAATGGGTTCACAGATTGAAGTCAATTGGTTGATGAACCGACTAATGTACTGTAGTTTACCACGAAATCCTCGAACTTCCTTATCTATCCATGGTGGTGTCATCTTAAGTATGGCTTTCAACTTGGTATGTTATGCTTCGATTCCCTTTTCATTGACCATGAATCCCAAGTGTTTTCCTTTCGTAATGTTGAAAACATATTTTTGTGGATTTAGCCACATCTGGTATTATCACAGTCACTCGGAGAACTTTCTAAGGGTGGAAATATGACCTTATCGTCTCTTCAATTTAGTAATCATTTTGTCTACGTATACTTCAACCTCCTTATGAATAAGGTAATGTAGGATGGTTGTGCAAGCCCTTTGGTAGGGAGCCCCGATGTTCTTGAGTCCGAGTTGTGTTACAGTATAGTATAAAGTATGGTCAGAGTGTATCTTGAACCAGTTATATACGACGAATCCATCAACAAAATATTTGATGGCATGATTGTCCATGTTATCCACGATCATGTTGATGTTGAGTAATTGGTAATCATCCTTTGCGGATGCTTTATTCAAATCCTGGTAGTCGACACACATGCGGACTTTTCCTCTTAACTTCGTCACAGGGACGATATTGGAGATTCATGTTGGATATTCAACTATGCTAATGAAAACCACATTCAATTGTTTGACCACTTCCTATTTAACTTTGGGCGACCATTCGTGAGAGAGTTTCCTTAGCTTTTGTTTAACCGACGTGTATTCTTGGAATGTCAGTATCTCTTGCTGATCTTTTTTCGGGTCAAAGTCGAGCATGTCATCATAAGACCATATGAAAACCTCCATGAATTCTTTCAATAGTTCTTCAAGTTACGCACGCTCATGCTTGTTAAGGGTGGAACCTATCCAAACCTCATGTTGATGGCTACTAGAGCCGAGATAAATAACAACAGTCTCATCATCATTAATTTCAATGCGGTTATGTTGTTTGTTATTCTGTTTATTAAGATCAGTTAAGAATTATTCATTTGTAAAATCATATTCATCAAAGTTTTTATTAGAATTAAGACAATTAATGTAAGGCACGACAAGATATTCAAAATCCTCATTTATTTCATTTTCAGGAAAAATAGCGTTGAGAACATCACCAAAAGAGGTCTTAGTTACATTAATATCAGGAAGAGTATACGCATCCCATCCTAGGACCCCCCCCCCCCCGCCCAAGCACCTCTTTAGTACCCTTGCACTCACTTAATAACTATAAAACCTAGGTCATACTCTAAGTTCTCAGTCCCATTTGACTCTGATCAACTTCCTCACCTGAGTGAAATCTTAATGAATCTTTGAAGGGCTCTAAATCATCTTTACAATGGTCCCACTCGTGCACAATTTTGACTAACAATTCGCATTTTATGACCATTTTTTTGAAAATTCTGTCTCTGATTGCTGAATGGAACCACCAGGATCCTGCCTATCAGCAGTGTGTATGTAGTTCTATGTCGATAGGCATGTCCAGGAGCCTGCCGATTGGCACACCCCTTGGGACTATAAATAGAGGCCATGACCTCATTTTGAAAAGCACCCCTGAACATCCCTCCCAGCAATTCAGAGAACATTCTCTCGAATTCAGAGTCATTTCCCTCCGAAAAAGCCCATTTCCCACATTCCTTCCATCCTTTTCATACTCCATTTAGTAATTGCCCCCATCTCATCATACCACTATCATCTCGTTGCAAGATCAACGGACTTACAAACAATATCCACTTCATGTCTTCATAAAGAGGTCCAATTCTCTAACCTTGCATTTAAATTCTCTTATTTTAAAATTCGTTGTTTCATTTCTACATTATCTCTTTATTTCATTACATCACATACATTAATTTCAAACATTTATTATTAGTATTTCCATATACTTTATTTTCATAAAAAACCTAAAAAACAAGGAAAAGAGGGTTTACCTATAACTTCCAATGGAGATATTCTCACTACGGATTCTCAAACTTGAAGAACGTTTATCTCTACACACATATATAATAGAAATCCATCATTTGAATTTATAGGTTAAACCCCACCCTATGTTATCTTCGAACTACGTGGACTTTGATGCCCCTTGGGCTACATAGGCCTCTTGGGTAAATCCCTAGACTTAAGTATTCCCTTATACATATTTGTTACCTTATGTTTATTATATATATTCCTAATGGATTTCATATGCTTGAATGTTTGTGTCTAGTCCGATGTATACATTCGTTCTCTATAACGACTTATGATTCGGGAAACAATTACATTATGTTTTGAATTATTATTTTGGAAACACTCCTAAGGACGAGCTCACACCATCCTTTTCCATGATACGACTTGAATAAATCATCGACTACTAGAGGAAAAGTCCGTATGTGCATTGACTATCGAGATTTTAATAAAGCATCCCCAAAGGACAATTACCCGTTACTCAGTATCGACATAATCGTGGATAACATAGTCAACCATGCCTTGAAATAGTCTGTTGATGGATTTTTTGGATATAACCAGATCAAGATGCATTCTAATAATCAGGAGAAAACCGCCTTCATCACCCTATTGGGAACCTTTTGCTATATTGTAATAGCATTTAGAATCAAGAATGTGGGGTCTACTTACCAAAGGGCTTCCAAAACCATCATACACGAATTTATTCATACGGAAGTCAAAATCAATGTAGATAACATGATCATTAAATTTAAGACTCGAGATGGTTATATTCCAGGCCCACAAAAGTTCTTCGAGTGACTATGATAATACTAGATGCAGCTAAATCCATATAAATGTGTTTTCAGCATCACGAAAGGAAAAATCTTTGGATTCATGGTTAATGAAAAAGGAATCGAAGCAGACCCTACCAAGATAAAAGACATAGTTTAGATGCCACCACCATGGAAGAAGATGAAAATCGAAGGATTCCTTGGTAAACTACAGTACTTCGGTTGGTTCATCAGCTAACTGACTTTTATTTGCGAACCCATTTTTAAAATCCTCCAAAAGGATTCAACCAAAGTCTAGAATGAGGCAAGCCAACAAGCCTTTGGCCAAATCAAGAAATAGCTCACCCATCCTTCGATGCTTATGCCTCTGCATCCAGTTCTCCCCCTCTTCTTGTACTTGACCATAAAAGATACCACAGTAGGGGCTTTACTATCCCAATAAATTTAAGAATCAAATAAGGAAAGAGATATTTATTACACCAATCAAAAATTGGTCGGGTATGAAATTAACAACACTTCTTTTTAGAAAGCATGTGTCGCCCTAGTCTGGGTCACGCAGAAGTTACATCACTACATGCTTATAATTTCTATCAGACTAGTATCCCAAATAGATCCCATTAAATACTTGCTAGATAAGCCCACTTTATCCAGGAGAATGGATTTTTGGTTGATGTTTCTAGTTGAATTTGATAATGTGTACGTCACGCTGAAATCTATAAAAGGGAGGGTCATCTCTAACTACCTTGCTGACTACGCCATGGAAGAAACCAATGCTTGGGTCTCTGAATTCTCAAATGAAGATATTCTTTGCACCTATCAAGAGGACCTTAGATGGAAAATGTTCTATTATGGGGATGCTAACAAGAAAGGATATGATATTGGGATACTCCTGATTACCCTGATGACTCTCACACCCCCATTTCCATCAAACCAGACTTCCTTTGCACCGACAACATGACTGAGTATGAGGCATGAATTGTAGGCCTTAAGATAACCCTCAAGAAAGAAATTCGATACCTAGATGTCTACAAAGACTCTGCCCTCATCTTCGGCTAAATACTTAGAAACTAGAAAGTCAAAGAAGAAAATCGTTTACCCTTAGATGCCCACCTAAAAGAAATGGTCTCCCAGTTTAAAGAGGTCACCTTCCGCTACCTTCCTCATGTAAAGAACAACATAGTCGACACCCTTGCTATCCTAGCCTCCATGGTCGACGTGCCTGTGGAAAGAATAACTCCTACCAAATTGAACTCATCACTCACTAAGATTCTTATATGACGGGGTTATATTACTATGACAATCGGTGCCACCTCAAACATCGTAAGTATACCCAAGATGCAATACATCATCTATGACAAAGTGTTTTTCAAGAGAAACTTCGATAAAACCCATTTCTAGTGCTTAACAGGGACTGATGTTGAAGAAATGATGCAGAAAATCTATAGTGGAGAATCTGGGGCCCACATGAATGGTTATATGCTTGCTAAGAAGATCATTCATCAAGGGTACAATTGAACCACCATGGTTCAAGATTGCACTGCCTACATTTGAAGATGCCTCACTTGTCAGTAGTTTTCTAATCTCCAAAACTTACCTCCTTGGGAGCTATAAAATAGAACCTCTCCCTAGCCTTTCTCTACTTGGGCCATTGACATCATAGGGAAGGTTACTCCTAAAGCTTCAAACGTTCACGAATTCATCCTGGTCTCCATTGATTACTACACCAAATGAGTCTAAGTTAAGTCATACATAGTATTGAATGCCGAGAGAGTGGCCAAATTCTTAAAAAAGAACATCAATCACCAATACAAAGTTATCCACGAGTTAGTATCAAATAATGCACTCCACTTCGAAGCCAAAGTCACATAACGAGTATGGGATTCAGATACATAAATCTTCACCGTATTGACCCCAAACCAATGGTGTCTTCGAAGTCGCTAACAATGGCATAAAAACTATCATCATCAACATGACTGAGAGTTGTAGAGATTGAACCTATCGTATCCCTTACACCCTCTGAGGATATCATCCTTCAATCAGAATGCCTATCGAGGCTACACCTTATTCTCAAACGTGCGAAATGAAAGTATAGTCCTACTTATTAATATAGAAATACCATCCCCGTGCATCATGATCAAAAGCAAAGTTAGTAAAGAAGAATGGCATCAGAGTCACTTTGATGAATTGCCACTCTTGGATGAAAATAATCTGAAAGCTCTGTACCATATACAAGGGTACCATCGCCGGATAGCGTGATCATTCAACCAAAAAGTCAAGGAACGCGGTGTCCAAAAAGGACACCTTAGACTCAAAGAGATCATGAATTCCGTCTGGGATCCTAGAGGGAAATTCAAAGAGAATTGGAGCAGCCCTTACATTGTGAAGAAATTTCTCTCTGGCGCTACTACACTCGTACACCTTGATGGAGAAGAGATGGCGCGTGTAGTCAACCTGGATCGTCTCAAGAAATTTTACCCTTAGTCCAAAATCTCGGCGCACTAGAACTCTTCTCATCCCCCTTCTATTTTAAAAAAATCTCTTCATAGCCCCTACCCAAAACTACGTGAGACCTGATCCACTAAAAAAACTTTTTTTTCTAAATGAGACTCGTGAAATTTTTAAAACCCCCCCAAAAGTATGTAAGCAGCCCATACGCTATACATGGGCACGGTCCCCTTATTTTTGACAAAATGCTATTTTTTTATAACATTCGAGAATAGTGGTCCATTTTATCATTTACGTGAGAAAAATGATTATTTATTCCTTAGCGATTGGTATAGATAATTCAAATATAAAACTCATCAAGTAGCATAACAAATTATGATCAAATTTAACTTTTATTTCTAATTAATGAATACATCGTTGTTACATGAAGTATTAGTGAATGGGGTTAAACAGGCCACCCCCTTCCACTAACTAAGCCGTCTTTAAATAAATCTATCCCTTACTAAGCTATGAAAAAAATATTCCAAACCCCCCAAACACAAAACACCCAGTGTTACCTTATCTTCACAAAAACTCACCCAAACTTCATAAGACATCGCCTACAACTGCCCAATGGCCCTACTTCATCATCATTCCTGGCCCTCAGAGGTCCCTAAGTCTCTCACTCCTAGATAACACTTCGCATGCTCTCCATGGAGTGGTACGCCATGGCGAGCCTGGACAGAACCACAACACCTTCCTCCATGGTATCAAAGGTGATAAACCACCTTTGACCAGTCTCATCCTCTACGATCTTCTCCACTACACGCTTCCATTACCACTTCAGGTAGTCCCCAAACACATGTCAGACTCCTCCCATGGACTGTGATGAACGGGTAGAGGGTTGACAATGCTACCACAAGGAGCCCATCATCATCCATAATGATTCAGTCGAGTCCTCTATCGAGAAGAAGTCCTTAATGAGAGGGTGCACAATTTGTTCCCATCCGACTTAGTGCAGAAGCCTCTAGGGGAAATAGAAGGAATTTTGGTGAAGTCCAACCAAATGCACATGGCAGTACTATCCAAGTAGCAAAATAAGCTGCAAGTCTCCCCACTATGGCATCGGCCAACGAAGACAATAGGACCCTTTCTCTATCAACCAGTTGACATAATTATTTACGTATGGACCGAAACTGAAGAAAGGTCAGATAAAGAAATTAGGAACACCCATTAAGGGATACTCAAGAGGGGATGCCAGACAAAACCTCTATGTAAGCCACATGAACAACATTATCGGTATCCCCCTCAAAAAGTTGAAACGTCCCTCCTTCCAAGCATCCAAACAATTCAGGGTTTCAAACACCACCATCGCTGCAGGATTGTGGTGGTAAGACATCCATGCCACTATCACAGGAACTTGGGGATCAGCCATCAAGTCAGGGTCACCAGTAAAAGCCTCGTAATAGGGCCCAAATAAATAACTCTGATAAAGCCAACATACTCAAAGCCCCTCCGGTGGACTGAATGTATAACCGCCTAAAGATAAATAGTCCCTCTAGTAACCAACGATCGAGCCGTCGAAAATGAAATATAGAAAAACTCCACCATAAATGCTCGAGGAGAATGAGAAAAATTAGGAATAACCTCCGCAACACTAGGGTTAAACCCTAACATTTGCTGAGAATTCTTCATAGGTAGGACAAACCTCGTCTAACCAAAATGAAAGACATGGTCCTCGGGGTACTATAATTGTACCATTAATGCTATCAAGTTCTAGTATATGGATCGATTAAGCCACAGAGAAACCCAGCTAGGTTAAAAGAAACATAATCAACATTGTTAAGGCGCATGGCCTCCAGACCTTCAAGATACGAGGAGAATTTTGCATACATGGGATTAGCCATTTGGGAAATAGGAAATGAGAAGTAAGAAAAACATTGTGGGTGTTGGTGAAGAAAACGCACCCCATACCCCTCCTTTTATACCAAAAATGTTTGGCAAAAACAAAATTTCTTGAAATCCGTTTAATTCTCAGCCCTACAAAAGTAAATAATTATGCAAGAAAGTGTAATAAAATCCTAGGCGTGATTTGAATTGACCCATATGCCTCTAGGAAGGTTAAGATCTATGTCGATCGGCAACCCCCTATTTTGGAAAATTCTATTTTTTCTCTTTTGCCTAAAATCAATTTGCAAAAAAAAAAAAAATCCTTATTTTGAAAAAATACCCCTAGGTCATTCCTTTCTGTCATTCCTTTTAAAAAAAAAATATTTTCCTCCAAAATCATTTTCATTGTCAAAATAAAATCTTGCTCGGAAATCATTTTTTTTGTTCAAAACTAAAAAATTCTTACTTTGAAATGAAATATTAACCACCATGTAAATTACTTTTACTCTCCTTTTTAACTTATCTCCATCTTTGCATAAATTAAAGAATCTCAGCAGAAAAATAAAGTGCATGTAGAGTAACCAACTAAATCAAGATAATAAAAAAGATGAATCTCTTTTTCCCTTTTGAGTCCCTTTTCAAGTACAAAGTCGCTAAATCAAGCATATGGAATGATCAACGCCAACGAATCTATAAAAAAATCTTGAATGAAATGATATAGGAATGGATGTCACCTCCACCTCCTCTTCCACCATCTGCCTCACAACTTTCTCCCTAAGGCATCAGATGTGCCCAAACTCATGTGCCAACAAGCTCCTTATCTAAACCTCCATACTTGTATCCCCCGAAGGAAAACTTCATGGATTGAAGGTCACCTACATCCCTAATAAAGATTCAATAATCCAGCCAAAAGCAAAGTTCCGAGACTCCGTCCTATACTGATCAACAACCACCTTTTTCTCTTCCCAATGAACCCCAAGATTCCGTGCCATTATCGATTGGCACCCCCTCAAACCTACCTATCAGTATCCCCCTAAGATTTTGTGTAAGAAAATACGAAAAAATATATAGAAAATCCAAGAATTCCTTATAAACTTCCTAAAAAAGCTTTAAAAAATATGGAACATCATTTTCCCCGAGAAAATTACCTTTGGAGCACTAAGCCTTTTAGAAACTCCCAGAATCTCCTGCGGTATTAATTTTACACTCTTATTCTCAGCATACTCCACAGCATGACCAATGATGCACACACATCCAATCTCCAATAATTCCCTAATCGAAATCCAAAAACTAAATATCCCTTAGAGGGATTTCGAGACAACAAAATCCCTAGTGGAACCCCAAGTGCACTTAAACCTCCAAGATAATTTAAATTTTCCTAGGAGAGAAATTCCCTGCTCTATGACTCTAGGTCCTCAGAATTGACATCGACCCTCAGAACTGGTCTTCACAACTTTCAACCCTTAGAATTAGCTGTCATAAATTAAGGTCCTCAGAAATTTTTTTGGCCCTAAGAATTTGTCATCACAACCTTTGGTCCCCAGAATTAACCTCAACCCACATAATTCATCATCCTAACTTTAGGATCTCATAATTTATCCTCTGTCCTCAGAATTGATAGTCACATCATTAGGTCTTCAGAATTAACCTCAGCCCTCAGAATTGGTCGTCCCAACTCTAAATCGTATAAATTGACCTCAGCTCGCAGAATTGGTCATCCAAACATTAGGTCCTAAGAATTGACCTCGACCCTCGAAATTGGTCATCACAACTTTAGGTCCTCAAAATTGACATCGGCCCTCAAATTTAGTTGTCACAACTTTAGATCCTCAGAATTGATCTCAGACCACAAAATTTTTCATCCCAACTTTAGGTCCTTTGAATTAACCTCGACCCTCAGAATTAGTCGTCATAATTTTAGGTCCTCACAATTGACCTCGAGCCTAAGAATTGGTATTCATAATTTAAGAACCTTATAATTGACTCACCTCACAGAATTTGTCATCATAACTCAAGGTCCTTATAATTGACCTCAGGCCTCAGAATTGGTCATCACAACTCAACTTCCTTAGAATTGACCCCAACTCGCATTATTAGTTGTCACAACTTCAGGTCCTTAGAATTGACCTCGACCCGCAAAATTATTCATCACAACTTTAGGTCCTTAAAATTGACCTCTACCCACTAAATCAGTCATCCTCGTCTCCCTAGGTCCTCAAAATCAATCTCAACTAGCTAAATAGGTCATCCCCATAATAACCCTAGGTCCTCAGAATTAATCTCGACATGCAGAATTGGTCGCCCAAGATTCTTAAAACCAATCTTAACACGTCTTAGACCCATTGAAGGGGGCATCCTCATCTCGTTAGGTCCTTAGAACTGACCTCGACCCTCCGAATCGATAATTATCATCCTCTAGGTCCATAGAGTTAACACAAAATAGTCTTTCCCAATGTCGATGGTGCGTTTACTATTTGACAGCCTTCACTTTTCCCAAGGTCTCTTATCGAGGGGTTATTTATAGACACCACATCTTAGGACCCCCCATCAACACCTCCTTAGAACCCTAGCACTCACTCATTCACTATAAACCCTAGGTCATACTTCAAATATCGATTTAAAGGCAATCGGGCACTCCTAGGTCCCATTTGACTCTGATCAACTTTCTCTTCTGAGCGACAACTAAATGAATCTTTGAAGGGATCTTAATCCCCATTCTAATGCTCCATCGCGTGCGCAATTCTAACTTACGGTTCGCATTTTACAACCATTTTTTTGAAAAATCTATCTCAGAAAATTTAATGGCACCCCCAGGACCCTACCTGTCGGCAGTGTGTCTGGGGTTCTATGCCGATAGGTAGGTCCAGTACCCTTCCGATCAGCAGCCCCTTGGCCCTATAAATGGAGGCCATGACCTCACTTTGAAACACCCCCGAACATCCCTCTCAGCAATTTAAAGAACATTCTCTCGAATCAAAGTTGTTCCCCTTTTAAAAAGCCCATTTCCCACATTCCTTCCATCCTTTTCATATTCAATTTAGTAAATTCCCTGTGTTTCCTCATACCACCATAACCTTATCGAGATATCAACAGACTACGATCAAGATTCATTTCAAGTCTTCATAAGGAGGTCCAATTATCCATCATTGTCTTTAAATTCTCTTATTTTGGCATTAGTCGTTTGATTTTTACTTTATCTCTTTATTTATATACATCACATACCTAAACTTCAATCCTCTATTATTAGTATTTTCACACACTTTATTAAGATAAAAAAACTCAAAAAACAAGAAAAAGAGTGCTTAACTATAACTTTCAAATGAGGAATTCTCACTACACATTCTCAAACTTGAAGCACGTTTATCTCTACACACACATATAATACAAATACCCCATTTGAATTTATGGGTTATCCCCATAATCATCTTCAAACTACGTGGACTTTGATGCCTGTTGGGCTACGTAGACATCTTGGGTAAATCCCTAGATACAAGTCCTCCCTTATACATATTTCTTACCTTGTTTTTGTTGTATAAATATTCTTAATGGATTTCATATGCTTGCATGCTTGAGTCTCGTCCGATGTATACAGTCATTCTTCTCTAATGACTTGTGATTCGACAAACACTTAGATTATATTTTGAATTATTATTTTGGAAATACTCCTAAGGATGAGCTCACTCCATCCTTTTCCCTTCCATCCTTTTCCCTTACGTGGGTTGAATGATTCCATTCTCGATTTATATTATGCACATGAGCAAACACTTGAAGGAGTCTAATAGAAGAAGATTAACACATGTCCATGAGAGACCTTAAGAGTGAGATGGGTGACTAATACATTACCATTCTATAACTTAGTCCTCGGACCTTTGAACTACTTGGTTTCGTAAGCAACAGTTTTGTCCTTGACGTCGTTCTCTCGAGGCGACAACATTTCTTTTGCCCGTTTGTTCAAAATAGCATGGAAACTCTTTCTCTATTTATTACGCCCATATTAACGATGACTAAGCGCCCCGATTAAGGGCATAATCCAGCGCGCACTCCCAGAAAGTGGGGTGAAGTCCTCCTTGTAAGAGCATATGTTTTGTTATTTGCTCATAGCTTAGGCTTCATAGATTTTGAGGTATCCCGTTTACCATTCGACTCGAGCCGTCACAAAGAATCGAATATCTAACTTCTCTAAAATCAATATGATATCTACATTATGAAGGTATATATAAATTAGGAGGTTAGGTTTATTTACATTTATATTGGGTGATATTTTTATTAAAAATGAAGCATTTTTTAATGTTTAATTTTTTTCTCAAAATTTGTTGATTCGTTCAAATGAGAAGTCATTGTCCTTCGAACGAGAAGTCTAACTTGTTAGAAGGCTTGTTTTTATATTTCATCTAATGAGGGCGTCCTATTTGGTCTCATCCGAAGCTCATTTGAAACTCGTTCAAACGAGATAGGGTTTTCGTTCGAACGACTTTGCTTTCATTCTAACAAGATGATATTCTCGTTCGAACGAAGCTTATTTCCTTTCGAATAAGTGTCATCGACTTGTATTTTGTGTCGTGTTAAAAATACCTGCTTTCTATTGTTGCAAATCAAAAACTGCATGCTTACTGCAAATGTCTTCACTTTATTTAGGTATAAAACACCTTTTGATTCACAAGTCCCCCCCCCCCCCAATGTTTGTGCGAATCCATTTGAAACCCTAAGCTATTTCATATCTGAGTTACACTTGTAGAGAGACATTATTCATTTCTAACTTTATATTTCTTAAGGGGATCACTTCTAAAAGAAGAAAAAGGCTAATCGGTGGATACCTAGGGTGGACCGCCATCTGTGGGCAACTCAGGATTGATCCGTATTCTTTAGAGGTTTTGTAAGTTGCATTCTTGTCAAACTCTAAAGTGATGAAATTGGTTTTCCCCCTTTTAGGGATTTTTCATCGTATTTTTTTCTAGGGAGAGAGTTTCACTTTAAGCAATGGATAGTGCCTTATAGGTATGTTCCCAAATTTATTCGAACATGAGTTCCCTCATGCAATCCCACAAAAGTAACTTCGCATGATCACACACATCACATGAGATATTTTGAGAGTTACCAAGTTCAAGTAGAGTATTTAGTCAAAAATTCATAACATTTGATGAATGCCTTTCATAGGATCTCATCTCCTTTGGAGAACTCCTCCAATCCTAATGATTGATGTTTAGTCTTGTATTCTAGCATTGGTGATTTTGATGCACATATCTTATATCCCTGTTGCTCGTATGCACTATCATTGTACTTATATTTTTCATTTTGATATATTTTTCAAAAAAATAAAATAAAAAGAATTTTGTTTTTTCTTGAAAAATACAAAAAGATTTCAATTTATTTTTAAAAAAAGATAAAAAGGCAATAAAGATTTTATTTTTTGACAATTTTTTTTGTCAAAATCCAAAAAGACCTTTGTATGTTGTCTACATCGTATATTGATGAGCATTAAAGATGTCCAAGTCACCTATTCATTCCATATCCACGTGATTATTTTGTAATGTTTTGAGACGTGTAATCTCTTTATTTACGTGCTTTATAATGTCTGGATTCATTAAGATGTGATTTGATGGAAAACTTCTACATGTCTGACTCCTTATCTCCTTTAATGCACATGAGCACAAGCTTATATGAGTATGGCGCTTACCTATCATAAGTCGATCATAGTGTTTTCATTACAATCTTGTTTAAAAACGAACCAGATGTGATAATAAAAACTTGTGCATGTAAGAACCATTGCCCGGAATTAAAAAATCATTTTTCGATCAAATTTTTATATTAAGCAATGGAGTCCGGTTGTGAAAGACAAGGTCTTTGCGTAAAAATCCACAATTTGCAATGAAAAGAGCCGATAACATTAAAGGAACATAAAAATAGAAGTGTCAAGCCAATTTGCTCGAACATAAAAATGAGCATTAATTCTTTCAAAATAATTGAGAGGATAGTTGCAATATTTGAGATTTTGAGGGAGTGAAGTCAAAGATAAATGAGTTTGCAAGTACTATAAAAATCTCGGGAAGACATTACATAGTTTTTGGCATAATTGGTGTGAAAATCACTTACATTCTTGATTTGTTGATTAGGTTAAGTCGATGTCACACGAGTTCACCATTTTTACACCTAAGGTTAACTTTGAGATATCTCATTAGTGGTGTCTCTATCCTTCGTGAACACGTTTTATGTCTATCTATGTTGATTAAACTATGGAATATGTTCACGCTCCTATATTATGTTTTCAAGATTCGGGTATTTTTGTGTTTCTCCATGGTGTGTTGTATTTGTTAAAATTTTATATGTAAAAAATTGAAAATTTTCAAAAATAATTAGTTGCTCCTTTGATATTATCATTGCATGTCCGTCATTCATATATTATAGTGATGATATCTTATCCTTTGTGATGCTCTCCATTTTTAATCTTTAGTTCCTACTCCATGTCTATTTCGGACAAAATTAAAGGGGGAGAACAAATTATAGGGGAGAATACATGAGTTTGATTTATGGGGGGAGGATTTTTATGAATTTTATTATATATGTAAAACTCTCTGCATCACTGGTATTTACTTTGCTTCATGTTTGTAGTTACGTTTGGAAGATCATATTCAAATTACACTTGATGAAGATAAAGTGCCCACGAGAAGAAAAAGAATAAGTGGATATTTGAAGACATCATTTGATGACATCATTATCTTTTACCTATCCACTTTATAGGGTTTGAGAGGGTATTAGGATATTTTCATTGTCTTTGGGGTTTTAACGTAATTTGGATTTTGGTTTTATTTTTGTTCCTTAATAGCCAAAAGGGGGAGATTTGTATGAGCATAATTCTTATCATTTGCCAATAGCTTAGGCTTACATAGTTCTTATCGTATCACGTTACCATTTGACTCGAGCCATGATGAAGAACCGAAGCTCCAACTTCTCCAAATTCAATATGTTGTCCACATTATTGTGGTATAAATAAATTAGGAGGTCAGATTTATTAACATTTATATTGGGAGATATTTTTATTAAAAATGAAGAAATTTTTATGTTTAATTTTTTTTTTCAAAATTCTTTAACTTCGTTCAAACGAGAAGTCTAACTCGCTAGAAGGCTCGTTTTTATATTTTATCCAATGTGCATATAACGAGGGAGTACTGTTTGGCCTTATCCGAAGCTTGTTTGAAGCTCGTTCAAACGAGATAATGTTTTCGTTTGAACGACCGTGGTTTCATTTTAAAAAAGATGCTATTCTCATTGAATGAAGCTTATTTATGTTTGAATAAGTGACGCTTCCTCATGTCTTGTGATGTCTTATAATTGGCTACTTCATACATTTTTTCAGAGAGACTTTTTGCAAATCGAGAACTGCGCACCTGCTGCAAAAGTTCTCACTTTATTTAGGTTTAAAACACCTTTTGATTCATAAATTCCATCCCTAATATTTTTGTGAATCCACTTGAAACCCTAAGGTATTTAACATACGAGTTACTCTTATGGTATTTGATAACTGAGTTACTCTTGTGGAAAGACATTCTTCACTGCTAACCTTGTGGTTCTTGAGGGGATCATTATTGAAGGAAGACAAAGGCTAAACGGTTAATACTAAGGGTGGACTGCCACATATGGATAACTCAAGATTGATATGTATTCCTTAGAGCTTTTATAAATTGCGTTCTTGTAAAAATCAAAAGTGATAAAATAGATTTTTTCTCGTTTTAGGTATTTTTCCTTATATTTGTTTTCTCTTGCATGCATAGTTAATTTACTGTGTTTGGAGCAATCATAACATGAAAACCTAAATTAATCAAATTAGTATTTGGTAATAATTTGGGTTTGTGTTTAAATGAAATTTAATGATATTTATATTCCATCAATATCTCAAGCGTGCTCTCACTCCCAACCACCATCGGGATAGCCATAAAAAGGAAAAACAACAATATGTGGAGACAATTGGACAGGTAAACAATAAGGTTAGGTTAAATATGAGAAGATTAGACTGGTATGGCATTTCAGTTAAGGAGAGGCGTGTTAGCACATTTGATTTGAGAGGACGGGTCCGAAGATGCGATATCTGATCTGAGTGGATCATGCGAAGACTTAGTCCTAGTGTTTACAATTTGAATGAGTCTTTGAAATCATTTTCCTCAGAGTTCTTCGTAATTGTCACGATGTTCTCAGTGAGAGATTTCCCTTAATATTTTTAGTCTTCAGCCCAAGAGTTGCTTCCTTGAAATAATATTTTCAACCTTAGTTTCATCTTCTTGTCAACATGGTAGTGCAACAGTTTAGCGAAGCCGTGGAAGGGGAAATCTTCACCCTCCTTGACAAATATTCTATTTAAAGAGTCTCTTGAAATAGTTTTCCATCTTCTAAGATTATTTTATGTCACGGTCAATAAATCTCCTTAAGTTCATCTGGTGACCCTGACCATATGGGGGAAAGGCCTCCTTCAGGACTATGGGCTGAAGAATCCCTTATTGGCATTGCCCTAGCCCCATTTCGATAATGAAGTGCATGTTCTTGAACATTTGAATTACATTTAATTGTCATGAGGGTTGAGTTTTGAAAAACCTCGATCTTTGAAGTTGTCTCTTGTTGGGAGGGGAAGTGGATCAATTCTGAAACCAGAGAGGAGCATGTCTTTTGTCCCATACTGAATTTCCAATACTGAAAAAAAAAATTCTAACATTATTCCTAGCATAACTTTAGGCTAGATTGGCGTGTCCCATTACAAATCAGCATTCACCGTTAAGACGAATCGAACTCGAGCATCCTCAAGTTCGATGACTTTTTCGACATCCCATAACGATCTAAAATTATTTAGATTTTGAATCCATTTATGAAATTATATTTTGGGATGCTTATTTTTTTATCAAAAAAGGAACATGGATTTATATTTTTGAAAATATATTTTATGAGTTTACTATACGCGGAGTTTTAATTATCATTTAGCTCGTTTAAAAGACTTCTCCATGTGGTTCGAACGACATTGAAAGTTCGTTCGAAGTATCTGATCAAATGTACATCAAACGAAGCTTACTATTTTGGTTTTTTTATGTCATTAGAAGTGAGAGAAAACCTCATTCAAACGAGATCTACATCTTGTTAGAATGACTGCTTCAAATCGTTCGAACAACGCGCCGCCTTGATTTTTACATAAATGCCCTTTTATGTTAAAAACGTTTTAGACTTTTGCAAATTTCATTTTTGCATAACTTTTGTGAAAGTTCTTCACCTTTTTGTGTTGAAAACACTATTTAATTCACAACAAAACAGCCTTGAATATTGTTCTTATGAATTCATTTATAACCCTAGAATGGTTAGTATGTTTGAATACACCTTATTTAGAGGATCTACATAGCTGACTTGTGATACCTGCAAGGACTCAATGTTGAAGACGAAGGTGGAGGATAATGGAGAACTATGATCATATGATTCTTGCGAGGATACTATTTGTTGTTCATTAGAGATTTGCGAATATTATTACTTTATGTTTGTGACGGTTATCAAGTAGTTTGTTAGTCAACTATATTATAGATTTCTAAGCACATAAATGGTTTTTACCCGAAAGTTTTTTTCCTGAAACTTGGCCTTAATTGGTTTCTTTGTTTGATTTATTTGTTTTATCACAATGGATGCATGTTTAGGATAAAAAGATAAAAAACTGTTTAAAATTGGTGTTGCAAATATAAAATTTAGTAGATCACTCATTATGTCTACCCTTACAGTTGGTATCAGATCCATTGCTAGAATTGGTAAAATTGAAATTTATATCTCCAGTGTATGTGTTAATTTAAAAGCAATGGCTTGGGCTGCAAAAATAACAAAATATTTGCGTGAATAGCCACCATTTCCAAAAGAAAAGATACTGAATGATTAAAAGCACTCAAATGAAAGAATATAAACTACTAGGCCAAATTTTAAAGAACAGAGATGCTTCGCTACATATGAGCATTGGTTTCTTCCAAACAAAAGAGTTGAGTGAAATTTTCTATATGTGAGTTTCGAGGAAGTTTAATCGAAGATCAATGGGTTGACACATCCTGAAAAAGTCTCGTAAAAGCATTATGTAGTTTAAGACATTATTGGTGTGAAAATTATTTTAGACTTTGATTTGTTGATTAGATTGAGTCGATATCATATGAATTCAACATTTTTACACATATGGATGATTTTGAGTTCATTCGTCTGGAGTATCCCAAATTCATCATACACATATGTTACGATTGTTTGAGTTGATTTTTCTATTGAATTTGTTCTCACTCATTCATTCTATCTTTACGATTTGGTTCTCTTAGTGTTAGTTCATGGTGTGTTGTTTCTGGAAAAAAATAATTTTCTCTTGAAAAATAATTAAAATATAAAGAGTTTCCATTAAATTTCCAGTTTATCATTGCATGAGCTTATTTGACATATATTTGTGATGATTTGCGATGCTTGTTCTGACCCACTTCGATTTATTAGGTTTTATTCTTTTCTGTGTTGATTTTGGACAAATAAAAAGGGGGAGAACGAATTATGAATTATGGGGGAGAATTGATTAAATTGATTTGATTTATGATGTTTATCTTACTTCAAACTCGATACATCATGAAGGTATTTTCTTTGTCTATTGTGTGTGTAGGTATAAATTGGTATCAGAGCCGGTTGCACTAAGTTATTGTGTTGGATCCTGTTTAGTGCTATTTGGGTGGTCTTTTATTCATCCCCCATGGCTCTTATTTCGTCGTTCGATGGATTCTCATTTGAATTTGAAGTTTGCCGAAAGAATTGAAATTCTTGAAAAAGAAAATTCTCGTTCTAAACATATTTAAGAACTTTTGCAAACTGTTCAAAATCAAAGAGATATCATTCGTAAGAAGTTTGTTGCCTCGGACCATAACTTTCGAATTTTAAAAGTGTAAAAAAAAGAGTGATGAATGAGCCTGAATTACATGTGAAAGAGGGTAGACACCACCCACTGTGGTTTTATTTATAATAATATTAACCCTAAAGTTGTGAACTTATGAACTGAAGAGGAATTTAAATGGAGAAACTTTAATTAACTTTGCCTTAGTACTATTTTCGGAGGTGTCATAACCCGACGATTTATGAAAATAGGCATGGGATATCCTACATCTTACACATGAGGACACAAATTCTTTTAAGGAATCTAAATTATGAAATTTGAGTACTCAGTTTGAAACTATAACCATGCTTGAATCTGAAAGATTTGATGAATTTTATGCTCGCTTGTCGGATATTATTAATTCATGTTTTAATCCTGGTAAAAAAAATCTGACACTAGAGTAATAAAAAAGATTTTAAGATTACTGCCTGCCCATTTTATCCCAAAAGTCATGGTGCTTAATTCTTTAGGAATTATAGATTCCTTTAGGTTAGAAGAACTCGTAGGAGACCTTCAAACTCATGAAATCAACATGTTTCTTAAACCTATAAAACCAAAATAGAAAGGGATTTCACTTAAGGTCCAGTCTAGAATAAGTGAGAAGACTCTGAGGGATAAGTTTTTTTTCATTGAGGAGGAGTGAGATAACCTTCTAGGAATGATTGAAAATATGAAAAAGTAGTCCTTAAAATTAAAAGTGTCAAATTTTTTGATTGAGTCAAAATTTTTGAAGTTAAAAGACAATTTAAAAGACTCGAGTAGTGTTGGTAGTAATGGTAATAGCTCACATGTTTTTAATTCTTCAAGTCTTAAAGCCAATACCATGGTTTTTTAGAGGGTCAACTAAAATAAAATGAAGTTAGAAAAGGTTAACCGATAGCTAACATCCCTCCTGTTTACACATGTTCACATTCTGATAGTAAAGGTCAACTTAGGCATTTTTGTTTTGAACTTGGAAGATATCCAAGGAAGTTGAAGTCTAGTGTCACATTGGTTCCCAAAATCCTCATTCGTCGTTTCACATCCATTTGGGTTAGGAAAACATTAGATGGTGGACTAGTTGATTCTCACATGCCTGCGCATGATGCTTCACATGCTATATCTTATGGATGATGCTCGCATGATTTTGTTTGTCATACTTTATATGTGCTTTATGATATATGTTTTCTAGTGTTATGACATGTATGTTTTTTGTATTATATTTTTCTTTTATATAGTCATATTTAAAAAATACAAAAAGATGTTTTTTTGAAAAATACAAAAAGATTTTCAAATTTTGTGCATTCTAGTTTTGCACATTTGGTGTGGCATATTGGTGTATTAGAATCCAATTCACTTCACAATTTATACGTAGCTAGTACATTCGGTTATGAATTTAGACACATAAATTGATCTTAACCATGTTGATGGAGTTGTTTCGAACTTGATTTGCTTTACGAATTCAACTTTCTATATGCCTTCGCACACACATGCACGAGCTTATTGGATTTTTACTTCACTATGTACATTTGATCTTGGTGAGACATTATCCCATCAATTTTTCCATCTACATGTTTATGTGACTATGAAGGATTTGCACATATAAGAACCGTTGTCCATGAGAGCTTGTTTATTATTGAAAAAAATATGAGTGTACAGCGAAAAAGGGCCGTGAGAGTGAAGCAAACTCATCGTGAAAGCCACCATTTGAAAAGAGCCCAAGAAAAAATTAGGTCAATAAAAAGAGTAAAATATGCCGAAAAGGGAGCAAATAGTTCAGTTTGATTGATCATTCAAAAGAAATCACTTCAAAAGAGAATAAACGAATATAAAATTTGAACGTGTTTGTCTTTTGAGGGAGTTTAGTTGAAGATCAACGGGTTTGCACAATGATACGTAGTAATGCTTATTTTTTTCATGACGCCATTGATTTCTTGAATCATTAATATTCTAGGCTTTTGTGCATTGTGTTTGTTTTGTTCATTAAGTTCAACTTTATTTGTAAATTAATGCTAAATCTTAGTTCGATAAAGTTTTACGGTCAATTAGAAGTTCTTCAACATATTTGAGTGTTTGAGTTGTAATTATTTTGTTACTAGTTCACACCCATTCATTCTATCCCACATGTTTGGACACATCAATACTATGCTAGTGTCTAAAGCTTGTGTTTTGTGTCATGTTTTGTGGTTGTTTATACCTATATATGTGTGCCGGATTTTCTTTGATAATTTTCATATATTATATATGGTATTGTATATTATTTTTGCAAGTTTTACATTTCTTTTGAAAACATTAAAGAAATTCAAAAATAGTTGGTTATATTTGCTTTAAGATGATCATTACATACGCTTGATTTATATCTTATTGTTATGATATTTATCTTGTTTGTGATGCTTAGTATTTCATGATTATGTTTCCAATTCTTTGTGTATTTCGATAAAAAAAATGGGGGAGAGAAAATTAAAATGGAGTTTGTATGAGTTTGATTTTTGGGGAAGAATTTATTTATGAGTTTTACTTTGTTTCAAACTCGATGAAGACTAAGTTTTCCAAAAGTAAGAAGAAGAAGTTTGAAAATGATGACACTTATACCATTATGTTCTCGGGTTGCAAAGAGTGTTAGTACTTTTATCATAGGAGAGTTTTTATTTTAATTTGGTGTTCGGTAATATTTGTTTATTTTGTACTAGAAAAGCCAAGGGGGAGATTTGTAAGAACAATTTTTCTAACATTCTTTATAGCATAGCTTCAAGCTAGTTTGGGGTATCCTGATATAAATCATCATGCACTATCAAGACGAACCAAACCCGAGAATCTCCAAGTTTGAAGACTTACCGACATACTGTAAAGGTTTAAAGATATTTGGAGTTTGAATTAATTTATGAAATTATATCTTGGGATGTTTATTTTCTATTAAAAAACGAATCAGGTCTTTTATTTTTAAAAATACATTTTCTGAGTTTACTGTAGGTGGAGTTTTAATTTTCATTTAGATCATTCAAATGACTTCTCAAATTTGTTCGAATGACATTGTAAGGTCGTTCGAAGTATATGATAAAACGTACATCAAACAAAGCTTACTGTTTTGGTTTTTGTTACGTCATTAGAAGCGAGAGAAAATCACATCCGAATAAGATATACATATCCTTAGAATGACCGCTTCAAATCATTCAAACGATTAGATATTTTGTGTTCATAACGTTTAGATATTTTGCCAACTCCATTTCTACGTAACTTTTGCAAAATTTCTTCACCTTTTTGTGTTGAAAAACATTTTTTAATTAACAAGAAAATATGCTTGAATATTTCTCTTATGAATTCATTTAAAACCCTAGAAAGTTTAGTATCTTTGCATTCTATGGCTGACTTGTGATACCTGTGGGGACTCACTACTAAAGATGAAGACTGGGGCTGATAGAGGACGGTAGTATTATGATTCTTGTGAGGCTCATAGTTGTTGTTCATTAGGGATTTACAAAGATTAGCATTTTATGCTTGTGGCGGTCATCAAGTAGTTTTAAGTAAACTATCTTGTAGATTTCTAAATGAATAAATGGTTTTTACCCAAAAGTTTTTTTTCCCTGAAACTTGGCCTTTGTTGATTGCTTTGTTTGAATTATATATTTTATCACAATAGATGCATGCTTAGGATAAAATAATAAAATCCATTTAAAATTGGTGTTGCAATTTTACAATTTAGTAGAGCAATAATTATTTCTACCCTAATAGATTCACAAGTTGTTATAGAAGAACGAATGCATATAGAGGAAAAGACACAAGAAAAAAAGCATATAAAATATATTAAGAATATATAATGAGAACAAGGTAACAAATGGATATGTGAGGAATCGATTCTAGGGATTTACCTAAGACGCCTACATAGCCCGGGGGCATCAAAGTCCACGTAGTTCGAAGTAAATACGACATGGGGTCTAACCCATAAATACAACCGAGGATTTTTCTTATATGTGTGTGTGTAGAAAAATGTGTTTTAGTGTTAGAAAATGTAATGATAATTCCCCATTTGGAATTTACATGTAAACCTTCTTTTTCTTGATTTTGTTTTATGAAAATAAAGTATGTGAAAATATAATAATAAAGGTTTTGAATTAAGGTGTATGATGTAATGAAATAAAGCACTAGAGTAAAATTAAAGTAACTAATGCAAAAATAAGAGAACAAAGGGGGGAAATTTGAGATCTTTATGAAGACTTGAAGTGGATCTTGATTATAGATGTGCTGATCTCACGATGAGATAATGGTGGAATGAGTAGTGGGGTGAGAATTTACTAAAACGAAGATGAAAAGGATAGAGGGAATCTGGGAACTATGCTTTTCACGAGGGGAACAACTCGAAATTCAAGAGAATGTTCTCTAAATTACTGAGAGGGATGCTCAGGGGTCTTTAGGCGTGCCTTTCAAAGTGTGGTCATAGACTCTATTTATAGGTCCAGGGGTGTCAATCGACATGGTACTTAACCTAACTATCGACATAGAAACCCAGAATTAATACTTATAGGTCGGATCCTGGGCCTGCCATTTGGAAGTTAACGACATTTTTTTCGAAAAAAAACGACGGCAAATTGTGAATCGTAAGTCACCGTAAAGAGTTTTTCTTTAATCTAAGGAGAGTGTCTTATAGGTATGTTCCTCAATTTTTTCGCACATGAGTTCCCTCACTCACTCCGACACAAGTAACTCTGCATGATCACACACATCACATTTGAGATATTGAGAGTTTTCAAGAGCAAGTAGAGTATTTAGTCAAAACTTCACAACATTTTATGGATGCCTTTGATAGGATGTCATCTTCTTTGGAGAACTCCTCCAAGCCTAATGATTGAGGTTTAGTCTTGTTTTCTAGCATAGGTGATTTTCATTCTCATATCTTAGGGGTTTTAACTTAATTTTCAAATGACTTGTTCGACCAGTTGAGAGGAGATGCCTTATTTTCTAAGATAAAGTTAAGATTGAGATATCATCAGCTACGGATTAGGGAGCAGGACATGTCATAGACTGCTTTCTTGATGAGGTATGGGTCCCACGAGTTTCGAGTCATGCTATTTGGGCTGACAAATGATCCAGCCATATTCATGTACTTAATAAATCGGGTGTTCAAAGAGTTCTTAGATCAGTTTGTCATTGTCTTCATAGATGATATTCTCATTTATTCCCAGACTGAGGACGAGCATACCGAGCATTTGAGATGAGTTCTTGAGACTCTGCGATAGAATCAATTGAATGCCAAGTATGAAAAGTGCAAATTTTAGTTATGAGAGGTGCAATTTCTGGGGCATGTTATGTCAGAATTGGGGATATTAGTGGACCCGAGTAAGGTGTCGGTGGTGAGGGATTGGGGATAGCCCATGACACTGACAGAGGAGCGTAGATTCTTAGGGTTAGTCAGATATTATGGGTGACTCATCCGAGGGTTCTCAAAGATTGCGGGCCCATTGATAAATTTGACTTGCAAAGGGTTGAAGTTCATTTGGGACGATGCTTGTCAGTTAGCTTTCAATGAGATAAAGGATAAGTTGACTTAGACTCCAGTTCTTTCTTTACCCAGTCCTGGGATGGAGTACTTGGTATATACTGATGCTTCTTTATAGGGACTTGGTGGAGTACTCCAACAGGAGGAGTAGGTTATAGCTTATTCCTCCTGCAATCTTAAGCCTCACGAGAATAATTACCTTACTCCCGACTTGGAGATAGCAGCAGTCATTTTTTCCCTAAAAATTTTGAGACACTACTTGTTAGGGGAGAAATTTCGTCTCTTCACAAACCAAAAGTCACTGCAGTACTTGTTCACTCAACGACAGTTGAATATGTGTCATCACAGGTGGCTGGAGTTTGTTAAAGTTTACCAATTTGAGATTCAGTACCACCCGAGTAAGGCTAACGTAGTTGCTAATTTGTTGCGACGTAGGCCAGCAGGTGAGGTGGCGAAAGTGTGGAAGGCGAAGTGGAAAGAGTTAGGACATCAGGATGCAGTCGCCTAATCCTTTATGTCTGTTCTGAGAGTCACGCCAGAGATTATTATGAGAGTGATCCAGTCCCAAGTAAATGATTCGTTTTGCCAGTTTTCAGATTGTACGAATTCTAGCCGAAGGCGTGGAGTCCTACTTAGTAAGTTCAGATGGAGGAATACGATTTAATGGGAGGTTATTAGTCACTGAGGGTTGAGTACTTACTTCATGAAGTAATGACAGAGTCACATGGATGTCGATTTGTGGTATATCTCGGAGGGGATAAGACGTAAAAGGATATAAGGCGATAGTACTGGTAAAGTGGGATGAAGAAGGATATTGCGGTGTTCGTGTCCAAATGTGCCACCTGTCACCTGGTAAAGGTGAACCATCAGAGATCGTCAAGGTTACTTCAGCCACTAGATATACCTATGTGGAAATGGGAGAGCATTTCCATGGATTTTATCACTGGGTTGGCTACATCACAGCGTGGTCACGATTATATATGGGTAATAGTAGATCGTTTGAACAAGGTAGCGCATTTTTTGCCAGTGCGTACATACTACACTATGGGACGGTATGCCAAGATATTTATTACTGAGATAATGAGGTTGCATGGGGTGCCCCTGGATATCGTGTCTGGTAGAGACAAGGTTTTTGTGTCGCGCTTCTAGGAGAGTTTTCAGGAGGCTATGGGTATCGAGCTACGCTTGAGCACAACTTTTCATCTGCAGACAAATGGATAGACTGAACGTATGAATCAGCTGCTGGAGGATATGCTACGCATGCGTGTCCTTGATTTTGGAGGGAGTTGGGAGTAGTACCTTCCACTGGAGGAGTTCGCTTATAATAACTCCTACCAGTTTATGATTGGCATAGCCCCGTTTGAGGCATTATACGGTAGACCTTGTCTCTCTCCCACTTATTTGCTAGAGGTGGGGAACAACAAGTTACTTGGGCCATAGGTAATTCAGGAGACGTCAGCTAGGATTGAGTTGACCAGGAGTCACATTCGGGTAGCCCGAGACAGGCAGAAAAGCTACGCCAATGTGAAGCAGTCCTTCAGGGTGTTCAACCTGGTAGACCAGGTATTAATGCGAGTGTCTCCTATGAAAGGAGTGATGGGGTTCAGAAAGAAAGGGAAATTGGCCCCGAGATATATAGGACCATTTCCCATTATCGAGAGGATCAGACCGATCGCATATAGACTTGGGTTGCCGAAACACTTGCACCGCATTCATGATGTTTTCCACATCTCGTCATTGAGGCGATACCTTCGGGATGAGTTTGCCCACACCCACATTGCGATTGAGGAGATTGACTTATACCCGACAGTTCTTATGAGGAGAGATCGGTAGCTGTAATAGACCGTAGCGAGAGGAAATTGAGGTTAAAGATAGTTCCACTTGTGCGGGTTCAGTGGCATCATCATAATGTAGAGGAGTTTACTTGGGAGCAAGAGGAGGATATCGCGAGAAATATCCATACTTATTCTTACCAGGTATGGTTTACTTTTCGAATTTTGGGGCGAAATTCCATTATTAGGGGGGAAGTATGTAATACCCCATATTTTCACTATGTTAAATAATTGTGGGATTAATTATTATTGTTGGATTAATTAAATTAAAAATGTGAGAAAATTGATTTTTAATTAATCTGAATTTAAAAATAAATATTAACTGGCGTGCTAAGGGTTAATACATATTATTGATAATTATGGAATATTAATGTGTGAATACGTAATATGGAATTATGAAATTTTTATAAATTGTCGAGAGTAGAAAATATGACAGTTTGGTACATTAAGTTAGGACGCGTGTGTGAGTCGTGTCGGGACTAATCTAATGGGTCAAAGAGGTAAATTATTTTTAAGTAACTCGTATGGTAATTTGGAGTGCGCTTTTGAGTCCAGAAGGGTTGAGATAGATAGAAAACTCTACCCGGGTATTTTATGTGGACTCCGGAATGTTTTTAGGCCTAACTGGCATTTCGTAGGGGTATTTTTGTCCTTTAAATTTTTGGGAAAATATTATGGACGAAAATTAAGAAATTAAATATAGAGGAACATAGGTTGGAGGGGAGTTATCAATTCTAAACCCACGAGAGAGAGTAGATAAAGTCATAGAGGAAGGAAGAAGAAGCCATAGGAGTTCTTGGTGCATAACTCAAGAACACACACCAAAAATCCCACCAAAGTCTAGATCGTGAGCCGGGGAACACACCTATACCAACATCACGAGGAGATCAGACCTTCAAAATTGAGGCAAGTGTTTAATCCTCGCAAAATTGTAGCAACAATCATGTTCATGTTAGTATAGATATGTAATACTCAATTATGGTTCGTAAATCTTGATGAAATTGGAGAACTAAGGACATTAATTGTAATCTGATATCTAATTAGGATGAATCCTTCATGAAAATAGGTTGAAAATCATGAATTGATGAAATATTTATGATGGACGAATCGTATTTTGAGTTCTTATATAGAAATTTGAAGAAGTAGGGTTTGCTTGAATAATTTTGGGGATTTTCAGAATCTTTTAAGGTTTATGCATGATTAAATGATTCTAGTTTGTTAGATATTAGACCAACATGTTTAATTACTGATTGGAAGTAATGTCTGGGAGTTTGGGACAAATCTGTAGAGGTTTTAAGTTGAGTAAGATTGGAAAAACGCAGTAGGTAGTAGAATGGAGATGACTATACATCTCGTTCCAAATTCAAGATGATGTCCACATTACAGTGGTATAAATAAATTAGGAGGTCAGATTTATTTACATTTATATTGGGAGATATTTTTTTATTAAAAATGAAGAATTTTTTTTTCAAAATTCGCTGAGTTCGTTGAAATGAGAAGTCGTTCTCGTTTGAACGAGAAGTCTAACTAGTGAGAATGCTCGTTCTTATATTTTATCTAACGTGCATCTAACGAGGGTGTATTGTTTGGCCTTATCCGAAGCGTGGGTGAAACTCGTTCAAAAGAGATAGTTTTTTCGTTCGGACGACCTTGCTTTTATTTTAACAAGATGTTATTCTCATTCGAACGAAGCTTATTTTCGTTCGAACAAGCGAATCTACCTCATGTCTTGTGTCGTCATATAAATAGCAATTTCATACATTTTTTCAGAGAGACTTTTTGCAAATCGAGAACTACACTCTGCTATAAAAGTTCTCACTTTATTTAGGTTTAAAATACCTTTTGATTTATAAATTACATCCCCAATATTTGTGTGAATCCATTTGAAACCCTAAGGTATTTCATATCTGAGTTACTCTTATGAAAATACATTCTTCACTTTTAAGCTTATGGTCCTTAAAGGGATCACTATTGAAGGAAGACAATGGTTGATCGGTTGATACTGAGGGTGGACCACCACATATGGATGACTCAGGATTTATTCGTATTTTTTTGAGGTTTTTTAAGTCGCGTTCTTATAAAACTCGAAAGTGACAAAATAGGTTTTTCGCTTTTAAGGTATCTTTCCTTATATTTGTTTTCTCTTGCGTGCATGGTTAATTTACTATGTTTGGAACAATCATCAAATTCAAACCTAAATTCATGAGATTAAAATTTGGTTATAATTTGGATTTGTGTTTAGAGAACATTTAATTACATTTATATTCCATTTAGATCTCAAGTGTACTCTCACTCCCAAACCCCCTCGGGATTGTGACAAAAAGGAAAAAGAATAATAGGTGAAGAGACTTGGATAGAAAAACAACAAGGTTAGGTTAAATCTGAGCAGATTGGACTGGTATGGGATTTTAGTTAAGGAGAGACATCTTAACAACTTTGATTTGAGCAAACATGTCCAACGATGCGGCATCTAAGTGGATTGTGTGGAGACTTTGTCCCAATTTTTGCAGGTCGAATGATTCTTCAAAATCACTTTCCTCAAAGTTCTTCGTAATTGTCATGACGTTCTCAGTGAGAGGTTTCCCTTCATATTTTAGTCTTTTGCCTAGAGTTACTTCCTTGAAATAATATTTCTAGCCCTGTTTTCATCTTCTTGTCAACATGGTGGTACCACAGTTGAGGAAAGCCACAAAAGGGGAATATTCACCCTCCTTGAAAAATCTTAAGTTCAAAGAGTCTCTTGATATAGTCTTTTTGCCTTCTAAGCTTATTTTTTGTCTCGATCGACAAAATGCCATGAGTTCATTTGGTGACCCTGGCCACATGGGGAAAAGGCCTCCTTCAGGACTATAGACTTAAGTATCCCTTGTTGGCATTGCTCTAACCCCATTTTGAGAATGAAGTGCATGTTCTTGAACATTTGAATTACATTGACATTGCCATGAGGGTTAAGTTATGGACAAACCTGATCTTTGAAGTTGTCTCTGGTTCGGAGGGAAGTGGACCAATTCTAAAACTAGAGAGGAGCATGTCATTCGTCCCATGCTGGATTTTCAATACTGAATTTCTTGTTGTAGACACCCCTTTTAGCACCCACCTTCAGCATCTCCATAGGTCCCTAGAACTCTATAAGAATAGTTTTTCTAAAATTATTCATGGCATATCTTTAAGCTAGTATCTTTGCATGAACCTTGTGGAAATGATCTAGATGGATGACTTCTGATACATATGGGGATGCACTGCTGAAGATGAACACTGAGGCTGATAGAGGATTGTAGTCTTATGATTCCTGCGAGGCTCATAGTTGTTGGTTGTTTGGGATTTGTGAAGATTACCGCTTTATGCTTGTGGCAGTTATCAAGTAGTTTATAAGTCGACTATGTTATAGATTTCTATGTAAATAAAAGGTTTTACCCAAAAGACTATTTTACTTAAAACTTGGACTTAATTGATTGCTTTATTTGATTTATCTGTTTTTATCACAATAGATGCATGTTTAGGATAAAAAGATAAAAATCTGTTTACAATTGGTGTTCCAATTATACATTTTAGTAGATCACTCATTATTTTTATCCTTATAGTTGGTATCAGAGATGTTGCTCGAATTGGTAAAATTCAAATTTATATCTCCAGTATATGTGTTAATTTAAAAGCAAGGGCTCGAGCTGCAAAAGTAACAAAATCTATGCGTGAATATCCACCATTTGCAAAAGAAAAGTTCCAAGAAGATAAAAAGCACTCAAACGAAAAATATAAACTGCTAGTCCAAATTTAAAAGAACATTGATGCTTCGATACATATGAGCATTGATTTCTTCAAAACAAAATAGTTAAGAGAAATTTTCTATATGTGAGTTTTGCGGAAGTTTAGTTGAATATCAATGGGTTTGCACGTCCTCAAAAGGTCTCGTAAAAGCATTTCATAGTTTTAGACATTACTGGTGTGAAAATCATTTTAGACTTTGACTTTTTTTTAGATTGACGATATCATATGAATTTAACATTTTTACACACAAGGACGATTTGGAGTTCATTTGTTAGGAGTATCCTAAATTCATCGTGCACACATGTTATGATTGTTTGAGTTGATTTTTATATTGAATTTGTTCAAACCCATTAATTCAGTTTTTATGATTTGGTTGTTTTAGTGTTAGTTCATGGCGTGTTGTTTTTGAATAAAAAACTATTTTCTCTTGAAAAAAATTTGAAAAAACAAAAATAGTGTATGATACCTTTTGAGTTTATCATTTTATTAGCTTATTTGAGATATCGTTGTGATGATTTGCGATGCTTGGTGTGACCCACTCCGATTTATTATATTTTATGCCTTTCCTTGTCTATTTTGGACAAATCATTAGGGGGAGAACGAATTATGAATTATGGGGAAGACTTGATTAAATTGATTTGTTTTATGATTTTTATCTTATTTCAAACTCGAAACATCACGAAGGTAGTTTCTTTGCTATTGTGAGTGTTGGTACAAATTCGTATCAGAACTGATTGCACTAAGTTATTGTATTGGATCCTGTTTAGTTCTATTTGGGTGGTTTTTATTCATCTCCGTTGACTTGGTTTTTATGTCTCTCGATGGATTCTCATTTGAATTTGAAGTTTGCCGAAAGAATGGAAATTCTTAAAAAAGAAAATTCTCATTTTAAAAATGTTTAAGAACTTTTGTAAACTCTTCAAAATCAAAGGGATATCATTCGTGAGAAGTTTGTTGCGTTGGACCATGACTTTAGAATTTTAAAAGTGTCCAAAAAGAAGAGTGATGAACGAGTCTGGATTACATGTAAAAGAGGGTAGACACCCACCATGGTTTATTTAATGATATTAAGCCTAAAGCTGTGAATTTATGAACTGGAGAGGAATTCAAATGGAGTAAATTAATTCATTTGGCCTTAGTGATATTTCGGAGGTTCCACACCCGACGAGTTTCGACGTATTATGACGTGCACCACGTCCAAAGAGGCATGGATTATCCTGTAACTTACACATAAAGACACAAATGATGTTAAGGCATCTAAATTGTGAAATTTGACTACTCAATTTGAAACTATAACCATTCTTGAATCCAAAAGCTCTGATGAATTCTATGCTCGCTTGTCGGATATCGTTAATTCATGTTTTAGTATTGGTGAAAAAATTCCTGACACTAGATTAATCAAAAACATATTAAGATTACCGTCTGCCCATTTTATCCCACAAGTCACTATGCTTAATTTTTTAGGAATGTTAGATTCCTTTTTGTTAGAAAAACTTATAGGAGACATTCAAATTCACGAAATCAACATGTTTCCTAAAACTATAAAACCAAAAGAGAAAGCGATTTCACTTAAGGCCCCGTATAGAATGGGTGAGAAGACACTTAAGGATAAGTTTTATTTCATTGTGAAGGAGAGAGATAACCTTCTAGGAATGGTTGAAAATATGAAGAAGGAGTCCCTAAAATTTGAAGTGTCAATTCTTTGATTCAGTCAAAAATTTCAAATTTAAAAGACTCGAGTAGTATTGGTAGTAATGGTAATAGCTCACATGTTTATAATGCTTTGAGTGATAAAGCTAAGAACAAAGTTTGTTTTACAGGTTCAACCAAAACAACGACATTAGAAATGGTCAACCTATAGGTAATATTCCTCTCATTTACACATGTTCACATTGTGGTAGGAAATGTCATCTTTGGCGTTTATCTTTTGATCTTGGAAGAGGTGCGATGAAGTTGAAGTCTAGTGTCCCATTGGTTCTCAAAATCCTCATTCGTCGTTTCACATCTATTTGGGCTAGGAAATCAATTTTAGATGCATTAGATGGTAGACTAGTTGATTCTCACATGCTTTCACATGTTGCTTCACATGCTATATCTTATGGATGATTTCTTGAATGATTTTGTTTGTCATACTTTAGATGTGCTTCATGATATATGTTTGATAGTGTTATGACATGCATATTTTTTGTATTATATTTTTCTTTTATTCACTCATATTTAAAAAATACAAAAAGATTTTCAATTTTTGTGCATTTTAGTTTTGCATATTTAGTCTGGCATATTGGTGTGTTTGAATCCAATTCACTTCATAATTTTCACGTGGTTAGGACATTAGGTTATGACTTTATACACTTAGATTGATCTTAACCATGTTCATGGAGTTGTTTCGAACTTGATTCACTTTACGAATTCTACTTCGTATATGCCTTCGCACACACATGCACAAGCTTATTGTATTTTTACTTCACTATGTACATTTGAGTTCGGTGAGATGTTCTCCCATCAATCTTGTCACCTACATGTTTATGTGACTATGGAGGATTCGTGCATATAAAAAACATTTTCCATGAGAGCTTGTTTATTATTGACAAAAATAGAGTGTACATAGGAAAGGACTGCGAGAGTGAAGCGAACTCATCGTGAAAGCCACCATTTGAAAAAAGCCCTAGGAAAAATTAAGTTAATAAAAAAGAAAAATATGCCAAATAAGTGTCAAATACATTAGTTTGATTGATCATTCAAAAGAAATCACTTTAAAAGAAAAGAAAAAATAGAAAGTTTGATCATGTTTATATTTTAAGGGAGTTTAGTTGAAGATCAATGGGTTTGCACAATGATACCTAGTTATGCTTATTTTGTCATGCGTTATTGATTTGTATAATCATTAATATTCTTAGCTTGTATGCATTGTATTTATTTTGTTCATTAAGTTCAACTTTATTTGTCAATTGGGGCTAAATCTTAGTTTGATAAAGTTTTGCGGTCAATTAGAACTTCTTGAACCTATTTGAGTGTTTGAGTTCTAATTCATTTGTTACTAGTTCACACCCATTCATTCCATCCCACATGTTTGAACACATCGATACTATGAAAGTGTGTAAAGCATACGTTTTTTGTGTCATGTTTTGTGGTCGTTTATACCTATATATGTGTGTCGACTTTACTTTGATATTTTGCATATATTATATATGGTATTGTAAGTTTTACATTTCTTTTGAAAAAATTACAAAAATTAAAAAATAATTGGTTGTGTTTGCCTTTAAGCTGATCATTACACATGCTTAATTTCTATATTTTTGTTTTGATATTTATCTTCTTTGTGATGCTTATTATTTAATGATTATTTTTCTAATTCTTTGGCTATTTCGATAAAAATAATGGGGAAGAGCAAATTAAAATGGAATTTTGATAAGTTTGATTTATGGGGGAGAATTTATTTATGAGTTTTACTTTGTTTTAAACTCGATGAAGACTAAGTTTTCCAAAAGGAAGACGAACAAGTTTGAAAACAAAGAGACTTATACCATTATGTTATAGGGTTTCAAAGAGTGTTAGTACTTTTGTCATAGGAGAATTTTTATTTTAATTTGGTGTTCGGTAATATTTGTTTGTTTTGTACTGGAAAACCCAAGGTGGAGATTTGTAAGAACATTTTTCTAACATTCTTCATAGCATAACCGTAGGCTAGTTTGACGTATCCCATTATAAATCGTCACGCACTATCAAGACGAACCGAACTCGAGAATCTCCAAGTTTGAAGACTTCCCAGCATACCGTAAAGGTTTAAACAAACTTAATGTTTGAATTAATTTATGAAATTATATTTTGGGATGTTTATTTTTTATCAAAAAACGAATAGGGCCTTTAATATTTAAAAATATGTTTTCTGAGTTTACTGTAGGTGGAGTTTTAATTTTCGTTTAGCTCGTTAAAATGACATCTCTAATTCGATCGAACAACATTTTAAGGTCGTTCAAAGTATGTGATCAAATGTACATCAAACAAAGATTAATATTTTGTTTTTTGTTAAGTCATTAGAAGTGAGAGAAAATCTCATTCGAACGAGATATACATCTCTTTAGAACAACTGCTTCAAATCATTCCAGCGACGTGCAACCTTGATTTTTGTATATATATAAGTTTTGTGTTCAAAACGTTTAAGAATTTTACTAACTCCATTTCTGCATAACGTTTGCAAAAGTTCTTCACCTTTTTGTGTAGAAAAATATTGTTTAATTCACAACAAAACATCCTCTAATATTTCTCTTGTGAATACGTTTAAAACCCTAGTTGAGGGGATCTCTATGGTTGACTTGTGATACCTACGGGAACTCATTGCTGAAGAGGAGGGCTGAGTCTAATGGAGGACTGTAGTCTTATGATTCCTATGAGGATCATGGTCGTTGTTCATCAGATATTTGGGCAGATTAGCACTTTATGCTTGTGGAGGTTATCAAGTAGTTTGTAAGTCAACTATCTTGCATATTTCTAAATGAATAAAAGGTTTTTTCCCAAAAGTTTTTTTTCCTGAAACTTATCCTTAGTTGATCACTTTATTTCATTTATTTATTTTATCACAATAGATGCATGTTTAGCATAAAAAGATAAAATCTGTTTAAAATTGGTGTTGTAATTTTACAATTTGGTAGAGCACTCATTATTTCTACCCTAACAGATTCACAAGTACTTATGTAAGAACAAATGCATATAGCGGACAAGACACAAGAAAGCATGCTTATAAAATATATTAGGGATATATAGTAGGAACAAGGTAACAAATGGATATGGGAGGAGTTGAGTATAAGGATTTACCCAAGATGCCTATGTTTCTCGAGGGCATCTAAGTCCACGTAGTTCGAAGTAAATACGAGATGGGGTCTAACCCATAACTCCAACCGAAGATTCGGCTTATATGTGTGTGTGTGTGTGTGCATGTGCGTGTGTGTGTGTGTATGTAGAAAAAGGTGTTTTAGCGTGAGAAAGTCTAAATATAATTCCCCCTTTGGAATTTACAAGTAAACCCTCTTTTTCTTATTTTTTTTGAACAAAAATTTATCTGCAAAAATAATAATAAAGGTTTATGATATAATGAAATGAAGCACTAAAGTGAAATTAAAGTGACTAATGCAAAAATAAGAGAATTTAAAGACAAAGGTGGAGAATTCGACCTCCTTATGAAGACTTGAAGTGGATCTTGATTACAGATGTGTTGATCTCATGATGAGATAATGGTAGTATGAGGAGAGGGTGAGAATATACTAAAAATAGTACGAAAATGATAGAGGGAATGTGGGAACTGGTCTTTTAATAAGGGGAACAGCTCGGAATTCAAGAGAATATTCTCTTAATTAATGAGAGGGATGTACAGGGGTCTTCGGGCATGCCTTTCAAAGTGTGGTCTTGGACTCTATTTATAGGCCCAGGGACTTCCAATCGGCATGGTACTTTACCTACCTATCGACATAGAACCCCAGACACACTATCGATAGGTTGGTCCTGGGCGTGCCGTTCGGTAGTCAAGGGCAGATTTTTTATAAAAACAACCTCAAATTATGAACTGTAAGTTAGAATTGCACAAGGATCAAAACCTTGGAAAGGGTATTTATTTCCCTTCGAGATTTCATTTTTCTTCATTTGATTCGAAGAGTTAACTAGGTCATATGGGCCCGAAAGTGCCCAGTGACCCTTTAGAGTTAAATGGGTCGTTCGTTCGTACTGGAAGGTTGATTCATGCATGAGGCAGACCTTTGGCAAGTGTATTTAGATCCTTCCAAAGATTTATTCATATTCATTGAATGAGAAGAGTTGAACAGAGTCAAACGGGGCCCAATAGCGCCCAATGACCTGTAGATCAGTTTTGAGGATAAACCTGACTATTCATCTGAACTGTAAGGTAGATTTGTGAACATGGAACCATTAAAAAGGGTATTTAGAGTCATTCAAAGATTAATTGAGATTATGGTCAGCAAAGGAAGTTAACCGAAGTTAAACGAGGCTCGGGATCATCTTGTCACCTCTAGATCAATTTTCGATAGTAAAAGGGATTGCTCGTCCAAACCCTAAGGCCGATTTGGGCACAGGGTGGATTGATGGAAATTTTATTTAGATCCATTTAAATATTCATTCATCCTCGTTCAATATTGTAAGGACACAAATTTCCAATTGAGTCCTTTATTGTTTCGTCTTAATTCCGGACAAAAACGTTTGAGTCATAGGATATAGTTCTTGACCATCCTTTAAGCCTATGGCATACTAAAGTTGAAGATGTAGCGGCAAAGATTAAAGCTTCATCAAATGCCAAGTTTGTTCTTCCTCATTTCTACGTCAATAACATTTGTTCCATTTATTCATAAGGTATGAATGCATTAAATATTTATATAGGAGCTTGGAACAATTAGTATTGGGTGTTAAGTTTTGTTTAAACTGTTCTTTATTTTCAGAAAGTTTCTTTAAAACTTTAAAATAAAGTTTCTGGGCTAAAAAATTAATTTTGAACATTCTGGAAGTTCGTTCAATATTGTCGTTCGAACGAGTTTTCCAATGAGATTTCCCAATTGGCCACTGGAACTTTTTTAGAAGGGTCGTTCGAATGAGACTTCGTTCGAACAAAAATCTCGTTCAAACGAGATTTTTGGCGGGAAATAAAATTAGCAGTTTTGGGTTGTTTTTCACCTCTATCCCACTACTTTTCCCCACTATCTTTTTACATACTTATCTAGTGCGGGAACCAACTCCTTTGAAATAACTTTTTCGCTATCCTCCATCTTCTAGAGTGAGTTTTAAAGAGTTAAATTTCAAAAGAAAAAGTTCATGTTTTGAGTGTTCATTTCTTCAATAAAAATTCCTTAATTACTTTTACACCCATATAGTTTATTCCAAGTTTCAATATATATATCATTGCTTGGAGTGTTTGGACCCGGATTTTTGTCTACCGAGTTGAAGATAAGTTTGTGTTTTCTTCTAAATCCCACAAAGAAGAAGTTCGTTTGCATTGACTTACCCACTTGGAGAAAGGCTCCTTATTCGGGTGGCGGTGATCGAAAAAGTCCGATCGGTGGATTTCGAGACCGCGGTATAGCTCCGTGTTTATTCGCTAGGCGAAGGTGTGTACAAGAAGAAGAGTCGGGGATTGGACGGAGTCAAGTATAGTGTTGTAAGTCTTTCGTGTCTTGTACTTTTAAAACCATACTTAGTGAATTTGTGTCTAGGACCGTTCGAGGTTTTTTTTCCGTTTTGGGTTTTTTCTCATACATCGCGGCGTAGTGGTTAATTGTTTATTTTATCTTTTGAAAAATCACCTAGAACATATTCTTAGGTAAAAAGATAAAATTAGTTTAAATCACTACTCATGTTTAATTTGGTGCTACATAATTATTTGGGTAAATGTTAATTTGATTCAAGTCATCATTTAATTTGATAAAATTTGGTTTGGCCTAATTTGCAAAAATGAATTATTATTGTTAGGCAAATTTCTAGGACTTGAGTTAAACTAATTTGATTTGAGTGAAATTAAAATATGTGTGGATTTAATCTTATTTCACTTGGTTTAATTTTAATTTGAAAAAAAATTAAAATTTGGTGTGCACTTGTTTAATTGAACCATCTCGCTTCCGCATCTTTAAAAGAAAACTGAAAAATTGACTTTTGTAGTAAGAATTTAAAACTTGGGGGACTCGTGTTCCAACAAGTGGTATCACAACGGGATCGTTAATTTATTGCGTTTAAGATCCTTTAAATATTTTTTCTAAAAATGGAATTTTACCCATTTTCAAAATTTCCTATTTTCGATTGTTCTAATTACGTGTATTTGAAAGCGCGAATGAAATCGGCAGTAAAATCTATCGAAAAGAGAGTTTGGCTATCTGTCGTTAACGGGTGGTCCCGGCCTACTCATTTAGTAGATAATGAGAGTGTTCCCAAACCCGCCGATAGATGGAGACAACAAATTTAAACTTGCTAGCTTTAATTCCCGAGGTTTAAAGGCCTTGTTTAGCACTGTCACACTGGATGAATTCCGTCGCATTATGACGTGTGAAACCGCTAAAGAAGCTTAGGATATTTTACAACTCACTCATGAAGGAACTAGTTTCGTTAAATCTTCGAAACTCCAAAACCTCACCACTCAATTTTAAACCATAAAAAGAATGAAAAATAAACTTTTGATGAATTTTATGCTAGACTTTCCGATATTATTAATTCATCTTTTAATTTGGGAGAGAAACTACCCGACAACCAAGTAGTAAAGAAAATTTTAAGGTCCCTACCCGATAGATTTATTCCTAAGGTGACCATGCTAAATTATTTACCCACTTTAGCCTCTATGAAGTTAGAAGAGCTCGTAGGTGATTTACAAACCTGTGAACTAGACATGCTTCCCTCTAAAACTGAAAAGAAAATTGAGAAGGGCATTGCTCTAAAAGCCCAAAACGAGGAAAAACAAGTAGTAGAGAGTGAAAGTGATAGTGACTCGGAAAATATGGCTATGTTTGCTAGAAAGTTTCGAAAATTTCTTAAATTTAACCAAGATAAATTTAAAAATTATTTTAAGAAATTTGTAAAGTCTACGCATGATAAAGCCGAGAAGATCCCTAAAACTATTAATGAAAACTTAAATAGGGACGAGTCGAATAGGTGCTATGGTTGTGAAGGGTATGAACATAAAGCAAAAGAGTGCCCCACTAAACTAAGGATAGAGGGTAAGCAACCAATTTCTTATAATGCAACCCTTAGTGATAGTGATAAGGAAGAGGGACCCGATTCCCCCATTAAGCCCAACTTTATGGCTTTTATGGCTAGTCATGTGAGTGATAGTGAACACTCTTCTATTGATCAAATTTTAACACATTACACTTCCATGGTCAAAGTTTATGATTCCCTTATTTTTATGGTAGTGAGAGTGGAGAAGAAAGAGAGAGTGAAAATGAAGAAGAGGTTGATGTGAGTGAACTTCAAAATGCTTTTCAAGAACTTTATGAAGAATCTATTAAATTAAAAAGAGCTAATTTGAAGTTAGAACCGAGTTTAAAAGAGCGTTCCAAGGTCGTTGATGATAGTGTGTTGGTAGAAGACCTTAGGACACGTGAGAGGACTCTTCAAGAGAAGCTTGAATATATAAAAGGAGATAGAGATAGCCTTAGAGGTTTAATGGAGTCAATGAAAAAAGATCTTCTCGAATTTGAAGAGAGAAATGTTTTGTTAGAGTCTAGAATTTTAGAATTAAAAGACTCTAGTAAAGTCAAATTTGATTTGGAGTGTAGGTCCGAAAAACTAGATAAAATCTTAGGCACGGTCCAAATAAAAAATGACACTTGTGGTTTAGGCTTTGATACTTGTAATGAATCAACTGATAAGGCCAAAACTAATGTTTTAGGAGAATCCTCTAGGAACTATGTTATAGATCATTCCTTAGGCAAGTCTTTTCGCCGTGTCTTTAGGTGCTCACATTGTGGTCGAAAAGTTCATCTTAGGAAATTTTGTTTTGATCTTAAACGAAGTCCTAGAAAATTCCAACGTAAGGTAATTGAGGTAGCCAAGATTCCTACTTACCGAGATCATTATTCATCATTATTTCGGGTTAGGAGATCCGACTTGGTAGCTTTACAAGATAGGATTTTTTATTCTCATTTGCTTTCACATGCTTCCTCCCTTGCGAAATCTAAAGGTTGAATGTGTTATTTTTGTTCGCATACTTTATCTTTTGTACTTCATGCTATTTTATCATGCTCAATGTATGCTTGTTTAAATCATTTTCTAGTCTATGATCCATTCTTAATCACATGCTAGAATAATGATTTTTGTGTATCTTTTGTATTCTATTTCTTTCATTTTTGTTTGCATTAAATGAAAAATACAAAAAGATTTTTGTTTATCATTTGTGTTTTACCTTTTTTAGTAATTTAAGATTAATGAATAATAAAAATTATTTTTGTTTGTCTTTTGAGTAAATATTTTTATTTTTGGCTAAAATTTTCAAAAAAAAAAAAAAAACTCAAAAAAATTTTGTTTTGTTTGTATTTTAGTTTGACACACTTTATGGCATATTCTTATGTTTGAATCCATCCTTTTTCGTTTCCATGTGGCTAGAACTTTTGGTTTAGATTGTCAATCCTTAAAATGTTCTTTACCATGCTTACATGGAGTAGTTGTATTTTGTGTTGCTTAAATCGATTGTATTTTTATATGCCTCAATTCATACATGCACGAACTCACTTGAAATTGTAACTTCATATGTATATTTGAGCTTTGTGAGGTGTTCTACTACCAATCTTGTCATCTACATGTTATGTGATCTAGGAGGACTAGTGCATGTCAAAATCCGTTGCATGTGAGATTTGTGAGATATAAATTTGTTATATATAAATGTGCACGAGGAAGGGCTCCGAAAGGAATTATTATCCTTTACGAATAGTAAACCACCGTTTGTTTGGACCTAAAAGAAATACGTGGTCCAAAGGCCTAAAAGAATAATGGCATTTAAAGGAAAAATAATTGTTGAGGCCTATATTTAATTGATATATTCATTCAAAATTAATATATGCTTATTGAGGGAGATTGGATGGTATATCAATGGTTTGCACAATGTCCATTTATCCTAGTTGTGCTTCCAATGTCATGACTCTATTGGTTTGTAGAATCATCAAAAGTCTAGGCTTGTATGCATTGTGTATGTTTGTTCATTGAGTTTAATTTATATTATCACATGAGGTTATATTCAAATGTGATGAAGTTTGCAATCAATTGAGAACTCCGTGAACATGCTTTAAGTGATTGGGTCTAAATTTAATTATTACTAGTTCACACCCCAACACTTTCATTTCCATGTGACACATTTTTGCCATACGAGTGTGAAAAACTTATTATATTTTGTGTGTTGTGTGTGTTTATACATAGTATATGTGCATGTGCATTGATGACATTTATTATGTTCTCATATAGGAGGTATTCTATTTATCTTTGCCTTGCTTTCTAGTCCACCTATGCTTCTACTTCATAATTGGTATCTATCTTGTTGCATTCTTTATTGATATGACATGCTTAATACTTTATGTATCATATTGGTATCAATTTCTTACATCTTAGTTGGTATCCGTTATTATTTGTTGGATTAGTTATGTTTTTCTTGTCTATATGCTTTCATCTTATTATCACTCTAAGCATCATGTTTAAATTAGTTTTATCCTTTCTCTATTCCTAAACAAAAAGGGGGAGAATTATAGGGGAAGAAATGGTATCTAATCCTATTGTAATCTTATCTTAGTTTGGGAGATTCAACCTAGGGACAGTCGCGACCTTGTTAGGTAAATTATAGTTGATAACGGGGAGAATTAATTTAGGGGGAGTAATTAATTTAATTGCAATTGCATTTAATATTTTGATATTCCCTATGCGTTTGATAATTTGCTTACGTGTGCAGGAATTCTTCTAAATGTCAACTTTCATCATCGGCGAAGATATTGATCCTTGGGTTGTTTAAGTCAATCTATTGTATTTTTTACTTTGGGTGGGACATTTTTATCAGTCTAGTAGAGCTTGACGGCCCTTTAAATATTTTGTTGGTTTTTGTTCCGGAATAGCCAAAGGGGGAGATTTATAAGGACACAAATTTCCAAATGAGTCCTTTGTTGTTTTGGTTCAATTTCGGACAAAAACGTTTGAGTCATAGGATAGAGTTCTTGACCATCCTTCAAGCCTATGACATACTAAAGTTGAAGACGTAGCGACCAAGATTAAAGCTTCATCAAATGCCGAGTTTGTTGTGCCTCGTTTCTACGTCAACAACATATGTTTCGTTTACTCCTAAGGTATGAATGCATTACATATTTATATAGGAGCTTGGAACAATTAGTATTGGGTGTTGAGTTTTGTTTAAACTGTCATTTATTTTCAGAAATTTTATTTAAAACTTTAAAATAAAGTTTCTGGGCTAAAAATTGAATTTTGAACATTCTGGAAGTTCGTTCGATATTGTCGTTCTAACGAGTTTATCGTTCGAACGAGTTTGCCAACGAGATTTACCCATTGTCCACTGGAACTTCGTTAGAAGGGTTGTTCGAACGAGACTTTGGTCGAACGAAAATCTCGTTCGAATAAGATTTTCGGCGGGAAATTAAATTGGCAGTTTTGGGCAAATTTTTTCACCTCTATCCCACTACTTTTCCCCACTATCTTTTTACATACTTATCTAGTGCGGGAACCAACTATTTTGAACTAACGTTTTCACTATCCTCCATATCCTAAAGAGATTTTTAGAGAGTTCAACTTCAAAAGAAAAAGTTCATGTTCAGAGTGTTCATTTCTTCAAGAAATATTCCTTAAACACTTTTACACCCATATTGTTTATTCCAAGTTTCAATATATATATATATATATATATATATATATATATATATATATATATATATATATATATATATTTGGCATCGGGTTTTTCTCTACCGAGCTGAAGAGAAGTTTGGGTTTGCTTCTAAATCCCATAAAGAAGAAGTTCGTTTGTGTTGACTTACCCACTTGGAGAAAGGCTCCTTATTCGGGTGGCGGTCACCAAAAAAGTCCGATTGGTGGATTTCGAGACCACAGTAGCTTCGTGGTTATTCGCTAGCCGGAGGTGTGTACAAGAAGAAGCGTCGGGGCTTGGACGGAGTCAAGTCGAGTGTTGTAAGTCTTTCGTGTCTTGTACTTATCAAACCATACTTAGTGAATTTGTGGCTAAGTCCGTCCTAGGTTTTTTCCCATTGTGGGTTTTTCCTTGTACATCGCGGTGTAGTGGTTAATTGTTTATTTTATCTTTTTTAAAATCACCTAAAATTCATGCTTAGGTAAAAAGATAAAATTGGTTTAAATCACTACTCATGTTTAATCTGGTTCTACATAATTATTTGGGTAAATGTTAATTTGATTCAAGTCATCATTTAATTTGATAAAATTTGATTTGGCCTAATTTGCAAAAATGAATTATTATTGTTAAGCAAATTTTTAAGACTTGAGGTAAACTAATTTGGTTTAAGTGAAATTAAAATACGTGTGGATTTAATCTTATTTCACTTGGTTTAATTTTAATTTGAAAGAAATTAAAATTTGGTGTGTACTTGTTTAATTGAAACATATCGCTTTCGTATCTTTAAAAGGAAATTGAAAAATTAACTTTTGTAGTAAGAATTTAAGAATTGGGGGCCTCATGCTCCAACAAATATGAAGAGATACCCGGGGTCAAACGGGGCTCAAGAGTATCCAGTGGCCTCTAGAGTAGTTTTTGAATGTAAGACGGATGATTTCTCCTAACCGTATGGCCAATTCGTGCACGGGGTGGACCATTGGAAAGGGGATTCAGATATCTTCTCATATTCATTGAGCCTTAGCTCAAGAGAGAAAGTTTACCAAAGTCAAAAGGGGTCCGAGAGCGCCCGATGGCCTCCAGATTAGTTTTTGATAGTAAATTGATCCGTTTATCCAAACCTTGAGACCGATTTTTTAACTGGGAGGACCATTGGAAAGGATAATCAGAGTCCTGAGAATATTCATTATGCTTTAGCTCGAGCGAGAAAGTTAATAGGAGTCGAACAGGGCCCGGGAGTTCTCAATAGCCTTTAAATCGGTACTCAGAGTATGACCTAAGGTTTACGATGAATGAATGAGTGTGTAAGGGAAACTATTCCAAGGATGGTAACAAACAAAAATTGCAACACCAATTTTAAATTCGAAAGTCAATTTTAAAATAGATTTTTTGTTTTTATCCTAAACATGCATCTATGTGATAAAATAGACAACTCATTCAAGCATTCAACAAAGGCCAAGTTTTAAGAACAAATCTCCACAGCGCAAAACATTTTATTCCATTAATAATTTGCAAATCGCAACTTAAAAAATTTCAACCAAAATATAACAATGATTTAAGCAAGAACCGCAATATACGCAGTTAACAATAATGATTCCCTCGAGAACCACAAAGACCATAGTCTTCCTCCTTCAACAGTGAATGCCTCGAGTATCACAACATCAATAGTGAATAAATCTCTCCATGAGAATAACTTCAATATAAAAGTTTTTGGGTTCCAAAGCTGATTCACAAAAGTATTTGGGATTTGTTTGTGTGAATCAAAATAAGTTTTTCCTTATAAAGTGACGACTATTTTGCAGCTTTTCTACAGTTTGTATAAATAAGTAGTCTTAAAGAAAAATCTTCACAAAATAGGTTTTTATAGGCGAACACAAATTTTGAGGGGACAAAATATCATTAGAATCAGGTTGTTCGAAGAAGATGACTATCTCGTTAGAAGAGACCTTCAAACGACGTATCAAACAACCTCTAAAAAATAAAATAATAAGATTTCGTATAATCCAAATTAGAAGAAGGCTATAAAATGATGAATCAAATGACCTTGCAAAGTCATTCAAAAGACAATGAGATGTCATTTGAACGAACTAAATGATATTTTAAAACGGCGCCTATAGTAAACTGACAAAATATTTTTATGTTTCACTACACTAAAACTGTCGGATTGTCACGTTCATTGATCGTGACAAGTCAAACTTGTTAAGCTCAATGACCGTGACAAGTCTGGGGGTGACAACTTCATTGTCATGGACTTATCACGGTCATTAACCATGACAAGTTCACTAGATTTTCACGGTCCTGTCATGGTCAAATACCGTGACAAGTTTCTTTGTCATGGAATTGTCACGATATTTGACTGTGATAATTCTGGGTAGAATTTAAAAAAAAAATTGTTGGGCAGTGTGTCCACTACCACTGCCCAGCAGTAGAATTGTACCTATTATAACAAAATTGAACCTATTCAAATAGCATATATACAAATAAAATCTAAATCATATACCAAATCAAGGAATTTATAATCCATATCCAAGTAAGATAGAAATGTAAATATTCATCATATCCAAACCAAATTGTACCAAAATCAAAAGAATATAAATACAATCCAATTTTTGAAATAAAAAGAGATAGAAATAATGTCAATCTGCAGCAGTTCGGAGAAGGATGTAAGGACACATAACATATGAATTGACATACCTCGTAATATGCTGAACTCCGTATTGTTCGCGCAACCACATAGGTGAGTTTTCCTTTTCCTCGACTACATGTGTGGAGTGCACTCTGACCTCAATGTCTTGGAGGGGAGGTCCATGAACAGGAACACCTAGGAGGCAGCTCGGATCCCTTAACCCCCTCATTATAGGCAACCCGTAATATATGTTGAGTAGGTGAATGCTCGACTAACCAAGTGTTGACACAGGTTGCATAATGGGAAATGGATCATCATATGGCACCGAGTTTGTGTGTATCAACGCTGAAGCAATGACGTCAATGTCGACGTCGGTGTCCTCGTCCCCTTTACCACCTTATACTTCCTATTTCCCTTGCCCTTGCCCAATTGACGCTTAATGAAGGCATACATATATAGGACTGTCGCCTCCAACCTTGATAGCTTATCGTCATGGGAGTCCACCTTATGGGCCAACCCCCTGTTTCTCGTCACCATGTCGATGTTCATGGACTTCCCCACCCACGATCTCACCCCCTAGTCCTCCCCTTGTGATCCGATCCGAGAACTTAGCGGAGTGCGTCCATAGCCAAAGATGCTTCGTCGTCATCAAACTGCGACTCATGTACTTTCTTGAGCTTTGCCTGAAAACACAAAAAGTAAAGTATTAGTCAATTAAGTAAATAAAAAATTATAACATAATTGAAAAAATTAAACATTTATAAATTATAGTGGTGGCTGCGATGCTTAGGGCCACCTCCTTGTACTTCCCCTTTTTCATCTGAATTGCCACATAGGCATCGAGCCTATATGGCCTAACCCCAGGGCTAGTCCTCGTCTATTGAAATAAAATAATACAAAATTAGTAAGTAACGTAAATTAATGCTAAATTATACTAATCAAATTTAAAGAAAACTAAAAAACTTACCTTCATATACTCCACCTCGGCGTAAGACGTCCGCCCAGAGTAGTGCACATCCAACTTTTTTGCCCGGTTGTCCCTCCCCGATTGGAGAGATGACAATTGCCGCTCGTTGGCCTCATTGTCGATAAATTTCTGCCACTGTGCCAATGAGATTGGCTCCTTTGGGGGACGGTTACACGGAGTCTCTAAATGGACTCTCGGGTCTTCCCAAAGTATCGTGCCCGTAAATTCTTCTTCCACATTTTATATTGATTCCTCAATTGCTCCAACGTGGGGTCGCCGAGATATGCGGGCTGGCCGAATTGTTCCTGTCAAACAAATACAAACCATCTTGTAAGTAATTATTACAATTATAAATATAAATATAAATATAAATATAAATATAAATATAAATATTAAATACAAAACCTGCAGCTCCCCCCAGATGTTCATCTTGAGGTCAATAGGCACGACCCTCCAATCAGTGTACCCTGGGCCAACAATAACCTTCAATAACTCTAGCGCTCTAGCTAATAATGTCGTTTTATTTTCGATGATGACCCCTAATTTTCCCCATTTGAGGAGGCTATTGTCTGAGGAGCCCTGATTGCCTCCGCTACAGCGTCCTGATGAAGTCATTTTCTGCAAAAGATTATTTTTTTTAGTATAAAGATGTATATGAACTTTGAATTAATGCTCAAATAATATAATAACAATAAATACCAATATCAATTTATACCAATATATATTTAGACCAATTTCAATTTATACCAATACCAATACCAATACCAATTTATACCAATTTCAATTTATACTTATACCAATTTTAATTTACACACACTCTCTCGGGCCATGAACTTTGAATTAATGCTTAAATTAATGAAAATTCTAATTAACATATTCGCTTAGTTATTACAAGGATTAAAATGATCAAGTACAAATTCATAAAAAAATTAAATTGTCATCCGATTATAATACAACCACTGGTCATTACAAATAATTTGAATACTTATTATAAATTAAAAAATTATTTCAAATTCGGGTAATCATAAAAAATGGACTGATATTCGGTAGGTGCAACCAAGTCATCCACACTACTGTTTAGATTCTTTGGAGCATGTAGGATGATTGACTACGGCTCATTGATGATATACTATGAGTAAAATGATTTCTTGACCTTTTGAAAAGAACAAACAAATGGCTCATCACTCACGTGTTCGTTGCACTTCAACTTGGACAAGTCAACCATGATCAAGTTGGTGCCGGGATTAACTTTACAAGCATATTTGTCCTCAACTCTTACCCAATCACAGTAAAATACAACCTCTTTGAAGTTTACGTAGTCCAATTCAAATATAATTCAAATTACACCAAAATAAGTCATTTCATCTTCAACGAGGTTTTTATCTTTCACGCTCTATAGAAAAAAATTAAGAGCCTTGTATGAAATGCCCAAATTTCGTACATTTGTATTTTCCTCGTACACCCTTGCACGGAATACGTAACTGTTCAATCGATACTTTTTATACTCTTGTGCCATGAACAAGGGTCCAATGGCTAGATGAAAAAGCCTTGATGTCGCATCACCTATTTTTTAGAGTTGAGAATATAGATAAATTAAGTAGGTTGGTTGTAAAGCTTTCTTGTAATGTGACATTTGATAACAATCTATATTAATTATAATTAGCTCATGAGACAACCACAGCCTAAAATCGCTATCTAATTATTCCATTATTTTTCATCTTTTATTGTTCTCACAGGCTTCATATTTTCTGCATAGATCGTGACGAAAGTATTAAAAAATTAATCATGTAAAAATTAAAATAATACAAAAGTTAAAAATATTTAAACTTACTTTTTCCATTCTTCGACATCTTCATGCGTGTCAAGAAGATAACGAGCTACTTGTTCATGTTACAAACTCGTTAATTTCACTTGTTGTCCATCACATGGACACCCTCATCGATGAACTCATCATTGTCATCCACGCTGGTTGAGTCAGGCATATATTCTCGTGTGTAGATTAATGACTCCACGGTGATGTATTCCTTTGTAATTGATCCATCAATGTATTGTGTGTTCTTGGCGTAATATTTAAAAACTTTCATCAATCTTTTAAACGGGTACATCCACCAATATCTTACTGGGCCGCACAGAAGTGCCTCATCGCATACGTGTACCAACAAGTGAACACTTATGTCAATGAAGGATGGGGGAAATTGCTTCTCTAAGATACAAACTGCTTCGTTCACAACCAATTTTACGGCAACTATGTGATCTCGGATATCTAGCTTCTCACATAAAAGGGATAAGCAAATACTAATTTGCATAATAGATTGCCGCAAATCTCTGTGCTTGGAGAAACATTGCTTAAACAATAGAGGAACTAATTTCATGATCACATGCCAATTGTGGGACATAAACTTGTGTAAATTATGGGTAGCATAATTCATAATCCTTTGTAAGTTGGACAAAAAATTAGATGGAACATTCAAATGATATATTGTGTCTAAAAGAACCTTTCTTTCCTCACTCATCAAAGTAAACACACCAGGGGGAATTATTGTCACTCCCCTACTATCTTCTTTCAACCATAGTTGTGGCTTAAGTTTTAACGCTTTAAGGTCTTTTCGTTCACTTTCTCCATCTTTCGAATGACTTCCCCCTAATGAATTTGCCCACAATATGTTCAGCGATGTTCTTCTCTTCATGCATCACATCCAATACATAATGTACCGGGTTATTCTTCCAATAAGGCAAGTCAAACAATATTGACATCCTAGACCATGCATTTCTTGTCTCAGTTTCATTTCCAGTTGGGATCGTCTTATATTCTTAAATTTAGGATTCTTACCTGGAATATTAGGCCACAATCAGAACATTTACTTTCAATTTTTGAGCCTGAAAGTATTCTAGGTCATATCCTATGTTGAACCCTGACTGGTAAATTTTTTTAACCTTACTCAAATCTAAAACTATGAGAGGGGTTAAAAACCTCATATGGAAATGGTACACATTTTTTGAGATGGCGGGGAGATGAAGAGATTCAGTCTCCTCTCCATAGATAGGACACCCCAAATAACTATATACTATACAAATGGATAATGTCCCATTAGTTGGAAAATCATGAATTGCCCACATCAATATATCTTTCAGCGTAAACTCTTCTTTTCTAAAAGAGTCAAATGCTTGCACACCATCTTCCCACAACTCATTTAATTCTTCTATCAAATGAGCCAGGTAAACATTGATGTCCTCACTTGGTGCCTTTAGCCCAGGGATCAACAAAGACATCATCGAAAATTCAGGTCTCATACACTTTGAAGGAGGGAGATTTAGCGTGGCTAGGATCACTGCCCATACACTCTAATTGGTGCTTAGATTTCCAAATGGATTGAAATCATTTGTTGATAATGCCAAACGAATGTTATGGTATTGTCGAGAAAAATCGGGATACTCAAAATTCATTCTCTTTTAAACTATAGAATCAATAGGATGGCACATGAGATTTTCTCATGCTTTTGTCCTAGCATGCCAAGTCATTGCCTCCGATATACATGGTAATATGAAAAAACCTCTTTAATTTAGGCCTAATAGGAAAATATTTCAACACTTTTGAGTTTGCACCTTCTTTATCAGTAGATTGGACATATCTAGGTTCATCGCATACCGGACACCGGTCGAGATGTTCATACTCCTTTCGGTATGGTATGCAGTCATACACATAAGAATGAATTGATTTATACTTCATTCCCAAACCTTTCAAACTAATTTTCATAGTAGGATAGCTGTTTAGAAACGTATTCTGCTTGGGTAGCAAGCCATTCACCTAATTAAAAATTCATGTCATGCTAGTGCCAGACAAACCATATTGAGTGTTAAAATTATGCAAACCAACCATGGCATGTAAAATTGTTTTATCTTTCTCACAAGCAGAGTATAACGGCTGGCTCGCCTTAAATTTTAAAATTTAGTAGTCATCATCAAGGTTTATCATGATATATTCATGAGCACCTACACCTTGTACATCTTCAATGACCTCATTCTCTCCCACTTCATGAAATCCACATGCACCAACAACTAAATCCTCTAGCATATTATGATCTACATTGTCATCCTCATTTTGAACATCTATCCTACTTGTTGAAGGTTATTGTGAAGGTTGTTTAGGGACAAAAGGAACTTTCGGTTTCCCCGTGAAAAATCCAACTTCGATAACTATCTTGCATACCCCATCTTAACAAATGTAGTTCAACTATTTTCCAGTCAAACACCGTACTATTCTTACACCTAGAACACGAACATGGAAACTCTTCATTATCATGGCCTCTCTTTGCGTATTTGACAAATTCATTAGCACCTCTACGAAATACATCCCCTAATCTATTTATCTCACCCATCCACTCTTTGTATTTAGGATATCCCATCACAGCTACTACAAACAATCACCTATTATGGGTAAATATCATAAACAAAAGTGTGAGTATTTAGTTCCCATTAGTATAAACAATCACCTTTTGAATGCTTACGTTTGATGGGTAAATTTATTCGTGCATTCAAATTCAAATTCAATTTTAATTTGAAACTAAAATTAAAATTCAATTTATAATATTAATTCCTATTTCCTCCACCTCCTCTAAATGGTGAGTGGCCCATCCCATTCAAGACCGCATATTCCAATAACATACTTAACAGCTCATTCAAATTGTTCCAATTTGAGAAAAATTCGGCAGCATATCCCCATAGTTCTCCACGTACACGACATAGATTTGCAAGTGTGAGTGTTATTTTAATGTATCAATTGAAATAATACTTAACATCACATCATCTAGTATGTGCCCAGAGAACTTTAAGATATGACTGCAGAACTCCCCCCAAAAGTAATAAGTTTAAGGCACAAATAATATTATTATACAAAAATTATGCAGTGCCAAACTGCCCAGACGGGACAATTCGAGAGATCTCATTACAAGGGTAATGACTCTCGGACGGGTGTAAGGGCCACTGAATGTGTACGCATAAGAACTATAAGGCTTGTATATATGAACACTATAAGTAATTTAAAGTATGTTTCATTTAATTATCATAAATCTGTGGCCGTGCCACTCTCGAAAGGGTCGTGACACAAAGTAATTTTGGAAAAAAGTTGAAAACTCCCCCCTCCCCATTTAGACAATAATCCAGTGGTCGTGCCACTTCCAAAATTTACTAACCCAAGAAATTAAGATGATATAATTATTTAGGGATTTATTAGTGTGAATTAAATTAATGATTTTACATAAATTAAATAACTAACTTCCATATCCAACCACATCCATCCAATATAATCCAACAATAACAACAAACCAACAAATGAGTATCCCGTTCTCCTTCCAATTCAACTACTCAATTAATTCATTTCCAACAACATAATAAATTAAATACATATGACTAATAGCTTCAAGCCCTAAATAATAACACTCAATCAACATTAACAATTTCAAACCTCTATAACAATACACAAACAATATTTATAACATCAAATTAATTTCATTCCTTAAACAATAAGATTCAATATATATTAGCAGTACCTATTAATTTCAATCCCAACTAATACCACCCAATCAATTGCAAGCCCTAAAATAAAAATACCTAATCAATATTTGTAATGTCCAATTAATTGCAAATCCTAAAATACCCAACTAATGTAACAACCTGCGAAATTTTTGGGATATTTTCGAAATTAAGAGGAAAAATAAATTTTGAGATAAAATTATTTGTATTGCTCAAATATGTTGGTTATTATTTTTAAACGCGAGAATTTTAAACGATTTCGAAATCGGAATTAAAATGGAGTTTTAATTGAATTTTTATTATTTAGAAGAGTCCTCAAAACATAAAACTCTCTAAGACTACTCGTAACATAAAACTCTCTAGTAAAAATAATATTTTTAGAAATCCGACCGTCCGATCAAGCTGAATTTTTGTCAGAAGTCCTGTCTCGCCATTCGCTACAATATGTTAAAATTTCAAGCAATTCCAACGGTCCGATCGTCGGGAATAAAAATTTTAGTGTTTGTATCTAATTAGAACTCTTTTCTTAATCAAACACTTAATCCTTTATATATCAACAAATTCGTGGCTTGGCTTTTCAAATCAATTTTTCGCAAACTTTTCAACCAGAAGACCTCTCCAAAATTACTCCCTTTCATCTACAAACCATAGCCCCAAACCTATTCAAGATTTCAACCTTAGATTATAAGGCTTATTTGGTGTTTTCTCGAGTTTGGGCTAGAACGAGATTTGATTATTTTCGTGAGAATTACGTGATGGTCTGATTAGATTTTGAGGTTGAAATTATGTGATGATTCATGTTGGTTCTTTTTGGTGATTTAGAAGTATGGGGTTTTACACAATATGCTCCATAATCTCGCGAGTGTTTATTCCGTTGAATTCTCGTTAATTGAACTCATATTTTGAATTGTTAAATTCATTGAATTATGGAAAAATAATTGTTGGAATTATTTTGATTCATGTGGTATTATTCATGTTGTCCTTGAGCACGTGGTCATGAGATTTTAATATGGCACGAACGTTGGGCACCCGCCAAAATTCCTGCTTCCAAGGGCTATGACTTGATAAAGCATATGCGGATGTGGTGAGGCCTGGTGACCCGGTTAATGTGTTGTTGTGAAATTTATTGATAAAATGCTATTGAGATTCGCATTATTTGATTTGAATATTCGTATTCGTATTGTTGCGTTTTATTCACCGCTAATATTTATTGAGCATCTTTCCTGTCGTATTGTGTACTTCTCCATATTTTCTTTTAGTTGGCAGGTTAGCGCGGATTTGAGCGCTATGGACCAATTGGGATGATTTTAGCGAGGATTATTTGAGAAGAATTTTTAATACAAGAGATGAGAAGACTTGTATTTATTTATTTATTTTGATGTATAGAGCATTGGAGATTTATTCTTTTAGATAGTTATTTTTATTCGAGAGAATTGTTGTATTTAATTTGAAGAGATTTGAGATTAGTGGATTCTCTTATTTATATTGTGGGATTTAGATGCTTTATACTTTGTTATTTATGGAATTGGTTAGATTTATCGACAGTAGCGCACCGCTCGTTCTCCCCGGGCGGACGGGGTGTTACAGAATGGTATCAGAGCTTAAGTATACGACCACCCTCAGGTCTTGGGTTTTTGGTCTGTTGCGTTTTTGTGGCGCAAATTTAGAGATACTAATTTTTAGAGAATCGTTTTGCGTTAGGCATCTAGATTAGATGGGAGGAATAGTTTTTTGGTGCCGAGATTATTTTTGGAGATTGTTGGCCTGATTTTTGAGAGTTAGGATTCGGCGAATTTCGAGGGAGAAATTCCATTGTTAGTGGGGAAGCGTAACAACCCCCGTAATTTTTGGGATATTTTCGAAATTAAGAGGAAAAATAAATTTTGAGATAAAATTATTTGTATTGCTAAAATATGTTGGTTATTATTTTTAAACGCAAGAATTTCAAACGATTTCGAAATCGGAATTAAAATGGAGTTTTAATTGAATTTTTATTATTTAGAAGAGTCCTCAAAACTTAAAACTCTCTAAGAGTCCTCGGAACATAAAACTCTCTAGTAAAAATAAAATTTTTAAAAATCTGACCGTCCGATCAAGCTGAATTTTTCTCAGAAGTCCTGTCTCGCCGTTCGTTACAACATGTTAAAATTTCAAATGATTCCAACGGTCCGATCGTCCGGAATAAAATTTTTACTGTTTGTATCTCATTAGAACTCTTTTCTTAATCAAACACTTAATCCTTTATATATCAACAAATTCGTGGCTTGACTTTTCAAATCAATTTTTCTCAAACTTTTCAACCAGAAGACCTCTCCAAAATTACTCCCTTTCATCTACAAACCATAGCCTCAAACCTATTCAAAATTTCAACCTTAGATTATAAGGCTTATTTGGTGTTTTCTCGAGTTTGGGCTAGAACGAGATTTGATTATTTCCGTGAGAAGAACGTGATGGTCTGATTAGATTTTGTGGTTGAAATTATGTGATGATTCATGTTGGTTCTTTTTGGTGATTTAGAAGTATGGGGTTTTACACAATATGTTCCTTAATCTCGCTAGTGTTTATTCCGTTGAATTCTCGTTAATTGAACTCATATTTTGAATTGTTAAATTCATTGAATTCTGGAAAAATAATTGTTGGAATTATTTTGATTCATCTGGTATTATTCATGTTGTCGTTGAGCATGTTGTCCTGAGATTTTAATATGGCACGGACGTTGGGCACCCGCCAAAATTCCTGCTTCCAAGGGCTATGACTTGATAAAGCATATGCGGATGGGGTGAGGCCTGGTGACCCGGTTAATGTGTTGTTGAGAAATTTATTGATAAAATGCTATTGAGATTTGCATTATTTGATTTGAATATTCGTATTCGTATTGTTGCGTTTTATTCACCGCTAATAATTGTTGAGCATCTTTCCTGTCGTATTGTGTACTTCTCCATATTTTCTTTTAGTTGGCAGGTTAGCGCGGATTTGAGCACTATGGACCAATTGGGATGATTTTAGCGAGGATTATTTGGGAAGAATTTTTAATACAAGAGATGAGAAGACTTGTATTTATTTATTTATTTTGATGTATAGAGCATTGGAGATTTATTCTTTTAGATAGTTATTTTTATTCGAGAGAATTGTTGTATTTAATTTGAAGAGATTTGAGATTAGTGGATTCTCTTATTTATATTGTGGGATTTAGATGCTTTATACCTTGTGATTTATGGAATTGGTTAGATTTATCGACAGTAGCGCACCGCTCGCTCTCCCCGGGCGGGCGGGGTGTTACAGAATGGTATCAGAGCTTAGGTATACGACCACCCTCAGGTCTTGGGTTTTAGGTCTGTTGCGTTTTTGTGACGCAAATTTGGAGATACTAATTTTTAGAGAATCGTTTTGCGTTAGGCATCTAGATTAGATGTGAGGAATTGTTTTTTGGTGCCAAGATTATTTTTGGAGATTGTTGGCCTGATTTTTGAGAGTTAGGTATTCGGCGAATTTCGAGTGAGAAATTCCATTGTTAGTGGGGAAGTGTAACAACCCGCGTAATTTTTGGGATATTTTCGAAATTAAGAGGAAAAAAAAAATTTGAGATAAAATTATTTGTATTGCTCAAATATGTTGGTTATTATTTTTAAACGCGAGAATTTCAAACGATTTCGAAATCGGATTTCAAATGGAGTTTTAATTGAATTTTTATTATTTAGCTTAAAACTCTCAAAGAGTCCTCGGGACATAAAACTCTCAAAGAGTCCTCGGAACATAAAACTCTCTAGTAAAAATAATATGTTTAGAAATTCGACCGTCCGATCAAGCTGGATTTTTGTCATAAGTCCTGTCTCACCGTTCGCTACAACATACCAAAATTTCAAGCGATTCCAACGGTCCGATCGTCCGGAATAAAATTTTTAGTGTTTGTATCTGATTATAACTCTTTTCTTAATCAAACACTTAATCCGTTATATATCAACAAATTCGTGGCTTGGCTTTTCAAATCACTTTTTCTCAAACTTTTCAACCAGAAGACCTCTCCAAAATTACTCCCTTTCATCTACAAACCATAGCCCCAAACCTATTCAAGATTTCAACCTTAGATTATAAGGCTTATTTGGTGTTTTCTCGAGTTTGGGCTAGAACGAGATTTGATTATTTTCGCTAGAAGAACGTGATGGTCTGATAAATTTTGAGGTTGAAATTATGTGATGATTCATGTTGGTTCTTTTTGGTGATTTTGAGGTATGGGGTTTTACACAATATGCTCCTTAATCTCGCGAGTGTTTATTCCGTTGAATTCTCGTTAATTGAACTCATATTTTGAATTGTTAAATTCATTGAATTCTGGAAAAATAATTGTTGGAATTATTTTGATTCATGTGGTATTATTCATGTTGTCGTTGAGCACGTTGTCATGAGATTTTAATATGGCACGGACGTTGGGCACCCGCCAAAATTCCTGCTCCCAAGGGCTATGACTTGATAAAGCATATGCGGATGGGGTGAGGCCTGGTGACCCGGTTAATGTGTTGTTGAGAAATTTATTGATAAAATGCTATTGAGATTCGCATTATTTGATTTGAATATTCGTATTCGTATTGTTGCGTTTTATTCACCGCTAATATTTGTTGAGCATCTTTCCTGTCGTATTGTGTACTTCTCCATATTTTCTTTTAGTTGGCAGGTTAGCGCGGATTTGAGCGCTATGGACCAATTGGGATGATTTTAGCGAGGATTATTTGGAAAGAATTTTTAATACAAGAGATGAGAAGACTTGTATTTATTTATTTTGATGTATAAAGCATTAGAGATTTATTCTTTTAGATAGTTATTTTTATTCGAGAGAATTGTTGTATTTAATTTGAAGAGATTTGAGATTAGTGGATTCTCTTATTTATATTGTGGGATTTAGATGCTCTATACCTTGTGATTTATGGAATCGGTTAGATTTATCGACAGTAGCGCACCGCTCGCTCTCCCCGGGCGGGCGGGGTGTTACAACTAACACCACCCCCACTAACCCTACCCCCTACCCCCCCCCCCCCCCCCACACACACCTACACACACTCACTCAACCCCCTGCCCCCCACCCACTACCTCCCAACACCACCACTAATTAGGCATAAATTATTCACATTTATCCCCTTAATTTCGGTATTTTTATGATCCCGTGCGGTGTAAATAGCTTGGATTTGTCTCATATCTATGATACTAACCCTTTTTGGCAAGTATTTAGTATTTTGTGTATCTCTTATGTGTTTTACAGGTATTTCATGCAAGAATGATGGAAAAGAGAACTCAAAATAGTGAAAGAAACCAAGAATCGGGGAGTTGAAGGGCATTTTCGTAATTTTTCAGCCTTAGTCGGAGGTGGGTCCAACTGGAAATTTTAATATCTTTCAATTACAAGAACACTGGAAAAAACGGCACCTCAATCCGATCTACGGCGAAGAAGTTATGCCAATTTGAAGTTGAGAAAAAATCCAAGAAAAAAAGCTGTCAAACCCTGGGACCGGTCCACCCAGTAATTAAAAGAACCGGTCTGCCCTGGGACCGGTCCCCCCAAAATTAAAAGAACCGGTCCCCCCTACCCCAGACCGGTCCGCTTTGCCAAACTCCAGAAGACCCCAGATCACAAGCAAACCGAAGAAGGCAAAAATAAAAAGAACCGGTCCGCCATGGGACCGGTCCGCCCAAAAATTAAAAGAACCGGTCCGCCCTGGGACCGGTCCGCCTATCGTAGTTTTAATTTTCTAATTTTACTCTAATTGATAGTCCTAGTGCTGCTAAAAATTCGGGGAGTCTTGTAGGGTATATAAACCCATTTTATTATCATTCTTAACACGGAGATTAGAGGAGATTTTAGATAGTTTTCTATTTTTTTTCCAGAAACCCTAGTTTAGATTAAAATTCGAGATTTAATTCCAAGATTGAAGCTTTATTCAAAATTCTTTTGATTATCAGTTTTATTCATTGCTGTTGTTACTGCCTTGGTAAAAATTAGTGAGTAATTCTCTCTTATTAATTCTATTCTACATCAATTTACAAGTTTGCTTTAGATTAATCATGAATTTCTGCACATCAATCACTGTTTCCATCACTTTCATCATGCTTGGCTAGATTTTCTAAGGCCGGGGTACATGAACCCAGCCTGATGTGTTAATTGTACGTGTATAACATTAATCCTATGAATTTAGTGATTGAATACGACGTATTGCGTAGGAACATAAAAATTGTAGGTCTTTATATCTCGATTGCCTCTGGGTAACCGTGATGATTTAGAATACAATTCGAGTGTTACTATCGCGATACCGATTTACTCATCCTCAGATTAAGTATGACGCAGGCTTGAACCTCGTATACATAATGCTTGGGAGTACTAAATTTCGGGTCAAATCAATCAGTTGAATTTATAATTAGTATTATAACTGCAATACACTAGGGTTGGGGGATTGTATTCCCGTCCTATTTTTCTCACACATAGTTTAAAGTTTCAAATCATTTTTTCATCAGTATTTTAGGTAAATTAGTATAATTGCATCTTTTCATAATTTCATATTTGCACCTAGTTTAATCATTCCAAAAACCAAATCAATTTTCCTTTTTCTTTAGAGTCAAAGTTAGGATTTCTCTGTCTATCCAACGTCGTTACGTTCACTCGTCCTAGTTCACTGAGGATTCGATACCCAGACTAGCCACTATACTCCACAAGAGTGTAGTTATAGTTTAGGTTTTTGTATTGTGGTTGGAAGCCGATAATAACGACTAGAGTATTACACGGACGCTCGGTTTTCCACACGATCAAAATGGCGCCCTTGTCGGGGAACGAACCCGGGTCACCCGCATAACAGGCGGGAATACTTACCATGGGATTTAGGGATTTATGTAGACTTAGGATTAGATTGAGTCAATCCAAATCTTTGACCAAAAAATAAAATAAAAAAATCCAAAAGAATAAAAAAATTAAAAAGCACAAAAAGATTCACCATCATCTCTCCTAAGCTTTAATGCAAAATTCTGAAACCACTCCCACACCCCATAATACTCCAACCAACATTCACGAAAATCCAATTGTTGAGTATAATCCTGATAGTCCGCACACTCCAAACGCCCCACAGTTCTGGATCCCACCTCCCACACCGTCGCACTTAATCTCCGATAACACTCCCTTCCCCTTCTTAGGACACACTTCGAGCACGCCCAATGAGAACACTGAGTCAATAAGTGAAGGAGAGATGTCACAACACGGCAGTGCACCCGCCGGTGAGGAGGAGCCCCCATACCGTCGGATTAGAGAATTCTTATATCCCGAGTGTACTGTCACTCCGAGATGCATTATACTCCCTTATAATGTCGAGCAATTCCGTTTCAAAAATGGGATGATCCAGATTCTACCGCATTACCACGGTATGAATTCTGAAAAGCCATACCTCCGTATTAGGGAATTTGAGGACGTGTGTGATACTCTAAATGATCAAACTTGCACACAAGAGGTAATCCGCCTCAAAATCTTCCCTTTCTTGCACAAAGATAAAGCTAAGGCCTGGCTATGGTCTTTACCTCCAAGCTCGATTCCATCCTGGAATGAGCTACAGTCGAAATTTCTCCAGAAATTCTTCCCACCACATCGAACAATCTCCATAAAGGCTCAAATTCAGGCATTCAGACAAGCTGAAAATGAGTCATTTCATCGATGTTATGAACGTTTCAACGAGTTAGTTGCTTTATGCCCCCATCATGGATTTGATTCAGTGCAAGTCATCTCTTTTATCTATAACGGTTTGAATCTTAACTCCAAACAATTTGTTGAAACAATGGGAAGTGGTTCGTTTGTCGATTTAGATGCCCAGGATGCTGAGCTTCACTTGAGGTATGTCGCCGAGACTACCCAATCCTGGGACACTTCTGATCCCAACACTCAAAATCGAAATAGACAAGCGACCACTACTCCATCAACATCCGGCCTATTCCATGTAGATAAGAATTCTATGACGGATAGCCGATTAGAGACTCTTGAGATAGGATTTTGAGATCTGTGCGAGGTATATGGAAAAGGATCAGATGGACCCATGCCAAACCTAGTCGTAAAGGTTTGTGCTATTTGTGAGGCGGGACATTCAACTGAGGAATGCCCGATGATACCCGCCTACAAAGCAATGCTTCAAGAGAAAGTTAGTGGTATAGGAGGTTTTAAGGGTAATTTTGATGCACCGCACGGGAATTATTACAACCCTTCTTGGAAAAACCACCCTGGTTTTAGCTATGGGCAACAACACGCTGTGATGAACCCTACTTCCCATGTTGGCCCTCCTACACCACAAAACTTTCAACAAGCCCCACACATGCAAGGACATGTGCAAGCACCACCACCTCAAGGATCTTATATCCCGCCACCGCAGAGAAGTCTCGAGGATACTATCAACCACTTTATCAATACCTAGACTGCAACTAATGCTAGGCATGAGCGCATGATGAATGACATGAATGCGAACATTTCACAGTTGCAATCATTGTGGAGTATCCAAGAGAAGGGCAAGTTTCTTGCCCAGGGCCAAAGACCTCTCCAAGGTCAAACTAGTATTAGCTCGACACCCCATGACCATCCTGAGCAATGTAGCGCAATTAACACTCTACGTAGTGGGAGAGTAGTTGACTTGTCACCTCCCCCACGAGACGTAACTAAAGAGAAGGAGATTTCACCCGGCACGAAAGAGGTCGAAGATGTCCCCTTGAATGAGAGTGACAAAGAAGACGCTAGTGAGCCCGAGGTAGTAGTGAAACCACCCTCCGCGGCACCGTTTCCTCAAAGGCTAATTCCTTCCCATAAAGGAAACCCACGTGATGACGTGCTAGACGTGCTAAAACAAGTTAAGATGAATTTACCTTTCCTCGATGCCATTAAGCAAATTCCAGCTTATGGAAAAGTCATTAAAGACTTGTTGACGGTAAAGAGAAAGATGAAGGTAAAGAAAAATGTCTTTCTAGCATAGAATGTGAGCTCCATTCTACTTAATGATCTCCCACCTAAATTCAAAGATCCCGGTGCACCCACCATTTCCTGCATCATTGGAGAAAACAAAATCGAAAAAGCCTTACTTGATTTGGGAGCAAGTGTCAATATCCTCCCTTACTCAATCTATAGGCAACTTGACTTGGGCGACCTCAAGCCCACAAAAGTCACTCTCCAATTAGCGGATCGAACCGTGAAGATCCCAAGAGGCATAGTTGAGGACGTGATCGTACAAATTGACACTTTCTACTTCCCGGTAGACTTTGTCATTTGGGACATGGAGCCCTCCTTTAACTCGAGCAACCATGTTCCCATCATCCTTGGGCACCCTTTCTTAGCTACGGCTAACGCAATCATCAATACTCGGAATGGGCGAATGCAACTCACCTTTGGGAACATGACCTTAGAGACCAACATCTTCCATGTCGCCCAACATACGGGGGAAAAAGATGACCTTCACGCGGTGAGCTTCATAGACGAGATCGTAGGGGAGTACTTTGAGGAAAATGATTGTGGAGATGCCCTAGGGTCCTGCTTAGTGTCGAGCCATGAGAATGAGGGGTCCCACAAGAGAGAGACGTTAGGGGTGTGCCCTATTTAATCAAGTAATAGTGGTAGTTGTGACAATGAGAGAAAAGTGGGGGAGAGGTGTGTAGTGACCTCAATTGAAAGAGAGAGAGAGGGGTTAGAAGAGAGAAAACTGGTGGAGTTGGAGATCGAGCAAGTAAGAGAGGACGTAGGCACTACTCGAGAGAGAGAAATAGGAGACATAAGCATGGAAGATTTTGAAAGAGAATTTGGGCAGGTGGATGAAAGTATTACTATTGAAGGCCAATCCCTATTGGATTCATGTAGTCACTTAGAGGAAGGTGAATTGAAAGAAAAAATTGATGAATTTCTTCGTTGTGACAATCCACCCACAACACTAGAGGCCCCGAAGGCAAGTGAGGAGAAAAGTTGTGGTTCATCTAACTTAGATCCCGACCCATGCATCTTAAAAATTTAACGAAACCTAGGTGTTACCTCCGAGTCAGTGCACACAGATCACACTTTGAGCCAGCATCACGAGGATCCCTTTCCAGTTAGTCACGATGAGTCTCCCGGTCTATCCTTTATCTATGAGCGAGGTACCAACTTGTTCCGATTGTTAGCTTATAATCCTAGGACGGGAGAGACAAGGAGAACATCAAACCCCGAGAGTGGGGTCGGGTGAGTTTGTGGAGATATGAGAGGTCGTCGCACCCCCGACGCGTATGGGGTGATTATTGTTGTATTTTTGAGTCATGCATGAGTGTCATATAGTGTCTTGTTGTATTTTAATATTTGTTTGTTTTATTTTTCCGCACTTTTCATTCGCCTTGAGTTAGATTTTCGTCCTTTTTGCTTGAGGACAATTCAAAAGTCTAAGTTACGGGGGTCACAAGTGCGTATTTCTAAAACTTCACAAATTTTCAAAAATGCCTAGAAATTTCCAAAAAAATCATAAAATTTTGAAAAACCCAAAAATATTTTTGTTCAAAATAAATAAAAATTGGAATTCAAATTTTTCAAAAATATCATTAAAACTCGAATTGAGGTCTCAAGTTGTAAAATTCAACGTACATAAAGCCAAAATTGACCAAAGATGGAAATTGAGCGAAAATTGACGACTTAACGAATAAGTGTGGAGATTAACAAACCCGGTGAGATTCGAGCCTATCACGTTTTGCGAGTTTTTAAATCAATCTGAGTTAATTGTTAACTCAAAGTTCTTTTCAGCGCCTAAAAAGTTGTCAAGGATCTCAATCCTTTCATTTTGATCGGTTTTGAAAAATGAGTGTAATATTGCTTTGAAAAAACGTGCCAAATTGATCTCTAAACTTAAATTCATCTCGAAGCGCATATGGTAACGCAATTGGCATTTTGGGCAATGAAGTAGGCCCTCGTTTGTCACCCAAAAATATTGGCAAGAAAAAGTAGCGAAAAATTACCCCTTTTGTAACCCAATTTGAGCCAAACAAATTGTCCCTTTTGTTTGATAACCCGAAAAACCCAAATAGCCGGAATGGTGAAAAATGAGAAAATTCAGAATTTAAGTTCGGAAAGTGCATAAAAAGGGGCAAGAAAAAAATAAATATGCTCAACAAAAATAGCAAGAAAAGAAAATAAATGAAACGAAAAAAAATTAGAGAAAAAGAAGAAAAAAATGAGCAATAGCCCGAAAAAAGCGCAAATGGACATCATTAATGACTTTTCCAATTCCAACCTTCCCGACAATTGTCATTTACTCCATATACCTTAAAAACCAAAAAAGTCCTAACCGAGTCTAAATTACGAAATTGGTTACCGCGTGGAGAGCTAATACACCAAAAGATAATATAAGAGATTGAATGCGCGAAAAAGAGGCAATGTTCCCGTTTTTAAAATCGTAACCCATTGATGAGATCCTATCATTCTGAAATTTCGGTCATTTTACTTGTATGCATGACTTTGCATACATTATATTTACTCTTTATATCATGCATACCGAGAGAATAGCCATAATTCGAGAGATTCGTTTGTGAGAGCATTCCGTGAGAAATTTAAATCAAAACGAATTTTCGGATAAGTAACGTAATGATCAATCGGTGGAAATTGGCGGTTATATTTTCGGCTTCGCACACACGCACTATGATTTGAGACTTGTACATATGACTATTTTCTGGAAAAGTTTGAATTGCTCAATTTTTGCATATTTTGAATTTTCTTTGTGTCAATAATGAATTTTGTGGGTATATTCACTACAAACCCTCACGAGACACAACTCGTCCTACTAGGGTGACTTAGGGGTTTAAAGGCTTGTTGCATACGCTAAATGCAATCGCTTGCCCACGAAAAAGGTATTCTATCCCAATAAAATGTTATTTTCAGGAGTTAAGCCTTACTAGGATTCTTTTACATTTCTCGGGACGCGCAAAGTTCTAAGTTAGGGGGGTTTGATTAGGCATAAATTCTTCACATTTATCCCCTTAATTTCGATATTTTTATGATCCCGTGCGGTGTAAATAGCTTGGATTTATCTCATATCTATGATACTAACCCTTTTTGGCAAGTATTTCGTATTTTGTGTATCTCTTATGTGTTTTACAGGTATTTCATGCAAGAAAGATGGAAAAGAGAACTCAAAATAGTGAAAAAAACCAAGAATTGGGGAGTTGAAGGGCATTTTCGTAATTTTTTAGCCTTAGTCCGGAGGTGGGGCCAACTGAAAATTTGAAGAGCTTTCAATTACAAGAACACTGGAAAAAACGGCACCTCAATCCGAGCTACGGTGAAGAAGTTATGCCAATTTGAAGTTGAGAAAAAATCCAAGAAAAAAAGCTGTCAAACCCTGGGACCGGTCCGCCCAAAAATTAAAAGAACCGGTCCGCCCTGGGACCGGTCCGCCCCTACCCCGGACCGATCCTCTTTGCCAAACTCCAGAAAACCCCGGATCACAAGCAAACCTAAGAAGGCAAAAATAAAAAGAACCGGTCCGTCATGGGATCGGTCCGCCCAAAAATTAAAAGAACAAGTCCGCCCTGGGATCGGTCCGGGGGAGGAGGGGGACGGGTCCGCGTGTCGCAGTTTAATTTTCTAATTTTCCTCTAATAGAGAGTCCTAGTGCTGCTAAAAATTCAGGGAGTCTTGTAGGGTATATAAACCCATTTTATTATCATTCTTAACATGGAGATTAGAGGAGATTTTAGATAGTTTTCTATTTTTTTTCCAGAAACCCTAGTTTAGATTAAAATTCGAGATTTAATTCCAAGATTGAAGCTTTATTAAAAATTTCTTTGATTATCAGTTTTATTCATTGTTGTTGTTACTGCCTTGGTAAAAATTTGTGAGTAATTCTCTCTTATTAATTCTATTCTACATCAATTTACAAGTTTGCTTTAGATTAATCATGAATTTCTTCACATCAATCACTGTTTCCATCACTTTCATCATGCTAGGCTAGATTTTCTAAGGCCGGGGTACATGAACCCAGCCTGATGTGTTAATTGTACGTGTATAACATTAATCCTATGAATTTAGTGATTGAATACGACCGTATTGCGTAGGAACATAACAATTGTAGATCTTTATATCTCATTTGCCTCTGAGTAACCGTGATGATTTAGAATACAATTCGAGTGTTACTATCGCGATACCGATTTACTCATCCTCAGATTAAGTATGACGCGGGCCTGAACCTCGTATACGTAATGCTTGGGAGTACTAAATTTCGGGTCAAATTAATCAGTTGAATTTATGATTAGTATTATAACTGCAATACACTAGGGTTGGGGGATTGTATTCCCGTCCTATTTTTCTCATACATAGTTTAAAGTTTCAAATCATTTTTTCATCAGTATTTTAGGTAAATTAGTATAATTGCATCTTTTCATAATTTCATATTTGCACCTAGTTTAATCATTCCAAAAACCAAATCAATTTTCCTTTTTCTTTAGAGTCAAAGTTAGGATTTCTCTGTCTATCCAACGTCGTTACATTCACTCGTCCTAGTTCCCTGAGGATTCGATACCCAGACTAGCCACTATACTCCATAAGAGTGTAGTTATAGTTTAGGTTTTTGTATTGAGGTTGGAAGCCGATAACAATGACTAGCGTATTGTACGGACGCTCGGTTTTCTACACGATCAACCACCCCTACCCCCACCCCCCACACACGCAGAACCACCTACACACATACACACACACACACACACACACACTCCTTGCACCTCCACTCCCCACCCACCTACACACACACAGCCATACACGCATAGAGAGTAATACACACACACGCACACATTTATACACGAAGGAAAATGGAGAGAGAGAAGAAAGTTGACGTGGAAATTAAGAGAGAGAGAGAGGGAGAGAGAGAGAGAGAGAGAGAGAATCAAGGGAAGAGAAAATGGTGGGAAAAAATGGGGTAGGGTTTTTTGTTAAAAGAGTTGTCACGGACCTGTCAAGGTCTTTGACCGTGATAACTTTCGAAAGTTGTTAGAATCATTGATCGTGATGAGTCCTCGATAACTGTACTTGTCACGGACTTATCACGGTCATTGACCGTGATAAAAAATGAATGTTTTTTTATTAGGGTCAGTGACAAGGTTGGCCGGTTCAAAGGTGCCAATTTAGCCTTTTTGGTGTATTGTTCGAAAATTCCTCATTTTGTTAAAAATCAATTTAGAAAAACACTGGCTTAATAAAAAATATAAGTAACACAAAACAAAATCCATACAAAAATTATGTCAAGTCGTAGATCATAGTAAAGAAGCTTCATATTCGGATCCGTCTTCTTGAACTTGTGAACATGAAATGCCTTGACGGATGTAATGGAATACGACATACTCAATGTAAACTAGACTCAATGGACAAGTCCTAGAAGCTAGGGTAATGATGGAAAATTTCCCCTTATAGAATCGGAAAACAGTTACATTATATTTTTAAATACTATTTTGGGAACACTCCTAAGGATGAGTTTACTCCACCTTTGTCCATGACGTGAGTTGAGCGATTTCACTCTCTGTTTATATTATGCAAATAAGAACACACATCACGTAGTTTAACAGGAGAAGATTAATGCATGTGCATGAGATATTGAAAGGGCAGGATGTGTTCATAACACCATCCCATTTGGTAACTTAGATCATGGACCCTTGAACTCCTTAGTTTCGCAAGCATCAGTATTGTCCTTGATATCGTTCTCTCGAGGAAACAATATTTATTTTGCTTATTTTGTACAAAATAGGTTGGCGACTCTATCTCTACATATCACCCCACATCGATGAAAACCGAGCACACTCAGAAAGGACAAAATCCCATGTGCATTTTTGAAGGTAAGGAAAGGGGGAAGGAAGAGGATCCTCCTCGAGAAACCCCCGACCTCGGGATGGCCACAGTGGAGACTCCATTAGGGACGTTTTAAGAGGACTATACTGTAATACCCTATTTTTATTTTAAATTTAATTTAATTATTTATGTGTCAAAATGACCTTTTACGGGACATTAATAATTTTCATAGTACTTATGACCCGTAGCATAAAAATAGGGTCGACACGTTCATTCTCTCGCTCAAAATATAATATTTTTCAGATAAAATGAATAGTAGAACGAGTTTAAAATGTAGTGTTTTTAATTAATTTTCAAATTAAAGTGTGTATAAGTTAGCGTAATTCAAAAGTAATTTCAATGTAGAAACAAACATGTCTTACACGTCCAGATAGTAATTTACAGTTGAATGAAATTTCAAAAATTATAAAAATTTATACATGTTAATATTTTTATTTGAGTACCAAATACACTGAGTTGCATATTTATCTTAAGGTGGCTATACCTATCTAAATCCTATAACGGAATCTATCCCCCATTGATTTTTTTTACAACTCACGATCTTTCTCTCTCTCTTAAGGAAACCCAAACCCACAATACCAAACTCCAATTATCCCCACTAAAAATCAGGAAGCATAAATCTCAAACCCTGCTTCCATAAATACAAAACTCAAGAAGGGGACCCTTGCTCCTCTATCTAAAAAATCCCAAAACCCATGAAACCTCTACTCAAAATCGTTCATAACCAGAGCCTCACGAAACAGTTGCTCAACCTCTCCCTCACCGCCGGCCTCCTCCTCCCATGATCACGCCGCCAACCAGCCCCATGTTTCTTCTCCTTCTTATATTTTCATTTTTTTATTTGTTCTTTGATTTCATGATCGAAGCTTCAAGCCTATGATATTTTATATATATACATTTTTGTGTGTGTGTGTGTGTGTGTGTGTGTTGTTTGAACAGTCGACCACCACTTTTGCCATGGTGGTGGCCAACGACGGCTGGTTTATATATATATATATATATACGCATATACATATATCGATATACATACATATATATGTTATTATCACCACTAATCAGTTCCGCTGAAATTATTTTTTCGAGTTGAAATTTGGTCACATACTCGATTGGACTCGATTTGCTTTTGGAGTACTGTAAATTCAATTGGGTTATTCTACGGTCAATTTTGATCCTAAATTTTTAACATATAATGTTATACATATACCTCCATATATATATTCTTTACACTCAGTTTTGTATAAAAATTGTCATAAACAAGAGATCCTGACACTTACTAGTAATCATATATTTTTTTATTTTTATAAACATTTCGACCCGTCGTCAAGTTTGTATATAAATATTCCCTTTTCTTTTAGAAATATATTTAATCGAGTTACGAAACCCAACGACTCTTGGTTATGTCATTTTTATAGTTCGAGATTTTATTACGAGTCATATTTATTAATATTATGATTATGCAGGTGTTGGACTATGTATTTTGATTATGTTGGTTAATTTTGAAACCACTGGATTATTTTGCAAATAAGGGGGAATTTTCAAAAAAAAAATCCAAATTTATTTTCTGTCACGAACATTAATTTTTACTCGTACCAAATATTGACACTCAGATAACATAAGATATAATAGATAAAGAATAGTAAACACCAGCACGATATTGAATTAGAAGTATTATTGTTAATTTAATTACTCAATTATTCTTGGGACAACTTTAGAAATTAATATTTTTAGAATTACATATTGAGACAATACCCCAAAACAGGTCTTTACTTGGAGATTTTATTAAAATAGTTAAACTGAATATTTGACCAGGATAATATTTAAAAAAAATATTATATTGTTGTTTATTGAATTTATTTAAACAAATTGAATCCTTTAATTCCATTTAAAGAGTATTTTTTTTCAAAAAAAATTATATTATTAAAATATAGAGTTACCACATAAACCTTATTTACGAAATATAGAATGTTATTTATTTCGTCAACGAATTAGAAAAAAGTTTGTTATGCCTCTAACGTACTTACAAAAATATATAAATGGAATTTAAATATTAAATTCTTGTCATAGAATGAGTTTTATTTATATTTACTGAATGTCGTAAGTTATCATAAACCCAAACCATTCTTTCCAAACACCGATATACCCACTTTCATTTAAACCCCGGAGCAAAACTATAGACGAGAACTGGAATATACCAATGGAACATCCTTAAATGTCAACCTAAAGCTCGTAAAACACTGGTAGGTGAATTCTTATTCAATATTATTTCTCGCAATGCTATTGAAGATATCACTTTGTGATATACCCAGTATATCTTATTCTCATTATGGAACTCATTTGAGTAGTTCAAATTATTTGCGTACAATTGATTCGTATTTTGAAATGATTATGAAATCATATTATTTAATATGATGCTTTTGACCCGGTTACTTATTTATAACAGAGATTACAATCAGGGAATAATCTTTCGTTATACCCACGACTATATTATTTGTCTTGAAGGACTCAGATGATTGAGGGCCTGGTTATTACTTACCATATGGAATGCCTCTCTTAGTATCGGCTTAGCACGGTTACTTTTATCTCCAGTTATCTGGATTGATTATCTCCAATTTAATTGGATTAATTTTGTTGTACATATTTGTTATTGCCCTAGTCCTCTGGACAGATAATTATGGGTTATTTATTTAGAAACCATCTGTAGCCTTTAACCAGATCTAGCCCCTGATATTTCTATTTTTAGCAATATAATCATGTATCATTATGCTTATCTCACTGTGACAGTTGAATCCAATTTCTTATTGTATTCTTGATGGTGTAACACCCCGCCCGCCCGACGAGAGTGAACGGAGCGCTACTATCGATAAAACTAAACTAATCAACAATATAAAAAGGTATAGAGCATCTAAAACACACAATAAAAATAAGAGAATCTGCTAATCTGAAATATCTTCAAAATACATACAACCAAAAATCTCTCGAAATAAGACATCTAACTATCTCGAAAGAAAATAAATCGCCAATGCTCTATACAACCAATATAAATACAATTCTTCTCCCCTGTATTAAAATCTTCCCAAAATAATCCTCGCTATAAATCATCCCAATTGGTCCATAACACTCAAATCCGTGCTCACCTGCCAACTAAGAAAAAGATGGGGAAGTACACAATACGACAGGAATATGCTCAACAAAGATGTTAGCGATGAACAAAGCGCAATAATACGACTACGAATACTCAAATCAAATAATGCAAATCTCAATAGCATTTTATCAATAAATTTCTCAACAACACATTAACCGGAGTCACCAGGCCTCACCATACCGCGCCATACTTTATCAAGTAGCCGGAAAAGGAGTCTTGGCGGGTGCCCAACATCAGTGCCATATTAAAATCTCATGACAGCGTGCTCAAAACAATATGAATAATACCTCATGAATGAAAATAATTCCAACAATTATTTTTCCAGATTTCCAAGAATTTAGCAATTCAAAATATGAGTTCAATTAACAAGAATTCAACGGAATAAACACTCGCGAGATTTCAGGAGCATATTGTGTAAAACCCCATACCTCAAAATCATCAAATGAATCATCGCATAATTCAGCCTCAAAATCTAATCACACCATCACGTTTCTCTCGCGAAAATAATCAAATCTCGTTCTAGCCCAAACTCGAGAAAACACCAAATAAGCTTTCTAATCTAAGGTTGAAATCTTGTATAAGTTTGGGGCTATGGTTTGTAGATGAAAGGGAGTAATTTTGGAGAGGTCTTCTGGTTGAGAAGTTGATGAAAAAGTGATTTGAAAAGCCAAGCCACGAATTAGTTGATATATAAAGGATTAAGAGTTTGATTAAGAAAAGAGTTCTAATTAGATACAAACACTAAAATTTTTATTCCGGAAGATCGGACCATTGGAATCACTTGAAATTTTAGTATGTTTTAGCGAACGGTGAGACAGGACTGCTGACAAAAATTCAGCTTGATCAAACGATCGAATTTCTAAAAATATTATTTTTACTAGAGAGTTTTATGTTTTGAGGACTCTTAGAGAGTTTTATATTTTGAGGACTCTTCTAGATAATAAAAATTCAATTAAATCTCCATTTTAATTCCGATTTCGAAACCGTTTGAAATTCTCGCCCTTAAAAATAATAACCAACATATTTGAGTAATAAAAATAATTTTCTCTCAAAATTTATTTTTCCTCTTAATTTCGAAAATACCTCCAAAATTACGCGGGTTGTTACACTTCCCCACTAACAATGGAATTTCGCACTCGAAATTCGCCGAATGCCTAACTCTCAAAAAATCAGGCCAACAATCTCCAAAAATAAACTCGTCACCAAAAATAAATTTCTCACATCTAATCTAGATGTCTAACACGAAACGATTATCTAAAGATTCTATCTCCAAAAATACGCGCCATAAAAACGCAACAGACCCAAAACCCAAGACCCGAGGGTTGTCGTATACCTAAGCTCTGATACCATTCTGTAACACCCCGCCCGCCCGGCGAGAGTGAACGGAGCGCTACTATCGATAAAACTAAACTAATCCACAATATAAAAAGGTATAGAGCATCTAAAACACACAATAAAAATAAGAGAATCTGCTAATCTGAAATATCTTCAAAATACATACAACCAAAAATCTCTCGAAATAAGACATCTAACTATCTCGAAAATAAAATAAATCTCCAAATTCTCTATACATCAAAATAAATACAAGTCTTCTCATCTCTTGTATTAAAAATTCTTCCCAAAATAATCCTCGCTATAAATCATCCCAATTGGTCCATAACACTCAAATCCGTGCTCACCTGCCAACTAAGAAAAAGATGGGGAAGTACACAATACGACAGGAATATGCTCAACAAAGATGTTAGCGATGAACAAAGCGCAACAATACGACTACTAATACTCAAATCAAATAATGCAAATCTCAATAGCATTTTATCAATAAATTTCTCAACAACACATTAACCGGAGTCACCAGGCCTCACCATACCGCGCCATACTTTATCAAGTAGCCGGAAAAGGAGTCTTGGCGGGTGCCCAACATCAGTGCCATATTAAAATCTCATGACAGCGTGCTCAAAACAATATGAATAATACCTCGTGAATGAAAATAATTCCAACAATTATTTTTTCAGATTTCCAAGAATTTAACAATTCAAAATATGAGTTCAATTAACAAGAATTCAACGGAATAAACACTCGCGAGATTTCAGGAGCATATTGTGTAAAACCCCATACCTCAAAATCATCAAATGAATCATCGCATAGTTCAGCCTCAAAATCTAATCACACCATCACGTTCCTCTCGCGAAAATAATCAAATCTCGTTCTAGCCCAAACTCGAGAAAACACCAAATAAGCTTTCTAATCTAAGGTTGAAATCTTGAATAAGTTTGGGGCTATGGTTTGTAGATGAAAGGGAGTAATTTTGGAGAGGTCTTCTGGTTGAGAAGTTGATGAAAAAGTGATTTGAAAAGCCAAGCCACGAATTAGTTGATATATAAAGGATTAAGAGTTTGATTAAGAAAAGAGTTCTAATTAGATACAAACACTAAAAATTTTATTTCGGGAGATCGGACCATTGGAATCACTTGAAATTTTAGTATGTTTTAGCGAACGGTGAGACAGGACTGCTGACAAAAATTCAGCTTGATCAAACGGTCGAATTTCTAATAATATTATTTTTACTAGAGAGTTTTATGTTTTGATGACTCTTAGAGAGTTTTATATTTTGAGAACTCTTCTAAATAATAAAAATTCAATTAAATCTCCATTTTAATTCCGATTTCGAAACCGTTTGAAATTCTCGCCCTTATAAATAATAACCAACATATTTGAGTAATACAAATAATTTTCTCTCAAAATTTATTTTTCCTTTTAATTTCGAAAATACCCCCAAAATTACGCGGGTTGTTACAGATGGTATTATCATTTAAAGAAAAAATCTATGTAAAAATTTATTTTTATACTTGTTATATAATTAGAATCATCTACTGGGCAAATTTTTGCTCTTTCCTTCTTTCTTAGTAATTTTTATGAGGTACCTATATCACTACACCAAAAATAGGAATCTGGCACGGTTTAAAACTATGCCAGATAAAATCTGGCACGGTTTTGAATTGTGCCAGAATCAGGTGTTCCAAAATGGCCATTTTTTTTCTGCCGCGGGTCAAAAGTGTGCCAGATTTGGCCAAACAGGAACACTTCTGGCACACTTTTAGACCGTGCCAGAATTTGATATTTCTGGCACACTTTTGGCACAGTTTTTAACTATGCCACATTCAGCACAGTTTGAAAAACATTTGGCACAGTTCAAAATCGTGCCAAAATATGATACACTTTTGCCACGGTTTTGAACTGTGCCAAATTTTTTATAAAAAGGAAAAAAAATTAATTATTTGAAAGCACGAAAAATAAAAATTGAAAATATTGCACATTGTTAATAAACTAATGTACATACAAACTTCAAAATATTACAAGTCTTTAAAAGTTCACAGGCCAAAAAAAATTGGGCAGAGTTTCCTCTATTTTTTGGACATTCCAAAACCTGCTAATACAAAACCTGCCTAACATAAAGCCCGCACAGCCACAAAATATAAAAAATAAACTTACAAAAGCCCGAACGACTATAAAATTTAACAATAAAACTAAAAAATCCCGCACGACCATAACACAAAAAAATGGAATCATGAATAAACCCCTTGTTGTAAACCATTGAGTTCTCTGTGTGTTTCGTCGTGAATAAATGCCAACGATAAAATGTTGTCCTGCAAAAATAATAGGATGCAAAAAAGATACGATATTAGTAACCCAGTAATTTACAAAAAAACTTACTCAAACTAAAAAAATACATATGATAGTGGAAATTATCATCATATTCACAAACCGGGAGACTCAGGACTACGCGATCAGTTCCTACAAGTTACACTGGTCCCGTGCGAGGTGTTCGTGCCTCCTACGAGGTCGTTTGGGGGCTGGTTTGGGTTTTCACCCTTTAACGGCATGTTTTTAAGTTTAAGTGTTGATTTTTGCAAATTATCGTCATATTCACAAACCCGAAGACCCGGGACTACGCGGTCAGTTCCTACAAGTTACATTGGTCCCGTGCAAGGTGTTCGTGCCTCCTACGGGATCGTTTGGGGGCTGGTTTGGGTTTTCACCCTGTGACGGCTAGTTTTTAAGTGTAAGTGTTGATTTTTGCAAATTATCATCATATTCACAAACTGGGAGAGACGAGACTATGCGGTCAGTTCCTACAAGTTACATTGGTCCCGTACGTGTTCGTGCCTCCTACGGGGTCGTTTGGGGGATGGTTTCGATTTTCACCCTTTGACGGCTTGTTTTTAAGTTTAAGTGTTAATGTTTTCAAATTATTGTCATATTCTCAAACCGGGAGACCCGAGACTATGCGGTCAGTTCCTAAAAGTTACATTGGTCTCGTGCAAGGTGTCTGTGCCTCTTACGGGTCCGTTTGGAGGTTGGTTTAGGTTTTCACCCTTTAACGACCTGTTTTTAAGTCTAAGTGTTATTTTTACAAATTTTCATCATATTCTCAAACGGAGAGACCCGGGACTACGCGGTCAGTTCTTACAAGTTACATTGCTCCTGTGCGAGGTGTTTGTGCCTCCTATGGGGTCATTTGGGGCCTGGTTTGGGTTTTCACCCTTTGACGACTTGTTTTTAAGTTTAAGTGTTGATTTTGGCAAATTATAGTCATTTGCACAAAATGGGAGACCCGGGACTACGCGGTTAGTTCCCACAAGTTACATTGGTCCCGTGCGAGGTGTTCGTGCCTCTTATGGGGTCGTTTGGGGGCTGGTTTGGGTTTTCACCCTTTGACGGCTTGTTTTTATGTTTAAGTGTTGATTTTTACAAATTATTGTCATATTCAGAAACCGGGAGACCAGGGACTATACGTCAGTTCCTACAAGTTACATTGGTCCGTGCGAGGTGTTCGTGCCTCCTACGGGGTCGTTTGGGGGATGGTTTGGGTTTTCACCCATTGACTGCTTGTTTTTAAGTTTAAGTGTTGATTTTTGCAAATTATCATCATATTCTAAAACCGGGAGACCTGGGACTACGCAGTCAATTCCTACAAGTTACATTGGTCCCGTACGAGGTGTTCGTGCCTCCTACGGGGTCGTTTGGGGGTTGGTTTGGGTTTTCACCCTTTGACGGCTTGTTTTTAAGTGTAAGTGTTGATGTTTCCAAATTATCATCATATTCACAAACTGGTAGACCCGGGACTACGCGATCAGTTCCTACAAGTTACACTGGTCCCGTGCGAGGTGTTCGTGCCTCCTACGAGATCGTTTGGGGGATGGTTTGGGTTTTCACCCTTTGACGGCTTGTTTTTAAGTTTAAGTGTTGATTTTTGCAAATTATCGTCATATTCACAAACCGGGAGACTCGGGACTACGCGGTCAGTTCCTACAAGTAACATTGGTCCTGTGCGATGTGTTCGTGCCTCCTACGGGGTCGTTTGGGGGCCGGTTTAGGTTTTTACCCTTTAACGGCCTATTTTGATGTTTAAGTGTTATTTTTGCAAATTATCGTTATATTCTCAAACCGGGAGACCCGTGACTACGCGGTCATTTCCTACAAGTTACATTGGTCCCGTGCGAGGTGTCCGTGCCTCTTACGGGTCCGTTTGGGGGTTGGTTTAGGTTGTCACTCTTTAACGGCCTGTTTATATGTTTAAGTGTTGATTTTTGTAAATTATTATCCTATTCTCAAATCGAGAGACCCGTGACTACGCGGTCAGTTTGTACGAGTTACATTGGTCCCGTGCGAGGTGTTCGTGACTCTTACGAAGCCGTTTGGGGACTGGTTTGAGTTTTCACCCTCAAATGGCTTGTTTTCAAGCCTAATCTATGTATTTTAAAATTATCGTCATATGCTCAAATCGGGAGTCCCGTGACGACACAGTTAATTCCTACAAATCATATTAGTCTAGGGATTTAGAAATTATCGAGTTCCTACGAGTCACATTGGTTATTATCTAAGTCATTCAATTAGTTGTACATAAATACTAAACATCTTTACAGATTCATCAAATAGGACGTTAAGTGCGGCCATTTCCAAAGGTGCTTACAAAGAAAACTTCCATCTTTTACTTCCTGTTATGATAACATAGAAACATAGAAACATGAACATTAAATGTTTCAAAATTAATATTGTAGAACCGACATCCTATTTAACCTTGAAAATGAAATCGAACAAAAAACATGAACATACACAAAACAATAATAGATCTAAGGGATAACACATTTTGATCTAAGGGCTAATGTACACGAGACTAAACGGAAACGTGTAAAAGAGAAATGAAATGATTACGCATAAACACATTTTGATCCTACTTTTGCACAGAACATGGATAAAATTACTGTGCCAGTGCCTACAACAAGAACAACCTTGTCCTTAAATAAAAATGAATTTGTATATATGGCATTTTTGGTAGGTCTTAGTTCTCACTACATCCTTCAACAATTACTGCAATGTACAAAAGTTACTATATATGGCATTTTGGCAGTTCTTTGTGGATTAATGAAATCACCCTCAAATTCTAAGTGTAGCATAAATGAGGAAAATTTTGGCATTTAATATGATCGAATATCAAGCTATGTTAATATATTTTAAGATATCCCAAATAATTAGGGATTGAGTCAAATGATTATGAAAAGAAAGAGGAATCTCAAATTTTGCAAATAACATGTAAGTAAATGGGATGAGGTAAAGGAAATAATTACCTCATGAAGAAAGTTCTCGAGAATAGCGAGTTTGCCCATTAATCTCCTCATCTATGCTTGGCAGGTAATACCTCAAAAAATTTTCCAATTGGCAAGTACATTGCCAGAATGTTTAGCCAACTCACTAGCTGAACTATGTGGTGTATCTACCACCAATTTCATCATTGAATAGAACAGCACACTAGCACAGTCTACAGATGTCATATTATATGACAACCGCAGTGAGTTCACTTCTAAGATTACATGTTCTTCTTTCACATTTTCATCAACAGCCCTTAGAAAAGTTGCTTCGACCTCTTTCTCAAAGTAGACAAAGTCATCCCTTATATCTTCAATATCAGTCATCAGAATCATTTATGACAGAATCAAGCTCCAACTCTCCCGAGTGTGGAATAACATTACTATCCTGAGTTAACATATCCAAGTCAACATTTGAAGCTTGTGTGACCTCAACGAGTTTCTCTGTAGGAATGGGTGTAATTGAATGCCTTCATTCTTCTCCATGCCATATTTCAGAAACTGACCAAATGAAACCACCTCCACAATTACCAACCTCAGATGCAGACCAACAATGTGTCTCAGATTAATTGTTCATTAATTCACCATTCATCTTATCTGAGGCTTTAGTGATCCCTTGAATTTCTATTGTCGCAGTGCTATTCTCATCATATTCCAGTTCCTCATCACTATCTTGCTTGATGGGTTGCTGAAGTAGAGACACTTTTGAGTAACCAGGAACAACAAATTGTTCTCCCACTATAACCTTAAAAGATAAAACAACATTAGGTTCCAAAACTGATCCAGACTTCAATATCACCCCATCACATACTATTGCATGGCGTAGTCTACATCAATCTTTAATGGTGACATCATGCCATATATAACAACCCTCTATCGAAACATTTGATCCAATAATACAGCCTTCCCCAACCACTGAATTTGAAATTATAGTTTTGTTACCGATAGTAGTGCCATTTCCAGTAATAGTAAAAGAACCAATTTGTGCATAACGTGATTGCCCTATATCAGATGCCCGGTACATTCCCTATCTTTTAACAAATGAAATCAAATAAAAAAATAAGTCTTTTCACATCCATAAACTCATTCACATTGTGTCTAAATCGATACAATGAAAAAATTCCAACCAATAATACCAATATTTACTTGCCCATTTTGTCAAGCAGTTGATGTTCAACAAAGTACGTATCATTTGTTTGAAACCAAAGTCATATAAATCACCTCCTCTCTTGAGGATAACTTTTGATCAAGGCACACACAAGTTATACATGAATTAAATGTGATAAAGGTAATATACACGCATAAAGTGTAAATTTGAAAAAGAAAATGCAACATGAGGATTATGTACACTAGGATCTCTAAAGAACGATCGAAACTGTTTTCAGTGAACTAAATAATATTTTGAAATTATAAAACTTAGTATAGGTGACAGAAACTTACGGCACCATTAATCATGTATAAGTGGTCCTACAAATTACAGATGTATCATGTTGGGAGATAAAGGTGTGTATGCTCATGAGCATGTTGGTGGAATGGCTGCCGAATCTTAAAAAAAATATTATCATACACGAAGTATAGAAAATGAATGATTATATGCATACACAGAGTATAGAAAATGAAACACAAAAAGGTTTAAATAGTTCAACTAACTTACATTTCATCAAAGTTGAGTATATGCAGAAACTCCCAACATAAAAACCTGCACATGTTTGCCAACTAATGAACTCTTATATCACACCACAACGAACTCTTGTATAATCATAATAGTTATGGTAGATTATAATCGTATCATACCATAATGGCAGGATCTTTCTAGTTAAAAGTTAAAATGTACATTTACAAATAAACATATTTCAAGGTACATTTTACCAAAAAAATCATTATTTATTATTTAAGGACTAAGGACAATAAAATTAACGGGTTGAGCAGACATTTTTGAGTAACTTACAAAGAATCTTCAGCAATAGTTCGCAATATATCTTGAACTATGAGGTAATTTCATCTCCAAATTAATGTAATAACTTCAACATCTTTTATCAACTTTAAATATCACCAATATAAAAGAGGTAGTTGCAACTACAAATTAAAACTCCAATAATCTATATAATAACATAGATGATAAATAAAAATCTTAATATCTCACAGTCCATTAACCTGATTCCCCATGCCTACCTGAGGATTAACCAAACGATAGTTAAATACAATGAAAGTTAAATTATAGAATTAATGTAAAAGGAACATACTCATACTCGCACAACATATTAATTTCCTTCATTAAACTCCACTAATAAAAAAAGATTGGCAAACACAAAAAACACATTAAGATATAAAAAAAGTTTATAATTAGAAAATGTTAAAAAATGTATCATGTTCCATAATATTAGTTCCAATGTCCCTTCAAATAGCGTAGATTCAAGGCCACTTACCAAATAGTCACATTGGGATATCAAACATCAACAATAACGAAAATATAAACTAAAGACCTCAATAAAAGCACATTAAGATATAAAAAAAACATCAACAATAATGGAAACATAAACTAAATACGTCAATAAAACAACCTACAATGCCCTAAGAAAATAATAGAAAATCTAATGTAATCTAATTATAAACCCTAAATTAGAAAGTCTATCCATCATATCTAAAGAAAGTTAAAGAAAGAGAAAGAGCAATATTATACCAAAATGGGTATGTATCTACCAAAAATTCAAACCCTTGAAATACCAAAACAAACACAATGATAAACCTCAGAGAGTACCTATAGTTAAAGAAATCAAGATTAAAGAGGGTGATTCAACTTTCTCAGTAACCACCAAAGATTTGTAATATAGAAAACCTAGATAAAACAACACAAAACAACTAATATATGAATAGATTTACAATATAATCTAGATAATGAAAACATTCACCCAGTATAATCCAGATAATGAAATCAATATTTAAGAATCTACGCAACTTTCTATAAGAAAGCCAAATATAATTATTCAAGACCCAATAAAACTGAGCTAAAGAATAAGCCCTGATTAAACTAGTCAAAACCCATCTCATAATACCCACTGCATATTCATAGCCTCATCACTCTAGAAATAACCAATATTCACAAGTACACCAATATTTTATCAACAAACAGAACTACAATGACAATATAACAAAATAAAACTTCAAAGATAATAAAATGATACAAAGATACGATTGATGGAGAAAGAGCTGAGGCGAGAGAAATCAAAGCACAAGGAGAATGAGCGGGTGAGCGGGAATGAGAGAGCGGGAACCTCAAAGATAGAATAATGATTTTTTTAGGTATTTTATATTTTAGTAAGTGTACTCAATTCTGGCACACTTTAAAACAGTGCCAAATTTTGGCACTATTTTAAAGTGTGCCAGATTGTCATTAAACCGTGCCCGAATTTGGCACAGTTTTAAAATGTGCAAGATTTTTAATATCAGGGTGTGCCAAATAGTTATTTTCGGTGTAGTGTATGCTATGATGAATATTTCAGATATCAGTTGATACATAGAAGTAAAGAAAAGTCGGATTAGAAGAAAAGGAGCATAGTTTTGCAAGAGAAATATTTTTGTATAGAAGTCTGTAATAAAGAATAGATTCTTAGATTTCAGTTGTAACCTATTTCAGTATCAATCAATCAATCATTCAGTTGTTTCAGTATTTCAGATATATTTATGGTTTAGAATTATTATCAAATAACCCTCAAGCTTGGGAAATCGATATGTGACATATACTCTATTATTTCATTTCAGTTATTCTTTTTTGCATGTGTGCATATGCTCCTACCTGTATGTTCCCTTTTCTCCTATATTTACCTTTTTGTATATCTCTCTCTCATGTATATATTACTTTCCTCTAAATTATACACTTCACACAATTGTATATACTCTCCATGTACACTTCACACACTTACACTCGGCTTCATTTCTACTCACATGATTCACACACCACTTAGTATATCCATGATTAGGCTTAACTAGCACGCACCTACACTTCCCACACTTGTATATATTTCCATGTTCAGTTACACATGTCACACAGCACTTGTAGTTGATCCATGTATAGGCTCACTACCACACACACTCATTCACGTGTATATATCCCCATGTCACTTACTCACAAATATCCACGCATAGTACAATCTCCATGATAGATTTACTTGTCATAATACTTATATATTCTCCCCTATTAGTCTAGCATTCACCTTTTCATCATGCTAATGTAACACCCCAAGATTTTGGGACAGAGAAATTTCATTTTTGAGAGAAATAAAATTTATTTGAATCGGAGAATTTTAAAATTTTGAAATTGAAGTCCAAAAATTGAGGACCTTATAAAGTATTCTGAATGATAATTCTGAGTGCGCCATTAGTTCCGGATGGGTCGAGATAGTCGAAATGCCTGTCATTGGGTTTTATTTCGGCTCCGGAATATTTTTAAGTATGTTTGACTCGAATTGGAGTAAACGAGTCTTGTAAAGTGTGTATTAACATTTAAATCTGGGTTTATTGTTTTAAGGGATTTAAGAGGCTTACAGATCAAGCCTTCTCATTTAGAGAAAGAGAGAAAGAGAAAGAAAAAGGAAAAAAAGAAGAAAGGAAGAGAGAGAGGAAGAGAGCTTGGAGATTTTTGGCCCTAACGCGACATCGAGGACGATCCAACCTCTACAAAATCGAGGTAAGTGTTTAATCTTTCTAAATATTTCATTTGTGTATTTCATTTCATAAATTGTGGATGAAAGAAATGGATTTTGGGTATTAATAACAAAACTAAGATTTTGAAGATCAAATCTTAAAATTGGTGTTTATATATGGGTTGATGGTATAGAGATGGTGGGGATCAACTTTGGGGTGATTTATTAGCTTAGAATCATAATATGATGAAGGTATAGGGGTTAGAAGTAAAATTTTAGGGTTTTAAATTCGTGGGTTTCATGAAGAAGAAGAGACATTTAGGGTTCTGCAGACCCGAATCGATTCGCCCCTTAAGCGAATCGATTCGGCCTAGGCAAAAGTGGCAGGTCTGCATGATCGAATCGATTCGGACCCAAGGTGAATCGATTCGAATTGACACTACACCAAAGTGACAAAATTCACCTTTCAGCCAGCCTCCCTTGTCAAGGTCATTGACCGTGACAAAAAACACGCGTTTTATGTCACGGTCATTGATCTTGACACGACCGTGACAAAGAATTTTCACGGTCAATGACCGTGACAAGGTCGTGACAAATTTACTTGTCACGGACTTGTCACGGTCATTGACCGTGACAATTCTTTAAATAATTGTCACGGTCAATGACCTTGACACGACCGTGACAATGGTTCCAGCAAAAACCCTTTCCCCCTTCTTTTTTCCCTCCCGTCGTTCCCTCCCTCTCTCTCTCTCTCGACGCTGCTCTCTCTCTCTCTCTCTCTCTTCCATTTATATATATGTTTGTGTGTATATATATGTGTGTATGTGTGTATATATGTGCGTGTGTGTGTGCGTGTGTGGGGGGTGGGGCAGGATGGGGGTAGGGTGGGGGCTGGGTGGAGGTAGGGGGTGGGGCAGGGTGGGGGTAGGGGTAGGGGTGGGGGGTAGGGGTGGGGCAGGGTGGGGGTAGGGGGTTAAAAATGTAAATAAATAAGTAATTTTCTATAAATTTCCAAAAATAATATCCAAAAATGTAAATGTAAATAATATCCAAAAATAATATCCAAAAATGTAAATGTAAATAATATCCAAAAATATTGGATAAAAATTTATTTTCATTCAAAATAAATAAGTAATTTTCTACAAATTTCATAAAAAAATGAAGGCCGACTTAATATGTGATTTAAGTGTGAAATAATCGCTATATACTTATACTAATGGAGAAAAAAAACCATATATGGCGTTTTTTGTTGACTTTATATGGTGAAATAATCACATGACTTTATATCCATCAAATAAAAGCATGAAAACTAAAAAACTACAATAAGGGTTAAAATGGCATCCGAAGTTGCTAAAAGCATGAAAAATAAAATATTTTTTAAGATTTGTGGTGAATAACTAAAGTTAAAAAAAGTATTACTTTAGTCGTTAAATTACTTTTTGAATTCGGGCGATGCGCATAAATTTGTAGTAATTGTCTTATAATAAAGATCAATTAGTCTATGTTGTTGAAAAATTTGATCAAATTGGTGAGCCCTTCATATTTTAAAAATGTTGTTTTTATTCCTATTTAACTTTTCTTTCTATACACCCCTAATTATATTTAAAGTTTAATAAAATAGGAGTTATAGAAAGAAAAGTGGGGTTTCCATAATCTTGAAAATTAAATAAAGTTTATAAAAGTAAAGATGCTGGTAATACATCAAAGATAAATTAATAAGGACTAAATAACAAAACGTGTTCAAGTGTATAACAAGAAAGAAAATGTGGTATTTAGATTGGATAAAATTCTTAAAGTAATGTTAAGGGACTAAAAGACCCAAGACAACTGGCCAGTAAGTCACGGACCGAAAAATTTATGACGGGTGATGAAAGCCCGTAAACATGTTGGGGTGGGGGTGGGGGTGGGGTATGATTTATAAAAAGCACAAAACAATAGTAGAAATTCAATACCTAAAATTAACATTGAGATTATTTTAAATAGACAGTCACTACTGTGTGTGTGTTTAAATTGAAAGAAGATATGAGAATTTTATTAAAGATTTTTATGGGAACTTGTTATACTAGAACTTAGATGAACACTAAGTGATGAAAATAGTCCTTAAAATTGAAAATATTATATCTGTACTAATAACATTTTTTTACAGCAAATGTCTCCTTCAGATATTAAGGCGAAGATGATGATGATGTTTATGATGATGTCGTCTGGGGTCGGTCGTAGTGGAGACGACGGGGGCTCTTCCGCCCCTAGGCTCCCCAAATATGGTAAATATGGGATTACCGTCGAGAACAAATCGGAGATATTAGCGAGATCCCTCGTTCTGCTAAAGACGGTCATCGGCGCGGGGTTTATGAGTTGGAAGGAGGTGCCATATGAGCTCAAGTTAGCTGTTTGGGTGGCACTACAGGTAATATATTTATATTTATATTTATATTTATATTTATATTTATATTTATATGAATATTTCAATTTCAATTTCAATTTCAATTTCAATTTCAATTTCAATTTCAATTTCAATTTCAATTTCAATTTCAATTTCAATTTCGATTTCATATTTATATTTATGTTTATATTTATATTTATATTTATTCTCAACTAACATTGTATTTGTTGGACAGGAACAATTCAACTTGGATCCAAAGCTACGCGATCCCGTGTTGGAGCAGATTAGGGAGAAACTCAAGTCGTGGAAAAAAAATATGCGGGCACGGTACTTTGAAAAAATACGAGATTCGATTATCCAATGGCGTGAATATGTCCCCCCCAAGGAGCCGATCTCATTGGCACAATGGCAGAAGTTCGTTGACAATGAGATCGAGGATCGACAATTGGCATCTCGCCAATCGGGGAGGGAAAATCGGGCAAAAAAGACGGACGTGCACTACTCCGGCCGGACCTCTTACGCCGAGGTGGAGCATAGGATGAAGGTAAGATTTAATTTTTCTATAACTACAGAAATATATTATTCCTCATTATTTTACTTTGCGGGGCCGATACTAATTTTACTTTACTTTATTTTATTTCAGGGGGTAGGGAGTGGGCCAGGGGGTAAGCCACATAGGCTCGATACTTATGTGGCTCTTCGAACGAAGAAGGGGGAGGACAAGGAGGTGTCCCCGAGCGTCGCGACCACGATTGTAAGTAATCCGACAGTTTAATTTTTGTTAATTATGTTATAATTTTTTAGTTTACTTATTTTACTAATCATGTGTTGTTTGTCGTTTCAGGCAAAGCTTAAGGATGTGCATGAGTCGCAGTCTGATGCCGATAAGGCATCTTTGTCCACAGATGCACTCAGCCAAGTTCTTGGCTCTGATCGCAAGGGGAGGACAAGGGGGGTGAGCTCGCGGGTGGCCAAATCTAGGATCATCGGATTGGAGACGAGCGACACCGGGTTGGCTCGAACGGTGGATTCACAAAACGCGAAGCTGTCCCATTTGGAGGCGACGGTCCAAGATATGTACGCATTCATGAAGCGTACGTTGGGCGGAGACCGTAAAGGGAAAGGGAAAGGGAAAGGGAAGGAGAAGGCGGTGGAGGATGAGGTGCGGGAGGACGAGGCACAGGATGACGAGGATGTGGACCTCGCTGCTTCATCACCGACATGTTCGTACTTCGATGATCCACTTCCCTATTTGGCGCCCTTCAACAGACCAATGTCGACACTTGGTTGGCCGAGCGTGTTCATATTGGACGTATTTGATGGCCAGCGGATAGGGCGGGGGTTGAGGGACCCGAATATCGTCTAGGGTGGAATAGTTCATGGACGTGCGCTTCAAGAGATGGAGTCCAGGGTGCTCGTCACGCATGTCATACCCGGGAAGGAGAACTCCCTATTGTGGTTGTGCGAACAATACGGCACGACGTATATTAGTGGGTGCGTCAATTCGTATGTCGTGTGGCCTACTCACCTCCTCAGTTTTAACAATACATCACACATGTAGTGACATTGTTTTAAGTTTGAATTGAATTGTTTTAAGTTGTTACATTTGAATTATATCGTGATGCATATTGTCTCTATTTGAATATATATTTGTATTATCTTTAGTTTGTTTGGATATATGATGTTTGGATACTGCTGGGCAGTGGAAGTGGCCATACTACCCAGCAGATTTTTTTAAATTTTGACCAGAATTGTCACGGTTATTGACCGTGACAAAAGTTGTCACGGACGTGTCACGGTCAATGAACGTGAATTTGTTTTTAAAAAGGGTCACGGATTTGTCACGGATATAAAACGTGATAAACGTGTCACGGTCATTGACCGTGGCACGACCGTGACACAAAATGCGAGTTTTGTGTCAAGGTCAGTGATCGTGACACGACCGTGACAAAAAAAGTTGTCCCGCCTCAAAATGTCACGGTTATTGACCTTGACAAGTTGGATTTGTCAAGGTCAATGACCTTGACAAATCGGCAGATTTGGTGTAGTGTGAGACAGAGTCCCAGGTCCTTTGGACCGAATTAATTCGTAGTTGGAGCGAATCGATTCGCCCTTGAGACCGAATCGATTCGGGCCAGGCCGAATCAATTCGGAAACAGGGTTATTTTATGGGGGTTTCTAGGATGATATTTAACCATTTTTGGTTGGGTTTATTGATTTGGGACATGATTATATGATGTAAGAAAGATGTTTTGGAGACTTAATAAAAGTTTCTTGCATGATGGGACCGCGGGTACTTATCAAGTTATTTTTGGGGACTTATATCCATATAAATTGGAGAGGGTCATATCGATATAGTGGGGAATCTCATTGAGAATGGGAGTTCTAATTAGGAGTCACAAGTTGGCCTAATTATGATGTAAGGTAAAGGTCCTTTCAAGAGAGTGGTGAGAGTACGACATGAAATCATAGGCCGAGGTGTGTGCCAAATCCTTATAGTAATTAGGATTCTATTGAGATTAAGAACCGGGGACCGACGAGAGAGAGTGGTCACGTATCCTTAGAAATGTTTAAATTAAGGAACAAACTGTAATGCAATAGGATTAAGGGTTCATAAGAGAAATTGAACAGTAGGCGAAATTGGGAACGATTAGATCGTGCTATTAACTATAATAAGTGTAGTGTAATTCTAATCAAGATAGTTTATACATATAATTGTGTGGGAGTAACAATTGGGATTCCAATATTTGAAATGAATTTTAGATAAGCTTGAGGTTCGTAGACTATTAGTTATGTGCATTCCAATAGTCGAAATTAGTACTAGAGATGTGGATGTACTTTCGAATATAGTTGAGATGTGTAGTGATGGTTTCCTACACTAAACATTGGGTGATAACCTTAATGTTGGATGTATATATATATATATATATATATATATGTTGGAAGACTATTCATATCATAGGAAAAATGGATGAATATGCATCAAGTGAGAGATCGTATTCACATATCGAGGTAAATTAAATGTGTTGGGACGACGGCTAGTATATTAAGGATTATGTATACTCATAGCCGAGTTTATAAATCTTATACATACGGACGAGAGAAAGTGTGTATATTTATTTGGATGTGTATACATATATAATTGTATAGATATGGATGTATGTGTATACTCATGTTGTAAATATCTAAACCGTATGTGATGATTTAATTATATGATGGGATTGTATTGATGTATATATATTGTGCATGTGAATGATATATATACTTGTATGGTTAAGCATACCCCGCACATGCTATTATTGGGAAGTTTTCGCGATGAGGGTGAGCACCCTGGCTCGAGGAACAGAGTGTGGATATTCCCCAGGTCATAGTCGTCCATTTTGTTATTACGTGATTTACATTTTTTGGGATGAGACGTGGTGGGTATGTTTCGTCTTATTGCCGGTAAGGAACTATGACCGCTTCTCGAACATTGTGTGTGTGAGTTTATCATGAGGGTGGGTGTCGTTTAGCCCCACCAGGTGGTCCCCAGTATGCTGGGTGGGGCACTGGAAAGATGATAGCATGGTGCAGTATATTGGCGATATATATAGCCGATTATATTATGTGAATGGCCATTGTACATCATATGTGGTTTGTACACGTGGCTATGGGAATGAGTGATTGTATCTATCTATATATGTTTAGAGTAAATACATGTGTATATATATCCTATAGATGGAAGGATATAAAGGATCTATGGTGTACATCTTGGGTGATTATGGTGTACTAGATTGTTGGGGGTTGATATATCGCATTTAAGGATATTTCGGTTACATCATCCCAAGGATATTTATTGGAGATATTGAGGTCACTCTTAGAGACTAATCTAATTGTGGTAGTTGTAATAGTATAATTGTGTGTATGATATAATGGATCGCTACGATCGACATTGTCAAGGAGTAGTGCATTGAGGGGGGTCCTTGTTTGGATTTCGCATTACAAGACGCCCCACGCACGAAACGCAGTGCAATGTTAAGAGTGGAGAGAAGTTTTGTCCTTATTAATTTGTATGCATGTTATTAAGAAATTAAATCATATGATTCAAACCTAATGCAAGTGGGTAATATATTAAGAATTATAACTGACTAAATTATAAACCGGAATTGAAACTAAACCTAATATGGCACATATGTGTAAATATAATTAAATGTGATTAGAATGGGAAGGGTTCTTGGGTTATGTTAGGATAACAGGTCTTGTGGGTACAGTCCGTTCCTATGGTAAGTTAGGTTGTCCTTGTGGGGAGGGTAACTAAATAAAGATTCCAGGATGCGAATAGGTGCGCGCTTTTTGATAAGAGGTGAGATTGAGGTATCACGAGAGTGTGACTCCACCTTAATTATGAAATAAGTGCATTGATTATTTATTATGCACGGTAAACACACTTGCTAAACAATTTTGCACTCGGGCTCTGACCCGTTATTGCTTCTCTTTTGATATATATATATATATATATATATATATATATATATATTGTACTACAGGTGTCCTACCTCATGGATACCAGATGCCCTGCAGACTGTTGTGGGATTTTGATCTTAGTCGCTTCCTATTTCTTTGTTAATATAAATAGGATTCATTTTGTATATCGGGTCTATCCCCAAGAGTCATATGTAGTTGTTTACATTTCTTCTTTGCGATTATTGTATTGTCTGTGACCCGATAGCTTATTCGGGTATATTTCCTTGTATGTACTCGTTTCATTTTATTCTAGCATTTCATTTATCATGTACTCGTGTATGTTTTACCTTTGTTAGTAGTTCTATAGTGTTAGTTTGTGGTTTGTGGTATGTTTTATTAAATTTTGACATCTCACTTATATGATTTCGGGTAGTTAGTCGTATATTATTTTAGTATCGTTAGTTGATGTTGAGACTGAGGCATCTGAGATTTCTGAATTAAAGTAGCATAGGGTTGGCCACCCATTATTATTTTAAGCGGGTTGTTACAGATGGTATCAGAGCATCAGGTTCTAGAGTCTTTAGGATCTGTGCGGGTTTTTTGTGTTCTTCCGTTAACGTTCTTGATATAGAGCCCTATAAGTAGGATTGTTGTATTCATTACATTTATCTTTTTCTGTGAGGTGTACTGGCTTGAATGACATTCTGACATAGTTGCTTTCGTCTCAGATGTCGCCGAGAATAAGTCAGGTAAGAAGGGGCAAGATGAGAGATGTAATACCCATAACAAATTTTGGGTACGCTTTGATTTGAGGTATTTGTTTTCGTGATTCAGGTAGAGATAAGAAGGAGAGTCTTGTGATCGATAAGGTAAGTACTGATGAGGAGAGAGTAGGGAGCCCTTGGGAGGTTTAGATTGAGAAATTCTTCAACATTTGTTAGGAAACCTGGTGTTGGTGACTTTTACCGATGTGAGGTGTGTAGAGTTGCCCCAATATCGTGAGTATGTCCCTCGTGAAGAGGGAATAAGAAGTTTGGAGACTTGGGTTCGTTAGGTATGAATGAAGGAGTTATTGGGGTTCGCAACCGCTTTTTTCCTTCAACATGGTTAGAAAGGATTTTAAGGAATATGTTTATCTTGTGGAGAAATAGGTTTAGGAAGAATGATTGTCCTGGAAGAAGTAGAGGACCTTGAATTGAGATTCATGGATGAGGTGAAACCATTGGATTATGGAAGTATAAGGTAAATTACCTTTCTTTGGGTTTAAGACATGCTTTATGCGATATTGGAAACGTCGCGCGTAAGGTATGATGAGTAGTTAGCCGCTACACCGTTAGGGTGTATAGAATTTCCTTGGAGGAAGGAGTGAGAAAGTAAAGCCTTTGTATGTCATCTTTGGAGATAATATACCGCCTCGTGAAGAGATAGTAGAGAGTTGTGCTATTGATTTTCGGAAGTGTGGATTGATTAGGTTGTTGTGTAGTGGTTATTATGTTATTGTTTTATTGATATGCTAGGGAATATACTTGTGGTATTCCAATGATAGGAGGACTTACCTTGTGGAAAATGCTTTGATGTAATATATAGGAATTGTATAACTGAGAGGTTTAGAGTTTAGTGGATTTATTTTGAGTTGAGAATTCAGCTCATAGTTGTGCTAGTTTTGAGAACTAGGTGTTGGTTAGAGTATTGTATTTGTTGAGGCCTTGTGTCTTAAACATAAGGCGTTTGTTTGGCGTGTCGAAAGACATGGAATTATTTTATACTATATTGTTATATAGGCCTACGAGCAATATCTATAATTTGAAAATCTTTTTATAAAAACCAAACCCTGGTTCAACTGATCTCAATCCCCGACATAGCTACACAATAGTGTATTGGGAGGGTTCCTTGTTTGGATTTCGCTTGCGAGACCTCCCCCGCATGAAGGTAACTAGTGTCAGGAATTGAGAAAAGTTCAACCATTGGGAATTTTGAACTTTTATATACGTAATATGTTGTTATAGGTTATGTTGTTGAGAGTTATATTACGACTTGAGGCTTGTAGAGCCGGGTTATTATTTTACGAGATGAGCTCGGGTACAGGGTGTATGGGCACCCTGGGTAGTTAGTTTGATTTTTAAAATCTATATGGTTTGACATGAGAACTGGGAAGGATCGGTATAGTGATCTAGAGGGTCGATGTAAGGACTAGATGAGATTGAAGTCCTAGGCATATTTTAAATTTCGCGGGCGAAATTCCTGCAAGGGGGAAGAGTGTAACACCCCAAGATTTTGGGACTGAGAAATTTCATTCTTGAGAGATATAAAATTTATTTGAATTGGAGAATTTTAAAATTTAGAAATTGAAGTCCAAAAATTGAGGACGTTATAAAGTATTCTGAATGATAATTCTAAGTGCGCCATTGGTTTCGGATGGGTCGAGATAGTCGAAATGACTGTCATTGGGTTTTATTTCGGCTCCGGAATATTTTTAAGTATGTTTGACTCGAATTGGAGTAAACGAGTCTTGTAAAGTGTGTATTAACATTTAAAACTGGGTTTATTGTTTTAAGGGATTTAAGAGGCTTACGGATCAAGGCTTCTCATTTAGAGAAAGAGAGAAAGAGAAAGAAAAAGGAAAAGAAGAAGAAAGGAAGAGAGAGAAGAAGAAAGCTTGGAGATTTACGGCCCTAACCCGACATCGAGGACGATCCAACCTCTATAAAATCGAGGCAAGGAACTATGACCGCTTCTCGAACATTGTGTGTGTGAGTTTATCATGAGGACGGGTGTCGTTTAGCCCCACCAGGTGGTCCCCAGTATGCTGGGTGGGGCACTGGGAAGATGATAGCATGGTTCAGTATATTGACAATATATATATAGCCGATTATATTATGTGAATGGCCATTGTACATCATATGTGGTTTGTACACTTGGCTATGGCAGTGAGTGATTGTATCTATCTATATATGTTTAGAGTAAATACATGTATATATATATCCTATAGATGGAAGGATATAAAGGTTCTATGGTGTACATCTTGGGTGATTATGGTGTACTAGATTGTTGGAGGTTGATGTATCGCATTTAAGGAATATTTCGGTTACATCATCCCAAGGATATTTATTGGAGATATTGAGGTCACTTTTAGAGAGTAATCTAATTTTGGTAGTTTTAATAGTAGAATTGTGTGTACGACATAATGGATCGCTACGATCGACATTGTCAAGGATTATAGTATTGGGGGATTCCCTGTTTGGATTTCGCTTTGCGAGACGCCCCAAGCACGAAACGTAGTGCAATGTTGAGAGTGGAGAGAAGCTTTGTCCTTATTAATTTGTATACATGTTATTCAGAAATTAAATCATATGATTCACGTAAGGACATTTTTTGTCCATTATCATTTGTTATGTCATACGCCGTTACACCGTTGAATAAAATCAAGGTTCATATCTTCATCAACGGATCCGAATATCAAAGAAGAGGAGGATTCAAAAGTCTGAGAGGCCGGATCAGTCCGCCCAGAGAAAAAGAACCGATCCGACCCCAGACCGGTACGCCCCTCTACCGGACCGATCCGCCTTGCTGAAGATCCAGTAGACCCCGGACCAATAGAGAACTGATAGCTAAAATTAAAACGAACCGATCCGCCTCCTCAGACCGATCCGCCTCAGACCCGGACCTGTCCGCCTGGGATAATTTTGAACAGATCGTGCAGAGATTTTTTAGGCTAAAAGTTTCTTTTATAAACCCACTACGGGGAGTTTGTTCTCAAGACTTCTTCACACGATTTTCAGAGTCCATAAACTCAAGTCTTCATCTTTGTGAGTTATCAAACTCATATTTTTATTCACACAAATTTCCAAATCATTTGTGAATCGTTTTGAAACCCTAGAACACAAACACTTTTGCTGTTCATACTCTTGTGGAGAAGACCGACCTTCTTTGCCCTCCGGGAAAGGAAAACTTCCAGCCGCCGACTACAGATCCGACACCTGAGGGTAATTCTGCGTCACTCTTGTATTTCATTATAATCCATGTAAATTATATTTTACAAAATTATAGTGAAATAAATGGTTTTGCCCCTTTGGGGGATTTTTCCTCATTTGTGTGTGTTTGAATGTTTTTGCATGCTTTACATCCTATTCAATCACACCTAGATATATGTTTAGGATTTAATTGGGCTAAATTGTGTTTAATTATATAATTTCTTAATTTGAACGCACGCGCACCTCTTTCAAATTGGTATCAGAGCAGGTTACGCTAATCTATCGCGTATTCCTAGTTTTCGCAAAAAAAAAATTCTAAGATATCAATTTTATGAAAAAATGATTTTTGAAAAAGTGCGTGTTCAATGGAGAAATCATATAATAAAATGCCAGTTTTTGACGGAATAAATTATGCATATTGGAAAGTCCGCATGAGGTCTGCTATAAAGGCCATAGATGAACGTGTTTGGATTTTAGTTGAAAGAGGGTGGACACCTCCCTCCGTCACTATTGAAAATGTGACCAGTTTAAAACCTGTCACTTCTTGGACTGAAGAAGAATTTAAATGGTCATCGTTTAACTCTAAGGGTTTAAGTGCTATTTTCGGATCCATCACTCCTGATGAGTTCCGACGTATCATGACGTGCACCACGTCAAAGTAGGCATGGGGTGTTTTGCAACTTACCCATGAAGGAACTAATGTTATGAAAGAATCTAAATTGCAAAATTTAACAACTCAATTTTAGACCATCACCATGATTGAAACTAAATGTTTTGATGAGTTTTATGCTAGGCTATCTGACATTTTTAATACTAGCTTTAATCTTGGTGAACATATTCCTAATGCAAGAGTTGTGAAAAAAATTCTTCGATCTTTGCCTAAGCGTTTTATCCCTAAAGTCACTGTGCTAAATTCTATGGGTAATTTAAATATGCTAAAATTGGAGGAACTTGTAGGAGACTTGCAAACATATGAAATTGACATGTTTCCTAAATCTGTGAAACCTAAAGATAAGGGAATTGCACTTAATGCCCAAGAAAGAAAAAGTGAGAGGACGGCAAGAAAGAGAGTAGAGTCATCTAGAAAGAAAGATAGTGAAGCTTCTGATTCTGAGTGTGATTTTGACCTAGATGATTTGGCTCTTTTTGCTAAAAACTTTAAGAAAATTCTCAAATTTAAGAAAGGTGGAAATTTTAAAGATAAGAAGAATTTTCAGAAAAATAAGTTTGAAAAGAAAAATGAGAAAGATGTTAAAAACCCTCCTAAGAAAGACAGTGAGAGATGCTATGAGTGGAAGGTAGAGGACATAGAGATTTTGAGTGTGCTACTCGTCTGAATAGAGAAAAGGGCAAGTCTGTCCTTAATGCTACCCTTAGTGATGACAGTGAGGTCGAGTCGGTGGACTCAGGAGATGAGTCACCGCATGAGTGTAACTTCACCGCATTCATGATAGTCATGTGAGTACTCCCGATGCACCTCACGACGATGAGGGTGCTGCATCACAGAGACACCTCGACAGTGAGATCGATGTGAGTGAGGGGAAGGATGACACAAGTGAGAGCGAGAGTGATATCCAACGCGCCTACGCTGAGTTGTATTCTGAGTATTTAAAACTAAAAAGCATAACAAAGCGTTAGTTATTAAGATCACCGGCTTAGAGGAAGATTTAATAAAAGAGAGAGAGAGAGAGAGAGAGAGAGAGAGTCCTCCACCTGCACCGCCCTTAGAGAGAGAGAATCTGCCTTTGTTGAGAAAGAGAGTTTTTTTTAGAGAAAGAGAGAGTATTTTTGAGAAAGAGAGAGGGGACTTGACTAAACAAATGGCTAGTCTTACGAGTGAGCTCCATTCCTCCGTGGAGACTCGAAAGAAACTTGAAGCTCTTGTTGCCCAGCTGACTCCTGATCTTGATAAAGCACGGGAAGTCAAGGTACAAATCGAGGATAGATCTGGGAAAATGGGAAAGATGCTCCTCGGCCCCACTTTAGGTTTTGGTGATCGACAGGGAATTGGTTATGATGGTGACTCCACGTCCCAAATTGCACCTGGACCAGTTCCTGAGTTCACTACTACTCCTTATGGTCATCACCAAAATCTACGAAGGAGAGTTCGACCAAGAAAAGCAAACCAATGTCTGCCGAAGACTGTGTTCGTTTGTATATATTGCAAAAGAAAAGGACATTTGAGGGAGTTTTGCTATAGTTTGGGTCGGACACGGCGTACTTCTGCTCCACCTCGTCATACTGATGAGTTTTCTAGTCTGAGAGAGCGAGTTGAGTTTTTAGCCTCCACATCACAGAGTTTGATGGAGGAATTTCGACGGATGACTTTGCCGTCAGTAAATGCTTCTCACATTCCGGATAAAACCAACAACAACAAGGGTAAACAAAAGGTTACCACTTCTTGGGTGCCTAAGAAAGATAAGAAAGCCCTTATTGTTCATGTTGCTCTCAAAGAACATAATACCTCACAGTGGTATTTTGATAGTGGATGCTCCAGACACATGACAGGTGATATCTCATTTTTTACCCACCTTGAGGATTATAAGGATGGAAGAATCACCTTTGGAGATGGGAGAAGTTTAGCATTGTAGGACAAGGTACTGTAGAGTTACCAGGATTTCCTATGCTAGAGAATGTGTTGTACGTCAAAGGTTTAAAAGTAAACCTTCTCAACATTAGCCAGCTGTGCGACACTGAATTTACAGTAAAGTTTGATAGGGACGCGTGTAATGTCTATAATCAAGCCAATAAACTTTTAATGCAAGGGGTGAGGACCGAGGATAATTGTTATAGGACTGTGCCTACTTCCTCACTTGTCTGCAATAGCGCCACGATCACTCCTATGGATTCATGGCACCAATGTCTAGGTCATATGAACGTTAGAGATTTGACTCGTTTAGCCAACAAGGACCTAGTACGTGGCTTACCATCTCTTGGAAAGTCAACTTCCACGGTTTGTGGACCCTGTCAGTTGGGAAAGCAAATTCGGAGCCCTAATAGGAAGTTGCATTCCATTACCACCTCCCGTGTACTTGAGCTTATTCACATGGATCTTATGGGTCCTACTCGTACTGAGATTTTGGGTGGTAAGAGGTATATCCTCGTGATGGTAGACGATTTCTCCAGGTACTCCATTGTAGGTTTTTTGAGAGAGAAATCCGATGTTTTAGAGTTTTTAACGACCAAGTGTCGTGTCCTGCAAAATCAACACGGAGTCACTATTAACAGGATACGTAGTGACAACGACACTGAATTTAAGGAAGCAAAGGTAGATTTGTATTGTGATAGCCTTGGGATCAAACATGAGTTTTCTGCTGTGAAGACTCCTCAGCAAAATGGGATTGTTGAGAGAAAGAATAGAACGATCCAGGAGATGGCTAGATCTATACTTCTAGGTCGTAAAGTTTCTAGGAGATTTTGGGCAGAGGCAGTGTCTACTGCATGCCACTCGGTGAATAGGGTTTACTTGCGTCCATACACACTTAAGACGCCATATGAATTGTGGACTGGTAAGAAACCCAGCCTGGCGTATTTCCGTGTCTTTGGGAGTAAATGCTACATCCTACGGGATAGAGAGCAATTAGGAAAGTTCGACTCCCGGAGCGATGAGGGAATATTGATAGGATGTTCATCGAATAGTATAGCGTACCGGGTTTTTAACCTGAAGAGCTCTAAGGTTATGGAATCAATAGATGTCACCGTACAAGATGACGAACCTCCGACAGCTATTGATTCTAAACTTCAGTGTGAGGTTGAGGATGTTTCTAGCAGTGATTTACTCGTACCTCACCCACACCCTGTGGACCCTACTCCTGTGTTAGGGGACACACCCGCTTGGGTTCGTAAGAGTCATGACCCTTCTGCCATTGTTGGTGATCCCACTCTAGGGTTCAAGACTTGTGCTCAGCTAGAGAACGTTGTTAGCCATTTTTGCTACACATCCAAAGTCGAGCCCAAGAATTATAAAGAAGCACTCAAGGATGAACACTGGATATCTGGTATGCAGGATGAGTTTCTTTAGTTTAAAATGAATAATGTCTGGGAACTTGTCCCCCGACCTAGTGAGACAAATGTGATAGGTACCAGATGGATTTTCAAGAATAAAATGGTACCAGAATCAGAAACAAAGCTAGGTTGGTCGCTCAAGGCTACACATAGATAGAAGGTGTAGACTTTGGGGAGACATTTGCTCCTGTTGTGAGGCTTGAGTCCGTCCATCTACTACTCATCATCGCATGTCATCTGCGCTTCAAGTTATATCAGATGGATGTCAAGAGTGCCTTTCTAAATGGCATTCTACAGGAGGAGGTTTACGTGAAACAACCAAAAGGGTTTGAAGACCCATAGCACCCGAAGCACGTCTACTATTTGAGGACAGCCTTGTATGGTTTGAAGCAAGCACCCTGTGCTTGGTACGAGAGGCTTACTTCCTATCTCTTAGCCCATGGCTTCAAGAGAGGGGGAGTTGATATGACATTGTTCGTTAAGAGAGATAACGGTGAAATTTTAGTTGCCCAGGTCTATGTGGATGACATAGTCTTTGGATCCACGTGCTCTCAACATGTTCATCACTTTGAAGAGGAGATGAAAAGTGAGTTTGAGATGAGCATGGTTGGTGAGCTTACTTTCTTCCTTGGTCTCCAGGTTCGTCAGCTAGAGGATGGGATGTTCATCTCCCAATCCAAGTATGCTAGAGACCTAGTGAAGAAATTTGGTTTAGACTCCGCTAAGCATGCACGTACACCTATGAGTACCACTACCAAGGTTAGTAAGGACACTTTCTGCAAGGACGTAGAGCAAACCTTGTATCAGAGTATGATAGGTAGTCTTCTCTACTTGACTGCCAGTCGTCTCGACATAGCCTTTAGTGTTGGAGTCTGTACGCGATATTAGGCGTCCCCGAAAGAGTTACATTTACTTGCTCTACAACATATTATTAAATACGTGAGTGGGACTCTCTCATACGGTATTTGGTATTTCTTTGATACTGATGACTGTTTGTTCGCCTATTCAGATGCCGATTGGGCCGAGGATGTAGATGGTTGTAGGAGCACTTCTGGTGGGTGTTTCTATTTTGGTTATGCTCTTGTCTCCTGGCTGAGCAAGAAGCAAAATTCCATCTCTTTGTCCACTACGGAGGCTGAGTACATAGCCGCGGGGAGTTGTTGCACGCAACTCTTGTGGATGAAGCAAATGCTGGAGGATTATGGGATTTTACAGGACACCGTGACCATTTCCTGTGATAACACGAGTGCGATACACATATCCCACAATCCAGTCCAGCATTCGCGCACAAAGCACATCAAGATACGTGAGCACTTTATACGATAGTTAGTTGAGGAGAAAGTCGTATCCATGAGTTTTGTTCCCACCGACCGTCAGTTAGCCGATATTTTCACAAAATCTTTAGATGCCCTTAGATTTGAGAGTATTAGGAAGTCTTTGGTGATTTGCACAGTTGACTGAGGGGTTGGTCTATGACTAGAATAGGATGTTTTTTTCATGATTCATATCACATGCTTCCTATTTGCTAGTTTGTTTTATATGTATCATTGCTTTGTTGTAGAGCTATTTATTTATTCTTTTGAAAAATCCAAAAAGATTTTTGTTTTGTTTTTGTATATAAAAATTTCGGAAAAGCCCAAAAAGATTTTTGTATTTTTTTTACAGCTTTTATGGATGAACATTTAAGATAGCCAAGTCACAATTACATTCCACTTATCCATGTGACTGTTTGATATAGATTTGAGACACTACATCATTTCATCCATGTGCTTTACATTGTATGGAGTCCTTGAGATGCAATTAGTGATATTTTTCCTATATGTTTGACTCCTATCTCCTTTATTGCACTCATGCATGGCTTTATTTGATTATTGCACTTGTCTATCACATGTTGGCTTGAGTGTTTCCATCTCAATTCTGTCTATACAACTTACAATATGCGATAAAACTTGACAAGAGTGGAATGCATGTAAAAACCGTTTTTGCGAGACTGAGTGTTTATTTAAGGACAGGTAGGGGTTGCGAAAGGTAATTATCACTTTTTTGCGCAAAAGCCACCGTTCAAAAGGACCTAAAAAATGGAGAAATTTTATTATCTGGGGTCCAAAGAGGTTAAAAGAGCCCGAAAAAATTTAAAGGCAATAAAAATCTATTCATGCCAAATATGGGCCACTTAGGTTTCACCTTCAATTCTCCAAAGTTTGAGAATTTAGAAAGCCTCTATTCAAAATAAAAATCTGAGGGAGCTTGGTTGGAGAATATAAACGGGTTTGCACTTCCTTGAAAGTCCGGAAAAAGAATGCAATAGTTTTGGACGTTATTGGTGTGGAAATCACTTTGAGCTTTGATTTGTTGATTTGATTGAGTCAATGTCTCATATTACCACCTTTTTACACCAAAGGAAGATTTTGAGTTCATTCGTTGGGAGTATCCGATATTCATCGTGCACATATGTCATGTTTGTATGCATTGATTTTCCTATCGAATTTGATCACACCCATTCATTTTCGCCATCATCAACTTGGTTGTTTTGTGTTCATTCATGGTGTGCTTTAGTCCTTGTGACACCCCGACTTTGCTAGCTTAATTTATTCTTCATTTTGTATATTTGGGGACATCATAAAAAGGGGGAGAAAAGAATTATCATTATGGGGGAGTTTTGAAGTTTGAAGTGTTGAGTTTTTGTTATCACAATAAATTGGTATATCTGTTTATCTCATTTCAAACTCGATACGTCACTTGGTATTTTGCTTTATCTCATGTGTGTAGGTACCGTCTGATGATCTCTGAATTCCACACCCTGATGAGAAAAGCGTTGAGATTTTTGAAGATTCGTAGAGCAAACGATAAAGTCTTATTCATTTGTATCTTTCCAGTTTTGGGTTCATGGAAGGGTAGATTTGTATAGGCATTTTGATATTTGATATTTCGGATGTTTGTTTTTATGTATGTACCGGCATAGACATAGGGGGAGATTTGTAAGGACATTTTTTGTCCATTATCATTTGTTATGTCATACGCCGTTACATCGTTGAAGAAATTCAAGGTTCATATCGTCATCAACGGATCCGAATATCAAAGAAGAGGAGGATTCAAAAGTCTGACAGGCCGGACCGATCCGCCCAGAGAAAAAGAACCGATCCGACCCCAGACCGGTACGCCCCTCTACCGGAACGATCCGCCTTGCTGAAGATCCAGTAGACCCCGGACCGATAGCGAACCGATAGCCAAAATTAAAACAAACTGATCCGCCTCAGACCCATAATTTCGAACAGATCTTGTAGAGATTTTTTAGGCTAAAAGTTTCTTTTATAAACCCACTACGGGGAGTTTGTTCTCAAGACTTCTTCACACGATTTTCAGAGTCAATAAACTCAAGTCTTCATCTTTGTGAGTTATCAAACTCATGTTTTGATTCACACAAATTTCCAAATCATTTGTGAATCGTTTTGAAACCCTAGAACACAAACACTTTTGCTGTTCATACTCTTGTGGAGAAGACCGGCCTTCTTCTTCATTACTGCCCTCCTGGAAAGGGAAACTTCCAGCCGCCGACTACAGATCCGACACCTGACGGTAATTTTGTGTCACTCTTGTATTTCATTGTAATCCATGTAAATTGTATTTTACAAAATTATAGTGAAATAAATGGTTTTGCCCCTTTGGGGGATTTTTCCTCATTTGTGTGTGTTTGAATATTTTTGCATGCTTTACATCCTATTCAATCACACCTAGATGCATGTTTAGGATTTAATTGGGTTAAACTGTGTTTAATTATATAATTTCTTAATTTGAACGCACGCGCACCTCTTTCAATTCAAACCTAATGCAAGTGGGTAATGTATTAAGAATTATAACTGATTAAATTATAAACCGTAATTGAAACTTAACCTAATATGGCACATATGTGAAAATATAAGTAAATGTGATTAGAATGGAAAGGATTCTTGGGTTATGTTAGGATAGCAGGTCTTGTGGGTACAAGCCGTGCCTATGGAAAGTTAGGTTGTCCTTGTGGGTAGGGTAACTAAATAAAGATTCCAGGACGCGAATAGGTGCGCGCTTTTAGATAAGAGGTGAGATTGGGGTTTCACGAGAGTGCGACTCCACCTTAATTATGAAACAAGTGCATTGATTATTTATTATGCATGGTTAACACACTTGCTAAACATTTTTGCACTCGGGCTCTGACCCGTTTTTTCTTCTCTTTTGCTATATATATATATATATATATATATATATATATATATATTGTACTACAGGTGTCCTACCCGATATACATTTTGTATATCGGGTCTATAACCAAGATTCATATGTAGTGGTTTACATTTCTTCTTTGCGGTTATTGTACTGTCTGTGACCCGAAAGCTTATTCGGGTATATTTCCTTGTATGTACTCGTTTCATTTTATTCTAGCATTTCAGTTATCATGTACTCGTGTATGTTTTACCTTTGATAGTAGTTCTATAGTGTTGGTTTGTGGTATGTTTTATTAAATTTTAACATCTCGCTTATATGTTTTCGGGTAGTTAGTCGTATATTATTTTAGTATCGTTAGTTGATGTTGAGACTGAGCCATCTCAGATTCCTGAATTAAAGTAGTATAGGGCTGGACACCCATTATTATTTTAAGCGGGTTGTTACAGCCAATAAAAAAATTATACTAAAATACTCTCTCCCTAATATATTAATTAAGACTCGTGCATTTTTGGACACTACATCACCAAGAGCATGACAATATGAACTAATTTTTCTTTCCGTATTGGGGGGTCACTTTGTGATGGACGTTGGTCTTGCGGGTTGCAGTTAGCCTAAGTGATTTGACTCTCACCTTCCGCTGGCCTCGTATTTTTTACCTATATCGAACGGTTCCCCTGCATCGTACTGCTTGACCGAACTCACAAAAGGAGGTATGTATAAGGAAACTCGTTCACAAACATCGAGTATATAGAATTCGCTCTCACATGTAGTTTCCCCATGAGGTATATAGTGAGGTAATTCATGTACACTCAGGTATATCAAATGGCCTGTAAATACGTACTGATGTATGATTGCCCTTATGGGGAAAAGGTATATCGTAGAAGTCATGTCAAAGGGGGGAACCCTTACACTAACCGAATAATTGCATAAACCTCATATAGGTGTCAAATATAGGACACTCATATTTAGTTTTTCAGTTACCATGCAAAACTTTGTTCAAATTCTGCATCGGCATACCGCCCGAATTTTCTCATTATTTAACCTTTTTTTTTTCAAAATACGACCCCGTCTGTGAGCCTGGAAACCAGTCCAACCATGCTTTACATATTTTTAAACCCTATTGTCCCGCGCTCGGGTCCTATCATACATTTTCTTTACATTTTAGCAAACCTAATACAAGTGAAAACCTAATAATAACATTAATAATAATCATGATGAAATTCATCTCCTTTTTCCCACCCTTATCAAAAATATCAAAAACCTTTTTTCACTTCCTTCCAAAATACCAAAAAAATTCCACTTCCTTCTTTTTAAAAACAAATTCAAACCATTTTTCCTCTCAGGTCGATCACATACTCGATTTTGTCATGGATCCCTATTGTCTTCGGTCTTCCGTCAAGCTGCCCAAAACATCTGCCGATTCTTCTGCTACTTCATGAGAAGATGGGATTTACATTTATGAGATATTCATGGAGAACTTTGATGAATCCCTGAATGTGAAGCCTAAACGGATTATTGTCTTATCCTAGATCAGTGCCAATATTGACAACAATTAAATCGAGGTCCATGAGATTCAGCATCGTCGATCCCAGATTCTCGAGGAACCCAAGCTTCTCTTTCCTCATGCCATGGGTCCACCCGCTATCGAGACTGTTTGGATACCAAAGATGTATCAACATATTTTGCATGACCCACCTACTAATGGGCCACAACCAGCTCAACTCCTTATTCAAAACCTTCCCTAACCAGGGGCTAACCTACCATTACCCTTCGCTTCCATGGAGGAATAACTGAACAAGGTCAAGGAAGACCTCAAACTGTTATCAAAGAAGTTTGACCAAGTTAAGATATCCAGGAACTACATGGACTATACCCATATATCTCCCTATCCTAAAGCCAGGATGTCGGAGAAGTTCAAGATTCCAGACAGCAAGAAGTTCAAGGGAAGCGAACGCCCCACTATTCACCTTCGAAGTTATCATTAAGTCAAGACCCTCATTGGTGCCTCCAGAGAGATAATGGCCTAGATGTTTCATTTCTTCCTTTAAATAAAGTGACCTATTTTTTGTCCCTCGAAGAATCCATAATCCGTAATTGGGAGGATGTCATACGAGATTTCATGTATGAGTACAAGTAAAATGAGGAGCTAAAGGTTACACGTCGATATTTAGATCTTCTTAAGGAGAACCCTTGAAAAATAGTCAGTAGCTTCATAGGAAGGTGGAGAGAAAAAGCTTCTACCATGACTAACAGGCCCTTCGAGGAGGAACAAGTAGGTATTATGAAGAATAACTTCTTGCCTCTTATCTAAGAATCCATGGGAGCATAGTTTTACCCACACTTTCGAGCCCTTAGAGAGGCTGATATAAAAATTGAGGAAGGAATTACCAAAGTCAAATCTGAACCAAATAAAATGACCATATAATTCACTCCCAGGAAGTATGAGAAGCTCGCCAGTGCTACAGTCTCAATTATTAACAACATTTCCCAACCTGTTACCTCTTAGGACATTAGAAAGTTTCCCTAATCCTGCCAAGAAATAGTTCACTGAGCTCTATGCTCCCCTATCCAAAGTCTACCAGGCCCTGTTGAGCGAAAACCTCATCAAACCCTTGAACCCCCGTCCATTACAAAATTAACTCTATATAAACTTCAAGCCCAATTCCCATTATGATTTCCACCAGCGTTCTGGTAATACTACTGACCAATTCTTCCACCTTAGGAGTGTGATCCAAGGCCTAATTAACCTCAGTACCATCTCCCTACTAGTTAATTAAAAACCCAATACCAATCAAAACCCACTTTCCAACCCATATAAATATTATCTTTCTATAAAATGACCCATAATTTAACCCATCTACTCAAATCATTCCCAACAAAGCACCTATCATCCCTATAATCTCACTTAAACCACTCAAGGTTTGCACTTAATTTCTCCTAAATCCTACATGCTTCATCGATCAAGCTTTATCACTCCTTATATGGGCTTTTATTGCTATTCTCACCCAGTTAGAAGGGAAAGACGTTGAGTAACAACCTATATTGAACCAACTCTTAGAATTTGGGCTGAAATTTCCCATCAAGATGATTCTTGTTTGTTACAAATTTAGTGGCTTATTCATGGAAGCCCGAAATTGGGCTCAAAAATCAAATGAATCGGTAGTACCTGTTGAAGAAATTAGTCTAGATATTCTTTGACAGATAAGTGAAATTAACAACATTTTTGAGTTTCTCACCACTTTGAAGCTTCAGGGATGATTGGTCCCTTCACTCATGTATCTTCTCATTGAGTGGGAATATTTGTACTATGAAGTCGTCAAGATTTTTGAATGCATTGATTTCTCTTGGCAAGAGGACATAGTCTCCACTGGATGGGAGAATGACTTTGATAGTTTAAATGATAAACCCAGTCAAGAATAAGGAAGTCTAATAGCCAACCTGTGTGTAATTATATCCTTTGAAGATATCCATTCAACCAGAGGTAGATGAAGACACATAGGTTCTTGTTCTTTCTCGTCTTAGTAAATTATAAACTCGGTTAAGGAGACACTATAAAAATCTTATTCCTCATGTGATTGAGATAGATAAAGGAAAGGGGGTTTCTAAAGAACTTCCCATGCCAGAAATAATCATTAAAGAGAGCAAAGTCCTTGACAAGATCAAGAAGACCTAATCTAATATCACCCTATAAGGGTTTTCATGTCCTCCAAGTTGCACGAGAATGCTTTGATAAAACTCCTCACCGGAATCGAACTTGATCATAATTATTTCCTCAACATCTCTATTAAAGTCTTAGAAAAAATGGTCCCACTTTCACTTATTGACAATGGATCTACTCTCAATGTTTGTCATCTCAGAACCTTTAATTTTTTTGGATAGAAAGTCAGTGATCTCACTCCCACATCCGTCGTCGTGCGTGCTTATGAAAATACCCATCGAGAAATAATGGGGTCCATCAAACTCACACTAGGGGATGGCCCAATTAATCTTGTCATTGAGTTCCAAGTCATTGACATACCTACAAGCTTTAATCTACTCTTTGGTCATCCATGGCTCCACAGAATTCGGAGTGTATCTTCGTCTCTTTATTAGAAACTAAATTTCTTCATCAAATGTCGGGTTATCACCATGTTGGGGGATAATGATAGTATAGACAATGCCAACACTATAAGTTCAGTATTGGAGATCAAGCATGGGACCAATGACATGCTCCTCTTTGGCTTTAGAATTGATCCACTTTCCCTCGCAGTAGGAAATAACTTCAAATACCGAGTCTATCCAGAACACAACCCTCATGGAAATCTCAATGTGATTTAAATATTTAAAAACATGCATTTCATGCCTTCATTGGGGCTAGGGCGAGGCCACCAAGGTATCCCTGAGCCCGTAGTCCTAAATGAGTGGCCATGGTTACCATCATTCACAAGAAGAACTCAAAGCACTCCAGAGGCCAAGACCAAAAAGAGGAGGACGAAAAAACTATTTCTAAAGACTCTTTAAATGGAAGGTTTATCAAAGAGGCTGAAACTTCCCTTTCTAGAGTTTCCCCTAACCATGGTATGGCCATATTGACGAGAAGATGAAACCAAGGCTTAAAATCTTCTTTTAAGACAGTAACCCTTGGGCCAAAGACTAAAAGCATGAAGTGAAACCTCTTACTGAGAAAGACAGGACAATTATCGAGGACTCTGAGGAAAATGACTTTGAAGAGTCCTTACACTTGCAGACACTGGGACTGAGTCTCTACATGATTCACTCAAACGCCACACCATCGGACCCGTCCTCTTAAATCAAACTTACTGATATTCCTCTTCTAAACTAGAATGCCAAACCAGTCCAACCTGTACAAATTCAACCCAAACCTGATATTCACCCTATATAATTTCTTCACCAGTTATTGTTTGTCATCTTCCGCATGTCGATTTAACTGAGACCTCCTTTGATGAGGTACTCAATGTTGTTTTTCCCAAAAATAAAATAAATGGGAATTTTGAGTATCTTGTTGTGCCATACATTATTTGTCTTGATTATAATCAAATTTTTAATGATGATAATTTTGCAAATGAGTAATGTTAACTGATCCTAATACGGAGAATAACAAACAACATAACTAGATTAAAATTTATGATGATGAGACATTTGCTATTAATTACTATTCTAGTAGCCATCAGTGCGAGATTATGATAGGGTGCACCCTTAACGAGCATGAGTGAGCGCAATATGAAGAACTCCAGAAATAATTTTGGATGTCTTCACATTGTCCAATGATGACATGCCAGGTATTGACACATAATTATCTCGACATGAAATCTTAACATTCCCATAATGCAAGTTATTCAAACAAAAGCAAAGGAAAATTTGTAGAGAATGGTCACTCAAAGTCAAGGAGGAAATGGTTAAGTAATTCAATGTGCGTTTAATTTGTGTAGTCAAATATCCTATATGTCTTGCCAATATCATCCTAGTGTCGAAGTTAGGAGGAAAAGTCTGCATGTGCATCGACTATTGGTATTTTAATAAAATCATCTCCAAAAATGATTACCCGTTGCCTAACATTGACATAACTGTGGACAACAAAGCTAGACACGCCCTCAAGTCATTTGTCGATGGATTCACCGAATATAACCAGATCAATATGCACCCAAACCATGCTGACAAAACCCCCTTCCTCCCGCTAATAAGGGAAACTTTTTGCTATATTGTCATGACATTCGGAATCAAGAATGTCGGGGATACATACCAAAGGGTTCCATAACTATCCTAAATGACCTTATCCACAACGACGTCGAAGTCTATCTAGACGATGTGATCATCAAGTCTAACACTTGAGACAATCCTATTTCCGCCCTCTAAAAGTTCTTCAAGAAATTGCAAAAATATAAATGTGTTTTCGGCATCACGAAAGGAAAACTCTTTGGATTCATGGTCAGTGAAAAGGGAATCGAAGAAGACCCTACCAAGCTGAAGGACATACTTGAAATTCCACCACCACGGACGAAAAAGGAAGTGTGATGATTCCTAGGTAAACTAAAGTATATCAATGGGTTCATAATCCAACTAACTTCTATTTGCGAACCAATTTTCAAACTTCTCCAAAACGATTCATCTAAAGTCTGAAATGAGGCATGCCAAGAAGCCTTTGACCGAATCAAGTAATACTTTAACCAACCTCCGATGTTTATGCCTACGCAACTAAGTTTCCCTCTACTTCTCTACTTGATCGTGATAGATACTGCAGTATGGGATTTGTTAGACCAATATATTAATGAATACCATAAGGAAAGATCCATTCATTATGCTAGTTGGAAATTGGCTAGGTTCAAAGTTGGCTACACTGCTTTGGAGAAATAATGTGTCGCGCTGGCCTGAGTCACATAAAATTTACGGTACTGTATGCTTTCCTTTCCTGTAAAACTAGTATCAAGTATAAGTCCAATCAAATACTTGCTAGAAAAGCCCGTTTTATCCAAATAAATAGCATGTTGGTTGACTTTTCTAGTCGAGTTCGATTTTGTGTACGTCACACAAAAAGCTGTGAAGGGAGAGCTATCTCCAACTACCTTGGTGATTACCCCGTGGAAGGGACCGAGGTATGTGTCTCTGAATTTTTGGATGAAGATATTCTTTGCACCTCTCAAGAGGACCTTAGATGGAAAATTTTATTTAATGAAGTTTCCAACAAGAAAGGACACAACATTGGGATACTCTTGATCACCCCTGATGACTATCACACACCCATTGCCATCAAACTATACTTTCCTTGCACCAATAACATAACTGAGTATGAGGCATGCACCATGGGCCTCAAGATCACCCTCAATAAAGTAATCCAACACCTAGATGTTTACGGAGACTCTACCCTCATCTTCGACCAAATCCTCAGAAAATGGATTTTCAAAGACGAGAAACTTCTACCCTTTCCTGCCCAACTAGAAGAGTTGGACTCCTAGTTCAAACATGCCAACTTCCACTGCCTGCCTTATGCAAAGAACAACCTAGTTTATGCCCTTATTACCCTAGCCTCTATGACTGATATGCCTGCGGTAATAGCAATGGCTCCTTTCCTAGTTCAGAGATAATTTAAGCCCACCAACTTTTACCACATTGAACTCATTATCGAGAAAGATTTTAATATGGTACGGTTATGGCACTATGACATTTAGAGCCTCCTCAAATATGGTAAATCTACCCAAGACACCGCTTATAAAGACCGTGCAACCCTTTATAAATTTGTTGCCTAGTATGTCATCTCCGATAAAGCACTATTTAAGAAAAACTTTGATGGAACCAATTTGCATTATATAGCAGGGGATAATATTGAAGAAATAATGCAGAAGATCGATAATAGAGAATGCGGATCCCACATGAACAGCCATATGCTTCTTAAGAACATTATCCACCAAAGGATTATATAACCATAGTTCAAGATTACATTACCTATGTTCGAAGTTGCCTCAAATGCCGGCTGCTTGTTAATCTCCAACACTTACCTCCTCGAGAACTATATAGTATGACCTTTTTATGGCCTTTGTCCACCTAGGTAACAGACATTATAGGGAAATTTACTCCCAAAGCTTCAAGTGGTCACCAATTTATCTTGGTCGTCATTGATTACTTCATTAAATGGGTCATTTGTCGATGTAGAGTTTCTCATGAGTTAGTATCGGATAATTGACTCCACCTCGATATTGAAGTTACAAAACTAGTCGATGAGTATGGGATTCAGAGCACAAATATTCTCCCTGCTGACCCCAAAGAAATGGTTATGTCAAAGCTACCAATAAAATACTCAAAACCATAAACAATAGGATGATTGAGAGTTATAGATATTGGGCCGATCGAATACCTTATGCCCTCTTCAATAAGAACTCCTAGTGGGGCTACCCGTTATTTTCTAGTGCATGACATGGAAGCAGTCCTACTTATTGAGCTAGAAATACCTTCCCTCCACATCATGCTCAAAAGAAAGTTGGTGAAGAAGAACGGTATCAGAGGTTCTTGGACGAATTATCACTCTCTGATGAAAAAAGTCTAAAGGATCTATACCACATAAAAGGATACCATCACCAAATAACACTATCATTCAACCAGATAGTCAAGAACTGCAGTGTCCAGGAAGGAGACCTTTCCCTTAAAGAGATCATATAACCCATGTGTGACCCCAAATGGAAGTTCAAATCAAATTGGATTGGTCCCTACATTATGAAGAAAATTTTGTCTAGCGATATCGTTATGCTCATAGACCTTGACAGAGAAGAGATGGTGCATCCAGTCAACTTGGACCATCTCAAGAAATTTTACCCTTAGTTCAAAGTCTTAGCGCGCTACGACCCTTATCATCCCTCTTCCATTCTAAAAAAAATCTTCATTTCCCCTTACCCAGAACTATATGGGACCTGATCCTTTAAAAAACCTTTTTTTTTTAAAATTAAACTCGTTAAAATTTTTAAAATCCCTAGAGGTACATAGGCAGCCCATATGCCATATATGGGATCGGTCCCCTTCTTTTTCACAAAATGCTATTATTTTCAAACCCCCAAGAAGAGTGGCACATTTTATCATTTACATGAACAAAAGGATTGTGTATTCCTTAGCGATTGGTGCAAATGCAAAACTCATCAAGAGGCACAACAAAATATGATTGAAATAATTTTTTTATTTTTGAATAAGGAATACAACGTCGTTACATGACGTATCAATGAAGGGTGATAGACAAACCACCTTCCCTTCCACTGACTAAAACATTCTTAAATAAACCTAACCCTTACCAATCTACACAAAAATTATTCCAAAACCCAAAACCACAAAAAAACAAAATTCATCCTAGCTTCACAAAGACATTGCCTTTAACTGCCTGACGACCCCACTTCATCATCATTTCTATCCCCCGAAGGTCTCAAAGTTTCCTACTCATGGTTAACACTCCGTGTACACTCCATGGAATCGCATGCCCTAACAACCTTGGACATAACCATAACAATGTCCTCCATGGTGTCAATGGCCACGAACCACCATTGACCTGTCTCTTATGTCATAATCTTCTCCACTACTCGCTTCTATAACCACTTCAAGTAGTCCCCATACACATATCAGGCCCCTACCACAGATTAAGACTAATGGATAGATAACCGACAATGTTTCCACAAGGAGACCAACATCATCCTCAGTGACTCAGTCAAGTCCTCAACCAGGAAGAAGTTCCTTATACTAGGGGGCACAATTTGTTCTCACCCAACATGGCTCGGAAGCCGCTAGGGAAAATAGAAGGAACTCTGTCGAAGGCTCACCAGCCATTCATACTGTTACTCTCCAAGGTGCTAAATATATTGCAAGTCACCCCATTATGGCACTGACCAGTGAAGATACCGGGATTCTTGATCTACAAACTAGTTGACCCAGTTCTCTACAGGTAGGGTAAAACTTAAGAAAATACGAACAAAGAAATAGGGCACCCCTACCAAGGGATACTCAATAGGGGATGCCAGACGAAACCTCTCTACGAGCCACATGAATAACATTACTGTGCTCCCCCTCAAAAATTTAGAACTGCCCTCCCTCCAAGCATCTAGATCGTCAAGATCTCATTCAGCACCATTGTTGCAGGAGTATGGTAGTAAGACATCCATGGCGTTATCATAACCACTTGGGGATCCTTTTTTAAGTCCCTATCGCTAGAAAAAGCCTCGTAGTAAGGACCAAGGTGATAGCTCTGGAAAATCTAGCATCCTCAAAACCCCTCAAGTGCATTGAATGCATAACTGCCTGAAGAGAAACAGTCCCTCCAATAACCAATGATAGAGTCGCCAAAAGAAAAATGTGAAGCAACTCGGCCAGAATGCTTGAGAAGAATGGTAAAAGTCATGCATAGTCGCCTCCACACTAGGTTTGACCCTCAATATGGTCGAGAATTCTTCATAGGTGGGACAGACCTCCTCCAGGCCAAAACAGAAGACATGGTCCTCAGGGTACCACAACTGTACCACCACTACTAGCAGGCTCTCGTCTATGGCTCGATTACGCCATAGAAAAACTAGGCATAGGTTAAAATCACCATAGTCCACAATGTATCGGCACATGGACTCCATATCATCAAGGTAAGAGGAGAATTCTTCATACATGGAAAGATCCATTTGAGAATCAAAAATATAAAGCAAGAAGATAAATGTGAATATCATTGGAGAAAACACATCCCATACCCCTCCTTTTATACTCAAATACTATGGTAAAAGACAAGAACTGTGGAAACCCGATTAATTTGCATCCCTATAGGAGTACTCTAATATGCCGAAAAGTGAAATCAAAGCCTAGGGTCGATTTGACTTAACTCCCATGTCGGTAGGTAGGTCAAGGGGTATGCCGATTAGCGTATCCCTAATTTTGGAAATTTTCATCTTTCCTCGTTTATCAAAATCAATTTCAGATAAATCCTCATTTTTAAAAATTATCCCCGAGTTATTCTTTTTAAATTTACTCATATTATCTCAAGAAAACAAATCATTTTCATTCTCAAAATCAATTCTTACTTAACAATCTTTCCCCTGAGTTTATTACGCTTACTTACCTTTTTCTATAATAATAATAATAATAATAATAATAATAATAATAATAATAATAATAATAATAATAATAATAATAATAATAATAATAAATATTTTATTTTTCATTAAAAGGAGTGCGCGTGGGTTCAAATAGAGAAATTATTAAATTCAATTTTTCCAAATTAAATCCTAAACATGCATCTAGGTGTGATTGAATAAGATGAAATCATGAAAGAACATTCAAACTCACACATGTGAGGAAAAATCCCCCAAAGGGGCAAAACCTTTATTTTCACTATAATATTATAAGATACGGTTACATGGATTATAATGAAAATACAGTAACACAGAAATACTCGCATGCATCAGTTCTAATGTCGGCGGCTGGAATCTCCCTCAGGAACTCCAGATGAGCAACAATGAAGAAGAACGAAGGCTTCTCCACAAAGGTTGAACAAACACAAGGTTGTGTTCTCGGGTTAAAAAAAGATTCACAAAGGTTTGGAAATGATTTGTGAATCAAAACATGAGTCTTGGGACTTAAAAATATGAAGACTTGATGTATTTGGAGTCTCAAAATCGTCTCTCAAAGTCGTATCAAATAACTCCCCCGAAGTTGGCTTTTATAAGGAACCCAAAAAAGAGTTTTAATTTTTTAAAACATTACCAGCGTACAAGTACCTCGAACCGGTTTGGGTGTATCGCGAACCAGTTTGCCCCCCGAACCGTTTTGGCTTTCGGTTCGCAGAAAATCGCTGGAACATAGGGCCGAAATACTTAGCATTTTTCCAAGTCTTTTTCTCTGAATATTCTCCATTTTCAAAGGGTCGTAACTTCTGCACCATAGCTAGGATTAAGGTGTCGTTTCTTCCAGTGTCTTTGTAGTGGCGATCTCTTCAACTTTCCAGTTAACCAGACCTCCAGACGGTGGCTATAAAATTACCAAATTCCCTTGAACTTTCATATATTGCCTTCTTTCACTATTTTGACTTCTCTTGCGTACCACTTGCATTAAGTCCCGAAAATCGTGGAACGTGAAGTCGTTGAGGCAGATGTGGGACATATGGTGGAGATATTGAATGCTTGATTACCGAAATTTGGATTGAGGCCTTCGTATACGATCGTGTAGAGACGTGCCAAATGTAGCGACGTAAGACATACATAAATGTAAGATATCGGACATGATAAGAATATCCTTACAAATCTCCCCCTATGTCTATGTTGGTACATACATAAAAAAGCTGAATTATCAAATACAAAATTGCCTATACAAATCTACCCTTCCATGAACCCAAAGCTGGAAAGATACAAATGAATAAGTCTTCATCGTTTGATCTTCAAATCTTCAAAACATTTCTCATCAGGGTGTGTAATTCAGAGATCATTAATGTAGCACCTACACACATGAAATAAAGCAAATACCAAGTGACATATCGAGTTTGAAATAAGATAAACATGAATACCAATTTATGATGAAAGCATACGTCAAATCTCAAAAACTCCCCCATAATATGATAATTCTTCTCCCCCTTTTTATTATGTCCCCAAATAGACAGATATGAGAAGCAGAAATGAATTCAAATGAAGAATGTCACAAGGAAATAAACTTCTATTTTTGAATTTTTCAAAAAAAAATTACACAAAATATATAAGCCAAGAATCACACCATGAAAGAACACAAAATAACCAAGTCGATGATGGCGTAAATGTAGTGGTGTGATCAAATTCGATAGGAAAATCAATGCCTACAAACATGACATATGTGAACGAAGAATATTTTATCCTCCTAACGAATGAACTCAAAATCTTCCTTTGGTGTAAAAAGATTGGAAATATGAGACATTGACTCAATCAAAGCAACAAATCAAAGCTCAAAGTTATTTTCACACCAATAATGTCCAAAACGATTTCATGTTTTTCAGGACTTTGAAGGAAGTGAAAATCTGTTTAAATTCTCCAACCAAACTCCATCATATTTATATTATGAATAGAGGTGATCTAAATTCTCAAACTTTAGATAATTTATGGTGAAACCTAATGGCCCATATTTCACATGTATTGCTTTTTATTGCCTTTAAATTGTTTCAGGCTCTTTTAACTTCTTTGGACCCCAGATAATAAAATTCCTCCATTTTTTAGGTCCAATTTAACGGTGGCTTAGTATTCTCAAAGGCTAAATGAACCTTTCTCATCCCTTCCCCATTTTCAAATAAACACACAGTCTCACCAAACGATTTTAACGTGCATTCCATTCTTGTCAAGTTTTATCGCATATTGTACGTTGTATAGACAGAATTGAGATGGAAACACTCAAGCCAATATGTGATAGACAAGTACAATAATCAAATAAAGCCGTGCATATGTGCAATAAAGGAGATAGGAGTCAAACATGTAGAAAGATATCACTAATCACATCTCAAAGACTCCAATCGATGTAAAGCACATGGATGAAATAATGTAGCTTCTTGAATCTCCACCAAATAGTCACATGGATAAATGGAATGACTCGGCTATCTTAAATGCTCATCCATAAAAGGTGAAAATAAAATACAAAGATCTTTTTGTGATTTTTCAAAATAAAATCTTTTTGAGCTTTTCTAAAATTTATGTAAAACGAAAATATTTTTGGATTTTTCAAAAAAATAAAAAGAAAAAAGATAGGCAAAAGAGACATCATGCAAAATACCCTATGCTAGCAAACATGTCAAGACCTCAACCAGGAAGAACGTTGGAGTTTTCCAAAGATAGTGGCATCTTTTGAACCAAATCCATATGAACATGTGTGGTCTTGATCAAAAACTTCACTTGCTCGCGAATATGTACAAACTCTCTATCATTATGTTCAAGAAAAGTATCATGAATGGGTGCATGTGCAGGGACGTGTGAAGTGGCATGATATTGCACAAAACCCAACTTAGAGAAAAACTCCCAAAGATATCCTCGCTTCTTGCAGTGGGAGAAAACATAAACCAGTCTAGGAATTAATTTATCAAGGATTTTGGGATGAGCTTTCCTAGATGGACACCCATGAGACTCACTCACCACAGTGGAGATAGGCTTGTGCGCATTAAGAGAAGTGAATGCACCATCATGACCTTTTCCATCATACTCACCATCATTCAAAATAGGATAGGGAACCATCTTATCCACCTTCTCAGATGCATTCTCTAATGAGACTTGGACCTCCCGTACTTGTTTGAGCTCATCCTCGAGATGGGATACACGTGTCATCCATCTAGACACTGTGTTGGTCAAATCACATTTTTCTCTTTTTAGCTCATCATTCTCTTCCTTCATCTCACAAATCCAAAGACCTAGGATTCTATTTGACCTTTTTATTTCCATGGTCTCGATAAACAACTTTCTAAAATCTTTTTTAATCACACTTTCATCGCCATTCTCACCTCACTATCGCTTATGGTAGTAGGCATAGTAACTTCCTTTCCCTTTCTCCTAAGTCTAGTGGGACACTCAAATGCCTTGTGCCCTTCCCCCTTGCACTCAAAACATATTATCTTCTCAAGTTTTTATTTTCTCCTCTTTTTATTCTCACGCCAACTCTCTCTCTCTCTCTAAACTGACTCTCTCTCTCAATACAGGAAAATTATTTCTCTCTCAAGGTAGTGTAGGTGGATGATTCTCTCTCTCTAGCTTTTCCTAAATCTCCCTCTAAAGTGGTGACCCTAAGAACTAACGCTTTGTTACGCTTTTTAGTTTTAAAAGACTCATTATATAACTCAGCATAGCCGTGTCGACGATTACTCTCGCTCTAACTTACATCGTCCCCCCCCCCCCCCACTCACATCGTTCCCATTGTCGAGGTGTCCCTATGAAGCAGAATCCTCATCGTCGTGAGGAGTACTATAAGTTCTCACATGACTAGCCATGAATGCGGTGAAGATACACTCATGCAATGACTCGTCTCCAGAGTCCGCCAACTTGACCTCACTGTCGTCACTAAGGGTAGCATTAAGGACAACTTTTCCCTTTTCTTTGTTCAGCCTAGTAGAACACTTAAACGCTCTATGACCCTTACTGTCGCACTCAAAGCATCTCTCATTCTCTTTCTTAGGAGGATCTTTAAAATCTTTTTCATTTTTCTTTTCAAACTTATTTTTCTCAAACTTCTTTTTATCTTTGAAACTACCATTTTTCTATAATTTGAGAATTCTTTTGAAATTTTTAGCAAACAGGACCAAATCATCTAAATCAAAGTCACACTCATAATCTGACGTATCTATCTCTCTTTTTCTAGATGACTCTCCCCTCTTTCTTTTCGACCCCTCACTTTTTCTCTCCTGGGCATTAAGTTCAATTCCCTTATCTTTAGACTTGACAGATTTAGGAAATATATCAATTTCATACGTTTGCATGTCTCATATGAGTTCCTCCAATTTTAGCATATTTAAATTACCCATAGAATTTAACACAGTGACTTTAGGGATAAAACGCTTTGGCAGTGATCTAAGAATCTTTTTAGCAACTCTAGCATTAGGAATGTGTTCACCAAGATTAAAGCTAGTGTTTACAATATCAGAAAGTCTAGCATAAAATTCATCAAAACATTCAGTTTCAAGCATGGTGATGGTTTCAAATTGAGTTGTCAAATTTTGCAGTTTAGACTCTTTCATAGTATTAGTTCCTTTATGGGTAAGTTGTAAAAAATCCCATGCCTCTTTTGACGTGGCGCACGTCATTATCCATTTAAACTCGTCAGGTGTGACAGATCCAAAAATACTACTTAAACCCTTAGAATTAAAAGATGACCATTTAAATTCTTCTTCAGTCCATGTAGTGCCAGGTTTTAAACTAGTCACATTATTAACAGTGACGGGGAGAGGAGTCCACCCTCTTTCAACCAAAATCCAGGCACGTTCATCTATGGCTTTTAATGCAGATCTCATGCGGGCTTTCCAGTATGCATAGTTTGTCCTATCAAAAACTGGCATTTTATTATATAACTTCTCCATTATGAACACACTCGTTTTCAAAAATTAATTTTTCAGAAAATTAATATCTTAGAAAAAATTTGCGGAAAATTACATGATAAAGTTGTGTAATTGGCTCTGATACCAATTTGATAGGAGTGCGTGTGCGTTCAAATAGAGAGATTATTTAATTAAATTCAGTTTTCCCAAATTAAATCCTAAACATGCATCTAGGTGTGACTGAATAAGATGAAATCATGCGAACATTCAAACTCGCACATGTAAGGAAAAATCCTCCAAAGGGGTAAAACCTTTTATTTTCACTATACTATTGTAAGATACGATTACACGGATTATAATGAAAATACAGTGACATAGAAATACCCACAGGCATCAGTTCTAATGTCGGCGGCTAGAATCTCCCTTCGGAACTACAGGTGAGCAGCAATGAAGAAGAACGACGACTTCTCCACAAAGGTTGAACAAACACAAGGTTGTGTTCTTAGTTACAAAAAGGTTTGGCAATGATATGTGAATCAAAACATGAGTCTTGGGACTCAAAAATATAAAGACTTGATGTATTTGGACTCTCAAAACTGTCTCTCAAAGTCTTATCAAATAACACCCCCGAAGTTGGCTTTTATAAGGAAACCAAAAAAGAGTTTTAATATTTTGAAACTCTGCCAGCGTATAGGTACCTGAACCAGTTCGGGTGTACCACGAATCGATTCGCCCCCCAAACCGGTTTGGCTTTCGGTCCGCAGAAATCCACTGGAGCATGGGGACAAAATACTTAGCATTTTTCCAAGTCTTTTTCTCAGAATATTCTCCATTTCCAAAGGGTCATAACTTCTTCACCATAGTTCGGATTAAGGTGACATTTCTTCTAGTGTCTTTGTTGTGGCAAGCTTTTCAACTTTCCAGTTGACCAGACCTCCGGAAGGTGGATATAAAATTACCAAAATGCCCTTGAACTTTCATATCTTATCTTCTTTCACTCTTTTGACTTCTCTTGCGTACCACTTGCATTAAGTCCCTAAAATCGTGGAACGTGAAGTCATTGAGGCAGATGTGGGACAAATAATGGAGATGTTGAATGCTTGATTCCCAAAATTTGTATTGAGGCTGTCGTATGCGATCGTTTAGAGACGTGTCAAATGTAGCGGTGTATGACATACATAAATGTAAGATATCGGACATGAAAAAAATGACCTTGCATTCATTTCCGTTTCCATACATATCTCTATCTTTGTGTAAAATAAACAGTGTCAGCAGAAAATTAAAATGCGTATAGGATATGTCACTAAATCAAGAAAAATGCCAAAAAAGAAAATGCATCTTTATTCATATATTTTGCTTCACTTGGTTACATTTTGCAGATAGAAAAGAAAAGAAGAAAAATACAAATGAGACTTTCCTTAAACCCTCAACTGTCTCTCTAGCCCTCAATCCCCATGATGAATCCTCCACTCCCAGAACCCGAACCCTCATATAAGGTGGCAAATAACACAAAGCATGAAGGATCCAACTTCTTGATATAATCTTACATGAAGGCCATCCAGTCCTTGATATCTATCAAAAAGTTGGTCGGTAACTGAACATACTTCAAGCAAAGAAGTAATAACAAAAGACAAATCTATTAGTAAAGAAGCAAAGAACAATAAAAAATCAAGAGAAAGAGGAAGGATATACCTCAGGCCGGAGGGCCTTATATTTAAGCCATGTCAACCCAGACATCAATGCATTGGGACAGTGCGACATGCTTAGTGAGTCCACACTACTCAATCAAAATTATAAGAAGGGGAAGTAACCTGAATAATCAGAGTCTCCTCTTCCCACGCCGCCGTCGACGACATGCCACCACTTGCACTATGGGCTGATTCCACCGGTACACTAGTAACCCTTCCTAAATCCGTGGAGGCATATTCTCCACATCACAGATGTAGTAGTGAAATAACTAGCTCGTCACAAAATCTAGCTAATCATTGCTCACCACTATATTCGTATAGTGTATATAGGGCCCATCGATCATTGTCGCCGCCCGATCATGGTCTGATATCTCTCTCACCCGCCTTATGTACATAGGGTCGCCGATAGTGGGATCGACATCTCCTCCTCAATAATCTAGCTAACCACCCTCTCCCCTAGGTACCAGATGTACCCAAACTCATGCGTTAACAATCGTCGTATCTGCACATGTAGGCCCATCACGCCAGTATCCTACGGAGTCATCCCCCAATGGCATAAGGTCACCTAAAATCTCCAATAGAGAATTAGTTTCTACTCAATAAATGAAGATGCCAAATAGAACACAGAAAATACAAAATGATAACCTGGTCGCTCGTCAGGTCATTCAGAGCCCATCGCACGTCCACCAAGGATAAAGACTGAATTGACCGTTAGTTGGACTTTCACCAACAGAACATCCGACAGAAGTCCCCCAAATACTAATCCTTTAGGGCTATCAACCCTACATTATGCACAATGACCTCATAAATTTAAGTCTGCAAGATATAGGAAACGGAAGAAAGAAACAAAAGAAGAATGCAAGGAGATGCATAAAAAAGGAAAATAAATCCAAAATTGCCTCCAAACGATATATGATCCCCGTAAAAGTCTATCGGTAACACCGCCTGAAAGAATCCAAAAAAATAATAACGGGATCCCAAGGTTAGGCTCACCCAGTTATGTAGATGGACATCAAAAATCATCCACAAAATATGGTAATAACAAAAGATGGACGATGTCACCGCTTGTCGCCATCAAAAGGCCACCTAAAAAAAGTAAAATAAATAGACGATTTTTTTATCTCACCTGACACCCGTATGTCACGTCGACCCTCCTCTTCAGAGCATATCCTTCAAAGCAGAATTTTGAATAGAATCCCTAGATACAATCCTACCCACGTCCCTCAATGCCGCCTGAACCGCCACTGATGTCACACTTAGTGTGCGGGTCACCACTATCTAGAACCCCTCACAATCAACCCCCATCAGCTTCTGAATGTCTATGGGAGTGACAGTCATCTCCCCAAATCCAAGATGAAAAGTGTGGGTAGTGTCCCACCACCTCTCCCCAGAGCACACAAAATCGTAGTAGAATGCGGTGTCTTACCTAATGCCTACTCCAAACAGTCAAAACTAGCATATAAAAACATCTAGTGCACCGCCAAAAGGAGCTTCTACCAAAATTCCTTTAGCCTTGTCATCCCCCAAGACCTAATGCTCAAAGAAGAAATGTCAATCTACAAAAAAAGAAGAAAGAAAACCCTTCATTCGAAGAAAAAAGAACAAAGAGAAAAATTGAATGGAATACTAGATGTCACTGTACTTATGTAACCACTAGGGGTTTACAACTTAGACGAATGGTGGTATGTAGTCTCTCATAGTAGGATATGCTTAGTATCTACAAGATCGAACAATTCAAAATCATTAGCATTGCCTAATGCAAGGGGCCACCTTGAATGCCACTCCAGGACAACCCAATCTTCAACGACCAACCACTTAATATTGTATCCCTCTTTTGAAGAACTAGTATTTGAAGTTTAGACAAAAAAGTATTTAAAAAATGTTTTTAGAGAGAGAAAGAATATTCAAACACCTAAAAGTGTGAAAAAAAGGGAAGGTTCGCCCCTTTTTTATAGAAGACAAAAGGGCCTACCGATCGGCAACCCATAACCATACCGATTGATAATCGCCTTTTTCTCTTCCTAGGGAAGCTCAGGATTCCGTGCCCTTATCAATTGGCACCCTCTTAAGAATTCCTATCAACCCCCCCCCCTTCAAATTTTGTACAAAAAATACCAGAATTTTAAAAAAAATCCATAAATTGTCCAAAAAAATCTCGAAAATCCCTAAAAAATATGGAACACCTTTTTCCTCAAGAAAATATTCTTTCTATAAGCACTAAGCCTCTTATAAACTTTAAAAATCTCTAGAAAGATTAATCTTAGACCCCCATCCTCAACATATCCATAGCGGAACCAAGGATGTGCCCACATCCAAGTCTACTACAATTCCTAGTCGAAATCCCAAAACTAAACATCATTAATTAGAATCTCAAAATAAGACAGTCCCTAGTAGAACCACCAGTACACTTGCACCCCCAAAATAAATTAAATTTCCCATGGGATAAATCCCCCGCTCTACAACTTTAGATCCTTATAATGGACCTTGACTCTCAGAATTGGTTGTTATAACTTAAGGTCCTCAAAATCGAGCTTGTCCCTCAGAATTGGCCGATATAACTTAAGGTCCTCATAATTGACCTCGGCCCTCAAAATTGGTCATCACATCTTAAGGTCCTCAAAATTGACTTTAGGCCCCCAAAATTGGTTATTACAACTTAACGGCACAAGTGCCCTCAGAATTGGTCATCACAACTTAAGGTCCTTTGAATTAACCTCAGCCCTCAGAATTGGTCATCACAAGTTAAGGTCCTCATAATTTATCTCAACCCTCAGAATTAGTTATTACAACTTAAGGTCCTCATAATTGACCTCGTCACTCAGAATTGGTCGTCGCAACTTAAGGTCCTCATAATTGACCTCAGCCCTTAGAATTGATCGTCACAACTTCAGGTCCTCGAATTGACCTCGGCCTCAGAATTGGTCGTCACAACTTTAGGTCCACAAAATTGACCTCGGTTCTTAGAATTATTCATTAAAATTATAGGTCCTAAGAATTGACCTCGACCCTCATAATTGATCATCGTAACTCAAGGTCCTCAGAAATGATCTCGGCCCTCAAAAACGGTCATCCTAACATCACTTTAGGTCCTCAGAATCGACCTCAACCCGCTAAATTAGTCTATTTATCACATTAAAACCAATCTTAACACATCTTTGACCCACTGAGTTGGTATATCTAGACCCGTAAAATCAATATTAACACATCCTCAACTTGCTGAAGTAGTCATCCTTACCTCCTTAGGTCCTCTGAATTGGCCTCGACCCGCTGAATTAGTAATTTTCATCTCCGTAGGTCCTCAGAATTGACCTCGACCCACTGAATCGGTCATCCCCATCCCTATAGTTATTTAGAATTGACCATAGGCCGTTGAATCAGTCATCCTATTATATCCTCGGGTCCTCAGAACTGACCTCGACCCTCTAAATTGGTCAACCCATCATCTTGTTCCAAGCATGCCAGTCGAGGGTCTCTCTATATACAACCCATCCTAGGACTACCTAATCATGTCCTTAGGACTAACGCTTTCATCACAAACCCTATGTCATACTCCGAGTACTGATTTAGAGGTAATCGAGCACTCCCAAGCCCCGTGTGACTCCGGTCAACTATCTCGCCCAAGTGAAATCTTAATAAATATCTAAAGGGATATGAAACTCCTTTCCAATGGTCCAACCCCATACATCAATCGACCTTACAATTCGGATGAACAATCCGTTTTACTATCGAAAACTAATCTGGAGGTAACTGGGTGTTCTCGGACCCCATTTAACTCAGGTCAACTTCCTCACGTGATAAAAAGCTTAATAAATCTTTGAAGGTCTATGAATCCACTTCCAACGGTCGGCCCCGTATGTGAATTGGCCTTACGATTAGGACGAACGATCCGTTTTACCATTAAAAATTGATCTGGATGCCACCGATCACGCATAGGCCCCGTTTGACCCTGGTTAACTCTTCATCTTGAATGAAGATGAATGAATATTTTACTATCAAAAACTAATCTAGAGGCCACCGGGCACTCTTGGGCCCCATTTGACTCAAGTAAACTTCCTCTTCTGGGAGAAAGATCAGTGAATCTTCAATGGTACCTGAATCCCCTTTGCAACGGTTCACTATGTACACGAATTGGCCTTACAGTTCGAATGAACGGTCCATTTTCTCTCAAAAACTGATCTGGTGACCACCGGGCTCTTTCGGGTATCGATTTAACCCTGGTCAACTCTATATCTTGAATGAACCTTCAAAAAGGTCTTAATACCCTTTAAAATGGTCGTCCCCATGTGCAAATTAGCCTTATGGTATGTACAAATGACTCATTTTACATCGAAGGGTCATCGGGCACTTTTGGGCCCAATTTGACCTACTATAACAGTCCGAGCAGAATAAAACTGAATGAAATATCACAGGGCGCTTAATACCCTTTCCAACGATCCATCACGCACATGAATCGTCCCTATGGTTCGGATAAATGATCTATTTTCCTCTAAAAAAAGTCTTGTCCAATGACCAATCGGCGCTTCTGGGCCCCGTTTGACTTCGTTCAACTCTCGAACCCTGTCGTGGCTCAATGGATTCTTAAAGGAATCAAAATACCCTTTCCAACGGTCTACCTCGGGTGCAATTATAACTTACATTTCAAATTTTAAATCTTTTTTTTAAAAACCCTGTCTCAGACTACTGAATGGCACCCTAAGACCCTACCTATCGGTAGTGTGTATGAGTTCTATATCGATAGGCAGGTCAATGACCATTTCGATTGACACCCCTTATCCCTATAAATATATTCCATGACCTCACTTTGAAAGGCACACCTGATGACCCCTGGACATCCCTCTGAGAAATTTTGAGAATATTTTCCCAAATTCAGAGTTGTTCCTCTCTTAAAAAGCTCATTTTCCACATTCTCTCTATCCTTTTAAATATCTTTTTAGTAAATTCTCACCCCTCTTATCATACCACAATAATCTTTTCATGAAATCAGTGCATTTATAATCAATATCCACTTCAAGTTTTTATAAGGAGGTCTAATTCTCCCCATTTGTCTTTAAATTCTCTTATTTTTGCATTAGTCACTTTAATTTCACTTCACTGCTTTATTTCATTACATCATACACCTTAATTCCAAACCTTTATTATTACGATTTGCACATACTTTATTTTCATAAAAAAAACCAAAACCAAGAAAATGAGAGTCTACTTGTAAAGTCCAAAGGAGGAATTCGTATGACATTTTCTCACACTAAAACACCTTTTTCTACACGCTCACATATAAGAAAAATTCCCGATTGGATTTATGGGTTAAACCCCACCTCTTATTGTCTTCGAACTACGTCATCTTTAATAACCCCGAGCGACGTAGGCATCTTGGGTAAATTCCTAGACTCAAGTCCTCCCATATCCATTCGTTACTTTTTTCTTACTATATATTCTTAATATATTTTATATCCTTGTTAATTGTGTCTGGTTTGATATACACATTCGTTCTTCTATAACGACTTGTGAATTGGCAAACACTTACATTACACTCTGAATTACTATTTTCGGAACACTGCTAAGGATGACCTCAATCAGCCTTTGTCCATGACGTGAGTTGAGCGATTCCACTCTCCATTTATATTATGCACATAAGCACACACATCATCGAGTTTAACATGAGATTATTAACACATGCCCGTGAGAGGCTGAAAGGGCGGGATAGGTGCCTAACACCTTCCCATTTCATAACTTAGTCCCTGGATCCTTGAACTACTTGGTTTTGCAAGCATCAATATTGTCCTTGATGCCGTTCTCTTAAGGAGGAAACATTTATTTTGCCAGTTTCATGCAAAATAGGATGACGACTCTATCTCTACATATCACCCCATATCGACGACGACTGATCGCCCCGAGAAAGGATGAAATCCCATGCGCATGTCGAAAGGTAAGGAAATGGGTAAGGAAGAGGATCGTCCTCGGGAGACCCCCCGACCCCGACCTCGATATGGCCATAGTGGAAACTTCATTGGGGACATTTTAAGAGGACAAAACTCTATTTCTGCATGGGTGTTATTCTTTTCGGAATTTGTGTGTATGAACCTAACTATATGTTACCTTTTCTCCTCTATTTACCTTTTTGTGCATATCTATCTTATGTATATGTCACTTTCCACTCAGTTATACACTTCACAAACTTGTATATACTCTCCATGTATACTTCACACACAGACACTTAGCCTCACTTCTACTCATATGATTCACATACCACTTAGTATATCCATTCTTTGGCTTCACTAGCACACACTAACACTTTTATATATCTCCATTCTCTCTTACACATATCACACATCACTTGTAGTTGATCCATGTAAATGATCACTACCCCACACACTCACTTTTATATATTCTTATGTCACTTACTCACTCACACATGTATATATGCGTAATATAGTCTATTTGTTGAATTTGGTTGTCATTAAACTTGTATATGCTCCTCCATTAGTGTAGTATTCCCTTTACTCATCATGCAAATAAAAAATGATTAAAACATACTCCCTCTCCATAATATATTAATTAATACTCGTGCATTTTTACACACTACATCACCAAGAGCATGGCAAGACTGACCAAAATTTTATCCCGTACTGGGGGGTCACTTTGTGATGGGCACTAGTCTTACGGGTCGCAGTTAGCCTAAGCAATATGACTCTTAACTTCCATTATCCTCGTACCTTCGGCGTACATCGAACGATTCCCCCGCATCATACCACTTGACCGAACTCAAAATAGGAGGTATGTAGCAGGGAACTCGTTCACATACGACGGGCTTTGGTATCTCTTTTTTATAAAAGGATAGGAGTTTGGAATAGGTCATGGATCCACCCATATTTACAACTTCTTCGAGATTAGTAGAAGTATGGACTGTGGGTCCGGTGAGGAGATTTATGATGGCACTCCGGTGTAACTGAGAGGACTTGAAAATCCACCATAGGGTGATATTGGCTTGCGTCTGCTTGATTTGATCAATGACTTTTCTCTCTTTAATGGTCATTTTCATCATGTGAAGTTCTTCAAAAACTTTCTTTCCTTTATATGTTTCAATTTCATGAGGAATCAGATCTTTGTAGTGTCTCCCAGACCTGGTCATGTGGTTCACTGAGGTGGGGAAGAATAATAACCATGTGTCTTCATCTACGTCGGGATGAATTGCCACCTTATTGATTTTCCCCCATAGATCTTTGAAGGATATCATTCCACATAGGCTAGCTATTGGACTAACTTCTTCCTGACTTGTTTTATCATTTAGGCTATCAGAATCATCCCCTCATCTGGGGGTGACTACATCTTCTTGCCAAGAGTAAACAACACACTCAACGACCTCAACATCTTCATCATACAAATCTTTCCACTCAATGGGGAGGTGCATAACTGAAGGGACCAATAGTAGTGGCAAAATGTGGCCCAAATAATAAAGCAACCCATATTAGACCAGTCATCTAATATGGGGCCCATATTTAAAAGCTATGAGTTAAATATAGAGCCCATATTTCAAAGTTATGAGTTAAATATGGGGCCCATATTTGAAAGCTAGGAATCAAATATAGAGCCCAATTTTAAAAGATACAAATCAAATATAATAATCATTTTTAAAAGTTGCGAGTATAATATGAGTTTTTATACATATACCTCAAATTATAATACTTACATTAGTAGAAAAATAATGGGTTGGCCCAACCCATATTTGGTCCGCCCATATTTGGCCCGACCCACATTTAACCCAACCAATATTTGGCCAAACCCATATTTGACCCGCCCAAATTAGGCCCATCCCATAATTTTGCCAGTGTTAGGTACCAGTTATCCCTAAAACTTCGAAGCGGTGAGCAAGTGAGAAATGCTACAGATTTCACTTGTCTATCAAAAAATATCGGACACATCTTGTACCACATTATCTAGACTAACTTTTTCAAAAGATGTCACCCATTCATCTGATTCCGAACTCCACTTCGATCTTCCATGAACAAGACACTAAATTTATGATAATCAACGGTTATCTCGGTAGGCTATTTCATCCCAAACTCTCAGAGTTGGTTCAACACAGCGGGTAACTCCATGTCATCTCCCTCAGATTGGGTGCAGACGGCGATGCAAGAACTCATAAGGAGTGATATAACTTTATCAGTGAAGCATGTAGGGTATATGAGAAAATATAATCAAACCTTGAGCGGTTTGGGTGAGACTATAGGGATAATGGGTGCTTTGTTGGGAACGATTTGAGTAGATAGGTCAAATTCTGGGTCAACATCTAGAAAGATGGCACTTTTATATGTTGGAAGTGGGTTATGAGCAGTATTTATTTTAGGACTGACCAGTGGGGAGATGATAGAACGATCAATAAATCCTTGGATTATATTCTTAAGGTAGAAGAATTGATCAGTGGTATGACCTGCAGATTGGTGGAAGTCACAATGGGCGTCAGGTTAGAAATTTTTAGGGAGGGGATTTGGTAATGGATGGGGGACAATAGGTTTGATAAGATTTCGGCTTAATAAGGCCTGGTAGACTTTTAATAGGGAGCGTGGAGCTCGGTGTACTCTTTCTTGGTAGGATTAGGGAGACTTTCGTGAGCCCAAGAGGTAATAGGTTATGAAATGTTTTTAATGGTTGAGACTGTAGCACTAGAATGCTTCTCATACTTTCGACAAGTGAATTATCCGGTAACTTTCTTTGGTTCAGATTCCACTTCGATAATTCCTTCCTCAATTTCTACACCAGCTTCTCAAAGGGCTCAAAAGTATGGATAATATTATCCTCCCATAGATGTTTGGATATGAGGCAAGAAGTTTTTCTTCATAATACTGACTTGTTCCTACTCGGAGGGTCTATTGGCCATAGTAACATCTTTCTCAATCCACCTTCTTATGAAGCAACTAACTATTTTCTCGGGGTTCTGCTTAAGAATCTCTATATCACGGTGCGTAACTTCTATCTCCTCATTGTACTTATACAAAGACATGAATTCTTAGGCAATATCCTCATAACTATGAATCTTGTATTCTTCAAAGGACAAAAATGATCATAGGGCACTTTATTGTAAGGTCTGATGAAACATCTAAGCCATTAAATCTTTGGAGGCACCAATAAAAGTCATAGCTCGATGATATCTTCAAAGGTGAACAATTGGTGGTCCGATTCCTCTATATGTCTCGATGTCTGGTATCTTGAACTTTTCTAGCAATCTAGCTTTGGGATAGGGAGATATATGGGTATAGTCCATATAGTTACCGAATATCTTGACTTGGTTGATCTTCTTTAGTAACATTTTGAGGTCTTCCTTGACCTTGTTTAGTTACTCCAATTTGGGATCCATGGTTACTGGAAGATTAGCCCCTGGTTGGGCAAGGTTCGGAATAGGGACTTGAGTTAGTGGAAGCCCATTGTTTAGTGGGTCATAAAGAGCATTCTAATACTCTTCTAATACCCAGACATGCTCGAGAGTATGTGGACCCACGGTAGGAGGAAAGAGAACTTTGCATTCTTTAAAAACTTGGGTATAGTGTCGCTTCATTTCACGGACCTCGATTTGAAGGTTGTCAATCTTAGCATTAAGTTGGGCTAAGACAGAAATATGATCGGGCTATACATTCAGATCTTGATCAGTTTTCTCCATGTAGAGCTTGTGGAGGTAGATCCCAAATTTGAACGAAGTAGTAGAAGAGGCAACGAAGCTTCGTGGCAGTTTGACAGAAAATTGAAACCAATAGGGAGCCAGGCCAAAATCTGGGATGCGATCAACCTGAGAGGAAAAACGATTCGAATTTATTTTTAAAAGGAGGAGGGATAAATTTTTTGGTATTTTGGAAGGAGGAGAAAATCGTTATTGTATTTTATTATTTTTGAAAAATGAGGGAAAAAGGAGATGAATCTCAGCATTACTATTATTATTAGTGTTATTATAAGGTTTTCACTTGTATTAGGTTTGCCTAAATGAAAAAAAAATGCAGACAGGACCCGAGCCTGAGAAAATAAGTTTTAACAATATGTAAGGCACAATTTGACTTATTTCCACGCTAATGAATAGGGTCCTATTTTGACAAAAAAAGCAAAATAGCGTGAACATTTGGGCGGTTTGCCGACCCAAAATTTTTGCAGACTCTCGCTGGGTAATCGGCAATCTAAATATGATTGCCCTATGTTTGACACCTATATGAGGTTTATGCAACTATTGGCTGGTGGAAGTTTTACCCCCTTTGGCATGACTTCCACAATATACCTCTTACCTATAAGGACAATCATTTATCGGTACCTGTGGACAAGCCATTTGATATACGTGAGTGTACGTGAATTGCCTCAATATATACCTCGTAGGGACAATATGTGAGAGAGAGAATTCGATATACTTGATGTATGTGAATGAGTTCCCTACTATATACCTCCCGTCATGAGTTCGATCAAGTAGTACGATGCGGGGGGAACTGTTCAATATACGTAGACGGTATGAGGCCATTGGAAGTTGAGAGTCAAATCCCTTAGGTTAACTGCACCCTGCAGGACCAGTGCCCATAACAAAGTGATCCCCAGTACGAGACAATTTTTTTGTCAATATTTCCATTCTCTATATGATGTAATGTGTAAAAATGCATGAGTCTTAATTAGCATATTATGGAGAGAGAGAGAGAGAGAGAGAGAGAGAGAGAGAGAGTATTTTTTATGTTTTATTTACATGATGAGTAAAGGGAGTACTACAATAATGAGGGAGCATATAGAACTATTATTAAAAATAAATCTACCATGGAGACTATACTACACATGGTGATGGGACATATATATATGAGTGAGTGAGTGAGTGACAAGTGAACATTTACAAGTTAGTGTGTGTTGTAGTGAGCCTATACATGGATCAACTACAAGTTATGTGTGGTATGTGTAAGTGAGCATGGAGATAAATAAGTGTGGGAAGTGTGGGTGTGTGATAGTAAAGCTTAAGCATGGATATTCTAAGTGGTGTGTGAAGCATGTCAGGAAAAATGAAGCTAGGTGTAAGTGTGTGAAGTGTACATAGAGAGCATATAAGTGAGTGAAGTGTATAAGCAAGTGAAAAGTTATATATATATATATATATATATATATATATATATATATATATATATATATATATATACACACACACATGAAGTAGATATACACAAAAGGTAGATAGATGAGTAAAGGGAACATACGGGTAGGGACATACACACACATACAGAAAAGAATTAAACCCATCCAATAATAGAGTCTAGCCCTCTTAAAAGTAGTCCTTAGCGGAGTTGCCATTGTGGCCACCCCGAGGGGAGTTGATAGGGCTTCCCTCTTGCTTGCGCATGGGATTGCGCCTTTTCTCAGAGCGCTCGGTCATCCCCAATATGGGGTAATTTATAAACATAGAGTCTCCAACCTATTTTTCATAAAATAGGCAAACAAAATATTGTCGCATCGAGAGAACGGCATTAAGGACAATACTTATGCTTGTGAAACCAAGTATTTCAAAGGTTCAGGGACTAAGTTATGAAATGGGGTTGTGTTAGGAACCCATCCCTCCCTTTTGGTCTCTCATGGGCATGTGTTAATCTTTTCCTCTTAGACTTCGTGAACTGCGTACTTATGCCCATAATAGAGATGGATAATGGAATCGGTCAACCCGCATCATGGAAAATAACGGAGTGAGATCATCCATAGGATTGTTTCCAAAAATAATAATTCAAAATATAATGTAAGTGCTTGATGAATCACAATTCGTTATATAAGAACAAATGTATACATCGAACAAGACACAAGCATGCAAGATTATGACATCCATTAAGAAAATAGATATAATAAAAAGAATATAACAAATAAGCATAAGAGAGGACTTGAATCTTAGGATTTACCCAAGACACCTACTTAGCCCATGGGGCATCAAAGTCCATGTAGTTTAAAGATAACATATAGTTGGTTTAAACCCATAAATCCAAACGGGGGATTTATCTTATATGTGCGTGAAGAGATAAACGTGCTTTAATTGTGAGAACAGGTAGTGAGAACCCCTCTTTTAGAGTTTATAGATAAACCCTATGTTTCTTGCTTTTTTTATATATAAAAATAGAGTATGTGAAAATACTTCTCATAAATGTTTAAGATTAATGTATATGGTGTAATGAAACAAAGCGCTAAATTACAAATAAAATAACTTAAGCTAAAATAAGAGAATTAAGAGACAAGGATAGAGAATTAGACATCCTTATGAATACTTGAAGTGGATCTTGAGTGTAGATATGTTGATCTTGCAACGAGATGATGGTGGTATGAGGAGATAATGGGGGGATTTAAAAAATGAATACAAAAAGGATGGAAGGAATGTGGGAAATAGGCTTTTTAGGAATAAAGCAACTCTGAATTCGAGAGAATGTTCTCAGAATTACTGAGAGGGATGTTCAGGGGTGCTTTTCAAAGTGATGTCATGGCCTCTATTTTTAGGTTAGAGGAGGTTCCGATTGACAAGGTCCTGAACCTTCCTATAGGCATAGAACCTCAAACACACTGCCGATAGGCAAGGTCTTGACGGTGCTATTCGATAGTCTAGGGTAGTTTTTTCAGAAAAAATGTTAAAAAATGTGAATCGTAAGTCAAAATCGCGCACAAGGCGGACCATTAGAAAGGGAACTCAGATTCCTTTAATAATTCATTGCAACGCTCCCTAGTCTAGGAGTTGACCGAGGTCAAACAGGGCGGGGAAGAGCCCATTGGTCATTATACAAGAAGTTTTTTAAGGAAAATGGATCGTTCATTCGAACCGTAAGGTCGATTTGTGCACGATATGGACCATTGGAAAGGGTATTCAGAGACTTTCGAGATTTCATGTAGTTCATTCCGTTCGGAGAGCTGACCAAGGTCAAATGGGCCCCGAAAGTGCTTGTTAACCCTTCAGAGTAAAATTGGTTATTCGTCCGTACTGTAAGGCTGGATTGCGCACTGGGTAGACCGTTGTACTAGGAATTTAGATCCTTTTAAATATACATTTACCTTCGCTCAAGTTGGAGCGCTCGATGGCCTCTAGATCAATTTTTATGATAAAACGAATCATTTGTTAGAACCGTAAGGCCAATTCATGCATGGGGAGGACTATTGAAAAGGAGTTTCAGAGCCTTTCAAAGATTTATTGTGCCTTCACTCAGACGAGAAAGTTGATCAGAGCTAAACGGGCCTGAGTGCACCAGGTGGCCTTCGAAATAGTTTTCGATAGTGAAATGGACCATTCGTCCAAACCATAAGGTTGATTCGTTGCAGACCATTGGAAAATGGATTCAAACCCCTTTGAAGATTCATTGAGATTTTTCTCAAATGAGAAAGTTCATCAGACTTAAATGGGGTTTGGGAGTGCTCGATGGTCTCTAGATTGATACTCAAAGTATGACCTAAGATTTGTAGGGACCTATTGCTTGGGGGATCTTAGAATGGGGCATATAGACATACTATGGTGTGTAAGTGTTCATTGATGACGTAATAGGAAGGAATTTCATCGTACAACATTGACCGCGCATGGTATTTATACGGGATTTACCTAGGTCCTATTTATTCCAATTCTACATTTGACGTACCCTTGTAAACGAGGAGGATGAACGGGGGAGTTATATAATTTACCTTTGGCTATAGATGTCGTGTGATAGATGGGAATGCGTAATGATTATCCCTTAATGAGGATTTGAGGTTATAGGGTTGGGACTTCCTATAACTATACCTAGTATGGAACGAGCTATTATAGAAGGTAATAAGGATAGGACTTTGTACTTTTATTTGCGTGCTCCCATGAGATTTTAAGTGAGTTGTGTATGCTCACGAATATCTTGGATCATGTGATTATGTATTGAGATACTTTAAGATTATAGTATCGAATTCATAGTTATATTATGATTTATGGTTGCAGTATTTTGAGAGTGTTGTACCAGATTTATGATTAATACTAGATAAGTATTACCATAAACTTATGACTCGATAGATAATACATAATGAATATACTAGTTATGTATATACTAAAATAGTTACATGAGATTATTTGAAATTGTTAGACTTGAGACACTCTTTTTAAATCATAACTAAAGATCATTATTGATACTTTGATTAGTAAGTGAGTTATTTCTAACGTAAGATATTTTAATAGAAAAGAGGATTCTTAAATCAAGAGATTAACTTAAGAATGTTAAAGTAAAGATTTCTTAATGAAAAGATGAACATATATCATATCGTATTCATTGGGTCTAGGAGTAGAACCGATACCTATTTTTGGTTGTTTGAGTTGGGACTTAAATAACTTAAAATCTATTTAATATGTGAGGACACATTATTATTAATATTATTATTATAGCAAAAATTTAGTTAATTTCTTAATTGTTTTAGACTTGTTAAGTTTAATCCTAATTGCTGAACTATTTTCCACTAGTTTTGGGTTGTGGTTGTTGTCATAGAATTAGGTTATTCGTTGGAGTATCTGTGGCGATATTTTATTCCTCATTCCTAGGGTGTAGGCGTCATGAAGTGTTACTTCTTTACTACATTGTGTGTGTGTGTGTGTGTGTGTGTGTGTGTGTGTATATATATATATATATATATATATATATATATATATATATTTCAGTTCAGATGGTTGTATTTATATCATATTTTTCCCGAGTCAAAGTATCTACGAGTTGTACTTATATTCCGAGATAGATATTATACCATTAAGATTTTATATTCATAAGTTGGATTTAATTCTTATAGTAGGGATTAAAATCTAAGATGTTTTATTTAATTTAATTATTGATTATCTTGTATTTAATTTTTTGACTTCATTTGTTTATTATGTTGATAATGTTACCAAATGTTTTTTATTTCTATGATTTTTCTATTAGATCTTATCAATCTATTTATGGGTTTTACGAGGTGTCATTGTTTATATCAGAGAATTTCACATTCTTGTGTCCTGGGGTCTTAAATGCGTCCATTGTTCTTTTGTGTTGCCTTATTTGACTAATTTAGAGATTTATGGGTGTACTCAATATAACAATAATAGCTTAGGGATTTTGCACCATTGTTCCAAATGAACGATTTGAATAGACTGAAGTATATCGAGAGGGTTCCTTGTTTATATATTCTTTATGAGATGTCCCACGCATGAAGTTGATTTTGGTCGCGTGTTAGGGATTATTGGGCATGAGACCTTTTAGTATGTGTTTAATGTATGGTTTGAAGGGGGCACCGTCTGTAAAAACATGAGGAGCTAGTTCTAGAGACCTCGTTAGGGTGATCGCGTCGTAGCCATTAAGATGGGGAATTAGATTATCTTTATCTTTATACATCGAGATAGATTGATACAAAAGCAAAGAAGGTTATTTTTGTTATCAACAACCATATGGGAATATATTTTGCATTAGCATACAATTTTACATATGTAGTTAGTGTTACTGGGTGAATGTCCTTCACCACTTACGCCAAAGTGGTGGAATTTTACCTCCTACATCACCATGATTATTACAACTATATGAATAATAGAGTTCCTAAGATTGAGAAGATTGGGACTATATTATGTCTGAAATACTTGAGATGGTGTAGCCTAGCCCCGAATTGGGGAGACCCTCACCATTAGAAGGAACCATATAGGGGAAAAAGACCCTAAGAGTTTCAGGGAGAAGGAAATAAAGGTAATTATGATCATTATATCCAAGTTTATTATGGTAAAAAGGGGCCATGGAAAATAAGAAACCGTCCTAAAAGACCACTTTTATCAAAATCGACCGTAGAGATAGGGCTAGCAAGGCCTCCAGTATAACTGCCATTTTGATAGCTCCTTTAGAGGGAATTGTTAAACTTGTGTTGAGTGAGACCACTTAGTTAGTAGATGTATTAGAAAAGGCAATTACTATTGGTATAGCATCGAGAAATTTTTATGTGTGCATTTATGGATTACGAAATTTTTATGTTTACTGCAATTTTGAGACATATAGGTTTTATCATCAATTTTTCTTTATATGCTGATACCCCATCGGGTAGGGATGCTACATTTCTATAAGAGTAATATTTATAATTTATCATTGTGTTATTTGGTTTAGCATATTCTTTTACACATCTACATCATCATGTACATTCTCAAGAGCATCAATCGAAGACAATTCAGTGACCGACTGCAACAATCAAAGTCAAGTTAGTGATCGATTTCCACAATCGAAGATTGAAGAGTTTAGATCATCACTACAATCATGGGATAAGGTATGTGAGGTTCATTTATTATTTACTTATATTCAAGGATTATTTTTAAAAAAGTTTTAATACAATATATTTTGTTTAAAAAAAATGAATTTTTTTTTAAAATTTATCAAAATCTTTAGAACTAAATTTGGTAGTCGTTTGAATGAGGGCATGTGCCTCATTAGAATAACTTCATAAAAAATTCGAACGAGATCAATTTTGGAAACTTTATACCTGACTGTTTTCTCATTATATATTTCGTTAGAAACCATTCGAACGAGATTAGGTTCTTTGTTAGAACGAGATGTACCTCATTCAAAAGAGCTAGAATTTTTTTTACTTAGTTTCGAACACAATCTTTTCAAGTATCTCTTTGATATTTTTCTCCCTATATATAGAGATACGAATTTTCAATTCTCTTCAGCCTTTTACACATCTTTTTATCAACAAACACTTTGTTTTTTAAAATGCAAATCCCTTAGATATTTTGTGATCACTTTATCAAAACTTTAAAAACACGACAAGTGTTTATATCCCTATGAAGTTGATTCTTCACTGCTAAAGATAGGAAACGTATTTTTTTTGTCAACGATTGGTGGACACCGAGATAAGTGTAACTTTTTGTGCGGAGCACTGCTAGATTTGCTCCACTGTATATTATCAACAAGGAAGGAGACATAACTACAATACTTAGTGGAGTCTAAGTTTTTAAGTCTGACTGTGCCTTTCTGTAATACCTTAGTCATAATAGCTTTGAAAATAAGGTTTTTCTTTTAAAGGATTTTTCCACATATTCTATGTTGTGATTTGTTTTGATTTGATTTAGATTCATTACCTTGTATGTTTAGGTTCACCTAATTAATCGAGATAAAATTGGATTAAAATTTAATTTCTCTTATTTGTGACATACTCTATGATTTCTACATTTAAACATATAACCTGACCACTCTATAAAGAGTTTTTTCAAACTTTTATTTGATTTTCTTTACAACCTTTTTAGATGAATCCAGATGGTTATATGGAGAATTCGTAACATAGGAGACCTTTTTTTATAGCACATATTATGCCTATATGAAATCTCGAATGCGATTGTCTCTAAAATTGATCGACGTACAGGGTCGGCTTGTCATTGAAAGGGCATGGAATCCTCCTATTATGACTAATGAAAATGTCAGCAGTCTTAAGTCAGTTGCAAATTGGGCCGAGGATGGTTTTATATTGAGTAACTTCAATTCTCGTTGTTTAAATGCAATTTTAGTGTTGTCACAACTGAAGAATTTTAACAGATCATGATGTGTACCACGTCTAAAGAAGCTTGGAATATCCTCCGACTCACATACGAAGGGTACCAATATTGTTAAAGATTCTAAGCTTCAAAACCTAACCCCATAATATAAGACAATACACTTTCTTAAATCTGACACTTTTGATGAATTTTCTGCTCATATATATATATAATATTTTGAATTCCTTTTTTAATTTGGATGAGAAAATTCTAGAAGTGAGAGTTGTTAAGAAAATTTTCAGTTCTCTACCATCTCGTTTTAGTACGAAGTCTACCGTTATTAACTCTTTGGGAATTCTAGACAAAACTAGGATAAAAACGCTCATAGGTGGTCTCCAAGCTTACGAATTAGACATGTTCCCTTAAACCAAAAGGAAAATGGTAAAAATAACTTTAAAATCTTAATCCGAAAAAGAAAAGGTCTTTTTACTCTGATTTTAAAATTGATCATGATGATCTTGTCCAACTTGCTAAAAAATTCAGAAACTTTCTCATATTCCAAAATCAAAATTCATCTAAATTGGAAAATAAAAACTCGAGAAAAAAAATTCAAACCATGCAATATGTTTAATGAGAAGGATCAAAATAAAGATGGAGGTGAACAACCCAAGAAAGTTAAATCATTGAGATATTATGAGTGTGACGCAAAAGTTCACCAATCTAATAAGTATCCCACTAGGGTTAAGATACATGAAAAAGGAAAAGCCACCTATAATGCCACTATAAGCGATAATGATGTTGAGTCGACGGATTTGGGAAATGAATCTCCATATGAATATAATTTATGTTCATTCATGGCTAGTCACGCTACAACCAGAAGTGCGTCTCATGCCAGTGAGTACATTTCTAAACGTGATAGCCTCGACAATAGGTCAAATCATTCCGGAGAGTATGAAGGTGATGATTTGAGTGAGGGAGAACGTTGTCTCTAATTTGCATACTATGAATTTTATATCGAGTCTTTAAAAACCGAAAGGAAAAAGAAAATTTTGGCCCTTAGGGTGTTGTCTTTAGAGAATAAGTTAAATGTTTCGATAGAGAATGTGTCCTCCGCGAGTCAACTCGAGATATTGAGAATTTCTTTAAGTGAGCAACTTATTTTGGTAGATAGGGAAAATATTATTGTGATCAATAAAGTATCTAGTTATTTGAGGGATTTTCAATCATCATTGAAGACTTTGAGAAACTTGAAGCCCGTATCTCCCAACTCAAGAAAGATCTTGAATGTTCTTGAGAGGTCAAGGCCACTTTAGAGTACACATATAATAAGGTTAGAGAGATGTTCCTAGGTATCACATTAGGTTTTAGAGAGAGGCAAGGCACATATTATGATGGTACATCCACTTCCTACACTGCACTAGAACTGGTTGCTAAGTTTGTCATATATACTTATAGGCTTCCACCTAAGCCACCAAGGAGATCTCATCCTAAGCATTTTACCCAAAGTCGACCAAAACCAATCTATATTTGTAACCATGCAAACAAATAGGTCATCGTAGGGAGTTTTGTTTCAAGATAGGAAGAATCTGTCACACACATATTCCCACGCACTCCTATAGAGACCTTCTTAGTATTAGAGAGCAAGTTGAGTTTCTAGTAAAAACTTATGAATGTCTAATTGAGGAATTTCAAAGGATGTCTATGCCTTTTGAGAACTGATTAGTGAATTATTTTGTAGTATTTACATCCAAATCTCAGCATTGTTAGTCCGAACTTATCGTAAATAAAGAGATTTTAGAGTTATTTTTATTTAAATAAGAAAATACAAATTTTAGAATAAATGGGATTAATAATGCAATTTTTGCGAACTTTACACTCACATCTTCAATTCATGACCTTAAATATTTATTTCTAATCTCTTGTGCAAGGTTTTTGTTGAGTGTTGACCGGTTTAGAGTGAATGTGGAGAAGTTCGGATGCAAATTGAGCATTAAAAGGTCACTTTCGCACCTCCAGGGGCAAAATTATAAATTCAAATGACTGATTCGAACTCGGACCAAACACGAAAATTGACCCTGCCTCTACCCTATATTTTTTGGCGAAAATCCACTTGCCACTTGCCCACTAACCCACTTGCCCACTAACCCACTTTCCCACTAAACCCAATCCCCCACTTACCCATTACTAAAACCCACCCAACCTTTTCCCCTTTCTTTTTTCTTTCTTCTGCCGAAAGACACCCACAAACCCACCTTCCCACTTAAATTTCGCACAAACCCACCTACCCACTACTCCCCCTACATGCTCACACCAAACTCCTACAAATACCCTTTACCTACATCACCCCATAGGAGGAACAAAAAAAAAAGTGACGAGGGAGACACTTTTTGGAGAGAAAAAAAAGACACTTTGAGAAATAAAAAAAAAATGTGTAGAGAGTATTTTGGAGGCACACTTTGGAGGAGCATATTGTGTATTGTAATTCAAGTATTGGACCCGAAATTTTGTAAGTTGACATTTATTAATGAAAATTATTTTTTCAGCTTGCAATATTTGTGTGCCAATTATGTCGTGTGAGTAGTTTAATTACTAGAACTTAGGTGATGTTTGTCATGACTAATTAAACCACGCATGTTAATTTAATTTCGTACATATTCCGATGTGTTCTAATTTGAAATAGAAAAATTCGGTATTCACTTAAAATTACACGAGAGTGTATTTTTAAACCTCAATGAATTAATTATAATTTCATGCTTTAAAAAATTTAAAGTTATCATTTTTTATGGTTATGCTTGCACTTAGATGTTTTGATACCTCATGCTTAAATACACGTTAAAAAATTAAAACATGATATTTTCGAGGGAATAGGGATTTATGGTGTATAATTCAAGAGTCGTTAAAATATTTTGAGTGCATGTAATGTTTTATTCTCCGAAATGTACGCGACGAGAGTCGGTATATTTTGTGTTATAAATTCAGAATTACGAAATTAAATTGAGGTGTTAATTTAATTAAAATTGACAAACGGAACCGACGTCCTAGTTTCTTCCACCTTTAATATTATCTCTTGTACCTGTTCATTTATTCCGTCTTTATTTTTAGTTTAGAAACTTAATCACTTTTATACACTCATATGTCTAGTTGGACAGTCAATATTTTATAAAAATCGATGAAATCTCTGTGGGTTCGACCCGTACTTACACACGTTATATTTCAATAGTCCGTGCACTTGCAGTAGTTTTATAACAAAAAAAACTTGACAACAAGTTTTTGACGCCGTTGCTGGGGATTTCGGTAGATTTCAAGAATATTGATTTCGGGCTAGTTTTATTAAAAAAATCCGAATATAAAAAAAAAGAAAAAAATAAATATTCCTGCAACATTTTTTTAAAATTTATTTTCAGAATATTAAAAAAAAATCAGATTTAGTCTTTTGTGATTAAATAGTGTTTTTGACACTAGTTTTGTCATAAACTATCTAAATTTTTGAAAAAAATCCGATATGTTTTTTCTCTTTCTTTTCGAAAATCTTCAGAATTAAACGCTACTGTAATTTGTAAAAAATGAAATAAATAAAAAAAAACAGAAAAAAATAGATTTAAGTTTTTTTTTATAAATGGCACTTTAGTACTAGTTTATGACAAAAATACATAAAAAACTATATATATATATTTGCTGAAAATTTCGAGATTATTTTTTTTAATTAGTGGACAAAAAAAAAATTATTTCATTAGTGTGCTTGGTCATTTTTTGTTTGTGTGTTGAATACACCATTAGTGCGCGTGTCGTGTTATTTTTTATTTTTCCTTTTCCTTATTGTTATTTTTTTTTGTGCGTCGTACTTTATAATTGGTGTATTTATTTTTGTGTTATTTTTCTGTAGCACACTAAATAAATTTAAAAAAAAAGATTGACGTAATAAACTACAATGGGTGATCCCAATATTGTTATCCCGTCATATTTTTCGGATTCCTTTATTGATCCTTTGGATGCGTGGTTAGAAAATACTGAAAATCCAAATGACTACAAATTTCGATTTGAGTCGAATGGGTCAGTAATAATTTTTAAAGAAATTAAAGATGGCATGGACGAGAGTCCAACTCCTTTAATTACAATTTTCCCACCACAGTGTATAAATTGGGAAGAAGTTAACCAACGTTGTAATGACGAGATTTCTAAAAATAGTAATGAAATAAATGAAGATAATCAATTTTGTGTGGAGAAAATTGGCAAACTTGACACAAGTAATAATTGTGATGATTTGGATGTTGATTTTTGTCAAGTTTCTACATATAATTCAATTGAGAATAATGCTACTTTACCTTATAAGTGGGAAAATTTAATTGAGGATTCTTCACCCAATTTTATTGATAATTCTAGTAATTATGACGGTCCTCCGATTTTTTATGATGAAATTGTATCCCCTTGTGATACATTTTCGTCTCGTATTTTTTGCAAAGTCTCACATTTAGGAGTGGAGTATGCATCTCTAATTTTACATGACTAATTTAAGAATATGGATAGTAAATATGTGGATCCTTATTGTGATTTGTTACCCCAATGTCGATGATCACTATTATGACCATTGTTTTAATTTTTCGATTTATGTTATGTGGTCATATTCACTAGTTTATAGTACTTTTTTACTAAGTATTATAAAGATAATTAACTGGCATGACCCACAACTATTTCGATTATTAATTTATGGTGATGGTGATCATTGTCACAACTTTGTATATAATTAATTTGTTTTCTTCCTTCTTAGATTTTTTTAAAGTTGTTTAGCTTTATTTTATGGCTAACATACACTTGTATAGTTTGTTAGTAGGTGACACAAGTGAAAATTCACAGGTAATATCCTTCTTTTACTTCTCTACTTTATTTTATTTGTCCATATTTTTATTTGTGTATACATTGAGGACAATGAAAAATTTATTTGGGGGTAAGGGTGGTATTTAAAAAAAATGAAGGAAAAAAGTAGAATTTAAAAAAAAATTAAAAAAAAAATCCCCCCAAAAAAAACATATTTTCAATGTAAGTGAGTTTTGGAACAATTTCTTAATATAGAATTAATTCACAAATCTCTCAACTTATAAATTTTTTATTACATTTAGACATATAATATGATCGAAAATGGATATTGAGGCGAAAGTTAATATGCTTAAAGAATAAATGTGGAGATTTTAGCCCGGTGAGATATTGTGCCATTCATCGTTTTCGAGAGATTTAAATCAATCCGAGTTAAAATAACTCAAACTTTCCTTTAGTGATAAATTCGTTGATGATCTCAAATTCATTATTTTGTTCGATTACTGAAAACAAAAGGTCAAAATCAGAATCTTATGCACTAGAAGTCTTAGTAAGTCGTCTTGAGACACAAATCAATTTAATGAAACTTGAGAAATGAGATTAGGGCCTCGTTTGAAAGCCCAAAAATTAAGCCCAAACTCTAACATTTTTTACATTATTACATTGCAAGCCCATTTGAGCCAAAAAGAAGATAAGCCTTTTGTGAAAACCCACTATCCTACCCTACTCCAACTAGGAGTTTAAAACCCATAAAAAGAAGCCATACCCATTTTCTGAGAATATTAGGGTAAAATTACGGTTGGAAAAAGGTCAAAAGAAAATGAGGTTGCGAGAATGATGTGTGAAAAGAAAAGAATAAAAGAAAAAAAAGGAAAAGAAAGAAAGAAAAAAAATGCGAATTCAAAAAGAGAAAGCAAAAGAAAAAGAAAAATGGAGGTTTGAAGAAAAGTGCCTAAACGTCAAAATACCGAAAAACCTCTATATTCTCAGAAAATTTTGAACTCCAAAAGCCATTATTTTTAGCTAAATTCGAGCCTACAATACAACCAAAGAAACTCCTAATCGATCTCAAGTGAAGTTAGTTAACGTGTGGAGAGAAGATGAATATGATCTATGGTGTGATTCAATGTTTTCAAAAAGTAATCGATTTTTCGTTCATGAGATCATATTCATCCATTATAAAAAGTTCGTTCTTGATCATGTATATGTGAAATTTCTTCATACAAATTTACTCTTTTATTGACATATACCGAGATAAACTAACCCATTTCCGAGTGTTCGATTGTGAGTGCATTCTGTGAGACTTTGAAATCAAAACAAACTTTCGGATAAGAAATGTAACGACCAAATCTTTTGAAATGGATGGTTATATTGGCTATGCACACACACACAATAAGTTGAGATTGAAAAGTGAAATTTTGCTATATTTATGAAGTTTGCATTCAAACTTGGTTATATTACTTTTGAGTCTTTTGTATTGAGTCAAGTTTTTGAATTTTGTGGGTATATTCTCAACAAACCCTCACGAGACAAAACTCGTCCACTAGGGCACCCTAGATGTTTAACGGCTTGTTGCACATGCTAAGTGCAACCGTGATTCCTACGAAAGTGAGTTAGATTTTAATTTTTGCTCGAGGACTAGCAAAGTTTAGGCTTGGGGGTATTTGATGAGTGCATTATTTTGTAGTATTTACATCCAAATCTAAGCATTGTTAGTCCCAACTTATCGTAAATAAAGAGCTTTTAGAGTTATTTTTATTTAAAAGTAAGAAAATATAAATTTTAGAATAAATGGGATTAATAATGCAATTTTTGCGAACTTTACGCTCACATCTTTAATTCATGACCTTAAATATTTATTTCTAATCTCTTGTGCAAGGTTTTTGTTGAGTGTTGATAGGCTTAGAGTGAATGTGGAGAAGTTCGAATGCAAATTGAGCATTAAAAGGTCACTTATGCACCTCCAGGGGCAAAATTATAAATTCAAATGACTGATTCGAACTTGGACCAAACACGAAAATTGAAGGCCTTGAATCAAGGGACGCATGGGTTCAAACGGTGTGTCAATCAGAGTTGAAATGAAGAAGTTATGGCCCTGCAAAGTTTGAATTCAAAAGAAAGTCAAAGTCAAAGTTCGGGTCAACGCCCAAAGTCAACCTCAAGATCCGAACACTATTGAAATATTGTTGGACCCGAAATTTGGGTTACGTCAGTTCAAACGGAAAGTCAATCGGACTCCGAATGAAGAAGTTATGGTGATTTGGGCTATTGTGCAAATTAGGAAATTTGGATTTTAATATGTTGTTAAATATAATTAAGTGTATATATTTATCTGAGAAAGCTATTGGGTGAGCTGTCTGGGAGAAGGAAATACGTGAACATGGTTAGGGGTTCGACCCCTGTCTCTCCCCTACATTTTTTGGCGAAAATCCACTTGCCACTTGCCCACTAAACCCATTACCCCACCTACCCATTACCAAAACCCCCCCAACCGTTTCTCCTTTCTTTTTTCTTTTTCCTTTTTTCTATCGAAAGACACCCACAAACCCACCTTCCCACTTAAATTTCCCACAAACCCACCTACCCACTACTCCCCCTACATGCTCACACTAAACTCCTACAAATACCCTTTACCTACATCACCCCATACGAGGAACAAAAAAAAAAAGTGACAAGGGAGACACTTTTTGGATAGAAAAAAAAGACGCACTTTGAGAGAGAAAAAAAATTGTGTAGAGAGTATTTTGGAGGCACACTTTGGAGACCGTTTCTCCTTTCTTTTTTCTTTTTCCTTTTTTCTATCGAAAGACACCCACAAACCCACCTTCCCACTTAAATTTCCCACAAACCCACCTACCCACTACTCCCCCTACATGCTCACACTAAACTCCTACAAATACCCTTTACCTACATCACCCCATACGAGGAACAAAAAAAAAAGTGACAAGGGAGACACTTTTTGGATAGAAAAAAAAGACGCACTTTGAGAGAGAAAAAAAATTGTGTAGAGAGTATTTTGGAGGCACACTTTGGAGGAGCATATTGTGTATTGTAATTCAAGTATTGAAACCGAAATTTTGTAAGTTGACATTTATTAATGAAAATTATTTTTTCAGCTTGCAATATTTGTGTGTCAATTATGTCGTGTGAGTAGTTTAATTACTAGAACTTAGGTGATGTTTGTCATGACTAATTCAACCACGCATGTTAATTTAATTTCGTACATATTCCGACGTGTTCTAATTTGAAATAAAAAAATTCGGTATTCGCTTAAAATTACACGATAGTGTATTTTTAAACCTCAACGAATTAATTATAAATTCATGCTTTAAAAAATTTAAAGTTGTCATTTTTTATGGGTTATGCTTGCACTTAGATGTTTTGATACCTCATGCTTAAATACACGTTAAAAATTTTAAACATGATATTTTCGAGGGAATAGGGATTTATGGTGTATAATTCAAGAGACGTTAAAATATTTTGAGTGCATGTAATGTTTTATTCTCCGAAATGTACGCGACGAGAGTCGGTATATTTTGTGTTATAAATTCGGAATTACGGAATTAAATTGAGGTGTTAATTTAATTAAAATTGACAAACGGAACCGACGTCCTAGTTTCTTCCACCTTTAATATTATCTCTTGTACTTGTTCGTTTATTCCATCTTTATTTTTAGTTTAGAAACTTAATCACTTTTTTACACTCATATGTCTAGTTGGATAGTCAATATTTTATAAAAATTGACGAAATATCTGTGGGTTCGATCCGTACTTACACACGCTATATTTCAATAGCCCGTGCACTTACGGTAGTTTTATAACAAATAAAACTAGACAACAAGTTTTTCCAAAAACTTGTTGTCAAATTTTATTTGTTATAAACTATCACAAGTGCACGGGCTACTGAAATATAGTAGGTGTAAGTAAGGGTCGAACCCACAAAGATTTCGTCAAATTTTATAAAATATCGATTGTCCAACTAGACATATGAGTGTGTAAATGTGATTGAGTGATGGAACAAAATAAATAAATAAATAAATAAATGCGTGACACAAAATATGTAACAAGCATGTAACAATAAAAATAAAGACGGAATAAACGAATAAGTACAAGAGATAATATTAAATGTGGAAGAATCTAGGACGTCAGTTCCGTTTGTCAATTCTAATTAAATTAACACATAAATTTAATTCCGTAATTCCGAATTTATAACACAAAATATACCGACTCTCGTCGCGTACATTTCGGAGAATAAAACATTACATGCACTCAAAATATTTTAACGACTCTTGAATTATACACCATAAATCCCTATTCCCTCGAAAATATCATGTTTAAAATTTTTAACATGTATTTAAGCATGAGGTATCAAAACATCTAAGTGCAAGCATAACCATAAAAAATGATAACTTTAAATTTTTTAAAGCATGAAATTATAATTAATTCATTGAGGTTTAAAAATACACTCTCGTGTAATTTTAAGTGAATACCGAATTTTTCTATTTCAAATTAGAACACATCGGAATATGTACGAAATTAAATTAACATGTGTGGTTTAATTAGTCATGACAAACATCACCTAAGTTCTAGTAATTAAACTACTCACACGACATAATTGGCACACAAATATTGCAAGCTGAAAAAATAATTTTCATTAATAAATGTCAACTTACAAAATTTCGGGTCCAATACTTGAATTACAATACACAATATGCTCCTCCAAAGTGTGCCTCCAAAATACTCTCTACACAATTTTTTTTTTATTTCTCAAAGTGTGTCTTTTTTTTCTCTCCAAAAAGTGTCTCCCTCGTCACTTTTTTTTTTGTTCCTCCTATGGGGTGATGTAGGTAAAGGGTATTTGTAGGAGTTTGGTGTGAGCATGTAGGGGGAGTAGTGGGTAGGTGGGTTTGTGCGAAATTTAAGTGGGAAGGTGGGTTTGTGGGTGTCTTTCGGCAGAAGAAAGAAAAAAGAAAGGGGAAAAGGTTGGGTGGGTTTCAGTAATGGGTAAGTGGGGGATTGGGTTTAGTGTGCAAGTGGGTTAGTGGGCAAGTGGCAAGTGGATTTTCGCCAAAAAATATAGGGGAGAGGCAGGGTCAATTTTCGTGTTTGGTCCGAGTTCGAATCAGTCATTTGAATTTACAATTTTGCCCCTGGAGGTGCGAAAGTGACCTTTTAATGCTCAATTTGCATCCGAACTTCTCCACATTCACTCTAAACCTGTCAACACTCAATAAAAACCTTGCACAAGAGATTATAAATAAATATTTAAGGTCATGAATTAAAGATGTGAGCGTAAAGTTCACAAAAATTGCATTATTAATCCCATTTATTCTAAAATTTATATTTTCTTACTTTTAAATATAAATAACTCTAAAATCTCTTTATTTACGATAAGTTGGGACTAAAAATGCTTAGATTTGGATGTAAATACTACAAAATAATGCACTCATCAAATACCCCCAAACCTAAACTTTGCTAGTCCTTGAGCAAAAATTAAAATCTAACTCACTTTCGTAGGAATTAGCATGTGCAACAAGCCGTTAAACCTCTAGGGTGCCCTAGTGGACGAGTTTTGTCTCGTGAGGGTTTGCAAAGAATATACCCACATAATTCAAAAATTTGACTCAATACCAAAGACTCAAAAGTAATATAACCAAGTTTGAATGCAAACTTCATAAATATAGCAGAATTTCACCTTTCAATCTCAACTTATCGTGTGTGTGTGTGCATAGGCAATATAACCGTCCATTTCAAAATATTTGGTCGTTACATTTGTTATCCGAAAGTTTGTTTTTATTTCAACGTCTCACAGAATTCCCTCACAATCAAACACTCGAAAACGTGTTATTTTCTCTCGGTATATGTGAATAAAAGAGTAAATTTATATGAACAAATTTCACATATACATGATCAAGAATGAACTTTTTATAGTGGATTAATATGATCTCAAGAACGAAAAATCGATTACTTTCTGAAAAGATGAATCACACCATAGATCATATTCATCTTCTCTCCACACTTTAACTAACTTCACTTGAGATCGATTAGGAGTTTCTTTGGTTGTATTGTAGGCTCGAATTTTAGCTAAAAAGAATGGCTTTTGGAGTTCAAAATTTTCTTAGAATATAGAGGTTTTTCAGTATTTTGACGTTTAGGCACTTTTCTTCCAATCTCCATTTTTTTTTTCTTTCGCTTTCTATTTTTGAACTCGCATATTTTTTTTTCTTTCTTTCTTTCTTTTCCCTTTTTTTCTTTTATTCTTTTCACACATCATTCTCGCAACCTCATTTTCTTTTGGCCTTTTTCCAACCGTAATTTTACCCTAGTATTCTCAGGAAATGGGTATGTCTTCTTTTTATGGGTTTTAAACTCCTAGTTGGAGTTGGGTAGGATAGTGGGTTTCACAAAAGTCTTATCTTCTTTTTGGCTCAAATGGGCTAGCAATGTAATAATGTAAAAAATGTTGGAGTTTGGGCTTAATTTTTGGGCTTTCAAACGAGGGCCTAATTTCATTTCTCAAGTTTCATTAAGTTGATTTGTGTCTCAAGACGACTTACTAAGACTTCTAGTGCATAAGATTCTGATTTTGACCTTTTGTTTTCAGTAATCGAACAAAACAATGAATTTGAGATCATCAACGAATTTATCACTGAATGAAAGTTTGAGTTATTTTAACTCGGATTGATTTAAATCTCTCGAACTCCTACAAAATGATTGAGGTTGGGAATTGTTTCTAGTTTAGGATAATTTCTATATTTCTATCATTTATCCCTACAACTAGATTTTATTCTTATGTTTATATCTTGAAAATTCCAAAAATATTTTCTTTCCTTTTAGAAACATCTTCTAAAAAATTCAAAAAGATTTTATTTTGATTAAAAAATCAAAATTCAAAAAGATTTTTATATTTTATTTTACACCATATATGGATGCGCATTTAAGATGTTCGAATTAAAATTTCATTAACATGAATCCATTCATGTGACTTAATTATGGTGTTCTTTGACATGGATACGTTTTTTGTGTACTTAATTATGCATGTTTAGCAATGATTCATTCATTGTTGATTACTACCTTCGTGTTCCCCATTATATCGAATTGATTACATACAAGCACGAATTTTTGAACATTATATTTTCTTGTCATATGTTGAATAGGATGTCCGCATGTTAATCTTGCTTAATAACGAACCAAATGTACTTGGAATTAATTGTCCATGTAAAACCCATTGGCCTTTATCAGAAAATTAATTTAAATTTAAGTAATGGAAATGGGCTACGAAAGAAGTAGTCTTCTTTGTGTTAAAGTCCACCATTGGCAAGAACACAAAATATTATTTCAGCACATAAAATCATAAATCCCAAGGCCAAATTTGTTTCATCGATACTTCATTAAAAATGAGCAATATGATTCCCTCAAATTATTTACGAGTTTATACCTAAAATGTGCGATTTTAGGGTGTTATAAGTTGAAGATCAATGGGGTTGCACAATAAAATTCCTTCAAAATCATTAAGTATTTTGGCATTATTGTTTTGGGAAGCATTGTAATTCAGGACATCTTATATGAGTTGAAACAATTTCACTTTGTTAAATTATTTTCAAAAGGTTGAATTGATTTCTTTCTTTAGAAGTGTCTCTTTGACTTAGTGTACCATCATTATGTATGCCTATGTTGACTTTTCCGTGCATTAAGTTTTCACACATTCATTCCATAGTCATGATTCGGATATTTTCGTGCTACTTTATATTGTTACTCATGATTCGAATATTTTTGTGTTACTCATGATTCGGATATATATATATATATATATATATATATATTCAAATAATTCAAAATTTTAAAAATAGTTTGTTGTTTTGTTGAAGTTTCATAGCTCAAACCTAGTTATCTATATTTTGTGATGATATTTCAAATTTGTTTCCTCATGATGCTAACTTTTAAGTATTAGCTTCTAACCATTTGTCTGTTTCGGACAAAAAAGTGGAGAACATATTGAGGGGGAGTTTAGTTTTTGTTTAAATTCCATGTGTCATGGTATTTATTTTGTTTCATGTGTGTAGGTATTTGTGACACCCCGCCTAATTAAACATCGGGTGATCAGGCCTTTATTAAATTAATACAGGTTTCTCAAATGGTTCATTCTTAGCATCACTGTCGAAAACTTTTTAATTACTAATCCCCTAAGTAAAATTAGACCGGTGCCAAATTTTATCTTTCTTACAACAGAGAAGTCAACCATGCGGAACAAAGTAAAAATAATCATGTACTATAACCCAATCAACAAAGTAAAAGTACAATATAACAAAAGTATTACCGAATAAACCATCGGCTAAAAATCCCAAACAACAATAGAATAACCACTAGTCTGAAACTAACATCTGAGACTGATACCGGACCACAAGTCCATACATAGAATAGTGTGAGATCCTGTACTAAATCTAAATGAGAGATATCGTCTAGTCAAAATCCTGTAAGCATCCACTGTGCTACAGCTTCGAGTCCTTGGAATGAAATCATCATGCATGGCGTCCCTGTGGCTGGACACCTAAAAGGTTTTGAAAATATTTTATAGCAAGAGTTATTACTCAAAACCTTTTGAAAATATTTAGCAAGCGTTTATCACAATAAAAAATGCGGTTATTGATTACACATGTTAGGTTCTCGTACACTCTCTTGAATTTACTCACCCCTCATTTGTTGTGCATACCTAACGTTCTACGCTTAGCCTACCTAGCCATATCTTCCAAGCTATCTAGGACTAAGTAATCATCTGAACTTATAGATACTTAGGTTCTCATATTTCCCACACTGTACATTCATTACATTAACATCTCACGAAGGTTAATTAATACACAAGTAACATATCCTCTATGTTATGTTTCAAAACTTCTCATTTAGTTTCACTACTAAATTTCGACAATCATCACAATTTATATCTTCCCACTTTTAAAATAAAGTTTCACTACTTAAATTACTAATTAGATATTCTCTATCTAACGTTACACTTCGTAATTAAGTTTCACTACTTAACTTACCAGTTCAGTATGTATCCTTAAATACATAATATATGTCAATCTACTAATACACAAAAGTAGAATATCATCAAGTATATATTTCACACACAATATATACTAAATATCAGTCATTTCTATATTGACCCTTTTTACACGCGTAAAGGACTCTTGGTTCGGAATGATACATCGACCCTAATTATTTATATACACAAATTCTGGCTCAGACTCTTTCATCATGCCACTAGTTCAAAGGTTTGGTTCAGCATTTTACGTCGACCCCAAATATATAATAACCCTATGTTAGTTCGGAATATCACATCGACCCTAACATAGTTAATTTAGGTATAAATCTCTCGACCTAATAGATCATATAATTCAGTAGGTACTGTAATACCCCGTATTTTTATGCTATATTAATTTGGGGATTTATTAAATTTAATGTGACGGTTTATTTAATGAAAATCCGGAAATTAAATATGTTATAATTATTAACGTGACGAGAGTTAGTAATTATGGGAAACTTGTTGAATATTACTAATGAGCATAGTAATATATTATACTGGTTATATTGAATGTCATAAGTGAATTAAATGAATATTTCGGAAATTTAAGTTGGGACATGCCCGTGTCACGTCGGGACAAATTTTGTTAAATAAAAAGTGAATATTTTATAAGTTGTACATATGGTCGTTTTGAGTGCGCTAACGCGTCCGGAAGGGTCGAGATAGTCAGAAAAGTGTACGCGGGGGTTTAGTTTGGGCCTCGGGGCGTTTTTAGGCCTAATTAGTGACCCGGGAGGGCATTTTGGTCATTTTACAAAATAGGGTAATTAAACCTACGAATTTTAGCAGCCTTTATCAGCTGGTTAGGTTATCCATTTAGGGTTAGAACATTCAGAACCCTAGAACGGCCATTGGAGAGGAGAGGAGAGACCTTTCAAGGAGATTCAAGGCCAAAACACCACCGTTTGCACCGCCGTCACCACCAACGCGTAGATCGCGAGGAGGAGAACGCAACCACACCATAATCAACAGGAAATCAGACTTCTGAAAATCCCAGTCAAGTTTTTAACTTGCATATTTCGTTAGTGCAATGTTCATATTAGTTTAGGATTAATTAGGAATGTAATCCATGTAAGAAAACCCCAAATTTTGATAGGAAATTGCATGTAGAGAAGATTAAAACCTTATGCTAGAAACTTTTGATGTTATAGATGTATTACCCACGAATTTTGATGTTATATTAGGAAGAAATTCTGGAGAAAAACTGAATTGAATCATAGTTATGAAAACTGTAGGGTTCTTGATGATTAGATGAGATTTTGGGTTGTTTAACCATGTTTAATGATGAATACATGCATGCTGAACTTTAAAAACATCTGGAATTATGTTATTATGGTAGTAGTAGAATTTGTGGGTCGATTAGTGTTGAAGAATATGGAATTTGATGAAGAAAAGTGGTAGAACCCGTAACAACAATTCTGCAGAATTTCACCCAGACCTGCTTGATCGATCGATCGAACATAGAGCATCGATCGATCGAAGGTTCGATCGATCGAGCCCCAAGCTTCGATCGATCGACCCCTCCTGGCAGACTCTTGTTTTCCTTGTTTAATTAGTTAAATTAAGTTTATCGTGAAATAATTCTTGGTCATTCGTGATAAATCGATTTGGGATACATTAAGGACCAGTAGGGTATATGAATAGATGTTAGAACCTTTAAGATTCATCAAAAATGGTATTTTTGGGATATTTACTTTAGGTTGGTAAATTTATGAATTTAAAGGGTGAGGTGCGTAAGAGAGTTACGTTAAATCTAATAAAGTCATTTACTGAATTTCAGAATTTGGGAAGATATAATCCATGAGTGTTAGGTAATAAGTGAGAAAACCCTTCGAGATAAGGTTAGGAATGAAACCTTATACGTAATATTATAACTGTGAAATTAAGGATAAATGGTATAATTACGGGTGATGAGAAGACCCTATATTAATATGATAATAGTGGTATATTTATATGATTGTGTGTACATATAATATATGCATGTGAAAATCATACCCACGCTACTTGCTATCCCTGAGGTTTCTGCGCTGGGACAAGTCTTATCTCGATGGGACCTTTATGGGGGATATTGACTTGTACCCTAGAAGATAGATGTCCTTGGTACAGGCTATCGACGTGATAGTTCAGACGGTCCTAAGAGATGCAGGTATGTGCCATCCTCTTAGAGACTTGGAATCTATTCTTCGCCTCAATATTGTTTGTGTATGTATGTTAATACATTTCGAGAGTGATTCCGAATGTATTCCCCTTAATATGAGTGATATGGGGCTTTGGATAGTAGAGTATGCCCACACCATAATTTAGTTGGGGGTGCTGTTAAAATATATTATACGAGTAGTTAATATATATATGAAATTCTGAAATTTGGAACTACCTACCGTGATTTGATATGTAGGACATGGTTGTTGACTGAATATTATAAATACTTGTTTTGAGAAAGAAGAATATACCTACACCATAGTTTATATGTTGGTGTTGTCAGTATATATATATATATATATATATATATATATATATATATATATATATATATATATATATATATATATATATATATATATATATAAAAACTATACGAGTAATTTATATATATATACCTGGATTGAGGAATTTAAACTATTGTTGTCACGTAGTAAGTGAGGAATAATCCTGGACTAAATTATGAATACTTATTTTGAGTAAATATAATATGTCACTGGGAAACTTATGGATTTTATAAAGTTAAAATGGAGAACTTTGGTTACTAATTGGAACATTCTTTTTAGAATTGAATCGCTGAATTGTAAACCTTACGAGTAACCTAAGTTAAGTAAATCTTTTAGAAAGTCAAGTGCGATATATTGTTAAGAACAAACCAATGGGAAGGTTAGAGCGATAGGTGTGCACATTAGAAGAGAGGTGAGTATTTCTCAAGAGAGCGACGCACTAATATGTTATTGCATTGGCCTGTATCAATTTAAATACTTGCTAAACGTATTTTAAATCAAACACACTTTCGGGCTCTGACCCGTTTCTTTTTCTCTCTCTCTCTTGTATATATATGTATATATTTCAGGTGCCCAGCCACAGGGGCGTCTTGCTTAGGATCCTTTGAGAGGAACGTGCTGCAGCTTAGGTGGGAGTTGCAGGTCACTTGCGTAGACGGCTTCCTTTATTGACTCCATTCTAGCATTCTCATTTATTGGGCACGTGTCGCCCTTTCCATTATTTCATTTGTTGTTGGGACATTTATATTTCAGTTATTTCCAGTATTGTTCTATGGGATTTATTCATTATGGGTTGTGATTCTAGTTTCATATGTTGACATTCGATTGGCGAATGTATTATACTATTTGGTTTATCGTGGTGCGATTCTTGATTGTAGAAATGTTGTTTTTAATAAATAAATCATTTTCTCTAATTAAAATTTGGAAAGTTTGTATGAAAAATGTTTTGACACTTAGCTTAATTATTTAGGGTGTTAAATTGGAAAATTTATTTTTATCGACAGTGATGCTGAGAATGAACCAACTGTTAACCTTAATTTAATTTAATAAAGGAGTGATCGCCCGATATTTAATTAGGCGGGGTGTCACAGGTGGTATCAGAGCATCAGGTTCTAGTGTCCTTTAGGATCTGTGCGGCTTATTATGCTTTCAGCGCTACTTTCTTTGATATAGAGCCCTAATACTAGGAATGTTGTGTTCATCTCTATACATTGGGAATTCGTGCTTCTGCGATTTGTTTATTTGAATGATGAACTCATCCAAATTCATTTAAATTTTCAGATGGACCGTCGAGAAGAACTAGCTAAAACGGTTGAGGGAGTCGACGAGCAAAATCAACTCGCACCTCAGGTGTTCCCAGAGAGAATATCAACCGCCGAGTTAGCAGGCATCGTAGCACAAGCAGTCACCACTGCAGTTTTACAATACCAAGAACGCAGCATGCAACTTAGAGAAGGCAAAATACCTAGAGAGGTTAGTCAAATGCATGTGACCAAAGCTGACAAATGTGCGAAGACTCCGAAATTATGACAGCAAAGAACCCAAGACCGGGTAAATTCTAGTCAACAACATGGTAAGATGAAGCAGTTTCGAAAGAGGAATAAAGCCCCAAGTCAGCAAGGCCGACACCAACAGCAACAGGGTCAGAGGGGGAGTAACTTCAAAGTCAAATGTTTTGTGTGTGGCACGCATGGCCATAAACGCCAAGATTGCCCAAAGGGTGTTAGGGCCTCACAGCCACAATGTGCTCGTACGAAGCCACACGGGCCAGTTTTTCCAGTCGCTCTCCCAGCACCAGCTCAGGTACCAGACCTACCAACCTTTCCAGTAGCACCAGTGCAACAGGGGCAGTTACATTACAGATATATCTTTAATGTCCACCAGGTAGCAGCCCCACAGGCACCACCCGCGATTTGGGGTATGTTTTCTATCCATGGAACTTTGGGTCGAATTCTATTTGTTACTGGGGAAAAAACGCATTATTTTATAGCTACATATCTTACGAATTCCTTAGGGTTGTTAGCCACAGCAGAGAGCACCGTGGCGTGTGTCGACTCACCACTGGGGAGTGAGTCACTTATTTTTATTTATATGCCGGGGAGTAGGGGTAGAGATTGGTAGCTTGGTATTACCTGCAGACATGTTAGTTTTAGACATGCACGAGCATGATGTGATTATTGGTATGGATTGGCTCGCAGCTTATAGAGCCATGATTGAATGCTTCGGTGGGAGCATTGTTTTTGCCATTCCGGGGCTAGAGATGTTTGTAGTGGATATGCCTCGCCCAGAGGGAGGTTCGACCGCTCATTTGTATTTCATAGAGGAGGATACCTCTAAGGAGGTTGTGATTCCCTTAGATTCGATCCCTGTTGTCAGGGAATATTCCGATGTGTTTCAGGAGATACCAGGCCTACCGCCCAGTCGTGAGATAGACTTTGTCATAGATTTACTGCCATATACGAGACCTATAGCACGCGCACCGTACCGTATGGCTCCGGCAGAGATGCGAGAGCTACGAGATCAGATAGAGCAACTGTTAGGTCAGGGCTCATTCGTAGGAGTACCTCACCTTGGGGCGCTCCAGTCTTGTTTGTGATGAAAAGAGATGGTTCAATGAGATTGTGTGTGGACTACCGGGAATTGAACAAGGTCACGATACGGAATAAGTATCCGTTGCCTCGAATCGATGATCTGTTCGACCAGTTGAGGGGAGAAACTTTCTTTTCGAAGATAGATCTGAGGTCGGGGTACCATCAGTTACGTATTAGAGATCAGGATGTTTCAAAGACTGCCTTCTTGTCGAGATATGGGTCCTATGAGTTCAGGGTGATGCCGTTCGGACTCACAAATGCCCCAGCCGTTTTCATGGACTTAATGAATCGAGTATTCAGTGAGTTCTTGGATCAGTTTGTCATCGTCTTCATAGATGACATCTTGATATATTCACACTCCGAGGAAGAACACGCCGAGCACTTGAGGCAGGTTCTTCAGACCCTACAAGAGCATCAGTTGTATGCTAAGTACGAGAAGTGTGGATTCTGGTTGCGAGAGGTACAGTTCTTGGGCCATGTTGTTTCTGAACAGGGGATATCAGTTGACCCGAGAAAAGTGTCAGCGGTGAGGGAGTGGGGACAGCCCACGACACCGACAGAAGTGCATTGTTTCTTAGGGTTAGACGGATACTACAGGAGATTCATTCGGGGATTCTCCAAAATAGCGGGTCCATTGACGAATCTGACTCGCAAGGGAGTACCATATATTTGGGATGACGCTTGTCAATTGGCTTTCGACTAGCTGAAAGACAAGCTGACTTCAACGCCAGTCCTTGCGTTACCAAAGCCGGGTGTAGAGTACCTGGTTTACACCGATGCGTCCTTACGGGGACTTGGGGGAGTACTTCAGCAGGAAGAGAAGGCTATAGCTTTTGCTTTTCGCAAGCTTAAGCCGCATGAGAAGAATTAACCCACCCACGACCTGGAGTTAGCAGCGGTCGTCTTTGCATTGAGGATTTGGAGGCACTATCTATTGGGTGAGAAATTACGTTTGTGTACAGACCATAAGTCACTGCAATATCTGTTCACTCAGCGAGAGCTGAATATGCGTCAGCGCAGGTGATTAGAATTTGTGAAGGACTACCAGTTCGATATACAGTATCATCCGGGGAAGGCCAACGTAGTTGATGATGCGTTGAGCCGTAGGCCGGTAGACGACGTAGCGGACGTCTGGAAAGCAAAGTGGAAGGAATTGGGTCACCAAGACGCAGTGGCATGATCTTTCATATCCGTAATGCCGGTCACGCCCAAGATTATTAAGAGAGTGATACAGGCACAGACTACAGACCCGTTTTGCCAGGAGCAAATTGTGCGACTTCTAGCCGAGGGTACTAAGTCCTATTCTGTTAGTTCTGATGGAGGTTTGCGGTTTAATGGGAGAATGGTGGTTCCAGAAGGCGCGGAGTTACGTCATGAAGTGATGACTCATTCTCACGGGTCCCGATTTGTAGTACATCCGGGAGGTGATAAAATGTACCAGGACATGAGGCGTCAACACTGGTGGAGTGGGATGAAGAAGGACATCGCCGAGTTTGTGTCCAAGTGTTCTACCTGCCAGCTGGTGAAGGTGGACCACCAGAAACCGTCAGGATTACTTCAGCCGTTGGAAGTACCCGCGTGGAAGTGGGAGAGTATTTCCATGAATTTCATTACAGGGTTGCCTACGTCACAGCTGGGCCACGATTCTATCTGGGTGATTGTAGACCGTTTGACCAAGGTGGCCCATTTTCTGCCAGTGAGGACAGATTATACCACAGGTCAGTATGCTCAGTTGTTCATCGCTGAGATTGTCAGATTACACGGGTGCCCCTGAATATTGTGTCAGATAGAGACAAGATTTTTGTGTCACGTTTCTGGGAAAGCTTTCAGGAGGCTATGGGTACTGAGTTAAGGTTGAGTTCAGCTTATCACCCACAGGCAGACGGACAGACAGAGAGTACTAATCAGATGTTAGAAGATATGCTATGCATGTGTGTTCTCGATTTTGGAGGAGGATGGGAGCCACATCTTCCACTGGTAGAGTTCGCTTATAAAAACTCTTATCAGTTTACGATTGGCATGGCTCCATTTGAGGCTTTATATGGAAGGCCTTGTCGTTCTCCAACTTGTTGGCTCGAGTTGGGGGATAACAAGTTGATAGGGACAGAAGTGATTCAGGAGACCTCCGCGAGGATTGAGATAATCAGGAGTCGTATTCGGGTAGCCCAAGACAGGCAGAAGAGCTGCGCCGATGCGAAACGGTTCTTCTGGGAGTTTAATGTGGGAGATCAAGTGTTGTTGCGTGTATCTCCTATGAAGGGAGTGATGAGGTTCGGGAAGAAGGGGAAGTTGGCTCCGAGGTACGTAGGACCATTTCCCATCATCGAGAGGATTGGCCCGGTAGCATACAGGTTGGGATTGCCAGAACATTTACATCGCATCCACGATGTATTCCACATCTCGTCGTTGAGACGATTTCTTCGGGATGATATAGCCCATACTCACATTGCGATAGATGAGATAGACTTACAGTCTGACAGCTCTTACGAGGAGAGACCAGTGGCTATTCTAGACTATAGTGAGAGGAGATTGAGGTCGAAAGTAGTTCCACTTGTGCGAGTCCAGTGGGAGCATCATAATGTGGAGGAATCCACTTGGGAACGTGAGGCAGATATGCGCGAAAGATACCCATAGTTGCTTTTACCAGGTATTCCTTATTCTCCGAATTTCGGGAGGAAATTCCGTTATTAGGGGGGGAGTATGTAATACCCCGTATTTTTATGCTATATTAATTTGGGGATTTATTAAATTTAATGTGACGATTTATTTAATGAAAATCCGGAAATTAAATATGTTATAATTATTAACGTGACGAGAGTTAGTAATTATGGGACACTTGTTGAATATTACTAATGAGCATAGTAATAAATTATATTGGTTATATTGAATGTCATAAGTGAATTAAATGACTATTTCGGAAATTTAAGTCGGGACGTGCCCGTGTCACGTCGGGACTAATTTTGTTAAATAAAAAGTGAATATTTTATAAGTTGTCCATATGGTCGTTTTGAGTGCGCCAACGCGTCCGTAAGGGTCGAGATAGTCCGAAAAGTGTACCCGTGGGTTTAGTTTGGGCCTCGGGGCGTTTTTAGGCCTAATTAGTGACCCGGGAGGGCATTTTGGTCATTTTACAAAATAGGGTAATTAAACCTACGAATTTTAGCAGCCTTTATTAGCTGGTAAGGTTAGCCATTTAGGGTTAGAACATTCAGAACCCTAGAACGTCCATTGGAGAGGAGAGGAGAGACCTTTCAAGGAGATTCAAGGCCAAAACACCACCGTTTGCACCGCCGTCACCACCAACGCGTAGATCGCGAGGAGGAGACCGCAACCACACCATAATCAATAGGAATTCAGACTTCTGAAAATCCCAGGCAAGTGTTTAACTTGCGTATTTTGTTAGTGCAATGTTCATATTAGTTTAGGATTAATTAGGAATGTAATCCATGTAAGGAAACCCCAAATTTTGATAGGAAATTGCATGTAGAGAAGATTAAAACCTTATGCTGGAAACTTTTGATGTTATAGATGTATTACCCACGAATTTTGATGTTATATTAGGAAGAAATTCTGGAGAAAAGCTGAATTGAATCATAGTTATGAAAACTGTAGGGTTCTTGATGATTAGATGAGATTTTGGGTTGTTTAACCATGTTTAATGATGAATACATGCATGCTGAACTTTAAAAACATCTGGAATTATGTTATTATGGTAGTAGTAGAATTTGTGGGTCGATTAGTGTTGAAGAATATGGAATTTAATGAAGAATAGTGGTAGAACCCGTAACTGCAATTCTGCAGAATTTTACCCAGACCTGCTTGATCGATCGATCGAACATAGAGCATCGATCGATCGAAGGTTCGATCGATTGAGCCCCAAGCTTCGATCGATCGACCCCTCCTGGCAGACTCTTATTTTCCTTGTTTAATTAGTTAAATTAAGTTTATCGTGAAATAATTCTTGGGCATTCGTGATAAATCGATTTGGGAGACATTAAGGACCAGTAGGGTATATGAATAGATGTTGGAACCTTTAAGATTCATCGAAATGGTATTTTTGGGATATTTACTTTAGGTTGGTAAATTTATGAATTTAAAGGGTGAGGTGCGTAAGAGAGTTACGTTGGAATCTAATAAAGTCATTTACTGAATTTCAGAAATTGGGAAGATATAATCCATGAGTGTTAGGTAATAAGTGAGAAAACCCTTCGAGATAAGGTTAAGAATGAAACCTTATACGTAATTCTATAACTGTGAAATTAAGGATAAATGGTATAATTACGGGTGATGAGAAGACCCTATATTAATATGATAATAGTGGTATATTTATATGATTGTGTGTACATATAATATATGCATGTGAAAATCATACCCACGCTACTTGCTATCCCTGAGGTTTTCGCGCTGGGACAAGTCTTATCTCGATGGGACCTTTATGGGGGATATTGACTTGTACACTAGAAGATAGATGTCCTTGGTACAGGCTATCGACGTGATAGTTCAGACGGTCCTAAGAGACGCAGGTATGTGCCATCCTCTTAGAGACTTGGAATCTATTCTTCGCCTCAATATTGTTTGTGTATGTATGTTAATACATTTCGAGAGTGATTCCGAATGTATTCCCCTTAATATGAGTGATATGGGGCTTTGGATAGTAGAGTATGCCCGCACCATAATCTAGTTGGGGGTGCTGTTAAAATATATTATACGAGTAGTTAATATATATATGAAATTCTGAAATTTGGAACTACCTACCGTGATTTGATATGTAGGACATGGTTGTTGACTGAATATTATAAATACTTGTTTTGAGAAAGAAGAATATACCTACACCATAGTTCATATGTTGGTTTTGTCAGTATATATATATATATATATATAAACTATACGAGTAATTTATATATATATACCTGGATTGAGGAATTTATACTATTGTTGTCACGTAGTAAGTGAGGAATAATCCTGGACTAAATTATGAATACTTATTTTGAGTAAATATAATATGTCACTGGGAAACATATGGATTTTATAAAGTTAAAATGGAGAACTTTGGTTACTAATTGGAACATTCTTTTTAGAATTGAATCGTTGAATTGTAAAACTTACGAGTAACCTAAGTTAAGTAAATCTTTTAGAAAGTCAAGTGCGATATATTGTTAAGAACAAACCAATGGGAAGGTTAGAGCGATAGGTGTGCACATTAGAAGAGAGGTGAGTATTTCTCAAGAGAGCGACGCACTAATATGTTATTGCATTGGCCTGTATCAATTTAAATACTTGCTAAACGTATTTTAAATCAAACACACTTTCGGGCTCTGACCCGTTTCTTTTTCTCTCTCTCTCTTGTATATATATGTATATATTTCAGGTGCCCAGCCACAGGGGCGTCTTTATTAGGATCCTTTGAGAGGAACGTGCTGCAGCTTAGGTGGGAGTTGCAGGTCACTTGCGTAGACGACTTCCTTTATTGACTCCATTCTAGCATTCTCATTTATTGGGCACGTGTCGCCCTTTCCATTATTTCATTTGTTGTTGGGACATTTATATTTCAGTTATTTCCAGTATTGTTCTATGGGATTTATTCATTATGGGTTGTGATTCTAGTTTCATATGTTGACATTCGATTGGCGAATGTATTATACTATTTGGTTTATCGTGGTGCGATTCTTGATTGTAGAAATGTTGTTTTTAATAAGTAAATCATTTCTTCTAATTAAAATTTGGAAAGTTTGTATGAAAAATGTTTTGACACTTAGCTTAATTATTTAGGGTGTTAAATTGGAAAATTTATTTTTATCGACAGTGATGCTGAGAATGAACCAACTGTTAACCTTGATTTAATTTAATAAAGGAGTGATCGCCCGGTATTTAATTAGGCGGGGTGTCATAGGTACACGCCCGACCTATTAATTATATACGTACGTAATATTTTAATCTCTTATATCTATCGTACAATATTCTCTTTACGATTTATCTCATTAATCACATTTATTTGAGTATTCACACAACTCTATGGGTCCTAGTTACCCCTCACATATAATTTCAGTAGTTATTACTTAACCTACTGTTCTATTACTTGAATTGACTTTACCTCGCCTAGTAACTCAATTTCGAGTTTCCCCGATACTCCACTAAATCGACTTATTCCCGTCGGTCCATACTCCAAGTCCGACACCCAATGGACTTATCGGACCTCGACAATATACCTATTGGTCTTAATCTCACTCCCTAATAAGTATAATATAAACCCTAGGATACTCATTCATTCCCGAAAATCAAAGAAGACTTAAACATGAAAAATTAGGGAAAACAGTTTGCGTCGATTGATCGACTGATGGGTTCGATCGATCGACCTAGTCGATCGATCGAACAGGGACAGACGCAGTTCGTCTTCTTCGTTAATCTTTTCCTCCATTAACAAATCTCCAAACTCCATTAGAGTCCACCAAACTTTGACCCAATGATCCTAACATGTTTCCACATATACTAAGACAATTTCTAACGTGTCAAATACATCAAAACTCCAATTCCTTTAAAGAAATATTGAGTTAAACCCATAATTTCTTGAAACCCTAGTTATGGTGTTCTTCCCATATTTTCATTCAAAATCCAGATTTTATTCCAAAATAATCATCGAGTCTGATCTGAATATTAATCCTCTACATATGTTAAATCATTGTACATGCGATTCCTATCCCAACATATATAAATATCATCATTCTCCTATCAAGATATTGATTTAAACAAGACTATTCAAAAACAATACACATGGGTATTATAACTTTATAATTTTTCCAATAAACAACTTGCCTTATGATTAGTACGGTCTGATTCTGTGGTTGTTGTTGTTGATGATTGATGATCTTCATCCTTCAATCCTTCTTCCCCAACAAGTTGATAGTGAAAATATCCTTTGAATCCTTCCCACTTCTTTCTTTTGCCTTAGAAAATTGTGTTTCTCTTCTCTCTAATGGCATTGGTGTTGTCATGGGTGTTCTAACCCTAACCCCTCTTTCATACGGCTGATAAAAAGCTCTCAAACTCGTAGGTCTCCCTCTCATGTTAAAGACCAAAACGCCCCCGAACGGTCTCGGTTTAGTCCAAAATTACCCCGAGACTCCACTAGTACCCCCGGGTATAATATTTTGACTAATTCGACCCTTACGGACTCATCTTCGACCTCTAAATTATCATTTGAGTCACTTAAAAATATTATTCGTTCCCACCCCAACACGGTGTACACACGTTAAGTAACTATTTACCACTCGCACTAAGTAAATATAATGAGGCAATATAAATCGGTATTTATCTCTCGATTAATATTTCATAATTACAATTTTAAATAAAGCTCATTAAATTACTACTCTTAGGGAATTTAAATTAAGCCGTATTTTCTAATTTAATTCTCCAGTTTAAATAAATAGAATATTTGGAAAATTCAGAAATACGGGTATTACAGTCTTTGTCCGCATTGATGACATCATGGACTACACAATGAAGTTTTTTAGTAGAGATAAAGTAATGAGTGCCATTTCCTTTTACGGTATAGGAGGGACATTAGTTGAACTTGTCTTAGGGGTTATTTTTCTGATTTTATGTTTTGTATTGGAATAGCCAAAGGGGGAGATTTATAAGCGCAAGATTTATAATTGTTCATTATGTTTTTAAGTTTAGGATATTATGTTACACATTTACATTATCATGTAAATTATCAAGAGCTTCAGTTCACTACACCAAATCTGCAGTATTTTCACGGTCATTGACCTTGACAAATTGGACTTGTCAAGGTCAATGACCGTGATAATTCGAGGCGAGACAAATTTTTTTGTCACAGACGTGTCACGGTCATTGACTTTGACAACTCCATTAAAATTGTCACGGTCGTGTCAAGGTCATGGACCATGACAAGATTAGTCACGTTTCTTAACCATGACAAATCCATGACAATATTTAAAGAAATTATCACGGTCATTGACCGTGATAAGCCCGTGACAATATTTATCAAGGACTTGTCACGGTCAATGACCGTGACAATTCTGGGCAGAATTGAAAACAATTCTGCTGGGCAGTATGGCCACTGCCACTGCCCAGCAGTATATTTGTACCTGTTATAACAACGTTGGTTGTACCTATTCAAACATCATATATCCAAATATACCCAAGATAGTTCAAATATATATTCATGACGATATAATCCAAATATTCAAAATAGAAACAATATACATGACAATATAATCCAAATATAATTAAAATGTACAAACTTAAAAATAATGTTACTACATGTCTTGGGTAAATGTGAGGAGGTGAGTTGTCCACACGTTATACGAATTGACACACCCACTAATATACATCGTTCCCCATTGTTCGCGCAACCACAATAGGGAGTTCTCCTTCCCGGGTATCACATGCATGACGAGCACTTTGGACTCGATCCCTTAAAGTGTATGTCCATGAACTATTCCACCCTCGACAATATTCGGGTCCCTCAACCCCCGCCCTATCCGCTGACCATCAAATACATATAATATGAACACGCTCGGCCAACCAAGTGTCGACAATGATCTGGGGAAGGGAGCCAAATAAGGAAGTGGATAATCGAAATACGCACGTGACAGTGAAGAAGCAGCGAGGTCCACATCCTCGTCCTCCTGCGCCTCGTTCTCCCGCACCTCCTCCTCCTCCTTCCCGGGTATCACATGCGTGACGAGCACCTTAGACTCGATGTCTTGAAGCTAATGTCTATGAACTGGCATACTCTGGACGGTATTCGGGTCCCGCAACCCCCTCCCTATCTGTTGGCCATCAAATATGTCCAGTATAAACACGCTCGGCTAACCAAGTGTCGACATTGGTAGGTTGAAGGGACCCAAATAGGGGAGTGGATCAACAAAGTCTGCACGTATCAGCGATGAAGCAGCGAGGTCCACATCCTCGTCATCCTGCACATCGTCCTCCTGCAACTCCTCCTCCACCACCTTATCCTTCCGTTCCCCCTTACGGTTTCCACCCAATGAATGCTTCATGAATGAGAACATATCTTGGACCATCACCTCTAAAGGGATAGCTTCGCGTCATGCGAGTCCACCATTCGAGCCAACCCGGTGTCACTTGTCTCTAATACGATGATCCTAGATTTGGCCACCCGCGAGCTCACCCCCCTTATCCTCCCCTTGCGATCAGAGCCAAGCACTTGGCTGAGTGCGCCTGTGGACAAAGACGCCTTGTCAGCATCAAACTGCGACTCATGCACTTCCTTAAGCTTTGCCCGAAACGATAAAAAGCACATGATTAGTAAAATAAGTAAAGTAAAAAATTATAACGTAATTAACAAAAAATAAACTGTCAGATTACTTACAATCGTCGTCGCGACACTCGGGGACACCTCCTTGTCCTTCCCCTTCTTCGTTCAAAGAGCCACATAAGTATCGAGCCTATGTGGCTTACCCCCTGGCCCACTCCCTACCCCCTGAAATAAAATAAAGTAAAATTAGTATCGGCCCCGCAAAGTAAAATAATTAAGAATAATATATTTCTGTAGTTATAGAAAAATTAAATTTACCTTCATCCTATGCTCCACCTCGGCGTAAGAGGTCCGTCCGGAGTGGTGCACGTCCGTCTTTTTTTCCCGGTTTTCCCTCCCCGATTGGCGAGATGCCAATTGTCGATCATCGATCTCATTGTCAATGAACTTTTGCCATTGTGCCAATGATATCGGCTCCTTGGGCGGGAAGGATCCACACCATTGTATAATGGACTCTCGTATTTTCCCAAAGTACCGTGTCCGCATATTTTTCTTCCACGTCTTGTGTTGCTCCCTCAACTGCTCCAAGATGGAATCGCGTAGCTTTGGATCCAAGTTGAATTGTTCCTGTCCAACAAATTCAATGTTAGTTGCGAATAAATATAAATATAAATATAAATATAAATATAAATATAAATATAAATATAAATATAAATATAAACATAAATATAAATATAAATATAAATATAAAATGAAATCGAAATTGAAATTGAAACTGAAATTGAAATATAAATATATTACCTGTAGTGTCGTCCAAACACCTAAATTGAGCTCATATGGCACCTCCTTCCAACTCATAAACGCCGGGCCGATGACCGTCTTTAGCAGCTCGAGGGATCTCGCTAATAGCTCCGATTTGTTCTCGACGGTAATCCCAAATTTTCCATATTTGGGGAGCCTAGGGGCGGAGGAGCCCTCGTCGCCTCCGCTACAACCGAGCCCAGACGACATCATCATAAACAGCATCATCATCTTCGCCTTAATATCTGAAGGAGACATTTGCTGTAAAAAAATGTTAATAGTACACATACACACACCCCTACCCAACCCCCACCACACACACGCACACGTCATGCCACTTTTAAAACTAACCAACCCAACATTTCATCAATTAAACTAACAATTAAAGTATACAATTATTAATTTACTAATTTACATTAAGGGACAATCCTACTTTCATATGAAATTGGCACTAATTATTAATTTACTTTCATCTAAAACTGTACAATTAAAATTACAATTAAAGTTATACAATTTCTTAATTAAAGCTATACAATTGTTAAAATTGCCCCCCCACCCCCCCCCCCCCCCCACCCCCACTCCCACTCCCACCCCCACCACACCCCTTGCCCCCTCCCCTCCCCCCACCACGCACACACCTACGCACACACACATACACCCCACCCCTACCCCCACCCCCACCCCCACCACCCCACCCCTCCCCCTCCCCCCACCATGACCGTGACAACTACATTTGTCATGGCCTTGTCTTTAATCCTTTATCTTTATATTTATTCTTTGAGATTCTTTTATATTTTAAAAGTCTCTTATCCTCATTATATTTTATCACAATATGCATATCTTATAAGAGAGTCGGGTTTGGCATGAATAATTTGTAATGAAGTCTAGAACGAATCTTACTAAATCAATTGGGGTGTTTTCATATTTTTATTACTTTATTAATTTATTGTTTATCAATAAAATTATGACATGAGATAATCATAATTGGAGGATAAATTTCATTATCATAAAGGAATAAATCCAACCAAGTATAGAGATTCTACAAATTAAAGTGAGAATTAAATTTAAGACTTTCTAACAACATGCATGTGTATGGATTCTACATAGTTGGGCACGAAAGTAACTAATGATATTCCTAAAAACATACAATTGGCAACATTTTGTGAATTTACTAAACTTTATATAATATTATCAAATTTTGTTAAAAAATTATCTAGGGTTTTACCTAATTGAATTATCATATTTTTAGTTAGAAAATTCCACCACCCCCACCCCCACCACCCCACCCCCTCCCCCCACCACACGCCACCCCCACTACCCCATCCCCCACCACACACCACCACACACACACATACACACACATATACACATACCCCACCCCCTCCCCCCACCACACCCCACCCCCACTACCCCCTCCCCCACCACACAACACCACACACATATATACACACACATACACACACATATACATATACCCCATCCCCATCCCCTCCCCCCACCCCCCACCCCACCTGCACCACCTCACCCCCATTACCCCTTTCCCCCCACCCCCACCACACACCAACACACACATATATACACACACATACATATACACACATATATATACACACATACACATACACATACATATAGAATTGAAAGAGAAAGAGAGGAAAAAAAATATACCTTAGAGAGAGAGAGAGCAGAAACTGACTAGAGAGGGGGGGGGGGAACCAAAAAAGGTGGGAAAAAACGAAGCCTAGGGCTTTTTTTACTGCGAAAGTTGTCACGATCGTGTCAAGGTCATTGACCGTGACATAAATCTAGCGTTTTGTGTCACGGTCATTGACCTTGACACGATCGTGACAAACAATTGTCACGGTCATTGACCGTGACAAGACTGTGACAAGTAAATTTGTCACGACCTTGTTATGGTCATTGACCGTGACATTTCTTTGTCACGGTCGTGTCAAGGTCAATGACCGTGTCACAAAACGCGAGATTTGTGTCACGGTCAATGACCTTGACAAGGGTGACCGGCTGAAAGGTGACAATTTTATCATTTTGGTGTAGTGGTTGAAGACAAGTTAGTGATCGATAGTAATAATCGAAGATCGAAGAGTTGAGATCGTCACTACAATCATCGAATAAGCTATATCAGCTTGATTTATAGATGGAGGCGTAACCCCTATTTGAGTATGATAATGGTAGGCTAATTTGGCCAAAGCTTTGGATTAATGATAGGACATGCAAACACAAACCCAATGAAGATAAGACTCAGTTTAAACTCACAAATCTCTCATGTATAACTCAAAAGGTAGTAATGAAACCTAGAAGTAACTTTGCTAGAGGGAGACAGAAGTAAGCACCCTAGATACACCTTGGTAGGCAGATAGAAACACACTGATCACCCTCAAGAATCTCTGTCAAGTATTAAAATCTTCATAATAAATAACAATGGTGAGTGAGTAAACTCTCTGGTTTTGCAATAACTCTCTTTGATATGTATTCTCTCTAGCAATAACTCCTGAACTCTCAAAAGATCATCCTATCCTCAAAGGTGGTTGGGGTCCTTAAATATCCCTCCACACCATCCTCGTGGTAACTCAGCCATTAAAGACTATGAAATACATCCCTCATACTTTATGTCACAACATTAAATGCCTGATGCACTAGTTGTCTCCACGTCATAACATTAAATGCCAAGACATGCCTTTTTCCCAGCCACTGTGTGTCAGGGGGCTTTTGTCGCAGAGGTGGCTCACCAACTGCCTGACAGCCCCAAATACCATGGTGGTTTACTCAAGTACAGGTCTGACATTGTTTAGCTGGCCAGTGACATCACCTACATCAGATGTGACATTAGATTATGAGGGATGTTTGGTTCACAACTCAATGCCCGATGAAACTCCTCCAAGTTGCTCTGCCCGAGGTTCCAAGGTAAGGGTCCCTCGGTGTTTTTACCAGGTGTATCTAAGATGGTCAGGACAAGCCCCAATGGTGCCTCACTTCTCAATCCTCCAAACCAAGTCCCTCTAAAGTTCCCACAACAAGGTCATTCGATAGAGCATGAAAGCTCTCCCAGGCCTTGCCAAGCCTGGTCTCTCGCGAGTACCGTTTGACCTCACACTAAAAATCATTATTATTCTCGTTATATCATTATAACCGTTATAGCTTACAGTCAATATAAAAAAAGGATACAATATGTCTAACACAACAAGCTAAAGTATGAGTTGCCACTCCAAGCTGCCTCGTTGAGTTTCCATGCTTGATCTACCTCGGTTGCTTAATCTCAAACACTATTGCCAATTAGGGAATTATCCATAATCTCAGGATTACCTTCAATCCCCCTCTATATTTTCCCCTTCATGGAGAGATTTGTTAGAATAAGAAATGTCTGCACGAAACTTCTCAATCCGATGAACCTTCTCTGCGTGAAAAAAATTATGGCCTTCTTTCTCTTGTTAGAAACGCAGCGATATAATCTCCTGGAAAAAGTAAAATTATCTCCAATGTACCTGAGCTGAAGTGCCATTCTCATTGGGGCTTGGGCAAAGGGACATCGCCACTTTTTCCTCATTCTAGCTTTAATATTTAAAATTCTTCCAAAAGTCCTACTAACTTTCTCAAATACTCGTTTAGATTCCTGGTAAGTGAAATTCTCCCCTGTGATGCTTTGCTACAATTCAAATGTTTGGACATGTGGAGAGGGGACATTGTAGCTTTTTTGAACCGTTGGGGGAATACCCTTGTTGGGAGAATTGGATATGTCTGACAAAACTACTGGTGCCAAAACTCAAACTTGCTCGAGAAGGCAACCCCCTTATTTTCCCAAGCGTCACTTCATTAAATGACATGGCACTATCTTTTGAACTGTCGAGACCCTTCCTGATGTGCCACGTGTTAATTTGAATGATTATAGGCGGCCCTTTCACGTGCAATGGTGGAAAACTCCAACCGTCGAGTTTGAAACCCTTCAAACATCTCTTTTATTTCAAAACCCTTCTATTTCATCATCTTCTTTATCTTCTTCAAGCTCCCCGCTTTCTTTAGAGAGAGAAACTCTGGGCGAACTCCATTTTTTCCCCATTCTTTACTTAGTTTCCTTCTTCTCTCATCTTTTGCACCACCACCTGCGGGTGTGCTCCTCATCTCTTGTTCTTAACCCTTCTTGCCCAGCTATATCATTCATCACCACTCCCTCATGGATTCTTCAAGTACTTACAAGGTTGTTTCCATTACTCAGCCAGGTTCCCCCTCTACCGTTGCTGGCACTGCCACCGCCCTTAGCGGCGCTGCCCTGGATGCTGCTCGTTAAGAGAAACTACGCTTCAATCGTCGCGCGCCCATATTTGAAGAGGATGATAGGTTTTCTGAGGCATGCAAGACCTGCCACTTCTCATCCAAGTTTGACCCCTTACTGCTGGGTGATGTGGAGATGGATTCATCCAAGTGGGGATATCTTCCACCCGAGGGGACTTTGCGTTTTTATCTGGATCGTGGCGAGTTCCCCTAATCTCATATTTACTTCGAAGCACCTGGGGGTCACCAGCCCATTTTACTGCTTGGAACACACATGCAGAGCTCCCACGTTGTTGCTCTTGCGAAGGTTGGTCTGCATCGAGCCTACTGGTTTGGCGAGTTCACCCTCTTGAAGCACAACACGGCACTCCAAGTGATAGTCTCCCGATGGAACATCATAACCCACACCTTCTTCGCTACGTGGGGGGAGTTGTAATACCCCGAAATTTTGCTTAATTACTTTTTTTTAAATTACGCGAGTAGAGTAATTTAATGTGATATGTTTTATTTAAATTACGTGAGTAGAGTAATTTAATGCGATAAAAGACGTTTTATTTAAATTACGTGAGAAGAGTAATTTAATGTGAAATAATGATTAATGAAGATTAAGATGAGGATATAAAAATTTACTAAATGTGAGTAGTAAATTTTGAATGTTGTTAAGTACGGTCTAGTGATTATATAGACGTACCTGAGTTATTTCAACCGAGTGTCACGCGTAGACAAAAATGGTAGATGAGATTAGAAAAATATTTTAGGAGACTCAAATGATAATTTAGAGTCCACAGATGATTCCGAAAGGGTCAAATTAGTCAAAATAGTGTACCCGGGGGTACTAGTTGAGTGTCGGGTCATTTTCGGGCTAAACCGGGACCATTCGAGGGCTTTTTGGTCTCTTTACATTTATGGGTAAGTAGACCTACGAATTTTAAAACCCTAGATCAGATTATAAGAGGTGAGGCTAGGGTTTGAAAGAAATAAAATACACCATAGCCATTAGAGAAGAGAGAGAGACGATTTCCTAAGGCAAAAGAAGGAAGGAGGGGAAATTCTAAAGAGATTTCACCCCCAAAGTTGTTGAGAAGGAGGATTGAAGGATCAAAATCACCAACCATCATCAACAACCACGAAATCAGACCCTACAAATCATAAGGTAAGTGGTTATTTGCAAAATAAATTGAGTTATAATACCCATATTTAAGCTTGATGAAGAACATGGTTTTTATGATATTTTTGGGAGAAAAACAATTGATTATGATCCATGATTGGTAGGGATTGCATGTAGTATATTTTTGTATCTCCAAATATTCTGATATGATAGGAAACTAGATGATTGAATCGAACTAAAAATCTAGAATTATGATGAAAGATGTAAAGAATGCATTTTTAGGGTTCTTGAATATTAATAAGATTTTTAGTTAACTTGGCCAAGATTTATAATGATTTTGTTGTGTTAAATCGTTAGTAATCATCCCAGAACATGTAGGAATGATTAGAAATTGTTGGTTGCAAAGATGGTGGATTATCATGAAAGATAGATAGATAAAAATGGTGAAACCCGCATGAAGAAGACGAACTGGGTCTGTCACTGCTTCATCGATCGATCGACCCTTGAATGTCGATCGATCGAGCAGTCGATCGATCGACCATATCCCCTCGATCGATCGACCCTGGCTGGACTTTAGAGAATTTTGTGAATAAATTTCTTTTAATTACCGTCGCTTAATGGGAACCTTAGTAATGATATTTTACCTATGAGGAGACCTTATAATCACCAGTAGGTGTACCATTAGATTTCTTCATAAATGATTGAGTGGAAATTTTGGAGAAATGGACCAACGGGAGAACGATCGATTGAGCTGTATGTTGAGATTGTGAGAATTTAATTACGGAAAGAGTGAGATTTAATTCCGAAAAAATACCAGTAGGTTAAAGTTAACTTAACTACTGAATTAAGGGAGGGGTAACTAGGGGCATTAGAGTTGCGTGCATACTCGAATAAATACAATAGTGAAATAAATTGTAAATTAATGAGTACTATGAATATAAGTAAAATATATTACGTACGAGCATGATTTGATAGGTTGGGTGTGTACCTACTAAATTATGTAAAGTTTGGGTTAATAGAATTTTACCTAAATTAATTATGTTAGGGTCGATGTGACATTCCGAACTAACATAAAGTTATTATATGTTTGGGGTCGATGAAAAATGCCGAACCAAACTTTAAACTGGTGTCGCGATGAAAGAGTCCCGAACCAGAATATGTGTGTATATTTATATTTTTAAATAGTTGGGGTCGATAGATTATTCCTAACCAACTTTTACTTGGGTTCGATGAATCATTCCGAACCAAGAGTCCTTTGTGTAAAAAAAGGATATGTTAGTGATAACTGATATTAAATACATTATTGTGTGATAAAATGTATTCTATGTGTATAATCTACTGATTTAGAATAGTAGACAATGAAATGAATTGTAAATGTCTTAGTAATAATTTATAGCGTGATGTAATTATTACAAGAATAAGGACAACAAATAGTAAATAAGTTACCTACGGTTATGGGTAGTATAACTAGGTAGACTAAGTATCCTCAATAGTTACGTACTATAAAAGATAGGTGAGGAAGTTCAAGGGAGTTATGTGAAACTTTAATATGTGTAATCAATAACTCAATTTTGATAACTGCTTGCAAAATATTTTCAAATGTTTTGAGTACTAACTCTTTCTATGTAAATATTTTAAAAACCTTTTAGGTGCCCAGCCACAGGGACACCCAGCATGATTTCATTCCAGAGATTTGGGAGCGGCAGCACGTGTGGATGTTGCAGGGATTGTTTAGACGCTTCCTCTTTTTCAGTTCTAGTGCAGGATCTCAGTTTTAGTATTCTTAGTTGGGACATGTTGTCCTATATTTAAATTTACAGTTTATTCTAGTTATGGATTTTTAGTTGTCTTTTATTGGCCGTGGTTTTCGGCAAGACTTTACCTGCATTCAGCTATTTATGCAAACTGTTTTAGTATTACTAGAATTGTAATGTGTTGGTATGGATTATTTATTCTGCTTAAGAAAGATAAAATTTGGCACTCGTTTAATTTCACTTAGGTGGTTAGTAAATTAAAAAGCTTTCGGCAGTGATGCTAAGAATGGACCATTTAAGAAACCTGTTTAAATTGAATTAAGGCTTGATCACCCAAGGTTTAATTAGACGGGGTGTCACAGATGGTATCAGAGCATCAGGTTCTAGTGTCCATAGGATCTTTACGGCTTACTACGATTCAGCGTAACGTTTGGTTGTATTAAAGCCCTACTATTAGGATTGTTGATTCAAAATTTCCACTGTTGCGTTATCGTACTTCTGCTCTTAAATTTCGTATAAACTGTGTACTTATACAATTTGAATCTTATTTCAGATGCCACCAAGGAGACAGAGAGCAGTGAGGGTTGAAGCCAGAGAGGAGGTGAGGGAGGCTCATCATGAGCCACAGGTACCGATACCACCACCCCCACCAGAGTTAATCTCCACTACTCAGGTTGCAGTGATAGTGGCTCAGGCAGCCGCGACAACTATAAGGGCCATGGAAGCCCACTTTCCTCAGCCCCATGTACCTCCCCCTGTGGCACCGGTAGTGCAAGTTCCAGTAGGACCATCTACTTGGCAGCGAGTCAGGGAGACATTTCAGAAAGGACACCCACCCGAGTTTTAGGTCAGTACCGATGTAGTGGAAGCGTGCAACTGGAAGAAAAATATACAGCGCCACTTGCGCATGCTAGAGTTCACCGAGGTACAGGAACAGATGCTAGCCACTTTCCGTCTGTCAGGAGCGGCCCTACAGTGGTGGGAGTCAGTTACCACCACTGAGGAAAGGGACACTTTGACTATTTCTGAGTTTTAGGTGCGGTTTGACCGCAAGTATTTCCCTCCAGCAGTGGAGTCAGAGATGAGGAAGAAATTCAGCGAAGTGGTTCAGGGTGATCGCTCAGTTGCTGACTACGAGGAGGAGTTTACCCGCTTGGCCAATTTTGTGCCAAACGAGGTGAGCAATGAGGAGAGAAAGAAGTCCAAATTTATGGAGGGCCTAACCTGGAGAATCAGACAGCATTTGATTGGTAATCCGACGTTGGTAACCTACACAGATGTCGTCAATGCCGCTCTACTACACTGTCAGGATCATCGTTTTCATACGAGGGGAAATAAGAGGGGTGAGCCTAGCCAACCGGGCAAGGTGGATGGGGGTAGTGGCAGTAGCGCATCACAGTAGCAAACAGCGGGCCTGATAGGGTAGGATTCCCGTCAGGGGAACTCTACCAAGAAGTTTAAGCACGGGAGGCATCGCTTTGACCGGCAGGGCCAGCAGGGTCCGCAGCAACCAGTCCCTCAGGGCCGATAGGGCCAAGGTAATCAAAATGGGGGACAACAAGGCCAAGGTCGATAGGGCCAATGTCAGGGCCAACAGGGCCAAGGGCAGAGACAGTTCCTGGGCCATTGTTTCACTTGTGGCCAGCAGGGTCACAAGAGCAGAAATTGTCCACAGCCAGACAGGGCACAACAAACGGGTGCCCAACAGGGGCAGCAGGATCCATTAGCCCCAGCAGCAGTACAGGCCCCACAGCCAAGGCAGATGAAGTATGGACATGTGTTCAACATCTGTGATATTCCATTTTAGCCGGCACCTCTAGCACCGCCGGCAGTTGCGGGTATATTTCCTATTCATGGGCTTGAGGGGAGTATTTTATTTGACACAAGGGCGACGCATTCGTTTATTTCCACTAGATTCGCACGGGAAGCCATCCTATTAGCGACAGCAGACACTCATCTTATGTGTGTGGAGTCACCGATGGGTAGTGGGTCCCTTATACACTCGATTTGTAAGGGTGTGGACATTATGGTCGGGAGATTGAGTCTAGCGGCGGACCTCCTAGTGCTGGATATGGAGGGATATAACGTCATCCTAGGCATGGATTGGTTGGCACATAATAGGGCAATGGTAGATTGTTATGAGAGGACCATCGTGTTCTCCATCCCGGGATAAGAAATGTTCCTTGTGGCAATGCCACTTCCCGGGGGAGGATCGCGAACTCATTTATATTATATTGAGGAGGAGACCTCACATGGGGTTGTCGTTTCTCTGTACTCAATCCCAGTTTTGAGGGATTTTGAGGATGTCTTTCAGGAGATACCAAGGTTACCACCTGGCAGAGAGATAGAGTTCGTTATTGACCTAGCACCGGGGACGAGACCGATTTCCAGAGAACCGTATCGCATGGCTCCTTCGGAGATGCGGGAACTGAGAGAACAGATTCAGCGACTATTAGGACAGGGTTTCATTCGACGGAGTACATCGCCATGGGGTACGCCGGTGTTGTTTATAAAGAAAAGGGATGGTTCACTTCGTCTCTGTGTAGATTACAGAGAGCTTAACAAAGTGACGATACGTAATAAGTATCCATTACCCAGGATTGACGACTTGTTTGATCAATTGAGAGGGGCTGCATACTTCTCAAAGATCGATTTGAGGTCGGGTTACCACCAATTGCGCATTCGTGAAGAGGATGTACCTAATACCGCTTTCCTGTCGCGGTACGGGTCATACGAGTTCAGAGTGATGCTTTTTGGGCTAACTAATGCACCGAAAGTATTCATGGATCTCATGAATAGGGTATTCAGGGTGTTTTTGAATCAGTTTGTGATTGTATTCATAGACGACATTCTAATTTACTCTCGCACGGAGGAGGAACACGCTGAACACTTACGAATGGTTCTACAGACATTGCGGGACCATCAGTTGTACGCCAAATTTGAGAAGTGTGGATTTTGGCTTCAGGAGGTTCAGTTCCTAGGCCACGTCGTATCTAGCAGAGGCATTGCTGTGGACCCGAGTAAGGTATCGGCGGTAAGGGAGTGGGGACAGCCCACGACACCGACCAAAATTCGCAGTTTCTTGGGATTGGCCGGTTATTATCGTCGCTTCATCAAGGGATTCTCAAAAATTGTCAGACCGTTGACGAATTTGACTCGGAAGGGAGTTCCCTTCGTATGGAGTGATAGTTGTCAGTTAGCATTTGATGAATTAAAGGACAAGTTGACATCATCCCCTGTTCTTGCCTTTCCTAGGAGCGGAGTGGAATACCGAGTCTATACTGATGCGTCCTTATAAGGACTTGGGGGTGTGTTACAGCAGGAGGAGAAGACCATAGCTTATGCGTCCCGAAAGATTAAGCCACGTGAGAAGAATTACCCCACCCATGACCTAGAGTTGGCAGCGGTCATTTTTGCATTGAGAATATGGAGGCACTATCTTCTAGGCGAGCAGTTCACTCTATTCACGGATCATAAGTCATTGTAGTATATGTTCACTCAGAAGGACCTGAATATGAGGCAAAGAAGGTGGCTTGAATTCGTGAAGGACTACCAATTTGATATACAGTATCATCCTGGTAAGTCTAACGTGGTGGCAGATGCGTTAAGCAGAAGACGTACCGGGGAGTTAGCAGAAATTTGGAAGGCGAAGTGGAGTGAACTTCGACACGAGGATGAAATGGCGAGAGCATGCACGATAGTTCTAGCTATCACGCCCGAGAGTGTTATGCGGGTAGTGAGGGCACAGGCAGAAGACCCATTTTGTTATGGCAAAGTACGACAATTACTGGCCAAGGGGGCAGAGTCCTACTCCATCAGTTCAGAGGGTGGACTACGGTTCAATGGTAGGCTGATAGTACCCGAAGATGATGATTTGAGGCATGCCGTTATGACAGAGTCACACGGATCAAAATTCTCGGTACATCTAGGTGGGGACAAAATGTACCAGGATATGCGATGAGTATATTGGTGGTCAGTTATGAAACGAGATATTGCAGAATTTGTCTCAAGTTGTGTTACATGCCAGCTCATAAAGGTTAACCATCAGAGACCTTCAGGGATGCTACAACCACTAGAGATTCCCGTGTGGAAGTGGGAGAGTATCTCAATGGATTTTATTATCGGGTTACCAACCTCACAGAAGGGTCACGATTCCATATGGGTGATAGTGGATCGTTTGACTAAGGTAGCCAATTTCTTACCGTTTCGTACGGATTATGATACTATACGGTATGCACAACTATTCATTTCAGAGATTGTTAAGCTGCACCGAGTTCCTATTAATATTGTGTCGGACCGAGATAAGATATTTGTGTCATATTTCTGGAAGAGCTTTCAGGAGGCCATGGGCACCGACTTACGGTTGAGTACGGCGTATCACCCACAGACGGATGGTCAGACGGAGAGAGTAAACCAGATGTTAGAGGACATGCTAAGGATGTGTATTCTAGATTTTGGGGGAGGTTGGGAGCCATACCTTCCTTTGGTGGAGTTTTCATATAACAACTCTTACCAATTAACTATTGGCATGGCTCCATTCGAGGCGCTTTACGGGAGGCCTTGTCGTTCACCCGCCTGTTGGTTAGAGGTGGGGGATAACAAGCTATCGGGGTCAGAGATGATACAGGAGACTTCCTCCAAAATAGAGTTGATTCAAGGACGTATTCGAATAGCCCAGGATAGGCAGAAGAGTTATGCTGACGCCGGTAGGAGACACGTGGAACTAGATGTGGGCGACCGGGTGTTAATTCGGGTATCTCCTATGAAAGGGATTACGAGGTTCAGCAAAAAGGGGAAATTAGCACCGAGATTTGTGGGGTCGTTTCCCATCATTGAGAGAGTGGGACCGGTATCTTACAGATTGGGACTCCCTGAGCATCTTCAGCGAATACACGATGTATTCCATGTGGCATCGTTGAAGAAATATAAGGGGAGAGAGAGAGCCTTCTGGCACATTCCACTAGAGGAGATCGATTTGCAGCCAGATGTCTCGTATGAAGAAAGACCCGTGGCTATCCTAGATTATAGTGAGCGCAAACTAAGATCCAAGGTGGTACCCTTAGTACGAGTACAGTGGGGACATCACAATATGGATGAGTCTACTTGGGAACGAGAGGAGGATATGCGAGAACAATATCCAGAATTATTCATAACAGGTATTTTCTAATTTCGAGGACGTAATTCCTTTTTTAAGAGGGGAAGTATGTAATACCCCAAAATTCTGCTTAATTATTTTTTTAAATTACGCGAGTAGAGTAATTTAATGTGATATGTTTTATTTAAATTACGTGAGTAGAGTAATTTAATGCGATAAAAGACGTTTTATTTAAATTACGTGAGAAGCGTAATTTAATGTGAAATAATGATTAATGAAGATTAAGATGAGGATATAAAAATTTACTAAACGTGAGTAGTAAATTTTGAATGTTGTTAAGTACGGTCTAGTGATTATATAGACGTACCTGAGTTATTTCAACCGAGTGTCACGCGTAGACAAAAATGGTAGATGAGATTAGAAAAATATTTTAGGAGACTCAAACGATAATTTAGAGTCCACAGATGATTCCGAAAGGGTCAAATTAGTCAAAATAGTGTACCCGGGGGTACTAGTTGAGTGTCGGGTCATTTTCCGGCTAAACCGGGACCACTCGAGGGCTTTTTGGTCTCTTTACATTTATGGGTAAGTAGACCTACGAATTTGGAAACCCTAGATCAGATTATAAGAGGCGAGGCTAGGGTTAGAAAGAAAGAAAATACACCATAGCCATTAGAGAAGAGAGAGAGACAATTTCCTAAGGCAAAATAAGGAAGGATGGGAAATTCTAAAGAGATTTCACCCCCAAAGTTGTTGAGAAGGAGGATTGAAGGATCAAAATCACCAACCATCATCAAAAACCACGAAATCAGACCCTATAAATCATAAGGCAAGTGGTTATTTGCAAAATAAATTGAGTTATAATACCCATATTTAAGCTTGATGAAGAACATGGTTTTTATGATATTTTTGGGAGAAAAACAATTGATTATGATCCATGATTGGTAGGGATTGCATGTAGTACATTTTTGGATCTCCAAATATTCTGATATCATAGGAAACTAGATGATTGAATCGAACTAAAAATCTAGAATTATGATGAAAAATGTAAAGAATGCATTTTTAGGGTTCTTGAATATTAATAAGATTTTTAGTTAACTTGGCCAAGATTTATAATGATTTTGTTGTGTTAAATCGTTAGTAATCATCCCAGAACATGTAGGAATCATTAGAAATTGTTGGTTGCAAAGATGGTGGATTATCATGAAAGATATATAGATAAAAATGGTGAAACCCTCATGAAGAAGACGAACTGGGTCTGTCACTGCTTCATTGATCGATCGACCCTTGAATGTCGATCGATCGAGCAGTCGATCGATCGACCATATCCCCTCGATCGATCGACCCTGGCTGGACTTTAGAGAATTTTGTGAATAAATTTCTTTTAATTACCGTCGCTTAATGGGAACCTTAGTAATGATATTTTACCTATGAGGAGACCTTATAATCACCAGTAGGTGTACCATCAAATTTCTTCATAAATGATTGAGTGGGAATTTTGGAGAAATGGACCAAGGGGAGAACAATCGATTGAGCTGTATGTTGAGATTGTGAGAATTTAATTACGAAAAGAGTGAGATTTAATTCCGAAAAAATACCAGTAGGTTAAAGTTAACTTAAGTACTGAATTAAGGGAGGGGTAACTAGGGCCCTTAGAGTTGCGTGAATAGTCGAATAAATACAATAGTGAAATAAATTGTAAATTAATGAGTACTATGAATATAAGTAAAATATATTACGTACGGGCATGATTTGATAGGTTGGGTGTGTACCTACTAAATTATGTAAAGTTTGGGTTGATAGAATTTTACCTAAATTAATTATGTTAGGGTCGATGTGACATTCTGAACTAACATAAAGTTATTATATGTTTGGGGTCGATGAAAAATGCCGAACCAAACTTTAAACTGGTGTCGCGATGAAAGAGTCCCGAACCAGAATATGTGTGTATATTTATATTTTTAAATAGTTGGGGTCGATAGATTATTCCTAACCAACTTTTACTTGGGTTCGATGAATCATTCCGAACCAAGAGTCCTTTGTGTAAAAAAAGGATATGTTAGTGATAACTGATATTAAATACATTATTGTGTGATAAAATGTATTCTATGTGTATAATCTACTGATTTAGAATTGTAGACAATGAAATGAATTGTAAATGTCTTAGTAATAATTTATAGCGTGATGTAATTATTACAAGAATAAGGACAACAAATAGTAAATAAGTTACCTACGGTTATGGGTAGTATAACTAGGTAGACTAAGTATCCTCAATAGTTACGTACTATAAAAGAGAGGTGAGGAAGTTCAAGGGAGTTCTGTGAAACTTTACTATGTGTAATCAATAACTCAATTGTGATAACTGCTTGCCAAATATTTTCAAATGTTTTGAGTACTAACTCTTGCTATGTAAAAATTTTAAAAACCTTTTAGGTGCCCAGCCACAGGGACACCCAGCATGATTTCATTCCAGAGATTTGGGAGCGAAAACACGTGTGGATGTTGTAGGGATTGTTTAGACGCTTCCTCTTTTTCAGTTCTAGTGCAGGATCTCAGTTTTAGTATTCTTAGTTGGGACATGTTGTCCTATATTTACTTTTACAGTTTATTCTAGTAATGGATTTTTAGTTGTCTTTTATTGGCCGTGGTTTTCGACAAGACTTTACCTACATTCAGTTATTTATGCAAACTATTTTAGTATTACTAGAATTGTAATGTGTTGGTATGGATTATTTATTCTGCTTAAGAAAGATAAAATTTGGCACTCGTTTAATTTCACTTAGGTGGTTAGTAAATTCAAAAGCTTTCGGCAGTGATGCTAAGAATGGACCATTTAAGAAACCTGTTTAAATTGAATTAAGGCTTAATCACCCAAGGTTTAATTAGGCGGGGTGTCACAGGAGTTTACTGTTACTCTGGAGGACATCTGTGAACTCATTGGGTTTGATCCCATGGGCAAGTTCCCCTACCATGATGAGCCTCTAGATGTCGAAGAGGCTGCTGGTCGAGTTGAGATGGATCGAATCTGTCGCAGTTACACCGGTTCCTCAAACAAAGAAACATTTTCCCCCTTATTAACTATTTTTTCGAGGCTCCGATGTCGAAGGATGCCAGTGATGTAACGGGTCGCGATAGAGGTACCTCCTTAGAACTACCAGCCTACATACTTGTACTGGTTTCACGCTTTTTCCTTACTGGGAAACCCAATGATCAGCCCAGGAGGGACTTAATAAATATTTCCATTCATTTAGCCAGGGGTTTCATCCTTCCCCTGGCCACCATTGCCCTGGGGTCCCTCTACACTTGGATGGATCGAACACACATCAATATGTCACGATCACTGAGTCGTTACAACTTGGCAAATTTTGCCAACACCATCATTTTAACGGGCTTCCTCTACACCCGCTTTCCTGCCATTGCTGCCAAGTCCATTTTTCTACCTGTGAGCCAAGGTATCAAGCCCCCACGCCTCCTATGTTTTCATAAAAAACAAAGTCGAAGGGAGATAATGGAGGTTTTTTTATCATGTAGACTCCTTTGTGATGAGGCCATATAGTGAGTCTACCTTTGCCCATAGTTGGGACTTCTTTCCTTCTGCAGCCACAATGGTCAGGTTCAATCTGGTTGTAGAAGATCCCTCACAAGCCATAGTGCTTCTTTCCACCCCAGGGTTTCTACCCTCCTAAACTGAATGGGGATACACCTCAGAGACTTACAACCCCTATAGGTGCAGTAGGCAGTTCGAGTTCGATCAGGGGACCTCAGCCTATGTTCTAGGACAACCACTCAAAGGCCACTTTTGCTGAAGCCTGCACCTTTTATACTACAGCCGCAGTGCTTGGTGTGACATCCACTATCGATGGTCGTGTCACCCTTCCTAGTGATATTAGGAAGGGAGATGTATCCACTTCTTTTTCCACCAAGTTCCATTTGGAACAGTTGGAAATGATTTGGGAGTTCATGCAGTCCCCACCTCAATATCCCCCAGTTATTTCCTTCTCCTCTTCTGAGTTGGGTCTTAAAGGGAACTTCATACTTAGGGTTGAGTTTCCATTAAGTACAACCCTTAAAGAATATCCCCAAGAATTACCCTTTCATTGCCCAATGATTCCCACTGCCATCCCGAACTCCAAGGCCGCTGCAGCTCCCAAACAAACTGCCCCTTCGGCTGAAGCTACCACGAAAGAGGGGCCTTCTCAACAACCTTCTAAGAAGGCCAAGAAGGCTAATTACAAGAAATCTAACACCCAAGTTCAAACACAAACTCTATTGGAGGCATTCCCAGTTGCCTTCGTTCCCCCTCCCATGTCTCCAGAGATGGCTGAAGAGCTAAGGAGGCAGGTATAAGCCGAAGTCGACAAAATACATGCTGAGTTTAAATGGCACATAGTCATCGCTCCTCCTTCGAGTACATTCCCCACAATCATAATTTATCTCATAGAGCTAATGGAAAAAAGGAGAAGAAAGATGAGGGTACCTGAAACTGGTGGTGTAACGAGCTCTAGGAAGAAAACGCTTGGTACTAAATCCCAGAAGAAGCAGACACAAGAGAAGCCTTCTTCCCCAGCTCCTTCGGTTGCTGTCTCCTCGCCACCCTCGCCAGTGGTTATACCCTCTTGTTCTCCATCTGGATCTGAGGTATGTGTGTTAGTTTTGTTCTCATTCCACTTTTCTTAAGGTAGCGCCCTTACTTATTTCCTGATAACTTTGGTGCAGGAAGTTAAAGAAGCAAGGGCCAGTCCCCCCAGTGAGAGCCGTTTCATGGGGGGGACGTTGCAGTACCCCTTCATCCACTGGCTCCCTTCAACATTCTCCCTTAATAGGCCTCACCTATTCTTTACATTCATCCCCCTGTCGGGCCAGAGATGCCTCCATTGGTGCTGCTGAGATATCCGACCAACCCAAGGCAACTGTTCCAGTCTCCTCTGAAATACCCTCGGAGCGAGAGGTTCCTCTGCCCCTTGTTATGGTCGAGGAAGGTGTCCCTCAGGTAAATTTCTTATCAGGTCTTCCATTTTTTATTTATTTATCCCCTTGCTTTGTTTATCATTTCTAATATTTTGGGCTACTTTAGGTGGAGGTGGCATCCCTGATAGTTAACATTCTCCTTCCTCCTGTACTGACACGGCCCCTTACCGCAGTTCCTCTTTTCGGTGCCATAACGGGGGTAAGTTAGGTGCAGTTCTAGCTCAAATTCTTGTGTTTACTTCTTGTGTCTAACACTTGGCTTTTCATTTGCAGCTTTCTCCAAGTCTCTCTCCACCCTTTTCCCTAAGTGGCCTTTCCCCTTTTTAGGCCCAGGTTGGTGCTACTACTCTCATTGGGGCATCTCTTGAAGGTCCAGCATCTCCTTCTGATGATGCACCCATGTTAGCCTTAGTACTATATGTTGGCAAGGGGACCGTGCCTACCGTTGAGGCTTCTGCATCCAAGGGCCCTGTTGAGGCTGCTGAGGTACTGATCTCACCTCCGGTGGTGACTCCCAATCTCGCTCCTACTGCTGCCGAGGTACTTCACTAGTTTTGTCTGTATTTATCAGTTTCTCGAACTTTAACTGTGTTTATGACTTAACAATGAAAACACTTGTTAGGTTTTTCCCCATAAATTCCACCTATAACGGTGACTTAACAACTAAAACAGTTGTTAAGATTTTTGCACAAACTCCACCTATGACGGTGACTTAACAATGAAAACACTTGTTAAGATTTTTTCATAAACTCCACCTATAATGGTGACTTAACAACGAAAACACTTGTTAACATTTTTTCATAAACTCCACCTATAATGGTGACTTAACAACGAAAACACTTGTTAAGATATTTTCATAAACTCCACCTACAACGGTGACTTGACAACGCAAACACTTGTTAAGATTTTTTCACAAACTCCACCTATAACAGTGACTTAACAACGAAAACACTTGTTAAGATTTTTCCATAAACTCCACCTATAACGGTGACTTAACAACGAGAACACTTGTTAAGATTTTTCAATAAACTCTACCTATAACGGTGACTTAACAAGGCACACTTGTTAAGATTTTTCCATAAATTCATTATTTCTCCTACCTACTCTCAGGTTGCTCGGGAGGATTCTCCACCAGTTCTTTCGCCCATTGCCTTGCCATATTGTGAACATGTATCCTTCGAAGAATCTATCCATAATGATCAAGGTTCCATGACAGGTGCTCCTACGGAGAAAGAATCTGGGTGCGAGCTTCCTCTGCCCGACTTGGCTCCTCCCGCCTTCTGCCTCATGGTACTCCAACTTTCTCCCCAAATGCCTTCTAATATTCATTTGGTCATCCAGCAACTTGTGAGCTATCATCCTGAGACCTTTACGGTGTACTGCCTACGTTCAAATATCCCAGTTATGAGCCATAGGCTTCAAGGCATGGCCACTGTTATTGCTGAAATTACTAACACTCCAACTGTGAATGTGACCAGACCCCTCCTTAACTAGTTCTTCGGCTATCTGAGGGAGTTGGTTCGTGATGGGTTCTATTTTGACTATCTCATCGCACATTTGAAGACTTTGAAGAGCCAGCAGTTGGACAGCCAGATGGAGCTCTTACGAAAACATCAAGAGGATCAGAGGGACAAGGAAGCCAAGTTGGTTGAGCTTGCACCTCTTCTTAAAACCATTAACAAAGAGGTGGAGGACCTCAAAGAGGCCCTATGCACGACGAAGTCGAAATAAGATAAACTCCTGATTGAGCGCACACGGGCGCAGATAAGGTTGGAGGTTTCTGTCAATGCCCAACGGTCTTGCCAAGCAGCTTCTTCGGGCCTTCCTGGAGATTTTTTCTCTTCTTCGGATCTTTGGTTTCTCCTGGGCCAATGATTTTTTCTGTGTGTATATTTTTTCTTCTTCTCATGTAGTTCTTGAGCGATAGCTCCCAGTTTTGTAATGCACTAAAGTTCATGAATGGAAAACGATACTTATTTTCTTATGCCATTTATGTGTTACAACTTATTGCATGGATTGTGAGGTGTGAAGTTCTATAATTCTTTCATCTCTTCCTGAGTCATAATAAAAGGAACTTGCATACTCATCATAATAAAGAACTTGTGTATTCATAACAATAACCAAATACATCAGTGGTTAAACATAACTGTCTACACATGATAAACCTTCAACCACTTATTGTTAATCTTAAATGGTTTATCTTCTTCCATTTTTGAAATTAAGCAATAACCTGAGTTATGAGCCTCCTTTACGATGAAAGGTCCCTCCCAATTTGCCGTTAACTTAGGTAGAGGAAGCCCCCTAATATGTTTAACTGCTGCCTTCAATACAAGATCTCCCTCCACGAATTTCCATGGTCTCACCAAGTTATCATATTCCCTATAGAGCTGCTTCGCGTACATTTGAAAGTGTTGCATCGCATTATCTCTGTGTTCGTCCAATTCTTCCAACTGCACATGTCTATTCTGAGGGAGCATGCTTCTTCACAAAGACTATCGAGCCGAGCGAACTTCTAACTCCACCGGGAGAATTGCCTCAGTCCCATAAACAAAAGAGAACAGTGTATACCCTGTAGGTTTCCTCTTAGTCGTTCGATAGGCCCATAAAATGGTGGGTATCTTGTCATACCACGATCCTGGGAAATCCTCCATCGTTTTAGCCAAAACATTTACCAAAGTCTTGTTAGTCGCTTCGACTTAACCGTTTCGCTTTGGGTGCGCCACCGTCGAAGTGTGATGGACAATGGAATTTTTAATCTATGAGCATCATTACCTCTGAATTGATGAAAGGGCTTCCATTGTCTGAAAGGATAACATTTGGGATCCCAAAACGGCAAATGATGTATTCTCTGATGAAGTTGCTCACTACTCTTATTATTGCCCTTCTCAGTGGTATCGCCTTAGTCTAGTTTGTGAAACACCTTGTTCCAACTAGGATCCATATATTCCCCCTCTAAGAAGGGTGCAATTCCCTTACCAAGTCGAACACCCAAGTGTGAAATAGATAGGGCATTATCAGGGAGTGTAGCTCCACCGATGGGGCATGGATCATATTTCCATCTAGCTGACAAGCCATATATTTTTGAACGAACTCAGCAAAATCTTTCTCCATCATTGGCCAATAGTAACCCAGAGTAATCAACTGGTCATATAACTTGGCCCCTCCTATATGAGCTAGATCGTGTGCCTGTTTGATAACCTCGGTTACCTCTTCCTTCATGATGCAATGCAACGGCTTATTGAAGTATCCCCTTCGATAAATCTACCCATCTTAAACGTAGAATCTCGGGGCCCTTCGTCGGAGTCCCATCGCATCAATTTTCTCTGTTGGAATAACTCCATCTTTAATGAAGTCAATATAGGGTTGTCTCCAGTCAGGTTGAGTCTCAACAAAATGGCATTTTGCTGCCTCGAAGAATAACTGGCATTTATCACACTTTCGTTATAACTCGGCCACATCCTTCTTCATACTAGGCCAAAAATATCCCTCCCTTTGAATTCTTCTATAAAGAGGAATCTCAGTCATTTCGCCGTGCTCTTCGTGCATTTTCTTCAACCTTCGCCCTGATTCTTCTGGACCGATGTATCTCGATAGCCATCCTCCTGCGTGTCCGAAGTAAAGGTTTCCCGTGTTTGTAAAGTACTAGGCCAATTCTCTGAGCCCCATCGTTCCTTCCCCAGAATCTAGTTTCCTCTTAATCTCTCCCCTCCAATCCTCGTCCTCTTCCATCGATAAAATTGCATATACCATCGAAGGAGCTATTCTTCATTGAATCATGACAGTAGTTATATCGCTCCTCATGATCATATTTTGGGCAATGGTGGCATAGGCGTCTGGGTGACGGTTTATCGTTCTGGGCTACCTCTTGATCTTGGTTCAATGGAACTGGCCAAGGAGCCTCTGAATGATCGTTCTATATGGTGTTAGGATCATGTGTTTCAACACGTATCCCCCTTGATGCAAAGTGAATGGATCCCTCTTCAAAGAGCCTCTAGCAATCCCAGCACCAATGCTTCATATTCTGACTCATTGTTAGAGCAAGGGAAATCTAACTTATAAGAAAGGAAAATATCATCCATTCCTTTCTAAATAATAACCCCTTCTCCTCCTTTCTTTTCTGTCGATGACCCATCGAACTGCATTGCCCATTCTTTATCTGTCACATCTAGGTGATTGGCATGTAAGTCGTCTCCTGGAATGCTTTCTTTTAGAGGCTCAAACGTTCCTGAAGGGAAAATATCCAGCAGATCAGCGTACGCCTAGCTTTTGATTGCGCGCGGAGCCACGCACTTTAAGTCATATTCAAAGAGGATATGGAACCATCTAGCTTCCCTACCAATTAATATAGTTCTTGCAAGTGAATACTTAATGGGATCACATCTCGCTACAATATGAATTGTAAAAGATAGCATATAATGTCTAAGTTTTTGCGCTACAAATACTAAGGCTAAATAATGTCTTTCAAAGCTTCTATATCTGACTTCTGGCCCATGGATGATCGTTCTGAGGTAGTAAACCGTCCATTCTTACCCGTCAATCTCTTGATCTAGAAAATCTCCCACGAACCTCGTGGTGGATATGAAGTACAGCTGTAACGGTATTCCAGCCCTTTGGAGAACCATGGTCTTTGGTGACACGAGCAGCTTCTTCAGTCCGTCAAGAGACTCCTGGTGGATCGCCTCCCATTTAAACTTCATGCTCTTTTTCAATAGTTATATCATTGGGTGTGTTATTTCAGCCAATCCAGGCACAAATCTCCTAAGGTAGGAGACCTTGCCGAGGAGACTCTTAAGCTCCTTCGTAGTTCTTGGATATGGCATTTCCAAGATCACCCACTTGTTATCCTGGTCCATCTGCACCCCTTGTTGATCGACCACAAAGCCTAGGAATTTCCCACTCATCACTCCAAAAACACACTTCAATGGATTCATCTTTAATTTAAACTTCCTGTAACGGGAAAGCACCTTCCTCAAATCGCTCATATGGGACTCCTCCTTCCTCGACTTGATGAAAAAATCATCCACATAAAATTCTATGAACTTGTGAAAGAAGTCATGAAAAATGTCCATCATTGTTCTTTGGTAAGTGTTCCCAGCGTTCTTGAGTCCAAACGGTATCATATTGTACATGAAGTTTCCCAATGGGGTTCTGAGCAATGTTTTCTCTACATCGAAGGGATCCATCTTAATCTGGTTGTACCCTATATACCCGTCCATAAAGCTATACATCTCGTGACCAACCATTGCATCTATCAGGCTATCGATGGACGGTAGAGGGAACTCATCTTTAGGATAAGCTCTATTAAAATCTCTAAAGTCCACACAGATCCTTATTTGATTTTTATCTTTCTTTCCTATCGGGACAATGCTGGACAGGCAGATCGAGTGTTGTATCGGCTTGATAAACCCTGTTGTTAGTAAGCATTGAACCTCTTCCTTAATCTTCAAATCCATCTCAGGTTTGTACGTTCTTGTTACTTGTTTTACTGGAATGGCTGAAGGCATCACGTTCAACTTGTGACAGCTCAATTCCTCATCCAGCCCCTCCATCTCTGTGTAGTTCTACGCGAAGACGTCCATAAACTCCCGAATCAACTCAACCAAGGCCCCTCGTTTCTCCTTAATGAGATCCTTTGAGATGAAGATGGGCCTTAGGTATTCTCCTTCTTTTTCCAGGTTCAACTGCTCTAGCTTTTGTGCCTGTGACTTCGATCGATTCGCCATATGATCCAGTTCCTCGGCGATTTCTCCATAAATTCCTATATGCTGGAGTTGTCTATCACCATACATTGTCCCCGTTGATCCACCAAAAACTATTCATATATCAGGTCAACCTCATCATCAATTTCCTCGGTCTCCCGCTCACACCGTTACAATCGAAACACCACTTTTCCTTCCTCAATGATGATTTTCTTGCATTGTCTGCTGGTAGCGGTGACTGATTTCCTCTTCTTTTTTCTAGACGCTTCGGCCACTCTTTTCCCTGAGAATCGACTTATGACACTTTGTCGTTGGACCTCATGCTCCATCGGATCCACTCTGGGCCTTATCCTGTCTTTGAGGTGCTTCGCGATGCCTTGGGGGTGAGGGACCGACTGGTGAGCTTCTTCGGTCATTACTCTTGTAATGCTCGTAACCTCTTTACTCTGCTCGTTCAAGGGCTCCATCATTTCTCTAATCAAGGTAACCCATGCCCCCTCCATCCTTCTCATTAGGAGGCAAACATCCTCTTCTAACTCAATATAAAATACCGCGTCCACCAAGTGAGCCTCCTCAATAGTGAAGGGCCTCTTCGTATCCCTAATGGTTACTTATGTCCCCTTGATGTTCGCCTTAGCGTATTGGTGGTACGTAGAGGGAACCAGCCCTTAGTTGTGCATCCACACCCTCCCGATTAACAAATGATAGGAAGTTGTACTCTTTATTACGTGTAATTTTATATGGGAACTCAAATTTCCCATCACAATCCCAACATTAACATACCCAATGGATTTGGAAGATTGGTTATTATACCCAAATTACCAAAGTCATGGGGACCAACCTTTCTTCTGGAATATTGGTTGCATGAAAGGAGTTAATTGGCATGATATTGATGGAAGCTCCCCCATCCATAAGAGTACTTGCGAAACTAACTCCTTTAACGCTAGCAGTCACATACAATGGCCTGTTGTGAGGGAATCTCACAGCCCTATCGGTATCGCTGAAGGTCACTTCTGATAAAAACCTCCTCAGCAACCTGGCCATGGTCCCCTTCCATTTTAGCGAAGGGACTGCATGTTTCCTCTCAATATCCATTATCGCCCGGGTTATTTCCAACCTGCTCTCTTTTGGTATCCCTACCTGTTCGAAGAACCAAGTAAACTTTGGGGATTTTGAGACTGCACTGTACTCTAAGCCCGGATCTACTTCCTCACCTTCAATGTTGTACACGTCCTCCACGTCTTTGATGCTTGCTTCATCATAGGCCAAAACTACTTTGGCCATTCCCTTAGTACAGCTCTCCAAAGCTGTTTCGTACTCTTCTCTTTCTCCTCTTTCCACTTCTTCATCATAGGCCACCACGAGATTAGCCCCATGTGCTGGTAGTGGGTTGTTGTTGACGTTCGGTGGAGGGATTTGCAACGTCTCTGCCTTTACATACTTTTTTATGATTCTTCTCAGCGTAAAGCATCTCTCGATTGGATGCTGGATCCTCTAATAAACCTGGCAATACTTTGGATCCGCCTTTGTTTTCGTATCGAGCTCCCCAGCAAGAACGTCCTTTGGATCATAGACCGTTCCCCCTTAGACCATCGCGTTGTAATAGCTGACAGCTTCTTCCACCATACAAGGCAATGGTGGTGGTTCTTCCCTGTCCCTTCCGAACTTCCTCTTATTATCTTTCTTTGGTGCTTTTCCCCTGTCTCCCCTTTCAGTGTATCCTACTCGTGGGGGCTGAGACCTTGCCCCCGCGAGTTGCATCGGCTGCCTAAACATCATGGGCACCACCACCGGATTGGTCAGTACCATCAAAGAGATATTTCTCGCTGCTTTTAAGAACACAGAGAAAGTCCCCTCGCGCATCTCATTGGTAAGATGGAAGATGTACTCAGGAAGCAACCTCTCAGCACAGATCTATAATAACTTTGATTCTTTTGCCTCCTCCCTCACGTCGAGGAATCTTTCTCTGAACCTTCGAACATAGGCTACAACTTCTTCCCCAGGTTGTTACTTCTCCTTACCTAGTTGGGTCAAAGTAAACTCATCTTCTGCCAGAAAGAACTTCTGGACAAATAATACATGCATCTCCTCCCACGTAGAAACACTCCTGGGAGCCAAATGGGAATACCAGGTATATGCTTTATCGGTTAAGTATTTGGACAAGTCCGTCAACCAAAGTTTCTTATTTTTGCAATGTACCCCCAAGTGTTCGATGAAGCGCTTAATGTGCTCCTTTGGATTCCCACCTTTTCTCATTTATTTTTCAAAAATGGGAGGAATGTAGTCTTTTGAATAGGTCTCGTCGTTATATTCCTGGGGATACGGTGTTCAAAAGTCATCATAAATTGAAGCTACCTCACTAATAGATTGCGAGGAAGCCTGTATGAACTTCAGCATATCCTTTTGCATCCCCTTTCTCATTTCCTCCATGGGTGACACTACTGGAGAAATAAGCAAAGGGGCTATGGGTTGAATGCTCGTTAGAGCTGGAATTAACATTACAGCTGGGGCCGTTGATACTCCTAAGGCTCCAACCGCTGGATTCACAATGGAGGGTATGCTTACCGGGACTATCCCCGCAACACCTGCACTTGGTGGAGCCATTGGATCTACCCCTGGTGTTATGAAGGCATTAGCCTCCAATCCTCCCAGCATAGTTAAAGCTACTGGAGTTTTTAAAAACTCATAAAACTTGCTCATGAGGAGCGCGACCTGAGTGGGTCCCAACCTCGCACTCCTGGGAGCTTATGCCACCCATGGAATGCTTGACGTCGCTGGAACTAGAGGTACCTCTATTTCAGGGTCCCCATCCCTTATGGCCTCTAGTTCTCTCACATCCTGTTCTTCATTATGTTGGATGTCATGAAAATTGAGCCTTCGAGTAACATTATCTTACCCCATGCTCCTTACTTAGAAGAATGCCTCCCTACCGTAGTCGCCAAATATAAGAGGGTACTTTAGATTATAGATGGAGGCGTAACCCCTATTTGAGTATGGTAATGGTAGGCTAATTTAACCAAAGATTTGGATTAATGATAGGACATGCAAACACAAACCCAATGAAGATAAGACTCAGTTTAAACTCACAAATCTCTCATGTATAACTTAGAAAGTAGTAATGAAACCTAAAAGTAAGTTAGCTAGAGGGAGAGGGAAGTAAGCACCCTAGATACACCTTGGTAGGCAGATAGAAACACACCGAGCACCCTCAAGAATCTCTGTCAAGTATTAAAAGCTTCGTAATAAATAACAATGGTGAGTGAGTAAACTCTCTGGTTTTGCAATAACTCTCTTTGATATGTATTCTCTCTAGCAATAACTCATGAACTCTCAAAAGATCATCCTCTCCTCAAAGGTGGTTGGTGTCCTTAAATAGCCCCCCACACCATCCCCAAGGCAACTCAGTCATTGAAGACTATGAAATACATCTCTTATACTTTAGGTCACAACATTAAATGCCTGATGCACTAGTAAATTCCAAGACATGCCTTTTGCCCAACCACTGTGTGTCAGGGGGTTGTTATCGCAGAGGTGGCTCACCAACTGTCTGACAGTTCCAAATACCACGGTGGTTTACTCAAGTGCAAGTCTGATATTATTTAGATGGATAGTGACATCACCTATAGTAGATGTGACATTAGATTATGAGCACGATTTGGTTCAGAACTCAACGCCCGATGGAACTCCAAGCTGCTCCGCCCAAGGTTCCAAGGTAAGGGTCCCTCGGTGTTTCTACCAGGTGTATCTAAGATGGTCAGGACAAGCCCCAACGGTGCCTCACTTCTCAATCCTTCAAACCAAGTCCTTCTAAAGTTACCACAGCGAGGTCATTCGATAGAGCATGAAAGCTCTCCCAGACCCTGCTAAGCCTGGTCTCTCGCGAGTACCGTTTGACCTCACACTAAAACTCGTTATTATTCTCGTTACATCATTACAACCATTATAGCTTACAGTCAATATAAATAAAGGATATAATATGACTAACACAACAAGATAAAGTATGAGTTTCCACCCCAAGCTGTCTCGCTGAGTTTCCACGCTTGAGCTACCTCGGTTGCTTAATCTCAAACACTATTGCCAATTAGGGAATTATACCTAATCTTAGGATTACCTTCAAGCCCCCTCTACAAGTGTGTACTTATTTTCATAGGTTATTTTTAAACTTGTTTGAATCCAAGATATTTTTTAATGCTTTTTAAAAATTTGGCAAAGTCGTTAGAATGACATTTGGTTGTCATTCGAAAGAAGGAATGTGCCTCATTACAAAAACTTCGAATGGGATCGATTTTGGAAATTTTTGGCATGTTATGTTTTTTCATTAGATATGTCATTAGAAATTGTTCGAATGAGATCAGGTGTTTCTACCTCGTTTGAACGAGCTGGAAAAAAATTATTTTTTACTTGGATTCAAACACAATCTTTTCAAGTCTATCGCTTGGAGATTTTTCTCCCAATATATAGAGATACGAACTTGTAATTCTTATAAAGACTTTTACACATCTTTTTATGATCAAACAATTTATTTTTTCATAATCAAGCCCATGGATTTTTTATGATTACTTTATCAAACCTACAAGAACACAAAACATGTTCATATCCCTCTGAATTTGGTTTTTCACTGCTTAAGATAGGAAAGGAGTTGTTTGAAGATGATCGATGGACACGGAGGCAAGTGGAGCTTATTGTGTGGAGCTTTAGTGGATATGCACCAATTTCTAATAAGGAAGGATACATAACTGCGATATTTAGTGGAGTCTAAATTTGTAAGTTTTTCTATGTCATTCTCTAATACATTAGATGTAACAGTATAGAAAATATGTTTTTTTCGAAAGAGTTTTTTCCTCATCTTCTGAGTTATGGTTTACTTTGATTCGATTGAAATTTGTTATCTTGCACGTTGAGGGTCACCTAATTAATCAACAAAAAATGGATTAAAATTGAATTTTCCATTTTGTGAACTACTATACGATTTCAACATTTGACCATAAAATCGAACGACTTTATATAGTGTTTTACACTTATGTTTTGATTGTGGAGACGTATCACTATGTTTGGTCATCTTGATAATAATCCGCTTTATTGAATTAGCCATGTTGTCTGATGATTTTACTATGGGGCATCGATTAGTGGCCATTTATTACGAATATATCGACTACTGTGGGTTATCGTTTCTGTTTGCCTTTTTTTTATAGGGGTTATTTTTTATAGTTATGTCTAGACATGAGGTAAGGTATAGTGCGTACATGTATTTTAAAGATGTGAGCTCATCAATGGAGATTATGGTTTTTACAGAGATGTCATCAAAATTTTGATATTTTTCTCATTTTATTTGAAGATGTATAAAGTTATAATCTACATACTATATTGATTATAGCCTTAGTGTTGGCTCTAGCTTTAAATCCATTATGAGGGAACTTGTTGGTTGATTCTATTAGATACATTAGATTTGTGAAAGTAGACTTAGCATCCTTTGATACTAGTGTTGATTTTAATTATTTGTTAACGTGGGGAAGCTCCAATCCTCATTGTTAAATATAGGGGTTCATTAAATTTTTGTGCGCCATCGAGAGCTAGCAAGGTTATGATATAGAGTGATTGTTCATTTCCAAGTATCGATAACCTATATGATTAAATGAAGGGAGTGTGTATTTTTATTTGAAGATGGGTTTTCACTCGGGTTATCATTGGTAAGAATTTAGGATTAAGATATTCCAAGGTCATTTTTTGACATGATATAGAGCATACGCATTCAGGTTATGCCAAATGAGTTCGCCAATGCTCCAATTGTTTTCATAAAGTTGATGTTTAAAGCATTCCGACCATATGTAATGTCCATTTTTATGTTTAACGAAGACATTTGGGTGAATCAACAACATTTGTAGAAAAAACGGCCATTACACCCGATAGTATGTCACGGGAAGCTTAGGACTCAGCGTTGGGCTTTTTTATTCAGGTGAAGTATGTGAATGGTGCTGGAAGAAGTTTGTTTCTTCGTTTGTCCAAAGCAGAGGGTGCATTTCCCAGGGGGATTGGTTGTGGCTAAGGTTACCAAGCAAAAGATTGCAGTTTTAGCCGATGCGCAAAAGATTGAGGTGACTAGATATACCATAATTTAATGAATCAGTTTTTGTACTCACTATAAGAAAACAGTCATTTATGTCAGTTAAAAACTGACATAAATGATCATTTATGTCAGTGTTACAATTTTTCAAAACTAACATATAAAGCCCGCACATAAATGTCCGTAAAATTGACATAAATAAAATCACATTTCTCACAGATTTTAAGAACGCGCATTAAAACTACAGTATTCAACGTGTTTTTAATCACACTTTCATGAAAAATTGATATGAATAAGATCACATTTATCACAGTTTTAATAATTTTATGAGAGTTTTTTCAAAACCAAAATAAATGTTGAGATAAAAAATTTTAAAAAATCATTACTCCATCAATAGACAACTATTATTTAAGGCTAAATCAACCCTTGTTCCGTCAATTTTATCCTATTATAAATAGATAATAACCAAGGTCATAAATATTACTAACTTGATATACATCAAGATATTTACAATAAAAAAATATTGATGTGAGCTACATCATATCCAAAAACTAGCTAGTGTGTGAACGATGTGATGATATCCAAACACTAGGCAACGTTTAGTTATCTATGTGATAGTATCCTAAAAATAGTGATGATACATCACAATATCCAAAAAGTACCATTGCGAACTACATTATAAGATCTGCAATCCAAAATGATACTCAAGCTGGGACGTTGTTTAATGTAATACTCGGTCAAGTTTGTTCTCGACGCTATCCAACCCAAAATCAGTAACCATGCATTCAAATATAATCAACATAGTTTTCATCAAAACACGATCATGTCAACAAATTGTCATCACAACATAACAAAATACAGTTATTTGGAAGTACCTAATACGTATAATCCGTAATGAATTCAATTAACCCCACTTGAACTTCATTTAGCTCATTCAATGTGTATGTCGCTTTATCGGGGAGTCTTCTCATCTAAACAATTGAAGATAGAATTGAATTTTATATATAATCGTGAGATTGTCAAAAACTGTGACTTGTGGGAGAAAATTGATGTAAAAGAAGAAATTGAGTTTCCAAACCAAAGAACCTAAATGCATACCCAAAAATCAAATGATGTTTTAACAGTTATATATATATATATAAAGTAAGAAACTTATGTATGTCATAAGCTTAAAAAATGATGTCATCTTTCTGACTTTCTATGAACTAACTCTTTTGCCCTCTAAGCATTTGAGTCCCCCTCCTTTTTTCACGCTCAAATTTTAAAAACAAGGCTATTTTTGTAAAGTCTCCTCAATCATACTCCATCAACCCTACCACACTATCATTTTCTACCTCTCACTCATCCGTTACCTTCCAAAGAAAAACCCTCTCATTTTGTCCCTCTCTCACTCATCCGCTCACCCCTCTCTCATTCACCCGATGCTTCCCCCTCCCCCAGATCTCAATCTAAGCTCTCAATCTCTATCTCTGGCATCCTCACTCTCTTTATCTCTCTCTTTCACACGCTTCTCCGCCTCTCCGAGCTCCACAACTCTCCGCCTCTCCGCCTCCAAATGCAACTCTCTGCATTTCTACCTCCAAATGCAACTCTTCACCTCTCCAAGTTCCATAATGGTTGAGGTTTTTAGGTATGCTTATTTTTAAGATCGCTTATTTTTAAGATCCTCACTCTCTCCGCTCTTCGTTTTTAAGATCCTCACATTTGGCTGAGACTGGATCTTAAAAAATATTTTTAAGATCCTCACCTTTCTTTCTCTATGCTTTCGGGGGCTTTTGTACATGAATGTATTTTTTCTCACATGTACCTCTGAACATTTCATTTACGTTTCTAGATCTAAACTTGGGGTTCCCCATGTATTTTTTCTTATATTTTCTTTTATTGTGCAGGTTTCTTATAATAAGACCTCCATAAGAAGGAGATCCACGGATGTGATGTTGTATGAGTAATACATATTCTGTAGCAGTTTGGGACTGACGAACAAGCTTAAATCGAAGGTATGCCTTCCTATACTAATTTTTCTTATATTTTCTTTTAGGTATTTTTGTTGATATAATTTTTGTGTGAGTTTTGATGTTTATGTTTTTTCTCTCAGATTGAAACATAATCAGCTATACATTATCTCCCTCTAATTGGAACTTTGTGTTTTTATTTTTGGTTCAAACTAACTTTTTAAAGATCTAATTTTTTGTTTGTGTTTTGATGTTTATTTTTTCAGATTCAAGCCTAATTAGGTATGGGTCCATTCTCTTACACCGCCTTTCTAGAGGTAATCTCCATCTCTCTTACACACACAAAAAATGTGATGTTTGTCTTTGTTTGTTCCATAAACTAATGTATGGAATATTATGGATTGAGTTCATGTGATTGCAAGCTTCCATGTGATTGAGTTCATATGATTGCAGGCTTCACTGTTATGAGTATTAGTTAGGATGTTAGTTTTTATTCATTTCGTTATTGGAGTTTAAATTTTTCAACATCTTTTGATATGATGGTTCATGGACTTTATTACTGCGTGGTATTTCAGGCGTGGGGATTCCACTCTACTTTTTTAATGCTTGGGTTGACTATGGTAATGGCCAAATGTATCTCCGAGATTTTAATATTATCTTTCGTATATGATGTTTAATTATGAAGTATGTTTGTACTCTCGAATGATTAGTTTCAAGGCTCTAGATTTAAGTGTACTCCCACTAGCTTATTCAGTTTTCACTATATAGTGAAACTATTTATTGTATAAATTTTTAATATAACAAATATATGAGTTACCAAAAATATTGCACTTTATATGTATTATGTATCACGACGATTAAAGCTTTTTATTAACTCAGGGTAGGAACCAATCACCGTGGTCTTTTTAGTAACTTCGTTTTTAATTAAACTCACCATGGTCTTTTTATTCTCTAATGGATGGTCATATTTAAAAAAGAACTCACCTCAATTTCCAAGTGTACCATATGTAGACCTAAAATTCATTGGATAAATATATATTGTGTGACCTATATTCAATTCTACCATATGTAGTATGTGTGTTGTATGCTGTGTTGATATTGGTTATTTTGAGGTTCTCTATCGTGTTGAGTTTCACTATTTTTATTTTGAGGTTGTCTAACGTACACATCCATTGACATTTGGTAGCATATGCTCTAAAGCATTGCATTTTTTCTACCTTACTTAGTTTAAATTTTGTAGCTCTAAAGTCTATGGAGGATCCCTATAAGTTTCTTTATATGCGAGTTATTTATCTTATGTCTCAATTCTGTTTTTTAAGTACACCTACATGTTGAAGTAGCTAACCACATCCTTGAGGTATCTTTTGTTTGTTGTAAGTTTTCAAAGTATTCTTCAATTGCCCTTTAGTTTTATTTGGTTCATGTTTTGTAAGTTGTTAGGCCCTATTTAGTAAGTGAGAAGTTCCTGTGCCCTGTTTAGTAAGTTCATATGCCCTGTTTAGTAAGTTACTCTGGATCAAAACATGGCTTTGGTCGTTTCGAAGAAGCCCCAACAATATGCGGATAAAAGGCCAATCCATGGGTAAATGAGTTCACCCCCAAGTGGCCAATATCCTTCTACAATAGTATATAAAAAGGAAGAAATATAAGAGAAGTAAGATCACATCGTGGCATCCAATAATCAACATTGGGATAGATAATGAGTAATGACGGGAAAAACATTATTTTGCTTTGGTGTTCAATTTTCAGGTACTGTCACTTTCAGAGAGAACACAAAATTTCCTATCCAAATCAATGGATTTATTTCTCTTTTTGTTAGTTGTATCTTTATAATTTTCTTTTATGTCTCTTTAACAATGTTGTCAGTTTGCATAGGGATAATGTGAACAAGATCAACTTACATTCATAATCAATTTTTCGTATACATTATCTTTTAATAACTCAATCTTAATCCTATTTTTGTTTAAAGAATTTACTGTAGTGGATTTTGAAAGGGTAAAACTAACGTATGGGGCTCTATAACGGTATAATTAATATTGTAACTATATCTTACATTCAGTAGTGAATCCAAAATATATGGTACTACTAATCTATCACATTGGAGTCCTACACCGACTCATGGTTTTCACAAATTTGAATACTGTTGTGAAGGTCTGTAACACTGTTTACGTACTAGCAGTGGAAGTGCTCTTCTCAAATTTAAATTTTTTGGCATGTCATATTTTACATCTTTAGTTCATGTTTGTAAAAAGCATTGATTGACTAATATTTTGGCAATATTGTTGGGTGTTAGTGGACTTGAGAATAATTTTGGCTCCATTTCAAAATCTGTATATGATTAGCATTGTGTGGAGGGGTTTCAACATAAATGGGCTTTGATTTGGGGATTTTTTTTGTATAATAACAACCTTTTATAAACATTGTCCTGCATTATTAGTTTTTAAACTATTTTTAATTCACATTTCCTATATTCAATATTGTCGAGCTGTATGCCACCCCCGTTTATCAGATTCTGAAGCCACATTGTTGCAGGAGAGTTATGTGAAAAATAGACGGATATGAGGGGACATGAAAATGAAAATGGAGAAGCAGTTGCAGTACCAAATTCAATGAGGCAGCTGGAAGTTATAGTAAGGTTGAGCGAATCACTTGCGAAGATGAAACTGTCCCACGTTGCAAATGATAACCATGTTATCGAAGCTATTTGGCTCTTCAACAATGCTATAATAGATGCAGCAAGGTCCGGAATAAATCAACACATGAAGCTGTCACTTTTCCTTTTTTTAATTTTTTTTGGCATTAGAATTGGTCTAGAGGGGTTTCTTGCATTAGAACAGGTCACTATCCTATTTGCAGCATTTTAAGAACATACATTACAAAATTATTTTAACGGGTGTTGAGCATCTCTTATGAAAGAAGCCTCATTTGGTGGGGGTGGTCCGGAATTCACCCTCAAAGTTTTCCTATGAAGTTCATAGACGTTGAATTGTTGGGAAGCTTCTTCTACTACATCAACCGATGACATCATCACAAAGCTAAATCCTCGGCTTCTTCTGGTGACTGTCATATATAACCTCAACCATCTCAACAATTCTCAGGGCTCTCCAACAAGCCAGTGAGGGCAGCACTGTACACATTGAAAGGCAAGTTCCCCACAAAAAATTTAAGGTCAGGTGAGAAACTCATGTCTTCCACATCACAATGTAGCCATTTCTTTTGGTTCTTTTTTTTTCCGAAGAAATTTAGGTGGTTTTTATGGTTAATTTTTTCTAAGGATTTTTATGACTAAATTTAAAGGGCCTTCCTTTGTACGTGGATTTAAACTCGGTGTGAAATGTGTTTGTGTTGGCATTAAATAAAAGAAAACACCATAAGCCAAAGTAGCGCATGCGAGGGAAGTTGTATGATATTTCTCCTTTTATGGAGATAATCATTAAAACTGATTGTTTGTTCAGTCACATGATTGGCTAACTAATTAGTTACGTGATTGTCTAATCAATTACGTTAGTATTTCAATTATGTTAGTATTTCAGCTAACTAATCAGTTACGTTAGTAGTTCAGTTATGTGTTTGGCTAACTTGGTTTGTTCATTAATCGTTGTTTAGTGGCTTTTATTGAGCTCCATATGTTGTATTGTGTAGGTCATAGAAGATGAAGGCATCCCACTCATTGATATCTCAGCTTCAAACTCCAACTGCTTTTTTTTCCAAGTGATCTACCACGAGGTACCATTAGCAACGAGGTCCTTCTCTGGATAGCTAAAAGAAGTTCATGACCTCTGTTTTCCCCTAATCTACCACGAGGTACCATTAGCAACTGTATTGTGGTTTAATACTATTTATGCAGTTTTAATAAAAAAAAATTTATTTATTTATGTTTTGTAATTTCAATAGTTATATATCTCGATATTTTTTTAATTGTGGTTCAGAATATAGGTTGACATAAAGGTGATATGATTTAGGTACACCGAACGACGCATGATTATTCCTCACGAGGGGAGAACCATTTGGGGGCACTCACGCTTTGCAGAATTTCAAAATTTAGTGACGAAAGAGATCCTGCCATGAAATGGTGAACTTGCATAGTATGTCAACATGTCATCGGTTTTAACAACCATTAATTTTATTATTTTGCTGAGCAGTCACTGTCCACTACTGAAATTGTTGCTAATACCATCATTATAAACTGAATTTTATTTTAAATGCTACAAATGTTAAAATAATGAGCACATTTGTAACAAAAAATAACTGGTACAGTGATTCTAAGTTGTGACATTTATCTGTTGGTACAATGACTCTAAGTTGGTACAGTTATGTACCAGTTGTACAGTGATATTGTGAAGTGATTCTAAGTTGTAACATTGATTCTAAGTTGGTACAGTGATAGTGTGCAATGATCTGTTGGTACAGTGATTCTAAGTTGTATTTTGATTCTAAGTTGGTACAGTGATTCTAAGTTGTAACAAAACAAAACATAACTGTTGGCATAACAAAACAAAACACAACTTAGAATGATGGTGTAGTGTGCTAATCTTTGAATTCATTTGGATAAGCTGCGTCGTGTAGTGTGAACTTGCATAATATGTCAACTTGTCATCGGTTTTAACAACCGTTAATTTTATTGTTTTGCTGAACAGTCACTGTCCACTACTGAAATTGTTACTAATACCATCATTGTAAACTGGAAATTTTATTTTAACTCCTACAAATGTTAAAGTAATGAGCACATTTGTAACAAAACATAACTGGTACAATGATTCTAAGTTGTGACATTTATCTGTTGGTACAATTACTCTAAGTTGGTACAGTTATATACCAGTTGTACAGTGATAGTGCGTAGTGATTCTAAGTTGTAACATTGATTCTAAGTTGGTACAGTGATAGTGTGCTAATCTTTGAATTCATATGGATAAGCTGCGTCGTGTAGTGTAGTGTAGTGTAGTTGTTTGTTACCGTAATTCTTCTTATTATAATCTTTCCCATCTTACCATTCTTTCCCAATGCAATGCAGAGCAAGTGAGCACCTGGTATTCATGTTAAATGTCCAATGCAATGAACCAGTAGTCAAATAGGCACGAATATATTAAATTCCCGATATGCTTTCCCAATGCAATGGACTAGTAGTCATGTTAAATGACCCATGTTAGAATGACTATATAAATCTAACTATCATATTACTCACTCCCATGTCAATTTAAGATCCGTGACTTGACTTAAAAACTTTTTAAGAAAGTTGACTTTTATGTAATCAATGGATGAAATCAAATTCTTTAAACGCCTTAATTGTGTTCCTTATTAGACATAAGGTAGCAACTTTAATTTTAATCTAAGTTTTTTTACTTGAATATATGAACTATTGGATTGCATTTATGTAGTAGATGGATTGGATTTGAGAAGCATTGGGTTATTTCGTTCGAATTTGAACGTGTATGGTTCATATTTCAAATTTGTGCCACTGTCCTCTACGTAGCTACTACGCAGCAGCACATAGCTTCTACGTAGCAGTCGCACGTAGCTACTACTCTTTTATAAGAAGCATCACATAGCTACCACTGAGTTCCTTGAACTTTGCATGTGATAGATACTTTTTATTTAACTATCTGACTCAAACCGTTCCACTTAATTCACGCAGATTTGCTACCTCAGCTAGAGTTGTAGGCTTCTTCGAAGAAATATCCATTTTTTGCTTACTAAACAATATGAACGATATGGAGAAACAGGGTATTATTGGTGTTATATTTGATTTTATCATCTAATATGTTCGATGTTACATGTATGCTTATTATTGGTGTTAAATTTGTTCATATACTTATCGCATTAGCGTGTCGAGTTGCATTATGGTAAGTCCACTTTTATCTGTATACTACCATTTTCTTATCTGTATGCTGCCATATACATACTCCATGTTTGTTATTATGTCTATATACATACTCCATGTTTGTTATTGTGTTATTCCAACATTTTTTTTACATTTTTTCATTCATTTGGTCAGGTGTTAGTCGTGTGTAATGTGATAATTTTATTCGATTATGATGGAATCCTATCATGGATGCGTTTTGAATATGATAAGTGAGTTCTTAATTCTTATAATTTGTTTTTGATGGATTTGGAATTGTCTGATAGTTCATTTACATTTTTTGCAGGGCTAATTTGGGTTTGATGAGTCCACAACCATACATTGAAAATAACAACCAGTGCATATGACACTATCATGGCTAAATCAATGCACAACAGCATGCCACTAGCGATCGACAGCCATAGTATATTCTTAAAAATCTTTTGGTCTGCAAACTAGGATGAGCACTTAGTATGACAGTCCAAAGGCTTGGAAACGCACTAAACTCTATTTTGGTTAAAGAAATTATTGTTTGAGATATGGGGTTATGGTTTTGTGAATTTATTTGTTTAATTTGCTTTTATTAAATGAAGGTCCCGGAGACTATGTCCATAATTTTTATAGTATTTCCTTAGTAGCTATAATTTTCTTTTGTTACCCCTTAAGCGGGGTGGATAGTCCAATAAACAAAGGAGATTATGTCCATTTTTTTTATAGAATTGATATTTTGTTAATTTGAGGCACAATATGAATTCGATTGATGAATATTGTATATTTAACGTTGTATGTGAGTTCATTCAATGAATTTGGACTATTTGAACGTTGTTGGACTATTTGTCATTTGTTAAGCAGGGTGGGTATTCCTATAAATAAAGGAGATTATAGCTCTTTTTTTTAAAATTACATTTTTGTTAGGGAATGAAATTTTTGCCATTTTACGATTATAGTACGTTTTGTGATTATCAGCGTGCCTTCAGGCACGGGCATAACCTCGTATATATATATGGTTCTGATAAGTATTTTTTGATCGGCAACGACGGTCCAAAGTCTAATAACTTGATACTTTGAGGCTATAGTCAATATCAACCTAAACATTGGAAGCTAAAAGTCAGAATGACCCAAACATTGTAACAATCATCAGTAGATGGATAATAGTAAATCACTCACGATAGCTCGTAAAATAGAAAAGTTGTTGTCATGATAACGCCCCTTGGAAATTCGAATAATTTATTTCATTGGACCACTATAATATCATTTATCGTATTGGACCTCCATGAGATAGCCTCGAAGCTCCTCCCATGTTTCCAATTTGGACAACCTCCTATTGGTGCAAAGTTGCACAAAAGTTGTGAGTCATGCGTTGTGCTAGCTTTGCTATGCTTTTCCTACTGCTTGGCTCAATCACTACACATAAGTGAAAATTTATCAGAATATAGAAGTTCACACCAAATTAGCATTGTCTTCATTGCAATTTACTTTATAGAAAATATTTGGAGTATTCAAAATTAATCTTTTAAGTTTTTATAAATTGAAAAGATTAAGGTACAAGAAAATTACAAGTCACTTATAGATTAAGATCTTTTGAAAAGTTTAGAAATCTAGTAACAAGTCTTGAAGTTGTATATGTGTAATATGTCTATTGATCACATAGAAAGGAGATAGTACCTCTGTAAGTGAGCCTTGATTATGTCAGCAAGATCTTGAGATGTAAAACTGCCATAATAAGAATGTTTTAGAGATTTATGTACAAAAAATAAAATAATTAACTGCTCAACAGCTTGCCCATGTCTAACTCACGTTCCAAAAAATTTCTTTCCTTTCCCACCCTTGACCTTCACCTTAAAATCTCCAACAGTTTCAAAGATTCAAGGGAGTTGTTGTGCAAAACAAAAGGAAGCAAACACACATGTTATTCATATCATTTTTGGGCCTATACATTAATTTAAATAATTGGAAAATTACTTGATAGTGGAAAGGTAATTTCTAAATATAAACACATTGTTGGGAAGATATTCATAACCCCACTCAATCAAGTAACCCATAGCATATAGAAGCACTAAATCAAACATGATTGGTGAGTTGTAATGGTATTTTCTCTACATTTTCTATGCTCAAACAATTCTTTTATCATTGCTAGATGATAATATATGGATGCAAACATAAATGAATCTATAACTCTTAAAAATATCAAATAATTTTAATATATTAGTAAATAGAATAACAATTTATGACTTACTAATATTGTTCCAACACCATCTGTTACCTTGCAACCATAAATCATAAATGGTATTTTTTTATCCTTGTGAACCTACAAAGTAATGTTATCCTTGAGGGAAAAGTAAACTAACATCAATAATCAAAATATAATTCACAATATAGTCAAAATATGCCTACAATCTTGATTTCACCAAACTACACCAAAACTGTCGGATTGTCACATTCATTGATCGTGACAACTATGGGGGTGAAAACTTTTTTTGTCACGAACTTGTCACAGTCAATGACCATGACAAGTTCATTAGACTTGTCATGGTCCTGTCACGGTCTTTTACCATGACAAGACCGTGACAAGTCTAAAAAAATGCCATGGTCATTGACCATGACAAGTCCGTGATAAAAAAACTTGTGACGATCAATAACTGTGACAATTCTGGACAAAATTTAAAAAAAAAATTTGTTGGGCAGTATGGCCACTGCTACTGCCCAGCAATATATTTTTACCTATTATAAAAAATTGTACCTGTTCAAATAACATATATCCAAATAAAATTGAAGAAGTGCACCAAACTATTGCATATATAATTCCATATCCAAATAAAATAGAAATACAATCCATATCGAAACCAAAATATAACAAATCAAAACAATGCAAATATAATCCAAGTGTCCAAATAAAATAGATACAAATAATGTCAATGCATAGAGTTATCAGTAGGTCGGAGGAGGAAGGAAGGCCAAATGATATACTAATTGAGAAACCCCTCAATATGCATCACACCGCATTGTTCGCACAATCACAATGCCGAGTTCTCTTTTTTGGGCATCACATGCGTGACGAGCACTTTGGCCTCAATGTCTTAAAGGAAATGCTCATAAATCGGAATTCACGGGAGGGTTCTCGGGTCCCTCAACCCCCTCGCTGTCGGCTAACCATCATATATTTTGAGTAAAAACAGGATTGCCCAACCGATTATTGACATGGGCCGCTCCAAGGGAGTCAAGCTGGGAACTGGATCATATAGCGGTGAGTTCGCGCGTATCAGTGATGAAGCAGGGATGTCCACGTCCTCGTCCTCGTCTACTTACATAGTCTTCTCCTTCCCCTTTCCCTTTCCCTTTCCCAACATAAGCTTCATGAAGGTGTACATATTCGGGATCATCGCTTCTAACCTTGATAACTTCTCTTCATGCATGTCCACCTAACGAGCCAACCCCGTGTTTCTCGTCTCCATTCCGATGATCCTATACTTCCCCACCCGCGAGCTCACCCCTCTATTCCTCCCCTTACGATCAACACCAAGCACTTGTTTGAGTTCGTCTGTAGCCAAAGATGCCTTGTCAGCATCAGACTGCGACTCATACACGTCCTTAAGCTTTTCCTAAAACGACAAAAAGCACACGATTAGTTATTTAAGTAAATAAAAAATTATATTTTAATTAACAAAAATTAAACATTTATAACTTACTATCTTTGCCCCAATGCTCGGGGATGCCTCATTTTCCCTGCTCTTCTTCGTCCAGATTGACACATAGGCATCGAGCCTATGTATCCTACCCCCAGGGCCACTCCCCATCTCCTGAAATAAAATGAAAAATTAGTAAGTAATGCAAAATAAAATAATCCAGAATAACATAAAACTATAATTATAGAAAAATAAAAACTTACCATCCTATGCTCCACCTCGGCATAAGACGTCCGCCCGGAATAGTGCACGCCTGACATTTTTGCCCGATTTTCCCTCCTTGTATTGGCGAGATGCCAATTATTGCTCCTCGCTCTCATTGTCGATAAACTTTTTCCACTGTGCCAATGTGATTGGCTCCTTCGTCGGGACAGTATCACGCAGTCTTAGAATGGAGTCCCGGGTCTTCCCAAATTACCGAAACTGCAGATTCTTCTTCCACGTCTTATGTTGTTCCCTCAACTGCTCCACCATGGAATTGCAGAGTTGTGGGGGCAGGCCGAATTGTTTCTGTCAAACAAATACAAAATAAAAAGAAAGTAAGCAGTAGCTGCTAATAAATATAAATATAATTATGTGTTCTCGATTGACTACCTTTGCGGCCACTATGTGTTCTCGATTGACTACCTTCTCACATAAAAGTGAGAAGCAGATACTAATTTTCATAATCGCCCACCGTAAATTCTTGTGCTTGGAGAAACAATGCTTAAATAATAGAGGAACCAATTGCATGATCACGTGCCAATCTTTGGACTCACACTTATGTAAATCATGGGTAGCATTTCATCAATATGACATCTTTTTGTGCATTTCACAAATTCATTATCACCTCTTCGAAACACATCCTCTAATATATTTGTCTCACCTATCCACTATTTGTATTTAGGATATTCCATCACATCTACTCCAAACAATCACCTAAGTGTATATTCGTGCCTTAGTATAAAAAAAAGTGTGAACATTTAGTTCCCATTAGTATAAACAATCACCTATTACTTGTTGTATAAAATTTATAGTATGTTTCATTTAATTATGTATTATTTATATTCAATTTTTAAATTTCAATTTCAAATTCAATTTATAATATTAATTCTTATTTCCTGCATCTCCTCTAAAGGTTGAGTGGCTCTATCCATTCAAAACCACATATTTTTGTAATATAATTAACAACTCATGCATATTGTTCCAATTTGAAGAAAACTCGACAGCATATCCCCATAGTTCTCCAAGTACATGACATAGAATCGTAAGTGTGAGTGTTATTTAAATTGATAATTAAAATGACACTTACATCGCATCATCTAGTATGTACCCAGAGAACATTAAGATATGACTGTAGAACTTCCTCCAATAGTAACAAGTTTAAGCCACTAAGAATATATTATTATGCAGAAACTTTGCAGTCCCAAACTGTCCAAACGGGACAATTCGAGAGACCTCATTACAGGGGTAATGACTCTCGAATGGGTCTAAGGGCTATTAAATGCGTATACATAAGAACTAGAAGGCTAGTATCTATGCGCACCATATGTAATTCCAAGTATGTTTCATTTAATTATCATAAGTTTGTGGTCGTGCCACTCTCGAATGGGTCGTGATACAAAGTAATTTTAAAAAAAACTTAAAAACTCCGCCTCCCCCCATTTGGACAATAATCCAATGGTCGTGCCACTTCCAAAATTAACCAACCCACGCTACACCAAATCTACCAAATTGTCATGGTCATTAACCTTGACAAGTTGGACTTGTCAAGGTCAATGACCATGACAATTCTGGGGGTGGCAACGTTTTTTTGTCACGGACGTATCACGGTCATTGACCGTGATAAGTTTTTAAATATTGTCACGGTCATAGACCGTGATAAGTTTTTTCACAGTTTATGATCGTGACAAACCCGTGATAATATTTAGAAACTTGTCACGGTCAATGACCATGACACGTCCGTGACAAGTTTTATTTGTAACGGTCTTATCACGGTCAATGACAGTGACAATTCTGGGCAGAATTAAAAAAAAAATCTACTGGGCAGTATGGCCACTGCCACTGCCCAGCAGTATATTTATACCTGTTATAACAACATTTTACCTGTTTAAACATCATATATCCAAATAAAATAGAGATAATGGAAATATAAATTCAAAATAATATGCATAACGATATAATCCAAATATAATTCAAATGTAACAACTTAAAACAATTCAATTCAAATAATGTCACTACATGTCTGGGGTAAGGTTAGCTCTGAGGAGGTGAGTAGGCCACAAAATATATGAACTGACACACCCAACAATATACATCGTGCCACATTATTCGCGCAACCATAAGGGGGAGTTCTCCTTCCCGGGTATCACATGCGTGACGAGTACCTTGGACTCGATGTCTTGAAGCAAACGTCCATGAACTGGCATACCTTGAACAGTATTCGGGTCCCGCAACCCCCTCCCTATTCGTTGGCCATAAAATATGTTCAGTATAAACACGCTCGGCTAACCAAGTGTCGACATTGGTCGGTTGAAGGGAGCCAAATAGGGGAGTGGATCATCAAAGTCTGCACGTATCGGCGATGAAGCAGCGAGGTCCACATCCTCGTCATCCTGCACATCGTCCTCCTACAACTCCTCCTCCACCACCTTCTCCTTCCCTTCCCCCTTACGGTTTTTGCCCAATGAACGCTTCATGAATGAGAACATATCTTGGACCATCACCTCTAAAGGGATAGCTTCGCGTCATGCGAGTCCACCATTCGAGCCAACCCGGTGCCGCTCGTCTTTAATCCGATGATCCTATATTTGGCCACCAACGAGATCACCCATCTTATACTCCCCTTGCGATCAGCGCCAAGCACTTGGCTGAGTGCGTCTGTGGACAAAGATGCCTTGTCGGCATTAGACTGCGACTCATGCACTTGCTTAAGCTTTGCCTGAAATGATAAAAAGCACATGATTAGTATTAAGAAAATAAAAAAATTATAACGTAATAAACAAAAAGTAAATTTTGGGATTACTTACAATCGTAGCCACGACGCTCGTGGACACCTCCTTATCCTTCCCCTTCTTCGTCCGAAAAACCACATAAGTATCGAGCCTATGTGGCCTAGCCCCAGGGCCACTCCCTGTCCCTTGAAATAAAATAAAGAAAAATTAGTATCGTCCCCGCAAAGTAAAATAGTCCAGAATAATATATTTCTGTAGTTACAGAAAATTAAATCTTACCATCATCCTATGCTCCACCTCGGCGTAAGACGTCCGACCGGAGTAGTGCACGTTAGTCATTTTTACCCAGTTTTTCGTCCCCGATTAGTGAGATGCCAATTATCGCTCTCCGATCTCATTGTCAATGAACTTTTGCCATTGTGCCAATGAGATCGGCTCCTTCGACGGGATGGATTCACGCATTCTGATAACGGACTCTCGGGCCTTCCCAAAGTATCGGGTCCTCATATTTTTCTTCCATGTCTTGTGTTGCTCCCTCAACTGCTCCAAAACAGAATCGCGTAGCTTTAGATCCAGGCTGAATTATTCTTGTCCAATAAATACAATGTTAGTTGCGAATAAATATAAAATGATTCAAAATTGAAATCGAAATTGAACTTGAAATATTCATATAAATATAAATATAAATTCACTAGTTATAGTGCCACCCAAATAGCTAACTTGAGTTCATTTGGCACCTCCCTCCAACTAGTGTACCCCGGGCCGATGATCGTCTTTACCAGCTCGATGGATCTCGCTAATAGCCCCGTCTTGTTCTCGATGGCCATCCCCAATTTTCCATATTCGGGGAGCCTAGGGACCGAGGAGCCCTCCTCGCCTCCGCTACCACTGAGCCCAGACAACATCATCACAATCAGCATCATCATCCTCGCCTTAATACCTGAAGGAGACATTTGCTGTAAAAAAATGTTGTTATTAGTACAAATCAAAATGAATTAGAAGAAGACATGCAAATATGTACAATTATTACAAATCCAAATGAATTGTTACTGTTTAACACCTCAATTATGAATTCCAAAAACAACAACATCTAGTTCATAATATGTACAATTACTAAAAATCTAAACCATCCCTACCCCCACCCCTACTGCCCACACACACGCACACTACACAAGAGTGAAAATGATAAAGTGCAAATCAATTAAAAGCATTAAAAATGGATTGATAAAGTATAAATTGGAATATTTATTACAAATTGAAAAATTGTTTCAAATTCGGGTTATCATAAAAAATGGATTGATATTCGGTAGGAGCAGCCAAGTCTCCACACTACTATTCGGTAAGAGCAGCCAAGTCATCCACGGAAACTCTTCATCATTATGACATCTCTTTGCATATTTCACAAATTCATTAGCACCTCTGCGAAACACGTCCCCCATTCTATTTGTCTCACTCATCCACTCTTTGTATTTCGAATATCCCATCATAGCTACCACAACTAATCACCTATTAAAGGTAAGAAGCGTATATTCATGGATTAGTATAAACAAAACTTAGATTTATAGTATGTTTCATTTAATTATGTCTTATTTATATTCGATTTTTAAATTTCAAATTCAAATTCAAACTTAGATTTATAGTATGTTTCATTTAATTTCTATTTCCTCTATCTCCTCTAAAGGGTGAGTGGTCCTATCCCATTCAAAACCGTATATTTCTGTAATATACTTAACAGCTCATGCACATTGTTAGGATTTGAGAAAAATTCGTTAGCATATCCCCATAGTTCTCTAAGTACACGACGTAGATTGGCAAGTGTGAGTATTATTTCAATTAATCAATTGAAATAACAATTACACATGTCAATCTAGTGTGTAAGCTGAGAACATTAGGATATGACTGCAGAACTTCCTCTAATAGTAACAACTTTAGGCCACTAAGAATATTATTATATAGAAATTATGCAGTCCTAAAATGTCCAAACGGGACAATTAGAGAGATCTCATTACAGGGGTAATGACTCTCGAACGGGTCTAAGGGTTATTGAATGCGTACGCATAAGAACTAAAAGGCTAGTATCTATGCGCACTCTATGTAATTTCAAGTATGTTTCATTTAATTATTATACTATATATATATATTGTTCGTTATACAAAGCAATTTTCAAAAAAAGTTGAAAAATCCGCCCCCCCCCCCCCACATATGGACAATAATCCAGTGGTCATGCCACTTTTAAATTTAAACAACCCAACATCGATCCACTATAATCCAACCGCAATGGCAACAACAAATGTGTATCCCGTACTCATTCTAATTCATCTACTCAATTAATTCTTTTCATCAATTAAACTAAAAATTAAAGTATACAATTATTAATTTACTAATTTACAATGAGGGGCAATCCTACTTGCATATCAAAAAAAAATTAACAACCAATCAATATTAAATCAATCAATTCTTTTACAAGGGGAACTACAATATGAGGGGCAATATCTAATAAACCAATAAAAATTTAATTAAAAAAAATACACACACGCACATATACAACCCCTGCCCCCACCCCCACGCCCACCCCTACCCCCTCCACAACCCTTGCCCTACCCCCTCCCCACCCCCTCCCCTACCCTACCCCCACCCCTTCCCACCACACGCACACACACACACATATATACACACACACATATATGCGCACACGCACATACACACACACGCACATACCCCCTCCCCTCCCCCCAGCCATGTTGCCTCCCCACCCCCCACACACCACACACACGCATGCACATTTACACATATATATACACGCACGCACATATACATACACATATACATACATGGGGGAGAAAAAAAGAGAAAACATACCAAAGTTGTAGAGAGAGAGCAACCGCTAATGAGAGAGAGAAATTGAGGGAACAAATTCGATGGAAAAAAAAGGGGGAGGGTTTTTTTACTGACAGAATTGTCACAGACGTGTCACGGTCATTAACCGTGACAAGTCTTTGTCACGGACTTGTCACGGTCAATGATCCTGATAAAAAACGCGTGTTTTTGTGTCACGGTCATTGACCGTGACAAGCCTAGCCGCTAAAAAGGTGACAATTTTACCATTTTGGTTTAGTGCTAACAAATTAAGATAATTTAATTATTTAAGGATTTATTAGTGTGAATTAAATTAAGGATTTAAAAAATTAAACAACCAACTTCCATATCCAACCACATTCGTCCAATATAATGCACCAGCAACTACAAACCAACAATTGTGTATCCCGTACTCCTTCTAATTCATCAACTCAATTAATTCATTTCCAACGATATGAGAAATTAAATACATATGACTAGTTAGCTTCAAACCCTAAATAATAACACCAAATCAACGTTAACAATTTCTAACAAATTTCAAACCTAAATAAATATAACCAATAATATTTGTAATATCAAATTAATTTTATTCTCTAAACAATAAGATTCAAATCAATACCTATTAGGAGCATATATTTTTATAAACAATACCTATTAATTTCAGTATTAACAATACCTATTAGGTTTGTGTAGTCAAATCAATACCTATTAGGAGCATATATTTTTCTATAATTTATGTCAATAATTTAATAAATTTATAATTATAACACACACACACACCACCCCCACCCCCACTCCCACCTGCATACACACCTACACACACACACGCACCTACACACACATACACATGCACCCACCTGTACACACACACACACCCCTGTACACAAACACACACACATATACACACACATACACATAGGGGAGAGAAAGAGAGAGAGAGGGAAAATGGACCTGAAAGTTGAGAGGGGGAGAGAGAGACAGCTGCTACTTAGATAGTGAGAATTTGGGGGGGAAACAATTTGGTGGAAAAAAAATAGGCGTAAGGGTTTTTTTACTAGGAAAGTTGTCAAGGACCTGTCACGGTCTTTGACCGTGACAACTTTTTAATGTTGTCGTGGACTTGTCACGGTTAGTGACCGTAGTAAAAAAATGCGTATTTTTTTATTACGATCAATGACCGTAACAAGGTTTGCCGACTGAAAGGTGACAATTTGGCATCTTTGGTGTAGGGCCAATCATGCTAGATTCATCAATCGATAGAGAATGACCAGCTATCAACATTCCATCCGTAGGGACCTAGATTAAGGACCAAATTGATCAATTTCATAACCTAAAAATTGTGATGTCAAACAAACAAAAGTAATTTAATAAACTACCCACCTGATCACCTAATAAACAACATTAAGAACAAGAAAATTTATTTCCAAAAGTTGGAATATTTCAAGTCAACAAATTGAGAGTTTACTTCAAAGAATTTTTAACATCAATGATAGGCAATTGCATTTGGTTGGCCTCAAAACAGTCCTTCAATTGTCCTATATTCTACTATTAAATAGTTAAGAAAATAAGAATTAGTAAACTCTCAATTTGAAAATGAGTGTTTTTGTAATCATGAATGGAGATTTTCTATGTACCTACTGAAAAGTTATCTTTTTTTTTCAAGAAAAGAAATATTATTAATAATCAAATAGGAGAAAAATCCTCTCCTAGTGGCTCTTATTAGCGCTAAAGGAAAACTAACACTAAAATTTACAATATTTTGAATGAGAAAAAGAATATCTTAAATTATATATAAGCGCCGATTTATCCTCACAAGTTAAGGGTGGAAACTTCACTTAATAATTCTTGTCTTTTCACTTTTGAGAATTTCCATCCACCGAATCATCTTCAAAAGTTGCCTAGGATATCGAATGAATTGCTTATTTCAGTTTGAAAATGTACGTTTCCACCTTTTTTAATAATCGAATCTTCAATAAAAGCTCTAACTTTGGCTGAATTAGGACTCATTCCTAAATCAAATTTTGGAAGCTCGACATATAAATTCACTTCAGGACTGATTAACGTTGGAATGTCCTCTAAAGGGGGCATTTATTCTTCAGAATTTGAGTCATAAGTCTCAGCATTGGTCCTATCACAATAATCCATTCCATTAAAGTCCAAAATAATTGGAGATACTTTGTCCACTATACTATATGACCCGGTATAATTGATCTCCCTGATTTAAAGGTCTTATATAAACTTTTTTCAAAAACCTCCCGTTGAGGATTTCTATTGACCGATATAAAAGGCTCTCCACAAACTTCGGTTGAGATATCAACCTCTTTACAGTTTATGCCATGAGCATTAGTTGAGGTCAACAAAGGTGTGATTTCTTTTGATTTATTTCTATCATGCTGAACACGGACGGTTTCAACTGGATTGTTTGGGGTAAGCTCCGAATTTTTTGGCAAAACTTTAGAAGTCTACAAATATGATTTTGTAACCAAATTAGTCCTTTGTTGAACAATAACATAGATACCTTCCTGATTAGTTGGGATTTCGATCTCATTTTGAAAAAAACTACTCAATTTTGTGTCACTGGCTACCCGAGCTCCGTCAAGAGCTTTGAACCCATTCTTTTTCAAGAATCTTACTCGATTTGGAGGTAAGATCGCTACTGAGTTTTTAGACCCACAGAGATGAGGTTTGGAAGTACCATCAGCCGAACTAATTTTTTTTTTGTTTACACCAGTGTATCCACTAGCGACTTAGTGACTAATCCCTTCGCTGATTTGTAGGCACCTCGAAGCAGCCGAACTAATGTCCCTAGATACAACATGTATATCGTTGTCAATAGACAGACATGTCATGTCTACTGAAATATCAGATGGAAGATTTGATTTTTTAGAATCTGCAGCAATGATTTTACACTTTCTTTGGCAAGCATAGGTCTGTTGTTCTGCGAGTTTTTGAGAAGAGGGCGAGTCAAATCCAAATTTCCTTTTTTAACAACTGTGGAAGTTTGACGATCCATTCTTTGTTGAATATTTCTACACCTACTCATAGAGTGTCCCGCATTTTTACAAAATTGGAAAAAATAATATAAGAGACTCATACATAACTTTGACAAAAAAAGAGCCATCGTTTCTTTCGACTAATATGCGATCAGGAGGGTTAATTGTAAGGTCCATTTCAATAAGAACCCTTGCATTATTACCAACTGACCTGTCCACTGTTACTTTATCAATACGCAATGGAAGACCAACTCCTCTAGCTATTTGAAGAAGCAATTTAGGGTCCCAGTAATCTTGACACAATCCCATAAATTGAACCCAAATGTTAGCACAGGTGATAATGTGTAGTTCAGGTTTAAAGTCAGGGACCCAAGGTAATAATTTAATCAAACTGATGGAGAGTTTAAAATTACGGAAGGACATGACCATTCTCATATCAGTAGAACACGAAAATTGAATATTAAAATATCCTTTACCTATGGGTGTGAGAAACCAATTCTGCCTAGGCTTCCAAATTAAACACAGTTCTATTTTTAGTTCAACACTCTTCCAAGGTTTACTTCCTTTTGCAAGGACAATACGACCTATGATAGTTGATGAACTAGAGTCCTGAAGAACTTCTTAATGAGTAGGTCTACAGTGACCGAATTTTTGACAGAATCTTGGTAGACAAACTGATGTGGCGGGGATTTGTTGGTTGGTTTCTAGGTCCCACTAGCGTGGACCCCAAAAACCAACCAATAAAATCCCGCCACGTCAGTTTATCCATCAAATTTTGATCAAAAATTCGGTCACAATAGCATTTTTGCTTCTTAATAGGCTTTTTCTAGTAGCCTAACAACAGTGGAATCACCTCTCACATATGGAGGAGAAAGAGGAGGAAAACAGGGTGTTCCATGCTCATTATTCTTTTTGAGAACATCAGCAAAAGATGGAAGACTAAGGCTAATAGCTGAATCATGATTTGAATGAAATGAAAAGTAGTCAAAAGGTTTTGGATCATAATCCAAACAAAAAGTTGGATTTGAATCCATATAGAGAGAAGACAATATTAAAATCACAGGAAATATTTTAGATAGAAGATAGAGCTTCTCTCACTAGAAGCCATTTTTTTTATGAAAATCCCTACTGAAAATTTATCCAGTATAGAGTAACAACATTAAAAAACATTACAGAATAGTTATATACAATCTGGTGACAAAATCAGTAGTAGTACAGACAAAAACTTCATATTCTTATCAAAGTCGCCATAGTAATAAAAACAAGTGTGAATAAAATTCTTACCAAGTTAAGATGATGAGAAGCTTTGTTGATATTACTCAACTTATCTTTTTTCGATTAGTTGCTTGGTGAGATCAGCGTCAACATTAAGAACCAATCTAGTATTATATTGATATGTCACCACGCGTAATAGGATTCTAAGACAAAATATGATAGTTTAGCTCATTATACTATGTATAACTTTATGTATTACTCTCTTCGTGTGTGTGTGTGTGTGTGTGTGTGTGTGTGTGTGTGTGTGTGTGTGCGCGCGCACTCGTATGTATGTATATCCTTTTGTACTTAGAGGTTACTCTTACTTTATTCAAAGAAAACATGTGATCCTTTTGTACTTAGAGGATACTCTTACCTTATTCATCTTTGGGTAAGATGAAAAAAAAGGACAACTCCTTGTGAAGCAATTGAGGTCATTACTACAACACCATACATCTTTTCACCTTCCCATAATAAAATACTCGACCCGCAAAGGTTTGTATGGTTATATCACGTATGCATTCCATTATTTATCACAGTAACTTATCGTACAAGTTCAAGAGCACAACCTATTTGATTTGTGTTGATACTAGCCCAAGAAGGAGAAAAACACCTAATTCATATGACTTGAACGCTATTTAGCATTAAGAGTGGAAAAATTATAAACCTTCAAGCCGCTCTTTTCAAATGGCACTCTTTCACTGAGAAATGGTATATGTTTGTAAAAGAGAGCCTCGTCTATTTTCAATTTTGTCAAGACTCATTTCGTTGGATGCAAACATATAAGTACAATAATTTTATTAACAACCATAATAATTTGAGGGCAATAACTCAAAACAGTAAACATCAAAGGGCTTAAAAAGTACATCGTTAATTCACCTCGACGTCTTCAAGTTCAACAGGCTTTGAACTTTTTTATTATAGTGTTCCATCTCCTTTCTTGTTGGCACCTTGTTTTGTAAGCCCTCCTTTTTTATTTGAAGGCTAAAAAGGCTCAAATCGTAAACTCTTCTCATCTTTTAAATATTTATGAAAATAAATTTTCATCTGTTATGTATGAATCAACAGGCCAATAAAAAATTTCAAGATTGAGCCTTTGTGACAGAAGGAAATAACCGAGTCGAATTACGTTTTCCCAGTTTAGCTTAAGGGAAGAATCCATAAGGAAGTGAGACAAGTCAAATACATGATGGAATTTAATATCATAGAAAATAAAAGCAAAGCTTCCTTCCATATCTTATATACAATTATCAACTCGGTAGGGATCCGATCATGAAGAAAACTATATTTTTATATGACCAACATACTCACATTGATCGTCTATGATATACCATATCATCTAAACAGAGAAAAATATCTTATTTAGTTCCATAAATAACCTTCAATATGGAGAAAAAAAACATGATCTTATATGCTCTAACAACAATTTATATCAATAGACACTCGTTTATGAATTATCTTTGATGAAGTGAGGATAAATTAACAATAGGATGGTTTCAGATTGGGTTATTTATATGAATAAGTCCACTGTGACTTTGAGTTATCAGAATGATTACTGGTCTTTGGAAACCACTCACGCATCTATACAAAAGACAACATTAGTGATTAAATTTATAATTAATATAAACAAAAAGCACTATCTCATTAATAACATATGTTTATAAATAATTGTCCCATTATCAAAATAACGACGCTCCTCACAAAACCCACAAGTATGATCAGTTATTTATGTACATGTGCAATAATATATTTTCTAATGAATGAATTCACTCCCAATAACATTATCAACATTCTTAAAAGGAGTGAAACACATTAAACTTGGAAAAATATAATAAATCATACAATTCCAAATCAAAATTACTCATAAGACATAACATTCAAATATTAAACTTTCTTAGATTTTTCTATCACAGTCAACCCCATGAATTCGACATTATTAATGTGTATGGTTATGTTTGGTAATTTTATGAAACATGTAAACCACATCAATGTTTCTAAAATTTCAAAAGGTTATAGAGATGTATATCACATTCCTTTCAATCAATTCATTATCATAAATCGCGATACAATCATCCATATGCATTTTCAACATGATTTCCACAACTTATTCTTTTTCTGTATGAAATTTTCAATGTAGATAAAGAAAAATAAAAAAATCACACAAATCGAGCTATATTCATTACTAGTATTAGCAAAATCAAAGAAAAATATTAGTGTAAATGCAAGCTCAAGTGGGTATAAGCAAATCATATAATCTGATTTGTAGAAAATCTTAATAACTATAAAACTTCAGGCCCTATTAGAGAAAATGCACAAATATAAACCCAAGAAAAGTTGTATAATGAACCATATGTAGTTTAATTTCTTACCTCTATATGCTTCTTTGGACACTGGAAGAAAAATGGGTCTTGAGTGGTGGAGGGAAGATAAACCCTAGCCTCCACTGCCACCGAGACAACACACACGGTCAAGAGAAACTCTAATAGTGGGTCTTGAGTGGTTGGAGGGTAGATCTAAAGCGTTGTCGAGTTGTGGAGATAGAGAACAAGAGATACGACAGAGAGCAGGAGAGTTGAAGAGTTATTATGAGGAAAGGGTTACAATGAGAATATCCCGCTTCTTTACTCAATTTTTCAACGTGGCGGGAACAAAGCGCACCTATATTTTTTCATTCATCGCAATTTTGAATTTGACAATGGCATAAGTAATTCTATTTTTATAGAAAGTTCATTATAATTGACATAAAAGCTAACTATTAAATTAAAACTGACATAAATATAAACTTTAGCTCACATAACGTTAATTTTCAAAATGACATAAATGATTATTTTTCTTGTAGTGAGTTAAGTGGAATTAATATTAGTATAGTTTTTGTTTTAGTGTTCCTCTGCTAGTAGTGAAGGTAGAGCACTACAACCATCTGAAGTGTAAGATGTGAGTCCAGATTGGGGGAAGTATCACATTTAACGTATTTTAGAGTTGAGCAACGTTATGGCACCTACGTATCCGTCTCTTCACGGAATCAAAGTTGTATTAGAGTTAACATGTTATTTGTACTAGAGTATGTTCGGGACACCTCGAAGGAGGTGATGTTCATAATAGAGTGTATAAAGATTGCCAAAGCAGGAAAAAAATCTTTGGAGATAAATGAGAGCGAGGTTTGGGGTCCCAGGAGGGAGATCGTGCCCTTTTGAAAATCTCCCCGATGAAGGAAAATGTGAAGTTCGGGTCCCAATGGGGAGTTGGAACCCCAATACATAGGTCCTTTTCATGATCTTGAATAGGGTGAGGTCATTATCAATTGGCCTTACCCGATCACCGTTAGCATGTGCACGATGTCGAATGGTCATCTTTTGGCTTGATGTCTAAAGATATAATCTGATGGGAAACCCCCATATTAGTTTTTATGTTTTCTTTGTCATGATCCCTTTTGGATCTGAGGGATGCTCAGGCTTCATTGATTGGTCATGATTTACTCTTTTTATGCTAAATATTTATATTGTTCGTAGATGATAACATCAACAACGACGAACTTCGGAATTGAACAAATTCGCACAACTTGTGGATATAAAAGAAGCTCGAGCAAAATTGAGTTTGTCGATGCACTCCTCTATAACCCATCGCGGAAAAAAACTTTTAACACCTAGGGAGGATCAATAAAATATTTGAAGAGAGAGAATCAAATTGGAGTTGGTGCTCATTTTCTTCTTGTGGCACTCTCATTAACTTTGTTGAAAGGACATATATGAAAAGGAAAAAGTAATTGGTTATGCGTTAGAGTATTTTTGCCAAGACATATGTGAACTAGAGGGCTGCTAATGGAACCGGGTGAATCAACCGGATAACTCTACCGGCTGATGTGGCCACATGAGTTGGCCACATATATATACATGCTATTTTCTATAAAAAAAAAAGATAGAGAAAATTCTTGTACAAAAAAAACAGTTTTAACAAAAAAAAAATCACACAAAATATTTTTTTAGTAAAAGACAATTTTTAAACTAGTTTTAATAAACAATATATTAGAAAAAATGGTGCGCATCAGTGATATGTATAGATGGTCGGATTGCTTTTACATATTACGGGGCAAACTATTTTTTTAAATATAGTAAAATGATTGTTTTTAAATAGTAAAAAATGGTCAGCGCCAACGGTATAAAAAAGTACGACTCAATGTTGCGTCACATTTTAATTTGGATCGTTAACGTGTTTGTTAAAAAATAAAGATTCATAATCGTATTGTGTAATTTTTTAATTGGTTCGTGTTAAGTAAAATAAAAAACATAAATGCACAAAACCGGTGCAATTATTATTTTTCAAATAAAAAAGGTTTTAATCAAAAAAATAAATTTTTAACATGTTCAACAACAGTATTTTTCATAAAATGAAATTTGACTGGAAAAACAAAAATAACTTTTTTATGTCGACTCATGATTTTTATGTGTCGATCGCGACACTGGTTATTATTACTGACGCGGATCCACATTCATAAGACAATAACCAATCTCAATACGGATCCACGTACATACCGGTGGCGCCGACCAATTTTTATATATAGCGTGTATTTAACGTATAGATTTTAGCAAAAAAATATATATTTTTTAAATATTTTTAAAATTGATTTGTTAATGTCGCTGGCGCGGACCCACATCCGTTAAATGATGCGGAGCCGTGCCAGCGACAATAACCGAACGTTGATCTATATTTTGACGTATATTTTTTGACATATATTTATATATTGCGTGTATTTAACGTATTGATTTTAGCAAAAAAAACTAGCAAAAATAATATCACAGCTCTTTTGTGTGGCCAATAGCATTGAGTTGTATTTTTTTCATACGCGACATTAAAAAAAACTGTTTACTACATTTAAAAAAATAGTTTGCGCAAGCGGTATGAATAAGCAGTCCGACCAGCTATACATACTGCTGGCATTTGATTGGAAAAATAACATTTGATTGGAAAAAAATACTGATGGCATTTGATTGGAAAAATAACTATTTACTACAAATTTTTTTTTCATAAAATGACATTTGATTGGAAAAATAATTTTTTTATGCCGACTCATGATTTTTATGTGTCGATTACGACACTGGTTATTGTTGCTATCGCGGAACCACATTCATAAGACAGTAATCACATTATTGTCACTGACGCGGACCAACATATTAAAAAAAATGGTCAGCGATCAGTTATTGTCGCTAACGCGGATCCGCATCACTTAATGGATGTGGGTCGCGCTAGCAGCGCTAACAAATCGATTTTAAAACTTTTTTTTATTTTGACAAGAGGTGTTTTTTATATTTCCGCATAACATTTTTTTTTTGCTAAAATCTATTTTTTTGCATTAAAACTAGTTTTAAAATATTTTTTTACTAAAAAATATTTTGATCATTGAAAAAATCTTTTGTTTTTGTCACAAAAGAGTAGTCTTATTGGCCACACAAAAAGAGCAGTGCCAACGTTATGAAAAAAATACGACTCAATGTCACGTAGCGTTTTTATTTGGATTGTGATTGTGTTTGCTAAAAAATAAAAGATTCATAATCGCATTGTTTAGTTTTTTAATTAGTTTGTGTTAAGTAAAAAAAAATGATTTCGTGTTTTAACTTGTTGTATTTTAACAAATTATAATTTTAACATATATTTTTTACATATATTTATATATAATGTGCATTTATATTTTTTGGCTGGACTGATTTTTTTTAACTTCAAAGTTATATTTTGCAAAAAAAAAAAAAAAATCTATAAGGACAAAGTAAATTTTAATGATGTGGCTAACTTCAAAGCATTTCTGTTACAGCAAGAGATTAAGTTGGTGGGTGCCAGCTGGTGGCCACATCACCCGGTTGATAAAACCGGTGCAAAACCCCTGGTACCAAAGGCATTTCTCATGTGAACTATAGTACTTCCACACTAACACGAAAATAGGACATGATTTAGGAGTTCATATGTGTCTTTCATTCATTGAAAAATGTATGAAACTAACATATAGTTTATTAAAACATTTCCAAATAAATAAGAATCGAGTGTTTGTATCTCTAAATTGTATCTCATTTTGTGTCGTCCTCTTAAGTACTTACATAATACGAGATTTTAGTATCTTTTACTAATCATGTTAGATATTAGTACGTTTGCCGTTAATTACTTCGTGCCTAACATGTGACCTTTAAAAATAAAAATAATATTTAATAAATTATAAAACTAACAAAAATTAACATCTAAATAATTAAGATATTTCCTTATTTCTTAAACATATTTTGAATTTTAAAAAGTCATGTTTTTGTTACATGATGGTTAACTTTAACAAAACAACAAAGGTATCAAAATCTAACATATTACTGAAAAATGCTAAAGTCTAAAAATTCATATTTTGAAGGTATTTAAGTGAAAATAACCCCATTTTTTCTGCTTGACTTTTTATTTTCAGAATACATTAGCTTACACTATCACTCCTTTATGCTTATAACTGTTCACCGCCGTAAATGGCTGTTTTCTTGATAATGGGTCATGAGCTGTGCATCAGCACAAATTCAACGTTCAGATTTACGGCAAAATCATGAATATGATTATGATTACTTAACCGAAACATCAAACTTCACCAAACACTAGCACCTGTCAGTACTGATCATTATTTTCTAGAAATGGACTGGCCATTATCAAGAAAAAAGAAATAAAGGCAATTTAGGAGCAATAATTAAAGAGACTAATTTTTTAGATTTTTTTTTTCAATTCAGTAATCAATCACACCTCGAGTGTTATTGATAATGAATCATATATAATTATAAATATCATTAAATGCATACTTGATATATCACCGAGGCTAAAAAATAAATCTTCCTAACATTATTACTTTAGAAGACAGCTTTTGTTAGGAAATTGCCTTTAATATTCAAGTGGCTGGATTTGGTTCGAAATAATTCTCGTTACTCATTGAATCATAATCAAGATCCGAGTGTGGGTATATGATTATCCATTTGCTATGTGAGTATGTGACTTAACTATTATGTGTGTTAAGGAATCGGTAAGTATAATCGGTGAGATTAGTTAAGATGCACACAAATTGATTGGAACATTCATGATAAACCCAAAAAATTTGCTCAATTTCTGCACAATCTTCTTTATTTTTGTTCTCTTTTTTCTTTTGTGTACGAGGACACAAAATTTGTAAGATCTAGTAAAGACACCTTTATCAGATTGTAATGAATTATTATTATATAGATATTGCAATTCTCTCCTAGTTATAACTACTAGATTACTTAAATACTCAATTAAAGGGGAAAGCGTGGGATAGAAGGATTTAGGTCAGTGTTTGGTGGGGACTTTCTGCACCTACCAAGTCCCACTCACACTATAGTGACCCATTTGCTTTGAACATGCACAAACCAATAACGAATGAGTATCACAGTTCTCTAAGGTTCATTCATTTACAAGTAACAATGGCCGTTTATTTACTTTTCCATATGTTGTTCACAGTTTGAAGCAAGGATTATGTTCTCAAAAATGAGATTTTGGAAAAAAGCAAGGGGTTATTTTTGTTTTAAAAAAGCTAATTACAAATAATGATGGGCTATTAATTTGAATATATAAAACTGAGGTATATAATATTTTGGTGCATTTAGGTTTTGGTCTTTAATAAAAGGATATTTTAATGAAAGGTTCACTCTTCTTAACTTTGGTTCACGGTCCTTACACTTAGAGGTGGCAATTCGTGTGTGTCGTGTCGTGTTCGGGTCGTATCATGTCGGATTCGTGTCAAGTATTAGTCAATCCTAATCCGACCCATTTAACTAATCGTGTCAGATGAGCAAACACTAACCCGGCCTGTTTATTATCGTGTCGTGTTCGGGTTGACCCGCATAATCCATTAAGTAAAATATAACATAATTTTTTTCTTCTCTCTTAATCAATCATACCAATCATAAGCTTACAATAACTTAAATTTAATTAATTTCAACTTCTTTCAACACATAAATAATTTATCATCCGATTCTCCACGAATTTTATAGAATGCCTATCAAGATATATAAATTATCTAATATATTCTCCATAAAATAAGAGTTAAGCGGGCTATTCGTGTCATTTTCGAGTTATACGTGTTTAACACTAACCCAACCCGTTTATTATTCGTGTTGGCGGGTCGTATCATATTCGGGTTCGTGTCAAGAAATCGTCAACCCTAACTCGCTAACTTCGTGTCGAGTTCGTGTCGGGTTATCGTGTCGTGTCAAAAATTGCCACCCCTTGTTATTTTAATAATCTCACACTATTAATTTATCAACGTCAAGGATCTAGCACTGAAAAATCTTCAAATCACGTAGCACAAGTAAAAAAAATAAAAAAATGTGATTTTTTTCATAAGTTGATATATTCATACGGACCTAAAACTAAATCTCTATAATAGTTAAGCATCAATAGAAGTGATCTTGTTACACACAAAAATTGTTATTATCACTCTAAAACCATCCAAAGACATATAATAAAGTTTTTGTATATAGGTCTGAGAGTTCTATAAAATTTGAATAAAATATGTTTTTAATGATCATACTAGCATACTTTCTTGAATCGTCAAATTTGTATTACATCTTAATATATTCCTATTTTATACAATTCTAATGTTAGGAAATAAATCATAATTATGATTATGGAACTAATTAATAACACGAAAACAGTCAAATCCAAGAGTAGACAAACATTACACACATAAGATATTTTGTACAGGTCACAAACCACGTCCACATCCGTTGCGGGCCAAATGTTTCTATCATTTTGAATATGACGACCATGTGATATGTCTCCATCATGGAAAGTGGTCACCCTAAAATCCTGTATATATTGATAAAATAAGAGTGACTATGGACATGTATAAAATACCCTATACCCCTAAATATACGGGTCAATCCAATGGGAGAAATAAATACACAGTAAATTGGTTAAGACTCCTCACAACAAGCTTTCCAAAACCTTCGAACCCCTTAAACCCTGGAAAAAAGTTAGATATCTCTTAGACATCAATTTTTTTAATATTTTGGATTGTGATTGATCAATAATGTTGGTGGGGACTCACATCACTTATAAAAATGGATTCGCGCCAGGAGTATTGACAAATCAGAATCTCATATCCCTCTCCCAGGTAGTGGTAAACTCCCATCTGTCCTCGAGCAACAAGTCAACTTAAGTTGTGCACAACTTCAATTTATCAATAGTGATTGTATTTATTAACGGATAGAAATTTGATGTCTACATCAAATTTTTTAATGTCTTCGATTCTGATTGGTCAATACCGCGAGCACAAATCCATTTCCATAAGTGATGTGAGTTCCCGCCAGCAGTATTGACCAATCACAATCCAAGACATCATAAGTTAAACTTTTTTCCATTTATTAACATAAATGTTGAATACACTATATTTTTTTGAGTTCCAACACTCCCATCTTCCAAAATTCATCATATAAGAGCATCCCTTATGCACGGGTCAAAGATAGACTACACTAGTCCAAATATCACTTACCAAAACTCACGAAACTACTATGGGTCAAACCCAAATATAACATATGAACCCATAAACGTTGTCGTTTAGTAGAAAAATCAAGCCCCCTTGGGCGGAACTGTTAATGAACACGCCCACACTGCTTCTCCTATAATTGAGAAAGATACTAACAACCTTAACAAACCAGCTGCTTATTGAATAATAGCCATTGTATAGACTTAGTCTCCCTTGTATTGAGCTCAGTTAGTATAACAACCTACTGTGTATCTCTATATAATGCCATACGTATAATCAATGAAGTTACCTGAGTAAGCTTGAACTTTCTACAGCAAACATAATTCTTCTTTCTTTATTCCTTTTTAACCTAGAAATCCTACATGGTATCAGAGCCTACCATGGCTAGCACCTCTCTATTACCCTCATCCGGCCTAACCCTCTCTATAAACTCTCTAACTCACCTCATTGCAATTTGCTCCATCAAACTGAAGCCCTCCAACTATCTTGTTGGGAGAACATAAATGCTTCAGTTGATGGAATCAATGAAGGTTCACAGACTGATAACTGAGGATCCTCCTACAGTTGATGGAGAAAAAGGCCAAGAAGCACTTGATGCCTGGAAGGAAAAGGATGTCCTCTTGAAGAGCTAGATATCTGGTACAGTCGCTGAAGAATGCATGTATGTGATAGTTGGTTGTGTAACAGCCAAACAAACTTGGACATGCTTGGAAGAGAGTTATCTACAAGCAACAAAAGACAAAGAATTCCAGCTTAAAGATCAAATTGCTAATGTCACAATCAAAGGTAAGAGATTAGATGATTATATCAAGGAATTCAAGGGAATTTATAATGGCCTTGCAGCCATCAACAAACCAATTGATGAGGATCAGAAGGTCATCTCTTTTGCTAAGGGTTTAGGCTCAAAATACCAAACCTTTCGCACAGTTATGCTAGGGAAACCACCCTATCCTACAATGCCTCAAATGATAGCAGCTCTTAGAGGCTTTGACATTCAAGAAGAGACACAAAAGGAATAAGTCTCAACTCAGTCTGAACACAATATGTCTTTCAATGCCTTTAGAGGCGACTTCAACACTAGAGGAAGAGGCAGAAATGGAAGAGGAAGGGGCTTTTATCCTCCTCAACCACACTCTCATCATCCCTAAATTTCTAGAGGTAGAAGCTTTAGACCAAGTGGCCTTACTCAAACAAATAGCCACTCTTCTCATGATCACTATAGTGCACAGAATGCTTCACCTAGCAACCTACCTCAAATCAATTCTAGAGAAGGTGATCATTTCATGAGAAGCCCTAATCCTTGCCAAATATGCCGTAGGCTAAACCACGGTGCAATTAACTGTCTCTACAGGGGGGATTTCTCCTATCAAGGCACTAACTCTCAACCTGAAGCCCATACTACTCAAATTCAAGGCTCTTATAATAATACCTTCTACATTGATTCTGGTGCAAATGCACACTTGACTCACACACCAGGTAATCTATATAATCTCAAACCTTACCATGGTTTTGACAAAATTATGGTAGGTAATGGTTCTAACTTAAACATTACCCGTATTGGTGACAAACATATTAAACCCTCTTTAAATTTCAAATCTTTTCTTATTGTTCCTGAGCTTAAAAAGAATCTAGTTGCAGTCAGTCAATTAACTTCCAATGCTCATTGATTTTCACTAATGATACCTTTGTGGTTAAGTACAAGAAGACAGAGAAAATTTTGGCAAAGGGGAGTAGAAGCAATGGACTTTATGCCTTTGACAATGGAGGTCTTGCAGCATTTAATGCATTAAAGGAAGGAAAAGCTCCTGACTCAGTGTGGCATCAAAGGCTTGGTCATCCAAACTCAAAGTTTCTTCAAGTTTTGAACAAAAATAAGTGTCTTGATGTTAGTCATTGGAATAAAATACCCACAGTTTGTGTGAATTGCCAATTAGGAAAGAGTTGTAAGAAATCTTTTAACTTATCTCAGTCTATTTACAAGGAACCTTTTGAGAAAGTTCATTGTGGTCTTTGGGGGCCGGCCCCAATTGCATCCTCTCAACACTTCAAGTATTATACTTTGTTTGTAGATGATTGTACTCGATATGCCTGGATAAATCCCCTTAAACTCAAATCTGATTTTTTCAATATGTATTTAAAATTTGAAAGTATGGTTAAAACTCAATTCTCCAAGACCATCAAAATCTTCCAATGTGATAGTGGGGGAGAATTTTAAAAGCTTGAGTTTTTAAACCATCTTGATTATACTGGAGTTTTGAAATATATTTCATGTCCAGGCACACCTGAACAAAATGGAACCGCTGAATGTAAGCATAGTCACATTGTGGAGACAGGCCTAACCTTACTATTTTATGCAAAATTACCCTTATTTTTATTGGTGGAGGATTTTCTAACTGCTACATTTCTCATCAACAGACCACCAGTAAGTAAACTTAACTTTGAAACTCCATTTCATACACTGTTTGGACAACATCCAAATTATGGGTCCTTAAAGGTGTTTGGGTGTAGGTGTTTCCTCATCTTCGAAGCAAAAATCAACACAAATTCCACCCCAAGACTATTCCTTATGTCTTCATTGGGTATAGCACACTTCATAAAGCATATATATGCTTTGATCCTAAAACTATAAGGGTCTATATATCTAGGCATGTTATCTTTGATGAGAACACATTGCCTTATGTTAATGCCAATCATCACTCAGAGTGCAACACTCAAATTTCACAATACCACGAATTTTTAGCTTCTCATACACCTACACAAACATGTCCATCCAATTATGCAGACCAACTTGAACCTATTGAGCCATCCACTCATACACCAGTAAAGTTAACGTGCACTCCACCCGATTCTCCCACACTCTCATGTCCCCTCATATCCCAATCACCACCTCGTCTAACCAGAAACTCCGAACATGTTCACCCTCCTACTGATCTAAATTCAGACAGTACTCCCAACTCACCTTCTTCTAGTGACCCCGGCATTCAACTCTTTGTAGATCTTGATGTGCCTCCACCTCCCATTAATCCAGGTTCCATTACTCAGCCTCACCCCACTTTCGCACCTCCTCCTCTTAATCAACACTCAATGGTGACTCGATCTAAACTCAAAAACCAAATTCCCACAACCAGCCTCTTGTCTACTGTTACCTCATATTTCGACCCTCATACAGTCAACTCAGCTCTAAAACATCCCCACTGGGTAGCCATTATGCAGGACAAACTTCATGCTCTTCATAAAAATAAGACCTGGACCTTGGTTCTTAGACATCCATCCATGCATATTATTGGGAGTAAATGGGTCTTTAACACTAAAGAAAATGCAGATGGGTCTCTTGATAAATTTAAAGCCAGACTTGTGGCTAAGGGATTTAACCAAGTTGAAGGCATTGATTACTTGGACACCTTTAGTCATGTCATTAAACATGGGACTATTCGACTAATCCTTTCTCTTGCAGTTACTCAAAAATGGGATTTGCCCCAGCTGGACATCAAAAATGCCTTCTTACATGGTACTCTTGAAGAAGCGGTTTATATGAGATAACCATTAGGTTTCACCTCTCCTCAACATCCAGATTATGTATGCCTTTTGTACAAAGCCATCTATTACTTCAAACAAGCACCACGAGCCTGGTTTGACAGGTTAAGCACTTATTTGATAACCATTGGTTTCAAGTGCAGTAGAGTTGATTCCTTACTATTTATTTTACATCACTCCTCAAACATAGTTCTTTTACTAGTCTATGTGGATGACATTATCCTCACTGGTAACAATAACGCAATCTTACTCCACTTGATCCACTGCTTTGCTCAGGAATTTACACTTAAGGATCTTAGTCCATTAAAATTTTTCTTATGAATCTCTGCGGCTTATTTCTCTAGAGGGATGCACCTGAGTCAAGAGAGCTATGAAAAGAAACTTCTTCAACAAACTCATATACTTCATGTTAATCCAATTACTACTCATGTTGTCACCAAGCCTCCAACCTTCCTACCTCAGCATTCTAAGATTAATCCAACTGACTTTCGATCAATTATGGGTGCCCTCCAATATCTCACTCTCACGCGACTAGATATCACCTTTGCCGTCAATTTTGTATGTCAACACATGCATTCTCCTCAACCAGAGCATTTCCATGCTGTCAAACGCATCCTCAGGTATATCAGTGGTACATTGTCCTATGGTTTGCAAATCCTTTCGCAGTCATCTCACTCTCTTTATGCTTTCTCCGATGCTGATTGGGCCAGCTGCCAACTCACTAGAAGATCCACCTCCAGTGTGTGTACCTATTTGGGCTCTAACTGCATCACTTGGGCCTCAAAGAAATAACCTACAGTTGCCAGATCAAGTTGCGAGGCAGAATATAGAGTTCTTGCTACTACTACTGCTGAAGTTTTATAACTCACTCATCTGTTGTAAGAAATTATTCTCCACTCCGCCACAACACCCACCTTTTATTGTGACAATCTCAGTGCACTCTACCTAAGTGTCAACCCAATTCTTCATGCAAGGACCAAACATGTGGAGCTTGATTATCATTTTATTCGTGAACAAGTTGCAAAAGGGTGTCTCATTACTGAGTTTGTGCCTTCTCATACTCAAGTGGCTGACATATTCGCTAAAGCTCTACCTACTACTCCATTTGCATCCTTACGCTACAAGCTTGGTGTGGTTTCCTCCCACATGCTTCACTTGAGGGGGAGTGTTAATGAACACGTCCACACTGATTACCCTACTTCTCCTATAATTGAGGAAGATACTAACAACCTTAACAAACTAACTGCTTATTGAATAATATCCATTATATAGACTTAGTCTCCCTTGTATTTATCTCATTTAGTATAACAACGTACTGTGTATCTCTATATAATGTCATACGTATAATCAATGACGTTACCTGAGAAAGCTTGAACTTTATACAGCAAACATAATTCTTCTTTCTTTATTCCTTTTTAACCTAGAAATTCTACAGGAACATCATGTTCCATTTAAGGGTTCTCCATTATTCTTCTTTGCCCCCCTAGAATCTTACCTTATTCTGATTAGCCCAAAATTAGTCTATTTGCTCCAAAATCATCTGCTATTTATAAAAAAAATTGCCGTTGGAAAAATAAAATAAAGCCTTTGCTAAAAATATATAACCGTTGCAAAGATGTTTCGTTTTAGGTTTTTAAATTATTATTTTTTGTTAGGTGGAACAAGATGTTTAGGGTTAGAAATCTAATTAAATAAAAAAAAATTAATTCCTAGGCGGAAGATCTTATGCTGCTGGAGTCCTTTTTTTTAGTGGGTTAGGCGGAACATCATATTTCGCTTAAAGTGGGGCCCAGAAAAAAGTCACTAGTGTATTTTCAAATTTGTTATTTTTTGTTGTGCCAAATGCTATATATGATAATATACCTTACCCACAAAAAACATCAAAACCTCATATATACATATTTAGCATACTCAAAAAGATTTCTCTAACTGGTATCAAACATGTACATGCTTTGTCCTGGCACGAAAGACTAGATTCTTCATCAAACAAATAATGCTTTGACTTTCACAATGAAAAATATTCTTCCTAACTAAGTTCCTTTAATATATAGTGTAAACATACCACCGCTTTTTGATCATCTGTCACTACGACATATTCTATCACAATAGTGGAGTGAGAAATAATGTTCTACAACTTAAAGTCCCATCTAATCTTTATACAACCCAAAGTATACACTCACCCACTAATACTATTATCTTTTTTATACGAAGGGCAATCACGGGCCAACTTACGTTGACCTCGAACTAATCTCTTCTCTCCGAACAAGGCTTACAAAACACACATTTAATTCCTGCGGTCCGTAACCCCAAGTCGCAACTACGAAGTTTCTAACCTGGGGTGTTTGGATTTACAGATACACCCGATTCTACCAACTTGGACAACCATTGGGTTCTAAAACTATTCTTATTATCGATATCACCATTCATGTCTGCATTAACAAAAAACCTTATAGACCCAAATTTAACTTTTTGAAACATAAGTTATGATTTGTAATACCTAAATATCAACTAAACTACCTCAAAAGTTATTTACATGGTTTTCTCACTTATTTTATCATTATTCTCACTACATGGGTTATATCTCATTTAGTACACACTATGTCATGCATAAGACATCCAAAAGGATATGCATAAGGTAACTAATCTATTTATGGACATTCATGCATTATAAATTGTGAGTTATCCTTGGGTAGTTCGAAGTGACTAGCCAAAAGGGTGCTCACGGGTTTTACACCATCAGTGTTGAGTCTGTTGGACACTTTATTCATATATTCTATGTATGATAAGACTAAGTAATCATTCACCTTTTTAAGTGATCCTCGTTATATGAAATTCCCTCAATTCTCAAATCCTTCATTGTAAACTATTTGGGCATTTGTCTTTTTATTTTCTTTAATTTTTCAAAAGGAAGCACTTACAATAATGATATCATTTATATATAATAGATAAATAGTAAATGATTTTTTAAATTTATTGATATAACAATAATGATTTTCATGGAATGCCATTAAGTCATTGTTTTACGTACATAAACACATCAAACTTATCATATCACTCCCTTGGATCTTGTTTCAATCCATACAAACACTTTTAAAGGCCATTTATATCAAGCAAATTTCTATGTTTGAAATCAAGAAACAAAAAAACATTTTTCGATGGTGAATTTTATCCAATTTTCTTTGTGGAATCACAAAGCAACAATGATAGGGTGATCTTGACTTAGGTACGTCCCTAGTAATAGTATTTGGACTTTGTTACCTCTTTAATTGTGTTTTAGACTTTAGGACTTTCTTGTCACTCAATACAGATGTTTCACCACTTAATATTCTTAATTAAAAAATAATAATAATTTGTGGGAAAACATATACACTCAGTGATTAAAATCATACTTAAGTATAAAAAAATGACTTACTAGAGTCTAATTACAACAATTAGTGAGATAACTACGTCAAAAAACATGATTTCATATCACCATTTTTCAGGTATAAGTACTGAACTATTATAAATAATGGACGAAGAGAATTGAGAGAGCCATAATATTGTATTTCTCAAAATGTGTGTACAAACTCATATGGGGATCACCTCATTTATAGGACATAGTGAGGTATCCAAATAGACATGGAAGATGTGTGGACATCTTACTAAAATTTATATTGTTTAATATTCCCCCTTGGATGTACAATATATTAACCATTTAATTATTATTTCCTTATTAAAATCTTACTAAGGAATAACCTAGTGGGAAACAACCAAATTGAAGAAAAAAATTACAACTTTTTGATATCATTGAATTTGTATTGGATGTGATTAATGTGGCCTCGTTAAAACCTTTATTGTAAAAACCCTATGGGAAAATCTAGCTAAAGGAAAAAGAGTAAAACGCACATATGTCCCAAAAGAGCATGATTTCTTATCTTCCCCATGGAAAGGAGCTCACCCTAATTTTCTTATCTCGAATTCACTAGTAGCGAAGTCTAAACATTCTCATCCCATGTACAAGTTTTTGGAATGTTGTTTTTGGAAGTCACTTGGTAAACAAATTAGTAAGGTTGTCAGTTGAATACACTTGCTTGACTTCACTTTTATTTTTCTTTTGAAGCTCGCGAGTGAAGAAAATATTTTGTAAAATGTACTTAGTTATGTCTCCTTTGATAAAGCCTTCCTGAATTTATTTTATACACACTGCATTGTCTTCATATATGATACTGAAAATATATGTAATGGAAGATAACTGATAAGAACTACGAACATACTAAATTTAAGATCTCAGTCATACACATTCACGACTAGCTTCATGAAGTGATAAAAATTTAGAGTGGTTAGAAGAAGTATATACTAAAGTTTGTTAGAGGAAGGCCGAGAAGTAACAGTATACCACTAATAAATACATAACCTGTCTGGGATCGACCCTTATAAGGATCAGAGAGGTATCCATAATCTGCCTAACCTACTAACTCATAACCATTGTAATGATTAGAATAATTTAATCTCATATTAGTGGTTCCTCGTAGATATCAAATGATATGATTGATACTAATTCAATGTCTTTTTGTTGGTGTAGAACTATATCTAGCATGCAAGTTGAGTGAAAAGGATATATTCGGTCTAGTCTATTGTGCCAAGTATAACAATGCACTAATTGCACTTAAATAGGGTACTTCAGGACCCAATATTTCCTTATCATCTTCTTTAGGATGGCATGAATATTTCTTTACTTACTGTATGTGTTGTATCTATACCAAATCTTTTCAACACTTTTTAAGTATAATTATATTGGAGGAAAAAAATTCCACTAAATTTTCTCTCGACTTGCAGACCGAGACAAAATTTTATTTTCCCGAGGTTTTTATCTCAATTTACTTCTTCAAATAGTTAGCAATGTTCTCTAGCTCTTCTGGAGTTCCGATCAAATTAATATCATCCACATAAATTGTTACTCTCTCAAACCCCATTGGGGATTTCTTTGTAAAGACACATCGGAAACTTGGATTGTTTTCATACCCTTTCGTAGACAAGTATTCACTAAGATTGTTGTACCAAATCCTTTGAAATTTTTTTAACCCATACAATGAACATCTTAATTTAATTGAGTTCATAATCCTTGGCTTTACTTCTGGCAAAGAAAATACTTTAGGTATTTTCATATAAATTTTTGTGTCTAAGTTCTCGTATAAATAAGCGGTCACGACATCCATGAGCCTCGTATTAAGATTTCCAGAGACCGATAAATTAATCTGATATCTGAAAGTTATACCATCCATAACGAGTGAGTATGTTTCATCATAATCAATCCCAGGTTTTTGCAAGGAACCTTATGTCATAAGTCATTCCTTATATCGAGTGATTTACAAACACCGATTTGTAACCTATTGGGTGAACATATTTTTGAGTTTTTACTATGGGTCCAATTACACCACGTCTATTTAGATACTCAAGTTTTTTCTTGATGTAAACTTCTCATTTTAGCAAATCTTCTCCTTTTCAACATTCAATTATAGTAAGTGATTCATTATCATCATAAATGCCCTTTGAATTTTGTGTTGCTATTATATATGAAAATATATCATTGATGACTATTTTATTGTGATCCCACATTTCTCTTGAATATAAAGCATAAAAATCTCATCATTGTTCTTAGGTACCTTTACCTCTTCAGGGAATTTTATAGTCACTTTAGGGACTTGTGTCTTTTCAGAGATACTAACCTCTTCAGGGGTTTTAGATAAAGTGGATTTTTTATTCATAACCTCTTCTGGAACGTTATGAGGGCATGGTTTTTCATTTTATCTTCATTTTCAGGGAGGGGAATTCTTGGAACCCATAGGTCCACTGCGCTTTTAGCATGAAATAGATTCATTTGTTACTGAAATAAAAGTTTATCCCATTGGAACACCATTTCTGGGTGGTGCATTAGCCGTGGGTACATGAGACTTTGTTACTTTTGTTTCAAAATGCATCAGGTAATTTATTTACAATTTCTTGAAGATTTATTGTCCTTTGCACTTCATGCTCACTTTGGGAGGTACTGGTATCTAGATGAGACAAGGTGAAAGTATTCTATATTAATTCTCGTCATTCTTGTGTAACAAATTGTACTTCAGGTACATTCGTCCGTCCCTATAATGGTGAGAAGATTATCTCATCAAAGTTAAAATTTGCAAATATAATGGTAAAAACATCAATGCATTAGGATCTATTGAGATTTCAACTCATGATAGAGTGTGATTCTACAACACTAAGTGTCGTGTAATATAACCCCATGGATAATGCATGGAGTTTTTCTAGTGTGAGCTTCTGGATTCCAACACTAGAAGTAATGAGAATGATCTTTTGTCACCTTCATTACTTGTTTTCATATGATACCCATTCATTCTTATATCTTTAAAACTAAAAAAATATCTTCTGGAATTGATTGAGCATATTTTATTTTGTATCAATAAGTGGGTATAATTAGGTAGCACCATGTGGGCTCTTCCGGAGCCGTCAATAATTTTAACATGATCGGTTATTATGAAAACATTTTCCATATCAGACATCAAGTCGGAGAAGAACTTTTGATTATGAAAAACAGTATGAATTGTTCTACTATCAACTAGACAAGTGTCATTGCTTGCTTACATTTTTTGATCCATGCCTTTTATACGAGTAACAAAATCAAAGGTTACCAAACATATAAGCATTGAAAAGATAAATGTAAAACCTTGCAATTTATTATAGTACAGACTTAAAGAAAAAAGACAACAATGTTTCAGGCATAATGAAAAAATAACATTATTATAGCGATAGTAAGGAAACATAGTTTTCAGTACTTCGAGGTCTTATGAGGGAGGTGTTAATCATGGAAACAAATGTCTCATTATCAATGGGATTTCTATCCTCATCCTGAAAAAAATCAGTAATATTAAGGTGGGTAGTATCATTTTTTAGCAGTCTTCAGGACCTTCCATGATGTTTATCTCCATCGTCGAAAGGTCTTCAGGATCTTCCATAACATTTATTTCAACTCCCCTTTTCAAGGTATGATATATTTCTCAACACTTTCACTATAGTTTCGTGTCTAATGTCCACTAAGGCCACATCTATAACAAATATCTTTTGGATTTGGTAGACCATGATTTAGATTCTTATTATTATTGCGACCATTCCTCTTCTGGTGGGGATTGAAGTTGGTATTTTTTTCGCGGGCCATAATTATAGTGACCACTCTTCTGAGACTTTCATGGCCTCGTCGTAAGTTACCTTTTCCTCTTTTAATATTTTGAGTAGAATTAACATTCACTTATAGGAGTGTTAAAGAGACAGTTGACTAAGGTTTATGTTTTTTCATTAATAAATCATTAATATGTTCAGTGACTAGGACACAATAGATTAGCTCTGAGCACTTTTTAAATCCTCACTCTCTATATTGCTGCTACAGGAGCATATTTGAGGCACGAAAAGTGAAGAAAGTTTTCTCTAACATATCTGCATCCTACACCTTTTTTTCCACATAAATTAAGCTTGGAGGTAATTTTGAACATTGTATAATTGGATTCATATACTATTTTAAAATTCAAAAATCTCAAGTTGAGTCATGCATGGTGTGCACTTGGAAGTATGGATGACTTTTGGTGGTCATAACACTCCTTCAGGAAGTTCCATAATTCAAAAGGATCTTTCACAGTACTCAGTCTTTAGATCAATGTGAATGTGATTCCATAAAAAATGATTGCCTTAGCTTTTTTCGGTCTTGACATAAATATTAAATAAGTATATATGGACTTTTTATGTCATTATCATTTTAATTGAAAGAATCAAAACTTCATTTTGATTTTAGGACATATTGTATTAGAACTTCAGGTCCAAAAATATATATAGTAATTGGGAACTTCAGGTCCCAAATTAGAAATATGAATGGGGAACTTTAGGTCCCAAATTTCAATTGGCATTTGGAACATATGGTCCCAAATTTTATTTTTAAAATTATAGTTGAGATGTTCAATATAAAACACAACGAAGGATAAAAAGATATAAAAAAAATGGGAACAGTGTTACAAAAAATAACAAATGAAAATTTTCATGCCATTAAATTAAAAAATATATATTGCATATATCTCAAGTATCAACTTTTGGACACACAAAGTAGCCTAGCATGATTCAATAAGCACATAGGGTGATAATACTTCACAGGGCAATGATAATGAACCATAAACATACCTTTGTTAGAGATATGAGAATGATGAAAAGTTCTTGACACTTTAAAATTAGTTTGAGTTCTCACCGCTATACTTTGCTACAGGGATGGTACAAAAGAAAGAGGGATCACACGTTATAAAATAAAGGACAAACAGAATTTATAGAGAGATAATATTGTATTTATCAAAATGTGTGTACAAACTCATATGGGGATCACCCTATTTATAGGATATGGTGAGGTATCCCAATAGACATGGAAGATGTGTGGATATCCATACCAAAAGTCATATTATTTAACATGAGTGAAATATTCTATGTAAATTGAAAGTTAAGAGAAACACTATTAAACATAATTGCGCCCACCGCCTTATTTTTTTACAAAAAATGACAACTTTGATATTGGAGATATTTTTTTCAAAAATGTCTTTCAATATTAAACAAGTACCAAGTGGACATAAAAATAGTCTAAAAATGCCTTGGCACATTGGATAGACAAACTATTGGAGAGGGCCTAATGTTTCATCCAACATGATCATTAGATCACCATAACCTTCTTTGATGAGAGTTAGTGAATATTGTCTTTGTTAACTCCTAGAACCACAACGAGCCACTAATAGTGTCCCCAATTTAACCACTCTGGGCTAGCCTAGTTTTGGGTTTTAACCTAAAAGGTCTAAAATGCTAGCTAAATGATTATGCCCACTTTTGTACTATTTACTAGATCCTACATTTTTGATGTGGGACAATTATTTGATACAAAAGATATTTAACAATCCACCTTAGATCAGACCTGATTTCTTCAATCTTCTAACACCATTTCACAATCTTAATCATCCCATTTAAGATCCAACATGATTCGTTATGACTTTATCTTGAGTCATATAGTTGGCACCTAGTGGATTCTCCACCTTGGATGGACTATTTAACACGCCAAAAATTGGAATTTGGGTGCTACTGATTGATGGCACCAATAGAACCATTGTCTTTGATACCACTGTTAGGTATCATACCTATAATTATCCATTGATATTATCACTAACTTAATCGTGTGCGCCTAGAATTGTGTGGAATTTTAACTTAAAAGGCATGGGTTCTAGTTAAAGGATCATTCCCACTTAAGTTATATATGTTTAACTATCCATCTCTTGATATGAAACTTAGTGGATTCACAAGATATTTATAACACTCTCGAAAATAAAATTTTGTTATGAATTCTAATGAAAAGTAGGGATTTTACTTACCTGTATTGGTTGGCCTCTAATTACAAGGACTTTTTAAGTTTTAACCTACATTGATCTTATTATTAAGGGATTTCAAGCATGCACTTAACACAATAATGTTCTTGGGAAAAGTGGAGGTTGATGAGCTACTGCCAACTTTTCTCTTATCTTTTATAGTAATTCTATCGATTTTTCATTCAACCTTTGGCTGTTTGAATGCAAGGAGGGCATGAATGACACACCATCCAAATAAGAAACATATTATTCTTCGACTGACATAAAGGATAGACTAGGCTTGGAGTTTTTGGGAACACTTCCACCCGATGTCAACACGAAACCTACTTTTATTACGCAACTTGTAGCTTGTTTGAAGCTACGATTAATATAACACTTCATGAACCTAAAAGGATAGCCCATCTCCAACTTATAAGTATGACATGCGAGTAGGAGCATATTGGTTGGTGTAACTATTGTTCAATTCTTATTCGACCCATTCATTGTGACACATAATTTACTCCACACCCGATTAATGGTGTTAAACTATATGTTGAGCGAGCTCGTTATCCGATACTTGCAACATTGGTTTCCCTTGTTGAATTTCAAGCCAACCTTCTCCCATATGCCCATTTTTTCTTCATCAATCGAATAGTGTGATATATTTTCCACCTTTTACAAATCAATGCATCTTCATTCTTTGAAAAACATTCTTCTAGTGACTTCCCTTTTATGATTGTCTTTTAGGGTGTCCTGGGTTTCTCAAAATTGGAGTTTTTCAAATTTCGATTATTGGAATTCAAAATAAGTTTCCATTGAATTTTCTGCAAGGATAAAAGTGTTTGTACACTTGAAAATAAGAATATCGAGTTTGCGGATGAAATGGGTGGTGAAAATATTAGATTTAGGGTGTATTTATATAATATGGTAAAAATAATTATTAGAGAGTCTTTGGTATATTAGTGTTGTCCCTACGATATTCTAGTTGACATGGGGAACTGATCAATTCAAAAAATGTAATGTCGTAGGATGGTGACTTATAGACAAAGTCTTAGAATTGGGTGCCTTATTTGGTGGCACTAAAATGATATTGGAGAATTTTAGTGAGATAAATGCTCAAATTCCCCTAGAGATGATCTTAGAAAATATTTTCTTACATTTTAACGTAAATTAAAATTACTCAGTTACACATTTTATACATTAGTGCTTCTCCACGGCATGTAGCATTTTATAAAAATGAAACTTTTTCTTCTCCAATTTGTGATTTTGGCTCTCGAGAGCAAGTGGCAAACTAATAATTTTGATAAAAGGAAGAAAACTTATTTACATAATGCAATTGATTTTGATTCCTAAGGAGGGTCAAAGGTCAACTCTGTGTGGCAAACCAACTAATGCAGAAGAGGTTCCGACATCAAATCAACTTCTACGGGAAGCTAGACCGTTTTATTCATTATTACTTTTAATTTTTTTAGTTATTTCTAATAACAACTTATTTTTGTTAAATTTGAAAGAAGGGAATAATATTAAAGAAAAAAACATGCATTAAAACCAAAATATCAAAATGAAATAACATAACTTAATTGTTCATCTCACAACGTTTAATAAAAAATAATAAAAATATACTACGATGCGTTGTCGTGGCTCTTACGATGCGATCTACGCATCTTAGACAGGATAATGACTCTGGCTTGTTTTTTGTGTCTTCTACCTCATCGTACCATTATTGGTGTACATCACACTCCATCCAGGATGCATCACGGTAAATACACATGACAATAAAATCCAAAATGGTCTCCCTCGGTTAGCCTTCTGTATGTCATAGATGGTGGTAGTGATCATGTATTTAATTGTACATCTCCTCTCTCACATTGTGACCCATAAGAACCTATTAACACAACGACCTTTAGGTCTATTCCTAAATTAACGAGATAAGTTAATACATATCAAAACAGTAATACATCATAAATAAAATTTGATCATACAAGAATTCAAAAAAAAATTACTAGGTCAACTAGATGTACTATTGAGTCCCACGAACACTCGTAACATGTGACCTTCATTGATACTCTTCATCTTGATATGGTTATGGAGCAATAGCAAGGGTACCCTCCAAGTCATGGTAAGCCTATTCAACGTACAAGATCTGCAGCCCTATTTGTACGTCTTCGGCAAGTTCAACACTAACAGATGCTTGGTACACCTTTGGTACCAACGTCCTGAACTTTCACTCCATCCACCATGTGTCAGAGTCCAGCTGTACATCCACATAAGTGAAGGAAATTATCAATATATAGGGATTTAATTAGTATGCAATCTTCTCAAGTTGAACGTGTCGTCATGCCATGTTGATCATAGAAAGAAATTGGACCATTGTAAATCCAATGTGCTCACGTCGACAACAATCCCATTTATACCATACATAAATAGAATTTTGGACTCATAAATTATCTCTCTTCCCTTTAATAATGTGGGATGATAACACCTTATCCTTATCAATATAATGGCTATACATCCTTGATGCCACACCACTTTCATGTATACCTAATACTCCAACTCTCCACAGGCCATAATGAGATTGTGATGAACCTCACACGTAGAAACCTTCTCGTTCTCTCATTTCCATCATAGTATGCTTTGGAATTCATCGTCATTGGAATTCTCATCAACCAACATAGGGTGCATGCATCATAGGTACTCAAATCACCAAATCTGTAAAGGAATTATAACTAAATGAAATTAATTTACTTGAAGGATTCAAATGAACTCATTCACATACGACCTGTAATGGGTATTTCCCTGATAACGACTCTATTGGAATTCCACATCTAACCTATTATAAAGATGTTCCATAATGGTGTCGTCCCAGCCAAAATCACCTAAATGTTCCAGGTGAATCAATGGCATCATCTAAATAAATCTTATGACACTATTAACATTAACAATTGTTAATAACAACTATCTGATAATGTATAACATAAATTACTTAATGTAGTGTGACACCCCGCTCAATTAAATACCGAGTGATCAGTCATTTATTAAATTAAATCAGAATATCCAGTTGGTTCATTCTTAGCATCACCATCGAAAAACATTTATTTTTCACCTACTAATTAATTAAGCTAGTGACAAAAACATTTAATCATTTATTTATGATCCAAAAATTTAAACCATTTACCACATTCACTATACTAATGAATAAAACCATAAAAATGAGAAAGCATATGTCCGAATAGATAATATTGGAATAAACATTCCAATTAAAAATCTCAAATACAATAGTCCATAATAAAACTGAATCCCATCAAACTGAAATAAAGGAGTACAATATCCCTTTGAAATAAATGATAACTCGGAATGGGCAACATGACCTAACTGAAGTAACTAAATCAGAAACTGGATGGATAAATGTGTAGGCATCTAATAACAAGGACCTGCAACTTTCACAATTGATATAGCACGTCAAATCATCTAATAGCCTACGTCTGGCGTCCCTGTGGATGGACACCTAAAATAGTTGCACAAGGAAAATAGATTTGCAAGAAATAGGTCAGAGCCAAATTGAAAATATTTTATAACGGTTTAGAAAGTATTTGAAAATGCTTAAAAGCAGATATTATATTCATGTTAGTTATGAGGGCTCTCTCTTGAGAAATCTCACCTCGCAACTAGTGTGCACGCCTAATGTATCGCTAAACCGTTCTAGTTATTACTATCACGCCTAAATAGTTCAATCTCATAAATCTTTAAATCCATTATTTCATAATAACTACCCATAGTTCCCACATAATATGTTAATGAATATTTTCATATCTTTTATCTCGAGTGGGAGAGTTTTCACAATCAAAGTTAAGTGTTCCCACACTTAAGTTATTTTAGATTTCACTATCCATTTTTTCTACTAAGTTCACAAGTAAAACATATCACAAACACACACACACACACACACACACACACACACACACACACACATATATATATATATATATATATATTTCTGGTGATAATTATTATTCAACACAAATAGATAAGAGAAGCGCAATCACCAAGCAAAGTAAAGAAGATAAAATGTTAATCACACAACAGGAGATATACATGGTTCAGCAAGAATGCCTACGTCCACGGTGGTGCAGTCAGTATTATTTCTATATATTCCGAGGAGCGTTTACAGAGAATATAGTGCATATCTTTTGCCCCAGACCTAGGGTTTATTATATACATATCTGTCTTCGGGGAGTGGGGGTATTGTAATCCCGCACGTTTACCAACTTCTCCTAGAATATCTCTATTTGAGAACATGGGAGAACACTAAGTTACACTGAATTAATGTTAAGGTGCGAAGGGCTTGGACTTTGGGCCGTTTTAATTGGGCTAGTCGTCCAGGCCTGTAATGCCAATTCCGGGTACCCACAATTGCCCCTAAATTTTTTGGGCCATAATTTGGGCTTAATAAATTTAAATGATTTGTCATAATGGCTCTATTTCATATCACGTAACTCTTCCCAAAATTTGAGAGTTGATTTAGGCGGCATTCGCTTGGTGTCCTGTGCGCGATGATTAGTATCATTTAAAAGTCATTTTGAGCAGCGTTTCATAGTTGCCATTTAATGCTTCTTAGTGTTATTCCATCTTCTGCGAGTGTTAGCGATTTGTGCCCTTTTCTCCAGGTCTTCATTTTCTTCGCTTTCGATCTCCCTCGTCATATGGGCTTGTGACCTTGCACTGCCCAAGCAAAATTTTCATCTCGTAAGTCTCCCTTTCTTTCTCTCTGTGTTTTTTTTTGAATTTGTAGTTAAGGGTTTACAAATGGTGAAGATAGGTAATAGATCAATGTCCGAGTTTAGGAAATTTTATAATATCCCAGAGTGGGTAGAGATTGAGTGCGCCTCTCTTCCTAGAAATGTTAGAGAGATAGAGGGTGCCCATTGGATTCACGTCTTGTTACTTTCTCAAAGGGGCTTACTTTTCCTCCAAATAATTTATTCTTGCATTTCTTTGGTTATTTCAACATTATTCCTGCACAATGTTCTCCCAATGTATGGAAGATAATTAATGGTGTTCATAGAATAAATCAACTGTATGGCACCAAATTAGGGCTCGCCGAAGTCTGCTTTTGCTATTCCTTTTCTCGAACTAGCTCTGGTGTTCTTTTTCCTAAGGCCAGGAGTCCTGACAGGGTGTTGGTAGTAAACCTACATGATTCCCATAAGGATTTCTGGCAAGATGGCTTTCTTGCTAGAAATTAGCAGTTCTCACCCCAAACTGAGGGGTCGAGGTCTGATAGGTTTACTATTCCCTTTTATGGGGAAGAGTATATAGGTAGTCTTTGCTCTGTCCTTTCAATTTCTTTATTAATGTGTGATCTTTCTAACTTTTTCTATTTTTTCTTCAGCGAGGTCGAAGAACTTAAAGCCTGCCCTTAGCGAGGTTTGGCTTTCAGAGTTGGTTAAAGCTTGCAATATCAGGGAGCCCTTAGTTAACGGTGAACATCCCCGGTCTGTCGCTTTCCTGCTCAAGTACAAGAATATTGGGTTTAGCTTTATAGCAAGGCCTGTGGATAGTATTTCGGAATTTGATACCTCTGAAGAGACTGCTGCCGATCCCATTCAGTTGGATGAGGAGGAAAGAAGTTCTGAGAGTGATATCAGAGGCAGTGATGAAGGCAATTTTGGCGAGGGGATCTCCAGTGGTGACAGTTCTTCTAATTCAGAAGAAGTTTCTAAAGCCCAAGAACCCTCGAGCACATCCCACAGCTCTAGCAAGGAAATGGTTCCTCCAAGGAAAAATTTGATTCGAGATGATGATGATGATGATCATGTGCTTCTCGCTCAGAAGTCGAAGAAGCAAAAGTCCAGAACTGGGGCTATTGCTACTGGTTCTCGGTCTACTGCTCAGGAACAGGAAAATAAGAGAAAGGAAGAATAGCAGTTGAGAGAGAGAGAGAGGAGGAGGAGGAAGGAAGAAGAGAAGAAGAAAATTAAGGAGAAAAAGAAGGTCGAGGAGAGGAGGAGGAGGATAGAGAAGGAGAAGGAAAAGGAAGAGGAGAGGGGAAAAATGGAAGCGAGGACAAAGGTTGGGTAGGCCTTGGTTCCTGTGTCAGCGTTATCGGAGGGTGCCTTGGTTGCCACTTCTCCCCAGTTGGCCCCTGTACTGCTCGAGCGAGCAATCCTTCCTGCTGACCGCCAAAGGACGATGGGGATTGATCAGTTAGCTCTGCAAGCGATCTAGAGGCTAGCCTTGGTAAGTCTATTTCTCTTCTCTAATGCTTCCCAATTTCTGCTTATTTCCTTCTTCTAATATATTCTTTTACTTTGCAGTTTGTGACTGATTTCGACGTGCTTTATCTCTCTCGTGATGAGCTGATTAATAAGAACGGTGAGATGGATAAGCAGAATGCTACTTTGAGGGTGAAGGGTACAGATCTCGAGGCTAGTTTGAAGGTCGTTGATGCTGGTCGGACATCTTCTGATCTTACTCTTTCTAAAGCCAATCATAAGCGGGAGGCAGCAGTTAAAGAACTGAACGAACTGCGGCAAGCCTAAGATCTGGTATGCTCGAGCAAGCTGGATATTATGAAGGAGAATAAGGTGTTGAACTATTAAGGAGGAGTCATATAACTCCGGGTGGGCTGCTGCATATGAAGACGCTGAAGTTCAGATAGGCTACATCAGCCGTCTGAACTTCAAGAAGGGCTGGAACAAGGCCCTTTTAGCTGCTGGTGTGGATGTTTCTTCTCCTCTGTTCGACGAGCATGATCCAGGACCAAAGCTAATTATGGATGAAGCCCCTGCCCCATCCATTGAAGGTGTTTACCTTTCCTCCCTGATAGTTCCTACTGATGCCCTTCCTACTCAAGTGATAGAGGTTGTCCCTGCTGAGGGAGGTCCTTCCACTGCTGTTGACAAGGGGAAGCAGCCAGCTTCTTCTGGGCAGCCTGAGGTTGCCAGCTAATTTGCCCTTAGGGTTACTCTTATATTTTTATTTGTAATTTCCCTTTCTGCTTCTTCAATATACTCTGATCTTTTTCGTATGAATGAAATGAGAAGACTTTTTGCTTTAGTGTACTGAATAATTTTATCTTTCATTGATCTTTTATTACTTGTAGTTGATTGATGTTGATGATTATATACCAGCCACTTCTCAATTGGTAAGAATGCTTGGTCCTGATGTAAGTTCCGAAGTTTTTCATACCTTTGTGAGGATTTACAAATCACTGTGATTGAGGAACAAGTGTTTCATAGAGAAGATTGAGCTCGTCGTTAAACTGAAAGACAGGCTCCAAGAGATAGAGGAAGTTAGTGCCTCAGTCCAAGAAAATGTGAATACACTGAGAGCAAAGCTTCTAGATGCTTCTGAGATTAACCAGGTTAGGGAAATTCTTCAGCAAGAGAATGAGGCATTGAGGAGGGAAGTCTCGTGACTTAGGGAGCATGCACCGAGCATCGCTCCTGTAGTATTACGAGGTTCCTCCTCATCACAAGCTGGAGGTGGACCAAGCGATGTTCCTTCGGTGCTGCGAGGTTCTACCTCACCGACTGTTTCGCGAGCTGGTACAAACACAAGGAGCTCAACTAGGGAAATGGAAGAGCTCCGTGGTGATGTCCAACGAGCATATGTGATTGCTTTTAGGCTTCAAAGGGACGTCACTCGGCTGAGGCATCTGTTTAAGAGAGGACCTCGGCAAGTATGGGCCGATGGTTATGACCAAGGTTGGCTAGATGCTCCGACGAGGCTAACAGAGTTTGAAGAGCTCGCCTTTATTAGGGGATGATTGAGTGCCCTGAAGGATCTGCAAGTCCCAAGGAACTCAATGCTCTGGTATCGTCATGAGATCTCTCCTTCTACTCTAATGCCTAACCCCTTTCGGAGAGATGATCAGTGGATCCCTATCGATGCCATCCCTCGGCAGCTATTGGAGTCAGATGCGAACGAAGTTGAGGATGATCTAGTTCCCCATCCCGACGATGGTCGAAGAGCTCAAGTGAATGATTATCTTGTTCAGAGGCCTCGGCCTCATTAAGATTTTTCCAGTAGTAACTTTGTATTCATATGTGATAATGTAATGTTGATGTTTTGGGCGAGCTTGCCGACTAAACACGGGTTGTATTTGTTATAAATGTGATGAAGTAATGTAAAATTTATGTTTTGGGTGAATTTGTCGACTAAACAAGTGTTTTATATTTTCCACATCCTCTAGACTTTGCTCAATAACCTTGGGCCTCTCCTGGCTGACTAGATTTGTAAATTTTCATTGTCAAGTAAGTGTCCCTCGAGTTCAGTATGCTTATGAGATACCATTCTGCCCCACTTTACCTTTTAGGTTGTGTCGTCACACTCCCTTAGGCCTAAGTGTGGCAATTGGCGAAGACACACCTGGTGTTGGATGCTCTATCCGACCAGGATTTTATTAACCAAACATTGTTTGGCAACCAATTTTGAACTCGACATATTGCTTAAGGATCTCCTGTAGGGCTTCATATATTGCCAGGGGCAATGCTAAGAGGTTTTTCGTGTTTTATAATGAAAACCTGAGGAGGGTGATTTCCCTGCTATAGCGTAATGATTAATGTGCCTGTCACTTGGAAAGGGTGTGTGAGTTATAAAGTTCATATACTACTTAACTGACACTTTGTAGAATGAAACTGCTAAATAACTTTTATTAATGATAAGGAAATGAGCTTCCAGTTTCATAAGTACAACTCAAAAGAAGAATCCAGAAATAGAATTTCTTAAGATTAGTTGCATTCCATGCTCGAGGTATCTCTCTGCCTTCCAGCGTTTCTAAGTGATAGGCTTCTCGCAGATCATCTCTTATTATCTTGAATGGTCCTTCCCAGTTTGGCCCTAACTTGCCATCTGATGGTTTTACTGTGCTGCCCAAGACTTTCCTTAGGATATAGTTCCCAACTCAGAATGCCCTTGGATTGACCTTCTTGTTATAGTGCTTTGTGAGTTGTTGCTGATCGCTCACTAGTTTCACCAAGGCAAGCTCTCAGCGTTCGTCAACTAGGTCAAGTTCAGCGAGCAATGCTGTATCATTTTGACCCTGGTCGATAAGGGTGGACCTCATGGTGTGTAAGCCAACTTCTAATGGGATGACTGCTTCCATTCTGTATGTTAGTGAGAATGGGGTTTCCCCCATTGCTTGACTTGGGGTAGTACAGTAGGCCCACAGAATATGCGGTAGTTCATTCACCTATGCGCCTTTGGCTCGTTCTAATCGTTTCCTTAGCCCATCGATCACCGTTTTGTTGGAAGCCTCGGCTTGGCCATTACTCTGAGGATAGGCCACCGAGATGAAATGGTGTCTGATTCTGTGGTTATTACAAAATTTTTGAAAGGAGCCGCTCTCGAACTGCGTTCCATTATCAGTGATGATGGTCCTAGGGATCCTAAAATGGGTGATTATATTTTTCCATATGAATCTTATCATATCTGCGTCTCGAATGTTCATCAGTGGCTCTGCCTCGATCCATTTGGTAAAGTAGTCAGTTGCAACCAACAGATACTTGCGATTGCCGGCAGCGGTAGGAAGAGGTCCTACGATGTCCATTCCCCATTGGGCAAATGGCCATAGGCTCGAAAGTGATTTTAGATCACTAGAGGGTTGATGGAGCATGGGAGCATGAAGTTGGCATTTTTTGTATTTGTGAACATACACTACAGAGTCTCTTTTCATATATGGCCACCAATAGCCTTCCTTTATTACTCGAAAAGCCAATGACCTTCCTTCAATATGGCCTCCACAGATTTCCTCGTGGAGTTCATGTAGAATTTGCTCGACATCCCTCGGGTGAACACATTAAAGGTAGGGATCGAAGAACGATCTCTTATATAGCTTGCCCTCAGGAGATAAGTGAAAGCGAGCAGCTTTGACTCTTATCTGGTGAGAGGTCTTCTTGTTATCTCGAAGTGCGCCATCCTTCAAATAGTCCTTTAAAGGATCCATCCAACTGGGCGCTGACTTAATTGGAGCACTTGGTCCACGCTTGGCATCTCGTTGTTATGGTTAATGCTCGAATGAGCTAGGAAATCGATGGGGATTGTTCTTTTTAAGTCGAAATTAATTGCTAAACTTAGGGATACTAGGGCATCAGCATGGCTATTCTGTCCTCTAGGAAACCGCTGGACATTGACTTCCTCAAAGTTTTCCAATAGCCTTTTTGACAAGGCGAGGTAGGCTGCTATCCTTTCATCTTTTGCATTGTAGTATCCACTTATCTGATTGGAGACTAATTATGAGTCGTCAAACACCTGCAACTGCTTTGCCCCCAAAGTGTGTGCCTTATGGAGGCCGGCTATCAGGGCCTCATATTCTGCTTTATTGTTTGAGGCTTCAAATCCAAGGCTAATTCCCTGTTTGAGGATTGCATTTTTCGAAGTGATAAGCACGATGCCTACTCCTGCCCCCTTTGAATTGGAGGCTCCATCAACAAAAAATATCCAGATTTCCCCTATCGTGTGATTCTTCCTTTGTTTCACGAGTTGAAGTTGGTCGAGAGGCTGCTTGCCTATGAATTCGGCTACGAAATTAGTAAGGACTTTCCCTTTAATTGCGTTCCTTGATTGAAATTGGATGTTAAATCGCTCGATCTTGACTGACCATTTAGATAGTCTGCCCGAAAAATCCGTTTTCCCCAGGATTTCTTTAAGGGGGTGCGATGTAAGGACGATGATAGTGTGAGATTCAAAGTAGTGCTTTGACTTCCTCAAATCCACTACAAGTGCAAAGGCGAGCTTCTCTAGTGATAGGTACCGCTGCTCGGCCTCTAATAAGGTCTTGCTCGCATAGTAAACGGGGTGATGGATTCCTTCTTTTTCGCACATTAATGCAAAACTGACAGTGTGGTTGGAAATGGCGAGGTATAAGTACAAGGAATCGGTTTCCTGTGGTATGACGAGCAGTGGTGGGGAGCTAAGGTAAGCCTTGAGCTTGTCCAATGCCCGCTATCAATATTGATTCCATTCTACTATTTTGTTTCCCTTTAGGAGCTGGAAGAACAGTTTGCACTTCTCGGAGGACTTTGAGATAAAACGGTTCAAGGCAACGAGCATGTCGGTGAGCTTCTGTACATCACGGATTGTGCAAGGAGGTTGTACCCTGTTTACTGCATCGATCTGGTCTGGATTAGCCTCGATGCCTCTCTTATTGACCAAGTACCCAAGAAATTTTTCTGACTGGACATCGAAAGAACACTTGCTTTCGTTAAGTTTCATTCGGTACTTCCTGAGGATTTTAAAGGTTCTTGATAGGTCTGAGAGGTGGTCTTCTTTCTTCCTTCTTTTGACGAGCATATCATCGATGTAAACTTCCATAGTGTCTCCCATTTCATCTTTGAACAGCTTGGTGACTAGCCGCTAGTAGGTTGCCCCTACATTTTTGAGCCCGAAGGGCATGACCTTGTAACAGTATAATCCAACGATGGTGATGAATGTTGTCTTGTCCTGGTCTGGAGCATACAGAGGGATCTGATGATACCCCGAGTATGCGTCCAGAAAACTCATCCTTTTGTGAGCTGCTATGGCATCCATTAACTGATCAATTTTTGGGAGAGGGAGAATATCCCTAGGCCATGCCCTGTTAAGGTCAGTGAAGTCGATGTAGACTCTCCATTTTCCATTATTCTTTGGGACTACTACTGGGTTGGACAACCATTTAGGGAATTGGACTTCCCGAATGGATCCTGCATCCAGTAGTTTTTCAACTTCTTTTTCCACGACCTTTTCCTTCTCGGGAGTAGTTCGTCTTGCTTTCTGCGTGATTGGTTTGAAGGTGGGGTCGACATGTAGTTGATGACAAACCACACTAGGATCAATCCCAGGCAGCTCGTATGGTTCCCATGCGAAAACGTCTACATTGCTTCTTAGCAGAATCATCAACTCCTTATGTTCCTTATCTGTGAGAGAAGCTCCAATCAAGAAAACCTTGTCATCGTCGCTACATCCAGTTGTAACCTCTTTTAGGTTCTTGACGACCCGTTCATAGGGGAGGAGCCATGTCTCCTCTACTTCGGGTCTTCCATACTTTAACTTCTATTTTGAAGGTGTCAGACCTTCTTATTCCTCAACTTTCTCGCCGGGCCTGTTGACCTTCCTCTCTGGTCTTGGGCGGACGACCGCTATGAAGAAACTTCTTGCCATCGCTTGATTGCCATGAATCTCCATTACTCCTCGCTCGGTCACATATTGCGTGCAACCATCCTCTGTCGAGGATAGCCTGGTATGGCGAGTCAATGTCGACTACCAGAAACTCAATCATTTTAGAGACATTTCCTGCCCTTACTGGCAGCATGATCTTTCCCAAGGGCATAGTCACTTTTCCAGCAAATCCAACTAAAGGGACAGTAGCTTCCTTTAGGTCGGTGATGCTTAACTTTAATTTCCTGAATATGTCGAGATACATTACCTCGGACGAGCTTCCTTGGTCGATAAGAAACTTGTCGACGTCATAGTTAGCTATCCTGAGAGTAATGATCAAAGCATCATGATGTGGGTTCTCACTACCACCAGATCTTTATCTGTGAATACGATATGCTTACTATAGTCGACGTCATCTGCTCGCCAACACTTTCCTGTTTGCGTCTTTGGTGGATCTATCTGAAAAGCTTGTATCACCACTGCAATCTTTTTCACCTCCATTCAAGATGAATTTCCTTGAATCTGCTTCACATTAGATGCCCCATGAATTACTATAAATTCATGGTTGCATCGTCTTCGAGTACGTTGTTAGTCCTTGCTTCTCTATGGGCAGCAACTTTCCCTGCCTTCTTTTCCACAAATTCGTTCAAATGCCTAGACTGCGCCAGCTCTTCGAGGTGGGACTTAAGAGCCTTGCAATGCTCAGTCTTATGTCCCCCTTCTTTATGAAAAGCGCATCCCATCACGTTATTTCTCTTTGAGGGATCTCCTCCCATCTTTCTGGGCCACTTAATAAATGGCTCGTCTTTTATTTTTACGAGAATTTTGTAAATTGGTTCTCTGAAGACAGTGTTGACCGTCTGAAATGCTTTTGCCACATCGTTGCTGCCTCTATTCTTGAAGCCATTCTTGCCCCCATTCTTTCCTCCTTTCTTCTGGTTCTCAATTTTGTCATTGCCTTTGGGAGTGAACTTAACTCGATCGTTTTCGCCTGTTCTGAGGCAGGTCACATCCTCCACCTTGGCATACTTCTCGATGCGAGCCATCAGGTCATCGATGGGCATGGCCTCTTTCTTTATCAGGGACTGGTACAGAAGGGAAGAGCTGGGTATCCCGATTTTGAAAGAGGCCACTGCCACTTGCTCCAAGCAGTCCTCGACCTTATTGAATAACTACTAGTACCTCTTAGCGTAGTCTCGAAAGGTCTCTTGAGGCATCTTTTTTCATTATTAGCAAATCATCCATCCTTTTGGGATGGGAGCTACTAGTAATGAAGCGGGCCGTAAAGATCTTGGCCAGGGACTTGAAGCTTCTGATGGACCTGTGGGGGAGCCTTTCGAACCATTTCTGTGCCACATCATGCAGGCTCGAGGGAAAAATTCGGCACATCAGTACATCTCGATGGTTCTAGAGGGTCATGGCCTGCCTGTACTGTTTGACGTGATCAATGGGATCAGTTTTACCATCATAAATCTTGAACCTTGGAATAGCAAATTTCTTGGGGGCTTCTTCTTCCTCTATTTCCCTTGAGAAAGGTGATTTCATATGAGTTTTGAGAGCTCGCCTAGCGATCTCTCGGGTCGATCTGGTACCGCGATACGTAGTGTGTTAGTCCATCTCCCTTCGGACCAAACTTCGTATGTTCTCGTTGCTACGAACTGGGCTCCTGTAATTGTGAGCTAGTCGTAGTTTCTCGAGAAGGTCTTCCTCTGACTTGTTTCCCCCAACTTTCTGGGACCCGCGACTAAGGCTCCTTCCTCGACTGCGAGACTTGCTCGCCTGAGGGATAGGAGTGTGGTACGGACATCTCCTGGTGCCATGATGGAGCTCTATCTCCATTATTTCTAACCTTCTTTTGAGGCGAGCCTTCTCAGCTTCGTGCTTGCGAGAAGACTCCCTCTGCTCTTGGAGCCGCGCCTCATAGGCATCAATCAACCTCGATATTTATGTGGATCTCGCTAGTCTTTGGCTTTCTTCTGAGGTTGGCCTCTCTAGGCGAGCCCTCTGATCTGAATGCCGATCTTCAGATCTGATCCTACGAGGAGCAGGTTGTTCTTGGATATCTCCTGCCTGAGGAGCATTACTACTGTGACCAGACATTTCAAACTTCTCTGTTGGTGTGGGCTTTCTCAGGGAAGATAAACGTTCCCACAGATGGCGTCAATTGTGGTGACAATTATTATTCAACACAAATAGATAAGAGAAGCGCAATCACCAAGCAAAGTAAATAAGATAAAATGTTAATCACACAACAGGAGATATACGTGGTTCAGCAAAAATGCCTACGTCCACAGTGGTGCAGTCAGTATTATTTCTATATACTCCGAGGAGCGTTTACAGAGAATACAGTGCGTGTCTTTGCCCCAAACCTAGGGTTTATTATATACATATCTGTCTTCGGGGAGTGGGGGTATTGGACTCCCCCACGTTTGTCATCTTCTCCTGGAATATCTCTATTTGAGAACATGGGCGAAGACTAAGTTACAACTGAATTAATGTTAAGGTGCGAAGGGCTTGGACTTTGGGCCATTTTACTTGGGCTACTCATCCAGGCCTGTAATGCCAATTCCGGGTACCCACAATATTTATCACTCTATAATGTATATATACTAATACGTCACCTCTAGACTTATCTGCGGTGCATGCATACTCTGCTATCATGTCCTGGTACATCTCACACTATACAAAAGACTATTGGTTCGGTATTTCCCTCGAACCATAAAAGAAATTCTCATATATTGGAGGCAAACATAGTCCCCAGCCAAATGGGTCACGCACATACCTACTCTCCCATTCAACCTTCAAAATTATCATACTCTCCGATATCACGTGTCGAAGGTTATATGTTCTCGGTATCAATCTAAAATCCCCCCAATAAGCTCATCAGGATAAGATCGTCCACTACGTGAAACCTCTTCCCTGATAGAAAGCAGCGTAGGTATGTCATACACATAATAATTCAAGAAATAGGTATTCACACCACCTATATATTATATAATAGATAGAGGTCTACACAGGTCCCATATCACAAGTTTTATACGTAGTATATTTATCTTACGAATATCCTATGTATTATTCAATTTCATCTTTACTTTTATCGCATGTTCTCGAGTATTTCTCACCACTCGAATTGTACTCATATTATCAGTAGGTAAACTCACTACATCCTACTGGTCTAAGTCATCCTTTCCCTCTAATATCCACGACTCAAATTATTCTCCAAATTAAGTATTTTCCTGGATAAATACGAATTAAGTTTATCCCTTAATTCCGCCTTTTAGGACTAAGCCAAAAATTCCACCTAGGCATACTGGTATCTCAATATCTTCCCCGTTGTGTTTAAAATAATTCCCACGATTTAATCCCGAATGTTCGACCAAGAATACTGAACAAAAGGGAGAAGTTGGCCAAAATTGGACAACCGAAATGGTTCAGCCTGGTCTGAATCGATTCTCCTTGCCGAATCGATTCGGCCACCTATAGGTCTCAAAATCTGCAATATTTTTGCTACTGGTTATACTATTTTCAACCATCAAAACCTTCACCAAACATTCCCAAAATCCCAAACAATTAATTCAAACATTATACCAACATATATGAATGATTCCTAACGTACAAGAATCATGAATTCATCAGTAATCATCCATTAATCAATTTAATCCCAATTAAATTCTGAAAAACCCTTGTTTAACACTTTCATTCAAGAACCAATTTAAACTCAGATTTCTTCACCAAGAATCTATGTAATTTCGTGGGTTTCATGATACATACATTGAGGGTTCAATAATTTATCAATTTCCAGCAAAAGATTAAAAATTTAGTCTTCCAATTTAACCTAAAACATACAAATTTCTTATATGATACATCCTACACTAACATGGATATCATACATGTTATAGTTTTTCAAGATTAAACACTTGTCTCAAAATAAAGGTCTAATCCTTGGGAGAAGATGAGTATATTGATGTTCCTCTCTTTCCCATCTATACTCCTGTGGTGTTGGTGGTGCAAAAGGTGTAGGAACGATGGTTATATCCTTTGGAACTCCTTTCATCTGCTTCTCTGTAGCCTCTCTGTGTTTCTTACGTAACTATGCCTCACCTACCCTTCTCTAATCAGATTTAATAACTTAGAAATTCGTAGGTACTATTCATCTAAAAATACAATTGACCAAAATTCCCTCTTAGGATGCCGATTTAGCCTAAAATTGCCCCATGACTCAAACTAAATCCCCGGGTAGACTTTTCGGATTATCTTGACCCTTCTGGACACTTTGGCACACTCGAAATGTCTATTCGGATGAATTAAAAATTTAATTACTTTCTATCTCATTAAATGAAGTCCCGAAACGACTGACACCCGCATCCCGACTTAATTATTATAACTGTCGTATTTTTCACTCGCGATAATTTTAATAAATTCGTAATCATATATTACTTTACTCGCTAAGTAATATTTAATATAATTCACATAAATAAATACTAACCCTTATCTCACTGGTTAATATTTATTTCAATTCGAATTAATTATCAATTAATTTCTCCAAATTTTATTTTAATTAATCCCACATTTAAAAATCATAAAAATATGGGGTGTTACATACTTTCCCCCTTATAATAGAATTTTAGCCCAAAATTCAGAAAATAAAAGTATACCTGGTAAGAACAACTCTGGATATTTTTGCACATCTCATCCTCGTGCTCCCAAGTAGACTCCTCGGTATTAGGATGCTCCCACTGGACACGCATAAGTGGAACTACCTTTGACCTCAATCTCCTCTTGCTATGGTCTAAGATAGCCACCAGTCTCTCATCATACGAACTATTAGGCTATAAGTCAATCTCCTGTAGTGCCAACTCATCCCGAAGATACTGTCTCAGTGAAGAAATGCGGAACACATCACGAATATGGTGCAAATTCTCCGACATTCCAAGTCTATACGCTACTGATCCAATCATCTTGGTGATAGAAAATGGCCCCACGTATCTCGATGAAAATTTCTCTTTCTTCCCGAACTTCATAATTCCCTTCATAGGAGATACTCGTAATAGTACCTGGTCGCCCACACTAAACTCGTAGAAAGAATCTCTTAGCATCAACGTTGATTTTATGTCTATCTTGGGCTACCCGTATGCGACTCTGAATCATCTCTATCCTGGCCGACGTATCCTAAATCGCTTTCGGCCTTAGTAGCTTATTATCCCCCACCTTTAGCCAACAAGGAGGACAACGACAAGGTCTACCATACAACACCTCAAATGGATCCATGCCAATAGTGAATTGATAGGAGTTATTGCATGCAAACTCCACTAGTGGAAGATACTTCTCCCAACCTCCCCTAAAATTAAGAACGTACATACGCAACATATCTTCCAACATCTTATTAGTTCGCTCAGTGTTCCCACCGGTGTGTGGGTGATAGTCCGTCCTCAAATGCAACTTGGTTCCCATGGCCTCCTGTAAGCTCTCCCAAAAAAGAGACATAAAAATCTTATCCCTGTCGGACACAATATCTAGGGGCACCCCATGTAATCCCACTATCTCGGTAATAAAAATATGACCATAATGTGTCGTAGTATAATCCGTCCATACTGGTAGGAAGTAGGCTACCTTAGTCAATCGATCCATGATTACCTATATGGAATTGTGACCCCTCTGAGAAATAGGCAATCCTGTGATGAAATCCATGGAAATGCTCTCCCATTTCCACATGGAATCTCTAACGGCTGAAGAAGCCCTACAAACTTCTGGTGATCCACCTTTACTAGCTGACAAGTGGTACACTTCGAGACAAACTCAGAAATGTCCCTCTTCATCCCACTCCACTAATACATCCACCTCATATCTTGGTACATCTTATCCCCGACGGGATATATCACAAATCGAGACCCATACGACTTTTTCATCACCACGTGTCCCAAATCCTCCCCCTCGGGAACAATCGGTCTATCATTGAAGCACAAGACTCCTTCAGAACTCACTAAGACGTAAGAATCTTCTCCCCCGGCTAAAAGTTGTCTAATCCTCTCCTGACAAAGCGGGTTCACTACCTGAGCCTGTACCACCTGTGGCCATCCCCGATCCTCTCCTACGAGCGGGCGCGTGAAGGGAGGATCCTCGGGTCCTGCGCGTCCCTCTTAGGAGCGCTTCGGCCGGCGTTGTTTTAGATGAGGTGTAAAAATGTAGAGAAATTTAGAGTCGCGAGTCTACTTTACTCAAAACAGACAAAAGAAAAAAGGGGAAGCTATCCCGAAGGATGGCATCCAAAGACATACTGGTGCATAGGAAACCAAAATGATTCGAGAAGGGTTCAGAGGCTATGTTACGAAATGGGAAGGTGTTAGGCACCCATTCCGCCCTTTCGGTCTCTCATGGATATTTGCTATTTTCCTTTATTTTCCAAGTGATATGTGTGCATGTGTATATATATAGTGGAGATAGGAATCCTCGACTTGTATCATGGAAGAGATAAAGCGAGTCATCCGTAGGAAGGTACAAAAGATAATATTAAAAAATAAGATTTACACGATTACCCTTACGTTGATCGTTATAATGAACCGATAACGCATATAGGGTAATACGTCACTAAGAACAAGTATATAGAATGTAAGAAAATTGGGTTTAGCGAAGATGGAAAATGAGAGAGAAAGTGAGAATAGGACTCGAGTCTCGGGTTTTACCCCGAGATGCCTACGTAGCCTATAAAGGCATCAAAGTCCACGTAGTTCGCATAGAAAACGAGGGGTGGGGTTTATCCCATAAATCCAAATGGGGGATCTCTTATTTGTGAGTCTGTGTGTGTGTAGAAAAAGTGTTTAAGTTGTGAGAAAAGTGTGAGAAAAGTATGAGAATCCCTGTTTGGAATTTATGAGTAAACCCTCTTTTTCTTGTTTTTTGGGTTTTATTTATATAAAAATAAGAGATGTGCAATAATACTAAATAAAAATTATATTAGGATGTGTGAGATGAGATAATAAAAGTGCTAAGTAATAAAATAAGTTATTGCGAATTTAAGAGAATTTGAAGAGAAGGTTGAGAAAGTTGGACCTTCTTGAAGATTTTGACCTTAATATTGAATGTTGGAGAGTGGTAAATTCACCAAGTTTGATGAAAAGTGGAAGTTAGAAAGGTATTTGGATGTTAAAATCGCACTGTCTTCGAGAGAGGTTTTTGGGATTCGTTGAGAGCGATTCTTATCAGATCTGGGCTCCCTTTGCAAATGAGGTGAAGGCCTCCTTTTATAGGCCCAGGTCATTGTCAATCGGCATAGAACTGGTCCTACCTATCGGCACCTGCCGATAGGCAGGGTTTGGAACCTGCTATTTGGCAATGTGTTTTAGTCTTTTCTGGAAAATTGGCTGTCGAGGGCTAACCGTTGGTCAGAATCATACACGGAGTAGATCATTGGAAAGGTAATTTAGAGACATTTAAAAGTCCTTTGGACCGCTCCCGGGTTCGGGAGTTGAATTTGGGTCAAATATGGCTCGGAAGCGTTTGTTGGTTAATTGAACGGGAAATCGTTCGAATGCAAATGGATCGTTCGTCCGCATGGTAAGTCCGAATTGCGCACAGAGTTGACCATTGGAAAGGTTAGGAGATGTACTTTGACATTCCAAAGAGTTTGACCAGGTTTGGGAAGTTGACTTTGGTCAACAAGGCCTTGGAAGTATTTGGTGACCTTTTGGAGTCAAACGGATTGTTCGTCCTCATGGTAAGTCAGAATTATCCATGGAGTGGACCATTGGAAAAGGGTTTTAGTTCCCTTCGAAGATTCATTCACCCTCGATCAAACTGAAAAGTTGACTTAGGTAAAAACAGAGCTCGAGAGCGCCCGGTGGCCTCTAGATCAAGTTTCGGATGCAACACAGATCGTTCGTCCGCATGGTAAGTCAGAATCATGCATGGGACAAAACGTTGGAAAGGGATTTCAATTCCCTTAGAAGATTCATTTATCCTCGGTCGAGCTGAAGAGTTTGACATTTTGGTCAAACGGAGCTTGGGAGTGTCCTATGGCTTCTAGCTCAGTACTCGGGACATGACCTGGGTTTATAGTGATAAAGGGAGGTACTAGGGACCTAAGGAGAGTGAGGGGGTAACAGAATGGGCTGTATACAGAGCCCCTCGATGGGTGAATTTGGAACAAATGATAAGCGTCGAATAGACACCATATAATGCTTTTGAGGGAGTATAACCGATTAGAGGGTCGACGCCGATTCTGAGGACCTGAGGGGTGTGTTGGGGATAGTTTGAATGATGATCAAAGGTTTAGGTCTATTTGGAGGACATGAAGTGATGCTGAGGGATGACCAATTCTGCGGGTCAAAGCTAATTTTGCGGGCTTAAGTGATGAGGGTGACCGATTATGCGGCTTAAAGCCAATTCTGCGAGCTTAGGGTGAAGATCTAATAACTGAGGTCAATTCTGACCTATAAGTGGTGACGATCGAGGACTAAGGTCATTTTTTACCTAAATCAGGTGACGATCCAAGACCGAGGGCAATTCTGACCTAAGAGTGGTGACGACCGAGGATCGAGGTCAATTATAATCTAACTCAGGTGACGATCCAAGACCGAGGTCAATTCTGACCTAAGAGTGGTGATGAACGAGGACCGAGGTCATTTCTGACCTAACTCGGGTGACGATCCAAGATTGAGGTCAATTCTGACCTAAGAGTGGTGACGACCGAGGACCGAGGTAATTTCTGACCTAACTCAGGTGACAATCCAAGATCGAGGTCAATTATGACCTAAGAGTGGTGACAACCGAGGACTGAGGTCAATTCTGACCTAACTCAGGTGACGATCCAAGACCGATATCAATTCTGACCTACGAGTGGTGACGACCGAGGACCGAGGTCAATTCTGACCTAACTCAGGTGATGATCCAAGATCGGGGTCAATTCTGACCTAAGAGTGGTGACGACCGAGGATCGAGGTCAATTCTGACCTAACTCAGGTGACGATCCAAGACTGAGGTCAATTCTTACCTAAGAGTGGTGACGGCCGAGGACCGAGGTCAATTCTGACCTAACTCGGGTGACAATCCAAGACCGAGGTCAATTCTGACCTAAAAATGGTGACGACCGAGGATCGAGGTCAATTTTGACCTAACTCATGTGACGATCCAAGACCAAGGTCAATTCTGAGCTCAAAATGGTGACGACCTAGGACCGAGGTCAATTCTGACCTAACTCGGGTGACGATCCAAGATCGAGGTCAATTCTGACCTAGGAGTGGTGACGACTGAGGACCGAGGTCATTTTTGACCTAACTCAGGTGACGATCCAAGGCCGAGGTCAATTCTAACCTAAGAGTGGTGAAAACCGAGGACCAAGGTCATTTCTAACCTAACTCAGGTGACGATCCAAGATCGAGGTTAATTTTGACCTAAGAGTGGTGACGATCGAGGACCGATCTCAATTCTGACCTAACTCAGGTGACGATCCAAGACCGAGGTCAATTCTGACCTAAGAGTAGTGACGACCAAGGACCGAGGTCAATTCTGACCTAACTCAGGTGACGATCTAAGACCGAGGTCAATTCTGACCTAAGAGTGGTGATTATTTAGGGCCGAGGTCAATTCTGACCTAACTCAAGTGACGATCTAAGACCGAGGTTAATTCTAACCTAAGAGTGGTGACGACCGAGGACCGAGGCCATTTCTGACCTAACTCAGGTGACGATCCAAGACCGAGGTCAATTCTGACCTAAGAGTGGATAAAGATTGGATTTTGATTCTTCTGGAGAAAGTTCTTTGTGATTTTGATCTGAGCTGGGGAGTAGATAGTTGGGGGAGCTTTTGTTTCTTTAAGAGGCCTCGTAGGGGGGAACAACTAATTTTGGTGTTGTAAAAAACTCCACTGGGGAAGTGATCAGGCAATCCTTAGAGATCCTCCGGAGTTTTACCAGTAGGATATTCACTTGGTTTTTGAGGAATTTGCTGGGAAAGAGGGGTTTCTCTTGAGGGAATGCGATATTTTCCTGGTGAAAATGCTCTAAATCCTTCCTAGGATTTTTAGGAGTTTTTCGAGGATTTTTTGGGTCTTTCTGGTATTTTCTGGGAATTTCTGTATGAAATTTAAGGGGGGTGCCGGTCGGCATGGTATGAGGGGTGCCATTCGACATTGGCACAAAATTTTTGACTTCCTTGGGAAGGTAAGGAGTTAGTGGCGATCGGCATGGCTCTTGGGATCCTATATAAAGGGGGCGAATCCCTTCATTTTTCACAGCTTCATTGCTTTCTCTCTTTCTGCGATTCCTCTGCAAATCGTTAGCATTCCGATCTTTAATAAATGGATGCTTTTGTGAGCACTACAGTCCACAAGGAGTTGTTGGCCGTTGATGACTGGGAGAATGTGGAGTGGAGGGCCAGGGCGCCTCTTGCTTTGGGGAGTGAGAACTCATTTGATGCGTTTGAGCCTGTTACGGATGAGCGGACCTTGATGCGGGAGCCGTCGCATCATCGCTATTCGAAAGTGAATCCTGGCGGTTATGTAAGTAACCTGACCTTTGGCATTCGTCTTTTTTTTTGGTGATTTTTCTTTCTTTCTTGACTTCTGATGAGATTTTTTTTCTTTTTTGTCAGTCTAATATTTCTTTGAAGAACATGCGCGCTAGCAGGACGATGGGGCTCAAGGATGTCTGGGAGCATCTCCCACCTGTGGTGCATTGGGTGGTATCATCAACGGGTTTGGGGAGGTTAGCATCTGCACTGGATGAGACGCCTTATTCGACAGCGGCCCTGTGCGCTTTGGGGAAGAGGTTGTGGGATACTACTCACACCTTCCATTTCGTCTTCGGGGAGATGACTGTGACTCCCACAGACATGCATCATCTACTGGGACTGGATTGTGATGGAGAGCAGATAGAGGTGGATCGCTATTTACAGGTGAGATCGGAGGCAGTGCATGCGGCACTTGGTGATGTAGGGAGGATAGTTTCTGGAGATTCTATCCGGTTGTCTCTACTGAAGGATGTTATGTTGGGCAGGGTGATTGATGTGGAGGACGGGCTGCAAGTGAGGCAGATGGCCCTGTTATTTATTTTGCTGGTGTTGGGAGGTTTCATGGTGGCGTCGAGCGGCGACTTCGTCCATTTGTGGTTCTTTTCGTTTACCTGAGGATGTTTTCAAACATCCCTTTCTATGATTGGGGGAGTTTGACTTTGGCGACCCTTTACTCTTCTCTGGATGCATTCAGCCAGTGCTGCCGGCAGACTTTTACTGATGGATGGATGGTGCCTATGCTGCATCGTCCTCATGCGATGGATCCAGAGGAGTTGGGTTTGACAGAAGAGGTCCTCCAACCTACGGTATACCTTTCTGTTCTTCTCTTTATTTCTTTTCTATTTTGGCCGTCTCTGCTTTGATACTGATTTTTGCCTTTTTCTTGCAGCAACTTCGAGTGTCGATCACTTGGCTAAGAGACTGGATATCTTCGGCGACTGCCCATTTTTAGGATGCAGTTACTGTTCTTTCTTACTTGGTGTCGTCTACTTCGCCCGGAGAGGAATCTGGCTCGAGTAGTGGCGGTGAATCGTCTCGCCGTAGGGGAAAGAGAGCACGTCGCAGGGGTGGAAGCTCTTAGAGTGAGAGAGAGAGAGAATGTGGGTTCGGGCTGAGTCCCACTATTTTTTCTTTTTCTTTTTATTTCCTGCAAAATTGATGTAACATAGAAACAAATAGATGCAATGTAATGGAGTTTTTTTATTATCTTTTATTAATGATGAATGAATGCATGCACATGCGCTTTTTACTTTGCTGCTGAGACCGTAAAAAAGAGTATTTTTGGAATTTTTTGAAGGAAATTTTTTTCATTAAAAGGGGAAATTATATAAGGAGGAAAAGGGATTTTGAAATTATGTTGAGAATATCAATTTATTTTTATTTGGTTTTTTGATTTGACAAAAGAGGAAAAAAGGGAAATTTTTAAAAATGGCGGGGTTACCGATCGGCAAGCACCCTGTCCTGCCTATTGGCAGTTCAGTCTAGTCCCATCAATTCAAAGCTTTGATTGGTACCCTCTTCAGCCTTTTGTATTTTGTGGGGTAGGATTCCCTCCGATTTCTACAGGGATTATGTCCCTTATGAGGGTTCTCAAGTATAAAAAGGGGTGAGGGCGGAGTGCTTTCATCACACCTTCACATTCTTACTTACTTGCCCATTATCTCTTAGCCTTGCAAGTTGGCTCTCCCGGGTAGCATTGAGTTTGCTAACTACCTCGAAACCTTGGAAGAAATGTGCTCTTATAATGTCGACTATGATACTTTTAACATGCGTCGAGTCTCCTTGTGGTGCAATCGGCCTATTGAATGGAACATGCTGATGGCGACGGTACAATTCTGGTACCCCGAAGACCATGTATTCCGCTTTGGGTTGGATGAAGTTTGTCCTACCTACAAGGAATTTTCTGTCATGTTGGGTGTAAATCCTAGTGTTGCTGCCGCTTTGCCCAAATTTTCCTGTTCTCCCAAGGATTTTTTGGTCGGGCTTCTTCATATTTCGCCTTTGGTGGCCAGATCATTGGTTGCTAGAGGAATGATCTCTCTCCTAGCGGTGCTGCAGTCCATGCATTTGTGGGAAGTAGGTGATGCTGTCTATGCTGGAGCTGTTGCTCTGGGCCTGGTTTCAAAATTGCTACTGGTGACTGGGGAACTACTGGTGGACCCACAACTTACAGCCATTACTTCATGGATGTCATACCATCGCAATCCTGCGGCGGTGTTACTGGCGGAGACGCTGAATGGTCTGGATGCCTGGCGAGAGGGTTGTTCTGACTTTCTGAGGGGTAGCCCCATGATGTTGTTCATGTGGTTGTCTGAAAGACTCCGCTTGGTGGTCCCTCCAGAATATCCTTTGTCGGTTGTACCCAACTTCTTTTCATGTTACTTCATCCGTATTGGCCTGGATAATGTGAGCTGGGAGAATTGGTTTGTGGAGCATGGGGATCGAAATTTGTATTGGTCAGTGCCTTGGTGGGGGCAGTTGCAGCCTGTTCTGGAGCTAGGAGAGTACTCATATGTGCGGCTGGTTGGTCTCAGACATGCCTCTTTTTATTTCCCTTAGCAGCTTCTGCGCCAATTTGACTTGGCATAGGTCGTGCCACCTCGGACACTAAATTTCTTTCTGGTAGACGTTTTGACCGAGCGCATGCATATGTTGCTTGGATCTCTATAGGAGAATCGACTTTCGTCGACCCATCCCTCTCAGTCTCTCAGGAGAGTTTGGCATGTCCCTGAGGATTATATGAAGTGGTTATGGTGGAGAGTATTCAGCAAGATGCTGTTAGTGGAGACTGGACAAAGGTGGTTTGTTTTATTTAACACCATGGAAGGGGGTGTTGTGGTTTTTTCAAAGCTGGTCCAGGCTTATCGGTCCATGGAGTGTTTACGGCACTCTATTCAGGCAGGGGAAATTTGGGGGCCCCAGGATGTAGATGATGAGAGTGCAGGCTCCTCTAGTAGTTTTGGGTAGGACTCTTGGAGAGTTTATTTGTGTAATAGGGAATAGATGTGGGGATTTTATTGGGCTTTTTATGGCAATAGGAGGAAGGGAGTAATCCGTTCCTTTTCTTATGTAATCTTTACTATAATTTCTTATTAATGAAATAAGCAAGTTTCTGATCATCCAGTTGTGCCTTTCGATAATTTTTTAATTTTGAATTATCTATACCGATCACTAAGGCATACATAATCCTTTTTGTTCAAGTTTTTGTTAGAATGAACTGTCATTCTCGAAGATAAGAAAAAGAATAGTATTTTATGAAAAAGAAAGGGTCGTGCTCCTGTAATATGTATGAGCTGCTACGTACCTCTCGAGTTTTTGAATTTTTTTTGTTTTTCTTAAAAAATGTTTTTTTTAAGAATAGAAGGGAGATGAGAAGAGTCGTAGCGCACCGAGATTTCGGACTAGGGGTAGAATTTCTTGAGACAGCCCAGGTTGACTAGACGAGCCATCTCCTCCCCATCTAAGTCAGTGAGCATGGCGAAACCACCGGATAAGATTTTCTTCACAATGAAGGGGCCGCTCCAATTGGGCTTGAATTTCCCTCTGGGGTCCCAGATGACTTTTCTAAAAAATTGGTCGCCGAGGGAAAATCGTTGGTTAGAATCGTGCAAGGGGCAGACCGTTGGAAAGGTAATTCAGATACCTTTTAAAGTCCTTTGGATCTCTCCCTGGTTCAGGAGTTGACTTTGGGTCAAATATGGCTCGAAAGTGTTTGTCGGTCCATTGGATGAGGAATCGTTCAAACGCAAACGGATCATTCGTCAGTATGGTAAGTCTGAATCGTGCACGGAGTGGACCATTGGACAGGTTAGGAGATGTACTTCAATATTCCAAAGAGTTTGACCCGGTTTGGGGAGTTGACTTTGGTCAACTGGGCCTTGGAAGCATTTGGTGACCTCTTGGAGTCAAACGGATCGTTCGTCTGCATGGTAAGTCAGAATTGCGCACGAAGCTGACCATTGGAAAGGGGTTTCAGTTCCCTTCGAAGATTCATTCAGCCTCGATCGAGCTGAAGAGTTGACTTAGGTCAAACGGAGCCCGATGGCCTCTGGATCAAGTTTTGGATGCAAACGGATCATTCATCCGCATGGTTAGTCGGAATCATGAACAGGATAGACCGTTGGAAAGGAATTTCAGTGCCTTTCCAAGATTCATTCAGCCTCGGTCGAGCTGAATAGTTTGACTTTTTGGTCAAACGGAGCCTAGGAGTGCCCTATGGATTTTAGGTCAGTACTCGAGAAATGACCTGGGTTTGTAGTGATGAAGGGAGGTACTAGGGACCTAAGGAGAGTTAGGGGTAATAGAATGGGGTGTATACACCACCATCACCACAATCTGGGGTGTAACGATCGTAACTGACACAAATGACCTAGCAATTTCATCCTGATGCCCCAGCTCCTTCCATTTTTCTTTCCACACCTCCCCCACTGGCCTATGGCTCAACGCATCAGCTACCACATTAGCCTTCCCTGGGTGATACTGGATCTCAAACTAATAGTCTTTCATAAATTCAATCCCCCTGCACTAACACATATTCCCTTTAAGTGAAAAAATACTGAAGCAACTTATGATCTGTGATGAGGCAAAATTTCTCCCCCAACAAGTAATGTCTCTAAATCCGAAGGGCAAACATGACTATTGTTAGATCTAAGTCATGAGTGGTGTAATTCCTCTCATAAGGCTTAAGCTTGCGGGAGGCAAAAGTTATAGCATGATCCTCTTACTCCCCCAAGTACCTGTAGGGACGCATCAGTGTAAATTAGGTACTCCACTCCTGGTCTGGGTAGAGTGAGAATCGATGTTGAAGTCAGCTTATCCTTCAGCTCATCAAATTCCAACTGACACGCATCATCCCAAACATACGGCATACCTTTGCGAGTCAAATTAGTCAAGGGATCCACAATATTTAAAAACACTTGGATAACCCACCCGTAATAACCCACCAATCCCAAGAAACTTCCTACCTCCATCGGTGTTGTAGGCTTTCCCCACTCCCTCATCACTGACACTTTACTTGGGTCCACCGATATACCCCTCTCCAAAATAATATACCCCAAAAATAGCACCTCACGTAACTAGAACCCACATTTTTCCAATTTTGCATACAACTGATGCTCATATAATGTCTACAATACCCGACGTAAATGCTCGGTGTGCTCCTCCTCGGTCCTAGAATAAATCAAAATATCATCAATGAAGATGATAACAAACTGATCTAAGAACTCTCTGAACACCCTGTTTATTAAGTCCATAAATACAGTCATTGTGTTAGTTAGCCCAAATGGCATAACCCTGAACTCGTAGGACCCATATCTCGTCAAGAAGGCAGTCTTAGACACATCATGCTCCCTGATACGATACTGGTGGGTCTCGAATCTCAATTCTATTTTTGAGAAATAGGCAGATCCTCTCAACTGATCAAATAATTCATCGATTCGAGGAAACGAATACTTGTTCTGTATCATGACTTTATTTAGTTCCTGATAGTTAACACACAGTCGTAACGATCCATCTTTCTTCTTTATAAACAATACAGGGGCACCCCATGATAACGTACTACGATGTATGAACCGTTTTCCCAATAACTACTCGATCTGATTCTGTAGTTCCCTCATCTTCATAGGAGCCATACGGTAAGGTGCACGTGCTATTGGCCGAGTGTTCGGTGCTAAGTCTATCACAAACTCTATCTACCTACTAGGTGGCAAACCTACCATCTCCTAGAACATATTGGTAAACTCTCGAACAATGGGGATCGAATCTAGTGAAATCAATATCTCCTGATAGGTCTCCTCCTCAATATAATAAAAATGGGTGGACAATCCTCCTGTCGCCACCAAAAACATCTCCTGACCAGGTATGGAAAAAACAATGCTCCTACTATATCAATCAATTATGGCCTTATAAACGACTAACTAATCCATGACAATAATGGCATCGTACTTAGACATATCTAATACAAGTATATTAGCGGGTAAAATGAGACTCCCCATCTCTATACTCACACCCTTGGCATATAAAGAAAATCAGTGTCCCGTTACCCAATGACGAATCTACACAAGTAACCATACTGTCAGTCGTGTATAACAACCCTGCGGCCCGTGTAAATATAGTGGATACAAAAGAGTGTGCGGACCCCATGTCAAATAAAATATGCCCTATAGTCCCCTGGATAGAGAACATACCCTCAATTGCGGGCGGTTCCTAAGGAACTGCTGCCCGGTGGACGTTATTAACATTCTTATACTGTAACTTCTCCTATTGAGTTGGGGCTACTAGAACAACTAGTATAGTAGGCATCTGAGGTAGCGTTGGGAGAGAGGCTAGGAGAACGGCTAGGAAAATAGGCCTATGTGGCTCCTGGTGAGCACCTTGTTGCTGCTGAACCTTGCCCTTATCAGGTCAAATCCTATTTCCTATGGCCAGCCTTGCAGCAAGAAAAAAAGCTGTTTGCGAAATTTCCTCCTCTCTATCCCCGCTGACCCTAGTCCTAATGGACGTTAGACCCCTCCTTTGGCCCTAATGGCCCTACTGAAGCTGCTGGGGGCCCTATTGTCCCTATTGGCCATGATGGCCATGTCTGAAACCTCCCTGTCCATGATGAAAACCCTCTGATCTGATATATTTAACAGAGTCCCCCTGTCGATAACTCTGCCTTGACTGCCCCTTAGTTGATTGTGCCCCGCTGGAACTTCCTTCCCCGATCCTGCCCTACTGGTTAGACTCTCCAACTCATTTACTTACATTAACATGGAAGCGGTGGTCCTGGAAGTGTAACAAATGATCATTTAACACATCACTTTATGACTGCAGAGATAGATTACCCAGAAGGTGCCATCAGATCCTCCAGGTGAGATCATACATAAACATCTGTATTTTCTTCTCCTCGGTAGGCACCTCCTCTGGTACCAAATTATTCAGGCTCGTAAACTCCTCATATTTAGTAATAGTCCTCCCCTCTTGGGTGAGGTCCAGTAATTTTTTCCTCATCTCAGTCTGGACGGCGGAAGGGAAATATTTGCGATCAAACTGCACACAGAAACCCTAAATTATCATGCTGTCTCTCTCATCAACTGTGGTAGAGGACTCCCACCACTGTAACACTGCCCCGACTAGATTAAAGGTAGCTAGTATTTGTTTTTGTACCTCGGTGCACTCGTACATCCTCAAGTGCCTCTGCATGTCCTTTTTCCATTGGCTCGCAACTATCACATCAGAACTCCCCGAGAACTCTAGGGGATGCACCTTCTGAAAGGCATCACTAACTCGCTCCCACGTAGAAGGGAATGCCTGAGCCTGTCCTAGTTCTACTACATGTGCCTGGGGTGGGGCCTGTTGTACTATTGCCAATGCTGCATTCACCTACTATGCAACTATGGCGGCAACTTCTACGGCGTTTATGGTACCCTGAACTGGCACTGGTTGAGGCTCCGGTTTGGTATTTCGGGCCCACGGTGAACGTCAGGGAGGAATCTGAAAGGAGAAATAATTTTATAATTCCACAGTTCAATATGACTTAAAAATAGATGTAGACGTAAATGCGCAAAAAAGGATACAACAGTCCTAAAAATAGGGATCTACATCAAAGAATGCTACGCTGAAAACATAATAAGCCGCACATATCCTAAAGACTCTAGAACTTGATGCTCTAATACCACCTATGATACCCCGCTCAATTAAATATCTGGTGATCAGTCCTTTATTAAATTAAATCAGAATATCCAGTTGGTTCATTCTTACCATCACTATTGAAAAATATTTGTTTGTTTTCGCCTATTAATTAAATAAGATAGTGCCAGAAATATTTAATCATTTATTTATTATCCAACAATATAAACCATAAAAAAGAGAAATCATTTGTCTGAATAGATAATACTAGAATAAACTTTCAAGTTAAAAAGTCTCAACTACAATAGTCCATAATAAAACTGAATCCCATCAAATTGAAATAAAGTAGTACAATATCTCTCTGAAATAATTGATAATTGAGAATGGGCAACATGCCCTTACTAAAGCAAGTAAATCATGAACTGAATGACTAAAGGTGTAGGCGACTAATAACATGGACCTACAACTTCCATAATATCTATAGCCATCAAATCATCCAATAGCCTACGCCTGGCATCCCTGTGGCTGGACACCTAAAATAGTTGCAGAAGGAAAATAGATTTGCAAGAAACGGGTCAGAGCCCGATTGAAAATATTTTAAAACAGTTCATCAAGTATTTAAAAGTGCTTAAAAGCAAATATAATATTCATGTTAGTTATGCGGGCTCTCTCTTGAGAAATCTCACCTCCCAACTAGTGTGCACGCCTAACGTACCGCTAAACCATTATAGTTATTACTATAATGCCTAACTAGTGGCAAGCTCATAAATCTTTAAATCCATTATTTCATAATAACTACTCGTATTTTCCACGTAATACGTTAATAAATATTTTCACAATCAAAGTTAAGTGTTCCCACACTTAAGTTATTTTATATTTCACTATCCATCTTTTCTACTAAGTTCACACAGTAGAACATATCATAACTGTATATATATATATATATTCATCACTCTATTATGTATATATACTAATACGGCACCTCTAGACTCAGTTGCGGTGCATGCATACTCTGTTATCATGTCCTAGTACATCTTGCACTGTATAAAGGATTTTTGGTTCGGTATTTCCCTCTAATCATAAAAGCAATTCACATATATTGGAGGCGAACATAGTCCCCAAATAAATGGGTCACGCATATACCTACACTCCCATTCAACCGTCAAAATTATCATACTCTCAGATAGCATGTGTCCAAGGTTCTATGTTCTCGGTATGAATCTAAATTCCTCCCAATCGGCTCATCAGGATAAGACCATCCACTATGAGAAACCTCCTCCCCGATAGCAAACCTCGTAGGCGTGTCATACTCATAATAATTCAAGCAATAGATATTCACACCACCTATATATTATATCATCGATATAGGTATACACACTTCCCATATCACAAGTCTCATACGTAGTATATTTATGTTATGAATATCCTACGTATTATTCAATTTCATCTTTACTTTTATCGCATGTTCTCGAGTATTTCACACCTCCCGAATTGTACTCATTATTCTTCTCATAATATCAATAGATAAACTCGCTACATCCTACTGGTCCAATTCACCCTTCCCCTTGAATCTCCATGACTCGAATTACTCTCCAAACTAAGTATTTTCCTCAATAAATACTAATTAAGTTTAGCCTTTAATTTCCCCTTTTAGGACTGAGCCCGAAATTCCACTTAGGTCTACTGGTATCTCAATATCTTCCCCTTTATGTTTAAAATAATTCCCAAGATTTAATCTCGAATTTTCCCCCAAGGATAATAAATAAAAGAGTGAAGTTGGCCTAAACTAGGCAACCGAATCGATTCGGATGCCATCTACAAGTCTCAACATCTGCATTGTTTTTCCTACGGGTTTCACCATTTTCAACCATCAAAACCTTCACCAAACATTACCAAACTCACAACCAATTAATTCAAACATTATACCAACATATATGAATGATTCCTAACTTACAAGAATCATGAAATCATCAACAATCATCCATTAATCAATTTAATACCAATTATTTTATAAAAGCCCCTTGTTTAACACTTTCATTCAAGAACCAATTTAAAACAAGATTTATTCACCAAGAATCTATGTAATTTCATGGGTTACATGTTACATACATGGAGGGTACAATCCTTAACAATTTCCAACACAAGATTATAAACTTAGCCTTCCAATTTAACTCAAAACATACAAATTTCTTATATGATACAACATTCACTAACGTGGATATTATACATGGTATAGTTTTGCAAGATTAAACACTTGCCTCAACATTAAGGTATGCTCCTCTGGAGAAGATGGGTATATTGATGTTCCTCTCTTTCCTATATATTCTCATGCGGTGTTGGTGGTGTAAAAGGTGTAGGAACGATGGTTCTAGCTTTTAGAACTCCTCTCATCTTCCTCTTATGGACTCTCTGTAATCTTTACGTGTTTCTCACGTAACTATCCAAAACCTCCCCTTCTCTAATCAAATATAATAAATTAAAAATTCATAGAACTATTTACCCAAAAATACAATTGACCAAACACTACACCAAATCCTACGAATGGTCACGCCCAGTGGGTCACGGCCCAAGTCCGCGACCAACTAGTCGCGGACTTGGTCCGTGACCCACTCAATATTTGGCGTGACCATATTTATTATCACACTAAATTATCGATGCTCTAGAAGTGGTCACGGACTAAGTCCGTGACCACAGTGGTCGCAGACTTGGGCCATGACCAGGTCGTGACCATCTTAGCGCCAAACACGCGCCAAAATTCCCTCCAAGCTTGGTCACGGATTGGTCACGGACTTGGGCCGTGACTATAGCGATGACGAAGAACAAAACACACACATTGGGGGTCACGGCTGGGGGTCGTGACCATTTCTTGGCGTGGGTCACGGCTATGGGCTGTGACCATATGCAGTTTGATGGGTCTTTTGGTTTCGTTGGTGTTTCTTCTGGTGGGTCACGGCCGAGATCCGTGACCAGGTTCAATCTTAAAAAAATAAAACGCTGCATTGGTTTTCTCATTCAATAGCCTTCGTTTCTTTCATTTCCCCCTAATGAAATAGCCTTGCTCAAAAAACCCTTATCGATGGGACTGTGGCTTTTCTGGCAAACCAAAGGTCAAGATCGTCGGCGGTAAGTTGGTTAAATGGCAAGCGGGGTTCAACTAACGACGGAGGTGGTGGACTGTAGGGTTTCTTTCATTTCAATTGTTGTAAACGGTCTCAGAAATAGAAAGAAGAGTGTAGGGTTCTTTCACCCATACACTAACGACGGCGGTGGAGGAGAGAGAGTTCTTTGGCGTGCAGTGAAAGCCATACAAGAAGAAAGTCTGATTTGGTGCCATACAGGAAGAGTACTTAAACAATAGGATCTTGATTGCGTTGTGTACACAGGTGATAGCTCTAGCACTCAATCGCTTTGTGATAAATTTGCCCTCCTCAGGTACACCCATCTCTCTAAACAAGCACGTATCAATTTCTTTTGTTTTTTTAATTTAATAGTTATATAAACTTGTAATATTACTGTTTAACACTATAATTTTAAAACAGGACACTCTCACACTTTAATATTAGGAGGGCTCCTGCTAAATAAAGAATCTTTCTCAGTTTTTTAACTTTAAGTTGCGATTGATTATATACGTATAAAGTGCGGATGAAACCTCAAGTATGATACCCTAAGGTCAAGTGGAGGATCTAAGATTTTTGGTAAGGGGCCAAAGTTTTGAGTGTTGTTGGGTCAATTCGAGTTTTATACAAATGATACCTTTTGTTTTTATGATTTATTACAATTAGTGCGCAAGTGTTTGAGTAAATACCTCAAAGTTTGAATGTCTTCAAAATTGCTCACTTACATATTTCTTATCATTGAAGCATTGTGCCTATTCGCAAAGATGAGTGATGTTCTGTATTTTTGTAGAGTCAAATTTCACTAATTCATTTTGAAAGTGGGCATATATACGCATATATCTAATGTTCAGCATTTTTTTAATTCATGTCCTGCAATACCAAATGCGTATTTGCTCGGTTTAGATTTATTAAAGTGGGAGACTGACTAGCCACTCTCGCTTTGCTGATATGACTTGGGTTTAATCGGGTATTGTTCGAGACTTATTTATTCGTGAAGGTAAATAGAAAGTATAACTATAAGTTTTTTAAAGAAAGTAAATGAGTTTTATTTTTATTTTTTATGTACTATATGAGTATTTAGGCTTTCGGTAGTTATATATTCTCATCTTTTATATCTGATTTTGTCCCACTTTGTAGGTTATCAATTTGACTATGTATTTGATTGGACTTTATTGAAGTATCCTCAGATTGGTGTCAGTTCTAGAGGACGAGTCGGTGTTTGTATAATTTTCTTTCGTGTTTTTTTCTTCTTACAAGAATGTTACTTATTTAATGCTTTTATTTTCAAAATCCCAATGGAAATGAAGGTTTAAATGTAGGACCATCTGCGAAAAGGACCTTAGGTACTCTCTCTAAGCATATTCAGATTCGTCCGCGAAATGACATGTCTTTATATAATTATTCTTCTAATTATTCGATTTAGTGTTGTGAGTCTAATTTGAACTTTGCGGAATGGCTATGTTCCTAATTCAACCAAGATTGTAGTTTCACTGGAATGGCTTTTTTGGATTCCGTTAGATTTTTTTTAATAAAGCTAACTATGCTTCTGGGGAATATATTGTATATTTTGTTGGGACTCATTTTAGTATCAGTGTGCTATAGCTCCAATTTATATTTCTAAAAAATCTTGTGTTATGCATGCTAGACGGACAGTAAAAAACATTCCCAAGTATGCTCCAGCACAGTTCTACATTGACAAAGTGTTGTTTCGGATCAAGGAGAAGAACATTCCCTATTGGTATTGTTGCAGGTTAGATCTGTTATGCTTTACTTTAACAAAAGTAGTTATATAATTGATATGCATTATCTGTTAAATCTTTTAGATGATAGAAGGAGTATGAGATAATTATTGGTTTTGTTTGGTTTTGCTGTTGGATAATTATTGGTTATTGCTTGTTGTTGGATAGTATGTTAGAAGGAGTATGGGACAATTAGAAGGAGTACGGGATAATTATTAGATAATATGTTGATAATATTTTAGACTCCCGGTTTGAGAATACGACGATAATTTGAAAATATGTAGACTTAAGCTTAAACGCATGGCGTTAGAGGGGAGAAACCCGAAACATCACCCAAACGGTCCCGTTAGAGGCATCAACACCTTGCACGAAACCAATGTAACTCTTACGAATAGGCCACACGATCACGGGACTCCCGGGTTGATAATACGAGGATAATTTTGCATATATTAGAACTTAGGTTTAAAAACATGGCGTTAGAGGGAGAAAACTCGAAACAACCCCCGAACGACCCTGTGTGAGAGGCACCGACACCTCGCAGAGGACCAATGTAACTCGTAGGAACTGACAGTGCAAACACGGGACTCCCGGTTTGAGAATACGAGGATAAGTTGAAAATATTACGATTTAGGCTTAAAAAGATGGCATTGGTGGTGAAAATCCAAAATAGCCCTCGAACGGTCCCGTGAGTGGCACCAACATATCGCACGGGATCAATGTAACTCGTAGGAACTGACCGTGCGATCACGGGGCCCCCGATTTGAGAATACAATAATAATTTGCATATTTTGAGACTTAGGCTTAAAAACATGACATTAGTGGGTGAAAAGTCGAAACAACCCCCGAACGGATCCATGAGTGGCACTAACACCTCGCACGGGATCAATGTAACTCGTACGACTGATCGCGCGATCGCGGGACCCTCAGTTTGAGAATACGACGATATTTGCATATTTCTAGACTTAGGCTTAAGGTCATGGCGTTAGTGGGTGAAAACCTGAAACAGCCCCCGAACGGCCCCATGAGTAGCACCAACACCTCGCACATGACCAATGTAACTCGCACGAACTGACCACGTGATCACAGGACCCTCGGTTTGCGAATACAACGGTAATTTCAATATTTCTAGACTTAGGCTTAAAAACATGGCGTTAGAGGTTGAAAACTCAAAATAGCCCCCGAACGGCCCCGTGGGTGGTACCAACACCTCCCACAGGACCAATGTAACTCGTAGGAACTAACCACGTAGCCACGGACTTTCCGTTTGAGAATACGACGATAATTTGCATATTCCTATACTTAGGCTTAAAAACATAGCGTTAGTGGGTGAAATGCCGAAATAGCCCCCGAACGGCCCATGAGTGGCACCAACACCTTACACGGGACCAATGTAACTCGTAGAAACTCACCGTGCAATCACAGGATCCCCGGTTTGAGAATATAACGATAATTTGCATATTTCTAGACTTAGGTTTTAAAATATGATGTTAGTGAGTGAAAACCTAAAACAGCCCCCGAACGGCCTCGTGGGAGGCACCAAAACCTCCCACGGGACAAATGTAACTCGTAGAAACTGACCGCGCGATCACGAGACTCCCGGTTTGAGAATACGATGATAATTAAAAATATGAGGACTTTGGCTTAAAAACATGGCGTTAGAGGGTGAAAACCTAAAATAGTCCCCAAACGGCCCCGTGGGAGGCACCAACACCTCCCACGGGACGAATGTAACTCGTAGGAACTCACCGCGCAGCCACATGACTCCCAGTTTAAGAATACGATGATAATTTGCATATTTCTAGACTTAGGCTTAAAAACATGGCGTTAGTGGGTGAAAATCCAAAACAGCTCCCGAACGGCCCTGTGGGTGGCACCAACACCTCCCACGGGACCAATGTAACTCGTAGGAACTGACCATGTATCCAGGGACTCTCGGTTTGAGAATACGATGATAAGACTTAGGCTTAAAAACATGGCGTTAGTGGGTGAAAAGCCAAAACAACCCTCGAACGGCCCCATGAGTGGCACCAACAGCTCGCATGAGACTAATGTAACTCATAAGAACTGACCGCGCGATCACGGGATCCCCGATTTGAGAATACGATGGTAATTTGAATATTTCTAGACTTAGGCTTAAAAACATGGCGTTAGAGGGTGACAACCCGAAACAACCCCCAAATGGCCCCGTGGGTGGCACCAACACCTCCCACAAAACCAATGTAACTCGTAGGAACTGACCGCGCAGCCACATGACTCTCGGTTTGAGAATACGATGATAATTTGTATATTTCTAGACTTAGGTTTAAAAACATGGCGTTAGTGGGTGAAAATCCGAAACAACCCCTGAACGGCCCCGTGGGTGGTATCAACACCTCCTACAGGGCCAATGTAACTTGTAGGAACTGACCACGTAGCGACGGGACTCTCGGTTTGAGAATACAATGGTAATTTGCATATTTCTAGACTTAGGTTTAAAAACATGGCGTTAGAGGGTGAAAACTCGAAACAGCCCCCGAACGACCCCGTGGGTGGCACCAACACCTCCCACAAAACCAATGTAACTCATAGGAACTGACCGCGCAGACACGGGACTCTCGGTTTGAGAATACGACGGTAATTTGCATATTTCTAGACTTAAGCTTAAAAACATGGAGTTAGAGGGTGAAAACTCGAAACAATCCCGAACGGCCCCGTGGGTGGCACCAACACCTCCCACGGGACCAATGTAACTCGTAGGAACTGACCGGGCAGCCGCAGGACTCCCGTTTTGAGAATGCGACGGTAATTTGCATATTTCTAGACTTAGGCATAAAAACATGGCGTTAGAGGGTGAAAACTCGAAATAGCCCCCGAACGGCCCCGTGGGTGGCACCAACACCTCCCACAGGACCAATATAACTCGTAGGAACTGACCGCGCAGTCGCGGGACTCCCATTTTGAGAATACGACGGTAATTTGCATATTTTTAGACTTAGGCATAAAACATTGGCGTTAGAGGGTGAAAACCCAAAACAGCCCCCGAACGGCCCCGTGGGTGGCCCCAACACCTCCCATGGGACTAATGTAACTTGTAGGAACTGACCGCCCAGCCGCTGCACTTTCGGTTTGAGAATACGATGATAATTTACATATTTCTAGACTTAGGCATAAAAACATGGCGTTAGAGGGTGAAAACTCGAAACATCTCCCGAACGGCCCCGTGGGTGGCACCAACACCTCCCATGGAACCAATGTAACTCGTAGGAACTGACCGCGCTGCTGCAACACTCTTGGTTTGAGAATACGACGGTACTTTGTATATTTCTAGACTTAAGCAAAACATGGCGTTAGAGGGTGAAAACCCAAAACAGCCCCCGAACGACCCCGTGGGTGGCACCAACACCTCCCACGAGACCAATGTAACTCGTAAGAACTGATCGCGTAGCTGTGGGACTCTCGGCTTGAGAATATGAGGGTAAGTTGCATATATCTAGACTTAGGCTTAAAAACATGGCGTTAGAGGGTGAAAATCCAAAACAGCCCCCGAACGGCCCCGTGGGTGGCACGAAGACCTCCCACGGGACCAATGTAACTCCTAGGAACTGACCGCGCAGCCGCGAGACTCTCGCTTTGAGAATACGATGATAATTTTCATATTTCTATATTAAGCAAAACATGGCGTTAGAGGGTGAAAACTCGAAACAACTCCCGAACGGTCCCGTGGGTGGCACCAACATCTCCCACAGGACCAATGTAACTCGTAAGAACTGACCCCGTAGCCTCGGATCTCCCGATTTGAGAATACCATGATAATTTTTATATTTCTAAACTTAGGCTTAAAAACATGGCGTTAGAGGGTGAAAACTCGAAACAGCTCCCGAACGTCCCCGTGGGTGGCACCAACACCTCCCATGGGACCAATGTAACTCGTAGGAACTGACCACGCAGCCGCGGGACTCCCGGTTTGGGAATACGACGGTAATTTGCATATTTCTAGACTTAGGCATAAAAAAATATTGATATGTTGATAATTTTAACTCATATATGCAATTTTTCAGCTTGATTAATGTTTTTGTAAAACTACTTGGTTATTGATATTTTTTTATGCATCCTATCATTTGTAGGATTTTTGCACGCAGAACAAATGAAGGAGGCAATGGTTTACAACATGAAGATTGTTCATATGTAATGGACATTCAGGATTTTATTTGTTCTGTGTTATAGCCGTGCGAGCTTTTATTGTTTAGTTTTATGGCTGTGCGGGCTTTTATAATTTGATTGTTGAATTTTATGGCCGTGCGGGCTTTATAATAAGCAGGTTTTACATTTACAGGTTTTGGAATGTCAAGAAAATAAAGGAAACTCTGCCCAATTTTTTTTGGTCTCTGAATTATTAGGACGTTTAATATTTTTAAGTTTGTATATATATTTGTTTATTAACAACGTTCTCGATTCGCAATTTGTGATTTTTTTTATTGTTTTGCCAATAATAAATATTTGTAACACCTCGTACGCGTTCAACGTTACACGTAGCAACTGACGGTACACTCACAGAACCCCAATTTTAGGATTGGACCAAGAAAATACATTTTTTTAAATTATAGTTAAATATGGTCATGGACTTTGTCCATGACCATTTTTATTTTTTCGTCCCGCATAAAAATGCTCGCGGCCAAAGTTCGCGACCATTTGTTTTATTGTTTTTGTCACGGTTGTGGGTCGCGGACTTTGGTCGTGACCAATTTGTCATGGTTTTGGGTCACAGATGAGGATCGCGACCAATTTTATTTTAATTTTTTTGTCACGATCGTGAGTCGCGGACTTTGGCCACGACCAATTTGTCACGGTTGTGGGTCACGTATGAGGGCCGCGACCATTTTTTATTTTATTTTTTTGTCACAGTTGTGGGTCGCGGACTTTGGCTGCAACCAATTTGTCACGGTGGTGGGTCACGGATGAGGGTCGCGACCCGTCACAACATGGGTCACGGCCTAAGCCTGCGACCATCTGCCGTGACCCCTCTCGGCTAGGGGTGGCAATTCGGGTTAGTCATGTCATTTTCGGGTCACGTTGGTTTTTATTTGTGTATAATTTTTGGATAATCTTAAATCTATATAAGCTAATCGTGTCGATTTCGGGTCATTTCGGGTTATTACCCTAAACGGGTTATCGTGTCAAAAATTGTCCGCCCTACTCTCGGCCGTGACCATTTTTTGGTCACGGACTTGGGCCGAGATCCACGAAAATGGTCACGCCTAAAATGGTCACGGCCCTAGTCCACGACCCACATATTTGGTCAGGAATTTTGGCCGTGACCAATCGCCAGTTTTGGTGTAGTGAAAATGCCCTCCTTGGATATCAGTTTGGCCAAAAATTGCCCCGGGACCCAAATTAAACCTCCGGGTAGATTTTTCTGACTATCTCGACCCTTCTGGAGACTTTGAAGCACTCTAAATGACCATTCGGATGATTTAAAAATTTAATTACTTTCTATCCAATTAAATGGAGTCCCAACAGGACTGACACAGGCGTCCCGACTTAATTATTATAACTGTCGTATTTTTCACTCGCGATAATTTTAATAAATTCTCAATCATATGCTACTTTACTCACTAAGAAATATTCAATATAATTCACATAAATAAATACTAACCCATATCTCTCTAGTTAATACTTATTTTAATCCGGATTAATTATCAATTAATTTCCCCAACTTTAATTTTAATCAATCCCACATTTAAAAATCATAAAAAAAAATACGGGGTGTTACATGTATTCCTAATGATGATTGGGTATCACATCGTTCTTGAAAAAATTATTCGTCCTCGTGAAATAAATTTGGTAAACTGTGCTAGCTCACATATCATCCTACGAGAGCCTAGGGAGATACTGACTCACATAAGAAAATATCTTTCTTCCATTGTTGAACTCAATTATCTATCCCTTCCCCACCAAAAAAAACCTATCTACATCGTGAAGTTGAGTAGTGTGAACCTTATTTCCCCTACCAAAAAGAAACGGGTGCGTAATGTCCTACCACCACTCAATGACTGCCAAAATAACGCCCCGATTCGTTTGTATGTAAGGCGTGGTAATAATTCTGATACAAATGGTTTTCTAAATACACTCATAAATATGTACCCGATGCTAACCCAAATCTTCCATACCTTGACACCAGGTATATACATATGTCATCGCATAACGAAGCTTATATTAATATATGACCAAAAATATAAATAGTGATTTATTAATTAGCTAAATAAATGTGTTAGTAACTTAATAAAAGTTATTTAAAATTACTTAACATTTTGGTAAATTTGACATAATTTAATTAATCCATCAAAGCTTATATTCATTAATTAAATTAATTAATTTATTTGTTAAATGACTAAAAAATTCAGTCAATTTAAAATAAAAATTAATGATGTCCATACCTCATTGTTCAAGATCTCTATGAGCAATGTGTATCTAGCGATGACTTGATGGGGGGTCTTGCTTAATATCCGTACAATCTGGGAATTTGAAAATTATCACTGGCACGTTGGGTCATGCATTATGAACCCATATTGTGCAAGTCGGTGCGTTGAATGCCAAAAAACCTACTCGATAATGTGAGTATAAAGGAATGAGAGAGTATGTGTTCCATAGAAAATGGTTTAGATAGAAGTTTGAGCAACCGGTGAAATGCTGCATAAAATTTGAAAGTAGCTTAATGTATGGAAAGGCTCTGTGGAATTCCATGTGATTACTGAGCTTTCGGGTGAAAGAAGAGGCCCTATGTTTTTTTCCTTGGAGAAAATCAAAATTTTGAGTGAGCACATATGAAATTCAACCTTTAGACCAACTACAAGGCAATTGGAAAATTTACTGACCCGAAATGTATTTTTATCTCACTAGGGTCGTCGACAAATTAATAATTTTGGTTTGGTGAAGAAAAATGCTACTGTTGATGTCAAAATTTGGAATATTTATCTTAGTCTTTGGTTACCAAATCTATAATCACAGATAAGAGAGAAAATGAAAATATAAAGAAAGACACCAGATATTTTTAGTTCCAATATCCTGATTACAATCCAAGGTTTTAGCATGAAGCTGGTATGTTCAGGCATGTCCCCCTTAGTTGGGGGAACTGGTGTATTTATAGAAAGTGGAAACTCAAGAGGTAGAATGCTTTTATAGCGTCAAGCATTTACACCTTTACACAATAATATGCACCTTAACTTGTTTCACGTGCATGTATATGGTGACTGGTGAATATCCCACGTGTGTCTGATTGTTGAACTTCCTGTATCTGGTCGGTAGGATGATCGACTAGAGGGTACCTGAGCTGACTAGATTTTACCCATTATGGAAAGCTTAGAGATGATTGTGATAAGTGTCACTATTTTACTAGTCCAAGTGGCCTAATATTTTTATGCTACAACAAAAGTCCCCAATACTTCATACTTGATGGTTGAATGAAAGAATGGAGATTTCAATTCTAGAATTTCTCTATGCCTCTCAAAGGTCATGGTCGAAAGTCGACCTCAAGGACTTGTAAATTTTCCCTTTTCCTGTATTGAAGCGGTGACAAATTTGTAAATGACTTGAAAAATAGCAAACCGTCGGAGGGTACGCTCGTCTATTTATCTTTTTGAGATTTGGAACGTCGTCGATAGTCCAAACGTTGGTATACTTAATTATTACAAATCCCAAATATCAAGAATCATCATTGTTCCTGTAAAAGGTTGGTTTTCCCTTTGTTTTTCTTCACTTCTGTAATATCGAATTCACTTTCATCTATTGTTGCTTCTCCATCTTGCTACTTGAACGGTTTCATCACTGAGCTGGCAACTGTAAAAATGTTCCTCTATTTTTTTTCTTTCTGAGTTATTATAATAGTTTATATTGTTGACAAGATATTTTTGGAGGAGTTTAGGGATAAGAGAAAAATTCTAGATTGGGTGGTTATGGAGATGGTTTTTGGGCCTTGTGATTTGTGTGCCTTGGATGAGGGGCATTGGTTGTCCACCATATTTATTGTTAAATGTGGAGTCTGTTTCCCTCCAAATAATCTATTTTTAGAACTTTTCCATTACTTTTAAGTGGTCCCTGCTAAAGTAGCCCAAAAGAGTTGGAGAGTAGTAACTGGGGTTAACCGCCTTAATGAGTTATACGAAACTCATATAGGAATAAAAGAATTAATATAGTGTTAGAGCTGGGGGGACCACTATGGAAAACACTTACTATTTGAAGATACGTACCGCTAACAGGGTTCTAGTGGTGAATTTGCCTGATTCCAATAAGGAATATTAGGATTATGGTATTGTTGTAAAGAATTGGTAATATGCTCCTCTTCCTGAGGGTGTATGATATACTGGACCCAAGTGCCCTCGGGAAAGGCGTGGCATAGGTCGACCTCTTAATACACATTTGTATATTTTCCCTATATTTATTCTCCTCTTGTTATTTCTCTAACTAACATATTATGTTTATTTTTCTCCAGAGAGAAGGAAAAAAATATTTCCCCCTAACTCTAAAGTCAATTTTGTTGACTAGAAGTTTATTTGTTCCATCCAGTAGAGAATTATTGAGGCCCATCCCCGATCATATTTTTTCTTATTAGAATATAAAAGTGCTATTACTTATTTTATAGATCATCCTACATAAGACATTCATGTTGCTCCAATTGACTTGGAAGATTCTGTTTCACCTCCCTTCATTGTAACGTCTGAGTTCCTTTTTTTAGAAGAATGTTGTTCTACCTTTGGAGGAACTTCTTCCTCATTTGATTATTTGGATTTGTTTAATATTCTAACCACTCTCTCTTTCCTGAGAAAAATGGTTAAAAGAAAGATCCCCAACCTCCTTGTTGGGGCCATGTCTCCCCCTCCTGCTGAGAAGAAGAAGGTTGTAGGGGAAGGATTCAGACGACCCGTAGTAGTGACTACTAAGGAGAAGAAGAGCACAACCTAAATTTAAGATACTGAGAAAAGGTCTTGCCACTATCCAAAGTTAATTCAAAATACCCATGCTGATTACGCCTCTATAGAAGCTGCCTCTGTGGCAGTAAACCCTTATTTGACTAGGGTTTTGATTGGTTCTGAGGTTCTTTCCACTAATAGGTCGACAGCTACTCCTTTATCCAGGGAGAGGTTGCTGGAGAAAGCTAACCAGAATCTAAATTTGGTAACTGTATTGACATACTTTTATTCCTTGTTCAACAACCTTTATGCTTGCTTTTTACTAATTTCTTTTGTCCTTCAAAATTTGTAGTTCTTGGTAGAATGTGACCAACTTCTGACAAGGGATGATCAACTTAGGGAGTTATCTACTAATATGGAGTACGTTTTCAAAAGCTTGAAGGAATCCTTGCATACCAGCAAAGCATCCCACAAGAAAGACTGGGAAAAGTGGTAGGGCCTTTTGGACGTTGTCAAGAAGAAGAGGACTGATGTCGAGAAGGTTTCTTCTAATATTGCTAAGACCACCACTGATGTGAAGAAAAAATAGCAAAACTTGAAGGCCTCTATGAAGAAAGGGAAAAAGGATACCTATACCTATGGTTATGACAACCCTTTTTCTACTGTTACCTTGCAAATTGACTATTTGAATAAGACCTCCATTTAGGAAGGCTGGGATTCTACACTCAAATAGGTCGACACTTCTGTTGACTCAGATCTTTTTTAGCAGCTCAACTTGGGTACCCATCCTACTCTTAATGAAGAAATTGAGGATAAAGAGGGTATTGGTGAATCTTTAATGCTTCCTGAAGCTTCAATGGTGGTCTCTAAGTCGACAAAAGAAAAAGCCCAAGACAAAGAGAAGGTGTAGACTCCTTAGGATTATTTTGCATTTCTACTTTTTTTGCTTTGTAATTAATGGTTTCTTTGTAACCTTAAACAATTATCCTTTTGATGTATTCCTTCACAGTTTAATAAGATTATTCTTTATTTCTATTTCATAGTGTTGATGTCGATGAGCTTGCTTCTTGAATTTTGTACTCATATGCTATTCTTATGTTTAAATCTAGGAGATTTGTTATAGCAATAACAGATAGTGACCTTTATAGGAGGACTATTCGTCTCCTTAGGGCTGGTCATAAGGACCCGGATGGAGATGAATTGGAAGAATTACTCAGCCCGGACGCCTTTAATCGAATCAAAGAAACGTATATTGACCTGCACAGGCTATTTGACTAAACTGTAGTGACTAATTCTACTTACTATAAGATGATTCTTAAGATACAGGAAGATTTTAAAGCATCTTTGCCCAATTTGAATTCTGACTATGAGTTAAATTATGCCCGGCTCAGTGATAATACAGGTTTTGACAAGAAATTAGAAGTTATTTCATCGATACATGAGAAGAGAGATTTTTTGTTGAATAGTGAACTGACTAGTTCCAAAGAAGTAGCAAGCTTACTGGAACACGAAATAATTCATTAAAGAATAATATGGAAAGTTTAAAGAAACCATCAGGTGCCGAGCAGGATGAAGGTGCCTCTTTCTTACAGCAGTAGAATACCAAGTTGAGGGAGGAGATAAAGGTTTTAAATAAAACCAAGACTGAATAATCATCCAAGCAAATAGTGGTTACTCGACCTACTATTAAAGAAGAGATAAGAAAGAAAATTCTAATCGACCAGGAAGTTTTGATCAAGAGACAAATAGACACCATTAAGAAATTAACTGAAAAAGTTGATCGACTAACCTTTAACTTTCATAAACAACCCAGGACGGTCTGGATGAATGGATATGATGAAGCCTTGGCTCATATGGAGGATGAGTTAGAGTAAGATAAGAGAGAAGTTTATAAATGGGACTGGTTGAATTCTTTGGCAGATTTAAAGGTACCTAACGAAATTTCCCTATTTCATTGGAATGATCCAGGTTTCTTAGAGTACCCTAATCCTCCTTTCAATCTAAATGTAAATTGGATTCCCACTAATGCCATACCAGTAAGCCTTATTCAAAAATACTTGGGAGATTATGGTTTTTACGATGAAGATATCCTTGTCCATCCTTATCATTTAATGTATAGGCATAGCTCTAGAAGTTGTGAAAGACTTAGGAATTTAAGGTCCACTGTTCGGCCTTATGCCTTTGATATCCTCGAGAAAGAATTGATAAAGCTTTGGGAAAATGCCCATCCGAATGATTGTGTTTACCTTCTTTTTACCTTTATAGCTCTGATAAAAAGTATTTTCTAATGAAGTTCATTTATATTTGAATAAAAGACTATATATGTTCAGTACATGTTACATTTGATATTGGCTGACAGTAATTAAGCATTATGATTGTATGGTCGGCCTTTGGTCGACTATGTGCTTTACTGGTTACCAATTTCGATGAACATGAGTTTTCCAACCTTAGGTTCTACTAATACACTTATGGTTGTATAAATGGATATTTTCCTTTCTAGGATAAGTGTTTGAATTAATTACCATAGGAGACAAAATTTATTAGCTTTTTCCTGAACTTGTTCTAGTCAAACTTATTGTTCTTGACTTTGAGTCATACATGAAATTTTAATGTTATGGACTTCTTGTTCCTGACTTGTTTAAGACGAAGTCATATATAAATCCAGTTCTTGTTTAATTTTTCATTATTTGATTATTTTTATGATAATAGTCCTTCGGCTATTGAGATAGTTATATTTCCCATTCCCCAAAAAAACATAAAAAAGGAAGTGCACTGAACACAATCCAATGAATTCACATTAAAGATAACAAAAATTACTAAAAATATAATTGAAACTTCAATCCAGAATTACTGATAATACTTCTTACGATTCTCATCGTTCAGTGGGTTCTTGAATTATTCTCCTTCAAGTGTTTCTAGACAATAGGTGCCTGGTCGAATAATTGTAGAGATGTGATATGGACCATGCTAACTAGCCTCCAATTTGTTTCCTTTTTTTAGTATTTTCCAATGAACATAGTCTCATTATTTAAAGTTACTCAGCTTCACCCTTATATTATAAAACTTGGTCGCACGTAGATGATAATCAGTTGTCAGAAGTGTAGCGTTCTCTCTTACTTATTCCACTAGTTCTAAATCTAGCCTTATCATGAGGTCACTCTTCTAAGTGTTAAAGTTAAGCATCCTATAGATAGGTAGACCGACCTTTATAGGAACCACAACTTTAGTTCCAAATACGAGCATTTACAGATTTTTAACGGTGGTTTTCCTCGGTGTGGTTTTATAGGACCACAAGACACTATGCAACTCAGTGATCCAGTCTTCTTTCACATCATTATGTCATTTTTCAAGCCATCGAACAACGTTTAATTCATCACCTCTATCTGATCGTTGCACTAAGGATATCCGGGGGTAGAATGCAATTTTTGGATCTTTGGTTGAATGCAATAATCATCAAATTCCTGGTTATCTAACTGAGTTCCATGATTTGGTATGAAAGCACACTTCATGCCGTATTGACATATGATATTTTTATATGTAAATTGGAAAACTCTCTTATAAGGCATTTCCACCAATGGCTCAACCTCCACCCACTTTGTGAAATCGTCAACCGCCACAACAAAAATTTTAAATCGTCCTTTTTCCCTCGATAATGGGCCAACCCAAGTAATCCCGTAAATAGCAAATGTCTAGGGGGACGTGATTGGCATCAGAGCAGCCCCCGATCTTCTACGTACGTCAGTAAACTTTTGGCACTTATCACACTTTGTAGTATATAATTAACAATCTGCTTTCATAGTTGGCCATTAATACCCTTGCATAACTACTCATTATACTAATGATCATCCTGCCGAGTGGGCTCTACATGATCCTTCATATACTTCCTTGATCTGTTCTGGTACTTCGAATGGATGGACGCATCGGAGTAAGGAAATAGTGAATCCTCTTTTATATAATACTCCTTATTGTAATGCATAACTGGCTACTTCATATCTTAATTTCCTCTCCTACTTTGGATCTGTTGGTAATTCCATTTTCAATATACCCCTTAATTGGATCCATGCATGATGGGCCTAAATTTATTATTATGAAGTTGATATTCTCTTCGTCAATGATCCTATTTTCTAGGATTTCCACCAAAATGGTCCTTTTCAATTTTATCCTGGTTGCTAAGGCCATCCGAGCAAGTGCATCTGCTCGGGTGTTTTCTATTCTTGGAATTCTAACCATTCTAACTATCAGGAACTTAGTGATGGTTCTTTGAGTTTTGGACAGGTACCTTCATCAGTTCTCCTTTAACTCCATATATCCTTAACACTTGATTTACGATCAGCTAAAAGTCACTATGAGTGACTATTGGATCAGTGCCTAATGACAAAGAGAGTCCATTACAGTAATTAAGGCTTCATACTCTACCTCATTGTTGGAATCTTAGAATTGAAAATAAAAACCATACTCCACATATATTTCATCAGGGGTGTTTAGAATTAGTCCTGCTCCAATGTCAGAATCATATGAAGACCCATCAATGTAAAACTTTTAAACAGGAATTTCTTCGTTAAAGCCTTCATCACTAAGAAATCCTTCCTTGAATAACTTTTTGCTCTGCTCTTCATACGTTTTGGCGACATCTTGGGTAAAAAATGATATCGATTTTCCGAATTTAGAAATATCTTCTGGAGAAGTCTGTTTGGTTTAGTTTGGCTCTAAGCTCTCTTCTAAGGAAGTTTGCTCGGCCTGTCCCCCCTTAACGGGCTCATGACCAGTTGTGATTTCTTCGTAGGTAAATTCTGCTATGAAATCTGCTACAGTGTTCACTTTAAGTATTGTTCGAAACTCATAGAGTATATCATATTCGCCTAACTTTACTGCCCAAGCGATTAATCTCCCTAATTTTTCTTATTTAAGGATAAATTGATGAAATGGTAAATCCTTGTACACCATAATGCTATATGCTTAGAAGTAGGGCTTCATTCTTCTATAGGCTTCAATAAGTGCTAAAGCCAATTTATCCAAGCGAGGATATATAATCTCGGCCTACTGAAAGCCTTGGTGGTATAGCACACTACTTTTTAAATTCCATTTTCTAGTCGAATGAGGGTCGAGCTAATAGCTGACTCAGATACAGTAATGTATAGGTACAATGTTTCCCCTATAACTGTTCGGGAGAACAGTGGTGGAGATCCCAAATACTTCTTCAACTCTTCAAAAAAAATTCATATTCTTTATTCCCTTCAAAGGTTTTACTGAGTACCTTGAAGAACGGTAAGAATTTATCTGTTGCTCGGGAAACAAATAAGTTGAGTGCAACTTCTCTTCCTGTCAACTTCTGCATGTCTTTCTTGTATGGTAGGGATTTCATTTTGATCAATGCCTTGATTTTGTCTTGATTGGCTTTAATTCCTCTTTGATTTATGATGAATCCTAAGAAAATCCCATCTTGTTCACCGAAAACCCATTTAATCAGGTTAAATTGCATATGATGCTTCTCCAGCTGGTCAAATGTCGAGACTAAGTCTTTGATGTTGTCTATAACTATTTTTACTTCAGTTATCATATAATCCAAATAAACTTCCATATTCTTACTGATATTCTCCTTAAAGACCCTGTTTACCAGTATTTGGTATATTGCTCCAGCATTTTTAAGCCCCAAAGGCATAACGTTGTACCAGTAAGTACCTCAGCTGGTGATAAGTGATGAACTTTCCCTATCATCTGGATTTATTTTAATTTGATTGTATCTCGAATAAGCGTCAATGAAGTTGAGTAACTCATGGCTGGCTGTGGAATCGACTAGTTGATCAATTCTAGGCAAAGGGAAATGATCCTTCAAACAGGATTTATTGAGGTCTGTGAAGTTAACGCACATGTTCCATTTGTTGTTCTTATTCTTCTTCACCATCACTATGTTGGCTAGACAGTTCGATTATTTAACATCTTAAATGAACTTTTCTTTCTGCAGCTTGTCCACCTCTTCTTGGATAGCCATGTTCTACTCGGGACTGAATATTCGCCACTTTCACTTGATCGTCCTGGCATATTTTGCGATATTAATGGAATGGCATATAAATTTCGAATCAACTCCTGGTATATCTTCATGTCCCCATGGGAATATGCTCCTTCACTCCTTAAGAAAATTGACCAATTATTATTTGAGGGTTAGCTCTAGAGTTGAGCCAATCTATGTGGTTATTTTTTCTCTTTCATCATCCATGAAATTTTTTTTCTTGGCCGCCATAACCTGTCCTTTAACTAAATTAACCTCCTTGCGGGGGTTTAAGGTTTCAACTTGGTAGGTGGCAGTAAGTTTCTTTAATTTTTCTTGGTTGGATAAAGTATAATAGAATTCCATAACTTCAATTTGATTTGTTGTAACATTGCCAACTCCATAATGAGTGAGAAAATTTAGACACTGGTGAACAGTATATGGTAGTACTTTAAAATTTTCAGGCCAACCCTACCAAAGATCATGTTGTAGGTTGATCGGACATTCTTGCCTAAGATGAAGAAATAAATCCTTTCAGTCGTACTTGTTGGTCATGTGCCGATCAAAACTTCCAACTTGACAATTCATAGTGGATATACTTTTTCACTCCAGAATCCTAGTAGTGCCTATGATAAGTTTCTAATTTGTTGTTGCATAATTCTAAACTGTGGAAGAAATCTTAGAACATAACATCGATTGAAGTGCCATTATCAATTAGGATTTTAGCCACTCATACCTCATGTACTCTCATAATAATGACCAAAGGATCATCATGGGAATAAATCACTCCTTATAGGTCTTTCTTGGAGAAACCGATCACAAATTTATCTTTATTTACTTTTCTTGATCAACCATCAACATTATCAGATAATTTAATCTGTCGAATATAGGAATATGCTTTGGCTTCATTTATATAGGCTTCTCTTTCATCTATCTCATCGCCGCCACCGAAATCTCCTCCTGTAATAAAATGATAGTCAAAAGATATCACTTTTACCTTAATTTTAGTCTCTCGAGATTTTTTAGAAGACCTGGGTCATGTTCTGAATCATTATCTCGGCCTCTTTTCTTATCATCTCTTCCTTTGTAAGGAGATTCTAAACGCATCCTAGAGTCGCGTTCTTTTGACATATCAACGAACTTGGACAACTTGCCACACCAAATTAGATTCTCAATCTCATTTTTAAAGCAATACAGTTGTCAGTCGTGTGCTTATTGTCCTTATGAAACTCATAGTATTTGGGCTTGTCTTTCCTATTAGGAGGGAACTTAAGATTTTTGGGCCATTTGAGGTCTCTATTCCCTCTTATTTGCTCCAGGATGTGATGCACGCCAACAGTGGGAGGAGTGTATTACTTGTACTTATTAGGTTTATCAACCTTATTATCTTTTTACTCCTTTTTTTCAAAAGTCTTATGACTATCGGCCTTGGCACCTGGAGCCACGACCTCCCCTACATTCATGATTTTGCCAGCTTTAGCCATTAACTTAGTTATAGCATAACTCTTCAGGGAGAAATCTGCTCACTAAAGAAATAATAGTAGTTTTCTCTTCAGAATCCACACTTCCACCTTTTCACTGTTAAAACGAGTTATATACTCGCGTGCGGTTTCCCCTGGTTGCAGATGGACACTTAGTAAGTGGGATACCCTTTTTATGGGTTTGTCCCCAAAATAAAAGTTTCTAATGAATAGCTCGAAGAGCTGCTGGAAGATAGAGATTTGTCTTTGGGATAGATTATTATACCAAATCCGTGTAGAGCCAGTGATGCCAGTTGAGAATGCCCGACAATGCATCTCATATGGAACTGAGTAAATACCAGTTTCTTCTTGATAATGTTTAATGTGAAGGATGGGGTTAGTTTTACTGTCATATTTGGGAGTAACCCCAAGTGGCTTGAATTTAAAAGGTGCGGGGAAATCCACAATGGTTGGAACAAAAGGAGATCCTTTCACAAAGCTCCATTGCAAGGGATTTTTGGATTTTTGTCTATTTCTCCCAAGTGATCTTCCAATCGTTGTATTGATTCTTTCCAAGGATGATATTCTGGATTAGTTTTGGCTAACGCATCTTTGGAAGCTCTACCATATATTTGTGCTAATCTCTCTACTTGAGAAGTCTGCTCGGCACTCGCAGAACCTCGTAACCTATCCCTGTATCTGGTAGAATCTTCTCGGTGATCTCGTGACCTAAAAAGTTCCCCATGATAGCCCATATTTTCTCGGGGACCCAAACGGTAAAAAACATAGGTTTTGCTCAAGCTTTATAAGATGCTCAATTGTTCTAAAGTGAGAGACCTACCATCATAGCAGTCAGTAAATCAGACTGAAGAGTTTTTACTCTCGAACAGTAAGATTAATCTTGCTATAATCTGGAATATATGGACTTGCTTCTATTATTTCTAGGAGGTGGAGGCGATATTTCCCTCCTATAGGATAAAGAAGCAAAAGATCTTTCTTGAAGCATTTGAGTAAGTTTCCTTATGGTTTCCTGCATTTCGTCCTATCCTTTGGCAATGTTGAGTATAATTCCCTATAAGTCTCACATACTAGGAGGAGCAACAGTACTGAAAGCACTACCTCTAGCAAGACTGCTTTCATGGATGTCTATCATACATCAAGGGTATGAAAAATGGCTTGTGAAGGAATCGGGTAAGAAACAATAATGACTTGTCATTCCCACAGACAACGCTAATATGTTGATGCCTAAATTTAGATTATTTATCTTAGTCTTTGGTTACCAAATATATAATCATTGATAAGAGAGAAAATGAAAATATAAAGATAGACACTAGAGATTTTTATATGGTACAACTCAGGAATGGAGCCTACATCCACAGGGCAATAGTATTTAGGGTTTAATTCCAATCTCCTAGATACAATCCAAGGTTTTAGCATAAAGCTGGTATGTTCATGTGTGTCCCCCTCAGTTTGGGGGAATGGTGTATTTATAGTAAGTGTAAACTTAAGAGGTGGAATGCTTTTATAGCTTCAATGATTTACACGTTTACACAATAAGATGCAGTTGGACTTCTTTCATGTGCATGTATAGGGTGATTGTTTAATTTCGCACGTATGTCCGATGGTTGAACTTCCTGGATCTAATCAACAGGACGATCGACCACAGGATACTTGAGCCGACTAGATTTTACCCATTGTGGAAACCTTAGAAATGATGTTGACAAGAGTAACCATTCTATTGGTCCAGGTGGCCTAATATTTTGGGCTACAATATCTACCAATTTTTCTTTCCTATATTTGGAACATTACTCTCCTGTGGAAATTCAACTTCTGAGGGAAAGGCACACGCGATAGTTGACTTACCGTGACATGTTTGTTTTTTCAATTTATTTATTTTTTGTTTTAAAAAAAATGAATGTTGGGTGTAATTTAAAATTGAAATTGAAATGAAATTGTGTAAGATTAAATTTCACTAAATGAAATTGTATAAGAATAATTTTTACAATCAATTTTCACAAATCATTCCAAAATTGAAATAAAACAAAATAAAAAACCTATGAGGCACTGCCTTAACTACTTCGTCGTTGTCTACGACAATTAGGATTGGAATATGACTCAGGCATGTCATGAGTGTTTGATATAGAGTCGTCAAACATTTTTTGAAACACATCACGCTTCATATGTGTCGCATCCATTTGGATATGCATGACAGATAAATTCAACATCACCTACCTCATCTGGACCCACGTGTACCGTATCGAGTGCAAGCGATCGTGCATCTATGTGTATAATGCATTTTGCAGGCTCTGCTTACATAGAATGAATTACGCAAGCGACTGTGACATTAATATTATGTAAACAAAATAAAATAATATTGAAATTTCTCGGTTATATTGTTTAGGTATTAATCCGTGAAATACACTTTAAGATACAATCGCACAATAAAAGTTACAACTACAACTAGGCCAACAATTTATTACTTTCCAATTTTTAATCTAGATTATTAAATCCTAAGTGAGCATGTAAGATTTAATATGTAAATACAAAGAATATAATCACAGCGCCGTGACGTACAAGGAAACCTCAAATGGGAAAAATCTCAAATGGTGAGGCCTAGAGAAAATCCAGTACGAATATGGTTTTACGGGAAGACATAAAAGACTTAAAAACTTGACCCTACAAGTGCTTTTAATGTCCTCTTCGGGACCTCCATCTATAGTATATATTGTTATAACATATTGCATGATACCTCATAGTGTCGGTATCCACCGAAAGCCTTCGTTGTCTCTAACTGTGTAGTGTCCACTACAAAAGTGATGATAGCGGTAGGATAATGATTTTCTCTTGGAAAATTATCAACAAAGAACACGTAAAAGTTGGAGAGTGTTTTGTGAAAATGTTAAGGATTATATAAAATCAAAAAAAGGATCTTAATAAGTTTTTCACGACCCGTTATATATGAGAATAAAACAGAGTAGTGGGGCACGAAGGTTATTGAGAAAACTAAATGAAAAAACTAAATTTTTTGAAAACATGCCCGGTTGTTCGAATGAGGCAGAGCCTCATTCGAATGACATGTACAAATATCGTTTGAATGAGAAAGAACGAGACTTCCAACAAGATTTTAGTGCAGACCAAAAAGGAATTCGTTAGAATCTAGTTTGAAGTCGTTCCAAAGACATGTATAAATCTCGTTCGAACATACAACAAACGAGGATATCTAATGAGATGTCAGTGCAGGGTAAAATAAATCTCATGAGAAGAATTGTTTAAATGATCTCATTCGAACGAGGTGTCAAACCTTGTTAGAATGACCATAGAAGATATAGAAAATTAAATCAAGGTTCAAAGATATTTTCATATAAAAGGAATCCATTTAAAAAGAACTTTCCAATAAGTTAAAAATGAGTCATATACGATTGGGAATTGTGAGCAATCAGATGAACACTTTGATGTGAAATGAAATGTTGTAATGTTGGTAGCTCTAATTCATCAAAACGGATTATAATACCCTAAACAGACTAAATGTTTTGTCCAACGAATCTTCCCCTTTGGCTATTTCGAGACAAAGCATAAAAAATAAAAAAGACTCGGAATTTTCTAAGCTAAACCATCAAGTCGACCCTAATGCCTATCCCCAAACCAAAACGAAAATCGATACTCGACTCCCTAATAACCTAACAGCGTCTTGGCAAGCATAATCCAACAATACAACAATATGACCTACACACATGAAAACAACAAATACCGTGACGCACATGTGTGGAAATAGATATTCAATTAAGAAATGAAATTAAGATCGGGCTCCCCCTAATAATGTTCTCCCCTTTTTTCCTAGAAAAGAAAAAGGGATAGAACAATACCTACAATGTTAGTGATATGAAACATTAAGCATATTAATTATAAATTGGAGAACTAACATAGGTAATCAAATCAGGATGCACAAAACAATATATACATCATCCTCCACAACAAGAATAGAGTGAGATAAAAAGAGCGGATAAAGAACCAATAATCCAAATATGTGCCAGTGATTAGAAATATCCAAAGAAAACGCTAAAAGGAAATAATATCCAATATCTAAGTACAAATGAGAGACAAAAATGAATAAACTCTAAAAACGCTCTCTCACAAGTACAAAAGATAGAAAAAACTATAAAATTAACAATGTCTGGGATGGATTATCTGGAGCATCATCAGTAGCGTCATCTCCATGTGAGGGTTCGAAACCCAAAGGACCTCCTCTGCGAAGCATCTCAGCATGGCAAAGTTCCTCAAAATGCTACAACTCTTGCATTATTCTGGTCCTGATGCCACTCCTCGGCCATCTGCTCCATCTGTAAGCACGTGAACCTATGCTCCTCCAACTCGACTGGTGGACGGTAACAAGAGGAAGAAGGTCCGTACTGAATAGGAGTAGCTGAGGCGTCTGAGTGGGATGACTCAGAATAGGAAGGAGTGGGATGAATCGTGACGTGAGTGAGATAACTCCAAGACTGCCCAATGGACAAAGTGTCAATGGACTAATATCTGTTTGCGAGAATGTCGGTGGGAAGGAGTGGAATTAATACAGTATTAGGTGACTAACACTGCAAATGGCAGGGCCTATCTGGCGGAGGTAGAAGGGGAGATCCAAAAAAAACATAGAACTCAAAAAATATGATTGGGTAGGTCAGCGGACGCCCCAACACTAATAGCATACATCAGACGCATGTGATTAGCTGTGATCTGATTATGGTTTGTGCGTAGAATGAGACATGCTGAAACGATCCAATTAAGGATCTAAAATACCACTTTGAGGTTACGATAGTAGAGGATTAATGCACCTTGCTCTATTAGCTCAAAGACGAATTTATAGAAATTATTAAGGTCGGAGGACTAAATGTTGGACAAAAGGTAGGTTGGATTGGGTTCTCGGGGAAAATCAACTAAGCGGGCAATCGAGTCGACGGTAATGATGACCTCCTTGCACCTAACCTCAGAAACACGAACTCTCTCACATAATAGTATAGCAAAGAAGAACTTTCGGATTAGGTCGGAGTATATAGGGTCTCGCAGGTTAAAAATGGGGCCTCACCCACGAAGACTAAGCCAAGTGAAATAATGGTCCCTGAGAGATCAACTAGGTTTACTATGTTTTCCCTAACTATAGACCTAGTGGGGAGACCAAGTGTGTGGAAGAGGGTGTAATTTTGGTGAGTCCTCCAACAATTTCGCAGGTTGGGGACTGTTGAGTCATCATCCGAGGAGTGATCCTCTTCGGGATCCTCAACACGTCGACCTCCCCTACCACTTGACATTTAGAATGAAAATGGGATAAAAGGATTGAAAGTAGAAAACTATCAAGAATCTACACCCTACCCAAATACACCAACCGAACCACCACACACCAACAACAAAAAAATCCCAATCTCCATCAGTACATAACAATAATACATATATTAAGTCCCCCCCAAAAATGACATTTCGTAAAGATTTGACAAAAAAAAATTAGAGTTAAAAGGTATGCCAAATATTGAGAAATGTCACTTAATAAGGGCAAACAAGTGAAAATAATAAAAAATATTTTTTAAGTTTTCCAAAAAAAAAAATATAAGCACATCCCCAAAAAGATTTGAGTTTTCATTTGAGATGGGTTTGGATTTGAAAGAGAAATACATTGCAAAAAATTTGTTTGAATGATTTAAATGAACCCAACATAAATGAGATCCCAAATGAAATGACAAAAATGAAATAGGAGAGGAGAGGAGAGATACCTCAAAAGAAGAAGACCAAACAATTAAAAACGCCTCTGAGAGAAGTGAGGTGAGGGTGTATTAATGGAGGATGGAAGAAGATGTGAAAGTTTTGGTTATGGTGGCGAGGAGGGATGTGTGGAGAGATGGGTTGAGAAGTGGAGGAGTTGGAGTTTTAGAGAGAGCAAAAATAGAGGGAAACACAACGGCTAGGTTTGACCAAGTAGAAAAAATAAATGTGACATGGGGATAATAAAAGAACCAAACGCCCATTTAAAAGGCCGGTCGGTCGAACATGTAAAGGGCTCGTTCGAATGATCATGTTTAAATGGTAAAAATGAATAAAAAATATAAGTAAAATAGAGGAAAATAAGAAATAACATAAGACTAAAAATAAAGAAAAATTATCTGGCATGTCTAAAATATCCGTAACGTGAAAGTTGAATGAATGGATGTGAACGAACCGAATACGAGAAAACTCCTAAGATAACGTATAAGTGCAAACTGGAAAATAATATTCCTAATAGTCAATCACTCAAACTAGCCTTGTGTTGATAAATGGGACTAAAAAGAAGTTAATTCACCTTAATAAGAACGCCTTGGAATTTGATGATTCTCTGACCAATAGTGTCATCTAAAAAGCTATACTTTGACTTATTGTACAAACCCATTGATCTTCGACTTATGTCTCCCTCAAGCATCATTTTGACACACGAAAAAAAATATATCATATATATTAATGCTATTAAAGCATCAATGAGAAAGAAACATAACTTTCGCCTTTGCAATCCTGTTTTTCTATGCCGTATAATCCTTTAGGCTCTTTATAATGGTGACTTTTAATGCAAAAGAGTTTGCTCTTTTCGTAGCCCCTTTCCATTGCTCACACAATTAACATAATCTATAAAAATGGGTAATGGTTTTTATATGCACAATATTTTTTCTATCGCATTTAACATTAAGTGACAAAAATGATAGGAATACACCTTACTATACATAGCATACGCAAAGCGATATTAACATCTTCTTGAACCCGTGAAAGGTGTGTGCATAAAAGGTGATGGTATGAGGCCAACACATAAGGAGATATCACAAACGAGAATCAAATCATCATAAAAACGTATAACAGGCACAATTAAGATGAAATATATACTATCTACCCATCGTAAGCCGTATCAATATGGAATGATAGTGTATACCGAATGTCTGGAAACATATAGAAAAAGGAAAAAAATTTAATTTTAATTTTTCTTTAAAAATTCTATGCAAAAAAAAAAAGCAAAAATATTTTTGGATTTTTAGTAAAAATATGTACAAAAGGATAATCTAGTTCATAGTAATAAATATAAATCATAAAGCATGCCCTAAACTAGATTTGGAATCCTAACTCAATCAATGGAACAAACCCTAATGTATTCCTAAGATCCTTGAACCTAAGGGCTTCTAGAGTTTTGGTAAAGATATCGGCCAATTGATGTTTTGTGTCGAAAAAGCATAAGGAAGCAATTTTCTCTTCAACTAATTCGCGAATAAACTGCTCACGAATCCTAATGTGCTTTATTCTAAAATGTTGGATAGGATTTTGAGAGATATGAATTGCACTCGTATTATCACAATAAAGAGATAACATGTATTGAGAAATTTCGTAATCCTCAACATTTTCTTCATCCAAATGAGCTGTAAGAAACAACTTCTGGTGGCTATGTAGTCGACCTCCGCCGTGGACAAAGAAATGGAGTTTTGCTTCCACCTCATCCATGAGACAAGTGCACTCTCAAAATTAAAACAATCGCTCGAGGTGTTCTTACATCCATCGACATCTCCTGCCCAATCGATATCCGAATATGCCGACAGACAATCATTTGTGTCTAGAGTACGAAATCCCAAAATATAGGGTCTCACTCACATATTCGATAATACATTTAACCAGAAGAAAGTGTGACTCTTTCGGGGTGGCCTGATAAAGGTTGCATACTCCTACACTAAAAGGAAATATCCGTACAACTAGAAATTAAGTAGAGTAAACTACATACCACGCTCCTAAAAAGAGTCTACTTTACATCCTTTCTCTCAGTGTCTTTGCTAATCTTAATGGATGAACTCATGGGTGGTCATGAATGCTTAGTGGAGTCTAGATTAAATTTATTCACAAGAACTTTCTCATACTTAGATTGGGACAAAAATATCCCACTATCGAGTTACCGCACTTGAAGACCTAGGAAGTAAGTAAGCTCGCCCAACATACTCATGTCAAACTCACTTTTCATTTCTCCCACAAAGATATTAGTATGTTGATCACATGTGAACTCAATAACTATGTAATCAACATAGACTTGGGTAACCAAAATAACACTCTCATCCCTAAGAACAAATAACTTTATGTCTACTCCCCCTCTCGTGAAGCCACGAGAAAGAAAATTATAAGTAAGCCTCTCATTCCAAGCATGTAGTGCTTGCTAGAAATCATACATGGATTTTTTTAAATAAATGATGTGCTTTGGGTGCTTAGGGTCTTCAAACCATTTTGGTTATTTCATATATACCTCCTCCTAAAGAATGTCGTTAAGAAAAGCACTATTGACATCCATTTGATAAAGCTTAAATTTGGGATGACATGCAATGGCTAGCAAAAGGTGAACATACTCTATCCTTTCAATAGGAGCAAATGTCTCATCAAAATCCTCTATTTGGGTGTACCCTTGGGTAGCTAACCTATATTTTTTCCAAATAATGATGCCATTTGCATCCATTTTATTTTTATAGATTCACTTGGTACCAATGACATTTGTATCGCTAGGTCGGGGGACTAACTACCAAACATCATTCTTTTAGAATTGAAACAACTCTTCTTCCATTATATTTATCCAATATTCATCTTTTAGTGCTTCTTTGACATTTTTAGTTTAGATTTCAGAGGTATAACATAAATATGTAACCTCATTTTCATGTTGCGCTCTAGATTTGACACCTAAGTCAGGATTACCAATAATATTGGTGGGGTCATGACTTTTACGAACCCAACGTGATGGATCCCATTTCTCAAGTGAGGGGTCCACAAAATCATTATGAGGAGCAATGAGATCAACATCGGGGGGTGCATCGCTCTCACAAAACGGATCATCACAAACATCAATAAATGTAGGAGAGAATCATCTTTTACAGTATCATTTATTGATTCCATGACTTTAGATCTAGTAATTTTGTAAACCTTATATGCTCTACTATTTGATGAATAACCTAGAAATATACCTTCATCATTACTCTAGTCCAATTTCCCTTGAAGTTCTCAATCGCTAAGGACATAGCATGGACTCCCAAAGACTCGAAAATATGTAAAGTTGGGTTTCTTACCTATCCACAATTCATATGGAGTCTTATTTGAATGAGGACGTAAGTATACCTTATTCACTGGGTGACAAACGGTACTTACTAATTTCGCCCAAAACTACTGAGGCACATTCCTACTAAGAAGTATGGACCTTACCAATTATGCCATATTGTTGAGGAGTACAAACGGATGAAAACTCATGCTTAATACTGACTTCATCACAGAAGGCATTCACACCGGACTTCTTAAACTCAGTTCCATTGTCACTATGAAAGCGGTTTATGGAGAAACCATGTTGATTTTGAAGGAATTGACCTTTAATCGTCAAAAACTCAACAACATCGAACTTTTCCAAAAGATTCCAACAATTGAATATCTTGAAAAGTCATTTACTATCACTAGGATGTACTTTTTTCCTCCTATGCTCTCAGTACGAGTGGGACCCATAAGGTCCATATAAATTAATTCTAAGACATGAGAGGTGGTGATAAATCTCCACTTCTTATGAGGACTCTTGATTTTATTTCTAAGTTCACAAGGACCGACCGCAAACCGAAGAGGTTCATTTTTCTAATGACGATAATCAACGAACTAGGTCTTTCTTCATAAGACGCTCGAGAACTCTAAAATTAACATGACCTAGTCATTGATGCCAAAGGTCGACAATGGAAACCTTGGCACTATTGTAAACGAATGAAGACTTTGGAATGATACCGTAACAATTATCTATAATCCTCAGACCTTATAGTATAGTCTTACTAGATTTATTATAAATACTACACTACGTCCGACTAAATTTAACCACTAGGTTTTTTTTCGCATAATTAACTAATGCTTATTAAATTAGATTTAAGTCCATCAACACAAAGAACATTTTCTAATTTTGGAAAAATATAAAATTCAATGGCACCTCTTCCCATAATCCTAGATTTACTCCCATCGCCAAAGGTGACCTTACCATCCTTGAGATCCTCAAGAGTGGTAAAAATAGATCTATCACCTATTATATGTCTGGAGCACCCACTATCAAAATACCATTGAGAGGTATTTTGAGCCTTAAGCGTAACATGAATAAGTAATGCCTTATTTGCCTTATCTTTTGTAACCTAAGTGTGAGTTGTGTTCTTAGTGTTCTTGCCATTGTTGTTTCTAGTCTTTTGGTTAGAATAATTTCCTTAGGGCATAGAAAACCTTAGAAACTCTTCCATTAAACCTTTGGATGAATGTAATAGATACTCAACTTTCTTTTTCAGGCTAGCTAATTGATTATAGTGTCGCGTATGAGTATGAGGATAGGAAATCTTCCTATGATTGTAACAAAAGTCTCTAAGATGACCCCATTTATTATAATAAGTACAAACATAAGCTTGATTTTGAGTCACCTTAATAGGTTTCTTACGTAGATTTATCTTAGGAGAGTTAGGTTTTGGAGTGCTCGTTTTGGTAACAAACTTGGCTAAAGTTTAGGATTTAGCATTAGATGAATCATCTTCTTCATATTCGATACCTTTTATCTCTTGATAACCTTTCTCCTTGTAACCTAGGACCGGTCCGAGAAACAACTTCACCATTCTCCCGAAGTTTTCCTCAAGAGTAACTTTGACTTCCCGAGAGGCATTGAGATCTTTCTCAAGTTTGACAATTTTTCCTTCAAAATTTTTTCGAATCTCCAAGAATTTATGAAGATCTTTAGTAACACGAGCTAGAGAGTCAGTCAAATCATTATTCTCTTTACCCTCCAAAATAATCTTCTCAGAAAGAGAAATCTTAATCGACTCAAGTTGATTAACTAAGGCCTCTTTCTCCTTCAAACCTTTCAAATATTTTTCTAACATCAACATCTTAAAAGTTAAGTTTTTATTATTCTTTTAAATTCGCACAGACTCGGTGTATAACTTAGAATAAGAAAAATGCAAATAACATTCATCAAAATCACTCTCACTACCAACAACATCACTTCCTTGTGAGTGATTAGATATAACTTCAAGGTTTTCATGCCTAAAAATGTCAACATTAGGATGTGACATACTTGAAGAGCTATCATGACTAGCTATGAAAGCAGTGAAGTTATTCCCAGAGTCACTATCGCTAAGAGTGGCATTATAAACGGCTCTGTCCTTGACCTATCTCTCTATCTTAGTAGGACACTCATACAATCTATGACCTCGTCCCTCACGCTCAAAACATCTTATAGAATCATCTCTTTTAGAGTTTTTACTTATGTATTTCTTTTGATCGCTATCATTAGAACTTCTACTCGCCTTGTTTTTGTTTTTCTCTAATTTTGATTTATCAAATTTTAAATTTTGATTTTTAAGCTTGAGAAACTTTTTGAATTTTTTAGCAAATAAGTCCATAACATTAGGATCTATATCAGATTCATCGAATTCAAACACTTCTTCCTTTTTAACTTTTAAAGAAACTCCCTTATCTTTCTTTCTTTTATCTTTAGAGAACATGTCTAACTCATGCGTTTGGAGATCACCTATAACCTCTTTGAGTTTTAAGGAATTTAACACACCTAAAGAATCTCATTTGAAGTCGTTCAAACTACAGGTATAAATGTTGTTCGAGCATACAACTAATAAGGATATCTAACGAGATGTTAGTGCAGGGTAAAATAAATTTCGTGAGAAGTCTCGTTGAACGACCTCGTTCGAACGAGGTGTCAAACCTCGTTAGAACGGCCTTAGTAGATATAGAAAATTAAATCAAGGTTTAAAGAGATTTTTATATAAAAGTAAGCCATGTAAAAAGAAATCTTAATGTGCCTAAACACACCTATCGATTGGCAGGAACAAAACATATCAAAAATTGAAGTTCTTCACCGACGGGCGAGTCATCACCATTTTGGGCGACGACGATAATACCGAGGGTGAAAGTACCAGAAGTCCAATCCTTGAGATACAACATGGGTCAAATGATATGCTCCTATCAGGATTCTGAATTGAGCCACTCCTACTCTCGACAGGGGACGATTTCAAAGAATACGACCCTCATGGAAACGTCAATGTGATTCAGATGTTCATAAATATGCACTTCATGCCCGGACTGGGGCTAGGACAAAGACAGCAAGGGAAACTTGATCCCATTGAACTGAAGAAATCTTTCCCTCCTTGTGGTTTGGGGTATCAACCATCAGAACAAGATATCAAAATGATCCGCCAGTCTCGACCAAAGAGAAGATTAGACTGCATACAGACTATCCCAGGTGACTACTTGAATGGATGATTCATCATAAAGGGTGAGGACTTCCCCTTTTGCAGCTTTTTGGAACCATGGTATGACCATACAAACAAGAAGATAAAACCCGAAATGGACATATTTTTCCAAGACAGCTACCCATGGCCCGAAAGTTCCCAACATAATGTACAACCCCTCATTAGAGATATCGAAGAAACTGAGAAAAGTGACTCTGAGGACTCGTTCAACTTACAAATACTGGGGCTAACACTCTGCATGGTTCATTCAAGCACTACATCACTGTATCCATCCCACCTGATTAAAGGTGTTGATACACCTCTCCTTAAGTGGCATGCTGTGCCCGTTCTACCTGTTAAAATCTCACCTAACCCTAATGTTTACCCCATTTCTTCTCATGTTGTCTATCCTTCCTCAAATGTAATCGATACCTCCTCTGATGAGGTTCTCAATGTTGTTTTCCTATCAATGAAATAAATGAAGATTTTGAGTATCTTGTTGTGCCTTTCATTAATTATTTAGATTATAATCAAACTTTTGATGATGATGGTTTTGCAAATGAATAATTCTTAACTGATCTAAATAAGGTTAATAATAAACAACATAATCGCGTTTAAGTTAATGAATAAGAGACTGTTATTATTAAACTCGGTTCTAGTAGCCAAATGCGCGAGATTAGGATAGGGGATACCCTCGACGAGCATGAGTGCGCACAGCTCAAAGAATAATTGAAGGAATTCGTAGATATCTTCGCATGGTCCTATGATGATATGCCCAACATTGATCCTGAAATTGCTCAGCACGAGATCCCAACTCTTCCAGATTATAAGCCGGTTAAACAAAAGCTGAGAAAGCTCTGCACCGAATAGTTGCTCAAAGTCAAAGAAGAGGTGGTCAAACAACTGAACGTGGGCTTCATTCGCGTGATCGAATATCCCACATGGCTAGCCAACATAGTACCTGTGCTGAAATTAGGAGGGAAAGTTCGGATGTGCGTAGACTACCGGGACTTGAACAAAGCCTCTGCAAAGGATAATTACCCATTACCCAATGTCGACATGATCGTGGACAACATAGCCAGTCATGCTCTCAAGTCATTCGTCGACGGTTTTTTCGAATACAACCAAATAAAAATTCACCCAGATCATCAAGAAAAAACTGCGTTCATCACCCCATGGGGAACCTTTTGCTACACTGTTATGCCATTTGGTCTCAAGAATGCTGGGGCTACCTACCAGAGGGTTTCCACCACCATCCTGCATGATCTTATTCACAAAGAAATCAAGGTGTATATGGATGATATGATTATCAAATCCAAAACTAGGGAAGGTCATGTTCCCGCTCTCTGAAAGTTCTTCCAACGATTATGATAATATCAGATGAGACTCAATCCACAGAAATGTGTCTTTGGCGTTACAAAGGGAAAAATCTTAGGATTCGTGGTCAGTAAAAAAGGGATAGAAGCATATCCTGCCAAGCTACAGGACATACTTGAGATGCCACCTCCCCGAATGGAGAAAGAGGTCTGAAGTTTCCTTGGGAAATTGCAATACATCAGCCAGTTCATCGACCATCTCACCTCCATTTGTGAACCGATTTTCAAAATCCTCCGAAAGGATTCAACCAAAGTTTGGAACGGGGCCTACCAAGATGCCTTAGACCAAATCAAATAATACTTGACTCAACCTCCGGTATCATACCACCACAGCCTAGTCTCCCCTTGCTCCTATACCTAACCATAACCGACACTACAGCTGGGGATTTACTAGCCCAATACCTTGAATATTCTCGCAAAGAAAGAGCCATCTATTAAGCCAGTCACAAATTGGCCGGGTACGAAGTCAATTACACCGCTTTGGAAAAATCATGCATCGTGCTTATTTGTGTCACCCAAAAGTTGGGACACTACATGCTCGCCTTCCCTATTAAGCTTGTATCCTGAATGGATCCCATTGAATACCTGCTTGAGAAACTCGCATTATCCAAACGAATGACTCAATGGTTGATGCTCTTAGCCGAGTTTGATATCGTGTACGTCACACAGAAATCCATGAAAGGAAGAACTATCTCTGAATACCTCGCTAATGACCCTATGAAAGAAGATGATGACTGGATCTGCGAATTCCAAAATGAAAATATCCTCTACGCCACATAAGACGACCTCTGATGGAAAATGTTCTTTGACGGCGCTGCCAATAAAAAGGGATATGGCAATGGGATACTTCTTATCGACCCAGATAACTCTCACACTCCCATCGCCATCAAATTGGATTTCCCCTGCACCAATAATATGACTGAATATGAGGCGTGTACGATAGGCCTCAAAGTTTCCCTCAAGAAAGGAATTCAATGCATAGATGCCTATGGGGATTATACCCTCATCATTGGTCAAGTGCTCAGAAAATGGAAAGTCAAGGATAAGAAACTTCAACTCTTCCATGCCCACTTAGAAGAACTAGCCTCCCAATTCCAAAACATTACCTTCCACTATCTACCTCGAGCAAAGAATAACCTAGACGATTCCCTTGCTACCTTGGCCTCCATAGTCGACATGCCCGAAGGAATAACAACGGCCCCTTCCTGGTCCAAGAGTAAGATAAACCAACCCACTGCTACCACATTGAGCTCATCACCAAAGAAGATACAGAGCTAGCCAACTGCTGGTATTATGATATCTGGCACCTCCTCAAGCATGGTGAGTATCCCGAGGGTTCCAACAAGAAAGATTGGGCAACCCTCCGAAGGTTAGCCGCCCAATACATCATCTGTCACAAAGCACTATTTAAGAGAAACTTCAATGGAACCCATCTACACTGCATCGCAGGGGATGACATTGAAGAGGTGATGGAAAGAATCCACAGCGGGGAATGCGGACCCCACATAAACGATCACATGCTTGCCAAGAAGATCATACGACAAGGCTACTACTAGACCACCATGATTCAGGATTGCACCGCCTATGTCCGGAGATGCCTTAAATGCCAACAGTTCTACAACCTTCAACACTTGCCTCTGCGAGAATTATACAACATGATTTCTCCCTGGCCGTTCTCCACTTGGGGCATCGACATTATAAGGAAGGTAACACCCAAGGCCTCTAACGGACATGATCTCATCCTGGTTGCCATTGATTACTTCACCAAATGGATCGAAGCTTAGTCATACGCGGTTCTGAATGCCAAGAAAGTGCTCGAATTCGTTAAGAAAAACATCATCTGTCGATATGGGGTCCCACACGAGCTAGTGTCAGATAACGGGTTGCATTTCGAGACAAAAGTCACAGAAGTGGTCAATGAGTATGGGATTCAGAGACACGAATCTTCTCCCTACCGACCTCAAACCAATGGTGCACTCGAAGCCGCTAACAAGAACCTCAAAGCCATCATCAGCAAGATGACTGAAAGTTGTCGAGATTGGGCCGATCAAATCCCATACGCCCTCTGGGGCTATTCAACCTCTACTGGGGCTACCCATTACTCTCTAGTCTATGGCATGGAAGCATTCCTACCCACGTATCTACAAATACCCTCGTTACGCATCATGCTTGAAAGCAAGGTTAGTGAGGAGGACTAGCATCAAAGCCGCCTCGACGAGCTATCACACTTGGACGAAAGGAGACTGAAGGCGTTTTATCACATACAAGGGTACCATCGTCGAATAGCATGTTCATTCAATAAGATATTCAAGGACCGCGGTGTCCAAGAAGGGGATTTATCCCTCAAAGAAATAGTAGAGCCCATCTAGGACCCCAGAGGGAAATTCAAGCCCAATTGGAGCGACCCATACATAGTGAAGAAGATCTTATTCGGTGGTGCCGCCATGCTCACCGACTTAGAAGAAGAAGAAGAGATGGCTCATCCAGTCAACCTGGACCGTCTCAAGAAATTTTACCACTAGTCCAAAATCTCGGTGCGCTACAACTCTTCTCATATCCCCTCTATTCTAAAAACAAAATCTCTTCATTTTCCTCTACCCAGAACTACGTGGACCTGATCCTCTGCAAAAACCATTCTCATAAAAATTAAAAAATTTCAAAAACCCCCAGAGGTACGTAGGCAGCTCATACGTCTTACATGAGCACGACCCTTTCTTTTTCCCAAAAAACTATTATTTTCTTATCTCCGAGAATGACAGTTCATTCTAACATATATTTGAACAAAAGAGTATACATGCCTTAGCGATCGGTATATAGATAATTCAAAATACAAATTTCCTCAAAAGGCACAACTTGATAATCAAAAACTTGTTTATTTCATTAATAAGAAATTACAGTGCAATTACATAAAGGAACGGATAACCCCCCCCCCCCCCCCCCCCCCACCTTCCTAAAAAGCCAAATAAAAAAAAACTTATCTCCCGATACAAAATAAACTCTCCAGGAGTCCTACCCACAGCTACTAGAGGAGCTCTATCCATCATCATCATCTACATCCTGGGGTCCCCAAACTTCCCCTGCCTGAATGGAGTGTCGCAGACGCTCCAAGGACCGATAAGCTCGAACCAGCCTAAAAAAAACTACCACACCTCCCTCCATGGTATCAGATAAGGCAAGCCACCTTTGCCCAGTCTCAACTAACAATATCTTGCTAACTACTCTTCTCCACAACCACTTCATATAATCCCCAGGGATGTTCCAAACTCTCCTAGCAGACTGAGAGGGATGGGTCGATAGACGTCGACTCTCCCACAAAGAGCCAAGCTGCGTGCGCGGACGCTCTGTCAAATCTTTTACCGAAAAGAAGTCTAGTGTCCGAGGTGGCACGATTTGCTCCCAGCCAAATTGGCACAGAAGGCGCCAAGGGAAATAAAAAGAGGTCTGTCTGAGACCAACCATCCGTACATATGGGTATTCTCCTAGTTCCAGAATAGGCATCAGCTTTCCCTACCAAGGTACTGACCAGTACAGATTTAGAGCCCCATGCTCCACGAACCAGTTCTCCCAGCTCTCAATATCCAAGCCAACACTGATAAAATGGCGCGAAAAGAAGTTAGGTACAGCCGACAAAGGGTATTTCAGAGGAGTCACTAGGAGGAATCTTTCAAATAACCACATGAACAGCATCATAGGGCTACCCCTCAGAAAGTCAGAACGACCTTCTCGCCAGGCATTTAGGCCATTTAGAGTCTCTTCCAGTATCACCGTCGCAGGATTATGATAGTACGACATCCATGAGGTAAAACTGCAAGTTATGGGTCCACCAGCAGCTCCTAGTCACCACCAACAATTTTAAAACCAAGCCTAGAACGACACCTCTGGCATATCCAGCATCACCAACCTCCTACAAATGCACGAATCGTAACACCGTCGGAAGAGAAATCATACCTTTAACCACCAGTGATCTAGCTGCTGAGGATGAAATACAAAGAAGTCCAGCCAACAATTCTCGGGGAGAACGGGAAAACTCAGGCAGAGCCGCAGCAACGTCGGGATTTATCCCAAATATGTCAGAAAATTCCTCATAAGTCGGATAGACTTCTTCCAAGCCAAAGAGGAATACATGGTCTTCGGGGTACCAGAATTGTACCGCCGCCATCAATATGTTCCACTCTATGGGCCGATTACGCCATAAAGAAACTCGACGCATGTTGTAAGCATCTTAGTCGACATTATAGGAGCACATCGCCTAAAAAGTCTCGAGGTAGTTGGTAAACTCAATGCTACCAGGGAGGGCCATCTCACATAATAAGAAAGTAGGAATGTGAGGGTGTGAGAAAAACATTCCACTCTTACCCCTCTTTTAAACTTGAAAACCCCCATAAAAGACATAACCTCTGCAGAAATTGGAAGAAATACTGCCTCACAAGGCACCAAAGGTTGAAAAGGGTACTAATCAAAGCTTTGAATTGATGGGACTGGACAGACCTACCGATAGGCAGGACAAGGTGCTTGTCGATTGGCAACCCCCTACTTTTGGAAATTTTCCTTTTCCCTCTTTTGTCAAAATTCAGAAAACTCAAAATAAATTGATATTCTCAACAGAATTTCAAAAATCCCCTTTTCATCTTTATATAAATTCTCATTTTGAATAAAACTTTCTTTCAAAATCCCAAAAATATTTCTTTTTACAGTCTCAGCAGCAAAGTAAAAAGCGCATGTGCATGCATTCATTCATCACTAACAAAAGATAACCAAAAAACTTCATTGTATTGCATATATATGTTTTTGTGTTACATCGTTTTTGCAGGAAATTAAAGAAAAGCAAAAAATAACGGGACTCATCCCGAACCCACATTCTTCCTCTCTCTCTCTCTCTCTCTCTCACCTAATCTTCACCTCTCTCTCCTTAGAGCTTCCACCCCTGCAACGTGCTCTGTTTCCCCGACGGTGAGATGATGCACCACCGCTACCTGAACCATACTCCTCCCTGGATGTGGGAGGCGACACCAAGCAAGAAGGAACAGGAACTGTGTCCCGAATATGGGCAGTCACCTAAGATACAGAGTCCCTAATATCCCTCAGCCAAGTGGTGGACACCCGAACGTGCTGCAAGAAAAGGCAAAATTAGTATCAAGAAAAAAAAGATCAAAAGAAACCAAAAGAGAAGAATAAAAAGATACACCTCAGGACGAAGAACCTCCTATGTCAAGCCCAACTCCTCCGGGTCCATCGCATGAGGATGATGCATCATAGGCACCATCCCTCCATCAACCCGTCGGATATTATATGGAGGAGTATGCAGCCTCACAAAGGTAACCTTTGAAGTCACCGCCGCCGCAGATGTCGAAGGACTGCCATCGCTGTGGGAGGACCCTACTGTCTGACTCGAACTCGCAGGAGGGAAGGGCAGTGCATCATATATGCTGGGCGCAATCATCCAGCTCATCACAAAGTCCATATAATCATACGACACAGCTATATCAGTGTACAGCAGATAGGGATCGCCAATCATCGCCGTAATCCTCGCATCCTCCGGTAGTAGCCGCTCCTGCCTCATAGACATAGGGGGCCTCGCAGGTGGCACCACCACCTCCCCCTCAACAGTTTGTCGGTCCACCCTCTCCCCGAGATACCAAGAGTGGCCAAACTCATGGTCCATCAAATGCCTTATCTGCGCATTTACTCCAGTCAACCCCGTGTCCTGAACGATTGTCCCCCAAGGGTAAAAGATCACCTGAAAAATCCCCAGCAGATATGAGTCAAATACAAAATCAGAGCACACAAGGTCTTAGACTGAAGAAGAAGGAAGTCTTACCCTGTCACTAGTCAGGCCATTCAAGACCTAACGCACTGCATCCAAAGAGAGAGACCTCCTCGACTACCGATTGGCCTTGCGCCATCGATGCAACTGACAAAAATCCCCAACAGTCTCGTCCTTTAAAACAATCGGCTAGGAATTACACCCAATCACCTCACAAAACCACGTCTGCCAAAGATAAAATTTTGCAATCAAAAGAGGTGCATAAGGAAAATGCGAATGCATGAATGGAAAATGCACAAAATTCAAGAATACCTCAAGAAGATACATGGCCCCAGTAAAAGTCTGTCGGCTAAATGCATCCAAGGAAAAATAAAGGGTCGCCAAATTCATGCTCCCCCAATCATATAGGGGGATGTTAAAAACTATCCTCGGATATGGTAAAACCCATAAGTGGACAACGTCGCCGCTCGATGCCACCAAAAATCCCCCCAAGACCAGAAAAATGAACAACCGGGTCATCTGTTTCACCTATAGCCCGTCCTCCACATCGATCACCCTACCCAATAAAACATCATTCAGCAGCGACAGACGGATGGAGTCCCAAGACACTATCCTTCCCATGTCACCCAGTGTCGCGCGCACTGCGTCCGGCCTCACTCACAGAGCGATCCACCTCTATCTTCTCTCCATCGTAATCTAGCCCAGCAGCTGCTGCACATCTATGGGAGTCACGATCATCTCTCCAAAACAAAAATGAAAGGTGTGGGTAGTGTCCCACCACCTCTCTCCCAGAGCACGTAAGACTACCGTTGAACGAGGCGTCTCATCTAGCACAGATTGCAACCTCCTAAATCCTGCTGAGGATACCACCCAATGCACCACAGGTGGAAGATGCTCCCAAATATCCTTAAGCCCCGTCGTCCCGTGAGCACGCATATTCGATAGAGAAACAACAGACTGCCAAAAGAGAAAAACCTTGTCAAGATCCAAGAAAAAAGGAAAGCCACAAAAAAAGAGAATATCAAAAGTCATTTTACTTACATAACTGCCAGGGTTCACCACCCTTGAAGAGAGATAACGCAACGGCTCTCGCAGCAAGGTTCTCTCATCCGCAACCGGCTCAAATGTGTCAAAAGAGTTCTCACTCCCCAAAGCAAGAGGCGCCTTGGACCTCCACTCCACGTTTGCCCGGTAATCAACAACCAACCATTCTTGATGAACTGCAGTGCTCATAAAAGCGGCCATTTTTTAGAGATCAGAATGATTCGCAAAAGAAATCGTAGAAAGAGAGAAGGCAAGAAGTGGTGAAAAATGAGGGGAACTCGCCCCCTTTATATAGGATGCCAAGGGTAATGCTGATCGACACTGCACCCCCACTTATCGATCGGCACTGAACTTTTACCTTCTCAAGGCAGTCCAAAAGTCCATGCCACTTCCGAATGGCACCCTCCACACCATGCCGACCGGCACCCCCCTTAAATTTTCGTACATAAATTCCCCAAAAACACCAAAAAACCCTGAAAAATCTTCAAAAAATTCCTAAAAATCCTAGAAAGGATTTAAAACATTTTCACCAAGAAAATTTCACACTCCCCCAAGTGGAACCCCTATTTCCCAGCGAAACTCTCAAAAGCCATGCGAATCTCTCCCTAGCAACGTCCCCAGAGAACCTCCAAAATATCCAAAACTTTAGGATCATATCCTATTTCCCAAAGGTCTCAAATTTCCCCGAGAAACATATTCAAACCCTGGACCACCTAATCGCTCCCCCAACATCAGATTGGTTGTTCCCCCGGTAAAGTCTCCGAAAAACATAAGGATTTCCCCAGCAATCGGCTCCCCAGATCAAATCAAAATGACGAGGTAATTTCCCCGGCAGAGTTCCCCAAGGTCACCTCACCTTAAACCCGCAAAATTGGCTTCGACCCGAAGAATTGGTCACCTCAACTTAAAGCCCGCAGAATTGGTCATCTCCCCTTTAAGCCCGCAGAATTGGCTTCGACCCGCATAATTGCTCATTTTAAACTTAAGCCCGTAGAATTGGTTTTGACCCGCAGAATTGGTCACCTCACCTTAAGCCCGCATAATTGGCTTCGATCCGTATAATTGGTCATCTCACCTTAAGCCCGCAGAATTGGCTACGATCCGCAGAATTGGTCATCTCACCTTAAGCTCGCAGAATTGGCTTCAACCCGCAGAATTGGTCATTTCAAACTTAAGCCTACAGAATTAGCTTCGACCCGCAGAATTGGTCACCTTACCTTAAGCTCGCAGAATTGGCTTTGACCCACAGAATTGCTCACCTCACCTTAAGGGCAAAATTGACTTCGACCCGCATAATTGGTCATCTCAACTTAAGCGCTCAGAATTGGTCATCTCACCTTAAGCTCGCAGAATTGTCTTCGACCTGCAGAATTGATCATCTCAACTTAAGCCCGCAGAATTGGCTTCGACTCGTAGAATTGGTCATCTCAACTTAAGCCCGCAGAATTGGATTCGACCCACAGAATTGGTCATCTCACCTTAAGCCCGCATAATTGGCTTCAACCCACAGAATTGGTCTTCTCACCTTAAACCCGAAGAATTGGCATCAACCCGCATAATTGGTCATCTCAACTTAATCCCGTAGAATTGTCTTCAACCCGCAGGATTGGTCATCTCACCGCAAGACCGCATAATTGGTCATCACTACCTAAGCCCTCAGAATTGGCTTCGACGTGTAGAATTGGTCACCCCCATCATTGCTGTAGGTCTTCGGAATTGACCTAAATATTTGGTCATCACTTCCTTTAGGACCATCCCCAGCATACCCCTTTAAGACCTTAGAATTGGCTTCTTCCTGCAGAATCGGTCACCCTTATCTCCAAGCCTTGAGAATTAGCTTCGACCTACAGAATCGGTCACCCTCATCTTCAATTATTATTATTTATGGGAATTACAGGGGACACCCTGACGTGTGCATCAAGACACGACATCCAACTCGGAATAAAAATGCTCTATTATGGCCCCATCCTAATTGTAGTCACCTAGATGATCTAGGTAAACCAACAAAGCCAACCAACCCACTCTGATGCTTTTATTACCAGTTATGAAGACCAAATAGCCGAAAGTGAAGAAAATGATTTCTCGAATGTAATCATAGTGCTCCGCGGACATCTTCTCGTCCGTAATATACTCTCTTAGTTTGTTGAAATAAGTTTTATAAATTGTATTGGCGGAGATATCGTCCGACTCGATCCTAGGAAGATACTGGCTAACATACCCAAAATAATCATCCACTACAACAAACTATATAATATCTCCCCTCCCAACCTTTAAACCGATCAACATGGAAAAATCTAAGGGTGTAAACCCTTTTTCCCTTTACAGGAAATGAAATTTTTGGGTTATGTCCCACCACCGCTCAATCAGTGCTAGAATAAGCCCATAATTGGTCAAAGTGTAGGGCATCATGATAATCGATCCAAAAAGTCGTGTCCGGAGCCAGACGATAATATGTACCCATGGCTAAACCTAGACCTCCATAGTGTGCCGCCAACTATATAAAGAATAAAAAGCAGTGCACAACTTATATGTAGAGATAACCCATAAATTTAATTGTAGTTTAAAAATTATTAATTAATTATTGCGCAATTCAACATTTATTAATTATTTATATTAACTAAAAAATAATCCATTAACTATAAATATTAATCAAAATAATGAATATATTTCAGTAATTAAAAAAGAAAATCATACCTTTAAAAAGCTAAGTGCCCTAGAGTTTGTAGAGAAAACACTATCAAATTTTATTTTCACAATTTTTAATTTACTTGCACCAATTTAAAAAACCACAAGTGTTATGTAACAATGATTTACTAATTTTAGTTTTGATCTAAGAATGCATCTAGGTGAGTGTAAATAAGAGTAAAATAAGTAAATCACAACACAATGATGTAAGAGGAAAACACACAACGGGAGAAACCTCAGATGGCCTAGTCTCACAAGTCCATTCCGATGTAGGTTTAGTTACAAGGACAAATTAAACTTATGGACATACTCGACGCCTTCAAGACTTGATGCGCTTATTCATTTCTTCTTATCTTCATTGCATCCACCGTTGGATGCCTTTCAACAACCACACAATGTAAATGCTTTTCACATCTCGGTATCCCACCTATCTTACTTGTCTCGTGACCAGTCCAATCGCCACAGAACACCAAACACTATATCCACCGTAGGAAACACTCATAATATAAAGATCAAACCACTTTGAGGAAAAACTCAAGAGATGTCAAACATACATATAGATATAGGATTCTTCGATCTCAAACATGGGTGTAAACTAGGGTTTTGGTTTGGAAAATGTTTTTCTCAAATAAGACACATAAACTTGGAGAGATTTTTAAATAAGTCTGGGAACTTAAAAATCTTGGAAAAGTCTCACCAAAACTTGTTGCTCCGCACTCCTATTTATAGGAGGTTTTTAAAAAACGAGATAAGGATGAAAAGCCATTTGAAAAATCTCAAAAAAAAAATCTACATACTCGTTCAAACGAGGTACATATCGTTCGAACAAAGTATAAAGTCTCGTTCAAAAACCTATCCAATAAACTATGCAATGACATTCCAGAGTGACGAGGAAATTCTTCGTTTGAAGTTATTCAAATGAGGTACCATATCTCGTTCGAATGACATACTAATATCGTTCTAACGACCTTGCAAAAACAAATCTTGTAAAACATATTAAAAGGGATAAGATAATTAAAAATAATTTTATAAACTCCTAACACCCAAAGCAAAATCAATGGATCAAACATAAATATGTATTCATACCTCATTGAGATTCCTCAGATGATGAGGATGAAATTAAGCAAGAAACATGATGTATACTTTAAATTTAGCCTCTACAATCTTCAATAACTCATCACATGCTTGAAGGACAAACAACTTAAGTACTAACCTGAGACTGAAATATCTTTTTTCCAAATAAGGAATAAAGCAAATACATACAAATGGACTCAATTAGGAAATTTATTTTTACAAATCTCCCCCTTTGCCTATTCTGGGACAAACCTCAAAACAAAAACCTACAGACCCTTCAATCTCACTGAGGCTCAATTCCTAACCCCAAAAGGGAAAATGTTACAAATGCTTGACCAACACAAATTAGAGCAACTTTGCTCTTATGTAAGATTTTGTCGCATCGTTGATAACCTGAACACTTAAACACACCTTCAAATGGAAAGAGATTAGAATAATATATAAATTGCATATGAAAAATCCTCCCCCTTTATTTAACCATCTATGCTTAACAAAGGACGTCCCTCTAAGTTAAATATCTCCCACACAGGAAAAGAGTTAAATACCATTTTATCCCCTTTTGTTTAGGAATAAAAAAATAATAATGTGCATAATAATAAAATAGTTACCCCCAATAAAAAAAAATCTTCCCTTAAGTCAAGCATGGATAATTATAAAGGAAATATAAATATATCATGCAGTGGTGTGAAACAAGGATTCAATAACAACCAGTTTGTCAACTTAAGTATAAATAATCCAAACTAAGAGAAAATGATATCAACTATGATGCAAGAATTTAAGTATTAGATTCTAAGATGTTCATAAGACATATCAATATACATCAAAGATGAAGCATAAGGAAAACACGGATTAAATGAAAATGCAAAGACTCAATACATAAAAACATACCATATATATAACCACACATATACAAATGAAGCACATCTATATTACAACAAAGACACGAACTCATAAGCTTTACACACTCACATAGTATCAATGTGTCTAAACATGATGGTACATAGTGAATGGGCGTGAACTAGAAAAAAAAATGACTCAATCACTCAAAAATATCTAAGTAGATCTATTTGACCACAATAATTAATGAATATTCAATTTAGACTCACATGTTAAATAAGGAACTCAAAAGGACAAAACAAACATAATGCACAATAGCCTTGAAATTTTGACGATTCTCGAATCAATAACATCAAAATAATTAAGCTCAACTAAGATTCATTATGCAAACCCATTGATCTTCAACTAAACATCCTAAAAAATATATAATTTTTCTCTCTCTTTTTCTTTTGAAGATATATAATTTTTAAAGCATCAATGTAAAAAAAATGGCCTTGACAATTTTTCTATTTTTATTATCTCTCAATCATTTAGGATCTTGTCAACGGTGGCCTTTTATGAAAGGATATTGGTCCTTTCATAGTCCTTTTCTCGTGCACAATCAAATTTTAACAAGGCATCAAAGTCATGGGCAATGGATTTTACATGCATAATTCCCCCATAATAATTTTTTTAATTTATATGACAATATTGTTAGGAGAACAACTCACTTAGGTTATATGACATATAAAGTTTAAATCCAAAAAAGCTCATGCAAAGTGTGTACGAAAGCATATAGAGAGTTAATTCATCATGTAAATCAATTTCAAACTACTTTATGCAAACATGATTAAGAGCAATGCAAGAATTAAAAATCATAATCAAATGTCCTAGTCACATATATACATGAAAGGAATGGGATTAAAACACACCGATATGTTACACAATATGTGTAAATCTAAGGTACACAAAACCAAAAATCTTTTTGAGTTTTTAAATATTTTCGAAACGACTGAAAAAGCCAAAAAAATCTCATTAAGACCCAAAAAATAGAAAATTAAAATATAAAAGATAAACATTATACAACTATCAATAGCATATAACATGAAGCATAAAATCTAGTGTATGAAAACATGCAAGTGATCACTCATAAGATATAATGTCTGATGAATCGCGTGAAAGCATGCAAGAATCAATAAGTCTACCAATAGGTGCCTCCAAATTGGATCTCCTAACCCATAAAGGTGTAACGTGATGATCTAGGGTTTGTCGAACCTTGTTGACACCAATCTTAGACTTCTTAGGACCATTTCTAATATCAGTGCAAAAATACCTAAGGTGACCTTTCCTACCATAACATGGTCAAGTGTAGACACGAGGAATGTTATCTTTAGGTTGACCTTTACTAATGCACCTAGAAATGGTTGACTATCTTAAAACTTTGGTCTTTGATTTAGTAGCGAAAGTATTAATATCATCAAAGCCAATCCCACAAATGTAATCTTTGATTCAGACGGTGCCTAATATTTTATCCAACTATTTCGACGTAGACTCAGAATCAAATTTTACATTACTTGAGTCTCTAAATTTCTCTTCTAACTCCACAATCCTAGACTTGAGGAAATGCCTAAACTCTTCAAACTCAAGAAGCTCCTTCTTTAAAACCTCCATCAAACCATGAAGGCTATGTCTCTCGCCCTCAACATACTCAAGGATGTCGTTAAGAGTCTTCCCGCGTGCCCTAAGATCCTCAATCATTTTATCATTATCATTTCCTATGACAGGTTATTTTATCTTAGATTCTAAATGCAAGTTGGACATTTTCAATTTCAATAACTCCTCATATAACTCCCAAAAGGCCACTCGAATCTCAATATTCTCCTCCTCCTCTTCTTCCTCTTCATCATCGCTCCTCTCCTCACTAGCTTGGGAACCTAAAGACCGAACCTCGAAATCGACACGCTCATGATTATCTTCAACGAGAGGAGACACTTCATTTAACCCATATGACTATTCATGAACGCGGTGTAATTGAGCCCACATGTGGAATCACATTCCTCTTCCGACTCACTATCACTAAGGGTGGTATTATATACCTCGGTTTCTTTTCCTCCTTCCTTAGTCCAGTGAGACACTCATGAGAATAAAGTCCTAAGCCGTGGAATTCAAAGAACTTATCCCAATCATCCACCTTTTTAGGACTATCCATATTCTTCCTGTCACAGTCATTGAAGTTCTTAGGTTTCATTTCAATACTCTTCCCATCTCTAAGCTTAAGAAACTTTTTGAACTTTCTAGCAAACCTAAGTATCTTGTAAGCATAAATCTTATTATCACTATCAAAATTCGACACATCCTCTTTTCGGGATTTCAAAGCAATGCCCTTCTCTTTCTTCGAAGGACACGTGTTCATCCCATAGGTTTGAAGGTCACTTATAAATATTTGGAGTCTTATAGTGTCAACACTAACTAAGGAATCTATGGACATGACTTTGGCTTTAAATCTTTCAGGGAACAATCTTAATATTTTACGCACCACTATAGACTCGGGGATAGAATTTCCTAATTTGAACAAGGAATTGATAATATTCGACAACTTGGCATAGAACTCATCAAAAGACTCATTCTCAAACATCTTAATCGTTTCAAACTTAGTCCTCAAATTTTATAACTTGAAAACCCTAACAACATATGTTCCCTCGTTGTGTGGAACGTAAAATATCTCAAGCATCCTTCGCGATCTTGCAAGTCATAACACCGTAAAAATAGTGTTCAGACCTTTAGAATTAAAACTTGATGCATTCTTTTAAGCCGTTTCCCAATACGAATACGCTTTAGGAGCACCACCTTCAGTGAGAGGAGTCCACCCAAACCCAATTTTTGTTCCAAATATTCTCATATATTGATTTTCGGAAAAATCACATTTGAGCCTTCTGATAGGGATAGTTTGACCCATCAAATAGGGGAAATTGGCCAACAAAATTACCCTCTTGGTTAAACTCCACTAAAATCCTAAATAAGCACAAAACACGGACCTAACACAATAAACTAGTGTAACCCGCTCTAATACCAATTTAAGAAAGCTAAGTGCCCTAGGGTTTGTAAAGATAACACCACAAAATTTTATTTTAACAATTTTTATTTACTTGCTTCAATTTAGAAAACAAGAAGTGTTCTGTAAATTTTATTTTTGACCTAAACATGCATCTAATTGAGTATAAGTAAGAGTAAAATAAGTAAATCACAACACAACAATGTAGGAGAAAAACTCACAACGGGGAAAACCTCGGATGACCCAAACACAGAAGTCCACTATGATATAGACTTACTCGCATACTCGACTCCTCCAAGCCTTGATGCACTTCTTTATCCCTTATCACCTTCTTTGTAGACACTGTTGGGCACCTTTTAATATATACACAACACATGAGCTTTCTTACATCTCGGTATCCCATCGATCTTACGTGTCTCGTGACTAGTCTCGTCGCTACATGACACCAAACACAATATCCACCAGAGGAAACGCTTACAGTATGAAGAGCAAACTACTTTGATGCAAAACATTAAAAATCTCAAACATACATATACATGTAGGATTCTTAGATCTCAAACATGGGTGTAAATTAGGGCTTTGGTTTGGAATTTTTTTTCTTAAATCAAACACATAAACTTGGAAAGATTTTTAAATAAGTTTGGGAACTTAAAAACCTTCAAAAAGTCTCACCAAAAGATGTTTCTACGTACTCTTATTTATAAGAGGTTTTTTAAAAACACGATAATGATGAAAATCCATTTGGAAAATCTCAAATAAAATAAAAATTCGTGTACTCGTTTGAACAAGGTACATCTTATTTAACTGAAGTATAGCATCTCGTTTGAACACCTATCCGGCGAACTATCCAATGACATTCCAGAGCGACGAAGAAATGGTTCGTTCAAAGTTTTTCGAAGCTCTTGTAATGAGGTACCATATTCCGTTCGAAGGACAAACCAAAGTTTTGCTAATGATCGTGAGAAAAATATTTTTCTTTTTAAAACTATTAAAAGGGATAAAATCATTTTAAAAATATTAAAAAATAATTTTATAAACTCCTAACACCGAAAACAAAATCCAGAGATCAAATATAAATGTGTACTCATATCTCATTGAGATCTCTCGAATGATGAATATGAAACTCGGCTGGAAACATGATGTATAGTTTTACTTTAGCCGCTACAATCTTCAATAGAACGTCACATGTATGAAAGACAAACAACTCAAGACCTAAACTATGACTCAAACAAGCTTTGTCCAAATACGGAATAAAGCAAATACATACAAATTGACTCGATTCGAAAATTTGTCTTTACACACCTCGTTATTTATCGCTCGCTGTTAAATATATGTCTCGAGCGTTGTATGAATGGGGGCCATCCATGATGTTCGTCCCCTCCAAAAAACGAAAGTCATGGATGTCATGTTGAGCTAGACATGATGAACTCACCCCGTGCAAATTGGTGTGTCAACCTCTTACCAATCTCATCATTATGCTAGTGTGGGTTAAAGAGAAAACGATATGAGTTTCACATAGTGAGGGAGTTGGAATGAGGAAACGACTATAAAAATGAGGATTTTATACAAAGTGACCTCGTGATCAGTCAACTGCCACGTGAACTTTGTTATCACAGGGTCACTTCGTGTATTGACTGCCCTGGAGGAGATTTTAAATTTGGTGGTGGAAATTTTGGTTTTTTCATTTTCGAGGGGCAAGTTTGCCCCCAATCCTTGAAGATGGTCTTAGGAATATCAAATTTACACTTATGCCTCAAATATAGTTTTAGAGTAATTTAAACAAATACTAACATACTCTAATTTTAAAACTAAGTTAATTAATACACTCCTAAAAAATGGTATTTTGACTTTACCACCCATTTAATTTTGATATCTTTTATATAAAAGTCCAATCTACTTGCATTCTACATTATTAAATGCTCCATCCACTTATTATTTTATTTATTTATTTACTTAAGGTGCTTTATTAACTCAATTAATTAAATAAATTAGAATTTTTCTTAAGATTTTAAGAAATAGTTTTTCCTAAAAAATCAAAAACAGTTTTTCTATTTTTTTTATTTTTAACAACTTAAAAAACAACTTTTTATTTTTGTTAAAAATAAGAATTTTTTTGTCTCTTATTACAAAATAAATTTTTAGTTTCATTTTTTGTCCAAATTTTATTTAATAAAAAAGCAAAAATATTTTTCAGTTTTGTTTTTTTCTTGTATTTTTATTTAAAAAAATATTTTTTGCATTCTCTTTTTTCACCTATTTATTTTATTAATACAAACAAAAAAAATGTTATCTTTTTTGTCCCTAGTTTATTTATTAAAAATATTTTTTTGTTCTTCTTTTTGGTCCTAGTTTTTACACCTAAAATACCCCTTCCATTGCCCTCTTTTATAAATAAAGAAAGAGACAAATATAACAATAAAATATTTTTCAAATAGAAACTAGTTGGGATAACAAAAGAATAAAAATAATATATTGTTTTTTAATAGATAAAGTATACGATGAAGAGAACAAAAAAATAGATTTTTATTATAAAATCTTGAAAAAAGAGAAATAAAAATATTTTTTTTATTAAAATCAACTTGGACAAAAAATAGAACATATAAACAATTTTTTTATTTTTTGAATAGATAAAAACTAGTAAGAATAACACAATTTCTTTAATAAATAAAAATTGGGATGAAAAAGAGCGCAAAAAATAGTTTTTAGTTTTTTCAACATTTAAAACTTAGGATAAAAATAAAAACAATTTTTAAATAAATAAAAAGTAGGACCAAAACCACAATATTTGTTTTCTTAATAAATGAAAAATGGAGATGAAAAAGATAACGATAAAAAAAAATTTAGTTTTTTCTCAAAAAACATAAAATGGGACAAAAAAAATTTATTTTTTCCCTTTTAATTGATAAAAACTTGGAAAAAAAACAAAAAATATTTTTTTGTAATAAATAAACTTCGGAAGAAAAAGAGAATATAAAATTTGTTTTTTAATTAAATAAAACTAAGACAAAAAAGGTTTTTATTTAGAACAATAACAAAAAAACATATTTTTTTACTTATTATAAAAAAATCAAAATATATTTTTTAATTGTAAGTAAATGTTTTGCTATTTTTTTTAATTTCTTTCGAATAAAATGTATAAATTAATAATATTTTAAGTTACTCATTGTCTTTAGTTTAAAGAAAAAGAAAATAATAAGTGAATTGGACATTTAATGGTGTTGAATAGTAGTACTTTGAACTTTTGTAGAAAATTTATCGATTTTACCAATCAACTAATTTTTTTAGTTAATTTTACCGATAAAAGTTTAAAAAATAAAATAAAATAACAGGCAAAGTCTAATTAACAAAACTAAATTAGTTGTGAACTCAATTTTTTTTTATGAATATGTAGTGAGTCATGTTAGGAAAATGCTTTTTACAATTTTTTTATTATCTGGTTATTGTGTCAAATATATATTAAGTATTATTCATAATTTATATGAGTTTATTTAAAATAAAATTCAATGTAGGTCGGTGACATCAGTAGAGTTAGTGACCAAAGATAAAGAAAAAGGGTCTCGTGGATGATCCTTTTGGCAATTTGGTCTTGCAGGAAGGTCATTTCCGTCAACCACTTCTCCTCCCAATTTGTATAAATTAGGGTGGCATGCTGGTGTAGAAGCTCAAATTAACCAAGAATTCGGAAGGTTTACATTTGGTAGAAAATAGTTGTTTTTATTTGGAATCGGAGAATATAAAAATGGGTGAGAAAAGCAAGATTCTGTTGATCGGAGGAACTGGGTACATAGGCAAATTCATAGTCGAAGCAAGCGTCAAGGCTGGCCATCCCACCTTTGTTTTGGTCAGAGAGATCACACTTTCCGACCCTGTGAAAGCTAAACTCATCGACACCTTCAAAGACTCCGGCGTCACTGTCATTTATGTATGAGTATGAGTATGATTATGTGAATGTATATAATATATTTAATATTTTGTTTACACCTACGTATAAATGATTATTTGAGTATGTTGTTGGATCAGGGAGATATGTACGATCATGAGAGCTTAGTGAAGGCGATAAAGCAGGTGGATGTAGTGATATCGACGGTGGGCCACATGCAGTTAGCAGATCAAGGGAAAATCATCTCTGCCATTAAAGAAGCTGGGAATGTTAAGGTTCTACTAAATTCATTTGTTTTATCACCTTTCTCTTTTCACATTTTATTTTATATTTGCCTCAACAAGTCTCCTAAGAATGATTGTTTTTTGAAAAAAATAATAACTTAAATACATACATAATCATTTCACTTTAGGGGCCGTTTGGTTCGGGGTAAAATATATTTCAACGCGGTGAAAAATAATATGGTGAAATACGTTTTCACCTATTTAAAGTTCAATTTTTTTCTCAATTTTTGTTTAAAGTTTCATAATTATAGGGTATGGACTTATTCACATTGTCAACCCAACAAATATTTAATTTTAAAGAGGTGAAAACGTATTTCACCATATTACTTTTCACCGCGTTAAAACATATTTTACCCCGAACCAAACGGAAGTGACTATTACGTCTATAAGGGTCCAGGGGAAGAATATAACTTTTTTGGATGGGAATATGAATAGGAATAGAAAGACTTTTAAGACTCTAAACATTAAGCATGGATGGACATAACGAAATTGTTTTTTCAATTAAAAATTAATTATATCTAACAAACTGTTGCAATTTTGTGCATGATAATTGACTTATTCAAACAACGGTTAAAAATATAGAATAATGAGGAAAATTCATTAAAAAGTATTAACACCAAAAAAATTAAAGAAAAAAAAAAGGGAAAAAGAACAATTGAACCCCTGTGACTCCCCACCAATACCTCCCCCAACCTTTACTCGAACCATCCCATTCCAACTTATATAGAGCATCAGTAGTGTAGGCTGATGCCAAAGTTGCCTTATGACGGTTTATTTTACGGTTCGTCAAAAATTGTTTTTGCGCAACAGAGGAGGAGTTCTAACTTTCCATATATTTCTTGTCCTTTTAAAGTTGGATCAAATATACAAAATTCTCTCAAGCATTTTTTTATACATATTTAGTCTAAACCTTTTATTTTTTAAGCTTTTTTGACATGATGAAAGACTTTTTGGTACAAAATAAAAAAGTTTGGACTATACATGTATTAAAAAAAATTCAAGGGATTATTTGGTATATTCTCCTTTAAAGTTTGTTGGAATTCATAGGAAACTCATTTATTTGTTTCATATTAATATATGTCATGAAATAAATGGTTCCCACAAATTTTACTAGTTCGTATTAATTCCTACGAACTTTGATAGTTCATAGTAATTTATAAGAATTAATGAAGTGCGCAAGAACCTTTAAAAAATTTGTATCCATTCTCCAAATTTAGAGTACGGCTACCAACCCAACTACAATTTCTTTCTCCCTTTTCTCACCATTGCAGACATTACAATTTGTAAAACAACAAAACCTTCTCTCTTTTAGTATCACCCTTGGTCGTCTCTGTATAAGTACACTCATGACATATGGCGTAATAAAAAATAATAAAAAATATAGAAAAATGATAAATTAATTAAAAGGGGTTAACACCTAAAAAATAAAAGAAAAATAAAAAATAAAAACAAGAACCATTCACCCCGCTCCGCACCACCGCCTCACGCCACCTTTAGCCGACCACCATATTCAAAACCCTAGACTAGTGATCATTTCCCCCCATTCCCCTCTCTCTCACACACACATACATACATCTTTGTCCCCGGCCCTAATCAACCCATCCGCCACCCCAAAAAGCCCATCGATCACAAACATACCACCACATCTACGAAATTACGTACCCAAACCACACCTAAAATCACGAAATGAAACCCCAAATCAAACCAACCCTATATCCATTACAATCTCTCTCTCTCTCTCTCTCTCTCTCTCTTTGCTCTCCAACATACCTCATTAAACATACCTATGAATACACCTATTTTTTTAAAATAGTAAAAAATAATAATTTTAAGTTGATATTTTTTATATAGGTTCATGATATTTCAGTGTGCCCCTGTAAAAATATTCAACTCAAAATAATGTGTTTTGTTATTTTTAAAGAATAGGTAAAAAAACTGACGGTTTTAAAGAGTAAAAACTGTTAGGGCCTGTTTGGTTTGCAACTATAATTCTGTTTTCTGTGTTTAAATACAATTCTGATAAAAATCTTCGTTTGGCAACCTGTTTTTAAACACAGAATTATAATATTCCTGTGTTATAATCAAGTTTTTCAGAAAACAGATTTTGGGTGTTTTATAACATCTATTTTTTTTATTTTTCAACTCAGAATTATTCATTCCTAATATTTTAAAGCAATTATACCTTAATATATAATATACATACATAATACATTAATGTGTGTAATTCTTATAAATAAAAAATATATATGTACATATACACAAAATTACGTATGGAATAATATAAAGTTAAATAATATTATCAATAGATACATGATACTTATATATAGTTTTATACATATATTATTAATGTATGGAATAATATAAAATATACATATAGTACATATGTATTAAAAAATATTATCAATTCATGTATGTCTATAATTTTATAGTGAATTATATATGCGACATCATTATATATATATATATATATATATATATATATATATATATATATAGAGAGAGAGAGAGAGAGAGAGTTAAACTCCCTAACATACCTCATTAAATATACCTAAAAATACTTGATATTAAATGTACGTGTATATAATTTATGATGTATGTATGTATGTATATGTATACATTCATATATCATGTATGTATGAAAGTTTTATATATATATATATATATATATATATAAACTCCACAACATACCTCATTAAATATACCTAAAAATACATGTTATTAAATGTACATGTATATAATATATGATGTATGTATGTATGTATATATACATTCATGTATCATGTATGTATGAAAGTTTTATGTATGTTTATATGAACATACATATATATACACACACATACACACACACGCATATGTATGATATAAATATACATATTTGTCAATTTTGTCAAATTTTCAAAAAACTGTATTTAAAAACAACTTTACCAAACGCACACCAATAATTATAAACACAAAAAACTGAATTTTAAAACTGTATTTAAAAAAAGTGTTTAAATCGAATTTTCTGAATAGAGAACCAAACAGGCCCTTAGTTTTTTTCCTATTTTTTAAAAATAACAAAAAACATAATTTTCAGTTATTTTTTTTATGGGGGCGCATTGAAATGTCATGAACCCATATAAAAAATATTATCTCAAAATTCTGTCTTTTACTATTTTAAAAAATGGGTATGTTCATATGTATGTTGCTATGAGGTATGTTGAAGATCCTAACTGTGTGTGTGTGTATATATATATAAACCTCTCCCTTAAAAACTGACATATTTTGATCGATTTTTTTAAAATAGGAAAAAAAATATTTTGAGCAAATTTTTTTTTGCGGTGCCATGTAATGTTTAAAAATACTCTACAAAAAATCAACTCAAAATATTTTTTTACTATATTAAAAAATTGGTTCGCATGGAAAGATTCTTAAACTTGTCCTTATTTGATCATGCCTTTATTATATGTATAGCTCGGATCCAGCAAGGACCACGCCAAGCAAGGACCACGCCAAGCGGACATATTTTTTTAAAATAGTAAAAAAAAATTATTTTGAGTTTATTTTTCGTGAGGTATTTAAACATTTCAGGAAATCTTAAGTATTTTTTTACTATTTTAAAATAATCAGTCAAAATATGTCAGTTTTAGCAAAAAAAATATTTTTAGCTCAATATTTTTTTTTTTTGTGTGTGTGTGTGTTGGGGAGGGGGGTGTAAGTTTGAAATGTTCAAGTACCTAATAAAATCAACTTGATATATATTTTTTTACTATTTAAAAAAATTGATCTGCATGAAACGTTCCGGAAGATGGTCTTTATTTGATTGTGCCCTCTCTCTCTCATATGTATATATATACTCGATTTTGATGGTGGTGGGTTGTTTAAAGATTTGGGTCTAAGGCGGAGGGTGGTGGCAGGCATGGGTGGTTGAAGGGAGGAGAGATGGAATGTTGACGATGGATGGTGGTGGTGGTGGTGGTGGCGGATTGGGGTGAAGATTTGGATTCTCTACCTTTTACTTTGTTTTTTGTTTTTATTTTCTTGACCTTTGTTTAGTTTTTCTGAAATTTTTAAATAGTCTTGTGTTTTGCACGTGACAACCAAGTTTAAGAGACCCATAACAAAAAAGTACCAAACTCAAAATCAATTAGTAATATTACTAATCTCAAAATGGGTAATTATTCAAGTAGAAAAAAAATCCTTTTTAATATTAGAATTTCTATCCATGTATATTGCTACAAAAGTCACACAACCAACTCCAATGAAGTTTTCTAAGGGCATCTCTGTATCCTTTAAAAAAGTCAAGTGGCATCATAGAAGAATGACTATTATATATGGTCAAAATGGCTGAAATCAAGTCTAGAATGATAGTCAAATTCAAGCGTTTTGGTATATTTAGGGTTCCATCGCTGATTGATTTGTTGCCCATTAATGAAAAACAATTAGAAGTGACTAAAATTTGGGGTGGTAAAACAAATGTTGCACGAATAGGAGGGTAAATAAATATTCAAAATTTTGAAAACATTGAGTATTTGAATTCATATTTTGCGAATATTTTGAACATAAGTCCGAAAGGGCATATTCAGATAGCTCTTTTAAATATCTAGAAAACAAATATAACAATATTAAGTTATTTGTCATGAATGATCTGTATCGAAGGTTAATTATACTAATTATTACGTATAACAATATTATTCGAATATCTCTCTCTCTCTCGCTCGCTCGCTCGCACAGTCACACACTCGCTCGAACACACACACACGCGTATAACTAAATTACCAGGATAATTGATTTTAAAACAATCTTCTTTATTCATTTTTGTAACAAATTTGTCATTTTACTACGAAATTATTTTTATCGTTTTTTTTTCATGTAGCTTAACCATGCAATTTTCTGGTCCCTCCCACTCATTTTGTTGCCTTTACTTTAAAATTAATGAGCTCATTTTTATTTTATTTTTTATTTTTTTTGTTTGAACTAAACTTATTGACACTAGAAAATCATTAATTTAGTTTTTTTAAATGCTTCTGATAAACAGACCATGTAAAATGATATACATTGTGATAACAGAGGACGAATTTATACAAAATTATTAGTTTAAAGGTCGACCTTATTGGGTTCGAGTAACAAACGGGTTAACCCATTAGATACAGTAGCATAACTAGGTTGCATGAATCAATAACACCAATGTATGTACTCCCTCCGTCTCAAATTAAGAGTCCCTATCCATTTTTTGTATAGATTAAGGAAATACCAAATCAATGGCTATGATCGACACTTGTTCACTGTCACGAAATGTGATTTATTGATTATGTCTAAAAAAGGAATAATTTTTTTGGCTTTACTCCCATCTCCTAATATTTTTTTAGGCTCCCATCCCATGTATTTTTAAAATTGTATTAAGTCCCATAACTACTCATAATTACCAATAACTACTCTGTAACCGCTCATCTTTCTTTTTACAGGAAATGACACTTGTCCCATAGTGGTTACATTAGGACCAATAACTAAAAAAATAAAGACATGTGAGTGGACACAAATAAATCTTAAAAAAATATGACTAAACACTTAAGATCCCAAAAAGGAAAGTGGATTCTTAATTTAGAACGGCCAAAAAAGAATTAGTAAACTCTTAGTTTGAGATGGAGGGAGTAATAAAAATATGATAAAAACTAACATATCCTGAAATAACCCATTGTTAGGTTAAGAAATGATTGTGATAATATACATTAAATGTTAGTATTTTCTCCATACCTTAGTGCAACTCTCTATTTCTCTTTGGTCACTTATAGGAAAGTACTTCATCTTAAATATTTTGTAGAAAATATATTCGTTGAGTTGTACGTAATTCTTAAATAAGTTTTAGATAAGTGAGACATTTGTAAATTTGGTAATATATATGGTATAGAATATAGAAGGATATAAATAAGCATAGTCATGCTTACTATCCACGAGGATATCGATAATGCATTTCTAAACGTATACGAATAATGGATAATATGTATCTGCTCAGTAATTGTCTGTTTTACATCTCTACGTCGGGACAAAAAAATATTAAACAAGAAATTGGGATTTTTTTTAGAAAAATATATTATGATACAAACAAGCGAAATCAATTTACTCAAAACACAACAAATGCATAATTTATAATTTTAAGTAATGATGAAAATTGAATAATTACAATAGGAGAGGCGTTTATTTATAGGCAAAGGAAGACTTGATAAGCAAGACTCCTAACTAATCACGAAACTAATAATTCGTAAGATCACTACTACCTAAAAAATTAAGAAAAGTAGTGTTGGAATTGATATAATAAAATGGATACATACAAAATATTTTTTTCTCTCCTCTTGATTTCTAGGACAGTCTCTCTCTCTCCCCCCAAATCACTCTCCCCCATGAGAAAATTTTCCCTCGAGTTTTACAGGGGTATTCCTTCTGTTATCAAAGAACTACGCCTTGTGTGAGAAGAGTGTGTTCTTCAACTCTACATGATTTCATAGAGACTTGATATGCATTGAACAAAATAAAACTCGTACATGATTGCTTTGAATAAAATCATGTATAAAATAGTTTTGGAAATAGCATTTTTGGGTATTCTATTAGAAGTTTTTATATGAGGCTGTGTTTTAATTTGCGCGCGGAAAAAAATTGAAAACTATTCAATTTTATGCAAACTTAACAAACAAGTGGAAGAAAATAGGAGTGTGGAGATAATTTCTTACCTTTTCATTTTGCATTATTCCAAATTGTGTCGACAATACTACTAACATACCCTACAAATAAATCCAAAAAATAGGAAAATTGACATTAATGAATATTACATTTCTAACATTATATTGGAGTTTTTTTTCACAACAATTTCAAAAATCATTCCAGTTACTACAATCTTCATGCAAATTAAAGGAACTTCTTGATCTTTGCTGTTTACGAAATTGAATAACATCATTTTTGTATCTACTTGAGGCAAGTAGCATATCCGTCATATGGATACTATATGCAGACAATCAGAAAATTGAAATTATGTCTGAAAATACAAGTTTAGAGATGATCCGGTACAGAATAATATTCATATTCAATGCTAGTGCATTATATTGAGCATTGGTTTTTGTTCTAACTTTGTTCAATTTTTCAGAGATTCTTTCCATCAGAGTTTGGAAATGATGTGGATCGCGTTCATGCTGTCGAGCCAGCAAAATCCGCATTTGCGATTAAGGTCCAAATCCGCCGAGCTATTGAGGCTGAAGGAATTCCCTATACCTTTGTGTCCTCAAACTGCTTTGCGGGTTATTTTCTCCCCACATTGGTGCAACCAGGAGCCACTGCTCCACCGCGAGATAAAGTAATCATCTTGGGAGACGGTAATCCCAAAGGTATTTGTGCAATCTTTACCTACTCATCTTTTAGAATGATGATAAACTTATAAGGAACGAGTTGCACGTGTTTTATTTTTCTCCCTATCTTATTTTGGTATGTAGCTATATTTAATGTGGAAAATGACATTGGCACCTACACCATCAAAGCTGTGGACGACCCAAGGACATTGAACAAGGTGCTCTACATCAGGCCTCCTAAAAACATTTACTCCTTCAATGAGCTTATTTCTCTATGGGAGAAGAAGATTGGTAAATCCCTTGAGAAAACCTATGTTTCCGAGGAGCAACTTCTCAAGGACATCGAAGGTCAGTAACAACACTTGTCAAAATCTCCTACCAAGAGTTCGGGCATTAAGTAGCGTTTTGTTGTTTCCTTGAACTCATTCGATGTGCATGTTATGTGAATCCCTCAAAATTTTGAAGTTAGCTAAGGTGGATATTTTTTTTAATTCCTTTGTTTTAGAGATATGATAATATTAGAAGGAGACAGGTCGTGGCTTAAATTTTGGCTTACGCAAGTTTGCCCGATTCGGATATTTTGGCACCCAGGCAGGCACCCGAAGTTTGTTTTGAAGTACGATGATGTTGGGGCCGGACAATTTCGTTTCATACCAAAATATGGTGAAGTGCTTAGTTCAGTAGGGATTCTTGTCACATAAATATTCTATTTTTACACATTAAGGATAAACGTTTTATATAGAGATATAGAGGTTGTAAACTTTGTAAGCCTCGCCTTGTCTTTGTTGATAACATTTTTGATGCCTTAGTGCGTATGTCATGACATGTGGGATTTAACTTATCTCCATCTTTATGTTTTGAGCTATTATTGAATTTGTTTAAGCCAATCTTACCTATTGTTGCAGGGGCCCCAATTCCAATAAATGTTGTCCTCGCAATCAACCACTCAGTTTTTGTTAAAGGAGATCACACCAACTTTGAGATAGAGCCATCTTTCGGGGTTGAGGCTTCTCAGCTTTATCCGGATGTCAAATACACAACCGTGGAGGAATACCTTCACCAGTTTGTTTGAGAGATTCAGACTTTTCCTCTACTAGTTGTTATTAAATTAATATATCAATAAATTTTGTACGTAATTCCCTGTTGAGTGCTTGGGTCTCTTACCTTGTTTTACTACGATCTTATTACTTGATGTTGCTATTTTGAGTTCTATAATGTCATTTTAATGTGATTTTGAAAGAATATTACTCTATGAGAGAATGGATTTTCTTTCGTTCCAAAACGAGCAGCAATTGCATAATATTTCAAACAATGATATGGATTTTACATGTCCACACTACTAGATATGGGGGAGGTATGTTTTTTTACACTTCAATCTTAATCTTAAACTTTCAAATTTCGAATTTCATTGGTGCCATTTTGTCTTTAGTGTTCAAGAGATAAAAGAGTCTATAATCCACGTATTAATATAACTGGCCCTAAAAAATATTTGGGCATAGATTTCATTCAAATAGAAAACAAACAATTTTTTTGTACTTTGATTTTGGTCTTGCAATTCAAATAAGATAGATAAAATAATGGGTGGGCCCTAAATTTGGCTTGTATGATGTAGTCCTGTACTTTATTTTGTTTGTTTCGATTATCTCTTTACGGGAATTTTATATAATGGAGCTTTGTGAATAGTTGATGAAGTTGTATTTTTTTTGTGAATATATATATTATTTAAGATGGATAAAATATTAAAAAGTTCCTTAAATATTTTTTAATACAAATTTAGTCCAAATCTTTTATTTTATATCAAAAAGTCTCTTATTCTCTTATTTTTAAAGGACCGCGCTAGTGGCATGGTAAAACGTTTTTTTGCATGGTGAAAGACTTTTTGGTGCAAAATAAAAACGCTTGAACTAAACGTGTATTAAAAAAAGTTCAAGGAACTATTTGGTGTATGTCCCATTTAAGAAATGTTAATCTCTTATAAATATGGTGTGAAATGATTTTTGGATGGATGATAAATTTATCTATGTCCATAAAAATTGTTGATTTATATAGTTATTTTGGAGCGATCATTATTTAAACAAATAATTATATATTTTCTAAAATGTACCAATAAGAGTTATTTATGTCATAGTATAGTAGTGATTTCATACATTCACCACAAACGAATAAACTATCTGTAAGATATATCAGTTTAAAAAATGACTTATCACTATAAATTTGAAAATATGGTAATATGAACAACTGCCCCTTTAAAATATCAAACGCAACTTTAATATTTTCAGCAGTTAATTATCAGAAGAGCGTTTTGCGTCAAAAATTATTTTTAGGCTTACATGTTCGTTTTTGAGGTTTTTGCCTTACATATTTCAAGTGAATAATCCTCCCTACTATTGAATGGCACATCTGTGGATGCTTGTGAGTGGATGTGGTTATCTGAGATATTCTGCCTCTTAATACTAGGATTTTCATAGTGGGAGATTTGAACAGTGATGAATATGGCCATCAGAATGTTTGTGAGCTCGGCATATGGAAATCCATATTTTACCTTTTTGAATGAAAGAAAAACGGGTTGAGGATTATTCTCAACGTGGGCTAGTCTAAAGTTGTGGAGTACCACTAAATTTTGCAAGGTAGAACCTTCCAATAAAAAAAATTATATGTATCCCAAACAGATGCACTTCGAGGATATATTGGTGAATATTTTTGCGAGCTGTAGCATTGCACAAAAAATAATGATTATAATTAAGTCATATTAATAAGAAATTAAAACTTTAAAATTATGCTTTTATCATGCTCCATCATTTCCAAATTAAGAATCCGCTATTCTATTTCGAGTTGTTCTATATTAATAATCCACACTATGTTAATAATCCACATTCTTTAATTGGACATAATCAATAAATCAAATTTTATGACATTGAACAAGTGTTGACTTAGCCATTAATTGAGTGTATCATTAACATTAATCTTTGCAAAAATGAATAAGAACTCATAATTTCGGATAGAGAGAGTTTAACTTAATCACAACTTTTCAAATTTCATGGATGACTACTTTATCATCATGTCATAACTCCCATCTTGATTTTCAGTTCCTTTTAAGTTCAGATCTACGTTCTTCAAAACTCTCCATTTTTTGTTCATAGTTTTTTTTCCTGGTTTGCCTAGGGGTGTTAGCGATCCAGTCTTCGGTTTTGAGTTTTTTTTAACCAGACTGACTTTGTCGGTCCACTAAAAAAATGGATCGAGACCAGATTGATAATGTCGGTTAATTGACCCTATTTGGTTCGGCCCGGTTTAGTTTTTTGGTCCTAACATTAATGAATTAAATAATTTTAAAGAACATAAATGAAATAATGCGAATTCACACGGACAAGTCAACTTGCATATAAGCAAATAATGTAAATTCAAAGGTTTGGGGCATTTCATATAGTTGCTAAGACAAAGTGATAAATTCTCTGATTAATCTTTCTTATCTCTGGATCTCGATTAAACTTCATAGTTTCATAGATTGGTTTCTCCCAATAACATCTTCCATCTTGAACAACATATCTCTCTAATCTTAAAGTCGGTTTCCAATATCAGCAGGAACCAAAGATATCAATAATGCATCCCATAACACTTAAAGTTTATATAAACATAAAGTTAAACCTCAAATCATAGTCAATAAATCCTAAGTGATAATAAAAAAAACATTTATGAATAAAAAAAATATGTGTGGTGGGTAGAGTCGACACCTGAGAGAGAAGAGTGGTCGGGGGCTTATAGAACAAAGGTGGGGTTCGGCGGGCTGGCAGTGAGGATTGTGAACAGAGGTGGAGGCAGACGACAAGTTTGGAAAGAAACCTTGGTGGGAGTTGTCACCGACAGCATGAGAGAGAAAGAAAATAGGGAAAAGAAGAAAAGAAAGTGTGTGACCATTTCACTTCGGTAAACTCTTCATATTAATTAAAGCTTAATGAATCTTTTAAGGGAACTGAATTCCCTTTCAAACGGTGAATCCCGTGCACGGATCGACCTCACGATTCCATGAATGATCCGTTTTACTCCGAGCACGATACAGATGCCATCAGCCACTTTAGAGCCAGCCAACTCCCCATATTGAGTGAATCTCAATAAATCTTTAAAGGGCACTGAATTACTTTTCTAATGGTTCATCTTCTGTGCACATCGGCCTCAAGGTCCGCATGAACAATCCATTTTACTCCGAAGGTTCATCGGGCACATTTGAACCCTATTTGACCTTTGTCTTTTAGGTTTTGTCATCTACCATCTCTCTATTTTTTTCCCATCGTACCCTTTGTGAGTGTGTGTGTGTGTCTCTCTCTCTCTCTCTCTCTCTCTCTCTCTCTATATATATATATATATATATATATATATAAGAAGTCGGTACCAGACCAACTTGGTCGATCTGAAGTTGCAGGTGTATACAGAATGGTCTAATAATTAGTCAATTTTTATTTTTTTCCAAATTAGATATTAAACTTAAACAGAATTACCCCGTATAACACTTTTCACCAATTTTAAAAGAAGGTTGTGTAAACCAGTTTTATCCTAAAACATGTATTTAAGTGATAGCAGGATAAAGTAAAATAAACAATCACACAACATCCAACGTACGAGGAAAACCTAAATAAAAAAATCTTGGACGCCCAAGCACACAAGTTCACTATGTATTAAATTACAAGGGACACGACAGTAGACTTATAACACACACTCGATGCCATTTCAAGCCTTGATGTTCTTCGTTCCTTCAACCTTCGCACAGTGACATGCAAGAGTCCACTCGCGCATTGCCACAATGTGTAAGTCCACACACGCCTCAGTATCCACCAAACAACTTCAGCAACTATCTACTAATCAAACAATGAAATCCACTACTTTTCACCATAACACTATAAGCATAGAGTCCACCATGTGATAACAACAAATACAGAGTCCACCATATGAAATGATTCTCAAAAAGTTGTAGAGAATAAACTAAAAGTGCCCAAAACAGGGCCTTAAAATGTAATAAGATGAACATTTGGATCCTAAACAACTTGGGTGTAAACTAGGGTTTGGGAGAGATTTTGGGAACTCAAAATATAAGTTTTTCTATCTTATAAAACTGTTGCTCCTCAATCCTATTTATAGGATGTTTTCTAAAAATGAGATAAGGATGAAAACCAATTTGAGTTATCTTCGCGTAGCCTCCGACCGTGCCTAATTCTGAGTTATAGCGAAGAAGTTAAAACATTTTTTGTAAAGTTGGACAAAGCTACAGATTGCCGACTGTCAGGTGCGAATCGATTCGCCCAGGGGTGAATCGATTCGTTTTGCCACAGATGTAACTTTTTTTCTTCCCCTATTTTTGAATCGATTCGGTTTGGCCCGAATCGATTCGCTCCCCTATTTTTAACCCTTTTATTTACAAGTTTTCCATTTTTGTGGGATTGTACAAATAGATTTTCCTTCTCATTTTGGGAGACATCTTTCATTTTTGTAATAGATTTTAGGGTGTGTATTAGGATAGTTTGTCCTCTCCTTCATTTCTCTTGGATATTTGTCCATTTTTGTATGTAAGTATACAATTAATCTTCTTCTTCTTCCTGTATTCTTGCTTATTTCTTGCTTTGTAGTTCAATTTCATGCCTAGTTAATTATTGTAGTTAATTTAATTAGGTGTTGCTTAAGTAATTAGTTAGTTTAATTTATGTTGTCTGTTATGTATAGCGGCTAATTTAGTCTAGGTGGTGTTGGATTGAACTCACATACGGGTTGATTGATTGCTTTGTTTTGGTGATGGAGTTTTTACTGGTTTATTTCAATTGGGTTGTCCTAGTTATTGCGCCTAGTATATTTGACGGGGTATATCATGTATGCTCCGTACTTACGACCTTGCGTGCGTAATTTTTGGGGTATTTGTTGATGCCAAAATCTTAGTAGACTTTTATATTAATTTAGGGGTATGACAACTCTTGATTTAACTAACCATCGAAACGAGACGCAGTCTTAATAACTCGTAAGCCCATGTAACCATTTATACCAATTAACTCGGGGTGAGCGATATCCGACGCAACCTATAGTTTTTATTCCCTTTGTTAACTAATTTAATTTACCCACGCTTAGAATAATCTTTTCCTTTCATTATCTCTTCTTTTTAGTTAGCAATCTTATCTTTTACACTTTTATTTTAGAAGTGTTAAACCAATTAAATTCTAGCAACTCGTCTCTGTGGATTTTTGATACCCGGACTTGGCTGCTATACTCACCTATTGAGTATAGTAATAAGTTTAGGTTTTTGTATTAAGGCGGTGAACAGAAAACAACGGTCGGCGTTTTGACACGTGCTACTTTTCACCCTTAATCAATATGCAAAAATGAATTTGGTAAAATTCTAAGAGAAACTGAACACGAAACAAGTATTTATAGGGTGTTCACAAATTTCAAGACGACGACTTCGCTTGAACGAAATTCAAGGTTTGTTCGAATTATAAATGCAACTCGTTTGAATGAAAAAGAAATCTCATTTGAACAGACTTCAAACGACCTTCTGACGTGTCAAAACAGTACGCCATCGATTGATGCACATTCGATGTAAACTTCTAAGGCGCATTCGAATGAAAACACAATATCGTTTGAACGATGTGTCTATCTCGTTTGAACGAAGTTTAAAATCAAAAATATTTTTTCTTTTAAAATAAAAGGCTCTGTTCGTTTTTTTATAAAAATAAACGTTTCAAAAATGGAAGCTGTGAATTAATGTAAACTTAAAATTTCTTTATACTTTTATGGGATGACAAGAAGTCTTCAAACTTGGAGATGGTTGAGTTCGGTTCGTAGTGACGGCGTGTGACAATTTGTAACGGGATATGCCAAACTAGCTTAAAATATAAAAGGCCTATACTATGAACAATATTAGAAAAATTATTTTTACAAGTGGTACTCCCATTATTCATCGGAGTAATAATCAGCAAACCATGACCCACTTAGGCACCGTAAAGGAAATCACGACACATATATTCCAACAAACCCTTCTAGAAAGCACACTAATATGTTTATTGTATTTAGATGAATTCGATCTCGTAGTTGGGTATATGTTGTAAGAGAGCCACAACTCAATGTAGGTTCAATGATGGGCTAGAGGTGAAGCATCGTAATCTTGAGTTGATTATACTAAATATGGGATAACGTAATAATAATTTCATCACTTGTGGAGAGAAAAATCCGCCACTATGACTAATCGCACTTGAGAAGAAGAACAAGTAAGTATCATGAAGGAAATAATTATTGCCTCATACTAAGAATGTTATGAGTAACAAATATTACCCCCACTTCAGAGCACTCCAAGAATTTGGGGGCATCATTGAAGAAAGTTTGTAAAATAAGTCGTTGAAAGCACTACAAGAAAAAATGTTTTTAATGACGCTTAAAAAAATGACTTTATGACATTTATTAAGAAAATGTCATTAAAAATGTAGTATTACTACAATTTTGACAGATTTATAAAAATGGTCATTTATAGTTATTATTATGATTTTATATGACACTTTATTTTTGGGTCGGGTCACAGTACGACACGACACGATATGCTAAGGATTTTTGGATATGAACACGACACGACTTCGTATTTTTTATCTGACATGAACAAGACCTGAATAGAACAGGATACGATACAACTAACACAATTTCATAAATTTTATACTAAATTAAACATAAATATACACGAAAACCTAAAAAAACACGATTAACACAATAAAATACGATAACACGATTCATAATTTTAACATACACACAACACGACTTCGTACCAACAGAACCCGACACGAGCATGAAATATCGTGTCAATTTCGTATGGTTTCTTTTTTTATGAAAGGTAAAATATATAAGAAAAGAGCCCAAGGCCCAAAAATGATGTACAGAACAGACTCAAAATTGAAATAAATCGGCTCAACAAAACACATCAGACCCTAGGCCCCCTCCCAAAAGAACAAAAACAGACCTCAACCCAGTAGCCCAAGCCCACAAAAAAAATCCAAAAGGCTAAGGAAACGCCTAGAAGATGTTAGAAAAATACACGCATCAACAAAACAACTCCACGTGTCATATCCTATCTGAGAAAGACCATGCGTTGAACCAGAAACCACCAAACTAAAACCCCAAAAAACCATCAACACACAAACACTCTCTTGAAACAAGAAAGAAGAACCAAAACCATTTTCACCATCATCCTAAACAACCCCAAACTTCATCTCTCTCCTCTAACCAGACAACATCACCAAGCCATATCTGCACAGACCAAAACTTTATCTACTACCAAGCCCAAAATGACCATCTTAAAGCTTCTAGACCACCCTCAGATATAATCAAATACAAGCTTCCAAACAAAAGTATATCAGTCCAAACTATCTCGACTAAAAACCAAATAAAGATCTTACACCCATATCCACTACATCTCAAGAAATATGAGCTCCATAAGAGACCCGCTCAAAACCCTCTTGTCAAAACCAGATACGAATCAGAGAAATCAGACTTCCTACACCCAAAACACTGGAGAGGGAACTGAAACCACAACCCATTTTGTGTTTATCTATCATTTTTAAAATTGTCAACCCGATATAGAAAGAATATGAAAGAAATTGTTCCTACCACATTCAACAACATATATTCACAAATCGTGCCACAACTTGGGCTATAGGAACCAAAACCCTTTCCCACCAACGAGAAAATTTACTAAACCCCGTGCTTTCTTTTCTAAAGTTTTCCAAGCTCTGCAATGCCATAACCTCATCAAACCCATTGATCGTAAACCTTTGTCTCATCCTCTACCTCCAAACTTCAAACACAATGCTCATTGTGCCTATAAATAAATGCCTGATCATGATACCAATTAATTCTTCAAATTTCAAAATTCCATAAAAAACATGATTGACAAGGGTCTTATTTCTCCACCAGCTCCTCTTAAACTAAGAAAAATAATAGTTGCATCGGAATTACAAATTGATTGTACACTTGACTAAAAAATAGAATTTGTATTTTTTTAAGTCAAGTGTACAATCATTTTATGCACCAGATACACAAAAAATCGGTGCACAATTCCTGTGTAAACCAAATACTATCCAAAATCCACTTCCACGTCAAACAATTGGTGTTAATTCCATCTTCACAAAAGTCAATGAATATTTTGACACTTCAACTTTAATCAAACCTAACACATTACGTTCCGATCTCCCGATCCAGTATAAATCTTGCCTGTAAATCCTACTTCACTAAAAAAAGCCTGATACCATTTTTTGAGCCTTTTTACTCGAGCCTGTATCATAGTTAGAACACAATTCGAAGATCAGAGCATGACTCAACTCAAACGTTTTGGAGTGGGGATCTACAGGAACATAACCTTGCATCTTGATGATTGCGTAAAACTCATTGATGTGTAAATAGAAGCGGATACCTTATCACGACCATTTGAAGATTGGGTTATTCACCCGATAAAATTCAACTTTACAAATTATGATGGAAAAAGCTTCAACCAAAGGAAAGTTTACGATCTTCTCTCTATCAGATACTAAAAGGATTCCTGATCTCGTATGATAATAACATTTCTTTGGCATGGGAGGATCTTTATATGGAAGCTTCTTAGGTGGTTGAGCTTATTGATATATCTCTAAAGACCGCTCCTTCTGGATGGGATGGAATTTTTTATTTGTACAACAATGAAGAGGTTATTCCTCCACTCACTATATCTAATTCTCTTCACCTATTATGTGGGGTCATATCTCTTGAAGAAATCCTTCTTAGTACGGAAGTACTTCATCTAGTAAAGGAAAATAAATTACTACATAACCCTCTATGCCATGAATGACTCTTAAAGAGACTAAAAACTTACAGCAACTCAAGAAAACTCAAGCTAATATAACTTTATAGGGACTTTTTATGTCGTCCAAATTATATAGGAACACTTTACTCAAGATCTCATCTCGGATTTAGGTTATACCAGTTCTATCTACTAGACAAGACGTTAATCCTGTGGGCACATTGACTTCCAAAAGACTCATAACCTTTAAAGATGAAGAGATTCCGAATTTAGGCTGGGCTCATAATTTTTCTCTTAACATTTTAGTGGATGTGCTTCAGAAAACTATTTTGTTGATAAAGGATATGGCCCTCTCAGAATGCTCAGGGGCTTGGGCCTACAAGTTGGTGATTTACACCCTACATTTGTAGTAGTGTGTGTATGACAACATTCGACGATTGAGCATGGGTTTTAGGGTAGCTCGATCGCTCTTCAAATCGAATTTCAGGTTATAGACACACCTATCATGTTTAAACCTTCTGTTAGGACGCCTTTAGCTCCATACATGTGTGGAGTGGACTCCTCACTTCATCAAAAGTTCAAGTTCTATTCAGAGGATTATATCATTACCATCAAAGGCGCTGACCATAATATCAGTGACATTGGAACTACTAACCATGTTCTAGAGATTTAACATAGTTAGAGTGATGTAAGGTTTCTAAGTTTTAAGATAGATCGTCTACCTCTACCTATGGGAGAAGATTTCAAAGATAAAGTTCCCCTAGAGTGAAACCCACATAGAAATTTCAATATGATACAGATGATCAAGAAAATCCATTTTATGCCCAGACTGGGGTTAGGACGCCGTCAATAAGGAATTACCACACCCATCAGTCTGAATATTCTTACCCTCCTCATGGTTTGGGTTATTAATCGTCTCTTGAAGAATTATCTCAACGTTTTCGTACTTGCTAGAATAAAATGTTGAAAAAGAAATAATTCATATCCATAAGTTCTCTAAATGGACATTTTTTCATGGAGTGGGAAGACTTCCCGCACTGTGGTTTTCTAGAGCCCTGATATAATCCCACAAGAAGATGAAACCTAAATTTATTATTATTTATTCGAAGATAAAATCATCTCGTAGAAGGAACAGAGTTATAGAACAACACATTTTCTCATAGAACCTGCTAAGTCAAACTTTTTTCATAATGATAGTACCAACAGTGAGGAACCCTTTTGTATAACTAACCTAGGAATAAATGTTTACATGATCAAATATGATGTCACTAAGGATAATCCAGATGATTGGATCCATCTAACTGAGGAACCACTGCACGATTGGTGGAGTGTCCATACTCATTCAACTTCTACAACTAGCAAAGCTGTTAGTCATGAATGGTGTATTTCCCGTTGACTCTAGCAATGAAATGAATTATGATTTTGAGTATCACATTATGACTTACACTAATTGTGTTGATTTAACTAATTAAACAACTAATGAACATGATTTGATGAATGCCATTTCTTAATCGACTTCAATAACCACATTTAAACTAAAGACCATGATATTATTATTGTTCATCTCACTCTTGCAATAATCCTCGTAAGATAAGCGTTGATGTCTAAAATTGGTGGTGATTTCTATGATAACAATTTTATAATCATAGATAAAATAATGAGAGAAAAATAAATGAGACATGATAATTTTAAGTGGTTCAGCTAGAAGAAAAGCCTACGTCCATTGTGGTTTTATTACTATTCATGATTACAGGAAACCATGTATTCTTATTAAAAGAATGACCTTGTACTTTTTCTCTCCTTCCTTTTGTGAAAGGAATACGTTGTATTTATAGTGACCCGGAGATCAAGGGTAGAAATGCCTTTATATATTTAAGCATTTACACCCGTACATAATTATTGATACCAAATTTAGTCTGCTGATGTGGATCAATCATTTGGAGACACGCGTCAAACTACGTGGCACTTAAAAACACTTTCAACGAACAACATACTGCCTCCGAGCAATTTAAGCTCCCCGACCAACTCAGGCGTCCCGAGCAACCCATGCTCCCCAAGGAACTTTAGCGTACCGAGCAACTCAGGCGGTCTGAGCAACTCAGCATGCAGAACAAGAGAATTAAAGAGACGACTGCGCATTAAATGCTCATTATTATCGTACAGATGTATATGTCTACTAGACAACATCACATTGTCCTTTCATTTGTACAACCTCGAGGCTATAATACATTGTAACCTCCTCATTAGAAAAGGACTCTGAATCTCTTGGTAAACCAATTATCGAGAATTCCAGGCAAACAGTCAGCAATACAAAAACAGTGGACGTAGGCCATTCTCATAAGGCTGAACCACTTTAAAAGTCTATTATCTCATATTTCTTTATTCATTTTATATGTGATAAAAATAATTAAATTAAATCTAGTTTTTTACATCAACAGATTGGCGCCGTCTGTGGGAAACGACTATACTTAGCGTTTTTCATCAAAACAATTCACTATCAATGGCTGATAATCCGGAATCCAGTAATGGAAACGCTGGGAACCCTCCAAACCCTTCTGCTCCCCCAAATGTTCAAGATCTGGCTGGCATAATGGCTAATTTAGCCTAAGGGCAAACAACCATGTAAGAAACCATGCGTCAACTCATACAAACTGTTCAAGGTGGAGTGCCGGCATAATCAGGACAACTAAGTATTCAGAGAAATACCTGTTTACCCTCTTTACGAACTAGGAGAACGCTATTCCCAGAGGAATCTCAATCTAGACGCACCGAATCATATTGTACTGACAGATCTAATGATCCTTCTTATCAACCTGGTCGGACGTCATCAGTATGAGCTACAGATTCTCAACGAAACATCACTTTATCTCCAAAAAGGACTAGTGCTCTGGAAAGGTTGAGTAGAGTCTCTCCTTTTGATTATTTGAGCCCTAGGAGGAATATAAGTCCTCCTAGGATCGCGTTGAGGAACTCCCCACGACCATTCGATCTAAGGGAAGGCTCTGCCCAATCACGACCAACAGCTCGATCTCAAGAGGAAAATTCAACGCGAGTTGCTCAAACCAATAGGCCTGAGGAGGGAAACGATGCCTGGAAGGGCTCTATTCAGAGGTTAGAGGACAGGTTAGGGGAAATGGCTAAGGCTAATCATCCTCTACAAAGAACTTTTATCCAAGGGACACCATTTGTACAAGCAATTGTGGATTTTCCCACACCGTCAAAGTTCAAAGCTCCTGTAGTAACACCTAAATATGATGGAAAGACTGACCCTGTCCTTCATATAGAACAATACCAAGCAGCTGTCGATATCTCTGCAGTTCCAAACGAGATGAGATGCAGGGCGTTTTCAGGGACTCTTACTGGATCTGCTCAGATATGGTACAACAACCTTCCTCGAGGGAAAATTGAGACTTTCTTTCAACTGGCAGAGCTCTTTATCAGGAACTTCTATTTTAGAGCGAAACTAGTTAAAAGAGTAGCACACTTGCTAAGTTTTAGACAGAAGGCAGGTGAAAGCACCAGTGACTATATTAATCGTTTCAATAATGAGAAACTTGAAGTGATTGATTACGAGGAAAAAATAGCAATTACTGCTCTGATGAGTGGACTGTTGCCGAATAAATTGTACTACACTCTAGCCAAAGATCCGCCTAGGACCATGGCAGAACTGATGGAAAAAGCAGCCAAAATTATGAATGCCGAGGAAGCCATGACTGCTAAGAAGAATGTAGATACTAAAGAAACCAAGGTGGAAGATGGTAAACACTACACCAAAAATAGGAATCTGGCACGGTTTAAAACTATGCCAGATCAAATCTGGCACGGTTTTGAATTGTGCCAGAATCAGGTGTTCCAAAATGGCCATTTTTTTCTGGCACGGCTCAAAAGTGTGTTAGATTTGGCCAAACAGGAACACTTTCTAGCACACTTTTAAACTGTGCCAGAATTTGATATTTCTAGCACACTTTTGGCATAGTTTTTAACTGTGCCAGATTTAGCACAGTTTAAAAAAAATTGACACAGTTCAAAACCGTGCCAAAATATGATACACTTTTGCCATGGTTTTGAACTGTGCCAAATTTTTTTATAAAAAGAAAAAAAATAATTATTTGAAAGAACAAAAATTCACAAATTAAAAATATTGCACGTTGTTGATAAACTAATGTACATACAAACTTCAAAATATTACAAGTCTTTAATAGTTCACAGGCCAAAAAAAATTGGGCAGAGTTTCCTCTATTTTTTGGACATTCCAAAACCTGCTAATACAAAACCTGCCTAACATAAATCCCACACGGCCACAAAATATAACAATTAACTTACAAAAGCCCACACGACCATAAAAGTTAACAATAAAACTACAAAAGCCCGCACAGCCATAACACAAAAAAAATGGAATCATGAATAAACCCCTTGTTGTAAACCATTGAGTTCTCTGTGTGTTCCACGTGAATAAAAGCCAACGATAAACTGTTATCCTGTAAAAAAAATAGGATACAAAAAAGATACGATATTAGTAACCCAATAATTTACAAAAAAAATCTACTCAAACTAAAAGATTACATATAGCAGTGGAAATTATCATCATATTCTCAAACCAGAAGACTCGGGACTACGCGGTCAGTTCCTACAAGTTACATTGGTCCCGTGCGAGGTGTTCATGCATCCTACGGGGTCGTTTGCGGCTGGTTTGTATTTTCACCCTTTAACGGCTTGTTTTTAAGTTTAAGTGTTGATTTTTGCAAATTATCGTTATATTCACAAACCGGGAGACCCGTGACTACGCGGTCAGTTCCTACAAATTACATTGATCCCGTGCAAGGTGTTGGTGCCTCCTACGGGGTCGTTTGGGGGCTGGTTTGGGTTTTCACCCTTTAACGGCTTATTTTTAAGTTAAAGTGTTGATTTTTGCAAATTATCGTCATATTCACAAACCGAGAGACCTGGGACTATGCAGTCAGTTACTACAAGTTACATTGGCCCCGTGCGAGGTGTTCATGCCTCTTATGGGGTCATTTGGGTGCTGGTTTGGGTTTTCAGCCTTTAACGACTTATTTTTTAAGTGTTGATTTTTTCAAATTATCGTCATATTCACAAACCGGGAGACCCGGGACTATGCGGTCAGTTCCTCAAAGTTACATTGGTCCCGTGCGAGGTGTTCGTGCCTCTTACGGGGTCGTTTGGGGGTTGGTTTGGGTTTTCACCCTTTATAGGCTTGTTTTTAAGTTTAAGTGTTGATTTTTTTTAATTATCATCATATTCACAAACCGGGATACCCGGGACTATGCGATCAGTTCCTACAAGTTACATTGGCCCCGTGCGAGGTGTTCGTGCCTCCTACGGGGTTGTTTGGGGCTGGTTTCGGTTTTCACCCTTTAACGGCTTGTTTTTAAGTGTAAGTGTGATTTTTACAAATTATCATCATATTCATAAATCAAGAGACCCAAGACTACGCGATCAGTTCCTACAAGTTACATTGGTCCCGTGCGAGGTGTTCGTGCATCTTACGGGATCTTTTAGGGCTGGTTTGGGTTTTCACGCTTTACAGGCTTGTTTTTAAGTTTAAGTGTTGATTTTTACAAATTATAGTCATATTCACAAATCGGGAGACCCGGGACTATGCGTTCAGTTCCTAGAAGTTACATTGGTCCCATGCGAGGTGTTCGTTCCTCTTATGGGGTCGTTTGTGGGCTGGTTTGAGTTTTCACCCTTTAACGGCTTGTTTCTTAGTCTACGCGTGATTTTTGCAAATTATCATCATATTCTAAAATCGAGAGACCTGAGACTATGCGGTCAATTCCTACAAGTTACATTGGTCCCGTGAGAGGTGTTCGTGCCTCTTACGATGTCGTTTGGGGGCTAGTTTGGGTTTTCACCCTTTAACGGCTTGTTTTTAAGTTTTAAGTGTTGATTTTAGCAAATTATCACCATATTCACAAACCGAGAGACCCGGGACTACGCGATCAGTTCTTACAAGTTACATTGGTCCCGTGCGAGGTGTTCGTGCCTCCTACGGGGTCGTTTGGGTGCTGGTTTGGGTTTTCACCCTTTAACGGCTTATTTTTAAGTCTAAGTGTGATTTTTACAAATTATCGTCATATTCTCAAACCGAGAGACCCGGGACTATGCGGTCAGTTCCTACAAGTTACATTGGTCCCGTGCGAGGTGTTCGTGCCTCTTACGGGGTCGTTTGGGGACAGGTTTAGGTTTTCACCCTTTATAGGCTTATTTTTAAGTTTAAGTGTTGATTTTTTTTAATTATCATCATATTCACAAATCGGGAGACCCGGGACTATGCGATCAGTTCCTACAAGTTACATTGGTCCCGTGCGAGTTGTTCGTGCCTCCTACGGGGTCGTTTGGGGCTTGTTTGGGTTTTCACCCTTTAACGGCTTGTTTTTAAGTCTAAGTGTGATTTTTACAAATTATCATCATATTCAGAAATCAGGAGACCCGAGACTACGCGATCCGTTCCTACAAGTTACATCGGTTCCGTGCGAGGTGTTCGTGCATCTTACGGGGTCGTTTGGGGTTGGTTTGGGTTTTCACGCTTTACAGGCTTATTTTTAAGTTTAAGTGTTGATTTTTACAAATTATAGTCATATTCACAAACCGAGAGACCCGGGACTATGCGTTCAGTTCCTACAAGTTACATTGGTCCCATGCGAGGTGTTCGTTCCTCTTACGGGGTCGTTTGGGGGCTGGTTTGAGTTTTCACCTTTTAACGGCTTGTTTCTAAGTATACGTGTGATTTTTGCTAATTATCATCATATTCTAAAATCGAGAGACCTGAGACTATGCGGTCAATTCCTACAAGTTACATTGGTCCCGTGAGAGGTGTTCGTGCCTCTTACGATGTCGTTTGGGGGCTAGTTTGGGTTTTCACCCTTTAACGGCTTATTTTTAAGTTTTAAGTGTTTATTTTCACAAATTATCATCATATTCACAAACCAGGAGACCCGGGACTACGCGATCAGTTCCTACAAGTTACATTGGTCCCGTTCGAGGTGTTCGTGCCTCCTACGGGGTCGTTTGGGGGCTGGTTTGGGTTTTCACCCTTTAACGGCTTGTTTTTAAGTCTAAGTGTGATTTTTACAAATTATCGTCATATTCTCAAACCAAAAGACCCTGGACTATGTGGTTAGTTCCTACAAGTTACATTGGTCCCGTGCGAGGTGTTCGTGCCTCTTACGGGGTCGTTTGGGGACTGGTTTAGGTTTTCACCCATTAACGGCTTATTTTTAAGTTTAAGTGTTGATTTTTGCAAATTATCATCATATTCACAAACCTGGAGATCCGGGACTACGTGATAAGTTCCTACAAGTTACATTGGTCCCGTGCGAGGTGTTCGTGCCTCTTACGAGGTCGTTTGGCGGCTGGTTTGTGTTTTCACCCTTTAACGGCTTGTTTTTAAGTCTAAGTGTGATTTTTGCAAATTATCATCATACTCTCAAACTGAGTGACCCGGGACTGCGCGATGAGTTCCTACAAGTTACATTTGTCCCGTGCGAGGTGTTCGTGCCGCTTACGGGTCGTTTGGTGGCTAGTTTGGGTTTTCACCCTTTAACGGCTTGTTTTTAAGTTTAAGTGTTCATATTTGCAAATTTTCGTCATATTCACAAACCGGGAGACCCGGGACAATGCGGTCAGTTCCTACAAGTTACATTGGTCCCGTGCGAGGTGTGCGTACCTCCTACGGGGTCGTTTGGGAGCTGGTTTGGGTTTTCACCCTTTAACGGCTTGTTTTTAAGTCTAAGTGTGATTTTTGCAAATTATAGTCATATTCTCAAACCGTGAGACCCGGGACTATGCGATCAGTTCCTACAAGTTACATTTGTCCCGTGCGAGGTGTTCGTGCATCTTACGGGGTCGTTTGGGGGTTGGTTTGGGTTTTCACCCGTCAACGGCTTGTTTTTAAAGTGTTGATTTTGCAAATTATTATCATATTCACAAATCGGGAGACTCGAGACTATGCGGTCAGTTCCTACAAGTTACATTGGTCCCGTGTGAGCTGTTCGTGCATCTTACAGGGTCGTTTGGGGGATGGTTTGGGTTTTCACCCTTTAACGGCTTGTTTTTAAGTCTAAGTGTGATTTTTACAAATTATCATCATATTCACAGATCAGGAGACCCGAGACTACGCGATCAGTTCCTACAAGTTACATTGGTCCCGTGCGAGGCGTTCGTGCCTCTTACGGGATCGTTTGGGGGCTGGTTTGGGTTTTCAACCTTGAACAGCTTGTTTTTAAGTCTAAGTGTGATTTTTCCAAATTATCATCATATTCACAAATCAGGAGACCCGAGACTACGCTGTCAGTTCCTACGAGTTACATTGGTCCCGTGCGAGGTGTTCGTGCATCTTACGGGGTCTTTTGGGGGCTGGTTTGGGTTTTCACCCTTTAACGGCTTGTTTTTAAGTTTAAGTGTTGATTTATGTGAATTATCATCCTATTCACAAACTGGGAGACCCGGGACTATACGGTTAGTTCCTACAAGTTACATTGGTCCCATGCGAGGTGTTCGTGCCTCTTACGGGGTCGTTTGGGGGGATGGTTTGAGTTTTCACCCTCTAACGGCTTGTGTTTTAAGTCTAAGTGTGATTTTCGCAAATTATTGTCATATTCTAAAATCGAGAGACCCGGGACTATGCGGTCAATTTCTAAGAGTGACATTGGTCCCGTGTGAGGTGTTCGTGCCTTTTACGGGGTCGATTGGGGGCTGGTTTGTGTTTCACCCTTTAACGGCTTGTTTTTAAGTCTAAGTGTAATTTTTGCAAATTATCGACATATTCTCAAACTGAGAGACCCGGAACTATGCGGTCGGTTCCTACAAGTTACATTGGTCCCGCGCGAGGTGTTCGTACCTCTTACGGGGTCGTTTGGGGGCTGGTTTGGGTTTTCACCCTTTAACGGCTTATTTTTAAGTTTAAGTGTTGATTTTTGCAAATTATAGTCATATTCTCAAACCGTGAGACCCGGGACTATGCGTTCAGTTCCTACAAGTTACATTGGTCCCATGCGAGGTGTTCGTTCCTCTTACGGTGTCGTTTGGATGCTGGTTTGAGTTTTCACCCTTTAACGGCTTGTTTCTAAGTCTACGTGTGATTTTTGCAAATTATCATCATATTCTAAAATCGAGAGACCTAAGACTATGCGGTCAATTCCTACAAGTTACATTTGTCCCGTGTGAGGTGTTTGTGCCTCTTACGGGGTCGTTTGGGAGTTGGTTTTGGTTTCACCCTTTAACGGCTTGTTTTTAAGTCTAAGTGTGATTTTTACAAATTATCGTCGTATTCTCAAACCGAGAGACTCGGGACTATACGGTCAGTTCCTACAAGTTACATTGGTCCCGCGCGAGGTGTTCGTGCCTCTTACGGGGTCGTTTGGGGGTTGGTTTGGGTTTTCACCCTTTAACGGCTTGCTTTTAAGTCTAAGTATGATTTTTGCAAATTATCGTCATATTCTCAAACAGGGAGACCCGGGACTATACGGTCAGTTCCTACAAGTTGCATTGGTCCCGTGCGAGGTGTTCGTGCCTCTTACGGGGTCGTTTGGAGGTTGGTATGGGTTTTCACCCTTTAAAGGCTTGTTTTCAAGTTTTAAGTGTAGATTTTTGCAAATTATCATCATATTCACAAACCTGGAGACCCAGGACTATGCGGTCTGTTCCTACAAGTTACATTGGTCCCGTACGAGGTGTTCGTGCCTCCTACGGTGGTTTTAGGGGGCTGGTTTGTGTTTTCACCCTTTAACGACTTGTTTTTAAGTCTAAGTTTGATTTTTGCAAATTATCATCATATTCTCAAACCGAGAGATCCGGGACTATACGGTCAGTTCCTACAAGTTACATTGGTCACGTGCAAGGTGTTCGTTCTTCTTACGGGGTTGTTTGGGGGCTGGTTTGGGTTTTCACCCTTTAACGGCTTGTTTTTAAGTTTAAGTGTTAATTTTTTTAAATTATCATCATATTCACAAACCGGGAGACCCTGGACTATGCGATCAGTTCCTACAAGTTACATTGGTCCCGTGCGAGGTGTTCGTGCCTCCTACGGGGTCGTTTGGGGATGGTTTGGGTTTTCACCCTTTAACGGCTTGTTTTTAAGTCTAAGTGTGATTTTTACAAATTATCATCATATTCACAAATCAAGAGACCCAAGACTACGCGATCAGTTCCTACAAGTTACATTGGTCTTGTGCGAGGTGTTCGTGCATCTTACGGGGTCGTTTGGGGCTGGTTTGGGTTTTCACGCTTTAAAGGCTTGTTTTTAAGTTTAAGTGTTGATTTTTACAAATTATCGTCATATTCACAAACCGGGAGACCTGGGACTATGCGGTCAGTTCCTACAAGTTATATTGGTCCCATGCGAGGTGTTCGTTCCTCTTACGGGGTCGTTTGGGGGCTGGTTTGAGTTTTCACCCTTTAACGGCTTATTTCTTAGTCTACGTGTGATTTTTGCAAATTATCATCATATTCTAAAATCGAGAGACCTGAGACTATGCGGTCAATTCCTATAAGTTACATTGGTCCCGTGCGAGGTGTTCGTGCCTCTTACGATGTCGTTTGGGGGCTAGTTTGGGTTTTCACCCTTTAACGGCTTGTTTTTAAGTTTTAAGTGTTGATTTTAGCAAATTGTCATCATATTCACAAATCGGGAGACCCGGGACTACGCGATCTGTTCCTACAACTTACATTGGTCCCGTGCGAGGTGTTCGTGCCTCCTACGGGGTCGTTTGGGGGATGGTTTGGGTTTTCACCCTTTAACGGCTTGTTTTTAAGTCTAAGTGTGATTTTTGCAAATTATCGTCATATTCTCAAACCGAGAGTCCCGGGACTATGCGGTCAGTTTCTACAAGTTACATTGGTCCCGTACGAGGTGTTCGTGCCTCTTACGGGGTCGTTTGGGGACTGGTTTAGGTTTTCACCCTTTAACGGCTTGTTTTTAAGTTTACGTGTTGATTTTTGCAAATTATCATCATATTAACAAACCTGGATATCCGGGACTACGTGATAAGTTACTACAAGTTACATTGGTCCCGTACGAGGTGTTCATGCCTCTTACGAGGTCTTTGGCGGCTGGTTTGTGTTTTCACCCTTTAACGGCTTGTTTTTAAGTCTAAGTGTGATTTTTACAAATTATCGTCATACTCTCAAACCTAGAGACCCGGGACTGCGCGGTGAGTTCCTACAAGTTACATTGGTCCCGTGCGAGGTGTTCGTGCCGCTTACGGGTCGTTTGGTGGCTACTTTGGGTTTTCACCCTTTAACGGCTTGTTTTTAAGTTTAAGTGTTCATTTTTTGCAAATTTTCGTCATATTCACAAACCGGGAGACCCGGGACAATGCGGTCAGTTCCTACAAGTTACATTGGTCCCGTGCGAGGTGTGCGTACCTCCTACGGGGTCGTTTGGGAGCTGGTTTGGGTTTTCACCTTTTAACGGCTTGTTTTTAAGTCTAAGTGTGATTTTGGCAAATTATAGTCATATTCTCAAACCGTGAGACCCGGGACTATGCGGTCAGTTCCTACAAGTTACATTTGTCCCGTGCGAGGTGTTCGTGCATCTTACGGGGTCGTTTGGGGTTTGGTTTGGGTTTTCACCCATCAACGGCTTGTTTTTAAGGTGTTGATTTTGCAAATTATCATCATATTCACAAATCGGGAGACCCGGGACTATGCGGTCAGTTCCTACAAGTTACATTGGTCCCGTGTGAGGTGTTCGTGCATCTTACAGGGTCGTTTGGAGGATGGTTTGGGTTTTCACCCTTTAACGGCTTGTTTTTAAGTCCAAGTGTGATTTTTACAAATTATCATCATATTGACAGATCAGGAGACCCGAGACTACGCGATCAGTTCCTACAAGTTACATTGGTCCCGTGCGAGGCGTTCGTGCCTCTTACGGGATCGTTTGGGGGCTGGTTGGGGTTTTCAGCCTTGAACAGCTTGTTTTTAAGTCTAAGTGTGTTTTTCGCAAATTATCATCATATTCACAAATCAGGAGACCCGTGACTACGCGGTTAGTTCCTACGAGTTACATTGGTCCCGTGCGAGGTGTTCGTGCATCTTACGGGGTCTTTTGGGGGCTGGTTTGGGTTTTCACCCTTTAACGGCTTGTTTTTAAGTTTAAGTGTTGATTTATGTGAATTATCATCCTATTCACAAACCGGGAGACCCGGGACTATGCGGTTAGTTCCTACAAGTTACATTGGTCCCATGCGAGGTGTTCGTGCCTCTTACGGGGTCGTTTGGGGGGATGGTTTGAGTTTTCACCCTCTAACGGCTTGTGTTTTAAGTCTAAGTGTGATTTTCACAAATTATCGTCATATTCTAAAATCGAGAGACCCGGGACTATGCGGTCAATTTCTAAGAGTGACATTGGTCCCGTGTGAGGTGTTCGTGCCTTTTACGGGGTCGATTGGGGGCTGGTTTGTGTTTCACCCTTTAACGGCTTGTTTTTAGGTCTAAGTGTAATTTTTGCAAATTATCGACATATTCTCAAACTGAGAGACCCGGAACTATGCGGTCGGTTCCTACATGTTACATTGGTCCCGCGCGAGGTGTTCGTGCCTCTTACGGGGTCGTTTGGGGGTTGGTTTGGGTTTTCACCCTTTAACGGCTTGCTTTTAAGTCTAAGTGTGATTTTTGCAAATTATCGTCATATTCTCAAACAGGGAGACCCGGGACTATACGGTCAGTTCCTATAAGTTGCATTGGTCCCATGCGAGGTGTTCGTGCCTCTTACGGGGTCGTTTGGAGGTTGGTTTGGGTTTTCACCCTTTAACGTCTTGTTTTTAAGTTTTAAGTGTAGATTTTTGCAAATTATCCTCATATTCACAAACCTGTAGACCCAGGACTATGCGGTCTGTTCCTACCAGTTACATTGGTCCCGTACGAGGTGTTCGTGCCTCCTACGGTGGTTTTAGGGGGCTGGTTTGTGTTTTCACCCTTTAACGGCTTGTTTCTTAGTCTAAGTGCGATTTTTGCATATTATCATCATATTCTCAAACTGAGAGATCCGGGACTATACGGTCAGTTCCTACAAGTTACATTGGTTACGTTCGAGGTGTTCGTTCTTCTTACGGGGTCGTTTGGGGGCTGGTTTGGGTTTTCACCCTTTAACGGCTTGTTTTTAAGTTTAAGTGTTGATTTTTGAAAATTATCATCATATTCACAAACCGGGAGACCCTGGACTATGCGATCAGTTCCTACAAGTTACATTGGTCCCGTGCGAGGTGTTCGTGCCTCCTACGGGGTCGTTTGGGGCTGGTTTGGGTTTTCACCCTTTAACGGCTTGTTTTTAAGTCTAAGTGTGATTTTTACAAATTATCATCATATTCACAAATCAAGAGACCCAAGACTACGCGATCAGTTCCTACAAGTTACATTGTTCTTGTGCGAGGTGTTCGTGCATCTTATAGGGTCGTTTGGGGCTGGTTTGGGTTTTCACGCTTTAAAGGCTTGTTTTTAAGTTTAAGTGTTGATTTTTACAAATTATCGTCATATTCACAAACCGGGAGACCCGGGACTATGCGGTCAGTTCCTACAAGTTACATTGGTCCCATGCGAGGTGTTCGTTCCTCTTACGGGGTCGTTTGGGGGCTGGTTTGAGTTTTCACCCTTTAACGGCTTGTTTCTTAGTCTACGTGTGATTTTTGCAAATTATCATCATATTCTAAAATTGAGAGACCTGAGACTATGCAGTCAATTCCTACAAGTTACATTGGTCCCGTGCGAGGTGTTCGTGCCTCTTACGATGTCGTTTGGGGGCTCGTTTGGGTTTTCACCCTTTAACGGCTTGTTTTTAAGTTTTAAGTGTTGATTTTAGTAAATTATCATCATATTCACAAATCGGGAGACCCGGGACTACGCGATCAGTTCCTACAACTTACATTGGTCCCGTGCGAGGTGTTCGTGCCTCCTACGGGGTCGTTTGGGGGCTGGTTTGGGTTTTCACCCTTTAACGGCTTGTTTTTAAGTCTAAGTGTGATTTTTGCAAATTATAGTCATATTCTCAAACCGAGAGACCCGGGACTATGCGGTCAGTTCCTACAAGTTACATTGGTCCCATGCGAGGTGTTCGTGCCTCTTACGGGGTCGTTTGGGGACTGGTTTAGGTTTTCACCCTTTAACGGCTTATTTTTAAGTTTAAGTGTTGATTTTTGCAAATTATCATCATATTCACAAACCTGGAGATCCGGGACTACGTGATAAGTTCCTACAAGTTACATTGGTCCCGTGCGAGGTGTTCGTGCCTCTTACGAGGTCGTTTGGCGACTGGTTTGTGTTTTCACCCTTTAACGGCTTGTTTTTAAGTCTAAGTGTGATTTTTGCAAATTATCATCATACTCTCAAACCGAGAGACTCGGGACTGCGCGGTGGGTTCCTAGAAGTTACATTTGTCCTGTGCGAGGTGTTCGTGCAGCTTACGGGTCGTTTGGTGGCTGGTTTGGGTTTTCACCCTTTAACGGCTTGTTTTTAAAGTGTTGATTTTTGCAAATTATTGTCATATGAACAAATCGGGAGACCCGGGCCTATGCGGTCAGTTCCTACAAGTTACATTGGTCCCGTGTGAGGTGTTCGTGCATCTTATAGGGTCGTTTGGAGGCTGGTTTTAGTTTTCACCCTTTAACGGCTTGTTTCTAAGTCTACGTGTGATTTTTGCAAATTATCATCATATTCTAAAATCGAGAGACCTGATACTATGCGGTCAATTCCTACAAGTTACATTGGTCCCGTGCGAGGTGTTCGTGCCTCTTACGATGTCGTTTGGGGGCTAGTTTGGGTTTTCACCCTTTAACGGCTTGTTTTTAAGTTTAAGTGTTCATTTTTTGCAAATTTTCGTCATATTCACAAACCAGGGAGACCCGGGACAATGCGGTCAGTTCCTACAAGTTACATTGGTCCCGTGCGAGGTGTGCGTACCTCCTACGGGGTCGTTTGGGGGCTGGTTTGAGTTTTCACCCTTTAACGGCTTGTTTCTTAGTCTACGTGTGATTTTTGCAAATTATCATCATATTCTAAAATTGAGAGACCTGAGACTATGCAGTCAATTCCTACAAGTTACATTGGTCCCGTGCGAGGTGTTCGTGCCTCTTACGATGTCGTTTGTGGGCTAGTTTGGGTTTTCACCCTTTAACGGCTTGTTTTTAAGTTTTAAGTGTTGATTTTAGTAAATTATCATCATATTCACAAATCGGGAGACCCGGGACTACGCGATCAGTTCCTACAACTTACATTGGTCCCGTGCGAGGTGTTCGTGCCTCCTACGGGGTCGTTTGGGGGCTGGTTTGGGTTTTCACCCTTTAACGGCTTGTTTTTAAGTCTAAGTGTGATTTTTGCAAATTATAGTCATATTCTCAAACCGAGAGACCCGGGACTATGCGGTCAGTTCCTACAAGTTACATTGGTCCCATGCGAGGTGTTCGTGCCTCTTACGGGGTCGTTTGGGGACTGGTTTAGGTTTTCACCCTTTAACGGCTTATTTTTAAGTTTAAGTGTTGATTTTTGCAAATTATCATCATATTCACAAACCTGGAGATCCGGGACTACATGATAAGTTCCTACAAGTTACATTGGTCCCGTGCGAGGTGTTCGTGCCTCTTACGAGGTCGTTTGGCGACTGGTTTGTGTTTTCACCCTTTAACGGCTTGTTTTTAAGTCTAAGTGTGATTTTTGCAAATTATCTTCATACTCTCAAACCGAGAGACTCGGGACTGCGCGGTGGGTTCCTAGAAGTTACATTTGTCCTGTGCGAGGTGTTCGTGCAGCTTACGGGTCGTTTGGTGGCTGGTTTGGGTTTTCACCCTTTAACGGCTTGTTTTTAAAGTGTTGATTTTTGCAAATTATCGTCATATGAACAAATCGGGAGACCCGGGACTATGCGGTCAGTTCCTACAAGTTACATTGGTCCCGTGTGAGGTGTTCGTGCATCTTATAGGGTCGTTTGGGGGCTGGTTTTAGTTTTCACCCTTTAACGGCTTGTTTCTAAGTCTACGTGTGATTTTTGCAAATTATCATCATATTCGAAAATCGAGAGACCTGATACTATGCGGTCAATTCCTACAAGTTACATTGGTCCCGTGCGAGGTGTTCGTGCCTCTTACGATGTCGTTTGGGGGCTAGTTTGGGTTTTCACCCTTTAACGGCTTGTTTTTAAGTTTAAGTGTTCATTTTTTGCAAATTTTCGTCATATTCACAAACCAGGGAGACCCGGGACAATGCGGTCAGTTCCTACAAGTTACATTGGTCCCGTGCGAGGTGTGCGTACCTCCTACGGGGTCGTTTGGGAGTTAGTTTGGGTTTTCACCCTTTAACAGCTTGTTTTTAAGTCTAAGTGTGATTTTGGCAAATTATAGTCATATTCTCAAACCGTGAGACCCGGGACTATGCGGTCAGTTCCTACAAGTTACATTTGTCCCGTGCGAGGTGTTCGTGCATCTTACGGGGTCGTTTGGGGTTTTGTTTGGGTTTTCAGCCATCAACGGCTTGTTTTTAAGGTGTTGATTTTGCAAATTATCATCATATTCACAAATCGGGAGACCCGGGACTATGCGGTCAGTTCCTACAAGTTACATTGGTCCCGTGTGAGGTGTTCGTGCATCTTACAGGGTCGTTTGGAGGATGGTTTGGGTTTTCACCCTTTAACGGCTTGTTTTTAAGTCCAAGTGTGATTTTTACAAATTATCATCATATTCACAGATCAGGAGACCCGAGACTACGCGATCAGTTCCTACAAGTTACATTGGTCCCGTGCGAGGCGTTCGTGCCTCTTACGGGATCGTTTGGGGGCTGTTTTGGGTTTTCAGCCTTGAACAGCTTGTTTTTAAGTCTAAGTGTGATTTTCGCAAATTATCATCATATTCACAAATCAGGAGACCCGGGACTACGCGGTCAGTTCCTACGAGTTACATTGGTCCCGTGCGAGGTGTTCGTGCATCTTACGGGGTCTTTTGGGGGCTGGTTTGGGTTTTCACCCTTTAACGGCTTGTTTTTAAGTTTAAGTGTTGATTTATGTGAATTATCATCCTATTCACAAACCGGGAGACCCAGGACTATGCGGTTAGTTCCTACAAGTTACATTGGTCCCATGCGAGGTGTTCGTGCCTCTTACGGGGTCGTTTGGGGGGATGGTTTGAGTTTTCACCCTCTAACGGCTTGTGTTTTAAGTCTAAGTGTGATTTTCATAAATTATCGTCATATTCTAAAATCGAGAGACCCGGGACTATGCGATCAATTTCTAAGAGTGACATTGGTCCCGTGTGAGGTGTTCGTGCCTTTTACGGGGTCGATTGGGGGCTGGTTTGTGTTTCACCCTTTAACGGCTTGTTTTTAGGTCTAAGTGTAACTTTTGCAAATTATCGACATATTCTCAAACTGAGAGATCCGGAACTATGCGGTCGATTCCTACAAGTTACATTGGTCCCGCGCGAGGTGTTCGTGCCTCTTACGGGGTCGTTTGGGGGTTGGTTTGGGTTTTCACCCTTTAACGGCTTGCTTTTAAGTCTAAGTGTGATTTTTGCAAATTATCGTCATATTCTCAAACAGGGAGACCCGGGACTATACGGTCAGTTCCTACAAGTTGCATTGGTCCCGTGCGAGGTGTTCGTGCCTCTTACGGGGTCGTTTGGAGGTTGGTTTGGGTTTTCACCCTTTAACGTCTTGTTTTTAAGTTTTAAGTGTAGATTTTTGCAAATTATCCTCATATTCACAAACCTGGAGACCCAGGACTATGCGGTCTGTTCCTACCAGTTACATTGGTCCCGTACGAGGTGTTCGTGCCTCCTACGGTGGTTTTAGGGGGCTGGTTTGTGTTTTCACCCTTTAACGGCTTGTTTCTTAGTCTAAGTGCGATTTTTGCATATTATCATCATATTCTCAAACCGAGAGATCCGGGACTATACGGTCAGTTCCTACAAGTTACATTGGTTACGTTCGAGGTGTTCGTTCTTCTTACGGGGTCGTTTGGGGGCTGGTTTGGGTTTTCACCCTTTAACGGCTTGTTTTTAAGTTTAAGTGTTGATTTTTGAAAATTATCATCATATTCATAAACCGGGAGACCCTGGACTATGCGATCAGTTCCTACAAGTTACATTGGTCCCGTGCGAGGTGTTCGTGCCTCCTACGGGGTCGTTTGGGGCTGGTTTGGGTTTTCACCCTTTAACGGCTTGTTTTTAAGTCTAAGTGTGATTTTTACAAATTATCATCATATTCACAAATCAAGAGACCCAAGACTACGCGATCAGTTCCTACAAGTTACATTGTTCTTGTGCGAGGTGTTCGTGCATCTTATAGGGTCGTTTGGGGCTGGTTTGGGTTTTCACGCTTTAAAGGCTTGTTTTTAAGTTTATGTGTTGATTTTTACAAATTATCATCATATTCACAAACCGGGAGACCCGGGACTATGCGGTCAGTTCCTACAAGTTACATTGGTCCCATGCGAGGTGTTCGTTCCTCTTACGGGGTCGTTTGGGGGCTGGTTTGAGTTTTCACCCTTTAACGGCTTGTTTCTTAGTCTACGTGTGATTTTTGCAAATTATCATCATATTCTAAAATTGAGAGACCTGAGACTATGCGGTCAATTCCTACAAGTTACATTGGTCCCGTGCGAGGTGTTCGTGCCTCTTACGATGTCGTTTGGGGGCTAGTTTGGGTTTTCACCCTTTAACGGCTTGTTTTTAAGTTTTAAGTGTTGATTTTAGTAAATTATCATCATATTCAGAAATCGGGAGACCCGGGACTACGCGATCAGTTCCTACAACTTACATTGGTCCCGTGCGAGGTGTTCGTGCCTCCTACGGGGTCGTTTGGGGGCTGGTTTGGGTTTTCACCCTTTAACGGCTTGTTTTTAAGTCTAAGTGTGATTTTTGCAAATTATAGTCATATTCTCAAACCGAGAGACCCGGGACTATGCGGTCAGTTCCTACAAGTTACATTGGTCCCATGCGAGGTGTTCGTGCCTCTTACGGGGTCGTTTGGGGACTGGTTTAGGTTTTCACCCTTTAACGGCTTATTTTTAAGTTTAAGTGTTGATTTTTGCAAATTATCATCATATTCACAAACCTGGAGATCCGGGACTACGTGATAAGTTCCTACAAGTTACATTGGTCCCGTGCGAGGTGTTCGTGCCTCTTACGAGGTCGTTTGGCGACTGGTTTGTGTTTTCACCCTTTAACGGCTTGTTTTTAAGTCTAAGTGTGATTTTTGCAAATTATCGTCATACTCTCAAACCGAGAGACTCGGGACTGCGCGGTGAGTTCCTAGAAGTTACATTTGTCCCGTGCGAGGTGTTCGTGCAGCTTACGGGTCGTTTGGTGGCTGGTTTGGGTTTTCACCCTTTAACGGCTTGTTTTTAAAGTGTTGATTTTTGCAAATTATCGTCATATGAACAAATCGGGAGACCCGGGACTATGCGGTCAGTTCCTACAAGTTACATTGGTCCCGTGTGAGGTGTTCGTGCATCTTATAGGGTCGTTTGGGGGCTAGTTTTAGTTTTCACCCTTTAACGGCTTGTTTCTAAGTCTACGTGTGATTTTTACAAATTATCATCATATTCTAAAATCGAGAGACCTGATACTATGCGGTCAATTCCTACAAGTTACATTGGTCCCGTGAGAGGTGTTCGTGCCTCTTACGATGTCGTTTGGGGGCTAGTTTGGGTTTTCACCCTTTAACGGCTTGTTTTTAAGTCTAAGTGTGATTTTTGCAAATTATAGTCATATTCTCAAACCGTGAGACCTGAGACTATGCGGTCAGTTCCTACAAGTTACATTTGTCCCGTGCGAGGTGTTCGTGCATCATACGGGGTCGTTTGGGGGCTGGTTTGGGTTTTCACCATTCAACGGCTTGTTTTTAAAGTGTTGATTTTTGCAAACTATCGTCATATTCACAAATCGGGAGACCCGGGACTATGCGGTCAGTTCCTACATGTTACATTGGTCCCGTGTGAGGTGTTCGTGCATCTTACAGGGTCGTTTGGGGGCTGGTTTGGGTTTTCACCCTTTAATGGCTTGTTTTTAAGTTTAAGTTTGATTTTTACAAATTATCATCACATTCACTAATCAGGAGACCCGAGACTACGCGATCAGTTCCTACAAGATACATTGGTCCCGTGCGAGGGGTTCGTGCCTCTTACGGGATCGTTTGGGGGCTGGTTTGGGTTTTCACTCTTGAACAGCTTGTTTTTATGTCTAAGTGTGATTTTCGCAAATTATCATCATATTCACAAATCAGGAGACCCGAGACTACGCGGTCAGTTCCTACGAGTTACATTGGTCCTGTGCGAGGTGTTCGTGCATCTTACGGGGTCTTTTGGGGGCTGGTTTGGGTTTTCACCCTTTAACGGCTTGTTTTTAAGTTTAAGTGTTGATTTTTGTTAATTATCATCCTATTCACAAATCGGGAGACCCGGGACTATGCGGCTAGTTCCTACAAGTTACATTGGTCCCATGCGAGGTGTTCGTGCCTCTTACGGGGTCGTTTGGGGGCTGGTTTGAGTTTTCACCCTCTAACGGCTTGTGTTTTAAGTCTAAGTGTGATTTTTGCAAATTATCATCATATTCTAAAACCGAGAGACCCGGGACTATGCGGTCAATTTCTAAGAGTGACATTGGTCCCATGTGAGGTGTTCGTGCCTTTTACGGGGTCGATTAGGGGTTGGTTTGTGTTTCACCCTTTAACGGCTTATTTTTAAGTCTAAGTGTAATTTTTGCAAATTATCGACATATTCTCAAACTGAGAGACTCGGAACTATACGGTCAGTTCCTACAAGTTACATTGGTCCCGCGCGAGATGTCCGTGCCTCTTACGGGGTCGTTTGGGGGCTGGTTTGGGTTTTCACCCTTTAACGACTTGTTTTTAAGTTTAAGTGTTGATTTTTGCAAATTATCATCATATTCACAAACCTGGAGACCCGGGACTATGCGATCAGTTCCTACAAGTTACATTGGTCCCGTGCGAGGTGTTCGTGCCTCTTAGGGGGTCGTTTGGGGCCTGGTTTGGGTTTTCACCCTTTAATGGCTTGTTTTTAAGTCTAGGTGTGATTTTAGCAAATTATCGTCATATTCTAAAACCGACAGACCCGGGACTACGCGGAGAGTTCCTACAAGTTACATTTGTCCCATGCGAGGTGTTCGTGCCTCTTACGGGGTCGTTTGGGAGTTGGTTTTGGTTTTCACCCTTCAACGACTTGTTTTTAAGTCTAAGTGTGATTTTTGCAAATTATCGTCATATTCTCAAACCGAGAGACCCGGGACTATACGATCAGTTCCTACAAGTTACATTGGTCCCGTGCGAGGTGTTCGTGCCTCTTATGGGGTCGTTTGGGGGTTGGTTTGGGTTTTCACCCTTTAATGGCTTGCTTTTAAGTCTAAGTGTGATTTTTGCAAATTATCGTCATATTGTCAAATCGAGAGACCCGGGACTATACGGTCAGTTCCTACAAGTTGCATTGGTCCCGTGCGAGGTGTCCGTGCCTCTTACGGGGTCGTTTGGAGGTTGGTTTGGGTTATCACCCTTTAACGGCTTGTTTTTAAGTTTTAAGTGTTGATTTTTGCAAATTATCATCATATTCACAAACCTAGAGACCCAGGAGTATGCGGTATGTTCCTACAAGTTACATTGGTCCCGTACAAGGTGTTCGTGCCTCCTACGGTGGTTTTAGGGGGTTGGTTTGTGTTTTCACCCTTTAACGACTTATTTTTAAGTCTAAGTGCGATTTTTGCAAATTATCATCATATTCTCAAACCGAGAGATCCGGGACTATACGGTCAGTTCCTACAAGTTACATTGGTCACGTGCGAGGTGTTCGTTCTTCTTACGGGGTCGTTTGGGGGCTGGTTTGGGTTTTCACCCTTTAACGGCTTGTTTTTAAGTTTAAGTGTTGATTTTTATAAATTATCATCATATTCACAAACCGGGAGACCCGAGACTATGCGGTTAGTTCCTATAAGTTACATTGGTCCCGTACGAGGTGTTCGTGCCTCTTACGGGATCGTTTGGGGGCTGGTTTTGGTTTTCACCCTTTAACGGCTTGTTTTTAGGTCTAAGTGTGATTTTTGCAAATTATCGTCATATCCACAAATCGGGAGACCCTGGACTACGCGATCAGTTCCTCAAAGTTACATTGGTCCCATGCGAGGATTTCGTGCCTCTTACGTGGTCGTTTGGGGGCTGGTTTGGGTTTTCACCCTTTAACGGCTTATTTGTAAGTTTAAGTGTTAATTTTTGCGAATTATCATCATCTTCACAAATCGGGAGACCCGGAACTATGCGGTCAGTTCCTATAAGTTACATTGGTCCCGTGCGAGGTGTTCGTGCCTCTTACGGGGTCGTTTGGGGGCTGTTTGGGTTTTCACCCTTTAACGGCTTGTTTTTAGGTCTAAGTGTGATTTTTGCAAATTATCGACATATTCACAAATCGGGAGACCCGGGACTACGCGGTTAGTTCTTACAAGTTATATTGGTCCCATGCGAGGATTTCGTGCCTCTTACGGGGTCGTTTGGGGGCTGGTTTGGGTTTTCACCATTTAACGACTTGTTTTTAAGTTCAAGTGTTGATTTTTTCGAATTATCATCATATTCACAAACCGGGAGACCCGGGACTATGCGGTCAGTTCCTACAAGTTACATTGGTCCCGTGCGAGGTGTTCGTGCCTCTTACGGGGTCGTATGGGGGCTGGTTTGGGTTTTCACCCTTTAACGACTTGTTTTTAGGTCAAAGTGTGATTTTTTCAAATTATCGTCATATTCACAAATCGGGAGACCCGGGACTACGCGGTTAGTTCCTACAAGTTATATTGGTCCCATGCGAGGATTTCATGCCTCTTACGGGGTCGTTTGGGGGTTGGTTTGGGTTTTCACCCTTTAACGGCTTATTTTTAAGTTCAAGTGTTGATTTTTGCGAATTATCATCATATTCACAAATCGGGAGACCCGGGACTATGCGGTCAGTTCGTACAAGTTACATTGGTCCCGTGTGCCGTGTTCGTGCCTCTTACGGGGTCGTTTGGGGGTTGGTTTGGGTTTTCACGCTCTAACGACATGTTTTTAAGTTTAAGTGTTGATTTTTGTAAATTTTCATCATATTCACAAACCTGGAGACCCCGGACTACGCGATCAGTTCCTATAAGTTACATTGGTCCCGTACGAGGTGTTCGTGCCTCTTAGGGGGTCGTTTGGGGGCTGGTTTGGGTTTTCACCCTTTAACGGCTTGTTTTTATGTCTAAGTCTGATTTTTGCAAATTATCGTCATATTCTCAAACCGAGAGACCCTGGACTACGCGGTGAGTTCCTACAAGTTACGTTTGTCTCGTGCGAGGTGTTTGTGCCTCTTACGGGGTCGTTTGGAGGTTGGTTTGGGTTTTACCCTTTAACGGCTTGTTTTTAAGTCTAAGTATGATTTTTTCAAATTATCGTCATATTCTCAAACCGAGAGACCCGGGACTATACGGTCAGTTCCTACAAGTTACATTGGTCCCGTGCGAGGTGTTCGTGCCTCTCACGGGGTCGTTTGGGGGTTGGTTTGGGTTTTCACCCTTTAACGGCTTGTTTTTAAGTCTAAGTTTGATTTTTGAAAATTACCATCATATTCTCAAACCGAGAGACCCGGGACTATATGGTCACTTCCTACAAGTTACATTGGTCCCGTGCAAGGTGTTCGTGCCTCTTACGGGGTCGTTTGGAGGATGGTTTGAGTTTTCACCCTTTAACGGCTTGTTTTTAAGTTTTAAGTGTTGATTTTTACAAATTATCATCATATTCATGAACCTGGAGACCCAGGACTATGCGGTCAGTTCCTACAAGTTACATTGGTCCCGTGCGAGGTGTTCGTGCCTCCAACGGTGTTGTTTGGGGGCTAGTTTGTGTTTTCACCCTTTAACGGCTTGTTTTTAAGTCTAAGTGCGATTTTTGCAAATTATCGTCCCATTCTCAAAGCGAGAGACTCGGAAGTATACGGTCAGTTCCTACAAGTTACATTGGTCCCGTGCGATGTGTTCGTGCTTCTTACGGGATCGTTTGGGGGCTAGTTCTGTTTTCACCCTTTAACGGCTTATTTTTAAGTTTAAGTGTTGATTTTTGCAAATTATCATCATATTCACAAACCGGGAGACCTGGGACTATGCGGTCAGTTCATATAAGTTACATTGGTCCTGTGCGAGGTGTTCGTGCGTCTTACGGGGCCGTTTGGGGGCTGGTTTGGGTTTTCACCCTTTAACGGACTTTTTTAGGTCTTAGTGTGATTTTTGCAAATTATCATCATATTCACAAATCGGGAGACCCGAGACTACGCGGTGCGTTCCTACAAGTTACATTGGTCACATGCGAGGATTTCGTGCCTCTTACGGGGTCGTTTGGGGACTGGTTTGAGTTTTCACCGTTTAACGGCTTGTTTTTAAGTTTAAGTGTGATTATTTCAAATTATCGTCATATTCTAAAATCGAGAGACCTGGGACTATGCGGTCAATTCCTACAAGTTACATTCGTCCCGTGTGAGGTGTTCGTGCCTCTTACGAGGTCGTTTGGGGGCTGGTTTGGCTTTTCACCCTTTAACGACTTGCTTTCAAGTTTAAGTGTTAATTTTTGCAAATTATCATCATATTCACAAATCAGGAGACCCGAGACTACGCGGTCAGTTCCTACAAGTTACATTGGTCCCGTGCGAGGTGTTCGTACATCTTACGGTGTCGTTTGGGGGTTGGTTTGGGTTTTCACCCTTTAACGGCTTGTTTTTAAGTTTAAGTGTTGATTTTTGTGAATTATCGTCATATTCACAAACTGGGAGACCCGGGACTATGCGGTCAGTTCCTATAAGTTACATTGGTCCCATGCGAGGTGTTCATTCCTCTTACGGGGTCGTTTGGGGGCTGGTTTGAGTTTTCACCCTTTAACGGCTTGTTTCTAAGTCTATGTGTGATTTTTACAAATTATCATCATATTCTAAAATTGAGAGACCTGAGACTATGCGGTCAATTCCTACAAGTTACATTGGTCCCATGCGAGGTGTTCGTGCCTCTTACGATGTCGTTTGGGGGCTGCTTTGGGTTTTCACCCTTTAACGGCTTGTTTTTAAGTTTTAAGTGTTGATTTTAGCAAATTATCATCATATTAACAAACCGGGAGACCCGGGACTACGCGGTCAGTTCCTACAAGTTACACTGGTCCCGTGCGTGGTGTTCGTGCCTCATACGGGGTCGTTTGGGGGTTGGTTTGGGTTTTCCCCCTTTAACGGCTTATTTTTGAGTCTAAGTGTTATTTTTGCAAATTATCGTCATATTCTCAAACCAAGAGACCCGGGACTACGCGATCAGTTTCTACAAGTTAAATTGGTCCCGTGCGAGGGGTTAGTGCCTCTTACGGGGTCGTTTGGGGGCTGGTTTGGGTTTTCACCCTTTAACGGCTTATTTTTAAGTCTAAGTGTGATTTTTACAAACTATCGTCATATTCTCAAACCGAGAGACCCGGGACTGCGCAGTGAGTTCCTACAAGTTACATTTGTCCCGTGCGAGGTGTTTGTGCGTTTACGGGTCGTTTGGTGGTTGGTTTGGGTTTTCACCCTTTAACAGCCTGTTTTTAAGTTTAAGTGTTCATTTTTGCAAATTTTCGTCATATTCACAAACTGGGAGACCCGGGACAATGCGGTCAGTTCCTACAAGTTACATTGGTCCCGTGCGAGGTGTACGTACCTCCTACGGGGTCGTTTGGGGCTGGTTTGGGTTTTCACCCTTTAACGGCTTATTTTTAAGTCTAAGTGTGATTTTTGCAAATTATAGTCATATTCTCAAACCGTGAGACCCGGGACTATGCGGTCAGTTCTTACAAGTTACATTCGTCCCGTGCGAGGTGTTCGTGCATCTTACGGGGTCGTTTAGGGGCTGGTTTGGGTTTTCACCCTTTAACGGCTTGTTTTTAAAGTGTTGATTTTTGCAAATTATCTTCATATTCACAAATCGGGAGACCCGAGACTATACGATCAGTTCCTACAAGTTACATTGGTCCCGTGCGAGGTGTTCGTGCATCTTACGGGGTCATTTGGGGGCAGGTTTGGGTTTTTAACCTTTAATGGCTTGTTTTTAAGTTTAAGTGTTGATTTTTGCAAATTATCATCATATTTACAAACCTGGAGACCCAGGACTACGCGGTCAGTTCCTACAAGTTACATTGGTCCCGTGCGAGGTGTTCGTGCCTCTTACGGGATCATTTGGAGGCTGGTTTGGGTTTTCACCCTTGAACGACATGTTTTTAAGTCTAAGTGTGATTTTTGCAAATTATCATCATATTCACAAATCAGGAGACCCGGGACTACGCGGTCAGTTCCTACAAGTTACATTGGTCGCGTGCGAGTTGTTCGTGCATCATGGTCTTTTGGGGGCTGGTTTGGGTTTTCACCCTTTAACGGCTTGTTTTTAAGTTTAAGTGTTGATTTTTGTGAATTATCATCCTATTCACAAACCGGGAGACCTGAGACTATGCGGTTAGTTCCTACAAGTTACATTGGTCCCATGCGAAGTGTTCTTGCCTCTTACGCGGTCGTTTAGGGGCTGGTTTGAGTTTTCACCCTTTAACGGCTTGTGTTTTAAGTCTAAGTGTGATTTTTGCAAATTATCATCACATTCTAAAATCGAGACACCCGGGACTATGCGGTCAATTTCTAAGAGTTACATTGGTCCCGTGTGAGGTGTTCGTGCCTCCTACGGGGTCGTTTGGGGGCTGGTTTGGGTTTTCAACCTTTAACGGCTTGTTTTTAAATCTAAGTGTGATTTTTGCAAATTATCAACATATTCTCAAACCGAGAGACCCGGGACTATGCGGTCAGTTCCTACAAGTTACATTGGTCCCGTGCGAGGTGTTCGTGCCTCTCAAGAGGTCGTTTGGGGGTTGGTTTGGGTTTTCACCCTTTAACGGCTTCTTTTTTAGGTTTAAGTTTTGATTTTTGCAAATTATCATCATATTCACAAACCTGGAGACTCGGGACTACGCGATCTGTTCCTACAAGTTACATTGGTCCCGTGCAAGGTGTTTGTGCCTCTTAGGGGGTCGTTTGGGGGCTGGTTTAGGTTTTCACCCTTTAACGGCTTGTTTGTAAGTCTAAGTGTGATTTTTGCAAATTATTGTCATATTCTCAAACCGAGAGACCCGAGACTACGCGGTGAGTTCCTACAAGTTACATTTGTCCCGTGCGAGGTGTTCGTGCCTCATACGGGGTCGTTTGGGGTTGGTTTGGGTTTTCACCCTATAACGGCTTGTTTTTAAGTCTAAGTGTTATTTTTGCAAATTATCATCATATTCTCAAACCGAGAGACCCGGGACTATACGGTCAGTTCCTACAAGTTACATTGGTCCCGTGCGAGGTGTTCGTGCCTCTTACGGGGTCGTTTGGGGGTTGTTTTTGGTTTTCACCCTTTAACGGCTTGTTTTTAAGTCTAAGTGTGATTTTTGCAAATTATCGTCATATTCTCAAACCGAGAGACCCGAGACTATACGGTCAGTTACTACAAGTTACATTGGTCCCGTGCAAGGTGTTCGTGCCTCTTACGGGGTCGTTTGGAGGCTGGTTTGAGTTTTCACCCTTTAACGGCTTGTTTTTAAGTTTTAAGTGTTGATTTTTGCAAGTTATCATCATATTCACAAACCTGGAGACCTAGGACTATACGGTCAGTTCCTACAAGTTACATTGGTCTCGTGCGAGGTGTTCGTGCCTCCTACGGTGTTGTTTGGGGGCTGGTTTGCGTTTTGACTCTTTAACGGCTTGTTTTTAAGTCTATGTGCGATTTTTGCAAATTCTCATCATATTCTCAAACCGAGAGACTTGGGACTATACGGTCAGTTCTTACAAGTTACATTGGTCCCGTGCGAGGTGTTCCTTCTTCTTACGGAGTCGTTTGGGGGCTGGTTTGGGTTTTCACCCTTTAACGGTTTGTTTTTAAGTTTAAGTGTTGAGTTTTGCAAATTATCATCATATTCACAAACCGGGAGGCCCGGGACTATGCGGTCAGTTCCTGTAAGTTACATTGGTCCCGTGCGAGGTGCTCGTGCCTCTTACGGGTTCGTTTGGGGGCTGATTTGGGCTTTTACCCTTTAACGGCTTATTTTTAGGTCTAAGTGTGATTTTTGCAAATTATTATCATATTCACAAATCGGGAGACCCGGGACTACGCGGTCAGTTCCTACAAGTTACATTGGTCCCATGCGAGGATTTTGTGCCTCTTACGGGGTCGTTTGGGGGTTGGTTTGAGTTTTCACCCTTTAACGGCTTGTTTTTAAGTTTAAGTGTGATTTTTTCAAATTATCGTCATATTCTAAAATCGAGAGACCCGGGACTATGCGGTCAATTCCTACAAGTTACATTGGTCCCGTGCGAGGTGTTCGTGCCTCTTACGATGTCGTTTGGGGGCTGGTTTGATGTTTCACCCTTTAACGACTTGCTTTTAAGTTTAAGTGTTGATTTTTGCAAATTATCATCATATTCGCAAACCGGGAGATCTGGGACTAAGCGATTAGTTCTTTCACGATAAATTGGTCCCATGCGAGGTGTTCGTGCCTCTTACGGGGTCGTTCGAGGGCTGGTTTGGGTTTTCACCCTTTAACAGTTTGTTTTTAAGTCTAAGTGTGGTTGTTGCAAATTATCATCATATTCTCAAATCGAGAGACCCGGAACTATGTGGTCAGTTCCTACAAGTTACATTTGTCCCGTGCGAGGTGTTAGTGCCTCCTACGGGGTCGTTTGGGGGCTGGGTTGGGTTTTCACCCTTTAACGGCTTATTTTTAAATTTCGACATAGTTTCGTTTGTTTATTCATTAAATCCAACCTGTTTTAACATTTGAAATAAACTCAACCGCAGCAGCAAATTCCATAACCAAACCACCAGCAAATCCCTTCCACCAATTTAACTAAATGTTGATACCAAATTTAGTCTGCTGACATGGCTCAATTGAGTGGAGACACATGGAAATCTACGTGGCAACAACAAATACTTCCGAGAAACTCACATGCTCTGAGGAACCATACTACAACGAGGAACACTGCTTCCCCGAGGAAGTCATATGCTCCAACGAACAAGAATTCTCCGAGGAACTCACACGCTCCGAGGAACAAGAACTCTCCGAGGAACTCACACGCTCCAAGGAACAAGAACTCTCCGAGGAACTCTTGAGTACCGAGAAGCTTAGGCGGTCCGAGCAACTCAGGCGGTCCGAGCTGCACCTCGAACAAAGCATTAATAGTTGGATAACCAACAGTTTGACTGTTCATTAAATGATTATCATTCAGACGCATACACTTAAGGGGGCATTAAATGTATTACCCTTTCACTTTACAGCCTCAGGGCTGTAAATACATTGTACAATCCTCATTGTAAGGGGACTGGAATTTCTTGATAGAACTTGTAATCGAGAATTTCCAAACACTCAGCAATAACATAACGGTGGACGTAGGCCATTCTTATAGGTCTGAACCACTTCAAAAACTCTTTGTTTCATTTATTTATCTGTGATTGAATAATTAGAGATGATATAATTTTTTACATCAACAGATTGACGCCATTTGTGGAAAACGACTGGTAATATCATTTTTCATCAAAAACAATTCATCACAAATGGCTGATATGCCAGAATCCAGCAATCGAAACGCTGGAAACCCTCCAAATCCATCTGCTCCACCAAACATTCCAGATCTGGCTGGAATAATGACAAATTTGGCTCAAGGCCAGACCGTCATGCAAGAAACAATGCGACAACTCATCCAAACCCTCCATGGTGGTGCATCAGCCCATTCAGGACCATGAAGCATTCAAAGAAATACCCGTGCACCTTCTTCGCGTACTAGGCGTACCAATTCATATCGCAATGAGGAGTCAGAAGATTTTTCTTATCAACCTGGACGAACTTCGTCAGTGCGAGCCACAGATACTGAGCAACGTGTCACTCTCTCTCCAGAAAGGACTAGTGTTCTATAGAGGCTAAGCAGGGTATCACCTTTCAATCGATTAGGACCAAGAAGGAGAAAAAGTCCTCCCAAAGTCGCATCGAGGAGTTTTTGACGACCATCAGATTTAAGGGAAGGATCTGCCCATTCGCGACCAACTACTCGTCAAGATAGATCCCATGAGCGACCAGCTGCTCGTCAAGAGAGATCCCAGGAATCCACTTCAACGCGATCAGTTGCTCGAACCAACAGGCCCGAGGAAGGAAATGATGCATGGAAAGGCTCTATTCAGAGGCTGGAGGATAGATTAGGGGAAATGGATAACGCCAAGAACCCTCTACAACGAACCTTTTTTCGAGGGACACCTTTTGTCCAGTCCATTGTAGATTTTCCAACACCATGAAAGTTCAAAGCACCTGTTGTGACTCCCAAGTATGATGGGAAGACTGACCCTGTCCTTTATATAGAACAATACCAAGATGCAGTCGACATCTATACTGTTCCAGATGAAATGAGATGCAGAGCATTCTCAGGAACTCTTACCGGATCTACTCAAATATGGTCTAATAATCTTCCTCGGGGTAAGATCTCAACGTTTCTTCAACTGGCCGAGTTATTCATTGGGAATTTCTATTTTGGGGCAAAGCCAGTTAAACGAGTAGCACATTTGTTAAGTGTTAGACAAAAAGCTGGGGAGAGTACTAGAGATTATATAACTCATTTTAATAACGAGAAACTCGAAGTCATTGATTATGAGGAGAAGACAACGATTACTACCTTGATGAGTGGACTACTGCCGAACAAGTTGTACTGCACTTTGGCCAAAGATCCACCTAGAACCATGTCAGACCTGATGGGAAAAGCGTCCAAGATTATGCATGCCGAGGAGGCTATGGCTGCGAAGAAGAATATGGATGCCAAAGAAACCAACGTGGAAGGTGATAAAGCCAAGAAGAAAGAGCATAAGAACAATAGTAATGACAAACATTCAAAAAATAGGTCGGTATGGGATGTAATGAAGAAATATGATAATTATACTCCTTTGAAGAAGGACATCAACCATGTTCTAGAAGAAATCAAGAGCAACGAGGAGTTAAACTGGCCAGAGAAAATGAAGGCAGACCCTGAGAAGAGGAATAAGGCAAAGTATTACGAGTTTCATAAAGATCATGGCCATATGACCAAAAATTGCATAGCTCTTCAGAATGAGATTGAAACACTCATCAGACGAGGAAAGCTGGCAAAGTATGTTGATCGGGGAAACGAAAGAAGAAACAACGACCGAGCAAGAGAGAGGTCTAGATCTCCTCATCGAGTAGATGAGAATAAGAAAAGAAACCATGAAGTTGATCCAGAAGACGACCCCGATCTTCCCAAGAGACCAAGGCAACCAGAACGAGAGGTATTTTCAATACGCTTTGGGTCATTTGACTGTATTGTTATAACAGGTGGAGATACAGGAGGAGGAGACCTTACTGCCGAGAGAAAAGCTTACCTCTGTGAGGCTCAAGCTTGCTCGTACATTAAACGAATAAATCTAGCTGAGGAGGATCGCCCGAGAAAGGTGAACAAAGAGAAATTGGTCATTGGTTTCTCAAAGAATGACCTCGTAGGTATTCTATATCCTCATAATGACCCATTGGTGATCAAAATGAGGATGACGGAGGTTATGATTTCAAGAGTACTGGTCGATAATTGTAGCTCAGCAGACATCATGCTCTACTCGTGCTTCAATAGTTTAAACCTAAAGCTATCTCAACTGGAGACTTATCACAGACCCCTCCTCGGTTTTGTTGGCGATAAAGTTTTTCCACTTGGGACGATCAAGTTAGATATATTCATTGGTATGTGGCCTGCTTGTCGAACAGAAAGAATACTCTTATTCGTGATGGATAAGAATGTTCAATCATAATACAATATCATTATGGGAAGAGTAGGATTGAAGAAGTTCGAGGCTGTACCATCTACAGTGCATCAGTGCCTAAAATTTCCAACAAATTTTGGAGTAGGAGTTGTAAAAGGTGATCAGAAAGTAGCTCGGGAATGCTATTATTCATCCGCCGAGCAAGAAGAACTGGAGGAATCAAGAAAAAAGACTACTACATATCAAGTGGATGAAGGTGCAGAAATTAAAACATTGGATCCTAGAGATGAGTCGCAACTCGTGAAGGGTCAAGTGGTGGAAGCTACTGAAAACATCATTCGGGACGATGAGCACCCTGAGCGAACTACTCAAGTAGGTTCGTCGTTGGAAGACTCACTAAAACAGGAATTGATAACTTTCCTAAGAAGCAAAAAACAAACTTTTGCGTGGAGTCATGAAGATATGCCTGGGATAGACCCAAATTTCTTATGTCACGAGCTCAATGTGAATAATGAGATCGAGCATGTGAAGCAGAGAAGAAGAGCATTCAGTCCCGAGAAGAATCAAGCTATACATGAGGAAGTCGAGAAGCTCCAGAAAGCTTGTTTCATTGAAGATGTTAAATATCCAGATTGGTTAGCCAATGTGGTGATGGTAAAGAAGAAAAACAACAAGTGGAGGATGTGTGTAGACTTCACCTACCTCAACAAAGAATGCCTAAAGGATCACTTTCCATTGCCCCGAATTGATCAACTAGTAGATGCGACCTCGGGACACGATCTGCTGAGCTTCATGGATGCTTATTCTGGCTACAATCAGATTAAAATGAAACCTCAAGACAAGGAAAGTACTTCTTTCATTACCCCTAGGAGAACTTATTGTTATAATGTTATGCCTTTTGGTTTGAAAAATGCAGGTGCGACATATCAGCGGCTGATGAACAAGGTCTTTGCTGAACAAATCAATTACAATATGGAAGTCTATGTTGACGATATGCTGACAAAGAGCAAGAAAGCTGCCGATCATCTAGTTGACTTAAGTCAGACTTTTGATCAACTGGATAAATATCAAATGAAGCTGAACCCGATGAAGTGCATATTTGGAGTAGGAGAAGGCATGTTTCTCGGGTACATTGTCAATCAACGAGGAATTGAGGAAAATCCTGAAAAGATCAAAGCTCTATTAGGGCTGCGATCTCCAACGATGAAGAAAGAGGTGCAAAGTCTTACGTGACGAGTAGCAGCACTCAACAAATTTGTATCGCGAGCAACTGATAGATGTCTCCCATTCTTCAAGACGCTCAGAAAGACTTTTGAGTGGAATGATGAATGTGAGAAGGCTTTTCAAGACTTGAAGAAATATTTGGGAACACCTCCACTGTTGTCAAGGCCAGTGATGGGAGAAAAATCGTACTTGTATCTTGCAGTGTTCGAGAATGCAGTTAGCTCGGCGTTGATCAGAGTGGAGAATGGAGTGCAAAAACCAATTTATTATACGAGTAAGGCCTTCCGAGGAGCTGAGATCAGATATCCAAGGGTGGAAAAGTTAGCACTGGCGCTGATTGAGGTGAGTAGGAAAATGAGACCATACTTCCAGGCTCATACCATCGTAGTATATACTGATATGCTATTGAGGCAAGCCCTTCATAAACCAGAAAAATCGGGGAGATTGATGTACTGCTCAATAGAGCTCGGTGAATATGATATAGTTTATGAACCCAGATCATCGCTAAAAGGGCAGGCTGTAGCAGATTTTATAGCAGAGTTCACCTATCCTGATACCCCCGAGGAGCAAAAGTTGCTCGCTGATTAACCTGTGGATGTTACAGGATCAACAAACACAAGCTCAGACCAACTCCGATTGGTAAAAGGGCAAGTGGATGTTACAGGATGTGGCGCGGGGATAGTTTTGAGCACTCCGGACGGGGAACAAAAGTTGCTCGCTGATCAACCTGTGGATGTTACAGGATCAACAAACACAAGCTCAGACCAACCTTGATTGGTAAAAGGGCAAGTGGATGTTACAGGATCATCAAATTCGAGCTCAGACCAACTACGGTTGGTAAAAGGGCAAGAAAATATGATCGACGAAGAGAAGGAAATATCAGGGGAGGATGAAAGGAAGCAAAAAATATTTCACCGAGGAGCTTTGACAGATCAGAAATTTGAAGACAATTTACCTATATGGAGGCTATATGTAGATGGCTCATCTTGCACTGCAGGATGTGGCGCGGGGATAGTTTTGAGCACTCCGGATGAGATAGACTTGAAATACGCCCTACGGTTCGAATTCAAAGCTTCCAATAATGAGGCTGAGTATGAGGCCATGATTGCAGGACTTAATTTGGCAAAAATTATGGAGGCGCAGCAGGTTATTGTTTTCAGTGATTCTCAATTGATCGTAAACCAAATGATGGGAGTATATGCAATCAAAGGAGAATTAATGATCAGATATCATGCAAAGGCAAAGGAGCTGATGTTAGAATTTTCTGCTATTCAGCTGGTCAGAATACCAAGAATGGAGAATGCGAAAGCAGACGCCCTAGCTCGACTAGCATCAGCTACTCGTACCGAGCTACGACGAACAATCCCAATTGAAGTGTTGGTTGGTCGGATCATAGATGAAGATCTGACGATGAACTTTATTACCCTTGATTTAGGACCATCTTGGATGGATCCCATCAGGGCGTATATTGAGGAGGGAGAATTACCAATTGACAAGCTCGCAGCCAAGAAATTGAAGTTTAAAGCTGCTCGGTATATATTAACTAACAGTATTCTGTATAGACGAGGAATTATGGCAGGTTTGCAGAGATGTGTACATCCCTCCGAGGTGAAAGAATTGATTGAAGAGATCCATAAAGGGTCATGTGAAGCACATGTAGCAGGTCCGACGCTTTTACAAAGGGTGATGACGCAGGGATACTACTGGCCGACGATGAGGGCTGATTGTATAGCCTATGCCAAGAAATGTGACAAGTGCCAGTGCTTTTCCTCCATCCGAAGAACTCCACAAGCATTGTTGACACCCATAACTTCCCCTTGGCCATTTGCCATGTGGGGAATAGATTTGGTTGGGCCACTGCCAACGACCAGAGGAAGGTTCAAATACCTCGTCGTCGCAGTGGATTATTTTACTAAGTGGGTAGAAGCTGAACCTCTCATCGATATGACGTACGACAAGGTGTACCAATTTATTTGGAAGAACATCATTTGTCGATATGGTCTCCCTCATGCTTTCATCATAGACCATGGACCACAATTTGATAACGAGGAGTTCGCTGCCTATTGTCATCAGTCAAATATTTTGAAGGTCCACTCAGCACCACGCCATCCTCAAAGCAATGGACAAGCTGAAGTGACAAACAAAAGGCTGCTAAATGGATTGAAGAAAAGACTGGATGATGCGAAAGCGAATTGGATCAATGAGTTACAGTCAGTACTCTGGGCTTACCGAACTACTCCCCGAGTAGCAACTGGAGAATCACCATATATGCTGGCATTTGGAAGTGAAGCTATTATACCTGCCGAGTTGGGCCTCCCAACACACAGGGTATTGAATTTCAATTCCCCTGTCAGCGACTTAATGAGAAGATTGGATTTAGACATGCTCGAGGAAGTTAGAGAAGAAACAACCATTAGAAATGCTGCATACCAGCAGCAAACAGCTTTGTTCTACAATAAGAGAGTGAAGAAATACGACCTGAAAGAAGGAGACTATGTGCTGAAGAAAGTAATTCAAAAGCACAATAAGCTGGAGGCAAACTGGCATGGACCATACCGAGTTACAGAAGCCCCCATGGCGCCCACCATGCGGAGGAGTTTACCGAATAGCAAATTTAGAAGGGGAGGAGTTTAAGGATGCATGGAACGCAGAGCACCTACACAAGTACTATCAGTGATGAATAAAGTGAAGATATTCTGCCGAAATCTTTCTTTTTATTGAAAGTTTTTCGGGGAATACTAGTGCTACACACTACTCGGTAAAACTCGGGGCAAAACTCGGCAAAGCTCAGACTACTCAAATTTGTTCTCGAAAATGCCAACTAAGGTTGATCGAGAAACCTATATTCCTCCGGGAAGTAAAGCTACCTATATTCCTCTGGGAAGTAAAGTTACAAATATTCCTCCGGGAAGTAAAGCTACCAATATTCCTCCGGGAAGTAAATCTACTCGTATTCCTTCGGGAAGTAAAGCTACTTGTATTCCTCCGGGAAGTAAAACTTTTATTCCTCCGGGAAGTAAAACTATGTGCCAATTTATGTTGGTTATGAAGTAAATATATTCTCGAAAATGCCAACGAAGGTTGGTCGGGAGCTACAACTATTCCAAAAATACTGACTATGGTTGGTCGGGGATAAAAACCCACTAACTGTAGTTGGTCGACAAGGAAAATTTACAGACCTTGGTTGGTCGGACACATTTTATGAAAACGAGAAAGTGCCAAAGTTGCTTGTTAAGAAAAAAAATCTATTAACTATGGCTGGTCGGGGATAAAAACCCACTAACTATAGTTGGTCGATAAGGAAAATTTACCGACCTTGGTTAGTCGGAAACATTTTATGAAGAGGAGAAAGTGATCGAGCAACATTTTTGATACTCGTAACTTTTTAAAATTATTATTAAGTTGGTCGACAAATAACACAATATTGTTATCTTTTTAACAGATACACATGCACAGATGTAAAGTATTACAAGACAATAGCAATTAAGATTGCAAACAAAAATGAAAGTCTTTCATTAAAATCAAAAACAAATTACATTGATAATGAAATGTATACAAATTTATTACATTAACATTCCTATTCTACTGGTCTTTTCCCCTCTTCTTTTGACACATGTTCCTCGCCAGCAGGCAGATCATTTAAAGCCAGAGGATAATTTATGAAGTTGAGATCCTTTAACATCCTGATATTCATCACGGATGGTCGATCTAAGAGGTGCTAGGGACGAGATATCTTGTCATTTGAATGGAGATTGTAGTCACCGATATACTTGGAAATCAAGCATCGAGGAATGGCCCGAGCAGGGATCCAACTCATATCCAGTTTGTATGGTGGCACGGGTAGGTCGAGCAACCCAAGATCATGGTAGTCCCACAGGTAATGACCCTGTTCGATTTGCATCATACCTAAGGCATTCAACCAGCCCTGCTTGTAGCCCTCATTATTGACGTTCTGGATACGATCATCCAAGTGGTAGAGCGCCTCGTTGTATCCATCCATCCAGAACTCCCTGGGCTGTTTGTGGAACTGATATGTCAATCTTTCTAGCTGCTCATGGAGATTTTTGATGAAGAGTTCCTTATTCTCCAAGACAGACTTCTGCGCAGAAAGATGCTCTTCCAAGTCCCTGATCTTCTTTGACATTTAAGCCAACGCCTGGTTCTTCTCCATTAACTGGAAGGTCTGGTTCTCTAAGGCAGACTGAGTCCTCTATTCCTCGACAGGAATCCAAGCTGCTCTTTCTTGTCCCCGAGGAGCTCTTGCTCGACCACGAGAAGATGTAGAGGGGCCAGACCTCTTCAAGGTTTCTAACTCATCCCTCAAGTTGGCGTTCTCGACCTCCAAGAATGAGAATCCCTCATCAGTCACTGGGATTAAGGCTTTTGAAGTAGAAGCTGCAAACTTCAACTGTGACAACTATCTTTTCAGGTTGTTGTTCTCTTGCTCCAGTAACTCGGCTATTTGTCTGCACTCCTCGACCTCACCCCTCAGAGTTCTCTCCCTTACATCGTAGCCAGCAAAATGCTTCTCGTAGTCCTTGTCGGCAACGATTTGTTGATATTTCTTCTCATACCCCTCGTGCAAGAGGACAGTGGATTCTTTGTACTGTAGATGAAGATCTTCGAGGGTGCCTTGGAGATCCTCAATCATGTCATAATAAGCCACATTATTGGCCACTGCATGATCAAGCAGACACTTCAGATATTGGTATGCTTTAACTGCCTGTTCTGAAGCATCTTGGCCGAGGATGTCGATGACTTGTGCTGCACTCAGATCTGTGTGGCCAGCTTTAAAATAATCATTGCATTGCCTCAGCAGCTTGGTATCATGAGCAGATAATAATTCCATCCTGGCCAGAAACTAGCAGAGGAAGAAAAAGCAGTAATCAATAAAAGTACCAACAGAGCATGAAGAAGAGACAACAGTATGCAAAAATAAAAGTTCAAGTTTTATTATATCATAAAATTCAGACTTACATGGTTCAGGGTTACATTTGACAAAAGAAAAATATAAAGGGAAACCCGAACAACTCTACACCTTTTCCTTGTCTCCCAAAACCTTCTCGGTAGGCTGGGACGAGGAAGTAGGTTGCTCGGAAGGAATAGAAAGTTGCTCGGGGAGCGCCGTCAGTTGCTCAGAAGAAGTAATAATTTGCTGAGGTTCCTCGTCAGCTGGCTGGATAGTCGGGGGAAGAGAAACCTGATCTCCCATCACCATGTAAGACTCTTCGGAGGCAGCTTCGTCCTCTTCTTCATCTTCAGGAGTTGGAGGGAGACCAGGGATGTGTCTCTGGAAGAGCTCAGAAGTTTCATCCACCTTCATCTCCTGTAAAGCAGCGACCCACCCATCTCTGAAGTACTTGAGGCTGCCATATTCTACTTGAGACATCATGGCAACCAAGCCCTTGTTCCATCCCTTGTCCCAGCCAGCGCTGAAAGACTTCTTCACAGCCAATTTTCTTTTTAATTTCTCCGAGGAAAGATTCTCGGACAGAAGGTTATCAGCAGCTTTCAACTTATTCTCAACCTCCTCTTTTTGGCGAGTTACTTCCCAAAGTCGACTTAACTCCTCTTCAACAACCTTGAGCTTATTCTCAAGCTCTCCAGCATTCTTGAGCTTCTCGTCGAGCTCTTTATTTTTCACTTCCAAGTCCTTTATTTTCTTCTCCAACTCCTTGGAGATGTCAACAACTCAAGCTTTCTCCTACTCGGTGGAGGCAAGATTCTTCTCCCAGATTGCCTTGTCAGTAGCATATTTCTGGCGACAATCTTCCAAAGACTTAATAGCTTCCTCCAGAGCTCCCTCCACACTAGATGAGGAGCATGAGGTTTTAATCGCCTCATCTTTCTTCAAAATGGTATTGAAGCAGCTCACCAACTGTGAAAAGAAAATGAAAGCAAGTCAGAGACAGATATAACAAAGAAAAGATGAAAAATTCTAAAGCAACAAGACTTACAGAAGCAATATGGCGAGCAGCCAACGAAGTGACCATGTCCCGAGTAAGGTTTTCTTCAACACCTTGGATCTCGGGAATGATCCAAGTCTTCACCGAGCTCATGGAAGAACTTGGGGGAACAAAGGTAGGAACACCAGTTCTAGTAGTTGGGGGCTGGGAGATGGTTTCAGCCAAATTGACTGAGGAGCTTTTCTTCAGCTTCCTCGAGGGAACATGAATAGATTCAACCAAGGAAGAACTCTTGGTCGGTGATATTAAAATAACTTATCCTGGAGCAACAGACTTGCTCGGAGCCACTTGGGGCTTCTCTACAACCTTCACAGGAACAGCCGAGGAAGGTTCATCAACTTTATTTGTCCCTTCTGGGACATCAGTCTTACTTCTTTTGGCCTCTCTAGCAGCAGAGGCAGGTTTCTCGAAGAGAGTGGGAGGTCTTCTTCTCTTCATCCTTTCACTTAAAGGGACGTGTGACTCAGGCGAGGAACTGGTAGAAGCTGGTACAGGCTCTGCTTCACTTATTACCGGACGAGCAGTAAAAGAAGTAGTGTAACTCTTATACTGCAGCAGATACGAAGCCAACCTAATGTGCTCGTCGGCAACACTCTGATGCAAACTCCAGATAAGTTTCAAATGTCTTATATTAACGTCTGCTTCTTTTGGACAATTTCTTTTACTGTCAACTGCAAATAAATCAAAATTACAATATCAGTGGCACATTTTATCAAACATAGAGGAAGCATAATTTCAAAATAAATAAAATGAAATAAAAATAACCTATCCCATTGCCATAGGGAGGGCATCTGGGACCCTGATAAACTTCATCTCCCAATAAAGGAGCATGTTGCCAATTTTTTATGACAACCCCGCGCTCAAAATAATCCCTATTGACATCCGGGAGATTGACCACTAAAGCCCTATTTAAAATTCTAGTTTTTAAATAAAAGGTGTTATCACCAACAACCCATCTATAGCAAAACATGATTTCTGGAATTCCTATGCGAGTTCCATGGATTTGATTTAATCTATGAACCCCATTAACTATTCTCCATGTATTGGGGGCTATTCTTGCAGGAACAACGTCAAAGTACTGACAGAATTCCAGACACAAGGGATTTGGTGGAACAGAAAATCCACACTCAGCAACAAAGAGACTGGGGAACCAATGTCCCTCAACCAAACGAAAATAGTCAGAAGACTAAGAAAGCTCTTCCAAAACAACCCAGGAGGGAATAGAAAAATCAGACCGAAACTTATCAATAGATTTAACTAGGTAAACCATGATGAATAAAGGAAATGAAGAAGAAGGAATAAGATCTTACACAAAAAGAGTGGATCTGTTGACAACGAACGATGGAAGAGATGAATACACAGGAGAGAAAGAGACGATGGAAAATTCGAAGATACAAATTTGAAAAAGTAGAAGACGATGGGATTGTCTGTGATGCTTAAATACCTTGCCTTAGGAAAAGGAAAAAGTAATGATCACAAAAAGAAACGATTACGCTACCGGCGGCTAGAAGGACAAAAAGGGCGCGGTAATCGAAGCGAGTAGAAAAGTTCAAAAAAGCCTGGTTCTACGAATTTGGAAGGAGAAATAAATAAAAAAAACTCCTAAATTTCAGGATGACCATTTAAAACTGCCATATTCCGAGAAAGAATGTTCCACACTCCTCAAAGTTCGAACTATGAAACATTGGGGGCTTCTGTTGATACCAAATTTAGTCTGTTGACATGGCTCAATTGAGTGAAGACACATGGCAATCTACGTGGAAACAGCAAATACTTCCGAGGAACTCACACGCTCCGAGGAATCATACTACAACGAGGAACACTGCTTCCCCAAGGAAGTCATATGCTTCGAGGAATAAGAATTCTTCGAGGAACTCACACGCTCCGAGGAACAAGAACTCTCCGAGGAACTCACATGATCCGAGGAACAAGAACTCTCCGAGGAACTCTTGAGTACCGAGAAGCTTAGGCAGTCCTAGCAACTCCGGCGGTCCGAGTTGCACCTCGAACAAAGCATTAATAGCTGGATAACCAACAATTTGACTGTTCATTAAATGACTATCATTCAGATGCATACGCTTAAGGGGCATTGAATGTATTACCCTTTCATATGTACATCATTTAATGTATTACCCTTTCACTTTATAGCCTCAGGGCTATAAATACATTATACAATCCTCATTGTAAAAGGACCGGAATTTCTTGATAGAACTTGTAATCGAGAATCCCCAAACGCTCAGCAATAACATAACAGTGGACGTAGGCTATTCTTATAAGGCTGAACCACTTTAAAAACTCTTTGTTTCATTTATTTATCTGTGATTGAATAATTAGAGATGATCTAATTTTTTACATCAACACTAAATACGCTAAAAAATTAGCCATTTTACGTTTGGCTACTTGTCGCTATTTCAGACCACTTTTCTATTTAATGCTACTACAAATTTTTAGAGAATTTGAGACTTTGAGACTAACCATATTTCATTTGAATTTTGATAGCCACCCGATGAACTCTTTGTGCCGTGACTTCTTGAAAGTATCCCATTTTGGTCCAACAATGTCTGCAGATTCTCAAATCTTCTATTCTGAGCGGCATTTAGTTGTTCATCAGACGATATCTTATCTTTCAAGTTTCTCAGCTCTTCATTATGAGATCGAGACTGTGCTATGACTGTTGAAGTGTCAGAAGACTTATATTGGAAGATTTGTCTTATAAAATACAAAAAGGATAAAAGGGGGGAATAACTGAAACATTCATGTGTATCCTTGCACTTATCATTCATCAAATCACACAACAAAAGTATAAAGCCCATCATTGTGCCAAGAATTGTCCAAGAGCATCAATAAATGGCATTGACTCAATGTCTCATGCTTCAAGCAAAAGTCCATTTTAACCCAACAAAAGTATGAAGCCCCTCATTGTGCCACAGGTTGCATATAGTTATTAATTTACCTATAGTACCAATTCTATGACACAAACATCAGGTGGACGTTCTTCCCAGTCCACCAGTATAGCTGTTACACGTTCAATCCAATCTTGAATGGCATCCGTAATATGAGGTGCAACCTGACCAAGGGAAGTAACATGTGAGGACATGAATATAAGTGACTGAATAATATAATAGATACATTTCAGCAACAGTGAAAGAATCATAACTGTTTTTTCAAGATAATCCCCCTTTCTCTCTTTATCAATGACAAACTAATAGAGAAGAAAAGTAGTCAATACAATAAGTCAAAAAAATAAAGATTGCACTAAACACTTCACCTTGAATTGCAGTTATACAAGCGTCAACACCAATTTTTTTTCCATTAAACACTTCACCTTGAATTGTAGCTTATGTTAGTATTAATTAAAAGCATAATCAACAAATTTTGCAAAAGACAAACACGCAAATTAAAAATAAACATACCTAAGCAAATAACCTTCGCCATTCCCTAAAAATAAACATACCTAAGTAAATACGATATCCATATGAACAACCCAAAATCCATTCCCTAAAATGGCATTTAATTCAAAAAAAATATGAAGTAAAAGTACACATATTATAATGAATATAATCAAGACTTTATAATATTGCAAACACTCAAGGCACACATTCCGACATCATAAGTACATACATTTGTTATCCAGTATTAGTCCAGTAAATCACAATAAAACTTTTAATGTATTATAATACTTTTTAAATAAAAAAAGAGCCGTAAGGACAACATATCAAGCAATCCAAACGTATGTATCAAACAGAGTACCACCAAAACAACCACATATCTCCCAAACTAAGAATCAATAATTGCACAAACACTAATTTAAGCTGAAACTAACTTTGATTACCAATGAATATAAACGATCCATATATAAAAACGTATACAAATACATGTCGGCATCTACATTTTACATTCGTATACGTATGTGTATAATATGTATGTGGTTGGGAAATTTCAAGAGAGGCAAGATTAAATAGAGTAAAAGATCGATTAAGAAACACTTAAAAAAGATCTACACTGATTATGCTATCAAATACAAATCGTAGACTGTAAATGGATACAAATTAAACCAAACCAATGTAGATTATCTATTTTTGTTCTCACTAAAGACACTCAAATGGCTGGGGTTTATGATCTTTGCGTTCTCTTCTCGTTGAAAGTGGATATTGCAATAGTTTCACTATCTAGACTAAATGTTGCAAGATATGGATCTTCAGAAAAACTTCCCATCAAGATTTTGGCTTAGGGTTGAAGAAGATGGTTATTGGCAAGATGTGGAGTATGAAAATATTACTCACTATTGTGATTACTTTTTAAAGTGGGGTCATGACCAATTTTATGGTAAACTCACACACAAAAAGTCTCATCCAAATGATGAGAATCATGCTACTAAGAGTACCCATTATCACGAACCATAAAAAACTTAGATGTTGAAAAATAAAAACACTGTGAAAACTCAGGTGAGTCTCCGACTAGCTTAACAACCCAGTCAGAATAATGTCATAGACATTTATCTTAAATTTAAACCTCCCGAATCCAATATAATATTACTAGATATTGTCCACATGGAAGAGAGCTGTGAGGATGAAGCTCTGATTTCGAAAGTAGCAGTTTTCCTAAAATAAACTCATTTAATAGTTTACATGAGCTGAATCAGTTCTCAAGAGAGTCTAGCGTAGAGAAAATCGCCCAGCAAAATTCAAATCATAATGATAACTCGTGGTAGATCATGGGGACTTTTATATAGTTATAAAACCCACTATCGTTATGGACGTGGAATCTACAGTCTAAAAAATGAGAACTGCATTTGATCTTGTAAATATATTTATCAAGAATCAAGAAAATATTATCTAATTAGTTGCTATGAGTGATCCCCATAAATTTGATGATACGCCTCCTTTGGAGGGAATCACGTACCTAGAAGAGTTTATCTCATCCCCATAAATCACGTACCTACATTTGATCTTGAAGAATTTTGCAACATTAAAGACACTCAAATGGCTGGGGTTTATGAGGTTACCTGAGCCAGAGAGAGAGAGAGCTGAACGGATAGCGAGAGCTGAACGGTCGAAGAGAGAGCTGATCGACCGGAGAGAGAGAGAGAGCTGAACGCAGAGGTTAAAGCAGAGAGAGGGGTGAGCGGGGCGAGCGGGAAGATAGAGGGGGGAATTTTTTTTTGGGGGGGGGGATTTTATATTTTAGTGAAGTGTGCTTAATTTTGGCACACTTTAAAAAGTGCCAAATTTTGGCACTGTTTAAGGTGTGCCAAATTATCTTTAAACCGTGCCAAAATCTAACACAGTTTTAAACTGTGCCAGATTTTTAATATCAGGGTGTGCCAAAATGTTGTTTTTGGTGTAGTGAAAACTGAAAAGAAGGATCAGAAAAATAATGGTAGCTACAGGAAATCGAAAGGAAAGCAAGCGCTGGAGCAGATGAAGAAATTTGGAAATTACACTCCTTTAAAGGTAGATATAAATCACATTCTGGAGGAAATCAAGAATAGCGAGGAGCTAGCCTGGCCAGCAAAAATGAAGGCAGACCCTGACAGAAGAGATAAGTCCAAATATTGTGAATTCCATAAAGACCATGGTCATACGACCAAATAGTGCATAGCTCTTCAGAATGAAATTGAAACACTCATCAGACGAGGGAAATTGGCTAAGTATGTAGATCGCCAAAGTGGTGGAAAGACCAATGACCGAGGAAGAAGAAGATCTAAATCTCCCCGTCAAGCAAAAGAAGACAAGAAAATAAGTCATGAAGAAGATCCAGAAGATGATCAAGATGATCCCGATCTCCCCAAAAGACCAAGACAACCAGAACGTGAGGTATTTTCAATTCATTTTGGATCATTTAATTGTAATGTTATTACAGGTGGAGATGTGGGAGGAGGAGACCTTACCGTAGAGAGGAAAGCTTACCTCAATGAGGCTCAAGCTTGCTCGTACATTCAATGAATAAATCTAGCTGAAGATAATCGCCCGAGGAAGGTGAATAAAGACAAGTTGGTCATTAGTTTCTCTAAGAACGACCTGGCAACTGTATTATATCCTCATGATGTCCCATTGGTGATCAAGATGGGAATGAAGGAAGTAGTGATTTCATGAGTACTAGTGGATAATGGTAGCTCGACAGACATCATGTTCTACCCATGTTTTGATAGTTTGAATCTGAAATTAGCCCAATTAGAGCCCTATCATAGACCCCTCCTTGGCTTTACTGGTGAGAAGGTTTTTCCACTTGGGACGATCAAGTTGGATATGCTTATCGGTACATGGCCTGCTTGTCGAACAGAAAGAGTACGCTTTTTCTTAATGGATAAAAATGTCCAATAATGTTACAATATCATCTTGGGAAAGGTAGGTTTGAAGAAGTTCGAAGCAGTACCATCTTCTATACATCAATGTTTAAAATTCCCAACCAAATTTGAAGTAGGAGTGGTGAAAGGCGACCAAAAAGTAGCTCGGGAATGCTACTATTCATCTGCCGAGCAAGAGAAACGCGAAGAATATAGAAAGAAGACTACTACTTATTAAGCGAATGAAACAGAAGTGGCAAAGATTGAAACGTTAGACCCCAGAGATGAATCTCAGCTAGTGAAGGGACAAGTCATGGAGGCTATCGAAAATATCATTATGGACGACGAGCATCCAGAACGAACAACTCAAATTGGTGCATTACTGGATGTATTAATAAAATAGGAATTGATAGCATTCTAAGACGCAGAAAGTAGACTTTTGTATGGAGTCATGAAGATATGCCAGGGATAGACCCGAGTTTCCTGTGTCACGAACTCAACGTGAACAAAGAAATCAAGCCAGTAAAGCAACGAAGAAGGGTGTTCAGTCCTGAAAAGAACCAAGCCATAAAGGAAGAAGTAGAGAAACTATAAAAAGCCTCATTTATTGAGGATGTCAAATATCCTGATTGGCTAGCAAATGTGGTAATGGTGAAGAAGAAAAACAATAAGTGGAGGATGCGTGTAGACTTCACAAATCTTAATAAAGCTTGCCCAAAGAATCATTTTCCTTTGCCCCGAATCGATCAGCTGGCGGATGCTACCTCGGGGCATGAATGGTTGAGTTTCATGGATGCTTATTCTGGGTACAACCAGATTAAAATAAAGCTTGAAGCCAGGGAGAGTGCCTCTTTTATCACCCCAAGGGAAACTTATTGCTATAATGTTATACCTTTTGGATTGAAAAATGTAGGTGCAATATATCAGCGGCTGATAATAAGGTGTTTGCAGAGAAGATCAGTCATAACATGGAGGTTTATATTGATGATATGCTGACGAAGAGCAAGAAAGCTGCTGATCATCTAGTTGATCTAGGTCAAACCTTTGATCAATTAGATAAATATCAAATGAAGTTGAACCCTACTAAGTGCATATTCGGAGTACGAGAAGGCATGTTCCTCGGGTATATTGTCAACCAACGAGGTATTGAAGCAAATCCAGAAAAGATCAAGGCTCTATTGGGGCTACGATCTCCAACGACGAAGAAGGAAGTGCAAAGTCTCACAGGGCGAGTTGCAACACTTAATAGATTTGTATCACGAGCAATTGATAGATGCCTCCCATTATTCAAAACACTCCGAAAAACATTTGAATGGAATGATGAATGCGAGAAGGCCTTTCAAGAGTTAAAGAAATACTTGGGAGCACCCCCACTGTTGTCCAGGCCAGTGATGGGAGAAAGATTGTACTTGTATTTGGCAGTTTCGAAGAATGCAGTTAGCTCGGATTTGATAAGAATGGAGAATGGAGTGCAAAAACTAATTTATTACACTATTAAGGCCTTTCGAGGAGTAAAGATCTGATATCCAAGACTAGAAAAGTTGGCACTGGCGTTGATCGAAACAAGTAGAAGAATGAGGCTGTACTTCCAAGCCCATACTATAGTTGTGTACACTGATATGCCATTAAGGCAAGCTCTGCATAAATCGGAGAAATCAGGAAGATTGATGTACTGAGCAGTAGAACTTGGAGAGTATAATATAGTTTATGAGCCTAGATCATCGCTCAAAGGGCAGGTAGTAGCGAATTTTATCGCAGAGTTTACTCAGGAAGATGCCGCCGACCAACCTGTGGATGTTACAGGATCATCAAAATTGAACCCCGACCGACTTACTTCGGTAGACGAGCAAGAAAAAATAACCAACAAGTAGTAAGAAATATCGGAGGATGACAAAATGAAACACCAAATATTCCACCGAGGAACTTTGTCTGATCAAAAATTTGATGATGACGTACCATTGTGGAATTTGTATGTGGATGGCTCTTCATGCACTACAGTCAGTGGAGCAGGAATGATTTTAAACAGTCCGGATGAAATTGATGTGGAGTATGCTCTGCACTTTCAATTTAAGGCTTCTAACAATGAGGCCGAATATGAAGCAATGATTGTGGGTCTAAGTCTAGCTAAAAATATGAAAGCAGAGCAAGTCGTTGTGTCCAGTGACCCCCAGTTAATCGTAAATCAAATTCTGGGGGTGTATACAGCAAAATGAGAATTAATGGTCAAGTATCATGCCAAAGCAATGGAGGTTGTATGAGGTTTTACTGCAGTTCAGTTGATTAGAATACCAAGGTTGGAGAATGCAAGAGCAGACGCTCTAGCTCGTTTAGCATCAGCCACACGCACCGAGCTACGAAGAACGATCCTAATAGAAATCCTAACTGGTCAGAGCATAGACGAAGATCTGATGATAAACTTCATTACCTTCTATTTGGGATCATCTTGGATGGACCCCATCAGGGCTTATATTGAAGAGGGGGCTTTACCAATGATAAACTCGTAGCCAAAAAATTGAAGTTTAAAGTTGCTCGTTATGTATTGACTAATGGCATCTTGTATAGACGAAGAGTTATAACAGGGCTACAAAGATGTGTCCATCCCTCCGAGGTGAAAGGTTTGATCGAGGAGGTTTATGAAGGGTCTTGTGGAGCCCATGTAGCAGGACGTACGCTTTTGCAAAGAATAACAACGCAGGGGTATTACTAGTTAACGATGAGAGCTGATTGCGTAGCATATGCTAAGAAGTGAGATAAATGTCAACATTTTTCCTCCATCCTAAGAACTCCCCAAGAATTATTAACACCCATCACGTCCCCTTGGCCATTCGCTATGTGGGGGATAGACTTGGTCGGGCCACTTTCAACGACTAGAGGCAGGTTTAAATACCTCGTGGTTGCTGTAGATTACTTTACTAAATGGGTGGAAGCTAAGCCCCTTATTGATATGACATATGACAAGGTCTATCAATTAATTTGGAAGAATATCATTTATAGATTTGGTCTTCCCCATGCATTCATTACTGACCATGGAACCCACTTTGACAACGGGGAGTTTGCTACCTATTGTCATCAGTCCAATATATTGAAGATCCATTCTGCACCAGGCCATCCCCATAGCAATGGGCAAACTGAGGTGACAAACAGAACGCTACTGAATGGTTTAAAAAAGCGACTGGATGATGTAAAGGCAAATTAGATTAACGAGCTACACTCTGTGTGTGGGCTTATCGTACCACACCACGAACAGCAACAGGAGAATCTCCATACATGCTCGCATTTGGGAGTGAGGTTGTCATACCCGCTGAATTAGGTCTACCCACGCATAGGGTGCTTAATTTCAATTCTCTTATCAGTGATTTTATGAGAAGATTAGACCTCGATATTCTCAAAGAAGTTAGGAAAGAAGCAGCAATCAGGAACGCAGCATATCAATAACGAACAGCTTTGTTCTATAAAAAAAGAGTGAAGAAGTGTGATTTGAAGGAAGGGGATTATGTGTTGAAGAAAGTGATCCAAAAGCATAACAAACTGGAAACCAACTGGCACGGACCCTACAGAGTAACAGAAGTAGTTCGTCCAGGGACATACATGATTGAAACCTTAGAAGGAAAAGAATTCAAGAACGCGTGGAATGCAGTACATCTGTGCAAGTATTATCAGTAATTGTCATTCCTATGTAATGCAGTTTCTTCAGTATGAATAAAGTGATGGTTATTTTACCCGATTTCTTTCTTTGTTGAAAAATTTTCAGAATATTAGTGCTACACACCACTCATCAAAATTCGAATCAATTACCACCAACTCCGGTTGGTCGGGAATCAATTACCACCAACTCCAGTTGGTCGGGAAGCAATTACCACCAACTCCGATTGGTCGGGAATTAATTACCACCAACTCCGATTGGTCGAGAATCAATCACCACCAACTCCGGTTGGTCGGGATACAATTACCACCAACTCCGATTGGTCGGGAATCAATTACCACCAACTCCGGTTGGTCGGGTATTAATTACCACCAACTCCGATTGGTCGGGAAGTAATTACCACCAACTTCGGTTGGTCGGGAAGAAATTACGACCAACTCCGGTTGGTCGGAAATCAATTACCACCAACTCCGATTGGTCGGGAAGTAATTACCACCAACTCCAGTTGGTCGGGAATCAATTACCACCAACTTCGATTGGTCGGGAATCAATTACCACCAACTCTGGATGGTCGGGAAGTAATTAACACCAACTCCGATTGGTCAAAAACTCTACACCACCAACTCCGATTGGTCGGCAAACTAGACAAGAAGTTAGACAACCTCCAGGCGCATCCACTATCTAGGCAACAAGGCAATTCGTACAAAATTACTACAACTAAGCAAAAACACGGGGTGCAAATCATTCCATTGCTTAGTCCCAAAGAGTGACAAGTCACTATAAACAAACATCAAATGGGATAAGTATAGTATATACATACATAAATTTACCAACTAACAAACAAAGACATTCTACAAATTATTTAGAAGACAATGAAGTGGCAAAAGAATAAAAATTTCTTCATTCAAATCAAGTAGAATTACACATGATGTGAAAAATATACTTCATTATATTATTCTATTGGCTTTTTCCCTTCTGCCTTTGAAACAGGTTCTACTCCAACAGGAGGATTATCTAATGCATAAGGGGAGTTTATAAAATTTACATCTCGCAGCATTCTAATATTCATTACGAAGGGCCGATCAAGCAAGTTCTCTGGGCAAGATATCTCAACGTTGGCATGAAGACTGTAGTCGCCGAGATACTTGGAGATCAAGCATCGAGGAATTGCACGAGCAGGAATCCAACTAAAATCAAGATTAAAAGGAGGCACGGGCAAATCGAGCACTCCAGGCTCATAATAATCCCATAAGTAATGATCTTGCTCCAATTGTAGCACACGCAGTGCATTCAAACACCCTTGCTTGTACCCCTCGTTATTTGACTGATGGATCCGAGCATCAAGATGGTAAAGGGATTCATTATACCCATCCATCCAAAATTCTCTGGTTGTTTATGGAATTGATAAGTTAACCTCTCCAATTGCTCGTGGAGATTCTTCACCAGAATTTCTTTATTTTCCAAGGCAGAACTCTGGGTAGAGAGTTGTTCGCTGAAATTCAGAATCTTCTTGGACATCTCTTCCAAAGCTTGATTCTTCACCATCAACTGAAACGCCTGATTCTCCAAGGCCGATTGAGTTCTAGCTTCTTCAATAGAAACCCGACTTGCCCTTGCACGTCCCCGAGAAGAAGATCTTGCTCGTCCGTGAGTAGAGGTGGAGGGTCCAGCTCTTTTCAAAGTTTCCAACTCATCTCTTATGTTAGCATTTTCTACCTCCAAGAAAGATAAACCTTCATCATTAACAGGTACTAAGGCTCCTGAGGAGGATGCATCCGATTTGAGTTATTTTATCTCCTCTTACAAAGCAATGTTCTCCTGCTCCAATAACTTGGCGATATGCATGTGTTCTTCAACCTCAAGCTTTAGAACACTTTCTTTCTTCTCATAAGCAGAAATAAATTTATCATACCCTTTATCAGCACTCAATTGATGATATTTCTTCTCGTATCCTTGATGTAAAAGTGTGGAGGAATCTTTATACTGCTGTTGAAGTTCCTCGATTTTTCCTTGGAGGTCTTCAATCATCTCATAGTAGTCCACGTTATTGACAACAGCACGATCGAGCAAGCATTTCAGGTATTGGTAGGCTTCGACTGCTCGTTCAGAAGTATCTGGACCAAGAATGTCAATGATTTGAACCTCATTAAGATCTTCATGACTAGCTTTAAAATAGTCATTGCATTTCTTCATCAATTTTGTGCCATGAGCTGATAAGAACTCCATCCTGGCCATAAACTAGCAAAGAGAAGAAATAAAAAGAATCAATAATAACACAGATAGAGCAAGTAAAAGAGAAATTCAAGGTGAGCAACCAAAGTTCGAATTTTATTTCATCATAGAAGAAAATACAAAGTCTGAGGTTACATTCAAAAATAACAAAATAAACACCCGAACAACTCTACACCTTCTCCTTGTTCCCTACGACCTCCTCAGAAAGTTTGAAGGAAGTGACTGGTTACTCGGAGGATAAAGGTAGCTTCTCGACAGAAGTGCTGGTGGGTTGGATTTGCACGGAGAAAGTTTGAACAACTGGGACAGAAAGGGCCTAATCTCCAATCATCAAAGAAGATTCATCTGAGGTAGCTTCATCCTCTTCTTCTTCTCTAGGAGAGGGAGAGGCCCATGAGTGTGCTGCTGGAATAATTCAGAATTCTTAGCAACTTTTAACTCCTGCAAGGTCGCAACCCATTCATACCTAAAGTATTTAAGACTGGCGTATTCCATTTGAGAAGATATGGCAGCCAGACCCTTATTCTAGTCTTTATCCCAACCAGCACTGAATGATTTTTTAACTGCCTTCTTCCTTTTTGCCTTCTCCGAGGAGGTCCTTTCCCTAAGGAGATCCTCGAAAACCTTCAACTTCTCCTCCACATCCTTTTTCTTTCGTTCAACATCTTAAATTTTAACAACTTCATCTTCAGCAGACTTGACCTTAGCCTCAAGGTTCTTGTTGCTCTGTTCAAAGTTTTTGTTGCTCTGCTAAGATTCCTTCAACTTCTTCTCCAAGTCCTTGGAGGCATTCACAGCCTGATTTCTGTCCAGCTCAATGGAATTGAGTTGCTTCTCCCAAGAAACCTTATCTTCCACTTATTTTTGACGAGAATCTTTTAGAGATTGAGTCAGCCCAATAAAAGCCTCCTCTACTCCTCCCGAGGAGCTTGAAGCCTTGATAGCTTCGTCCTTCTTCAGAATGCTGTTAAAACACGTCACCAGCTGAAAAAATAAAGCATTTTAAATCAATACAAGAACATAGTACTAAAAAATAAAGGGGTCGGGTTAATAGTACTTACTGAGTCAATGTTTTGAGAAGCCAAGGTAGTGATTCTCTCACGAGAAATAGTGTCTTCAATTCCCTGGACTTCTGGGATAGTCCAGGATTTCACCAAGCTCACAGCAGAGCTCGGAGCAACAAAAGATGGAATACTACCTTCAACGTTTGAAGGTTGAGAGACAAGTTTAGTAGGTCCCTCGGAAGAATTTTTCTTCAGCCTCTTCATAGGGGTAGGAGCATTTTCAACCAAAGACGTTGTCTTTGTTGGTGATATGACAATAACCTCACTCGGAGGAAAGATATCAATAATTTTGCTCGGAGCCACAGGGGGCTTCTCGCCAATTTTCTTAGCAGCAATAGGAGGGGGTACATCTACAGTCTTTATCCCCTCTCCCGGGATATCTTTTTTACTTTTATTTGCCTCGAAAAAGGCAGGAGCACTTCTCCTATTCATTAGATCACTGATAGGAATACTTGACTCAGAGGAAGAACCTTCCACCCTAGTCTCAGAAGCTGGCACGTACTCAAAATTAACTACCACTGGACGAGGACGAGCAGTGAAAGATGAAGTATAGCTCTTGTACTGCAGCAAATAAGAGGCATATCTAATATGTTCCTCGGTAACAGATTGGTGCAAATCCCAGATAAGTTTCAAATGCTTTATATTAACGCCAGCTTCTTTTGGAGGTTTTCTTTTACTGTCAACTGTAACAAACAAAAATAAATGTCAGTGATACATTTTATCAAACACTAGGAAAATAAGATTTCAAAAAATAAAAACAACCTATTCTATTGCCATATGGAGGACACCTGGGACCCTGATATACATCATCTCCACTTAATGGAGCATGTTGCCAATTTTTCATAACAACCCCATGCTCAAAATAATCCCTATTGGCATCTGGAAGATTGACAACTAAAGCCCTATTTAAAAACCTAGTTTTTAAATAGAATGTGGAATCACTAACAACCCATCTATAGAAGTACATAATCTCTGGAATCCCTAAACGGGTTCCATGAAGTTGGTTCAATCTATGTACACCATTAACTATCCTCCGGGTATTTGGAGCTATTCTTACAGGTACAACATCAAAGTATTGATAAAACTCCAAACACAGGGGATTTGGCGGGAAAGAAAAGTCACATTAGGCTACAAAAAGACTAGGGAACCAATGTGCCTCAGCCAAAGAAAAATAATTAGAAGGTTCAGAAAGTTCTTCCAAAATAACCCACGAAGGGATTGAAAATTCAGATCGAAATTTTTCTAAAGATTCAACAGGATAAACCATGGCGAATAAAGTAAAGAGGAAGGAAGAAAATATTATCTTACAGAGAAAATAAAGATCGGTTGGCAACGAATGATGGAAAGAACGAAGGCACAAGACAGAGAAAAGATGAAGAGTTCAAAGATGCAAATTTGAAAAGTGAAAGAAGACAAGATTTTCAGTCGCGTTTAAATACTTTACCTCTGGAATAGAGAAAGGCAATGATTACAAGGGAAAAAGTTTGCATTTCTGGTGGCTAAAAGAAGAAAAGGGCACGAATATCGAAGGGGTCATAAAAATTTAAAATACTTTAAAAGCCTGATACTATGCACTCAAAAAGGAGTTATATACAACTAAAGTTTGCCTAAATTCCATAAAAACCGAAAATCTAAGCAGCAAAATGTTCCACACTCTCCTTCAACTTCAAATGTGAAACATTCGGAGCTTCTGTTGATACCAAATTTAGTCTGCTGATGTGGATCAATCATTTGGAGACACGCGTCAACCTACATGGCACTTACAAACACTTTTAACGAACAACATACTGCCCCCGAGCAACTTAAGCTCCCTGACTAACTCAGGCATCCCGAGCAACCCATGCTCCTCGAGGAACTTCAGCGTACCGAGTAACTTAGGCGGTCCGAGCAACTCAGGCGATCCAAGCAACTCAGGCGGCCCGAGCAACTTAGCGTGTAGAACAAGAGAATCAAAGAGACGATTGCGCATTAAATGCTCATTATTATCATACAGATGTATATGTCTACTAGATAACAGCGCATTGTCCTTTCATTTGTACATCCTCGAGGCTATAAATACATTGTAACCTCCTCATTAGAAAAGGACTCCGGATCTCTTGGTAAACCAATTATCGAGAATTCCAGGCAAACAGTCAACAATACAAAAACAGTGGACGTAGGCCATTCTCATAAGGCTGAACCACTTTAAAAATCTATTGTCTCATATTTATTTATTTTTTTTTATCTGTGATTAAAATAATTAGATCAAATCTAGTTTTTTACATCAATAGATTGAAATGTGACTGTTGATAGTATTGAGCGCATGCAGAATGACTCTTGGATGCTTTCCATGCGATGAATGTTTATCTGCAATGATGGTTTGTATTCTTCAGGTTGATCTTCCTAATGGCCGATCAACTATCTTTTGAGCCGACCAAATAATTGATGACTATGACCATTGCCACGTAAGGGGACATGTGTTCATTTCTAATTGGTCCATGTAGATGCATAATTTTTGCATCAATAGAAGCCCCCATTGCTTCATTCTTGATATTATGTTGAAAGGATGATGTATGATCTATGCATAGTTGCTCAATAATCGTTCGTGTTTTTAGTCAGATGTTGACTCATAGGACTTGTAAAAATTTTCCATCATTTGATCATGTGATGGAAGTTTCGTGAATAATTTAAAATTTAGTGAATCGCCAAAGGGCACATCATTACTTTCTCATCTTTGGAGCTGTGCAACCATCAGAATCTCAATCGCCTATACCGTTAATCATTATTCACACTGTTTTCTAGGCAAGATGTAAGAAATGAGATTTTTGCTAGTTTCTGCACCACAAATTTTCAAACTTTCGAGCTATCTTTCGTCTCTAAGCTTTCTTTTTTAATCCACTTTTACTCTTGCTTCTGCCATTGCTTTATCTATAAGCTTTATTCTTCCATTTCCTTTGATTTCTTTCTTTACTGTAATCAAGGTGTACATCGTTCATGGGGATTCTTTAGATGAATCTAGGCAGGAAAGAAATATCCCTGATTAGGTAGAATTATAAATGCTTATTTCTCCAGTTGGCATTTTATCATTTCCAGAGGGTTATTGCATCCCTTCGTTGTTTATAGCTGAGTGTGGTATTACTTTTTCCCCTAATCACTTCATTCTATAGTTTTGTCAATATTTTGACGTTATCCCTACTAGGGTAGCCCCCAATACATGGAGAATATTAAATGGGATTCATAGACAAATTAGTATTCCTGAGTTAATGTTTTGCTATAAGATCTACTATTTGAAGAATAGGTTTTCCAATAGATCTTTAGTAGTCAACTTACCACATTTCAATAAGGACTAATTTGATTAAGGGGTAATAGGGAAGAACTGGTAACATGCTCCTCTTTAAGGAGGAGAAGTGTATGATGGGCCCAGGTGTCCCTAGGCGGGACATGGCATAGATTGCATAACTTTTTATTTTTATTTTTCTGCTGACTAACTGTTTGATGATATATCAACTAGTGTCTTCTTTTTATGCACCGGAGAGCAAGAAAAAGTATCCAAAGGAAGGAGATATCAATCTTCAAGAGCTTAAATATTTGTGGAACATTCATCAGAGAATTGGTGAGGAGCACCCCCGAGGAGCCTCTTACCTATTACATTACAGAAGCTCTGCTACTTCTTTTGTTTCTCTGCCCCACTTGCCATTAATCTTTAGGAAGATCCTGTGTCTACTTCCTCGTCTACTAAATCCATAGGTTTTGAGGTTATTCCTGGAGGAATGTCTTATTCATTTGGATCTTTAGATGTTTCTAAAATTCATGTTTCTCCCTCTTCTACTATTGTAGATATGATGAAGAGGAAAATACCCAACTTGATGGGTGGTACCCTATCCCCAACTCCCAAGTTTATGGATAGAATTAAAAAAACCAAGTCTAGTGACAAAAGGCCTGTTGGTACTGATGAGGCTCAGGCTGAGAAGCATCGGTGCAAGAGAATTAAGATAGGTTTACTTGATCCTTCAAAATAGGTTAAGCAAATACAAGATGAGTAACAAAATATAGCTGCTAGGAAAACTACCAACCAAGAAGAGTTGGTGAAGAAAATCCAAATTGACCTAGACATTGGGTTAATCTAAGTTGCTATTAACCCTGGTTTGGCTAGGGGTTTAATCAAATCGGGGACTCTTGCTACTCATTGACTATGTCAACCCCCTTGTCGAGGTACCATCTGACTGAGAAGGATTCTTTTAGTTAGGCATTGGTAATTCATTACTACTTGTTAGTCTATATACTTATGATGATAATACACTGATGATTTCTGCTAAATTTTGTGCCTTCATATGTAGTTCTTGGTTGCTTTCAACCAAATGATATATAAGGAAGACCAATTGTGTTCTTCTGGAGAATTTGAAAAGGACTTTTAAAGTCTGAAAAACTCCTTAGAGGAATCTCACCGAGTTATGGAGGTGAATAAAAAATACAGGGAAGAGGAGATAAAGAAATCTAGTGACAGGTCTAGAAATGCTGAAGGCCTGTTAAAGAGTGCAGAAGATAGGGATACAACTATTAAAACAAAGGCCAAGGTGGCTGAATACAAGCTTGTTGATGTGTTTACCCAAGCCAAAATTGTAGAAGCCAAGGTTCCTACTTTGTCTGCTGATGTGATTATCCTAAAGGCCAAGGGAAAACTGCTTTTGACAAAGATTGGGAGAAATCCATTTTTGCTACCTCTGCTCAGATTGAGTATGCCAAAAAATTATCCTTCAAGGGAGGCTATACTAGAGCTTTGAAGGAGGTCGGCACAGAGGAAAAATATAAACTTTTCTCTAGACATGATCCTCGCACTCCCTCCAACTTGGATGAGGAGTTTGATAATGACGCATGGATAGGAATTATTCTATAATGTATTGTATGGGCGATACAGGTGAATGTTACGAGTTACGGTGTGTAATAATAAATTAGGGTTGTACTAGTTTGACGACGTAGTATAATTAGGACGGGTTAGATATGCACGTTAGGCGTGTATATTAGATGAGAGGTGAGCATTTCAGGTGAGGGAACGTAAGTAAACCTAACATGTATTTGATATTTGCTAATTTTTTATTTAAACAGTTGCTAAAATTTCAAACTGTTTTACTCAGGCTCTGGCCCATTTTCTCCGAATTTCTATTCTCTTATAAAACATTTAAGGTGCCCAGCCACAGGAACACCAGGCTTAGTAGATTCTATCTTTTGGTGTGCTGCAGCTACTGTCAAAGTTACAGGTCCTTGATACAAAACGCCTCAGTATTCCTCATTTATTCATTATGAGTAGTTATTTCATTCAGTTGGACATGTTGTCGATTTCCATTTAGACATTTTCAGAGATGTTGGATTTTATTCTATTTAGCAGATCGTAGACGGATTTTATCATGGACGACAGTATTATTATTTCAGACTGGATTTGTGTATTTCAGACACCCTTATTTTTTTTTTATTTGTCATATGTTTGATGTATGTATGGGAATGGTTTATTATTAAATTGTATAGTGCTTTTCTGTTAATAGAAAAAATATAAAATTTGTCACCAGCTTTTCAAATACTAGGTGGTTAGTATATATTAATAAGTTTTCGACAGTGATGCTAAGAATGGACCAACATGATATTCTGTTTTTAATTTAATAAAGGTCCGATCACCAGATATTTAATTAAGCGGAGTGTCACAATAACTTCTTGTTCGTGGCTTGTACATACGAAGTCATACATGAAGTAATCTTAGTCGGGTGAGATACGACTATACCTTAAGTTATTGGTACATCTCGAATTTGATAAGTTCAACCCGATTAAGTATGTGTTATTGATCGGCAGATAAGTTCAACCTAATATGTTATTGATCGGCAAGAGCTGAAGACCAAGATAAATTTTTTATTTATTATTTCTGGGGGATATATATCGTCGTACTCCGAAAAAAATCAAAAAAATTGAAGGAACTAAAAATCAAGATTTTCATTAAACTTGAAAGATAATTGTGCTGAACATAAGGTAAAAAGAAATACAAGATGTCAATGCTCTGATTCAGTGATAATATTTATGAAGGTGCTCGACATTCCAGGGGTTCTTGAATTCCTCCCCATCAAGAGTCTCAAGGCAAAAAGTCCCTTGTCGGATGACCGCTGAAATGCAATATGGGCCATGCTAATTGGCCTCAACCTTGTTTTCTTTATGGATGAACTTCTTAAGGGTATAGTCTCTTTCTTTTAAGTTGGCCGACTTGACCCTTTTGTGTAAAAGCGAGTAGTCCTTTGTTGGTATGCAATAATTCTAAGAGCAACATCTTCTATGACTTCTTCCATTATGTCCAAGTCCAATCTTCTCATCAAGTCACTCTTTAGAGATTCAAAATTTATCACTCTGGGAGTGAGTAGGCCTATCTCGGCTAGTACCATGACTTCTGTCCCAAATGCAAACATATAATGTGTCTTTCCACTTGTTGTTCTCGATATTTTTATGTATGCCCAAAGAATAAAATATAGTTCATTAATCCAGTTTCCCTTGGCAGCATTAAGCCTCTTCTTCAGCCCATTAAGCAAGGATCTATTTTTCACTTTCGTCTGACGATTTCTTTATGGATGGCCTAGTGCAAAATGGAGTTTCGAGATCTTGGATTGAACACAATATGATTCGGATTCACCATTGTCAAACCGGTGCTAGAGCAGCGTTAGGTGCTTTGTGAATTGCAGAAAACCTCTGTCACTTATCATACTTTCTTGCAAGGCCCTACGGTCTGCCCTCATACTTGGCTAATAGTATCCTTGTGTGTTGATTCTTTAGAGTAATACCTGACCAGCTGAATGAGAACCACAAGAACCTTCATGCACCTCCTTAATCAAGTCTTCAACCTCCAATGGATGAACACAACATAATAAAGAGATAGTTAATCCCCTTGTGTACAAGACTCTTTTGTCCAACACATATCTGGATGCTTTATACCATAGCTTTTTTACTTCTTTGGGATCAACTAGTAGGATTCCATATTCATTGTAAGACCTGATCGGATCCATCAAGGAAGATCCCAAATCTATAGTAATGAAATTAATTATTAAGTCCTTATCTATGCTCCTGCTTTCCAAGATCTTAAGTGGAATGCCTCTCTAGAGCTCTCTTCTTATTGTTGAATCTAGTCGAGCAAGTACATCGTCTTGGGCATTAGCTATTCTTAATATTTAGTTTATTTGAACACCTGGAAATTTGGATATGACTTCCATCATCTTATTCAAATACCTAGTCATCAATTCTCCCTTGACTCCATATAGATGAAGCACTTGGTTGACAACTAATTATGAATCACAGTGCTCCATTACTTGTTCGGCGCCTAATGAATGGGATAATTCATGTTTGACTATCAAAGCTTCGTACTCAGATTTATTGTTTGATGAATTGAATTGAAACCTAAGGCCATATTCAATACCAATATCATCAGGAGTATTAAGTATGATACCTTCTCTACTTCCAGTTGCGTATGAAAATCCAGCTACATATAAATTCCATAATGGAATAGCACCGTTCAAGCTCTCTACAGACAGAATTCCATGGTGAAATATATTCTTACTTTTCTTTGCATATTTCTGAGCCATTTCTTGAGTTTTAGATGATTCAGGTTGGTCGACTATGACTTTGGCTTGATTTTGAGTTGATTTCTCTTTCGAAGAAGTTCGCTCAGCAGGCGAGTGTTGTTGGTCGGTAACCTATGGATAGGTAAACTCTTTAATGAAATTCGCCAAAGCTTTTCCTCTAAATGATGACCTTAGTTCATAAATGATGCCATATTATCCTAAATCTACTGTCCAGTACATTAATCTTCTTGATTTCTCAGGGAGTGCTTGTCGAAGAGGTAGGTCAATATACACAACTATGGTGTGTACTTGGAAACAAGGCTTCATATGCTTGTGGGCTTTAATGAGTGATTAGGGCAGTTTCTCCAAGCGTGGATACCTGACTTTGTCTCCCTAAAATTCTTTGCTAGTGTAGTAAACTGGTTTCTGGATTCTATTATCCAACCGAACTAGTGCCGATCTAACTGCGAGCTCAGAAATAGCTAAATATAAGTACAATTTTTCTCCCAAAAGAGGTCGGGACAATAAAGGTGATGATCCCAGATAATTTTTTAATTCATGGAATGCTTCCACTCAAAGGTATTTTTAAGCACCTTAAAGAATGGTAAAGACCTATATGTTTCTCAAAAAACTAATTGGTTTAAAGCTTCTACTCTACCAGTAAGCCTTTGAGCATCCTTCTTACGGGTCAGCGATTGCATTTCTATCAGAGCTTTAATTTTGGATGGGTTAGCTTTAATTCCTCTTTGGTTTACTATGAGCTTGAGGAACATTCCCTCTTGCACATCGAATACACACTAAGTCAGATTTATCTTCATTTGATGCTTTTCTAGCTGATCGAAAGTTTGACTGACGTTCTTGATATGATCTGAAGCCTTCTTTCTTTTAGTCAACATATTATCTACGTAAACCTCCATATTTTTCCCAATCTTCTCTTCAAATACCTTTTTGACCAACTTCTGGTACGTTGCTCCAGCATTTTTAGGCCCGAAGGGCATTACATTATAGCAATAAGTACCTCAATTGGTGATGAAAGAAGTGTTTTACCTATCTTTTGGTTTTATTCTTATCTAGTTATATCCAGAATAAGCATACATGAAGCTTAGCAGCTGATGTCCTGATGTATCATCCACCAACTGATTAATTATAGGTAAGGGAAAGTGGTCCTTTAGGTTGACTTTATTAAGATCAGTAAAATCTACACACATTCGCCACTTATCATTTTTTCTTTTTGACCATCATAACGTTGGCCAACCAGGCTGGATATTTGACATCCTCAATAAATTGGGCCTTTTATAGTTTCTCCACCTCTTCCTGTGTATCTTGGTTTTTCTACAAACTGAAAACCATACGCCTTTGCTTAATCGGCTTGGCACCCTTATTAATGTTAAGCTCATGACAGAGGAAATTGGGATCAATCCTAGGCATATCCTTGTGAGTCCAAGAAAATACATTCCTCCGTTGACCAAAAAGCACAATCAATTCCTGTTTAATGAGTGGATCGATCTGAGTGGTTCTTTTTTATTTAGGATCATCCATGATTATGCTTTTGGTAGCTTTAATAATCTTCCCTTTGACTAACTCCATTTTATCTTGGGGATCCAGAGTTTTAACTTTTGACTCACTGTTGGGCTCCGTAGTGTGGGTAAATGGTGGTCTTTTTCTTCAAATTAATCAAATCTTCTTGCTCGACATAGGAGTAATAACATTCTTTGGCCACCTTTTGGTCACCTTTCACAACACCAACCCCAAAGTGACTAGGGAACTTCAAATACTGATGGACTATGGATGGTATTGCTTCAAACTTCTTTAATCCTATCCTGCCAAAGATCACATTCTAAGCAGACTGAACGTTCTTATCCATCACAAAAATTTATCTTTTTAGTGCGGCTTACTGACCAAGTGCCGAACAACATTTCTAGCTTGACTGTCCCAAGAGGGTGGACTTTTTTGCCTGAAAAAACTATTAATGTCCTGCAGTAGGGTTCCATCAGACTAAGTTTCAGTCCTAAACTCTGAAAGCAGGGGTAGAACATCATATCATCTAAGCTCCCATTATCAATCAGGACCTTGGCAATGAAGGATTCTTGAATTCTGAACTTGATGACTAATGAATCATCACGGGGATACAGTAACCCATAGAGTCATTTTTGGAAAAGCAGAATACCAATTAGTCTTTATTGACTTTCTTGGGCCAATCATCTTCATTCAGATTGATTATTTGGATATAGGAACAAGTGTGTGCTTCATTCATATATGCATTTCTCTCTGTTGTTTTATCCCCCCTCCTCTTGCATCGCCACCTATAATTACATGACAATCAAAAGAGCCAAAACATACCATAACTAATTTAAGTTCTACTTATTTGGGCTTCTTCGACAGGTCGAGATTATCTTCCTAACCATCTTCATGGTTTCTCTTCCTGTCATCTCTGGGTTTGTAGGGAGAATTTAACCTTCCCCTTGTTTCTCTACTTTCTTGCTGAATTTCTCGCCGATCAACAAATTTGTTCGGCTCTCCTCGACGAATGAGGGATTCCTCTTCATTATTCAAAGAGATACAATCATCGGTCGTGTGACCATGATCCTTATATAACTCACAATACTTAGATTTTTCCCTCCTATTAGGTGGTGCCCTTAGATTCTTGGGCCACCGCAAATCTCTATCGTGCTAAGCATCTCGGCTATCCCGACCATATTTTTATGTTGAGCTCTCTTCTTGACAAGTATGATCAGCATGTACAGGCCGTCGGACGCTGGATTTAGACCTAATTAAAGATTCACGGTAGTCAACTGGGTGTTGATTAGTTCTAGATAGCTCTCTTGGAGGATTTCTATTTAATCGGGGTCCTAACCGGTCAAAAGGTGAAGCTTTTCTCAATCTTTCCAAAATGCATGGTCTTTTTAATTAGAGAGAATGGCCATCATAGAATTCTATTGATTTGAGAGATGAACTCACTCCTGGAAGGTAAGACCTATCTCGTAAAGATCTGGAATAGCTATCTCGGCTATGCCTAGGAAGATGATGCGACATATCTCTCCTCGAAGAAGGAACCGTTTATTTTTTGGAAAGAGCTGGAGATCTAGCTTGCAATGATGGAGCTAATTGCCTCATTATTTCTTGCATGGCATTATGACCCCTAGCATTACTGATAAGAATTCCATTTAGGTCTGTATTCGTAGGTAGAGTAGATGGGATGATTGTGTTGCCTTCATTTCTGGCACTAGCCTCAAGATCATTCATCTTCCCTTATACTACAATGCATAGGATAGAGAACGAAAATTAGACACACGTTCCCATAGATGGCGCTAATCTATTGAAATGGACTAGATACAATTTTCTAACCACGGGTAAAATATAATATTGTAATGAAATGTTCACACAAAAGATAACAAGTTTTTGAAGTGGTTCGACTGTGTAAGAAAGCCTACGTCCACTGTTATTGTATTGATTTGAGTGATTACAGAAAGCTAGGTGCTCTTGTTAAGAAGAATATCCTAAAATCCGTTCTATCTTGCCTTTTGTGAAAGGAATACAATTTATTTACAGTGTCCCGAAGATCAAGGGTTGGGATGCCTTTATATATTCAAGAATGTACACCATACATAATGAATGTGATGGTTGATTATCTAGACCACATGTGGAAGGACCTTTGGCTATTTCCCTCTAGTGGTGACTATTCATTTACTTTGATGGTATGCATTCTTCATATTGGTTGGCATGCCTGCCGAGTAACTATCTTCAGGTTGATTAAATGACTGCTGACTAGGATTACTTCCATATAAGGAGTGGAGTGTCCCTTTCTGATTAGTCCCCAAAGGTGGATAATTTTTGGTATCAATAATGTGGATCATCACAAGTTAGCCACAACAGGCTATTGTGCATTATCATTTTTATTTGATTCAACCTCAGCTAATGACTGCATGTTCATTTGTTAATTGACATTATATCACAACAAGGCCCCGACGGATGGTTGGACATTATTATTATTGGCATGATAATTTTATCATTCAGGTGTCTCTTCATAACTCCAACTGGGAGCTCCGTAGTTATGTTGACTTGTTCATTGCAATATTAGTCAAGCAAGCCTCAGCGCATTGATGCTTCACAAACCTTTGGACGTCCTCTCCAATTGGGCCATTTATCTGATGAACATATAGTACTAGCTTGCACGAATTATTATTCGTACAAAAGCAAATGTAGAAGAAGCGCATCTTAGAAAAAATTGGTCTTGAATTGAAGGCATCTCAGCAAAGCACCTCGGTTGCATGGTCAAAATAAAAATTTCTTTATGACCTCGTCTTTGAACAGATCACAAATAAGAAGTTCACAAAATCTAGGAAATATGTTGCAGTCTTATGGACGATAAGACCATACTTGACTAATGCATGAATAAGATCCTAACATCAAACTTCATATATGACTTCGTCTTTGACAAGTCACGAACAAGAAATTCATAAAACTTCAAGAAGTTTTACCTAATCGAGTTAAAATATAGGAATAACCTAATACACTTAGTCACCACTGATAACTAATGCTACAACTTAGATCAACAAATCTATTTACAGTTTTATCTAAGAACAACATTAGTATAATATAAGGCATTACAATCATCACTGACCCGACTAACTAATCTACACAGATTACCTAGTCGGTAAGTTGATTAAAAACTAATCACAAGCTTAAATAAAGATCAACTAATTATTCCAACACCAAGGGATTCAGTAGGACAGTATAAAAATAGAAACAATCATTACGAGAAAAAAAACAAAGCTTTTAGAAGTCATTTCAAGGGACATTTTCCCTCAACCTTATCCATCCCAGCACGAGCAACAATAAGGGTAGAGAAACCAGAGTACCAGAGTACCTTTTAGCAGTTCGCAGTTTTCGAACTGTTTACAAAAATGCCACTGTACTGATACACCGAAAGGACGGTAGCCGACCTCCATTATTTTCAGGCACCGAGCAACTTTTCAAAATAAATAACCCATCCTTTCACAAAATCATAAAGCATGGAGTATTTGGGGCTTTTGTTGTACTTAAAATATACTCTCTTACGTGGACCAATGAGAAATGGACACCCATTCTCCTACGTGGTGATCTTTATAGTAAGTACCTATATGGTTAGCTCTCGAGACAGTTGGTCGGCTAATCAGCCGACCAACCTCATGAATATGAACCATCAAGAATATCAAAAGCCATTTGTTTGGAGTCACTAACAATTATTGCACCCGTGAATATCAACAATTATATTCATTGTATACAAATGTAAATGCCTGAATATATAAAGGCATTTCATCTCTTGGACTCCTAACCATTATAAATTAATGATCTCCTATAGCTTAAATGTACAATTAAATCATTCTCAAGTACACCCAACTGTGTTGTTGTAATCACAAAAAATAATACCAACAGTGGATGTAGGCTTTCTTCATGGCTAAACGACTTTAAAAATCTTTGTCTCTTGCGTATTTGTTTATATCGCATATCAATCTTTATCTGTGATTATAAATCTGGATCCAGTCCATTTTTTGACATCAACACCATTGATATATCAATTCTTCTTCTTTTCCTCGGGGTCCACTACTTTTGGGACAAATATAGATATGTTTGTGAATTCTTGCTCCGAAATGAGAAAGTCTCTCTTCTTCTCTATTTTTGTGTACATGGTGGTGTGATTGTTTTATTTATTTGGTCCCGTTGATAATCACTTGCATGCTAATTTAAACTAAATAATTTCATTCGATAAAATTAAAATTGATTCAAGTTAAAAATAATTTATTTTATTGGCATGGTAATTAATTAATTGGAATTGGACCCTTAGGTGCAACTAATTTCATTGTAAAAAAAGTAGTGCAAGTGTCACTTAAAGAGAAAGTGGTGGATTTTAGGAGTGAAACGGATATTCAAAAATCCGAATCCGTCCGGTATTCGTATCCGAATTTAGCGGATATTTACTCGAATAAGTATTCGAAAGAGGGATTTGGATACACGTTTTAAATATCCGGAAAATGGATATGGATACGGATACGGATAATACTAGTATCCGGGATAGATAATCCATATCCGAGATGGACAATTCATATTGGCGGATATCCATTTTTACGAATATCTGTATCCGTAAAATAATTATATTTATTATTTATTTTGAATATTTTAATTAAATAATATGAATATTTTTTATAGTATAAAATAATACTAATATTAATGTAATATAAGTACAACATTTAGCATAAGATTATTTATATAACATATTTAGTATTACAATAATAGCCAAGTTTTTTTTTAATTTGCTATTTAACAAAAATAAATAAATTAAAAGGTAGGGTATTTCTATGTAGTTGAATGGGTGAGGACTAGAATCTTAGAATGAAATATTGATAAAAAGAACTTATGACCATTGCGGTGGATAATGTCGGATACAATAAGCCAACGGTTGAGCGTATTAAGTCATGGTTGAATGGTAAGAAAGTTTTTTTCCAAAATGGTGATATGTTCCACACCCGTTGCACATTTTATATTATTACTCTGATCGTTAGGAATGGGTTACAAGTGATTGATAATTTCACTGAGAGAATTCAAATAGTATTAAGCATGTCGGTTCATAACTTCAAAGAAATCAAATATGGGATGTTGCATTACGACAAATTCGTTTGAATTATAGAAAGAATGTGTAATTTGATATCAAACTAGATATAATTCTACATATCTTATGCTGAGAGTGCCATAAAATTGAGAGATCTTTTGAGTGTTGAGCGGAGTTGGATCGTGGATCCGATCTCCTTTTTGAGAAATCAACTTCATATGAAGGTTTTGTAGATGTGTCTCCGAGTATTCCTTGATCATTTCATCCAAGAGGACGAGTTTCTCTAATTCTATGATTTTTTTCTAGAATACTCTTTTCTTGAATATCATTCAAAAATATTTCAGATTGCCTAGTATTTCACCAATTGGCAGAAACAGGCGGAATCAAAGGGCATTACTTGAATGCTACTGCGGGTACATGTGAAGAAATGATGAAAAGAGCTATATTTGCCAGAGAATTGGGAGTTCTTATCGTAATGCACAACTACTTAACAGACGGATTCACTGTAAATACTAGCTTGGCTCATTATTGTCGCTATTCCTATGAAGTACTTCAGAGTTCCCAGATCCTTGGAAAAACTGATATACGACCGCCCTTCCATTTTTTTTTTATTTCCTCGACATCATTCCCCGGAAGGCAGATTTCATAAACATGACCACTAGAACTGTAGTCCCCTCCTTTCTCTTCTTGACAAAGACATAATGATCTGCATGACTTCTGGGGAGAAAATATTGAACTGCCAACTACTATTTTAATGATGTTTGTAATATTAATTATGAGTGAATAAGTGGCTGCAAATTAATGTGGATTATATTCATTTGATGGCATTGAAGGTTAGTACTTATGTTTGCACATTCTTTAATAATATAATTTGATGTTTCACACATTTACCTATATCTTACTTAGAGAATTATATATTTGATTCATTGATTAAACAGTAATGTATCTTAAAATAATAAGATGGATAAGGACATTATCCGAATCCGAAAAATCAGAGATGATACGGATACAGATAGTTATATTTATTATCCGGAAGGATATGAATACGAATACGGATATAGATAGGGATAGTGCATGAAGTTGGCGGATACGGATATAGATACTATGGTATTCGTTCCGTATCCGTCTGTTTTACAACCTTAGTTAGTTTTTATTAAACTCCCTGATGGTCTCAGTTCCATGAGAGCAATAAATATACAATACCGTCTTGAGAATCCATCAAATATTTGTGCTCCATTTTACCATTAAAGTATTTTATGAAATTAAAATTTCTAAATGGCATGCTAAATGCAATAAATTGCAGTAAAAAGATATTGTATCCTGGTTGCAACAGACCTTAATTGTCTTGGACAAAAGATACCAGCGTCTTCTTCAGCACTCACCCGATTGGTACACCAACTCCCAACTAAATTACAAGGTCATTATCGTATACTTGATGTCTGACTTTACTCACAGATAGGAAACAATAGATATATCGATTTCAGTAGTGGTTTAGAATTTTTTTAACACCAATATATTATTTGATTTTCAGTGTCATGCCACCTAAGTTGTTTAAGGTCTTCTCCTTACCAACCAAATTGCTAATAAAAACCATCGAACAATCGGGCATTATATTCATATTTCAACTCTTCATTCTACAACAAATGAGTGCCGGCAGAACATTTGTGTTGATAGTATTCTTCTGGGCACTTCTCACAATTGTTACCCCCATCCTTATTCGAATGTCTGCATCTGCAAAACCCTTCTTGGGTATCAATGGTATGGCATATAAAATATACGGGTATTCATTATTTCACTAAAACGATCGTGTTATATAGTTTGAACATTGAATAATTTTCTTTTCCTTTCAGCTTCTGCAGTTCAGAAAAGAGATAAAATGGTGCATGGGAGAGTGATGAGGTTGCTGCCGAGAAGGGCACTTATAGCTATGGCCCCACCCTCACCGGCCCCATCACCTGCACCCGCGCCAACATTTGAGTCTGATTTAGGATTATAAAGGTTGTGAAATTAACAGTGAGATTTGGACCTATTGAGTTCAATATATTATACGTGTGCAGGACATATATATAAACAAAAATATTGAAATTGAACTGTTTTAGAAATATGAGCAATCTATATTATTACTAAGTTTTTTCAAATTTGATGTGGGAAACCATGATTGTAATTATGTCAATAGTAGGTGGAACAAAGGGATATATTACTTTTCGAATTTATTGAACATGTTATAAATAAAGTTTTGAGTGTTGCTCTTGGAATTAATATTTGATCAGATTATAGTATAGAGACTTGATTGCCCTTGATATAGAATTGATTAGATTTTAGCCTCCGAATTATAGTCTTTTTGTGCAAAAGCGTGTTAGTTTTAAGATGTCAAGGGTTTAATATTTCTTTTTAGCTACAATGAGAAAAACAACTTTTATTTGTAGAAATAATTAGGTTGAATGTTTTATGAATAAACACAATAACATACAAATGGGTGAAAAAAGTCATCTAACTATTATTCTATTTATCATATAAATAAAAGCCCCAACCTTGAGTTGTTAATCTACTCCGCATTGATCATGCAAAAGAATAAAAATTATTTTACAATTGTACCTACCTTTTAGCAGAATAGTCTAACCATCAATCTAGCCGAACTTCTTAATGTTCTCATTTTCCTCTTAAGATCCTGCATAGCAAACTTCTTTTAGTTTTCATTTTTTATTCCTCATTCATTCAGCTATACATTGAAAAATACTACCATAATAATTTTGATGTAACTTGAATTTGACCACCCAAATTCTCTAGGACCCACGTTCAAAAGTAAGTAAAAATGTAAGGGGCAATGATTTTTGAATAGGTCTTTGAATCGACAAAGGTGGACCTGTTAAGAAGAGGAAAACATAACAATCTCATAGGCTATTGAATATATGAATTTACTTCCAACAAAGAAAAAGCAAAAAATAAGTAACAACTTCACACAGATTGATAAATCAGTAGAAATATTAATATACATGCTAATTTTAAGTTAAGTAGGGTATTTGCAAAAAATACTTAAAATTTTAAATAAAAGCATCAATAAATTATTTAGATTTTGTCCAAAATATGGAAAATAACCCTCAATTTGATGACAACGATCAGTGGAGGCACGATATTATGTTATAATAGTAATTAAGTTCAATTTAATTATAAAAAGGGAAGATCTAAAACATCTCATATTCAAAGTAAAATAAGATTTGCTACAATATTAAAATGAGGTAGAGTTTAGGATGCACTAAAGCACCACTATAGCTTGGTAAAATAGAAAAGAATTTGGATAAATATTTCATTAGCATTTAATAGTTCCACATGAAATCACAAAAACACACAAATTTAAATACATAATTGCAATCTGCCATAGATATGTGTACTATTTAAAACCAATCATCAATATAATCTGAAGGATAATAATATAAGTATCAAGAAGTTATACCAAGTTGACAACTCAAGTGACATGAACTCCCCTCATTACCTCTCCTCTCCATTATTCACCCTTATTTTCTCTTTTCAAACAGCATCTATCATTTTTTTTCTAAGTTTTCATTCTTTTTTTTTAACAATTGATATAAAAAAGGTTTTTATATTAAAAAAAACATTTTTTCTATTAATATAAAAAATAGTTTTTTAATAAAAAGAAAAATAGTTATTTTATTAAAATTAACAGTTTTTTAGATACATAAAAAATTTTCTATTAATATAAAATAATAGTTTTAAAATTAAAATTAAAATGATATTTTTTCATAAATAAAATAAAAACTATGTTTATTAACATAATATCGCGATTGATTAGTGCTGCTGGAGCGGACCCACATTCCCAGTCCCACATCATTTGTTGAATGTGGGTCCGCGCCAGCGGCATATTAGTAAACATGTTTTTTTTATGTATGGAAAAATTATTTTTTTATTTTAATTTTAATCAAAAACTGTTTAATTTTAATGAAAAAAAGTGTTTAATTTAATGTCTTAGTTTCGCGATTGATTAGTGCCGCTGATGCGGACCCACATTCAACAAATGATGTAGGTTTAGGAATGTGGGTCAGCGCCAGCGGCACTAATCAATCACGATATTATGTCAGTAAACATAGTTTTTTTTATTTATGAAAAAAATAATTTTTTAACTTTAATTTTAAAACTATTTTTTATATTAATAGAAAAACTGTTATATATATATATATATAATTGTTAATTTTAATAAAAAAGCTGTTTACTTTTGATTAAAAATAACTGATTTGTTATATTAATAGATTTTTTTTAATATATAAAATGACGTGGGTCCGCGCCAGCGGCATATTAGTAACCATGGTTCTTTTTTGTGAATTTTTTTTAAAATTTTAATTTTAATAAAAAATCGTTAATTTTAATTAAAAAAGTGTTTAATTTGATGTCTTAGATTCACGATTGATTAGTGCCGTTGTCGTGGACCCACATTCAATAAATGATGTAGAATCAGGAATATGGGTACGCACCAGCGGCACTAATCAATCGCGATCTTATGTCGATAAACATAGTTTTTCTTTATTTATGAAAAAAATATTTTTTTAATTTTAATTTTAAAACTTTTTTTTATATTAATAAAAAAACTGTTTTTAATATATGAAAAACTGTTAATTTTAATTAAAAAAAACTATTTACTTTTGATTAAAAAAATTGTTTACTTTTGATTTAAAAAACTGTTTTGTTATGTTAATAGAAAAAAATTATTTTTTAATATAAGCAACTGTTTTTATATCAATTGTAAAAAACAAAAGGATAAGAACTTATAAAAAAAATGATAGATGCGGTTTGAAAGAAAAAATAAGGGTGAACAATGGAGAGGAGAGATAATGACTGGATTCCATGTCACTTGAATTGTCAACTTGATAAAACTTCCTTGTACTTGTATCATTATCCTAATCTGAAACATGTCTAATTTCTCTGATCCATTTTGTTATATTAATGATCGCAAATAATTGAACATACCCATTTTTTGTCAAAAATACGGGTGATTCCATGTAATCTGAATAAACTAAACTAGAAATAACTGTCTTGGAGAGAAATACCAAGCGAATCAGGCAAGATTGCAAGACTCATGCCAGAGGGTATTGTGAATGTCAGGGGTGGGGTATAGACAACGGTAGTAGGATATGTTTGTAATGCCCAGACTAAAATATTTGGAATATAGAGAGAGAGAAAGAAAGTAGAGTGCGAAAGAACCAAGAGAAGCAAAAATACAAATGTTGAAAATTTTGAATTCAAGAATCAGCTTACTTTTAAGAAAAAAATAGATGAAACAAAATGTTCCAAAGAAAAAGCTCTTAATCTTTTGAAAAATTTACACACCTCACTTGGAATAGAAAAATTAACAAACCTCTAAGAGACCAACCTAAGTAATGTCGCATTGAACATAAAAAACTGAAGCACTATAAACTCTAATGCCAACACAAATAATTATAATAAGATCATGTATAGAAATGTTGTGTACATACATGGTATTACATAGTTTTAATTTAAGGAGTTGATAGCTACATTTAGTTGACATGTGAAATAGAAGGAACCAAAAACTTATGAGCGCAAAATTTTGTCATGACTGATGTAAAGGGATACACAAATAACCCTATAAAAGTTGGCCCTTTTGTGAGCAATCGCTAAAAAATATATGACTGGGCGAGCAAGTCAAACTCACATGCAAAGCCCAAATCACGATCAAGGAAAATATTAGGTGAGCAAGCCCAAAGTCGCATGAAAGTTACATGACCATTGACTATCATGTGGGTTGGACAAACAAGTCCAATCCACTAATATTGACTACAAATGACAACTAGTGAGGGGAAGCTATACGAGCAATCGTAAGTCACACAATTTTTTTTTTTTTTTTTTTTTTTAATTTTTTTTTTTAATAAAAGTTCATTTATTAACATTGGTTTATTGCTTGAAGACAAGTTTACTTAGCAAGAAGCCTTGGCCGAGCAAGTAGCGCTCGAACAGATGGCTAGTTAGGACTCTTGAAAGTTTTAGTTTGGAGGTTGAGAGGTAAGTGTTGAGAGCAATGTTCAAAAAAACGCGGGGTGTGATCGAGGCGTGGAGGCCAAGCCTTAAGCCTTAGAAGCCTAGGCGGGACTTGACGTAAAAAGCCGTGAAAAGGCGTTTAGGTCTTTTTAATATATTTTAATATTTTTTAACCATAACAAGGCTATTAAAATACTAAAATTGTACATATCATAAAAATAAAATCTTTAAAAGGCGATGTCGTTTCACTAAAGCATTGTTGTTTTTAGAGAAAAAGTACGCCTTAAGGGTTTTACCAAGCATAAGGCGTCAAAATCCTAAGGCGGGGCGTTTCTCCCAAGCCTCAAGCCTAGGCGGAGCCTAGGCGGGTTTTTTAGAACAATGGTTGAGAGTCTAAGATCAACCACTTCAATACCTTAGGAAAGAAATAATACTAAGGTGAGGGACCCGAGAGGTCACACACACAATTACACAGTTCACAACCGTTAAATGAGCGAGCAGCCACTAACTAGCTTGGAAGTTATTTTTAAAAAGTGACAATGGCGAGTCACCCATAAAACTGCTCTCAATTTTTTAAATTTTTTTTGCCAATGTAATCATTTAGGGTCCGTTTGGTTGACAATGGACAAAGGAGTGGGCATTAGACAAATTTTTCCTAGTTTTTTTTCATATGACGCTATCAAACAACCATTAGGCGAAATTAAATTAAATCCAATTAGTTTATTTAAAAACAGTTTTTATATTATATTCAAAAATATTTAAAAAAAAATTTATAATATTTTTATATTACGATTTTTAAAAAAAATTGTAAAACATTTTCTTAACAATTTTTTATAATATTAAAAACAATTTAAAAATATTACAAAACAATTTTTAAATATTCACAAAAGTTTTTTTTAACTATGTAAAATATTTTAAAAAATTATTTTTGAAAACTTCAAAATTATTTTTATCTCAAATCCAAAACAGTTTTTAAAAATGTTAAAAACTATTTTACAATACTTTTATATTACGATTTTAAAAAAAATTTGTAAAACATTTTCTTAACAATTTTTTATAATATCAAAAACAGTTTTTAAAACATTACAAAATAGTTTTTAAATATCCATAATAGTTTTTTTTATTATTTAAAATAGTTTTTAAATTGTTTTTTTAAAACATTAAAACTATTTTTATATTATATTCAAAACAGTTTTAAAAATGTTAAAAATAGTTTTTACAGTATTTTTATATTACAATTTTTAAAAAAATTTGTAAAACATTTTCTTAACAATTTTTTATAATATTAAAAACAGTTTTTAAAACATTAAGAATAGTTTTTAAAACAATACAAAACATTTTTTTTAACTATTTAAAGCAGTTTTTAAAATGGTGTTTTAAAACTTTAAAACAATTTTTATAATATATTCAAAACAGTTTTTAAAAATGTTCTAAACAATTTGTACAATATTTTTATATTACGATTTTAAGAAAAAACTGTAAAACATTTTCTTAACAATTTTTTTATAATATTAAAAACGGTTTTTAAAACATTACAAAGCAATTTTTAAATATTCGCAATGGTTTTTTTAATTATTTAAAACAGTTTTTAAAATATTAAAAGTGCTTAAGATGTTAGCAAATTTGTAAACAAATATTTTTCACTCAAATAGATAAGCAAAATTTGCCTACGCATTATGCATAAGAGGTGTTGTACATTAGCAAATAACTTGTACGCAAACTTTTGTACCAAATACACCAAATTGTAGATAAATACCCCATTTGCTAAATTATTTGCCATTTGCCATGGCAAATAAGCGCAACCAAACGGACCCTTAAAAGTAAACAAAACAATATTTCTTGGTATTATGCCCGATAACATTACTTTTTGACCTTGGTTTCACCAGGTTTCACCTGTCGACAAACAGATCGTGGTAGACAACAACTAATAGTGATAAGGACAAAAAGTACTACTTAGATATTTATCGTAAGGGAATATTCCCTCTGTCGCGCATGCGCCATGTTAGTCCTAACACTTTTATATAAAAAGAGCATTTAGGCATGATTATTATTCATCTGCACTCGATGACTGTTACTCTGTACAATTTTCCATAGAAAAGTATTCTCTCCCTGCTCTCTCCATGGTACTTAGAGTCCTTATCTCTCAACTCTCAAAGAATTATCACTCTTAAGTGGTTTTATTCCTTCTGTTCTTATTGAAAATGTGTTACTTAATCACTGTCTTCCTCTTTATTGTAATTGAAAATTTATCACTGTATTGAAAAAGTTCATTTTTGATCTACTTGTTGTTCTTGAAACATTAATACCTTGAAGGAATTTTGCATTGGAATGGGCCATGTCTTACCCTTTCAATTTGTTCATAAACCGCAGTATCACTACCTTTTCTAATTGATGACTCTGCTGGGGAGGCATCCTTATTTTCGTGGATAAATAAGGTTACTATATTTCTAAGTAGTTAGTTTTTGAACATACTCAGGGCCATCAAACCACAAATGAGGAAGTTGTGATTGCTAGAGCAAGATCTCCTAACCTTTTCGTAGGAGAGGCAAGCACCTAAGTGGCTCTATCGGTATTCGAAATGAACCTCATGAGTATGTTCTTTAAGTTTATGAGGCAGCGTTACACCAATGATGGCTCCTATCGGTGGAACATGCATAAAGAGGTGGTGCCAACAAGAAGGGTGGTGCTATAGTAGGTCTCAACTCTTATGAGTTCGTCAGCAACGAAGAAAGTGAAGGTGGGGGAATCACCCTCCAAGGAAGTCAAGATGGAAGAGGTGAAGAGGGATTGCTCTCACTCCAGAGAGAATCTCCTTTTTATATATGAAGAGTTGCACAAGCCCTATCCACACAACATCATTGAGAATCCATACCCTGAAGGGTATGTTCCACCTAAGTTCATGAAGTCTAATAGTTGAGGAGAAAATCCTAGGGAGCACGTTAAGATATTTGTAGAGTACCTTGGCATGCACGATAATGATTGTTGATACCAAATTTAATCTGCTGACGTGGACCAATCATATGAAGACATGTGGCTATCTACATGGCAACTACAAACACTTCCGAGGAACTCCCACGCTTTGAGGAACAAAACTACAGCGAGGAAGACTAGTTCCCCGAGGAACATTGCTTACCCGAGGAACTCACATGCTCCGAGGAGCTCATACACTCCGAGGAGCAAACCTCTCCGAGGAACTCTTGAAATAGTAAGAAGCTTAGGCGGTCTGAGCAACTCAGGCAGTCCGAGCTGCATCACGAACAAAGCATTTATAGCTGGATAATCAACAGTTCAACTGATTCATTAAATGCGTATCATTCGGACGCGCACGCAAAGAGGGCATTAAATGTATTACCCTTTCATATGCATATCATTTAATGTATTACCCTTTCACTTTACAGCCTCAGGGCTATAAATACATTGTACAATCCTCATTGTAAGGGGATCCCCAGACCGGAATTTCTTGAGATAACTTGTAATTGAGAATTCCCATACAAACAGCAATACCAAAATAGTGGACGTAGGCCATTCTTATAAGTCTGAACCACTTTAAAATTCTTTGTCTCATTTATTTATCTGTGATTGAATTATTAGAGTGATCTAATTTTTTACATCAACAGATTGGCGCCGTCTGTGGGAAACGACTGATAATATCGTTTTCTCATAAAAAATAATCCATTACCAATGGCTGATATTCCTGAATCCAGCAATCGAAACGCTGGAACCCCTCCAAATCCATCTGCTCCACCAATTGTTCCAGATCTGACTGGAATAATGGAAAATCTGGCTCAGGGCCAGACCGTCATGAAAGAAACAATGCGACAACTCATCCAAACCCTCCATGGCGGAGCATCAGCTCATTCCGGACCACGAAGCATTCAAAGAAATACCCGTGCCCCTTCTTCGCGTACTAGGTGTACTAATTCATATCGCAATGATGAATCTGAAGATTTTTCTTATCAACCTGGACGAACTTCGTCAGTGCGAGCCATAGATACTGAACAACGTGTCACCCTCTCCCCAGAAAGGGCCAACAAATTGGAAAGATTAAGTAGGGCCTCTCCTTTCGATCAATTAGGTCCTAGGAGGAACAAAAGTCCTCTTAATGCAGCGTCGAGGAGCTTTCGATGACCATCAGATTTAAGGGAAGGATCTGCCCAGTCGCGACCAGCTGCTCGTCAAGATAGATCCTATGACCGACTAGTTGCTCGTCAGGATAAATCCCAGGAAGCTACTTCAACACGATCAGTTGCTCGAACCAATAGGCCCGAGGAAGGAAATGATGCATGGAAAGGATCTATTCAAAGGCTGGAGGATAGATTAGGGGAAATGGCTAAGGCTAAGAATCCTCTACAACGAACCTTTGTTCGAGGAACACCTTTTGTCCAGGACATTGTTGATTTTCCAACACCATCAAAGTTCAAAGCACCTGTTGTGACTCCCAAGTATGATGGAAAGACTGACCCTATCCTTTATATAGAACAATACCAAGCTGCAGCCGATATATATGCTGTCCCAGATGAGATGAGATGCAGAGCATTCTCGGGAACACTTACCGGATCTGCTTAGATATGGTATAACAATATTCCTCGGGGTAAGATTTCAACTTTTATTCAACTGGCCGAGTTATTCATTGGGAATTTTTTCTTTGACTCAAAGCCAGTTAAACGAGTAGCACATTTGTTAAGTGTTACACAAAAAGCTGGGGAGAGTATCAGAGATTATATAACTCGTTTTAATAACGAGAAACTCGAAGTCATTGATTTTGAGGAGAAGACAGCTATTACTGATTTGATGAGTGGACTACTGCCGAACAAGTTGTACTACACTTTGGCCAAAGATCCACCTCGAACCATGTCGAAGCTGATGGGAAAGGCGTCCAAGATTATGAATGTCGAGGAGGCTATGTCTGCGAAGAAGAATATTGACGCCAAAGAAACCAAGGTGGAAGGTAATAAAGCTAAGAGGAAAGAGCATAAGAACAATGGTGGTGACAAACATTCCAAAAATAGGTCGTCATGGGAAGTCTTAAGGAAATTTGATAATTACACACCTTTGAAGGCAAATATCAACCACGTCCTGGAAGAAATTAAGAACACCGAAGAGTTAAACTGGCCAAAGAAAATGAAGGCAGACCCTGACATGAGGAATAGGGAAAAATATTTTGAGTTCCACAAGGATCATGGCCATATGACTAAAAATTGTATAGCTCTTCAGAATGAGATTGAAACATTCATCCGACGAGGAAAGCTAGCAAAGTATGTTGATCGTGGAGGTGAAAGAAAAAACAACGACCGAACTAGAGAGAGGTCTAGATCTCCTCGTCGAGCAGAGGAGAACAAGAAGAGAACCCATGAAGTTGATCCAGAGGATGATCCTGATCTACCCAATAAACCAAGGAAGCCAGAACGAGAGGTATTTTCAATACGTTTTGGCTCATTTGATGCTAATGTTATTACAGGAGGAGATGCAGGAGGAAGAGACCTTACTGCAGAAAGAAAAGCTTACCTCGGTGAGGCACAAGCTTGCTCGTACATTCAGCGAATAAATTTAGCTGAGGAAGATCGCCCGAGAAAGGTGAACAAGGAGAAGTTGTTCATTGGGTTCTCAAAGAACGACCTTGCAGGTGTTCTATATCCTTATGATGACCCGCTGGTGATCAAAATGAGGATGTAGGTGGTTATGATTTCAAGAGTGCTGGTCGACAATGGTAGCTCGACAGACATCATATTCTACTCGTGTTTCGATAGTTTAAATCTAAAGCTATCTCAACTAGAGCCTTACCACAGACGCCTCATTGATTTTGCTGGCGAGAAAGTATTTCCACTTAGGACGATCAAGTTGGATATATTCATTGGTACGTGGCCTGCTTGTCGAACATAAAGAATACGTTTCTTCGTGATGGATAAGAATGTCCAATCATCGTACAATATCATCATGGGAAGAGTAGGATTGAAGAAGTTCGAGGCTGTGCCATCTACAGTACATCAGTGCCTAAAGTTTTCAACAAACTTTGGAGTAGGAGTTGTGAAAGGTGATCAGAAAGTACCTCGAAAATGCTATTATTCATCCGCCGAGCAAGAAGAACTGGAAGAATCAAAGAAAAAGACCACTACTTATCAAGTGGATGAAGGTGCGGAAATTAAAACATTGGATCCTCGAGATGAGTCGCAACTCGTGAAGGGTCAAGTGGTGGAAGCTACTGAAAACATCATTCTGGACGACGAGCACCCTGAGCGAACTACTCAAATAGGTTCATCGTTGGAAGCCTCATTAAAACAAGAATTAATAACTTTCCTTAGAACAGAAGATAAACTTTTGCGTGGAGTCATGAAGATATGCCCGGGATAGACATAACCTTCTTATGTCACGATCTCAACGTGAATAAGGAAATCAATCCTGTGAAGCAGAGAAGAAGAGTATTCAGTCCCGAGAAGAATCAAGCTATACAGGAGGAAGTCGAGAAGCCCCAGAAAGCTTGTTTCATTGAAGATGTTAAATATCCAGATTGGTTAGCTAATGTGGTGATGGTAAAGAAGAAAAACAACAAGTGGAGGATGTGTGTGGACTTCACCGACCTCAACAAAGCATGCCCAAAGGATCACTTTCCACCGCCCCGAATTGACCAACTGGTGGATGCTACCTCGGGACACGAGTTGCTAAGCTTCATGGATGCTTACTCTGGTTACAATCAGATTAAAATGAAACCTGAAGACAGGAAAAGCACTTCTTTCATTACCCCTAGGGGAACTTATTATTATAATGTTATGCCTTTTGGTTTGAAAAATACAGGTGCGACATATCAGAGGCTGATGAACAAGGTCTTTGCTGAACAAATCGGTGACAATATAGAAGTCTATGTTGATGACATACTGACAAAAAGTAAGAAAGATGTCGATCATCTAGTTGACTTAAGCTAGACTTTTGATCAACTAGATAAATATCAAATGAAGCTGAACCCGACGAAGAGCATCTTTGGAGTACGAGAAGTCATGTTTCTCGGGTACATTGTCAATCAACGAGGCATTGAAGCAAATCCTGAAAAGATCAAGGCTCTATTAGGGATGCGATCTCCAACGACGAAGAAGGAAGTACAAAGTCTCACAGGACGAGTAGCGGCACTCAACAGATTTGTGTCGTGAGAAACTGATAGATGTCTCCCATTTTTCAAGACACTCAGAAAGACTTTTGAGTGGAATGATGAATGTGAGAAGGATTTTCAAGACTTGAAGAAATACTTGGGAGCACCTCCACTGTTGTCCAGGCCACTGATGGGAGAAAAATTGTATTTGTACCTTGCAGTGTCCGAGAATGCAGTTAGCTCGGCGTTGATCATAGTGGAGAATGGAGTACAAAATCCAATTTACTACACAAGTAAGGCCTTCCGAGGAGCAGATATCAAATATCCAAGGCTGGAGAAATTGGCACTGGCGCTGATTGAGGCAAGTAGGAGAATGAGGCCATATTTTCAGGCTCATACTATAGTAGTATATATTGATATGCCACTGTGGCAAGCCCTTCATAAGCCAGAAAAATCAGGGAGATTGATGTACTGGGCAATAGAACTCGGTGAATATGATATAATTTATGAACCCAGATCATCACTAAAAGGGCAGGCTGTAGCAGATTTCATAGCGGAGTTCACCTATCCTGATACCCCCTAGGAGCAAAAGTTGCTCGCTGATCAACCTGTGGATGTTACAGGATCAACAAACACAAGCTCAGACCAATTTCGATTGGTAAAAGGGCGTGTGGATGTTACAGGATGTGATGTAGAGATAGTTGTGAGAACTCCGGACGAGGAACAAGAGTTGCTCGCTGATCAACCTGTGGATGTTACAGGATCAACAAACACTAGCTCAGACCAACTCCGGTTGGTAAAAGGGCTAGTGGATGTTACAAGATCATTGACTTCGAGCTCAGAACAACTCCGATTGGTAAAAGAGCAAGAAAAAATGATCGACGAGGAGCGAGAAAAATCCGAGGAGGATGAAAAGAAGCTGTAAATATTTCATCTAGGAACTCTGACTGATTCGAAATTTGAAGACGAGTTACCTATATGGAGGCTATATGTAGATGGCTCATCTTGCAATACAGGATGTGGCATGGGGATAGTTTTGAGCACTCCGAACGAGGTCGACATGGAATACGCCTTGCGTTTCCAATTCAAAGCTTCCTACAATGAGGCTGAATATGAGGCCATGATCGCAGGGCTTAATTTGGCAAAAGTTACGGAGGTGCAGCAAGTTATGATCTTTAGTGACTCTCAACTGATTGTAAACCAAATGACGGGAGTATATGCAGTTAGAGGAGAATTAATAATCAGATATCATGCAAAGGCAAAGGAGCTGGTGTCAGAATTTTGCCGCTATTCAGCTGGTCAGAATACCAAGAATGGAGAATGCGAGAGCAGACGCCCTAGCTCGACTAGCATCAGCAACTCGCACCGAGCTACGACGAACAATCCCAATTGAAGTGTTAGCTAGTCGGAGTATAGATGAAGACCTGATGATGAACTTTATCACCCTTGATTTAGGTCCATCTTGGATGGATCCCATCAGGGCGTATATCGAGGAGGGAGAATTGCCAATTGACAAGCTCGCTGCCAAAAAGTTGAAGTTTAAAGCTGCTCGGTATGTACTAATTAATGGTGCTTTATATAGACGAGGAATTATGGCAGGTTTGCAGAGATGTGTACATCCCTTCGAGGTGAAAGAATTAATTGAAGAAATCTCCGAAGGGTCTTGTGGAGCACATGTAGCAGGTCGGACGCTTTTACAAAGGGTGATGATGCAAGGATATTACTAGCCAACAATGAGGGTTGATTGCATAGCCTACGCCAAGAAATGTGACAAGTGCCAGCGCTTTTCCTCCATCCGAAGAACTCCACAAGCATTGTTGACACCCATAACTTACCCTTGGCCATTTTCCATGTGGGGAATTGATTTGGTTGGGCCACTGCCAACGACCCGAGGAAGGTTCAAGTACCTCATCGTCGCAGTGGATTATTTTACTAAATGGGTAGAAGCTGAGCCACTCATTGATATGACGTACGAGAAGGTGTACCAATTTGTTTGGAAGAACATCATTTACCGATATGGTCTCCCTCATGCCTTCATCACAGACCATGGGACACAATTTGATAACGAGGAGTTTGCCTCCTATTGTCATCAATCAAATATTTTGAAGGTCCACTCAGCACCAGGCCATCCTCAAAGCAATGGACAAACTGAAGTGACAAACAGAATGCTGCTGAACGGTTTGAAGAAAAGATTGGATGATGCGAAAGCAAACTGGATCAACGAGTTACAATCAGTACTCTGGGCTTACCGAACTACTCCCCGAGTCGCAACTGGAGAATCACCATACATGCTGGCGTTTGGAAGTGAAGCCGTCATACCTGCCGAGTTGGGTCTTCCAACACATAGGGTATTGAATTTCAATTCCCCTGTCAGCGATCTAATAAGAAGACTGGATTTAAACATGCTCGAGGAAGTCAGAGAAGAAGCAGCCATTAGAAATGCTGCTTACCAGCACCGAACAGCTTTGTTTTACAACAAGAGGGTGAAGAAGTGCGACTTGAAAGAAGGAGACTATGTGCTGAAGAAAGTAATTCAAAAGCATAACAAACTGGAGGCAAACTGGCATGGACCATACCGAGTTACAGAAGTTGCTCGACCAGGAACTTACCTAATAGCAACTCTAGAAGGCGAGGAGTTTAAGAATGCATGGAACGCAGAGCACCTGTGCAAGTATTATCAGTGATGTATATGTAACGCAGTTCCATCAGTATGAATAAAATAAAAATATTCTGCAAGTCTCTCTGTTTATTGAAAAATTTTCGGGGAATACTCGTACTACGTACTACTCGGCACAGCTCGGCAGACTACTCAAGAAAATATTCCAAACTGTACCAAGTATGGTTGGTCGGGGATAAAAACCCACTAACTGTAGTTGGTCGACGAGGAGAAAATATTCCAAACTGTACCAACATAGTTGGTCGACGAGGAGAAAATATTCCAAACTGTACCAACATAGTTGGTCGACGAGGAGAAAATATTCCAAATTGTACCAACATAGTTGGTCGACGAGGAGAATTTATTGACCTTGGTTGGTCAGACACATTTTATGAAAAAGACAAAAATTTACCAAGTATGGTTAGTCGAGGATAAACTTTCACTAACTATAATTGGTCGACGAGCACAATTTAACAACCTTGGTTGGTTGGAAAATTTTTAAACATTTTTATACTCATTACTTTATTATTAAGTGATCGAGCAACATTACTGATACTTGTAACTTTTTTACTAAGTTGGTCGATGAACAACACTATTATTATCTTTTTAACAGATATGCATAAATATAAAGTGTTTGATATTTACAAGACAATAGCAATTAAGATTTGCAAGCAATAATGAAAGACTTTCACTATATTCGAAATAAATTACAAGTTACATTGATAATAAAATGAAAATTACATTGATATGTATATTAACTGTTACATTAAAAATTCCTATTCTATTGGTCTTTTCCCCTCCGCTTTCGATACAGGTTCCTCGCCAGCAGGCGGATCATTTAAAGACTGAGGAGAATTGATAAAGTTCAAATCCTTCAGCATCCTGACGTTCATTACAGAAGGTCAATCTAGAAGATGCTCGGGACGAGATACCTCAATTTGAGAATGTAAATTATAGTCACCGAGGTATTTTGAAATTAAGCTTCGTGGAATGGCCCGAGCAGGGATCCACTCCGTCTCCAGGTTGTACGGTGGCACAGGCAGGTCAAGCAACCCGGGATCATGGTAGTCCCATAGATAATGGCCTTGTTTGAGCTTCAACACACTTAAGGCATTCAGCCAACCTTGTTTGTAGCCCTCATTGTTGGCATTTTGGATACGATCATCCAAGTGGAATAGTGCTTCGTTGTATCCAGCCATCCAGAATTCCCTGGGATGTTTGTGGAATTGGTATGTTAGCCTTTCTAGCTGGTCGTGGAGATTCTTGATGAAAAGCTCCTTATTCTCCAAGACTGACTTCTACGCGGATAGCTGCTTTTCTAGGTCCCTAATTTTCTTTGACATATCAGATTACGCCTAGTTCTTCGCCATTAGTTGGAAAGCCTGGTTTTCTAAGGCAGATGCTGTCCTCTGTTCCTCGATAAGAACCCGAGCTACTCTTGCTCGTCCCCGAGGAGCTCTTCCTTGTCCCCGAGAAGACGTGGAAGGACCCGACCTCCTCAAGGTATCCAATTCGTTCCTTAATTTGGCATTCTCAACCTCTAAGAATGAAAATCCCTCGCCAGTCACTGGGATTAGGGCTGTTGAAGAAGAGGCTGTAGACTTCAACTGTGATAGCTCTTTCTGCAAGTTGTTATTTTCCTTTTCCAGCAGCTCGGAAATCTGTCTGCATTCCTCGACCTCTCCCCTCAGGGTTCTCTCCCTTACATCATAACCAGCAAAAAGCTTCTCGTAGCCCTTGTCAGCAACGATCAGCTTGTACTTTTTCTCATAACTCTCATGCAACAAGGCAGTTGATTCCTTGTATTGATTCTGAAGGTCTTCGAGGGTGCACTGGAGATCCTCGATCATTTCATAGTAAGCCACATTATTGGCTACCTCTCGATCAAGAAGACACTTCAGGTACTGATATGCTTCCACTGCCTGTTCTGAAGTATCCTGGCCAAGGATGTCGGCAACTTGTGCAGCACTCAAGTCTGTGTGACCAGCCTTAAAGTACTCATTGCACTGTTGCAGCAACTTTGTATCATGGGCAATTAGCAGATCCATCCTGGCCAGAAACTAGCAGAGAAAGAAAAGCAATCATTAATAAGAAGAATAAGCAGAGTATGAATGAAAGATGAACAACAATATGCAAGAAAATTCAAGTTTTATTAGATCATAAAATTCAGAATTACAAGTGCTGGATTACATTTGACAAAGAAATAAAAATATAAAAGCAAGCCCGAACAACACTACACCTTTTCCTTACCTCCCAAAACCTTCTCGGGAGGTTGGGAAGAGGAGGCAGGTTGCTCGGAGGGAACTGTGGGCTGTTCGGAGAGCAGCAGCAGTTGCTCGAAAGAAGAAACAACTTGCTCGGAAGCAGACTGGATGGCTGGGGGGTGATCTCCCATCACCATTGAAGACTCCTCAGAGGTAGCTTCGTCCTCTTCTAATTCTTCTGGAGTAGGAGGGGGGCCAGGGATGTGTCTCTGGAAGAGCTCGGATGACTCGTCGACCTTCATTTTCTGAAGGGCAGCAACCCATCAATCCCTAAAATACTTTAGACTGCCATAGTCTACTTGAGAGACCATGGAAGCACACCCCTTATCCCACCCCTTGTCCCAGCCAAATCTGAAGGACTTCTTCACAGGAGCTTTCCAAATCATCAGCAGCTTTCAGTTTTTGTTCAGCTTCATCCTTCTACCGAGTTACTTCCTGGAGCTGGTCCAACCTCTCCTCAGTAATTTTGAGTTTATTTTCCAGCTCTCCAGCGGCTTTGAGCTTTTCCTCAAGCTCTTTATTTTCCTTCTCCAAGGCATTCTTTTTCTTCTCCAACTCCTTGGAGGCATCGGCAACTCGAGCTTTTTCTTGATCGGAGGAGGAAAGTTTTTTCTCCCAGATAGCCTTATCAGTGGCATACTTCTGGCGGGAGTCTTCCAAAGATTTGATAGCCTCTTCCATAGCTCCCTCCACAATGGACGAGGAGCATGAGGCTTTAATGGCTTCATCCTTTTTCAGGATTATATTAAAGCAGCTCGTCAACTGTGAACAGAAAAAGAAAGCAAGTTAGAAACAAGAAATGACAAAGGAAACTATGAAAAGTTTAACGTAAAGAGACTTACTGAAGCAAGGTGACCAGCAACTAAAGAAGTAACCATGTCCCGAGTAAGGTTATCTTCGGTACCTTGGACCTCGGGAATGGTCAAGGACTTTACCGAGCTCATGTCAGAGCTCGGGGGAACAAAATTGGGAACTCCAGTCCCAACAGCTGGGGGCTGAGTAGTGGTGACAGCCAAATTGATCGAGGAGCTTTTCTTCAGCCTCCTCGGGGGAACCGGTACAGCCAAGGAAGAATCCTTGGTCGGTGATATCACAATCACCTCTCCAGCAGCAGCACACCTGCTCGGAGTCACTGCGGGCTTCTCGGCAATCTTTACAAGAGCAGCTGGAGGAGCTGCAGCAGTTTTCTTTGTCCCCTCCCTTGGGACATCAATCCTACTCCTCTTTTCCTCACCAGAACCGGAGGCAGTCTTCTCAAATAAGGTGGGAGGTCTTCTCTTCTTCATCCTTTCGCTCAAAGGAATGTGGGATTCAAGCGATGAACTTGCAGAGGTTGGTACTGGCTCTGCTTCACTGATTACTGGACGAGCAGTGAAGGAAGTTGTGTAGCTCTTGTATTGGAGCAGATATGAAGCCGACCTGATATGCTCGTCGGCAACACGTTGATGCAGACTCTAGATAAGTCCCAAATGCCTTATATTGACATCTGCTTCTCTTGGGAACTTTCTCTTACTATCAACTGTAAATAAACAAACATTGTTATCAGTGACACATTTTATCAAACATAAAACAAACATGATTTCAAAATAAATAAAATAAAATAAAAATAACTTATCCCATTGCCATAAGGAGGGCATCTGGGACCCTGGTAAACTTCATTTCCGGTTAATGGAGGGTGTTGCTAATTTTTTACGACAACCCCATGTTCAAAATAATCCCTATTGGCATCAGGGAGATTGACTACTAAGGCTCTATTTATAAACCTAGTTTTTAAATAATAAATATTATCATTAACTGCCCATCTATAGCAGTACATAATTTCTGGAATTCCTATACGAGTTCCATGCACTTGATTCAATTTATGCCCCCTATTAACTATTCTCCATGTGTTGGGGGCTATTCGTGCAGGAACAACATCAAAGTACTGACAGAATTCCAGACACAAAGGATTTGGTGGAAAAGAAAATCCACACTTAGCAAAAAAGAGACTGGGGAACCAATGTCCCTCAACCAAATTGAAATAATTAGAAGGCTCAGAAAGCTCTTCCAAGACAACCTAAGAGGGAATGGAAAAATGAGATCGAAATTTGTCAAGAGATTCAACAAGGTAAACCATGGTGATTAAAAGAAATGAAGAAGAAAGAAGAAGATCTTGCAGGAAAAGAGTAGAGCTGATGACGACAAACGGTGGAAGGGATGAATACACAAGAGAGTAAAAGACAATGAAAAACTCGAAGATGAAAATTTGAAAAGGTAGAAGACGATGGGAGTGTCTGTGAAGTTTAAATACCTTACCTTGGGAACTGGCGAAGTAATGATTACAAAAAGGATGATTATGTTACCGGCGGCTAAAAGGTCATTAAATATAGGCGCGGGAATCAAAGCGGGCAACAGCGGCTAAAAAGACGAAAAAGTAACGCGGGAATCGAAGCACGCAGAAAAGTCCAAAAAAGCATGATTCTACGAATTTGGAAGGAGAAATAAATACAAGGGAAATGCTCCTAAAAATCAGGAAGACTATTTAAAGCTACCATATTCCGAGAAAGAATGTTCCATACTCCTCAAATTTTGAACTATGAAACATTGAGGGCTTCTGTTGATATCAAATTTAATCTGCTGACGTAGACCAATCATATGAAGACACGTGGCTATCTACATGGCAACTACAAACACTTACGAGGAACTCCCACGCTCCGAGGAACAAAACTACAGCGAGGAAGACTAGTTCCCCGATGAACATTGCTTACCCGAGGAACTCACATGCTTCGAGGAGCTCATACACTCCGAGGAGCAAACCTCTCCGAGGAACTCTTGATATACCAAGAAGCTTAGGCGGTCCGAGCAACTCAAGCGGTCCAAGCTGCATCTCGAACAAAGCATTTATAGCTGGATAATCAACAGTTCAACTGATTCATTAAATGCTTATCATTCGGACGTGCACGCAAAGAGGGCATTAAATGTATTACCCTTTCATATGCATATCATTTAATGTATTACCCTTTCACTTTACAGCCTCAGGGCTATAAATACATTGTACAATCCTCATTGTAAGGGGATCCCCAGACCGGAATTTCTTGAGATAACTTGTAATCGAGAATTCCCATACAAACATCAATACCAAAATAGTGGACGTAGGCCATTCTTATAAGGCTGAACCACTTTAAAATTTTTTGTCTCATTTATTTATCTGTGATTGAATTATTAGAGTGATATAATTTTTTACATCAACAATGATAAATAGTTAAAGTTTATAGATTTATCGAAGACTCTTACGGGCAAGGCCTTCACGTGGCACTCTCACTTGGCACCGAATAATATTCCCACCATGGAGGAGACGTATAAGAAAATCTTACAAAAATTCTTTTTAGCTGAAGATGATTTTACTCTAAGGCATTTGTTTCAGGAGTTGCAAAAATTTGGTGAGGAGCTAATATTATACATCAAACGTTTTAGAAAAAAAAACACTAGATGTCCACAAGGAGGTCACGAAGGCCAAGGGTTTGCAAATTTATGTGGAAATCTTGATCGAGGAGTACAAAGTCCACTTGATCAATGCAACCCGAGAGGGTACTTTCAGAGAGTTCACTCGAGCTACGAGATGTATATGCCCAACACCAGTACAAACCTCTCATGCTAAGATTATAGAAGACACCACCATGGAGTTCCTCCCGCATTAAAATGGAGCACGAGGAATAGAAGGGTAAGTTGGTAAAGGTACTACCCTCACCCCAAGCAAACCACTCGTGCCCATAGAAGAAGCCTACTTGAAAAAAATAAAGAGTTATTAATAAGATAAGGGGTAATTCCTATGAATGTATAATAAAGGAAAGATAAACAATTTTGCTAAATACTTACAGGCTCCTCACGATGAATTTTCCTATTAGGCAAAGGACCAGTGGTTGGGTTAGTGAAAGAGGGGGATTAGATCATAGTATCCTCATGATCACTACTGGGCTGCTCCAAGTCCAGAGTCATGCTGATTCGTCACTTTTATTGTATTTTATACCCCGTTAATTTGTACATTCTAGCATTCCCGTGCATGTATTTCCCGGTTTTTATACTCATTTATTGACTAACCCCTAAATTCATCATATATACTTTGTATGTGTCTTTATTGAGCTTTTATAGGTCTTGGGAATGCATTTTGGGGAGTTTCGTTTTGATCCGAAAAAGTTTCGTTGACACTTGCACAGTCGGGGGCATTTTGGTAATTTCAGCACTCGGGTTTTTATCCCGATTTCTTCACGGAAGTTGTAGACCTTTTTCTTATCTTCGCGTGTCCTCCGACGGTGCTTGAATCCGACCTCGAACGAAGAAGTTACAGAAGTTTCGGTGAAACATGGGACAACTAATGCCTATATAGGCAACTCTCCTTCTCACAGCAGGCCCGAATCGATTGGCCATTACTACCGAATCGATTCAGTTACATACAGGGGAAATTCTCTACACTTCCGAATCGATTCGGATTTGGTACCGAATCGATTCGGCCCTGCATTTCCAGCTTTCTTCTTATTACTAGTTTGCCATTTTGGTTGGATTTTTGGGGATTTATCCCTTGTTTTTCCTTTTTTTGTAGGGAGATTAATTTTGTTAGATATTTGGTGATATATAAAAACACTCTCTTCTCTCTCCTAGGTCAAGTTCATTTATGGTTTTCACCAACTTGTAAAGCTTTTATTACTAGTTGAACTGTGGTTATTAATGCAAGAAAGGTTCATTTACTTCATCTCTACTTGTTCCACTATCTTTAACTTGCATTTAATTCCTTCTCTTGCATTGGTTTGTGTTTAAACTAGATAACTAACTTAGGTATGTCGTTAACTAGCATGTGTAGTGTAGATTCAATTATGAGTAACTAGACTTATGATTGGGGATCAAAATCCCACCTTGGATGCTTGAACTTAATATTTAGGGTTTGGTTTATAATTTTGTCTAATGGAACTTCATGTGTTGGTATTGGAGTATCATAGTTTCTTAACTTCTCTTGTCATGCAAGGGTTAGTGTTTGAAGCTTTACTACAAACCCAACCCATCTAGCAATAATTAATTAACCCCTAATCCTCCATTGTTGAGTTTAGTCTCTACATGGTTGATGTTCGGACTTAATTAGTTATGCTCGATTAGAATTAATTTCAACCAAGCCCTATAATCCCCTTTTTTGTGAATCCGAGGTGGGAGAATGATCCTCGATCCCTTTAATTTCTTGAACTCAAGCTTACCTTAGTTCTTTTCATAGTTCTGTAATTATTAATTAATCATCTGATCATCAATAGTATGTTAGTTTAGAGATTACTCTCAATCGCTTTTCCAAACTATTAAATCATCTTTTACACTTTAACTTTTGTGACGTTTAGAGAATCCCTTTGTCCCAATCCTGTTCTCTTAGGAGTGTTTCAATCTCTGTGGATCACGATTCCGTACTTACCGGATATTACTTGTTGCGATAGATTTGCACTTGAATCACAAGCTTTATTTTGGGCGCACCAAGTTTTTGGCGCCGTTGCCGGGGATTGGCAACTATCTTAGGGTTTAGAAATTCTCTTTACACTATCGTTCCCTGTGGTCACCGTGACATCACGGTTTCCAAAAATCAATCCAAAAGCACTTGTAAATGCAAGACGCGAGTAGTAGCAATTTAAATCCTGTTCGTGAACCATCGTCTAGTGAACCCTCGGATTATTGGAGACCTTTACCATTAACTTCTCGTTCTAGTTCGATCTCATCTTCTTCGTATACCTGGGCTCACTCCGATCCCACAACCATGGCCGACAATGTTAGTGAGAACGGTAGTCAAGGGGTTGCACCCGACCCCCCTTATAGGACCATGCGTGATTATTTGCAACCGGAGAGGACCACCTCTCCGTCTTGTATCATTTTTCCCTACAATGCCGCATAATTCCATTTTCGTAACGGAATGATCCAATTACTTCCTACTTTCCACGGCATGGAAAGTGAACAAACTTACCTTCATGTTAGAGAGTTTGAGGAGGTGTGCGCTACTTTTAGCGATCAAAACTGCCCTCTAGATGTCACATGACTCAAACTCTTCCCATTTTCCTTAAAGGACAAAGCCAAAAATTGGCTTTGGTCCTTGGCTCCTAATTCCATCGGGAGTTGGCGCGAAATGCAAGCACAATTTTTGAAGAAATTCTTTCCTACTCATCGCACCAACTCTTTAAAGGGTCAAATCCAAACCTTCGCCCAAGCCGAAGGCGAATCATTCGAGAGATTTTGGGAGAGATTTAATGAGGTACTTCATAAGTGACTACATCACGGGTTCGAAAAGTGGAGATTAATCTCGTTTTTCCACAATGGGCTTACCCTCAATGCAAAATAAATGGTGGAGACAATGTGCTCCGGCGAGTTCTTTGGTTTAGATCCTGATGATGCGTGGGCACATTTCAAATATTGTGCCGAGACCACCCAAGCGTGGGACACTTCGGACCCTTGCAAAACCAATGCCCGGTCATCCAATCCACCTTCCTCTAGCCATGGGATATATCACCTTGCCGAAGGAGATGATATGTCATTAAGAGTAGCCCAACTTTCTAAGCGTATCGAGGCAATGGATGCCAAAGCTCGGGAACCATCCCATCCTTCTCCCTCACTTGTAGAGGAGTCTTATGCCATTTGCGACGTTGACGATCACTCAACGAGGGATTGTCCAACAATCCCAGCATATAAAGTGATGCTTCACGATCAAGCCAACGCGATGGCCACTTACAAGAAACAATAAATGACTCCTTTAGGTGAGGGCTATAATCCTTCGTGGAGAAACCATCCGGGTTTCTCGTATGGGTAGCCCCAACATTCTCAAAATCCACCTCCCCCGAATTATCAAAATCTTCCCCCACCTCATAATTTTCAGCAACCATATGAACAAGTTCCTCCACCCCAAGCTCAAATGCAAGGTCCCCCTCAGGGACCACCTCCTCCAGTTATACCATTGTATGCTCACCCGAACAAGAGGAGCCTCGAAGAGACTCTTTAATCTTTCATAACCTCTCAACAAGCCACGAATTCTAGGCTTGAAAAGGAAATCTCCAAGTTTACCTCGGCTTTGAGTATCCAAGAGAAGGGAAAATTCCCTTCCCAACCTCAAAAGGCCTTGGGGCAAAATAGCGTCAATGACACTTCGAACCCCCCTCCTGATAGTGCTAAGGCTGTGACCGTTCTAAGGAGCGGGAAAGTCGTTGATAAGCCCACCCCTCCTAGTGTCCCCACCGTCGTTAAGGAGGTTTCACCCGACCCATTAGAGGTCGAAGATGCCTCCTTGAGGCAGAGAGAGGGGAAAGCCCCGTTAGAGTCGGATGTGATTTCGAAGCTTCCTAGCCCCGTACCTTACCCTCAAAGGCTCCTGTCGCAAAAGGGGAATGTTAATAACGCTAACATACTAGAGATGTTCAAACAGGTAAAAATTAACATCCCTCTTTTGAATGCAATCAAGCAAGTCCCCGCTTATGCTAAGTTCTTAAAGGACTTAATAACTGTTAAGCGGAAATTGTTTGTAAGGAAGAAAGCCTTCTTGGCCGAAAACATTAGCTCAATAATTCAATCTGAATTACCACCTAAATATAAAGATCCCGGATGTCCCACCATTTCATGTGTGATAGGGGACTTTAAAATTGAGCAGGCTTTGCTAGACCTAGGAGCAAGTGTAAATTTGTTACCTTACCATGTCTATGAACAGCTCGGTCTAGGGGACCTCAAGCCCACATATATAACCCTCCAATTAGCGGATCTCTCCGTCAAGGTTCCGAGGGGTGTAGTAGAAGATGTCATAATACAAGTTGACAAATTCTACTTTCCTGTGGACTTTGTGGTGCTTGACACCCATCCTATTTCTCCTAGCGGTAGAACTACCCCCATTATCCTTGGTCGTCCTTTCCCGTCCACTTCCAATGCATTAATTAATACTAGGAATGGCCAAATGAACCTGACATTTTGGAATATGACCTTGGAAATGAACATCTTTAATGTTTCGAACCAAGTAGGAGAATCTGATGATGAAGTCCATGAGGTGGACTTTTTAGAGGAGGTGGTACAACAGCATTTTGATGCTACATATTTTTTGGACCCCTTAGAGGGATGTCTTGTGAACCTGATTTACTTGGAGAATAGCTATTCTCCTTATGATGAAGTGGTCAAGTTTATAAGCTTGTTGTTAGATGAGGACGAGAGTGTTGATGATGTTAATTGGTGTAGTGTTTTTGAGGACTTACCCCCTCGTGATTCGTATGAAGTTCCCTCGGATGTGCGATTCCCCAAACTTGAATTAAATCAATTGCCTTCCGAGTTAAAATATGCTTATTTAGGCAAAAATGAGACATATCCCGTTGTTGTCTCATCAAGCCTCGAGGCGGGTGAAGAACAAAGGCTGATAGACTTGTTAAGGAGATACAAGGGTGTGTTTGGGTGGACAATTGCAGATTTGAAGGGAATTAGTCCCTTGATTTGCACTCACAAAATTAATCTTGAAAAGGATGCAAAATCCTCTCGTGAGATGCAAAGGAGATTGAATCCGGTGATGAAGGAAGTTGTGAGGGCGGAGGTTATTAAGCTTTTAGATGCTGATATCATATATCCGATATCCGATAGCAAATGGGTCAGTCCAATTCACATAGTTCCAAAGAAATCGGGAGTCACCGTTGTAGAAAACATAAAAAGGGAATTGATCACTAAACGCACCACCACTGGGTGGCGTGTATGCATCGACTATAGAAAACTTAATGCAATGACATTAAAAGATCATTTTCCCCTTCCATTCATTGACCAAATGTTGGAACGCGTGTCCGGCCATCCTTACTATTATTTTCTCGATGGGTACTCGGGTTACAACCAAATCGAACTTGATCTCAAGGATCAGGACAAAACTACATTCACATGCCCTTTTGGGACATTTGCTTACAAAAGGATGTCCTTCGGGTTATGTAATGCGCCTGCTACGTTCCAAAGGTGCATGTTGAGCATGTTTAGTGATATGGTAGAACGTGGTCTAGAGGTGTTCATGGACGATTTCAGCGTCTTTGGCAACTCCTATGACCATTGTCTTTCTATGCTAGAGAAGGTTTTGTCTAGATGTGTGGAGAAAAAGCTCGTGTTAAACTGGGAGTAGTGCCATTTTATGGTCACTAAGGGGATTGTTTTAGGTTACATCGTCTCCTCAGATGGAATTGAGGTAGACAAGGCAAAGGTTGAGGTCATTGCCAACTTACCTGCCCCTAAATCTCTGAAAGATGTAAGGTCTTTCCTTGGGCATGCAGGATTTTATCGTAGTTTCATCAAGGACTTTATCTCGATCGCTAGACCCTTGTGTAGTCTCCTCTCCAAGGAAACCCCGTTCGAATGGAGCGATGAGTGTCAAGAAGCTTTTGAGACTTTGAAAAGTATGCTTACCACCGGTCCCATAATTCAAGCTCCTGATTGGACCCTACCCTTCGAATTGATGTGTGACGCTAGCGACTTCGCGGTTGGGGCTGTTTTAGGACAGAGGAGTGATAAGAAACCCCATGTCATTTACTATGCAAGTCGAACTCTTAACGGTGCTTAGTTGAACTAATCAACCACGGAGAAAGAGTTATTAGAGGTTGTCTACGCTTTGGATAAATTCCGGGCATACCTCGTGGGATCCCCCATAGTTTGTTTTACGGATCATGCGGCGCTCAAATACCTTCTGTCTAAGAAGGACGCCAAGCCGCGCTTGATTAGGTGGGTGCTCTTACTCCAGGAGTTTAATTTGACTATTAAAGATAAAAAGGAGTAGAAAATGTTGTTGCGGATCACTTGTCGCGTTTAACGTTCGAGGCACCCAAGGACCAACTCCCAATTTCTGAATTCTTTCTGGATGAACTGCTGTTCTCCACTTCCTCTCTACCGTGGTTCGCTGATATCGTGAACTACCTCGTGATGGGTTCGATTCCATCTCACTGGACCCCTCAAGAGAAGAGGAAATTCTTTAGTTGGGTGCGGAGATTATTTTTCGATGATCCGTATCTGTTCAAGTATTTCCCCGACCAGATCATCCGGAGATGTGTCTCGGATGATGAGTATGAGAGCGTAATTCGTCTCTCCCACATGGAGGCATGTGGGGGCCACTTTTCTTCAAAGAAAACCGCCGCAAAAATCTTGCAATGCGGGCTTTATTGGCCCACACTTTTTAAGGATGCACACGAATTCTGCGTTTCGTGTGATCATTGCCAAAGATTAGGTGCTATAACCCGTCGAAACATGATGCCAATATCCCCCATTCTAGAAATTGAAGTCTTTGACTGTTGGGGAATTGATTTCATGGGCCCGTTCCCGCCGTCTTTTGGTAACCTTTACATCCTAGTGGTCGTAGATTATGTATCAAAGTGGGTCGAGGCCATTGCGTCTAAAACCAATGATCATCGGGTGGTGTTGAAGTTCCTTAAGGAACATATGCTTTCGCGTTTCGGAACTCCGAAGGCGATCATAAGCGATAACGGAACGCATTTTTGTAATTCTCCGTTTGCTACTCTTATGCGAAAGTATGGGGTAACTCATAAAGTTGCAACTACCTACCACCCGAAACAAATGGCCAAGCTGAATTGGCCAATCGAGAGATAAAGCACATCCTAGAGAAGACGGTCAATCTCGACCGCAAGGATTGGTCTCTTCGGCTTCCTGACGCTTTATGGGCATATCGTACGGCCTACAAGACCTCCTTGGGTATGTCTCCCTTTAGACTTGTGTACGGCAAACCATGTTATTTACCAGTAGAAATCGAGCACAAGTCCTATTGGGCGATCAAAAAATTGAATTTTGATCTAGACAAGGCCGGAAAGAAGCGAATGCTCCAACTCAATGAGTTGGATGAACTACGGAATGATTCGTACGAGAGCGCGAGAATTTATAAGAAAAGGGTGAAAGAGAGGCGCGACAAGCACATACCTCGAAAAACATTTCACCCTCTTCAAAAAGTACTCTTATACGACTCTAGGTTGCATTTGTTCTCGGGTAAGCTAAGGTCTAGGTGGACGGGTCCGTTTGTCGTTAAGACCGTCCATCATCACGGTGAAATTGAGATTGAGAACCCATCTGATGGGAAGTTGTTCAAGTTCAATGTTCAGCGTCTCAAGCCTTTCCTAGAACCATTTGACCTATGTTCGGACACGATTCCATTGTCCGATCCCGTTTACGGGGCTCTATAGGACGTCGAAATTGTGAGTTTTTGTGCCGAGCATCCCCCGGCATGTGTGGGGTGCAAAATTTTTGTCCCGGACCCTTTGTACATATTATATTTCATCTTTAGGGTCCAAAAATCCACCCATTAGCAGCCCAATCGAACCACCCTCGAAAAAACCATGTTTCAGCAAAGCAGAAACTTAAATCCCAGCAGCCGAATCGATTCGGTTTTCCACCGAATCGATTCGCGCCACTCCAGTAGCAAAGTAAGGGTTTGCGAATCGATTCGTAATTCTGGCGAATCGATTCGGTAAAACCAAAGTGTCAAGTCCCTTCTCCCGAATCGATTCGGATTAATATCGAATCGATTCGACCCCTTCTAGTGTTGAATTCGAGATTTGCGAATCGATTCGGTTTTTCCACCGAATCGATTCGGTTCCCCTATCACTTAAAATTCCCCCATTTTTTTTATTCCTCTTCTCATTCTCTCTATTCCCTTAGCCTGCGAACCCAGCCTCTCCCTTATCATTTCCCTCCTCCCACATTTCTCCTCCCTCATGGCATCCTCTTCCAAGGCATCCTCATCCAAGGTACTAATTCAACCCTATTAAATCAATTTCAATTCTCATTTAGTGTTTTTGGTATGAAAGTAGGGTTAAATGTATTTTTGAAATATACACTTTTTTTTCTACATGAAACTCCTTATTTTCCCATGGTTTGTCATGTGAATCCAACAAATACAACTTGTTTATGTTGCTTTGATGATTAAGTTGTATTTGTTGGGGTTTTTCCACATTGAGAATGTCATTTTCACCCTACTTTCTATACATTGCACACTAAGTGTTCGATGAAATGCCTTTGTGGAGATTTTGTGCGCTAAAGCTTCATCTTCGCACATTTTATCGCACATTTGTGTTGAATTATCCTTGTTTGAGTGCGGTGTGCGTCGGTTACGTCTATTCGACCATTTTTTTCCAATGCACACCCTCCGAACCTAGTTCCCCTTATTTCACCATTACTTTGATTTTGTGCATCGCACTTATGGTGTGTGTATTGAATTAATGTTTTGTAGGTTTCTTCGATCTCCAAGCCCACATCCAATATAATTTCGGGTCGGGGAGGTTTCTACTCCTTTCGTTCAAAATAAGAAAAGGACTGTTCCGGGCCAAATTTCCTTCGAACCGCCCAATTGCTATTGAGAGGACTGTGCACCTTGAGGATTTCCCCGCCTCTGTTCATCGGTAATTTCAGAAGTTCAATTGGTAAGCCCACCTTGCCAGGGCGGGTGAAGTCAATGATGAGCATATTCGTCGCTTCTATGCGTCTCTCATCCCAACTGGTGACAGAACTTTTGAGGCTTACGTGCGGGGTAAGCGAATTCCTATTTCTAAGCCTCTCTTGGCTTTGCATCTGACTGGGGCAGATAACCCCGAGGATTTTGAGTACCCCTGCTCCGACGAGGGTAGGCTGACGAATGAGACCCTGATTGCGCATCTGGCGCCAGGGAATTTTGGGCTGGGGAGACTTTCCCCACATCTCTTATGCCCGACAACCACCGTATCATCCACCTTGTCGCTATTAATTCCATCACGCCGACCCAAACCAAGGTTGTTCTTCGCTCCGCCCAGGCCCACTTCCTTTACCATCTCTTGGACGCCAATTCAATTATAAACCTTCCCGCATTGGTACTTCAGCTGATGATAAAGGCCGCTTACTGTGAGAAGGGTACCACTACCCTCCCGTACGCGCGGTTGGTTTCCCGTATTTGTAGAGATGCTAATTGCGAGGTGGTTAGTACGGACAAAATTCCTCGCCTTCCCAAGATGCTTAGCGAGAAGGCCATTGAGAAAAGCTTAGGAAAGGATTATTGGGAGAGGAGAAAGAAGCGAATGTTGGATGCCCCTGATGCCCCTGTTGCCCAGGATGCCCCTATGCCGAATATTCCGGATGTGCCTCATCCTATCCCACCGCCAGCCCCATCTACTGTTGACCCCATCGCGTATCTCGGGGTGCGGATGGATGAGTTACAGGCGGATTTTTCCGACTTTTCATTTTTAGCTTGTAACTTTTTAGGTTGTGTTTTAGTGTGGGGAAGAGAGAGTACTTTGATTGTATTTTCTAATTTTGTTTTGTTTGTACCCCATGTACACAACTCGTATTTATTAATGAAGTTACTCATTTTCAATTTCATATTTGTTCTTGTATATATCTCTTTTGTATATATTATTCTTTATGGTACTAACTTGTAACAGGCATGCCGTTACGCGTTTCTCGAGTTACTCCTTACGGGGTGACTATTTTCTAACCCCTTTTCCCTTTTTATCCCTACTAACATTGGGGACAATGTTTCATTCAAGTTAGGGGGTATGGTTTACAATTGTGATGCCGGTTATCATGTTAGTATTTATTTATTTTAAAAAAATAAAAATAAAAAATAAAAAAATAAAAAAAATAAAATAAATAAAAATGTTCTTTTTCTCTCTCATATCTACTATGATTACTTATATGATCGACATATCCTATTGTATAGCTATGAAGCATGCTTTGAGTCATTGATTTATTACCCTTTAGCCCGTTATTGTTTGCATTACGAATAACATCATAAAATTAAACTATGAAGCTTTGAGCATATACACAAATAATTATTTATGATTTGGTTTAAAGTGTTTCAAATTCGTTATTCTAAGGCGCATGCTATACCTTTACAAAAGTGAAAATTGAGACTTATCATCATTTGTGAGCGTATACACCCACTCTATCTCTTTCTTGTCAATGAACTCGTTGACGATCTCATTTTCTTTTCATTTGATTGCATACTAACTGATTTATCACTTGAGCATGATTTTCAATGGTGTTGAGTTCCGCGAATCACATGAAACTCTAGGAAAGGATTATAGGCCCTTGTTGTTTAACCCATATGACCTTGACCTTTCCCTTAAATGTTTCCCCTAGTCAACCCCCTTGAGCCTTATTATTCCTTTCATTTCAACCCCAAATCCCTTGTCCAACTCCACATTGGAGTCCTAAACCCTTATTTACTCCTCCCGTACCTTGATTAGGGATTGTTCCCGGGATTGAATGATGTTGTTTGTATGGATTGCAATCAAGCTATGAGTGATCAAAGAAAAGAAAAGAAAAGAAAAGAAAAGAAAAGAATAAGTATCGAATAAAATGGGTCCTAGTTGTTTCCCATTTCACCATGTGCATGAATGTCAAGGTCTCACTCTCATGAATACATTGCTTGTGGAATTTGATTTCGATTCCTAAATTGGCCATTAAATCCATTATCCCGCGTGCTATTCCCGAATCTCCTTTGATCCTACACACATCCTTTTCTTTTCCTAACCCTAACCTAGCCTAAATTCTATCCCCCCAAAAATCCTATTTGATCCTAGGGTGATGTGATTCAAAGGTCGAACATTAGTGATAATCTGTTTAAATGCTTTTCTCTTGGTTAATATGCGATATCCTTTCACGAGATTGTATTTTTCACTTTTATATTACGTTCTTCCTTGATGACATGTGTGTGGCCTAGTTTCCCTTTACAATTACTCTTAATGCCCGCATGTCCCGTGTGTGTTACATCCCATTTCTAAGTGTTTCATTTGTTGAGTGTAACATCCAGAGAGAACTTGAGTATGCATGCCTTAGCTTTTATATGGATTTTGAAAGTTTTTCCAAATCTAAATTACCACATGTGTCCGCTTATTTCGCATTTCCATGGTTTCGATTTTTATTGAAGTTATTTGTTTAATGCCGATAATTGTCGTCTTTTGTGTGAGCTTCGTTCACTTTGTTGATAAATTGTGCTTCTTAGATATTTGTTGAGCTACGCATTAGATTTTTCCGTATCACAGTATGAGTTGATTTCATGTTTGTGGGTGTCATCCCTGGAAACCCTCACGAGACCTCACTCGTCCCCTAGAGCCACCTAGGTGTTTAAAAACGGCTTATTGCATACGCTTAATGCAATCGTTCGCCTACGAAAGTGGCATTTTTCCTTCGTTGTACATATTTCTTATATTATGGTTGCGTTGTTGGCCCTTGTTTCTTCATACTTCATTGCTCAGGACTAGCAATGTATAAGTTAGGGGGTGTGATTCGTCACATTTATTGTATTTTATACCCCGTTAATTTGTACATTCTAGCATTCCCGTGCATGTATTTCCCGGTTCTTATACTCATTTATTGACTAACCCCTGAATTCATCGTATATACTTTGTATGTGTATTTATTGAGCTTTTATAGGTCTCGGGAATGCATTTTGGGGAGTTTGGTTTTGATCCGAAAAAGTTCCGTTGACACTTGCACAGTCGGGGGCATTTTGGTAATTTCAGCACTCTGGTTTTGATCCCGATTTCTTCATGGAAGTTGTAGACCTTCTTCTTATCTTCGTGTGCCCTCCGACGGTGCTTGAATCCGACCTCGAACGAAGAAGTTACAGAAGTTTCGGTGAAACATGGGACAACTAATGCCTATATAGGCAACTCTCCTTCTCACGGCAGGCCCGAATCGATTCGCCATTACTACCGAATCGATTCGGTTACATACGGGGGAAATTCTCTACACTTCCGAATCGATTCGGATTTGGCACCGAATCGATTCGACCCTGCATTTCCCACTTTCTTCTTATTACTTGTTTGCCATTTTGGTTGAATTTTTGGGGATTTATCCCTTGTTTTTTCCTTTTTTTGTAGGGAGATTACTTTTGTTAGATATTTGGTGATATATAAAAACACTCTCTTCTCTCTCCTAGGTCAAGTTCATTTATGGTTTTCACCAACTTGTAAAGCTTTGATTACTAGTTGAATTGTGGTTATTAATGCAAGAAAGGTTCATTTACTTCATCTCTACTAGTTCCACTATCTTTAACTTGCATTTAATTCCATCTCTTGCATTGGTTTATGTTTAAACTAGATAACTAACTTAGGTATGTTGTTAACTAGCATGTGTAGTGTAGATTCAATTATTAGTAGCTAGACTTATGACTGGGGATCAAAATCCCACCTTGGATGCTTGAACTTAATATTTAGGGTTTGGTTTATAATTGTTCTAATGGAACTTCATGTGTTGGTATTGGAGTATCATAATTTCTTAACTTCTCTTGTCATGCAAGGGTTAGTGTTTGAAGCTTTACTACAAACCCAACCCATCTAGTAATAATTAATTAACCCCTAATCCTCCATTGTTGAGTTTAGTCTCTACATGGTTGATCTTCGGACTTAATTAGTTATGCTCGATTAGAATTAATTTCAACCAAGCCCTATAATCCCCTTCTTTGTGAATCCGAGGTGGGAGAATGATCCTCTATCCCTTTAATTTCTTGAACTCAAGCTTACCTTAGTTCTTTTCATAGTTTCGTAATTATTAATTAATCATGTGATCATCAATAGTATGTTAGTTTAGAGATTACTCTCAATCACTTTTCCAAACTATTAAATCATCTTTTACACTTTAACTTTTGTGACGTTTAGAGAATCCCTTTACCCCAATCATGTTCTCTTAGGAGTGTTTCAATCCATGTGGATCACGATTCCGTACTTACCGGATATTACTTGTTGCGATAGATTTGCACTTGAATCACAAGCTTTATTTTGGGCGCACCACATGCCCTTGGTGGCTGGTAAATAAGATGAAGCATCTGAAGAGTGCTTTTATGATGCCAAGTCATTCATTATCATTTGAAGAAGAACTGTGATAATCATCGTAATGAGTACTTCCATAGTCAACATGTTCCTCTTCATAAGAATAATATATAAAAAGAGAGCACTCGTAGTTCCAGTACTTATATTTTTATTAAGTAATAGAGGAATAAATAGAGTACTTTCCACTGAGGGAGTATGATGTGGAGAAAATGGTTGAGGAAGGGTATCCTCAAGGGAATCATAGCCTTTCTCGCATACATTATGAAAAGTCTCCTCAATACCAAAGATATATGTGTATGAACTTTGGTTCCTTGTAATGGACGAACCAACTGGCTTGGTTGTTCACTTCTTCTATCTTATCACTCGTGTATTTATTAGGGAATAAGAGGAGGAAACTCCACTAACTTGGAAAGGGATAAAGTTAAAGACATCCTCATCCAGATATTTCCTATTAGAAGAAACCTTAAACTTTCCTTTTCTCTTTGGTTGTCGAGGTTTTTCCTCAGGGTGTTTCAAGTATATATTCTCCTCACAAATAAGGTTCACAAGGACAAGGATGACTTGATTTAAAGGAGCCCTCATAATTTGGTTGTGATGCCAAACCTCCTTACGAGTAAGTTTGGTCAAATACTTGTTAGAGGAGGAGATCCCCTCGATAGGAACTTGATGTGGAGCATCTTAAATGCAATTTTTCACTAACTCAATATGGCATTGCCACAATCTAAATAATTAGCGGATGATAGAGAGCAGATATTCATTAACGGGTATCGAAAACTTCCCAAAGTGAGAAGTTTTTCACACCATCCCCTCATAGGTAAAGTTGGAGTAGTCCTTTAAAGATAATTCTTGAGGCGAGAGGGTAGTTTAGAAATCTAAGGAATAAGTACCTTGGTCATACCCAAATTTCCTCTTTACTTGCTTGGAATAATAAAATTCAATGCATGTCCAAGGTTAGTCAATAATGGAAGGAAGACCGAATGCCATAACTAAAATATGAGGAAAATCTCTCGCAGACTCAATGTTGGATGGGTAATGAAAGTTCCAGTTAAGGCAATGAAGAATGGCCAAGAAAATATACCCCCACTCTTTTAGAGTAAGGGAGAAATGGAAATTCATTCGTATTATCCAAAACTAAGCTAAGATATTGCTTTTGAGTATTTTTATGCCACCTAGCAAGGCGAGCTGTCTAGCTTTGTAGTCAGCGAAGCTATAGAGCCTAATTTGGGAACTTCTCAAATAAAAACCCCATCAGTATAAAGGAGTTGATAAAATTTAACATGTTAAAATGGTCGTGTGAATGCTCTATGTCCACTTGAGTGCGATCTAGCCAGGTGTACAGTGACCCTAGTGAAAGAGCGACGAGTGGGACACTTTCGCCACACGTAAGTCTAACTTAAAAACGGAATAATAGCTCGCAAGGGGAGTCATTTAGTCTCCCTTGAAAAAGATCCTACTAAGGAAAGTGATGAAGAAATCATTCAATTGACTTATTGACTCCATCTTTGGGCTATCTTGTCTCTTGGTCACCTTTATTTTGGCCTCCTCCTTGAATAGTGTCTCGAAATCTTTAAATGAATGTCTTTGCCATTTGTAAAAGGTTTTATTTCTTGCCCCGATTTGAGTGAGAGGCAAATAATGAGTGAAGGCTCCCAAAGATTGATACAGCTCCTTACAGATCTCTTGCTCCCAGAGTCCTCATAATCTTTCGTGAATACTTTATCCCCCGAAATAGGAAAACATGTTAACTCATAAATGTCCTCTAAGTTATTGGAAAAATACCCCCATCATGTGACCAAGGTGAGAGTATCCCCGCTCCAGTGAGAACTCAGTATGTTAAAAGCACTATAACTTTTGGGAATAATGCAAATCTACAAGATAGTAAGGGTCCTAGACAAACCTAACTCCTCAGTTAAAATGTGATAGGCTAGAACAACCATGACATAGTCCACCTACAACGACCACTCATCAAGAGATCCTCCATAAACATCAACATTCATATTTGAGAAGGGAAAATCATCCATATAAACTTGGTTCCTCAAAATGCTATCAGCGAGCACCACTGGGGTGTCATTAGACTCAGAAAACCCTACGTGTGGTTGCTCATTTATCTTTGCCACTAACTTAGCCTCAAATTTTTTAACCGAGGGCATGAAATTGTCATCCTTGCCAAATAAAGGGGTAAGACGGTAAATAAAGAAAGTCTGTTTTGCCCTTGACTCTAAGTATGACCTTTGGTCTTTGTTTATGGTAGTGTAACCCCTTACTCCCGTTTGGGAGGACTCAACACCACCAATTGTGGTGGAAATAATGGCAGAAGTGACGATCACAGAACTCACGATGGCGTTGACATCGGCCATGGTAGAGATAGTAACTGTTATTTGAATGGGTAGAGAACCAACCAATACCTCGCTCACTATAGAGGCGATAGAAGACGATGCGATTTGAGGCAAAGAAGCCATGTAATTTCTAGAGTAAGAAGTAAGAACAGAGATGGAAGAGGAAGAAAAAAAGTTTTATAAATTTTTCTCTCTCCAAAATGATTGCAAATGGTAAGTGAGAGGTTCAAAATAACTTGAAACGGAGAAGTTTACAGGACGAGGGAAAGGGGAGTTTGACGCTTCAAAAGATTGGGTCATGATTACCCAAATCACATAAATCCCTTCCCAATAAGACATGCATTTCCTCAAGAAAATAAAAAGGCATCCTAGTGGGGCTACTATCAATGCATTTAATACACAATGAAAAGTAATGGTGGTTTTGGCCTCCTCGAATTCTTAAAGAATATTTTTCGTACATAACTCTTCCTCTTCAACCAAAGGAATACTTTTATACAAGGGGGATAATTTTGAGGGGTATATAAATAATCCTCTTATAAAAGTTAGGCCTTCTGCGAGCAACCGCTAAAAATATATGAATGGGTGAGCAAGCCGACATCACGATCAAGGCAATATTCGGTGATCAAGGATCAAATATTTGGCAAACAACACAAACAAAATATACTAGTCAAGCAAATCCAAAGTCAATTAAAAGGTAGATTATCATTCACTATTATATTGGCTAGACAAATAAGTCCTAGCCATTAATAGTGACTATAAACAGCAACCGGCGAGGGGAAGCTACACGAGCAAACCTAAGTCACTCAAGTGTGTATGTTTGATAAAAGTTCATTTATTAACATTGGTTTATTACTTGAATAAGGGTTTACTTATCAAGAATACGTGTCCGAGCATAAAGGGCTCGAGAAGATGGCAAATTGGTACCTCTTGAGAATTTTGGTTTGGAGGTTGAGAGTTAAGTCTTGTTGAGAAAGTCCAAGTTCAACCACTTCAATACCTTAGAAAAGAGAGAATACTAAGGTAATGGACCCAATAGGTCACTTACACATACACACGCAAACACTTACACAGTCTAGAACTATTAAATGAATAAGAAATCAATGATTTACTCTGTAGTTATTTTAGAAAAGTGACAATGGCAAGTGGCCCTTAAGGCTGCTCGCAAGTTGTAAGAATTGTTCACCAAAGTAATCATTTGGAAGCGAACAAAATAGAACTATTTAGGGTAATTCCTGATAACATTACTTTTTGATCTTAGTTACACAAAGTATCATGATTCGGCACGAATATTGCATTTATTCACCCTTTATACTCATGCATTTAGTCCACTCGGGTAATTTAATTCCTATATTTATACTTGTTAACCATACAACCTCTATTTTATATGTTTACATTCTTTGCGAGGTATAATTGAGCTCTTGTAGGTATTATCGTGCTTAGCGTGAAGTTTGGTCGCTTTACGAAAAAGTTTTGTTGACTATTGCAACTTCGGAGGCATTTTAGTAAATTCAACACTTAGGTTTTGGTCCCGAGTTCTCATGGAAGTTGTATTTCATTGAGTTCTATTCGCATGGCCACCGATGGTGCATGATTTCGATATTTGATGAAGAAATTATGGCATTTTTGGGAAGGTTTTATCTTCGAAAGCACATTCAAGGGAATTTTAATCATTTCATAATTTGGTTTTTCGTCCCAATGTCCATTGCACGTTATATCCCTCTTAATTATCTTCGTGTAGCCTCTGGTTGTGCCTAATTTCAAGTTATAACGAAGAAGTTACGACATTTTCCGTATTGTTGATCCAAGCTGGAGAATCAACACTGTCAGGGGCGAATCGATATGGTTGCAGTAAAGGTCCGCAAATTTGCATTTTTAAGTGGGTTTTTGGTTGGGTATTTATGGAAAAACATTTTATTAAGAGAGTAATTCATTTTAGACTTCATAAGACACAATTTTTGGGTAAGATTTTGGGGGCTTTATTTCGAGCTTTCCTTCTCCTCTCCTTGGGTTCATACCCACTTTGTAAGTATAATTTACTATTCATCATCATCTTCCTTTAATACATGATTTATTTTCTTATTTTTAGTTACTTTTCTTGCTTGATTAATTATTATTTTTTTGTTAGTTCTTGTTTTTCTTAGTTAATTAGTTTTGTTTACTTGTTTTAATTATGTGTAGTAGCTAGTTTAAGGGTTGCGATCACATTTTCGCCATTATTGGGTGTTGATCTTTGAAATCTAGGTTTTGGGTCAAAATACATTTAATTGAAACCTTGTGTATTAAAGTTGGAATATTAGGCGTTTAACTTTCTTTTGTCATGCAACGTTAGTATTTATAGTGATATTCCAAAATTAATCCATTTGTGATCATATTCGAGAGAAAGTTTAATCTTTCATTGTTGGATTAAATTTCTTCATGTTTGATGTTTATAATCAATTGAATATTTTTAGTTAAATATTTTTGAACCAAAATCCTTTTTACGCGTTATTTAGCCCAAGAGGGGGATGTGATCCTAATCTCATTTTATTAATCTTTATTTAGTTTTAATTAGTCCAGTTAACTTTTTCTTTTCGTTTTCCCCTTTTACACTATATCATATTTTCTTTTTCCATTTTTCTAAGTGTTAAAACAATTTAATCCTAAATACCATTCCCTGTGAATTAGATCCCTACTTGCCGCTACACTTTCATTTTTAGTGTACCAAATTGTGGTATCTTTTTGTATAGGACGTAAACACCTAAAGAGATATTTTAAATACGAAGTTTATACCTCATTATATACCTATCAATAGATAGTTTGTGGTAGACATCAATAAATAGTGATAGGGATAAAAAGTACCATTCATGTATTTATTGCAAGGGAATATCCATTTTTCACCCATGTGCCATGTTAGTCCTAATGGTTTGCTATAAAAACTACAAGAATTTGCACCATTAGCAACATACAAATTATGTTGCTAAAGTTAGAAATATGTTGCTAAAAGGTATTAAAAACATATTTTTCTATGTTGCCAGCTTGTTGCCCATTGCCTGTCTAGGAAACCCTTTGGCAACACAACAGACATGTGATGCTGAAGGTATACTTTTGGCAACTCGCAATTGTGTTGCCAAAATTATTTTATAATTTGTCAAATTTATAATAAAAAATATTATTTGCGTTGCCAAAAGTCACTCAACAGCAACAAAAATAATTGTGTTTCCAAAAGCTATACATTTTGGCAACATAAGAGTTGTGTTGCCAAAAGGCTATACATTTGACAACACAAGTCTTGTGTTAACAAAAGTCACTCAACAGCAACAAAAATAATTATGTTGCCAAAGGTATAGCTTTTGGCAACATTAGAGTTGTGTTGCCAAAAGGGTATACCTTTGGCAACACAGGTCTTGTGTTGCCAAAAGATATACCTTTGGCAACACAAGAGCTGGGTTGCCAAAAGTATAACCTTTTGGCAACATGAGCTGTGTTGCCAAAAGCTATACCTTTGGAAACACAAGAGTTGTGTTGCCAAAAGTTATCTTTTCGTAACCAAATATTTGTTGCCATATTCAAAGTGATAGATGTAGATAATAACTTTCGGCGACAAAAAATTGTGTTGCCAAAAGTACTAGATTTTTATTTATCACCTATTATTTTTTTCACAATTGGAAACATTTTTAAAATTGCACTTTTTTCATCAAACATATAACCTTATAATCCAAAATAACATTGCAAATTTGTCATACAATCATAAGTAATACAAAATTTCACAATTTTCAACCAAATCTCATGAATATGAATTACAAAATAATATTTCATCACAATCCAAGTATAAAGGTACAAAATAAATGCCTCCCAAATACGAACATAACAAATCCCAACACATCAAAAGATGTTAAAAAAGTCCACGCAAACTAAAACGACAACGACAATATGGCTCCCCTACACATAAAAAATCCCAGCTCCAAGCCACCACAAACATATTAACTCCAAGCAAAATCCATCATCAACCTGCACAAAATACAAAAATAAATGACTACATGAGTTTTTATAACTTCAAATGCATGTATGTTTGACCTAATCAATTTAAAACACTATTTAATTTCAGAAAATTTCGGCAGAGTTTCCTTTGTTTATTCATGAAATCCAACCTGTTTTTAACATTAAAATAAACCCAACAGCAAAAAACACCGCTAAACCACCATTAAATATCTTTCACCGATTTAATATCTAAAAATAGTATCCGAGTAGCTACATAAACTTAAATAAGTATCTGAGTAGCTACGTACCTCGATCCTCCGTATCCATTGACTTTTTCATGTGTCGCAAATCCATTTTTATTCTACACAAAATACAAAATAAATTATAATCTATCCTACTTCAAAAGATAATAATAATTTATAACTATTATAGCTATATATATATAGTTAGATATAACTGTTATATAAACAGTTATAATAGTTTATATATATATAAACTCTTTATATATTTATCTATATAAACTGCTGTTCATATTTTTTTCATATATATATATATATATATATATATACATACTGAGATATATATATACATACTGAGATAAATATGTATATATAACATATATACACTTGTATACATATATATGTATAAATGTATATATGTATATATGAATAGTATATATGTATAAATGTAATACATGTATATAATGTATGGGATGTTTAAACTAATGTGCACCCATTGATGGGATGTTTTTATACCTATGTAATTATTTGCAAATCTACATTGTATAGTCAAACCGGAATTCCCATGACTGGGTTCGATTACTACGAGTTACATTGGTCCCGTTCGAGGTGTTCGTGCCTCTTACGGGACATTTTTATGGCTGTTTTACGTTAACACCCTTCAGTGTCATATTTTTATTCTTAAGTCTCACTTTTTGTAAATTCAAGTCGTACACTCAAATCGGGAGGGCAATGACTACACGGTCGGTTCCTAAGACTTACATTGGTCCCGTGCGAGGTGTTCGTAACTCTTACAGGATCATTTTGTGGTTTTTTATGTTTTCACCCTTCGATGGCATGTTTTTATGCTTAAGTCTAATTTTTTACAAATTTACGTCTTACACTCAAACTGGGAGCCCCGTGACTACGCGGTCGGTTCCTACGAGTCACATTGGTACCGTGCGAGGTGTTCGTGACTCTTACGGGACCTTTCTGTGTTTGTTTTACATTTTCACCATTCGATCGCATGTTTTTATGCTTAAGTCTAATTTTTTACAAGTTTACGTCATACACTCAAACCGGGATCCCCGTGACTACGCGATCGGTTCCAACGAGTGACATTGGTCCCGTACGAGGTGTTCGTGACTCTTAAGCGATCGTTCTGTGGTTGTTTTACGTTTTCACCCTTCGACAGCATGTTTATATGCTTAAGTCTAATTTTTTGCAAATTTGCGTCGTACACTCAAATTGGGAACCCCGAGACTACGCGATTAATTCCTAGGGGTCACATTGGTCCCCTGCGAGGTGTTGGTGACTCTTACGGGGCCGTTATGTGTTTGTTTTACGCTTTAACCCTTCGATGTCATGTTTTTATTCAAAAGTCTCACTTTTGGCAAAATTTACGTCGTACACTCAAACCGGGAGATCCGTGACTATGCCGTCAGTTCCAATGAGTGACATTGGTCCCGTGCGAGCTGTTCAGGACTCTTACGTGACCGTTATGTGTTTGTTTTACGTTTTCACCCTTCAATGGCATGTTTTTATGCTTAAGTCTATTTTTTTGCAAATTTATGTCGTACACTCAAACCGGGAGCCCCGTGACTACGCGGTCGGTTCCTACAAGTCACATTGGTCCCGTGCGAGCTGTTCGTGACTCTTACGCAACCGTTCTATGGTTGTTTTATGTTTTCACCCTTCGATGGCATGTTTTTATGGTTAAGTCTAATTTTTTACAAATTTACGTCGTACACTCAAACCGGGAGCCCCGTGACTACGCGGTCGGTTCCTACGAGTCACATTGGTCCCGTGCGAGGTGTTCGTGACTCTTACGGGACCGTTTTGTGGTTATTTTACGTTTTCACCCTTCGATGGCATGTTTTTATGGTTAAGTCTATTTTTTTACAAATTTACGTCGTACACTCAAACCGAGAGCCCCGGGACTACGCGGTCAGTTCATAGGGATAACATTGGTCCCGTGCGAGGTGTTCGTGACTCTTACGGGACTATTGTGTGGCTTCTTTACGTTTTCATCCTTCGATGGCATGTTTTTATGCTTAAGTCTAATTTTTTACAAATTTACGTCTTACACTCAAACCGGGAGCCACGTTACTACGCGGTCGGTTCCTACGAGTCACGTTGGTCCCGTGCGAGGTGTTCGTGACTCTTACAGGACCGTTTTGTGTTTGTTTTACATTTTCACCCTTCGATGGCATGTTTTTTTGCTTAAGTCTATTTTTTTGCAAATTTACGTCGTACACTCACTCCCGGGATCCCCGTGACTACGCGGTCGGTTCTAACGAGTGACATTGGTCCCGTGCGAGGTGTTCGTGACTCTTACGCGATCGTTCTGTGGTTGTTTGACATTTTCACCCTTCAATGGCATGTTTTTATGCTTAAGTCTAATTTTTTGCAAATTTGCGTCGTACACTCAAACCGGGAGCCCCGGGACTACGCGGTCGATTCCTAGGGGTCACATTGGTCCCGTGCGAGGTGTTCGTGACTCTTACGGGGCCGTTATGTGTTTGTTTGACGCTTTAACCCTTCGATGTCATGTTTTTATTCAAAAGTCTCACTTTTGGCAAATTTACGTCGTACACTCAAACCGGGAGCTCCGTGACTCCGCTTTAACCCTTCGATGTCATGTTTTTATGTAGTTTATATAAGATAAAGTAGGGCTTATAAATCACATATCAACACAAAGCTAGGTAATCATCTCTTTGAATGTTCCAATTGTTTACATGAGCACACACGCATAAAACAGATAATGGAATTGTACACAGACATGTAAACATATATGACATGTATGTTATATATATAGGCTGTTATAACATATATGTTGTTATATATGCATATATGTTATAACAACAATATATTTCACATATGCTGCTATAACAGCAAATATGTTGTTATAACAGCATATATGTTATAGCAGCATATGTTATATATATAGCTGTTATAACATATATGCATATATAACAACATATATGATGTTATTATATATATATATATATATATATATATATATAATAACATCATATATGTTGTTATATATGCATATATGTTATAACAGCTATATATATAACATATAAATATATATACTTACCAAATTGATTCGAAACTAGAGATCCTCCGGATACGCTCCCTCGTTCTTGATCCTTACGTATTTTTGCAAACATTTGCATCGTGTATTCCTGGAAATCCTCAAATTTTTTTATCTTGGGCCTCTATCTTCTATTGTTGAGCATCTATCTTCTGTTGTTGGATATCACTTCTCTCCTCGACTAAAGCCAAATTCTCTCTTATTAGCCTCACCTCTTCATCACGCGCCCTCAACTGTCCTATTGTACTTTAAGCTTTAGAGGTCTTCGGGGCTACCCCCCATCCAACAATATGGCCCGATCTTTTTCCAAAAACTTCTATCGACATCTCCTCTTGTGACATGAAGGGTGCGTTTGGTTGCGAGGATCTCTCTTTAAGCTCCACAAACTTCTCCTGCCATATTTAAAATAGTATAAGCTCACGTTATAATTAGTCAACAAATTTTAAAATAACAATATAAAGAAGTCAGCATTATGGGGGCTCTCGCAATATAATTAATTAATCAAAGATGTACATACATATTTTTCTTTGCACTTTGGATCCACCCAGTCATTATTTTTCTCACTCCAATGAGATGATTTAAAGAAGTCAGTAATATGTGGTCTCTCACCACCCTTTTCTTCAGCCTATTCATAAATGGAACCAATGAGAATATGATTTTACATTGATAAGTAATTAAATTCATAAATTACATAATGCATCGCCTCGATTGACATGGCAGCTACAAATGATCGCGACCCACAAGTATGATTCCAAGGCAAACTAGCACGTGCTAATTGACCTTTTACTGACCTTGCCTAATTAAAAACATAAAAAAAATACTAAATGGATCTCCAATAATGCAATTTTCAAGGAATAGCTAAATTACAAACATAATGAAATACGAATTAGTTACCTTGAACTTCTCACCACTCCAAACATCATCTATCATGTACTTCCAATCGCTTGGTGTAACCCCTCCATATGAATTCTTTTTAGGGTCGACTCCATCCTTGAATAATTTTGTGTAATGTATGTACATTTTACTCCTCCAGCCACTGTACCTCCGTTCACACTTCCTATGAATAGCATGTCTGACAAACTCATCCTCATCATAGTTAACAATATCGAATTTATCCTGCAAATTTACTTTAATTAGAAATACACAAAATAACATTGAAAGAATATCTAACTGAAAGAATCAAATATAACTACCCGAATCCTGGCGATTACTGCATCTTGTGTCCCATAATCAATTTCCCCCCAACGAGTCACCCTTTGAAGTGGTGTTGTATTTCGAACCTCAATTCCGATTTGTTGTCCTAGAGAAGGAGCATTTACACCCATAGGTTCCCCATCACCTTCCAACACACACACACACACTTCAAGTTTTCCATGTCTTTTTACTGTTTTCTCAACCTTCATTCCACATGTTAATCCTCGAACTCACTTTTTGGTTCTACTAGTTATAGAAAAATAAAGATCATAAATTAATATAATAAATGTCAAGTATTACATAATAAGCTACTAATAAAATAATCAAAATAACTTACATATCAAGGAAGCATCCGGAATATCGGCCTGTATATCTTCGACAACATCATTGATTGATGTTCTTCGTTGGAGACGCATTGAGGAGTGACTCGAGCTTCCTGTTTTAATAAAAAAATAAAGACAATTATATATACAATAAGTAAATTTAAACAATCTAAACAAAAATGACTTACGCATCATGGAAACGTCAGGAATAGTAACTTGTATATCTTCTACGACATTATCATTTGATGTTCTCTGTTGAAAGTGCACCGAGGAGTGACTCGAACTTCCTGTTTTAATGCGAAAGTAAGATAACTGTTTATAAATAAGCTTATATATAAACAATTATATATAACAGTTTATATATAACTGTTTATATATAAACTTCGATATATAAGCAGTTTATATATAAACTGGTTATATATAAACTGTTTATATAGCAATATATATATATATATATATATATATATATATATATATATATATATATTATGTTATATATAATATATATCTATATAATAAAGCATGAGGGCTTTTTTGGTCTCCCCCAATTAACAGTTCAGATTATATCTTGGGGATTTGGTCTTTATCAATTGATGGCTCAGATTTGAGCAACTAACGGATGACTTTTGATCTTAAGTGGTGCAAAGAGCACAGGGCTTGAGAAAATGGGTGTATAATACGTTGGAGTGTTGTACATTTCCATCAGATAAAAGTATAATCAGAGCTATTAGCCATCTACCTCGATCAGAAAAGTAAAGCCCTCAGCATAACACAAGGCTCAAGAGACAGATGGTCCTCCCTTTATTTTGAACCTCTGCCCATATCTTTATCTCTCCTCACTTCTCACTACACCATCACCTCTCTCTCTCAAACGCAAACACACACCACAGATCGTCTCTACGAATGGGGTTTTTGACGAAGAACCATCGTCCATCTCCGTCCACCAACCACACCGCATCGCGTCCATCACACCACACCAAACCCCATCAAGCCACTTTAGCTGTTTGGGAAAAACACTCCAAACACAACGAGTGTTTCTATTTTGCAATCCACAAGAATGGAAATATGTGTTTCTATATGCAACGAGTGTTATGATGTTTTCACACCAAAACGCATCAAGCCACTTTAGTTATTTGGGTATAACACTTCAGCTGTTTGGTTAGAAAGTTAGTGTACATGGAAATCTATTTCTCATACTTTCTCTTACTTTAAACTTTTCTTATATTTCTCAGCTCTTAGTGTACATGGAAATCTATTTCTCATACTTCCTCATTCATCATTCAAAGATTGTATGTTGTTTCCCGATATTTTTGTTTACTCTGTTTTGCAAATCTTAATTTTTCCTATGTAATACAAAACAAAGTGTTATTTGGTGCTGGGGTGTAATACCAAACAAAGGATACTTTCTCTATCTAATTTTTTTGTCTTCTCTTAACAATAAGTGGGTCTCGATCCTTAGATCAACAAAGGAGACTTTCTCTCAGATTTGTATTCATTGATTTGAAATTAATTTTCTTTGTTTATTCTCTTAACAATATTTGGGTCTTAAATTCTTGATAAGTGTTTATCTATTCTCAAATTTTCTTTGCCTACTCACTGTTGGATAAGTGTTTATCTCCGTAAATATTTGTGGTGGTTTATCTCCGACGGGTTGATGGTAGGTGGTGGGGCGCACAATGGTATTTGGCAGCCTTGGGAAGGGGCGTGGGACTGTTACACGTCCGGCCACCAGGCGGGCAGCAGTCCCACGTCGGAGGCTGAATTCAGTGAATATCGAAAGCGTGGGATTAAAAAATAATGAAGTCACTTGCGTGGCTCGAGGTGAACAATACACGGGTTGACTCAAAGATGAAAAAAGAAGCTGGCATGCTTCTACATCTAGATAACACAAGCATAGGCGTGTGGCTCAACACGAAAAATGCGGGGCCCAAGGCCTGCTACCGCTAATAAGAGCACAACATAGTTTCTTTTACCAATTCAAATAGTTAAGGCAGTGATAAGACAACCCATATGACTTGGTACTTAGAGTAACGTTTTACACATTAAAGATGAAATACTTTGTTAGTGTAATTTCATTTTGTTCACATTATTTTTAAATATGTTAGTGTTTATTAATTAATTAAAAATACTGAAGTCATCAACAAGATAAACGAAGATCGAAAAAAACTAAAAAACAATGAGGTGAAAGAAGGTGGTGACAATATATTTGAGTGACTATCGCTACAAAAAAATTGAAACGAGAAGTAGGTTTGTGGGGTGTATATTTAGTTAGTGTTATTGGTTCATTTAAGCGTAAAAGTTTATTTCGTTGATATAATTTTAATGCGTGTTTGTATAGACACGTGGCGATGTGTATAGGTTGTGCGAGTGTTTTATAATCATAAATACACAGGATCAAATTAATCACCTCGCATCGACAAGGATATGATTGTGTTATCTAGAAATATTCGGGAGTAAATTCATCATCGTGCTATCGAAGGGGGTACACCCTAGGTAAAAAAATATCATCCGAACATTTATTATTTTCGGACATATCAAGTTTTTGAGAAGGATTTTATGTCATGTCATGTTTTTACTTATAAAAGGCATTTTATGTCGTATTATGTCGTGTCAAAAGGCATTGGCCGTTAGCACCAATTAATTATAAAAATATAATTAATTGGAGGCATTAAATTATAAAAATATTACTTAGATTATTTTGATGTTGGGTTTATTTATTATTTTCAAACTAATTGCAAATCTAAACTAGATGTTCATAAGACACAAATGTACCATGTTAAAATCGTAACCATGTTCCAAGCATTGATATAATATGCTAATCGTCCCATCAACACGGGTTACACTTAGACATGATGAGTAAGTCTACCATGGGATGACCAACAATATTTATATTTGTACTATTGGCGACACATTTAAAATACAAAAAATCACGGGAACAAATTTATTATGGGAACAATTTATCGTTGTGCCATCGACGTGGATACAAAATATCATGGCTCCAAAAGGATTATTGTTGCACAAACAACAAGAAATTGTATTTTTGAACACAACTCATTAAACACTATTATACTTTAAAACAACACTCAAAATAGGACATGTAAAATCTGCACAAGATATGTAAACAAATCCATTAAACAATATTATACTTGAAAGCACCATGAAAAGCACAAGTAAGAGGACTTATCTCGAAATAATTTGAAACATGAAATTTTGCAAATAATAAAATAAAATTTAAATAATCTAGGGATATATAAAACATTTTAATATTCTTGAAGGATTGATTGGTTTTTAAATTGAAATTTAAATTTATAACATCATTGTTATTCAAATTGCAATGTTACAAAACTATCAAATGAATAATACAATACATGAGAGTGTGTGTTCTATAACTATAAATACTCGGGTGCATGGTAAGAGTGTTATAATCACAAATACTCGGGAGTAAATTTATCACCGTGCATATATATATATATATATATATATATATATATATATATATATATAACTTTATATATATTATGTTACCTGCATTGTTTCTCACTGGTGGTACTCGTGACATATTGATTTGGGTGTTGAGTGTCTCCTCAAATGAGGCTTCTCTCGTCGGGGGGGAGGGAGAACGACGAAATAATCATCGTACGGGCGCCATGTTCGAGACCTGCCAATACAAAATACAGTTTAATTAGTGATGCAAAAAATGTATAGAATCTATATATGTACTTTAAAGTATATTGAGGTAATGAACATAAACTTAATTTCAATTACACTACCATGCATGCATCACCTTCTCCATTTGAGGATTAGAATACTCATTATTATCATCACTGATATCATCACCACTGGACGAACTAAGATCCTCCTCACCATCAGGCAATCTGTACTCATCATCATCTCGTACATTTACATTAAAATTTTGATTCTTACTGAATCTGATCTCGTTAGGCACCAAAGCATTCAGTCGCAATTGATTCTTCTTAATATTATTGATCCTTTCTTTCTCATATGCTAACATCATACGACCCATATGTCTAGTTGAAGCCATATTTTTTCTTTTGGAGGCATATTTTTTGACTAAACACAAAAATAAAATAAAATAAAATGAACATCGCACTACATAACGAATTACACTAGATGGAAACATATAACTTGATTAATAATATTTTATAAAACTAATTTGACACAACACGTAACGAAATAGGAACAAACATTTAACATTACATATCAGTATCAATATCATAATCATAATCCATTTTCTTCGTTATCTCCATTCTCTAATTTGATAAAACTAATTTGGCACATCACGTAACGAATTACACTAGATAGAAACATAAAAAGTTTGTCCACATACAAAACAAAATAGGAACAAAACATTTAACATTACATATCGGTATCAATATCATAATCATAATCCATTTTCTACCCATCTTCTTTGTTATCTCCATTCTCTAACATTGTTTCATCATCAACGACATCATCATCATCATCATCATCATCATCATCATCATCATCATCATCATCATCATCAATGTTTTCCCCCATTGGATGAAGAACCCTATCACTAGGGATAACCTCAGGAATTGCATCATTCCTATGAAATTGAGTAGCAGTATCTTCAACGACGATTGGGATAACATTTGTTGTTTCGACTTGTTGGAACACGTCACCAGATCCATGCAATTTTGCTGCCCCGGTATCATCGTCATCCAACTCCGGTACATCCCAGGTTCCCCGATGTTGGACTTTTTGTACGATTTTCCATTGTGCACCTAACTTTGTATCATTGACATAGAAAACTTGTTGAACCTGATTAGGCAAAACGAATGGATCATCTTTATACCACCGACTCTTGACATCAATACTAATAAAATGTGAATCAGTGCGCACTGTCTTCCTACTACCGGTGTTGAACCATTCGCATTGGAACAAAATGACTTTATTCCCATAAATATATGTCATCTCATAAATTTTGCTCAAGTAACCGTAAAAGTCTAGCTCACGACCCTCATGTTCCCCTTTGAAGACCAACTAACTATTATGACTCCTACGATGCATGTCTCGGTCCCTAGTATGGAATCGAACTCCATTGCAAATGCAACCCGAATACATATTCACTATCACGTTAGGTCCATTTGCTAATGACCAGAGCTCATCATTTTCTTTGGAGGACCCTTGCGCTCGTAAAAGATTCATCTAAATAAACAACATATGAAAGTCGTATTAAATTAATGTTAAAGTGATGCAAAGTAACTTTCTTTATATATCTTACCCGTTCTTTAAACCACTTCGGAAATTTTTGGCGTTGAATTTGAATTATGTCACGTCCATTTGGAATTTGAAGTAGACTTTTGTGTTCCCTAATTAGAGATATTTAATTTATTAATAAAATGGATAATCAAACAAAAAGATCATGAATATTATAAATTTGAAACACGTACTCTAGATACGGCTCAACCTCAGCAGTGTTATACAACACAAACCACTTAGCCATATTGAGCTCATTTTCAGACACATCAGGAGCCCTTGAGATACATCCGAAAGGACGGACATTTTGGTTAAAGACAACTAGCCCCAAGCCACATTCGCCACCATCACAATTGCGTTCTTCTCTGTTAAATAGGGTTTCAACATGGCTCAAGTACATTGAGCAAAAAATCAAACACTCTTTCACGATGTACGTCTCCGTAATGGAACCTTCAAGCCTGGATCAGTTAGATACAAATTCTTTCAAAGTTCCAAGAAACCTTGAAATTAATAATAGTTAGATGAATATTACACATTTTACACATTTTTCAAGATATTAAACTAAATTAACGTTATAATAGTTGCATTTACCTTTCAATTGGAAACATCCATCGATATTGTACTGGTCCAGCAAGTTTGGCCTCACGTGACAAATGAACCGCCAAATGGACCATTACATCAAAGAATGCCGGGGGGAAAATCTTCTCCATTTTGCAAAGTATAAGAATTATGCGTTCCTCTAATTTCTCCAAATCTGTCCGCACTAATGTTTTGGAGCACAACTCCTGAAACCATTCACCCAACTCAGCCAGTGTAATACAAATATATTTAGGAAGGTATCCACACATCCCAATGGTAAGAATTCATTATAACAAGACATGACAATCATGGCTTTTAAGTCCCAATAATTTTCCAGCCTTTGTAGTCACACATCTTGAGATGTTTGCAGCATAGCCATATGGATACTTAACTGATTTCAAAAAATCATAAAAATACTCCTTATCCTTTGGGGTTAATGTATATATTGCGGGAGGCTTGACATAAGACCCATCAGGACACTTTTGTAAGTGAAATTCCGCCCTTATGCCCATATCTTCTAGATCAAGGCGTGCTTTTTCTGTGTCCTTGTTCTTCCCATCCATGTTCAATATTGTTCCAAGTAAATTGTCACATATATTTTTCTCAATGTGCATCACATCAAGGTTGTGATGAAGCTTTAGTGTTTTCCAATATAGGAGCTCGTATAAAATGCTTTTCTTTGTCCGGTTCAATTCTGTTGGGTCACGAGGCCTTTTCTTGTTGCTCGGATGCTTTCCAAACTTGGGATTTGACAAGCAATTCAATTAATTTAGTACTTTTTCCACTGGTAACTCCAAGGATCAAGTTTGATTCTCAGACATACCGTTAAATGCCTTACTCCTTCGCAAAGTATGGTCCTCGGGAAGGTAACGTCGATGGCCCAAGTAGCCAATCTTACTTCGCAGGCGTTGAGATAATGCATCCTCATTACATGGGGGACAAGAAAGATAACCTTTCGTACCCCACCCAGATAAGTTACCATAGGCAGGAAAGTCGTTTATTGTCCACATTACAATTGCATGCATCCGAAACATTTGTTGAGTAGACGCATCATAAGTGAGTACGCCATTTTCCCACAACTCGTTCAACTCATCAATCAATGGTCGCATGTAAACATCAGTTTCTTTATCGGGGTCATTAATCCCAGGAATAAGTAAAGTCATCATGAAAATGGATCCTTCAGGAAGTTCCAGGGTTCCATGTTATATGGCATCATTACCATAGGCCACATGCTAGAAGAGGTGCTCATGTTCCCAAAAGGGTTGAACCCATCGGTGGCGAGGCCTAGCCTCACATTACGGGGATCCTTAGCAAAATCAGGATAACATCGATCAAAGTCCTTCCACTCCTCACTATCAGCTGGATGCCTCAATATCCCATCATCCACGCGCTTATCACTGTGCCATCTCATGCATGTAGCCGTCTTCCTTGACATAAACAATCTTTGCAACCTAGGTGTCAATTGAAAGTAGCGTAGTACCTTTTGAGGGATCTTCTTACCATTGCCAAAATTGGGCTTGTATCTAGACTCCCCACATATCATATAATTATCAAGAGATGCATTCTCCTTCCAAAAGAGAGCGCAATCATGTTGGCATGCATGGATTGTCTCATATCCCAAGCCCAATCATTTCGTACTAAATGATACATCACAACATGGTCAATGTGCCAATAACGATTACAACAATTATTACACGGGCATTGAATTGTACCATTTTGGCTCACTTTGGCCATTGCTCTGTCGACAAAAGACTTAGCGCCCTCACGATACCGCTCACCTACTCTATGCTTAAGTGTCATCCAACTCTTGTCCACTTCTTCCATATCTGTTTATTGAGAGATTACATAAACAACAATAGATGAATTAAATTTTACTTAAAAGTTACCTTTTTTCCTCGTATATTTCATACAAAGCATTAAAATTTAAACTCTTATTAACCCCTATATATTCGCTAATTGAGAGATTACATAAACAACAAATGATGAATTAACTTTTACTTAGAAGTTACAATTTATTTCCTTGTACATCTCGTATAAAACAATATAATTGTATCTCCTCCATCTCCTCTAAAAGGTGAGTGGTCCTATCCCATTCAAGACCGCATATTTCTGTAACACACTTAGCAGCTCATCCACACTGTTTCAATCTGAGAAAATTTCGGCAGCATATCCCCATAGTTCTCCAAGTACACGACATAGATTCGCATGTGTTCGCGTTATTTCAATTGATGTCGATTTATCAATTGAATTAACACTCAACACCGCATCAATCTAGTATGTACCCAGAGAACATTAAGAGACGGCAACAGAAGTTCCCCCAAAAGTAACAAGTGTACACCACTAAGTACATTATTATACAGAATCTATGCAGTCCCAAACTGTCCAAACGGGACAATTCGAGAGATCTCATTACAGGGGTAATGACTCTCGAACGGGTCTAAGGGCTATTGAATGCGTACGCATAAGAACTAGATGGATAGTATCTATGCGCACTATGTGTAACTTGAGAGGTTTATTACTATGTATAATTTACCCTACTTTTAATTGATGTTTTAAAAGTTATGCTGCTCGCCACATTAAAACCACCAATCAGATAATAGTATTTATACTTTACTTTTAAATTCTTAGACCAAAACTAACCCCTTGCAAAAATACTATTAAAACTATAATTAAAGAGCAATGCACATATCTTCTAAACATTAATTTGAATATTATAAACCGAAAAAAGGGAAATAACATAAATTATAAGTTTAAAAAATTCTTGAATGGAAACATAAATCTAAACATCATTCAGGAAATGGAGCCGGAGAGGTCAACCAGAAGCAGGTCTGAAGCTTGCACGCTTTTAAATTATAGATGTTAACAAAAAAAATGACTCATTACAAATATATAACTGAATATTATAACGGATACTAACACACTAACACACTACCTCAAATGACGTAGTTTTAAGGTGAAAATAGGGGTTTTCTTGTAATCTCACCCTCATTTTCACACCAAAACAAAGTCGTTTTGAGGTGGTCCGTTAGTAAACCCGTTATTTGGGTCCGCACCTGATCGGCTATGTGTGTATATTATATGTGTAAATTGACAAAAAAATAATAATAATAGATTTCATTACACACAAAACGAATAGAGAACACTGTTTAAAGTATACTAATTTCGCAAACTAAGACCTATATATCCCATATCCGATCAATAAATTAGCTCTAGTCAAAAACCCACCAAAGTCAAATATTAATTAACTGCAATCTATTTTCAAATACTAAAAACAAAACAAATCAAATAAATTTAAGCAACTACACATATAATGGAGTAGAGAACACCAAAATAAATAATCTCAATCATCAATGAATGGAACTACGGATTCAAACCCCAATCTCAAAAAAAATATATCAATAAACATAATAATAATTAGAAACTTAATTACCTTCAATAAACAATGTAATAGCATCCCTTGTAATACCATCAATATGTTTTATCTGATAGTTAAATTCATTTTATCTCCGTGCCATCACAATTCATCTAAAAAACATTTCACCTAAACATTTTAAGCTATAAAATTTATTTCTACATTGGACGTGCCTGGTTGAAGATATTTTATTTTTAGGTTTATTTTTCTTTTACTGAATTTTTATCAAGTAAAATGAGGCGCACCCACTACTTGCCGGAGTTTGATACGCTAGGCTGATATTAGTTATAATGATTTTGGTTTAAATTGATCATTTGACTTCAAGAAAATAATAGCATCCCTTGTAATACCATGATTTAGATTTCTTGTTGATTTATTATTTTCCTAAACGGAAATTGCTGTCTCGGTGTACAAATTGCAGTACAAATTGTAGCTTCCAGTCATTTGATTGTTTTTCAGCAAACAAAAATAAATTTACAGTAGCTATAAAATAGGAATCGCAATAATGTTTATCAATCAAAGTCAAGATAGCCCGTTTAAAGCCATCATCAGATTTGTAAACAGATTCATGTCCATAACCAACTCTTCCAGAAGACTCAAATATGTAAAGTGAAGAAATAAACAAGGAGATGACCTAAATCAATCATTCTCATCAAAACTAAATCAGTATAAACACTAATTTTTACTATAAAACTAATATAATAAAATATAACATATTTACAAATAAACAAATGAGGTAGAGAGTAAGGATTGTCAAACGAATGATGTACCTGAAAAGAAGTGAAAATCGAAAACCTAATCTCTATTTATCTCTCTAAAAAGAAGGAAATCGATTTGTGATAAATGTTTTAGAGAAGCATTGATGGTTAAAATCATGGGGATCTTCACTATGAGCATTCCCGTGTGCCGGAGCTAGAGTAGAGGATTGAACCGAGGTAGCTGAGGTGGTGGACGAGGGGAAGAGCAGGACGGAGGAGAGGGAGAGCAGGAGAGGGACAACAGGACGGAGGAGAGGAAGAGTAGAGGTTAAGGTTCGGTTTCGGTGAGCGGAGGTGAGGGAGAGTTTTTTTTTGTCTTTTAGTTTACTTAACGCCCAACAAAAATAAGTAACAAACAAATAAAATATTTTTGGCATCATAATTTTCTTTGTTGCCAAAAGTATGAGATTTTTCTCAACCCACTCCTATGTTGCCAAAAGTTAAGTCATGTTTGGAAACAAAAAAATATGATGCTTGTTGATGTAAAAAATTAGATTATATCTAATTATTTAATCACAGATAAAATAAAATGAGATAAAGAAATTTCAAAGTGGTTTAGCCTTATAAGAATGGCCTACGTCCACTGTTTTTATTATTGCTGACTGTTTGAGAATTCTTGATTACCAGTTTAGTCAAGAAATTCTCGGTCCCCTTACAATGAGGATGATACAATGTATTTATAGCCCTCAGGCTATACATGTGAAAGGGTAATACATAGTTGTCCATTAGGCGTTGTTGATGTAAAAAACTAGATTACTCTAATTATTTAATCACAGATAAATAAATAAGACAAAAGATTTTAAAGTGGTTCATCCTTATATGAATGGCCTACGTCCACTGTTATGTTATTGCTGAGTGTTTGGGAATTCTCGATTACAAGTGCTATCCAGAAATTCCGGTCCCCTTGAATGAGGGTGATACAAGGTATTTATAACCCTTAGGCTATACATGAAAGGGTGTTACATTAAATAATACACATATGAAAGGGTAATTCATTTAATGTTCTTCAAACGTGCGCGTCAATATGATAAGCATTCAATGAATAGTTGAACTGTTGATTATCTGGCAATTAATGCTGTGGTCGATGTGCAGCTCGAACCGCCTTAGTTGCTCGCCGTCCAAAAGTTCCTCGGAGCATTGGAGTTCCTCGGAGGATAAGAGTTCCTCGGAGGGTTGGTGTTCCTCGGAGTGAGTATGTTGGTCGGGGAAACAATCTTCCTTGTTGCTATTGTGCCACGTAGATTGACACGTGTCTTCTAATTATTCGTCCACATCAGCATACTAATTTTGGTGTCAACAGAAGCCCCCAATGTTTCATATTTCGAACTTTGAGGAGTATGGAACATTCTTTCTCGGTATATGGCGATATTAAATGACCTTCCTGGATTTTAGGAGCCTTTTCTTCGTATTTAAATTTCCTTTCAAATTCGCATAATCCGCCTTTTTGCATTTTTATAGGCGCTTCGATCTTCGTGCCCTTTTTGTCCTTTTAGCCGCCGGTAGCGTAATATTTCTTTTTTGTAATCATTTCTTTCACCGTTTCCCAAGGCAAGGTATTTAAACTTCCCAAGCAATCATACCGTCCTCTACCTTTTCCAATTTTCTTGCTTTCGAATTCTCCATAGCTTTCCTTTCTCTTGTGCGTTCATCCTTGTTTTCGTTCGTTGTCAACAGATCTCCATTCTTCCTGTAAGATCTTCTTCTTTTTCCTTTTATTCACCATGGTTTATATTATTGAATCTATTGAAAAATTCCGTTCTGATTATTCCATTCCGTCTTGGGTAACTTTGGAGAATCTTCCTGAGCCCTTTGACTATTTTCGTTTGGCTGAGGGACATTGGTTCCCCAGCCTCTTTATTGCTGAGTGTGGATTTTCTTTTCCACCTAACCCTTTATGCTTAGAATTCTGTCAACATTTCGATGTTGTTCCTGCAAAAGTATCCCCCAATACATGGAGAATAGTTAATGGGGTGTATAAGTTAAATCAAACTCATGGAACTCGTATAGGAATTCCTGAGATTATGTATTGCTATAGATGGGCTATTTTAGAAAATGTTTATTATTTAAAAACCAAATTTTTGAATAGGGCTTTAGTAGTCAACCTCCCTGATGCTAACATGGATTATTTTGAACATGGATTAGTTTTTAAAAATTGGCAACATGCTCCTTCAATCGGAAACGACGTGTATGAAGGTCCCAAATGCCCCCCATATGGCAATGGGATAGGTTATTTTAATTTTATTTTATTTTTGAAATTATGATTTCATCATGTTTGAATAAATGCATGATTGACATTTCAATTTGTTTTTGTTTGCAGTTGACAGCAAGAGAAAAAATCCCAAAGAATCAGAAGTTAATATAAGGCAATTGAAACATATCTGGAGTTTGCATCAGAAAGTTGCAGACGAGCACATCAGGTCTGCTTCATACTTGTTGCAGTATAGGAGCTATACGTCGTCCTTTACTGCTCGTCCTATGGTCAACATCAGTGATGCAGTGAAAATTCCTGAAGACTCTGATTCGGAATCTCATATTCCTTTGAGCCAAAAAATGGGCAAGAGAAGAGTTCCCGCTCTCTTCGAGGAGACTTCCTCTGCTGGAGATGGGAAGAAAAATAAGGTTGATGTCCAAAAAGGGACAAAGAATAAAGATGCCATCCCTCCTGTTGCTTCTCAGAAGGCTGTCGAGAAGCCCCCAGTGGCTCCTGTGCTGAAGGATGCACCTGTTGAAGTAATCACTATCTCACCAACTAAAAGTTCTTCTTTGGTTGAGGTTGTTGAAAAGGCACCGAGGAGATTGAGGAAATCCTCCTCGGTCAGTATTTCTGGAGCCATTCCCCAGCTCCCAGCTGGTGGAGATGGTGTTCCAATCATTGTTCCTCCGAGCTCTACGATGAGCTTGGCAAAGTTTTCGCCCATTCCCGAGGTGCAAGGTACTGAAGAAGACCTTACTCGGGATATGGTTACTTCTCTGGCTGCTCGTCATCTTGCTTTAGTAAGTATCTCTACTCTGAGTTTTTCATATTTTCCTTTGTTATTTCACATATTTGTTTCTGATGTCATTGCCCTTTTCTGATTACAGTTGACGAGCTGTTTCAATATAATCCTTAAAAAGGATGAAGCGATCAAAGCTTCTTGCTCCTCGTCCACTGTGGAAGGAGCACTGGAGAAAGCTATCAAATCTGTGAGTGAATCCCGTCAGAAGTATGACGAGGATAAAATTGAATGGGAGAAGAAGTTGGATGCGTCTGATGCAGAGAAGGTACAACTGGGTAATAAGGTGAAGGACTTGGAGAGAGAGAATAAAGACTATGTCGAGAAACTTTCAGGCTTTGGGGAGCTTGAGAATAAATTGAAATCAGCTGAAGAAGAGCTGACCCTCCTGCGAGAAGTAAATCTTCAGAAGGAGGAGGTGTAGACCAAATTGAAGGCCACCGAGAATCTTATGTCCGAGAAGCTCTCCTCGAAAAAAATGAAGAGAAAAATAGCTGTGAAGAAGTCCTTCTAAACTGATTGGGACAAAGGATGGGACAGGGGGTAGCAGTGATGATGACCCAGGTGAAGTATGGAAGTTTGAAATACTTCCATGATGGTTGGGTTGCTGCCTTAGAGGAACTGAAGGTGAGTGAGGACTCCGAGCTATTTTAAAAACATCTCCCTTGTCCTCCTCCAGTTATTCAAGATGAGGATGAAGACGAAGTTGCATCTGAGGAATCCTCAATGACTGTGGGTGATCAAGTCCTTGTTCAACAACCCAACCAGACGGCCACCGAGGAGATTTCATCCTTGCCTGCTCCTCCAGAACAAGTCCCAGCTTCTACTAATCAGATCATTGTTCCTACCGAGCAACCAAGCTCCTCGTCCCAGCCTCCCGAGAAAGTCTTGGGAGACAAGGAAAAGGTGTGAAGTTGTTCGGTACTCTCTTTCTATTTTTCTTTTACTTATCCTCTGTATTCCAAACGATGTAATCTTGTTGATGATGTAATAAAATCACATCTTTTTGTTCCTCTACATTGTTGATGCTCTGTCTATTTTTATTTATTAACTCTTGCCTTCTCCTCTTTATTAGTTTATGGCTAGAATGGAACTGATCTCTGCCCATGATACAAAGCTGATGTAGCAATGCCGTGAATATTATAAGGCTGGTCACACAGATTTGAGCGTATTAGAAATTACTGACATCCTTGGCCATGATGCTTCAGAACAAGCAATTGAGGCTTATCAGTACCTAAAGGATTTACTTGACCGAGCTGTGACCAATAACGTGGCCTACTATGACTTGATCGAGGAGCTTCATTGTACTTTAGAGGATCTTCAGAATCAACACAATGAATCGAATGCCCTGTTGCATGAGGGGTATGAGGATAGGTATCAATAGCTTTCTTCCAAGACAAGCAACAAAAAGATCATTGTTGGGTACGATGTCAGGGAGAGGACACTAAAAGGTGAAGTTGAGGCCTGCAGACAGATCGCCAAGCTGCTGGAACAAGAGAACAACAATTTGCAGAAAGAGTTAGCACAGTATAAGTCTGCAGCTTCATCTTCCACTGCCTTGGTACCAGTCTCCGACGAAGGGTTCTTATTCTTAGAGGTTGAGAATGCCAAATTAAGGCAAGAATTGGATACTTTAAGAAGGTCTGGTATTTCTGCTACTGCTCGGGGACGAGGAAGAGGTTCTCGTGGGCGAGGAAGAGCTTCTCAGGATGTTAACGAGGAACGAAGCACTCCAGCTGCTCGGGGTCGATCAAGAACTCCTCGTAGTATTGAAGAAGCTCGTACTCTGTCAACATTGGAAACTCAAGCGTACCAGTTGAACGCAAAAGATCGGGCTTTGTCTGAAATGTCCAAGAAAATCCTGACTTTGGAAGATCAACTTACTGCGACGAAGTCTGCTTTACATACCAAGGACCTTTTCACCAAAAACCTTCATGAACAATTGGATAGATTAACCTTCCAATTCCATAAATAGCCCAGGGAATTTTGGATGGCTGGATACAACGAAGCTCTAATTCATTTAGATGCTCGTATCCAGAATGCCAATAATGAGGGCTATAAACAAGGCTAGCTGAATGCCTTATGTGTATTAAAGCTCGAGTAAGGACATTTTTTGTGGTATTACTACGAGCCTGGAGTGCTTGACTTTCCTGTGCCACCTTTCAAGTTGGACATGGAATGGATACCAGCTCACGCCATTCCTCGGAGCTTGATTGCGAATTATCTTGGTGACTATAACCTTCATTCTCAAATTGACGTATCTCGTCCCGAGCATCTCTTGGATACTCCTTCAGTTATGAATGTCAGAATGTTGAAGGACTTGAATTTTATCAATTCTCCCCAGACATTAAATGATCCTCCTGCTGGCGAGGAACCTGTATCGAAGGCTGAAGGGAAAAAACCAATAGAATAGGATTTTCAATGTAATAGTTAGCACACATATGTAACTTGTAATTTATTTTGAATTTTAATGAAAGATTTTCATTTTCTGTTTGCAAATCTGTATTGCTATTATCTTGTGCCTGATAAACACTTTATATTTGTGCTTGCATAACAATATTGTACGGTTCATCGACCAAAATAAAGTATCAGAAATGTTGCTCAATCACTTAATAATAAAGTAATGAGTAAAATAACTGCTTTAAAATTTTTCTAAACAACCAAGGTTGTTAAATTATGCTTGTCGACCAATTATTATTAGTGGGTTTTTATCTCCGACCAACCATACTTGGTAACTTTTTGTCTTTAAAATGTGTTCGACCAACCAAGGTCGATAAATTATCCTCGTCGACTAACTACAATTAGTGGGTTTTTATCCCCGACCAATTATATTTGGTTCATTTTGGAATATTTTGTTCTTCAAAGAACTTATTGTATTTTTCTGCAATAATCTTGCATCCCGACCAACATAAATTGGCATTTAAGAGCATATTCGTTTCTTAATCAACCTAGAATGGAGTTTTAATAATGTTGTTCTTGTCCTTTTACCAACCAAAGTTGGTCGTGGGTTCAAACTGTTAGGTTCTTTCGAACTATCTTGTCCACAAGCTCTTTTACCAACCGAAGTTGATCACGCAAGTGTACGCCTCCTAACCAAAGGAGTATAATTTGTTCTCGCTATTTTACCAACCGAAGTTGATCACGCTCGAACTATCAGGTTCTTTCGAACTATCTTGTCCACAAGCTCTTTTACCAACCGAAGTTGATCACGCAAGTGTACGCCTCCTAACCAAAGGAGTATAATTTGTTCTCGCTATTTTACCAACCGAAGTTGATCACGCTCGAACTATCAGGTTCTTTCGAACTATCTTGTCCACAAGCTCTTTTACCAACCGAAGTTGATCACGCAAGTGTACGCCTCCTAACCAAAGGAGTATAATTTGTTCTCGCTATTTTACCAACCGAAGTTGATCACGCTCGAACTATCAGTGTAGTGTATCACACTAGTATTCCCCGAAAAACTTGTAATAAAAGGAAGAAGATGGTGAAACATCATCGTTTTATTCATAATGAAGGAACTTCTTTACATTTTACATTACTGATAATACTTGCGTAGGTGTTCAACATTCCATGCATTCTTAAATTCTCTCCTTCTATAGTTGCTATTATGTAAGTTCCTGGTCGAACAACTTCTGTAACTCGGTAATGTCCATGCCAGTTTGCTTCCAGCTTATTGTGCTTCTGAATGACCTTCTTTAGCACATAATCCCCTTCTTTTAAGTCGCATTTCTTCACCCTCTTGTTGTAGAACAGAGCTGTGCGTTGTTGGTAAGCAGCATTCCTAATGGTTGCCTCTTCTCTAACCTCCTCGAGCATATCCAAATCCAGTCTTCTCATTTAAGTCGCTGACTGGGGAATTAAAATTCAGCACTCTGTGTGTTGGAAGACCCAATTCGGCAGGTATTACTGCCTCACTTCCAAATGCTAGCATATATGGGGATTCTCCCGTTGCTGCTCGGGGAGTTATTCGGTAAGCCCACAAGACTGACTGTAGCTCGTTAATCCAATTAGCTTTAGCTTCACTTAGCCTATTCTTCAAACCATTTAGTAGTGTTCTGTTCGTCACCTCAGTCTGCCCATTGCTTTGAGGATGACCTGGTGCTGAATGGGTCTTCAGGATGTTTGATTGTTGACAATAGGCAGCAAACTCTTCGTTGTCGAATTGTGTTCCATGGTCTGTGATGAAGGCATGAGGGAGACCATATCGACAGATGATATTCTTCCAGACAAATTGGTATACTTTCTCGTATGTCATATCAATAAGCGACTCAGCTTCTACCCACTTGGTAAAATAATCCACTGCAACAATGAGGTACTTGAATCTTCCTCGGGTCATTGGCAATGGTCCAACCAAATCAATTCCCCACATGGCGAATGGCCAAGGGGAAGTTATGGGTGACAACAATGCTTGTGGAGTTCGTCGGATGGAGGAAAAGCGTTGACACTTATCACATTTCTTGGCATAGGCTATACAATCAGCCCTCATCGTCGGCTAGTAGTACCCTTGCGTCATCACTCTTTGCAAAAGTGTCTGACCTGCTACATGAGCTCCACAGGACCCTTCATATATCTCTTCAATTAACTCTTTCACCTCGGAAAGATGTACACATCTTTGTAGTCCTGCCATAATTCCTCGTCTATATAAAACACCATTAGTTAGTACATACCGAGCAGCTTTGTACTTCAATTTCTTGGCAGCGAGTTTGTCATCTGGTAATTCTCCATCCTCAATATATGCCCTGATGGGATCCATCCAAGATGGCCCTAAATCAAGGGTAATAATATTCATCGTTAGGTCTTCATCTATGCTCCGACTTTTTAATATTTCAATTGGTATCGTTCTTCGCAGCTCGGTATGAGTAGCTGATGCTAGTCGGGCCAATGCGTCTACTTGTGCATTTTCTATTCTTGGTATTCTGATCAACTGAATGGCATCAAATTCTGCCAGCAACTCCATCACCTTGGAATAATACTTGGCCATTAACTCTCCTTTAACTGCATATATTCCCAACATCTGATTCACAATTAACTGAGAATCACTAAATACCATTAGTTATTGTGCTTCCATAATCTTTGCTAAATTAAGACCTGCTATCATGGCCTCATACTCAGCCTCATTATTGGAGGCTTTGAATTGGAATCGCAGGGCATATTCCATGTCAATCTCGTCTGGGGTTTTCAAAACAATTCCTGCTCCACAACCTGTTGTGCAAGATGACCCATCCACATATAATCTCCACGTAGGTATCTCGTCTTCAAATTTCTTATCTGACAAAGTTCCTCGGTGAAGTATGTGCTGTTTCCTTTCGACTTCCTCTGATATTTTTCGCTCTTCGCCGACCATCTCTTCTCGCCCTTTTACCAACCGGAGTTGGTCTGGGTTTGAATTCGATGATCTTTCTACATCCACAAGTCCTTTTACCAACCGGAGTTGGTCTGGACTTATGTCTGTTGGTCCTGTAACATCCACAGGCTAGTCCACGAGTATCTTTTGTTCCTCGGGAGTATCAGGGTACGTAAACTCTGCTATAAAATCTGCAACAGCTTGCCCTTTTAATGACGATCTGGGTTCATGTACAATATCATATTCACCAAGCTCTATTGCCCAGTACATCAGTCTCCCCGATTTCTCTGGATTATGAAGGGCTCGTCTTAGTGTCATATCGGTATACACGATGATGGCATGGGCCTGGAAATATGGCCTCATTCTTATGCTTGCTTCAATTAACGCCAATGCCAATTTTTCTAGCTTTGGGTACCTGATCTCTGCACCTCGGAAAGCCTTACTTGTGTAATAAATTGGCTTTTGGATTCCATTCTCCAATCTGATCAATGCCGACCTGACCGCATTCTCCAATACTGTCAGGTATAAGTATAACTTTTCTCCCATTACTGGCCTGGACAACAGTGGAGGTGCTCCCAAGTATTTCTTCAAATCTTGAAAGGCTTTTTCACATTCTTCATTCCACTCGAAAGTTTTTCGAAGTGTTTTGAAGAATGGTAAGCATCTATCAGTTGCTCGGGATACAAATCTGTTGAGCGCTGCAACTCGTCCTGTAAGACTCTGTACTTCTTTCTTCGTCGTTGGAGATCGCAGCCCTAAAAGAGCTTGGATCTTTTCTGGATTCGCCTCAATGCCTCGTTGGTTGATGATGTATCCGAGGAACATTCCTTCTCGTACTCCAAATGTGCACTTCGTCAGATTGAGCTTCATTTGATATTTATCCAGTTGATCAAAAGTCTGGCTTAAATCAACTAGATGATCAACAACTTTCTTACTTTTTGTCAGCATGTCGTCGACATAGACTTCCATATTACAACTGATTTGTTCGGTAAAAACCTTGTGCATCAGCCGCTGGTATGTCGCTCCTGCATTTTTTAAACCAAAAGGCATAACATTATAACAATAAGTTCCCCTAGGGGTGATAAAAGAAGTACTTTCCCTGTCTCCAGGTTTCATTTTGATCTGGTTGTAGCCAGAGTAAGCATCCATGAAGCTGAGCAGCTCGTGTCCCGAGGTAGCATCCACTAGTTGATCAATTCTGGGTAATGGAAAGTGATCCTTTGGGCATGCCTTGTTGACATTAGTGAAATCAACACACATTCTCCATTTATTGTTTTTCTTCTTCACCATCACTACATTTTCCAACCAGTCTGGATACTTCACATCTTTAATGAATTGGGCTTTCTGGAGTTTCTCGACCTCCTCTTGTATAGCTTGATTCTTCTCGGGACTGAATACTCTTCTCCTCTGCTTTACAGGCTTGATCTCCTTATTCACATTGAGCTCATGACATAAGAAGTTTGGATCTATTCCTGGCATGTCTTCATGACTCCACGCAAAAGTTTTCTTTCTGTTTCTCAAGAAAGTTATCAATTCCTGTTTTATTGAAGCATCCAACGATGAACCTACCTGGGTTACTCGTTCAGGGTGCTCGTCATCCAGAATAATATTTTCTGTAGATTCCACCACATGTCCTTTTACAAGTTGGGATTCATCTCTGGGATCAAGCGTTTCAATTTTTGTACCTTGCTCTACTTGGTAAGTAGTAGTCTTTTTCTTTGATTCTTCAAACTCTTCTTGTTCGGCAGATGAATAATAGCATTCCCGAGCTACTTTTTGGTCACCTTTCACAACTCCAACTCCAAAATTTGTTGGGAATTTTAAGCACTGATGTACTGTAGATGGAACTGCTTCGAACTTCTTTAAACCAACTCTTCCCATGATGATGTTGTAGGCTGACTGCACATTCTTATCCATCACAAAGAAGCGTATTCTCTCCGTTCGACAAGCAGGACAAGTTCCAATGAATATATCCAACTTGATCGTTCCAAGTGGAAAAACTTTCTCGCCAGCAAAACCCAGAAGGGGTCTATGATAAGGTTCCAATTGAGATAATTTCAAATTTAAGCTATCAAAGCAAGAGTAGTACATTATGTCTGCCGAACTACCATTATCTACCAGAACCCTTGAAATCACTACCTCTTTCATCCTCATTTTGATCACCAAAGGATCGTCGTGAGGATAAAGAACACCTGCCAGGTCGTTTTTCGAAAAGCCAATGACGAGCTTATCTTTGTTTACTTTCCTCGGGCGATCTTCCTCCGCCAAATTTATTCGCTGAATGTATGAGCAAGCTTGGGCCTCTCCGAGGTAAGCCTTTCTTTCTGCAGTAAGGTCTCCTCCTCCTGCATCTCCTCCTGTAATGACATTACAATCAAATGACCCAAAACGTATAGAAAATACCTCTCGTTCTAGCTGCCTTGGTTTCTTGGGAAGGTCGGGGTCATCATCTGGATCATCTTCATGGTTTATCTTCTTTTTCTCCTCTACTCGACGAGGAGATCTAGACCTCTCTCTAGCTCGGTCATTATTTTTTCTTTCACCTCCCCGATCAACATATTTTTCTAGCTTTCCTCTTCGGATGAGTGTTTCAATCTCGTTCTGAAGAGCTATGCAATTTTTAGTCATATGGCCATGATCTTTGTGGAACTCGCAATATTTGTCCCTGTTCCTCGCATCAGGATCTGACCTCAGTTTCTTTGGCCACTTTACTTCCTTGCTATTCTTGATTTCTTCCAAAACATGATTAATACCCATTTTCAAGGGAGTGTAATTATCGAATTTCTTTAGGACTTCCCATGATGACTTATTATTTCTGGAACGTTTGTCGCCACCATTGCCCTTATGCTCTTTATTTTTAGAATTGTCGATGTCCACCTTGGTGTCTTTATCTATACTCTTCTTTACAGCCATAGCTTCCTCGGCATTCATAATTTTGGCCGCTTTTGCCATCAACTCTGACATAGTTTTAGGTGGATCTTTCGCCAAGGTGTAATAAAACTTATTAGGCAACAACCCACTCATCAAGGCGGTGATTGCTGTCTTCTCCTCGTAATCTATAATTTCCAGCTTCTCGTTATTGAAACGGGTTATGTAATCTCTAGTACTCTCACCAGATTTTTGTCTAACACTTAGCAAGTGTGCTACTCGTTTTACTAGCTTTGCTCCAAAACAGAAATTACCGATGAACAACTCAGCCAACTGAAAGAAAGTTGAAATCTTTCCCCGAGGAAGATTGTTGTACCATATCTGGGCAGCTCCAGTAAGAGTTCCTGAGAACGCTCTGCATCTCATCTCGTCGGGGACAGCATAGATATCGGCGGCAGCTTGATATTGCTCTATATGAAGGACAGGATCTGTCTTTCCATCATATTTAGGGGTCACTACTGGTGCTTTAAACTTCGACGGTGTAGGAAAATTCACAATGGCCTGGACAAAAGGTGTCCCTTGAACAAAAGTTGGTTGTAGGGGATTCTTCGCCCTAGCCATTTCTCCCAATCTATCCTCCAATCGCTGAAGGGACCCTTTCCACGCTTCATTTCCTTCCTCGGGACTATTGGTTCGAGCAATGGATCGTTCTGAAGTAGCCTCTTGAGATTTATCTTGACGAGCAACTGGTCGTGATTGTGCTGATCCTTCTCTGAGATTAGATGGTTGTCGAAAACTCCTCGACATGGTATTAGGTGGACTCATATTCCTCCTAGGGCCTAATCGACTGAAAGGAGACACCCTACTCAGTCTTTCTAAGGCATTGGGTCTTTCTGGAGAGAGAGTGATACGTTGATCAGTATCTGTAGCCCTTATTGATGAAGTTCGCCCAGGTTGATAAGAGAAATCATCGGATTCCTCATTGCGATATGACTCAGTACGTCTGGATCGTGAAGAAAGTAAATAATTTTGCCTCTGACCACTTCGCTGTCCTGAACGTGCAGGTGCATCGCCATGAAGGGTTTGTATAAGTTGCCTCATTGTGTCTTGCATGGAGGTTTATCCTTGAGCCAGATTCGTCATAATTCCGGCCAGATCTGGAGGTGCAGAGGGATTTGGAGGATTTCCAGCATTTCCAGCGTTTCGATTACTAGATTCTGGATTATCCGCCATCGATGATGAATGATTTTTGGTGAAAAACGATAATAACAATCGATTCCCACAGACGGCGCCAATCTGTTGATGTAAAAAACTAGATTACTCTAATTATTTAATCACAGATAAATAAATAAGACAAAAGATTTTAAAGTGGTTCAGCCTTATATGAATGGCCTACGTCCACTGTTATGTTATTGCTGAGTGTTTGGGAATTCTCGATTACAAGTGCTATCCAGAAATTCCGGTCCCCTTGAATGAGGGTGATACAAGGTATTTATAGCCCTTAGGCTGTACATGAAAGGGTGTCACATTAAATGATACACATATGAAAGGGTAATTCATTTAATGTTCTTCAAACGTGCGCGTCAAGATGATAAGCATTCAATGAATAGTTGAACTGTTGATTATCTGGCAATTAATGCTGTGGTCGAGGTGCATCTCGAACCGCCTTAGTTGCTCGTCGTCCAAAAGTTCCTCGGAGCATTGGAGTTCCTCGGAGGATAAGAGTTCCTCGGAGGGTTGGTGTTCCTCAGAGTGAGTATGTTGGTCGGGTAAACAATCTTCCTCGTTGCTATTGTGCCACGTAGATTGACACGTGTCTTCTTATTATTTGTCCACATCAGCATGCTAATTTTGGTGTCAACAAGCGTATACATCTGTATGATAATAATAAGGATTTAATGCGCAGTTAATCTATTGGTTATCCTGCTATTAATGCTCTGTTCGAGGTGCAGCTCGGACCGCCTAAGTGGCTCGGTACTCATAAGTTGCTCGCTGTATTAAAGTTCCTCGGAGAACTCTTATTGGTCGGAGCGTCTGAGTTGATCGGGGAAGCCGAGTTCCTCGTTGCAGTATGGTTCCTCGAAGTATCTGAGTGGGTTAAAGTGTTGTTCGGAAGTGTTTATTATTGCCACACAGATTGCCATGTGTCTTCACTCAATTGATCCATGTCAGAAGACTAAATTTGGTATCAATAGAAGCCCTCAATGTTTCACAATTCAAAATTTGAGGAGTGTGGAACATTCTTTCTCGAAATATGGCGGTTTTAAATGGTCATCCTGAAATTTAGGAGTATTTTCTTTTGTATTTATTTCTCCTTCCAAATTCGTAGAATCGAACTTTTTGAATTTTTATAACCGCTTCGATTCCCGCGCCCTTTTTGTCTTTTTAACCGCTGGTAACGTAACCGTCTATTTTTGTAATCATTATCTTTACCTTTTCCCAAGATAGGGTATTTAAGCGTTGCAGAAAATCCCCTCGTCTTCTACTTTTTCAAATTTGTCTCTTTGAGTTTTCTATTGTCTCTCTCTCCTGTGCGTTCATCCCTTTCATCATTCGTTGTCAACAGACTCATCCTTTTTCCTGTAAGATCTTCTTCTTTCTCTTTGATTTCCTTTACTCATCATGGTTTACCCTGTAGAGTCACTTGATAAGTTTTGTTCTGATTTCTCTATTCCTTCATGGGTTATTTTGGAGGAACTTTCTGAGCCTTCAGATTATTTTCGTTTGGCTGAGAGACATTGGTTCCCCAGTCTCTTTGTCGCTGAATGTGGCTTTTTTTTTCCACCAAACCCTTTATGTCTGGAATTCTGTCAATATTTTGACGTGGTTCCTGCAAGAATAGCCCCCAATACGTGGAGAATAGTTAATGGAGTTCATAGATTGAATCAAATTCATGGAACTCGTATAGGAATTCCAGAAATTATGTTCTGTTATAGATGGGCTATTGGTGACAATACTTTTTATTTAAAAACTAGGTTTTTAAATAGGTCTTTAGTGGTCAATCTCCCAGATGCCAATAGGGACTACTTCGAGCACGGGGTTGTTATGAAAAATTGGCAACACCCTCCACTGACTGAAAATGATGTGTACCAGGGTCCTAGATGTCCTCCCTATGGCAATGGGATAGGTTGTTTTTATTTTATTTTATTTTTGAAATTATGCTTCCTTTGTATTTGATAAAATGTGTCACTGATATTTTAATTTTCATTTATTTGCAGTTGACAGGAAAAGAAGGTCTCCAAAAGAGACAGAAGTTAATTTAAAACATCTAAAACTTATCTGGGGTTTGCATCAGACTGTTGCTGACGAGCATATTAGGTTAGCTTCATATTTGTTACAGTATAAGAGTTACACCTCATCTTTTACTGCTCGTCCGGTGATAAGTGGGGTTGAACCAGTACATGCTTCTACAAGTTCTTCACCTGAGTCTCATATCCCTCTGAGTGAAAGAATGAAGAAAAGAAGAGCTCCTGTCATCTTCGATAAATCTGCCTCTGTTGCTGGAGAGGCAAAGAGAAGTAAACATGAAGTTCCAGAAGAGGGGATAAAGAAGATTGATGCACCCCCTACGGCTACTACTGTGAAGGTTGCCGAGAAGCCCCCAGTGGCTCCGAGCAAGGCTGCTGTTCCAAGCGAGGTGATTATTATCTCTCCGACTAAGACTACATCGTTAGTCGAGACCATTCATATTCCCCCGAGGAAGATGAAGAAGAGCTCCTCGGTCAATTTGGCTGAATCCATCTCTCAGCCCCCGATTACTGGAAGTGGTGTTCCCACTTTTGTTTCCCCGAGCTCTGTCATGAGCTCGGTGAAGTCTTGGATCATTCCCGAGATCCAAGGTATGGAAGAAAATTTTTCTCGGGACATGGTTACCTCATTAGCTGCTCATCATATAGCTTCTGTAAGTATCATTGTCCTCAACTTTCATTTTTCCCTTATTATATCTGTGTACTGACTTGATATCATTTTCTTTTCCCAGTTAGTGACCTGTTTTAATACCATTTTAAAGAAAGATGAAGCTATTAAAGCTTCAAGCACCTCGTCTGGTGTAGAGGAAGCTTTGGTGGGCCTGACGCAGTCTTTGAAAGATTATCGTCAGAAGTATAATGATGATAAGGCTACTTGGGAGGAGAAACTTGATTCCACCGAGAAGGAGAGAAACCAAGCTGTTGAAGTCTCCAAAGGTTTTGACAAGAACATAAAAAACTTGGAAGAGAAGAATAAAGAGCTCGATGAGAAGCTCAAAAATGCTAGGGAACTCGAAAGTAAGCTAAAAAATGCTAGGGAGCTCGAAAGTAAACTCAAAAATGCTGAAGAAAAGATGGGACGACTTCGTGAAGTAGGTCGTCAAAAGGAAGAAATAGAGAATAAGCTAAAGGCTGCCGAGGATCTTCTTTCCGGGAAGCTTTCCTTGGAGAAAGTGAAAAGGAAGTTGGCTTTAAAAAAGTCTTTCAGCACTAGCTAGGATAAGGGGTGGAATAAAGGTCTGGCTGCCATGATGTCGCGGGTGGAATATGGTAGCCATAAATACTTTAGGGATGGCTGGGTCGCTGCTCTGCAAGAGATGAAGGTCGATGAAAATTCTGACCGGTTTCAGCGACACATCCCGGGACCCCCTCCAACTCCTGAAGAAGAAGAAGAAGAGGACGAAGCCGCCTCTGAGGAATCCTCCATGGTGATGGGAGATCAAATTCCTCATTCCCCAGCTATCCAGTCCACCAACGAGCAACTTTAACCATCCTTTGTTTCAAACGAGAAACTTCCAGCACTCCCCGAGCAACCATCTGTACCATCTGAGCAACCTATCTCCTCGTCCCAGCCTCCCGAAAAAGTTTTGGGTGACAAGGAAAAGGTGTAGAGTTGTTCGGATTTTTCTCTCTGTTTATTTTTATTTATCAAATGTAACTCTGAATTTTGTACTTCTCCTTTATGATGTAATAAAATTTGAAGTTTTGCCTATTCATACTGTTGTTTCTCTTCTTCATGCTCTGTTTGAACTCTTATTGACTCTTATTTTCTCTTCTTTTACTAGTTTATGGCCAGGATGGAGTTAATGTCTGCTCATGATACAAAATTATTAAGGCAATGCAATGAGTACTTCAAAGATGGTCATACAGATATGAGTGCAGCACAAATCATTGACATCCTTAGTCAAGGTGCTTCAGAGCAAGCAATTTTAGCCTACCAGTACTTGAAGTGCCTGCTTGACCGTGTAGTGGCTAACAATGTAGCATATTATGAAATGATTGAAGATCTCCAAGGGACTCTTGAAGAGATTCAACAACAATATAAGGAATCTACAACCCTTTTGCACGAAGGATATGAGAAGAAGTATCAGCAACTCAGTGCTGATAAGGGATACGATAAACTGTTTGCTGCTTACGATGTAAGGGAGAGAACTTTGAAGGGTGAGGTCGAAGAGCACAGACAGATAGCTGAGTTGTTAGAGAAGGAAAATAATAACCTGGAAAGAGAGGTGTCTCAGTTGAAGTCTGCAGCTTCCACCTCAAACGCTTTGGTCCCTGTGAACGACGAGGGATTCTCTTTCTTGGAGGTCGAAAATGCCAACCTGAGGGATGAATTAGAAACCTTGAGGAGAGCTGGCCCTTCTACATCTACTCGGGGATGAGCAAGGAACAGAGAACTCAATCTGCTCTGGAGAACCAGGCCTTCCAACTGATGGAAAAGAACCAGGCATTGGCTGAGATGTCTAAGAAGATCAGGAATCTGGACGAACAACTTTTTGCACAAAAGTCTGCCTTGGAGAATAAAGAACTCTTTATAAAAAGTCTTCACGAGCAGTTGGAAAGGTTGACTTATCAGTTCCACAAGAACCCTAGAGAATTTTGGATGGCTGGCTACAATGAGGCTCTTTACCATTTGGATGATAGGATCCAAAATGCGAATAATGAAGGTTACAAGCAAGGGTGGTTGAATGCCCTGGGTGTACTGCAACTGGAACAAGGTCACTAGTTGTGGGATTATCATAATCCTGGGTTGCTCGACTTGCCAGTGACACCCTTCAAACTCGATATGAGCTGGATCCCTGCCCGGGCAATCCCTCAGTGTTTGATTTCCAAATACCTTGGCGATTATAGTCTCCATTCCAATGCTGAAATATCTTACCCCGAGCACCTACTCGATCGACCATCTGTGATGAACATCAGGATTCTTAAAGATCTTAATTTCATAAACTCCCCTTATGCTTTAGACGATCCTTCGGCTGGCGAGGAACCTGTTTCAAAAGCAGAGGGGAAGAAATCAATAGAATAGGAATCTTGATGTAATAATTAATTTTTATTTTATTCTCAATGTATTCTGTTTTTGGATTTAATGAAAGACTTTTATTTTTGTTCGCAATCTTAATTTCCATTGCCTTGTGGTTGAAAAACACTTTATATATGTATATCTGTTAAAAAGATAACAAAATTGTGTTATTTGTCGATCAACTTAGAGTTGATTAAAACTTATTGTCGACTAGTTTGAATTTGTGGTAATCATTTGACAACTAACCAAACTTAATGATGTTTTGTTTCTCGACCAACTTGGTCGTAATTTAAAAAGTTACAAGTATCAAAAATTTTGCTCGATCACTTTCTCGTACTCATAAAATGTTTCCGACCAACCAAGGTCGGTAAATTTTCCTTCTCGACCATCTACAGTTAGTGGGTTTTTTCTTACCGACCAACTTTGGCACTTTTAGGAATAGTTTTTCTTCCTAACCAACCTTAGTTGGCATTTTTAGGAATAGTTTTTCTTCCTAACCAACCTTAGTTGGCATTTTTAGGAATAGTTTTACTTCCTAACCAACCTTAGTTGGCATTTTTAGGAATAATTTTAAGTAGTCTGAGTTTTGCTGAGTAGAGTAGTCTGAGTTTTGCTGAGTAGTGTGTAGCACTAGTATTCTGCAAAAAATTTCCAACAAAAGGAGAGAACTGGGCAGAACATTGTCGCTTTATTCATACTAACGAAAATGTATTACATGAGAGTTTACATCACTGATAATACTTCTACAAGTGTTCTGCATTCCATGCATTCTTAAACTCCTGCCCTTCTAAAGTTTTTATTCTGTAGGTTTATGATCGAACAACTTCTGTAACTCGGTAAGGTCCATGCCAATTTGCTTCCAATTTGTTGTGCTTTTGAATCACTTTCTTTAGCAAATAGTCTCCTTCTTTCAGGTCACACTTCTTTACTCTCTTGTTGTAGAATAAAGTTGTTCGTTGTTGGTAAGCAGCATTCCTGATGGTTGCTTCTTCTCTAACTTCCTCGAGCATGTCTAAATCCAATCTTCTTATTAAGTCGCTGACAAGGGAATTTAAATTCAGTACTCTGTGTGTCAGGAGACCCAACTCGGCAGGTATAACGGCTTCACTTCCAAATGCCAGTATATATGGAGATTCCCCTGTTGCTACTCGGGGAGTAGTTCGGTAAGCCCATAGTACTGATTGTAGCTCGTTGATCCAATTTGTTTTCGCATCATTCAGTCTTTTCTTCAAGCCATTCAGTAGCGTTCTGTTTGTTACTTCAGTTTGTCCATTGCTTTGGGGATGGCCTGGTGCCGAGTCGATCTTCAAGATATTTGACTGATGACAATAGGCAGTGAACTCCTCGTTGTCAAATTGTGTTCCATGGTCAGTAATGAATGCATGGGGAAGACCGTATCTACAGATGATATTTTTCCAAATAAATTGATACAACTTCTCGTACATCATGTCGACAAGAGGCTTAGCTTCTACCCACTTAGTAAAATAATCCACTGCGACGACGAGATATTTAAATCTTTCTCTGGTCGTTGGAAGTGGTCCGACCATGTCAATTCCCCACATAGCAAATGGCTAAGGGGAAATAATGGGTGTCAACAACGCTTGGGGAGGTCTTCGGATAGTGGATAAGCGTTGACAATTGTCACATTTCTTGGCATAGACTATACAATCAGCCCTCATCGTTGTTCAGTAGTATCCTTGCGTCATAACCCTTTACAAAAGCGTCCGACCTGCTACATTGGCTCTACAGGACCCTTCATGGATCTCTTCAATCAAGTCTTTCACCTCGGTGAGATGCACACATCTTCCCAAACCTGCTATAATTCCTCGTCTGTATAGAATACCATTATTCAGTACATAACGAGCAGCTTTAAACTTCAGTTTTTTGGCTGCAAGTTTGTCAGTTGGTAATTCCCCCTCCTCAATATATGCCCTGATGGAATCCATCCAAGATGGTCCTAAATTAAGGGTAATAAAATTCATCGTCAAATCTTTATCTATACTCCGACCAGCTAAAACTTCAATTGGGATTGTTCTTCGTAGCTCGGTACGAGTAGCTGATGCTAATCGAGCTAAGGCGTCTGCCCTCGCATTCTCCATTCTTGGTATTCTGACCAGCTGAATAGCAGCAAATTCTGATACCAATTTCCTTCCCTTTCATGATACATGATCATTAATTCTCCTTTGGCTGCATATACACCCATCATTTGATTTATGATTAATTGTGAGTCACTGAAGACAATAACCTGCTCTGCCCCCATGGTTTTTGCCAAACAAAGACCTGCAATCATGGCTTCATATTCAGTCTCATTATTCTAAGCTTTGAATTGGAAGCGTAGGGCATATTCCATGTCGACCTCGTCTGGACTATTAAGAACAATCCCTGGCCCACATCCTGTTCTGCAAGATGAGCCATCCATATATAAACTCCATATAAGTAACTCGTCTTCAAATTTCTGATCTGACAGAGTTCCTCGGTGGAAAATTTATTGCTTCCTTTCACCCTCTCCTAATATTTCTTGTTGTTCGTCGATCATCACTTCTTACCCTTTTACCAACCTAAGTTGGTCTGGGCTTGAGTTTGATGATTCTGTAACATCTACTTGCCCTTTTACCAACCGAAGTTGGTCTGGGCTTAGCTTTGATGATTCTGTAACATCCACAGGTTGATCGGTGAGAAACTTTTTCTCCTTAGTGGTATCAGGATAGGTGAACTCTGCTATAAAATCTTCTACTACTTTCCCTTTAAGCGATGATCTGGGTTCATAAATTATGTTATATTCACCGAGCTCTATTGCCCAATATATCAATCTTCCTGATTTTTCTGGTTTATGAAAAGCTTGCCTCAATGGCATATCGGTTTATACGACTATAGTATGAGCCTGGAAGTATGGCTTCATTCTTCTACTTGCCTCGATCAGTGCTAGTGCTAATTTTTCCAGCTTTGGATATCTGATATCTGCTCCTCGGAAGGCTTTGCTAGTGTAATAAATCAGTTTTTGCACTCCATTCTCCACTCTTATTAATGCCGAGCTAACTGCATTCTCTGGGACTGCCAGATACAAGTACAATTTTTCTCCCATCACTGGTCTGGATAATAGTGGAGGTGCTCCCAGATATTTCTTCAAGTCTTGAAAAGCCTTCTCACATTCATCATTCCACTTAAAAGTCTTTCGGAGCGTTTTGAAGAATGGGGGACATCTATCAGTTGCTCGTGATACAAATCTGTTGAGTGCTGCTACTCGTCCTATAAGACTTTGCACTTCTTTCTTCGTCGTTGGAGATCGCAGCTCTAACAGAGCTTTGATCTTTTCAGGGTTTGCTTCAATGCCTCGTTGATTGATAATGTACCCGAGAAACATGCCTTCTCGTACTCCAAATTTGCACTTCGTCGGGTTCAGCTTCATTTGATATTTATCTAGTTGATTAAAGGTCTGGCCTAAGTCAACTAGATGATCAGCAGCTTTCTTGCTCTTTGTCAGAATATCATTAACATAGACTTCCATATTGCAACTGATTTGTTATGCAAACACCTTGTTCATCATCCACTGATATGTTGCACCTGTATTTTTCAAACCAAAAGGCATAACATTATAATAGTAAGTTCCCCTAGGGGTAATGAAAGAAGTACTCTCCCTGTCTTCAGGTTTCATCTTAATCTGGTTGTATCCAGAATAAGCGTCCATAAAGCTCAACAGCTCGTGTCCCGGGGTAGCATCTACTAATTGATCAATTTGGGGCAAGGGAAAGTGGTCATTTGGGCATGCTTTGTTGAGGTCTGTGAAATCTATGCACATCCTCCATTTGTTGTTCTTCTTCTTTACCATCACCACATTTTCTAACCACTCTGGATATTTAACATCTTCAATAAAGCAAGCTTTCTGGAGCTTCTCGACCTCTTCCTATATATCTTGATTCTTCTCGGAACTGAATACTCTTCTTCTCTGCTTTACTGGCTTGATCTCCTTATTCACGTTGAGTTCGTGACATAAGAAATTTGGGTTTATTCTGAGCATATCCTCATGACTCCATGCAAAAGTTTGCTTTCTGCTTCTTAGGAAAGTTATCAATTTCTGTTTTAGTGAGGCCTCAAACGACGAACCTATTTGAGTTGTTCGTTCAGGGTGCTCGTCGTCCACAATGATGTTTTCAGTAGCTTCCACCACCTGGCCTTTCACGAGTTGGGACTCATCTCTAGGATCCAATCTTTCAATTTCTGCACCTTCCTCCACTTGATAGGTAGTTGTCTTTTTCCTTGATTCCTCCAGCTCCTCTTGCTCGGTAGATGAATAGTAACATTCCCGAGCTACTTTTTGATCACCCTTCACAACTCCTACTCCAAAATTTATTAGAAATTTTAGGCATTGATGTATCGTAGATGGCACTGCCTCGAACTTCTTCAATCCTACCCTTCCCATGATGATATTGTAGGCTGATTGAACATTTTTATCCATCACGAAGAAGCGTATTCTTTCTGTTCGACAAGCAGGCCATGTACCAATGAATATATCCAATTTGATCGTCCCAAGTGGAAAAACTTTCTCGCCAGCAAAACCGAGGAGGGGTTAATGACAAGGCTCCAGTTGAGATAGCTTTAGATTTAAACTGTCGAAGCACGAGTAGAACATGATGTCTGCCGAGCTACCATTGTCTACCAGTACTCTTGAAATCATTACTTCCTTCATCCTCATTTTGATCACCAATGGGTCATCATGAGGATATAGAACACCTGCGAGGTCGTTCTTTGAGAAACCAATGACAAATTTCTCTTTGTTTACCTTTCTCGGGCGATCCTCCTCAGCTAGATTTATTCGTTGAATGTATGAGCAAGCTTAAGCCTCACAGAGGTAAGCTTTTCTCTCTGCAGTAAGGTATCCTCCTCCTGCATCTCCACCTATAATAACATTACAATCAAATGACCCAAAGCGTATTGAAAATACCTCACGTTCTGGCTGCCTTGGTCTCTTGGAAATATCGGGGTCGTCTTCTGGATTAACTTCATGGTCTCTTTTCTTGTTCTCCTCTGCTCGACGAGGAGATCTAGACCTCTCTCTTGTTCGGTCGTTGTTTCTTCTTTCATTTCTACGATCAACATACTTTACCAATTTTCCTCGTCTAATAACTGTTTCAATCTCATTCTGAAGAGCTATGCAATTTTTGGTCATATGGCCATGATCTTTGTGAAAATCACAATATTTTGCCTTATTCCTCCTGTCAGGGTCTGCCTTCATTTTCTCTGGCCAGTTTAATTCCTCATTGTTCTTGATTTCTTCTAGAACAGGGTTGATGTCTATCTTCAAAGGAGTGTAATTATCAAATTTCTTCAATACCTCCCATAACGACCTTATTTTTTATTGTTTGTCACCACCATTGTTCTTATGCTCTTTCTTCTTAACTTTATCACCTTCCACCTTGGTTTCTTTGGCGTCCATATTTTTCTTCGCAGCCATAGCCTCCTCGGCATTCATGATCTTGGCCTCTTTTGCCATCAGTTCTGACATGGTTTTGGGTGTATCTTTGGTTTAAGTGTAGTACAACTTGTTGGGCAGCAGCCCACTCATCAAGGCAGTAATCGTTGTCTTTTCTTCATAATCAATGACTTCGAGTTTCTCGTTATTAAAACGAGTTATATAATCTCTGGTACTCTCACCAGCTTTTTATCTAACATTTAACAAATGCGCTACTCGTTTATTTGGCTTTTCCCCAAAATAAAAATTTCCAATGAATAACTTAGCCAGTTGAACGAAAGTTGAGATCTTATCCCGAGGAAGATTATTGTACCGTATTTGAGCAGATCCGGTAAGAGTTCCTGAGAATGCTCTGCATCTCATCTCATCTGGAACATCATAGATGTCGGTTGCAGCTTGATATTGTTCTACATGAAGAACAGGGTTGGTCTTTCCATCATATTTGGGAGTCACAACTGGTGCTTTAAACTTTGACGGTGTGGGAAAATCCACAATGGCCTGGTCAAAGGGTGTCCCTTGAATAAAAGTTCGTTATAGGGGGTTCTTGGGCTTAGTTATTTCCCCTAGTCTGTCTTCCAGCCTTTGAATAGAGCCTTTCCACGCATCATATATTTCCTCGGGCATGTTGGTTCAAGCAACTGATCGCGTTGAGGTGGCTTCCTGTGATTTATCTTGACGAGCAGCTGGTCGCGACTGGGTAGATCCTTCCCTTAAGTCTAATGATCGTCGAAAGCTCCTCGACGCAGTCTTAGGAGGACTTTTGTTCCTCCTAGGACCTAATCGATCAAAAGGAGATACCCTGCTTAACCTTTCTAGCTCACTAGTCCTTTCTGGAGAGAGATTGATACGTTGTTCAGTGTATGTGGCTCCTACTGATGAAGTTCGTCCAGGTTGATAAGAAAAATCTTCAGACACTTCAGTACGATATGAATCGGTACGCCTAGTACGCGAAGAAAGTAAACGGGTATTTTTTTGAACACTTCGATGTCCTGAATGGGTCGGTACTCCGCCATGAAGGGTTTGTATGAGTTGTCGCATAGTTTCTTGCATGGATGTCTGGACCTGGGCCAGATTTGTCATTATTCCAGCTAGATCTGGAACGCTTGGCGGAGCAGATGGATTTGGAGGGCTTTCAGCGTTTCGATTGTTGGGTTCTGGATTATCAGTCATTTGTAATGAATTATTTTTTATGAAAAACGATATTACCAGTTGTTTCCCACAGACGGCGCCAATCTGTTGATGTAAAAAATTAGATTATATCTAATTATTTAATCACAGATAAAATAAAATGAGGCAGAGAAATTTTAAAGTGGTTCAGCCTTATAAGAATGGCCTACGTCCATTGTTTCTATTATTGCTGACTGTTTGAGAATTCTTGATTACCAGTTTAGTCAAGAAATTCCTGGTCCCCTTACAATGAGGATGATATAATGTATTTATATCCCTCAGGCTGTACATGTGAAAGGGTAATACATAGCTGTCCATTAGGCGTATACATCTGTATGATAATAATAAGGATTTAATGCGCAGTTAATCTGTTGGTTATCCTGCTATTAATGCTCTGTTCGAGGTACTTCTCGGACCGCCTAAGTAGCTCGGTACTCATAAGTTGCTCGGTGTATTAAAGTTCCTCGGACAACTCTTGTTGGTCGGAGCGTCTGAGTTGATCGGGGAAGCACAGTTCCTCGTTGCAATATGGTTCCTCGGAGAGCATCTATTGCTCGGAGTATCTGAGTGGGTCAAAGTGTTGTTCAGAAGTGTTTGTTATTACCACACAGATTGCCACGTGTCTTCACTCAATTGAGCCATGTCAGCAGACTAAATTTGGTATCAACAATGCTAAAAGCTAAAAATTTTCCCTCTTTTATTTTGCTAGCTTCCCGCTTGAAATTTTAACTTTTGGTAACAAGTTTTATTTTATGTTGCCAAAAGTACAATGTAAAATAGTCTTTTGGCAACATAATTCATATTTTGTTGCCAAAAGGGTATCTTTGGCAACAAAAATAGGTTGTGTTGCTAAATATTGTTGCTAATGGTGCAAATTCTTGTAGTAAAATAGAGGACTTGGGCATGGTCATTAGATATCTTCACTCAAGCACTAGAGTACTGTTACTCTACAGGATTTTCTGTAGAAAAGTGTTATCTCCTTGCTCTCTCCTAAGTACTTGGAATACTTATCTCTCCACTCTCAAAGAGTCATCCCTCTCAACTGGTTTCATCCCTTTTGTTCTTATTGAAAAGGTTGTATTTAATCATTCACTTCCTCTTTATTGTAACCCTAAGTTATCATTGTGTTGAAAAAGTTGGGTTTTGATCTACCTGATATTCTTGAAACATTATTACCTTGAAGGTACTTTCCAGTTGGGTTTGTCATGGCTCACTCTTTCAGTTTATTCAAAGACCCTAATATCACTACCCTCTTCCAACTCAGTAGCGCAACTTAAGCCTGATATAATCACGGTGGAATTGGAATTTACACATTGAAGTATATTAAATAATTCGATGTCATTTTACTTATTTTCTTTTACTTTTCCTTTCAAGATGTTCTTAGATGCCATATAAAAGAGTTTTGAAGTATTACAGTTCTGAAAAATTCAATAACCATTTTTTTAAGGCAAATAAGCATTACCCATCTTTAAAAATGTAGTGATAGAAATATGTAACTTTGTGAATTAGAAGTACCCAATTATAGTGTTCAGTTAAACCATATTAGAGAACATAGTGATATCATCATCAATAATCAAGGACAATTATGTTTCCATCCAGTTATAATTGTAATCTTCAATAGTGGGAAAGTGACTTGCATTTTTAATTCAATGTTTCGTCCTTTTTTAATCTTTTTTACTTAGTCTTAAGAGGTCTTAACCATTGACTTTTAGCTTGTTCCTTGGGACAAAGAAATATGATTAAAAAAAAGAGGAAGGGGATATGCAATAGTCACCTGAGTCTCTATCGAGGCTCTTTGGTGTTTTTTTTCATCTTTGTAAACTATTAAGTATAATATTATTCTTTTTACTTACTATGATGAGTCAGGAACTTGAAAAAAGATTGGAACATAAAATATGGATATAAAGAGATAAACAGAAAGTGAAATTTGCAATAGTCAAGAATGATTAAAACTACCTTATCAGGCATTATAACAAACCAATTGTGTGCAAGAAAGAAAAGGACTTAAACCGATAGAAGTGGTTCCTGATCGTTATTCTAATCACAAATGGCTTATATATAGCAACCCCAATTCTGAGAACTCAGAAATAACACTGATCTTGAAACACAAAATTAAAGTAAAAAGCGAAAAACATAATTTGAAAAGGCGGAGGTCTTTAAGAGAACACCTTCTCCCTGTCGCATCAATTATATTTCAAAGTTTTCCGTATGGAACAAAAAATAATAGTCATCAATAAAATGAAGGAATATACTTTTTGAAACCTACAATCATAACATAATCTAATATGAAATTAAATACAAATCTAAAATAAAATAAAATAAAATGAAACCCCAGAGTTGAACCTTAATGAATCGAGAGAGCGAGAGAGATATGTCTCTTCAGGTGGATTAAGAGAAAAGAAAATGGGTATTCAATAGGAGAGAGAGAACTCTTCAGTTAATATAATATGAGAGAGAGAAGACGGTGATGGGTAAGCGTGAGGTGGGTTTATCTTAATTGTAGTTATTCATTTAAGCCACGTGTCAAAGCTGTAATTGCAAACACAATATATATATATATATATATATATATATATATAGGGAGAGGTTCACAAGTGGACCAAAAGAATGGACTTTTTAATGGACCTTAACAAAAAACACATAATAACACATTAATTTTAATTCCTATAGTGTAATTGGTCAGCGCCAGCGGCACCAAATACGGGTGTCGATCGATCCCCCACCCCCACACGCCCCCCACCCACCCCACCCCACCCCCACCCCCACCCCCATGGCAGCCCTGCTGTCATAAGAGCTGCCACAAGGGCTGCTATAGTGATGGTGGTGGTTGGGTGGGTGGGGGGAGGGGGGTTAGTGGGGTGAAGGTGTGGTCTCGGGTGTCGCTGGCGTGGACCAATTACACTATAGGAATTAAAATTAATGTGTTATTATGTGTTTTTTGTTAAGGTCCATTAAAAAGTCCATTCTTTTGGTCCACTTGTGAACCTCTCCCTATATATATATATATATATATATATAAGATAGCTTATGAATGGGGAAAAATATATGAATGACATTTCACCTTTTTAAGAATGATATTTTATGTATTGTATATATACATAACATGCATACACATGCATATACATAAAATATCATACTAAAAGCTAATATGTACTATTATACTATTATAAAAAATTATATATACTTAGATAGGATTAGGTGCGAACTTTTCGTGCGGACTTTGTCCTTATCCCGAAAGTGGTTCCCCCGTGGTCTCAAAGACTTATGTTATTTACTCTAGATGGTCCCCCTCTTGTATTATACTAAAACCTTAGTTTAAGACCATATAATTAAAAGATTTATAGTTTAGACCCAAAATTGGTATCAAGACATTAAAGATTTTAGAAACTCACCAAATTCCGACAAAACCCCTAATTCTGGTATCAGAGCCATACGACGTTCCTTTTAGACTTATTAGTAAAAAGACTTTAATGCCATTGGGATTTATCCCTCGCATCTACCAAGATATTTTTGGAGCCAACCCAGACTACCAACCTATACCCATAACTGATTTAGACTCATAAGGTTGTTTAACCACACATATAGACAGTTGTTCACACATTGAACATATCCCAGCCAAACACGCAAACAGTAGACAAGTTACTGCTAATGCTATTAATAGCATAATAGACCAAAATAAGTGTATACTTCTTATATTAAGACAATTAATAAAAGACACTCAAACCCTAGAAACATAGATAAAAAATATCTCTAAAAGATTACTAGAAATAGATAACCAAATCCCAATAGACTTAATACAAGTTTTACAAGAAATAAATAATAAGACTAATCATATAGAAGTCCTTAACAAAGACATTTTAGAAATTAAAACTTTTACTAAAAATCAAGTCAGCGAGTTAATTAAACTTACTAAAGAACAAGCTAAGCTTATCCCTAGATTAGATAGTTATCTTCCTAATGGAGATAGTTAGATCAGACTGGAATGAGGTATCAAGAGACCTCTCCATTCAGACTTTATCAGAATTTTATCAAAGAATTTTAGAAAAGATAAATGATGATAGATTTTATTACAAGATAAATAAAAATGAGATTGTCAATGCAGCTAAAGCAGCTAGACTTATATTAGAAATATTAAATTTAACTTCCACATCCATAGCAGCTACCCAAGACTATAACAGTAGCTTTGTTAAAGACTTACATTTAGATTTAAAGGTTAAGACAAAAGGACTAACCACCTTCTATACAGAATTTGTTAAGTTTCAACAAAATTTAGCAAATTACCTTAATTATAGGGAAAGCCATAACCTATCCAAAATGGATAACATTATTAATGAACTTAGACTAGACATGGCCCAAGTAGAAGAAAAATACAAAGAAATTATAAATGGAATTAAGGCTATATATAATAATCCTTCCCAAGCAGAAATAGACTCTCCTTTTATTTTAACTCGATTAGATAAAATTGAAAAGACTGTAGAAGCCATAGAAATTAGATCTATGCAACAACAAGAAAAAGATAATGAAATAAAAGACTATATTACTAATATTAGAAAAACCATTGTTAATTCTCTAGCTAGACATAGTGAAGAAACTTTTGAGAAGACTAGAAAAGAGAATAAGAATTTTAAAGAAGAAATCCTTAATCAGATAAAAAGACAAAAGGATTATTCAGACTTCTTCGAAAGAATTAAAAAAAGACTTGAACAAAAAGAGGTAACCACCTTTAAATTTAGAGAAACCCCTTCTATAGAAAGTAGAGAAAAGAATACCATAGGTAGACGAGTCATAAATGACAGATTAGATAAGACTAGTAAGGTAGTTGGCTCTATCCCAAATATTGGAAAGAGTAATCATATGCTCCAAAGACTTAAAGATTCATCCTCCAATGTTAGGACATGGTGGAAAGAAAGAAATTTCACCAATCCTCTCCGATGGAGAGAATGGGGTGAAGTTGACTAGAAGATTGTTTAAGATTCCATTCATAATGGACAACTTCCAGCCGTTAGATACATATATTTGTTTAAAGAAGGCGCCACTCCTAAGACTCCCAATTATAACATGACCTACCATTGTAGAAATCATGTGTTAGACAAATCCTATAGTGAGCTCCAAGTGTTTGACTCAGAATGACTTAGAGCTAGAGGAACTGATAGGAAGTTCCAATTCCTAACCTTTGGACTCTTTCAAGCAAGAATCCAAGGATTACATAGACCTCAGAATAATATCAACATATTATGTTGTTTAGTAGACAAAAGATGTAAGGATTTTGAGAAAAGCCTTATTGGGATAGTCCAATTAGAATTGTCAGACAATATAGGATACTTTAATGTCATTCCGGCATTTACAGTAATCGTAGACACAGCCAAACATTTTAAGTTAATCTTATATGCTAGTGCCTATGAAGACTATATTATCCCAGACGCTAATATAAATATAGAATTCCAAAGCTATGTGAAGTTCTCCCAATTTCCTTATGAAGGAATTAAATCGGGAATTCCTAGCGGTAGACTTAATGAAGAAATCTTAGTTAGAACCAATGTTTCAGACTCTAATCATACTTATAGTATTAGGAATACTGGACCTATGAAAGAGAAAGCTAATACCCTCTGGCAATTGCCAGAATTTTAAGAAACTAAGACTATACAAAATAAACCTTTGTTTATTAATCAAGACGACGTCACGGGAAATGTTACCATCCAGTTTGGTCCTCCTAATATTGTCAATAAGAACATCCAGATAGAAGAAATTAGATTTAGGAATATGGGAGAAACTATAATCAATGATCCTTCAGAAGGAGAATGTAGTAGTAAGACTAGTGTTAGTTTACTAAGACAAGCTCCGATAATTAGACCTAGAAGATCATTTGAACAAAAAGACTTAATTAAAGAAAAAGATATGATCCAAAACTTTGGACATGAACCCTCAAAATTGGATATGAAGACATTTAAAGATAACCTTAAGAAAAGTCATTCTGTTAGATTTCAAGAAAGAGAAAGATTTAATATGATAGCTCAAGAGCGTATATTAAAATTAAAAGAATCTACGAATACAAAAGAACTTCTTAGAAACTTAAGACTAATAGAAGAAGGAGAACAAAGATTAATGCCAGCTACTCAAGTAGAGCTTAGTAAACAAGAGATAGGAAGTAGTAGTAGGCTAGAAGATACTCCTAGAATTTTTAGTAAGCTAATAGGAGTAAATATTCCTATATACTCAAGCACTGTAGTTAAGACTAAACTTGATTACATAAAAGACTTTCCTACCAGTGACAAGAATTTCACTCCTGTTAAGACTATGGCAAGCCAAGCCATAAATCCAGTAGGTATATACCTTAACCTAGACAATGTTCAAGATAGGAAGAAAGCCTTAGATGAATGTTGTAATCAGATGAACATGTGCTTTGCATCCAATGAACAATGGGATGCAAGTTCATGTAAGCAGTACGCTGAGCAATCCATTAGAGGCATTGCAAAAGATTAGTTAGATAGTTTAAGAAAGGCTATAGATGAAGACTCATTAGCTAAGGTTGAGAAGATGAAAGAAAACTTAGAAGAAAGATCAATTGAAGAATATATTCAATTGTTCACATTGGAATTCATTGGAGCTGGACATCTAGCTCAGATCAATGAACAAGACCTAGAAAAAACTAAGTTAGCCCTCCTTAGCATTTGCAAATTAGATAAGATAAATGAATATGACAATAATTCCGAGCAGCTATATTACCAAATTAAAGAATTTGGAGAGACCTTAAATGATGAATAGTTTAGAAAGATACCAGCCATAGGATAAATCCTAATTAATGAATATAGGAATTGGCCAGGAGTAGCTGGCGTTAAGAACAACTCCCTTGGTGAAAGAATCAATTTCGCCAAAGACTATATCATATCTAAAAGACGTGATATTACTCAAGGAAAGTTGATAGAAGAAACTTTCAAGCAGATCCCTCCAATCAAAGACGAAAGAGACATCGCTCCAATCCAATGGGGATGTGGTAGTGAATCTAAGAAATTAAAAAAGAAATTAGAATGAAAACATAGGAAGTTTAAAACTAGACCTTTAGGATTTCCAAAGAAGTATAAATTTAGACAATCTACTAACTTTAGAAAAAAGGATCCTAAGACTAAGAAAAATAGATTTAACCAAAGAAGATATTTTAAGAAGAATACTAGTAAGTATAAGAAGGTTCCTAATTATAGGAAAGAAAAAGATGTAGCTCAATCTAAGACTGCCACCAAAGAATGTTGGACTTGCGATAAAGAAGGGCACTTTGCTAAAGACTGCCCTAATAAGAAAGATAAAGAAAGTATTAAGATTATTAATACAATATTAGACTATGCAGATCAAGAAGAATTAGATATCCTATATGCTATAGAAATATCAGACATAGAAGATGATGATAATACTAGTATCCATAGTGCATATACAAATAGTGACTCGAAAAACTATAATAGTGATATTGATGAGTATGAAGACTCTCAGGATACTCTAGACTTATATATGATGCAGACTAATCAAGATAATTTAAATGATGAATATATAGACTTTGAAGAAGCTTGGTATAAGTGTGTATTAAGCCCCTTTTTAAAGAAAAGATGGACAGTTAGTAATCCTGAGTTACTAACATATATACCTACATGTTACTTTGATGAAATAGATTATTGCACATTTGAAATGAAATGTAGAAAGAAAGACTTTAGATGCGTAATATGCTTTGAGATTATACAAACATAATTATTTATGGTTTGTTTTATTTGTCAATTACACTACCATAAAGACTGCTGGAGAACTAGATTTAGAACAATTTATACTAGCCAGTATGACGCTCAAATAGACTTAGATATTAAAACATATTATCAAGACATTGATAGAAATATAGCCAAAAGACTGCAAGAAAATGAAGACTTCAAATGAAAAGGAATTTCCTATGATTCAGAAGAATACCATTCTGATAGTGGTTCAGAAGACCAAATACCCTTAGATTTTATAGACAAACCTCATAAAGGAATATCTATTTTTAAAAAAGAACAATTTAGGAATTTCTACTGAACCACATGCTTGTTTTGTAGAATTATTTGATCAACATAAAGACTATCCTAAAAGACTTTTCGCTTTTATAGATACAGGGTGATCTCAGAGTATTTGCAAGGCTAATGCCTTCCCTGAAGACTATTTTTAGAAAGTCCTCAAGAAATCTATGGTAAAGTGGCTAGTGGAGATCCATTTACCTTATATTTCCAGACTATTCCTATTTGTTTTAAATTAGGAAATCAGACCAACAAAACCGTTAATCATCGGTTTTGGATAATGGATCCTCGTCCTAGTTTCATAGGAAACATTATTTTAGGACAAGATTTTATTAGTAAATATCATCCTTATACTCAGTATAACAATACGATATTAATTAGTGATCAAGAGGAATTTAATATTAAAGCCCCTCTAATTGATCACAAAACTGCTTTTGACCTTATGCAGGTCAAACCCAATTACAAACCCATAAAACATCAGAGTTCTTCAGCTGAGCATGGTGAACCTAGGCCTACAACCCAACAAGAAGCCTTAGAAATTACTAAACCCTTACAAAAAGAGTGTAAGTGTCCAGACCAAAAGTGTTATAAGCAAATAGCGCTTATACAACAAGACATTTTAGATCAAGCCCAGCATAACTTATTACAGGTTCAAGCTATATCCAAACATAAGAAAATGGATATAGAAGTAGAAAAGGAAAAGATTAGGCAACTAGATGAGCCTACTTTAGGAGAAAATCCCATCGCTAAGTGGGATAAAGACCAAAGCTATTGTGAAATCATCCCTATTAACCCAGACACCACTATTAATGGTGGAACCTATAAGAAAGGATACTCACAAGATAGGGAAGAATTCAAGAAAGACATAGGTAAAATGCTTAAGTTAGGCATTATTAGACAAAGTAAAAGTAGACATAATAGCTTGGCCTTTTATGTTCAAAATGAATCTGAACGTAAAAGAGGAAAAAGACGCATGGTTATAGATTATAGACAATTAAATAATAATTGTGAATTTGATTCTTATAAGATACCAGACAAGAATAATTTAATCAATTTGATTGAAGATAGAATTATATTAAGTAAGTTTGATTGCAAATCAGGCTTCTGGCAAATTAAGATGCATCCAGACAGTATTACTTGGACAACCTTTAGTGTGCCCCAAGGAAAATACGAATGACTAGTCACGCCATTTGGATACTTGAATGCTCCTCAAGTTTTCCAAAGAACAATGGATAATGTATTTAGACCTTATTCAGAATTTTTTCTTGTTTATATAGATGATATTCTTGTAGCCTGTAACACTGAGATAGAGCATGTAGACCGTCTTAAAAATATTATCTTAGAATTAGACATACATGGTATTGTTATTTTCGAAAGGAAAATGCAATTATTTCAGACTTAAATAAACTTTGTGGGAATGCACATTAATAAAGGAAAATTATCCTTGGCATAACACATAACTAAAAAGATCCTTGAGTTCCCAGATCAACTTAAAGATAGAAAACAATTACAATCATTTTTAGGATTGCTTAATTGTGCTGCAGACTTTATTAAAGACCTTGCTTCAAAAAGACAAAGCGTAACGGCCAAGTTAAAAGGAACAGACAAAACTAATCCCTTTTATTGGACTAAAGATGATTTTAAAGTAATAAGACAAATTAAAGATGCAATCAAAAATATTCCTTTACTTGAACTGCCTAATGCCGAAGACCAGTTTATAGTAGAAACAGATGCCTCTGATAAACAATGGGGAGCAGTATACTTTGCCATTCATCATCAGACAAAAAAGAAGAAACTTTGTAGACATAGTTCTGGAACCTTTACAGACCCAGAAACAAGATACACTGCCCATGAAAAAGAAGTTTTAGCCATAGTAAGGGCAATAGAAAAATATATGTTATTTCTTAGACCTAAATATTTCACTGTTTATACTGACTCTTCTTATGCAGTAAAATTCAGAGATTTAGACTTGTCCAAATCAAGGACTAATAGACTAATTAGATGGAAACAATTGCTTAATGGTTATGACTTCTCTGTTAAACATATTAAGGGAAGTAAAAATACCATTCCAGACATTATATCAAGAGAGCCAATGTTTTCTAATACTAATATAATTTCATGTTTTGTGTTGCAAACAAAAGACCTAGAAGATATGAGTTCCTCTGGAACGAATAGACTGAACAGGGAAGACGTTGAAGACTATATTAGATACATAAGACCAAATGATGGGGTAACGCAAAGACAGACTCATATTCAAGACTCTCAAGAAAGACCAATCCTAGAGAACTTTGATGATATCTTGGTTCCTCCAGGAAAATCTAGACTAGAGATTATTGCTCAAAATAGACTCATTGGGAATATGTACTTTCTCCAATATAGACTCAATCAAAGATACCCAGACTTGATCAAATTTAGACAACAATTTTTAGAAGATGAAAATAATCTTATAGACGCCATATGGTGGAATGTGAAGAATAGACTATGGATCGAGTTCAAACAAAATTTGGTAGCTATTGCCAGATTCATGAGAACTCAAAGACTTGCAGTTATCCAGCTCAGTGGTACTGTTGTGCCTAGACCTCAGACTCAGACTTATGCTCAGACTCTTGGAGAAACCTCCAAAACTAGACCTACTGATTTCTGTTATCAGAAAAAGACTTTCAAGACTAAGATTGTTATACCATTTGGTCATAATAATCTCCTATTAGCAGAAGACTTTAAAAAAGAAACTAATAACATTATTGATCATTTTAATATGTTATTATTAGAAATAAATGGAGATGCCTTAATGATCAAAGGTTTATTCAAAGACATTCCAAAAATATATCTTTTGGGAAAATCGGACATGGCCCATATAACTCTTGTAGACCACGGGTTCATTGGACTCGTCCAGATAAAAGATATTGAAGACTCTGTGGCTCTTGGAAAAATATTCCATGAGTATGTTAAAAAGGTAGAAGACTTCCTTCCTCTATTTTCTAGAATCTACCAGATTGCTCCAAGTTCCTATAGAGGAATGAGAGTTGAAGGATTTAGACTTATTAGATTTTCCAATTATATATCAGAAGACGAGACTAAAGAATTATTGTTGATAAGTCAAAGCTCCAGATTGCTCAAGCCATGGAGATAATTGAAATCATGGAGTTATTGACAGGAGAAGACATGTGGTACACTGCTTACCACAAAGAAGATCTGATAATCCAAGCTGATGAGTTATTTAACGGAAGGCTCAAGAAAGAATCAAAAGAAATGGTAGAGATAGCTTTGCCACCTAGCCTTAGAACTGTAGGCCTCATTGATGAATTTTTCAACAAGGCCCTACCAAACCAAGACAAGGAAGAAGAAGACACAGATGGAACAAAGACGAGCCCCTCGTTAGCTGAAGAATTATTAAAGATAGAAGATGCTCTGTGCTAGACCTATGCAAGATGACAAGACTACAATTAGATTCCCATGCAGCCTGCAGCTCAAACATGCCCCACACGGGCCCCCAGATTGCTTCTTTTCATAAAGAAGAAAAAGACCCTTGCAAAGACGTTAGGTTAGAATTATTGCTAGACGACGGATTTACTTTATGTAAAGAAAATAGTATAAGACTTTAATAATTTGCAGATCTTTAAACCGGATCTCTTTTGGTAGCCGGTTACCAGTCGATTGTAGTGCCCTTGTGATATAAAAGGGAACGTCCAGCTGAGTTCTAAAGATCATGGGTAGTAGGAGTGATCAGTAGTAGGAGTGAGAGAGTGATCATTCATTAGACTTCCAGTGTTAGAGTATGCTTGTAGAGAGTAATATGTACATGAGTGAGTAAACCTCTCATAGTTAGGGGAGAGGGGAGAGTTGTATTTACTTATGCTATGCAATAAAAGTATTTTATTTTCCAGAAATCTCTTATGTTGAGTTGTTATTATTTTCCAAATTATCTCCAACTTTCTTTTCATAGAGGACTATTGTGTGGAATCTCTGGTGTAGCACAAAAGTTGTTATACTGGTGAACCTCCGTCAAGTGTCGATTAGCCGTGAGTCGTTAGCCAGGTGGGCTTTAGGCATGAAGGCATACATGCAGGAAACAGGTCAACCACCAAAGTAGTGGATTGAGATGCGACACATAAAGAGAGAGTTGTAGGAGGCCGATACTAGAGAAGAATAGTAACAAGGCTGAAGAGACAAAGGGAAGAAGGTAAAGATATTGCAGACCAGAAGGAAGGTATAACTCGAACCAAACCCTTAACTATTTTACAAATTATTGTTTTAAGAAAAGAATCTTATATGAGCTTACAAATCACTAAAGACTTTTTAGAATTTGCTAATCAAACAAGTTTAGACTTAACTAGAGAAATTCAAGACTGGACTCTTACAGACACTAAAGATAAAGAGCTTATAGAATCTGCTTTAATATACGCAGGTGGTACTTTTAAATACATAGACCAGATCATTGAGTGGTTAGGAAGAGAAATACCTAGAATAGAAATAATTAGAACAGAGATCTGTGATCTCTTTAGACAAAAATTAAGAACTGAAGATTTTGCAGAAGAACTATCAAGACCTGAAAGGTATCAAGAATACACTAGGATACTTGAAGACAGTATAGACGTATTAAAATTTATTAGACGTAAAAGGTTAGCTGAAACAAAGACTACTTTAATTAGAGCCGGAAGAATCCGCCCTTTCCTTAAAAACGTAGAGACAGCTGCCTCTAGAACATACCGAAGATTTTTATCATGTTATGGTGATAATAATTTAGACGAATTTATAGATAACGATATAATTGATATTATTAATCAAATATATAAAGAAATTGGACTGATAAGCCCACGATACCGTATAAGGTATTTAAGACTAGAATATTTTCCATCAAAACATCTTTCAATTTCTAGACTCCCCGAAGAAACTAATTATATAGATAATCTTCTCTATTCAGAACTCCAGTACGATAGTGACGAAAGAAGCCTGAGAAGTAGCAGTAGTCCTGAAACTTCTACACTTAGACTTCGATATTAATTAATCGTTAAAATAAGCTTAAAAGACCTTAGAAATAATTGGGGGTAAAAATTGATATTCCCTAAAACTTAGAAGAAGTCAAAAGACATCGCGGTCCCAAAAGGTGGTCCTAAAAAGACAAAACGGTCCCTAGATAATTTTTGGATGGTAGCGATCCGTAAACTCGGTATGTAAAGTGGGTCCGTATACGAACCGGCCTCTATATATACTATTATATATATACTATTATTTTTTAAATACATGCTATTAAAATATTAAAATATATATTATTATATTAAATATTAAATATATATTATTATATTAATTTACTTATTTTTTAAATATTTATTTAAGTTTTTTTTTTTGGCCAGGGACAAATTTAGCACCGTGTTATATCACGGGGGAAAATTTATCGCCATGCCCTCGGCACGGGCATCCGCTAGTGTGTGTGTGTATATATATATATATATATATATATATATATATATATATATATATATATATATATATATATATATATATATATATATATATATATATATGTATGTATTAGATTATAAGAAAATATTGAAGTGAAAAGAGTGAAATCTTCATGCAAGATTTATTTGGTAAGACAAAACCATAGCAAAACTTAAAAAAAGTGTGTTTGTATATCAAATTAAATTACTAACTTTAGTAACAATTATTAGATGAAAAATAACTATCTTTTGCAAACAAAAAAATAAAAAAGCGAGCATTTTTGCGCTCTTTACCATCCTCCCATTGGAGAGGCACATTTAAGAACATGTAAAAATGGGAGCTTAAATTTGTTGAACCTTAATTTGGTTAATGGAAATATAATCCAAACTTAAAAAAAACTATAGATTAATGGATATTACGTGTGATTGACCATGATACATCTTAAGAATCTTGTATACACACCTTGTACTATTGCCATTTGAGGTAAAATGAAAAGGATATATTAAGAGAGAAAAAGGGAGGATCATCAGTAATAAATAATAACATCAACAACAATAATAATAACAACAATAACAACAACCACATTCACAACAACAACAACAACAACAACAACAACAACAACAACAACAATAATAATAATAATAATAATAATAATAATAATAATAATAATAATAATAATAAGTGTATTTAAGAACATCCCCTTCTCCACTTCTCCCAAATTCGAGTGCTTAGCTCTCATATTTTCAACAAAGCTTAACACGACCCTTACATTTCATTAGTTAAAGTAATAAAAATTGAGTTAGCCACTATTTAAACTGTAGAGGGGTCATCGAGTAACTAGTTTTTAACAATTAATTGAATTTGATTTATCCTAAGATTTTATTTAGAAAAATTTCTTTAGGATGAGCAACATCAAAGTATCAATTAGAATTCTCCAGGGTTTTGGTTTGGAGGCTAAACTGTAAGACTTCTGAAGGGACTCAATCCCTAATCACTTTAATGATGATAAGATAGATAAAGAACATTAGTTCACTGAGAAAATAACTCCTCAAGTGACCTCGACTCCCTCAAAGATATTTGTATTCCACAGCGCACAGGATAACCACGAGAGGCATGTTAAGCCTCTCAAATATGAACATAATTTATATTGAACAAAGCTGTACATAATTGTTGTGATTGGTGCACATACACTTATTGGTATATTAGATTTCTCGACTCGTGGAGAAAAATGTGCCTCGAAAAGCGCAACGGGTCCTAAAAAGAGTATTTCATTCCACAAGGCAAGGAAAAAAGGGGATATCTAGCCGAATATGGTGAATGATGTGTGTGATAGTGTAAACTCATAGTCACTAGCCTGTTTTACCAAAAATTGGCAAAAGGAAAAAAAACCCCAAAAGGAGTTGCAAGGTAAATAGATCAAACGAAACCAAAGAAAAATAGGACCAGGGACTAAATTACAAAGAGGGAAGGTATTAATAGCCCCTCCACCCTTTCAATCTCTAGTGGGGAAATATAGTCTCTCTTACTCCTATATGTGCATATATGCGTGAGATAGAAATGCGTGGCTAAATGCAGGAAAGTGTGTACAACATGTATAAGTGTGAATAAATGTGAGGAAGTGGGTGAAATGTGTGTGAGGTGGGAATGTGTGGTTAAATGCAAGAAAGTGTGTACAATATGTATAAGTGGGACTAAATGTGAATAAGTGAGTGAAATACACGTAAATGTGACTAAGTGTGAGAAAATATGTGCAATATACATAAGTATAACCAAGCGTGAGGGGGTATATGCAACATATATAAGTGTAACTAAGTGTGGAAAAGTGTTTGCAATATTCATAATCGTGATTAAGAGTAGTAAAGTTAATGGGTGAGGAAAAATGTGTGAATATATACAAAAAGGGAATATGTGAGGAGTATATCTAGATTTACCACAATATCATCATAACTAAATATGTCTATCCATGAAAGGTAAAAATATAAACAAGGTATACTTACAAAATGTGGAAAATGATAAGCATATAAAAGACTAATATATACATGTAATAATCAAAAAGATATAAAAAAAATGCATGAAGTGGCCTAAATAGATATATCTAACAAATAGGATAAGAAAAAAAAAACAAGGAAACATTAATAAAAAAAATTAAGAAAATAAGGACTTAAATATCAAAATTGCACTTGAGAAGTCTATGTACCCTCAAAGGGAATCAAAGGCCACATAGTTCACACCTGGGCTAGGAAAGGTGGATTTACATGATTTTTTTTTACAAGTTAGAAGAATTTTGGGTTGATTTAAGTAAAAGTGGATATGAAACCATTTTTTATGGAAAATAACCAAATGTCCTTTATCTTATAAACAAATGACATTAACCTTATTTTTGGTATGTTGAGTTTATAAAAGTACTTGATGAATACAGATATAAAAATAAAAGGTAATTATTAGCAATAATTTGACTATGACAAAATAATTCTAAGGGGAAATGTGCAAAATACACACCATAAAAATGTAAATATGTAAGAAAGTACACTAAATAATGATATAAGTATGAAAAGTAAAAGGCAAGAAATACTTTTACACCTTTGATTAGATTCTTTAGGAAATTTCCTCAAAGTTTAACCTCAAAATATGCTTGAATATCCAATGAGAATGATGCCTTAAGAAATATTTTGATGAAAATGAGGTAAGTATGTAAGAACTTTGTGAGGGGATGTGGCATAAAGAGTGTTAGATCCAGGGTTTGTAAATGAGGTAGGGATGTTGCACCAGTTTTAATATCACTGGGAAATGAGGTCATCCTTTCATTATATAAGAGAAACCTAAAAGGATAAAAACACCAAATTTCCCAATGTACCACCGATCAACGGGTTTTGAAGACTACCGATCGACAATGAACTTATGCCGAAATTATATTGGGTTGCTTTGTGATTAACTTGAAAATTATTTTAGGAACAAGATACACCATTAGGAAGGTGTTTGAGAGACGTAAAATGTTTATTTTTAGTGAACTTCGGAACTTAAAAAATACCAATGTCAAGTTGAGTCGAGAAGTTAGTCAGGGCCCCATATTTAGAGTTACTGATAATACAAAGGTCCTAGGAAGAGATATTCTCAATGAGAACCTTTATAGATTAATGGAGGTATTAAATTGGTGTGTCTAAAAATTCCCTTAATGATCAATCTTAGTTATAATTGAAGAATATTGAAAAAAAACACCTATCAGAGAAAAGTAGATTCATATCTTCATGTCAATGGGTTGTGGAATGAAATTGAAATTTTGTTGAAAAAAATGGGGATTATGACGAAAATGAATGTGGTTGAAATGACCAAGGATGTAGAAAGGTTTAGGAACCTCTCGGGGGATGAAAGGAGAAAGGTATATTAATAAGAGTTCCCTTGTGGGAAGGATGGTTTTAGTCGAGTATTGTAGTGGTTGTGTTTTATTTTAAGCCAAAAGAGTAAGAATCTTCCTTTTGAGCCAGAACAAATGAGCGAGGTTGAACTTCCTTTTATGCTAAAAGACTAAGAATCTTCCTTTTGATACAAAACAATTGAGCGGGCTTGCACTTATTTTTAAGACATAAGAGCAGGGATCTTCCTTTTGAGACAGAAGAAACGAATGATAGTTTCACTTCATTTTCATCTAGAACATAGGAAATATTCCTTTTGATCCGACATAAACGAGTGATAATTTCACATCATTTAAACCCATAAAAGTGGGAATCTTCATTTTGATCCAAAAGAAATGAGTGACAGTTGAACTTCCTTTTAATCCAAAACATCGAAATATTACTTTCGAGCATCCAATCCAAAACCAATTGGAAATGGGTGGAGGGAGCCCAAGATCTTATATATAGTGGTACGAGGCTTTAATTTCCTGACGTGGGACTTTTAATCTATATAAACCTCTCACGTGTGGTATGACTTGATCCCAACAGGTGGATATATTTATATGGGTGATGTGGAGAAATTAGATTGTTGGACCATGAATATCCTACTCTGATACAATGTTAAATGTTGAAGAATCCAACCCAAAACCAATTGCCAGTGGGTGGAGAGGGGCCCAAGATCTTATATACTCTGGTGTGAGGCTTTAATTTCCTGACGTGGGACTTCTAGTTTCTACACTTTAAGGAAAAAAAATGAACGAGGTTGCACTTCCTTCTATGATAGAAGAGATGGAATATTCCTTTTAGGCTGAATTAATGAGTGGGGTTGAACTTCCCTTTAGGCTAGAATAGTAGGAATCTTCCTTTTGAGCCAGATGAAACAAGAAGGGTTGCACTTCTTTTTAAGCCAAAAGAGTATAAATATTCATTTTGACCTAGAAGAAATGATCAGGGTTTCACTTCTTATAAGACATAATAACAGGAATCATCCTTTTAACTAGAATAATCAAGGAGGGTTACAATTCCTTTTAATAAAGAAGAGTGGGAATCTTCCTTTTTAGCTAGGAGAAACGAGTGTGGAAACTTTTTTTTCTTCAAAAAACCTAGTGTGGGAACGATATCTTGAAAAACCGATTATAAGAAGAGAATATTTATTAGTATGTCGATAGATTACAATTTTAATGAATGTTTGTAAAAAAAGTGTAGAAGTGTATGCTTTTGTTATTTTGAAAATTTCTTTTGTGAATTTTTGTGAAAGATATTTAAAATTAATTTCCTCTGGGTATTTGAATTTTGAGGGTGAAATGTGTAATTTTGAAAAAATTTGTGACTTAGAAATTTTGATATAGGTAATTTTATTTTAGGGAGGAAAAGTACCCTTAGACATAAATTTGAAATTGATTTTCAAGAAAACATGTGGAGGATACTAATCTCTGTACTAAAAAATGGGGGAGATACATACCTAAGGGTATTGTCAATCATTATGGAAGGAGACCTGCCGATCGATAGAGGTCCATACTGTCACATCCCCAAAATTTGCGTACATATAAATGGTAACCACATGTATATAATAATAAGACACAACATGTAACAATCTTTCGCTGAAAGTGAAACTTTATATAACATATGCAGCCGAAGACTAAGATCCTCATTTATTACCTCCATAAATCTTTATGGTGAAAAATGAAAATAAAGAAAAGATTACACATAAGTATTACATCAGCCAATAAGTGATACTATATATTATCCATGTGTTTTTACGTACTTTGTTAATAACTTTCCATACGAACGTAACTGCCATGGACATTTGTGATGATGCTAAGAAGTTCTTGGGGCCGGGGGGGGGGATTTTTTTCTTCCATATGCTCGGGGTCCATCTGAAAGGAAAAAGAGTAAGAAAAATTTTGCCAAGTAAAAAAAAATATGATTATACACAATTTATAAAATAATTTTAGAGTATTAATTGAATCAATTGAATAATTTTGATGGTACAAGAAAATGAGATTTAAATTAACAATTATTCAAATACAGGGGTGTTTATGTAAAAAATTAGATTATCTCTAATTATTTAATCACAGATAAATAAGGTAATAAATAAATAAGACAAAGGATTTTTAAAGTGGTTCAGCCGTACGAGAATGGCATACGTCCACTATTTTTGTATTGCTGACTGTTTGCTTGGAAATCTCGATAAGTAGTTTATCAAGAGATCGAGAGTCCCTCTCTTATGAGGAGGTTACAATGTATTTATAGCCTTGAGGCTGTACATATGAAAGAATAATGTGTTGTAATCCAGTAAACATATACATCTGTATGATAATAATGCGCATTTAATGCGTAGCTGTCTTTTCATTAAGTAGCTTGGACCGACTAAGTTGCTCGGTATGCTTAAGTTGGTCGGACTGCCTAAGTTGCTCGATACACCTGAGTTGCTCGATACTTTCAGTTTCTCGGGACGCCCAAGCTGCTATGTATGCCTGAGTTTCTCGGGGCGCTTGAGTAGCTCGGTGGAAGTATGTTGTTAGTTGGAAGTATTTGTAATTGCCACGTAGGTTGACATATGTCTTCAAATGATTGGTCCATGTCAGTAGATAAATTTGGTATCAACAGAAGCCCCCAATGTTTCACAGTGTTGAAGAAAAGTGTGGAACATTCTGCTTGAAAATTGCTTAGATTTTTGGTTTTCATGGATTTTAGGAAAAATTTTCGTTGTATATAACTCCTTTTTAAGCGAATAGTATCAGGCTTCATAAATATTTTGAATTTTCATGACCACTTCGATATTTGTGCCCTTTTCTTATTTTAGCTGCCGAAAACGCAAACGTCTTCCCTTGTAATCATTGTCTTTCTCTATACCCGAGATAAAGTATTTAAGCATGGAAGAAATCCTATCGACTTTCACTTTTCAAATCTGTATCTTTGAACTCTACAGTTTCTCTCTATGTTGTGCCTTCGTTCTTTCCATCGTTCTTTTCTCACCTGATCTCTCTTTTTCTGTAAGATTTTTTTCCCTCTCCTTTATTTACTTTGTTCATCATGGTTTATCTTGTTGAATCGCTGGACAAATTTCGTTCTTAATTTTCAATCCCTTCGTGAGTTATTTTGGAAGAACTTTCTGAACCTTCTGATTATTTTTCTTTGGCTTAGGGGAATTGGTTCCCAAATCTTTTTGTGGCCGATTGTGGCTTTTATTTCCCTCCAAATCCCCTGTGTTTGGATTTTTGCCAATATTTTGATGTTGAGTAGCTCTAAATACATAGAGGATAGTTAATAGCGTACATAGGCTGAATCAACTTCATGGAACTCGATTAGGGATTCCAAAGATATGTACTGCTATAGATGGGTTGTCAGTGATACTACATTCTATTTAAAAACTAGGTTTTTGAATAGAGCTTTAGTTGTCAATCTTTCTGATGCCAATAGGGATTATTTTGATCATGGGATTGTGATGAAAAATTGGCAACACCCTCCATTAAATGGAGATGATGTATACCAAGGTCGCAGGTGTCCACTTTATGGCAATGGGATAGGTTGTTTTGTATTTTTAAAATCTTGTTTTCTTTGTATTCGATAAAATGCATCACTGACATTTGATTTTGTTTGTTACAGTTGGTAGTAAAAGAAAAGCTCTAAAGGAAACTGATGTTAATATAAAGCATTTAAAACTTATCTGGAGCTTGCACCAATCTGTTGCTGAAGATCATATTAAATTTGCTTCTTACTTGTTGCAATACAAAAGCTACACTTCATCTTTTACTACTCGTCCTCGTCCAGTGGTGGTTGATCTTGACCAAATGCCATCCTTTGAGACTAGTGTGGAAGTTTCTTCCTCTGAATCGAATATTCCTATCACTGATCTGATGAAGAAGAGAATAGCTCCTTCCGTTTTTGACAAATCTGCCTCTGCTACTGTGGAGGCAATGAAGAGTAAACAAGACGTCCCAGAAGAAGGTACAAAACATATAGATTTACCCCCTCCTGTTGCTGCCAAAGAGGCTAGCAAAGAGACCCCTGTGGCTCCAAGTAGACTGTTGTTATCTATCCTTCGAGTGATGTTGTTGTCATATCTCCAATAAAGACAACATCTTTAATTGAAAATGCTCCAGGTCCTTTGAGGAGATTAAAGAAAAGCTCTTCTGAGAGACCTGATGAACTTGTCTCTCAACCTTCAAATGTTGAAGGTAGTGTTCCAGTCCTTGTTGCTCCGAGCTCTGCTATAAGCTTGGTAAGATCCTGGACTGTTCCAGAATCTCAAGGTGTTGAAGACACCTATTCTCGTGAGAAACTTACTACACTGGCTGCTCAACACATTTCTTTAGTAAGTATCTTTAGCTTGATCCCTATATTTTTTAATACTATGTTAATATATTGAGTTAAAGTTATTTCTTTTTTCAGTTGGTGATGTGTTTCAATAGCATTTTGAAGAAGGATGAAGCCATCAGGGCTTCAAGCTCCTCGGGTGGAGTAAAAGAAGCTTTTGTTGGGCTGACCCAATCTTTGAAAGATTCTAGTCAAAAGTACGAGGAAGATAAAGGTGCTTGGGAGAAGCAAATTAAGTCTGTTGAGCTAGACAGCGATCAAGTTGTGAATGCCTCCAAGGAATTGGAGAAGAAGTTGAAGGAGTTTGAACATAGAAACAAAGGTCTTGAGGTTAAGCTTAAGTCGGCTGAAAAGGAAGTTATTAAACTTTAAGATGTTGAGCGATAAAAAATGGAGGTGGAAGAAAAATTAAAATCTGTCGAGGAGCTCCTTAGGGAAAGGTCCTCCTCGGAGAAGGCAAAAAGGAAAGCTGCAGTTAAAAAATCATTCAGTTCTAGTTGGGATAAAAGCTGGAACAAGGGTCTGGTTGTCATGACTTCTCAAATGGAATATGCAGGTGTCAAATATTTTTGGGATGGATGGGTAGCAGCCTTGCAAGAGTTGAAGGTTGCTGAGAATTCTGAGTTATTCCAGCAGCACACTCATGGCCCTCATTCATCTCCTGGAGAAGAAGAAGATAATGAAGATGCTTCAGATGAATCTTCTTTGATGACTAGAGATCAAGTCTCTATTGTTCAGCCTTTCGAGTAACTCCAACCAGCCAGCACTTCTGCCGAGCAGCTGCCATTGTCCTCCGAGCAACCAAATCCTTCATCCCAACCATCCAATGAAGTAGTAGGGAATAAGGAGGAGGTGTAAAGTTATTCGGTCTTTTTATTTTATTGTTCTCTTGAATGTAACCTTGAACCATGTATTTTCTCTTATGATGAATAAAAATTCATACTTTGGTTGTTCATCTTGAATTTCTCTTTTACTTTCTCTGTCTGCACCATTATTGATTCTTTTTATTTCTTCTCTTTGCTAGTTTATGGCCAGGATGGAGCTCTTGTCAGCGCATGATACAGAATTGATAAAGAAATGCAATAACTATTTTAAAGCTGGTCATGCAGATCTTAATGAGGCCCAAATAATTGACATCCTCGGATCAGGTGCTTCTGACCGAGCAATTGAAGCTTACCAATACTTGAAGTGCTTGCTCGATCGTCCTGTTGCCAACAATGTGGCCTACTATGAGATGATTGAAGACCTCCAAGGAATAATAGAGGAACTCCAACAACAATATAAAGAATCCACTTCCCTTTTGCATCAAGGATACGAGAAAAAATATCAACAATTAAGTGCTGACGAAGGGTATGACAAATTTATATCTGCTTACGAGAAAAAGGAGAGTGTTCTGAAGCTTGAAGTTGAAGAGCACAGGCATATCGCCAAGTTATTGGAGTAGGATAACATTGCTTTGCAAGAGGAAATAAAGCAACTCAAATCTGTTGCTTCTTCTTCGGGAGCCTTGGTCCCAGTAAATGATGATGGTTTTTCATTCTTGGAGGTAGAAAATGCTAACTTACGAGATGAGTTAGAAACTTTGAAATGAGATGAACCCTCCACTTCTACTCATGGTAGAGCAAGATCTTCTCGTGGACGAGCTAGATCTGGTCGAGTCACCATTGAAGAAGTGAGAACACAGTCGTCTTTAGAGAATCAAGTCGTTCAGTTGATGGAGAAGAACCATGCCTTGGCAGAAATGTCTAAGAAGATTCTGAACTTCACCGAACAACTTTCTAATCAAAGCTCTGCTCTGGAAAGTAAAGAAATTCTAGTGAAGAAACTCCACGAGCAACTTGAGAGGTTAACTTATCAGTCTCACAAACAACCTAGAGAATTTTGGATGGCTGAGTATAATAAACCTCTATACCATCTAGATGCTCGGATACAACAGTTGAATAATGAGGGGTACAAGCAGGGATGGTTGAATGCTATGTGTGTGCTACAATTGGAGCAGGGACACTACTTATGGGATTATTATGAGCCTGGAGTTCTCGATTTACCTGTGCCTCCTTTTAAGCTTGATTTTAGTTGGATTCCTGCTCGTGCAATTCCTCAACGCCTGATTTCCAAGTATCTCGGTGATTACAGTCTTCATGCCAACTTTGAGATATCTCTCCCAGAACATTTGCTTGACCGGCCATCTGTAATGAATGTTAGAATGCTGCGATATGTAAACTTTATAAATTCTCCCGATGCTTTAGATTATCCTCCAGCCGTAGTAGAATCTGTTTCAAAGGCAGAGGGGGAAAAACCCATAGAGTAGGATATTTTTCATGTAATGAATCACATTTTTCACATCATATGTAATTTTAATTGATTTGAGTGAAGAAATTTTTTAGTCTTTTGCCATTTCATTTTCTTCTAAATAATTTCTAGAATGTCCTTTCTTGTTAGTTGGTGAATATATACATGTATATACTATACTTATCTTGTTGCCTCGACAGTGGATGCCCCGAGAGGTCATCCAACTTCTTGCCTAGTTTTCCGACCAACCGGAGTTGGTGGTAATTGGAATGCCGACCAGTCGGAGTTAGTGGTATAGAGTTCCCGACCAATCGTAGTTGGGGGTAATTGGAATGCTGACCAACCGGAGTTGGTGGTATAGAGTTCCCGACCAATCGGAGTTGGTGATAATTGATTTACCCACCAACCGGAGTTGGTGGTATTAAGTTCTCGAGCAATCGAAGTTGGTGGTAATTGATTTGCCGACCGACCGGAGTTGGTAGTGATTGGTTCCTGACCAACCGGAGTTGGTGGTAATTAATTTTTCGACCAATCGGAGTTGGTGGTGATTGATTCCCGACCAACCGGAGTTGATGGTAATTGATTTCACGACCAATCGGAGTTGGTGGCAAATGATTACCGACCAACCGGAGTTGGTGGTAATTGCTCTAGAATTTGGTGTGTAGTGTGTAGCACTAATACTCCGAAAAAAAATTCAACAAAGAAAGAAACTGGGTGAAACATCACTTTATTCATGTTGAAGAAACTGCATTATATAGGAATTTTAATTACTGATAATACTTGCCCAGATGCTCTGTATTCCATGCGTTCTTGAATTCTTCTCCTTCCAAGGTTTCAATCCTGTATGTCCCTGGACGAATAACTTCTGTTACTCTGTAGGGTCCATGCCAGTTGGCTTCTAGTTTGTTATGCTTTTGGATCACTTTCTTCAGCACATAATCCCCTTCCTTCAAATCACACTTCTTCACTATTTTGTTATAGAACAAAGTTGTTCGTTGTTGATATGCTGCATTCCTGATTGCTGCTTATTCCCTAACTTCTTCGAGCATATCCAGGTCTAATCTTCTCATCAAATCCCTGACAGGAGAATTGAAATTAAGCACCCTATGCGTGGGTAGACCCAATTCAAAAGGTATGACAGCCTCACTCCTAAATGCCAGCATGTATGGGACTCTCCTATTGTTGTTCGTGGTATGGTACGATAAGCCCACAACACAGAATGTAGCTCGTTAATCCAATTTCCCTTTGCATCATCCAGTCATTTTTTTTAAACCATTCAGGTGTGTTTTATTTGTCACCTCAGTTTTCCCATTGCTTTGGGGATGGCCTGGTGCAGAGTGGATCTTCAGTACATTGGATTGATGATGATACGCAGCAAACTCCTCGTTATCAAACTGGGTTCAATGGTCAGTAATGAATGCATGTGGGAGACCATATCTGCAGATAATATTCTTCCAAATAAATTGATAGACTTTGTCGTATGTCATATCAATGAGAGGCTCATCTTCCACCCATTTGGTAAAGTAATCCACAGTAACCATGATGTATTTGAATCTTCCCTTGGTCATTGGAAGTGGTCCTACCAAGTCTATCCCCCACATGGCGAATGGCCAAGGGGACGTGATGGGTGTTAACAATGCCTGGGGAGTTCTTCGGATAAAGGAGAAACGTTGGCATTTATCGCACTTCTTAGCATAAGCTACGCAATTAGCTCTCATCGTTGGCTAGTAATACCCCTGTGTTGTTATTCTTTGCAAAAGCGTCCGACCTACTACATGGGCTCCACAAGACCCTTCGTGAACCTCCTCGATCAAATTTTTCACTTCGAAGGGATGGACACATCTTTTTAGCCCTGCTATAACTCCTCGTCTATACAAGATGCCATTGGTCAATACATAACGAGTAACTTTAAACTTCAGTTTTTTGGCTACGATTTTATCAGTTGGCAAATCCCCCTCTTTAATAAAGGCCCTGATGGGGTCCATCCAAGATGGCCCCAAGTCGAGGGCAATGAAGTTTATCATCAGATCTTCGTCTATGCTCCGACCATCCAGGATTTCTATTGGGATTGTTCTTCATAGCGCGGTGCGTGCGGCTGATGCTAACTGAGCTAAGGCATCTTCCCTCGCATTCTCTAGTCTTGGTATTCTAATCAACTGAACTGTAGTAAAACTCGATACAACCTCCATTTCTTTTGCATGATATTTGACCATTAATTCTCCTTTTGCTGCATACACCCCCAGAATTTGATTTACGATTAACTGGGAATCACTGAACACAATGACTTGCTCTGTTTTCATGGTTTTGGCTAGACTTAGACCCACAATCATTGCTTCATATTCGGCCTCATTATTAGAAGCTTTAAATTGAAAATGCAGAGCATACTCCACATCAATCTCATTTGAACTGTTTAAAATAATTCCTTCTCCATTGCCTGTAGTGCATGAAGATCCATCCATATACAAATTCTATACAGGTACTTCATCATTAAACTTTTTATCAGACAGAGTTCCTCGGTTGAATATTTGGTGCTTCCTTTTGTCCTCCTCTGGCACTTCTCGCTACTCATTGATCATCTTCTCTTGCTCGTCTACCAACCTAAGTTGGTCGAGGTCTAAATTTGATGATCCTATAAGATCCACAGGTTGGTATGTATTCAAATCCTGTTCTTCGGAGGCATTTTCCTGAGTAAACTCTGCGATAAAATCTGCTACTGCCTGCCCTTTGAGCGACGATCTAGGCTCATAAACTATATCATATTCACCAAGTTTTACTTCCCAGTACATAAATCTTCTCGATTTCTCCGGTTTATGCAGAGCTTGTCTTAATGACATATCGGTGTACACCACTATAGTATGGGCTTGGAAGTATGGCCTCATTCTTCACCTTGCTTCAATCAGCGCTAGTGCCAACTTCTCCAACCTTGGATATCTGATGTATGCTCCTCGTAAAGCCTTGCTGGTGTAGTAGACTGGTTTCCACACTCCATCCTCCAATCTTATCAATGCCGAGCTAACAACATTCTCTAAAACTGCCAGATACAAGTATAGTCTTTCTCCCATTACTGGTCTGGACAACAATGGAGGTGTCCCTAGATATTTTTTCAACTCTTGAAAGGCCTCCTCTTACTCATTATTCCACTCAAAAGTTTTTTGAAGTGTTTTGAAGAATGGGAGGCATCTGTCTGTTGCTCGTGACACAAGCCTATTAAGTGCTACAACTCGCCCTGTGAGGCTTTGCACTTCCTTCTTCGTGTTTGGAGATCGCAGCTCCAATAGAGCCTTGATCTTTTCAGGGTTCGCCTCAATACCTCGTTGATTAATAATGTACCTGATAAACATTCCTTCTCGCACTCCAAATATGCACTTGGTGGGATTTAACTTCATTTGGTATTTCTCTAGTTGATCAAAGGTCTGACCTAGGTGAACTAGATGATCAGCAGATTTCTTGCTCTTCGTCAGCATATCATCAACATAAACCTCCATATTATTACTGATTTTCTCTGCAAACACCTTGTTCATAAGTCGCTGATATGTTGCACCTGTATTTTTTAGTCCAAAATGCATAACATTATAGCAATAAGTTCCCCTTGGGGTCATAAAAGAGGTACTCTCCCTGTCCTCAGGCTTCATTTTAATTATGTTGTACCCAGAATAAGCATCCATGAAACTCAATAATTCATGCCCCGAGGTAGCATCCACCAGTTGATCGATTCGGGGCAAAGGAAAATGATCCTTTGGGTAGGCTTTATTAAGATCAGTTAAGTCCACACACATCCTCCACTTGTTATTTTTCTTCTTCACCATCACCACATTTGCTAGCTAATCAGGATATTTGACATCCTCAATAAAAAAGGCTTTTTGTAGTTTCTCTAATTCTTCCTGTATAGCCTGGTTCTTTTCTGGACTGAACACCCTTCTTCGTTGCTTTACTGGCTTGATTTTCTTATTCACGTTAAGCTAGTGACACAGGAAACTCGGGTCTATCCCTAGCATATCTTCATGACTCCATGCAAAAGAATGCTTTCTGTATCTTAGAAATGCTATCAATTCCTATTTTATTGATGCATCCAGTGATGCACCAATTTGAGTTGTTCATTCTGGATGCTCATCGTCCAGAATGATATTTTCAGTAGCCTCCATGACCTGTCCCTTCACAAGCTGAGACTCGTCTCTGGGGTCTAACGTTTCAATCTCTGCACCTTCTATTTTATCCACTTGATAAGTAGTAGTCTTTTTTCTGGATTCTTCGCGTTCCTCTTATTCGGTAGATAAATAGTAGCATTCTCGAGCTACTTTCTGGTCTCCTTTCACCACTCCTACTCCAAAGTTGGTTGTGAATTTTAAACATTGATGTACAGTAGATGGTACTGCTTCAAACTTCTTCAGACCTACCCTTCCCATGATGATATTATAAGATGATTGGATATTTTTATCCATTACGAAAAAGCGTACTCTTTCTGTTCGACAAGTAGGCCATGTACCGATAAGCATATCCAACTTGATCGTCCCAAGTGGAAAAACCTTCTCGCCAGTAAAACCAAGGAGGGGCCTATGATATGGTTCCAACTGGGGTAGCTTCAGATTCAAACTGTCAAAACATGGGTTGAACATGATGTCTACCGAGCTACCATTATCCACCAGTACCCGTGAAATCACCACTTCCTTCATTCTCATCTTGATCACCAATGGGTCATCATAAGGATATAGTACACCTGTCAGGTCATTTTTAGAGAAACCAATGACTAGTTTATCTTTATTCACCTTCCTCGGGCGATTATCTTCTGCCAAGTTTATTTGCTGTATGTACGAGCAGGCTTGAGCCTCATTGAGGTAAGCATTCTTCTCCGCAGTAAGATCTCCACCTCCTGCATCTCCACTTGTAATAACATTACATTCAAATGACCCAAAATGGATTAAAAATACCTCTCGATCTGGCTGTCTTAGTCTTTTGAGGATATCGGGGTCATCTTCTGGATCATCTTCGTGGTCTCTCTTCTTTTCTTCTTTTGCTCGACGAGGAGATTTGGATCTTTTCCTTCCTCGATTGTTGGCCTTTCCACCACTTTGGTGATCAACATACTTAGCCAATTTTTCTCGTCTGATGAGTGCTTCAATTTCATTCTGAAGAGCTATGCAATGTTTGGTCGTATGACCATGGTCTTTATGGAATTCGTAATATTTGGACTTGTCTCTTTCGTCAGGATCTGTCTTCATTTTCACTGGCCAGGCTAGCTCCTCGCTGTTCTTGATCTCCTCCAGAATATGATTTATATCTACCTTCAAAGGAGTGTAATTTCCAAATTTCTTCATCTGCTCGAGTGGTTGCTTTCCTTTCAATTGCCTATTGCCACCATTGTTCTTCTTATCCTTCTTTTTGGTTTTATCATCTTCCACCTTGGTCTCCTTAGTGTCTGCATTCTTCTTTGCCACCATAGCTTCCTCGACATTCATAATTTTGGCTGCTTTTGCCATCAGTTCTGCCATGGTCCTAGGCGGATCTTTGGCTAAAGTGTAGTACAACTTATCTGGCAACAGTCCACCCATCAGAGCAGTAATTGTTGTTTTCTCCTCGTAGTCAATTACTTCAAGTTTCTCATTATTGAAATGAGTAATATAATCCCTAGTGCTTTTACCTGCCTTCTGTCTAACACTCAGCAAGTGTGCTACTCGTTTGACTGGTTTCACTCCAAAACAGAAGTTCCCGATAAAGAGCTCTGCCAGTTGAAAGAAAGTCTCAATTTTCACCCGAGGAAGGTTATTGTACCATATTTGAGCTGATCCGGTAAGAGTTCCTGAAAATGCCCTGCATCTCATCTCGTCTGGAACTGCATAGATATCGGTAGCATCTTGGTATTGTTCTATATGAAGGACAGGGTGAGTCTTTCCATCATATTTAGGCGTCACCATAGGAGCTTTGAATTTTGATGGTGTGGGAAAATCCATAATTGCCTGTACAAATGGTGTCCCTTGGACAAAAGTTATTTGTAGAGGATTCTTGGACTTAGCCATTTCCCCTAATCTGTCTTCCAATCTTTGAATAGAGCCCTTCCATGCGTCGTTTCCCTCCTCGGGACTATTGGTTCGAGCAACTGATTACGTTGAATTTTCCTCTTGGGATCGAGCTGCTGGTCGTGATTGGGCAGAGCCTTCCCTTAGATCGGATGGTCATGGGGAGTTCCTCAACGTAATCCTAGGAGGACTTTTATTCCTCCTGGGGCCCAAACGATCAAAAGGAGAGACTCTACTTAACCTTTCTAGATCACTAGTCCTTTCTAGAGATAGAGTGACATTTTGTTGAGAATTTGTAGCTCGTACTGATGAAGTCCGACCAGGTTGATAAGAAAGATCATTAGATCTCTCAGTACGATATGATTCGGTGCATCTAGATTGAGATTCCTCTGGGAATAGCGTTTGCCTAGTTCGCGAAGAGGGTAAACGGGTATTTCTCTGAACACTTCGTTGTCCTGATTGGGGCGACACTCTGCCTTGAACAATTTATATAAGTTGACGCATGGTTTTTTGTATAGTCCTTTGCCCTTAAGCTAAATTAGCCATTATGCCAGCCAGATCTTGAACATTTGGGGGGAGTAGAAAGGTTTGGAGGGATCCCAGTGTTTCGATTACTAGATTCTAGATTATCATCCATGATGATGAATTATTTTGGTGAAAACGCTAAGTACAGTCGTTTCCCACAAACGGCGCCAATCTGTTGATGTAAAAAATTAGATTATCTCTAATTATTTAATCACAGATAAATAAGGTAATGAATAATAAGACAAAGGATTTTTAAAGTGGTTCAGCCGTATGAGAATGGCCTACGTCCACTATTTTTGTATTGCTGACTATTTACTTGGAAATCTCGATAAGTAGTGTATCAAGAGATCCAGAGTCCCCCTCTTATGAGGAGGTTACAATGTATTTATAGCCTTGAGGTTGTATATATGAAAGAATAATGCACTGTAATCCAGTAGATATATACATCTGTATGATAATAATGCACATTTAATGCGTAGCTGTCTTTTCATTAAGTAGCTCGGACCGACTAAGTTGCTCGGTATGCTTAAGTTGGTCGGATCGCCTAAGTTGCTCGGTACACCTGAGTTGCTCGGTACTTTTAGTTTCTCGGGATGCCCAAGCTGCTATGTATGCCTGAGTTGCTCGGGGTGCTTGAGTAGCTCGGTGGCAGTATGTTGTTAGTTGGAAGTATTTGTAATTGCCACGTAGGTTGACACATGTCTTTAAATGATTGTTCCATGTCAGTAGACTAAATTTGGTATCAACAAGCGGTATAAATAAGTAGTATGTTATTTTAACTACAAAACTATCAAGTTTAGAATCGTTAAAATTATGGACAGTTTCTAAAACAAGATAACCCATCATTATTTGTTAAAGAGGCTTGGGGTTAATAGCAATACAGATAACAAATCATCCAAAATCTTTGGTGATAAAATAATAGCAACCATAGTAATATTTTTGAACCCAAACTCCAAAGAGTGGCATACATACGGAAATAAAAACTAGGCACTCAATACCCTGAGTGCGGCAGGACAAATAACACTATCGTGGGTAGAACGGTAGTTTATTCCCTAGTTATAATGTATGATATATAAAAACGGTTTCAATGAAATCAGATTAAATTGAAATCACTGGTTCAAAATCAACATAGGGTTTTTAAAATCGAATCTAGTTTAATGTATTATGAACTACATAAATGAGTTCATAAATGAGAACAAGATATTTGGGGCTATCATAAAATGATATGAACAATTAGCGTAATCAAAGTAATTGAATGAAATAATACCAAAATAGAAATTATTTGCTTGGATAAGGGGCTATGGTTTTTAATTTGATTTGTCTTGTTAAGGTTGAAGACATGGATTGTCTAAAATTAAAAAGAAATAAGACGGTCCCTTTGTTTTTGAAATAATACTGTAATATAAAGTTTTTATTATGTAATGAAAATAACTTTGGGGTTTAATTTATAATTTATATTTTTTTTTAATTAAGTAGATTTCTAAGTAAATCTGAAAATTTGTGTAATAAACTTTTTTGTTCCTAATATTTTTAGAAACATGTATATAAAGTTTGGGGTCTAAATTCATAAGTTAAAAAAGTTCATGGTTTTATGTGCAAAACAAGTTTTGTATTTTAAATTACATTTTAAGGTTTTCTACGAAAATGGTTCCTGGTTGACCAAATAGAGTGACGTAATATACCACATTGACCAGAAAGATAAAAAATAAATTTCAAAAAATTTCAAATTTTTTTGAGTAGACATACACCCTCACGTGAAAAGTCAAACTTTCACGCACTTCTGGTTGACCTCACTCGCGCGCGTGTTTAACACTTCTTCTTAAACCTCTCGATATTTGACTTTAGGGTTTCAAACTTTAACCATTGATTAAATCCTATATAGAATACCATTTTAACTGATTCAAAAGATATTCTTTTTAATTTTATAAAAGGAATCCAAATATATAACTTTTATGGATTGAGATTGATTATAGTTTCATATTCAATTTCTGTAAAAAGTTCAAAAACTTTACTAGATATTCGTGGTTTTATCGGTAAATTCAAACTACGACATATTGATGGTTTTGCTTTAGGGTGAAATTATAACAAAATGGTTTCGGTTTGAGGTTCTAATTCATAGTTCATAGGGAAAATTTTAACTCTAAAAATTTTCAAGCCGTAAATATTTTTTTTTTTATTTCGGGTATCCAAATGATATAATACTGAAATTGGCCATTGCACCTAGGTTCATGGGAGCTAAAGATCAAACTTTTCCACCTTGAAACTGGTTTAAGGTTATGAACGTAGAATCCACCATTGAAGCTCAAGCTTCAACGAAGTTTTATATTATTTGACCCAGTTCAGTGCAAAACCAACGTAAATTCCGACATGTAAAAGCTAAAAACAATCCTAGGTTAGTATAGAAACATAATTAAATTAAGAAAACAAAGTTTAACACATAAAATGTTGAAATACCAAAACTTCCAAATATTGAGATTGATTTTTAAATGGAAAATGTCTACGTTTTTATAGTGGTAATGAGGGGATTTTATATGGTTGAAGAAGGGGAGATGATTGGTAGACTTAGAAGTGGATTTAGGTAGTTATTATAAGAGTATTAGTTTTGGGAGTGATGGGCTCCATGAGGTTTCACATAAAATATCATGTGAAAATCAACAGGGGGATTGTGAAATTAGTTTGGTTAAAGTATTTGTTCCCTAGGTAATTTAAGTTCAAGTATATAGTATTTTTCCCATATTTTTAAACGTTTTAGGGGATAAAATGAAATTTTACAAACTTATAAGGTTATGTTAGGATATTTTTAGTAATTTTTGAAGTTATAGGTTATGTGTGTAAATAAGTGTAATACCCCGTAATTTTAATGACTTTTAAAATGGGTTATATTTTAAATTAATGGATTAATTGGATTTTATTATAAATTAATTCATTTGGGTTTTATCCGAATTATGGATATTAAAATGAATGATTCGGCATATTACCTAAAGATATTTAGGTAATATATGAATGTGATGTTATTGATATTGTTGTGAGTTACTAATTCAGTAATTTGAATTTTTAGTCGAACGCGGTATGGGACGTGTCGGGACTAATTTATTAAATTAAAAAGGGAGTTTATTTTTATATCGACCTTATAGTCATTTCGACTGCGTCGTTGCATCCGAAAGGGTTGAAATAGTCAGAAAAGTCTATTTGGATGTTGGTTTTGGGCCTCGAGTCATTTGGAAATGAAAAGACAACCCAAAAGGGCATTTTGGTTATTTTTACAAGTGGGATGAATAGTGATTTCGGATTTTGTCTTATTATAAGTATTTGGAGATTAGTTGTACGTGGGTTGAATCATCTCTTCTACACAAAAAAATTGAGAGGTCATCTTTTGAGAGAAAGTGAAAGGTTTCTTGGTAAGAGAGAAGCTTGCTTGGAAAAGAGGAGAACTAACAAACAAAGGTCACCACCACCAACCACCACCGGAAGTTGGCCAGAAAAGGGAGAACCACCTGTGATATACTACACCAAAGGATCAGATCTTCATTAGAGGCAAGTGTTTGATAATTGCAATCTAAGTTTGTATATTGTCCATGTTAGAATAGTTATAAAAAGATGAGATTTTTCATGTTTGGAAGATGAAAAGATAAAGTTGTTAATAGATTACTAGATAATGGAGATATATAGGAATCAAACTCATGTTTTAGGTAGTTAGTAATCCACGAAATAATCATAAATCTGTTGAATAAATTCTGAAAACCATTGATGTGTTCTTGAAGATATATGTTGATAATTTTCTGGAAAAAGAGGATAAAAACATGCTTTTAATTCAATCTCTTGATGATTCTAGGATGTTTATATCATTAGAAATCATTTATATATGTTGATATATCATGTAGTAAGGATTATAAGTCATTTGGGTTGTTAATATGAAGGTTTGAATGATAAAAAATAGTTAAACCCATAGTAGAAGAAATGCAGAAAAACTGGGCTGATACGTGGGCGATCGATCGATCGACCCCTCCAGAATCCTTGAAGTTGTTTCTTTTTAATGTTAATTCTTATCCCAAATCTTTTGTAGATCTTTGGTGATTATTAATTGGATATTATGGGACTTAGAGAATATCAGTAAGCCCTAGTTAAGATTTGAATTAATTTGATTGGGATTTAATTGATTAGAATGACGATAATTATATTGAAAGGTATTTCGGTTGCTAGATTCATGTGTTGGATTCTAATTGGTATGCATGAGGATTAAGGATAGGTCCACCTGGGTAGCCTTAGGGTTACAATTTGAACATCAAGGATTGAGTTTAATCTCATTATTAATTGCGCAATGACTAAGAGTAATACAAGCGCTTAGTGGTATGGCTCCTGGTTAGAGATGGGAGTTCAGACCACATTTGGTTGAAAGAGGGGATGAGGTTATTACGGTTGCGTATTTGAAGTTGGCGGACCTCCTCAATCGACAAAGTTAAGTAGTAGTGTATTAGAGGGGTCCCTTGTTTGGATTTCGCTTTGCGAGACGCTCCACGCATGAATCTTTACGACGTCGGGAGTGGAGAGATGTTATAGGATGCGAGGATGTTGATCTTATTGATAAGTTATATAGTGTGAATGAAACACTATAGACTATGAGTCATGTGATGATAGTATTCAATCCTAGTTGATAGAAGATGTGTTTATAAGATATTAGAAACAATCGATTATAAACCTAATTAAAGGAGAGTTTAATTCGTGGTAATTCGGGAGACATGATGATATGGACCAATAGGATTCTAGTGATTTCTTACTGAATATATGTTGAGGAAAAACCTATTTGAACCTTGGGAAATGAGTGAGACTCGGAGATAATTAAATGAAAGAAGTAAAGTTATAATATTTTAAAACGTAGGATTTGAGAGATATAATGCTACGTATGGGAACTTTCTTAGGGTAATGTAAGTACCTCGTTGATATTATATTATAGGTACGATAATGCCTATTTGATTGATTAATAATTTATGTGTATGACATACCTAGCTTACTTACTATCGATGGGGAGGTTTGCGCGTGAGGGCAGTCATATCCTGATGAATCCATGGGATTTTTGATTTATCGCTTGAGAACATAGGTCTATGAAAGACTTATCGGTGAGTTGATAAGTCCGTTGACTATGGGAACGTAGGTATGTGCGTGACCCATGGATACGAGAGCTATGTTTGCCTCCAATTTATGTGTTGTTGTTTGTGGTTCGAGAAATCCTTACCGAACCTTTAGTCCCCTATTCGGCGACCAGCGATGATGGGACATGATAGCAGAGTAATGCATCGCACCACAGCTGAGACTCGGGGTGTCGTATTATATATATATGTATATATATATATATATATATATATATATATAATGAATTAAATGAATGAATGGATATATATTGTGGTTAAATCATCTACTGTGTGATAATTGTAGATAACGGCGAATAGAGAAAGAGAAAAGAATTAAGTTAATGAATGTTTATTCTTATAGGATTAAAAAGCTTAATTCATAATTAATGAGAAATGATTCATGTTAATAAGAAACGTGTATGAATAATTATATGACGTATGGTATGGGACATACGGGGTTATGATATGGGACGGAAACATAATATGGAAACTAGTGAAGATGAACCATTGACTAGGAGGTTTATAGGAAACGTTAAGTGTGAACTCTAGTTGAGAAGTGAGAATAGCAAGTGAGAGTTGGATACTAACATGTACATAATAAATTCTTTATTGCACTTGTTAAATACTTGTTGTTTTAAAATTCATTTTCACATTGGGCTCTGACCCGTTTCCTTGCATATTTTCTTTTCTATTGTATCTTCTATATCAGGTGTCCAGTAATAGGGATGCCAACCTAAGTGGATTATGACGAGATATGGAGCTATGGAGCTATGGAGTATTGCTTAGATGCCTATCTTCTTTTGATTCACTGTATTCTTTTAGTTAGGGCATGTCGCCCAAAGGAATTCAGTTATCTCTCCTATATGAGTCAAATACTCTTGTAGTCATGTCATTTTAATACATTTACTATTGTTGGGATTACTGTATTGGATTATTATGTGGGAATGTTTATTCCAATTGCATTTAAATTCTTTTGAGTTATCTGTTCAGTTATTAGTATTGTAGAATAACATGTGTAGTGTTATTCATAAACTAAAAATGAATTTTGTTGAATTAAAATTTGGAAAGTTTTTAACACCGGCTTAATTGGGTATTGGGTGATTAGTTAATGTTTTCGACAGTGATGCTAAGAATGAGACAACTGTATATTTTGTTTTAATTTGGTAAGGGACTGGCCACCCGGTATTTAATTAGGCGGGGTGTTACAATAAGTTTTGGATTTGGGGTTGGTTTATAGGTTTAAACAAGGTTTTGAAATTTTCTTGGGTAACTTTTAGAATTATTATAACCTAAGGATCTTCTAAGTAATTTTTGGTTTTATTTGTTACATAGTTGGGAAATAAACAAAACTATTACCTTTAATCATTCGTGTATCGATATAGGATATTTTTTTTATCGGTGAGTAGTGAGTAAACTAGCGATATCATAGTCTATTCATATATTCGAGGGTTATAATCTTCCTACCACAAAAAACATTCGTCCTCAAAATTACCTTCAAAGAGTTTAGTTTAGTATTGTTTCATTTCATCCTTAGTTTCCCATGTAGCTTCTTCGGCTCCATGATGTTTTCAAAGAACCTTGACTAACGGAATGGTCTTATTGCGAAGAACCTTGTCCTGAGAGTCTAATATCCCAATGGGTTTGTCCTCAAAGTCATGATTGGATTGTACGGATATTCCTTTCCAGATGATGATATGTCTTGACTCTGGTATGTATTTTCTTAATTATGATACGTGAAACACGTCGTGTATTTTTTACAATTCGGCTAGTAGCTCTAAACGATAGGCTATTGGCCTTATTCGTTTTGTGATTTCAAAGGGTCTAACATATTGTGGTGGTAGTTTTTCTTTCCTTTTGAATCGTATGATTCCTTTTCTTGGTGATAATTTTAGAAATACTTGGTCTTGAACCTGAAATTCCATGGGTTTCCTTCTATAATACACATGATTCTTTTATCGATTTTAGGCTTCCTGTAATCTTTCTTTGATTAGGCATATCTTTTCGCTGGTCTCTTTTATTATCTCAGGTCCAAATATACTATTTTCTCCTGATTCATTCCAATATAATGGGGAACAACATGGTCTTTCGTAAAGTTCTTCGTAAGGAGTGATTTGTATGTTGATTTGGTAATTATTGTTGTAGGATAATTCAATTGGTGCTAAATTATCACTCCAATTTTCAAATAAATCTAGAGCACATGCTCGTATCCTCTAGTGTTTGGATTAATCTTTCGGATTGTCCATCAATTTTGACCTTTTGACTTTTCTTCCTTGATTCATTCTTCTGCTTTGGCTTTTTCCTCTCTTTATTTAGCAATAAATACCTCTAAATATCATGAAAAAGGCACAAAACTCAAGATACTATGTAAAAAGGTCAGTAGCATATAAATGAGATAAATCAAGATGAATTACATTATTCGAGGCGATAAAAATCCCTAAATTAAGGAGATAAATTCAGAAGAATTTATGCCTAATCAATGACTGTGCTGTGTTAGGGTTGAGCCTACGAAATCTCAGGCATTGGGGCCTAAGATGCCCGAATTCATTAGATTCATGACAACAAATCGTGGTTCCACTATCTTTATGGTGTATTTATATATACATACGACCATCTTTGGGAATGAAAATGGTCGTCCTTGACATGATTATTTAAATGGGGATTACTGAAACTATTTTTAGTAATTGGGGTTGGATTACAGAAATTGCCACTTATTACTGGGTTTCATTTAGCAAGGGTGGATATTTCTATGATCTTCTCAAAATCTCGGATATGTAAAGGAATAAGAGAAGCCTTAATAGTATCCTTTAGCCCTCTTTCAAAGTGCTTGCATTTCTTGGTGTCCCTGTTTACATATTCCTGTGCATATCGAGATTATTCTATGAATCGTGCCTCATAATAAGTTATTGTCATCTATTGTTTTTGTAATCCTAGAAATTCTACCGTCAATTGATCTCTTTTTCCTTCTGAGAAATACTTTTTGAAAAATATCTCTTCAATTCATTCCCAAGTTAATCCTCGATATTTTAAATATATCTTACCGGATACCACCTATGATCAGCTTCTCCTTCAAAAAGATAAGTTTCTAAACCTACCCTGAGTTCGGGTACTATAGATACTCTATTTAGTACCTTCAGATTCTGCCTAAACCATTATCCTGCCTCATGGGCCTCGAGTTTTTCAGAAAATATTGGGGGTCATTATCGAAGAAACTCCTTTATGGCATTCATTTTATAGGCTTCAACAAACGTGTTAATACCTACTACACGTTGAGATAGAGTATATCGTTGCACTTGGTTTAATGTTGTTATCTCTTGTAAACATTGCATTTTGTTTCTTGTACTGGTGGGAGAAGTTGGTAAAACATGTTTCTCTTTTTGTAATCTTCTTGCTAGTATATTTGAGGTTTATGTTTTCACCGTCCTATATGACAAACAACTTAAATTAAAATAACGACAAGTATTACACATAAATAGACTAGTTAGATTATACAGGTTAAGATAGAGTACATCAAGTTCCCAGGTGATACAAAATTTAGGAACTATGTTGCACTAACTACTTCTACATATAACGGAACTATCATCTTCCCGTACTAATTACTTTTTACATATAATGTAACTATTATCTTACCATTTCACCACACTATGCTTGACAAAAGATAACACACCTTTTTTTTATCTACATTTTGCCTCTCTGTCTTCTTCCTACATACGTTCTCAACACACCTGAGGCACTATGAGGCACTATGTGGTCTGCTCCTATCCTTGAGCCTCTGGTACTTGAACTCGATAATGACGTGGAATTGTTTATATACAGTATGCCTGGTCCATAGTCGCCAGGGGATATGGGAGGAGTCATAGGTAGTTCTTCCTCTATTTCTACACCAGGCTAAGTGAATGGCTTGTTGTAAAATCACATGATCCTCTAAGAACCTATGAGCTTGTTTAGTTTCCTACTCCTCACCAATTAGCCGTCATGAAAGTAGGTGGTGTTTTATGCATGGTGTTAATATAGCCCACTACCTATCTACATCATGAATAGTTTTGCGTAATTTCTTGCACCCTTCGTTACTTATGGTCTGACTAAAGTGTTCCTGGGTAACACCTTCGATATTTAGATAGATAGTGTCCCAGACGTTCATGGCCACTAGAAAAAATTTCAGTGTCATAATATTATAAAGAAGTTACAAAATTAAAATAGCTATATATATATATATATATATATATATATATATATATATATAACCTAAAGTCTCGCATATGAGTAATAAACCTAGCGCTCATTATGATTCCAACTTGTTACATCCCCAAAATTTCCACATGTATAAATGGTAACCACGTGTATATAATAATAGTACATATCATACAACAATCGTTCACTAAAACTTAACTTTATTTAACTCATGGTGCCTGAGCACTTATTTATTGCATCTGTAAGTCTTTGTGGTGCGAAATAAAAAGAAAGAAAAGATTACACATAAGTATTACATCAATCGATAAGTGATAGTATATATTATGCATGTGGTTTTCCCCGCTTTGTATAAACATAAGTATACACATAAGTATTACATCAATCGATAAGTGAAACACTCCATCTTCTTCCTCTCAATATCAACCTCCTTAGGTACAAATATAGATAAATCATTGAACTCCTATTCATACTCGACAATCGACTTTGAACCTTGCTCCAAGTCTATAAATTCTCTCTTCTTCCCACACCTAATAGCATATGGAATATACTTGTTATTGAACCTTATTTGAAAATCATCATAACTCAATTGATCTATCCCCTCCGATGTGGGGGCACTCTCCCACCATTGTAATGCATCCCTAGCCAACTTAAACATAGACAACATTTGTTTATGCACATATGTGCAGTCCAGCATCCTCAAGTGCCTCTTCATATCTCCTCCACCGGTGAGCAAGTTTTAGGTCAGATCCCCCTCCAAAGGTGGGAGGATTTTATGACACCCCCCAATAAAATACCGGGTGATTAGTCCTATACCAACTTAAAACAGGAATCCCAGTTAGTTCATCCTTAGCATCACTATCGAAAACCTTTTTAAAACTTACTAACCACCTCGTATTCCAAAAAGCTGGTGCCAAATTTTATCTTTTTAATTAAACAAACCAGTACATGTGGAATTAAATATAAACCATTCACACAACTGAATTAAATCAACTAAACAAAAATAAAATGACATGACGAATAAACCATCGTCCACCAAAGTAAATGGACCAATACAAACATCCAACACTTGAATAAATAAATCTGAAAACTGTACTGAGAAGTCTGGGCGACATGCCCTAAGTAAACTGAAACTGATAGGAGATTCCTACTCTAGGAAAGAATGAACGATGCGTCTAAACCAAACTCCAGCTAGCATCCACATATGCCGCAGCTCCGTGTCCCAGGAATAGAATATCAATTCTGGCGTCCCTGTGACTGGACACCTAAAAGGTTTTGAAAATAGTTTTATAGCAAGGGTTAGAACCCAAAATATTTTGAAAATATTTAGCAAGTGAATTAACTACAGTAATTTAAAATTCATGAATGCGCTCCATATTTAAGTTAGTGTCGCACTCCCTTGTGTACATTCTCACCCCTCCACTAATGTGCACACCTAACGGTTACCTTAACCCCACCTAGTTGTACTACCCCGTCCAACTAATCCTGGTATAACCTCCCCTTACCATACTACTCTAACCCGAGTATAATTATTCATGAATTATAAGTTATCTCACCAATTAACTTATTTAATTCCTTCTTAATTAATAGCATATAACAGTGGCACAAGTTATATAAAGTAAATACATCACAAACTATATTATTACCCACATATAATATTTATTACCATATTATACGTATCTTTACTAAAACATCCACACATATATTATTCGTATATCCATCCTTCCGAGTATACCCTCGCCAGATGATTCCCTCTAAAATGCCATCTCACTAGGTGTGCTCACATAACCTAGTTACCCAGGCTGGGATCGCTCACCAACCTGGCCCAAAACATAAACGAAGTGGAGGCGGTCATATTCCTTCCCTGAAAGTGAAATAAGCCCCTCACCCATATACCGGACGCTATGACCTAGGGATATACTCACCCTACTCCTCAAGCTAGAATATTCACCCACATCGCGCAACCTCCCTTGATAGCACTAGAGTGTATAAATTAAATAAATATCTAATTATTGATATTTAATAGCGCACACAATAAATACACATATATATACTATCACTACACCATATATATAATATAAACCCCGACTTTACCGTGTACTTAAAGATCCGTAACACTAGCCTGAAATTTTCTGAGTCTCTGTCCCGACTCACTTAATTAATTTTCCCACTTAATAATTTATCATCTTCACGAGTCTATGGTCCGACTCTAATATATTTAATTCACACCTCAATTAATATAATATTTTCCCCGAGGCTATGGTCCGACTCTAATATAAACACTCTACACATTAATTTATATGAAATTTGGCCAAGTCTATGATTTGACTCTCATTTAATTAATTTACACATTAATTAATTAATACTAAGTCGAGTCTGTGGTCCGACTCTCATTTAATTAATTTACATATTCATTAATTAATAATAAGCCGAGTCTATGGTCCGACTCTCATTTAATTAATTTACACATTAATTAATTAATACTAAGCCGAGTATGTGGTCCGACTCTCATTTAATTAATTTATACATTAATTAATTAATACTAAGCCGAGTCTGTGGTCCGACTCTCATTTAATTAATTTACACATTAATTAATTAATACCAATTCGAGTCTGTGGTCCGACTCTCAGTTAATTAATTTACACATTAATTAATTTATACCAATTCGAGGCTGTGGTCCGACTCTCAGTTAATTAAGTTACACATTAATTAATTTATACCAATCCGAGTTTGTGGTCCGACTCTCGGTTAATTAATTTACACATTAATTAATTTATACCAATCCGAGTCTGTGGTCCGACTCTCAGTTAATTAATTTATTACATTCCCGAGCCTACAGCCCAACTCTAATCTAATTAATTACACATTAATTAATTAATTAAATACTTTCCCGAGTCTACAGTCCAACACTAATTTAATTAATTTCACATTAATTAATTAAATACTTTCCCGAGTCTACAGTCCGACTCTAATTTAATTAATTGCACATTAATTAATTTAATACTTGGTGTCGCACAACCATTATACCCGGACTCGCTCACTTGGCCCGTAACTTACTATTTCCCGAGTCTATGTTCCGACTCTAAATTAATTTACTCTCTCAATAATTAATTTAATACTTTGGTGTCACTTAACCAACATACCCGGACTCGCTCACTTGGTCCATTTTTTAAATCTCAGAATTTCATTCCCACATATTCGCCCACAATGTGTCACACATTCATCTCCATCAAATTTCCCAATTATATTTACCTATAATTACCAACATACCCGGACTCGCCCACTTGGTCCATTTTCAACATGTAAAATCAGCCCAAAATCTTTTTCTCAATAATTATTTTCCATGTAATCACCCCGTGTGGGCCCGCCTATGCCCAAAAATGATCCGAGCCCCAATTGCTATCCCCGGGTACTCTTTTCTGACTATCTCGACCCATCCGGACTCAACCGCACACTCAGAATTGCCATCCGAAATACTTTTTGACATTTTCAAATTTCAACTTCAAAATGCGACACACTGGATTTCGAACCATTAAACTTAAAAGTCGCCAATTATAAATAATTCGGCTCACTCAAATAAATTCTCCAACTCGTGAATTTAAGTTTCTCCAATTTAAATATTTTTATAACTCCCAAAATAATTAAATATTTAATCCTCAAAATTACGGGGTGTTACAGATTTTCCTTAAGAAAACTGGTTCTCACCCTGTCCCAAGACGAAACGGCTGTATCCTGCTCTTGCCCCTATAAAGTCAACCACATATATCTCCCCATTTCCAAACCGGCCACCGTGGACTCTCTAATGATAGTCGTTAACTCCTCGACATCCAAAATAACCTGTCGCTGCTTCTCTAGAGTCCCGGGAACTGAAATGAAATCCTCTCTCCTACTCCTAGCTCTCCTTGTTTTTGCCATCTAAAAAGATAGGAAGAAAACAACATTAGACTCAGAATGATTAAGAGTAGAAATCATCAAATCGAATAAAAGATAAGAAATGCGGAAGCTAAAACGGACTCATAACCTACAAGACCTAAGACCATGCTCTGATACCATCTGTAACACTCCGCGCAATCCAGACAATGGGGTAGCCATCCACCGCCACTGAACTACGCTCGACGTCACTAAATAAATACCATTCTCAGCATGTGAAAAATATGAGACAATAAAAATCAATCCACAATATGAATAATAATCAATCCCAACGAAAAATTGTAATATAAAAACCATCACATGCTAAACTCCAATTAAATTCAATCTTCACAATATGAATTAATATAAAATCTGAATAATCAAGTGACTATAAATACTCCAACTAAAATCCTCAGAAAACTTTGGAACCAAATGGACCAATAAAATCCCAATGAAGTCTCATAATGAAATACAACGAAAAGGAAAATCTTAACGAAATAAAGTTGTAAATAAAAGCAACTCCAGCTGCACCTCCAAGCGATATCCAATAAATACTATGCAGTTACTCCATCACTAATGCCTGAAAATGTTAGTCAATGCACGAGGTCAGAGCCCCGAGCATGAATACACACTACTCCCCTCAAATAGGATCCATGAATCCAGACAATAGCATTATACGCAATAAATATCATAATAGAGTATTTTGATTATGAATATAATTAAACACAAGAAATATAAATTTCTAACCACCCCCAAAGACTCTTATAAAAATCACACAAATATCATTTTAAATATCCCAAAATCCCAAGTGTTAATTTAATTATCATTATTCTCACTTTTTATTATAGCGGTCCTCTCGCCCCGGGTGGTAATTGCCACCAAAGTTTTACACTTTCCCTTGCCAAAACGTCAGCCGAATCCGTTTAAACTGTCGATTCCTAGAAATTTGACACGGTTCCACACACGACACGACATAAATCTTCAGTCGGCCCATAAATTTTAATACCTGTTCTTTTATCTTAGGCACTAATTCTCATTTTCTCAACTTCACCGTTAACAAATTATCCCACCCTTTTAATCGATGTGAGATCCTCAAAATACCCCTTAGTCCCATACCTAAGGGTTCCCGAGTACACATACGTCCTATCCTACATATAGGATGAATCACCAACATAGAACACGTCTTAGTCTCATGCCTAGGCTAACGAAAAGATGATATATCGTAAAAATCTGCCCCACCCCGAAATTTGAAATCCCCACGAATTTACACTACCTAGTCCCATACCTAGTAAGAATAAATTTAATCAAGGGCTACCCGCTAATCCCATACCTAGTAAGTATACTAAAATAGGGTTGAGCAATATACTAACCAAAAGCCCCTACAAAAGTGACTAATAATAAATCACATAACACATAATTTATATGAGCAACATAGCAATTCAAACCTAAAGGCCCCCGATTAATTTAAATTCCAATAATAATATCGTTGTCAATTTTTTTTAACATAATTGTTTCCAATAAATAATGTTAAATTAATCAACATGCCAAAAAAATATTCAACTCGTCATAATTCTCCTTTTTTATAAGTCACATAATTTGTTTTAAGTGTATACGCATCCTAAATATCATATAAATAATTCCATAAAAATTTTACATGAGAACTTGTACCCAAAATCATAAAAAATTCAAAAATCTAACCTACGCACCAAAGGGTTTGAAAGATTAAATCATATTTAAAATTTTCACAAAAACAGTCCCATAATTAAGTGTCCACTTTCTCTAATTAAGTTACTAGTTGATTTTAATAAAAAAAACACTATTAAGGGTTTAGGCGATACTTAAAATGCATAATATTAAAAGGAGTAGAGTATTCCTGCCTGAAAGTTATCGGTTGAAAATTATGAATACTCGGTTGCGTTCGTCTCGCGAAAATAAGCAAGTTACATTGTTGAACCTTCTTGAAAATATGTACTTTAGACCTTACAAAATATGATTGAAGTAATGTTTAATGGAGGTTTTGAGTTAAAATATAAGGGTCTGACTATTCTGGGTTTAAGGAAAAAAACATAAACGGGGCATGACTTTTTTAAAGTGAATGAGTGCTCTTTTTTTATAAGATAATGCAAAAGACTCCCACAGTTTTCCAACTCTTAATATATGTATATATACACCCATACACGTCCCATAATTGCAGGTAGTTAGCTCAAACGAAAATTCCATGCGTGTCCCAAGGAATTTGGATGGTGCCATTTCATCACCTCCTTAACTAATAAGGAATGAATCAAACCAAAATAAAATCAGCGCCCAAGAAGGTTGGGAGTCATGCACATAAGAGAAAAAGGACGGGGGAGTCCATCGTGTATCTCTCTCTCTCTCTCTCTCTCACCTTAATTCCTATGAACCAAACAAAGATGATAAATTAAAAAAAAATGTCAGCGTGACCATCAATCACTTCCATCATATATAAATATTTTATATGACTAATATAATATAATTTTTTTTTTACAAAAAGTCCATCCCTTTTAACAAAAAAGAAAAATTAAATGTTTGGAGTTCCAAAATTTATAAAATTAAGAATTTACCCTTAAGTAAAAATTATAAAAAAAATGTCGAATACCAAAAAAATATTTGTATTTAATTAAAATTTGACAAAACAATCTTTTACTTTAAATAGTCCACCTGTTAATTGTCAAAAATTTAATTTCATCCAAAAAAATATATCTTTTTGAATTTTAATTTAAAGCGCTCTATTTAAGGTTAAGAAATTACAGTGTGTTACATTATTCTTGCGTTAAAATATTTAAGTCATTCAAGTCACATTGACTTCATCTGATGAGTGAGGCGCAATCATTTGAGTTGGAATGAATATTTGAAGATTTAATCATTTGCAAGTTGCTCATTGAAGGCATCCATTGGTATGCATTCACATTGAAGTGAAGAGTATGTCCTTTTATTATAAAGATTATGAGTTTATTATAGATAAACACACACGTTTGCAGAAATATATTTAAAATGCGGGAGGATGTTAAAATTGATGGAACAAGTGTTTTAAATATTTTAAATTGTCTCAAAGATCTTATAAATTGTTATGAAAAAGATTTGGGAGTTGGTATTGTGCTTTGAACTTGTTAAGGCCTTTCGAAAAATATTTTTCGCTTTATAAATTCGCTCATACATGAGTATGTTCCCAAGGCTACAAAAGGAGCATGTGTGCATGGACATGGCCACAATCTGGTTGCTCCCTAAAGAGTTTTTTATTCAAGTGAAAATCTTTCGCAACAAGTAGTAACCGGGCAAGAACATAATCGTATTCCTCAGGGATTGAACACTACTAGGAGAATAAGATTAGGGTAAAGGATACTCCCTAAACATCACAAAATTAAAGTGTAAAGGATGATTTGATTGTTTGAAAAGGTGATAGTGATTAACCGCTAAACTATTATGCGTAAAGTTGACAACGAACTAGTCAATAAAAATGATATACCGAAACGAACTAAGTTAAGATTAAGTTAAAGATATAAAAGGGATTGAGGATCATTCTCCCACCTTGGATTCGCTAAAAAGATGATAGGGATGGGTTGAAATTAATTATAATCGAGCATAACTAATTAAGTTCGAACATTAACCATGTAGAGACTTAACTCATCAATTGAGGATTAAGGGTTAATTACTTATTTCTAGATAGGTTGGGTTTGTAGTAAAGCATCAAACACTACCCTCATGAAAAGGGAAGTTAAGAGACTAGGATACACCAATACCAACACATGAAGTTCAATTAGAACAATTCTAAACCGAACCCTAAATATGAATTTCAAGCATCTGAGGTGAGATTATGATCCCCAACCATAGGTCTAGCTACTCATAATGGAAGCTAAGTTATTCGTGTAAAGAAAAAACATACTTAAGCAAGGCATCAAGTGTAAACACAAAACAATTAAGGCTATGGTAATAAATGAAATTTAAAGCTAAAGAACAAAAGTAGACATGGATTGAATTAACAAAGCTTGGATTAATTAACAACTAACTTGTACGAATTCAAATATTTTTAAGTTGGAAGAGTAATAAATACACTTGACCTAGGAGAGAGAAAAGAGTGTTTCCATCTATCCAATTTCTAACAAAAGTAATCTATATCTTCAAATGAAGGAAAACAAGGGATAAATTCCCGAAATTCTATCCAAAATGGCAAACTAGTAAATAGGGAAAAGTAGAGACTGCAAAATTGAATTGATTCGGCAAAGTCCGAATCAATTCGCAAATGGGAAGGAGGTGCACTGTCTGCTGTCGTATCGATTCAGAACTGCTCTCAAAAGAAGGATGTTTTGCTTTGGCATTTATTTTCCCCAAGTTTCACCAAATCATCCATAACTTCTTCATTCTAGATCAGATTCATGCATCGTCGGAGGCCACGAAAAGATGAGAAGGAGGGATACAACTTCCATGAAGAGATCGGAACCAAAATCCGAATGCTGAATTTACTAAAATGTTCCTAACTTTGTGATTGTCAATGAAACTTTTTTTAAACTTCTCCAAACTTCACAACTTGCATTCTCGAGACCTATAAAATCTCAATTAAGGCACACACAATATATATATGACCAAAATGGGGGTTAATCAATAAATGAGCATAAGAATCGGGAATAACATGTACTAGAATGCTAGAATGTACAAATTAACGGGGTTATAAATACAATAAAAGTGACTCATCACAATCCCACACCACCTGCAATTGTGGGCACGACAAGATCTAACCGTGCACATGACGACCCCAGGTTTTGAAAATTTTCTATAAATAGGCCATTATCCCTCACACTTATTAAGATCCAAAAAGCTCATAACTCAGATACATATATGATAGTATTTTCGAGGTTAAGAGGATTATTTATTTGCTTTTCTTTTTAATTTCACATCTTCCTTCCAAATTTGTTAAAATTTAGATTTATACTTGATCTATTCTTTTGAGAGAGAATTGAGAGGTTTTTGGTTTAGATTTTATATAGCCTATTTAGCTCCAATCAATCTACCTTTGAATTATATGATCACCTACTCCTAGATCTAAAATAGATGGCATCACGATTTGTTGGAGAAATTGAAGTGTGTCACGACTTCTAAGGAAGACAATGGACTTCTATATTTTTTATCGAAACTCGTTGGGAATTCTCATTAACTATGGGGGAAAGTTGAAATGTTTATCGATAACTAAACGATAGAGATTATGTGAGAGGAAACTTCTTGCCTTTTATAAAATTTCTTTTTGAAGTATAAATGTGAATCTGAGTGGGTCAAGATTTTTTTACCCCTAGGTGGGGGGTTTTCCACATAAACCTTGTCTTGTGGTTGATTATGAATGTTTTATACTCATATGCACACACTTGATCACACACATCACCTAGATCTAATTTGAATCTAGAGAATCGAATTAAAATTGACTTAGGTGTATTAGATCTAGTCGTGTGCATCTAAATTTATCAAATTAGACTGTTGTGTGCTTTAATCCAATACATTTGGTGAAATTTTTATTAACTTTCATGTGAAAGCAAAATTATTTGAAATCGAAAATTATCCATGAGATGCCTTCAAACCTATTCACCCCCTTTAGGTATAAGACACAAGTGCTCTTATTTTGGCATTAATGTGCTTGAGTTGATCTTTATCTTGTTGTGTATTTATTGTGTTTGTGCGTATTGACCTAGTTTGCGTATGTTATTGTTTTGCTTGAGTGAATAGTTGCTAATTATTTTTCTTGTGTGACTTTAGGTGCTATGATACTAGAATTTTATCTTCCTTTTACTATTAGTCTGAATGTGAACTGTACTATGCTTTTGAGTAATAAGGAAAGTATGGAACATTTGATATCCAAAATGGAAAAGAAGAAAAATAAATCTTCTCATTCTCTGGAAAAATCAAAATCTATTGATGTTGATTTCGATGAAAGAGATGAAATTGAAATTGTCAAATCCTTAAGTCAAAAGAATGAAGTGTTAAACATTCAACTTATGAAAATGAAAAATATAAAAATTAATATAGCTAATCAAGTCAAACTCTATAAACAAGAAAAATAATCCTTTAAATATTTTGAAATAAATAGTCAATTTACAACTTAAAAGTTAAAAATTAATCGAAAAAGAGAAGGATATAAGTTGTTAGAATTGACTTGTGATTTGAAAGAAGACATCCAATCTTTGAGGTTACAAAATTTTGATTTAAAAAGATTGACATGTTCAAAAAAATTTAATGTCGAAAAACTCAAAGTTCTAAAATAAGAGAAAAATGATTTGACTCTTCAAATTTAAAAATGTGAAAGAGTGCGCTTGCGTTCAAATAAAGAAATTATTTAATTAAAATCTGTTTTTATCAATTAAGTCCTAAACATGCATCTAGGTGTGATTGATGATGATAAAATCAAGCAAGAACATTCAAACACACACAAATGAGGAAAAATCCCCCAAAGGGGAAAAACCTTTTATTTTCACTATAATTTTGTAAAAATGATTACACGGATTACAATGAAAATAAGTGATACAGAAATACCCTCGGGTGTCAATTCTGATGTCGTCGGCTGGAACTTTCCCTTTTCAGGAAGGCTGTAAGGAAGAAAAGAGGCAAATTCTCCACAAGATACTCCAGATAAGTAAATGATCATCTTGAAGGTTTAAAGATTCACACACATATATGGGAATGGTTTTGTGAATCAAAAATGGTTTAGAAAACATTAAAAAGATGAAGTCTTATTCTGGGCTATTTTCGCAGAATTTTGAGATTGCAGAAAAGACTTGAAAATCGTGTAGAAGGTGTACAGGTATTTATACGAAAATCGAGGCGGTGGCTCATTCGAATGAGATAGCCATGTCGCTCGAACGAAGGACATACGTCATTCGAACGAGATAGCGCGACATGCCTATCTCGCGGGAACGACAGTCCAAAGATGTTTGAGTGAGCTCGTCGTTCAAGGCACTTCGCTTCTACACTTAGAAAAAATTCTGCTTTTGATAACAATTTAATCCAGACTTCAAAAATAATTTTCTAAAATAAATTCCCGAATACTTATGCAAATATTAAAGCTCCAATAAACCATTTTACCGATAATGCGTAGTGGAGTAGTGAGAATGAGCTGAGCAGCACGTCGCATGTAGCATGATGCACATGAAGATAATGGATGCATTAAATTTGGATAAAGTTCGTCGAGGATGATCGTGTTGATGTGCCGAATGTAGCGGTATCAGACATATAAACTGTGATCTAGGGAAAAACAAAAAATTCCTAGATTCCACCCCAAACATTTATAAAATTATGTCCTTACAAATCTCCCCCTATGTCTATGCCGGTACATATATAAAAATCCGAATCCGAATTATGCAATCAAATGACATACAAGATAATATCCCCATTAAACCTTCAAACTGAGAATACTAAATTGACATGTCTCCAAATCTTCAGCTCTTCAGAAACTTCCAAAGCTTTTCTCACCAGGATGTGCAATCCAATAATGAACATTATTGTACTTACACACATGAGATAAAGCAAATACCTATTACAAGCAACAGTTTAAAATATAATGATATGAAAAAAATTAATGATCAATTAAGCTCAAGCAAATCATTCATAAATCAACCAAACACCAAAACAATTCTCCCCCCATAATTCTTCTCCCCCTTTTTATGATGTCCCCAAATAGACAGATATGAGAAGCATAAATGAATGCACATGGAGAATGTCACAAGGTAATAAACTTTTATTTTTGTGTTTTTCAAAAATTTTCACACATAATATACAACAAATATTCACACCATGAAAGAACACAAAAACAACCAAGTCGATGATAGCGTAAATGTAGGGGTGTGATCAAATTCGATAGGAAAATCAATGTATACAAACATGACATATGTGCACGATGAATATCGGACACTCCTAACGAATGAACTCAAAATCTTCCTTTGGTGGAAAAACATGGTAATATGAGACATTGACTCAATCAAATCAACAAATCAAAGCTCAAAGTGATTTCCACACCAATAACGTCCAAAACTATTTCATGCTTTTTCAGGACTTTAAAGGAAGTGCAAACCCATTTATATTTTCCAACCAAACTCCCTCATATTTATATTTTGAATAGAGGCGATCTAAATTCTCAAACTTTGGGGAATTGATGATGAAACCTAATGGCCCATATTTGGCATATATTTCTTTTTATTGCCAGTAAATTTTTTTCGGGCTCTTTTAACCTCTTTGGATCTCGGATAATAAAATTCCTCAATTTTTTAGGTCCTTTTTAACGGTGACTTAGAATCGCAAAGGCTAAATGAACCTTTTGCAGCCCTTCCACATTTTCAAATAAACACACAGTCTCACTAAACGGTTTTTACATGCATTCCAATCTTGTCAAGTTTTATCGCATATGGTTAGTTGTATAGAGAGAATTGAGATGGAAACACTCAAACCAATATGTGATAGAAAAGTACAATAATCAAATAAAGTTGTGTATGTGTGCAATAAAGGAGATAGGAGTCAAACATATAGAATGATATCACTAATCACATCTCAAAGACTCCAAACAATGTAAAGCACATGGATGAAATGACGTAGCGTCTCAAATCTCTATCAAACAGTCACATGGATAAATAAAATGAAATTGTGACTCAGCTATCTTAAATTCTCATCCATAAAAGGTGCAAATAAAATACAAAAATCTTTTTGGATTTTTCAAAAATTTTATCAAAATAAAATCTTTTTGTATTTTTTAAAAAATTTCCAAAAACAAAAATCTATACAACAAGTACATGTTACAACGCTAGCAAAAACATATCAAAAAGCATAAGTAGCGTATGACAAACATGCAAACACAATCATCTATATGATATGGCAAGAGAAGAATCATGTGCAAGCAAACGGGAATCAACTTGTATAAAATCTAGTGCCTTTAAAAGTGATTTCCTAACCCAAACAGATGTGAAACGACGTGTGGGGCTTTGAGAACCACGGGAACACTAGACATAAACTTCCTAGGACATTTTCCAAGGTCAAAACAAAAACTCATAAGGTGACCTTTCCTACCACAATATAAACATGTGTAAACAGGTGGAATGACACCTATGGGTTGACCTTTTATAACATCCTATGAATTAGTTGACCCTCTGAAATAAATAATGATTTTGGCTTTAGCATTAGAAACATGAGAACACAATGAGCCATTACCATCACTATCAAACCTAATTGAATTGTTTAAATCATTTTTGAACTTCAAAGTATTTGATTAAGGCAAAGAATTAGACTCTTCCAAATTAGGGGACGCCTTTTCAAATTTTCAACAATTCATAAAAGGGTATCTCTCTCTCCCTCAATTAAAGCAAACTTTTCTCTAAGAGTCTATTCACGTGCCACAAACTCATTGATTAAAATATTTTTGTCATCTTTGGCACAAACACAAACCATCGAATTTTTAAGGTCCTCCAATTATTTTTCTAAAAATAGAACCCTATCATCACTTTCCTTCTTGGAAAATTTTAAAGCAACAAAGTCATGGTCCAAGGAAACAAAATTTTCACGATAAAAATCTCTTTGATTTTGAACCGTTTGCAAAAGATCCAACGCGTATTTAAAATGAGCATTTTCTTTTTCCAAAAAAATAATTCTTTTAGCAAATGTCAAATTCAAATGATTTATATCATCAAAACTCTTACTCATGTCATCAAAGGGGGGCATCCGATTAGATAAGTGCTCAATCCAAAAAATTGCGATTTTTTCACAAAACTGATTTTTTAAAAAAAATCAATATCACACAATTTTGCAAAAAATAGGAATACGCGATAAATTAGCGCAACCTGCTCTGATATCAATTTGACGACGTGAGAAGTCAAATTGTATAACAAAAATCCTTAAAAAATTAGGATCACGCGATAAATTAGCGTAACCCGCTCTGATACCAATTTGAAAGAGTGCGCTTGCGTTCAAATAAATAAATTATTTAATTAAACTCAGTTTTTATCAATTAAGTCCTAAACATGCATCTAGGTGTTATTGATGATGATAAAATCAAGCAAGAACATTCAAACACACACAAATGAGGAAAAATCCCCCAAATGAGCAAAACCATTTATTTTCACTATAAATTTGTAAAAATGGTTACAGGGATTACAATGAAAATAAGTGACACAGAAATACCCTCGGGTGTCGGTTCTGATGTCGTCGGCTGGAACTTTCCCTTTCTAGGAGGGCTACAATGAAGAAGAGAGACGACTTCTCCACAAGATACTCCAGATGAGTAAATGATTTTCTTAAAGGTTTAAAGATTCACACACATATATGGGAATGGTCTTGTGAATCAAAAAAGGTTTAGAAAATCTTAAAAAGATGAAGTCTTAATTCTGGGCTGTTTTCGCAGAATTTTGAGATTGCAGAAAAGACTTGAAAATCGTGTAGAAGGTGTACAGGTATTTATATGAAAATCGTGGTGGTGGCTCGTTCGAACGAGATAGTCATGTTGCTCGAACGAAAGATAGATGTCGTTCGAACGAGATCACGCGACATGCCTATCTCACGCGAACGACAGTCCAAAGTCGTTTGAGCGAGCTCGTCATTCAAGCCACTTCACTTATACACTTAGAAAAAATTATGCTTTTGATAAAAATTAATCCAGACTTCAAAAATAATTTTCTAAAAATATTTCCCAAATACTTATGCAAATATTAAAGCTCCAATAAACCATTTTATCGATAATGCATAGTGGTGTAGTGGGAATGAGCTGAGCAGCACGTCGCATGTATCATGATGCACGTGAAGATAATGGATGCATTGAATTCGAATAAAGGTCATCGAGGATGATCGTGTTGACGTGCCGAATGTAGCGGTACGAGACATACAAACTGTGATCTAGGGAAAAATAGAAAATTCTTTGATTCTACCCCGGACATTTATAAAATTATGTCCTTACAAAAATAAAGGAAGAACCTCTTGTTTGTGAAAGTTCTTAAAGAAAACTTAAGAATATATTTGAGTCTTGGAAAAATGAATTTGACTTATTCAAAAGTTTGTAAAATAAGTCATTTTCTTCTCAAGTTGACTCATTGAGTAAATGTTCATTACATGATTCAATGGAAATTGATTTCTTGATTTTGAGGGAAAAGGAAGCAATTTTTATTTCATGGTGAAGAAAGATGATAGGGTGTCTTTAGAGAGGGTTCTGAAGAATAATATGACTAAAGCTTCTAGAAATAGGATGCTTAGTGATTATTCATCTTGTAATAGTGAGGATTCACACACTTTTATTCCTAGATCAAAAGATGATAACGACAACGATGCAAAATACATTCAAAAAGACTTCAGTGACCTTTATCAACAATCTATATGGATTAAAAAATAAAATGTCAAATTTTTGAAAAAAATATTTTTTTACAAAACAAACTTGATGAGAAAGAAGAAAAGTGTGAAAATATTCAATCAAAGTGTTTTGGACTTGAAAAAGTTTATGATGTTTTCTTTAAGCAACATGAGTCTTTGAAATCACAAAATACAATCTTCTTGAAAGAAAAAAAGAATTTTAGTTTGAAAATTCAATTTTCAAAATTGACTTTGAAAGGTTAAACTTAAACTTGAAGCATGATAAAGATTTCAAAATTAAAGTATGTGATAAAAAAATATTCTTGATATTATTTTATTTAGTAATGATCAACCAAAATCGAATAATCATGGGATTGGTTTTAATGATTCAAATTTTGATAAAAAGATTGGAAAAAATTGAATGTTAAAAGATCAAATGCTCAAAAGGAGGGTAAGGAACAAACTCATATGCTGCAAAAGAAAGAGATTGGATCTAAATCCGAGTTTTTGAAAATAGTGTTGGATACTCATTTTATGGTAAGATGAATTATGTTGTGCATTTTTACTTTAAAAGAAAAGACTTGAAAAAGTTGGTTTGAAAGCTCAACATGAGAGAAAGGAGGTGAGAAATATTATGAAGAACATTATGAGACGAAATGCTCCTTTTTGTAATTTTTGTAAGGTACAAGGGCACACAAATCAAGCTTGTAGGTGCTTAAGATAGAAAAATAATAGGTTCATAGGAAATAGGAGAAATGTTATCCATAGGGATAGTTTTAATTAACTTTGTGATAAATTTTATAAATTTATGGATTTATTAGTTCATGGTAGAGTTGAGGCTAAAAGAGAGTTTTCTATACCTAGACATATAACATATGTTCAAATTCCAAGGACTAGGTATAAGAATCCTCGAAGGAATGAGATATGGATTTCAAAAGTTATAACTGCATTGCATAGGAATGCACCAAGGAAGAAAATAAAATTTGTTATTTCACAAATGAACTTATGAAGAAAGAGATTACCTTTGTTCCTCCCATTGATCCGGGAGATGGAACACCTATCACTATTTAGGTAGATAGTTTTCTAGGATGACTAGGGTCTTATAGGTTTTCATTCCTAGTTCATTATTTATTTTTAAGGGGGAACAAATCTTTCTGGGTGAGTGATTTTCTATTGGTATCATATTTTATATTTTGGTGAGGACTATTTGAATATGTGCATTTCCATGTATTTGCTTTTTATGCTTTATTTTCTTACTAAACATAATTATGTAAATACATGCATCCCTCTCATTCAAAAATCCAAAAAGATTTTGTTTTTATTATTTTTATGATCTGTGGTTAAGTCTTTGATTCTTTTGATTTGATGATTAATTAAAATTTAATGATGATTAAAAGTGAATCTTAAAACATTTGATTGAACATATTAATTGATTTAATTTTTAGGTTAAAAATATGTAAGGAGAAATTTTCAAATCGAGTCAATTTGTATGTATTGACTAAATTTCGTATTTGAACAAAACTTGTTCGAGTCATGGGTTAGGAATTGAGTTGTTTGTCTTTCAAGCGTGTGATGTTTTATTGAAGATTATAGCGGAGAAAAATAAACCGACATCGAGTATACATCGTGTTTCAAACCAATTTCCATCTTCATCTTCATCTTCTAAGGGATCTCAGTGAGGTATGAATACATGTTTATGTTTGTTCCTTGGATTGGTTTTTAGGTGTTGGTTTATAAAATGTTTTATATGTTTCTATAAAGTGTTTTTTGAAAATTCGACATGTCGTTAGAACAACCTTAGGTTTGTCGTTCGAACAAGTTTATGCACCTCATTATAACATTGATACAAGGAACTTCGAATGATCCATTTCAAGCATCCTCTAGAATATAGATATATGTCTCATTAGAAGGTGTTCGAACGATATGTGTATCCTCGTTCGAATGAAATCCAATTTTATTCGAATGAGATGGCATATTTTCTAATGTTAACATTATTTTTCATGCTTATCTCATTTTTTTAAAAACCTCCTCTAAATAGGAGTGTGAATGAGCAGATTTCTGAATGAATTTTCCAAGATTTTGAGTTCCCAAACTTGTTTAAAAATATTTCCAACTTTATGTGTTTGTTTGGAGAAAAACGTCTTCCAAACTAAAACCCTAGTTTACATCCATGTTTAAAATCCAAGAATCATACATACATATGTCATTTTGAGATCTTTCGACTATGCATTAAAGTGGTTTGCTCTTTATACTATGAGCGCTTCCTACAGTAGATATTGTGTTTGGTGTTGTGTGATGGGTGGATTGGTCATAAGACAAGTAAGATCGTCGGGATACTGAGACATGAAAAAGTTCTTGCATTGTGTGGTTGTTGAAAAGCGTCTGATACTCACTACTAAAAAAGGTTACAAGGATCAAGGAATCGTGCCAAGACTTGAAGGCATTGAGTCTGTGAGAAAGTCTAAATTGGTCTTGTAAACTGCCTATATCATAGTGGACTTATGTGGCCGAATTTTCTAAGGTTTTTTTCATTGTGGGTTTTTCTCGTACATCGTCGTGTTGTGATTTACTTATTTTACTCTTACTTATACTCACCTAGATACAAGTTTTTATCAAGACTAAAGTCGGTAATTTATTCTACACAACATTTTTGGTTTTCTAAATTGGTGTATAAGTAAATTAAAAATTGTGAAAATAAAATTCAGTGGTGTTTTTCTCTACAAACCGTAAGGCGCTTAGCTTTTCCAAATATATATTAGAGAGGGTTACACTAGTTTATTATATTAGATGCCTACTTCATGCCCGGTTAGTGTTTAGATGGATATTAACAGAGAAGGGGGTTCTGTTACTTGTTCTATATTGTTTGATGGGACAAACTATCCCTATTGGAAGGCGCGGATTCTATTTTTCATTAAATCAATCGACGAGAATGTTTGGAACTTAGTTGAGTATGGGTGGACTCATCCCACTGAAGGTGGTGTTCCTAAGGTGTATACCTCTTTGACAAGACATAAAAGAAAGCCTCTGCTTTTAATTACAAGGGTGTGAGTTCTATTTTTGCGTTATGACCACTCAAGAGTTTAGACGCATTATGACTTGCGAGAGTCTGAAAGATACTTGGGATATTTTTCGATCCACGCGAGAGGGAACATATACTCTTAGGGTTTCCAAGTTAAAAAATATATCGAAAAAGTTTGAGACGATTAATGTGTTAGTGAATGAGTATTTTGATGAGTTATATGTCAAGTTTTCAAATATTTTTAATTCCTCGTTCAAGTTAGGAGATCTTATCCCTAAGTCTAGAGTGGTGCAAAAAATCTTAAGGTCGTTGCCTGAAAGATTTAACGCCAAAGTCACGGTCCAAGATTCTCTAGGTGGTGTTAACACTATAAGAGTCCAAAAGCTTGTAGTTTATCTCAAAACCTATGAGATGAATATGTGTCCTCCAAAGAAAAAGGATGAAAATAAGATTATTTCTTTGTAATCCCAAAAATATGATGTGTCATGGGCTTGATGGTGAAGAGATGGCTAGGAAGTTCAACAAGTTTCTTAATCTTAGATATTAGAATAGTTTTGAAAAGAAACCTAAGAGTTTTAATGACCTTGATTGGGAAAATAAGGATAGTCCAAAGAAGATGAATGATAGGGATAAGTCCTTTGAATGCCAAGGTTTTGGGCATTATTCTCTTGAGTGTCCCACTAGACTAAGGAAGGAGGGAAAGAAATCAAAGGTATATAATAATACCACCCTTAGTGATAGTGAGTCGTAAGATGAAGTTAACTTTCCGATAGAACTCAACTACATCGCCTTCATGGCTAGTCATGTGGTATTAAATGAAGTGTCTTCCCCTGTTGAACATATTCATGGGCATAATTGTTTCGAGGTTCGGTCTTTAGGTTCCCAAGAAAGTGAGGGGAGGAGAGTTGAAGAATAATAAGATAAGGAGGAAAATAGTGATCTTCATGTGGCCTTTTGGGATTTACACGCGGGGTCATTAAAGTTAAAAAAGCTCAACTTGCATTTAGAAGCTAACATAAACGAACATATTATAGAAAATGATGATGCTAAATTTATTGAGGATCTTAGGGAACATGACAAGACTCTTAAGGATAAGCTTAAGTATGTTGATGGTGAGAGAGATATACTTCTTGGTTTTATGGAGGTTTTGAAGAAGGATCTTTGCAGCACCTGATTTTGTTAGATAATAAATAGTCAAAATTTTCAAAAAATTGGTATTACTTAAAGTTTTCACGTACGAAAAAAGGGTTAAGATAAGATCAAAACTATAGAAATGATTATTGGTTTGAACTTAACACTTTAAAAAATTAAAAAGAAATCAGATCGATCCAAAATTGATTCTCGATCGATCCGGACGACCTGTCACCAGCAAATTATATTGTCGAGTATGCAACTTTGTTGGGTCTTTTTGGATGGATACATTTATATGTTAACCATTTTTAATTATATTTGTATCCTTTAGTAAATAACCCCTAATATGTAGGGGTCATATGAAATGGTTAGGGGGAATGTAGGGTGTCTCGTAGGGGTACCTACCCCATTTCCTCCCTTATATGCTAAGTGAAAATATGAATTTATTTAAATTCAAAAATACCCATTCTCTCCACCATTTTAACATAGAAGGATCTTTCTTATTCTATTTATATTTCACTCATACTATTCCACATAATTACCCTTCAATAATTAAGGGTTTCGAAGTGTTATAGGGGTGTTATCTTGGGTGTAAAAGAGGATTAGTAAAAGAAATAAAATTCAGAAAGTTTGGAGCGTATTGGGTATTGTTTTCAACATCTTCATCAATTTATTATCTTCAAGAGGTCGGGGTTCTACACTATTTTGAGTTTAAAATCAAGAATTCTAATTCTATGTATACATACATATGATTTACATCAGTATTTATGCTTATTATTACTATATATAAATATAGTTTGATAAAGATGTGATAAAAATGGTCAAAAGTTAAAGTTGAAATTAAGTTAAAATTTCATAATGTTTAAGGAAGTTATTCCTTACGAAAATCATGTTAAAACTAGTTATTTAATGTCAAATGTTAAGTTGAACTTGATGAAGAGATGCTAGGATGCATATATGGGTTTATGGATATAAAAGCTTACATTCATGAATATAAACTCATGAACTTGGGATAAATGGGTTTAGTATGTTGAAAATACATTTAAACAACCTTAGGATATGAAATAATAATATTATAATAACCAACACATTATTCATATAAAATGACGCTACTTTATGTGAAAACGTTTAAGAGGTTTAAAGTTTAAAGAGTAAAACAAAAAATAGTAAAGTGTTGAGGTTAAAACAGTAAATATTTTATAATTTACCCATAAAATGATAAAAATACAATCTAAAATGAATGGTTCTCAATTTTTAAGAATAAGACTTGAAATGTCAAAAGTGTATTCTTTAAGCCTAAAGTGTTAATTTATGAAAAGATTGAATTAAGTAGTAACATTTGCAAAAATGAATATTGTCTTGGAAAGTTGATTTTAAATAAAGAAAAATGGTAAAATAGTGAGAACAAGGTAGACAACGAAAATAAAATATTTTTGAAAGGTAAATTCTTGAAATAACAAAAGTAATATTTAGCATAAAAGTGTCATTTCTTGTGAAATATGAACTTAAGAATGATTTACCAAACCAAGAGGAATCTAGTTAAAGAGTTGGGTTTTATGTGATAAAAACTCATATTTTGTAAAGTAAAGATGAAAAGAAGCATATTTGATAAATTTATAAAATTTAAGTTTACAAGTGTGTGTAAATAGTGAAAAATACATTAAAATGTATAAATGGGTGCTTGAACTCAGAGGTTAAGTGTCACAAGAAATGGTGATTAAAGTTTTTTTAAAAAGATAAAACACCGAGTCTAAGGTATTTTTATGATATTAGAAAAGGTCATAGGAAGGCTAATACTGGAATCACCAAAGTTCCCCATGCCTAATTCCATTATGCTACATTTATGGGGATCAGGAGATCCTATTTGGAGGCATTTAATGTTATGCTTGTTGACTCTCGCATGCTTTCGCACAATTCGTCACATGCTATATCTCATGAGTGTTCACGTGCATTTTCATACACTAACTTTTGCTCTTCATGTTATATGAAATTACTAGTTGTATGATAGTCATACTTTGTATTTTGTTTTTCCCTTTTTGGGTCTTAATGAGAAAAATACAAAAATATTTTGTTTTTCTTTTGAGTCGATTTGAAAAATGTTTAAATACTCAAAAAGCTTTTTGATTTCATGTATTTCATTTTACACGGATTGTGTCGTATATAGGTGTGTTTGAATCCCTTTCCTTCCGTGTATCCATGTAACTAGGACATTTGATTATGATTTTCAATGCTTGGATTGCTCTTAATCGTGTTTGCATGAAATAGTTTGAAATTGATTTTCATGATGGATTCACTTTGTATATGACTCCGCGCACACTTTGCACAAACTCTTTTGGATTCTAAATTGATATGTCACATAAGCTAAATGAGGTGTTCTCCCGACAATCTTTTCATATACATAAAAAAAATTACTATGGGAAAGTTGTGCATGTAAAAACCATTGCCCATGAGTTTGGTTCTTTATTAAAAATTTATGTATGCACGGGAAAGGGATACGAAAGGAGCAATCTCATTTTCATGAAAGGCCATCACTGGAAAGAGCCTAAAAGACTAAGAAAAAATAAAAATAAAAAATTGGCAAGGCTAATTTTTTACATAGATTCTTTAAAAATTAGATATCTTGAAAAAAAGAGAGAAAAAAATGATATATTTTTTAGAGTATTTAGTTGAAGATCAATAGGTTTACACAATGAATCTTAGTTGCGCTTAATTGTTTTGACAAGTTTGATTTGAGAATAATCAAAATTTCTAGGTGAGTGTGCATTGTGTTTGTTTGTCCTTTTGAGTTATTTATTTAACTTGTGAGGCTAAATAGAATTTTAATAAAATACTACGTCCAAATAGATCTTCTAGGAGATTTTTGAGTGATTGGGTCATTTTATCTTGTTTTATGTTCATGACCCTTTATTCCGTACCACCTTATTTAGACACATTGTGTAGCAACCCACATTTTCTCACGTATAGGGTTGCCAGACACGATACATCAAAGATGTGGCTTATTAACAATTTATACTGTTGTCAGCATTGTGAAATACAAATAGCTTTTGTTCTTTACCAAAATTTACAATGAATAAAAACATCTTAACCAAAATGTAATTAATAAATTAATGCAAAATTGAATCATCATACAACGTCCATAATGTAAAGATAAGTGCAAACTGATATAAATAAGCTCTCGGGTTTATGCCCATACAAACTCTATGTGGAATAAAATGAGCAATTGAAGAACTATAACCTATACTGGAATAAATGGAACATAATCCTCCACATCCAAAGCAACTGCAAGTCTGATCCATCGTAAGTCTTGCTATCTCTATTCATGAGAAAACTTGGGAGGGAAAAACATTTATAGTTTTGGGTAAGATACGTAAAGTTGTAAGGATTCTTCACCCATAAATATCATCAAAGTTCTATCAAAACTCAAGAACCCTAGACATGGTTACATTACATAAAGATGTAAATCATATTCTAAACATGGATTCAACATTAATACAAGAATAGAACACTTTGAATAAGAATGGAAAGATAATCCTTGCCTGAAAATAGTAGAGGAGCCTCTCTTTTCTTCTTCCTAGGGAAGTTCTTCCTCTCTCCTAAGGTTTGGCCTCCAAAAGTGGTGGGGGTGATTATCGAACCCTAGGGCTGATCTAACCTCTTTTAAATATCACTTTATTGTGGTTAAATTTGGAGTTCCTTGATGGGCCAAGACTAAGGCCCCTAAAAAGGTCCTCCATCTATGCTCGGTTTGACTCGAAATCTAACCAGGGTCCTACCCAACCCATAAGTCCAAATGTAAAAACTTAAACACATTATTAAGTCTTCTAATCACATTAAAAACTTTATAAATGCTTTATACATTTATTTGTATGTTCCATCATTATCATATACACATATCCTCAATACGGCTTAAATAAATTAGCGATTCATCAATTTATTTGCGATTATCTCCATTATTCGCAATATACCGTCATACAATAAAATCATAACACTTGTATCACATTTACAAAGCATTATATTTAAATTAAATACTCTCGTATAATTAAATATGCTCGTTTAATCACTACGCCAAATTAAAGATAAATACCATTATTTCATCCAAATAATAATTCCCACAACTTCAATTAAATAAATATAACTTCAATTTAATACTCATAAAAATACGGGGTATTACATTCTCTCCCCCTAATAACAGAATTCCATCCTCGAAATTCACTAAGGAAAGAAGACACATTTTAATCCGTACCATTATCTTAAGTTTATACCCAATCAATCCATACTCATATCCTATGAGATAAATGAAAGGCTCATCTCCGCCTGTTATAACACTACTAGGGCACCCATATATTCCACATTATATGTACATACACATGTCCCATTAACAATCATGAATGACACATATACGTCTGATATGTACCATTCACACCAAGCATCTCCACACAATTATCATGAGTAAGTACTATTATAGTTCCCACTCATATCCCACGAGATTAAGAGGAAAGGCTCACATAAGCCTATAATAGTTACTATCACCAGGATACCCACACGTCACCATCACAAGCATCTATACACAATTATCAAACATGACTCGCACACTCATATCCATAAACCAACTATACATACCATGTATACATATGAGGTATACGTATATCTGAATACTCTATCGACCATACTCATACTCTTCGCTGCTCGATGCGTACCCTCCGTACATACGTACCACTTATTAAACATATTGTCTCAAGGGAAAAGGTACCTCAATTCTCGACACTTTCTATGTTTCGTGTGTGGGACTTATCGCAAGCGAAATCCAAATAAAGAACCCTCTTGATACACTACTACATATATTCGTCGATCACCGAGGCCCATTTAGCCTAAAACCAAACATGAACCAATACGCTAACCATAAAATTCCAAAATTTGCCAATTTCAAAACAAACCACTTATGCTTCACAAGAGTTATACCAAACTCCTTTAGAGTTAACCGACCCTACCATGAGCAACACTTCAATCACCATGATCTAAGTAGGACATTATCTGTTCGTATTTAATATGTAGAGAACTTAGTCATTTATAAGTCTCCAAAGGCATACCCATTCTAATCATGTCTACCATCACCACTTCAATACTAATGTCACTATATAAACATTAAACATGATCATATATAATCTCAATAACAGAAGTTATCACTAGACTTACTTATACTTTGTTGCCTATATTTGCTAAGGAAATACTTCCCCAAATCATACTATTATTTTATCTCATAAATGCTTTCCCCATATTAAAGACCATTTCACCAACCCGAGCATAACTCAATTTATTCCATAAAATTTGAGTTTATACATATGCATATATCTCCTTGAGTTATTCAAGTTTCTAAATTACACACATATGTTGCTTCCCCAAGCAGACCCATTTTTTTAAAGGTCCTTACACGACCTAGTTCCCATAGAAATCCATCGTATCAAAACTAGGCTCACCCATAATAATTACTCACAATAACCCTCATGATTACGGTAAACACCAGTTTCTAACCAATCTTGTCTTCTAGACATGACCGCGATTTATAGGTGTCCCCAAAAAATTAACATATTCCAAGTAACTATAAATCCATTCGTAGTAAAAATATCACATTCCGACATATTTAACAAACAGGACTAAGCTAAACATAAGCCTCATAGTATACAATACTATACAGCTACACATTAAAGTAACAATGTCCCCTCTCACCCACGGTGAACCAATGTAAAACATTATCCCAAATACGAAGTCCATATTCTCTAATGCACTAACAAAGCCCCAGTTAATACAAAGTCCCAATTCAAACAAAAACATATCCTATAGACATCAAATTCAGGAAAAGGTATCCTTCACCGCCGATACTATTATTGGTTCCTTTCTCCGTAATTAAATTAATTTGTAACTCGATGCACTCACTCTATGGGTCCTAGCATTATCGGCCCAACTTGTTCCGACCATCGAAACTTTTATATCCTTTATATAGACAACTCATTTCGAATCCCTAAAACTATCGGGACCTTTAAAAAATGCTATCCCCAATCTTTCCATGCTGGCATGGCATCGTAAAACTTAAAACTCTTTCTCGTCTTGTTCTTCATTTCTAAATTCAAAAATGTGTGGGAAAACTTCCCCTCAAACTTCTCTCGAAACTAATCATTAATTAAATGGTCCCGGTCTTCCAGTGTGGTGACGGACCTCTACTACCATAACACCACACCAATTTAGTCCAAACGAACTAACCTCTACTTGCGCACTATCATTCATTATTACATCCTCAATTTTTCTAAATGTCTTCGTTTTATTTACTAGGTAGCAAATTACCTAAACTTCCAACAATTCTAGCGAGTGACCCACATGAAGGTCTCTATGTCTCTCTCCAAAACTAATACCTGGACCGAACGGGTAGTAATGACTTGCAAAGAATACAATGATTCCTAATCATAGGGCTCTACATCAAAGGACACAACACAAAATGTAACGATCTCAAACACAGATCCTAAGGACACTAGAACCGTGATCAGATACCAACTGTAATAACCCCCATATTCTTACTTAAAGGTTGGTCATACATAATACGCTGAAGATGAGGCTTATCGACAATTTATACCATTCTCAGCACTGAGAAATAGAAATATATTTTTTTATTTACCAAACTTCACAATGAATAAAAACATCTGAACAAAAATCGAGTTAATACATTTATGCAAAACTAAATCATCATTCATTGTCCATAATGTAAAAATAACTACAAACTTATACAAATATACTCTCGGGATTATTCCTATACAATCTCTATGTGGAATAAAATGACCAAATGAAGAAAAACTACCTATACTAGAATCAATGGAATAGAATCCGCTACATCCAAAGTAACTGCAAGTCTGATCCATTGTCAGTCCTGCTATCCATGTTCATGAGAAAACTTGGGGGGGGGGGGCATTTATAATTTTGGGTCAGAGCCCTAATGTTGCAAGGATTCTTCACCAATAAATATGCAAAATGTAACTAACTCATACTTCACGTCTCTCCATCAACGCTCGCATGTATCGAGTATTTCAGCTCTCAATTAGAAGCAATACCACTCGCATGCTTATAAATAAAAATAATGAAATCCATTGTTTAATCTGACATACAATGGTAAATCCATCTAGCTATGCATCAACTAAAAGTGAATGTTTACACCTAACATTCCAGTCCCTAGATTAACTTCATAATGTTGCCCACTAAATTTTGTATAAATGTAGTGCATATTTTTACGTCATGTAATTGTCCTTAACCTTAGTCTACCCCATCAGACTATTTTATTTTTAATTCACACCAATTATTATCTATATTATTATACTATAAGTTTCATTCTATTTGATTACTGTCTTCATTCTTAGACTGCCAAATTATTATTCTTATTAATAATTGTCTACCACATTAGACAATTAAAACTTATTTTCATTACCAATTATACACATCGCTATGTTAATCCAACCTTGTAATAGTTAAGTATTGTCTACATCCATATATTGTGAAACACATTCTCATACAAGGCACACCATAATGTGTATATAGATAAGTACATATGTCCGCATACATATGTATAACACACAAAGATATCTATCTTTGGTGTCCCATTCGTGATCTATCGGTAATACCTAGAGGGGTCCCTTATCCCAAAATGGGTAACAAAATAACACAAGCAAGTGGGGTGGTACCTACACAGTACACCAGTTCACGGCCCATACCTAGTGGTGATAAAGGATCCCAGCCTTTACACATACCTCTCATAAGTGGCACTACTACGTAGTACCTATAATATAACCTAACACTATGCCTAGCCCACCTGTGACAATGTGTTCTCCTGTCCTGAATGTGCTCACCCCAACCGATAGGACGGTCCATGAACCCAGGTATGTCCACATAAAATAATATAATATATACTATCATTCAATATTTATAAGCAACTACTCTATAACCACTTTCACCCAAGGAATCTCCATCCATATTAATATAGACTTCTCGGCTTAACTATAACATGTTAGTCAGTTATTACATAACTCGTATTAAGTTGCTATCCTACGACTATACCCCAATTAAGTATTAAGTCCCGTATTTTGCCTCCTAAGCTTAATAATTAAATTCACTTCATCGTTTATTTCTGCATAAATATTTAGGTATATTTATCCCCAAACTAACCTTCCTAAAACATTTAATGATTTCAGCATGTTGCCTTTTGGGCTTAGAATTAAATCCTTCTAGATTATTAATAATTATTCACTTTTTGTTACCTTTACAATAAAGTTTATATGTACATATATAAGGAGTCAACTAAAGTGAATAAGGATTATATGTATATATATAGGAGATTCACTAATATGAATAAGTAACTTCACCCCAACTACTATCGCAACCGATGCTAACCATTTAGACTTAGCACACTGGGCTTAGGATATATTTTCACTTAGTATCCTTATACAGTAATAATTTGAGGAAGCTAACCATTAATTATATTCTCGAGCATTCGACATTTCTTTAATAAGAAACCCCTTTATTTAATCTTATCCCGTTTTGAATAAAAAAAATCATCACATCTTTTAGGGTCTTATCATCTATGTGCCCCTACCAAAAATACCTAATCATCTAGGTACATCCCGACTTTTTAATATATTTGTTTCGTATAGATTTATTCAAGAATCCCACGTAAATCATCTTGTTCATATAGTTAACTTGTACTTTAAGTTATCGCCATATCATGAACCCATTCCGGTTTAACTGTGTATATAAGTTCATAATAATATCATTAATATCTTGAATAAGTCTCAATCCCTCACTTGAACAAAAATGGTCATGCACACCCTTTCGTAGAAAAATCATAACTAATTCAAAAAAAATAGAAAAATACAAGGTTGCGAGTTAAACCAAAAAGATCTATAAGAATGTCCCTAGAATCGATTCGGTAGGGAGGCCAAATCAATTCCCACTAAGCCCAGAACAAGTATTCTTCTAAGGCGGGATTTTTCTAATCAATTCTAAATGCATCAAACTTTATTCTACTGATTCAACAAACTAATTTAAGATATGGTAAATGAGGTCCAGCATGTAATGGAAACGTTCTAAATAAGATTGCTCATCTAAATCATCCTCAAACACTACAATTAAATCAAAAAATTCCAAGCACCTTAGAGTATACATCTCTCATCTCATCTTCAACCTCAAGAACATAATTCCAAATTGTAAAAGATTCTTACACATGAGTTATACAATGGATTTTCAAATTAAACATTCTACATTTTGATTTTGCATGGAGGAAACATGGATCTAAGATTATAATATGTGAATATTATCAAAGTTTTATCAAAACTTAAGAATGACAAGAGGAAACATGGATCTAAGATTTACATCAAGATTTAAATCCTATTTTAAACATGGATACAACATCAATACAAGAATAGAACATTTTGAATAAGAATGACAAGAGAATCCTTTCCTGAAAATAGTAGAGGAGCCTTTCTTTTCTTTCTCTTAGGGTGGTCTTTCCTCTCTCCCAAGGTGTGACCTCTAAAAGTGGTGTGGGATGATTATGGAACACTGTGGCTGATTTAACCACTTTTAAATATCATTTTAATCGGATTAAACTCGGAGTTATCCAATGGGCCAAGACTAAGGCCCCTAAAAAGGTGTCTATCCATGCCCGGTTTGACCCAGAACTCTACCTGAGGTCCTACCCAACCCATAGGTCCAATTTTAAACACTTGAAAAACATAATTAAGTCTTCTAATCACATTAAAAAACTTATAAATACTTTATACATTTATTTATATTTTCCACCATTATGATATACACATATCCTCAATATGTCTTAAATAAATCAGCGAGTCATCCATTTATATCTCTACTATTCGCAATATACTGTCATAACATAAAATCATAAACACTTTTATAAAATTTACGAAGTATTCTATTTAAATTAAATACTCTCGTATAATTAAACATACTCATTTAATCATTATGCCAAATTAACAATAAATACCATTATTTCATCGGAATAATAATTCCCACAATTTCAATTGAATCAATATAACTTCAATTTCATACTCATAAAAATACGGGGCATTACACATTGATTCTATGCGAGTGTGTAAAAATATTATGTCTTTGTGTCTTTTGTGGTCATTTATACCTATATATAGTTGTGATTTATTGGTATACGTATACTTATATATACAACATGTTTTTTGTTTTGAGTCTTTGCATTTTCATTTAATCCAAGCTTGCCTTATGCTTAATCTTTGATTTATATTGGCATGTGTTATGATAATCTTGATATCTTATGCTTAAATGCTTGCATCATAGTTGATATTATTTGGTCGTAATTTGTATTGTTTATACTTGTGTAGCAGAATGTTGATTATTGCATGCCTAATTCACACCATTGCATGCTTGCTTCGCACCATTGCATGATATACTCTCTTTCCTTATGTTTATATGTCTTAACATTATGTAAGAGATTTGGTTTATTATTATGCACCTTATTCTTTATCTATTCCTGAACAAAGTGGGGGGAGAAATGGGTATCTAACTCTTTTCATATGGGGGATACCTTTAATTTAGGGGGAGACGTCATGTCCTAGGTAAAGATGGCTAGAAAAAGGGAGAGAGTTTTTCATATGCACTTTATATATTTTTATATTGTCTTTGTATTTGAAGGTATGTTTAATTGTGAAGATTATCAATGATGCAACAAAGGTTTATACAATAGTGATTGAGAAGACGATTATAAGGATCAAGGAAGCGCATCAAGACTTGATAGCACCGAGTCTGTGAGTAAGTCCAAATTGGTTTTGTAAACTGCCTATATCATAGTGGACTTGTGTGGATAGAACATTGAGGATTTTCCTCATACATTGTTGTGTTGTGATTTAATCTTTCTTGTACTCACCTAGATGCATGCTTAGGTTAAGAATAGAATCGGTAAATTATTTTACACAACACATGTGGTTTTCTAAATTCGTGCAAGTAAATTAAAAATTGTGACAATAAATTTTGGTGGTGTTTTTCTCTACAAACCCTAGGGTACTTAGCCTTATCGAATTCATTTGATAAATCATGATTGACAATTGTTTTAGATATATTTAGTGATTTCACATTACTTGAGGTCATGCATATAATTTATTGCATATGATTTTACTTATGTGATTATTTCTCTTAGGGTTCGTTTGATAGACCACATTTGTCATTGCAAATGTGGCAATTGGTGGTAAATAAACGTTTTGCCCACCATTTTGTGTGTTTGATAGCTCTTATTTTTCATGAAAAATTATGTACGGATACCATGTCCACATAAATGTTTTATCCATCCTTTTGGAAAATTTGTGGGCAAATTTTACTTACTTATACAGGATGGCAAAGTTTTTCTATAGATTTATCATCCCTATGAAAATTATTTTTTAACTTATTTTTCTTGGTTAATTTTCTTTAAATTGTTAAAATTGAATTTTTAAATCTTTTTAATTTTTTTATAACAATTTATTTTTGCTAAAAACTATTTTTTTAATGTTTTTCACTAAAAACTATTTTCGAAAAAAAAAGGATGTTTCACTAAAAAATGTTTTTCATTAAAAAAAACTACTTTATTATTGCCAAAACTATTTTTATTGTTAAAAAAAATCATTGAAAATTATTTTTCTAAATGTTTGTTTTATTTTTTGTTATAAAGGTTTTTTGGGGCTAAAAACTATTTTTTTAAAAGAAAATTCTTCACTTAAAACTATTTTCTGTTAAAAAAAAGTTGTTTTATTTTTGTCAAAATTGTTTTTTAGTGTTATAATTTATTTTCTATTAATTTTTTTTTGTTAATTTGTTTTTTTTTGTTCAAATTATTTCATGTTTGGGCTAAAATTTATTTTTTTGTTAACACCCTATTTTTTTTAAAAAAAAATTGCATTGTGATTTTTTCACTTTAGAGACTAAAAAGTATTTTTTTTTTTAATAATTTTTTTTGTTATAAACTATTTTTCTTAAAAAAATTATTTTTTTCCCTTGTTATAGGAGTTTTTATTTTTAAAACCTAGTATTTTAAGAACTATTTTTTTCGTTTTAAGTTGTTTTTCTGTTAAAATTGCTTTTTAGAAACTCTATTTTTTGTTAAGAATTATTTTTTTTTGTAAGAGTTGTTTTTTTAGTTAAAAGCCATTTTTTTTTATATATTAGTTTGTTGGCATCTGCTACTTCTACCATTAACTCTATCAAACATCTCACTTTTGCCATCTCAAAAAATTAATGTTATCAAAAACCCTAACCTTTTTGCGAGTCATGGAAAATTATTGTAATTCCATGGAAAATTTTGTCATGCCGTGAAATTTTTTGCCATCGAGGCCATTGTTCCACTTTGTAATCAAATGAACCCTTAGTGCTTAGTTTGATCATGATTATATCCCAAGATCTTGTTGGTCAAATTTGTGAGATTTTACGAGTTTTTTACTATGAAGGAGTTAAAAAATAACCACTTTTAAAAGCATTGGTAAGGTCCACCATTAGAGTGATTACACCCAATTTGGAATTTAAATATTTTTTGGTAGGTGTCATTTAAGCGTGTGAAAAGTCAATCAATGGAAAAGGCCAAAATATGTTGAAAATAGCTATAAGTAAAGAGCTTGAACCGACATGAAAAATAATATTGTGATTAACGTTTCAAAAATAAATTTTTTTATTTAGTTGGCATTTAAAATATTTTTATCAACATATGCTTGAGAGAGATAATGTCTTAAAACTACCTTAGTTGAGATCCTAAGGATATTGATGTAATTATTGTCTTTTAAGCGTCATTTGTAACGATTGTATGAGTTGAATATGTGTATTAATGTTGATATTGTATTCTATTATCTGTCACACGAATCAACATTACAAAGTTACAAAATATTGATTTGATAAGAATTTTATCCCTTCCATGTTGAATTGATTGAGATTTGGATTATTTTTGTTTCCAATTCATGTTTATATATCCTATGGATTGTTGTATTCTTGATTGTGGATATATTTCCATTTCTCACGCTACTTATTGATTATTTCTAGCATGTTGTCTCTCATGTGTTTTGATTTTTGGATATTAATTGATCCTCATACTTTATCATTATTTTTTTCTTACTATTGATATCTTGTGATTTATCGTGGAGTCTGTCACACATGTGATTGTGGCAGACTATAGATTTTCTGTGTTATCTTTATAGTTGTTTTTGGTACTTAATACTTGGATACTTTTTTATGGTTGTATGGATTTTTTTATAGATTTATGGATTCTTTTACTTTATCCACCTTGGTATCCTCAATTGGTATGCATATTCTTATACTTGCATTGTTATATCCATGATTTGTATATTATATCATTATGGTTAGATTCTTTGATATCTTAGATCTATTAATTCATGTCTAGAAATTCATATGATGATACACTTGTGTATGCTCATTATATATTCCCTTTATTGCTTTGATATTTCACATTCTATACTAACTCCTTCTAAGCTAGTTCTATTCGTCATTGAGATCTCTATTTATTATCATGTTACACTTGTTACCTGTTGTGACAACCGCTCACCAAAATAAGGGGTGGCCCTCCCGATACTTTAATATAACAGGAATCATGGATGGAATCATTCTCAGCATCGTAACCATATAATGAGTATACGGGATAACCACCCAATAATCCAGAAAACGGGTTGTCAAAAATTTTATTTTATAATTTAAAGAAAGCATTTTAAACAACCCATAATTGAAAAAGAAAGTGGAAACCCCAAGAACATGTATTTCAACAACAACAAGTATACAATAAGGGGACCGAATATGCAATCGGTCACCAGATACATAGCAAATATAACAAGTTCATTAAGTTACATATTACATCCATTAGACAGTTATAAAAGTTTGGGCCACACGCCCTGTTGCCCAGATTATACTCAAGAGGGGGGGTGAATTGAGTTTATACAAACTTTTAAGTCAAATTTATATTTTAGAAAAATAGTAAATTTAAATCACTTAAACAAATATCAGATTAATAAATCTATAAAGAATAAATCCAATAATATCAAATAAATGCAACTAACTAATTTAAACAACTAGAGATGCAGATTTTAACACCCTAGAAATATTAAATTAATTTTCGTATTTAATTTAAAGTGATATTCTGAAATTAATTATTTAACTCAAAAATAATTATTTTACCCTTAAAATTTATTTAGTCAAATTTCGGAATTAATTTATTTGCAAGATAGTGTGCTAAAAATATTAACTCAAGCAAGCATACGCAAATAAATAAATATAAGTGCGGAAAATAAATGACACCGAAATTTAACGTGGTTCGGCCAAATCCCGGCCTACGTCCACGCGCCTAGAGCCCTTGTCTCCTTTGCGCTTCATAAAACCTGATCCACTTGCGGGTAGGATCAAACCACCGCGTACAATTGTTTGCAAGCTAACTCCGAGCTTCAAACCCCGTGGCCCACTTGCGGGTAGGAACCAATCACCGGTACAAACCGAAGCTTAAACAAAGCTTCACAACAAATCTGATTTTTTGTAGCACAAAATAAAATACTGAAACTCCTTAAAATACAATTTGTAATCTGAGTTTCTCCTTCTTGAATCAGACTTCAATAAATGGTATTGAAGTAGGCACAAGTCTTCTTCTTCAATGATTGAGCAGATGATAAAATTTACTGCTCTCTTGAATGTGTAGCTTAGTAGTAAAATAAATGCTCTCAATAATATTTCAAGTCTTGCTCATGTTCTCATTCAAGTCTGTTGCCTCACTTCAATGCAGCTCTCACAGCTTTTAAATGTGTCTTCAAAAACTAGCTGTTAGATACATGCAATTTGAGCATTAAATGCTCCTGATATTGCTGAGTAGGTGCAGCTTCAAAATCATTTCAGAATCTGATATACAGATACTATGTTTTTATCTTCTCCATAAAAAATGTAGTTGTGTAGTATGAAAGTGGTATTCTGAAAATGTGTGACTGAAAGTAGCATTTCAAATTTCTAACATGGCTCTGCAAAAATATGTTAGTCCAAAAGATAAAATACAAAATTGAAGTATTTATGTGGAACCATTGTGTAGAGAATATAACTGGTGTGTCAAGAGTATTTTATCTGTCAAGAGAGTAATGGGACACAATGACTACATGTACAAAAAAAATATTTCCGAAAAAGCATTGTGACTGATATATATAAAAAATTTCAAAAAAATTCAGAACAGATAAAATTATTTGCGCACAAAAAAATCATTTTGGAACAGATATAAAACTGTGTATATAAAAACTTGAACAAATATATATATTTTTTTTAAAAGGGACGGAACAGTAGTACGAATCTCAATCTCGGATGGATAAACAACTCTGACAGAGATTTTAGAACTTAAATGCATGAAAGGTTCCAAGGCTCAAGGCGTAATTAGCTGATATCATGAACAGTTCTCAGGTACAAGAAGGTGAGCAGTTGGAGTTATGGTGATATCCCTTAGACCATCTCGGTAAAAAAAAATTGAGAGTACAAAAGGTAAGATATATATATATATATATATGGATTATCATATCAAAACATCAAATCGGTAGAGGCCAACTGGCAGAAAAGACGGAACACAGAGGTGAGTGGGACGAAATTCTAAATAGTCAAGTTCAATGCAGTGGGCGACGACATAAGTAGCAGGTATTTAACATATATATGTATATATATATATATATATATATATATGTATATATAAGAGACTTTAAGGCTCATAAATGAGCTGAGCATACATTGAGGACTGTGAGGTCGCAGCTGCTAGTCCCTATGAATGAGTGGGTAAGGAAGATCTGATCTTGCTAAAGCAATCTGCATGTTCCCCATGCATGACAAGGGTTAAACCATGGCAGGTATAAGATATGTCTTGAGAGAGAGAGATAGAACCGTAGGATTAAATATATAAATATATATATGAAAAATTTTGCGGAGAGCCACTTGCGTTATCCAAAAAAATATAAGAGGCTATCTAAAGAAGCTTTCGTAATAAAGAATTAGAATAGATAAAATTATTTTCGAAGAAAAAAAATATAAACGTACATAAGAAGAAGTATAAAAAAAATTGAGCAGATATAAAATTTGTGAAAAGAAATTGTCTGTAAGAATTAATATAGTATTTCTCCAATCTATAATAGTATGTATATAACAAATGATATGGCACACGATATAAATTAGTTAGAGAAGTTTTCATACTATAAGATAAATAATTGTTTGGAATCATCAAAATCAATATATGAGTTATAATAATATAATTAATTAATTAAGGACAAAGTAAATTTATAATAACAATCTCCCCCTTTTTGATGATGACAAACAATGATTCACATATATTCATAAAATGAAATATTAGGCACACATAGTGAATCATAAATATTTCTCCCCCTTTGACATTATCAAAAAGATATTTCATATAAATTCAGTGTCACGAATAAAAAGGGCGAAGCTCCCCCTATCAAAAATAATTTGTGCATGGGATATGACCAAAAATTTGTAAGGGACATATGTGAATACCATGAATTTACATTAAGCACATATTCAACATATTATTCTCACATAACATGTATTTGATTCAAGAGATAGATATGAATAACATCAAATAATGCATAAGTCACAAAAAAATGATAAATGATACCAAGTTGTTGTAGTCATACACAAACCGTGCGTTGCACACAATGATTTCTCGGAACAACATTTTACGCATAAATAGGAAACACATCTCAATGTTCTCAAATAAAACAAATACGAGAGATATAACAATGTGCATAATTAATTCTCTAAAAAATTGCAACATAAATTTTCCATAGGCGCATATTAATTGATGTGTAAATCCTCATGATAGAATAAACTTTTAAGCACACAACATGAAACATTTCATAACTCGATGTCTTCAAATAATTTGAATTAAGCACATAACATGAGTTAGAAACAGAAAAAAAAATATATAGCATTTTGCTCAAGCTTTGCCGTTTTCAAGATACGAGCTAAAACTCGCGAATTATTCAATCATATTGCAACAAAAAAAATTATCAAACATCTTTCTATGATTAATTTCCAATAAACATTTATCTCCCCCTAAGGAATACCAATGAAGGCAAATATGCATATAACAAATATGGTCCATCTATTTCATGAGATAAAATATTTAAAAAAAAATTGCTTCATAAAATCATTTTTGAAAAAAATCTCACAAATGATACCAATTGTTGATCATGTGGTTTCTCAATTCAAACATACATAACACAATTGTTACAAAGAAAAATATTCATCGATCAATGACATTAATCAAGTAGTATGCAATAAAACCAACTCATAGAGATTAATATGACCATATCATAAAAAATTAGCAAGTGAATGTTACAATATTAACATGTAGCTCATATGACTAATATACTAGAATGTACTCAAATGACATTTTCGTTTCAAATTAATATACAATAAATTTATGAAATAATCCAATATTATTCACAAATATATGTCAAGATGTAATTCAAAAGATTATGAATTTTCACAAAAAAAATTATCATCAAAATCAAGTGTATGTGTCATATAACATAAAATCATCAAAAATAATAAATATACAAATTTATATGTGAATACTAAATTATCAACAAGCTCATATGATATAACAAATATTCTATGCATGGAGATATATCAGAAAATAAATCATCAATAAATATATGATTTTAAATTCATGAATGGTGTTCCTTACCATCTTACCAATACCAATGATATTTTCATGAAGATTTCTTCCAAGTGTGGCATTTCCAACATTAGGCAATGATAATTGAAATTCGTAATATGACCAAATCATATGCCTTGAAAATCCACATTCAATCTCAAAATGCAACCTACACAACTTTAAAGATTTTCTCTTTTGGTACCCAAAATGTGTGAGGTCCATAGGGGTTAGTATACATCATTGTTCCTTTTGGAATCCATGCCAAATTTCTTTTTCTAAATTTATATGGACACAAATCTGAAAAATGTGTGTGTCTACCACAATATGTGCATAGATAGTTAGAATGACTAGATGAGGCATCAAATTTCAATAAATTGGAATAAGTCTTTTTCTCATTTCCTTCATCATATCCAATACCATTATTATTAAATCGAATCCTTTGTGTCTCAACAATTTTATGAAAATATTCATTTCCTTTCATGAAAGTATCTAATGATTTCTTTAAATATTCAATCTCCCTTTTTAACTCAATATTTTCGATTTCAAGAGGGGTAGTAACAATAACAGATTTTTCCTTTTTCAAAGAATTAATTTCATTTTTCAACGATTCATTTTCTAATTTCAACTTATCAAAATCATTTGACATATAATCATATTTAGTTAAAACTAATGAATGAGACTTCTTAAGTTTAATATATTTATTTTTAAGTTCTTCAAAACTTTCACATGATTCATCAAAAACATTTTGTAAAACTTCATAATCATCAACTTCATCATTATCACTATCACTAGAGTTAGGGTTAGAATGTACCCCATTTTCCATAGCCATGTAACATAGATGAGCAACTTCATTTTCATTTGAATCTTCATCGGAAGAGCTTGTGTCGGAGTCACTCCATGTTGTAGCTTTCAATGCCTTCTTCCCTTTCTTATATTTTGGACAATTAGGCTTAATGTGTCCAACTTCATCACAATGATAGCATCTTGGTTCAGATTTGGATTGATGATCATCATTGAACTCTTTTGAAAAATGTTTCTTTCTCCTTTCCTTGGCTTTCTTTTTAGAATTGAGATATTTTTTGAAATTTTTAGCCAATAGGGAAATATCATCATCATCATCATCGTCATCTTCACTTTTTATATTTTTGCTTGAAGATTTGAGAGCAATAATTTTGTTTGCTTTTGATTTCTCATCTTCAACAAATTCCTTAAGTTCCATTTCATGAGTAATTAAGGAACCCAATAACTCATCAAGAGAGATGGGTCTTTCTCGTATGGCTTCTTTGATTGCCAGCTTCTTTGTCATATAAGCAGATGGTAGTGACCTGAGAATCTTGCTCACTAATTCAGAGTCAGTATAAGATTTACCAAGAGACTTAAGACCATTAATAATATTAGTGAACCTAGTGAACATATTAGAAATAGATTCATCAGACATCATCTTAAATAACTCATAATTATGAACAAGCATACTAATTTTATCTTCTTTAACTTGACTAGTTCCTTCATATGTAACTTCTAGTCTATCCCAAATTTCTTTAGCAGATTCACAACAACAAATTCTATTATACTCATTTACATCAAGTGCACAATGCAGAATATTCATAGCTTTAGCATTTATTTGAATTTTTCTAATATCAACATCATTCCATTCATTTTCTTCTTTAGGAACATTTTTATCATTAACAACTTTTATGGGGACATTAGGACCATTTATAATAACTCTCCAAACAGCATAATCATTTGATTGAATAAAATTTTTCATTCTATTTTTCCAATAGCTATAATTATTTCCTGAAAATAAAGGAGGTCTATTTATAGATTGACCCTCACCAAGAGATGAAACATTAAAGTTTTCCATGGATCTTTAACTCTAAGATTGTTAAATCTAAAAATAAATAAGAAGAGCACTAGCTCTGATACCAATTGTTGCCCAGATTATACTCAAGAGGAGGGGTGAATTGAGTTTATACAAACTTTTAAGTCAAATTTATATTTTAGAAAAATAGTAAATTTAAATCACTTAAACAAATATCAGATTAATAAATCTATAAAGAATAAATCCAATAATATCAAATAAATGCAACTAACTAATTTAAACAACTAGAGATGCAGATTTTAACACCCTAGAAATATTAAATTAATTTTCGTATTTAATTTAAAGTGATATTCTGAAATTAATTATTTAACTCAAAAATAATTATTTTACCCTTAAAATTTATTTAGTCAAATTTCGGAATTAATTTATTTGCAAGATAGTGTGCTGAAAATATTAACTCAAGCAAGCATACGCAAATAAATAAATATAAGTGCGAAAAATAAATGACACCGAAATTTTAACGTGGTTCGGCCAAATCCCGGCCTACGTCCACGCGCCTAGAGCCCCTGTCTCCTTTGCGCTTCACTAAACCTGATCCACTTGCGGGTAGGCTCAAACCACCGCGTACAACTGTTTGCAAGCTAACTCCGAGCTTCAAACCCCGTGGCCCACTTGCGGGTAGGAACCAATCACCGGTACAAACCGAAGCTTAAACAAAGCTTCACAACAAATCTGATTTTTTGTAGTACAGAATAAAATACCGAAACTCCTTAAAATACAATTTGTAATCTTAGTTTCTCCTTCTTGAATCAGACTTCAATAAATGGTATTGAAGTAGGCACAAGTCTTCTTCTTCAATGATTGAGCAGATGATAAAATTTATTGCTCTCTTGAATGTGTAGCTGAGTAGTAAAATAAATGCTCTCAATAATATTTCAAGTCTTGCTCATGTTCTCATTCAAGTCTGCTACCTCACTTCAATGCAGCTCTCATAGCTTTTAAATGTGTCTTCAAAAACTAGCTGTTAGACACATGCAATTTGAGCATTAAATGCTCCTGATAATTCTGAGTAGGTGCAGCTTCAAAATCATTTCAGAATCTGATATACAGATACTATGTTTTTATCTTCTCCATAAAAAATGTAGTTGTGTAGTATGAAAGTGGTATTCTGAAAATGTGTGACTGAAAGTAGCATTTCAAATTTCTAACATGGCTCTGCAAAAATATGTTAGTCCAAGAGATAAAATACAAAACTGAAGTATTTATGTGGAACCATTGTGTAGAGAATATAACTGGTGTGTCAAGAGTATTTTATTTGTCAAGAGAGTAATGGGACACAATGACTACATGTACAAAAAAAATATTTTCGAAAAAGCATTGTGACTGATATATATAAAAAATTTCAAAAAAATTCAGAACAGATAAAATTATTTGCGCACAAAAAAAATCATTTTGGAACAGATATAAAACTGTGTATATAAAAACTTGAACATATATATATATTTTTAAAAGGGACGGAATAGTAGTACGAATCTCAATCTTGGATGGATAAACAACTCTGACAGAGATTTTAGAACATAAATGCATGAAAGGTTCCAAGGCTGAAGGCGTAATTAGCTGATATCATGAACAGTTCTCAGGTACAAGAAGGTGAGCAGTTGGAGTTATGGTGATATCCCTTAGACCATCTCGGTAAAAAAAAAATTGAGAGTACAAAAGGTAAGATATATATATATATATATATATATATATATATATATATATATATATATATATATATATATATGGATTATCATATCAAAACATCAAATCGGTAGAGGCCAACTGGCAGAAAAGACGGAACACAAAGGTGAGTGGGACGAAATTCTAAATAGTCAAAGTCAGTGCAGTGGGCGACGACATAAGTAGCAGGTATTTAACATATATATATATATATATATATATATATATATATATATATATATATATATATATATATATATATATATATATATAAGAGACTTTAAGGCTCATAAATGAGCTGAGCATACATTGAGGACTGTGAGGTCGCAGCTGCTAGTCCCTATGAATGAGTGGGTAAGGAAGATCTGATCTTGCTAAAGCAATCAGCATGTTCCCCATGCATGACAAGGGTTAAACCATGGCAGGTATAAGACATGTCTTGAGAGAGAGAGATAGAACTGTAGGATTAAATATATAAATATATATATGAAAAATTTTGTGGAGAGCCACTTGCGTTATCCAAAAAAATATAAGAGGCTGTCTAAAGAAGCTTTCGTAATAAAGAATTAGAATAGATAAAATTATTTTCGAAGAAAAAAAATATAAACGTACATAAGAAGAAGTATAAAAAAAATTGAGCAGATATAAAATTTGTGAAAAGAAATTGTCTGTAAGAATTAATATAGTATTTCTCCAATCTATAATAGTATGTATATAACAAATGATATGACACACGATATAAATTAGTTAGAGAAGTTTTCATACTATAAGATAAATAATTGTTTGGAATCATCAAAATCAATATATGAGTTTAGTAATATAATTAATTAATTAAGGACAAAGTAAATTTATAATAACACGCCCGAATAAAAGACCCGATCATAACTAGAGTACAAAAATGAAAGTGTCTATACAAAGTATCCCATAGTATCCGCAAAATATCACGGCTCCCAAAAAGTTCACCGCGATGGGAGAGTCAGTACGGGCGTCCTTGCGGCGGAGCACCTGGGCGGATACAAGATTCATGCACAATAAGAAATACGAATGGGTCAGGTCCCGATTTTATATGATTACTAGATGAATAAAGAGTATGACAGTCATGGATAAATAAACATGTTAGATAAAGATACGAATTTATCTACACAGTTTTAAAGCATGAATTAAGGCAGTTTAAATGGTCATAAATTTAATTCAGTTATGCAAGAGAATATGAATGAGTAGCATTAACTAAAATCTCCATTAGTTTCATTATTACATTTCATCATTCCGTTCCTTATCAGGAAACATAATCACAATCATATGCTCTTTGTGGCATTTATCTCAATTACATGCACTTTGTGGCATTTCATTATGCTTTTTATGGCATTTATAATCCATCAAGTCCCACTTGATTAAGAATAGTTATAATCATATTTATATAACGATTCTAAGATCGCCCGTCCGGGTTTTCCCACTGTGCGCGCCCCTAAATGACCATCATCTTCCAGGGCCTATATATCAAGACCACCTAGGCACCTATACGCAAAACGTCGGGAAGCGGCCATATGCCTGTGGGAGAGTCATAACCACACCCGTAATTACCTCACCATCGCAGAAAATATACAACAAGCGCTCATATGGCCTAGGACTATATCCACCCTGCATTCACTAGCCAGGAGGCTTCACCTCACACGCAAACTTCCCTTATGATGGCATTTAGAGAGGGTGTGTTTAAGACAATTATCAATTACCATATCATTTTTAAGTAAATTATCATTTACGCTATTCATTTCCGATTCCCTTTCCATTTTAACAAATGCATTACAGTTATCCGGAACCACACGTAATTCGCATCATCATAATAACCTCAATGAATGTATAAACTCTTAATTTATTCTCCAAGCATTTTATGGTTCTATAACAAACCACCAATACTATCGTACTTCAATTAATCCTCTAAAGTCTCCAAATATGACCTTACAACTCCTAGACTCCTAATAATTTAAAAAAGGAAAGTAATGCCTGACATGACTTTACAAACCCTCGGAATAAACCCCATATGAACTAATTCTAATCTAGGGTAGTCCCCTAACTCATCTAAGACTCTAGAATGCTAAGTTTACTTCATAAGAGAAGGTTCCTAAGTCCTAAGCCTAAGGGAAAGAGTTTGGAATTTGAAAAGAAAACAACTCAAAAATGCAGGATTTTCGAATCGATTCGGTTAGAATAACGAATCGATTTGGACAAGCCGAATCGATTCGGTCAGGAAAACTGACTTTCTGCATAATTTTCGAATCGATTCGGATAGGCCGAATCGATTCGGTCCACTCAGACCTATAAACTATCCCTTGGGCGAATCGATTCGGACTGGCCGAATCGATTCGGCCCACCCAGAATTGCCAATTTTGGCTATGGAGTCTTGGACTCCTAATTTCCCCCAACTCATTATCCTCTAAACCAAGGTCATTTATTGCAACCAATATATCATAAATGCATCTAACTACTATCATTTACATCAATGAACATCCAAATCATCCTTTAAGGATTCAAAACCCATAAATCCATTAAACCCTAACATTGATAAACCATAACTAATACACAACTATCAACACAATTCATTCATCTTAAATCACATATTTGCAAGTAGAAAACTTGCCTTAATGTAGCAATCTCAGATTTTCTTTAAGTAGAAGCAATCCCAATTCTTCAATCTCCAATTTCTTCTCTTTCTCTCCAAAGTTCTCTTCTTCTCTATATCTCTCTAAGTTAAAAAATATACTTAAGGGAAATAAAAGACTTAGCAAGACTAAATCATAGTATTAGTCTAAAATTCCCAACTTAAGTTGTTAATACCACAATAAAATGATTAGCAACTACACATTTATGTTAAAACCAGTCAAAATTGCCCAAAACATAAAAATACAATATGGCACTCATTTTGACTATCTCGCACGTTCCGGAACTAACAAAATCCTCCAAATTATCATTTGGAAATTTTATAACTCATTTCAAGTTCCGATTTCATTTTAAACCATGAATGTCACTTAATGCACATGACACTATAAAATACAACATGATGATATTTACTTACACATACAGTAAATATGCAACAATTTAGTAAATATTAACTTTTATCTCATTCAATTAATATCTACTTCATATTCCGACATTTTATATAATTACTCCACACAGTAAATTAATATAAAATCAATTCTCAAAAGCGAGGGTTGTTACATACTCCCCCCCTTATGAGGGAATTTTTCCCCCTAAATTCAAGCGTACCTTGTAAAAAGAGATGCGGATACTTTTCTCGCATATCATCCTCATGTTCCCACGTCGATTACTTGGCATTGTGATGACTCCATTGGACTCGCACCAAGGGCACCACTCGAGACCTCAACCTACGCTCCCATTGCTCTAAGATAGCAACCGGTTGTTCTTCATATGAAATGTCAGGTTGCAAATCGATATCCTCAAAAGGAATATGCCAAAGGGCACCTTCACACCTCTTATACTTCTTCAAAGAGGAAACATGGAACACATCATGGATTTGTTGTAAGGGTTCCGGTAAGGCAAGTTGATATGCCACTGGACCTACCTTGGCAATAATAGGAAAAGGTCCAACATAACGTGGCGCAATCTTTCCTTTCTTCCTGAATCGCTTTATAACTTTCATTGGTGACACCCGCACCAGACTTGATCTCCTACCTCCATCTCAACATGCATTCTACTCGCATAGGCATAGCCCTTTTATCGATCTTGAGCTATTCGAATGCGATTTCGGAAGAGTTCAATCTTGGAAGAAGTATCCTGGATCATTTTCGGTCCAAGAAACTTATTATCGCACACTTCCAACCAACAAGTGGGTGATCTACACGGTCTACCATATAAAGCTTCATAGGGCGCCATCCCAGTAGTAAATTGGTATGAATTATTATAAGCAAATTCTACCAAAGGGAGATATTGTTCCCAACGACCTTTGAAATCGAGCATACACATTCGAAGCATATCCTCTAACATTTGGTTGATTCTTTCTGTCTGCCCATCTGTTTGAGGATGATAAGAAGTGCTTAACTTCAATTCGATTCCCATAGCCTCTTGGAAACTTCACCAAAAGTGAGAAATAAAAATCTTATCTCGGCCGAAAACTATATTTAAGTGCACCCCATGGAGTCTAACAACCTGCGCGATGAACAACTGGGCATAGCGAGCAGTATCATAATCTGTGCGCATGGGTAGGAAGTGTGCCGACTTAGTCAAGCGGTCGACAATCACCCAAATAGAATAATGACCACTCTGTGACCTTGATAAGCCCATAATAAAGTCCATCGATATACTCTCCCACTTCCACTTCGGAATCTCCAACGGTTGCAAAAAACCTTTCGGTCATTGATGATCTATCTTGACCAATTTACAAGTAGTGCATTGGGATACAAACTCAAAAACATCCCGCTTCATGCCTGGCCACCAATACTGACGGCGTATGTCTTGATACATCTTGTCCCCACCAGGATGTACTGAAAATTTAGACCCATGAGATTCTGACATCGCGGCCCTCCTCAAATCCCCTTCATCCGGGACAATGAGTCTCCCGTGAAAACGTAATCCACCCTCCAAGCTTATCGAGTGGGATTCCGCTCCCTCGAACAACAATTTGCGTATATGGTCCTGAAAACCCTTATCCCTTCCTTGAGCTTTTATAACTTTTGCCACAATGGTAGGTGTAATGGTCATCACTGACATAAACGCCCTAGCAACCGCGTCCTCCTGACTAAGATCCTTCCATTTGGCCTTCCATACCTCCGTTAACTCCCCTTCGGGTTTTCTACTCAAAGCATCTGCTACCACATTTGCTTGGCCCGGGTGATAGTGGATGTTAAATTGATAGTCTTTCACAAACTCCAACCACCGGCGTTGTCGCATATTTAAATCCTTCTGTGAAAATAAATACTGCAACGATTTATGGTCCGTGAAAAGACTAAATTTCTCCCCTAGGAGATAATGCCTCCAAATCTTCAAGGCAAAGACAACCACGGCAAGTTCCAAGTCATGTACCGAATAATTCCTTTCATGAGGCTTTAACTTGCGAGAAGCATAAGCAATGGCCCGTCGCTCTTGTTGAAGTACACCTACCAAACCTTATAGAAATGCATCGATAAAGATAAAGTATTCCAATCCCGGCTTTGGTAACGCAAGGACTGGGGCAGAAGTCAACCTCTCCTTCAGCTCATCAAAAGCAGACTGATAAGAATTATCCCATACAAACCTCACCCCTTTCCGGGTTAAGTTTATCAAAGGACTACCAATTTTGGAGAAACCCTTGATAAACCGGCAGTAATAACCCGCCAAACCCAGAAAACTACAATTTTCGGTAGGTGTCGTGGGCTGACCCCACTCCTTCACCGCTATAACTTTTCTTGGGTCCACCGAAATACCCTGGGATGACACGATATGGCCCAAAAACTGAATTTCCTGCAACCAAAAGCCACACTTTTCGAACTTGGAATACAATTGGTGATCCCTCAATCTTTGCAGGACCAACCGCAAATGAGTAGCATGGTCAGATTCTGTCTGATAATAAACTAGAATGTCATCGATGAATACAATAACAAACTAGTCAGGAAGTCCCGAAGCACCCTATTCATGAGGTCCATAAACACGGAGGGGGCGTTGGTTAGTCCAAAAGGCATAACCAAAAATTCATAGGACCCATATCTCGTCAGAAAAGCAGTCTGTGACACATCTTACTCCCGTATCCACAACTGGTGATACCCCATCCTCAAATCGATCTTAGAAAAGTACGACGCTCCCCTAAGTTGATCAAACAAATCGTTAATCCGAGGGAAAGGGTATTTGTTCCAGATGGTGACTTTATTCAACTCTCTATAGTCAACACATAACCGGAGAGAACCGTCCCTCTTCTTCACAAACAACGCCGAAGCGCCCCACGACGATGTGCTACGCCAAATGAATCCCTATTCCAACAATTGCTAAATTTGGTCTCTCAACTCCCTCATCTCAAGAGGAGCCATACGATAAGGAGCTCTCAAAATCGGTCGAGTTCCTGGCGCTAAGTCAATCACAAACTCAATCTCCCTACTAGGAGGAAAACTCGATATTTCTCGAAAAACATCTTCAAAATCTCTAACAACCGGAATAGAATCTAGGAAAACAACTACATCCCGAGAAGTCTCCTCCGCAATACAATACAAGTTATAGTACCTCCTTCTAAGAGAGGCATAACCACTAAAAACATTTCTTGCCCCGGAATGGCAAACACTATACTCTTCCCATAGCAATTTACTATCGCATGATACTTCACTATCCAATCCATACCCAAAATCACATCATACCCGACCATGCAAGGACGAGTAAATTGGCCTCAAAGCAAAAATTACCAAGATTAATTCCTATTTGTTTACAAACAAAGAAAATGAGCGAACCATCACCCATAGAAGATTCAACACTAGTGAAGGTACTCTCTGCAGATTTTATCAATTCTGTAGTCTGAGCAAAACTTTTAGAAATGAATGAGTGTGTCGCACCCGTATCAAATAGTACCCGACCCATATGCCCTTGAATGAGAAACTTACCCTCAATTGCTGGCGGTACTGGAGGAGTCAGAGGAAGCAGAACATCCTAAATGTGATAGACTCGTCCATACTGTAGTTGCCCCTGCTGTGGAGGAACAACCGGATTAGGTACATGGGGCAAAAACTGAACATATGGCTGCTATGGAGCCCTAGGAAGTTATCCCCCATCAACAGAGGACACGACCTCTTGTAATGACCCTCTCTCCGCACTGAAAACATCTGTTCATCGCACTCTCTTGATTTCTCCCCTGATTATTTCGAAACTGCCCGGAACCTCTGCCCTGATGGCCTCTACCTCCATTTCCACCTCTACCTGCTAGTTACTGTTGCGGTCCACCTTGACCCTGCCTATTGTTATTTCCACCTGTAATAAACCCACCGAAACGTTGTCGTTTAGACAAATCCCCTTGTTGGGGTACCTTTCCTTTTGCTTATTCCCCGAAGATTGGGATGAAGGAAATTCTCCTCCTCCGATCCCATTACCTTGAGGTTTTCCTGCTTGCCCCATTCCTGTAGCCTTCTTGCTGCTCTTTACATACAATCGATCTTCTTGGCAATGAAGCAATGTCACATTCATCACATCCCCAAAGGTCTGCAAAGCTGGATTACCCAGCAAATGTTGTCTTATCCGCCAATGTAAACCTCCCATAAACTTGGAGATTTTCCTCTCTTCTGGAGTCACCTCATCCGGTATAAAACTTGCTAACCGGGTGAACTCCTCTTTATATTCTGCAACTGACCTCTCACCCTGTACCACATCCTGAAGCTTCCTTCTCATCTCCCTTTGAATTGTGGGAGGGAAGTACTTCCGATCAAATAAAGCCCAGAAATCAGAGATAGTCATAGTATCCCTCTGTTCTGGTGTAGTCATCGACTCCCACCAATGCAATGCAGATCCGACGAGCTTGAAAGTAGCAAGGACCTATTTCTTCTCCTCACTGCATTCCATCATTCGAAGATGGCGTTGCATATCCTTCTTCCACTGATTAGCTATAATAACATCAGAGACTCCATCAAATTCCGGGAGATGGCCCTTTAGAAAGGACTCTCTAACTCTCTCCCACGGAGAAGGTCCCGTAGGAGCTTGTACATCCTGCGCTCGTTGTTGAGCTTGTGGCATTTGTTGCACCATGGAAGTCATCACTGCGTTGACCGCTTGGGCCACTATATTTGCTATATAAACAGCATTTATATTCCCCTGTGGCGGCGACGGAGGACCTTCATCCCCTTCTACTACTCTATTCCGTCGAGCGGGGCGGCCTCTCTTAGGCAGCATCTAGAGTTAGAATACTACATAAAACAATCTATCTCACAGAAGATCGCATGCATAGGTAATAAAGTAATCCTAACAATAAGCTCTATATCAAAGAACGCTACGGTAGAAGGTGACAAGTCCGCATAGATCCTAAGAACTCTAGAACCTTATGCTCTGATACCATCTGTGACAACCCGCTCACCAAAATAATGGGTAGCCATCCCGATACTCTAATATAACAGGAATCATGGATGGAATCATTCTCAGCATCGTAACCATATAATGAGTATACGGGATAACCACTAAATAATCCACAAAACGGGTTGTCAAAAATTTTGTTTTATAATTTAAAGAAAGCATTTTAAACAACCCATAATTGAAAAAGAAAGTGAAAACCCCAAAAACATGTATTTTAACAACAACAAGTATACAATAAGGGGACTGAATATGCAGTCGGTCAACAGATACATAGCAAATATAATAAGTTCATTAAGTTACATATTACATCCATTAGACAGTTACAAAAGTTTGGGCCACACGCCCGAATAAAAGATCCGATCATAACTAGAGCACAAAAATGAAAGCGTTTATACAAAGTATCCCATAATATCCGTAAAATATCACGGCTCCCAAAAAGTTCACCGGGATGGGAGAGTCAGTACGGGCATCCTTGCGACGGAACACCTGGGCGGATACAAGATTCATTCACAACAAGAAATACGAACGGGTCAGGGCCCGGTTTTATATGATTAACAGATGAATAAAGAGTATGACAGTCATGGACAGATAAACATGATAGATAAAGATGCGAATTTATCTACACAGTTTTAAAGCATGAATTAAGGCAGTTTAAATGGTCATAAATTTAATTCAGTTATGCAAGAGCATATGAATGAGTACCATTAACTAAAGCCTCCATTAGTTTCATTATTACATTTCATCATTCCATTCCTTATCAGGAAACATAATCACAATCATATGCTCTTTGTGGCATTTATCTTAATTACATGCTCTTTGTGGCATTTCATTATGCTCTTTATGGCATTTATAATCCATTAAGTCCCACTTGATTAAGAATAGTTATAATCATATTTATATAACGATTCTAAGACCGCCCATACGTGTTTCCCCACTATGCGCGCCCCTAAATGACCAGCATCTTCCAGGGCCTATATATCAAGACCACCTGGGCACCTATACGCAAGACGTTGGAAAGTGGCCATATGCCTGCGGGAGAGTCATAACCACACCCGGAATTACCTCACCATCGTAGAAAATATACAACAAGCGCTCATATGGCTTAGGACTATATCCACCCTGCATTCACTAGCCAGAGGGCTTCACCTCACGCGCGAACATCCCTTATGATGGCATTTAGAGAGGGTGTGTTTAAGCCAATTATCAATTACCATATCATGTTTAAGTAAATTATCATTTAGTCTATTCATTTTTTATTCTCTTTCCATTTTAACAAATGCATTAAAGTTATCCGGAACCACACGTAATTCACATCATCATAATAACCTCAATGATTGTATAAACTCTTAATTTATTCTCCAAGCATTTTATGGTTCTATAACAAACCACCAATACTATCGTACTTCAATTAAGCCTCTAAAGTCTCCAAATATGACCTTACAACTCCTAGACTCCTAATAATTTAAAAAAGGAAAGTAATGCCTGACATCACTTTACAAACCCTCGGAATAAACCCCATATGAACTAATTCTAATCTAGGGTAGTCCCCTAACTCATCTAAGACTCTAGTACGCTAAGTTTACTTCATAAGAGAAGGTTCCTAAGTCCTAAGCCTAAGGGAAAGGGTTTGGAATTTGAAAAGAAAACAACTAAAAAATGCAGGATTTTCGAATCGATTCGGCCTGGCCGAATCGATTCGGTCAGGAAAATTGACTTTCTGCATAATTATCGAATCGATTCGGACAAGCCGAATCAATTCAGATAGGATCTATAAACTGTCCCTTGGGCGAATCGATTCGGACTGGCCGAATCGATTCGGCCCACCCAGAATTGCCAATTTTGGCTATGGAGTCTTGGACTCCTAATTTCCCCCAACTCATTATCCTCTAAACCAAGGTCATTTATTGCAACCAATATATCATAAATGCATCTAACTACTATCATTTAGATCAATGAACATCCAAATCATCCTTTAAGGATTCAAAACCCACAAATCCATAAAAACCCTAACATTGATAAACCATAACTAATACACAACTATCAACACAATTTATTCATCTTAAATCACATATTAGCAAGTAGAAAACTTGCCTTAATGTAGGAATCTCAGATTTTCTTTAAGTAGAAGCAATCCCAATTCTTCAATCTCCAATTTCTTCTCTTTCTCTCCAAAGTTATCTGCTTCTCTATATCTCTCTAAGTTAACAAATATACTTAAGGGAAATAAAATGCTTAGCAAGACTAAATCATAGCATTAGTCTAAAATTCCCAACTTAAGTTGTTAATACCACAATAAAATGATTCGCAACTACACATTTATGTTAAAACCAGTCAAAAGTGCCCAAAACATAAAAATACAATATGGCACTCATTTTGACTATCTCGCACGTTCCGAAACTAACTACACCCTCCAAATTATCATTTGGAAATTTTATAACTCATTTCAAGTTCCGGTTTCATTTTAAACCATGAATGTCACTTAATGCACATGACACTATAAAATACAACATGATGATATTTACTTACACATACAGTAAATATGCAATAATTTAGTAAATATAAACTTTTATCTCATTCAATTAATATCTACTTCATATTCCGACATTTTATATACTTACTCCACACAATAAATTAATATAAAAATCAGTTCTCAAAAGCGAGGGTTGTTACACCTGTGATATTGTCTTTTAATTGACTTTTTCGTGTTAAAAAGGGGGTAATAATTATATCCCTTGCGTTCTTTTTGCACGTGTCAAAAAAGGGAGACTTATTTGAAAAGGGGGATTTGTGAAAAAGGGGGATAAATATCTATAACAGGGGGAGATGACTTGGAGGGGTTATACTAATTATGTTTCTCATTGGTATTAGATGATTTTGTTATACTTCACATGTTCACATGTTTACACATTTTATTTTATCTATATCACTATGATATTATTAGAGGATTCCTAATAAGTTTTTTTTTCTAGACTTTGCATAATATTGCATGCATGATGCTTTTTGTTTCATGTGGTTTTAAGCTTAGCATTGATGATTCCAACATTAACCCATTGTTAAGACTCAACTTTTTCTTCATCATTGGCCTTATGCATTTTGTACATTACCTTCCTACTTATTTCACTATATGACTAGTGAGGAGTGAGTCTTGGAGGGGTAATAAGATCATTTTTTATTTTTTGGGATTTTTCACGGAATAGCCAAAGGGAGAGATTGAAAATGTATTCTTGTATTTAATATTAGCTATCTTATTCCCGTGTCAAAATATTTCAGTCATTGAGTCATTCAAGTCACACGGACTTGATTCGATGAGTGAGGCACGACGCGACCATTATAGTTAGAACGAACCTTTGAAGATTGAATATTTTGGAAGGTTCTCATTTAAGACGTTCGTTTCCATGCATTTATATTTAAGTGAAGACTATATCCTTTTTGAGAGATTAAGAATTGATTATGTATAAAAACATACACATGCATAAATGTTATTAAAATGTGGGAGGATGTCAAAATTGAAGGAACAAATATTTAAAATGTTTAAGAAGTCTCAGAGATATTTTAAATTGTTTTGAAAAATATTTGGCAGTTGGCCTTGTGATTTGAACTTGTTAAAGCCTTTCGAAATAAAATTGGGCTTTAACCGTTCGCATGACTCATAAATGATTCCGTAAGCATGGCTCGCTCACATGATTATAAAAGGAGCCCGTGCGCACACACCGTCTCGAACCATGCGCACATCAGCACCAAATTTTGAAAAATCTATACAAATAGGCCATTTTCCCTCCCACTTATTAAGATTTGAAAACCTCATAAATGAAATACATATATGAGAGAATTTTTGAGTTTGAGAGAATTATTCTTTGGTTCCCTTTCCAATTTCACTTATTCCCTACAGATTTATTAAAACGTGGATTTGTATTTATAAATAAAAACTTAATTTTGACCCCGATTCCAATTTTGATTCAAATGTTACTTCCCAAAAAAAATCAATATATTTTATTACTCAAAAACAATAAATTCCAAAAATTATTTTTTTTCGGATTTCGAATTAATTTTAAAAAATCCGATTTAAATTTACGAGGTGTTTCACCTATAAACTAAATAAATTAATTATTTCCCTAGGTGTTATGGAACTAAGACATTAAATATATTTTCCATTGGAATCAAAGGGTGTTCCATTGAAGAAAGGGATTGTAATTAAGAGATGCGTTATATCTTGAATGGGTCCGACCTACGCTAAAAAAATCACATGTGGTGTCGAACACATTGGCGAAATTATATTTACGTAAAATATAAAATTTTCGCTAGACAATCGATGCACATGCTCTCTTTTCATCATGACTTTGTCACACGGACAATGCTGACAAGTCATGAATAATATTTGATCACGCAGATAAAACTACATTCAAGTTCTTGAAAATCACATATTTAATCTTGAGTTTCCATTCAGGACGAAGCTTCCTAAGTTCTTTTCACTGGTTTTCATTTAAATACATCAAAATTTCATGTTATACAATCTCGAGGTGAATTTCAGACTTATCATTATAAGAATAACAGAATATGTCGACGAACTCTCATGACATCTCTTCGAATTGAGATTGCACATAATCATCAAGAGTGGACTTCATCCTATTATTGATGCCAAAAATTATCCATCTACATTGACCAATTAAAAATGGACACTTGTCCCCTTATGTGGCAACAGTCATAGTCATCAATCATTTGGTCGACTCAGAAAATAGTTGATTGACCTGTAGGGCGATCAATATGAAGAATACAACCCATCATTGTAGATAAACAGTTATCGCATGGAAAGAATCTAAGAGTCATTTTGCATGTGCTCAATACTATAAACAGTCACATTCATTATGTACGGGCATAAATGCTTAAATGTATAAAGTCATTCCAACCCTTGATCTCCGGGCCACTATAAATACAACATATTCATTTCACAAAAAGAAGGAGAGAAAAGGTACAAGGTCATTCTTCTAATAAGAATGCCTGGTTTTCTGTAATCCTCAATAGCAATGCAACCACGGTGGACGTAGGCTTTTCTCATAGCTGAACCACTTAAAATTTTCGTGTCTCATTTATTTTTCTCTCATTATTTTATCTATGATTATAAATTTGGCATCATAGAAATCACTACCAATTTTATACATCAACAGTTTGGCTCCGTCTTTGGGAACGTTTTGTTTATCATAGTTTTCCACCAAAAACATTAACTTGCTCTTCTCGAAATATTCCACAAGATGAATGAAATTCCTGAAAGCAGTAACGCTACTGGAGGCAATGCCCCTCTTGGCACAATAGATCTAAATAGAGTCCTGATCATCCTTGCCAAAGGGAAAGAAATAATGCAGGAGACTATGAGATAATTGGCTCAATCCTTGTAAACTAGGATAACTGCTCTATTTCAAAATACTAATGATCCATCTTTCAGAAGGGAAATGCCACCTCCTACTCTAAAGAGGAATCAAAATAGTAATTACAGGTCCTCACGTGATAGATCTTATCGCCCAGGGCCAGTTCTTCAATCAGATTAATGGATTACTATGATGGTTTCTCTCTTACTCCTGAACGTCCAAGTGCCTTGGAATAATTAAGTAGGTCATTAGCCTTTGATTATCTGGGTCCTCGAGTAAACAGGACATCATCAAAAACCATCTTGATCAAGAGAATGCCATATCGAACATCATGAAAGATCAGTTAGATAAAGAAAAAATGACCGAGGATCCATGCGTATCGAGCATACTTCCTAAGAAGAGAGCTTAGCAAAACGCATGGAATAAATGGTCGAGCTACTTCTAATAGGTCTAAAGCTGAAAATACTTCATGGAATTGGTCGATTGAACGATTAGAAGATTGGTTGAGGTAGATGGCTAAATCAAAGAATCCATTACAGTGAAATTTTATCAAAGGGTCTCCTTTCGTCCAAGCGGTTATCAATTTTCCTACCCCATATAAGATTAAGACACTAGTGGTTATCCCTAAATATAATGGTAAGACTGAAATAATTTTGCACATTGAGCAATATCATGCAATCGCATATATATATATTATGTTCTTGATAAATTCAAATGTCTATCTTTTTCGAGCACCATCACTAGTTCAACCCAGATATGGTACAATAACTTGCCCCAAGGATAAATTTCTAGTTTTAATTAACTTACCGAGCTGTTCATTAGCAACTTCTATTTTAGGTCCAAGACAGTTAAGAAAGTAGCTCATCTTCTAAGTGTTAGGCAACGAGTAGGATAGATTACTAGAGAATACATCACTCGTTTCAATAACGATAAACTGAAAGTTATTGATTATGAAGAAAAAATAGCCATCACTGCCTTGATGAGTGGATTACTTCCAGAAAATTTATATTACGCATTGGCAAAAGATCCTCCCAAACCCATGACAGGCCTCGTGGCTAAGGTTGGAAAAATCATGAATGCCGAGGAAGTAATGGCTACAAAGCAAACCCTGCGACCAAGTCTGAAAAGAAGGAGCAGAAATAGAAGAAAGAGGATAAGCCTAAAAAATATGAAACATACACTCCACTGATGGTCAGTATCCACCATATATTCGAGGACCTTAGGCACAACAAAGAATTGAAGTGGTTTGAGAAGCTAAGGGCACCCCCAACAAGAGAGATAAATCCAAATATTGTAGATTACAGAAGGATCGTGGACATAGGACCAATAATTGTATTTTTTTAAAGAACGAAATTAAATCCCTAATTTGTCAAGGAAATATGAGGAATTTATTAATCGACCTGAAAGTCGAGAAATAGGAGGAAGTCCAAATTTTCCCTACAAACCTAGAGATGATAAGAAGTGAGGCTATGAGGATGGTTATGAAGACGATCCAGGCCTACTAAAGAAGCTCAAGCAACTAAAAATTGAAGTAGCTATGATATGTTTTGGTTCTTTTAATTGCCATATCCTCACAGGTCGAGATGCAGGAGGAGTAGATCAGATTTTTGAGATGAAATCTTATCTAAATGAAGCATAAGCCTGATACTACATATAATGCATCAATTTGAATGACGATGGTCGGCCCAGGAAAGTAAAAAAAGGTAAACTTATCATTGACTTCTTCAAAAATGATCTCTCCTGAGTACTGTATCCCTGTGACGACCCATTGGTCGTCAAGTTTAGAAACTAGGAAGCCATCATTGCCAGGGTTCTGATAGAAAGTGGAAGTTCAATTGATATCATGTCCTATAATTATTTCTAGAGCTTGGGATTGACTCTTAATCAACTATAATCGTACCCCAAACCCTTGAGTTTAATTTTAGGGGAAAATTTTTACCCCTTATGAACAGTCAAATCGGAAGGTTATTCGGCACTTGGCCGGTAGGGCACACTGAGAAGATGCATTTCTTTGTTCTGGATGAAAATGTTCAGTTAGCTTACAATGTGATCCTCGATAGGGTAGGATTAAATAAATTCAAAGTTGTGACATCCATTGTCCACCAATGTTTAAAGTTTCCTACTCATTTCGGGGTCGACATAGTAAAGGGTGATCAGAAGGTGGCCAGAGAATGCTACTACACTTCAGCCGAGTAGGAATATTTGATCGATTTAAAGAAAAAGACCACCACTTACCAAGTTAACACTATAGATCCCAATAACGAGTTAAAATTTGATACGTTGGATCCCTGAGATAAAACAGAGCTAGTCAAAGGGAAGATAGAAGAAGCTAATGGAAACATAATCCTAAATGATGAAAAAATAGAAAGAACCACCCAAATTAGCTCAACGCTAGCCCCACTCTTCAAACGAGATATTTTTGTGTTCTTGAGGGAATGAAAGAATGTATTATATTGGAGTCATGAAGATATGACTGGGATTGATCCCAAATTCCTCTATCATGAGCTCGTCATTAATAAGGATGCCAAGTCGATCGAATAAAAGCGTAGGGTGTTCAATCAAAAGACAAACCAAGCCATTCAAAATGATGTAGAAAAATTATAAAAAAATCAATTCATTGAAGATGTCAAAACCCAACGTGGTTGGAAATTTTTGTGATGGTCAAGAAGAAAAATGATAAATGGTGAATGGCGAATGGGTGTAGATTTCACTGATCTTAATAAAGCTTGCCCAAAGGACATGAGTTGTTGAGTTTCATGGATGCCTATTCTGGATATAACCAGATAAAAATGAATCCAGAGGACAAAGAAAACACTTCTTTCATTACCAACTGAGGTACTTATTGCTATAATATTATGCCTTTCGAGCTTAAAAACACTGGAGCAATGTACCGGAGATTGGTTAATAAGGTGTTCGAAGAATAGATTGGGAGGAATATGGAGGTGTACATAGATGACATGCTGACCAAAAGGAGAAAAGCTTCAGATCATATCAAGGACCTCAGTCAAACTCTCAGCCAACTAGAATAACATCAAATGAAATTAAATCTGACCAAGTGCGTATTGGGTGTGCAAAAAGGAATATTACTTGACTTTATAGTAAATCAAAGAGGAATATAGTTTAGTACTACTAAAATCAAATCTTTGATTGAGATGCAATCACCCACGTGTAAAAAAATGTTTAAAAACTTACTGGTATAGTGGTTGCTCGAGAAATCGACATGTGTTTATCGTTCTTTAAGGTACTTAGAAAGACCTTCGAATGGAATATGGAGTGTGAAGAAGCATTTTAGGAGCTGAAGAGGTATTAGGAATCTCCACCATTACTATCCCGACCAGCTGTAGTGTAGAAGTTGTATTTGTATCTAGATATCTATGAAACCACAATTAGCTCAGCCTTGGTCCGACTAGAAGATGGAGTCCAAAAACTGGTCTACTATACTAGCAAGGCATTCAGAGGTGCATAGGTTAGGTATCCGCGTTTGGAAAAATTGGCACTAGACCTTATTGAATCTTCAAGACAATTGAAGCCTTACTTTCAAGAACATACCACAGTTGTATACACTAATTTACCTATTCGACAAGCATTTCTCAAACCTAAAATGTCAGGCAGGTTGATGTATTGGGCAGTAGAGATGGGAGAATATGACATCATCTATGAGTCAAGATCATCAATAAAAGCGCAAGCTTTGGTAGATTTTATTGCAGAATTTTTATATCCAGAGGTTATCGACCAACCGAACTTGCCTACCGAGCAAACTTCTCTAGAAGAGAGCTCAGCTCAAAAGTAAGCCAAAGTCGTAGATGATCAACCAAAAACATCCTTTACTCAAGAAATGGCCTAGAAAAATGCAAAATAAAGTAAGAAGATATTTCGCGAAGGAATTTTGTCTACAAAAAGCATTAGCAACAAAATTCCATTATGGAACTTGTATGTGGATGGATCTTCATGCGCAACCGGTAGTGGAGCTGGTATCATACTTATCAATCCTAACAATATTGATGTGTAATATGACCTCGGGTTTCAATATCAAGTTTTAAATAATGAAGCCGAGTACGAGGCATTAATCACCAGCCTTGAGTTAGCCCAATCATTAGGCGTCGAACAAGTAGTGGCACACAGTGATTCCCAGTTGATTGTCAACTAAGTGATTCAGATATATGGAGTCAAAGGGGATTTAATGGTGAGATACTTGGATAAGGTAAAAGAAGTCATTTCCAAATTTCTCGCGACGTAAGAAAGTGTTGGTACAAAGCGGTTAGATATGTGTTGGAGAGAGGAGTCATGTATAAAAGAGGATATACTATTTCCTTCCTACGTTGTGTTAATCCAATGGAAGTGGCCTATTAATCAAGGAGGCACATGAAGGTTCTTATGGAACTCATCTAGCTAGTCGATCGTTAGTCCAGATAATTACCACAGAGGGGTATTATTGGCCTAATATGAAGGTGGATTGCAGGTCTTTCGCAACAAAGTGTGATAAGTGACAGAGATTTATGGCAGTTCACAGAGCACCAGGCATTGCTTTAACACCGATCATTGATCCCTAGCCATTCGCCATTTGGGTAATTGACTTGGTCGGCATATTGCCAACCACCAAAGGTAGATTCAAATACCTAGTGATAACTATTGATTATTTCAAAAAATGGGTGGAAACAGACCCATTGATAGAGATGCCCCATGAGAACGTATTTCAATTCATATGAAAAAAAATCATATGGAGGTATGGCATGCCTTATGCCTTGATTACTGACCATGGCACCCAGTTCAACAATGATGAATTCGAAGCATACTGTGTTAAATCAAATATCTAAAAACTTCACTCTTCCCCAAGACAATCACAAAGCAATGATCAAACAAAAGTAACAAACATAACCTTGCTTAATGGACTGAAGAAAAGACTTGATGCTGCTAAGGGTAACTGGATTAATGAATTGACCTTTGTTCTTTAGGCTTATAGAACCATGCAGAGAATAACCATTAGAGAAACACCTTATATGCTTACATTTGGAACATAGACCATGGTACAAGCTGAGACAGGTCTACCAACTCATAGTGTTAAACATTGATTCTCCCAAAAGTTATCTAATGAGACGATTGGACTTGGACATAGTAGAAGAGGTTCGAGAAGATGCCTCCCTCAGAGATGTTACGTATCAATGGAGGACTGTTCATTTTTGTAACAAAAGGGACAAACCGAGCAACTTGAAAAAGGGAGATTATGTTCTCAAAAAGGTTATCCAGAAAGGATAAAATCTTAAGGCAAACTGGTATGGTCCATATCACATTTCAGCAGTAGTCCGACCAGGAACTTTTTTACTAAAGACACTTGATGGGGAAGAATTCAATAACCCTTGGAACACCGAGCACCTCTGAAATTAATATCAGTGAATAAAGGCATTTTGTATTTATTTTTTATTTATGTCTAACAAAACTTTACTTCAATTTCAATAAAATATCTTGATTTTAATTCCCTTACACTTCAATTTTTTCGAATTTTTTTTTTCGAGTACGGCGTTATACATCCACTGAACAATACCCAAACAATATGGCTTAGTCTTCATCCCTTGCCGATAAACAGATGACAACAACTACTTAGTCAGACTGAACTTATTAATTTCAAGATGCACCAACAGCTTAACAATTAGTCCTGCTTTATCCGACCAAGTTATTATTTCATGTATGACTTCGTCTCAATAATTCATAAACAAGAACACAGTAAAACTTCATATATCAGTAAAAGAAGCTTTACCCGACCAAGTTAAACACGGTAATACACACACACACACACACATATATATATATATATAGAGAGAGAGAGAGAGAGAGAGGCTGGCTCCTGTGCACACTAAGTTTGCACATTACTTTTTTAAAGTAGTAAAAAAAATATTTTTGAGTGATGGTGCACACCAATTTTTTTATGTGATATTTTAACATTTCAACAGACTCACATAAAAAATTAGCTGAAAAAAACTTTTTTTGCTATTTTTAAAAAATCGGTCAAACTTTCGCAGTTTTTAAAGGGCTTAAAAGCATAGAAAGTTTGACCGATTTTTTAAAACTAGCAAAAAAAGTTTTTTTGAGCTGATTTTTTTTATATGGGTTCCTTGAAATGTTTAAATATCACACAAAAAAATCAACTCAAAAATATTTTTTTTACTACTTTAAAAAAGTAATGTGCAAACTTAGTGTGCAAACTTAGTGTGCACAGGAGCCTGCCTCTCTCTCTCTCTCTCTCTCTCTCTCTCTCTCTCTCTCTCTCTCTCTCTCTCTATATATATATATATATATATATATATATATATTTATATTCCTAACACACTTGGTCTCCAATGATAACTACTTTATATATGACTTCATCTTTGACAAGTCAAGAACAAGAAGCCCATAAAATTTCATGTATACATACAAGAAGTTTTACCCGACTGGGTTAAGTACAGTAATACATGTATATATTCCTAAACATAGGAATACATACATACATTCCTGATACACTTGGTTGCCACTGATAACTAATGTTACAGCTTGGATCAACAAAAATATTTACAGTTTTATCTAAGCGCATTAATAGAATCTAAGGCCCTACAATCACAATTTAATAACTCATCATCCAAACAATAAAATTATTTAACTAATCATAAGTTGACAATAAGTACATATACTTTTTTTCAAATACTAAAGGTATTACATTCAAGATCAAGCGAATAGAAAAAATAGATTTATTCTGCTGGACGTTTCCCTTTTGCTTTGGTCATTTCAGAAGATGTCTGTTGTACTTTCTCCATCCCAGGGGGAGGATCATCTATGGGGAATTTATGTAATTAAAATCTCTCAGCATTTGCCTATTGCTACTACTCGACATGTTGATCAAATAAGGAGGAAGGATTATCTTATGAACATCATGAAAGTAGTAATCTCCCAGATAATTGATGATTAAACATTTGAAAATGTCATCAGGAGGGATTCATGTTATATCCAACTTGAATAGACTCTTGTCACAATCCAACAAACCATGATCATTCATGTACGATAACTCACCGTCTTGATCATATTTTAATAAGGCAATTAAGTTGGTCCATCCTTATCTATAGCCCTCACGATGACTTTGTGCAAGATGATTATCCACATGGCTTAGGGCCTCATTATAACCTTCTATCCAAATCTCCCTGGGTTGCCTGTGAAATTGGAGGGTTAATCTTTCTACCTGATGTTGGAATTTCTTGAGAACATAATTCTTAACTTTCAACTGGGATGATTAGTCGACAATAGCTTTATCCTTAGCTTCTAGGTGGATAAATAGATTGGCAATGGCAGTGCTCTTTGCTTTTAACTGGACAGCCTGGTCGACAAGAGTTTTCCTAGTTCTTTCTTCGTCAATAGTTGGTCGGATAACCACCCTTTGTCTGGAAGTTTTTCCAGGTCTGGTTTTCTACAATGCTTCAAGTTTTTCTACCAACCTTGCTTTCTCAGTTTCCAAGAATTAAGCACCTACATCAGGACCAATAATAGACAATTTCTTCAAGCTGTCAAGCTTATTAAATAAAGCATTAATCCCCTTCTCTAGCATAACAGTAATTCCTCGGACATTCTCCATATCTTGCTTCAAAGATAATTCCTTCTTATGCAAAGCAAAAGTGATATGTTGTATCTTTTTCTCAAAACCCCATCCTTCGCTTAAAGCTTCATACTTAGCTTCATAATTAGCATGCAGCAAAGCTTTAGACTGATTGTGATAGTCCTGAAGTTGCTCTATCATTTCGTAATAAGAAGCATCATTGGCCACCTCCATGTCCTATAAAAAATGAAGATAAATATAAAACTCCTTGAAGCTAAGTAAAATAGGAACCTAAAAATGGCAAGATAAATTTGGTAGCTTAGTAACCTCTAATGGGTTTAAAATTAACAAAAGTGACAAATGTATTTATTGTGTACTAACATAACATTTTTACTATCAAAATGTCTTTATGTGGATTAATTGTTTATATTTGGATATAATATTCATGCCATAAATAATGTTAAATCTCTGTTATGTGCTAAAATTTGACATGAAATATATGGGTGAGAATGAGTGATATCAATTATTTATTAAACTCGCAAATTTACAATTTTAAACTTATTCAATTAGAGCTAATCTCCAATCCATATTAATTAAACCCTAATTATGCATCTATGTGGATAAATCAAACAGGCAGTCACAAACCAAGGGACAAACAAATTTCAGGAAAAACCCCCTTTCGGGTAAAAAAATTTATTTCACTATCTAATGTAAATCGCAACTTACAATTACATAATAAAATCTTTAATGAATTTCTCGCAGAATATCCACATAAACCGTAGCCTAGCACTATCAAAGATTCCCTTGAGAACCTCAAGAATTGCAACTCCCCCTTCAGCAATGAATACCTACGAGTGTCCCCAATGACAGTAGTTGTCACCAAATAGATCCAGAAATAACTATCAATCCAACAAAAGATATATCCTTCTCTACAAGAGAAACTTCGATAAGATGTGTATTGGGTTCCAAAATGATTCCCCAAAGTATATGGGACAATTTTGTGAATCCAAAACAAAGTTTTGTACCCTAAAAGTGAAGATTAAAATTCTGCAGATTTGCAAGTTTCATTTGTCAAAAGTCTTAATGAAAAAGTCTTCCAAAACAAGTATTTATAGCAAAGCAAAATACTTGAGGCAGCGCAGGTCATTCGAATGACTTCTTGGTGTCATTTGAAGGACATTAAATGTCGTTAGAGTGACCTACAAATTACCTAATAAAATGCAAAAAAGTATGTGGTCGTCTGAAGCACATCAGGAATGACTTATCTCGCGACCTGTCAAACGACATGTGATGCCCTTCTAAGGGGTCATTTGAGAAACATATCAATGTTGATTGAACGACATTGCTTTGTCGTTTGAACGATAAAAGAAAAAAATAAATATTATAAAAATCTCGCCTAGAGGTCTTCCAAAAATTATTTTGACTTAGAAAAATGCCTCATTTTGTTAAAAAAATAGTTTCGAAAAATATCCCAATACTATCGTAGACCAAATTCGAAACTTGAACACAATCCTTACGAAAATCAATCTTGTAGATGTCCGTTGTTGAAGAAACTTTATATTCATATCCGTCGTCTTAAACAAATGATCATGAATTTCCTTCAATGGTTGTAGCGGTATACGACATACTCAGTGTAAAATCAGGACTATGAAAATTATGTCCTTACAAATCTTCCCATATATCTATGTCAGTACAAAATAAAAACATCTGAATTATCAATCAAAATGTCATATACAAATCTAATGCCCTCTTATGAACCCAAAAAGTGGAAAGATACTAAAAATGTAAGCCTTCAAAATCTTCAACTTTAAATCTCTTCAAATCAAATCTCTTTGCTTTCCTTACGCCTCTTTGGTGTTCTTTCCAAATGATCATCAAAGTGATACACACAATAAACAAAACAAATACCTTCGTGGCGTATCGAGTTTGAAATGAGATAAACAAAAATCAAATCAAGTCAAATCAAATCAAATCTCAAATCTCCACCATAATCCATAATTTGTCCCCCCCCCCCCCCCCCACCCCCACCCTTTTATGTGTCTGAAATAGACAAGGAAAAGAATAAATAAAATAAATACGGAGTGTCATGACCAGCATAGAAAATATAAATCAATTACGCTCATGCAAGGATATACTCAAAAGGCTTTCACAAACTCATTTTGATATTTCAAATTTTCAAGCAAAACTTTTATAAAACTATGTAATGCCTTTCAAGACTTTGTCGGGACGTGCAAATCCATTGATATATTTCCAACTAAACCCCCTCATATATATAATAATGATCATATTTTTCTATTCGTTTCTTTTCTTTTGAATGATCATATCAAACTAAACTAATTTGGCCTTGGCTACTTTTTTTAATGCCACACCTTTTTAGTCTCTTTTAAATGGTGGCTTTCATGCAAAGGCTATTTTCTCTTTTTTAGCCATTTCTCGTGTATACTCATCACTTTTTCATATTAACAAATTCCTCTTGGGCAACGGTTCTTACATGCACTACTTTCATTGTCGATTTTTATCGCATATGGTTTGTTTTAAAGACAGGATTGAGATGAAAACACTTTGACCAACATGCGATAAACAATCACAATAATCAAATAAATACGTGCAAGTGTTCACTAAAGGAAATCATGAGTCAAATATGTAGAAAGTAATCTCAAATCTAATCTTAATTTCTCCAAACATTATAAAGCACATGGATAAAATTATGCATCGTATCAAAACACTATCAAATAGTCACATGGATGTGGAATGATGTTGTGACTTAGTCACCCTAAATGTCCATTGATAAACGGTGTAAAAAGAAATAAAAAAAATATTTTAGTCTTTTTCCAAAAAATTATCAAAATTAAATCTTTTTAGCCATTTCAATTTTTTTGATAAAAAAATAGAAAATCTTTTTGTATTTTTCCAAAAAATTTCAAAAACAAAAATCTTTTTAGGTTTTTCGAAAAATATATCAAAATAGAAAAATAAATAGAAAAGTGGTACACACTAGCAATAGTCATAAAATATCATCATGAAAATCATCATATGCTAAATGAGTCTAAACCTCAACCATTAGGTGCGGAGGTGTTTTACAAAGATGGTGAAATCCTATGAAAAAATCCATCAAATCATGTGAAGTTTTGTCTAAATACTCAACTTGCCCTCTAAAGTGGTCAAAATCTTTCATGTGATGCGCAAGAGCATGCAAAGTATCACGTATGGGTGTGCATGTGGGAACACGTGTAGTAGCGTAATGAGGTAAAAACCTATATGACACACTACCTAATTTAAGGCAAAATTTTCTTCTTGTAATGGTAACAAACATAAAAGGGCCTAGGAACACCTCTCTCAAAATGATTAGGACACGCTCTCCTACATGGAAATGGACGCCTAGGTTGGTTAGGTCGAGAGCCATATGGATCTATCACAAACTCAAGAACCGAATCGGGTGAAACATGGGAAGTAGATGCACCGTCATAACCTATTCCTAATCTCTCAATATTACCCAAGGCGGAACCGAGTAGCATCTTTCAACCTTCTTAATATCCTTTATAGTAACCTTAACCTCCCGATCACGTTCGAGATCTCTCTCGAGTTGGGACACGCGGATTCAAGTTCACTATTTTCCTTACCTAAGACAATCAACTGTTCACTTAAAGAAACCTTCACCTCCTCGAGTTGACTCGTCGACGCCTTATATTCCCTCAACTTTTATCTCTCTCTCCAAATATAACACCTTAAGATCTAGCTCTTTATTCAACTTATTCATCTTTAAGATCTCTACGCATAAATATCTAAATGATTTTGGAGATCACTTTCACCCTCACTTTCAATTTTACCTTCATTCTCACCAAAAACACTCAAATCATCATCGGGGCTCTCGCATATACAAGTGTCCTCATCATCATGGGACAAACTAGATGTGCTCACGTGACTAGCCAAAAATGCAACACACATATCATGTGATGATTCATCCCCGAAATCATTCACCTCGATGTAACTATCGCTAAGAGTGGTCGGCATAGGGATTTTCTTGCCCTTTCTCTTTAGCATAGTGTGACATTCAAATGCTTTGTTCCCTTTTCCCTCGCACTCAAAACATTTCGCCTCTTCCCCTTTCTCACCGCTCTCTTTGGCCTCTTTTTTCTTTTTATTTTTCTCAAAAATCCTTTTATGGGAAGAATTTTCTTTGAAAAATTTGAGAAACTTTTTAAAAAATTTAGCAAACATGGCCACATCATAAAAATCGAACTCTCCCTCATACTCGGGCTCACAAACTCCCTCTTTCTTATTCTTCTTATACACTTCCTCACCTTTTCTAGATTGTGCGCTAAATGTGCAATCCCTATATCCTTAGACTTAACAATTTTGGGAAACATATCGATCTCATAAGTTTGAAGGTCTCTTACGATTTCTTCTAACCTAAGTGTATCTAATATTTCCAAAGATTATAAAACAGTGACCTTAGGAATAAAACGGGATAGGAGTGACCTTAAAATTATATTAACAACTCTCATCTTCTCAATTTTCTCACCCAAATTATAACTTGTATTGACTATGTCTGACAACCTAGCATAAAACTCGTCAAAACACTCAGACTCTTACATGGTGATAGTCTCAAACTGGGTGGTCAAATTTTATTATTTCAAATCCTTAATCACATTGGTACCCTTATGTGTCAATTGGAGGATATCCCATGCCTCTTTAGATATTGTGCATGTCATAATACAACAAAATTCGTTAGGGGTGACGGGTCCAGAAATAATGCTAAGGCCACGGGAGTTGTAGGTACTCCATTTACAATCATTCTATGTCCAGTAAGACACGGGTTTGGGATTGGTGATATTTTCAACGGTGATAGTGGGAGGAGTCCACCCTCTTTCATAAACAAGCCAAACGCTTTCATCGTTAGCATTTAAACAAGATCCCATGCCGGCTTTCCAATAGGCATAATTTGTTCCATCAAAGACGAAAATCTGATTATATAAGTTATCCATAAAAAAAATTGCAAAAAATTTCAAAATAAAAAAAAAATGATATCACAAAAATCTTGCAAAAAAAGGATCGCACGATAATTTGGTGAAACCCACTCTGATACCAATTTGAGAATGTGTGATATCAATTATTTATTAAATTCATAAATTTTCAATTTTAAACTTATTTAATTATAGTCAATCTTCATTCCAAATTAATTAAACCCTAATCATGCATCTGTGTGGATAAATTAAACATGAAGTCACAAATCAAGGAATAAACAAATTTCGGAAAAAAACCCCTTTTGGATAAAACCTTTTATTTCACTATCTAACGTAAATCACAACTTACAATTACATAATGAAATTTGTAATGAATTTCCCGAAGAAAATCCACATAAACTGCAGCCTAGCACTAGTAACGATTCCCTCGATAACCTTAAGAACCACAGCTCCTCCTTCAGCAGTGAATCCCCGCGAGTATCCCAAATGACCGCAGTCATCATGAAATAGCTCCCTCAAGAACTATCAATCCAGTAGTAGAGATATCCTTCTCTACAATATAAACTTCGACAAGAAGTGTTTTGGGTTCCAAAACGATTCACCAAAGTATATGGGAGAATTTTGTGAATCAAAAACAAAGTTTTGTGCCCTAAAAGTGAAGATTAAAATTCTACAAATTTCCAGCTTTTGTTTTGGAAAATTCTTAATAAAAAAGTCTTCCAAATAAGTATTTATAGCAAACCAAAATACTTGAGGCGGCACAGGTCGCTCAAATAACTTCGTGATATCGTTTGAACGACATTAGATGTCGTTAGAAAAGACCTAAGAAATTACCTGATAAAATGCAAAACAGTACGTGATCGTTTGAAACACATAAGGTATGATCTATTTCGCCACCTATCAAATGACATTGCTTTGTCGTTTGAACGACAGAAGAGAAAAATTAATATTATAAAAAGCTCGCCTACAAATCTTCCAAAAATTATTTTGACTTAGAAAAATGCCTCATTTTGTTAAAAAAAAGTTTCGAAAAATATCTCAACACTATCATAAACCAAATTCAAAGCTTAAATACAATCCTTACCAAAATCAATCTTATAGATGTCCGTTGTTGAAGAAACTAAATATTCGGATCCGTTGTCATCAATAAATGGTCAAAAACTTCCTTCGATAGTTGTATCGGTATATGACTTACCCAATGTAAAATTGGGACTAGGGAAAATATGCCCTTACAATGGCTGAAGCAAGTGTAATTATGTTAATTAAGCCTACTAGGTCCAAAAAGGGACTTACATAGGACCAATTTATATATATGCATTGAGAAATAATTCAAAATTGCAGTTACTTTAACTGTAAAATTTCCAATGCTCCATTTTATCCTAGATATGATAAAAATTATTCAATGCCACTGGCAATGGTGCTAAACAAATACTATGCCTGACATAGCCTATGTTGTGAGAGTACAAAGTAGTTTTATTAGAGACTTAGTATAAAGCATTGACATATTATTGAGAGGGTCATATGTTACCTTAAAGTGACACTGAACCTCAAATTATACTATAAAAAGGTTCCTACTATCCTTAAAGGATTTAGCAATGCTAATTGGAATACTCTATCAAATGACCCAAAGGTTATTACTGGATACATTGTTAATATCGTTGGTAGTGTAGTCTTGTATAAGTCAAGGAATTAAAGTATTTTATCTCAAATAACGATGGATTCAAAGATAATAGCACTAGCTACAACTAGTGAGGAGGCAAGTTGTTTGAGAAAACTCATGTCAAATAACCCTTTATAAAAGAGACCGATACAATTCATTTCATCCACTACAATAGTACCTAGGCGATGTATAAGTAAAGAACTATTATAATAATAGCAAGAAGAGATAGATACGTCAAAAACATATTACTATTAGATATTTTCTCTAATAGAACTATAAGAGTGGATCATGTTGACCTAGAAAATAACCCAAAAGGGGGGCGAATTGGGTTTTTATTAATTGAATGGCATATTAAACCTTTGTCTTTGTTTTCCTATAATAGATAAATATGACATATGGAAACAATCAATCAAAAATTAATATGAATAGTAAAGAGATATTTAAGATACTTTAAACCCAATATGTTTATGTGTTTCATCTTGGCCTACATTAACGTTAAGGTGGCACTCAAGAAATTCACTATATTTAGCTCATATAGGGTAAAAACACCTTATAAGGATATTACACACTGTTGCAACTCTAATCTACAAGAGAAATACTTCCCAGCCCTTATAAGGGTAAAAACACCTTATAAGGACACGACCATGCTCAAGGACTCATTCATTGACTTGTCATATAAATGTACTGCTGGCCTTGCAGATACAAGGAAGTTTACACCGTAAATAAAAATATAAAAATATAAAAATATTTTTTTTATTTAAGGAAATATTTTGATTGTGTAACAAATTCTCTCTAGAAGTGTAAAGCTTCTATTTTTGTTGAAACTAATGGGTCTAGTTATAAAAGTGTTGTTGTGATGATTTCACTCTTTCTTCATTTTGAAATTTCAACTAATTGATGATACTAGTGTTATAATGGATCTTTGATTTTTTTTATATTGTTTATAAACTCTTGTGTAAGTAACAATTGTGTTTGATGAAGTATAGTAGGAGAATGAAAACTAATCGTTATGAGTTGTTGAGGAAAAAGTTACTTTCTTAGTTTTTAAAAAACTAGTCATCATGTTTTTATTTACTCATGTTTAGCCAAACAAAGAAATATGTAGTGGAATAAAATGTTTTTAGTCTATTAAAAATCTTATTTACTCAACTAAACCTCCCAGTGATTTAGTAAATAGCTAGTCAGTTCCATATGCTCAATTTTAGTTGACTAACACGGTTCATCTCGATGTTGTTAATTTTAAAGCTTTGTTTTACATGTATAGAAAGTGTTTTGAGTATTTATGTATGTTTGAGACAATAGAATAAGTAAGTCAATAGAAAGATGCATTATCAAAACCTTTTTCAATTCATGAAAAATTTCATGGATCTTCTTGAAGCGTTCATGTAGTTGGATGAACTTTGTGTTGTTGAAATCTTGCTTGTTCTCTTGACATCGTCTTCGAGCTTTATCATGAATCTTCTTGATCTTGCCTCAAATAGTTTTTATTATAATGATGATGTTTTATTTTCTTCTAATGAAATTTTTTAGTATGATAAAATAAACTCAGGAACATTATTGTAATGATGATATTTTAATTTCTTGTAATGTAATGGTTGGAGAGATTTTGACTCGATTTATATAATGGAGGCATAGAGGAGACACTATTTAATGCAACATTGTCAGGTACTACTAAAGGAACTTCAAAGTTGCCTTCTTCATGAATTTGGGCAAACATGGCCTCATGGTCTTCTTTTCCATGATGAGGAAGACTATATGACCCATTATTGTTTATTATTTTCATAAAAACAAAATAATGGGTTGATAATATATCCCTACAATAGATGGGAACTATACCTCCAAATTTTATAGTAGGCCCACAAATAGCTAAGGAGGTGTGTGATGACCATTTTATAGGGGAGACTTCACCCACCTCTTTTATTACATGATTCAATATGTTTAACAATGTGAAAGGAAAGATTAATCAAAAAGGTAAGTGTGTGACTCCCTCTTCTAGGAAGTATTAAGAAACAATGTTGTTATGGATTATTAGAGAAGTGACTAAAAGGTGAGTGTATTTGAACTCGAACTTGGTTGTTATGGTAATTACTTCTTGATCTAGAAAATTAATTCTAAGTGTTTAATTTTGTATGTGTGATCCATTAGTGGGTCACATACTAGCCAAGCACCTAGTTAAGAATAAGTAGGATTAATTTTATAGGAGGTCTAGAGAGAAGACGTTGATAGTAAAATAGAGATGTACATATGACTCCATCCTAGAGAATCATATTTTAGTAAAAAATTTCATAAGGGTTGTATAAACATTTTTCAAATTTCAATTTAACCTAACCAACATTATGGAAAGAATTTGATAAAAAAAAAATTGATAGATCATTTTCCATAAAGATTTTTGGGTGTGTGCGGTCAAGATCAACATTAAATTCCAAACATTTTCAAATAATTTTGACTTATTAATGGAGTTGGTAAGAAAATGATCTTCCAACTTGATATAGACAGTTTCAAATGGTTATGAGTAATACGATCAATATTTTGGGAAGAGAATGATCCAATTACATCTTCGGAGAAGGATACGTGAATATATATATATAATAATGCTATTGTGCGGACTAGTCCGCATTTTAAGAATGAGGACCGGACATGTGTCGCCTAACGGTACGCCTAGAAATTACTACCTAAATTATACGCACACTCTCTCTCTCTCTTCTGGGCTCACCGCCAGGTGACACATGTCCGATCCGCATTCTTAAAATGCGGACTAGTCCGCACAAGAGCAGGACTATATATATATATATATATATATATATATATATATATATATATATATATATATATATATATATATATATATATATATATATATATATATATATATATATATATATATATATATATTGTGTGTGTGTGTGTGTGTGTGTGTGTGTGTGTGTAAGTTTTAAGGTAATGATAAGTGTGGATATCATTGCATTTAAATACAACTTTTTTAGACTTTTGGAGGTAAAAAATTAGTTTTGGTATGAGAATTCACATGTCCATCCAATTTTATCGTTTTATTCAACTAAACTTGAATTTTTTGAAAAATATATTTTATATAAGTGATGTGATGAATATTTTCTCTTTCTCAATTACTAAGTAACTCTGGGATTAAATTTACCAAAGGATCCCTTTTAAAAGATTATGTAGGATGTGAAATTACATACAATGTTTTGCAAGGTGTAATATATGTCATAAGTGATTTAACAAAAAGATCTTTCTTCGTTGTATACTCAACATTAATGCTCAAGACTTGGCAAAAGGTATGCTTTTAATTTCAAATATTTTCAAGAAGCATTCCTTTTTCAAAATAATTTATTCTTTTGAAAATAAATTAATATAATAATCTCCACGAATATACCTAGTACCATTGATGCTCCTAAAGATATTTCTTATTTTCCACTTGTCGAGAGTTTTCCATGTTTCTTTTTCCCAAAATCCCTTACTAGTTAAGAAAATTAAGAAATATTAAATCTTTTTAATGCACCTACAAGATGTAATCTCCTAAACAGTTTTTTATGTTCCCTTTGTATATTGGTTCCTTAGGGGTTGGTCTTTGATTTTGTAGACACGCTTGATTGCTTTGATAATGAATTTTTAAGTCTCATTTTGTAAGATATGTAAATGTGATTTATGTTAAGACAATGAGTGCAGTGAGTTTATTTCGATAGAGAAGAGGGAGGGAACCCCCAAACAGTTTATCAAAGATTAAAATAGAAATATGGGGATTTATCATTATCCCCATTACAATGAGAGGATAAAAATGACCAATAGAATTAAATTTAAGATTTATCAAATAAACCCATTATAGTTAAAAAGACCTACTTCTAATTTGAGGTAGATTTTTCCAATCCATGTTTAGGAGCCCTTTGATAACAGTAGGAAGAGAATCAAATGACCAATAGTAATAACAAACTTGAGAAGTAGTAGCACTTGATGCCAAACCATCAGCTTCAATGTTGATTTCCCTCGATATGTAATTGATTTTGAAAGAGGTAGGAAAGCAATACTCATCAATGATGTCTAAAATACTCCACGAAGGTTTACTCTTTTTCAAAACTATGTCCACAAGGCATTTAGAATCAGTTTCGATCAGCACATTTTGAATGTTTAGTTATTTAAATAAATTAAGACCAACCTCCAAAGCTTTGGCTTCTGCAAACATCAAGGTATTAAAGCCGAAAGCAATACCAAATCAAATAATAAAATATCTTTTAATGTCTCTGATAACACTACCAATACCGCTTGCACCCGAATTTTTTTTTAGCACAATCTATTTTGAGTGTGTAAGTCCCATATGGAGGCTTGACTAGCACACATTTAAAAATGAGGGCATGTTTAGGCATAACCTGCAAATTGAACCATCTTATTATATACATGTCTTCTGCTAAACACCTGTCTTTGAAAGTTTTATTATGGACAACGTCAGAGGCTAGATTAACAATTTCGTTAATAATATTCACTAATTGAACGTGAATATGATCATAAAATTTATTATTTATAGTTTTCCATAATTCCCAGAAAATTAGCTCAGGCAGATGAATATGGATTACCTTTTGGTCATCTCCCTTTGGGATTTTCAACCACGAAGAAAGAAGTAAATCCTTGTAAGAGGAAAAGTTCATTAAAACACCAATTTCGTTGCTAAAAGAGGACCACATATCGTGAGCTACCCTACAATGAATGAACACATGCTCCAAATTTTCTTCATGGACTTAACAGCCTCTGCGTCTTGAGGCCAATCTTATAGCAAATCTTTCAATTTCAACATCTAAAGTAATGGCTTTGTGGAGCAATTTCCATATAAAAGTAGAAATTTTTATATGGTACTCACTCTGCTATGTTAATTTCCAACTTAAAGTGGTTGGTCTTGCTTGTTCTCAAATAGCAAAAGCTGATTTAAAATCAAACTCTCCAGTTGAAGAAGGGACCCAAAGATTCTTATCTGTATCAATCAGCTCATTTGCTCTATCTTGAATGGAATTAATTCTTTTCATGATTAGAGAAACATGACCTCTGAAAAGACCTCTAGAATATTTGTTCCTCATAAATGATTTTAAAATTCTAGTATAATTTCATACGGGATGAGATAATAATGTCTTCAAATCTTCTTATATTCAGTCCCCCTTCTTCATATGGATAGCAAGCCTCACATTCTAATTGATCCACTTATAAGGTTTGTCTCTTGAGCAACCCCCCAAAAGAATTTACTAATTATGTTGTTAATCCTTTTTAAGACAGCTTTGGGAGGATTTAACACTGATAAAAATGTACATAGGCATGGATTGCAACACATGTCTTATAAGAATTACCCTAACTTCTTAAGAAATTAGTTTAGAAGACTAAACATTGAGTTTGTCTTTAATCTTTGTTCGAAACCTCAAAAAAATGAATGATCTTTCTTCTACCTCTTGCTAGAGGACATCCCTAAGTATTTCAAAAGAAGTTTTTTTAATGATAGGCCTGTTTGAGATGTTATTGATTATTTTCTTGACTGGCTAATTTTGTCATCCATATAGAATGAACTTTTTGACATATTAACAAGCTGACCTGAAGTTGATTCATACTCTTTCAGCAGATTAAAAAGAGATATAGGGCTCTTCTTCCCACCACTAATGAAAATGATGATATCATGATCAAATCCCAAGTGAAAAATTAATTGACTTCTTTGAGGGTGAGAGAAAAGAATGGCCTTCTTGGAATTGAAAAGATTGTCAATACTTCTGCTACAATAATGAATAGACTATAAGATAAGATATCTCCTTGTATAAGAGCTCTTGAAGAGTTGAAAAAACATTTTTTGACCATTAACCAGTACAGAGAATCAGTTGCTTGAGATTAATCTCCAAATATGGTCTATGAACACTTTACAAAAGCCAAATCATCTAAAAACTGAACTTAGATAAGGCCAATAAACTCTGTCATAGGCTTTTTCCATACCCAGTTTGATTATCATATTTGCACCATGACAGTTTTTTCTAACTATGTGAACCATCTCCTGAGCAAGCAAAATGTTATCTTCAATACTTCTTCCTCTGATAAAACCACTCTGAATGGGAGATATGTTGGTTGGGAGAATACCAGTAAACCTCTAACATAATATTTTTTATATTATTTTATTAGACAAGTCTCACTGGCTAATAAGCCTATAGTTAGAATATGTGGAAGTACTGCTAATCATTGTGTCGATGTAAAAAACTAGACCCAATCTAATTCATTAATCATAGATAAAAATGAATAAATAAATAAGACAATGGATTTTTAAAGTGGTTCGGCCTTCAAAATGGCCTACGTCCACTGTTGTTGTATTGCTGATTGTTTGCCTTGAATCTCGATAATGGGTTTATCAAGAGATCCAAAGTCCTCCTCTTATGATTGGGTTACAATGTATTTATAGCGTTGAAGTTGTACATATGAAAAGGCAATGTGTTACCATCTAGTAGACATATACATCTGTACAATAAGAATGCACATTAAATCTGACGTTCATTGAATGTGTAGTTGCCTTTTGGTTTTTCTTGGTAAGATGCTCTGCACGCTAAGTAGCTCGGACCGCCTGAGTAGCTCGGTACGCTTGAGTAGCTCGGTGAAAGTATGTATTTGCCACATAGGTTAACGTATGTCTTCACGTAATTGGTCCATGTCAGCTGACCAATTTTTGTATCAACAGAAGCCCCCAATGTTTCACAGTTGAAGTTAAATAAGAAAGTGTGGAATATTTTGCCTAAAAGATGCTTGGATTACAGATCTCCAACACTTGGGACATTTTTATTGTATTTCTTTCCATTTGACCGCGTAATGGCAATCTTGTAAATATTTTGAATTTTTAGCAGCCGCTTCGACATTTGCGCATTTCTCATGATGTAATCGTCGGAAACGCAAACGTCTTTCCCGGTAATCAGTTATTTTCTCTTTTCCCGATGCAAGGTATTTAAGAGCGACAGAAATCCCATCGCTTTCTACTTTTCACATCCATATTTTCTCAACTCTTTACTTTCTCTTTCTATTTCGTACTGTCGTCCTTCCGTCATCCGTCATTAGCAGATTTCTCCGTTCTCTGTAAGATTTTCTTCCTTGATCTTTCTTTGCTTTAGTCATCATGGTTTACCTTGTTGACTCTTTAGATAAATTCCGGACTAATTTTTCAATTCCTTCTTGGGTTATTTTGGAGGAGCCTTCTTGTCCTTTGGATTTGTTTTCTCTGGCGAAGGGACATTGGTTTCCCTCCCTTTTTGTAGCGGAGTGCGGATTTTCTTTCCCGCCAAATCCCTTGTGTTTGGAGTTTTGCCAATATTTCGATATTGTACCTGCAAGGGTAGCTCCAAATACAAGGAGGGTAGTTAATAGCGTATATAGGTTGAATCAAATTCATGGAACTCATTTAGAAATTCCTGAAATTATGTATTGTTATAAATGGGTTACCAGCGACACTACTTTTTATTTGAAAACTAGGTTTTCGAATAGAGCTTTAGTTGTCAATCTTCCCGACGCCAACAGGGACTATTTTGATCATGGGGTTGTGATGAAAAATTGGCAACACCCTCCATTAAATAAAAATGATGTGTATCAAGGTCCCAAATGTTCGCTTTATGGCCATTGGATAGGTTGTTTTTAGTTTTTGAATTTAGCTTTCTTCATGTTTGACAAAATACGTCACTGACATTAATTTTGTTTGTTATAGTTGACAGTAAAAGGAAGCCCCCAAAAGAGATTGATGTTAACATAAAAGATTTAAAACTTATCTGGAACTTGCATCAATCAGTTACTGGGGAGCACATTAGAGTTTCTTCTTATTTGTTGAGGTACAAAAACACCACCTCGTCTTTCATTGCCCGTCCTATTGCACCTTCTACGGTAATCGATCTTGATCAACCGCCAACGTCTTGAGCAAGTGTGGGAGACTCCTCGTCCGATTTGGATACTTCCATTGTCGATTTGATGACGAGGAAAAGGAGGATGCCTGAGTTCTTTATCAAAGATGCCCCTGGTGTTGATGGGGCAAAAAAAAGTAAAGTGGATGTCCCATCTGAGGGGACGAAGAAAATGGACATTGCTCCATCTAAGGGAACAACTACAACTGTGAAGGAGGTGGGTAAGAATCCCCCGGTTGTTCCAAAAGAGGCAGCACCTTTGATTGAAGGTGTTGCTATTACACAAGGAGAGGCATCACCTTTGATTGAAAGTGCTCCTCTAAAGAGACTAAGAAGAGGTATCGCTGAAAGACCTATAGAAACTGTTGCTCAACCTTCTGATATTGAGGGTCCTTTGAGAGATAAAGATCTAGCTCTCGTCGCTCCGACTTCGGCCAAAGGCTTGATCAAATCTTGGGTCCTTCCCGAACATCGAGCTGCTGATGATTCCTTTTCTCGAGAGAAGCTCACTGATTTAGCCGCCCAACATATTGTGTCAGTAAGTATCTTTATCCCTATTACTTCCTCGTTTCTACATATTTCATTCATATTCTGAGTTGAGCTTTTTCCTTTTTCAGTTTATGGCTTGCTTTAATGGCATCTTGAAGAAAGATAAAGCTATCAGGGCTTCCACTTCCTCGAGTGGGGTGGAAGAGGCTTTTACTGGTCTATCCCGCTCTTTGAATGAATCCCTTCAGAAGTACGAGGAAGAAAAAACTGCTTGGGAGAATGAACTTCAATCTGTCAAGACCACTCGAGATCAAGCTATAAATGATTCTAAAGAGTTGGTGAAGAAATTAAAGGTCGTTGATAGCAAGCTTGAAGAAGCTGAACGACGTAAGAAAGAGCTTGAGGATAAGCTGAAATCTGCTGAGGATATTGAGGCCAAGCTTAAAGAGGCTGAACAGTTAAGAAAGAGCTAGAAGAAAAGGTGAAGCTTGTTGAAGAACAAGCTTCATTGGAGAAAGGGAAAAAGAAAACTGCTGTAAAGAAGTCTTTTAGCTCTGGCTGGGATAAAGGATGGAACAAGGCCTTAACTGTCATTACTTGTCAGATGGAATATGTCAGCCTAAAATACTTTAGAGATGGATGGGTTGCATCCTTGAAAGAATTGAAAACTGCGGACGATTCTGAATTTTTTCAGAGACATACTCATGGCCCTCCTCCTATCATAGGGGAAGAAGAAGAAGATGAAGCCCCATCTGATGAGTCTTCTATGATGGTAGCAGAGCAAATACCCATTTTTGTCGTTCCCCAACCTTCCGAGCAAGTTCATCAAACAAGCACTTCTTTCAAGCAACCTGCACTGCATTCCGAGCAACTTGATCTTCCCTCCAAACCAACTGAAGATATTGTAGTGAATAAGGAGAAGGTGTAAAGTTGTTCGGTTCTTATGTTATTTTCTTTTTTTTCTTAGTTGTAACTTGGAATGTATTTTCCTTTTGTATGATGAATAAGAATGAACTTTTGTTATTTATCTCGCATCTTTCTTTGACCTGTCTTGTATCATTGTTGATGCATTTTATTTTCTCCTTACTAGTTTATGGTCAGGATGGAACTCTTATCAGCTAATGATACAAGTTGATGAAGAAATGCAATGATTATTTCAAATTTGGTTATGAAGATTTTACTGAGCCCCAAATAATAAACATACTCGGATCCGATGCCTCTAAACGAGCAATTGATGCTTACCAATAATTTGGACTCGATCTCTTGAAGCTCACGTCCATGAACTATTCCACCCTAGATGATATTCGGGTCCCTCAACCCCCGCCCTATCCGCTGGCCATCAAATACGTCCAATATGAACACACTCGGCCAACCAAGTGTCGACATCGGTCTGTTGAAAGGATCCAAATAGGGAAGTGGATCATCGAAGTACGCACGTGTTGGTGATGAAGCAGTGAGGTCCACATCCTCGTCATCCTGCGCCTCGTCCTCCCGCACCTCCTCCTCCACCGCCTTCTCCTTCCCTTTCCCCTTACGGTCTCCGCCCAACGTACGCTTCATGAATGAGTACATATCTTGGACCGTTGCCTCCAAACGGAACAGCTTCGCGTCATGTGAATCCATCGTTCGAGCCAACGCAGTGTCGCTCATCTCCAATACGATGATCCTAGATTTGGCCACCCGCAAGATCACCCCCTTGTCGTCCCCTTGCGATCAGAGTCAAGCACTTGGTTGAGTGCGTCTGTGGATAAAGACGCCTTGTCGGTATCAGACTGCGACTCATGCACTTCCTTAAGCTTTGCCTGAAACGACAAAAAGCACATGATTAGTAAAATAAGTAAACTAAAAAATTATAACGTAATTAACAAAAATTAAATTGTCGGATTACTTACAATCGTGGCTGTGACGCTTGGGGACACCTCCTTGTCCTTCCCCTTCTTCGTCCGAAGAGCCACATAAGTATCGAGCCTATGTGGCTTACCCCCTGGGCCACTCCCTACCCCCTGAAATAAAATAAAATAAAATTAGTATCGGCCCTGCAAAGTAAAATAATGAAGAATAATATATTTCTGTAGTTATAGAAAAATTAAATCTTACCTTCATCCTATGCTCCACCTTGGCGTAAGACGTCCGGCCGGAGTAGTGCGCGTCCGTCTTTTTGCCCAATTTTCCCTCCCCGATTGGCGAGATGTCAATTGTCGATCCTCGATCTCATTGTCAATGAACTTTTGCCATTGTGCCAATGAGATCGGCTCCTTGGGCGGGATGGATCCACGCCATTGGATAATGGACTCTCGTGTTTTTCCAAAGTACCGTGTCCGCATATTTTTCTTTCGCGTCTTGTGTTGCTCCCCCAACTGCTCCAAGACAGAATCGCGTAGCTTTGGATCCAAGTTGAATTGTTCCTGTCCAACAAATACAATGTTAGTTGTGAATAAATATAAATATAAATATAAAATGAAGTCGAAATCGAAATTGAAATCGAAATTGAAATTGAAATTGAAATTGAAATTGAAATATTCATATAAATATAAATATATTACATGTAGTGCCGCCCAAACAGCTAACTTGAGCTCATATGGCACCTCCTTCCAACTCATAAACCCCGGGCCGATGACTGTCTTTAGCAGCTCGAGGGATCTCGCTAATAGCTCCGACTTGTTGTCGATGGTAATCCCAAATTTGCCATATTTGGGGAGCCTAGGGGCCGAGGAGCCCTCGTCGCCTCCGCTACCACCGAGCCCAGACGACATCATCATAACCAGCATCATCATCCTCGCCTTAATACCTGAAGGAGACATTTGCCGTAAAAAAACGTTATTAGTACAGATAAAAAAATGTTATTAGTACACATAGACACACACGCAGCCCCCACCCCTACCCCACCACCCACCCCCCATCCATGCCCCCACCCCCACTCCCTCCCCCCTCACCCCACCCCCACCACACACACGCACACGTACACGTACACACACACACACCATCCCTGCCCCCACCCCCTCCCCCTCCCCCCCTCATCCCACCCCCACCACACACACGCACACGTACACGTACACGTACACACCACCCACCCCCCATCCCTGCCACCACCCCCACCCCCTGTCCCCTCACCCCACCCCCACCACACACATGCACACGTACACACACTACCCCCTGCCCCCCACCACACACACAATAATCCAATTATGATTAATAATTATATGTAGTATGTCTCATTTAATTATGTCTTATTTATATTCAAATTCAATTATTATTAATTATATATAGTATTTTCATTTAATTATGTCTTATTTATATTCAAATTTAATTATTCAAAAGTTAAAAAATCCCATCCTCATATGGACAATAATCCAGTGGTCATGCCATTTTTAAAACTAACCAACCCAACATTTACTAAACAAAATAATCCAATAACAATGTCTACAATAAATGTGTATACTCAAATTCAATTATTAATAATTATATGTAGTATGTCTTATTTAATTATGTCTTATTTATATTCAAATTCAATTATTAATAATTATATATAGTATGTTTCATTTAATTATGTCTTATTTATATTCAAATTTAATTATTCAAAAGTTGAAAAATTCCACCCCCGTATGGACAATAATCCACTAGTCATGCCACTTTTAAAACTAACCAACCCAACATTTACTAAACAAAATAATTCAACAGCAATGTCTACAACAAATGTGTATATTCAAATTCAATTATTAATAATTATATGTAGTATGTCTTATTTAATTATGTCTTATTTATATTCAAATTCAATTATTAATAATTATATGTAGTATGTCTTATTTAATTATGTCTTATTTATATTCAAATTCCATTATTAATAATTATATATAGTATATATTAATTTACTAATTCAATAAGGGGCTATCATATATTAATTTACTAAAAAAATTAATAATCAATCAATTTTTTACAAGGGACACTACGCACACACACACATAGACTCACACGCAGCCACCCACCCCTACCCCACCACCCACCCCCCATCCCTGCCACCACCTCCACCCCCTCACCCCACCCCCACCACACACGCACACGTACACGTACACACCCCCCACCACCACCACCACCCCACCCCCTCCCCCCACCACACCCCCTGCCCCCTCCCCCCACCACACACCACCACACACATATATACACACATATATATACACACATATATACACACACATATACACATACATATACACACATATATATACACACATACATATACAAACATATATATACACACGTATAGAAATGAAAGAGAAAGAGAGAAAAAAAATTTACCTTAGAGAGAGAAAGAGAACTGAAATTGTTTATAGAGAGAGAGAGAGGGAAACCAAAACGGTGGGAAAAAAAAGAGGCTAGGGATTTTTTACTGAAGATATTGTCACGTTCGTGTCAAGGTCCTTGACCGTGATAAATTCGTGATAAATATATTTGTCACGGACTTGTCACGGTCAATGACTGTGACAATACTTTGTCACGGTTATTGACCGTGACACAAAACGTGAGATTCTTGTCACGGTCAATGACCGTGACAAGAGTGATCGGCTGGAAGGTGACATTTTGGCCATTTTGGTGTAGTGATTGGATTCCAGCTCATGCTATTCCTCGGCGTTTGATTTCCAAATATCTTGGTGATTATAGTCTTCATTCTAATTTTGAGATATCTCGTCCTGAGAATTTGCTTGATCGACCATCCATAGTTAACGTCAGAATGCTGCGAGATATGAATTTTATAAACTCTCCCTATGCATTAGATGATCCTCCAGCTGGGATGGAACCTGTATCAAAAGCAGAAGGAAAGAAACCCATAGAATAGGACATTTGTATATAATGAATCAAATTTCATTTCGTATGTAATCTGCTTGGCTTTAATAAAGAAAGATTTATTCTCTGTGCAATTTCATTTTCTTGAAAATACTTTGTAAAATGTCTTTGTTATTCGCTGGTGAATATATATATGTAGAAGGATAAAATATCCTGTTTTGTTTTAGACAATGGAACTTGTTCCATTTGTTGTCTGATTATAGTGACTTGTCACTCTTTATGCCTAAGCAATAGAATGATTTTCATCCCATGTTCTTGCTTAGTTGTAGTAATTGTGCCAGTATTACCTTGTTGCCTAGACAGTGGATGCCTCGGGAGGTCATCCATCTTCTTGTCTAGTTTGGGGCGTCTCTTGAGATCATCCGTGATCAAACAGGCTTTTGCCTTGTATGATTTTTATTTACCGACCAACCGGAGTTGGTGGTTATCAAATTGCCGACCAACCGGAGTTGGTGGTTGTTGATCTAGTTTGTGTTTGTGTAGTGTGTAGCACTAATACTCCGAAGAAAATTTAACAAAAGAGGAAAGATTGGCGAAACATAACTTTTATTCATATTGGAAAACAAATGTGTTACATATGAATTTTTATTACTGATAATACTTGCGCAGATGCTCTGCGTTCCACGCGTTCTTGAATTCTTCTCCCTCCAAAGTTTCAATTCTGTATGTCCCACGACGAATAACTTCAGTTACTCTGTAAGGTCCATGCCAGTTGGCCTCTAGTTTATTGTGCTTCTGGATCGCCTTCTTCAGCACATAATCCCCCTCTTTCAAGTCGCACTTCTTCACCCTTTTGTTGTAGAACAAGGTTGTTCGTTGTTGGTAGGTTGCATTCCTGATCGCTGCTTCTTCCCTAACTTCTTCGAGCATATCCAGGTCTAAACGTCTCATCAAGTCGCTTACACGGGAATTAAAATTAAGCACCTTATGTGTGGATAGACCCAACTCAGCAGGAATGATGGCTTCACTTTCGAAGACTAACATGTACGGAGACTCCATAGTTGCTGTTCGTGGTGTAGTGCGATAAGCCCACAACACAGAGTGTAGCTCGTTAATCCAGTTTCCCTTTGCATCATCCAGTCATTTTTTCAAACCATTCAGTAGGGTTCTGTTCGTCACTTCAGTTTGCCCATTGCTCTGGGGATGGCCTAGAGCGGAGTGGATCTTCTGAAGATTGGATTGGTGATAATATGCAGCAAACTCCTCATTATCAAATTGGGTTCCATGGTCAGTAATGAATGCATGTGGGAGACCATATCTATAAATGATACTCTTCCAAATAAACTGATAGACCATGTCATACGTCAAGTCAATGAGAGGTTCAGCTTCCACCCATTTAGTAAAATAATCCATATTAACTACCAGATACTTGAATATCTTTTTGGTCACTAGAAGTGGCCCGGCCAAGTCTATACCCCATATGGCAAATGGCCAAGGGGACGTAATGGGCGTTAACAATGCTTGGGGAGTTCTTCGGATGGAAGAGAAACGTTGACATTTATCGCACTTCTTAGCGTAAGCTGCACAATCAGCTCTCATCGTTGGCCAGTAATATCCCTGTATCATTATCCTCTGCAAAAGCGTCCAACCTACTATATGAGCTCCACAAGAGCCTTCGTGAACCTCTTCAATCAAATCTTTAACTTCGGAGGGATGCACTCATCTCTGTAGTCCTGCTATAACGCCTCTTCTATACCAAAATACCATTGGTCAGTACATAACGAGCAGCTTTAAACTTCAGTTTCCTGGTTGCGAGTTTTTCAGTTGGCACAATCCCCTCTTCGATATAGGCCCTGATAGAGTCCATCCCGGATGGACCCAAGTCGAGGGCAATGAAGTTCACTATCAAGTCTTCGTCTACGCTCCGATCTGCCAGAATCTCTATTGGTATGGTTCTTCATAGCTCAGTGTGTGTTGCTGAGGCCAGCCGAGCTAGGGCGTCGGCTCTTGTATTCTCCAATCTCGGTATTCTGATCAAATGGACTGCGGCAAAAGTTGATAAGACCTCCATAGATTTTTCATGATACTTAAAAATTAATTCTCCCTTCGCTGCGTACAACCCGAGAATTTCATTTACAATTAATTGTGAATCACTGAATATGATAACCTGCTCTGCATTCATGATTTTGGCCAAACTAAGACCCACGATCATAGCTTCATATTCAGCTTCATTATTGGAAGCATTAAATTGAAAATGTAGAGAATACTTAATATCAACTCCATCAGGACTGTTTAGGATTATTCCTGCTCCACTCCCCGTGGCACACGAATAGCCATCCATGTATAAATTCCATACTTGTGGCCATCCCCGCCGATCCCCGTCGCGGAGGGAGGAGGAATCCTTCGGGTCCCACGCGTCCCCTCTCGGGAGAGCGCTTCGGTCGGGGTCGATTTTGTGAGGTGTGAAAAATGTAGAGAGATTCAGAGTCGCCAGTCTATTTTACTCAAAACAGACAAAAAAAAGAGGAAGCCACTCCGAAGGATGGCATCCAAAGACATACGGGTGCGTGCGAAAGCAAAATGATTCGAAAAGGGTTCGGAGGCTTAGTTACGAAATGGGAAGGTGTTAGGCACCCATTCCGCCCTTTCGGTCTCTCGCGAATATTTGCTATTTTCCTTTATGTTTCCCCCCGTGAGATGTGTGCATGTGTATATATATAAAATGGAGGTAGGAATCCTCGGCTTGTATCATAGAAAAGATAAAGTGAGTCATCCATAGGAAGATTATAAAAGTAATATTAGAAAAATAAGATTTACGCGGTTACCCCTGCGTTGATCGCTATAAAGGAACGATAACGCACATGGAGTAATGTGTCACTAAGACTAAGGATATATATAATATAAGAAAATTGGATTTAGAGAAAATAGGAAATGAGAGAAAAAGTGAGAGAAAGGACTCGATTCTCGGGTTTTACCCCGAGACGCCTACGTAGCCTATAAAGGCATCAAAGTCCACGTAGTTCGTATACAAAGAAAAGGGGTGGGGTTTATCCCATAAATCCAAATGTGGGATCTCTTATTTGTAAGTGTGTGTGTGTGTATAGAAAAGGTGTTTTAGTTGTGAGAAAAATGTGGAAAAAGTGTGAGAATCCCACTTGGAATTTATGAGCAAACCCTCTTTTATTTGTTTTGGGGTTTTTATGTATATGAAAATAAGAGATGTGCAATAATACTAAATAAAAAGTATATTAGTATGTGTGAGATGAGATTATAAAAGTTCTAAGTAAGAAAACAAGTTATTGGGAATTCAAGAGAATTTAAGAGAGAGAGTTTCAGAAAGTTGGACCTTCTTGAAGATCTTGAGCTTGATCTTGAATGTTGGAGAGCAGTCCTTGAGCTTGGATGATGATGGAGAGTGGTTAATACACCAATTTTGATGAAAAGGATGATGAAAAGTGAAGGTAAAAGAGGGATTTGGAAGTTGAAATCACGCTGCCTTCGAGAGAGGTTTCTGGGATTCGTTCAGAGAGATTTCTATCAGATCTGGGCTCTTCCTGCAAATGAGGCCAAGGCCTCCTTTTATAACCTCAGGGGACTGTCGATCGGACCTATCATGGCACTGCCTATCGGCAGGTGCCGATAGGCAGGAACTGGGACCTGCCATTTGGCAGTGCGCCTCAGGATTTTTTGGAAAATTAGCCACCGAGGGCAAACCGTTGGTCAGAATCGTGCACTGGGCATACCGTTGGAAAGGTATTTTAGATACCTTAGAAAGTCCTTTGGATCGCTCCCGAGTTTGGGAGTTGACTTTCGGTCAAATGTGGCTCGGAAGCGTTTGTCGGTCCATTGGACGGGGAATCGCGCGGACGCAAACGGCGCGTTCGTCCGCATGGTAAGTCTGAATCGCACATGGGGCATACCGTTGGAAAGGTTAAGAGATGTAATTCGACATTCCAAAGAGTTTGACCCAGTTTGGAGAGTTGACTTTGGTCAATCGGGCCCGAGAAACGCTCGGTGGCTTCTCGGAGTCAAACAGATCGTTCGTTCGCATGGAAAGTCGAAATTGCGCACGGGACAGACCGTTGGAAAGGGTATTTAGTGCCCTTCGAAGATTCATTTAGCCTAGGTCGAGCTGAAGAGTTGACATAGGTCAAATAGAGCCCGGGAGTGACCGGTGGCCTCTAGGTCAGGTTTCAGACGTAAATGGCGCGTTCGTCTGCATGGTAAGTCCGAATCGCGCACGGGGTGGACCGTTGGAAAGGGTATTCAGTGCCCTTCGAATATTAATTGAGTCTCGATCAAGACGAGGAGTTTTACTTTTGGGTCAAACTGAGCCGGGGGGTGCCGATGGCTTCCAGTCAGTACTCGGGACGTGACCTGGGTTTATTATGATGAAGGGAGGTACTAGGGATCTAAGGAGAGTTAAGGGGTAACAGAATGGGGTGTCTACAATACTGGTATATCATTATCAAACTCTTGGTTAGACAGAGTTCCTCGGTGGAATATTTGATACTTCCTTTTATCTTCTCCCATCCTTGGGCAATTACCCGAAATTTCACGTTGCTCGTTATCTGTCTCTTCCTGCCGATCTACCAGTGGAAGTTGGTTGGGGGTTACCTTTGATGATCCCATAACATCCACGGGTTTCTTTGTATTACGCTCCTACTTTTTGAGGATGTCAGAGTAAGTAAATTCTGCAATAAAGTCCGCTACTACCTGCCCTTTAAAAGATGACCTAGGATCATTAACTATGTCGTATTCACCAAGTTCTACCGCCCAGTACATCAATCTTCTCGATTTCTTCGATTTGTGCAGGGCCTGTCTTAATGGCATATCAGTATACACTTCTATAGTATGGGCTTGGAAGTATGGCCTCATCCTTCTACTTGCTTCGATCAGTGCTAATGCCAGCTTATCCAACCTTAAATATCTGACCTCTGCTCCTCGAAAAGCCTTGTTGGTGTAATACACTGGTTTTTGCACTCCGTCCTCCATTCTTATCAATGCCAAGCTGACTGCACTTTCTGACACTGTAAGATACAAGTATAGTCTTTGTCCTGTCATCGGTCTGGATAACAATGGAGGTGTCATCATATATTTCTTCAACTCTTGAAAATCCTCCTCGCATTCCTCATTCAACTCAAAAAAATTTTGAAGTGTTTTGAAGAATGGGAGGCATTTATCTGTTGCTCGTGACATAAATCTGTTAAGTGCTGCGATCCGTCCTGTAAGACTTTGCACTTCCTTCTTCGTACCTGGAGATCGTAGTTCCAGTAGGGCCTTTATCTTTTCAGGGTTGGCCTCAATGCCTCGTTGGTTAATAATATACCCGAGAAACATGCCTTCTCGTACTCCAAATATGCATTTAGTGGGATTTAACTTCATTTGATATTTCTCTAGCTGATCAAAAGTCTGGCCCAGGTTAGCTAAATGATCAGCAGCTTTCTTGCTCTTTGTCAGCATATCGTCAACATAAACCTCCATGTTATGACCGATTTTCTCTGCGAACACTTTATTCATCAACCGTTGATATGTTGCACCTGCATTTTTAGGTCCGAAAGGAATAACATTATAGCAATAAGTTCCCCTTGGGGTGATAAAAGAGGTACTTTCCCTATCCTCTGGTTTCATCTTAATCTGGTTGTAACCAGAGTAAGCATCCATAAAGCTCAACAATTCATGCCCCGATGTAGCATCCACCAGCTGATCGATTCGGGGAAAAGGAAAATGATCCTTTGGGCAGGCTTTATTAAGATCAGTAAAGTCCACACACATCCTCCACTTATTATTTTTCTTCCTTACCATCACAACATTTGCTAGCCAATCAGGATACTTGACGTCCTCAATAAAAGAGGCATTCTGCAGTTTTTCTACTTCTTCATGTATGGCTTGATTCTTCTCTGGGCTGAACACTCTTCTTCCCTGCTTCACTGGCTTGACCTCCTTGTTAACATTGAGCTCGTGGCACAGGAAAGTCGGGTCTATCCATCGCATGTCTTCATGACTCCATGTAAAAGTCTATTTTATGCGCCTTAGAAATGCCACCAGTTCCTGCTTTATTGATAGGGCCAATGACGCACCAATTTGGGTTGTTCGTTCTGGGTGTTCATCGTCCAGAATGATATTCTCCATAGCTTCCATGACCTGACCCTTCACGAGCTGAGATTTGTCTCTAGGATCCAATGTTTCAATCTCTGCATCTTCTGTTTCATCCACTTGATACGTAGTAGTCTTCTTCTTAGATTCTTCCAGTTATTCCTATTCGGTAGATGAATAGTAGCATTCCCGAACTTCTTTATGGTCGCCTTTCACAATTCCTACTCTAAAATTAGTTGGTAACTTTAAACATTGATGTACCGTAGATGGCACTGCTTCAAACTTCTTTAGATCTACCCTCCCCATGATGATGTTGTAGGCTGATTGGACATTTTTATCCATTATAAAAAAGCGTATTCTTTCTATTCGACAAGCAAGACATGTACCAATAAGCATGTCCAACTTGATCGTCCCAAGTGGAAAAACCTTTTCGCCAGTGAAACTGAGGATGGGCCTATGATATGGCTCCAACTGGGCTAACTTCAGATTTAAGCTGTCGAAGCATGGGTAGAACATGATATCTATCGAGCTACCATTATCCACTAATACCCGTGAAATAACCACATCCTTCATTCTTATCTTGATTACCAAGGGGTCGTCATGAGGATATAGTACACCTTCCAGGTCATTTTTAGAAATGACGATGATTAGTTTATCCCTATTCACCTTCCTTGGGCGATTGTCTTCAGCCAAATTTATGCGCTATATTTAAGAGCAAGCTTGGGCCTCATTGAGGTAAGCTTTCCTCTCCACAGTAAGATCTCCACCTCCTACATCTCCACCTATAATGACATTACATTCAAATGATCCAAAATGGATTGAAAATACCTCGCGCTCGGGCTGTCTTAGCCTTTTGGGGAGATCGGGATCATCTTCTGGATTATCTCCGTGATCTTTCTTCTTATCATCTTTTGCTCGATGAGGTGATTTAGATCTTTGCCTTCCTCTATCGCTGGTCTTTCCACCATTTTGGCGATCAATGTACTGAATCAATTTTCTTCGCCTGATGAGTGTTTCAATTTCATTCTGGGGAGCTATGCAATGTGTGGTCATGTGACCATGTTCTTTGTGGAATGCATAATATTTGGACTCGTCCCTTTTGTCAGGATCTGCCTTCATTTTCCCTGGCCAGGCTAACTCCTCGTTCTTCTTGATCTCCTCCAGAATGTGATTTATGTCTACCTTCAAGGGAGTATAATTTCCATATTTCCTCATCTGCTCCATCACTTGCTTAGCTTTCAACTGCTTGTTGCCACTATTATTCTTCTAATCCTTCTTCTCGATTTTACCAGCCTTAACCTTGGTCTCCTTAGTGTCTGTATTCTTCTTCACAGCTATAGCTTCCTCAGCATTCATGATCTTGGCTGCCTTTGCCATCAGTTCTGCTATGGTTCTAGGAGGATCTTTGGCCAAAGTATAGTACAACTTATCTGGTAACAGTCCACTCATCAGAGCGGTAATTGTTGTTTTCTCCTCGTAATGAATTACTTCAAGTTTCTCATTATTGAAACGAGTAATGTAGTCCCTGGTGCTTTCTTCTGGCATCTGTCTAACACTCAGTAAGTGTGCTACTCTTTTAATTGGTTTTTCTCCAAAATAGAAATTCCCTATGAAAAGCTCTGCCAGCAGATGGAAAGTCGCAATTTTCCCCGAGGAAGGTTATTATACCACATCTGGGCTGACCCGATGAGAGTTCCTAAAAATTCCCTGCACCTCATCTCATCAGGAACCGCATAGATGTCAGCAGCAGCTTGGTATTGCTCTATATGGAGAATAAGATCAGTTTTTCCATCATATTTAGGAGTCACTATAGGAGCTTTGAATTTTGATGGTGTGGGAAAATCCACAATTGCCTGCACGAAGGGCGACCCTTGAATAAAAGTTCTTTATAGAGGGTTCTTGGCCTTAGCCATTTTCCCTAACCTGTCTTCCAACCGTTGAATAGAACCTTTCCATGCATTATTTCCCACCTCGGACCTATTTGTCCGAGGAACTGATCGTGCTGAGTTTTCTTCTTGGGACCTTTCATTATGGGCTGTCGAGCGTGATTGGGCAGAGCCTTCCCTTAGATCGGATGGTCATTGAGAGTTCTTCAACGCCATCCTAGGAGGGTTTTTATTCCTTCTAGGGCCCAATCGATCAAAAGGAGAGACTCTACTCAACCTTTCCAGAGCGCTAGTCCGTTCTAGAGTTAGAGTGACATTCCGTTGAGAATTCATAGATCGTACTGAAGAAGTCCGGCCAGGTTGATACGAAAGATCATCAGATCTCTCAGTATGATAAGAACCAGTATGCCTAGACTGAGAAACATCTGGGAACAGCGTTCATCTGGTTCTTGAAAATGGCAGATGAGTATTTCTCTGAACGCTTCATTGTTTTGATTGGGCAGGTGCTCCATCACGAACAGTTTGTATAAGTTGACGCGTGGTTTTTTGCATGGTCATTTGCCCTTGGGCTAAATTGTCCATTATGCCAGCCAAATCTTGCATATTTGGTGGAGTAGAGGGGTTTGGAGGGACCCCAACAGTGTTTCGATTACTGGATTCTGGGATCTCAACCATAGATAATGAGTTTTTTGGTGAAAAACGCTAAGTATAGTCGATTCCCACAGACGGCGCCAATCTATTGATGTAAAAAACTAGATGCAGTCTAATTCATTAATCACAGATAAAAATGAATAAATAAATATGACAATGGATTTTTAAAGTGGTTCGGCCTTCAAAATGGCCTACGTCCACTGTTGTTATATTGCTGATTATTTGCCTTGAATCTTGATAATGGGTTTACCAAGAGATCCAAAGTCCTCCTCTTATGATTGGGTTACAATGTATTTATAGCCTTGAGGCTGTACATATGAAAAGGTAATGTGTTATCATCTAGTAGACATATACATCTGTACAATAAGAATGCGCATTAAATCTGACGTTCATTGAATGCGTAGTTGCCTTTTGTTTTTTCTTGGTTAGATGCTCTGTACGCTAAGTAGATCGGACCGCCTGAGTAGCTCAGTACGCTTGAGTAGCTCGAGATGCTTGTGTAGCTCAGTGAAAGTATGTATTTTCCACGTAGGTTGACGTATGTCTTCACGCAATTGGTCCATGCCAGCTGACTAATTTTTGTATCAACACATTGATATAGGCACAATAATGGTACTGGTCCAACTTCTTATCATTTCAACTTGTACAAAGAATGAGTGTATGGCCTTTGTTAGGTCATATTTATTTATATCCCAAAATTCAACATTGAAATATCTTCCAAACCCATCAGGTGAAAGAGCACGGCTTTAAATAAGACTGGAAATTACTATCAAAATCTCATCTTTTGTGGAAGGATAATAAGCATCCCATGAGTCTCTTCAGACATTGTACTTGTGATGGAAGAAATAAGGTTTGTATTTAGGTCCATGCAATCTACCTTCCAAAGATCTTTGAAGTGACTTATAAATTTTGTTAATCCCCTCTTTAGAGTCTTCCCAAACACTGATATTGTACTAAATTTTATGGCCAACCTTTTCTTTCTCGCTTTGACTAATGAGTGCAAGAAACCTTGTATTTTAATCTCCCTTTGTAACCGTTTCACACTATTTTTTAATTCCCAGTGACTTTATTCTCTTTACAGAGCAGTGTTAAGATTTTTTTTAGCCTTGAACAACTCACTTCTAGTATTTGGAATAGGATTTAATTCAAATATATTTTCTTTGATGAGCAGGGAGTCTTTCGAATCTTTTGATATTTTGGAATATGTTCTCAAACTGAGTTGTATTCCACTCTTTAATACTGATCTTCAATCTTTTAAGTTGGAGGGAAAATAAGGCCATAATGGGCAGTCGTGTTTGCTGACCAAGAATCTTTCACAATGGTTTTTATGTTAGATTCAATACAACATATTTTTAGAAATTTAAATAGCTCGGGACTGTCAATCAATACTATTTTGATTGAAAGTATCAAAGGACTGTCATCCAAGAAGTTCCTATGCATATGGGATATGATTGAATTTAGAAAATCAATATGCCACTGATGGTTAACCAGACCCCTATCCAACCTGCTAAATATAGTTCCATTCACTCTATTATTTGTCCAAATGAATCTAGATCCAGAAAATCCTAAATCCATTAGAAAAGAAGCTATTATTATATCATTAAAGTCTTGAATGGCATGAAATTCCAGATCATTTCTTCTAATTTTTTCATCTTCAGTGGAAGACACACTAAAGTCTTGTCACACAACTCTTCTAAACTATCCCAAAGCTATCTCATTTCCACATATGTACACTTAGCATAAACTATCATTAAAAACATTATTTTGTCTATATGATGTGGTCAATTTGAACACGTAGCAATCGTTCTCCATTTTTAACCACATTCACTTGGATTTCATTATGCCACATAAACCAAATCTTATTAAAGTTTTGAAAAAAACTATTTTGAAATTGCTAATTCTTCTGATACTCTTTTATACTGTTGGTCACCACTTTAGGTTCCACTATAGCAATTATAGGGAGATTATGAGATTTCAAAATTATCTTGATTCTTACATTATTAGGTTTGTTTGCTACTCATCTCACATTCCAACAAATAAAATTAATCATTGAAAATAAATGAAGGAAAGCTATTAAATTTACCTTACCAAAGGATCTCGTGATTATTTTAAAGAGTGGATCAAATATAATATTTTTGTGTGCTTGGTGATAACCCTTGTTGTGTGCTTGGTGCATAACATAGTCAGGCAACTCAGAAGCTCTTGGAGAAAAATTTTAATTGTCAACTACCATCACCTCTTCATTAGTTATATTACTATGTTGGATATTCTCTATATGCCTTTAAATAATATTTTTGCTTATAGACTTTTTAAGGATTGAGACTCTTCTATTGACTTGATTTTTAGAGTGGTTTTTATTTATCTTTAATGACAAGAGCTTCCATCACTTCCTCCTATTGATATTGATCAAACATATTGGCTACCAAATCTTTGTTATCTTATTTTCTACTTTTTTTCTTTGTTAATGACCTTTCTTGATGGATTTTTGAAATGCATTTTGACATATTATGGCCTTTTTCCTACAAAACTGACAAAATGCTGGTAAGTTCTCACAGTAAACATGTTTCCAAAAACCTTTTGAATCGCATCCTATCCATATTCTGATTGGTTTTTCCTCTAATAAGTTTAGTTCCACACATACCCTAGAAATGCGAGGCCTTGACGCTACAGCTATTGAGGCATTCAATTAAGTAACTTAACCAAAAGTTGGGCAATATAGTATAACGAAGATCTAGCATAAAAATGGATAGGTAGGTTTGGAAAATGAATCCAAGCAAAAAGAAAACAAAAGATGAAACATAAATCATGGATAAACTAAGCCCTCTCAGGGACTTTCTTATTCTTAAGAAAGAGGAACCTCATGTAAATACCATGGAATAAGGTTTGATCCTATTCATGGAGATTCCATAAATATTCCATTCCAAAAATGGAAAGTTCAAAATAATTGGGATTTTTTTAGAAATGGGATGCAGTTACTAATTCATGATCTAGCATGTACTCTATTATGGATTTCTGACCACATTCTCCATAGGGCCCTCTTATATCTTCCTTCTCCGAGCTCAGGTTATGAAAGAAGGATTTTCTTCATCTGGCTTCAAATATGTTGTCCATTTGAACGTACGCATAGGAAACTTTCCTATATACCATTTATTTCAAAGCCATAGACTCACAAAGTCTTCATCACAGTTGATCCTAATGAGAATATGATTTGAATCCACTAAACCTATTAAATAAATTGTCTTGAGATATATGGTTAAAAAAGCATTACGTATCACATCAATAGAAGACCTTCCATGAGAAAATTTTCCAATGAATGAGTGTTTAAAGGTTCTACAAGAGCAACAATATCATCCTCCAAGAATAGTACTGCAGGTTTACCCTTGTAGCGAGCAGGAGGTTTTAGATCCGATTATTTGGAGATATTATTGGATAAAATGCTAACAAATGACTTTGATCAAAGACTAAGGGGCCTGGAGGTTTCAGAATATTTGTTGTGGTGATTTTTTGAGAATTTTTAGCAATGGCATCCACGCAAATCCTATGTCACCCTTATCGAATCACAATTCACAATGAAAGTATTATTTTGTACAAGTATAATCATTAGTCAGGCATAATACACTATATGGGTTATTTACCATCCTGGGATGTTTTTTACAATGTTTGAAGTTATAGTTTTCTTTGTCAAAAAAATTACATTATTTATTTGTGTAGATTCCTTTGTTTTACAAGAAAATCATTTTATTTTCCAAATACAAGTCCTTCTTTATTTGATTCTTATTTTTTACTTTAAAAAGTAATTGATATTTTTCCTAATTGAATAAAAAAATTAAAATTATCTTCTTAAAACCACTAATTCCTCTCTTAATTGTGCATTTTACTTTTTTAAAGATGAAAAATCTGGGTTTCTTGTTTCCTTGAGTAGCTTACTTCATTTTTTAACTTTTCACAAGCATAAGTTTTTTATTCTCTTTAAAAACTTTTCATTTCTATTTTTCATTGTAGAGTTCTCAATGCTACTTTGTTATATCTAATGGTGGTTCATTAATAAAAATCACTAAGACTTTTAAAAGCCTCCATTACTTTTTTATAAGTAACGGTATTAAAAACCATTCGCTATGGGAGTAAAACGCATATACATGGAGTATACAATACAACCAATATAGAAAATGGACGCGATAAAATAAGGACATCTACCATATCTACAAGCCTCTATTAAACTCCTACACAAACTCTAAAATGTTAACATAATATTCGTTATATCTCTCCTTTACCCAACTCAATAGAGTGCTTAGAAAAAATAACAGATTCTAGAGGAGAAATCTTCATGCCTTCAAACTAACTCGCGGTCCTCTCTTGCCAAATTGTCCAAAAGATACAGTGAGGAACCAGACGTCATACTTTGTTTTCTCCTTTCCACCCCTTCGAGGATATCCATGCCTCTGATTATGCCCGTATCGATACAGGCATAACCCACCATACCTAACAAATAACTAATAAGACATCTCACATACCACACATCACATTGCGATGCAGAAGACGATGGTTTGTCTTGTGTTCGTCCTCCTTACATAATTGTAAACACCCCATCTTAGTACCCTCCAAATATCTCCTTAGGACCCTAAAACTCCACCTCTCACCCTAAGACCCTAGGTCCTTCTCTAAACCCTGATCCAGAGGCCACTGGGTGCTCTTGAGCCATGTTTAACCTCATTCATCTCTCTAACCTGAGCGAAGATCATTGCACCTTCATTAGGATATAAATACCCTTTCAAACAGTCCATAACATGGGTGAATTGGCCTAACGGTTTGTGTGTACTCACCTTTTTACTCTAGAACCTAATCTATAGGCCACCAGGCACCCCCGAGTCCCATTTGACATCAATAAACTCTCTAATTCGAGCGAAGATCATTTCACCTTCATAGGTCTCTTAATACCCTTTTCAATGGTTCATATTGTGCTTCGCACGTACTCTCCTTTTACTCTGAACTCTGATCTAAAGGTCATCAGGCTCTCCAAAGTCATGTTTAACTTTGTTTAGCTCTCTTAATTGAGTGAAGCTCAGTGAACCTTCATAAAGATCTGAATAACCTTTCCAAAGGTCCATATCGTGCACGAATCGTCCTAATATTTTCTCGTACTCACCTTTTCACTTCAAGCACCCGCAGCTAGAGTCCATCAGGTTCTTTCGAGCCCCTTTTAACTTTTTTCAACTCCCAGACCTAGGAATGGCCTCTATATTTTCATAAGGCTCTGAATCCCCTTTCAACGGTACTGGATGTGCAAAATTTGGAATTATGGTTTGTATTTTATGCCCACTTCTGTAAAAAAAATAGTCCTTTTCGGACTGCCTATCGGCTCCCCAGGCCCCCTCCCTATAGGAAGGGGTGTACGTTAGTTCTCCAACAAGATAAGGGTATGTTGATAGGCAATCTAGGTTCTATGTCGATCGACAGACCCATGAACCCTAATTTTTATATTTAAGGATCTCACGACCTCATTCCTAAGGTCTCTTTTTCAGCAATCAATCAAAACATTCCCTGCCTCAAAATCAGTGCACTGTCACTCCAAAAATCCAAGTTTCCAACGTTTCTTTCAACTTTCTTACCTCACTTTCAGACCACCCTTTGACATTTACCGCACCCCTACTTCACCATCATTCCACTACCATGAAATTAGGCTAATATCCTTCCAAAATCGATAGTAAAATCTACTAAGAGGTCTACTCCTACTCTTTTCTAGTTCATGTATTTACCATTGTTTATTTATTTTATTTCCACTTTTGAATATCTTTTAGTCTTACTCCATTGTCACACATCAACTAATATCCTTTTTTATTACTAGTATTCACATAATATATTTTCATAAAATCAAAAAAGACAAAAAAAAAAGGGGGGGGGGGGGGGGGGGTTACTTATAAACCCCAAAATTAGGATTTCCTCAATTTTTCTACAATTTTACACTTGAGCACTTATTTCCAAAAGACCTAAAGATGAGTCCTAAATTTGGGTTTATGGGTTAAACCACACCCTTGTGATATGTCGAATTACGTGGACTTTGATGCCTATTTTGTCTACGTAGGCGTCCCAAATCATTATTAGGTGCAACACCCCACCTAATTAAATACTGGGTGACCAGTCCCATACCAAATTAAAATAGAGTATACAGTTGGCTCATTCTTAGCATCACTGTCGAAAACATTTACTACTCACCCAATACCCAATTAAGCTGGTGTTAAAAACTTTCCAAATTTTAATTCAACAAAATCCATTTTTAGTTTATGAATAACACTACACATATTATTCTACAATACCGATAATAGAACAGATAACACGAAAGAATTTAAATGCAATTGGAATAAACATTCCCACATAATAATTCAATACAGTAATCGCAACAATAGTAAATGTATTAAAATAACACGAATACAAGAGTATTTGACTCCGATAGAAAAGCGATAACTGAATTCTTTTTGGGAAACATGAATCAAATGAAGATAGGCGTCTAAACAATACTCCATAGCTCCATAGCTCATCATAATCCTCTAAGGTTAGCATCCCTGCTGCTGGACACCTGATATAGTAGGTACAATAGAAAAGAAAATATGCAAGAAAACGGGTCAGAGCCCGATGTGAAAATGATTTTGAAAACAGCAAGTATTTAACAAGTGCAATAAAGCATTTATTATGTACATGTTAGTATCAAACTCTCACTTGATATTCTCACCCCTCATCTAGAGTGCACGCTTAACGTTTCCTATTAACTTCCTAGTTAATAGTTCCTTCTAACTAGTATCCACAATATGATTCTATCCCATATCATAACCCCGTATGTCCCATGCCATAAGTAGTACAATCGTTCTTATACGTTTCCCATTAACATGAATCATTTCTCATTAACATGAATTAAGCTTTTCAAACCTATAAGAATAAACATTCATTAACTTAATTCAATTCTTTTCTCAATTCACCTTCATTTACAATTATCACACAGTAGGTTGATCCAACCACTATACATACATACATTTAATTCATTATATATATACATATATAATACGGCATCCCGAGTCACAGCTGCGGTGCAATGCATTATTCTGCTATCATGTCCCAATATCGTTGGTCGCCGAATAGGGGACTAAAGGTTCGGTAAGGATTCCACGAACCACAAACAACAACATACAATTGGAGGCGAACATAGTTCTCGTATCCATGGGTCACGCACATACCTACGTACCCATAGTCAGCGGACTTATCAACTCCCCAATAAGTCTTTCATAGACCTATGTTCTTGAGCGATAAATCAAATATCCCATGGATTCATCAGGATATGACTGCCCTCACTCGCAAACCTCCCCATCGATAGCAAGTAAGCTAGGTATGTCATACATATAAATCATCAATCAATCAAATAGGCATTATCATACCTATAATATAATATCAACAAGGTACTTACATTACCCTAAGATAATTCCCATATGTAGCATTATATCTCTTATAACCTACGTATTAAAATATTATGACTTTACTTCTTTAATTTAATTATCCCCGATCCTCACCCATTACTCAAGGTTCAAATAGGTTTTTCCTCAACATTTATTCAGTAAGAAATCACTAATATCCTACTGGTCCATCTCATCTTATCTTCCGAATTACCACGAATTAAACTCTCCCTTAATTAGGGTTATAACCTATTGTTTCTAATCTCTTATAAACACATCTTCTATCAACTAGGATTGAATACCATCATCACATGACTCATAGTATATACTGTGTCATTCACACTATATGACTTGTCAACATAACCAACATCCTCGCATCCTATAACATCTCTCCACTCCCGAGGTCATTAAGGTTCATGCGCGGAGCGTCTCGCAAAGCGAAATCCAAACAAGGAACCCCTCCAATACACTACTACTTAACTTTGTCGATCGAGGAGGTCCGTCAACTTCAAATACGCGATCGGGATAACCTCATCCCTTCTATCAACCAAATGTGGTATGAACTCCCATCTCTAACCAGGAGCCATACCACTAAGCGCTTGTACTACACTCAGTCCTTGCGCAATCAATAATGAGATTAAACTCACACCTTGATGTTCAAATTGTAACTCTATGGATACCCAAGTGTTATATTCAATCTCCCCTACTGGACCTATCCTTAATCCTCATGCATACCAATTAGAATCCAACAAATGAATCTAGCACGCGAAATTTCTTACAATTTAATTATCATAATTCTAATCAATTAAATCCCAATCACATTAATTCGATTCTCATCAAGGGCTTACTGATCTTACCTATGTCCCATAATATCCAATTAATAATCACCAAAGATCTACAAAAGGTTTGAGATACAAACAAGCATTAAAAAGAAACAACTTCAAGGATTCTAGGGAGGTCGATCGATCGAAGACAGGGGGTCGATCGATCGATCGCCCAGGTAACAGCCCAGTTTTTCTGCATTTCTTATACTACGGGTTTAACCATTTTTTATCAATCAAATCTTCATATTAACTACCCAAATTCCTTATAAACCTTACTACATGACGTAGCAACATATGTGAATGATTTCTAATGCTCTAAACATCCTAGAATCATCAAGAGTTTAAATGAAAAGCATATGTTTATCCTCTTTTTCCAGAAAATTATATACATGATATCTTCAAGAACACATCAATGGTTTTCAGAATTTCTTTAACAAATTTATGATTATTTCATGGATTACTACCAACCTACCACATGAGTTTGATTCCTATATATGTTCAGATTCTATAAATCCATTAACAACTCTATCTTTTCATCTTCCAAACATGTAAAAATCTTATCTTTTAATAACTATCCTAACATGGACAATATACAAACTTAGATTGCAATTATCAAACACTTGCCTGTAATGAAGATATGATACTTTGTTGTAGTATATCACAGGTGGTTCTCCCTTTTTCGGTCAATTTCCGGTGGTGGTTGGTGGTGGTGACCTTTGGTCTATTGGTTCTCCTCCTTTCCAAGTAAGTTTCTCTCTTCTCCCAAGCAACCTTTCACTTTCTCTAAGAAGATGACCATTCAATTTTGTGTAGAAGAGATTAATGAACCCACGTTCAACTAATCTCCTAATATTTATAATAGGACAAAATTCGAAATCACTATTCATCCCCTTTGTAAAAATAACCAAAATGCCCTTTGGGGTTGTCTTTTCATTTCCAAATGACCCGAGACCCAAAACCAACATCCAAATAGACTTTGTTGACTATTTCAACCCTTCCGGATGCAACGACGCAGTCAAAATGACTATAAGATTGATGTAAAAATAAATTTCCTTTTTAATTTAATAAATTAATCCCGACACGTCCCATACTGCGTCCGACTAAAAAAAATACAAGTTACTGAATTGACAACTCACAGCCATATCAATTACATCACATTCATATATTACCTAAATATATTTAAGTAATATTCAGAATCATTCATTTTAATATCCACAATTCGGATAAAACCCAAATGAATTAATTAATAATAAAATCCAATTAATTCATTAATTTAAAATATAACTCCTTTTAAAAGTCATTAAAATTACGGGGTATTACACTAGGATTCGAGTTCTATTTTACACATTGTGATACCTTTGTATATCTCATATTTAGTTGTATTGCACACTTTTACATGTCTAGATATTAGTGTTGATTGACTTCCTCATAGGGAATCGTGATTAGGTGGTCACTAACATCATATTTTCTACTATTATCTTTCTTTCGTATACTCCTTAGGATGACTCATCTCCGTTCTTCACTTGACATGAGTAGGGTGATTACTTTTTTTCACTTTTTTTCATATATCACACATTGTAAAAATGATCCACATCTTGGAGACTTAGGAGAACATTATTATAGCCCACGAGAGACCATAAGAGCGAAATAGGTTCCTAACACCTTCCTATTCTGTAACTTAGTCTCCGGATTCTCGATTCATTTGGTTTCGTATGCATTAGTTTGTCTTTTGACGTCATTCTTTCGACGACGGCTATATTATTTTGTCTCTTTTGAGCAAAATAGGTTGGCGACTCCATTTTTTATATTTTCTTCCCCTCTTGACGATGGCCGATTTATATCTATAGTAGTCCACGAAGATCATGCGAGAAGAAAAAAAGAATACTCCTATCCTCTAATACCCACACGCCAAGAGATATTTCATCATTTTCTCTCTCTCTTTTGGGGTCAGCTCGAGTCGAAGGAATCCAGGACGGCCACAGTGGTTACTTTTCTAGGGATGTTATTTTTTAGAGGCTCGACTCTATTTAACATGGGTTTTGTTTCCTTATCTCTCCTTTCTCTCTATTTTCTATATGTTTACATGTGCTCCCTTTGTATATTTTTACTCTCATACTTGCACTTTGTATATATATCTTGTTAATATCATGATGTTTAAATCCTTCTCTCTATTATGCTCTTTTCCCATCACATGTATATACCATTTTCCTATCACATTTGTCACTCTTTACTCACTAGTATATAGTCACCATGTTTCACTCGACTTACTCACACTTGCATACGATTCGCATCACTTGTAGATATGAATGCTTAGTCATACTAGGACACACTCTCACATCCTTATCGCTTATATATAGCTTTATAATCACTCACATGTTTCACACACCACTTGTAGATATATATGATTAGTCACACTAGCACACACTTCCACATTTCTTTCACTCAGGTATATATCCACATATTTCTTCACTCGCATTTATTCACATGTCCCTCTCACTTCGCAAATATTTTTGTGCATATTCACATATTTCACATTTTGTATATATCACCATGCTTTGTATCGGCTCCATATTTTATGTACATATTCTCTAGCTTTACTCCCCATTATACTTGTATATTCTATGTTATGTCTCATAGTAGTGTTATTTCTTTCATACATAAAACTCTCCATAAAATTTGCTAATTAAGACTCATGCATTCTTGCACACTAAGTCACTTGAGAATTACAATATTGACCAAAATTTTATCCCATACTGAGGTTCACTTCGTGATGGATGTCGGTCATGTGAGGCGTGGTTAACTTATGATTCCCACCTTCCATTAGCGTAGTACTTCCGATGTATATTGTATGGTTCCCTCGCATCGTAATGCTTGACCAAACTCAAAATGGGAGGTATATGGCGGGGAACTTATTCACGTACAATGAGTATATTTAATTCGCTCTCACACATACTGTCACCACTATGTATACCGTGAGGCAATACACGTACACTGAAGTATATGAAATGATTTTTCCACACGTACCGATGAACAATTGCCCTTGTAGACAATAGGTATATCGTGGAAGTCATGAAAAAGGGGGGAACTTTTCAACTAGACCACCAATGCATCAACCTCATATAGGCATCTGCCATAGGACAGTGATAACTAGTATGTCGATTTCAACGCGAAACTCTCTTAAAATTTTGGATCGTCTTACCGCTCAAATTTTTGCGTTATTTCTCTCATTTTTAAAATAAGACCCTGTCTGTGAGTCTAGAAACAAGTCAAACCGTGTCTTGCATCCTGTACCCTATCTTTTCCCCACACTCGAGTCATGTGCAGCAATTCACTTGCACCTTAGGCGGAATATAATACAAGTGGAACCTAATAATAATAACTATGCTGAGGACTCTCCTTTTGCCCTTTTTAAAAAATACCAAAAATATTTTCTCCCCTTTGCAAAAAAAATAGAAAAACATATATACCTAAAAATATTTCTTCTCCCCAAAAATTAACACAAAAATCATTTTTCCTCTCAGATGCGATCGCATACCCCAACATTCGTCCGACTTCCTATTGGCTCATGTCTTCCATCAAGACACCCCAGGTTTCCACTACTTCCTCTGTTGCTTCTACAAAATTTGAACAATCCCTCTAACAACTTTCCGTGGAGAACATTGATTAGAATGCAAATGTCCATCCAGATCTGATGGCAGCCCTTGCTGAACTCAGTGACAAGATCGATAATATCCAAGTAGAAGTTTAGGAAATGCAACGATACCTGATTCAGACTCTCGACACTCCTAGTACTAAAATCCTCTTTCCTATTGTTATGGGTCCATAAGATTTATAACCAGTATGGGTCTCGAAAGAGTACCAGCATGTCCTGCCTACCTCACTTACTAATGGGTCATCACCAACTGAGTTGTCGATATCGAATTTTTCCCAGCCAAGCGGCAATCTCCTAGTGCCAGTTGATCTCAAAGAAGAAAAATTAAGCAAGATCAAATTAGACCTTAGGCTGTTATCTAAAAGGTTTGACCAGGTTAAGATCTCAGGGAACTATATGGATTACACCCACATATCTCCCTATCCTAAAGCCTGACTACCAGAGGATTTTAAAATGATAGGCATCGAGAAGCTCGGAGGCAGGGGCATTCAATTGTCAACCTACGCAGCAACCATCATGCCGGGACTCTCCTCGGGGCATCAAAAGAAATAATGTCTCAGATGTTCCAACAGGATCTCAAAAAAGGTACCCTTTGATAGTTCTTTTCCCTTGAAGAATCTAGAATTTGTAGTTAGAAAGATGTAATAGAGAATTCATAACTCAATACAAGTATAGAGAAGAGATAGAAGTTACCTGTTGAGACATGGAATTACTCAGGTGAAACTCGGGAGAAACAATCATCAAATTCATCAAAAGATAGAGAGAGAAGGCTGCCATTATAAAAACTAACCTTCAAAAGAAGAGCAGGTAAGCATCATGAAGAAGAACTTCTTACCCCATATTAGAACTTTAATGGGAGGCACGTACTACCCCTATTTTAGAGCCCTCCGAGAAGCAAGGGTAGAAATTGAAGAAGGGGTCACAAGTTAGAAACCTAAACCTGAGCCTAAAAGGATGATCGAGAAGTTCACACCTCAAAAGTATCATAAGCTAGTCAACACCTCAGTATCAACCATTAATAACATCTCCCAACCCGTTACCTCTTAGATACCAAAACATCGTCCTAATATGTCCAGAAAGGAGTATACCAAACTTCACGCCCCTTTGTCAAAAATGTATCAAGCTTTTTATCCTGAAATCTCATCAAACGCTTGGAACCCTAACGATTTCCAGATTATTTTCCCCAAAACTTCCGAACATAATGCCCATTGCGACGTCCACCAAATCGCAAGGCACACCATTGATCAGTATTTTCATCTGAAGAATGTTCTCCAAAGCCTGATAGACAGGGGATCATTGCTATATTATCCAATCCAAAGCCCAATACCACTTAAAACCATCTCCCGGCACATTGAACTAGGGTGAACTCCATCCTCTCATATGAAAACCCAGAATTCAAACCTTCCACTAGAATCAAGCCCATCGAAGCAACAAAACCATCCACAAGTTCACCTAAACCCCTCAAAATATGTCCTTTCTTTCTCCTACATCTTGAGAATCCCATCGACCTAGCTTTATCTCTCCTCACTAGGGCCTACATTATTGCTCATACCCATTTAGGAGGGGAAGTCAGGGAATAGCCTACAGTCTTAGAGCAGCTTCAAAAATTTGGGCTGATATTTCCCTCTAAAATGACCCTCAGAGATGACAAGTGTGAAAATATCAATGCCATATTAATGGAAGCCCAAGATTGGGCCCGAAAATTTGATGAATAGTTTATACCTATAAAAGTGCTCATCCTAGATTATGTCGTGTAAATAATATCAAATATGTTCATCAACAATTGAGAAATATGCACGGTCCCTAAGCTTCTTATAACTTTAAAACTCCGAAGGCGTCTGGTCTTCTTTCCATCGCTTCCATACTGAATGGGAAGATTTATATAATGAAGCCATGAAGGTTGTGGAATTTATTAATTTTACCTGGAAAGGTAACATCATCGCCACCTGATGGGGGTGATTTTGAAAGCTTATATAAAGCAACAAGCGATAAAGAATCCAACTATTTTGCCTCTTTATGTGGAATGATTTCTTTCAAGGAACTGTAAAAGCGCTCAAGAAGGTATCCATCGCACCCGAGGTAGATGAGGGTACCGAATTTTTATTCTTCCCTGCCTCAGTAAATCATATGACCTGATCTAGGAAGAATTACAAAGATCCAATTCCTCTATCAGCTGGAACAAACTAAGGAAAGGGATTCATTGAGGAACTCTCGATGTCAAATATGACAATTAAGGAAAATAGGGTCCTCGGCCAACTCAAGAAGACTCAGAACAATATCACTCTATGGGGACTTTTCATGTCCTCCAAACTACACAGCAATGCTCTGAAAAAGATCCTTACGAGACCCATGATTCCTCCTACAATCACTCCTGAAGAAGCCATGCATATGGTGGGATCTCTGACTATCATAAGGCTGCTCTTTTTATCTAAAGAGGAAATTCAAAATATCATTTATGATCAAAAATATGCCCTCAATATCTCAATTGAGGTCATGAGGAAGACAGTTCCATTAGCATTCGAATAATGGGTCTACTTTTAATGTCTATCCTCTCAAAACTATTAATTGCCTAGGGATAAAGGTCAGTGTTCTCACTCTAACTTTTACTATTGTGCATGCTTATGATAATCCCCATAGAGAGGTTATGGTCTCTATAAAACTCACATTAATGGCTGGGCCTATTTTCCCTCAAATAGAATTCCAAGTCATAGGCATGCCTAACTTCTTCAAGTTTCTCGTTAGTGTCCATTGGCTCCATAGTATTCGAGGTGTATCTTCATCCCTCCACCAAAAATTAAAGTTCTTTGCCAATGGCCAAGTCATCACCATTATCGAGGATGATGACAACTCATATGGTATCAACATAAGCAACCCAGTACTAGAAATTCAGCATGGGATTAAAAACATTTTTTTCTCGAGCTTTAAAATCGATCCACTTACCCTCCCAATCGGAGACAATTTCAAGGATCGAGTTTGTCGAAAGCACAGCCCTCGCAATAATCTTAATGTAATTCAAATATTCAAAAACATGCACTTCATGCCTGAAATAAGGTCGGGTCGAAGCCAAGAAGGAATCCTCGAGATGATAATCCTGAAGGAAACCTTTTACCCCTGTGACCTAGGTTACAACCATCACCCACTAAAATCCATTACATCATTCGGTTCATCGACTAATTGATCTCCATCTGTGAGCACATTTCCAAGCTAATCTCGAAACATTTAACCAAATTCTAGAATGAGTCATGTCAATAAGCCTTTAAACAAATCAAACGATATCTCACCCGGCCCCCGGTGCTCATGCCTCTGTAGTATGATTTCCCCCTCCTTTTACACCTCACTGTCACTGACATCACAGCAGGGCCTATGCTAGGCAATATATCGAATAATCACGTAAAGAGAGAGCCATCTACGACGCTAGTCGAAAGCTAGCTGGGCATAAGGTGAATTATACTTCATTAGAGAAAGCGTGTGTTTCTTTGGTTTGGTTCACACAAAAACTCTGTCACTACATGATTGCATTCCCTATAAAATCGGTATCACAAATAGATCTAAAGAAATACTTGTTTGAGAAGCCCACATTTTCCACCTGCACAGCCTGATGATTGATGTTACTAGCATAATTTGACATCATATATATCACGCAAAAATCCATGAAGGGAAAGGTAATTTTCAATTACCTTGTCGACAATACCATGGAGGGAGCTAAGGTTTGGATATCTGAATTCCCAGATGAAAACATTCTTTATGCCTCTCACGAAGAGCTCTAATGGAAAATGTTATTTGACAGAGTAGCTAACAAGAAAGGATACGGTGTTGGGATACTCTTGATCACTCCTAATGATTCTAAAACTCCATAACCATCAAATTAGACTTTCCTTGCACCAAGAACATGACAGAATATGAGACATGTACTATAGGTTTCAAGATCTCCCCCGAAAGTGGAATCAAGCGCATTGATATTTATAGAGATTCGGCCCTCATCTTGGGGAAAATCCATAAAAATGGAAAGTCAAAGACAAGAATCTCCTACCTAGAAGAGATATCCTTCCAGTTTGAAGATGTCACCTCCCACTACCTTTCTCGCTTGAGAAACAGCCTAGCCAATGCACTGCAAACCCCGGCCTCCATGGTCGATATGCCAACGGGGATAAAAATGGCCCCCTTTCTAGTCTAGATATAGTCAGTAATCATTGTTAACATGTCGATCTTTCTATAGAAGAAGATCCAGGCATATTAAGATTGTGGTATTATGATATTTGGTGCCTCCTCAAGCATAGTAGAGCCTAGGCCTGGCCAGGCCTAGGCAGGCCCGGTCGGGCTCGGCCGGGATTATAAAATTATGAGTTATTCCAAGTCCGCTCGGGCCTGGATCGGGCCTTATTATGTAATCCCAAGCCCACCTAGATTTGAAAGCTCTTTACCCAGGCATGTTGGCCAAGCCCGGGTACTATTTTTTTTAAATAAAAAAATCTATTTTTTCTTAATCAAAGACCTATTTTTTTAATTAAAAACACGTTTTAAACTTTATATATCAGAGTCTATATATAAAGTTCTCCACGCTACATAAAAAGACTTAGTATATGTTTTATATTTATAAAAGTTACCCACTTTATATATTTATTTATAACTTTGTAGTCTTAAACTTTAATAATAAATTAATATATACGCACACACACACACACATATATATATATATTAATATTATATATATAATTCTCGGGCCTCGAGTCGGGCCGGGCCTCATCGGGCTTAAGAATTCATGCCTAAACCCGCCCAAAAAAAATCGGGCGTATCAAATTTTGCCAAGCCCGCTTTGCGGGCCTATTCACCTTACCCAAGCCCTATTTTTTATTGGGCGGGCCTCGGGCCTATGGCCACCCTTGGTAGAGCCTCATAATACTGACAAAAAGACTATACGACCCTTCTCAGGTTGGCTACCCAATACATTATCTGCGATAAGTCACTCTTCAAGAGAAATTTAATGGAACCCACTTACACTGCATATAAAGGTCTAGGGTTGAAAACGTGATGCAAAAGATCTATGATGGGGAATATGGACCTCACATGAACGGTCATATGCCTGTTAAGAAAATCATTCTTCAGGGATATTACTAAATCACCACAGTTCATGACTGCGTTGCTACGTCAGAAGATGTCTTAAATGCCAATAGTTTTCCAACCTTCAGCTCTTGCCTCCCCAGGATTTGTACAACATGACTTCTCCCTTACCCTTATCCACTTGGGGTGTTAACATCTATGGAAAATTCACTCCCAAGGAATCAAACGGGCATGAATTTTCCTGGTCTCCATTGATTACTTCACAAAATGGGTTGAAGTCGAGTCGTACATGGTCTTAAATGCAAAGAAAGTAGTTAATTTCATCTGTAAAAATATCATTTATTGATACGGAGTGCCGCGTGTTCTAATATTAGAAAACGGAATCCATTTTGATCCTGAGGTCACAAAATTGGCTGACGAGTATGGAATCCAAAGGCGTAAATCCTCTCCTTACCGATCACAAACCAATGGGGCTATCGAAGACGCCAATAAAAGCCTAAAGACTATCATTAAGATGATCGAAAGTTATAGAACCTGGGGTAACTGGATCCCATACACCCTTTGGGACTACTGTACCTCTATCAGAATGCCCACTATGGCTACCTCTACTCTCTATTATATGGAATGGAGGCATTCCTACCAGTTTAGTAAAACACAATTTTCATAGCTTTCATAGCTTTAATAAAACCCAATTCCAATAATTATAATTAAACCCCCCAACTTTCATAACTTTCACATATAACCTCAGAATGATTCACCGCAAAAATCGATGTGATCCAAATTTTGGGCCCAATAATATTTCAACAGTGTTCGGGTCTCGGGAGTCTTCAGGTTTGACCCAGCATATTAACTTTGACTTTATTTTATGTTCGAACTTTGTACGGTCATAATTGCATAGTTTAATCTCAGATTAACACATTGTTTGAAACCATGCATTTCTTGATTTGAGTCCTATAACTTTCATGAGCAGTCCGAGTTCGAAATTGGTCATCTGAATTTAACATTTTGCCCCTAAAGGTGCGTATGTGACTATTTCTTACCCAAATTGCATCCAAACTTCGTCCTTAGCATCGTAAACCCTGTAAATACTCAAATAAACCTTGCACTAGTGATTAACGATGAATATTTAAGGTTATACAAGAAATGAGTATAAAAGGTGAGTTTAATGATGTAAGGACATATTTTACATAGTTCGTTCACATTGGAGTATGTCGTATATCACAACAACCGTCGAAGAAAAGTTCAAGTTCAATCATGCATCAAGACGGATTCGAATATCAACATTCTTCAATAGACAAGCCTCTGCGAGATAAATTTTGCAAGGTTGTATTTAAGTACCTTAATGTTTCATTTAAAGTGTTGGGATAATTTTTCTAAAATATTTTCAAACATCTGAGGTGTCATTTTTCGTCAAAATAATTTTTTCTAAGTCCTGAGGGGGAGTTTTAAAAGAAAAAGATTTTATGGTAATGTCGTTCAAATGGCAGGACGATGTCTCGTGAACGAGTACTTCAAGCGACATTCTATGTCGCACGAAGGCTCGCTCGTTGGTCGCTTGAAGAATTTTATCAAACGGCATGCTACTGTTTTAGTTTTATTACTTCGTTTGATGGGTCGCGCGAAGGGTGGTTCAAGAGACATCACATGTCGTTCGAGCGGCCTGGATTTCTCGCTCAAGCGACGTCATGGACTCAAATTTTTATAAATTCGTGTTGAATGAGTCCATTTTGCTTCAGAAGACCTGAGATTTTCATTCTATGAAAATTGCTTTTGTATAATTTTTGTCTTCTCACTTTTTTAGGGTTTTTAACTTTGTTTTGATTCATAAATCATCCCAATAGCTTTAGTGAATCAATTTGGAACCCAAGATACAATTTTGAGGAATTTTCTCTTGTACGGAAGATTTTTCTACTGGTGATTTCGTACCACTGAGGGAGGTGTTGGCTGACTACGACTGCGATCATTGGGAGTGCTTGTGGGTGTTCCTTACTGAAGATAGAGTTGCGTGTTCTTATGGGTTCGTGCAATTGATCCATTGTTTATTCTAGGATGAGGTCTATGTGAGTGTCTGCGGATATTCATTGTACATTTCATTGTGAATGTAAGTTGCGATTTACCTCTTGATAGTGAAATAAAAGGTTTTACCCGAAAGGGATTTTTTCCTGAAATTTGAGTGTCAACAATTGATATTTATTTTGTGATGGAATGATTTATACATCTAGATGCATATGTTAGGGTTTAATTAATTTGGATCAAAATTGACATCTAGTTAAATAAGTTTAAAATTGGAAATTTGTGAATCCACATACAATCAATATCACATAGCATTCTCAAATTCGTAAAAGAGCTTTTTAAGCGATCTTACCTCTTTTACAAATTGGTATCACAGATTTTGAAGCGATTCTACCATTCTCAAATTGGTATCATAGCGGGTTTCTCTAATTTATCGAGTGATCCTTATTTTCTGCAAAAATTTTGTGATATTGATTTTTTTGAAAAATCTGATTTTGAAAATTTTGCAATTTTTTCGATGGAGACCTTATATAATCTGATGCCCTTCTTTGATGGCACAAATCACTGTTTTGATAGCTTAAATCGTTTGCATTTGAACTTTTCAAAAATAATTAAATTTTTGGAAAAAGAAAATTCTCGTTTGAAATACGCTATGGATCATTTGCCAACAGTTCAAAACCAAAGATATTTTTTTCATGAAAAATTTGTTGCTTTGGACCATGAACTTAGTGAGTTAAAATTCTTCAAAAATGAGAGTGATGATAGAGTACAATTTTTAGAAAAGGAATTAGAGGAATTGAAAAATTCTAGGGTTTGTGTTTGTGCCAAAGAGGATAACGATATTTTGATAAATGATTTTAAGGCACGTGAGAAGACTCTTAGGGAAAATTTTGCGTTTATTGAGGGAGAGAGAGATAACCTTATAGGAATGAATGAACATATGAAGATGGAGTCCCTAAAATTGTATGAGTCTAATTCTTTGCTTGATTCAAAAATTTTAAAGTTGAGAAATAATATAAAAGACTCGAGTAGTTTGTGTAGTCATGGTAATGGCTCATCTTGTTCTCATGCTTCGAGTGTCAAAGACACGATCATTATTTGTTTTAGAGGGTCAACCAAACCCATGGATGTTAGAAAAGGTCAACCCATAGGTTACTTTCCTTTAGTTTTCACATGTTCACATTGTGGTAGGAAAGGTCACCTTAGGCGTTTTTGTTTTGAACTTGGAAGAGGTCCTAGGAAGTTTAAGGATAGTGTCTCATCAGTTCCCATAACCCCTCAAGTTAGGTACACGCCGGTTTGAGTTAGGAAATCACTTTTTGAGATGCTAAATGATAGATTGGTTGAGTCTCACATGATTGCACATGATGTCTCACATGTTATTTCATACCGTTGATTACTTGTATGGTTTGTTTGTAATACGCTAGTTAGGCTTCATGATATATTTACTAGTGTTATTACATGTGTAGTTTTTGTATTAGATTTTTGTTTTTGAAAAATTTTGAAAAAAATACAAAGAGATTTTATTTTGATAAATTTTTTTAAAAAAGACAAAAGGATTTTTATATTTTGTTTACACCGTTTATAGATGGACATTTAGGATGACCAAGTCACAATTCGATAGCGTTTTCAGATAATAAATCATTTCATCCTCGTACTTTATAATGTTTGGAGTCATTAAGATGTAATTTGAGATTACTTTCTACGCGTTTGACTCGTGATTTCCTTTAATGCACACTTACATGTATTTGTTTGATTATTGTACTTGTCTATCACATGTTGGTCTAAGTGTTACCATCTCAATCATGTCTTTAAAATGAACCATATGCGATAAAACATGAAAATAAAAGTTGTGCATGTAAGAACAGTTGTCCATGAGGAATTTGTTTAATATAAAAAAATGATGAGTGAACACAGAAAAGGGCTGTGAGTGATTAATGATCATGTCGTGAAAGCCACCATTTAAAGGAGCCCAGAAAAAAATCAGAGGCAATAAAAATAATCATATGCCAAAAGAGGGCCAATGGAATTTCTCTAAGTTCAGAGAAAATAGAAACCTCAAAAGAACTTGAAAAGGAAATATATATTTGAGGGAGTTTGGTTGGAAATAAATCAACAGGTTTTCAAGTCCTAACAAAGTATTGAGTAAGTGTTACATAGTTTCAGACATAATTGGTGTAGAAATAATTTTAGACTTTGATTTGTTGATTTGATTAAATCAACGTCATTTGAGCTCAACAACGTTTACACATAAGGTTGATTGTGAAGTTCATTCGTTGGGAGTATCCATATTCATCGTGCACATTTGTTATGTATGTTTGACTTGATTTACCTATTGAATATATTCATATCCATTCAATCTACTTCAATGATTTGGTTATCTTAGTGAAAATTCATGGTGTGTGATTTTTTTGTAAATTATTTTTTGAAAAAATAGAAAAATCAAAAATAGTTGGTGAATGCTTTCGAGATTTTTTGTATGATCGTAGTTGATTTTATTTGCTTTTCGTGACATTCCCTGCTCATTTTTATTTATTCTTTTCCTTGTCTATTTCGTACAGATAAAAAGGGTGAGAACGATTTATGATTTAATGGGGGAGTTTGAATTATGGGGGAGATTTGAGATTTGATATTGGTTTTGATTTATATTTATCTCATTTCAAACTTGATACATCACAAAGGTTTTTGTTTCTTGTCTCATGTGTGTAGGTACAAAATTTGAAGATCAATATTTTGCACACCCTGATGATGATAATTTGAAGATGTTGAAGATTTTTGAAGAAAGTTTAAGGCATACATTGTTAGTATGTTTTCAGTTTTGGGTTCATGGGAGGGTATTAGATTTGTATAGGACATTTGATTATATAACTCATATGTTTTTATTTTATACCGGCATAGACATAGGGGGAGATTTGTAAGGACATATTTTACATTGTCCGTTTACATTAGAGTATGTTGTATATCGCTACAAGAGTCGAACAAAAAGTTTAAGTTCAATCATGCATCACGACGGATCCAAATATCAACATTGTTCAACAGACAAGCCTCTGCAAGATAGATTTTCATAAGGTTGTGTTTAAGTCCATTAGTGTTTCATTTAAAGTTTTGGGATAATTTTTCTAAAATATTTTTAAACATCTGAGGCGTCATTTTTTGTTAAAATATTTTTTTCTAAGTCTTGAAGCTTAGTTTTAAAAGAGAAAGATTTTACGCTGATGTCATTCAAACGACAGTAAAATATCACACAAATGAGGACTTCATGCGACATGCTATGTCGCATGAAGGCTCTCGTGTAGCTCGCTTAAAGAATTTTATCAAACGACATGCTAATGTTTTAGTTTTATTACTTCATTTAATAGGTCACGCGAAGGGTTGTTCAAACAACATCACATGTCGTTCGAGAAACCTGGCTTTCTCAAGCGACGTCATCGACTCAATTTTTCTATAAATTCGTGTTAAATGAGTCCATTTTGCCTCAGAAGACCTGAGATTTTCATTCTACAAAAACTAGTTTTGTAAAATTTTTGTCTTCTCACTTTTTGAGGGTTTTTAACTTTGTTTTGATTCACAAATTGGTGAATCAACTTGGAACCTAAGATACAATTTTTCTAGAGTTTCTCTTGCGGGAAAGATTTCTCTACTTCTGATTTGGTACAACTTGAGGGAGGTGCTGGCTGACTACGACTGCGATCATTGGGAGTGCTTGTGGGTGTTCCTTACAGCTGCGTGTTCTTATGAGTTTGTTGTGGTCGATCCATTTTTTATTCTAGGTTGACATCTATGTGAGTGTCTGCGGATATTCATTGTAAATTTCATTGTGTATGTAAGTTGCGATTTACCTCTTGATAGTGAAATAAAAGGTTTTACCCGAAAGGGATATTTTCTTCAAATCGGAGTGTCAGCAATTTATATTTATTTTGTGATGGCATGATTTATACACCTAGATGCATGTGTTAGGGTGTAATTAATTTGGATAAAAAATTGACATCTAGTTAAATAAGATTAAAATTGGAAATTTGCGAATCCACATACAATCAATATTACATAGCATTCTGAAATTGGTAAAAGAGCTTTTTAAGCGATCTTACCTTTTTTACAAATTGGTATCAGAGCTTTTTAAGCGATCCTACCATTCTCAAAGGAGCATGGACTTCCATTGTTATATAGTAAAAAAGGGGAATAAAATGTAATATTTGATACAAATGACACCTCCTAAATAATATGTTGCTAGTCCCTAGACAGATAGTAAAAGATTTGTTCGTGTCAAATTTTGAAATTTATTCAAAAGATAATTATAAAAAGAAGAATGTAAATCCACTCTCATGGGATGTACAGCTGCATTTAGCATATAAAAAAAGCCATTAAACCCTTAGATTACCCTAGTGGACGAATTTTGTCTCTTGAGGGTTTATAGAGATGATACTCACAAACATCAGATTTTCTCAAGAAAGTAACCATTTTTCTAATCAAAAAGTTTTTATACACAATATTAAGTTTTAACAAGTAAATAGAAATGACTAGAAGATCTCTAAAATAGTTTATTTACTACAACTATTATGCTGAAGCAATTCATGAGAAGTATATGTATTGACTGAGTGCGTGGTGTGCATCACAAAATTTACAAACGATATTATTTGTAGCTTTTAATGACTCGATGCTTATAATGAAGCGTACCAGTTCAAATCTCACTGGTGATTATACTCAAAAAAATAAGAACACTCTAAATTGGTGTAAGTCACTCGGGACATGTAGACATGAGGACTAAATGTAAATGGAAACAAAACCTTGTACATGTCAGTGATAAAAGACGTTTATATATAAAACGGAAAATGTAATCTCATGAATGGATACTATTTTCTAAATAATGTGAAACTGTAATCTTTTCAATGTTGAGAAATCATTTTAACCCTATGATCATTTAAGGACTTTTCAGGATGAAAATGTGAATATGGATGATAGCGGTCAACACCAAAATGATTTAGTATTTTTGAAGAAAGGGTGAACTTTTGAAGAGTAATTTCTTTTTCCTTTATTTTCTTTGGAATTATTTTCTCTTTTTGAATTCCTTTTGTGAGTGCAACAACAATCACAATGAATAATCCCATGAAAGCAAATAAATGAATAAATTAAATCAATCACATGCAGAACACACAATATATTTGGTTCGGTAAATTGCCTACATCCATGGAGAGGTTACTGTTTTTCTTATTAGTGTATCACTCAAGATTAGAAAGTTGCATCCCCTTCACCCCGGGGTGAGGGTTTACCTTTATAATGATGTTCAAAAGGATTGAGTATAACTCGTAAGGTGTCCTTGAATATCTCTTCGAGATTATTGGTAACCGATCTGAGCTTATCATAATGTATTTAAGCACATGTTAAATACATAGGTGAAGTTGACTCCTTGAGTTGGGTCGGGCAGTCCTTGCATCATAGTGGGCTAGTCGGTTAACTTTGCAACTGGTCCTAGTGAATTATTTTAGCCCCCACAATTGCCCATAAAATCTTTGGGCGAAGATTTGTTGGCCCAGTATATTTTACCCTTTTTGTAGACCCAAGGCTTAAGGCTATTGAAACTTGCATGGAAGTTTTGTAATAACCCTAAAGTGCTGAGGATACGCTCGTTCGAGTGAGTTTGTCATGGAAAAATTGTAATAACCCTTGAACGATGCGGGTACATTGGTCTAAGAAATGATCTGAAGTGATAAAAATTATTCTTGACAACTGCACCCCGTGATTATATGCAAAGTTTGAAACAAAACTCTGCCCCTTCAAACCGTCATCTTGCATTCCTTAGCTTTTTCCTTCACAAATCTTCTGAGAGTTTCCTTTTTGCTTTCCATTTTTTCAGAGGTTATTCGCATTATCTCTTTCTCTTTAAGTTCCTTTTTCTTGCTTCTTCCGTTCATAATTCCCTTCTATTTTGTTTGTTGTATTGAACTTCTTCCATCAATGGCTACTCTTTATGGAAAAAGTGTTGAGGAGTTCAGAAAAATGTACACTATTCCTTCTTGGGTGAAAATCGATTGTTCCCTCATGACAAAAAATATGTCAGGGATATGGACAGGGGGATTTAGATTCATACCCTTTCAGTAGTCCAAGGGGGTTTGATGTTTCCCCTAAATCGATTATTTTTAGAATGTTTTGATTATTTTGAAGTTGTTCCTGCCTAGTGTGCCTCCCCAATACCTAGATAATAGTGAATGGGATACACAGGATCAACGAGCTCTATAGGACCAACTTAGGGGTCCTAGAAATCAAATTCTGCTATGTTTGGTCATACGCCACTAATGGTCTTCTGTACTTGAAAGAGAGGAAGGCTAACAGAATTTTGGTTATGAACCTACCTGATTCTAACAAGGGATATGGGATTAGGATTTTATTGCCAAGAAGTAGCAACATCCTCCCCTTCCTGAAGGAGATAAACACACAGGTCCTTTGTGCCCTGACTAGGGGGAATATCATAAGGTTGCTATTTATTTTTTCTTTTTATTATTAACTTTTTATTTCCGTCACTTGCTCTGCTTACTAATGTATGTATGCCTTATTTTTGTGCAGCTCACTCTAAAATAAGGAGCCATATTTCCAACATATAAAGGTTGCTGACCTTCTGAAGGTTTGTAGAATCAAAGATAGACTGCCTAACAGTAAACATCCTCGATCGACTACCTATCTTTTAGAGCATATCAACCCCATTTATTGGTTTATTGCTCGCCTAGTGGATGAGGTCCTAGAGATCACTCATTCGGATGAGGAAACTTCTTATTCAACTGAGCTAGTAGACGTTGATTCTTACTTTAAACAAGAATAAGAATTATATCAAACGGTTCCCCTAAGATGAGGCTTCTACTTGCTGAAGGTGATGAGGATGATCAAATCCTCCTTTCATCCAGGGTCAAGGTCCTGAAGAAGTTAAAGGGGGATTCCCTAAAATTGGTGGCCCTAGAATAGGGGGCAAAGAGAGAAAAGAAGAGGAAGAGAAGACAAAAAAAAATCCATTGAGGCCCCAATGAATATTTCCTCCTCTCTCTCTGGTACTTCTCAGGCCGATAGTATGGCCCTCAATCCATCTCTTGCCCCTAGTTTGCTGAGGGGGGCATTGCTTATTGTCGATCATGAGTTTTTGACAAGAATAGGTCTCGACCAGTTGTCTTTGTGATCTACCCAATCTCTTTCCTTGGTAAGTGTTCTCTTTTTTCTTTGTCTTGTCATTCTGAACTGTGGTGTTTGCCAATATTTACTTCTTTCCTATTTTAAGATTTGTGGAAAACTTTTCCACTCTTCTATATGGTCGTGTTGACCAATTAAAGAAGAACAAAAAGGTGATTAAGGCTCTAAAGAAGTCCTAACAGGACTTAGTTAATGCCCGAAAGGCCTTTGAAAAGAATAGGTTGACCATGATTGAGGTGATGGCCTCGTTGCGAACGGTTAATAATCTTCTAGCCTTGGAAAAAGGGAGACTTGATGAAAAGATCAAGAAGTTAACCAATGAGGTCCCTAATATTAAAGAGGCTAGCTTCATGCAAGGCTAGACGGAGGTGTATGACTACGTCGAAATCCAGATTACATATGCTCGGAAGGCGAGCTTTAAAAAGGAATGGGACCAAGTTGTGAAAGTAACAATAATCCCTCCTTATTCGGAGCTTTTCAAGAAGCATCACCCAGGTCCTTCTCTAGTCATTAAAAAGGAGCCTTCTGCTATCCACCCTACTGACCAGGTTACAAAAGCATCACACAAGGTCGAGACAGCTTCTGATCAGGCAGAGAAGGGTACGAACCAAAGGAAAGGCTTCGAATTCGTGTGCGAAGATGAAGGAGTGAAAATTATAGACTTATCTTTTTTCTCTTTTGGTTTTATTCAAATGTTTTACTTCCTCTTTTCCTTAGTTGTAATGGCTTTGCCTACCTCTTTGGTTGTTAATGAAAAAGGACTCTTTCCCTTTGATGATTTTCCCTTTATTTTTTGTTCGCTTTATTACTTATAGCTCGTTGTTGGGGATGTTTCCTCTTATAAGAATCTTGATAAGTTAATTGGTCTAGATGTGAGAGAGAAAGCTCGTCGCGTACTTTTAAAGTCCTGTAAGGCATTGAAACTGAGAACTGAAGCATATAAGGACTAGTCTACACGGGTCACAAATTTGAAGGATGATCTCTAAGACTTAGAGGGTGTGAGTTCCTTGATGCAGAAAGCGATAACCGACCTTAAGGCCCGACTTGTAGAAAAAAAGAATGTAGGGAAGGTTAGTGAACTGGTTTGGTCATAGAATGATGCTTTGAAGAAAAAAATCTCTAAATCGGAGGAAGATTATAAGAGGAAGAACATCATCATTACCGGATTAAAAAGAGATATAAAAAATCTCAAGTACATATTTAGAATGGGTCCTCTAGATGCATGGTCGGCAGGCCATGACGAAGGTTGGTAGGATGCATTGCAGGAGGATAAATATGTAGCATACAAGCATGTGTGGTTGAATGCCCTTAAGGTGCTCAAAGAACCCAAGGAGTCTCAATTGTGGTATATGTACCGGGTGGATTTCCCATCATATTGTCGACCTTCCTTTGTGAAAGATGAAAAGTTTGTTCCATTGGATGTTATCCCTCACCAACTACTTAATGACCTCGAGCTGGATCCCAACTGCGAGGATGAGTGTGCTCCTAATTCAGATGATGGTCGGAGAAGGAAGATAGAACAATTTTTATCTCGTCGACCATAATTTGTTGTGTATCTCTTGTAATCAATATATTTTATATTTTGGGATTTTTTTGAATAAATAAAGTTAATATCAATTGTTTCGCATTTTTCCATTTCAAAATGCCTTTGCATGTGTTATTCCATCTTTCTTACCTTTTAGGTTGTGTAGTCACACTCCCTTAGGCCTAGTAAAGGCAATGGAAAAATGCATCTGATTAATGAGCCATCAACCCATTTAAGATTTTTCAGACCAAATGGAGTTGGCTTTTATGCCTAAGGATCCCTTTTGTTGTTTCCTGGGAAGCTCGTGATGTTGTTTGTGTTTGAAAGTAACAAAGATCTGTGTACCATATCACTTCATTGGAATAAAGTGAATAGGTTATTGTAGTTGAATTGCAAGGGCCTAAGGATTTTTCTCAATTGAAATCACCTGAATAGCTTATTATCATTATCTTGAATCTTGTTCGGCACAAGGAAGTTCCTTGATTAAAATAAGTGGAATGACTTACTGTAATCAAGCAAAATCTTGCTCAATAACCAAATATGAGGTTGCTCTTATATAGGACTTATTGCTTGGAAATTCTGCATAGTATAGAGATAATAAAAACATTGAAACAAATGGGCCTTTATTCATTCATAACGTAAAATAATAACTGCGAGCAATATAAGTTTAAAACTAAAATTTTCATAAACTAAATGTGTTGTAATATAAGAAGACCAAAAGTAGAACTTCTTGAGGTTGGTCGCATTCCATGCTCTTGGTATCTCTATGCCTTCCATTGTTTCCAAGTGATAGGCTCCTTAAAGATCATCCCAGACCAACTTGAAAGGTCCCTCCCAGCTGGGCCCTAGTCATCTATTTTACGGCCTTACGATGCTACCAATAAATTTTTTTAGGACGTAATATCCTACCTAGAAATTCCTCATATTGACCCTTTTATCGTATTGCCTTGCCAATTGTTACTAATATGAGGCTAGATTGATCATGACTTGCTCTCGTCGTTCATCTGCTAGGTCAAGTTCAGTGCGAAGGGCATCATCGTTTAGTGTTTGGTTGGCCACTTTAATTCTCATGGTTGGGAGACCAGCTTCCAGCGGTATGATAGCTTTCATTCCATAAGTGAGTGCAAAGGGTGTTTCCCTAGTTGGTCTTCTGGGTGTGGTACAATATGCCCAGATAATGTGGGGGATCTCATCCACCCAGACACCTTTCTCTCTTTCCAGCTTCTTCTTAAGGCCATCAATCATTAATTAATTGGAAGCTTCTACTTGATCGTTGCTTTGAGGGTATGCTACCGAGCTGAAGTGGGGCTTGATTCCATGCCCATCGTAGAAATTCTAGAAAGGACGACTCTCAAACTGCATGCCATTATCAGTGATGATGCCTCTTAGTAACCTAAAGCGTGTTATGATATTCCTCCATATGAACCTTATCATGTTAACATCTATGATGTTAGCTAATGGTTTTGCCTCTACTCACTTGGTGAAGTAGTTTATACCCACCAGTAAGTGCTTTTGATTCCCAGGTGCAGTAGGTAGTGGTTCCACGATATCTAACTCTCATTGCGCAAACGTCCATGGGTTGGTCAAAGGCCTCAAATCATTAATCGATTGATGAACCATGAGGGAGAATTTCTTGCACTTCTCGTACTTTCGAACATAGACACTTGCATTTTCCTGTATGTACGGCTACCAATAGCCCTCTTTAATTACTCGAAATGCCCTGCGTGACTCCCATAAATACCATTGTGAAGCTTATAAAGAACTTTCTCGACATCTTTTGGGTGTGCGCACTATAAGTAAGGACCTATAAAAGATCTTTTGTAGATTTTTCCTTCGAGATCAAGATAGAAGCGACCAGCCTTCAATCTCACTTAGTGAGCTAATTTCTTGTCGACCGGCAGTGTCTCATTTTACAAGTATACAATAATTGTATCTATCCAACTGGGACCCTTTTTGTGAGAATATGCTCAGTGGCAGTCGTCTTGTCAATACTAGGCTTGGCGAGGAACTCCACTTCGATTGTTCATTTTAGGTCAGAGTCCACTGCTGAGCTTAGCATTGTTAAGGCGTTAGCATGACTATTTTTCCCCTTAGAATGTGGACCTCTTCGAGATCTGCTATGAGCTCATAAACTACGGTAAGGTAGGTTACCATCCTATCATATTTTGCAATAAAATCGCCCCTGACCTGGTTGGGAACTAGTTTAGAATTACCGAACACATTGAGATGCTCTGCCCCCGGCAGTAGGGACTTGCGTAGGCCAGCTATTAGTGCTTCATACTCGACTTTTTTGTTAGAGGCTTCAAAGCCTAACCCGATTCCTTGCTCAATAATGGTGGCTTATGAGGTTATCAGAACTATTCCCACTCCTGCCCTTTGGAATTGTAGGCACCATCAATGTAAAGAGTTCAGTCTTCTGACTGTGCTTTTCACTTATAAAACGATGTATAACAATTCTCATATGTGTTTACTTATTACATTCAAGAAAATAATAATAATAATAATCATACATATTAATCCTGAACTCGCTAATTAATATTTTTCGAAACCAATTTTATTTTTCCAATTAAATTAATAATTAGATGCACACGTGAAAATAAAATACTCATAAAAGTACTGAGTATTATAGTTTGGTATCAACAATAGTCCCGAAACTACACGCAAAGTGTCGCAAATATGGTTCATATGTGGCATAGCCCATTAAGGTTCCTTGGTGTATTTTAGGAAGTGATCAATCCATTAAAATCTAGTTTATTCTGTCGTAACAACCCAGATTTTTTTTAAATGGGAATTTTAAAATTTATTTTGGAAATCGGAGAAAAATAAATTTTAGATTTAATTATTTTAAATATGTTGGTTTTTATATTCGGAATTTGGAAAGCTAGATTACAAGACTCCTAATATGAGTATATATAAGCCATGGGCATTTAGAAGACTCCTCAAAATATAAAACTCTCTAGAAAAAATATATAAAAAATATCGACCATCAGATCGAGCTGAAATATTTTTTACAGCTTCCTCCTGTCTTCAGCTACTACGCCCCTAAATTTTAGCCAAATCCAATGGTCTGATCGTTCGGCATGTTTTTTTTAGTGTTTATATCTGATTAGAGCTCTTTTCTTAATCAAACTCTTAATCTTTTATATATCACCACAAATTCGTGGCCTGACTTTTCAAATCACTTTTTCATCATTTTTTTAATGAGAGGACCTCTCCAAAATTATTCCCTTTCGTCTACAAACTTAATCAAGTGTTTGACTCAATATTTGAAGGGTTATTTAGTGTTTTCTCGAATTTAGGCTAGAACGTGTTTTGATTATTTTCGCGAGAGGAACGTGATGGTGCGATCTGATTTTTGAGGCAGAATATATGTGATGATTCATGTGATGATTTTGAGGTATGGGACTTACACAATATGCTCCTAAATTTTCTCAAGAGTATTTCGTTTGTTTACTATATCAATTGCACTCATGTTGGATTGTGATATTCATTGGAATGCTGAAAAATTATTGGAATCTATTATTTGATTCATTGAGATATGTTATATTGTTGATTTGAGCATTGTGTCATGATATTTTAATATAGCACGGAGAACGGGCACCCGCCAATAGTCCAAAAATTGTTATATGGATTTGAGATGCCTAGGGGAGGTGATATGAGGCCTGGTGACCCATTGATATGTTGTTGAGAAATTAATATTGATATAATGCTTGAGTATTGCATTTGATTTGTATATGTGCATTCGTATTGTTGCGATTTATACATCGTGCTAATTATTTTTTAGCATTTATTCCTGTCATATTGTGTACTTCCCCGTATTTTCTTTAATTGGAAGGTTAGCGTGGATTGGGACGCTATGGACTATTTTGGAGAATTATTTTAGAGCTTGGATTGGAATATTTATTTTTTATGTATAAATTGGTGGTGTAATGAGTTGGAGAATTGGGTATTTAGAGAGAAGTATTTTTGTAAATCATTATTGTGGAAATAAAAGAATTGTGATTTTGTTATATTTAAATCATGGAAATTAGATGCTCTATACTTATTGTTGATGGATTGAGTTTAGTTTTTATCATAGTATCACGTTGCGTGTCTCTTTTTGGGCCACGGGGTGTTACATACCTCATATCATAGCAAAGTAACTACACACTCAAAATAATTTCATTAATCTCAACCTAATTAAAAATTACCCAGAAAGAATTTTTAATTAAATAAATATAGCAGTGCGTGTGAGAGTGATTTTAAAAGGAGAGGTAAATTATTTTAAAATGAAGAAATAATTAAGAAAGCAATTAAATAAATTAAAAGACTAATTTATTAAAACTGGAATTTAATTACAAATTACCTCTAAAAATGAACTATCCTACTCTAAAACTTCTATTTAAAATTCGGTGTGTAAAGTTGAATGCCTAAACTCCCTATTGATAGGTTGAATAGGGGGCTAATATAGGTATTACGAAATATGGCCAAGTGAGAGAATGGGTAAAAGAATGATGGGATGGGTCTTTTTAAAAGCATTTGGTTTTTATTACTTCTTTTATATGGGACAAAAAGGGTGGATGGCACAAAGGAGGGAATCTCGATTAAAGGGGATGAAATGAAAAAAGGGAATTGAGTGGAACAAATTGTTGATTTATTATTTTAATGAAAGAAAACAAAATGATAAAGAAAAGTGAAAGCAATATCAAAGAGGGATTGCACTCAGCAAAAACATGGGCGACAAAAGCGATGGAGATCTATCTCACGCATGGGAGAAAAGAAAGAAAATGGGGCAGGAGATGCACCATGCAGGTTGGGGAGAGAGGATAGAGGACACGTGCCACATGAATGTGATTGCGTGAGTATGGGTAAGGGAGAGGGAGCGTGAGGCCAACTGCGACTGTCACTCGCGAAGCCATTTTCAGCAACAACCCAATATCATTTCTGGAGGGTTCGAACTTGGGTCTTCCCCCATGCGTGCGCCAAGTCCAACCACTAAACCAACAAAACTTTCAGTTATAATTATGCAATAAAAAATATTTAGCCCTTTCATAAAACCCCATTCCAATAATTACAATTAAACCCCCCAACTTCCATAACTTTCACATATAACCTCGCATTGATTCACCGCAACAATTGACGTGATCCAAATTTCAAGCCCAATAATATTTTAACAGTGTTCGGGTCACGGTGTCAGTCTTCAGGTTTCATTCGGGACATTGACTTTGACTTTCTTTCGTGTTTGAACTTTCAACGGACATAATTTTTTCATTTAAGCTCAGATTGACACGTTATTTGATCTCAAGCGTTCCTTGATTTGAGGCCTACAACTTCGATGAATTGTCCAAGTCCGAAATTGGTCATTTGGATTTACCATATTACCCCTTAAGGTGCATATGTGACTATTTCTTGCCCAAATTGCATCCAGACTTCGTCTTTAGCATCATAAACCCTGTAAATACTCAAATAAAACTTTCACAAGTGATTAATGATGAATATTTAAGAATATACAGTAAATGAGTTTAACGAGGATGGGATTGCATTATTGTATAGTAAATGGGGGAATAAAATGCAATATTTTACCCGAATCAAAGAGCTCTAATGTTGCAAGCAATATTGATGGGATATTTCTGAATCCTCTGCTCCCAAGGCCCAAGAAGAAGAAACTCAATAAGTTATCTATGCCTCTCAGCCTTTAACTAGTGAAGCCCTTGTGGACCCTCAAACCTTGAAAGGCTTTTATGTAATTTTATTTGTTTTTATAAATTGTTGGTTGGCTATGAAGCACTCTTTGTAATATCCATCTCTAACCTAAATGAAAATGTAGTTTTGAAATCATGTAACTTTTCGCCTTTGCTAAAAAATTTATGCACTGCCTGAGTTGTCTAAGGTCAACCCAGTACATAGTACACCTTTATCCCCCCCCCCCCCCCCCCCAATATTACTTAGTGAAGAAAATTAATTTCGATTACAAATTTACCGAAGTGGATCTGAGGGCCCTGAGCTTCTATAATAGAGAAGTAAGCCTTAGAACCTTAGCACGCTTGATACTTGTGTTCTTTAAGACTTAATCCCCATAATTTTTGTACAAACAGTTAGTCCCCAAAAAAATTTAGCCTTAAAGGCTTAAAATTAAACATATAAAGGGTCCTAAGACCTTAGGTTTAAGATTTTTCTTAACCTTAAGCCCCTTATTGGGTCCTGAGACCTCTGAGCTTAGGTGTATTAAATGCTGGAGTTTTATAAATGGGTCATGAGGCCTTTAGAGTCTTAGGAAAAATATTAATTTTAAAGTCCTTATAAGAGTCTTTTGACCTCTTCATTTAGAAAATTTTTAAAATTAAAGTCTTTATAAGGGTCTTAAGACCTACAAATCAATAAAATTTTGAAAATTGAAGTCCTTCTAAGAGTCCTAAGACCTTCGAACTTATAAAATTTTGTAAATTAAAGTCATTATAAGGGTCCTAAGATCTTCAAACTTAGGGACTTTTTAAAAATGAAGTCCTTGTAAGGGTCTTAAGACGTCCGGATTTTGCACTTTTGCTTTTCTGTCAAAACTGACATTTTGAGCAATTTTTTGCGTTTCAATATTTATCCCTCCTAAAAATTTTCAAAAATGGAAGTTTTTTAATTAAAATTTTCAGAAATAGGTTTAAGGGGTGTTTGGCCAAGGTTTACACATTCTTTTTTTGTATAACTTCACGAAAGAAAGATTTGTTGCAAAGAAATACCCTTATGAATGGGTAATTTTATGGATCCTTAGACATTAGCCTCTTGCAATTATGGATGAAAATCTCAATAATTATTTTTAGTCTTTATTGTGTCCTTAGATCTTTGACTATGAGTTCATAGTCTTCTAGACCTGTAGACTGTAGTCTTTATTGGATCCTTAGAGCTTTGACTATTAGTCTTAAGTTTAGGCTAGAGTCTTTCTAACTTGAAGTTTGTATCCTGAGACCTTATCTTAAACCTAGAACCAAGGTTGAAGTCCTTTCATATCTTTATTTTGGGTATTAAAACCTTTCTTTAAGTTTTGAACCAAGGACGAAGTCCTTGCAACTCGATTTGAGGGCTCTTAAACCTTATATTTTTAGAGTCAAGGTTGAACTCTTTGTAACTCTTAATAAAAATTAATGTTGAATACATCATGGGTAACAGAAATCTTCATTTCATTTCTTTCAACCAGCAGATTATGTTGTTCATAGCCACTTTATGGGAGGCCATTTGTCCCTTAAGACTTATGTTGCCTTGATTTTATTTCTTCATTTGGACCCCTAGTTGCAAGGTTAATTGTCCTCATCTTTTAAGCCGAGTTACTTACACTCATAAATTATATGCCCACACTTTCTTGAGCGAGCTCATACATAGGTAGAGTAAAGACCTATGTTGAGGCCTCAGCAACCTTCTGAAGCTTTATTGGAACCTCTGTCAGGCCTTATAGAGCACTGAGTGACCTATATTTCGTGGAGATGATGTATCACTCTTGAACCATCTTTTGATCCCCAAAGACCTAACCTACCCTCTTGGGGTTTGATATAACAGCATCTAAATCGTTAAGTGATGGTCTTCCCATTATCACGTTGTAAGTGAAGGGCAAGTCCATAACTCTGAACTTTCTCCACATAGTTTTGCATCAATCTTTGGAGATAAGGGTGAGGGAAAATGACATACCCCAAGGAATAGGTTCGTTCTCCATTAAATCCAATGAGAGGAGTGGTGACTAGTTGCATGTGCTTCATGCTAAAGCCAATAACCTCAAAGGCGTTCAAGAATAGGATGTTTGTGGAACTTCATATGTCAATGAGAACTCGCATTATACTAGCATTACCCATGATCACTGTTATGACAAAGAGGTCGTCATGAGGCAAATGGACCCTCCTGAGATTTACTGACCCGAAAGACTATCATAAGGGCTTCTTTCAGAGCTTGATGAGGGAAAGAGAAGTGGTTAACATGGACTCCTTCTTACTGGATACTTCTGAGGATAGCCTTTTGGCTGTGGTAGATAAGCCCCTGCAAATTCTTGGGATATACAGTGGACATCTATTAGGTGGAAATCATCTTTTTTTTATTTTGTTATCATGTTGGCCTTTGCCCGCATCTTTCACTATGTACTCTTTGAGGCAGACCCTCTTTATTACCCCCCTTAAAGGCTTCTTCCAGTCAAAAACAGTTTTTTTTTGTGACCATGGTTCTTGTGGAACTGATTATAGTTGGAATTATCTTTATTATCGGCCACGATCCTCATGGGCTTTGTCCCACATAAGATATATTGAGATTTTACGACTGTAAACACCTCACATATGGTTCTTGTGAGTGAGGTGAAGTGTTTGACCTCTAGAGGCCCACTTTTCTTAACTTCGTCCTTCCTCTTCTTAGACTCCGATGCTTCTGAGGTCTCCCCCAGATGGGAGAAGACATCTTTCCTCTTTCCGTATTGGGGAGAGGTTATGTCATGTCTGGCTGAGATAGCGTCATCGGCATTCATATATTTTTTAGCTCTTTCTAGAAGCTCAGTCATGGATTTGGGGGGGTCTTGCTAAAATATCGCAACAAGTCTTTTAAGGTGAGGCCTGAGATAAGGTCTTTCACACAAATGGTGTCACTCATATCATCCACCTAGAGTTCTTTATTTAACATCATATCATATTCCCATAGGGATTCACCAGTCTTCTGTCTGAAATGGATGAGGAAAGTGACAGGCTTCCTCATCTTCTGAGCTCCAATCAATTGGTTGATAAAAGATCTTGCAAGCTCAGTGAAGCTTGTGATGGTCCTCGTCTTGAGCTTGGCGAACCAATGCTTGGCAGTTCCTCTTAGGCTAGTAGAAAAATCCCAATAGATAACATCAACTAGGGTGTCTTGAAGGAGTAAGAGTGACATGTAGGTCTCCAAGTGGTCGATGGGATCCTTGGATCTATCAAACGTTTTAATAGTAGTAAGCTTCAACTTTGGGGGAATAGAATAATGATAAACATCGTTATATAATGGAGACAACGTCTTCTAGAGGGAACCGGTCTTGTATCTTATTTTTCTCGCCATCTTAGGGTCTAGTCGCCCTTTAACCTCCTTGGGATTGATCTTTGGGGAGTGATAATTTTTCCATGAAAGGAATGCGGGTCAATGATATCTGGGGAGCCCTGGGTACGCCCTCAAAATCATTATCTCCTTCTGACGAGGGCTTGTCATTCTCTTCAGTGATGCTACGATCGGTAACTACGAATTCCTCCACCACTGGTTATAGAGGGAACCTACTAAGGATGGTACTCAGTTTATCTTAGATAACTTTCTGTTGGGCCTCCATTTCTTTGAAGGAGAGGGATAAGGAAACATTGGTTACCATTTTAGATATAGTGAGTCATTTACTTGGAGGAAATAGAACTTGTCATTACCACAGACGGCGCTAAACTGATAGGAGTATAAATTATTTTGGAATTCAGACCCAATAGTTCTCCCCTCTATACCTGAGATGGGTAAGAGCAGAGGAGTTTCAAATCATGAGACGGTGATGTAGAGTGGTTTGAACCTTAGAATAGGATTTTATATCCATTGTTAAAGGAGTTGTATTGGTTTATTAGATTGCAAATGAAGTATTATGGTCTAAGAGACCTCTAAAGCTTTGTGCAAGAGTGTTTAAGGTTTTCCATCCTTTGTCAGTAGTTCAAAGGACCTTAGGAAGTAACTGATTGACTTTTCTAAGGGTTCCTGAATTCTAATCTAGGACTCGACAAGATATACAAGTCGTATAATCAAAGAAAATTATTTAAGTTACAAATATGAACTCACAAAAGTGGATTATGAGTATGAAACAAAGAGTGAAACACTTGTGAAATTCTATAACTCTTAATTCTCTATACGTCTAATTGTTTGAATGTGTCTTCATCCTTCAACCAGCCCCTATTTATACACAAACACCCAGATAGGTAATGAGTGGACTAGCACAGCAAGCTCGCGGTGTCACTAAGGTCTGCCGATGTCAGCAAGGTAATGGATTATTGGTCAAAATATGTTCAGGGTATAAGATGGTTGTTAATAGTATTAAATGATGATGGAAGCATTCAATGAAAGTGGATATGGGTAGTGATTGTAGTTGGAATAGTGTCTTGTTTTCCATGCCAAACTAGTTATAGGTGCTCTGTCGAAGGTCAGAGAGCTCGGGAGATACTACAAGATTGACATAAACTTTCCTTGAGGTACTATGAGATGATAGAACTCAATTATGAGGGTCAAGAGACCTTGGTAAGTTGCTTCTCTTTAGACTAAGGTATGTTCAGGGCATCAGATGCAGCGGAACCATAATACTGAATTCTCTGAGCATGGTAGGGGAGATATGTTAGAACGATTAATCATATTTACACAGAATGAGAAGTGACTAAGGCCTACAATAGTACCGTGGAATTTTGTTGAGTGCAGTGGAGGTCTGAGGGGTCACATGATAATCTTTCTGAGGTATGAGGTCAATTATGAGACCTCTTCTCTAACTCGAGGATATTAGGGGGTCTTTAGTGTCTTTCAAATGCCAAGTTTGAAATAGGGTATCATCAATTTATAAGTTTTTATGAGGATGAAATTATTTTTTTTTAGTAATTAAGAAACCGGACATAAACATGTCTAGGATAAAAACTTTCAAATTTATAGGTTGTTGAAATGTTGTATGTCATTAGCATGATGACGTTTTTCATTCTACACATGGTGCATATATTATTGGTTAATATTAAGCCAAATTTCAAATCTTCATGTGTCATTTAAAACCTTTTTCATCGTTGAAATTCGACGGCGTACGCACACTTGGGCAAAACATGTGAATTTTCAAACGTGCTATATTTTAATTACAACTCCTCAAGCTTGAAAAAATTCACACATTTTGAAAAATAAGTTTTGAAAGTTAGTTAAAGTTACTGTAAGGAGACAAATTTCCAATTAAGTCTTATGTAGTGTTGGCTCAATTCCAGACAAAAAAATTTGAGTCATAGGATAGAGTGTAAAGTGTATCCATCTAAGCCTATGATGAGTTTTCCGAAGACCTAGCCACCAGATTTTAAAGCTTCATCATTACCGCATTTTTAGTGTCTCATTTATACGTCAAGAACAATTGGATTCCATAGTCTCTAAAGGTATCAATGCAATTTTATATATGTAGGGGACTTGGAATATTTTGTGGGTGTAATTTTAATTTAAAATGGCTTTTACTTTTCAGAAATCATTTTAGAACTTTATATTAAAGTTTTGGGCTTCAAAAGAATTTTCTTGGGATTTCTGAAATCTCGTTTGAACGAGATTGGATGTCGTTCGAACGAAAGCCAAAGTCGTTCGAATGAGATTCTGACGACTTTTGGCATTTTGCTTATGTTTTCTCGTTAGATATTCTCGTTTGAACGACCTGAGAAGTTTTTTTATAAAACTTCTCACTTGCCCACTTGTTTTCCCACTACTTTTTCTGCATAACTAAGTATGGGAAACACATTTTTGTACAGAACTTTTCATTCCCTTTAAGAGAAAAAGAGAAAACATACTTGAGAGAAAAAGTTCCTTTTTGTGCTTTACTCCAAAATGATTAATTCTTGAAAACACATACACCCATATCTTAGTTTAATTCCAAGATTTCATATATATACATTGTGCTTGGAGAGTTGTTTGGCACCGGGTTCTACTCTACCATTTGAAGAGTTTGTTTGGGTTTGCTTCTATTACCCATAAAGAAGAAGATTTGTTGTTGCGGTGTTCCCACTTGAAGAAAGGCTTCGGGTGCGTATTAACGGAGATCGAAAGCCTCATTAGTGGATTTCAAGATTCTGGTGGAATCCGAGATTGTCACCTAGGCGAAGATAGTTACAAGAAGACGCGTCAAGACTTGGACGGAGTCAAGTCGTGTGTGGTAATTCATATGCCTTATAATCATAAAACCATACTTAGTGGACTTAAGGCTAGGGCCGACCGAGGTTTTTCCCATTTGGGTTTTCCTCGTATATCGGTGTGTAGTGTGATTGGTTTATCTTTATCTTGCAAAAATCACTTATAACGCATGCTTAGGATAATTCAAGATAAAATTGGTTTAATTATCACACTAATATAATTTGATGTTTAAAATTGTTTGGGTGAAGTTTATGTTAATTTAATGCAAGTCTAGATTATTTAATTTGATAAAATTTTGGTTTGGCCTATATAGAAAAATGAATTCATCTTATTAGGCAAATTTTAGGACTTGGGTTTAATTAAATTTGTTTAAGTGAATATTTATGTTGGATTAACTTTATTTCACTTTAGTTGAGTTTAATTTTAATTTGAAAGAAATTAAAATTTGAAGGTTGTGTGTGTTATGTTGAACCATCATATTCCGCACTTTTAGGAAATTTATATTAATTAACAGAAGAATTTTAAAATTAGGGGTTCCACCGTTCTCAGTTACTAATTATAAAATTTTCATATCTTAAATGCCAAGATGTCAAAATTCACATCCGACCCAAGGATATGATCAATGCAAGTGCATAGTCGGATGCCCTATGTGTTAAACTATTGCTGTTATCATATAGTTTTCTAGAAATACTCACCTAAGACATCTATATGGAATCAAGTTATGGGCTTGATTAATGTAAGACTCAATTTTTTCATATGGCATTATCCAATCTTTATAATAAATGGATACAAATACAATTTCAATCTCCCAGTTTAACTATTATGTGGCAAAACTCAAAAAACATCTTAGTCGTGAATCGTCATACAAACCCCACTAAATCAAATTATGAGTGTATTACTAAACAAAAAGTAAATCCAAATACCGACACAATTTGTGATTTAATCGAGTATGAATATGGGTAGATTGTCAAATCACCAAGTCAATAACTACAAAAATGCAAACAATAAACAAAGATCGAATAACCATCTAAGATCACGCGGGTATAACAATGCAATGAAGAAATTTCCCTTTCTCGAGAACTCCCCTTGAATATGATATTAATATGAATCAATATGGGGAAATAAAACATGTATCTCCACCTAAATTATAGAACCAAACATTTACAATACTCCAATGTGTCTCCCCTTTCTTTGACATAAATATACATCTCCATAATACGTTTCTCCCCGCACAAGTTCTTTCTCCTTCATGAGGCTAGAAAAGCGAGGAAGTACATGTATAAACATATAAACAACTAACCAACTCACTCTATCTTAGATGTTTATCCTTATTTTTTACAAGAAATAGTCAAAGTCAATGTATAAATACATTGTAGATAATATTCACAAGGTATACACCTCAGTTAAGAGACATAGCATGGTAGAAGAAAAATCTCAAGACAAAAGAGATAAATATGGGAGCTAACAGAGGCTTAAGTCAAGAAAATCAATATGGATAACATCTCAAACATATCATAGCCAATTTTAAACATGTAAAATTTGATATAATGCCAAACGCAACTAATCATCACATGAAGCAAATACAACCTGTGAAATTAGATTACCAGTAACATTAAACAGATCAAAACAATACAGGCATACTCATAAAAGATTTATGATAACATATGAAAATTTGAATATCCATAACAATAATATATATTGTGACCATCCTAGTCTCTTCTCTCCCCGGGAGAGCGGGAGGGGGTGAAGGTCTCGCGCCCTCTCTGCTCTAGGAATGCTTCGATCGTCGTCGGTGTGGGGTGAATGTAAAGAGATGGAGTCGCCAGCCTATTTTCACAAAATAAGCAAAAGAACCTGTCTTCGCCTCGAGAGAGCGGCATCAAAGACAAGTTGATGCTTACGAAATCAATAGTTCGAAGGTTCAGGGGCTAAGTTACGAAATGGGAAGGTGTCAGGTACCCATCCCGCCCTTTCGGTCTCTCATGGGTTGGTGTTACTGTTTTCCTTTATTTCTCCGTGAAGTGTGTGTGTGTGTGTGTGTGTATATAATGGAGATCGAAATCTCTCAACTCATACCATGGAAAAGATAAAGTGAGGTCATCCATAGGAATGTTCCCAAAATAATATTTATAAAAAATACGATTTATGCGTTTATCGAAATATTGATAGCTATAATGAAATGATAATATATCTTGGATAAAGTGCTAGTAAATATCACAAACATAATATGTATTAAAATAATGTACAGATGCGAAGATGGAAAAAATCAAAAAAAATGGAAAATTAGAAATTTAGAAAATTGGAAAATTGGACTCGAGTCTCAGGCTTTAACCCGAAATGCCAACGTAGCCTATAAAGGCATCAAAGTCCACGTAGTTCACTTGTGTCATAAGGGTGGGGTTATCCCATAGATTCGAACGGGATCTTATTATATGTGTGTGTGTAGAAAATGTGTTTTAGTTTTGAGAAATTGTGATGGATAATCCAATTGGAATTTATAGGTGCAACCCACTTTTTGTTTGTTTTGGGTTTTTTATAGAAAATAAAGTATGTACAATATAACTAATAAAAAGGTGAGATGTTGATGTGTATAAACTAAAGCAAAAATTAAATTATGAATTTAATTTTATTAATGCGAAATTAAGAAATTTAAAGAGAGAAAAGGATTTTGGACCTTCTTTGAAAAACTGAAGCTTTATCTTGATCTTAGATGAGCTTCCTTGAATTTTCAGATGAATGTTGTATGTGAGAGAATGAGATTTTGCCAAATTCGGTATGAAAATCATGGGAATGTATGATGGAAAGGAATTTCACACAAGAAATCTTCATTGATTGAAAACAAAATGTTGCTGAGATCCCTGGTGTTGATGGATCTGAGGTGTCCTTTAGGAGTGAGGTCATGCCCTTTATTTATAGGGTAAGGAGGTGTCGATTGGCATAGCCCTAGTCCTTCCAATCTACAGGTAACCCTAGGCACATGGACCTGCCAATCGAAAGTCTCGAACAGATTATTTTGCCAAAATGGTCTTAGAACGCAATCCATTGATCCAAATTTTGCACGGCCCATACCGTTAGTAAGGTAATTCATAGACCTTAAAGTATCATTTGGATCGCTCTCGGGTTCAGGAGTTGACTTTGGGTCCAACATGACTCGGAAACACTCGTCGATCCTTTGGACGAGAGATTATCAGATGAAAACGGATCTTTCGTCCAAACGGTAAGTCAGAATCACGCACGGGCAGACCGTTGGAAAGTTTATATGAGAAATTTCGACATTATGAAGAGCTTCACTTGGTTTAGAAAGTTGACTTTGGTCAACCGGGGCCCGGAAGCGCCCAGTGACCTTTCAGAGTAAAATGGGTCGTTCATCTGTACCGTAAGGCAGATTCACGCATAGGGTGGACCGTTGGAAAGGGTATTTAGTGTCCTTCTAAGATTCATTCAGTCTCATTCGAGCAGAAGAGTTGACCTTAGTCAAACGGAGTCCGAGAGTGCCCGATGGCCTCTAGATTAATTTTTGAGGGAAAACAGACCATTCGTCTGAACGGTTATGCCATTTTGCGCAAGGTGTGGACCGTTGGAAAGGGATTTCAGTGCCCTTCAAAGATTTAAATATATTTCACCCTAATTATGAAGTTGATTGGGGTTAAATCGAGCTCGGGAGCGCTCGGTAGCCTTCAGATCGATATTCGATGGTAAAATGGTTCATTCGTCCGAACTATTATGTCGATTTGTGCACAGGGTGGATCGTTGGAAAGGGGATTCATAGCCCTTCGAAGATTCATTGATCTTTCGCTCTGCCAATAGAGTTGATCGGAGTCAAACGGGGACCACGAGTGTCCTAAGGCCTCTAGATCGGTACTCGGAGTATGACCTTGGGTTTGTAGTGAAATGGAGAGGTGTTAGGGACCTAAAAAGAGACTTAGGGGGTCATAGAATGTGGTGTCTACAGAGCCCCTTGGTGGGTGAGCTTGTAACAAGTGAAAGTCATCGAATAGATACCACATGATGTTTAGGAAAGAGGTCAATTCGATCGACCTAAGGGATGAGGATGATCGATTCAAAGGGTCGAGGTCAATTCTGACCTAAGGAAACGTTGGGAATGGTCGATTCTGTGATCTGAGGTCAATTCTGAGGACCTTAAGTAGGGGGAGACCAATTCTACGGCTCGAGTTTAATTCTGAGGACCTTAAGGTAGGAAGCGACTAATTCTAAGGGTTGACATCAATTTTGAGGGCTTAAGATAGGGAGCGAGCAATTTTATAGGTCGAAGCCAATTCAGAGGGCTTTAAGTGGACGCGACCAGTTCGGAAGGTCGAAGCCAATTCTGAGGGCCTAGGGTAGGGAGTGACCAATTATGAGGGTCGAAGTCAATTGGGCTTAAGTAGAAGTAACCAATTCTGAAGGTCGAAGCCAATTCTGAGGTCTTAAGTTGAAGTGACCCATTCTGCAGTTTTAAGCCGATTCTGACGGTTTTAAGTCGAAGTGATCAATTAGGGTCAGAGTCAATTCTGAGGGTTTACGTTGTAGCGACCAATTATGCGGGTCGAAACCGATTCCGAGGGCTTAAGTTATAGTTTTCTTGGGGAAATTGGGAGATTCCACTAGGGAAGAGGTATTAATCCGAGGATTTGGTGCAGGCTTGCTGGGGAATTTTTTTATTTCTGCGATGTCCTTTAGAGGCATTGCTGGGGAGATATCCAATTAATTTTTGGAATTAGTATTCCTGCTGGGGAAGTAAGTGTTGTATTAAATGTTTTTCTTGGTAAAAAGGGTTCTAATATTCATTTGGTAATTTGAGGAATTTTTTGGGGATTTTTTGGCATTTTTGGGGAATTTTTGTACAAAATTTCAAGAAGGGTGCCGACCAGCAGGGTGTAGGAGGTGCCAAACGACAGCGGCACAATATTTTAGGGTTCCTCCAGCAGGTGAAGAGATAGTTCCAATCGGTATGTTACTGGGAGTTGTCGATCGGCATGCCTCTTAGCCTCCTATGAAAAGGGGAGAGATTTCCTCATTTTTCACAGCTTCCAGATTTTCTCTCTTCTGCTCTTTCTTTCTGCAAACTGTTCTAGCATTTCAAAACCAAGAAATGGTTGATTTTTCAAGCAATGATGTCCACATAGCATGGTTAAATGTCAACAACTGGGCAAAACTTCGAATGGCGGGCCAGGGTGCCCCTAGCATTGGGTAGTGAGAATGCTTTCGACTCGTTCGAGCCAGTTACGGATGAGTGGACTCTTTTGCGCGAGCCGACGCGCCATCGATCTTCTAGGGTGGTGAACCCTAGTGTATATTTAAGTGTTAATGACCTTTGATATTTTTTTCTTTCTTGGTGATATTTATTTATTTCTTGCAATTTTGACAAGGGTTTTTCCTTTCGTCTTTGACAGAATGATAACTCTACGTCGAACCTGCGTTCTCGAGGGATGACAAGGCTCAATAATGTCTGGGAGAACCTTCCACCAGTGGTGCATTAGGTGGTGTCATCATCTGGATTTGGTAGATATGCGTCTACACTGGACGAGAAGCCTCGTTCGATGGTTGTCCTTTTCACTTTGGAGGAGAGGTGGTGAAACACCACACACACACCATGCATTTCGGCTTTGGGGAGATGACGTTGACTCCCATCGACGTGGAGCAACTACTGTGGCTGGAATATGAGGGGGTCCAAATAGAGGTGGAACGAACTTTGTGGGTGACACCGTCGGCGCTGGGTGATGTGGAGAGGATAGTCTCTAGGGACTCTATTCGTTTGTCTCTTTTGAGGGAGGTGTTGCTGAGTCGACGCATCGACGAGACCAACGGGATAAAAGTACAGCAGATGGCTCGTCTATTTATTCTGTTCTTGTTGGGAGGGTTTTTATTTGCGACGAGAGGCAACATTGTCCCCTTGTGGTTTTTGCCATTTTTTAATATCCCTCTTTTTGATTGGGGGAGCCTGACTTTGGCGATCCTTTATTTTTCTTTGGACTCATTCAGGCGATGCTACCGGTAGACCTTTACTGGCACCACGTATCTTTTGGAGGTATTCTTTACTTTGTGCATTTTTTATGCATTTTCATTTTCCTTTATGAATTTATCCTTTTAATTGATGACTCTTTGTCCTTTGAAGACTTGGTTTTATGATGTGATTGGTATTAACGCCCAATGAATAGCTTTGAAGTATGAGTCCGTTGGGGACTTCAGCCGGATGTACCGGTAGCGGAAGTCCAACCAGTAGTCGAGGAGATCCATTTTTTAGGGGCAGTGCGTCAGGTCTTGAACGGCCTAACGAGCAATCTGGTAAATCTGTTTTCCCTTTGAGACCATTTTTCCTTGATGATCTTTTCAGATATTGGTTTTTCGCTGGGGATTTTGTAGGTGACCTTCTATCCCTGGGGGACAACCATCCAGCACACGGAGGTGACCGGGGAAAATGCACAGCTGCGTCATTTGTTGGCACATGAGTTCGGCTACCGCTGGACCTGGGGGAGAGATTAGTCTGACAAAGGGTGGAGGACTAGGTTATGCCCCCGATGTACATGAGGCGAGAGCGGGAGATGTCAAAGGATGTGAGGGTGGCAGTGATGCTCGACGAGCCTTATTCATCGTATACCGATACGGTGGCGACCTATGATTATCTAGATGTCGTGTCGAACTGGATGATGCCGCCCAGCATATATGATGTTATGTATCTTCCTCCTACGGGCTCTAGTAGGGGCACGATTCGACCAGTGGGGTTGCCCACGGTGTGGGTGGTGCGTCGATATCGATGGTGGCGATGACATCATAAGTTTCGTTTGTGCGGTTGCCTCCTCATTCTTATAACATTTTATGGTCTGACGGAGGTATAGTGCGTATGCTGCATCACCAATGTGATGGACCCGGAGGAGCTGGAGATGATAGAGGATAGGGGAGTCAATTTTAGAAACGACACGAAAAAACGACACGGAACGACACGAAATTGACCCAAAATTGACACGATATTTCGTGTTCGTGTCGTGTTTTTTGACACGAAGTCGTGTCGTGTCGTGTTCGTGTCTTAATTATGAGTCGTGTCGTGTCGTGTTATCGTGTTATCGTGTTTTTTAGGCCTAAAATTTAAGAAATTATGGTTGTCGTGTCGTATCGTGTCGTGTCGTGTTATTTTTTATTCGGGTCGTGTTCGTGTCAGCTAAAAAAAACACGAAGTCGTGTCGTGTCGTGTTCGTGTCCGAAAAAACCTTGTCGTGTCGTGTCGTGTCGGGACAAAACACGACCCACTGACCCGATTTGCCACCCCTAATAGAGGACGTCCTTCAGCCGGGGGTATACCTTTCATTTCTTTGCCTTTTGATTTTCTAATTTCTTTCTTTGCCTCAGACTCGATGATTTTATCTTTTCTATTTTTTTAGCAATGCATTTGGGTATCGACCACTTGGCTGAGAGATATTCGGGATTGGGTGGCTTCTGCGACTTCTCATATTTGGGATTCGATCCCGATTCCGTCATGCTTATGTGACACCCCGCCTAATTAAATACCGGGCGATCACTCCTTTATTAAATTAAAATCAAGGGGAACAGTTGGTTCATTCTTAGCATCACTGTCGTTAAAATACTTTTCCAATTTAAACACCCTAAATAATTAAGCTAAGTGTCAAAACCATTTAAAACCTTATTCTCATTTTATTAAATCCGGTTATAAAACCTTAAACCATTAACATCTAAAGAGTCACACCACAAGTAGAAGAATAAAATGAACATTTAAAAGTTTACCCAACAATAATAAATCCCAACATTAAAATACTAAGGAAAACATCCTGACAATAACAATTCCGAAATAAAGATACTGAAATTAAAAGAATTACAATTTCTGACAATATCAACTAAACAATGGAAAAAGGGCGACACATGCCCCCACTGGATAAAGTTGAACTAGAAGTAGAGTCAACAATGAGGTCGTCTAAACAATGGCCTGCAACTCCCACAAAAGCTACAGCGCCTTCCATCCAAAGGATCCTATGCAAGACGCCCCTCTGGCTGGGCACCTGTAATACATACATATATATACAAGAGAAAAAGAAAAAGAAACGGGTCAGAGCCCGATAGTGTATATGATTTAAAAATTCGTTTAGCAAGTATTTAAATTGATTACAGTCCAACGCAACAACATATTAGTGCGACACTCTCTTGAGAAATTCTCACCTCTCTTCTAATGTGCACTCCTATCGCACTAACCTTTTTAATGGTTTATCTCGTCATATATCGCACTAATCTTCCCAATGAATTTACTTATCTTAGGTGACTCGTAAGACTTTAGAACTGAACAACATAATGGTTTTTAAAGGATAAATTTCATTTAGTGACAAGTCTCTTATTTTTAACTTTATTAATTAATAAAGGTTTCCAGTGTCATGTTATACTTTATCAAAACAAGTATTTCAATTTGAGTCATCAACCATGTCCTACTTACCATATCACAATAGGCAATTCCAAATTTTAGAACTTCATATATATTAATTACTCGTATAATATATATATTCTAACAGCACCCCACATAAAAATTTTGGTGCGGGCATACTCTGCTATCCAATCCACGTATCAATCGTACTAAAGGGAATACAAGTTCGGAATCACTCTCGAACTGTATGAATACATACACAAACAATATTGAGGCGAAGCATAGTTTCCAAGTCCAAGAGGTCAGTACATACCCTCACGTCTCTTCGGACCGTGACTACCGATTCGATAGTCTGTACCTAGGATTTCTATCTTCTAGGTTACGAGTCAATATCCCCCATAAGGCACACGAGATAAGATCGTCCCAGTGCGGTAACCTCGGGGATAGCAAGTAGCGCGGGCATGATTTTTACAAGTATATAATATATGCATACACAATCATATAAATATACCACTTTTATTATGTCAATCTAGGTTTATCCCATAATACACATTCACGACATTTATCCTTATTTTCCCATTATTATTTATCAAGTATAATGGTTCATCTCTAACTTTAATTCGAAGGGTTCTTCCAACTTACTACGTAACACTCATGGAATCTATTCTCCCAAGTATAAATTCAGTAGGTATCCATTTATGTTCCAACGTAACTCTCTCTTACGTGTCTCTCCCCTTTAATCTATACTTACATTGTCCCTTATGCAAAATATCCCAAAATATAGATTTCGCCTTACATTAAAGGTCTCTTATTCATTAATGAATCTTACTGGTCATCATTATCTCCCAAATTATGTTAACAAGGATGTCTAAGGAGTTTTCTACATTTCGAATCAATTCAATAATTTTAAAAGGGGAAACTTAAGTCTGCCAGGAGGGGTCGATCGATCGAGGTTAGGGGGTCGATCGATCGAAGATTTGGGCTCGATCGATCGATCAAACAGGTATTGCGATTTTTACAGTTTTGTAGTTACGGGTTATAACCCATATCTTCATCCAAATTCAAGTTTTGCATTCCCAAATGTCCAAAGATTTATACTACTCACATCCTAACATAATATTATGCATTTCCTACGTAAAACATGTCAATTTTCGTCACTAAACATGGATTAACAAGCCAACATTCATTTAAAACTCAAGAACCCTAGAAATCTCTTAATCATGGTTCTAATCTGTTTTCCCAGAATCTCCTTCTTATACAACATCAAAATTTCGTGGTTTAATCCTCTACATCACAAAAGGTTTCCAGAATATCATTTAAGTCATCATTACATGCAATTTCCTATCTCAAATTGGGTTTTTCTTCCATACAATTCGTCCTAATCATTCCTAAACCAATATGAAAGGTGCATCAACAAAATAAGCAAGATAAACACTTGCCTGAGATTTTTGGTGTTCTGGTTTGGTGCCGAATTTGGTGTGGTTGTGTTTTCCGTCTCGCGATCTACGCGTTGGCGGTGGCGGCGGTGCAAACGGTTGAGTTTTGAGCCTTGGAATGCCTTGAGAGCTCTCTCCACTCTTCTCTAATGGACGTTCTAGTGTTTTGAGCTTTCTAACCCTACATGATAACCCAGATATCTTATATAACCCTTTTAATTTTCGTGGGTTTAATTTCCCAAAAATACAAAATGACTAAAATGCCCTCCCGGGGTACTAATTAGGCCTAAAAACGCCCTGAGACCCAAATCAAACTCCCGGGTATACTTTTCTGACTATCTCGACCCTTACGAACGCGTTGGCACACTCAAAATGACCATACGAACAAATTATCAATATTCACTTTTATTTAACAATATTTAGTCCCGACGCGACACGGGCGCGTCCCGACTTAAATTTCAATAATTGTCATTTTATTCACACGTGACAATACTATAAAAATAAATCTCATATATTTCTATACTCATCCAGTAACATTCAACAAATAACAAATTTTCAATAATTACTAACTCTCGTCACGCTAGTAAATATTTAAAACAACATTCTGGATTAAAATTAACTTAATTATCTCAATTAAATTTAATTAATCCCTAAATTTAAAAGCCATGAAAATACGGGGTATTACATACTTCCCCCCTAATAACGGAATTTCATCCCGAAATTCGAAAAATACGGTCTATCAGGTAGCACAGTTCTGGATACCCCTTTTCCGTAAGGCGCTCAATCACCATAGTCCCTTTTTTTCTTTTTTTCTTTTTTCATAGTAACATTGTTTTACATTCTCATTGGAGACACTTCACATTGTGCTCCCAACCGACATTATTCGCATAGGTCATGCCTATATGTTATAAATTTCATTACCTCACTATCATTAGGAGGCCATACCTCACTACATGACAAATACTCGGATCTATTCATATACAAAACTCCCATTCGGAGAAAATTATACGAACATTTTATCACTCTTGCTCGCCTAAAACAGTCGTGGAATTCTACCACAGTTATCGGATGTTCTCTCGACCGATCCAAAAACTCTGATTATCTACTCTCCTCTGAACATACGGGAGGAGAATAGGCGAGGTTCTTCCATAACAAAATCTTAATAAGGACCTTGCACGCGGCAAACGGGTACGAGTGCTTCTACCGAGCATTCCTGAAATCATCGTACCAATATTCCAAAATATCCTTCACGTGGCTCCACAAATCTTTAATCACCGTGCGCCCATTCCCTGGCTACGGGTGATATATCCTACTCGAAACGAAATCTTATCTCCATTGGTTTCTGAAATCCCATATCAAAGGTGGGATTCACCAATCTCATCCTGATTTAAAAATTTATACTACGCCGGATCATGCACTGGCGCGATCCTTCCTTTCAAAGGAAGTCTGGGGCATACTAGTTAATATTGTAAGTCAGCTTAAAGGAGTATCAATCACCTCCTTCTCGGCGACTTTATTCACATGTTCGGGATGAACCTTTGATCTTGTTTTGAGGATGGTAACCCATCCAAGAACTGTACCGACTTTACCGACCTCTTCCAAATTCAGGAATTGTAGCTAAACACAAAATTCTTTGGTTGATTATCCTCTTTCAACCCAACCTTACCAATGGGCGGTGCATGTAGAGACTACTCACTACGTCTCGCTAAACATCAATTTTTCCCTTGAAATATCTCACATTAAGTGACACGTAATACTCCCCTTCCTTCCTTGTAGTATGTCGAAAGTTCCACCCGTGCTCTTCTCTCCACGAAGCGCACATCTGGATCTCTTATGCCGTACTAACATCATCACCCTTTATATGTGTGAGTCGCTCTCACATTTGATTACTAACAATTTCGCTCCGAGTGTTCTTCATAATCATTTAATTCTGCTCCATTCAAGGAATACTCTTCTTAAATGGCTTCCCACAGTCTTCCAATTCAAATTTGGGTGTGCTATTCTAATTGTACACCTATGTATGGATTATCGCCCCTCATGTGACGTTTAATCCACTCTATCACTTCCACTTCGTTAAACTAGTCCCACAAACATATATGACACACGTCCATGACCACGTCCCTTCGACTCGGACGATTTTAACTGCAATTAACCGAGATGTCAACATTCTTGCAACACCCCGTCCGCCCTAGAAGAGCGAACGGCGTCCTACTCATCCGTAGAACAAACTAAATTCAACGAAATAAAAGGAATAGGGCATTCAGATTCCATGACGATAAAAGAGGAATAATAATTCTCAACCTTCTTCAGATAAGTATAACAATTTTCCCAAATAAGTACAACCAAAATAAATCAGTAACGCTCTATTCATCAAAATAACTTCAAGTCATCTCTTTTGTATAATAAAGTTCTTTCCAGATAATCCATGCTAAAAATCATTCTAACTCTTTATTCGCCTCGTGTTTTGAACGCGGTTACGACATTTGGGTACTCTCAATCACCCTAAAAATCAAAATTCTTAAATTCTCCTTATCATCGTTCCACCCCTCAACTCGTGGGGTAACTTTCATTTCTTTCTTACCACAAGATCCGGCTTCCAATAGCTTTAAGACAAAATTCAACTTCCAACTTACATACATAATTACTTGATCCCATTTTGACCAGGGTACCGAACTCATGGAATAGTGACCAAACGTCTCCCTATTTCCAACCTTACGCTAAGTTTCATGCGTGGGATGTCTCGCAAAGAGAAATCCAAACAAGGAACCCCCTCGATACACTACTACCTAGCATTGTTGATTATCGAAATCCATTAGGTCCTCCGTCCATAGTATATACCCCTTTTATTCCATCCCTTGACAGAGAAGTTACAATTTCTCCCATAATTATGCTTAACAAAGAACGTTTCACTAATTGCACTATTGTTCAGTATAGGTTGGTGGTAATAGCATTCCATAAACCTCGAATACATACAATCGGAATTCTCGAAATTCCTTTCCCTAATAATAGGGGTATAAATATTAACTCCCACATCTCTAAAAGATAAATATAACAATGCACTCTTCCTATCACTAAGTCCGGAGTGCTAAACATAATACTGAGTCAAATCTTTTCGCCCAACGGTAAATCCCAATACATACTGAATCATATTGGAAAAGTCTATACATACATTGGCATCGAATATCTCGATCCCACTATCTCCTCCGAAGTCTCTAGGATAGATAATATAAGTGTGAGTCCAACCTTCTTACAGGTAAAGCCTCGCCAAAACAAAACGTGCTGCACTAATGCAACAACTCCAATAGCCTTGCAATAAATGCCCACCATCGTACTAACCATTTCTATAACGTTTTATCAAAGATAATACTATACTCGTATATCGCATCACTACGACTAGTAACCTCAATAAAATACGTAACATTGTTAATATACACATTCATCCTCCGTGGATAGCACCAAAGAAAAATCCCGCTATACTAGGGAAAAATATTCACATAATGGTAACATTTATAATGATATGCATAAACTCGTCTCACATGCTAATCTAGCAATGAACAAAACATGGTGACTCGCTCGTGTCACATAAACACGCCGCATCCTCTGAGGATACAACTTACACTTCTACCTTGTCAATCGTCTTGACTGCGCAAATGGTTTCCGTACGTAACACGTCTACTCAAACCAAACAAAATTACTTTAATCGTTGCCTTTTACTAGGCACCGTATTCTTGTCCTTTTACTCACTTTGGAACATATTATCGTGAGCGATCTCACTCCACACAAAATACCTCAATACATAATCCACTTATCACCTGTCCTACTAACCAGGTTAGGATTGTCCTTCTCTTGGACTTTAGTAGACTCGATTCCTGTTAGCCATCCCGGTTGTTCCCTTAGCTTTTTAGGCCATAAAGATCATGTTACTATCTATAATAGTACTTACTGAATTTACCGTCACTTGGTAAGAATTTAACTATCTGAATCATTTAAATGGTTTTCCTGATGTGTATCCACATCCTTTTGTGGTGCTATACCACCACCGTTGTATTCAGTCTTATTCTCGACTAGATTCTTCGATTCCTTTAACTTCCCCCACAAAGAAGCGTTATCGTCTATATTGACAAAATATGACATTGTCAACCTCCGAATCGGTCGTCCATCAGAATCTCCTCCTCGAGTATTATCAACTATTATTACGAGTTGGTCTCCCACTTGGAGTTGTTTCCTCCACTCGTGTCTACCTCTTTTGATACAAAATTTGCTAACGATTAGGATTCATATCCACAATTGGACTTCTGTCATGCCCTCCTGCAATGAGTTCAGAATCACATTTGCTTCTCATCCTGAACAGTTGAGGAAGGAACATACGGTCAACACTGTACCTAGGGTTCTCCTATAGGTATAGCATTCTACTTCTAAAATGGGTGGTTGACTCCAACCATTATAATTTCATCCGTAAAGACAAGAAAATTTCCTCTAAATTTTCACTTTCAGTTTGCCACACTCCGTCCTAGATCTAAGCCTTTGGATTCTTTACCTCCTTTGGTAAAGACACATAATTTCCGCATTTTTAGAATTTCTCACTGATAGTCTCTACACATTTTTGTAATACGTTGGGTAAGTTTACCCTCGCACCTCATTTGACTATAACAGCATTTGGAAATCACTGTTGCGCCTTAGTCTCCTTTCTAGTCTTGGCTTCTCGTGCCATAATGGAGGTGACCTCAACTACGGTCATCATCCTCGGATATATTTTATAATCTCAACTGAGCCCTGCCTCCTGATATACGCTTAACGGTCCACTTCTGACATCCGTAATCGCTCGGCACACGCACACATCCGAACGAAATTAGAATTCACTAGTGTATACACATTATAGCAGTAGAACGAAATCTCGTCAAAGGAATCGACAATCCTAAACATAGGGCTCTATAACAAACAAAGCAACGCTGAAAGAATAATAAGCCATACAAATCCTAAGGACACTAGAACCTGATGCTCTGATACCACCTGTGACACCCCGCCTAATTAAATACCGGGCGATCACTCATTTATTAAATTAAAATCAAGGTGAACAGTTGGTTCATTCTTAGCATCACTGTCGTTAAAATACTTTTCCAATTTAAACACCCTAAATAATTAAGCTAAGTGTCAAAACCATTTAAAACCTTATTCTCATTTTATTAAATCCGGTTATAAAACCTTAAACCATTAACATCTAAAGAGTCACACCACAAGTAGAAGAATAAAATGAGCATTTAAGAGTTTACCCAACAATAATAAATCCCAACATTAAAATACTAAGGAAAATATCCTGACAGTAACAATTCCGAAATAAAGATACTGAAATTAAAAGAATTACAATTTCTAACAATATCAACTAAATAGTGGAAAAAGGGTGACACATGCCCCCACTGGATAAAGCTGAACTAGAAGTAGAGTCAATAATGAGGTCGTCTAAACAATGGCCTGCAACTCCCACAAAAGCTACAGCGCGTTCCATCCAAAGGATCCTATGCAAGACGCCCCTGTGGCTGGGCACCTGTAATACATACATATATATACATGAGAAAAAGAAAAAGAAACGGGTCAGAGCCCGAGAGTGTATATGATTTAAAAATTTGTTTAGCAAGTATTTAAATTGATTACAGGCCAACGCAACAACATATTAGTGCGACACTCTCTTGAGAAATTCTCACCTCTCTTCTAATGTGCACTCCTATCGTACTAACCTTTTTAATGGTTTATCTCGTCATATATCGCACTAATCTTCCCAATGATTTGACTTATCTTAGGTGACTCGTAAGACTTTAGAACTGAACAACATAATGGTTTTTAAAGGATAAATTTCATTTAGTGACAAGTCTCTTCTTTTTAACTTTATTAATTAATAAAGTTTTTTCAGTGTCATGTTATACTTTATCAAAACAAGTATTTCAATTTGAGTCATCAACCATGTCCTAGTTACCATATCACAGTAGGCAATTCCAAATTTCAGAACTTCATATATATTAATTACTCGTATAATATATATATTCTAACAGCACCCCACATAAAAATTTTGGTGCGGGCATACTCTGCTATCCAATCCCCATATCAATCGTACTAAAGGGAATACAAGTTCGGAATCACTCTCGAACTGTATGAATACATACACAAACAATATTGAGGCGAAGCATAGTTGCCAAGTCCAAGAGGTCAGTACATACCCTCACGTCTCTTAGGACCGTGACTACCGATTCGATAGTCTGTACCTAGGATTTCTATCTTCTAGGGTACGAGTCAATATCCCCCATAAGGCACACGAGATAAGATCGTCCCAGCGCGGTAACCTCAGGGATAGCAAGTAACGCGGGCATGATTTTTACAAGTATATAATATATGCATACACAATCATATAAATATACCACTTTTATTATATCAATCTAGGTTTATCCCATAATTCACATTCACAACATTTATCCTTATTTTTCCATTATTATTTATCAAGTATAATGGTTCGTCTCTAACTTTAATTCGAAGGGTTCTTCCAACTTACTATGTAACACTCATGGAATCTATTCTCCCAAGTATAAATTCAGTAGGTATCCATTTATGTTCCAACGTAACTCTCTCTTACGTGTCTCTCCCCTTTAATCTATACTTACATTGTCCCTTATGCAAAATATCCCAAAATATAGATTTCGCCTTACATTAAAGGTCTCTTATTCATTAATGAATCTTACTGGTCATCATTATCTCCCAAATTATTTTAACAAGGATGTCTAAGGATTTTTCTTCATTTCGAATCAATTCAACAATTTTAAGAGGGGAAACTTAAGTCTTCCAGGAGGGGTCGATCGATCGAGGTTAGGGGGTCGATCGATCGAACCTTCGATCGATCGAAGATCTGGGCTCGATCGATCGATCAAACAGGTATTGCGATTTCTGCAGTTTTGCAGTTACGGGTTCTAACACATATCTTCATCCAAATTCAAGTTTTGCATTCCCAAACGTCCAAAGATTTATACTACTAACATCCTAACATAATATTATGCATTTCCTACATAAAGCATGTCAATTTTCGTCACTAAACATGGATTAACAAGCCAACATTCATTTAAAACTCAAGAACCCTAGAAATCTCCTAATCATGGTTCTAATCTGTTTTCCCAGAATCTCCTTCTTATACAACATCAAAATTTCGTGGTTTAATCCTCTACACCACAAAAGGTTTCCAAAATATCATTTAAGTCATCACTACATGCAATTTCCTATCTCAAATTGGGTTTTTCTTCCATACAATTCGTCCTAATAATTCCTAAACCAATATGAAAGGTGCATCAATGAAATAAGAAAGATAAGCACTTGCCTGAGATTTTCGGTGTTCTGGTTTGGTGCCGAATTTTGTGTGGTTGCGTTCCCCCTCTCGCGATCTACGCGTTGGCAGTGGCGGCGGTGCAAACGGTTGAGTTTTGAGCCTTGGAATGCCTTGAGAGCTCTCTCCTCTCTTCTCTAATGGCCGTTATAGTGTTTTGTGCTTTCTAACCCTAGATGATAACCCAGATATGTTATATAACCCTTTTAATTTTCGTGGGTTTAATTTCCCAAAAATACAAAATGACTAAAATGCCCCCCCGGGGTACTAATTAGGCCTAAAAAACCCTCGAGACCCAAATCAAACTCCCGGGTATACTTTTCTGACTATCTCGACCCTTCCGAACGCGTTGGCACACTCAAAACGACCATACGAACAACTTATAAAATATTCACTTTTATTTAACAATATTTAGTCCCGACGCGACGCGGGCGCGTCCCGACTTAAATTTCCATAATTGTCATTTTATTCACACGTGACAATACTATAAAAATAAATCTCATATATTTATATACTCATCCAATAACATTCAACAAATAACAAATTTCCAATAATTACTAACTCTCTACACGCTAGTAAATATTTAAAATAACATTCCGGATTAAAATTAACTTAATTATCTCAATTAAATTTAATTAATCCCTAAATTTAAAAGCCATGAAAATACGGGGTATTATAGCTTAGTGACGTCTGCCTCATCTGGGGAGGGGTTTGGTTCAAGGAGCGGAGACTCGTCATTTCGTTGTCGAGGGAAGCACGTACGTCGCAGGGACAGAGGGTCTTAGAGAGAGAAAGAGTAAAAGAAAAGAGAGAAAAAGAGGAAGTGAGAGAGGGAGAGAATGTAGGTGAAGGGGCGAGAGAGAGAGAGAGAGAGAGAGAGAGAAAGTTTCAGGGTTCGGGCTGAGTCCCTTTGTATTTGTGTTTTCATGCAATATAAATGTAATAAAGAAATATATATGCAAAAAAAATTTTGCTTTGCTGCTGAGACCGTAAAAACGAATTTGAAATAATTTGAGAGAAAATTTATTACGAAACAGATAAGTAAAAATATAAGGAGAAGGAAATTATGAATTCCTTAGAATAATTTTATTGAGTTTTTTGATTTTGACAAAAAAGGAAAAATCGAACTTTCCAAAAATAGGGGTTTGTCGATCGGCATACCCCTTGTCCTGCCTATCGGTAGGTCTGTCCAGTCTAATCAACGCAAGGCTTTGATTGCACTTTCTTCAATTACTTTGTCCTTGGTGGGGCAGGTTTTCCTCCGGGATTTGAAGGATTTTTGTCTTTGGCTAGTTTTTTCAAGTATAAGAAAAGGGTAATGGTGGAGTATATTCTTCACCCATCCACATTTTCTCTATTTTGCATTCTTCTTGCTTCTTGTCTCATCACTTTTTAATATGGCTCTCCCAGGAAGTGTTGAATTCGCCTCTTACCTTGAAAACTTAGAGGCGATGTTCTCATACAATGTCGACTACGATGCTTTCCGCATGCGTTGAGTTTCATTATGGCGCAACCGGATTATTGAATTGAACATGCTGATGGCAGCGGAAGAATTTTGATACCCTGAAGACCATGTATTTCGCTTTGGCTTGGATGAAGTTTGTCCGACTTAAAAAGAGTTATTTGCCATGTTGGGGACAAATCCGAGTGTTGCGGCAGCCATGCCTGAATTTTCCTGTTCTCCTCGAGAGCTATTAGCAGGATTTCTTTATATCTCTCCCTTGGTGGCCCCTTGTTGGTTATAGGAGGAATGATTTCTCTCCCTGTCGTGCTACATTCTGTGGATTTGCAGGATGTTGGTGATGCGTGTTATGCCAGAGTCATTATTTTTGGCTTAATCTCAAAATTATTGTTAGTGACTGGGGAACTATTGGTGGCCCCCCACAACTCTCAACCACCACTTCATGGATGTCGTACCATTGCAATCTTGCTGCGGTGATACTGGCGGAGACTTTTAACAGTCTAGATGCCTAGTTGGAAGTTCGTTTTGACTTCTTGAGGTGTAGCCCCGTTATGTTGTTCATGTGGTTGTCGGAGAGATTCCTATGGCGGTCCCTCCTAAATATCCCTTGGTAGCTGTGCCAAACTTCTTTTCTCGCTATTTTATCAGTGTGGGCTTGGATATCGAGAGCTGGGAGAACTGGTTTGAGGAGCACGAGGCTCGAGGTTTGCGTTGGTCAGTGCCTTGGTGGGGAGAACTGCTGCCCATTCTAGAACTGGGGGAATACTAGTATGTCTGGTTGGTCAGCCTCCGGCATAATTCTTTATAGTTTCCCTGGCGGCTCTTGCGCCAATTTGCCTGGGAGCAGATTGTGCCACCTCGGACACTAGATTTTTTTCGTCTGGAGGATTTACCAGAGCCTCAGCACATGTAGTTGGGCTCTCTGTGGGAGAATCGTCGACCGTCTACCCATCCTTCCCAATCTGTTGGTAGAGTCTGGATTGTTTTCGGGGACTACATGAAGTGGTTATGGAGGAGAGTTGCCAAAATGTTGGTTGTGGAGACCGAGCAAAGGGGGTTCGCCATATCTTACACCATAGAAGGAGGTGTCGTTGCTTTCCCCAAGTTAGTCCAGGCTAACCGTTCCATGGAGCGCCTACGGCATTCTATTCAGGCGGGGGAGGTTTTGGGACCCCAGGATGTAGATGATAATGGGGTCGATTCTTCTTGTAGCTGCGGGTAGGATCCCTGGGGAATTTATTTGTGAAGCTTTTGTATGGTGTTTGGCTATGTATGGGAATAAATTTAAAAGGGTTTTTTAGGAGTGATTTGGCTTGTTTTTGTTTTGTTTTAGTAAAATAGGGTTAGGTAGGCTAGGGAAGTTGTTTGACTCCCTATGCCGGTGTAATTGTAAAGGAATTTTTTGCCAAGGAAATAAAGAAAATTTTAATTATATTATTGTGCCTCTAGATGAGTTTTGCATTTGAATTATCTATACCAATAGTTAAGGCATACATAATCCTTTTGTTTATGTAAATGATAAAAATGAACTGTCATTTTCGGGGATAAGAAAAGAATGGAATTTTTTTAAAAGAAGGGGGTCGTGCTCATGTAAAGCGTATGAGCTGCCAACGCACCTCTGGGGGTTTTGAAAATTTTCTGAGTTCCACTTTTGAAATCAATAAGTTTTTTAGAGGATCAGGCCACACGGAGTTCTGAGTAAAGGGAAATGAAAAAAAATTGGAATAGAAGGTAGATGAGAAGAGTCGTAGCATGTCGATATTAAGAGTAGAATTTCTTCAGACGGTCCAGGTTGACTGGACAACCCATCTCTTCTCCGTCGAGGTCGGTGAGCGTAGCGGCGCCGCCAGATAGGATCTTCTATATAATGTAAGGGCCTCTCTAATTGGGCTTAAATTTCCCTCTGGGGTACCAGATGGTCTCTACTATTTATTTAAGGGATAAGTCCCCTTATCGAACACCACAGTCCTTGACTTTCTTGTTGAATCATCTTGCTATTCGACGATGGTAACCTTCTATATGATATAGAGTATTTAGTCTCCTTTCATCCAGGAGTGACAGCTTGTCAAGATGGCTTTAAAGCCAGTCTTCCTGGCCGACTTTGCTTTCAAGCATGACGGGTTGTGAAGGAATTTCTAGCTCCACGAGTAAGACTGTTGCAATTCCTTATACTAGAGAGTAAAGGGTAGCCCCAGTAGATGCTCTAATTGAAGTTTGGTAACCCCAGAGGGCGTAAAGGATCCGATAGGCCCAATCTCGATAGCTCTCTATCATCATGCTGATGATTGCTTTGAGGTTTTTATTATTAGCTTAAACTGCTCCGTTGGTCTGAGGTCAGTAGGGAGAAGACTTGTGCCTCTGAATCCCATACTCGTCGACCACCTCTGTGACTTCTGCCTCGAAATGTAACCCATTGTCTGATACTAGCTCATGAGGGACTCATATCGGCAGATGATAATTTTTCGGATGAACTTGGCCACCTTCTTGGCATTCAAAAATGCATATGACTCGGCTTCGACCCATTTGGTGAAGTAATCAAAGGAAACAAGATGAATTCATGCTTGTTGGAGGATTTAGGTGTATCGTTCCCTATGATGTCGATGCCCTCTATGGAGAACGACCAGGGAGAAGTCATGATGTATAATTCCCAAGGAGGCAAGTGTTGGAGGTCAAAAAATTGCTGGCATTTAAGACATCTTCGAACATAGGCGATGTAATATTGAACCATGCTAGTCCAAAAGTAACCCTGTCGAATGATTTTCTTGGTGAGTATATGGCCATTCATGTGGGGTCCGCACTCCCCATTGTGGATTTTCTGCATTTTCTCTTCAATGTCATCCCCTGCAACGCAGTGTAAATGGGTTTAATCGAAGTTTCACTTAAATAGTGCTTTATCATAGACAATGTATTGGGCAGCCAGTCTGTGAAGAGTTTCTCGGTCTTTCTTGTTAGAATCTTGAGGATACCTACCATGCTTGAGGAGGTGTCAAATATCATAGTACTAGTAATTGGCTATATCGAAATCTTCTTCTGTGATGAGCTTAATGTGGTAGCAGTGGGTAGGTTTAGCTTGATTTTGCACCAGGAAGGGGGCCATCGTTATTCCTTCGGGCATGTCAACCATGGAGGATAAGGTAGAAAGGGCATCAACTAGGTTATTCTTTGCTCAAGGAAGGTAAAGGAAGGTGATATCTTATAATTGGGAGGCCAACTCTTCTAAGTGGGCATGAAAGGGTAAGAGTTTCTCCTCCTTGACTTTCCATCTTTTGATTACTTGACCGATGATGAGGGTTGAATCCCTGTAGATATCTAGGTATCGAATTACTTTCTTGAGAGAAAATTTGAGGCCAACCGTGCAAGCCTTGTATTCAGTCATATTGTTGGTGCAGGGAAAATTCAGTTTGATGGCAATGGGAGTGTAAGAGTCATCAGGGGAAAAAGGAGTATCTCAAAGCCATATCCTTTCTTATTGGCGGCGTCGTCAAAGAATATTTGCCATCAGAGGTCTTCTTGGGAGGTACAAAGGATATTCTCATCCGAGAACTAAAAAATCTAAACATCGATTTCTTCCATAGGGTAGTCAGCGAGGTAGTCAGAGATCGCTCTTACTTTCATGGATTTTTGTGTGACATACACAATATCAAACTCGATTAACAACATCAACCATCGGGCCATTCGGCTAGACAGGGCAGGTTTCTCGAGTAATTACTTGATGGGATCCATTCGGGACACAAGTTTGATGGGAAAGTCAAGCATGTAGTGCCGTAGTTTTTGGGTGACCCACAAAAGGGAGACACATGCTTTTTCTAAGGCAGTGTAATTAACTTCGTACCCGGCCAAATTGCGACTGGCGTAGTAAATGGCTCAGTGTTTGCGGGACTCTTCAATGTATTGGGTTAGTAAAGCTCCAGCTGCAGTATCGGTTACGATTAGGTGTAGGAGTAGGGGAAGACCAGACTGTGGTGGCATGAGTATCGGAGGTTGGGTTAGATATTTCTTGATTCGGTCGAAGGCTTCTTGGAAAGCTTCGTTCCAAACCCTAGTTGAATCCTTTCGAAGGAGTTTGAAGATGGATTCACAGATAGAAGTCAACTCACTGATGAACCGGTTGATATACTGTAATTTTCCAAGGAATCCCCAGACTTCCTTCTCCGTTCGGGGTGGTGTCATTTCGACTATGGCCTTCACTTTGGCAGGATCTACTTCTATCCCTTTCTCACTTCCTTTGGTAACTCCAAAAACACATTTATATGGGTTAAGTTGCATCTGGTATCACCATAGTCGCTCGAAGAATTTTCGGAGAGAGGTAACATGACCTTCCCTAGTCTTATACTTAATAATCATATCATCTACGTAGACCTCGACTTCTTTATGTATCAGATCATGCAAGATAGTTATGGCATCCCTCTGGAATGTAGCCCCTTCATTTTTTAGACCAAATAGCATAACGGTGTAGCAAAAGGTTCCCCAAGGGTGATGAATGTGGTTTTCTCTTGATGATACGAGTGCATCTTTCTCTGATTATATTCCGCAAACCCATCACTGAATTACTTAAGAGCATGACTGGTCATGTTTTCCACAATCATGTCGATATTAGGCAACGGGTAATCATCCTTTGGAGAGGTCTAATTCAAGCCTCGGTAGTCAACACACATATGAACCTTTCCACAGTATTTCAGCACGGGTACGATGTTGGCTAGCCATATGGGATATTTGATCACACGAATGAAACCCACGTTCAATTGTTTGACCATTTCTTCCTTAACCTTGAGCGACCATTCAGTACGGAGCTTTCGTATTTTCTGTTTAACCAGTTTGCATTCTGGGAAAGTTGGAATCTTGTGCTGAGCTATCTCGGGATCAATGTCGGGCATGTCGTCATAGGACCATGCAAAGACATCCACAAATTCCTTCAATAATTCTTCGAGTTATGCCTGCTCATGCTCGTTATGGGTAGATCCTATCCTAATCTCACGCAGTTGGATACTAGAATCGAGATTAATAAAAATAGTTTCATCTTCATTAACTTGAACGCGAATTGGTTGTTATTATCCTTATTAAGATCAATTAAAAAAATTTCATTTGCAAAATCATCATCATCATTAGTTTGATTAGAATCAAGACAATTAATGTAGAGCACAGAAAGATACTCAAAATTTTCATTTATTTCATTGTTAGGAAAAACAACGCTGAGAACCTCATCAAAGGAGGTCTTGATCACATCAAAATAAGGAGGAACAACAAAAGAAGAGGAAATTGGATAATCATCAAAGTTGGGTTGTATTTCAACAGGTGGAACTGGTACAATATGACAGTTGAGGAGAGGTGCATCAGCAGCTTTGATCAAGAAGGATGGATCCGATGATGTAATGCTTGAGTGGACCATGCAGAGTGTCAGCCCTAGTTTCTATAGGTTGAATAAATCCTCGAAATCTTCGGTATCATCTACAGTCTTCTCGATGAGTGGTGGCATATGATGCTAGGAACTTTCAGCCCATGAGTAGCTATTTTGGAATAAGATCTCCGTTCTTGGTTTCATCTTCTTGTCTACATGATCATACCACAGTTCAGTAAAGCCGCAGAAGGGGAAATCTTCACCCTCTCTGATGAATCTTCCATTCAAAGAATCTCCTGAGACAGTCTTGGCACTTTCTAGCCTTCAACCTAGGTTAGCAGAGCATTATGAGTTCTTCTATTGATGGCTGATAGCCCAGGTCATAAGGAGAAAAGGCTTTCTTCAATAATATGGGTTCAAGTACTCCCAGTTGTCATCGTCCCAGCCCCAGTCCGAGCATTAAATTGTTCTTGAACATCTGGATCACATTGACATTGCCATGAGGGTTATACTCCGGACAAACCCTATCTTTAAAATCATCCCCTTATTGTTCAACTCAAAAATCGGACATAAGCATATCATTTGTTGTATCTCTAGCATTGGATTATTAGTGCTTGCATTCTCGATGTTATCGTCATCACCCAAGATGGTGATGACCTTCCCATTGGCGAAGAACTTCAGTTTCTGATGTAGGTAAGAAGACACACCCTTGATGCTATGGAGCCATGGTCTTCCAAGCAACAGATTGAAATAAGTCAGGATATCGATGACTTGGAATTCAAAAACGGGATTTATAGGGACAGCCCCTATTATAAGCTTAATGGATCCCACCACTTCTCAATGAGTATTATCGTAAGCGCGCACTGCGGAAGAGGTTGGAGCACGATCGCTCACTTTCAGTCCCAAGCAATTGAGGGTTCTCAACGAACAAACATTAAGAGTTGATTCATTATCGACAAGTGAAAGTGGGACGGTCTTTCCCATGACTTCGACAAAGATATTGAGAGCATAGTTGTGATTTGGTCCAATCTTAGGGATTTTTTATTCGGGGAAGGAGAGAATTCTAGTAGAGGTTAGATATCCGAGCGGATTCACTACTTCTGGCGTGGTGGAAGGAAGGATTGTGGGCCCGGTGAGTAGTTTGATCAAGGCATTCTGGTGTAGTTGGGAAAACATAAAGAGTCCCCATATAGTGATGTTAGAATGGATTTTCTTCAACTGAATGAGGATCTTGCTCTCCTCGAGGGTCATTTTTAGCATAGGAAGATTCTCAACACCTTTTCCATTATCGATCGCTGATGATTGCGGGTTTGGAATCTAGTAATGCCTGCTTGATCTAGTCATATGGTTCGCATAAGAGAGGAAAAATAGAAACCCCATTTCCTCATCTATCTCGGGTTATTCATCCAACTTGTTGATTTCTTCTAGCAGTTCCTCAAACGATATCCTTCCATATATACTGACTATTGGACTAGTCTTATCCGAGTTTTTCTCTTCATCTGAAATATCGAATTCCTCCCCCCATCCGGTGGCAACGACATCATCTTTCCAAAAAAAGTCAATACACTCCACGACCTCAATGGCCTTTTCCTATAGATCCTCTCATTCAGCAGGGAGATGTAGAAGTTAAGGGACTAGGTGCCCTCGTAGTTTCAAAGCATCAAGTAGTTCGGGCACACTAAAAATTTCATCGATCTGTCGGAATAAGTCTGTCATTATCTGGACACCATCATCTAAACTGACTTCATCGGTAGGTATTACCCAATTATCTGACTCTCGAGCCCATTTTCGAGCTTCCAAGAATAATATGCTAAATCTTTGAAAATCTATGGTCATTTCTGAGGGTAATTTCAGCCCAAACTCTAGGGAAACTTGAATTTATTTTTGAAAGAGAAGGGGAAAACTTTATTGAAAAGGGAGGAAAATGTTTTTAACATTTTTAAAAAAGGAGGACAAAATGTTTTTTGGTAAAAAAGAGAAAAAATATTTTTGACATTTATGATAAAAGGAAAGAAAATGCTTTTGGTATTTTGACAAAAGAGGGAAAATGTTTTTGACAATTTTGGTAAAGAAAGAGGGAAAATAAGGAAAAAGGTCTTAGCGTGATTATTATTATTGTTATGTTCTCACTTGTATTAGGTTTTGTCACGACCCCAACCCAATAGTAGTAGGGAATGAGTGTCTTGACATGCCACCAAGGCATTCAATGTAATGGACTTAAAATATTTCTTAAAATAAATGCAACGGATATACATTCTCATGGTCATGAATCGTAAACTATTGAAAAAAATGGAATTACGTCATCAGAGCTTTCTAAAAGGGGACTTCGTATATATTAAAGTATGAACGGATTACAACTTATCCAAAAATTAAAAACTTATTACTAAAGAGCCAAACATGCTCTATCTCCTAAAAGCAAACGTTATATTTAAAAGTATAACAAAAGAGCTCCTTAAGCTAGATCTTCAACATAGTCCTTCTACACTCCATCCTCCAGCCTAATTATTTCCTAAAAAATCGTTATTTATACAACGTCAGCTAAAAGCTGAATAAGACTTAATCTCTCGACATTCCAAGGTTTTCAGAAAATAAATACCTATTCAAGTCAAAAGAGAAGGCATATACATATATGGATAGGAACTTGTAGTAAATAGATATATATTTTGAAATGATAGTATATATATCACAATTGGATAGCTCATAATAAGAAGAATGCAACAAATCAAATGTGATATCTTTTTCTTTCAATTATATCATTTTAATGGCCAAGTACATTCTAATACCGTATTCTTCTACCATATTACTCCCCGGTAGTTGAGGGTCTATCGAACTAGTTCGTCACAACGCCTTATTTAGGGCACACCATGGATAACCCAACTGGGAAGGTCAGTCAGTAAAGAGGTCCCTTAGGCCGAATCATATTTCCAATATTCAATCTCATTTTCAATACTCATTTCAATCAGTATGTCTATATGGAGAGATATAAACATATCACAAATGAATCCATCATCGGTATCAGATGCATTTTGAGAATAAAAGCATTTCACAAAATACATAGTTTCCATAATATCATATAATTTAAATGTGCAAGAAATGACATAGAGTACTCACCTAAAATAGAGGCTCGAAAATATAGATATTGAGTCTTGGATCACACGTTAATCTAATAAATACAATAAATGTTTAATTATGTATTCTAAATAAATCCCAATTCTAAATATTGTGTTTTAATCCTAAAATATCTTGCTGAAGAAGGTTACTAAAATCATTTTCTCAATTTTTAATATTCATTTATCGTATTTAAATAATTCAATTCATAGTTCTTCCTAATCAGTCGGTTCCCAATAGAGATGGAGGGTCACAGGGGCACCACTTAAATACCATCTCATCTAGACAGAACATTTCTGGATTTATTCCCAGTAGAGATGGAGGGTCACAGGGGCACCACTTAAATACCATCTCAACTAGATAGAATTTCACCGGGACTGACTTTGGAATTACTTAAATGAGATTCCATAATACGAGTAATTGCTTACAAAAATCATTTAAAAAAGCGTATATATATATTTTTCAAACAAGTTGACATATTTTGAAAATAAAATCAATTTAGATTGTTTCCAAATTTTAAGTTTTGATTAGTAAAGTCTTTAGTGTATTTTACCAGCATAACTACTAAGTAATGCTATAAAATACGAAATTAAAACTACAAACATGAATTATAACATTTAAATAAAATCATACCTACAAAATGAATTCTTTCTTCGAAATTATAAAACTCCTTCTTAAGATATTTCCCAAGCCTTCTATCACTCTTTCTTACTATAATTCTCAAGGAATTGGTGTGAGTTTCAAATGAACCCTAAGGCCCTATTTATAGGCTTCCAAAAGTATTATGGTGTTTATATGTGTCTAGGTGATCAAGCATTTACGGTGGAAAGTCATCGTTTGGGTGTTGCATTTCGGGGTGTTCTTGCAGTCTTAACATCACCAAATGATGACAAGTGTTTTAGCTTTCTCTCTGAAGACGATATGTGTAAGGTGGAGGTGACCAGCACGTGGTGGAAGAGTGATAAGGGTATAAGGGTCATTTCACACATGAAGGGTATTTTGGTAATTTTACACTATATATTTTCAATATTTTTTAAAGGTCCTTGAAAACATTATATTTACAAAATGGCCCTTTTTATATTTTTATTTTAGTCCCTAAAGTTTCATAAAATTATATTTTCTACCCCAAAACTTATTATATACCTTAAGATATGTCATAAGACTTCGATTTGATTCTATTTACGATTGATTTTTCATATTTAAAAATGGGGTTTGTTATATTGATAGCCAATAACACCACATATCTAATAATACAACATTTATAAGATAGTAAGTAACACATGAGTGTAAAAGCAAACTATATACATATGAGCACATAAAAGTGGGGTCATTACAGGTTTACCTAAATGCATAAATAAATGTCGGACGGGACTTGATCCTGGGAAAATTGGATTTGGAAAAATATGTAAAAATATGGTTGGACTTGTTGCCAAGCTCATGGATATGGTCCTGTTTTAAAAAAGATGAAATCGTTTGGGCGACATGCCGACCCTTCATTTCTGCGGAGTTTCAGGTAAAAATTAGCAAACTAAATATGAGTGCCCTAGGCTTGACACCAATATGAAGGTATGGTGTTGATGGGTTAATTGGAAGGGTTCCCCCCTTTGGCATGACTTCAACGATATACATCTTGCTTTTGAGGGAAATCGATATGTGTGGGCAAGTCATTTGATATACCTGAGTGTACGTGAATTGCCTCACTATATACCTTATGGGGATAGTACATGTGAGAGAAAATTAGATATACTCGACGTACGTGAACGAGTTCCCTGCGATATACCTCCCGTCATGACTTCGATCAAGCGGTACGATGCAGGAGGAACCGTTCGATATACATCGAAGGTACTTGACCAATGTAAGGTGAGAGTCATATCGCTTAGGCTAACTGCGACCTTTCAGACCAGCGCCCATCACGAAGTTACCCCCCAGTTACGGGACAAAATTTTGTCAATAGCCATGCTCTTTGGTGATGTAGTGTGAAGAATGCATGATTGTTGATTAGCATATTATGGAGAGAGTATCTTTATTTGGCATGATAAGCATTATACTAAATAGGGGAGGATGTAAAAGTATAAAAAAGTAAATCTAACATGGAGCATGAACATTATACTAAGCATGGATATGTGAGTGATGTGTAAATATCTACAAGTGAGTGTGTCGTAGTGAACATAAGCATGGACCCACTACAAGTGGTGTGTGACAAGTGTGAGTGATCATGAATATATACAAGTGTGATAAGTGGAGGTGTGTGTTGGTGACACATAAGAATGGATATTCTAAATGGTGTACAAAATGTGGATATAATTTATCATATGTGTAAGTAGTGTGAAGTGTACATGAAGAGTATCTACAAGTGTGTGATTGATATAAGAATGAGTTAGATATATGAAAGAAATAATGGAGGAGAAAGAAACAAAAAGGAACATACAGGTAGGTGAATACGCACACAAGTTGAAAATGATAACACCCATGAGAATAGAGTCTCGCCCTCTAATGAAAAATCCCCAGCGGAGTCGTCACTATGGCCATCCCAGTCTCCTCTCTCCCCGGGGGAAGGGGGAAAGGGGGTGCAGGTCTCGCGCCCTCTCTGCTCTAGGAACGCTTATGTCGTCATCGGTGTGGGGTGAATGTAAAGAGAGGAGTCGCCAGCCTATTTTTCACAAAACAGGCAAAAGAACATGTCGCCACCTCGAGATAGCGGCATCAAAGACCAACTGGTGCTTACGAAACCAATAGTTCAAGGTTTGGTGGCTAAGCTATAAAATGGGAGGTGTTAGGCACCCATCCCACCCTTTCGGTCTCTCATGGGCTTGTGTTATTGTTTTCCTTTATTATTCGTGAAGTGTGTGTGCGTGTATATATAATGGAGATCGGAATCGCCCAACTCATACCATGGAAGAGATAGAGTGAGGTCATCCATAGGAATGTTCCCAAAATAATATTTATAAAAAATACGATTTATGCGTTTATCGAAATATTGATCGCTATGATGAAACAATAATATATGATGGATAAAACGCTAGTAAGGATCACAAACATAATATGTATTAAAATAATGTATGGACGCGAAGATGGGAAAATTTGGGGAAATCGAAAAATTGGAATATTGGAAATTTATAAAATTAAAAAATTGGACTCGAGTCTCAGGTTTTACCCCGAAATGCCAATGTAGCCTATAAAGGCATCAAAGTCCATGTAGTTCGCATGTGGCATAAGGATGGAGTTTATCCCATAGATTTGAACGGGATCTTATTATATGCGTGTGTAGAAAATGTGTTTTAATTTTAAGAAATTATAACGGATAATCCCGTCGGAATTTATAGGTGTAACCCTCTTTTTGTTTGTTTTGGGTTTTTTATAGAAAATAACGTATGTGCAATATAACTAAAAAAGGTGAGATGTTAATGTGTATGAACTAAAGTAAAAACTAAATTATGAACTTAATGTAATTAATGCGAAAATAATAAATTTAAAGAGAAAGAATGGTTTTGGACCTTCTTTGAAGAATTGAAGCATGATCTTGATCTCTGATGAGCTTCCTTGAATGTTGGGTGTGAGAGAATGAGATTTTTTTCAAATTGTGTTTGTATGAAAAGGATGGGAATGTAAGATGGAAAGGAATTTCATACAAGGAAACTTCGTTGATTGCAATATAATGCTGCTGCGATCCCTGATGATGATGGATTTAAGGTGTCCTTTGGTGGGAGGTAATGCCCTCTATTTATAGGGTAAGGGGGGTGTTGATGTAAAAAAATAGACTTGATCTAATTAATTAATCACAGATAAATATAAATAAAGAAATAAGACAAAGGGTTTTTAAAGTGGTTCAGCCTTATGAAAATGGCCTACGTCCACTATTTTATATTGCTGGGTGTTTTTCCTTAATCTTGATGATGATCGCAAATGATGAATTTTACCCCGTTATGGAGAGGGTTACAATGTATTTATAGCCTTGGATTGTTATTATGAATATACATTATGACATTATTTAATAGACACACACATCTGTACAAAATAAGAATGTTCATTGAATCCGTGATTGTCGTTTGATCTTCTTGACTAGATAATATGTATGTTGAGTAGCTCGATACGCTGAGTAGATCGAGGCGCTAAGTAGCTCGGCTCTATGAGTTGTTTTGGTGAATATATGTTTCTGCCACGTAAGATGACACGTGTCTTCATATAATTGGTCCACGTCAGTCGACTAATTTTTGTATCAACAGAAGCCCCCAATGTTTCACAGTTGAGGTTGACTACGAGAGTGTGGAACATTATGCCCAGAAGTTGCGCGGGCACATTTACCCAGTATTGTTAGATTACAGATTTTCAACACTTGTGACATTTAATAACTTTGAGCGCAAAATGGCAAACTCGTAAATATTTTGAATCTTTGACAGACACTTGGGTATTTGCGTCTTTTTCATCAGATAGACTCCGAAAATGCAATCGTCTTTTCCAGTAATCATTTATTTTCTCGCTTCCCGACCCAGGGTATTTAAAAGCGATAGAATCAAATCATCTTCCACCTTTTTCTTTTTATACTTCCAAACTCTTTGTCTTCTCACTTTCTTACGATCGTTCTTTCGGTCACCTGCCTTAGCAAATTTCTCAGTTTCTTGTAAGAACTTTTTCTTTCTTCTTTCTTTGCTTTAGCCACCATGGTTTATCTTGTTGAATCATTGGATAAGTTCCGGGATGATTTTGCAATTCCCTCTTGGGTTATTCTAGAAGAACCTCCTTGCCCTTCTGATTTATTTTCCTTAGCTGAATGACACTGGTTTCCCTCCATTTTTGTAGCGGAATGTGGTTTTTCTTTCCCGCCAAATCGCCTGTGTTTGGAGTAATATTTTTATATTTTTCCTGTAAGAGTAGCTCCAAATACATGGAGGGTAGTTAATGGCGTACATAGGTTGAACCAAACACATGGAATTCGCTTAGGAATTCCTGAAATTATGTATTGTTATAAATGGGTTACCAGTGCCACTACTTTTTATTTAAAAACTAGGTTTTCAAATAGAGCCTTAGTGGTCAATCTCTCTGATGCTAATAGGGACTATTTTGATCATGGGATTGTGATGAAAAACTGGCAACACCCCCCATTAAAAGGAAAAGATGTGTATCAAGGTCCCAGATGTCCACTTTATGGCAATGGGATAGGTTGTTCTTAGTTTTTTTTCGATTTAGCTTTGTTTATGTTTGATGAAATGCGTCACTGACATTCATTTTTTGTTTATTGCAGTTGACAGTAAATGAAAACCTCCAAAAGAGAGTGACATAAATATAAAAAATTTGACACTTATCTGAGGTTTGCATCAGTCCATTAATGGGGAGCATGTGAGGTCTGCTTCTTATTTGCTGAGATACAAGAACGCCACTTCATCTTTTATTGCTCGTCCTCTTGCCCCTCGTGTGGTAATTGATCTTGATCAAGTACCCGCATCTCGAGCAATCGTAGAAGAATCTTTTTCTGATTTGGGTACCTCTGTTGCTGATCTGATGAAGAAGAGGAAGGTTCCTAAGTTCTTCATCAAGTCTGCTCTTGGTGCTGAAGGGATGAAGAAGAAAAAGGACGACGTTCCAGCTGACGGAACAAAGAAGAAGGATGTTGTTCCTTCTACTAAAGATATTAGCAAGAAGCCCCCTATGGCCCCTAAAGAGGCAGCACCTTTGATTGAAGTTGTTGTCCCAAAAGAGGCAGCACATTTGATTGAAGAAGAGGCAGCACCTGTGATTGAACGTGCCTTTTTGAAGAGGTTGAGGAGGGGTCTTACTGAGAGACCTGTCAATATTGTTGCCCAACCTGCTGGAGTTGAGATTTCTTCCCTGGGGGCTAGTTCTCCAGCTATCTTGGCCCCTGGCTTGGCCAAGAAATTGATCAAGTAAGGGACTCTCCCTGACTGCCAAGCTACTGAAACATCAACTCCTAGGGATAAGGTTATCGATGTAGCAGCTCAACTTCTTGCATCAGTAAGTGGTCATTATACTTATTTTTCAAATTTTTCATTGCCATGTTCATGCTCTGATTCGTGACTTTCTTCTTCTTATAGTTTTTGGTGCACTTCGACAATATCGTGGAGAAGGATGAAGCCATAAAAGCTTTAACCTCGTCTAGTGGAGTAGAGGAAGCCCTTGTCGGGTTGTCCAAATCTTTGGGAGAGTCCCGGCAGAAGTACGAGGAGGACAAAGATGTTTGTGAGAGAAAAATCAAATCTGCTGAGACAGCTCGATAATAAGTTGTTGAAGCGGCTAAAGATGCTGACACAGCTCGACAGGAGGCGATTACAGCTCTTCAACAAGCTATAAATGCTTCCAAAGAGGTGGAGGGGAAATTAAAAGTCGTCATTTGTAGCAAAGTGGAAGCTGATGGAAACCTTGAAGAGGCTGAACGGCATAAGAAAGACCTTGAGGAGTAGGTGAAGTCTGCTGAGGAGATTTTAAGGGAAAAAACTTCCTCGGAGAGGGTGAAGAGAAAAACTTCTGTGAAGAAGTCCTTTAGCTCCGGCTGGGACAAAGGATGGAATAAAGCTTTAGCTGCTGTTACTTCCCCGATAGAGTATGCAAGTTCGAAATACTTCAGAGATGAATGGGTTGCAGCGTTGAAGGAGTTAAGTGTTGCTGATGATTCTGAACTGTTTCAGAAACACACTCATGGACATCCTCCTACTGTTGAAGAAAAAGAAGAAGATGAAGTTGCATCTGATGAATCTTCTATGGTAATAGTAGAACAAACACCTGCTTCTACCCTTCCTCAATCCTCCGAGCAAGTTCAGCAGGCTATAACTTCTATCGAGCAATGCCAACTACCCTCCGAGCAACCAACTCCTCCATTGAAACCAGTTGGAGATGTTGTAGTAAATAAGGAGAAGGTGTAAAGTTGTTCGCCTCATTAACTATATTTTTTTCCCTTTTTGTTGTAACTTTGGTTGTACTTTCTCGTCTCGTGATCAATAAAATGGACTTTTTTATCAATTCTGAGTTATCTCCTTTACTTGCTCGATCCGTATTGTTGTTGATCCATTTTTACTTTTCCTTGCTAGTTTATTGCCAGGATGGAACTCTTGCCAGATCATAATACGGAACCGATGAAGAAGTGTAATGATTACTTCAAAGATGGTCATGCAGACTTCACTGAAGCTCAAATAATTGATATACTTGGATCTGATGCTTCTGAGAGGGCAATTAATGCCTACCAACATTTAAAGTGTTTACTTGATTGAGTTGTGGCCAACAATGTGGCGTATTATGAAATGATTGAAGATCTTCAAGGAACAATCGAGGAACTTCAACTTCAACACAAGGAAACCACTGCACTTCTGCATGAAGGTTATGAGATTAAGTACCAGTATTTGAGTGCTAATCGGGGCTATGACAAATTCATTTCATCCCATAAAAAGAGAGAGAGTGTGTGTGCTTAAACTTAAAGTTAAGGAGCACAGAAACATTTCCAAACTATTGGAGGAGGAAAATATTTCCTTGCGAGAAGAACTGAGACAACTAAAGTCTGCCTCTTCTTCTGGAGCTCTGGTCCCGATTAGTGATGAGGGTTTTTCATTTTTGGAAACTGAAAACACTGCGCTGAGAGAAGAATTGGAGGCTCTGAAAAAAGTCAGACCTACATCTTCCTCACGGGGTAGAACAAGAGCTGGTCGGAGCAACATTGAAGAGACTAAGACTCAACAAGCCTTAGCAACTCAGACTGTTCAGCTGAAAGCAAAAAATCAAGCTCTGGTTGAGATGTCCCAGAAAATACAAAGTCTTACTGAACAACTTTCCAATCAGGGATCTGCACTGAAGAGTAAAGAAAACTTGGTGAAGAAACTTCATCAGCAGCTTGAGAGATTGACTTATCAATTTCATAAGCATCCTAAAGAGTTTTGGATGGGGGGATACAATGAAGCTCTATGCCATCTCGATGCCCGGTTGAAACAATCAAATAATTAAGGATACAAATAGGGATGGCTGAACACCTTGACTGTGATGAAGTTTGAGGAAGGAAATTCCTTATGGGATTGGTATGAGTCTGGAGTACTTGATCTACCTAATCCTGTCTTTAAACTAGATGTCAGTTGGATTCTAGCCCGTGCCATTCCTCAGTGTTTGATCTCCCGATATCTTGGCGATTACCAGCTTCATGAAGATTTTGAGATATCTTGACCTCAACATCTGCTTGATCGGCCAAGTTCGAGCAACATCAGAATGCTACGAGATATCAATTTTATTAATTCTTCTTATACTTTAGATGATCCTCCAGTTGGAATGGATCCTGTACCAAAATCAGAATGAAAAAATCCAATAGAATAGGAAATTTGTAAGTGTTAGTAATTATTAAATGGTACATCTTATTTTGTAATTTTCCTTTCCTTGGAAATGAATCCATTGTATGATATTTGTATTTAATGAAGAAAAGTTCATCTTTGTGCAATTTTCCTTCCTTGGAAATAATTTGTAAGATGTTTGTTCTTATCATATTATCTTTTGATGAATGCATATAAAGGGACAATTTATCTTGTGTTGTTTTAATTGCCTAGACAATTGAACTTTGCCCCATTTGTTGACTAGTTGTAGTGACTTGTCACCCATAAATGCCTAAGCAATGGAATGATTTTCATCCCATAGTCCTGCTTAGTTATAGCAATCTTATCTAGATTACCTTGGTGCCTAGGCAGTGGATGCCTCGTGAGGTCACCCATCTTCTTTCCTAGTTTTGGATACCCCTTGAGGTCACCCATAATCAAACAGGCCTTGCCTTATGTGATTGTTATGACAACATTTTTGGTTCAGTTTATTGATGCCAATCAATCTTAGTTGGTGGTTGTTGATATGCCAACCAACCATAGTTGGTGGTTGTTGATATGCCGACCAACCTTAGTTGGTGGTGTAGTGCGTAGCACGAGTACTCCGAAAAAAAATTGAACAAAAAATAATATGGGGAAAATAGCATGTTTAATTATATTGAAAGAACTGGGGTACATGTGAATATGTATTACTGATAATATTTGCGCAGGTGCTCCGCATCCACGCATTTCTGAATTCTTCCCCCTCCAAGGTTTCGATACAGTAGGCTCCAGGTCGAACAACTGCAGTTACACGATAAGGTCCATGCCAGTTGGCCTCCAGCTTGTTGCGCTTCTAAATCACTTTCTTAAGAACATAGTCTCCCTCCTTAAGGTCACGTTTCTTGACTCTTTTGTTGTAAAACATGGCAGTTATTTGCTGGTAAGTTGCGTTCATGATTGCTGCATCTTCTCTTACTTCCTCGAGCAGGTCCAAGTCTAAACGTATCATCAAATCTCTCACGGGGGAGTTAAAATTGATCACCCTGTGAGTGGGTAGTCCCAGTTCAGCTGGTATGACTGCTTCACTTTCGAAGGCTAGCTTGTAAGGTGATTCCCCAGTGGATGTTCGGGGAGTTGTGCGATAAGCCCATAACACATAATGTAGCTCGTTAATCCAATTCCCTTTCATATCATCCAACCGTTTCTTCAATCCGTTAAGCAGAGTCATGTTCATCACTTCAATTGCCCATTACTCTGGGGATTTCCTGGTGCGGAGTGGATTTTCTGGATGTCCGTCTAGTGACAATATGCAGCGAACTCCTCATTATCAAATCGGGTACCATGGTCAATGATGAAAGCATGTGGTAGATCATATCTGCAAATAATATTCTTACAAATAAATTGGTAGACCTTTTCATAGGCCATGTCAATAAGAGGTTCAGCTTCCACCCATTTGGTGAAATAATCAATAGCGAGCACTAAGTACTTGAATCGTCCTCTGTTAGTTGGCAGAGGCCCAACTAAGTCTATGCCCCACATGGAAAATGGACAAGGAGAAGTGATAGGTGTTAATAATGCCTGCGGAGTTCTTCATATAGTGGAAAATTGTTGACATTTATCGCATTTCTTGGCGTAAGCTGTATAATCAGCGCGCATCATTGGCCAATAATATCCCTGCATCGCTATCCTCTACAGGAGAGTCCGTCCTGCTACATGAGCACCACAAGACCCTTCATGAATTTCTTCTATCAGATCTTTAACTTCTGAAGGATGAACACATCTCTGTAGACCTGTTATCATACCTCTTCTATACAAAACTCTATTATTCAATACATACCAAGCAGCTTTAAACTTCAGTCTATTGGCTGCAAGTTGGTCAGTTGGCAAAATTCCTCCTTCAATATACGACCTGATGGGATCCATCCAGTAAAGTCCCATGTCCAAAGTGATGAATCTTACCATTAAATCTTCATCAATGCTCCGGTTCACCAATATCTCAATAGGAATCATTCTTCGTAGCTCGGTGCGAGTAGTTGAGGCTAACCAAGCTAGTGTGTCAGCTCTTGCATTCTCTAATATTGGTATTCTGATCAATTGAACTGTTGTAAAAGTGGACACAATCTCCATAGCTTTTGCGTGATACCTAGACATGAAGTCTCCCTTCGCCGCATACAGCCCAAGAATCTTATTTACGATTAGCTGTGAATCACTAAACACCGTAACTTGCTCTGCATTCAGTGTCTTGAATAAATTGAGGCCCACAATCATAGCTTTATATTCAGCTTCGTTGTTTGAGGCTTTGAATTGAAAGCGCAGAGCATATTCGATATCCAATCCATCTAGACTTTTAAGAATAATTTCGGCTCCGCTGCCTGTGGCACACGAAGAGTCATCAATATACAGATTCCATAAAGGTATACAATTATCAAACTCTTGGTGTGATAAAGTTCCCTGATGGAATATTTGGTACTTCCTCTTGTCATCCCCCAACACTGGACTATTATTCGATGATTCTTGTTGCCCGGTGTCAGTCCCCTCCGGCAAATCTGCTAATGGAAGTTGTTCGGGGATAGTCTTTGATGATCCCCCAACGTCCATGGGTTATTCTGCATTAAACCCTTATTGGTCGGAGGTGTCTGGGTAAGTGAACTCCGCAATGAAATATGATATCTCCTGCCCTTTGAGTGAAGACCTTGGCTCATAAACGATATCATATTCACCTAATTCCACCGCCCAATACATCACTCTTCCAGATTTTTCAGGTTTGTGCAAAGCCTGTCAGAGTGGCATATCGGTGTACACCACTATGGTATGGGCCTCGAAAGATGGTTACATCCTCCTGCTCACCTTGATTAATGCTAATAACAACTTCTCCAACCTTGGATATCTAATCTTCGCTCCTCGGAATGCTTTACTTGTATAATACATCAATTTTTGCACTTCGTCCTCTACTCGTATCAACGCTGAACTGACTGCGCTTTCTGACACAACCAGGTACAAGTATCATCTTTCTCCCATCAGCGGCCTGAACAGCAATGGAGGTGTCCCCAAATATCTCTTTAACTCTTGAAATGCCTTCTCACATTCATCGTTCCACTCGAAAGTTTTTCTAAGTGTCTTGAAGAATGGAAGTGTTTGTCCGTTGCTCGTGAGACAAACCTGTTGAGAGCTACAACGCGCCCCATGAGTCTCTCAACTTCCTTCTTCGTAGTTGTAGATTGTAGTTCCAGTAGAGATTTAATCTTCTCCGGATTGGCCCCAATGCCTCGTTGATTCATAATATACCCGAGGAACATGCCTTCTTGTACGCTAAATACGCACTTAGTCGAGTTTAGTTTCATCTGATATCTCTCCAACTGGTCAAACGTTTGGCTAAGGTCAGCTATGTGGTCAGTGGATTTTCGGATTTTCGTCAGCATGTCATCGATGTAAACCTCCATGTTTTTGTCAATTTGCTCTGTGAACACCTTATTCATCAGCCGTTGGTACGTTGCACCTGCATTTTTAAGACGAAACGGCATAACATTGTAGCAGTATGTTCCCCTTGGGGTAATAAAATAGGTACTCTCCTTATCTTCTGGTTTCATCTTAATCTGGTTGTAACCAGAGTAAGCGTTCATGAAGCTCAATAATTCATGCCCCGAGGTAGCATCTACCAGCTGGTCTATTTGGGGCAGGCGAAAGTGATCTTTTGGGCAGGCTTTGTTGAGATCTTTTAAGTCTACGCACATCCTCCACTTATTGTTCTTCTTTTTTACAATGACTACGTTGGCTAACCAGTTAGGATATTTAACATCTTCAATAAAAGAGATCTTTTGCAACTTCTCGACTTCCTCGTGTATAGCTTGGTTCTTCTCTGGGCTGAAGACCCTTCTTCATTGTTTCATCAGTTTAACCACTTTATTAATATTGAGTTTGTGGCACAAGAAGGTTGGGTCTATCCCCGGCATATCTTCATGACTCCACGCAAAAGCTTACTTTTTTGTGACACCCCGCCTAATAAAATACCGGGCGATCAGTCCTATATCAAATTAAAACAGGAGTCTCATATGGATCATTCTTAGCATCACTGTCGAAAATCCATTTAATTGCTAATAACCTATTAGGCCGGTGTCAAAATTTTACATAACTACTCTTTTTAAACGATGACAAATAAAACATCCACACAGTTTGCATAAATGAAACTGAAACGAAATAAAATAACCGAACACTCGGTCAAAATATACAACCATATCGAATGAGGTATTAAAATAAGAAATAAATGCAATTGGGCCATTGGCCCGAATATTTATACAGTACCTCCTATCTAGAGTACAATAATGGAAGCGTCTATCGAGAATCCTGCACGCATCCACAGCTGCTGCAGCTGACGTCTGACTCGAAAGAAGTATCATCCAGGCGTCCCTGTGTCTGGACATCTATATATATATAGCAAGAGAGGAAAAAGTAGATAAACGGGTCAGAGCCCGAGTTTTGAAAATATTTAGCAAGTGCATAAATGCCTTATTTTTTTATTTATTATCTTTTTTTAAAAAAGGTTTTATCTCATATTTAAGTTTGGTATCGCACTCCCATGAGATACCCCTCACCTCTCTTCTAACAGTGCACTCCTAGCTCAACCCTCTAAACATCCTAGTCAAGCTACGCTGCTAAACTAGTCTATCACCCAACCACTATCAAGCCTGGATAGTCCAAATAATGTACTAAGGGCTAAACTTTTCCCCAGTCTCAACACTAAGCCATGATCGTGCGTGGGGTGTCTCGCAAAGCGAAATCCAAACAAGGAACCCCCCCGATACACTACTACGCGGCAAGGTCGATCGTCGAGATCCGCCAGTCCCTCAGTACAGAATATATATAAATATATATACCATAAGAAATATTCATATTAGAGAACTAAAGATTAAACTTCTCCCCAGTCTCAACACAATGCCATATTCATGCGTGGGGTGTCTCGCAAAGAGAAATCCAAATAAGGAACCACCCGATACACTACTACGCGGCAAGGTCGATCATTGGGATCCATTAGACCCTCGGCACCCAAGTTATCCATATATATATATTCATATTTCAATATACATATGGATCTATCTCCCGGACTGAGGATTTATATACCTTATTACCATTTATCTCAAAACTTTCCATTTCCTTTCTTATATCCAGGAAATGTATATAAAAGACAATTCATTATCATGAATTGCTTTAACATAACATATAACTTTTTAAAAGCCAGTTTTATTATCATAAAAATGCTTTTCCGTTTTAAAACATCCCATTTCCCTTCTTATATCCAAGAAATGTATTTAAAAGCCATTTTTATTATCATAAAAATGCTTTTACCATATCATATGCTTCCACTTCCCTTCTTCCATCCGGGAAGTGTTACAGAAGCCAAAATATTTATCCCATTTCCCTTCTTCCATCTAGGAAATGTATTTAAAGCCATTTTATTATCATAAAATGCTTTAATAAATCTAAGACCGCCCCTCCGGGTTTCCCCACTGGACGCGACCCTAAATGGCTATCATCTTCCAGGGCCTATCAAACAAGACAACCTGGGAACCTACCAACGTCAGGAAGCGGCCATATGCCTGCGGGATAGTCAAGACCACACCCAGAATCTCCTAACCAGCGCAGTAAACAATAATCGCTCATATGGCCTATAGGACTATATCCACCCTGCATTCATTAGCCAGGGGGCATCACCATACGCACGCAACTTCCCTTATGATAGCGATTTAGGAAGGTGTGTAACAATAATTTATCAATTATGGAAAATCATTTCTTTTCCATTTTGATAACATTCATCTATATATTTTCAAAATCATTTACATCATATCATATATACTTTAATCACCTAGTATATATATATACCATATATTCCTCCTCGAATATATAAATGGCCATTTTTGCCAAACCATCTAACGATGACTAATAATCCCAAAGATTCTCTCAAAGAATCATAATCATGCATTTATATTCGCATGATACTAAACCCAAAGTATTCCCTCACATACATTCAATTACATAAATACCTAGGCTCGATGGTATCCGAACTCCCTCTCAAATTTAGTTCGTCTCGAACGTTAACTATGTTCGTTCCCCGGATCATGCCCTACACCAATCCAAGGCCTTCTCTTTCATCTAAAGGTTTACTAACCCTCAAAACCATCATTTAGGAGTCCCGATATCATAACTAGCAACCCCCATAAAAAATACCAAATTGTAATTTAACTCCCCATACACTTAAGGGGAGAAAACTGGCAAATCTGACCAAAGCGAATCGATTCGCCCCAATTGCGAATCGATTCGGGTAGGCGAATCGATTCGGCCCCCAATCCGAATCGATTCGGAAAGTGTTCTACAAACAGGTCCTTAATGGAGAATCGATTCGGTCTAAATCCTAATTGATTCGTCCCATTGCAGAAACACAGATCCCCTTAGGCGAATCGATTCGGTCTAGACCCGAATCGATTCGGCCTGTTCGAGGGGCACTGTTTGGGCAATTTTTTTCAATCTCCAAAATACCCAAAATTCAATCCAATCTCCATTTAAATCATACCTTGGATTTATTCCCACAAACCCAAAGTTTTTTATATCTCCTCAAATTCTTTAGAGGTCCTAACACTCCATTTGAGAACCCCTAATATTTATCTCCAAAGTTATATCCTTAATTTCTAACTAACGATTTCGATCTCGGACAGCTTTCCGTAGAAAAATCACTATAAATCCAAAAAAATAGAAAAATACGCGGTCGGCGCCCACGCGACCGCGTCGAAGAGATCTAAAAATATCATTTTTTGACCAAGAGCCGAATCGATTCGCATCAAGGCCGAATCGATTCGAAAAGACGCAGGTCACTATTCATCGTCTTCTCCGAGACGGTTTCGGCCATTAAAGCTTCTCCCAAGCTTTTGTCGCCTCACCCAACGTCCTACGACCTCAACCAACTACAAATACACATATAATACGGGTTCTAAATATCCTAGAACTCGAAATCACCAATTAAGTTAGGTTAAAACCTAAGTTCCTCAAATTGAAACATTATTGGGGTTTAATTGTTTTAACTCCCAAAAACCCGTTTTATCCACGAAAACCCATTCCAAAATCTTTAGGGTTTGTTTATACCAAACTACGGTATGAGATATTTATGCAAAAAGTAAATAAAGCAAGTAAACACTTGCCTCGTGGATAAAATCCGACGACCTCGAGTCGAAACCGGCGGAGTTTGGCCCGAGATCTCCATTTTTCTCCTCTTTTCTCTCCTCCTCTCTCTCTTCTCTCTTTCCTTTCTTCTCTTTCTCTTTTGTTTCCCTCCCTCCCTCTTTATATAGGAAGAAAAGGGTTTTAACCCTTAAAACCCAAAAATGACTCGTTTACTCAATTACGAGCCCGTTTAACTCCAAAATTTCCCGAAACTCAATTTCGACAATCGGACACTCTTTTCCGACTATCTCGGACATTTCGGGACTCACGGCGCAGTCGAAATTCCCATTCGAGGTATTTGACCGCAAATCACTATTCTAACCCAATATAACGTAATGCGGGTTTTCTAATAAAATCTTGCCTCTTTTGTCGCTTTACTCCACGGCGACATATAATTAAAATACTTCGACTTATTTAGTCCCAAAAATAATCACAACAACCATCGAAAATCATTAAATCCTCAAAAATCCCAAAAATCACTATTTTGAGAAATTCTCCAAATTGCTAATTTATACTCAATAATGGAATTCAATTATCTCCAAAAGGACGGGTTGTTACATACTCCCCCCCTTACAACGGAATTTTGTCCTCGAAATTCACATACAACCTACACCACCAATCCTAGGATCACTCCAAATCCTAATACCTTAAAGGGAATGACACTAACCCAATGGTTCCCAACCATATAATATATGACTACCAAGATCGTAAAGTGATTCTAATAACATCACATTGTACCCATCATCTATAATGCCTCTCGGCATAAATTTTAACTTTATATACTACACCCATCATATTTTAGGCGGTATATAAAACCATCTCACCAAGGTGCCCATACACCTTTCTAACTTGTGCACACCTGCACAAACATGGTGAACGTTCGACACGTAACACTCTCTCCCAGTAAGGGTCTCCTTTCCTCGGTGTAATACTCACACATGGGTCCTCCAAACCCGCGAAATTCAATTCTCCTAACCTCGGCACCACTAACTCTACTAAACTTACATCATAATAATACTAAGGTCTATGCGATGTTTTACCTACACGGAACGAAGATAATTTTAAGTATACCCCTAGTGCTCAAGGCCTCTCTCAACTTTTGACATTTGCTTAATTTCAAGCGTGGGACGTCTCGCCAAAGCGAAATCCAAACAAGGAACCCTCCTGTTACAATAATCCCTCGCGTTGTCGGTCATTGAGATATAGTGACCTAAGGCACACCAGCGGGACGTCCTAAATCCTACCTACGCTAACCTGCGAATGCATTCCTACTATCCTTTCCTTCCTCCCATACGGAAGGAAACCTAACCAATCGAAGTGCCTACTCTCTGTAGGAGCACTACGTACATCACACCCAACACATATACTTTCTCAAAATTTTGCACTTTCACTAAGGCCTAGCCATAATTCTCAAATCAATTTCTCTAAGTCCTACTTCACCCACCCAATTGTGGCAAGAGGACCACTTTAGTGCCTTTCCATAGCACAATATTTCCATAATCATATTGTCATCACTTAGCTCATAGTCTATAGTGGTTCATCCACACTATAAGACTTATCAACAAAACCCATATCCTTGCATCCTATAACACCTCTCCACTCCCGACGTCGTTAAGATTCATATGTGGAGCGTCTCGCAAAGCGAAATCCAAACAAGGAACCCCTCCACACACTTCTACTTAACTTTGTCGGTGATGGAGGTCCGTTATTTTGAACATGCAATCGGGATAACCTATCCCCTATTCCAACAAAAAGGTGGTCTGAACTCCTATCTCTAACTAAGAGTCACACCACCCAGCACTCGCACTAATTTTCAAGTCCTTGCGCAATCAATAATGAGCTTAATCTTACAGCTCAACAAAAATCATGCGTCCTTAAATCATATCTATAAGGTCGCCACATACTCACATCACGATAATGAAACCTCTGCTCATTGAAGTTGCATCTATGCACACAATAAAGGTGAACTAAACCTGTATCCAAGTGAGATATCGAAACAACCACTCGTTCCACCCTGGAACTACGGACACGATAGTCTTGCCATCATTAGCCTTCTATCGTTCCGAACAACCAATAACATTATATACTCACTATATTACCATACTCGTATAAGCATATAAAATGAGTATCACAACCCATATATATATATATATATATATTCAATATATCAACACCGGCCTCTAAGGCGAATGAAGGAAAATAAAACTCCGCTACCGCTGAAAACACATAAGCACATATTATATAATGTTATCGATACCGCCATAAAGCTCAAATTAGACACACGAATCTAGGGCTAACGAATACCGCGACTGTATCTAGCCATGCCAATTATACCTCTTCCTTCTGAGGTGAAACTCATAACAATAACTTAACCTTGCACCTTACAATCATCTTACTAGTCCTCTTAACTTCTCCGTTAAAAGGAAACTCCACTACGAGCTTCAACCTTATAGCTCCAACTAAGCCCCACCTCCTGCCGCCATCCAAACCCCGCACACGATTCTCGAACGAGCGCGCAAAAGATTTTCATAATCTTATGATATGGCAGGAGAAGGAAACCTCACAAGAGAAATCAATAATCCTAATCCTAAGGCTCTATAATAAATCGAGAGCAACGCTGAAAGCGTAGTACGTCCGCACAGATTTCTAAGGACACTAAAACCTGATGCTCTGATACCATCTGTGACACCCCGCCTAATAAAATACCGGGCGATCACTCCTATATCAAATTAAAACAGGAGTCTCATATGGATCATTCTTAGCATCACTGTCGAAAATCCATTTAATTACTAATAACCTATTAGGCCGGTGTCAAAATTTTACTTAACTACTCTTTTTAAACGATGACAAATAAAACATCCACACAGTTTGCGTAAATGAAACTGAAACGAAATAAAATAACCGAACAGTCGGTCAAAATATACAACCATATCGAATGAGGTATTAAAAGAAGAAATAAATGCAATTGGGTCATTGACCCGAATGTTTACACAGTACCTCCTATCTAGAGTACAATAATGGAAGCGTCTATCGAGAATCCTGCACGCATCCACAGCTGCTGCAGCTGACGTCTGACTCGAAAGAAGTATCATCCAGGCGTCCCTGTGTCTGGACACCTATATATATATATATATATATATATATATATATATATATATATATATATATATATATATAGCAAGAGAGGAAAAAGTAGATAAACAGGTCAGAGCCCTAGTTTTGAAAATATTTAGCAAGCGCATAAATGCCTTATTTTTTTTATTTATTATTTTTTTTTTTAAAGGTTTTATCTCATATTTAAGTTTGGTATCGCACTCCCATGAGATACTCCTCACCTCTCTTCTAACAGTGCACTCCTAGCTCATCCCTCTAAACATCCTAGTCAAGCTACGCTGCTAAACTAGTCTATCACCCAACCACTATCAAGCCTAGATAGTCCAAATAATGTACTAAGGGTTAAACTTCTCCCCAGTCTCAACACTAAGCCATGTTCGTGTGTGGGGTGTCTCACAAAGCGAAATACAAACAAGGAACCCCCCCCCCCCCGATACACTATTATGCGCCAAGGTCGATCGTCGAGATCCGCCAGTCCCTCAGTACAGAATATATATAAATATATATACCTTAAGACATATTTATATTAGAGAACTAAGGATTAAACTTCTCCCCAGTCTCAACACAATGCCATATTCGTGCGTGGGGTGTCTCGCAAAGAGAAATCCAAACAAGGAACCCCCCGATACACTACTACGCGGCAAGGTCGATCATCGGGATCCATTAGACCCTCGGCACCAAAGTTATCCATATATATATATTCATATTTCAATATACATCCGGATCTATCTCCCGGACTGAGGATTTATATACCTTATTACCATTTATCTCAAAACTTTCCATTTCCTTTCTTATATCCAGGAAATGTATATAAAGGCCAATTCATTATCATGAATTGCTTTAACATAACATATAACTTTTTAAAAGCCAGTTTTATTATCATAAAAATGTTTTTCCGTTTTAAAACATCCCATTTCCCTTCTTATATCCAGGAAATGTATTTAAAAGCCATTTTTATTATCATAAAAATGCTTTTACCATATCATATGCTTCCACTTCCCTTCTTCCCTTCTTCCATCCGGGAAGTGTTACCGAAGCCAAAACATTTATCCCATTTCCCTTCTTCCATCCAGGAAATGTATTTAAAGCCATTTTATTATCATAAAATGCTTTAACAAATCTAAGACCACCCCCTCCGGTGGCTATCATCTTCCAGGGCCTATCAAACAAAACAACCTGGGAGCCTACCAACGTCGGGAAGCGGCCATATGCTTACGGGATAGTCAAGACCACACCCAGAATCTACTAACCAGCGAAGTAAACAATAATTGCTCATATGTCCTATAGGACTATATCCACCCTGCATTCATTAGCCAGGGGCATTACCATACGCACGCAACTTCCCTTATGATAGCGATTTATGGAGGTGTGTAACCATAATTTATTAATTATGAAAAATCATTTCTTTTCCATTTTGAAAACATTCATCTATATATTTTCAAAATCATTTACATCATATCATATACACTTTAATCACCTAGTATATATATATATACCATATATTCCTCCTCGAATATATAAATAGCCATATTTGCCAAACCATCTAACGATGACCAATAATCCCAAAGATTCTCTCAAAGAATCATAATCATGCATTTATATTCACATGATACTAAACCCAAAGCATTCCCTCACATACAGTCAATTACATAAATACCTAGGCTCGATGGTATCCGAACTCCCTCTCAAATTTTGTTCGTCCCGAACGTTAACTATCTTCCTTCCCCGGATTATGCCCTACACCAATCCAAGGCCTTCTCTTTCATCTAAAGGTTTACTAACCCTCAAAACCATCATTTAGGAGTCCTGATATCATAACTAGGAACTCCCATATAAAATACCAAATTGTAATTTAACTCCCCATACTCTTAAGGGGAGAAAACTGGCAATTCTGACCAAAGCGAATCGATTCGCCCCAATTGAGAATCGATTCGGGTAGGCGAATCGATTCGGCCCCCAATCCAAATCGATTCGGAAAGTGTTCTGCGAACAGGTCCTTAATGGAGAATCGATTCGGTTTAAACCCGAATCGATTCGGCCCACTGCAGAAACACGGATCCCCTTAGGCGAATCGATTCGGCCTAGACCCGAATCGATTCGGCCTGTTCGAGGGGCACTGTTTGGGCAAATTTTTTTAATCTCCAAAATACCCAAAATTCAATTCAATATCCATTTAAATCATACCTTGGATTTATTCCTACAAACCCAAAGTTTTTTATATCTCCTCAAATTCTTTAGAGGACCTAACACTCCATTTGAGAACCCCTAATATTTATCTCCAAAGTTCTATCCTTAATTTCTAACTAACGATTTCGATCTCGGAGAGCTTTCCGTAGAAAAATCACTATAAACCCAAAAACAATTAGAAAAATACGCGGTCGGCGCCCACGCAACCGCGTCAAAGAGATATACAAATGTCATTTTTTGACCAAGAGCGGAATCGATTCGTATCAAGGCCGAATAGATTCGGAAAGACGCAGATAACTATTTATCGTCTTCTCCGAGACGGTTTCGACCATTAAAGCTTCTTCCAAGCTTTTGTCGCCTCACCCAACGTCCTACGACCTCAACCAACTACAAATACACATATAATACAGGTTCTAAACGTCCTAGAACCCGAATTCACCAATTAAGTTAGGTTAAAACCTAAGTTCCTCAAATTGAAATATTATTGGGGTTTAATTGTTTAAACTCCCAAAAACCCATTTTATCCACGAAAACCCAACCCAAAATCTTTAGGGTTTGTTTATACCAAACTACGGTATGATATATTTATGCAAAAAGTAAATAAAGCAAGTAAGCACTTTCCTCGTGGATAAAATTCGACTACCTGGAGTCGAATCCGACGGAGTTTGGCTCGAGATCTCCATTTCTCTCCTCTTTTCTCTCCTCCTCTCTCTCTTCTCTCTTTCCTTTCTTCTCTTTCTCTTTTATTTCCCTCTCTCCCTCTTTATATAGGAAGAAAAGCGTTTTAACCCTTAAAACTCAAAAACGACTCGTTTACTCAATTACGAGCCCGTTTAACTCCAAAATTCCCCGAAACTCAATTTCGACAATCGGACACTCTTTTTTTACAATCTCGGACATTTCGGGACGCACGGAGCAGTCGAAATTCTCATTCGAGGTACTTGACCGCAAATCACTATTCTAACCCAATATAACTTAATGCGGGTACCTTGCCTCTTTCGTCGCTTTACTCCACGGCGACATATAATTAAAATACTTCGACTTATTTAGTCCCAAAAATAATCACAACACCCATCTAAAATCATTAAATCCTCGAAAATCTCAAAAATCACTATTTTGAGAAATTCTCCAAATTGCCAATTTATACTCAATAATGGAATTTAATTATCTCCAAAAGGACGGGCTGTTACATTTTTGTGCCTCAACAACGCCACTAACTCTTTCTCTGTCGTCGGGTCTAATGAAGTGCCAATTTGAGTTGTTCGTTCTGTTCATTCGTCGTCCAGAATAACGTTCTCCGTCGCTTCCATGACCTGCCCCTTCATGAGCTTTGATTCATCTCTAGGGTCCAGTATCTCAATCTCTGGATCTTTAGACTCGTCCACTTGGTAGGTGGTGGTCTTTTTCCTGGTATCCTCTAGCTCTTCTTGTTCGGCAGATGAATAGTAGTATTCCCGAGCTACTTTTTGATCGCCCTTTACAAGTCCCACACCAAATTCGGTCTGAAACTTCAAGCACTGATGTACCGTGGATGGCACGGCCTCAAAATTTTTTAGACCTACTATTCCCATGATTATGTTGTAGGCTGACTGTACATTTTTTTCCATGATGAAAAAGCGTACTCTTTTTGTTCTGCAAGCAGGTTGGGTACCGATAAGCATGTCCAACTTGATCGTCCCAAGTGGAAAGACTTTTTCTCCAGTGAAACCTAGGAGGGGTATGTAATATGGCTCCAACTGGGCTAGTTTTAAGTTTAAACTGTCAAAACAAGGGTAGATCATGATGTCTACTGAGCTACCATTGTCTACCAATACTCTTGAGATGACCACATCCTTCATCCTCATCTTGACCACCAAGGGGTCGTCGTGAGGATACAAGACGCCTTTCAGATCATTTTTGGAAAAACTAATGACCAGTTTGTCCTTGTTCACCTTCCTCGGGCGGTCCTCTTTCTCCAGATTTATTCGTTGTATATAGGAACAGGCTTGGGCCTCATTGAGGTAAGCTTTCCTTTCAGCAGTGTGATCCCCACCTCCTGCGTCTCCACCTGTAATCACATTACATTCGAATGAACCAAAATGGATTGAAAATACCTCACGCTCTGGTTCCTTGGCTTTTGGGGGAGGTCCGGATCATCCTCGTGGTCCCTTTTCTTATCATCTCTTGTTCGGAGAGGACATTTAGATCTTTGCCTTTCTCTGTCGTTGGTCTTCCCATCATTCTGGCGATCAACAAACCTACTTAATTTCCCTCGCCTAATGAGTGCCTCAATCTCATTCTGGAGAGTTGTGCAACGCTTGGTCTTGTGGCCATGATCTCTATGGAACTCACAATATTTGGACTTATCCCTCTTATCAGGGGTTGTCCTCAATTTCTCCGGCTAATTTAGCTCTTCGTAGTTCTTGATCTCCTCCAGAATATGGTTTATATCCACCTTTAAGCGAGTATAATTCCCATACTTCGTCAAGTGCTCTATCGTCTCTTTGCCTTTCGATTGCTTGGTGCCCCCATTGTGCCTTTGATCTTTCCCCTCAGATTTACCTCAACTTTTGTTCAGCATTTTTCTTCGAATCCATGGCTTCTTCGACATTCATGATCTTAGCTGCTTTTACCGTCAACTCTGCCATGGTTTTGGGGGGATCTTTGGCCAAAGTATAATACAGCTTGTTTGGTAAGAGACCACTCATTAGAGCTGTAATGGTTGTCTTATTTTCGTAATCAATTACTTCCAGTTTCTCGTTATTAAAACGAGTGATATAATATCTGGTGCTTTCTCCTGCTTTCTGCCTTACACTCAGAAAATGTGCTACCCTATTGATTGGCTTCACACCAAAACAGAAGTTTCCTATAAAGAGCTCTTCCGGTTGATGGAAAGTATCGATCTGCCCTCGAGGAAGGTTATTGTACCATATTTGAGTTGACCCTGTGACAGTTCTTGAGAATGCCCTACACCTCATTTCATCAGGAACTGCATAGATATCGGCAGTAGCTCGGTACTGCTTTATGTGGAGGACAGGATCAGTTGTCCATCGTACTTCGGCGTAACTACAGGAGCTTTAAATTTCGATGGTGTGGGAAAATCCACAATTTCCTGTACGAAGGGTGATCCCTTGACAAAGGTTCTTTGGAGAGGGTTTCTGGACTTATCCATTTCCCCTAACCTATCTTCCAACCTCAGAATGGAGCCCTTCCAACTAATACCATGGAAGAGATAGAGTGAGGTCATCCATAGGAATGTTCCCAAAATAATATTTAGAAAAAATACGATTTATGCGTTTATCGAAATATTGATCGCTATGATGAAATGATAATATATGTTGGATAAAACGCTAATAAGGATCACAAACATAATATGTATTAAAATAATGTATGGATGCGAAGATGGGAAAATTTGGGAAAATCGAAAAATTGGAATATTGGAAATTTAGAAAATTAGAAAATTGGAAAATTGGACTCAAGTCTCGGGTTTTAACCCGAAATGCCAACGTAGCCTATAAAGGCATCAAAGTCCATGTAGTTCGCATGTGGCATATGCCAACGTAGCCTATAAAGGCATCAACGTAGCCTATAAAGCCTAATACCATGGTTCGTTCATTCGAATCGTGATGCTGATTGGTGCACAGGGCAGACCATTGGAAAGGGGATTCAGAGCCCTTTGAATATTCAATGAGCTTTCACCCTGATGAAAGAGTTGGCCATAGTCAAACGGGGTCCACGAGCGCCCGATGGCCTCTAGATCGATAGTCGGAGTATGACCTAGGATTTGTAGTGAAATGGGGAGGTTCTAGGGACCTAAGGAGAGACTTAGGGGGGACTAGAATGTGGTGTCTACATATATATATATATATATATATATATATATATATATATATATATATATATATCAAAACACTCTAAATATATTGGACAAAATCCAAAATATAAAAAAACTTCGCAAAAGTGTATAGGAGTAGTCGAAAATAAATACAAATCCCCATCGTATACACCACTACAACGCCACTAAAAATATAGCATGAAAGCTCAAATTAGGAATAAAAATCCTAAAAGTGGTGGTCTCCTTAGTATCTGTAGTACCGCCATCATCAGAATCATCAGCACCATCATCGGTAGCAGCAGTAACATCACTATCATCACTCTCAAAAGGAGTTGGGGCCTCGACTCTCGTGGGTGGAACAGCATGACTAAGAGTCGGATTAGGAAACCACCTTTGAATAATATATTGAGTAGGAAAAAAATGGGTGATGTCCTTCTACATGGAGTAATGTGCCACGAGATAGTGTCTTGTGTATCACACATTTGACCAAAGTAAAAATATAGGTACGATAGTAATGGTAAATGTGCACGCGGTGCGACTGGTGTGGGGGCAAAAGCTTCTGGTGCAAGTGGTGGTGATGGTATATTATCATGAGCTAAAAATTTTGCTACTAGATTGGCTAAAAGATTGATGATTGGAGGTGTAGGAATGTGTGGTCACCGAGCAACTTGACCCTCAAAATGAGACATAGTGTGCTCATGATTGGACCTCGAAACTAGCCAAAAGTTCCTAATTACTACAAAAAGGTGGTGATCATATGCCACAAGGGTAAAGACTCTATAGACATTGCCATAGAATCAGAACGGATGACAAATAGAATAATAAACGAAAGACCCATAGTGTGACTCCAAAATATGGCATGTATGAAGATGCAAAACTCATAATCGAAATCATGAGTCTTATGATGAGGATTTAGACAGTAGATGACAACAAGATACATAATGAGATACATTGATGACAAATCATATTATTAAAAAAGACCATCAGGCCATACCATTCGTCTATCCACAAGGAATGTAGCAAGGCAATCATAAAATATACCACGCTTAGAGAGAATATAAAAATTCGGTTTTAATATCTAGTAATTCAATTTGTGATGCTATCAATCTCATCTATGTAAGAAAGGCATAATTATATCAACATGTTCCAAATGTTGATAGGTAGCAAGTGTGTCCTCGGTTAAAATGATCACTCAAATATGAACAAAGGATGTTAAGGAATGCATATCCTATGTCTAAATAGTCATGTTCGTGTATAACTCGTAATCAAGCATCTCATTCACCACGTAGAATGTTGAAAGTAGAAGAGATGATAAAGTCATCTAATGTGATTGTCACACCCTCTCCAGATGAGCCAAATTTGCTCCCCTCTCGATATAAACATCTTAGGAAGAAAAGGTGTCACGGAGGAGTGTGCCATCACAAGTAATGCAAAATTGGGCACACTCAACAATCGATTGCTTTGCCACCGAATAATCGGGAGTCACTACACCAAAAAGCCCAAATTGGCACCCTTCAGCCGGCCACCCTTGTCATAATCAATGACCGTGATAAAAAAAAAAAAAAACGTGTTTTTTGTCATAGTCATTGACCGTGACAAGCCATTGTCACGGTCATAGACCGTGACAATCTTATAAAGTTATCACCGTCAAAGACCGTGACAGGTTCGTGATAAATTTGTCAGTAAAAAAACCCTCCCTCTTCTTTTTTTCCCACCATTTTCGTTCCCTCTCTCTTTCTCTCTCTAAGTGACTGCTCTCTCTCTCTAAGCGATTTTCAATTTTTTCCTCTCTCTCTTTCCTTTGTATATATGTGTGTCTATATGTGTGCATGTATGTGGGTGGTGTGTGTGTGTGTGTGTTTGTGCGTGTGTGCATGTGTGGGGGAAGGAGGAGGGGGGTATGGGGGTGGGGGGCTATTTATGTGTGTGTATGTGTATGTGTGTGTGTGTGTGTGTGTGCATGTGGGGGGAAGGCGGGGAGGGGTGCGTGTGTGTGTGGTGATTAACGTGTGAATACCCAAATATGTAAATACCAAAATATATGTTGTACCCTTAAATATAATACCCAAATATATGTTGAGATTTTTCTCACGAAATAGTCATAATAGGAATTGGAATTGGGACTTATAATTATTATTGTTAATTTAATTATGACTTTAATTGGATATAAACTAGTTAGGAGCGTTTATTAATTGTTGGTTCTGAATTAGTAAGTAGTTAGTTTGAATTGATGTTTAGGATTTTTAGTAATTATACATATTGGATGTTGTTGTTTTGGAATTCAGAATTAAGTTGTTAAATATTAATATTACACCATGACAGTTGAAACGGACAAGTTCATTAATAAAATTTAGCTTTAATTGTAACTTTAATTGTATAACTTTAACGATGATATATTTATAAGACGTTATGAAAAGAATTAATTAAGTAAATGAATTAGAAGGAGTACGGGATACACAATTGTTGGTTTTTTGTTGCTGTTGGATTATAGTGGACCGATGTTGGGTTGGTTAATTTTGGAAGTGTCATGACCACTGGATTGTTGTCCAAATGGGGGGGGGAGTTTTCAACTTCTTTCAAAAATTAATTTGTGTCGCGAACAATATATTATTAATTCATATATATAGTATGTTTCATTTATGATAATTAAATGAAACATACTTGATATTACGTATAGTGCGCATAGATACTAGCCTTCTAGTTCTTATGTGTACGCATTCAATAGCCCTTAGACCCATTCGAGAGTCATTACCCCTGTATTGAGATCTCTCGAATTGTCCCGTTTGGACATGTTTGGAACTGCATAATTTCTGTATAATAATATTCTTAGTGGCTTAAACTTGTTGCTTTTAGAGGAAGTTCTGCAGTCGTATCCTAATGTTCTCTGGGTACATACTAAATTGGCAAGTGTGAGTATTATTTCAATTGATAAATTGAAATAACACTCACACTTGTGAATCTACGTCGTGTACTTGGAGAACTATGGGAATATGCTTCCGAATTTTTCTCAAATCGTAACAATGTGAATGAGTTGTTAAGTATATTACAGAAATATGTGGTCTTGAATGGGATAGGACCACTCACCCTTTAGAGGAGATGGGAGAAATAGGAATTAATATTATAAATTGAATTTGAATTTGAAATTTAAAAACCGAATATAAATAAGACATAATTAAATGAAACATACTATAAATCTAAGTTTTGTTTATACTAATCCACGAATATACGCTTCTTACCTTTAATAGGTGATTGTTTGTAGTAGCTGTGATGAAATATGCTAAATATAAAGAGTGGATGGTGTGACAAATAGAATGGGGGATGTGTTTCGCAGAGGTACTAATAAATTTGTGAAATACGCAAAGAGATGTCATAATGATGAAAAGTTTTCCTGTCCGTGTACTAGGTTTGAGAATGGTAAGGTGTTTGAGTGGAAAACAATTTAACTACACTTGTTAAGATGGGGTATGCAAGATAATTATCGATTTTGGAGTTTTCACGGGGAATTGAAAGTTCCTTTTGTCCCCGAGCAACCTTCACAACAACCCTCAACAAGTAGGATAGATGTAGAAGGGGATGACATAGATCATAATATGTTAGAGGATTTAGTTGATGATGCGTACGGCGTTCATGAAGTGGAAGAGAATGACGTCACTGACGATGTACAAGGTTCAAGTGCTCATGAAGATATCAGGATAAACCTTAACGATGACTACCAAAGTTTAAAATTTAAGGTGATCCAACCGTTATACTTTGGCTGTGAGAAAGATCAAACAACTTTACATGCCATGGTTGGTTTGCATAGTTTGAAGACCCAATATGGTTTGTCTGGAAATAGCGTGACAGGAATTATGAATTGGGTGAAGGGCTTTCTACCCAAGGAGAATACGCTTCCAAATAGCTATCCTATTATGTAGAACAGTTTGAAAGGTTTGGGAATGAAGTATAAATCGATTCATGCTTGTGTGTATGACTTCATACTATACCGAAAGGAGTATGAAAATCTCAATCGGTGTTCGGTATGCGATGAACCTAGATATGTCCAATCTATTGGCTGTGACACCCCGACTAATTAAATACCGGGTAGCTACTCCTTTATTAAATTAATTCAAAATGCCAAGTTGGCTCAGCTAATAGCATCACTGTCGAAAACATTTTTTTTTATGATTACTAACCACCTAGTATTTAAAAAGTAAGTTGCCAAATTTTAATTAAAGTCTGATTAACATGCAACAAGTGTAATGAAGAATAATAACACCATTCACCATACCGAAGTAAATAGAATAACCATCACATAATGTAAATAAAGTCTGGAGGAAAACTCCTCACTACAAATCCATAAACTGAAATAATTAAACTGAATACTGAATCAATACATGCCAAAGTCTGGAAAACTGAAATGGAAAATGTAACTCTAATGGAACTGGGCAACATGCCCTAAAACTGAGGAATACTGAACATGGAATCCAAATGATAGAAGCGTCTAAAAGCAAATCCCTGTAGCTTCCACAAACAGCTACAGCTCGTCGCCTGAATGAGTATCCTATGCATGGTGTCCTTGTGGCTGGGCACCTAAAATGGTTTTACAACAAAAATAGATTTGAGAGCAAACGGGTCAGAGCCCGAATGTGGAGATATTTAAAAAAAAAACTGCAAGTGCTTTAAAAACATTTAATACATTAAATGCAAAGTACATGTTAGGACGTGCACTCACATGAAATTCTCACCTCTCGTCTAACTGTGCACTCCTAACGTAAGTACCCATCTAAAATGACACAACCCACTAGCTAAGTAACATCATCTCTAGCTAGACTGTCATAGGTTCTACCCTTATTACTCGATTCCCATTAACATTATAACGTTCGCAATTAAGTAGGGGCTTAACGTAAATTCAGGTTCTCACGTAAAAGTAATACAACTCATTATAGATCATCCCTTTTGTTATTCCATAGTTATACACACAATACCATATGAAAGTTTCTAGTTTATTAAGTGTATATTTTCCACAACATAAATATACAATATAAGCACCCCGAGACTAAGTTGCGGTGCACACATACTCTGCTATCCATCCCGGTACATCACGTACATAAGGATCACATATTCCGAATCTCTCAGGAATAGTTCACTGATAACAACATCACAATTAATGGAGGCGAACACAGTCACATCACATGGGTCACGCACATACCTGCGCTCCCACGATCAGCAGACTTATTAACATCCCAATAAGTCCTTCTATGACCTATGTTCATCGAGGTAACCAGTCTAAATCCGGGCAACACAAGGATTAGAGGGCCCTAAGCGAACGCAAACCTCCCGTGATAGCAAGTATGGTAGGTATGTCATACACACAAATCATATACCAATACTAAGTAAGCACACATCTTAGTAATCACCGTAGTTTAATTGTAGTACTGATCGTATTCTCGTACCAACTTAGTATATATACAACTTATATAATCCCGGTCCATATTTATACGCGCCATAATTTATTCTCACGTCGTAGTAGGCACTCACGTCTCGACTCAAATGTCTATTTGATTTGATCCACACTTATATAATTTACTCCTCATTATATCCCAAATGTCCCAAGTATACTAATACACCATCAAAGGAATGTTATATCTAACCTCGAACAAGTTTACGGGACTCCCAAAATCAAAACAGGCCAAAAAGGCCTAAACTGCCAGCTCGTTAGAAGTCTCGTTCGAACGAGGCTGTTCGAACGAGATTTCGTTCGAACGAACTGGGCTATCTAACGAGATCTCGTTCGAACGAGATTATCGAACGAACATCCCTCTCGTTAGAACCCCAAACTGTCAACTCGTTAGAAGCTCGTTCGAACGAGTTCGTTCGAACGACCTGGGTAGGTCTTCTAACGAGTGACCAGATTCAAGCCCAGAAATTCTATATACGTTTTTCACCAATTTTTACACTTCTAATCTCAACCAAAATTCGTCCCAACAATGTTTTATGGTCTCTAATCATCCCTAAACATACTAAGATCATATACTAACATCTTTTAAGGGATTTACACATCCTAAACATCATTAATTCATCCAATCTCTACCCTTTTCCCCAAATTTTCAAGAACATAAACCCTAGAATTTTAAATCCTCAATAAGTCCATTCTAGATCCGTTTTTGTTACATCCAACATATTTTAACATCATAATAATCATCTCCATACTATTCTACATGCAATTTGTCCTCAAAATTCAAGTCCTGAGTTCAATTAACATGGGTTTTTATTTAACTTCCAAGAACAAATGTAAATCTTTCAATTTAACAAACATGGAAGAAACATTCTCTGAATTAAATAGAATTAAATCACTTGCCGCGAGTGTCTCTGAATTTGGTGTTGGTTGATGGAGCTTTTCTGCAGAATTCCTTCTCTCTCTCTCTCTACAAGCCTTCTTCTCCAAAGGTGGCTAGGGTTTTCTTTGGGAAAGTCTTGGAAACCTAATCTAATAACCCCCGTAGCTTATTGGGTCATTAAGGGTTGGTTAGTGGGTTTAGTGGGTCTATTCCCAATCAGATAAAGACTCCTAATTTTCGTTATTATTAATTCCCAAAAATACAATATTACCAAACTACCCTTATAAGATGCCGGTATGGCCTAAAAATACCCCGGGACCCAAACTAAACCCCCGGCTAGTGTTTTCTGACTATCTCGACCCTTCCGGACGCGTTGGCGCACTCAAAATGACCATACGGTTAATAGAATTTAAATTCACTTTTATAATTAAAATAATTATATCCTGACGCGACTGTCTCACGCTTCCCAATAAAATGTCCAAATTGCCGTATATCAATCTCACGACAAATTTCATAATTCAATATTCATATATCATCATATATACTCAATATAGTCAAATACCAACTCACATCTCGCTAGTATTTTATCCGGATTAATTTCCAATTAATTCTCATTTAATTAATTAATCCCAAAAATAAATATCGCCAAAAATACGGGGTATTACATTCGCAAGGAAGGCACAAGCTCAAAAGTGCCTCAAAAGTGTTGAAATACTTTCCCGTTGGGCCTAGATTAAAGCGGTTTTTCACAGTACCATGGCTAGCGGAGGCAATGACTTGGCATGCTAGGTCATAAGTAGGGGATAATTTCATGCGTCATCTTATTGATTCTACAACTTGGAGGAGGATGAGTTATGAGTATCCCGATTTTGCTCAAAAATAGCGTAACATTCGTTTGGCTATATCAACAGATGGTTTCAATCCATTTGGAAACCTAAGCACCAATCAGAGTGTATGTCCATTGATCCTAACCCCACTCAACCTCCATCCTTCATAGTGTATGAGATCTAAACTTTCGATGTTGTCTTTGTTGATACCCGGGCCAAAGGCACCAAGTGATGACATCGAAATCTACCTGGCTCCTTTGGTAGAAGAATTAAATGAGTTGTGGGAAAATGGTGTGCAAGCATTCGACTCTTTTAGAAAAGAAGAGTTTACGCTGAAAGCTATGTTGATGTGGGCAATTCAAGATTTTTCAGCTTATGGGACATTATCCGGTTGTGTAGTACCGCCAAGAAAACTTTCAGGTTCATAAATTAAAAGTAAATCTTCTGATTGTGGCCCTAATATGCCAAGTAAAAATCCTAAATTTAAGAATGTCAAGCATAAGAAGACCCCGACTAGGAATGAAACTGAGACAAGAAAGGCATGGTCTAGGAGGTCAATTTTATTTGACTTGCCTTATTGGAAGAATAACCCGGTGCGCCATGTATTGGATGTGAAGCATGTAGAGAAAAACATCGTTGAACATACTGTGGGCACATGTGTTGGGGAGAGTCATTCGAAGGATGGAGAAAATGGACAAAAAGACCTTAAATCGTTGAAACTTAAGCCACAACTATGGTTGAAAGAAGATAGTAGGGGAAGGACAATAACTCCCCCCGGTGCGTTTACTTTGACGAGTGGGGAAAGGAAGGTGCTTTTAGAAACAATATATAATTTGAAGGTTCCATCTAATTTTTCATCCAACTTGCAAAGGATTGTGAATTATTCTACCCATGATTTACATGAATGTAAGTCCCACGATTGGCATGTGATCATGCAATTGGTTCCTCTATTGTTTAAGCACTGTTTCTCCAAGCACAAGGATTTGCGGAGGGCTATTATGCAAATTAGTATCTGCTTCTCACTTTTGTGTGAGAAGGTAGTCAATCGAGAACACATAGTGGCTGCAAAATTGGCAGTGACCGAAGCGATTTGTGTGTTGGAGAAGTACTTTCCCCCATCATTCTTTGACATCAGTGTTCACTTATTGGCGCGCCTATGCGACGAGGCACTTCTTTGCGGTCAAGTTAGATCTCGGTGGATGTATCAGTTTGAAAGATTGATGAAAGTTTTCAAAGATTACGTCAAGAATACATGATACATTGCAGGATCAATTGCAGAAAAATACATCATCGTGGAATCATCAGTCTATACTCAGTAATATATGCCTGACTGGATCAGCGTTGATGACATTGATGAGTTCGTTGATGAGGGTGGTCATGTGATGGGCAAACGAGTAAATTAACGAGTTTGCAACATGAACAAGTAGCTCGTTATCTATTTGACACACATGAAGATGTCGAAGAATGGAAAAAGTAAGTTTAAATTATTTTAAGTTTTACATTATTTTAGATTATTTTATACATGATTAATTTTGTAATACGCTCATCACATTAAATTTATGCAAAAAATATGAAGCCTGTGAGAACAATAAAAGACGAAAAATAATGGCACAATCAGACAGAAAATTTAGGTTGTGGTTGTCACACGAGGTAATTATAATAAAAAGGGTTGTTATATAATGTTACATCACAATAAAACTTTACAACTAGCCTAATTAATTTATCTATATTCTCATCTCTTAAAGACGGGTGATGCCACATCAAGGCTTGTTCGTCTAGGCACTGGACCCTTGTTCATGGCACAAGAGTACAAAAGTATCGATTGAACGGTTATGTATTTGGCGCAAGGGTGTACGAGAAAAGTACATATGTATAGAACTTGAGCATTTCATACAAGACTCTTACTTCCTTTCGAGCGAGCGCAAAAGATAAAAACCTCGTTGAAGCTTAAATCACTTACTATGGTGTAATTAGAAATATATTTGAATTGGATTATGTAAGCTTCAAAGAGGTTGTATTTTATTGTGATTGGGTAAGAGTTGAGGATAAAAATGCCTGTAAAGTTGATCCTGGCACCAATTTGATCATGATTGACTTGTCCAAGTTGAAGAGCAACAAACACGTGAGCGATGAGCCATTTATTTGTGCATTTGAAAAGGTCAAGCAAGTGTTTTACTTGGAGTATATCAACAACGAGCCGTGGTCAATCGTCCTACATGCGCCAAAGCATCTAAACAGTAGTGTGTATGAGTTGGCTACTCCTACCGAATATCAATCCATTTTTTATGATAACCCTAATTTGAAATAATTTTTAGATTTGTAATAAGTATTCCAATTATCGGACGATAGTTTAATTCTTTTATCGGACATTAGGTTACTGCTATTAATTCATTTGTATTTAATCATTTTCTCTCTTTCCTTTGTATGTGTGTGTGTGTGTGTGTGTGTGTGTGCAGGTGTGGGGGCGTTTTTAACTATTTTCTAAAATTACTTCGTGTCACGACCCATTCGAGAGTGGCACGACCACATAAAATGTTTGTATGTCGTCTAATTCATTTGTATTCTTCTAATTCATTTGGATTACTACTAATAACAACAATTTTACAGAAAATATCTCCTTCGGAGATTAAGGCAAGGATGAAGATGATGACTTCTTCAGGGCTCGGCGGTAGCGAAGGCGACGAGGGCTCCTCGGACCCTAGGCTCCCCAAAGGGGGCAAATTGGGAATGGCCGTTGAGAACAAGACGAGGTTATTGACTAGATCCCTCGAGCTTGTGAAGACGATTATCAGCCCGGGGTACACCATTTGGAGAGAGGTGCCAAATGAGCTAATGTTAGCTATTTGGTCGGCATTACAGGTAATGTATTTCAATTTCAATTTCAATTTATATTTATATTTATTCGCGACTAACACTCACATTGTTTTTGTTTTGTATTTGTTTGACAGGAACAATTCAGTCTGCCCCCAAAACTCCGTAATTCCGTGTTGGAGCAGTTGAGGGAGAAACACAAGACGTAGAAGAAGAATTTGCGGGCTCGGTACTTTGGGAAGACCCAAGAGACCATTATCATAATGCGTGAGTCCGTCCCGCCGAAAGATCCGATCGCACTGGCACATTGGCAAAAGTTCAATGACAATGAGATCGAGGAGCGACAATTGGTATCTCGCCAATCGGGGAGGGAAAATCGGAGGAAAAAGACGGACGTGCACTACTCCGGTCGAACGTCTTACGCCGAGGTGGAGCAAAGGATGGTAAGTTTTTATTTTTCTATAATTATAGAAATATGTTATTCTGCATTATTTTACTTTGCGTTACTTACTAATTTTGTATTATTTTATTTCAGGGGACGGGGAGTGGCCCTAGGGGTAGTCCATATAGGCTCGATGCCTATGTGGCAATTCGGACGAAGAAGGGCAAGGATAAGGAGGTGTCCCCGAGCGTCGCGGCCACGGTTGTAAGTAATCCGACGATTTATTTTTTGTGAATTACGTTATATTTTTTTAATTACTTATTTAACTAATCGTGTATTGTTTGTCATTTCAGGCAAAGCTTAAGGAAGTTCATGAGTCGCAGTCTGATGCCGACAAGGCATCTTTGTCCACGGACGCACTCAGCCAAGTGCTTGGTGTTGATCGCAAGGGGAGAACTAGGGGTGATCTCGTGGGTGGGAAAATCTAGGATCACCGGAATGGAGACGAGCAACACCGGGTTGGCTCGTTAGGTGTACACGCATGACGCGAAGCTATCAAGGTTGGAGGCGGTGGTCCTATATATGTACGCATTCATGAAGCATCAGTTGGGGAAAAAGGGTAAAGGGAAGGAGAAGGTGGTGGAGGGGGAGGGGGAGGATGAGGAGGACGTGGACATCGCTTCTTCATCACCGATACGCGCGGACTCACCGCTTGATGATCAAGTCCCCTACTTGGCTCTCGTCCAGTGGCCTATGTTAATAATCGATTGGTCGAGCGTGTTTTTACGAGACATATGTGATGGCCAGCGGGTACCGAGGGGGTTGAGGGACCCGAATACCGATAAGGGTATACCGATTCATGGACGTAACCTTCAAAACATCGAGGCCAAGGTGCTCGTCACGCATGTGATACCCACAAAAGAGAACTCTGCATTATGGTTGCGCGAATAATGCGGCGTGACGCATATTGAGGGGTGTCTCAATGCGTATATCGTGTGGCCTTCCTTCCTCCTCGAACCTGTTCCAGACACTATGTCGTGACACTATTTGTATCTATTTTTATTTGGACACTTAGATTATATTTGAATTGTTTTGATTTGGACATTTGGATATGGAAATATATATGCAATGAATTGGTGCATTATTTCTATTTTATTTGGATATATGTTGTTTGAACATGTACAAATATACTATTGGGCAGTGGCAGTGGACAAACTACCCAACATATTTTTTTTAAATTCTACCCAAATTTATCACGGTCAATGACCGTGATAATGTTTTAAAGTGTGTCACTGGTTTGTCACGGTCTTTAACCGTGACAAGTCTAATGAACTTGTCACGATCAATGATCATGATAAGTCCATGACAACAAGAGTTGTCACCCCCCAGAATTGTCACGGTCGTTGACCTTGACAAGTTGGATTTGTCACGATCAATGACCGTGACAACCCGGTAGATTTGGTGTTGTGAGTGTAACTACGAGTAGGAGTATGTTAATGTGTCGAACGTTGAGTTGTGGGAGGAGATGACTTTCTAGGATTATTAACTCCTCCTCTAATAAGAGTAAATTTCTCATACGGGGCCATAGAGACATAATCAAGCATGATAAATATGCACATAAGGTTATGATTGAAGGAAATAATCAAACCTACAAGCAGACGTCCTAATGAATGTAATGTAGCACACTAATGCATAAATATTGCACGCACAATATACAAGCATGTAAATAAAGAAAAAATATAGTGAAAAGGTAACCTAATTATGTGAAAACCTATATACTGGATCAAACAATAATAATGGGAACTATCAGACGTTATATGAAGCCCTAGCAACCCAAAACGAATCTGGGAAATGAAACAAGAACCAAAGAGAACAATAACCTAAAGGCAATCTGAGAAATACCTAAATATTGAATCTAGGATTCTTAAAACCCTTAAATCCAGACTCAAATGATGCTCTTTCCACAAATTGGCATTGAACTTGGGTTAGGTTAGATTTTTGTAAAGCTCTAGGGGTTTTAGAGAGAGTGTGTGTGATTTGAAATGAATCACAAATGATTGTGAATTGAATATGAAAGAGCCGCTACAACGGAATAAATGCAACTTCTCAAATAAATCAATTTTAATTGTGTATCAACAAAATCAATTTAATAAAACTCAAGTTTTAATTTAATCCTAGAACATGCATCTAAGTGATATGGAATTATAAAGCAAGAAGCATGCAAAGGTTGGAAACACCAAGTTAAGGAAAAAATCCCCGCAGGGCAAAAACCTTTTATTTCCACTATAATTTGTAAAGTAACGATTTACAATCGGATTAGAAAATACAAATGACATACGAATACCCGCAAGTGTCGGTCGCATTTATCAGCAGTGGATCACGCGCAGCTATCCCACAAGAACCGCAGTCCTACTCTTCAGCCCAGGAATACCGCAGCACTCCCTAATGTTGACCGCAGTCCGGTGTAGGTTTATCCTCTCTACAAAGAGTTTAACAATAGCAAGATTTTATCTTGGGTTCCAAAATAATTCACTAAAGATTGGGATGTTTGGTGAATTGAAAAACAAGAGATTGAACTCTCAAAAGGTTGGAGAATAAAGTAAAACACTCAAAATTGTATTATGTTTAAAACCAGTGTTTCTCCACACAAAATCAAAAGTCTGACACCCTTTAAATACTAAAAATAAAGGCGGTGACGTGTCAAAAAATAACTCTTCTCGTTCGAACGACATACGTTGTCGTTTGAACGAGATCCTCATCCCGTTCGAACAAGATCCTTATCCCGTTTGAATGATATCCTATCTCGTTTGAACGACCTATCAAACAAGGTCATGGTTGTAGATAATTTCAATACGAACGCGTGGCCTCCAGTTTCGTATTTTTTTTATTTCTTATGAATTAGTTATGATTTTTCTAGAGAAAGGTGTCCGTGAACAAAAACTTTAGATAGAATTAATTCAAAAAAAATTGATAAAAACATTTTAAAGGTCCAACACTGAGAAAATATTTTATGAAAAATAATCCCAATACTTTAAGTGAATTATAAAGGTACTTTAAAAACGTAACCTTACCAAAGTTAACCTTGCGGAGACTGTTTGTTAAAGAATTTTGATTATTCGGATCCGTCTTTATGTGAATGTGATCTTGATCTTCTTCGTCGGTGTAGCGGTATACGACATATAAATTGATAAGTCCTTACAAATCTCCCCCTATGTTTATGCCGCTATAAAATAAAAATATCCGAATAATAAATCAAAATATGACCTATACAAATCTACCCTCCCATGAACCCAAAACTAAAAAGGTAAATGACAAGTCGTCAAACTTTTTCAATCTTTAACAGACTTCAAACCTCAAAGCTTTTCTCAACAGGGTGTGCAATCCACTAATTTCCAACTTTGTACCTACACACAAGAGACAAAGCAAATACCTTCGTGACATATCGAGTTTGAAATGAGATAAACATAAAGTCAAATCAAAACATATATAAAATCTCAAATATCCCCCATAATTAAAAATGCTCCCCCCATAAAGTCATAATTCTTTCTCCCCCTTTTTATTTGTCCGAAATAGACAAGGAAAGAATAAACACAATAAAGCAAATTGGAGTGTCACGGGAAACAAAGCAAACAAACTATCTTTGAATTTTTCAATATTTTCATACAAAAATGTAAAAGTAATTTTACAAAAATCATACACCGTGAATTTTTACTAAGATAACCAAATTGGGGATATGGAATGAATGTGTGTGAATAAATTCAATAGGTAATAAAACTCAATCAAGCATATGTGCACGATGCATACATGTACTCCTATCGAATGACCATCAAAAGCATCCTTAGGTGTAAATTTGTTGAATTTAGATGATATCGACTAAATCAAATCAACAAATCAAAGCCTAAGTGATTTTCACATCAATAACGTCCAAAACTAATTAGTGCTGTTTCGAGAACTTTTCAAAAGACGTGCAAACCCATTGATTACTTTTTAACCAAACTCCCTCATATATAATAACACAATTTTTTGTATCCAATGAGGTACTAAATTCTCAACTTAGAGAAAACCTATTGGCCCAAATTTTGTCATATTTCATCTTTTTATTTCCTTAAATTTTTTCGGCCTCTTTTCAAACGGTGGCTTTCACGACGTGATAGTTATTCACTCGCAGCCCTTTCCCGTATCACTCATCATTTTTTTAAAATTTGAACAAATTCCTCACGGGCAATGATTTTTACATGCACTACTTTTATTACTCTCGTATAATCGTATTATTGCACTTGGCCGGTTCATTTTAAGGACGGGATTGAGATGAAAACACTCGACCAACATGTGATAGACAAGTACAATAATCAGACAAATTCGTGCAAGTGTGCAATAAAGGACATATTGAGTCAAACATGTAGGAAGTATCATCTAATAACATCTCAATGACTCCAAACATTGTAAAGCACATGGATGACATGATATATCATCTCAAAACACTATCAAATTGTCACATGAATAAATGGAATGAAATTGTGACTCGGTCATTATAAGTGTCCATTCATAAACGATGTAAACAAAATACACAACTCTTTTTGGATTTTTCAATTTTTTAAAAAAAAAGAAAAATCTTTTTGTATTTTTTCAAAAAAAATTAAAACAAAAAAAAATCTTTTTGGCTTTTTCAAAATTTTCCAAAACAGAAAATCTTTTTGATTTTTCGAAAAATATATGACAAATGTAGTACAATCAGCAATAGACACAATATCAGCATGAAAGTCATCATATGCTAGCAAACGCAAATCACATAAATGAATCATCAGTCAAAGCAGGTGTGATTAAACAAATATTAACAATTAAAGCATGGAAAACGGGAAGAACTGCATATAAACTGTCCCAAAAGCAACCAGCAGTACTAATAGTGTAACCAATAAACATAGGGTACTGCAAAGAGAGAGAGAAAAAAAAATTCCAGAGGTCGCTCGAACGAGACAGCATGTCGTTCGAACGACAAGGCATCTCGCGAGAAATTTCGTTCGAATGAGATATCAAATTTTCACAGTTTGCCTAAAAATTCATGCAGTGATGCCCAGTGAAAAAATTTCTAGAAAAGGATGCCTGAAAGATGCTGACAGATTCAAAACAGTAGCTATCATAAGAAAAATCAATTTAAACTACAACAAAGTGAGTCATAACACTAGTACGAGTATATCATGAGGCACAACTAGCGTATGACAAATATCAAAACAATCAACCAAAATATCTCACATGGGGTGAATCGAGAGCAAGAAGACGAGAGTCGTGAACTATTATACCATAAGCTTCTAAATTTGATTTCCTAACCCAAATCGATGTGTAACGAGGTGTGTGGGTTTCAGGAATCGGTGTGACTCTCTCTTTAAACTTCCTAGGTCCATTCACAAGTTTGTAATAGAAACGCCTAAGATGACCTTGCTTACTGTAATGTGTGCAAGTGTAAATCTGGCGATGAATGTTACCTAACGGTGATCTTTTCCTCAAATTCCTAGGTGGTGCTCTCCTCAAATTTCTAGGTGGAGCTCTCTGAATTTTTCTAGGTGGCTCTCTCCTAATGATCCTAGGAGGTTCTCTCACGATGTTCCTAGGCGGATCTTTCCTAACAAACTTAGGTGCCTCTTTCTTAACAACCCTAGGAGGCTCTCTTATATGTGAGGGAATGGGTGTAAAATATTTTTCAAACCCAATCCCACCCTTATCCTTTTTAATTTGGACAGTCCTTAAAATCTTATCTAACTTTTGGGACCGAGACTCCAAATCAAATTTCACCTTACTCGAATCTCTCAAACTTTTCTCAAGTTTGCTTATCCTAAATTCAAGTAGACGCCTAGAATCCTCAAACTCAAGAAGATCTTTTTTAATAGCTTCCATCACGCCTCGAAGATCATCTCTCTCACCCTCGACATACCCTAGCTTCTCTCTCAAAATTTTCTCTCGTGCCCTAAGTTCTTCAACTAAAACATCACTATCATTTTTTAAGGCACGCTCTTGCAAATGGGCTTTCAATTTCAAATTTTCTTTCTTTATTTTCAAAGATTCAGCATAAAGTTTATTGAAAGCAGTTTGCAAGTCACGCTCATCCTCATTTGTGTCGTCCTCACTCACCTCACTTTTATCACTAGTCACGCGGGTGGAAAACTCTCGCTTATAAGCAAAAAAGACTTCTTCTTTCGAATCACTGTCACTAAGTGTAGAACCACGAGATGTTGGTTTATTCAATTTCTTCCTCAAATTTGTGGGACACTCATCTATCGTGTGACCTATACCCTCACAACCCGAACACCTCTCAGAATCTTTTTCAACGGAAGATTTAAAACAAGAGTTCGTGTGAATTTTCCAATTAAACTTTTCAAAAAGTTGACATCAAAAATCATCAAAACCTCCAAAAGCCATTTTTTAAGAAAAATAGGATCAAACACAATAACTTAGTGCAACCCGCTCCAATACCAATTTGACGACGTGAGTGATCAAATTGTATCAGGGAAAAACTTTAAAACTCAGGATCACTCGATAATTTAGAGTAACCCGCTCTGATACCAATTTGAAAGAGCCGCTATAGCGGAACAAATGCAACTTCTTAAATAAATCAATTTTAATTGTGTATCAACAAAATCAAATTTAATAAAACCCAAGTTTTAATTTAATCCTAGAGCATGCATCTAAGCGATATGGAATCATAAAGTAAGAAGCATGCAAAGGTTGGAAACACCAAGTTAAGGAAAAAATCCTCGCATGGAAAAAACCTTTTATTTCCACTATAATTTGCAAAGTAACGGTTTACAATCGGATTATAATGAAAATACAAATGACATACGAATACCCGCAAGTGTCGGTCGTATTCATCAGCAGTGGATCACGCGCACCAATCCCACAAGAACCGCAGTCCTACTCTTCAGCCCAAGAATGCCGCAACACTTTTTAATGTTGACCTCAGTCCAGTGTAGGTTTATCCTCTCTACAAAGAGTTGAATAATAGCAAGATTGTATCTTGGGTTCCAAAATAATTCACTAAAGATTGGGATGTTTTGTGAATTGAAAAACAAGAGATTGAACTCTCAAAAGGTTGGAGAATAAAGTAAAACACTCAAAATCATATTCTGTTTAAAACCAATGTTTCTCCACACGAAATCAGAAGTTTGACACCCTTTAAATACTAAAAATCAAGGCGGTGACGTGTCAGAAAATAACTCTTCTCATTCGAACGACATACGTTGTAGTTTGAACGAGATCCTTATCCCGTTCGAACGAGATTCGATCTCGTTTGAACGACCTATCAAACGAGGCCATGACTGTAGATAATTTCGATACGAACGCGTGGCCGCCAGTTTCGTATTTTTTGATTTTTTATGAATTAGTTGTGATTTTTCTACGAAAAGGTGTCCGAGAACAAAAACTTTATATAGAATGAATTCAAAAACAAATTGATAAAAATATTTTAAATCTCCAACACTTAGAAAATATTTTATGAAAAATAATCTCAATATTCTAAGTGAATTATTAAGGTACTTTAAAAACGTAACCTTACCAAAGTTAACCTTGCGGAGACTGTTTGTTAAAGAACCTTGATTATTCGGATCCGTCTTGATGTGAATGTGATCTTGATCTTCTTCGACGGTGTAGCGATATACGACATATAAATTGATAACGGACAAAAATGCCCTTACAGAATATAACCCGTTAAGGAAACTCGAACATTTGACTTAACGTTGTGCATACGATGTTGGGAATGCTTTGTGCATACACCATCATCTACTCAAGAACATAATGCATATCATGAGTATGGCTGCAAAAGTACATTATGCATACAGTAATAGCCAAAAATTGACCTGCATGCGCTTTTTATCAGAAAGCTCAGTGGCTACATGCCATGCGAATGGGAATTTTTATCTATGCGTACGGATTTAATCCTAAACAAACATCATAAAGCAATAGTGAAATTATGTGTGTGAGGCTAAAATAATGTCATATGCACGCCAACTTCAAAATGCATAAGTGAGAGGAAATTGATTGCATGGAAAGATGCACAAAGAATCATAAAACACATTCACACAATGAATAAAAAACATTATATACATATGAAACAAAGCACGTAAAGACTAGGTTAGTCCCCGAAACTTATCAAATTCATCGCGTATGTTTATTTTGTGTAGGATTGCAAATTGAATAATAAGAAATCATATAACGCATTCATTTCATCAATAAAAGCCTCAAATTGCTTATCAATTCATAGATAAGTCGCTTGATATCAACACGACATGATTTTGTGAAACATATGTGACAATCACCAAACAACTTAAAACATATTAAGTATTCCATCCGATTTACCAATCAAGTTATGACTTAACCAATTGACAAAATTCCATAAGATGACTAGAGGTTGTTTCTAACCACCAAGCCCAAAATATGATATTGATTTTCCTATGCCTTAAGAGTGGTAATATGAATGTACTACAAAGGGATTAAAGAATAACCTATCTTGTTTTTGTAGCCTTTCATTTTAAAGCTCTTGGTTATGACTTTTTCTTCATAAAATTGGTTTTTCAAATGGATGCTTCCACACATGAATCGAAAGAAACCTTTCTTAATCAAATTTTATTTAGATGTAATCTCTCAAATGGTAACTCATTTCGTATTTTTGTTCCATATTTAACTCCATTAAATAGATATTTTTATCTCACAACACAGACAATAGAAACTTTCATATAACCAATTTTGATCTTGAGATATAGTTATGATCTTAGTGAAACTATCATGCAAAGCACGAATGAATACCAACATATCAAATTTATAATAGAAAATTGTGCATGTATAGTGTAGGAATTAATTCCAATATATCCATACAATCTACATAGCATGATTTATCAAATGAATATCCTATTATCATTGAGCATGTGAATAAAATAACGTCATGCAACAAAATTCATTTTACAATTCTTGAATTATAATAATTCCATATAATGATTAAGTTGTGCAAAGAACTTAATCACAGACCAAAAAGGCACAAAAACTCAAAATATTTTTGTACCTTTCAACGAAATGTGATATTTACGCATACATTGATTAGATAATCACATAAACACGCGGCATGCAAATGTAATGCTAAATTCTCACCAAATTTTAAATCAGTGCTCCAAGATATATCAACCACAATCTTTCACTCAAATTGAACATGGGCATGTCCCGAAAGCACCAAATCACCTAGGATGAATCATTTATGACTATAACCTTATCAATGGACCGGAGACCCCCAAGAAATAGGATCAAAGGGTAATAAAATTCATAAGTGATATGGGTTGAGTCATTAAATATATTATAAATGGGTTGATGGATGATATCCTAAAGTGAGGTTAGATTGAGTTAATTATAACTCTTATATATATATCATTGTTTAGTGAGGTAGTGGCCTTGATAGACTAACCTATATGAATGTGAGCGTATGGTCGCTTCCTATAATATTTTGAACAAATTTCCTAGAACGATCACTACACTGGGATACAAGCATATGGACATAATGTGTTGACATATGAACTACACCCAAGTAGTGTTTGGGATGTTATCAAAGATAAAGTTCAAAACTACAGTTACATGTGTATATGTTCAAGTCGAAAGACACCTTTATTTATACACAATTTTAAAAAATACCGCGAGATGAAATATTTTTCAATAACTTTTACAAGTGGGGAATCCTCCGTACATCTGTAACGATTTTGTGTGCGTGTAGACTAAACGGGGTTAGATCGAAGCTACCCAAATTAAAATTATTATCAAAGTTGAAATATTTTTCTTTAATTCAAATTCAGGCAAAATCTTATCCTAGCATCTAAGTGACAAACACGTGATTTACAAAATGATTCTTTGTTAACATATGTTCATTACGAATATGAAGGAAAAAAATTGCGAAATAGTAAATCATGAACTTCAAGCGAGGATTTATACGAGAAAAAAACCTTTTAGGGAAAAATCTCAGGTAAAACCAACACCTTCCACCATATGGGTAAAGATTTACATCAAGGGAAAATGATTTATAAATTTGAACATCTCCTAGACACAACAATGCACAACATTCACATTTCGTAGGAAGAGAAAATGTGAATCGTTCACCGACCACTTACTATGTTGTACATGTAAACATCTGTTGATAATGTCGCGTTTGAACTAATCTTCAAATCTTCTTTAAAGTTAGAAGTAAACTTTGCGTTCCAATGGAACAAATGAAAAGCCACCAACGAATATCTAACTTCCTAAGATGTGGAATTCATAATGGTTTATGGAAGTGGTTAAAAATGTTAAGTCTCTCAAGAACAAATTTGACAGATGATTGTTCAAGTCTTAAGAAGAAGTAATGAAACTTTAAATGACTTCAAATAGCAATAACACAAGGATATCTCAAGAACACTCAAAGAAAAACTCTTGTGAAAATCACCTAATATTTTCTCTTGGAATTTTCAAGTCAATGATTAATGGTAATGAAGTAACTCTCCTCTTTTAAATAAGCTTTTGCATGAGGACGCATACAATACAAGTGAGGATGGTGACCTTAGTGCCAAAAACTAACCATACAAGTGCTAGAGAGGGAAATATGCGGTCATAAAGAGGGTAGTAAAAGATCTTGCAAACTATCTTATTTTCCAATTATATTCGTTGATTAGAAAGATCAACGGGTGTACGTCACGAAGAGAAATAAATTTGGAGTTAAAACTTTGGACAAGCGAACTCAGGCCTTCACTAAAGCAAACATGTGTCGCTGCTGCAACGGATCGACAAAAGTCCCAAACTTTGTAATGAGCTTAAAAAGCTATGTCAGTTTGAACATTTCTTAAACCAACATATGATATACTTATGCAATGATTTTAAAACTTCGATATATATATATATATATATATATATATATATATATATATATATATATATATATATATAAAGAGTATACTTGCATACTTAAATCACCGTTACCAAAAGCCATACCAATGCACACACAAAAAAAAAGTCATCTAAGTCTTTTACCTTGATCCCAAAGCGGCATTCGTCCTTAGTTCGGGACCTGGGTCTTGGGCAATATGTGTGTATTAAATTATTGGGGCGAAAAATGATTGATTTCTTCTCAAAGAACTTTGAACATATATAGTTAAAGTTTAGTTCAAATTTTGTTTTAACACGCGTTAAAAAAGTGGAAGTTTGAAAGGCTCAAGTATTTCCAGTTTCTCTCCATGTTCTCAATTTTGATGCTTTGTTTTCCCGCATTTGCAGAGTTGTTGCAATTGTTTTTTTGATATGAAAAAATTAGGCTCTCTTCCAAAAAATTCTCTAAAAAAAAATTCTTGTAAATAATCTTCTCCAGACAACTATAATGAAGATTCCAAGCATATGTATTCTGAGTCGGTGTTATCATACAAGATTTTTTATATGGCATAGATACCCTAAGACAATAAAGTGGTATGGGTGGTTGTATCTTGGGAACTGGTATACACAAGTATAGCCTCGTCCAGACGATCCACTAACGAAAAGTCTCCTTCACAGACGTGCCTTTGGAACAGGATCACTGTCCACCAAGGGCCCCCATCATTAGTGTCAGCCTGAACGACTCACTGGGGAAAGGCCTTCCTCACAGATATCCTAGAAGCAGTCTACCAATCATCAGAAGCTCTCACCACTGGTCCCGTTCTAAATGGTCTCGACCTCAGAGCAGACGATCAGTCAAGACAGTTATCTAAGTAAGCAAAGGCACATTAATCTCAGTCACTACCAGTGTCTCCTTAATCCTCTCGCTAGGCTGGGGCGTCGGTCTCAGATGGGTGCCTAATCTCGTCTTGACTCACTGGGGCGCTGTTAGATTACCGCAGTCTCGATTGGCCGAGATCTTCAACCCCGGACATCTGGTGCACTCATGGAAATCAAGGTAAGGATATTGTGGACATATCCTACTAAAATCGTCATAGAAGATCAAACAATTATGTGGGGAGAATATTCTTCTTCATAACTTATGTGTTCATCCCTATCTTCAACCAGGCATTGAGTGCATCCTTGAGGGGTGATATTGCGCACCCCCAAGCCTATAAAAGAGACCTCGTGTCTTCTTCTTCAGGATCTGATTTTTTGTGAACCCTGTTGTTACTCTGTAAAATTATATATATATATATATATAGAGAGAGAGAGAGAGAGAAGTTTGTACACCTCCCATGGCAGTTTATGCCCTATTATAGTGAAAACACTCTTTACTTTGCACAGTGGACGTAGGTCAACGACAGAATCACTTATATTTTGTATCATCTCTTCTACTACTTTATTTCAATCGATTATTTTCACCATTGTTATGTAAGCTCAAAAACGGGTTGAATCCCTTGGATGCTCTTCAACTTCATCATTTTGGCATCGTTTTGAGGAAAAGAATATGTTTTCTTTCTCATCTCAGCTTGAGCTCTATGTTCCTTATCTCTGGAGGTAATCTAGGACCACCACTGTTGGAGTTGAATCACCATTGAAAGAGGTTGAGTTGGGTAGTTCATTATCTTTTGTTGATTCATCCTATTTCTAGGTTGTTTACCACTTCTTTTTATACTTTTTATGTTGTTACTATTGACCGGAGATGGCTTCCGGTCCACCAGCAAATGTCGGGGCTAGCTCTAGCCAACCACCCCAACAGTCTGAATTGGTCGATGTGGCAGTGGCAATCAGGTCACTTGCCAATAGCAGATGCAACATCAGTTCTTAGCCTTCAGTCAGGACATTATGAGCTTTCAGAGGATCTTACCGTGGATCTCATCACTCCGGTCGCTAGAGAGGTCGCGCATCCAATAGACGGGGAGGCCACCCCCAGCTCCTGATAACGAAGTCCAACACAACCTCAAGTGCAAGGAAATCATTGACCCACGCTGCCTCCATCTCGAAAAAAGGTTCAAGGGTACCCAGAGGACTTATCATGCGAAGAGGAGGACTATTGGGAGAGGTACGAGAAGTCAGATACCTCATATCAACGGGAGCCACCCCACCTCCAATTTATCAAGGAAAAAGTGTAAATCATACCCCTCAAGGTTGTCAGAAAGGCAGCGCGTTTGACAAGCTAAGCAAATGATCGACCTTTAATCATCTAGGCCCAACAAGTAATGGTAACTGAGCCCATGTTTCCCACGGCGTGGATGGCACGCGTATCACTGGTCGTCCCGACGAAGTTAGGCCGAGACGAGACAGGGAAAGAGGGTAACATAGAGAAGTTAATAGTCAGCAAAGAAATCTTAACAGAGTACCGACCGCAGAATCCGCTGCTGAAGTAAAAGGAGCAGGTGATAATGCAATGTAGAGGAAAAACCTTGGAACAACTCAAATCAAAGCTTAGAAGATCGGATCGATTGTCTCATTAAAAGCCAAGACACAAGCCACCGAGGGTACATGGAGGGTTCTCCTTTTGTGTCGAGAATAGTTAGCTATCCAATTCCCGCTAAATTCAAATCTCCAACTGTGACTCCTAGGTACGATGGGAGTACGAATCCTATCCATCATATAGGGATGTATTAGTCGGTCACTGACATATATTCCACCCCGAACGAGATGATGTGCCGATCTTTCTCTAATACTCTCACTGGCGATGCCCATATGTAGTACACCAGCCTGCCGAGAGGATATATAGAAAAATTCAAATAGTCGACTGAAAAGTTCATTCACAACTTCTGTTTTGGCATGAAGCCAACCAAGCATGTGACTTATTTTCTGAAAGTTAGGTAAGGGAAAAATGAACCACTAAGGGAATTTATCTTTCGTTTCAACAAAGAAAAGTTAGAGGTTGAAGATTATGAAGAGAACATTGCCATGACAGCCCTTATCAGCAGGCTCTAACCAGGAAAACTTTATTGGAATCTCTTTGAAGATTCTCTAAAACCCATGACAGAACTTTTGACTACGAGGAAGCCATGGCGGTCAAAAGAGGAGACCAAAAGGAAGTCGATGGCAGGAAGTCTGGCCAAAATCGAGATAAAAAAAAGACCAAGAAGGGAAGAAAAGGTCTAATGATGACATATTTGCCAAGTACACTCCACTGACAGTTAGTCCAGATTTGATTATGAACGAGATAAAGGATGACAAAGAGCTCAAGTGGCCAGAAAAGTTAAGAACTCCCCCTCATGAGAGGAACAAAATTAAATGGTGTGAGTTCTATCTAGATCGCGGCCATACGACAGACCAATGCTTCGCTCTGAAAGACGAGATTGAGAAGTTAAAATAGGGGAAGCTACATAAATATGTCAATAAGAAGGGGGGCGAGACAACAACAGAAAGAGATACTCATCACCAAAAGACAATGGGCCTAAGAAGAAGGAGGTGCAGGAAAACAGAAACGATCCAGAGTCGAAAGATTGTGATAAAGACGACCCAGACCTTCCCGTCAAACCTCATTGGGTTAAAGGTAACCTTCATATGATTTCTTTTGATGTAAAGATGATATGTGGAGGAATGGAAAGTGGAGGAACTGAGTTGGACGATAGGAAGGCTCACGTGATTGAGGATAAGGCAGGGCCTAAGAGAGTAGAAGTAAACTAGGTCGAGACCGAGATTAAACCAAGCAAGTTGAAGAAAGTCAATATGGAGAGTCTCGTAGTAGACTTTTCTAGGAAGGATTTTAAGGGGATTTTATCCCCGCGCGATGATCCTCTCGTCATCAGCACACGAGTAAACGGCTACAACGTGTCTCGTATTCTAGTGAATGGGGGAAGTTCGAACGACTTCTTGTTTTGGGATTGCTTTAAAAGGCTAAAACTAAGCAAGAAGAGACTAGTCATGTATCATCACTCATTGATTGGGTTTAGTGGAGAGCAAGTCCGCCCTCTAGGAGTTTTCGCAATGGATATCTTTATAGGAACCTGGTCGAGATGTTTGACTAGGAAAATGAACTTTTTTGTGATGGACGAAAACGTCTTCTCGACCTACAACATAATTCTAGGGAGGATAGCACTCAAGGAGTTTGAAGTCGTGCCTTTCATCGTACACCAAATGATGAAATTCCCAACTGCTTATGGAGTAAGGGAAGTAAATGGTGATCAGGTGGAAGCACGCGAGTGTTACTTCTCCTCGGCATAAGAGAGGGAGGCCCATAAGAGAAAGACGACCTCATATAACATTGACACTCTTGACCCAAGAGACGAGCAGAAACTCAAGAAAGGAGAGCCTGCGAAAGAGGTAGAATCAATCGTTCTCAACGAGGACGAATCAAAAAAAATATCCAAATAGGCTCGTCCCTCAAACCATAAATAAAAAAGGACATGATTGAGTTATTAAGAAGAATTCAAAGTTTGTTCGCACGGATCTACTGGGGATTGATCTCGAGGTTATTTTTCATCGACTTGACTTGGACGAGAAAGTGGAACTGGTGATACAACGAAGACGAACCTTTGCCAAGGACATATATGAGGTTATAAAAGCGGAAGTAAAGAAGTTGCAGAGTGCAGACTTCATCGAAGAAGTATAATACCTAGAATGGTTGTTTAATGTTGTCATAGTGCCCAAACAGAATGAAAATTAGAGGATGTGCGTAGACTTCACTGGCCTTAACAAAGCTTGTCTAAAGGATAGTTTCACTTTCCCGAGAATTGATAAAATGGTGGATGCCACAGTCGGCCATGAACTCATGAGTTTCATCGGTGCTTATTCTGGGTACAATCAAATCGGCATGTATAAAGGGGGCGCTGAGAATACCCCCTTCATTACAGACAAAAGAACGTACTGCTATATAGTAATTCCATTCGACTTGAAAAATGCAGGGGTTACCTACCAGAGGTTATTCAACAAAATGTTCAGGGATCAAATTAGGAAAACAATGGAAGTCTATATGAATGATATACTAATAAAAAGCTTGAAGGTCGAAAGTCATGTGGCCGACTTGGAAAGAACGTTCGATACCATGGACCAGTATAGAATGAAGTTAAATCCGGCAAAGTGTGTGTTCGGCATCAGCGCATGAAAAATCTTGGGATTCATTATCAATCAGAGGTGCATTAAAGCAAATCTGCCAAGATAAAGGCATTGATTGATATGAAGACACCGAGAATGATCAAGGGCATCCAAAGACTAACAAGTCAAGTTGTCGCACTGAACAGGTTTGTGTCACGGGCAACAGACAAGTGTTTGCAGTTTTTCAAAAGCTTGAGGAAAGTGTTCATTTGGGATAAGGAGTGTGAGAAAGCATTTAAAGATTTAAACGCCTATCTCGGCTCACCAATACTCCTCTCTCAGCTTGTCCAAGGGGAAAAATTGTATTTGTATGCAGTCAGAGACAATAATGGGGTTCAAAAACTTGTCTATTTCAATATCAAGGCGTTGCAAGGGGCTGAGCTGAGATACCATAAAATGAAAAGGCTTACACATGCTTTAATCCACGACTCAAGAAAGATAAATCCCTACTTTCAAGATCATACGATGGTAGTGCTCACTAACACGCCTCTCCGACAAGTCGTTCATAAACCTAAAAAATCAGGTAGGCTAATGGCTTGGTCGGTGGACATAGGTGAGTTTGATATCATCTATTAGCCGAGGAATGCAATTAAGGGGAAGGCGTTGGCAGATTTCATAACCGAGTTCACATTGGAGTCGACAGACGGCACGATAAGTGAAATATTGACTGAAGTCCCGGAGGTCATCCAAAACAGAAAGGAAAAGACAGACCGAGGTACATTGGTCGACACCACAGTTTGCACGCAGAACCAATATTTGTTTCTAAAAAATGTTACCTTAAATGAGGGAACTTTTTCACCAGAACCCCTTGTCTGGAGTTTGTTCGTTGACGGTTCGTCATGTGCAAACAAAAGTGGGGCAAGCTTGATACTATCAGGTTTAGATGGGACTGACATTGAGTATGCCCTGATTTAATTTCGAAGCATCAAATAATGAGTCCGAGTGCAATGCCCTTTTAGCAAGACTTGCACTGGCCAAAGCATTGAATGTCGACTGGGTACTTGCCCACGATGATTCTCAGTTGGTTGTTAACCAAATTTTGGGGATCTATGAAGGTAAGGACGAGAAAATGGCTAAGTAGTTATCCAAGGTTAAGAAGATTTTGATGAAGAACTTTCAAGAAGTCAAGATCAAGAGGATCCTCAGGAATGAAAATAGGAGAAAAGATGCGCTAGCAAGGCTCGCGTCGACCACATGAATATAGATTCATCGATCAGTTCTGGTAGAGATTCTCTTGAAGCCGAGCATATACACCAAAGAGGTAGACATTGAAGTATGTATGAATTTGAACCTGGGACTGTCTTGGATGGACTTGGTCATATAATATTTGAGAGACGTAACTTTGGAACAGGATCACTGTCCACCAAGGGCCCACGTCATCATTCTCATCCAAATAGGTCTTGGCCTGATGATAGGGAAAGGCCTTCCTCACAGATATCCTTGAAAAGGTCTACCAATCATCAGAAGCTCTCACCATTGGTACTGCCCTAAATGGCCTCGGCCTCAGAGACTACCCCAGATGACCAGTCAAGAAAGTTATCTAAGTGAGCAAAGGCATATTAGTCTCGACCGCTGCTAGGGTCTCCTCAACCATCTCGCCAGGATGGGACATTGATTTCAAACGTTCGCTCATTCTCATCTCGACTCACTAGAGCATTGTTAGATTATAGCAATCTCAGATGGCCAAAAATCTTCAAACCCAGACATCTCATGCACACATGAAAATCATGAGAAGAGTATTGTGGACATATCCTACTAAAACCATTATGGAAGATCAAACAACCATGTGGGCAGAATATTCTTCATCATAATTTATGTGCTCATTTCTACTGTTGTCATACGTTCATTGACTATATCTTCAACCAAGCATTTAGTGCATGCTTGGGGGGTGATATTGCGTACCCCCAAGCCTATAAAAGAGACCTCGTATCTTCTTCAAGATCTGATTTTTGTGAACCTTAGTGTTACTCTATCAAATTATTAGGAGAGAGAAAGAAGCTTATACACCTCCCATAGCAGCTTATTCCCTATTATAGTGAAAGCACTCTTCACTTTGCATAGTGGACGTAGGCCAACGACCGAACCACTTATATTTTGTGTCAACTCTTTTCTGACTCTCATATCTTCTACTATTTTGCTTAGTCTATTATTTCCACCATTGTTGTGTAAGCTCAAAACCAGGTGGAATCCCTTAGATGATCTTAAGCATCATCAGGAACAACGTGGCAAGATATAAACTGCTTGCACAACCTTGACAGTACGAAAAAGTTCTTAAAAAGAATGGCATTGTCTACGACTCGTTTTAAGATTATCTGTCAATTATTTTATTTTATTTTGTAACTTCAATTCGGTAATTTTATTCTATTTATATTTCTGTAAGATTATTTTACATTCTCACACCCAAGTAAGGTTTTGTTTAGTTAGAAAGTAAAAAATAATGAGTTTTACGTTCCCACTCCAATAGTAAGGTTTTGTTTAATTCAAAGCTTAAAGTTTAATGGTGAAATTGTTTAATGTTGCACATTTGTTTTGATAAAATTTAAGCATAATGGCAATATCGCTCCAGTCTGCCTCAATAAAAATTTAACATAACACAGGTGCATTGCTTTGGCTCTTAGCTTTTCTAATGTTATAAGTCTTACCAAAGACCTTGGTTCATATCTCGGATACCCTTTGATTCACGGTAGGTTACATATAGGTCACTTGAAAAAAGTAGTTGAAAATTTTCAAAGAAGGTTAGCAGATTCGAAAAGGAAAAGCCTTTCGTTAGTTGGTAGAGTGGCACGCATCCAAGCGATTACCTCTATTATTCCCTCGTATTGCATGCAAAGTTTTTCCCCCTAGTAATGTTCATAATACCCTTGACAAACTTAATCGTGATTATATATGGGGTGATGATGAAGCGACCAGGAAAGTCCACTTTGTAAATTGGGAGACCATATGCAAATCTAGAATCTTAGGAGGGTTAGGTATCAAAAATAGTACATAATCTGGATATGGTGACAAAACTTGGATGGAGGATCATGAATGAATTGTAAATCCTTTTAGATCCAAGTCATTAAAAAGAAGTATAATGAGGAGCCTAACCCAAGTAAGTGGCCCGTTACGAGAAATGCGTACCCGATTTGAAGAAGTATTTATAAATCCAAGGTCGTCCTCTCGAACCAGTTAGGTGGTGGGAAAAGGAAATAAAATCCACGTCATTAAAGATTGGTGGTGTGGTAAGGGAATTATCCATATGGATGATCAACCTTCCATCGTTAATGATGAATTGGTTAAGGACTTAATTGCTATTAATGGGGAGTCGAATATCACGAAAATTAATCATTTTTTGTAATAATGATTTGACTAATAAAATTATTAATATCCAACTCCCTCGTGTTAATGAAGGTAAAGACGGACCTATATGGGTCTCCAACCCAAATGGTAAGTTTACTATTAAATCTTGTTATTCGTCTCTCATAAGGCCTGGCATGATTCTAAAAAGTTTGGGAGTTAAATGCTCCCCAAAAATACAAGATGTTTATACGGCTTATTTTGCATAACATGTTGATGACTAATCATCTTCGGGTGGTTAGGGGATCTACAAATGATGGGAGTGGTGAAACTTGTGACTTATACAAGGACAGTATACACCTTTTTATGGGTCGCCCTAAATCTAAAGCAATATGGCTTAATTTTATTTCTCGAGGCATGGTATGCAGGTACAAATATACACTTTTTTGAATGGATTGTTGAGAATATATTTGGCAAAGTTAATTATGTATATGTTAGTATGTCATTTTTGTATTTGTCCTTTAGAACATCTAGAAAGCTAGAAATAAAATGAGTTTTGATAAAGTTGATATGCCCCCAACATGTGGTGGCTAATTTTAAGTTGGAATCATGCTCGAGGTATCAAACAAACTTTTCCAAATAAGCCCGAAGCAAGCTAATTCCGCATTAATACTTGGTAATTTCCTTTTATAGGAACAATGAAGGTCAATACGGATGGTAGTTGGGATAAAAACACGGGGCTTGGTAGCTATGGTGGTTTGGCTAGGAATGATCGAGGAGCTTGGGTGACCAAATTCTACAGGAAAATGGAAGGTGAAGTCACATCTCTCAACTAGAAGGAATTTATCATCGGTTGAAACTCATAGAGGAAGGGGGATCCTTGATCGTGGTGGATTTAATCTCAAAAGCGAAAGCTGAAAATCACTCACTTTGCACCTTTATCGAGGATTGTATATGCCTAGCTAGATCTAGTGGAACCATAGTGATCCACACCATGCGAGAGGGCAACAAATGTGCCAACATATTGGCAAGGTTGGGTAGTCAGATGAACATTAGTCATATCGAGTTGGAAGGATCCCTAGAGGAAATCAAAGATCTGTTTGAGCCAGTCATGCTTGTTAAGAGCTACCCTCTAGGAAGCTAATTTCCTGTTCTGCTCCATTGCACTGAAAAAAAAAGCAGGGTCCTTTTCAATGGGACAAGCTTTTCAGGGAAAATTATGACGGAAAAGATAGCCAAGAAAGTTGGATGCTTGTCCTTTATTTGGCCCCCTAATATATAGTTTGTTATTTTTAAAACATAGTAAAAGTATATCAAAATATTACAATAAATATTTTATCTTGGAAGTTACAAATTTATACATAATTTCGCACTTGAGAAGTGCAAATTCATTAAAGATTAACAAATGCATTACCGATAACACAACTAAATTTGCACCTGTGAATTGCATTTTCAATGCAAGTCTTTGGAAAAAAATCCATGATAATAAATACTACCAAACGCACCAAAAATATGAAAAAAGAGAAAAATTATAATAACAAATACGACCATCAAACATAAGCTTGGGTGTTTTTGATAATAAAGTTGGAAAAAGAAAAAAAAAAAATCCGAACCAAACTTAAATGATCTATTATGTATTTAATTATTTGTGTAAAAAGAAGAAGAAAAATGAGTTTATTACACTTAAATCGCTGAAAACATGCCCTCAAAGGGGAGTTGGGAAAATAAAAATTGATAAATGTCAATTTTTTTATAGGTATAGGACCTCTTTGGCACAAGGATAGTTCTGCTATTTAATTCAAGTCCCCACTTTCACCCACTAAAGGATAATTTTGACCTTTTAAAGTCATTATACTGGCAACAGCTCAAGATATTATTAGTCTAAGCAAGAAACCATTCTAATTATCACCTCAATTTCATTGCAGATTTATGTTTCCGCTTCTCAACTTTAATCATGTTCCTAAATAAATATTTTTTTTTAATTTTAATAAAAGAAGTGCATTTTTTATGTGTTACTTTTGTCCATTACAATTCAAATATATTTTTTTCTAATCTCATTTTGAACAAATTCGTATGATTTATTCACGAGTCTATGGATACACAACTAATTCTAGCCGATTCATGATTATGACTCAATTTTTTGCAAGCCACTCAGTGCATTGGTTAGTGTTTAGTTGGTGTTTACGTCTCGTTACAAGATTGAAATCATTACCCAGGCCTTTGAACTGATCTAGTCACCTCCGGATAATGAAATTTTACTAAAGTGCATTCTTAATGTTACAAGAAAAAGAAATCTTAAATGCATTTACTATTTCTTTTCTTCAATCCTCACTCGTTTTGCGTAATACTTGAAATTCGCCGGTAACTTCATTGATAAAAACTTACAAAACTGTTCAACTTGAAACAAATTTCAGTGACTAAAAACCAGATAATCAATTAGAGAATACATAGATCTGAAGTTGATTACCTCTGATGATCAACTAAACCTATTGGAGAAAGCAAAAACAACTGTACTAACCAAAGGATCAGCAATGACGAAACGCTTTCCTGCCCAAAAGCTCTTACGAATGGACTGTCAATATTACGTCCTGGTGTGTTGCTTAATAGTGATTGTGAAAAAAATAATTCACTAGTGTTGTTCTTCCAAGGCACTCAAATGGCAGGAATTATTTAGATCTTTGGGGGTGGGATGAAATATTTTAACACATTCTAGTCTTGCAAAAATAAACATTACCATCTTGCCTGTTCCTAAATATGTCCCAATTTTTGTAGGGTGCCGTTTGAAGAGGTTTATAATTTGTGCCCCTTTTTTGTCTTTAAAAAGAGAGGTTATGTAAGTTTAACAGAGCATATAATGAATTTCAATGCTATAAACAGTCAAAAAGTCCTCATGGATGCTTTCTTTACTAAAAGAATAGGTGTTGTTTATACTCTCTCTCTCTCTCTCTCTAATATCCCAGATGTTATTCAAACGGATATGACCAGTGTCAAACAAAGCCTTCCAATGTTTGAACACCAGTATGGATTTCTCTTTCACGATCGTGTGTTGCCTGAAAACATGTAATTGCAAAGGAAACACGTTTCAAGAACGTGTTTGGTTGTTCCCATATCCACATTGGATCCCTAACATACTCATGGTCTAAATCAGACCATATAAACCATTTATTTATTCTCCTATTGTTAAAACAATGTAGTTGTGTGCAGCTTTCAATACTCTCCCTGCAATTGTAATCCTGTAGTCCTTCAAACCAACTGCGAATTAACGTAAAATTCCTCCAAACCTTCAAAACATAAGCCACCACCTAAAGTTTGTCCCACATCACTCCCACCCCAAAAAACAGAGGCAAATTCTTCGCCATTAGGTGAAACGAAATAACCTATTTTTAATTTTATTTTATTTTCCTGGGAAGATTTAAAAATATTCACAACTAGAACTGGTTTGAACATCATGATCCTAAAACTCTTAAATCATGATCCTAAAATTCGTCCATTTGATCATGGGATCTCTCTAAAATCAACGCCATCCTTCACCACGGATATTATTGATGCACTTTCTAAAGCTACTTTCATCATTCTTATTTAAGGCACTGTATTTGTGGCAGTTTTTTCCATCACCCCTTGATATAGACCTATTGTTCCATTAGTTTCTTGGTCACTGTCTTTTCCACTATTCCAACCATGAGCAAACATAGTTAAGCCCGAACTCTCTTGTACCAGGGCTTTTATTCTCATCAGATAAGATACTTGACTCCACCTCCTCCATCCCCAATGTATCCTGGTAATACAAAATGGCGATCTCACTTGTCTTCTAAGAATCCACAAGAGAGGTTAGACGCTATATAATCCCCCATCTTTCCCGTCCATTTTGACATAAACCGTTACAAGTTGATCAACAATTTGATAAAATACTTTTAAGAAATTTGTGAGGTTTCTTTGTCGTCCACCTTCAAATGGTAAAAGTCAAGGATGAGATTGATATTTGAAATAAGATAGACTCCTAACTAGATAGAGCTTCTCTAGTTCTCCCACACTAGACTCCACAATTGACGTTGTTCAGTGAGAGATTATTCACTGATATAAAGTTGCATCTCAGGCCCCATGCCACTATAATACTCATTCCACGTCAGTCACCTTCTCCCATTTTTCATCCCTTGCCTCCATTGCTCACGTTAAGCCTTTGAAATAGGATTCCGTTCACCCTTAACATAAAAGGGAAGAAGTCTTTTTTTATCAACACTCTCCACCTTGTACAGTGAAGCAATATTCTGCAACATTATTGTATACAAATCCAACACAAGTCATACTCAATCTCCCAACCACAGAATATATAGGAATAAAAAATCGTTATCAAGTATACAATAATGCAAAAAAGAATAACAGAACTACTGAAATTCAGGGCCTGTTTGGTTCTCTATTCAGAAAATTCGATTTAAACACTGTTTTTAAATACAGTTTTAAAATTCAGTTTTTTGTGTTTATAATTATTGGTGTGCGTTTGGTAAAGTTGTTTTTAAATACAGTTTTTTGAAAATTTGACAAAATTGACAAATATGTATATTTATATCATACATATGCGTGTGTGTGTGTGTGTGTGTATATATATATGTATGTACATATAAACATACATAAAACTTTCATACATACATGATACATGAATGTATACATACATACATCATAAATTATATACATATACATTTAATAACATGTATTTTTAGGTATATTTAATGAGGTATGTTGTGGAGTTTATATATATATATATATAAAACTTTCATACATACATGATACATGAATGTATACATATACATACATACATACATCATAAATTATATACACGTACATTTAATATCATGTATTTTTAGATATATTTAATGAGGTATGTTAGGGAGTTTAACTCTCTCTCTCTCTCTCTCTCTCTCTCTATATATATATATATATATATATATATATAATGATGTCGCATATATAATTCACTATAAAATTATATACATACATGAATTGATAATATTTTTTAATACATATGTACTATATGTATATTTTATATTATTCCATACATTAATAATATATGTATAAAACTATATATAAGTATCATGTATCTATTGATAATATTATTTAACTTTATATTATTCCATAAGTAATTTTGTGTATATGTACATATATATTTTTTATTTATAAGAATTACACACATTAATGTATTATGTATGTATATTATATATTAAGGTATAATTGCTTTAAAATATTAAGAATGAATAATTCTGAGTTGAAAAATAAAAAAAACAGATGTTATAAAACACCCAAAATCTGTTTTTTGAAAAACTTGATTATAACACAGGAATATTATAATTCTGTGTTTAAAAACAGGTTGCCAAACGAAGATTTTTATCAGAATTGTATTTAAACACAGAAAACAGAATTATAGTTGCAAACCAAACAAACAATTTACATTGTCTACATCCACGTGACAAAAATAAAATAAAATATAATATAAAAATAAAACTTCACTATGTATGATATACCGGGAGCATTATCCAAGATATCACTTGCTCTTAATCCTAAGTACACACCGAATTCTGACCCTTGAAGTCAAGCTCATCGGTTCCTCTCACTCTTAAACTCCCTATATGAAATTGTCTCCGGTACATTTCAACACTACTATGCAAGTTTAACTGTCATTTTCTCCGGTGCCTTATCAATTCCTGAAAGTCGAAAGAGAGTAAAGGCATTTTTTTGTGAAAAACCAAGGCTTATAAGCCTTGAGTTCAGATTTGTTGACCCACCTTAAAATGGGTCATGGTGACTCTTGTTGACTTAACGAATTGAGTTACCATTACACTTGTAGCCTGGGTCCCACAGTTTTTGATGATTCATCCAATAGGGTGAGAGGGTCATCATGACCCTCTTTTGAGGAGAATTAACAGATTTAAATTTGCAAGCCGTTTGTGCATATGATATTTCAATCAAAAAAAAATTAAATATATAAAATGTGTGAAAAGTTAATATCTGAAATAATCAAATGAACTTTTGAAAGTGGTAAAATAAAGATTGATTCAATATAAAGGAATAATGATTATTTAGTTATCGTTGCTTAAGGATTGATCCAACAAAAAAATTAATGCACCATTAACACCCAATTTTTAACATGTTTCTAAGTTGACCATTTTTTACTGCTACCTCTCATTGAAGGAAAAAAAAATACTAAAACAAACCCACCTTCTATCTCATCCCTCATCCCACGCAACCTCATTTCTTTCTCATTCCTCCCTCCGCCATCACGTCACTCCCCACCCCCACCCAAGATCTTCCCCTCTCTTTCTCTCTTCTCTCAAAGCCCCACCGATCCCAATAACCCAACTCCGATATATATATATATATATATATATATATATATATATATATATATACACACACACACACACACACATGGGTTGGTGAGGGAGGGAGGGAGGAGGGTGGGGTGGGTGGGTTGGTGGATGAGAGAGTGGTGGTAAGTGCGTGTGGACGGGTTAAAACCCTAGAATTAGATGGGTGAGATATTATTCGGGCCCAGTGACCGGAGTTGGCCAAATGGGATGAAAATAGAGGGGTTGGGTCGCCCAGGAGTAGGGAATGTGGATCCAAAATCGGATCGTTGATTGGACCACCAGAAGGGGGTGGGAGATGGGCTTCGACTTCGCCGGAGCAGAGGAAAAAGGGGCGGTAGAGGTTGTTTTAAGGGGATTTGGGGAGAGGTTCTTTAGGAGAAGATGTAGATCGGGTTGAGATGAGGGTGTTGGAGAAATTTGGCTGGATTTGGAGGAGTTTGAAAATTTTTCGACGAGCGGAGAAGTGACAGCGGAGGGGGGGCGGCAGGGGGCTGGTGGCGGAAGGAGGGTGGTGTAAAGTTGGTGGTGAAATATTAGTGGGTAGGTGGAAAGTTGGTGGTGAAATATTAGTGGGTAGGTGGGTAGTTTGGGCGGTGGTGTAGTGAATTGTGGTGTTAGGGTTAGGGTTTAGGCGGGGGGAAGATGAAGATGGCTGTTAGGGGGTATTTGGGTATGGGGTTAGAATAGAGTTAGGGTTTTGAAAAAGAGATGATATGTATTGGGTGAGGGTGGTCATGTGTTGCCTCATGAGGGAGGTCATTTCTTCTCTCATATGTTCTTGCATTTGGATAAATCTCCCATCAAGTGTTGCCTTTTGGGGGGAGCCATTAAAATGTGAAAAACGATTTAAATGAAAAAAAAAATTGTTGTGACACCTCACAAACAAAAATGAAAAAAATTGTGGTGACACCCAACACACAATGGGGGAGCGACGCCTCGCTCTGATACCAATTGACGTAACCACACGTCTAATGGCAACTCTAAAGGCACCACACCAATTTTGAGAGAGAAATATAACTAAGTTTTTACTCAAAAGTTCGATTTCCTTCCAAATGAGTACAAAAGGCTATTTATAAGGAGAGGGTGAAACACTAAAAGATCCCCCAATCAATGTGGGACAAAACTAAGCTTCACCTCTCCACCTTATAATAGCATAAAAGAACAAAAAGAAATAAAAGGCTAATACATGCAAATAAACTAAAAATAGAAAAAAATAGTAGAAGTGTCCTAACAATGGGTCATAATTCACATCAATATATATATATATATATATATATATATTTGCATTTCAGATTTTTTGGGGGGTTTTTTTACTTAACCTCCTACAATAATAGTGTATTTTGGCTTGACACACACACACACACACACCGGAAGATGAAAAATTAGATATCACCCCCTAGATTCTAACACCGTTAGTTTTCGGTTAAAAAAACTTTACCCCCCTCTATTATTGTAGGAGGTTACACACACACCGGAAGATGAAAAATTAGATATCACCCCCTCGATTCTAACACCGTTAGTTTTCGGTTAAAAGAACTTTACCCCCCTCTATTTATTTGGACAAAAATGCCCTTCTTCCCTACTTCATCTTCTTCCCCAAATCCAACAACTCCTAAACCCAAATTTCAAAAATCCACTTTTTTTTTTATTTCTTCCCCATTTAGTTCATCCAATACACTAGAAACCACGATTGCCACCAAGTCCCAACACCACAACAGCCTCAGTTCATCTGATCAGGCTCTACATTTCGCACCTCCATCTCTTTCATCTGCTTATCAGTCACCACACCCTAAAGCATAGTACCTTACAATCTCAATCTCCAAAATCTGATCCATACATTAAACAAGCCCCTTCTAATCATTCCATAAAATGTCATTATTAATTAAAAAACTTTGTAATAAATCTCAAGATCTAACAAGATGCACTTGTGCCAATTTAATTGTCATTCAGCACCATACAGCCTCTTAAAATGCTCCTTCACCAACCTCTTCGAATCGTACTTTTTGATCTTCGTTCGTGCCATTTTTTATTACATCTACTCACATAAACGAAATTACTTATAAAAATCTATCACATTAACATAGATCTATTATGATTGACGAAGCATTTACCATTGAAATGTTTGTAGTGGTGTTGGTACTTGGTGGTAATGGTGGTTTCTAGTGGGTTGGATTAACTGAATGGGGAAGAAATAAAAAAAAAAAAGTGAATTTTTGAAATTAGGGTTTAGTAGTTGTTGGGATTGGGGGGAGGAGAAGAATTGGAGAAGTATGGTAACTTTGTCCAAATAAAACAAGGAGGTAAAGTCATATTAAATAGTAAGAGGTTTTTTAACGGAAAACTGACGGTGTTAGAATTCAAAGGGTTATGTCTAATTTTTCATCTTCCGTGGGGTTAAATCAAAATACGCTATTATTATAGGGGGTTAAGTAAAAAAAAGCCCAATTTTTTTTATTTCTTGGGTTTTGCAGAAACTTTTTTAAGCTCTTTCGTGGCTTCCAATGGAAAGAGGGGGGAAGGAGAGAGAAGAAGAGGAATAGGAGAGAGAATAGTGTTAAGTCGGGTATTTTAGGAATTTAGCACAAATATATTTGACTAAGCTCTATTTTTTTCAACTAACGGAATCTGTTAAAAATTTGGTGTCAATGGAGCATTAGTATTTTTTTAGGGGAGGAGTCAATCCCCAAACGGAGATAACTAATGGGGGTCAGGTCCAAATAACCTACATAATAATATAACACAGATTGTGTAACAAAAAAATACAAGTATAACTGATACATAACAAGGCTTTTTATTTAAAGTTGACAAAATCTATTATTTAATTGGTATTAGGAAGTTTTAAGTGTAATTAGGTTTGCTGTCTTGGAAATTCAGAAGTCTAAATGTTATTAGGTTTCCTGACTTGTCATTAGGCATGTAGGTAAGTCTTGAAACTTTGAAGTGCCATTAATTAAAACAATAAGATAGAGCTACTTACACAAGGGTAAAGTTTTGTAACCAAATTCAAAAACATAGAACTCGCTAGAAAAAACAAACGGCATCCATCCAGGTTTTAAAGAAATGGTAACAAATGATAAATCAACTGAAGAAGCCCGAACGCAGACGCCAAATGAAAAACCAAAACAAACAAACCCAAAAGAAACCAAACTCATCAGCTTGGCTAGCTCCTCGGAATTCGTTGCGGTCGCAGCTCGTCCGGGCCTCCAGCCTGAGGTCAAAACATCAGTTTTTGTTTTTTTATGCAACACCAATGAATGAGGTCTTTTGGGGGTTTTCTTTTGTGCATCACAATACAACCGACATCGGGCAGAAGTATTCCCTCAAATGCATTAAGGCGAACCCAATTTTTCCAATCTTTTGAAACACTGGTTTAAATCACATATGACATGAAAACCTCGTCAAATACTTAAATCTTTAAGCATGGCATGATCTCCTTTTATGGGAAACCATTTATTAAAACTAACAAGCATGGCATGATCTCATTTTATAAGAAAACATTTATTAAAACTAAGAAATTTGAAATTTGTTGACCAGTGCTCAAACAGAATTATCAACTATTGGAATGATACCTCCTAATGTTTGAACGTTGCGCGAATGAAACAAACACGATACCAACTTTGGGGGGAAAAAACAATCTCCATTTGAATGTCTACGATAACCGCTTCTCAAACAATGCTGCTGAAACCCGACGTCTCCTTATCTCCTTGAATTCAATAAACGAGTCATCTGTAGTACTTTTTCTTAACCTCACTTATGTATAAAATAAATATAAGTTCTAAAAGAATGCCAATATGAAATTAAGAGCGAATTCCTGGTAACTTTCTAATAATGATTGTATCGCTCTTTCTATTTTCTTAGAGGTATCGAAGTTTTGAAGAGGACCAAAAAATACTTACTGAAGAGGATATGAATACACTTTCTATCTATTCCGAATTTCTTATTTAATACAGTAAAACTCATGCTAACCTACCAAAAACACAGTTTATTTACATCCATGTGTCATGAAAATATATAAAACAAACTGAGAGAGTTTGGCCATTTTTTTGAGAGCTTTGCTTTAAAAGTTTGTGAAGCACAATCTGCGATTAAATTAAAGCCAATCAAAAATAGTGAGAGCTTTGCTTTAAAAATTTGTGAAGCAAATCTGCGATTAGAGCCAACCAAAAGTAGTGCCTAATAAAATAGAACAGAAAATGAAAAGACGTCATAAGCAAAAACTATAGTACGTTTGCTTCTAAATCTGAACAAAACGTAATCTGCTAAAACTGGATTCGGAAACATGTTTGACAGAATATATATGATGTTTAACGAAAAATCTTATAACATACAAATAGTGAACCTGTGTTACTTCCTACACTGCCCCTCCTATTAGGAATATGTTCCAACTTCAGTCCCTCGGTAAGCCACTGCTACTTGCAGCGAACTTCTTCCCAGTATACTTCTGTCAATTATTAAAGAAAAAAATTATCATTAATTTCATTTGCAAGTGCATGTGAGCCACCAACTCCCACCACAGATTTGACTGAGAACAAACAGATACGTTTGAGAAAAATGGTGAATAGAATAAGGGAGCTCTCACCTGCTTTCCAATGTTTAGTGGGACGTATTTGTATTTGATCATGTGCATGATTTGACGTTTCATTGTGAGAACAAATAGAACGATCCAATAACAGAGTAGTATTGGCCAGAAAACTGGGACATCAAATATGGAAAAGAAGGTCATAACAAAAGCTACGCAGAAAGCCTTTGTGATGGCATACCTGAAATCATAAACCAAAGTTAAAAGTCTATTTAGAAAAGAAATAAAGAAATGAGATACACACAACCTATCTCCAGAGTTAATTTTGGGCTCAAAAGCATAATTTAGTCAATTTCACTCATTATCAGACATTCTTTTTCAATCTGAGTTGCGCCTCTAGCTGGTAATATTATTTAGGGACCCGACTCTCAATTCTTGGTATATCTTCATATATGTTACACCTGCACACTGAACTGAAAATGATAGAAGAGTTTTTATCTACTCAACTTCCAATCAGCAAGGAATCATATATTGGATATCCAGAGTGCCTCCGTGCGTGCGTGTATTTATATATAGGGGAAAGGACAGCGTAAAACTGAAGTTTGGGGTCAAATGCAATTTTTCTTTGGGTTTATTGTTTTGATTGGAATTCGATTAAATTTTCTGTGTGTTTCAATTTCAAGGGGGGGGAGGGAGTGGTGATGGTGATGGCGGTGATGTTGTCGTCGGTGGATAGATAGGTGCAATTGGGGGTAGTGGCGGGCTAGAGGCGGTGGTGGCTGGTGGACTCGAAAGAAGAGGGGGCAAGGGGGGCTGTTTGATTTTCTGAATTTTTTTCTTTTTGTTCTTTCTTTCTATTTCTATTGTTTTTCTATTTTCTATATAAATATTCTTTTTCTTGCATTTTAATTTTTTGAAGTTTTTCATATTACATTTAGTTTTTTACACTATATTTTTTCAGCTTTTCTCTTATATTCTGAATAATATTTTTAGGTCTTTAAGGCCCCGTCTGGTTATGCATTTAGAAAACTGGATTTAAAATCCAATTTTCTACAAATTAAAAACTAACACATACAATTTGTAAGCAACTGTATATATAGTATACATACATTCATGATACATAAATGTATATATAATACATAATATATATATATATACACACACATACATAGATAATACATAAATGTATGCATACATACATATATATGTATATACTATGATATGGCATGCATAATACACAATAAAACTATATAAAAACATGAACTGATAATATTATTTAATACATATGCACTATGGGCAGACTTTATGTTATCACATAATGTATAATACATGTCAAACTTATATATAAGTATCATGTATGCATTGATAATGATTGAAATGGGTTCATATTAGGGTTTGTTTCTCATTTTAGTATTTCTTATTACTTTTCCTTTTATTCTAATTCTTTTATTTCCTTTTATGTCTTTTATTTGGTCTACAAGCATGTTTGGAACTAATTAGGTATTTGTTTGTTAATGCTTGCACCTTTTAGTCATTTAGGTAATTACTTGATTAGCAAGTAATTACACCCATATAAATACTCCATGTACTCCTCATTTGAGGGGATATTCCTCCAATTTTAAATATAAAAAATTCTCAGTTTCTTTTTCTTTCTCTAGAGCTTCTTTTTCTTTCTCTAGAGCTGGTGTTTGTTTTATATTGGAACTTTGACACGTAGTTTACATCAAATTGGTATCAGAGCGAGTGTCGCTCTAACATTTGTGTATCGGTGTGTAGATTATCAAATTCATACACTACTTTCTCAATCCAAAAAAATCTAAACAACAAGAAGAGATTAATCAAGAATTTAGAGAAAGCATTCAAGATCTCAAAAGAAATTTGATGCCCTCTTCCAACTCCTCTCTTTCAAAATTCAAAAACCGGCATTCCATAAGAATTTCGAACTACTCGGAAACTTCAAAGAACTTGAACACTTCGGGAATCCCCACGTTTCCGGCCAACCCGGTTCCGTCAAACTTCCTGATCAACCCGAGCTGTCCGGTCAGTTTAGGAAACCCAGAATTCCCGACCCACTCGGAAATTCCAGCCGCCCACCCGATCGTTTTGATCTTCTTGGAGAATTCCGATCACCCAAAAAACCCGCCCGACCTGAAATTTCCCCAAAAACCCCAAATCAAGAAAGCTTAAACCCTCGCAATTCTTGCCTAATTTTTTGGGTTTCTTGCAAGTAAGTAAGCGAGTAGCGTACGAGGGCACCAATTCAAGAAAGCCTTTTGTGTGTGCTGGTTTTTAATTGTTGAGAAAAATGAATTTACAAACAAGTTTACCAAATGCAAACCAACATTTGTAAATACAAAAAACAGAATTTAAAAATAATTTTTAAATGGAGGTTTCTGAATACATAACCAAACAGGCACTATGTGTTTCAAAAAAACAAATGTTGAGATAATATTTACATGAGTTGAAATATGCAGAGCACAAAAAACATAGGATAAGTTTTTCCTATTTGGATAAGCAAGCATAGGATAGGCTATGTGATCTAATCATTACTTCAAGTTAATGGTCTATCTTATTATAACAAGTAACGGAACGGAAGTTAAAGATATGAAGGAATATGAAAATTAATGCATATAAGAAATTAGATACAAAAGTGTACCCTAACAATGAGGTACAAAATATATACCTAATTGTTAGTATAGTTAATGAACTAACATAAAAACATGGTTTCTTCATATATTTCAGTGAAAATTATCTATGAAACAGTTTCCAAAAGCGTGTACAAAAATTAAGGCCTCAGGTAATAATGAGAATGCGAAGTACAAAAACTTATCATGGCAAGAACATGCGAGGAACACCGTCTCACCAGAACTTGAACTCAGGAAGACGGCGAATGAAAGGCCTAAACTCATCGGAGTCTTTTGTAGGCAATGAAGCCCCATCCAAGGATTCCAGCTCCGGATCAACCTTGGGTGATAGAAACCCAATTAACAGATTCAAAATATATATTCCTAGGCCATAAGAGATAATGTAGAAACCTTGAATATAGTAAACCCGCAAGATATAAATCCCTGCGACAGCAAGAGTTCCGAGCCAACGGTGGACTGGATGAGGAGTGGACCTATCCAAATAATACTGAAATGCTCTTGAGAAATCATTTTTCCACTTGGCTATAGCCGCTGGGGTGGCACTGTCACCCCCATCTCCCTCCATAGATACTGAGGTTGTCTAATCTTCCTGTAAAACCAAAGAAGACAAAATATCATAAAAAAACAAGAACGATTGGTGTATAAGGCAGATGGAATAAAAAGAGACAATAATCCACACACGCCCTACAGAAAAAAAGATATTAAAAAAACACTATGTTGGGTGTCTCAGTACCCCTGTGCTTTGTTAAAAATCCAGACCCCCAATGTAATTTCCAAAATGCTACAGACCTTCCTTGGTTTTGATAAATTCACCACAAACATCCCTTTTCAAACAAAAATATTAGGGAACCGGTGGTCAAGAGTATTACTCCCTCCATCCCAAATTATCCCAAGCTAGGTTTTAGCCCCGCGCAATGTGCGGGCATCTTGTTATTTTTGTTGTAAAATGTAGTGCTTTGAAAATGAATAAATATATGTAAAAATAAATCAAACATGTATATAACATTCATAATATTATTTCATGTCGAACTCATCTTTGAATGCAAAGGCAAATGAGTGATTAAAGAATACTAATAAAATAATTATCTCAATTTTTGGTTGGTAAACATAAATAACTTAACAAAAATGGATAAATGAGTAAACGAAGAAGAGAATACATTGTGTAAATATGTAAAATAATAATAATAATATTTATATTTCCTAAATAATACAAAGTGTCAAAACGAAATTCACTACAATAAAGAAAAATAGAGTGGTAGATAGTTACAAAGAAAAATAGAGTAGTAGATTGTATGTCTATCCAAGGTACCCAGTACATAAAAAAATATATAAACAAGGGCAAGAAACACATAAGAAAACACACAAACATATAGTATGCATTATTTAAACACAAAAATTGCATAATGTAAGCATAAAAAAATATAAGAACAATTGTTATATCCATCTCAACTTAATCAAGTTTTCATCAGTTATCTTAAAGGTGTAATAATGTAATTTATTACCTAATCCCAATGTATGTTGTGAATACATTCACAATAAAAAAATAAATATGTGAATGAATGAAAAAGAAGATGTTGGCTAGCACTAACGTTATATCCTTAACATACATATGAGTTTTTGATTCAACTTCTTCAAATCTATTTGAAAAACATCAGGCCAAAAATCGTAGTCTCTAGCATGGTTCAAAGTCAAGGCCGACACCACGACGATACGGTCGAGTTGACTACGTATCGGTCCCCATCGATCCGATTCCGAGTTCCGAGTTGAGTTTTCGATTATTGGTGTGAATCGACCATGTATCTGTAATATCTTGGTCGTATCGGTGATATCGCGGTGGAATCGGCCCATATATGCGATATCATGGTAGTATGACCTATATTGGTGATATATCGACCAAGATGACATAAATTACTAAGCATCGATCTCTCTATCTCAACTTATAACTCACTCAATTGATTCTCGATTTTGCATCCATGTCACGATCGAAACAATCGCTTTCAATTCGGTACAGGATATATGATGTTTTGTGGTTGCAAATCAAGGTTTTTGATTGAATCTCTCATTTCTTTTCTTGCAGTGTTACTAAAGGGGTTATCTCTCATTAACCTTCTTTTCGTATTTACTTAATATGTATTAAAATGTATCATTATTCATCTATCCTTAAAGTGTGTGATTATTTACATTATATATATCCTTAACTAGTAATAGGTACTATTATAACATTCGCAAAGAATATATTACTAAATATATATTTATTTAAACAATGGTATGCATACTAAATGATGATTCAATATAGCAATAAAAAAGCATTGAGAAGAAATATACCTTTTTAATCTGGATGGAAAGAGATAATATATATATATATATATACATATATATATATGTATATATATATATGTATATATATATATATATATATATATATTTTGGAGAAACTATATTTATGGGCAAGGTAGATGAAGTTGTACAATCGGAGGGAATGAAGATACAATGATGGAAATGGAAAGGGCAGATCCATTTGGCCAAGATAATATTGGTGACATCGGACGTAATAAGAGTGAATGAGGTTCTTCTTAATTACATGTCCATTTGGAATCCACTTGCAACAATTAGGATTGGAGAAAGCAACTATGTAAAATTCAGAGGCTAATAAATGTTAACCCAATACTATGCCACGTGACGTATTTCCTAGAGGAGACCCCATTTTTAATATTATATATATTAGATTAAGAGTCCCTACCCTCTTAACACTTGTTCACTATTCTGGAATTTGGATAATTGATTATGTCCCAAAAATTAAAAGGGGAGTACTAAACTTATCAAATGATGAAAATATCCTTGTTGACTGTGTATAATGTTTCTTTACAAAGTGAAAAAAGATTTTGAATTTTATTTTTTCAATACAAGTTGTAATAAATTAGCAAGTGTTGAAATTGCAGTTGCTAATAGGGGGCTGGGGATTTAAAACTTTAATCCAATGGTTCTTATTCAACCCGTTACATACAATATATGAAAAAATCCCAAATTGTAACCCTAATTAACAAATGAAAAACGAATACGAAAGAAGATGATCAATTACAATTATATAGATGAAGTGAAATGTTAGCTCACCTCCAACAAACCTAAATTGTTAGGGTTTGAGCAGGTCCAAATGAGAGGTAAGCGATCCGTTCCAGTTTTTCTCTCAATTGACTATTGTAATACTTGAAACCGAAGGAAATGTAGAATATGGGAGGTTAGTACCAATTTGTAGTATTGTACAATGCCGTGGAGGCACCGACACCTAATTGAGGCCTTTATCTTTTGAATATTTGGGCTTTGAACCTAAAATCTATACTCATGTTGATTTTTAGGCTTTAAATTTTGGATCAAATATCAAAAAGTCTCTTAAATATTTTTTAATACACATTTAGTTCAAGCTTTTTATTTTGTACAAAAAAGTCCCTTATTCTCTTACTTGTAAAGGTCCGCGCCAGTGGCATGGTGAAAGATTTTTTGGTACAAAATAAAAATATTTAGACTAAACGTGTATTAAAAAAAGTTCAAGGGACTATTTGGTATATGCCCCTTAAATTTTTTATTATTTGAAATTTAACCTCTACTTTTCGAGAAACATTGATTGACCGTTGGGAATTGGTTTCAGTTTGAACCTGAAGTTCAATTGCTAATAAGCACGGGGGCACGACGGTATGTATGACTGTTGGAGAAATAATAGTGAAAAATGACATTATTTCATTTGTACGAATATGAATTTATTGCATAAATTTCATGAAACCATTGACACATATATAGTGATTGTTGATACCAAAAATTGTCCATTTATATAGATCATTCAGATACTGACACGTGTTATGCAATGGGAGATTAATCTTAGTCATTAAGGATGGAATACCGACCAACTTCAGGAATATCGACCAACGCCAAGGATGCCGACCAACATCAGGGATGCCGACCAACGATGACAGGCAAACACCAACATTTGTATACATTAATGATTGTATAAATGTAAATATCTATGATATAAAGACATTTCATCATATGATATTCCAACTCTTGTACACCCCATGGGGGTATAAATACATTATAAACCCTACATACAGGGACACGCGAAAAGAGAGGCAATTGAACAATCACAAGGCAATATACAGCAGTGGACGTAGGCTCTTCCTTTAAGCTGAACGACTTTAAAAATCTCTTGTCTCTTATTTCTATTTATCTGTGATCAATTAATTAGGCTAATCTAGTTTTTGGCATCAACGGATTGTTATAGGAACGATATTTCTAGTCGATCTCATTCAATCAAACACCTAAATAGCTAAAATTCTCGAATCAAGTCTCAGGAACGAAGGTATTCTGCCTGCTCCTTCTACTCCTCCATCTGCAAAGGATTTAATCGAGGTTCTAGCCAGTCTTGCAAGAGGCTAAGAGGTCATGTAAGATACTATTAGGCAACTTGCACAAACCCTTTAAGATGGGGCACTTACTTAATTTGGACTCCTCTGAAGATTTAGAGGACTCATCTGAGAACGATGATGAGCTTTATTATATACAAAGCTCCAGTGACTCAGATATCGCCGAGAAAGGAGATTGTCAGTGCAAGCCTGCTCTGTCTACTCAAGGAAATATGCCACCACCACCGCCAAGAGGTGGTCGGCGTAGCCACTCAATAACAGCAAGAGATGTCTCCTACCATCCAAGGTCAACTTCATTACTCAGGACATCAAAATCTTTCCATACATAGTCTTATTCTCCAGAAAGACCAAGCGCCTTATAAAGATTAAGTCATGCATCTACCATTGATCATTTGGGACCCTGAGGGAACAGAAATGTTCCTAGGGCAAGATCTGGTAATACCAGACGACCATCTGATCAAAAGGAAAGCACGGCTCAATCTATATCAAATGCCCGACGAACTGTTACTCGGACCAAGGCATGGCTCTAGGAAGAAAGGTCGATAACTAATAAAGTTGTAACACATAAATTCGGTGCTGCCAATGATGCATGAAAAGGCTTCATATAGAGATTGAAAGACAAATTGAGAAAAATGGCAAAGACAAGAAACCCACTACAAAGAAGTTTTGTAAAAGGATCTCCATTTTTGTAAGCAATTGTGGATTTCCCTACCCTAGCAAAGTCCAAGGCTTCAGTAGTAACGCCCATATATATTGGAAAAACTTAACCAATACTCCATATAGAACAATACCAGGGCAGCTGCTGATATTTATGTCGTACCCAATGAAATGAGATGTAGAGCATTTACTGGAACCATTACTTGATCTGCCCAAATCTGGTACAATGGTCTTCCTCGGGGAGAACTTTCTAGCTTCAACCAACTGGCAGAGCTATTTATTAACAACTTTTACTTTGGAGCAAGCCTCTGAAAAGGGTGGCACACTTACTTAGTGTGAGACAAAAAGAAAGAGAAAGCACCAGAGATTACATCACTCGTTTTAATAACGATAAACTAGAAGTAGTAGATTATGAGGAGAAGACTGTAATAACTGCCCTCATGAGTGGATTGCTCCACGAAAAAATGTATTACACTCTTGTTAAGGATCCTCCGAAGACAATGGCATGATTGATGGCTAAAACAGCAATGATCATGAATGTCGAGGAGGCAATGGCAGCCAAACGTAGCTCCGGAAAAAGAGTTGATGGCAAAAATGATAAGAAAGATCACAAGACCCCATAGAACGTAGGGAATCAAAACAGAAAGGAGTTTTGGAGCGACTAAAGAAGTACAATGACTATACTTTGTTAACCATGGGAATTCACCATGTTTTGGAAGAAATCAATCATAATAAAGATGTGGGTTGGCCTGATAAGTTGAGAAGTTCCCCAACCAAGAGAGACAAAACTAAGTATTGCAAATTTCATAGGGATCAATGTCACACGACGGAACGTTGCATAGCCCTTTAAAATGAGATTGAAACTCTCATCCAAAGAGGAAAAATGAACCAGTACATTGATCGACATAACAACGAAGGAGGTCGGCGTATATCAAAATCTCCTTGCAAGCCCAGAAAGGAGAAGAAAATAACTCATGAAGATGATCCGGATGATGATGCCGATCTCCCTAAAAAAATGACAACCAGAACATGAGGTATTATGTATCAATTTTGGTTCTTTTGATTGCCAAAATATTACAGGTGGAGATGCAGGAGGAGGAGATCATACACCAGAGCGAAAAGCTTACCTCCATGAGGCATAGGCTTGCTCGTACATATATAGGATCAACCTTGCAAAGGAAGATCGACCAAGGAAGGTTAATAGAGACAAACTAGTAATTGGTTTCTCTAAAAATGAACTTTCAGGAGTACTGTATCCTCACGACGACCCAATAGTAATCAAATTCAGAAAAAAAGGAATCATTATTTTTATAGTATTAGTAGATAATGGCAGCTCGACGGATATCATGTTTATCCTTGTTTCAGCAATTTGAATTTTAAACTCAGCCAATTAGAACCCTATCATCAACCACTAATAGGCTTCGTAGGTGAGAAAGTCTTCCCTTTGGGAACTATTAAAATGGAGGTGATGATAGGCACCTGTCCAGCTAGCCAAACAGAGAAGATTCATTTCTTTATAATGGATAAAAACGTTCATTCAGTTTACATTACAATCATGGGAAGAGTAGGGTTCAAGAAGTTTGAAGCAGTACCATTCACTATTTATCAGTGTCTAAAATTCCCTACTAAGTTTGGTGTGGAAATTATTAAGGGTGATCAGAAAGTAGCTCGAGAATGTTACTACTCTTCTACCGAGCAAGAAAACTTAGAAGAAATGAAGAATAAAACCACTACCTACCAAGTAGATACTCGTGAACTTGATGAAGAATCTGAGGTAGAAACCTTAGATCCAAGAGAGGAAACAGAGCTGGTAAAGAGACAGATTGTTGAAGAAATTGAAAGCATTGTGTTAAATGATAATAAACCGGAGAGTATCAATCAAATAGGGACAACATTAGATCATGTTCTTAAATCGGAACTGATGAGATTCCTTAAACAAAGAAAGCATGTGTTTGCCTGGAGTCATAAATACATGCCTGGGATAGATCCTAATGTCCTTTGTCATGAGATCAACATAAACAAAGAAATTAAATCAGTCAAACAGAGGCGAAGAGTGTTCAGCCTCGAGAAGAATTAAGCTATACAGGAAGAAGTCGAAAAGCTTTAGAAAGTAGCTTTTATTAATGAAGTGAAATACCCAGACTGGTTGGCCAATGTAGTTATGGTCAAAAATAAAAATAACAAGTGGAGAATATGTGTAGATTTCACAGATTTAAATAAAGCATGTCTAAAGGATCATTTTCATTTGCCTCGAATAGATCAACTCGTGGATGCAACATCAGGACACGAGCTTCTCAGCTATATGTATGCTTATTCTATTTATAACCAGATAAAAATGAAATCGAAGGACGGGGAAAGTACTTCTTTCATCACTCCCCGAGGAATATATTGTTATAACGTTATACCTTTTTATTTGAAAAATGCAGGTGATACATATTAAAGGTTGGTCAATAAGGTGTTAGAGGAACAAATAGGTAAGAATATGGAAGTCTACGTAGATGATATGCTTACAAAGATCAAAAAGGCATTCGATCACATTGTCGACCTCATCCAAACTTTTGATCAACTTGAAAAGCACCAGATAATGTTGAATCCGACCAAATGCATTTTTAGAGTACAAGAGGGAATGTTCCTCGGGTACATAATAAACCAAAGAAGAATCAAAGCAAACCCAAACAAGATCAAGGCACTAATTGAAATGCAATCTACAACTTATAAGAAGGACGTGTAAAAACTAACCGTACGAGTAGCAGCCTTGAACAGATTCGTGTCGCGAGCTACAGATAGATGTCTGTCGTTCTTCAGGGTGCTCAGAAAAAACTTTGAATGGAATGAAGAATGTGAAAACGCTTTTAAGAAATTGAAAAAGTATATGGGGTCACCTCCATTGCTCTCCCGACCAGTCACGGGTGAAATATTATACCTGTAATTAGTTATCTCTAAGTCAGCTGTGAGTTCCGCATTGATTCGAAAAGAGAATGGAGTTCAAAAACCTGTCTATTATACTAGTAAGGCTTTTCGAGGAGTAGAAATTAGATACCCTCGCTTAGAGAAATTGGCATTGACATTGATTGAAGCATCTAGACGCATGAAACCCTATTTCCAAGCTCATGCAATCATAGTTTACACTAATATTATAAATTAGAGAAATCTGGTAGATTAATGTACTGGGGTGTGGAATTAGGGGAATATGATATCATATATGAGGCAAGGTCTTCTCTGAAAGGCCAAGAAGTAGCAGATTTCATTGCGAAATTCACTTATTCTGAGGTCCCCGAGCAACAAAGTGAGCAGGCAAAATAAGAAATCAGGAGAAAGTAATATTACTAAGAAAGCTCCCGAAGAACTTTCTTTCGAAGAAGAGATTACAGACCTGCCAGACTCCTCTTCCCGAACACAGGAAATGACTAGGAAATATGAAGAAGCAAAGAGAAAAATATTCCACTACATGAGTTTGATAAATCAATCATTCGACAACAACGTCCCCATATGGAACTTATATGTTGATGGGCCATCTTGTTTAATCGGCAGTGGAGTAGGAATAATATTTGACACTCCTGATGGTACATATATTGAATATGCACTACGTTTTCAATTTCAAGATTCAAACAATGAAGCAGAATATAAAGCTCTTATTGTAGGCCTAAGTTTAGCCCACTCATTAAGTGTCGAGCAAGTTATGGCACACATTGACTCTCAGCTGGTAGTAAACCAAACACTGGATTTATATAGAGCCAAAGGAGAATTGACAATCAGGTATATATCCAAGGCACTGGAAGTCATTGCAAAATTACCAGCCGTTCAAATGGACAGAATCCCAAGGTTGGAAAATGCTCGAGTTGATGCCCTTGCTTAGCTAGCCTCTGCTACCAGAATTGAACTCCGACGAACTATCCCTATTGATATTTTGGCTAATAGGAGCATAAATGAATATTTTGATGACCAATTTCATTGTCATAAATATGGGATCATCCTGGATGGGCCCCATCAGAGCATACATTAAAGAAGAAACTCTACCAGCAGATACAGTGGAAGCAAAAAGGTTAAAATACAAAGCAACTCGGTATGTATTAGATAAAGGTGTTTTTTACAATAGAGGACTAGCAATCAATTTGAAATGCTATGTGCATCAATCAGAGGTACAAGATCTAATTTAGGAGGTGCATGAAGGATCATATGGATCTCACATAGCAGGGAGAACACTTCTGCAAAGAATCAGTACTCAAGGGTATTACTGGCCAACAATGTGAGCAGACTGTGCAACTTTTGCCAAGAAGTGTGATAAATGTCAGCGATTTTCCACAATTCGTAAAACACCACAAGCTGCTCTCACTCCAATCACTTCACCATGGCCATTTTCTATGTGGGGTATAGACCTGGTCGGGCCACTGCCAACCACCCGAGGAAGATTTAAATACTTGGTGGTCACCGTGGATTATTTTACAAAATGGGTGAAAGTAAAGCCTCTGATAGATATGCCTTATGAAAAGGTCTATCAATTCATATGGAAAAACATCATTTGTAGATATGGGCTTCCCTATGCTTTCACTACTGACCATGGAACTGTAATACCCCGTATATTTATAGCCTTTAATTATGAGATTAATTAAATTAAATTGGGATAAATTAATTTAATATTAATTCGAATTTTTAAATAAATATTTACTATCGTGACGAGAGTTAGTAATTATTGGTGAGAATTGTGTTGAATATTACTTAGTGAGCAAAATAATATACGAGATTGAATTTATTAAAATTATCGTGAGTGAATAATACAACAGTTATAGAAATTAAGTCGGGACGAGCGTGTCAATCGTGTCGGGACTAATTAAATCTAAGTCACCCGTATGGTCATTTCGAGTTCGCAATGTGTCCGGAAGGGTCGAGATAGTCAGAAAAGTGTACCTGGGGGTTTAGTTTGAGTCTCGTGACGATTTTAGGCCTAACTGGCAATCCGGGAGGGCATTTTAGTAATTTCTAATTTGGGGCCTTAATTAATGACGAAATTATTAAGGCTGTATCGGATGGTGTGTCGAGGAAGTTAGGTTTTTGAGAATCAAAAAGTGAGGAAAACCTTAGGAAGAAGAAGGACAGAGCTTTCCAAGGTGTTCAAGGCCAAGAACCACTTGTTTTACACCTCCACCACCACCAAAGCATAAATCGAAAAAAGAGGACCATTCCTATACCACTCAAATTCGTCGGATCAAACCTTTGATTTTCAGGCAAGTATCTATCCTATTTTTCTTGAGTTGATATTTCATCCATGTTAGAGTAGGAAAGATAATTATAAGTTTTTATGGAGATTTGACGTAATTAGAATACTAGACTTCATATGTTTGAATTGAAATCATGTTACACTGGTATCCTTATCACATGTAGAACATTTATCACGAATTTTAATGATGATTAGAGGAGTAAATCTAGAAATATCATGTGGATTCCTGAATTAATATGGTAAACTAGGTTTAGAGGCCAAATCATGAATTGTACCCATTTAGTGATGATTACCTAAGGATTTAACCTAGATTTTATGTTAGAAATTGTTCATACATGTTACTATAATGTTTGTGATGTTTGGTTGGAAGTTTGGGATGAATTTATAGAGGTTTTGTTGATTAAAGTTGATTAAACCCGTAGGCAAAGAATTGCAGAAACTATGCCAATATCTTATCGATCGATCGACTGGATCGACGATTTCCCTCGATCGATCAACCCTCCTGGAATTTGAAACTTATTTCCTTTTTAATGATTCAACCAATGCCACCTCCTTATACATAATTTATTTACAATAATGGGACTTGGGAAGGACCAGTAGGGTGGTAGGCAAGGTTCGGGTAGCACGACTTTTATATGAGATTTAATCGTGAAGTCACGAGGGTATAAAATGGGGTGATAATCATGTGTATGTTAAATTAGGTATTGTGATCATTAAGGATGACTTAGACCAGTAGGGTAAAGAGAGTACACCTACTAATACTATAATTATCATAATGATTCACTCCGGGGGTCGATAAGTACTTGGAAACTTGTGGAAAAAGAGAAAATAAAAGAGTGAACTAATTATACTTAAAATTAGCATATTACGTGACGTGTATGAGTAGAACATGTTATATATATATATATATGAGTCATACCCGCGCTACTTGCTATCACGGAGCTTTTCGCGCCGGGACAGGCTTATTCTGATGTGACCTTTACGGGGAATATTGACTCGTACCTTAGAACATAGGATCCTTGGTATAGGCTATCTGAGAATGATAGTCAGACGGTCCTAAGAGACGTGAGGGTATGTGCTGACCTATTAGAGACTAGGAACTATGCTTCGCCTCCAATATGTGTGTTTTATGTTAATACAATTTGAGAGTGGATCCGAACTAGTATTTCCCTCATTTGTACAAGAGGTACATGGACTTGATAGCAGAGTATTCCAGCACCATAGATTATATGTGGGGTGCCCTATTAGTTTATATATTATGAGTGATAAATATATGTACCTATAATTCATCTACTGTGCTTGTAAGTTGATAAAACTGAATAATCGATATTAAATAAATTAAGTGTTTGAGAACATAAGGCTGTATTGAGATGTACATAACTGGTTTGGTAATCTCATAAGAAAAAGTTATCATGTATAGATTATAATTATGTGATCACGTGAATCAGGATTGATGAGGGGAGATTGGGTTAAACTAGTTAACTGGGTTAGATTTATCTAGATTAATTTAGTAGTACGTTAGGTGTGTACACTAGTCATCTTAGACAGGGCATGTGTCGCCCATTTCCAAATTTCTATTTTGTTTAGAGTGACTTTGTACTCTTTATTTATTTCAGTATTCAATTTCAGTTGAGATTGTTTTAATTATTACTTTGTCCTTCGATTTGGGATATTTTATTTGGATTGATTAATCTAACCTGTTTAATCCACTTGGATGGTTTGGTATTCAATATTATTATTTGTGTTCATAAAAATGGTTTCGAATATTAACTCATAGCAATGGGACTTAATATATAAAATTAATTTTTTTGACACTTAGCTTAATTATTTACTTGGTGATGAATAAAGAAAAATTATTTTTTATAGTGATGCTAAGAATGAACCAGCGGGACACTTTGATTTAATTTAATAAAGAACTGATCACCCAGTATTTAATTAGGCGGGGTGTCACAAGTGGTATTAGAGCATTAGGTTCTAGCGTCCTTTAGGATTTGTACGGCTTATTATGTTTCCACCTTAGCGTCTTTGATATAAAGCCCTATTTGTAATATTGTTGTATTCTTATTTACGCGATTACGTCTTCAACTATTTGAGATTTAATAATAACTATGGACTGATAAAATCCTTCTCGTTTCAGATGCCTTCGAGACAAGCCCCGAGGGATAAAAATGCCCAACAAGAGCAGCCAGCAGCTCAGGCTCACGGAATAATGAACGCAGCCGAGGTTGCCACCATAGTTGCTTAGGCGGTGAATGCAACTTTAGTGGTAGTGCAGCAGGCCCCACCCCAGGTTCAGGTTGTGGCGCCAGTTCCAGCCCAGTTTCCCATTGCATGGGAGAGAGTTTGGGATGCTTTTCAGAAGGCACATCCCCAGAGTTCTCGGGCAGTTTTGATGTTGTCATCGCGAGCCAGTGGAAGAAAGACATCCAGAAGCACCTTCGCATGTACAAGTGCACAGATATTCAGATACACTTAGTGGCTTCTTTCAAACTAGTAGGGGCCGCCTTACAGTGGTGGGAGTCCACTACCACTTTGGAGGAGAGGGACAATATGATGGTTCAGAGTTTTTGGGTACGGTTTGACCGCAAATACTTTCTTTCTGCCGTGGAGAATGAGATGAGGCGGAGACTGTTGAATCTCAAGGAGGAAGGTAGGACTGTTGCGGAATATGAAGAGGAGTTCACGAGATTGATTACTGTAAAGACATTTTTGTCCGCTATCAATTTATATGTCGTATACCGCTACATCGTCGAAGAAGTTCAAGATCACATTCACATCAAGACCCATCCGAATAATCAAGGTTCTTCAACAAACAGTCTCCGTAAGGTTAATTTTAGTAAGGTTACGTTTTAGAGTACCTTAATAATGCACTTAGAGTATTGGGATTATTTTTCATAAAATATTTTTAAGTGTTGGAGCGGAGATTTAAATGTTTTTATTATTTTTTTAATTCATTCTATCTAAAGATTTTGTTCTCGGACTCCTTTCCGAAGAAAAATCATAAATAATTCAACAACAAAAAAAAAACGAAACCGACGACCACGCGTTCATATCGAAATTATCTACAATCATGACCTGAAATCTCATTTGATAGGTCGTTTGAACGACAGCCAATGTCATTCAAATAACATGGCATGTTGCGCAAAGTTCCACCTATCGTTCTAACTATAGTGGATCTCTTTCAAACGACATGCCATCGCGTTTGAGCGACCCACCGCCACAAGGCTTTTATAAATAGGCTTTTCCAACTTTATTTTTATTGAGAGACCTGACATTTTTATTTTGCAAAAAACTTCGAAAACAGCAGATTTAGGTTTTCTCCTTTAGGGTCTTTAACCCTTTTTTGTTTACAATTCACAAATAAATCCCAATCTTATGTGAGTTGTTTTGGAACCCAAAGAACATACTTTGTTATTGTTCATCCTTTGTGGGGAGATCTCTCCAACCGAGAACTATGTGCTATTGTGGAGTGAGTCTCTACAAAGTTTGTGACTGCGTGTTATTAATGATCTTCTGCATGTTGATTCTTTGCTGAAGACTGCGTGTCCTTGTAGTATATCTGCGTGTGAACCATTGCTGATTTCTAGCCGATGCTTTGAAGGTTTAACGAAGACACCGTGCGCTACACTTGTGGGCAATTATCAGGTTGTATGTAAGTTAATTATCTTGCAAACTTGTCAAAGCTCTATAAATAAAGGTTTTTCCCTTCGGGGATTTTTCCTGAATTTTGTGTCGCATGCTTACTTGATTTGTTTTAACACATAGTTGCATATTTTAGGGATGAACTAAAATTGGTTTAAAATTGGGGAATTGGTGAAAACCACAGAGGCAATTAATATTTTGCATTCTCAAATTGGTATCAGAGGCTGTTACACTAATTTACTGTGTGTGCAATTTTTTCTGTGATTATTTGTATTACTCTCCTAATTTGTTTTCTCGATGGATTGTAATACTGTTGATATTTTTAGTCGGCATGTGTTTGATAAAGTTCACGACCGTGCAGAAAAATTAACTTTTTTGAATTTGAAACTTTGTAAAAGAATTAAAATTTTGGAATAAGAAAACTCTCTTTTTAAAAATAAGTTTGAATTTTTGCAAACGTTTCAAACTCAAAGAGATATTTGTCATGAACACTTTGGTAATTTGGGTATTGACTTTGATTCTTTAAAAGTTGTCAAAAAGGAGAGTGGTGATAAAGTCCTAATTTTAGAAAAAGAATTGGATGACTTAAAAAATTATAGGGTTTCTGTTTGTGCCGTTGAGGATAAAAAATTAATCAATGACTTTACGGCACGTGAAGAGACTCTTAGGGATAAGTTTGTTTTGTTGAGGATGAGGGAAATAAACTATTAAGTTTAATTGATAACTTGAAAAAGAAATCCCTAACTTTGGAAGAGTCTAATTCTTTGCTTGAGTTTAAAATTTTGAAGTTGAAAAATAATTTTAAAGACTCGAGTAGTTTGTGTAGTGATGGTAATGGCTCATCTTGTTCTAATGCCTCCGTTGCAAAAGCCAGAACCATTATTTGTTTTAAAGGTCATCCGTTCCTAAGGACGTTAGAATAGGTCAACCCATAGGTGTTGTTCCATCCGTTTACATTTGTTCACATTGTGGTAGGAAAGGGCACCTTAGGCGTTTCTGATTTGATCTTCGAAGAGGTCCTAGAAATTTTATGTCTAGTGTTTTCGTGATTCCCAAAACCCCCACACGACGTTTCACATCTATTTGGGTTAGGAAATCACTTTTAGAGGCACTAGATTTTAGACAAGTTGATTCCCGTTTGCTTACACATGATTTGTCACTTGCTATTTCATATCATTGATTGCTTGCATGATTTTTATCATACACTAGTTGTGGTTTCATAATATATATTTGCTAGTATGTTGACATATACTTTTTGTATTGGATTTTTGTATGAAAAATTTTGAAAAAGTCAAAAAGATTTTAATTTGATAAAATTTTTGAAAAATCCAAAAAGAATTTTGTATTTTGTTTGCACCTTATATGAATTGACATTTAGGATGACCAAGTCACAATATCATGACTTATCCATGTGACTATTTGATAGCGTTTTGAGACAATATGTTATGTCATTCACGTGCTTTATAATGTTTGGAGTCATTAAGATGTAATAAAGTGCTATTACCTACATGATTGGCTTATTATTTTCTTTTACGCACACGAGCACGAATTTGTTTGAATATTGTTCTTGTTGAATCACATGTTGGTTACGTATTTTCATCTCATTTTTGTCTATTAAAACGAACCAAATGCGATAAAATAACATAATAAAAGGGGTGCATGTTTTAAACCGTTTGCCGTGAGTTTCTGTGAATTTTAAAAACGGTGAAGTGCTACGAAAGGTACTCATTTATCCTTTGCAATTAAGCCACTGTTTAATTGGACCTAAAAAATTGAGGTATTTTAATTATCCGGGGTCCAAAGAGATTTAAAAGAGCCCGAAAAAATTTAAAGGCAATAAAAAAAAATTATGCTAAAAAGCGGCCATTAGGTTTATTCACCAATTCTCCAATGTTTGAGAATTTAGATCACCTCAAAAAGAAAATATATATGAGGGAGTTTTGTTAGAGAATTAAAACGGCTTTTCACACCCTTAAAAAGTCTTGAAAAAGCGTTAATTTTTTTTAGACGTTATTGGTGTGAAAATCATGTAGAATTTGATTTGTTGATTTTGATCTAAGACGATGTCATCTAAATTAAACACTTTTACACCTAAGGACGATTTTGATGCTCATTCGTTAGGAATACACAATATGCATCGTGCACATATGACGTGATTGAATTTTCTTTCCTATCGAATATGTTCACACCCATTCATACCATTTCCACGATTTTGTTATCTTAGTATGAATTCATAGTGTGTGTTTGTAACACTTTTGTATAAAAAAATTGAAAAATCACAAATAGTTTCTGAAGTTTTTTTTAGCATATCCTGCATTGAGCACGTTTGTCATATTTCTTTGCCTTGTTTACCGTGACACCTCGAGTTGATTTATTTGGTTAATTCTTTTCCTTGTCTATTTCGAACAAATAAAAAGAGGGAGAACGAATTATTATATTATGGGGGAGATTTGATTATGCTTACATATTTTATGTTTATATCATTTCAAACTCGATATGTTACGAGATTTTTGCTTTGTCTCATGTGTGTAGGTACAATTGAAGATTTTTTTATTGCACACCCTGATGATGACAAAGAATGTTTGAAGTTTGTTGAAGATTGAAGAAGTTTGAAGACTTGTCATTTACCATTTCAGTTTTGGGTTCATGGGAGGGTAGATTCGTATAGGTCATATTTTGATTGATAATTCGGATGTTTTTATTTTGTACCGGCATAGACATAGGGGGAGATTTGTAAGGACATTTTTGTCCGTTATCAATTTATATGTCGTATACCGCTACACCATCGAAGAAGTTCAAGATTACATTCACATCAAGATCGATCTAAATAATCAAGGTTCTTCAACAAACAGTCTCCGTAAGGTTAACTTTGGTAAGGCAACGTTTTAGAGTACCTTAATAATGCTCTTAGAGTATTGGGATTATTTTTCATAAAATATTTTCTAAGTGTTGGAGCGGAGCTTTAAATGTTTTTATTATTATTTTTTTTTGAATTCATTATATCTAAAGATTTTGTTCTCGGACTCCTTTCCGTAGAAAAATCATAACTAATTCAAAAAAAATCAGAAAAAAACGAAACACACAGCCACGCATTCATATCGAAATTATCTACAATCATGGCCTGAAATATCATTTGATAGGTTGTTCGAACGATAACCAATGTCGTTCAAATGACATGGCATGTCACGCGAAGTTCCACCTGTCATTCGAACTACAGTGGATCTCGTTCAAACGATATGCCATCTCGTTTGAGCGACCCACCGCCTTAAGTCTTTTATAAATAGACTTTTCCAACTTTATTATCATTGAGAGGCCTGACGTTTTTATTCTGCACAAAACTTTGAAAACAACAAATTTAGGTTTGCTCTTTTAGGGTCTTTAACCCTTTTTTGTTTACAATTCACAAATAAATCCCAATATTTATGTGAGTTGTTTTGGAACCCAAAGAACATACTTTGCTATTGTTAATCCTTTATGGGGAGATCTCTACAACCGAGAGTTGCGTGTTATTGTAGAGTGAGTCTCCACAAAGTTTGTGACTGCGTATCATTAAGGATCTTCTGCGTGTTGATTCTTTGCTGAAGACTGCATGTCCTTATGCTATGGGTGCGTGTGAACCATTGCTGATTTTTAGCCGATGCTTTGAAAGTTTGATGAAGACACCATGCATTACACTTGTGGGCAATTATCAGGTTGTATGTAAGTCAATGGTCTTGTAAACTTGTCAAAGTTATAAAAATAAAGGTTTTTCCCTTCGGGAATTTATCGTGAATTTTGCGTCGCATGCTTACTTGATTTGTTTTGACACGTAGTTGCATATTTTAGGGATGAACTAAAATTGGTTTACAATTAGGGGAATTTGTGAAAACCACAGAGGCACTTAATATTTTGTATTCCCAATTATCATAGTGCCAGATGAGGTACCTATCTAAGAGAAAAAGATTCGGATGTTCATGGATGACTTGACCTGGAGGATTCGCCAGCACCTCTTATACTTATACTGATATACTCAGTGCTGCCCTATTACATTGCCAGGACCACCGCTTCCATCAGAAGGGGAGAAAACGAGACGAGGAGTCCAGCCAGCAGGGCCTAACAGGAGGTAGTTATGCCAGTGGGGCACCAGCAGCTGAGGGGCAGGTCCGTCAAGGTGAGAAAAGTTTCCATTAGGGGGACCCTAGTAAGAAATTTCGATCTGGTGACTCTAGGCAGGGTCATGGGGGATATAGACAGGGCCAGTCCAGTCAGTAGGGACATCAGGGCCAACCGTGGTATCAGCACGACTAGCAGGGTCAGTGGAGGGGGTGGTAACAACCATTAGGGCCGAGGACAACAGGGACAGAGGGGAGGAAATTTTAGGGGCATATGTTTTGGTTGTGGTACGAATGGCCATAGGCGTCAGGATTTCCTCGAGGGGGATAGGGCCTCGCAGCAGCAGGGTGCCTGTCAAGAGCCGCAGATACCGATCTTCCCAGTAGCCCTCCCAGTACTACCTCAGATACCAGTCTTACTAGCCATCCCAACAATCCCAGTTCATTAGGGATAATTGCAGTATCGATATGTTTATAACGTCCACAGGTGCCACCCGTAGTTGAGAGTAAGTTTCATATTCGTGGTACTATAGGGCGCATATTATTTGACACTGAGTCATCACACAGCTTCATAACTACTAGTTTTGCATGGGCCACGGGGTTATTAGACACGACAGGGAGTACAATGACATGTGTAGACTAACCATTGGGTAATGGGTCGTTGATTTTCTTTATATGTCGGGGAGTAGGTATAAAGATTGGGAACCTAGTTTTGCCTGCAGATATGCTGGTCTTAGATATGCACGAGCATGACGCCATTATTAGCATGGATATGCTTGTTGTTTATTGAGCCATGATAGATTATTTCAGTATGAGTATTATTTTTACTATTTCAGGTCAGGAGATATTTTTGGTGGTGATGCCTCGTCCTGAGGGAGGATTGTCCACCCATTTATATTACATAGAGGAGGAGACCTCTAAGGAGATAGTGATTCACATTGATTCGATTCTTGTAGTTCGTGAGTTTTTCGATCTATTACAGGATATACCGGGACTACTGCCTAGCTGAGAAATAAATTTCATTATAGATCTGATGCCGGGTACTTGGCCAATAGCCTGAGCACTATATCGTATGGGTTCAGCTGAGATGAGGGAGTCACGAGATCATATTGAGCAGCTATTAGGATGGGGCTTCATCCGTAGGATTACCTTGCCTTGGGGTGTTCCCGTGTTGTTTGTGATGAAAAGAGATGGGTCATTGAGGTTGTGTGTGAACTATTGAGAGTTAAATAAAGTCACGATACGGAATAAGTATTCGCCTTTAAGACTTAGGATCGGGATATCATCAGTTACATATTAGGGAGCAGGATGTGTCAAAGACTGCTTTCTTGACACAATATGGATCCTACGAGTTTTGGGTTATGTCGTTTGGGCTAACCAATACTCCAGTCATATTCATAAACTTAATGAACAGGGTGTTCAGAGAGTTCCTGGATCACTTTGTCATTGTCTTCATAGATAACATTCTGATTTACTCCCAGACTGAGGAGGAGCATGTCGAGCACTTGAGACGGGTTCTTCAGACTCTGCGACAGCATCAACTATATGCTAAGTACGAGAAGTACGGCTTTTGGATATGTGAGGTCCAATTCTTGGGGCACATTATTTTTGTAGGGGGGATATCCGTAGATTCGGGAAAGGTGTCCGTGGTGATGAAGTGAGGGCAGCCCATGACACCATCAGAGATTCATAGTTTCTTGTGATTGGTAGGGTACTACAGGCGGTTCATTCGAGGATTCTCAAAGATAGTGGGTTCATTGACTAATCTGACTCGCAAGGGGGTGCCGTATGTATGGGATGACGCTTGTCAGTTGGCTTTCGATGAGCTAAAGGATAAGTTATCTTCGGCGCTAATTTTTGCCTTACCTAGGCCATGAGTAGAGTACCTGGTATATACTGGCCCTTCCCTACAGGGACTTGGTGAAGTACTTAAGCAGGAGGAGCAGGCTATAGCTTATGCCTCCCGCAAGCTCAAGCCTCACGAGAGGAATTACCCAACCCACGACTTGGAGCTAGCAGCGGTTGTATTTGCCTTACGAATTTGAGACACTACTTATTGGGGGAGAAATTTCACCTGTCCACAGACCACAAATCACTGCAATACTTGTTCACTCAGTGGGAGTTGAACATGCGTCAACGTAGGTGGTTGGAGTTTATGAAAGATTACCAGTTCGAGATACAGTACCACCCGGGGAAGGCTAACGTATTTGTTGATGCGTTGAGCCGTAGGCCAGTAGATGAGATGACGAAAGTGTGGAAGGCAAAATAGAAAGAATCGGGACATCAGGATGCAATGACCTGATCCTTTATGTCCGTCATGACAGTCACACCAGAGATTGTTATGAGGGTGATCCAGGCCCAAGTCGCTGATTCGTTTTGTCAGGATCAGAATGTATAGCTTCTAGTTGAGGGCACAGAGTCCTACATAGTGAGTTGAGATGGGGGTTTGAGATTTAATGGGAGATTAGTCGTCCCGGAGGGGGAGGACTCACGTCATGCGGTAATGATAGAGTCGCATAGGTCTCAATTTATGGTACATCCCAGAGGGGATAAGATGTATCAGGATATGAGGCGACAGTAGTGGTGGAGTGGGATGAAGAAGGACATTCCGGAGTTCGTGTCCAAGTGTGCCACGTGTCAGTTGGTAAAGGTGGATCATCAGAATCCACTAGGGTTACTTCAGCCGCTAGATATACCTATGTGGAAATAGGAGAGCATTTCTATAGATTTCATCACTGGGTTGCCTACATCACAGCGGGGTCACGATTCTATTTGGGTAGTGGTGGATCGGTTGACCAAGGTAGCTTATTTTCTACCAGTGCGGACAGACTACACTACGGGATAGGGTGCCCCCTGGACATCGTGTCCGACAGAGATAAGATTTTGTGTTGCGCTTCTGGGAGATCTTTCAGAAGGCTATGGGTACCGAGTTGTGGTTGAGTACGACTTATCACCCATAGACAGATGGACAGACTATGCGTACTAATCAGATGTTGGATGATATGTTATACATGTGTGTCCTTGATTTTGGAGGGGGTTGGGAATAGTACCTTCCACTGGTGGAGTTTGCTTATAATAACTCATACCAGTTTACAATTGGCATGGCCCCATTTGAGGCATTATACGGCAGACCCTGTCGTTATCCCGATTGTTGGCTTGAAGTGGGGGACAACAAGTTACTCTGGTCGGAGGTGATTCAGTACACGTCAGCCAGGATTGAGTTAATAAAAAGTCGCATCCGGGTAGCCCAGGACAGGCAGAAAAGCTACGCCGATGCCAAGCGGTTCTTTAGGGAGTTTGGCGTGGGGGACCAAGTATTATTGCGAGTGTCTCCTATGAAAGGAGTAATGAGGTTCGGGAAGAAAGGAAAATTGGCTCTGAGGTACGTAGGACCATTCTCCATTATCGAGAGGATCGGACTAGTGGCATACAGACTTGGGCTGCCAGAGCACTTGCACCGTATTCATGATGTGTTCCACATTTCATCGTTGAGGCGGTATCTTTGGGATGAGTTGGCCCACACTCACATTGCGATAGAGGATATCGACTTGCATCCCGATAGTTCTTATGAGGAGAGACAAGTGGCTATCTTAGACCATAGTGAGAGGAGATTGAGGTCGGAGGTAGTCCCCCTTGTACGGGGCCAGTAGGAGCATCATAATGTAGAGGAGTCCACTTGGGATCGCGAGGCAGACATGCGCGAAAAGTATCCTGAATTGTTTTTACCAGGTATGCCTTATTTTTTGAATTTCGGGACGAAATTCCTTTATTAGGGGGAAGTATGTAGTACCTCGTATTTTTATGGCCTTTAATTTAATATTAATCCAAATTTTTAAATAAATATTTACTAGCATGACGAGAGTTAGTAATTATTGGTGAGAATTATGTTAAATATTACTTAGTGAGTAAAATAATACATGAGATCGAATTTATTAAAATTATCGCGAGTGAATAATACGACAGTTATACAAATTAAGTCAGGACGCGTGTGTCAGTCGTGTCGGGACTAATTTAATGAAATAAAAAGTAAAATAATTCTAAGTCACCCGTATGACTGTTTCGAGTGCGCCAATGTGTCCAAAAGGGTCGAGATAGTCAGAAAAGTGTACCCAAGGGTCTAGTTTTCTCAGGACGATTTAAGGTCTAACCGGCAATCCGGGAAGGCATTTTATTAATTTCTAATTTTGGGCCTTAATTAATGACGAAATTATTAAGGTTATATCAGATTGTGTGTCGAGGAAGTTAGGGTTCTGAGAATCAAAAAGTGAGGAAAACCTTAAGAAGAAGAAGAAGAAGAAGAAGAAGAAGAAGAAGAAGAAGAAGAAGAAGAAGAAGAAGAAGAAGAAGAAGAAGAAGAAGAATAAGGAAAGAGCTTTCCAAGGTGTTCAGGGACAAGAACCACCCGTTTTACACCTCCACCACCGCCAAAGCATAGATCAGAAAAAAAATGATCGTTCCTATACCACTCAAATTCGTCGGATCAGACCTTTGATTTCCAGGTAAGTATCTATCTTGCTGTTCCTGAGTTGATATTTCATCCATGTTAGAGTAAGAAAGATAATTATAAGTTTTTATGGAGATTTGATGTAATTGAAAGACTAGAATTCATATGTTTGAATGGAAATCATGTTAGACTGGTATCCTTATCACAAGTAGAACATTTATCACGAATTTTAACGATGATTATAGGAGGAAATCTGGAAATATCATGTGAATTCTTGAATTAAGATGGTAAACTAGGGTTAGAGACCAAATAATGAATTGTACCCATTTAATGATGATTCCTTAAGGATTTAACCTATATTTTACGTTAAAATTTGTTCATACATGTTACTATAATGTTTATAATGTTTGGTTGGGAGTTTGGGACGAATTGATAGAGGTTTTGATGATTAAAGTTGATGAAACCCGTAGGCAAAAATTGGGCCAATATTTTATCGATTGATCCATTGACTCAAGAATGTCGATCGATCGATTGACCATTTCCCTCGATCGATCGACCCCTCTTGGAATTTGACTCTTAATTCCTTTTTAATAATTCAACCAATGTCGTTTCACGGGAACCCTTATACACAAATTATTTATAATAATGGGACTTGGTAAGGACCAGTAGGGTGGTAGGCAAAGTTCAGGTAGCACGACTTTTATATGAGATTTAATCATGAAGTCACGAGGGTATAAAATGGGGTGATAATCGTGTGTATGCTGAATTAGATCTTGTGAAAATTAAAGATTACTTAGACCAGTAGGGTAGAGAGAGTACACCTACTGATACTATAATTATCAAAATGATACACTTCGGGGGTCTAGAAGTACTTGGGAACTTGCAAAAAAAAAAAGAAAATAAAAGAGTGAACTAATTATAGTAAGATTAGCGTATTACGTGACGTGTATGGTTAGAACATGTTATGGGTCGTGGGTATACCTATCTGAGTAATGTAAATATATATATGAGTGTGTGTATGTATATTATATGAATATCTTTGTTTAATCATACTCGCACTACTTGCTATCACGGAGGTTTTCGCGCCGGGACGGTCTTATTCTGATGTGACCTTTACTAGGAATATTAACTCGCACCTTAGAACATATGATCCTTGGTATAGGCTATCTGATAATGATAGTCAGACGGTCCTAAGAGACGTGAGGGTATGTGCTGACCTCTTACAGACTGGGAACTATGCTTCGCCTCCAATATGTGTATTTTGTGTTAATACAGTTCGAGAGTGGATCCGAACTAGTATTTCCCTCATTTGTACGAGAGGTACATGTATTTGATAGCAGCGTATGCCAAAATCATAGATTATATGTGGGGTTCCCTATTAGTATATATATTATAAGTGATAAATATATGTACCTATTATTCATCTACCGTGCTTATAAGTAGATAAAACTGAATAATCGATCTTAAATAAATTAAGTGTTTGAGAACATAAGGCTGTATTGAGATGTACATAACTGGCTTGGTAATCTCATAAGAAAAAGTTATCTTGTATAGATTATAATTATGCAATCACGTGAATCAGGATTGATGAGGGGAGATTGGGTTAGACTAGTTAATTGGGTTAGCTTTATCTAAATTAATTCAGCAGTACGTTAGGCGTGCACAATAGTTGAGAGGTGAGAATTCTCAAGTGAGTGTCGAGGCACTACCATGTATGCATTATCAATTGGTAAGCATTTTATATACTTGGTAAACTATTTTTAAAGTTATTTTACACTCAGGCTTTGACCTTTTTCTTGTCATCTCCTATTTCTCTTATATATATATATATATATATATATATATATATATATATATATATATATATATATATATATATATATATATATATATGTATGTATTACAGGTGCCCAGTCACAGGGGCGTCAGACTTAGATCTTTGGATGGTTGACGTGCTGCAGCTATTGTGGGAATTGTTGGTCCTTGCATTTAGACGACTTTATCCTTGTCATCTCTGCTCTTCACTTAGTTATCTTAGATAGGGCATGTGTCACCTATTTCTAGTTTTCTATTTAGTTTAGAGTGACTTTGTACTGTTTATTTATTTCAGTATTCAATTTAATTGAGATTGTTTTAATTATTACTTTATCCTTCGATTTAGAATATTTTATTTGAATTGTTTAACCTAGCCTGTTTATTCTACTTGGATGGTTTGGTATTCAATATTATTATCTGTGTTCATAAAAATGGTTTTGTATATTAACTCATAACAATGGGATTTAATTTATAAAATTAAATGTTTTGACACTTTGCTTAATTATTTATTAGGTGATGAATAAAGAAAAAATATTTTTGACGGTGATGCTAAGAATGAACCAACTGGACACTTTGATTTAATTTAATAAAGGACCGATCACCCGTTATTTAATTAGGCGGAGTGTCACAGGAACACAGTTTGACAATGATGAATTCGCAAATTACTATGCTCGGTCCACTGTTCAAAAATTGCATTATGCTCCTGGACATCCTCAGAGAAATGGACAAACTGAAGTTACGAACAGAACTTTGCTTAATGGGTTGAAGAAAAGGCTTGATGATGCTAAGGAAAATTAGATAAACGAGCAACACTCTGTCTTGTGGGCATACCGAACAACACCGCGAACAGCAACTGGAGAATCCCCATATATGTTAGCATTTGGGACTGAAGTTGTCATTCATGTCGAGCTAGGCGTACCATCCCATTGAATTTTAAATTTTAACTCTCATGTAAGTGACCTAATAAGAAGGTTGGATCTAGACATGCTGGAAGAAGTAAGAAAAGATGCTACCCTGCACAACGCGGCTTATCAGTAAAGAACAACCCATTTTTAGAATAGAAGGATGAAACCGATCAACCTGAAGGAAGGAGATTATGTTCTGAAGAAAGTGCTGTAGAGAAATAATAAGCTTGAGTCCAATTGGCATGGGCCCTACCGTATTTCAGCACTCATCTGACCTCCTATCGACTTAAAACCTTGAAAGGTGAAGAATTAAAAAACCTATGGCATGTAGAGCATCTCAGAAAGTTTTATCAATGATGTTGTAATCAGTTTTCAACTTGCAATATTAATAAATTCTTCTGTTTCTTTCCATTATTGTTGTTCATTTTTTTGGTAGTACTAGTGTTATGCATTACTCTAGTTAGATACTTGATAAAAAGTTATAAATTATTGCTCGGTTCAGAAAATTATTACTCAGCTAAAAAAATATTACCCTGAACGTTGCTCGATAGAAGCAATAAGTTGCTCGGAGCCGCCATAAAACATAATCTTTGATACACGAAGTCCAAGTCAATTGGATGTTAAATCCTCAATAAACTTGGTCCACAAACATGAGGATAAAATAAGATCTCTATCATACTGGGCAAAGTACAGGAAGAACGTTGCAAAAGTTCCTCAAGAGGAATATAAGCACATATTCCACAAACGTATGGTCACACCACTGGTAGTTAATGCAGAAATCCAATACTTGGGTGGACTAATAAAACCTTTGGAGACACGTGGGTAACTAGCTCTAAATTTAGATTTTAATCTTAGTATGCTGGTAGAACCTATGTGTTCATCTAACTAATTCTAAATTTAGATTTCAATTTAAGTTTGCTAGTATAACATTTGCACTCATTGATCATTGATATTCAACTCCATCAAAGTGTATCAATAGAATTAATGATAACGAAATAATTAAAATTCAACATAAGATAAGTTAATCAAATTTCCATTTTATTCAATCAAAGTAATTATATGATTATATTAACAAAAAAAAGTACAAAGCTTCATTCTACAGGACATTTCCCTTCAGCTTTTGAAATGGGATTCATTATAGCAAGAGGATCATCTAAAGTATGAGGAGAGTTGATGAAGTTAAAATCCTGAAGCATTCTGGTATTATTGCTACTAGGACGATCAAACAGGTGAGGAGGTCAGATGATTTCTAATTCATTATAAAGCTAGTAATCTCCCTTTGCATCTAATTTAAAAGGAGGATTGTCAATCTCAAGCAAGCCTGGATCATACTAATCCCACAATGAGTTGTTTTGATCCACTTTCATCACTGTCAAAACATTTATCCAACCCTATTTATAGCTCTCATTCTTAGCTTGTTGAAGCTTATCATCAAGATTCCCCATAGATTCATTATACCCGTCCATCCAGACTTCCCTTGGTTGTTTATGGAATTAAAAGGTTAATTTGTCAACCTGGGAATGAAATTTCTTCAACACTCCATCCTTAGCTTGTAACTGAGAAGATTGAGTGGATAGTTGTTCAGACAAGGCTTATATCTTCTGGAGCATCTCAGTAATAGCTTGATCTTTAGCTTTTAATTGCGCAGCTTGATTGGCAAGGACTTGTTGGGTCCTGACTTCCTCTGTAGCACCTTGTCCAGTACCTTTACTAGGTTTGACTCTAGCTCAGGAAGATGAAGAAGCAGGTTTTATTTTCTTCAGAGCCCCCAACTCCTCACTCAACCTTGCTTTTTCAGCCTCTAAGAAGGAATGACCCTCATTTATAGTAGCAACAGCATTGGATAACTTCAGGGCATCGAGTTCATCTTTCAAGTTGTTATTATCTTCCTCTAGAAGCTTGGCAATATCCCTTGATTCATCCACTTCACGTTTCAACATGAATTCTTATATTCGAAAATGAGAACAAAATTTATCCAACTTTTGCTCAAAGCACCATCGTTCACTAAGGACCTAAAATTTCTTCTCATAATATTCATGTAAAAGGGCATTAGCTTCATTATGGTCCTCTTATAGCTCTTCAATCATTTCATAATAGTCAACGTTATTGGCTACTACCTAATTAAGAAGATACTTCAGATGAACATAAGCCTCTTTAGCTTGTACAGATACCCCTTCCCCGAGCAACTTTAGTAGGTTGTCCTCAGTCAAAGATAAGTGACCAACCTTAAAAATCTCATTACACCTCTGGAGTAGCTCAGAGTAAGTAGATGAGAAGTATTCCAATTTATCCATAAACTATTAAGAAGAATAAAGTCATCAGTCAACAACGTGCAGAGTATTGAAAAACACAAGCAAAGGAATAAGAATATTTCTCTTTTCATTAATAAAAAGGAAAGTACAGATACATCTTCAAAAAAGAAAAAAAGTACAATTATTGAAAAAAGGAAAACAAAAGCTACTTGGTTTTACACATTCTTCTTATCTGCCTCGGGATTAGCTGAAGAAGAAGCGAAAGTTGAAGAAAGAGGAGGATTAACTTTGAAAGGCGCAGTAAAATCAACATCTTAGTGTTAATCAACATACTCTACCAGTATCAAAGATTCACTGGAACCCCCATTATCAACTTCCTCATCCAAGTTTGTATGAGTCCCAGGATCATGTCACGAGAATAACTCAAAATCTTTCGGAGTGTCGACCTCCACCAGAGCAGCAGACAAGTCATCCTTGAAATATTTCTTCTTCGCAAACTCAATTTATGAAGAAGCTGCTCCAAAGGCCTTATCCTAGCCTCTATTGAATCCAGTCTCTCTGGTCTTAGCCCTCTTCACCTTCTCAGTACCCAGGTCCTTCTGTAGCAGGGCAAACTTGACTTTCTTAGCATTTAAATCCTTCTGCAACTTATCAGCCAAACCCCAAGCAGTCTCAGCAGCTTTCATCTTCTCCTCCCATTTCTTTGGTTCATTAGCCAATGCTTGTTGGGAATCAATCAATGACTTTTTCAACTCGTTGAAATATTCTTCAACTTCACCAGAGGAAAAAGCTCTCAAAGCATCAAGGAAAGTCAGTATTGTGAAGAACAAATCAAGAGATAGAAAATTAAATAAGGAAAAAGGAATATATCAGAGCAAGGCTTTGAGCATCCCTGTCAGAACTCTTAGAGCGAGGTAATGCAGGAGCAGCACTCTTGTGGTCTGGCAAAGTCCCATACTTTATTAGTTATCTTGCCAATTCAGGGCGAAGGACCACTAGAGAGGCAGAAGAAGATATGTCAACCAACTCACGTCGATCATGAAGTGCAGAATAACCTTATGCTAACTTAGAAGGCATCCATTTCTTTATTCTCTTCAGTGGGCTCCATTCGATTTGCTTGGCTGGGGGCTTATTTCCTGTTTTATTTTTCACTCTTGTATCATCTTGCTTGGAAGGGGGATTGGCAGCTATGTCTCTAAAAAATGTTGGTAATCTTCCTTTTCCAAATGGATACAACTTGGTGCAAATTTGAATCTAAGGAGGAAGGGCAGGAAGATCACCACTACCAGATGCAGTGGCTGAGGAAGTAGGAGGTTCTTGCTCAAGGTCAAGCAACAAAGGAAGAGATTGTATTCTTGTACTGCAACAAATAAGATAAATACTTGACATGCTCCTCGCCAATCCTTTGATGAAGTCCCCAAATAAACTTCAACTCCTGCAGATTCACTTCACTTTCCATTGGGCACCTTCTCTTCTGATCAACTATACATTTATAGAGCAACAATTAGTGCAACATTTTAAAAGATATGTACAAGACAAAACAGTTAAATGAGGAATAATATATACCATTGCTAAAAGGAGGGCACCTAGGTCCCTGATACTCAGCATTTCCAGTTAACGGGGCTTATTGCCAGTTTTTTACAATAACCCCATGCTCAAAATAATCCTTATTGGAGGCTGGAAGATTAACTGCTAACGCTTTATTTACAACCCTGGTCTTTAAATAAAAAGTGGTGTCACTGGTCACCCACTTATAACAAAACATTATTTCTGGAATCTCCAAATAGGTTCCATGAATTTGATTCAACCTATATACTCTATTTACAACCCTCCAAGTATTGGGAGATACCCGAGTTGGGACAACGTCAAATTATTGACAAAATTTAAGGCACAGAGGGTTGGGAGGAAAGTTAAATCCACACTCAAATATAAAAATAGAGGGAAACCAGTGACCCTCAGTAAGTGAGAAAAAATTAACAGGTAAAATAGCGTGTTCCAAAATAACCCAAGAGGGAGTCTTAAATTCATTTCTGAATTCGTTAAGAGAATCAACAGAGTAAACTATGATGAAGAATAGGAGAGAAAAAAAAGGAATTCTTACAGGATTTAAGGATTCAGTAAGAACTGAAGAACAAAAAACGATCGCTCAAGAGAGAAAAAGAAAGCTTGAAAACACTGTAGCAAAAAACACTCAGAAGATTTGAGGTAGTAAAAGTTCGTGGCTTTTCTTGATCTTTATAGGTTGCCTTGAAAACTGGAAAAGTAATGATTAAAAGGTAGCGTCGATTGAACTGGTGGCGGCTAAAAGTTAGAAAAGGCGAATTTGCCCAAAAATGATTCGTTAAAGTTGTAAATAATTAAAAAAATTCCATGCGCATTATATTTCTATAATGAAACCATAAATTTTTACAAGTAAGGGAAGTCGGCAACCGACCAGGCCTAAAATTATTGCTCGAGCAACTTTAAGAACCAAATGCTCCATACTCTTATAAAAACTTCAAACATGAAACATTGGGGGCTTATGTTGATACCAAAAATTGTCCATCTATATGAACGATTCAGATACTGACACATGTTATACAGTGGGAGATTAATCCTAGTCATTAAGGATGGAATACTGACCAACTTCAGGAATATCGACCAACGCCAAGGATGCCGACCAACGATGACGGGCAAACACCAACAGTTGTATACATTAATGATTATACAAATGTAAATGTCTATGATATAAAGGCATTCCATCCTTTGATATTCCAGCTCTTATACACCCCCTGGAGGCTATAGATACATTATAAACCCTACATACAGGGAAACACGAAAAAAGAGGCAATTGAACAATCCCAAGGCAATATACAACAGTGGACGTAGGCTCTTTCTTTAAGCCCAACCACTTTAAAAAATCTCTTGACTCTTATTTCTATTTTTCTGTGTTCAATTAATTAACCCAGTCTAGTTTTTTGCATCAACTGTGATAGAAGACAACTTTGAACGGATTATATAATACAAACTTATATATCCTTATAGTGAGTGTTTGAATTGAATTTCATAAATCAGATTGAGGCAAGTATGTCCTTGATATGATATTCACCCAGTTATTGTGCTTCACCGACTATTGGCGTCATCTCCCAGAATATAATATTTTTTCTCGTATAGTAGAGCACTAAAAATTAAAATAGTTAATTAACCAAAATAATTCCAGAACTCTCTCTTCTGAAAAGACATATTAATTCTATATGAAATTCATAAATGAAAAGAACATGACTCTGACTCTTTCACTTAAAAAATGCACCCAAACATGCCCATAAATATGGAAGGCAATAAAGTGATCCGATCAAGGACAAAGCCCACGTGCCCGAACTGTTAAATTTGAACCAAGCTTTAAGTGACTTTGAGTTAGGCTGAAATTGAGACAAAAATTCAGCATGAGCCAAAATTTCAAGCCCGAAATATATTTCAATCGAGTTTCACCTATATGTAGTTGATCCCGAATTTGGCCCAAGGACCAAAAATTATTTTATACATAGAAACACACACACACACACACACACACACATATATATATATATATAATATATATATATATATATATTGTGACCCTGTAAAATATAATAATAGGTTGATCAACTCTAAAATAAATAATATAGGAGTCTATACAATTCAGTACCATTCTAAGCATGGTCAATAATAAAGAACATGTGAAAAGTAAATAACTGAACATAAGTAAGTGGAAACTCAATTAAATCTGATACCAATACTGACAATAATAAAGTCTAACACAATAAAATCATAATTGTCTTAATAATCCCAATAACTGAAAATAAAACTACTACATAAATCCGACTCGATTGAATGTGAATAGTAGTAAAGAAAAATGGCACGTAGACCTGACACCTACATCCTATAATAAGTAACAACGGATGAGATCTAAATCCAAATAAAATAAAGTTACATTTAATATCTCAAGTGTGTAGACAGATAACTAAAGATAGTCACAAAGTCTAATATTCACATAATTACGGTCCCTGACAAGCTCACGTATAACGAAGGCCTATCCCTAGCACATTCGGGGATCACTCGTGCCCACTAGGTTTAGTCTTACGCTACCCCACACCTAATACCTCATCACCAACAAAAGGATAAATCTTTATGCTTTCCCGTTATTCGTATAGACTACCAAACCTAAGACTATATGATGAGACCCCCATGAAATCCCCATAGAGATATGAATACGTCGGTAGTAGGACTCGGGATAGAAAATGACCATAATAAAGCCCGTTTCCATCACTGGGTACCATCGCGATTGACGTCGTGCATACCCCGTAATGGAATCCCTCCTAGTACGCCACCCATAAGAACTTATGCATGGTATGCATTGCAAAAAGAATATAAGAATATAAATCCTACTCACACATAGGTTTTTGAGTCTTAACCTGATTACTAAATTTAATAAAATCTCATAAAGTTAGGCGTTTAACTCTTATACCAAATTCAAAACCTCCAACCAACAATATTCATATGTCCTTACATGAATGATTAAACTGGACACTATCCTAAATTATCCCCAACTCCCGAAAACCAGCCAAACAAACCCTAAGATCATTTTAAGCCAAACCCAGGGGGTCGATCGATCAGCCTGACCTGTAGGTCATCCCATTCCATAGTTACGAAATTCACCCCTTCCAAGGTCCCAATTCTTTCTCCAAAACTCCATTAATGATTTCTCAAGCTTCATCTTAGCCATAACCAACAATCAAACAACAAATCCACTTTTGATACATGATTAAAACCTATTTAAAGCATCATTTACACAAGTTTTATCCAAATTTAGAAGGGAAATTTTAGAAGTAATAACAAGAATCCTAATTTTATAAAAAATTCAGTTGAGTCAATAATTATATGGAATGGTTCAATTAACATAAGGCTTTTAAAATATTTACATTGTATAATCAATTCCAAATAAATTTGTAACAATTCTAACTCGAAGCCATGAAATCCATCAACTTTATATTGTAAATAACATGATTATTGTCATAATTAAGTTGATTATGAAATTAATTAATTAATCGGCCAACTCTTAGTATAATAAGTTTAAGTTTAGATTTCAATGAATAGATATAGTCTAACAACAAAACAATTATAATCAAATTCTAAATAAACTTATCTCAATCAAGTTTGTGGAGAAATTATGCCAAGAACCTCCTAATTCTTCTTTTCCTCTTGAAGTTCCTTTCATTAGCCTTAGGGTGCCTCTCCAAATTGTAATGTGTAACTACTGTGAACCCTAATGACTCTCTAAACCCCTTAATTCCGAAATTAGGCTTGGACCATATATGGGCCTCATTTAAATGAGCCTTAAAATACCTTCAAACAACTTAAACATTATCCAAACCCTATACTAACCCAGTAGGTCTAAAATCCATCATTTTAAGATTAAAAAATATATATTATACAAGTCCCATAAGTAAGATGAAACATGAGATAAATCAAATACTAATTTAACTTAGTAATTTATTAAATTAGTCGGTACGAGTTCGTAAGTAAATTATTTAATTGTTTATTAATTTAGTGCAGCAACATTATAGGAAATTACTTCGCGATCAGTGCAACTCGACTCTGAGGGGATAATCTAAACAAGAAAACCCTTGATACCAAATCCCTGACCTTTCTATAGTTGTCAATAATACATAGTCACGTTAAAATATTTAATTAATGCTTTACTGTGTATTATATTCAATTTCATATATATATATTTACCTAACACATATAAACTTTTAAATAGTGATATTAAATGCACGCAATCAAATAAAATAATTAATTTAATGCATTAAAATACAGGGTATTACATTTACACACACATACACACACACACACACACACACACACACACACACACATAGTGTGAGTGTGAGTGTGAGTGTGAGTGTGAGTGTGTGTGTGTGTGTGTGTAATGTGTTTATGGATTTAGATAATAGATTAAAGACATCTAGGCAATGTTTGTTTGTGTTTGACTCTTTTACACTAAAGCTGTTATAATTCATAATGTTTATATAAGGATTATTGACATTTTTATGTTACTATATTTATCTATTTGATTTTAATTTTTATGATTATTTAGGCCTTCAATGAAACAGAATTTAAAAAAAAAAGAGTCCACTAAAATTAAGTTTGGTTCAGCTTGAACTCGAGCTTGAAGCCCGCAATAGTTAGTGAGTTGAGCTTAAGTGGGGAAGCTGATTTTTATTTCAGGTCCAGCTCGAGCTTAGGAAGTCATGATTCCATTAGGACCGAGCTTAAGAAACCTTAAAGTCCTACTCACTCAACCCGATTTACATGTTTGTAGATATGCTTACAAACGATAATTACAATAGACATAAAGATTGGTAAATGTGGTGGTTAATTAATTATCTAAAATAGTTAGTTATGGGTTGGTCATACTAGGTTGGATAACCCAATAAATAAATAAAACCCAATACAAAATTGCAAGATAAACCCCTATTAAAATTTCCCAAAAAGATATATTTTTTCTAAGCGCAAAGCTGTGGCCTGAGTTGGGTGGTCGCTGGTGAAGAGTGCATGTAGATTTCAAAGCCAATCCTACAGCATGAAGGTCCTCTCTAGATTAACAACAAGTTTACGTAGATGTTGCACAAGTATGTCAACTGTCTCACCACAAGTATGTCATGATGATGAAATATTCCCCCACGTGGGCTGATGATCTGTTGTAATGGTATGGTCCACATGAACTGAAGATGCATGCATAAGTCATGTGTGCTATATGAAATGCTGATGTCAGCTCCGACGGTCTCGACTGAGCCGAGACTGAAAAAAGTGGTCCAAAGAAGCAGGTAACTATAAGGATAAGAAAATCTTCTCGACATGGTCAACAAGGTTTCAGCCAATCAATGTGGTACGAGGCCGACACATGGAAGGACCGAGACGGAAGAGACGATAATGGACTAGAGAGTGAGCCTGGTTACGTGAGTGTAAATGCTGAGAAAGAGGTATCAAAGGCCGAGACTGCCGAAGATGGGTGTAACACCTCGTATTTATGAGCATTTAATATTTAATTAATTCGGGTATTTTTAAATTACATGTGGACCGTAATATAATTGGGCTTGGCACGGGGACTTTTTAGTCATAACTGAGCCCGCACGGGAGTGTTCGGGTAACTTAGGCTTGGCCCGTTAGCCTAATTTTGGGAATTAGGATTATAAACCTGAGGTTAGGTAATTGAGGCAGCAACATTACAAATCGAAAACGTTAAGAATCAAAGGAGATTAGATGAAAGGCCATTAGAGAGGAAGAGAATAGAGTTTAGAGGTGCAAAGTCTGGATTCAACCTCAATTGTTGCCAAATTTATGATCGAAAGCAAGGGAGGATCACTTTCATCACATTAGAAACGAAATTAGACCTACAAATTAAAGTCAAATGTTTATCTTGCATGTTTTTTAGTTAGTTATAATACCCATATAATGCTGGGATTATAATATCATGATTTTAATTATGTTCTTGAGGTTTAGGTGAATAAAACTTATATATTGGGATAAGATTGCATGTAGAATGGATCCACATATGTATAGGACACGAAATCAGAATATATGTGTAAATCTTATGGAATAAATCTGGGGAAAATGTTGATTTTGCACGAAGAACGTGAACTAGGGTTTTGGGTAGAAAAACCTTAAAGAAATCTTGAGAATTTTGGGATTTAATGATGTTTTTATGATAAAGATTCATGAGAATTTATGTATGTACTCTTATATAATGATGGGACAAATTATAATGGAGTTTGGGATGATTTCATGAAGAAATTATGGGTTAAAAATGGTGAAAGCCGTAACAGTGGAGAAGAAGGAGAAAGAGGTGGTTCGAACCGGTTCGGCCTCTAAACTAGTTTGGTAGTACCCTCGAACCGATTCGGAGTACCTGTTATTTCTAGAAATTTTGGTGTATAATTTCTCAAAGAAAATAATTATAAGAAACTTTAGGGGCAAGTTTAATGATTGTACAAAGATTAGGGAAGGTCAGTAGGTATAAAATTTAGACTTGGTTCATTTCTAGAAATTTTGATGTGTAATTTCTTAAGGAAAATAATAATGGGAAACTTTGGGGGCAAGTTTAATGATTATACACAGATTAGGAAAGGTCAGTAGGTACAAAATTTAGACTCGGTGACCTAGTGAGAGGAAATTAAGATGTGAACCGATAATGCTTAATCGAGTGAGGGTTGAATTGAAAATTTCGATTTAGGTTACGGGAAGGGTAAAACGATAACCTAAGATACAAATTAGTAGTATATAGATATTTTAACTACTGAATTTACGTAAGGGATATATAGAACCCTTTGGGTAGTGTGTGATGCCCGGATATTTCATGAAATCAATAATATATAAGAATTATCTTAATACGTTGAGTATGAGAGATAGAGGGGGACTACGTACGGACTTATATGATTGGGTTGTGTGTATACCCACTGAATAATATGCATATATTGGTTGTGTGAATACCTATGATTGTGATCTGATTTTGTGTGTGAATATACCTACACTGCCTGCTATCAGGAGGTTTTCGCGTAAAGGGCGATCCTACCTTGACGATTACAGTAAGGTCTGAATTTGTGCCCCAGAGCATGGAACTTAGGGTGACTCACTATATGACGTGTATGAGTGAGACCGGTGTGTTATTTGGGTACGTTAGGTATGTGCGTATCCCAAAGGCTTAGGACCATATTCGCCTACAGTGTGTGTTGATTGATTTTTTGGGGGGTTCCAGGAGACATGCCGAACCAATAATCCTTGATTTAATACGAGATGTACATGAACTTGATAGCAGAGTATATGAGCATCACGAGGGGCCATTTCGGAGATGCTATAAATATATATATTATATGTGTGTTAAATATATACAAGCATTATATATCTACTTATGTGTAATAGTAGAACTGATAGATTGCATATATCTAAAAGTATTTAAGTAGAGAAACCTAATTAATTGACTCAATAATAATACGTGGATAAATAAATTATTGAGACTGTGGTAGCGTGTCGTACGAGTAATATGAGTGAGCTAAACCTATTGAGGTTATTTAGATACGTTATCTAGTTGGCATGGGTAGAATAGCTGTATAGGGTACGTTACGCATGCACATTAGTCGAGAGGTGAGGATCTCAAGGGAGTGTACGTGGAAACTAACATGTGTATCTAATAACTGATTTAACTGTGATTTAAACACTTGCAAAATATATTCAAACTGTTTTCTTGTGCTTTGTCTCGTGTCAAAATATTTTTAAAACCTTTTAGGTGTCCATCCATAGGGACGCCAAGCTTGATGACTCTATCTTGGGATGCGTAGCTGCAACACTTGTAGAGGCTTGTAGGAGTTGTTTTAGATGCTTCCATTCATTTATTCTAGATAGAAGATTCTTTAGTATTTCAGTTGGGCATGTTGCCCCTTCAGACCATTTAGTCATTCAGTTTATTTATCAGATTTTTTTCAGTGTTAATTTTATTATTTCATCTTGCATTTGGGTTTATTTTGGGAACCGATGATTTATTCGGTCTTATTTATTTATATATCTGTTGAGTGATTATTCAGATATTATTGTGTGGATGGTTTGGATTATTTATTTTATTTTTTGCACGTTGGTATATAAATGAAAGATAAAATTTGGCACCGACTTAATTTAACATAGGTGGTTAGTAATTAAAAAGTTTTTCGGTAGTGATGCTAAGAATTAACCAAATGAGATTCCTCCTTATTTTGATAAAGGACTGATTAGCAGTGATTAAAATAGGCGGGGTGTCATAATGGGCCTATGTAGGGTCAACCCATGAGCAGGTGAATCTGATGGATGCTGAAATGAGTTGATGAGCTGGTACGGGTTGAGTCCAAGACGAGACCACACTTATGTATATCATTAATATCTTTAAATTATATCAGAATAAGATTCTTCATTATTTGTTAATACAAAAAACCTTTAGAGAAATCATAATGTGTAAAAACATATACAATAATTTATCAATGTTATGAAAGGGATAAGTGTGTTCCCATTGAAAATAGTATCATCTATGGAGGGCACCACATATCCGTGCTCAACACAAATAAGGACACGACTATATTTGTAAATCGGGTTGAGTAACTCAGGCTCGACCCAAATTGCATTATGTCTTCCTAAGCTCGAGCTTGACCTGAAATTGAATTAAGCCTCATGGCTCAAGTTAACACGTGCAGCTCAAGCTCGGTTCGAAAAGAGTTTGAGCTTAATATATTGGTTCGATCTCACTTAAAGCTCCACCCGAATTTAACGGGTCGAACCGGAGGGCGTCGGATTGATCGACATGATTTGTAGGTCTAAACATGACAGGACATATCTCATATATATATTCAAAAAAATTATTTGTATAGTAAAAAATATGTAAAATACGTATTAGATGCATTTTATGTTCTTATTTGTGTCGAGGAGACTAATAGTACACACATGTAGTACTCCTCATTCCAATCCCTTTTTTATCCTTATTATACCTTTAGTATGGTAGTATTAGAGGTTTATCGAGGTTTTAATGAAATTGATCCTCTCTCTCAAACGTCAAATCTCGAGCTTCTCACAAATCTTTTAGGAAGGCAAAATCTGCATGGAACACAAATAACCATCACAATAATCATTCATAGGCGTTTCTGTAAGGATACAAATTTCCAATTGAGTCCTCTTATAGTTTTGGCTCAATTCCGGACAAAAACATTTATTCATAGGATTTTATTTAATTGTAATATTCAAGACCTATGAAGTGTTTGTTGAAGACGTAGCGGCAAAGAACTTAAAGCTTCATCAAAATGCCGGTTTGTGTGCCTCGTTTCTACGTCATCAACTTAGATTCCATGCTCCCAAGGTATGAATGTATTTATATGTATATAGGAGCTTGGAACAATGTTTATTTGGGTGTTAGGTTTAATAAAAGCCATGTTTATTTCAGAAATAATTTAAAAAGAACTTTATATTAATATATATAAATGTTTCTGGGCCAAAATAGAATTTACCAAAAATTTCTGAAACTCGTTCGAAATTTCGTTCGAACGAGATTTTTCGTTCGAACCAAACTTCGTTCGAACGAGACTGCTTTCTAACCTAACTGGTCAGTCGTTAGATAAGTCGTTCGAACGACTTTCTCGTTCTAACGAGGTATCTAACGAGGTTCTAACGAGCCCAGGCTGGTCGCTCGTTAGAAACCTCGTTCGAACGACAGTCAAAGTCGTTCGAACGAGAATGCCAGGCGGGAACAGTTTTGAGCAGTTTTTTGGCAGTTTTCTCCCATGATCCCCACTTGTTTTTTAACCAACTTTTTCCAGCCTTATGAGGGACGGGAAACACATTTTTCCTTCTAACTTTTCCATTCCTAATACATCTCTTAGAGAGAGTTTGAGAGCAAATTTATTTAGGGAAAATGTTCAAGTTTTGAGTGTTAATTTTTAATGGAAAATTCATACACACTCTAGTTTACACCCATTGTTGTTTATTCCAAGTTCTATATATACATATCCTTACTTGGAGTTTTTGGCACCGGTTTTCTCTACCGAATTCAAGAGACGTTTCGGGTTTGCTTCTACACCCCATCACAAAGAAGACCTTTGTTGAGATTCTACCCGTTTGGAGAAAGGCTCCATGTTCGGGTGACGGTGACCGTTTAAAGTCCTATCGGTGTATTCCGAGACCACGGTGGAGCTCCGTTGGTTATCCGCTAATTGGAGGTTGATACAAGAAGGAGCATCACGGCTTGAGAGGGTTCGAGTTTAGGAAGTAAGTCTTTTGTCTTGTATTTTGTAATACCATTTTTAGTGGATTTGAGGCTAGGGCCGTCCCGAGGTTTTTTCCCGTTAGTGGGTTTTTCCTCGTACATCGCGGTGTTGTGTGACATTGTTTAATTTTACACTAATTTAAATTGGGACTTTAATTTAATATTGGGTAAAATTGGTTTATTCAAGTCACTTGCTAAAATTGGTTTTGCCTAACTTTGAATAATTGTTAATTATGACTTAGGCAAATTCTAGGACTTGAATTATGCTTTAATTTCTTTTCTTAAGATATTAAAACCTGGCCTTGTTTGTTTGTTGAACCATCACTTGTATTCAACGCTTCCGCATCTATTTGTTTAAAAAGGAAATTAAACATTTTTAATTGTGATAATTATTGAAACCCCCCGGGGATTGTCCTTTACAAATTGGTATCAGAGCCAAAAACGATAAATTATTTCGTTAAAGATCCTTTAATTTTTGGCTAAAATGGATTTTTCCCCATTTTCAAAATTTCCTATTTTTGATGGTTCAAACTACGCGTATTGGAAAGCGCGAATGAGATCGGCACTAAAATCTATCGACGAGAGAGTTTGGATGTCTGTTGTTAACGGGTACTCCCCACCAACTCATCTTATTGAAAATGAACGTGTTCCCAAACCCGTCGATAGATGGACTGAAAATGAGTTTAAGCTAGCAAATTTTAATTCCCGTGGTTTAAATGCCTTATTTAGCGTTGTCGCACCGGATGAATTCCGACGTATTATGACGTGTGAAACCGCTAAAGAAGCTTGGGATATTTTACAATTAACTCATGAAGGAACTAGTGTCGTTAAAGCTTCAAAACTCCAAAACCTCACCACTCAATTTGAAACTATCAAAATGGATGAAAAAGAAACTTTTGATAAATTTTATGCTAGACTTTCTGATATTGTTAATTCATCCTTTAACTTGGGAGAGAAAATACCTGACGACCGTGTTGTAAAGAAAATTTTGAGGTCACTACCCGATAGATTTATTCCAAAGGTGACCGTTTTAAATTCTTTACCCACTTTAGCCTCTACGAAATTAGAAGAGCTAGTAGGTGATTTACAAACCTATGAACTAGATATGTTTCCCTCTAAAACTGAAAAGAAAATTGAAAAGGGCGTTGCTTTAAAAGCCCGCAAAGAGGTTAAACAAGTAGTAGAGAGCGATAGTGATAGTGACTCGGAAGATATGGCTTTGTTTGCTAGTAAATTTAGAAAATTTCTTAAATTTAACAAAGATAAAGTTAAAAATGATTTTAAGAAATTTGAATCTTCTAAACTTGATAAAAACGAGAAGATTTCTAAAGCCGATAAGATCCCTAAACCAAGTAATGAAAATATTGATAGGGACGAGTCTAATAAATATTTTGGTTGTGAAGGTTATGGCCATAGGGCTTTTGAGTGCCCCACTAAACTAAGGAAAGAGGGTAAACGAACCATTTCATATAACGCGACCCTTAGTGATAGTGATAAGGAAGAGAAGCCCGAATCCCCCACTAAGAAAAATTTTGTGGCTTTTATGGCACATGTGAGTGATAATGAGAACTCATCGGATGATGAAATTATAGCACATGCCACTTCCAAGGTCATTGTACATGATTCTCTTATTTTTTATGATAGTGAGAGTGAAAAAGAAGAAGAGAGTGAAAATGAAGATGAGGTTGATATGAGTGAACTTCAAAATGCTTTTCATGAATTATATAAAGAATCTATTAAATTGAAAAGAGCTAATTTGAAGTTAGAAGCAAGTTTAAGAGAGAGTGTCAAGGTCATTGATGAAAGTGCCTTAATAGAAGACCTTAGGACACATGAGAGGACTCTTCAAGAGAAGCTTAACTATGTAGAAGGCGAGAGAGATAGCCTTAGGGGTTTAATGGAATCCTTGAAAAAGGAGCTTCTTGGTTTTGAAGAGCGAAATGTTTTACTAGAATCTAAAATTTTAGAATTGGAAAATAAATTAAAAGATTCTAGTAATGTCAAATTTGATTTGGAGTGTCGTTCGGAAAAACTAGATAAAATGTTAGGAACAGTCCAAATTAAAAATGACACTTTTGGTTTAGGCTTCAATTCTTGTAATGAATTTATCCCTAAAGTCAAAACCAATGTTTTAGGAGAATCTTCTAGGAATACATTTAATGATCCCTCCTTAGATAAATCTTTTCGACATGTTCTTACTTGTACACATTGTGGTCGACAAGGTCATCTTAGGAAATTTTGTCTAGATCTTAAACGAATTCCTAGAAAATCCCATAGTAAAGTAACCACGATAGCTAATGTTCCTACACCCCAAGATAGTAATTCTTCATTAATTTGGGTTAGGAAATCCGACTTGGTTGCCTCACAAAAATAGGGATTTTGATTCTCATTTACTATCACATGAAACCTCCCTTGCTAAATTTAAAGGTTGAATGTGTTAGTGTTTGCATACTTTAGCGTTTGTACTTCATGCTATATTCACATGCTAAATGTATGCTTGTTTAGTCATTTTCTAGTCATTGCCTAATTTCATATCTCATGCTAGAAATCATGACTTGTTTATCTTTTTGTATTATATTTTGTGTTTGATTTAACTGAAAAAATATAAAAAGATTCTTGTTTATCATTTGTGTTTTATTTATTTCATTTAAGCTTAATGAAAAATACAAATGATTTTTGTTTAGTCTTTTGAGTATATATCTTTATTTTTGATTAAAATTGTTAAAAACTCAAAAAGATTTTGTTTTGTGTGTATTTTTGTTTGACACACTTTATGTGGCATATATTTGTGTTTGAATCCTATCGTTTACGCTTCCATGTGGCTAGAACTTTTGGTTTAGATTTTCAATCCTTAAAATGTTCTTTACCATGTTTTATATGGAGTAGTTGGATTTTGTATTGTTTAAATGGATTCTATTTCTATATGCCTCTTTTCACACATGCACGAGCTCTTTTGAAATCTTAATGTCACATGTTATATTTGAGCTTTTTGAGGTGTTCTCCTATCAATCTAGTCATCTACATATCTATGACCTAGGAGGACTAGTGCATGTCAAAATCCGTTGCATGTGAGATTTGTGTGAAAAATGAAAACATGATAAATTTATATATGCACGGGGAAGGGCTCTGAAAGGATGAATTAAATCCTTTGCGATAGTAAGCCACCGTTGATTGGATCTAAAAGAAATACGTGATCCAAAGGCCTAAAAACAGAATATTTGGCATTAAACAAAAAGCAATTGCCAAGGTCTATGTTTGTTTGATATATTCATTCAAAAACAAAAGAATATATAGGCTTATTGAGGGAGAATTGGATGGTATATCAACGGTTTGCACAATGTCCGTTTATCCTAGTTGTCTTTAATGTCATGACTCTATTTGGTTTGTAGAATCATCATCATGCTAGGATTGTATGCATTGTGTATGTTTGTTCATTGAGTTCAATATTTTATACTGTCACATGAGGTTATATTTAACTATGATGAAGTTTGCAATCAAATGAGAACTCCGTGAACGTTTCTTAAGTGTTTGGGTCTAAATTTAATTGTTGCTTGTTCACACCCCTACACTTTCGTTTCCATATGACACATTTTTGCCATACGAGTGTGCAAACTTATTGTATTTTGTGTCATGTGTGTGTTTATATCTATATATATATGCAAGTGGTTCATTGATATATTTCTAGTATATATATATATGATATTTGTTTGTCTTTGCCTTGTTTTTAATTGCCCATATGCTTTCATGTCTTATCACTTTAAGCTTTCACTTGCTGTTTCTTAGTTCTTTATCCTTTGCCTATTCCCGAACAAAAAGGGGGAGAATGATGATAGGGGGAGAAATGGTATCTAATCCTATTATTATCGTATCTTCGTTTGGGGGAGATTTATCTTAGGGGGAGACGTCTTTCTAAGTAGGTCATGTGTTTAAAGGGAGAATTAATTTAGGGGGAGTAATTATTTTGCATTTAATACTTTGATATTCCCTATGCATTTGATGAGTTTGTTTAAGTGTGCAGGAATTATTCTAAAGCGGCATCTTTCTAAGGCAAAGCGTTTGATCCTTGGTTTGAGTCAAGTTTGGGCGGGGTATGTTTTGAGTCTAGTAGAGCTTGACGGCCCTTTAGGATTTTTGTTTGGTTTTTGTCCCGGAATAGCCAAAGGGGGAGATTTGTAAGGACACAAATTTCCAATTGAGTCCTCTTATAGTTTTGGCTCAATTCCGGACAAAAACATTTATTCATAGGATTTTATTTAATTGTAATATTCAAGACCTATGAAGTGTTTGTTGAAGACGTAGCGGCAAAGAACTTAAAGCTTCATCAAAATGCCGGTTTGTGTGCCTCGTTTCTACGTCATCAACTTAGATTCCATGCTCCCAAGGTATGAATGTATTTATATGTATATAGGAGCTTGGAACAATGTTTATTTGGGTGTTAGGTTTAATAAAAGCCATGTTTATTTCAGAAATAATTTAAAAAGAACTTTATATTAATATATATAAATGTTTCTAGGCCAAAATAGAATTTACCAAAAATTTCTGAAACTCGTTCGAAATTTCGTTCGAACGAGATTTTTCGTTCGAACCAAACTTCGTTCGAACGAGACTGCTTTCTAACCTAACTGGTCAGTCGTTAGATAAGTCGTTCGAACGACTTTCTCGTTCTAACGAGGTATCTAACGAGGTTCTAACGAGCCCAGGCTGGTCGCTCATTAGAAACCTCGTTCGAACGACAGTCAAAGTCGTTCGAACGAGAATGCCAGGCGGGAACAGTTTTGAGCAGTTTTTTGGCAGTTTTCTCCCATGATCCCCACTTGTTTTTTAACCAACTTTTTCCAGCCTTATGAGGGACGGGAAACACATTTTTCCTTCTAACTTTTCCATTCCTAATACATCTCTTAGAGAGAGTTTGAGAGCAAATTTATTTAGGGAAAATGTTCAAGCTTTGAGTGTTAATTTTTAATGGAAAATTCATACACACTCTAGTTTACACCCATTGTTGTTTATTCCAAGTTCTATATATACATATCCTTACTTGGAGTTTTTGGCACCGGTTTTCTCTACCGAATTCAAGAGACGTTTCGGGTTTGCTTCTAGACCCCATCACAAAGAAGACCTTTGTTGAGATTCTACCCGTTTGGAGCAAGGCTCCATGTTCGGGTGACGGTGACCGTTTAAAGTCCTATCGGTGTATTCCGAGACCACGGTGGAGCTCCGTTGGTTATCCGCTAATTGGAGGTTGATACAAGAAGGAGCATCACGGCTTGAGAGGGTTCGAGTTTAGGAAGCAAGTCTTTTGTCTTGTATTTTGTAATACCATTTTTAGTGGATTTGAGGCTAGGGCCGTCCCGAGGTTTTTTCCCGTTAGTGGGTTTTTCCTCGTACATCGCGGTGTTGTGTGACATTGTTTAATTTTACACTAATTTAAATTGGGACTTTAATTTAATATTGGGTAAAATTGGTTTATTCAAGTCACTTGCTAAAATTGGTTTTGCCTAAGTTTGAATAATTGTTAATTATGACTTAGGCAAATTCTAGGACTTGAATTATGCTTTAATTTGTTTTCTTAAGATATTAAAACCTGGCCTTGTTTGTTTGTTGAACCATCACTTGTATTCAACGCTTCCGCATCTATTTGTTTAAAAAGGAAATTAAACATTTTTAATTGTGATAATTATTGAAACCCCCCGGGGATTATCTTTCTCAGTTTCTAGTTCTATGCCCACATCCCATTATCAATTATCTCCATATAAACAGCATGCCAACATAGAGCGCTGAAACACGTATTTACTTAGCAATATAACTTCCAGCGCTACTCAACTATGGCAGCCTCCAAAACTATGGTGAACCTAAAGCTTCTCATAAACACAAAAGCCAAAAAGTTCTGTTTACAGAAGCAGGCAAAAACTTTGTGGATTTACTCTTAAACCTTATTTTCTTTGCATGTGTTAACGGTCATACGACTCCTCAAGAAGCAGTCCTTGGTGGGTTCCCTCGACAATCTCTACGACAGTGTGTAAACAATTGTGCTTGAGATTTCTAATTTATTTAATTATTTTATAATAAGTGATAGAGAATGAAATGGTGTAAATATGCATTCATTTTTTGTGTTTGAATATATATATATATATATATATATATATATATATATATATATATACACACACACACATAGAGAGAGGCCCTCTCTTGTAAGGACTCCTTATGGTGCAGACTCCGATACATACCATTTTTTTAAAATAGTAAAAAAATGATTTTTTTTTTATGAAACTTCATGGATATGATCTCCATGGTGGGAAGATCGTCTCCAATTTTTTTCATTAAAAAATTTAATAAAAAAATCATTGAGATGAAGTGATATGTAAAAAAACAGTATAAATATGCATTTTTAACCGTTGAAATGTTGGCGATCATCTCACCCACTTTTTGATTGAATTTTTTTATGAAACTTCATGGATATGATCTTGATAGTGATATTATCACGTCTAAGAAGTTTAATCAAAAAATTCAATCAATAAAGCAGTTGGCGTTGACCCAACATTTCAACGGTTGAAAATGCATATTTATACCCTTTTTTTACATATCACCTCATCTCATCGTTTTTTTATTGAATTTTTTGGAAAAAAAAATTGGAGATGATCTTCTCACCATGGAGATCATATCCATGAAGTTTCATCAAAAAATTCATTTTTTTACTATTTAAAAAAAATGATATGTACCACAGTCTTCACCATAAGGAGTCCTGACAGCAGACTCTCTCTCTCTCTCTCTATATATATATACATATTTTTAATCACCGATTTCACCGAGTAAATGGTAACTAATTTGTAAGGTTTGCTATTTTGGCGGGAGACATCAAGCAAATAATGTAAAATGAGATGTTTTAATAGCATATGATGCGCCAATGAATTGAATGCAAATGTAAAAAAAATAAAAACACCTACGAGTGTCTTATATGAAACTACGTCGTTTTTAATTTATTTCTCTTTTTATTTCATATATAGTTTTCTCCATACCATTTTTAAGCTTGAAATGTATAAAGCATCATGCGCGTCTCTTATTTTTTGATTTTTTTTGTTGGACAAAATTAGTAAATGGTGTAATTTTAAGGTTTAATATTTAGTTGGTTTGGTTTTGTATATTATTTTGTGAAATTTTGTGGGTGCATATCTCAACTGTTATGGTTTTGTATTATTTTTATCTCAAAGTGCTTTGATTTTTCTCACTTTCTTTCCACCTCTTGTTAATCTAAATATGGAGATATAGATGGATAAGATGATTGGTGCAATCATTGAAATGTAAAAATAGAGAAAGTCAAGGAGATGTTTGAATTGAGAAGAGTGTAAATAATAGCAATTAAGAAAATTAAATGAAATAGAGGGTTGGAGCATATGTATAACATTGAAAGATGGGCAATATCCTTTTGCATGTTTATCACATGGGTTCTTAATAATTCAATATGAATGTTCAATTTTCGGTTTACTCCACCTTATTTAAAAATAGGTTTTTATGGTCTAGTCCCTTGACCGGACATTTTAGACTTCTTAACCAGGTCAAACAAATTTTAAACGATTAGGTCCATATAAATACCTTTTTCGACATTTCATTAATTTTGTTATCATTGACCTAATCAGCGATTAACAACATTTCCAATAAGCACATCCTTCTCTTTCTTCGTTCCGCTTCTGTCAAACAGGTTCGTTCTCTCCAATAACATAGGATCTTATGATTTCTTTACACTTCTATTCAACGAGCTTTGTTCAGTCAAAGAAAAAGTTATCAATTTTTTCGAAGAAATCAATCCTTCGCGCTTTGTTTAACCTAGATTTTTCTTTGCATTTATTCGATCATTTGTAAGTTTATACTTGTTATGAAGAAATGTTTTGCATGTCGATCAATTAAAATAACTTAATATATTTGTTTTCCTTTAATCAAATCATTGTAATTGAGTAAATCATGTGCTGAATTAACTCGAATATTGAATGAACGATTTGGTTATGTGTTTTTATAATTGTATTTCAATTTTATATAAATATATTTTGACTTTGTGTTTTGATTTCGTAACAGGTTGTGTATTTATATGTTTTGATTGTGTGTTCATGTGTGTGTGTACTTTATGTATATATAAGTTGTTCATGCATATACCTTAAATTATCATTGCAGTAAATAACACGCAATTCATGTTAAGTACAAGTGAATTTTGGACTTGATTATTTCTATTTTTTCTTTTGACATTAATTTGGAATAATATTAATGTGTATTTACTTTGTTACTTTTGACTCATTACATAATAGACTTTTCATGTGTTAGATGGGCATGTATTTGTTGGTTGGCGCCAGCGACATTGACCAATTTTGAAGTTTTACAATAGTAAAATACTTTGTATATACATGAGAAGAAACTTATAGTAAAGTACACGCAATTTGATTTAAAGTACACGTGATTTTTTATTAATTAGTTTTCATTTGTTTTCTGTTATTAATTCTTCATAATGTTTATGTGCATTTACTTTGTTACTGTTGAGTCGTGTTTAATAGAATTGTCATGTCTTTGCTGACCATGTGTTTACTGGTTCGCGCCAGCGGCATTAATTAAACTTGAAATTTAACAAAACCATTTTTCTGTTTTAATATAATGCATGTAATAATGTAAAGTTGTCGGATTGCTAGGTGTTGTTATTTGGATAATATGGCTTGCATTGAAATGTTTGGAGACAGCTCATTAGATTTCATATGCAATGAGTTACGTAGTAGGTTTATGGATTTAAAAGCTGGATCTTTTTCATTGAAATACAACTTTGGTGATGAAAGTCGATTCATGTTGCTTTGTGATAAATATGTTCGTTGTATATTGCGATCTCAGGTGATTCTCAATGCTGATTTTATTTGGATATATGTCTTGATTCAGCAGTTTTTGCCACTAGTACAATTCATGAACGGTTTGAATGTATGTATAGAATTTGTGAACAGATTGACCACAGTTATACAAGTTGTGAGAGGGTCGAATGCAGTAGTACAAGTAGAGAAATGGTAGATTATATATCATCATCCACTACAATTGATATTAGTAGTGGAGTTGAAAATGATATTTATATTGGAGGTATGGAGCCGAGTACATCAAAATTTTATCTCACCAATTATTAGAATACATATATTAGTCATGAAGAGCAGTGTTTCAAAGGAGGTGTGGTTGAATTTCGTGATAAGTTACGAAAATATACTGTTGAGGTTGGTTTCAAGTATATATGTTTGAAGAATGATAAAACTCGACTGAGAGCAGAGTGTTCTAAAAGGAATACTGAGAATTGCATGTGGCGAGTTCATGCTTCATTATCAACATTAAACGGTTAATTTTATATAAGAAGTCTGAACAATGAGCATACTTCTAGGGGGTGTATATCGTAGTCCCTTAAGAAAAATAATGGACTCAAAATTGGTTTCTACATTACTTGCGGATGAGTTAAGGGATAAAACATTGCATAGACCAAATTATGTAGTTAGAGATATCAAGAAGAACTACGATCTTGATATAAGTTATCATCTTGCATGGCATGGCAAAGATATGGTTGCTGTTGAGTTGCATAGTGATGAGAAAGTTTTGTATGCATTAATCAATGATTATAGGGAACTTTTATTCCAGTATAATCCAAGGTCACATTGCATTCTTGACATTGAATCGGAGAGAAAATTATTCAAAATAATTTTTGTAATGTTTGCAGGATCCATTATTGGATTTCAGTACTGCGGGTATATTTTATTTTTGATGGTGCCTTTTTGAAGAGCATGTACCGTGGAACAATTTTTCCGGCAACTGCAAGGAGTGGGAACAATGGTAAATGTGAAGCATTGAAGTTTACTTGACAATATTATGCCTTTATTTTGTAATACTTTGTATATTCTTTCAACAGAAAATATAGTGCATGCATGACATTCATAAAGTACACGCGAATATATGGGTGTACTTTAGGAATTACGCGTGTACTTTGAGGTCTGTTTTTGTTATTTGCATAGAATCCCAAAGCGCACGCAATAAATAAAACAGTACACGTGAATTTATATTCTATGTCCCATGTACTTTATAATGTCATCCATGTACTTTTGGATTCCTTCTTTTTTGGGGGCCAATATTGTAAAGTACGCGCATTTCATTACTAACTACACGTGACATCCTGTTTACAATTAATGTTTACATTGTAATGTTTTGCCCGTACTTCGTGATTCTTTCTTTGCTATTATCAAATGAATTAATAAATTAGACCCAAAAAATCTCGTTCGAGCGACACTATACTTCGTTTGAATGACATGTTTAGTTTTCTGCACTTTTCTATTTACAACACCCTATGTTCATTGGTTACATTATTTGATTTTGTGGGTTGCTTCTGACAGTTCATATGCAGTCTCTTTTAGTAATTATGCTTAATTGCTAATACTGCATTGCTCGTTTAATCACACCTGCTTAGATTGATGATTCTTTGTGTGATTTATTGTTTGCTAGCATAGGATGATGATCATGTCGATATTATGTCTATTGCTAGTTTGTACCATGTTTCTATTTACGGTTTTTGTTTTTTGAAAAAGTTTGGAAAAATACAAAAAGACTTTCATTTTATTAGAAATTGGAAAAGACAAAAAAAGCTTTGTATTTTGTTTTATACCATATATGAATGGACACTTAGGATGACCGATTCATAATTTCATTCCTTTTATCCATGTGATAATTTAATAGTGTTTTGAGACAATATATCTTGTCATTTATGTGCTTTACAATGTTTGGAGTCACTGAGATGTAATTACTTGTTACATCCGACATTTTTGACTCATTTGTCCTTTAATGCACACATGCACGGATTTATTTGATTATTGTACATGTCTATCACATGTCGGTCGAGTGTTCTCATCTCGATATTGTCCTTAAAACGAACCAAGTGCAATAATACGAGAGTAATAAAAGTAGTGCAAGTAAAAACCATTTCACGTTAGGAATTTTTTATACTTGGGAAAATGATGCGTGCATGGAAAATGGATACGAGAGTGTAAAATTAACTCTACGTGAAATCCACGGTTTGAAAAGAGCTCGCACAAAAAAATTAAGGCAATAAAAAGATAATATATGCCAAAAATTTGGGTCAATAGGTTTTCTCTAAGTTGAGAATTTAGTACCTCATTAGATATAAAAATTGTTTTATTATAAATAAGGGAGTTTGGTTGGAAAGTAATCATTGTGTTTGCACGTCCTTCAAAAAATTCTCGAAACGGCACTAAAAAGTTTTGGACATTATTGGTGTGAAAATCACTTGGGCTTTGATTTGTTGATTTGATTTAATAAATATCATATAAATTAAACAATTTTACACGTAAGGATATTTTTTATGTTCATTCGATAGGAGTACACTTATGCATCGTGCACATATATTTGATTGAGTTTTATTACCTATTGAATTTGTTCACACCCGCACACTCCATATCCATGATTTGGTTGTCTTAATGTTATTCATGGTGTTATTTTTGTAATTCTTTTTGTTTAAAAAAATGAAAAATAAAAAATAGTATGTGGATCTTTTGACTATTTCCTCTACATTCGCGTAGTTTGACACATGTTTGATTTGCTTGTCGTGACAACTCCATGCTTTAATTTTTTATTCTTTTCCTTGTTTATTTCGTACAAATAAAAGGCAGAGAACGAATTATAACATTATGGGGGAGATTTGAGATTTTATATATATTTTGATTTTATCTCATTACAAATTCGATGCATCACGAAGGTATTTGCTTTGTCTCATGTGTGTAGGTACGAAGAATCGATGATTATTGGATTTAACTCCCTGATGGGAAAAGCCTATTTGATGTTCAAGATTTTGAAGAAAAGTTATGGTCCTACATGTTTAGTACCTTTTCACTTTTGGGTTCGTGGGAGGGTATTAGATTTGTATAGGCATTTGATTTGATAATTCAGATATTTTTATTTTGTACCGGCATAGACATAGGGGATATTTGTAAGGACATGATTTTATAAATATCTGTTATCAATTTAGTAAGTCGTATACCGATACACCGTCGAAGAACGTTCAAGATCGAATATGCATCGAGACGGGTCTGAATATCAATTTCTTCAACAATCAAGACTCTGCAAGATGAATATGGTGAAGACTGAATACGGTGAAGATTATATTTTTATTCCATAATTATTCACTTTAATTTGGGGATATTTTTCATAAAATATTTTCTAAGCGTTGGAGCGGAGCTTTAAATGTTTTTATAAAAAATGTATTTTTAGGAATTTTGTAGGCGGTGCATTTAACGAGGAAAAGATAAATGAAAATTTTTTATTTTTAACAATCTCGTTCGAACGACACCGTATGTCATTCAAACGACAGTGTGTTGCGCGATGTGTACATGTCGTTCAAACGACAATATATATCGTTCAAACGACATGTTGTCTCGCTTGAACGGCCTACCGCCTTAATTTTTCTATAAAATAGTCTTTCCAACTCCGTTTTTAATATGAATTCTTTTTCATTCTGCAAATACTGAAAATCGGCAGAAAGCTTTTGGCTTATTCCTTTAAGGTTTAAACTCCTTGTTTTCAATTCACAAAAACGCCCCATTCTTATGTGAATTGTTTTGGAACCCAAGAACAAAAAATTTCTATCGTTCAACTCTTTATAGAGAGGATAAATCTACACTGTACTAAGATCAAATTAGGGAGTGCTGCGGTATTCCTGGACTGAAGATATGACTGCGATCTTTGAGGTTCACTGCGTGTGGATCTTTGTTGAAAACAGAACTGCGTGTTCTTGAGGAGTAGTTACAGTTGTTCATTTGCTGACGACACCGACCTATACCTATGAGTATTCGTGTGTAAAAAATCTATTTCATTATAACCGTAAGTTGTGATTTACAATTATAGTGGAATAAAAGGTTTTGCCCTTGCGGGGGATTTTTCCTTATATTGTGACAATCTTGTAATTTGGTTTCATGTGCATACTTATTGATTTAGGATTTCATATCACCTAGATGCTTGTAGTAGGACTGAATTAAAACTTAGGTTTAACTAAAATTTGGTCAACACACAATTAAAATTGATTTTAGTTGAGAAGTCGCAATTATTCTGCTATAGCGCTCCCAAATTGGTATCAGAGCGGGTTACGCTAATTTATCGCGTGATCCTGATTTTTAACGTATTTTTGCTGATACAATTTGACTACCCACGTCGTCAAATTGGTATCAAATCCTGTTGTACTAAATTATTGTGTTTTGATCTCTATTTTTTTCAAATATGTTTTTGTAATCCAGATTTTCCTAAATATGCCTTTTAAGGGGATTTGACGATTTTAGATGTCACTTGTGTGACGAAACTATTTAGAAATCTCGGTTGAAATCTGCTTTTAAAAATCTTGTTAAAAAGAAAGAATCTGGGAGATGCCTTTATTGTGAGGGGATTGTCCATAGCATGGATGAGTGTCCCACCAAAGTCAGGGAGAATTTTAATAAACCAATTACTTATGTTAGCACCCTTAGTAAGAGTGACCTGAGTGAAGAAATTTTTTCTGCAAGTAAGCGTGTTCTTCCCAATTGTGTGTCTACTAATGATAATGACGATGATACTTCTTCCACGGCCATAGATTGTGTATCCCTTGAAAGTGAGGGTGATGGGGGTGAGGATGGAAGTAAAGATCAGCGTAACTTGCAAACGACTTTCAATGAACTTTATGCTGAAGATTTAAGAAAAAAGAAAATTCAGAACTAAAAGCTCAATTGAAAGAGCGTGTCTTAAAAAATAATGATGTTTTAGTTGAAGATCTTAGGGCACGTGAGAAAATTTTGAGAGAGGAGCTTGAGTACGTCGAGGGAGAGAGGGATAGTCTTCGAGGGGTGATGAAGGCTATGAAAAAGGAGCTTCTTGAGTTTGAGGATTCTAGGCATGTCCTTGAATCTAGGATAGGTGAACTTGAGAAAAGTTTGAGAGATTTGACTAAAGTGAAATTTGATTTGGAGTCTAGGTCTGAAAAACTTGACAAGATTTTAGGCTCTGTCGAAATAAAAAAGGATAGGGGTGAGATTGGTTTTGAAAAATAGGTTGCTCCCATACCCAAAGCCATCCCCACGTGTGTGAGAGAGCCTCCTAGGGATGTTAAGAGAGAGGCGCCGAGGGTTGTCAAGCGAGAGCCACCTATGATCATTAAGAGAGAGCCACCTAGGAATTTGAGGAGAGGACCACCTTTAGGTAACATTAACCTGTAATACCCCTGAATTTTATGGATTTTAATTATGAGATTAATTAATTGAAATTGCTTTTAATTATGGGATTAATTAAATTAATTTGGGATAATTAATTAGAAATTAATTCGAATTTAAATAACTAGTGAGGCGAGAGTTAGTATTTGATTATGATGATGATGGTGTATATCACTGAGTGATGATGGTAATATGTGATTATTGAATTTATTAAAATTATCGTGAGTTGAAAATACGGCAGTTTCGGTAATTAAGTTGGGACGTGCGTGACAGCCGCGTCATGAATCAATTTAAATAAAATTATAAGTAAATTATATTTTTATCATCCATATGATCATTTTGTGCGCCAACATGTCCGGAAGGATCGAAATAGTCAGAAAACACTAGTCGAAGGTTTAGTTTGGATCCCGGGGCATTTTTTAGCCTAACCGACAACCCGAGAGGGTATTTTAGTCATTTTAATTTTTAATGAATAGTAACCTACGAAAATTAGGTGTTATTTATCACCCAACCTTAGGGCCATTATCTGTCAAAACCAAAGAGTGGGAAACGTGAATAGAGAAGAGAAGTTCCAAGGGTTTCTAAGGCCATAACCACCACACACCACCACTATCGTCGGATTTGTGACCGGAAAGAGAAGGACAACCAACCTTAATCGTCATCAAAGGATCAGAACATCTAAACAGAGGCAAGTGATTTAACTTACAATGATTCAGTACATATAATACCCATGATAGTTTAGAATTAGAGATTAAACTAGAAATATTATTAATCTCATGAATTGGAGAGTTTAATCTTGAATATGGGTAGGTTTTGCATGTAGATGAACTTCGGGTATGTAGAGACAACAAAATCATAATCCATGTGTAAAAATTCAAGGATTAATGTTGAGAAATTTGATGTTCTTGAAGAAATTTGGAAGAACTAGGTTTAGAGGAATATTTGTGACTTTTGATCCAAGAAACGGTTAGTTCATGATGGTTTAATGATTCTAAAACATTAGAGATTGTGGAAATATGTTGATGTAATGAGTAGTATACTTAGTTTGGAGTTTGGGACCCTGTAATGGAGTATTTGGGGTGTAAATTTGGAGAACCCGTAATTGTTTAAAGAATTTCTGGGCAAACACCTACTTGATCGATCGATCGGCTGGTTCGATCAATCGACCATTTGCCTTCGATCGATCTACCCGTCCTGATTTTTGAAAGCTTTCTCCTTTAAAGTTTAATATAAATCCCAAACCGATAACGGTTCTTAGTGTGATTAGTATAGTATTATGGGACTTAGTTAAGGTCAGTGGGGTCCTAGTTGATGCCCGAAAAAATGGTTTACCTTATGGAATTGAATGTTATTACTTGCGAGGGTCTACCGAGTGAGGTACGATTAGAAATCGTTCGATTTGAGACTATAATGGGAATGAATGATGATATAAGGTTAAAAATAGTAACGAAGGGACTTTAAGTTACGGAGATAACCTTAGAAACGAATAGGAAACCTAGTAACCTTTTGGGATACGTTTAGGTACTCAATTTGATACGACGAGAGAGTTATCAAACTAAATATATATTACATAGAATGTTCGGGATAAACTTACTACGTATGAGACTTATAAGATGGAACGTGTGAATACCTATATTGATATATGATTACTTAGTTTGTGTGAATGCCTAATGTATGGATTTCTTATGTGTATGACATACCTACCATACTTGCTATCACGGGAGGTCGGCTTTCGAAAAAGGACTATCTGATCTTTGTGTGTCTATGGGGGGATTTAGATTGGTACCTTAAGGAAATAGGGTTGTGAATGACTTATTTGTGAGTTGATAAGTCATCTGACCAGGAGCGTAGGTATGTACATGACCCATGGGTATGTGGACTATGTTCGCCTCCAATATGTGTGATTTTGTTTATTAAAATGATTCCTGAGCGATTCAAAACACGTAGTCCTTATGTACGTGAACGTGATGTACCGGGATTCGATAGCAGAGTATGCGTGCACCACAGCTTAGCCTAAGGGTGCCATATTTGTATATATATGTTGAGAATGATATACTTGTACTTGTAACTGACTCACTGTTAAATTGTGAATGCAAATAATTGTGATATTTGAATGAGATTAAAAATGTGAGAATCCACATCGTAATTGATGTAATACTTTGATTAATATGAAGTTAAGAGTTATGAAGAATATATTAGAATAATACGAATAGACCCCTATATTATAATGTGAAGACAGAAAGTGGTACAGACTAGTTAGTTAGCGACATAACTAGGTTGGGTTAAAGGTATACGTTAGGCGTGCACATTAGTTGAGGGGAGAGGAACTCATGCGAGAGCACGCAACTAACATGTATATAATATTTACTGTTTAATGTAATTAAACACTTGCTATATTTTTAAACTGTTTTCACCTCGGGCTCTGACCCGTTTGCTTACAAATCTATTTTCTTGTAAAACATTTTTAGGTGCCCATCCACAGGGACGCCAAGCATAGGAGTTTCATCGCATTGACGTGCTGTAGCTGTTGTGGAAGTTACAGGATCTCGGTATTAGACGCCTCCACATTCTGCACTTGATTCTATTCAGGATTACTTATCTGTTAGGGAATGTCGCCCATTTCCATTTAGAGATAGCATTCTCAGACTTTCAGTTTTATTTCAAATTTTGGTTTATTTACTCAGACTCTTGTATCGAAATTTTATTTTACTCGGGTGTTATTATTGGAGTGTTTACTCCAGACTCCGTTTATTTCATTTAGTTGGTTATTCATATGAGATTGTTTATGCTATTGTTGGATGATGATTTAATTTCTTGGTTAATTGTTAACTTAATTAATAAAAAAATTGGCATCTCTCTCTTTAAATATTAGGTGGCGAGAATCAATTAAATGTTTTCGACAGTGATGCTAAGGCTGAACCAACTTGATATTCTGTGTTAATTTCATAAAGGAGTAGCTACCCGATATTTAATTAGTCGGGGTGTCACAAGTGGTATCAGAGCATCAGGTTATAGTGTCCTTTAGGATCTGTGTGGCTTATTATGCTTCCAGCATAACTTTCTATGATATAAAGCCTTAGGTTTAGGATTGTTGATTCCTTTGGTGAGATTTCGTTCTCCTGCTATAATGTATATGTTAGTGAATCTTAATTGCATTCGGGAGTATTCGTGTGCCGAACAATGCAGTAAGTCAGGCGATGGCAGTTGAGAGGACAGCAAGAGGCAAAGCTCAGCTGAAGTTATAGGGTATATTTAAAAATGATAACCGTAGTTGAGGTCACCCCTATTATGGCACGAAAATCCAGGACGGTAAAGATGACTTGGACACAACATATGACTTTCAGGGACTGCTATAGTAGAAAGTGAAGTCAAATTAGACTCACCCAACAAGGTTGGATTGGGAGAGAGTCAGACGAAACATTGAAAGAGAACCAACAGTGGCAATTATAGGAATGCGGGGAGCGTGCGTGTTAGCCAACGAAGGTAAAATATCCAAAGGCTTGGGCATATGTCGAAGTGTGGCTAACCGGAAGTGAAATTTAGGGTAAGAATTTTTCTCGGCTTGTCGAAGCAAAGTAATAAGGGTAGGAGTCAACGACCACTTTTATAAGTGGAATGTTATGTCAATGGAAGGATCTTAGGTACAGTTTAACTGCAAGTTCCTTCAACTGGTGTTCAGGATAAGATGTGAACTTTGTTCTGAACTCACACAAGAGGGTCGGACAGAGGTCTCTTTAGGAAAAGAAATTTAATTTATTCGCGAATCTTGCACCGGATGAAGTAGGTATAATGGAGAAGAGGATTTTGAAGTTGGAAATTAACTCATAAGAAGAAATTCTAGCACTTATAGGAAATTCTGCTTGTACACTCAATACAGATGGTGATAATGTCGCGTTTTGTCATTTTGTATGTTAACGCTTCCTTGTGCGGGGAGCTACAAGAATCGAAGAATTTGGTCAGAAAGCAAGACTAGGTGAGACGGTGTTGGTGAAGCACCACAGGGGGAGACCCATCAGGGGACCCATTTAAATGATTCGGATAACAAAAATTTTACCGAGCGATGATGAATTTAGTAAGGGTTATTGAAGCCGGTAGCGTGTTCCTTAGGGTCATCAAAGCTAAGGGAACAACAGAGGTAGCCATTAAAGTCGAGACTACCAAAGTCCGAGAGAAGGACAACCCTAACATGGTTAGTATAACCGGAGATAAGTGGAGTATGTGTAGAGGTATTTTATGGGGAGTGAAACTCGGGCGTTAAAATTTTTTTGGAAGCGAGAAAAGGGATAAGGGTATGGTTCCCAGCAAGGGCAATAGTTATTGAAATTTTCTGTTTGGTATGGACAGGCGTGTTAAGTCCATGAACCATTTAAGCAGCCATGGCGATTGGCAAGGTAGAAGTATGAGTTATATCCTTAGATGATGATGTGTATTGTATGTGACACGAACGAGTTACTACATTTTTATTATTGCTAGATTCACAAGTGAGACGAGTTTAGTGTATATATCGACTACGTTATTATTATGAAAATGTTTTACCTGGTATAGCGGGGTTACCCTTAGAGTTATCCTCGGAGGATGAATGGGTGTATTGATAGTGGTATATACTTTATTAAGATTACTCATTTATGTGATGTGTAATACGAGTATGATATTATCCCGATTATGGTTTTATAATAATGATTAAACCGATAGTGTGCGGATATTGCAAGTCTATCGGGGTTACTACCTTAGTGTAAAATGTTTTATTCTCGCGAGATCTCATCTGCGAGAGGGCCGGGCTCGCGTTTATATATATATATATATATATATATATATATATATATATATATATATATATATATATATATATATATATATATTATAGAGATTTCAAAAGGTATAATGGTCTCGGATATTCAATCCTGGTATGTGTAGGGACTTTATTGATATGATTCGTAGTGTATTGGGCTTACTGTTAAGCGGAAAGATTTAGCTGGTTATTATAGTTAACGCTCAGGACGTGGTAATAGGAAGAGCACATTGTTATATCAACTTTTAGAGACGTGGAAGTTAATACTCATAGTTATATGTCTGGGGATAGGATTTTGAGAGCCCGATTATATTTGCAGGATGTTTATGGAATGTGATTACCACCAATGTTAAGTGATAGTGTCTTTCGGAAGAAGTTCCTTATTTAAGTGTAATTGCGGAAAGAGATGTAACTTTGGTATCAAGAGACAAAAATATAGGGGTACATGTTATGGACTGAGGGCCTAACGGATTTCGATGACCGACAATGCTAGGTAGTTGTGTATCGGTGGGGTTCCTTATTTGGATTTCGCTTTGCGAGACATCCCACGCATGAAACTTAGCGTAAGATTGGTAGTAGGGAGATGTTTGGCCATTCGTCTATGAGTTCGGTACCTCGGTCGTTATGGAAGTCTGTAGTTATAACTGAAAGTTAAAAGGGTAAATTACGATATAAGGCCAGTAGAGCCAGTTGTGTGGTGATGAAGTACTGAAAATTTTGTTTTAGTCTAGCGGGTTCAATGATGGAATGATGTTTAGGGGGATTTATAATTTCAAATTCGGGGGTGATTGAGAACGCCCAAGTGGTATAGCCACATTGCGAATGCAGGGGAAATAAAGAGTTTGGAGTTCATATGAAGCGTATATGATGTTTAAACCCGTATGCACGGTTTATAGGGGGTGTAGACACCCTGGTTTGCTAATGTAAGAATCACCGGAAGAAGAGACATAGAGATGGGTGAAATTTATGCTTATGGGATTAATAAGACAAAATGGAAGTGGTAGAGTGGATTCAGCGTCGTGAGAAGAACGACAATCTATATATTCATGTGCAATCAGAGTAGCACGTTCGAACATGGTTGAAAGGCAGTGGGAAGCCATTTAAAAAGGGGGTATTCCTTAATAAGGCAAATAATTAACTATTATGGACAAATTGGAGCGGAGTTATACCCAGTAGAATATTGAGAGTGACTTGCGCGTAAATAGAATGCTGATGTCAATAAGGCATAAAGAGTCCAGAAGCACACATCGTGGTGAAAACTTTTGGTATGCACCGAGGGAAGAAGAGGGTTATTAAGTATCACTTAATGGGAAGAATTATAAGTGAAAGTCGGTGTTGAAAGGGGCATAGTAAGTAGTAGATCGGTTGGAGTAAGAGGATCAGCCAGAAAATTTGGTGTCAAGCCGATGATTCCAGTAATGGAAGAGTCAAGTTGGTAAATTTCTTCGAAGGGTTCCCAACCTCTAGATGAGTTAAGAGTCCCTTGAAATGTGTGGAACAGGTTATCCAGTCTGAACTAGGATGAGATTCTTGAAACTCACCTTCAATATGGTGTGTCAGGAAGTAGTAGGGACAACGTTTCATTTTGAGAAGGTTGTATCACCTATAGCCCGAGGAGTGGGCGCAAGGTGATTGACGACTGGTGGAGCTGTATGAAAGTAATTTTGTACTCATTGCGATCATTTAATTTCCACAATGGGTATATCTAGTAAGTGAAGTACAATATGATAAATCAGAGAGAATATTACTTAATAGTAGAGTTGTGTGAATGCACTTGATAACTTTGGTTTTTGTATATCGTTGTTGCAAGCCAAGTTAGTCAAAATCCTCAAATACCTACAAAATATAATTATCTCAAGTGTAGAGGTAAGTAAGGGTATCAATCCACATCCACGGGGGTAAGTTAGAGATAAATTCAATTGTAATTCAATTTTTATTTTCTTTTTGTGCTTTTTCACTTTTCTACTTTTTTTAGCTTTTTCAATTATTAAAACAGTTGGGTGAGGTGATGATTTAAACTAAACTAAAATAAATGTGATATGATAACAACTAACTAGAAAGTTACTAAAATGAAAAATAAAGTCTAAACTAAAAATAAGAGATAAAGTGAGGTAAACAATTGTGAGAACAATCAAGAAATGGTATTATACCATAAATTTTAGCTATTTTAATTAATTAATTGAATTAATTAAATTCTCCCAAATTAATATCAAAATTACAAATCAACTATCGTTGCAAATGTAATTTTAATAGTAACATTTTAGAAAATTAAGTTTAATACCCCACAACTCTAGAAAAATAGATCTACACTCCTTTTAATTAATCACCCGCTAGGATCGATCAATTAAAATTTATGTAAATCTTAGAAAATAAAAATAGAGTTGAAATTCAAATTATAATACCCCACTTAAGAAATCCCTATCTCTAATTCGAATCTAAAATGGGTATTATAACTAGAATTTCAATTTTCTCTCGAAAATCATTTACCCTCTCTCGAGGCGTAAATCTAAGGGTGAGGGATCAAAATTAACATTCAAAGGGAATTTTTAAGTAATCAAACTAATTAAACTAAAATAACATCAATTAAGGGTTTCCCCCACCCCTTGAAAGGGGATTTAGCCTAACATGATATGAAATTTGACAAATTAATAATCAAGGCTACTAAAATAAAATAGAAGGGAATAGAACAAGCAAACCAAATCTCTTTGAGAAAGTTGAACTCTACTCTTCCAAATTGAAGCATACAGTCCCTCTAATTGAGCATCCAAGTGATTTGAAATTAAATATCCACTCAATTAAATCTCTTACAATATTTAATCTCACAAATATCTAACAAAAATAAAAAGAATAAAATAAAACTATTTACAAATGGTGTTTTTCTCTACAATTCTCTCTTTAGAAATTCCTATCTAAAAGCTCTTTTTCTCATATGGGGTCTTCATCTTCATTTATAGTAGGCACATGGAGCATGGGATAGTTTTGAGAATTGGCTTGAGTGTGCATGGAAATTGTGAGAGGAGTGTGAGGTCATGTGGGTGAGGGGATTTGAGAATAAAATCTGATATGGTTAAAGAGGTATTTTAGGAAAGTGGGTAAAAAGGGAATTTGAGGGTATTTGGGTAAAAAGAGGGTTTTTTAAGCATGTGGGATAAATGAGTTGGTTTATGGTTTTGTCTTGGTTTGTTAACAGGTGGATACGTCATTTGGATTTTGTAGAAATGGGTAGAAGTTGAAATGGGTCTTGAAATTGGGTATCCGGGTTCTTGGTTGTCGGAGGTGGATTCAGCAGTGTTGTCGGTGTGGCTTGAGGGTTGTCTCCGGCGGTGGGGTTATCGTACCTATTTATAGTGGACAAGGTGCTTACAGATGTTTTGTGTAGATAAACCTTACTATCCTTCCTCTAAATGTTTAGAGGTGAGTGGATTATCAGAGTTTTGGATTAGTCAGAAATTAGAGTCCGATGACTAAAATGGGATAACAACAAACAGTCTTAGGTGGATTTTTCCTTTTGTAAAAGTTACACCACCGGGAACAGAGATTCGAAGAACGAACAAGAGTAGTCAGATGTTCTATGGTTTCTCCCAGGATGGGAGTTTTGTGTTTAGATAAACACAGGAGTTGATACGAAGTGAGGTGCGGCCTCCCAATAATATTGAGATAATGCGGCCAATGATGTATAGGCTATTCTTATTCGAATGTTGTTTAGTAAGATCACAAGGTGGGGTGAATTTAGTGAGGTGTGACCCTATAACCGATGAAGTGTCGAGAGTGTTCAACAAGCTTGTTGTGAAGCGGGGGTTGTAGCGATTGAGCCTTACTTTGAATTTTGTTTTTAGAACGGGAGGATACCTAATTTTTCCAAGCATGCCTTACTTTTTCGAATTTCGGAACGAAATTCCGTTAGGGGGACGTATGTAATACCCCGTAATTTTATGGTTTTTAATTATGAGATTAATTAATTGAAATTGCTTTTAATTATGGGATTAATTAAATTAATTTGGGATAATTAAATGGAAATTAATTCGAATTTAAATAACTAGCGAGGCGAGAGTTAGTATTTGATTATGATTATGATGATGTTGTATATTACTGAGTGATTATGGTAATATGTAATTATTGAATTTATTAAAATTATCGTGAGTTAAAAATACGACAGTTTCGATAATTAAGTTAGGACGCGCGTAACAGTCGCGTCATGAATCAATTTAAATGAAATTATAAGTAAATTATATTTGTATCATCCATATGGTCATTTTGAGTGCACCAACGTGTCAGGAAGGATTGAAATAGTCAGAAAACACTAGCCGGGGGTTTAGTTTGGGTCCCGGGGCATTTTTAGACCTAACCAACAATCCGGGAGGGTATTTTAGTCATTTTAATTTTTAATGAATAGTGACCTATAAAAATTAGGTGTTATTTATCACTCAACCTTAGGGACACTAGGTCCATTATCTGTCAAAACCAAAGAGTGGACAACGTGAATAGAGAGGAGAAGTTCCAAGGGTTTCCAAGGACCGCACACCACCACTATTGCCGAATTTGTGACCAGAAAGAGAAGGACAACCAACCTTAATCGTCATCAAAGGATCAGAACATCTAAACAGAGGCAAGTGATTTAACTTACAATGATTCAGTACATATAATACCCATGATAGTTTAGAATCAGAGATTAAACTAGAAATATTATTAATCTCATGAATTGGAGAATTTAATCTTGAATATGGGTAGGTTTTGCATGTAGATGAACTTCTGGTATGTAGAGACAAAAAAATCATAATCCATGTGTACAAATTCAAGGATTAATGTTGAGAAATTTGATGTTCTTGAATAAATTTGGAAGAACTAGGTTTAGAGGAATATTTGTGACTTTTAATCCAAGAAACCGTTAGTTAATGATGGTTTAATGATTCTAAAACGTTGGAGATTGTGGAAAAATGTTGATGTAATGAGTAGTATGCTTGGTTGGGAGTTTGGGACGCTGTAATGGAGGATTTGGGATGTAAATTTGGAGAACCCGTAACTATTTAAAGAATTTATGGGCAAACACCTGCTTGATCGATCGATCGACTGGTTCGATCGATCGACCCTTTGCCTTCAATCGATCGCCCCCTCCTGATTTTTGAAATCTTTCTCCTTTAAAGTTTAATATAAATCCCAAGCATATAATGATTCTTAGTGTGATTAGTATAGTATTGTGGGACTTAGTTAAGGTCAGTGGGATCATAGTTGATACCTAGAAAAATGGTTTACCTTATAGAATTGAATGTTATTACTTATGAGGGTCTACCGAGTGAGGTACGGTTAGAAATCGTTCGATTTGAGACTATAATGGGAATGAATGATGATATAAGGTTAGGAACAGTAACGGAGGGACTTTAAGTTATGGAGATAACCTTAGAAATGAATAGGAAACCTATTAACCTTTTGGGATAAGTTTAGGTATTCAAATTGAAACGACGAGAGAGTTATCAAACTAAATATATATTACGTAGAATGTTCGGAATAAACTTTCTACGTATGTGACTTATAAGATGGAATGTGTGAATACCTATATTGATATATAATTACTTAGGTTGTGTGAATGCCTAATGTGTGGATTTCTTATGTGTATGACATACCAACCATACTTGCTATCACGGGAGGTTGGCTTTCGAAAAAGAACTATCTGATCTTTGTGTGCCTACGAGGGGATTTAGATTGGCACCTTAAGGACATAGGGTTGTGAATGACTTATTTGTAAGTTGATAAGTCAGCTGACCATGGGAGCATAGGTATGTACATGACCCATGGGTATGTGAACTATGTTTGCCTACAATACGTGTGATTTTGTTTATTGAAACGGGTCCTGAGCGATTCGAAACACGTAGTCCTTATGTACGTGATGTATCGGGATTCGATAGCAGAGTATGCGTGCACGACAGCTTAGCCTAGGGGTGCCATATTTGTATATATATGTTGAGAATGATATACTTGTACTTGTAACTGACTCACTGTTAAATTGTGAATGCGAATAATTGTGATATTTGAATGGGATTAAAAATGTGAGAATCCACATAGTAATTGATGTAATACTTTGATTAATATGAATTTGAGATTTATGCAGAATATATTTGAATAATACGAATAGACCCCTATATTATAATGTGAAGACAGGAAGTGGTACAAACTAGTTAGTTAGTGGCATAACTAGGATGGGTTAAAGGTATACGTTAGGCGTGCACATTAGTTGAGGGGTAAGGAACACATGCGAGAGCACGTAACTAACATGTATATAATATTTAATGTTTAATGTAATTAAACACTTGCTATATTTTTAAACTGTTGTCACCTCGGGCTCTGACCCGTTTGCTTTCAAATCTATTTTCTTGTAAAACCTTTTTAGGTGCCCAACCACAGGGACGCCAAGCATAAGAGTTCCATTACATTGACGTGCTGTAGCTGCCGTGGAAGTTATAGGATCTCGGTATTAGACGCCTCCACATTCTGCGCTTGATTCTATTCAGGGTTACTCATCGATTAGGTCATGTCGACCGTTTTCATTTAGAGATAGCATTCTAAGACTTTCAGTTTTATTTCAGATTTTGGTTTATTTATTCAAACTCTTGTATCGAGATTTTATTTTACTCGGGTGTTATTATTGGAGTGTTTACTCTAGACTCAGTTTATTTCATTTCGTTGGTTATTCATATGAGATTGTTTATGCGATTGTTGGATGATGATTTAATTACTTGGTTAATTGTTAACTTAATTAATAAAAAAAATTGGCAACTATCTTTTTAAATATTAGGTGGCTAGTAATCAATTAAATGTTTTCGACTGTGATTCTAAGACTGAACCAACTTGATATTTTGTGTTAATTTTATAAAGGAGTAGCTACCCAGTATTTAATTAGTAGGGGTGTCACATAACCATCCGGTTTACACTTGCACACATTGTGGTAAGTAAGGTCATCCTAGGCGTTTCTGTTACAAGCTTTTAAAAGGACCTAGGAAGTTTAATAGAAAGGTAAATTCGACTCTTGAAAGCCCCACTTGTCATTGCAAATCTGTTTGGGTTAAGAAATCGGATTTAGAGCTTTTTGGTCTAATTGTTCACGACTCTTGTTTGCTTGCACGTGATTCGCCCCCATGTTAGGAGCTTTGGCTGATCCCATTAGATGTTGTCATACACTAGTTGTGCGTCTTGATATACCTTTGCTAGTGTTATGACTTAATTATTGAGTTTGCGATTTCGCTACTATTTTGTCAAAGTATTGGATCTGTCAAGCCCTTCCGGGGGCTATTTTAGGGAAATTTTTGCACTGGGCAACACTGTTTAACATTCTGGGCAAAATTGTGAAAGTGATGATTACTCGATCGAGCGAGATTTAATGTCGCGAGAAGTTGTCATTCAAACGATAAACAATCTCTTTCGAGCGACACTATACTTCATTGGAACGACATGTTGGGTTTTCTGCACTTTTTTGTTTGCAGTACCTTATGTTCATTACTTACATTATTTGGTTTTGCCGGGTTGGTTCTGACAGTTCATATGCAGTTTCTTTTGGTATTTATGCTTAATTGTTAATATTGCATTGCTCGTTTAATCACACCAACTTATATTGATGATTCTTTGCATGATTTACTGTTTACTAGCATAGGATGATGATCGTGCCGATATTATGTCTATTGCTAGTGTGTACCATGTTTGTATTTATGGTTTTTATTTTTTGAAAAAGTTTGGAAAAATACAAAAAGACTTTCATTTTATCGAAAAATTGAAAAAAATAAAAATAGTTTTGTATTTTGTTTTAAACCATATATGAATGGGCACTTAGGATGATCGAGTCACAATTTCAATCCTTTCATCCATGTGACAATTTAATAGTGTTTTGAGATAATATATCTTGTCATTTATGTGCTTTGCAATGTTTGGAGTCACTGAGATGTAATTAGTTGTTCTAACGACATCGTATGTCGTTCGAGCTTTAAAGTACACGTGATTTTTTATTAATTAGTTTTCATTTGTTTTCTAATATTAATTCTGCATCATGTTTATGTGCATTTACTATGTTACTGTTGAGTCATGTTTAATAGAATAGTCATGTCTTTGTTGACCGTGTGTTTGTTGGTTCGCGCCAGCGACATTAGTTAAACTTGAAATTTAACAAAACCATTTTTCTGTTTTAATATAATGCAGGTGATAATGGAAAGTTATTGGATTGCTAGGTGTTGTTATTTGGATAATATGGATTGCATTGAAATTTTTGGAGACAGCTCATTAGATTTCATATGCAATGAGTTACGTAGCAGGTTTATGGATTTGAAAGTTGGATCTTTTTCATTGAAATACAACTTTGGTGATGAAAGTCGATTCATGTTGCTTTGTGATAAATATGTTCGTTGTATATTGCGGTCTCAAGTGATTCTCAATGCTGATTTTATTTGGATATATGTCTTTATTCAGCAGCTTTTGCCACTAGTACAATTCATGAACGGTTTGAATGTATATATAGAATTTTTGAACGGGTTGACCACAGTTATACAAGTTATGAGAGGGTTAAATGTAGTAGTAGAAGTAGAGAAATGGTAGACTATATATCATCATCCATTACAACGGATATTAGTAGTGGAGTTGAAAATGATATTTATATTGGAGGTGTGGAGTCGAGTACGTCAAAATTTTATCTCACTAATGATTAGAATACATATATTAGTCTTGAAGAGCAGTGTTTCAAAGGAGGTGTGGTTGAATTTCATGATAAGTTGTGAAAGTATGCTGTTGAGGTTGGTTTCAAGTATATATATTTGAAGGATGATAAAACTCGGGTGACAGCAGAGTGTTCTAAAAGGAATATTAAGAATTGCATGTGGAGAGTTCATGCTTCATTATCAACATTAAATGGTTACTTTTATATAAGAAGTCTGAACAATGAGCATGAGAACGTATGTGCTTGCGTTCAAATGATAAAATTATATATTAAACACCTTTTAACTCAAACAAACCCTAAACATGCAACAATATGTGATTGAATAAGATAATGAACTAAGCAAGAACATTCAAACACATGCTTGTGAGGAAAAATCCCCCAAAGGGGCAAAACCATTTATTTTTATTATAATATTGTGACTGTACAATTTCGGATTACAATGAAAATACAAGTGACTAAGAATTACCCTCAGGTGTCGGATTCTGTAGTCGACGGCTGGAAATGTCCCTTTCCAGGAGGGTTGCAATGAAGAAGAAGAACGGTCTTCTCCACAAGGGTATGAACAGAAAAAATGCGTTCCTGGGTTGTAAAGTGATTCACAAGTGTTTGGAAATTTGTGTGAATAAAAAACCTAGAGTCTTGGTTCTCAATAGGTGAAGACTTAGAGTTTTTGTGCTCTGAAAATCGTGTATAGAAGTCTTAGAAAACCACTTCCCGTAGTGGGTTTATAAAGGAATAACATGGCCTAAAAAATCTCTGCACGATCTGTTTGAGATTAGCCCAGGCGGACCGATTTGGGTCTGAGGCGGATCGGTCCGGGTAGGCGGATCGGTTCTTTTTATTTTAGGCTTCTTCGGTTTGCTTGCGGTTCGGGGTGTACTGGCTTTTCAGCAGGCGAACCGGTCCGGGTATGAGGCGGATCGGTTCTTTTATTCTGGGCAGACCGGTCCGGCCTGTCAGACTTTGATTCCTCTTCTTCTTCTTTTGATATTCGGATCCGTTGATAACTGTGTGAATCTTGAATTTCTTCAACGGTATAACGACGTGCGACATAACAAATTGATAATGGACAAAAATGTCCTTACAAATCTCCCCCTATGTCTATGCCGGTACATACATAAAAACAAACATCCGAAGTATCAAACAACTAAAAATGCCTATACAAATCTACCCTTCCATGAACCTAAAATTGGAAAGATACAATTAAATAAGACTTCAACGTTTGCCCTTCAACTCTTCAGGAATCTCAACACTTTTCTCATCAGGGTGTGCAATCCAATGATAATCCATGTAGTACCTACACACATGATAAAAGACAAAATACCAAGTGACGTATCGAGTTTGAAATGAGATCAAATGAAGAAAGCATGTTGTATCAAATCTCAAAAACACAAAACTCCCCCAAAATATCTCCCCCTTTTTATGATGTCCCCAAATAGACAAATGAGAGAAATAAAGCAAAAAAGCAAGTGCGGGGTGTCACTAGGATAAAATCACACCATGAATGAACACAAAAACAACCAAGTCGATGATAGCGTAAATGAAGTGGTTGTGATACCCCGACTAATTAAATACCGGGTAGCTACTCCTTTATAAAATTAATTCAAAATGCCAAGTTGGCTCAGTTAATAGCATCACTGTCGAAAACATTTTATTATATCTAACCACCTAGTATTTAAAAAGCAAGTTGCCAAATTTTAATTGAAGTCTGATTAACATGCAAGAAATAAAATGAAGAAATAGATAACACCATTCACCATGCTGAAATGAAATGAATAACCATCACAATAGAGTAAATAAAGTCTGGAGGAAACCCCTCACTACAATCCCATAACTGAAATGAATAACTGAAACAAATACATGCTAAAGTCTGAAAACTGAAATGTAAAAGATGCTCTAAATAGAAATGGGCAACATGCCCTACAACTGATAGATAGTGACTCTGGAATCCAAAGAATAGAAGCGTCTATGAGCAAATCCCTGTAGCTTCCACAAACAGCTACAGCTCGTCACCTGAATGAGTACATATGCTTGGTGTCCTTGTGGCTGGGCACCTAAAATGGTTTTACAAAGAAAAAGATTTGAAAAGCAAACGGGTCAGAGCCCGAATGTGTTATATTTTAAAAACCTGCAAGTGCTTTAAAAACATTTAAAACATAAAATGCGAAGTACATGTTAGGACGTGCACTCACATTATATTCTCACCTCTCGTCTAACTGTGCACTCCTAACGCAAGTACCCATCTATAACGACCCATACTACTAGCTAACTGACAACATAACTAGCTAGAATACCAAAGGTTCTACCCATTTTACTCGGTTCATTTAACATAACAACGCTCGTAATTTAATAGAGGTTTAACATAAACTCAGTTACTAAATATGCCATTGATATAACTATCAGTTAACTCATTATATAACTCGAAACAATACCGTAATATTTTTACAACATTAGCATGAGGATTCCCATTACTATAATGTATATTATTCATATCATAAATATACAATACAAGCACCCCGCAATCTAAGCTGTAGTGCACACATACTCTGCTATCCATCCCGGTACATCACGTACATAAGGATCACATATTCCGAATCTCTCAGGAATAGTTCAGATAACACAAATCACAAATAGTGGAGGCGAACACAGTCACCATCACATGGGTCACGCACATACCTACGCTCCCATGGTCAGCGGACTTATTAATGTCACAATAAGTCTTTCTATGACCTATGTTCATCAAGGTACCAGTCTATATCCCCCCCGTAGGCACACAAGGATTAGAGGGTCCTAAGGGAACGCAAACCTCCCGTGATAGCAAGTATGGTAGGTATGTCATACACATAATCCATATACTAATACTAAGTAATCACACATCTTAGTAATACCGTATTTTAATCGTAGTACATATCGCATTCTCGTACTAACTATAATCATCACAATTCGTGCTATTCCGGTTTATAATTACACGCGCTATAATTCATCCTCACATCGTAGTAGACACTCACGTCTCAATCCAAATGATTCATAGAATATAACTCTCATATATAATTTACTCATCTCAATAACCCAAAAGTCCCAAATCAATCACTATATTATCAAAGGAATACTAACTCTACCCTTGAACCAGTCCCCGGGACTCCAAAAGTCAAAACATTCCAAAAAGGACCAAACTGTCAACTCGTTAGAAGTCTCGTTCGAACGAGGCTTCGAACGAGTTTGGTCTGTCAGGTCGTTAGAAGTCTCGTTCGAACGAGGCTGTTCGAACGAGATCCCAGTTCGTTCGAACGAACTGACCCTTCTAACGATATCTCGTTCGAACGAGATATCGAACGAAAATCCCTACTCGTTAATAACGACTGGTCAACTCGTTAGAAGCTCGTGTGAACGAGTTCGTTCGAACGACCTGGGGGTTGCTTCTAACGAGAGGCCAGTTTCGGCCCAAAATTTCCCAAAAATCGTTTTTCACCATTTTTACTCCTCAAATCACCTCTAAAATTTATCCCAACATTTGTTTTAAAGTCTCTAAACAATTCTAAACATAGTATAACCACATCCTATCACGTTTGTATGGATATACTCACCCAAATCATCAATCAATTTACAATTACTTAAACTTTTCCCCAATTCATTTATGAACATGAACCCTAAAATTTGGAACCTTCAATTCATCAATTAAAATCCGTTTTTCTTTCACCCAAAACATGTATTAACATCAGATTAATCATTTACCTATCCTTCTACATGCAATCCTTCTCAAATTCCTCAAGTTTTATCATCTAGACTACATGGGTTTTCATATTTCATCAAGAACAACCATAAATCTGAATTTTCTAACATGGAAAAGACATTCTCAGTAATTAAATGGAAATAAATTCACTTGCCTTGGTTTGATTTCTGAATTTGGTGTGGATTCGGTGTAGAATTTCTGCAGAATTCCTCTCTCTCTCTCTCCTTCTCTAAGCTTTCTTCTTCAAAAAGCTATGGTGGCTAGGGTTTGCTTTGGGGAACCTATGAAAACCTAATTTAATAAACCTTCGTAGCTTGTTGGGTTAATAAAGGTTGGTTGGGTCAATCCCTTATCAGATTACAACTCTCAATTTTCGTCACTTTTAATTACCCAAAAATACCAAATTACTAAAATACCCTTTATAGTGCCGGGATGGCCTAAAAATACCCCGGGACCCAAACTATACCCCCGGCTAGTGTTTTCTGACTATCTCGACCCTTCCGGACGCGTCGGCGCACTCAAAACGACCATTCGGATTATAGATTTTAAATTCACTTTTAGTATCAAAATTTTATACCGTGACGCGGCGGTCCCACGCGTCTCAACAAAATTTCCAAATTGCCGTATATAAATCTCACGACAAATTTTATAATACCAAATACATATATAATCATATATGCACTTAATCAAATACCAATTCGTATCTCATTAGTATTTTTAACCCGGATTAATTTCCAATTAATACGCATTTAATTAATTAATCCCAAAAATAAATATAGCCAAAAAGGTCCAATACATTAAATGATATACATATGAAAGGGTAAAACATTTAATGCAGCGTGTGCGTCAAGAAGATAATGAATAGTTGAATAGTTGTCCGTCTGGTAATTAATGATACGGCCGAGATGCAGTTCGGACCGCCTTAGTTGCTCGTTGATCAAGAGTTCCTCGGAGTGCTTAGAGTATCTCGGGATGATAGAGTTCCTCGGGGTGTCCTCCTCATTGCTTGGAGAGAACATGACTTGGTCGGGGGAAATAAACTTCCTCGTTGTTATTGTGCCATGTAGATTGACACGTGTCTTCTTATTATTGGTCCACATCAGCAGATTAAATTTGGTATCAACAGAAGCCCCCAATACTCCATGAAATTTTGTTGAGACGCGTGGGACCGCCGCATCACGGTATAAAATTTTGATACTAAAAGTGAATTTAAAATCTATAATCCGAATGGTCGTTTTGAGTGCGCCGACGCGTCCGGAAGGGTCGAGATAGTCAGAAAACACTAGCCGGGGGTATAGTTTGGGTCCCGGGGTATTTTTAGGCCATCCCGGCACTATAAAGGGTATTTTAGTAATTTGGTATTTTTGGGTAATTAAAAGTGACGAAAATTGAGAGTTGTAATCTGATAAGGGATTGACCCAACCAACCTTTATTAACCCAACAAGCTACGGAGGTTTATTAAATTAGGTTTTCATAGGTTCCCCAAAGCAAACCCTAGCCACCATAGCTTTTTGAAGAAGAAAGCTTGGAGAAGGAGAGAGAGAGAGGAATTCTGCAGAAATTCTACACCGAATCCACACCAAATTCAGAAATCAAACCAAGGCAAGTGACTTTATTTCCATTTAATTACTGAGAATGTCTTTTCAATGTTAGAAAATTCAGATTTATGGTTGTTCTTGATGAAATATGAAAACCCATGTAGTCTAGATGATAAAACTTGAGAAATTTGAGAAGGATTGCATGTAGAAGGATAGGTAAATGATTAATCTGATGTTAACACATGTTTTGGGTGAAAGAAAAACGGATTTTAATTGATGAATTGAAGGTTCCAAATTTTAGGGTTCATGTTCATAAATGAATTGGGGAAAAGTTTAAGTAATTGTAAATTGATTGATGATTTGGGTGAGTATATCCATACAAACGTGATAGGATGTGGTTATACTATGTTTAGAATTGTTTAGAGACTTTAAAACAATTGTTGGGATAAATTTTAGAGGTGATTTGAGGAGTAAAAATGGTGAAAAACGATTTTTCGGAAATTCTGGGCCGAAACTGGCCTCTCGTTAGAAGCAACCCCCAGGTCGTTCGAACGAACTCGTTCGAACGAGCTTCTAACGAGTTGACCAGTCGTTATTAACGAGTAGGGATTTTCGTTCGATATCTCGTTCGAACGAGATATCGTTAGAAGGGTCAGTTCGTTCGAACGAACTGGGATCTCGTTCGAACAGCCTCGTTCGAACGAGACTTCTAACGACCTGACAGACCAAACTCGTTCGAAGCCTCGTTCGAACGAGACTTCTAACGAGTTGACAGTTTGGTCCTTTTTGGAATGTTTTGACTTTTGGAGTCCCGGGGACTGGTTCAAGGGTAGAGTTAGTATTCCTTTGATAATATAGTGATTGATTTGGGACTTTTGGGTTATTGAGATGAGTAAATTATATATGAGAGTTATATTCTATGAATCATTTGGATTGAGACGTGAGTGTCTACTACGATGTGAGGATGAATTATAGCGCGTGTAATTATAAACCGGAATAGCACGAATTGTGATGATTATAGTTAGTACGAGAATGCGATATGTACTACGATTAAAATACGGTATTACTAAGATGTGTGATTACTTAGTATTAGTATATGGATTATGTGTATGACATACCTACCATACTTGCTATCACGGGAGGTTTGCGTTCGCTTAGGACCCTCTAATCCTTGTGTGCCTACGGGGGGGATATAGACTGGTACCTTGATGAACATAGGTCATAGAAAGACTTATTGTGACATTAATAAGTCCGCTGACCATGGGAGCGTAGGTATGTGCGTGACCCATGTGATGGTGACTGTGTTCGCCTCCACTATTTGTGATTTGTGTTATCTGAACTATTCCTGAGAGATTCGGAATATGTGATCCTTATGTACGTGATGTACCGGGATGGATAGCAGAGTATGTGTGCACTACAGCTTAGATTGCGGGGTGCTTGTATTGTATATTTATGATATGAATAATATACATTATAGTAATGGGAATCCTCATGCTAATGTTGTAAAAATATTACGGTATTGCTTCGAGTTATATAATGAGTTAACTGATAGTTATATCAATGGCATATTTAGTAACTGAGTTTATGTTAAACCTCTATCAAATTACGAGCGTTGTTATGTTAAATGAACCGAGTAAAATGGGTAGAACCTTTGGCAGTCTAGCTAGTTATGTTGTCAGTTAGCTAGTAGTATGGGTCGTTATAGATGGGTACTTGCGTTAGGAGTGCACAGTTAGACGAGAGGTGAGAATATAATGTGAGTGCACGTCCTAACATGTACTTCGCATTTTATGTTTTAAATGTTTTTAAAGCACTTGCAGGTTTTTAAAATATAACACATTCGGGCTCTGACCCGTTTGCTTTTCAAATCTTTTTCTTTGTAAAACCATTTTAGGTGCCCAGCCACAAGGACACCAAGCATAGGTACTCATTCAGGTGACGAGTTGTAGCTGTTTGTGGAAGCTACAGGAATTTGCTCATAGACGCTTCTATTCTTTGGATTCCAGAGTCACTATCTATCAGTTGTAGGGCATGTTGCCCATTTCTACTTAGAGCATCTTTTACATTTCAGTTTTCAGACTTTAGCATGTATTTGTTTCAGCTATTCATTTCAGTTATGGGATTGTAGTGAGGGGTTTCCTCCAGACTTTATTTACTCTATTGTGATGGTTATTCATTTCATTTCAGCATGGTGAATGGTGTTATCTATTTCTTCATTTTATTTCTTGCATGTTAATCAGACTTGAATTAAAATTTGGCAACTTGCTTTTTAAATACTAGGTGGTTAGATATAATAAAATGTTTTCGACAGTGATGCTATTAACTGAGCCAACTTGGCATTTTGAATTAATTTTATAAAGGAGTAGCTACCCGGTATTTAATTAGTCGGGGTGTCACAGTGGTGTGATCAAATTCGATAGGAAAATCAATGCATACAAATATGACATATGTGCACGATGAATATTGGATACTCCTAGCGAATGAACTCAAATGCGTCCTTGCTGGAAAAGAATGACAATATAAGATATTGACTCAATCAAAGCTCAAAGTGATTTTCACACCAATAACGTCCAAAACGATTTATGCTTTTTCAGGACTTTCAAGGAAGTGCAAACCCGTTTAAAGATTCTCCAACAAAACTCCCTCAGATATATATTTTGAATAGAGGTATTCTAAATTCTCAAACTTTGGAGAATTGATGGTGAAACCTAAGTGGCCCATATTTGGCATGAAGTGATTGTTATTGCCTTTAAATTTTTTCGAGTCTCTTTTAACCTCTTTGGACCTCGGATATTAAAATTCCTCCTTTTTTTAGGTCCTTTTTAACGGTGGCTTTTGTGCAAAGGATAGATGATTACCTTTCGCAGCCCCTCCCCGTTATACAAAAACACACAGTCTCACCAAAACGGTTTTTACATGCATTCCAATCTTGTCAAGTTTTATCGCATATTGTAAGTTGTACAGACAGAATTGAGATGGAAACACTCAAGCCAATATGAGATGGACAAGTGCAATAATCAAATATAGCCGAGCATGTGTGCAATAAAGGATATAGGAGTCAAACATGTAGGAATATATCACTAATTACATCTCAAAGACTCCATACTAAGTAAAACACATGGATGAAATGATGTAGCGTCTCAAATCTCTATCAAACAGTCACATGGATAAATGGAATGAAGGTGTGACTTGGGTATCTTAAATGTTCATCCATAAAAGGTGCATAAAAATACAAAAATCTTTTTGGGCTTTTTTAAAAAAATTTATCAAAATAAAATCTTTTTGTGCTTTTCTTAAAAAAATATAAAAGAAAATCTTTTTGTATTTTTCAAAAGAAATATAAAAAGCAATAAATTAATAAATAAATAAATAGATGTACAACTAAGAAATGGTACAAATAAAACAGACTAGCAATAGGAATGGTATGATATGAACATGAGGAAGAATCATATTCTAGTCATAGACCAACCCCTCAATTAATTGTGCAAATCCCCAAAGACTTCCTAAGACTCTCAAATCTAAGGGCGTCTAAAGGTTTTGTGAAAATCTCGGCTAACTGACGGTCGATGGGAACAAAACTCAGGGATACAGTGTTCTCCTCAACTAACTGACGAATAAAGTGCTCACGTATCCTGATGTGCTTTGTGCGCGAATGCTGGATGGGATTGCGGGATATGTGAATCGCGCTCGTGTTATCACAAGAAATGATCATGGTGTCCTGTGAAATCCCATAATCCTCCAATATTTGCTTCATTCACAAAAGTTGGGTGCAACAACTCCCGATGGCTATGTACTCAGCCTCCGCAGTGGACAAAGAGATGGAATTTTGCTTCTTGCTCAGCCAGGAGACAAGAGCAGAACCAAAATAGAAACACCCACCAAAAGTGCTCCTACAACCATCTACATCCCCTGCCCAATCGGCATCCGAATAGGCGGACAAACGGTCATCGGTATCAAAGAAATACCAAATACCGTATGAGAGAGTCCCACTCACGTATTTAATAATACGTTTGAGAGCAAGTAAATGTGACTCTTTTGGGGACGCCTGATATCGCGCACAGACTCCAACACGAAAGGCGATATCGGGACGACTGGCAGTCAAGTAGAGAAGACTACCGATCATACTCCGATATAAGGTTTGCTCTACGTCCTTGCCTGAAGTGTCCTTACTAAGCTTGGTAGTGGTACTCATAGGTGTACGTGCATGCTTAGCGGAGTCTAAACCAAATTTCTTCACTAGGTCTCTAGCATACTTGGATTGGGAGATGAACATCCCATCCTCTAGCTGACGAACCTGGAGACCAAGGAAGAATGTAAGCTCACCAACCATGCTCATCTCAAACTCACTTTTCATCTCCTCCTTAAAGTGGTGAGCATGCTGGGAGCATGTGGATCCAAAGACTATGTCGTCCACATAGACCTGGGCAACCAAAATAGCACCGTCATCTCTCCTGATGAACAATGTCATATCTACTCCCCCTATCTTGAAGCCATGAGCTAAGAGATAAGAAGTAAGCCTCTCGTACCAAGCACGGGGTGCTTTCTTAAAACCATACAAGGCTTTCCTCAGATAGTAGACGTGCTCCGGGTGCTGAGGGTCTTCAAACCCTTTTGGTTGTTCCACATAAACCTCCTCCTATGGAATGCCATTAAGAAAGGCACTCTTGACATCCATCTGATATAACTTGAAGCGCAGATGACATGCGATGGAGAGCAGAAGACGGACGGACTCAAGCCTCGCAACAGGAGCAAATGTCTCCCCAAAGTCTACACCCTCTATCTGTGTATAGCCTTGAGCGACCAACCTAGCCTTATTTCTGATTATGGTACCATTTTCATCCATTTTGTTCTTAAAAATCCACCGGGTACCTATCACATTAGTCTCACTAGGTCGGGGGACTAGTTCCCAAATATTGTTCGTTTTAAACTGAAGCAACTCATCCTGCATAGCAGATATCCAGTGTTCATCCTTGAGTGCTTCTTTATGGTTCTTGGGCTCGACTTTGGACGTGTAGCAAAGATGGCTAACAACATTCTCTAGCTGAGCACAAGTCTTGACCCCTAGAGTGGGATCGCCAACAATGGCAGATGGGTCATGACTCTTGCGAACCCAAGCAGGTGTGTCCCCTAGCACAAGAGTAGGGTCCACAGAGTGTAAGAGAGAAACAGGTAAATCACTGTCAGAACAATCCTCATCCTCACACTGAAAGTTAGGATCAATAACGGTCGGTGGTTCGTCATCTTGCATGGTGAAGTTTATTGATTCCATAACCTTAGAGCTCTTCAGGTTAAAAACCCGATACGCTCTGCTGTTTGATGAATATCTTAGAAATATTCCCTCGTCGCTCCGGGAGTCGAACTTTCCTAATTGCTCTCTATCCCGTAGGATGTAGCATTTACTCCCAAAAACACGAAAATATGTCAGGTTGGGCTTCTTGCCAGTCCACAACTCATAAGGAGTCTGAAGTGTGTGTGGACCCAAATAAACCCTATTCGTCGTGTGGCATGCAGTAGACACTGCCTCTGCCCAAAATCTCCTAGAAACTTTATGACCTAGAAGCATAGATCTAGCCATTTCTTGGATCATTCTATTCTTTCTCTCAACAATCCCATTTTGCTGAGGATTTCTCACAGTAGAAAACTCATGTTTGATCCCGAGGCTATCACAGTAAGGATCTACCTTTGCTTCTGTGAATTCAGTGCCATTGTCACTACGCATCCTATCAAAAGTTTACCGGCTTGATTGTAGACTTTACACGCGTCTCGATCAAACTTTACTGCAAAGTCAGTGTCGCACAGCTGACTAATGCTGAGAAGGTTTGCTTTCAAACCCTTGACGTACAAAACATTTTCTAGCTTAGGGAATCCAGGTAAATCGATAGTACCACGTCCTATAATGCTATACTTGCTCCCATCTCCACAGGTGACTCTGCCATCTTGATAATCCTTAAGAGTCGTAAAAAATAAGGCATCACCTGTCATATGTCTGGAGCACCCACTGTCAAAATACTACTGTGAGATATTGTGTGCTTTGAGAACAACATGAACAACGAAGGCCTTTTTATCTTTCTTAGGTACCCAAGCAGAGATGACCTTTTGTTTGCCTTTGTTGTTGTTGGTTTTAGCTGGAATGTGAGAAGCATTCACTAACGGCAAAGACATCCGTCGGAATTCTTCCATCAAACTCTGAGATGTGGCAGCTAAGAACTCAACTCGCTCTCTCAGACTAGAAAACTCATCAGTATGACGTAGTGGAGCAGTAGTACGTCGTGTCCGACCCATGCTATAGCAAAACTCCCTAAGGTGGCCTTTTCTTTTGCAATAAGTACAAAAGAACACAGTCAAAGGCGGACCTTGGTTTGCCTTTCTTGGTCGAACTCTCCTTCGAGGTTTTTTACGATGGCCATAAGGAGTCGTAGTAAACTCAAGAACTGGTCCAGGGGAAATTTGGGACGTGGAGGCACCATCATAACCAATTCTTTGCCGATCACCAAAACCTAAAGCGGGGCCGAAGAGCATCTTTCCCATTTTCCCAGATCTGTCCTCGATTTGTACCTTGACTTCCCGTGCTTTCTCAAGATCATGAGTCAGCTGGGCGACAAGGGCTTCAAGTTTCTTCCGAGTCTCCACGGAGGAATGGAGCTGACTCGTAAGGCTAGCCACTTGTTTAGTCAAGTCCCCTTTCTCTTTCTCAAAAACACTCTCTCTCTCTCTAAACAAGCTCACTTTCTCGACACAGGCAGATTCTCTCTCTCTCAGGGCGGTGAAGGTGGAGGACTCTCTCTCTCTTGCTCTTCTTAATTATTCCTCTAAGCCGGTGATCTTAAGGACTAATGCTTTATTTCGCTTTTTAGTTTTAAATGACTCAGAATATAACTCAGCGTAGGCGCGTTGAATATCACTCTCGCTCTCACTTGAGTCATCATCCCCCTCACTCACATCGATCTCACTATCGAGGTGTCCCTGTGAAGCATCATCCTCATCGTCGTGGAGAGAACTAGGAGTGCTCACTTGACTGGCCATGAATGTGGTGAAGTTACACTCATGCGGTGACTCATCTCCTGAATCCACCGTCTCGACCTCACTGTCGTCGCTAAGAGTAGCATTAAGGACAACTTTTTCTTTCTCTCTATTCAGACGAGTGGCACACTCAAAGGCTCTATAACCCCTACCATCGCACTCGAAGCATCTCTCACTTTCTTTATTAGGAGGATTTTTGGAATCTTTTTCATTTTTCTTTTCAAACTTATTTTTCTCAAATTTCTTTTTATCTTTAAAATTGTTATTTTTCTTAAATTTGAGAACCCTCTTGAATTTTTTTGCAAAAAGAGCCAAATCATCTAAGTCAAAATCACACTCAGAATCAGACGTGTCAGTCTCTCTCTTTCTAAATGACTCTACCGTCTTTCTAGCCGACCCCTCACTCCTTCTCTCTTGGGCATTAAGTGCAATTCCCTTATCTTTAGATTTAGCGGTTTTAGGGAACATATCAATTTCATATGTTTGCAAATCTCCTACAAGTTCTTCTAATTTTAGCGTATTTAAATTACCCATAGAATTTAGCACAATGACTTTAGGGATAAAACGCTTAGGTAAAGATCGCAAAATCTTTTTAAAAACTCTAGCATTAGGAATATGTTCACCAAGATTAAAGCTAGTATTCACAATGTCAGAAAGTCTAGCATAAAATTCATCAAAGCATTCAGATTCATGCATGGTGATGGTTTCAAATTAAGTTGTTAAATTTTGCAATTTAGACTCTTTTACAGCATTGGTTCCTTCATGGGTGAGTTGTAAGACATCCCATGCCTCTTTTGACGTGGTGCACGTCATTATGCGTTTGAACTCATCAGGTGCGACAGACCCAGAAATAGCACTTAGACCCTTAGAATTAAAAGATGACGATTTAAATTCTTCTTCAGTCCAGGAAGTGACAGGTTTCAAGTTGATCACATTATCAACAGTCACGGAGGGAGGAGTCCATCCTCTTTCAACCAAAATCCAGACACGTTCATCAATGGCTTTTAATGCAGATCTCATACGGGCTTTCCAATAGGCATAGTTTGTCCCGTCAAAAACTGGCATTTTATTATATAACTTCTCCATTTGAACAGGCACTTTTTCAAAAATCAATTTTTTCAGAAAATTGACATCTTAGAAAAAAATTGCAGAAAATAGGAATACGCGATAGATTAGCGTAACCTGCTCTGATACCAATTTGAGAACGTATGTGCTTGCGTTCAAATGATAAAATTATATATTAAACACCTTTTAACTCAAACAAACCCTAAACATGCAACAATATGTGATTGAATAAGATAATGAACTAAGCAAGAACATTTAAACACATGCTTGTGAGGAAAAATCCCCCGAAGGGGCAAAACCATTTATTTTCATTATAATATTGTAACTGTAGAATTTCGGATTACAATGAAAATACAAAAGACTAAGAATTACCCTCAGGTGTCGAATTCTGTAGTCGGCGGCTGGAAATGTCCCTTTCCAGGAGAGCTGCAATGAAGAAGAAGAAGAACGGTCTTCTCCACAAGGGTATGAACAGAAAAAATGCATTCCTGGGTTGTAAAGTGATTCACAAGTGTTTGGAAATTTGTGTGAATCAAAAACCTAGAGTCTTGGTTCTCAATAGGTGAAGACTTAGAGTTTTTGTGCTCTGAAAATCGTGTATGGAAGTCTTAGAAAACCACTTCCCGTAGTGGGTTTATAAAGGAATAACATGGCCTAAAAAATCTCTTCACGATCTGTTTGAGATTATCCCAGGCGGACCGGTCCGGGTCTGAGGCGGATCGGTCCAGGTAGGCGGATCGGTTCTTTTTATTTTAGGCTTCTTCGGTTCGATTGCGGTCCGGGGTGTACTGGCTTTTCAGTAGGCAGATCAGTTCTTTTATTCTGGGCGAACCGATCCGGCCTGTCAGACTTTGATTCCTCTTCTTCTTTTGATATTCGGATCCGTTGATGACTGTGTGAATCTTGAATTTCTTCAACGGTGTAACGACGTGCGACATAACAAATTGATAATGGACAAAAATGTCCTTACAGAGCATACTTGTAGGGGTGTATATCGTAGTCCATTATGAAAAATAATAGACTCCAAATTAGTTTATGCATTGCATGCGGATGAGTTAAGGGATAAACCATTGCTGAGACCAAATGATGCAGTTAGAGATATCAAGAAAAACTACGATCTTGATATAAGTTATCATCATGTATGGCGTAGCAAAGATATGGCTGCTGGTGAGTTGCATAGTGATGAGAAAGTTTCGTATGCATTAATCAATGATAATAGGGGACTTATATTCTAATATAATCCAGGGTCACATTGCATTCTTGACGTCGAATCGGAGAGCAAATTATTCAAAATAATTTTTATAATGTTTACAGGATCCATTAATGGATTTCAGTACTGTGGGCCTGTTTTGTTTTTGATGGTGCCTTTTTGAAGAGCAGGTACCGTGGAACAATTTTGTCGGCAACTGCAAGGAATGGGAACAATGGTAAATCTGAAGCATTAAAGTTTACTTGACAACATTATGCCTTTATTTTGTAATCCTTTGTATGTTCTTTCAACATAAAATATAGTACATGCATGACATTCATAAAGTACACGCGAATATATGCATGTACTTTGGGAATTACGCGTGTACTTTAAGGTATGTTTTTGTTATTTGCATAGAATCCTAAAGTGCACGCAATAAATAAAACAGTACACGTGAATTAATATTCTATGTCACATGTACTTTGTAATGTCATGCATGTACTTTTGGATACCTTCTTTTTTTGGGGCCAATATTGTAAAGTACACGCATTTCATTACTAACTACACGTGACATCCTGTTTACACTTAATGTTTACATTGTAATGTTTTGCCTGTACTTCGTGATTCTTTCTTTGCTATTGTCAAATGAATTAATAAATTAGACCCAAAAAATCTCTTCGAGCGACACTATACTTCGTTTGAATGACATGTTTGGTTTTCTGCACTTTTCTATTTACAACACCCTATGTTCATTGGTTACATTATTTGATTTTGTGGGGTTGCTTCTGACAGTTCATATGCAGTCTCTTTTAGTAATTATGCTTAATTGCTAATACTGCATTGCTCGTTTAATCATAGTGTCACACCCCGCCTAATAAAATACCGGGTGATCAGTCCTATACCAAATTAAAACAGGAATCCCAGTTGGATCATCCTTAGCATCACTATCGAAAACTTTTTAAAACTTACTAACCACCTAGTATTCCAAAAACTGGTGCCAATTTTAACTTTTTAATTTAAACAAAACAATACATGCGGAATTAAAATATAAGCCATTCACACAACTGAATGAAAGTAAATAGAATAATAATAACACAACTTGCCGAATAAATCACTGGCCACCAAATAAATAATCCAATACAAATATTTAACACCTGAATGAATTACACTTGAAAACTGTACCGAGAAGTCTGGGCTACAAGCCCTAAATAAAACTGAGACTGATAAATGATTCCTACTCTAGGAATGAATGAAAGATGCGTCTAATCCAAACTCCTGCTAGCATCCACATATACCGCAGCTCCGTGTCCCTGGAATAGAATATCAATCCTGGCGTCCCTGTGGATGGACACCTAAAAGGTTTTGAAAATAGTTTTATAGCAAGGGTTAGAACCCAAAACATTTTGAAAATATTTAGCAAGTGAATTAACTGCAGTAATTTAAAATGCATGAATGCGCTTCATATTTAAGTTAGTGCCGCACTTCCTTGAGGACATTCTCACCCCTCCACTATTGTGCACACCTACCGATTACCTTAAACCCGCCTAGTTGTACTACCCCGTCCAACTAGTCCTGATATAACCTTCCCTTACCATATTACTCTAACCCGAGTATAATAATTTCTTGAATTATAAGTTATCTCTCAATTAACTTAAATAATTTCTCTTAAATAGTAGCATATAACCGTCTCACAAGTTATATAAAGTAAATACATCACACACTGTATTATTCCCACAAATGAATAACTTAATTAATTTCTCATTAATTAACAACATATAACTGTAACCCGAGTTATATAAGGTAAATACATCACACACTGTATTATTCACCTACATATAATATTTACTACCATATTATACGTACCTTTACTAACATCCACACATATATCATACGCGTATCCATCCTTCCGAGTATACCCTCACCGGATGATTCACTCTAAAATGCCATCTCACTAGGTGTGCTCACAAAACCTAGTTTTCCAAGTTGGATTCGCTCACCAACCTGATCTACTACATAAACGAATTGGAGGCGGTCATATTCCTTCCTGAAAGTGAGATAATCTCCTCACCCATGTACCGGACGCTATGACCTGGGGATATACTCGCCCTACTCCTCAAGCTAGGGGATTCACCCACATCGCGCAACCTCCCTTGATAGCATTAGAGTATTTAAATTGAATAAATATCTAGTCACTGATATTTACTATCACACACAATATATATACACATATATATATACTATCACTACACCGTATATATATAATATAAACTCCGGCTTTACCGTGTACTCAAATTATCCCGTATACTGCCTGAAATTTCCTGAGTCTGTGGCTCGAGTCCAATTAAATTAATTAACACACCTATTAATTTAATATCTCCCCGAATCTATCACCCGACTCTAATTAAATTAACTAACACACATATCAATTTAATATCTTCCCGAGTTTATCTTCCAACTCTAATTAAATTAATTATTACACCCATTAATTTAATATCTCCCCGAGTGTATCGTCCAACTCTATTTAAATTAATTATTACACCCATTAATTTAATATCTCCCCGAGTGTATCGTCCAACTCTATTTAAATTAATTATTACACCCATTAATTTAATATCTCCCCGAGTCTATCGTCCAACTCTAATTAAATTAACTATCACACATTTTAATTTAATACTTACCCGAGTCTACAATCCGACTTTTATTTAATTAATTTACACATTAATTAATCAACACATATCCGAGTCTGCAATCCGTCTCTAATTAAATTAATTTTCACATTTATTAATTTAATAACTTGGTGTCACCCAACCATTATCCCCGAACTCTCTCACTTGGCCCTTACCTCCACATTTTTCGAGTCAATGTTCGGACTCCAAACTAATTAATTTCTCTCTATAATTAATTTAATACCTTGATATCACTTAACCAACATACCCGGACTCACTCACTTGGTCCAATTTATAACTCATAATATAATACCCACATTTTTGCCTACAATGTGTCACACCTTTATTTCTAGAATTTTCTCAATTATATTTGCCTATAATTATTAACATACCCGGACTCGATTCACTTGGCCCGAAATTAAATATTTTCTCGAGTCTATATCCCGAATCCAAATTACTTAGTTTATCTCCAAACTTAATTCACTACCTTGGGTCGCTTTACCAATATACCCAGATTCACTCACTTGATCCGTACCTCACTATTTTGGAATAAAGTCTCTCAAATTTATCCATTAAATGTCCCACATAAATTCATCCTAGTCCCAATTACTTTCTCCCATAATTGCTAGGAATATTTGTTTCACAATTATTTACCACTAATAATTGTATGGAAATTATTTTATAATTAATTCCCCCTTATACCTCACCCAAGGCCGAACTGCCCAGAATTTCCCATCGTCGATCGATCGATGCCCCCCGATCGATCGATCGATCCCTTCGTGCCAGCGCTCCTTCCTCGCTAAATTCCACCATTAACGAAATTTCAAGGTTTCTTTCCTCAAAAACCAACCTCAAATCAGTCTATTAATCATCTTATAACATTTCTCATGAACCACAAACATCATCTAAACCTTTTAACATCATTAACACTGTAAATCTTGACCCACCCAAGAACACAAATTTCTAGGGTATAATCCCAATTTCAAATTCAAATTCCATCCTTTTATATTCCGATTTTTCTCATTCAAACCAGATAATCATACTCGGAATTATATATCACAACTAATTCTTACCTTAAATTTCATTCAATGGTTCCATTAACAAAACCCCCTTTTTGTACCCATTTATCCCCCAAACGAATTTTGGTTTATACATCACTATAATATGAATTGATTATCACACTTTAAGAATCAAAACAGTTAACCACTTGCCTCTAAGTGTTTGTAGTGTCTGATCCGTTGTTGATGTCCCTTAATTTGGCTCCAAAAACCTCCAATTTGCTCTTGATTTGTTTTTCCCCAAATCCCCTCTCAAACCCTAGGTTTAGAATTGTGTTGGCTGCTGATTTCCTAATCTCTCACTTAGGTTAAAAACCCTCCATCCCGTTTTTAGCCTAATGGGCTTAATTAAAGTGCCCAACTCACCCCTTTGTGGGCCCGACTATGCCCAAAATTACCCCGAGACCCAATTACTACCCCCGGGTACTCTTTTTTGACTATCTCGACCCATCCAAATTCAACCGCGCACTCAAAATTGGCGTCCGAATTAATTTATAAAAATCCTTATCTCACACCCAATTTAGTCTATACCGACTCCCGGCTGGGATAAGTGTATACCTTGTTATTAATACTCGAAATAATGTAATTAAATTATTACTATTCACTTAGTAAATAAATTTTCCTAAACATTAATCATTCACTCCCCGATTAATATTTAAATATATATATTGTCATAATTAATTCAATTAAAATTTATATACACAAGTAATTTAAAATTCCCGAATTAATTAAATATTAAATGTACAAAAATACGGGGTGTTACATACTTCCCCCCTTACAAAGGAATTTCGCCCTCGAAATTAAGATAAACCTAGTGTTCCGATATTCACATCTTTCTCACTAGTCATGTGCCTCCAAGCCCGCTATATCTGTCCCATCTGTTTCTAACCACGTTGCACAAGTATGCATTTACAATTAACCAGGGCCCCCATACACCCTATTCCCGTGCTTAACCACACAATTTTTTTTTGCCTTAATTAACCCGGGTGCCCATACACCCTATCCCCGTGCCCTACCACACGAAAGTTACCCAACTATGCTAGTCGTAACCCGTAATATAACTTCGAACCCGTAGTCATATCACACACACACACACACACACACACACACACACACACACACACATATATATATATATATACTGCCCGGGTACCCAACCCACGTGCTAACGTCCAAACATCTCCCCATAATACTTGTCTCTCAACACAAAATTATATACGCTTACCCTTATGCTACCAAAGACAACATAATACCGCTCCCTTACTACCACTAGTCCTTGCACAAAATAAACCCCGAGCTATCTCTCTTTGCTCGAAAATCAATTTAACCACCCTAATTCACTTCAGTAAACATCCCCACTTACCGGAATAAAATGTGAGAACACAAAACCTCACTATGTGCCATCGCACCACGCAATACAACATATATATCCACATATATATAGGCTATACGCCCTCTCCGGTGATACCTAGTACCAACCCTACCCTGGTGTCGCGAACACCAAAATTTTATACCATTATCCACAATAGTTAAATTCCATCGCTATCCAGCCGATGTTTAAAAAGTATTATCAACCCTACTCCCATAATTCTCGAAAGTAGTAATTCTTCGCATAATTAAAACAATCACTTAGTGTACACCTCCGCTCTCCTGTGAAGAACACCCAGGAAGTCCGTTACCCTCCGGAAAGTTTACCCACATGTTATGGCTGCTACCGCCAACGCACCCACTAAGTTAGACTCACATGCGAACTCTAGTGAAAAATAAGTCTTATACTGTGACATCCTCTTTGTCACTCAAAAATATACCCCATGCCCCTAGGGTAAAAATAATTACCTCTATACTCCAACTGCAACGACTGGTTCTCGGGTTCCGGAGCATCTTCTCCCTGCCCGAATGCGCCCATGACTTGCTTTAGTGGCTGTACATCCAGGACCTCGTCCTGTAGTTGACCCATGCCTTGCTTAAGGCAATATTTCTTCATGTGTCTCGCTTCTCCCACAAACAAAACACTTTCTAATATGTTCACCCTGCCATTGATCCCTTCCATGCCAACCTTGTTGGAATTCCTGGACATCCCGCCGATAGCCTCCAGTTCTAGATCGTTTGTCATGATTTCCTTGCCGAAAATCCTGCCCCTGATCTCCCCCAGTCTGCTGCTGGGATACCCCACTGGTATTGTTCCCTTCTGCCTCATCCGACTGGTTAATCCCCACTCCCTTCCCGCTTCCTTTCGCGTGGAAGCGATATTCCTAACATTGCCGGAGTGTTGCGTTAATGACATCAGTATGACCTACTAATGCGGAATTATCAATTAAATGTTGTCTGATTCTCCAGACTAACCCATCCATAAACTTTGCTTTCTTTCTCTTTTCCTCGCTTACCTCATCTGGTACAAAATTTGCCAACAAGTGAAATCTTCCTCGTAATCGGCCATTGAACTGTCTCCCTTTGAGTCTCCTCACAAAATTTTCTCCTCATTTCGATCTCGACCGCTGAAGGAAAAATACTTGCGGTCGAACCGCACCCAAAACTCTGCAGTAGTTAGTGTGTCCCTTTCCTCAACTGTGGTGATCGACCCCCACCACTGTAGCGTCGTTCCCACTAACTAAAAGTGGTTAGCATTTATTTTCGCACCCCATCGCAAACTCCCATGCGTAGGTGACGCTGGATACCTCTCTTCCTTGACACGCTAGTTTTACACCTGAACCTCCTCGCAACTTTGGTGGGTTCCCACTAAAATAACTTCTCTTTTTGATTTGCACCCCAACGACCCCGCGTGAGTCTGAACATCTGACGCCACTAACACTTGTGGCGGGTCCCGTGGAAAGTACCTCGTCGTTTGCGACTACCGTCGTTTCAATCACCCGCGCCATTAGTTCGGTTACCTGTTCTGCCAAAATTATCTTTGGCAGTTGTTGTCGTAACTCTTACTCCTGACGAGCTTCCCTCGTCTCACCTCCCCATGTTGCCCTAGCTGCTCTGCCTCTCGAGGGCATCATCTGGAATGAGAATCGAATTGTATAAGTTCACTTTCAAATATAAATTTCGCAGAAGAACGTATATGCGCATACGTATAAGAATACAACAATCCTATGATAGGGCTCTATATCAAAGATTGCTAAGCCGAAGCGTGAAAAGCCGCACAGATCCTAAGGACACTAGAACCGGATGCTCTGATACCATCTGTGACACCCCGCCTAATAAAATACCGGGTGATCAGTCCTATACCAAATTAAAACAGGAATCCCAGTTGGATCATCCTTAGAATCACTATCGAAAACTTTTTAAAACTTACTAACCACCTAGTATTCCAAAAACTGGTGCCAATTTTAACTTTTTAATTTAAATAAAACAATACATGCGGAATTAAAATATAAACCATTCACACAACTGAATAAAAGTAAATAGAATAATAATAACACAACTTGTCGAATAAATCACCGACCACCAAATAAATAATCCAATACAAATATTCAACACCTGAATGAATTACACCTGAAAACTGTACCGAGAAGTCTGGGCTACAAGCCCTAAATAAAACTGAGACTGATAAAAGATTCCTACTCTAGGAATGAATGAAAGATGCGTCTAATCCAAACTCCTGCTAGCATCCACATATGCCGCAGCTCCGTGTCCCTGGAATAGAATATCAATCCTGGCGTCCCTGTGGCTGGACACCTAAAAGGTTTTGAAAATAGTTTTATAGCAAGGGTTAGAACCCAAAACATTTTGAAAATATTTAGCAAGTGAATTAACTGCAGTAATTTAAAATGCATGAATGCGCTTCATATTTAAGTTAGTGTCGCACTCCCTTGAGGACATTCTCACCCCTCCACTATTGTGCACACCTACCGGTTACCTTAACCCCGCCTAGTTGTACTACCCCGTCCAACTAGTCCTGATATAACCTTCCCTTACCATATTACTCTAACCCGAGTATAATAATTTCTTGAATTATAAGTTATCTCTCAATTAACTTAAATAATTTATTTTAAATAGTAGCATATAACCGTCTCACAAGTTATATAAAGTAAAATACATCACACACTGTATTATTCCCACAAATGAATAACTTAATTAATTTCTCATTAATTAACAACATATAACTGTAACCCGAGTTATATAAGGTAAATACATCACACACTGTATTATTCACCTACATATAATATTTACTACCATATTATACGTACCTTTACTAACATCCACACATATATCATACGCGTATCCATCCTTCCGAGTATACCCTCACCGGATGATTCACTCTAAAATGCCATCTCACTAGGTGTGCTCACAAAACCTAGTTTTCCAAGTTGGATTCGCTCACCAACCTGATCTACTACATAAACGAATTGGAGGCGGTCATATTCCTTCCTGAAAGTGAGATAATCTCCTCACCCATGTACCGGACGCTATGACCTGGAGATATACTCGCCCTACTCCTCAAGCTAGGGGATTCACCCACATCGCGCAACCTCCCTTGATAGCATTAGAGTATTTAAATTGAATAAATATCTAGTCACTGATATTTACTATCACACACAATATATATACACACATATATATATATATATATATACTATCACTACACCGTATATATATATATACATATATATATATGTATATATATATAATATAAACTCCGGCTTTACCGTGTACTCAAATTATCCCGTATACTGCCTGAAATTTCCTGAGTCTGTGGCTCGAGTCCAATTAAATTAATTAACACACCTATTAATTTAATATCTCCCCGAATCTATTACCCAACTCTAATTAAATTAACTAACACACATATTAATTTAATATCTTCCCGAGTCAATCGTCCAACTCTAATTACATTAATTATTACACCCATTAATTTAATATCTCCCCGAGTCTATCGTCCAACTCTAATTAAATTAATTATTACACCCATTAATTTAATATCTCCCCGAGTCTATCGTCCAACTCTAATTAAATTAACTACCACACATATTAATTTAATACTTACCCGAGTCTACAATCCGACTTTTATTTAATTAATTTACACATTAATTAATCAACACATATCCGAGTCTGCAATCCGTCTCTAATTAAATTAATTATCACATTTATTAATTTAATAACTTGGTGTCACCCAACCATTATCCCCGAACTCTCTCACTTGGCCCTTACCTCCACATTTCCGAGTCAATGTTCGGACTCCAAACTAATTAATTTCTCTCTATAATTAATTTAATACCTTGATATCACTTAACCAACATACTCGGACTCACTCACTTGGTCCAATTTACATCTCATAATATAATACCCACATTTCTGCCTACAATGTGTCACACCTTTATTTCTAGAATTTTTCCAATTATATTTGCCTATAGTTATTAACATACCCGAACTCGATTCACTTGGCCCGAAATTAAATATTTCCCCAAGTCTATATCCCGACTCCAAATTACTTAGTTTATCTCCAAACTTAATTCACTACCTTGGGTCGCTTTACCAATATACCCGGATTCACTCACTTGATCCGTACCTCACTATTTTGGAATAAAGTCTCTCAAATTTATCCATTAAATGTCCCACATAAATTCATCCTAGTCCCAATTACTTTCTCCCATAATTGCTAGGAATATTTGTTTCACAATTATTACCACTAATAATTGTATGAAAATTATTTTATAATTAATTCCCCCTTATACCTCACCCAAGGCCGAACTGCCCAGAATTTCCCATCGTCGATCGATCGATGCCCCCCGATCGATCGATCGATCCCTTCGTGCCAGCGCTCTTTCCTCGCTAAATTCCACCATTAACGAAATTTCAAGGTTTCTTTCCTCAAAAACCAACCTCAAATCAGTCTATTAATCATCTTATAACATTTCTCACGAACCACAAACATCATCTAAACCTTTTAACATCATTAACACTATAAATCTTGACCCACCCAAGAACACAAATTTCTAGGGTATAATCCCAATTTCAAATTCAAATTCCATCCTTTTATATTCCGATTTTTCTCATTCAAACCAGATAATCATACTCAGAATTATATATCACAACTAATTCTTACCTTAAATTTCATTCAATGGTTCCATTAACAAAACCCCCTTTTTGTACCCATTTATCCCTAAAACGAATTTTGGTTTACACATCACTATGATATGAATTGATTATCACACTTTAAGAATCAAAATAGTTAACCACTTGCCTCTAAGTATTTGTAGTGTCTGATCCGTTGTTGATGTCCCTTAATTTGGCTCCAAAAACCTCCAATTTGCTCTTGATTTGTTTTTCCCAAAATCCCCTCTCAAACCCTAGGTTTAGAATTGTGTTGGCTGCTGATTTCCTAATCCCTCACTTAGGTTAAAAACCCTCCATCCCGTTTTTAGCCTAATGGGCTTAATTAAAGTGGCCCAACTCACCCCGTGTGGGCCCAGCTATGCCCAAAATTACCCCGAGACCCAATTACTATCCCCGGGTACTCTTTTCTGACTATCTCGACCCATCCGGATTCAACCGCGCACTCAGAATTGGCGTTCGAATTAATTTATAAAAATCCTTATCTCACACCCAATTTAGTCTATACCGACTCCCGGCTGGGATAAGTGTATACCTTGTCATTAATACTCGAAATGACGTAATTAAATTATTACTATTCACTTAGTAAATAAATTTCCCTAAACATTAACCATTCACTCCCCGATTAATATTTAAATATATATATTGTCATAATTAATTCAATAAAAATTTCTATACACAAGTAATTTAAAATTCCCGAATTAATTAAATACTAAATGTACAAAAATACGGGGTGTTACACATAGCTGCTTAGATTGATGATTCTTTGTGTGATTTACTTTTTGCTAGCGTAGGATAATGATCATGTCGATATTATGTCTATTGCTAGTGCGTACCATGTTTGTATTTATGTTTTTTATTTTTTGAAAAAGTTTTGAAAAAATACAAAAAAAAAATCATTTTATTAAAAATTGGAAGAGACAAAAAAAGTTTTGTACTTTGTTTTACACCATATATGAATGGGCACTTAGGATGAACGATTCACAATTTCATTCATTTTATCCATGTGACAATTTAATAGTGTTTTGAGACAATATATCTTGTCATTTATGTGTTTTACAATGTTTGGAGTCACTGAGATGTAATTAGTTGTTACATCCTACACTTTTTACTCATTTGTCCTTTAATGCACACATGCATGGATTTATTTGATTATTGTACATGTCTATCACATGTCGGTCGAGTGTTCTCATCTCAATATTATCCTTAAAACGAATCAAGTGCAATAATACGAGAGTAATAAAAGTAGTGCAACTAAAAACAATTTTCCGTTAAGAATTTTTTATACTTGGAAAAATGATGCGTGCACGGAAAAGGGATACGAGAGTGTAAAATTAACTCTGCGTGAAACCCACGATTTGAAAAGAGCCCGCACAAAAAAATTAAGGCAGTAAAAAGATAATATATGCAAAAAATTTGGGTCAATAGGTTTTCTCTAAGTTGAGAATTTAGTACCTCATTAGATATAAAAATTGCTTTATTATAAATGAGGGAGTTTGGTTGGAAAGTAATCAATGGGTTTGCACGTCCTTTGAAAAGTTCTCGAAGCGGCACTAAAATTTTTTGGACGTTATTGGTGTGAAAATCACTTAGGCTTTGATTTGTTGATATGATTTAATCGATATCATATAAATTAAACAATTTTACACCTTGAAAGGCCCCCGATTTTTAATTTTTCTTAATTAAAATATTATTTCCTTCTATTTATAAATCTAGATGAGGAAGCGTAAAGAAGTGTGATGGTTCACAAACAAACGAATTACCAAATTTTAATTTTCTTAAACAAATTAAAATTAAGCCGAGTGAAATTAAATTAACGCATTAAAATCATTTTCACTTAAACCAAGTTAACTACACATTACCCAAATTAAACACGTAGAGATTAAATTGAACCAATTTTTTTATCTTTTTACCTAAGCATGTGTTCTATGTGATTTTGTAAAAGATAAAATAAACAATCAATCCACTATGCCGCGATGTACGAGAAAAAACCCACAACGGGAAATACCTCGGACGGCCCTAGTCACAAATCCACTAAGTACGGAATTTACAAATACAAGACAGAAAGGCTTACAACACACGACTCGATCCCTCTCAAGCCCCAACGCTTCTTCTTGTAGATACCTCTTCCTAGCGGATAACCTTGGAGCTCCAGAGCGGTCTCGAAATCCACCGATCGAACTTTATATGGTCACCATCACCCGAGCAAGGAGCCTTTCTCCAAGTGGGTAATGCTGCAACAACCTCTTCTTCTTTCTTTATGGGATGTAGAAGAAAATTCGAAACTTCTCTTTGAACGGAAGAGATGAACCCGGTGCCAATCTCCAAGCAAGATATATGAATATGGGAACTTGGAAGAAACTAATTTGGGTGTAAACTAGAGTAGTGTATATTTTTCTCTTTGATAAAAACTCACTCAAAACATGATCTTTTTCCCTCTTTGATTTTTCTCTAAAAACACTCTCTTAGAGTTAGTAGGATATGAAACAGATTTTTTTCAAAAGTGATTCCTGCACAAAGTTATGCTGTGAAAAGTTGGTTAAGAAACAAGTGGGGAAGAGGGTGAAAAGCTGCTTAAAACTGTCAAAAACTGTTCCCGCCTGGCATCTCGTTCGAACGACATTTCGTTCGAACGACATTCTCATTCGAACGACATTTCGTTCGAACGACATTCTCGTTCGAACGAGTCTTCTAAGGAAGTTCCAGTATGAACTCGTTAGAAACTCGTTGGAAATCTCGTTAGAACGACAATCTCGTTCGAACGACATTTCGAACGAAGTTCCAGTATGCCTTAATGGGAAGTCGTTGTCAATCTCGTTCGAACGACAATCTCGTTCGAACGACATATCGAACGAGCTTCCAGAAACTTTGGAATATTCGATATTAGCCCAGAAAACTTTATAAACTTATTTTAAAGTTTTAATTAATTCTTTCTGAAAATAAAACACAGTTTTACTTAAACCTAACACCCAATAAACATGTTCCAAGCTCCTATATATATATAATTGCATTCATACCTCGGGAGCATGGAACTATGGTTGATGACGTATAAACGAGGCACGGAACCGGCATGATGAAGCTTTATACTCTTTACCGCTACGTCTTCAACAAACTTTTCATAGGCTTGAGAATATTACAATTAAATAGAATCCTATGAATAAATGTTTTTGTCCGGAATTGAGCCAAAACAATATATGGACTCAATTGAAAATTTGTGTCCTTACAAATCTCCCCCTTTGGCTATTTCGGGACAAAAACCAAATAAAAATCCTAAAGAGTCATCAAGCTCACTAGACTCAGAACATAACCCACCCAAACTTGACTCAACCCAAGGATCAAACGCTTTGCCAATGGAAGATGCCGCTTTAGAAGAATTCCTGCACACTTAAGCAAACTCATCAAATGCATAGGGAATATTAAAGTATTTAAAGCAATTAAAATAAATACTCCCCCAAAATTAATTATCCCCTTTATCAAAATGATCAACCCAAGAAGTTAGCTACTCTCTCTACGTTAAATCTCCTAAACTTAGATAAGATTATAATAGGATAAGATACCATTTCTCCCCCTATCATTCTCCCCCTTTTTGTTCAGGAATAGGCAAAGGATAAAGAACAAATATAAAAGCATGTTGAAGCTTAAAGTGATAAGACATGAAAGCATATGGGCAAAAAAAGCATAACTAATCCAAGATAGATACCAAAACAATAGTATAAGCATAGAAGGACTAGAAAGTAAGGCAAAGACAAAACAAAAATACCATATACATATGTACTAGAAATATATCAATAATGCACAGGCACATATATATATATATAGATATAAATGCACACATGACACAAAGTACAATAAGTTTGCACACTCGTATGTCAAAAATGTGTCATATGAAAACGAAAGTGTTGGGGTGTGAACTAGTAACAATTAAATTTAGACCCACTCACTTAAAAACATGTTCTCGGAGTTCTCATTTGATGGCAAACTTTATCACATTTAAATATAACCTCATGTGATAATATAGGTTGAACTCAATGAACAAACATACACAATGCATACAAGCCTAGCATATTGATGATTCTACAAACCAATAGAGGCATGACATGAGATATGCAACTAGGATAAACGGACATTGTGCAAACCGTTGATATACCATCCAATCTCCCTCAATAAGCATTTATATTAAATTTGAATGACTATATCAATCAAACATAGGCCTTGGCAATTTTTTTATTTTATTTTAATGCCATATTTTCTGTTTTTAGGCCTTTAGACCACGTATTTCTGTTAGGTCCATTCAAAATGGTGGCTTACAATCGCAAAGGATCACTTAGACCTTTCGGACCCCTTCCCCGTGCACATTTATATTTATCATGTTTTCATTTTTCATACAAATCTCACGTGCAACGGATTTTGACATGCACTAGTCCTCCTAAGTCACAAATATGTAGATGACAAGATTGGAAGGAGAACACCTCACATAGCTCAAATATACATTTGAAATTAAAATTTCAAAAGAGCTCGTGCATGTGTGAATAGAGGCATATAAAAATAGAATCCGTTTAAAACAACACAAAATTCAACTACTCCATGTAATCATGGTAAAGAACATAATAAGGATTGATAATCTACACCAAAAGTTCTAGCCACATGAGAGCGTTAAAGGAGGGATTCAAACACAATTATATGCCACTTAAAGTGTGTCAAGCAAAAATTACACACAAAATAAAATCTTTTTGAGTTTTTGACATTTATAACCAAAAGTAAAATTATATACTCAAAAGACAAACCAAAAATCATTTGAATTTTTCATTAAGCTTAAATTACTAAGAGATAAAATCCAAATGATAAACAAAAAAAAATCTTTTTTTACTTTTCATTTGATGCAAACAAAATGAAGGAAATATAATACAAAAGATAAACAAAAATCATAATTCTAGCACGTGATAAGCATGGAGCATAGACTAGAAAATGATTAAACAAGCATACATTTAGCATGTGAATATAGCATGAAGTACAAAAGCTAAAGTATGCAAACACTAACACATTTATCCATTAGATTTAGCAAGGGAGGAAGCATGTGAAAGTAAATGAGAATCAAAAACCCTATTTTGCAAGGCAACCAAGTCGGATTTCCTAACCCAAATTAATGAAGAATGACTATCTTGGGGTGTTGGAATTTGAAATACAATGGTTGCATTACGTTGGGATTTTCTAGGAATTCGTTTAAGATAAAAACAAAATTTCCTAAGATGACCTTTTCGACCACAATGTGTACAAGTGAAGACATGTCGAAAAGATTTACTTACGGAGTGATCTCTAAAAGTTTTCCTAGTAGATTCTCCAAAAACATTAGTTTTGGCTTTATGAGTAGATTCATTACAAGTATTGAAACCTAAACCACAAGTGTCATTTTTAATTTGGACCGTTCCTAATATTTTATCTAATTTTTCCGAACGACACTCCAAATCAAATTTGACATTACTAGAGTTTTTTAATTTATTTTGCAATTCTAAAATATTAGACTCTAATAAAACATTTCGCTCTTCAAAAGCAAGAAGCTCCTTTTTCAAGGATTCCATTAAACCCCTAAGGCTATCTCTCTCACCTTCTATATATTCAAGCTTCTCTAGAAGAGTTTTCTCTCGTGTCCTAAAGTCTTTAACCAACATACTATCATCAACTACCTTAACACGCTCTTTTAAACTAGCTTCTAACTTCAAATTAACTCTTTTCAATTTAATAGATTCTTTATAAAGTTCTTGAAAAGCATTTTGAAGTCCACTCACATTAACCTCTTCTTCATTTTCACTCTCTCTTTCTTCTCCACTCTCACGATCATAAAAAATAAGAGAATCATAGATAATGACCTTGGAAGTGTCATGTGTTAACGTTTCATCAATCGATGAGTTCTCACTATCACTCACATGACTAGCCATAAAAGCCACAAAATTAGGCTTAGTGGGGGAATCGGGTCCCTCTTCCTTATCACTATCACTAAGGGTCGCATTATATACAATGGGTCATTTACCCTCTTTCCTTAGTTTAGTGGACCCTCACAACCAAAACACCTATTAGACTCGTCCCTATTTAAATTTTCATTAATAGGTTTAGGGATCTTCTCGGCTTTGTCTTGCTTAGAAGTTTCAAATTTCTTAAAATCATTTTTGAATTTATCTTTGTTAAATTTAAGAAATTTTCTAAATTTACGAGCAAATAAAGCCATATCTTCCGAGTCACTATCACTCTCGCTCTCTACTACGTGTTTGACCTCTTTTCGGGCTTTTAAAGCAACGGCCTTTTCAATTTTCTTTTCAATTTTAGAGGGAAACATATCTAGTTCATAGGTTTGTAAATCACCTACAAGCTCTTCTAATTTCGTAGAGGCTCAAGTTGGTAAATAATTTAAAACGGTCACTTTTGGAATAAATCTATCGGGTATGGACCTTCAAATTTTCTTTACAACTCGATTGTCGGGTATTTTCTCTCCCAAATTAAAAGATGAATTGACAATATCGGAAAGTCTAGCATAAAATTCATCAAAAGTTTCATTATCGTTCATTTTGATAGTTCCAAATTGAGTGGTGAGGTTTTGGAGTTTCGAAGCTTTAACGGCACTAGTTCCTTCATGAGTTAGTTGTAAAATATCCCAGGCTTATTTAGCGGTTTCACACGTCATAATACGTCGAAATTCATCCGGTGTGACAGCGCTAAACAAGGCATTCAAACCACGGGAATTAAAATTAGAAAGTTTAAACTCATTCTCAGTCCATCTATCGGTCGGTTTGGGAACAAGTCCATTTTCAACTAAATGAGTTGGTGGAGAGCACCCGTTAACTACAGACATCCAAACCCTTTCATTGATAGATTTAAGTGCCGATTTCATTCGCGCTTTCCAATACGCGTAGTTAGAACCATCGAAAATAGGAAATTTTGAAAATGGGAAAAATTCCATTTGAGCCAAAAATTATTTAGAGGATCTTTAACGAAATAATTTATCTATTTGGCTCTGATACCAGTTTGAAAGGCCCCCGGTTTTTAAATTTTCTCAATTAAAATATTATTTCCTTTTATTTATAAATCTAGATGCGGAAGCGTAAAGAAGTGTGATGGTTCACAAACAAACGAATTACCAAATTTTAATTTTCTTAAACAAATTAAAATTAAGCCGAGTGAAATTAAATTAACGCATTAAAATCATTTTCACTTAAACCAAGTTAACTACACATTACCCAAATTAAACACGTAGAGATTAAATTAAATCAATTTTTATTATCTTTTTACCTAAGCATGTGTTCTAGGTGATTTTGCAAAAGATAAAATAAACAATCAATCCGCTACGTCGCGATGTACGAGGAAAAACCCACAACGGGAAACAACCTCGGACGACCCTAGCCACAAATCCACTAAGTACGGAATTTACAAATACAAGACAGAAAGGCTTACAACACACGACTCGATCCCTCTCAAGCCACGACGCTTCTTCTTGTAGATACCTCTTCCTAGCGGATAACCTTGGAGCTCCACCTCGGTCTCGGAATCCACCGATCGGACTTTATATGGTCACCGTCACCCGAGCAAGGTGCCTTTCTCCAAGTGGGAAATGCTGCAACAACCTCTTCTTCTTTCTTTATGGGATGTAGAAGAAAACCCAAAACTTCTCTTTGAATGGGAAGAGATGAACCCGGTGCCAATCTTCAAGCAAGATATATGAATATGGGACTTGGAAGAAACTAATCTGGGTGTAAACTAGAGTGGTGTATATTTTTCTCTTTGATAAAAACTCACTCAAAACATGATCTTTTTCACCCTTTGATTTTTCTCTCAAAACACTCTCTTAGAGTTAGCAGGATATGAAAAAGATTTTTTTTCAAAAGTGATTCCCGCGCATAGTTATGTTGTGAAAAGTTGGTTAACAAACAAGCGGGGAAGAGGGTGAAAAACTGCTTAAAACTGCCAAAAATTGTTCCCTCCTGGCATCTCGTTCGAACGACATTCTCGTTCGAACGAGTCTTCTAACAAAGTTCCAGTATGAACTCAATAGAAACTCGTTGGAAATCTCGTTAGAACGACAATCTCGTTCGAACGACATTTCGAACGAAGTTTCAGTATGCCTTAATGGGAAGTCGTTGGCAATCTCGTTCGAACGACATATCGAACGAACTTCCAGAAACTTTGGAATATTCGATTTTAGCCCAGAAAACTTTATAAACTTATTTTAAAGTTTTAATTAATTCTTTATGAAAATAAAACACAGTTTTAATTAAACCTAACACTCAATAAACAAGTTCCAAGCTCCTATATATATTTATAATTGCATTCATACCTTGGGAGCATGGAACTATGGTTGATGACATATAAACGAGGCACGAAATCGGCATGATGATGAAGCTTTATACTCTTTGTCGCTACGTCTTCAACAAACTTTTCATAGGCTTGAGAATATTACAATTAAATACAATCCTATGAATAAATATTTTTGTCCGGAATTGAGCCAAAACAATATATGGACTCAATTGGAAATTTGTGTCCTTACACACCTAAGTAAATTTTTTATGTTCATTCGATAGGAGTACACTTATGCATCGTGCACATATGTTTGATTGAGTTTTATTACCTATTGAATTTGTTCACACCCGTTTACTCCATATCCATGATTTGGTTGTCTTCATGTTATTCATTGTTTGATTGATGTAATTCTTTTTATTTAAAAAAATGAAAAATGAAAAATAGTATGTGGATCTTTTGACTATTTCCTCTACATTTGCGTAGGTTGATCCATGTTTGATTTTCTTGTTATGATAACTCCATGCTTTAATTTTTTATTCTTTTCCTTGTCTATTTCGGACAAATAAAAGGGAGAGAATGAATTATAACATTATGGGAGAGATTTGAGATTTTATATATTTTTTGATTTTATCTCATTTCAAATTCGATGCATCACGAAGGTATTTACTTTGTCTCATGTGTGTAGGTACGAAGAATTGATGATTATTGGATTTAACACCCTGATGGGAAAAGCCTATTTGATGTTGAAGATTTTGAAGAAAAGTTCTACTCCTAGATGTTTAGTACCTTTTCACTTGGGGGTTCATGAGAGGGTATTAGATTTGTATAGGCATTTGATTTGATAATTCAAATATTTTTATTTTGTACCGGCATAGACATAGTGAGATATTTGTAAGGATATGATTTTATGAATATCCGTTATCAATTTAGTATGTCGTATACCGATACACCGTCGAAGAACGTTCAAGATTGAAAATGCTTCGAGACGGATCCGAATATGAAGTTCTTCAACAATCAAGACTATGCAAGATGAATATGGTGAAGATTGAATACGGTGAAGATTATGTTTTTATTCCATAATTATTCACTTTAATTTGGGGATATTTTTCATAAAATATCTTCTAAGCGTTGGAGTGGAGCTTTAAATGTTTTTACAAAAAATATATTTTTAGGAGTTTTTTAGGCGGTGCATTTAACGAGGAAAAGATAAATGAAAAAGGTTTATTTTTAACAATCTCGTTCGAACGACACCGTATGTCATTCAAACGACAGTGTGTCGCGCGATGTGTACATGTTGTTCAAACGACAATATATATCGTTCAAACGACATGCTGTCTCGTTCGACCCATCGCCTTAATTTTTCGATAAAAGTGTCTTTCCAACTCCGTTTTTAATAAGAAGTCTTTTTCATTCTGCAAATACTGAAAATCGGCAGAAAGCTTTTGGATTATTCCTTTAAGGTTTAAACTCCTTGTTATCAATTCACAAAAACGTCCCAATCTTATGTGAATTGTTTTGGAACCCAAGAACAAAACTTTTCTATTGTTCAACTCTTTGTAGAGAGGATAAATCTACACCGGACTGAGGTCAAATTTGGGAGTGTTACGATATTCCTGGGCTGAAGATAGGACTGCGGTCTTTGAGGTTCACTGCGTGTTCTTAAGGAGTATCTGTGTTTATTCCTTTGCTGACGACACCGGTCGACACCTGTGGGTATTCGTGTGTTGAAAATCTATATCATTATAACTGTGTAAGTTTTGATTTACAATTATAGTGGAATAAAAGGTTTTGCCCCTATGGGGGATTTTTCCTCATATTGTGACTATCTTGTAATTTGGTTTCATGTGCATGCTTATTGCTTTATGATTTCATATCACCTAGATGCATATGGTAGGACAGAATTAAAACTTGGGTTTAACTAAAATTTGGTTGACACATAATTAAAATTGATTTTATTTGAGAAGTCGCAATTATTCCGCTGCAGCGCTATCAATGTACTTTATGATTATTTCTTTGATATTGTCAAATGAAATAACAAACTAGACCCATATATATTAAAGTATAGTCATAATATATTTATAATTTACATTTGTGTAACCTATCATTACAAATATATTTATTCTTTTGTATAGCCTACGCGTTTATTGGTACGCGCCAGCGGCACCATTTTCAGAGTTCATCATAGAATTTGTATGTACTGATATATGTCATTATAATTTCAGGCATTATCATCTTGCATATGTAGTTGATGATTCGAAGGCGGAGGATAATTGGATGTGGTTTCTCATTAATTTGCGTGATGCAATAGCTCATCAAGATCGGGACATCACATTTATATATGATCGGAATAATAGTCTTATTGAAGGTGTTTCTAAGATTTTTCTAATGTCTGCACATTGCTACTGTATACATCATTTACAGGAAAATATATAAAAAAAATACGGGGTAGTGCAAACTTTCGAAAGAAGCTCGTTTAAGATTCCATGCGATGTGCATACGCTGTAACGGTTGATTAATTTCAGAAGAACATTGATGCCCTAAGAAGGAAGGTGGAGTTGTTGTCACTGATTTTCTTGGTAATTTACCTCTAGAGAATTGGTCTTGTGCATATTTCACCGGTAAGCATTATGGTGACATGGCATTAAGTGTTGCGTAATCATTAAACTCTTGGATCCTAGAGGAATGACATATACCGATAATTAATATGATGGATAAAATGAGGATCAAAATTATGAATTTCAATGCAAACAAACTTGTTGAATCTGAAATATGGTCAAAGGAGTTGTGTCCTCATTTTGATAAATTACTGATTGAAAATTGGAATAAAGGGAGACATTGGAGTATTAGCCGCTTAAGTACACATGTATTCGAAGTCCATTCAAATGTGCGGGCCACAGTTGACTTAGAAAAATGAATTTTCTCTTGTAAGAGTTAGCAACTATGATGTTTTACATGTACTCATATTGTTTCTGTTCTAAGGAAGATAGGTGGAAGTATTTATGATCATTGTTGATACCAAATTTAATCTACTGACGTGGACCAATCCTATGAAGACACGTGGCTATCTACATGGCAACTACAAACACTTCCGAGGAACCCACTCGCTCCGAGGAACAAGACTACAACGAGAAAGACTAGTTCCCCGAGGAACACTGCTTACTCCGAGGAACTCATATGCTCCGAGGAACAAACCTCTCCGAGGAACTCTTAAATACCGAGAAGCTTAGGCGGTCCGAGCTGCATCTCGAAGCAGGATACCAACAGTTTAAATGCTCATTAAATGCTTATTATTTGGATGCGCACGCAAAGAAGGCATTAAATGTATTACCCTTTCATATGTATATCATTTAATGTAATACCCTTTCACATTACAGCCTCAGGGCTATAAATACATTGTACAATCCTCATTGTAAGGGGACCCCCAAAACCGGAATTTCTTGAGATAACTTGTAATCGAGAATTCCCAAACACTCAGCAATAAAACAACAGTGGACGTAGGCCATTCTTATAAGGCAGAACCACTTTAAAATTCTTTGTCTCATTTTTTTATCTGTGATTGAATAATTAGAGTGATCTAATTTTTTACATCAACATATTGGCACCGTCTGTGGGAATCGACTGGTAAAATCGTTTTCTCATAAAAACTAATCCATTACCAATGGCTAATATTCCTGAATCCAGCAATCGAAACGCTGGAACCCCTCCAAATCCATCTGCTCCACCAATTGTTCTAGATCTGACTGGAGTAATGGCAAATCTGGCTCAGGGCCAGACCGTCATGCAAAAAATAATGCGACAACTTATCCAAACCCTCCATGACGGTGCATCAGCCTTCCGGACCACGAAGCATTTAAAGAAATATCCGTGCGCCCTCTTCGCTTACTAGGCATACTGATTCATATCGCAATGAGGAATCTGAAGATTTTTCTTATCAACCTGGACGAACTTCGTCAGTACGAGCCACAGATACTGAACAACATGTCACCCTCTCCCCAGAAAGGACCAGCGTATTGGAAAGGTTAAGTAGGGCTTCTCCTTTCAACCCTTTAGGACCTAGGAGGAACAAAAGTCCTCTTAATGCAGCATCGAGGAGCTTTCGACGACCATCAGATTTAAGGGAAGGATCTGCCCAGTCACGACCAGCTGCTCGTCAAGATGGATCTTATGACCGACCAGCTGCTCGTCGAGATAAATCCCAGGAAGCCACTTCAACGCGATCAGTTGCTCGAACCAATAGGCCCGAGGAAGGAAATGATGAATGGAAATGAGGCTGGAGGATAGATTAGGGGAAATGGCTAAGGCCAACAATCCTCTACAACTAACCTTTGTTCGAGGAACACCTTTTGTCCAGGACATTGTTAATTTTCCAACACCATCAAAGTTCAAAGCACCCGTTGTGACTCCCAAGTATGATGGGAAGACTGACCCTGTCCTTCATATAGCACAATATCAAGCTGCTGTTGACATCTATGCTGTCCCAGACGAGATGAGATGCAGGGCATTCTCAGGAACTCTTACCGGATCTGCTAAGATATGGTATAATAATCTTCCTCGGGGTAAGATTTTAACTTTTCTTCAACTGGCTGAGTTATTCATTGGGAATTTATGCTTTGGAGCAAAGCTAGTTAAGCGAGTAGCACATTTGTTAAGTGTTAGACAAAAAGCTGGGGAGAGTATCATAGATTATATAACTCGTTTTAATAACGAGAAACTCGAAGTCATTGATTATGAGGAGAAGACAGCGATTACCGCTTTGATGAGTGGACTGCTGCAAACAAGTTGTACTATACTTTGGCCAAAGATCCACCTCGAACCATGTCGGACCTGATGGGAAAAGCGTCCAAGATTATGAATGCCGAGGAGGCTATGTTTGCAAAGAAGAATATGGACGCCAAAGAAACCAAGGTGGAAGGTGATAAAGCTAAGAAGAAAGAACATAAGAACAATGGTGGTGACAAACAATCCAAAAATAGGTCGTCATGGGAGGTCTTGAGGAAATTTGATAATTACACACCTTTGAAGGTAAATATCAACCACGTTCTGGAAGAAATTAAGAACACCGAAGAGTTAAACTGGCCAAAGAAAATGAAGGCAGACCCTGACATGAGGAATAGGGAAAAATATTACGAGTTCCACAAGGATCATGGCCATATGACTAAAAATTGCATAGCTCTTTAGAATGAGATTGAAACACTCATCCGACGAGGAAAGCTAGCGAAGTATGTTGATTGGGGAGGCGAAAGAAGAAACAACGACCGAACTAGAGAGAGATCTGGATCTCCTCGTCGAGCAGAGGAGAACAAGAAGAGAAACCATGAAGTTGATCCAGAGGATGACCCCGATCTTCCCAAGAAACCAAGGCAGCCAGAACGAGAGGTATTTTCGATACGCTTTAGGTCATTTGATTGTAATGTTATTACAGGGAGAGATACAGGAGGAGGAGACCTTACTGCAGAAAAAAAAGCTTACCTCGGTGAGGCTCAAGCTTGCTCGTACATTCAGCGAATAAATTTAGCTGAGGAAGATCGCCTGAGAATGGTGAATAAGGAGAAGTTGGTCATTGAGTTCTCAAAGAATGACCTTGTAGGTATTCTATATCCTCATGATGACCCGCTGGTGATCAAAATAAGGATGAAGGAGGTTATGATTTCAAGAGTGCTGGTCGATAATGGTAGCTCGGTAGACATCATGTTCTACTCGTGTTTCGATAGTTTAAATCTAAAGCTATCTCAACTGGAGCCTTACTACAGACCCCTCATCGGTTTTGCTGGCGAGAAAGTATTTCCACTTGGGACGATCAAGTTGGATATATTCATTAGTACGTGGCCTGCTTGTCGAACATAAAGAATACGTTTCTTCGTGATGGATAAGATGTCCAATCATTGTACAATATCATCATGGGAAGAGTAGGATTGAAGAAGTTCGAGGCTGTACCGTCTACAGTGCATCAATGCCTAAAATTTCCAACAAACTTTGGAGTAGGAGTTGTGAAAGGTGATCAGAAAGTACCTCGAAAATGCTATTATTCATCCGTCGAGCAAGAAGAACTGGAAGAATCAAAGAAAAAGACCACTACCTATCAAGTGGATGAAGGTGCAGAAATTGAAACATTGGATCCTTGAGATGAGTCGCAACTCGTGAAGGGCCAAGTGGTGGAAGCTACTGAAAACATAATTCTGGACGACGAGCACCCTGAACGAACTACTCAAATAGGTTCATCGTTGGAAGCCTCGTTAAAACAAGAATTAATAACTTTCCTTAGAAGCAAAAGACAAACTTTTACGTGGAGTCATGAAGATATGCCCGGGATAGACCCAACCTTCTTATGTCACGAGCTCAATGTGAATAAGGAGATCAAGCCTGTGAAGCAGAGAAGAAGAGTATTCAGTCCCGAGAAGAATTAAGCTATACAGGAGGAAGTCAAGAAGCTCCAAAAAGCTTGTTTCATTGAAGATGTTAAATATCCAGATTGGTTAGCCAATGTGGTGATGGTAAAGAAGAAAAACAACAAGTGGAGGATGTGTGTGGACTTCACCGACCTCAACAAAGCATGCCCAAAGGATCATTTTCCATTGCCCCGAATTGATCAACTAGTGGATGCTACCTCGGGACACGAGTTGCTGAGCTTTATGGATGCTTACTCTGGTTACAATCAGATTAAAATGAAACCTGAAGACAGGGAAAGTACTTCTTTCATTACCCCTAGGGGAACTTATTGTTATAATGTTATGCCTTTTGGTTTGAAAAATACAGGTGCGACATATCAGAGGCTGATGAACAAGGTCTTTGCTGAACAAATCAGTGACAATATGGAAGTCTATGTTGACGACATGCTGAAAAAAAGCAAGAAAGTTGCCGATCATCTAGTTGACTTAAGCCAGACTTTTGATCAACTAGATAAATATCAAATGAAGCTGAACCCGACGAAGTGCATCTTTGGAGTACGAGAAGGTATGTTTCTCAGGTACATTATCAATAAACGAGGCATTGAAGAAAATCCTGAAAAGATCAAAGCTCTATTAGGGCTGCGATCTCCAACGACGAAAAAGGAAGTACAGAGTCTCACAGGATGAGTAGCGGCACTCAACAGATTTGTGTCGCGAGCAACTGATAGATGTCTCCCATTTTTCAAGACACTCATAAAGACTTTTGAGTGGAATGATGAATGTGAGAAGGCTTTTCAAGACTTGAAGAAATACTTGGGAGCACCTCCACTGTTGTCCAGGCCAGTAATGCGAGAAAAATTGTATTTGTACCTTACAGTGTCCGAGAATACAGTTTGCTCGGTGTTGATCAGAGTGGAGAATGGAGTGGAAAAACCAATTTACTACACAAGTAAGGCCTTCCGAGGAGCAGAGATCAGATATCCAAGGCTGGAGAAATTAACACTGGCACTGATTGAAGCGAGTAGGAGAATGAGGCCATACTTCCAGGCTCATACTATAGTAGTATATACTGATGTGCCATTGCGACAAGCCCTTCATAAGCCAGAAAAATTAGGAAGATTGATGTACTGGGCAATAGAACTCGGTGAATACGATATAATTTATGAACCCAGATCATCACTAAAAGGGCAGGCTGTAACAGATTTCACAGTGGAGTTCACCTATCCTGATACCCCCGAGGAGCAAAAGTTGCTCGCTGATCAACCTATGGATGTTACAGGATCAACAAACACTAGCTCAGACCAACTCCGGTTGGTAAAAGGGCTTGTAGATGTTACAAGATCATTGACTTCGGGCTCAGACCAACTCCGATTGGTAAAAGGGCAAGAAAAAATGATCGATGAGGAGCGAGAAAAATCCGAGGAAGATGAAAAGAAGCTGCAAATATTTCATCGAGGAACTCTGACTGATTCGAAATTTGAAGACGAGTTACCTATATGGAGGCTATATGTAGATGGCTCATCTTGCAATGTAGGATATGGCGCGGGGATAGTTTTGAGCACTCCGAACGAGATCGACCTGGAATACGCCTTGCGTTTCCAATTCAAAGCTTCCAACAATGAGGCTGAATATGAGGCCATGATTGCAGGGCTTAATTTGGCAAAAGTTATGGAGGCGCAGCAAGTTATGATCTTCAGTGACTCTCAACTGATTGTAAACCAAATTATGGGAGTATATGCAGTTAGAGGAGAATTAATGATTAGATATCATGCAAAGGCAAAGGTCCTGGTGTCAGAATTTGTCGCTATTCAGCTGGTCAGAATACCAAGAATGGAGAATGCGAGAGCAGACGCCCTAGCTTGACTAACATCAGCAACTCGCACCGAGCTACGACGAACAATCCCAATTGAAGTGTTAGCTGGTCGGAGTATAGATGAAGATCTGACGATGAACTTTATCACACTTGATTTAGGTCCATCTTGGATGGATCCCATCAGGGCGTATATCGAGGAGGGAGAATTATCAATTGACAAGCTCGCAGCCAAGAAATTGAAATTTAAAGCTGCTCGGTATATATTAACTAATGGTGTTTTATATAGACGAGGAGTTATGGCAGGTTTGCAGAGATATGTACATCCCTCCGAGGTGAAAGATTTGATTGAAGAGATCTATGAAGGATCCTGTGGAGCACATGTAGCAGGTCGGATGCTTTTGTAAAAGGTGATAACGCAGGGATACTACTGGCCGACGATGAGGGCTGATTGTATAGCTTATGCCAAGAAATGTGACAAGTGCCAGCGTTTCTCCTCCATACGAAGAACTCCACAAGCATTGTTGACACCCATAACTTCCCCTTGGCCATTTGCCATGTGGGGAATTGATTTGGTTAGACCGCTGCCAACGACCCGAGGAAGGTTCAAGTACCTCGTCGTCGCAGTGGATTATTTTACTAAGTGGGTAGAAGCTGAGCCACTCATTGATATGACGTACGAGAAGGTGTACCAATTTGTTTGGAAGAACATCATTTGCCGATATGGTCTCCCTCATGCCTTTATCACAGACCATGGGACACAATTTGATAATGAGGAGTTTGCCGCCTATTGTCACCAGTCAAACATTTTGAAGGTTCATTCAGCACCAGGTCATCCTCAAAGCAATGGACAAACTGAAGTGACAAACAGAACGCTGCTGAACGGTTTGAAGAAATGATTGGATGATGCAAAAGCAAACTGGATCAACGATCTACAATCAGTACTTTGGGCTTACCGAACTACTCCCCGAGTAGTAACTGGAGAATCACCATACATGCTGTCGTTTGGAATTGAAGCTGTCATACCTGCCGAGTTGGGCCTCCCAACACACAGGGTACTGAATTTCAATTCCCCTGTCAGCGACTTAATGAGAAGACTGGATTTAGACATGCTCGAGGAAGTCAGAGAAGAAGCAGCCATTAGAAATGCTGCTTACCATCAGCGAACAACTTTGTTCTACAATAAGAGGGTGAAGAAGTGCGACCTGAAAGAAGGAGACTATGTGCTGAAGAAAGTAATTCAAAAGCATAACAAACTGGAGGCAAACTGGAATGGACCATACCCAGTTACAGAAGTTGTTCGACCAGGAACTTATCGAATAGCCACTTTAGAAGGCGAGGAGTTTAAGAATGCATGGAACGCAGAGCATCTGCGCAAGTATTATCAGTGATGTATATGTAACACAGTTCCATCAGTATGAATAAAATGAAGATATCTGCCAAAGTCTCTCCTTTTATTTAAAATTTTTCGGGGAATACTAGTGATACGCACTACTCGGCAAAGCTCGACAGACTACTCAACGAAATATTCCAAACTGTACCAAGTATGGTTGGTAGGGGATGAAAACCCACTAATTGTAGTTGGTCGACGAGGAGAAATATTCATAAAAATGCCAACCTGCTTGGCTAGGAAACGAAATATTCCAAACTGTACCAAGTATGGTTGGTCGGGGATAAAAACCCACTAACTGTAGTTGGTCGACGAGGAGAAATATTCCTAAAAATGCCAACCTGTTTGGCTAGGAAACGAAATATTCCAAACTGTAACAAGTATGGTTGGTCGGGGATAAAAACCCACTAAATGTAGTTGGTCGAGGAGGAGAAATATTCCTAAAAATGTCAACCTATTTGGCTAGGAAACGAAATATTCCAAACTGTACCAAGTATGGTTGGTCGGGGATAAAAACCCACTAACTGTAGTTGGTCGACGAGGAGAAATATTCCTAAAAATGCCAACTTGTTTGGCTAGGAAACGAAATATTCCAAACTGTACCAAGTATGGTTGGTCGGGGATAAAAACCCACTAATTGTAGTTGGTCAACGAGGAGAAATATTCCTAAAAATGCCAACTTGTTTGGCTAGGAAACGAAATATTCCAAACTGTACCAAGTATGGCTGGTCGGGGATAAAAACCCACTGACTGTAGTTGGTCGGGGATAAAAACCCACTAACTGTAGTTGGTTGGGGATAAAATCCCACTAACTGTAGTTGGTCGACGAGGAGAAATATTCCTAAAAATGCCAACCTGTTTGGCTAGGAAACGAAATATTCCAAACTGTACCAAGTATGGTTGGTCGGGGATAAAAACCCACTAACTGTAGTTGGTCAACGAGGAGAAATATTCCTAAAAATGCCAACCTGTTTGGCTGGGAAACGAAATATTCTAAACTGTACCAAGTATGGTTGGTCGGGGATAAAAATCCACTAACTGTAGTTGGTCGACGAGGAGAAATATTCCTAAAAATGCCAACCTGTTTGGCTAGAAAATGAAATATTCCAAACTGTACCAAGTATGGTTGGTCGGGGATAAAAACCCACTAACTGTAGTTGGTCGACGAGGAGAAATATTCCTAAAAATGCCAACCTGTTTGGCTAGGAAACAAAATATTCCAAACTGTACCAAGTATGGTTGGTCGGGGATAAAAACCCACTAACTGTAGTTGGTCGACGAGGAGAATTTATCGACCTTGGTTAGTCGGACACATTTTATGAAAAAGACAAAAATTTACCAAGTATGGTTAGTCGGGGATAAACTCTTACTAACCGTAGTTGGTCGACAAGCATAATTTAACAACCTTGATTGGTTGATACTCGTGAATTTATTATTAAGTGATCGAGAAATATTATTGAAACTTGGAACTTTTTAATTATTACTGAATTGGTCAACGAACATCACAATATTGTTATTTTTAACAGATATGCATAAATGTAAAGTGTTGATATTTACAAGACAATAGCAATTAAGATTTGCAAACAGAAATGAAAGTTTTTCATTAAATTCGAAATAAATTACATTGATGATAAAATGAAAGTTACATTGATATGTATGCTAACTATTACATCAAAAATTTCTATTCTATTGGTCTTTTCCCCTCAGCTTTTGATGCAGGTTCCTCACCAGCAGCGGATCATTTAAAGACTGAGGAGAATTGATGAAGTTCAAATCCTTCAGCATCCTGACGTTCATCACAAAAGGTCGATCTAAAAGATGCTCGGGACGAGATACCTCAATTTGAGAATGTAAATTGTAGTCACCGAGGTATTTTGAAATTAAGCTCCGAGGAATGGCACGAGCTGGGATCCATTCCATGTCCAAATTGTACGGTGGCACGGGCAAGTCGAGCAACCCGGGATCATGGTAGTCCCATAGATAGTGTCCTTATTCGAGCTTCAGCACACCTAAGGCATTCAGCCAGCCTTATTTGTAGCCCTCATTGTTGGCATTCTGGATACGATCGTTCAAGTGGAATAGTGCTTCGTTGTATCCAGCCATCCAGAACTCCCTGGGCTGTTTGTGAAATTGATATGTTAGCCTCTCTAGCTGCTCGTGGAGACTCATGATGAAAATCTCCTTATTCTCCAAGACGGACTTCTGCGCAAAGAGTTGTTTTTCCAAGTCCCTAATCTTCTTTGACATGTCAGACAAAGCCTGGTTCTTCGCCATTAATTGAAAAGCTTGGTTCTCTAACGCAGATTGAGTTCTCTATTCCTTGACAAGGACTCGAGCTGCCCTTCCTCGTCCCCGAGGAGCTCTTGCTCGACCGCGAGAAGATGTGGAAGGTCCTGACCTCTTCAAGGCGTCCAATTCTTCCCTCAACTTGGCATTCTCCACTTCTAAGAATGAAAATCCCTCGTCAGTCACTGGGATTAGGGCTGTTGAAGAAGAGGCTGCAGACTTCAACTGTGATAGCTCTTTTTGCAAGTTGTTGTTCTCTTGCTCCAGCAGCTTGGCAATCTGTCTGCACTCCTCGACCTCACCTTTTAAAGTTCTCTCCCTTACATCATACCCGGCAAAGAGCTTCTCGTAGACCTTGTCAGTAACGATCAACTTGTACTTTTTCTCATAACTCTCATGCAACAAGGCAGTGGATTCTTTATATTGAAGCTGAAGGTCTTCAAGGGTGCCTTGGAGATCCTCGATCATTTCGAAGTAAGCCACATTATTGGCCACCGCTTGATCAAGCAGACACTTCAAGTACTGATATGCTTCCACTGCCTGTTCTGAAGCATCCTGACCAAGGATGTCGACAACTTGTGCAACACTCAAGTCTGTGTGACCAGCCTTAAAGTACTCATTGCACTGTTGCAGCAACTTTGTATCATGGGCAGATAGCAGATCCATCCTGGCCAGAAACTAGAAGAGAAAGAAAATCAATCATCAATAAGAAGAACAAGCAGAGTATGAATAGAAGATGAACAACAGTATGCAAGAAAATTAAAGTTTTATTAGATCATAAAATTCAGAATTACAAGTTCTGGATTACATTGACAAAAGAAGAAAAATATAAAGATAAGCCCGAACAACACTACACCTTTTCCTTATCCCCCAAAACCTTCTCGGGAGGTTGGGAAGAGGAAGCAGGTTGCTCGAAGGGAACTATGGGTTGTTCGGAGAGCACCAGCTGTTGCTCGGAAGAAGAAACGACTTGCTCGACAGCATTTTGGATGGTTGGGGGGTGATCTCCCATCACCATTGAAGACTCCTCAGAGGTAGCTTCGTCCTCTTCTAATTCTTCTGGAGTAGGAGGGGGACCAGGGATATGTCGCTGGAAGAGCTCAGATGATTCGTCGACCTTCATTTCCTGAAGGGCAGCAACCCATCCATCCCTAAAATACTTTAAACTGCCATAGTCCACTTGAGATACCATGGCAGCACACCCCTTATTCCACCCCTTGTCCCAGCCAGAGCTGAAGGACTTCTTCACAGCAGCTTTCCTCTTGGTCTTTTCCAAGGCAAGCTTCTCGGACAGCAGGTTCTCGACAGCCTTCAATTTATTTTCTGCCTCCTCCTTCTGCCGACCTACTTCCTGAAGCTGGCTCAACCTCTCCTCGGTAGCCTTGAGTTTATTTTCCAGCTCTCTGGCAGCTTTGAGCTTCTCTTCGAGCTCTTTATTTGCCTTCTCCAAGGATTTATTTTTCCTCTCCAACTCTTTGGAAGCTTCAACAGCTCAAGCTTTATCCTGCTTGATGGAGGCATGCTTCTTCTCCCATACAGCCTTATCAGTGGCATATGTCTGGCGAGAATCTGCCAGAGATTTTTTAGCTTCCTCCAAAGCTCCCTCCACGCTGGACGAGGAGCATGAAGCTTTAATTGCCTCATCCTTCTTCAGGATTATGTTAAAGCAGCTCGTCAACTGTGAACAGAAACAGAAAGCAAGTTAGAAACAAGAAATGACAAAGGAAATATGATAAAATGAAAGTAAAGAGACTTACTGAAGCAAGATGACGCGCAGCCAAAGAAGTAACCATGCCCCGAGTAAGATTATATTCATTACCTTGGACCTCGGGAATGGTCCGGGACGTCACCGAGCTCATGGCAGAGCTCGGAGGAACAAAAGTGGGAACTACAGTCCCAGCAGCTGGGGGCTGAGTAGTGGTGTCAGCCAAATTGACCGAGGAGCTTTTCTTCAGCCTCCTCGGGGGAACAGGTACAGATTCAACCAAGGAAGAACCCTTGGTCGGTGATATCACAATCACCTCTCCAGGAGCAGCAGACTTTCTCGAAGCCACAGCGGGCTGCATCAGTCTTCTTTATCCCCTACCTCGGGACATCAATCTTAATCCTTTTTACCTCCCCAGAACCGGAGGCAGTTTTCTCAAACAGAGCAGGAGTTCTTCTTTTCTTCATCCTTTCGCTTAAAAGAATATGGGATTCAGGCGATGAGCTTGTTGAAGCTGGAACTGGCTCTGCCTCACTGATCACAGGACGAGCAGTGAAGGAGGTGGTGTAGCTCTTGTACTAGAGCAGATACGAAGCCGACCTAATATGCTCGTCTGCAAAACTTTGATGAAGACTCCAGATAAGTTTCAAATGCCTTATGTTGACATCTGCCTCTTTGGGGCACTTTCTCTTGCTATCAACTGCAAATAAATAAACATTGTTATTAGTGGCACATTTTATCAAACACAAAAGAAGCATAATTTCAAAATAAAATGAAATAAAAATAACCTATCCCATTGCCATAAGGAGGGCATCTGGGACCCTGGTAGACCTCATCTCCAGTCAATGGAGGGTGTTGCCAATTTTTTATGACAACTCCATGTTCAAAATAATTCCTGTTGGCACAGGGAGATTGACTACTAAGGCTCTGTTTAAAAATCTAATTTTTAAATAATAAATATTTTCATTGACTGCCCATCTATAGCAGAACATGATTTCTGGGATTCCTAAATGCGTTCCATGCACTTGATTTAATCTATGCACCCCATTAACTACTCTCCATGTGTTGGGGGCTATTCGTGCAGGAACAACGTCGAAGTACTGACAGAATTCCAGACACAAGGAATTGGGTGGAAAAGAAAATCCACATTTAGCAAAAAAGAGGCTGGGGAACCAATGTCCCTTAGCCAAATTGAAATAATCAGAAGGCTCAGAAAGTTTTTCCAAGACAACCCAAGAGGGGATGGAGAAATCAGAACGAAGTTTCTCAAGAGACTCAACAAGGTAAACCGTGGTGAATAAAGAAATGAAGAAGAAGGAAGAAGATCTTACAGAAAAAAGACTGAAGTTGTTGACAACGAGCGACGGAAGAGATGAACGCACAAGAGAGTAAAAGACAATGAAAAACTTAAAAGACGAAAATTTGGAAAGGTAGAAGACGATGGGAGCGTCTGTGAAGTTTAAATACCTTGCCTTGGGAAATGGTGAAGTAATGATTACAAAAAAGGATGATTACAATATCGGCGGCTAAAAGGGCATTAAATATTAGCGCGGGAATCAAAGCGGGCAACAGCGGCTACAAAGACGAAAAGTAACGCGGGAATCGAAGCACGCAGAAAAGTCCAAAAAAGCATGATTCTACGAATTTGGAAGGAGAAATAAATACAAGGAAAATGCTCCTAAAAATCAGGAAGACTATTTAAAGCTACCATATTCCGAGAAAAAATGTTCCATACTCCTCAAATTTCGAACTATGAAACATTGGGGGCTTCTGTTGATACCAAATTTAATCTACTGACGTGGACCAATCCTATGAAGACACGTGGCTATCTACATGGCAACTACAAACACTTCCGAGGAACCCACTCGCTCCGAGGAACAAGACTACAACGAGGAAGACTAGTTCCCCGAGAAACACTGCTTACTCCGAGGAACAAACCTCTCCGAGGAACTCTTAAATACCGAGAAGCTTAGGCGGTCCGAGCAACTCATGGCGGTCCGAGCTGCACCTCGAAGCAGGATACCAACAGTTTAAATGCTCATTAAATGCTTATCATTTGGACGCGCACGCAAAGAAGGCATTAAATGTATTACCCTTTCATATGTATATCATTTAATGTATTACCCTTTCACATTACAGCCTCAGGACTATAAATACATTGTACGATCCTCATTGTAAGGGGACCCCCAAAACCGGAATATCTTGAGATAACTTGTAATCGAGAATTCCCAAACACTCAGCAATAAAACAACAGTGGACGTAGGCCATTCTTATAAGGCTGAACCACTTTAAAAAAATTTATCTCATTTTTTTATCTGTGATTGAATAATTAAAGTGATCTAATTTTTTACATCAACAATCATATTGAGGATTATTCTAAGGTTTTTTTCTACAAGAAATCATACTCATCACCTATAATTCCTCATCCTGATTTGATGTCCCTAAATATTTTATCACCTGAAAATCCAGCAATCCTTCCTCCATTAACAAAGAGACCGACAGGGAGGCCAAGAAATAAGATAATAAAATATGCTGGAGAGGTCATAATAAGAGAAATAACTTGCTCTAGGAGTAGTAAAATGGGCCATTATAGATCCACGTGTAAAGAACCAATTTGATTCCTCTTAATATTATTCAATTCATTCATTGTAACAATAGTTTTAAATAAAATTAATGAACATTCACATTTGAATAAATTATTGTAATTTTATTGTTGAGTGTTCATTTATGTATTATTTATTTGAGAATGGAATCAACATAGAGTACATGCATATTTTTATAAACTACACGCATATTGTTATGACAAAAATCTAATCAATATGTGTGTATTGTATGTATTATACATGTAATTTTATAAAGTACACGTATATAAATGCTTGCACTATTTAAAAAATAGTTTTGGACATTACAATGTGCTTGTACTTTATAAAAAACACTTAGGTCCCTCGTATTCTTAAATTCCTACGTATATTATAGTCCGCGCCAGTGGTATTATTATGAGTAATTCAATATGCGTGTACTTTATGTATTATGCCCGTACTTTATAAAGTACACGTGTAATATATAAAGTACACGTATTTAAATAATAGTTTGGGACAATACAATGTGCGTGTACTTTATAAAAACATGTGTATATTATAATTTAGAATATATATTTTGACAATATAATCATATTTTGACATACCCATTTTTTTACAATAAATGAATGTAATATTAATGTTTACTCGTTAGTTCTTTTTTTTTGTGTAGAAGCTCAGCAAAGTACATGCATTTTTACTAAAATACACGTGATCATTTTTCCTCATGTTCACTGCACTTTACTAAGTTTGAGTGTACTTTATATTTTTTCACTATGTATGAGTCATGGTTTAAGACAACACTGTATTATGTAGGTTTTGGTGTATGATATAAGTCACAATACATGCATGAAAGAAATAAAAAATTTATTAAAACAAAAAAATAAAGTATAATTTTTGACATAACAAAAGTTGAAAAAAATAAAGAACTGGAAGGCTGTTAAAGTCATCTATGGTGTTAGGAAGAGAGTCGATTAAATTCAAGCATACTCAAATTTCTTCTTCTATGATAGCTACAAGGCTTTCAAGATGAGCCTTCTTCTCCTTCAGCTTGCCAATTTTCAATGGAACTTCTTATGTACAGAAAGACACGAGGTCTTCATGTGTTTGTGGAGGGTCATCATCCACATCAAATAAATACATAGGATTGGGTGGAAGTTCAGAGTAGTGTTCCCTCACATATGTTTGAAACTGCTCAAAGGCAGTTTCATATAAGGAAAGATTTTTCTCAATTTCCCTTATTTTTTTCTTTCATCCTTGTCAAGAGTAGCTCGCAACTTTTCTGCTGGGATACTCATTATGTAATCTTTACCATAGATATAATGGTTAAGAAGGGAACAAATATTACTCTTTTATAGGGAAAGTTAAAGCTATTTATTTCTTTGACCAGAAGTAGTTGGGAGAGTGAGTAGTTGAGCTTAATAAATTATTTTTGGTTATTGTGTCCTGCTAAATAAATATATAAAGTAGTTTTCAATTAAAAATTAAAAATTATTATATTAACAAATGCGTGTACATTGTTTATATTGTGTGTACTTTGTAAATAAATCGTTTACTTTTTATTAAAATTGGTGTATATTATTTAATTACCTTTACTTTTTTGGTTTAGTCCATCGCCTAGAATTATTTGGTCTAAATTGAAAAGTATACACATATAACTCTAAAGTACACGTGATATTATTCTTACATTTATATGTACACATGGATTCTTTTTTTGTGATGGACAAGCATAATACTACAAATTACAGTTATCAGATGCTTGTAATTTACGTGTTTGAATATATTTATTCCTACACGTTGAATGGTTCAGGCCAACGACACCATTTTTTCACTAGAAATTATATGGAACTACATTGAATAAAAAAATAAAAAATATATACAAAAAAAATCATAATCACATGTTACGAAAATATTTAAAAAACAACTTTACAATTATTTTTCCTCCTATTAACAACCATGGAATAAAAATTCATTAGCTATATATGCTCTTTGATGGAGAATTTCGTCGTCTTCAGATGATGTTTTGAGAGAATTTTCTTTGGCAATTTGTTTCATGAAGTATATACATTACACCGCACAGTCAACACTGAAATTAAAATAAAACAAATATATCAGTTAGCATAATGCGAATGAAATTTGTTGAAATGTAACTTGATGAATTATGAGTGTAGTTATTAAAGATTGTTTGATCTTACCCATTATTTTGTCTCACGCATTCATTATCCTTGAGTAGTTCAAAATTTACAACATGACTCAATAGCCAGTCTATTGCTGTTTTTTCTTCGTTGGATAGTGCATCTTCCAATTTCATCCCTTCAAAGTATCTTGTTATTGCACCTCTTTGACTAATTTGTGGTGCTTGGTCCTTCAATTTGTATAACTTTTCTTTGAAAATAAAAAAAACTGTTAAGAAAAAAAACCATGAGTATATATAAAATACAAAAGTGCATGTAAATTAAATAAGTTTAGTGTGTAACCATTTTATTGGTCTCGTTGTAGTATAATAAGGATTGATTGATTTCCAACGGGCGGAGAGAGTCGATATGGACAACTATATATTTTCTTTGTAGATAACTAACAATGTAAAATGTCCTTTATTATCTCCGATTGAATGTCTCATGGGAATGGATAGAATATCAGAAATTCCAAAAAATTCCAAAATGTGTTTTTCTATTTGTTCTTTTTGCATTTGATGATCATTATTACGAACAGATTCCTGTCAAAAGTAATAGATTTGTTAGTAAGATAAGTATGATAATATATATTTCAAAATGATGGGTAATACTTTAGATTTTATTTTCCTTACCCAAGCATATAAGTTAAAAGCGTGCGTAAGCCCATTTTTCTTCATTTTGGTCTCCATTAAACGGGAGAAGAATTGAATTATCCGTTTCACATATTTAAAAATGTAAGGATATAAAGATGCAAATTTAATCAATGTATTATGTTTCGATTACATATACGGTTTGATATTTCTTCGCCTTTCAACAATCCTTTAATATCATCGGCGCAAACGAATGAGGAGTCTTCTGTTGTAAAGAGACAATTGTTGAATTTCAATATAGAAAATAATGTTAGAAGAATAATTGAAACATGTATATAATATAAACTCAACAAAGCATTTTTCCAATTATTTGGGGTCGGCTACATAAATCTTATTTTTTTATTCTATTTTGTCCAGTGTAATATCTTCGAAACATGTACATAATCTACGATCATTAAATAATATATATGTACTTTATCTTTATGCGTGTAATTAATAAAGTACACGCATAAAGTTCAATACAAAAATGCACATACTTCATAAAAATATGCTTGTACTTTATGTAATGCTTGTACTCAATAAAGTACACGCATAAAGTTAGATACAAAAATGCGTGTGCATTATGAAATATGCATGTACTTTATAAAGTACACTTGTAAAATTAGATGCAAAAATGTGTGTACTACATAAAAAGATGTATGTACTTTATAAAGTGTACGTGTACTTTATAAAGTACACGCACAAAGTTCAATATAAAAATAAACAATTAGAAGATTTACCCTGAATCCATCTCCTCCATAAAATATTATTTCAATTTATTTTGGGCTTCTTCTTTAAGGTGTTTTGTACACTTATATATTTGTAGGTCCACTTCATGTGTTGCTATTGTTCTGCCCTTTTTTTCTTTTTGATGTCATAGTATAAGCCTTATTGTGTTGTGTATTTCTTTCTTTCGGCTGTAATTCAGCAGGAGCATCATTGGAAAGATTTTTATTCCCACCTCCTTTTGACAAATCATGAATAGGGTGTGAATATATAAAATCTTCATCAATCTTTTGCTTCCTGTCAACTCTTTCTTGGATTATCACAATCGTTGAGTTCTGAATTGAAATTATTTCTTCATCCTTTTTAGACATGGAGGACGACAAATCTTCTATCCTTTTATTGAGATTATTATTTTTTGTTTCCTGGTGAAAAGAAAACATCATGTTTAAATATTAAACATGCCATAAACCTCGATGATAATAAACAAATGTAAAAAAATAAGAGCAGGCAGATAGTACTCTATAGAATACAAGTAAATGTAAAAAATAATTCCACATGTACTTTGGAGTGATATGCGTGTACTTTGTAAAATACAAGTGTATTTTATAAAATTACTGCTTATACTCTATAGAATAGTGATGTTTTTCATTTGAAAATTAATCAAAAGTACTTATTCAGCTCTTTTCAATTCTGACTCCTGAAGATTCAACCTCAATGTCCCCATTTCTACGTCACGATCTCTCAATTTGTGCAGTACATCTTTATACTTATTTTTGAAATTTTCGTTACTCTGAGACATATATGCATTTTTTTGTTCCAAAATTCTTGATGATTCAGCCTATTTTTTCAATGACTCATCCAATTATTTAATTATATCTGAGTCATTCATTGTGACTCAATCAAGCTTTTTTTTTAAATAATTGTTTAACTCAACGAGTTGGGCATTTTTCACTTCCAACTTATTTAGTAATTCTTTTTCTTTCAAAAGTTATAAATTCTCCACCTTCAACTTCTTAATTATCTCGTGTGTTTTCAAAAGTGCACAACTATCTACCTGCAACTGTACATTCATAATGGTAAGGTTAGCACTCTCCACCTTCAAAGAGGTCACCTTCTTTGTGTACAATCAAGGTCTCCAGTTGCTTTAGATAGTTGGTTATTTTTTCCAACGATTCCCTTTTCCAACATTGAAAAGCTCCCATAATGGGGTCTTCTTAAACAGTTCAACATGCCTATCGTTTATTTTGTCTTTAATACCACGATAATCATGAAAAAAACTAAGAACATTTGATCTATACCGGTCATTCTTCTTAGCATCACGTGTAGATTCCAAAGCAACACTGGAACTAAGACTGGTTGAAGAATTTTCTTCAGAACTGCTCTTTTTGTTGTGCTTTCCTTTTTTTGCCTTCATCTTCATCCCCATTCTATTGATTTATAAACAAAATTTAAATTACTACCTCTAATGATAATTTACATGTACAAAAAATAAAATACATGCGAATTAGAATAAAACATAGACTGAAACAATAAAATACAAGCCTACTTAACAAGAGTACATGTAATATTCTCGTAAACAGTTCATACAAGTCTCAATAAAATACATGCTAAATGCGGTAATATATATATTCCGTTTCATGGACCTAATAGATGTTGTTCAACAAGTCAAAAGCCAAAATTCTCTACTCCTAACATATTCAGAAAAGAAGTGATACAATAACTTCATGCTAAAAGCGCCAATGTCTTAAAAACGTCTTAAGCAATACTCCTCAATTCGTTTAGCTAAATCCTTCGCTTTTGATTCAGTTACTTGAAGTTGTTTCACATCAAAAGTTCACTTAATTTCTTCATAGTAATTGTAGAAATCAAGTAGCCTTTTTAGCTTTATCATTCATGCGAAGGAAAAAATGAATTTCATCATCATTAGTACTATTGACTGTCAATGTAAATTTTTTTGTATTATTAAGATCTTCAAAGGTGCAAGCAACAATTTTGTAGTTGAACATGTTTGATTGTATGATTCCTAAACAATAACACAAGAAAACATAAAAGTACACTTATAATACATAATAGTACACGCATATTGGATTGAATAAATTCAATTTCAATGTGCGTATACTTTGTGAATTTTGCGTCTACTTTTTTTAAAGTACGCGCAAAAATCCCAAAGTACACGCAATAATAGAAGGCTTTAAAATACAGAACTGTAACACCCCTCCTAATTAAATACCGGTTGGCCAGTCCCATACCAAATTAAAACAGAATATACAGTTGGCTCATTCTTAGCATCACTGTCGAAAACATTTACAACTCACCCAATACCCAATTAAGCTGGTGTTAAAAACTTTCCAAATTTTAATTTCAACAAAAACCATTTTTAGTTTAAGAATAACACAACACAATTTATTCTACAGCACTGATAATCGAACAGATAACACAAAAGAATTTAAATGCAATTGGAATAAACATTCCCAAATAATTTCTCAATACAGTAATCTTAACAATAGTAAATGTATTAAATTGACACGAATACAAGAGTATTTGACTCGGATAGAAAAGATAACTGAATTCCTTTCGGCGACATGCCCTAACTAAAAGAATAATGTGAATCAAATGAAGATAGGCGTCTAAGCAATACTCTATAGCTCCATAGCTCATCATAATCCGCTAAGGTTGGCATCCCTACTACTGGATACCTGATATAGAAGGTACAATAGAAAAGAAAATATGTAAGGAAACGGGTCAGAGCCCGATGTGAAAATGATTTTGAAAACAACAAGTATTTAACAAGTGCAATAAAACATTTATTATGTACATGTTAGTATCCAACTCTCACTTGCTATTCTCACCTCTCATCTAGAGTGCACACTTAACGTTTCCTATTAACCTTCTAGTTAATGGTTCCTCTTCACAAATTTTCATAATATGATTCCGTCCCCTATCATAACCCCGTATGTCCATACCATACGTAGTATAATCATTCTTATACGTTTCTTATTAACTTGAATCATTTCTCATTAATATGAATTGAGCTTTTAAAATCGATAAGAATAAACATTCATTAACTTATTTAAATTCTTTTCTCAATTCACCGTTATCTACAATTATCACCCTAGATAGATTTAACTAATATATACATTCATACAATTCATTATATATATATATATATATATATATATATAATACGGCACCCCGAGACATAGTTGCGGTGCATGCATTACTCTGCCATCATGTCTCAATATCGCTGGTCGCCGAATAGGGGACTAAAGGCTCGGTAAGGATTCCACGAACCACAAACAACAACATACAATTGGAGGCGAACATAGTTCTCGTATCCATGGGTCACGCACATACCTACGTTCCCATAGTCAGCGGACTTATCAACTCCCCGATAAGTCTTTCATAGACCTATATTCTCGAGCGACAAATCAAAGATCCCATGGATTCATCAGGTTATGACTGCCCTCACGCGTAAACCTTCCGTCCATAGCAAGTAAGCTAGGTATGTCATACACATAAATCATCAATCAAATCAAATAAGCATTATCATCTACCTATAATACAATATCAACAGGGTACTCACACTACCCTAAGATAATTCTCATACGTAGCATTATATCTCTTTAAATTTAATCATCCCCGAGCCTCGCTCATTACTCAAGGTTCAAATAGGTCTTCCTCAATGTATTTATTCAGTAAGAATTCACTAATATCCTACTGATCCGTATCATCTTATCTCCCGAATTACTACGAATTAATCTCTCCCTTAATTAGGGTTAAAACCGATAGTTTCTAATCTCTTATAAACACATCATCACATGGCTCATAGTCTATAGTGTTTCATTCACACTATATGACTTATCAACACAATCAACATCCTCGCATCCTATAATATCTCTCCACTCCCGACGTCGTTAAGGTTCATGCGCGGAGTGTCTCGCAAAGCGAAATCCAAATAAGGAACCCCTCTCATACACTACTACTTAACTTTGTCAATCGAGGAGGTCCGTCAACTTAAAATACGCGATCGGGATAACCTCACCCCTTCTTTCAACCAAATGTGGTCTGAACTCCCATCTCTATCCAGGAGCCATACCACTAAGCGCTTGTATTACACTCAGTCCTTGCACAATCATTAATGAGCTTAAACTCACACCTTGATGTTCAAATTGTAACTCTAAGGCTACCCATGTGTTATATTAAATCTCACCTATTGGACCTATCCTTAATCCTCATGCTAACAAATTAGAATCCAACACACGAATCTAGCAACCAAAATTTCTTTCAATTTAATTATCATCATTCTAATCAATTAAATCCCAATCACATTAATTCGATTCTCATCTAGGGCTTACTGATCTTCCCTAAGTCCCATAATATCCAATTAATAATCACCAGAGATCTACAAAAGGTTTGGGATAAGAACCAACATTAAAAAGGAACAACTTTAACAATCCTGGGGAGGTCGATCGATTGAAGGCAAGGGGTCGATCGATCGATCGCCCAGATACCAGCCCAGTTTTCTACATTTCTTATACTACGGGTTTCATCATTTTTTAGCATTCAAAACTTCATATTAACTACCCAAATTCCTTATAAACCTTACTACATGATATAGCAACATATGTGAATGATTTCTAATGCTTTAAATATCCTAGAATCATCAAGAGTTTGAATTAAAAGCACATGTTTATCCTCTTTTTTGAGAAAATTATATACATGATATCTTCAAGAACACATCAATGGTTTTCAGCATTTCTTCAACAGATTTATGATTATTTCGTGGTTTACTATCTACCTACAACATGAGTTTGATTCCTATAAACATTCATTTTTCAGAAATCCAATAACAACTCTTCATTATCTTCCAAACATGTAAAAATCTCATCTTTATATAACTATCCTAACATGGACAATATACAAACTTAGATTGCAATTATCAAACACTTGCCTCTAATGAAGATCTAATCCATTGGAGTCGAATAACACAAGTGGTTTTCCTTTTCTCTGGCCAACTTCCGGTGGTGATGGTGGTGGTGACTTTTGACCTTTGGTTCTCCTCCTTTCCAAGCAAGCTTCTCTTCTCCCAAGCAACCTTTCACTCTCTCTAGGAAGATGACTTCAATTTTGTGTAGAAGAGATGAATGAACCCACGTTCAACTAATCTCCAAATATTTATAATAGGATAAAATCCAAAATCACTATTCATCCCCTTTGTAAAAATAACCAAAATGTCCTTTTGGGTTGTCTTTTCATTTCCAAATGACCTGAGACCCAAAACCAACATCCAAATAGACTTTTCTGACTATTTCAACCCTTCCGGACGCAACGACGCAGTCGAAATAACTATAAGGTCGATATAAAAATTAGTTTCCTTTTTAATTTAGCAAATTAGTCCCGACACGTCCCATACCGCGTTTGACTAAAAAATTAAATTACTGAATTAACAATTCACAGCAATATCAATAACATCACATTCATATATTACCTAAATATCTTTAAGTAATACTCAGAATTATTCATTTTAATATCCACAATTCGAATAAAACATAAATGAATTAATTAATAATAAAATCTAATTAATCCATTAATTTAAAATATAACCCATTTTAAAAGCCATTAAAATCACGGGGTATTACAAGAACCTAATATCATAAAATACATGCAACCCTAAATAAATATCGCTGCCGTGGACCACAATTAATATAGGAGTTATACAACTACATCATGGCATATTTTATTTAGAATCTGACATCTGTACAACTTTTGATATAAAATACATATACATTATTGTGTACAAAAATCTAAATAACCCAAAGTAACCATCACATTCTCTAATATCTTTGGCCCTATATGTAAGACACTGATAAGTTCTATTAGGCAATCCTAAAGTCGGATTTGTCATTCACTGTGCGCTCCAATTACTTTTATAAATAATGGGATAAATATCTTTCATACTTGCAATTCCTTGCCTGACGATGTTTGGATGTTGAATCAACGCTTTTTATCTTAATAGCCCGTATATATTTACATCATGGCATATTTTATTTAAAATTTGTGCAACTTTTGATATAAAATACGTATACATTACTATGTATGAAAATCTGATTAACCCAAAGTAACCTTCACATTCTCTAATATCTTTGGCTCCATATGTAAGACACTGAGAAGTTTTATTAGGAAATCCCAATATTAGATCTGTCACTTCACTGCACGCTCCAATTACTTTTACAGATAGTTTTTTTGCCCCACATGTAATTCGTTTCGCTAAATCCTTCGCTTTCGATTCAGTTAGTTGAAGCTTTTGCACATCAAAAGTGCACTTAGTGTCTTCCTAGTAGTAGAAAAAACCAAATAATCTATTCGCTCTATCATTGATGCGAAGGAGAAAATAAATTTCATCATCATTAGCAGTATAGATTGTTAATGTGAAATGTTTTGTATTATTAAGATCTTCAAAGGTGCACGCAACAATTTTCTAGTTGAACTTTCTTGATGATATAATTTCTAAACAATAACACAACAATAATACTTCTTACAAACTAATAGAATATCATTCAAATGCCACTGACGCGGACCAAAATAACATATGATTGATCAAATATGGGTTTGAAATATATATGTATAGAGTACACGTATAAAACATAAAAGTAAACGCATATTGGACTAAGAAATTCAATTTCAATGTGCGTATACTCCGTGGACTTTGCGTGTATTTTTTGAAAGTACACGCAATAAAATAGGGCTCGTACATTTACATATTCCAATCATGTACAATACAATAATAATACTTCTTAAAAACTCATGGAATATAATTCAAATGCCGCCGGCGCTGACCAAAATAACATAGGATTGATCAAATATGGATTTGAAATATATATTGTATAGAGTACATGTATAAAACATAAAAGTACATGCATATTGGATTGAGAAATTCAATTTCAATGTGCGTATACTCCGTGAATTTTTCGTGTACTTTTTGAAATAACACACAAAATATATAGAGTATATGCAATAAAACAAGGCTTGTACATGTACATATTCCAATCATGTATAATACAACAATAATACTTCTTATAAACTCATGAGATATCATTCAAATGTTGCTGGCGCAGACCAAAATAACATAGGATTGATCAAATATGGATTTGAAATATATATTGTATAGAATACACGCATAAAACATAAAAGTATACACATATTGGACTGAGAAATTCAATTTTAATGTGCGTGTATTCTGTGAATTTTACGTGTACTTTTTGATAGTACATGCAAAATACACAGAGTACAGGCAATAAAATAGGATTTGTACATGTACATATTCCAATCATATATATATTCTTAGTCCTCGATAAATGATGTATACAGGAGGAAATGTTCAATAATGAAATACATATATCTAACATGCAAAAAGTGTATTTTGCATGTAAAATCAGGGCAACAAATGTACTTTTTCATATCACGAAGAAGAAGAATGTGATTTCATCAGTCCATGTGTAATGTCTACAAATTTATACATATGAGAACACAAAATACATAAGGACAAACAGGTGATATCAGAAATGAAACGCTAAGAACACAAAATATACATAGTGTATGATATAATCTTTAGTACAAAACTTAAGAACATATATATAAGAATGTATCCATATTTTTTAGTGGTGTTTGGAAGAATTTGATTGAGAATGTGAAATGCTCGGTAGAACTTCAATGATTAGGGTTTGATCTCTTTAATTAATGTGAAGTGTGTTTGTATTATAATCAAGTGGTATTTATATGTTGTTGACCAAATTTTGATTGAGAATGAAAATCGTTTTGGTGTTTTGATCGAAGAGATAGTACGGCTAGGGATTTGATTAAAAATTATTTTTCACGCTTCGATTTCTGAAAAGTTCGTTTTTGTTTTGAATCGTTTAAAATTTGTTGGCCCGATTTTTTAGTCCAAAATTATTAGTCCAATGACTAGATCGTAAAAGCCCCTTTAAAAAATTATTGGTTAGGATTTTATTTTGCCGTGATTCATTTTTAAACAATGACGTCAGTGCATCTCGTGGGTTGCATACTAGTTCAAGTATTATTATGAAACCACGGGCCGAATAAGTGTTGTGTGAATGAAGTGGGTCTAAAGTTTGATCCATTCCAAAAGAGTGGCCCAATTAACCACTACCAAAGTCCACTCCTAGCCCTATCCTCGGGTGACAGACGACTCACAGCATTTCTTTGTTTCTCCCTCTCTGACACAAACACAAACACGAACACCCAGAGGTGAGGAGGAACCCCCGTGTAAAGTAATGGGAACCCTAGGAAGAGCAATATACACTGTCGGATTCTGGATTCGGGAGACCGGTCAAGCTATTGATCGACTCGGTTCACGTCTCCAAGGCAACTACTACTTCCATGAACAACGTATGCTCCCTTCCTAACCCTAACCCTAACCCTAACCCTAGATCTCACCATCTTTTCAATTTTTTTTACTTTAAATGCGCTAAAGCATAAATTTAGCTGGTTACATGTAAATAAGAAGGTCGTACTCGAAATTGATCACCAATAAAAGAAATCAATCAAGGGATATAATAAATTTATTCACACTATTACAACTTCTCAGCTAATAAACTACAATGACTCATATTTTTAAGACTATATACGTACATATATTCCAGTTAAGAAACTTGGTTGCTACTCTTGAATTGTATTTGATAGAGGTTGGAAAAAGTTTTACTAGGAAAATAAGAAATTCACAACTCAAGAGTGGTTGGTGGTCTATGAAGCACCAACACTCTCCTTCCAAAGGTTTCAAACAAAACCCCTAACTTTTGCAAACCATATTCATTCTATTTCCGATTATGTTTAATTTTGAAAACGTTAAATTTGTTATGTTATTAAGCCATGCCATGTTAAATAGAGGCTAGCACAAGATTGACCCATGCGAAAACAAGTTCAAGTGTTTTATTTTTAGTTTTTTAGCCGAGCTTTGGCAGACGAGCCATTATTGGACAATGCTCCATAGTTGTCAAATTGTGTATTGGAAGCCTATATTTTGCGTATTGGGTATAGTATCATAAGATATGTAAGATACAGGGCTAAATGTAAAAATACAATAATAAATAAATAAGGTCTCGTTTGGTTATGTATTCAGAAAACTTGATTTAAACACCTCAGTTTTATGTGTTTATAAATATTGGTGTGCGCTATTTATATTATACATATACGCGTATATGTGTGTGTGTATATATATACACATATATACACGTACATACATATCATGCGTTCTTTATGTATATTTAATGAGGTATGTTGGAGAGTCTGACTATATATATATTTGTGTGTGTGTGTGTGTGTGTGTCTATATTTATGATATTGCATGTATAATCCACAATAAAGTTATATACACACATGAATTGATAATATTATTTAATACATATGTACTATATGTATATTTTATATTATTCCATACATTAGTAATACATGTATAAAACTATATATGACTATATATGAGTATCATGTATGTATTGATAATATTATTTAACATATGGATCTTAGTATATTATATAATTTAATAAAATATACATATATGTAATTTTGTGTACATGTACATATATATTTTTTATTTATTAGAATTACGCACATATTAATGTATTATGTATGTATATTATATATTAAGGTATAAATGCATAAAAATATTAAGAATGAATAATTCTGAGTTGAAAAATAGATAACTAAATTTAGAAAATACCCTTTTTGCTGTTTTCTGAAAAACTTAATTATAACACAAATTTTTTATAATTCAGTATTTAAAAACAGGTGTGCCAAACGCAAAATTCTTATCTGAATTGTACACAAAAGACAAAATTATAATTGATAACCAAACATACCCTAAATGTGTAGAGAATAATTTATAATAAATACTAAAACTTGTTATACTCAAAAACCAATCTTATGATATGATTACATCGTCTAGTAAGACTTTTGCCTTTATAATAAAAAGCGTGGTCGAATCTCACTCTAACCTTGTTATTATAAGAATACTAGAATAAACGAGAAAGAAAAAAAGAATACAATAAATGAAATGAATATATATTTACAACTTTTTCGTAAGGAATAAAAAACAATCTGGACCAATACAACTATAGTGCTAGATGCGATACAACCATGCAATATGTTTTTTTTGTGTGCTGCATTGTATTATATTAAAGACGATATGTACTATACCAACTATTATCCTATGCTCACTTGCACTATATAGTTACATACTTACATCTGGTGGACTCATTTTGCTGTTTTTATAATATAGCAGTTCGTTTTCATTGGGGCTAACAATTTTGGGTTCAAACTCATGGTATTTTTTCTTTTCAATATTCATTTTTGCCTAAAATGCATTTTGGGTTACTTTTGGTCATAGTAAGCATTTTTAAAATAAAATTTGGGTTCAAACTCATGTTTACTTGTTGGCCATAGTAAACATTTTATGATGTTTTCTTTATTGTTTATTTTTAAAATAAATCTGTTTAGTCACGTATTTGCTTGTTAATAATTTTTTGACAGTTTGGTTTATTGAGTTCATCTTGTAAAAAAAACAAGCTATTTGGGATTTAGATACATTTGTCTATAAAATTGTAACTTGAGCAAAATTTTGGTCCAGGTTTACCTTTTCATTTCATTGTTAGATGTAACTTATTTTTCTTTAGTTATACTTCACGTTCAGGATGCATTTATACTAATTTGATTTGGTTTACCTTCTGATTACGATTATCTTAATATTTGTTTTAGTTTCTAGGCATCGAACCCTCATGAATGTATTTGACAAAGCTCCGGTGGTCGATAAGGATGCATTTGTGGCCCCAAGTGCTTCCATCATTGGGGATGTTCTAGTAGGACGGGGATCATCTATATGGTATGGATGTGTCCTGAGAGGTTAGCTTCACTTCTGATGCATTTGCTGGATGCTGAATTCGTAATGTCATTTTGTTTTTAACATTATCTCCATCTGATTGCTTAATGCTTGAAGTTGGTCATTTGCAAGTTTTTCTGGATGCTTAACTCATAATGTCATTTTGTTTTTAACATTATCTCCTTTTGATTGCTTAATGCATGAAGTTGGTCATTTGCTAGTTTGTAATCCAAAGACTTGTGCAATTGAAGGTCTGACTCTACTAGCGCATAGCCAAAGGACTGTTGCTACTATGCAGATGTTGCTATGTTAAAACATAATATATATATATATATATATATATATATATATATATAGAGAGAGAGAGAGAGAGAGAGAGAGAGAGAGGATCACAAGCGGACCAAAAGACCGGACTTTTTAATGGACCTAACAAAATATTAAAAAATAGGCCAATTAATTTTAATTCCTTGGTGTAATGGGTCCGTGCCAGCGGCACCCGAGACGCCAGACCCCAACCTTCACCCACCTACCCCCAGGCCCCCCCCCCCCCCCCACCCCCACCCACACCCCCAAAACATTTGGTATAAGTTGCATGTCAGGTATAGGTTTGTAGCAGGCAGGAGGAGAGGTCGGGTTAGAGAGGTCTGTCCGGGTTTGGGTATGGTGGCCATAGCAGGTGGTCGGGGGTGGATGTTGAATGGTGGTCCTAACCAACGGGACTGCTGGGTATGGGTTTAAAGGCAGCTGTGGAGGTGGGTTTTGGTGCTCGGGTATTGGATTAGGCAGGTCCGGGTTGGATGACAGAGGTCTTGGCCGGATTTTATGGCAGTTGGTGGCCGGATTGATGGGTTGACTAAGTCCGGCGGGTTCAGTACGGGTTTTGGCTTGAGATCAGGTATTGAGTTTTGGATTCGAGGGCTGGCATGGAGGTTGGCATCAGCTTGGGTTGGTGTGGCTGAAATGGGTCTGTTGGGGTGGGGGGGGGGGTGAAGGTCGGTGCTCTTGCCGGAAAGGCCTCTGGTGCCGCTGGCGCGGACCCGTCACCCATTACACCAAGGAATCAAAATTAATTGGCCTATTTTTTAATATTTTGTTAGGTCCATTAAAAATTCCGGTCTTTTGGTCCACTTGTGATCCTCTCTCTCTCTCTCTATATATATATATATATATATACATATATATATATATATGTATATATATATATGTATATGTATATATATATATGTATTAATGGAAGTTCATGAGAAATCCAATGGCTAATTTGTTTTTTTGTTTGATTGAATCTCTTGTAATTGTCCCTTCCTCTAATTAGGCGAGCAAACCATATTAAATAATGTAGAGGTTTTTGTCTTGTATTTTAATTATTATTGTAGCCTTAGGGCTTCTCCCTAGGATCTATGGGTATAATCTAGCCTATTTTTAATCATTGAATTATAAAGATTAATTCCTTTGTGGGTTTGATATAAAATGTGTTATTTCATTTTTTACATCAAAGTGTAAGTGTAGTTACGGAGTTACGAATGCCATCCAGTAACGACAGACAATCAAAGGTGGATAAATCACTTCTCAAAAACATCCATAAAATACTTTCTTCATTAGAAACCAAGTTTGAGGACATCTAGGGAAGAGGGATGAGGATAAAGCAACTTGAGAGTGACGGGATAAGGGCTAACTGACATCCACCCTGGTGGATTATTAAAGCATCGCCACCCAGCATGATTCCTTGCTGGAGGCGAAGGTTGGGCGGGACGGCGCATGGAACCCAATAGAGGGAACCTTCGACGTGCGAAGGTCGAACGGGTGCAAGGGATAAACAAACCCGAACGACGGGGGGAAGCGGCGCACCTCACGGCACATTCCAAACGCACATGTGACTGCGCACACAGCGGAGATCGCAAAGAAGCAGGATGCACGATGACGGGCGGAGGCGGATCAAGTGTTCGTGATGCAGGAGCATAGGGACATGATCGTCCTTTTACTTATTCTTTATATTTTGTTATTTTTTTAGCCTTTTATAGCTTTAGTATAAATAGCCAAAGGGCTCTCCTTTGTACCACTTTTACCTATTTGATATTGAGAGACTAGAGAGAGAGATAAGACACCCATATTCATTTTCCATATTGTTGTTGTTATTGTTGTGTAGATAATAATTCTTTTACGCTTTCGCACCCTAGATTACATTAAATTGGTATCAGAGCTAGATTTGTTTTTGGAGTTCAAAGATGTTCATCGAAGATTGAGATTCGGGTTGGGTTCATTCGCGGGATATGAGACCTTTCAATGGAACCCTGGATGACAATCTTGTAGAGGAACGACGAACTGGGGCTGTTACTACTACCATGACAGCCTGCCCATTCAATGACTATCGGATAACATCGACGACTTTCTCCAGAAACTCGATGGAGCTGTCGGCTATTAAAGAAAGTCCCAACAATGCTGAAAACAGGCTTACAACCACAACAAGAGCTGCCGAGGGTACCACCAGTGTTTTCGACGCCCAAAGTCTACCGACGGCTTCACAGCAGCCACCGACTCGGCCCACCATCAACGTTGACACTTCTCCACCTGTCGCCACCTCAGCAGGAGGTCCGGACCGCTGCCCTGCTTTCGAATTACTCCCTTTCAACCCGAAACTTGCTTCAATTCAGCCTGGTATGACATCAACCACTTCCAACATTAAAAATCAGTCCAAGACCTAAGAAATCCATCGGAATTTCAAGAACCAACCACCGGAAAATCAAGAAGACCTTAACTACAACCAAGATTCATCACCTTCCCCTTTGAAACAATCCAAGATTCATCATAGCACAAATCCTAACCAAATTCAACGATAAAAAGTTATTCCTAAACCCTATTTACCCCATTCTCAAGAAACCCTAACATCCGCTCCATCTAAAAACCCTAATCCCTTATACAAAGGGTGCGCGGTGCGCCTCTTTGGGCATCCTCCCCATCCCTACCGATGTACCCTTGCCTACCGCTTTATCCATTTGCCATCAACGTGACTATTTTTGCTGTGCTTAAGAAAGACTTGCCGATATTTCTACCGCCTACAAACACACCGTTATGATTACAATTTCGGTGGACACTCAATCACCTCCATATGAGTATCTTCTTTACTCGTTGCTACGCAAGAGGGAGGCTTTGCATGGTGATTATTGACGGCGGAGATAGTGACAATTTGGTGGCTTAAGAAATGGTAGACAAGCTGAAACTTCCCATGGAATCATTAGCCTCTACGTGCCGAATTAGGTGGTTGGGTAGTGAAGCAACGCTTGCCCCTAGTCGACAATGCCGAGTAGCCTTTTTTTTATTGAGGACTATGATGAGGTTTTGTGCATTGTGGTGGAAATGCGGGTATGTCACCTCCTTTTGGGGAGACCGTGGTAATTTGATCACCGTAGCATGCATAATGGTCGAGCTAACACTTATTCGTTTATGCATGAGGGGTGAAACATTCTCCTTCGCCCCATGCGCCCATTTCCGATGGCTCGGCCCTCCGCCTTAGTAGTCTCACATGAGGAGCTAGGGGCCGTAGAGGCAGGGTTATGCCATGCTCTCATTTGTCCCATTACCATCCCGGAGTCGTACGTTCCCCCATGTGTCCAGGGTTTGCTGGATTCTTTTGCCGACGAGTGTACGCTAGTGGGATATACAACATGCTATTGATTTTATCCGCGGGGAGCAGCTCCTCAACCTCTCCTATTATTGCATGTCGCCCACGAAACGCACAGAGTTGCAGAGACGGGTCACAGCGCTATACGACAAGGGCTATATTCGGGAGAGTATGTCTCCTTGTGTAGTACTCGCCCTGTTAGCACCAAAGAAGGATGAGAGTTGGCGTATGTGTGTTGATAGCCGAGCTATTAATAAGATTACCGTGAAGTACAGGTTTCCTATCCCCAGATTAGAGGATATGCTAGGCCAACTCCATGGTGCGAGGATTTTCTCCAAGTTGGACTTGAAGAGCGACTATCACTAAATTTGTATGAAATCAGGGGATGAGTGGAAGACTACCTTCAAGACGAAGGACGGTGGTGCCTTTCGGCCTCTTCAATGTCCCATCTACCTTTGTAAGAGTGATGACACAGATCTTGCGGCCTTTCATGGGTAAATTTATAGTGATTTATTTGGATGATATTTTGATTTACAGAGGATCAGAGGAGGAGCACCTTGACCATGTGGCTCAGGTATTAGAGGTCCTACGAGCCGAGCGATTCTTGCTCACGTTGAAGAAGTGCGCTTTTATGGTACCGTCGATGACATTCTTGGTTATGTGGTTTTCGACGAAGGCATTAGGGTGGATGATGCCAAGGTTCAGGCGATAGTGGATTGACTTCCACCCACATCGGTATTCCAGGTCCGTAGTTTTCATGGCCTAACGGGGTTTTATCGGCGCTTTATTGCCAGATTCATCACTCTCATGACGTCTATCACGGACTTGATGAGTGCTTCCTTAAGCGTTGAGTTTCGGTGGACTCCCGAGGCGGATAAAGCCTTCACGCGCGTCAAGGAGTTGATGACGACGACGCCTATTTTAGCACTGCCAGATTTCGATCAGCTATTTGAGTTGTCTTGCGATGCTTGCAATACAGGGATGGGTGCTGTTTTGAGCTAAAATGGGAAACCGATCGCTTTCTTTAGTCAGACGCTGACAGGAGCTGCTCTCAACTATTCAACATATGATCTCGAGTTCTATTCGGTTGTAAAGGCGGTGAAGTTTTGGTCGCCCTATCTCCTCCATAAGGAGTTTGTCATTAAGTCTGATCACGAGGTCCTACGTTTCCTATATTGTCAATGGCGTGTTAGTGACAGGCACGCCAAGTGGACCGCCTACCTCCAGCGCTACACTTTTGCACTACAAACCGGTAAAGGAGAATCAGGTGGCGGACGCCCTTAGCAGGAGAGCACATGCGTTGGTAACTCTTAGGAGTCAAGTGTTTGGGTTTTATGAAGTCCGTGATCTTTATCTAACTGATGTAGAGTTTATAGACCGATCTTTGCAGCTTGCCAGTAGGGCAATGGTGCGTTGGGTGAGTATTTATTACAGGATGGGTTTCTACACCGAGGGACGGCCTTATGTATTCCATCGTTTTCCTTGCGGGAGAAGATCATATCTGAGATTTAAGGGGGAGGATTGTCGGGCCGTTTAGGAACATGCGTGTACTCACGCGATGCTACGGTGGCCGACGATGAGGAGTGATGCTAACGCCTTCATTAGGCATTGCTACACTTGCCAGACGGCCAATGGCCAACACACTAATGCGGACCTATATACTCCATTGCCGATTCCTGAGAGACAAGATGTTTCGATGGATTTTATCGTAGGGCTACCTCGTACATCTAGTGGCCATGATTTCATCCTTGTTGTGGTGGATAGGTTATCCAAGATATCGCACTTCATCACTCGCATGACGGATGCGTCCTCACTATATTTTCGTGAGATCGTCCGTCTTTATGGAGTTTCACGCAGCATCACCTTCGACAGGGACGTACGATTTATGGCGTACACTTTGGCAACTTTTACGGACAGAGTTACAGTTCTCGACGACGTTTCACCCTCAGACGGATGGCAAGACGAAAGTGGTCAACCGGAGTGTGGGCGACATATTGAGATGTTTATCTTCTTAGCATCACCGTAGGTGGGACATAGTGATAGCACATGCCGAGTTCGCCTTCAATCACGTCGTCAACCATTCAATCGGCCTTTCTTCGTTCCAGATTGTATTAGAGCAGCCCCCTACTATGCCCATAGACCTCGCCGAGCTTCCCCCGACGGTACCTACATGCCCTTTAACTGAGGAGTTTGCTGCTCGCCTGATTTCCATTCAGGCCGATGTGCGCGCTCGACTATAAACCATGTATGCCTCTTATAAGAAGGCCGCCGACGAGCACCGACGCTTTGTCTCCTTTCACCGGGGTGATCTAGTCATGGCGTGCTGACAGGGCAAGGGTAACAAGCTTCTTATGCGCCAATTTGAGCCTTTTCCTATTATCCGAGCTTGTGGGCCGAATGCCTATGAGCCCTCTCCCCGATGAGTTCCGCATGCACCGCACGTCCAACGTGGTGGACCTTTCTCCATTCCGAGGCACCCATGCTTTGCCGATTCCCATTCCACCGATCATGGTCCACCCGGTCCGCTCTTATGTAGATCGTGTGGAGGGGATTCTAGACTCCGAGCTTGTCTCTTCATCTTTGGGCGACTATATGCGTTACTTGGTTCGTTGGGTTGGCCGTCCCGAGGCTAAAGATTCATGGATCACAGAGGCCACCTTGCAGCACATCAACTATGATTTCTATCGGCAATATACGGGGTATATGGAGTCTTCTCAAGGGAGGGAGAGTGATACAGGAGCATAGGGACATGAGCATCATTTTATTCATTCATTTTTTTATTATTATTATTATTATTTTTTTTTTTTTTTAGCTTTTTATAGCTTTAGTATAAATAGTCAAAGGGCTCTCCTTTGTACCACTTTTGCCTATTTGATATTGAAAGGCTAGAGAGAGAAATAAGACACCTATATTCATTTTCCATATTATTGTGTAGGTAATAATTCTTTTATGCTTTCGCACCCTAGATTACATCAGTTCGACAATGAAACGGCACAAATACACGGCCAACAGCGAACATAGGAGGACTATTCCAGCCATCAAAGCCTTCGACACAAAAGTACATCCTGTGAGCAAGTAAGGACAGAGAAAACGACATGGAAGAAATCGGTAAACCCTAAGACCGAGGTCATTCTCTTTTAAGGGCTATTACCACAAAAAATTGTCAAACTGAGTAATGGGTACAGCAACAATGTCCAGAACCAATGCCATCCCGTGATGGAATGGGTACACCAACTGCGTCTAGAACCGCTAGCTTTGGTTGGATTTGGGAAAGATGGATTGGAGAATAAAGATAGGCAATATGAAGATGGGTGCAAGATTCGACTCACCCGACGTTTTCTCTTCAATGAAGACCAGCGTATGAATAATTTCTGTGAAGAATTACGCCTCAGTAAAAGGTATGTAGGTGATTCAATCTCTCTTTGTTCCCATTAGTGAGAGGTTCTGTTTTGGGCGCAAGGGAAAGGGCCATTTTATCAATAATTGCCTGAACAAGCTTTTGGGAAAGCGTAAACCTCCACAAAACGTGGTAAAATGACGGGCAGCAACTTCTATTGACCAATCTGTCCTGTACGCCTTGTGCTTTTGGCGCGGTAAAATGTGGAGGATGATGACTTGGAAGTGAATGGATGTGTGGCTGGAGGGATGCTGCTGGGGTAAGGTAATATGAACCTCATGCTTTGCATTCTGGAAAAGCTATGCAAAGGGACATTCACGTTGATGTTATTGAGAGTGTGTTTATGATAAGACTATTTCGAGAATTAAATGTGTAAAGTTGGTGGTGAATCTGGTGACCAAGTTAGAGGAGTATGCTCGTGTATGGTGAAATTAATTGGTATTGGAGAGAGAAATAGGCAACTAAACCCCAATTTGCAGTTGGTCGGAGATGAAGGAAGGATTGAGAGCTGCTGCTATTATTTCCCGACACTTGTGAGCGTGACTTGTTTTTCCAGGTTCTTCGGCAAGGTACGGTGTTCATTCAAGGGTATTTGGAACAGTTCAAGATTCATTGTACACGTACACGTCTGTGAGAGAGGTGGAGCAGAAAAATGGAAGGTTTGTGCAGGGGCTACAACTTGAAATCCAAACAAATATCGAGTTGCTGAAAATCTCATACTCAGGGCAAGCCATCGAATGCACCCTAAAAGTTACGAAGTTATTTAAGGCTGCAGCACCAACAGGTAAGTCTTCAGCTACCATCACAACCACCGGCACAAACCCGGTCAGCCACAACAAGTACGGCTATGAAAGGAATCTTCCATTGTTATGTGTTAGGGAACTGGCGAATCAAGCAACGGATTACCCAAAGAAAAAGAAGAGCACAGTTTTGATCACCAATGGCACCGAAGTTGAAGAATCGATGGAGACGGAAGTCCAGCGCGGTATTTTTGTCACCATGCTTTTGATCACAGATGGAAGGCGTTCCACTTTGAGCTTGAGGACAAGCTCTTTTTATTTTATTTTTATGTTTTAGGCGGGGTTGAGAAATCCAGGGTCTGATTTGTAACTATTTTTATTTTTGAGCAGATCTCTTGTAATGTTTCATATTTATAATAAATTAGGCTATTATGAGGTAGTTTAGTTGTTATTCTGGATCCAGGGTTCTTCCTAGGCAAAATATAAGCATGGTGTAGCCTCTTATTTAATATATAGAAAGATCAATTCCTTTAAGGGTTTGTGATGTAAACAACACAACCAAATAATCACAACACAAGCAAAATGAGAGAAACTCTCAATAACCTACTCAATCTCCGCTAATGAGGTCAGAGGGGTTTGGGGGCCAAGAAACCTTAATAGCAAACGGACCTAATTACCCCTAACTAGTCTAGAGAGTTTTCTATCATTACAACAATAAAACTTGCAAAATAAAACATTAAATACAAGTTAATTCTTGGATCGCATTTCCACTGCTTACTCAAAAAAATGTTCCTATATTTTATAATTGTTTATCCCTCCCATTTGCTTGGTTTGATCTTAACCACACAAAAAGAACTATATCAGGACTCTCTAGGCAAACCCTCTCATCTGATACATAGTTTTAGCTCATCTCTGCACTAATTCTTTTTGTACAGTTGAATAATTTGACATTTTAATTCATTTTTTTTCTATTCGTTATTCTGTTTGAAGGTAGGAATATGATTCTGATCATTATTCTGTGCATGTGTTTTTGTGCGTAGGTGATGTGAACAGCATTACTGTTGGGTCTGGAACTAATATACAGGATAACTCTCTTGTGCATGTGGCAAAATCTAATCTAAGTGGAAAAGTAGTGCCGACTATAATTGGGGACAATGTGACTGTAGGTGAGCAAAGCGCTAACGTTTATATTTTGAAAAGCTTGCATTCCGATTTTGCTTGGTCATGAATTAGAATGCGAACATGCAGGCCACAGTGCTGTTTTGCATGGCTGCACTGTTGAGGATGAGGCATTTGTTGGTATGGGAGCTACACTGCTTGATGGGGTTGTTCTTGAGAAACATGCTATGATTGCTGCGGGAGCTCTCGTGAGACAGAATACGAGGATTCCCTCTGGAGAGGTTCTCATTTTCTCTCACACCTGCACACACAAAAAAAATTATTTGAGATACCAAAGTATAATTCAGCTTATTAGCAAGGTACCTAAGTCTATTACTTAGAGTTACCCAAGTCTAATTCGGTCTATTAGTGAGGTACCTAAGTCTAATTCGGCATATTAGCGTGGTACCCAAGTCTAAATGACAGAAATAGAGTAATTAAGTGAGAAAATAAAAGAGCAAAGTCATTAAAAAATGAAAACATATATTATTAAAAAAATGAAATGAAGATTCTCTATCCCCATTTCTCACTTTGTGATGTATATCCAGCAGAATAAACCCCACCCGTTTAATATCTCTTAATCACAAGTATATTAATATATTGATGGAAGTTCCCCTTACAAGGGGAGGCCAACCAAGGCCCTTCATTATCACTTTTTACCAGACTTTCTCATCAAAACTCCTAGTTATGGTAAATATCTACCAAAAAGATTGAAAGATAAATAGGGTAATAAACAAGACATCCTAGTCTAATCATATTTCATAAATTATGCTTAAAAATCTAGAATACTATGCCCCCCCTCCCCCACTAAAAATAAATAAATAAATAATAAAAATAAACTAAAATAAATATTAGTGCTACTCATAATGGCGACACCCTGCTGGAATGAGAGGACTGTACCAATCTTTCAAGTAGTTGGCCTCAATTCCAACTTTGCTATTTTGCCCTTATACTGTTTTGAGACAGATGGACTCTCCTCCATATTGACCTTCCAGAATGACTACAGTTGGAGCTGTGTGTGATGGTTGCAACTTGCTTTTTTTTTTACTTGCTCATAAATCATAGTCATTTCTAAGTGTGAAGATTAATATTACAGGTATGGGGAGGTAATCCAGCAAGGTTCCTCAGGAAGCTTACTGATGAAGAGGTGGCCTTCATCTCCCAGTCTGCCACCAATTATACCAATCTTGCACAGGTCCATGCTGCTGAAAATGCAAAACCATTTGATGAGATAGAGTTTGAGAAGGTACTTCGCAAGAAGTTTGCTAACCGTGATGAGGAATACGATTCAATGTTGGGTGTTGTTCGTGAGACTCCCCCTGAGCTTATTCTCCCAGATAACATTCTACCTGATAAAGCACCCAAGGCATCTCAACAATGAGATGACATTCTTGCAAGCTACTAGTTTTTGCTTTTAATTTTTCCTTACATTGAGATTTGACATTGAGGGATGTATGTTTGTGAAAATTTATGGAGATGGTTAATTTCTTTTAAAATAATGCCAGACTTGTTTTAGAGTAGAATTAAGGTTCAACATTTTCGTACTTTTCAGCTCTACTACCTGCTGGTTTTTGGATACACTGTTTCCTGTTTAGAAGGGAACTGCTGCTGTAAAGCAATATATGTGATGTTGTGTTGGATACATGTTCCTTAAATGATTTTGCTCAAGTGTAGTTGTAAGTACCATTGCATATGGGGTGCATAGCTGATAGCATGAATGGCTAGTAGTCACTACTTGTCAGCATACATTTTTGGGAAATAACCTGGGGAATCAGCTAAAAGCAACAATTTCGGACAAAGCGGTTAATGTCTCTAATAATGTAATGCAGAATTGAAGTGAATGTTGGTCTAATAAGCTGTGCTAATAACCACACAGGAGTAGAAATTATGTAGTAGAAACCTACTACTACCCCAACCTAACCCAAGAGTCTTTTCCTTTCTTATTTACGTCCTAAATTATGAATACACTGGAAAAATTGAAGAAATGAATTCTACTAAAGCTTCCATTCTTTCGGTTTTGATGATCATGCCTAAAATTTAAGTTTGTGGAAAACATGGTTTGATTCACTAGGGCGTTGAAGTACCTTTGAAATGGTTGGCATGCAGTAAGTATATGTTGCTTGGCTGCATTCTCTTTATTTAGGCTTTTGAATTATGTATTGATTTAACTTTTGGTGTTGGGTAAAACGTTCGTTTTTAAGACGAGGGATTTCCTTCTAACGCGGTAGTCATTTGAGTTCACTGTTATCAACCTTTTTGGCATGTATCTCGAACATTATTATAAGATTTTTTTTACAAGTACTCCCTAGTTCCAAATTAATAGTTCCGCCTTTCTAGAATCTCTCTTTTTTCTGATCCAGTTCCTCCACCGCGAACCCCAGTTAGATTTAGGCGTGCTATACTTTTTAGTTATTGAGAGAACCTAAGCACTCTCTTTCGGATTCAGGTAACAACTCTCAAAAATCTTTTTTCCATTGGTTCCCGGGAGTACCCTAAAAAAAAAGGAACCTTTCCACTCCCCAACCATTTCGGGTTAAGAAGATACGAAAGCACCTTTCTCTCTATAAGAACGACGCGTTCCTAGGTGTGAAGTGGGAGAGAAGGGATGTCATAATTGGGTTTTTTAATAAGATGACCTTTTGATTTTTTCTTTTTTTCTTTTTCCTATTGAAAAAGTAATAAGAATGGGAGGGTCGTTCCAAATTAATAGTCCGATTTTCTTTTTTTTGGACATATAAATGAATTAAATTTCACAATAGTAAACAATTTTTGATCTTTGCCATTGATTGATTGAGTGCATTCTTAAAAAACGTATTTCTTAAATAGTGATTATTAATTTGGAATGAATTTAGTGATATTTATTATTTTATTTTATCTCTCCATATCTAAGGATAGATTAAAATGAGGAACGAGTACCCATATCGGATGGATGGGTTATTTGGGAAAATGGCTTTAACTATCCAGAGTAGTACGTAAGCATATTTTTATGGACTCTAAACATAGAGTTGCAAAAGATAATTTAAGCGAGAGTTTTGTGACATTTATACTAGCACTAATGCCCCAAACAACAAGACTATTTTCATGCAGTAAACTTGCAGTAAAAACAAATTATAGAGGGGAGCCGCACTGAAATAACAAACTCAAATTTGCAATTTCTCCACCAAGTTTGTTAATGCTCCAACCTCACTGCACTACAAAACTAAATTGACAATATGTAATATCCCCTGTTCTTCTAGAATAAATAAAACCATTTTTTGTATGAAATAAAATTCATGAAAATTAAATTTAACCGGTGAATTTAAATTTATTAATTGTGAACAATTAATTTGTTATCATGTCATAATCATGTGAGATTGATTTTTATGTGAAGAATTAAAATAGAAAAGAACTCATGTGTAGTGGATAATTAATATATAATGTGTGACTCAGTTTTAAGTATAATTGGGGAATAAAAATAATTGTGACACATTTCGAGAAGCTTTATGGGCTCGTTTAGATCCTTTTAAGCATCTAGAAATGATCCCGGGGTATAGATATATAAGTTGAGAAGCTTTTGGACTAGGTTCGGGCACATATAAGGGTCCAAAATTGAGAAATTTGGCTTAACTCGGGATTTTGGATTGATATAAGATTAAGAGTAAGTCTAATACTCCCCACACTTAATAAAATACATAACCCTAACAGCCCCAACTCAAGAGAGAAAGGAACAAAGGTCCAAGAGGAGAAGGAACAAGAGATCCAAGGAAAATTCATTAAATACATATCGAGGCAAGAATTTTCTTACTTAATTTAACATTCAATGTGCTTCTTGATTCATCGTAGTAAACCCCATGTGATTTCTGGATTTTAGTATGTAATTGATCGGGCATAAATATCGTATATTTACCCCCTTAATTTCGGTACTTTTGTGAACCCGAGCGGTGCAATTGATATGAATTTAATTCAGAATTATGCTACTAACCTTCGTTGGCAAGTATTTCGTGTTTTGTGCTTCTCTTATGTGTTTTACAGGTAAATTATGCAAGCGGTGAGAAAGAGAAATCGAAACAATGAAAGAAAGACTAGGAAGGTAAGTTCAAGGGCATTTTCATAATTATGTAGCCTGATCCCGGAGGTGGTGCCTGGAAAGTTGAAGAGTTTGGGACAACGATAACACTGGAAAAAATGACACCCAAATCCGAGCTACGGTGAAAGAGTTATGACCCCTTGAAGTTGGAGAAAAATCCAAGGAAGAAAGGAAGAAAACATAAAATTTTTCTAAGTGTGGAAATGAAGGAAAGAAGGCTCCACACCAGCGAATTTTATCGAACCACAGGGTGAACCGGTTCGGGCTACCTGCGAACTGGTTCGAGGTGCCTGAGACGCAAAATTCTCCCCAAATGCTGATTGGTCCAAAGAGTCCTATTATGTTACAAACTCTTCTAAAACGTATTTGGGTCTTTGTATTGGCTTAGAAAACAGAGTTTTGAATAGTTTTTGATAGGGAGAAAAGTAAGAGATTACCCTAGGAACATAACTTTGAATTGGTGCTTCAAGATCAATTTTTTCCGAGTTTGATTGCAAGTTTTAATTTAATTTTCATTCTCTCTATTATTGTTCTTGCATGTTTCAGTATACTTTCATCATGATTTATTTCACATGCAACGTAGTTAATTTATGCATAGTTAGGTTCAGTATGTCCAGCTAGATTGTTTAGGGTTGGGATGCATGAACTCAACTCGATGTGAGCTTTGCATGTGTATAAAATTAATCCTCTAAAATTAAGGATTTATTAGACCGTATTGCATAGCGAACACAACCATTGTAGATCTTTGGATCCCGTTTGATTCAGGGTAATCGAGATGCTTTTGAATGCAATGCGAGTGTAGTTATCGCATTACCGCTTTACTCGTCCTCTGATTACGTATGGTGCGGGATTGAACCTCATATACGTAATGCTTGGGAGTACTAAAGACTGGGGCTGATTGATCACTTTAATTTACGATTAGTTTTATACTAGCAAACACTAGGGTTGAGGGATTGTATTCTTGCCCTATTTTTCTCTTCATACTTATTACTTCATTCTTAGTTATTAATCCTTGCTTAATTCATTAGTTCCGTAGTCTTACTCTAGTTTTCTTTTACTAGTAGGATTAATTGCAAACAAATCATCTTTTCGTTTTCTAAGAGTTAAAATTAGGTTGACCGTCTATCCTTCCGTCGTCACGATTTTCTCGTCCTATTTCCCTGTGGATATGATATCGACTTACCGGGTTTATTACTAACGCGACAGGCTTGCACTTGAGCCTAGAGAGTACGAACTTCAGAGACACATTCTTAGTCGCGTCAGTAATTGGTGATTAAATGGTAGGATTTAATCTTATGCATGTAGAGGAGACTAATTAGAATTTAGGTGGTTTAACCCAGAAATTTAAAATGATTATAATCTTAAATTTGATGATAGAGGCCTTAGGATTGTTGGATAAATTGGAAAGTTGGATTCATATGTAAAGGTTTTTGATACATGTTTAAGATTTGGAAATTTCATGACTTTGAATCCATGTGATATGCCCCAAACATGATTGAATATAGATGAATTTATGTTAGAAAATCTGGGTTAAAATCTTGACCAATTGATGTAAATTCTAGGATTTGGGGAAATTTTTTAATGTTAATATATGAAACTATTGTTCTAAGACGAGTAATTAAGCCGTAGGGACCTGTTCATAGGAATGTGAAAAGGAATTAACCATTAGAATGAATCTTGGAACGGAATTGAAAAATCTCGTATTAGAAAAACGTAGCAGATATGAGCTTCTGCCCAGATCCGAATCGATTCGGTTATGAAATCGAATCGATTCGGTCAAGAAAGCAAATCGATTCATCCCCTGGGGCAGGATGAGTTGGTATCGGGGATGGATCTGGGGTATTTTTAAAAAACCATACGAGTTGGTGGGACGGTGTTTGGGTCAACGATTATTTGATTAAAGATACTACTGTGGCACATATATTAATTGGAAAATCATATATAACTAGATGGTTAAATAATCTTTCAAAGAAGAAGAAATTAATAATTATCTAGATGGTCAATTATTAATGGGAGAATATTTATGGGTAATCATGTGGGACACCTTGGATAATTATAGAGTAATTACCTACACATATTATATGAGAATGATATGTATTTATATTTATTTGTGTGGACATACCAATGTTCGTGGACGATCTTTTCGGTTGGGGTTTCGCGCATTCGAGACCGTAGCAAACGTCGACACAGGTGGGCCAGACGTTGCGTAAGTCATTATTATAGGTGTTGCGTAGCAGCACCATCTACGAAAGATACGTGTAGACGCTGAGATCCTTTGTCACTGCTGGATATGGGCTATGAAGCGGTGTACTCCATAGGGACCGCCACGCTTATGTGTGTTTTGTGACGTCTGACTGGATAGAGGATTCCTTTGGACTTACCAATAGAGCACGAACGAGACACCACCGATAGATGCCTTTGAGTGTCACATATATGACATGACATATACATAATTATCCGGAATAAATGAGATTAATTAATTTATCTAAGTAGACAGTAAATAACAGACCCATATTATGTAGTGTGCATTATAGATGTTTATGTCACCTTTACGAGTTATATGATACTGGGATACTTTGGGAATTGATAACGTGAATGTTGACGGTTAAGTTTCAATATATTAATTATAACTAATGCTTTTGATATTAAATTGACACAGTTGACATTTATTATTTTGGGACTTGTTCGGATACGGTTAAGATCACACTTAGATGAGGGGTGAGATGTTAATCCTATGAGAGCGACGATGTGAGATATTTAATTTGAATCGACTGTATTTATTGCACTTTAAATTAATTAATTAAACTCTTGGAACTCTAGGGCCCTGACCCAAATTATAAATGTTTTCTCCCCCCAGGTGCTCCTAGACAGGGATGGCAGGACTGTTCATGGATTAGCCTTGTAGTCTCCTTTTGGTCATCAGTTTCTCCCCCCCATGTTGGATTCTATTATTGCTTTGGATATTAATTTAAACTCAATTTTTTGATTTAGCAATATATATATATATATATATATGGTTTGATGCCGAGAATGGTATTAATTGACAAACAAGCCCCATATTCAGCATATCGTGTCCGGCCAATCTTTACGTGAGAAAATGGGGGTTGTTACAGTTGTAATTAGAGCATCTAGTATCTAGTGTCCCTAGGATTTGTATTGCGTTCATTACGTTCTGTGTTGCGTCCTTTGATATGTAGAGCCTATGTTTAGAATTTATTGTATTCTTGCGATTTGTACTAATTCGAACCTTGTTTGCTTTCAGATGGCAAATGGATGGAGGGGTAAACCTAGGCGTGTAGTCGCATCTGCTACAAAGTACGAGCCTCAGTCGGATCCACATCAGTAGCCTTAGGCCCCACTATCCCCACAGTTAATCACTCCAGCAGAGATCGCCACTATTATGACCTAGGTAGTTTCCACTGCCATGGCAGCCATGCTCCAGCACTTTCCACCACCATAGACTTAGCAGCAGCAGTCACCACCCGCCACAACAGGTGGCCGTACTAACCCAGGCACTAGTGTTAGTTTGGGACAGAGCTAGGGAGGCCTTCGTAAAGGGCCAACCTCCAAAGTTCTTGGGCAGTCCAAATATTTTAGTGGCAAGCAGGTGGAAGAAAGATATCCGGAGACATTTAGGAATGGAGTATACACTAGTGCAGAAGTAGATGTTAGCTTAATGTCAGCTTGTGGGGGTCGTACTCCAGTGGTGGGAGTCAGTCACGTCGGTTGCAGAGAGGGATAGCTTGACGATTGATGAGTTCTTTGAGAGATTTGAGGGGAGGTATATTTTCTCCAGGCTATGCATCCAGAGATGAGGAGCCGATTTATGGAGCTCCGACAGGAGGGCCATACAGTGGCGAAGTACAAAGAGGAGTTCACCGCCCTTTTGTACTTTGCAAATGAAGACGTGAATACAGACCAGAGAAAGATGGATCAGCTTAACACATTAGGAAGGCTCTTTTGGGGACCTTGACCTTCACCACGTATAATCAGATGGTGAACGTCGCACTTCTCCACTGTCAGGATCACAGGGCCTTCCATAAGAATAAGGGAGAGAAGCGATAAGGAGCCGAGTCGTCGAGCTAGCAAGGTAAAACGAGTGGGGGTAGAGGATCAGGGACCCAGCAGTTCATGCGTGCCTCATCCGCAGATAAACACAAGCGATTCAGGAGTTTCGATGATCGGAATAGGCAGGGCCAGCAGGGACAAGGGCAGCAGGGCCAGCAGCACATAGTAAAATAGTAAAAAAAATTCGAGTTGATTTTTTGTTTGGTATTTAAAAATTTCAGCCCCCCCCCCCCCCAAAAAAAAAAAAAATGAGCAAAAAATGATTTTTTCTTGCTATTTTAAAAAATCCGGTCAAAATATGACATATTAAATCAACTTAAAAACCGATATATTTTGACTGATTTTTTAAAATAGCAAAAAAAGTCATTTTGAGCTACTTCTTTTGGAGTTACCTGAAATGTTTAAATACCACACAAAAAAATCCACTCGATTTTTTTTTTACTATTTAAAAAAAATTAGTCTGCATACTTAGATCTCATAGGAGCCTGACTGTATATATATATATATATATATATATATATATATATATATATATATAGAGAGAGAGAGAGAGAGAGAGAGAGAGAGAGACTCCTATACAACATGCTCCCTATATCACCTATGCATCACACTTAGTTCTAGATCCTAAAAAGTTTTTTTTTTAATTTTTTTATTTTATTCATGAATTTAACCTTCCAATCAACACATGTTCAAAAAAGTAGGTCAAATATGATTTCTAGCTATTTTTGAAAAACCAACAAAAAACCGTTGAAAATACTTTATTTATAAGCGTCCGCGCCAACAGAATTTTGTGAATTTTTTAAAAATATCTAGAAAATATTTTTTGACCAAAAGTTTTTGAACACGTGTTAATTGAAAGGTTAATTTCAATAGAAAAAAAAATTTGGAATTTTTTTTAGGACCTCGAACTAGGTGTGATGTATAGAGATGATGTAGAAGAGCCTCTCTCTCTCTCTCACTCTCTCTCTCTCTCACACACACACAGAGATGTTTGTGAATATAAGTTGGGGTGGATGGATTGGGGGGAGGGAGAGGAGGATGTTTCCTTTTGTTGTGAAAATTAAGACCAAGAGAATTAGAAAGGGAGGAAATTTTTTATTTCATTGTATTTGATTACTCTTAGGGTATCATCCCTATATATGGAACAAAGTAAGACATCCAAAAAGATCCTTATTTTAATGTGGGATACAAGTGGAAATCTACTATTATATATATTTTACAACACTTCCGATTAAAATGAACACCATTTCCACCACTCATTGACCGCTGCCTCATTATAACCTTACTAAGAAAAAACCCTTTGAAAAAAACCAAAGTGAAGGAAAGAGAATACAACTTTTGTGATAATTGAATCGATGTTGGATGCGCTTGATGCTGTATCATTAAAACCCTTACTAGAAAAATCTATTAGGAAAAATCTAGTTAAAAGCAAAAGATTACAACACACATATGTCCAAAAATATCATGTTCTTCTGTTCTCGCCCTGATAAGATGATTTCCATTCTTTGATAATGAGCCAATGCATTATTATTTCATAAGAAAACTTCTAAAATTTTGCATTCTGTAGTGACACGGTGAAAAGATTAGATACACTGTCACATCAATCTTTGAAGCTCGACTTTGTCGAGACTTTGGTGAACATATCACTTATCGAATCTATTTGGCTTCAATTTTATGACCCTTCTAGAGTTCATTTATATAGAAAGACCGATATTTGTTACCATATCTCCTTTGATGTAACCTCTTGAATTTGAGTTATACATGCACCATTGTCTTCATAGGTAATGGTAGTAACTCTATCTATACTTGTTTCAAGCATTGCCAATTGTTTTGATTAATTGGAGGAAAAAACTGTCAATATCTACTTAGTCAATCTCCACGAGTTGACAAATTTGTTACTAAGGTAGTCAATATCCCCTTTAATTATTCATTGTGAGGTCGACATCTTTATAACCAACAAGACGCGGATGGTTATATTTAAAAATATCACATCAATAGTCCTACCAAGGTATTATTTAATATTATTGATACAAATCCCATGCTTGCAAGTCAATGATAATTGTTATTTACCAAGATATTGACCGTGTAGTCACGGGACTCTCAGTTTGAGAATATGATGATAATTTGCAAATATTTAGACTTAGGCTTAAAAAATGACATTAAAGAAAGAAAATACAAAATAACTACCAAACGGCCCCGTAAGAGGCACGAACACCTCGCATGAGACCAATAAAACTCGTGGGAACTGACCACGCAGTCAAGGGACTCTCGGTTTGATAATAAGACAAAAATTTGTAAATCGCTAGGCTTAGGATTAAAACATGCCGATAAGAGACACAGACACTTCGCACGGGAGCAACCTAACTCTTAGTCATGGGACATTCGGTTTGAGAATATGATGATAATTTGTAAATATCTAGAAATATCCTTAAAAACATAACGTTAAAGGGCGAAAACCTAAAACAACTCCCAAATGGTTCGGTAAGAGAGACGAACACCTCACACGGGACCAATGTAATTCATGGGAACTAACCGCGTAGTCACGGGAATTTTCTTTTGAGAATATGATGATAATTTGTAAATATTGAGACTCAGGCTTAAAAATATGTTGTTAAAGGGAGAAAACATAAAATAGCCACCAAATGGGCCGTAAGAGGCACGAATACCTTGCAAAAGACCAATGTAACTCGTAGGAACTGATCGCGTAATCATGGAACTTTCAGTTTGAGAATATGATAAAAATTTAAAAATCTCTAGACCTAGGCTTAAAAATATGCCGTTAGAGGTTTAAAACCCAAAATAACTCCACACGGCCCCGTAAGAGACACGAACACCTCACACAGGACCAACCTAACTCGTACGAACTGTTCGCATAGTCACATGACTCCTTGTTTGAGAATATGATGATTAATTGTAAATATCTAGAATTAGGCTTAAAAATATGTTGTTAAAGGTCCAAATATCCCCAAAATAGCACCGTAAGAGATAGGAACACCTCAAACAGTACAAGTGTAACTCGTAGGAACTGACTGTCACTACACCAAAATGCAGTTTTAGTAATACACAAATTTATTGATTACTAACACTATTATATCGTTACAATTACTAACACTATTATACCGTTACTAAATTAACATATGTGTTACGAATGAGCTTTATCTTTTCAAATAATTAACCGAAAATCGATTTTAATAGAACACCTTACCAAAAAAAGTGGGAGACTTCCCTCCTACTGAAAATTCCAGAATGTTCTCTCCACACTCCCACTATGTTCTCTCAACCCTCACATCTCTCACCATCGACCTCCATCAGATCACCCAATAACCTCCCTATACTTATATTTGTATCTCATATATTCAACTCTGGCCTCGTTTGCGAGTTCTATTTTTGGAGAGAAAAGAAAGGAAAGGAAGAGAAAGTGTGTTTCCTTTCCTTCGTTTGGGAGTTTAAGTAGGAAAGAAAGCAACTTTCTCTCGTTTGGGAGTTTAAAAGGAAAGAAAAGAAAGGAAAATTTTTAAAAAACTTTCTCTTCCTTTCTCTCCAAAACTTCTTTTCCAAATCGGAAAGAAATGGAGAGAAAGGAAAGTTTTTTAATGAATTGTTCCTTCTTCCTCTAAAAAAAATTATTTTCCTCCCAAACTCCCAAACGCAAGAAAGAAAATTATTTTCTTTTCTCTCTCAAACTCCTTTCTCTTCTTTTCTTTTCTTTTCTCTCCTATTAACTTTCTCTTCCTTTCTTTTCTCTCCTAATAAAATTTTCTTTTCCCTTCTTTTCTCTCCCAAACTCCCAAAGGCCTAAGAAGAACAGGGGCACCAAGGTTGCGGTGAGAACGTCAGCTATGGTGGGAAATACATCAAATTAGGCATGGGATTTAGGGGTAACCCAGACGTCGATGGCGATCGATTGGGAGATTTAAGGTAAATGTTCACCAAATTCACAAGTGCTCGAACGCCCGTTTTATGTTGAAATTAGGTTTAGAGTTTTGGATTAATGTTCCTTTGTTTTCCCTTTTTACTTTATTCAGTCACGAGTTAAATGTTTTGATGTAAGTATCTATATTATTATTAACTGATTGGCTGAAAATGTTTTTTTGTCGATTACATCAAAAGGGAATTACATGGAATTATGGTGGCGCATTTTGTTTTTATTTTTGCCCATTTTGACCTACAAAATATGACAGATTTGGTATGTATGTGTTATTTGAAGTTTTGATAGCCGTCAAACTTGACCTGTGTAGCTTGGGGTCGTAAATTTCAAGTTCAAGGTTTTTTTATGAAGGATTTTTTTATGCTGGGACATAGTATGATTTGTTCTTATTATGATACATTACTACGGTTACTTTGTCAAACCAGTGCATCCCAAATTGAAGATGTGTCAGTGGGTTGGTTTCTATTTTGTTGTGGTTTATGAGGATTTCAGTTTTTTTTTCCTTGATTTGTATGATTGGAACATTTGTCTTAAACTATAATTAGCATGTTAAAATTATTTAAATGAAGTACAAGGTTATCAAATGCCCTAAAGCACTACAAATAGAACATTTACCTTACATTTGAATCATGACAAACATCTAGATACTTAACTCAATTTATGTTATTGGGAAATTTATCCATCCTTTTATTTCCTTGATTTTTGTTCTTAAATATCTTATTTCTACTTGAAATACAGTTTTCTTTCATGCACACAATAAAATACAAGTTCAAGCATCCTCGATTTTGCTTCGAGGGACTAGAATACGTTGGCCAAAAGATCTAGGTAACTGTTTATATATATTATGCATATGTCATTCACTCCATGTCTCTTTAATAGAAATGTGTTCAAATCTTATGTCGATATGAAGTTACTCTTTGTGGATAATGCGTGGTTTAATATTCTTGAGTAATTTTAGACTCACGGGATTTCAACATATTTTGCGTAGTAAGAACTTTGATACATTCTGTGACACTAATTTATTGTGTTTTGGATTGTTGGTGTCAAATTTCGCATATTATCATTTAAAATATCGACCATTGTATACACAACACATCACATAAATTGTCGAAACACACGTTGGCTTAAAATTACTCAATTATTTTGTCTCATAGAAGTTTCAATTAAAAGACATTTTGGGATGTTGATAGAATTCGCTGCCGTCGGAGAAGTTCTTTTTATACTTTGCATTTTTGTAGTTGAAATTTGGATGTGAATTTGCAGAATGCGAGGTGAAAATTGGAAATCCACATCACTCGATGTGGCAATACATGATTAAATAAGGGCCTTGGTTCTTATAATGGAACGGTTGATTCATTTCAATTTTTCTTTTTTTAAATAATTTTTTCTAGTATATCTTCTAGGACTGATAATAGTTTTATAGGAAAGAATAACATAGTAATTGAAATAGAAAATGTTGAAAATGCACAATTCTTTGTCAATTAAGTAATTTGCAAGTGCCGCGCAGCTTCACCAAATGCACAGTGTTAGAAATTCCCAGTGGACTTAATTCCTTTTGTTTTCATTGTAGGTCTTGTGATGGCTTTAATTATCTCCCTCCTTAGTATTATTGTGGTAAGCTTAGACTTCCCTCTTCAATTATGCCCAATTCAGGTAGACAAGATGTTTAAATATTTTATCAGAGATATGGGAGATATATGGGATCTGCCAATTGTTTCTTTCTAGTTAAATCTTCTATTAGTTTATATTGTTACTGAAGTTGAGAAAATTTATACCATAAAAGCATAATTAGGTTAGTATTATAACTGAGTGATTATTTGAGCTATTTATTTAATCGCGAGTGCTACTTCTAAAAACTTAAAGTAAATTATCATTTTCCTTAGAACATGGCTACTTATGGTTCCTTCAAATCTCCCTTTGAGTTTTTATTTATATATAACAAGAATAGACCAATCTTGTTAACAAAAACATGAGGTACAACAAATATATAAAATTAGTGGACCAAAAGTCCACATAACAGGAAAGAATAAAAGAACAAGAAACTGTACAAAGAAAAAGACAGAAAAATAGAAGGAAGATGCAGTCCAATTAAAAAGGCTCCACCGTCCATTTCCCAATCAAATTATACAATCGAAGTCCGAAAACTAAAAAGCATGATCCTCAGATCTATCTAAACCATACAGGCAACCTAGTTTTCTTTCAAACATTGCAAACCAAATTACAACCCTTAAGGAAGCTAAACACTGAATCCTCTCCCATATTGTGCATATAATGTTACGAACCACCACCGTCACTATAATTTCCAACTGTGACAACCATATTAACCACCAAGCTGATTTTTGACTCTTCTAATCTGCAGACCCAAAAATGAATTCTTATTTACTATCAAAACTGAATTACATAAACGTTAATATTCATTAGTAAGAAACTGTTGGAAATTGGACTTAAATGGGTATTATAAAGCTGTCATTATGGACAGATTTTTGAGCAACTTTGAGCTCAAATTTAGGTGGGACCCACACTACGGAAATTGTGGGACCATATACGAACGCGTTCACCTCCGCAAGGAGATTAACGTAGTATATTCATATGTCCAATTTCAATAAGTTATGAATGATAATTATGTCCCCAAAGTGACTCACAAAGCAATGAAAGTTAATGAATTGGGTGTGTTTTAACTCTTGTCCCACATTGGAAGAGTAGTGGAATTTTGATGAGTTAATAACACCCCAAGTATGGACTAAGGCTTGGATGCCTTGGGGGTATCCCAACTCTTTGAAGGGGAGATGACCTAAGCTATGCACGGGTTGACTTTCGGTCAAAAGTTCACACGCGCGCGCGTCCGTCCGGCCGGCCGGCCGGCTCGACTCGGTTCGGGCTTATAAAAATCTTCTACATTTTTGGGCCGAACTTTCTGGGCTTTAATTAATTAATTACGGAATTAATTAATCTTTAATTAACTGATAATCAGTTAATTCCAAGAGTCAGCAGTTAACGAAATTAACTGCTTTGACAGTTAATTTCGGTTTTGACTGTTCCCAACAGTCAAAACATTTACTATAAATAAAATGTTTCCCCCTCAGTTTTAAACACAGAAAAATAAACCCTCCAAAATTCCGAAAATGCTACTGCATTATTTCCTCTGCCCAGAAAATTCTTTTCTTCATTTCTGCATTACATGTTCTTGGTTGTGTTGAGTACAAAACACAGAAATTGTGTTCGCTGGGATTACTCATTGCTGTGTTGCTTGATTAATCCGAAAATCCGTTCTATCTTGGGAGACAATTATTCATTAAACTCAAGCACGTTGGAGGAATAATTTTGTCTTAAGGAGACTGTTCAACAGGGCTTGGATTTCTTTCTAATTATTATTATTTCTGCAAATTCTAGTAAGTATTTCATTTCTATAATTCTGTTTCGATTCTGTCATTATATTAATTGTTCATAATTCTGTACAATTGTTATTCAAAATAGTAGACATAACATAAACTAATTCTTCTCCCGGAACTCCAATTTCAGTGAGGCTTCACGGCTGTTGTGCCTCGCCGTATTTGCCAGCCGTACAGACGTCATTGTTCTTTCTATAGACAAATTTGACCCTGTTAGTCTATCAAATCTCTCAACGGGATTTTACTATTCATCATTCCTAACATAAGTTGGGGCCGTTTGTTTTTTAGCCTTTGAATACTGAGTGGTTGACTTAAATGATGAAAAATGTTTTTTTTGTGTGAATGTTATTTGTTTAGAGTTTTTTGGTTCTCCGTGGTGAATAGAAGTAATTTGATCATTTCGCCATTATTAACCATTTACTAACTTATTTGCATAGTGTCCTTTAAAAAATAAAATAAATGTAAAATTGGAATATACGGGTGTCCTAAACTAATCCCCCTCTACAAATTTGACTTTGTGGTAATTAAAATCAGAACTTCTCTTGATGCTCCTACCATTGTATTGAATTGTGATAATTATTTTATTTAATTATGACTTGGCCTTTTCAGGTTCAAGTAGGATCACCAATTTATAAGGTTGAGAGGAAGTTAGGCAAGGTGGGTTTGGTCAGGTATTTATTGGTCGCCGCATGTCCGGTGGTAATGAGCATGGAACAGGTGCCACTTTAATGGGTGGATCCCTTTAGGTCAGTCACTTTGATTATGTCACGAGTTATTTATTTACTTCAGTTTCTCATGGCACATATTATGCGACATTCTTTGGTTGATTTTTTTTTTATTTCAACTAACATTGTTTTTTTCCATTGGTAATTTTAGGCGACACCAACTTTAGCAGCTTTATATTCTATTTCTCTTATTGTGAAGATACTTGCTATACGTTCGGTTGGAATAAGTGTAGTTACTAACACCAATGGCCATCACAGCAGGAGCAACTGGTGTGGTACGCAAATTGCCAAATGGAGATGAGCAATTCTTAGATTTCCTAAATTTCCTCGTGTATTGAGATAAATTTTCTATTAATGGAATTTGGGCTATTAATTTTTATTGAGGTTATTGTCTGAATGTGTATTAGTGTTGTTGTTGCGGCCTATTTGTATTGTTCTACTATTTTGTATACCTTAAACAGGTGGATAGTGCTATAAATAAATAAGATTTTGTCCATTTTTTTTAAATTTAACTTATTTGTATTGAAATGAAATTGGATCGAATGTTATTTTGTTGTCATTATGTTAGCATTTTTGAATATTGTATACCCTAGTGTGTGTGTGTGTAAATTTAATTTTTTTTATATTAGTAATGGACCTATACTGTTAGTAAACGTGTTACAAAAATTGTGTTAGAAAAGTGTTAGTAACACAGAATTTAGTAACACTTTAGTAATGGTAAAACAGTGTTAGTAATACAGAGTTTAGTAACGGTAAAAAAATGTTAGTAATTTTCTTCCCCATGCCTTTTTTCTAACACTTTTCTAGTGTTAGTAATTAGTTTAGTAATACTACAATTGTGTTACTAATTGACTGTTTTGGTGTAGTGTGTAGTCATGGGGCTCTGTAAGGACATATTTTCCCTCGTCCTCATTTACATAGAGTATGTCGTATACCTCTACAACCGTCGAGAGAAGCTCACGTTCATACATTCATGAAGACGGATCCGAATTTCAAGCATCTTCAACATATGAGCGAGATGTGGTATAATTTTATATAGAATGTGTTTAAGTTTTGTAAATGCTTTACATTATTATTGTGATACTTTTTGAAACTGTTTTTTTTAACAAAATGAGGGATTTTTTTAAGTCAATAATTTTTCAAGACTTGTAAGCGAACGTTTTAAAATAATAATTGAAATTTTTTGGAAAAATACAAAAAATTTCTATTTTTTTTGAGAATAAATTGAAAAAGCCAAAAAGATTTTATTTTGATAATTTTTTTAAAAAAAGATAAAAGATTTTTGTATTTAGTTTTACACGGTTTATGGATGGACATTTAGGATGACCAAGTCACAACATCGTTCCATATCCATATGACTATTTGATGGTGTTTTAAGATGATACATCATTTCATCCATGTGGTTTATAATGTTTGGAGTCATTAAGATGATATTTGAGATTACTTTCTACATGTTTGACTCTTAGTTTCCTTTAATGCACACTTATATGGATTTATGTGATTATTGTGCTTGTCTATCACATATTGGTCGAAGTATTTTCATCTCCATACTGTCTTTAAAATGAACCTAATTTGTTAAAACTTAACAATGAATGTAGGGCATGTAAGAACCGTTTCCCGTGAGGAATTTGTTTAATATAAAAAAAATGATGAGTGAACACAGAAAGGGCTACGAAAGGAGAAATTAACCTTTGCGTGAAAGCCACCGTTTGAAAAGAGCCAAAAAAGTGTGGTATTAAAAAAAGTAGCCAAGGCCAAACTAGATTAGTTTGATATGATCATTCAAAAGAAAAAGAAAAGAATTAAATACAAAAATATGATCATTATCTTATATATAAGGGAGTTTGGTTGGATATATATCAACGGGTTTGCACGTCCTGACAAAGTCTTGAAAAAACATTACATAGTTTTAGAAGTTATTGGTGTGGAAATCATCTTAGACTTTGATGTGCTGATTAGATGAGTCGGTTCATTTGAACTCAATATTTTTGTATCTAGGGACAATTTTGAGTTCATTCGTTAGGAGTTCCATATTCACCGTGCACATATGTTATGATTGTTTGAGTTGATTTGCCTATTAAATATGTTCACACCCATTAATTCCATTTCCAAGATTTGGGTATCTTAGTGTAAATTTATAGTGTGTGTTGTTTTTATAAATTATCTTTGCTTAAAAAATTTAAAAAATCAAAAAGAGATTGTGGATCCTTTTGAGTTTTTCCTTGCATGAGCGTAATTATTTTATATTTGCTATGCTTGTCGTGACACTCCGTGCTTATTTTTGTTTATTCTTTTCCTTGTCTATTTCAGACAAATAAAAAGGGGGAGAACGAATTATGAAATGGGGGAGTGCAAGTTTGAATTATGGGGGAGATTTGAGATATTTGAGATTTGATCATTGATTTTCTTGATTTGATTTATACTTTATCTCATTTCAAACTCGATATGTCATGAAGGTATTTGTTTTATTTATTGTGTGTAGGACTTTGATGACCATTTGGAAACCACACAAAAAAAGAGCAAGGAAAGCAAAAAGATTTTATTTGAAGAGATATAAAATTAAAGATTAGAAGAATTTGAAGACTTGCATTTTTAGAATCTTTTCGGCTTTTGGGTTGCATGAGAGGGTATTAGATTTATATAGGCAATTTATAGATAATTCATATATTTTTATTTTGTATCGGCATAGACATAGGAGAGATTTGTAAGGACATATTTTCTGTAGTCCTCATCTACATTGAGTATGTTGTATACTGTTACAACCATCGAGAGAAGCTTACGTTCATACATTCATGAAGACGGATCCAAATTTGCATCTTCAACATATGCGCGACATGAGGTATAATTTCATATAGAATGTGTTTAAGTTTTGTAAATGCTTTACTTTAGTATTGGGATACTTTTCGAAACTGTTTTCTAAAAAAATGAGGCATTTTTTCTAAGTCAAAATAATTTTTCGATACCTGTAGGCGAGCTTTATAAAATAATAATTTTTCGCTCCTGTCGTTCAAACGACATTGACATGTCGTTCAAATGACTACTTCTAATGACATCACATGTCGTTTGAAGGGTCGCGAGAAGGGCCGTTTCTTTACTGCTTCAAACGAATTCGTACTGTTTTGTGTTTTTAAATGTCATTTTTAAGGTCGTTAGTAACGACATCACATGTCGTTCAAATGACATGGACATATCGTTCGAATGACCTCTCATGACATGCACCGTCTCAAGATTTTTGTTCAGCTATAAATACCTATTTTGAAGACCTTTTTACGAAAATTACTTTTTGGCAGACCTTTAGTCTTCATCTTTTAGGGTTAAAAACCTAGTTTTTGATTCACCAAAATATCCCAATTCTTTTGTAAAATCATTTATGGAGCCCAAAATACTTATGTTGAAGTTTATCTTTATGGAATGCCATCTCTACTGCTGGATTGGTAGTTCTTACGAGAGCTGCTTGCTGACGAATGCGGTCATTGAGGTTCTCGAGGGGATCTTTGCTGGTGCTAGGCTACGGTCTATGTGAATTTGTTGCGGTAGATTCATTGAACATTTTGCTGTGTAATTGTAAGTTACAATTTGCATTATATAGTGAAATAAAGGTTTTATCCGAAAGGTTTTTTTCCCGAACCTCGATTTGTGATTGTTTGATTTTCATATTTGATTTATATCACATAGATGCATGATTAGGGTTTAATTATTTTGATCAAAGATTGACTAGATACTTTTAAAATCGAAAAATTTTGAATTTAATAAATAATCGACATCACGCATTTACAGATTGATATTAGAGCAGGTTACTCTAACCTATTGAGTGATTCTTTTTTCGTAAAATTTTGATGATATCGATTTTTTTTGAAAAATCTGATTTTGATTTTTTTTGTAATTTTTTCGATTGGAAAACTTATATAATCGGCTGCTCGTCTTTGATGGCACAAATTATGCCTATTGGAAAGCCAACATGACATCTAGTTTAAAAGAAATTGATGAACGTGTCTAGATTTACTTGTGAAAGAGGGTGGACTCCTCCCACGGTCACCGTTGAAAATGTCACCAATCCCAAACCTGTGTCTGATTGGACTAATGAAGATTTTAAATGGAGTGACTATAACTCCCGTGGCCTTAGCGATATTTCTGGAGCCATCATCCCTAACGAGTTTCGCCGTATTACGACATGCACCACGTCTAAAGAGGCACGGCATATCCTCCAATTTACACATAAGGGTACCAATGCAGTTACATCGTCTAAATTACAAAATTTGACCACCCAATTTGAGACTATAACCATGTTAGAGTCCTAGTGTTTTGATGAGTTTTATGCTTGGTTATCGGACATAGTCAATACGAGTTTTAATTTGGGTGAGAAAATTGATGAGACGAGGGTTGTTAAACATATTATAAGGTCACTCCCATTATGTTTTCTTCCTAAGGTCACTGTTTAAAATTCTTTGGGGATATTATATATACTTAGGTTAGAAGAACTCGTAGGATACCTTCAAAATTATGAGATCGACATGTTTTCCAAAACCGTTAAGCCTAAGGATAGAGGGATTGCACTTAAGACACAATCTAGAAAATGTGAGGAAGTGTCTAGGAAGAAAGAAAAGAAGAAGAAATAGAGAATTTGTGAGTCCGAGTCCGAGGGAGAGTTTGATTTTGATGATGTGGCCATGCTTACAAATTTTTTAAAAAAGTTTCTCAAATTTTCCAAAGAAACTTCTTTCAATAAACAGATGTTTGAAAAAAATAAAAAGAAAAAAGAGGCCAAAAAGAGCGATGAGAAAGATAAAGAGGAAGAGGAAGAGGCTAAATGTTTTGAGTGCGAGGGCAAAGGGCACAAAGCACAAAGCGTTTGAATGTCCCACTATGCTAAAGAGAGATGGCAAGAAAATTGCTATGGCAACCACTCTTAGCAATAGTGACGAGGAGGTGAATGATTCTCGGGATGAATCATCACATGGTATATGTGTCGTTTAGATGGCAAGTTACATGACCACGCCTAGTTTGTCCCACGACAATGAGGACACTTGTGTACGTAAAAGCCCCAATGCTGATTTGAGTGTTTCGAGTGAGTGTACGAATGAGATTGAACGCGAGGGTGAAAGCAATCTCCAAAAAGCGTTTAGAGATTTGTATGTCGAGACCTTAAAGACAAAGAAGTTGAATAACGAGTTAGGTCTTAAGGTGTTGGATTTGGAGAGAGAGATAGAAGTTTTGAAGGGATGTGAGGCATCGACGAGTCAACTCGAGAAGTATAAAGTTTCTTTAAGTGAACAGTTGATCGTCTTAGGCCGAGAAAAGAGTGAATTTGAATCCCGTGTGTCTCAACTCGAGATAGATATCAAACATGCTCGAGAAGTCAAGGTTACTATAGAGGATACATCCAAGAAGGTAGGAAAGATAACCCTCGATCCCGCTTTGAGAGATTAGGAATAAGTCATGACGGTGCGTCTACTTTCCATATTGCACACGAGTCGATTCCTGAGTTTGACATAGATCCATATAGATCTCAACCTAACCCACCTAGGCGTTCGGTTCCAAATAGGAGAGTGCATCCTAGACATTTGCGAGAGGTGTTCCTAGGCCCGTGTATGTTTGCTCCCATTGTAAGAGGATATGATATCTTAACGAATTTTGTTTTAAGTTGGGTAGTGTGCCACATAGATTTTTGCCACACGTTCCCACACACGCACCCATACATGATACTTTTCATGATCCTTCACATCACATGAGAGAGTTTTCACACATTCGAGAGCAAGTTAAGTTTTTAGTCAAAACTTCACATGAATTGATGGATGTTTTTCATAGGATGTCACGACCCTTCGAAAACTCCACCGCACTTAACGGTTAAGGTTTAGACTTGTTTGCTAGCATATGATGATTTTTATGATGATGCTTTATGCCTATTTCTAGTATGTACCACTTTTGTATTTATCTTTTCCATTTTTGATATATTTTTTGAAAGACCCAAAAATTATTTTTGTTTTTGAAAATATTTGGAAAAATACAAAAGGATTTTCTATTTTTTGAGAAAAAATTGAAAAAGTCAAAAAGATTTTATTTTGATAATTTTTTTTGAAAAAGATAAAAAGATTTCTGTATTTCATTTTACACCGTTTATGGATGGACATTTAGGATGGCCAAGTCACAACATCGTTCCATATCCATGTGACTATTTGATAGTGTTTTGAGATGATACATTATTTCATCCATGTGCTTTAGAATGTTTGGAGTCATTAAGATGAAATTTGAGATTACTTCCTACATGTTTGACTTTTAGTTTCCTTTAATGCACACTTGCATGAATTTATGTGATTATTGTGCGTGCCTATTACATGTTGGTCGAAAAGTTTTCATCTCAATCCTATCTTTAAAATGATCCAAATGCAAAAAAACTTAACAATGAAAGTAGTGCATGTAAGAACTGTTGCCCGTAAGGAATTTGTTTAATATAAAAAAATGATGAGTGAACATGAAAAGGTCTATGAAAGGACCAATTAACCTTTGCTTGAAAGCCACCATTTGAAAAGAGCCAAAAAAGTAGCTAAGGCCAAACTAGATTAGTTTGATATTATCATTCAAAAGGAAAAAGAAAAGAATTGAATAGAAAAATATGATCATTATCTTATATATAAGGGAGTTTTGTTGGATATTTATCAACGGGTTTGCACGTCCTGACAAAGTCTTGAAAAATCATTACATAGTTTTAGACGTTATTGGTGTGAAAATTATTTTAGACTTTGAGGTGTTGATTAGATAGAGTCGGTGTCATTTGAATTCAACATTTTTATACCTAAGGGCTATTTTGAGTTCATTCGTTAGGAGTTTTCTTATTCATCGTGCACATATGTTATGTATGTTTGAGTTGATTTGCCTATTGAATATGTTCAGAACCATTCATTCCGTTTCCACAATTTGGTTAATGGTTATCGTAGTGTAAATTCATGGTGTGTGTTGTCTTTGTAAATTATCTTTACTTAAAAAAATTTAAAAAATCAAAAGAGATTGTGGATCCTTTTGAGTTTATCCTTGCATGAGCATAATTGTTTTATATTTGTTATACTTGTCGTGACACTTTGTGCTTATTTTTGTTTATTATTTTCCTTATCTAATTTGGACAAACAAAAAGGGGGAGAACGAATTATGAATTATGGGGGAGATTTGAGATATTTGAGATTTGATCGTTGATTTTATTGATTTGATTTATGCTTTATCTCATTTCAAACTCGCTACATCATAAAGGCATTTATTTTATTTATTGTGTGCAGGACTTTGATGATCATTTAGAAACCACACATAAGAAGAGCAAGGAAAGCAAAAAGATTTGATTTGAAGAGATTTAAAGTTAAAGATTTTTGAAGAATTTGAAAACTTGCATTTTTGGTATCTTTTTGACTTTTGGGTTGCATGTGAGGGTATTAGATTTGTATAGGCATTTTATTGATAATTCGAATATTTTTATTTTGTACCGGCATAAACATCGAGGGAGATTCGTATGGACATATTTTTCATAGTCCTTATTTACATAGATTAGGTCGTATAACGCTACAACCGTCGAGAGAAGCTCACATTCATACTTTCATGAAGACGGATGTGAATTTCAAGCATCTTCAACATATGCGCGATATGCGGTATAATTTCATATAAATTGTGTTTAAGTTTTGTAAATGATTTACTTTAGTATTGGGATAATTTTCGAAACGGTCTTCTAACAAAATGAGGCATTTTTTCTAAGTCAAAATAATTTTTCGAGACCTGTAGGCGAGCTATTTAAAATAATAATTTTTTGCTCTTGTCGTTCAAACGACAAGGAAATATCGTTCAAATGACTGCTTCTAACGACATCACATGTCGTTTGAAAGGGTCTCGAGAAGGGTTATTTCTTTACTTCTTCAAACGAACCCGTACTCTTTTGTGTTTTTCAATATAATTTTTAAGGTCATTAGTAATGACATCCGATCTCATTTCAAATGACGTGAACATATCATTCGAATGACTTCTAATGACATGCACCGCCTCAAGATTTTGTTCAACTATAAATACCTGTTTTGAAGACCTTTTTCACAAAGACTTTTGATACACGAAAACTGCTTTTTGGCAGACCTTTACTCTTCATCTTTTAGGGTTAAAAACCTAGTTTTTGATTCACTAAAACATCCCAATTCTTTTGTGAATCATTTGTGGAACCCAAAATACTTTTGTTGAAGTCTATTTTTGTGGAGTTCCACCTCTACTACTGGATTGGTAGTTCTTGCGAGAGTTGATTGCTGACGACTGCGGTCATTGAGGTTCTCGAGGGTATCTTTGCTGGTGCTAGGCTGCGGTTTATGTGAATTTTCCGCGGTAGATTCATTGCAGATTTTGCTGTGTAATTGTAAGTTGCGATTTGTATTATCTAGTGAAATAAAGGTTTTACCCGAAAGGTTTTTTTTCCCGAACCTTGATTTGTGATTGTTTGACTTGCATATTTGATTTATATCACATAGATGCATGATTAGGGTTTGATTAATTTAGATCAAGGATTGACTCTAATTAAATATGTTTAAAATTGGAAATTTGCAAATTAGATTATCGATATCACACATTCACAGGCTCCCGGTTTGTGAATATGATGATAATTTTCAAATATTTAAACTTAAGCTTAAAACATGCGGTTAAAGGGTGAAAATGCGAAACAATCACCAAACGACTGCGTAAGAGGCACAAAACCTCACAAGGGATCAATGTAACTCGTATGAACTAACCGCGTAGTCATGAGACTCCCAATTTGAGAATATGAAGAAAGTTTTCTAATATCTAGACTTGGGATTAAAAATATGTCGTTAGATGTTTAAAACCAAAAATATCCACCAAAGGACCCCGTACGAGGCACGGACACCCCGCACGGGACCAACCACTCTCATAAGAACTGATCGCATAGTCACAGGAATCCCGATTCAAGTAAATTATGATAATTGATAAATATCTAGAATTTTGCTTAAACACATTTCGTTAAAGGGAGAAAACCCAAAAGAGTCCCCAAACGGTCCTATAAGACATACGAACACCTTGCACGAGACCAATGTAACTCGTAAGAACTAACTGCGTACTCACGAGACAGCCAGTTGGAGAATATTACAATAATTTGCAAATCTTTAGACTTAGGCTTAAAAACATGCTATTAGAGCTTAAAAACCCAAAACATCCCTTAAACGACCCTGTAAGAGGTACGAACACCTCACACGGGACCAACCTAACTCGTAAGAAGTGACCGCAAAGTTACGGGACTCCCAGTTTGAGAATATGATAAAAGATTATGAATATCTAGAATCGGGCTTAAAAACAAGCCGTTAGAGGTTTAAAATCCAAAACATCACCCAAACGGCCTCGTAAGAGACACGAATACCTCCCACGAGATCAACTTAAATCGTAGGAAATCACCGCATAGTCACGGGAATCTCGATTTGAGAATATGAAGACAATTTGAAAATCTCTAGACTTAGGCTTAAAAACATGCCGTTATAAGACGAACGTGTAAAAAATCCACCAAACGGCCCCGTAAGAGGCACGAACACCTCGTACGAGACCAATGTAACTCGTAGGAACTGACCGCATAGTTATGGGAATCTCATTTTGAGAATATAACGAAAATATATAAATATCTAGGTTTAGGCTTAAAAACATACCGTTAGAGGTTTAAAACCCAAAACAACCGATAAATCATCCCGTAAGAGACACGAACACCTCTCATGATACCAACTTAATTCGTAGAAACTGACCGTATAGTCATGGAACTCCCGGTTTGATAATATGATAAAAATTATAAATATGTAAAATTAGTCTTCAATACATGCCGTTAAAGGGTGAAACCCAAAACAACACCGTTAGATATGCGAACACCTCGTACGAGACCAATCTAACTCATAGGAACTAACTGCGTAGCCACGAGACTCTCGGTTCGAGAATATGATGATAATTTGCAAATATTTAGACTTAGGATGAAAAACATGCCATTAAAAGGCAAAAATGTAAAATAACTACCAAACAGTCCTATGTGAGGTACGAACACCTTGCACGGGACCAATGTAACTCGTAGGAACTGATCGGGTAGTCACGGGACTCCTGATTTAAGAATACGATGAAAATTTAAAAATTCCTAGACTTAGGATTAAAAACATGCCACTAGAGGTTTAAAACCCAAAATAGCTCCCAAACGGCCCAGAAAGAGACGAACACGTCACACGAGACCAACTTAAAATGTAGGAACTGATCGCATAGTCACATAATCCCTGTTCAAGATGCCATGAATTTAATGGCTTAACAACAAAATTAGTTCATGTTGCATATTATAGAAAAACAACCTATGTACTTAGAGGAGTAGACTTTGGCCAGAACAGAGAGAACAATACAACGGGAGGAGAAGAATACCATGTAAATTTATCAAATTGAACCCCCCATTATTTCCAGGTTCCATAGAGCCTTTGGTAGTTGAGGCTTGGGTTAGAGACATAGAAACTATCTTTAGGGTGGTGAATGTACCTGGTGCACAAATGGTAATCTTGGATACTTTCATGTTAAAAGGTGAAGCTAAATACTGGCGGGAGTCTTTCAAACATTTACGGCTTACTCTGGATTGCGGTGAGGTAATCACGTAGGATTCCTTTATTAAATATTTATATGAAAAGTAATTTCCTTGCATGTATCGAAAGGAAAAGGGGCGAGAATTTTTATCATTAGCCCAAGGGAGTATGTCAGATAGGGAGTATAAAACTAAATTTATATCTTTGTCTCGATTTGAATTGTGTTTCATACATGATGAGGAGGACAAGTGCACCCGATTCCAAGACGAATTGGAGTTGGTTATTAAGTCTAGACTTACTGCACTTGAAATGGTAGATTATATTTCTTTAGTTAATAAATATATGATGGTTAAAGCAGATGTAAACGTTGTAATTAAAATAGGGAATAAAGGGGAAATATGAGTCAATTTGATCCATCTCAGCAAAAGGAAGGTGTAATAGAACACTCAAAAAGGAGAGTCAGAGATTTCAATTAGGTAGAAGGGTAGTGAATTATATCCAAGGTAGGACGCCAGGCATTTCTAGGGATGCAGAATCGATGAGCCAATAGAGTAAACATCAGGAGAGTGTGAGTGGGCAGTCTAAACCTATTACATGTTATTTTTGAAAAATTGAGGGTCACATGAGTTCCTATTATCCCAAGTTAAAGGGGATAGAGTTGTGACACCCTGCCTATTCTAATCCTAGGTGATCATTCCATTATTAAATTAAAAAGGAATCAATAATGGTTTCATTCTTAGCATAGCTGTCTAAACATAATCATGTTACAAATGCCCTAATGGCCCGGTGTCAAAATTTTAATCTTTTTATTAACATGCAATAATTTGAAATGCTAAACCACGTTTATCATTCCAATAAATAGAGTAATAAAAGATAAAACAACTAATTAAATAAATGTGATGGGAATAAACACTCCAGACGGAAGTTCACATACAATAGTCAACAATTAAAACCAAATCCAACAACAGGAAATAAAATAGAAATACAGTAGCTCTGAAATAACCACTAAATAAATATGGGAGACATGCCCGACTGAGATAACCAAATGATGAAAATGAACTGATAAAAGTGGAAGCGTCTACTATCGAGGTCTTAAACATCCACAACAACTAGAGCATATCAAATAATAATGGACTCTTAAGCTTATCATCCCTGTGGCTGGGCATCTAAAAGGATTTTTCAAAAATACATTTCAAACGGGTTAGAGCAAATGAACATTTGAAAAATATTTGCAAGCATTTAAAATGAAGTAAGAGTAGATTTTGTATACTTGTTAACTTCACATGCCCTCGCTTGAGATCCTCATCTCTCAACTATTGTGCATGCCTAACATATTCTCCTAAACCAACCTAGTTATGTTATCTCGCCTTACTAGTTTGAACTAAGTCTCTCCTTGCCTAATATTTTGTTATGCCCAACCGTATTGCCCATACAATACGTTACCGAATTTGCAAACCCTTTTGCCAGGAAAAGTCACTGGTAAGTATTAAGTTTCCACATACTTAAATTACTTTAGATATCACTATCTATCTTATCTACAAATGCATTACAATAAAATAAATCACACGTATATATGTATACACCACTCTTGTACTATATACCAATATGACATCCATGGGCGGAGACCCGCGATACATGCATACTCTGCTATCGAGTCCTGGTACATCACGTACAAAGTAAAGGACTTCTGGTTTGCAATCACTCTCGAACCATAAATTTACGATTCACATAATTTGGAGGCGAATATAATTCTAAGCCTTTGGGCTAGGCACACATCTAACGCACCCAAATGACCGGTCACACTATCATACACACAAGTAATGGTCAACCCTAAGTTATATGTTCAGAGACACAAGTCTAAAATCCCCCCTAATGGGCTCATCGGGATAAGACTGTCCACGACGTGGGACCTCCCGTGATAGAAGGTAGCGTAGTTATGTTCACATATATAAGAATTCACATAATCGGTATTCACACAACCTATATATGTATATATCATCAGTATAGGTAAAGACGCAACCTATAATATATCCCATACGCAGTATATAACTCTCGAATATCCTACGTATTATCAATTTACCATTATACTTCCCATTGTATATTTTCGAGTATTTACCACTACTCAAAGGGCCCCAATTACCCCTTAAATTATTTCAGTAGTTATAACATCTCTCTACTAACGGTTTGGTATTAGGTTCACTTATACTCTCCGGGACCCGTTCTAATTCTTGTGAATTCATCAAATATGACCAATAATTCCTACCTAGTCTTAATTCTCCTCAATTAAGGATACCTCAACCCTACTGTATGCTTACTGAAATTACTATCTCCCTTCTTAATGTTTAATAATGTCCCAAAAGTCTCCCCATAATTTATTTGTGGATTAAGGGCATAAAATAAAAAAGGTTGGCCAAATCTAGGCAATCGAATCGGTTCGATGAAGAGGCCGAATCAATTCACTGACCGAATTGATTCGCTCTCTGAGCCAAATCGATTCGAAATGATACATGCCATCTCCTTCCTTTAATTGCTACGATTTTCACCTTTTTAACCCTCTAAACCTTCATAATACAATCCCAAACTCCCAATCAAGTATACCAGACCCTATAATAACATATATAAACAATTTCTAACGTACATCAAGGGAAAATCATTTAAACCGGATTAATCCTACACTTTAATCCCCAAACCCTAATTATTCTTTCTTTGTTCAAGAACATCAATAAACCCATATTTCTCCACAATCTCATGTTACTAAATTATCAGATTCGTGTTACATACATGAGTAAATTATGTCTATCATGATTTTTATCCAAGAACATGAATTTAATCTCCAATCTAACCCTAAGAATAATTTATTCATGAAAATTTTCAATCCTAAACTAACATGGATAGTATATATACGCAAAATTTTGCAAGATAAACACTTGTCTGGAGTTTGTAGGTCTGATATGTGTAGAAAAATGGTGAAGTTGCCTTCCTCTCCTTCCGATCTAAACTCCAATGGTGGTGATGGTGCAAAAATGGTGAGGAGAGCCTTGGAATCCTTCACCTTCCTCCTCTAATGGCCTCTCTCAGTTTTTCTAACTGCTAAACCTATCACCCTTAACCCACATGCTGATATGATCCTATTAAATTCGTTGGTCCTTTTACTCTAAAAAGCTAAAAGACCAAAATGCCCTTCTAGGGTACCGGCTTGGCCTAGAAATGGCTCGGGACCCAATCCAAACCCCCGAGTACACTGTTCTGACTATTTTGACCCTTCCGGACACACCGGCATACTCGAAATGATCATTTAGATGACTCATAAATAAATAATATTTTATTTCATAAATTTAATTCTCGACATGACTGACACGCGCGTCCCAACTAAATTATCTTAACTGCCGTATTTCTCATTCACGACAATCATATTGAGTTCTTACTAATTTATTATTCGTTCACTAAGTAATAATTAATATAATTCATACAAATAATATTAACCCTTGTCTCACTAATTAATATTTATTTTAATTCGGGTTAATTTCCATATTAATTTAATTAATCCCGATATAAAAATCATTAAAAATACGGGGTGTTACATACTTTCTTCCTAATAACGGAATTTTGCACCGAAATTTGGAAAAATACCTGGTATAAGTAACTCTGTATATTTGTCACGCATCTCATTCTCGCGCTCTCAAGTACACTCGTCGGCATTATGGTTCCCCCACTGATCACGTATAAGTGGAATTATCTTCGACCTCAGCCTCCTCTCACTATGGTCGAGAATAGCAACTGGCCTCTCCTCGTATGAAATATCGGGCTGTAAATTAATCTCCTTTAATGAAATTTGAGTGTGATCTAACTCATCTAAGAGATATCACCTCAGCGAAAAAATGTGGAATACATCGTGAATCCGATGTAAGTGCTCCAACAATTTGGGTCTATATGCAATTGGTCCAATTTGCTCGATGATAGGGAATAACCCCACATACCTTGGTGCCAACTTTCCTTTCTCCCCAAACCTCATTATCCCCTTCATATGAGATACATTTAGTAATACTTGGTCCTCCACATTAAACGCTAGAAAGAATCGCTTGGCATCGACATAACTCTTTTGTCGATCCCGAGCTATTCGTATACGACTTCAAATTATCTCAATCTTAGCCAAAATATCCTGAATCAACTCTGGTTCGAGAAGCTTGTTGTCCCCAACCTCTAACCAACAAGCGAACGAACGATAAGATCTACCGTACAACGCCTCAAATGGTGCCATGCCAATTATAAACTGACAGGAGTTATTATATGCCAACTCCACCAGTGGAAGATATTGTTCCCAACCTTCGCTAAAGTCAAGGATACACATCCGCAGCATATCTTCTAATATCTATTTTGTCCTCTCTGTTTGTCCATCCGTCTGTGGGTGATAGTCCGTACTCAATTGCAACTATGTACCCATGGCCTCTTGAAAACTCTGCTAAAAATGAGACATAAAGATATTATCTCGATCGGACATAATATCAAGTGGCACCCCATGTAGTCTCACTATCCCAGCGCTGAAGATCTAGGCATATTATCTCGTGGTATAATTTGTTCGGACTGGCAGGAAATGGGTCACCTTAGTCAACCGATCCACTATCACCCAAATGAAATTGTGACCCCTTTGAGATGTAGGCAATCCATTGGTGAAATCCATGGAAATTCTCTTTCATTTCCACATTGGAATCTTTAACGTCTACAAAACCCCTGCTGGTTTCTGATGGTCTCCCTTCACAAGCTGACAAGCAGTATACTTCGAGACAAACTCTGTAATTTATTTCTTCATTTCACTCCACCAATACTGTTGTTTCATATCCTGGTACATCTTATCCCCTTCAGGATGTATCGTAAATAGTGACCTGTGCGACTTTGCCGTCATCGCATGTCGCAAGTCCTCCCCCTCTGAAACAATATATCTCTCGTTGAAGCGTAAGCCTCCTTCTCAACTCAGGGAGTAAGACTCTGCTCCCCCAGCTAAAAGTTGTTGAATCCAATCCTAACAAAACGGATCCACTGCCTAGGCTTGTACAACCCTCATGACAATCTCAGGGTTGACAGTCATAACCGATATAAATGATCTGGCAACTGAATCCTCGTGTAACAACTCGTAATTTTATTCGATAATTAATTAAATTAATCAAAATTCGAAAGATAGCTTAAAAGACTCCAAATATGAGTACATATAAGTCCTGGGTCATTTAGAAGAGTCCTTATAACATAAAACTCTAAAAAAAACATTTATCACGGTTATGGACCGTGAGTATTGGGATAACTGTTTTAGTTTTAATAGGATTCTAATGCCACTTAAATTGCTTTAACTTTGCATATATATAAATAATATGGGATTAGGACTTATAAACAACAATTTTATGAACTCTAAAAGTAGAATACCTATTTTATTTTCATTATCTTCCTCCTACAAACCCAGTCCCATTTAAACTAAGATTCAACTCAGGGTATGAAAGCTTATTTGGTGTTTTCTCGAGTTTGGGCTATCATGAGTTTTTATTATTTTCGCGCGAGGAACGTAGTGGTATGATTAGAATTTTGATGCTGAATATTATGAGTTTCTTGTGATGATTTTGAGGTATAGTATTTACACAATATGCTCCTTGAATCTCTTGAGAGTAGTCGTTTTGTTCCTCATTTATGTGTATTCATATTGTTGATATCATGACGTTTATTGGAATTTAAAATATTGATTCGATTTCAGATACTATATTTGCTCAGGGGCATGGTGTCATGAAATTTTTATATGACACGGAGAATGGTCACCCGCCAATAGTCTATAAGTCCAATAGCCAGGACGAGGCTTTATGAAGCTTAGGTGAGGTGAGGCCTGGTGACCTATTGATGTGTTATTGAGAAATTAAATTGGTATAATGCTCGAATGTAGCATTGGACTTGAATTCATGTTCGTATTATTGTATTTCATTTATCGTTATTATTTTGAGCATCTATTCTTGTCATATTGTCTACTTCCCGAATTTTTCTTTTAGTGGCAGGTTAACGTGGATTTGGATGCTATGGATTTTTGGAGGATTTTAGAGCTCGACATTTGGAGGATTTTATTTTTGTATAAATTGGCAGTGTAATTTATTTGGAGAGCTTAGTATTATTTTCGAGTTAAATTTAATTGTAATTATTTTGGAAGTGTAAATTTTGGATTCATTATATTTATTTTGTGGAATATAGATGCTCTATACTAATCGTTAAGGATTTAGTTTAGTTTTAATCGTAGTAGCGCCTCATGTTTTGCCGAGGTTTTACACCTGGTGTCCCAGCTCCTTCCATTTCGCCTTCTAAACGTCTGCCATATCCCCCACTGGACTATGGCTCAATGCGTCTGCTACCATGTTAGCCTTTCACGGATGGCACTAGATGTCTATTTGATAATCCTTCACAAATTCTAGCCACCTACGCTGATGCATATTCAACTCTCTCTGAGTGAACAAGTATTGTAATGACTTATGATCTGTGAATAGGCAAAATTTCTCCCCCAGAAGGTAATGCTTCCAAATCCGAAGCACAAATACGATTGATGCTAACTCTGAGTCATGGGTGGAAAATTCCTCTCGTGAGGCTTAAGCTTGCGAGAAACATAAGCTATAGCCTGGTCCTCCTGCTGTAGCATACCCCAAGCTCGTGTAGGGATACGTTAATAAAAATAAGATACTCCACTCCCATCCTGGGCAGTGCGAGAACTGGTGCTGAAGTCAACTTATCCTTTTACTCATCAAAAGCTAACTGACAAACGTTATCCCTGACAAACGGTACACCTTTGCGAGTCAAGTTGGTCAACGAGCTCACAATCCTTCAAAAGCTCCGAATAAATCGTCGGTAGTACTTGGCTAACCCAAGAAACTATGTACCTCCATTGGTGTCATGGGCTGTCCCCACTCCCTCATTGCTGACACCGTACTTAGATTCACTGATATCCCTTTTTCAGATACAATATGACCCAACCTCACGCAGCTAAAATCTGCATTTCTCAAACTTAGCGTACAACTGGTGCTCGTGCAATGTCTGTAAAACCCTACGTAGATTCTCTGCATGATCCTCCTTAGTTCGAGAATAAATGAGGATGTAATAATTAAAGACGATGACAAACTGATCTAAAAACTCCCTGAATACCCTATTCATTAAATCTATAAACACCGCTGGCGCGTTGGTTAGCCCAAATGGCATCACCCGAAACTCGTAAGACCCATACCTCGTCAGAAAGAAAGTCTTAGATACATCTTGCTCCCGGATGCGCAACTGGTGGTACCTTGATCTCAGATCTATCTCAGAGAAGTAGGTGACTCCTTTTAACTGGTCGAACAAGTCATCAATTCGGGGAAACGGATATTTGTTTTGTATCATAAATTTATTCAACTCTTAATAATCTACACATAGGCGTAGAGATCCATATCTCTTCTTCATAAATAGTACTAGGGCCCCTCATGACAAAGTACTCCTATGAATAAAACCCTGTCCCAAAAGATAGTCAATCTGATCCCGTAGCTCCCTCATCTCTATAGGGGCCATACGATAGGGCGCACGAGCTATTGGTTGAGTGCTCGACGCTAAATCAATGACAAACTTTATCTCTTGACTAGTCGGCAATCCCAATATCTCCTAAAATATATCGACGAACTCACACACAACCGAAATCAAATCTAGGGAGATCACTGCCCCCTTAGAGGTCTCCTCATCTATATAATATAAGTGGGTCAACGATCTTCCTTTGGGGCGGGGCATCGCCACTAAGAACATCTCCTGGCACGAAATCGCAAACACGACGCTCCTACTATAACAATCGATCATGGCTCTATATGCTGCTAGCCAATCCATGTCAATAATGGTGTCATATTCCGACATATCTAACATGATCATATCAGTGGGCAAAACAAGTCTTCCAATGTCTATACTCACGCCCTAACAAATAAAGAAGATAAGTTTCCCGTTACCCTATGGTGAGTCTATGCACGTTACTGCACTATTGATCGTGTCTAACAATCCTATGGATCGTGCAAATCTAGTGGCTATAATTGAGTGTGAAGCCACCATGTCAAATAAAATATGCCTCGAAGTCCCATGTATAAGAAATGTACCCTCAACTGTGGGTGGCGCCTGTGAAACTACGGCCTGGTGGACATTGTACACACGTCCGTACTGTAACTACCCCTGCTGTGGTGGGGCTGCTGGGATGACTGGTGCGACAGACAATAATGGTACTAGTACTGGAAGGGCGACGGGAAAAATAGGCCTCTGGGGCTCCTAGCGAGCACCCTGTTGCCGAGGAACCCTGCCCCTATCAGGGTAATCTTAATGTTTGTGGCCATTCTTGCCACATATGAAACATCCACGAGTGAATTTTCCCCCTCTCTGGCCCTGCTAGCCGGTACCACCTCTCCCTTGGCCCTGCTGGTATTGCTAAAAATACTACTGGCCTTACTGACCCTAATGGCCATGCCTGAATCCACCCTGCCCTGCATGAAATCTCCTGATTGGAAATGCTTAGCAGAATCCCCCTACCGGGAACCCTGCTTACCCTATCTTGCCTGAGTCTGAGTTAATTATGCCCCACTGGCACTGCCACCCCCTATCCTACCATGTTGGCCGGACTCTCTTGCACGCTTGCTTCCTTTCACGTGGAAGCGGTGATCTTGACAATGTAGTAAAGTGGCATTCACAACATCAGTATACGTCTTTAGAGTGGGATTACCAAACAAATGCTATCAGATTCTCCAGCTAAGACTATCAACAAAGAGTTGTATTCTCTTCTCCTCGGTGCTCACCTCATCTGGTATGAAATTTTCCAATCGAGTAAATTATTCCTCATATAATGGCACTGTCCTTACTTCCTGGGAGATGTCTAAGAACTTTCACCTCATCTCTGTCTGAATGGAGGATGGAAAGTACTTACAGTCGAACTGCTCCAAGAACTCCTGAATATGCATGCTATCCCTTTCCTGTGCGGTGGTAATAGATTCCCACCACTATAAGGCTGACACCACTAGCTTAAAAGTAGATAGTATTTGTCTCTGTATATCAATGCATTCATACATCCATAAATTCCGCTGGATGTCCTTCTTCCATTGGCAAGCAATAACGATATTTGAGCTTCCTTGAAACTCAGAAGGATGAGCCTTTTGAAAGGCATCTTCGACTCTCTCCCCGGCAGAAGGAAATGAGTGTGTCTGGTATGGAGCCACAACCTACAACTGAAGTGGCACTCATGGTTCTTGCTGAGCAAATGCGGTCAAAGTTGCATTAATCGTCTGTGCAATAATAGCGACAACCTTAGCAACATTCATAGTCCCCTGCGCCTGAGCTGGTTGCGGCTTGGGCTATACATCTCTGGTGGCTCATGGTGCACATCTGGGTGGAATCTAAAATGAAAGAGGATTTCATTAAGTCCATAGTTCAATATATCTCAAAATAACTGAAGACGTAAATGCGTAATCATGAATGCAACAATCCTAATAATAGGGCTTTATATTAAAGAACGCTACGCCGAAAACAAGTTCATATAGATCCTAAGGACACTAGAATCTGATGCTCTAATACCATTTATGACACCCTGCCTATTCTAAACTTGGGTGATCAGTCCATTATTAAATTAAACATGTTTCGTTAATGGTTTCATTCTTAGCATCACTGTCTAAACATAATTATGTTACTAATACCCTAATGGCCCGGAGTCAAATTTTTAATCTTTTTATTAACATGTAATAATTTTAACTATTAAACCACATTCACCATTCTGATAAAAACCATAATAAATAACTGACTAAATAAATGTGACTGGAATAAACACTCCAGACGAAAGCCCACATATAATAGTCCATAATTAAAACCAAATCCAACAATTGGAAATGAAATAGAAATACAGTAGCTTTGAGATAACCACTAACTAAAGATGGGCGACATGCCCAAGTAAGATAAAAATGAACTGATAAAAGTGTAAGCATCTACTATCGAGGTCCTGCAACGTCCACAACAACTGCATCTCGTCAAATAAGAATGGACTCTTAAGCTTGGCGTCCCTATGGATGGGCACCTAAAAGTTTTTTACAAAAATAGTATTGAAACAGGTTAGAGCCCAAGAACATTTGAAAAATATTTGCAAGTATTTAAAATACAATAGGATTAAATATTTTATACATGTTAACTTCACGTGCCCTCGCTTGAGATCCTCACCTCTCAACTATTGTGCACGTCTAACATATTCTCATAAACCAAACTAGTTACGCTATACCCCTCCTAACTAGTTTGAATAAAGTCTCTCCCTGCCTAATAATTCTTTGTGCCCAACCGTATTGCCCATTTAATACGTTACCTAATTTCCAAACCCTGTTACCAGTAAAAGTCACCAGAAGTATTAAGTTTCCACATGCTTAGTTTACTTTAGATATCACTATCTATCTTATCTACAAATGCACACATAGTAGAATAAACCACACGTACATATCTATACACCACTCTTATATTATATAGGAATACGTCATCCTTGAATGGAGACCTGCGATGCGTGCATATTCTGCTATCGAGTTCTGGTACATCACGTACTAAGTAAAGAACTTCTGGTTCAAAACAACTCTCGAACCATAAATTTACGATTCACATAATTTGGAGGCGAACATAGTTCTAAGCCTTTGGGCTATGCACACACCTAATGCACCCAAATGATCGGTTACACTATAATACATATAAGTAGTGCTCAATCCTAAGTCCTATTTCTGAGGCACAAGTCTATATTCCCCCCGAATGGGCTCATTCGAATAAGACTGCCCACGACGCGGGACTTCTCGTGATAGCAAGCAGTGTAGGTATGTTCACACACATTAGAATTCACACAATAGGTATTCACATGGCCTATATATGTATATATCATCAGTATAGGTATACACGCAACCTATAATATATTTTGTACGCAGTATATAAATCTCAAATATCTTACGTATTATAAATTTAACATTATACTTCCCATAATATATTCCTCAGTATCTACCGCTACCCGAAGGGTTTTAATTACCCCTTAAATTATTTCAGTAGTTATAATATCTCTCCACTACTGGTCTGGTCTTAGGTTTACTCATGCTTTTCATGACCCGTTCTAATTCTCGTGAACTCATCAATTATTAAATATGACCAATAGTTCCTAGACTAAATTATTCTCAGTTGGGGAAACCACAACCCTACCGTATGCTTATTGAAATTACTATCTCCCTCCTTAATGTTTAATAATTCCCCAAAAGTCTCCTCGTAATTTATTTGTGGATTAAGGGCATAAAATAAAAAAGATTGGCAAAATCTGGGCATTCGAATCGATTCGGTGAAGAGACCGAATCGATTCTCTGAGCCAAATTGATTCGAAATGCTATAGGTCGTCTCCTTCCTATAACTGCTATAATTTTTACCATTTTTAATACTCTAAACCTTCATAATACAGTCCCAAACTCCCAATCAAGTATACCAGGCCCTATAATAACATATATAAATGATTCTAACGTAAGTGAATCATTAAATCATGAAGGGAAAATCATTTAAATTGGATTCATCCTACACTTTAATCCTCATACCCTAATTATTATTTCTTTGTTCGAGAACATCAACAAAACCCAGATTTCTCCACATTCTCATGTTACTAAATTATCAGATTCATGTTACATGTTGTAACACCCCGTAGAATTAATCAGAATTTAATTAAATTAATTAGGCTTTCCGAAAAATAAAATTTTGGGATTTAAATATTTTTAGTAATTTAAAATGTTGAGATTTATTATGAAAAGTGGGATTTTAATCGGAATTAAAATCGGGGTCAAAATTGAGATTTTATTTGCATATAATTTTTTTAAGCGTTACTGTGCAACTGACCAGGACCGAATTAAATCGGTCTGGAGGCAAATCAATTCGGAAATGGTCAGAGGCAGCAATTTGCTTATTTTAAAGAGTTTGTTCTTAACTCAAATTCCTCCAACTTTGTATATATTAATAATTCGGGGTTCAGACTTTAAACCTCATTATTTGAAAACCCTAAGAGCATTAAACATCTATATTTTTGTCTCCTTCTATCTACAAACCCTAGCCCCAATTTTATTCAATAGTCAACCCTTTATTTGAAGGCTTATTTGGTGTTTTCTCGAGAGTCGACTATAACGAGTTTCTATTATTTTTTGAGAGAGGAACGCAGTGGCATGATCAAAACTTTGAGGCAGATTATGAGTTTCATGTGGTGATTTTAAGGTACGGGGTTTAAACAATATGCTCCTTAAATCTCTCGAGAGTAGTCGTTTGTTTCATCATTTATTTTTACTCATATTTTTTATATCATGACATTGATTAGAATCTAAAATTTTGATTCGTTTGAGATATTATATTTGTTAATGGGCATGGTGTCATGAAATTTTATATGGCATAGAGAATGGTCACCCACCAATAATCCAAAAGTCTAATGGCCAGGATGAGCCTTTACGAAGCTTTGGTGAGGTGATGTGCGGCCTGGTGACATATTGATGTGTTATTGAAAAATAAACTGGTATAATGCTCGGATGTCGCATTGGACTCGTATACAGTTTCGTATTGTTGTATTTTATTCACTGTTGTTATTTTGGGCATTTATTATTGTCATATTGTGTACTTTTTCATATTTTTCTTTTAGTGAAAAGTTAGCGTGAATTCGGACGCTACGGATTTTGGAGGATTTTAGAGCATGACGTCTGGAGGATTTTATTTTTATATAGCTTGGCAGTGTATTTTATTTGGAGAGCTTAGTATAGTTTAGAGTGGAATTTAATTGTAATTATTTTGGAAGTGTAAATTTTGGATTCGTTATATTATTTTTGTGGAACATAAATGCTTTATACTAATTGTTGAGGATTTATTTTAGTTTTAATTCGTAGTAGAGCCCCATATTTTTTGGGCGGGATGTTACAGATGGTATCAGGGCTTAGGTATACGACAACCCTTAGGTCTTTGGGTTTGGGTCTGGCATGCGATCATGGTTTAAGGTATGGGGTTTTACACAATATGCTCCTTAATCTCGCGAGTGCTATTCCGTTGAATTCTTGTTAATTGAACTCATGTTTGAATTGATAAATTCTTGGAAATCTAGAAAAATAATTGTTGAAATTATTTCGATTCATGTGGAATTATTCATGTTGTAATTGAGCACGTTTTCATGAGATTTTAATATGGCACGGATGTTGGGCACCCACCAAAATTACTGTTTCCCGGGCTATGGCTTGATAAAGCATATACGGATGGGGTGAGGCCTGGTGACCCGGTTAAAGTGTTATTGAGAAATTATATTGATAAATGCTTTGAGATTTGCATTTTGATTTAAATATTCGTACTCGTGTTGTTACGTTTTATTCATCACTAACATATATTTGTTGAGCATCTTTCCTGTCGTATTGTGTACTTCCCCATATTTTCTTTTAGTGGTAGGTTAGCGCGGATTTTGGGGCGCTATGGAGATTGATTTTAGCGAGGATTATTTGGGAAAGATTTGTATTATTTGATGTATAGAGCTTTGGAGATTTGTATTTTATCTTCGAGTTAGTTGTTGTATATAATTCGAGAGATTTGGTATTTAATTTGAAGAGATTGATATTTGTAGTTTCTCTTTTGTTGTTGTGGGACTTAGATGCTCTATACCTTGTCACTTGTCACTTGTGGATTTGGATTTATTTTATCGCATTAGCGCTCCGTTCGCTCTCCCCGGGCGGGCGGGGTGTTACAAATGGTATCAGAGCTTAGGTATACGGCAACCCTCGGGACTTGGGTTTTGGGATCATTGCGTGGTTAGCAATTTTTGGAGATAGAAAATTTTAGGTGATATTTGTGATAGGTTTCAAAATTAGAGGTGAAGAATTTATTTTTGGGAGACGTGATTTATTTTTGGAGTTAGTGTAGTGGCCTGATTTTGAGAGTTAGGCATTCGGCGAATTTCGAGGGCGAAAGTCCATTGTTAGTGGGGAAGTGTAACAACCCGCGTAATTTTGGGCTATTTTAATTAATTTCTGGAAAATGGAGGAAAATAAAGTAATAGATAAAATTATTTTTATTGCTCAAATATGTTGGTTATTATTTTTAAAGGCGAGAATTTACTTCCGTTCCTCACTACAGTCTATCAAGCAAAGATGGCGTTGCATATTCTTTTTCCATTGGTTAGCTACTATCACGTTGGAACCACCCTAAAATTCCGGGGGATGACCTTTTAAGAAGTATTCTCTGACTCTTTCCCATAGAGAAGGTCCCGTAGGGGCTTGTACCTCCTGAGCCCTCGACTGTTGGGCTTGGGGAAATTACTGCACCATGACAGTTATCGCCGCATTGACCGCCTGGTCCATGATATTGGCTACCTTAACGGCATTTATAGATCCTTGCGGTGGCGGTGGAGGACCAACATCATCTCATATAACTCTACTTCTTCTTGCAGGGCGATCTCTCTTAGGCGACATCTGAGACGAAGAAACAACTGAATTAGAATACCATTAAGAATAACTTATTTCGCAGAAGATCGCAAATATAGGCAAACAAAATGTCCTAACATTTAGGCTCTATATCAAAGAACGCTACGGTAGAACGTGACAAGTCCGCATAGATCCTAAAGACTCTAGAACTTGACGCTCTGATACCATCTTTGACACCCCGCTTATTAAAATAAGAGGTGGCCAGCCCGATACTCCAATAATTACAGGAATCATAGATGGTCCATTCTTAGCATCACATAATATCATAAATATATGAGATAACCACCCATTATTTTAGAAAACGAACTGTCAAAATTTATTTAGTAAGTTGAAGAAAGAATTTAAATTGTCCAAGTGAAAATAAGGTGGATACAAATAAAGATAGATAGTCGTTTAACATCCATACAACAAAACAACCGAATAAGCTGTCGATTGACAGGCGTATACAATTAGTTTACACTGAGTATTAAAGTATAACATTTCATAATATCATACAAGTACAAAACTTAGGCAACACGCCTGAACATTTAACCGATCGTAACTAGAATACAAAAGATGGAAGCGTCTATATCAAATTATCCCATAACATACGCAAGTGTTATAGCTCCAGGAGACTGGAATGGAAAAGTTAATACGGGCATCCTTGCGGTGAAGCACCTAGGCGAATATAAGATTCATGTGAAACAAAGAGATATAAACGGGTCAGAGCCCGATTTGATATGATCACCATATGAATAAAATGCATGACAGTTATGAACATTTAAATCATCAAGAATAAGCTTGTTTCGTTCACCATAAGTAATGATAAGAAATCTAGTTACTCAATCTAGAAGCATAACCTAACACAATATAATAACAATGATCACAATTCAATTATGCAGGAGAAAATTGATAATATACTACTTAAAGAGATTCCATTTTGCACAATTTCATTTCACCGTTCGTTTTCTCATTAGGAAACGTATTCGAAGCAATTTATTTCATAAAGTGCCGTATAATCAATAAGATTCCACTTTAATAAGAATAGTTATATTAGACCACATATAATGATTCTAAGACCGTCCTTTCGAGTTTCCCCACTAGACGCGCCCCTAAATAGCTATCATCTTCCAGGGCTTATCACCAAGACAACCTGGGCATCCTACATCGCATGACGTCGGGAAGCGGCCATATACCTTCGATAGTGAGTTATAACCACACCCGAAATTACCTCACTTCGAACAATAAACACACAATAAATAATAACCGGTCCTATGGCCGAGGACTATATTCACCCTGCATTCACTAGCCAGGGGACTTCACCTCATGCGCGTAACTTCCCCTATGATATTATTTAGAGAGGTGTGTTTATACAATTTATCATTCACAATTTGATCTCATTTTAAAATATACATTACATTTTATTTGGAGCCATAAGCGTTTAATGCCGTCATTATAAATATCAATGTTTAATTATCTCTAACACAAATCTCCATGAATTAACAGTCATTCCTCAAACCATAATGTATGATACTACTTCAACCCAACTATAGAAGTCCACATTGAATCACTCCATTTCCCTTTAGGCTTAGACTAACTCATTTTACAAGAGAATCATTTATCTACATCTAATTTAATTACTAAATTAATTCCCATCTATGTCCCAACTCTCATTTCTACCTGAGGTTCTTAGATACCTTTCTACTAGACTCTAATACTATAGTTTTACTTCATTCAAGAAGGTTCCTAAGTCCCTAGCTTAAAAGAAAGAAGCAAGAAGAAACTAAGCATTTAAGGGTGAAAAATAGGGGACTGATCGACCGGTCATGGGACCGCGGTCGACCGCACCTCAAGGGTTTTGCCTAGAAAGGAATACATAAAGATCATTTTGGAAGGCCCGATCGACCGGTCCTGGGACCGCGGTCGACCTCGCTTTGATTTTATACTTGTATACGAAAGAAGTAGGCTTTCACCTGAGGGACCGATCGACCAGTCCTGGGACCGCGTGTAGACACCCCATTCTGTTACCCCCTAAAACTCTCCTTAGGTCCCTAGCACCTCCCTTCATCACTATAAACTCGGTTCATACCCCGGGTTATAACCTAGAAGCCACCAGGCACTCTCAGGCTCCGTTTGACTGAAAGTTGAGGTCTTCAGCTCAATTGAGGATGAATGAATATTCGAAGGGCACTGAAACCCCTTTCCAACGGTCCGTCCCGTGCGTGATTCCGACTTACCATGCGGAGGAACGACCCATTTCCCCCGAGACTCAATCAGGAGGCCACCGCACGCTCCCGGGCTCTTTTTGACCTAGGTCAACTCTTCAGCTCGACCGAGACTGAATGAATCTTCGAAGGTAACTAAATCCCCTTTCCAACAGTCCACTCCGTCCACGATTCTGACTTACTGTACGGACGAACGATTTGTTTGACTCTGAAAGGTCACTGAATGCTTCCAGGGCCCGATTGACCAAAGTCAACTCCCCGAACCAGATCAAACTCTTTGAAATGTCAAATTACATCTCTTAACCTTTCCAACGGTCTACCCCGTGCACAATTCAGATTTACCAAGCGAACGAACGATCCATTTGCGTTCGAAAGTTCCCCATACAATGGACTGACGAATGCTTCCGGGCCATATTTGACCCAAAGTCAACTCCCGAACCTGGGAGCGGTCTAAGGACTTACGAAGGTCTCTGAATTACCTTTCCAACGGTCTGCCCCATGCACGATTCTGATCAACGTTTTGCATTTTGCGACCGATTTACCAAAAAAGCCTGAAAAATACTACCAAACGGTAGGTCTCAGACCCTGCCTATTGGCAGTGTGCCTAAACGCACCTACCGAACGGAAGGAAAATGTCTATGACGATCAGCAATGCCTTGGGCCTATAAAATGGAGGCCCTGACCTCACTTGAAAAAGAGAGCCCAAATCATATAGAAACCACTTTCAGCAAATCCTGAAAACCTCTCTTGAAGGCAGCTTGATTTCTACACCCAAATCCCTTTCGAACCTTCACTTTTCATCATCCTTTTCATCAAACTTGATGAATTCACTACTCTCCATCATCATCCAAGTCTAAGGGCTGCTCTCCAACATTCAAGGTGAAGCTCAAGATCTTCAAGAAGGTCCAATTTTCTCAACTCTCTCCTTAAATTCTCATAAAATTGCAATAACTTGTTTTATTACTTATTGCTAATATTATCTCATCTCACACATCCTAATATACTTTTTATTTAGTAGTATTGCACATCTCTTATTTTCGTATAAATAAAAACCCAAAAAATAAGAAAAAGTGGGTTTGCTCATAAATTTCAAACGGGAATTCTCATACTTTTCTTACACTTCCCTCACAACTAAAACACTTTTTCTACACACACACACACACACACACACACACACACAAATAAGAGAATCCCCGGTTGGATTTATGGGATAAAACCCACCCCTCATTTTGTATGCGAACTACGTGAACTTTGATGCCTCTATAGGCTACATAGGCGTTTCGGAGTAAAACCCGAGACTCGAGTTCTAGTCTTTACTTTTTCTCTCATTTTTTATTTTCTCTAAACTCCATTCTCTTACATTATATATATATATTTGTTCTTAGGGGCGTATCATTCCATGTGCGTTATCGTTCCCTCATAACGATTAACATAAGGATGATCGCCTAAATCTTATTTTCTAATACTTTTATACCTTCCTACGCATGACTCGCTTTACCTCTTCCATGGTACAAGTCGACGATTCCTATCTCCACTATACTACACATGCACACACATCACGGGGAAAATAAAAGGAAAATAACAAAAATTCATGAGAGATCAAAAGGGCGAAATGGGTGCCTAACACCTTCCCATTTCGTAACTTAGCCTCCGGACCCTTCTTGAATCATTTTGGTTTCGCATGCACCAGTATGTCTTTGGATGCTGTTCTTCGGGATGGCTTCCCCTTTTCTTTTGTCTGTTTTGTGTAAAATAGACTGGCGACTCTAATCTCTCTACATTCTTTCACTTCACCTCAAAATGACGCTGGCCGAAGCGTTCCCAAGATGGGAGGCGCATGACCTGAAGATCCTCCATCGCGCGGCGAGGATCGGGGATGGCCACAGTGGCGACTCTGTAGGGGAATATTATATGTTTATTTTTTTGAGGGCTAGACTCTATTTTCATGGATGTTATGTTTGCTTATATTTTCCCCCTATTTTGCATGTTCTCCCTTTACTACTCATGTGTATCCCATGCTTATGCTTCTATTCACACACTTGTAGAAAATTCTCCATGTACACTTCGCACCACGTGCACCTAGGGTCACATATATCCACATGTTGCACGCCCCATCCATACTTGGTGTACAATTGGTACTTGCACTTTTCTCCCTGTTTGGCATAATTAAGAAAGGCATTTTCAAAAGATTACTAATAAGAGGATCATGCATGATTTACACGACATCACCAAAGAGCATTGCTATTGACTAAATTTTACCCAGTAACTGGAGGGTCACATCGTGATGGGCGCTGGTCTGGCAGGTAGCAGTTAGCCAAAGCGATATGACTCTCACCTTCCATTGGCCAAGTACCTTCGACGTATATCGAACGGTTCCCTCGCATCATACCGCTTGATCGAAGTCATGACGAGAGGTATATCGTAGGTAATTCGTTCACGTACGCTGAGTATATCGAATTCGCTCTCACACGTACTGTCCCCACGAGGTATATGGTGAGGCAATTCACGTACACTCAGGTATATCAAATGGCTTGTCCACACGTACCGATTTCCCACAAGATCAAGACATATATCGTGGAACTTACGCCAAAGGGGGTAACCATTCCAATTCACCCAACCAACTGCATATCCGTATATAGGTGTCAACTCTAGGACACACATGTTAGATTGTCGGTTTCAACTCGAAACTCTGTCGAAATTCTGGGTCGTCCTGTCGCCCAATTTTTTTACGCATTTTTGAAACAGGACCCTGTCCGTGAGCCTGGTCACAAGTCCAGCCATAGCTTTGCATATATTACAAACCCAATTTTTCCAGGCTCGGGTCCTGTCCGACATTTCATTTTGCATTTAGGAGAATTAATACAAGTGAAAACATAATAATTATAAAAAACATGCTGAGACCGTCCCCAAAGGGGGAAATTCCTGTCTTTTCTTTAGCAAAAATCCAAAAATATTTCTTTCCTTATCAAAAATCCAAAAACATTTCTCCTCTCTTTATCAAAAATCCAAAAATATTGTCTTTCAATATCGAAAAAAAAATGTCAAAATCCTAAAAAATAAATCCCATTTTGCGCCTTCTCAGGTTGATCACAAGTTCTTGACCTGGCTCCCTATTGGCTTAGGTCTTCAGTTAAGTCACCCCGGAGTTCCGTCTGTTCCCCTATTACTCCTTCTGAGTTTGGAATCCATCCGCTTTCCATAGAGAACAGAGATCAAGTACCCGTTGCGCAGCCAGATCTGACGGCAGTTCTAGCTCAGCTTGTGTCCAAGATTGACAACCTCCAAATCGAGGTCTAAGAGATGCAACGAAATTAGGTTCCCATTCCTCAAGAGCCCGAGGCCTTATTTCCTCATGCTATGGATGCACCCGAGCCCATCTGGGTTCCCAAAGAGTATCAGTACGCTCTACGTGCCCCTCTTGTCAATTATCCGCCTCCTGCCCAACTTCTTATGCTAAATCTTGCCCAGTATAGGGTAACTTGCCTGTGATCATTGATTCGAAGGTAGAAGAGCTGAACAAAGTCAAAGAATAACTCAATATACTCACCAAGAAGTTTGACCAAGTCAGAATCTTAGGAAATTACATGGACTACACCCATATGTCGCCTTATCCTAAAGCAAGGTTACTCGAGAAGTTCAAGATGCCAAATATCGAGAAATTCAGAGGAAGTGGACCCCCGATTATTCATCTCTGAAGTTATCATCGTTCCATGACTCTACTAGGGGCTTCTGAAGAAGTGATGGCCCAATTGTTTCAGCAAACTCTGAAGGATAGCGCCCTTCGATGGTTTTTATCTCTTAAAGAATCCAGAATTCGTAGTTGGGAGGATGTAGCCCGAGAATTCATGTCACGGTACAAATACAATGAAGCAACTAAGGTCACCCGCCATAATTTGGAGCTTCTCAAACAGAACCTTGCTAAATCAGTCAGTAACTTCATCGCCCGATGGAGGGAAAAAGCAACAACCATGACCAATCGGCCTTCTGAGGAAGAACAAGTCAGCATAGTGAAGAAGAACTTCTTACCCCATGTTCGATCAACGATGGGAGGACAATACTATCCCCATTTTCGAGCTCTCAGAGAAGCAAGAGTAGAAATCGAGGAAGGTCTTGCCAAAATAGAAGTTGACCCAAAGAAAGTGTCCGGACAGTTCACCCCCAAAAAATATGGCAGGCCTGCCAGTGCCGCAGTCTCAACCGTCAATAACATCTCTCAACCAACCACATCATGGGCACCATAAAGTCGCACTGTCCCGATCTGAAAGGAATACACCGAGCTCCATGCCCCCTCTCTAAAGTCTATCAATACCTCCTAAGCCTAAACCTTATCAAACCGTTGGATCCTCGTCCATTGCCAAATCCACTCCCAAGAAACTTCAAGGGAGATGCCCATTGCGCCTATCACCAAACAGCTAGCCATACCACTGACCAATGCTTTCACCTCTGAAACATGATCCAAGGTCTAATTGACCGGGGTACCATCACCCCACCAACCAATCCTAAGACAAACACTACTCACAACCCACTTCCAAATCATACCAATGCCATCTTCTTAGAAGAGAACCCAGAGTTTGATCCCTCAACCCAAATCACACCCATATACTCTCCCAAACCTCTCCAAATTTGCCTATATTTCCTCCTACACCCTACTAGCCTCGCTGATCAGGCACTGTCACTCCTTACCAGAGCATGCATCACTGTCCGTACCCGTTCTGAAAATGGAAGTATGGAATTGTCAGAAGTGTTAAATCAACTCCTAGAGTTCGGGCTAAAATTTCCCTCACAGATGGTCATTGATTGCCAGAGGTTCAGTACTTTGTTCTTGGAATCACAAAAATGGTCCCGAGATTCAGATAGATGGGTGGTACCAACCGTTGAAGTCATCCAGATTACGGCAGAATTGTTCAGGCAAACTAACAAACCAATAACATTTGCAGTATCACCAAGTTGTTCGATGCTTTGAAGCTACAAGGGCGCATGGTCCCTTCACCCTTAAACATCCCCGCAGATTGGGAAGACCTATATGAAGAGGTCGTTGAAGTTGTGGAATGCATCGACTTTACACAAAAAGACATAATTATTGCCATCGGATGGGGGGAAGAATTCGGAGATTCGAATGAAGAGCAAGCTTCAGAGAGAACTGGCCCGGTAACCGACATGTGTGGAATGATATCATTTGAAGAACTCCTCGGAGAAATAAATAAGGTAGCAGAACAACTCGAGATCGACGAGGAAATAGGATTCATGTTTTTCCCTTCTTCAGTAAATCACATGACAAGATCAGGGAGGCATTACCAGATCCCAAACTCACTACCAACCAATGACAAGGGGGGGGGGGGGCGTGGAAAACCTTCCTATGCCACAGATGACCCTCTAGGAGAGAAAGATCCTCGATCAATTGAAGAAAACTCAAGCTAACATCACTATGTGGGGGATTTTCATGTCTTCTCAGCTACACAGAAATGCTTTGATCAAGTTGCTCACTGGACCCACAGTTCATCCTTCTTCCACACCAGAAGAAGGGGTAAATTTGGTCGGATTCTTGACCTTTACCCGAATGCTATCCTTTTCCGAGGAGGAAATCCCCAAGGTTGGGCGAAACCAGAATCATGCACTCAACATCTTCGTCGAAGTTATGGGGAAGGTTGTGCCACACTCCATTGTCAATAATGGATCCGCCTTGAATGTCTGCCCACTGAGAACCTTCAAATGGTTAGGACTAAAAGAAAGCAACCTCGATCCAACCTCCGCCGCTGTGCGTGCCTACAATAACACCCGTCGAGAGGTGATGGGATCTATAAAGCTTGTAATAGGGGCTGGCCCTATAAACCCTGTCGTTGAATTCCAAGTTATTGACATCCCAACCTGTTTCAACCTATTGCTAGGACGACCTTGGCTCCACAGTATCAAGGGCGTGTCTTCCTCATTCCATCAAAAATTAAAATTCTTTGCCAGTGGACGGGTCATTACCATCTTGGTCGATGACGACAATGCCGATGGTGCAAGTACCAGCAGTCCAATCTTTGAGATACAACACGGGTCAAATGATATGCTCCTATCGAGATTTCGAGTTGAACCACTTCTACTCCCGACAAGGGATAACTTCAAAGAAAGGGTTTGTACACAATACGACCCTCATGGCAACGTCAATGTGATTCAGATGTTCAGAAACATGCACTTCATGCCTGAACTGAAGCTAGGACAAAGACAACAAGGGATACTCGAGCCGATTGAACTTAAGAAGGCTTTCCTCCCTGTGGTTTGGGGTATCAACCATCAGAACAAGAGCTCAGAATGATCCTCCTGTCTCGACCAAAGAGAAGACTAGACTGCGTCGAGACTATCCCAGGTGATTCCTTGAACGAACGATTCATCAAAGGGGGTGAGGACTTCCCTTTTTGCGGCTTTACTGAACCTTGGTATGACCATACAGATAAGAAGATGAAGCCCGGAATGGAGATCTTCTTCCAAGATAGCTACCCATGGGCCGAGAGTTACCAACACCATGTACAACCAATGATCAAAGATACCTGAGAGACTGAGGAAAGTGACTCCGAAGATTCCTTCAACTTACAGACACTGGGGCTGGCACTCTACATGGTTCACTTAGGAACTACATCACTGGATCCATCCCACCTGATTAAAGCTGTTGATACACCTCTCCTCAACTGGCAAGCTGTGCCAGTTCTGCCTGCTGAAATCTCCCCTAATCCTATTGTTTACCCTATTTATCCTTCTGTTGTCTATCCTTGTTCAAATGTAATCGAGTCCTCTTTTGACGAGGTTCTCAGTGCCGTTTTTCCTATTAATGAAATAAACAAAGATTTTGAGTATCTTGCTATGCCTTACATTAACTGTTTGGATTCTAATCAAACTTTTGATGATGATGATTTTGCAAATGAACAATTCTTAACTGATCTAAATAAGGTTAATAATAAATAACATAATCGCATTCAAGTTAATGAAGAAGAGACTGTTGTTATAAACCTCGGTTCTAGTAGCCAACTGCATGAGATTAGGATAGGGGCTACCCTTGACGAGCATGAGCATGAGCATGCACAACTCGAAGAATTGCTAAGGGAATTTATGGATGTCTTCGTATGGTCCTACGACGATATGCCCAACATTGATCCTAAAATAGCTCAGAACGAGATTCCTACTCTCTCATATTATAAGACATCCAAACAAAAGTTGAGAAAGCTCCGCACCGAATGGTCGCTCAAAGTCAAAGAAGAGGTGGTCAAACAGTTGAACGTAGGCTTCATTCGTGTGATCGAATATCCCACATGGCTAGCTAACATAGTGCCCGTGCCGAAATTAGGAGGAAAAGTTTGGATGTGTGTAGACTATCAGGATTTGAACAAAGACTCTCCAAAGGATGATTATCCGTTACCCAATATCGATATGATCGTGGACAACACATCCAGTCATGCTCTCAAGTCCTTCATCGATGGGTTTACCGGATACAACCAAATCAAAATGCACCCAGACCACTAAGAAAAAACCGCATTCATCACTCCATTGGGAACCTTTTGCTACACCGTTATGCCATTTGGTCTCAAGAATGATGGGGCTACCTACTAGAGGGCCGCCACAACCATCCTGCACGATCTGATTCACAAATAAGTTGAGGTCTATGTGGATGATATGATTATCAAGTCCAAATCTAGAGAGGGTTATGTTCCTGCTCTCTGAAAGTTCTTCGAGCAACCGCGATAGTATCAGATGAGACTCAATCCACAAAAATGCATTTTGGCGTTACAAAGGGAAAACTCTTAGGATTCATGGTCAGTGAGAAGGGGATAGAAGCAGATCCCGCCAAGCTAAAGGCCATACTTGAGATGACACCTCCTCGAACAAAGGAAGAAGTCTGAGGTTTTCTTGGGAAATTGCAATACATCAGTCGGTTCATCAGCCAGTTAACCTCCATCTGCGAACCTATCTTCAAACTCCTCCGAAAGGATTCACCTAAAGTTTGGAACGAGGTATGCCAAGAAGCTTTTGACCGAATCAAATAATATCTGACCCAACCCCCAGTACTCATGCCACCACAGTCTGATCTCCCCTTGCTCCTATACCTAACCATAACTAACACTTCAGCCGAGGCTTTGCTAGCCTAGTACCTTAAAGATTCCCACAAAGATAGAGCCATCTACTATGCCAGTCGCAAATTGGCCGGGTATGAGGTTAATTACACCGCATTGGAAAAGGCATGTGTCGTATTTATCTGGGTCACCCAAAAGTTACGGCACTACATGCTCGCCTTACCCATCAAACTTGTATCCCGAATGGACCCTATTAAATACCTGCTTGAGAAACCTGATTTATCCAGTCGAATGGCCTGATGGTTGATGCTCCTAGCCGAGTTCGACATTGTGTACGTCACGCAGAAAGCCATAAAAGGAAGAGCCATCTCTGACTACCTTGCCGATTACCCCGTAGAAGAAGTTGATGTCTAGATCTCTGAATTCCCGAATGAAAACATCTTTTGCACTGCTCAAGATAACCTCCGATGGAAAATATTCTTTGACGACGCTGTCAATAAAAAGGGACATGGCATTGGGATACTCCTGATCGCCCCAGATAACTCCCACATTCCCATCACCATTAAGTTGGATTTCCCTTGCACCAATAACATGACTGAATATAAGGCATGCATGGTAGGCCTCAATGTTGCTCTCGAGAAAGGTATTCAATGCCTAGATGTCTATCGGGATTCTGCCCTCATCATTGGTCAAGTGCTCAGAAAATGGAAAGTCAAGGATGAGAAACTCAAACCCTTCCTTGCCCACTTAGAAGAACTAGCCTCCCAATTCCAAGATATCACCTGGCATTACCTACCTCGAGCAAAGAATAATCTTGCCGATTCCCTTGCTACCCTGGCCTCTATGGTCGACATGCCCGAAGGAATAATAATGACCCCCTTCCTTGTTCAAAAGCAAGACAAACCAACCCACTGCTACCACATTGAGCTCATCACTACAGAAGATCTCGAGCTAGCCAATTATTGGTACTATGATATTTGGCACCTCCTCAAGCATGGTAGGTATACCGAGGGTTCCAACAAGAGAGATCGATCAACCCTCCAAAGACTGGCCGCCCAGTACATCATCTGTCACAAAGCACTGCTCAAACGAAACTTCGATGGAACCCATCTACACTTCATCGCAGGGGCTGCCATTGAAAAGATAATACAGAAAATCCACAGCAGGGAATGTAGACCCCACATGAACGGTCACATGCTTTCCAAGAAAATCATCCGACAGGGCTACTACTGGACCACTATGACCCAGGATTGCGCCGCCTGTGTCCGGAGATGTCTCAAATGCCAATAATTCTCCAACCTTCAGCATCTACCTCCACGTGAATTATACAACATGACCTCTCCCTGACCGTTCTCCACCTAGGGCATCGACATCATAGGGAATTTTACACCAAAGGCTTCCAACGGACATGAGTTCATCCTAGTTTCCATCGATTACTTCACCAAGTGGGTTGAAGCAGAGTCATACGAAGTACTGAACGCCAAGAAAGTGGCTAAATTCATCAAGAAAAACATCATCTGTCGGTATGGGGTCCCGCACGAGTTAGTATCAGATAACGGGTTACATTTCGAGGTAGAAGTTACAGAAGTGGTCAATGAGTATGGGATTCAGAGACACAAATCTTGCCCTTACCGATCTCAGACCAACAGTAGAGTTGAAGCCGCCAATAAGAACCTCAAAGCCATCATCAACAAGATGACCGAAAGCTATCGGGATTGGGCCGACCGAATCCCATACGCCCTCTGGGGCTACCGAACCTCAATTCGAACCTCTACTGGGGCTACCCCTTACTCTTTGGTCTACAACATGGAAGCAGTCCTACCCTTGGAGTTGGATATACCCTCGCTACGCATCATGCTTGAAAGCAAGGTTAGTAAGGAGGACTGACATCAAAGCCATCTTAGCGAGCCGACCCTCCTAGACGAAAGGGGACTAAAAGCATTATACCACATACAAGGGTACCATCGTCGAATAGCGCATTCATTTAACAAGAGAGTCAAGGACCGCGGTGTACGAGAAGGGGATCTAACGCTAAAAGAAATCATAGAACCCATCTGGGACCCCAGAGGGAAATTCAAGCCCAATTGGAGCGGCCCCTACATTGTCAAGAAGATCTTATCCGGCGGTGCCGCCCTGCTCACCGACTTAGATGGGGAAGAGATGGCCTATCCAGTCAACCTGGACCGTCTCAAGAAGTTCTACCCCTAGTTCAAAATCTCGGCGCGCTACAAATCTTCTCACCCCCTTCTATTCTAAAAAAAAAGGCTCTCTATTTCCCCCTTACCCAGAACTACGTGGGCCCGATCCTCTGCAAAAATCATTTTCAAACAAATTAAAACATTTAAAAAACCCTAGAGGTACGTAAGCAACTCATACACATTACATGAGCACGACCCGTTCTTTTTCACAAAATACTATTCTTTTCTTACCTCCGAGAATGACAGTCAATTCCAAAATATATTTGAACAAAAGGATTATATACGCCTTAGCGATCGGTATAGATAATTCAAACAACACAAACTCATCAAAAGAATAGCTGGATGATCAGAAACTTGTTTATTTCCTTAATAAGAAATTACGGTAGAGATTACATAAGAAAAGGAACGGATAACTCCCTTCCACCCACCTTCCTAGAAAGCCATAATAAAATCCCCACATTTATTCCCCATTACAAAATAAACCATCCTACCCACAGCTACCAGAGGAGCCTGCTCTGTCATCATCATCTGCATCCTGGGGTCCTCAAGTTTCCCCTGCCTGAACAGAGTGTCGCAGACACTCCATGGACCGATAGGCTCGAACCAGCTTCAAAAAGACCACAACACCTCCTTCCACGGTGTCAAAAGAAACAAACCACTTCTGTCCAGTCTCCACTGCCAACATCTTGCTAACTACTTTCCTCCATAACCACTTCATATAATCCCCAGGGATATGCCAAACTCTCCTAACAGACTGGGAGGGATGGGTCGATGGATGCCGATGCTCCCACAGAGAGCCAAGCAGCAGACGCAGGCGCTCGGTCAAATATTCTATCGGCAAGAAATTTAGTGTCTGAGGTGGCACGACCTGTGCCCAACCAAATTGGCATAGAAAGAGGTCTGTCTGAGACCAATCAGCCGCACGTATGAGTATTCTCCTAGCTCCAAAATAGGCAGCAGCTGTCCCCACCAAGGCAATGACTAGTACAGATTCCGAGCCCCATGCTCCATAAGAAAATTCTCCCCGCTCGCAATATCCAGGCCAACGTAGAAGAAGTGACACGAAAATAAGTTGGGTACAACCAAAAAAGGATATTCTGGAGGAGTCACCAGGCAGAGTCTTTCAGACAACCACATGAATAGCATCACGGGGCTACCCCGCAGGAAGATAGAACGACCTTCTCGCCAGTCATCCAAACCATTCAGGGTCTCCGCCAGTATCACCACGACAGGATTGCGACGGTATGACATCCATGAAGTAACGACTACAAGTTACGGATCCACCAGTAGTTCCCCAGTCACAAGCAATAATTTTAAAACCAAGTCCAAAGCAACGACTCCAATGTATCCAGCGTCGCCAACTTCCTGCAAATACACGGACTGTAACACCGTCGGGAGGGAAATCATTCCTCCAGCAACCAGTAATCTAGTCGCCGAAGGAAAAATGCGAAGAAGCCCAGCCAACAAATCCCTGGGAGAATGGGAAAATTCAAGTAAAGCCGCAGCAACACTGGGATTTACTCCCAGCATGACAAAAAATTCCTCGTAGGTAGTACAAACTTCATCCAACCCAAAGAGGAATACTTGGTCTTCGGTGTACTAGAATTGTACCGCCGCCATCAGCATGTTCCACTCAATGGGCCGATTGCGCCATAAAGAAACTCGACGCATGTTGAAAGCATCATAGTCGACGTTATAAGAGCACATCACTTCCATGGCTTCGAGGTAATTTGCAAACTCAATGCTACCAGGGAGAGCCATCTTGCAAGGCTAAGAGATAGTAGGCAAATAAGTAAGAATGTGAAAGTGTGAGGGAAACACCCCACCCCTACCCTTTTTATACATGAGAACCCTCACAAGAGACATAATCCCTGCAGAAATCGGAGGGAATCCTACCCCATAAAAGTACCAAAGGCTGAAGAGGGCACTAATCAAAGCTTTGAATTGATGGGACTGGACATGACCATCGATAGGCAGGACAAGGTGCTTGCCGATCGGCAAACCCCTACTCTTGGAAATTTTCCTTTTTCCTTTTTTGTCAAAAATCAGAAAAACCCAATAAAAATAAATTGATATTCTCAACAGAATTTCAAAAATCCTCTTCCATCCCTATATGATTTCCCATTTTTAACTTTCCTTCAAAATCCCAAAACATCTCTTTTTACGGTCTCAGCAGCAAAGTAAAAAGTGCAAGTGCATACATCCACTCATTCTTCATTAACAAAAGATAATAAAAACTCCATTGCATTGCATAAATATTTGTTCTTCTGCGTTACATCAAATTTTGCAGAAAATAAAAGAAAAGCAAAAAATAACGGGACTCATCCCGAACCCACATTCTCATTCTCATTCTCTCACCTACCCTTCACCTCTCTCTAAGAGCTTCCACCCCTACGACGTGCTCTCTTTCCCCTACGACGAGATGGCGCACCATCACTAATCGAGCCCGAGTCCTCCCCGGACGAAGCAGATGGCACCAAGCAAGAAGGAACCGGGACCGCATCTCGAATATGGCAAGTCGCCGAAGATTTCCAGTCTCTGATGTCCCTCAACCAAGTGGTCAACACCCGGACTTACTGCAAGTAAAAAGAAGAATTAGTATCAAAAGAGGCATCAAAATAGAAAAGGAACCAAAAAAGAGCAAGAAGGTATACCACAGGTTCCTCGGTCAAACCCAACTCCTTCGGATCCATCGCATGAGGACGGTATAACATAGGCACCATCCCTCCTTCAGCTCGCCCAATGTTGTACGAAGGAGTGTGCAATCGCACGAAAGAAACCTTTGAATCGGTTTCCACCGTCATCGCCGGACCACCTCCGCTGTGGGAGGACACCACCGCCCGCTTCAAACCCGCAGGAGGGAAGGGCAAGGTATCATATATGCTAGGCGCCGTCAACCAGCTCGTCACAAAGTCCATATAGTCATACGACCCAACTATATCAGTGTACAACAAGTAGGACTCGCTGACCATCGCCGCGATCCTCGCATACTCCAGCATCAACCGCTCCCGCCTCATGGACATAGGAGGCTACGCGGGTGGCACCACCACCTCCTCCTCAGTAATCTATCGAACAACCCACTCCTTGAGATACCAAGAATGGCCAAACTCATATGCCAGTAAGTGTCGCATCTGCTCTTTCACCCCGGTCACCCCCGTATCCTGAATGATATGCCCATATATATATATCCTCGGCCAGGCCGAGGGCGCCTTCCAACCGGACGACCCCTCAGGGGGCCGACCCTTCATCAGGCTCCGGATGACCCCTCAGGAGGCCGACCCTTCATCAGGCTCCGAACGACCCCCCGAGGGTACGACAGAACGAGGCCCAAATTAGGCCAGACTCATTGCCGGAAGGAACTTTGCCCTCGGCCTCATATCAAAGGCCGAGGGTGACATCATCACAGCGCGTGGTTTGGGAGACGCGTGGAACAGTGCGCGTGAGGCTCACATGGCATGTGGGAGACCGTTATAAAAAATCACACCCTCACGTGAGGGAATATTATGTCATCATTTGGCATCTACAGGTGTCAACAGGAGATTGGCTAGATCATCATTCACATGCACCATGCATACTTGGGGGGTACACTACACCCCCCAAGACCTATATATACTTATCACCTACAACCCTACAGGGGGGGAGAATGGTAACCCTAGCTGAAAACTCTACTTGTACACACAGTAGAGAGAGAAAGTGAGCTTATGTGCATTATATCCAAGGCCATTAGTGCCCATACTTAGTGGATCACACACTCACAGTGGATGTAGGCTTAATTGGCTGAACCACTATACATCATTGTCTTATTCCTCTTATACTCATCTCCTTCTATATACTTATACACTTACATCTCTATGGCTTCCATGGTTACTATTGTATGAGCTCATCATCACTTATCTGGTGGTGCTAAATCCAAGCATCATCAGTTTGGCGCCGTCTGTGGGAATGAGAAGACGTCTCTTCCTTAAATACAGCTTGACCTCACTGGGCACTCTGGTGGTGAGCCAGTCCTCGCCTTGTGTGGAGATGTTTCACCATTAAAAGAGACCCATTAAGGTTCTCAAGCTTACAAACCTTCTTCAGTGCAGCTCTTCATAGCTCAAACACATGGCACCAGAGATGCCACCACCAACACTTCCCCCATCGAATGATGGAGGAGGACCCAGTTCCAATAAGCCACCACCTCAGTCTGAGATGGCTGATGTGGTGGCAGCCTTGAAGTCTCTTGAACCGAGCCAGCGGATCATGCAAGAGCAGTTCACAGCTCTGAGCCAGAACATACTAAGACCACCAGGGGTCTCACTTGAGATGATTACTCCGACAGCAGCTCCAGGACCGCATGAGGCCAGGGGACAACCCCAGGCACCATGCAAAGACCTGCCACCCCCGAGCGGCGTAGGGATGTTGCTGACCCCCGGCGTCTACGCCTGAGGAGGCAAGGAAACCCTTGCCCTGAAGACAGGTATGATGATCTGGAGGGGGAGGAAGCCCCCATAGAATTCTGGGAGCCGTATGAGGTCTCCAACAATACCGTACGACCTCTCCAGGAGAGCAGAGGGAAGTGTGGAAGGCAAAATCCTGACGATCGCCCAAGAGGCTCTGCTTTCGATCGCCTGAGCAGGGGATCGACCTTTGAGAGGCTGGGCCCAGTGAATAACCTGAGGCAAAAATTATCTAGATCAAGGAGTGGTGCAAGGTCTAGAAGGGAGACGGCTGATGGCCAACCCCATGGGGTCAGACCCCAAGGACGGGACGACGGTCAGGGGGAGGTAAACAACCGACACAGTCCAGCAGCGGCAGAACCCTCAATCCATCTCAAAGAAGCGGCAGGGGATAACATTGGCCAAGCCTACCCTACGAGGCCTTGGAATGACTCGATCCAGCGACTGGAGGATAAGATCGGCGATATACTGAAAATCCGCGACCCTCTTCAGAGAGGATATTCCATAGGCTCACCATTTGTGGCGAAGATAGTCAACTTCCCTACGCCATCGAAGTTCAAGCCACCTGTGGTCACCCCAAGATATGACGGGAGCACCAACCCTGTCCACCATATCGAGATGTATCAATCAGCAGCAGACATATACTCTATCTCAGATGAGATGAGGTGTCGTGCCTTCTCTGGTACTCTGACTGGGGCTTCACATGTCTGGTACATGTCTCTCCCGAAAAACTCCATTGAAAACTTTAAGCAGCTGGCAGACCGATTCATCCACAACTTTTGCTTTGGGGTGAGGCCACAGAAGAAGACCACACACCTTCTCTATGTTAAGCAGGGGAAGAATGAGAATCTCAGAGACTACATAGCCAGATTCAACAAAGAAAAGTTAGAGGTGGAAGACTATGAGGAGAGCATAGCCATGACCGCCCTCATTGGAGAGCTCCAGAAGGAGAAGCTGTTATGGAAGCTTATCGAAGACCCTCCCAGGACGATGGCTGAATTTTTATCAACAGCAGGAAAGGTAATGAACGCCGAAGAGGCGATGACCGCAAAATACGAGGACGAAAAAGGAGGCGCTAGTGGGGGTAAATATTCTAAGAAGAACAAAGAGGGAAAGAAGAGGTCTACGGACGACAAGTTCGCTAGTTACACCCCTTTAACCGTTAGCTGTGAACATATTCTCAATGAATTAAAGAGTGACCGATCCCTGAAGTGGCCTGAGAAGTCGTGGGCGGCCCCCAACAAGAGGAACAAGAACCTGTGGTGCGAATTTCACCAAGACCACGGCCACATAACAGACAAATGCTTTGCTCTAAAAGATGAGATTGAGAATATGCTGAAAGAATGGAAGCTTAGAAAGTATGTTGACAAAGGTACCTTCAAGAGGGGCCGAGGGGACTACCCCAGAAAGAAGCGAGGCGATGCATGTAGAGAAGGTCCTCAAAAAAGAGTTGACGACCCTTCTGATGATGAGGACGATCCTGACCTCCCGTCGAGAGACGACTAAGGCCCTGTCAAGAGGCTTAATATAATCTCGCTCGGAGTGGGAATGATCTCCGGGGGTCTAGCAGGAGGAGGGTCTGAGGTCGCTGACAGGAAGGCCCATGTGGCTGAGGCCAAGGCAGTGACGAAGACGGTACACTCAACCTCTCTGGAGGTCAAGTTAGAAAAGAGGAAGAAGGTCGATATGGACACTCTGATAGTGGGGTTATCAAGAATGGACTTTAAAGGCCTCCTAGCCCCACACGACGACCCACTCGTCATCACAACTAGGGTGCACGGGTGTGAGGTGCCGAGGATATTGGTCGACGGGGGCAGTTCTGCAGATGTAATGTTTTGGCTGTGCTTCAAAGCCTTAGGTCTCAGCCATGCTAGACTCGCCCCATACCATCATCCATTGATTGGGTTCAGTGGGGAAAAGGTTCATCCCCTTGGAGTGTATGAGGCCGATGTCAGGATGGGGGACGAGTGGCCGAGATGGCTTACCAAGAAGGTCAGTTTCTTTGTGATGGATGAACATATTTTTTCGGCCTACAACATCATACTGGGGCATGTGGCCCTCAAGGGGTTTGAAGCTGTGCCGTCTATGGTCCATCAGATGATTAAATTTCCTACCCCTTACGAGGTGGGGGAAGTTCAGGGAGATCAGACGACAGCGCGAGAATGTTACTACAACTCCGCTGAAGAAAGAGAGGCACACAAGAGGGTTACAACCATTTACAATATTGATACCCTAGACCCCATGGATGAGACGAAGCTAAAGAAAGGAGAGGTCGCGGAAGAGGTAGAATCCATCATCCTCGATGAGGATGACCCGAAAAAAACCGTCCAAGTCGGAAAGTCTCTGAAGCCCAATATCAAGGAAGACCTCATTAAACTGTTGAGGAGAAGACGAAGCGTCTTTGCGTGGAGTAGTGTAGATACGCCGAGGATCGACCCTGAAATTATGTGCCACAAGCTCAATGTGGTAGAGGGAGCAAAGCCGGTAAAGCAGAAGAGGATAATTTACTCTAGAGAAAAGTATGAGGTCATAAGGTATGAGGTCAAAAAATTAGAAGACGCTGAGTTTATCAGAGAGGTCATCTACCCTGAATGGCTGTCCAATGCAGTCATTGTCCCAAAGGCCAACGGGAAGTGGAGAATGTGTGTGGACTTCACCAACCTCAATAAACACTGTCCCAAAGACAGCTTCCCTCTCCCCCGCATTGACCAGATGGTAGACGCTACCGCAGGCCATGAGCTCATGAGCTTTATGGATGCCTATTCAGGGTACAACCAGATCTTCATGAACCCTGAAGACTCGGAGAAGACAACCTTCATTACGGACAAGGGGACATACTATTATAGGGTCATGCCCTTTGGCTTAAAAAATGCAGGGGCAATGTACCAACGCCTTGTAAATAAAATGTTTGAAGAACAAATTGGGAAGTCTATGGAGGTCTATGTAGATGACATGCTGACTAAGAGTTTGAAGGCAGAGGATCATGTGGCAGACCTGGAAAGGACCTTTAATACGATGGACAAATACCAGATGAAGCTCAACCCGGCCAAGTGTGTCTTCGGGGTCGTAGCAGGGAAGTTCTTGGGGTTCATTGTCAACCAAAGAGGCATCGAGGCCAATCCTGAAAAGATAAAGGCCCTTGTTGAGATGAAGACCCCCAAGTCCATTAAAGACGTTCAGAGACTCACAGGGAGAGTTGCTGCCTTGAACAGGTTCGTGTCTAGGGCCACAGACAAGTGTCTACCATTCTTCAAAATTCTCAAAAAAGCCTTCGAATGGAGTGAAGAGTGTGATGAGGCTTTCAAGGAGTTAAAGTCATACCTGGGGTCTCCCTTGCTATTGTCACGGACGGTGTAGGGTGAACGATTTTATGTGTACCTCGCCGTCTCAGAGTCAGCCATCAGCCATTGTGAGAGACAAAGATGGGGTACAGAAGCTCGTGTATTTTAATAGCAAGGCACTCCAGGGGGCAGAACAAAGATATCCAAGGATGGAGAAGTTGGCCTATGACTTGATCCATGCATCAAGAAAGATGAAGCCATACTTCCAGTCCCATACAATGGTCATCCTCACCGACTCTCCCCTTAGGCAGGTTTTTCACAAGCCTGAGAAATCAGGGAGGCTAATGGCCTGGGCTATAAAGATGGGGGAGTTTGACATATTGTATCAGCCTAGGAAGGCCATTAAGGGGCAAGCATTGGCAAATTTCATGGCCGAGTTTACTTGGAAAGATGATGAAGCCGAGGGTGAGAGCCTCGGGAAGATAGATACCCGACAAGGTGAGCTCACCGACACACCTGCAGATAAGGCTGAGACAAGCACCGCTAGAAGGAAAGTGGCTGAAAACGAAGAGGGAAGATATCTCTTTAGACAGGGGTCACTCACCGAGGGAAGTTTCTCGGAAGAACATGCTGTGTGGAGTCTCTTCGTTGACGGGCCCTCTTGCGAAAGCGGGAGTGGAGCTGGATTAATAGTATCAGCACCTGACGGCACAGACATTGAGTACGCCCTGAGGTTTAACTTTAAGGCCTCCAACAATGAGGCCGAATATGAGGCCTTGATAACAGGTCTCTCCTTGGCCAGATCTCTTAGTGTCGGCCAGATTTTGGTTCATAGTGACTCGAGGCTAGTAGTGAATCAGATACTAGGAGCTTACGAGGCCAAGGACGAGAGGATGGCTAGGTACCTTGAGAAGGTGCGATCATTACTGAAGAGCTTCAGAGAAGTGAAGTTAAAGAGGATACCTAGGCTTGATAATAGCCGTGCTGACGCCCTTGCTAGGTTGGCCTCGACGACTAGGACAGAAATCAGGAGGACAGTCCCAGTGGAAATTTTGCTTCAACCAACTATTGAAGATGCTGATGGATCACTTTGCACTTGCCTGAATATTTCTAAAGAGGCTTCATGGATGGACCCTATGATCCGATACATCAAAGAGGGGGAGATGACATAAGCTAGATAGGAAAGGAAGAAGTTGAGATACAGAGCTGTAAAGTTCATTGTCATTGGGGATACCTTGTACAAAAGGGGTTTTTTGCTCCCCTTACTTAGGTGCGTGCACCCATCTGAAGTTCCACGCATTTTGCAAGATATGTATGAGGGGTCATGTTCAAGCCACATTGGGGGCAGGTCCTTAGCGAAGAGAGTGGTCACCCAGGGGTACTGGTGGCCGACCTTGGGGAAAGATGCTGCGACATATGTAAAAAAGTGTGACAAATGCCAAAGATTTTCCACCATCCCCCACAAACCTCATCAGCCTCTTACTTCCATTACATCCCCGTGGCCATTTGCAGTATGGGGGATTGACCTTGTAGGACCCTTGCCTAGGGCCATCAACAACTATCGTTTCCTCATCGTGGCCATTGACTATTTTTCAAAATGGGTAGAGGCGGAGCCAATGGTAACGATCACAGAACAGAAGACCTTCCAGTTCATATGGAGAAATATTATATGCAGATATGGTCTCCCAATTACCCTCATCTCGGATAATGGGACTCAGTTCAAGAATACATCCCTACAGAAGTACTGTGAAAGGGTGAGTATCAAACAATTCTTCTCTACACCAGGCCGACCTCAGGCTAATGGACAAACAGAAGTTACAAACAGGACAATCCTAGACGGAATCAAGAAGAGACTTGAGGCGGCAAAAGGAAGATGGGTTGAAGAGTTATATGCTGTACTATGGGCCTATAGGACGATAACAAAGATGTCTACCGGGGAGACCCCATTCATGCTTGCTTATGGATCAGAAGCCATCATCCCCACTGAAATTGGGCTTCCTACTCATAGGGTCCAAATGTATGACCCCCAGAGAAATTCAGAAGAGAGGAGACTCGACTTGGACCTGATCGAGGAAAGAAGGGAAGATGCCGAGATAAGGCAAGCTGCCTACCAGCAGAGGGCTGCAAGGTTCTACAACCAGAGGGTGAAACAGAGACCAATTGCAGTAGGGGGTCTGGTCTTCAAAAAGACTTGGCAAAAGCCCAACAAGCTCCATCCAAATTGGCATGGCCCATACAGGGTCACTGATGAAGTCATTCCTGGGACCTATAGATTAGAAAACCTAGAGGGGGAACCCTTTGCCAATCCCTGGAATGCAGACCATTTGAAGAAATACTATCCGTAATTTTGTAAAGTCCTATTGGACGACAGTTGTAATGGGTGTTGCTCCAGTAGAACACCGGGAAAATTAATGAGAAAGATCAGTGTTTCCTATCGTCTTGTGTTTGGCAGTTCTAATACGAATGGGATCATCTTTGGGAAAAGCAGCCCTCGGATATAATGAGGGTCAATGGTGGGGACGACCCCACCATTACCTTCAAAAAAGACGAGGGAATACTTGATTAAAAACCATTAGTTTGGTTATTGGAACCCTCGGCTATAATGAGGGTCAATGGTGGGGACGACCCCACCATTGCCTTAAAAAAAAAGAGGAAATACTTAATTAAAAACCATTAGTTTGGTTACTGGAACCCTCGGCTATAATGAGGGTCAATGGTGGGGAAGACCCCACCATTGCCTTCAAAAAAGATGAGGGAATACTTTATTAAAAAACATTAGCTTGGTTATTGGAACCCTCGGCTATAATGCGGGTCAATGGTGGGGACGACCCCACCATTGCCTTGAAAAAAGACGACGAAATACTTAATTAAAAACCATCAATTTGGTTATTGGAACCCTCGGCTATAATGAGGGTCAATGGTGGGGACGAACCCACCATTGCCTTCAAAAAAGAAAAGGGAATACTTTATTAAAAACCATTAGTTTGGTTATTGGAACCCTCGGATATAATGAGGGTCAATGGTGGGGACGACCCCACCATTGCCATCAAAAAAGACAAGGGAATACTTAATTAAAAACCATTAATTTGATATTGGAACCCTCGGCTATAATGAGGGTCAATGGTGTTAACAATATCTTTGTAATGCAAATCACACAAGAAATGAATATGAAGAGAGCAAAGGGAGACGATACCATAGAATAAATATTACAATGTCTTGTTCAACAAAAGAAAAGTACAAAAATATTAAATACATGAAGAGGGTATGGGCTACAGACAGCCACCCTATTGAGCAATATAAAAGGGCAAGGCCTCAACATCTATTGAAGATTATTCTACGACCACGACAGGATGAGCCTCAGAAGTGCCTGTGCCTTCTACATGCTGAGATTCAACTTGGGCTAGGGCTTCAGCAATAAGTGGATCATCCAGTTGAACTGCCTCAAGAGAGGGGCGGATGGACGATACGACGTCAGCAAACTTAAGAACGACCCACCGACAGGCCGTCCTAATCCCCCTCTCTAAGTACTCAAGACCGAAGCCTTGGAACTCGTCCGAGAGTTTGTAGGCTTCCACAGCATCGGCCCCTGCCTTCCTCACTACCTCAGATAGATCAGCCTTGAACTGAGTCCCTAGGTTGGTCAAGGCTTCATCCTTCTCTTTAATGAGCAAGTCTTTGGCCTTCAGGTCCTCATCATGCTGCCTCGTCAGCTCGTCCAGAACCCTTGCATGTTCAGTTCTGGCACTCTCTAGCTCAGCCCTCGCAGTCTCCAAGTCAGTCTACAGGTTAGCCTCACGTTGGATGGCCCTCTCGGCCTCATGAAATTTCTCCTGATTCTCAGCCATCCATTTGGTGGCCGAGGTAAAGGCACATACAGACTGCACAGAAATAATAAACGAATGTCAAGAGGACGAGAGAACAGTTTGTGAAAGAATACGACTAAGGGAATGAAGTGAGAACCCATACCTGAGCTAGGGCATATAGACCATAGTCATACACCTTTGTTGGAGGCATCTTGGATAAAAATTCATAATCAGCAGCAGAAGGGGCAGAAAACATGGACGCTTTGGCCGCCCTCAGGTTCACGATAAGGGAAGAGGGCTCAGCCTTCAGAAGCGCCAGGTTCTGGGACCAGAAGGCCCCCATGCTGGAAGAGGAGGTAGCCCCTTCAGACGCCTCAACCCTTACCCTTGTTCGAGAATCTGGCCGAGGGTCGACAGGGACCTCAAACTCTTTCCTCTTTTGTCTATCAGGGGTCGGCTCAGCATGTGTTGGCCCCACCGTCTTCATCTTCCTCGGGGATTGCTGAGGGTCCTTCCCCTTCTTCTTTCCCATACCAGATAGTAGGCTCGGGGCAGTCATTTCCCAGAGAAAGTCTGATATACCAGCAGGACGACCTGAAAGGAGAACGACACGTCAGAAAAATGCAGAGATAAAGATGAAACACTTGAAAAAAGTAAAGAAGGAGCAAAAAATAATATAACTCACATAGTTCTGTCAGGGGGCCGACCCTCAGACAAGCTTCCTTGAGGAACCGAGGGGTCATCAAATCTTTAAACTTTGGAAGTTCATCCCCTCTCCCTCATCCTCTCAGATATTCAATTATATCTTTCTCTTCCAGACTAAGTCCGGGGTCTGACCTGGCCTTCATTGAAGGGTTAGACCATCTTCTGGGGACCCTCGAACCATCGGCTAAAGGTTGTGCCTTAGAGAGAAACTCCCACACTCCAGAGACATAGAAGAATCTCTTCTTCCAATCGTGGTTGGAGGTTTGTGCCATGTGGAGAAGTTTTTTATCGAACTTCCTCGCACCAAGATGGTAATACCCAGGTTGTTTGGACGAGGAAGTGATGTTATAGCAAGCCAAGAACACATCGGAGGAAGGCTCATCAGTAAAGGCATTTTTCCATAGGGAAATAAAGCCGAGGATCGTCCTCTAGGAATTAGGAGGGAGCTGAGAGGGGGCTATGCCGAGGGATTACAAAATATCTACGACAGCTGGAAGTAAAGGGAGTCTGACACCTACCTTGAACATTTGTTTATATACCGCTATCTCTCCCTCTTCACCCTCAAAGACCCTCTCGTCCTCAGAGGGAACCCTCATAGATATGGTGGGAGGAACACCATATGCATGCCTCCATAGAAGAAGGTCACGATCCCTGACTGAGGAAATATAAGACGAGGCGTGAGATGTGTCAACTGGGTCATCTGAGTCCTCATCATCCTCAGTCCCTTCTCCCTCGGCCTCGGCCTCATCACCTGTCAGAGGACCTTGGGGAAAAGCCATCTGGAAAGCGTGTGGGGATAGGGTTGTCACAGGGACAGCCTCGGAATCAACCATACCTTTAGCAGTCTCTACTCTCCCAGAAGGTCCAGCGCCTGTTGGTGACGACGCCCTCTCATCCATCTCACTTGAATAACTCTCGACTGGACGACATGATGACCCACAAGACTCAAAGGGTTTTATTGTGGCAAGAGGAATGGGAAAGATGGGTCATACCCAATTAGGGTCGGCCCCTCATCTTCTCTCCTCCTCTTCTTCTATTCGTCTGATCTCAACAAATAACTTCTCTCTCAGGGAAGGGAATTCTTCAGCTAAGCTGTAAAGCCTCCTAAGCATCAAGGGGGAGACCCTACACTTGGAAGAATTTGGGGAACTTAACTACAAACAAGTTTGCAGTTGACTAGGTTGGACTTTTGGATTAAAATAAAAGAAATCGATGGTTTTTAATTAAGAACAATCAAGGACACTTAAGAAAACTCAAGAACACTCAAAAACCAGTCGCCAAAAAAGTTATGAAACAACCCAAATCCAACCCTACAAGCCTAAAACAAGAAAGAGAAAAAGAAATAAAAGTAAAAAGGACACTGGGGCAGAGAGATTACCTGAGAAAAAATAGCAAAGCTGCCAAACTCGAAATGTCAAAACTGCAGAAATGGCAAGAAGGCTGGAAGCTAGAGAGAGAGAGTTCAGGCGCGAAGAAGAAGAAGAAGAAGAAGAAGAAGAAGAGAGAGAAACTTTAAAAAATAGTTAAAATACCTTGCCAATGAGTGGGACCACTAACCAATGCAGAGCACGACCCACGAGGAGGGCATCATTAGGGCATAAAGCCCCGGGCAAAGTGTGCAGCCACCACGCCTTGGAAACTGAAGTGATAATGAGTACCTGCCTAGGTGTCATATCAGCTTAACAGGTATCACTCACCTAACTGATCATACACCCATCTCAATTACAACACTATCCCTCAGCCATCTCAACAACATCCATGGCTAAGGGCTGGGGGGTGATTGATATGCCCATATATATATATCCTCGGCCAGGCCGAGGCCGCCCTCCAACCGGACGATCCCTCAGGGGGCCGACCCTTCATCAGGCTCCAGACGACCCCTCAGGGGGCCGACCCTTCATCAGGCTCCGGATGACCCCTCAGGGGGCCGACCCTTCATCAGGCTCCGAATGACCCCTTGAGGGTACGACAGTACGAGGCCCAAATTAGGCCAGACTCATTGTCGGAAGGAACTTTGCCCTCGGCCTCATATCAAAGGCCGAGGGTGACATCATCACAGCGCGTGGTTTGGGAGACGCGTGGAACAGTACGCATGAGGCTCACATGGCACGTGGGAGACCGTTATAAAAAAATCACACCCTCACGTGAGGGAATATTATGTCATCATTTGGCATCTACAGGTGTCAACAGGAGATTGGCTAGATCATCATTCACATGCACCATGTATACTTGGGGGTTACACTACACCCCCCAAGACCTATATATACTTATCACCTACAACCTTACAGGGGGGGAGAATGGTAACCCTAGCTGAAAACTCTGCTTGTACACACAGTAGAGAGAGAAAGTGAGCTTATGTGCATTATATCCAAGGCCATTAGTGCCCATACTTAGTGGATCACACACTCACAGTGGATGTAGGCTTAATTGGCTGAACCACTATACATCACTGTCTTATTCCTCTTATACTCATCTCCTTCTATATACTTATACACTTACATCTCTATGGCTGCCATGGTTACTATTGTATGAGCTCATCATCACTTATCTGGTGGTGCTAAATCCAAGCATCATCAGTTTGGCGCCGTCTGTGGGAATGAGAAGACGTCTCTTCCTTAAATACAGCTTGACCTCACTGGGCACTCTGGTGGTGAGCCAGTCCTCGCCTTGTGTGGAGATGTTTCACCATTAAAAGAGACCCATTAAGGTTCTCAAGCTTACAAACCTTCTTCAGTGCAGCTCTTCATAGCTCAAACACATGGCACCAGAGATGCCACCACCACCACTTCCCCCATCGAATGATGGAGGAGGACCCAGTTCCAGTCAGCCACCACCTCAGTCTGAGATGGCTGATGTGGTGGCAGCCTTGAAGTCTCTTGAACCGAGCCAGCGGATCATGCAAGAGCAGTTCACAGCTCTGAGCCAGAACATACTAAGACCACCAGGGGTCTCACTTGAGATGATTACTCCGACAGCAGCTCCAGGACCGCATGAGGCCAGGGGACAACCCCAGGCACCACGCAAAGACCTGCCACCCCCGAGCGGCGTAGGGATGTTGCTGACCCCTGGCGTCTACGCCTGAGGAGGCAAGGAAACCCTTGCCCTGAAGACAGGTATGATGATCTGGAGGGGGAGGAATCCCCCATAGAATTCTGGGAGCCGTATGAGGTCTCCAACAATACCGTACGACCTCTCCAGGAGAGCAGAGGGAAGTGTGGAAGGCAAAATCCTGACGATCGCCCAAGAGGCTCTGCTTTCGATCGCCTGAGCAGGGGATCGACCTTTGAGAGGCTGGGCCCAGTGAATAACCTGAGGGAAAAATTATCTAGATCAAGGAGTGCTGCAAGGTCTAGAAGGGAGGCGGCTGATGGCCAACCCCATGGGGTCAGACCCCAAGGACGGGACGACGGTCAGGGGGAGGTAAACAGCCGACACAGTCCAGCAGCGGCAGAACCCTCAATCCATCTCAAAGAAGCGACAGGTGATAACATTGGCCAAGCCTACCCTACGAGGCCTTGGAATGACTTGATCCAGCGACTGGAGGACAAGATCGGCGATATACTGAAAATCCGCGACCCTCTTCAGAGAGGATATTCCATAGGCTCACCATTTGTGTCGAAGATAGTCAACTTCCCTACGCCATCGAAGTTCAAGCCACCTGTGGTCACCCCAAGATATGACGGGAGCACCAACCCTGTCCACCATATCGAGATGTATCAATCAGCAGCAGACATATACTCTATCTCAGATGAGATGAGGTGTCGTGCCTTCTCTGGTACTCTGACTGGGGCTGCACATGTCTGGTACATGTCTCTCCCGAAAAACTCCATTGAAATCTTTAAGCAGCTGGCAGACCGATTCATCCACAACTTTTGCTTTGGGGTGAGGCCACAGAAGAAGACCACACACCTGCTCTATATTAAGTAGGGGAAGAATGAGAATCTCAGAGACTACATAGCCAGATTCAACAAAGAAAAGTTAGAGGTGGAAGACTATGAGGAGAGCATAGCCATGACCGCCCTCATTGGAGAGCTCCAGAAGGAGAAGCTGTTATGGAAGCTTACCGAAGACCCTCCGAGGACGATGGCTGAATCGCTGTCAACAGCAGGAAAGGTAATGAACGCCGAAGAGGCGATGACCGCAAAATACGAGGACGAAAAAGGAGGCGCTAGTGGGGGTAAATATTCTAAGAAGAACAAAGAGGGGAAGAAGAGGTCTACGGACGACAATTTCGCTGGTTACACCCCTTTAACGGTTAGCTGTGAACATATTCTCAATGAAATAAAGAGTGACCGATCCCTGAAGTGGCCTGAGAAGTCGTGGGCGGCCCCCAACAAGAGGAAAAAGAATCTGTGGTGCGAATTTCACCAAGACCACGGCCACATAACAGACAAATGCTTTGCTCTAAAAGATGAGATTGAGAATATGCTGAAAGAATGGAAGCTCAGAAAGTATGTTGACAAAGGTGCCTTCAAGAGGGGCCGAGGGGACTACCCCAGAAAGAAGCGAGGCGATGCATGTAGAGAAGGTCCTCAAAAAAGTGGGGACGACCCTTCTGATGATGAGGACGATCCTGACCTCCCGTCGAGAGACGACTAAGGCCCTGTCAAGAGGCTTAATATAATCTCGCTCGGAGTGGGAATGATCTCCGGGGTCCAGCAGGAGGAGGGTCTGAGGTCGCTGACAGGAAGGCCCATGTGGCTGAGGCCAAGGCAGTGACGAAGACGGTACACTCAACCTCTCTGGAGGTCAAGTCAGAAAAGAGGAAGAAGGTAGATATGGACACTCTGATAGCGGGGTTCTCAAGAATGGACTTTAAAGGCCTCCTAGCCCCACACGAGGCCCAAATTAGGCCAGACTCATTGCCGGAAGGAACTTTGCCCTCGGCCTCATATCAAAGGCCGAGGGTGACATCATCACAGCGCGTGGTTTGGGAGACGTGTGGAACAGTGCGCATGAGGCTCACATGGCATGTGGGAGACCGTTATAAAAAAATCACACCCTCACGTGAGGTAATATTATGTCATCATTTGGCATCTCCAGGTGTCAACAGGAGATTGGCTAGATCATCATTCACATGCACCATGCATACTTGGGGGGTACACTACACCCCCCAAGACCTATATATACTTATCACCTACAACCCTACAGGGGGGAGAATGGTAACCCTAGCTGAAAACTCTGCTTGTACACACAGTAGAGAGAGAAATTGAGCTTATGTGCATTGTATCCAAGGCCATTAGTGCCCATACTTAGTGGATCACACACTCACAGTGGATGTAGGCCTAATTGGCTGAACCACTATACATCACTGTCTTAATCCTCTTATACTCATCTCCTTCTATATACTTATACACTTACATCTCTATGGCTGCCATGGTTACTATTGTATGAACTCATCATCACTTATCTGGTGGTGCTAAATCCAAGCATCATCACTGAATGACTGTCCCCCAAGGATAAAAGGTCACCTGAAAGCCCCTGAGCAAAGCACAAGTCAATACAAAATCAGAACATGCCAAAACCAAGACTGAAAAGGAAAGAGTCTTACCCTACCACTAGTCAGGCCTTTCAAGACCTGACGCACTGCCTCCAGAGAGAAAGATCCCTTCGACTTTCGATTAGCCTTCCGCTATCGATACAATCGGCAGAAGTCCCCAACAGTCTCATCTTTCAGAGCGATCAACTGGGTATTGCACCTAATCACCTTATAGAACAACGTCTGCCAAAGACAGAAATTCGCAATAAAAAAAGAGACGCATAAGGAAACTTTAAATGCCTAAAAGGAAAATGAGAAAAATTAAAGGATACCTCGAGGAGATACGTGGCTCTAGTAAAATTTTATCGGTAGCACCGACTGAATGTATCCAAAGAAAAATAGAGGGTCGCCAAAGTCAGTCTCCCCCAATCATAGAGAGGGATGTTCAAAAACATCCTCAAGTATGACAAGAAACACAAGTGGATAACGTTCCCACTCGACACCACCATAAAGCCTCCCAGCACCTGCAAAATGAACAATCGATCCATCTGCCTCACTTGTAGCCCATCCTCCACAACGATCACCCTACCCAGTAGAACATCCTTCAGCAAGGACAGCCGGATGGAATCCACAGAGACTATCCTCCGTACGTCACCAAGTGCCGCACGTAATGCCTCCGTCCTCACCCGCAAAGAGCGATTCATATCTATCTTCTCTCCACCACAATCCATCCCCAACAGCTACTGTATGTCTATGGGAGAAACCGTCATCTCCCCGAAAATGAAATGGAAGGTGTGGGTAGTATCCCACCATCTATCCCCCAAAGCGCACAAGACCGCTATCGATCGAGGCGTCTCATCCAACGTAGATGCCAACCTCCTAAAACCTGCTAATGATACCACCAAATGTACCACGGGTGGAAGATGCTCCCAGACATCCTTAAACCCCGTCATCCCACGGGCATGCATGTTCTTCAAAGAGATATCAGAATGTGAAAAGCAGAAATCTTGTTAAAATTGAAGAAAGGAAAAATCATCAAAAAGAGAGAGGAATGCCAAAAGTCAGGTTACTTACATAACCGCTAGGGCTCACCAACTTAGAAGACCGATGATGCGACGGATTCCGTTATAAAGTTAGCTCATTCGCAACCGGTTCAAATGCAACAAAGGAGTTCTCAATTCCCAAAGCAAGAGGCGCCCTATCCCTCCATTCCACATTCGCCCTGTCATCAACAGTCAACCATTCCCTATGTGCTGCAGTGCTCACAAAGGCAGCCATTTCTTAGAGATCGGAATGCTAGAACGATTTGCAAAGGAAAATAGCAGAGAGAAAGAAAGCAAAGAGCTGTGAAAAATGAAGGGAATTCGCCCCCTTTATATAGGATGCTAAGCGTAATACCGATTGGCATCGACCCCCCACCCACCGATCGGCACTGTCCCCTTACCTTCCCGAGGCAGTCCAAAAGTCAGCGCCACTGCCGAATGGCACCCTCTACACCATGCCGACCGGCACCCTCTTGAAATTTCGTACAAAAATTCCCAGAAAATACCAGAAAGCCCTGAAAAATCCTCTAAAAATTCCTTAAAATCCCAGGAAGGATTTAGAACATTTTCACTAAGAAAATTTTGCACTCCCTTAGGCAAAACCCCCATTTCCCCAGCGGAACTCTAAAAAAACCAAATAAAACTCCTCCCGGTAACGCCCCCGGAGTATCTCTAAAGATCTCAAACCTCCTCGAGCAATACATCCAATACCTGGACCGCCTAATCACTTCCCCAGTAAAGTTTACGACATCAAACTCGCTTCTCCTCTGCAGATCACAAACAATTCCCCGGCAATCAACTTCCCCGCTCAAAAGAACATCACGAGGTAATTTCCCCAGCGAAAATCCAGAAAGTCATTTTCAAAGTCTTCATAGGACACACTATGTTTTCCCCAGCTCATTCCCCAGCAGAACTTAAAATCCAATCTTAATCTTCTCTTAGGTCAGAATTGACCTCGGTCTTGGATCGTCACCTTAGTTGGGTCAGAATTGACCTCGGTCCTCGGTTGTCACCTCTCTTAGGTCAGAATTGACCTCGATCTTGGATTGTCACCTTAGTTTATTCATAATCGACCTCAATCCTCGGTCGTCACCACTCTTAGGTCAGAATTGATCTTAGTCCTGGATCGTCACCTTAGTTAGGTTAGAATTGACCTCGATCCTCGATCGTCACCACCCTTAGGTCAGAATTGACCTCGGTCTTGGATCGTCACCTTAGTTAGGTCATAATTAACCTCGGTCCTCGGTCGTTATCTCTCTTAGGTCAGAATTGACCTCGGTCTTGCATCATCACCTTAGTTAGGTCAGAATTGACCTCGATCCTCGGTCATCACCACTCTTTGGTCAGAATTAACCTCGATCTTGGATCATCACCTTAGTTAGGTCAGAATTAACCTAGGTCCTATCCTCACCATAGTTAGGTCAGAATTGACCTCGACCCACGGTCGTCACCTCTCTTAGGTCAGAATTAACCTCGGTCTTGGATCGTCACCTTAGTTAGGTCACAATTGACCTCGACCCTCGATCATCACCTTAGTTAGGTCATAATTGACCTCGGTCTTGGATCATCACCTTAGTTAGGTCAGAATTAACCTCGGTCCTCAGTCATCACCTCTCTTAGGTCAGAATTGACCTCGATCTTGGATCGTCACCTTAGTTAGGTCAGAATTGACCTCAGTCCTCGGTCGTCACCTCCCTTAGGTCAGAATTGACCTTGGTCTTAGATCGTCACCTTAGTTAGGTCAGAATTGACCTCGATCCTTGATCATCACCCCCCTTAGGTCAGAATTGATCTCGATCTTGGATCATCACCTTAGTTAGGTCAGAATTGACCTCGGTCCTCGGTCGTTACCTCTCTTAGGTCAGAATTGACCTCGGTCTTGGATCGTCATCCTAGTTAGGTCAAAATTGACCTCGATCCTCGATCATCACCTCTCTTAGGTCATAATTGACCTCGGTCTTCGATTATCACCACTCTTAGGTCAGAATTGGCCTCGGTCCTAGATCGTCACCTCCACTTAAGCCCATAAAATTGGCTTCGACCTGCAGAATTGGTCACCTCCACTTAAGCTCGCAGAATTGGCTTCGACTCCCAGAATTGGTCACCTCAACTTAATCCCATAGAATTGGCATCGACCCGCAGAATTGGTCATCTCAACTTAAGCCCTCAGAATCGACCTCGACCCTTTGTATTGGTCATCCTCCTTCAAAGCATCATGCGGTGTCTATTCGACGACTATTATTTGTTCTAAACTCACCTTTCGAGGGGCTCTATAGACACCCCATTCTCTTACCCCATAAAAATCTCCTTAGGTCCCTAACACCTCCCTTCATCACTACCAACCTGGGTCATACCCCGGGTATTGACCTAAAAGCAATCGGGCACTCCCAGGCTCCGTTTGACCAAAAGTCAAAGTCTTCAGCTCGATCAAAGCTGAATGAATCTCCAAAGGGAACTAAAAACCCTTTCCAATGATCCATCCCGTACGTGATTATGACTTACCATGCGAACGAACGACCCATTTCCCCCGAGACTCAATTAGGAGGCTAACGGGCACTCCCGGGCTCTGTTTGACCTTGGTTAACTCTTCATCTTGACCGAGACTGAATGAATCTTTGAAGGGAACTTAATCCCCTTTCCAACGGTCTACTCCGTGCATGATTTTGACTTACGGTACTGACGAACGATCCATTTGACTCCGAAAGGTCACCGAATTCTTCCAGGGTCCGGTTGACCAAAGTCAACTCTCCAAAATAGATCAAACTCTTTGGAATGTTGAATTACATCTCCTAACCTTTCCAATGGTCCACCCCGTGTGCGATTCAGACTTACCATGTGGACGAACGATCCGTTTGCGTCCGATAGTTCCCGTCCAATGGACTGACGAATGCTTCCGAGCCATATTTGACATAAAGTCAACTCTCGAACCTGGGAGCGGTCCAAAGGAATCCAGAAGGTCTCTGAATTACCTTTCCAATGGTCCATCCCGTTCACGATTCTAATCAACATTTTGCGTTCTACGGCCGATTTACCAAAAAGGCCTGAAAAATACTGCCAAACGACAGGTATCAGACCCTACCTATCGGCAGTGTGCCTAAACACACTGGACGAACGATAGGAATAGGGCTATGCCGATCGTCAATGCCACGGGCCTATAAAAAGGAGGCTCTAACCTCAGTTGCAAAAGAGAGCCCAGATCAGATAGAAACTACTCTCAGCAAATCCTGAAAATCTCTCTCGAAGGCAGCGTGATTTCTACACCCAAATCCCTTTTCAACCTTCACTTTTCATCATCCTTTTCATCAAACTTGATGAATTCACTACTCTCCATAATCATCCAAGTCTACGGGTTGCTCTCCAATATTGAAGGTCAAGCTCAAGATCTTCAAGAAGGTCCAATTTTCTCAACTCTCTCCTTAAATTCTCATAAAATTGCAATAACTTGTTTTATTACTTAGTGCCTTTATTATCTCATCTCACACATCCTAATATACTTTTTATTTAGTAGTATTGCACATCTCTTATTTTCATATAAATAAAAACCCCAAAAATAAGAAAAGTAGGTTTTGCTCATAAATTCCAAATGGGAATTCTCATACTTTTCTTACACTACCCTCACAACTAAAACACTTTTTCTACACACACACACACACACACACACACACACACACAAATAAGAGAATCCCCAGTTGGATTTATGGGATAAAACCAATCCCTCATTTTGTATGCGAACTACATGGACTTTGATGCCTCTATAGGCTACGTAGGCATTTCGGGGTAAAACCCGAGACTCGAGTCCCAGTCTTTACTTTTTCTCTCATTTTCTATTTTCTCTAAACTCCATTCTCTTATATATATATATATATATATATATATATATATATATATATATATATATATATATATATTTGTTCTTAGGGGCGTATCATTCCGTGTGCGTTATCGTTCCCTTATAACGATTAACATAAGGATGATCACCTAAATCCTATTTTCTAATACTTTTATACCTTCCTATGAATGACTCACTTTACCTCTTACATGGTACAAGTTGACGACTCCTATCTCCACTATATATACACATGCACACACATCATGGGGAAAATAAAAGGAAAATAACAAAAATCCATGAGAGACTGCAAGGGCGGAATGGGTGCCTAACACCTTCCCATTTCGTAACTTAGCCTCCGGACCCTTCTGGTTTCGCATGCACCGGTATGTCTTTGGATGCTGTCCTTCGGGATGGCTTCCCATTTTCTTTTGTCTGTTTTGAGTAAAATAGACCGGCGAATCTAATCTCTCTACATTCTTTCACTTCACCTCAAAATGACGTCGGCCAAAGCGCTCCCGAGATGGGACGCGCGGGACCTGAGGATCCTCCATCGCGCGATGAGGATCGGGGATGGCCACACCGTGGTCGACCGCGCCTAGTAGACCCATAATTTTCTCTTCTTCTACAAGGTTAAATCCAAAACCTAAACTCCTCATTATTACTCTTCCTTCATTCCCAACAACTAACAACACAACCACAACCTCTCTACACCACAACAAACTCTCATGACCAACTTAAACCATAAGAACAACAAGATCCAAGGGTTAAACATCAATATTTGACAAAACCTACTACTTATTCTAATTCTCCAATTACACAACCATCACAACAAATTATTCACATTAAATCATATACTAGCAAGTAAGAAACTTACCTTAAGCTGAAATATCGGATTCCCGGGAGATAGATGAAAGATCAAACCCAATTTTTTCTTCTTTCTCTTCTTTTCCCCAAATTCTCTTTCTCTCTAGGTTTAGGAACATATAAGAGGGATAAAAGGGTTATAAGGCTTAAATCGTGCCCTAAGTATGAATTCCCATCTTTAAATGTAAATATACCATTATAATGACTCGTAACTACATAATTAAGTCATAACTTGTTAAAAGTGTCCGAAACCCAAAAATATAATATGGCACTTATTTTGACTATCTTGACTATTTCGGGACTAACCGCTCCCTCTAAATTGGCATCCGGAATAATATAAATCATTTCAAGTTCCAACTTCATTTAAACCATAAATGCCGTTTAAAGCAAACGATACCGTGAATCATAACATAATGCTATTTACATTCACATAACAGTAAATATGCAAAAATCTAGTGAATATTATTTTTTAACTCACTTAAAATAATATTTACTACATTATCCAATATTTTATATAATTACCTCTCAAGGCAAAATAGTATAAAATAAATTGCTCAAAAATAAGGGTTATTACATAACCTAGCACCCTCAACCCATATGCTGATATAACCCTATTAAATTCGTCGGTCCTTTTATTCTATAAAGCCAAAATATCAAAATACCCTTTCGGGGTGCCGGTTTGGCCTAAAAATGTTCCGGGACCTAATCCAAACTCCTGAGTACACTTTTCTGATTATTTCGACCCTTTCGAACATACTGGTGTACTCAAAATGGTCATTTGGATGACCCATAAATAAATCATATCATATTTCATAAATTTAAGTGCGACACGACTGACAAGCGCGTCCCAAATAAATTATCGTAATTGTCGTATTTCTTACGCACAACAATCATATTGTATTCTTACTAATTTATTACTCATTCACTAAGTAATGCTGAATATATTTCATACAAATAAATATTAACCCTTGTCTCACTAATTAATATTTATTTTAATTCGAATTAATTTTCTTTTTAATTTAATTAATCCTAATATAAAAATCATTAAAAATACGGGGTGTTACAAGAGTGTTACCAGTGTTATCAAACTGGTCATACCAAGAATAATTGTCTCATGCTAATAGGAGGGACTCAAATAACCACTACTAATAGAGGGTCATCACCTGGAGGCGTAGCGAGAGGAGGAGGTAGAGGACAATCTAATAGTTCCAGGGATCCGAGAAGAGTATTTGTTATGACCCTACAAGATGCTCAGGATACTCCAGAGATGGTCATAGGTACATTTTCTATCATGGATAAACACACTTACACTAGACCAAAACTGTCGAATTGTTACGGTCATTAACCATGACAAGTCCAACTTGTCAAGGTCAATGACCGTGACAAGTTTGGGGGTAACAATTTTTATTTTCACGGACTTATCACGGTCATTGACTGTGATAAGTTTGTTAGAATTATCATGGTCCTGTCACGGTTTTTGACCTTGACAATATATGTCACGGTCAAAGACCGTGACAAGCCATCGACAAATTCTGAAAAATTATCACGGTCATTGACCGTGAGAAATCTGGATAGAATTTAAAACAAATCTGCTCGGCAGTTTGGATACTGCCACTGCCCAACAGTATATTTGTACCTGTTATAACAAAATTGTACCTGTTAAAATAGCATATATCCAAATAAAATAAAAAGAATGCACCAATTTATTGCATATATATTTCCATATCCAAATAAAATAAAAATACAATCCATATCCAAATCAAAATGTAACAAATCAAAACAATTCAAATATAATCCAAGTGTCCAAATAAAAATATATACAAATAATGTCACACCATAGTGTCTGGGGTAAGTTCGAGGAAGAAGGAAGGCCACACGATATACACATTGAGCTACCCTTCAATATGCGTCACACCGCATTGTTCGCAAAACCACAATGCGGAGTTTTCCTTTTTGGGTATCACATGCATGATGAACACCTTGGCCTCGATGTTTTGAAGGGTACATTCAAAAATCGGCATACCCGTGACAGTATTCGGGTCCCACAACCCCCTCGCTATCCGTTGGCCATTATATATGTCGCGTAAAAACACGCTCGGCCAATCGATTATTGACATAAGTTGCTGGACGGGATCCAAGTAAAGGACTGGATCATCAACCGGTGAGTCCACACGTATCGATGATGAAGAAGCGATGTCCACGTCATCCTCCTCCTCCACCACCTTCTCCTTCCCCATGCCCTTTTATCCCAACTAACGCTTCGACATCTTCACGTGTGTCAAATAGATAATGAGCTACTTGTTCATGTTGCAAACTCGTAAATTTCACTCGTTTGTCCATCATATGATCACCCTCATCGACGAACTCATCAATGTCATCAACGCCGGTTGAGTCAGACATATATTCCCGAGTATAGATTGATGACTCCACGGTGATGTATTCCTCTGCTATTGATCCTGCAATGTATCATGTATTCTTGACATAATCGTGGAACACTTTCATCAATCTTTGAAATGGATACATCCACCAATATCTAACTGGACCACAAAGAAGTGCCTCGTCGCATTGGTGTACCAACAAGTGAACACTTATATCAAAGAATGATGGGGGAAAGTACTTCTCCAACACACAAATCCCTTTGGTCACCGCCAATTTTGCGACCACTATGTGTTCTCGATTGACTACCTTCTCACACAAAAGTGAGAAGCATATACTAATTTGCATAATAGCCCTCCGCAAATCCTCGAGCTTAGAGAAATTGTGCATAAACAATAGAGGAACCAATTGCATGATCACATGCCAATCGTGGAACTTACAGTTATGTAAATCATGGGTAGCATAATTCACAATTCTTTGCAAGTTGGACGAAAAATTAGATGGAACCTTCAAATTATATATTGTGTCTAAAAGCACCTTCCTTTACCCACTCGTCAAAGTAAACGCACTAGGTGGTATTATTATCCGTCCCCTAGTATCTTCTTTCAACCATAGTTGTGGCTTAAGTCTCAAAGATTTAAGGTCTTTTCGTGCATTTTAGCCATCCTTCGAATGACTCCCCCAAGGCATGTGCCCATAATATGTTCAACGATGTTCTTCTCTGCATGCATCACATCTAATACATGGAGCACCGGGTTATTCTTCAAATAAGGCAAGTCAAATAAAATTGACCTCCAAAATCATGCCTTTCTTGTCTCAGTTTCATTCCTAGTTGGGGTCTTCTTATGCTTGACATTCTTAAATTTAGGATTCTTACCTGGCATATTAGGGCCACAATCAGAAGATTTACTTTCAATTTCTGAACCTGAAAATTTTCTCGGCGGTAGCCTATGTTCAACCCCGCCCGATAAAAAATTGGAACCTTTATCAAATCTGAATCTATAAGCGGGGGGTAAAAACCTCCTATGTAAATGGTGTACATTTTTTGAGCTAGCAAGGAGATGAAGAGATTCAGTCTCCTTTCCACAAATAGGACACCCCAAATAACCATGTACTACACAACCGAATAATGTCCCATAAGATGAAAAATCATGAATTGCCCACATCAACATAGCTTTCAGCATAAACTCTTCTTTTCTGAAAGAGTAAAATGCTTTCACACCCTCTTCCCACAACTCATTTAATTCTTCTACCAAAGGAGCCGGATAGATATCGATGTCATCACTTGGTGCCTTTGGCACAGGTATCAATAAAGACAGTATCAAAAATTCAGGTCTCATACACTATGAATGAGGGAGGTTGAGTGGGGCTAGGATCACTGGCCATACACTCTGATTGGTGCTTAGATTTTCAAATGGATTGAAACCATCTGTTGATTTAGCCAAACGAATGTTACGCTGTTCTCGAGCAAAATCGGGATACTCATAACTCATCCTCATCTAAGCTGTAGAATTAATAAGATGATGCATGAGATTATCCCCTACTTCAGCCCTAGCATGCCAATTCATTGCCTCCGTTATCCATGGTACTGCTAAAAACCGCTTCAATCTAGGTCCAACGGGAAAATATTTCAATACTTTTTAGGCACTTTTGATCTTGTGCCTTCCTTGCCAGTAGATTGGATATATCTAGGTTCATCTATACCGGACACCGATCGAGATTTTCATACTCCTTTCGGTATAGTATTCAGTCGTAAACATAAACATGAATCGATTTATACTTCATCCCCAAACCTTCCAAACTGTTCTTCATAACATGATAGCTATTTTCAAACGTATTCTCCTTGGGTGAAAAGCCCTTCACCCAATTCATAATTCCTGTCACGCCATTGCCAGGCAAACCGTATTGGGTCTTCAAACTATGCAAACCAACCATGGCATGTAAAGTTGTTTGATCTTTCTCACAGCCAGAGTATAACGGTTGGGTTGCCTTAAATTTTAAACTTTGGTAGTTATTGTCAAGTTTTATCCTGATATCTTCATGAGCACCTGAATCTTGTTCATCGTCAGTGACCTCATTCTCTTACACTTCATGAACCCCGTACGCGTCATCAACTAAATCCTCTAACATATTATAATCTATGTCATCCCCTTCTACATTTATCCTACTTGTTGAAGGTTGTTGTGAAGGTTGCTCGGGGACAAAAGGAACTTTCAATTACCTGTGAAAACTCCAAGTACACGACGTAGATTCGCAAGTGTGAGTGTTATTTTAATTTATCAATTGAAATAATACTCACACTTGCCAATCTAGTATGTACCTAGAGAACATTAGGATACGACTATAGAACTTCCTCCAAAAGTAAGAAGTTTAAGCCACTAAGAATATTATTATACATAAATTATGCAGTCCCAAACTGTTCAAACGGGACAATTCGAGACATCTCATTACAGGGATAATAACTCTCGAACGGGTCTAAGGGCTATTGAATGCGTACACATAAGAACTAGAAGGGTAGTATCTATGCGCACTATATATAATTTCAAGTATGTTTCATTTAATTATCTTAAATGAAACATACTATATATATGAATGGATAATATGTTGTTAGTGACACAAATCAATTTTAGAAAAAAATTGAAAACTCCCCCCTCCCCCCCCCCCCCCGCCATTTGGACAATAATCCAGTGGTCATGCCATTTCCAAAATTAATCAACCCAACATCGGTCCACTATAATCTAACAGCAACAGCAACAGCAACAAGAAACCAACAAATGTTTATCCCGTACTCCTTCTAATTCATCTACTCAATTAATTCATTTCATCATGTCTTATAAATATATCATAATTAAAGCTATACAATTACATTTATAATTAAAGTTACAATTAAAGCTATATTTTATTAATCAATTTGTCCGTTTCAAATGTCACAGTGTAATATTAATGTTTAACAACTTAATTATGAATTCCAAAATAACAACATCAAACCATAATATGTACAATTACTAAAAATTCTAAGAATAAATTCCAACTAACTACTTACTAATTTAAAACTAACAATTAATAAGGGGAATTTAAAGGCTCTTAACTCATTTATATCCAATTAAAGTCATAATTAAATTAACAATAATAATTATAAGTGACAATTCCAATTCTTATTATGACTATTCCGTGAGAAAAATCTCAAATTGAATTTCAAGCCTCTTAAACATGGGGAGAATCATCATTTACACATTTAAGTATGAAACCAACAAAGGGGGGAATCTAAAGGGTTAATTACTTATCATTATGTATTAGCCAATAATATTTGGGTACAACATATATTTGGGTATTTACACATTTACAATTGAAACCCTAATTGTTCCATTACCCACACACACGCACACACACACGCGCACACTACATACACATTACACACGCACTACACACACACACCCTGCCCCCCTACTGCCCACACACACGCACACTACACATACACTGCCCCCCACACGCACACACGCAACCCCCCTAGGGCTGTCAATTGACAGGGTCTGGACCCGGACCTGACCCAGACCCGATTTGAATTAACGGATCTGAGCAAATTTTATAAACCCGATTATTCGATTACCCGATTAGTTAATGGATCGGATCTGGATATACATGACTCCGATCCGATAAGGACCCGACCCGAATGTGCATATATATAATATAATAAATATATATTCATATATAATATTATATATATAACTATATATATAAACTATAATAACAGTCAACTATATATATAAAACTATATATATAAACTATAATAACAGTCAACTATATATATATAAAACTATATATATAAGTTATATATATAGTTAACTGTTATAAGTTATGTATATAGTTTATATATATAGTTAACTGTCATAAGTATATATATATATATATATATATATATATATATAGTTACAGGTATTCGGGTCTCCGAGTCCTTAACGGATCCGGGTCTGGATCCATTTTCTGAGACCCGACGGGTAATCTGGTAAGGCCCGGTCCGCTAAAAAAAATACCCGGATCTGATCTGGATATAACCTTACCCGATACAGACTCGATTTGTTTACACCCCTACCCCCCCCCCCCCCCCACACACACACACAAACCTATCACCACACACACACACACACACATATTCACACATACACACATACACACAAAGGGGATATATAGAGAGAGAAACGGACTTGAGTGTAGAGAGAGAGCAGTGTCGTAGAGGGAGAGAGAAAATGTGGGAAAATAAAATGATGGAAAAAAAGGGAAGGGCTTATTTGCTGCTAAAGTAGTCACGAAACTGTCACGGTCTTTGATTGTGACAACTTTCTAAGGTTATCACGGTCATTGACCGTGACAAGTTCGTGACAACTGTACTTGTTATGGACTTGTCACGGTCATTGACCGTGATAAAAAACACGAGTTTTTTTGTCACGGTCACTGATCGTGACAAGGGTGGTCGGCTGGAGGGTGTCAATTTGGCCTTTTTGGTGTCGTGTTATATTCTTATTGTTCCCGTTTCTACTCGTTCATTTGTATCACTTCTATTTACCATGCACTTGGGTATACCACATTCTCAGTTAGATTGTGGTTTATATATTCCTACACCTATGGTAGATATGATGTTAGTGGAGTTTGTGTATAGAGATTATGTATTGTATATGGGGGAGAGAGTGTTAACTATTGATTTAATTCCACTAGATATTCGAGATTATAATATTATCTTGGTTATGGACGGGTTATCTTCCTACCATTCATCGCTTGACTATTGTCGTGGGGAGGTTACATTAAACATGCCAATGGAGACAGAAATCAGATTTATTAAGGAAAGGAATTTGATACCAATTGCCTTATCTGGGCCCTTCAGGCTAGGAAATTTTTTAATAAGGATTCTACTGGATTTTTAAGATATAATGTGGATACGAAATGGGAATTGCTAAAATTAAAAGATATCCCAGTAGTTAATGATTTTGCGTATTTCTTTACAAATGAATTACCAAGGTTTTCTCCTGACAGAGAGGTAGAGTTTACTTTTTTTTAGTTCCTGATACAACTCCATTTTCTATTGCTCTATATAAAATGGCACGTGTAGAACTAAAATAGTTAAGGATTCAATTGCAATATTTTCTATATAGAGATTTTATTCGACCCAGTATATCGTCGTTGGGTGCTTCAATATTATTTATGAAGAAGAAATATGGTACGATACGACTTGGCATTAATTATCGACAGTTGAACAAGTTAATCATTAGATATAAATATCTATTGCCTCGTATTGATTATTTATCTGATAAATTATAGGGTGCCAAAGTATTTTCCAAAATTGATTTGAGATTGGTTATCATTAATTAAGGGTGAGAAATTGTGACATTTCTAAGATGACTTTACATTCACGTTATAGTCATTATAAATTTTGGAAATGCCATTTGGGTTAACAAATGTTCTTATAGTGTTTATGCATCTTATGAATCAAGTCTTCAGTCATTTATAGATTCATTTGTGATTGTATTTATTGATGATGTCTTTATATATTCACATAGCCAAAAGGAACATGATAAGCATCTAAGAGTTATATTTCAAGTATAGCGAGATAGTAAACTGTTTGTTGAGTTTAGCAAGTATGAGTTTTAGTTAAATCAGTTAGTATTATGGGGGCACGTTGTTTATGGAGATGGAATTTATATGAATCCTAAAAATGTATAGGCAATTGTGAAATGGTAAATACCAAGTAATGTGATGGAAGTAAGGAGTTTTCTAGTGATGTATGGATATTATAGAAGATTCATAAAGGGGTTTTCATTTATAGCATTGCCATTGATTGGTCTACGTGCACGTGCACGTGTACTTAATTTGAAAGGCAGTTGAGATGATTACTTCCCATTGATAGAATTTTTTCATAATAACAGCTTTCAGTCTTCTATTGGTATGGCTTCGTATGAAGCATTGTATAATAGGAGGTGCAGGACTTCACTGTGTTAGAATGAGGTGGCAGAAAGAAAGTTATTGGGTCAAGAATTAGTGAAGACTGTTGAAAAGATAAAAGTAATTTAAGAACATATGAAAACCACCAAAAGTATATAGAAAAGTTATGTAGATAATGGGGAAAAGGATTTGAAATTCCAGGTTGGAGATTTTGTATTCTTGTGTGTTTCACCTTGGGGAGGGATTATGAGGTTTGGAAAGAAATGGAAATTAAGTCTTAGGTATATTGGACCATATAAGATCAAAGAAACAGTGGGAGCAGTAACATACAGATTAGTGTTACATTAAAAATTATCACAATTACATGATGTATTTCATATATCTATGCTCTGAAAATACATTTCGAATCTGTCTCATATGTTGACAACCCAACCTATTTAATTGAGGGATAACTTGTCATATATTGAGGTATCGATGAAAATATTAGACCGCAAAGAAAAAATATTGAGAAATAAAGTTATTCCTTTTATTAAAGTGTTATACATAAGTCACACGAACGAGGAAGTGACTTGGCAAGGAGAAGAGAATATGAAGAAGAAATATCCACATATTTTCAGTAAGTAAACATGCATATTTAATTTTGAGGAAAAAAATTTCTAACGGGGAGAGAGTTGTGACATTCCAAAATTAGCATGCCATTTTAAGACTATTTAATCATAAATAATAGTTAAATTATGGTAATTATTACATAAGTAATATTATTATAGTTGATTATGTAGTTCTATTTCCTTAATTAAATATATGTGATACGTATATTAAAAAGTGTTGAAAATAAATTTTGATATATTATTAATAGTGACAAAAAGTGGAGGTGGTCATGTGTATTTATGCACAACATAAGAAAATGATAAAAATTATAATCTAGCCTAGGTTAGGATATATATATATATATATATGCTTAGTCTTATGCGTAGGATTTTTTGAAAATAAGCAATGAGAAGCTTGGGAAGAAAAGAAAAGAAAAGGAAGAATAAATTAACAAAGTTAGTTTTTTCACTCACGCAAAATCATATAAAGTCCAAATTAATTCTGAAGCTAATTCTTTCTTAATTAAAGTTTTTTGTTAAGTTGTGTAGATTATTTCTACCAGTTTAAATTTTAGTTATGGGGTTTGTAGAGTGCGCTTTGGTTCAAACAAAGAAATTGTTTAATTAGACTCAGTTTTTCAATTAAATCCTAAAACATGCATCTAGGTGTGATTGAAATCAATACGATCATGCAAGAACAGTCAAACACAAACAAAACACACAAATGAGGAAAAATCCCCCAAAGGGGCAAAACCTTTTTATTTTCACTACAATTTGTAATAAACGGATTACACGGATTACAATGAAAATAAGAGTGACATACAAAATACCCTCAGGTGTCAGTTCCGATGTCGTCGGCTGGAATCTCCTGTAAGAACTCCAGATGGGCAGCAATGAAGAAAAGACGGCTTCTCCACAAGTTACTCCAGATGAGTAAAAAAGGATCCTCTTGAAGGTTTAAAAATTCACATACATATATGGGAGTGCTTATGTGAATAAAGAAGGCATGAAACTTTAAAAGACGAAGTCTTTTTTCTGGGCTATTAATTGCAGAAATAGTGTGTGAAAAAGACTTGGAAAATGTGTAGAGTGAAACCAGATATTTATACGAAAATCGAGGCGGCGACATCGTTCGAACGAGATAGGCATGTCGCTAGAACAAAGGACACGTGTCGCTCGAACGAGATCGTTAGACAAGTGTATGTCACTCGAACGACAATGCGATGTCGTTTGAACTAGCTCGTCGACCGAGGCAGTCCGCTTCTACACTTAGAAAAAAAATTCTTTTGTAAAAAACAAAACAGACTTCGAAAAATATTTTTCTGAAAAATTCCCAAATATTTATACAAATATAAACAACTCCAATAAATCATTTTACCAATAATGCGAAGTGGAGTAGTGGGAACAATTGAGAAGCACGTCGCATGTAGCATGATGCACGTGTGAAGATGATGGATGCATGGATTCGGACCAAGGACGCCGTGGATGATCGTGTTAACGTGCTGAATGTAGCGGTATCAGCCATACATAATATGATCTACGATAAAAAATTCCTAGATTCTACCCCGAACATTTAAAAAATTATGTCCTTACAAATCTCCCCCTATGTCTATGCCGGTACATACATAAAAAACCCGAATTATGCAATCAAATGACATACAAGATAATATCCCTATTAAACCCTTAAACTGAGAATACTAAATGACATGTCGTCAATCAAACTTCAACATTTTCAAATCTTCAGCTCTTCAAAAATTCTCAAAGCTTTTCTCATCAGGGTGTGCAATCCAATAATTATCAACTTTGTACCTAGACACATGAGATAAAGCAGATACCCGTGACACGCAACAGTTAATAATATAATGATATGCAAAAATCAAAGATCAATAAAGCTTAAGCAAATCATTGATAAATCAACAAAAAGATTCTCCCCCATAATTCATTCTCCTCCTTTCTATGATGAACCCAAATAGACAAATATGAGAAGCATAAATATGGAAAATATCACAAGGTAATGAACTTTCTATTTTTGATTTTTTCAAACAAAGTATACAACAAATAATTACACCATGAATAAACACAAAAACAACCAAGTCGATGATAGCGGAAATGCCAGGGTGTGATCAAGCTCGATAGGAAAATCAATGCATAAAAACATGACATATGTGCACGAAGAATATCGGATACTCCTAACGAATGAACTCAACATCTTCCTTAGGTGTAAAAAGATGGAAATATGAGACAATGACTCAATCAAATCATCAAATCAGAGCTCAAAGTGATTTTCACACCAATAACGTCCAAAATAATTTAATGCTTTTCAGGACTTTCAAGGAAGTGCAAACCCGTTTAAATTCCCCAACCAAACTCCCTCAGATTTATATTTTGAATAGAGGTGAACTAAATTCTCAAACTTTGGAGAATTGATGGTGAAACCTAATGGCCCATGTTTGGCATGTATTGCTCTTTATTGCCTTTAAAAAAATTTCGGGCTCTTATAACCTCTTTGGACCCCAAATAATAAAATTTCTCAATTTTTTAGGTTCGATTTAATGGTGGCTTAATTGCAAAGGATAGATAAGAACCTTTCGTAGCCCTTCACAGTTTTAAAATACAACACAATCTCACCAAACGGTTTTTTACATGTATTCCAATCTTGTCAAGTTTTGTCACATATGGTTCGTTGTATAGACAGAATTGAGATTGAAATACTCAAGTCAATATGTGATAGACAAGTACAGTTCTCAAATAAAATCGAGCATGTGTTCAATAAAGGAGATAAAGAGCCAAACATATAGAAAGATATCACAAATCACATCTTAAAGACTCCAAACAATGTAAAGCACATGGATGCAATGATGTAGCGTCTCAAATAACTATCAAACAGTCACATGGATAAATGGAATGAAATTTATGACTCAACTATCTTAAATGCTCATCCATAAAAGGTCTTAACAATATAAAAAAATCTTTTTGTGCTTTTCAAAAATTTTATCAAAATAAAATCTTTTTAGACATTTCAAAAAAAATATAAAAGAAAAACTAATGATACATGCTAGCAATAGGCAAAAGAGACATCATGTAAATCACCCTATGCTACCAAACATGTCAAGACCTTAATCGGGAATAGCGGTGGACTTTTCCAAAGATGGTGACATCTTTTGAACCAACTCCATAAGATCATGTGTGGTGTTGACCAAAAACTTCAATTGCTCGCAAATATGTGCAAACTCTCTATCATTATGTGCAAGCAAAGTATCATGAATGGGTGCATGTACGGGGACGTGTGAAGTGACATGATATGGTACAAAACCCAACTTAGAACCAAACTCCTTAAGGTGTCCTCGCTTCTTGCTGTGGGAGCAAACATAAATCGGTCTAGGAATTAACTTATCAAGAATTTTAGGATGAGATTTCCTAGACAGATACCCATGAGACTCACACACCAAAGTGGAGATAGGCTCGGGCGCATTAAAAGTAGTGAATGCACCGTCATTACCTTTTCCAACATACTCACCATCATTCAAAATGGGATAGGGAACCATCTTATCAACCTTCTCAGATGCGTTTTCTAACGAGATTTGGACCTCCCGTGCTTGTTGGAGATCATCCTCGAGATGGGATACACGAGCCATAAGACTAGACACCGTATTGGTCAAGTCACATTTTTACCTTTTTAGTTCTTCATTCTCTTCCTTCAACTCATAAATCCGAAGACCTAGGATCCTATTCGACCTTTTTGCTTCCATGGCCTCAATAAACAACTTTCTAAAAGCTTTTTGGATCACACTTTCATCTCCATTCTCATCCTCACTATCGCTTAGGGTAGTGGGCATGGAAACTTTCTTTCCCTCTCTCCTAAGTCTAGTGGGACACTCAAATTTCTTGTGCCCTTTACCATCGCACTCAAAACATCTTATTTTCTGAAGGTTTTCCTCTCTCTCTTTTTTATTCTCACAACAACTCTCTCTCTCTCTCCGAACAGTCTTAAATCTTTCTCTAAAGCGGTGATCCTATGAACTAACGCTTTATTACGCTTTTTGGTTTTAAATGACTCATTTTATAACTCAGTGTAGGCGCGTTGAAGATTGCTCTCGCTCTCACTAGCATCATCCTCCCCCTCACTCACTTCGTTCTCACTGTCGAGGTGTCCCTGTGAAGAATCATCCTCATCATCGTGAGGAGCACTAGAGGTGCTCACATGACTAGCCATGAATGCGGTGAAGTTACACTCATGCAGTGACTCGTCTCCAGAGTCCACTGACTCAACCTCACCGTCGTCACTAAGGGTAGGATTAAGGATAACTTTGCCCTTTTCTTTGGCAAGTCTGTTTAGCCTAGTAGCACACTCAAAAGCTCTATGACCCTTACTGTCGCACTCATATCACATCTTACCGTCTTTCTTAGGAGGGGTTTTTCTTTTCAACCTTATATTTATCAAAATTCTTTTTATCTTTGAAATTTCCTTTTTTCTTGAATTTGAGAATTTTCTTGAATTTTTTGTAAATAAGGCCAAATTATCTAAATCAAAGTCACACTCCGAATCTGACGTTTCTATCTCCCTTTCTCATGATGACTCAACTCTCTTTCTTGCCGGCCCCTCACTCTTCCTATCATGGGAATTAAGTGAAATTCCCTTATCTTTAGGCATGACACATTTAGGAAACATATCAATTTCATACGTTTTTAAGTCTCCTACAAGTTCCTCTAATTTAAGCGTGTTTAAATTACCCATAGAATTTAGCACAGTGACTTTAGGGATAAAACGCTTAGGCAGTGATCTTAGAATCTTTTTAACAACTCTAGCATTAGGAATGTGTTCACCAATATTAGAGCTAGTGTTTACCATATCAGATAACCTAGCATAAAATTCATCAAAACATTCAGTCTCAAGCATGGTGATAGTTTCAAATTGAGTTTTTAAGTTTTGCAATTTTGATTCTTTCACGGCATTAGTTCCATCATGGGTAAGTTGTAAAACATCCCATGCCTCTTTTGACGTGGTACACGTCATTATCCGTCGTAACTCGTCAGGTGTGACGGATCCAGAAATAACACTTAGACCCTTAGAGTTAAAAGATGACCATTTAAATTCTTTTTCAGTCCATGCAGTCACAGATGGAGGGAGGTCTCCGCCCTCTTTCAACCAAAATCCAAACTCTTTCATCAATGGCTTTTAAAGCAGATTTCATGCGGGCTTTCCTGTAAGCATAATTTGTCCCGTAAAAAACTGGCATTTTATTAGATAATTTCTCCAATTTGAACACGGTCTTTTTCAAAAGTCAATTTTTCAGAAAATTGATATCTTAGAAAATTTTTGCAGAAAATTACACGGTACAATTGTGTATTTGGCTCTGATACCAATTTGTAGAGTGCGCTTTCGTTCAAATAAAGAAATTATTTAATTAAACTCAGTTTTTCATTTAAATCCTAAAACATGCATCTAGGTGTGATTGAAATCAATGTGATCATGCAAGAACACTGAATCACAAACAAAACACACAAATGAGGAAAAATCCCCCAAAGGGGAAAAACCATTTTATTTTCACTATAATTTGTAATAAATGAATTACACGGATTAGAATAAAAACAAGAGTGACATACGAAATACCCTCAGGTGTCGGTTCCGATGTCGTCGGCTGGAATCTCCCGTAAGAACTCCAAATAGGCAGCAATGAAGAATCGACAACTTCTCCACAAGTTACTCGAGATGAGTAAAAAATGATCCTCTTGAAGGTTTAAAGATTCACATACATATATCGGAGTGTTTATGTGAATAAAGAAGGCATGAAATCTTAAAAGATGAGGTCTATTTTCTGGGCTATTAATCGCAGAAATAGTGTGTGAAAAAGACTTGGAAAACATATAGAATGAAACCAAATATTTTTTCGAAAATCGAGGCGGCGACATCGTTCTGCGAGATAGGCATGTCGTTAGGACGAAGGACACGTGTCGCTCGAACAAGATCGCGCAACATGCGTATGTCGTTCAAACGGCAGCACGATGTCGTTTGAACGAGCTCGTCGACCGAGGCAGTCCGCTTCTACCCTTAGAAAAAAAAATCTTTTGTAAAAAACAAACCAGACTTCGAAAAATATTTTTCTGAAAAATTACCAAATATTTATGCAAATATAAACAATTCCAATAAATCATTTTACCAATAATGTGAAGTGGAGTAGTGGGAACAGTTGAGAAGCACGTCGCATGTAACATGATGCACGTGTGAAGACGATGGATGCATGGATTCGGATTAAGGCCGTCCTGGATGATCGTTTTGACGTGTTGAATGTAGCGGTATCAGACAAACATACTATGATCTAGGATAAACAGAAAATTCCTAGATTCTACCCCGGACATTTATAAAATTATGTCCTTACAAATCTCCCCCTATGCCTATGCCGATACATACATAAAAAATCCGAATTATGCAATCAAATGACATACAAGATAATATCACCATTAAACCCTCAAACTGACAATACTAAATGACATGTCGTCAATTAAACTTCAACATCTTCAAATCTTCAGCTCTTCAGAAATTCTCAAAGCTTTTCTCCTCAGGGTGTGCAATCCAATAATTATCAACTTTGTACCTACACATATGAGATAAAGTAGATACCCGTGGCACGCAACAGTTTGAAATATAATGATATGCAAAAATCAAAGATCAATTAAGCTTAAGCAAATCATTGATAAATCAACAAAAAAAATTCTCCCCCATAATTCATTCTCCCCTTTTTTATGATGTCCCCAAATAGACAGGTATGAGAAGAATAAATATGGAAAATGTCAGAAGGTAATGAACTTTTTATTTTTGAATTTTTCAAAATTTTTCACACAAAATATACAACAAAGAATCACACCATGAATAAACACAAAAACAACCAAGTCGATGATAGTGGAAATGCCGGGGTGTGATCAAATTCGATAGGAAAATCAATGCATAAAAACATGACATATGTGCACGATGAATATCAGATACTCCTAACGAATGAACTCAACATCTTCCTTAGGTGTAAAAAGATGGAAATATGAGACAATGACTCAATCAAATCATCAAATCAAAGCTCAAAGTGATTTACACACCAATAACGTCCTAAATAATTTAATGCTTTTTCACGACTTTCAAGGAAGTGCAAACCCGTTTAAATTCTCCAACCAAACTCCCTCGAATTTATATTTTGAACAGAGGTGATCTAAATTCTCAAACTTTGGAGAATTGATGGTGAAACCTATCGGCCCATGTTTGGCATGACAATGCTTTTTATTGCCTTTAATTTTTTGGGGGGGCTCTTATAACCTCTTTGGACCGCAGATAATAAAATTTCTCAATTTTTTAGGTCCGATTTAACCGTGGCTTCATCGCAAAGGATAGATAAGAACCTTTCGTAGCCCTTCACAGTTTTAAAATACCACACAATCTCAGCAAACATTTTTTTACATGCTTTCCAATCTTGTCAAGTTTTGTCACATATTGTTCGTTGTATAGACAAAATTGAGATTGAAATAATCAAGTCAATATGTGATAGACAAGTACAGTTATCAAATAACACCGTGCATGTGTGCAACAAAGGAGATAAGGAGCCAAACATGAAGAAAGATATCACTAGCTACATCATAAAGACTCCAACCAATGTAAAGCACATGGATGCAATGATGTAGTGTCTCAAATCACTATCAAACAGTCACATGGATAAATGGAATGAATTTTGTGACTCGGCTATCTTAAATGCTCATCCATATAAGGTGTAAACAATATACAATAATATTTTTGTGCATTTCAAAAATTTTAGCAAAATAAAATCATTTTGGATTTTTCAAAAAAAATATATAAAAAACTAATGATACATGCTAGCAATAGGCAAAAGAGACATCATGTAAATCACCCTATGCTAGCAAACATGTCAAGACCTCAACTGGGAATAGCGGTGGAGTTTTCCAAAGATGGTGACATCTTTTGAACCAACTCTATAAGATCATGTGTGGTCTTGACCAAAAACTTCACTTGCTCGCGAATATGTGCAAACTTCCTATCATTATGTGCAATCAAAGTATCATGAATGGGTGCATGTATGGGGACATGTGAAGTGACATGATATGGCACAAAACCCAACTTAGAACAAAACTCCCTAAGGTGTCCTCGCTTCTTGCTGTGGGAGCAAACATAAATCGGTCGAGGAATTAACTTATCAAGAATTTTGGGATGAGCTTTCCTAGACGGATACCCATGAGACTCACTCACCAAAGTGGAGATAGGCTCGGGCGCATTAATAGTAGTGAATGGACCGTCATTACCCTTTCCAACATACTCACCATCATTCAAAATGGGATGGGGAACCATTTTATTAACCTTCTCAGATGCGTTTTCTAACAAGATTTGGACCTCCCGTGCTTGTTGGAGATCATCCTCGAGATGGGATACACGTGTCGTAAGACAAGACACCGTGTTGGTCAAGTCATATTTTTCCCTTTTTAGCTCATCATTCTCTTCCTTCAACTCATAAATTCGAAGACCTAGGATCCTATTCGACCTTTTTGTTTCCATGGTCTCAATAAACAACTTTCTAAAAGATTTTCGGATCACACTTTCATCTCCATTCTCATCCTCACTATCTCTTAGGGTAGTGGGCATGGAAACTTTCTTGCCCTCTCTCCTAAGTCTAGTGGGACACTCAAATTTCTTGTGCCCTTTACCATCGCACTCAAAACATCTTATTTTCTCAAGGTTTCCTCTCTCTGTTTTTCATTCTCACAACAACTCTCTCTCTCTCCAAACAGTCTTAAATCTTTCTCTGAAGCGGTGATCCTAAGAACTAATGTTTTGTTACGCTTTTTGGTTTTAAATGACTCATTATATAACTCAGCGTAGGCGTGTTGAAGATTACTCTCGCTCTTACTAGCATCATCCTCCCCCTCACTCACTTCGTTCTCACTGTCGAGGTGTCCCTATGAAGAATCATCCTCATCATCGTGAGGAGCACTAGAGGTGCTCACATAACTAGCCATGAATGCGGTGAAGTTAAACTCATGCAGTGACTCGTCTCCAGAGTCCACCGACTCGACCTCACCATCGTCACTAAGGGTAGCATTAAGGACAACTTTGCCCTTTTCTTTGGCAAGTCTGTTTAGCCTAGTAGCACACTCAAAAGCTCTATGACCCTTACCGTCGCACTCATATCATCTCTCACCGTCTTTCTTAGGAGGGGTTTTTCTTTTCAAACTTATATTTCTCAAAACTCTTTTTATCTTTGAAATTTCCATTTTTCTTGAATATAAGAATTTTCTTGAATTTTTTTTTAAATAAGGCCAAATTATCTAAATCAAAGTCACACTCGGAATCTGACGTTTCTATCTCCCTTTTTCTAGATGACTCAACTCTCTTTCTTGTCGACCCCTCACTCTTCCTATCATGGGCATTAAGTGAAATTCCCTTATCTTTAGGCTTGACACATTTAGGAAACATATCAATTTCATACGTTTTTAAGTCTTCTACAAGTTCCTCTAGTTTAAGCGTATTTAAATTACCCATAGAATTTAGCACAGTGACTTGAGGGATAAAACGCTTAGGCAGTGATCTTAGAATCTGTTTAACAACTCTAGCATTAGGAATGTGTTCACCAAGATTAAAGCTAGTGTTTACAATATCAGATAACCTAGCATAAAATTCATCAAAACATTCAGTCTCAAGCATGGTGATAGTTTCAAATTGAGTTTTTAAGTTTTGCAATTTTGATTCTTTCACAGCATTAGTTCCTTCATGGGTAAGTTGTAAAACATCCCATGCCTCTTTTGACGTGGGAAACGTCTTTATCCGTCGGAACTCGTCAGGTGTGACGGATCCAGAAATAAAACTTAGACCCTTAGAGTTAAAAGATGACAATTTGTATTTTTCTTCAGTCCATGCAGTCACAGATGGAGGGAGGTGTCCACCCTCTTTCAACCAAAATCCAAACTCTTTCATCAATGGCTTTTAAAGCATATTTCATGCGAGCTTTCCAGTAAGCATAATTTATCCCGTCAAAAACTGGCATTTTATTAGATAATTTCTCCATTTTGAACACGGCCTTTTTAAAAAATCAATTTTTCAGAAAATTACATGGTATAATTGTGTAATTGGCTCTAATACCAATTTATAGAGTGCCCTTTCGTTAAAAGAAAGAAATTATTTAATTAAACTCAGTTTTTCATTTAAATCCTAAAACATGCATCTAGGTGTGATTGAAATCAATATGATCATGCAAGAACAGTCAATCACAAACGAAACAGACAAATGAGGAAAAATCCCCTAAAGGGGCAAAACCTTTTTATTTTCACTATAATTTTTAATAAATGAATTACACGGATTACAATGAAAATAAAAGTGACATAAGAAATACCCTCAGGTGTCGTTCCGATGTCGTCGGCTGGAATCTCCCGTAAGAACTCCAAATAGGCAGTAATGAAGAAGAGACGACTTCTCCACAAGTTACTCGAGATGAGTAAAAAATGATCCTCTTGAAGGTTTAAAGATTCACATAAATATATGGGAGTGTTTATGTGAATAAAGAAGGCATGAAATCTTAAAAGACGAGGTCTGTTTTTTGGGCTATTAATCGCAGAAATAGTGTGTGAAAAAGGCTTGGAAAACATATAGAATGAAACCAAATATTTTTACAAAAATCGAGGCGGCGACATTGTTCGAACGAGATAGGCATGTCGTTAGGACGAAGGACACGTGTCGCTTGAACGAGATCGCACAACATGCGTTTGTTGCTCAAACGGCAGCGCGATGTCATTTGAACGAGCTCGTCGATCGAGGCAGTCCGCTTCTACCCTTAGAAAAAAAATTCTTTAGTATAAAACAAACCAGACTTCGAAAAATATTTTTCTGAAAAATTACCAAATATTTATGCAAATATAAACAATTCCAATAAATCATTTTACCAATAATGCGAAGTGGAGTAGTGGGAACAGTTGAGAAGCACGTCGCATGTAGCATGATACACGTGTGAAGACGATGGATGCATGGATTCGGATTAAGGCCGTCCTGGATGATCGTGTTGACGTGTTGAATGTAGCGGTATCAGACAAACATACTATGATCTTGGACAAATAGAATATTCCTAGATTCTACCCCGGACATTTATAAAATTATGTCCTTACAAATCTCCCCCTATGCCTATGCCGGTACATACATAAAAAATCCGAATTATGCAATCAAATGACATACAAGATAATATCACCATTAAACCCTCAAACTGACAATACTAAATGACATGTCGTCAATTAAACTTCAACATATTCAAATCTTCAGCTCTTCAGAAATTCTCAAAGCTTTTCTCCTCAGGGTGTGCAATCCAATAATTATCAACTTTGTACCTACACATATGAGATAAAGTAGATACCCGTGGCACGCAACAGTTTGAAATATAATGATATGCAAAAATCAAAGATCAATTAAGCTTAAGCAAATCATTGATAAATCAACAAAAAAAATTCTCCCCCATAATTCATTCTCCCCTTTTTTATGATGTCCCCAAATAGACAGGTATGAGAAGAATAAATATGGAAAATGTCAGAAGGTAATGAACTTTTTATTTTTGAATTTTTCAAAATTTTTCACACAAAATATACAACAAAGAATCACACCATGAATAAATACAAAAACAACCAAGTCGATGATAGTGGAAATGCCGGGGTGTGATCAAATTCGATAGGAAAATCAATGCATAAAAACATGACATAAGTGCACGATGAATATCAGATACTCCTAACGAATGAACTCAACATCTTCCTTAGGTGTAAAAAGATGGAAATATGAGACAATGACTCAATCAAATCATCAAATCAAAGCTCAAAGTGATTTACACACCAATAACGTCCTAAATAATTTAATGCTTTTTCACGACTTTCAAGGAAGTGCAAACCCGTTTAAATTCTCCAACCAAACTCCCTCGAATTTATATTTTGAACAGAGGTGATCTAAATTCTCAAACTTTGGAGAATTGATGGTGAAACCTATCGGCCCATGTTTGGCATGACAATGCTTTTTATTGCCTTTAATTTTTTGGGGGGGCTCTTATAACCTCTTTGGACCGCAGATAATAAAATTTCTCAATTTTTTAGGTCCTAAACTCGTTCTCACTAGCATCATCCTCCCCCTCACTCACTTCGTTCTCACTGTCGAGGTGTCCCTATGAAGAATCATCCTCATCATCGTGAGGAGCACTAGAGGTTCTCACATAACTAGCCATGAATGCGGTGAAGTTAAACTCATGCAGTGACTCGTCTCCAGAGTCCACCGACTCGACCTCACCATCGTCACTAAGGGTAGCATTAAGGACAACTTTGCCCTTTTCTTTGGCAAGTCTGTTTAGCCTAGTAGCACACTCAAAAGCTCTATGACCCTTACCGTCGCACTCATATCATCTCTCATCGTCTTTCTTAGGAGGGGTTTTTCTTTTCAAACTTATATTTCTCAAAACTCTTTTTATCTTTGAAATTTCCATTTTTCTGGAATTTAAGAATTTTCTTGAAATTTTTTTTAAATAAGGCCAAATTATCTAAATCAAAGTCACACTCGGAATCTGACGTTTCTATCTCCCTTTTTCTAGATGACTCAACTCTCTTTCTTGTCGACCCCTCACTCTTCCTATCATGGGCATTAAGTGAAATTCCCTTATCTTTAGGCTTGACAGATTTAGGAAACATATCAGTTTCATACGTTTTTAAGTCTTCTACAAGTTCCTCTAGTTTAAGCGTATTTAAATTACCCATAGAATTTAGCACAGTGACTTGAGGGATAAAACGCTTAGGCAGTGATCTTAGAATCTTTTTAACAACTCTAGCATTAGGAATGTGTTCACCAAGATTAAAGCTAGTGTTTACAATATCAGATAACCTAGCATAAAATTCATCAAAACATTCAGTCTCAAGCATGGTGATAGTTTCAAATTGAGTTTTTAAGTTTTGCAATTTTGATTCTTTCACAACATTAGTTCCTTCATTGGTAAGTTGTAAAACATCCCATGCCTCTTTTGACGTGGTACACGTCATATCCGTCGGAACTCGTCAGGTGTGACGGATCCAGAAATAAAACTTAGACCCTTAGAGTTAAAAGATGACAATTTATATTTTTCTTCAGTCCATGCAGTCACAGATGGAGGGAGGTCTCCGCCCTCTTTCAACCAAAATCCAAACTCTTTCATCAATGGCTTTTAAAGCCGATTTCATGCGGGCTTTCCAGTAAGCATAATTTATCCCGTCAAAAACTGGCATTTTATTAGATAATTTCTCCATTTTGAACACGGTCTTTTTCAAAAGTCAATTTTTCAGAAAATTGATATCTTAGAAAAATTTTGCAAAAAATTACACGGTACAATTGTGTATTTGGCTCTGATACCAATTTGTAGAGTGCGCTTTCGTTCAAATAAAGAAATTATTTAATTAAACTCAGTTTTTCATTTAAATCCTAAAACATGCATCTAGGTGTGATTGAAATCAATATGATCATGCAAGAACAGTCAATCACAAACGAAACACACAAATGAGGAAAAATCCCCTAAAGGGGCAAAACCTTTTTATTTTCACTATAATTTGTAATAAATGAATTACATGGATTACAATGAAAATAAAAGTGACATAAGAAATACCCTCAGGTGTCGGTTCCGATGTCGTCGGCTGGAATCTCCCGTAAGAACTCCAAATAGGCAGCAATGAAGAAGAGACGACTTCTCCACAAGTTACTCGAGATGAGTAAAAAATGATCCTCTTGAAGGTTTAAAGATTCACATAAATATATGGGAGTGTTTATGTGAATAAAGAAGGCATGAAATCTTAAAAGATGAGGTCTGTTTTTTGGGCTATTAATCGCAGAAATAGTGTGTGAAAAAGACTTGGAAAACATATATAATGAAACCAAATATTTTTACAAAAATCGAGGCGGCGACATTGTTCGAACGAGATAGGCATGTCGTTAGGACGAAGGACACGTGTCGCTCGAACGAGATCGCACAACATGCGTATGTCGCTCAAACAGCAGCGCGATGTCGTTTGAACGAGTTCGTCGACCGAGGCAGTCCGCTTCTACCCTTAGAAAAAAAAAATTCTTTTGTAAAAAACAAACCAAACTTCGAAAAATATTTTTCTGAAAGATTACCAAATATTTATGCAAATATAAACAATTTCAATAAATCATTTTACCAATAATGCGAAGTGGAGTAGTGGGAACAGTTGAGAAGCACGTCGCATGTAGCATGATGCACGTGTGAAGACGATGGATGCATGTATTCGAATTAAGGCCGTCCTGGATGATCGTGTTGACGTGTTGAATGTAGCGGTATCAGACAAACATACTATGATCTAGGACAAACAGAAAATTCCTAGATTTTACCCCGGACATTTATAAAATTACGTCCTTACAAATCTCCCCCTATGCCTATGCCGGTACATACATAAAAAATATGAATTATGCAATCAAATGACATAAAAGATAATATCCCCATTAAATCCTCAAACTGACAATACTAAATGACATGTCGTCAATTAAACTTCAACATCTTCAAATCTTCAGCTCTTCAGAAATTCTCAAAGCTTTTCTCCTCAGGGTGTGCAATCCAATAATTATCAACTTTGTACCTACACATATGAGATAAAGTAGATACCCTTGGCACGCAACAGTTTGAAATATAATGATATGCAAAAATCAAAGATCAATTAAGCTTAAGCAAATCATTGATAAATCAACAAAAAAAATTCTCCCCCATAATTAATTCTCCCCTTTTTTATGATGTCCCCAAATAGACAGATATGAGAAGCATAAATATGGAAAATGTCAGAAGGTAATGAACTTTTTATTTTTGAATTTTTCAAAATTTTTCACACAAAATATACAACAAAGAATCACACCATGAATAAACACAAAAACAACCAAGTCGATGATAGTGGAAATACCGGGGTGTGATCAAATTCGATAGGAAAATCAATACATAAAAACATGACATAAGTGCACGATGAATATCAGATACTCCTAACGAATGAACTCAACATCTTCCTTAGGTGTAAAAAGATGGAAATATGAGACAATGACTAAATCAAATCATCCAATCAAAGCCAAAAGTGATTTACACACCAATAACGTCCTAAATAATTTAATGCTTTTTCACGACTTTCAAGGAAGTGCAAACCCGTTTAAATTCTCCAACCAAACTCCCTCGAATTTATATTTTGAACAAAGGTGATCTAAATTCTCAAACTTTGGAGAATTGATGGTGAAACCTATCGGCCCATGTTTGGCATGACAATGCTTTTTATTGCCTTTAATTTTTTAGGGGGGCTCTTATAACCTCTTTGGACCGCAGATAATAAAATTTCTCAATTTTTTAGGTCCGATTTAACGGTGGCTTAATCGCAAAGGATAGATAAGAACCTTTCGTAGCCCTTCACAGTTTTAAAATACCACACAATCTCAGCAAACATTTTTTTACATGCTTTCCAATCTTGTCAAGTTTTGTCACATATTGTTCGTTGTATAGACAAAATTGAGATTGAAATAATCAAGTCAATATGTGATAGACAAGTACAGTTATCAAATAACACCGTGCATGTGTGCAACAAAGGAGATAAGGAGCCAAACATGTAGAAATATATCACTAGCTACATCTTAAAGACTCCAACCAATGTAAAGCACATGGATGCAACGATGTAGTGTCTCAAATCACTATCAAACAGTCACATGGATAAATGGAATGAATTTTGTGACTCGGCTATCTTAAATGCTCATCCATATAAGGTGTAAACAATATACAAAAATATTTTTGTGCATTTCAAAAATTTTAGCAAAATAAAATCTTTTTGGATTTTTCAAAAAAAATATATAAAAAAACTAATGATACATTCTAGCAATAGGCAAAAGAGACATCATGTAAATCACCCTATGCTAGCAAACATGTCAAGACCTCAACTGGGAAGAGCGGTGGAGTTTTCCAAAGATGGTGACATCTTTTGAACCAACTCCATAAGATCATGTGTGGTCTTGACCAAAAACTTCACTTGCTCGCGAATATGTGCAAACTTCCTATCATTATGTGCAATCAAAGTATCATGAATGGGTGAATGTATGGGGACATGTAAAGTGACATGATATGGCACAAAACCCAACTTAGAACAAAACACCCTAAGATGTCCTCGCTTCTTGCTGTGGGAGCAAACATAAATCGGTCGAGGAATTAACTTATCAAGAATTTTGGGATGAGCTTTCCTAGACGGATACCCATGAGACTCACTCACCAAAGCGGAGATAGGCTCGGGCGCATTAATAGTAGTGAATGCACCGTCATTATCCTTTCCAACATACTCACCATCATTCAAAATGGGATAGGGAACCATTTTATTAACCTTCTCAGATGCGTTTTCTAACAAGATTTGGACCTCCCGTGCTTGTTGGAGATCATCCTCGAGATGCGACACACGTGTCGTAAGACTAGACACCGTGTTGGTCAAGTCATATTTTTCCCTTTTTAGCTCATCATTCTCTTCCTTCAACTCATAAATTCGAAGACCTAGGATCCTATTCGACCTTTTTGTTTCCATGGTCTCAATAAACAACTTTCTTAAAGCTTTTCGGATCACACTTTCATCTCCATTCTCACCCTCACTATCGCTTAGGGTAGTGGGCATGGAAACTTTCTTGCCCTCTCTCCTAAGTCTAGTGGGACACTCAAATTTCTTGTGCCCTTTACCATCGCACTCAAAACATCTTATTTTCTCAAGGTTTCCTCTCTCTGTTTTTCATTCTCACAACAACTCTCTCTCTCCAAACAGTCTTAAATCTTTCTCTGAAGCGGTGATCCTAAGAACTAATGTTTTGTTACGCTTTTTGGTTTTAAATGACTCATTATATAACTCAGCGTAGGCGTGTTAAAGATTACTCTCGCTCTCACTAGCATCATCCTCCCCCTCACTCACTTCGTTCTCACTGTCGAGGTGTCCCTATGAAGAATCATCCTCATCATCGTGAGGAGCACTAGAGGTGCTCACATAACTAGCCATGAATGCGGTGAATTTAAACTCATGCAGTGACTCGTCTCCAGAGTCCACCGACTCGACCTCACCATCGTCACTAAGGGTAGCATTAAGGACAACTTTGCCCTTTTCTTTGGCAAGTCTGTTTAGCCTAGTAGCACACTCAAAAGCTCTATGACCCTTACCGTCGCACTCATATCATCTCTCATCGTCTTTCTTAGGAGGGGTTTTTCTTTACAAACTTATATTTCTCAAAACCCTTTTTATCTTTGAAATTTCCATTTTTCTGGAATATAAGAATTTTCTTGAATTTTTTTGTAAATAAGGCCAAATTATCTAAATCAAAGTCACACTCGGAATCTGACGTTTCTATCTCCCTTTTTCTAGATGACTCAACGCTCTTTCTTGTCGACCCCTCACTCTTCCTATCGTGGGCATTAAGTGGAATTCCCTTATCTTTAGGCTTGACAGATTTAGGAAACATATCAATTTCATACGTTTTTAAGTCTTCTACAAGTTCCTCTAGTTTAAGCGTATTTAAATTACCCATAGAATTTAGCACAGTGACTTGAGGGATAAAACGCTTAGGCAGTGATCTTAGAATCTTTTTAACAACTCTAGCATTAGGAATGTGTTCACCAAGATTAAAGCTAGTGTTTACAATATCTGATAACCTAGCATAAAATTCATTAAAACATTCAGTCTCAAGCATGGTGATAGTTTCAAATTGAGTTTTTAAGTTTTGCAATTTTGATTCTTTCACAGCATTAGTTCCTTCATGGGTAAGTTGTAAAACATCCCATGCCTCTTTTGACGTGGTACACGTCATTATCCGTCGGAACTCGTCAGGTGTGACGGATCCAGAAATAAAACTTAGACCCTTAGAGTTAAAAGATGACAATTTGTATTTTTCTTCAGTCCATGCAGTCACAGATGGAGGGAGGTGTCCACCCTCTTTCAACCAAAATCCAAACTCTTTCATCAATGGCTTTTAAAGCATATTTCATGCGAGCTTTCCAGTAAGCATAATTTATCCCGTCAAAAACTGGCATTTTATTAGATAATTTCTCCATTTTGAACACGGCCTTTTTCAAAAATCAATTTTTCAGAAAATTACATGGTATAATTGTGTAATTGGCTCTAATACCAATTTATAGAGTGCCCTTTCGTTAAAAGAAAGAAATTATTTAATTAAACTCAGTTTTTCATTTAAATCCTAAAACATGCATCTAGGTGTGATTGAAATCAATATGATCATGCAAGAACAGTCAATCACAAACGAAACACACAAATGAGGAAAAATCCCCTAAAGGGGCAAAACCTTTTTATTTTCACTATAATTTGTAATAAATGAATTACACGGATTACAATGAAAATAAAAGTGACATAAGAAATACCCTCAGGTGTCGGTTCCGATGTTGTCGGCTGGAAGCTCCCGTAAGAACTCCAAATAGGCAACAATGAAGAAGAGACGACTTCTCCACAAGTTACTCGAGATGAGTAAAAAATGATCCTCTTGAAGGTTTAAAGATTCACATAAATATATGGGAGTGTTTATGTGAATAAAGAAGGCATGAAATCTTAAAAGATGAGGTCTATTTTTTGGGCTATTAATCGCAGAAATAGTGTGTGAAAAAGACTTGGAAAACATATAGAATGAAACCAAATATTTTTACAAAAATTGAGGCGGCGACATGGTTCGAACTAGATAGGCATGTCGTTAGGACGAAGGACACGTGTCGCTCGAACGAGATCGCACAACATGCGTTTGTCGCTCAAACGGCAGCGCGATGTCATTTGAACGAGCTCGTCGATCGAGGCAGTCCGCTTCTACCCTTAGAAAAAAAATTCTTTGGTATAAAACAAACCAGACTTCGAAAAATATTTTTCTGAAAAATTACCAAATATTTATGCAAATATAAACAATTCCAATAAATCATTTTACCAATAATGCGAAGTGGAGTAGTGGGAACAGTAGAGAAGCACGTCGCATGTAGCATGATGCACGTGTGAAGACGATGGATGCATGGATTCGAATTAAGGCCGTCCTGGATGATCGTGTTGACGTGTTGAATGTAGCGGTATCAGACAAACATACTATGATCTAGGACAAACAGAAAATTCCTAGATTCTACCCCGGACATTTATAAAATTATGTCCTTACAAATCTCCCCCTATGCCTATGCCGGTACATACATAAAAAATCAAAATTATGCAATCAAATGACATACAAGTTAATATCCCCATTAAACCCTCAAACTGATAATACTAAATGACATGTCGTCAATTAAACTTCAACATCTTCAAATCTTCAGCACTTCAGAAATTGTCAAAGCTTTTCTCCTCAGGGTGTGCAATCCAATAATTATCAACTTTGTAGCTACACATATGAGATAAAGTAGATACCCGTGGCACGCAACAGTTTGAAATATAATGATATGCAAAAATCAAAGATCAATTAAGCTTAAGCAAATCATTGATAAATTAACAAAAAAAATTCTCCCCCATAATTCATTCTCCCCATTTTTATGATGTCCCCAAATAGACATATATGAGAAGCATAAATATAAAAAATGTCAGAAGGTAAGGAACTTTCTATTTTTGAATTTTTCAAAATTTTTCACACAAAATATACAACAAAGAATCACACCATGAATAAACACAAAAACAACCAAGTCGATGATAGCGGAAATGTCGGGGTGTGATCAAATTCGATAGGAAAATCAATGCATAAAAACATGACATATGTGCACGATGAATATCAGATACTCCTAACGAATGAACTCAACATCTTCCTTAGGTGTAAAAATATGGAAATATGAGATAATGACTCAATCAAATCATCAAATCAAAGCTCAAAGTGATTTCCACACCAATAACATCCTAAATAATTTAATGCTTTTTCATGACTTTCAAGGAAGTGCAAACCCGTTTAAATTCTCCAACCAAACTCCCTCGAATTTATATTTTGAATAGAGGTGATCTAAATTCTCAAACTTTGGAGAATTGATGGTGAAACCTATCGGCCCATGTTTGGCATGACAATGTTTTTTATTGCCTTTAATTTTTTGGGGGGGATCTTATAACCTCTTTGGACCGCAGATAATAAAATTTCTCAATTTTTTAGGTCCGATTTAATGGTGGCTTAATCGCAAAGGATAGATAAGAACCTTTCGTAGCCCTTCACAGTTTTAAAATACCACACAATCTCAGCAAACATTTTTTTACATGCTTTCCAATCTTGTCAAGTTTTGTCACATATTGTTCGTTGTATAGACAAAATTGAGATTGAAATAATCAAGTCAATATGTGATAGACAAGTACAGTTATCAAATAACACCGAGCATGTGTGCAATAAAGGAGATAAGGAGCCAAACATGTAGAAATATATCACTAGTTACATCTTAAAGACTCCAAATAATGTAAAGCACATGGATGCAATGATGTAGTGTCTCAAATCACTATCAAACAGTCACATGGATAAATGGAATGAATTTTGTGACTCGGCTATCTTAAATGCTCATCCATATAAGGTGTAAACAATATACAAAAATATTTTTGTGCATTTCAAAAATTTTAGCAAAATAAAATCTTTTTGGATTTTTCAAAAAAAATATATAAAAAAACTAATGATACATGCTAGCAATAGGCAAAAGAGACATCATGTAAATCACCCTATGCTAGCCAACATGTCAAGACCTCAACTGGGAATAGCGGTGGAGTTTTCCAAAGATGGTGACATCTTTTGAACTAACTCCATAAGTTCATGTGTGGTCTTGACCAAAAACTTCACTTGCTCGCGAATATGTGCAAACTTCCTATCATTATGTGCAATCAAAGTATCATGAATGGGTGCATGTATGGGGACATGTGAAGTGACATGATATGGCACAAAACCCAACTTAGAACAAAACTCCCTAAGGTGTCCTCGCTTCTTGCTGTGGGAGCAAACATAAATCGGTCGAGGAATTAACTTATCAAGAATTTTGGGATGAGCTTTCCTAGACGGATACCCATGAGACTCACTCACCAAAGCGGAGATAGGCTCGGGCGCATTAATAGTAGTGAATGCACCATCATTACCCATTCCAACATAATCACCATCATTCAAAATGGGATAGGGAACCATTTTATTAACCTTCTCAGATGCGTTTTCTAACAAGATTTGGACCTCCCGTGCTTGTTGGAGATCATCCTCGAGATGGGATACACGTGTCGTAAGACTAGACACCGTGTTGGTCAAGTCATATTTTTTCCTTTTTAGCTCATCATTCTCTTCCTTCAACTCATAAATTCGAAGACCTAGGATCCTATTCGACCTTTTTATTTCCATGGTCTCAATGAACAACTTTCTAAAAGCTTTTCGGATCACACTTTCATCTCCATTCTCATCCTCACTATCGCTTAGGGTAGTGGGCATGACAACTTTCATGCCCTCTCTCCTAAGTCTAGTGGGACACTCAAATTTCTTGTGTCCGTTACCATCGCACTCAAAACATCTTATTTTCTCAAGGTTTCCTCTCTCTGTTTTTCATTCTCACAATAACTCTCTCTCTCTCCAAACAGTCTTAAATCTTTCTCTAAATCGGTGATCCTAAGAACTAACGTTTTGTTACGCTTTTTGGTTTTAAATGACTCATTATATAACTCAGCGTAGGCGTGTTGAAGATTACTCTCACTCTCACTAGCATCATCCTCCCCCTCGCTCACTTCGTTCTCACTGTCGAGGTGTCCCTATGAAGAATCATCCTCATCATCGTGAGGAGCACTAGAGGTGCTCACATAACTCGCCATGAATGCGGTGAAGTTAAACTCATGCAGTGACTCATCTCCAGAGTCCATCGACTCGACCTCACCATCGTCCCTAAGGGTAGCATTAAGGACAACTTTGCCCTTTTCTTTGGCAAGTCTGTTTAGCCTAGTAGCACACTCAAAAGCTCTATGACCCTTACCGTCGCACTCATATCATCTCTCACCGTCTTTCTTAGGAGGGGTTTTTCTTTTCAAACTTATATTTCTCAAAACTCTTTTTATCTTTGAAATTTCCATTTTTCTTGAATTTAAGAATTTTCTTGAATTTTTTTGTAAATAAGGCCAAATTATCTAAATCAAAGTCACACTCGGAATCTGACGTTTCTATCTCCCTTTTTCTAGATGACTCAACTCTGTTTCTTGTCGACCCCTCACTCTTCCTATCATGGGCATTAAGTGAAATTACCTTATCTTTAGGCTTGACAGATTTAGGAAACATATCAATTTCATACGTTTTTAAGTCTTCTACAAGTTCCTTTATTTTAAGCGTATTTAAATTACCCATAGAATTTAGCACAGTGACTTGAGGGATAAAACGCTTAGGCAGTGATCTTAGAATCTTTTTAACAACTCTATCATTAGGAATATGTTCACCAAGATTAAAGCTAGTGTTTACAATATCATATTACCTAGCATAAAATTCATCAAACCATTCAGTCTCAAGCATGGTGATAGTTTCAAATTGAGTTTTTAAGTTTTGCAATTTTGATTCTTTCACAGCGTTAGTTCCTTCATGGGTAAGTTGTAAAACATCCCATGCCTCTTTTGACGTGGTACACGTCATTATCCGTCGGAACTCGTCAGGTGTGATGGATCGAGAAATAAAACTTAGACCCTTAGAGTTAAAAGATGACAATTTGAATTTTTCTTCAGTCCATGCAGTCACAGATGGAGGGAGGTGTCCGCCCTCTTTCAACCAAAATCCAAACACTTTCATCAATGGCTTTTAAAGCAGATTTCATGCGAGCTTTCCAGTAAGCATAATTTATCCCGTCAAAAACTGGCATTTTATTAGACAATTTCTCCATTTTGAACACGGCCTTTTTCAAAAATCAATTTTTCAGAAAATTGATATCTTAGAAAAATTTTGCAGAAAATTATATGGTATAATTGTGTAATTGGCTCTAATACCAATTTATAGAGTGCCCTTTCGTTAAAATAAAGAAATTATTTAATTAAACTCAATTTTTCATTTAAATCCTAAAACATGCATCTAGGTGTGATTGAAATCAATATGATCATGCAACAACAGTCAATCACAAACAAAACACACAAATGGGGAAAAATTCCCTAAAGGGGCAAAACCTTTTTATTTTCACTATAATTTGTAATAAATGAATTACACGGATTACAATGAAAATAAGAGTGACATAAGAAATACCCTCAGGTGTCGGTTCCGATGTCGTCGGCTGGAATGTCCCGTAAGAACTCCAAATAGGCAGCAATGAAGAAGAGACGACTTCTCCACAAGTTACTCGAGATGAGTAAAAAATGATCCTCTTGAAGGTTTAAAGATTCACATACATATATTGGAGTGTTTATGTGAATAAAGAAGGCATGAAATCTTCAAAGATGAGGTCTGTTTTCTGGGCTATTAATCGCAGAAATAGTGTGTGAAAAAGACTTGGAAAACACATAGAATGAAACCAAATATTTTTACGAAAATCGAGGCGGAGACATCGTTCGAACGAGATAGGCATGTCGTTAGGATGAAGGACACGTGTCGCTCGAACGAGATCGCGCAACATGCGTATGTCGCTCAAATGGCACCGCGATGTCGTTTGAATGAGCTCGTCGACCGAGGCAGTCCGCTTCTACCCTTAGAAAAAAAAATCTTTTGTAAAAAACAAACTAGACTTCAAAAAATATTTTTCTGAAAAATTACCAAATATTTATGCAAATATAAACAATTCCAATAAATCATTTTACCAATAATGCGAAGTGGAGTAGTGGGAACAATTGAGAAGCACGTCGCATGTAGCATGATGCACGTGTGAAGATGATGGATGCATGGATTCGGATCAAGGCCGTCATCGATGATCGTGCTGACGTGTCGAATGTAGCGGTATCAGACATACATACTATGATTTAGGACAAACAAAAAATTCCTAGATTCTACCCCGGACATTTATAAGATTATGTCCTTACAAATCTCCCACTATGTCTACGCCGGTACATACATAAAAAATCCGAATTATGCAATCAAATGACATAGGAGATAATACGGGGTGTGATCAAATTCGATAGGAAAATCAATGCATAAAAACATGACATATGTGCACGATGAATATCGGATACTCCTAACGAATGAACTCAACATATTCCTTAGGTGTAAAAAGATGGAAATATGAGACAATGACTCAATCAAATCATCAAATCAAAGCTCAAAGTGATTTCCACACCAATAACATCCAAAATAATTTAATGCTTTTTCAGGACTTTCAAGGAAGTGAAAACCCGTTTAAATTCTCCAACCAAACTCCCTCAGATTTATATTTTGAATAGAGGTGATCTAAATTCTCAAACTTTGGAGAATTGATGGTGAAACCTAATGGCCCATGTTTGGCATGTATTGTTTTTTTTTGCCTTTAATTTTTTTTCGGGCTCTTATAACCTCTTTGGACCCCAGATAATAAAATTTCTCAATTTTTTAGGTCCGATTAAATGGTGGATTAATCGCAAAGGATAGATAAGAACCTTTCGTAGCCCTTCGCAGTTTTAAAATACCACACAATCTCACCAAACATTTTTTACATGCATTCCAATCTTGTTAAGTTTTGTCACATATTGTTCGTTGTATAGACAAAATTGAGATTGAAATAATCAAGTCAATATGTGATAGACAAGTACAGTTATCAAATAAAACCGTGCATGTGTGCAATAAAGGAGATAAAGAGCCAAACATGTAAAAAGATATCACTAATCACATCTTAAAGACTCCAAACAAGGTAAAGCACATGGATACAATGATGTAGCATCTCAAATAACTATCAAACAGTCACACGGATAAATGGAATGAATTTTGTGACTCGTCTATCTTAAATGTTCATCTATAAAATGTGTAAATAATATAAATAAATCTTTTTGTGCTTTTCAAAAAATTTATCAAAATAAAATCTTTTTGAATTTTTCAAAAAAAATATATAAAAAAAACTAATGATACATGCTAGCAATAGCCAAAAGAGACATCATGTAAATCACTCTATGCTAGCAAACATGTCAATACCTCAACTGGGAATAGCGGTGGAGTTTTCCAAAGATGGTGACATATTTTGAACCAACTCTATAAGATCATGTGTGGTCTTGACCAAAAACTTCACTTGCTCACGAATATGTGCAAACTCTCTATCATTATGAGCAAGCAAAGTATCATGAATGGGTGCATGTACGGGGACGTGTGAAGTGACATGATATGGCACAAAACCCAACTTAGAACAAAACTTCCTAAGGTGTCCTCGCTTCTTACTGTGGTGGCAAACATAAACCGGTCTAGGAATTAACTTATCAAGAATTTTAGGATGAGCTTTCCTAGACGGATACCCATGAGACTTACTCACCAAAGTGGAGATAGGCTCGAGCGCATTAAAAGTAGTGAATGCACCGTCATTACCTTTTCAAACATACTCACCATCATTCAAAATGGGATAGGGAACCATCTTATCAACCTTCTCAGATGCGTTTTCTAATGAGAATTGGACCTCTCGTGCTTGTTCGAGATCATCCTCAAGTTGTGATACACGTGTCGTAAGACTATACACCGTGTTGGTCAAGTCACATTTTTCCCTTTTTAGCTCATCATTCTCTTCCTTCAACTCATAAATCCGAAAACCTAGGATCCTATTCGACCTTTTTGTTTCCATGGGCTCAATAAATAACTTTTTAAAAGCTTTTCGAATCACACTTTCATCTTCATTCTCATCCTCACTATCGCTTAGGTAGTGGGCATGGCAACTTTCTTGCCCTCTCTCCTAAGTCTAGTGGGACACTCAAATTTCTTGTGCCCTTTCCCATCGCACTCAAAACATCTTATTTTCTGAAGGTTTTCCTCTCTCTCTTTTTCATTCTCACAATAACTCTCTCTCTCTCCAAAAAGTCTTAAATCTTTCTCTAAAGCGGTGATCCTAAGAACTAACGCTATGTTACGCTTTTTGGTTTTAAATGACTCATTATATAATTCAGCGTAGGCGCGTTGAAGATTACTCTCGCTCTCACTAGCATCATCCTCCCCCCCACTCACTTCGTTCTCACTGTCGAGGTGTCCCTGTGAAGCATAATCCTCATCATCGTGAGGAGCACTTAAGGTGCTCACATGACTAGCCATGAATGCGGTGAAGTTACACTCATGAAGTGACTTATCTCTAGAGTCCACCGAATCGACCTCACTCTCATCACTAAGGGTAGCATTAAGGACATATTTGCCCTTTTCTTTGGCAAGTCTGTTTAGCCTAGTAGCACCCTCAAAAGCTCTATGACCCTTACCGTCGCACTCATAGCATCTCTCACTGTCTTTCTTAGGAGGGGTTTTTCTTTTCAAACTTATTTTTCTCAAAACTCTTTTTATCTTTGAAATTTCCATTTTTCTTGAATTTGAGAATTTTCTTGAATTTTTTTGCAAATAATGCCAAATCATCTAAATCAAAGTAACACTCGGAATCTGACATTTCTATCTCCCTTTTTCTAGATGACTCAACGCCCTTTCTTGTCGACCCCTCACTCTTCCTATCCTGGGCATTAAGTGAAATTCCCTTATCTTTAGGATTGACACATTTAGGAAACAAATCAATTTTATACGTTTGTAAGTATCCTACAAGTTCCTCTAATTTAAGCGTGTTTAAATTACCCATAGAATTTAGCACAGAGACTTTAGGGATAAAACGCTTAGGCAGTGATCTTAGCATCTTTTTAACAACTTTAGCATTAGGAATGTGTTCACTAAGATTAAAGGTAGTGTTTACAATATCAGATTACCTAGCATAAAATTCATCAAAACATTCAGTCTCAAGCATGGTGATAGTTTCAAATTGAGTTGTTAAGTTTTGCAATTTTTATTCTTTCACAGCATTAGTTCCTTTATGGGTAAGTTGTAAAACATGTCATGCCTCTTTTGACGTGGTACACATCATTATCCGTCGGAACTCGTCAGATGTGACGGATCCATAAATAGCACTTAGACTCTTAAAGTTAAAATATGGCCATTTAAATTCTTCTTCAGTCCATGCAGTCACAGATCTTAAATTAGTCATGTTATCAATAGTGATGAAGGGAGGTGTCCACCGTCTTTCAACCAAAATCCAAACTCTTTCATCAATGGCTTTTAAAGAAGATTTCATGCGGGCTTTCCAGTAAGCATAATTTGTCCAGTCAAAAACTGGCATTTTATAAGATAATTTCTCCATTTGAACACGCCCTTTTTCAAAAATCAAATTTTCAGAAAATTGATATCTGAGAAAATTTTTGCAGAAAATTACACTGTACAATTGTGTATTTGGTTCTGATACCAATTTGTAGAGTACGCTTTCGTTCAAATAAAGAAATTATTTAATTAAACTCAGTTTTTCATTTAAATCCTAAAACATGCATCTAGGTGTGATTGAAATCAATGTGATCATGCAAGAACAGTGAATCACAAACAAAACACACATATGAGGAAAAATCCCCCAAAGGGGCAAAACCTTTTTATTTTCACTATAATTTGTAATAAATGAATTACACAGATTACAATGAAAATAAGAGTGACATAAGAAATACCCTCAGGTGTCGGTTGTCGTCGACTGGAATCTCCCGCAAGAACTCCAAATGGGCAGCAATGAAGAAGAGACGGCTTTTCCACAAGTTACTCCAGATGAGTAAAAAATGATCCTCTTGAAGGTTTAAAGATTCACATACATATATGGGAGTGTTTATGTGAATAAATAAGGCATGAAACCTTAAAAGATAAAGTCTGTTTTCTGGGTCGTTAATCGCAGAAATCGTGTGTGAAAAAGACTTGGAAAACGTGTAGAATGAAACTAGATATTTATACAAAAATTGAGGCGACAGCGTCGTTCGAACGAGATAGGCATGTCGCTCAAACGAAGGACACGTGTCACTCGATTGAGATCGCGCGACATGCTTATATCGCTCAAATGACAGTGCGATGTTGTTTGAATAAGCTCGTCGACCGAGGCAGTCCGCTTCTACACTTAGAGAAATTTCTGCTTTTGTAAAAAACAAACCAGACTTTGAAAAATATTTTTCTGAAAAATTCCCAAATATTTATGCAAATATAAAAAACTCTAATAAATCATTTTACCAATAACGCGAAGTGGAGTAGTGGGAACAGTTGAGCAGCACATCGCATATAGCATGATGCACGTGTGACGATGATGGATGCATGGATTCGGATCAAAGCCGTCGTGGATGATCGGGTTGACGTGTTGAATGTAGCGGTATCAGACATACATACTAGCTATGATCTAGTAAAAATAAAAAATTCCTAGATTCTACCCCGGATAATTATAAAATTATGTCCTTACAGGGTTATTTTGTGTTATTGCATTTTAGGGCCCCTATTAACTTGTGTATTATTTATAAGGCTATCTAAGTAAGATTAAATATAACTCCTAAAGCAAAAGTTGTGTTGCGATAATAGAGGAAGACGATTATACGATTTAATATTTTTTTGAATTATTTTGATATGTCACTCCTTAAGGGTCATATTAACCGAATACTGATTTTTAACAAGTTATCTATTTGGAATTGGATATGTTGACCAGAACTAAAGTTATTGTCTTAGTTTATTAGTGCAAGATTTAAATTAATTAGTGCCATATTAATCTCTTATAATCATGAATTAGTAATATTTTCGCATTTAAAGTATTATTATTTAATGATGGTTAAATGAAGTGACTGTGAGCATTATAATTGATTATAAATGTGGGGAATATATGAACGTATGTTATATTTTAGTTAAATTGGTAAGTTTATGAAATTTAATATTATTTTATAGAATACCGATCGTGTTACATTGTTAGGTTTTGATATGATGTTGGTAACTACAATTCACGTTAACAAGGTAAAGAATAAGTAAACACGCATCTGAGGTGAGTGTACTCAATGAGTTGATTATTGATATATATATATATATATATATATATATATATATATATATATATATATATATATGAAGATGTTATTGCTTTATAAAAGTCAATAAATGTTGGGTTACTATGCAATTCAAGAGATGTTGGATTATTGAAATACATGGATATGTTTATTGTCTACAGCCTAGAGATGTGGGGTTTATTAAACTTCGGATATGTATATGGTATTATTTGGAACAATGATGGAGATGTTTATATACTTGAGATGTTTATATAATATTTTACTATATAGAGATAAAGTGCATTCACTGAGCTTTTAAACTCACTTTTTATACGTTTGCATTTTTAGGTTTTAGGAGTTTCCACGGCTGGGTCTAGGGTTTTGGGTGAATAGTAGCAGGGTTTCATCAGTTTTTGAATAATATAATAGTTGTAATTAAGTTAGTTTATTTTGGAGTTTTGTTTAAAATATGTCTCCTTAAAACAATTGGGTTTATAATATTTCGTACGTAAACTTTGAAGTTATCTTAATTTGTTTTACTTTAATTTAAAAAAAATATATGTGCTTACGAACTATTTAGTTATTTTTATGTTAGTGGGGAAAGTGTGTGACACTTGCGCCCTTACATCCTAAGCATGGTGTATGTGTGGATTAGCTTGGTTTGGGGTTTTTGTCATCATTTCCTTTATTTTTCAAAATTACATAACCCTATTTTTATCTTCATTTTAATATAGCTTCAAATGTTTTAAGAGAGAAAATATCCAAAATAGAAATCAAGCATTTTAGGTTCTTTCTTTTTAATAACTCAGATGCTTTAAAGGAAAATAAAGCTAGGTTAAAACCTTTTTCATATTTTCTTTCCTTTTCTTCTTTGCACTTGGCCAATATTTCATTGATTGATCAATCACAAAGAGGAAGAATAAAATATTTGAGCCATCAAACACCATTGTAACCATTAAACTTTTTTTTTCAACTTAGGAACTTTAATACACTGGATATTGTTGTTATCGTGTGGTTCATCAAGAGATTATTCATCAACAAAGATGAAAACGTTTGAGTTTGTTCAAGTGAAACATTGTTCATTGGTTCATCAAGACATCAAATATGTTGAGATTCTCTTCGACGTTATAAAGGTCTCTGGCTTGTTATGATTTGGTGGAAAAAGATGTGGTATGGGTTATCATGTTATGTGATAGTAAGAGATTTATCCCATCTATAAGTCTTTACCAGCTTTTTAATGAGATTGTTGCATTGGCCAAAGATTGTTTCCATTTGTGGATTTGTCCTCATACATCCTGTGTTACGTGTTAATTTATTTTTGCATTATTTATAATTGAAATTTTATATAAGATTAAAATTTATATTTTTATTATATCATTGGTAAATCTTTTTGCATAAACCCTTAGGGTGTGCTCTTTGACTGAGCTCTAATTAAAATCTATACAAATAAATTTAATTTGGTGTATTTTCCATTTTGGTACGTAAGACGCACTCTCAGTAGCACAACCACAAAAGAGAATATCATAGGATTAAGAGTTATACATCAAGAACATAATTCTAAACATGTCCTACACCTCAATCAATTATTAAAATAACCAATAAAATCCTACGCTAATAAATCTAGAGAAATCACAAAGGTGTATACTAAAAGAGCATGTAAGTCCTAAATACGAAATAGGAAAATCAAGGATAATAATCATATAATCATATATGATTATATGTAAACAGGAAAAATCTACGATAAACAGAAAAAAAAACTCTAATATTCAAAGGAACATAATATACATGGATTAATAAAATGATCAACTAAATGCGACAATAATAAAAGCATATTGTTGGGACAACCAAACAAAAGAGCATTCTCAAAAAACAAAATACTTTCAAAGTATTCAAGGTATGAAGCAAGAAAAAACTAAGAAAATAAATTATTCAGATATGAAATATCAAAATGATAACATGATATACAAAAGTCATATGAGAATCAAATGCACATTTTAACACAAGGTATATAAATTATGAAATGCTACCAAAGGCTAATTCTAAACCAAACAAACTCTAATGTTTAGAGGTGGAGGGGATTGATTTAGGATTCTTTTTCATTTCAATTTCAATTCGATCCAAAATATCATTCTTTATCCGTTCTAAACTCACATGAGGAACTTTGGGTTTAAGGGGGATATGAGGCACATTTTAGTTCACTTAACCTCTCTTTCCTTCTTTCCTTTTCATAAAAGTTCTTTGATTCTTCTTAACCCAAAAGTTTCTATCAACGGGTTTATGAGCAAATTTTTATTAATCAGAATATATTTAATCTTTGTTGTTCCTCACAAAACTCTTATCACTCCTACCCTGATGTAAACGTAAGGTTGGTTTAAGCAAAAAAGTAAAACTCCTTCAAATGACCGAATTTTTGTCAATGATCAAGATTGCATGACTTTTTATTATGATAATGATAATGCCATTAATATTTATAAAGATCCCATTCAACATCCACACACCAAACACATTGACATACGACATACCTTTATTATAGATCTTGTTGAGTGGAAGGTGTGTCATTAAGTTATGGTAACATGTAAGAACATAGTTCTCTCATTGACTAAATTTTGAATTGATAAAATATAGGATAGTTTTATGTCTTTTTCTTTGAAGATTGTTTATACAACTGGATTATATGCCAACGACATCGCATACAACATCAATATCCATTACACCAAAGTACAAGCCAAGAAATTAAGTAGTACATGTGGGGAATATAATTTTTCAAAAGACAAAACCAATACTTTGGTGAATTTTTAAAATACTTTTTTGAATTGGTTTTAAAGACTTTCTACGATTTTAAGTGTCTCATATTTTGAACAACACATTTTCAGTGACACTTGAAAACTCCCCTAAAAGGTTTCAACCTACAGGGGTTCTCTAAAGTCTAAAAAGACAAAATAAATATTTTTAAATAAAGTCCACTGCGAGAAAGTCCACAGTTGGGTTGCATTTGTTAAGACCTATAATCGATATTGAAAAAACTCACGATCATAGTTTTGTACCTACGAGGGGGGGGGGTCAAAATTACTTTGACTGTGGTATTACCTAGCCGCTATAGCGACACCTCTCAACCGTTACAGCGGGTTGGAGGACTCAATTGTGGGGCTTATGAAAGAGAAATTTTTTATCTATTAAAATTCTTTTTAATAGATTTTTAAGTGGTTTAATCATAAAGGAATCCTTTCACTTATAATGTAAAACCTATTTAAAGACCAATTCGTGATTAGGTTTCTCAAGACTGGTGAGCCCACTGCTTGGTATTTTGTTCTCTTTTCATGTTTTTGAAACACTTTTGCACACTAAATCACGTACTATAATAGTGTTTTCAATAACATAATTTCCCATATTTTAAATTATAAATATGTGGAGGTTTGGCTTTGGTTGCGATCAAAGCTTGTTAAGGTTAAAGATCGGTGAATCGGTTGATTTGGGTTGTGATCCAAGTGATGTTTGCGATACTGCTGAGCTAGGAGTCGAAGATATAAAGGAGGTTCAAGAAAACATGTCCAATTCATAAATCGATGGATACCGAGGCCAAAAGGTTTGTGGCTATAGACGGAAAACTGCGATGGAGATTAACAAAGCTAGTATTGCGGAGGTTGAAGATTCAGTATGCAAGGATTACGTGTTTATGATTAAATTCGTGTTGTAAATAATCCATGTCTCATTTGTAATCCTTGAAACTTTTGTACTAGTGCACTTGTCTTTGAGGTGGGTGCGTGTGTATTTTACCAAAAGGGTTCCATGTTAAATGACCGTGTGATTTATGTGTTTAATTTATTTTATTTTTTACATTAATTAATTGTTATTACCTCATATATAATTTGGACCTAATTAATTAATTGGTAAATTATAAAATTGACGTAATTTATTTAATTAGGATCCAACTAATCCAGTGTTTTTCATTTACACCATATTTATTTCATTAAATTAAGTTGAATTTGAATTTATAAATTGACCAAAGATAAATAATTAATCAAATTTGAAATTTGAAAAAATTAATTTGAGATTAATTTATTTTATCGACCCATAGGAAGACCCTTGTTTTTCAAACTTGGTATGAGAGCAGGTGCCTATTTGATGGGTCCAATTACGTGTATTGGAAAACACATATGAATTTTTTTTCTTAAGTCCGTTGACGAGCAGATTTGGAAAAATGTAGATCAGGGGTGTACACATCCTAGAACTAAGGTAGGATACATACTTATCTCTAAAGCCATAAAGAGTTGGAGTAAAGATGACCATAGATTATGTAATTACATTTCTTGATGACTTAATTCTTTATTTTGTGCGGTTATGTGGAGGATTTTTGCCGAATTATGATGTGTGGAATATCTAAGGAGGTGTGGGAGGCATTTCAAGTTACCACTCAGGGTACCAATACCATACGTGTATCAAAATACAAAAATCTCACCACTCGGTCCAAGATATTATCAATGCAAGAAAATGAGGCGTTTGGTGAGTTATATGATAAATTTTCCGGTATTGTAAAATCATGTTCAAATTTGGGCGAGAAAATTTCGGATAATAAGGTAGTGCATAAAATTTTGAGCTTTGTGCCTCCTAGGTTTTTAACACACGTCACGAACTTAATTTTTTATATAACATTGATAGTATGAAGGTTAAGGAATTCATAAGTTTTCTCAAAACTTTTGAGTTTGAACATTATGGTCCGCCCAAAAAAGAAAAGGTAATAGGTTTTAAAGCCCATAAGGCAGATGCAAACGATTTCGACGATGAATTCGGAAGTGAGAAAGAATATTTTACCCTTTTATTTAAAATATTTAGAAAATTTATCAAAAATAAAACATTTTTTTCTAAATCAATACGGTTAAAAAAATCTTCATGTAATCGGGATAAAAAGGATAAGGATTTGGGTATGTTTTATGAGTGTGGGAATTTAGGTCATAGGTTGATAAAGTGTTTCACTAAACTAGAATGAGGGGGTAAAAAAACATTAAAAATCACCCTTAATCATAATGAGTCAGAATCCAATCATAATGAGTCACCCCATGCTTGGTATTTTGTTCTCTTTATCATGTTTTTAAACACTTTTTCACATTAAATCACATACTTTAATGGCGTTTTCTAAAACATATATTCCCACAATTTAAAATATAAATTTGTGGAGGTTTGGCATTGGTCATGATCAAAGTTTGCTAAGGTTGAAGATAAGTGAGACAGTCAACTTGGGTTGTGATCTAAGGCACATTTGCGAGTTAGGTGAGCCAGTAATCGAAGGTATGAAGGAGATTCAAGCAGACACTTTCCTTTCATAGAGCGGTGTATACCAAGTCCTGAGGGTTATGCCAGTCAAGGCAAAGCAACTGTGGAGATTGACAGAGCTAGGATTGTGTGCCTGCGGTTAAATACGGGTTGTAATTCATGTTTATCTCTTTTATAATCCCATTTTTTAATAATAGAGGACTTGTGTTTGGGGTGTATGCCTGTGGTTTTTACCGAAAGGTTTCCACGATAAATGATTGTGTGCTTTATGTGTGTAATATCCTGTATTTTTCTGTGCATTATTTAAATTGTGAAATTTATTATATTTATTTGTCGTGACATGTGATGTCACTATTTATCTTTTATGTGTATTATATAATTTATTTGTGGAATCAAACTTAATACACGGTAATGCATTAATTACATATTGAGAAGTAAATTAGTATTATGGGCGACTATGGAATGGTCAGGGACTAGGTGTCAGAGGTTTTCTTGTTTAGATTGTTTGCTCAGTGTTAGGTCCCACTGATCGTGATGTAGTTTCTTATAATGTCGTGTTGTGATTAACTAATAAATAATTAAATAATTAATTTATTTTACTCGTATCGGGTAATATATTAATTTAATGAGATAATTAAGTTAGTAGAATGTGTAACTTTCGTGTGGCTTTTAGGACATTTGAAATATCCGTTTTTGACTTAAAATAGTGGGTCTTAAGTCTATTAGGTTAATATATGGCTTGGGTAGAGTTTTGGTCATTTGTAATGTTATTTGGGCTCATTAGGTTGAGGCCCATATGGGGACTAAGGTTAATTCCGTGGGAAGTTAAATTAATAGGTCATTAGACATAACCTAAACACATTAGATACAATTCAGAGAAAACCTAAGAGGCTAAGAGAAGAGGTACAACAAGAGAGAAAGAGATTTGTAGGTTTGAAGGCTAGGATTAAACCTATTGTATAAGGTAAGTTTACATAGATTAGGAATTTGATTGTTTTTATGTTAGAATAATGATTATACATTTGAATCTGAACTAATAAAAATGATTCTATAATCTAATTCCTAATTTATAATTAATTTAATAGTTACACTTCATGTTAATGGTATAAGTTGATTATATTGATAAATCTCATAAATACTTGAGAAGAAAAAACTATGTGATAATTGATTAAACTAGATTCGCAAGTTTCCAAGTAACCCTTATTTAGTTAGAGTCCCTAAACATGCATCTAAGGTGCGTGTGTCAACCCATAAATAAATAAAGCATGTGACACAAAAATATGCTGAGACACAGATTTCAGGAAAAAAACCCCTTTCGGGTAAAACCTTTATTTCACTATGAATATACAAGTCGCAACTTACAATTACATAGAGAAATCTGCAATGGATCAACGCGCAGCCAACCCACAAAGACACGCAGTCTTGAACTCAGCAAGAGAATACACGCAGCACCCTCCAAGGACTCGCAGCCCAATCAACAAAGGAAGAACCGCAGCTCTCCTTAAGGACACGCATCCATAAAACTTTGTAGAGACTCCCTTAGCAATGACACGCAGCCCTCGGTTGCAAAGATCTCTCCACAAAGATGAACAACAACAAAGTTTGTGATCTAGGGTTCCAAAAGATTCACAAAAGTAATTGGGATTTTTGTGTGTGAATCAAAAAGAGTCTTGGGACTCAAAAAGGTGAAGACTTAGAGTATTTAGGACTCTGAAAATCGTCTTTAAAAGTCTTAGAAAACAACTCCCCGAAGTTGGCTTAAATAAGAAAACTTTGAGCCTAAAAAATCTCGAACAGATCTGGTCGAGTTTATCCCAAGCGGACCGGTCCGGCTTGGAGGCGGATCGGTCCGGGTAAGCGGATCGGTTCTTTTTATATTTGACCTCTTCGGTTCACAATCGGTCCGGGGTATACTGGCTTTTAGCAGACGGATCGGTCCGGGTATGAGGCAGATCGGTTCTTTTATTCTGGGCGAACCGGTCCGGCCTGTCAGACTTTGATTCCTCTTCTTCTTTTGATATTCGGATCCGTTGATGACTGTATCAATCTTGAATTTCTTCAACGGTGTAACGGCGTGCGACATAACAAATTGCTAATGGACAAAAATGTCCTTACAATACTACCTTAGAATATGATTATAATTGTTATAAACTAAACCATTATAATTAATTTAGTAAAAGCACCTTGTTTAATTTGAGAATTGATGAAAATGTTAGATTAATTTGTTAAGGTTATGAAACTAGGGTGCTTATGCTCATATTCTGAAATTAAACCTTTAATACATGTTATAAGTGATTAAAACATGTACATATAGGTCAGTAATGATGTTATATAACTTATATCTGAAGGAGGGTGGGTTTAGTACTATTTAGAGGCCTCTCAATTAGGTTTATTAGTTGTTAATGTTGGATTTTTTTATTTTGGGAAGATGACTCGTTGTGCATCTCATTAAAACGAGATTTAGGTTCTAGTTAGAACAAGTTGGGGGTTTATTATATCGAAGTGTGTTTTCTCATTTGAACAACTTTGGAATATCATTCGAACGACTTATGTAGTCTAATTAGAATGATCTATTATCTCGTTAGAACGAGTTTAATTCAATTTGGATTTTTAATTCTTAATTAAATTTGGAAAAATAACTTAAGAATTTTGAAATGTCGCTTAGTAATCTATGAGTGGATTGCTATCCTTTGGACTATGCGTCAAGAATACCATGTGTGATTACTCATGGGGGACTTACTAGGAAGGATTCTTTATGGGAAACGTATGACATTGACCGCGTTGGTATTTCGGTGGTAGCGACGGGGTTACCTTAGTCATTTTACCTCGAGTCTTACTGCTAACATACCCATATCTCGAAGGGAATACATAAGGATGCTCTTCGTATAGTCTTGGACACGAAGGTCTATACGAATGATGGGAAGGCATAGTGTCCTATCCCTTTTACTGATGCTTTGAGGTTATAGGTATGGGACGCCCTATAATCATACATAGCATGCATGAGTGATCCTCGAAGGCGATCAGGATAGGCTTTTATATTTATGTGGGGGCTCATGCGTAGCCCATTTAATTATATGTGTTGGGGACCATGCTTATGTGGATATTAGACTTTGAGACTGTCTTTCCCTTATTGTTATTATACTCGAGATATATACACTATATTTATTCTGGAACTACTTAGTTGTATTCTATTAATAAAAATAATAATTAATCATTAGGTTTACTTGGTCTTGGGATTAGACATGTTATATTTAGGGTTGTTTGGTTAGTTTAACTAAAAACAACTAAAATATGAGAGGAAGATGCATGGTTATTATTGTAGCCCAAATTCGATTAAATTCTTACTATTTGTAGACTTGTTATTAACATTGTTGTTGAAATTTGTCTCCAGGTCCTAGACCGTCGTTGCAACCACAACCCTGATTCTCATTAGCATTCCTTTCATTTATTTCTCTTATATATGATTTAGGTTTCAAGCTTACGGGTTTATTCCTTTTATTTATTTTATATTCCCAGTTGATTCAGATTAATGTATTAGTCGTTATTTATGTTGGACTTGTTTATATTGGAGATAGTTTGTAAGTCATGTGATGGATTACATTTACTGTTGGGTTTTATGGTATAAAAAATTATGTTGGTTTATTTATATTATTATTATTATCGGTTATTTGGTGTTATGCTTCAGATTATTTCTAGTCATGCTTATAATGATACTTAATAATTTTAAACTCTTGTATTATTTATTTTTAGACTTGATCAATTGAGTTATAGATTTTACAGGGTGCCAAAGTTGGCATGAGAGCATTCCAGGTTATAGTATCCTAGGTCTTAAATGTATCCATAGTTTTTCCACATAATGGTGTGTGATACTTTATATCTTTGTTATTTAGATTATTATACTCTCGTTACTGAACATGTAATTATACAATTTTGTTTATTATCTTTCAGATGGTGAACACTAGGAGGAGGGTAACACGGATGATATCGACTGTGAGCGTTGAGTCTGAGGTAACAACAGTAGCCACAGCAAAGGCAGACACCCATATTAGCACCGACTGACTTGGCAGCCATTATAACACAAACACTAGTCATTACTGTGGTTATCATATGCTAGGAGCATCCACCACAACCGCTATCACCCGTGGTCGCCCTTATATTTGCTCCTCATGCTACATCTAATTGGGAGCGAGCCAGAAGTGACTTTGGGAAAGGAAATCCACCGAAGATTGCAGAATCTACAAACCAGATTGTTGCACACTAGTGGAGGCACGATATAGAAAGCCGCCTACGTCTCGTAGAGTGCACATATATTCAGATTCTTTCGAGATTCAGGCACGTAGGGGTTACATTACAGTAATGGGAGTCTGTTATCACCAAGAAAGACAGGTCACTTTTGACCATACAATAATTATGGGTAAAGTTCGAGGGGGAGAATTTCCCTTCATCGCAACATGTGCAATTTGACAAGTTAAGTTAGGATGATCGTACTGTGGCTGGGTACGAGTGGGAGTTTACTCTCCTTTCACACTTTACGTCAGATATTATCGCTGAAGCCCCCTAACAATGGTTGCATATAGGAATTTTACGTTGACCGATAGCCTTGAAGGTTTTACCTTGAGAAGGTGAGGGATATAGAGGAAGATGTGGAAAAGATACTCTAGGTTAACACCATTACAGAAGTTAGATTCCCCAATATGATTTTGAACATGGTGATAGTGGGGAAGAACATCAAGTCGAGAGTCTATGTGAAGTTCACAACTTTAAACAGCCTATTTCCCAAGGACAACTTTCCACTTCCACACATTGACTAACTACTCGATGCCAATTTTGTTTATGAGTGCATGACATTATCATAGCTATCAAGATATCCCCTTATTTCTACCTAATTAAATGAATATCTCATCTATCAATATGCATGTCTTATATTGTTACGAAATTATGTAGTTTGGGATATAAAACTCTAAGGTGACCTACGAAATGCATATCACAAAGATGTTCAGGTAATTTATCAGGTGTTCAATGGAAGTCTACATTGATGACAAGCTAATCAAAACAAAGAAGTTGGGTCACCACATTACTAATATTAAGAAGCTTTTTCGAATTAGGAATCACTAAAATACGTTGTTAAATGTCTATAAATGTGCTTCCGGTGTAATCTGTGGCAAATCCCTTGGTTTATAATCACTCATGAACGAATTAAGTCCAATCGAGACCAAATAAAAGATTTACAAGACATATAACAACCGCTTTTAGTTAATGAAGTTAAAAAAAAGTAATTGACATGTTGGTAACACTTAGGTGGCATTTGTTTTTTAATCTGAATCTGAATTCTGAATCTGAAGTCTAAAATCTGAATCTGAAAAAAGTAATGAAACCTCTAAACAAAGATTGTTTGTTCGAAGATTTTATGTCTAGATTTGAATGCATATTATTTGGATAGTTTTACCCTTGTCTTTTAGATCATAAACAATACATATTCATATGGTATAATATAATATATAACATAACAAAGTTCCATATTAAACATGCATGGTCATGAAAAAAATATAATTACACACGATAAACTATCAAATATATAAAAATGAATATTAGGCATCCAAATATCGGGAAAATTCCATAGCATAAAATGTTTAAAATGTTCAAAAAGCAACCAAAAAGCCATTACAACTCACAAAATACTAATAAGAGTAAATTTTTAATCATAATTTCTACAAAATAATTTATCTGCAAATTGGTCACGTAAACTAAACATTTTTTATTGGGCATCCTATAGAAATACTTAATCATAACTTGGTGGGGTTTTTATTTGTTCACTTTCTATTGTAGGCCCATCTGGTAATTCTACATCATCGTCTTCATATATGTCGAACAATGGATCATTAAGTGATACTCGTTGAAGGAAGTTATGTATCACCATGTATGCAATAGCAATGCGCACTTGAGTTCTAAAACTATAAGGAGGCATTATATGCAATATTGTGAATCTTTCCTTTAAACAACCAATTGTCCTTTCAATCACATTTCTTAATTTAGCATGCGCGTGGTGGAATTTCTCCTTTTTATCTCTAGCTTGACCGCGTCTAAAATTCGACAGCCAATATCGTGTGTTCTTATAGGGATGCGTAAAGCCTCTAGTGTGGATGTATGCAGCATCACACAAGTAATACATACCTACAATAATAACAAAACATAATTATGTAAAATAAATAGTAACAAAAAAGTTATATAAATATAAATATTTAATAACAAATATCAGCTTCAGAGGGCAATGAAAATTTATTCATCGGATGGCGCAAAGTCTCATTTAACACTCGTGAATCGTGTACGATCCCTTCCCATCCGTCCATCACGTATGTAAATTTCATGTTAAAATTACAAACAAACATGACATTTTAAAAACACTCCTTACTACCTCGCCCTCTGAAAGGGGTTTATCGATTGAAACATGTGTACTGTCAAGTACTCTAATAAACCCTTTGAATGGTCCTTCCCTAAGACATCGATGCCTTTGAATTTCTCCGATAGATTCATCAAATGCGGGAGGGACTATAATCTCTTTGGAAAAATAGAGCACTACCTCAAACAACATCGGAAGCAAGTCTCTATCTTCCAAAGACTTATTTCTAAACTTCCTTATGTCTGAGTATTTTTGTTTAAAGCAATACAGTTAAGAAGAATAAAAAATTAAGACACGTATCGAACATATAATAAGAAACTAATACATAAGCAACATCATGTTTAGCCCTTGCCTTTATAATATCATCCCAAATCTCATTTGAGCAGTCAAAGGTGCCCGTTTCTGCATTGTACCCATGACCAGTCCTATTTACAAGAATTCTCCAAGCACCATACCACCTTCGAAGAGAGTCCCACTGATTCTTGAGTTGTTTTTTGATCGTATTCATGATTATACTTTATTTTTTAATTCGTGAATGATTCTACTCCAAGAGATATTCTTCAAATATGTCCCACAATACCCTTCTCTGCCAATCTCTGTTAGACACAAGTCTATGAAATATTTTTCTAAACTAGTACTCGCAAATTTCATCCTTGGTGTGCCATACTACCCTATTATATAAAAATAAATCATTAAGAACAATACCTATTATTTGAAGAAAAAAAATGAGCCAAAAATTGATTAAATAATATCAATAAGAAACAAAATATGACTAAAGTTAAGGATGTCGTAAAAATAATATTTTGAAATAAAAAAATATAAGAAATTATTTTGTTAAATAAAATATTAGAGTTCATGAGCATGAAATAATATTTTTAAGAAAATTAGGTCTGCAAATGTTTTAGTAAATGACCGTTTTAAATAACATATACAAAACTAATTCATTAATAAAGACAAGCCCTACTCCAATCCCTACAGTAAATATTTTTGTGTGTTTTTGTGTATTTATATCAAGTAAAGTAGGGCCATAAAAAATTTACTATTTTTCTTACACATTTCAAAATCGCTTAAAAGAATAAGATGATAAATTAAGAGTAGCGCTATTAGCGCTCCCCAATTATCCTTTGGCACTCCATTTATGTTAAATCTTATAACAAACGCCCAATATAACCTTTTTCCTCTTCCTGTGCAACACTAGTCCGTGTATGTTGTACAACAAAATGTGAGTTTTTGTCCTCTCTCATTGGCATTAATTGGGGAGACAAATTTGTGAAATATACAATTTTTTATACTTATAATTTATTAAAGGGTCATTGTTATTTCAATGCTATCTTAATTTATATCATTTTCATAACTTTAAAAAAGCGTAAAATTCTTGAAAATTAAAAAAAAAAATTATATTCTAGAAATAAAAAAAATGTTCTGTTTGGAATATAAAAAAATGTAATATTTACAATAACGAAACGGTTTTATTATCATTGTTTTACAAAATATTTTTTTCACTTTATTTTTAAAAAAGTGTTCTAAATAACGTTCATTACAAAGTATAACTTTAAAAAAATGTTATAAAAAATGCTTCTCAGCTCTAGATATTACATTTGTTTTAAATATTAAGTTCTAAAAAAACATTATAAAATAAAATTTGTTTTATAAAAATGTTTAAAAAATTATGTCCAGCTATTTAAAAAAAAAAGAAAAATAACGACCATTTTTTTAAAAGGCCTTTTTGGTTCTTAAATTTATATGAATATTATGTTTTCTTCCGAGCTATTTTTTTTAAAAGTTATTTATTTCCAGCTTTTCTTAAAGTTCTTTCCAGATAATTAAATAAAAATACCCATTGTTTATGAACACCCATTTTTTCAGCGATTTTTAACAAAAAAATAACATATTTTGTAGCGTGTCGCTATTGGGGTAGCGCTATTGGCGTGCCATACTAAAAGCGACGCGTTACAAAATATGGAGTGCCATACGAAAAGCGACACCTTACAAAATATGTTATTTTTTAAAACTAAACATGAATGGGACCAAAATAAAATTAACACGACATGCTTCAAAATTTTATTTTACGTAAAATGAACATGACCCATATAAAAGGTGACACGACACGAAATCTCAATTTCTTACCAAACACGAGCATGTGCCACTTAAAATAATATTGTGTGTAGTGTCATGTTGTGTCGTGTCGTGTCGTGTCGTGTCGTGTTACACATTTATTAGGATCGTATTCGTATTTGATTAAAAAATGATTTTGTCTTGTGTCGTGACTAGTTGTGCTGCTTTTATTTGGATCGTATTCCTATTTGGTTCAAAAAAGATTTTGTATCGTGTTATTTTGGGTGACTTTTCGTTGGGTTGCTTTCACGCAAGGGTGGAGCAAAAATAAGTCAAAGAGGTGGGCTAATATTATAACAACCTCATAAATAATAGCTGAAAAAATGGGTGTTCATAAAATATGTTTTTTTTAAACATCTGGACAGAATTTTAAGAGTAGCTAAAAATAAATAACTTTTAAAAAAAATAGCTGGAAAGAAAACATAATATTCATATAAATTTAAGAACCAAAAAGGCCATTTAAAAAAATGGTTGTTATTTTTCCTTTTTCAAATAGCTGGACATAATTTTTAAAACTATAAAACCAATTTTATTTTATAATGTTTTTTTTAAACTTAATATTTTAAAAAAACGTAATATCTAGACATAAGAAGCATTTTTTATAACATTTTTTTAAAAGTAATACTTTGTAATGAAAGTTAATTACAACACTTTTTTAAAAATAAAGTGAAAAAAAATATTTTGTAAAACAATAATAATAAAACCATTTCGTTATTCTAAATATTACATTTTTTTATTTCTAGAATATAATGTTTTTTTTTATTTTCAAGAATTTTATGCTTTTTTAAAGTTTTGAAAATGATATAAATTAAGATAGTATTGAAATAACAATGATCCCTTAATAAATTATAAGTATAATAAAAATAATTAATACAACACTAAATTGTATATTTCACAACTTTGTCTCCCATTAATGCTAATGAGAGGACAAAAACTCACATTCTATTGAACTACAACATACACTGAAGTTATATTAGGAATTTGTTATTTAACATATGGAGTGCCAAAAAATAATTGGAAAGCACTAATAACGCTACCCTAAATTAATGGCCAACATAATATGCTATACATACGTCTACATGTAAAAACTGGAACAAAAATTTACATTTTATACCACTAGCAAAGTCATAACCATACTTAAGTATTACATAAAGTTAGATTTTTCACCTAAATTCATATAGAGATAAAATTCCAAAATGAAAATAAGATGGAGTTGACACCATACAACAATACTGATTCAACACTGTAATTTATATCAACAATCAATATCCATTAAGTAAATGAACTTCAAACATATCTACGACATCCTTATCATGTAATTATGTGATGATGCAACTAGTTTAATTATATAGGCTTATGATGAAGCAACAACTAGTAAGCAATGATGGCAATGAGGAGAAAAAAAACGTACCTGTGCTATTTGTTACAAAATCTGGATCGATTGTGTACTACGATGATTTTTTTTTATCGTCTATGAATTTACCATCAATGAGAACTACTATGATGAATTCAGATAAGCTTATCTACACGCTCAAATTTGTGTACTGAATTTGTACATTAATTTTTTGATATAATAAATAAATTATTTTTGATTGAATTTTTCATGTGATATATAAATATTTTAAAGAATTAACATAAAAAAATAAAAAATGAAAATCTCAAAAAAAAAAATTGCTATTTTAAAAAAATCGGTTAAACTTTCATAACTTCTAAAACACTTTAAACGCTGCAAAAGTTTGATCCATTTTTTTAAAATATCAAAAAAAAAAAATTTAGCTGATTTTTTTATATGGCTCCCTTGAAATATTTAAATATCACACAAAAAAATTCAACTCAAAAATATATTTTTAATATTTTAAAAAATAGGTTTGCACGACCAGTAACTATGTAAATTTGGTATGCACAAGAATCTCTCTCTCTCTCTCTCTATATATATATATATATATATATATATATATATATAATAAGTTACAATGGTGTTTTCACTATTCATAAGATGGGAGGACATTTCACGGTTCAGATCGAAGCCAACAAGGCACAAAATGAAGGGTAGAGATTAAAAGATTTTCTTTTCCTTTTTGGTCCCTTTATTATTCCATTTTCCCCTCTTTTCTAACACTTCATTTCCTTTCCCCCTCTTACTCAAAATTCAAAATCATGGTTAAAATAGGAAATATCACACTTCAATCATCTTTTGGCCCCACCACACACAAAGGACACACAAACAACACTAAGTCGTCTCTCTCTCTCTCTGTCTCTCTCTCTCTCAAATCAGCACCCACTCTCATTTCTCTACTTCTCTCCCGTTCTCTCATCGTGAACCCAAAAGAGCCCTACCACAACACAAACATCAACCCATTCTCTCCCTCTCCAATCCACCACCTCCTCCTCCTCCTCTACACCACACCCCTATGCACACGGCTACCCCCACCACAAACCCACGCATACACCATCACCCTCTGAGCTCCAAGGCTGTCGTCTCTCTCCCATAGTGGATTGACTTACGGTAGTATCCTTTTCTTTCTTTATTTCCAGATCTGTTTCATGCGATTTTACAAGTGTTGAATTTGGGGGGTTTAGTCTAGGGTTCAAGTGTTGGATTTTACAAGTATCCCCAGATCTGTTTCATGCGATTTTTTTTAATATCACTCTTGGGTTCGCTGGCTCATTTGCGGTATATTTTTTTGGGTTTGTTTATTGGTTGAAAATTTAATTTACGTGTTTGTTTAATTAATTGTGACAAGTAGATGACTCTTAGGGGTATTTATTTTGAAACTAATATCTCAAATATGGTTTTTACTTAAACTCGGCACTTTCTGAAATTAGATATAATGGAATCTATATGTGATAAGTTTCTATTGAACTCATGTGTGCAGGTTCAAGACATCTATTTGTGGTATTGTCTCTTTCATAGAAGTTTATGATGTAAGAATCATACCATATAATCATTTTCTTTTTGTACACATATGATGTGTGATGAGTATCTGTTTGTTTAGATACATACCCATTTGGGGTGTTTATGGTAAAAAACATACCATATATCTGTTTGTTTAGATACATACCCATTTGGGGTTTTTATTATAAGAAATATACCATATAACCATTTTCTTTTTGTACACATATGATATTGTGATGAAACCCATTTGGGGTGTTTATTGTAAGAAACATACCATACAACCACTTTCTTTTTGTAAACATTTGATACTTTGACAATATGAGCTTATCTTAGGTTTTTAGTCCTTCTCTCTATTTTTTTTTAATTCTTATTCTTTGATGCAGGATTATTTCATTAAAAATTAAAAATATTGATAAATGAGGTAATTTCTTTTGTACCTAAGTTTCTTTTGTATTCATTTTTGGTTTTAATGTACTAATTTCGTCGTTGAACCCGATTCAATTTGCACATCTTCACACTATTTGACTAATTTTCTTTTTTTATTCTTAGTCTTTGGTACAGGTAATCTCTCGATTGAGGTAGCCTCTCGAATTTCTTTTGGGAGTGTATTTTTTATTCAAAGCATCTCATGTATTGGGGTTTAGGGCTTGCTGATATTTTAATTTTTTTTTTGTATGTACTAATTTGTTTCTTATTTATGTTTTTGTTTTTTTCATTTGGTGTTTATTTTGTATTCTTTGTTGTTTTGTCTGTCTGATTTCACACACAAACATATTTTGTTATTTTTAGTCTCTATAAGTGAATTACTCATTTTATTCAAAGTGCATACATCAGTGTAAATATACAACCGTGGCATTGTCTTTTATTTTGAGCAATTGTCTCAACTACACCATGCACCCTAATCTTGATTTTACTTGAGTTATGTTTAGTTTTGTGCAAGTGTCTTTTGATATGGATTGGAAGCTAATGCCAAATGTGACTTTGGGGAATTTGGCTCTCTTTAAATATTGATGTTACTTGAACTTTGGTGGCTTTTTTAGGAATATATTTACACCTGAGATGCCATCCCTAAGGATGGTGTCAAGATCGATATTAATTCGGAGGCGGCAAAGCGAGTGATGAAAGGGAAACAATGCTCCAGAAGGGTGAGTGAATTTCCTTAATTGATCCCAAAGTACTCACTCACTGCCAGGACTCCAACATCACCATTGATTTTATAATGTACTTTATTTACCTATGATGTTATCTCTTTTATTCCCAAACAATATCTCATACATAGTGTACTTTATTTTTGTATTGCGGTATGAACTCGAGAATTTTTAGCCACCACTGAACGGTGAACTTTTCATTGTATGTCTGTTAAAGGGGTGATTCAATTGATTAATGCATCTGTCAAGGTGATATAGTTGGGAGTTTTTTTGTTCAAGTGATGATTTGAGTACAAAATGGATTATTGCATCTTGATATTATAGTTATGAAAATGTTTATAACTTTTTTGTTTATTATAGTTATGCAAATGTTTATAGTTATTTGACGAAATGTTTTGAGTAATAGTTTTAACAATGAATCTTGGATACATTTTGCAGACGGACACTGCATGAACGAAGCTAGAGTGCTTCAAAACTTTACGAAAGCAAGAGCACCTAACCGCTTCACATAGTATTAACTACCTCTGGGATGAAGTTCAGAAACAGAAAGAGCTTGAGCAAATTTTATAGAAATGATATGGTAATCTTATATTCGAGTAAGGTAGTATCCTTAATCACACCCCTGGTTCTTTAAGGCAACCACCGCATGCGCGATCGTATAGTATTTCCACACCAGTGCCTTATTTTATCTATTCCGCACCCTTCGTTGCACTCTAATCATATGTTCAAGTACCTTTTGTTCTGTTAATTATGTTTTCAATTTTTTGAAATTTAATTTTACAAAATGCTTGAAAAAATGCACTATCAAAATTAAGAAAAAAAAATCATTTGGATTTATCTTTATATTATCGAGCATCAGAAGCATATGAAAGATATTCATAATCATTTACATCTGGTAAAAGGGATGCACATACCAAGAATGGTTCTAAGACCATCCTTTAAGTTAGAGCCAAACATCCACATGTCAGGAGTGAATATCGACCAATGTTGGGGGTGGGGGTGGAGGCGAGGATCCAAAGCAGGAATGTATTATACACTGGTAGTAGTGTTGGGGAGTGTTTTGTTTGTGTTACAAAGAAAAATAGTTGCTAGGCATCATTCTACCTGAGAATTTGCTGACAATACCAAATTAAAATAAGCATTACTATAGGATAATAGCATATTCTACCAGTAAGAGACTAAAATTCAATCACGTGTATAAGAGACTACAAGTCAATCATTTGTATAAGAGACTAGAAGTGGTAGAGGCGTATATAAGGGCCTTGAGAACATGGGTTCAATGGATTGATGCAAATATAAACACAAGCCGTACACGGGTATTTTTTCGTGGATACTCTACTTCTCATTTCAGAGGAGGGCAAGGGAACTCCGGTGGAAGTTGGGACAACGGTATTCAACCCATACCCGTGGTTGATGAGCATTTTTTATATGAATATTGCAAAGATGACGGACTATAGAAAATATTGACATCCTTTAATTTTCAGGCAAGAACAGGGGCAGATGTGGTGCTACTGCAGCAGCGTAATCACAGGGGCAGAGGCAAGCACATGCAACCGGCGTAATTGCAGCAGTGTTGCTCGCCTCATACCAGTGCCCCTTCCAGTACTCCTCCTCCTCCGCCCCTCCCTGCAGCGCCCCTCATCTCTCTCGAGTCTCTCCCTCGAGTCAGCGATTCGCAGCAGCAAGCCAAGCCAAGCGGGTAACTTTCGATCTTTTTTGTTTTTGTACTATGGAATTAGAGTAATTCGATCTTTTACATGTCTCTTCTGATGGATGGAAGTGCAGCATTAGGTCTTGATTTGAGCTTTGTGACACACGGATTTGTAATGGAACTAATCTTGGACAAAAGGTAAGAGACCACTTTGAATTATGTTTCATCAGAGACGTATATCATAGGGATCAGACATTTTCATTAATTACTTTGTATATTTACCATTCTTCTCAAAGAAAACCTGTTATTTTCCGTATAAAATGTATCTTTCTCCTGCCATCGAAAGATTTAGGTCATTAGAATTAATTCACTATTATGTTGGCAACTTGATATGTACTATATGTACTCAAATTTAGTCCTAATTTTGGATATTTTCGTGGGGAAAATGATTGTGCTTCCTTCTTATAAAATGCACATACCTGATTATATTGATTGTAACTTTGTCAGTATGGACGAAGGAAGAGGTGTTAGTCGTGCTCATATGATGGGTGCTACATGGCCTATGGTTGTGGAAACATTAGCTATGTACAGTACAATTGAATAGCAAATGATGAAATTCTTACTGGTAGAGTTATCTGTTACTCGCTGTTTCATTATAATAATGGATTTGGTAATAACTGATATAAAGATTGTATTATAATTAGTGATTTTCTTTATATGTTTTTAATTAGGTGCAAAGAATGGTGCTGATTACTTGCCATTATGCCATATAAGCATCTTTTGTGCATTGATTGTGTTGCTTTGGAGAGTGAAAGGTGTACATATCCTTGATGTGGTCACTTATCTGATATGTAGTGTCCTAACATATAAACCTATCCCGAAAATCCCAACCTAAAGTGGCCTTCTTTATAGTTGTTCCTTCTTTATATCAATTTATTTATACCTCTAATAATGTAAGTTAGTAATTTACAAGGGGTTTCTTTCACTTGCAAATTTTTTTATTAAATTCTTTAAGATGTTTGAGAAATGTCTTATTACCCCAGAGATTGTAAGGTGTCTTTATACGTACATGAACAGACATCTTTAATTCATTCTTAAAATTGGGAATATGTTCTAAATAGTAAAAACTAGCAGATCCGCAGTTGAATGCAATCTGTTGTAACAGATCTACAGTGGGCTATAGCAGATCCGTAAAGTGATGTAGCATATCCGTAGCATTCCATTCAAAGGTTCTATTTTTTTGGTTTCATATTATGTTTAGATGCTACCTTGCACGGCCATATACAACAGCAACGCAGCTATATACAGTACAATAACTAATTCACCAAGTTGCTATATATATAGTACCTTGCATATGAGTTGCTATATATAGAGTACTATATATGGCTATATGTATGTACCTTGCACGGCTAATTCAGCAGTTCTAATCCATTTGTAGCAGGGAGGTTGTCCGGGAATCCAGCAGGTCTAATGCCATACCTCAAGTTCTGTGCATATCGTCTTATGTAAGTGTGTGGATGTATATTTATTATATTTAGTGATATTTTAAATACATTCACTATTCAAGTCGTCGACTAGATTTTCTGTCACAATACACGTGATTGGATTAATATTTATATTGCGAGTTATATTTTGTTATGTGCATCATTGACGCGATAAACATGGCATGTTATCAAAATTGTTCCACCAGAACTGTCGTCGCCACCCCACACAAGCGTGTAGCTTATATTCAAACTGGTGTAGCTTTTCTTATTAGTCTTTTTTCTTGCAGGGGCACTTGGGTGTTCGCCTTCTTCAAATGCAGCAACTGCTATGTATTTCAAGTTAGCGAGGATAAGTTTTGGCATACCAACATGCATACCAAAATACTCATATGCAGGTTTGATATAATATTATCTAGACATCAATAAAATTTTCAAATTCTGCGTTTTCTTAGTAAAAAAACTCATATTTCAGGCTCGACCTTTCCTTATTAATGCACTTGATACCGAGGAATTTGAAGGGTTAGCAGATCTAAGTCTAGAAAAGAATTACGTTGATAGTGAAATGCTTAGAATGATTGAGGCTTCTGCAGCCTGTGTGCGACATTCACCCACAAAGAGGCCACGAGTGGGTCATGTATATTCAGGGATAATAAGCTATAATCATTACATTTGCTATTATTATGCATTACATTTGCTATGATCATCTATAATCAGCTACTCTTTATAGTTGTAATGCATTACATTTGCTGATTATGCATTACTGTTTAGTAGCTGATCATAACATTTTCTTCTTATCTACAATGTTTTGAGTTAATCATGTCTATTTTTTTATTGTTTAATTTCAGATTATGACAAATACGAGGATAACGTGTCAAGCATGATGTGGGCGATACAAGCGGCATGGTGTAATTGTGAACGCCCCTGGAAATATGTTGTTGTAATGAGATTGTTTATCGTCTTTATGTGCAATTTCAGCATTATGACCTGGATACTTGAAATTGTCTATTGTGGTACATGCTTTTTTATACTTGAATAGTTGGTGATATATGCGAGGTCCAGGATTGGACTATTATTGTTATTGCTATGGTATTTTGTATTGTCTAAACAGGGTGGATAGTCATATAAACGAAGGAAACTCTGCCCAATTTTTGTAAAATATTCGTATTATGAATGAAACTTGAGCAAAATTTTATTATACGCTAAGTGCCCAATACTTTGTTAGTGCTCAACTACTCATGGAAACATTTGTACATTCATTCTTTGTATTGTAAGTGATTATAACATTTGGTTTGGTTAGTATGCACATATTGGTATCACATTAGGGAATTTGTGGCAATTGGTTTTCTAATATTCTGTTCACACTATTTTGTTAGGGAACAAAATATTTACTGTACTTCGAAAAATTTCGTCGATTCGAGATTACATACTTTGAAAAATTCATTTTGACCCCTCACTGTGTTAATTTCTCTGTGTCGCTGCCTGTGTCGTCCTAGCATTAGTCTTATTTTTTTTACCAAAAACACTTGACACAAATAAAATCAACATCTGGCGATACGAATTCCAGTTTTTTTTTTTTTAATTAAATGTGATATTTTATATTGATTTTTTGTGGTGTAAGCTTAAATATAAATATTGTGCTAGGAGATGCTCGAAAATTTTCATAGCGTTTAGTTTGTTTAGATAAAAATATTATTATTTTGGCATAATGTTTTGTTGTGTTTAACCAGGTCGTGTTTAATAAGGTTGTGCTGTAAATAAAATATGTTATAGTGTTGACAAGTTATAGACAATATAAAAAAAAATTACAAACTAAAAATGACCTCGGCCAAAATATACACGACATGACATGAAATATTAATGTTTACCTATCTCGAACACGACCCAATGTTTTTTTAACCAAAAATGAACTTAACCAAATTAAACACGAAAGGACATGAGATTTCATGGACATTTTTTTTTAAAGTACACTTTGTTTTGTCGCGGAACGAAATTTTCGCCGTTTTGTAATTATGCACTTTGAAAATTTTGTCGTTTTGCGATTACGCACTTTGAAATTTTTTGGAAACGTGCCTTCAGGCACGGGCATACGCTAGTATATATATATATATCACTGTTCTAAAAAATCCACCTAGACTCCGCCTAGGCACCGATTTGGGAGAAACGTCCCGCCTTAAGATTTTGACGCCTTATGCTTGGTAAAACCATTAAGAGACACTTTTTCTCTAAAAACAACAATGCTTTAGTGAAAATGATATCGTCTTTTAAAGATTTTTTTACAAACCGGACCATTATCTCATCCATAATAATCAAATAGTATTTTAATTTGCAAATATTCAGACATATTTTTATGACATGTACAATTTTAGTATTTTAATAGCGTTCTTATGGTTAAAAAATATTAAAATATATTAAAAAGACCTAAAAGCCTTTTCACGCCTAAGGCCCGCTTAGACTTCTAAGGTTTAAGGCTTGGCCTCCACGCCTCGATCACGCCCCGCGTTTTTTAGAACCTTGATATATATATATATATAGTCCTGCTCTTGTGCGAACCAATCCGCATTTTAAGAGTGCGGACCGAACATGTGTCACCTGGACGGTAAAATCAAATCGTATCAGTTTACCACCCGGTACACCAAAATCAAATTGGCCGGTATTTCAATTTTCTCAGGTTTCGGTAAATTCTGGTTTTTTCTTATTTTTTCTGGTTTTGGTAAATTCTGATTTTTTCTGGTTTCGGTAAACAGCACTAAAAACCCCAAAAAATCAAAAACAAAACCAACCAACTTTTTTAAATATTAAAACCAAAACCAACTTTTTTTCTGGTTTCGGTAAATTCGATATGGTAATTTTGGTAAATTTGGTACGGTACGAAAATTTCGGTACGATTTTTTCTAGTTTTGGTAAATTCGTTACGGTACGGTAATTTCGGTACTATTTTTTCTGGTTTCAGTAAATTCAGTACGGTAATTTTGGTAAATCGTTTTTTTAAATATTAAAACCAAAATCAACCAACTTTTTTGCGGTAATTTCGGTTTCAGTAAGACCGATTTCTGGTATTTTAATATATAAAATCAAAACTATTTTTTTTCGGACCAAAACGGTACAGTACGATAAAAACCCGTACCGCTTCCACCCCTAGTAATATTGGACTCTTTCTATCGCTTAACTAATAAGAGGGAAAACTATTCTTAAAGTTCAAATATTTTTAAAAAAATAAACAATTTTTTTGGCCTCTAAAATCTGAGCGGGTTTAAATTCAAACTTCAAAGGTGAAAACAAACACCACATGAATCGTTTCATCTCAAGGTTGTAAAACAAAAATTGACCATTCTTAAGTACTAAAAAAGGGGACTGTGAATATTTGCAGTGATGAACGTGACAAGGCATTTTAATATATCAAACTTTATCTAGGATCCCCTGTTACTCTTTAGAGCAACTTATATCTAGGTCCCATTTATTAGGTCAACAAGCTTATAAGTCCTATTGACTTTTTCATAATCCCATAGGTCCTATTCCAACTTTTTAGGAAATTTTTTCACAATTTTACCTTTTTAAAACCAACCATCCGTAACTTCCTTGAGGAAGTTACATAAGTGGTTGGACTTTTTTTTTTAATCTTTAAATGATCATAACTTTTGATTCACAAATCCGTTTTTCGCAAAATTACTATTTTTGAAATCTGCTCGACGAGATCTATCAAACAAGATCCATGAAGACTATAAAATTCCAAAGAAAAAAATTTACACAAACAGTAAACTTTACTGTATGCACTAGAATATGAAATAGTTTTATATATGTGACATTTCACAAACAGACAGTAACATTTACTGTGGTAATACTACACAGTATATATATATATATATATATATATATATATATATATATATATATATATATATATATATATATATATGGTGAATCCAAACCCTATTTTTTCAAAATTACCTTATATTTGAAGGTTCGCGCTAGCGGTATCCAATCCTTGCCACCATTATTGGAGCTTCAACGACCTTCGTTAGAGCTCCGATTTGGGTGGGTAAGGGTGGCATGTGGTGCCGCTGGCGCGGACCTTTGAAAATAAGAGACTATTGAATAAAAGGGCTTTCGATCCACCGAAGTATCATGGGGGGCCGCTGGCGCGGACCTTTGAAAATAAGATTGGATAAATGGGATCGGGATCATCTGGAGCGCCAATTTGGGGTGAATAGGGGTGGCACAGAACTTAAAAATAAGAGCATATTAGATATATATATAGTTTGTAAAAATATCATAGATATTAAACTTTATTGTATACACCAGAAAATGAAATAGTTTTATATTTCTGACATTTTCACAAACAATGACATTTACTGTGATAATATATTTATGAAATAGTTTTATATATATAACATTTTCACAAACAGTAACATTTACTGAGTTATTATTACACAATATATATATAACATTTTCACAAACAGTAACATTTACTGAGTTAATATATATATATATATATATATATATACACGGTAGATCCAAACCTCTTTTTTTTTTAATTACCATATTTTTAAAGGTTTACGCTAGCGACATTCAATCCCCACCACTACCCACCCCAATTGTCGAAGCTTCAACGACTTTCATCAGAGCTATGATTTAGGTGGGTAGTAGTGGCATAGGGTGCCGCTGGCGCGGACCTCTAAAAGTAAAAGAATATTAGATAAATGGAGTTTGGATCCACTGGCGCTCCGAGTAGGGGTGACAGTGGGTTAGGTTTATATCTATAACATTTTTACAAACGTTAACATTTACTGTGTTATAACACAGTATATATATATATATATATATATATATATATAGGGTGGATCCAAACCTCTTTTTTCAGATATTATCTTATTTTTAACGGTCCGCGCCAGCGGCATCCAATCCCCACCCCCTTTATCGGAGCTCCAACAACCTTCATCAGAGCTCTGATTTGAGGTGGCATGGGATGCCGATGTAACATTTTCACAAACAGTAACATTTATTATTTGTGAAAATATTACAGATATAAACCTAATCCAATGCTACCCCTACCCACCTCAAACTGGAGCGCCGGTGTATCCAAACTCCATTTATCCAATATTCCCTTATTTCCTAAGGTCCGCGCCAGCGGCACTCCATGTCACCCCAAATCAGAACTCTGATGAAGGTTGTTCGAGCTCCAACAATTGGGGTTGGTGGTGGTCGGGATTAGATACCGCTAGCGCATGTCGTTAAAAATAGGTTTGGATCCACCGTATATATATATATATATATACTGTGTTATAACACAGTAAATGTTAATGTTTGTAAAAATGTTATAGATATAAACCTAACCCACTGTCACCCCTACTCACCCCAAATCTGAGCGCCAGTGGATCCAAACTCCATTTATCTAATATTCTTTTAATTTCAGAGGTCCTCGCCAGCGGCACCCTATGCCACTACTACCCACCTAAATCATAGCGCTGATGAAAGTCGTTGAAGCGTCGACAATTGGGGTGGGTAGTGGTGGGGATTGAATGTCGCTAGCGTAAACCTTTAAAAATATGGTAATTTAAAAAAAAAAAAAGAGGTTTGGATATACCGTGTATATATATATATATATATATATATATATATATATATTAACTCAGTAAATGTTACTGTTTTTGTGAAAATGTTATATATATATTGTGTAATATTAACTCAGTAAATGTTATTGTTTGTGAAAATGTTATATATATAAAACTATTTCATAAATATATTATCACAGTAAATGTTATTGTTTGTGAAAATGTCAGAAATATAAAACTATTTCATTTCCTGGTATATACAATAAAGTTTAATATCTATGACATTTTTACAAACTATATATATATATATATATATATATATATATATATATATATATATATATATATATATATATATATATATATATATATATATATATATCTAATATGCTCCTATTTTTAAAGTTCTGTGCCACCCCTATTCACCCCAAATTGGCGCTCCAGATGATCCCGATCCCATTTATCCAATCTTATTTTCAAAGGTCCGCGCCAGCTGCCCCCATGATACTTCGGTGGATCCAAAGCCCATTTATTTAATAGTCTCTTATTTTTAAAGGTCCGCGCCAGCGGCACCATATGCCACCCTTACCCACCCCAAATCAGAGCTCTGACGAAGGTCGTTGAAGCTCTAATAATGGTGGTAAGGATTGGATACCGCTAGCGCGAACCTTCAAATATAAGGTAATTTTGAAAAAAAAAGGGTTTGGATCCACCGTATATATATATATATATATATATGCTGTGTAGTATTAGCACATTAAATGTTACTGTCTGTTTGTGAAAATGTCACATATATAAAACTATTTCATATTCTAGTGCATACAGCAAAGTTTACTGTTTGTGTAAATTTTTTTCTTTGGAATTTTATAGCCTTCATGGATCTTGTTTGATAGATCTCGTCGAACAGATTTCAAAAATAGTAATTTTGTGAAAAACGGATTTGTGAATCAAAAGTTATGATCATTTGAAGATTAAAAAAAAAAGTTCAACCACTTATGTAACTTCCTCAAGGAAGTTACGGATTGTTGGTTTTAAAAGGGTAAAATTGGAAAAAAAAGTTCCAAAAAATTAGGAATAGGACTTATATGTAAGAGAAAAACATGATGGGACTAGAATGTCTATAAGAACGTCTAATAGGATCTAAATGTAAATGCCCCTGTCTAATATGATGAGAACATCCATCTTTATTTGGTACTGTATGAGCATGCAATCAATAAAGCCTTAATTTGATACGAAGATAAAAAAACTAAACCAAGTTATTACATCACTCATACTTTATTATATGTCTAATGACAATAGATGCTAATATACAGGGTAGAGCTGTTAAGGGATGAGAGGGGCTAAAGCCCTTACGAGTTTTAAAAAAAATTAAAAAATAGGTATATAAAAGTATTTGGAATAAAAGTTTAAATTCTAAAATTTTGTAGGACTTTTTTACAAATAGACTAAAATTTTAATTCTTTAATACCTAAACCAAAGATAACAAGTTAACAACATCAACAAGCCCACTACTCGTTCCAAAAAGACCCCCTTCCAAATAGAAAACTTCTTTGGACGACGTCCCTGCTTGGTGGTCCCCTTTCCCCTGCCCGAGTCCCCTTTTGAAGGCTTTTAGGCTGCTTGTGTTGTGTCCGTGGTGGTGGTCACTTCTCCCCTGTCTGAGTCCTTTCCCCTGCTTCTAGACAAGAGGTAAATTTTGACTTTCTCTTATTATTTATTTGTTTGTATATGTAAATTTTTTTGCATTGATTGTGTTTATTTGAAGATTAAGATTCTAATTATATATTTATTTAGGGATCCAATTTTATATTTATTTAGAGTTTCTAATTTTTGGGGTATTAGAGTTAATGTTTAGAGTTAAAATTGGGGATATAATTTTGTCATGTTATGCTTTCAATTTTAGAGGATATTGATGTTATGTAATGCTATTAATTTGGGGGGGATATTAATGACCCTAATTTTTTTTGTCAAATCAATCAACTTATGGTGAAGTTTTTTAAAAAGAAATTGGAGTCGACATCTACACCACATATTGAGAGCAATGTAGAACCAGATGGAATTATTTTAGAGGATTCTCATGTCGATCCCGCCCTACGAACTCCAATTGCTCGTGGCAATCCTAAAGTGGAAGATAAACTCTATAGAGACTCTTTACAAAAGGGGACTTGCCAACATCGTGGCCACACGTTCCAGTATAAAACTATTGGCAAATAAAAATAATTGCGGCGTTTTGACCCTGCTTGGTTTGATGAATTCTCTCCTCAGCTAGAATATAGCACGCCTACTAATATTGCATATTGTTTGTGTTGCTATCTTTCCAAGCAAAAATATGGGGGACCAAGCAACTGGGGATACATTTATGGATGAAGGGTTTTCTAATTGGAAGAAGAAAGAGAGATTTATTACTCACGTGAGAAGTCCCAACAGTATCCATAATTAAGCTTTGAAAGCATGTGCGAATTTAATTAACCAAAGTCAACATATTGAGACAATTTTACACATACAATTAGACAAAGCTCGTATGGATTACCGAACACGACTAAGTGCATCAATCAATTCTATTAGGTTCATTTTACGCCAAAGACTTGCATTTCATGGTAGCGATGAATCAGAAGAGTAAAAAAATAAAGGGAACTTTCTTAAACATATGATATTTGCTTGTGATTTAAATCCAGTTATTAGAGCCGTTGCATTGAAGAAACCACACATTGATATCACCGAATATTCAAAAGGATATTGTTAATTCAAGTTTAAGAAAAATTGTGGACTTCATTATCAAAGACATCGGAGATTCATTTTTTGCAGTTTTAATTGATGACTCCTGTGATGTGTCAATTAAGGAGCAAATGGATGTCGCGTTGCGCTATGTTGATAAAAGTGGTGAAATTATGGAGCGCTTCATTGGTGTAGTACATGTTGAGAATACAACAACCATATCATTTAAGTTGTCAATAAATAGTCTATTTGCAAACCTTGGGTTGAGCTTTTCTAGACTACGTGGGCAAGGTTATGATGGAGCAAGTAATATCCGAGGTGAATTCAATGGTCTCAAAACACTTATTTTGAAGGAGAATGGATGTGCTTTTTATGTTCATTGTTTTCCTCACCACTACAGTTGGCTCTTGTTGTCGTGGCAAAGAAAAATGATGATTTTATGACTCTTTTTACATTGGTTTCTGGCGTTGTTAATCTAGTCGGAGCCTCGTGTAAGCATCATGATATTCTGCGTGAGAAACAACTTCAAAAGATTAATTGTGCAATTGGAAAGGATGAGATTCAAATGGGGAAAAGACTAAATCAGAGTACCTCTCTCCAACGTCCCGGTGACACTCGTTGGGGCTCACACTTTTGCACTTTACTAAGCTTGATGAATATGTTCTCCTCTGTACTTGGTGTTCTTGAGATTGTCAAGTGGATGCAATCAACCCCTTGTAAAGATTTGATGCAATAAATGCTATAGATACGATGTATACTTTTGAATTTATTTTTTGTATGCACTTAATGAAAAATGTATTGGGGTTTGCAAATGAATTATCAAAGGCGTTGCAAAGGAAAGATCATGATATTGTAAATGCCATGTCTTTGGTCCGAGTATGCAAGCAACGATTACAAATGATGCGGGATGATGGGTGGGAGTTGTTGTTTGATGAAGTTTGTACATTTTATGAGAAAATTGAAATTGAAGTTCCCATTATAGATGATGTATTTGTTGCTAAAAAATGATCACAACGTAAAGCGGCAAAAATGACAAATTTCCATCATTATCGCATTGAGTTATTTTATGCGGTCATCGATATGCAACTTCATGAGCTTAATGAACGCTTCAATGAGGCGAACACCGAGTTACTACTTTGTGTGGCATGTCTTTGTTCTGGTGATGGGTTTATTGAATTTGACATGATAAAATTAATTCGCCTTGCCCAGTTTTATCCAAATGAATTTTCAAGCTTCCAATTGATATTTAACTTGGAACTTATATTCTTGATGTGCAATCTACTCCCGCGCTTTCAAGGATTGTGTGGACTTTCTTATCTTGCAAAAAAGATGGTTGAGACGAAGAAAAGTGAGGTATTTACGTTGGTTTATTTGCTTGTGATATTGGCGTTGATCTTACCGGTTGCCACGGCTTCCGTGGAAAGAAAGGGTGTTTTCGGCTATAAATCTCATAAAGACTTCATTGCGCAATCGGATGGAAGATTAATGGATGAATGATAACATGATCGTGTATGTGGAAAAAGATGTACTTGATGTTATTGATAATGAGTATATCATTCAACGCTTTCAAAATATGAAAAGTCGTCGAGGACAATTGTAGTAATTACGACACAAATTTTCAATTGAATATGAAGTCTTTTCTGTTATTCTTATTACTTTTTATTTTAACAATTTTGTAGCCCCCACATATGAAAATTCCTGGCTATGTCCCTACCAATATAGAAGTTGACTTTGGAAGGTAAGTCTCTTCCAACTTTGGAAGGTAAGTCTCTTCCACGAAGCTAAGTCATTATTTAAAATCCCCCTATACCATTTTATTTAGACCATAAGATAAATTTCAAAAAATTAAAATAAATTTAATTTTTTTAACTTTTAAGTTGTTTCATTATCTTAATTTGCCTTGATTTTTTTTTCATGTACAATACCCTTAAGCATAATTTGTCACCATTAAGTAAAAACTAATTTTTTTAATGAAACTTAATGGATATGATGTCCACGATTAGAAGATCATCTCCAATTTTTTTCATCAAAAAATTCAATAAATAAACGTTGAGATGAAGTGATATGTAAAAAAATGCTATAAATATTCATTTTCAACCGTTAAAATGTTGGGTCAGCGCCAACCACTTTATTGATTGAATGTTTTTATGAAACTTCATAGATATGATCTTCTCCCTGTCGAGATCATATCCATAAAGTTTCATTAAAAAATTCAATCAAAAAGTGGGTGAGATGATTGGCAATATTTCAACGGTCGAAAATGCATATTTATACCATTTTTTCACATAATTATATATATATATATATATATATATATAATGCTCTTGTGCGGACTAGTTCGTATTTTTAAGAATGCAGACCGGAAACATTTGTCACCTAACGGTGCGCCTAGAAATTATTCCCTAAATTATAAGCACACTCTCTCTCTTTTCTGAGCTCACCGTCAGGTGACACATGTCCGGTCCGCAGTCATAAAATGCGGACTAGTCCACACAAAAGCAAGACTATATATATATATTCTATACATAATGTATATTCTGTAAACAAAATTTTCATATTTATTTCTATTTTTCAATTTTTGTGTTTGATAAAAAATGTGAAAAAGTAATAATTTTTTAACCTTTTGTCTTTGGGATCTCGGGGCATAATCGTACATTCTAACTCACCACAAATTATCAAGGGTTTTGATAAATACACCAAATTTTTTTATTTCAAAACACCCTTTTGTTTAAAACACCACATAAGTACTCAATATTTATACAAAACACCAAACAAACCCAACATCACATGAACCTTGACCCATATAAAACCCAAAAAAAAAATTTACCTCATTTTTTCTGTTTTTTCTCTCTCTCTAACTTCTCTCCCAAATCTCTCTCTCAACCGTACAAACCCAAATATAGACAGATTTAACAAATCCTACCATGGTAATATATTGAATAAAAAAGGAAACGGACAAATTAGGGATTTAAAACCAAAAAAAATTTGCAAACTATGTACCTACGGTTGCACGTCGCCGTAGGTGTTAGTGTAACTCGGTCCAACCTCACCGTATGTGGATTCATTACAGTTGCATCCCACCAAGGTTTATTTGTTTCGGTTGCTTTCCATCGTAATCCAGTTACCACGACCACTTATCATCGTAATAACTGTCTTCACGGCCACTTCCAACCGTGAAAAAATAGTCCACGGTTACATTTCACTGAAACTACTCATCACTTATAGCGACGGGGGGCCGTAAGTATAGTAAACCCATATTTTTTTTTAATTTGATCTTTGTTTTATAAATAGTTTTAGACATTACATACTTTGTAGAGATGTTTTGAGGACTATTGCAATGTATTTTTGGGTTTGGGGGGACAAATGAACAAGGTGAAATAGTTAGATTATTTCGGAGTTGAAGAGTTTTGAGATTTTGTATTATGTGGTGTTGAGTTTGTGGTGTTAGTTTGTGTGTAATTTTTTATTTATTTGGGGTATATTAGACATTTTACAAGAAAAAAAAAGGTACAACACTTTAGGGTGTTTTGAAGTAAGTTTGAATTTAATTTTTATGTGGTATTTTGGAGATATTTTTTGGGTGTAAATATGAGGACCCAATCATCAATCAACTGACCAAATAGTAGTCACACATGATGAGAAGATGATAACTTAATTACAAAAGGGCAAGCGACTGGTTAACAACAAATACGTCATCTGACATTACCATGTAAATGCCTTGGATGGAATTACTTGATTTTTCTTCGGAAGCAACTATGAGGGAAAATACTTGGAATGGAAGGCAAACCAACGCCACAAATTCTATTTCTTGCACAAATTCCATCTCAAGAATCAACTAAAAAAGGGTGTCGATAAAGGAAGTACACCTCTTTCTTAGTCACCTATTATATATTTCAAAGTTGTGAATACAACTCTTATAAAGGGTGGTTTTTACGGATGATTTAGAGGTACCCCCTCTTTCTTACGTGTCTCGATGGAATTACTTGATTTTTCCTTGGAAGCAACCACGAGGGAAAATACTTGGAATGGAAGATAGACTAACGCCAGAAATTCCATTTCTTGCACAAATTCCATCTCAAGAATTAACTAAAAAAGGGTGTCGATAAAGGAGGTACACCTCTTTCTTAGTCACCTATTATATATTTCAAAGTTGTGAATACAACTCTTATAAAGGGAGGTTTTTACGGACGATTTAGAGGTACTCCCTCTTTCTTACGTGTCTCGATGGAGGGACTCTACCACAATCTAAACATGGCTAAGATGCGTGGCTCGAAGAATATTATGGTTGAAACCGACTCCCACGAACTTATTTCTGAAATTCAAACCCTAGATTTTTAACCCTTATTATGATGAGGTTATTTCAAGAAAAAAAAGGGGGGGCTGCTCGATTTTTTTTTTTGGGGGAGGGATGGGGGGGGGGGGGGGGGTAAGGGTTTGGAGGGGGGTTATGAGAGAGAAGAGAAGAAAGTTTGTGGGAAATGAGAGATTAGGGTTAGAAATGAATAAATAAATGGATTGGGTTGGGTTGGGTTATTTTTTTTCTTGGTAGCATACCATGAGGTGTCCGGACGAGCTTGCGCGCACCTCGACTAATTGGGGGGAGGGGGGGAGCAGGGACGGAGCCACTTGAGGCCCAGTGGGGGCTGTAGCCCCCACGGAGATTATCAAAATAATAATTATATATATATATGCTTATACAAAATTTAGGTGTATTGAAATAAAGAAAACCTTTTACCACTTAAACCTAACAAATCAAACTATTTGGGGTTGAATGATGTTATGAAACTTTGTTATTACAAACTATTTCAGGATTTACTTGACTATTTTAGGGTTATAATGTTAATGTTTGTTAGACCTTGCTTTAATGTTGTTGTTGGTTTTTATTTTAGGACTAATTTTAGAGGATAATTAGGGATATTGTTGGTTTAAATTTGGGGCCGAAATCTTCGTTTAAATATTTATTTCTCTTTCCATTAGATTAAATAAATTATGTTATTTTAGTCAAATACTCAAAAATAACCTCAAAAAATTCGGCTCGGAGACTCCCGCCCCCGAACCCCCGAAAATGACCGCTCAATTAGCCCCCACTAACGAGAATTCTTGCCTACGTCCCTGGGGGGAGGGCGCTGCTCGAATTGTTTTTTTGAGGGGGGCGGGGGTGGGGGTAAGGGTTTGGAAGGGGGTTATGAGAGAGAAGAGAAGAAGATAGTGAGAGAAGAAAGTGTGTGGGAAATGAGAGATTAGGGTAAGAAATGAATAAATAAATGGGTTGGGTTGGGTTATTTTTTTTTGCTTGGTAGCGTACCATGAGATGTCCGAGCCAGCTTGCGCGCACCTCGACTAATCTTCATTCGCGGTTCGTAGCTTCCGCTGCCCAAGCATTATTTTGACATTATCGAGGATTGAATTGGGGACCAAACCCAATCCACCCCCAAGACTGTCTCAGTGACAGCGTTATATCACTGAGCTAAGAGGCTTGGTTGTTGGGTTGGATTATGTTGGTGGGTTTAGTGTGTGTGTGGGTTTATTTTTTAGTGTGTGGGTTGGGTAATTATGTTAGGTGTGTGAGTTTTTCATAACTAATTTTTTAAACCTATTTTTTTAAGGGGCCCCGATTAATTGGGGGCCATAGGCGGCCTAGTTCGCCTATGCCTAGAGCTGACCCTGGTTCAATACCACGAAACGGACTTCAAGAACATCAGGATTGACTGTTATGAGCAAATGAGGGCGGTGGGAGCCGACTTCACCTATGCTCACCCTGATAGGATTCGTGGCGCTAATTGGTTGGCAGGTGAAGCGAAGATGCAGGATGAGGTGTTCGTGAAAATCAAGGAAGTCCCCAATGCTTGTGCGTTGGATACTTGAGAACCCTATGATGTAGTATGTTTATGCCTTTAGTGGACTGTTGCTCTTTGTTTTTTGCTCTATCTTTTGATTTGCCTCGATGGCCTATGTTTCTGTATGATGTAAAACTCCAGTAACCTTTTATTTTTCAATGTTTACCAAAAAAATAAAAATAAATAAAGACACTTTTGACTTAAAAAGAATTCTCTCTCTTATAAAAAAATCCATATTACTAAAAACATGTTATGCCTACATCTTTAATTATAAAAAATATATCATTTACTTTTTTTTAAATTCTCACTTTGAATATTTATTATTTGCTAAAAATATTTTGATCATGTATTAGTGACACATACGTATTTTTAGTTACAAATCTATGTACCGACACTTTTAGCAATGTTAAAAATAGAATTCACGAATAATATTGTATTGGCACATTTAGATGTCCACGCGGATTCCCTCCTTTACTCCATGTTTCTCGTAAGGTTCCTCGCTCCTTTTCTTTACCCACATGATTTCCCTCTTTTACTTTTTGTCTTCTCTTTTGTCCAATTGGTTTGGATATAAATGTATGTATGAGAACGAGTGTTTGACTTAGAATGAAAATCATAAGCTATTATACAAATCTCTTCATATTGTTCTGCCATCATGTCTTTTACTAGTTCCATGATAGTGGTCGTGTGTAATATTGTATTTGCGTCACTAATAAAAATGTATTAAAGTTGCAAGCTGAAACCTATAATTTTCTCATGTGAACAAATAAGACAATTTCACCTAAAACTAAATTTTTGTAAAAAAAATTAAAAAGTAATTAATGCGAAATCATAATTCCATATTTCTTAAGTTGTCTTATCTTCTCATGTCCTCTCTTATATAATTATTTTTAAAAAAAATTCATAGCAAAATTTGGACTCATATTTGCATTTTGAACTTATATTTTTGTTTTGTAAAATTTAAGTTTTCAATTTGTATTTCTAGTGCATTTTTACTAGTGATGCAAATATATAATCAAAATATTTTTTTGTAAAGAATAAATGTTAACAATGTGTGTTTGAAAAATTAAAATAATATATTTTTACAATTAAGGAGGTAGGCATAAAGTGTTTTTAGTAATATGATTTTTTTTATGAAAGAGAGAGAGAGAGAGAGAGAGAGAGTTATTTTTGTACATGATGGTGCCTTTATCATGCCTTTTATACTTGCAAATTTTAAAATATATAAGAGTTGCCCTAATAAAAAGGTGTACTTGCTAATTTTAAAAGATTTCTTTAGCGGCAACCATAAAAAAACGTTAAATGTTCAATTTTCAAGGAATGGAATTGGGGTTCCCAAACACCTTGAATAGAATTATGAATTTCAATTTAATTTTACATTGAAACAAAAGATGGATAGTAGTCGGTCTCCGGTTCGAAGTTTTGATGGAGTTAAATAAGTTTATACATGGTGACCCTCTTCGAGGAGCCTCACAATCATTCTTTCATTTGAATGGTTGAAATACTAATACGATAAATAATTAGTTTATCTGAATTCCACTATTTTTAATATTTCAACCAATCACATGATAGGGTCACATGGTTAATAAATTTGAACTCGAATTAAAGAGCTTAATGTGTCTAAACTTATCATTTATGACCATCTTTTAAAAAGGGTCAACAAATTTGAACTTGAATTACAAAAGTTATTGTCACACGACCCGATAACACGACGACACGACCCACACGACTTTTTAGCGGATTTGGGTCAACGCTTAACGAATACGGGTGCTTAACGAGTGGACCCGCTAGACACGACAACATAACGAATCTGATTTGGATTTAGCCATTTAATGTAAATACATGTCACGACTCGTTAAGGCGCGACTTGAACACGATCCAAACACGACACGGTACACACCAAAGACTTAACGGGTCGAGTTTGGATAGAGTTGATTTTAACATGAACCCAATTAAACCTAACATGAAACCGATACGGCACAACCCATTTTCACCCCTAAAGTTTAGTATGTCGTAACTAATCCTTTTAAATTACATTACGATTTTCTATGAACAAGTTAAAGTCGTATGTGTATTGGCAAATAAGACCAGATCTCACATATGGACACTAACACATTAGTTGTGTCAGCAAATCATTTAAGTACATCAATAAATTGTCGCTCTAGAGGTATTGACTCAATAACTATATTATTTGCTCAAACATCAATACTGAACTCATTGCAAGAGAAATGCCTATGGACGACACAGTAGTAATTATTATTTTGGTACGAAGTATGAAAAAATAATGGAAAAGATCACAAATTGTGTTTTGGGGTCATGTTTTGAATTCACACGACAACACAGCTCACCAAGACACGAACATGACTCACATTTTTTAACTTGATACCTACGATGATCCACTTAAAATACGAGATGATTCATGATTTTCACACCCAATTAATTCTATGAAGACACGAAAACATGACATAACATGAGTCATAATTTTGACACGATGAAGATGTTGGAATGTGTGACAAAATGAGAGACAAGACAGCCTTACCGTAGGCACCTTTTGGACAAATAACTGCCATAACAATAATTTTGTAAATAGGTCAGGTTAAAACAGTGTTTTGGGTCAAAAAATTATGGCTCAATTGATTCTGAAAATGTCTGGAATAATTTTTCAGACAGGTTGAATTTGATAGAAAAATTCTAAAAAAATTAAATAAAACTCATCCCAAATATAAAGGACAAGCTTTTGGACCAAAGCCCAAATCATGCATTGAATGGGTCCTTTTCCCAAGGACATCCAAGCCCTCAAGCCACTAAATGGATTACTCACTTTCCTTGTGGAACAAACTCATTTTGCCCCCTACATACTAGTTTACCTATTTCGATAGGGGGTACTTTAAGATTAATTTCTCATTCACCTCTTAATGATTTTTAACATATGAATACATCACATTAATCTACTTACGAGGAGGAGCGCATTGGTATGTGGACCCATCCCAAAAGGTGTGGGGGTCCCACTTTTATTTAGGCCTAAATTTGAACAAATTCACTGTCTAAAACCATTGTTTTTCAACAGAAGACGCAACTTCGTGTGAAAAAAACAACACGGACATGATTTATCGTATCAATTTCCGGATATTTTCAAAATTTCTGCCCGGAGATGGGATGATGAATGAGAGACCATCCTTTCCTTAGAAGAGAGAATGTTTTATGACCTATATTTTGGATGTTTGCCTTTTTCTTGAAATTTTAACTGATAAATTTAAATATGACAATTCATATCAAGTTTGAACTACAGAATATCAAGTTTTACTTCAAACTCAAACTTTACATGTGAATATACTAAATCAGGATTTAAGACGTCAACAAAAAACGAACTAAATGAGGACTCGTTGTATTAGGCTCGAGTGGAAGGAGATACAATAGTAAAAGGGTATCTTGATTCTACAACAATAATCCAAATGTTAAAAATAAAAAATAAAAAAAGGGCAGAAAGAGTAGTGTCACACGTCCCAAAACATCCCCCAACGCATTCCTGAAAATGCATTATGTGTTTGTATCTTGTGTGGGGCCCACCCCAATATACAAACACTGAATGCACTTTGAGAGATGTTTTGGGGAATATATTTGGGGCACGTATCATTTTCCAATACAAAAAAGTGCCGAAAGTGAACAGGTTGTCATTTCTTTTCCCTCTCATCTGCCACCCAGCTTTCAGCATATAGATTTTGTTTTGGCCGAAAGGAAAACTTATCCTTCTCTCTTTTAACAAGGACAGGTCTGTTCTTACCTCAAATATGATGTACAATGACAGGCTTCAAAATGTTTGCACCAGTGTTCCTTAATAAAAAATAGGATCCAACCAGAAAGTTAACTATTAAAAACTCGTATTCATTCTAATGTGAGCTAAACCCATCATCCATGTCATCAAGTCTCACTGCAAAACCTACCCATGATTCACCCAGTTCAATATACTTACCATCAGATGTAAAAACAAAACGGCAGCCCCAGACCAGTATCACATAACCCAAAAGGGCCTCAGCAAGAAGCTTAATCATTGTATCCAAGTATAAATATAAAGTGGAGTTTAACAAAGCAAGCATAATAATGTTTGCACCAATATTCGAAAACAAATCTGCATAGTATAAAACATCCAGCCAGAAATAGTTGTCCATGGTGCCAACAATACTACAATAGCTCATTTCTATCTTTCTAACAAATTTCATTCCATGAAAATGTTGAAATACACTGAAGCTAATTATAAAATCTTCAAATATCCATTGGAGCCACATCTGGCTCGGCAGGGGCACCAGGGTCACCAGTAGCATCAATGGGGTCCGCAGCAGCAGCAGCACCTTCTGTTGTGGGACCCTCATCTCCCACAATCTCAAATGCATCTATCAATGCTTGTACAGCTCCTTGATCTAATATTTGAAATGCCTCTCCGACTCCAACCACGGCAACAGTGCATATGGAGCTCGTGAGCTTTTCTCCTTGTAAAGTTTCTCTAATTGCAAAGAGTGCATCCTTGAGAAGATCTTCTCGTGAAGATCCCATGTATTTCTCATGACGGCGTTCTAAATACGTCTTTGCGGCTTGTGAGCGGGACCCAATGGCGAAAGCTTGATATTCGAAGTAGTTGCCGCTTGGACAGTTGTAATAGAGGTGAGCACCAGATTCATCCAACCCGGCTACCAGCAGACCAACACCATAAGGTCGTTTCCAGGAGCGTTGAGTGCAAAACTGCCAACAAATTCCACGATAGTTGAATTAAAGTTTTGATCTTGACCATTTCATTACGTTAAAATGAGTAATTTCATTGGAAAGGGGCTCTTCATTGATACTCGGGGTATTATAGAGTTATGCCTAAACATTCTGTATCAATCACATGACAATTCAACAATGGAAGAGAGAAATATAGCATGTCCAATGACATTTAGTGGATACACTTGGCAAATAAAAAAAGGTCCTAACCAGTGAGAGGCTTCCCACACAGTCATGGTCAAAGTCTCGGCCGAGTCAACTGGGTATCGGCCGAGTTGACTTGGTATCGCACAGCACCGCACCGAGTCCAAGAGGCGAATCGAAAAAAATATATGTATCGTGTTATATCGCCAAGATATCGGCCGAGATGGACGAGACGACTAAAAATCGGCCGAGTTGAATAAGAATAAGAAGCCAAATCAAGAAAAAGAAGAATCTATCGAGAAGAAAGAAAAAGAAATCGACTGAGTTGATCAAGAAAAAGGCAAATTTCTGGCTGCCTTGTGTTCGTACAAGTCCGCTTCAATCGCAGCTGTCTAAGGTTTTCAAAAGAGGTGCTTGGACGTGGTTTCTTAAAAAGGTGAGACTTTTATCAGCCCTTTGTTGTTTTAGCTGAACTTCTTTTTTAAAGAATGGCTTTTGTTTTTGTTGTACTGTACAAAATAAATACTTAAATGCTTTCAAAAAAACTGTATGGTACAAAAAATTGTACTTCACATTTTCACAATATAGATTGTACTGCACAATAAAAAGTGTACTGTGCAAAATTAAAAATTGTATTGTAACAGTTGTAAAAGTTCATTTTGTTGTACAAAATGAAATATATCTAATTTGTAGAAAACATAATTAAAATTTGTTGTTTCACATATGTGTTTTACAACTGTACAAGTTCATTTTATTGTTCAAATTGAAATATATATGTTTTATAAAAAAATAATTAAAATTTGTCTTTTTACAATTGCACTTGGCATTGATAACAAATGAAAAGGTAACTTTTTTTTATAAAATAATAATAACTAAAAGTTGACAGTTTCTACAGTTGTCTTTTACTTTTGTAAAAGTTCATTTTTATTCGTTTTTGTACAAAATAATAATAACAGTTTTTAAAACTGTTGTATATTTTTCATATGAATAAAAAATGCTTTGTTCTACGTTTTTAACACTAATAATATGACTTTGATTAAAATTTGTTGTAAATCTTTATAAAATTTGTTGTACATCTTTAATAAATAATAATAACAAATTTATTACGGAATATTGAATCTGACAAGTTCGCAGCGCGTCAGTATAATCAATTGTACAATGCTATGCATATTAAAGGATAGTTTTGAACTTATCTTATTGGTCCACATTGTTAATCTCATTTTTTTTAAATTTCCTATATTTTTTACGAATTTTTTTGAGCTCTCTAAATAGCGTCTCTTTGCGTATCGCCCGATATCGCGACTGAGTCGAAAATCGGGTGTCCGATACGGGGACCGAGACTTTGAACCATGCACACAGTAGTCTGGTATAGATAAAATGGTAGACAGCGCCTAGCCTTCATTTTTAAACATATTGGTTCCTTAGACTCGAATCCCCATTTTGTACAAGACCAATGACTAGCTGGGGCTGCAAACGAACCGAATTATTTGTGAATAGCTCGAGCTGGGCTCATTTGTTTAGTTACTGAACCAAGCTTGAGCCGCACATAAGTCTCATTTAAAGCAATAGCTCGACTCCTATAGGCTGGCAAACACTTCTGGGCTTGATAGAATATGCCTCTTGAAATGGCTCGATAAGCATATTTTTCATCATATAAGTTAATAATTGATTAGGTTCAAATAAAGCTCGTTTATGACTTGTTTAGTTATTCAAGGCAAGCTCGAGTTGGATTAATTTATGTCGAGACAAGCTTTAACTTAATAGGTTGAGATCGATTAATCATGGCTTGATTAAATTTAAATTAGCCCAGTTAAGTTCAGCTCAACTCATTTGCCACCCCAGCTCTAGCCAAGGAGGCGCATATTTGAAGAATATAAATGGGCAAAATACAAGGCAATGTCACTTAATTACCACAAATGGGCCCCAGCCACTATATTTTTTGTTATTTGATGATACAAATAGGAGCTACAGTATATGTTGAAATCATATTGGCCGGCTTTAAGGAAGAACAAATTAGCCATCAAATTAGATGATCTAATTTCAGCATCAACCAAACTCCTAGTTTTCGAAGGCCGAAGGAGAATGCGTTCTTGAGTCAACAAGCTTACCTTATTTTATAACTTGATTTAAAAAACGGGAGCTGCATTCCGTATTATGCCACGTCCACAAATTTATATCTAAGAGTAGCTTCTGTTTGATAGCAGCAGGACCCATATTCAATCTCTCTTTATTAACACTTCATTTCCCATCATACCTTAGGCGGTGTGAAGAGAATCCTGAATCGTTGAACGTTTTCTTCTCGCTAAACACACTCCTGGTCCATTTAATACCTTATTCATCATCTTATGCAACGTGGTCACTCTTCCATCTCTCTCCACCCGGCTCTTTCCTTACGCCCACTCACCTCATTTTCCAAGAACAGGCTCTTTCAATTCTCTAAATTGCCTAATGATTTGAATTAATAACTTTAGTCGATTCATTTCTCTCAAATAAATAACTTCTGTTCGAACGCTATTGAAATTGAGATTGTTAATCGAGATTGTTAATCAGAATAAAGAAGACATTAAGACAATAGTTTTTTCAACTCTACTTACTTAGTTAAGACCAACCATATCATATTAAATTAGATACCATAAAATGCAAGAAACACTAGAATTTTTTTTATGGAAATGGGTCCCTTTTTAAGGATTATTTGTCATTTTTATTTTTTTTTTATATTTTCTTATATTTTGTTATTATACTTTTCTTTCTTTTGCTTTATTATTTAGAGGTAAGGAGTAGTAATTGTATTTTTGTAATTAGGGCCTTAGATTAGAGCCTTAGCTACTCCTCCCCTTTATATACCCCCATGTAAGCCTCATTTGAGGTAAATTTGAATTTGGAATAAAAAAGAGTATATCTCTTTATAAAAGCGTGTGTTAGATATTTTTAGGAGCCTATGGCTCCAAGAAAATCAAAACAACAAAAAGAGATTCAAGAAATGGAAAGGTTTCAAGAATGGAAAGAAAAAATGGAAGAGATGCTAAGAAAACAAGAACTATTCGAAGTCCTAATGCAACAATTTTTCAAGTTACAAAACCCTACCAGCCACCACGCTGCCCTAGTTCCCCCTTCCCCTGCTTCCGGCCCCCTCCACGGTCACTGCCCTACCCCCCGCCCTACTCTCACTGCTTCCCCGGCCAAAAACAAACCCCTCGCCGACCCACAAAAACCCCACAATCACCCCCGAAAACCTAGAGTTTTGCCCTAGCTCTGTTCGAAACCCACCTAGACTGCCGAACCCAGCCCCAAAACCTTCTAACTGCTCAAAAACCATGATTTTTGACCCGGGTGGAAGTTTTTGGGACTGGTTCGGGTAAAGAAAGTGAAGAAAAGAAGAAACGAAAAGAAAAGAAGGAAATTTATGGGATGCACTCTTCTACTTTCAGAAATTATTTTGGGCCCCACAAGGTTTTTTGGCACTATTTTTTTTTAAATTTCCTCACGAGTCCCCAAATTTTTTTAGCACTCGAGGACGAGCGTAGTTTTAAGAGGGGAAGAGTGATGATTGTCAATTTTATTTTCTTTAATTTTGTTATTGTATTTTTTTTTTAGAGGTAAGGAGTAGTAATAGCATTTTTGTAATTAGGGTCTTAGCTTAGAGCCTAAGCTACTCCTTCCCTTTAAATACCCCCTTGTAAGCCTCATTTGAGGCAGACTTGAATTTTGAATAGAAAAGAGTATTTCTCTCTCAAATGAAAAAAAAAAAATTAAAAAAAAAAAGTGCCAAAAAATGTGTAGTTTATGTCATTTTTCCCCTCAATTGTTGCTCTATCGAAAATAATTTAGCATATCTAAATAGATGAGAAGTTGGCGAGGGAAAACACAAAACACACATATCAGCCATGCCTCCGCCTAGTGGAGGGAACAGAAAATAGTGTTCGGGAATCGTAGATTTGGCCAAACTCGGTAGTAACACGCTACTCGGGATCATCGCGAATGGATAACTCTCAGTTTAATCTACGAGGAAACCAAATGCAGTCTCTGTTTGACTTCCCTTACAATTCTCCACAAAGAAGCAACTAAAACCGCCCTCATCAAAATTACAATGAAATTGGAAAAAGAACTAGCCCAGCCTCTTCAAGGAAGCTTTGTTTGGTCTTTTTATTTGACTGATAATCATATAATAAAGCAAAAGATATTTGGGGCATATACCAAATAGTCCTCAAACATTTTTTAATACACGTTTAATCCAAGACTTTTTATTTTGCTCTAAAAAGTCCTTCACCATGCCACTGACGCGAACCTTTAAAAACAAGAGAATATTAGTTAAATGGGTGTTTGAGAGACCTTTTGGTACAAAATAAAAGGCTTGGACTAAATGTGTATTAAAAAATGTTTGAGGGACTTTTTGGGATTTGATCCAAGATATTTTAGCCATTTGCGCCACCGGGTCGACATGCAACTTGTCCGACGCAACTTACCGGTTAGAACCTTGGTGCCTATGCTTAATCGTGATGAAAAAATTCTCAATATATGTTGAGTTAAAATGAACCTTCTACCAAAACGACTGTACATGCTGTATTATTTTATTTTATTTGTTCCTTTCATCCCACCTTTGATCCGGGATCTCTATCATCAGAGTCCTTAAATCCCTATGTGACCACATGTACTTGAACACCCGACCGGGGATTGAATCCCACCTACACTACAGCTACAAATGTGGAAAGGGCGTAGTGCAGCCAGAAAGCCTTCATCAAGAAAGACATAATAAATAAATTAAAAAAATGCTTGGTTACAGGAAAATGACCCAGTTTGGCTCATTCTTCGATTGAAGTTTTTATGTGATCCCTATCTACCAAAATTTTGACTTCTGGTTCGGATTTAGGGGGAGATCTTTACTCAAACAGCCAGAAAGGATCTGCAACAAAAAAAGTGGGGTACAAAGGGGATCCATAACACGCGAATTATACCGATCAAGAACCTGCACTAGAATAGGAAAAACCAAATCTTCATTCCAAAGGCGAACATCTCCATGGAGCGACTGTAACTGCTGTGGTTTATAGTCAATACCTCTTTACTGATTTTCAATCCAGGACTAATTCTCCTTTCCTTCTTGCTGCAATCTTCTTTGGTGCTGGCTCAAATGGTGTCGGTACTCAGGAGCAAGCTTTGAATAATTCCCTCTTTCTTGTAACTTTGGCCAAGTGGTGACAATTGAGAGGTTGTCACTGAACATTCCTAGTCACAGGCAGTTTGTGGGCTTGAAGGATGGCAAAACAACGATAATATAAGGCAGTTCTCGGTCGACCGACTCAAGTTAATGGCTGAGGAATGGGTGGGTTGGGTCTATTAAGGTTCAGAGGTTTTGTTTGAGCAGTGTTGGATTATTAACAAGAGGAACAGTTCAATCAAGAGAAAAGTCGTAAGAAAGAACTGAACATGTATGCTTTTGCTGAAATTTGGAATTAACTCATGGAGGGACTATAGGACTTTGTTGTGATATCAGCCATAGAAATTGTTAATATCATGAGCGATATGAAATTACTTTGCTATTTATTTGTTATCATCAATCATCAACTCAACTATATGTTATTTCAAAAGATACAATGCAGAATTGTGTATAATTTTTGCATTTTGTAATTGAGCATTTGTACATTGTTAGAGTTTAGTTTATCAAGCCTTTTATCTTAATAACTTGGTTTCGGTATTCTTTTTCCATTAAAAATCTTACTTTCTATTCAATTTTTATCTTCTTTACGGTGCTTGAATCCAAAAATATTCTATGGAAATCACTTATGACTAATCTAGAAATTATAGTTCCAAATGTGACGTGTTCCTTTTTTTTCCTTGGAGATCATTTTCTTACACGGCCAAAGTATTGGATTCGATGAAAAATAAAAAAAGTAAAGGAACATCTTGCCATATTTTTCCGTTAGAACCATTGAATCACAATTGTTCAGTGGAGGAAAATGTAAAGGAATTACAGTTGGTTGTAATTTTTTAAATTTAGTTTTTTGTACTTTTGGGGTCAATTGTTCGGCGTATTACGATTTTGTTTTGGTGTTTTTTTTTCTACTCGTACAAATGTCACACTGCTCAATTATTTCATTTATATTAATAGCTAAATTCATTTATCAATTTAACATTAGGTATTATATGTAGTTACATTTCGCCACGCAGCTTATAAAACGCCTGTGCGGCGGCGTAGGGTTGAAACTAGTTTCATAACTAAAACACTAACGCTAAAGTAAACCCCCCAATAAAGCGATTAATAATAAGCATTCCTAACCAAGTCTGGTAGTTCCTATCTGAAGGCCAAATAGATGGAGAACTCATTGATTTAAATATATTAATTTCACAACTTCATTATTTGGTCAAATTAAAAACTCTCCTAAGAAATCGGCAATGCCATATTGTTGAACCTATGTGAAAGAAACACGGGCCATTTCAAGGTCTAAAAAAAGGAATGTGCTGTATTTAGTTAGCTTCTTGAATACCACAGCGAATTCCAAAAGTGTGGTTTGAACTCTGAAATAAAGTTCCCATCCTAACAAATAAGAACAAAGGTAGTGTAAAGATGGCTAATAGATATTATACCCATCATCTAAGACACCCCTGATAATTTACTAGCTCAATAAAGGGCTTCTTGTATAGTAGTCTCATTTAAAAAAAGATCATCACAAACACACACTCGCACACAAATATACACATACACACCCACACTCGGCCACACATAAACATATACACACAACCGCAAACGTAGATTCACACATACATATGAACGCACAAACACACACCAAATCTAGAGATCGAAATCTCAGCCAAAGATAAAGAGAGAAAGTGACAATGGCGGTTTGAGTCAAAGGAGATGACCGTGTATGGGTAGTTTAAACATTTTAACATGAGATATTTTAAAAATATGACGAAAAAAGTCAGAAAAAGTCAATAAGACTTAAATAAGGGTTGACCCAAAAAATAGGACTAGTATATAATAACCCCAAAGATGAAACAATACCATATCAATCACGTTAATCTATTAGATATGACAATTGCCAAAAAATTCGCATCCTATAGTCTTGGCGGGTTTCGTTATCTTCGAAAATTTATTTGTACTTTAGCAGGAAATGAGGCAACTAAATCCAACAGCATGTCTCAACTATAATAAATTAAATTTGAAAATGAAGGCCAAAATTGCCACTTATTCATGTCGACTTTCACCTCACCTCCTGACATCAATGATAATTATTTCGTCCACAATCACTAAGGTTTAAAGATTATGACAATTAACAATTGAAAACAAACCAAAGGAACAATGATCACAAGAGCGCCCTCGATATAACCAGTGTTCGAAAAGCACGCGATTGAACGCAACGTAGTGCGCGATTGCGCTTTTCTGCGCGATAATGCGACATAGACCACTCTGATTTGCAAGAAGCCCAAATAGCGCGCTCGATTGATGACGTGGCACACAATTTTGACGTTTTATCACGCTATTTGCGTGATTGACGCTATTTGGGCGCGATTCGGGCATAAGGCATATTAATGCAACAATTACAAAATTACGTCGTTTTTTTTTTCTTTCATTTTTTCTCTTTTTTTTTAAATCTTTAGAAAATGCAAGCCAATATCTTGAAACATTAAGGGCTTATCTAATTGTATAAAATAAGGTTGTTTTTCAAAAAAAAAAAATCTAAAATTTTTCCATAAAAATGAAAATCTATTCAAATTTATTTTTCCAAAAAAATCTCGAAAAATAATTTTCTAATTTTCCAGAAAATTGAAAAACTACTTTAACATATTTTTAACATCCTAGTAGTGCAGCAAATGGCATTTAATGCTCCCACCAGCCATCACTACGAACCTGCAACTTCTTCCACCAACACTTCACCTCTCTGTAAACATCACCTCTCACCAACCCAAGCGGCTGCCTATATATTGAACAGCTGGGGAAATCAAATTCAACTAAACTCAAGGCAGAGCAGAGAAAAACTAATATCTTTCACATTTGTAAAGGGAAAGGGACACTTTTGTCCCTCATATTATATTCAAGGCACTACAATTAAGTGTAATAGACATATTTTAGTCTTGCGAGTCTTAAGCGATCTAATAATACTTAGAGAAGTCATTTAGTTACTTCCTAAGGATCTTCTGGTCATTCCAAAGACCTCGGACTACCTCTTCCCACCTTAGCCAAAACCTAAGTGGGAACCTTTCTACTATTCATCATTATACAGAATATACAAGAAAGAAACCTCTTCACAGTGAACGTATGTATCTCAGTACTGAACACTTTATATCTGTAATAACCCTCACTTTTGAGTAATTTATTTTATATTAAACTGCCAGATAATTATATAAAACATTGGATAAAGGAGTAAATACTATTTATGTGAGTTAAAAGATAATATTTACTAGATTTTTGCATATTTACTGACATGTGAATGTAAATAGCATTATGTTATGAATCATGGTGTCGTGCTTTTAAACGGCATTTATGGTTTAAATGAAGTTGGAACTTAAAAGGATTTATATAATTCCGGATGCCAATTTAGAGGGCGCGGTTAGTCCTGAAACGTTCGAGAAAGTCAAAATAAGTGACATATTGTATTTTTTGAATTCCGAGCACTTTTAGCAGTTTATGACTCAATTATGTAGTTACGAGTCATTTTAATGGTGTATTAACATTTTAAGATGGGAATTTATACTTAAGGCACGATTTAAGTCTTCCATTCCCTTTTATTTCTCATTCGTGTGTGTTCCTAAACCTAGAGAGAGAGAGCGAGAGAGAGAGAGAGAGAGAGATTGGGGGAAATAAAGAGAAAGAAGAGAGAGTTGGAGATTTGGAGCTGAAATCGTTGCTACGAGAAGAGAATCCGAGACTACAATCTTGAGGCAAGTTTCTTACTAATAATTTGTGTGATTGTTGTGTAAATTGGAATTTTGGAGAAATTAATAGGTTTTGGTAAATTTTGATGTTTAATTCTTGGATCTTGCTGTTGGTATGATTTAAGTTGAGTATATGGGTTTATTTTGGTGTATAATCGTTGTGGTTATGTTTTTGGTGAATGAGAGTCAAGAAATTTTAAGAATAAAGGGTTTAGGGTTCGGATTGAGCATTGAAGAAGAAGGAATTTTCGAGGACCTGCTAGGCGTGGTCGACCGCTGTCCCAGGACCGGTCGACCGACCCTTAAGGGGGAGGCATACTGCTTCCTTCGATGGGTATAAATCCAGAGCGCGGTCGACCGAGGTCCCAGGGCCGGTCAACCGGGCCTTCCAAAATGGGCTTTCTGCGTTCCTTTATAGGCAAAACCTTGAGGCGCGGTCGACCGCGGTCCCCTGACCGATCGACCGGTCCCCTATTTTTCACCCTAACTTATCTAGTTTCTTTTAGTTTCTTTCTTTTAAGATAGGGACTTAGGAACTTTCTTGAATGAAGTAAAACTAGAGTGTTAGAGTCTAGTAATGATGTATTTAGAAACCTAAGTAGAAACGAGAGTCGGGGTTTGGATTGAGAATTGATTTAGTTAGTTAAATTAGACGTAGTAAATGATTCTTTTATAAAGTGAATTAGTTTAGGTCCAAGGGAAATAGAGTGAGGAAATGTGGGCTTCTATACTTGGGTTGTAATGATATCATACATTATGGTTTGAGGAATGAATGTTAATTCATGGAGATTTGTATTGGAGATGCTTGAACATTGAGGTTTATAATGATGATATTAGTCACGTATGGCTCCGGATAAAATGTAATGCATACTTTAAATTGGCATTTAATTGTTAAGTATAAATGATTTTGAGAATGTAAAAAGAGAATGTTTTAAATGTGAAAAAAACTTGTAAATGATAATTTGCATATACACACCTCTCTAAATCGCTTTCATAGGGGAAGTTACGTGCATGAGGTGAAGTCCCCTGGCTAGTGAATGCAGGGTGAATATAGTCCTCGGCCATAGGACCAGTTGTTATTGTGTGATTATTTTTCGAAGTGGGGGTAATTCCAAGTGTGGTTATGACTCACTGTCGAAGGTATATGGCCGCTTCCCGACGTTGCGTTATAGGATGCCCAGGTTGTCTTGTGCGATAGGCCCTGGAAGATGATAGCCATTTAGGGGCGCGTCCAGTGGGAAAACTCGAAAGGACGGTCTTAGAATCGTTATATGATGTAATTATAACTATTCTTAATAAAAGTGGAACTTGTATGATGGTAAAGCATTTTGTGTGATAAACTGCTTTAAATATGTTCCTAGAGAAAAAAGGGAACTGTGAAGTTAAATGGTGCAACACTGAACTACTGAAGCATTTTGTGAAATAAATTGCTTTAATTATGTTTCCTAAAGAGAAAAAAAAAGGAATTGTGAAATTAAGTTGTGTAAAACTGAAATGAAATCTCTTTAAGTGAAACTTAGATATTTCTCTCATGCGTTTATGAACATTGAATAGTGTCATTTATATTGCGCTAGGTTGTGCTTTTAGATTGAGAGGTGAGAATTCCTATCATTATTTGTGAGAGCGAGATAAGTTTATGATGATGATATAATATTCACAACTGTCATGCTTTTTATTCACATGATGATCATATCAAACCGGGCACTGACTCGTCTATATCTCTTTGTTTTGCATGAATTCTATATTCGCCCAGGTGCTCCACCACAAGGACGCCCGTACTGACCTCTTCATCACCGTTGTCCTGGAGCTAGGATATTTGTTGTAGACGCTTCTATTTCTTTGTACTCTAGCTATGATCAGTTGACACATTCGGGTGTGTTACCCAAGTTTTGTACTTGTTTAATATAATGTGATATTTAATTTTAATACTCGGTGTAACCTGTTTGTATTGGTCTGTTAACCGACAGCTTATTCGGTTATTACATTGTGCTTTATTTTTATGCCATTATTCGTTTGTGTTAATATCCACCTTCTCTTCAAATTGGGTTGTCTAAATAATTTTCTTTAAACCTACAAATTGAATTTTGACACTCCGTTTTCCAAAATAATTGGTGGTTATCTCGTATTATTATTTTGATGACAGTGATGCTAAGAATGGACCATCTATGATTCCTGTAATTATTGGAGTATCGGGCTGGCCACCTCTTATTTTAATAAGCGGGTTGTCACAATATCTTACCTCATTACTACTAATAACTTTGAAAAACCTCCTCATCTCTTAGGAGGACAATTTGGTGAGGCTGAGGTCTTAACCAATTTCAGCCCCATCAGTTTCACACGATCTATGGGAATGTTTGTTCTCTGAAGTCATTCAAGTCATTCTTACCAACAAGCTCTTTTGCTCTGCTCTGCTCTGCATCATGACAACTAATGTCCTCACTACAACGAGCTCTAAGAACAACTAGCTATTGTACTACAAAGGCTACCACCTCTTGCACCAACCCAGCTACCTTCTCATCTGCTGATGGGGGGAATCAAGACCAAAGGTCCAAGGAAAAAGAGGAATAAATCCGGGCATAAGAGAACCAAAAGGTCCTGCCACGTTCCCAAAGGCCATAGGTATGCATTCCAGGTGGTTACTCTCACGGAGGTCCGAGGGCGGTCAAGTCTTGGGATGACGAGATAAAAAAGATGCAAGCCCGGTTAGGTAACTTTCTTAATCAATATCAAGCTAACACCCTATTTAATTAGCTTTGTGAAAGGCTCTTCCTCCTTTTACTGACGAGGTGCAACACTAGGTTATCTGAGAGAGCACAGAAGTACATAAATGCAAAAGATGCCATCTCAGCAAGGTTGTCAGATCTCCCCCCTTACTCTCAATCTCATGAGAAAAAAGAAAGACATGATCTCCCGTCTAAGGGAATCCTCACCCAAAAATACTGAAGCCAAAGACAAGAAGTGGAAGACAAGTGGAGCACCTGAAGCCAAACAATTTACCCATCTCATAGCAACAACTGAAGAGGTCTTAGCACCTGAGGCGTAAACGAATATTCAAAAATCCGAATCCGTCCGATTTTCGCATCCGTTTATTGTGGATATTTATCCGGAATCCGGAAGGGCGGATTCAGCTACCACTACTAAATATCCAGGAAAAATGGATACAAATACTAAGATATCCGTCACGGATAATTTGTATCCGTAGCGGACTATTCATATTTATGGATATTCGTTCTGAATATCCGTATCCGTAATATTATCTATTATACATTATATATATATATATATATATATTTGTAATTTAATTATTTGGATGTTTTTTGCGATTAATTTAAATAATAAATATTGAATGTATAAACAGAAAAAAGATAATTTTTATCCATTCGTCTCGTCTTTAATACCATCTTACACACTATATCTCTATTTTACATTGATCATTTTATTGTCTATAATCACTATAACTATGGACATTGTTTCATTTAGTTGACATATCCATGACAACTGATAAATAGAGGTCTTGCCAATGTAGTGTATTTAGGACCCATTATTATTTCTTTAATGTGTTCACCAAAATGCTTTATAAAAATCTCATTCCCCCGATATGACCCGTTATGGGTCAAAAAATGATCTATTAGTACACATTAAATGTTAGCGCATGTTTTTAAACCTCTTAAAATTTGATTCTCTATTTTTCTAGTCATCTTTAATAAAATATTTAACAATATTTAAAATGTTGTGCAATATTTTTTGTTAAGGTTCAGCAAATTTTAAATCAATGCTTGATGAGCACAATATGTGTATATTAAAAAATATAAACGGTTACGAATATTATTCGAATCTGGAAAATCCAAAAGGATACGGATAAGGATAGTTGTGTATACTATCCGAGCGGATACTGATAAGGATACGAATAATGTACTTGTTAACGGATATGAATAATGGATAGTGTGGTATACGCTCCAAATCTGCCTGTTTTACACCTCTAGGCCCCGACACTAAGACTAGCCGCATTCTTCTTGTCGCGCATTTTGCTACTCCATGCACAAGTTGACAACATTTAAAGCACTTAAAATGGGGATGGAGCGTGAGGTGCAGCACTATGTTCTTCCTCCCAAGGATGGCTTGCCTTCTCTACCTTCTCATTGCCTTAAATACTCCTCAACACAAAACGCGTATCCCTAAAGGGTATGTCTTGCAAACGAAGCTCGTGAAGGTTGTAGATCATGGATATATCTCCCAATGCAGCCTCCTCACTCTAGCAAGGAAGCTAAGAAGCTATGAACTTATGGTGCACAAGAGCTTAAACTTCTTGCAATGATCTTACACCGAAGAGCAGAGGGCCTGGACCAGTAAAAAGAGCTCGCTAATGGAAATGCGAGAGGAAGGTACTCCATATATTAATTTTCATTTTATGCCATCATTAGGTGACTTCTTCCCTATAAAGCACGGACTCGACCCGTTATACAGGATACGTGATTTTTCCAAAATGTAGGATACGATATGTTAGGATACGTTAAATATTTATTATTTTATTTTATATATATTAATGATAAACTTGATAAAATGAAACTAAAGCATCAAACACCATTATATTAAAGTGCTCAAATATGATGATTGTTGTCACCAAACAAACACCATTACAATAAAACGTCATTAACATAAAAGGTTTTTCCAACAAAAACATAAAATAAAAATAAAGATAATATCCTTAGCATAAAATAAGATAGAGAGAAGCATCCCGAAAGCATCCAGGCTTCATAGTATCTCAATCACTAAGCAGACCCAATATCAAGGGCATCATCATCTCCGCCAACCACATCATCAAGTATCATAAAAAAGGATTCAAACAGTTGGATGTAAAGGTTAAAAATAACACAACTAAGAGTGAAAACAGTTAAAGAAAACAATACAATTAAAAAATAACACAGATAAAAAAAAGAATGAAAACATAAAAAAAGTTAAGAAAAAAATCACAAAACAATACAGCACAAGCAAAGAATGAAAAACAAACAACACAATTAAAAAAAACATAGTAAAGGAAGAAAAATAATTAAAGAACGAAAAACAATACAGTTAAAAAAATAAAAAAATGTATCCTAAAAACGTATCCAAAACGTATCCCCCAGCGTATCCTGGCGTATCCCCAGCATACCCAGCCATTTAAAAAATATAAAAAAATTAGGATACTCTAGGATTCGCTTATCCTAACGTATCCTATACGTGCCAAAAAAAATTCGCGACCTCCCGAGAGTGTCCGTGCTTCATAGCTTCTTCCCCTTGTCAGCGTAACCCTGACTTTTTCCCTCAGTAAGCATGATCCAAGGTGGCTTTATTCCACCAAGCTTTAGCTAGCCTTATAGTTTTGAAGCCACTAGGAAGACACACTTGGCTCTTTGATATGGAGCACTTTCTTAATGGTGTTGAGTCAATCGACTAAACAGTTATCATCCATTGTACCCCACTAACCTTAAAAATATCTCAACATTATCCACATTGTTCTCATATGAACAGACGTCGATAGCTTTAAATGCACACAGCCTCTGCTTGCGTTCAACCACACATGCATACAAGGCTTTCCTCACTTTCCACAAGGTCTCATTGGGCAATCATTCATCAAGTGCACTTTAGCAAAACAAATGAAAACACGTACGACACGAGGGATTGCCTGAAGGGCCTACTAGTGAATCCTGAGATTGTAGCTATCGATGGATTCCACAGAAGCTAAAACAGAGCTCAGCCCTTAACCAAATCGGCTTTAATAGTGGGAGGTGGGGTGTGGGGGATCACAATTAGGGAGGTGGTGCGTAGGAGGCTTGGCCAAGGCCATGCCAAGAGGCGAAAGAGGTTGGGGGCAATTGCGATGGACCTAATGGAGGTCGGGGTGGGGTGCATGTAGTCGTTGAGGGTCAAAGGGTGGGATATGAGATTAATTAGGGTTTGAGGTTGTGTTTGGTGAGGAAGAAAAAGGATGGGTTTAAGGTTGCAAGGAGAGGTTGTAGCAACATGGGTTAACTCGAGGGAGCTCATTAGAGGCTCTAAGGTGTAATGGTGGCTGGTGGGATTAATTTTTCGCGGAAGAGCTAGGGTTGGTCCATAAAAGTGAAGGAGAAACGTGGGTTAGTCAAGCTTATATCTCTCTTAATTCTAGGACGAACGTTAATGAAGTTGCTTGACTAATGCACAAAGAAAGTGGTGGAGAAATGTACACTAGCTCTTGATTTGGAGGCTAAAAAGTGCTTTAGTCAAGTTGCTATCTTCATAACTAGTCCTGGAAATCGAGAGGGATACGCCACATTCCACAAACGTGATAACAATCATTTGCATCAAGCATTATGGTCACTTGTATTGTGGTCAACCATGGGTCAGTCAATCATTATTTTGTTTAACACTAACAATTTTCACTTGCACAATGAATTAGCTAGCCATAACCGCACAATGGGAAGTAGTCAATCTATTCCCATGACATGAGTTATTCCTCATTTATTGATAGGTAGATTGCCCTCGTTAATTTACTAGCAGGTCTATGTTTATATGTGGCAGCTCTCTACTCTCGCATATGAAGCACGGATGCGGGTGCGGTACTGTGTGGGTGCGGCCATTAAAAAAATCGTTAAAAAGTAGGATTCGGATGCGCTGGGAAATAAAATAATAATACAAAATATATGATATTATTCTTTAATTTTGTATGGATAGTACATTAGGTTTTGTACAAATTAATAACTACTTTTATTAATCTCCGACAGAAGAATAATGGACCATAACGAAAAAGATATAGTAATAATAATATCATTTGTTAAAAATATCTATTCCAAACAATTTCTCACTACGTAATTTCATATGTTGTAAAATCTAGCCATGTGTAACTTTTCGAACATCACTTATGTAAATCATTCTAAAACTATTATTCAGTTTCACCACTTGAGGTCGAAAGGTGTTGAAAATTGATTTGCTATAACATGAAAATCTTGAGCTTCAAGATTCACATCAATAACATCCACATCAATAATTTAATCTGCATTTTTCTAACTCTGAATTTCTCTTTATCTTTGGCCAACTCTCACCCTCTCTCCTTCTCAAAGTTCTATCGAATCTAGAATATATATCATCACAGCTTCATAAAGAACATTGATATTGGTTAAGCTTAGTATTCTTAAAGAAGAAATCATGATGCTTAAAGAATTCATGAAGAATCCGTAACTAAATTTAATTAAAATAATTGAATACGTTGTGGGTGCGAATCAAAGGAGAATTAGGTGAGAATTGCACTCGATTCAGGTGCGATTCAAATTAATTTACCATTTTGAAGAATCCGTACTTCATAGACTCTCGTGTTCCAACTAACTTTGGAAGTGTCTGTTGTCAATAAATAAAAACTTTAGGCTTTAGTCTAAGTCGTTGTTTCCTTAATCTGGTATTGTCCCTTCAATTCTCAAAGGCCTCACACTTGCATTCACATTCCGTCGATCAGCTTCACTGAGCGTCGCGCATTTGTCATTCAGTCACCCCACAAAGTCCTATCACTCCCACACCATTACCAAACTTCGACGGCCCATCCAACTCAGTTTCTTCGAAACACATTGTAAACAAGCACCACCCATCCGCATTTCCAACATCCAAAACATGGTTTATTTCCACTGCCCAACACATAGACACTAACACCTCGTACCCTCCAAAACATGACAAATTAAGCAAAGAAGCTTTATCTACTACAGGAATCCACAAAAATCAACCATGATCATAATTGGAAAATATTCGGTCCAAGTTTAAAAATTTATCAATTCCAATTCCAAAGCATGGGATTTGGGTTCCTAAACCACACCTTAAGTCCAAGCTAATACTCCCTCTGTCCCAAATTAAGACACCTAATCCTTTTTTCGCATAGATTAAGGATCCTCTAAATCAATTGTCAAGATCAACATTCGTTCACTATGATGAAATTTGGTACGTTGATTATGTCCAAAAAAGAAAAGTGGTACGAACCAAAATAGAATAGTACAAGACTCTTAATATGGGACGAAAGGAGTAATAAATATGCAAGAGAGAGCAGTAAAATCCCTAAATAAATGTACGTCACATTTCTGAAATGTAAACCTTTAAACTAATTTAGAATGCTGAACATGTGAAATGAGCATGTGAAACGAGTGCAATTAAAGATACGAAATAAAGGTAATCACTGAAATTGAATTCACACAGCAACAGCAGCAGGAGCAGTAGTAGTAGTAATAGAAGAGAGTGAGGACCTGAGCTTTGTCGGCGAGCTGAAGAACGAGTCGGGCGACGGGGAGGGGAGAGTCGTAAGAGTAAGTGTAATTAATGCATTCGGATCTCATGTAGCGGGACAGGACGCGTCCGTCGGCGGTGAGACCGGCGATGGCGAGGCCGATGTGATCGTGGAGCTTGAAGATCTTCTTTTGATGGGATGAGAGGTCGGAGTTGGCTTTGTTGACAGAGGCGAGGACCACGTGAGACTTGGAACGGAGACCTATGGCAGCGGAGCCTTGCTTGACGGCTTCCATAGCGTATTCCACCTGGAATAATCTCCCCGCCGGACTCCATGTCGTCACGTCCGTGTCGTACTGGTTCCTAAACATATCTTCAATATGTGTACAACTGGGCTGGCTATCAATGTATAATGTATGAATATTTTTTTCTCTCTCTGATTTCAATCTTTTAAAGGGAGGGGAGGGCAGGGGAGGGCGGAGCCTTTTCTTTATGTTCAAGGCAACGAGGAAGAAAGAGATGGTAGTGTCTATGTCCTCAAGTTTTGGGTTCTATGTGGTCGCGGGTTTTAATTTGAGAGTGGGTCCTTCGTTTTGACTCCGAATACGAAAGTAAGCCTCTCAATCGAGCGCTATAAGTCGAGCTTAGGGTTGATCACGCTCGATTCAATTTTGATTTACTTCGCTCAAGTTCAAGCGCGATCAGAACGAGCCTCAGAGTACTTGGCTCAAGCTCAGCTCACAAAGTATAACCGGCTTCGGGCCGATTTCAATATTTCAATATATATTTATTTATTTTAATAATAAATATTCATATTTCAGCAATAAAATATGAATTTCATCTTTAAAAATTCATATTTCAGCACGAAAAAAAAACATATTTCAGCATTAAAGTAAATTAATCTAAGCGTGTACAGTGTTGCCTTTCCTAACTAAAGTAAATTAATAAATGACCCACCTTACTTTTGTTTATTTAATATTAAGTCCAATAGTTTGTTTGCATAAGGATAAAAGTATAAAAAACTATTTTGTTTTGAAATATTATTTACATATCATAGAAAATAAAATAATTTTGTACATGTATATATATTATTTCGAGCCGAGCCTAGTTCGGGCTTGAAAGTGCTTCGCTGGCGCTCGACTCAAATTTAATTCGCGCTTAATCTCTCGGCTCAAACTCAATAAAAACTCGGCCCAAATTTAATGGGTCGAGCGAGCGGGCTTCGGGCCTGCTCGACTCAATTGACAGGCCTAGATGAAAGTACCCCATCAATTCATCGAATTTTATCACAATTCGAATTCGATCCATTTAAGTGGATATAGATCATACTTAAAATTCGATTAATTGATTAACCCGATTACTCATTTATTAAATGGAGCGGATTTGAATTATATATATATATATAGAGGCAGGCTCCTATGCACACTAAGTTTGCACATTACCTTCTAAAAGTGTGCAAACTTAGTGCTGGCGCACACCAATTTTTTTATATGATATTATAACATTTCAACGGACTCACATAAAAAAAATTAGCTCAAAAAAACTTTTTTTGCTATTTTTAAAAAATCGGTCAAACTTTCGCAGTTTTTAAAGGGCTTAAAAAGTGCGAAAGTTTGACCGATTTTTTAAAAATAACAAAAAAGTTTTTTTGAGCTAATTTTTTTTATGTGAGTCCGTTGAAATGTTATAATATCACACAAAAAAAATCAACTCAAAAATATTTTTTTTTACTATATATAAAAGGTAATGTGCAAACTTAGTGTGCAAACTTAGTGTGCACAGGAGCCTGCCTATATATATATATATATAGGACGTCTCTCCGACGGGCTTATTTAACGGGCTAATGTCAGCCACACGATTTTGGAACCGCTTTGTCTTTTCAGGATCACCTTGGGGGGACCGTTTTATCTATTTATGCCTATGTCTTTTTCTAATATTTTCGGAATATAATTTTCTACCCCAATAATTTTTATGGTCTTTTAAGCTTATTTTAAAGCCTAATTAATCTGGAAGTCTAAGTGTAGAAGTTTCAGGGCTACTGCTACTTCTTAAGCTTCTTCCGTCACTATCATACTGGGATTCTGAATAGCGAGGATTGTCTATATAAATGGTTTCTTCAGGAAATCTAAAAATTGCAAGCGGTTTTGCAGGAAAATATTTTAGCCTCAAATACCTTATACGGTATTGTGATTTTAACAATCTAGTTTCTTTATATATCTGATTAACAATATCAATTATATCGTCTTCTATGAATTTGTCTAATTCGTTATCTCCGTAAGATGACAAAAATCTTTAATATGTTCTAGGGGCAGCTGTTTCTACGTTTTTAAGGAGGGGGCGGATTCCACCGGCTCTAATTAAAATAGCCTTTGTTTCAGCTAACCTTTTTCGTCTAATAAATTTTAATACGTCTATTCTATCTTCAAGTATTCTAGTGTATTCTTGATATTTTTCCGGTCTTAAAAGTTCTTCTGCGAATTCTACCGTTTTTATCTTTTGTTTAAAGAGATCTCGGATCCCTGTTCTAATTATTTCTGTTCTAGGTACTTCACGTACTAACCACTCAATAACCTGGTCTATATATTTGAAAGTATCACCTGCGTATGTTAAAGCAGTTTCTATAAATTCTTTATCTTTAGGGTCTGTAAGAGTCCAATCTTGGATTTCTTTAGTTAAGTCTAAACTTGTTTGATTAAAAAATTCTAAAAAGTCTTTAGTGATTTGTAGGTTCATGCAAGATTCTTTTAAAACAATAATATATAAAATAGCTAAGGGTTTGGTTCGAGTTATACATTCCTTCTAGTCTGTAATATATTTGTCCTCCTTCCTTCTTCTCTTCAGCCTTGCTACTATTCTTTTCCGATCTTGGCCTCCTACAACTCTCTCTTTATGTATCGCACCTCAATCCACTATTTTGGCGTTGAACCCGTTTCCTGCCTGTACGCCTTCACGCCTAACGCCCACCTGGCTAACGGCTCACGGTAAATCGACACCTGACGACGGTTCACCACTATAACACCTTGTGTGCTACACCAGAGGTTCCACACAATAGTCCTCTATGAACAGAAAGTTAGAGACAATATGGAAAATAATAACAACTTAACATAAGAGATTTCTGTAAAAGAAAATACTTTTATTGCATTGCATAAGTAAATACAACTCTCCCATCTCCCCTAACTATGAGAGGTTTACTCACTCATGTACATATTACTCACTACAAGATTACACACTCTTTCTAACTTCTAAACATCCATATTTATTCCTCAACTGGACGCTCCCTTTTATAACACAAGGGCACTACATATGACAGGATACCGGAGGCTAAAAAGCTCGCCGGTTAAAGAGATACAAATTATTAAAGTCTATATTATTTGCTTTACATAAAGTAAGTCCGTCGTCTAGTAATAATTTTAACCTAACGTCTTTGTGAGGGTCTCTTTCTTCTTTATAAAAAGAAGCTTTCTAGGGGACCGTGTGGGGCATGTCTGAGTTGTTTTCTTCTTCACACTGCATGGGAATCTAGATGAGTCTTGTCGTCTTGTAATAATGCATAGGTCTAGAGCAGGGCATCTTCTGTCTTTAATAATTCTTCAGCTAACGAGGGGCCCGTCTTTGTCCCATCCTTGTCTTCTTCTTCCTTATTTTGGTTTGGTAGGGCATCGTTGAAAAATTCATGAATGAGGCCCACAATTCTAAGGCTAGCTAGCAAAGCTATCTCTACCATTTCTTTGGATTTTTTCTTGAGCTTCTGTTGAATGGCTCATGAGCTTAGATTATCAGGTCTTCTTTCTGGTAGGCAGTGTACCATCTGTCTTCTCCTGTCAATAATTCCATGATTTCTATTGTCTGTAATACCCCGTATTTTTATAACTTTTAAATTTGGGGATTTGTTAAATTTAAATTGAGATATTAATTTAATATTAATTCGAAAATTATTTTAAATATTTACTAGCGTGATGAGAGTTAGAAATTATTGGGAATTTGTTGAATATTACTTAATGGGTAAAGTAAGATGTATAATCGAATTTATTAAAAATATCATGAGTGTATATTTGATAATTGTGGAAATTAAATCGGGACGTGCCTGTGTCGTGTCGAGATTAAATTGTTATTATTAAAAGTGAATAAATTATAAGTCGCCCATATGGACATTTCGAGTGCTCCAATGTGTTCGGAAGGGTCGAGATAGTCAAAATAATGTATCCGGGGATTTACTGTGGGTCTCGGGACGTTTGTAAGCCTAATTGGCATCCCGGGAGGGCATTATAGACATTTTGTATTTTTGGGCAATTAAACCCACGAATTTCCTAAGGATATATCAGCCTTTAGGAGTTGTCTTCTAGGGTTAACAAACACAAAATCAAAGAACGACCATTAGAGAAGAAGTTGGAGAGCTTTCTAAGCAACTCAAGGCCAAAGACTCATCCGTTCGCACCGCCACCATCACCAAAACGTAGATCGCGTGACAAGGAACGCAACCATACATCTTTCGTCCACAAATCAGAAACTCAAATTCCAGGCAAGTATCTATCTTGATTTATTTTAGGTAATGTTTCAATCATGATTAGTCTAAAGTTGTTCAGAACATGTTTCATGGAAGAAACTAATATTTTTTAGACTTAAAATCATATGTTGTAAAGGAAGTAGACATATTCTGGACATCTAAATCACATGTAGAGGATAAGCCACGAATTTGTATGGATTTAGAAGCAAGTAATCTGGAAAAGAATTGGAAGGATGGAAATTAAAGAAAAAAATTAGGGTTCTTGAAGTTTATGTCAATTTTACTCCATTAAATCGTTATACTTGATGAAATCGGACATATTTTACGTAGAAAATCATGTAGTTAGGTATATAATACTTGTAGTAATGTTGTTTGGGAGTTTGTGGATCGTTAATGGAGATTTGGTTGAGATTGGAGAGGTAAACCCGTAACTGGACAATGGCAGGTTTCGTCATAACTGCTGGATCGATCGATCGATCGATCGATCGATCAAGAACATCGATCGATCGACCCCATTCCTCGATCGATCGATCCCTCCTGAAAAACTGCGTATTTTTCTTCTTTTTATTTAATCCGATCAAAATGCGTAGGAACCCTTGATTATTAATTTTAGATCATAATGGGTATAGAGAAGACCAGTAGGGTGTAGGTGGACTCCGTTGAGTGAAAATTTAATGTAGTATGAAATTATGGCTTAACGGGGAGTTATTCACACATACGAAATCATGCGTACATCTAATAAAAGATCGAGACTCGTGAGTAAGTTAGATTAATTAAAAGATAAGTGAGAGTGCCTACTGAAATTATACTTAGGGAGATAGAATACTTCAAGAGGTGAGACGTAAGTATGGAGTAACTTATATATGAGAATAAAAGTAACGAGTCCGTTATACGAGATAATCGAGTAAAATGTGCTAAGAATGGATAATTATAAGTATGGGTCGTGGGCGCACCTAAATTATAAATGTGAATATATATATATATATATATGATTGTGTGATTGTGCATATATTATATATCTGTGTAAAAATCATACCCGAGCTACTTGCTATCACAGGGGTTTCCGCGCCGAGACAGTCTTATCTCGATTGGGCCTTTATGGGGGGGATAACGACTTGTACCCTAGAAGATAGTATCCTTGATACAGGCTATTTGAGTGATAGTCAAGACATGAGGGTATGTGCTGACCTCTTAGTGACTTGGAACTATACTTCGCCTCCAATTGTATGGGTTTTGTGTTAATACAGTTCGAGAGTGATTCCGAACTAGTATTTCCCTTAGTACGAGTGATACAGGGACTTGATAGCAAAGTATGCCAGCACCATAGATGTTATGTGGGGTGCCGATAGTATATATATTATATGAGTGTAATATATATATATATATATATATATATATATATATATATATATATATATATATATATATATATATACTTAAGTATGGGAAATTTCTACTGTGCATAAAAGTAGTTAAGTAATGAATAAATACTCCAACTTTATTATAAGTGTTTGGGAATTTTGTGACATCACTGGGTTATTTTAAATAGCATAAGATATATGAGAGAGCTTAATTTTCATAAATTAATTATCTTAGCCATAGTATTTATCGAAATGAAACCTTATAGGAAAGTTAAGTTAAAATAAACTTTTGAGATTAATAGGACGGTAGGCGTGCACACTAGATGAGAGGTGAGAATTTCTCAAGAGAGTGTCACATACTAACATGGTTGTTTCATTAGCCAGTAAGCATTTTAAATACTTGCTAAACTATTTTTAAACTGTTTTACACTCGGGCTCTGACCCGTTTCCTGTTCTTTCTTTTCTCTTGTATATATATGTATATACTACAGGTGCCCAGCCACAGGGGCGTCATGCTTAGATTCCTTGGAACGGACGCGCTGCAGCTTATGTGCGAGTTGCAGGTCATTGCTTAGACGACCTCGTGGTTGACTCTACTCTTATTTTAGTTTTGATTTGTTAGGGCATGTGTCGCTCGTTTCCCTATTCAGTTAGATTTGTCAGAGATTTATCTTCCAGTATTCGATACTCCTTAGGATGTAATTCTTATCAGGATGATTGCATTTATAGTTTTTAAACTTGGTATTGGATTATTTGAATGGTTAAACTCTTCTGTGTTAATTGTCATCCTCAATAATTTTTTGGATTTTAAATCTGTTAATTATTAAACAGGTTTTCATATCTGGATTTTTATAAAATGAAAATAAGGTTTAAAATTATTTTGACACTTAGTTTAATTTAGGGTGTTTAAATTAGAAATTTTATTTTGCGACAGTGATGTTAAGAATGAACCAACCATTCACCTTGATTTTAATTTAATAAAAGACTGATCACCCGATATTTAATTAGGCGGGGTGTCACATTGTCTCCATGGCTTGAGCAATCTGGAGCTTGGACTTATCAACAATTAAATCTTTAGTCTTGTCTTCTGATAAAATCTCTTCGTCTTCAAATATATAATTGGAAAATCTAATAAGTTTAAATCCTTCAACTCTCATTCATCTACAGGAACTAGGAACAATCTGATAGATTCTAGCAAATAAAGGAAGGAAGTATTCTACCTTCTTAACATACTCATGGACTATTTTTCCAAAAGCAACAGAGTCTTCTATGGTCTTAATTTGGATGAGTCCAATGAACCCATAGTCTGCCAAGGTTATCTGGGCCATCTCTGCATTCCCAGAAGATAAACCTTTGGAACGTCTTTGAAGAAACCTTTCATCATTAAGGCATCTCCATTAGTCTCAGATAATAACATATTGAAATGTTCAATAATGCTATTAAAGTCTTTCTGATAGTCTTCTGATAATGGAAGATTATTATGCCCAAAAGGTATAATAATCTTAGTCTTAGAAGTCTTTTTCTGATAACAAAAATTTTCAGCGGGTTTAGTTTTGGAGGATTGTCCAAGAGTCTGAGCATAAGTCTGAATCTGCGATTTAGGCATAACAGTATCACTGAGTTGGCTAACTACAAGTCTTTGTGCCCTCATAAATCTGGCAATGGCTGCCAAATTTTGTTTGAACTCTATCCATAGTCTATTCTTCACATTCCACCATATAGAGTCTATAAGAATATTTTCGTCATCTGAAAATTCTCGTCTAAATTTTATCAAGTCTGGATATCTTTGATCGGGTCTATATTGGAGAAAATACATCTTCCCAATGAGTCTATTTTGAGAAACAATCTCATGTCTAGATTTTCCAGGAGGAACTAAGATATCATCAAAGTTCTTTAGAATTGGTCTTTCTTGAGAGTCTTGAATATGAGTCTGTCTTTACGTTACACCAGCATTTGGTCTTACGCATTTAAGATAGTCTGCAACTTCTTCTCTGTTCAGTCTATTTGTTTCAGAGGAACTCATAGTGTCTAGGTCTTCTGTTTGCAACATAAAACATGAAATCATATTAGTGTTAACAAACATTGGTTCTCTTGATATAATGTCTGGAATGACATTTTTACTTCCCTTAATTTGTATAACAGAGAAGTAATAACCATTAAGCAATTGTTGCCATCTAATAAGCCTATTACTCCTTAATTTGGACAAGTTTAAATCTCTGAAATTTACTGCATAAGAAGAGTCGGTGTATACAATAAAATGTTTAGATCTAAGGAAAAGCATATATTTTTCTATTGCCTTACTATAGCTAAAACTTCTTATTCCTGGGCAGTGTATCTTATTTCTGGGTCTGTAAAGGTTCTAGAGGTTCTAGAACTATATCTACAAAGTTTTTTCTTTTTTGTCTGATGATCAATGGCAAAGTATACTGCTCCCCATTGTTTATCAGAGGCATCTGTTTCTACTATAAACTGGTCTTCTGCATCAGGCAGTTCAAGTAAAGGAATATTCTTGACCGCATCTTTAATTTGTCTTATGACTTCAAAATCATCTTTGGTCTAATAAAAAGGATTAGTTTTTTCTGTTCCTTTTAATTTGGATGTTAGGCTTTGTCTTTTTGAATCAAGGTCTTTAATAAAGTCTGCAACACAATTAAGCAATCCTAAAAATGATTGTAATTGTTTTATATCTTTGAGTTGATCTGAAAACTCAAGAATCCTTTTAGTTATGTGTTCTGCTAAGGATAATTTTCCTTTATTAATATGCATTCCCACAAAGTGTATCCCAGCCTGAAATAATTGCATTTTCCTTTCAGAAATAATAATACCATGTTTGTCTAATTCTAAAATAATCTTTTTAAGATGGTCTACATGCTCTGTCACAGTCTTGAATATTATCTATGTAAACAAGACAAAATTCTGAATAAGGTCTAAACATGTTATCCATTCTTATTTGGAATACTTGAGGAGCATTCAAGTATCCAAATGACATTATTATCCATTCATATTTTCCTTGGGGCACACTAAAGGTTGTCCAAGTAATACTGTCTAGATGCATCTTGATTTGCCAAAAGCCTGATTTGCAATCAAACTTGCCGAATATAATTCTATCTTCAATCAGATTTATTAAATTATTCTTGTCTGTTATCTTCTAAGAATCAAATTCACAATTCTTAGTTAATTGTTTATATTCTATAACCATTCGTCTTTTTCCTCTTTTACGTTCAGATTCATTTTGAACATAGAAGGCAAGGCTATTGTGTCTACTTTTACTTTCTCTAATAATGCCTAACTTAAGCATTTCGTCTATGTCTTTTTTAAATTCTTCCCTGTCTTCTTGTGAATATCCTTTCTTATAGGTTCCACCATTAATAGTGGCATCTGGGTTAATAGCGATGATTTCACAATAACTTTGGTCTTTATCCCACTTAGTGATGGGATTTTCTCCTAAAGTAGGCTCTGCTAGTTGCCTAATCTTTTCCTTATCTACTTTTATATCCATTTTCTTCTGTTTGGATATAGCTTGAACCTGTAATAAGGTATGTTGGACTTGATCTAAAATGTCTTGTTGTATAATCGTTATTTGCTTATAACACTTTAAGTCTGGACTCTTACATTATTTTTGTAAGGGTTTAGTAATTTATAGGGCTTCTTGTTGGGTTGTAGGTCTAGGTCTATTGTGCTCAGCTGAAGAACTCTGATGTTTTATGGGTCTATAATTGAGTTTGACCTGCATAAGGTCAAAGGCAGTCTTGTGATCGATTAGAGGGGCTTTAATATTAAATTCCTCTTTATCACTAATCAATATCTTATCATTATACTGGGTATAAGGATGATATTTACTAATAAAGTCTTATCCTAAAATAATGTTTCCTGCGAAACTGGGATGAGGATCCATTATCCAAAACCTATGATTAACGGTTTTGTTGGTCTGATTTACTAATTTAAAATAAATATGAACAGTCTAGAAATATAAGGTAAATGGATCTCCATTATCCACTTTACCATAGATTTCTGGTGTACTTTCTAAAAAATAGTCTTCGGGGAAGGCATTAGCCTTGCAAATACTCTGAGAGCACCCTGTATCTATAAACGCTGAAAGTCTTTTAGGATAGTCTTTGTGTTGAACAAATAATTCTACAAAACAAGCATGTGGTTTAGTAGAAATTTCTAAATTGTTCTTTTCTAAAATAGATATTCCTTTTTGAGGTTTATCTATAAAATCTAAGGGTATTTGGTCTTCTGAACTACTATCAGAGTGGTATTCTTCTAAATCATAGGAAATTCCCTTTCGTTTGAAGTCTTCATTATCTTGCAATCTTTCGGCTATGTTCTCATCAATGTCTTGATAATGTGTTTTAATATCTAAGTTTATTTGAGTGTCATACTGGTTAGTATAAATTGCTTTAAATCTAGTTCTTTAACAGTTTTCATGGTAGTGTAATTGACAAATAACACAAACCATAAATAATTCTATTTGTATAGTCTCAAAGCATTCTACACATCGAAAGTCTTTCTTGCTACATTTCATTTCAAATGTGCAATAATGTCTTTCATCAAAGTAACATCTAGGTATATATGTTAGTAACTCGGGATTACTACCAATCCATCTCTTCTTTAAAAAGGGCTTAGTATACACTTATACCAAGCCTCTTCAAAGTCTATATATTCATTATCTAAATCATTTTAATTAACTTGCATCATATATAAATCTAAAGTATCCTCAGAGTCTTCATACTCATCAGTATCACTATTATAGTCTTCCGAATCACTATCTGTATAAGCGCTATAGATACTAGTATTATCATCATCTTCTATGTCTGATATTTCTATAGCATATATGATATCTAACTCTTCTTGATCTGTATAGTCTAATATTGTATTAATGATCTTAATACCTTCTTTATCTTTCTTATTAGGGCAGTCTTTAGCAAAGTGTCCTTCTTTGCCGCAAGTCCAACATTCTTTGATGGCCGTCTTAGATTGACCCACTTCTTTATCTTTCCTATAATTAAGAACCTTCTTATACTTACTAGTGTTCTTCTTAAAATATCTTCTTTGGTTAATTACATGGGGCTTGTCTTAGTAAACTAGAACTAGTCTTACTACTACATTCTCCCTCTGAAGGATCATTAATTATGGCTTCTCCCATATTCCTAAATCTAATTTCTTCTGTCTGGATATTCTTAATGACAATCTTAGGAGGACCAAATGGATGGTAACATTTCCAGTGGCATCGTCTTGATTAATAAACAACGATTTATTTTGTATAGTCTTAGTTTCTTAGAATTCTGGCAATTGCCAAAGGGTCTTAGCTTTTTTTTTCATAGGTCCAATATTTCTAATACTATAAGTATGATTATAGTCTGAAACATTGGTTCTAACTAAGATTGCTTCATTAAGTCTACCGCTAGGAATTTCCGATTGCATCCCGTCATAAGGAAATTGGGAGAACTTCACATAGCTTTGAAATTCTATATTTATATTAGCATCTGAGATAATATAGTCTTCATAACCATTAACATATAAGATTAACTTAAAATGTTTGGCTGTGTCTACGGTTAATGTAAATGCCGGAATGACATTAAAGTATCCTATGTTGTCTGACATTTCTAATTGGGCTATCCCAATAAGGTTTTTCTCAAAATATTTCCATCTTTTATCTACTAAAAAACATAATATGTTGATATTATTTCGAGGTCTATGTAATCCTTGGATTCTTATTTGAAAGAGTCCAAAGGTTAGGAATTGGAACTTCCTATCAGTTCCTCTAGATCTGAGCCATTCTGAGTCAAACACTTGGAGCTCAATATAGGATTTATCTAACACATGATTCCTACAATGATAAGTCATGTTATAATTAAGAGTCTTAGGAGTGGCGCCTTCTTTAAACAAGTCTATGTATCTAACGGTTGTAACTTGCCCATTATGAATGGAATCTTCAACAATCTTCCAGTCAACTTCATTCCATTCTTTCTATTGGAGAGGATTGGTGAAATTTCTCTCTTTCCACTATGTCCTAACATTGGAGGATGAATCCTTCAGTCTTTGGAGCATATGATTACTTTGTCCAATATTTGGGATAGAGCTAACTATCTTACTAGTCTTATCTAATCCGTCATTTATGACTCGTCTACATATGGTATTCCTTTCTCTAATTTCTATAGGAGGGGGTTCTCTAAATTTACAGGTGGCAACTTGTTTTTGTTCAAGTCTTTTTTCAATTCTTTCTAAGAAATCTGAATAATATTTTTGTCTTTTTATCTGACTAAGGATTTCTTCTTTAAAATTTTTATTCTCTTTTCTTGTCTTCTCAGAAATTTCTTCACTATGCCTAGTAAGAGAATTAACTAGGGATTTGGCAACATTTGTAATATAGTCTTTTACTTCATTATCTTTTTCTTCTTGTTGCATAAATCTAACTTCTATAGATTCTATAGTATTTTCTATTTTATCTAAACGAATTAGAATAAACGGTGAGTCTATTTCTGCTTGGGAAGGCTTATTATATACAGCCTTAATTCCATTTATAATTTCTTTGTATTTTTCTTCTACTTGTGCCATGTCTAGTATAAGTTCATTAATAATACTATCCATTTTGGATAGGTTATTGTAACAACCCGCGTAATTTTGGGTTATTTTAATTAATTTCTGGAAAATGGAGGAAAATAAAGTTTTTGATAAAAATTATTTTTATTGCTCAAATATGTTGGTTATTATTTTTAAGGCGAGAATTTCAAACGGTTTCGAAAACGGAGTTAAAACGGATTTTAAAATTATTTTTAAATGTTTTTAACTCTTGGAATTCTTAGTCGGTAAACTGTCAAAATTCCTGAAAGATCGATAATTTTCAAGAGTTGTTTTGGCTTCCAACTCTTCATTTCTTTGCCTTATTTAAAGGAGTGTTTTGGCTTCCAACTCTTCATTTCTTTTCATTATAAAAGAAGTCGTGGGCAACCCTTTTAACATACTTTTGGCACAAATTTTGGCAGCAAATATATTTTATATTCCTCTTCTTTTTATATACACATTGGCCCTTGATATTTGTGAGTTCCAACCTTAGATTATAGGTGTTCTTGGGGCTATTTTGTTGGAGGTTCTTGGAGAAGCTTTTGTAGATATTTTGTGTTGATCTTGAGGATGTGATAATTGGTTTCTCATCATCGTTTGAGGTATGGGGTTTTACACAATATGCTCCTTAAATCTCGCGAGTTTCATTCTCTTTGAATTCTTGTTAATTGAACTCATATTTGAATTGATAAATTCATTTAAATCTGGAAAATAATTGTTGAAATTATTTTGATTCATGTGGTAACATTATATTGTTGATGAGCACGTTGTCATGAAATTTTAATATGGCACGGATGTTGGGCACCGGCCAAAATTCCTGTTTCCCGGGCTATGGCTTGGTAAAGCATATACGGATGTGGTGAGGCCTGGTGACCCGGTTAAAGTGTTGTTGAGAAATTATATTGATAAATGATTTGAGATTTGCATTTTGATTTGAATATTCATACTCGTGTTGTTACACTTTGTTCGTCGTTAATATATTTGTTGAGCATCTTTCTTGTCGTATTGTGTACTTCCCCATATTTTCTTTTAGTAGCAGGTTAGAGTGGATTGGGACGCTATGGACCAATTGGGATTATTTTAGCGTGGATTATTTTGGGAAGAATATTTTTGGAAGATTTGTATTATTTATTTTGTTGTATAGAGCATTGGAGATTTGTATTTTATTTTCGAGTTAGTTGTTGTATGTAATTCGAGAGACTTGGTATTTATTTGAAGAAATTGAGAGTTGTAGTTTCTCTTTTGTTGTTGTGGGATTTAGGTGCTTTATATCTTGTCACTTGTGGATTTGGATTTATTTTATCGTAATAGCGCTCCGTTCGCTCTCCCCAGGCAGGCGGGGTGTTACAAAATGGTATCAGAGCTTAGGTATACGACAACCCCCGGGGCTTGGGTTTTGGGTTCATTGCGTGGTTAGCAATTTTTGGAGATAGCAAATTTTAGGTGATATTTGTGTTAGGTTTCGAGATTAGAGGTGAGGAATTTATTTTTGGGAGACGTGATTTATTTTTGGAGTTAGTGTAGTGGCCTGATTTTGAGAGTTAGGCATTCGGCGAATTTCGAGGGCGAAATTCAATTGTTAGTGGGGAAGTGTAACAACCCGCGTAATTTTGGGCTATTTTAATTAATTTCTAAAAAATGGAGGAAAATAAAGTTTTTGATAAAATTATTTTTATTTCTCAAATATGTTGGTTATTATTTTTAAGGCGAGAATTTCAAACGGTTTCGAAAACGGAGTTAAAATGGATTTTAAAATTATTTTTAAATGTTTTTAACTCTTGGAATTCTTAGTCGGTAAACTGTCAAAATTCTTGAAAGATCGATAATTTTCAAGAGTTGTTTTGGCTTCCAACTCTTCATTTCTTTGCCTTACTTAAAGGAGTCTTTTGGCTTCGAACTCTTCATTTCTTTGCATTATACAAGAAGTCGTGGGCAACCCTTTTAACATACTTTTGGCACAAATTTTGGCAGCAAATATATTTTATATTACTCTTCTTTTTATATACACATTGGCCCTTGATATTTGTGAGTTCCAACCTTAGATTAAAGGTGTTCTTGGGCCTATTTTGTTGGAGGTTCTTGGAGAAGCTTTTGTAGATCTTTTGTGTTGATCTTGAGGATGTGATCATTGGTTTCTCATCATGGTTTGAGGTATGGGGTTTTACACAATATGCTCCTTAAATCTCGCGAGTGTCATTCTCTTTGAATTTTTGTTAATTGAACTCATATTTGAATTGATAAATTCATTGAAATCTGGAAAATAATTGTTGAAATTATTTTGATTCATGTGGTAACATTATATTGTTGATGAGCACGTTGTCATGAGATTTTAATATGGCACGGATGTTGGGCACCCGCCAAAATTCCTGTTTCCCGGGCTATGGCTCGGTAAAGCATATACGGATGTGATGAGGCCTGGTGATCCGGTTAAAGTGTTGTTGAGAAATTATATTGATAAATGCTTTGAGATTTGCATTTTGATTTGAATATTCGTACTCGTGTTGTTACGCTTTGTTCGTCGTTAATATATTTGTTGAGCATCTTTCTTGTCGTATTGTGTACTTCCCCATATTTTCTTTTAGTGGCAGGTTAGCGTGGATTGGGACGCTATGGACCAATTGGGATTATTTTAGCGTGGATTATTTTGGGAAGAATATTTTTGGAAGATTTGTATTATTTATTTTGTTGTATAGAGCATTGGAGATTTGTATTTTATTTTCGAGTTAGTTGTTGTATGTAATTCGAGAGACTTGGTATTTATTTGAAGAAATTGAGATTTGTTGTTTCTCTTTTGTTGTTGTGGGATTTAGGTGCTCTATACCTTGTCACATGTGGATTTGAATTTATTTTATCATAATAGCGCTCCGTTCGCTCTCCCCGGGCGGGCGGGGTGTTACAGTTATGGCTTTCCATATTATTAAGATAATTTGCTAAATTTTGTTGGAATTTAACGAAGTCTGTGTAGAAGGTGGTTAATCCTTTTGTCTTAGCTTTTAAATATAAATGCAAGTCTTTAACAAGGCTATTGTTATAATCTTGGGTAGCTGCTATGTATGTAGAAATTAAATTTAATCTTTATAATATGAGTCTAGTTGCTTTAGCAGCATTGACAATCTCATTTTCATTTATCTTATAATAAAATCTATCATCATTTATCTTTTCTAAAATTCCTTGATAAAAGTCTGATAAGGTCTGAATAGAGAGGTCTCTTGGTACCTCATTCAAATATGATATAACTATCTCCATTAGGAAGATAACTATCTAATCTAGAAAAAAGCTTAGCTTGTTCTTTAGTAAATTTAATTAACTCGCTATCTTGATTTTTAGTTAAAGTTTTAATTTCTAAAATGTCTTTGTTAAGGACTTCTATATGATTAATCTTAATATTTATTTCTTGTAAAACATGTAATAGGTCTATTGGGATTTGATTACCTATTTCTAATAGTCTTTTAGAGATATTTTTTTATCTCTGTATCCTGGGTTTGAGTGTTTTTTATTAATTGTCTTAACATAAGGAGTATACACTTATTTTGGTATATTATGATATTAATAGCACTAGCAGTAACTTGTCTACTATCTGCGTATTTGGCTGGGATGTGTTCAGTGTGTGAACAACCGTCTATGCGAGAGGTTAAACAACTTATTGGGTCTAAATCCTTTAAGAGTATGGGATGGTAGTCTGGGTTACTTCCAAAAATATCTTTGTAAATGCGAGGGATGAATCCCAAGGGCATTAAAGTCTTTTCACTATAAGTCTGAAAGGAGCGTCTTATGGATCTGATACCACAATTAGGGGTTTGGTCGGAATTTGATGAGTTTCTAAAGTTCTTAAGGTCTTGATACTAATTTGGGTGTCTAAGCTACAAATCTTTTAAATATATAGTCTTAAAATAGGTTTTAGTATAAGACAAGAGGGGGACCATCTAAAGAAGATAACAAAATGTCTTAGGGACCACGATGGGACCACAACCGGATAAGGACAAAAGTCCGTTAATCCGTTCTTTAAGGAAATCCACATAGGAGAATGGCTATATATATATATATATATATTGTATTTAATAATATTTTAAATATTTATTATAATAGTTCTTTATTTCATTATATATTTTTTTGGAGCATTTGCAAACTAAATTTATGAAGAGTTGAAAATAAAAATGTTGCAAATCAAGTTTACATATATGGATAATCGGATAAACGGATCGGATTCGAATCCGTTTAACATAAACGAATATGGATTTGGATTTGCCTGATCCGATCCGATTAATAAACGGATCAGATCCAAATTTGTGTTACATAAACGGATATGGATTTGGATTTGCCTGATCCGGCCCGAATTCGATCCGTTTACAGGCTTAGATGAAAGCATCACATGTTGCAAGTTTTTCGATTCCATTTCGATTTCGCCCCTGACCCAATTCGAATCTATTATTTCTATATAATAACTCATTTGTATAGAAAGACTAGATTTTAGTATGCCACATCATTAATGAGAACGCATAATATTTCTTCAAGCTTTCTCATTAAGAGAGATAATCTTTCTTACCCCATTTATGCACGTGCCCTATCTAAACCCCTTTTTCTCGACTTTATCTGAGAAGAACCAAATCAGTTCCAAAACTGTTCCAATACTAAACCCACTTCTTCGAATTTCTCGGAAACGAGCCAGCCCACTTCTCCGACTTTCTCTCTCAGCGAAATCAGCCTTCTAATCCAACTACGACACCTACATGGTATTCAAGGTGAGTTCCTTGACTTCCCGACTTTTCGAGCGGATATGCACACACATATCACTTTGGTTTAGTTTAGTTTCCTCTTTTCTCATCATAATGAAGTATACAGGCACATATTATTTTGGGTTTCTCCTCTTTTCATTATAATCTGGTATACACAAGCCTACACGTGCACATATCATGTTTTTTTTTCATTTGATAAATACACTTGATAATCCGGTATACGCGCACATATTATATTGGGTTTCTGATTTTTCACAACCGGTGTACTAATTTTCAAAATTCAAAAAAATAATGTGCGGCAATTCAAAGTTTCAACACACATTAATAACCAGTTTTCACAATTGAGTAATGAATCTACTGTAAAGTATAAGAAAAAAAAAGTGTGTTTACCTCTCGAGTGAATATCATATAAGTCACATCTAAAGTGAGTTTTTCATTTTATAGTTACTCTTGATTATTGATGTATTTATGTTTTGTACCGATTTTTATATTCATGTTTGATAGATTGATTTTTGACGTATTATGTTTTATACTCATGCACATATAATGTTTGATAAATTACCAAACATATTCAAATGTGTTGTACTATGTATAATTTGAATGAATCATATCTTGATATGTTAAATTATGACTCTTAAATCAAGACTAAGGAACTATATTATGAACTTTTACACCCCACATTTATATCCTTTAGAGTTCCAACAAAAACTGCCCAATTATATATAGCATTTAAGATTCAAAACATAGGGTGCAAAACTCAAAATGGTCTATGCATATGGTGAAAACTCAACAATTTTCCAATGTTAAACCTGCTTCTCTTTTCATTTTCTTATTATGCTTCTTAATTACTCATATAGTGATCATTCTATCCTACATATCATGCTACTGTGTAATTTTTCTTTTATTTATGTTTTTTTTACATGCAATTATCTGTTTCTCTATCTTTAATTTTTCCCTTCAAGTAGGACTTAATTTCAATATTTATAATCTCTTTGGGGCCACATGATGAGTTTCTCGTCTTCCTCGACTTTCCAAGAAGCTCATATTGAATCTGATTTTTTTCTCTTCTCATTATAATCAGGTATACACGCACACCACATTGTTGGGTTTTGATTGATTTCTCTTTTGTTTGGTTTCTCCACGCACACCACTTTGTTGGTCTTTGTTTGGTTTCTCCTCTTCTCATTACAATCAGATATACACGCATACACACACACATGTTATGTTTTTTTGATAAATACACTTGATTCACATGTAATGTTTTATGGATCTTGGAGAGGTATTTGAGGTGAATTGTTGAATTACTGATTCATCCAAATTTTATCCTAAAAACTATAAGTCGCTCACACCACATTGTCAGGTTTTGTTCGGTTTATCTTTTTTTTTTGTTTCTCCTCTTCTCATTACAATCAGGTATACATGAATACGCACGCATGATGTATTGAACCGATTATAAAAATTAAAAATTTGCTACCAAAACCCAATCACAAATCTAACCGACTCTGATATAATTAGGTATGATAGCCAAAAAGTTTCTGTATATAATGGCACACTTTGGGGGTTAAGTTTTTTCTCTACTAATTTATTACCTATATAAGATCTAAGCACCATACATTTCTTCATTGGCATTTGCATAACATAGTTTCCATAATAAAAATAAAGGAATTAGTATAAGCGTAAGGTCTAACTATTCTCAAACTTAAATAATTGTTATGTGCTGAATTATGAGAAATTTAGAACATATCTATGAGTTATGTACTTTTCCCACCGGTATAACTCAACAAAATTTAATAAACATTAGTTATCCACTTTGGACATAATTTTAGCAGTGATATAATTACGGCAGTTAAGTTCCTTTCTTTCTTTCTTTCTTTCTTTCTTTCAAGGTTTCTTGGAGTAAATTTCCTTAAGCTCTCTTTCACAATCACTTTACTACCTTAATTTGAATTGAGAGATAAAGAATTATCTTTATTGTTGGTGAGTGATGTTGAAGTCTTTCACTATGGTATTATAACAGTAAAAGCAATAAGAACTGAGACAGATGCAGATGCATAATACCTGTTAAAAAACTCTTTAGGACTCTCTGTTTTTTTATTATCTGTTTGGACTAAATGGTCTGCTCCAAATGCTAATGAACATGGCCTAACCCCCTGCTACAATGGACATGAGGGCAAAAGAAGAAATTAAAAAAGTGTATTGGGAGACAGAATTTTGACTTGTATTATTTTAATGGCCTGTAAAATTTGTTTGTTTTTTCCTTGATTCTACCACCAAGTTATTGCTAAGGTGGATTTGTTGAGGGTCCCTTTACTTCCATTCCGTCATCATGGTTCTTTCTCACTCTCTCTTATAGTCACGTGGGAGAAATGTTTGAAAGCCAATATTTTTTTTGGTGTAAAAACTTATGGACAATTTATGCAACTATATGACAAAGATAATCAATTGGTTGTATATGAATAAAAAGTAAAGAACCTGGTAATACCCACTGTGACTTCATTATTTTTTCTAGTTTCTCATTTTTACAACTGTTTATGCTCCTTTTTTTTTACTGCCTATGTGTTATGGAGAAATAAAAAAACTTCACCTTACAACGTTTACATAAATCGCACAGTTGCGGGATCGAGGTTTGACAAGCCTCATTTTGTATAGACAATGGACGATGGTTAGGAGTTGAGGCTTTCTGAGGCATTAAATCTTTCTTGGAGAATATTCCATAGATGGATATTGCAGTAGGTACATGCTTTACTATTTCTACATGCTTGTCGACCTGTGTTATTTTAATGGCATGCTAAATTTATTTATTTTTTCCTTGCTTCTCCCACCAAGTTTCACTATTTTTTTTTTCAGTTTCTCATTTTTATAACTGTTTATGCTTCTTGGTGTTCCTTTTAGGATTCTAATTTTGCAAGTCAGTGTAAAAATTATCAGTGGGTGGATAGGGGATAAAAGTGATGACGACCAAAAGGTTGAAGTATAGTGTCTTAAAGGAAAATATGGCAGAAGTTTGTTCATTTTGTTGACGGGATATATGCTAGATCCTAGAGGTGAAATATGTCCTTATCTTGATGTGGGATTGAATTTTTTTTCACTTAGATGGTTAGTGTAAGGGGTGTTCTTTTTTTATCTTTAAATGTTTGGGAACTTGAAAGTTAACCAACTATTCCACTTTAACATTCATAGCCCATTTCTCTTTCCAATGAATTTAGTTAACTTTCTCGATATCTCATTTTTTTAGCCAAATTAGTGCTTGAACAATCTAATTGCTCATTTCATATAACATGTTAAGAATTGGGATAACTTTTGTACTGTGATACTTTATATGATCATTATTATATTGTGTATAAATGAGTGGCATTTGATTACTCTGTATTCTTTAAATAATTCGATTATATAGAGTTGCGTTTTACAAAAAAATGTACTAAATGATGGATCATTAACTTATTATCTCATCAACAATTGCAAAATTGGCTATAAAAACATATTTGAAATATGATAAGAATGGTTGTACTCGGAGAGCCCATGGGTATGCCATAGTATTTTCAAGCGCTAAAATCGTTGATTATGTTTTTGGAATTACATCGAGTTGTGTGAGTCGTTTGTTGTAATGTTCATACATATAAGTATATATGTGATGTCGTGCATCGTACGGGTTGCATACTAGTTCAATTAGAATTAGTTTGATCTTAACATGTTTTTTTTTATAATTTATATATATATATATATATATATGTATGTATGTATAATAATAATAATAACTTTTTCCTTAGTTTATAAGGTTTAATTAATTTTAACTTGTGGGATTTTAATTACATTTATAATATTTACTTAGAACGCCTTTTTAAGTTATATTTAATAAATAATTATTGATTTATATATATTTTTAATATATTTTTTGGACAAAGAACCAATTCAAACCAAACCAGGAACCGTTGGTTCGATCCTAGATATAATCAGTTTCGATTCCAATTCTAAAAATGTGGAACATATTAACATTGCTTCTAGTTCGGGTTCTGGGTCTAGGTTAGTATTGGAACTGAACTGAACCAAACTAAATCGTGTACACCTCTAATGTGTACCAATGATGTACATCAATTACAACATTTAAATGTATTTGTCGCACATCCTTGGTACTTATGGGGACCTAAATTATTAATTAGGCCCAATTAAAGACCGCTAGACCAAGTCCAGCAGTATGTAAGGCACACCCGACCCAATTAATCGGAGTTATAAGGTCACACCAAACAATCAATGTTCTCACAAAAGCTCTCGTTAACAACTCTAGGTTTGAATTTTTGTCCTTATAAATTCTTTGGTTGATCTATTTATATGAAGTCAAGGTCACTTGAGTGACCTTTTTGGCATTAAATGTGATTGAGTAGAATTAAATGATACAATAATGTGGCATTAATGTCAAAGATATGGCATTAAATGCATGAGATGTTGTGTTTTTGGTAAGAAACTGCTCAACCAATTAGAAGCATGGTGGCATTAATGGGGATATGACGTGGCAGCTCAAAGGTTTACGTTAGAACGGCTATGAAATAAGAATTGGTTAACTAGGCCTGCCATTCTAAGGATAAAACTCACTCGAGTGTTGATATTTTTAGTCCCGAAATGCTAGGTGTTATGACGTCATAAAGTAAGTGAATAGTGACCCCCACCAAACGTGTGGTCACATCAAGCAAAGGGGATGGTGTATGAAGTTAAAGTTGCTCGGCTGGAAGTAGGTCAAACATTAAGTGTGTTGTTTGTTGGCTAGGAATTATCTCCAGGCGATATATTTGAGGTTGGGGTTCCTCGAGGAGGTTTCCCCGAGTATTTGCTAAATGAAGTGGCTCGAGGTGGAAGCAGCTCGAGCACCTGTTTATGATACATGAAGTTTTACTTAAGTGTTCCAATAGGGTTGGATCTTGCTTTCCCAATCCTCCAAACCAAATCCGTGTGAGATAACCAAGAGGAGGTCGTTCAATAAAGCATGTGAACTCTCGCATGCCCTGTCGGGCATGGTCCCTCGAGGGTACTAAACATCCTCGCCCATATTATAAAGCAATTATTCAACAAGTAAAATATAAGATCAAATATATCGTGTTTCTTATTACAACTGTCGTCACTCGAATAATCTTGGTCTTCGTAAGGAGTCCTTATAGAAGTCTCTGTGGCGGGCCTTCGTGGAGAGGTCTTTCGAGGGATTATTATCTTCATTCTTTTACTAGTTTTTTACTAAGCACAAAATTATCTCAGCTAATCAACCTTTGGTGAAGACTCCCTCTACAGTTACAAAGATATTATGAAACTAGATAAAGGAGACCATAAAGGTGTACATCGACTATATGCTTGTCAAGAGCAGGAACAAGAGAAACCATCTCCAAGACTTAGCTAATACCTTCGAAATCCTTAGGCACTAGCAAGTGTTCATTTGGGATCCAGTCAGGAAAGTTTTTGGGTTATCTAGTCAGCAAGAGAGGGATTGAGGCTAACCCAAATCAGATAGAAGCTGCAGTATGATCCAACTGCCAAAGATGTTAGGTGAGGTCCAAAGTCTTACTAGGATGCTAGTAGCACTCAACCGCTTCATTTCAAAGTCGTCTGAGCGTTGTCGACCATTTTTTCATCTGCTCAAGAAAGAGAAGGGCCTCAACTGGAACGATTAGTGCTCGAAGGCCCTAGAGGATATCAAATCCTACCTCAACAAACCGCCACTGCTGGCAATCCCTGATCAGGGAGATCCCTTTTACATTTATCTCGCAGTATCAAGCCATGCAGTTAGCTCAAACTTGGTCTACAAAAGAGAGGTAAAGAAATTTCATGTTCACTATGCTAGCAAGACACTCTTAGATGGTGAGCAACGCTACTTGCCTCAAGAAAAATGAATTTGTGCATTGGTGATCGCTTCACGAAAGCCGAAGAAATATTTTAAAGCCCATTCCACTACTTTGATTACTTATTTCCCCCTTAAAGTTGTCCTTTACAAGGTTGTCCTTTTTAGACAGATGTCAATGTGATAAGTAGAGCTTGGGAGGTTTGATATGCATTTCCAATCAAGGACATCAATTAAAGGGTAGGTTTTGACCGACTTCATCGCAGAATTTACTAGAGAGAGTCCCACAGACCAGCAGTTGGTCGATTAATCAAAGATGAACGAACAGGCCCAAAGCGAAAAGCTAAATGTTGTATGTTGATGGCGCCTCCAATGTAAAGGGGGAATGCGTGGGAATTTACCTTGTGATTCTAGAAAATGCTATGATTGAGCAAGGGATCAGACGGGGATTTTATGCCTCCAACAACGAGGCTGAGTATGAGGTGCTAATCGCCGAACTTTGCAAAGCATGTTTGCTTAGAGAACAAAGACTTAACATTTATTATGACTCTAAGTTGGTGTCCATTCAATTCAGTGAGGATTTTAACGTCAAAGATGACAGGATGGTAGCTTACCTTGCTGTCGCATTCGAGGTAGTTACGAAATTTAAGTAAGTTTATATTTAAAGATTCTCCCAGGGGCACAACAGTCATGTCAATGCTCTAGCGGCGCTAAGCTCAACAATGAACTCGAATCTCAAGAGAACCATCGAAGTGGAATTCCTCGCCAAGCCCAATATTATTAAGAGAGTAGACCCCAAGCATGTCCTCTCCATTGACCACTACCCCAGTTAGATGGACAACATCATTGCATACTTGTAGAATGAGAGACTGCTGATCGATAAAAAATTAGCCCACCAGGTCAGAGTCTAAATTGCATGTTTTTACTTAGAACCTGGGGGAAAACTTTGTAGGAAATCCTTCACAGGCCCCTACCTCCAGTTTGTGCATTTTAAAAGTCGTCAAGCAAGTTCTTTATGTACTTCACGATGGAATATGTGGAAGTCATGCAAGAGGAAGGTCCCTGGGATTCCGAGTAATCAAAGAAGGCTACTAGTGGCCATATATGCAGAAAGATGCAAGTGTTTATGTTCAAAGATGTAAGAATTATCAAAACTTCTCTCCCATGGTCCATCAACCAACTAACGATCTGAGGTCTTCGACCAGCCTGTGGCCATTTTACAATGGGGGTTGGATACCGGGGACCACTACCTAGGGAACCTGGAAATCGCAAGTACTAACTAGTTGGCACATACTATTTCATTAAGTGGGTAGAGGTAGAACAACTGGCCAACATCAGAGATGCCGACATGATAAGGTTCATATGGATAAACATCATAACATGCTTTGGGGGTACCAAGAGCCATCATAACTGATAATGGAACACAATTTGAGAGTAGTCCTTTTCATAATTTCTTCGATGAGCGTGAAATCAATCACCACTTCAGTTCAGCAGTGTGCCCTCAAAGTAATGGTCAAACAAAAGCCTCTAATAAAATGATGCTCAATGGCCTTAAAGAGAGGCTGGAAAGAGAGAAAGGAGCTCGGGTAGACGAGCTTCCTCATATTCTTTGGGCGTATCGTATCATGCCCAAGAGACTAATTTGGGAAACACCCTTCACACTTATAAAATAGAAGCTATTATACCACTTAATGCTAGCCTCCCGACCATGAGAACGAAGATGGCAGCCCAAGGATTAAATGAAGATGCCCTTCACGTTGAACTTAACATAGCCGACGAACGAAAAGAGCAAACTATGATCAAGCTAGCCTCATATGAGTAACAATTGGCAAAGCAGTACAATAAGGGGGTTAATTAGAGAAAATTCCAAGTAGGAGATTATGTCTTAAGGAAAGTCCCCAGCAGCGCCGTGAAACCATTAGACGACAAGTTGGGGCCCAACTGGGAGGGACCATTCAAAGTGATCACAGACGATCTACATGGAGCCTATCACTTAGAAACAATGAAGGGCAGAGAGATACCCAATGCATGGAATGCGGCCAACCTCAAGAAGTTCTACTTTTTAACCTTTTTTTTATTTCTTAACCACATTAGTTTATGGAAATTTTCACTTCAAACTCATATTGCTCGCAGTTTGTCATTTTTGTTATGAACAAATAAAGGCCCTTCTCTCCATATTCTGCTCATATCTCCTAAGTTATTCAGTTGATTTACATTGTTTCCTAAGTAATAGGCTCATAGTTGGCATTTAATCCTTGAAAGACGTCTATCAGACGATCGGACTTTAACTTAATTACAATGGCAGTTTTGCTTATTGAAATTAAAAGTAAAGTCCTCAGGTCCTTGTCATAACTAAGAATAGGCGACCTCATGACTGGCCCAGACAAGATAAAAGCCCTATGGGGGGATCCTTAGGTAATAAACCAATTTCGATTAGTCGATTAAAATCTTGAATAGGTGGATCGACCATAGACTGGGTGCATTTTTCCCATTATCTTTATTAGACCTATGGGAGTGTGACGACATGACCTAAAAGGTGAGAAAGTAAGAATAACACATGCAAGGCATATTGCACTGGAAAAATGCATAAAAAATGGTATTATTTTGATTCACTCAGCAGAGCCTGATTATAAAAAAGTACCAATTACATAATAATTATAAAAAGCACAAAGAGTTACAACAGTTAATGGTCGATGAGTTAAACTGTTCTATTTGCTTCCTTCAACCTTCATCAGGGTTAGGCATGTATTCATCATCACTGTCATGACCTTATAAGTAGCTCTCGACAAGTTGAAAGGGAATGGCATGTAAAAGGATCCATGTCTTAACATGCTCAAAAGGAGGTCGGTTGTATGCAAGGCAATCAACTTAGTACATATAAAAAAGCTGAGAGTCATGGGGTTCCTTAACAACCTTAAGGGCATTTAGCTATCCACTCTTATAAGCAATGTCTTGAGCTTTTGGCAGCCTCACTAGAGCATATTTCCAACCCTTATCATAACCTATCGACCAAGCCGCTCGGGAACCCAACCTGAATAAATATTGAAGCTTTTTATTATCGTGGCTTAGCCCATAAACATGGTATTACTCCTTTGAACTCGCTCTTTGGCTTTAGAAAGTTTCTTTTTCAAGTCATTGTTTTTTAACTGGACTAGAGTGCCGACCTCACCCACGTCCTTGGATTAAGCTAATTGGGACTTTAAGTCATTTATTTCTTTTGACATGGAAGCACTCACATCTTTCAAGTCTTTGAGGTCTTCCTTAAGCTTGGCAACCAAGGTGGACTGGTTCTTGTAGACATCAGTCATCTTTTTTAAAGCCTTACAGGCAGCCAGGAAATGCTCGGCCAGCTTGTGCGCTAGCATCTCGCCCGAGCACGTTGTCTAAGTTGTTGGAAAAAAGGATTTTCTGGGCAACAGGCTACAACATCAAGGTAGAAGAGGCAATAGTTTATCAGAAAATGCATGTATTGGCACACTCGAGCGAGTGAAAATACTGTTTTCATTATAAAAAAAATTGAGGGATAGGTAGAGCCATTACAATTCAAGGAAAGAAAAATATTACAATGTACGAGCAAAAATGGAAAAAATCCTAGATCTATGGTCTTCACTTCTTCACTTGATATAGTGTCTCAGCATATTTCCCCTTGGGTGCCACCTCCTTCTCCTTAGGCGCCACCTCCTTCACCTAGTCAGCATGATGGATGATGGAAGGCTCTTCAATATCTATAGTGGAGGACATGGTTGGTGCTAACTAAACATCTCGAACTCAGTGTTGACCTCAACTTTTGCCAAGGCTCGATCCCAACCCTTTTTTAAGCTCACCTTACGAGCATAGGAAATTTGGATCTTGGTATTAGCATATGCCTCATCCAGCCTTACTCGAATCTAGCATCGTTAGCAAGATGAATCTGATCCACTTCTCTAGACAACCTAATTCTTATTTTATAGGTGAGTGTTCTCCACCTTCAATAGATTATACTTGATCTTTAGCGAGGCCATGACCTCGATGGTGATCTTCTTCTCTTTCTCATGGGGCTCCTTGTCCGGGACCATGACCTCCTCAAACTTTTAAAGGGCATTATTAAGTTCATCATTTAATCTGGTCTGGTCGGCACGACCATCTAGAAGACTAGTAAACTCTGCCATAAACTGCAGAACAAGAAAATCATTAAGTATTAGAAGATTCGAAAAATCGTAGTCGAGTAGATCAAATGTAGAAAATAATATGTAAAAGGTAAGAATGGCTGAATGCTTTGATACCTATAATAGAATATGGGAAGAAATATGTTCGGCAAGAATGGTCACAAATAAAAATTATATTTTTGTACTTTTATCAATTTAATTCCCAAGCATACATAACCAATGTTAAACAAATTTTAATATTTGATTAAATTAGTTGTGAAGGCAAATATGTGTTCAAAACAATACGAATATGCTACGCATTCAAGAGAAAAAAGATTGAGAAAACATCCCTTATGGGTAAAACCTTTATCCAGCACTTTAGAAATATTACAAGACAGTTGACTTATAATACCACTTGATAATCGCCACAAGTATAACATGGTAGTCTTCGTAAATCTCTAAAGAATACCACTTGTCTCTAAGAAGTCCACAAGCGACAGATTCTCTCTCGATAACCATCGATCAACCTTAGCCTTCTTTGTCACTCGTGACCTGTCCAGGTTCACAAGTCATTTATGGAGTACCTCTTCATAAGGTGTATGAAAGGATACTAAACTTTTTAGGGTTTAAACCGATTCACAAAACTATTTTGGGAATGAAAAGTGTGAATATAAAAGTGTTTTAATAACACAACAAGTGAAAACTTTATAAACAGATATTCAGAAAGTGTTCATTCAAAAGTCTTACTAAATTTGGAGTCGAAACAGGTATTTAAATACTCGACACTAATTTCAAGGCGGCATATTGTTCTAACGAAAATGGAACTCATTTGAATGAGAAAAACATCTCGTTATAATGTAATTCCAAGTCGTTTAAGCGACAAGGCTATCTCGTTTGAACCAACTTCAAATGATGTAAAACAGTGATGCCTCATTATATGCTCGTTTGAATGAAAAAGCCTTTTCATTTGATAACTTCTAATGAGACTTCAATCGACCTTCAAAAAAATAAAATTTTATTTTAAAACTTTTAAAGTTCCAGACTCATTTTTTTCATTAAAATAACATCCCAATTAACTTTATGAAAAGTTTTAAACTCCTAAAATCTTTATACCTTATTGAGATGTAGGGAAGTCTTAAAACTTGGAGATGCTCGAGTTCATTTCGACATCACGGTGCGTGACGATTTGTAACATGATACGCCAAACTAGCTTAAACTATAAAAGGCCTATACTATGAATAATATCAAAAAAACTGTTCTTGCAAATATTCCCCTTTGGCTATTTTGGTACAAAAAAAATAAACAAAACCGAACATCAAATTAAAATAAAAATCCCCTATGACAAAAATCATAACACCCTCCCAAACCCTAAAAATGGAATGGCATAAGACATTGTCTTCAAATCTCCACTTGTTCTTCCCTTGGGCAGCTATATCTTCATCCTGTGTGTCTTGATTTTTTCTTTAAGTTCCTATATACATAAGACAACGAAATATACCTCGTGACGCATCTAGTTTGAAATAGAAAATAAAAACTTTAATTAAATTTCCCCCCATAAATCAAACTCATCAAATCTCACCTTTTAATTTTCTCTCCTCCTTTGTTTTTATGTGAAATAGACAAAGGAGTATAATCTAAACATGAAGTAAAAAGCATCACATAGAAGAAGTAAGGTATCATCACAATTATATGTAAACAACACACATGTAATGATAATCTCAAAGGCAACACAACTAACTATTTTTGAAAATTTTCATTTTTTTTTCAAATAAATATAAATTTTACAGATACAACACGATACCATATATAATATATGCTAAATATACCAAAGAAAATCTGGCTCACATCTAATGGTATAAACAACCACAAAACTCGATACAAAACACATAAGCTTTACACACTAGCATAGTATTGATGTGTCTAAACATGTGGGATGGAATGAATGGGTGTGAACTATATACAAATGAATTATGGCCCAAATACTCAAATTTGTTCAAGAAGTTCTAATTGATCGCAAAACTTTATCAAACTAAGTTTTAGCCTCAAGTGGCAAATAAAGGTGAACTTAATGAACAAGACAAGCACAATGCACTCAAGCCTAGAGTATTGATGATTCTATAAATCAATAGCATTATGAAAAAATAATCATAACTAGGATTCATTGTGTGTGAATCCCTTGATCTTCAACTACACTCCCTCAAAAGATAAACATATTTTCTATACTTTTTCTTTTTCATGAATCTTTTGAAGTTATTGCAATTCTTTTCACTTATGATATTCTAAGTTGGCCCTTTTTGGCCGTTTTTACTATTTTTATTGCCTTTATTTTTTCTTGGGCTCTTTTCAATGGTGGATTCACGTAAAGTCAACCTGTTTTTCGCAACCCTTTTCCATGCTCACTCATATTTTTTAATACTAAACAAAATCTCTCATGGGCAACGATTCTTACATGCACAAATCCCCCATAGTAAAAAAATATGTAGATGGCAGAATTCATGGGAGAAAATCTCACCAAGCTCAAATATACATAGTGAAGTTAAAATCCAACGAGCTCGTGCATGTATGTGCGGAGGCATATTCAAACTCGAATCCATAATGCAAATCAATCTCGATACTACTCCATAAAAATATGGTTATGATCAATCTAAGTGTCTATAATCATAATCAAATGTCTTAGCCATATGAAAATTATGGAGAAAATTGGATTCAAACACACCAATATGCCATACTAAATGTGTAAAACTAAAATACACGAAAATCAAAAATATTTTTTTATTTTTCAAAAATTAATCAAAATAAATCTTTTTGTAATTTTCCAATATGACTCAATAAAAGAAAAATATAATACAAAATATACACGTGTTATAACACTAGTAAACATATATCATGAAGCACAACTAGAGTATGACAAATAAAAACATGCAAGCAATCACCCATAAGATATAGCATGTGAAGGATCGTGTTAAAGCATGCGATAATCAACTAGTCTAACATTTAGCTCCTTCAAAATAAATTTCCTAAACCAAATAGATGTATACTTAACGGGTCGACTTTTGGGATTCAAAGAGATACTAGTCATCAACTTCCTAATACCTCTTCCAAGATCATAACAAAATTTCCTAAGGTGACCTTTCTTACGACAATGCGAACATGTGAAAACGCGAGGAATGCTACCTATGGGTTGACTTTTTCTAACGTCATTGGATGCGGTTGACCCTCTAAAACAAATAATGGTGTTGGTTTTAACACCAAAAGCATTAGAAAGATTGGAGCCAGTACCATTACTATTCAAACTACTAGAGTCTTTTAAATCATCTTTTGACTTCAAAATTTTATACTCAAGCAAAAAATTAGACTCTTTAAATTTTAGGGACTCCTTCTTTAAATTTTCAATCATTCCTAGAAGTTTATCTCTCTCCCCCTTAATACAAGAGAACTTATCCCTAATAGTCTTCTCACGTGCCTTAAAATATAAAATCAAATTTTCAATATCCTCATTAGCACTCACAGAATCCCTAGAAATTTTAGAGTATTCTAATTCTTTATCTAATAACCGGACTCTATCATCACTCTCTTTCTTGAATAATTCTAAAATTTTAAACTCACGGTCCATGTCCACAAGCTTCTCATAAAAAAAATCTCTTTGAGTTTGAACAGTTTGCAAAAGATCCATAGCAGCTTTAAAACAAAAAATTTATTTTTCAAGAATCTCAAGTCTTTAACAAATTTCAAATTCAAACGATTTAAGTCGTCAAAACTATGGGAATCCATCGGAGAAAAACAAATAAATTAACACAAGTGAGATGAATAAAAAAGACCACCCTAAAATAGCACTAAACAAGGATCTAACATGAAAAATTAGTACAACTCGCTCTGATACCACTTGTAAATGGTAAGAATAACCGAATACTTTGATACCAATATGAGAATGTGGAAATAAATGTGCTCGGCAAGGATGGTCATACACAAAAATTATATTTTTATATTTTTAATCCCTAAGCACACATAATTAATTTTAAATAAATTTTAATATTTGATTAAATTAGTTGTGAAGGCAAATATGTGTTCAAAACAATATGAATATGCTACGCATTCAAGAACACAATGATTGAGGAAGAATCCCTTTGTGGGAAAAAACTTTATTCAGTACTTTAGAAATATTACAAGACAATCAACTTACAATACTATTTCATAACTGTCACAAGTATAATACGCTATTCTTCGTAAATCTCTAAATAATACCATATGTCTCCAAGAAGTCCACAAACAATATATTCGCTCTCGGTATCCACCCATCAGCCTCAGCCTTCTTCATCAGTCGTGATCCCTCCGGGTTCACAAGTCAGCCATGGAGTACCTCTCCACAAGGTGTATGCAAGGATACTAAACTTTCTAGGGTTTAAACCTTAAGTTGTACTGTTATATGGAATTAGTTAATTTCGTTAAATACACTTCTAAACTAAATATAAATTAGGTCAAATGTAGATATATTGTAATTTTAAATATTCTTTACTAATTTTTAAGTGAGCATGCAAAATTATCATGTGAGTCAGAGGTAAACACCAAATTAAACTAAAGTTATGATTTAAGACAAAATTTATCTTTTTAACCTACACATGCATCTAGGTGATTTTGCGAGATAAAATAAACAGTCACAACCATAACACGCCGATGTACGAGAAAAACCAAAATGGGAAAATCCTCGGACGGCTGGGCCTAGAAAAATCCACTACAAGTATGGTTTTACAAAGTGCCTCAAAAGACATACAAACTTGACTAAGACTTGCTGATGCTGCCTCCTCTATCTCCGTTTGCAGTACGCAAAGCTCTAATGCGTTGCACAACACATATCGTGTCTCAATATCCACCGAAACCCAAAAATTGTCTCCAATAAACAAGCATACAGAGTTCCACCGCATATATTCATGATGAAGGCAATGTAGATTGTATGGGGTTTTTATTATTTAATTTGATCAATCAAAATGATATGTGTTGGAGAGAATTTTCTAAAAGGATATGATGACTATTTTTTTTCAAAGTGCAAGTTCTTATTCAAACAGTTATTTTCGTCCATATTAAAGAAAGAAGTGAAGTAGTGGACCAAAGCAGTTACTAAAAAGGAACTACCAAAAATTTAAAAATTTCAAAAACTGGACCAGTTCGTTCGAACGAACTTCTAACGATATTTCATAACATTTTGCAAAGGAAGTCGTTGGAAGTTCGTTTGAATAGGTTCGTTCGAACGACATTTCTAACGAAACTTCTAACGAGATTTTAGAAATTTTTGCGAAGAAGTTCGTTAGAAAAATTGTTCGAACAGGTTCGTTTAAACCAGGTCGTTCGAACTTCCTGGGCAGATTTTCGACAAAAAATTTATATTTTAAATTGACTAAATTGAATTCAAAAAAATTGAACAAAATCATTTTAATTGAAATTAAGTTTGTCTCCAACACGTAAAAGTAACCATGTTATATACCTTTTGGGAAAAGAGTATTCAAAATTGATTTGTTGAGGTGAGTAAGACTGGATGCCCAAATTCTTCACTGTTGATAGATGAACGACACACAATGACCCAAAATGTTTTGTCCAACGGAATTTGGCCAATACTACAAATGACTCAATTGGAAATTTGTCCTTACAAATCTCCCCCTTTGGCTATTCCAGGACAAAACATAAAATAAATAAAATACAAAAAAAATGACACTGAATTTGCTAAGCCAAGTCGTCAAGCCGATCCTAAAGCCCATCCCACCCACCCACCCACCCAAAAAAAAGGACAGACTGACTCGACTGATTACTAAGCTGCATTATTGAAAGTAGGCAATATATTTGCGATAGAATGCCTACACACATGAAAGAACAAAGACATAAAACGCGTGGGGAAATAAAGAGATTAAGAAACATAAATTTTAGACATTTTAAACTCCTCCTAAACATGTTCTCCCCTTTTTTGTCTGGAAAAGACAAAGGGATAGAATGAAACCTGCAATGTTAGTGAATATATCTAGAATATAAGAGAGACAATGAAATGATAAATAGACGCATGATAAAATTCATAGCATAAATTGGTAACAAAAATCATTTATAGAAGCAATATAGCATAAGGAGAAATGAGCAATGATTAACATTAAAACGTGAAATACAAGATGTTGTATTATATAAGCACCAATATCCAAACAAAGGAAATGAGAAAGGAAAATACAACTATTTGGTACAAATGAGGAGAATAAATGAAGAAAATAAAATTCACTCTCTCACAAGTACATAGCTAAATAAAACAAGAAATAAAGAACATTAAGGAGCTGGAAGATCATGTGAAGTGTCATCGAGAAAGAATCCGGTACCGGAAGAGCCCGCACCACGACACATCTCAATACGACAAATCTCTGCAAGTTATTCCATAGGAATAGAGTCTCTCATAGCTTGTGCCTTATATCGACGTGCTTGAGCTTCCTCGTGACGAGCTTGAGCTTCCTCGACTCTATCACGGTCCCTCCTCATAGTGAGTAAAAGCTCCTGTAAAAGAGACCTATCTTAGCGACGGTCCTCCTGAAGCTCCTCAACCTGTGAATGAACCAGCCTAATATCCTCCGACTCAATAAGTGGGCAACACGAGAAGAAGAAGGTCTAAGTGGAGAGGGAGTGGCAGAATGGGATGATGCGGGTTGGGAAGGAGTGAACTGAGGGATATCACGGGAAAGGTTATCGCGGGAGCGACCAATAGAGGAGATATTAATTATCTAAAAATGAGTCACTAGAATATTCGAGGGAAGGAGGGGACAACCAACCTCAAGGCAATGTCTAGTAATAATGATGGCAAAAGGTAAAGCGTGCCGAACGGGACCCGTAGGATTGACCTTCACGACCTTAATAACACTAAAGATGAAGTGGGAAAGGTCAATAGTAACTTTAATGCTAATGACAAACATTAAGTCCACGCGGGCCCTTATAATTTGAGTGGAGTCGGAACGAGGTAGGAGGCAGGCACAAACAATCAAGTTAAGGATCATAAAACCTTGATGTAGATGTTTAAGATAAATAGTAACAGTACCAGCCTGGAAAAGTCGACACGGTATTCAGAATGAGGCGTGACTCAGGACGAGAGTCAGTAGGCCAAGGAAATGTGGGATTGTTGAAGCGAGGCAAACTGACAAGACGTGCAATGGCTTCAGGTCTAATAGTGATTTCCCTACCGCGAACAATTGAGAAAAGTTCAGCCTCTAGATCATGTATCCCAAACAAATATTCCCTAATGAGATCGGGATAAATAGGGACGGTAAGGTTGAAAAGGGGATCCCAACTTAAGTTAGAAAGCCAGGTGGAGACTAAAGTGCTAGAGAGAGAGAGAGGAAATATCAACTACTTTTTCCCGGACATATGCACGAGTAGCAAACCCCTGTGTGTGGTACAAGGTGTGATTTTTAAGGGTTCGCCAACGTAGTTGAAGGTTTGGAATGGTTACATCTTCATCTGAGGACGATAATCATTCCTCATCGGATGAACTAATTTGACGATTGTGTCTACCCCAGGCCATAGGGACTGAGATAAAAGTTCAACCAAACCACCAAACACCAACAACACAACCAAAACAAATAAAATCCCGAACTCCATTTGCAACAAGAGATATATAGAGATTGCAGAAAGAAAAAAAATTAAGTGCAACACCAATATTGACAAAAATTTGAACTTTGATAAAATGACAATATAATTTCATTATATTAACACTTAACTGGGGACAAAGATGGGAAAAAAATGTATACGATGAAAATATTTATAGAGTATAGCCCCAATACAATAGAGTGTGAGTATATGAAATGGGTAAATAAAAATGTTTGAAGCTTTGAATAGAACCCAAATCATGGAACTCTCAACCCTAAGGAAATGAAATGGAAGAAAGAAAAAAAAATAGCTGAAATGATAGAATACAAATCATGTAGAAATGGAGAGATATAAATAGCTGGTGATGGAGGAAATGATATAATGGAGGAAAGTGTGGAAATGAGTATAGAGGTTTGAGGAAATGGAGAATAAGGGATTATGGTGGAAGATGGTTAGGGAAATGTGGAAATAAAGGAAGAAATCATCAAAGTGGAAGAGTTAGGAGAGAGAAAGATGTGGAGAGTTAACAAAAATAAAGTGGGAAAAATCTGGAGAAAACCGCGCAAACAAAACGCAAGTCGTTCGAACGAAGATGAAAATCTCGTTCGAACGACTATGTTTGAACGAAAATCTGGATATATCCAATGAGAATGCAGAAGGAAAATGGAGAAAAGTCATTGTAAATCTCGTTTGAACGACATTCGAACGAATATTGAATGATAAAGCAAAAAAATTTGGGCCAAAAGTCATTAGAAAACTCGTTCGAACGACAATTTTAACGAAAAAACAGACTTTTAAAAACTTCCAAAAACACAAAAAAAATGTAAAAATACATAGAATAAAGCCTTAATAGGTTAAAACCCTTAAGAAAAGAATTTTCAATTGCCCTAGGTAGAAGAGACATTTCAAACCATGAGAGCGAGAATGTAGGGGTGTGAACAATGCGAGTGAGAGCATTATATAAGACAATCCACAAGTGCAAAATATCAGACAATATATTAACATAATATACACTCACATATTCCTTGTGATAATAAAAGGAATACGGTTGAACACTATCCACAAAAATAAAATGCATGGAAGATTGATGATTCTCATGCCAATAGCGTCACAAATAGAAAAGCATATACATTAATTGTGCAAAAACATTGATTTTCAACCTATGTCTCCCATCAATATCAATTATGCTCTTGAATTCTTTCTTTTAAAAGAGCATATATGCTTTCATCAATATAAAACATGGGCCTTGGCTACCGTTTTGAAGTCATAATTTTTATAGTTTTTTTCCTTTTGCAAATGGAGGCTATTCATGCAAAAACATTTTGATTTTTTGCAGCCCGTGTCCATTGCTAAACACAAGAAATATATCATAAACAATCATCAATACGAACAAGTGAGACGAAGTCTGGATTAACAACTCATCGAAAGCCACGTGGACATAGAATGAGATAGAGATCCTAAAACATCATACACACTACCTATATGGACAAAGGTTTTATAAAGGCATTTCTACTACAAACAAAATGAAAATATTTATGATTTTTTTTATAAAGTATATGTACAAAGAATAATCTAGTTCATAGGTAAAGAGATAGACATGAGGCCCAACCTACAATAGATGAATGACTCCGAACTCAATCAATAGAGCAAACTCCAATGGAATTCCTAAGGTTTTCAAACCTAAGGCATCTAGAGGTTTTGTAAAGATATCTACCAACTGATGATCGGTGCCTACAAAGCTCAAGGAAACGATTTTTTCATCAACTAATTCTTGAATGAAGTGTTCTCGAATCCTAATGTGCTTTGTTTTAAAATGTTGGACAGGGTTACGAAAAATGTGAATTGCACTCGTATTATCATAGTATATAGTTATAGTGCCTTGTGAAATACCGTAATTCGCCAATATTTTCTTCATCCAAATGAGTTGAGTGTAACAACTCCCAATGGCTATGTATTCGGCCTTCGCCGTGCACAAAGAAATGGAATTTTGCTTCTTTCTCATCCATGAGACAAGTGCACTACCAAAATGAAAACAACCTCCAGATGTACTTTTACATCCATCAACCTCTCCTACCCAATCGAATTCTGAATATGCCAGTAGATAATCATTGGTGTCAAAGGAATACTAAATCCCAAAAGACAGGTTCCCATTAACGTATTTAATAATACGTCTAATGGCAAGTAAATGAGACTCTTTTGGGGTGGCTTGATATCGAGCACAAACTCCTACACTAATGGAACTATCTGGACGACTAACGGTTAAGTAGAGTAAACTACCTATCATACTCCTAAAAAGAGTGTGCTCTACATCCTTTCCTTCGGTGTCCTTACTAAGTTTGACCGATGAACTCATTGGAGTACGAGCATGCTTCGCGAATTCTAAATTAAAATTCTTCACAAGGACTTTTGCATACTTTGTTTGGGATATCGAGTTGACGCACTTGAAGACCTAAAAAGAGAGTAAGCTCACCGACCATACTTATCTCAAATTCATCTTGCATTTCTTTTGAAAAGAGTTGAGTATGTTTATCACATGTAGATCCAAAAACTATGTCATTGATGTAGACTTGGGCAACTAGGATTGCATTCTCATCTTGATGAACAAATAATTTCATATCTACTCCCCCTATCAAAAAGCCAAAAGAAAGGAGATAAGAAGTGAGTCACTCATACCAAGCACGGGGTGATTGCTTCAAACCATAAAGAGCTTTCTTAAAAAAGAAGACGTGATTAGGATACTTAGGGTCCTCAAACCCTTTAGGTTGTTCAACATATACGTCCTCCTAAAGAATTCCATTTAAAAATGCACTTTTGACATACATTTGATACAGTTTGAACTTGAGGTGACATGCTATGGCTAGGAGAAAACGAATTGACTCTAACCTGGCAGCTGGAGCAAAAGTCTTATCAAAGTCAACACCTTCTATTTAGGTATATCCTTGAGCAACTAACTAAGCTTTATTACGAACAATGACACCATTTTCATTCATTTTATTTTTAAAAAACCATTTGGTACCAATGATATTAGTATCACTAGGCCGAGGAACTAATTCGCAAATATCATTTTTCTTAAATTGAAATAATTCTTCTTGTATGGTATTTATCTAATATTCATCTTTTAGAGCTTCTTTGAAATTTTTAGGTTCGATTTTACAGGTATAACACTAATAAGTTACCTCATTTTCTAATTGAGCCCTAGTCTTGACACCTAATTCGGGATTACCAATTATGTTGGAGGGGTCATGACTTTTATGAACCCATGGAGATAAATCCTTTGTCTCAATTGAGGAGTCTATCGAATCATTGTGAGCCTCAATGGTATCAACACCAGGAGATGTATAACACTCATAAGATGGATCTTCCTCATCATCAACGAATGTGCCGGGAGCATCATATTTTTGTAACTACATTAATAGATTCCATGAATTTAGAACTCACTAAGTTGTAGACTCTAAAAGCTCTACTATTATGAGAATACCCTAGGAAAATACCTTCATCACTTCTCGAGTCAAATTTTACTAGAATCTCTCTATCTCTAAGGATGTAACAAGGAATCCCCAAAACTCTTAAAATAGGCTAGATTGGGTTTCTTACCGGTCCATAATTCATATGGAGTTTTATTAGTGTTAATACGCAAGTATACCCTATTCACGGTGTGACAAGCGGTTCCTTTCGCGTACCGCGCTTACGCGTGTCGCGATTGGTGGTGCTTAAGCACCACCGCGATGCGTAGGATCATAGACTCTTATTTGACTTTTCAACTAAGAATCTTAGTTGTCCTTTAGTTGATATACCACTAATTTTTATAGTATTCTTCAAATGTTGGACAATATGGGATTTTGATTACTCCCATATCTTTTACACCCATTTGCTCATGTTTCTACCTTCTAAAATAAAACCTAAACTATGTTTAAATTAAACACCAATAATATAATAAAATATTAACAACTAAAGATTAAAATAAAACATCAATTAATGTAATAAAAATATTATATTATATTGAAATTTATCCAACATTCCCCTGCCAATTTCAATATACACAAGAGAGCAAAACAAAGAGACAATAAATAACTTTTGGCACTATCGCTAAAATCTAGTACATAAATGAGAAGTGTCTTTCGGACTTGAACTTGCATATAGTGAAAATAATTCAAAACTTCATCAAGGTGCTGTGGTGAACGTATCTTGAACCAAGGACCTTTTGAGACTAGCCGGAACTATCACACATACCGATTTCTGAGTTTATACGTGTTCTTCTAGCATGCACTTTTATGGCCTTGTGCTAATCCTGATTTCACGAGTGCTTTAGGATCGGTCTTGATTCCATAGAAAGCGGCCACACTTTCGACACTCGTATAGGTAAATCAACTTTAGTGATTCTGCGAGTCACACTTATGTAATTTATTAAGAAGTAACCTTCATCCTTTAACATGCAGAAAACCAACACTAGGTACATAGGAATGGAACTTTTTGTATAAAATTCCTAGTGTTCCATAACTATAATTTAACTTGTTTGTACCACATTGAACTCTATCTATATTTTCAAGATATGAGTGGGGTTCCCATTAAATATAGTTGTGTTATTTAATAGACCTTAGTCTCATTTCTTTTGAGGTGATATATATCATCTCCCTAACTAGACCTTTAGTCAGAGGATCTGCTAAATTCTTATTTGTTTTAACATAGTCGACTGTAATTACTCATTCTTTGTGTAATTTTCTTATAATTTGATGCCTTAGACTAATGTGTCTAGATTTTTCATTGTAAGTTTTGTTCGAAACTTTATAAATTGTGGCTTGATTATCATAACTTATCGTAATAGAAGGAGATGGATTTTTTCATAAAGGAATATCATACAACACATTTCTAAGACATTATGCTTCTTTACATGCATCTTCTAGGGCTATAAATTCAGTTTGCATTGTTGAATCTGACACACATGTTTGTTTCTTGGATCCCCAAGAGCTAGCTCCTCCTCCTAACATAAAAATCCAACCAATAATTGACTTGGATTTTGATTCAAGATTATTCCAACTTGAATCACTATATCCTTCTAAAACAGATGGATATCCTACATAATGTAAGCCATAATCCAAATTCCTCTTCAGGTATCTAAGCACCCTAGAAATTGCATTCCAGTCCTCTTGTCGTGGATTACTTATAAATCTACACAATACACTCACTGCATAAGCAATGTGTGGCCTAGTGCAATGCATGGCATACATTAGACTCCCAATAATACTAGCATATTTAAGTTGGTCCATAGCATGCCCAGTATTTTTCATTAATTTGATACTAGTGTAGCAGCTGGCTTAAGTTCAAAAAGATTATATCTTGTAAGAACTTTTTCTATATAATGAGATTGAGATAATGCTAAAGAATTATCCTTTCTCACAATTTTGATTCCTAAAATCACATCAGCTTCTCCAAGATCTTTCATATCAAATTTTGATGAAAGAAACCTTTTGGTTTGTTCAACATATTTGAGATTAGACCCAAATATTAAAATGTCATCCACATATAAGCAAATAATAACTCCAACACCATTTTCAAATTTACTATATATACATTTATCGGCATCATTAACTTTATATCCATGGGATATAACAATATTATTAAACTTCTCATGCCATTGCATAGGAGCCTGTTTAAGGCCATAAATAGATTTAACCAGTTTACAGACTTTCTTTTCTTGGACAGGCAAAACAAAGCCTTCGGGTTGTTTCATATAAATCTCTTCTTCTAAATCACCATTTAAAAATGCAGTTTTAACATCCATTTGATGAATAACTAAATTATGAATAGAAGCAAGAGATATTAATATCCTAATGGAAGTGATTCGAGCAACATGAGCATATGTATCAAAGTAATCAATTCCATATTTTTGCTTATAGCCTTTAGCAACTAGTCTTGCCTTAAATTTATTTATAGAACCATCCGGATTTAATTTTCTTTTAAATATCCATTTGCACCTAATAGGTTTAGCCCCGGGGGGAAGATCGGAAATAGCCTAAGTTTGATTTGACAAAATTGAGTTCATTTCATCATTTATTGCTTCTTTCCAAAAGACAACATCCCTAGATGGTACCGCTTCATGAAATGTGATCGATTCATCTTCTACATTAAAAACAAATTTAGTTTTGTTCTTAGTCTCATTTAAATCCCCTTCAACTAAATAAATAAGAAAGTCAGGCCCAAATGTTTTTTCAGTTCTTTGTCTTTTACTCCTTCGCGGTTCAACGTCATTCGTTGTTTTTGAAGAAGATATTGATTGTGAATTTTCTTCTAAAGTTGAGGAGTCAACAGTCGGATTATTATTTTCTAAACCTTGATTCAAAGTACTAAACTTTATTAGATAGTCAAAGAATTGCACATCTACCGACTCAATGATATCTTGAGTTTCAAGGTTTAAAAATCTGTAAGTCATACTGTTACTAGAGTATCCAATAAAAACACATTTGTAAGTCTTATTTCCTAGTTTAGGTCTTGTAGGTTCGGGTTTTCTTACATAAGCAAGACATCCCCAAACTTTAAGACGTCTAAGGCTTACAATTAAACCATAATTTGTATGGTGTAATATCCTTATTTTTCAATGGAACTCTATTTAAAATATAACATGCGGATAAAACCGCTTCTCCCCACATCGACAAACGTAAACCAAAATTGATTAACATTGCATTTATCATTTCAACTAAAGTCCTATTTTTCCTTTTCGTCGTTCCAATTTGTCGTGGCGTAAAAGGTGCCGTAACTTGATGGATTATTCCATGAGTATTACAAAATTGTATAAACTCATTTGGGTAATATTAACCACCCCTATCGGATTGTAGGACTTTAATTTTTTGATTTTGTTGAGTTTCAACTTCTGCTTTAAAAATAAAAAATTTCTCGAAAACTTCATCTTTACTTTTAAGTAAATATGTATATGCATACTTAGGGTAATCATCAATAAAAGTTAAGAAATATTTATTTCCACCATGAGTTATATTACTCTTCATATCACATACATCACTATGAATAAGATCAATCATTTCAGATGTTCTCTCAACAGATTTAAACGACTTTCTAGTTATCTTCGATTGAGCATAAATTTCACATTTAGAAAGGTTATCAAATTTACAATCCGAGAATAGTCATATTTTGTATACTTTTATAATTCACATGACCTAATCTACTATGCCATAAAGAAATAGACTCAACCATATAAGCAGAACTAATATCATTGATTACATTAATTTTGATCATGCCGTTACAAGAGTACGCTTTGCCAATAAATTGGCCATTCTTAGACAAGACAAACTTATCAGACTCATACACTAGTTTGAAACCTCTCTTATTGAGAAGGTCCCCAGACACAAGATTTTTACACATATCAGGTAAATGAAGTACATCAAGTAGAGTAAGTGTCTTTCCAGAAGTTAGCTTCAATTCCACTGTGCCTTTTCCAACTACATTGGTGCGAAGATTATTTGCCATCTTCACTTCTTTTCCATAAATTTCTTGATATGTTTTAAATGAAGTGCGGTCTTTGCATATCTGGACCGTTGCGCCTGTATCCAGCCACCATCCACTTTCATTATCAATTGAATTTTCTTCGCATACAGTAGCAATAAGATCTTCAACATTGTTGGTTTCTTTCGAACCTTGTTTTTCCTTAAATGCCTTCTTTTTAAGAGGACATTCTTGAGAATAATGGCCCGGTTTGTCACAGAAGAAACATTTTCCCTTCTTTTTCTTATTTGCACCTTGGTTCTTGAATTTTGAATCATTCTTTGCTTTAAATTTTGAGTCTTTGGTAATCTTGGATTTTTGATCCTCAACCATATTGGCTTTTGAATGACCCTCACCTTGTTCATCCTTCTTTTCTCGAATACGAGTATCATCTTCAATAAGAATGTGACGAAGAAGGGATTCCACAGTATAAGTCTTTCCATCATGATTAATTTTCTTCTTAAATCCATTCTAAGAGGATGAAAGTTTTAAAACAATCACTCCTACTTGAAATTCATCTTGAAGATTAATTCCAGTGGCTTTAAGGTCACCAATAATTTGTTGGATTTCATGTACTTCTGTAACGATAGATTTATCATTACTCATTCTAAAATTCATATAGTTTGAAATTAGAAACTTACGGTTGCTCGCTTCCTCGTTTTGATACTTTGTCTCCAAAGCCTTCCATAATTCCTTTACCGTCAAAATCATTCGATGAGCGCTATAAACAGTTTGAGACAAAGCATTGAGAATATGTCCTCGACACATAAATTCATCTTCTTTCCTCTTCACACGTTTTTGCTTTATTTCTTCGGTGTCTTCGGGCGTGGGCTCGGGAATTTGTTCATGGTTATCATATAGAATGTATGCAAGTTTTAGTGATGTGAGGAAGAACATAACTTTCTCTTGCCAACGGGTGAAGTTTCTGCCATCAAAACGGTCGAGTCGGATTAAGTCTTGAGTCATGACTTGGATAGATTGTGCCACGGTTCCTTCCATTTGAGTGGAGTAATAAGAATATTTTTTGCCTAAAAATGCTGGAGTTTTATGATGGAAAGAACAAAATATATTAATTAATTTGCAACAAGACACGTTCTTGGAACGCTTTCTTTTAGGCAAAATTTCTCCCAATCCGGTTGAGACAGAACCGCGAGTACACAATGGGTTTTATAGAATCTGCCTTCAGGATACAATGCAGTGTATGAACAGTTTGTTTGATTCAAACTATGTACTATTTGATCAAATCGAGAACACTCTAAATTTATAACTTGATAATGCCAAGAGGTAGAGGACGAAGAAAGGAGAAATTAACAATTTTCGGTGTCCAAAACAAAGGCATGTAACTCTTTTTATAGCCATTTTTGTGACTGTTCTTCAACAGTCACAACTCTTCATGTAGTGACACAGCAACCGTTGGATCGTGCCTGTTTGTAACAACTTCGATCTAACGGTTCAGATTAGGCGTCCCATCGTAAGCGAATGGACATCCCCTACATGAAACGCTACGAGTTCATCTAACGATTTAGATCAAGTCGTTTTGGATTTTAAACCCTCTGATCGGATCGTTTAATCACAATCGTTGATCTGTTTTACCTCGTCAAAACTTTAGGCTCCCACGCTCCAAGCAACGATGCGAAGTGCCAAGTGCGCGTCAAAGCGCGCAATGCGCCCTAAGTCGCCCAATCGCCCTTTCGCGCTTACGCATGTCACTATTGGTGGTGCTTAAGCACCACCGCGATGCGTAGGATCATAGCGTCTTATTTGACTTGTCAACTAAGAATCTTAGTTGTCCTTTAGTTGATATACCACTACTTTTTGTAGTATTCTTCCAATGTGGGATAATATGGGATTTTGAGTACTCCCATATCTTTCACACCCATTTGCTCATGTTTCTACCTTCTAAAATAAAACCCAAACTATGTTTAAATTAAACACCAATAATATAATAAAATATTAACAACTAAAGATTAAAATAAAAAATCAATTAATATAATAAAATATTATATTATATTGAAATTTATCCCACAATGCTATCCGCAACCCAGTTTCTTCAGGATATGGACCGTGGAAATAAGGTAACCTGCAAATCAAGAAAGAATAATGAGAAATGAAAGACTGAAGAAATATGAAAAGATGAAAACGTGAATACGCACCCTATCAGTGGTCATCGCACTCATAAAGGTGAGTATCTCACCTTAGGAGTACACCTAAAATACGTATCCTCGGTTGTCCTTCTGCCATCTCCTCTGACGGGGTCAACCTTCCTCCTCCAAGACTCTTATGGAACCCCGGTGAATGCCAAAGAGCACGAAGGCCCATAAATGCATGGAAGTAGAATGTAGAATATCAATAAGGTAATAAGAATAGATGCAAATAAAAAGGAAAGGACAAAAAGTGCGTACCTCCTAATATACCACGGAACTGATGGGGCTCAAAAGCATTTGTAGTGGGATGTTTAAATGTGTAGTTTTAGATTTTTATGTTTTACAGTGGGTAGCGGGTAGGATATTGTGCAGTTTTAGGTGAGAGAAAATATTGAGAGGATGTAAATGTAGAACCCCGATACACAATGTGTAAGTGGGGCGCAGCAGTTCTGGGCGTAAAAATGTTTACCGCCCAGATTGGGCGTTAAAAAGATACCCACCCAGAGCCTATAATTTGTCCGCCCAACCTCACTTTTGAAAAAAAAAATTAATATCCAAACGGTAAATTAAATATGGGCGGTAAAAATTCATCCGCCCAGATCTGAGCGGTAAAACGTCTTCCGCCCACTCTTCGCCACATCAACATTTTGCATTGTACCACTATAAAAACTCGAGGAACAATCTAAATAAGAAAATGTACATTTATATTTTTTTGCACTACACCACTACAGATGGCCTTAGCCACCATTCTAGAAAAAGCTCTAATGTTGTCGTAGAGCAGAATTATACCGGACAAATGCAGATGAAGTATCAAAGAGGTAATAAAAAATCTTCGTTGACCGACTCAGCATGAGAAGAATAAATGGTGTAACCGAGCATGAAAGAAGGATAGTCCACTTGAAGTGATTTCCCAAGGTGACCGAATATCCAAGTGACACATCTCGGGTTGATCAAACTTTTCTTGATCATGAAGGCAATTTCTACACCCATATTTGATTTATGTTTTATCTCTCTCTCTCTCTCTCTCTCTCTCTCTCTCTCTCTCTCTCTGTATTTGTGTGTCTATATGTACATATATGGACAATCTGTTGAGTTTTTATCCAGGGCAGATTTGTGTGGGTTTGTGTGGGTTTCTATCAAGGGGCGGATCTCTCTAGGTTTCTATCCAGTGCATGATTAAACTATCAACTATAATCTTCAATGAATTATATGTCAGAAGGCGAGTGTTTTACATCTTAGATTTGTTTTTCCATATATGCAATGTTATTTGATCTGATCGAGTAATTTGGAGAATTTTTTAGTGCTGGAATTTATTAGAATCTACACAATATATGGTCATACTGCTGAAATTTCTTAGACGGTCCTCACTTCACCATTCCATTCATATGCTTTTAGTGTTAGATATTGTTTTGTTTTGTTCCTCCTTGCTACTGTTAATATTAGTTAACATTTGTTTTGTGTATCTTATTACCATTTGTTATTAGTTAACATTAGGTAATGTAGTTGTTAACAGTAGTTATGCAAGTGGAGGATGGAGGCAAGCGCAAACAATTGTTGCTTAGAGATCTCTCTCTTTTAGCTTTTTCTAGCGTTATACTACAATTATTATGGTTGAATCAATTGTTGGAAAAATTGGATTTGAATGGGTATTATAAACTGTCCAGATTTTTTTGGATAGATTCTTGAGCAACTTTGAGCTCAAATTTAGGTGGGACCCACATTACGGAAATTGTAGGACCATATACGAACGCGTTCACCTCTGCAAGGAGATTAACGTAGTATATTCATATGTCCAATTTCAATAAGTTATGAATGATAAATATGTCCCCTAAGTGACTCACATAGCAATGAAAGTTAATGAATTGGGGATGTTTTAACTCTTGTCCCACATTGGAAGAGTAATGGAATTTTGATGAGTTAATAACACCCCAAGTATGGACTAAGGCTTGGATGCCTTGGGGGTATCCCAACTCTTTGAAGGGGAGATGACCTAAGCTATGCACGAGTTGACTTTCGGTCAAAAGTCCGCGCACGTCCGTTCGGCCGGCTCGGTTCGGGCTTAGGCTTAGGCTTAGGCTTAGGCTTATAAAAATCTCCTACTTTTTTTGGCCGAATTTATTTAACTTTCTGGGCTTTAATTATTAATTAATTACGAAATTAATTAATTAATTAATAAACTGTTGGCAGTTATTGTCAACAGTTAATCCGTTTAACTGATTAACTATTTTTTGACAGTTAATTTCGGTTGACTGTTCCAACAGTCAACACAAAAGCTATAAATTAAACATTTCCCCTGCAGAATTAATTACTGAAAATTTTCCCTCCTCCAGAATTGCTGTCATTTTTGTCCTAGAAAATTCCTGTCCTTTTCCTGCATAACATATCTTGCATTGTTGTTGAGTTGAGTAAAAGTCACAGATTGAGTTCGTTGTAATTAATTATTGTCGTGCTACATAATTAATTAGAAAATCCGTTCTATATTGGGAGACAATATTCATCAACCTCGAAGCACATTGGAGGGAATAAATTATCTTAAGGACACTGTGAGATTCACAGGGCTCGGATTATCTTTCTATTTTTATTATTAATTCTGCAAATTCAAGTAAGTGTTTCATTTCTATAATTCTGTTTTAATTTCGAATTATATTATAATTATTAATTCTGTACAATTGTTATTTACAAATAGTAGACATAACAATCTTAAGACAATTTATGTAGTTCTACTGTTTTTTAGTGTACAATTTTTTTTTTATTACAGAAATTTATTTGTTGGAAATTAAAATCTGTTTTGACAGAATAATATGAATTAATTTACTTCTTTATGTAGAAATTAGTAAAACAGTTTTGATATAGAAATTAATTTCTATATTATAATTATATTCTGTTTTAGAAAATAAAATTTTATTTGTGTATTCTTGTTAAAATTTGTTTATGTAAAATTTTTAATCTTCAAATTATAATTCTGTTTTGTACATAATTTTTTTTATTATTAAAAATTAGTGTGACACAGATTTTATATTTAATTCTGTTTTGTACGGAATTCTGTTTAAATTATAGTTTAATTCTGAATTTTATTTGGAATTCTTTTGGAATTCATTTATTGTGAATTATATTTGAGGAAATTGTTGCACATAATTTTGTATTCTGTTTTGATTAATTCATTATATATGAATTTTATCATTGATAAAAATTTTGTTTTTGTAACAGAAATGGAATCACAAAGTACGAACTCTACTCCTACGAAACTGATTGTCACCAACACAAATGTGACTGCACCCGTATCTATGCCACACGGGGAGAAACCGGAAAAGTTCATTGGGACTGACTTCAAACGTTGGCATGGACAAATGTACTTCTATCTCACTACCTGCCAACTTGGCAGGTTTGTATATGAAGATTGCCCCTCTATTCAAGAAGGAGATGACGCTGAAAAGGTTGCTGCTGTCGATGCTTGGAAGCATTCGGACTACCTATGCCGAAATTATATTTTGGCCTACTTGGACAAGACTCTGTATCATGTCTACTGCACTATCAAGACATCCAAAGAATTATGGAATTCTTTGGAAAAGAAGTATAAAACTGAAGATGCTGGGATGAAGAAATTTATCGTCGGGCGTTTTCTAGACTTCAAAATGGTCGATTCTAAATCTGTAATCTCGCAAGTGCAAGAATTCCAAGTGATCCTCCACGACATTCATGCTGAAGGAATGCCAATTAGTGAAACTTTCCAAGTTGCTGCAATTGTTGAAAAGTTACCACCATCTTGGACTTTGTTCAGAAACTATCTCAAGCACAAGCGTAAGGAGATGAATGTGGAGGAGTTGGTGGTCAGGCTAAGAATCGAAGAAGACAACCGTGAGTCTCAAAAGAAAAGTGGGAAGAATCCGATGGAAACAAAGGTCCATGTCGTTGAAGGTCCTAAGAAGAACAAACGAAAGTATGATGGGGAAGGCACTTCCAAACATAATAAGAAAAAGTTCAAAGACAAATGCTACAATTGTGGTAAACCGGGACACCGCTCAAGTGAGTGTCGTAAGCCTAAAAAGCAAAATAAAAATAACTCTCAAGCAAATGTGACTGAGGGTGAGAATATCACCAATGATTTGGCGGATATGAATCTTTCTGCCGTGGTCTCTGAATGTAACTTGGTTGGAAATACCAAGGAATGGTGGGTGGACACTGGAGCCACACGACACATTTGTGCAAACAAATGGATGTTCTCCACCTATAAGCCTTTGGAAAATGAGGAGAACCTTTTTATGGGAAATTCTTCCACTTCTAAGGTGGTGGGACAAGGAACGATTGCTTTGAAAATGACTTCTGGAAAGGAACTTACTCTCAATAATGTTCTTCACGTGCCTGATATCCGAAAGAATCTGATTTCTGGATCTCTCCTTACTAAAAATGGTTTCAAGCTTGTGTTTGTGTCTGATCGCTTTGTGTTGTCTAAAAATGACATGTATGTTGGAAATGGCTACCTAAATGAGGGGCTCTTTAAACTCAATGTTCTTACTGTAACCCCTAAAACATCTATTTCTATGAATGAAATTGCTAGTTCTTCTTACTTGATTGAGTCATCTAATATTTGGCATGCTAGATTGGGACATGTTAATTTTGATACATTGCGTAGATTAATTAACTTGGAATTTTTGCCAAAATTTAATATTGATAAAAATCATAAATGTGAAATTTGTGTGGAATATAAATTAACTAGATTACCTTTCCATTCTATTGAAAGGTTAACTGAACCTTTAGATTTAATTCACACCGATATTTGTGATTTAAAATTTGTTCAAACTAGAGGTGGAAAAAAGTATTTTATTACTTTTATTGACGATTGCACAAAATATTGCTATGTATATTTGTTACATAGTAAAGATGAGGCTATTAATGTATTTAAACAATATAAGAATGAAGTTGAGAATCAATTAAGCAAAACAATAAAGGCTATTAGGAGTGATAGAGGAGGAGAATATGAATATACATTTGAGGAATTTTGTTCTGAAAATGGGATTATTCATCAAACAACCGCTCCTTATTCTCCTCAATCGAATGGTGTTGCTGAACGCAAAAACCGTACTTTGAAAGAAATGATGAACTCAATGTTATTAAGTTCAGGAGCTCCATAAAATTTGTGGGGGGAAGCCTTACTTTCTGCTAATTACATTCTCAACAAAGTACCTCACAAAAAGACTCACAAGACACCTTATGAATTATGGAAAGGTCGAAGACCTTCCTACAAATATTTACGAGTGTGGGGGTGCTTAGCCAAAGTGATGGTTCCTAAACCTAAAAAGGTAAGAATAGGGCTAAAAACCGTGGATTGTGTATTCATCGGTTATGCTACTAATAGCAGTGCATATCGATTTCTAGTTTGTAAATCTGAGATTTCGGACATTCATGTAAATACGGTTATTGAATCGAGGGATGCTTCATTTTTTGAAAATGAGTTCCCGTATAACATGACCCGAGAATCTGGTCCTTCTAAAAGGACAAATCAAGCTACTACAAGTGGTACTCATCAACCTATTGAATCAATAGAGGATGAACCAAGACGTAGTAAAAGAGCAAAAATCTGGACTTCTTTCGGTCCAGATTTTCTAACATATTTGTTAGAAAATGAACCTCAATCGTATAAAGAAGCTATATCCTTACCCGATGCTTCCAATTGGAAAGAAGCAATTAATAGTGAAATTGAATCCATATTACAAAATCATACATGGGAACTAGTGGATCTTCCACCAGGTTCAAAACCGTTAGGTTATAAATGGATCTTCAAAAAGAAATTGAAGGCCGATGGATCAATTGATAAATATAAAGCTAGACTTGTAGCTAAAGGCTATAGGCAAAAGGAAGGGTTGGATTACTTCGACACATATTCACCGGTAACAAGAATAACGTCCATTCGGATGTTAATAGCAATAGCTGCTATTAATGGACTTGAAATACATCAACTGGATGTAAAAACTGCATTCTTAAACGGTGAACTAGACGAGGAAATTTATATGGAGCAACCTGAAGGGTTTAAAGCTCCCGGACAAGAAGGAAAAGTATGTAAGCTTGTTAAATCACTATATGGATTAAAACAAGCACCTAAACAATTGCATGAAAAATTTGATAATGCAATGTTATCAAATGGTTTCAAAATTAATGAATGCGATAAATGTGTTTACTTTAAATACATTCATAATGGATATGTCATTGTATGCCTCTATGTTGATGATATGCTTATCATGGGTAGTAGCTTGGAAATTGTCAAAACTACAAAAGAAATGTTGAGTAGTAGATTTGACATGAAAGATATGGGAATCGCCGATGTTATATTAGGAATTAAAATTTCTAGAACATCAGATGGACTTATATTATCTCAATCTCATTACATAGAGAAAGTACTTGAAAAATTCAAGAAGTATGATATTAGTCCTACCAAGACACCTGTAGATGTAAATTTACATCTAGAAAGAAATAATGGTGAAAGCATATCTCAACTAAAATATTCTCGTATTATCGGCAGTTTAATGTATATCATGAACTGTACGCGACCGGACATAGCATTCTCAATAAGTAAGCTAAGTCGATTTACGAGTAATCCAGGAAGAGATCACTGGAAAGCTATATTGACAGTTTTGGGTTATTTAAAATATACTCAAAACTGTGGATTGCATTACTCAAAATATCCAGCGGTTCTTGAAGGACATTGCGATGCAAATTGGATATCTGATACAAAAGACTCTAAGTCTACGAGTGGGTATGTGTTTACCCTCGGAGGTGCAGCCGTATCTTGGAAATCCTCAAAACAAATGTGCATTGCTAGATCGACAATGGAATATGAATTCATTGCACTAGACAAAGCTGGAGAAGAAGCTGAATGGCTTCGAAATTTCTCAGAGGATGTTCCAAATTGGTCTAAACCTGTGCCCGCAATATGTATACATTGCGATAGCCAATCAGCGATTGGAAGGGCACAAAATCACATGTATAACGGAAAGTCACGACATATTCGTCGTAGACACAATACCGTTAGACAACTTCTCTCAAACGAAATTATCTCAATTGACTATGTAAAGTCAAAAGATAATATATCGAATCCACTAACGAAAGGTTTAAACCGAGAGCAAGTTGAAAGATCATCGAGAGGAATGGGTCTAAAGCCTATAAATAAATAAGAATCAATATAGTGGCAACCCAACCTAGCTGACTGGAGATCCCAAGATCTAGGTTCAATGGGCAAACCGAACTACGTTGTATTCAGTAAGCACTGGAGGATATTTAATCCTATCCATTCAAAAGATGAGACAGTGCATATCTTCCGCGAAATTAGAATAAGTTATGCTTTTAATGACATCTATATCTTAGTACATCTAAGTCGGGTATTGCAGGATACTCTTTATGAAAGTCACCTACGTGAGTAAGAAGGGGGCCACTTCTATGAGAATAATGAAAGGCATATTCTCTAAAATACTTGTGGAACCAAGTGGTGTTCACGGCCAAAATGAACACAAACGTGAGAACCAACTGTGTTGAAGAATTGTTGTGTGAATACTTTTGTCTAAGTTTACAAAAACGGTTGGCGGTTCAAGGACGTGAAGTCTACTGATTAACCAAGTAAATCCGATAGTATATCACTAAGGAAAGTTCAAGGCCACTAGGCTACTTCTCCCGATGCAATAAGTCTTCAGTTTTACTCAACTTGTGTCTGCATCTGCATCTGTTTTGTTTTATTTATAGCGATATATCATTCATGTGGGGGATTGCTGGAAAAATTGGACTTGAATGGGTATTATAAACTGTCCAGATTTTTCTAGACAGATTTTTGAGCAACTTTGAGCTCAAATTTAGGTGGGACCCACACTACGGAAATTGTGGGACCATATACGAACGCGTTCACCTCTGCAAGGAGATTAACTGAGTATATTCATATGTCCAATTTCAATAAGTTATGAATGATAAATATGTCCCCTAAGTGACTCACAAAGCAATGAAAGTTAATGAATTGGGGATGTTTTAACTCTTGTACCACATTTGAAGAGTAGTGGAATTTTGATGAGTTAATAACACCCCAAGTATGGACTAAGGCTTGGATGCCTTGGGGGTATCCCAACTCTTTGAAGGGGAGATGACCTAAGCTATGCATGGGTTAACTTTCGGTCAAAAGTCCACACGCGCGCGCGCGCGTCCGTCCGTCCGGCTCGGCTCGGTTCGGGCTTGGGCTTATAAAAATCTCCTACTTTTTTGGGCCGAATTTATTTAACTTTCTGGGCTTTAATTATTAATTAATTACGAAATTAATTAATTAATTAATAAACTGTTGGCAGTTATTGTCAACAGTTAATTCGTTTAACTGATTAAATGTTTTTTGACAGTTAATTTCGGTTGACTGTTCCAACAGTCAACACAAAAGTTATAAATTAAACATTTCCCCTGCAGAATTAATTACTGAAAATTTTCCCTCCTCCAGAATTGCTGTCATTTTTGTCCCAGAAAATTCCTGTCCTTTTCCTGCATAACATATCTTGCATTGTTGTTGAGTTGAGTAAAAGCCAAAGATTGAGTTCGTTGTAATTAATTATTGTCGTGCTACATAATTAATTAGAAAATCCGTTCTATATTGGAAGACAATATTCATCAACCTCGAAGCACATTGGAGGGAATAAATTGTCTTAAGGACACTGTGAGATTCACAGGGCTCGGATTATCTTTCTATTTTTATTATTATTTCTGCAAATTCAAGTAAGTGTTTCATTTCTGTAATTCTGTTTTAATTCCGAATTATATTATAATTATTAATTCTGTACAATTATTTATAAATAACATCAACATCATCTAAGAGTCTGATGACATTTGCTTCCCTTAAAAAATCTAGTAACATTTTTCCCCCTCAGTACCAAAAGCAGTTTGATTCAAGATTCCATTGATTTTGAGGCGTCCTATTTATATCTCTCAATATTTTAATTTTGTTCACTTAAAATTTGGTTTAGCTAATAAACATAGTTGGTATCGAGATCTTCAGTGTAGGTATTTATATATTATGGGACTGCGATTTTCTGTATATAAATACATTGCTTTGTGTGTTGTGGGATTCTATAATGGGAGTTTTCTTTAATTTTTTTATTCTTTTTGAAATTCGGTTTATGCATCAAGCTTTGCGATTTGGTTAATTCAAACTCAAAGAATGTTTTTATTTTTTCAGTTGTCTCGCCCATGATTAAGTTATTAATGGAGTGGAATTTTATTTTACTTTGTTCTTTACTTATGAGATTATATGGTTATTTTTAATTCAGTTACACCTAAAATTTAGTAAGTGTTTTCTTCTCCTTGAATTTTCTTTTGTATGATTCATAATTCTTACTCTCACTTTATTATCATAAGACTTACCTGGATGCCCAACATTCATTGATGTAATTTTTAATTTTACATTTTCATTTTAAGGGATGCAATATTCAAGTTGAAAAATTAATTGATTTTGTTGTCACATAAGTTTCTTAAGTTTACATTAATTGAAAACTTTCATCAAAAGATATAACTGGAAATATTTTTTTATTAATATATAACTTCAGTAGCAATATATAATTTGTAACTGAGTTTTTTTTTCCAAATAATCTCTTGTGACTTAGAGTTATTTGTTTTTTTTTGTGAGTTTTATTTTTTAAGTTGGGAGCCATAGTTGAAGCTCCAAAAACCGAGTATGATATTTTTTCTGTTTTTGTTCTATATACGGATTCACATATATAATAGTATACGTATTTATATATATTCGGCCACTCATCGCGTGACCTTCATGCTAGTAAATAATAATAATAATAATAATAATAATAATAATAATAATATTAATATTAATATTAAATAAATAAAAATAAAATTTCAAGTAATACGTAACAATGCATGAATAAAATGGCACAGGAAAATAATAATTAGCTCATACCTAACCACTACGCATAATAGGACTGAGATGAGTGGCAAGCTCTCGTAGAAGGATAGCATGATGACCAGGTCGAGGCATGTGGTGGAGCATGCCTAAATCCCTCCCCACCATCTCCAAAGGGATATCCATGCCTTCTCAGTCATCGGGCTCCCCAGGCTCCGACCGAGGCCTGGCATCCAGGAGATCACTTAGAAGGACCTCCAATAGATCCCCAACCTCTCTCTCATCCACAACAAGCAACTTGAAAAACTCTCAAAGACAGAAAATCAAAGAACAAAAGAAGCTAGAGAGAGTGTGTGTAAAATAAGAAATGAGAAAAATGGTGAAAACCACACTTATATAGGAATGGACAAACACTTTACTGATCCGTCAAACACACTCAACACTTTCTCGATCTTTCCTCTGACCATGAATTAATCAAAAACCCATTTTTTTTAATAAAATTCTCGAATTCCCAAACTAAAAAATAAAAATTCATTTACCTTTTCTTTAATAAAAATTTTCAAAATTCAAAAATTAGTTATCACCTACAAGAAAGTTCGAATGCCAAACCCCAAAATTCATTATCCTCCTCAATCAAATCCAAATTCATTTCCTCATCCATAATGTTAAATAATAAATAATCCTTATTAAGATTAGATACAAAATTCCTTATTTCCAAAACAACTCTCACCTTCTTGAATCCCGTCTCATGCAGACGATTCTCAAATAGTCTGGTATTACTTCAAACACCTCGTCTCATGCGAATGGTTCTCAATCAGTCTGGTGTTACTTCAAACACACCTCTTATGCAAACGATTTACAAATGATCCACTGTATTGACAAACACCCCCATCTCATGTGGATGGTTCTCAATCAGTCTGGTGTTATTTCAAACACCCCGTTTTATGTGGACGATTCTCAATCAATATGATGTTATTTTAAACATCCCATCTCATGAAGATGGTTTTTAAAAGATTTGGTGTGTCAACAAACACCCATTTTGATGTGTACGAAATGGTGTATCAACAAACACTCCATTTCTTGCAGATAATTGTTCCAAAATTTTCTGGTGTATTGACAAGCATCCCCTCTCATGTGGATAGTTTTTCCAAACAATCTGGTGTATCAAAAAACACCTCGTGTCATGAATATGGTTTTGAAATCAATCTAGCGGTTTCCCACGTCTCATGCAAACATTAAACATTGATAAGCAATATCGCAACACATCATCGTCTCTTCCAGACATTATGGACTCCCATTACGTCAGGAGAACGGTCAAATAAGCACTATAATCGTGAAAGATAAACTCATAAGAACGAACTTCCAATGGAGCATAATCTCGAGTTTTCTACCAAAAAAATAGCAATTTCCTCGGTAGTCGCAGAATGGGTGTCTTTCTTTACAGTAGCATTCGCCCAAAATGAACTCCGATGTTGAGGGGGGACCTGTAGACGCCCCATTCTGCTCCAAAAATGTATCAATCCTTATCACGGTCTCCTTAAAGGCCCAAATTGAGTTTAAAACTCAAATATACCTCCTTAAAGGCCTAAGAGACTAAAAGGACCACAATCAAATAACCTAAATAAGTCAAGATAGACCAAAATAAGCCCAAAGGCTAAGGGAAAATGCACCTGACGATCGATTAGGCTGTACATTACACTTAATCGACCAGTCCCATGACCCAGGCAGTTTTCCTATTAAAGGGATCGCTCATGTACCATTTCAGAAAGCATTAACTCTGCTCTTAAAAGGTTGTTTTTTTGTCCAAAAGCTGTTACCTATACAAAAAAAAAAAAAACCAAAAACTCTCTCCATTTGTCTTTAAACCCCCTTCAAATCCTAGATCTAAAGTTCTAATCCAAAGCCCTAACTTCAACTTTCTCATCCAAACCCAAAACAAATAAAAAAAACCCATTTTTCCCATTCTTACTTTCTTTTTCTTTAAAGGTACTTTATCTTTAAAGTAACCTTGGATCCACTCCAAAAGGGGTGATTCCAATCCAGAATGTTTTCGAAATGAAAAGGAGCATGCGAAACTTTACAAGTACGCTACTTCTCAATCTTTTATTTTGAAGTCCTCATATAAAAGGGTGATGTTGTGCTGCAACACCACCCCAAGTTCCTCTTATATGTGTTTCTTTGTCCTTCTTGGCTTGACTTTTTTTATAAACTCACGTCTGAACTACGTTGACTTTGATTTAACCTATGGTTGATATATAGGCGTATTAGAGAAACCCAATTTCTAAAACTCAAGTCAAATCTTGTACATATTCACGTGTTTTTACTTTTACCCATACAAAATTTCTCAAAATAAAACGAAAAGCTTCAAAATCGGGACATACTCTAATATAGGGTAGATGATCACTAGATCTGGGGATTTTATCTACTATTTTGTTCTTAATATTGAAAGTTTGGCCATTATTTCACCATCAAGTGATTTTATGAGTGAATCAACCTTTCTAAGTTCCTCCATGAACATAAATCATTCTTATCTTTAGGTTTTCACTCTAAAATAACATGAAAAATCAAAGACAATCCCACTTGTTTCCTCACGATTCACATTGCACTACCCACGATATATTTACATATTAACTATTTTAAATTTGTTATTTATTTTTACACAATATCATATTAAAATAAATATTTCATATCTACATTTGAGACCAAAATGGAAGAACAGGTGCCTAATACCTTCCCAATCCATAACTCAGTCCCCAGACCTTAGACTTTTTTATTAACACGCAGATCACTTGACATCACTAGGCGTCTAAGAAGGCCTACCCCTTTCTTTTATATGTTTTGTGAAAAATACTGATGACTCCATTTCTATTCTTCCTACATTCCCAAAGAGAGAAAACCCATCGAGTCGGGAGCAATGCGTCGTTGACCGTGGATGGGGAAAAACTAGGGGTTTTCACAAAATATGGTGTCACTTGACCACAGGTGACAAGGGTATCCTTTAGAGATGTGATGAAATGATGGTTCCTCTAATTCATACGCATGACTATAAGACCATTGAGTCGACAACATCAAGTAGGGGGAAAAAATAGACCTAACTACTTGGACGGACCCGGACCGACCTCATATTTTCTGTCATTTTCTAATTCGATCCTTAATCGATCTAAATACACTAATCCAGTTTTTTGTTGGGTAATGGTCGATGATTTTTAAAATTCGCTCTCAATATAACCGACTTGTTTTACTACATTTTATGTTTGTGTATATATATATTTGTGTGTGTGTGTGGAATACATTATATATAATATAAATTATAATATTAGGAGGAGGTGTACACAACAAAGGCTACAAAAAAACCCACCTGACCCAAGCTCTCTCTGGTGACTCAAGTCAAACCAATAAAACAAAACCCTATCATCTCATTCTCTCAAACTATAAAACAAAATAAAACTCATCCCCCACAAACTCTCTTCCGGGCCTCCCCAAAAAAACCCTAAATGAAGGGCCTCCCATCTCTGTCATGCCCATCATCGGCCTCCTCTCCTCTCAGTCACATATGGAACCCCACCCCTAGACCACCCAACATGAAAAATCGTTTCCTCCTTGTGAAGCCACAATTTAACCCCATAGTCATAATCAAAATCAGTTATTTTTTAACATTATTTTTATTATCACATCCATTTATTGTTGATTCCATATTCATATTTATTTGAGATTTCCTTGTCCAAATTTCAGTTAAGAGTTAATACATGTTTACTTTCATTTTTAGGAATATAATTTACTCTTCTTTATTATTTTCAGAATTTAATTTATGTAAAAAATGCTCTTCATAAACCAAGAGGGTTTGAGGGTTACATTGATTTGGAATTTTAAGAGTGAGTAACATTTGTGTGTTGGAATTTTAAGAGTGCATAACATTTATGTGTTGGAGTTTTAAGAGGAATACACTGATTTGGAATACATGATTTGTGGCAGAACTCAAAATGGTATATCAACATTGTAATTTTAGCTTTGTATAATTTGCTCAATTTTGAGACGTTTCAAATTGAATTGTATGTCGACATTGTATTGCCCATTTTTAGTTAGTATCTATAGAACTGAAAATGATTGTTTTTTTTATCTAATGGAAAAGTTTATTTGTTTACACACTTGTCCAAGTTTGTTATTGAATTTTTTCAAATGTTTAAATTTATTATTAGGCGCTTTGTGAATTTTTTTAAATAATTCAATGTTATTGTGTTGCTTAGATGGATAAAACAAGTAGGGGTCAAGAAAATTCCAATTTATATGTTGGGTCTCCAAGGAAGCCCCCTTATCCTACAAAGCCTTCATCACCGCATAAACGAATAAATGCATCCTCAGTATGGTTTCATTTCCACAAAAAACAATGTTCATAAAAACCTAGGGCTATCTGTAACTATTGAGGCAAACACAAAAAATCTTCTTATTACATTTAAATTTGCTTGTGGGCATGTAAAGTTATAAATATTTAGGTTTTGACTATGATGTTTTATGCTTAATGTTGCACTGCATCTTATTATTCTTTGGATATTTAAGTTTCATTGACTACTATGCTAAATATTTCATTAAAACAACCCATGAAGTGTGTAGGTGGTAATTTCTTATAAGTAATTTTGTTCAATGCACATAAGCAAAGAAAGAATGAATATAATAAAGAATAAAAAAATCACACAAACAACACAAGATATACGTGGTTTGGAAACACGTCTATGTCCACGGGGTGTTTGGGCAAGCTCTTCATTGCTTAAGAACTTAGGTCGGCAGAGTGATAGTACATCTCGACATACATTGCCCTTTTATATAGGGCGAGTTTAAATATATAAGGAAGCTTAGGAGAGACCTAAGCCCCATTAACATATATCCCTAATAGTTCGGACTTCCTCTATCTTTATCAGCTATTGCAGGTGATTAAGTTGAAGGAATCCATTTTGTTCTGGAGCCCTCATAAATAATAGGCGCACGTGTTAGAGCACGTATCAACGTGATTTTTGACCGAACAATTGCCCCTAAAGTTCGGGGGATCATTTAGGTTATTGGGCATTGTTCCTCTGCTCAACTATTGATCTTTGGCAAGTCTTCACTATCTGTAGGAGTAGTAAAATGCTCCTTCGGTTAGAGGCTAATAGTTGTCTTAAGTCTTTATGTGTTGATCGGGTGGAAATTTTGTATGTTCCCCAAAATCGAAGAGTTTTTGCACGTTAAGTTTCCTAGAGCGCCCTCATAAATATGTCTTGTTTTCTTAGCCATGGGGAAATGTGGCCACCACTTTGATATCCATTATATACACGTGATGATTAAGTTTTTTGGGAATCGCAAAGTCATTCTTTACCATAAAAAATTGTTTCCTTTCTTTATCTTCCATTTCAAAACTAACTAACTTCGATAAGGACTTTCATTACTCTCTTTTCACTATAAGCAAACTTAACTCCATCTTTTTTGTTTTTTTTTTCCTACATTTGTTAATTAATTTCCTTAATTCTTTTTGAGTTGTTATCTTTAACAATGATACACGTTATTTAAAGGTTCAGACTTGACCACCATATTCCTCAATGGGACACGATCGAACTTGTAGCGGATCTATACGAGTTTTGTGTCCTCCTTGAAGGCCATTGGCTGCTATCGATCTTCATAGCTGAATGTGGGGTAACCATTCTTCGCAAATCAATTTTTTAGAGTTCTGTCAGCCATTGTCAGTTCAAATTCTTGGGGATTATTAATGGGGTTCACTATATTAACGATTTGTTTGGGACCGATCTTGGTATTACTAACATTAGGTACTGTTTCTAGTGGGAGACGACTTACAAAGGCATTTTCAATTTAAAGAGGAGGGTGGTCAATCGGGCCATGGTTATGAATTCTCCTGATTCTAATGAAGATTACTGGGATGATGGCATTATTGTAAAAAACTAGAAGCACCAAAACCTTCTTAAGGGTCAAGAGTATGACGAGCCAAGATGGCCCCAGGGAGGTCAAGAGATAGGTTATGTCACAATTGGGTCTTTAATTTTCACTTTTCTATTTACTTTAACTGATGTTGAATATTTTTCTTTATTCTTGGGGGATAGCAAGAAATATCTCCTCACGCTCACGATGTTGATTTTGTTGATCTTGGGAAAGTTTGGGCTATTCAATAAAGGGTTAGAACCGTTGATCACCTCAGGTCGGTTACCTTTCTTCTTGGTTATAAGAACTTGATCACCTCGTTCATTGTGAGGTCAAGAAAACAGATTCCGATCATCCCCATTGATTTGGATGACCCAGAAGCCTCCACCTCTGAAAGCTTGACTGAGGAGGAATCGAACGAGGATGAGGGAATGACTTCCTCCTTTGAACCTTTGGACATTTCAATCGTTCCTTATGTTGAGTTCTTGCCCGGCACCATGGCCCTTAAAAAAGTGGTGAATTTGATTTCTGCTAGTATGGATTAGAAATCTCCCCATACTCGCTTGATGGGCAAGGATGAAGAACTTGCTCGACTGGTGAGAAAGAAAAGTGTTGTAGGGGACCCCACTACCCCCTTGGACATTAGAGACTCCCCCTACAAGGATCATGATACTATCTCTAAAATGTTGAATATGGATCAAGATCCTCCTACCCCATTAGTTACTTGGGGGAAGAACATTAATGACAAGGGCAAGGATGTTGCCATTTCCATCACTTCTCGCCCCGACCTTACTCGGGACTTAATTTGATAGTTAATCTTTCATGCTTATAGGCAGCTACTACTACCCTATCCCATAAAAAGTTGGTAGAATGCACCAATCATAACTTTTCTCTCGTAAGTTGATACCTCATCTTCTCTTCTTCTTGAATTTCTTGCTTGCAATTCATTGATCTTTTTCTCTCATCTCGTAGTTTATGGTCGACTATGACCAGTTGTTCGGAGATATACTGTGTTGAATAAGTCCTATTAAGATGTGAATATAGGCTTAAATGCGGTCAACATGGCCTTAGAAATTTCTCGATTAGTTGGTCAAGCATCAATCTACAAGAAAGAGAAACTAGACTAAAAGGTCAATAATTTAGAGGCAGAGAAAACTACTCTCTACAATAAGGTTGATGAGTCGGTCAGTCTAGTCACTGTCACCGAGAAGGCCAAGGTTGAGGTCGAGAATGCCAAGGCCAAGGATTCTGAGGCCAAGTCCAAGGATGACAAGGCCTTAGCTAGAGTTTCACAGACTGAGGAAGATGCCTATACTCATAGTTAGGATAAATCCTTCTCCAAAGTTGGAGAGTAAATTTCATAACTAAATAAGGTATTCTTTAAGAGCGGTTGGGATGAATCCCTTGTCGAAGATGACATTGTTGAGGACTCCAAGTTATTCAAGGAGCATGAATCCGTTCCTCCCCTATACTGGAGGAGGAAAATGAGGAGGATAATGAGGATGAGGTATTGGTCATCGAACAAGATGATGTAATTGGAGCTGCTCAGGTGTAGGTCAGAGATGACTAGGATATCGAAAGGGCTAGCTAAGAGCTGGTCATAAGATAATATACTTCTATTGGGGTTGACTAGTTGAAAGTTATTGCCTTAGTTTAGGCTACTGACAAAGATGAAGTCAGAGAGAATGCCCCTTAGAATTTAAGAAACATTTTGTGCTCATTTCCATTTGTCCTACACTGTAGGGATTTTCCCTACTCATCATCTGTGAATGAATTTTAAAAGTTCAACTGGATTTATCTTGTTCATTTGAATCGTAATATAATGTGTATTTTTCTCAATTGCCTAGCTCATATGATCGACCATTTGCCATCCTTTATTTTTTCAGTTTGATGCGAGACTTGCAACGCTCATCGTCGCTCAAAACGACTTTAAAAAAGAGGTAGCATAGTCCTTGAGGTCGATTATGATGAAGATAATGATCTTGACTAGGTACTAGGCCTCCAGGCATCTGCTAAACCAAATAAGGCTTACTTAGATCTGTAACACCCCATAAATTTAAATGGATTATTTTAAATTAATTCGGATTACTTTGGGTAACATTAAATTGGGGTTTAATAAAGATTGTTCAAGAACGACTCTTTACTAATTTTTTTATGTCCTCTCGTGTGTGGAACCTTGTCATGGGGTGGGGTCGACAATTTAAACGGATCAGAGGCCATTTGATAAGGGGAAGTGTAAAACTTTGGTAGTAAGCCCCCCGTGGCGTGAGGACCGCAATAATTAAGATAAAAATGAGGATAAGGATAATTAAATTAACAACTTGGAGGCTATTGAATATTTAAAATTATATTGGTGTGCATTTTGAATAAGAACTATTGTGGGGAGATAGTGAGTTATTATTATTGCGCTTAATCATATCTCGTTAATTAAAATATTCCATTGTGATATTTATCATGTATAGTGCTACTGTCTGGGTTCACAGACCCTATTTGAGGGGAGTAGTGTGTATTCATGGTCGGGGCTCTGACCTCGTGCGTTGACTAATTTTTTCAGTAATACGTTTGGAGACTCTGCATAGGATGATTTGAAGACTTTCCTGGAGGTGCAGCTGGACTTATTTACTTTATACGTATTAGTTTAGTTTAGTTTGCTTTCCTTCGTATTTACATTAAGACACAGTTGATGGTTTTAATTTGGCCATTCGGTTTCAAAGTTGTTATGGATTTTATTCATATATTTCTTTATGGAGTCAGTTGGAGATTATTCAATTTTATATTATTGGAGATTGGATTGTTATTTGGAGTTTCAGCATGTGATGGCTATCTTATCGCACAGTTGGTTATTATCTTTTGGGATTGATTCAATTATTAATCTTGTGGATTGTTTTATTTATGCCTCATATCTGTCTCATGCTAATAATGGTATTTTATTTACTCGCGCTTGTCTTAGTTTTGGTGGCGGCCGATGCCAGAATTAAGCGGGGTGTGACAGATGGTATCAGAGCATGGTTTTAAGTCTCGTAGGTTGTGAGTCCATTTTGATTTCGCGTTATCGATCTTTGATTACCTTTATCAATTTGTAATTCCATAAGGTACAAGGTTTATCATACGTATTAGATGTGTTCCTTGGAGATAGGAGGTTTGTGTTAAGGACAGTGTAGGCATTGAGGTTAGAAAAGAGTAATGTAATGTAAGGGACCTAGACTTTTCATTGGAGACGAGATTTATTTTGGAGATCATTAGTGTAGAGGTTAGATATCTCCAGTACTGATTTGGTGTTGAGATTTGATTTGAGGACTTTATCATTTTGATGACTTTGGAGATAGAATCGAGCGGTGATTCGCGAGAGTGCGTGGTACGCTATTATTTTCATAGTTATACATAAATGTATAGGTGATATAAATTGTATTTTTGACTGTGGGATTTTGTACAGGTAGGATTGGGTGTATGGGCGCTCAATTGTGCCATTCTACGGGTAGGCATATATGAGCCTTATTTTATTTTGCGCAATTTACGTATGATGTTTATGCTTCGTCAAATTTCGAGGACGTAATTCCTTTGCTAGTGGGGAAGTATGTAACAGCCCATAAATTTAAATGGATTTATTTAAATTAATTCGGATTATTTTGGGTAAAATAAAATTTTGGAATTTATTAATTTTGAGTAATTAAAAATGTTGAGTTTTTTATAATAAAATTGTGGGATTTTAATCGAAATTAAATTCGGAGTACAAATGAAAAAAAAGTTTGTCACGGTTTTAGGTCGTGACTAATGAGAAAACTTTATTTTTAAATAAATATAATTAAACTAGGAAAACTGTGCTTTTTCGTCAGGGGCGAATCGATTCAGCTTAGGCTGAATCGATTCGGTTTGTGGCGGTGGCGGCGGATGGGTTAGAGGATTATATAGAGTTTGAGTTGGTTTAAATTCCTAATCACTATATAACACTTATAATTCGTGGGGGGACTTATCATAATCACTTTTTTACAAGTTTTTCACCAGAGAATACTTCCAAATTATTTTCCTCTCATCTACAAACATCAACCTTCAACTTAATCAAGGTTTTGGCTCAAGATTGGAAGTCTTAATTGGGGTTTAATCAATATTGTTTAAGACCGACTCTTTACTAATTTTTTGAGAGGAATCCAACCGTGTTACCAAATTTTTCTTCATCTTAATCGCATGCATGATTACTCTATTCCTTTCCTTTAGTATTATGCCTTTTAAGTGTGGCCTAAATACTTAATTACATGTTTTTCTTAAAATCAATTAGTAACTTAATTAGAGAAAGTGGACACTTAATTATGGGACTATTTTTATGAAACTTTTAATTATCAATTAATCTTTGAAACCCTCAGGTGCGTAGGTTAGATTATTATTTTTTATGGTTTTTGAGTGTAGGTTCGCATGTAGAATTTTATGGGATTATTTATATGTTATTTTGGGACGCGTACAAACTTATAAAAATTAGATGATTTATAAAGGAGAACGATTAGATTATTGCATGTTAATTAATTTAACATTAATGTATAGAAATAATTGTGTTGAAACCAAGGACGGTGTTATTAATTGAATTAAATTAAATTGAGACTTTATGATTATATTGCTATGTTGTGCTTATGAATTGCGTATTGCGTTTATTGTTTAGTCACTCTTTGCCATCGCGGGGGCGAGGGGCTTTTGGGTAGTATATTGCTCACCTTAATTATAGGATGCTTACTAGGTATGAGACTAGTGGGTGAGACTTGGTTATGATTTATGCTTGCTAGGTATGGAACTAGTTAGTGTAGATTCGTGCGGATTTCATATTCCGGAGTTGGCTAATTTTTATATTTTATTAACGTTGAGCTAGCCAAGGCGTGAGACTAGGGAATTATTAATGATAAAAATTCTTCCTATTCATAGGGTATGACATATGTGTAAACGGGGGACTCTTAGGTATGGGACTAAGGGGTATTTTGGGGATATCACATTGATAATAAGGGCGGGGTAATTTGATAAATGAAAAATTAAGAAGAATTGAATTAACGCCTAAGATAATAACGGGTATTAAAATTTGTGGCGACATAATGTGTCAGGGGCCAGACAGTTTAAACGGGTCAGCGGACAATTTATGTCGTGTCGTGTGTGGAAGCTTGTCATGGGGCGGGGTCGACAGTTTAAACGGATCAGAGGACATTTGACAAGGGGAAGTCTAAAACTTTAGTGGAAAACCACCCGTGGTGAGAGGACCGCTATAATTAAGATAAAAGTGAGGATAACGATTATTAAATTAACAACTTGGAGGCTATTGGATATTTAAAATTATATTGGTGTGCATTTTTAATAAGGACTATTGTGGGTAGATAGTGACTTATTATTATTGCTCTTAATCATATATCGTTAATTGAAATATTCTATTGTGATATTTATCATGTATAATGCTACTGTCTGGGTTCACGGACCCTATTTGAAGGGAGTAGTGTGTATTCATGCTCGGGGCTCTGAGCTCGTACGTTGACTAAGTTTTTTAGGAATAAGTTTAGAGACTATGTATAGGATGATTTTTAGACTTTCTTGGAGGTGTAGCTGGACTTATTTACTCTACGCGTATTAGTTTAGTTTAGTTTTCTTTCCTTCGTATTTACATCAAGACACAGTTCATGGTTTTGATTGGGCCATTCGGTTCCAAAGTTGTTGTGGGTTTTATTTATATATTTCTTTATCGAGTCAGTTCGAGATTATTCAGTTTATATTATTGGAGATGGGATTATTATTTGGAGTTTTAGCATGTGATGGCTATCTTATCGCACATTTGGTTATTATCTTTTAGGATTGATTAATTATTAATCTTATGGATTATTTTATTTATGTCTCATGCTAAGAATGGTATTTTATTTATTCGCTCCTTGCTTAGTTTTGGCAGGCCGATGCCAGAATTAAGCGAGATGTGACATGATCTACATTGCCTTTTTCACTAGGATGTGGCCGACAATGTAGTCTTTCATGACGTGGTCCTTGCTACCCAAGTTAGTCATAAAGAAGATTTAGCTAATTTACAGGCTAAGCATAAGAAGGAGTTAGCTGAGTTGGAAAGAGAGAGGATTTGACAAGAAGTTGGCTGACATTGGGTCTATACATAGGAAGAAGGCCTTTATTTTTTAGGCTGACCTTTTTGGAGCAAGAGAGTTTGTTTCCCTCTTTGAGACGTAAAATAATGATCTATGAGCTGAGCCTAATAGAGTTAAAAAGTCTCTCACAGAAATACATTCTAGGGAAGGATCTTCCTTTCTTGAACAAAAGAATGCCCGATTTATAGAAGAGGTGGAGAATGCACAAAAGGCCTTACATAACAAGGATGTAACCATCTGAATTTTTTCCCCTACTCTTGAAAAGAAAAGTGGTCAGTTGGGAAAGGATTTGGAGAAGATAAATAAGTATTTGCAAGATAAAGGAGTAACCACCAGAAGCCTATTCGAGAAGTTTAATTGCCTTAGAGTCCAGTTCCACATACAACCTAACCAAGTGTGGATAGATTTCCATGACCAATCCCTTTTCAGTATGGATTCGAATCTGAATGACATTCAAAACGTTGGTTATGAGATTGGTTAGCTCAATGCTTGATTTGTTGAAAAATTGGCCAAGAACTCTAAACTGTGGTACTGGTATGATCCCTATTGTCTTGACAAATAGAAGGCTCTTTATAAGATTGATATTTCATGAACCCTAACGGATTCCATTACTGTTAGATTAATAAGGAGGTATTTGGGGGACCATAGCCTAAATGGAGATGATGGACTTAACCGACCTCCAAACTTCGTCGATAGGGGAACTCCTAGAAGGCCATCAAGAATTATAGATTTGTTCGTCACTTTGTTGCTTCCTGTATTGGAAAATCCACCTGCCAAAGTTGGGACTTTAGTGTATGGATCACTTCAGTCACACAACTAATCGAGTCATTTTTATCTTTTGTTGTAAATCATTTACTTTTTTAATTTCCTTGTAATAACGTAAGGTTTTAATGGAAAGTTTCACATTTTACTTCCATTTAAGTTGTATGGTCCTTAATCTTACCTCTTAGGTGATGTCATCACATCAAGCCTTAGGCCTAGATCCATCAAAGAAAGAATGAATTAGTCCACCGGAACATCTCCCATCTAGGATTTTATTGACCTTATTGGTCATAGATGCCTCGGGTTTCCCAGTAGAACTTTTATCGGCTATGAGTAATTATTTATGTTTTATTAATCGTCAAAACATTTTGAGTTCGGTTGATCATTGGTCGAACAATCAATTAGTTTATAAGAAAAAGATTCAATTTAGAGATGGTCTTTAATATATCAATTAATTAGTCTTAAAAAAGACATTTAAAAGAGAAGTGTCCTTGTTCGGGGATTAAGAGATAATCAATCTTGAAGAAGACATTTGAAAGGAGATATTCCAAACATAATCCTTATGACTAATCAATCTACTTATTAAATACTTAATGTCTGCTACTTTGAACAATGCAAAGAGATAAAATCTTGGCATAAAAAATATGTGCGAGAAATTAAAAGAATGTTTGAGAAATAAATTCAAAACTGAAATAAATGTAGTCTCAAAAGTAAAACTTCTTGAAGTGGGTTATGTTCCATGCTCGGGATACTTTCATGCCCTCTATTATTTCCAAGTAGTAGGCTTCATATAAGTCATCCCTCGTAACTTTGAATGGACTTTATCACTTAGGCCCATGTTTTTTGTTTGAGGGATTCTTCATGTTACCAATAATCTTCCTCAACACTTAGTCCCTAACCATGAAGTTCCACGTCTTGACTCCCCTATTGTATTTCCTGTAAAAATACTGCTGGTACTAGGCAAGGTTTTTAACGGAAAACTCTCTCTTTTTGTCATTTAGGTCAAGCACTGCTCTCATTGCATCACTGTTGAGATTTTGGTTGATAAGATAGGACTTCATGGTTAACAGACTTATTTCCAATAGAATGATGACTTCCATTATATAGTCCAGGACTAAGGGTATTTCCCCGGTTGATCTACTGGTCATAGTTCGAAATGCTCAGAGAACGTGGGGGAGATGGTCAACCCATGCGACATTAGCTTTCTCCAACCTCTTCCTTATTTCGTTGAGGACTATTTTGTTAGAAGTTTCCCCTTGCCCGTTGCTCTTAGGGTTGGCAATTAAAATGTAGTAATGCTTAATCTTATTCTCATCTCATAAGCTTTGAAATACTCTACTTTTAAATTGAGTCTCTTCATCCATTATGATGATACAAGGTTTACGAAAATGAGTTATAATTCCTCCAAATGAACCTGGTCATATTAACATCTCAGATGTTTGCCAATGGTTCTCCTTCTACCCATTTAGAGAAATAATTAGTGTCGACCAAGAGGTACTTCCTATTTTCGGATGCAAGGGGTAATAGATAAAAAATTCCCATTCCCAATTGCATGAAACTCTATGGACTTATGAGGGACTTGAGGCTATTGACGGGATGACGCACCTGAAGTGACAAGAGCTAGAATTTTTTGCACTTTCGAATGTAAATGACCACATCGTGCTGCATATATGGCCTCCAGCATCCCACTTTGATAGCACTGAATGCCTTTGATTTTCCCTTAACGTGTCTTCCACATATCCCATCATGAAGCTCGTAAAGGGTGTGGTAGATGTTGTCGAGGTGAACTCATTATAAGTATGGTCCTGAGAAAGAACACCGATAAAGCTTGTTATCAGCTATCAAATTGGGCTGAGAAAACTTAACTCAAATTTTATGCACCTCTTTCTTGTCATCAGATGAAACATCCCCTTTAGGTACTGGAAGATTGGATCCATCCAACTTGGGGCTTTGTTAATGGACATAACTTGTTCGGTCAATTTCCCTTGTTAATGTTGGGTTGATCAAGGTATTCAACTTGAATTGTTCCCTTAAATTTTTTTTTTTATAGCCAAAACAAGTGTGGTTAGTGTGTCTTGATGACTATTGTTCCCTCTTGGGAAATGTTTCACTTGCACATGTATGAACCGAGTGACCAATCACTGGGCTTCTTCAAGGTATGCATGCATGCGCTCATCCCTCACATTATAGTCTTCTGTTATATGATTTGATACATGCATTGAGTCACAAAATAAGTTAAGGTAATGGGAGTCAAGGTAGAGTGCCTTCTTCAGTCCGCCGATCAAGGCTTCATACTTCGCTTCATTGTTGAAGGCTTCAAATCCCTGGTGTTGGCCCCAAAATAGACCCAAGAGGGGGGCGGGGTGAATTGGGTATATAGGTTTTAATGGAAAATTTAAAAGTTTCTTAACTCAGTTGTAATAATTAATTTCAATATGATAAGTTTAATTATAATTGAGCAATTAATCAACAATAAATATAATTAAGATATATATATATATATATATATATATATATATATATATATATATATATATATATAGAGAGAGAGAGAGAGATAAAGTAATGAAACTTTGCAAACCAAGATTCTAACGTGGTTTGGCCTCTGCCTATGTCCACAGTCGAGATGGTGCTCGATAACTTCACTATCTTTGGTCCACTTACGGTGGAACTAAAATCTCACAAGTAATACTACCTTACAAACTGCAACCAATAAAATGCTAAACTTATCCTACCCAATCAACATCCACGAAATCGACCAAGGTCTTTAAATGCGTTGACAACCCGTAACTATGACACTACCGGTGTAACATTTCGTATTTTTTAGCATTAAATATTTAATTAATTTGGATAAATTGAAATTATAAGTGTATCGTAATTTAATTGAATTAATTATTATGTGTGTATTTATTTATTAATCGATAGAGATAGTGACTAATATAAACGAAATAAAATTTACTAAATGTGTAGTAAATAATACGTGACTATTATTAAGCGTCGTAGCGAGTTAAACGACGGGATTTTATTGTATCTAAACTAGTAATCGAGTATAGATTATATTGAGGTCGAGATGGAGACTTGCAATAAAGTGACTCGGATCACGATTCTGAGTGCATGATTGATTCTAGATAGGTCGAGATAGTAAAAAAATAGTAAATGAGGATAATAATTGGGTCTCAGGATATTTTTAGGCATAACCGGGCCCACACGGGGGTGTTCAGGTCATTTGGATCGAGCCCACAAGCCTAATTTCGAGTTTAGTATTATTTAACCTAAATCTAAGAAGTTTGAACAACAGTTAATCACATTCTAACCCTAAGAACTTGAGAAAAGAAAAGATAAGGAAAGTGGGGAGCTTTTGGGAGTCAAATCAAGAGGATTTGTGTGTGTTCTTCATCACTTCATCTTCTACCTCAAAGGAATCAGACTCTACGAATCTAAACAGGAAAGTGGTTAACTTGCTTCCAATCTAATTTGCATAATTTTGGTTCAGATCATAGTGGGTGTAAACCCAAATTCATTTTTAGGTGGGTTATCATATGAAAATGGGTTTTTTATGATTTGAATACAAATTAGTTGATTAAACATGAAATTGGTGATGAGATATCATGTAGTGTTGTTAAAATTATATTCCTATTCAAAAGCCATATTTAGATGTGTTGATTTGGTGATTGTGAAATCGAATTTAGGAAAGGGATTGGATAAACGGAAGAAAAACCCAATTCGTGAATTATCGGATGAATGTGAGAATCATTAATGTTAAATGACGATTTTGATGATTATTAATGGTTGAGAACATATATAAATCTTTAGTAAAGTTTTGGTTAAGAATTAAATTAGAAAAAAAAATCTTTAAAAGTTAACAATGATAGAATTCATAACAGAGTATGTGAAGAAGGAGACCCGCTCACAGCGAATCGATTCGGTTCCTAATCCGAATCAATTCGAAAAGGCAAATCGATTTGAAATAAGGCCGAATCGATTCAGTTGCCCAGAAAAATGGGAATTTTTATGTTTTTCCCTAACTGCAAGATTAATTATCGGGAAACTTTTGGGTTGTTTCTAAAATATATGGAGGTACCTATTTAATTCCAGTAAGCTATGGTAAGAAAGTGGTTAGCCAATTTGGAGAAATTCTAAAGCTAGGACCTTTATGGACATATTACGAAATGGAGAAAATTTCGGATATTGGGATGAGATTTCGGGTAGAGTGAGTAAACCCAAATTGTGAACCAGTATAATAAAGAAAAGTTAGAGTCGGGTAGATAGACTAGGTTATCATAGGCTAGTTCCAGGAGAGTTAGTCACGGGTTAGCCGAACTTAACTAACATTATATATATGTGTGTGTGTGTGTGTGTGTGTGTGTGTGTGTGTGTGTGTGTGTGCTTATTATAGATATCGGTGTGAATTAAATTTTATAAGAATACATACTCCTCTAGTGCTATCATAGGAGCTTGCGCGATATGGGTGAATCCCCTGGCTCCCTGGGTCATAGCGTCCAGTATATTATGTTGTGATTCTTTTCGGGATGAGACGTCTTGGGTATGATTCGATCTCACACTCGAGGAACTATCACCGCCTCCACTACGATTATTATTTTATTGCTTGATTCGAGGTGAGACAATCGTCTTGTTGTATCCGGGTTGGATTGAGTATACCTAGGGTGATAGCATTTTAGAGAAAGAATACGATGAGTTATTACTCGAGAGGATGGATATTATATACGACATGTGTGTGAATGTTGTAGTATAATTATACGTATATAATAGTATGAATATTTATATACGGGTACCAAAAATGAAGTGTAATTGTATTATTTATATAACTAGTGAAAACGTTATATGCTTTTATATGACGTGAATAGAAGAGTTAATGGGTGAATTAACTTAATAATCGATAGTAATATTACTCGGGATACAATAGTGGATAAGGAAGGGTTCATAACAAGGCTAGTTAGATGGAGTAGAACAACTAGGTGGGTTATGAAGAAAGCGATATATGTTCACAATAGTTGAGGGGTAAAGATTATCTCAAGGGAGTGCACACTAGCTTAAAGAGGAAAAATATTCATGCATTTTAATTACTGCAAACTTAATCACTTGCAAATATTTTTCAAATGTTTTGAGTTCTAACCCTTGCTAAAAATATTTTCAAAACCTTTTAGGTGTCCAACCATAGGGATGCCAAACTTGATTATCTATTGCAGGGATGCACACCTGCATCATATGTGGATGCATGCAGGATTTGGACTAGATGCCTCACTTGTTTATTTATAGAATAGGATTTCCTTATCTCAGTATTTCATTTTTGGATATATTGCCCCTACAGTACTTTATTTAGTTCAGATATGTATTGAGATTTATTTATTATTTGTTCGATTTATCTTTTGGATTTGGGAATTGTAGCCGACGATTTATTCGGCAAAGACACTTATTTATTTATTTATTTATTTATTTATTTATATCTTGTGATGGTTTAGACTCTATTATTGTGTGAATGGGTTAATCTAGTTTCCATATATTGTTATCTGTTAAATGAAAAGATAAATTTGACACCGGCTTAATTAACTAATAGGTGATTAGTAATTAATGGTTTTCGATAGTGATACTAAGAATGAACCAAATGAGGAGTGTAATATTATCATAGTTTTATTATTTAATTTATTTCTCTTTTCAGTACTTTAGCTATCCAAAATTATTGTTTTCTTATCACTAATAACTTTCCACACAAAATAATCAAGATATTGAACTACTCTCTTAAAAACATGAGTATGTCATTTCTCTTCAAAAAGATTTGGGATAGGCTTTCCATTTTATCTTATACTTAAAATATACTTTTTCAAAACGAGTATCTATGATCTAGCCTCTTATATTAATTGTTGCCCGTAGATATACCCATTGGGTATTTGTTTTTTAATGGCAAATTTAAAAACTTTCTTAACATAAAACCTTTTTAACTTAGTGGTAATATTTAATTTCAACATGATATGTCTAATTATAAGTGAAAAATCAATCAAAAATAAATATAGTTAAGAGAGAGAGAAAGAATAACGAAACTTTGGAATCTCTAATTTTAATGTGGTTTGGTCTCTGCCTGTGTCCATGCTTGAGACGGTACTCGAGAACTTCACTATCTTCGGTCCACTTACGGCGATACTAAAACCTCATAAGAAAACTACCTTGAAAAACGTGACCAACAAGATGCTAAACTCGTCCTTGCCCAAGTGTTTTTCACATAATAGCCTAAGGCCTCTAATGCCTTGACTACTTGCAGTTACGACACTATAGGATGAGAAAATACAATGAACAATCAGATTGGTAATCGAAAAGTAAATTTAAATAGATATAACAAAACCATAGAATAGTATGTTTACTTTCTATCTAAAAAGATAAGTAAATAATTATCACAAGTATATAGCTAAAATTGATTTTAGGGTATATATTTGGCACAAATGGGTACTGGGATTGTGACTTTTTTCTAAAGAGGGATTGGAATTGGAAATTTAGGTTCAACTATTTTTTTAAGCTATTGCTATAAGGAAGTTTTTGGGTTTAAAACTCCTAAGTGGGTATTCTGATTTCTCTCTTAAGAAACTAAAGGAAGTGATGACACAAGCTTGGAATAATCGTTTCTTAAAGAGATGATGTTTTAATCTTGGGTGATTTGAAATGGATGGGGCGGGCTTTATTTATAGTGCTATAAGGTTACCATAAATTGGTATTCTGGTTGGAAGATATATGGTATTTGGATGAAAGGTTGAAGGATTTTACCAAACAAATTTTTAGAACTTTTAGTCAACTAAAACTCTAGTGCTTTTATATTTGAGTTTTAGTTAGTTTTCTCAAGGAATTTTTTTGGGTGAGAAAATTTTAGCTGACTAAAACCAGTTTTAGTCAACTAAAATGAAGTTGTAGTTGTATAAACCTCCCAGATTTTGGGTAAAATAAGGTTGGGTTTAGGTTTATGCTTTGGGGAAGTTTTAGGGTACATTAGGGTGGGTTTAGGTGTGCAGGTTTTGATCATATAAAAGTTAAAACTTGGTACTTTAGTTTTTTACAATGGTTCCTAAAGTACAACAAAATAAAGCAATGATAAACTGGGCTTTAAGCATTCTTTGGCTCGCTTGAATCATCAATTATAGGATTTTGATGTGATTCTTGCATGAGTTTGATCATCATAATTTATGGGATGCGGTGGAAATTTCTTATTGGACTGGTTGATGTCTAAGCACTGCTTGCGACTTTGAGAGCTTGGTATCGATGCATGATTAAAGTCAACTTTATATAGCTTGTGATCTTCATTGTATTGGTTATGATCTTCATTATATTTGCATGGATATAATTGAATGGTTACTTGGATGATGTATTTTTGGTAACATGTCTCATAATGTATTGCGTGCTTGTTTTAATCTAAAGTAAATTTAGAGAGGAGATAATAAAGTTAAGATCTTATGTCAATTGTGTTATTATCATACAAAATCCTTTTGGTTTAAAATATTTAGTTTCACACAATGCGTGTTTCCTTCTCGAGGACAGTTTTCTCTGGGGACACTAGCACTATCCTCACTCCCTCCCTCTTGGATTTGGAGGTCCCATCAACATAAATGGTCTATCGTTCCCTTTATTCAATCAATTTCTTAGTATACTCTTCATTCTTAGTCTCATCATGATTGGTGTCTAGTCGCTGAAGAGTTCAATGATGAAGTCATCTAAGACCTACCCTTGATTGATGTCCTAGGATGATATTGGATATAAAACCCCTCTAACTCCACTAACCACCGGGACATTCTACTAGAGAGGTCAGCCTTTCGGAGAACTACTTTTAAATGGACGGAGGTTATGATGATGATCGTATGTGCCTCAAAAGAATGCTTCAAGTTACGGGAAGCTATCACTAGTGCATACGCAAGCTTCTTTAGGGGTTGGTATCTCTTCTTATTATCTAAAAACGTCTTTCTCACATAATATATGGGAGTATAACTCCCTTTATTCTCACAAACTAAGGTCGAACTAACTGCGTGACCTGATACCACCAGGTACAAATATAAGGGTCCCTCTTGATCGGGAATTATTAGTAGTGGTGGCCAGGACAAGTAACTCTTTATCTCCTCAAGTGACATGGTGTATCCATCGTTCCATATTTCCTTTCTTTCCTTCCTCAAAATCTAGAATAAAGTTATACACTTCTTTGCAGGTTTTGATAAGAACTTATTGAGTGAGGCGAGCACATGCTAGTCATCTTTTATACCTTGCATTTCATCTTTCTGATTGCCTCAATTTGACCGGGGTTTTCCTTAATCCCCCTATTACAGACTAGGTATCTAATGAACTTTACTGATTATACTCTGAAGGTGCATTTGGCTTCATTCAGCCTAATTTTTTAGTAGCGAAGGACTTCAAAAGTCTTTGTTATGTCTGTAAGGTGATCCCTATTCTTCCTGCTTTTTTCAAGTATATGGTTTATGTATAACTCCATCGTATTTCCCAACTGCTACTTGGACCCCATTATAAAAAGTCTCTGATAAGTTTCCCTAACATTCTTTAATCCGAACGACATCACCTTGTAATAATATAACCCTAATGTGGTGATGTAAAAAGTCTTTTTCTAGTTGGGACCAAATAGTGGGATTTGAGGGTATAGTGAGTAGGCATTGAGGAAGATCATACATTCATGGTCGGTGATAGCATCGGCTAATTAATTTTTTTGGGTAATGGAAAACTATCCTTAAGGCATGCCCGATTAAGATAAGTGAAGTCTATGAAGACCCTCTACTTTCATTTCTCTTCTTTACGACTACAGGGTTTGAGATCCACTTGGGGAATTGAACTTCCTTAATGGACTGCGCCTCTAGAAGTTTCCCCAATTCTTCTTCGATCTCCCAGGATTTCTCAGGGGAAGATCGTTGTGCCTTTTGAGTCACTAGTGGATGTGACAGATCCACATAGAAATTATGACACATGATTTTTAGGTCTATTCATGTCATATTATATGTTTGTCAGGTTGTGGCCATCCTGTCCCAATTGGCGTGCGCGGGGATCTCGCGCCCTTCCTCGAGGCTCTTCGGCCGTTGTAAAAATGTGAGTGTGGTGATGTATAGAAAATAGAGTTGCCAACCTATTTTTCACAAAATAGGTAAAAGAAATGTTTTCGCCTCGAGAGAATGGCAACAAAGACATATTGATGCTTGCGAAACTAATTAGTTCAAGGATTCGGGGGCTAAGTTACGGAATAGGAAGGTGTTAGACACCCATCCTGCCCTTTCAGTCTCTCATGGGCGTGTTCTATTCTTCTCCTTAATAACACCATGAAGTGTGTGTGCGTGAATATATAAATGGAGAATGGAATTACTCGACTCACATTATGGAGAAAGGTGGAGTGAGGTAATCCGGAGGAGTGTTCTGTAACACTCCGTAATTTTGAGGATTTAATATTTAATTATTTTTGGGAGTTATAAAAATATTTAAATTTGAAAAACTTAAATTCATGAGTTGGAGAATTTATTTAAGTGAGCCGAATTATTTATAATTGGCAATTTTTAAGTTTAATGTTTTGAAATCTCGTGTGTCATATTTTGAGGTCGTAATTTAGAAATGACAAAAAGTATTTCGGATGACAATTTCGAGTGCGCGGTTGCGCCTGGATGGGTCGAGATAGTCAGAAAAGAGTACTCAGGAATAGTAATTAGGTCTCGGGGTATTTTTGGGCTTAGCTAGGCCCACACGATGTGAGTTGGGCCATTTTAATTAGGCCCAGATGGACAAAAACGGGATTTAGTGTTTTTAACCTAATTGAGGGATTAGGAACGGCAGATAGAAAATCCTAAACCTAGTGTTTGGGAGGGGATTAGAGGAAGCTAATCAAGAAGTCAATTGAGGGATCTTTTGGAGCCAAATTAAGGGACTAATTTGGGGTGTTCTTCATCAACCATTCTCTACACCAACGGAATCAGACCCTACGAACAATTTTAGGCAAGTGGTTAATTTGCAGTAATGTGTAAATGGTGATATCCAATTCATATTTTAGTGATGTGTAAACTGAAATTCGTTTTGGGATAAATGGGTACAAAATGGGATTTTGTTAATGGAATACTTGACTGAGATTCAAAGTAAGAAATAGGTGTATTATATATCCCTAAGTAAAGATAAAATGAAATTTGAATATATTTGATGATTAACATGGAATCTTTATGGGTTCTTGGATGAAGCACATGAATCTTGAATGACTTAGGGTTTATTTGATGAACACAAGAGGTCAATCTGCCAGAATTTTTAACACAACTTTAAACGTATGCCATTTGAGTTGTACTTCGAATTAGAGTGTGAACCATATATTACTGGATAGGTATTTCTCTTAGATATCCAATGAACTTGTAATCAGGTCAATCGGATTTCTGTAGAGGGAGAAATCAAAATTTTACTAGAGGGTGTTTAATGTACCAGAAAATTTGAGATTTTTCTTTTTAAGCCTCAAATGTCTAAAATTTTATCGGGAACGTGTTTGGAACCTTGATGAAATTTATTGATGGAATAATGATATGAAAGTAGGTCTATGATTGAGTGTTGGACATTAATTTTGTGAGAGTTTTAAAGTGGAGATTCATAGGTTTGATTGTGACGTACTCTAATTCGAGATGATAAAAATATAATTACGGAAAAGTGTGAGCGAGCTTAAATTCATTAGGTCAGTGGGTTAACAAGGGTAACTACTGAATTGATATAACAAGGGGTAACTAGGACCCTTAGAGTTGTGTGAATACTTGAATTAATACGAAAGTGAAATAAATTCATAAAGCAAACAAGTACGGTGAATATTAGAGAGAAATATATTACGTACAAGTATGAATAATTGGGTTGTGTATATACCTACTGTTTTATAGGATTACTTGGGTTGTGAATACCTATTGTGTGTTTCCTTGTGAGAGGAACATAGACTCGGGAAATATTAAGTTATGGGCCAAGTGAGCGAGTCCGGGGATAATGGTTGAGTGACACCAAGTTATTAAATTAATGGATGTGTTAATTAATGAAGGTAGAGTCGGAAGGTAGACTCGGAAAAGTATTAAATTAATTGATGTTGTGATTAATTAATTTAGAGTCGGATTGTAGACTCGGGAAGGGTATTAATTAATTTATGTGTAAATTAATTAAATGAGAGTCGTACCACAGACTCAGATCGGTATTAAATTAATAGGTGTGTTAATTAATTTAATTAGAGTCGGATTGTAGACTCGGGTAGGTATTAAATTAATAGGTGTGATAATTAATTTAATTAGAGTCGGATTGTAGACTCGGGTAGGTATTAAATTAATAAGTGTGTTAATTAATTTAATTAGAGTCGGATTGTAGACTCAGGTAGGTATTGAATTAATACGTGTGATAATTAATTTAATTAGAGTCGGATTGTAGACTCGGGTAGGTATTAAATTAATAGGTGTGATGATTAATTATGTTGAGTCGGGCCACAGACTAGGGAAATTACAGGCTAGTGTACGGGATTTTGAGTACACGGTAAAGCCGGGGTTTATATTATATATATACGGTGTAGTGATAGTATATATATACGTGTATATATATTGTGTGTGATATTAAATATCAGTGACTAGATATTTATTCAATTTATATACTCTAGTGCTATCAAGAGAGGTTGCTCGATGTGGGTGAATCCCTAGCTTGAGGAGTAGGGCGAGTATATCCCCAGGTCATAGCGTCCGGTATATGGGTGAGGGGATTATCTCACTTTCAGGGAAGGAATATGACCGCCTCCACTACGTTTATAGTTTGGTCCAAGTTGGTGAGCGATTCTAACTTGGGGAACTAGGTTTTGTGAGCACACCTAGTGAGATAGCACTTTAGAGGGAATCATCCAGCGAGGGTATACTCGGAGGGATGGATATACGTATGTTATATGTGTGGATGTTTTAGTAAAGGTACATATATAATGGTATTCAATATTATATGCAGGTAATAATACAGTATGTGATGTATTTACTTTATATAACTTGTGACACGGTTATATGCTACTATTTAAGAAGGAATTAATTAAGTTAATTGTGAGATAACTTATAATTCAAGAATCATTGTACTCGGGTTAGAGTAATATGGCAAGGGGGAAGTTATACCAGTAGTAGTTGGACGGGGTGGTACAACTAGGTGAGGGGTAAAGGTAACCGATAGGTGTGCACAATAGTGGAGGGGTGAGAATGTCCACAAGGGAGTGCGACACTAACTTGTATATGAAGCGCATTCACGCATTTTAATTACTACAGTTAATTCACTTGCTAAAAATTTTCAAAACGTTTTGGGTTCTAACCCTTGCTATAAAACTATTTTCAAAACCCTTTAGGTGTCCAGCCACAGGGACGCCAGGATTGATATTCTATTCCAGGGACATGGAGCTGCGACATATGTGGATGCTAGCAGGAATTTGGATTAGACGCATCGCTTATTCATTCCTAGAGTAGAAATCATTCATCAGTTCCAGTTTTATTTTGGGCATGTCGGCCAGACTTTTAGTTCAGTTTTAAGATTTGTTTTATTCCGGTGTTGAATATTGTATTGGATTATTTCACTTTAGTGGCCGACGATTTATTCGGCAACTTGTGTAATTAATTATTTCAGTTGAGTTTTATTCAGTTGTGTGAATGGTTTATATTTATTTCCGCATGTACTGTTTTGTTTAATTAAAAAGTTAAAATTGGCACCAACTTTTGGAATACTAGGTGGTTAGTAAGTTTTAAAAAGTTTTCGATAGTGATGCTAAGGATGAACCAACTGGGATTCCTGTTTTAATTCGGTAGAGGACTGATCACCCGGTATTTTATTAGGCGGGGTGTCACATGTTCTAAAAATAGTAGTTAAAAATATAATATGTGTGTTCGTTGCATCACCGATTGTTTATAGAAAGACGATGGTACAAATTGGACAAAATGCGAGCACGAATCACAAAAATAATATGTGAAAATGATATATAACAAAAAATAGGGAAGGAGGACTCGAATCTCGAGTTTTTTCTCGAGACGCCAACGTAGCCTAAAAAAGGCATCAAAGTACACGTAGTTCGCATGCAGCCCGGGGGTGGGTTTGATACCATAAATCCAACTGGAACTTTATCATATGTGTGTGTAGAAAAAGAGTGTTTCGGTGTGAGAAAATGTAGTGAGAAATCCCCGTTTCGAATTTACAAGCAAACACGCTTTTTCTTATTTTTATTTATTTTTATAGAAAATATAGTATGTGCAATACTACTAATAAAAGTGGGATATTAATATGTGATAACTAAAAAATATGAAATGCTAAATTAAGAATTGAATAACTAATGTGAAGTAAGATAATTTAAAGAGAGGGCGAAGGATTTGAACTTTCTTCAAAAGCTTTAAGACTAATCTTGATTGTGAAAGGGCTTCTCTTGCAAGTGAATGAAGGTGGTAGGAGGAGAGGGAATGAAATTTACTAAATTGTGTTTGAAAAGGATGGAAATGGAATGTGGGGGAGAGGTTTCAATATGAAAACCACACTGACTTCGAAAGAATGTTGCTGAGATCGCTGAAAGGGATGTTTCTGAGGTGACTTTCGAAGTGAGCTCATGCTCCTTTTATATAGGGTCAAGAGGGGTGTCGATAGGCATTGTCCTTGACCTGCCTATCGACAGAAAACCCCAGACACAGTGCCGAGAGGCAGGGAAATGGGTTTGCCATTCATCAGTCTCATGCAGACGTTCCAAAAAATGGTCAAAAAATGCAATTCGTAAGTCTGAATCACACACGGTATGTACCGTTGGAAAGGGTATTCAGATACCTTTAAGAATCCATTAGGACGATCCCGGATTCAAGAGATGACTAAGGTAAAAAAAGGTTCGAAAGCGCCCGACGGTATTTTAGTCAAGAGAATCTCGAAGGAAAATGGATTGTTAGTCCAAACTTATGCACTAGATGGACCATTAGAAAAGGTATTCAGAGCCTTTCGAAGATTCATTCAGTCTCATTCGTTTCATAGAGTTGACCTTGGTAAAATGGAGCCCGAAAGTGCCCGGTGACCCTTCAGAGTAAAATAAGTCATTCATCTGTTCCATAAGGCTGATTCACGCACGGGGTGAACCATTAGAAAAGGGATTCAGAGCCTTTCAAAGATTCATTCAGTCTCATTCAAGCTTAAGAGTTTACAGGAATTAAATGGAGCCCGGGAGCGCCCAATGGCCTCCGTATCAGTTTTTTTGGGGAAAATGGACCATTTATTCGAACCGTAAGGATGATTCACGCATAAGGTGGACCATTAGAAAGCATATTCAGAGCCTTTGAAGATTCATTAAGCTTCTCCTCAGGTGAGGAAGTTGATTAGGGTCAAAATGGGTTTCGAGAGCACCCGCCGGTCCTTAAATCAATTTTTGATAGTAAAATGGATTGTTCATCTGAACCGTAAAGCCGATTCGTGCACAGGGAAGACCTTTGGAAAGGAGATTTTGAGACCTTTGAAGATTCATTAAACTTTTACTTAGACAAGAGAGTTAACCGAAGTCAAATGGGGTTCGATAGCACCCGATGGCCTTTAGATAATTACTCAGGGTATGACCTAGGGTTTATGGTGAAGGAGGAAGTGCTAGGATCCTAAGGAGATGATTATAAGGGTCCTAGAATATGGTGTATACGGAGACCCTCAAAGGGCAATCTTAGAACAAGTGAAGGTCGTCAAATAGATACCACATTGACTTTTTCAAAAATAGGTCAATTCTGTGGACCAAGGGGACGAGGATGATCAATTCAGAGGATCGAGGTCAATTTAGAGGACCTAAAGTAAGGCTGGGTATGACCAATTATGCGGGTTAAGGTTAATTTTTAAGACCTAAAGTGATGACGATCGAATCTGAGGGCCGAGGTCAATTCTGAGGATCTAAAGTTGTGGAGTTTGGCTCTACGGGTCGAGGACCTAAAGTCTTGGAGATCGATTCTGTGAGTCGAGGTCAATTCTAACGACCTAAAGTTATATTGACCAATTTTACATGTCGAGGTTATTTATGAGAACCTAAAGTTGTAGAGACCGATTATGAGGGTCGAGGTCAATTCTAAGGACCTAAAGTTCTGACGACCAATTTTGAGGGACGAGATCGATTATGAGGACCAAAAGTGGTGACGACCTATTCTTAGGGTCAAGGTTAATTCTGAGGAACCACTGTTTGTTTAGGCTGAGGAACCCTAGTGACTATGTAAGTCTGATGACCGTTGGTATTCTTTTTTATTTTTTTTTGCTTTTTTGTCCTGATGAAGGGTTTTTTCTTCTCTTTGGCTTTGGCAAACTGTCATAGCTCCTATGAGAATGCATTCTAGGGGTACAACTGGCTTGAAGGACGTATGGGAGAATCTTTTGATAGTGGTGCGCTGGATGGTTACTTTCACTGGCTTTGGTCGTCTAGCAAAGGCTTTGGACGAGACGCTCCGCTTTACTGCAATGCTATATGCTTTGGGAGAGAGGTAGTGGGACACTACCCACACCTTCCATTTGAGTTTTGGGGAGATGACTGTTACTCCCATTGACGTGCAGTAGCTATTGGGTATAGATTGTGAGGGTACGCAAATAGAGGTGGAGTGTACTGTGAGGGTAACGTCGAAGGCAGTTCAAGTGGCATTGGGGGATGTGGGTAGGATTATTTCTGGGGATTCTATCCGCATATCTTCTCTGCGGGGTGTTCTTTTGAGTCAGAGGATAGATGATACTGACAGACAACAGGTGAGAAAGATGGCCCTATTATTTATTCTGCTTTTGTTTGGTGGTTTCTCTTTGGCGACAAGTGGCGACATCGTTCATCTCTAGTTTTTGCCATTTTTAAAGACATTTTCTGACATCCTGCTCTATGATTGGGGTAGCCTGACCTTGGAGACCCTTTATTCTTCTTTAGACGCATTCATCCGTTGCTTTCGACAGATTTTTATGGGGGCTATGTACCTTTTGGGGGTAACTATCGCATTTGTTTTTATCCTTATGCATTTTCCTTTAGTTTATTCTTTATCGATTCTTGACCTTTTTGCAGACACGGTTCTATGAGGTGATTGGGCTCAACATGAGGTTGATAGACCTGAAGGATGAGGATCTGGGGGACTTTTGCTGGATGTACCGGTGGTGGAAGTCCAATAGGTGTTTGAACCTGTCTTTGTCCTTGGCGGCAATACGACAGGCCCTGACACATTGACAAGAGATTAGGTTATTTAGTTTTTCTTTTGAATCCTCTTTTGGCATTTTCTTTCGTTTGCATGAATATTGATCTTTTTTGTCGGGGCTTGCAGGTTACCTTTTACTCATGGGGGATGGATCCTCAGCAAACGGGGGTGATAAGTATGCATGCACAAATGCGGAGGTTGATGGCACATGAGTTCGGGTACTCCTGGTATTTGGGAGAAAGGGTGGTGCGAAAGATCATGGGGTATGAGGTGGCGGTCCCACCATAGATTCCCCAATGTATATGAGGTGGGTCAGGGAGATGTTTGTCGAGCCTAGGTAGGCGGGGATGATTGGCGAGGCTTACACGCTCTACACGGACACGATGACGAGCTATGACTACCTAGATTTCGTGACAAACTAATTGATGCCCTCTTTCATTTACGACGTGGTGAACACGCCTCCGCCTCGTACATTTTTGAGCAGGGGTACGAGTAGGTTGGTGGTATCTTCCCACAGTTGGGAGGTGCGTCGTTGTCGTCGACGACAACATAGGAGGCTTCGCTTATTCGGGTCATTCCCCCTCTTATAATTTTCAGTTGACTAGTGGCGGGACACTGAGCATGTCACATCGCCTTAATACAGGGATGCCGGGATTAGTGGGGCTTACATATGACATCATTTAGGCCGAGGTATACTTTTACCGTTTCATCATCATCTTCTTCTTCTTCTTCTTCTTCTTCTTCTTCTTCTGTTCGTTTTGATTCGTTCTTTGCCTTTTATTGACTAATTGGTCTTTTTTTCTTTGTTTCCAGCATGTTCGAGTGCCGACCACTTGGCTGAAGGATATCAAGGATTGGGTGGCCTCTGTGACTGCGTATATCAAGGACTCTGTTCCTTCTTGCTTAGTTCTGTGTGCCATCTTAGATGAGGGATCAGGTTCTGGGCATGGAGGTTCTACTGCTCATCACCGAGGGAAGCATGTTCCCCGCTGGGAGGGTGAGGGTATGAGAGAGAGAAAGATTATGGTTTCGGGAGGAGTCCTATTTTTTTGGTTTTCTTATTTTTCTTCTTTACCTAAAATATGTAATCATGCAATGGCGGCATATATATGAAGGAGATTTTTATATTAATTCTTATTTAATGACTTATCCTACATGCACTTTCACTTTGCCGTTGAGATGTAAAAATAACAGGATGTTTATTTTAAAAAAAGGAGAGCTTAATTAAATTGGGAAAAAATAAATTGGATAAGTAAGAACAAATAACCTGAGGGTTTTAAAAAAGGATTTCTCTATTGGAGAATTTAATTTTGATAAAAAAGGAAAAATATAATCTTATAAAATAGGGCGGTTGTCGATCGACATACCCCTTGTCGTGCCTATCGGCATTTGGGATAAGTTAAATTACGACAAGGTGATGATTGCACTTTTCTGTAGATCAGAGTACTTTGTAAGGAAGGAATTCATTCGGACTCTTCAGATCCCCTGTCTTTTGCCAAGCCATTTATGTATAAAAGGGGAGGTAAGGAGTGTAGTTTTTTCATCACCATCCATTTTCTATTTCTTACTTCTTGCTTCTAGTTTTCTGCTCCATTATACCCCAATTGTCCCTCCCGATGCACGTATAATTTTCTTCCTACCTCAAAAGTCTTGAAACCATGTATTTGTACAACGTGGAATATGAGGCTTTCAACTTGCGTCGAGTCTCCTTGTGGCGTAACAGAGCCATTGACTGGAATATGCTAGCGGCGGTGGCATAGTTTTGGTATCCCAAAGGCCATATTTTTCCATTTTGGTTTAAATGAGGTATGCCCGACCTACAAAGAGTTCTCAGCCATGTTAGGAATCAATACCAACATAGGGGCGGCTATGTTCGAATTTTCTTGTCTCCTCATGCGCTGTTAGCGAAGTTGCTCCACATTTCCCCTTTGGTGACTCGATCGTTGGTTACTGGGGGATGATTTCTCTTCAAGTTGTCATGTATTTTATGCACTTGAGTGATTTCAATGACACGAGCTGTACTGGAAATGTTGCCCTAGTCCTAACTTCGAGGCTCTTATTGGTGATGGGGGACTTAATGGTAGACCCTCAGTTTGTTGCGATCACAACGTGGATGTCTTACCGTCGTAGTCCTGCGGCATTGATACTGGCGGAGAATCTGAATGGTCTTTATACTTGGTAGGAAGGTCACTTCGATTTCCTAAGAAGGATCCCGATTATGCTGTTCATGTGGCTGGCTGGGAGATTTCGTCTTGATATTCCTCCTGAGTATCCCTTGGTCGACGTGCTTAATTTCTTTGCTCGGTACTTTATCTCTTTTGGACCATCTGTGGACAACTGAGTCAATTGGTTTGTGGAGCACGAAAAATAGTGCTTTCACTGATCGGTGCTATGGTGGGGGGAAATGCAGCCTATTCTAGAACTAGGAGAGTACCGATAAACTCGATTAGTTGGCATGCGAAAGATTTCATTCTATTTCTCTTGGCTGCTCTCGCGTCAGGTTGGATGGGAGAAAATAGTGCTCCTCGTACACGAGACTTCTTTCCTATGGTAGACTTAATTGAATCCTTACGCATGAGGTTAGTTTCTCTGTGGGATAATCGTTGGCCGTCTATCCGTCCATCTCAATTTGTAGGGTTTTTTGGGATGTCTTTGTATTTAGGGTTTTAGGAATAATTTTGTGAAGTTTGGCTAGGTTTGTTTAGAAATAGTTTGGTTAGCAGATAGGGTGGTTATTTTGACTCTTTTTACTGATACTTCTTGTTATGGTACCGAACCTCCTCCTTTGAAACAAAAATGATTTTAATCATATTGTTGTGCCACTTGATGAGTTTTACATTTGAATTATCTATTCTAATCCCTAAGGCATACATAATCATTTTGTTCATGTAAATAATAAAATGAACCGTCGTTCTCGAAGGTTAGAAAAGAATAACATTTTGTGAAAAAGAAGGGGACTATTCCCATGTAAAATGTATTAGCTGTCTACATACCTCTGGAGGTTTTGAAAAAAAATTGAGTTCCATTTTGAAAGCAAAAGGGTTTTTTGAGGATTAGGTCCCACATAGTTCCGGGTAGAGATAAATGAAGACTTTTTTTTAGAATAAAAGGGAGATAAGAAGATTCATAGCGTGTCGAGATTTTGGACTAAGGGTAGAACTTCTTAAGACGGTCCAGGTTGATTGGATGTGCTATTTCTTCTCCATAGAGGTATATAAGCATAATGGTACCTCCTGAGAGAATCTTCTTCACTATGTAAGGGCCATTCTAGTTTGGCTTGAACTTTCCTCTAGGGTCCCAAACGAGTTCTATGATTTTCTTTCAAGGACAAGTCTCCTCTTTGGACACCACGGTCCTTGACTCTTCAATTAAATAATCGCTCTATCCAATGATGGTATACTTGTATGTGGTATAGAGCCTTCAACCTCTTTTTATCCAAGAATGGCAGTTCGTCACAGCGGACTTGATACCAGTCTTCCTCATTGACCCTACATAATGTATAAGGAAGGTATTTCTAGATCAATGTGTCAGACTGCTTCCACGCTATATACCAGAGAGTAAGGGGTAGTCACAATAGATGTATTGACTAAAGTACGGTAGCCACAGAGGGCATAAGGGATTCTATTAGCCCAATCTCAGCAATTCTTGATCATTTTGTCGATGATGACTTTGAGTCTCTTATTAGCGACTTCAGTTGCACCAATGGTTTGAGGTCAATAGGGAGAAGATCTGTCTTTCTGAATCCCATACTCGTCGACCAATTTTGTAACCTCGGCTTTGAAATGTAACCCATTATCTAATACTAGCTCATGGGGAACCCCGTATCGATAAATGATGTTTTTTTTTATAAACTTGACCACCTTATTAGCATCCGGTATTGTGTATGACTTAGCTTCAACCCATTTGGTGAAGTAATAAATGGAGACTAAGATGAACTCATGCCTATTTGAATCTTTGGGTATGACTTTCCCTATGATGTCAATGCCCCAGGTGGAGAACAACCAATGGGAAGTCATGTTGTATAATTCTCGAGGAGGTAAGTGCTGGAGATTGGAAAACTGCTAGAATTTGAGGCATCTTCGAACATAGACGGTGCAATCCTTAACCATGGTGGTCTAATAATACCCTTAACGAATATTATTTTTTGTAAGCATATTACTGTACATGTGGGGTCCGTATTCCCTGTTGTGGATCTTCTGCATCATTTATTCAATGCTAACCCCTGTGATGCAGTGTAAATGGGTTCCATCAAAGTTTCTCATGAACAGTGCTTTGTCACAGATAATGTATTGGGCAACTAATTTACGTAGGGTTGCACGATCTTTTTTATTGGCGTATTGGGAAAAATAAAGTGTTTGAGGAGGCACCAAATATCGTAGTACTAGAACTTGGCCATATCGAAATTTTTCTTTATGACAAGCTCAGTGTGGTAGTTGTGGGTTACCATAACTTGCTTTTGGACTAGGAAAGGGGCCACCGTTGTTCCCTTGAGCATTTCGACCATGAAAGCCAGTGTAGTAAGGGCATAAACTAAGTTGTTCCTTACACGGGTAAGTAGTGGAAGGTGATATCTCGGACTGGGAGGCAAGCTTTTCTAGGTGGGCGTAGAAGGGTAAGAGCTTTTCATCTTTGACTTTCCATCTTCTAAGGACCTAGTCGATGATGAGATAAGAATCCTATTAGACATATGAGTATTTGATACCTTCCTTGAGGGAAATTTTTAGGCCTACAGTGCATGCCTCGTATTCGGTTATATTATTGGTGCAGGGAAAATCCAGCTTGATGGCAATGGGAGTGTGATAGTCACCAGGAGCGATCAGGAATATCCCAATTCCATATCCCTTCTTATTGGCAGCGCTGTCAAAGAATATTTTTCCATCGAAGGTCCTCCTGAGAGGTGCAAAGAATATCTTCATTTATGAATTCAGAGACCCAAACATCAACCTCTTCCATGGCGTAGTCAACAGGGTAATCGGAGATGGTTTCCTGTTGTATGGATTTCTATGTGACATATGATTTCAAATTCATATAGCAGCATTAACCATCAGGCCATTCGTCTAGATAAGTTGGGTTTCTCAAGTAGGTATTTGATAGTATTCATTCGAGACATAAGTTTGATGGAAAAAGCGAGCATGTAGTGCCGTAACTTTTGAGTGACCCGAACTAGGGCGACGCATGCTTTCTCTAAGGTGTTGTAGTTGAATTTGTGCCCAACTAATTTTTAGCTAGCTTAGTAAATGGTCCTATTTTTGAGGGATTCTTTGATATATTGGGCTAGCAAAGCCCCTACTGCAGTATCTGTCATGATCATGTACAAGAGTAGAGCGAGACCTGATTTTGGAGGCATAAGTACTGGAGGCCTGGTAAGGTATTTCTTGATTTTAACGAAAGCTTCCTGATAAGCTTCATTCTAGACTTTGGTAGAGTTCTTTTTGAGGAGTTTAAAGATGGGCTCATAAACAGAAATCAGCTGGATGATGAATCGACTGATGTACTGAAGTTTTCCCAAGAATCCCCAGACTTCCTGGCGGGTTCTGCTTTGATGTACTGATGGTGGAATTTTGAGTACAACTTTTAGCTTGGCGTGTTCTGCTTTGATTCCCTTTTTAGTGACCATGAATCCCAAATGTTTTCCTTTTATGATGCCGAAAATTCACTTCTGTAGGTTTAGCCGCATTTGGTATCGCCATAGTCATTCGAAGAATTTTTAGAGGGCGGGCACGTGAACTTTCTGAGCCTTAGACTTAACAATCATATCGTCTACGTATAATTCGATCTCCTTGTGTATTAAATTTTATAAGATGTATGTGGAAGACCTTTGGTAGGTAGCCCCAGCATTGCTGAGCCCGAACAACATAACTGTGTAATTAAAAGTTCCCCAGGGGGTAATGAAGGCAGTTTTCTCTTGATGGTTAAGTTGCATCTTAATTTGATTGTATGTGACGAATCCATCGATGAACGACTTGAGAGCGTGATTGGTCGTGTTGTCCAAAATCATGTCTATGTTGAGCAATCAGAATTATTTTTTAAAGATGCTTTGTTCAAATCCTAATAGTCGATGCACATGCAGACTTTCCATCCTGATTTCGATACGAGTACAATGTTGGTAAGTCATGTGGTATATTCGATCGCTCGGATGAAACGTACATTCAACTTTTTGATTAACTCTTCCTTGACTTTGAATGACCATTCAGTGCATAGCTTTTAAAGCTTTTGTTTGATCGACTTTCACTCTGTGAGAGTTGGGATCTCGTGCTGAGATATTTTGGGATCTATGTTAGGCATGTCGTCATAGGACCATGCGAAGACATCCATAAATGCATTCAACAGCTCTTTGAATTGTGCACGCTCATGCTCGTTAAGGGTGGACCCTATCCTATCCTAATCTCGCACTGTTGGCAACTAGAATCGAGATTGATAACGATAATTTCATCCTCATTAATTTAAGCACAGTTATGTTGTTTGTTATTAACCTTATTAAGATCAGTTAAGAATTATTCATTTATAAAGTCATCATCATCAAGAGTTTGGTTAGAATCAAGACAATTAATATAAGGCACAACAAGATACTTAAAATCCTCGTTTATTTCATTGTCGAGAAAAACAGCGTTGAACACCTTATCAAAAGAGGTATCAATTACATTGCTATTAGAAAAAGGAGGAACAAAAAAAAATAAAGAGATTGGTTAAACAATAAGGTTGGGTTAAATCTCAGCAGGTCGAATTGGTATAACATTCCAGTTGAGGAGAGGCTCATCAGTGACCTTGATCAGAGTGGACGGGTCTGACGGTGTAGCGTCTAGATGGATCATAAAAAGAGGTAGCCTTAGTGTCTGCAGGTTGAATAAGTCTTTAGAATCACTATCCTCAGAGACCTCGATAATGGCTACATCTTTCTGAGTGAGAGGTTTCACTTTATGCTAGCAGTCTTCAACCTAGGAGTAATTGTCTTGAAAGAAGATTTCCATTCCCAACTTCATCTTCTTATCCACATGGGAAGTATTCACCCTCCTTGATGAATCTTCCATTCAAAGAATCCCTCGAATCCATCTTGACATCTTCTAAACTCCTTTTCAGTCGTGGTTAGCAGAGCATTCTGAGTTCTTATGGTGAAGGATGATAACCCAAATCACATAGGGGAAAGGATGTTTTTAGGACTATGGGCTCTAGTATCCCTTATTGACGTTGCCCCAATCCTAATCGGAGCATGAAATGTTTATTCTTGAATATTTGTATCACATTGATATTTCCATGAGGGTTATGCTCTGGACAGACTCGATTTTTAAAATTATCTCCTATCGGAAGGGGAAGTAGATCAACCTTGAAGCCAAAGAGAAGCATATCATTCATTCCACTATGTATTTCTACTATCGGATTTCTAGTGTTGGAATTTTTTATACCATCATTGTCCCCCCAAATGGTGATTACATACCCTTTGACGAAGAATTTTAACTTCTGATGAAGGGAAGAAGATACCCCATGGATGTTATGATGCCACAGTCGTTCGAGTAGTAGGTTAAAGTAGGTGGGTATGTGAATAACTTAAAAATCAGAAATGGGATTAATAGGGCCAGTCCCTATTGTGAATTTTATAGATCCCACCACCTCTCGGTGAGTATTGTCATACGCACGCACTGTAGCGGAAGTAGGAGTCAATCACTTACTTTAAAATCCAAATAATTAAAGGTTCTTAATGGTCAAACATTGAGGGAGGATCCATTATCGATGCACGAGAGCGGGACTATTTTTCCCATCACTTCAACAGAGATGTTGATGGCATAGTTGTGGTCAGGGCCAAACTTCAAAATTTCTTCTTCAGAGAAGGAAAGGAGTCTAGTGATGGTTAAAGATCCAACCAGGTTTACATCTTCTTCTGGAGTGGTGAAAGGAGGGATTGTGGGCGCATTGAGAAGCTTTATTATAGCATTTCGATGTAATTGGGAAAAATGAAGAGTACTCACAAAGTGATGTTGGCTTGAGTCTTCTTGAGTTGGTTAAGGATCTTGCTCTCTTCAACGGTCATTTTCGGCATACGAAGTTCTTCGAAAACTCCCTTCCCCTTATCTATTCTTGATGAATGAGTATTCGAATATTGTTAATGTTTTTCTTATCTGGTCATATAGTTTATGGAGGCAGGGAAGAACAAGAACCCCCTGTCTTCATCTATTTCTCACTGAATGGCTAATTTACTGATTTCCCCCAACAAGTCCTCGAAAGATATCAATCTGCAAATGCTGATTGCTGGATTGACCTTTTATTGGCTCGATTCACCATCAAAGCTGTCAAATTTGTCCCCCCATCCGGTGGAAATGATGTCTTCCTACGTAGAGAAATCGACGCATTCCATGACCTCGACGGCTTCCCCATATATATCTTTCCACTCAACGGGGAGGTGATGGAGTAAAGGGATTGTAATATCCCATATTTTTAATGATTTTAATTATGGGATTAATTGACTTAAAAAATGGGAAATTTATTTATAATTAATTCGAATTTAAATAGATAATTACTAGCGTGACGAGAGTTAGTATTTATTGATGTGAATTATGTGTAATATTACTTAGTGAGTAAAGTAATATGTAATTATGAATTTATTCAAATTGTCGAGTAAATAATACGACAATATGTGAAATTAAGTCGGGACGCGCGTGTGAGCCGTGTCGGGACTAAAATTTATGGAATAAAAGTACTTTATTTATAAGTCACCCATATGATCATTTCGAGTGGGACAAAGTGTCCGAAAGGGTCAAAATAGTTAGAAAAGCCTACCCAGTGTATAGTTTGGGTCTCGGGGCATTTGTAAGACAAACCGGCATCCTGGGAGGGTATTTTAAACATTTTAATTTTTGGAGTAATTAAACCTACGAAATTATTAAGGCTATATCATCTACTAGGTTAGACCATTAGGGTTTTATAAAACACAAAACTAAGGAGGGTAGAATAGGTAGAAGAGGAGGAAGTTACCAAAGGAGAAAACCACCAATCTCAGGCTTCTTTCACCACCATCACCACCAACGTGTAGATCGAAAGATGAGGAACACAATTTTACCCATATTCACCAAAGGATTTGACCTACTATCTTAAGGCAAGTATTGTTCTTGATTCAATTCAGCTAGATAAATTATCCATGTTATTAGAATATGGTTAAGAATTAAATTTCATGCATCTAGAGGACAATTTTGGATTAAATCATATTCTGGGTAGGATTTATGATTAGAATTCAAGCACAGTTATGCAAAAATGAAATTTAATACATTATGAGAATTTTTATATAGAGGATTCAGAGTATTGATCATGTTCTTGAAGAAAATCCATAAACTAGGGTTCTTGAGAGTTAAATTAGAATTCAATTGAAAGTTTATGAATCTTGATGTTTAAATGATTCTTGTACGTTAGAAATTGTTTATATGTATCAATTTAATGTTTATCACTTTTGTTTTGGAGTTTGGGAATGAATTAAGATGGTTGTAGATATTTTTGGTTGAGGAAACCCGTAGCTTTAATTTGCAAAAAAATCAACGTGATACTTGTTCGATCGATCGACCCATTTCTTCGATCGATCGACTCCGTTGAAATTTGTGACATACTTTCCTCTTTAGTTTCGATTCAACCCCAACTTTTAAGAACCCTTAATATTGATTAATTGAATGTATTGGGACTTAGGGAAGTTCAGTAGGGTTATAATTAAGGCCCTGAAAGTATAATTATGTATGGGATTGAATGGGGAGATTTACGATTATTTTTCGAATGCGTTACGATTGGAAATTTTATGGATTGGGGTGTAATTAAGATAAATGATGACATAGGGTTAATACCAGTAGTAGGGGGGGCACTATAGTACTGAATTAACCTAAGGAATAATTGGGTGACTTCATAAACCTTCGGGATAGGAAAAGGTACTTAAATTTATACGACGAGAGTTATGGCATTAATTAAATTGACGTACGATATACGAGTTTAAATACAACGTGTGAGACATGTAATATGAGATGTGTGTATACCAATATTGAACGTATAAATACTTAGGTTGTGTGAATACCTATTTTAGGGATTTTTATGTGTATGACATACTTACCATACTTGCTATCGTCGGGAGGTCCTGAAGGGGACAGTCTTGTCTTGAGGGGCCCTTAGGGGGGGGGGGGGGGGAGGGATTGTAGATAGGATCTAATGAGGACTTATATTTGAGTGGATAAGTTTGGGTTATATGGGTGCATAGGTATGTGCGTGACCCATTACACCGTGGTCCATGTTCGCCTCCAGTTTGTGTGTGATTGGTTGGATTACGATTCTTGGGAGATTCGGAATCGATAGTCCTTATTATGTATGGGAGGTACCGGGACTTGATAGCAGAGTATGTACACAACGTTATTTTCACTTATGTGGGATGCGGTATTAGTATATATTATAATAGTGAAATATATATATATATATATATATATATATATATATATACACCGAGTTTATTCTACTGTGTTGTTTAGTAGAACATAATGATGATGTCAAAATATATTACGTGTGTAAGAACTTAATAGATTAATGAAATACTTGGAATCAATTAACTAAATATGAATAACTACATACAAATATATTTCTATTATACGGGTGGTTAAAACAGGTTAGTTAGCATAGATGGAGAACTGTTAAAATCTAGTTAGGTGGGGTAACGTAACTAGGAAGGGTAATAATTATGCGTTAAATGTTCATAATAGTTGAGAGGTAACAATCTCAAGTGAGATCACGTGACAAACATTGGGGATGGCAACGGGGCGGGTTTTGGGGGGGGGGGGGGGGGGGGGGAGGGGACCCTAACCCGCACCATTTAATAAATGAGGTGGGGCGTGGCGGGTTGGTTTTTATTTAAATTAACTCCTGACCCGCCCCATTTAATAAACGGTGCGAATCGGGGCTCCTACGGGTTGGATTGATTTTAAAAATAGTAAAATTAAAATTATTACAATATAGTCTTAGAGGCCTATAATGGTTCATATTTCAATATGTGAGACAATTCCCCAATTGTCAATCTATATTTTGACATAGATCTTTTACAAAATTAACATAAAAGTGAAGGTTTTTTTAGTGTGTGTGTGTGTGTGTGTGGTTTAATTATAATTAACATACATATAAAGGGTAATTATGTAGGCATAAGTTAAACGGGGCGGGGCGGGGTGGGGCGGGGCTATTTTATTTAACATGACTCCTAACCCACCCCATTTAATAAACGATTTTTTTTTTAAAAACCCATACCCGCGCCTAATTCATTAATCGGGTTTTAAAACCCTTCCCATTAGGGGCGGGCGGGGCTCCTACGGATCGGGTTAAATTGCCATCCCTAACTAACATGTATTTAATTATCTGGTATTTATGCATTTAAATAATTTTTGTTTTAAAACTGTTTTCAACTCGGGCTCTGACCCGTTTGCTTTCAAATCCATTTTTTTGTAAAATTTTTTTTAGGTGCCCAACCATAGGAACGCCAAGCATATGAGTTCCATCCAGTTGACGTGATGCAGCTGCTGTGGAAGTTACAGGACCTCGGTATTAGATGCCTCCATATTTATCCTTGATTCATTAAGAGTTATTTATTCCAGTCAGGGCATGTTACCCATTCTTATTTAGAGATTGTTGATTCAGAAATTCATTTATATTTTAGTTGTTGGGTTTTATTTCATTTCAAATTATTGTATTTGGGATTTAGATTGGAAGTGTTTACTCTAGACTCAGTTTATATCATTATGTCATTTTAATTCCTACGAGACTGTTATTGGATGGTTAATTTTTAGTTCGTCATTTAAATTTCTTGCATGTTATATTAAAAGATAAAAATTTACATATGACTTTTAAATACTAGGTGGTTAGTAATTAATAAAAAGTTTTCAATATTGAAGCTAACTCTGATCCAACTGGGTATACCGTTTTAAATTTAATAAAGGACTGATCATCGGGTATTTAATTAGGCGGGGTGTCACAGGTGATATCAGAGCATCAGGTTCTAGAGTTTTTAGAAATCTGTGCGTCTTATTATGCTTCCAACGTAGCTTTATTTGATGTAGAGCCCTATATTTAGGACTGCTGTATTCATTAATTGCGCATTTTGTGTCTTTAACTATTTTGAGATATTTACATTGGACTTATAAAGCTTCTCTCTGATCTTATATGCCTCCCAAACGTGCACAGCAAGCTCCTAGGGGTGTCCAGCCCGAGCCCCAGCCAGCTCTAGCCCAGGGTACGATGAAGGCTGCCGAGGTTGTCGCTATCGTAGAACAAGCGATAAATGCAGATTTAGCCGTAGTATAGCAGGACCCACCCCAATCAGAAGGAGTGGCACCAGCACCAGCTCATGCGTTCCCTTTTGCTTGGGAATGAGTCAGAGATGCCTTCAAGAAGGCACACCCTCTGGAGTTCGCCGGGACTTCCGATGTTGTGGTAGCGAGCCAATGGAAGAAAGACATCCGCAACACTTGAGGATGTACAAGTGCACTGAGTTACAAAGGCAGTTACTAGATACTTTTAAGCTAGTGGGACCGGCACTGTAGTGGTGGGAGTCTATTACCACTGCTGAGGAGAGAGACAACATGACCATTCAGGACTTTTAGGTGCGATTTGACCGCAAATACTTCCCTTTCGCCGTTCAGACTGAGATGAGGCCAAAATTATTGGACCTCACCGAGGAAGGGGAAACCGTTACGGATTAAAAGGAAGAGTTTACTAAATTGATTAATCTGGTTCCAGATGAGGTACATACTGAGGGGAAGAAAATTCAGATATTTATGGACGGCTTGACTTGGAGGATTCGTCAGCACCTTTGGGTAATCATTCTTTCTGTACATATACTGATGTTCTTAACGTTGACCTAATACACTACTAGGATCACCGTTTCCATCTAAGGGGAAACAAACAAACAGGGGGGGGGGGAGGGGGTCCAACCAACAGGGCATGATCGGGGAAATAGTGCGAGTGCGGCACAACCAGCTCAGGGTCAGCAAAGACTGGGTGAGCAGAGTTTCCATCAGGGGGACCCTACTAAGAGGTTCAAATCAGGTGACCAAAGGCAGGGCAGGGAGGTTTTAGGCAGGGACATCAGGGCCAGCCGAGCCAGAAGGGACATTAGCGCTTTCAGCAGGGCTAGTAGGGGGGTTGTAATGACCATCGGGTCCGAGGACATCAGGGGCAGAGAGGGGGAAAATTTATGGGTAAGTGCTTTGTATGTGGAGAGACTGGCCACAAGAAACAAGAGTGTCCTAAGAAGGGAAGGGCCCCACAGCAGCAGCAGGGTGCTCAACAGGAGCCCCACCAACCTATCTTCCCAGCCGCCCTCCCAACGCCACCACAGATGCTAGCCTTACCATTTATTCTAACAGTTCTAATTTAACACGAACAACTAAATTATAAGCATGTTTATAATGTCCACCAGGCCGCAGTTCCCCAGGTCCCACCCGCGGTTGAGGGTATATTTTCTATCCAGGGGACTTTGGGGCAGATATTATTTGACAAGGGGGCCTCACACTCTTTCATTTCCACTAGATTTGCATGTGCCACGGGATTATTAGATACGGTAGATAGTACGATTACAGTGTAGATTCACCACTGGGCTACGGGTTACTGATATTCTTTATATATCGGGGCGTGGGTATAGAGATAGGGAGATTAATTTTACTTGTCTATATGCTTGTATTAAATGTGTCTGAGTATGATGTTATTATTGGTATGGATTGGATATTTACGTATATGGTTATCATTGATTGCTATAGTCGTAGTATTGTGTTCGTCATACCGGGTCATGAGATGTTTTTGGTGGCGATGCCTCGTCCTGATGGAGGTTCGTCCACCAATTTATATTATATAGAGGAGGATACCTCTAAGGAAGTGGTGATTCCACTTGATTTGATTTCAGTTGTTCATGAGTTTGCTGATATATTTTCGGACATACCAGGGCTACCGCCTAGCAGAGAGATAGATTTTATGACAGACTTGATGCCAGACACTCGGCTGATAGCCCGTACACCTTACCGTATGGCTCCGACAGAGATGAGAGAGTTACGAGATCATATCGAGCAGTTTTTAGGACAGGTTACCTTACCTTGGGGTGCTCCCGTACTATTCATAAAGAAAAGAGTTGGGTCGTTACGGTTGTGTGTTGACTAGAGGTTCCGCCTACTTCTTGAAGATAGAATTGAGGTTGGGATTCCATCAGTTACGTATATAAGAGTAGGACGTATCTAAGACTGCCTTCTTGATGAGATATGGTTCCTACAAGTTCAGGGTTATGCCATTTGGATTAACTAATGCACCGACCGTGTTTATGTACTTGATGAACATGGTGTTCATAGAGTTCTTAGATTAGTTTTTCATTGTCTTCGTATATGATATCCTGATTTATTACCAGATTGAGGAGGAGCATGCCGAGCATTTGAGGAAGATTTTGTAAACACTACTTGAGCACGAGTTGTAAGCGAAATATGATAAGTGTGGGTTCTGGCTGAAAGAGGTTCAGTTTTTGGGTCACATTGTTTCTGAAAGAAAGACATCCGTAGATTCGGGGAAGGTGTCAGCGGTGAGGGAGTGGGGGCAACCCACGACGCCCATAGAGATTCGTAATTTCTTGAGGCTAGCCGGATACTACAAGAGATTTATATGTGGTTTCTCGAAGATAGCGGGTATGCGACTAATTTGACTAGCAAAAGGGTGCCATTTATCTGGGATGATGCCTGACAGTCGTCTTTTGATGAGCTGAAGGACAAGCTGACTTCAGCACCAGTTCTATCACTGCCCAGGCCGGGAGCTGAATACCTGGTGTATACTGATGCATCCTTACTAGGACTTGGGGGTGTGCTTCAGCAGGAGGATAAGGCTATAGCTTGTGCTTCATGTAAGCTTAAGCCTCATGAGAGGAATTATCTCATCTATAATTTTGACTTACCGATATTCATGTTTGCGCTTCAGATATGGAGACATTATCTATTAAGAGAGAAATTTCACATATTCACAGATCAAAAGTCACTACAGTACATATTCACATAGAGGGAGTTGAATATGCGTCAGTTGATCGAGTGGAAAAACCGAGCGTCCGTGTAATACGCTAGTCGTTGTTATCGGCTTCCAACCTCAATACAAAAAAACCTAAACTTGTAACTACACTTCTTAAGGAGTATAGTGGCGAGTCTGGGTATCGAATCCACAGGGAATAGTTGATAGAATTTAATTGATTTATTACCTCTAAAGAAAAAATGAAAAAGATGATGATGGTTGAAAAGGGAAAAAAATAAGTAAATAAAGAAGTTAAATTAATTAAGATGAATGAGAAAGTAGGTTGGAATACAATCCCCCTAACCCTAGTAATTTACCGTATAGAAACTTAGAATTGTAAATTATAAATTTGAATGAATCCAGTCTTTATAGATCCTAAGCATTACATATATGAGGATCAAGCCCGCACCATATGAAATCAAAGGTAAATATAAAGCGGTGATAAATAATTTTACGCACATCATATTCTTAAACATCCCAAGTACCTAGGGCAAGAGAGATTAAAAGATCTACAATGGTTGTAAAATTGTCGCGCACGACTCTTTTAAAATTTTAATTTAAATTCTATTTTCTACATAAGTAATTTACATTGGGATGGGTTCATGCATCCCAACCCTTAAAAACTTAGCTTAACATTATGAAATCAAAATAAAACTTACAAATTAAAGTGTAGGAATTCATAACTAATTCTAGAAAATTGAGAACATGACTTGAATTGGGAATGGAAAATCAACAATTAATTAAACTAACTAGGAAAGCTGTAAAAACAATAAATTAAAATTACTTGTAATGGATGAATGATGAATATTGAATAGAACTTTGAATCTTGAATAGTAGACAAACTTCAAAAACTAGGGTTTATTAAAATTTCTACCAAAGAAAACTAAAAAGACTCCCTAAAATATGACTTTCTCTCTCTAAAATTCTATTCTACTCTCTAGAATTCGACTCCCCTTGAAATGAGGTAGGGTTTGGTCTTTTATTGCACCAAGTAGCACACATTTGACAGCTACAATTGCTTGTTGCGCAAGTTTTTACTAGCTAAGCACCTCTTAATCTTCATAATAAATGCCAGGATTTCGCATGACGGGACCGGTCCATTATCGTGCAACTTCAAAACATCGTAACTTCTTCACCGTAGCTTGGATTGAGGTGCCGTTTTTTCTAGTGTTATTGTAATTTAGAGCTCTTCAACTTTCTAGTTGTCCCCACCTCCGGAATAAGGCTGAAAAATTACGAAAATGCCCTTCAACTCTCCATTTCTTGGTTTATTTCACTGTTTTGCGTTCTCTTTCGCACTAACTTGCATGAACTACCTGTAAAACACATGAGAAATACACAAAACACGAAATACTTGCCAAAATAGGTTAGTAGCATAAATACGAAACAAATCTAAGCTATTTACACTGCACGGGATCATAAAAATACCGAAATTTAGGGGATAAATATGAAGAATATGTGCCTAATCATCAGTGGAGGTTGCTTAAGTTTGTGAAGGACTATCAATTCCATATCCAATATCACTCGGGAAAGGCTAACATGGTAATATACACGTTGAGTCGTAGGCCGATAAGTGAGGTGTCCGCGGTGTGGAAGGTGAAATGGTAGGAACGAGGACATCAGTATGCAGTTTCCCACTTACTCCACTCGACTCCCTTCAAGCCTCTGATGCGTCTTCTTGTACCAATCTCTGCCTAGTTGACAATCTCGGAATCCATCGAAACATTAGAATCCACCAATGAAGCTTTTAGGACAACAGTCAACCCTCGCATAATGCCTTTCACTATGTGAGTAGGCCGCAACAAAATAATGAACTTCTTCTCTATGGGATGTAGAAGTAAACCCAAACGAACTCTTCAATTCAGTTGAGTAGAACCTGGTGCCAAAACACTCTCCAAGCAAGATATATACATATATATATATATATATATATATATATTGTACTTGGAATAAACTAATATGGATGTAAACAAAAGTGTTTAAGAATTTTCTTGAAAAACACACACTCAAAACTTGAACCTTTTCATGGAGGAATTAAACTCTCAAAAACTCTCTCTAGAGATTGTAGGAGATGAAAAGGTTGATTTTTCAAAGTTGGTTCCCGCACATATTAAATCTGGCAAAAGTTAGTGGGACAAAAGAAGTGGGAACATGGAGAAAACTGCCAAAATATTTTCTCGTCGAAAATCTCGTTCGAACGAGATTTTTGTTCGAACGAAGCCTCGTTCGAACGACCTATCTAAAGATGTTCCAGAGGCCAATTGGGAAAATTCGTTGGCAAACTCGTTCGTACGACATTCTCGTTCGAACGAAAAACTCGTTCGAACGACAATATCGAACGAAGTGACATAATGGTCTTTTTCAAAATTAAGCCCAAATTTTTTTTATACAAAGTTCTAAAGTAACATTCTGAAAATAAAATTCATTTTAAATATACTTAAACCCATTAAAATTATTCCAAGTCTCCTATAAATATATAAAAGCATTCATACCTTTGGAAACTTGAAATACGATGTTGATGACGTGAAATGTAGCATAGAAACTCGGCAATGATGTCCTCTTGAAAAGCAAGGCTGCAACATCTTCAACTTTAATATGTCATAGGCTAGAAAGATACACAAGAACACTATCCTATGACTCAAATATTATTGTCCGTAATTGAGCCAAAACTACAAAGGACTCAATTGAAAATTTGTGTCCTTACAAATCTCCCCCTATGGCTATTTCGGGACAAAAACCAAACCAAAATCCTAAAGGGCTGTCAAGCTCTACTAGACTGAGAAACAACCCACCCAAAATAAAAATTACATAGCTTGACTCAAAACCCAAGGATCAATATCTTTGCCGATGAAAGATGCCATTTATAATAATTCCTCCACACTTAAGCAAACTATCAAACGCATAGGAAATAAGAATATTAAATAAATACTCCCCCTAAATTAATTCTCCCCTTTATCAAATAAATGACCTACTTATAAAGACGTCTCCCCCTAAGTTAAATCTTCCAAACTACGATACGATTATAATAGGATTAGATACTATTTCTCTCCCAATCATTCTCCCTCTTTTTGTTCAGGAATAGACAAAGAATAAAAACTAATTTAAACACGATGAAGCTTAGAGTGATAAGAGCATGAAAGCATATGGGCAACAAAATCATAACTAATCCATACAAATAATAACGGATACCAATGAAGATGCAAAAAAATGATATCAATGTGATACATAAGATACTACGCATGTGATATCAACAACAATATGCAATAAGATAGATACCAGTTATGAATTAGAATCATAGATGGACTTAGAAAGCGAGGCAAAGAAAAAAATACCATATATATGTAGACATAATGAATATAACTAACACACACGCACATATATATAGGTATAGACACCACACATGACACAAAATACAATAAGCTTTTTACACTCGTATGGCAAAAATGTGTCATATAGAAACGGAAGTGTAGGGGTGTGAACTAGTAACAATTAAATTTAGACCCAATCACTTAAAACATATTAACGGAGTTCTCATTTGATTGCAGACTTTATCACATTTGAATATAACCTCATGTAATAATATAGATTGAACTCAATGAACAAACATACACAATGCATACAAGCCTAGAATTTTGATGATTCTACCAACCAATATAGTCATGACATTGAAAGACAACTAAGATAAATGAACATTGTGCAAACCGTTGATATACCATCCAAAATCCCTCAAAATAAGCGTATTAATTTTTGAATAACTGTATCAAACTAAACAAATAAGCCTTGGCAAATATTTTCTTTTAAAGACATTATTCTTTTAGGCCTTTGGACCACGTGTTTCTTTTAGGTCCAAGCAAATGGTGTCTTACTCGCAAAGGATGATATTTCCTTTCGGAGCCCTTCCCCGTGCACACACACACACACACACACACACACACACACACACACACACACACACACACACACACATATATATATATATATATATATATATATAATCTTTTATCTCTCAATTCTCGCGTGTAACGGAATTTAACATGCACTAGTCCTCCTAGGTCACATAGCATGCAGATGACTAGATTTGTAGGAAAAGACCTCACAAAGCTCAAATATACATGTGACGTTATAATTTCATGTGAGCTCGTGCATGTGTGAATTGACGCATATAAAACTAGAATCCATTATAGCAACACAAAATCTAACTACTCCATGTAAGCATGGTAAAGAACATTTTAAGGATTGACAATCTTAACCAAAAGTTCTAGTCACATGGAAGCGAAAAAGAAGGAATTCAAATACAAGTATATGCCACATAAAGTGTGTCAAACTAAAATACACACAAAATAAAAATCTTTTTGAGTTTTTTTTTTTGGAATTTTTATACCAAACAAACAAAAATATTTACTCAAAAGACAAACAAATATCATTTGTATTTTTCATTAAGCCTAAATTACTAAAAGGTGAAACACAAAGGATAAACAAAAATCTTTTTGTATTTTTCAATTAATGCAAACTAAAATGAAATAATTATAATACAAAAGACAAAAAAACATCATAATTCTAGCATGAGATATGATATAGAGCAATGACTAGAAAATGACTAAACATGCATACACCTAGCAATGATATATAATATGAAGCACAAAAAGCTATAGTATGCAAACAACTAACACATTCAACCTTTAGATATAGCAACGGAGGAAGCATGTGAAATTAAATGAGAATAAAAAATCCTATTTTGTAAAGCTACCAGGTCGGATCTCCTAACCCAAACTAATGAAGAATGACGATCACGGGGTGTAGGAATATTGGCTACCTCGGTTGCCTTACGTTGGGATTTTCTAGGACCTTGTTTAAGATCGAAGAAAAACTTTCTAAGATGACCTTTTTGACTACAATGAGAGCACCTAAAGACTCGCTGAAAAGACTTACCTAAGGAATGATCTATAACATTGTTCCTAGAGGATTCTCCTAAAAAATGGGTTTTGGCTTTAAGAGTTGACTCATTACAAGTATCGAAGCCTAAAACACATGTGTCATTTTTACTTTGGACCGTTCCTAAGATTTTATCTAATTTCTCCGAACGACACTCCAAATTAAATTTGACTTTACTAGAGTCTTTTAGTTTATTTTCTAAATCTACAATGTGAGACTCTAATAAAACATTGCGCTCTTCGAACGCGAGAAGCTCCTTTTTCAAGGATTCCATTAAACCTTTAAGGCTATCTCTCTTACCTTCTACATATTCAGGCTTCTCACGAAGAGATATCTCACGTGTCCTAAGGTCTTCCACTAAACCACTCTCATTAATGACCTCGACACGCTCTTTCGAACTAGATTCTAACTTCAAATTTGCTCTTTTTAATTTAATAGATTCTTCATATAATTCTTGAAATGAAAATTGAAGTTCACTCACATCAACCTCATTTTCACTTTCACTTTCACTCTCTGTTTCTTCTCCACTCTCACTACCATCATATTTTATAGCTTCACACACAAAGGACTTGAAAGTGTCATGCATTTGTATATCTTCGTGGGAAGATTCATTATCGGTGCTCATATGACTAGTCATGAATGCGACAAAGTTGCGTTCAACAGGGGAAGCAGATCCTTCTTCCTTATCACTATCACTAAGGGTTGTATTGTAGGAAATTGGTTGCTTACCCTCTCTTCTTAGTTTAGTGGGGCACTCAAAAGACCTATGGCCATACCCTTCATAACCATAACACCTGTTTGACTCGTCCTTATTTAAATTTTCATTAAAAGTTTTAGGGATCTTTCGGCTTTGTTATGCTTAGATTTTTCAAATTTCTTAAAATCATTTTAAATTTATCTTTTTTAAATTTAAGAAATTTACGAAACTTCCTAACAAACATAGCCATATCTTCCGAGTCACTATCGGTTTCACTCTCTACTACTTATTTTTCCTCCTTTTGGGCTTTCAAAGCAACGCCCTTATGTATTTTCTTTTCAGTTTTAGAGGGAAACATGTCTAGTTCATAGGTTTATAAATCACCTACGAGCTCTTCTAATTTCGTAGAGGCTACGGTTGGTAAAGAATTTAACACGGTCACTTTAGGAATAATTTTATCGGGTAGAGACCTTAAAATTTTCTTTACTACTCAGTCGTCGGGTATTTTCTCTCCCAAATTAAAAGGTGAATTAACTATATAGGAAAGTCTAGCATAAAATTCATCAAATATTTTTTTTCCATTCATTTTGATGGTTTCAAATTGAGTGGTGAGGTTTTGGAGTTTAGAAGTTTTTACGACACTAGTTCCCTCGTGAGTGAGTTGTAAAATATCTCATGATTCTTTAGCGGTTTCACACGTCATAATGCGTCGAAATTCATCCGGTGTGATCGCACAAAATAAGGCATTTAAACCTTAGGAATTGAAATTTTCAAGTTTAAATTCATTCTCACTCCGTCTATCCGCGGGTTTGGGAACACGCCCATTTTCTACTAATGTGGGTGGGGACCACCCGTTAACAGCAGACAACCAAACCCTCTCATCGATAGACCTAAGTGCCGATTTCATATGCGCTTTCCAATACGCGTAGTTGGAACCATCGAAAACAGGAAATTTTGAAAATGGGGAAAATTCCATTTTTTAACAAAAATATTTAAAAAGGAGCTTAACGCAATAAATTAGCGCTCCGGCTCTGATACCAATCAATAAGGGTGCAAGGACTTTCAATTTTTAAATATAATATTCTTTAATGCGGATGGTTCAACACACTCAAATGACAAATTTTGATTTCTAAAAATAAAATTAAAATTAAACTTGAATAAGTGAATTATGGTGAACACTCACACGCACACAAAATTCACACAAACCAATTTTTGGATTTTCTCACAAACAAAAATAGCGCTTGAAGTTAACTATGAGAAATTTACTTTTATCCCCAAATTAATTTAACAGAAGTCCTAAAATTTGCCTACACAATATTTTCAATATTACCAAATTAGACCAAACCAAATTTAGTCAATTAAATTTTCGACTTGAATTAAATTAACTTAAATTTTACCCAAATTAAATTATAGCACCAATTTAAACATGATCGCTAATTAAACCATATTTTATCTTTTAATCCTAAGCATGCGTTCTAGGTGATTTACAACATAAAATAAATTCACAACCACTATGCTGCGATGTATGAAGAAAACCCAAATGGGAAAAACCTCGAACGACCCTAACCTTAAGTCCACTAAGTACGGTATTTTACAAGTACAAGAAAAAATGACTTACTCGACTCAACTCAACTCCCTTCATGCCCCTGATGCGTCTTCTTGTACCAACATGTGCCTAGTTGACAATCCCGAAATCCACCGGAACTTTGAAATCCACCAATGAAGCTTTTAGGACAACCGTCAACCCTCGGACAATGCCTTTCACTGTGTGAGTATGCCGCAGCAAAACAATGAACTTCTTCTCTATGGGAAGTAGAAGTAAACCCAAACGAACTCTTCAATTCGGTAGAGTAGAACCCGGTGCCAAAACACTCTCCAAACAAGATATATATATATGTGGTACTTGGAATAAACTAATATGGGTGTAAACAAAAGTGTTTAAGAATTTTCTTGAAAAACAAACACTCAAAACTTGAACCTTTTTATGGAGGAGTTAAACTCTCAAAAACTCTCTCTAGAGATTGTAGGAGACGAAAAAGTTTTTTTTTTTTAAGTTGGTTCCTGCACATATTAAATCTGGCAAAAGTTATTGGGACAAAAGAAGCGGGAACATGGAGAAAACTGCCAAAAACTGCTAAAATATTTTACAGTCGAAAATCTCGTTCGAACGAGATTTTCGTTCGAATGAAGTCTCGTTCGAATGAAGTCTCGTTCGAACGACCTATCTAACGATGTTCCAGAGGCCAATTGGGAAAAGTCGTTGGCAAACTCATTCGAACGACATTCTCATTCGAACGAAAAACTCATTCGAACGACAATATCGAACGAAGTGACATAATGGTCTTTTTCAAAATTAAGCCCAATTTTTTTTATACAAAGTTCTAAACTAACCTTCTGAAAATAAAATTTATTTTAAATATACTTACACCCATTAAAATTATTACAAGTCTCCTACAAATATATAAAACATTCATACCTTTGGAGACTTGAAATATGATTTTCATGATGTGAAACGTAGTACGGAAACTCGGCAATGATATTCTCTTGAAAAGCAAGGCCGCAACGTCTTCAACTTTAATATGTCAGAGGCTTGAAAGATGCACAAGAACACTATCTTATGACTCAAATGTTTCTGTACGGAATTGAGCCAAAACTACAAACGACTCAATTGAAAATTTGTGTCCTTAAAACAGGCTCAGACATCAGATTTGTTCTATCAGGATAGGATCGTACAGATTCTAGATAAGGGGCAGAGTCATATTCTGTTAGTTCAGATGGGGGTTTAGGCTTCAATGGAAGACTATTAGTTCCAGAGAGGGAGGATTTACGACATGATGATGGCAAAGTCGCACGGTTAATGATTTACGATACATCCCAAAGGGGATAAGATGTACCAGGATATGAGGCGATATTACAGGTAGATTGAAATAAAAAAAAGACATTGCCCAGTTTGTTTCGAAATGTGCAACTTGTCAGTTGGTGAAAGTGGACCATCAGAGATCGATAGGGCTCCCACAACTGTTAGAGATCCCCATGTGTAAATGGGAAAGTATTTCCATAAATTTTTTCAAAGGGTTACCTACATCGCAGAGGGGTCACAATTCCATATGGGTGACTGTGGATCGGCTGATCAAGGTAGCTCATTTTTTGCCAGTTCGGACCAATTATACTACAGGACAGTACGCTTAGATCTTCATTACCGAGATAATGAGACTCCATGGGGTGTCCTTTGATATTGTGTCTGACCAGGATAAGATTTTTATGTCCAAATTTTAGGAGAGCTTCTTCTAGGAGGCCATGGGTACGGAATTACGATTGAGTTCGGCTTATCACCTGTAGACTGATGGGTAGACTGAACGAACGAATCAGATGTTAGAGGATATGTTGCAGATGTGTATCCTTGATTTTGGTGTGGGGTGGGAGCAGTATTTTCCACTGGTGGAGTTTGCTTATAATAACTCCTACCAGCTTACTATTGACATAGATCCATTCGAGGCATTATATGGTAGAAATTGTCATCCTCCAGCATGTTGGCTATAGGTGGAGGATAACAAGCTACTTGGTCTAGAGGTGATTCAAGATACCTCTATCATAATTGATATGATTCGGAGCCGTATTCGGGTTGCTCAGGATAGACAGAAGAGCTACGCCGATGCCAAGAGGTTCTTCAGGGAGTTCAGCGTTGGGGACTATGTGTTATTATGAGTATCTCTTATAAAGGGGATCCGATTTCAAGAAGCCTTCAACATTCAAGCCCAACAATGGATTTGGTAAATTATGTTTAAGTTCCATTTACATTTTACATTAATAGTGTTGGTATATTTTTGTGAAAGTTAAAATATTTGCCTATTTATGAAAAATGTTTTTTATTTTTCAAAAACATTTTCTCATAAAAGTTTTGGATAAATGTTTTCTGATCCCGTGAACAGTTTTAACTTTTAAGGTTTCCAAATTATTTAAAAGTCACTATCGTTCAAACGACAGCGTTCTCATTCAAACGAGAACCTGTCTTGTTAGAATGATCATCACCTCATTTGTCCTATATATTGGGTGTCAGACTACTCGATTTTTGCGTGGAGAAAAACTGGTTTTCACAGAATACGTTTTTATACTATTCTCCAACCATTTGAGGGTTCATAACTTTTGTTTTATAATTCACAATCCCAATTTCTTTTGTGTGAGTTGTTTTGTGGAACCCAAAATATAGTTTCCTATTGTTCATTCTTTGTGGAGAGATCTCTACAACCGATAGTAGCGTGCTATTGTGAAGGGAGTCTCTGTGGAGTTTTAAGACTGCGTGTCCTTGTGGTATAGCTGCGTGTGAACCCTTGCTGATTTCTAGCCATTGCTTTGAAGGTTTGACGAAGACACCGTGCGTTACACTTGTAGACGATTATCAAGTTGTTTATAAGTCAATGGTCTTGTAAACTTGTCAAAATTTTAGAAATAAAAAGGTTTTGCCCTAAGGGGATTTTTCCTGAACTTTGTGTCGCATACTTTATTTATAATGGTTTGACACTTGCACGCACGTAGCTATTTGAGTTTAAGGGATGAATTCATTTAATTCATAAATTGAGTTTGATTAAATAAGTTTATGATTGGAATTTGCGCATATATTCAAATATTTATCACACCTAGGTTTTACAAATTGGTATCCGAGCAGGTTATGTTAATTTATTGCGTATTCCTATTATTCGCAAAATTCTGTGATATTGAATTTCTTTTGAAAAATCTACTTTTTGAAAGTTTGTCGCAATGTTTTCAAATGAAAACTAATATAGTCGGTTGCTAATTTTTGACGGGTCTAATTATGCTTACTGGAAAGCCCAAATGAAATTCCATTTAAAAGTAATTGTTGAAAGAGTTTGGGTGATTTGTGAAAGAGGTTGGAATCCTCCCACTGTCACCGCAAATAATGTCATTAATTTAAAACATGTGTCAGACTGGATTGAGGATGAGTTTAGGTGGAGCACTTATAATTCACGTGGGTTAGTGAAATTTCTGGACACGTCACCCCTGACGAATTCTGACGTGCACCACGTCTAAAGAAGCGTGGGATATTTTGTAACTAACCCACGAGGGAACTAACGTGGTCAAAGAGTCTAAAATTTACGTATGATATGCGGGTTTAAATACAACGTGTGAGACTTGTAATATGGGGTGTGTGTATACCAATATTAAATGTATAAATACTTAGGCTGTGTGAATACCTATTTTAGGAATTTTTATGTGTATGACATACCTACCATACTTGCTATCGCCGGAAGGTCTTGAAGGGGACAGTCTTGTCTTGAGGGTACCTTCGGGGGGATTATAGATTGGTACCTCAGAGCATAGGATCTAAGGAGGACTTATCTGTGAATGGATAAGTTTGGGTTATATGGTTGCGTAGGTATGTGCGTGACCCATTACACCGTGGTCCATGCTCGCCTCCAGTTTGTGTGTGATTGGTTGGATTACGATTCCTGGGAGATTCGGAATCGATAGTCCTTATTATGTATGGGAGGTACCGGGACTTGATAGCAGAGTATGTACATAGCGTTATTATCACTTATGTGGGGTGCGGTATTAGTATATATTATAAAGTGAAATTTATATATATATATACACCGAGTTTATTCTAATGTGTTGTTTAGTAGAACAGAATGATGATGCCAAAATATATTTAGTGTGTAAGAACTTAACAGATTGATGAGATACTTAGAGTCAATTAACTAAATATGAGGAACTGCATAATGTATATTTCTATTATACTGGTGGTCACAATAGGTTAGTTAGCATAGATGTAGAACTATTAAATTCTAGTTAGGTGTGGTAACGTAACTAGAAAGGGTAATAGTTACGCGTTAGGTGTGCACAATGGTTGAGAGGTGATAATCTCAAGTGAGAGCACGTGACTAACATGTATATAATTATTTGGTATTTTTGCATTTAAATACTTGTTGTTTTAAAATTGTTTTCAACTCGGGCTCTGACCCGTTTGCTTTCAAATCCATTTTTTTGTAAAAAATATTTTTAGATGCCCAGCCACAGGGACGCCAAGCATAGGAGTTCCATCCAGTTGATGTGCTGTAGCTCCTATGGAAGTTAGAGGACCTCGGTATTAGACGCCTCCATATTTATCCTTGATTCATTCAGAGTTCTTTATTCCTATCAGGGTATGTTGCCCATTCTTATTTAGAGATTGTTGATTCAGACATTCATTTATATTTCAGTTGTTGGGTTTTATTTTATTTCAAATTATTGTATTTGGGATTTAGATTGGAAGTGTTTACTTTAGACTCAGTTTATATCATTACGTCATTTTAATTCCTATGAGATTGTTATTGGATGGTGAATGTTTAGTTAATCAATTAAATTGCTTGCATGTTATATTATAAGATAAAATTTGACATATGACTTTTAAATACTAGGTGGTTAGTAATTAATAAAAAGTTTTCGACAGTGATGCTAAGACTGATCTAACTGGATATTCTGTTTTAAATTTAATAACGGACTGATCATTCGATATTTAATTAGGCAGGGTGTCACAGGGACCAACCGCCCTTGAAGCATTAAAGTATTGAGTAGTTCAGAAATGCTGCAGATCTCGCTAGTTTATCGAAACATGGCTGCCATAATCAATACCATGCCGTTAAAGCTGACTTTATTAATGGATACCACCCAATTATATGATTCTCGAGCCCATTTTTGGTCTTTCATGAATAAACCATTGAATTTATGATAGCCAATGGTCATTTTGATGGGCAATTTCAACCCGAACTCCAAGAGTTGGGTCAGAATAGCTGATAACTCCATATCTCTCCCTTCGGATGAGGTACGGATGGCAATACAAGCCCTTGTGAGGAGTGATAGAGGTTGGTCAGTGAAGCAGGTAGGGTGCAATAGAAAAGATGGGAAAACTTTAAGTGGTTTGGGTGAAAATACGGGTACAATGGGTGCTTTATTGGACACAATTTGGGTAGATGGATCGAATTTTGGGTCATTTTCTAAAAATATGGCATTTATGTGGGTCAGAAGTGGGTTATGAGTGGTGTTGGGTTTAGGATTGGCTGGTGGGGCGATAATACCTCGATCAATTTAACCTTGGACTACATTTCGAAGATGAAAGCACTAATCGGTACTGTTGATGTAAAAAACTAGATTGCTCTAATTATTCAATCACAGATAAATAAATAAGACAAAGATTTTTAAAGTGGTTCGGCTAGGAATAAAGCCTACGTCCACTGTTATGTTATTGCTGAGTGTTTGTGGAATTCTTGATTACAAGTTCTTTCAAGAAATTCCGGTCCCCTTAAATGAGGATGATACAAGGTATTTATAGCCTTTAGGCTGTACATGAAAGGTCCAATACATTAAAAGATATACATATGAAAGGGTAATACATTTAATGCAGCGTGTGCGTCAAGAATATAATGAATAGTTGAACAGTTGTCCGTCTGGTAATTAATGATACGGCCGAGATGCAGTTCAGACCGCCTTAGTTGCTTGTTGATCAAGAGTTCCTCGGAGTGCTTAGAGTATCTCGGGATGATAGAGTTCCTCGGGGTGTCCTCCTCGTTGCTCGGAGAGAACATGACTTGGTCGGGGGAAATAAACTTCCTCATTGTTATTGTGCCATGTAGATTGACACGTGTCTTCTTATTATTGGTCCACATCAGCAGATTAAATTTGGTATCAACAGAAGCCCCCAATGCTTCATGCTTGATGGGTTACTTGAAAGGATGGAGTATTTATTCTGCAATGTTGCTCGGTGCTCGTGAAATTCTTGATCTACCTTCTTGATTTATTTAACATAAAGTGCATTATCTTTTGGACGACATATGATGCCGTTTGTAGCTTGTCATAATCTTTAAGTATGTTGATTGGTTTGCTAGCCGACCTACTGCCTCCTATGAGCTAGTGGTGGACTTCGAAACATTTTCATATAACTTCTTCTTCAATATTGGTTGGGATAGTAGTAGCAAAGATCTCAATACTGTTGATGTTGATTTTGATTTCTACCTCTGCTCGGGGACGAATAAGAGGTTCTCAGGGACGAGCAAGTGCTTCTCGGGAATGGGCTAATGCTTCTCGGATATATCATCTGTGATGAATATCAGAATGTTGAAAGGTCTTAACTTCATAAACTCCTCTTATATTTTAGATGATCCTCCTGCTGGTGAGGAACCTGTTTCAAAAGTAGAAGGAAAAGAAACCAATAGAATAGGAATCTCAATGTAATAGTTAGTATACATTTTCATTCTCAATGTATTTTGTTTTTTGAATTTAACGAAAGACTTTCATTTTTATTCGCAATCTTAATTGCTATTGTCTTGTAAAATACTTTACATGTGTGCATATGTATAACAATATTGTGTTGTTCATCGACCAACTTAGTAATAAAGAAGTTACAAGTATTAGTAATGTTACTCGATCACTTAATAATAAAGTAATGAGTATAAAAATGTTAAAATTTTTCCAACCAACCAAGGTTGTTAAATTATGCTTGTCGACCAACTACAGTTGATGGGTTTTTATCCCCGACCAACTATGCTTGGTGTACTTTGGAATATTTTGCTCTTCAAAGAACTTTTTGTAATAATATTACCTCCCGACCAACATAAGTTGTAATATGAGAGTATATTTTTATCTTACCAACCGTAATTGATCATGCTGGTGTACACTTTTTGGCTCCTTAAAGCTTTTGGCTCCTTAGAGCATTTTTTGGCTCCTTAGAGCATGTCCTCCTAACCAAAGGAGGTTGGCTACTTATAGCACTTTTGCTCCTTAGAGCTGTCCTCCTAACCAAAGGAGGTTGGCTACTTATAGCACTTTTGCTCCTTAGAGCTGTCCTCCTAACCAAAGGAGGTTGGCTACTTATAGCACTTTTGCTCCTTAGAGCTTTTGGCTCCTTAGAGCATTTCAAATGTTTGACTGATGATAATAGGCAGCAAACTCCTCGTTATCAAATTGTTTTCCATGGTCTGTGATGAAGGCATGAGGGAGACCATATCGGCAGATGATGTTCTTCCAAACAAACCGGTACACCTTCCTTCTCGTATGTCATGTCAATAAGTGGCTCAGCTTCTATCCACTAAGTAAAATAATCTACTGCGATGACGAGGTATTTGAATCTTCCTCGAGTCGTCGGCAATGGTCCAACCAAATCAATCCCCACATAGAAAATGGCCAAGGATAAATGATGGATGTCAATAATGTTTGTGAAGTTCTTATGATGGAGGAAAAGCGTTGGCACTTGTCACATTTCTTGGCATAAGCTATACAATCAGCTCTCATCGTCGGCCAGTAGTATCTCTGCGTCATCACCTTTGCTTGATACTTGACCATCAATTCTCCTTTGGATGCAATCATGGCTTCATACTCAACCTCATTATTAGAAGCTTTGAATTAGAAACGTATGGAGTATTCCATGTCGACCTCGTCTGGGCTATTCAAAACGATCCCTGCCCCACAGCCTGTAGTGCAAAATGAGCCATCTACATATAACCTCCATATAGGCAACTTGTCTTCTAATTTATGGTCTGACAGAGTTCCTCGGTGGAATACTTATCGCTTTCTTTCATCATGTCCTGATACTTCTGAATACACCTTTTGAATTTCAATATACCTCCTGAACTTCAATATTCCTCCTGAACTTCAAAATACCTCCTGAACTTCAATATTCCTCCTGAACTTCAATATACCTTCTGAACTTCAATATTCCTCCTGAACTTCAATATTCCTCCTGAACTTCAATATACCTTCTGAACTTCAATATTCCTCCTGAATGATGATTAGTCGGGGCCCTGACCGTGTGAGTTTGTGGAGTTAAATTTGATGCTCGATTGCATGATGTTATAAGAATGTGCCACCAAATGAACAAATATATCTGTAATAGAAGCCCCCAACTGTGGAATGTGAACTTTGAATGAGATTTATCGACCAATACCAACCGGAGTTGGATTTTATCTACCAACCGGAGTTGGATTTTATCTACCAATCAGAGTTGGTGGTAATTGATAATAAATGATGAAGACTTCCTCGGAGCTGACCAACAGATTGTTGGGAATAAGATAATATAAATGCTGGAGACTTCCTCGGTGCTGACCAACAGATTTGTTGGGAATAAGATAATATAAATGCTGGAGACTTCCTCGGTGCTGACCAACAGATTTGTTGGGAATAAGATAATATAAATGCTAGAGACCTCCTCGGCACTGACCAACAGATTTGTTGGGAATAAGATAATATAAATGATGGATACCTCCTCGGCACTGACCAATAGATTTGTTGGGAATAAGATAATATAAATGATGGATACCTCCTCGGCGATGACCAACAGATTGTTGGGAATAAAATATAATAAATGCAGGATACCTCCTCGGCGATGACCAACAGATTGTTGGGAATAAGATATAATAAATGCAGGATACCTCCTAGGCGATGACCAACAGATTGTTGGGAATAAGATATAATAAATGCAGGATACCTCCTCGGCACTGACCAACAGATTTGTTGGGAATAAGATAATATAAATGCTGGATACCTCCTCGGCGATGACCAACAGATTGTTGGGAATAAGATATAATAAATGCAGGATACCTCCTCGGCGATGACCAACAGTTTGTTGGGAATAAGATATAATAAATTCCGGAGATATCTTTGGAACTGAATAAGATATAATAAATATTTGTCGAGCTCCATGCTGAAATGAGAATAGAATATGCATCCAAATAGATATAAAGAATAATTAAAAATAATAAAGTGCCTCGCCGATCAGTCGAGGTAGAATCATATAATGCCGAACAAGAATAAGATCTTTCAGAACATAATAATATGGCCGAGAACGTTGTCAGGCCTGAATATAAATAAGAATTATCCGAACGAATGTTGTAATTCTCCTTAAAGCTGAATAAGTATCTTGTCGAGGCATAATTGCAGAATGCCGAATAAGAATAATATTCTCCAGAACATAAGAATATGGCCGAGAACTTTGCTGGGCCTGCATATAAATAAGAATTACCCCGACCAACTATCCGTTGGGGGTGAAATATAATAAATGTTATAGTTCCCCTCAGAGATGAATATGATAATAAGTATCTCGCCGTGCTCCATGTTGAGATGAATATAGAATATGAATCCCAATGGGTATATAGAATCATTTGTGCTGGAGCAGATATCTGGGCCTGAATATAAATAAGAATTACCCCGACCAACTATCCGTTGGGGGTGAAATATAATAACTGTTGTAGCTTTTCCTCGGAGCCGAATATATATAGAGAGAAGAAATTTTTTCGAGCTCCATGCTGAGATAAATATAAAATATGAATCCGAACGGATATAGAATAATTTGTGCTTCAGCATTCGTCGGCATTGAATCTTGTGCCTGTAAAAATTAATAATTTGCTATACCATATGTGTAGGCTGAATTGATTAGTCATGAGAATAATTTACTCATCCAGTCAATATATGATATGTATCAGCATAAAAATTTCAAAATATGAAATAATATGTTTTATGCCAAATGTGTGTGAGATGGACAAATTATTATCAAATATGCATCATAAATAAGACGTAAAGGTATTTAATCTCCAACAACTAATCAGGTATTAGTTGCTGTTTAAAAATATTTTTGGGGTGATCATAAGTTAAAAAAACTTAAGCCCCCTGCTTGTCCCCAAGCCGAACTCGTGTTTAAAGAAATATCTAGGGTGTTTCGCATTTTTTAATACCCCAAGTTTCTACTGCTGCCGACAAACAACATGGATGTTGCCGACCAACATTTAAGGATATCTCAAGTTATAGAATATATGGTTGGATGACCAGAATATCTCGAATCTTGAGATCAAAAAATAACATTCAATGTAAAATTTAAGCCTTAAGAATGTTAATTAAATGAATAAATATATAACCCACTAGATCGTGTGATTTCGTCAAAGAAACCTTGTGATGTGATGAACGAGGGGCAAACATATCAAATTTGTGCCCAGAGTCTTGATATGGTCATGATTATTTTACTGATCCTCTTTTACAAGAGGTGGGTAATGATTTTTCAGGTGAGAGAATTTTTTTTTTTTTTTATTGATCCCTTCCTATTCCCAATTTGGAGAGATAAAATTATGGTGAATGATCGAAATTATTACCAAATTTATATAAAAAATCAATCAATTTGACTTTATTGACATAGATGGAAGATGAACCAAATTAAGTATATAGTTCATAAAAATGAATACAAAGAGACTTAAACTTGTGAATGCAAAGAGACTCAAACTTGAAGAGAGAAAAAATAGATCTGGGTCATGATTTCCATGAGAAGACTTTTCATTGTCTTTAACCTTTTCCCATTCTTTTATTAAAAATATGATGGGAATTTGAATAGACATCAAAGATCTTACAAAATTTATTTCAAAATCAACAATGAAAATGATTAAATCTTATCATCGTCGTACATATTGGTATATGTAATAATTTAAAATATTTATTCCATGATATAAAATTAAAACTTGAGAATCAAGCAAAGAATTATGATTTATGAAATCTACTATTTTTCAGATTTCTAAATAAGGATGAATCGAACAGTTATGATTTATGAAATCTACTATTTTTCAGATTTCTAAATAAGGATGAATCTAACAGTTATGATTTAAAAATCATGATATGCAACATTTTGCAGATAAAAATTGGACAATTAATTTATGTATATAAACATAAAAATCACGATTCAATCAAAAGATGTATGTATAATTGATTATATGTAGAGAAAATAAAAACTTAGCTTTTAGTGGAGAACAACGCTTGTAACACGTTCCCACAGACGGGGCCAATCTGTTGATGTAAAAAACTAGATTGCTCTAATTATTCAATCACAGATAAATAAATAAGACAAAGATTTTTAAAGTGGTTCGGCTAGGAATAAAGCCTACGTCCACTGTTATGTTATTGCTGAGTGTTTGTGGAATTCTTGATTACAAATTCTTTCAAGAAATTCCGGTCCCCTTGAATGAGGATGATACAAGGTATTTATAGCCTTTAGGCTGTACATGAAAGGTCCAATACATTAATTGATATACATATGAAAGGGTAATACATTTAATGCAGCGTGTGCGTCAAGAATATAATGAATAGTTGAACAGTTGTCCGTCTGGTAATTAATGATACGGCCGAGATGCAGTTCGGACCGCCTTAGTTGCTTGTTGATCAAGAGTTCCTCGGAGTGCTTAGAGTATCTCGGGATGATAGAGTTCCTCGGGGTGTCCTCCTCGTTGCTCGGAGAGAACATGACTTGGTCGGGGGAAATAAACTTCCTCATTGTTATTGTGCCATGTAGATTGACACGTGTCTTCTTATTATTGGTCCACATCAGCAGATTAAATTTGGTATCAACAGGTACTATGTCCAGTAGACTAGTGGAACTCATAGTGGGCATCAGACTTAAAGTTCTTGTGAAGTGTGTTTGGTAATTGATGGGGGTCCTAGGGTTTGATGAGTTTTCAGCTTAGCAAGGCCTGGTAGAATTTGGATAAGGAAGCATGGAGTTTAGTGTATTCCTTTCTGACAGGATTAAGGTGGCCTTCTGGTTCCCAAGAGGTAGCAAGATAGGAGATATTGTAGATGGTTGAAGCCGTAGTATTAGTAGTATTTTCGTACTTTGGGGGAATAAACTGTTTAGTAACCTTCTTCGTCTTGGCTTCTACCTTGGTAACACTTTCTTCAAATTCCACACCAGAGAGCTCGAAAGTGTGGATAACACTGGCCTCCCATAGTCACTTAGATATGGGGTAGGAAATTCTACTTCATGATGCTGACTTGTTCTTTTTCAGAGGGCCCGTTGGTCATAAGGGAAGCTTTCTCCCTCCACCTTGCTATGAAGTTGCTGACAGTTTCTTCAGTATTATTCTTGAGAAGCTTTAGATCACGGCATGTAACCTCCAGTTCTTCGTTGTACTTGTACCGTGACATTAGTTCCCACGCGACGTCTTTCTAACTGCGAATTCTGAATTTTTTTAGGGATGGAAACCAACAAAGAGTGCTGCTCGTCAAAGTCTGTTGAAACATCTAGACCATTATCTCTTCAGAGGATTTGAGAAGGGTAATGACTCGATAATAATTGTAAAGGTGAACAATTGGAGGCCTGTTGCCCCCAAATTTCTCGATGGCTGGCATCTTGAATTTCTTCGGTAATCTTGCTTTAGGGTAGGGAGACTTGTAGTGTAGTCCATGTAGTTCCCGAATATTTTAACCTGGTAAAACTTCTTTGACAATATCTTATGGTCTTCCTTAACCTTGTTCAGTTCTTCCTCCTTAGGATTAACAGTACTAGAAAGTTAGCCCCTAGTTGGGCAAGGTTTTACATAGGGAGATGAGATGGCATGCGGGGCACGCAGAGCACGCTGATATTCTTCTGGGACCCAAACAGGTTCATGAGCGGGTGGACCCACGGCACGAGGAAAGAGAACTTTGGGTTCTTTAGAAATTTGGACCCGATTTCATTGCATCTCATGAATTTTGATTTGAAGGTTGTCAATCTTGGCACTGAGTTGGACTAGGACTTCCATTAGATAAGGTTGTACACTCGGTGCTTGATCTACATTTTCCATGAAGGACTGATAAAGGTAGATTCCAAACTCGAATAAAGTAGTAGGGGAACTGACGGAGCTTCAGGGCAGTTTGATGGAAGACAGAAGCCAATAGGGAGCCAGGCCAATAATCGGGTATGCGATCGACCTGAGAAGGAAATTGATTCGAATTTATTTTTAAAAGAGGGAAGAAAGTATTTTTTTTTTGTATTTTTGAAAAGGAATATTTTTGACATTTTAGTAAAAATGGGGACAAATATTTTTTGTATTTTTTATAAAAAAAAGGAAAACTATTTTTGGTATTTTTTATGAAAAAGGGGAAAAATGTTTTGGTATTTTATTTTTTTCGAGAAAGAGGAGGAGAAGAAGAGAGAAGAGTCTCAGCATGATTATTATTGTGTTTATTTTTTCACTTGTATTAGGTTTACTTAAATGCAAAAGAAATGTCAGACATGACCTGAGCCTGGGAAAATTAGGTTTGAAAAATAGGTAAGATATGGTTCGATTTGTCTCCAAGCTCATGGATAGGGTCCTATTTTTGAAACAAAGAAGCGAAATAGCGTAAAAATTTTGGCGGCATGCCGACTCGGCATTTTGGCAGAGTTTCGTGTGGTAATCGACAAACTAGATATGAGTTCCCGAAGTCTGACGCTTATATGAGGTTCATGTAGTTGTTAGGTTAGTGGAAGGGTTCCCCTCTTTGGCATGACTTCCACAATGTACTTTTTATTTATAGGGAAATTGATACTTGTGGACAAGCCATTTGATATACCTGAGTGTACATGAGTTGTCTCACTATATACCTCGTAGGGACGGTACGTGTGTGAGAAAATTTGATATACTCGATGTACGTGAACGAGTTACTTAGGCTAACTGTGACCTGCTGGACCAGCGCCCATCACAAAGTGACCTCTTAGTACAAGACAAAATTTTGGTCAATAACCATGCTCCTGGCGATGTAGTGTTCAAAATGCATAATTCTTAGTTAGTATATTATGGAGAGAGTTTTTTTATTTGGCATTATGAGTAAAAGAAGCACTATACTACTAGGGAAGAATGTACAAGTATCATGAAAAGTAGTCTAGCATGGAGCATGAAGACTGCACTAAGCATGAATACATGTGAGTGAGTGATATATGAATATCTATAAGTAAGTGTGTCGTAGTGAGACTAAGTATGGATCAACTACAAGTGGCGTGTGATGTGTACAAGTGAGCATGGATATATACAAGTGTGATAAACGGAGGTGTGTGCTAGTGAAGCCTAAGCATGGATATTTTAAGTGGTGTATGAAACATGTGAATATAAGTGATCCCACCTACAAGTGTAAGTAGTGCGAGGTGTACATGGAGGGTATTTTATTAGTGCGTGGAGGTGAAAAGTGAGTAACAAGTGATATAAACATGGGGTAGATATATACAAGAAGTAATAGAGGAAAAAGGGAACATAAAGGTAGGTGCACACGCACACATGCGAAAGATGAAAACACCTATGTAAAAATAGAGTCTAGTCCTATTATAAGATAGTCCCCAGCAGAGTTGCCACTGTGGCCATCCCGTCTCAGTCGGGGGGCGCGCGCTGGGGGTTCTCGCTCCTTTCCTCGGGGTGCTTCGGCCGTCGTAAAAAAGGTGGGCGGGGTGATATATAGAAAATAGAGTTGCCATCCAATTTTGCACAAAACATGCGAAAGAAATGTTATCGCCTTAAAAGAACGGCATCAAAGAAATATTGATGCTTGCGAAACCAATTAGTTTAAGGATTCGGGGGCTAAGTTACGGAATGGAAAGATGTTAGGCACCCATCCCTCCCTTTCGTTCTGTTATAGGCATGTGTTATTCTTCTTCTCAATAACTCCGTGAAGTGTGTGTGCGTGTATATATAAATGGATAATGGAATCACTCGACTCGCATCATGGAGAAAGGCGGAGTGAGGTCATCCGAAGCAGTTTTTAAAAAAATAGTAGTTAAAAATATAATGTGTGCGTTTGTCGGGTTATTGATCGTTTATAGAAATACGATGGTATAAATTATACAAAACACAAGTATGAATCACAAATATAATACGTGGAAATAATATATGAACAAAAATAGGAAATGAGGACTCGAATCTCAAGTTTTGCCCTAGACGCCTATGTAGACTAAAAAGTCATCAAAGTCCACATAGTTTGCATGCAACAAGGGGGTGGGATTTATCCCATAAATCCAACTGGGGACTTTATTAGATATGTGTGTGTGTAGAAAAATGGTGTTTTAGCGTGAGAAATCCCTGTTTGGAATTTACAAGCAAACCCTCTTTTGCTTATTTTTTGGGTTTTTAATAGAAAATATAGTATGTGCAATACTACAAATAAAAATTAGGATATTAATATGTGAAAACTAACAAAGATGAAATGCTAAAGTAAGAATTGAATAACTAATGCGTAGTAAGAGAATTTAAAGACAGAGTGAAAGATTAGGCCGTTCTTCGGAATCTTTAAGATTGATCTTGATTGCTAAAGGGCTGCTCTTATAAGTGGATGAAGGTGGTTAGAGGAGAGGGAATGGAATTTACTAAATTGGGAAAGAAAAGGATAGAAATGGAATGATGAGGAGAGGTTTCAATATGGAACCCATCCTGACTTCGAGAGAATATTGTTGAGATAACTGAGAGGGATATTTCTGAGGTGCCTTTCGAAGTGAGATCATGCCTCCTTTATATTGGGTGAAGGGGGCCCCGATCGGCATTGTCCTTGACCTGCCTATAGACAGTCAACCCCATACACACTGCTGATAGGCAGGGAAATGGGTTTGCCATTCGATAGTCTCATGCATATTTTACAGAAAAATGATCGTAAAATGCAATCCGTAAGTCCAAATCGCGCACGAGATGTTCCGTTGGAAATGGTATTCATAGACCTTTAAGAGTCCATAGGGACGCTCTCGGGTTTGGAAATTTACTATGGTAAAACGGGGCTCGAAAGTGCCTGGAGATCTTTTAGTTAAGAAATTCTCAAAGGAAAATGGATCATTCATCCGAACCATAAGGATGATTTTTCCACAGGATGGACCGTTGGAAAGGGTATTCAAATCCCTTCAAAGATTCATTCGGTCTCGTTCTGTTCAGAGAGTTCAAACGGGGCTCAAAAATGCCACGTGACACTTCAGAGTAAAATGGGTGGTTCGTTTATTTCGTAAGGATGATTTGCACATGGGACAAACTGTTTAAAAGAAAATTTAGAGCCCTTATATGATTCATTCAGTCTCATTCAATCTAAAGTGTTGATACGAGTCAAATGGAGCCGAGGAGCACCCAGTGTCCTTCGTATCAATTTTCAGGGGTAAACGAACTGTTCGTTTGAATTGTAAGGCCGATACGTGCATGGGGTTGATCGTTGGAAAGGTGATTTTGAGACCTTCAAAGATTTATTGATCTTTCGCTCAGGTGAGAAAGTTAATTGGGGTCAAAACGGGGCTCGGGAGCATTTGGGGGTCTCCAGATCAATTTTTGATAGTAAAATGGACCACCGTCCAAATCGTAAGGCTGATTTATATACAAGGTGGACCATTAAAAAGGGGATTCAGAGATCTTCGAAGATTCATTGAGCTTTTACTCAGACGAGAGAATTTATCGAAGTCAAACGGGGGGCCCGGGAGCACCCGATGGATTTTAAATCGATATTCGGAGTATGACCTGGGGTTTATGGTGAAGTAGGAAGTGCTAAGTTCGTAAGGAGATGATTAGGTGTCTACACAGGCAAATACATCATGATGGATTTTAAGGAATACAATCATCTCTTCCTTCTGTTCGTCAGCAATTGAGCGGTCGATCAAAAACTCCTTCTTAGGGTTGTCATCATCAAAGACCACTTCTTGAAGAGGCTCCATGATGACTCAATGAGAAGGGGTGACCCTGGTTTTCTCAATTCCAGGTCGTCTATACTTTAGTTGCTACTTGGAGGGCATAAAACCCTCTCTTATTTACACAATTTTTTTTTCTTCTTTTCCTTCTTTGGTCGGATGGAATTTATAAAAGAGTACCGAGCTAATGCTTGGTTCCCCCTGATATCCATAATTCCCTTGTTAGTGATGCATTTAAAAAACTAATGGTTAGTGGACGGTACCGCCCTCATGGCATACAACCATCATCTACCAAGTATTGTGTTATAAGGAGAGTCAATGTATACCATGAGGAACTCGATGAGTTTGGAGATTCCTCCTTCCTGAACTAGGATCTCAACCTTTCCAAGGGGCAAGTTCATCCTTCCTGCGAAATCGACCAGTGGTATAGTGGCTTCATGTAGGTCTTCTGCCTTCAAATTCAACTGATTGAACATTTTACGGTACATCGTCACTGAGAAAATCCCTTGATCCACCAAACACTTATCCACGTTCTAGTTGGCAACTCTGAGAGTGATTATTAAGTCTTTGTGATGAGGAGTCCTCTTTTCAACCAGGTCACTATTGATGAATACTATGTTCTTGGAATAATTAATCCTCTCAGTTCACCGCGATGTTTGTTCGTGACGAAGTTGGTCGGTTTGATCTCAAGGCTTCTTGATTTCCATTCTGAGGGTGTTTCCCTTGATCTGACTTGAATTTGAAGCACCATCCCTACGAACTCGTGGCCTAATTTTTCATTAAGGAAGTTATCTGGCTTCTGATCGTGCTCTAAATTTGAGGCATGGATTACTTAAACTTGTGCCCCAAGTCTTTACCTAGAACATTGTCTGCTCTCTAGTCATGCACAGATTTTGCCTAACCCTCATTCTTTTCAACGAACTCATTGAGGTGTCCAGCTTGAGCCAATTCCTTAAGGTGGGATTTTAAAGCTATATAATTTTCAGTCTTATAGTTGTGATCCTTGTGGTATACACATAAAAGATCTTATAGATCAACTCAAAGAAGACCGTATTGATGGCTTTGAATGCCTTTTGGGGTCCTTTTTTCCGGCCCCTTTGAATTTTCATTTTTCTTATTTCCTCGTTTCTTGATCATCCTTTCTTTGTCCCTATTATTGGATTGTTTTGGTCAATCACCTTCATGACCAACTCTGACCACCGTGTCTTCAACCTTGTCATACTTATCAATTATTTCCATGATTTTGTTAATAATAATAACCTCCCTTTTAGTGAGAAACTGATGAAGCATATAGCTGCTCGGTAGTCCAATCTTAAAGGAATCCATTGCAACCTACTCGGTACAATCCTTCACTATGTTATACACCTCCTAATACCTTCTTTCATACTCGCAGATATTTTCCTGAGGCCTCTTGTTTATTGTCAGAAGTGAGCCCATTTGCTTGGCATGGGTACTACTTGTGATGAACTTGACCATAAAGGCCTCAACGAGCTGCCTAAAGGACATGATCGATCAGTGTGGTAATTTTTTAAACCACTTCTAAGTAATGCCCCCAAGACTGTATGGATACATTTGACACATCAAGCCTTCGTTGATATTCCATTACGCCATCGTTTTTCAATATTGCCTAACATAATCGGTGGGATCTATATTTTGTTCATAAATTTTGAACCTCGAAGGTGCGATATTCTTAGGAGGTTGAAACTCCTCTAACGCCCGGTCGAAGGGTGATTTCATATGACAAACAAGATGTTGTCTTACGAGTTCTTTTGTTATCCGTGCCACTAGTGGGAAGGATGTTTATCCACCTCTCTTCTGATTAAGTTGCAGATATCTATCTCTCCTTGCCACTCACCGAAGCGAGATTTCTGTGTTGGGGATCTTCTTCGATGAGAATCTTCCTTTCTTCGTGGAGCAGTCATCCCTCGACTAAGAGATATACTATCTTGAGAACTAGGAGTGCTCGACATATGACCACGCTTGCACTTCTCCCTTTGGGCCTCTCTTTCCAACTTCTCTAGGCACCACTGGAGCACCACATTCTACTCCTATTAGTGCTTATTGGTGGGACTTTTGTCTCGCAAATGTTTCTTATAATTATCAATGAGCCCTGAGATCTCACTAGATCACTAAAGCTTGTCACTCTCGATCGTCCACTCCCGAGGCTGATAACGTGCATCAGAAAATTGGTAATAGTTGACAATATATGAGATGACCCTCTGGGATGGATGAGATGGATGACGGCACTCCTAGTGATCATGACTTTCATATTCTAGATGGTGACCCTTCTGGTGTCTATGGGTATGCTCGTGATGACCCTCTTGGTCCTCGAGATTTCGGAGATCTTGGTTAGGTGAGTGAGGCATCGCATAAACTGATTACTAGAAAATAACTCAGATCATTCCCAAAGACGGTGCCAATTGTAGATGTAATTTTTTACAAGTAATGTTATTCAATGCACACAACCTAAGCAAGAATAAATATAACAGAGAATAATAGAATCACACACACAACGCAAAATGTACATGGTTTGGCATCCACATAGTGTTTAAGTCTGGTCTTTATTGATTAAGAACTCAGATTGACAGAGTTGTAGTACTACTCGATGATATAATGATACATGTTCCTTTCATATGGGATGAGTTTACATTGTTAAGGCACCTTAGGAGAGTCCTAAGCCCCGTTAACAGCTATTCCTAATAGTTCTAACTTATCATCTATCTTAATCAACCATTACAAATGATTAAGTTGAAGGAGCCCATCATGTTCTAGAGCCCTCGTGAATTATAGGTACGCACGACGTGAGCACACATGGTTGAGCATGTCTCAGCGTGATTCTTGACCCCATAAATTGGGTGTGTTTACTTTTCCAAAATTTGTTTAAAATAGAGCATAAATAGTTGTTCGGAACAGTGCATAAATAGTTTTAAAACAACCCCAAAATAGGCATGTCTACTGGAAAAAAATAGCCCCGTTTGTTGGGGAAAACCCTCAGCTAAAATGGTTGTGCTTTACTGAAAAAAGAGATCTAAAAATCCCCTAAACATGTTTAAAATTGGCGCTAAAACTCTTAAAAACAATCCCAAAAAACTAGTTTTTAACACCCCTTGAAAAATAGAACCCTTAAAAAAGAGTTTAATTTTTTTTTACATTTTAGAAAAATCAGGCAATAAAAAATTTTGGACCGTTTTTTTAACTAAACCAAACTGAAATTAGCCTAGACTGATAAAATCGGTTAATCGATTAAATCAATCCAAATTCGGTCAAACAATATATAGGACCGAATAATTCGCTCCGATCCTAAAAATGGCCTAAACCCGACCGTGCCCACCCCTTAAATTCAATGGCAAACGACGCTTTAATACTGATTTGATGTATATCTAGCTAAATTTACGCACAAATATTTAAGTTTTAATAAAAGATTACACCTAACTCATCACATATCCATATATCTCAAAATATAGCGGCGTCCTATCAAATGAGGGAAATACTTTATTTATGACGTACAAAAAATATCGGAGAGCTTTTTAGAACATGACGTTGTCATGAATGACCTCACATGTAATAAGCATAAACTATGACATCATTAATGCTAATATAGACATATCTACAGTATTCGTAAGAATACTCATTTATTCTAAAAAATAAAAATAAAAAAGTACAATACTATTCTGGGCCCAACAAAAAATCACATTTTTTTTATGGTTTTTATTATTGTTTTGTGCGACAAAGCTTTTAACTTTTTAAGAGAAAATGTAAAGATTATTTGCTGCCAAGGAATGCTCTAGATTTAGACTTTTTATTAGGGGTGTTCAAAAAAACCGTCCGAACCGAAACGAAACCGCCGGTTTTTTTTAGCCCGGTTCGGCCTATGGTTTACGGATATAAAAAATCGACCATGTCGGTTCGGTTGTCGGTTTATACGTGGGAAAAATCGACTCAAACCGACCCGACCCGAAACCAATATATATATTAAAAGAAACCTAAATAACTTATATTTTTATATCCAAAAACCATTACCGACCTTTAAAAACCGACCCAAACCGAAAACCGCCCTTAAAAAAACCGGCCAAAACTTGAAACCGTCGAAAACCGACCCGAAACCGTACCGAACCGAAACCGCCGTGAACCGAAACCGACGGGTTTTTTCATAGTCGGTTCGGTTTCGGTCTGACCTTTTCCAAAACCGAACCGATCGGTTCGGTTTGAATTAGGGGCCAAAACCGACCCGAACCGACCCGTGAACACCCATACTTTTTATTATGTTTACTTGGGCTTGTTACAGTACGGTTTTTTACCGCACATACCATTTTGGACCTAAAAAAATGGTAGTGGTTTATTATTTTTAAATCGTAAATCGAAAGTACCGAAACCGAATATAGCGAAATTTTTGTGGTTGATTTTGATTTAAATATTTTTAAAATCGATTTATCGTAATCATCACTTTTAAAATACCAAAACACGAAATACCAAATTTAGCATAATAATATACCTAAATTATAAACTAGCTATACCAAACATATTTTGATGTAATGATAAATAAAAGAACAACTAAAATTGCTAAACAAAGAGGTATTGTATGCCTACTATCAAGTAAAGGTACCAAAGTAGTGCTTTCCTACTATCAAGTAAAGGTACCAAAGTAGTGCTTCTTAAAAGGTTTCACGTTGGTTGGATGTGAGAAGATACTCCCTCTTGGTCCTTAAAAGTAGGCCTTGAGTTAACATCTCAAAATCAGTTGGTCAAGCCGTCAAAGGTGGATCGATATTCAAAGATTTGGTGGGCGTTGTTAGATTAGTCAATTTTTTTTAACTAAAGATAAAATGATATCAAGCCTATTGTTTTCAGTTTATTTTTATTAAAAAATTATGTTTATTTTTTATTTCAAAAAATCGGTATTTATCGGGAAAAACGATTTTACCGATGAACCGCATAGTTCGATTTTGGTTTAGGTACAAATGTACTAATTGGTAATTTCAGTTTAGTAGATTAAAATAGGTTTTGGTTTTGGCAAATCCTTATTACAGACCAAATTGATCGATGACTAGCCTTGATGTTTACGTAAAGTGACATATTCTATAATAGTTTACAAGTATCTTTACAAATTGACACCAAAATTATAAAGAGGAACATATAGTTTAGTCCTCTGGGAACAAGATTTTGGACTCTAAAAATCTCTGGGTTCCTCAAACATTCATTTACTTAATACTTTATTATTTTTAAAAGTTCACGCTAGCGGCACCCCCACTCTCATACCCCTCCACCCCATTGTCGGAGCTCCGATGAGGGGCTGCCGGATCTCCGGTAGTGGGATGGGTGGCGATGGGTGCCGCTAGCGTAAACCTTTTAAAATAAGATAGTAATGGGTAATGGATGTTTGAGAGCCCTAGGTAATTAAAATTTTTTATGCTAATTTTAGAGTTCAAAAATTATTTACCGGGGACCAAATTATAAGTGCTGAATTATAAATAAACCACGTATCACTCATTCTTGAAAACTAGTTCCTACAATACAGACTTCTCCTATATGAGCCTAAGCCCACATCATTATTGTTACTTTTAAAGCCCATATAAACAACCTTATGAAAATCTTTCATTTGAGACTAACGTTTAGATAACCTCCTTTTGGGTATGTCCAAAAACTGAAGCTTGTAGTTCATAAGAAACAAATTGAATAATTCCTCCTACCTTGACTACATCCTAAAGAGGATTATCAAGATTATATTCTATACAAAATCATACATATCTTGTCTTATCTGCATTACCTGTAATGGGATGACAATCTTGATTGGCTTACCCAATTCCATGGAAACTTTTAAAACAATATTTGGGTCATAATACACTGGTGGAATGGATGGTACGGTAACTTAAGCAAAGCTCATTTTCAGTATTAAAGATTAATTTGGCCTTAAAATTTGTCTGCCCTCTACACACCGCTAAAGGTCACAACAAAAAAAAAAAAAAAAAAAAAAAACTATAGACCCCTAAGTTGTGTTCATATAATCATCCTTCCAAAGAAACCTAATAAAAAACCATGACGTCAACTCTTTGAGCAACTAGTTCTTCTAAGGTACTTAGTTGAGTTGACACGTTCAAGAGCTAAGGCATTGGTGTAACCTTGATAGTTGATATATTGTCATCAATATTTCTTTTTGATATACATTGTTTTTTTCATTGTTCAATTCATGGACAATTCCTGGAATCATTAGCGAGGACCCTCATAAACCATGATTTTATAGTAAGGGAGGACATAAATTTATAACAAAAATATTTTAAACAACAAAATATAAGCACAATATAATTGATCAATGAATGTTATAAGTAGCAAGATATTGAAAACGAAATACATTTTTACTAAGAAAAAATAAGACGAAGGCGAAGTGACAGTGAAAAAAAATCATTTGTTAAACGTATCAAAACTTGGTCAAAGTTGAACTCGTCATATTTTATATCACTAAATTCAACTATGAATGATTTTATACTAAATTGTTTTATAATTTCCCTTTCAATTTTATCAATATCTCAATCATATATGATTTTCCCAAAATTATATATCACAACATAGGAAATATTATGACTATTTAACAATCTTTTTAATTTGTCATATGTTCTAAATTGCCTTGTTATTTATTACATTTTGCACTGTAAGAAAATATATCAGCAGATATGATAAAACAATGATTGATTAATATAAATAGACTATTGCTAATACATGTTAGAAATTAAATTTACAATTATTTAAAAACTTGTAAATTGAATGGATTTAAAAAAAATAAGATTTTCTATTAAGAACTAATATGAAAGCGAAAGCTTAATTTCTTTTATGTTTCCCGGAAATGAATTGACATAACCATTTAACCTTTTTGTTAAATATATTGACTAAGTTTAGAGAGCAAAGTGGGTGTCAGTTTTTTTAGTAGACCTAGAGAGATTACTTTTGAGGTGGGGCTACCCAAGTTGATCAATATCTATTGTTTAAAAGAAAATTGTAAACTAAATAATACAAAAAAATAGTTTTTTTGGGATTCAATCTCATACTCAAAGTTTTTTAGGCCCTCCTCCAATATATTTTTAAAACTGTATTTAGTTTTATAACTACTTAAAACCTTCCTCAATCGCCTTGTAACTACATTTCTTTCTCTTCCTGAAAAATGACACATGTCTTACAGTTGTTATAATAAGATCAACGACTAAAAAATTAAAAACATGAGAGTAAATAGATATAAATATTTAAAAGTGTGACTAAATACTCTGATCCCAAAAAAAGAATTAGACAGAGATAAGTCCGGTAGTCGTTTAAAAAATGGGCATTATAAATTTAGGACCTATTGTAATATATATTTTGAAAATAGGACAACAAACATTTTATTTATAGTTTTACTTCCTATTTTTTAATAAAATCGCTGACACGGACTCATATTTATAAAACGTCATTCAATCACAGCATGTCACGTGTTCCTTTAATTTAAAAATAAAAATTAAAAATGAAAATAAAATATTTATTATTCTATATCCATGATTAATATTATTTTATGTCTTAAAAGTACATCACCTATTTAAAAGACCTTCCTAAGGTAGGGTTAGGGGATAGGAAGGATACCAACCTCCTAAGTTTCTTTGATTCTCTTTAACAAAAGATTAATAAAAAACCAATGAAAAGAAAGGGAGTTAGAAAAGAACCAACACGGAGAGAAAGTAAAAGTAGTGCATATGCTGGCCATATGCTTTAATGCATAGATCTTCAATTCCTGTCTTCTTCATGTTATAATTGCTCCATCTTTTGGTAAGATTCTCTCCAAAGGCCGTTATATTAACCAAATCTACATCATTTACCCTTCATTAAACTGAAAAGGCTTAATGACTATCCACCGCTTTGTTGCTCCAAATCAATTTTATATTATGATATCATCACTCATTCTTGTTTTACTCGGTTCGCTTTCATAAATTATTACTTATATTGGTAGAGAGAGATGGGAACATAAATTTGCATTGGATATTAAAAAGATAGAACAAATATTATATAGAAACATGAGTCATTTTTTTTTTTGTATATGCTTAACAAGCAGTTGGAGACTGATACAGGATCGAGGGGGTGTGAGCAACTCTCTTAATTGCTTTATCAATTTTTTTTGTTAATACTGTTGCAAAAATACTATTAAACTTAACCAAAATCCTACACAAGCAATTTTGAAAATTAGTATTCAAATATCAGCAGTACAATACTTAAAAATGCTACTTTAGAGCACCTTTTAACCACGTGAAAGTATTTGATTATTTGGCAAATAAAGGACACCACGCCATAGAATGATATTGGCAAGATAATCTCTGTTATCACTTAACCTCATGGGCTTAATTAAAAATGCAAATAATATATATGTATTTAGCTAATTAAGATATTGGATTCGAATATTATTCTAGATATCGTTCCTGCATCAAAACGCTGGTAATACTATATGTTTCGCACCCTTTATGGCTGCATAAGAAAAAATGGGTCAGCCATGCTGTCAAGAATTTTTGTTAATGATGTTGTAGCAAAGTTGGAGTAAATCATATAATATTGACAAACTTGAGTACAAAAGTTACTTTAATTGATGTAACAAATGAGGGTGGAAGTTTATTTAAATTAACAAAATATTTTTTTAAATATTTGACGCATGTTAAATCATATTATATCATATCATTTTTATAATATTCCATCAAGTGAAAATAAATTTATTTTTACCCCAGTGTTGTCATTAATATTAATTAAATCACTCCTTCATATAGGAACACTTGTCTGTATAAGTTTAACATGTTCAAACCATTTCAATCGATTTTCTTTCAATCTATATTTTATAGGACAATGGGTAAAGTCTAAATGACAATAAACATAATATCAACTTATAATATAATTTCACAATATAAATGAGATGGTTATATTTCAAAAACAAATGAAAAATATGTATAACTAAATTATTTAATCTTGTATCACATCCTCACTAACATGAAAAATTAAAATTAAAATTGTCATACCCAACTCTATTAGTTAGCACATCAACCAGTCATATATTGTCATTACTCCAAAGGATAAATAGTTCTAGCAACAAAATAATACATTATACATGAGTATTTATTTAATAAGAGGAAACGTTACTCCTTACATTTTATAGTAGGGATTTATAAATCTCCTTACTTAGAGATAAACCTCCTCATTAAGAGATTAAATGAGAAACTAGAGAATGATTCATAAAAAGATAGTGACATCACAATGGAGTGTGAGGAGTCAACAAAGTTGATTCAAGATTAAGGCAGAGTGGAGATTAATCGAAGATTGAGGAAGACTTCCAGAGGAAGTTAGTTGAAGAACCATGTATTTTTGTTTAATTTAATATGTAATTATGAGTTATGTTATATTGTTGTTAAGGTTACTCAGTACTAGCGATGGACCAGATCTGACAGGACTTGTGAGAGCTTTTATGCTTTATCGAATAACCTCACTTGGGAACCTTTAAGAGAAGTGGGTCGGATGATCGAGGAGCAAGGCAACATTAAAGCATGACTTAGCCATTTTACATACACCAGATAAAACACCAAACTTTTCCCGAGAGAGCACACTCGAGCAAACTGTGACACCCCGCCTAATAAAATACCGGGCGATCAATCCTATACCAAATTAAAATAGGAGTCTCATATGGTTCATTCTTAGCTTCACTGTCGATAACCAAATTAATTACTAATAATCTATTAGGCTGGCGTCAAAATTTTATTTAACTAATATTTTTTTTAAACAAACCATTCACATAAAACATTCACACAGTTTATATATGTAAGACTGAAAATGAAATAAAATAACCGAATACTCGGTTTAACAATAATACAACCCAATCAAAAATCCGTAATGAAAGGCGGTAAAAGAATAAATAAATGCAGTTGGGTTATCTGCCCGAATGTTTATACAATACCCTCCTATCTAGATTACAAGGATATAAACGTCTACAGTAAACCTGCATGCATCCACAGCTGCTGCAGCAGACGTCAGACTCGAAGGAATCGTCATCCAGGCGTCCCTGTGTCTGGACACACATATATATATATATATATATAGCAAAAGAGAGGAAAATAGATAAACAGGTCAGAGCCCAAGTTGTGAAAATATTTTGCAAGTACATAAATGCCTTATTTTTAAAAATATAATTTTTCTCATATATAAATTGGTATCGCACTCTCATGAGATACCCCTCACCCCTCTTTTAATAGTGCACACCTATCGAATCCCTCTAAACAACCTAGTCAAGCTACCCTGCCTAACTAAACTCGTTCCAACCATTCTAAAATCCTAATTAACCCACAAGTACTAAGGGCTAAACTTCTCCCAAGTCCCAAAATTGCGCTACGTTCGTGCGTGGGGTGTCTCACGAAGCGAAATCAAAACAAGTAATCCCCCCAATACACTACTACCTGGCAGTGTCGATCGTCGAGATCCATTAGGCCCTCAGTACAATACGTATATACATACTCATATAATTGAATACATTATCATACTCACTTTCATATACATATCACGATTTAAGTCCGGATAAAATCTCCCGGAATGAGAATTGATCTTTATTCATTTTATCTCTTTACTCTAGTTAGAGATATATAATATCTTGTTCTCATACACAGGTAATATACTATACACACAAGTATAATAACCATCCCAATGAGCTATAACTCGAGGATGCAGTCTCAATGCTATCATCTACCAGGGAATCACTCACATACCATCTCGGGTACCAATGGTCGGAATCTCACACCGCCTTGGTAAAAGTCAAATCATAATGTATGGGAAGCGGTCATAGTTTCTCCCCAAAAGTGAGATGAAACATACCCACCACGTCTCACCCCTAATAAAAATCACACAATATAAAATGGACGCTATGACCTGGGGACTATACGCTCCCTGCTCCTCAAGCCAGGGGCCTCACCCACATCGCGCAACTTTCCATGATAGCATTAGAGGGGGTATGCTTCACACACACACACACACACACACACACACACACACACACACACACACACACACACACACACACACACACACATATATATATATATATTTTATTCACACACAGATATATTTATAATTATATCATATATATACAGTAACAACTCCCATATATATAGTATATATCACTTCTCAATATAAACATATGGCTATAATTGCTAAACTCATATAGCGATAGCCAATAACCTTAAAAGTTCCCAATTCATAATAATTAAATAAGTATACCCTCAGCTTATTCTTAATCCTATAGGTATCACGTTACCTATAATCCTAGTTGTCAGCCGACGCCGGATAGCCGTTCATGAATCTCTAGCCCCTATCCTCAATTTCCATCCTATCTACATCCTAGGATTTACTTGAATGTATTTATCCCATGAACATTCTAACCACGTACATGTCTCTACACTCTTATCAAAAACCTCGCTCTCGAATGTTACTCTACCCGAACACTCACTAGGTCCGTCCCTCGGATTGCACCCTAAATTAATCCAAGGCTCTCTCTTTCATCTAAAGGTTTACTTGCCCTCAAAACCATCATTTAGGAGTACCACTATCATAAATAGGACCCTCCAAATAAATCCCCAAATTGTGATTTAACTCCCCATACACTTAAGGGAAGAAAACTAACAATTTTGGCAAAAGCGAATCGATTCGCCCTTAATGCGAATCGATTCGGGCTGGCGAATTGATTCGGCCCCCAATCCGAATCGATTCGGAAAGTGCTATGCAAGAATGTTCTCAAAGGTGAATCGATTCGGTCTAAATACGAATCGATTCGGGCTAAGGCAGCCTTACATATCCCCTTATGCGAATCGATTCGGTCTAGACCTGAATCGATTCTCCCTGCTCGAGGGGCATTGTTTGGGCGATTTTTCAATCTCCAAAATACCCGATTATCAACCCAACCTCCATTTTTTTGGTTTCTAATCTCAACCACCAACCCTAGTTTGATATTTCTCCCATCTCAATTCAATTTTCACAATTCATTAACATGGTTTTAACCCTAGAAATCATTTAGTTTTGCAATACATCGATTTGTAAACTCATACTCAGATATTCCCAAATTTACTTTAAGGGCTCTAACCAAGTGTTACATAATTTACCAATTATGATATGAGATATATACACTAAATTAAATAAAACAAGTAAACACTTTCCTGGAGAATAAAATCCGACGACGTCGAGTCGAATCCCGAGGAGTTTGGCCGGAATCTCCCTTTTCTTCCTCTTTTCTCTCTTTCTTTCCTCTCCTCTCTCTTTTATCTTTCTCTTTCCTTTCTCCCACTATCTCTTGCCTTATATAGGAGAGAATAAGGGTTTATCCCTTTAAAACCCAAAAAAGACTCGTTTACTCAATTACGAGTCCCTAGTGATCCAAAAATTCTCGGAATCCAAACACTGCTCCCGGATACTCTATTTTGACTATCTCGGCCATTCCGAAACCAACCGCACACTCAAAATATCCATCTAAGGTACGTGACCACAATTCACTAATTAAACCCAACACATCTCAATATGGGTTTTCCAATTAAAATATTATTCTTTGTCGCTTTACGCAACTATGACATGTAATCAAAATGGTCCAACTCATTTACTTAAACCTGAAAGTAAGTGCAACACTCATCAGAAATCATGTAACCCTCATAAACTCCACAAATTATTTCTCAGAGAAACCCCTCAAATCTCCAAATTATACTCATTTATGAAATTTAAATTATCCATAAAAGTATGGGTTATTACACAAACTTGAGCTACTCTCTTACATTTGGCGACTCCACTGGGGAGGTATTCTCTTAGCAAGGAGCAATGAAAATGTCAATCTTAATCTTAGCTTTGATGACACTCAACACCAGGAGGAACAAAACCTTATTTATGCTTTCTTAGTTCCTCTAGTTGCTACCATCACATGAACTTTCTTTAACTAGATATGCTTCCACGAGTTTAGTAATGGGCCCTACTCAGATGGCTACCATGGCTAAGTTTATTGAGTTTTTACAAACTCAGTCTAGAATGACCATATTTTGTTCTATGATGGAACCAAACTCTTTTTCCATCCCATTGGAACCGCATACTGTTCCTTTGAGTGGAGCACCCATCCTACCTGCAAGCCCTGGTCGTCCTCTATAACTAATTACAACACCAACCATTGAAGCACTTGTTGCTATTAGCGTTTTACATGTGGTTATTTACCAACCACCAACGCAGTGGAGCCAACTACCACATCTTCTTTGACCATTGTGGAGGTCAAAAAGGAGATAATGAAAATGTTAACATCATCCTCACAAACTACAGGTGAGGTTGCCTCCATTTATGATGATTTTTGTACTCCTTACCCAGATAAGCACAACGGCGAACCTTACCTAAACGAGAATGTTCTCCCAATTTTTGAAAAGTTTAACGGGAAAGGGGGAACCTGAAGGAGTACATTTAGCTCTTTGTTGATCACCTTAGTGCTAATTGCAATAACAAAGGGCTATGTCCAAAGGAGTTTTCCAAATCCCTTACTAATAAAGCTTACACTTAGTACTCACGTCTAGCCCCAAGGAGTGTGGAAACGCGGGAGGATATGCATGTCCAGTTTTTTTTAAAAAAAAATTGGCAGAGGACGAGTTTATACTAACCCAGTTTTCTCGCGAGTGGAAAAGATCGAGGGAAGAGGTGATGGGATACTTCAGGAGATTTAGAGAAAGGTCTATCGATGTAAGAGAAGATTCTAAGGAGACCAAGCTCCAACAAATCTGTACAGAGGGGTTGTTTCCCGAATATATTTATCACTTGGTCAACGAGATACGCGAAGGAATATTAAAAGCCTTCATGAAAGCTGATAGAAATATCTCGTTGGTTGTTCGTCCCAACCCTATTATTACCAATATAAAGTTTAAGTATCCAATGAATCAAGATAGAAGAAGAGGCCAGGCTCCATGGCTAAACTATGTCGACAGGGGCGACGTAAATTAAGGTGGTGAGGAGGTAAAGAATAAGAACAATACAAGGAAGTTTGATCGGGAAGATATACCTGCTTTGCCTTGCACTATTGAAGATGCAATTAGTTCTTATAATACCATGGTGGCAAGAGGTTTGGTCTATCCTCCCAAAAATGGACTATAGTAGGTCCCTAACATAGGCGTTCAGGCTGACCCAAAATATTTCCAAGTTCATTAAAGAGTTTGTCATCCAACTTCATCATGATTCACCTTGCAAAAATTCATAAACAAGCATATATTGGATGGAACCTTACATATCCCTCAAGCCAATGTCAATAAAACCCGTTGCCCGCACATGGGGAAAATATGGTGGTTGTATTTGATGAGGAAGCTAAAGCTGAAGAGATAAGGACGAGAAAAGAGGAAGAGGAGTTCCAAGAGGTTTATAATAGTTGTTTAGTAGGAATGGCCAACGTGGTCATTGCCTACAATAAATCTAGCATCAAAGACAGTGTGCACATTTATCGAACTGATGATTATGAGGTTGATCCCAGCCTTTCATACCAAGTTGTTTTGAAGTCACCAAAATTCTCTAGGTTCTTTGAAAAATTTAGCATGCCCTAAGATAGTAGGTTGAAAATAACTTAGGAAATCTTTGAGATATTAAAGACTATGTTTAGATTGATTCCAAATTCATGTCTGAAATAAAGTTCTTAGTCATTGATAAAGTGATCATGTTCTTCCATAATAAACCTTTATATATCAAAATGAGTATGAATGAACGATATTTTCCAGGGCACTAATGGATGGAGGTGCCTCAATAAATATTATGCCAATGACCCCATTTTATGCAACCAGCATTTCAGATAAGGTTGGTTGCGATGCCTCTCTACATTTCAGGCTATGACAACTAAACTTAGTCTGTGGGTTATGTTAATGTGGGAATCACAATGGGCAACCTCACTTCACTTATAAATTTTCATGTGATTGAGTTTTCCACTTCCTACCACTTAGTGATTGGAAGAAGTTAGATGAACAATCATAATTTGGTCCCCTCAACATATCATCAATATGCTAAGGTAAATTTTAAGGGAACAAAGGTCATCTGAGAATAATCATGGTTTAGTCCCCTCAACATATAATAAATGGTAGATGTTGTCTTTTATACTGAGCTAATTGAGGATATATGCAAATTAACAAGACGTATCAAAGGTGTGAGAGTTCCCACGATCAAGGATAGGTTGGGACCATTAGCAGATCGAGATAAAGAGATAGAGGAAGTTGTGAAAGTTATCAAGGAATTAAATAAGGTTACTCCTAGTCCCCAAACTATCTCCAAGCAACTAAGAGATATAATGAGGATGGGGATTGACTTGATGGAGTATAAGATAAGGCTTAAGAGTGAGTTGAGTAGGTTTTTTAGATCTAGATTGGAGTAAGCATAGAATGCAAGGAATAGGAAGGCACCCACACCACCAAAGATTAGTTGATGTTGTAAGGGTGGTATATCGTCTTTGAAGGTGTGAGCGGGCAATCGATGAAGCTAAGGAAGCTGAACCGAAATGAGAATATTTTTTGGTAGGTAATCCAGGTCAATGATTTGTCATTGATAACTACAACATTCAAGAGTTTACTAAAGGTACTAAAGATAAACCTGAATACATGAAGGATTACCCAAAGTCCCATGTATAAGAGTTAAAGAAGATCGATCTGGCTGAGGGTGGAGAAAAAGCCAGGCCAATATTCATATCAAAAGACCTAGAGGCTATGAAGAAGCTAGAGTTGATCAAGTTCATTTAAGAGTATAAAGTTTTCTTAATATGGAAGTATACTGAGATGCCTGGGTTAGATAAAGATGTGATATTACATAAGATCAATGTTATGCCCTCAGTTATTTAGGTCAAGCAGGCCACTAAAACTTACAAATCTGAGCTGGACCTCTGAATAAACGCTAAGGTGGAACGATTATTGGCAGTTGGATTTATCAAGCCAATTCAACATCTAATTTGTCTTTCCAGCATTGTGCCAGTGGGAATAATAATAAAACACAAATTCACATTTGTGTTAATGTTAAAGACCTTAATAAAGCTTGACCCAAAGATTAGTTCCTTCTACTTTTAATTGATAACTTGGCCGTTTCAGTAATTGGTCATGAGATGTACAACTTTATGGATGGCTATATGGGTTATAACTCGGCAAAGATGGATCCAACTGACGGGGAGAAGATAATTTTTAGAACTCCTTTGGGCAATTTTATGTACAATGTCAGGCCTTTTAGTCCAAAAAACACGAGGGCAACTTATCAAAGAACAATGATGACCATTTTCATTACCTATTTCATGATATTTTGGAGCTTTATTTTGATAATCTGGTTATTAAGTCAGAGAAAGAGGATTCACACTTAGCTAATTTGTGAAGAATCTTCAATAGGTGTAAAAAGTACAAACTCAAGATGAACCCACTCAGGTGTGATTTTGGTGTAACCAGTGGGAAAATCTTGGGTTTTATGGTTGATCGACAAAAAAGTTAAGATGGGCAAAGACAAGCAAAATACCATCCTTGAAATGTAATTTCCAAATAATCAGAGAGAGATAAAGAGTTTCCTGGGAAAGATTTCTTACTTGAGAAGATTTTTCCCAGGTTTGTCTCAGATTACTCACCCACTGATGGAGCTACATCGAAACACCATAGTGTTTAAATGGGAGGAACCACGCAAAAAGCTTTTGATAATCTTAAGAGATTGCTCATTTCTACCTAAAGGATGATTCCACCTAAGGCTAGAATACCTTTACTGCTTTATCTTACCTCAACTAAGAGGTCCATCGGTGAACTATTGAAACAAGAGGTTAATGGATAAGGGAGACATATCTACTATCTGAGTAGAATTATCCATAATTAAATATACCAGCATAGAGAGGCGTTGTTTAGTTTTGGTTTTTATTGCCCCAAAACTTATATAGAATATGTTATTTTTCACTATTCACATAGTGAAAAGATGTAATCCAATTAAAGTTTTTCTGGCACGAATAATTTTGATTGGGAGAGCAGTAATGTTATTCTTCGTATTATTTAAGTATACTCTGAAGTGCGTGGTCCCTCATGCAATTAAGAGCCAAGATTACGCAGATTTATCGCCCATTATTCCCTCAGGTTTATTCTATCCACCTCATAAAGATATTCCAAGTGATGATTTGCAGGTTAATCTTTGTGAGGTAGATTTAGAATAATGGTCTATGGAGTTTGATGGTTCATTTATTAAAGACAAGGGATGATAATGAGTCATTTTGTCTGAGGGTAAGGAAGAGATTACTCTGTTTTTTAAGTTAGACTTCCATTATTAAAATAATTAGGTAGAGTAAGAAGCATTGACTTTGTGGTTACTTGAAGCGTTGTAAAGAGGCATTCATTCACCCTGCATCAAAGAAGATTCTAACTTGGTAGTTAAACACGTGAATAGGGAATACATATTAGAGCACCTCAATATATAACCTTATAGAATGATCCTTCAAAGGTTGTCATATCAATTATATGAAGTTAAAGTTAAAAGTCACCCAAAAATGATGAATCATAATGTTGGCTCCTATGCCACAATAGCACAGAAAGTGATTATTAAAAGCGAATCTACAACTATTGTAATCCATTAAAGAACAACTCTATCGTTTATGATCTCAATATTTCATAGTGATGATGATTCATATTAGAGAGGTGGAATAAGGAGGCAGTTTAGAATAAAGGTGGCACGATGAAGATTATAGAGTTATCACAGTTCTTCCTGCTTTAAGGAAGTCCGTACTATAAAAATCCTAGGGGATAGTTGTACAGATGCACTAGTTTAAATGAAGCTCAAAGACGGTTGAAGAAAACTCATGCGGAGTATTGTGAGACCACTGAGATTCCTCTATATAGAAAAATTGAAAGAGGGGTATTTTTGTTCTACGCTGAAGCAAGATGCAACATCGATACAAGTATAATGTACTAAGTGTTAAGTTTTCTTTCAACCAGCCGAGTGTAACTTTTTGGAAGCACAAACAGACTGGAGGAAACCTTACATTTATTGTATCAAAGATGGATTTGTTCCAAGCAAGAAAACTAATGCAATAGGAATAAGAAGGAGGGCTCTAAGGTTCTATTTATTAGAAGATAAGTTACATCAAATAGGGTATTTTAACAGGCCATTGCGACGCATCACCTAAGAGGAAGAAATGGAAGTCTTTAAGCAAGCTCGTGATCTAGCTCATATTGGAGGAGACAATTTATATGATCAACTAATGATACTTCACTATTATTGGCCAATGATAGAGAAATATTCATCTGAGTTTGTTTGAAAGTGAAAGGCTTAACAACCTCATTCATGCTCCACTAATGGAACTTCACTCATTGACAACTGCTTATCCTTTCCATACTTGGGTGGTTGACCTATTGGGAATGATAAAACCTTCTTCTATAGGTAAGATATGGATTCTCGTGTCAAGTGAGTGCTTTACAAAGTGGACAAAGGCAGTACCTTTGAAAAGAGCAACAATATGTATGGTAGCGCAATTCATTTAAGAGTAAATTATTTGTCGATTTGACATTCCTAAGATTATTTTGTTTGATAATGGAACTCTATTTATCAAGAAATAGGTAACAATACTAACAAAAAAGTATTCAAATATCCACCACACCTCAACAATAGCTTGCCCTAAAGCAATAGCTAAGCTGAGGACATACACAAGACCTTGGTTAATATTTTAGCGAAGATGATGAGAGATTTTTTAGGAGCACGGGACGATAAGATACCTATGGTTCTTTGGTCTTATTAAACTTCCAAAAAGGAAACCAATAGGTTATATAACTTTTTTATTAGTTTATTGACCTGACACACCTCTACTAGGGAGTTAAAAGTACCTTCTATCGAATATGCCTTGCGAAGCAACATTCTTCCATAGAGTTGGCACATTCAACAAGAAGCACTACGTGAACATAAAGATAACGCGAGAAGGAATATTTATATTTATACGAAGAAACTCTCTTGAGCTTAAGAGAATCTGGTGAAATTAAGGAAATTTGTGGAAGGTGACTTAGTTTTGAAAGTTGTTATGAACCATATTAGAGGACTCTATTTACCGAAGTTTGTAGCAAATTATGAGGGACCATATATTGTTAAAGAGGCATATGATCCTTGTTACTATTTGATCTCACAGATTGAGGGCAATAAACGTTTCAAAGTTAACAACAAATAGTTGGAGATTTATCATTTTAGAGAACACTTGTAATATTTTTATTTGTTCTTAAGACGTTTTATACTAAGAGATTGCGATCAAACTGAAAACGCCCCAAGGACCCCCAATTTTTAAATCTCTTAATAAAAATATATTTCGTTTTACAAAACGATGCGGAAGCGATGTGATACTATTGATTCCACCTAAACGCCATCAATTCAAGTCCTAGAATTTGCCTAAGTTATATTTATCATTATTTCCAAATTAGGCCAAACCAGTTTTAACAAGTGACTTGAATTAAATAAACAACCCAAATTAATTTAACACCAAATTAATTAAGTGTGACAATTTTAAACCAATTTTATCTTGAATTAGTCTAAGCATGCGTTCTAAGTTATTATGCAAGATAAAAGTAAATCAATCACACTATGCAGCGATGTACGAGGAAAAATCCACAACGAAAAATAACCTCGGACGACCCTAGCCTCAAATCCACTAAGTATGGAAATTACATTTACAAGACAGATGACTTACTTCCTCAACTCGAACCCTCTCAAGCCTTGACGCGTCTTCTTGTAACCACCTCTGCCTAGCGGATAACCACGGAGCTCCACCGCGGTCTCAGACTCACCGATCGGAAAATAGGTACACCGTCAACCACACATGGTGCCTTTCACCATGTGAGAAAGTCGCATCTAAACAATTCTTCTTCTTTGAGGGATTTAGAAGGAAACCCAAACAATCTCTTCAATTCGGTGTAGAGATAAACCCGGTGCCAAACTCCAAGTAAGATCTATATATATGAACTTGGATAAATAAAATAATGGGTGAAACTAGAGTGGTAAATGAATTTGTCTTTCAAAATTGTCACTCAAAACGTGATCTTTTTCTCTTTATGATTTTACTCTCAAAACACCCTCTAGGAGTTAGTATGGTATGAAAAAGATTATCTTTCAAAAATGATTCCCGCACATAGTTATGCTGTGAAAAGATAGTGGGGAAGTAAGTGGGAAACATGGATGAAAACTGTAAAAAACTATCAAAAACGGTTCCCGCCTGACATCTCGTTCAAACGAGATTTCTAAGGAAGTTACAGAGTGAACTCGTTAGAAATCTTGTTGGATATCACGTTCGAACATAAGGTTCGTTCGAACGACATATCGAACGACATTTCAATGGCCTATTCTGGAAACTCGTTGGCAAACTCGTTCGAACGACATCTCGTTCGAACGAAAAACTCGTTCGAACGACATATCGAACGAACTTCTAGAAAGTTCATAAATTTTGATTTTAGCCCAGAAACTTTATATACTTTATTTTCAAGTTTGATAAAATCTTTAAAATAATAGTTTTATATAAACCTAACACCCAAATAAACATGTTCCGAGCTCCTATATATATATAAATTCATGCATACCTTGGGAGCATGGAACTATTGTTGATGACGTACACACGAGGCACATAAACCACGAATTTTGATGAAGCTTTATACTCTTTGCCACTACGTCTTCAACTAATCACATCATAGGCTTGAGTAGGTACATTTGAACACTATCCTATGACATAAACGTTTTTGTCCAGAATTGAGCCAAAACTACAAAGGACTCAATTGGAGATTTGTGTCCTTTCAAATCTCCCCCTTTGTCTATTCCGGAACAAAAACCAAACAAAAATCCTAAAGGGCCATCAAGCTCACTAGACTCAAAAACATCCCACCCAAAATAAAGAGTACAATGCTTGACTCGAATACCACTTAAGAATTAAACGCTTTGCCACTTGAAGGTTGCCGCTTTAGAAGAATTCCTGCACACTTGAGCAAACTATCAAACGCATAGGGAATATCTAAGTATTTAAAGTAATAAATAACCCAAGAAATTAAAATAAATACTCCCCCAAAATTAATTTTCCCTTACCAACAATGATCAACCCAAGAATTTAGCTACCAAGCAATTAAAATAAATACTCCCCCAAAATTAATTCTCCCTTATCAACAATGATCAACCCAAGAAGTTAGCTACTCCCCCTAAGTTAAATCGCCTAAACTTAGATAAGATTACAATAGGATTAGATACCATTTCTCCCCCTATCATTCGCCCCCTTTTTGTTCAGGAATAGACAAAGGATAAAACTAATTGAGACATGATAATGAATAAGAAGTTAAGAACATGAAAGCATATGGGTAACAAACCTCCAACTAATCCACATAAAGATATGAATAGCAACTAAGATGCAAGAAAATGATACCAATATGATACATAAAGGATTAATCATGTGATATCAAACAAGAATGCACCATGATAGATACCAATAATGAAATATAAGCTTAGATGGACTAGAAAGCAAGGCAAAGGCAAACAAAATATCTTATATATACATACTAGAAATATATCAATGATGCCCACGCACATATATATAAATATAAACTCACAAATGGCACGAAATACATTAAGTTCTTCACACTCGTATGACAAAAATGTGTCATATGGAAACGAAAGTGTAGGGGTGTGAACTAGCAACAATTAAATTTAGACCCAAACACTTAAATAACATTCACGGAGTTCTCATTTGATTGCAAACTTTATCACATTTAAATATAACCTCATGTGACAATAAAGATTGAAATCAATGAACAAACATATATAATGCATACAAGCCTAGATTTTTTATGATTCTACAAACCACATAGAGTCATGACAATAAAGACAACTAGGATAAATGGACATTGTGCAAACCGTTGATATACCATCCAATCTCCCTCATTAAGCATATATATTCTTTTTATTTTGAATGAATATATCAATCAAACATAGGCCTTGGCAAATATTTTTTCTTTTAGTGCCATTTTTCTATTTATAGGCCTTTGGACCACGTATTTCTTTTAGGTCCATTTCAAACGGTGGCTTACTATTCGCAAAGGAAACTAAGTTCTTTTGAAGCCCTTCCCCCTGAACATTTAAATATAACATTTTTATATTTCACACAAATCTCATGTGCAACGGATTTTGACATGCACTAGTCCTCCTAGGTCATAAATATGTAGATGACTAGATTGGTAGGAGAACACCTCACAAAGCTCAAATATAACATGTGACATTAAAATTTCAAAAGAGCTCGTGCATGTGTGAATAGAGGCATATAAAAATAGAATCCATTTAATCAATACAAAATCCAACTACTCCATAAAAATATGGTAAAGAACATTTTAAGGATTGACAATCTAAACCAAAAGTTCTAGACACATGGGAGCGTTAAAGGAGAGTTTCAAACACAAGTATATGCCACTTAAAGTGTGTCAAACCAAAGTACACACAAAATAAAATCTATTTGAGTTTTTGAACTTTTTAACCAAAAAAAATATTTACTCAAAAGACAAACAAAAATCATTTGTATTTTTCATTAAGCCTAAATTACCAAACAAGTAAAAACACAAATGATAAACAGAATTCTTTTTGTATTTTTCATTTAATGCAAACAAAAATGAAAGAAATATGATACAAAAGATAAACAAAAATCATAATTCTATCATGTGATTAAACATGGAGCATAGACTAGAAAATGATTAAAACAAGCATACTTTTAACATGTGAATATAGCATGAAGCACAAAAGCTAAAGTATGCAAATAGAACTAACACATTCAACCTTTAGATTTTGAAAGGGAGGAAGCATGTGAAAGTAAATGAGAATCAAACGTCCTATTTTGCAAGGCAATCAAGTCAATTTTCCTAACCCAAATTAATGAAGAATGACTATCTTGGGGTGTAGGAATTTTAACTACATTGATTGTTTTACGTTGGGATTTTCGGAATTCGTTTAAGATCAAAATAAAATTTCCTAAGATGACCTTTTCGACCACAATGAGTACAAATAAAATTACGTCGAAATTTGGTACCTAAGGAATGATCTCGAAATGCTTTCCTAGTAGATTCTCCTAAAACATTGGTTTTGGCTTTATGAGTAGATTCATTACAAGTACTAAAGCCTAAACCACACATGTCATTTTTAATTTGGACCGTTCCTAAGATTTTATCTAATTTTTTCGAGCGACACTCCAAATCAAATTTGACATTACTAGAGTCTTTTAATTTATTTTGTAATTCTAAAATGTTAGACTCTAATAAAATATTTCGCTCTTCAAAAGCAAGAAGATCCTTTTTCAAGGATTCCATTAAACCCCTAAGGCTATCTCTCTCGCCTTCTACATATTCAAACTTCTCTCGAAGAGTTTTATCTCATGTCCTAAGGTCTTCAACCAACATACTATCATCAACGACCTTGACACGCTCTCTTAAACTAGCTTCTAACTTCAAATTAGCTCCTTTTAATTTAATAGATTCTTCAAATAATTCTTGAAAAGCATTTTGAAGTTCACTCACATTAACCTCTTCTTCATATTCACTCTCTCTTTCTTCTTCACTCTCACTACCATAAAAAACAGGGGATTCATAAACTTTGACCAAGGAAGTGTCATGTGTTTGAATATCTTCATGAAAAGATTCATTATCGGTGCTCAAATGACTAGCCATAAAAGCCACAAAGTTAGGCTTAGTGGGGGAATCGGGTCCCTCTTCCTTATCACTATCACTAAGGGTCTCATTATATGAAATGGGTCGCTTACCCTCTCTCCTTAGTTTAGTGGGGTACTCAGAACTCCTATGGCCATAACCCTCACAACCAAAACACCTATTAGACTCGTCCCTATTTAAATTTTCATTAATAGTTTTAGGGATCCTCTCGGCTTTGTCATCTTAGAAGTTTCAAATTTCATAAAATCATTTTTAAATTTATCTTTGTTAAATTTAAGAAATTTTTTAAATTTCCGAGCAAACAAGGTCATATCTTCTGAGTCACTATCACTCTCGCTCTCTACTACTTGTTTGACTTCTTTTCGGGATTTTAAAGCAATGCCCTTTTCTATTTTCTTTTCAGTTTTAAAGGGAAACATGTTTAGTTCATTGGTTTGTAAATCACCTACAAGCTCTTCTAATTTCATAGAGGCTAGAGTTGGTAAAGAATTTAAAACAGTCACTTTTGGAATAATTCTATCGAGAAGGGACCTTAAAATTTTCTTGACAACTCGGTTGTCAGGTATTTTCTCTCCCAAGTTAAAAGATGAATTGAAAATATCGGAAAGTCGAGCATAAAATTCATCAAAAGTTTCATTATCGTTCATTTTGATAGTTTCAAATTGAGTGGTGAGGTTTTGGAGTTTAGAAGCTTTAACAACACTGGTACCTTCATGAGTGAGTTGCAAAATATCCCACGCGTCTTTAGAGATCTCACACGTCATAATACGTCGGAATTAAAATTTGAAAGTTTAAATTCACCCTCACTCCATCTATCGGCCGGTTTGGGTACACGTTCATTTTCTACTAAATAAGTTGGTGGAGACCGCCCATTAACTATAGACATCCAAACCCTCTCATCGTTAGATTTAAGTGCCGATTTTATTTGCGCTTTCCAATACGCGCAGTTAGAACCATCGAAAATAGGAAATTTTAAAAATGGGGAAAATTCCATTTTAGCCAAAAATTATTTAAAGGATCTTAACGAAATAATTTATCGCTTTAGCTCTGATACCAATTTGAAAACGCCCCAAGGACCCCCAATTTTTAAATCTCTTAATAAAAATATATTTCCTCTTACAAAGCGATGCGGAAGCGATGTGATACTATTGATTACACTTACGCCTTCAATTCAAGTCCTAAAATTTGCCTAAGTTATATTTATCATTATTTTCAAATTAGGCCAAACCAGTTTTAACAAGTGACTTGAATTAAATAAACAACCCAAATTAATTTAGCACCAAATTAATTAAGTGTGACAATTTAAAACCAACTTTATCTTGAATTATCCTAAGCATGCGTTATAAGTTATTATGCCAGATAAAAGTAAATCAATCACACTACGCCGCGATGTACGAGGAAAAATCCACAACAGAAAACAACCTCGGACGGCCCTAGCCTCCCGAAAATTACATTTACAAGACAGATGACTTACTTCCTCAACTCGAACCCTATCAAGCGTTGAAGAATCTTCTTGTAACCACCTCTGCCTAGCAGATAACCACGGAGCTCCACCGCGATCTCGGACTCACCGATCGGACAATAGGTACACCGTCAACCACACATGGTGCCTTTCACTATGTGAGAAAGTAGCAGCTAAACAATTCTTCTTCTTTGAGGGATTTAGAAGGACACCCAAACAATCTCTTTAATTCGGTGTAGAGATAAACCCGATGCCAAACTCTAAGCAAGATGTATATATATGAATTTGGATAAATAAAATAATGGGTGAAACTAGAGTGGTAAATGAGTTTGTCTTTCAAAATTGTCACTCAAAACGTGATCTTTTTCTGTTTATGATTTTACTCTCAAAACACTCTCTAGGAGTTAGTATGTTATGAAAAAGATTATCTTTCAAAAATGATTCCCGCACATAGTTATGCTGTGAAAAGATAGTGGGGAAGGAAGTGGGAAACATGGGTAAAAACTGTCAAAAATTGCCAAAAACGGTTCCCGCCTGACATCTCGGTCGAACGACATCTCGTTGGATATCTCGTTCGAACATAAGGTTCGTTCGAATGAAATATTGAACGACATTTCAAAGGCCTATTTTGGGAGCTCGTTGGCAAACTCGTTCGAACGACATCTGGTTCGAACGAAAAACTCGTTCGAACGACATATCGAATGAACTTCCAGAAAGTTCATAAATTTCAATTTTAGCCCAGAAACTTTATATACTTTATTTTAAAGTTTGATAAAATCTTTAAAACAACAGTTTTATATAAACCTAACACCCAAATAAACATGTTCCAAGCTCCTATGTATATATAAATGCATTCATACCTTGGGAGCATGGAACTACTGTTGATGACGTACACACGAGGCACATAAACCACGACTTTTGATGAAGCTTTATACTCTTTGCCGCTACGTCTTTAACTAATCACATCATAGGCTTGAGTAGGTACATTTGAACACTATCCTATGACATAAACGTTTTTTTTCGGAATTGAGACAAAACTACAAAGGACTCAATTGGAAATTTGTGTCCTTACACAAACACATTTAAAGTTAAATAAAGTTTGTTATATAAAAACACGTGTTGAATTAAGGAAATGAGTAAAGTACACACATGATTCAAGAATAAAATTCTTTTGTATTTCACTTGTATAATGAGTTACATTCAAAAAATTCGGACTACTCCCGAGAAATATAACAAGAAAAAAAACATTCCACCTTACGAGGAACCATAGATCGAGAGAAGTTAAGTAACCCTTGGAAAGAAAATAGTCAACATCTTTGGCAACATTGCATCGATACTCATTTATGACACTGATACATGATTTAAGTTTAAACTTTAGTTTCAAATAAGTTTTAAGTTCTCTCAGGGCCCTATCCAAAGCTTCTTCGGCTTGCATCACTTTACGATTGCACTCTTCAATACGTCCGACTTGCTCGTTAAATATTCCTTCTCAAACCTTTAAATCCTCAATGTTCTTTAGATAGTGGGCATGGTAGATTTCCATTTGAGGACTCTTTAGATATTTCAGGTTGGTGATGAGCCATGTGAAGTTAAAGTCGTCCTTTAGTGATCTTTGATATTGCTTAAATGTTGGTTTAAGATTGCTCTATCTAAGGATATAATTAGTTTGATAATAATTTCAGATGGATTTGTTTCCATGCCTTAGAGCCTATAACCTGTAGCCATTTTATTTGACCCCATACATTCAAAAGTGAAAGTCTCTGGGTGAGTTTGAAATGTCCTTTCAATCACAATGCGATGGAAACCGTGGATGAATAGGAAATATTATAGCACTTGCAGATAGAATTCGGTAGGTACGACACTGGGCATTGGAACCCGATAAAAAAATTCACTATCTTCCCTATTCAAATTGTCACAAGATGACTCAGCTTGCAAAGGACTTGCCACAATGGGATAAACCTCCAGCTCTTGAGTAAACACATCTACATGGGGTTGGGCTACCTGAGGTACCTCGGGTTGGGTATTATCTATCACACGTTGCAAAATGGAGAATCTAAAAGAGTTACAAGAATTTTGGTGAATTGTTTTCTTCCTAGGAGGGTAAAATGAGAAAACATTAGCAAAGATTTGAGTTGAGTCACCAAGCATGTGTATTATGTATTTAAAATATTGTCCATATAGGGTGAGTTACTAAGCAGGTGCTTTATTTAGAGAAACGTAGCCCCAAAAGGGTGAGGCATCAAGCATGTATTTATATCAAATATTGACCACGCAAGGTACATCACCAACAAGGGGATAAATTTTTGAGAAAACATTACTCAATTGAGAGAGTAAATTACCAAGAAAGTAAAAAAAAAAAACATTACTCAAATGAGAAAGATTAAATCACCATGTATGTATGGTTTTATGCTAAGTTATATCCAACCAAGTTATAATAATAATAAAAACCGATTATACATAAAAAACATTAAAAGAGTTATATGAACTACATCATCAACAGATGGAATGATGGCTAAGGGTAGAGGACTATTTTCTTCCCCAGAAAAAGCTTAGGGCTCAACCATCAAAGCATCCTCAATAGCCAAAATGATATCCTCTGCTTGAGGAAGATCAATTTGTAAAGAGGTATGCACAACACTCATTAAAGTCAGTTTAACCTCAACAAAAATATTTGTCTACTCCATCCCCATATTTTTTTTTAATCTGAAACACCACAAATTGAGAAAGATTATAATAAGTTAACAAAAGAGGAAGAAAATTTAACTTTCGAGAATGTTTTTTGTAACACATATACATCATCTATAGTTGGATGAATTAGGGAACATATATCCACCAGAGACACCAAATCTAGAGGTATCCTAACTGGAAGGTCCACGACGATCCTTGGTCTCACGAGGTCGGAAGGAAGGATTTACTCATTTATTGAAATCAATAGAACTACTCTCTTACATTTATTTCCACCTGCAATTACAACATTTACCTAAGTATTGACAATAGTGGGCATTGAGGAAACACTATGCGATTAAGGAAAAGTAGAAAATAAAATACCTCAGTAGAAGCAGTTAGAGGGACCACAACTATTGTTGACTCAGATGAAATTGGGGGAGTAAGACTTAAAGTTTTAACCTTCCTACTTGAGTTACCAAATGTTTCTTTGTGCATGGGAAACTTTCACACCACCTCAGAAGCATGGGTAGATGAGGCACCCTTAGAGGAAGGATGCCTTGTGGAATCTTGCACAATTATTAAAAAAGGGGAAAATCAATGAAATGTAATATCATCTTCAATAATCGAACTTAAGGATCCTCTCTTGGAAGGGCTGTCATCATGACTAGCCAAAACTTCCACCGAGGGAGGATGGGCATCCTAAAAGAAGGATTAATAGTGTTAGATTTTTTTTCCAACAATTCACAACTCAAAAGTTAGAGAAAATTTGAAGTAAAAGTTAATTACATGTTTAGCCTCACGAGGACGCACACGTGTATCAACTGGAGTGGAAGCATCCATCACCTTATCAATTGAAAAATAATCCAACGTCTCCGTAGAGGAACCTTAGAGTGTGGGAGTTATTGGATGAGTGATTATACATGCCCCACTTTGTTACTTCCCTAAACTGTTCTTATGTATAGAAGGAGCAACAGAGGAAGAAACCTTTTTACATGGAACTTAAGAAATGACAAAATTAAGAGATGGGGGTTCCCTAGTCATTCCACCTAAAGCAGTATTTACATTAGCATGAATGGGGTTTATTCTAGATAGAACATCAGTTACCATAAACTTCACCTTTTTCACAAGATCTGTTATGATTGGAGGAATGGGCTTAGGAGGAATACCACTAAGGCTAGAGGATACTTTGGTGGCCTTAGACTTTTGGGAAGCATTTTGGGCAGTTTCCCCTTAAATAATTTTTTTATTGAAGCATCCTTCCTTTTCGTTCCAACAGTGGTCGTGGAACTTTTCTTTTTAGCACTTGGAGCTGCACAACAATCTCATTAATTGGAGATAAAGGAGGAAGCTCTTTAAGGTATGGTCTCTCAATAATGCTAAGAGAAAATTCCATGTCCTTGGTGGAAAGATTTTTTAGACTAAGTTCATTTAAACTAAGCCTCTCTATGGTAGGGTAATTTGGCTCCCTCTTCACAAAATAATCAAAGGTTTCGAGTTAACTTCACTAATGATGGAAATACCAATACAAATAAGTTTCTCCCATATTGCACTCCTTAGGCAGGAAAATATTTTGGTGTAAATCATATAGAGCAACCACACTCCTTGTAAATTAAGGTTGACATTAAGGAAGAAACGATCTATTATATTTGATTCACAAACATAGTTGGTTATACCTTGGTCATAACCAAACTGACAAGAACACCTATGAGGGTTATAATCTTAACTTTCAACATCCCACTTAGTGTGAGATAGAAGATGAATGGGAGTAATTAGAAGAACCGTGATAAGAGAAAGATTAACTTAAACTTCTTTCTTGACTTCTAGAAGAAGATTAACCGTTGAAGCTTCTGGTTTGAAAAAGACCAAGTTTTAGCGCTAGCCTCTCTAAAATATGGACGGAATTTTAAGCATCTTAAATCATCAATCAAAGGTAAGAGTGATTTCTTATTCAATTTTTCGTTCCACTTTATTATGAGCGGACGCCTTAGAGGAAGCATACTAATAGGTAGAGCTTTGGGGGTTAGACCGTTGAACCTTGAGTAGGTAAACCCCATCATTAAAATGGTGTTGGGAAAGATGGAAATATCAAAAAGGCCAACTGATCGCGCCATGTCGTAGTAACACCTGTCCAACCAGGTGTACAAAGATCCAACTGTTATAACTGCCAGAGGTATATTAACTCCATAAGCCAATCTGATAGGAATATCCACCAAGTCCCTACGTGGCTAATCATTAGACTTTTTAAGGGTGAAGAATCATGGGAGCAGGTAGTGGATATATGAAGCTAGTTCAAAATTACTATTTTGACCTTCATAAAATTTCACATCTTGTTTAATTCCTTGGTTCTTCTGCTCTTGAGTGAGCTTGACATATGGATTGTAAAAGTATTTGATATACTTGCTAAAAGTGGCCTTAGTGGCATCACCAACACATTCAGGAGCAAGATGATCAAGCACAGTGCCTTCTTCCTCCTCTACTGCATCAAGTGGCATGGGATTAAAAGGGATGTGGCCACATGGCTTAAGCCATATAATTCACACACATCCTCAAGAGTGGTGGTGAATTATCCCTAAGTTTTCACGAATGTGTGAAAGGCAACACCCCATGGAGGGACTAAGACGTGGAGATCAGAGTTATTCTTCGATAATGTAAAATCTCCGAAAAATCTCATCACACATTTAAGGACAGTATTTGCGAGCATAGTTTTACACTTGGCATAAATGTAACTTGACCAAGCTAAAAAAACATTAGGGGAACCACTGGGTACTTCGAAGTCTATATAAGAATAGGGGAAATCCCCTCGATCAAGCCTAAACCTTAGAATAAATAAAGAAGTGATAAAAGACCCCTCAATATGATCCTTAGGTTCTTATGCCACAAAGTCATTCCCATTAACACTTTGAAGGGAATCTTTAAATTATTTGGCCTCCTCTAAAAATGTATTGCATTTCTCAAAATAGGGAGCATTACGGTAGGTAGTGTACAAGGCCTAGCGCTCAGCTAGACCATAGGCAACATCCTTGCTAGAAACTTGGCCAGAAACCTCACCAGACCTGTTGGGAGAATCCATTGAAGGTTTTGAGAGGAATTTTGTGGATAAAAAGAGATGAAAAGGGTATAGAAGTTTAGGCAGTTGAAAACGACCGGTGAAAATGAATTTATAAAGGATTTTCAGGCGAGTTTTGGGAACCAACAAGAACTTTCTCTTTTTAAAAGTTTTGGAAGCTCCAATTTTAATGGAGGAAAGAGTAAAGAAGTGGAAGACGAAGACAAAAAATGGTTTTAAAAGGGTGGGGGAAAGTAGACATTTAGACTGCTAATGATTCATAATCCCAGGTTCATTTTTAAAAACTGGGGGTAAATGATGATCGTGTGAAAGGAGGAAATGCATAACTAACCACATGAATTCATGGGTCACAAGACGATAGAAATGTCAGATGATTAGACTCTCATATTAAATGTTAAAGATCTGGGAAGATCTATCTGACGTGTAGAAATAAGTGGCGCCAATTTGAGGTGTTTCAAACAGAGGTTTCCCGATCCAAGTTGTTTCAAGAGAGGTTTCTCAATTCATGTTGTTTCGAACGGTGGTCTAACGGTTCAAGTTGTTTTGATTTAATTTTTATCGGATTAGGGTGTTTCATATAGAAATGTCTTGCTTACATAGAAAATTTATTTACAAGGGAGCAAAAGTAGTGGGGGATTATAGATAATTCCCTTACTTAGAGATAAACCTCCTCATTAAAATATTAAATGATAAACTAGATAAGGATTCATAAAAAATTAGTGACACCGCAAAGGAGTGGGAGGATTCAACAAAGATAATTCAAGCTTGGGGCAAAGTGGAGCTTAATCGAAGATTGAGGAACCTCGTTAAAGAACTATGTATTTGCATTTAATTTACTATGTAATTTTAAATTATGTTGTAATGTTCTTGAGGTTACTCGGTACCAACGATGGACCAGGTCATGCAAAACCTAGGAGAGCTTTTATGCTCTATCGAGCAATCTAACTTAGGAACTTTTGAGCGAGCTGATTTAGAGAACTGAGGAGAAATCAAACATTAAGTCATGACTTAGCCATATTACATACACTAGGTATAACACCTAGTTTTGCCTGGGAGAGCACTGATAGTACGGGTTTTTCCGCGGCGCGAGAGTCACCTACGCGCCTATCATTTTATATTAGACTAACCATCTATATACAAAAACCTACACTTATGACTACACTCAAAAAGAGAGTATACCGGCCAAGTCTGGGTATCGAATCCGCAAAGAATGTTTCTAGGTTCTAATCTAATTATTATTTCAGGAATAAAAATATAAAAGGTGATTAAAAGAAAAGAAAACTTAATTTAGGTATATAATTAAACAATACTAGCAAAAGCGAATAAAACTATAGGCTGCGTCGGACATCCCTCACCCCGTGTTTATTAGTATAAAATGCTTACATGTGTTGACGAATTATTAAGATTGGATCTCGTTTTGACAGTTAATTAAATCAAGAGTTGTCACACCCCTAAATTCACATAAAAGTCTAATAAGATTTTGGCGTCAACAAATACCCCAAAAATTAAGCATGCAAGGTCGTAAATACGGAGCATACATGATATACCCCGTTAAATCTCCTAGGCGTAATAACAAGGACAACTCACTCGAAATAAACCCGTAAACTCCATCACCAAAGCAAAGAAACACATCAACCCTAGGTGGGTTTAATCCAACACAAACTAGGATAATTTAACCAGAAAGCATGATAAAAACGCGTTACATAAAGCGGTAAATATACACTAGAAAGCATGTAAATAAACGCAATAAATCTAAACTAGAAAGTGAGTAAAAACGCGGTAAAGAAAGAAATACAAACATTGGAAACTTGGATTGATAGAGAAGATGGAGGATAGTGTTCTACACAACCACCACGGGCAAACCCCTCTATACGATCAAACCCTCGGAGGGAGAAAATGGCACAATCCCCAAACCCTCCTAACGCTAACTTCCCTCTCTAACCCTAAGTATGGAAAATCTATTATTACAAGATATCTCAAGAAAAGAGAAATGTCTTCTATTTATACTGAGTTACATAAAATAAATAAAAGAAATGAAAAGTTACAATTAAAGGATAAAAGAAAAAGAAAAAAGAAAATAAAAATTAGAAAAAGAGGCTATAGATATTTCTGGAAAAACAGAGCCCCAGTCGACCGCAATCAACCCGATCGATCGGGTGAATAGTAAAGGGGCTGCTGTCTACGATCCAAGCCAAAAAATCAGAACTCGGTCGACCGTCGGAGCGTGGTCGATCGATCGGTGGCACTAGAACTCCATCTCTTTCGTAGCTCAAGACCCACAAGGTGCGATTGAAACATACCCACACCGCAGCTATTGATACATACCCACATCGCAGTTAAAACTGAAAGCTCAATGGCAATCACCATTTTTGGCCAAAGCCGAGACCACACAACAAAACTCGCTGCAAAAAATAGTGCCGAGACCAACAATCTCTATGACCCACTTGTTTCACCATTGTTGTCAAAAGTACAAACTCCAAAAAAAGTGGCTAAAATGACCCATTTGCGTATGTGAACAACATTCAAGCTCCAATTTCAAATAAAAGTCCTCAATTTGGGACAATCCCAAAACCCGAGCACAGACCCGAGCTTGGCCATAATTGCCCATGGCTGAATTGGTGTGTGCTGCAAAATGAAAGAGAAAAGGACATGGAGGTCAATTAATAGATTGTTATTCAATAAATAAACTAATAATATAATTAACTTATAATTCTTCCCCGATTAAAGGTCCGTGTTTCCTTCATTCAGACTCCGATTCGTGCACCATTCACGGCTACGCGAAGCTTGTCCTGAGGGCTACAACTGTCGTGAATACTTCGGGCGAAAATTTCGAAGTGTGAAATTACAAAAATTCCCCTGAACGTGCGAATAGCGACGGAACTTTACAGAAACGCTCCCAAACATCATACTAAGCACCGTCACACCTATAAAATCTCAATCATACCTTGAATAATATATTAGCGCATAAAACAAAGGTTGTCTGGTTAATGAGCATAATTATAGCAATTACGGTACCCGATGGGGCTAAAATGCATAATTTCGAGGGTAATTAAATGCATTATTCGATAATAATCACACCCCCTAACTTACACATTGGTAGTCCCTAGTAATGAAATTCAACGCAAGAATAACTATAAGAAAATCACAAAAGAAGAGATATATACAAAAGCGATAAAAGGGATAAGGGCACTTTCGCGGGCGAACGATTGCATTTAGCATATGCAATAAGCCGTTAAACCCCTAGGTTATCCTAGTGGACGAGTGTCGTATCGTGAGGGTTTTCAGGGATGAAACCCATAAACATCATATGGTTTCTTCAAAATAATGTCCAAACCAACATGCAACAAACCTAACAATAACAAACAAGATTTCAACATGTTATTAGAAGAGTGAACTGATTTCACACAAAAGTTCGTATTATTAATATTATAGAATGAACCTCATAGAATTGAAACTTTAAAATGTGGGAGGGGAGAGAGCACATGCAAAGTGTGATTTGGCAAAAACTTAAATAAATCTGATACTAAACATTAAAGCGTGCATATATTCAATCCTCATAGGCATTACACTCATCAAATGAAATCACTCGAAATGGGGAGGTAATATACGAGACATACGGGCATAAAGAGTAAATGGAAATTAGGCCGCACACATGTCATTAATGAAGAACGCTATATAAAAAATGAAAAACATGTAATGTCAATGAATGATACCGCTCATTTAAGGAGGAGAAATGTATTTTCACAGATTATCAAAACTATTTAAACTTTAAATTAAATTCACCCTAGGATCGCATAGGACTTTATAGGGTTGTAATATAGCCTAGGCTCGGGTTATGAAAGGAAGGGTATATTTACGGATTCAAAGTGTTTGGGGATGAAAACTCGGGATAATGGAAACATGCGGGAAATTACGAAAATGGAAAATAATCTACATAAAAGGCATTAGATATAACAATGGGGAGAGTAAATAAAGATTATTGAACACTATATACAACATATACAAATTTCTCTTTCTTTTATTTTCTTTTTCTCATTTTTCTTTTGTTTTCTTTTGCTTTTTTTCTTTTTCTTTTGTTTTCTTTTCTTTTTCACTTCTTTCTTTTCTTTTCACACTCTCACATGCCTAAATTGCAACCACAAAACAAAAACATCATTCAATCCCAAGCAACATTCCAAACAAAGAGATGAAATGTAATATATTTGATTTATAACCCCAATGTGGAGTTGGTTATGGGATTTTGGGTAATGAAATGAAAGGCTAATATTTAGGCTCAAAGGGGTTGACTAGGGAAACATATAAGGAGAGGTCAAGGCTAATATGGGTGATATAACAAAGATGGCCTATGATCATTTCATAAAGTTTAGGCAATTCTAGAGTTAAAATAATATATGAAAATCGTGCTCAAGTAACACATTTCAACATATAAACTCAATTAATGAACAATCAATGAAAGAATAGAGAGATTACTGATGAATTCAACTTTTTCAAAGAGGAAAGAATAGTTGATACACTCACAAATGACAAAAGGTACAAAGCTTACTCGGTGTAAGTATATACAATGCAACAAAAGATTATCGAGTTATAAAAATCTTAAACCAAATCAAAAAAGCAATAAAAGTTCATGTGCTCATGGGATTAAAGTTTAATTCATGAAGTTATTCATAATATCAATGATTTGAGGACTAAAGTCTGATAACTTTTAAAATTGAGAACATGCATCATTGAGTTGTCTATTGGATCGAAAAATTATTAAAATTTATCATCGGAAACAAAGGCAAAATTCCCAAAAAAGGAGAAAAGAGAAAGAAAATCTTTTTGAAAATTTTAAATTTTTCTAAGGAAAGCATACTTAGTAACTAACATGTGATAAACTCAATGGAAAAAATAAAGAAATGGATAGAATATCCCCCACCCCCTAACTTAAATATTGCATTGTCCTCAATGCGTCCATTAAGAACACAACATAAACAGAGGAAAATAACAATCTTACCCAAAATTGAAGCGATCTCCATAAGACGAGTTCAAATGAATCTACAAAACAAGTTAGTACCAAGAATAACAAGAACAAATAACAAAAAGTTAACTAATTACACTAGACTAAATAAAAAGGAAAGAAAAAACTAAAGAAAGAAAAAATCTAACTACTTATAACCTACTATTTACAACATGCCTCCCAAAAGATATGAATTCCGTTTGAACAACGGAAGGCATGTGGGAGGTGGAAAAAGTGAACCATCGCCAATTTGAAATTTTGGGCGGACGATGGGGGATTTGGATAACAAGGGGGAAAGCCAAACTTGAGGTCCAAGAAAAATCGACTCATCTCCCAAAGGTTTTTCAATTGGAATGGGAGATGGTGCACACGTGGGGATAACATCCATCATGGAAAACAAGAGCGACAAAGAGTCCTCATCGGCAAAAGGTTTAAATTTTTTAAATAATTTCTACCAACTCATAGAAATCCACCGGTAATTCTAATGGTTCAAGATTCGATAACAGTTCCCAAATGAAACATTCTCAGGGTCAGATTCGAGAACATATCCCAAATGAAACATTAGAATTACCGACCAAGCTATAAAATAGGACATGTTTACCGAATTTTTTGTAGATGGAGAATCCAAGAAGGAAGGTGCGCGACCGATAATTTAAGATTCTTAGCGCTCAAATGTGTTATTCTGCAAAAAAAAGTTAAAACAAAGAATACATATACAAAAGAAAAAAATACTACGAAATAATAACACAATTACAATCTAAAACAAAACATTCTCCGACAACGGTGCCATTTGATATGCTAGGTTTCGTCACGGCGCGAGAGTCACCTACACTCCGGTAATTTTATATTCGACTCATCAGCTCTATACAAAACTCTAAACTTATGACTACACTAAAAAAGGCAGTATAGCGGCCAAGTCCAGGTATCGAATCCACAGAGAATGTTGCTAGGTTGTAATCGAATTATTATCTCAGGAATAAAAATGTGAATTGTGATTAAAAGAAAAGAAAACTTAATCAAGGCATATAATTAAACTAGACTAACAAAAGAGAATAAAAACTATAGGTTACGTCGGATATCCCTCACCCCAAGTTAATTAGTATAAAATGGTTACATGGGTGGACGAATTATTAAGATTGCGTCTTGTTTTGACAGTTAATTAAATCAAGAGTTATCACAGTCCTAAATTCGCATAAAAGTCTAATAAGATTTTGGCATCAACAAATACCTCGAAAATTAAGCACGCAAGGTCGTAAATACGGAGCATACATGGTATACCCCGTTAAATCTCCTAGGCGTAATAACTATTACAACCCACTCGAAATAAACCTGTAAACTCCATGACTAAAGCAAAGCAACACATTAACCCTAGGTGACTTCAATCCAACACAACATAGGCTAATTTAACCAAGAAAGCATGATCAAAATGCGATAAATAAATCGATAAATCTACACTAAAAAGTATGTAAATAAACGTAATAAATCTAAACTAAAAAGTGAGTAAAAATGCGATAAATAACGAAATACAAACATTGGAATCTCGAATTGATAGAAAAGATGGAGGATAGTGTTATACACAACCTCGACGGGCAAACCCCTCTATACGAGCAAACCGTCGGAGGGAGAAAATGGAACACTCCCCAAACCCTCCAAACCCACTCTTCCCTCTCTAACCCTAAGTATGAAAAATGATCTATTATTACAAGATATCTCCAAAAAAAAAAGAGAAATGTCTTCTATTTATACTAAGTTGGATAAAAGAAATAAGAGAAAAGGAAAAAGAAATGAAAAGGGGGAAAAGTTACAATTAAAGGATAAAAGAAAAAGGAAAAAGAAAATAAAAATTAGACAAAGAGGCTATAGATATTTTGGGCAAAACAGAGCACCGATCGACCGCAATCAAACCAGTTAACTAGGTGAACAGTAAAGGGGCCGCTGTCTACTATCCAAGCCAAAAAATCAAAACTCGATCGACCTTCGGAGCATGGTCGATCGATCGATGGGGTTGGAACTCCATCTCTTTCGTAGCTCAAGACCCACAAGGTGCGATTGAAACATACCCACATCGCCGCCGTTGATACATACCCACATCGCAGCTAAAATCGAAATCTCCATGGCAATCACCATTTTCGGCCAAAGTCGAGACCACAAAACAAAATCGCTACAAAAAATGGTGCCGAGACCAACAACCTCCATGACCCACTTGTTCCACCATTGTTGTCAAAAGTACAAACTCTAAAAAAAGTGACCAAAAAGACCCATTTGCGTATGTGATCAATATGCAAGCTCCAATTTCGGACAAAAGTCCTCAACCTGGAACGAACCCAAAACTCAAGTACAAACCCCATTTTTGCCAAAATCGCCCATGGATGAATTGGAGTGTGCTGCAAAATGAAAGAGAAAAGGACATGGAAGTCATTAAATAGATTGTTAATGAATAAATAAACTAATAATATAATTAGCTTATAATTCTTCCTCGATTAAAGGTTCGTGTTTCCTTTGTTTGGACTCCGATTCGTGTACTGTTCATGGCCACACGAAGCTTGGCCTGAGGGATACAACTTCCATGAATACTTCGGGCGAAAATCCCGAAGTGTAAAATTATGAAAATGCCCCTGAACGTACGAATCGTGACGAAACTTTACTGGAACGCTCCCAAACTTCATACTAAGCACCATAACACCTATAAAAGCTCAATAATACCTCAAATAATATATTAGCGCATCAAAATGGAGGTTGTTTGGTTAATGAGCATAATTATAGCAATTACGGTACCGAAGGGGGCTAAAATGCATGAGTTCGAGGGTAATTAAATGCAATATTCAATAATAATCTAGCACACTCGAGCAACCTTGAACTACTCTCTTACACATTTCAAATTAATAACTTTTTGATCAGTCCCTTATCAATAATAATTTTTTTTAAATAGTAACTAAAATTATATGAGATTACAATATATCCTTACAAACATTACTAATGTGAAAATAATAATTGAAGTGAATATCATGCATTAAAAGTTATTAATTCAATTTGGGATGGAAGAACAATAAGGTACACCATACAATACTTATCATTTTTTTAAAAAATTTAAAAAGGGTAAATTATGTTTAGTGCCTCATTATAAAACCCATTAAATGTTGAAAAAAGTCATATTATTATTTAACAAAAATTCACTTAACACATAAACCTACGTTTTTTATCAATTAACAAAAATTCACTTAACACATAAACCTACGTCTTTTATCAATTGTTCGTGCTAGTAGCCCCACCTCATACGAACGACTCGTAATCAACTTTAGCGACTTGCTGATGGAAAGCTTTCAGCTAAAGGGTGGAGGAAGGGTTAGGTGAAGGACATTTTGTTAAATTAGTAATGTTATTGGTTTAATTGTTTAAGTAATAATACTTCATGGGTGTTTTGTTAATTTCTCTAATTTAAAATGAAAACCAAATACATATTTTTCTAGGAAATATGTGAGATCAAATTTGTGCGAGTGCCTTATGGCTGGAGACCAGTATAATATGGTATATTTTCAAAATTTTAATTTTAAATAGAAATTAGATTGGTAGAAAAAAATCAAGTTCAATTGACTTTTAGATCATTTCTATGGCATTGGGGTATTTTTTTTTAAAAATGCTTTAAAGTCATTTTGCTCCCCCGATATCATATTTTTCTCTAAGGCTTTTAACTAGTGTAACCTTTCCCCGAAGAAAGGACTGTCGTGTGTCCTAGATCCCGACGATAGTTGGATTGCCACTCGACCAACAACCATTGTTTAATGGATAATTTTCATTAATTGTATAAATACCCTTTACATTTAACATTTTTCACCACAGTTTCTATCATGTGTCTTATTTGAAAACATGTAAACAGTTTCAATATCTTCTCTTCTTGAATTTCATTAGAGAACTTTCCTTCCCAGCAATTTGGAGATACCAAATGACAGGAAACCCTTGATAGCCGAACGCTTATGGGGAGTCATCACAACAATTTATTTTGGAGGATGAAAAGCCTTACTTTGTACGAGTTGAGCTTCTAAATTCGAGGACCCCATTTACAAAGAAAATAAAGGATTGTGGGAAATGAGGGCAACTTCTTTAATAAGGAGAACCGGCACAACGTGCACTGTTCTCCGAATTCTCTCAAGAGGCGGTATGACTCCATTAGTCGGGGTATGGGTCATTTTTTCCATCATTGGCTGAGTCGAGTGAGGTTGCCTAGTGGCTGCACCAGCACCAATGTTCTCCCTTTTCCACTCAAGAATAAAAGTTTGATACAGGGTAGTATTTCAAGTTCATGAAGTGTTACCTTTCTCTAATGGACACTTCAAAATCGAACTACGAGCTCTAAACTGGGTGAAAGCCGTGGAAGAAGGCTATAACCGCCTCCACATCGGACGAAAGTGTGCCCACCAATTTTGCATCAATCCTATCATTTGTGCCTGAAGAGAATCTTACTTGCCTTTTACGGAGAGCTTGTTGATGGATAACGATGCTTTCGTGAAGTTAACACAACTAAGAGTGCAGTGACTTATCAACATAGACGCCCTGAAGGAGAATAGAAAAGCCTACAATTGCTCCTACATCGCCATTATTTATGATATTGGGGCGAAATTTAATGCTCACTTACACTCACTTAATCAAAACAAATTAGTTGAGGCTGACGCCAAATAATCCTTATTGAATACAAAGTTAAGAATAACTTTAAAAGAAGAGAAGACATTATTAAAAAAAAATAAGATATGGCCAATCGTGACTACTCTAACAAGGATCCACGTACGCGCACTTATTGGGAGGATCGTAAAAGGGCCATCCTCATTAGGTGGGAGGCTGACCATGCTGCTGAGTGGGAAAACTAAGCGCAAGAATGAGATTTTGAGTTCCCAAGTGATTGGTATATTTATTTAAAAAATCTTAAGTATTATTATTTTTTATTATTTTAGTTCGAAGTAGTGTTAAGTTAACCTTTATTTTTTCTTACTAATTTATCTCTAAAATTTCATTCTTTAATAATTAATATTTATTCAATTGTGCAACTATTAACGTAACTCATTTAATTAAAATAATAATTTTACTCAACACATTTCACTAATATTTTGACATTACATTTAACACAAATGAAAATGAAACAACCTACAAATATTTGTCTCATTTCGAGGGCTTTTGGGGGTATAGTGGTAATCGCGTTGAATGGGTTCCTAACGGAACTTGCCTATTGGAGTCAGCTTTGACACATACCTTCAACTCCAACACTTATTGCAGTTCTGAAACCATGTTCAATTCCATCATTGCATCGGTAGATGAGAGCTTATGGGGGCACAACCTTGTCATCCTCCTCGAAGTAATAATAGCATTCAAGGTCAATTTCAACGGTGGGATACTTCCACCGATCGAAGAATCTCACATACGCTGAGAGTGCTTCCTTTCATGTGTTGAGATTTTGGATATGCCACCCATCCATATACCAAATAGTGTCATGGATATTGTCATAAATTTTGGGCCAAACCCCCTTGAAAATAATGTAAAATCCTGAAACCCTTGTCTAATGTTAAACTATTAAAAGGTTTGGTGTTTAAAACTATTGGTGGAGGGATTAATAGGTTACAAAAATTGATATTATTGGTGGCGTGACTTTTTAACTTCCACATGGGTAGTTCCTGCGGCAGATGGTTTGTCATGCCAATGTGACCAACGCTCCTCATGTGAGAAAAATCATGAGAAAAATCCTTAATTTTGCTCCTCCGTGACAACTTTATTAGTTTGGTCCATGCTTTCGAGAGCTACAATCATAAAATGAGGGAGCAAAAAATTACATTGTGCCATTTGACTCCATGCCTTAAATATGATCTTATTCCCATTTGTCATGTCATAATATTACTTTGGATTTTAAAGTTTAACGTATTATCATATTGAGTATCATTTTTATTTTTTATAATATTTTTGTGAGGAAAAATGTCACTAAAATTAGTAAATAATGTAACAATACCTCACAAAAGTGAAAATAATACCCAATGTGATAATACGTTAAACTTTAAAACCCAAATTAATATTATGACATAACAAATCAGAATAAGACCATCTTTAAATCATGGAACAAAATAACATAATAGTATATTTCTCCTTCATTTTATGATTTTGACTCTCCAAAATATGAATCAAACTTATAATACTAAGTTAAATTTTAACGTTATTATGGAGTAGTCAAATGAATCGATAATCGAAAAATTTATAGTTTATATATATATATATATATATATATATATATACGGTCAGGTTCCTCTGTAGATTTAAGTATGCGAATTAGCTATCTTCCAAAAAGGTCTTTGGACCGCGTTTGTCTTTTATGGACCACTTTCTCTCTCTAAGATTATTGGAAATATAAATTTGTACCCCAATAATTTCTAGAGTCTTTAAGCTTGTTTTAAAGTCTAATTGATCTAGAACAAGGAATGGTTCAGGGTTATCTCTTAAGATTTCTCTATCACTATTGTACTTTATTTCAGAATAGTGAGGATTATCCATATAAATACTTTTCTTAGGGTGTCTAGAGATTTAAAGAGGTTTTGAAGGAAAATAATCTAATCGTAAACACCCTATGAGGTATTGAGGTTTTATTTGTCTAGTTTCTTTATATATCTGATTAAAAATATAAACTATATCATTCTGTATAAATTCGTCTAAATCACAGTTATCGTAGGATGACCAAAATCTTCTATATGTTCTTGGTGAAGTTGGCTCTACAAAATTAAGGAATGGATAAATTCCTCCTGATCTAATTAGGAAAGTTCTTGTCTCAGCTAACCTTTTGCGTCTAATATATTTTAATGCTTCTATAGTATCAGTAAGTATTCTAGTATATTCTTGATATCTTTTAGGTCTTGAAAGGTCATCTGTAAATTCTGTAGTTCTTAAATCTTGTTTAAAGAGATCACGGACCTCGGTTCTAATTATTTTTATTTTAGGTACTTCTCTTGTTAACCACTCAATAATTTGCTATATGAATTTGTAGTTACCTCCTGCGTATATTAAAGCAATTTCTATCACTAGTTTATCCGAGGGGTCTGTGAGAGTCCACTTGTGGATTTCTCTTATTAAGCCTAGATTTGTTTGATTAACAAATGCTCAAAAGTCTATATTTCTATGAAGGCTCATGTAAGTATTTTAAGTTTTAACAATAATAATTGAAATATCTAGGGGTTTGGTTCGAGTTTATAACTTCCTTCTAGTCTGGAATTCCGTTATTTTCTTTCTTTCGTCTCTTTAGTTTGTTACTCTTTTTCTTCGGTCTATGCCTCCTGCAACTCTCTCTTTATGTGTCACACCTCAATCCACTAGTTTGGTGTTGAACCTATTTCCTTCATGTACTTCACCACGCCTAACACCCACCTGGCTAAGGGCTCACAATGAATCGGCATCTGACGGCGGTTCAACGGTATAACACCTACGTGCTACACCAGAGGTTCAACACAATACTCCTCTATGAATAGAAAGTTGGAGACATTTGGAGAATAATAACAACTTAACATAAGAAAATTCTGCAAAAAAAAATTACTTTTATCACATAATATAAGTAAATACAACTATTCCCTCTCCCTTAATTATGAGAGGTTTACTCACTCATATACATATTACTCTCTCTCTCTCTCTCTCTCTCTCTCTCTCTCTCTCTCTCTCTCTCTCTCTCTCTCTCTTTATCTCTCTCTCTCTCTCTCTCTCTCTCTCTATATATATATATATATATATATATATATATATATATATTTTCTAGGCTCTCTTTCTGAACTTCAGATATCCCTCTAAACTCAAATGATTTTTATTCATACTAAACGCTACTTTTTATAATTGTAAGGGCACATGCAATTGACTGGCAATCGGTGGCTTAAAAGCTAACCGAAAGTAATTTCGTCGTCTATCAATAATTCTGGAAGGTCTTTGTATGAGCCTATTTCTCTTTAGAAAATGAGGTATCTGGTGGTCCACAGGTCAAGCCAATGAAAAGAATCTGTTGTCTTGTGATTGTAACGAATCTTTTGCAAGTGGTCTAAATAATAGAGTCTTCCGTCTTTAATAATTCATTAAATAAGGTGGGGCCCTTATCTATCTCGTTTGATTCTTCTGTTATATTTTCGCCGATGTCTTTATCCGGTAGAGCATTATTGTTGAATTATTCATCAATGAGGCCCACCACTCTAATGTTGGCAGGAAAGCTATCTCTACCATTTCTTTAGATTCTTTTTTGAGCCTTCCATTGAATGACTTATCTGCTTGGATAATCAGGCTTTCCTTATGGTACAGAGTGTACCATTTTTCTTGACTTGTCAGTAACTTCATAATTTCTATCGTCTCCATAGCTTGGGCAATTTGGATTTTGGACTTGTCAACAGTTAGGTCTTTAGTTTCGTTTTCAGATTGAATTTCAACATATTCGGATGAAAAAGTGGAGAATCTAATGAGTCTAAATCCTACAACTCTCATTCCTCTATAGGAACTTGGAGTAATCCGGTAAATTCTAATGAACAGGGGAAGATATTCTTCTACTTTCTTAGCATACTCATGGTCTATTTTTCCAAGAGTAATAACATCTTTTTGTAATACCCCGTATTTTTATGATATTTATTTATGGGATTAATTGAATTAAATGTGTATTAATTAGGAATTAATCCGGATAAAAATACTAGCGAGATGCGAGTTGTTATTTGATTTTAATGAGTATATATGGCTATATATGAATATTGAAATTATGAAATTTATCGTGAGATTGAAATACGGCAATTTGGAATTTTGTTGAGACGCGTGTGATAGTCGCGTCAGGAATATAATTATTTTAATTAAAAAGTGAATTTTATTTCTATTAACTGTATGGTCATTTTGAGTGCGCCAACGCGTCCGTAAGGGTCGAAATAGTCATAAAACACTAGCCGGGGGTTTAGTTTGGGTCCCGGGGCATTTTTAGGCCATACCGGCAACGTAAAAGGGTAGTTTGGTAATTTTGGAATTTTGGGAATTAAAACCCACGAAAATTAGGAATTAAAAATCTAATTTGGAATTTACCCACTAAACCCACTAACTACACCTTATGACTTAATGGGCTACGGGGGTTATTGGAATGAGTTTTGAAAGAGTTTCCTAGGGCAACCTTAACCACCATTGTCATCCTTAGAGAAAAGCTGGTAGAGAGAGAAAGAAAGGAAAATTCTGCAGAGAGAGAGAGAACAAATCAACCTTCATCAATCCAACACCAAATTCAGAGAAAGATTAGAGACAAGTGGTGTAATTTCATTATTTGCAAAGAATGTTTCTTCCATGCATAGGAAATTATGAAATTGTATTATTTTGGGAGTTTGATAAAAACCCATTGAATTGGAAGCAGAATTTTATATTTTGATGAAAAGATTTCATGCAGAATTGTGTTAGGATGATTATTCTTATAGAAATACATCTTGTATATAACAAAAACGGATTTAATTATGCCCTTGGTGATTTTAAAATTTTAGGGTTCATGTTCATGGGATTTGGGGATAAATGAAGGGAATTGATGATTTGATGATGTTTAGGAAGATTTGTCCCTATTTAAATGTTTAATTATGACCTACGAATGTTTAGTATGGATTATAAACCTTAAAATAATGTTGGGAAGATTTCTATGTGGGATTAGAAGTGAAGAAAGATTGGAAAAACGAAAAAGGGAAAATCTGGGCTCGAAACTGGCCTCTCGTTAGAAGACCTGCCCAGGTCGTTCGAACGAGCTCGTTCGAACGATCTTCTAACGAGTTGACAGTTTGCTTTCTAACAAGAGGGATGTTCGTTCGATGCCTTTCGTTCGAACGAGATCTCGTTAGATGCCCAGTTCGTTCGAACAGCCTCGTTCGAACGAGACTTCTAACGAGCTGACAGTCTAGGCTTTTTGGCCTGTTTTGATTTCGCGTGTCCCGTAACCTTGTTTAATTGTAGACATAACATTCCCTTGATGATAAATTGTTATAGTTGGGATATATTGAGGAGTAAAACATAGAAGTGTGATTTGAATTGAATGGAAATTGTGGAATAGGACGTGAGTGACTATTACGATGCGAGAATTATTGACGACTTAGATAATTGAATTAATCGGGAACTTATGAATTGTGCAACATTATAAGTCGGTACGAGAATGAGAAGTGTACCACAAATAAATTACGGTGATTACTAAGATGTGTGTATACTTAGTATATGTATATGATTTTATGTGTATGACATACCTACCATACTTGCTATCACGGGAGGTTTACGTTCGCTTAGGGCCCTCTAATCCTTGTGTTGCTCGGATTTAGATTGGTACCTCGAGAACATAGGTCAGAGAAGGACTTATTGGGATGTTAATAAGTCTGCTGATCGTGGGAGCGTAGGTATGTGCGTGACCCATGTGATGTGACTGTGTTCGCCTCCATTGTTTGTGATTTGCTATTATCTGAGAACGATTCCTGAGAGATTCGAAATGCGTGATCCTTATGTACGTGATGTACCGGGATGGATAGCAGAGTATGTGTGCACCGCAGCTTAGTCTCGGGGTGCTTGTATTGTATATTTATGACGTGAACAATATACACTTAAATTAATGAAAACTTTCATGTTGGTATTGTGCGTATATATACAGAAACGCTTTGAGTAACTATAAAGGGATAACCTGTAATAAATTGTATTGCTAATAATTGAGAATCTGAGTTTAAGTAAAGCCCTACTTAATTGACGGCGTTAGAATGTATAATGAGAATCGAGTAGAAAGGATAGAACTCATGTCAGTTTAGTTAGATAAAAAAAAATATCACTTAGATGGGTGCTATTCGTTAGGAGTGCACAATTAGTCGAGAGGTGAGCATTTCATGCGAGTGCACGTCCTAACATGTATTTTGCATTCATTGTTTTAATGTCATTAAAGCACTTGCTATTTTTAAATACTCTCCACTTTCGGGCTCTGACCCGTTTGCTTTCAAATCTATTTTTGTAAAAAAAAAACCATTTTAGGTGCCCAGCCACAAGGACACCATGCTTAGGATCCTCATTCAGGTGACGAGCTGTAGCTGCTTGTGGAAGTTACAGGACTTTGCCAGTAGACGCTTCATCTATCTTGACTCTATATTCAGATTTCATCAGTTGTAGGGCATGTCGCCCATTTCTATTAGAAACATTTCCTATTTCAGATTTTCAGACTTTTGGCATGTAATTAATTCAGGATACATTGTTTTACTTAGTTCAGTTGTGGGATTGTTGTGAGGAGTTTTCCTCCGGACTTATTATTTTGTTGGTTATTCTATTGCTTCGTTATGGTGAATGGTTGTTATTCTTTCATTATCCTCTTATTGCATGTTAATCAGAGTTAACTTAAAATTTGGCAACTCACTTTTTAAATACTCGGTGGTTAGTAATCATTAAAATGTTTTCGACAGTGATGCTATTAACTGAAAAAACTTGGCATTTTGTATTAATTTAATAAAGGAGTAGCTACCCGGTATATAATTAGTCGGGGTGTCACACTTTGACAGTCTACATTTGAACGAGTCCAATCAACCCATGGTCTGCCAAAGTTATATGTGCCATGTGTGTTTTTCCAAAAAAATAAATTTTTAGAACGTCTTGGAAAACCCCCCTAATCATTCAGGCATCTCCATTAATATTAGATAATAACATATTGAAATGTTCCATAATGCTATCACTCTCTTTTTGATAGTCTTATGAAAATGGAAGATTATTATAACCAAATGGTATAACAATATTAGTCTTAAAAGTCTTTTGTTACTAATAAAAATTATTAACTTGATTAATTTTTAGAAAATAATCTTCAGGGAAAGCATTAGCCTTACAAATACTCTGAGAACAACTTGTAACTATAAAAGCTGAAAGTCTTTTAGGATAATCTTTGTGTTATATGAATAATTCTACAAAACAAGCATTAGGTTTAGTAGAAATTCCTAAATTATTCTTTTCTAGTATAGATATTCCTGTCTGAGGTTTACTAAAATATCTATAATTGTCAAGTCTTATGTACTACTATCAGAGAAGTTTTCTTCTAGATCATAGGAAATTCCTTTTCCTTTTAAGTCTTAACTTTTTTTTAATCTATTGGATACATTTCTATCAATGTCTTGATAATATGTTTTAATATCTTGGTTTATTTGAGCATCATACTAGGTAGTATAAATTGCTATAAATCTAGTTCTCCAACAGTTTTCATGGTAGTGTAATTGACAAATAACACAAGCCATAAATAATTTTATTTGTATACTCTAAAAACATTTGATACATCTAAAGTCTTTCTTGCTACATTTCATTTCAAATGTGCAATAATGTTCTTCATCATAGTAACCTCTAGGTATACATGTTAGTAACTCAAGATTATTAATTATCCATCATTTCGTTAAAAGAGGGCTTAATATACATTTATACCAAGCTTCTTCAAAATTTATATAATCATCTTACTGATCAATTTTTATCATATATAAATCTTGATTGTCTTGAGAGTATTCATACTCATTAGTATCACTATTATAGTCTTCTGAATCACTATTTGTGTATGAACTACAGATACTAGTATTATCATTTTCTATATCTGATATTTCTATAGTGCATAGAATATATAATTCTTCCTGATCTGCAAAGTCTAGTATTGTATTAATAATCTTAATAAATTCCTTATCTTTTTTGTTAGGACAATCCTTAGCAAAGTGTCTTTCTTTGCCGCAAGTCCAACATTCTTTGACAGTAGTCTTAGATCGAGCTATTTCTTTTTCCTTCCTATAATTAAGAACCTTCTTATGTTTGTTGGTATTCTTGTTAAAATATCTTCTTTGGTTAAATCTATTTTTCTTAGCTCTGAAATTCCTTTCTCTAATGTTAGTAGATGATCTAAATCTATATTTCTTTGGAAAACCTAAAAATCTAGCCTTAAACTTATTTTGTTTCCAATTTATCTTATTCTTTTTTAACTTTTTGTCTTTAGATTCACCCCCACATCCCCGTTGGATTGGAGCAATCTCTCTTTCGTCTTTAATTGGAGGAATCTATTTGAAAGTTCATTCAATTAACTTTCCTTGAGTCCTATCTCGTATTTGAGATATGATATATCTTTGGAAAAAATTATTCTTTCAATAAGGGAGTTATTCTTAACACCAACAACTCTTAGCCAATTCATGTATTCATTAATTGGGATTTGTCCAATAACTAGTATTTTTCTAAAATATTCATCTTTTAAGGTCTCACCAAATTCTTTAATTTGGTAATATAATTGTTCATAATTGTTGCTATATTCATTGATCTTATCTAGTATACAAATACTAAGAGGAGCTAACTTAGTTTTTGCTAAGTCTTGTTCATTTATTTAAGATAAATGTCTAGCTCCAATGAATTCTGAAGTAAATAATTGAATATATTCTTCAATTGATCTTTATTCTAGTTTTTCTTTCATTTTCTCAATCTTAGCTAGGGACTCTATATCTGTAGGTTATCTTAGACTGTCTAAATAATCCTTTGGAACACCTCTAAAGGATTTCTCAACGTATTGTTTACATGAACTCGCATCCCATTATTAATTAGATGTAAAATACATATTCATTTGATTACACCATTAGTCTAAGGATTTCTTCCAATCTTGGACATTGTCTAAATTAACGTATATCCCAATAGGATTTATGGTTTGACTTTCCATGGACTTAACAGGAGTATGTAAGGACACAAATTTCCAATTGAGTCCCTTGTTGTTTTGGCTCAATTCCGAACAAAAACGTTTGAGTCATAGGATAGAATACTTGACCATTCTTCAATCCTATGACATGCAAGAGTTGAAGACGTAGCGGATAAGTCTTATAAAGCTTCATCATTTCCGAGTTTCAAGTGTCATGTTTCTACGTCTTCAACATCTTATTCCATAGTCTCCAAAGGTATGAATGCATTTCTATATCTATATAGGGAGACTTGGAATAAGTTTATATTGGGTGTATTTTATTTTAAACTAAGGTTTATTTTCAGAAGGTTTCTTTAAAACTTTAAAATAAAGTGTATGGGCTAAAAATGCAAAATTTTAAACTTTATGATTTTTTGTTTGAAATTTTCGTTCTAACGTGTTTTTCGTTCGAACGAGAATTTCGTTCGAACGAGATTTACCAACGACTTGCCACTGAAAACTCGTTAGATAGTTCGTTCGAACGAGATTCGACGAGAACAATTTTTGACAGTTTTTTAGCACTTTCCCACTACTTTGTCCCACTATTCTTTCACAGAATTTAATGACTTCGGGAACATAATTTTTCTAAGAACTTTTTTCATCTCTTAGTGAGTGTTTGAGAGCTTAATTCTCTCATAAAAAGTTCCCTTGGTGTTTGTTATCTATATTGATATATTCAAAGAACAAAACCAAGTTTGCACCCAATAAACATTGTTTTAATCCAAGTCTCTCTCTCTCTCTCTCTCTATATATATATATATATATATATATATATATATATATACATATACATCTTGCTTGGAGAGTTTGTTTGGCACCGAATTCGTCTCTACCATGAAAGAGCGTTTGGGTTTACTTCTACATCCCACAAAGAAGAAGTTCGTGTTTTGCTATGGCATTCTCACATGGTGAAAGGCACCATGTGTGGTTGACGGTGGTTCCTACAGCCTCATTGGTGGTTTCCAAGGTTCCGGTGGAGTCTGGGATTGTCGGCTAGGTAGAGGTAGTTACAAGAAGATGCCTCGGGGCTTAAAGGAGTCGAGTCGAGTGTTGTAAGGCATCTTGCTTGTAATTGTAATTTCTTACTTAGTGGACTTAAGGCTAGGGCAATCCGAGGTTTTTTACCATTGTGGGTTTTTCCTCGTACATCGCGGCATAGTGGTTTGTGATTTATTTTATCTTGCTATATCACCTAGATGCATGCTTAGGGCTAAAAGATAAAATTGGTTTAAATCACTACTTATTTAATTTTGTGCTAAATTAATTTGGGTAATGTTTAATTTAATTCAAGTCATTAATTTTATTGGATAAAATTTGGTTTGGCCTAATATTGCAAATTAGATTAATTTTGTTAGGCAAATTTCTAGGACTTGGGTTGAATTAATTTTGTTTAAGTGAAATTAAAAGTTGTGTGGATTTAATCTAATTTCACATCGTTTAATTTTAATTTGAAAGAAATTAAAATTTGGTGTTTGTGTGTGTTTAATTGAACCATCTCGCTTTAGCATCTATAAAAGGAAATTGAAAATTACTTTTTGTAATAAGATTTTAAATTTGGGGGCCTCGTGTTTCAACAAGTGGTATCAGAGCATTGATTGAGAAAACCTCGCATTTTCAAATCGGTATCAGAGCCAGAGCGCTAATTTATCGCGTCAAAGATCCGTTTTTCGGCTTTTATTATTTTTGTGCTCCTTGTATTTTTAGGTGGTTCATTTTTTACTCATTCTCAATTGTTGTGTTGTATCTCTCGATGGGACATCTTAATGATAATTTTTCCATTTCTAATGATAATGAAGTTTTTACTATTCGAGAGGAATTTAATGGGCTATATAAGTGTAATGAAAAATTAAGAGAATTAAATTTGAGATTTGCAAAAAGAATTAAATTTCTTGAAAATGAAAATTCTTATTTTAAAGCTAAAGTTGAATTTTTGCAAACCTTGCTATCTCAAAAATATATTTTTCGTGAAAAGCTCATGGACATAAATTACAATTTTAATATTTGAGAAATGTCCAAAAAAGAGAGTGATTGCCGAGAAAAGACTCTTAGGGACAAGTTTGCTCACGTTGAGGGGGAGAGTGATAACCTTCTAGGAGTTATAGAAAATTTAAAGAAGGAGTCCCGTAAAATTGAGGAGTCTCATTTATTACTTGAGTCAAAAATTCTAAAAATAAAAAATAACTTACAATACTCGAGTAGTAGTTGTAATGGTTTTAGCTCATCTAGTTCCAATATTTTTGTTGCTAAAGCTAAAACCATTGTTTGTTTTAGAGGGTCAACTTTATCCAAGGACTTTAGAAAATGTCACACCATAGGTATCATTCCTCGTGTTTTAACATGCTTGCATTGTTGTAGGAAAGGCCACCTTAAGTCATTTTGTTTTTATCTTAAAAGAAGTCCTAGGAAGTCTATGTCTAGCATTTCATTAATTTCCAAACCCCATCATTTTAAATATACATCTATATGGGTTAGGAAATCATTTTTAGACGCGCTAGATATTAGATTTGTTGATTCTCATTTGCTTTCACATGAAACCTCACTTGCTAAATCTAAAGGTTGAATGTTTTAGTTGTTTTCATACTTTAGCTTTTGTGCTTCATGCTATATTATCCTGCTAATTGTATGCTTCTTAATCATTTTCTAGTCTATGCTCCATGCTTAATCACATGTAAGAATAATGATTTTTGTTTATCTTTTGTATTCTATTTCTTTCATTTTAGTTTGCATTAAATGAAAAATACAAAAAGATTTTTTTTTATCATTTGTGTTTTACCCTTTTCATAATTCATGCTTACTGAAAAATACAAATGACTTTTGTGTGTCTTTTGAGTAAATATTTCTAGTTTTGGTTAAAATTTTGAAAACTCAAAAAGATTTTATTTTGTGTGTATTTTGGTTTTACACACATTTTGTGGCATATGTTTGTGTTTGAATCCTCATTTCTCTTCCATGTGACTAGAACTTTTGGTTAGAATTTTAATCCTTAAAATGTTCTTTATCATGCTTACATGGAGTAGCTTAAGTTTGACTTGCTTAATGGATTCACTTTTATATGCCTTTACACACATGCACGAGCTTTTTGAACCCTAACGTCACATGTTATATTTGAGCTTTGTGAGGTGTTATCCTACCAATATTATCATCTACATGTTATGTGGCTTAGGAGGACTAGTGCATGTTAAAATCCGTTGCACGTGAGATTTATGTGAGATATAAAAAAATGATGTATATAAATGTGCAGGGGGAAGGGCTCCGAAAGGAAAATTCATCCTTTGCGAGTAAGCCACCATTTGGTTGGACCTAAAAGAAGTACGTGGTCCAAAGGCCTAAAAGAAAATATGGCATTAAAAGAAAAATAATTTAACAAGGCCTAATTTGTTTAATTGATTTATTCATTCAAAATAATAATATATATGCTTATTGAGGGAGTTTGGATGATATATCAACGGTTTGCACAATGTCCATTTATCCTAGTTGCGCTTTCAATATCATGACTCTATTGGTTTGTAGAATCATCAACATGCTAGGCTTGCATGCATTGTGTTTGTTTGTTCATTAGTTCACTTTATCCTGTCACATAAAGGCTAAATTCTAGTTGATAAAGTTTTACAATCAAATGCGAACTACGTGAACACATTTAAGTGATTGGGTTTTAATTCATTGGTATCTTGTTCGCACCCCTTCACTTCCGTTTTCGTATGACACATTTATGCTATAAGAGTGTGGAAAAACTTATGTTATTTAGTTTTGTGTCATTTTGGTGTTTATATCTATATGTGTGTACTTATGCTTAGTTTGTATCTATTGTGTATACATATATACGATATTTTTTTTATTTTGAGTCTTTGCCATGTTTAGCTAGTTCATCTTTACTTTTAATTCATTTTTGGTATCTATCTTGTTGCAAATATTGTTTCGATATCACATGCTTAGATTATTACAATCATTTGATATCTTTTGTCATCGCATCATCGTTGATATTCATATGTTTATGTGGATTAGTTGAATTTGAGTTGCCCATGTGCTTTAACGTTTTCATCACTTTACACACTATTGCATGTTTAGCTTGTTATCCCATACTATTTATCCCTTATTTAGTTTAGGGGGTGTATATGCTTTATTTGAGGTAGATAAGTTAATTTTTTATTCTTTAGCCTTTGTCTATTCCTGAACAAAAAGGGGGAGAATGATAGGGGGAGAAATGGTATCTAATCCTATTGCAACCGTATCTTAGTTTGGGAGATTTAACTTAGCGGGATTACCATGATTGTAAATGGGGAAAATGTTGGTTTCTTCCATGCTACTAGGGGTTTAAGGCAAGGGGATCCATTATCCCCAAGCCTCTTCATCATAATGTTTGATGTCCTTTCTAGAAACTTGCATAATCTTTTTCTGCAGACCTTTTATGTAGGCTACAAGATGCCTATAGGTAGTCCCAGATTTAATCACCTAGAATTCGCTGATGATCTGATCATTTTAGCTCAGGTATGAGAAAGGAAGTGAAGAATCTAATGGAGGTTTTGAGGGCTTATGAGAGGGATTCAGGTCAATTGATCAGTACATCCAAAAGTTTCCTTATTTTGCCAAATAAAATCAAATCGGGCTCTATATCATTCCTAAGGCAGTATACTGGTATGTGCATTAAGAATGATCCTATAACCTACCTTGGATGCCCTTTATTCAGTGGGAGAAGGAGAATTATTTACTTTGAAGGAATGGTTAAAAAAATTAGGCATAAGCTTACTGGATGGAAAGCTAAATGTTTATCTACAGGTGGCAAGTTGGTCCTTAATAAGTCTGTGCTAATGTCTATGAATCTTTATTTTATGGCTGCAATGTCTCCTCCTAAAATAGTTATTAATAGACTGCACAGTCTTATGGCTAACTTTTTTTGGAGCTTTAGAAATGGAGATCAAAGACATCACTGGTGTAAATGGGAAAATATCACTAGACCTACTAATGAAGGAGGATTGGGGATCATAAATCTTTATGATATAGGCAAATCTTTAAGCATGAAGATGTGGTGGAGTTTAAGGAGTAAAAGATCTTTATGGTCTCAATTTATGCACGCTGCGTATTACAGGAATGATCATCCAACAACTGCTCCTCCAAAAGTAGGAGCTCATACATGGAATAAAATGTGTTTAATTAGAGAGGATGCTGAAGAACATATGCAATGGAAAATTGGTAGAGGGCAAATCAGTATTTTTAAGGATAACTGGGGTATAGAAGAAATAAAAAATCTGGAGGTGCTGGAGGATCAAACTGTAAAAAAATTGTGGAATTTGGATCAGAAATGGGACAAAGATAAGCTGGAAAAGTACTTCCCTTTTGAGACATATGCAAAGATATTAAAATATCATGAGATTTAGGAGGATCAGCCTGATAAGTTGATTTGGAAATTAAGTAACAGTGGGTCTTTTACTATATCTTCTGCATGGGAGATATGTAGAACAAGGAAATTAATTCAGATCAGTGGAAAATTCATATGGCACCCATATATCCCAATCAAGATTCCAGTTCTGATGTGGAAACTCTTAAGCAATTTGCTTCCTACAGATGATAAGGTTAAATCTATAGGGATAAGAGGACCTTCCAAATGTTCGTGTTGTATTTACCCTCAAGAGGAAACCATTGACCATATATTTGAGGAAGGGGAGGTTTCTTCTAAAGTTTGGGATAAACTTACTCAAGAGCATGGTATTAGGAGGGGAAATGGAGGAATTCGAAGCCAATTATTTCAATGATGGCTTCATGGCCACAAGACTGACTCTGTCGTCAACAAAGTGATTCCATCTATTGTGTGTTGGTGCTTATGGATTCATATAAACAAATGCAAATATGATGAATTTTTGTCTAATGTTTGTTCAGTATTGTATCAGGTACTCCAAATGAAGATTCTTCTCATTCCAAATCCTTCCCAATATATTCCTTCTAAAAGGCTGGAGGTTAGATGGTTATTTCCTCGCAATGGTGCTTTAAAGCTTAACACAGATGGTAGTGCTTTGGGATCAAATGGTAAGGGTGGAGGAGGTGGGATTCTTCAAAATCAGGAAGGAGAGTTGCTATGGGCATTTTCCACATCTCTAAAAGATGTAACAAATATGGAGGCAGAGGTTATAGCTTTAAAATGTGGTTTGGAATACTACATGGATCTTAAGGACTATGAGCTTCATATTGAATGCGATTGAAAAGTATTGGTAGATATTATCGAAGGAAACTCATCAATCCCTTGGAAAATCAACTGGACAATGCGTGTAATTTTTCAAATGCTGTAGAAGATAAATTTCTCCATCACTCACATATATAGAGAAGTAAACAAAGTGGCAGACTATCTTGCTAATCTGGGGAGTAAAGAAGACAAAAACATCTTTGTATCTCTCATCAAGCGTTTCCTAATCAATTAAAAGGGATTTTGATCACAGACAGATGGAGTCTTCCAAATTTTATAAATGTTTAAGTGTTGATGGTGTCAAATTCTTACTATTAATGGTTTCAAGTTAGGATTAATTTCATCATCTATCTCTATATCTCATGTAAGGGTTCTCAAATATAAAGAACCTCATTTATATGTTTTGGTTTTAAAGGATTATAGTAGAATCCTTAATGTAAGCTATTTAGAAGAGGCCAGTTCTTCTAATCTTTCTTCAGAATAAAAATCACTTTTGAAAAAAAAAAGACATCTTTCTAAGTAGATCATTTCAAAAAGGGGGAGAATTAATTGAGGGGGAGTCTTTATTTAAATTGCATTTAATATTTGAATATTCCCTATGCATTTAATAGTTTGCTTAAGTGTGCAGGTATTGTAAAGCGACATCTATTTGAAGTGGCAAAGCGTTTAATTCTAAAGTGGTATTCGAGTCAAGAATTGTACTCTTTATTTTGGGTGGGATGTTTTTGAGTCTAGTGAGCTTGACGGCCCTTTACGATTTTTATTTAGTTTTTCTCCCGAAATAGCCAAAGGGGGAGATTTGTAAGGACACAAATTTCCAATTAAGTCCCTTGTTGTTTTGGCTCAATTCCGGACAAAAACGTTTGAGTCATAGGATAGAATACTTTATCATCCTTCAAGCCTATGACATCCAAGAGTTCAAGACGTAGAGGCCAAGTCTTATAAATCTTCGTCATTACCGAGTTTCAAGTGTCAGGTTTCTACGTCATCAACATCATATTCCATAGTCTCCAAAGGTATGAATGCATTTCTATATCTATATACGGAGACTTGGAATAAGTTTATATTGGGTGTATTTTATTTTAAACTAAGTTTTATTTTCAGAAGGTTTCTTTAAAACTTTAAAATAAAGTTTCTGGGCTAAAAATTATTTTTTTAAACTTTCTGGTTTTTCGTTCGAAATTGTCGTTTGAACGAGTTTTTCGTTCGAACGAGAATTTCGTTTGAAGAGGTTTGACGACGACTTGCAACTGAAAACTCGTTAGATAGTTCGTTCGAATGAAATGTCATTCGAACGAAAATGTTGTTCGAACAAGATTTCGATGGGAACAGTTTTTGGCAGTTTTTTGGCACTTTCTCACTACTTTGTCCCACTATTCTTCCACAGAATTTAATGACTTCGGGAACATAATTTTTCTAAGAAATTTTTCCATCTCTTAGTGAGTGTTTGAGAGCTTAATTCTTTCATAAAAAGTTACCTTAGTGTTTGTTATCCAAATTGATATATTCAAAGAACAAAACCAAGTTTACACCCAATAAACATTGTTTTAATCCAAGTCTCTCTCTCTATATATATACATCTTGCTTGGAGGGTTTGTTTGGCACCGAATTCGTCTCTACTGTGAAAGAGTGTTTGGGTTTACTTCTACATCCCACAAAGAAGAAGTTCGTGTTTTGCTGCGGCATTCTCACATGGTGAAAGGCACCATGTGTGGTTGACGGTGGTTCTTACAGCCTCATTGGTGGTTTCCAAGGTTCTGGTGGAGTTTGGGATTGTCGTCTAGGCAGAGGTAGTTACAATAACACGCATTGGGGCTTGAAGGAGTCGAGTCGAGTGTTGTAAGTCATCTTTCTTGTAATTATAATTCCATACTTAGTGGACTTAAGGCTAGGGCTTTCCGAGGTTTTTTCCCGTTGTGGGTTTTTCCTCGTACATCGCGGCGTAGTGGTTTATTTTATCTTGCTATATCACCTAGATGCATGCTTAGGGATAAAATATAAAATTGATTTAAATCATTACTTATTTAATTTGGTGCTAAATTAATTTGGGTAATGTTTAATTTAATTCAAGTCATTAATTTTATTGGATAAAATTTGGTTTGGCCTAATATTGCAAATTGGATTAATTTTGTTAGGCAAATTTCTAGGACTTGGATTGAATTAATTTGGTTTAAGTGAAATTAAAAGTTGTGTGGATTTAATCAAATTTCACTTCATTTAATTTCAGTTTGAAAGAAATTAAAACTTGGTGTTTGTGTGTGTTTAATTGAACCATCTCGCTTCCGCATCTATAAAAGGAAATTGAAAATTACTTTTTGTAATAAGATTTTAAAATTAGGGGACTCGTGTTCCAACAAGTGGTATCAGGGCATTGATTGAGAAAACCTCGCATTTTCAGAGTAAAACTCTTGTCACTAATTGGAAAGTCTTTTATATAATCAGGTTTGGTCTTTACCAAAGTGTTTGAATAAATCGGAATATTTATTCCTATTGGTTAACTAAAGAGTCTAGAAACATCATTTAGCCTACTACCGATTCCTATCTCTTTCTTACTAGGACCTACATGTAGCTGGCATTAATCTTTCTTCTCCTCCTTCCATTAGTCTTAAGTTTCTAAGAAGTTCTTTAGTATTCTTAGATTATTTTCGTTTTAATATATGGTCTTGGGATATCATATTAAATCTATCTTTATCTTGGAACCTAATAGAATGACTTCTTTTAAGATGTTCTTTAAATTTCTTCATATCCAATTCTAATGGCTCTTGTCCAAAGTTTTGGATTCTAGCCTTTTCTTTAACTAAATCTTTTTGTTCAAATGATCTTCTCGAGCTTGTCTTAACAAGCTAGAGATTCTCCTTCAGAAGGATCATTAATCATGGCTTCTCGCACATTTCTAAATCTAATTTCTTTAATATGGAGACTTTTACTAGTAATCTTAGGAGTAACAAAATAGATAGTAACATTTCCAGTGACATTGTCTTGATTAATAAACAAAGGTTTATTTTTTATAGTCTTAGTTTCTTTAAATTCTGGCAATTGCCAAAGGGTCTTAGATTTTTCTTTCATAGGTGTGGTATTCCTAATACTGTAAGTATGGTTGTAGTCTGGATTATTAATTCTAACTAATATTTCTTCATTAAGTCTACTGCTAGAAATTCCCGATTACATTCATTGATAGGGGAATTGGGAGAATTTCACATAGCTTTGGAATACTATATTGATATTAGCATCTGGGATAATATAGTCTTCATAGAAGCTAGCATATAAGATTAACTTAAAATATTTGGTTGTATCTACAGTTACTGTAAATTCCGAAATGACATTAAAGTATCCTATATTGTCTGGCATTTCTAATTGGGCTATCCCAATAAGGCTTTTCTCAAAATATTGCCATCTTTTATCTATTAAACAACATAATATATTGATATTATTTTGAGGTCTATGTAAACCTTGGATTCTTGCTTGAAAAAGTCCAAAGGTTAGGAATTGGAATTTTCTATCAGTTCCTCTTGATCTTAGCCATTCTGAGTCAAAAACTTGAAGTTTAGTATTGGATGTGTCTAACACATGATTTCTACAATAATAAGTTATATTATAATTAGGTGTTTTGGGAGTTGCTCCTTCTTTGAATAAGTCTATGTATCTAACTGCTGAAAGTTCTCCATTATACATGGAGTCTTCTATAATTTTCCAGTTAACTTCACCCCATTCCTTGCATTGAAGAGGATTGGTGAATTTTTTTTCTTTCCACCATGTTCTAACATTGGAGGATGAATCTTTAAGTCTTTGAAGCATCAAATTATTGTGTCCAATATTTGGGATGGGGCTAGATATCTTACTAGTCTTATTTAATCCATCATTTATGATTATCTATTTATGGTCTTTCCTTCTATAGTTCTTATAGGAGGAGATTTTTTAAATTTACAGGTGGTTACCTATTTTTGTTCAAGTTTTTTTTAATTCTTTCTTAAGAGTCTGAATAATATTTTTATTTTTTTATCTGAGCAAGGATTTCTTTAAATTATCATTAATATCTTCATTTTTCTTAGCAAGAGTATTATAAATCTTTGCAATGTAGTGTTTTACTTCATTATCGTTTTCTTGTTGTTGCAAAGATTCCTGTGTCATTCTAGGTTCTATATATTCTACGAATTTTTCTATTTTATCTAGGCATGTAAGAATAAAATGAGAGTCTAATTCTGCTTGGGAAGGTTTATTATATATAACCTTAATTCCCTTTATAGTTTCATCATATTTTTCTTCTGCTTGGGCTATATTCAGTCTTAGTTCATAAACAATACTATTCATTCTGGGTAGGTTATGGCTTTCCATATTATTAAGATAATTGGCTAAATTTTGCTAAAATTTATAAAAGTCTGTATAGAAGGTGGTGAATCCTCATGTCTTAGATTTTAAATCTAATTGTAAGTCTTTAACAAAGCTACTATTGTAGTCTTGTGAGGCTTCTATTATGGTTGAGATTTAAGTTAATCTTTCAAGTATAAGTCATGATGCTTTAACAGCATTAGCAATCTCATTTTCATTTGTCTAATAATAAAATCTTTCATCATTTATCTTTTCTAGAATTATTTGGTAAAATTTTGCTAAAGTCTGAATAGAGGGGTTTTCAGGTACCTCATTCTAGTCTGAGAATTTTAGTAGAATTTTAGTTACCTCATTCCAGTCTAAGAATTATTTGGTAATACTTATATAAGTTCTATTAGAATTTGGCTATCTATTTCTTGTATTTGTTTAGAGATATTTTTTATATCTGTTTCTAGGGTTTGTATGTCTTTAAATAATTGTCTTAAAATAAGTAGGATACACTTATTTTGGTCTATTATGCTATTGATAGCGCTGGCAGTAACTTGCATGTTGTCTGCGCGTTTGGCTGGGATATGTTCAATGTGCGAACAACTGTCTATGTGTGAGGTTAAACAACCTTCTAACTCTTAATCATTATAAGTATGGATGGGTATGGATGATAATCTGGATGGATTCCAAAAATATCTTTGTAAATGTGTAAGATAAATTTCAAGAGCATTAAAGTCTTTTACTAATGTTGGTCTGAGAGGAGCGTCTTGGCTCTGATACCAGAGTTGGGCTGGGTTGGAATTCGGTCGGGTTTTTCTAAAGCTCTTATAATTCTGATACCAATTTGGGGTATAAAATCTAGATATTTTATGGAAAAATGACAAAATTAACTTTGGGACCACGGGGGACCAGTTTTGGGAAAGGGACAAATTCCGCATTGTGTTAGCACGGATCTGTCCGCACCATATATATATATATAGTGAGGCTCTCCAACATACCTATGAACATTAGCACGGATCCGTCCACACCATATATATTTATATAGTGAAGCTCTCCAACATACCTATGAACATATCTATTTTTTTAAAATAATAAAAAAATAATTTTGAGTTGATATTTTTATATAGGTTCATGATATTTCAGTCTGCCCCTATAAAAATATTAAGCTCAAAATAATGTGTTTTTTTATTTTTAAAAAATAGGTAAAAAAAAACTAATAATTTTAAGGGATACAAACTGTCAATTTTTTGACCAACTTTTTTAAAATAACAAAAACAGTATTTTCAGTTTTTTTAGGGGCACACTGAAATATCATGAAGTCATAAAAATATCATCTCAAAATTATTTTTTTTACTATTTTAAAAATGGGTATATTCATAAGTATGTTGCTATGAGGTATGTTGGAGAGCTTGACTATATATATATATATATATATATATATATATATATATATAATAAACATACCTTACTTAACATACTAATGAATATACTCATTTTTTTAAAATAGTAAAATAAATTACTTTTTAACCAAACTCAGTAGATATGCTATACATTGTAAGGAGATCATCTAAAAAATCATCAAAGAATTTACCCCGGAGTGGATGAGATGATCGCAAAAATTTGAACGATCGAAAATTCTCATATATACCCACTTTTCATTTCGTCCATTTTCGGGTTGAATTGTTTTATGATTATTTTTTAAGACGATTTTCTCATTATGGAGATCGTATATACAAAATTCAATGGAACGATAATTTTTTTTTACTATTTTTAAAAAGTAAGTATGTTACCAGGAGGTATGTTGGAAAACATGACTCTCTCTCTCTCTCTCTCTCTCTCTCTCTCTCTCTTTCTCTCTCTCTCTCTCTCTCTCTCTCTCTCTCTCTCTCTCTCTCTCTCTCTCTCTATATATATATATATATATATATATATATATATATATATATATATATATATATATATATATATATATATATATATATATATATATAGAAAAATGATAACTTGTGCCATTAGGGTGTTAGAATTATTTTATAATTCTACATAATATGATCCATAATTAGATTAATTCCAAGAGTCACTTTCGTTAATGAAAGGGTACTCCAAATACCAAGAGTCAAAATGACACTTGGTTATCTACCTTGATGGACGATTAAGATTAAGTGACTGTTGAAGATTTGGGTCCTATCCCTGCCTATAAATAAGTGACTGATTTCCATCATTCAGAGACATGAAAAGACAACATAATGTAATTATAGGATAAGGGAGAGAAATCCAAAGACTCAATTTTGTGTTTATTTTGGACTACTATTTTGGCTATAAAAGATCCAACCGTTGGAACATCCTGGAGTTGGAGGCACCAATGACAACCTCGTCACTCGCCAATTCTAATGTTGACTTAGGTATGTTTTCAACTCTCTTTTGGACACATGTGATAATTATGTAGATTAAGGTCCTATATTTACATAACAGTTTATATGTTCATGTATTGTATTATTGATCCATATAAACTATTAATTGATTTATTAAATTTAAAACTATCATATGGTATCAAAGCATATGGTTACTTCACATAATTATCCTTTGTGTCTAAATATGAAATTCACATTTTATAGCAGATTTTATATTCTAAATTATGAGACTTATGTGATATTTTTATTATATATTTTTTTATGACTTTAATTTGGACTTAGTTTGAAATTTGCTTATGTTTATGAATAATACTTTCTGCGACCTTTTTATTTTCTGTCGCTGACTCTGTTAAGAGTTATGTGTAAACTTTCTGCGACGTACTAATATTCTGTCCCTGAATCTGTTTATATTGATGTGTGAAACTTACTGCGACGTTTTTGTTTCCAGTCACTGAATCCGTTAATGTTTATGTATGAAAATCTTATGTGACGTTTTTGTTTTCTATCACTAAATCTGTCTAGATATATTTCTGTGACGTTTTGAATATTTTCGTCCCTGAAATCTTATTGCCTATTATGAACTTTGTATTTCAAGTGACAATTTTTTTGTGTCACCAATAAAAAAATTGATTTGGAAATAACGTTTACTTTTATATCTCTCTCACAAAAATTATACTTTCGATTCCGCGAATTGGAGAGTGATTCTTTTGCAATTCTAAACATGTATGTGGTGAAAACTAATTTTTTTCATTTTTGGATATTTTACGAGAATTGTTTTTCACTACATATGTAATGTTTATATTGTTTAGACGTTCTTATGTACTTTATATCATTCCAAATCATTGTATGGATATTTCTTATGTTAATAATCTCATGTGCTAATATTTTCATAAAGATAGGATAAGTGTCCGCCAAAGTGATCTACCCTATGTTAGCGTATATTAGATAAAGGAGTATATTCTATTTGGTTGCAAAAATTCCTAAAATAATTGACATAATATTTATATGAGGTTAGATTAGGAGGAAAGTGTCTTAATCTATAGTCATAAATATTCAATTACTGTGTACGCATCTATAGTTGGACCTTTGATTATCCATTAAGAATTGCATATAATATTTTTGGGGGATATTAATTTTATATCCATTACGTAATATGTGTGTGCATGTATGTTCCATGAAAGTAAATTTATTTTGCACACTTAATGAATTAAAGATTTAAGAGCAATTAAGGATAAATGAATTTAGGATATGTGTGAATGCAATCAAATGAATTAATTGTTTCATCTATATAATCACATAAAAGAAAAATTCATAAAATGAATTTTGTTCACCCAAATTTTATGAACAAATTAAAATTGGTTTTGGTTCCCTAATTGTGATTTTCTTTTGTGACAATTTTAATTATGTGTTTAAATCCGCTTATTTTATAAAACTGTAAATCTGAATTTTTGAGACATTTTCAGTAATAGTTTTCTTATGCCTCTAATAAGCAATAATTGAGATTAAAATTTTCGACTTACCCGGGGTTGATAAAAAAAAATTATGTCAATTCGAGAAGATTTAATGATGAAAAATCATATTTTTTTTAGTAATAAACGTTGTTATGACTATTAGAGCACGTTTATGCTCTCAAAACCTTAAATTTGTCATATTTGGTAATAAAGTTGGCAGCTATTTCTTTCTCAATTTTTTTTAAAATTTCAATTATTGGGAAGATTATTTTTAAGAATTTTTTTATAATGATTACTCAAATTTTCCATTATTGAAAATTATAGATTTCTCCATTTTATGTGTTTTAATATATACATCAGTTGTCTTATCTTATTTGGCTGTCATAATATTTTCGGTATATACCAAATATTGTTATGACTATTATGGTTATGGTTAAGATTTTAATATTAATATTTATATTAGATTAGATTAGGTATCCATTAAAGTGCCATAAGCTACAATTATAAATATTAAATTACCGTGTATAAATTTGGATGACAGTGAGTCCAAATATAATGATGAATGTTAGACTGTTGATGCAATGATGATACAACTTGTTCATTGTACCAAAGGGATAATTTCGATTATCAAATGAACATTAATGATCAATTTTTTTTCGCATCAACTTCGCCTCAAATGATTTAAATTCCTCATTGAGACTAATATTTGTGTAAAGTTTTATTCGGTGTTCAAAATTGTAAATATTAGATTAATGTGTATATGTTTATTATGCCCAATATGAGTAAAGCAATATTAAAATCATGCCCTAAATTTTTTTTCTTAGCATTTATATCACGATTAGATTATGATTCCACCAAAGTGGTAGTCTAATAAACTGTAAATGTTAAATTTATGATTACATGCAATACTATATTTTCGCATGCCTTAAGGTTTTCATCATAGTATTTATATCACGATTAGGTTACGATTCCATCAAAGTGGTCTAATCTAATAAATTGTAAATGTTGAATTTTGTGATAACCTTCAAATAATTTGTCTTGGTTGCTCCAAAGAGTACGGATATGGTTTTAAGTGTTTATATAATTAATAATTTTATTATGATTAACCCATTGTGATTTAATTGCTCCAAAGAGTTCGGTTACAATGGTGAAGTTAATATTAAGGGGCAATATGTTTGTTTATTAAGGTTGGTATCGATTGCTCCGAAGAGTTCATAACCTTTTTTTTAATTTACAATCTGTTGAAAACATTAGTGATTGCTGAAATTATTATACAATCCATAAAATAATTTAATATTCATAAAACGGATAGTTTGGTAGTCACCAAAGTGACCCAACAAGAATTCTTGTGAATATTAAATTTAAAGATAAAAGTTGTAGTAATAACTTATTATCCTTATATATGTGAAGACATTAATAGGGTATATTTGATTTATTTTGTCAAGCAAGATAATTTTCCAAAGAAAATTTATTTTGAGTAAATGAAATAAATATTAAGAGATTATACAATTAGGTGATGAAAAGTTATCCTAGATAGCGTATTCATATAAATTACATAACATGGTACCCAATAAAGTCTTATATATAAATATTCAAAGTTATTACGAAAGAATGTCCACATTTATAAAATGTTATTAATGTACGTGTTGTCAACTCATAGCATTAATATAGTGAACTATTTATTTCATTAATTTTACTTTATTTCTCTAAAAATGCATGTTTTTCCCCTTTAATGTTCTTGAGACTGACTTCCTTGAATGATATAAAGAAGCTAAGTTTTACTTGAAATTGCTAAATCGTTATAATTCAGTTTTACTTGAGGATCCCACCATTAATGAATTAGTGCGTGAAACTCTTTTGAAACCTTGTAGAATTATTAAACGGATTCAGTCTAGAGTTTATGCGAAATCTCATAATGTTAGAGATTAAAATGAGAACCCATTATATAACATGCATACTTTAAGCTTTATTATGTGAATTATAATAGATCATTCAATATGAATGAAATAATTTGTTTTATTTTTCCAAAAAACTAGAGTGCTACGAAACATGGTTGTAAATCGATATGAGGATGCTTACAAGATAAACCATAAAACAAACGATAAATTCTTGGATTCTTTTTCTTATGTGATTTTGAAATCATTTCAAAACCCCTCAGTGACCTTTCAAAACAGTTTCTCGAGTATATAAAACATCTTTACGTTTATATGAGAATATATTTTTCTTAATTGTGGTATTCTCATTTTTGGTTTATACAATTATTTTTATGAAGCTTATACAAGAAAAAATGATTCTAATCCTATATCATAATGTTTAACTTCAAAGTAGCTTTTCGATGTTGTGGCTCTTTCAAATCTAGACTTACTTTGATGATTTAATAAATTATATTATCTTTGAGTTATCACTTATGAATCTTAATACTCATGTTTGAGCTCTTAAGGTTTTATAATTTTAGAATGATCTATGTGGCCCAAGTGAGAGATTATAGTCCTTGGATTGTGGATCTACATAGATCATGTCATTATAAAATAATAATGCAAACGCAACAAGTCGATATCGCCACGAGATTTATTCACACAAAAATGAAAGTATATGGTTAAAAGTTTATTATATAAATTCCACTTTACTTACCCAATTTGACATGCCCGTATGATTGGGAATGTCTAGTACATGCATGGATTAAGAATCCACTAAAACAATCAGAATTTATAATTATGTCTACACTCGAAAGAGGGTACATTAATTACTTTCAAAATCGAAAATATTAAATGTCAAATTCTTTAAAGAATGGTGAAATTAGTGGGAGTATCAAACCACATAATGTGGTTATAAAAGAAGTTAAGATACTCAAGTCATTCCTTTAACTTCTAAAGTAATTCTTCTTTTGGTCAATGGATATGAATAGTTTTAAGAAACTCTTAAATGAGTTTGCTATTTTGACTGATTGTGAGATTTATCACAAGAATGAAAATTTGACAGATGAGTAAGAAAATATTCAATTTTGATAAACAATGATATAAAGCTAGACTTATGGTCAAAGTTTTTATTACGTATAGATAAAGGGGCGTAAATAAATATTTTCACATATATCTTTGAATATTAAAATTCTATGGCTTTAGTAGCTCCTTTTGAATAAGAGTTATATTTAGTGTGAAAACTTATGAGAGTTTAAGAAAATAACTGTACAAGTTGAGAAATCACAATATAAACTTATGTCAGTTTCATATTAATGGTATTTTAAGAATGCTTTATGTATTTTGATTAAGTATATATGTACCTTGAAGTTAGTGGGAGTAAATTTATATATTTCTTGAATTTCTCTTAATAATGAATGATAGATCAGAGAAATAAAATAATTTAAGAGTATTAAGTAATGAGATGCTTAAAATATTATATGCTCACACTTATGGTAATTGTTCTCTCTTGATTAAGTAAATTTATTTTATCCTAGTGACCAATATTATAAAAGAGTGGTAAACAATTAAATATTGTATGTAGAATTTTTTGGGACTACAACTTATGGATTATGGTTGCGAAAAATTTATTTTGGGACTTGAAGTTGTCGACACTATTATCAAGTTGCTGAAATATTATGATAATTTCGCTATACTCTTCGTTATGAAGAACTGATAGGCATTTTAAAGAACCTAGTAACATTATAATACAATACCTATATGTGAACGAAGAAGTTCAGAAACAGCATATATCAGTCGAACACATTAGTTTAAGTGTTAACGGAACATATTCACTAATAAATGGGCTATCACCAAAGAATATTCATGAAACATGCTTAAGATATGAGTCTTGCATGTGGCCAATTAAGTATAAGTGTTGTATATTGTTTGGTGCTTAATTTTTTACAATATATATATATAACCCTGAACCTCCACACGAATGAGCCCTTTGGACTCCCTCGTGCAAGCTAAACAGGGGGGACACTGCGCATGACCCACCTTACACACGAGCCCCGCTTAAATACTGGCATAACCTGCGGGGAATCGAACTCAACACCGCACGCCTCACCACACAGTCCTGAGTAAGCGCTTACCGCTGGGAAGAACCAGGGTGGGTGGCACTATATTTGATATCGATTAAAGTGTATTCTGAACATTTCGATTTATGCCTTGCAACATATGTTTACATGCATGTGAATTGATGAATGTGACAGAAATAGTCTTTTATATAAGACATTATTGGACCATTATTAAATAACCCGATTATAGACCTTGTTGGATGAATTATTATTGTTGTGGTACATGGAAGTGATCATGCTCTTGAATTAGTATATGAGGTCCATGACCCGCATTGATGGTTTGTTTGATTAAGGTGTTTATGAAAAATCATTTAAGGATGACTTAAAGATTATTGCACCCCTTATGATAATTATGTACCAAGTGGGAGAATGTTAGAATTATTTTATAATTCTACATAATATGATCCATAATTAGATTAATACCAAGAGTCACTTTGGTTAATGAAAGGGTACTCCAAATACCAAGAGTAAAAATGACTCTTGGTTATCAACCTTAATGGACGGTTAAGATTGAGTGACTGTTGGAGATTTAGGTCATGTCCTTGCTTATAAATAAGTGACTGATTTCCATCATTTAGACACATGAAAAGATAACATAATGTAATTATAGGATAAGGGAGAGAAATTCAAAGACTCAATTTTGTATTTATTTTGGACTACTATTTTGGCTATAGAAGATCCAACCATTGGAACATGCTGGAGTTGGAGGCACCAATGACAACCTTTTCACTCATAAATTATAATATTGACTTAGGTATGTTTTCAACTCTATTTTGGACACATGTGATAATTATGTAGATTAAAGTCATATATTTATATAACAATTTATATGTTCATGTATTGTATTATTGATCCATAAAAACGGTTAATTGATTTATTAAATTTAAATCTATCATAGGGCACATGCTATGACCCTCAAAATAGTAAATATTAAAGTTTTATATAAATATCTGTACTATATTAAATATATATCGAAACTCTATTTCTTCTATTTTTAAAATATTAATGTGTATTGTTAAGACGCCTATTATTATTATTAGAGATAATTATATTTAAGTCCTATTTATCGGGTCAACATTCATATAAGTCCTACTGACTTTTCAACAATCCTATAGGTCCTATTCCAACTTTTTAGGGAATTTTTTCACAATTTTACCCTTTTATAACTAATCATCTGTAACTTCCTTTAGGAAGTTACATAAGTGGTTGGATTTTTCTTTAATCTTTAAATGATAATAACTTTTGATTCACAAATCCGTTTTTTTGCAAAATTACTATTTTTTAAATCTTCTCGACGTGATCTATCAAACAAGATTCATGAAGGCTATAAAATTCAAAAGAAAAAAATTTACACAAACAGTAAACTTTACTGTATGCACTAAAATATGAAATAGTTTTACATATGTGACATTTTCACAAACAGATAGTAACATTTATTGTGGTAATATTACACTATATATATATATATATATATATCCGGTGGATCAAAACCCTCTTTTTTCAAAATTACCTATATTTAAAGGTTCGCGCTAGCAGCATCCAATCCTTACCACCATTGTTGGAGCTTCAACGACCTTCGTCAAAGCTCCGATTTGGGGTGGGTAAGATGGCATGTGGTGCCGTTGGCGCGGACCTTTGAAAATAAGAGACTTTTGAATAAATGAGTTTTGGATCGATCAGAGTGTCATGGAGTGCCGCTGGTGCGAACCGTTAAAAATAAGATTGGATAAATGGGATTGAAATCCTCTTGAGCACCGATTTAGGGTGAGTAGGGGTGACATTAGGTGCCGGTGACGCAGAGCTTTAAAAATAGCAGCATATATATATAATGTGATAACACAGTAAATGCTATTGTTTGTAAAAATGTCATAGATATTAAACTTTATTGTATACAACAGAAAATGAAATAGTTTTATATCTGTGACATTTTTCCAAACAATAACACTTACTGTGTTAATATATTTATGAAATAGTTTTATATGTATAAAATTTTCACAAATAGTAACATTTACTGAGTTAATATTACATAATATATATAAACGGTAGATCAAAACCTCTTTTTTTTTTATCAAAATTATCATATTTTTAAAGGTTTACGCTAGCGACATTCAATCCCCACCACTACCCACCCCCATTGTCGGAGCTTCAACGACTTTCATTAGAGCTATGATTTGGGTGGATAGTAATGACATAGGGTGCCGCTTGCGCGAACCTCTGAAATTAAGAGAATATTAGATAAATGGGGTTTGGATCCACTGGAGCTCCGATTTGGGGTGAGTAGGGGTGGCATTGGGTTAGGTTTATATCTATAACATTTTAACAAACATTAACATTTACTGTGTTCATATAACACAGTATATATATATATATATATATATATATATATATATCCAAAACTCTTTTTTCTGATATTATCTTATTTTTAACGGTCCGCACCAGCGGCATCCAATCCCCACCACCACTCACCCCCTTTGTCGGAGCTCCAACAACCTTCATCCGAACTCTGATTTGAGGTGGCATGGGATGCCGATGTAATATTTTCACAAACAATAACATTTATTATTTGTGAAATTATTATAGATATAAACCTAACCCAATGCTACCCCTATTTACCTCAAATTGGAGCTCCGGTGGATCCAAACCCCATTTATCCAATATTCTCTTATTTTCTAAGGTCCGCGCCAGCGGCACTCCATGTCACCCCAAATCAAAATTCTGATGAAGGTTATTGGAGCTCCGACAATTGAGGTTGGTGGTGGTCGGGATTAGATACTGCTAGCGCGCCGTTAAAAATAAGACAATATCAGAAAAAAGAGGTTTGGATCCACCGTATATATAGCGGATCAAGTGAGGTCTCAATTTGAGGTCCCTGAATGAGGTCCATTTTTTTAAAATAGTAAAACAAATATTTTGGGGCTGATTTTTTTTGTATGGTTCTTAAACATTTCAGTAAGACCATAAAAAATAATCAGCTCAAAATGATTTTTTTTGCTATTTTAAAAAAATCGGTCAAACTTTGTCAATTTTTAAGTTGTTTTTAAGGTGTTACAAACTGACAAAGTTTGACCGATTTTTTTAAAATAGTAAAAAAATTCATTTTGAGCAGATTATTTTTTTATGGTCCTACTGAAATGTTTAAGAACCATACAAAAAAAATCAGCCCCAAAATATTTGTTTTACTATTTTAAAAAAATGAACCTCATTTAGGGACTTCAAACTCGGGGACCTCACACACTCTCTCTCTCTCTCTCTCTCTCTCTATATATATATATATATATATATATATATATATATATATATATATATATATATATATATACACTGTGTTATAACACAGTAAATATTATAAAAAAAAGAGTTTGATGAGATAATTTTAACCTTTTAAAGCTTAAATCTTTTGTATTTTAGTGAGTGGATAGGGAAGTGGGTAGCGAAGTGGGTTTATGTAGTCATACTCATATATATATATATAAAAGTTGAATGATATTTTTGGGCGGTGACATACTAAGACTACAAGCGCTCGTTGACTTAGCGCTCGGAGAAACTGAACTCATTACGCGTCAACAATGAATTGGAGGTCACCAAATCCATCAATCATAAGCTCATCAATACAACTGTTAGAGTACATAATAATGGCGGAACTTAGCTCTATTAGATGCCCGTAAATGATGATGAGATGGTCAACACGATGGAGCATAGAGATGTCTTTTGTATTCATAATTGATATCCCAATAATGCTGCCTTATGAAGGGGGACAGCCCATTTTAAAAGCAATAATGCTACCGTGGAAAACAACTTACAAATTTCATTTTTTTATCTCTGTCATTTTTTTAAAAAAATTCCAAACTGTTTGTGATGATACGTGGAAATGGGTGGCAATGAACTGTCATCAAAACACATGAAAAAGAGATACTCTCGTTGTAGTGGGCTAGCAGTTCAATCTGAGTATACCTCCTGTCCCTGTACTAATGATTTTTTTTTTTTCCGTTTTTTTACTACTAATAAAAGAGAGGGTATTTAATAATAAATCCATAATTCTTTTAAGATAACTTTTAGTTCAATATTTTGTTAAAAAAAATTTAGAACTATAATTTGAAATATTGGCATCATATGTGCACACTTAAAACATTTGATATCATAGATGCATCAATATTTTTTGTCTCACTTCATTGAAAAATTAATATGATAATTCATTAATGATACGATAATACGGCGTCAATTGCCCAAGTGTTCATCTCTATTATAACTAGTTTGAAGCCCTGCGCGATGCGCGGGCACTTCGTAGAAATTGTTGAGTTGTATTCGAGTGAATTTCATAAGCAACTAATTGTGTTAGCAATGAAATAATAAAAATCTAAGTAGGAATGGAACTAAACTAACCTTAAATCTCAGAGAGCTCCTCTTCTGACGTGTATTGAAAGAGCATCCACAGCTCACCTGTTATGACATCGGACCCATGAAAACACATATCATCCACAAACAATATATATAAGAGAACTAAGTTTCACCAAAACTACCTACAAAAATTAATAAGGAAATGGATCTCAGACCTACCAATATATAATAGAAGGAATGCTCTCTCTTATGAGGACAAATCCTTCATGTATCTCCACTTTACTTGCATATTTTGGATTAAAAAAACTCAATATTAGTAAAAGAAACAAATTTTAAATAGAAGTCAGAGCTACTAATATATAATCGAAGCAGTGTTCTCTCTCATGAGGATAAATCCTGTATGTCTCACCATTTTACTTACATATTTTGGATTTAATAAAAACTCAATATTAATAGAAGTAACAAATTTTAAGATTCGTTGAGAATTCATAAGATATAAACCTAAAAAGTAAGATAACATGCCCTCTCTCTCTCTCTCTCTCTCTCTCTCTATATATATATATATATATATATATATATATATATATATATATATATATAAAAGAATAGATGTTGAAAATACACACATAGTTCACTTAATCTTTTTCATTTGACATCGGCCTTATAGAGCAGCAGCCAAAGCGTCCACTTAGATGTATCATCCCGTGAGAGCTTGCCCTAATATTTACAGCTCTGAACAGAACCCAATATCAAAACCCTCTTTAAAATTATTTGTTCACCGATCAACAATTTAGCAACAACGTCAGATCTTTCTGAAGCAACAGAGTATTTGTTAGAATAAGATAGAGGGATATATATTTATTTTATGGAACGACGGTGTAAGGGGTGGGGGAATGGAATGGTTTTTTGTAGAATGAATAGAGAAGGACGTTTGGAAATTCACACCGTCCGGATGTTGGACTCTTGTTTTATATATATACATAGATAATTTAAAAACGGTAATGCTATATGGATACATGAACCTTGATTATTGGGTCTCTTCAAATATTAATAAAAAGAGGGAGCCGATGAGGAGTGAATATGGAGGTATGGAGGTGTGAAAATAATGTATTTATTAGTGTTGCCACATGTTAATCCTTTAAGAGGAGACACCAAAATTATATTATGTTATTAGATTGTTACGTGGATAATGTCATTGAAATACGTGACAATCCATTCAACATAATTAATCGATACACCAATCATGTATGAGTTGACTATATGTGGCATCCTCTAGACAATGTCATTTCAAACTTCATCAGTGCCTCTGTCCAAGAGAGGACTCGTACTACTATAGTTAGGCAACGTATCAACTACCCTCGACTATGTACCTGTGGGTCTTTTTTGCTATCGAAATATAAGAGTTCGTGTGATACCATGGCCCATGGGCAACAAAATATATCATGACAAATTGTCCTACCCATTCACGCCCCCCCAAAAAATACTAGGCTTACAACTAAATTGTAAATTTTTTTTCACAAAATGATATGGCACCAATTAATGATGAACTTAGAAAAGATAAAATATAACAAAAATGATATTTTTACCATTATTTCTTATCACATTTTCTTGCCGACTGCATTAATTGTTTGTACGTTTTACTGAAAAGTCAAAGATACAAGCATAAAATTACCTGACAAAAAATGGTGATAAGAAATTCGGATAAACGTAGCATTACTCAAAACATTAAAATTATTACCTCACGCGATCATTGATTGGTGCTACATGGATTTTGTACAAAAAAGTTTGTACATTTTGTTTGTTATTGTAGCATTACTAAAAAATGCCATGAAAAAAATATTAAAATATATATTGATGTATGGTATTTTAGTGTTAATTGCAAGATTTTGCTGCCGACACATAAAACGTACCAAACATATTGAAAAGATGACAAATTCAAAAATTTATAGTGTTTGACAAATGTCTAGATATGCCCTTAATACTAGGTACTAAGCTTGTATTCTAGTATCTTGCATACTTTATTTAAAAAATACAAATACTATACTTGTATTCTCCGGATAAAGTCATGCATTAGACACTATTTTTTTAACAGTACACTCAACGTTAAAGTTTCTCCAAAAAAATTGAATAGGCCCACCCCCACCACCACGTTGGCTCCATCAATAAGTTTGCATATATTTAAAAATTCCTCCTATTTTACAAGGCCTCTCATTTGAATGGATTATCTTCCATTTATCTTAAATTGACTAACAATAAGAAGTCATCGATGTTTTTGAAAGATAGATCAGCTTAATTTTTTGTCCAGTTACTACAATACAAAAGGAAAACAAAACAATGAAATGCATTTACTATGACCGCCGACACCAAAACATGGTTCAGATCTTTAATGGGTTGAACTTATTACTGAGTTTGGTATTAACCCGCTTACACGTTTAATTTTATAAGATCGGTTAATATATATTAATTAAGTAAATAGTTTATATTCATTAGATTTATATAGTTAAATATCAATTTTTACATATTAAATTTAACTATACAAGAGTTTTAATAATATTAATGAATAAATGAGTGTAATTAAGTTTGTTAATGGTTACTATTCAAAATAATTTGATACCTTAATAAATAATAACGAGAGAACAATACACGATCCATTAAAATAATGAATGGTTAATGGACATAATTTTTCACTTAATATAAAAGTCATTTATTTAAATACGAATTCAATAAGACACAAAATCAATCAATAAAAAAAGTAGACACGAACAGCACAAATCATTGTGATATGTAATAACATGTGCATTTAAATACCATTTCTTATGCTCACTTTCTTTGATGATTAAATTGATTGAAAGACAAAAGCTGATATAATAATCCATATTCACTTTACAATTGCATATTATATTGAAACACAACTGCCCAAAGTATGTGGAAATACGTTTTCAAATTTTAGAAAAGCTGTTAAGTTTAGGGTGGAGGCACCACATCATTGTTTAACCTGCCTACGACAAGTTTAACCTACTTTGCCCGTTGTCCCGTTCCAATCCCATGTGGAGTGTTTGGATTTGAATTTATTAAACTTTCCTATACTCTCAAATAATTGCAATGAGAATCTCCGACCAATATATGCATATGCCATTCTAGATACTTTGTTTCAAGAGCTTCCTTAAATTCCGATTTGATTATTTAAATGCATCTTAGTAGATTTTGATACTACATCCGCATAAAAATAGCATCACAATGGTGGATTCAACTTGCCACATGTTGATTGAGATTCGAGTGTGTAACTGTTAGGCGTGAAAACACCCCACCACCGTGTAGCTACCACCCAACAAAGATATAACAATGACAATATACCTTTGATAACAACTTGGGTTGGTTTCATCGGTAAATGAATCATATCAATATCATACTAATTTTGAAATTATCAAATCAAAATAATTATTTTTACTAGTCGGTACTCCAATCTATAAATCAAAATCAAATCGTGCGGTACATTGATAAATCGTGCGGTACATTGATAAAATTTTTGATAAATTTTTCTTTGCGGTAATTTTTGTAGTACTCTTTACATAATTGTATTTTTTTTGTACCACTTGCATAAACATGTTCATATGCATATTTAAAATAATAATAAAAAATGGCAATTTATATTTAGGTTCTTTGGTGACAATTTTTAAACATTTAAGGACAATTTACTATTATGACCACTTGTTATGCCACTAGCATAGATTACTAGCATAGATTACTACAAGAAGAGAATTAGTGGACCTAAGTGTTTAAAATTCGTCAAAATTCATTTAGTGTTTAAAATTTATTTGTGAGTGACCTAAGAGTACTTTCTCCTAAAAAAACTACATAATTGTCTCGTCTCGACAACTACATATAAACATTAAACCCCAAAATAAACATCACAATTAAATTACAACTCAAATAAATTTCAACCGAAGTCGTCACATTAATTACTAATTGCAAATGCAAGAACAACAATATTACATAGAAATTAGGTGTAAACCCGCACAATGCGCGGGACCTAAGAGTACTTTCCCCTAAAAAAAACTACATAATTGTCTCGTCTCGACAACTACATATAAACATTAAACCCCAAAATAAACGTCACAATTAAATTACAACTCAAATAAATTTCAACCGAAGTCGTCACATTAATTACTAATTGCAAATGGAAGAACTACAATATTACATAGAAATTAGGTGTACACCCGCGCGATGCGCGGGACCTAAATTGATATGTTTTTTTTTTTTTTGGGGGGGGGGGGGGGCATCTAGCAAAGAGCTTATAGTATATTATTTGTTTGATTATTTGGTTAAATATATTTTAGAAAATAACTTTTAGTTCCTAATGGTGATATTAGCATGACATTAACATTAAATGGATCATTTTTTATGGATTAAAAATTGTTTTTGAAAAAATATATTGGATTAAACACTAAATGGAACAATTTTTAGGACTAAAAATTGTATTTAAAAATATAAATAGAACTAAGCATCTCTTGGAACATTTTTTTAAGGGAGTAAACATTAGTTAACTGCTGTTATGTATATTTGTAATATATTTTCCTCAAATTTTTAAGGGACTTTTCAGCGTTGAGGAAATGAGCAACACGATTGATGGGGAATTGGAGGTCGAAAAGGCATGGTAACTCTTTTATTATCTCACACACCACCATCACAACCTGTATAGCATAAAAACCCAAATAATTCAACAAATTTAACTATAAACAAATACAAAAAAGATTAAATTCTTGAAATTATTCAAAATAAAAACTCTAATAAACTAATCCACCTTCTTATATTTAGACACTAAGTGAACCAATTATCTGTTATCAAAATGAAGGGGGAATGTGATATAGTAATTCAACTATTATCTTGTACTACAAAACCCACAATAATTTACTGTGATACTTAGAAAGCAATTCAAACATTCAATCTCTAAAGAAATGAGTAGTTTTGGAGAATAATTTACTGTAATTTTCCAATTAGATGGATAGATAGAATCATATATGTAAAATAATAATTAACATGGATAATTTAAATTAAAAAAATATGGAAAGTTATTAGAGGAAATTTGGCAAAAAATAATTCCATCCCAATTCTCCCCCACACAAAACCCAGTTATAATAAGTGTACCTAACTCACTCCCAGACCATAGAGTTGTTGTTGCATCCATGTTTCGATCACAACTATCAGTAAGAGCTACTCAAAGCTTGGCCTTGGTAAGTTTTCATGTTTGAAGTTGGTCGGATACTTTTCATATCTTTTTTGACTTGCACTGACTTGAATTTTTCTTGCAGTTCCTGGTTGATTACAACCAAATGCTGGAGAAGGACGATCTGCTACGTTCTTCTCCGGGATAAGTAAAGGAGGCCGTTGAAGGTCTTAGGAAGTTTGTTCAGGATTTTCAGCAAGCTTTGGAGACAGAGAAGAATGCCTGGGAAGAGAAGATCAAGGTTGTCCAAGAAGCTCGGCAAAAAGCTGATAATGCCTTGTCTGTAGTTAACTCGAATACTGCTCAAGCTGAGCATAGGGCAAAGGTTGTTAAAGGACAGTTAGCCAAACTATCCACTGATCTTTCTGCTGAGATGGCTAAGAGAAAGAAGGCTAGGAAAAAATCCTTCAACAAAGGTTGGGATAAATCCATATCTTCTACCTCAGCACAAATTGGGTATGCAAAGAAAAAATTCTTCAACAAGGGTTGGGAAAAAAATAAAATGAGTTACACGATGAACTTTAAATAGTTTAACCTCCTCATCTAACCAACACGTCGAGAAGAAGCAACAAAAGGATGCTTCAAGATTTCAACTTTATCAATTTTCCTTATACGTTGGATGATCCTCATATTCGTATGGAAAAAGTGCAATCATCTTTCAAAGCTGAGGGAAAATGTAGAGATGAATGATTATAATGTATTTTGTAATTCATTTGAATGTAATACAGTTTGTATGAATAAAATATGTTTATTTTTGTCAACTTATGATTATTTTAATCATTCAGTTAACTTGTGATTGTAATGCCATTGGTTCTACTAATACAGTTAAGTATATCAATACAAATTTAGTATTAGTTACCAGTGGTTATGCCATTGATTCTACTAATGAACCTAGATATATTGACCCAAATTTAGCATTAGTTATTAGTGGTGACCAAGTGTATGAGGAATATATGTTTATATTCCAGTATCTAGGAATTTTCACATGTCTTCCTGCATTTAACTTAGTTGGGTAAAACTTGTTTATAATTTTTTTAGTTTTATACGAAGTTTTACACTTCTTGTTCTTGACTTGTTTATACGAAATCATACATGAAGTAATCAACCTCTTATTCGTGATTTTATTTTTACGAAGAAATACATGAAGTAAATTATTATTGTCGGCCAAGTGCTGAGGATTATAATCCTATTTTAACTTGGTTAGTTATTATTTTTCTTATTGTCGACCAAGTGTTGAGGGTTGCAATCCTGTTTTGACTTGGTCGGAGCCAAAGATAGAAATTTATCTTTGTTTTGGGGGATGTATATCATCACCATACTATGAAAAAAATTGAAAAATTGAAGAGACTGAAATTAACTTTTTATTGACACTAAAATAAAAGGATGAGAGATACAATAATGGACATCCTTTAAATTACTGATAATACTTTCGAAGATGTTCAGTATTCTAAGGATTTTTGAATTCTTCACCTCCAAAGTCTCTATCCGATATATCCCTGGTCTGATGACAGCTCATATGAGATATGGTCCATGCCAATTGGCCACAAAATTGTTATTCATTTGGATAACTTTCTTAAGAACATAATCACCCTTTTCAAGTTAGTCGGCTGGGCCCTTTTATTATAAAAGAAAGCAGTTCGATGTTGGTAGGTTGCATTTTTCAGAGCTGCATCTTCTCGTACTTCTTCCAACATATCGACATCTAATCGCCTCATCAAGTCACTAACTAGGGAATTAAAATTTAGTACCCTGTGAGTAGGTAGGCCGATCTCAGCTGGTACCATAGCTTCAGTTATAAACTCAAATATGTATGGTGTTTCTCCATTTGCTGTTCTCGACATTATTTTATAGGCCCAAAGAATAGAGTGTATTTCATTAATCCAGATGCCTCTGGCAGCATCAAGTCTCTTTTTTAGTCCATTCAAAAAGGTTATATTTGTCACTTCTGTTTGACCATTACTTTGAGAATGGCCTAGTGCAGAGTGCAACTTATGGATTTTGGACAGAGCACAATATGTTTCAAACTCCTCGTTGTCGAATTGTGTGCTATGATCTGTGATGAAAGCATATGGTAAACCATATTGACTGATGATATTCTTTCAAATGAACTGATACACTTTATCATAAGGCATATCAATCAATGGATCTGCCTCCACCCATTTTGTGAAGTAATCCACAACAACAACTAAGTATTTGAACCTGCCTTTGGTGGTCGACAGTGGGCCGACCAAGTCAATTCCCCATATAGAGAAAAACCAAGGTGAAGCTATTGGTGTCAAAGTAGCATTAGGTCTTTAATGAATGGTAGAGAATCTCTGGCACTTATCACACTTTCTCATAAAGGTTGTACAATTGGCCCTTATGGTCGACCAGTACTATCCCTGACTGTTGATGCATTGGAGCAATGATCTTCCAACTGAATGAGCTCCACAGGATCCTTCATGTACTTCTTTGATTAAATCTTCCACTTCCATTAGATGAACACAACACTGTAAGGATATCACCAATCCCCTTATGTATAAACTCCTCTGTCTAACATATATCTCGCTGCTTTATATCGAAGATTCTTCTACTCTTTAGGATCGGGTGGTAGGGTTCCATCTTCAATATAAGCTTTGATGGGATCCATCCAGGAAGGTCTTAGATCTACAATAATGAAACTAACCATCAGGTCTTCATTAATACTTCGATTAACTAGGAGCTCTATTGGGATTGTTCTTTTCAGCTCAATTCTTGTTGAGAATGCGTGATATTGATTAACTTCGCAAATTTCTAATATAGCACACTTATTAAATTTCAGCCCCTAAACATGCATCTAAAGTGCGAGCGTGAGTCAACCCATAAACAAATAAAGCATGTGACACAAAAATATGCTGAGACACAGAATTCAGGAAAAAACCCCTTTCGGGTAAAACCTTTATTTCACTATGAATATACAAGCCGCAACTTACAATTACATAGAGAAATCTGCAATGGATCAACGCGCAGCCAACCCACAAGGACACGCAGTCTTGAACTCAGCAAGAGAATACACGCAACACCCTCCAAGGACTCGCAGCCCAAACAACGAAGAAAGAACCGCAGCTCTCCTCAATGACACGCAGCCATAACACTTTGTAGAGACTCCCTCAGCAATGACACGCAGCCCTCGGTTGCAAAGATCTCTCCACAAAGATGAACAACAACAAAGATTGTGTTCTAGGGTTCCAAAAGATTCACAAAAGTAATTGGGATTTTTTTTTGTGTGAATCAAAAAGATGTTTGGCACATCAAAAGATGAAGACTTTGAGTATTTAGGACTCTGAAAATCGTGTATGTAAGTCTTGAAAAATAACTCCCCGAAGTTGGATTTAAATAAGAAGTCTTTGAGCCTAAAAAATCTGCAGCGAATCTGGCAGTGATTATCCCCGTCGGATCGGTCCGGATTGAGGGCGGATCGGTTCGATTTGACCGGATCGGTTCTTTTATTAAGAGGCGGATCGGTCCGAATGAGGTCGGATCGGTTCGGCTATTTCTCCTCATCGGTTTGCCATCGGTCCGGGGTATACTGGCCTTCAGCAAAACGGATCGGTCCGTTTGTGACCGGATCGGTCCGGTTGACCCAGAAAAATAAATGCCTCATTTTGCTTAAAAAAACTTACGCCTTATTTTAAAAAAAAAACATTTTATAAAAATTTCCCAATACTAAATATGAACTATAAGGAACTTAAAAACAAAACTTTACCAAGTTCATTCTCGCAGAGGCTATGATGTTGAAGACGCTTTGATATTCGAATCCGATGATGTAGATGCAATCTTGAATTTCTTCAACGGTGTAACGGCGTATGACATACATATTGATAATGGACAAAAATGTCCTTACAAATCTCACCCTATGTCTATGCCGGTACATACATAAAAAATATCCGAATTATCAACTTATGACCTATACAAATCTACCCTCCCATGAACCCTAAAGATGGAAAGATAAAAAGGTATAAATCTTCATCGTTTGTTCTTCAATCTTCAACAATCATTAAATCTCAAAGCTTTTCTCATCAGGGTGTGCAACATATTGATCTTCAATCTTCATACCTACACACATGAGACAAAGCAAATACCACGTGACATATCGAGTTTGAAATGAGATAAACATGGATACCAATATATGATAAAAACATAAGCTATATCCCAAAAACTCCCCCAAAATTCAAACTCCCCCATAAAATGATAATTCTTTCTCCCCCTTTTTTATGATGTCTCCAAATAGACAAATAAGAAGAATGAATCAAACAAGCAAAATCGGGTGACACGGTATAGAAAAAAAACAAACTATTTTTTTGATTTTTCAAATTTTTCATACAAAGATAGGATACCAATTTGAACAAATATGATACAAAAATCACACCATGGATTTAGACTCAAACAACCAAGTCATGGAAATGGAATGAATGGGTGTGAACACATTCGATAGGTAAATCAACTCAATCAATCATATGTGCACGATGCATACGTGTACTCCTAACGAATGAACATCAAAGGTATCCTTTGGTGTAAAAATTGTTGAATTTAGATGACATCGTCTTATGCAAATCAACAAATCAAAGTCAAATGATTTCCACACCAATAACGTCCAAAACTATATAGCGCATTTTCAAGAATTTCAAGGACGTGCAAACCCGTTTTAATTCTCCAACCAAACTCCCTCATATATATTTTCTTTTAGAGGTAATCTAAATTCTCAAACTTTGGAGAATTGGTGCAAAAACCTAAATGGCCCATAATTGGCATGAATTTCTTTTTATTGCCTTTCAATTTTTTCGGGCTCTTTGAACCTCTTTGGACCTCGGATAATAAAATTCCTCCATTTTTTAGGTCCAATTTAACGGTGGCTTAGTATTCGCAAAGGCTAAAGAACCTTTCGCAGCCCTTCCCCGTTTTCAAACAAAGCACACAAACTCACAAAACGGTTTTTATATGCACAATTTCCTTATCAAAATTATCGCGCTTGGTTCGTTTTAAGGACAGGATTGAAGTGAAAACACCCAACCAACATGTGATAAGACAAACACAATAATCAAACAAATCCGTGCATGTGTGCAATAAAGGAAACATGAGTCAAACATGTAGGAAGTAACACTTAATTACATCTTAATGACTCCAAACATTATAAAGCACATGGATGAATTGACCTATTGTCTCAAAACACTATCAAATAGTCACATGAAAATGGAATGATGTTGTGACTTGGTCATCCAAAGTGTTCATCCATAAACGGCGCAAACAAAAACAAAAATCTTTTTGGATTTTTCAAAATTTTCAAAACAAAAATATATACAAAAATGATACATACTAGCAATAGGCAAACAATGACATCATGAAAATCACCCTATGCTAGTAAACAAGTCAAACCTCAATCATTAGGTGCATAGGGGTTTTCCAAAGGTGGTGACAGCTTATGAAAAACCTCCATCAATTCTTGTGAAGTTTTGACTAAAAACTTAACTTGCTCACCTAAATGTGCAAACTCTCTCATGTAATCTCCGGGAGCATGTAAAGTATCATGTGTGGGTGCATGTGTGCCAGAAACACGTGTAGAAGCAAAACGTGACACATACCCCAACCTAAAACAAAATTCCCTAAGGTGCCCTCTCCTCTTGCAATGTGAGCAAACATAAATAGGCCTAGGAACACCTCTCTCAAAAACTCTAGGACGCACTTTCCTAATAGGAATGGGACGCCTAGGTGGGTTAGGGTGAGACACATGTGAAACTGTCACTAAAGTGGGAACCGGCTCGGGTGCTGATTGGGAAGAAGAAGCACCGTCATGACTTATTCCTATCTTCTCACCTTTACCCTTAAGAACCACCTTTTCAACCTTCTTAGGTGCGTTCTCAAACTTGACTTTGACCTCCCGGGCACGTTCGAGATCACTCTCGAGTTGGGATACACGTGTCGTCAGACTAGACAACGTGTCGGCCAAATCACACTTCTCCTTTGTCAAAACCTCCTTCTCTTTCTCCAAATCTAAAACCCGACGACCTAAATCCCTATTATACTTCTTTGTTTTCAAGGTCTCGGTGTACAAATCTCTAAAAGCTTTTTGGAGCTCACTTTCATCTCCACTTTCACTCTCACTTTCTCCCTCACTTGAAGAACATGAATCACTATTATCTCTCTCGTGTGCACTTTTGTGAGAAAAACTGGGTGTGCTTACACGACTAGAAAAGGCGACAACCATCCCATGTCCTAAATCTTTATCCGACACATCTCCCTCATCATCACTAAGTGTGGCAGGCATGGCTACTTTCTTCCCTTTCTTTCTAAGCCAAGTAGGACACTCAAACGACTTATGTCCCTTACCCCCACATTCAAAACAGGTGATGTTCTCTAAGTCTTCCTCACACTCCTCATCAGAGTCATTCCTCTCATCACTTTCTTTGCCCTTTCCTTTCTTTTTATTTTTCTCAAAAAAATTCTTTTTATTGGAAGAATTATTTCTTTTCATGTTGAGAAATTTTTTAAAGTTTTTCGCAAACAAGGCCATATTATCAAAATCAACATCTTCCTCAGAATCAGACTCACAAACTTTTTCTTTCTTTTTCTTAAAATGAGTCTTTAAAGCAATACCATTATCCTTAGCCTTAATGGTTTTAGGAAACATGTCAATCTCATAGGTTTGAAGATCTCCTACAAGTTCTTCCAACTTAAGTGATTTCAGATTTCCCAAAGAGTTCAAAACAGTGACTTTAGGAATAAAGCGTTTTGGAAGAGATCTCAAAATCTTTTTAACGACACGCGTGTTATCAATCACCTCACCCAAATTAAAACTAGTGTTAACAATGTCCGACAAACGTGCATAAAATTCATCAAAGCATTCGGACTCAGACATGGTGATAGTCTCAAATTGGGTGGCCAGATTTTGTAACTTAGACTCTTTAACAGCGTTCGTACCCTCATGTGTCAGTTTCAAAACATCCCAAGCCTCCTTAGACGTGGAGCACGTCATGATTCGGCGATACTCATCAGGAGTGATAGCACCAGAAATAGCACTCAGACCACGGGAGTTAAAATTGGACAACTTATAATCATCCTCAGTCCAGGCTGACACGGGTTTTAGAGAGGTGATGTTATTAACAGTGACCGTGGGAGGAGTCCAACCATTTTCGCAAAGCAACCAAACCCGCTCGTCAATAGATTTTAAAATCGATTTCATACGAGCTTCCCAATAGGCATAATTAGACCCATCAAAAATAGGCATCTGATTATATAAGTGCTCCATAGAAAAAAAAGCGAATTTTCACAAAACTGATTTTAAAAAAAAATTAATATTACACGATTTTGCGGAAAATAGGAATACGCAATAAATTAGCGTAACCTGCTCTGATACCAATATGAGAATGCGTGATATTGATTAACTTCGCAAATTTCTAATATAGCACACTTATTAAATTTCAGCCCCTAAACATGCATCTAAAGTGCGAGCGTGAGTCAACCCATAAACAAATAAAGCATGTGACACAAAAATATGCTGAGACACAGAATTCAGGAAAAAACCCCTTTCGGGTAAAACCTTTATTTCACTATGAATATACAAGCCGCAACTTACAATTACATAGAGAAATCTGCAATGGATCAACGCGCAGCCAACCCACAAGGACACGCAGTCTTGAACTCAGCAAGAGAATACACGCAGCACCCTCCAAGGACTCGCAGCCCAAACAACGAAGAAAGAACCGCAGCTCTCCTCAATGACACGCAGCCATAACACTTTGTAGAGACTCCCTCAGCAATGACACGCAGCCCTCGGTTGCAAAGATCTCTCCACAAAGATGAACAACAACAAAGATTGTGTTCTAGGGTTCCAAAAGATTCACAAAAGTAATTGGGATTTTTTTTTGTGTGAATCAAAAAGATGTTTGGCACATCAAAAGATGAAGACTTTGAGTATTTAGGACTCTGAAAATCGTGTATGTAAGTCTTGAAAAATAACTCCCCGAAGCTGGATTTAAATAAGAAGTCTTTGAGCCTAAAAAATCTGCAGCGAATCTGGCAGTGATTATCCCCGTCGGATCGGTCCGGATTGAGGGCGGATCGGTTCGATTTGACCGGATCGGTTCTTTTATTAAGAGGCGGATCGGTCCGAATGAGGTCGGATCGGTTCGGCTATTTCTCCTCATCGGTTTGCCATCGGTCCGGGGTATACTGGCCTTCAGCAAAACGGATCGGTCCGTTTGTGACCGGATCGGTCCGGTTGACCCAGAAAAATAAATGCCTCATTTTGCTTAAAAAAACTTACGCCTTATTTTAAAAAAAAAACATTTTATAAAAATTTCCCAATACTAAATATGAACTATAAGGAACTTAAAAACAAAACTTTACCAAGTTCATTCTCGCAGAGGCTATGATGTTGAAGACGCTTTGATATTCGGATCCGATGATGTAGATGCAATCTTGAATTTCTTCAACGGTGTAACGGCGTATGACATACATATTGATAATGGACAAAAATGTCCTTACACTTGTTGCTGATGCTAGTCGAGAAAGTGCATCAGCTCGGGCATTCTCTATTCTTGGGATCCTATTCGTTTAGACGGTTAAAAATTTGACAACTACTTCCTTGGATTTGGCAAGATTCCTATTCATCAATTCTCCTTTGGCTATATATAAATTTAGCACTTGGTTAATAACCAACTGTGAATCACTATGCTCCACTACTTGCTTGGTACCTAGTGAATGAGCTAAATTTAGCCCAACTATCAAGGCTTCGTATTCTTCCTTGTTGTTTGATGCTTTGAACTAAAACCTGAGAGCATAATCAATATCAATATTAATATCATCAGGAGCATTGAGTATTATACCTGCTCCACTATCGATATCACATAAAAATCGATCCACATAAATATTCCACAACAAAACATCATCGTTGAAGCTTTCTACTATCAACGATCCATGCTAAAATATCTTCATACTCTCTTCTGTATATTTCTGGGCTATTTCTCGAATTCTGGACCACTCAGGTTAATCGACAGCTACTTCGACTTGCTTTTGAGCTGAGCTCTCTTCTTTCGAAGTATGCTAGATTTGACACCCCGCCTAATTAAATACCGAGTGATCAGTCCTTTATTAAGTAAATTAGAATATCCAGTTGGTTCAGATTATGCATCACCGTCGAAAGTTTTATTATTAAAACTAACCACCTAATATTTAAAAAGGTTGATGTCAAAATTTTATCTTTTCAAATAATATAAAATCATTTAAGGAAAATAACTAAACATTCACCATTCAATCCAATCTCATAAGAAATGAAATAACTGACATAATAAAAGGGATTGGAGTAAACACTTCCAACCTAAAGTCAAATACAATAACCCAACTAAATAAGCTCAATAACTGAGAAGAGTAATGAACTAAATCTCAAATCTATGAATATATAAATAAGAAGGGGCGACATGTCCAACTGATGCAAATAACTCCAAAGTAAGGAATGATAGACTCAGATGCGTCTACTACTAAAGTCCTGGAGCCTCCACAGCAGCTATAACTCGTCGAATGAATGGAACTTCTAAGCCTGGTGTCTCCGTGGCTGAGCACCTAAAATAATTTGGCAAGAAAAGAGATTTGAAGAAAACGGGTCAGAGCCCGAGTTAAAAACAGTTTAAAAATTAGCAAGTGCTTAAATTGATTTATTAACACACATATTTTTCATGCTAAATTATCGAACTCACTTCGGATGCTCACCTCTCATCTAATGTGCACGACTAGCGAATATTCCAATCCCACTAATTATATTCCCATACTAACTAGTTCTTCCTGTCTAATAATCCATCATAGTCCGTTATCGTTCCCGATTATTGCCCTCGCAATGTATAATACATAGAACCAATCCCTCTTTAGCATAAATAGACACTTTCAGTTTAATATAATTAAGTGTTTACTACTTAATTCATTTCAAATTTCATTATTAATTCTACCTACTCAATTCACACAGAAGATATCATTACAGGTATATATATATATATATATATATATATATATATATATATATATATATATATATATATATATATATATATATATACTCTCTATCTTATATATATACAATATTACACTCATGTTGCATCGCTCATTTGCATAAAGGACTAAAGGCTCATTCTCTCGTGAACCATCAAAACAAAACACATATATTGGAGGCAAACATAGTCCTAAGCCGATGGGCTACGCACATACCTACGCACCCATACGACCATCATCACTATCGTTCTCACAGATAGTCCGTACCTAGTATCTATGCTCTAGTGGTACCAATAAATATACCACCTGAAGGCTCCTCAAGGCATGATTGTCCACAACGCACACACACACACACACACACACACACACACACATATATATATATATATATATATATATATATATACTCTCTATCTTATATATATACGATATTACACCTCGAGACACAGCTGCGGTGCTCGCATACTCTGCTATCATGTCATGTTGCATCGCTCATTTACATAAAGGACTAAAGGCTCATTCTTTCGCGAACCATCAAAACAAAACACATATATTGGAGGCAAACATAGTCCCAAGCCGATGGGCTACGCACATACCTACGCACCCATACGACCATCATCACTATCGTTCTCACAGATAGTCCGTACCTAGGTTCTATGCTCTAGTGGTACCAATAAATATCCCACCTGAAGGCTCCTCAAGGCATGATTGTCCACAACGCGCAACCTTCGCTCGATAGCAAGCAGCATAGGTATATTATACACATAATAGTTTATTCAACAAGCATACACACAACTTAATATATATATATATATATATATATATATATATATATATATATATATATATATATATATATATATATATATATATTTCTTACAATCCATTTCCTCAAGTTTATAGATAGTATTATCGTCTTTACTATTCACATTATTGCAACACTTCGACTTATCTCTCTATCATATACCTTTTCTCTATGGCTCAATTACCCCGTTATATCCCCTTGAATAGTTGCTCTCTCAACACATTACTAACTAGGAATTTAAGTCATGATAGCGTAGGTTAATTTCTCTCATTTGGACCAACCTAGAAGGATTCTAACTTGTTCGGGCCAAAAATAAGTATTCTTGAATCTCGTTAGAAGTTCAGGATCCTCGTTCGAACGAGGTCATTCGAATGAACTTCTCACTTCGAACGAACTCAAAAATCTCGTTATAAGTCCCGTTAGAATTCTCATTTAAACGAGGACGTTCGAACGACATGGGAAGGTCTTCGAACGAGAATTATGAGATTTCCCCTGTTCTTCCAAACTTCATTTTTCCAATCCTTCCCTTATCCAAATTCATCTAAAATTCATCCTAACTCCCAATCAATAATTCTAAACTATTTCTAATCATAATAGGTTACTTTCTAACATAATTTCAATGACAAATCCTTATATAATCATAGGGAATTTAAATTAATACCTCAAATTCTTAAAACTCCCTTCCAATAAGCCCGCCATAAACAATCATTCAAAACCCCCAATAATTTTTTTGATTATAACATAAATTTCCAGATTTATCATTCCTATAATAGGGTTATTCATCTACATGCAAACCTATCTTCAAATTTCAAAATTAGTTGACAATCTAATCTCAATTCTATAGTTTCATGGTTATCTCATCAACTAGGGTTAACATGAATCATATATGCTCAGAATTTTAGCAAGATAAACACTTACCATTTTATGAACCTCTGAATCGTTGAACGAAATTGGTATGAGGATGATCCTCTCTTCATGATCTACGCATTGGTGTGATTTTCGGTGGAAGGGCTTGACTTCTTAGCCCAAAGCACTGTTGAGTTCTCCTTCTTCCTTTTGGTTCTCTCCCTCTCTCTCACATAAGTTGGAAACTGAAAAATCTCTTCTAACCCATGTGCATTCCTAATTTTCGTCCATTTCAATTCCCAAAAGACCAAAATACCCCTCTGGGGTGTCGTTTTAGGCTAAAATGCCCCAGAATCCAAATAAAATATATGAGTAGTGTTTTCTGACTATTTCGACCCTTCCAGACACACTGGCGCACTAAAAATGGCTATACGAGTTACTTAAAAATAAATCATGTTTTTTTATCCCAATAAAGTATTATTGACACGACTCACATGCACGTCCCAACTAAGTGTGTTGCAACTGTCGTATTTTTCACTCACGGCCAAAATAATATTCTTGCATTCATACTGTGGAAGGTACTGCTCTTATACCCCTCCAAAATCTAGGACACACATTTTAACATGTCCTCCAACATCTTATTTGTCCACTCTATCAGCCCATTTGTCTGCGGGTGATAGGTCGAACTCAATAGTAACTCTGTACCCATGGCCTGCTGGAAACTCTCCTAAAATTTGGACACAAAAATCTTATCTCGATCGGACACAATATCAAGGGGTACCCTGTGGAGTCTCACTATATCGACAATGAAGATCTGAGCATACTACCCTGTAGTGTAGTCTGTTCGAACTGGTAGAAAATAAGATACCTTGGTCAATCGATCCACAATCACCCATATGGAATCGTGACCTCTCTGCAATGTAGGTTGCCCTGTAATGAAATCCATGGAAATTTCTTGTAATATCTGTCTTCACCAACTGACAAGTGGCATACCTTGAAACAAACTCAATGATGTCCTTCTTCATTTCGCTCCACCAATACTATCGCCTCATATCCTCGTACATCTTATCCCCTCCGGGATGTACCACAAATCATGAACCGTGTGACTCTGTCATCCCTGCATGCCGTAACTCCTCCCCCTCTGGGACTACTAGTCTACCATTAAAGCATAAACCCCCATCTGAGCTCTTAGTGAAAGACTCTTCTCCCTCGACTAGAAGTTGGATGATCCGATTCTAACATTAGGAATCCCTTGCCTGAGCCTGTATCATCGTAGTGACTATCTCGGGTGTAACCATCATCACTGATATGAATGAGCGAGCAACTGCATCCTGTTGCTCGAGTTCTTTCCATTTCGCCTTCCACACCTCGACCACGTCACTTGCTGGTCTACGGCTCAACGCATCTGCTACCATGTTATCCTTCCGTAGGTGGTACTGGATATCGAACTGGTAGTCTTTCATAAATTCAAGCCACCTCCACTGATGCATATTCAGCTCCCACTGTGTGAGCAGATACTGCAGTGACTTATGATCCGTGAACAGGCAAAATCTCTCCCCTAAGAAATAATGCCTCCATATTCGCAATGCGAACATGATTGCCGCTAACTTCAAGTCGTAGTTGGGGTAATTCCTCTCATGAGTCTTAATCTTACGAGAAGCATAACCAATTTTTTTATCCTCCTGTTGAAGCACACCCACAAGCCTTAACAAGGACGCATTAATATAGACCAGGTATTCCAACCCGGGTCTGGGTAGTTCTAGAACGGGTGCTGAAGTCATCTTGTCCTTTAGCTCGTCAAAGGCCAACTGATAGGCATCATCCCACATAAACGACACCCCTTTACGAGTCAAGTTTGTCAATGGACCCGCTATCTTCGAGAATTCCCGAATAAACCTCCTGTAGTATTCTGCCAGCCCCAAAAAACTACGTACCTCAGTCGGTGTCGTGGGTTGCCCCCACTCCCTCACCGCTGACACCTTTCCCCGATCTACCGATATCCCCTTCTTAGAGATTATGTGACCCAAGAACTGAACCTCTCTCATCCAGAACCCAGATTTATCATATTTCTCATATAACTCGTGCTCACGTTTAGTCTGCAAAACCATCCTTAGATGACCGGCATGCTCCTCCTCAGTCTGGGAATAAATCAAAATTCCATCAATGAAGATAATGACAAACTGATCTAAGAAATTTCTGAACACTCTGTTCATTAAGTCCATGAAAATGGCTGGAGCATTCGTCAGTCCAAACGGCATCACCTGAAACTCGTAGGACCCATATCTCGTCAAGAAAGCAGTCTTCGATATATCCTTCTCCCGAATCCTTAGTTGGTGATATCTCGATCTTAAATATATCTTTGAGAAGAAGGTAGCTCCACTCAATTGGTCGAATAAGTCATCGATTCGGGGCAACGGATACTTATTCCGTAGCGTAACCTTGTTCAACTCTCGATAATCCACACACAACCTCAACGACCCATCTCTATTCTTTACAAAAAACACTGGAGCACCCCAAGGTGAGGTACTCCTACGAATGAAGCCCTGTCCCAATAACTGCTCAATCTGGTCCCGTAACTCTCTCATCTCAGCTGGAGCCATACGGTAGGGCGCTCAGGCTATCGATCGAGTGCTCGAAATCAAGTCTATGACAAATCTGTATCTCGGCTAGGCGATAGTCCCGGTATATCCTGTAACACATAAAAAAACTCACGAACTACGAGAACCGAATCAATGGGAATCACTATATCTCTAGAGGTCTCCTCCTCTATGTAATATAAATGGGTGAACAATCCTCCCTCCGAACGAGGCATCGCCACTAGGAACATCTCCTATCCTGGTATAGCAAAGATAATACTCCTACTAAATCAGTCTATCATGGCTCAATAAGAAGCAAGCCCATCCATGCCAATAATGGCATCATGCTTGTGCATATCTAAGACTAGCATATCTGCTGGCAAAATCAAACTCCCAATCTCGATAACTACTCCCCGGTATATAAAGAAAATAAACGACCCATTCCCTAGCGGTGAGTCTACACAAGTCACTGTACTCTCTGCTGTGTCTAACAACCCTGTGGCCCGTGAAAAACTAGTATCTATAAAGAAGTTTGATGCCCCCAATTCAAACAAAATGTGCCCCATAGTACCATGGATAGGAAACTCACCCTCAACAACGGGTGGAGCCTGATGAACTGGGGCCTGATGGACGTTGTAGACACGCCCATGCTGTAACTGACCCTGCTCTATCGGAGCTACTGGAATAGCTGGCAAGGATGGAACCTAGGGTGGTACTGGGAGGGCGAGTGGAAATAACGGTCGCTGGGGCTCCTGACGAGCGCCCTGCTGCTGCTACTACTGCAGGGATCTACCCCTCTAGGGACAGTCCTAACGTTTGTGGCCAGTATTTCCACAAGTAAAACACCTCCTTCGAAATTGTCCTTCCCTCTGTCTCAGCTGTCCTCGGCCCTGATATCCATTACCTCCCCTCCCTTGGCCCTGCTGACCCGACTGGCCCTGCCTAAAACCTCCCCGTCCCTATCTGAAATATCCAAAACATAACCTCTTAGTAGGATCCCCCTGATGAAAACTCGGCTCACCCTGATGGACCTGTCCCTGAGCTGCAAGTGTCCCCCCAATACTACTACGTCCTGTCAGGCCCTGCTGGCTGGACTCCCCGACTCGTTTGCTTCCCTGCTGGTGGATGCGATGGTCCTGAAAATGTAGTAGGGCATCATTAACCACATTAGAGTAAGTGGCCAATGAAAGATTACCTAATAAGTGATGGTGAATCTTCCAAGTCAAACCATCCATAAATCTCTGAATCTTCTTCTCCTCTGTCGGTATCTCGACTGGAACTAGATTCAGAAGGTTTGTAAACTCCTCTTCATACTCAGCAACTGTTTTTCCTTCCTTCTTGAGATTCAGTAGCTTCCGCCTCATCTTGGTCTGCACGACGGAAGGGAAGTACCTGCAGTCAAACCGCACCCATAAATCTCTAATATTCAAATTGTCTCTCTCCTCTGCAGTGGTGATGGACTCCCACCACTGTAGCGTTGCTCCTAACAACTTAAAGGTAGCCAGAATATGATTTTACACCTCGGTGCACTGAAAGAGTGCAAGGACCCCCAATCTTAAAAATCTCTTTTTAATTAAATATAATTTCCTTAAGATGCGGAATAAGATGGTTCAAACACAACACAACTTACAAATTTTAATTTCTTACAAATTAAAATTAAACTAAACTAAAAGTGACATCAAAATAATCAAGTAATAAATATTCACTTAAAACAAAATAACTCAATTCAAGTGCTACAATTTTTCTACACAAATTAATTCATTTTTGCAAATTAGGCCAAACCAAATTTTACTAAATTAAATTATCTTGACTTGAATTAAATTAGTCCAAATATCACCCAAATTAATTTTTGCACCAAATTAAACAATAGTGTGAATTAAACCATATTTTATCTTTTAATCCTAAGCATGCATTCTATGTGATTTTAAAGATAAAATAAATTCACAACACACTACGCCGCGATGTACGAGAAAAACCCAAATCGAAAAAAATCTCGAACGACCCTAGACTTAAGTCCACTAAGTACGAAATTTTACATATAAAAGACATATGACTTACACAACTCAACTCGACTCCCTTCAATCCCCTGACGCGTCGGCTTGTACCAACCTTTTCTTAGCAGACAATCCCAGACTCCACTGGAACCTTGGAATCCATCAGTGAAGCTTTTTGGGAACCCGTCAACCACATACGGTGCCTTTCACCGAATGAGAATGCCGCTGCAAAAATAAGACTTCTTCTTTTATGGAAAATAGAAGCAAACCCAAACTTATCCTTCTTGTGGTAGAGATGACCCAATGGTACCAAACAAAACTCTAAGTGAAAAATATATATAAATGCAGAACTTGGAATGTTAAACAAATTAAATGGGTGTATGTCTTTTGTGTTTTGTACGAGTTTAAGCCATCTAAATTAAGCACACAAAAGGGACTTTTCTAAACATGAATTTCTCTCACAAAAGCTCTTTAGAATAATGTGAAAAGTCTTTGAAAAAATTTGGTCCTGAAGTGGTTAAAATCTGTCAAAAAGTAGTGGGACAAAATAGTGGAAAAATGCCAAAAATTTCTCCCGCCTGAAATCTCGTTCGAACGACATTTCGTTCGAAAAGTCAGTGAACAAAAGGGAAACTCGTTGGCAAAATCCGTTCGAACGAAAATCTTGTTCGAACGACATTTTTGAACGAAAAACAGAACATGAATTTTTTCTTTTTAAGCCCATAAAATTTTATATAAAATAAAATTACACCCATTACAAATTTATTCCAAGTCTCTGCAAATATATATATAGCATTCATACCTTATTGGAGACTTAAAATATGATGAATTTTTGAGGATGCAAAAAGGCACTTGAAACTAGACAAGAATATTGTCTTCATGTTGAACTAGGCCGATACGTCTTCAACTCAAACTAGTCATAGGCTTGAAGTATACACAAGAACACTATCCTATAAGTCAAATATTTTTGTCCGGAATTGAGCCAAAACTACAAAGGACTCAATTTGAAATATGTGTCCTTACAAATCTTTCCATTTGGCTATTCCGGGACAAATACTAAACAAAAATACTAAAGGGACGTCAAGCTCAACTAGACTCAAAAACTTCCTACCTAAAATAAAAAATACAAGCTTGACTCAAAACCCAAGGATGAATATCTTTGCCGATATAAAGTTGCCACTATAAAAATTCTTGCACACTTAAGCAAAACACTAAACGCATAGGTAATATGAAAGATATTAAATGCAATGAAAAATAAATACTCCCCCTTAATTAATTCTCCTCTTTTATCTAACAATGACATACTTAGAAAGACGTCTCCCCCTAAGATATAAATCTCCTAAACTAAAGGTTTAGATACCACTTCTCCCCCTTTTTATTCAAGAATAGACAGTGGTGATAGAATTAATTAAAATATCCATTACTAAACCAATGTAACTAATTACCATGTCTGCCCCAAAAAATTATATAAGGGATATAAATATGGGAAAGCAAGTAAACAAGATGGTGCATAAGTTGATAAAAACATGAAAGCATATGGGCAAAAATAACAAGAACTAGTCCACAAGGATAAATAGATACCAACTTATGATGTAAAAAAATGATACCAATTTGTCAAATAAGATTCTAAGCATGTTCTATCAAACAAAATACACAACAAAATAGATACCAATTATGAAATAGAAGCCTAGATGGACTAGTAAGCAAGGCAAAGACTCAAAAACAAAAAAAATACCACGTATATGAGTACATAATGAATATCACTAATGCACACACACATATACATAGGTATAAACACCACACATGAAACAAAATACATTAAGATTTTCACACTCGTATGGAAAAAATGTGTCCAAATGCATGTTGTAAATGGAAGTGTAGGGGTGTGAACTAGTAATAATTGAATTTTGACCCAATCACTTAAAAAAAGTTCACAGAGTTATCGATTGCAAAACTTTATCACATTTAGATATAGCCTCATGTGACAATATAAATTGAAATCAATGAACAAACATACACAATGCACATAAGCCTAGAATTTTGATGATTCTACAAACCAATAGAGTCATGACACTAAAAGCTTAACTAGGAGTCATTGTGCAAACCCGATAATATATCCAACCAAACTCCTCATAATTTTTTTTCTTGTTCTTTTGAACAGATTAACTAAACAATTTTGACCTTGGCAAATATTCCTTTTAATGCCACATTTTTAAGGCCTAAAATTCAATGGTGGATTTTACGCAAAGTAATTTTGTCTTTCGCAGATCGATTCCATTGAAAAATAACTACACCGGATAAACATATTTTTCTATTTTTAAATTCGAAAAAAGGTTATTACATGCACAAATCCTCCATAGTCATAGCAAAATGTAGATGAGTAAATTGATGGGAGAACATATCACTTAGCTCAAATATGCATGTGACATTTAAATTTCAAATGAGCTCGTGCATGTGTGAAAAGAGGCATATAAAAATAGAATCCATTAAGAAACACAAAATCCAACTACTCCATACATGCATGTCAAAAAACATTTTAAGGATTGACCATCTTAACCAAAAGTTCTAGCCACATGGAAGCGAAAAGAAAAGGAATCAAACACAAGTATATGCCACATAAAGTGTGTCAAACTAAAATATACACAAGAAAAAATCTTTTTGAGTTTTTGAAATTTTTAACCAAACATACAAAAATATTTACTCAAAAGATAAACAAAAATCATTTGTATTTTTCATTAAGTTTAAATTACTCCGAAGATAAAACACAAATGATAAACAAAATCTTTTTGTATTTTTCAATTAATGCAAATAAAAATGAAAAGAATATAATACAAAAGATACACAAAAATCGTAATTCTAGCATGAGATATGTGATAAAGCAATGACTATAAAATGATAAACATACATACAACTAGCAAGGATATATGATATAAAGCACAAAAAGCTAGAGTATGAAAATAACTAACAAATTTAACCTTTAGATTTAGCAAGAGAGGTATCGTGTGAAAGTAAATGAGAATAAAAAATCATATCTTGTAATGCTACCAAGTCGGATCTCCTAACCCAAACTAATGATGAATAACGATCTCGGGATATAGGAGTCTTCGCTACTTCGGTTGCCTTACGTTGGAATTTTCTAGGACCTCATTTAAGATCAAAACAAAACTTCCTAAGATGACCTTTTCGACCACAATGTGAACACCTAAAGACTTGGTGAAAGGATTAACCTAAGAAATGATCTTTAACATTGTTCCTAGGGGATTCTCCTAAAAGATTATTTTTGGCTTTATGAGTTGACTCATTACAAGTATCTAAGCCTAGACCACAGGTGTAATTTTTAATTTGGACCGTTCCTAATATTTTATCTAATTTCTCCGAACGACTCTCCAAATCAAATTTGACTCTACTTGAGTCTCTCGCTTTCTTCTCAAGCTCTAAAATCTTGGACTCAAGCAAACCATTTCTTTCTCCAAACATAAGAAGCTCGTTTTTCATTGATTCCATTAAACCTCTAAGACTATCTCTCTCGCCTTCTACATATTTAAGCTTCTCACGAAGAGCTCTCTCACATGTCCTAAGGTCATCAACCAACGCACTCTCATCAATGACCTTGACACGCTCCCATAAACTAGATTCTAACTTCAAATTTTCCCTTTTTAATTTTATAGATTCGGCATATAATTATTGAAATGCAAATTGAAGTTCACTCACATCAACCTCATTTTCACTTTCACTCTCTCTCTCTCTCTACTCCACTCTCACTACCATCATCGTTTTTAGCTCCGCAATAAAGGCCTTGGAAGTGTCATGTAAATGTATATCTTCATGGGAAGATTCATTATCGGTTCTCACATGACTTTCCATGAACGCGATAAAGTTGCGCTTAATGGGGGAATCGGGTCCCTCTTCCTTTTCACTTTCCTCACTAAAGGTGGCATTATAGGAAATTGGTTGTTTCCCTTCTCTCCTTAATTTAGTGGGGCACTCTCTCGCCCTATGGCCATAACCCTCACAATCATAGCACCTATTTGACTCGTCCCTATTTAAATTTTCATTAAAAGTTTTAGGGATCTTTTCGGCTTTGTCATGCTTAGAATTTTCAAATTTCTTAAAATCATTTTTAAACTTATGTTTATTAAATTTAAGAAATTTTCAAAATTTCCTAGCAAACATAGCCATGTCCTCCGAGTCACTATCACTCTCATCAACAACAACTTATTTTTCCTCCTTTCGTACTTTCAAAGCAATGCCCTTATCGATTTTGTTTTCATTTTTCGAGGGGAACATATCTAGTTCATAGGTTTGCAAATCGCCTACTAATTCCTCAAGTTTAGTAGAGTGCAAGGTGGGTAAATAATTTAAAACAGTTACTTTAGGGATAAATCTCTGAGGTAGGGACCTTAAAATTTTCTTTACAACTAGGTCATCGGGTATTTTCTCTTCCAAATTAAATTAAGAATTTACTATATCGAAAAGTCTAGCATAAAATTCATCAAAAGTTTCTTTTTCATTCATTTTAATGGTTTCAAATTGAGTAGTGAGGTTTTGTGTGACACCCCGCCTAATTAAATCCTGGGTAATCAGTCCTAAATCAAATTAAAACAGGTTTCCCAGTTGGTTCATTCTTAGCATCACTGTCAAAAACTTTCTAATTACTAACCACCTAGGTGAAATTAGACTAGGGCCAAATTTTAACTCTTATTAATAACACAATAACATGCAGTACAAAGTGTAAATCAAATACCAACAAAAGAGTCCGAGAACAACAGCTAAGATAAAACAAAGTCTTACCGAATAAACCATCGGCCAAAAACCAACATAATAACCAACTCCAATATAAATGAAAGTACTAAAGGACGACATGTCCATACTAAAAGCTGAAATCCTACACTAGATCAGGAAGGATAAAAGAAGCGTCTAATCAAGGCCCTGCAACACCCACCTATGTTGCAGCTCTGAAATACCTGGAATGAAATCACGCTTGGTGTCCCTATGGCTGGACACCTAAAAGGTTTTGAAAATGTTTTATAGCAAGTGTTAGTACACAAAACGTTTTGAAAATATTTAGTAAGTAATTTATCGCAATAAATATCAGTTATTGATTACACATATTAGGATCACGCAAATTCTCTTGAGTTTCCTCACCTCTCATCTATAATGTGCACCTAACGTTCCTACCTAGTCTCGCTACCCACTTCAGCTAGGTCTCCAACATCTAAACACCTCAGATAATTTAGCTCACCAGTACCGCCCATACGGTATGCTACATACTACCCTTAATTTACATTAAGTCATTAGTTAAGTTCACTTTAACTTCCCCATACCGCCCCTACAGTATGTATCCGAATGTCTAGTAATTATCATTACTCTTAATTTACTATCATTACTTAAATATTAAGTTCTCACACTTAATCTATTCTTAGGTACTTACTACCTACCTTCTCTACTAATCACACTCAAGTAGATTTTATATCTATTCTAGCTGTACACTTACATATTCCATCCACTCTTACTCAAAAGTAGTTTATACAATTTGTAGTTATGCACTAACAATCCTCACTACTATCACGCCCGAGTAGGTTTAAAATAATACTTACGTATACCCCACTTAATCTTACTAGTATCAAACATAAGTAGATTATTCAGAGAGTATATATTTCACACACACATATACGCAATACAGCATATCATGTTATCGATCCTAATTCACACATTAAGGACAAATGGTTCAGAATGTCTCCTCGAACCTGTTTCGGAATGTCTCCCCGAGTAATGTTCGGAATGTCTCCTCGAACACGTTTCGAAATGTCCCCTCGAACCTGGCTCGGAATGTCTCATCGAGCGTAGTTAGGCATGTCTCATAGAACTTACAAATCCGATCACAATGAAACACACAATAGGCATACATAACCCACGTACTCATATAAAACAGTAGGTATTCACACAACCCAATTATTCCCGTGTGTACGTAGTATTTTTCTCTGGTATACTTACCGTACTTATTATTCAACGATTTATCTCACTATCGTACATATTAGAGTATTCACACAACTCTAAGATCTCTGGATACCTTTTTATTTATAACAGTAGTTAAACTATCTCTAACCTACTGGTATACACCTTATATTGATGTGGGCTCTCCTTATAACTCAATTTCCAAATTCCTACACGCGACTCGATCGGTTTATCCCTGTCGATCCATATTTCAAGCCTTACACTCAATGGCCATAACGGTTCTTAACTATACTACCTACTGGTCTTTATCAAGTCCCTCTATATGCATAATAACATCTCTAAAAAAATTTCCCATCGTTGGAATTCAAAGAAAACGTAATCAACAAAAATAGCCAAAAATCACCTTTGGTCGATCGATCAACTCCATCGATCGATCTACCTTCTTGTGTCGATCGATTGATCGAACATGTGCATGTCGTCTTCTTCCTTATTTCACCATGTCTGTCCGATTCAACAATTCGTTACACCTTTCTTTCCAACATCACCAATCATCTTATAAATGTATAAGGACCATTCTCAACGTAAATATATCATCAAACCCTCACTAAATCCATCGAAGAACTGTCCAAATCTAAATTTTCTCAAAAACCTAGATCATTTAGTTCTTCATGGTTATACATCATAAAACCAGATTTTAAATCCGTAATTACCAAAATAAATTCATTTGTTATCATTCCTCTATAAATGTAAATAATAACTACATGCCATCCTACCAAAACATGTAATCAAGTCATTCTTTTTCTCTGAGAACTTTAAATGAAAACAATTTACTTAAAAATCCCTACACATGGGTATTATAACTTCATAACTTTGCAATAAACCACTTGCCTTGATTATGGTAGGATCTGATTTCGTGGTTGATGAGGGTGTTTGATTGATTCCTTCTTCAATCTCCCTTCCCAATTGCTCTTTGTTGCAAGAATCCCTTTGGAGCCTTCACAATCACCTCTTAAAGTCTTGAGAACTCTTTCTTTTTTCTCTCAGTTGGTTCCTCTCTATTTTTCTACGTTATGAACCCTAACTTAAGCCTCAAACCATCTGATATAACTTGCAAATTCCGTGGGTCTCCCCACCTCTATATTCTAAATGACCATAATGCCCTCAAGAGGTGTCGGTTTGGTCTACAATTGACCCGGGACCCAAACTATACATCCGGATACACTTTTTCGACTATTTCGACCCTTTAGGGACCAACCGTGTCCTCAAAATTACCATTCGAGTCACTTTATAAAATCATCTCATTTAAATCACCGAATTAAATAATTTCTCCAAATTAAATAATTTCTAAATCTCCAATTTAATTAAATTTCCATATTCTCCAAAAGTACGGGGTGTTAAATTTTGGAGTTTTGAATCCTTAACGACACTACTTCCCTCGTGAGTGAGTTGTAAAATATCCCAAGATTCTTTAGCGGTTTCACAAGTCATGATACATTGGAATTCATCTAGTTTCACCGCACTAAATAAATCATTTAAGCCTCGAGAATTAAAGTTAGCAATTTTAAATTCATTCTCACTCCACCTATTTACGGGTTTGGGGTCACTCTCATTTTCTATCAAACATGTAGGTGGAGACCACCTGTTAACAACTGGCAACCAAACCCTCTCATCGATATATTTTATTGCTGATTTCATACGCCCCTTCCAATACGCGTACTTGGAACCATAAAAAACAGGAAATTTTGAAAATGGGAAAAATTCCATTTTTAACTAAAATATTTAAGAGGACATTAACGCAATAAATTAGCACCTCGGCTCTGATACAAATCTGAAAGAGTGCACGGACCCCCAATCTTAAAAATTGCTTTTCAATTAAATATACTTTCCTTAAGATGCAGAATAGGATGGTTCAAACACAACACAACTTACAAATTTTAATTTCTTACAAATTAAAATTAAACTAAACTAAAAGTGACATCAAAATAATCAACTAACAAATATTCACTTAAAACAAATTAACTCAATTGAAGTCCTAAAATTTGCCTCCACAAATTAGTTCATTTTTGCAAATTAGGCCAAACCAAAATTTACCAAATTAAATTATCTTGACTTGAATGAAATTAATCCAAATATCACCCAAATTAATTTTTGCACCAAATTAAACAATAGTGTGAATTAAACCATATTTCATCTTTTAATCCTATGTGATAAGAACTCAAAACTGTACATTTTATACCCCAAATAGATGTACTTTAGTTGCTAAATCTCGACAATTTGGGTCTTATGCGCTTTATTGTCTATTTTGTAGGTCAAATATACGTTGCGGTGTTCAAATGCGTATTTCAAGGCAGTTGTGCGCAATATGGAGCTAATTACCCTTGTCCCGTACCCTAGCCTACCTAAACCTGTCCCGAACCATGTGTGTTTAGTTTGTCACATTTTACTTTATTTGTGTCATTTTATTTTTACGGTTTATTTTATTATTTTATTTTATTGAGACTTGTATATATTTTTAGGATTTTTATATTTTTAGCGCATCTTGTATGAGTTTTTATATTTTTTTTAGTTTTTAGTTAGTTTAATATTATTCCATTTTCTATTTTCTATTTTCTATTTTTTATTTTATTAGTTTTTATTTTTATAATTTTTATTTTAGTTGTATTTAGTTTTTTTAGAGTTTGTATAGTGTGTCGTGTCGTGTCATTTTTATTTTAGTTGATTTTTATTTTTTAGTTTAGTTAAAATTTTATTTTATTTTATTTTTAGTTTTAGTTTGGTCATAAGTTTAACACACACGCAACCCCATACACCGTACACTCACACACACCCAAATACTCCCCAACCTATACACACTAGTTCCATGTTCCTCACTCACACTTAACTAAACCCACTTCATCTTCAACCTTACTCTAACCCCACTTCTCTCATCTCCATTAAACCCAACACCCATTTACTTCTATCTCCTCCACCATTAACAAACCAACTCATCACCTTCTTCTTCCCCTCTCTCTCATCACCCTCGGAACCCAAATCACCCCAGCCTCACACCAACCCGATACCACCAGCTTGCCACCGGCGTCCCGATGCCAGTCCCCTCCTTCGTCATCCCTGGCACAACTCCACCCTTATCATCCCACCAACCTCCTGGCTAACCCCCTTCCTTATATCCCTCCGGCGACAGCAGACCAAATCCCCAGCAACCCACTCTGCCTCACCGGCGATAGCTCAGCCCCGTCGACCCCTTATACCTCCGGCCAAATTTGACCAACCCAAAACCTCCAGATCTCCTACCTGATTGAACCTCCAACTAACCATGTCCTAGCCACAAAACCCATTTGACCTCTTATCTCCTAGCCACGATATCATACCTGCCAAAAACAATACCAAAAGACCAAAAACCCAAATAAAAACCCATGTGTCCACTTAAACCAACTTAAACCAATTTAATCCCTTTTACCTATTATACCCCTAACTACCCCTCTACACTAAATTTAATTTTATCCCCACTTCCCACATTATCTCACACCTTTGCCATGCACATGTGCACTTCCATTACCCAATTTACCCCCATGTGCACACACCCTTGCTCTTACACTCCCAAATACCCAAACTAACCCTTAGCTCCATGCCTACTATAAAAATAAGATGAAGACCATTTTGATAGGAATCTCAACTTAGTTTTTTAAACCATTGTGTGATAAATTTTTCTACACTCCTCTTTAGAGAGTATTTGCATTTTTAGCAAATATCTCAATAAGGAGGTGTGTAGTGAAATTTATCTCTAGGATGAATTCAACCCCACCCCTCTATAATGAATTTTTGCATTTTTAGCAATTATTTCAAAATATATTGATGTAGTTGAATTCATCCCTTATGGGAGGTAAATTCTAATCCATTCCTTTATGTTGAGATTTTTTATTTTTAGCAATTATCTCAATATAAATTAAAGATCTAGAATTTATTTCTTTGGGTGAGTTCTATTGTACAATTTTATAATGTTGGGATTTGTATTTTTAGCAAATATCTTTTATTATTTAATTATCCATTATGAATTCATCCACTATCCTTTTTATTTTTATTTTGTAATTTTTATTTTAGATTCAATAAATACATGAGTGAGGGATTATGATTGAGAGATTTTTGATGTATAATTGAGAGATTGTTGATGTAATTGAAGATTCCATTCCAATTAAAGTCTTAAATGGGTTTGATCTCCTCCTCTTGATTACTTTTAGTTTAATCCTCACATGCTTTCAATTGTTTATCTTATATTTTTTGGGTGATGATTATTGAGGACTAGTCTCCCATTTATGGGATGAAATTTTGAAGCCCTCATGAGTCCAATTTTGTTAGTTTACTTATTAGGATAATTTTGTTTATCTCACGTTTCTTAAATTAGCTTTTACTTCTTAATTAGTAGTTATAAAAATTAGTATAGTTAGTTAGTTAGTTAAAAAATCCATAAAAAATATAAATAGCAAAAAAATAATAATAAAATGCAAATGAATCTATATATGTCCTCTCCAATTTTGTGCTTCATCCTTAGATGTGGACTGATACCTCACTTACCGCTATATTCTAGTTTTGTTCTACTTTTATAGGTTTGTGAAGATTTTTTATGGAAAGAGGAGTTGCACAATGACAAATACATAAGAGAAGCTTTTTTTTTTCTTTCTATCAAATGACGCCGTTGCCATTCTTCGGAGCGTGAAGCACTCATAGCGGATTCAATTTTGTTGTTCATTTATTTCCTATATTTTATGGCATTTTAATACCATTTTTCTTTACTTTAGAAGGCTTGTATTAAGATTATTCTATTATTGGCTTGTATTGCGGTGCATAGAGATACCTTTATTTTATTTTCATTTTAATTGTAATAATCGAAGAAAGCTTGATAGGGAAACCGGATAATATAGAGAGAGGGCGTCCAAAAGCGAGGATTTAGAAGCCTCTCTACCTTGGGACGGTAGGACTCCCGGGACCGACTGAGATAGGCGTAATCTCCCCCCGATCGATTCAAATTTTTCGGCACCCCATGGCCTAAAAATTGTGGGAGGTACATCTCTTGAACACTCGCGCCTCTCGTGTCTGCGAGTCAATTCTTTTGTGTGCTTTGTGTGCTCTTACTTGATTTTATTCTCGCATTTATTTTCGAATGGTGTGATGAATTAATTGATTAAGACCTACACCCGGTCACTCACGAGAAGGGATTTCATTACCCGACTCACTCGCTTACCATTGTGTGCTACCCTAGCCATCATTAAAGTTAAAATCAATCAACTAGGTAGCCTACTAGGAGAACAATTTTGCATAGGCGATCACTAAGATAAATTCCGTGAATTTTTATCTCCCGCGGACTTAATTAAAATTTAACTATCCTTTCGTTAAATTTAAAGATAAAAATTGGCTATGTGCTAATTAGGATTTATCCTTAACTTATGTGTGTCCAATATAATTTTTTTGTAGTCCAGTTTTAGTGATTCGTGCAAATTCAAAGAGTCTACCTATTTTTCCCACTATTTTCTTTTTTTTAAAAATCCAAAAATATTTTTTCCTTGGTTTTTTTCAAAAAAAAAACCAAAAACATTTTCTTCCTTTAGTTTTTTTTTAGAAAAATCCAAAAATATTTTCTTTCCTTTTGAAAAAAAAATTTAAAAAATCCCAAAATATTTTTTTCCTTAGTTTTCTTCCAAAAAAAAATCCCAAAATATTTTCTTCCTTTATTTTTCTACAAAATTCAAAAATATTTTTTTCCTTCTTGTTCTCCACAAAAATGCAACAATATCTTCTTCCTTTTTTTTTATAAAAATTGAAAAATATTTTCTTCCTTTCATTCTTTAAAAATCCCAAAAATATTTCCTTTCCTTTTCAAATTATACAAAAACCACAAAAAAAGAGAGAAAATCTTGAAAATAAAAAAATAAGGCCGTGATCGGTGTTTCTTCACCCTCACCTTTCTCAATTTATCCAACAAAACTGACGGTTCAATCTTGTTTGGGGGTGATTCTCATCACCCCATTTTTCTATCTCCCCGCACTTTCATAGATTTTATCTTTAGGGTGAGACTGCATCGGTCTAGCTGAAGACATTAAACTTAGCGCTACCGGGAGGCAGCCCGTTATTTCTTGTACGAGTCTCATTCTATTTGAGGGTGGTGTTTCACATCACCCTGTGACAACCCGCTTACTAAAATAAGAGGTGGCCAGCCCAATATCCCAATAAATACAGGAATCATAGATGGTCCATTCTTAGCATCACTATCGAAAAAATAATAATATGAGATAACCACCAAATATTTTAGAAAATGGATGTCAAATTTAATTTTGTAAGTTAAAAGAAAAAAATTTAGACAATCCAATTTGAAAAGAAAGTGGATATAAAATCAATGAGTAATAGTATAACAATAATGCAATAAGTAATAACCGAATAAGATGTCGGTTAACAATGAAATACAATCAGGTTACACCGAGTAATACAAATTAAATATCACATTATAATAAATGAGTACAAAGCATGGGCAACACGCCCGAATAAGTGAACTGATCATAACTAGAGTACAAAAGATAGAAGCGTCTATAACGAATATCCTACAACATTCGCAAAATGTTATAGCTCCAGGACAACTGGGATGGAGAGGTCAATACAGGCGTCCTTGCGGAGGAGCACCTGGACGAACAATGAATTCATGCAAAATAAAGAGATATAAACGGGCAGGGCCCGGTTTGATATGATCACCATGTGAATAAAATGCATGACAGTTTTGAATATCGAATCATCATCATGAACTTAACTTTCTGTCACAATTAATCATACAATTTCTCACCTCTCATTCTAAAAGCATAACCTAGCGCAATATCAATGCCAATGCTCAATGTTCATATAAGCATGGGAGAAATCATCGACTTTCACCTAATGATATATCATTTTATTTATTCACAACTTAAATACATGGTTCCTTTTCTCTTTAGGAAACTACATTTAAAGGAATTTATTTCTCAAAATGCTTTGCCAATACCGTTCTATACCATTTTACTTTATTTAAAGGAATTTATTTCTCAAAATGCTTTGCCAATACCGTTCTATACCATTTTACTTTATTTTTCCCTTTCTCTCTGGGAAATATATTGAAAGCAGTTTATCACACAAAATGCTTTACCATCATTACCATTCCCACTTTATTAAGAATAGTTATAATCACATATATATAACGATTCTAAGACCGTCCTTCCGAGTTTTCCCACTGGACGCCCCCCTAAATGGCTATCATCTTCCAGGTCCTATCACACAAGACAACCTGGGCATCCTATAATGCAACGCTGGGAAGCGGCCATATACCTGCGACAGTGAGTCATAACCACACCCGGAATTACCTCACTTCGCACAATAATCACACAATATAATAACCGGTCCTATGGTCGAGGACTATATTTGCCCTACATTCACTAGCCAGGGGACTTCTCCTCATGCGCGTAACTTCCTCTATGATAGAGATTTAGAGAGGTGTTTATATGTAAATTATCATTTACAAAATTATTTTCCCATTTAAAAACATTTACTTTTTACAATCTCAAACCATTTTTACTCAATGATCTGGTACCAATTTTGAAATATGCATTTCTTATTTTCAATGTCATATTTTATTAATGACCTAGGACCCGAAGTGAAATTATCCTCACACTAGTCTCCAAGAGTCCAAAGGATTACCACAAGTCATCAAAGGTAATTTCCCACAATAATAGTCTCCCAAAAGTCCCAAACATTATCATTATACTTTCCGTTAGTTCTAGGCTAATTTCCTATATCAAACGAGACATTAACCCCTATAAACTAACCCTTGGGATAAGCCCAATTAACCCCATGATAACCTAGGAAATTTGTCTCCCTAAAATAAACCTCTAATACTCTTTATTACTTCTCAAGAGAAGGTTCCTAGGCCTTGAACCCAAAAGAAAAGGACTCAAAACAAAGCTAGAAAAATCCCACAAAATAGGGTTTTCGAATCGATTCGCCCAGGGCCTAATCGATTCGCCCTTGACTGCAAATCGATTCGCCCAAAAACGAATCGATTCGACTAAGGAAAGAAACCTACAATCTCAACCCGGATCGATTCGGCCGTAACCCGAATCGATTCGATGTCCCAGACCTGTAGCCTCCCTTATAGGCGAATCGATTCACTTAGGGGGCGAATCGATTCGGCCTGGTAGAAATTCCCAATTTGGGCTACGGGTTATATGAACCCTAAAATCCCCAAAACCCAAATCTTCAATTTCCTCCAACATCAACAACAAATAAATCTACCAAATCATTTCTACACAACTACAAACTAATATATTTTTCTCAAATCAAATTTAAATCAAAGATTAAAGGACTAAACACCAAAAATCCCCAAAACCCATAAATGGTTTAAATCTCAAAAACCTAACCATACATGCAATTTATCCACATTAAATTATAATCTAGCAAGTAAGAAACTTGCCTCAAGTTTGTAGTCTCGGTTTCTCTTCCCGAAGCAACGATTTTCGGCTCCAATCTTCAATTATCTCTCTTTTCTCCCATTTCTCCCAACTCTCTCTTCTCTCTCTCTCTCTCTCTCTCTCTCTCTCTCTCTCTCTCTCTCAAAGCTTTTAAATCATAAGAATGAGAAATAAAAGGGGTTGGAAGACTTAAACGGGCAATTAACATTTGTTCCCATCATTAATTGTTGATACACCATTAAAATGACTAGTAAATATATAATTGAGTCATAACCTGTCAAAAATGCCCGAAACTCTAAAATACAACATGGCACTTATTTTGACTATCTCCACTATTCCAAAACTAACCGCACCCTATAAATTGACATCCCGAGTATCGTATAATATTTTATGTTCCAACGTCATTTTAATTCATTAATAATGCTCAAATTTGAATATAAGTCATAACCTTCACTTAAAGCACAACGACACAATAAAACATAACATGATGCTATTTATCTTCTCTCAACGGTAAATATGAAAAACTTGGTAAATATTATCTCTTAACTCCCTTAAAATAATATTTACTCTAACTTTTTTATTTTATAAAATTAACCCATCAGGTAATTTAATATAAAATAATCACTCAAAAGTCTGGGTTGTTACACACTCCCCCCCCTTACAAGGGAATTTGGCCCTCAAAATTCAGGCGTACCCTAGAACAAGATCAAGGGTGTACTTCTCTAAAATATTGTTATTTTTCATCTTTAAAATTTTTTAGGCATTGTGGTGTTGTAATACCCCGTATTTTTATAGCTTTAAAATTATGGGATTTATTAAATTTAATTGAGATAAATTAATTTAATTTTAATCCGGAATGTTGCTTTAAATATTTACTAGCGTGACGAGAGTTAGTAATTATTGGAAATTTGTTATTTTTTGCATATTACTGGATGAGTATAGTAATATATAAGATTTATTTTTATAATATTGTCACGTGAAAATAAAATGACAATTGTGGAAATTTAAGTCGGGACGCGCCTGTGTCGTGTCGGGACTAAATGTGAATTAATAAAAGTGAATATTTTATAAGTCATTCGTATGGTCATTTTGAGTGCGCCAATGCGTCCGAAAGGGTCGAGATAGTCAGAAAAGTATACCCGGGGGTTTAGTTTGGGCTCGGGACATTATTAGGCCTAATTGGTACCCCGGGAGGGCGTTTTGGATATTTAACCTTTTTGGGTAATTAAACCCACGAAAATTCAAAGAGTTATATCAGATACCTAGGTTACCTTCTAGGGTTAGAAACTCTAAACACAAGTGACGGACATAGGAGAGGAAGGAGAGAGCTCTCAAGGCAAATTCAAGGCCCAAAACTCAACGGTTTGCACCGCCGCCACCACCAACGTGTAGATCGCGAGACGGGGAACGCAACCATACCGAATTTGGAACCAAACCAGACCTCTGAAAATACCAGGCAAGTGTTTATCTTGCTTATTTCATTGGTGCATCTTTCATATTAGTTTAGGAGTAATTAAGATGAGTTTTAATGGAGGAAAACCCGATTTATGATAGGAAAATCCATGTAGTATTGGTCTAATTGATAATTCCGGAAACCCTTGCCATGTAGAGGAATTTAAACCACGAAATTATGATGTGTATAGGAAGAGAATTCTGGAAATAATTGTTAGAACCATGTTTAAGAGAATTTTAGGGTCCTTGAGATTTTGTATGAAATTGGGGCTGTTAATTCATGATTTTAATCACAGAAATTCACATGCTTTACGTTGAAAATACCTAATATGATGATATAAGGTTAGTAGCATCAATTCTGGGACGATTGGGATTAGATAATATGGAAATTGTTGGTGTTTGGAGATGAAACCCGTAACTGCAGAATTTCAGTTTTCGCAGACTTGCTTGATCGATCGATCGAGCCTAGAGCTTCGATCGATCGAAGGTTCGATCGATCGAGCCCCAAACCTCGATCGATCGACACCTTCTGGCAGACTCCTATTTTCCCTTTTTAAATGAGTTAAATTCAATTTATCGTGAGATAATTCTTGAGCATCATTAATAAAATGTTTTGGGAGATAGGGAAAACCAGTAGGACATGTGAATAGATTTTGGGACCCTTGATGTCGGGCAAAGATTTTATTTTGGGATAATTACATAAGGGTCGGTAAATTTATGATTTAAAGAGAGAGAGACACGTAAGAGAGTTAGTTTGGGACAAATGTGTATACCTACTGAATTTTATACTTGGGAGGATATAATCCATGAGCGTTATGTAGTAAGTGGAAAAGTTCCTCAAATTAAAATAAGATGTGAATGGCTATACGTGATAACTAAATAATGAGAAATAAATACAAATGTCGTAATTATGGGAATTGAGAATTTACCCATTATTGATATTGTAATATTAGTATAGTTATATGATTGTGTATGCATATACTATCTATGTGTGAAAATCATGCCCACGCTACTTGCTATCCCTGAGGTTTCCGCGCTGGGACAGTCTTATCTCGATGGGACCTTTATGGGGGATATTGACTTATACCCTAGAAGATAGATATCCTTGGTACAGGCTAGTGATGTGATAGTTCAGACGGTCCTAAGAGACGCGGGCATGTGCCATCTTCTTAGAGACTTGGAATCTATTCTTCGCCTCATCTTGTTTGTGTATAGATATCCTTGGTACAGGCTATCGCAGTGATAGTTCAGACGGTCCTAAGGGACTTGGAATCTATACTTCGTCTTAATATTGTTTGAGTATGTGTTAATACAATTCGAGAGTGATTCCGAATTTGTATTCCCCTTAATGTGAGTGATATGGGGTTTGGATAGTAGAGTATGCCCGCACCATAGTTTTATTTGGGGTGCTGTTATGGTTTATATATATATTTTACGAGTGGTTAATATATATATGAAATTCTTAAATCTGGAACTGTCTACTGTGATGTGATATGTAGGACGTGGTTGATAACTCAAAATATAAATACTTGTGTTGAGAAAGTATAATATGACACTGGAAAACTTTATTGATTTATAAGGTTAAAATGAGAACTTTGGTTACTAATTGAATAGTATCTTCAAACAATTAAATCGTTAATTTTGAATCTTATGAGTAATATAATATAAATTAATCCATTGGGAAAGGATAGCATGTTATATGATGAGATAGACCATTGGGAAGGTTAGTGCGATAGGTGTGCACATTAGAAGAGAGGTGAGAATTTCTCAAGAGAGTGTCGCACCAATATGTTGTTGCATTGGCATGTATCAATTTAAATACTTGCTAAACGTATTTTAAATCAAACACACTATCGGGCTCTGACCCGTTTCTTTTTCTCTTTCTCTCTCTTGTATATATATATATGTATTACAGGTGCCCAGCCACAGGGGCGTCTTGCTTAGGATCTTTTGGAAGGAATGCGCTGCAGCTTAGGTGGGAGTTGCAGGTCTCTTGGTTAGACGACTTCGTTCATTCGGATCCACTCTTAGTACTTTCATCTAGTTGAGCATGTGTAGCTCTTTCCATTATTCCGTTGTTATTGGACATTTGTATTTCAGTTATTTCTAGTATTGTTACTATGGGATTTATTCTGTTTGGATGTGTGACTTTAGATTTCGTATGTTGACATTCGATTGACGAATGTATTAAATTAATTGGATTATGTTGCAAAATTTAATGTGGTGTGATTCTTACTTATTGAATGTTGTTAATAAAAGAAATGATTTTTCTTTAAAAAAAAATTTGGATAATATGTATAAAAATGGTTTTGACACTTAGCTTAATTATTTTAGGGTGATATATTGGAAAAATTTATTTTACGACAGTGATGCTAAGAATGAACCAACTGTTCACCTTGATTTAATTTAATAAAGGAGTGATCGCCCGGTGTTTAATTAGGCGGGGTGTCACAGGTGTCCCCATTGGACTTGGACTAAGGTCACCACTTTCGATCTTAGTCTACACTCCTCGTGCTCTAACATAGCATCTGGTTGTTCCTCATGAGCTATAGAGCCCACCTTTCAACAACGGAAGAAAATTCCTACATAACTCGGCACAAGTTGCCTTTCCTCCTGAATCACGTTATACTCTTCCTCAGGAATAGCTTCATTAAAACTTGATCCCCTACCTCCGATACTACATGACCTCTATTTGCGTCTGCATAGCCCTTCAAGGTCTGGGGCCTAATGAACTCAATTATCAAAGAAGTACTCTTGGACCATTTTGAGTCCAAATAACTTATTATCCACTGGGTCTACCCAACAAGCAGGCGAACTAGTCAGCCAGCTACACAAGGCCACATATATCCCATCGCTATAGTGAAACGGTACGAATTTTCATATGCAATTTCGATTCATAAAAGCTACTGCCTCTATTCTTCCTTTAAGTCAAACACGCCCATTTGAGGTATGCCTTACGACATTTGGTTAACTCTCTCCATTCATTCATCTATTTACGGGTGGCGAGATGTACCCGAATTCAATTCGGTTCCCATTACTTCCTAGAAACTTTACCAAAATTTTGATACGAAAGTATAGTCTCGGTCCAACACTATATTGATAGGGACCTCATACAGTTCCATAACTCCACCATAATTAGTTGGGCATACTCCTTTGTAAATAGTCTTCCCATATTGGTCGGAAATGCGGCGATCTGGACAAATGATCAACAATTACTCAAAATGATCAAAAATTACTCAAATGCTTCCCCACTACCATGGGGTGGAATTTGAAAATCCATATCTCCACATCAGGGAATTGAGGACGTGTGTGAAACCGTCAATGATCAAACTTGCACACAAGAGGTGATCCGCCCCAAAATCTTCCCATTCTCTCTAAAAGATAAAGCTAAGACCTGGTTATGGTCTTTACCTCCAAGCTCGATTGCATCCTGAAATGAGTTGCATCTCTAAATTTCTCAAGAAATTCTTTCCTCCATATTGAATGAACTCCATCAAGGCTCAAATTCAAACTTTTCGACAATTAGAAAATGAGTCGTTCGATCGATGCTATGAGCATTTCAACGAGTTAATTACTTCATGTCCCCATCATGGATTTGATAAACTGCAAATCATTTCCTTCATCCATAATGGGTTGAACATTAATTCCAAGCAACTCGTTGAAACCATGTGCGATGGTCCATTTGTCTAATTAGACGCCCACGATGCTGAGCTCCACCTGAGGTATATCGCCGAGACTACCCAATCCTGGGATACATCTGACCCTAATGCTCAATATCAAACTCGCCAAGTGACCAGCATTCCATCGGCGTTCGACCTATTTCACGTAGAGAAAAACTCTATAATGGACGGTCGACTCGATGTGCTTGAGAGAGGAAAGCGACAATTGTTGGAGAAATGTGCAGAAAGACCACCTGGATCCATCACAAATCCTGTTGAGAAGGTGTATGCAATTTTTGAGGCGGAACATTCAACAGAGGAATACCCGACGATACCCGCCTACAAAGTTATGCTTCAAGAATAAGTAAGTGGTATAGGAGGATTCAAGGGTAATTTCGGTGCACCTCACGGGAATTCTAACAACCCTTCATGGAAAAACCATCCTGGTTTTAACTATGGGAAATAAAATGCTGCTATGAATCCTAATTCTAATGTTATTCCTCCTCCACCATCACACTTTCAACAAGCTCCACGCATGGAAGGACATGTGCAAGCACCACCACCTCAAAGGGCATATATTACTCCACCGCGGAGAAATCTCGAGGATATGATGAACCAATTTATCAATACCTAGAATGCATCCATTGCTAGGTATGATCGTATGATCAGCGACATAAACGCTAATATTTCAAAGATACAATCATCGTTGAGTGTACAAGATAAGGGCTAGTTTCTTGCCCAGGGCCAAAGACCTCCCCAAGGTCAAACTAGTGTTGGCTCCACCTCTACAGAACATCAGGAGCAATGTCAAGCTGTGATCACTCTTCATAGTGGGAGAATAATTGATTTATCACCTCCCCTATGCGACGCAACCAAAGACAAGGAGATTTTGCTCGGCACGCAAGAGGCCCAAGATGTCTCCTTGAAAAAGAGTGATAAAGAAGACACTAGTGAGCCAGAAGTAGTAGTGAAACCACCCACCGCAGCACCATTTTCCTCAAAGACTGGTTCCTTCCCACAAGGGGAACCCCCATGATGAAGTGTTAGACGTGCTAAAGAAAGTAAAGCTAAATATACCTTTCCTCGATGCCATTAAGCATATTCCAGCTTATGTAAAAATCATCAAACACTTGTTAACAGTGAAGATGAAGGTAAAGAAAAACGTATTTCTATCACAAAACGTGAGCTCCATTCTACTTAATGATCTCCCACCAAAATTCAAAGATCCCGGTGCACCCACCATTTCCTGCATCATTGACGAAAATAAAATTGAAAAAGCCTTACTTAACTTGGGATCAAGTGTCAATATCCTCCCTTATGCCATCTATAGGCAACTTGATCTGGGAGACCTTAAGCCCACAAAGATCAATCTCCAGTTAGAGGATCGAACCGTGAAGATTCGAAGAGGTATAGTTGAGGACGTGATCATTCAAGTTAACACTTTATACTTTTCGGTAGATTTTGTCATTTGGGACACGGAACCCTCCTTCGCCTCGAGCAATCATGTTCCCATCATTTTTGGGCACCCATTCTTAGGTACGGCTAACGCAATTATCAATACTCGAAATGGGCAGATGCAACTCACCTTTGGGAACATGACCTTAGAGACTAACATCTTCCATATATCCCAACATACGAGAGAAGAAGATGATCTTCACGCGGTGAGATTAATTGACGAGATCGTAGAGGAGTACTTTGAGGAAAATTATTGTGGATATGCCCTAAGGTCTTGCTTAATGTCGAGCCACGAGAATGAGGGGTCCCACAAGAGAGATCCGTTAGGGGTGTGCCTTATTTCATCAAGTAAGAAAGGTAGTTATGACGATGAGAGAAAAACGGGGGAGATGTGTGTAGTGACATCGATTGAGAGAGAGAGAGAGAGAGAGAGAGAGAGAGAGGGGTTAGAAGAGAGAAAAATAGTGGAGTTAGAGATCGAGCAATTAAGGGAGGACGCAGGCACTACTCGAGAGAGAGAGAGAGAGCTAGGGGGCGTGAGCATGGAAGATTTTGAGAAAGAGTTTGGACAGGTGGATGAAAGCCTTACTATTGAAGTCCAATACCTATTGGACTCTTGTAGTCACTTAGACGAAAGTGAATGGAAAGAAAAATTGATGAATTCCTTCTTTGTGACCATCCGCCCATACCACTTGAGGTCCCGGAACCGATTGACGAGAAAAGTTATGTTTAGTCCGACTTAGAGCCCGACCCATACATCCTAAAAATTGAAAGAAACCTAGGTGTTCCCTCCAATTAAGCGAACGAAGGCCACGCTTTGAGTCAGCATCATGAGGATCCCTTTCCGATTAGTCACGACGAGCCTCCCGGTCTTTCCTTTATCTATGGGCGAGGTCCCAACTTGTTCCGATTGTTGGTTTATAATCCTAGGACGGGAGAAATAAGGAGAGCATCGGATCCCGTGAGTGGGATCAGTTGAGTTGGTAGGAGCGAGAGATAGTTCGTCGCACCCCCGACGCGTATGGGGTGATTTTTGTTGTATTTTTTAGTCATGTATGAGTGTCATATAGTGTCGTGTTGCATTTTAATAATTTGCTTGTTTTATTTGTCGCACTTTTAATTCGCTTTGAGTTAGATTTTAGTCTTTTTGCTTGAGGATAATGCAAAAGTCTAAGTTGGGGGGGGGGGGTCATAAGTGCGTATTTCTAAAACTTTACAAATTTTCGAAAATGCCCAAAAATTTCAAAAAAAATCATAAAATCTTAAAAAACCTAAAAATATTTTTTATCAAAATAAAAAAAATTGGAATTCAAAATTTTCAAAAATATCATTAAAAGTCGGTTTAAAGTCTCAAATTGTAAAATTCAAAATACACAAAGCCGGAATTGACCAAAGATGGAAATTGAGCGAACGTAGGCAACTTAACGAATAAATGTGGAGATTAACACCCCCGGTGAGATTCGAGCCTTTCATTTTTGTGAAATTTATAAATCAATCCAAGTTAATTATTAACTCAAAAATTCTTTTCAGCGCCAAGTTAAGTCGTCAAGGATCTCAATTCTTTCACTTTGATCGGTTATGGAAAATGTGTGTGATATTGCCTTGAAAAATGTGCTCAAATCGATCTCTAAACTTAATTCATCTTGAAACGCATATGATAAGGCAATTAGTGTTTTGGACAATGAAGTAGGCCTTCGTTTGTCACCCAAAAATATTGGCCACAAGAAGTAGCGAAAAATTACCCCTTTTGTAATCCAAATTGAGCCGAATAAATTTCACCCTTTCGTTTGACAACCCGAAAAATCCCAACTGGCCCGGAAGTGTGAAAAGGGGACAATCCCAGAAATTAAGCCCAGAAAGTGCTGAAAAAGGGGTGAGAAAAAATACCTATGCTCAATAAAAATAGCAAGAAAAGAAAAGCACGAAAATATTAAAAAAATAGAAAAAGAAATAGAAAATGAGCAAAAGCACGAAAAAGCACTAAAGGACATCATAAGCAAAATTTTCCAATTTCGAAGTTCTTAATATGACCCAATACACTTTCAACCTGTAAAAGTCCAAATCGAGTCTAAAATTGCGAAATTGGTTGCCCCGTGGAGAGCTAAAACAACAAAAGATAATAAAAGAGATAAAAAACGTGAATTAGAGGCAATGGTCCCGTATTCTTATATCTGTAATCCAATGATGAGATTTGATTGCTATGACTTTCCATCTTTCTACTTGTATGCGTGAAATTGGTCCACTACGTTAACTCTTATAAATCACGCATACCGAGAGAATAGCCACATTTCGAGTGATTCGTTTGTGAGAGCATTCCGTGAGATTTTGAAAACAATATGAATTTTTGGATAAGTAACGCAATGGTCAATCGGTGGAAATTTGCGATTACATTTTCGGCTTCACACAGGCGCACTATGATTTGAGATTCTTGGACATCACTTGATGATGACTATTTTTTGGAAAAGTTTGAATTATACAATTTTTGCATATTTTGAGTTTCTTTTAGTCGAATTTTGTGGGTATATTCTCTTGTAAGGATATTTTTGTCCGTTAGCATTTTATATGTCGTACGCCGTTACACCGTTGAGGAAATTCAAGAATCATATGCTCATCAACGGATCCGCATATCAAAAGGAGAAAAGAAATCAAGGGAACAGACCGGACCGATCCGGGCCAGATAAAAGAACCGATCCGGTTCATCCGGACCGATCCGCCTAAAGGGACCTCGACCGATCCGCTTGCTGAGGTGAAACCAGTGTGCCCCGGATCCATAGCGAACCGGTGAAGGCAAAAAGGCCGAACCGATCCGATGCCAACCGGATGGATCCGGTTTCAGAAAAAGAACCGATCCGAGTTAACCGGACCGATCCGCCTAAATGACCGGACCGATCCGACGAGGATAAACTCTGCCAGATCGTGTAGCAGATTTTTTAGGGTTTTGACTCCTTATTTAAACCACGATCAGTAGTTGGTTTTCTTAAGACTTTCCCACGATTATCAGAGCATATCAACCCTAAAGTCTTCACCTATTGAGTCCTATGATTCTAGGTTTTTAGATTCACACATCTTCCATATCTATGTGAATCAAAGTTTGGTAACCCAAGAACACCATTGATGTTGTTCAACCCTTTGTAAAGTGGACCGCTTCTTCCTCTTCATTGCAGCCCTACTGGACAGGGATAGTTCCAGCCGCCAACCCTACTGGAAAGGGATATTCCAGCCGCGACTACAGAATCCGATACCCGAGGGTAATTCTTAGTCAACCTGTATTTCATTGTAATCCGATTGTAAACCGTCTTTTACAAATTATAGTGATATACAAATGGTTTTGCCCCTGTGGGGGATTTTTCCTTAAACTTTGTGTGTTGAATATTTATTGCATGATTTCATATTGTTTCAATCACACCTAGTTGCATGCTTAGGGTTAATTTGGGTTAAAATTGGTATTTATTATATTATTTCTTAATTGAACGCAAACGCCAACTCTTTCAAATTGGTATCAGAGCAGGTTACGCCATTCTATCGCGTATTCCTTACTTTCGCAAATTTTTTCTAAAGATATCAATTTTTTTTGAAATAAATTGATCTTTGAAAAGAGCGTGTTCAAATGGAGAAATCATATTATAAAATGCCTATTTTTGACGGGTCAAATTATGCTTATTGGAAAGCCCGTATGAGGTCGGCTTTAAAAGCCATTGATGAACGTGTCTGGATTTTGGTTGAACGAGGGTGGACTCCTCCCACCGTGACTGTTGATAATGTGACCAACTTGAAACCTGACATTTCTTGGACCGATGAAGAATTTAAATGGTCTTCTTTTAATTCTAAGGGTCTAAGTGCTATTTCTGGGTCTGTCACACCTGATGAGTTCAAACGCATAATGACGTGCACCACGTCAAAGGAGGCATGGGATATTTTGCAACTTACCCATGAAGGAACAAATGCTGTTAAAGAGTCAAAATTGCAAAATTTAACAACTCAAATTGAAACCATCACCATGCATGAAAATGAATGTTTTGATGAATTTTATGCTAGGCTTTCTGACATTGTTAATACTAGATATAATCTTGGTGAACATATTCCAAATGCTAGAGTTGTTAAAAAGATTCTTCGTTCCCTTCCTAAGCGTTTTATACCTAAAGTCACTGTGCTAAATTCCTTGGGTAATTTAAATACACTAAAATTGGAAGAACTGGTAGGAGATTTACAAACTTATGAAATAGACATGTTTCCTAAATCTGCCAAGCCAAAAGATAAGGGAATTGCCCTTAAAGCCCAAGAGAGAAAAAGTGAGGGGTCGGCAAGAAAGAGAGTCGAGTCATCTAGAAAGATAGAAACTTCTGATTCTGAATGTGAGTTTAACATAGATGATTTGGCCTTATTTGCTAAAAACTTCAAGAAAATTCTGAAATTTAAGAAAAATGGGAATTTCAAAGATAAAAAGAATTTTCAGAAAAATAAGTTTGAAAAGAAAGATTTCAAAGAACCCCTTAAAGACAGTGAGAGGTGTTTTGAGTGCGACGGTAAGGGACACAGAGCGTTTGAGTGTGCCACTCGTCTGAATAGGGAAAAGGGTAAAGCTGTCCTAAATGCTACCCTTACTGACGACAGTGAGGTCGAGTCGGTGGACTCGGGAGATGAGTCACCGCATGAGCGTAACTTTACCGCGTTCATGGCTAGTGATGTGAGTACTCCTAGTGCATCTCACGACGATGAGGATGCTACTTCACAGGGACACCTCGACAGCGAGAGCGAAGAGAGTGAGGGAGAGGAGGAAGGTAGTGAGGACGAGAGTAACCTTCAATGCGCCTACGCCGAGTTATATAATGAGTCTTTTAAAACTAAAAAATGTAACAACGCGTTAGTTCTTAGGATCACCGCGTTAGAAGAAGAGTTAGACGAGAGAGAGAGAGTCCTCCACCTGGACCGCCATGAGAGAGAGAGAGTCTGCCTGGTTTAGTAAAGAGAATTTGCTTAAAGAGAGAGAGAGCAGTTTTAAGAAAGAGAAAGCGGACTTGACTAAACAAGTGGTTAGTCTTACGAGTGAGCTCCATTCCTCCCTGGAAACTCGAAAGAAACTTGAAGCCCTTGTTGCTCAGCTTACTCATGACCTTGAGAGAGCTTGGAAAGTCAAGGTACAAATCAAGGACAGATCTGGGAAGATGGGAAAGATGCTCCTCGGTCCCGCTTTAGGTTTTGGTGACAGGCAAGGAATAGGTTTTGATGGTGCCTCCACGTTCCAAATTGCACCCGGACCAATTCCTGAGTTTACTACGACTCCTTATGGCGGTCATAAAAAACCAAGAAGGAGAGTTCGACCAAGAAAAGCAAACTAAGGTCCTCCTAATACTGTGCTCTTTTGCTCCCATTGCAAAAGAAATGGACACCTTAGGGATGATTGCTATAAGTTGGGTCGGACACGACGTACGTTTGCTCCACCACATCAGACTGATAAGTTTGCCAGTCTGAGAGAGCGTGTTGAGTTTCTAGCCGCCACATCACAGAGTTTGATGGAGGAATTCCGACGGATGACCTTACCATCAATGAATGCGCCCTGCATTCCGGCTAAAACCAACAACAACAAGGGAATACAAAAAGGTACCTACACTTGGGTACCTAAGAAAGAGAAAAAGGCCCTTGTTGTCCATGTCGCTCTCAAAGCCCATAATACCTCACAGTGGTATTTTGATAGTGGATGCTCCAGACACATGACAGGTGATGTCTCATATTTTACCCATCTTGAGGATTATAATGATGGGAGAGTCACCTTTGGAGATGGTAGCAAATCTAGCATAGTTGGACGAGGTACAGTAGAGTTACCAGGATTTCCAAAGTTAGAGAACGTGTTGTACGTCAAAGGTTTGAAAGCAAACCTTCTTAGCATCAGCCAGCTGTGCGACGATGACTTTGCAGTAAAGTTTGACCGGGAAGCTTGTAAGGTCTATAATCAAGCCGGTAAACTTTTAGTGCAAGGGGTGAGGACAGAGGATAACTGCTATGGGACTGAGCCCACATCCTCACTAGTTTGCAATAGCGCCACGATCACTCCTATGGATCTGTGGCACCAACGTCTAGGTCATATGAACGTTAGAGACTTATCTCGTTTAGTCAAAAAGGACCTAGTACGTGGCTTACCATCTCTTGGAAAGCCAACTTCCATGATTTGTGGACCCTTTCAGTTGGGAAAACAAATCCGTAGCCCTGATAGGAAGTTGAATTCCATTATCACCTCCCGTGCTCTTGAGTTGATTCACATGGATCTTATGGGTCCTACTCGCACGGAGAGTCTAGGTGGTAAGAGATACATTCTCGTGATGGTAGACAATTTCTCCAGGTACTCCATTGTAGGTTTTCTGAGAGAGAAATCCGATGCTGTAGAATTTTTAACGACCAAGTGTCGTGTCCTGCAAAATCAACACGGAGTCACTATTAATAGAATACGTAATGATAACGGCACTGAATTTAAGGAAGCAAAGGTGGATTTGTACTGTGATAGCCTTGGGATCAAACATGAGTTTTCTGCTGTGAGAACTCCTCAGCAAAATGGGATTGTTGAGAGAAAGAATAGAACGATCCAAGAGATGGCTAGATCTATGCTTCTAGGTCGTAAAGTTTCTAGGAGATTTTGGGCAGAGGCAGTGTCTACTGCATGCCACACGGTGAATAGGGTCTATCTGCGTCCACACACACTTAAGACGCCTTATGAATTGTGGACTGGAAAGAAACCCAACTTGGCATATTTCCGTGTTTTGGGGAGTAAATGCTACATCCTACGGGATAGAGAGCAATTAGGAAAGTTTGACTCCCGGAGCGACGATGGAATATTGCTAGGATATTCATCGAACAGCAGAGCGTACCGGGTTTTTAACCTGAAGAGCTCTAAGGTTATGGAATCAATAAACGTCACCGTGCAAGATGATGAATCCCCGACGGTTATTGATCCCAACCTTCAGTGTGAGGATGAGGACTGTTCTGACAGTGATTTTCCTGTTCCTCTCCCACACTCTATGGACCCTATTCCTGTGTTAGGGGACACACCTGCTTGGGTTCGTAAGAGTCATGATCCTTCAGCCATTTTTGGCGATCCCACTCTAGGGGTCAAGACTCGTGCTCAACTAGAGAACGTTGTTAGTCATCATTGCTACACGTCCAAAGTCGAGCCCAAGAACCACAAAGAAGCACTCAAAGATGAACACTGGGTATCTGCTATGCAGGATGAGTTGCTTCAGTTTAAGAAGAACAATGTCTGGGAACTTGTCCCCCGACCTAGTAATACTAATATTATTGGTACCCGGTGGATTTTCAAGAATAAAATGGATGAAAATGGTACCATAATCAGAAATAAGGCTAGGTTGGTCGCTCAAGGCTACACACAGATAGAGGGTGTAGACTTTGGGGAGACATTTGCTCCTGTTGCGAGGCTTGAGTCCGTCCGTCTTCTGCTCGCCATCGCATGTCATCTGCACTTCAAGGTATATCAGATGGATGTCAAGAGTGCCTTTCTGAATGGCATTCTACAGGAAGAGGTTTATGTGGAACAACCAAAAGGGTTTGAAGACCCTAAGCACCCTGATCACGTCTACTATCTGAGGAAAGCCTTGTATGGTTTGAAGCAAGCACCCCATGCTTGGTACGAGAGGCTTACTTCCTATGTCTTAGCCCGTGGCTTCAAGAGAGGGGGAGTTGATATGACGTTGTTCATCAGGAGAGATGACGGTGCTATTTTGGTTGCCTAGGTCTATGTGGACGACATAGTCTTTGGATCCACATGCTCCCAGCATGCTCATCACTTTGAGGAGGAGATAAAAAGTGAGTTTGAGATGAGCATGGTAGGTGAGCTTACATTCTTCCTTGGTCTCCAGGTTCGTCAGCTAGAGGATGGGATGTTCATCTCCCAATCCAAGTATGCTAGAGACCTAGTGAAGAAATTTGGTTTAGACTCCGCTAAGCATGCACGTACACCTATGAGTACCACTACCAAGCTTAGTAAGGACACTTCAGGCAAGGACGTAGAGCTAACCTTATATCGGAGTATGATAGGTAGTCTTCTCTACTTACTGCCAGTCGTCCCGACATCGCCTTTAGTGTTGGAGTCTGTGCGTGATTTCAGGCATCCCCAAAAGAGTCACATTTACTTGCTCTAAAACGTATTATTAAATATGTGAGTGGGACTCTCTCTTACGGGATTTGGTATTCCTTTGATACCGATGACCGTTTGTCCGCCTATTCGGATGCCGATTGGGCTGGGGATGTAGATGGATGTAGGATCACTTCTGGTGGGTGTTTCTACTTTGGTTCTGCTCTTGTCTCTTGGTTGAGCAAGAAGAAAAACTCCATCTCTTTATCCACTGCGGAGGCTGAGTACATCGTCGCCGGGAGTTGTTGTACGCAACTCATGTGGATGAAGCAAATAGCACATATCCCGCAATCCTGTCCAACATTCGCGCACAAAGCACATCAGGTTACGCGAGCACTTTATACGTCAGTTAGTTGAGGAGAAGGTCGTAACCCTGAGTTTTGTTCCTACCGACCGTCAGTTAGCCGATATTTTCACGAAACCTTTAGATGCCCTTAGATTTGAGAGTCTTAGGAAGTCTTTGGGGATTTGCACAGTTAACTGAGGGGTTGGTCTATGTCTAGAATAGGATGCTTCTTCATGTTCATATCATATGCTTCCTATTGCTAGTCTGTTTTATATGTACCATAGATTTGTTGTACAGCTTTTATGTATTTTTTATTATTCTTTGAAAAAAAAAAAAAAAATTCTCTTTTTTAAAATTTTTTTTAGAAAAACACAAAAAGATTTTATTTTGATAAAATTTTTGAAAAAATTCAAAAAGAGATTTGCCTTTTATGGATGAGCATTTAAGATAGCCAAGTCACAACTTCATTCCATATATCCATGTGACTGTTTGATAGAGATTTGAGAGGCTACATCATTTCATCCATGTGCTTAACATTGATTGGAGTCTTTGAGATGTAATTAGTGATATTTCCTACATGCTTGACTCCTATATCCTTTATTGCACACATGCACGGCTATATTTGATTGTTGCACTTGTCAATCCCATGTTGGCTTAAGTGTTTCCATCTCAATCCTGTCTATACAATGTATAAAATGCGATAAAACTTGACAAGATTGGATTGCATGTAAAAACCGTTTTGGTGAGACTGTGTGTATATTTTCATAACGGGGAGGGGCTGCGAAAGTTGATTCTTATCCTTTGCGCAAAAGCCACCGTTAAAAAGGACCTAAAAAATGGAGGAATTTTAATATCCGAGGTCCTAAGAGGTAAAAAGAGCCCGAAAAAAATTGATAAGGCAATAAAAAGCAATTCATGCCAAATATGGGCCATTTAGGTTTCTCCCAATTCTCCAAAGTTTGAGAATTTAGTATACCTCTATTAAAAATATAAATCTGAGGGAGTTTGGTTGGAGATTGAAAAACGGGTTTGCACTTCCTTGAAAGTCCTGAAAAGCATGAAAATCATTTTGGACGTTATTGGTGTAGAAATCACTTTGAGCTTTGATTTGTAGATTTGATATAGTCAATGTCTTATATTTCCAATCTTTTACACCAAAGGAAGCATTTGATTTCATTCGCTAGGAATATCCAATATTCATCGTGCACATATGTCATGTTTGTATGCTTTGATTTTCCTATCGAATTTTGTTCACACTCATTCTTTTACGCTATCACCGACTTGGTTGTTTTATGTTCATTCATGGTGTGATTTTATGCCTTGTGACATCCCGCCCTTGCTTATCTGATTTATTTCTCTCATTTGTCTATCTGGGGACATCATAAAAAGGGGGAGAAAGAATTATCTTATTATGTATCTTATTATGGGGGAGATTTGAAATTTTGAGTTTTGTTCATAGTTTTGTTCATAAATTGGTATATATGTTTGTCTCATTTCAAACTCGATATGTCATTTGAAATTTTGAGTTTTGTTCATAGTTTTGTTCATAAATTGGTATATATGTTTGTCTCATTTCAAACTCGATATGTCACTTGGTATTTTGCTCTGTCTCATGTGTGTAGGTACTACTTTGATAACTGAATTACACACCCTGATGAGAAAAGCGTTAAGATCCCTGAAGATTTGAAGATCAAATGATGCAGTCTTATTCACTTGTACTCTTTCAGTTTTGGGTTCATGGAAGGGTAGATTTGTATAGGCAATTATTTATGATTGATAATTCGGATGTTTGTTTTATGTATGTACCGGCATAGACATAGGGGGAGATTTGTAAGGACATTTTTGTCCGTTAGCATTTTATATGTCGTACGCCGTTACACCGTTGAGGAAATTCAAGAATCATATGCTCATCAACGGATCCGAATATCAAAAGTAGAAAAGAAATCAAGGGAACAGACCGGACCGATCCGGGCCAGATAAAAGAACCGATCCGATTCATCCGGACCGATCCGCCTAAAGGGACCGGACCGATCCGCTTGCTGAGGTGAAACCAGTGTGCCCCGGATCCATAGCGAACCGATGAAGGCAAAAAGGCCAAACCGATCCGATGCCAACCGGATGGATCTGGTTTCAGAAAAAGAACCAATCCGAGTTAACCGGACCGATCCGCCTAAATGACCGAACCGATCCGACGAGGATAAACTCTGCCAGATCGTGTAGCAGATTTTTTAGGGTTTTGACTCCTTATTTAAACCACGATCAGTAGTTGGTTTTCTTAAGACTTTCCCATGATTATCAGAGCATATCAACCCTAAAGTCTTCACCTATTGAGTCCTATGATTCTAGGTTTTTAGATTCACACATCTTCCATATCTATGTGAATCAAAGTTTGGTAACCCAAGAACACCATTGATTTTGTTCAACCCTTTGTGAAGTGGACCGCTTCTTCCTCTTCATTGCAGCCCTACTGGACAGGGATAGTTCCAGCCGCCAACCCTACTGGAAAGGGATATTCCAGCCGCGACTACAGAATCCGATACCCGAGGGTAATTCTTAGTCAACCTGTATTTCATTGTAATCCGATTGTAAACCGTCTTTTACAAATTATAGTGATATACAAATGGTTTTGCCCCTGTGGGGGATTTTTCCTTAAACTTTGTGTGTTGAATATTTATTGCATGATTTCATATTGTTTCAATCACACCTAGTTGCATGCTTAGGGTTAATTTGGGTTAAAATTGGTATTTATTATATTAATGCAAGCGCCAACTCTTTCATCTCTGCAAACCCTCATGAGACACAACTCGTCCTACTAGGGTAACCTAGGGGTTTAAAGGCTTGTTGCATACGCTAAATGCAATCGCTCGCCCGTGAAAGAGGTTTTCTATCCCATCTTCGAGTTAAACAATGTTTTGATTGTTTTACATTTCTTGGGATGATCAAAGTTCTAAGTTAGGGGGTTTGATTAGGCATAAATTCTTCCCATTTATCCCCTTAATTTAGAGGGTTTTATCACGCCGCGAAGTGTAATTCAAGTGGATTTATATCATATCTTTGATATTGACAAGTTCTAACCAGTATGCCTAGTTTCGTGTATGTTCCAACTATTTCACAAGTGTTTAGTGATTTGATTCGAGTTACGTACCAAAATCTCCAAGGAAGAATAAGAAGGAAAGGTTTCTGTAACAACTGACAAGATTTAACCGAACCCAAGGGAAAGAAAAAGAACCGAATCCATCCTGGGGGAAGTCTCTGTAAAGGCAGAACACAACAGAACTGAACTGAAGTGAGGAGAAAATGATCCGATCCTACACCTGAAGAACTCCCTATAAAAGCTGTCAAAGACAGAACCATACCGAACCACTTAACAGGATCAGTTCCGTTCTCGATTTTCCGAAATTATCCACTTGTAAAAATTAGAATCCTACTGGGTTTAAACTCTTTTATACCGTAGACGATATATTGCAAACTCCTCCCAACATAAAGGGAGGCTTTTGATTCATTAGGTAAGCTCGGTAATCACTTTTAGGGAAAAAGAACAATAAACCCTAGTTGCTTTCCGTTTTGCAATTCAAGTAATACCATTCTAATTCTTGTTTTACTGCAGTAATTTCTTTTCTAATAGCACCTTCATCTATTTTTATCTTAATTCAGTATTAAAAAAGTTTTCTTTCATTCCAAACGTGTTGTCTACAAGTTCTCATATGTCAGGCTAGATTTCTAAGGTCGGGATGCATGAACTCAACCTGATATGGTAGTTCCATGTGTATAAAATTAATCCTCTAAATTTAATGATTTGATTATGACCGTATTGCGTAGAGACACGATAATTGTAGATCTTTGGATCTCGTTTCCTTCAGGGTAATCGAGATGCTTCAGAATGAAATTCAAGTGTCACTATCGCAATACCGATTTACTCATCCTGTGATTAAGTATGGTGTGGGCTTGAACCTCATATACGTAATGCTTGGGAGTACTAAATTTTGGGTCTAATTAATCAATTAAATTTATGATTAGTTTTATACCAGCAATACACTAGGGTTGGGGGATTGTATTCCCGTCCTATTTTCTTTATCATATAATTCAAGTTTCAGTTCAATCATTATCAGTAATTTAGGTAATTTAGAATAATTGCATTCCATTCATACTTTGGTACATTAAACAAATATTTTCAAAATTGCATTTAATTGTAGTCAATTCCCAAAACAGATCATCTTTTCCTTTTTCTTTAGAGTCAGAATTAGGATTCCTTCGTCTGTCCAACGTCGTTACAACTCTGTTGTCTTATTTCTCCGAGGATCGATACCTAACTTATCGGATTATTACTTGAGAGACATGCTTGCACTTGAGCCTAGAGAGTACGCATTTCTGAGACAAATTCTTAATCGCGTCAAGTTTTTGGCGCCGTTGCCGGGACTTAGGTAGACTTAGGATTAGATCAAGTCAATCTCAAACTTTGACCAAAAATTTCCAAAAATCCAAAAACATAAAAAATTCTAAAAGCACAAAAATATTCCTCATCATCTCTCATAACCCTGTTAATGCAAAATTCTGAACTCACTCCAACTCCCCATAATACTCTAACCCACATTCACGAAAACTCGATAGTTGAGTACGACCCCGATAGCCCTCACACTCCAAACTTTCCACAATTATGGGTTCCATCTCCCACACCTACATACACCCTGACATCCCTCTTAGGACACACTTCAGAGCACGCTCCGAGTATACCAAGTGAGGACACAGAGTCTTTAAGTGAGAGAGAAATGTCACAACACGGTAGTGCAGCCGCCGGTGAGGAAGAGGTCTCGTACCTCCCTTTAAGAGAAATCTTATAACCCGTACCACCCTCGCAATATATAATACATAGAACCAATCCCTCTTTAACATAAATAGACACTTTCAGTTTAATATAATTAAGTGTTTTCTACTTAATTCATTTCATATTTCATTACTAATTCTACCTACTCAATTCTCACAAAAGATATCATTACAGGTATATATATATATATATATATATATATATATATATATATATATATATATATATATATATGTATGTATATACTCTCTATCTTATATGTATACAATATTGCACCTTGAGACACAGCTGTAGTTCTTGCATACTCTGCTATCATGACATATTGCATCGCTCATTTGCATAAAGGACTAAAGGCTCAGTCTCTCGCGAACCATCAAAACAAAACACATATATTGGAGGTGAACATAATCCCAAGCCGATGGGCTACACACATACGTACGCACCTATACAACCGTCATCATTATCGTTCTCACAGATAGTTCGTACTTAGGTTCAATTCTCTAGTGATACCAATAAATATCCCACCCGAAGTCTCCTCAAGGCATGATTGTCCACAATGCGCAACCTCCGCTCGATAGCAAACAATATAGGTATGTTATACACATAATAGTTTATTCAACAAGCATGCACACAGCTTTATATATATATATATATATATATATATATATATATATATATACACACACAATAGGCATTCTCGCAACCCATTTCCTCGAGTTTATAGATAGTATTATCGTCTCTACTATTCACATTATTGCAACACTTTGACTTATCTCTCTAACATATACCTTTTCTCTATGGCTCTATTACCTTGCTATATCCCCTTGAATAGTTGCTCTCTCAACTCATTATTAACTAGGAATTTAAGTCATTCGATGATAGCGTAGGTTAATTTCTCTCATTTGGACCAACCTAGAAGGGTTCTAACTTGTCCAGGCCAAAAATAAGTATTCTGGAATCTCGTTACAAGGCCAGGATTCTCATTCGAATGAGGTCGTTCGAATGAACTCAAAAATCTCGTTAGAAGTCTCGCTAGAATTCTCGTGCCAATGAGATTATTCGAACGACCTCGGTAGGTCTTTGAACGAGAATTCTGAGATTTCCACTGTTCTTCCAAACTTCGTTTTTCCAATCCTTCCCTCATCTAAATACGTCTAAAATTCATCCTAACTCCCAATCAATGATTCTAACCTATTTCTTATCATAATAGGGTACTTTCTAACATAATTTCAACGATAAATCTTTACATAACCATAGGGAATTTAAACTAATACCTCAAATCCTTAAAAGTCCCTTCCAATAAACCCACCATCAATAATCATTCAAAACCCCCAATTATTTTCATGATTATAACATAAAATTTCCAGATTTATTATTCCTACAATAGGGTTATTCATCTACATGCAAACCTATCTTACAATTTCGAAATCAGTTGACAATCTAGTCTCAATTCTATAGTTTCATGGTTATCTCATCAACTAGGGTTAACATGAATAATATATGTTCCGAATTTTAGCAAGATAAACACTTGTCTTTTTTGAACCTGTGAATCATTCAACGTAATTGGTATGAGAATGATCCTCTCTTCGCGATCTACGCGTTGGTGTGATTTTAAGTGGAAGGGCTTGACTTTTTAGCCCAAAGCAATGTTGAGTTCTCATTCTTCCTCTTGGTTCTCTCCCTCTCTCTCTCACATAAGTTGGAAATTGACAAATCTCTTCTAGCCCACGTACATTCCGAATTTAATTCCTGATTTTTGACCATTTTAATTCCCAAAAATCCCAAAAGACCAAAATACCCCTCTGGGGTGTCGTTTTGGGCTAAAATGTCCCGAAATCCAAATAAAACATCCGAGTAGTGTTTTCTAACTATTTCTACCCTTCTGCACACACTGGCACACTCAAAACGGCCGTACGAGTTACTTAAAAATAAATCATCCTTTTTATCTCAATAAAGTATTACTCACATGATTCAGACGCGCGTCCCAACTAAGTGTGTTGTAATTGTCGCATTTTTCACACCCGGCCAAAATAATATTCTCGCATTCATATATTACTTCACTCTCTAAAAAGTATTCAACATAATTATTTTCGATAAATACTAACTCTCGCCACACTAGTAAGTTTTACAATTAAATCTGCGGATTAATTATAAATTAAATTTTCTCCATTTAAATCAGTTAATGCAAATTCCATAATTAAAATAAAATCACACAAAATTACGGGGTATTACACTCGACAGGCAAGCTCTGTTGGTCGGGAACCTCCAGATAAGTAAATTCAGTAATGAAATTTGCCAAAGCTTGGCCTTTTAATGAAGATTTTGGTTCATAAACAATGTCATACTCTCCTAATTATACTACCCAGTATATCAATCTTCCTGACTTTTCAGGTTTGTAGAGAGCTAAACGAAGAGGCAGATCAGTATACATTACTATGGTGTGTGCTTGGAAATAAGGTTTCATACGTCTTGAAGCCTCAATAAGTTCTAGGGCTAATTTTTCCAAATGTGGTACCTAATTTCATCTCATATGAACGCTTTACTGGTATAGTAGACTAATTTTTGGATTCCCTTATCCTATCTGACCAATGCCCAGCTTACTGCTGATTCAGAAATGGCTAAGTATAAGTATAATTTCTCCCCCAATGCTGGTTGGGAGAGCAATGGTGGCAATCCCACATACTTCTTTAACTCCTGGAACGCTTCCTCACATTCTACATTCCACTCGAAAGTTTTTCTCAACACTTTAAAAATTAGCAAGCACCTGTCTGTTGCTTGAGAAATAACTTTGTTTAAGGCTGCCACTCTTCCAGTGAGCCTTTGTACAACTTTCTTACCGGTGAACGACTGCATTTTGATCAAATCTTTTATATTTGATGGATTGGCTTCAATTCCCCTTTGATGAACTATGAAGCCAAGGAATATACCTTCTTGTACTCCAAACACACACTTGGTCGGATTCAGCTTCATTTGATACTTTTCCAACTGATCAAAAGTCTAACTGATGTCGGTGATATGAATAGGAGATTTTTTTCTCTTCGTCAATATATTATCCACATAAACCTCCATATTTTTGCCTATTTGTTCTTCGAAGACCTTGTTCACTAACCTTTGATACGTTGCACCTACATTTTTTAGACCAAAAGGCATTACATTATATCTATAAGTTCCTCAGGAGGTGTTGAAGGTTGTACTTTCCTTATCTTCAGGTTTCAATTTTATCGGGTTATAACCAGAATAGGCATCCATAAATCTTAAAAGATCATGTCCTGATGTAGCATCCACCAATTGATCAATTATAAGCAAAAGGAAATGATCTTTTGGGAAAGCTTTATTTAAATCAGTGAAATCCATGCACATCCTCTATTTATCATTCTTCTTTTTGACCATTACAATGTTGGCCAACCAGTCTGAATACTTCACATCTTTAATAAATCGTATTTTTTTTAGCTTATCTACTTCCTCTTAAATATATTGATTCTTTTCAAGACTAAAAACCCTTACGTCTCTACTTGATCGACTTGGCATTCTTATGGACATTAAGCTCATGACATAAGAAACTGGGATCAATCCCAATCATATCCTTATGGCTCTAAGAAAATACATTTCTTCGTTGCCTCAGGAACATAATCAACTCATGTTTAAGAATGGGATCTAATGTTGAGTCGATCTACGAAGTCCTTTCTGGTTTGTCGTCATCCAGATTTATGCTTTCAGTTGCTTCCATAATTTTTCCCTTGACCAACTCTATTTCATCTCATGGATTTAAGGTTTCAACCTCAGATTCACCATTAGGATCAGTAGTATCCACCAGGTAAGTTGTAGTGTTCTTCTTCAATTCAATCAGATATTCTTGCTCGACTGATGAGTAGTAACACTCTCTAGCAACCTTTTGGTCGCCTTTCACAACACCTACCCCAAAATGAGTTGGAAACTTCAGGCATTGATGGACTGTTGATGGTATGACTTTCAACTTGTTCAACCATACCCTGCTAAGGATCACGTTATAGGCAGATTGAATGTTCTTATCCATCTCGAAGAAATATATTTTTTAGGTGCGACTTACTGGCCAAGTGTCAATCAAAACTTCTAGCTTTATTATTCCCAAAGGGTAAACTTCTTCACTTGAAAAGCCTATTAATGACTTGTGATAGGGTTCCAGCTGGATAAGCTTCCAGTCCAAACTCTGAAAGTAAGGATAAAACATAATATCGATTGAACTCCCATTGTCAATCAAAACTCTGGCAATGATAATATCCTAGATTCTGAAATTAATGGGTCATCATGGGGATAAAGTACCCCTGAGAGATCATTTTTTGAAAACCAATCATCAATTTATCTTTGCTAACCTTCCTTGGCTGATCATCTTCATTCAGATTAATCCTCTGGATATAGGAGCAAGTATGGGCTTCATTCAAGTAAGTTTTCCTTTCAGCAGTGTGATCACCTCATCCTGCATCGCCACCTATAATCATATAACAATAAAATGAACCAAGACTAATCATAGCTACCTCACGTTCATATTTCTTGGGCTTCTTCAGTAGGTATAGATAATCTTCATAATCGTCTTCATGATTTCTCTTCCTATCATCTCTAGACTTGCATGAAGAATTTGACCTTTTTCTAGATTATCTACCATCGCGTCGATTAATAATTTTATTGAGTTTTCCTCAGTGGATGAGGGATTCTATCTCATTTAGCAAAGCGATGCAATTATCCGTTGTATAACCATGATCCTTATGGAATTCATAATATTTGGATTTATCCCTTTTATTAGGAGGTTCCCTTAACTTCTCAAGCCATCGCAAATCCTTATTGTGCTTGATTCATTCCAGGATATGGTGAATGCTAACACTAAATGGAGTGTAGTTTCCATACTTTTTAAGCTTACCTTCTTTATTCAGCTTATGTTCCTTCTTATCAGGTTTAGTGTCAGGCTTCATGGTTGAACTCTATTTTGCATCCATAACTTCCTCAGCATTCATTATTTTTACTGCCTTTGCCACGAGTTTAGACATAGTTTTGGGAGGATCTTTAGCCAAAGTATAATATAATTTCTCGAGAATCAAGCCACTCTTAAAATAAATGATGGTTATTTTTTCCTCATAATCAATCATCTCCAACTTTTTATTGTTAAAGCGTGTAATGTATTCCCTGGTACTTTCCCCCACTTGCTACCTTACACTTAGAAGATGAGTTACTCTTTTCACCGGCTTAGCTCCAAAATAGAAGTTGATAATCAATAGTTTGGCAAGCTGGTTGAAGGTGGAAATTTATCCTTGGGGCAAGTTAGTATACCATATTTGGGCTGAACCCGTAATGGTACTTGAAAATGCTCTGCACCTTATTTCATCAGGAACTGAACAAATATCAGCCCCGGCTTGATATTGCTCGATACATAGAACTGGATCAGTCTTACCATCATATTTTGGAGTGACCACAACAGATTTAAATTTTGATGGAGTAGGAAAATCCACAATTGCATGAATAAAAGGGGATCCTTTAATAAAACTCCGTAGCAGAGGATTCTTTACTTTCACCATTTCAGCCAACTGATCTTCTGACCTCTGGATTGATCCTTTCCATGATGGATTACCTGCCCCAGATCTATACGAAGCAGCTCGAGTGTTCCGACCATGTGTCTACGTTGAACTCTCCTCCAGAGAGGTCTGCTCAGCGCATAGATCGTTGAACGCTTGATCTTAATCTAACTGAGGCCTCATGTTGGTCGACTGGATGTTGAGTGTTCCTGAATAATGCCTTAGAAGGAATTTTATTTGCTCTAGGAACTAAATGATCAAAGGGTGAGGCTTTGCTTAGCCTTTCCAAGACATTTGGCCTTTCAGGGGAGAAAGAATGGATATTATAGGGTTCTGTGGACCTGAGCGATGAACTTGCTCCTGGACGATTACAGGTGTCTCGTGAAGACCTGTAATAACTAAGTCTGATGGATCTTGGATGTGGAGGCGGAATTTCTCTTCTGGATAAGGGGGCCACTTGTAGTGACTGAGCCAATTTCCTCACCATTTCCTTCATGGCTTTTTGTCCTCTGGTAATACTATCCAAGATTCCAGTTAGGTCTGTTTCCATAGGTGGAGCGGACGAAACAGGCGAATTACCTTTATTTTTGTGGCTGGACTCAGGGTCAGTCATCGTGCTTTGAACAAGAGTATGTAAGAGTAAGAACGATAATTAGAAACACGTTCCCACAGACGGCGCCAATCTGTTGATGTAAAAATGTAGGCTTGATATAATTTTCTAATCACGGATAAATTATGTAATGGTAAATAAAGAGAGAGATTTTAAGGTGGTTTAGCTATTTAAGAAAGCCTACATCCCCTATTACTTTATTGATTTGTGTGCTTACAGAAAACTAGGTACTCTTGTAGATAATAATATCCCAGAATCTATTCGACCTTGCCCTTGATTAAAGGGATACAATGTATTTATAGTGACCCGGAGGTCAAGGGTTGGAATGTCAAGGGATGGAATGCTTTTATATAATGAACCATTTACATCCTTATATAATAAATGTGATGATTGGTTGTATAAACCACGTGTAGTATGATGCTTCATTGTCTTTTTGTTTAGTATTCCTTGTGTTGGTCGGCAGATTTACTTTCTGCTGACTAGGATTTTGGCCACATAGGAGGACACGTGTTTACTTTTGATTGGTCCACATAGGCGGATAATTTTTGGCATCAGCAGTTATATTATCTATTTGTAATGTTCTCAACCATCCCGAACATCTATAATTAGTAATACTAAAATAGCGAACATTAATACAATTTATTATGACACAACAATATCGTAATCAACTATTAAAACAATAACATAAAGTAATTAAATCATTTACCAAAAATATCATGCACAATATTTTCCATTTCAATTGATAAACATTTCAAGATAGCTTGGCAAGAGATATAAGAAAAGATACAAAGTTAAAGTCTACAATAACATATTTCTTACTAATAGGATAAAACTCTCCACACTATACAAAAGAGGAGTCTATAATGATATATGCATCCCCATAACAAAAGTTAAAGTCGACAATGATATATGCATCCCTAAAACCAAAATTATGCCACCACCATACCTCTAATAAATAGACATCTAGCTGTGAAGAAGACCCCTTATCCACCCCTAAAGCATCACCTCATACTCTTAATACTCTATCGGGTAAAGGTCTTTGACATTCATCTTATCAAGCTGGTGCAAGTCATATATTTTTTTTACTGACCTTTACTTTGGATTCGACCACTTTGAACAATTACCTTTGTGTGCCCTAAGCTTATATAGATTTTCAACTTCTAGAAAACGTTTCTTCCAAAAGAGACACTCAAATTGTTCTTGTTCTTTATGTTTATGGTAATTCTCTAAAAAGGCATTATTGCAATACTCATCATTAAACTTTGTGTACCACTTTCTTTCCTATTTACCTCTGAATTGCCGAGGAGCTTGTAAATATTTTCTTTCAATACCATTGTTCGTCAAAGAACTCAAACCTACAAAATAAAAAGATGTATATTAATAATACACATTTTTTATATTGCCAATTTTAACTTTTATAATTATAACTTGTGTAAATGATTCTATATATTAACAAATCAAATTATAAAACCTCATATCAGATTAAATCTCATATAAAATTTAACAAAATCACATATAAATGATAATACATGTATATAAAGAACCTAAATCTGGTGCTCACATTGGTGCACATATACAATAAGTTCACATAAATCACAAAGCTTAAAGCACCACTGTTAATTGAACTTAAATCACATTAAGTTCACATAAATCACATAACTTAAATCACCACTGTTAATTGAACTTAAATCACATAGCTTAAATTAGTTATACATGTACATGTATATGTGAACCCATGTGACAATACATGTACACTGTAGAGATTAAATCACAGAACTTAAATCACATATCACAGAGCTTATAGCAAGCCATATATTACAAAAAAACTCAAATAGATTAATTAAATATAATCTTATAGCACATATCACAACAAGCCATATATTCAAAACCATATATTAAATTAAATCTAATCTCATACCAAGCCATATATTAAAAAAAACTATACGGATACCATAATGAATCGCCAACCATAAACCACCATTGAATAAATTTCCACAAACCCATAACAAAAATATGAGAAATGATAAAAATCAAACCTAGATGAAATCACCCAAAAAACACACGTGAAAACAACAACAAAGAACCCTAATCATGACAAACAAACCTAGGGTTTTGGTATTTTGCCTTGTGAATTTTCCTTATGAACTTGAGCCGGAGATGGAGCCCATGTGGTGGGGTGTGGCTGATTTTGTAAAGAGGTGAATGTAAAATGAAAAGTATCTAGGGTTTGCTCTTTTATACTAAAAAAATGAATGGGTGAGTTGAGATTAAAATGGAGGGCCTTGATCATTTGGTATATATATTATTTTAAATACAGTTTTTATTCAATAATTGGTATGGTAATATGCGTTAAGTTTGGTACAGTATGTCGGTAATATATCGTACGGTAATATACTGTAATATATGGTACAATAATATATGGTAATATTTGGTACAGTATTTCATCATTTCATTTCGATATGGTACAGTCACTAAATCGATTTTTAAAATGTGAAAACCAAAACCAACCACAAAAGGTTCAATAATTTCAGTTTCGGTAGTTTTGGTTTCGGTAAATAAAAAACATAACCATTACCATGTCTATGGAATTATCTAAAACTAGCATTTTAATACACGCACCCGTTATATGAAAAGACGTATTTAAACTTACATATCAACCCGGGATCATAACCACTATTGGTTATTCGAATGCCCATTTATAACATTAGTTGTTTTATTTCCTTCAGTTTTTAACTTTATCAAAACATTACCGTGTTAATCCGTTATATTCTTTGATCCATCATACCATAGGTTTATCAATTATCCAAATTACACGATTATTCATAATTCCATTATGTGTCATGTCGCCTGAAATATCACACCCGTACACAATTATTAACCGTTTATCCTTTCTGAAAATTTTCAATTTCATATCTTTCCTTTTAATTCTTTCTATATCCTCGAGTTAATCGTATTCCATTTATATTTACAGGCTTTCACCGTCATCCGTAAATGTCGTATATGTTGCTTCCTTGTCCAGTGATTTGGGTCTAAGTAGAAGCCGCACTATAGGGCTCCGGGCCCTCTTTTTAAATTTTTTCGGTACTCCTTTGTGCAAACTCTTTCACTTTACATTAGATTCATTTTCTTGCAAACCAGCCATCATTTTTACCAAAATACCCAGCTTAATGGTTATTCTTTTACTTACATAATTACATCTTTTATCTTGTTTTTCACATTACGATTTACAATCAGCCCAAAGGCCATTTATTTCAAGGTAATTACCATCTTGTTATTACCATTATCATAATATTACGTACTTTGAACACATCCATTCATTTAAATCCTTTTATTCACCAAAGGTAAATATAAAAATGAATGTTCACAACTCAATAAATCTTCACACCATTTAAAGATCAGAAGTTAGAATTATATTTAACATATGTGTTTAAATACTTTATCATCTTAAAAGTGGTCATTTGAATCAAACGTTTCACCAATAACATAGTGCTCATTTCTAATATTAAATCAATGCAAATAATTATGTCTTACACGTGAAATATTTGAGATATGATAATACCAATTAAATTGTGATAATACCGAAAGGACATAACAATAGATGAGAAGACTACTTAGTACATCAGAATAGGAAAATAATGTGAATAGTATGATTCTCAAGTTCGCTAAGAATTTACATCCTATATACACAGAAATCATTAATATATTATTGATAGAAATATGGTGATCCTTATGTGTAGTACTGATTAACACACACACCAATTGAAATAATTTTTCCATTTAGGTTACCACGAATCTACCGATAAAATACGAAACATGATACCTTGTAAAATTGACAAATTTTAGTCACTACAAATGTGAAAAGTGAGAATCTTACCACAAAAGATACAAAAACAAAATTCATAGAAATCACAACTCATTTAAAAAATCATCAAAAAACACTCACACAACAGATCTATAGCACAAAGACCCTGTAAGATAAATCTCAAAATTTACACAAATTGTTTTTCAATAAAATCAATAGAAATTCGTAAATTAGAAACCTATTAGCTCTATAAAACAAAACTTAACCGAAATCTATGAATAAATAGAAGTCTAAATCACTAAATAACATCTATAAAAATAGTTAAAACAGAAGAACGATGTAGATTAATAAAAGTGATTGGAATATATACACATCACCTTTCAAAAACTTGAAGCAAAGTTAACCTCGTAGACTAATATTCATTCATCAGATCTCATATCCCTTTTATTTTGTATCTCAAAAACTGCATTTAAGAGGAAACAAAAAAGGAAGGTTATAATAAAAAAAAACTAACACTATACATCCATATAAACTTGCACTTTCTCCATATCTGAAAGGCTATAAAATTTATGCATCGTAGTGTTAAAACTACATTAAAAAAAATAGGAGTGTTGTTAGAACCGTTATAAACTTTGTAATATTTAAAATTATATGGTATCCCAAATCATAGAGTTAAAACAAACAAAACAAAAAAATTATAAACCCTTGGAAGGAAATCCACATAAAAATAGGTATGTGAAAAAAAAATTGAAACCAGATACAAAAATATAGTTCTAACAGGTGCACACCTTGTTTTGGTTACAATTAAAATACTACTCAAAACCATATAAAATTGAATTTGTTGTGTAATACATTTTTCAATAGCATGCCAACAAAGCAACTTCATGGACTGTGCATTCAAGTAATATGAAACAACAGTGGTCGTATAGCATCTTCAAGCACTGTATATTCAAGCATTAGGCAACTACGCACCCTTTGACAAATAATTTTATACAATAATCAAATTATTATTCTAACATAAGCAAAACTATTAAGAGATCGATGGTCAAAACTAATTATAAACTCTTGAAACCATTTTAATAGGCATTAAATGTGCAAAAAACACATCTTGATATAAGGTTTTGATACTTTAAATGTGAAAAATGAAAAAAAAATCTTAATATAGGGGCTTCAATACCTTAATCATATCTCAATGTTTAGAAGGAGAATATGCATCATTCAAACTCAAACTCCCTGCTAAAAGAAAACAAAAAACAAAAACTTGTCAATGAAGAGGTATATCCACATTATATAGTTATTCAATTTAATTAGACCTACAGCTATATATTAAATATTACATATTCACATCCCATGCCAACTATAAAAAAAACTACACACTAAAATAAACTCCAAGTAGCATTATTTTTCACTGTTCATTAATAGTAACTTTTCGGGAAATATTTTCCCTATTTTGAATAGTAACTCTTAGAAAATGACCAAATATTATTAAAGACCAAACGAATCTTAGGCATCTTGAAACAAAGAGCTTGAGTATGGATCTTAACTATTGACTTTATGATTATTTGTTGATCCGGCAGAAGAGACGAGTGAATTATCATCTTCTTCTTCAAGTTCTGCTTGAAGTATGAGTTTTTTAGCTAGATCTTTAAGCTGTTGTGACTTCTTTCATTTTAAATTGGCTAAAGTCGTATCGGTATAGCACTTTGGAAAGATTTTCTTGATTTCTGGGAGTGGGATTGGAGTTGCAACAAAGTGGCAAGTAAATTACAATTTAACTTGGCTAATAATTCTTTGATGGTTTAAAAAGTCCCACCATTTGACATAAAAATTGGTGGATTATTATGTTTTTCTAGATTCCATACTGCCACTTGAAAATCCGTGGAACCTTGTATTTACCAGAAACTAAAAGTAAAACTGAGAACTGGGAATGGTGTTGGTTTATTTCAAAGAGTGTTGAGAAATAATTGACTTGATCTTAGAGATATATAGCGAGAAGTTTTAGGATTGAACCATGTTGTATCCACCATAGAGAAAATCAAAAGGATATTTTACTTTTAAATTTTTTATCAAAACATAAAACCAAGAATGCATGAATGATTCATATTGGTTAAGAAGGACTTTAAACCAGGCTTCAATGTAATCAATATAACTCAATTGAATTTGATGGTTTGGGAGATTCTTAAGATTTGAAGAATGCGTCCCTCTTCTTGAATAGAGATTGTTTTATGAATGTACGATGAGTGGTAAATTATTTTAAATAGATCATTACGATTATGGATTGGTTTATTATGGACTAACTCATTAAAATAAAGAATATCCTTATAAAAGTTTAGAGATTTGGTTGGATGGTGAGGAGTGAAATTTCAAGCTAGGGGAAAATAGTTTTTTAATAATTTGATGGGATTATTCAAATTACTGTGATTGAACTAAATATTAAATAAATTTTAAAAATTTTGCTTGAGCACATAATCAATTTTATTGGAATAATTATAATGCTTGGGTTTTGTGATCTATTAAATTGGTTGTGAAGAAATGGGTAATTAGGTATTGAATGCAAGATGGACCAAATTCTTCAGGAGTAACAAGGGTGAAAATGTAAATAAAATTTGATCCCGGGATGTTCCCAAGGACGTGGTATATGTTTATCACCGAAAGGGGTGATGCAATTTGACTAGTAAGTAGACCTAGAGTTTTACTAGTTTGAGTTGACTTCTATGGTTTATTCTCTACCATTGTTGCTCCGAAGAAATTAACATATGAGGAAGTGAGGGATGAAAGTTTGGCTTCCTTTAATGTACTCAGGCTCAAAATCAAAAAATATTTAATGTAGATTTCCATCTAGAAAAAATTTCTTTGGAAGAAATATTTTAGACATCTTTTTCCAAGAACATATTTTACACTTTTACAATCGACTCTGGCCAAAAACTTTTGATTTAGATCATCACTTTGAAATTTCAATATACATAAAACAATAGACAAAATTTCCTTTTCAATAATACTATAATAACTTTACGCTTTGTTCCAAACTCCAAAATGGAAATGAACAATCTGTAGAGGAGATTAGGGGTTGATTTTTTGTTTAAGAATACCTCCATAACCAATTTCAGAGTCATCGTTTTCAATTATTTTGATTGAATTTGGTGTGGAAAGGACAAGATAAGAAAAAAAATTACCTATTTCTTGACACTTCGAATGATTGAAGTATGTTCTAAATTCCAGGGTAGACCCAAAAATATAAATTTTGTTTGGAAAATATTAACTTTGGAGGTTAAAATGACTAAACCGTTGATTTTTACTAATTCTAAGAATGAGATCAAGTGTTTTCAGTGTTCATCAATTGACTGAGAATAGATTAGGACATCATTAATGTAGACTATTGTAAAATAAGAAAAACGATTAAATATTTTATTTATAATATTTTAAATTCACGAGGTACATTTACTTTATCCTTGCATAATTTCATATTTTCTTGATTCATTTGTATTGGTCTTTTCTTTTATCGTGATAAAATTTTCACTAAATTCTTTGGAATGTGGTAAATTTACTATATGTGTCTTTTTATATAAAAACGCACTCAGTAGACTAGAGCGAATTTCATTCGTGATTTTTTGTTTAAATTTTCTTATTTTATTTTGGAGAGCTCTATTGGTAAGTAGTTCTTCAATCATTTTATATTTTACTTCTTAGTTTAAAAAATTTAGATATGTTCACTTTTCTGGATGTGATTTATTGATTTGAAAATAAAAAAGTCTTTTTGTGTTTTTAAATATCTGAATTGTGATTTTGAAAGGAAGTCAAATTTTACTTGTTCACCTAATGCTTGTGAGGTTATTCCAGTATTACTGGTTGTAAATGGGTATAAAAGGCAAAGGAAATAAATTCCTAAAATTACCTTGTAAGTCATGTTTTTTACTAAGACAAAATAAGTTTCGTAATAAATACTATTTGGGGAAATATGTGCTTTGCATAATTCTTACTTAATTTGCATTTTACTTCTATTAACAAATTTTAATCGTCCAGATATTTTATAATAATATCTTATTACAATTAGGCCTTGCACCTGATCAATTGGTGCAATGAATTGCATTTTATATTCTTTGTTCATAATAAAAGTTATTTCTGCATGCCAATTTTGTAAGATAATTTGGTTCATGATGTTTAGTTGATGGTCTGATTCTTATACATTTTTAACTTCATGATTTTTTGTATTAAATATATCAAGATCAGGTTCTATTTTATTTTCAGCTAAGGAGATGACTTGTTGATTGTGAAGAGTTTGATTTATTTTAAGAATATTGACATTTTACTTTAATTCTTTGTTTTCCATTTTGAGATTTTTGATATCTTGTTTAATTAAATTGACTTCTTGTTGTAGATCTTGTAATGTAACTTCATTGTTGGTCTTATACCATTTTAAAAGTATTTTTAAGACTTATTTTATTATGTTCATTTATATTAATTTCTTCTTTAGTTAATCGTTATTTGAATTTTGAAAGATATTGTGATTTTAATTCTCGATTTTCTATGTTTTCAATTAAATATATTAAGAATTCTTCTTGTTCTTCCCGTATGATGAGAACATCGACTGTTTTGTAATAATTATCTTTACATCCTAATTCTATATCTGGAGAACTCGAGTTTTTACTTGATGGGTATTCAGATGATGATTCATAATCGGTGCCCTATTCATTTTCACTAGAAGTATTTTTTAGTTTAAGAATTTTGTATATTTCTTGTGTTACTTCAGGGGATTATTGTATGATTAATTTTTGGTTTTACTTTACATTCTAATTTGTAATGTCCAACATTTTCATATTTATAGCATTTGACCATACTTTTGTCGTTTTCTTATATTGTTGATGTGATTGGGATTTTCTATATTTGTTTTTTTTAAAATTCATTATTTTCTTCATATAGTATTTTTTTAAAATAATTTCTTTGATGTCTTCTGCATTGTTTTGGGTATGACTTGTAATTTTTAATTTTATTTTCTAATGGTGCAAGAGGGTTTATACCGTATTGGTCACAAAAATTACCCACTCATATTTAGCTTTTAATTTATCTTTATTAGCCTGTTTGGTGATTTTCATGCCTATACACATTTTTAATCCTTCCACCTGGATTGTACTAATTATGTCTACATAGGTGAGGTTCTTTTAATAAATGTGTCCATTTGTATTACTTAAATCTTCTCATAATTTGTGAGCAAATAAATTTGGTAATCTATTAATAATTTTTTCTATCTAAAATGGATCATTAATATATTTCTTAAGCATTACTCGTGACGTGAAAGCGTATTTGTACCATCTAAAGTCACTTAAAATGGGCATCTTAGGTTACTTAATTGATCAGGAATTCTTGAAGTTATATTACTTTGTGTTCCTAAAATGTATTTTATTATTGTAAAGACTAGTGTGTTTACTCCATCTAGGATTTCCATCCCGATATTTTCATCAAAAAATGAGAGGCGATTAGCATCTTGTTGGACCTCGACCTTAATTTCTTTTCTTTATTCTTCAGTACGATGTTTATCCCATCAAGATTTTAACATTCTGGTGAATCATGCATTTAAAAGTTTAACTATTTCTTGTTCTGGGAGGTTTTGATTATTTAGGTAACTGGTGGCAACCATGGATTTGTGTCGCATTTTGTTCAAAAAAAATTATTCAAGAAAAATATCTATGCTCCATTAATTAAGGATGTCTTATAACACAGATAATTGGTTTTGTAAATTCCTTTCTTCATATTGCATATCTGAGGGTGTTGTATTTGTCTACCAATTTTTTGTGAGAGTTGTTGAAGTTGCTTTGTAACTTCTTACTCTATTTAATAGAAATCTTGTAAACTGTTTCTCAATATTTTGGATATCTTCATTGTGGAGACAATTATTATGCAACACAAATAAATATGAAAGAGGTAACCACCAAGAAAAGATAAATAAAAGGCCAATCACACAACAACGGGTATACGTGGTTCAGCAAAGAAGTGCCTACGTCCACGGTGGTTCAGTCAGTGTTATTTCTCTATATTCTGAAGAATAAGTACAAAGAATACAACTTGTCCTTTGCCCCGGACTTAGGGTTTAATTTATACATGTATACGTTGGTTAGTGGGGGTGATGGGTTCCTCCTTATTAGCCATCTCCCCTGTAACTTTCTTACATGGGATCACGCTTCCCCACAACTTCTCTTCATGGGATCGTGGAGTAACCGGATCCATACAAAAGGTGATGGGCCTGGGCTTTGGGCCCTTAAGGCAAGGCTACTCGCCCAGGCCTATAATGCTAAATTCAGGGTACCCACAATTGCCCCTAAATTTGTTGGGCCATTTCTATGGGTCCGACGAATGTAAATGATCAGTTATTATGGGTGATTTCTTCGAAAACTGTAACGTTGCTTTGGCGGCACCCGCTTCGCTATCCGTGCGCTATGATTAGAATTGAAGGCTTGTTGGAATAAGGCACATTTCTTTTCGTCGCTTCAGTTTTTCCAGCAATCTTCTATCTTCTGAGAACTCTTTGCGCTTTGTACCTTATGTTTTTTATCTCTACTTTCGTTGCTTCTTCACCATTTGACCTGATCTTCTGTCTTGTAAGTCTTTCCTGCTCTTTGCATTTTCTCTTTGGTTTGTAGTTTTTTCATGTATTTTTCCAATGGCGAAGATTGGAAATAGGTCAGTAACTGAGTTTAGTAGAGATTAAGTGTTGTGCCTCGCCGCCTAGGAACGTTAGGGATATAGAGGATGCACATTGGATTCACGTCCTGTTGCTCTCCCAGGGGGGACTTACCTTTCCCCCTAATGATCTGTTTCTGCACTTCTTTAGCTATTTTGGTATTGTGCCTGCACAATGTTCGCCCAACGTATGGAAAATAGTGAACGGCGTGCATAGGATAAATCAATTGTACGGCACAAGGTTAGGGCTTGCCGAGGTCTGCTTTTGTTATTCCTTTTCTCGAACGAGTTCAGGTGTCCTGTACCTTAAGGCTAGGAGCCCTGATAGGGTATTGGTAGTAAATTTACCTGATTCCCACAAGGACTACTGGCAAGAAGGTTTTCTTGTTAGGAATTGGCAATTCTCCCCCCAATTTGAAGGGTCGAGGTCTGAGAGGTTCAATGTTCCCTTTTATGGGGAAGAATATATAGGTAGATGTTGTATTATTGTTTCAACCTTTGCTGACACGTGATTTTTCTGACCTCTCTCTGTTTTTTCTTTCACAGCGAAGGCAAAGAATTTGGAGCCTGCTCTCAGCGAGGTTCGTATCTCGAAACTAGTGAAAGCTTGGAGCATTAGAGAGCCTCTGGGTGACGGCGAGCATCCTAGGTCTGTTGCGTTTCTGCTTGAATACAAGAACACGGGCTCCAGCTTTATAGCCCGTCCTGTGGATAGTGTTCCAGACTTTGATTCTTCCGAAGAGATTTTGGCTGAGCCCATCCAGTTGGACGAAGAGGAGAGCAGCTCAGAGAGTGAACCTACAGGTGTTGTGAGCAATTTGGGTGCAGGAAGTGCTGACAGTAGCAGCTCTTCTGAAGGATATTCTGAGGCTCAAGACTCGTCGAGCACTACCAGCAGTTCTTCTGAAGAGATGCCTCCCAGGAAGAATTTGATCAGAGATGACGATGATGATGATGTGCTCCTTGCACATAGGTCCAGGAAGACGAAGACTGCCTCTGGGGCCATAGCTACTCGTTCTCGGCCTTCTTCTCAGGAGCAAGAGAAGAAGAGGAGTGAGGAGGAGCAGATGAGAGAGAGAGAGAGAGGAAAAAGGAGGAGGAGGAGAGGAAGAAGGTGGAGGAGAGAAAGAAAGTGGAGGAGAGGAAGAGGAGGGAAAGGGAGAAAGAGGAGGAGAGGAGGAAGGTGGAATCAAGGACCAAGACTGGTCAGGCCCTAGTTCCAGTGTCTGCCTTGCCCGAGGGGGCTTCGGTGGCCACCTCTCCTCAGCTTGCCCCTGCGCTGCTCGAGAGAGCAGTCCTCCCTGCAGATCGTGAGAGGGCGTTGGGGTCCGATCAACTGGGTTTGCAAGCTAGCCAGAGGCTTGCCTTGGTAAGGTTCCTCTTCTAATTCTCAATTTCCTTTAATCCGTTTTGATGGTTTCTTCTTTCTAATCCTTCCCTCATTTTTTGTAATTTGTGACTGACTTTGCTGTGCTCTATCGCTCTCGCGACGAGCTGTTGAGAAGGAACAGCGAGCTGGAGCAGCAGAAGTCTACTCTGGTAGCCAGGGGTTCTAAGCTGGAGGCCGATCTGAAGGCTGCTGATGCAGCTCGAGCCTCATCTGCCTCTGCCCTTGCTAATTCTGCTCGCGAGAGAGATGACGCTGTCAGGGAGCTTGGCGAGCTGAGGAAGGCGTACGACCTGGTGTGCTCGAGCAAGCTGGACCTTGCAGAGAAGAACAGGGCTCTGGCCGAGCAGCTGGAGGCGGAGAAAGCCCAGGCGGCCACTCTCAAGGAAGATTCATACAACTGTGGCTGGGCTGTAGCGTATGGGGACGCCGAGGTTCAGATAGGCTATACCAGCCGTCTGAACTTCAAGAAAGGGTGGAACAAGGCCCTCGTGGCTGCTGGGGTGGACGTTGCATCCCCACTCTTTGACGAGCATGATCCAGGGCCAAAGCCAGTCGTGGATGAGGACCCAGCCCCAACTGCTGAAGGCACCAATCCTGTTTCACAGGCGACTCCTGCTGATGCTCCCTTGGTCGAGGGGGCAGTGGACACCCCTACAGAGGGTAATGTCCCAGCTGATGCTGATAAGGATAAGGTTCCATCCACCGAGGTTGCTAATTGATAGGGCTTCTTTGTAACTTTTTTCTTTTTTGATCTGATGTAACCTCGCTCATTATCAATGAAAAGATTTCATTTTTGTTTATGCTGATCTCTTTCTTTTCTCTTTTTTTTACTTGTAGTTGGTTGATGTGGATGACTATATTCCTGTTACCTCCCAACTAGGTAGGACTCTTGGTCCTAATGCAAGCCCTGCAGTTCGCCAGACCTTAGCTAGGCTTTGCAGGTTTGCTAAGTCAAGGAACCAGAAATATAAGGATCAGTCCGAGCTGGTGGCCAAGTTGAAGGACAGGCTCCAGGAAATGGAAGAGATAGGTGCTTCAGTGCAAGAATAAGTTAGCGAGCTGAGAGCAAAGTTACTGGAGGCCACCGAGATCAACCAAGTCGTGGAGTTTCTTCAGCGGGAGAATGAAGACCTGAGGCGGGAGGTCTCGAAGCTTAAGGAGCATTCGCCGAGCACCGCTTCGGCAGTCCTACAAGGCTCTTCTTCGTCGCGAGCTGCTCGGCCTCCCCTCCTGCGTGCTGGTAGGAGTACAAGGGGGTAGGAGTAGGGAAGTAGAGGAACAGCGTGAGAGGGAAATGGAGGAGCTGCGCGACGATGTTCGGCGAGCTTATGTGACTGTTGCTGGGCTCCAGAGGGACGTCACCCGACTGCGGCATCTATTCAAGAAGGGCCCTCGCCAAGTGTGGACTGATGGCTATGATCAGGGCTGGCTGGATGCTCCCACAAGATTATCAGAGTTCGAGGAGCTTTCCTTCATCAGGGGGTGGTTTAGTGCTCTCAAAGAGCTGCAGGTCCCGAGGAACTCGATATTGTGGTATCGGCACGAGATGTCCCCCTCTACTCTGATGCCCAATCCATTCAGGCGAGATGATCGATGGATCCCCATCGATGCTATTCCCCGGCGACTATTGGAGTTGGACGCAAATGAGGTCGTGGAGGAGTTCGATCCTGCTCCTGATGATGGGAGGAGAGCTAAAGTTGCTGACTACCTTGCTCGGAGGCTTCCACCTTCTTGATATTTTGTTTTTTAATAATTGTAAATGCTTTGGGCGAGCTTCGCCTACTAAAAATGTACTATTATTGTTTGTAAATATAAAAGATTAATGGAAAGTTTGAGTTTTGGGCGATTTTGCCGACTAAACGTGTTCATCCAATCTTTTTATATTTTTGTAGCTTCACAATCCTTTTTATCTTGTCATGTGAGTGTCCACCCAATCCAGTATTAAGAATACCATTGTGCCCTTCCTTTACCTTTTAGGTCGCCTCGTCACACTCCCTTAGGCCTAAGTAGGGCAATTGGCGAGGACACACCTGTTATTGGATGTCTTTATCCGGTCAGGATTTTGTTTAACCAAAGTAGGTTTGATGCCTAAGAATACTCTGTAGGGCTTCATATATTGCCATGGGTAATGCTAAGAGGTCTGTCGTGCTTCATGACGATGACCTGAGGAGGGGTATTCCCCTGCTATGCCAACCATTATACCTGTGATTTGAAAAGTATGTGCAATAAGATATAATTGTTACTTTTTAGAGAGTGATCAACTGAGAGATTTTCATTGGTGAATTGAGAAATAAACTGTCTTTTCCCATAATGAGTACAATAAAAGATCTAACAATAGAACCCCTAAAAATAGAATTTCTTGAGATTAGTAGTGTTCCATGCTCGTGGTACCTCTCTGCCCTCCATTATTTTCAAATGATAGGCACCTTGCAGATCGTCTCTAATTATCTCATAAGGTCCTTCCCAGTTCGGGCCCAGTTTACCGTCTGATGGCTTCACTGTGTTGCCCAGGACCTTTCTTGGAACATAGTCCCCAACTTCGAATTTCCTCGGATTGACCCTTTTGCTGTAGTGCTTTGCGAGCTGTTGCTGATAGCTCGCTAGTTTTACTAGGGCAAGTTCCCTGCGCTCGTCGGCCAAATCGAGTTCAGCGAGCAAAGCCTGATCGTTCTGACCCTGCTCGACAAGGTCGGATCTCATTGTAGGCAATCCTATTTCTAGTGGGATGACTGCCTCCATACCATATGCTAGTGAGAATGGCGTTTCTCCTATGGCTCGCCTAGGAGTCGTTTTGTACGCCCATAGGATATGCGGTAGCTCGGTTGTCCACGCGCCTTTGGCTTGTTCTAACCGCTTCTTCAATCCAGCGATCACTGTCTTGTTGGAAGCCTCAGCTTGTCCGTTGCTTTGAGGGTAAGCCACCGAGCTGAAGTGGTGCCTGATCCCGTGTTGGTCGCAGAAGTCCTGAAAAGGGCCACTCTCGAACTGTGTTCCATTATCAGTGATGATGGTTCTGGGGATCCCGAATCGAGTGATTATATTTCTCCATATGAACCTCATCATGTCAGCATCTCGAATGTTCGCCAGTGGTTATGCCTCGATCCACTTGGTAAAGTAATCAGTTGCGACCAACAGGTATTTGCGATTGCCGGCAGCGGTGGGCAGTGGTCCCACGATGTCCATTCCCCACTGGGCGAAAGGCCAGGGGCTCGTCAGGGATTTTAACTCGCTGGCGGGCTGGTGGACCATGGGGGCGTGAAGCTGGCATTTTAGGCATCTGCGGACATATGCTGCGGAGTCCTTTTGCATATATGGCCACCAATAACCTTCCTTCATTGCTCGGAAGGCTAGAGACCTTCCTCCGACGTGACTCCCGTAGATTCCTTCGTGAAGCTCGTGAAGCACTGTCTTGACATCGCCTGGGTGGACGCATCTAAGGTAGGGGCTAGAGAAAGATCTTTTATACAAGTCGCCTCCCGTGGATAAGTGAAAGCGAGCAGCTTTGACTCTTATCTGGTGGGCAGTCCTCTTATCCTCTGGGAGCGTTCCGTTATTCAAATAGTCTCTCAAGGGATCCATCCAGCTGGGGGCTGGTTCCAATTGGAGTATTGGTTTCGCTTTGGTCAGCTCGCAGTTGGGGTAAATGCTCGGGCAGCTGAGGAAATCGATAGGGATGATCCTTTTAAGGCTGGAATCAACTGCTGAGCTAAGGGCTGCTAAGGCGTCAGCGTGGCTGTTCTGCCCCCTGGGAAACTGTTGGATGTTGATTTCTTTAAAGTTCGTCATTAAGTTTTTTACCAGGGAGAGGTAGGCTGCCATCCTCTCATCCTTCGCGTTATAGTCTCCACTTATCTGATTGAAAACTAGTTGCGAGTCTCCGAATACCTGTAAATTCTTTGCTCCCAGAGTTTGCGCCCTTTGGAGACCTGCTATTAAGGCTTCGTATTCTGCTTCGTTGTTGGAGGCTGCAAATCCCAGCCTGATTCCTTGCTCGAGGACTGTGTTTTCTGGAGTGATGAGAACAATTCCTACTCCTGCCCCCTTTGAGTTGGAGGCTCCATCAATGAATAGTTTCCAGCTTCCCCCTATAGCCTGGTTGTTTTGTTCTGTTGGCTTAGGTTGGTCGAAGGGTTCTTCGCCTGTGAATTTAGCTATGAAGTCAGCAAGGATTTGACCCTTGATAGCTCTCCTTGGTTGAAATTGGATGTCAAACCGGCCGAGCTCGACTCACCATTTAGACAGTCTACCCGATAAATCTGCCTTCCTTAGGACAGCCTTGAGGGGGTGTGATGTAAGGACGATGATCGTATGAGCTTCGAAGTAATGCTTCAGTTTCCTCGAGGACATTACTAGGGCGAAAGCGAGCTTTTCCAATGGCAGGTAGCGCTGCTCGGCATCTAGTAAGGTTTTGCTCGCGTAATAGACTGGATGTTGGATCCCTGTAACTTCACACATTAGCGCTGAGCTGACAGTATGGCTGGATACAGAGAGGTAGAGGTACAAAGAGTCCATTTGCTGTGGTATGACAAGCAGTGGTGGGGAGCTTAGGTAGGACTTGAGCTCGTCTAATGCTTGTGAGCAACCTGTGGTCCATTCTACTGTTTTTCTGCCTTTTAAGAGTTGGAAGAAGGGCTTGCATCTCTCGGAGGATTTAGAAATGAAACGATTTAGAGCAGCGAGCATTCCAGTGAGCTTATGTACATCGCGGATTGTGCGAGGAGGTTGCACTCTTTTGATTGCATCAATCTGGTCCGGATTAGCCTCTATGCCACGCTTGTTGACCAAATACCCAAGAAACTTTCCTGACTGGACACCGAAGGAACACTTGCTCGCGTTGAGTTTCATTCGGTACTTCCTGAGGATTTCGAAGGTACTTGACAGGTCCGAGAGGTGATTTTCCTTCTCCTTGCTCTTGACGAGCATGTCGTCGATGTAGACCTCCATTGTGTCTCCCATCTGATTCTTGAACATTTTAGTAACCAGCCGCTGATAGGTTGCCCCTGCATTTTTTAGCCCAAAAGGCATGACCTTGTAACAGTATAAACCAACCGTCGTGATAAACATCGTTTTGTCCTGATCTGGGGCATACAGGGGAATCTGGTGATTGCCTGAGTATGCGTCCAGGAAACTCATTCATTCGTGAGCTGCAGTGGCGTCTACTAGTTGGTCTATTTTCGGAAGAGGGAAGTTATCCTTGGGGCAGGCTTTGTTGAGGTAAGTGAAGTCTATGCACACTCTCCACTTCCCATTGCTTTTTGGAACTACCACTGGGTTGGATAACCATTTGGGGAATCGCACTTTCCGTATGGACCCTACATCCAGCAGTTTTTTGACTTCTTTTTTTATTGCTCTGGCCTTCTCGGGAGCAGTTCGTCTTGCCTTCTGCGCTATCGGCTTGAATGTGGGATTGACGTGCAACCGATGGCAGACCATATTGGGATCGATTCCTGGCAGCTCATAGGGTTCCCAAGCGAAAACATCTATGTTGCTTCTGAGTAAGGTTAACAAATCCTTTTGCTCTTGGTCAGTGACTAAGGTCCCGATCAGGAAGACTCTGCTGTCGTCGCCTTCTTTAGCAATTACTTCTACCAGGTCCTCTACAACACGCTCGGAGGGGAGGAGCCTGGTCTCTTCCACTCCGGGCCTTCCATATTTTAATTGCTATTTGGAAGGGATTGCACCTTCCTCCACTTTCTCGCTGGTTTGAACGGCTTTTTTCTCTGGCTTTGGTCGGATGGCCGCTATGAAGCACTTTCTCGCCATCGCCTGGTCGCCATGTATCTCCATCACTCCCCGCTCGGTGACATATTTGAGTTTCTGGTGGTAGGTCGAGGAGACTGCCTTGATTGCATGAAGCCATCCCCTGCCGAGGATGGCTTGATACGGTGAATCGATGTCGACCACCAAGAATTCAATCATTTTTGAAACATTTCCAGCGAGCACTGGTAGTACAATCTTGCCAAGAGGCATGGTCATTTTCCCAGCGAAGCCGACCAGAGGAACAGTTGTTCCCTTTAGGTCGGCGATGTTCAACTTCAATTTTCTGAACAGGTCAATGTACATTACTTCAGATGAGCTCCCTTGATCGACGAGCAGCCTGTCGATATCAAAGTTGGCTATCCTGAGTGTAATGACTAAGGCATCGTGATGTGGGGTCCTCACTCCCACAAGATCTTCATCCGTGAAAACAATATGCTTGTTGTAGTTGATTTCCTCTACTCGCCGACGTTTTCCTGCCTGTGATTTTGCTGGATCAATCTGAAAAGCTTGCATTACCGCTGTCAACTTCTTTACCCCCATTCGAGCTGAGTTACCCTAGATTTGCTTAACATCGGATACTCTATGGGTTACTGCGAATTCGTGTCCGGCGTCGTCTTCCAATACGTTGTCGGGTTTTGCCTCCTTGTGGACAGTCACTCTCTCTACCTTCCTTTCCAAAAAGTCATTCAAATGTCCGGATTGGGCCAACTCCTCGAGGTGGGACTTAAGAGCCTTGCAGTGCTCGGTCTTATGCCCTCCCTCTTTATGGAAGGTGCATCTCATTGCATTGTTTCTTTTCGATGGGTCTCCTCCCATTTTCCGGGACCAATTGATGAACGGCTCATCCTTGATCTTCGTGAGAATTTTGTAAATTGGTTCTTTGAAGACGGTGTTGACCGCCTGGAATGACTTTGCAACGTCAGGGTTCCCTCCGTTCTTGGAGCCATTCTTGCTCCCATTCTTTCCTATTTTTTTCTGGTTATCAACTTTCTCACTTCCCTTGGTAGCGAGCTTGGCTCGACCGTTTTCTCCTACGTTAAGGCGGGTGACATCTTCCACCTTTGCGTATTTCTCAATCCGGGCCATCAGGTCATCAATGGTGGTTGCTTCCTTCTTTGTCAAGGACTGGTAAAGGAGGGAAGAGCTAGGTAGCCCAATTTTGAATGAAGCCACTGCCACCTCTTCCGCGCAGTCCTCGACTTCGTTGAATAACTCCCAGTACCACTTCGCGTAGTCTCGGAGTGTCTCCTGAGGCGTTTTCTTCATTGTTAATAGAGCATCCATCCTTTTAGGATGGGAGCTGCTCGTGATGAACCGGGTCGTAAAGAGCTCGGCCAGGGATTTGAAATTTCTAATGGATCGGTGAGGGAGTTTCTTGAACCATTTCTGGGCCACGTCATGAAGGCTCGAGGGAAAAATACGGCACATCAGTACATCTCGGTAATTCCAGAGGGTCATAGCCTGCCGGTACTGCCTGACATGATCAATGGGATCAGTCTTCCCATCGTAAATCTTGAACCTTGGAATAGCAAACTTTTTGGGAGCTTCTTCTTCTTCAATTTCCCTCGTGAAGGGCGATTTCATCTGGGTCTTGAGGGCTCTCCTAGCGAGTTCTCTAGTCGACCTGGTGCCGCGGTGAGCTGGATGTTGGTCCATTTCTCTACGGACTAGGTTCCGTATGTTCTCGTCGCTGCGAGCAGGGCTCTGATGGCGGCGAGATTTTCTCAATTGCTCGCGGAGGTCGTCGTCTGAGTCTCCACCTTCGAATCCTTGATATTGCCGCCTAGGGCTCCTTCCTCGGCTGCGAGATTTGCTCGCCTGAGGGCTAGGAGTGCGATAGGGGCGTCTCCTGGTATCAGGACGTAGTTCTTTTTCCAGTTTTTCCAGTCTTCTTTTCAAGCGAGCATTCTCAGCCTCATATCTGCGAGAAGACTCCCTCTGCTCGTGGAGCCTTGCTTCGTATGCATCGATCAATCTGGATATCTGAGTGGACCTTGCTGGTCCTTGACTTTCTTCTGAGGCTGGCCTTTCTAAGCGAGCCCCTTGATCTGAACGTCGGACTTCAGACCTAATCCTGCGAGGAGCGGGTGGCTCCTGAATATCTCCTGCTTGAGGAGCGTTGCTGCTGTGACCAGACATCTTAGATTTTTTCTCGGTGTGGGCTCTTCTCAGGGAAAGATAAACGCTTCCCACAGACGGCGCCAATTGTCGAGACAATTATTATGCAACACAAATAAATATGAAAGAGGTAACCACCAAGAAAAGATAAATAAAAGGCCAATCACACAACAACGGGAATACGTGGTTCAACAAAGAAGTGCCTACGTCCACGGTGGTTCAATCAGTGTTATTTCTCTATATTCTGAAGAATAAGTACAGAGAATACAACTTGTCCTTTGCCCCGGACTTAGGGTTTAATTTATACATGTATATGTTGGTTAGTGGGGGTGATGGGTTCCTCCTTATTATCCATCTCCCCTGTAACTTTCTTACATGGGATCGCGCTTCCCCACAACTTCTCTTCATGGGATCGTGGAGTAATCGGATCCATACAAAAGGTGATGGGCCTGGGCTTTGGGCCCTTAAGGCAAGGCTACTCGCCCAGGCCTATAATGCTAAATTCAGGGTACCCACATTCATATGTAAAGGATTCTTGTGTTGAATCTGTTTGAATAATATATTTATTACTTCTTTTTATAGTTGTAATACTTTTTTTATGAGTCTGGTTTGATTTTTTTGAGCATTTTCTCTACTTTGTCTAAAGTATTTTTCGTTTTTGTATGTAAATTTATTCCTTTTCTGACTTCAGGAAGTTTAATTGTAGGTGTTTCTCTTTTATTTGGAAATTTTGGTTTTTCTAACCTATTTTCAATGTAGTCTAATTGTTTTCCTAAGGTACTAAGGTATTGATTGGTGTAATTGTTTAGCACAGTAACTATTTTTTATTTCATCATTAGTGGAAGTGACTTTATTTTGATAACAATTGTCGTGTGGTATTCTCGTGTGGTTTACTAAAATAGTTTCAAATGGAGAATATCCAGATGAAACTATAGTTTTGTCTTGTTTAGTCTATTTTACTTTAGTAAGGACATTTATTTTGATAATAATTGTCTAAATAATCAAAGAAATATATATTTTTTCTTATTTCATTCATTATAGACATCCATTTTGTTAATATTCTGGCCTTTTTTTTCAGAATATTTCTCTCTATATGATCGTCGTTTTGTACGATTTTCTTTTGACTCAAAATTTGCTCCTAATTTAATCATGTCAATTTTATAATCTTTATTTATGGTCAGTAATTGGGCATTTATTGAACCTATTTCAAAGTCTGTTTGAGTGGGGGAATGTCGATCATCATCAAATTTTGAGGTAGTTGTATAACAAGGTTTACTTACTTGAGAGGTTGTATCAATTTCTTTTAACTTAATATTAAATCTAGGTATTAGATCATCATGTTTATATGTTTAATAGCTCGCTTGCGATTTACTATCATCTCTAATATAAAGTGGTTATTTAAAACTTGGTTGATCAAAACTTATCCTAATTGATCCTCCAAGGTATTCATGGATACAATCAACATTAATTTCATTATTTTGGAATTTTGGAGTTTTGAGGGGTGTAGGTGCAAAAAATCTCACCCGTATGGGGTTGCCAATTCATCACGATACAAGAATAAAAATAACTATGAGAGAGACAAAGATTAACGTGGTTCGACCATGAATAGCCTACGTCTACGGGGCTTCTGCTGTGTTCCATTAGAATGATGAGAGAGTTTTACATGAGAGTGTTTCTCTAGCTTTTAAGCCCCCTTTCACAATGGGGGGTGTCCCCTTTATATAGATTTAGGGGTTACATTAGGGTTACAAATATGGATGAGTCCTATCTTCGTGGAGTTTAATTTCAATCTGATACTGCTCATCGGTCTTCTAGTTTATCAAGGACTCTAGTCGTTCCTATTTTGTTGGAGCGTTTGTTGCTCGCCATCTTGACCGAGGTGCTCGCCACATGTCACGCTATTATGAAGGCATATTTTTTACCCCCACAATAGCCCCACAGGTCACAGTTCAACTGAGTTGATTCCGAGATGAGCTGGGAGTTGGTCCATAATATCTTTAAACGTGCGTAGTTGCTAATGCGAACTGGACTGTCGTTCAACTTTTATCCTTCTTTGGTTGTTCTTCTTGCCTTTATAAGTTTTTTAGATGAATGCTTGGCTTGAGTTGAGAGATGTTCAGTTGATATGGGAACCGGACTCGAGAGTGTCGAGCTGCCTACGTACCCTCAAGGGATCAGGTCGAACGTAGTTCATTATTCTGTTTTATTGCATGGCCCAATTCGTGAGGCAAACCACAGGCCTGTTTAGAATTCGTTTGCTGAGGCTTTCTCGAGCGTGCATCAAATTCAGGGAATATCCCTGTGTTTTGGTCTTGTATGGTCCATTTGTTGAGGCCGACCACATGCCTATGTGTCGAGCCTTGCTCGAGCATGTACCTTATCGGGGTAAGACCTTGCATTAGGATTTTTATATGGTCCTATTGGAGAGGCTGACCAAATGCCTATGCTTCGAGACTTGCTCGAGAATGTACCTAGTAGGGTTAAGACCCCGCATTAGGTTTTTCATATGGTCCAATTGGAGAGGCTGACCAAAAGCCTATGCATCGATCCTTGCTCGAGCATGTACCTATTAGGGGTAAGACCCTGCATTAGGTTTTTCATATGGTCCAATTGGAGACGCCGACTAAAATCCTATGCATCGAGCCTTGCTCGAGCATGTACCTAGTAGGGGTAAGATCCTGCATTAGTTTTTTCATATGGTCCAATTGGAGAGGTAGACCAAAAGACTGTGCATCGAGCCTCGCTCGAGCATGTACCTAGTAGGGGAAAGACCCTGCACTAGGTTTTTCATATGGTCCAATTGGAGAGGCCGACCAAAAGCCTACACGGCGAGCCTTAATCGAGCATGTATCTAGTAGGGGTAAGACCCTGCATTAGGTTTTTCATATGGTCCAATTGGAGAGGCCGACCAAAAGCCTATGCGCCGAGCCTTGCTCGAGCATGTACCTAGTAGGGTTAAAACCCTGCATTAGGTTTTTCATATGCCCCAATTGGAGAGGCCGACCAAAATCCTATGCACCGAACCTTGCTCGAGCATGTACCTAGTAGGAGTAAGACCCTGAATTAGGTTTTTCATATGGTCTAATTGGAGAGGCCAACCAAAAGCCTATGCGTCGAGCCTTGCCCGAGCATGTACCTAGTAGGGGTAAGACCCTCCATTAGATTTTTCATATGGTCCAATTGGAGAGGCCGAACAAAAGCCTATGCGTCGAGCCTTGCTCTAGTATGTACCTAGTAGGGGTAAAATCCTCCATTAGGTTTTTCATATGGTCCAATTGGAGAGTCCGAACAAAAGCCTATGCGCCGAGCCTTGCTCGAGCATGTACCTAATAGGGGTAAAACCCTGCATTAGGTTTTTAATAAGGTCCAATTAGAGAGGCCGACTAAAAGCCTATGCGTCGAGCCTTGCTCAAGCATGTACCTAGTAGTGGTAAGACCCTGCATTAGGTTTTTCATATGGTCCAATTGGAGAGGCCAACCAAAAGCCTATGCATCGAGCCTTGCTCAAGCATGTACCTAGTAGGGGTAAGACCTTGCATTAGGTTTTATAACATGTGATATGTAATTGGTATGCTTATTGTACTTAGGCCTTTACCGCAAGTCAATGTAATACCAATTAAGTTTGCATTTTTCCATTTTCTAATGCCTCGCATGTAAATATCCGTTTATTTTACCTTTTAGGTTGTGCCGTCAAACTTCCTTAGGCCTAAAAGACGATGGAAAAAATGCACCTGGTTTAAGGGCCATCCACTCGTTCAGGATTTTAACCGACCAACGTAGTTTGTGACTAACCTGAGTTGGATTTTTACCTAGGGATCCCCCGTAGGGCTTTCATTATTGTCGGGGCAACTCATGGGGCCATTTGTGTTTGGAGATGACAAAGACCCGAGGACTTCCTTAACTTAATTGAAACAAGCAAGATAGTTGTTGAAATTAAATCAAGCTTAGTCCTGATCGTCATTTGAAAGACTAATGCGAGTGTTAGCCATGTTGGCATCCATCCTGAGTTGGCCTCTTCTATTTTTCTTTAAATGTTGCGGTGAATCTGTTCATGTGTCATCGTTGCCATGGAGCCCCCAATCGGGTTGTGAAGAGAAGATTGCCCTACTTTCCATCGAGTTATTTGATCTATATAACCGAGATGATAAGTGTGCCTGATCGTTCCTCGGGGCTTTGTTATGTTGTAGAGTGTCGTTTTAATCATTCGTCGAGCAAAATATGATTAAGGATTGTCTTGCTCATATAGCTCCATGTAATGTATCGTTCCTCGGGGCACACTTATTCATTGACCATGCATGGTGGTTCTAAGAGGTTGTGAGAGACTCTGTATAGCTCGTGAACCTAAAGAAATTGATATGAGTTCAAAGCATCTTCGTACAGAAATACGCTGATTTAATATGGCATTCGAGAAACGTTGTTCCTATGGAGTGGATATCTTAGTGTTGATGACGCATTAATTCGTTGCCTAGTGATCTCTGATCACCATGGTTTATCTGACGATGTTGCTCGATACATTCAGGGTGGTCTAGTGTTGTTATCAACATGTTCAGCTCGTTGACTGTGATCTTGTCATATATGTGACTTCTTACAGGTTAGATTCGTCCTTGTTGATAAATATAGTTGATCGTTGCTCTTCATACTAATTTATATGTTATTAAATCTTTGTTATACAGATCGCCCAACTTGTCATTCGCCAAGGTTGAATTAAATAAGAATTATATTTCCCAACTATCCATTGGATCTTGAGACGTGATCACATAATGTCGACTATATATTGAAGCTGAGGGCCTGTCGAGGAAAAATTGCAAAGGATCTAGTAGATATAGCGAACGATCCATGCACGAGCATCTGTCAGAGTATTGATAAGATAAATGATGCCTGAGCATCCGTCGAGGCAAGATCATCAAGGTGAAAAGTAGATTTCCAGATTAAATAAATGATGCTTGAATACCTGTCCAGGAGAAAATTATAGAGGATCTGATAGATATTGCGAGTGATCCATGCTCGAGCATTCGTCTAGGAAAAAAGGACCGAGCAGATATTATGAACGATCCTGCAGTGTTAGTGAAAACTAACTTTCCAATAAATGTAACGTCGATCATTAATCGACTGTGCCAACCATCTGTCGGGACAGAATATAAAAATTATCCTGACCAACTATTTATTGGGGATAAAATGCAACATGTGTGGCAAATATCTTCGGGACTAAATATATAACCATATTTTGCCGATCATTTGTCGAGATGAACCTTGAATATGCCTGATCATTCTTTAGGTTAAGAATTGTATAGCCAGATAATCAATACTGAAATTGAAGAAATACAAACGTCCGAGCATCCGTTGGTTATCAAAAATTATATTTCCCAAGTATTTGTTGGGTCTAAAGTGGTGTAAAGTATTTTTTGGGCCTGGATGGTCTACCGAGGCGAAGTTGTACAGGTCCAAGTATATATAGGGAGCGATCCGTGCTCGAGCATCTATCGGTGCATTAACAATATTTCTAAGAGCTTAAGATTGTGACCGAGCGTTCTTCGGGACTGAATCTTGTACCTGTGGAAGTTAATAAGTTACTCGACCATTCGTCGAGGCTAAATCAATATAATTTATCATACAATTCGTTTATTTAGTCAAGGAATATATGATGTGCATCTGCCCAAATATGTGTCGAGGAAAAGATTCATAGTATTGAATGAATGACATGAATGATCCCATAATTTCTATGATAAAATCTCACGAGGATGGCCGTGCCTGAGCATCCGTCGGGGCTACGCTAGGTATCAGTAAAAATATTACACTGACCATCCATTGGTATAACCAATAGTAGCTAGACGACAATATTGAAAATTAAATGAACGAATGAATGACATGAGTGCCCTATAAGTGCGCCCCAATATTTATGTGAACAAAATAATTGTAATAAAGTCAAATAAAATATGCAAAATTTATCAAATATATCCAGATGTACGACATAGGAGTTAATTTGGAATTTTTGCAAATAGCTCTAAGCAAATACTCAATTGTGAGTTGGTTTCAAAAAATTATTTTCACAGAAAATTTGTGTAGTGGCAATTGGGAAGTATGACTTTTCATAGAAAATTTGTGTTGTGACAATTGTGAAGTATGCAGTATAGATAGCCCCCTGCTAACAAATTTATGTTGATAAAAATCGTGAGCAAATAAAATATTATGAGACAGAAACGAACAATGCACAAATAAATGTGCGTATCCATCAATTGGGGCTGTGCTAAATATAAGTATTATCCTGACCAACATCCATTTGGGATAAAATGAGACTTGTACGGTAGATATCTTCGGGACTAAACATATAGAAATATTTTGTCGATCATCTGTTGAGATGAATCTTGAATGTGCCTGATCGTCCTTCAGGTTAAGAATCAGAGAACCCAAGATTTAGTCGGAGTAATAAAACTTTTGCCCAAGCATTTCTTTGGGTCTAAAGTGCTATAGTGTGCTCGACTTTCCGTCGGAGAATTATTAAAATGAATGGCGCCTGGATAGTCCATCGGGGCAAAGCTGTACAATACTGAGTAGATATAACGAGCAATTCGTGCTTGAGCATCTGTCGAAACATCGATGAGATTTCCAAGAACTTAAGATTGCTGCCGAGCATCCATCGGGACTGAATCTTGTACCTGTGGAAGTTAGTAAATTATCCGACCATCTGTTGAGGCTAAATCAAATAGAATTTATCATGAAAATGATCTGTTCAACAAAGTATATAAGATATGCATCCGCTCAGCCATTTGTCGGGGAAACAATTCATAGTAGCGTATGAATATAATAAATGATACAATGATTTTTATGATAAAAATACCACTGAGATAACCGCGCTCGAGCATCCACAGGGGCTCCTTTTTTCGAGATTAAATAGTTGTAGCCGAACGACAATATTGAAAATTAAATGAACGAATAAATGACATGAGTGCTCTATAGGTGCACCCCACTATTTATGTGAACTAAATAATTTCTAATAGGGTCGCATAAAAAGTGCCAACTAAAATCGTTGCAACAATTGTAATAAAGTCACATGGTCCCTCAAAATTTTTTCTGAGAGAACCGAGTAGTGCAAACATTAGTCAAGTATATCCCGAATGTAAGACATAGGGTTGATTTAGAATTTTTGCAAAAATAATTTGAACTCCAAGCAAATCCTCAATTATAAGTTGGTTTCAAAAATCCTCTTTCACATTAAGATGTGAAGTAAGGGGAGGCACCTCTGCTGCGACAAGTTTGCAATAATAAAAAGTGTGGTCACAATTAATAGGCAAGTAAGAACTATGAGGTAGATAGATGAATAATGCATAGTAGACATGGGCTATTAGACTCTGGTCGACCCTGCTCGTGGGTTACTCCCGAGGCTGTACGGGTATCAAGTCGTCCTCATCGTTCTGACGACCATCCAAAAGAGCTGAAGGAAGTGCACGCCTTCGCCGTCGACGAGTTGATGGCGTGCTTGTCCTTGCTCGTTCCCGCCGCCGACCAGCTGATGGTGGTCCGGTGGTGATCTTTCTTGAGCTCGTCACCCGTTCGTGGGTTTCACGCCTGAAATCTGTGGTCTGAGTGAGGTATGCAAAGTTGTACGATTATCAGGTTGTCCTCGTTGTGGTCGTCGACCAGCCGAAGGAGAGGTGCTACTGCACAGATGAGTTTGCAGCACAGATGAGAGGTGCTTCGCATAGTGGTTGATGACCTATGGCGACGTGGATGATGGTTCGTCCATCAATTTTCATTTTATGGAAGTCTTGCTCACCACCACTGGTCGGAGAGGAGAAGGAGCTGGTCGGTGTGATACAAAAAACAAAGGAAAATTCCTGCTGCTCATGAATATTTTTGCATAAAAGAGAAAGCTTCTGATTGTAGTTTTATTATTGTCTCACCGATGTTGGGTCGCCGGAGTTCGTACTCCTTATGATTGGAGATGTCCGGAAGTGATGACCAACATATTGTTGGCTCCTCTGTTATACGGATTGCCCATTTTCCATTGTTGGTGGAGATATTCTCTTTGGATCTGCCATTGATTTTTGTTTTTTGTGCTACCAAAAATTTTGTGACATGAGAAAATCCTGTATTCAGTACAAATTGTGTAAATGGAGATTAAAATTGATGAATTGTTGGCATGCCCAGAACCTGTACATCACTATGAAAACATACCTGTTGAGAGAATAACTTTCTGCTTTGTAAAGATGTGTTTCAGATCTCTCATGAAAGAGAAACCCTTTAGACGGTTACCCCCTACCCGAAAATTTGGGATATGGAAATCAAGATATGATGTAACCCAATAAATAGCTTTGTTTGCCCAGAAAAATCTGGAGAACGTCCATATCTCTAAGTACTCATAGAAAACTCATTATTATGAAACTGACTATTATGCAAATTCACAAATGAAAATCCAACACAAGATTTATGAATATAAACAATCAGGGTTGAACAAAAAGATGCGTGCAGAACATATAATTTATTTGTATGCAGAGAAAGAAAAACTTAGCTCTTGATGGGGTTTCGTGCATGTAAGCCATTGTATTGCAACGTAAATCTTCATCTTGTCAACAAGAAGGAAAGACTTTTTGTGTCGTTTCCCACAGACGGCGCCAATTGTAGGTGCAAAAAATCTCACCCGCAGGGGGGTGCCAATTCATCACGATACAAGCATAAAAATAAATATGAGAGAGACAAATATTTACATGGTTCGACCATGAATGGCCTACATCCACGGGGCTGCTGTTGTGTTCCATTAGAATGATGAGAGAGTTTTACATGAGAGTGTTTCTCTAGCTTCTAAGCCCCTTTTCACAATTGGGGAGGGGGGGTGTCCCATTTATATAGAGTTAAGGGTTACATTAGGGTTACAAATATGGATGAGTCCTATTTTCATGGAGTTTAATTCCAATCAGATACTACTCCTCGGTCTTTTAGTTTATCAAGGACTCTAGTCGTCCCTATCTTATTGGAGCGTCTGTTGCTCGCCATCTTGACCGGGGTGCTCGCCACATGGCACGCTATTATGTAGGCATATTTTTTGCCCCCGCAAGGGTCGATTTTCATTTTTTAATAACCAATTTTTTGATAGATTAATATCTTTCCAATTTATTGATTTAGGTACTTGAATATTTACCTCATTTGTATTGCTTTGTATTAACACAAATTTATATTTTGGACTTTTTACCCAGGCATCTACATTTAGATTAGTTATCATACACTTATAATAAATTCTATAGATTAGGGCTAAAGGTTTTATTTCTTCCAACATTTCATATCCGAATGTTTTAATGTTTAGTGGCATAACTTTTAATATATGAGGGTCGGTTAAAGTTAATGTAAAATTTGAAAAATAATTCTAAATTATTGGACTTGTAAAAAAGTTGAACTCTACCATTCCTAATATACATGTGTTGTAATTATTATGTTTCATGACCCTAAGACATAAGAGGATAGAGGATAGTTTTAAAATACTAGTGAAGTTATTCGAAAACATAAGAGAAATGGTTTCAATTTCCTACACATAGGATTAATTCGAGTCACAATCAAATTATTAAAGATTAGAATTGTTTTTCCTACACTAGTTAATGATTGACATATATCATGTTCTTTATTCAAAGCACAGACATGTTCAACATTTTTAACATTGTAATCACTTTTAAAAGATGAATTTATATAACTATTTTTGTAAAATTCTTTTGTTGGAACTTTAGACATATTACAATCATTTAAATCTATATCTACTTCCTCGTGCTAATGTTCTTTTTCAGTTACTATATACCGAAGGAAAAGAAAATAATACCTAAAACTAGATGTATAATTGGATCCAAATAATTTCTTTATTTTTAAAGTTTTTTTATAAGAAACCTACTTTCTTCTTATAATTATCATGTCTATTTCCTTAGAATGTTTTAATACAAATGCTCTGATACCTACCTCTCATGACACATTCTTAGGACTTAATGTTTAGACCTAGATTTTACTGTTTAGGTGATGTTAACGGGGTGAGGATAAACCAAACAAGAGTAAGATTTGAATAGGGTCCGTTGAAGAACTCTTAAAACTAAAAAATGAGTTATAAATCAAATACAATAACTTGGAACTTGGATCTAATACTAAAGGGGAAGCAACGCATAAAAAAATAATCGTAACTGAAATTAAACTTACTGAGAAGAATAGCGAAAATTAAACTTACAAAGAACTATAACTGAAATTAAACTTATAATTATATATTATTAGAAGTTATAACAGGTTAAACTGGAATGCATATTAAAAGGTTTACAAATATTAGAGTATGAGAAATTAGAATGGTAGTAAGAGGAAATGAGACAACTGGTGAATTACGGAGTTGGGTTCCTACCCCAAATGAATGTCTAAGGAGCATATCTATAGTTGAGATTGTGACCTAGGATAATTTTGATTGGTATCATTGCTTTTTGGATTGATCTATTGAAAGTAGTTTACTCATGTCTTTTACTCGAGGTTAATTTGAATACTAATTTGGAGAATGGCTTTTACTCTAGGTGAATTTGACTGCTTTTGTGCTTAAAGAAGTTTACTGTTGTCCTTTACTCAAGGTGAAACATATTTGCTCTAGGTGAATACTATTTGAGTGCTACTTTAATAAAAGTCATAAATTCCCACAAACAAATACTCGGGTGATGGAACTATTCATGAATAGAAATTTTTCGAGGAATATTTTCACTATTTTGATTAGTAACTATTATAAAATGATGAAATATTATTACAGACTATAAGGATCTTGGGAATATTAAAAAAAGATCTTAAGTATGGATCTGAAATGTTGACTTAATAACCGTTTGCTAGTCCGACAGAAGAGATGGATGAATTATCATTTTCTTCTTCTAATTCTGCTTGAAGTAGGATTTGTTTAGCTAAATATTTGAGTTGTTGCGACTTCTTTGATTTTGGATTGCCTAAAGTTATACAAGTAGACCACTTTGAACAACTTTTCTTGATTGTTTGGACTGGGATTAGAACTGCAACTGAGTGGAAAGGAAACTTCAATTTAACTTCGTTAATGCTTTGTTGATGGTTGAAAGAGTTCGACCATTTAACATAAAATTGGCGGATTACTCTGTTTTGTTGGATTGCTTACGGCCACTTGAAAATCCATGACACCTTGATTTTACTGGAAAATAAAAGTAAAAGTGAAAAGTGGGAATGGTGTTGATTTACATTAAAGGCTATAGATAAATATTTGACTTGATCTTGCATATCTATAGGGAGAAGTTCGGGGATGGAACCATGTTGTGTCCACTGCCGAAAAATAAGAAGGAATTTGACTTTTAAATTTTTTTAACAAAACATAAAAACCAAGAATGGGTGAATGACTCATTTTGGTTAAGTGAATGACTCATTTTGGTTACGAAGGAATTTGGACCACACTTTAATATAATCATAGTAATTGAATTGAATTTGGTGGTTTGGGAGATCCTTGATATTTAAAGGATGATGTGGCCATCCCGAGGCTTCCCCTTCGGATTCCCTCCGGTGCACGCTTGGGGATGTACCCTTTCTCGGGGCACTCCGTCGTTATCAATGTGGGGGAATTAGGTATAGAGATAGAGTTGCTAGACTATTTTGCACAAAAGAGGCAAAAAAAAATGTCACCGCCTCGAGAGAACAACATTAGGAATAATAGTGATGCTTGAGAAACCAAGTGGTTCGAAGGTTCAGGGACTAAGTTACAAAATAAGAAGGTGTTAAGCACCCATCCCATCCTTTCGGTCTCTCATGAGCATGTGTTAATATTCCTATATTGAACTACGTAGAGTGTGTTCTCGTGTGCATAATATAGGTGAAGAATGGAATCATTCAAGTCGCATCATAGAAAAGGAAGGAGTGAATTCATTCTTATAAGTGTTCTCGAAAATAATAATTCAAAATATAGTACGAGTGTTTGATGAATTACAGGTCACTATGGAAGAGAGAATGTATATATCGGGAAAAACATAAGCAAGTAAGAATAGGATATTCAAAATGTATAATTATATATGATATGAAGGAAATATATAAATATGCTAAAGGAGGACTCGAATCTCGAGATTAGCCCAAGGTGCCTACATAGCCCAAAGGGTATCAAAGTCCACACATTTAGAGGATAGCATAAAATGGGGTTTAATCCAAATATCCAAATGAGATCTTACTCATGTGTATATGTGTAGAGAAAATGCATTTTAAGAGTGAGAGAGTGAGATGAGAATCCCTCTTTTGGAATTTGTAGATAAATCCTCCTTTTCTTATTTTTGAGTTTTTATGAAACTAGATAATGTGCAAATACTACTAGTAAAGGGTTGATATTAATGCATGTTAGGTAATGAAATAAAATGCTAAAGTATAAATAAATCAAATAATACTAAAATGGAAGAATTAGAGAAAAGGATGGAGAATTTGACCTCCTTATGAATCCTTGATGTTGATCTTGGATGTAATATGCCGATCTTGTAATGGTATTAAAGTGGTATGGACATATGGGGGGAATTTACCAAGTGAGGTAAGAAACTGATGGAAGGGACTGTGGGAAAATGGGTTTTTTAGGAAAGGGAACAACTCTGAATTCGAGAGAATGTTCTCTGACTTGCTGAGAGAGGTGTTTCGGGGTCTTGAGTTATTCTGGGTGTTGCTTTCAAGATGATATCATGGTCTCTATTTATAGGGCCAAGGGGGTGTCGATCGATAGGGGTCAGGACCTGCCTATCGACATAGCACCTCAGGCACACTGCTAATAGGCAGGGCCCCTAAGGTGCCATTTAGCAGTCTATGATAGGTTTTTCGAAACAATGAGTGTAAAATGCAAACCTTAGGTCAAAACATTGCACGAGACACACCGTTGGAATGGGAATTCAGATCCTTTCAATAATTCATTAATCCACTCCCTATTTCGGGAGTTGACCAAGGTCAAATGAGGCTCGAAAGTTCCCATTCTTCACTACTCAGGAAGTTTTTAGAGGAAAATGGATCTTTCGTCCGAATCGTAAGGCCAATCCGTGCACGCGATGGATAGTTAAAAAGGGTATTTATTGACCTTATAGATTTCATTCATCTTTGTTAGGTTCAGAGAGTTGATCGAGGTTAGATTGGGCTCAAAAGTGCCCAATAACCCTTCAGCGTAAAATGGGTCGTTCATCCGTATGATAAGGTTGATTCACGCACGGGATGAACCGTTGTAAAGGGGATCCAAAGCCCTTAAAAGATTCATTGAGATTATCTCAAGATGGACCATTGATCGGGATCAAATGGGACTCTAGAGCGCCCGATAGCCTTTAGATTAGTTTTCAAAGGAAAACGGACCGTTCGTTTTAACCGTAAGGCTCGATTCATGCGCGGGGCAGACACTTGGAAAAGGGATTTAGAGACCTTCAAATAAAGAGAGAGACTTTATTGAAGTCAAACGGGATCGAGAATGCTCGGTGGCCACTAGATCAATACTCAGAAAATGACCTAGGGTTTATCGAGAACGAATGAGTGCTAAGAACCTAAGGAGGTACTATGACACCCTGCCGATTTTCATAACGGTTGATCAATCTTTTATCAAAATAAAATAAGATTCTCATATGGTTCCTTCTCAGCATCACTGTCGAAAACCAATTAATTACTAATAATCTATTAGGCCCCGTGTCAAATTTTAAACTTTCTTATCTTTTACTTAAGCGCACAATTAATCCATCCACACAATTAATATAAACATTAATTGAATTCAATGAAACAATAACCAATAATTCTTGGTGAAACACTCAAATAAACATATCAAAAATACGCAAACAAAAATGCAAAAAATAAAATAAATGACAACAGTTGGGCAACATGCCCGAATATAACTCACGATTCCTCCTATCTTAATCACAAGGATAGAATCGTCTAAACAATCCCTGCTAGCATCAACAACTGCTGCAGCATCGTCTGACTTAAAGGAATAATATTATCCTGGATTCCCTGTGTCTAGACACCTAAAAGGTTTTAAAATATTTGCAGGCAGGTCAAAGCCCAAAACATTTTAAAAATATTTACCAAGTGTTTAAAATACTTTAACATTTAAAATATGAAATTCTCCATATTTAAATTGGTGTCGCACTCACATGAGATACCCATCACCTCTCATCTAACAGTTCACAAACATATTTCAAACACCCTAATTACGCTACCCCGCCTAACTAGCATCTCACCAAACTTCTAAACACCCATACGCTATCTCATGCCTCGCGTATTTAAAATTCTAAGCTTTCCCCTGAGCTTAGGCATTATAAATTCTCACTTATAATTTATCCTCTCATTATGAATAAATTCACTAGTTATAATATACTATTCACATTTTAGGGTTATTAGTATCGTATATAATGTTCTCATCTTTATATACATATATCACATTTTTATTCCAGATTTTATTCTCCTGAATGTAACAAGAAATCGTTACGCACCTCATTCTTTATATATATATGCATATATATTTTCACATCTTCTTATATATATATATATATATATATATATATATATATATATATACACACACACAATATACTATAAACATCAAGTATATCCATACTTATATATCACACACTATATAAGTGTAATAACCATCCCTCAGAGCTATAAGTCAATGCAGGCAGTCTCTAGAATGCTATCATCATCAAGGGAACTCACATCATCCTGGGTACCATCGGTCGGGGTCGCACACAGACCCAATAAAAAATAACACAACATAGAGGAAGCGGTCATAGTTCCTCACCTGAAAGTGAGACCAAAGCATACCCAAGATGTCTCACCCATGATAAAGAGCCACGCTGCTTAAATAACTGAATGCTATGACCTGGGGACTATACTCACCCGCTCCTCAAACCAAGGTATTCACCCACAATGCGCAACTTCCCATGATAGAACTAGAGGGATATGTTTCACATAAATATATCATACACACACAGATATATTTATAATCATGTGATGTATATACTTCCTCTAAACCCGTATATATATATATATATATATATATATATATATCATCATCATCATCATCATCAAATCCGGCTATTCATGCCTGCCTCACGTGGCATTAGCCTATAGTCTCGAATATACCAATTCGTATTAATACATAAGTATACACACACTTATTTTTTAATCCCATAAGTATTCACTCACTTATGATATAATTATCACATTAATTTCTTCTGAATATTAGCTTATCACGTCTAGTTAGTATTCTAATTTCATACTACTCGCACATTTGGATTCACTCATATACTATCGGCATATACATTTTACATGCATAATTGTATATATATCAGCCGAATTTATTTTCTCGAGTGTCGTTCGTCCCAAACACACCTAAAATTTGTAACCTGGATCTTATTCCCACTCATCTAATTTTTAGAGGCCCTCACACTCTATTTAGGATCCCCTAATATTTATCTCCAAAATTAATTCTTCTCCAATCCTTTAAGTTCAAGAAAATTTCTCAAATTTAACTATCATCTACGAATCGAACCGATGACTCCAAAAATGAACCGATCCGGTTCCAAAATAAATTAACCGAACTGATGGCCATATAAATGAACCGGTCCGATGTTCAATAAATAAACTGAATCGATGGCCAAATAAATGAACCAATTCGGTGACCAAACTGAACCGCAATTTATCGGTTCGACGTGATCAGTTCAGGAGTTTATCATCTTCTTCCACTCCAAAGTTTATGGTTTTTAACATCACCAAGCATCACTATAAACATCGACACACTTATTTTTTACCCACACCTCAATTTATTCATGGGATTCCTCAATTTAACTAAAATTTAAACCCTATCTTAATTAAACCTCAATTTCATTCAACTCTACCAATTTCTCACCGAAATTTACACAATAAATATTGATTTAAACTCATATTTCATATGGAGGTTTTATCACCTCAATTTATATGAAATCATTTCCGAAAAACCCATTTTGGTTCAAGAATCCCAACCCAAAATCCATATAGTTTTCATCAACTATAATATGAATTATAAACACACATAAATAATTAAAGCAAGTTAAACACTTGTCTCGTTGGATAGATTCGACGACTAGTGTTGGGATTTGCCGGAGCTTGGTCGGAGTCTCCTCTTCTTCTCCCTTTTCTCCCTTTCTATTCTTTCTTTCCTCTGTCTCTCTCTCATGGCTTATAAGAGAGAAATAAGGGTTATCCCCTTATTAAACCCAAAATTGACTCGTGTACACAAATGCGAGTCCCCACTGATCCAAAAAGTCCCCGGAACCCAAACACTATCCCCGGGTACACTATTTTGACTATTTCAGTCAATCTGAGAACATCCGTGCACTCAAAATCTCCATCTCAGTCACTTATCAAAAATACACCTTTATAAATCCAATACAACTTCGCACGTATTTTCAGAGTAAAATATTATTACTTGTCGCTTTTCCAAACTGCGACATGATATAAAATAATCCAAAACTCACCAATTAATATTTTATCCATTCACTTAATTTCTCAAATCATTTCTCCGAGTATTAAATTACACACACTCAAGTAATTTAAATACCCATAAAAGTACGGGGTATTAGATACTTCCCCCCTCATAGAGGAATTTTTTCCTCGAAATTAGAACACAATCGGTACTAAGACACAAGATATTTAACAACACAACATCCTTTAGTACTCAAAATCAATCTCAAAACAACATAAGGGTTACTCTACTATACACCTTCTAGTGGTACCCACCTGTTTAAAGGCTTAATCACTATAGCTCCAGCTTCACGGAAAACTTGTTCAATTCTCTTCATACTGATATACTCCATCAGTCATAAGGTCTCACCTTAATAACGACACATCACACATTGTGCTTCTACCCATGTCATCCGAATAAGACGAACCTATACATCACTGGCTCTATCGCCTTAATATTATTAGAAGGCCGCACATCACTAAGTGCCAGCTTCCCGTATCCATCCTAACATTTTGTGGTTACTCCACTTTTGTCAACAAATTCTAAGTCTCGTCCAATCAAAAAATTTAATTCTCCACTCACCTCGAATCATTCATAGGCATAATGGCAAGGCTTTTACACAAAAAAACTCATTAAGCACCTTGTCTATGACAAATAGTTACGAGTGACTCTACCAATCAGTAATTTCTCCTCTCAATTACTGTACTATTCTTTAATTCACTTGCAAGCTATGTTAGTTGCGGAAGTAAAATAATCCCAGTGACTCCATAATCGCATCCATACTGCTTTACTATTCATCAATCACCTCTTGTCTACTCATCGGGCCATAGGCGACACTACTTGCCCATAACAAAACGTCATCCCCACTATTTACTGAAAATCCCTATCGAAAGTGTGGTTCAAGGATCTCATCCTGATTCATAACAATATTGGGCAGCACCTTGCACCGGTGTAATCCTTCTTTTAAACAAAAAAGTTTTGGCACACCAATATATTTCCATCTATGAGTAGTGCACTCGAAGACAATCTCACTATGTCTCACCTAACACCAATTCCCACTTACAATATCTCAAATTTAGTGGTACTTTATACTCCCTTTCTTTCCCCGGGGTATACCAAAAATCACAGCCCGTACACTTTTTGCCATAATGTGCACTTTTGGGCTGCCATTTTCACCTTATAGACATCAACATTATATTTATGTGCAGGCCACCTCAACATTCGACTGAGTAGAACTCCGCTTCATTTTCCCATAATAATTGGATTTTTCCTCTTCTCAAGAGATATCCTTTTAAATGGCCTCCCATTGCCTTTCAACTCATCTCGGGTGTGCTACTCTCATTGCACACATATACTTGGGTCATCGTCCTTCTCACACAACGTTTAATACATCCTACCATTTAAGCTCTATTTATAACTGCCCCACAGGCATATATTCCACATATTTATTCCCACATCCTTTTAACTCGAACGATTTTTGAAATCAGCTAACCAGGGAACCCATACACCCTATTATTCGTGCAATACTGACATAACATAACAAACGTCTCACACACAACACACATTACCCTATTCCCCTCACATTCTCAGTGTGGCTATAACAATTGGGTATTCTCAATCACCCCATAAATTAAAATTTAATCCTTCTCGACATTGTCCCACTCTTCAATTCATGGTGAGAATAATTTCAGTGCTTTGTCACGGCACTACGGACTCCTCATGCCTTAGAGTGTATAAGAGTTCTCCGCTCAAAGTGTTTTCTACACAAATTCATTGATTCACATTCAAAATTGATGCCCTAGCATCCATCAATGTCTATCCACTCATGACGTTTATCAAGGTTCATGCGTATCTCATCCCACAATCACATTCAAATAAGGAACTTTCCCAAATGCACTATCACTCAGCATTGGTGGTAATCAAATTCCATAAAATTCAAACACAAACTCAGGACTATGCAAATCCTGTCCCCGGACATATAAATATAAATCTCAACTCCCATGATTCTAAAGGAGTGATATAATAATGTGCCCTCCCGATCACCAAGTCCTGAGCGCTAAATATAGTAACAAGATCAATTTCTTCGCTTAACATTAAACCCAATATACCCTGAATCATATCAGTAAAGCCCCTACACGCCGGGATCAAATATCTCGAGACAACTATACTCTTCAAAGTCTCCATCATAATATAATATAATGTGAGCTCGACCCTCATACAGGTCAGGCATCGCCAAAATCACACATCTTACCTTGGAATATCAAATACGATATCCTTGCAATAATATACCACTATCGTTCTAACCATTTCTAATAAGTCTATACTCAGGATAATATCATACTCGTATAACACATCACTAGAACAAAGAACTTCAATAAAATATCTACCACAATGACTACACCTTCTTCCCCGTGGATGGAACCAAAGATAACCCCGCTATACCACAAAAAATACATAAACATAATAATGTTATCGATATAACCAATAAACTCATCTCACATGTGAATCTAGTGCTAATCAAAATACCATGACTCGCTCGTGTCATATAAAGCATACCTCGTTCACTCGAGGATAAGACTCATATTTTTACCTTACCAATCATCCTGGCTGCTTAAAAGGTTCCCAGACATGGCACACTTGTCCAAACCGAATCGAAACTATTTTAGTCATTGCCCTGTTAGGCACCATACTCTTGTCCCTTTACTCGCCTTGGGAAAAAATAATGTATGTGGTCCTACACTCCAAATAAAAATATATCTTTATATAATCCCCTGTCCTTCTCTTGGACCCTGGTAGCCTCGACCCTGATGGCTATCCCCATTGTTCCCTTAGCTCCATTGGCCTTAAGGAACACACTATTGGCTTTAACAGTACAGACTGAATCCACCATCACTCAGTAGGAATTCATCTATCTGAATTATGTAAATGGGTCCCCTGATGGGTCTCCCCCCTGTGGTGCTTCACTAGCACCGTTTCATCCAGTCTTACTCTCTGACGAAAATCTTCAACACTTTTAGCTCCATTCACTAAGAAGCATTAATATCCTCACTGTCAAAAGAACGATATTAACGCCATCTGCATCGATCATCTAAGTAGAATTTCTTTAAGTGTTGGTGACTCCTCTCATAAGTCCATAACCGTCTTAAGAACTCTTTTCTCCAATGTACCTACCTTATTGGGTAAAAAGTTCACTGGACAAATAAATTCTTTTTTTTCACAAATGGGTCTATATCCGGCCCTCCTGTGATAAGTTCAGAACATTATTCACATCTCTTACTGAATAAGTGATGAAGGAACTTGCGGTTAAACTGTACCTAAGATCCTTCCATTGTCATAATATTTCACTTTTCAAACGTAGTGATTGACTCCCACCATTACAACACTGCTCCCACGAGCTAAGAAAAGTTTTACCCCAAATTTTCACTTTCGGGTATACTACACTCTGATGTATGCCAAAGCCTCTAGGTATCTTACACCCATTGGCTAACACACACAATCTCTGCATTTTCTAAAATTCCAACGGGTGGTCCTCTTCAAAGACCCTTCTGACTCTCTCCCATTCTAACCATGCTGGGTCAGTCTAATTTGGCACCACTTTTTTCTATAGCGGTACTTGAAAAATATATGATGCACCCTAGTAGTCCTTACAGCCCAAACTTCTTGAGCAACAATAGGGGTGACCTCGACTACAATCATCGTCCCTGAAATATTTTGCAACTCCAACTGAGCCCCGCCTCCTGCTATTCTCACAATGGCCCTCACTGGCCGTCCTTCACGTGTCGTCATACGAGGCACACATGAATGCATATAATATTCACCATAATTATACATTATAACAGGAGAACGAAATCTCACCATAGGAATCAACAATCCTAAGCATAGGGCTCTATATCGAATAGAAAGCAATGCTGGAAATGTAGTACGTCCGCACAAATTCCTAAGGACACTAAAACCTAATGCTCTGATACCATCTGTGATAACCCGCCTATTTTAATCACGGTTGATCAATCCTTTATCAAAATAAAACAAGATTCTCGTATGGTTCATTTTCAACACCACTATCGAAAATCAATTTAATTACTAATAACTTATTAGGCCCGGTGTCAAATTTTAAACTTTATAATCTTTTCCTTAAGCGCACAATTAATCCATCCACACAATTAATATAAACATTAATTGAATTAAATGAAACAATAAACGATAACTATCTGTGAAACATTAATATAACCATATAAAAAATGCACATACGAAAATGCGAAAAATAAAATAAATGACAACAGTTGGGCAACATGCCCGAATATAACTCATGATACCTGCTATCTAGACCACAAGGATAGAAGCCTCTAAACAATCCCTCCTAGCATCCATAGCTACTACAACATCGTCTGATTCGAAGGAATAATATCATCCAGGCGTCCCTGTGTCTGGACACCTAAACAATTTTTAAAATATTTTCAAGCGGGTTAGAGCCCAAAACATTTTCAAAATATTTAGCAACTGGTTAAAATACTTTAACATTTAAAATATGATATTCTCCATATTTAAACTGGTGTCGCACTCACATGAGATACCCCTCACCTCTCATCCAACAGTGCATACCTAACGCGTGTACTTTAAACACCCTAGTTACGCTACCCCGCCTAACTAGCATCTCACCAAACTTCTAAACACTCATACGCTATCTCATGCCTCGCGTATTTAATATTCTAAGCTTTCCCCCGAGCTTATGCATTATAAATTCTCACTTATAATTTATTCGTTCATTATGAATAACTTTCACTAATTATAATATACTATTCACGTTTAGGGTTATTAGTCTCGTATATAATGTTCTCATCTTTAAATACTTATATCAAATTTTTTATTCCTGATTTTATTCTCCCAGATGTAACAAGAAATCGTTATACATCCCATTCTTTATTCTCTCTCTCTCTCTCTCTCTCTCTCTCTCTATATATATATATATATATATATATATATATATATATATATATATATATATAGAGAGAGAGAGAGAGAGAGAGAGAGAGGCAGGCTCCTGTGCATACTAAGTTTGCACATTACCTTTTAAAAGTGGTAAAAAAAATATTTTTGAGTTGATTTTTTTTGTGTGATATTTAAACATTTCAAGGAACCCATATAAAAAAAATCAGCTCAAAAATTTTTTTTTTGCTATTTTTAAAAAATCGGTCAAACTTTCGCAGTTTTTAAGCCCTTTAAAAACTGCGAAAGTTTGACCGATTTTTTAAAAATAGCAAAAAAAGTTTTTTTGAGCTGATTTTTTTTATGTGAGTCCATTGAAATGTTAAAATATCACATAAAAAAATTGGTGTGCGCCAGCACTAAGTTTGCACACTTTTAAAAGGTAATGTGCAAAGTTAGTGTGCAAAGTTAGTGTGCACAGGAGCCTGCCTCTCTCTCTCTCTCACTCTCTCTCTCTCTCTCTCTCTCTCTCTCTCTCTCTCTCTCTATATATATATATATATATATATATATATATATATATATATATACAATATACTCTAAACATCAAGCATATCCATACTTATATATCACACACTATATAAGTATAATAACCATCCCTCAGAGCTATAACTCAATAGTTGCAGTCTCTAGAATGCTATCATCATTCAGGGAGAACACATCATCCTGGGTACCACCGGTCGGGGTCTCACACCGACCTAATAAAAAAATAACACAAATGTAGAGGAAGCGGTCATAGTTTCTCACCTGAAAGTGAGATCGAATCATACCCTAGACGTCTCACCCATGATAAAAAGACACACTACTTAAATAAATGGACGCTATGACTTGGGGACTATACTCACCCTGCTCCTCAAGTAAGGGGATTCACCCACAACGCGCAACTTCCCATGATAGCATTAGAGGGGTATGTTTCACATAAATATATCATACACACACGGATATCTTTATAATCATGTCATATATATAATGCCTCTATACCCGTATATATATATATCATCAAACCCGGTTATTCATGCCTACCTCACCTGTCATTAACCTATAATCCCGAATCTACCAATTCATCTTAATACATAAGTATTCACTCACTTATGATACAATTATCACATTGATTTCTTCTGAATATTATCTTATCACGTTTAGTTAGTATTCAAATTTCATCCTACTCACACATTCGGATTCACTCATATACTATTGGCCTATACATTCTATACGCTTAAATGCACATATATCCACCGAATTGATTTTCCCGAGTGTCATTCGTCCCAAACACTCCTAAAATTTATATCTCGGATCTTATTCCCGCTAACTCTAGATTTATGTGTCACACGTGTAACCTTTTAGAGTCCCTCACACTATATTTAGGATCCCCTAATATTTGTCTCCAAAAATAATTCTTCTCCAATCCTTTAAGTCCAAGAAATTTTTTCAAATTTAACTGTCATCTACGAACTGAGCCGATGACTCCAAAAATGAACCGATTCGGTTCCCAAACAAACAAACCAAACTGATGGCCAAATAAACGAACCAGCCCGATGTTCAATAAACGAACCGAATCAATATCCGAATAAATGAACCGATCCGGTGAGCAAACCGAACCGCAATTTATCGATTCGACATGATCAGCTCGGGAGTTCATCATGTTCTCCAACTCCAAAGTTTGTGGTTTTAACATCACCAACCATCACTATAAACATCTACACACTTATTCTTAACCAACACATCAATTTATTCATGGGATTCCTCAATTGAACTTAGATTTAAACCCTATCTTAATTAAACCTCAATTTCATTCAACTCTACCGATTTCTCACCAAAATTTACACGATAAACATGGATTTAAACTAAGATTTCATATATAGTTTTTATCACCTCAATTTATATGAAATAATTTCCGAAAAACCCATTTTGGTTCAATAATTCGAACCGAAAATCCATATATTTTTCAACAACTTCAATATGAATTATAAACACACATAAATAATTAAAGTAAGTTAAACACTAGCCTCATTGGATAAATTCGATGACCTCGCATCGGGATCCACCGGAGCTTGGTCGGAGTCTCCTCTTCTTCTCCCTTTTCTCCCTTTCTTTTCTTTCTTTCTTTTCTTCATTTCCTCTATCTCTCTCTCGTGGCTTATAAGAGAGAAATAAGATTTATTCCCTTATTAAACCCAAAATTGACTCGTATACACAAATGCGAGTCCCTACTAATACAAAAAGTCCTCGGAACCCAAACACTACCCCCGGGTACTCTATTTTTACTATTTCGGTCCATCCAAGAACAATAGTGCACTTGAAATCCCTATCCGAGTCACTTATAAAAAATTCATCTTTTTAAATCCAATACAACTCCGCACATTTTTTTCGAGTAAAATATTATTACTTATCGCTTCTCCCTGCCGCGACATGATATACGTATATACTTCATCAGTCATAAGATCTCACCTCAATAATGGCACATCACACATTATGCTTCTACCCACGACATCCGAATAAGACGAGCCTATACATCACTGGTTCTATCGCCTCAATATTATTGGAAGGCCGCACATCACTAAGTTCCAGCTTCCCGTATCCATCCCAATTGTTTGTGGTTACTCCATTTTTTTCAACGGAATCTAACTCTCGCCCGATCCAAAAATTTAATTTTCCACTAACCTCCAATCTTTCAGAGGGAGAATGTCCAGGCTCATCCACATAAAAATTCAATAAGCACCTTATCTACAACAAACTGGTACGAGTGACTCTACCAATCGATAATTTCTCCTCTCAATTACCGTACTATGTTTTACTTCACTTACAAGGTATGTCAATTGCAGAAGAAAAATAGCCATAGTGACTCCAAAATCGCATCCATACCGCTTTACTAGTCGTCAATCACCTCCCATATACTCATTTGAAAGAGTGAGACTGTGTGATAATTGATTAAATTAATTCGCAAGTTTCCAAGTAACCCTTATTTAATTAGAGTCTACTTTTAAATCAAATAAATACATCTCTTAAGCATGCATCTAAGGTGCGTGTGTCAACCCACAAATAAAGAAAGCATGTGACACAAAAATATGCTGAGACACAGATTTCAGGAAAAAACCCCTTTCGGGTAAAACCTTTATTTCACTATGAATATACAAGTCGCAACTTACAATTACATAGAGAAATCTATAATGGATCAATGCGTAGCCAACCCACAAAGACACGCAGTCTTGAACTCAGCAAAAGAATACACGCAGCACCCTCCAAGGACTCGTAGCCCAAACAACAAAGGAAGAACCGCTGCTCTCCTCAATGACACGCAACCATAATACTTTGTAGAGACTCCTTCAGCAATGACACGCAGCCCTCGGTTGCAAAGATCTCTCCACAATGATGAACAACAACAAAGCTTGTGTTCTATGGTTCCAAAAGATTCACAAAAGTAATTGGAATTTTTGTGTGTGAATCAAAAAGATGTTTGGCACATCAAAAAATGAAGTCTTGTTGTATTTTAACTCTTAAAAACGTTTTCTCAAAGACTTAAAGAAATACACCATCGGAATAGGTATATTTATAGGAAATATAAGATGGTGGATAAAAAACTCACGAAACTGTTCGAACTTATCCCAGGCGGATCGGTCCGGCTTGGGGGCGGATCTGTCCGACCTCGGATCGGTTCTTTTAAAAATTGGCTTTATCGGTTCGCATTCGATTCATGGTATACTGGACCTTGAGCAAGGCGGATCGGTCCGATAGGGAGGCGGACTGGTCCGGCTTCCCAGAAAAATAAAAAACTTTTAAAAGCCTCATTTTGCTTGAAAAAACTTACTTCTTATTTTTATAAAAAATCATTTTATAAAAATTTCCCAATACTAAGTATGAACTTTAAGGAACTTAAAAACAAAACTTTACCAAGTTCATTCTCGCAGAGGCTATGTTGTTGAAGAAGCTTTGATATTCGGATCCGTTGATGTATATGCGATCTTGAGTTTCTTCAACGGTGTAACGGCGTACGACATACAAATTGATAATGGACAAAAATGTCCTTACATCATTGGGCCATAGGAGAAAATAGGTCATTAACTAGGTGTTGAGTGGAAGATGGACCAAATTCTTCAAGAGTTATAAGGATGGAAGTATAACTGAAATTTATTCTTGGGATGTTTCCAATGACATGGTATATGCTTGTCACCTGAAGGTGTGACGCAATTTGACTTGTAGGTAGAGCTAGAGCTTTACTAGTTTTGATTGACTTTTCTAGTTTTTTCCCCGTCATTGTTGCTATGTAAAAATTCATATGTGTGGAAGTCAAGGATGGGTTTTTGTCTTCCTTTGATGTATTTAATATCAAAATAAAAAATACTAAATATTAAATTCCATATAGAAAATATTTGTTTGAAAGCAATATTTTGGACATCCATTTCTAAAACACAATTTGCACTATTACAATCGGCTTTGACCAAAAACTTTTGATTTAGAATATCAACTTGAAATTTTAAAATATATAAAATAATAGATCAAATTTCCTTTTTAATAATACTATAATTACTTTGCGCTCTGTTCCAAACTCCAAAGTGGAAACAAACCATCTATTCAGGAGTTAATTTTTTGTTTAAGAATACCTCCATAACTATTATCAGAGGCATCGATTTCGATGAATTTGAATGAATTTGGTGTAGAAAGACCAAGATAGGGTAAAGTTTTCACATGTGTCTTAACATTTCGAATAATTGAAGTATGTTCTAAAGTCGAGGGTGGATGGTTAGTTTGTAATCGTTTAAATAAGTATTTGTTTTGTAAAAGAAGATCTGTACATAACTCGGCAATGTAGTTCAAAGAAATATGAAATCGTTGAAACTGGGTTGTCTCAAGGAATTCATCAGGATATTTATCAACAAATTATATGGCTTTATCTATGGGACTAATTTTACCTTGGTGAATGTTATGATCCAAAAATCTAGTTTCTGTTTGGAAAATATTGACTTTGGAGGTTAAAAGGACTAATTCATTATTTTTTACTAATTATAAGAATGAGTTTAAGTGTTTGCACTGTTCATCAAAAGATTAAGAATAGATGAGGACATCATCAATGTAAACTATCTTAAAATGACAAAAAGGATTAAGTATTTCATTCATGATGTTTTGAAATTCACTAGGTGCATTTTTTTAACCCAAATAGCATGACATAGCATTCATATCAAACAAAGAGGAGTTGTAAATGTAGTTTTATATCTGTCATTTTCGTGGACCTATATTTTTTGGAAACCACTTTTCATATCAAATTTGGACAATATAGTTAATTGATTTAATCTATTTATTAGGTCACATTTGTTGGGGATTAGATTTCTTATCCACTATAATTCTTTATTGAGGGGTTTATAATTAATGACTAGTATCAGTGCGACACGTTCTAACTCAACATTTTTCAAACATAAGATACATGGCGTGACTAAGGGGATTTACTTTTTCTTGTTATTCGCTTATGTAATAAGTTATTCATTTCGTCTTTGCACAATTTCGTATCTTCTTGATTCATTTGTATTGGTCTTGTTTTTGTGGGAATGAATTTTCGCTAAATTCTTTAGTGTATGATAAAGTTACTATATTTTCCTTTCTATGTAAAAAGGCAACTGGTAGATAAGAACAAATTTCATTCGTGATTTTTTGTTTAAAATTTTTTATTTTATTTTGGAGAGCATTATTAGTAATTCATTCTTTAATTATTTTATATTTTACTTCTTCGTTTAAATATTTTAAATGTTTTCTTTTGTACTTGAGGCGATTGATTGATTTGGAAATAAAAAAAGTCTTTTTGTGTTTTTAAATCTATGAATTCTGTTTTTAAAAAGGATTTAAATTTTACTTGTTGACCTAATTCATGTGATGTTATTCCAGTATCACTGGTTGTAAATGAATATAAAAGGCAAAGAAAAGGAATTCCTAAAATTACCTTATCAATCATGTTTTTTACTAAGACAAAATATTTTTTTAATAAACTTTATTATGGTAAATATGTGCTTAAGGTAATTTGTACTTAATTTACATTTTACTTCCATTAGCTGAGTTTAATCTTCAAGATATTTTGTGATGATATCGTGTTGGAATTAGGCCTTCTTATTGGTAGTTAAAATCCATACCTGAACCAATTAGTACGATGACTTTTATCCCATATTCTTTTTTTATAATAAAAATTACTTTTGCATGCCATTTTTGTAAGCTAATTTGGTTCATGATGTTTAGTTAATGGTCAAATTCTTCTTTATTTTCTATTTCATAAATTTTTGTATCGAAAAATGTAAGAGCAAAATTTATAATTGCTCATATTATTTTTGTTTGGCTTATCCCATTACATCCAACTGCACCTTTATGATTGTTCTCAAGTCTTCGAAGAGAAGAATCATCGGTGGCATTTGTAAGATTGAAGATCATTCATTACAATTTTACCCGAGAAGAGTTCTGAAGTGGCTTGGTAAAGCTTAAAATGTTGAGGGATCATTTTTAAATAGAGTTTATTTTTCAAAATGTTTTTAAAATAATTTTTTAAGTTTTTTTGGTAAAATCTCACTATCTCGTTAGAACAAATTTGACATGTCGTTCGAATGATATAGGTAGGGACGTTAGAACGAGGTTCCCACGTTCGAACGAGATTTGAAGCATCGCCTTTTGGCTCAGCTTTGGAGTGTCATTCGAAGTATCGTTGAAAGTCGTTCGAACCGAGATCTGGCACATCGTTCGAACGACGTGACAATTTGTGTTAATGAGAACGCATGTAATTGTTTAAACAAATATTTAGTCCGTATATCTTTGCAATAACTTTCCCTCTAAATAGATATGTGGGATTAGATTACAAAGCTTTTTAGAGTTCTTTTTGTGATCAAACTCTAAAAATTTTCATCCAAACACCATGTATCTTTTAGGATCATTTTTCAAACCAAGAAGAACACAATCAAAATTTCTAAACCCTTGTAAAAAAATTCTATAGTGTTGATTTGTAGATTCGAGGCTCTACAGCTAAAGAAAACCAGAATTATGTATTCTAAAGGCTAATAGGTGGATACCAAAGGAAGATCTGCTTCCTGTGGGTGGTGCTAGATTGCATCAATTTCTATTGAAGATTCTAATACTCTTGTGCATTATACTTAGTAGATCTCTAAGTAGTTTGTAAGTCATTATGTGTCTGTATTATCTTTAATAATGTTGAATTAAAGCTTTTGCCCGAAAGCGATTTTTTCTCTACTTTTTCTCTCAGTTTTGGTTTAAAATTTGTCTTCACATAACCGTTGCATGTTCAATTTAATTTGAATACGATAAAATTTTGTCAAAAAAGTGAAATTTTGTGTGTGTGACCTAATATACAAGTGAATCCATATAGCCCCTTACTTTATCAAATTGGCATCAGAACTGGTTACACTAATTTGTTGTGTGATCTTTAAATTGGGATTATATGGATAATTTGTATAATATGATACTCATTTTTATGGGTAAAATTATGCATATTGAAAAGCTCAAATAAGATCAACAATGTGACTAAGAAAGATGTCCTAAGTCTTAAACATGTCTCTGCCGGGACGAAGGATGATTTCATATGGGGTAATTTTAACTCCCATGTCTTAAGTACAATTTTTGATCCAGTCACTATAGACAAATTTTATCAAATTATGACGTGTGCCGCGTCTAAGAAATTGTGGGATACCCATCAACTCACTCACGAGGGTACCGACATGTTAAAAGATTCTATGCCACAAAATCTCACCACATAGTTTGAGACCATTACCATGCCAAAATTTGATACTTTTGATGAGTTTTTTGCAAGTTTGTCTGATATAGTCAATTCTAACTTAAATGTCGGTGAGAGAATTCCTGAGACGAGAGTTGGGAAAAAGATTTTTGAGATCCCTATCATTTTGTTTTATCCCTAAAGTCACAATCCTTAATTATTTGGGAATCTTAGATACTTTTAGGTTAGAAGATCTCATAAGAGTGCTTCAAACTTATGAAATAGATATATTCCCTAAAACTAAAAAGAAAAATGGAATATGGATTTCTTTCAAATCCCCATCTAAAAAGAAAAAGGAAAAGTTTTTTGACTCCGACTCGGAGTTAAATTTTGATATTGATGATCTTATCTTTTTGTGAAAAAATTCAAAAACGTTCTCAAATATAAGAAAGTTCTTCTGAAGAAAATGAGAGTTTTGATAAAAATAAAAAATATCAATGAGGGAAAGAACATTTTTGAGAATAATGAAGTGAGATGTTAAGAGCGTGAGGGCAAGAGTCACAAATCCCGCGACTGTGACACTAGGCTAAATAGATAGGTCAAAGGCAAAGCTTCTTACAAAGCCACTCTTAGTGATAGTGACGTAGAGTCAGTGAGTTTTCGAAGATGAATCATCACATGAAACTTGTCTTACATTAATGTCCAGTCACATTCAAGTTCTTCCCATGCCGGTGAGGAAATTTCTAAACATAATTGGCTTGACAATTTGTCGAACCATTCTGGAGAAAGTAAGAGTGATGATGAGATTTTGAGTAAGGGAGGAGGTAGAATTCAACGCACTTATTCCGCACTTTACAAAGAGCCTTTGGGAACCAAAAAAGAAAATAGAAGTGACACTTTTAGGTTCTTTGATTTGGAGAATAAAGAGAAAATTTTGAGAGAGTGTGAGGCATCGGTGAGTAAACTCGAGAAGTTATAAGTTTCCATATGTGAGCAATTGATTATGGTTGGGAGGGAAAAGACTGATTTGAACAACATTGTGGATAGTTTTATGAGAGATATTTAAGCTTCATTAGAAACTCGTGAGAAACTTAAAACTAATATTTCCTAACTCGAGAAAGATCTCGAACATACTCGGGAGGTCCAAGTCATCGTAGAGGACACATCGAAGAAGGTTGAAAAGATGTTCCTCGGTCCCACATTAGGTTTTAATGAGAAATAAGGAATAAGTTATGATGGTGCATCCACTTCCAATTCCACAGCTGAATCGATTCCTGAGTTTTTGGTGGATCCTTATGGGCCTCGACCTAACCCACCAAGGAGAGAGCATCCAAGACATTTTGACCAAGTTAGACCCAAGTGTGTTTATGTTTATTCTCATTGCAAACAAAGAGGCCACCTTTGGGAATTTTATTTTAAGCTAGAGGAATTTCTTACATGTGTGTTCTCACACATATGTTACTCATCATGCACCTGTAATACCCCGTATATTTATGGCTTTTAAAATTAGGGGATTTATTGGGGGATTTATTAAATTTAAGGTGAGTTATTAATTTAATATAAATTCAGAAATTAATTATTTTTATAATTACTAACGTGACGAGAGTTAGTAATCATTGGAAACTTGTTGAATATTACTAATGAGCAAAGTAATACATAATATTGGTTCTATTAAATGTCACGAGTGAATAAAATGGCAATCTTGAAAATTTAAGTCGGGACGCGCCCGTGTTGTGTCGGGACTAAATATTGATTAATAAAAGTGAATAAATTATAAATCATTCGTATAGTCATTTCGAGTGCTCCAAAGTGTTCGAAAGGGTCTAGATAGTCAAAATAAAGTACCCGGGAGTTTAGTTTGGGTCTTGGGGCGTTTTTAGGCCTAATTAACACCCCGGGAGGGCATTTTGGACATTTTACATTTTTAAGCTTGAAAACCCACGAAAATTGTAAGGTTATATCAGATGCTTAGGGTTGTCTTCTAGGGTTAACACAACCAAAAACAAGAGATGGCCATTGGAGAAGGAAAGAGAGAGCTTGCCCAAGAGTTCTAGACCAAGAACTCCTCCGTTTCTGCCGCCGTCGCCGCCAAATGATAGATCGCGTAACGAGGATCACCATCACACTGATTTCAGCCACAAATCAGAAATAGATTTCCCCAGGCAAGTATTTATCTTGCTTAATTTTGTTAATGCTTCATTCATGTTAGTTTAGGGTTGATTAAGATGAGTTTTTATGAAAGAAAACCCATATTGGAGATTAGAAATTTGCATGTTGTAGTGATATAAACAATAATCTGGAAATCCTTTTCACATGTAGAGGTTTAACCACGGATTTATGATGGATTAGAAGTATAAATTCTGTAAAACGAATGATTTGAATCAAGTTAAAGGAAGTTTTAGGGTTAATGAGAATTGTATAAATTTTGGCACTTTTAATCCATGATTTTTTATGAAAACTCACATGCCTTGCGTAGAATATTGTCCATTTGGGTTTAGAAGGTTGGTGGTATAAATTTCTGGGAGTTTGGGAGTTAAAATTTTGGATTTTGATGATGTTGAATGATAGAACCCGTAACTGGTATTCTGCAGATTCGCCATACCTGTTTGATCGATCGATTGAACCAGGAGTATCGATCGATCGACACATCAATCGATCGAGCTCCTGCCATCGATCGATCGACCCCTCCGGGCAGACTCATATTTCCCCTTCTAAATAGTTGAATTCAATTTAAATGAGTAATAATCTTTGGACATCCTTATTAAAATATTTTTGGAGATAAAGAAGACTAGTAGGACTTATAAAAAAAAACATGAAACCTTTAATGTAAGACGAGATTTACATTTTTACGGGGATGTTTACATATAAGGGATGATGCAACTATGTATTAAAGGGGGAGACGCATAAGGTAGTTACGTTGGAAAATAAATGAGTACTTACTGAAATTACACTTGGGAGGATAGAAATCCACGAGTGTCACTTGATATGTTGGGATAATTCCACAAATTAAGATAAGAGGTAAAACGTTATACGTAATAACTAAATAACGAGTAATAAGGACAAATAACATAATTATGGGTCATGAGTATGTACCTAAACTTGATATGGTAATAGTAGTATATTTATATGACTGTGTCTATGCATATACAATATACGTGTAAAAAAATCATGCCCGCGCTACTTGCTATCCCTGAGGTTACCGCGCTGGGACAGTCTTATCTCGATGGGACCTTTATGGGGGATATTGACTCGTACCCTAGAAGATAGAAATCCTTTGGTACAGGCTATCAGATCGATAGTTAGACTGTCCTAAGAGACGTGAGGGCATGTGCTGACCTCTTAGAGACTTGAAAACTATGTTTCGCCTCAATATTGTTTGTGTTTTGTTTCAATACAGCTCGAGAATGATTCTGAACTTGTATTCCCCTTAGTACGAGTGATACGGGGACTAGATAGCAGAGTATGACCGCACCATAATTTTTATATGGGGTGCTGTTAGAATATATATATTATATGAGTATTTAATGTATATATTTAAATCCTGGAATTTGGGAACTACCTACTGTGTTTATGGTAAGTAAGAAATGAATAATTATTTCAAATTGGAGATGGGTGTTTGAAAAGTATAATATGTTACTGAGAAACTTTATTAGCAAATAAAGTTTAAATGAGAACTTTGTTGTTAAATGAAATTAACCTCTTAAACAATTGAATTTGTCAGTTTAAATCTTACGAGCAACCTAAGATAAGATAAGTTAAACCATTGGGAAGGTTAGTGCGATAGGCGTGCACATTAGAAGAGAGGTGAGAAATTCTCAAGGGAGTGCCGCACTAATACGTTGTTGCATTGGCCAGTAAACATTTTAAATACTTGCTAAACAAATTTTAAATCGTTTTTATAATCGGGCTCTGACTCGTTTCCACTTTCTTTTCTCTCTTGTATATATGTATATATTACAGGTGTCCAGCCACAGGGGCGTCTTGCATAGGATCCTTTGGAAGGAAACGCGCTGCAGCTTAGGTGGGAGTTGCAGGCCTCTTGCTTAGACGACCTCATTTGTTGATTCCACTTCTAGCACTATTTATTCAGTTGGGCATGTGTCGCCCTTTTCCATTGTTCAGTTGTTTATCGGATATTGTGATTTGTTTGGGATTTATTACTTTCAGGATGTTTTTCCTTTAAGTTTTAATGTTGGAATTACTTAGTTGGATGTTTAATTAATTGGATTGTTTGTTCCAGTATATTTGTTGGTTGATTCTTAAATTATGAATTATGTAAAGTTTTAAATTATTGGTTTTAAATAAAATTTGGAAAGTAATGTCTAAAATGGTTTTGACACTTAGCTTAATTATTTAGGGTGTTTAAATTGGAAAAGTTATTTTACGACAGTGATCCTAAGAATGAACCGACCGTTCACGTTGATTATAATTTAATAAAGGACTGATCACCCGGTATTTACTTAGGCGGGGTGTCACAGGTGGTATCAGAGCATCAGGTTCTAGTGTCCTTTATTATCTGTACAGCTTATCTCATTTCTAGCTTAGCATCTTTGATTTAGAGCCCTAACATTAGGAATGTTGTATTCATTTTTATGCGTTGGAAATCCGTTCTTCTGCGATTTGTCGAGGTGAATGTTGAACTTATTCAGATTAATTTTTTTTTAAAATTTTCAGATGGCCCGTCAGGACGAACAAGCTAAGGCATGAGCAAGGACAACTCACACCTCAGGTGTCTCCAAAAAGGGTACCAATCGCCGAATTTGCGGGCATTATGGCACAAGCAGTTACCACTGCAGTCTTACAGTACCACGAACGCAGCATGCAGCTTAGAGGAGGCAAAAGACCTAGAGAGGTTTATCAAATTCATGTGACTAAAGTTAACAATTGTGCGAAGGCACCGGAATTGCGATAACAAACCACTCAAGACCGAGACAATTCCAGAGGCAACAAAATTTATGTAAAGGGGCAAAAGTGTCAGAGCCAACAAGGTTGGGGTCAAAATGAAGTCACAAAGAGGTGTTTCAAATGTGGAAGGAACGGTCATAAACGTCAACCTTGTCCGAATCAGACTGGGGAGAAACTGCAACCCGACCAGCGAGGAATTTTGGAACTCTAATATAAATGTGTACAATCGGGTCACAAGTGGAGGGATTTTCCTCAACCTGACATCGTTTTTCCGCAAATGTCTTATCAAGGCCAGCAATACCAAGGAAAAAGAGAGACTAGTCAACAACGTAGTGAAGTGAGACAGTTTCGAGGGAAGTGTTTCCAATGTGGCAAGAATGGCCATAGGCGTCAGGATTGCCCAGAGAGGAATGGGGCCCCACGGCAGAAGGGTGCCAGTAATAAATCATAGAATTCAGCCCCACCATCTATTCCAGCAGCCTCAGTTCAGCAGAGGCAATTACAGTATGGACGTGTATGTAACGTCCACCAGATAGCAGCACCTCAGGCCCCAATCGAGATACGAGGTACGTTCCTTATACTAGGTGTTATGAGTTGAGTTTTAATTGATACCGGGGTGCCTCACTATTTTGTGGCTATTCATTTTTTTTCGTGAGCCTTAGGGCTATTATTCACGACAACGAGTGAGGTGTCATGCGTAGACTCACAATTTGGGGGAAAGAATCTTTGATTTTTCCTTATTTGAAGAGGTGCAGATATAGAGAATTGATAACTTCATTTTTTAACCATGATCAATACTGATGTTAGATATGCATGAGTATAAGGTCGTTATTGGCATGCTAGAGTTTTGGTAGGAGTATTGTCCCCGCCATTTCGGGAAAGGAAAGGTGTTTGGTGGAAATGCCTCGCCCAAAGGAAATATTTGCCAATACGAATGGAAAGGTAGAAGTATAAGTTTTATCCTTAGAGGATGAGGCGTGTTTTATGTGACACGAGCAAGTCATTATATTTTGTTCATTGCTAGATTAACATGTGAGACAAGTTTAATGCGTATAAATATAAACAGTATTATTATGTGAATATTTTTCCTTAGTGAAGCGAAATTTTTCCTTAGTACTAACCGTGGAGGATGAAAGAGTATATTAATAGTGTTATATACTTTATTGAGGTTACTCGTTTTAGTGATGTGATATACGAGTAAAATATGGTATTGATTACAACTTTATAGAAATGGCCAGTACGATAGTAGGCAGTTATTGCAAGGCTATCGGAGTGGTTGCATTAGTGCATCGTGTCCTGTTCTGGTGAGGCCTCACCTGCAAGAGGGTTGGACTCACACTTATATATTATATATCCTAGAGACTTCAGAGGGGATAGTGAGCTCGAGATGTTCGATACCGGTGTGTAGGGACTTTGTTGTTATGATTCAGTATGTATCGGGCTTACGGTTGAGTGAAAAGACGTAACTCAGTATTATGTCTAGCGCTCAGGACTTAGTGATAGAAAGAGTGCATTGTTATATCTATCCTTTAGAGATGTGGGAGTTAAGATTTATATCCCTCTGATTGGGGAAAGGGATTTCGAGAACCCCGATTGTATGTATTCAAGGTTTATGGAATGCAATCACCACGAATACTGTACGATGGTGCAATTGGCGAAATGTTCTTTATTAAGTGTAATTTTGGGAGGAGATGAAATTTTCTGCCAAGAAACGGGAAAATAGAGTACATACTATGGACGGAGGGCCTAACGGATTTCGATAATCGACAATGCTGGGTAGTACCGTATCGGGGGGTTCCTTGTTTGGATTTCGCTTTGCGAGACATCCCACGCAAGAAACTTAGCGAAGGGTTGGAAATAGGGAGATGTTTGGTCATTAGTCCATGAGTTCAGTACCTCGGTCATAATAGGAGCAAATAATTATATCTATAAGTTGGTAGTTGAATTATGATGTAAGGCCAGTGGAGCTAGTTGCGTGGTAAGAAAGCATTGAAAGTTTTGTTTTACCACCACGTGTTGAGGCTTAGAACGATGATAAGGAGGATTTAGAATTTCGACTTCTAGGGTAAGTGAGAGTACCCGAGTATTATATTCACGTTGTGGGCACTAGGAAAACAAGGAATTGGTTATTAGGTGTAAAACATATGTGATGCTTACGCTAGTATGCACAGTTTGTAGTGTGTGTAGACATCCTGGAAAATAAAGATCGTCCGAGTTAAAGGGACGTGCGAATAGAGGTGTGGAATATATATCTGTGGGACTAACATAACGAAGTGGAAGTGATAGAGTGGATTAACCACCGTGTGAAAGATGATAAATCTATATATACGTGTGCAATCAGAGTAGCATACCGAGTCTGGTGGGAAGCCGTTTGCAAAGGGGTATCCCTTGAGAAGGGTAGAATTTAACTATATGGAGAACAATCGGGACAAATTTGTAATTAGTCAAATGTGGAGAGCGAGTTGTGCATACAAAGAGTGATAATGTTAGTATTTTATAAAAGATTCAGAAGTACGCATCATAGAGAAAAATGCACGGGTCGGAACCTGCGATATACACCACGGAAGGAAGGGGAGTATTAGATGTCACTCAATGTGAGATATTTCAAGGAAATTCAATGTTGGGCGGGACATAGTGAGTAGTCTCTGCATGCACCACTCATAGATAGAAATCGGTTGGAATAAGAGGATCAACTAGAGAATTTTGTGGTTATCAACTATTCCTGTAACGAAAGAGGGTGGTAAAGTCGGCAAAGTCCTTGAATGGGTTGCCATCTTCAAGGTAAGATCAAGGGTTCATCCGAACATGTGGAATAAGTCCCCCAAGAAGGGAGTGATTGACATCCCTTTGGGGTGATTTACAATGTTAACTAGTGTGCCCCAGTCTTCCTTTGAAAGGAAGGGATCGCACCGGTGCGTGGTCCTACACATAATTGTTTTCTGAATTAGGATGAAATTTGTGGATCCCACCTTCAATATGAGATTTTAGGAAACAGCGGAAATGACATTTCGTTTGAGTAGGAGGTATCACCCATAGCCGAGGAGCAGGCGCACGGTGATTAACGAGTAGTGGAGCCACGTGAAGGTGATTTTAGAATCCTGGTGATCATTTTGTTTCCACAATGTTTATAGCTAACAAGTGGAGTGTAATACCCCGTATTTTTATGCTATATTAATTTGGGGATTTATTAAATTTAATGTGAGTTATTAATTTAATATAAATCCGAAAATTAATCACTTTATAATTATTAACGTGATGTGAGTTAGTAATTATGGGAAACTTGTTGAATATTACTAATGAGTAGAGTAATATATAATATTGGTTCTATTAAATGTCAAGAGTGAATAAAATGACAAGTTTGAAAATTTGAGTCAAGACGCGCCCGTGTCGCGTCGGGACTAGATATTGATTAATAAAAGTGAATAAATTATAAGTTGCTTGTATGGTCGTTTTGAGTGCGCCAAAGTGTCCAGAAGGGTCGAGATAGTCAGAAAAGTATACCCGGGGGTTTAGTTTGGGTCTCGGGGTATTTTTAGGCCTATTTAGCACCCCGGGAGGGCATTTTGGACATTTTACATTTTTGGGTAATTAAACCCACGAAATTTCAAGGGTTATATCAGATGTCTAAGGTTTCCTTCTAGGGTTAAAACAACCAAAGACAAGTGACGTCCATAAGAGAGGGAAGGATAGAGCTTTTAAAGCAAATTCTAGACCGAAAATTCATCCGGTTGCACCGCCACCACCACCAACGCGTAGATCGCGCGACAGGGAACGCAACCACACCAAATCGTCATCAAATCCGCACTCTAAAAATCCCAGGCAAGTATTTATCTTTCTTATTTTTGTTAATGCATCGTTCATGTTAGTCTAGGGTGATTAGGATGAGTTTGGTAGAAGAAAATCCAAGTTGGAGATAGGAAAATCGCATGTAGAAATGGTTTGAATGATAATCTGGAAACCCCTTCATATGTAGAGGCTTAACCATGAATTTTTGATGAATTAGGAGTAGAAATTTCTAGAAAAAGACTGATTAGAACTATGATAAAGAAATTCTAGGGTTCTTGAGATTAATATGAGTTTTTGGCCTATTAATCCATGGTTATTAATGAAAATTTGCATGCTTTACGTAGAAGATGTATAAAATGGGTTTATATTGTTAGTAGTACAAATTTTTGGGCGATTGGGAATGAAAAATCTGGATTTGGATGAGGTTGTGTGATAGAACCTGTAACTGATTAACTGCAGAATTCGCCATACCTGCTTGATCGATCGATCGAGCCAGGAGCTTCGATCAATCTAAGGTTCGATCGATCGAGCCCCTGCCCTCAATCGATCGACCCCTTCTGAAAGACTTATATTTCCCTTTTTAAAATATTTGAATTAATTCTAACTGAAGAATACTCCTTAGACACCCTTATTAAAAATATTTTGGGAGATAAATATGACCAGTAGGATTTATTAATGATTAAGAGACCTTTAATGTAAGGAAAAATTTACATTTTTGGGGTGTTTATATAAGGGACGATGAAATTTTGTATTAAAGGGAGAGATACGTAAAATGGTTACGATGGAAAATAGATGAATACCTACTGAATTTTACACTTGGGAGGATAGAGCTCATGAGTTTTACCTAGTAAGTTGGAATAATCCCTCAATTAAAGTTAGAGGCGAATTGTTATACGTGATAACTAATAATGGGAAAATAAGGATAAATGTCGTGATTATGGGTTATGGGATGAACCTAAATTGATATGATAAAAGTAGTATATTTATATGACTGTGTGTATGCATATATTATATACATGTGAAAATCATGCTCGCGCTACTTGCTATCCCTGTGATTACCACCTTGGGACAGTCTTATCTCGATGGGACCTTTATGGGGGATATTGACTCATACCCTAGAAGATAGATATCCTTGGTACAGGCTATCTGATCGATGGTCAGACGGTCCTAGGAGACGTGAGGGTATGTACTGACCTCTTAGAGACTTGGAATCTATGCTTCGCCTCAATATTGTTTGTGTATGTGTTAATACAGTTCGAGAGTGATTCCGAACTTGTATTTCCCTTAGTACGAGTGATACGGGGATTGGATAGCAGAGTATGCCCGCACCATAATTTTTATGTGGGGTGCTGTTAGAATATATATATTATACGAGTATTTAATATATATATTAAATTCTGAAATTTGGAATTTCATATTGTGCTTATGGTAAGTAAGAAATGAATCTTGACTTCAATTTGGAAATACTTGTTTTGAAAAGTATAATGGGACACTGGAAACTTTATTAGTAAATAAGGTTTAAATGAGAACTTTGTGATCAAATGAAATTATCCTCTTAAACAATTATATTGTTCGGTTTTAAATCTTACGAGTAACCTAAGATAAGTTAAACCATTGGGAAGATTAGTGCGATATAAGATAAGATAATCCGTTGGGAAGATTAGTGCGATAGGCGTGCACATTAGAAGAGAGGTGAGAATTTCTCAAGAGAGTGCCGCACTAATATGTTGTTGCATTGGCCTGTAAACATTTTAAATACTTGCTAAACAAATTTTAAATCATTTACACTATCGGGCTCTGACCCGTTTCTTTTTCCTTTCTCTCTTGTATATATATGTATATATTACAGGTGCCCAGCCACAGGGGCGTCTTGCGTAGGATCCTTTGGAAGGAACGCACTGCAGCATAGGTGGGAGTTGCAGGCCTCTTGATTAGACGACTTCATTTATTTGATTCCACTCCTAGCTTATTAATTCAGTTGGGCATGTGTCGCCCGTTTCCATTATCCATTTCTTTTATTGGACATTGTGATTCATTTATTTCTAGTATTGTCACTTTGGGATTTATTACTGTCTGGATGTTTTACTTTAAGTTTTAATGTTGGGATCTAGTTGTTGAATGTTTAGTTTAGTTGGATTATAGGTTCCAGGATAATTGTGCTGTGAATCTTTAATATTGAATTGTTGTAAATATTTAAATCTTGGTTTATAAAATAAAATTTGGAAAGTAATGTCTAAAAATGGTTTTGACACTTAGCTTAATTAATTAGGGTGTTTAAATTGGAAAATTTATTTTTACGACAGTGATGCTAAGAATGAACCAACTGTTCACCTTGATTTTAATTTAATAAAGGAGTGATCGATCGGTATTTAATTAGGCGGGGTGTCACATGGAGCAGTACGGTAATTGGGGGAGGATATTACCTAATGGTAGAGTTACGTGGAATAACTCGTACTTGTTTGTCGCGAACGAGGTGCTTATTAAAGTTTTGGTGTGGAAAAAAAACCTTAACTATTCTCCCTCTGCGAAGGTTTAGAGGTAAGCAGATAACCAGAATGTTGTATCGATCGAGAATAACCACGACGACTAGGGTGGAAGTCCACGACTGTTTGGGGCGAACAAGTGTGGTCAGATGTTAGTATGGTTTCTCCCAGAATGGGAGTTTTGGGTTTAGATAAATTCGAGTTGTTATGTAGTGAGGTGAGACCTCCCAATGACATTGACATAATGGAAATAAATAGTGTATATGCATGTCTTATGCAAATGTTGACGTATAGGGGCACAATGTGAAGTATCTTTAATGAAGAGTGTTAAACAAGCTTGCTGCGAGGCGGGGGCTATTGATAGTAAACGCCTTACTATGTGGATAGGTTGCGTACTGTTAAGGTAGCCAAGATATGTTTTACCAGGTAAGCCTTATTTTCCGAATTTCGGGACGAAATTCCATTATTAGGGGGGAAGTATGTAATACCCCGTATTTTTATGGCTTTTAAAATTGGGGGATTTATTAAATTTAAGGTGAGTTATTAATTTAATATAAATCCGAAAATTAATTATTTTTATAATTACTAACGTGACGAGAGTTAGTAATCATTGGAAACTTGTTGAATATTACTAATGAGAAAATTAATACATAATATTGGTTCAATTAAATGTCACGAGTGAATAAAATGACAATCTTGGAAATTTAAGTCGGGACGCACCCGTATCGTGTCGGGACTAAATATTGATTAATAAAAGTGAATAAATTATAAATCACCCGTATGGTCATTTCGAGTACGCCAAAGTGTCCGGAAGGGTCGAGATAGTCAAAATAAAGTACCCGGGGATTTAGTTTGGGTCTTGGGGCGTTTTTAGGCCTAATTAACACCCCGGGAGGGCATTTTGAACATTTTACATTTTCAAGCTTGAAAACCCACGAAAATTGTAAGGTTATATCAGATGCTTAGGGTTGTCTTCTAGGGTTAACACAAACCAAAACAAGAGACGGCCATTGGATAAGGAAAGAGAGAGCTTGCCCAAGAGTTCAAAGCCAAGAACTCCTCCGTTTGCGCCGCCGTCGCCGCCAAACGATAGATCGCATAACGATGATCACCACCACACCGATTTCAGCCACAAATCAGAAACAAAAATCCCCAGGCAAGTATTTATCTTGCTTAATTTCGTTAATGCTTCATTCATGTTAGTTTATGGTTGATTAGGATGAGTTTCTATGAACGAAAACCCATGTTGGAGATTACAAATTTGCATGTTATTGTGATATAAACAATAATCTGGAAATCCTTTTCACATGTAGAGGTTTAACCATGGATTTATGATGGATTAGAAGTAGAAATTCTGGAAAAATAATGATTTTAATCAAGTTAAAGGAATTTTTAGGGTTCATGAGAATTGTATAATTTTGGCACTTTTAATCCATGATTTTTGATGAAAACTCACATGCCTTGCGTAGAATATTGTCCATTTGGGTTTAGAAGGTTGGTGGTATAAATTTCTGGGAGTTTGGGAGTTAAAAATTTATATTTTGATGATGTTGAGTGATAGAATCCGTAACTAGTATTCTGCAGATTCATCATACCTGTTTGATCGATCGATCGAACCAGGAGTATCGATCGATCGACACATCGATCGATCGAGCTCCTGCCATTGATCGATCGACCCCTCCTGGCAGACTCATATTTCCCCTTCTAAATAGTCGAATTCAATTTAAATGAGTAATAATCTTTGGACATCCTTATTAAAATATTTTGGGAGAAAAAGAAGACCAGTAGGACTTATAAAAAAAATATGAAACCTTTAATGTAAGACGAGATTTACATTTTTATGGGGTTGTTTACATATAAGGGACGATGGAACTATGTATTAAAGGGGGAGACTCGTAAGGTAGTTACGTTGGAAAATAAATGAGTACCTACTGAAATTACACTTGGGAGGATAGAAATCCACGAGTGTCACTTGATAAGTTGGGATAATTCCAAAAATTAAAATAAGAGACAAACGTTATACGTAATAACTAAATAACGAGTAATAAGGACAAATAACATAATTATGGGTCCTGAGTATGTACCTAAACTTGATATGGTAATAGTAGTATATTTATATGACTGTGTTTATGCATATACTATATACGTGTAAAAAAATCATGCCTGCGCTACTTGCTATCCCTGAGGTTACTGCACTGGGACAGTCTTATCTCAATGGGACCTTTGTGGGGGATATTGACTCGTACCCTAGAAGATATAAATCCTTTGGTACAGGCTATCGGATCGATAGTCAGACGGTCCTAAGAGACATGAGAGCATGTGATGACCTCTTAGAGACTTGGAAACTATGCTTCGCCTCAATATTTTTTGTGTTTTGTTTCAATACAGTTCGAGAGTGATTCTGAACTTGTATTCCCCGTAGTACGAGTGATACAGAGCCTGGATAGTAGAGTATGCCCGCACCATAATTTTTATGTGGGGTGCCTTTAGAATATATATATTATATGAGTATTTAATGTATATATTTAAATCCTAGAATTTGGGAACTACCTACTGTGTTTATGGTAAGTAAGAAATGAATAATTATTTCTAATTGGAAATGGGTGTTTGAAAAGTATAATATGTTACTGAGAAACTTTATTAGCAAATAAAGTTTAAATGAGAACTTTGTTGTTAAATGAAATTAACCTCTTAAACAATTGAATTTGTCAGTTTAAATCTTACGAGCAACCTAAGATAAGATAAGTTAAACCGTTGGGAAGGTTAGTGCGATAGGCGTGCACATTAGAAGAGAGGTGAGAAATTCTCAAGGGAGTGCCGCACTAATATGTTGTTGCATTGGCCAGTAAACATTTTAAATACTTGCTAAACAAATTTTAAATCATTTTTATAATCGGGCTCTGACCCGTTTCCACTTTCTTTTCTCTCTTGTATATATGTATATATTATAGGTGTCCAGCCATAGGGGCGTCTTGCATAGGATCCTTTGGAAGGAAACGCGCTGCAGCTTAGGTGGGAGTTGCAGGCCTCTTGCTTAGACGACGTCATTTGTTGATTCCACTTCTAGCACTATTTATTCAGTTGTGCATTTGACGCCCTTTTCCATTATTCAGTTGTTTATCGGATATTGTGATTTGTTTGGGATTTATTACTGTCATGATGTTTTTCCTTTAAGTTTTAATGTTAGAATTACTTAGTTGGATGTTTAATTAATTGGATTGTTTGTTCCAGTATATTTGTTGGTTGATTCTTAAATTATGAATTATGTAAAGTTTTAAATTATTGGTTTTAAATAAAATTTGGAAAGTAATGTCTAAAATGGTTTTGACACTTAGCTTAATTATTTAGGGTGTTTAAATTGGAAAAGTAATTTTACAACAGTGATGCTAAGAATGAACCGACCGTTCACCTTGATTATAATTTAATAAAGGACTGATCACCCGGTATTTAATTAGGCGGGGTGTCACAACTCCTACACATGACCATAGATATTTTGAGAGTTTTCGAGAGCAAGTTCAATTTTTAGTCAAAACTTCTTAATGCTTGATCGATAAATTTCAAAGGATGTTTAAACCTTTTTAGAACTCCTCTCAGACCAATGGTTAAGGTTATGGCTTGTACCTAGAATAAGGTGTTTATCATATTGCTATCTTTTGTCCCTATTGCTAGATGTTATTTCTATGTATTTTTATGTTTGTATATGCTTTTATCTTAAAAAAACTCAAATGATTTTTGATTTTTAAGAAAAAGTTTGAAAATTTTCAAAAATATTTTATTTTTGATAACTTTTTGTTAAAAACACAAAAAGATTTTTGTATTTTATTTTTCACATTTATGGATGTTCATTTGAGATATTCGAATCACCCTTACATTCCATACATTAATGTAGATTTTTCATGATATTTTTTATACATGGCTTCATTTCTTTAGTGTGCTTAGTAATGTGTAGCTAGAATTTCATTATTCATTGATGGTTACTTTCCTCATGCTAGACTTTTTATCACCTTTACTGCACACGTGCATGGACTTTTGGAACATTGTACTTTCTTACCATACGTCGAATACGGTGTTCTCATCTCAATAGTGTTTAATAATGAACCAAATGTAGTTGAGATAAGCTGTGCTTGTACGAACTATTGCCTGGATTTCATTTCCTAAACATTTTGTTTAATGTTAAGGAATGGAAAGGGGATACGTGAGAAAAAATTCTCTGTGTTAAAATACATCATTTACAAAGGAGCCTAACAGATTAATAACAAACAAAAATAGAAGTTCTAAGGCCATTTTCTTTCATTGATGCTTCGCTACACATGAGCATTATGATATCTTCAAAATTTGATAGTGGATTCTTTACTATGTGAGATTTTGAGGGTGTTATAAAGTAGAAGATGAATGGGTTTGCACAATGGACTCTCTTAAAAAAATATTAAATAGTTTGAGTTATTATTTTGAGAAGCATTTAAATTCATGGCATGTTGCATAAGTTGAGTCAATTTGTTTTATGTTCAACTTTCTTACACTTAAGGTTGAAATTAAGTTCTTTCTTTAAAAGTATCTCGCTGACTTCGTGCAACTTTATTACGTATGCATACGTTGATTTGCCTACGAAAAATGATTGCATAATTTCATTCCATTTTCATGATTGGATTATTTTAGTGTTCTTCCATGGTGTCATGTATTTGTACCTATATGTTTTTTTCCATACTTTTTATACTTTAAAAAATTGGAAATTTGCAAAAATTATTGGTATGCTTCTTTGAAATTTTATCTCATGTGCTTAATGGGTTATCTTTGTGACGTCATTTCATTTGGCTTTAGGTGATGCTTATTCTTTATGCTTAGTTACTTACCCTTTGTCTATTATGAACAAAAAGGGAGAGAAGAAAATGAGGGGGCATTTTTAGTTTTCATTTTATTTAAACTTTCGTATGCGTCACAATATTTCTTTTGTTTAATGTGTGTAGGTTTCTTCCGCTTTGATGATAATTTCATGGACTACACAAAATGAAAACTTTTAGTTGAAGACTTTTACATTTATGCATTTCCATTTCTTTGTTTGGGAGCGCATTAGTTGTATTAGTCTTATGGGTAAATTTGGCTTCAGTTTGTGTTTTGTACCTAACTAGCCAAAGGGGAACATTTGTAAGAGAAAAATTTATAATTGCTCATTTTCTTTTTATGTGGCTTATCCTGTTACACCCCACTGCGTCTTCATGATCGTTCTCAAAACTCTGTAGAGAACAATCATCGGTGACATTTGTAAGATTGAAGATCGTTCATCACAATTTTATTCACGCTGAGTTAGGAAGTGGTTTTATAAAGCTTAAAATATCCAAGGGTCATTTTTAAATAGATTTTGTTTTTAAAATTATTTTGAAATGATTTTTGAAGTTTTATTTGAAAAAAACTCGTTAACTCGTTAGAAGAAGTTTGATATGTCATTCGAACGAGTTAGGTAAGATCGTTAGAAGGAGGTTCCTAAGTTCAAACCATATCTAAAGCATCGCCTTTTGGCTCCGCTCTGGAATGTCATTCAAAGTATCGTTGGAAGTCCTTAGAATGAGATCAGGCATATTGTTCGAACGAGGTGGCGTTTTATTCGAACGAGTATGCATGTCTCTATTTTGTAAACAAAAATCTTTAATCCGTATCTCTTTGCAATAAATTTCCCTATAAATAAAGATGTGATATTTGACTTTTATACAAGTCTTTTTAGAGTTCTTTTTGTGATCAAACTCTACAATTGTTTCAAGCAAACCCCTTGGATATTTTAGGTTCAATTTTCCAAACCAAGAATAACATATTCTAAATCTCTAAACCTTTGTACATAACTTACCTCCTGTTGATTTATGGAGTCGAGACTCTAAGGCTGAAGAAGATCATAATTACATATTCTAAAGGCTAATCAGTGGATACTGAGGAAAAATCTGCTTCTTGTGGGTGGTGCTGGAATTCATCACTTTCTATTGAATATTCGAAGACCCTTGTGCATTATAATTAGTACATCGCTAAGAAGTTTGAAATTCATTATGTGTCTATCTTATCTTCAACAGTGTTGAATTAAGTTTTTTTTTAAATAGATTTTTCCTTTTTTTCTTCTTTATGGTTTGATTTGGAATTTATCTTCACATCACCGATGCATGTTCACTTTAATTTAGATAAAATAAAATTTGGTAAAAAAAGTGAATCTTTGTGTGTGTGACCTAAGATACAAGTGAATACAAATAGCACCTTACTTTATCGCATAGCTTAGGCTCAAGCTCTATTTCATTTTCATCTGAGGAGATGAATTGTTAATTGTGAAGAGTTTGATATACTTATAAAATAGTGAGATCTTCTTCTAATTCTTTATTTTCATTTTGAGATTTTTTATATTTTGTTTAATTAAATTTACTTCTGGTTGGAGATCTTGCAATGTAGCTTCTTAGTTGGTCTTAAATCGTGTTAGATTATTTTCATGACTTATTTTATTATGTTTATTTATATTACTTTCTTCTTTAGTTAATAGTTTTTTGAATTTTGAAAGATATTGTGATTTTAGTTCTCGAATTTCTATTTTTCCAATTAAATATATTAATAATTCTTCTTATTCTTCCTGTTGGGTGAGAACATTGACTGCTTTGCAATAATTATCTTTGTATCCTAATTTTATATCGAGTGAACTGAAGTTTGTACTTGACTGGTAGTCAAATGATGATTCATAATCGGTGCCTTGTTCATTTTCACTAGAAGTGTTTTTTTGGTCAAAAAAATTATATATTTCGTATGTTACATGAGAGGATAGTTGTAATTGATTAATTTTTACTATTACTTTACATTATAATTTGTAATGACCAGTTTATTAGCATTTATAACACTTGACCATACTTTTATCAGTTTTCTTATATCGTCGATATGATTGGGATTTATATGTTTTTTGTAAAATTCAATGTTTTCTTTATTGTAAATTTATTATTTTTAAAATAATTTATTTTATGTCTTCTGTATTGTTTTGGATATGACTCGTAGTTTTTAATTATATTTCTTGATGGTGTACCATATTATTCTTTTTTCAGAAGAGGGATGGAACCCCCGGGATTTATTAGAAATATAGGTAGAAAACCCTACCATGGTGGCTTTAACAAGAGATGAGGGATGACTATAAAAATAGCAAACAATACAAAGAAAAGAGTAATTAAAAATAAATGAAGAGGATTATGATCCTCTAAAAAAATATGAGAGGAGTTATGCTGCTTGATAATTCTAATAGATTGAATACCTTGAAGATCCATTTTAAAATGTCCTCTAGATGAATAAAGGAGATCTTTGACTTGATTAAAGAATTTAAAATAATGCTTTTGAATACCATGATTTGCTAAGTTGTTAGCTACAAAGTTTGCTTATCTTTGATAATGAACATAAAAATTTGAGATTTGGTCTCCAATAGCTCTAATTCAATGAGGTTCGAAGGGGGTTTCTTACACTACAAGAATTTGCACGGGACCAATGTGACTCGTAGGAACCGACCGCGTAGTCACGGGGCTCCCGGTTTGAGTGTACGACCTAAATTTTCAAAAAATTAGACTTAATCATAAAAACATGCCATCGAAGGGTGAAAACGTAAAATAGCAACAAAATGGTCCCGTGAGAGTCACGAACACCTCGCACGGGACCAATGTGACTCGTAGGAACCGACCGCGTAGTCATCGGGCTCCCGGTTTGAGTGTACGACGTAAATTTGTAAAAAATTAGACTTAATCATAAAAAACATGCCATCGAAGGGTGAAAACGTAAAATAGTAACAAAACGGTCCCATGAGAGTCACGAACACCTCGCATGGGACCAATGCGACTCGTAGGAACCGACCGCGTAGTCACGGGGCTCCCGGTTTGAGTGTACGACCTAAATTTGCAAAAAATTAGACTTAAGCATAAAAACATTCCATCGAATGGTGAAAATGTAAAACAAACACAGAACGGTCCCGTGAGAGTCATGAACACCTCGCACAGGACCAATATGTCTCGTAGGTACGGACCGCGTAGTCACGGGGATCCCGGTTTGAGTGTACGACGTAAATTTGTAAGAAATTAGACTTAAGCATAAAAACTTGCCATCGAAGGTTGAAAACTTAAAACAACAACAAAACGGTCGCGTAAGAGTCACGAACACCTCGCACGGGACCAATGTGACTCGTAGGAACCGACCGCGTAGTCACGGGGCTCCCGGTTTGAGTGTACGACCTAAATTTTCAAAAAATTAGACTTAAGCATAAAAACAATCCATCGAAGGGTGAAATTGTAAAACAAATACATAACGGTCTCGTAAGAGTCACGACCAACTCGCACGGTAACAATGTGACTCGTAGGAACCGACCGCGTAGTCATCGGGCTCCCGGTTTGAGTGTACGACGTAAATTTGTAAAAAATTAGACTTAAGCATAAAAACATGCCATCGAAGGGCGAAAACGTAAAATAGCAACAAAACGGTCATATGAGAGTCACGAACACCTCGCACGGGACCAATGCGACTCGTAGGAACCGACCGCGTAGTCACGGGGCTCCCGGTTTGAGTGTACGACCTAAATTTGTAAAAAATTAGACTTAAGCATAAAAACATTCCATCGAATGGTGAAAATGTAAAACAAACACAGAACGGTCCCGTAAGAGTCACGAACACCTCGAACGTGACCAATGTGTCTCGTAGGTACGGACCGCGTAGTCACGGGGATCCCGGTTTGAGTGTAAGACGTAAATTTGTAAGAAATTAGACTTAAGCATAAAAACTTGCCATCAAAGGGTGAAAACTTAAAACGACAACAAAACGGTCCCGTGAGAGTCACGAACACCTCGCACGGGACCAATGTGACTCGTAGGAACCGACCGCGTAGTCACGGGGCTCCCGGTTTGAGTGTACGACCAAAATTTTAAAAAAAATAGACTTAATCATAAAAACATGCCATCGAAGGGTGAAAACGTAAAATAGCAACAAAATGGTCCCGTGAGAGTCACGAACACCTCGCACGGGACCAATGTGACTCGTACGAACCGACCGCGTAGTCACGGGGCTCCCGATTTGAGTGTACGACGTAAATTTGCAAAAAATTAGACTTAACCATAAAAACATGCCATCGAAGGGTGAAAACATAAAACAGCAACAAAATGGTCGCGTAAGAGTCACGAACACCTCGCACGGGACCAATGTGACTCGTAGGAACCGACCGCGTAGTCACGGGGCTCCCGGTTTGAGTGTACGACCTAAATTTGTAAAAAATTAGACTTAAGCATAAAAACAATCCATCGAAGGGTGAAATTGTAAAACAAATACATAACGGTCTCGTAAGAGTCACGAACAACTCGCACGGTAACAATGTGACTCGTAGGAACCGACCGTGTAGTCATCGGGCTCCCGGTTTGAGTGTAAGACGTAAATTTGTAAAAAATTAGACTTAAGCATAAAAACATGCCATCGAAAGGTGAAAACGTATAACAAACACAGAACGGTCCCGTAAGAGTCACGAACACCTCGCACGGGACCAATGTCATTCGTTGGAACCGACCGCGTAGTCACAGGGATCCCGGTTTGAGTGTACGACGTAAATTTGCAAAAAATTAGACTTAAACATAAAAACATGCCATCGAAGGGTGAAAATGTAAAACAAACACAGAACGGTCCCGTAAGAGTCACGAACACCTCGCACGGGACCAATGTGACTCGTAGGTACGGACCGTATAGTCACGGGGATCCCGGTTTGAGTGTGAGACGTAAATTTGTAAGAAATTAGACTTAAGCATAAAAACTTGCCATCGATATGTGAAAACTTAAAACAACAACAAAACGGTCCCGTGAGAGTCAAGAACACCTCGCACGGGACCAATGTGACTCGTAGGAACCGACCGCGTAGTCACGGGGCTCCCGGTTTGAGTGTACGACCTAAATTTTCAAAAAATTAGACTTAATCATAAAAACATGCCATCGAAGGGTGAAAACGTAAACTAGCAACAAAATGGTCCCGTGAGAGTCACGAACACCTCGCCCGGGACCAATGTGACTCGTAGGAACCGTCCGCGTAGTCATCGGGCTCCCGGTTTGAGTGTACGACGTAAATTTGTAAAAAAATAGACTTAATCATAAAAACATGCCATCGAAGGGTGAAAACGTAAAAGAGAAACAAAACGGTCGCGTAAGAGTCACGAACACCTCTATTGGGACCAATGTGACTCGTAGGAACCGACCGCGTAGTCACGGGGCTCCCGGTTTGAGTCTACAACTGTGGTTAGTTGTCTGCTGAGTACAACTCGCTTCAGAAGCAGCTAATTAGAAATTGTTGATTATGCTGAGTGTGTGAAGATGATAAACAGAAATTAGCATTTAAGGACATGATCAGTGATTTCTCCAAATCTTTAGCTGCGACTCTTTGGATGACAGAGACTGCATATTCCATGAAAGCGGCATCACATGGCACCGTGATAGGCCCATAAACTGTCAGCCCATACTCTTCTTCAGCTAATTCTAAAAACTCTCTAAAATTATCGTTCTTATGATAAATTAATGGAATTGCAAAATGCCTCTAATCAGCAGTGTACACGACAAAGTGACCCTTACTGGGCCATGTGTTGCAACTGTCTTTGCTTCTTCCAAATATTATTCTTCTCCGGTTTACAGCAGCCATCTTTTGCCACTTTCTCGCGGTTTTGATGAGTATTTTAGGACTGATCATATTCCATCACTTAACTCCTATTGTACATAAATGAGTTATTATTCCATCACTCTTCTGAAGTAATTATTCCATCACTTAACTCCTATTGTACATAACTCCTATTGTACATAAAAGCTTTTAGCAACATATTTCTAACTTTAGCAACATAATTTGTATGTTGCTAATGGTGCAAATTCTTGTAGTGTTACTAATACCTTTGAGCACACCAATTATCAATTGAAAGTATAATTTAATAATGACCTTACTGAGATGCAGGGAGGCACAAACCCTTAATCCTCTAAGAATGGCCAAACACTCAGCCCTATGGTTAGATGCCACACCTTCAAAAGTAGAAAAAACAAGAATGAAATATCCTTTATGGTCTTTTATGGTACTTCATGATCCTACTAACCATTGATTTCACTTGGCATATCCATTTGTGTTAAGTTTGACAAAGTCTATATTAGGTTTCAACTAACTGTCTAGCTAAAAACAACTAATATAGGCTTTATCAATTTTTAAATTCAATAAATAATGATATCTTAATGGACGAGCAAATGAGACTTGAAAATGGTCTTGGAAGAATGGTCCTTGATGAGATTGAACAATTAGTTGATGATCTGATTAGTAACCATCTTTGACCCTTCATAATGGCATTAGTTTCTACTAAGCCAGATTTCCCACAAGATAAATCTAAGGTTGATAAGAAACAAGAATTGCAAAAAAAATCTTATTTAGGCTTTCTAATCCACCAGGACATCGACATCAAACTGAGAGAGGAGGTGGAGACTTTAAAGCCATATAAATTAGTGAAGTTCCAAACTGTTGAAGTAATTGGGCCATTAATAAAAATATGGTTGAAAGTTTTTTAGATTTTGATAACAACCATTACATTTGGAGACCAAAGAAACCCCCACCGTTTGAATCTTCTCATCATTTGGAACAATGTTATGATAGCATTTCTAAAGAAATATGGATATCTTAGGAGGAAAAACTGAGTTCCATATGGATTTGTAAACAAAAGAGGAAGAATTTGGATCTTTTGATGGTATGCCGAGTTGTTATAGAGGATAACTGGCCTCCATATGAGATAGTCGAATACTTAGTACCTTCAATCGCAGTGATAAGTTGATATGTAATAGATTTTTCCTCCGTTATTCTATGGAGAGTACTTGAGATAATTCTTTTAGAGAAATAATTATATTTGTTCCATAAGAAATCAAGTAAATATTCTTATTGATATTTAGATTCCACCAAAGTTTCATACTAGATGTTTTGTAGAAATCTGATAAAGACTTAAAGCTTAAGCCCCCTGCTTTAACTGGAAAATGAAGAGAATCATATTTAATCTAATGATGTTTAAAACCAAAGTCTTTAGAGGAACCCAAGACGAAGTTACTAAGGTGTTTTAGTATCTGGTTGAGAGTTTTACAACGGGTTTGAAGGTTGCAATAGCATGGAGAGGTATAAAGGATAAGATAGATCAAATGACGGTTCTTCTACCAACTAAGGATAAGAATTTGGAATGCCATCCTTAAACCTTAAGTTTGACTTTCTGAATGAGATCTTCAAAGTATATGTGATTTCTTCCACTATAAAAGAGGGGGCAACCTAAGTATTTCAAAGGGATTTTTTTAATCTTAAGGTAGTGGCTTCACTTATAGCTTTGATCCTCATTCTTCCTACTGATTCATAAACACTAAACCTACTCTTGTTATAGTTTATAACCTGTTCAGAAGCCTTTTTAAATTTTTTTAATAATTTTAAAGATGTCTCAAGCTGATTGTAGATCCATTACAGAAGATAATCATGTCATCAGCAAAGAAGAGATTGTTGATTAAGGGACTTCCTTGAGGATGGGAGAAAGCGTTAACATTCCCTTTCAAAACAAATTTATGAATATCTTCATTTAATGCACCAGCCACAATGACAAATAGACCAGTAGATAAAGGATTCACCTTGTTTCAAACCACGAAAATATTTGAATAAACCTGTATTCTGACCATTGACAATAGTAAAAAACTAGTTATTAGAGATGCCCCTCCATATTCTAGCAATTTATAGACTCCAAACTTTCTAAGAATTTTTTATGAGAAAAATCTATGACATTCTATTATAGGCTTTTGACATGTCTAACTTGATAACTACATTAGATTCACGAGTTTTCATTCTAATAAGTCTCATCATTTCCTGAGCAAGAAGAATATTATCAATAATCAGTCTATCTTTAATGAAGACAACTTCAGATCTAGGCAAAACTAAAGATAACCTAAAAACGAGGATTTTGGTGGTGATTTTGAAATAATAATTGCATAGACGAATAGCTTTGAAGTCTGAGCACTTGGCAGAATTCTTAATTTTTTGAACTAAGACGATGTTGGTACTGGTCCAATTCTTGGGAAGGTCACCACCTGTAAAGAAATACCAAATGGAATTTAGAGCATCAACTTTCATGATATCCCATAACTTTTAGAAGAATACACCATGAAATTCGTCAGGGCCTACACTGCTATTATCATTAAGATTTTGGAAACCTTTCCAAACTTCATCCTCTAGAGGGATATCATCAATCATAAGAGATTGGCTATTAGACACTTTATGCTCAATGGTCTTTAGGATTTCATCTTCACCTTTTATACTCTCATCTTTGAAAATGTTTCGAAAGTAATTGATAGGCTCTTCTTTAATGCCCTCTATGCTATCAATCCACTCACCATCCTTATTTTTTATTCTATGAATTAAGAGATATAACCTCTTAGAGTTCATAGAAGCATGAAAGAATTTTCTACTAGAGTCATAAATATGGATCCATTTCCCCTTCATTTTCTTCTGCCAAAACTCTTCCTTATTTTTAAAGCCCCGAGTAGAAGACCTTTGATATGTAATCATTTATCTCTATTCTCCAAAGAGGGATTGTTATCAAAGTCAGTTTCACAAATAAGGACTTCATTTTTAAGCTTTTGCACCAACTCAAAGATATTAATGTAGCTTTGTTCCATTTAACAAAACTTAGCTTCAATCTATGCAATTGTGAAGAAAAGGACCTGAAATGGTTTCCTTCCATTGGACTATCCAAAGAAGTATCAATGGCATTCCTAAAAGTGTGGTGAGAACACCACATATTTTGAAACTTGAAAGGCTTGGGGATATTGTCTAATTGGAATTTTATTGAGAAAGGGAGAGGGGAGTAGTCAGAATAAGTTTTATTTAGGTGATTAAGAGAGAAATTAGAAAATCAAGAGATCCATTCATAAGAGGCGAAACCTATATATAGTTAAGCCCAAATTTCCCCATTGTCTCTAAAATTATGCCAAGTGAATCCCACTTCCATAAGAGCAGTGTTATAAATGAAGTTGTTGAAGTTATTTATTGCAAAGTATTCTATCTCATTGCCTCCCAGTTTGTCAGCACTATTGGCTACTACATTGAAATCTCCCATCAAAAGCCAAGTATTCCCCATAACAACATACTTATACTGAATCAAAGAGCCCCGTAGAAGGTGTCATTCAATTCTTGAGCATTTTTCATTTGTCATATAGATAAAAATACTTCTGAAGAGAATTGATGATGAGAAACTTTAAGTAATATAGCTTGATCATCACTCTAAACCAATTCAGAGCTAACTCCAAATCTCCAAAGAAATCAAATTTTGTTATTTATGTTGTCCAAGCAACCTTCAAAGTTAATGATTATTATGAAGTCTTCAATTTTCTTAAATTTAGACTTAGGTTGAAGGAGATTAATGAAAGGAAGTTTATGTATTATACAAAGTCTTTTAATTCTTCTTTTTGAGGATTTATTAGATTTCCCCCTAATATTCTAAATAAGGAAATTAATAATTGAGGACTTTTAGGTAGGCTAGGTATAGGTACCTTAGAAGAAACTCATTTGAGTCTTCTGAACATTGGATCAATGGTCTTAAAATTATTTTTTTGTAGAAACCAAAGTTTTCACATCTTTAAGATGATGGCCATCCATCTTCACTACTGCTTTAGCTTTCCTTCATTGATAAGTTTCCAGTTTCCTTGAAAGAGCTCTAAAGAAAAGAAGGATATCCTTAATGAGAGGTGGATTTTCTTCTTAATCTTCGTCAATATTTGTGACAACAAGGCTGTAATGAAGATTATTCTTAGTATGGGGAGGGAGTTCAGTATCTCTTGGGGATAGCATAAGGTTTTCAATTACTATCGCTTCATTCGATCCATATCTACATCTTGTATCTTGTGGATGAAATCTTGGATTTTGGTTGAGATTTTTGCGGTTTTAAGGACAGTTAGGGTAGGATCTTAGATGATATTGGGAAGAGGTTCTTGAGGGTTTTAATAATCTTAAGATAGCTCTAAGATATACTCATTCGTATTTGCAACTTCAATTGTTTGGGATCATCAAATTTTTAATTATGATGAGTAGACTCAGGTAAATCTTGAGCAGCACCTTTAAGGCGGATCTTGGGTTCAGGGTGGTTGGCTTTTTAAGTATTCTCATCTTTCCACACTTCACCGTATTCATGAGTGAAATTCTTATTTAAAATACACTTTGATTTATCATAAGTTAGTTTAAAACATTCGATGAAATATTTAGGAATGGCTTCCTATTGAATTTTTTTGCCAGAAACCATATTCTCTATAGCCAATCTAAACTCAGTCAGATATTTGCACAAGTAGGTCTAGTTCTACACAAACTATGGCAGTACTTGGCCCGTTGCATGGTGTAGCTTATCTATTAAGTTTTAGAAGCTTACCAACTACCTGGATAATATAATATAGTGATGATTTTGAAAAGAAATGGATTGGAAGAGATGGAAAGGAGATCCAAATAGGGGCTATATGGCTTTCCCTTTCAGGTATAAAATCACGACTCCATTTAAATTGCCTCATTGGATACTTGCTAAAATACCATTGATTTCTCATACACATACTTGTGAAGTCTTCCTCTATGAATAATCTGATAATAATATGTTTTTTATTGATCAAGACAATTTGAAAAGATGCTTTGAGGCTCACTGTGTGAAAGATTTTCCTTTCATCATTGAGAGGAGGTCTATCAACAAAAAATTTACCTACTATCGAATATTTGAAGGGTTCAACAAGTTTTTGGATGTCTTCATATGAAAATCTTATGATTAGCTCACCTTTGTATGATGAGGCTTTAATTAAAGGAATAGATTCAGAGGAAGAAGATCCCTTAATAATGTTAGCAAAGGATTTGTTCCATGAATCAGAAGGATCATGAGGTTTGATTTCATCATGGTTGGGGATGGATGTGAAAGCTTCCATGCAACCCTAATTAGGGTTGGGAGAGGGTAAATAACAATTTTAAAGTTCTGATTTTTAACCTATATTGTTCACAAAAATTACCCATCTCATATTTAGTTTTTAATTTGTCATTATTAGCTTGTTTAATGATTTTCATATCTATACACAGTTTTAATCCTTCCCTTTAGATTGTACTAATTATGTCTCCATAGCTGAGGTTGTTGTAATAAATGTTTCCATTTGTATCACTTAAATTTTCTCGTATGTTGTGAGCAAATAAATTTATCAATCTATTAATGATCTTTTCTTTCTAGAATGGCTCAGTAATATCTTCCCTAAGCATTACTCGTGATATTAAAGCATATTTATACCATCTAAAGTCACTTAAAATAAGGCAACTTAGTTAATTGATCATGAATTCTCAAAGTTATTTTTCTTGGTGTTCCTAAAAAATATTTTATTATTGTAAAGACTAGGGTGCTTGCTTCATCTAGGATTCCTGTCTGGATATTTTCATAAAATATTGGGAGGCCATTAGCATCTTGTTGAACGATTGTCTTAATATCTTCCCTTGATTCTTTAATAAGATGTTTATACGACCAAGATTTGAACATTCCTATGAATCATCTCATTAAAAGTTCAATTATTTCTTATTGTGGGATGTTTTGATTAGTTAGGTAACTGTTGGAAACCATGGACATGTGTTGCATTTCGTTCAAAATTTCGAACAATCCATCTATGTTCCATTCATAAAGTCTGTTTGATGAAACAGAGAATTGGTTTTGTAAATTCCTTTCTTCATATTGCATATATGGGGGTATTGGTCTGTGTACCAATTTTTCATTATGGTTGGTGGAGTTACATTATAATGTCTTATTCCATTTAATTCAAAATTTGTAAACCGTTTCTTAATATTTTGGATATCTTCATATGTAGTAAATTCTTTGGACGAGTCTATTTGAATAATATGTTTATTACTTATTTTGATAGTTGTAATGCTTTTTAATGATTCTAGTTTGATTTCTTTGAGCTTTGTTTCTACTTTGTATAAAAAAATTTCCATTATTGTATGTATATTTATTTCTTTTTTTAATTCTAGAAGTATAATTAAAGGTGATTTTCTATTATTTAAAAAATTATTTATTTTCTAGCCTATTTTCAATGTAGTTTAATTTATGATTTTCTCATAATGTTTATGTTTGAAGTATTCTATTACCCCACTACACTATCATGTACATTATCAAAAATCTTATATCAAAGACAAGTTAGTGACTGAACAAATCAGTCGAAGAATGAAGAGTTGATATCGTCATTACAATCATTGGAGAAGGTATATGAGGTCGATTTTGTGTAAACATTATGTTCAGGGGTATTTTACAAGTGATTAAAATAAAAATATTATCTAAAATATTTTTCCAAAATGTTTTAAAGTGTTTTTTAGAAAAAATTTTAAGTCGTTAGAACAACATCAACGAGTTTGCACAGATCGTTAGAACGTGATACAATGAACTTTGAATGACCTAATTTTGGCCCATGTTAGTTTCTCGTTAGAAGTTTCGTTAGATGTATGTTTGAAGGAGAACTATAGTTTCGTTTGAACAAATAGTACCTCATTAGAACGAGCTACAAAAAAATTATATTTAAGTCAAATGCAATATTTTCAAGTTTATATCTTGCAGATTTTCCTCCATATTTAATAGATACAAACCTACACTTTGTGGAAAACCTTTTTTACCTATTTTGTGATCAAACACTTTTATTTTTAAAATCTAAACCCCTTGGATATTTTATGATCACTTTATCAAATTCGGAAGAACAAATCTCTTGTTCAAATCCCTATGGAGTTCGTTCTTTACTGCTGAAGATAGGAAAGGAGTTTTCTGACGCTAATCGGTGGACACCAAGGCAAGTGGAGATTGTTGTAGAGAATTTCTAGATCTACATATCTTTCTATTATCAATAAGGAAGGAGACGTAATTGCGTTACTTAGTGGAGTCTAAGTCTTTAAGTCTGTCTTTATCGTCTATAATACCTTAGTTATAACAATGCTAAAGAGGATTTTTTTTCGAAAGGGTTTTTTCCTCATATCTTGTGTGATTGTTTGATTTAGATTCAATATCTTACATTCATAGTTTCATCTAGTTATTCAAGATAAAATTGGATTAAAATTGAACTTGGCATGTTTGTGACCTAATTTACGGAGTCTACTGATGACCATATAACTGGATCACTCTGCTCGTTTGTCAAATTCGTATTTAAGTTTATTTATACAAGTTATTTTGATCAATCTTGGTGGATATATGGCAAATTTCTACAATAACCCACCTTTGTTCAATGGCACAAATTATGAATATTGGAAAGTTCGGATGAGTTCGTCTCTAAAATCAATCGACGAGCGTATTTGGATCACCTTTGAAAGGGGATGAACTTCTCCTACTGTGACTAATGAATGTCATTAATATCAAGCCAATCACAAATTGCACTAAAGATAATTTTATATTAAGTAATTTTAACACTCGAGGTTTGAATGCAATTTTTGGTGTTGTCACACCCAACGAATTTCGCCGCATCATGATGTGTACCATGTCTAAAGAAGCTTGGGATATCCTCCAGCACTCACATGAGGGTATTAATACAGTAAACTCTTTTAATCTTCAAAACCTCACCGTATAATTTGATACTATACTCATGCTTGAAAATGAAACATTGATGAATTTTATGCTCGAGTGTGTAATATTGTGAAATCTTGTCTTAATTTTGGAGAACAAATTTCGAAAATGAGAGTTGTCAAGAAAATTTTGAGGTCTCTCCCATCTCGTTGTAATGTAAAATTTTCCATCCTTAACTCTTTGGGAATTCAAAACACAATTAGGCTAAAAGAACTCATATGTGATCTCTAAAATTACGAATTAGACATGCTCCCCAAAATGTAAAAGAGAAAGAAAAAGAGGAATAACTTTAAAAGCTAAATTTAAAAAAGAGGAGGTTCGTGACTCCGATTATAAAATTGATCGAGATGATTTTCCCTATTCGCTAAAAAATTTAAATTTTTTCTCAAATTAAAAAATCAAAGTTCATCCAAATCAAAAAATAAAAAAATTGAGGAAAATAAAAATGTCAAAGCAGGTAAGAATTTTATTGAGTATGATAAAATGAAAGCTAGAGGTGAAAATTCTAATAAAGATGGATCGGATAAGAATTATAATGAGTATGATCAAATGAACGCTTAAGCTGAAAATCCTAAGAAAGATGAATCGACGAGGTGTTATTAGTGTGAGGGGAAAAGTCACAAAACCCATAAGTGTTCCACTAGGGTTAAGAGAAGGGGCAATGGTAAAGTCTCCTATAATGCCACACTAAGAAATAATGATGTTGAGTCAGTGAATTTTGAGGATGAATCACCATATGGACGTAACTTTATTACATTCATGGCTAGTCACGTTAGCACTTCAAGTAAATTTCACACTGATGAGGGAATTTCTAAACGTGATAACCTCAATAATGATTTGAATCATTCCTATAATACCCTATAATTTTAAGTAAATTAAATCTTAATTTAATTGATATTAATTTTTTTATCTGTAGTGATGAGTGATGTCACTAATTTTTGTGTATTATTTGATATTGGATTAAATAGAAAATATATTAGGACATTAATAATTATTTAACAAAAGTAAATAATTATTTTGGTCAGCTGTAGATGACTTTCGGGATAATAGAAGGTCTATTTACACCTTAAAAGGTTAAGTCTTAAGGTCCATAGGTTTGTATATGTCTTGGGTTAGACTATAATCTAATTGGAATTAATTTTGAGCTTGTTGAGTTATGGACCATATAGGGTTAAAGCCTAATTTCGTTATTAACACTATATAAAGAAGAGTAGGGTTAAGTAATATCATTGTTTTACTTTGGAGAAAACCCTAGAAGCTAAGGGAAGGAGAAGAAGAATTTGGGGCTTTTGTCTTAAGGATTTAATCCACGTTAATTAGAGCTAAGTTTATTTAGTATAAAACTATTGTTAGGATTAAGTAGTTAAACCTTTTTATGAAATTTTGATGATTATCATGATTTAGAGTAGAAATTGAAAAATTGGTGTTATGGGCATTGTAATTCATGTTAAAGGTTAGGAATCCCTAATTAATCTTATGAAATAAGTTGAAATTGGGTTGAATTGAGATGGAATCATGAGTAGAGTTCTTGATATGATAATTAAGGATTAATATATAAATATTGTATTAAAAGAACTTAAAATGATTAAAGATTGGTTAGTATGGGTATTAGGACTAATATGCATCGAAAAGTAAAGTTTGGGGCTGTTTAGCGACCTGAAAATGTGAAATTGGGTCCAATAATGGCGGACTTTCGCCGGGAGGCAGAAGGGTTCTGGGAAGATCTCGTTCGGACGATAATTTGGAGTCATTCGAATGAACATAGTATTTTCATTAGAACGACAGTAGGACTTCGTTCAAACAAACAGTGTGTTGTCATTCGAACCATAATATTAAACTAGATTGAATCATAATTATGTTTTTTTAATTAAAAAGTTAATTAAGGTGATTAAACTGGAATTTATACTTGTAACCCTTATCCGTGTAGAATTTACTTGTTTGGTGTATAAAATGAAAACATATCGAGTGTGTGTACTCATAGGATACGTGCCAGAGGGGATATCCATATAGGGCATGAATGACAGATACTGGTACCCTGAGGTGATGATGACGGGTTGGGCTTGGTTATAATTACCCTGGATAATAAGTGTTTAATGCTCATGAACAATAAAGTGATATGCTTGGGTTGATCCTTTTGTATAGTTTTGGATATGGGACTATATGACTGGTGTGAAGGCATGGTGGTTATTCCTTTAGAGATGATTTAATAGTAATAGGTGTGGCACATCCTATAACTATGCCTAGTACACACGTCTAATCCCCGAAGGTGATAGGTTAGGCCTTCGTTATATGCAAGCTTGTAATGGGGCCTTTTTATGCGGTACACATTTCCAATTGTATTGGTTTATGATGATATTACTGTAGATATTTTCCTATGATATTATAAAATGGTTAACTTCAAAGGAATAAATGTGTAATTGCACCTAAAATTCAATAATAATGCAAAATAATTAATTATGGGGAACACATGGGCTTGGGAGTAAACACATGTGATATGTAGGTTTTTTTGGGTTGGGTTAACTTAAAAGCAACTAAAAGACTAGATGAAGCTGTGTAGTCATATTGTAATCCAAAGTTAATTATATTGTTATACTACTTAGACTTGTTATTGACAGTCCTTAGTTAACAAGTCGCCACCACCTCCAACGCCTCCATATGGATTGGCACCTATTATTGCACTGGCCGACTTGGCCTCTATCATCGAATAAACTGTGACTACGACCATGGCCACCATACAGTAGCAGTAGAGACCACCACCCATGATTGCACATATACATGTTCCTTTTATTACAACTTCATGGGGGAAGGTTATAGAATATTTTGAGAAGATATGTCCACATGAGTTCTCTGTATCTATTGATCCTATCGTAGCATTATAGTGGATGCATGACATTGAGAGTCATATCAATATACTAGAGTGTACTGACATATAGAGGCAGATGATAGCCAATTTTTGGCTTATAGGAGATGCATTACAGTGGTGGTAATTGATTTCCACTATAGAGGATTGGCATCAAATTACTATTTCATAGTTCTGGGAGAAGTTTGAAGGGATGCATTTTCCTCTAACACAACACGAAGCTCTAAGAGCTAAGTTTGATAGGATGAAACAGGATAACCGTATAGTACCTGATTATGAAAAAGAATTTACTCGACTGGTGAAGTTGTCCCTAAAGCTCAAAGATTCAGAGTTGAATAAGATATATTGGTTTGTGTGAGGACTAATATGGGGAATCAGGAGCATTTTAATGGGAAATTCAGCGTATAGGTCTAATTCGTAGATAGTGGATGTTGTAATGAGACATTCCCATGATGTTAATGTTATAATAAGAGGATACAATAATTATTAAGCCAGATGATGGACTCCAGTTTTATTTATGAAGAAGAAAGATGATGATTACAGATAAACTATCGGGAGTTGAATAAAGTCACGATTCAAAACAAGTATCCGCTTCCACGTATTAATGATTTATTCGACTAGTTGAGGGGAACGTCATTATTTTCAAGATTAACTTTCGTTCAGGGTATCATCAATTACGTATTCAAGGGGAGGATATTTCTAAGATGGATTTTTATGCGATGTGGATTTTATGAGTTCTGTGTCATGCCGTTTGTGCTGACCAATGCACCAAAAGTATTTATGGATATGATGAATCGAGTATTTCGACCATTTTTAGATCAATTCGCCATTATTTTTATAGACGATATATTAATTTACTCTCAACGAAAGGAGAAACATGTAGAGCATTTAAGGTTGGTGTTAAATAAAGTACAGGAACACAAGTTGTATGTTAAGTTCTCTAAGTGTGGATTGTGGCTTTGAGAGATAGATTTCTTGGGCCATGTTGAATCTGAAGCTAGAACTTTGATGGATCCTAGCAAGGTATTCATAGTTATTGAGGGGGACAACCCATAACACCAATTGAGATTTGAAGTTTCTTGGGTTTAATAAGGTACTATAGCAGATCCTTTTGAGATTTCTCAAAGATCATTGGACCACTGACACATCTCACTCAGAAGGGAGTAACATTTGTGTGGAATAATGATTTTCATAAATCTTTTAAAGAGATTAAGGATAATCTTATCACCGCATGTTTCCTTGCATTACCAAAGGGCGATGTGGAATATTTCGTAATTACGGATGCATCATTGCAGGGGTTAGAGTGTGTAAATATGCTGGAGGAGAGGCCGATCATTTATATGTCTCGAAAGCTAAATCCTCATAAGGCTAATTACACCACCCGTGAGTTGGAGTTGTCTACAGTAATATTTTCCCTTCGTATACGACGACATTATATATTGTGTGTATGGTTCACATTATATTCTGATCACAAGAGTCTCCAATACTTATTTACATTGAAAGAGCTGAACACATGGCAGAGGAGATGGTTAGAGTTGGTGAATGACTATCATTTCTCGATTCAATTCCACTCAGGGAAGGAAAATGTGGTGGTTGATCACCAAGTCGATGACCATGAGTTACTTTGGTTACGTTATGGGCTGATTAGAGGGAGGAGTTGTCAGAGATATGGGCAATACAATAGAACATCACTCGAACTTTAGATTTGATGGATGCCTTTATGGGATTAATTACTGTTACACTAGCCATAGTGACATGGGTAATATAGGCACAGTTTTCAAACTCCTTCTTCCAGGAGAAGGTTCACGTACTAGTGTCTGGTAGAGTTCCGTCATTCTCGATAAATTCAAATGGCGTGTTGAGATTTTAGGGACGATTGGTGGTTTTGGAGAAATTTGACTTAATGAAATTATTTTAACCGAGGCTTACAATTCATGATTCATGGGGCATCTCAGTGGGGAAAAGATGTATCAAGACATGCATAAAATGTATTGGTGGATTGGGATGAGAAGGATATAACAGAGTTTGTATCTAAGTGTGCTACTTGTCAACTCGTGAAGGTAGAGCACCAAATAGCAGTAGGGGAATTACAACCTCTGCAGATTCTTGAGTGGAAGTGGAAGACCATCTCCAAAGAACTCATAGTGGGATTATCGCGATCCTAGAGAGGTCACGATTCTATTTGGGTCATTGTTGATAGGTTGACAAAGGTGGATCATTTCCTTTTAGTTCGGACAGATTTCACACCCAAGAAGTACGCCAAATTATTTATAAAAGATATTGTACGACTCCGTAGTGTACTAGTTGACATTGTGTCTGACCAGGAAAATACTTTTATATCTCAATTTTGAAGGAGTTTTCAGGAGGCTATGGGAGTACATCTGAGTATGGGTACAGATTTTCACCCTCATTATGGAAGCCAAAATTGAATGGATGAACTAGATTATAGAGGATATTCTCCGGGGTGATGTATTGTATCTCAAAGGTGGGTAGGACCTCTTGTAGAGTTCGCTTACAACAATAGTTATCAGGACACTATTGGTATAGCACCCTACGAGGCACTATATGGGTGTCCATGTCGTTCATCGAGTTGTTGGTTGGAATTCAAGGAGCATAAGATATTTGGGCCAAACATTATTCGAGACACATTAAAGAAGGTGGAAAATAATGACAGCACAAGATTAGTAAAAGAATTATGTCAAAAAGGGACGGACTAAACTAGAGTTTAAGGAAGGGAACTATGTTCTTTTACTGGTCTCCCTGATGAAAGGGCTAGTCAAATGTGGATCCAAGGGGAAGTTAGCATCTCATTACATTAGACCCTTCACAATTTTGGATAAAGTAGGCCTATTAGCTTATCGATTGGCCTTACCTGATCACTTACGACGAGTATATGATGTTTTCCACATATTGATGTTGAGGAAGTTTCTCAAGGACGAGGATGCCTACCAGCACATCGATCTCGACGGGATTAACTTGCAGCCCAATGGGAATTAAGAGAAATGACCTCCGTGCATAATTTACCAGAGAGAGAGTACATTATGATCAAAGGTCATTTCATTAGTTCAAATTCATTGGGGACACAATAGTGAAACGTAGTCTATGTGGCAGAGAGATGATGGCTTGTGGGAGAGGTACCTTAAGTTATTCCAATCACATATACAAATCTGAATTTCAAGGATAAAATTCCTTGTTTTAGGGGGCAGAATGTAATACCCCGTATTTAAGTGAATTAAATTTTTATCTAATAGATATCGATTTATTTATCTGTAGTGATGAGTGATGTCACTAATCTGTGTGTTTTATTTGATTTTGGATTAAATTGAAAATATGTTAGGACATTAATAATTATTTAACAAAAGTAAATAATTATTTTGGTTATGACTATAGGGATAGAAAAATGTCTGTTTACACCTTAAAAGGTTGAGTCTTAAGGCCTATAGGTTGTATATGTCTTAGTTTAAGTTTTAAGCTAATTGGAATAAATTTTGCGCTTGTTAAGTCATGGCACATATAGGGTTAAAATATAATTTCGTGATTTGAACTATATAAAGAAGAGTATCGTTAAGTAATATCATGTTTTAACTTTGGAGAAAACCCTGGAAGGTGAGGAAAAGAAACTAAGGGAGGGAGAAGAGGAAGTTGGGACTTTTGGCTTAAGGATTCAACCTACATTAATTAGAAGCAAGTTTATTTAAAATAAAATTATAATGAAATTGTATTATAATGTTATAATTCATTGGATTCTTACTTTAGTATTAAATAATTTGAATTAGACAATTTATATAATCATTGTTAGGATTAAAGAATTTGACTTTGTTATAAAATTGGGATGATTATCATGATTTAGAGTAGAAATTGCTAAATTGATGTTATGACCATTGTAATTCATGTTAAAGGTTATAAATACCTTATTAATCTTGTGAAATAAACTAAACATTGGGTTGAATTGAGATGGAGTCAAGAATAGAGTTCTTGAGATGATAATTAAGGATTAATATCTAAATCTTGTATCAAAAGAACTTAAAATCATTGGAGATTGGTTAAGTTTTGCTATTGGGACTAATATACATCGAAAAAGTAAAGTTTAGGGATTTTTAGGGACCTGAAAATGTGAAATTGGGTTCAACAATGGTGGGCTATTGGTGGGAAGAAGAAGGGTTCTGGCAAGATCTCATTCGAATGACAAGTCGTTTGAGAGAACATAGTATTTTTTTTAGAAAGAACAATAGGTATCGTTCGAATGAACATTGTACTCTCGTTCGAACGATGTGAACCATAATTATATTTTCTTAATTAAAAGAAGTTAATTAAGGTGATTAAATTTGTATTTAGACTAGTAATCCTTATATGTGTAGAATTTACTTATTTGGTGTATTATATGCAAATATACCATGTGTGTGTACTCGTGGGATACGTACTAGAGGGGATATTCATATGGGGCACGAATGACGAATATCGACATCACGATCTGATGATAACGGGTTAATCTTGGTTATAATTAACCCGGATGCTATGTGTTGAACACTCATGATCTCTAGAGTGATATGTTTGGGATGATCCTTATATATAGTTCAGGGTATGGGGCTATATGATTAGTGTGAAGGAGTGGTGATTATTCCTTTAGAGATAATTTAATATTAGTAGGCTTAGGATAACCTATAACTATGCTTAGTATACACGATCAATCCCCGAAGGTGATATGTTATGTCTTCATTGTATGCGGGCATGTGGTGAGGCCTTTTTATGCGATACATATTTCGAACCATACTAGTTTATGATGATATTGATATAAATAATTTCCTATGATATTATATAATGATGAATTTCAAAGGAATAAGTTTGGAATTGTACCTAAAATTTGATAATGAAGTAAAAGACTTAATCATAGGGAACACATGGGCTGGGGAGTAAACACATGTGATATGTATGGTTGTTTGGGTTGGGTCAACTTAAAGGAAACTAAAAGACTGGATGAAGATGCGTAGTCATATTTTACTCCAAATTCAATTATATTATTATACTACTTAGACTTGTTGTTGATGTCTCCTATTAATGTTTTTTAGGACATAAGCCTCCAGTGCAGCCTCACCCTTAATCCAGACTTGATTTCCTCTTTATTGTTGATCTCATAGGATGTATGTGTCGATCCTATGTGCGCATACTGTATAGTCCTTTTTTATGCTTATATCGATTTTAAATTTGAGTCAATTAATACTTTATGTTGCTTTTAGTATGTTTTATAAGAGTTTATGTAGTTATCCTCTATTGTATGGCATTCATTTACTTTTATCATTTATTAAATTCTATTTCCAATCATGATTAGAATGATATTCAATTGTTTTGATTCTCGTGAGTTAGTATTAGACCTGATTAATCTAGTATTAAATTTTCGTGGTGTCACAATTCTGGAGAGTTTGAGGGTGATGATTTGAGTGGAGGAGAATGTGGCCTTCAGTCCACATACTCCGAACTTTACATTGAGTGTTTAAATATTACAAAGCAAAATAAAAATTTAACCCCTGGTGTGTTGTCATTAGATAAGGAGTTAAAAGTTTCGAGAGAGAGTGAGGCCTCACCGAGTTAACTCAAGAGAATAAGAATATCTTTTAGTGAGCAACTTGTCTCGATGAGTAGGGAAAGGACCAACTTGATCAATAAAATGGCTAGTCTTATGAGAGATATTTAACCATCATTGGAGATTCGTGAGAAAATTAAAGCCTAATTTTCCCAACTCGAGAAAGATCTTCAATATGCCTTGGAGGTCAAATTCACTTTAGAGGACTCATTCAAGAAAGTTGAAAAAATGTTTTTAGGCTCTGCTTTAGGTTTTAAATAGAGGCATGACATAAGTTACAAGGGTGCATCGACTTATAATACCATAGCCAAACTGTTGTCCAAGTTTGTGATAGATCCTTATGGGCCTCCACCTGGCCCACCAAGGAGAACTCATACTAAGAGTTTTAACCAAGGTCGATCCAAATAAATCTATATTTGTACCCATTGCAAATAAAGAGGTCACCTTAGGGATTTTTATTACGAACTAGAAAGAATCTCTCACACACATGCTTCACACACTGCTATAGAGACCTAGCTAGTTCTAGAGACCAAGTTAAGTATTGTATAAATACTTCTATAAGTTTAATGGAGGAATTTCGAAGGACTTTTACGCCTTATGATACCATGGTACCTTGTTTTTACTGGAAGATAAAAGTAAAATTAGAAATTGGGAATTGTGTTGGCTTAATTTAAAGGGTGTCGATGTGGCCATCCAGATCAAAGAATGTGCGCTGCTTCCTATTCTCCCTCTTATACATCCCTAAGGGGGAATGAGAAAGGAAGGGGGATCAAAAGGTCTCACGACCTACTTGAGAACGACTCGGCCATCGTCGATGCAGGTTAAATGTAAAGAGATGGAGTCACTAACCTATTTTGCAAAAAATAGGCAAAATAATATTTGTATGCCACGAGAGAACGTCGTCAAAGACAAACTGATGCATACGAAACCAATACTTTGAAGGGTTTGGAGGCTATGTTACGGAATAGGAAGGTGTTAGGCACCCATCCCGCCCCTACGATCTCTCATGGGCTAGTATTATTATTTTTCTTTATTTCTCCGTGAAGTGTATATGTGTATATATAATGGAAGGAATCGTTCAACTCATACCATGGAAAAGATAGAGTGAGGTCATCCATAGGAATACTCCCAAAATAATATATAAAATATAATTTAATAATTTATCGCGATATTGATCGTTATGATGAAATGATAACACGTGTTGGATGAAACGCTAACCATAATCTCAAACATAATATATATAATAATGCAAGAATATGAAAATGGGGAATCTTGGGTGAAATGGAAATTTATAGAAATTGAAACTGGTGAATAACTCGACATTCTCACTATTGTGGTTAGCATTCTTTCATGAGATCAATTTCCTTTCTTATTGTTCGTTCTTTCATATACGTGTGTGAGACGTTTGAACTTGATTACATTTACTCACCTCCTCACACATAAGAGCGATACATTTACCCATATCTCGAGAGTTCGTTTGAGAGAGATATATCCGTGAGATTTGAAGTTGAAGCGTTGATTCCGACAAGGCAATCTAGGAATTACTCTTATGATGCTCGGCCCATTTTGACTGATTCACACTACTACACACGTTGAGCTCTAAGAAGGATGTGCCTTGAGTATTTACTTAGCTAAACTTTTTACACTTCTAGCTTGTATTTCTGAAAATATTTCTCATGAGATGGATTGTGCGATTATTTTATATCTAATAAGAGATTGACTGCATTTTAATAATTTTTTGCAAATAAGAATTTTGTGGGTATATTCCCTGCAAACTCTCATGAGACACAACTCGTCCTGTAGGGAAACCTATAGGTTTAAAGACTCGTTGCACAAGCTAAGTACAATCGCAAGTGCCTGTGAAAGTGGTACACTTTTGGTTTCTTATCCTTCTTTTTTTCTCTATCTTACTGCTCGAGGACTAGCAACGCTCTGTTTGGGGTTGTGTGATAAGCACCCAAAAATGTACATTTTATACCCCGAATAGACGTACTTTAGTTGCTAATTCTCGGCAATATAGGTCATATGTGCTTAAATGTTTATTTTGTAGGCCGAATGCACGTTGTAGTGTTCAAACGCGTATTTCAAGGCAATTGTGCAGAGAATGGAGCTAAATACCCTATCCCCTTATCCTTGCCTACCCAAACCTAGCCTAAACCTACCCCGAAGCCCGTGTGTGTTAGTTTGTGCCTTTTTATTATTTTTTTTTAGATTTTTAGTTTGAGTCATTTTTATTTTTAGGATTTATTTTAGATTTATTTAGAATTTCTAGGATTTATTCTCTATTTTTATATTTCTTTTTATTTAGTATAATTTTATTTTCATTTTTAGTTTATTAGATTTACTTTTAGTTTTTATTTTATTTTATCTTATTTTATTAAGATTTATTTTTAGGAGTTCAATTTTAGTTTTATATTACTTTTTTTTAGAATTTTAGTTTTTATATTTTTATTAGGTTTTTAGTTTTATTTTATTTTAGTTTTATTTTATAGATTAGAAGTTTTATTTTTAGTTTTTACTAATTTTATTTTTTAGGATTTTAGTTATTTTTATTTTTTATTTTAATTGGGTACAAATTATACACACACACACCTTACTTCTATACACAACACATACACACGCATACCACCTCACACCCACCATATTCACATATACCCTCACTCACACAATTACCCCTTCCATCATCTTCCTCACCTCTCACCCAATTCTCTCTCTCCTACTCCATTACCAAACAACCCAACACCATCTATCTCCTTCCTCCATTAACAACAAACTCAATTCAACCTCTCATCACACTCTCTCTCTCTCTCTCCTCATCCACTCACATAACCCCCTCCGTCCGATGACCCCCATCTACCCTACCCGCCGACCACCTCCGGCCTCTCTTCCTCCCTTCGCAACTCAGCCCCTTGAAGCCCCACGCGACCTCTGAACCCGCTTCCAACTCCGGCGCAGAACCCGTCGGCAACCACCTCCTGCCCAGGCACTGACCCGCAACGCTCGGACTTGCCCCTGCCCCGGCGACCTCTACTTCCGCCCTACTCCGGTGGAACCCCCTACCCACACCCAGCCTACCCGGAACCCCCGTTCCCCTCGCCCAAACCTCAGCAGCTAACCCGTCGGCGAGCCCCTTCCTGCCTGACCCGCTTCTCAAGTCCTAAACCTCTCAGGCCCCATCCGGCGACCCAGCTCCGGCGAAAACCACAAGACCCATTTCTCATTTTTTTCACCCATTTCCTCTTGTCACGATTTCACCACCTGCATAAACAAAGTCAATCTCAAAAACCAACAAAACCAAATAAAACAAATGCCACATGTGTTAATACACCCATTAAACCCACTTAACCCCTTTTTTCCCATTCTACCCCCAACTACTTCTTTTTACCCCATTACCCAAAATACCCCTCACCCATATCAGATTTTTATTCCCATTCACATGACCTCACACCTTTCAAACCTCATGTTCACACACCCCATTTCCATGCACACTCATGCTAATTTCCCAAATTACCCTTAGCCCCATGCTTACTATTTAAAGAAGAAGAAGACCCATTTTCAAAGATCTCAAAATTTAGTTTTAACTTTGGTGTGATAAAATTCTCTCCACCCCTCTATGTTGAGTATTTGCATTTTTAGCAAATACCTCAATATAGAGGTGTGCAGTGAGAATTATCTCTAGGATAAATTTCACCCTACCCCTCTATTATGAATTTTTGCATTTTTAGCAATTAATTCAAAATAGATTGATGTAGTGAAATTTATCCCTTATGGGAGGTAAATTCTAATTCATTCCTTTATGTTGAGATTTTGCAGTTTTAGCAATTATCTCAATATAAAGTTGTGATTTAGAATTTATTTCTTTGGGTGATTTCTAATGTACAATTTTATAATTTTAGGATTTGCATTTTTAGCAAATTTCTTTTGTTATTTAATTGTCCATTATGAATTCATCCACTATCCTCTTTATTTTTATTTTGTAATTTTTATTTTAGATTCAATAAATACATGGGTGAGGGATTATGATTGAGTGATTTTTTATGTATAATTGAGAGATTATTGATGTAATTGAAGATTCCATTCCATTTCAAAGTTTAAATGGGTTTGATCTCCTCCTCTTGATTACTTTTAGTTTAATCTTCTTTTGCTTTTATTTGTTTATCTTATATTTTTGGATGATGATTATTGAGGGCTAATCTTTCATTCATGGGATGAAATTTTGAAGCCCTCATGAGTCCAATTTTATTAGTTTACTTATTAGGACAATTTTGTTTATGTCACTTTTTCTTAAATTAGCTTTTACTTCTTAATTAGTAGTTATAAAAATTAGTATAGCTAGTTAGTTCAAAAAAAATTCCCAACAAAAAATCCATAAAAAAATATAAAAAGAAAAATCATAAAAAAATAGAAATATAATAATAAAATGCAAATGAATCTATATATGTCCCCTGCAATTTTGTGTTTCACCCTTAGATGTGGATTGATACCTCACTTACTGCTATATTTTAGTTTTATTCTACTTTTATAGGTTGGTGAAGATTTTTTATGGATAGAGGAGTTGCCGCAACGACAAATACATTAAGAGAAGCAATTTTTCTATTTATCAAATGGCGTCGTTGCCGATCTTTGGAGCTTGAAGCACTTGCGAGAATTACCTATTTGTGATTCATTTGTATTGTACTTTTTATTTTTTTTGTAGAATTTTTTTCATAGGTTTAGAAGGCTTGTATTAGGACTTTATTACTTGGCTTGTATTGCGGTGCATAGAGACACCTTATTATTTCTCATTTAAATTTGTAATAAAAAAAAAAGATAAGTGTGATAGGGAAACCGGACAAGGTAGAGAGAGAGCGTCCATTAGCGAGGATTTAGAAGCCTCTCTACCTTGGGTCGGTAGGACTCCCGGGGACGACTGAGATAGGCGTGATCTCCCCCCGGTCGACTCAAAATTTTCGGCACCCCACGGCGTAAAATCCGTGGGAGGTACATCTCTTGAACACTCGCGCCTCTCCTATTAGCGAGTCAATTCTTTTGTGCTCTTATATGATTTTATTCTCGCATTTATTTTTTGAATGGTGTGATGAATTAAATTACTAAGACCTACACCCGGTCACTCACGAGAAGGGATTTCATCACCCGACTCACTCGCTTATCATTGTGTGCTACCCTAGCCATGACTAAAGATATTTTCGTGATTTTTTTTATCGCCCGTGGACTTAATTAAAATTTCACTACCCTTTCACTAAAATCTAAAGATAAAAAAAATTGGCTATGTGCTAGTTAGGATTTATCCTTGACTCATGTGTGTCAAATTTATTTTCGATAGTCGGGTTTTAGTGAGTTTGTGCAAATTCAAGTGTCCATATTTTTCCCCACCTTTTCTTCCAAAAAAATCCAAAAATATTTTTTTTTCTTTCTTCTATTATTTTTAAAAAAATCCAAAAATATTTTTTTTCCTTCTATTTCTCCACAAAAATCCAAAAATGTTTTTTTTCCTTCTATTTCTCCACAAAAATTCAAAAATATTTTCTTCCTTTATTATTCTAAAAAAATCCAAAAATATATATTTTTGTCCTTCTATTTCTCCACAAAAATCCAAAAATATCTTCTTCCTTTATTTTTATAAAATTCAAAAACATTTTCTTCCTTTCATTCTCTAAACATCCCAAAAATATTTCCTTTCTTTTTCAACTTATTCAAAAAAAAAAAAGAGAAATCTTGGAAATAAAATACAAGTCCGTGATCGGTGTTTATTCACCCTCACCTTTGTCAATGTTATCCAACAAGACTGACGCTTCAGTTGTGTTTGGGAGTGATCTTCATCACCCAATTTTTCTGTCGCCCCGCACTTTTATAGATCTTATCTTTAGGGTGAGAATGGTTCGGTCTGGATGAAGACATTAAACTTAGTGCTACCGGGAGGCAACCCGTGTTTCTTGTACTAGTCTCATCCTGTTTGGGGGTGGTGTTTTCCATTACCCAATGCTTTACCATGTTATAGACTTGTACACATTTTTTCTCTTATCATTTATTCAGGTTTATTATTGGCTTCATCTGTCCACATCATTAGCAGTTCATTCTGGTAATCTCTTTCTGACCTTATGCTCTCAATTTTAAAAATCATTTTACCTAACATCGAGGACGATGTTCCATTTTGTTTGGGGGTGGGGAATTTTATCAAAATCGTACCTCTTTTGAAAAATTTTGATTTTTGAACCTGATTTTTAAAATTTCGTACAGTTTCTTTCATCTCAATCATTGATGTGAATTTTCAATCATCCATCTTTAAAAGTCTAGGAATCAAGCTAGAGAATATTTTTTCTAAATATCTTATGTAATACGTAACAAGGCATTTTACACCATGAATTTCTAAACTCAACAAAAATTTGCGCACTTATCATGTCAATACGATTTAGAGTTGAGGAGTACTACAATTCTAAAGAGAACCTTACGGATCACTAGTAGAGACTTTAACTTGTGAGATTTGTGCCTTTCACCCTTTTTGAGTGTTTTACGCAAACTCCGAGTCACAAGTTGATTCAACTTCGTTTGGGTCCGCACAAAATTGTTGTATGATCTCATTATTCATCACTAAATTTTGGCTTGATCACTGAGAATGACATCTTTTTCGAGTTGTAAGAAACGCGTGTCTTGAAATTTGTCCCGAATACTAGGATTTTCATCCATACACCTACCACTTTTCCCCATATCATATTCCCATTCATTTCACCCATTACATTACCATGTTTTTTCATATTCCCATATATTCTCCTCACCATCATTCCCCACTCATTTCATATATCTTCTATCATTCCAAATAAAAGATTGTGATTTCAAATGTAAATGTCTTCATTGTTGGTTTGAAAAGTGAGAGAAAAAAAGAAGAACAAAAAGAAAAAGAAAAACATAAAAAATAGCAAAAAGAAAAGAAAAAGAAAAAAAATGGAAAAAAAAAGAAAAAAAATGAGAGAAAAGAAAAGAAAGAGAGTTTGTAGTTAGTAGTTGGTTTTGAAATAAAGACATTTGTTCTTCAAGTATAGAACACTCTTCTCACATATTCACCATCCATTCATCATATCATCATCCCATCCTATCTCACTATCACCATCCATATCATCCTACCTCATATCATATTCATCCTTATTTTATTTCCCCCTCACCCATTATCATCCATCTTTTTCCTAGGTGTTCGGGCAAATGAAAGTCGACGTGGTGAATAACTCGACATTCTCACTATAGTGGTTAGCATTCTTTCATGAGATCAATTTTTTTTCTTATTGTTCGTTCTTTCATATACGTGTGTGAGACGTTTGAACTTGATTACATTTACTCACCTCCTCACACACAAGAGCGATACACTTACCCATATCTCGAGAGTTCGTTTGAGAGAGATATATCCGTGAGATTTGAATTTGAAGCGTTGATTCCGATAAGGCAATCTAGGAATTACTCTTATGATGCTCGACCCATTTTGACTCATTCACACTACACACGTTGAGCTCTAAGAAGGATGTGCCTTGAGTATTTACTTAGCTAAACTTTTTACACTTCTAGCTTGTATTTCTGAAAATATTTTTCATGAGATGGATTGTGCGGTTATTTTATGTCTAATAAGAGATTGACTGCATTTTAATAAATTTTTGCGAATAAGAATTTTGTGGGTATATTCCCTGCAAACTCTCACGAGACACAACTCGTCCTGTAGGGAAACCTATAGGTTTAAAGGCTTATTGCACAAGCTAAGTGCAATCGCAAGTGCCTGCGAAAGTGGTACACTTTGGTTTTTTAACTTTCTCTTTCTCTCTATCTTATTGCTCGAGGACTAGCATCGCTCTGTTTGGGGGGGGGGGTGATAAGCACCCAAAACTGTACATTTTATACCCCGAATAGACGTACTTTAGTTGCTAATTCGCGACAATATAGGTCGTATGTGCTTAAATATTTATTTTGTAGGCCGAATGCACGTTGTAGTGTTCAAATGCGTATTTCAAGGCAATTGCGTAGAGAATGGAGCTAAATACCCAATCCCCTTATCCTTTCCTACCCAACCCTAGCCTAAACCTACCCCGAAGCCCGTGTGTGTTAGTTTGTGCCTTTTTATTATTTTTTTTAGATTTTTAGTATGAATCATTTTTATTTTTAGGATTTAATTTAGATTTATTTAGAATTTCTAGGATTTATTCTCTATTTTTATATTTCTTTTTATTTAGTATAATTTTATTTTCATTTTTAGTTTATTAGATTTACTTTTAGTTTTTATTTTATTTTATCTTATTTTATTAAGATTTATTTTTAGGAGTTTAATTTTGGTTTTATATTACTTTTTTTAGAATTTTAGTTTTTATATTTTTATTAGGTTTTTAGTTTTATTTTATTTTAGTTTTACTTTATAGATTAGAAGTTTTATTTTTAGTTTTTACTAATTTTATTTTTTAGGATTTTAGTTATTTTTATTTTTTATTTTAATTGGATACAAATTATACACACACACACACCTTACTTCTATACACAACACATACAAACTAGGGGTGTTCAAAAAACCGACTGGACCGACGGACCGGACCGAACCGAACCGAGCCGAACCGACTACTTTTTTCGGTCTTTTTTCTTAATCAGTCCGATCTCGATTTATTTTTTTGGAGGACCGACCTAGTCGGTCCGGTCCACGGTTTACAGATTCAAAAACCCTGTTAGGACCGACCCGGACCGACTATATATAAAATAATATATTATTAGATACATATGTATATATATAAGATAAACAAATAGTGAAAATATTAATTTTAATATTTGATTAGTTTAAATTATAGTTTAATCCAATACTAGTTTTGTTTTAATTGTAAATTTCGATATTTTTTTGTTTTTAATATTTGGAAAAAATAGATTCGGGTATATTTTTATTATTATAAATGATGTAGTTCAATAATGTGAGGACCGACGGGTTAGACCGGACCGACCCTATAAAAAACCGAACCGACTAGGGTCGGTTAACCGACATTATCGGTCCGGTCTCGATCCATTTTTCTATAGGACCGACCAAGTCGGTCCGGTCCAAAAAAAATCTTAAAACCGAACCGGACCGAACCGCGAACACCCCTAATACAAACGCATACCTCACACCCACCATATTCTCATACACCCCCACTCACACAATTACCCCTTCCATCATCTTCCTCACCTCTCACCCACTTCTCTCTCTCCTACTCCATTACCAAACAACCCAACACCATCTATCTCCTTCCTCCATTAACAACAAACTCAATTCAACCTCTCACCACTCTCTCTCTCTCTCCTCATCCACTCACATAACCCCCTCCGTCCGATGACCCCCATCTACCCTACCCGCCGGCCACCTCCGGCCTCTCTCCCTCCCTTCCAAACTCCGCCGGCGGCACTCCAATCCCAGCATCCCCTTGAAGCCCCACGCGACCTCCGAACCCACTGACAACTCCGGCACAGAACCCGTCGGCAACCACCTCCTGCCCAGGCGTTGACCCGCAATGCCCGGACTTGCCCCTGCCCCAGCGACCTCTACTTCCGCCCTACTCCGGTGGAACCCCCGACCCACACCCAGCCTACCCGGAACCCCCGCTCCCCTCGCCCAAACCTCAGCAGCTAACCCGCCGGTGAGCCCCTTCCTGCCTGACCCGCTTCTCAAGTCCTAAACCCCTCAGGCCCCATTCGGCGACCCAGCTCCGGCGAAAACCACAAGACCCATTTCTCATTTTTTTTCACCCATTTCCTCTTGTCACGATTTTACGACCTGCATAAACAAAGCCAATCTCAAAAACCAACAAAACCAAATAAAACAAATGCCACATGTGTTAATAGACCCATTAAACCCACTTAACCCCTTTTTTCCCATTCTACCCCCAACTACTTCTTTTTACCCCATTACCCAAAATACCCCTCACCCATATCATATTTTTATTCCCATTCACATGACATCACACCTCTCAAACCTCATGTGCACACACCCCATTTCCATGCACACTCATGCTAATTTCCCAAATTACCCTTAGCCCCATGCTTACTATTTAAAGAAGAAAAAGTCCCATTTTCAAAGATCTCAAAATTTAGTTTTAACTTTGGTGTGATAAAATTCTCTCCACCCCTCTATGTTGAGTATTTGCATTTTTAGCAAATACCTCAATATAGAGGTGTGTAGTGAAAATTATCTCTAGGATAAATTTCACCCCACCCCTCAATTATGAATTTTTGCATTTTTAGCAATTAATTCAAAATAGATTGATTTAGTGAAATTTATCCCTTATGGGAGGTAAATTCTAATTCATTCCTTTATGTTGAGATTTTGCATTTTTGGCAATTATCTCAATATAAAGTTATGATTTAGAATTTATTTCTTTGGGTTAATTCTAATGTACAATTTTATAATTTTAGGATTTGCATTTTTAGCAAATCTCTTTTATTTTTTAATTGTCCATTATGAATTCATCCACTATCCTCTTTATTTTTATTTTGTAATTTTTATTTTAGATTCAATAAATACATGGGTGAGGGATTATGATTGAGTGATTTTTTATGTATAATTGATAGATTGTTGATGTAATTGAAGATTCCATTCTAATTCAAAGCTTAAATGGGTTTGATCTCCTCCTCTTAATTACTTTTAGTTTAATCTTCTTTTGCTTTTATTTGTTTATCTTTTATTTGCGGATGATGATTATTGAAGGCTAATCTTCCATTCATGGGATGAAATTTTGAAGCCCTCATGAGTCCAATTTTGTTAGTTTACTTATTAGTACTATTTTTTTTATATCCCTTTTCTTAAATTAGCTTTTACTTCTTAATTAATAGTTATCAAAATTAGTATAGTTAGTTAGTTCAAAACAAATTCCCACCAAAAAATCCATAAAAAAAATATAAAAAGCAAAATCATAAAAAAATAGAAATATAATAATAAAATTCAAATGAATCTATATATGTCCCCTCCAATTTTGTGTTTCACCCTTAGATGTGGATTAATACCTCACTTACCGCTATATTCTAGTTTTGTTCTACTTTTATAGGTTGGTGAAGATTTTTGATGGATAGAGGAGTTGCCGCAACGACAGATACATTAAGAGAATAAATTTTTCTTATTTATCATGACCCTAGTCACACTGCCAATAGGCAAGGAACTGGACCTACTAATTGGTTGTCTCGTACAGATTTTATCGAAAAAATGATCGTAAAATGTAATTTGTTGATCCAAATTGTGCACGGGGCATACCGTTAGAAAGGTAATTCGGAGACCTTCAAGATTCATTGAGACCACTCCTGGGTCCAGGAGTTGACTTTGGGTCAAATATGGCTCGAAAGCGCATGTCGATCCTTTTGACAGGAGATCGTCGGACGAAAATGGATCGTTCGTCCACATGGTAAGTCAGAATAGCGCACGGGGTGGACCGTTGGAAAGTCTAAGAGATGTACTTAGACATTACTAAGAGTTTCGCTCAGTGGAAAAAGTTGACCTTGGTCAACCGGGGCCCAATGACCTCTCAGAGTAAAACGGATCGTTCATCACCACTATAAGTCAGAATTGGGAACATGATGGACCGTTGGAAATGGTGTGCAGTGACCTCCGGAGAGTTAACTTTTGTCAAACAAATCCCGGGAGCGCCCGGTGGACTTCGAATCAATTTTTATGGGAAAACTGATCGGTTGCCCAAATGGTTATGTTGTTTCATGCACAAGGCGGACCGTTGGAAAGGGGATTCAGAGCCCTTCAAAAATTAAAAGAGCTTTTGCTCTGACGATGAAGTTAATTATGGTTTAATCGGGGCCCGAGAACGCTAAGTGGCCTCTCGATTGATTTTTGATAGTCAAATGGTCCATTCATCCTAATTGTTATACCGATTCGTGCACAGGGCTGACCTTTGGAAAGGGGATTCAGATCCCTTTGAAGATTCAAAGTGGTTTTGCTCTGTTAACGAAGCTGACAGGAGTCAAACGGAGCCAGGAGCGTCTGATGGCCTCTAGATCGATACTCGGAGTATGACCTAGGGTTTGTAGTGAAATGGGGAGGTGCTAGGGACCTAAGGAGAGACTTAGGGGGTCCTAGAATGGTGTTTTTATGAGCCCCTCGATAAGTGATCTTAGAATAAGTGAAAGTCGTCGAATAGATACCAAATAATGTTTTGAAAAGAGGTCCATTCTGCGGATCTGATGGATGAGGATGACCGATTCAGAGGGTCGAAGTCGATTCTAAGGACCTAAGAAACTGATGTGGATGGTCGACTGTGAGGACCTAAAGAAGGTGACGACTGAGGTCAAAGGTAAGGTGTGACCAATTCTACGGGCCGAGGTCAATTCGTTGGACCTAAGTTGTAGCGACCAATTTTGTGTGTTGAAGCCAATTTTGAGGGCTTAAAATAAAGATGAACAGTTCTTCGGGTCAAAACCAATTTCGTGGGATTAATATAGAGATGACCAATTTTGAAGGTCACAGCCAATTTTGCGGGCTTAAGTAGAGATGACAAATTCTGACTGTCAAAGCCAATTCTGTGGGCTTAAGTAGAGATGACCAATTCTGCGAGTCAAAGATAATTCTGCAGGCTTAAGTTAGAGGTGACCAATTATGTGGGTCGAAGCCAATTCTATGGGCTTAATATAGAGATGACAAATTCTGCGGGTCAAAGACAATTATGCAGGCTCAAGTAGAGATGAACAATTCTGTGGGACAAAGCCAATTCTGCGAGCTTAAGTAGAGATGACCAATTCTGCGGGTTGAGGTTAATTCGGAGGACTAAATTTATAGCGACCAATTTTACGGATCGAAACCAATTCTACGGACTTAAGATAGAGATGACCAATTTTGAGGGTCAATGCCAATTATGAGGGATTAAGTAGAGATGACCAATTATGAGGGTCAATGCTAATTCTGAGGGCTTAAGTAGAGATGACCAATTCTAAAGGTCAAAACCAATTCTGAGGGCTTAAGTAGAGATGACCAGTTCTGAGGGTCAAAGCCAATTCTACGGGCTTAAGTTAGAGGTAACCAATTTTGCGGGTCAAAGTCAGTTCTGCGGGCTTAAGTTAGAGGTGACTAATTATATGAATCGAAGCTAATTATTCGGGCCTAAGATAGAGATGAACAATTATGCGAGCTTAAGTAGAGATGGCCAATTTTACGGGTCAAAGACAATTTTACAGGCTTAAGTTAAAGGTGACCAATTATGTGGGTCGAAGCCAATTCTGAGGGCTTAAGTAGAAATGACCAATTCTAAGGGTCAAATCCAATTCTGAGGGCTTAAGTAGAGATGACCAATTCTGAGGGGCGAAGCCAATTCAGCGGGCTTAAGATAGAGATGACCAATTTTGAGGGTGAAGCCAATTCTATGGGCTTAAGTTTTCTTAGAGAAATTTGAAGTATCCACTAGGGATATGTATCTTGAGGTTCCACTGAGCATTTGATTTTAGGTTTTGCAAGGGAAGAGGGAATGATCCAAAGGTTGGATGTTAATTAGTTGGGAAATTTTTTATTTTTGTAGTGTCTTTTGGAGATGTTTCCAGGAGGATATCCAATTGATTTTGGGAATTCCACTGGGGATACAAGAGTTCTGCTGGGGAGATGAGTGTGGTAAAAATGTTTTTCTTTGTGAAAAAGGTTCTAAAATCTATTTGGTAATTTTAGGAATAGGAATTTTTCGAGGATTTTCTAGCATTTTTTGAGAATTTTTATACAAATTTTCAAGGAGGGTCACGACCGGCATGGCTTGAATGGTGTCAAACTAAAGTGGCACGGTCTTTTGGGGCACCTTGAGTAGGTGGAGGGACAGTGTTGATCGATGGGTGGAAGCGAGATGCCGATCGGCATGCCCCTTAGCCTCCTATAAAAAGAGGGTTGGTTTTCCTCATTTTTCACAGTTTTCTGCATTGCCTTCTTCTGCAATTACCTTCTGCAAAGCATTTTAGCATTCGAAGATCAAGAGATGGCTGATTTTTCAAATAGATCAACACACATGGCGTGGCTCAATGTTGATGATTGGACCAACTTGGAATGGAGGGCTAGGGTGCTCCTTGCATTAGGCAGCGAGAATTCCTTTGACTCATTCGAGATTATTGTGGATAAGCGAACCCTCTTGTGTGAGCCATCCATCATCTTTATTCTAGGGGGTGAACCCTGGCAGCTATGTAAGTGTTGATGACCTTTGGTATTCTTTTCTTTTTTCTCGACGATATTTCCTAATTTCTTGAACTTTGACAAGGGGTTTTCCTTTTTTCTTTTAATAGTCTAATGTTTCTATGTTAACTCTGCGTGCTCGAGGGACGAAGGGTCTTAAAGATGTTTGGGAGAAACTTTCGCCTATGGTGCATTGGGTGGTGTCATCAACTAATTTTTGGGGACTGACATCTACTCTATACGGGACACCTCATTCTACGATTGTTTTCTGCGCTCTGGGGGAGAAGTGGTAGGACACCACCCACGCCCTTAATTTTGGCTTTGGGTAGATGACGGTGACTCTGATAGATGTCCATCAGATGCTGGGACTGGACTGTGATGGGGTGCATATTGAAGTGGTTAGGACTTTGAGGGTGACACTAGCGGCGGTGACAATGGCGTCAGGTGAAGTGGAGAAGGTAGTTTTGGGGGACTCTCTTCGTTTGTCTCTTCAGAGGGAGTTATTGCTGAGTAGGAGGATTGATGAGGAGGAAGGTCTACAGGTGCGGCAGATGGCGCATTTGTTTATTCTTCTGGTGTTGGTTTTTTTTTAATGGCAACGAGTGGCAACATCGTCCACTTGTGTTTTTGCCATTGCTAAGGGTGTTTTTGAACGTCCCTCTTTATAATTGGGGGAGACTGACTTTAGCGATCCTTTATTCTTATCTTGATGTGTTCAGCGGATGCTACCGATAAACTTTTACTGGAGTCACATATCTTCTTGAGGTATTCTTTATTTTACGCATTTTTCATTATGCATTCACAGTTTTCCTTGATGTGTTTTATTCTTGATTTCTTCGTTGTTGACTTTTTGTCATTTGCAGACGTGGTTCTATGAGTTGATTGGGTATAACACCCAATTGATGGCTTTGAAGGATGAGTTTATTAGGGACTTTTATTGAATGTATCGATGGCGAAGGTCTAATCGGTTATCGAAGAAGTCTCTCTATCTGGACATAGTGCATCAGGTCTTGAACGGCCTGACTAGTAAGCGGGTAAATCCTTCTTTTTATTTTGAGATCATTTTTCCTTTATGATCTTTTCTGATATTAATCTTTATCCGTTGGGATTTTATAGGTGACCTTTTATCCGTGGCGAACTGCCATTCAACACACAAGGATGATTGCGGGTAACGCGCATATGCGGCGTTTGCTGGCTCATGAGTTTGGCTACTCCTGGTACCATGGGGGAGAGTAGTCCGAAAGGTTGTGTAGGATGAGGTTGCGGTGCCACGGGTGAGGCCCCTTTCTATATGAGGCGAGTGCGGGAGATGGCAAATGATGCGCGGGTAGCGACAATGATGGACGAGCCTTACTCGTCCTATACAGATATGGTGGCGGCGTATGATTACTTAGACTTTGTGTCAAGCTAGTTGATGCTGCCCGGTATATATGACATGATGCCTCTCCCCCCAGGCAAATTTGAGTCGACCGGTAGGGTCTTCCCACTGCGCAGGTGGTGCGTCGACATTGGCGGCAGAGGTTTCTTTTGTGCGGCTGGCCTCTCCTTCTTATAATATTTGGCGGGGTGATGGAAGGTTAGTTCATTTGGTGCACCGTCCTAATGTGATGGATACGGAGGAGTTGGGTTTGACTGAGGTGGTCCTCTAGCCATAGGTATACTTCTTATCTCTTAATCCTTTTGATTTCCTGATTTCTTGCTTTGCCTCAGCTTGACTAATTTGCTCTTTTTTTTTCTCTTTGTAGCATATCCGAGTCTCCACCAGGCTGAAGGATGTCCGGGATTGGATATCTTTCGTAATCACCCATATTCATGATGCAATTTTGATTCCTTCTTGTGTGGTGTCGTCTGCCTCATTTGAGGAAGAGTCTGTCTCGTGGAGTGGTGATACGTCATCTCATCACTGGGGGAAGAGAGCGCGCCGTAAGGAAGGAGGTTCCTAGAGAGAGAGAGAGAGAGAGATATGTAAGTGGGTGAGAGAGAGAATATAGGTGGGTGAGAGAGAGAATATAGGTGGGTTTGGGTTGAGTCCTTTTTTTTATCTCTTTATTTCCTTCAAAATCAATGTAACACAACAAGTATCTATGCAAATAAAATGAAGTTTTTGTTAATTTTGTAATTTTAATGACTTAATGCACATGCTCTTTTTACTTTGCTGCTAAGACCTTAAAAAGGATTAAAAATGATTTGGGAGAGAATTTATTTAAAAAAAATAGTATAAGTAAAAAGTATAAAGAAAAGAATATTTAGAATTCTTTTGAGAATAGAAATTATTTTTATTGAGTTTTTTAGTTTTGACAAAAAAGGAAAAAGGGAAATTTTCAAAAATAGGGGGTTGCCGATTGGCATGACCCCTGTCCTGCCTATCGGCACGTCAGTCCAGTCCACTCAATCCAAGGCTTTGATTGCACTTTCTTAAATTGCTTGGTACTTGGTGGGGTAAGTATTTCTCCAATTTTTACAGGGTTTCTTATCTTTATTTGAGGGTTTTCAAGTATAAATAGGGGTGTATGTGGAGAATTTTCTTCACACCTCCTCATTCCTTCTCTTTTGCATTCTTATTTTCTTACTTTACGAAATGGATCTCCCTAGTAGTGTTAAATTTACTAACTACCTCGAAACCTTGGAAGTAATGTTCTCATAGAATGTGGATTATGATGCTTTCAACATACATCGAGTCTCCTTATGGTGTAACGGGCCCACAAAGTGGAACATGCTAATGGCAACAGTGGATTTCTGATACCCTGAAAACCATGTTTTTCGCTTTGGGTTGGACAAGGTCTGTCTTATCTATGAAGAGTTCTCTGCCATATTGGGGATAAATCCCAGTGTTTTTTCGGTCCCCTCGGGAGCTATTAGCGGGACTCCTCCATATCTCACCTTCGGCGGCTAGGTCATTGCTAATAGGAGGAGTGATCTTTCTTCACGCTATGCTTCATTTTTTACATTTGCAGGATGTTGGTGATACTGGCTATGCTGGAGCCGTCATCCTGGGGTTGGTTTCAAAACTGCTGTTGATGAGTGGAGAATTGTTTGTGGACCCACAACTTACAACTATTGCTTCTTGGATGTCGTACTATTGCAATCCTGCGACGGTGATATTGGTAAAGACTTTGAATGGTCTGGATTCCTGGCGAGAAGGTCATTCTAACTTTTATAGGGGTAGCCCCGTAATACTGTTCATGTGGTTATCAGAGGGATTCCGTATATCGATCCCACCTAAGTATCCTTTGCCGGGTATGGTAAAAAAATTTATGTTTCTTTATCAGTGTAGGCCTGGACATCGAGAGTTGAGAGAATTGGTTCATAGAGCACGGGTCTCGAGGCTTATGTTGGTCAGTGGCTTGGTGGGGAAGCTAATGGCCATTCTGGAACTGGGAGAATACTAGTACGTTCGATTAGTTAGCCTCAGGTAGATGTCTTTCTACTTTTCCTAGTGGCTTCCGTTCCAATTTGGCTGAGAACGGATTGTGCCACCTCAGACTCTAGACTTCTTTCCCGTGGAGGATTTGACAGAGCGTATACGCATGCGGCTTGGCTCCTTATGGGGGAATCATTGACTATCGACCCGTCCATCCCAGTCTGTTGGTAGAATCTGACATATCTCAAGGGACTATATGAAGTGGTTGTGGAGAAAAGTGGTTGCCAAGATTCTGGTTATGGAGACTGGGCAAAGGTGGTTCGCAATATCTGACACCATGGAGGGAGGTGTTGTGGTTTTTCCCATGCTAGTCCGAGCATATCGTTCTATAGAGCATCTGCGACACTCTATTCAGGCAGGGAAATTTTAAGGAGCTTAGGATGTGGGTGATGATGGGGCCGACTTTTCTGGCAGGTGCGGGTATAATCCCTAGGGAGTTTATTTGTGAATCTTGTATAATGGGTGTTTGGTAATAATTTGAGGGTTATTTTGGGTGTAGTGGGGCTTGTTTTTTATTTTGATTTTAGAAAGGTAGGAGTAGGCTAACAAGTGAGCCGTTTGACTCCATATGCTGGAGTAATTGTAATGGAATTTTCAAATAATGGAATAAAAAAGTTTTTAACCATCTATTTTTTACTCTCAATGAGTTTTTGCATTTGAATTATCTTTACTAATCGCTAAGGCATATATAATCCTTTTGCCCATGTATGTGATAAAACGAACTGTCGTTCTCGGGGATAAGAAAATAATAGTATTCTGTAAAAAAGAAGGGGGTCGTGCTCATGCTCTGGGGTTTTAGAAATTCTCTGAAATTCATTTTTGAAAGTAAAAATATTTTTTTAGAGGAATAGGCCCCATGTAGTTCTGAGTAGAGGGAAATTAAGAGACTTTTTTTAGAATAGAAAGGAGATGAGAAGAGTCGTATCACATCAAGATTTCAAACTAGGGTTATAATTTATTGAGACGGTCCATGTTGACTGGACGATCCATCTCTTCTCCGTCAAGGTCGGTGAGCATAGAGACGTTGCCTAATAAGATCTTCTTCACAATGTATGGGTAGCTCCAATTGGGATTGAATTTCCCTCTGGGGTCCCAGATAGGCTCTAATATTTCTTTAAGGGATCAGCCCCCTTCTTAAACACCGCGGTCTTTAACTCTCTTATTGAATAATTGTGTTATTCGGTGATATAACCCTTGTATGTGATATAGAGCCTTTAATCTCCTTTTATCCAGGAGTGACAGCTTGTCAAGACGGCCCTGAAGCTAGTCTTCCTCGTTGACTTTGATTTCAAGGGTAATGCGTAGTGAAGGAATTTCTAGCTCCATGGGTAGGAATTTTTCCATGTCGTATACTAGAGAGTAAGGGCTAGCCCCAGTAGATATATAAACTGAAGTGCGGTAGGCCCAAAGGGCGTAGAGGATCCCGTCGGCCCAATCTCGATAACTCTCAATTACCTTACTGATGATGGCTTTAAGTTTTTTATTAGCCAGTTCAACTGCACCGTTGGTTTGAGGTCGATAGAGAGAAGATTTATGTCTTTGAATCCCATACTCTTCGACCACTTCTGTGGCTTCTACCTCAAAATGTAACCCATTATCTGATTCCAGCTCGTGTGGGACCCCATATTGGAAGATGATATTTTCTTAATGAACTATGCCTCTTTCTTAGCATTCAAAACTACATATGACTCGGATTTGACCCATTTGGGGAAGTAATCAATGGCAACCAAGATGAATTCATGTCCGTTGGAGGCTTTGGGTGTAACCTTCCTTATGACATCAATGCCTAATGTGGAAAACGGATAGGGAGAAGTCATGTTGTACAATTCCCATGGCGACAGCTGTTATAGGTTGGAGAATTGTTGGCATTTGAGACATTGTCGAAATAGGCTGTGTGATCCTAGACCATGGTAGTCCAGTAATAACCCTATCGGATGATTTTCTTGGCGATCACATGTCCATTCATGTGGGGTTCGCATTCCCCACTGTGGATTTTCTGCATCATATCTTCAATGTCAACCCCTAAGATGCAGTGCAAATGGGTTCCATTGAAGTTCCTCTTGAACAGTTCTTTATCACAGATAATATATTGTCCTGCCAGTCTACGGAGGGTTGCTAGGTCTTTCTTATCAGAAACTTGGGGATACCTACCATGCTTGAGGAGGCGCCAAATATCATAGTACCAACAGTTGGCTATATCGAGATCTTTTTCTGTGATGAGCACAATGTGGTAGCAGTGGGTTGGTTTATCTTATTTTTAGACAAGAAAAGGGGCCATTATTATTCCTTTGGCCATGTAAATCATAGAGACTAAGGTAGAAAGGGCATTTTCTGGGTTATTCTTTGCTCGGGGAAGGTAGTGGAAGGTGATTTCTAATAACTGGTAGGATAACTCGTCTAGATAGGCATGGAAGGGTAAGAGTTTCTCGTCCTTGACTTTCCATCTTCTGAGTACTTAATCGATTATGAGGGATGAATTTCCATAGACATCTAGGTATCGAATTCCTTTCTTGAGAGAAACTGTAAGGCCTACCGTGCACGCCTCGTATTCAGTCATATTGTTGGTGCAAGGAAAATCCAACTTGATGGCAATGGGAGTGTGAGAGTCATCAGGGGAAATTAGGATATCCCAATTCCATATCCTTTCTTATTGATAGCACCATCAAAAAACATTTTCCATCGAAGATATTCTTAGGATATACAAAGGATATTCTCATATGGGAATTCGGAAATCCAGACATTGATTTCTTTCATAGGGTAGCCCGTGAAGTAGTCAAAGATGGATCGTCCTTTCATGACTTTCTGTATGACATAGACAATATTAAATTCGGCTAGAAGCATCAACCAACAGGACATTCGGCTGGATAGGGCAGACTTCTCGAGTAGGTACTTAATCAGATCCATTCGAGATACAAGTTTGATGGGAAATACGAGCATGTAGTGCCATAATTTTTGGGTGACTTAGACTAGAGCGACACATGCTTTCTCCAGAGTTGTGTAGTTAACTTCGTACATGGCCAACCTGTGACTGGCATAGTAGATGGCCCTCTATTTGTGGTATTCTTCATGGTATTGGGCTAGCAACACTACACCAAATCTGTCGAATTGTCACGGTCATTGACCTTGACAAGTTTGACTTGTCAAGGTCAATGACCGTGACAATTCTAGGGGTGACAAATTTTGTTATCACGGACTTATCACAGTCATGTCACAGCCCTTGACCTTGATAAGTTTTGTCATGGTTGAGGACCATGACAAACCCGTGACATTTAATAAAAAATTGTCACCGTTATTGACTGTGACAATTCTGGACAGAATTGAAAAAAACTCTGCTGGGTAGTGTTGCCACTGTCACTGCCCAATAGTATATTTGTACCTGTTATAGCAACGTTGTACCTGTTCAAACATTATATATCCAAATAAAATAGAGATAATGCAAATATACATTCAAAACAATATGCATCACGATATAATCTGAATAGAATTCAAATATAACAAATTAAAACAACAATTTAATTCAAATACTGTCACTGAATGTCTGGGATAAGGTTAAGTCTTCGGAGGTGAGTAGGCCACACGATATACGAATTGACACACCCGCCAATATACATCGTGCCGCAATGTTCGCACAATCACAAGGGGGATTTCTCCTTCCCGGGTATCACATGCGTGACGAGCACCTTAGACTCAATGTCTTGAAGCAAACGTCCATGAATTGGCATACCCTGGACGGTATTCGAGTCCCTCAACCCTCTCCCTATCCGCTAGCCATCAAATATGTCCAGTATAAACACGCTCGGCCAACCAAGTGTCGACATCAGTCGGTTGAAGGGAGCCAAATAGGGGAGTGGATCATCAAAGTCCGCACATGTCGGCGATGAAGCAGCGAGGTCCACATCCTCGTCATCCTACCCCTCTTCCTCCTACACCTCCTCCTCCACCACCTTCTCCACCACTTTCTCCTTCCCTTTCCCCTTACGGTTTTTGCCCAACGAACTCTTCATGAATGAGAACATATCTTGGACCGTCGCCTCCAAACGGGATAGCTTCTCATCATGCGAGTCCACCATTCGATCCAACTCGGTGTCGCTCGTCTCCAATCCGATGATCCTAGATTTGGCCACCCCCGAGATCACCCCTTGTCCTCCCCTTGCGATCAGCGCCAAGCACTTGGCTGAGTGCATTTGTGGACAAAAATGCCTTGTCGGCATCAGACTACGACTCATGCACTTCCTTAAGTTTTGCCTGAAACGACAAAAAGCACATGATTAGTAAAATAATTAAATAAAAAAATTATAACGTTATTAACAAAAAGTAAACTGTCGGATTACTTACAATCGTGAACGCGACGCTCAAGGACACCTCCTTATCCTTCCCCTTCTTTGTCTGAATAGCCACATAAGTATCAAGCCTATGTGACCTACCCCAGGGCCACTCCCTGTCCCCTGAAATAAAATAAAGTAAAATTAGTATCGGCCCCGCAAAGTAAAATAATGCAGAATAATATATTTTTGAAGTTATAGAAAAATTAAATCTTACCATCATCCTATGCTCCACCTTAGCGTAAGACGTCCGGTCGGAGTAGTGCACGTCCGTCTTTTTTGCCCAATTTTCCCTCTTCGATTGGCGAGATGCCAATTGTCGCTCCCCAATTTCAATCGATTCCTTCGGCAGGACAGATTCACGCATTCGGATAATGGACTCTCGGGTCTTCCCAAAGTACCGGGTTCGCATATTTTTCTTCCACGTCTTGTGTTGCTCCTTCAACTGCTCCAAGACGGAATCGCATAGCTTTGGATCCAAGCTGAATTGTTCCTGTCCAACAAATACAATGTAAGTTGCGAATAAATATAAATATAAATATATATAAATATAAAATGAAATCGAAATCGAAATTGAAATTGAAATATTCAGATAAATATAAATATAAATACATTACCTATAGTGCCACCAAACAGCTAACTTGAGCTCATTTGGCTCCTCCCTCCAACTAGTGTATCCCGGGCTGATGATCGTCTTTACTAGATCGAGTGATCTCGCTAATAGCCCCGTCTTGTTCTCGATGGCCATCCCCAATTTGTCATATTTGGGGAGTCTAGGGGCCGAAGAGCCCTCGTCGCCTCCGCTACCACCGAGCCCAGACGACATCATCATAACCAACATCATCATCCTCGCCTTAATACCTGAAGTAGACATTTGCTGTAAAAAAATGTTGTTATTAGTACAAACCAAAATGAATTAGAAGAAGACATGCAAATATGTACAATTACTACAAATCCAAATGAATTGTTACTGTTTAACACCTCAATTCTGAATTCCAAAACAACAGCATCTAGCTCATAATATGTACAATTACGACAAATTTGAAACATCCCCACCCCCACCCCTACTGCCCACGCACACGCACACTACACAAGAGAGAAAATGATAAAGTGAAAATCAATTAAAAGCATTAAAAATGGATTGATAAAGTACAAATTGTAATATTTATTACAAATTGAAAAATTATTTCAAATTCGGGTTATCATAAAAAATGGATTGATATTATGTAGGAGCATCCATGTCATCCACACTACTATTTAGACGCTTTGGCGCGTGTAGGACAATTGACCACGGATCGTTGTTGATATACTTCGAGTAAAACACTTGGTTAACCTTTTGAAATGCACAAACAAACGGCTCATCACTCACGTGGTTGTTGCTCTTTAACTTGGACAAGTCAACCATGATGAAATTGGTGACAGGATCAACTTTACAAGCATTTTTATCCTCAACTCTTACCCAGTCACAGTAAAATACAACCTCTTTGAAGCTTATATAATCCAATCCAAATATATTTCAGATTACACCATAGTAAGTCATTTTAGCTTCAACTAGGTTTTTATCTTTTGCTCTCGCTCGAAAGAAATAAGAGCCTTGTATGAAATGCCCGAGTTTTGTACATTTGTACTTTCCTCATACACTTTAGCGCCGAAAACGTAATCGTTCAATCAATAATTTTTGTACTCTTGTGCCACGAACAAGGGTCCAGTGGCTAGACGAGCAAGCCTTGATGTCGCATCACCCGTCTTTAAGAGCTGAGAACATATAAATTAATTATATTAGCTATAAAATTTGAGTGTAATGTAACGTTATATAATGACCATTTTCATTATAATTACCTCTTGTGTCAACCACATCCTAAATTCGATGTTTGATTGTACCATTATTTTTTGTCTTTTATTGTTCTCACAGGCTTCATATTTTCTGCATATTACAAAATTAATCATGTATAAAATAATCTAAAATAATGTTAAAAATTATAATAATTGAAACTTACTTTTCTCATTTTTCGACATCTTCGTGTGTGTCAAATAGATAACGAGCTACTTGTTCATGTTGCAAACTCGTTAATTTCACTCGTTTTCCCATCACATGACCACCATCATCGACGATCTCATCAGTGTCATCAACGCTGGTCGAGTCAGGCATATATTCCCATGTATATATTGATAACTTTCATCAATCTTTCAAACGGATACATCCTCCGATATCTAACTGGACCACAAAGAAGTGCCTCGTCGCAGAGGTGTACTAACAAGTAAACACTTATGTCAAAGAATGTTGGGGGAAAGTACTTCTCCAACACACAAATCGCTTCGATCACCGCCAATTTTGCGGCAACTATGTGTTCTCGATTGACTAACTTCTCATACAAGAGTGAGAAGGTAATACTAATTTACATAATATCCCTCCGCAAATCCTTGTGCCTGGAGAAACAGTGCTTAAACAATAGAGGAACAAATTGCATGAACACATGCCAAGCGTGGGACTTACACTTATGTAAATCATGAGTAGTATAATTCACAATCCTTAGAAAGTTGGACGAAAAATTAGATGGGCCCTTCAAATTATATATTGTGTCTAAAAGCACCTTCCTTTCCCCACTCATCAAAGTAAACTCACCGGGGGGGAATTATTGTCCTTCCCCTACTATCTTCTTTTAACCATAGTTGTGGCTTAAGTTTCAACGATTTAAGGTCTTTTTGTGCATTTTCTCCATCCTTCGAATGACTCCCCCCAAGGCAAGTGCCCACAATATGTTCATCGAAGTTCTTCTCTGCATGCATCACATCCAACACATGGCGCACCGAGTTATTCTTCCAATAAGGCAAGTCAAATAAAATTGACCTCCTAGACCATACCTTTCTTGTCTTAGTTTCATTCCCAGGTGGGTCTTCTTATGCTTGACATTCTTAAATTTGGGATTCTTACCTGGCATATTAGGGCCACATTCAGAATATTTACTTTCAATTTCTGAACCTGAAAGTTGTCTTGACAGTAGCCTATGTTCAACCCCGCCTAATAAAAAATTGGAACCTTTCTCAAATCTGAAACTATGAGCCGGGGGTAAAAACCTCCTATAGAAATGGTATATATTTTTTGAGCTTAAGGATAGATGAAGAGATTCAGTCTCCCCTCTACAAATAAAACACCCCAAATAACCATGTATTACACAACTGGATAATGCCCCATAAGCTGAAAAATCATAAATTGCCCACATCAACATAGCTTTCAGCGTAAACTCTTATTTTTTACAAGAGTCAAATGATTGCACACCCTCTTCCCACAACTCATTTAATTCTTCTATTAAAGGAGCAAGGTAGACTTAGATGTCATCACTCGGTGCCTTTGTCCAGGTATCAACAAAGACAACATCGAAATTTCAGGTCTCATACACTATGAAGGAGGGAGGTTGAGTGGGGTTAGGATCACTGGCCATGCAATCTGATTGGTGCTTAGATTTTCGAATGGATTGAAACCATCTGTTGATATAGCAAAATGAATGTTGCATTGTTCTCGAGCAAAATCGGGATACTCATAATTCATCCTCCTCCAGGCTGTAGAATCAATAGGATGACGCATGAGATTACCCCTACTTCTGCCCTAGCATGCCAAGTCATTGCCTCCGCTATCCATGGTACTGTGAAAAATCGCTTTAATCTAGGCCCGATGAGGAAATATTTCAACACTTTTTGAGGCACTTTTGAGCTTGTGCCTTCCTTACTAGTAGATTAGACATATCTATGTTCATCGCATACCGAAAAACGATCTAGATTTTCATACTCATTTCATTATAGTATGCAGTCATACACACAAGCATGAATCAATTTATACTTCATTCCCAAACCTTTCAAACTGTTCTTCATAACATGATAGCTATTTGGAAGCGTATTCTTCTTAGGTAGTAACCCCTTCACCCATTTCAGAATTCATGTCACGCTATTACCAAAGAAATCGTACTGCGTCTTCAAACTGTACAGACCAACCATGGCATGTAAAGTTGTTTGATCTTTCTCACAGCTAGAGTATAACGGCTGGGTCGCCTTAAATTTTAAACTTTGGTAGTCATCGTCAAGGTTTATCATCATATCTTCATGAGCACTTAAACCTTGTACATCATCAGTAACCTCATTCTCCTCTACTTCATAAACTCCATATGCATCATAAACTAAATCCTCTAATATATTATGATCTACGTCGTCCCCTTCTACATCTATCCTACTTGTTGAAGGTTGTTGTGAAGGTTGTTCGGGGACAAAAGGAACTTTTAATTCACCGTGAAAACTCCAAAATCGATAACTATCTTGCATACCCAATTTTAACAAATGTAGTTCAACTGTTTTCCACCCTAAAACCTTACCACTCTTACCCCTAGCAAACGGACACAGAAACTCGTCATCATTATGACATCTCTTTGCGTATTTCACAAATTCATTAGCACCTCTACGAAACACATCCCCCATTCTATTTGTCTCACCCATCCACTATTTGTATTTCGGATATCCCATCACTGCTACCACAACTAATCACCTATTAAAGGTAAGAAGTGTATATTCATGGATTAGTACAAATAAAACTTAGATTTATAGTATGTTTTATTTAATTATATCTTCGATTCTTAAATTTCAAATTTAAATTCAATTTATAATAGAAAATTATATTTCCTCCATCTCCTCTAAAGGGTGAGTGGTCCTATCCCATTCAAGACCGCATATTTCTATAATATACTTAACAGCTCATGCACATTGATACGATTTGAGAAAAATTCGACAGCATATCCCCGTAGTTCTCCAAGTACACGATGTAGATTGGCAAGTGTGAGTGTTATTTCAATTGATCAATTGAAATAACAGTCACACTTGTCAATCTAGTATGTACCCAGAGAACATTAGGATACGACTGCAGAACTTCCTCCAAAAGTAACAATTTTAAGCCACTAAGAGTATTATTATATAGAAATTATGAAGTCCCAAACTGTCCAAACGGGACAATTCGAGAGATCTCATTACAGGGGTAATGACTCCCGAATGGCTCTAAGGGCTATTAAATGCGTACGCATAAGAACTATAAGGCTAGTATCTATGCGAACTCTATGTAATTTCAAGTGTATATATATATATATATATATATATATTGTTCGTTATACAAAGTAATTTTCAAAAAAAGTTGAAAAATCTCACCCCCATATGGACAATAATCCAGTGGTAATTCCACTTTTAAAATTAACCAACCCAACATCGATCCACTATAATCCAACCGCAATGTCAACAACAAATGTGTATCTCGTACTCCTTCTAATTCATCTACTCAATTAATTTTTTTCATCTATTAAACTAACAATTAAAGTATAAAATTATTAATTTACTAATTTACAATGAGGGGCAATCCTACTTTCATATATTAATTTGCTAAAAAAATTAATAATCAATCAATTCGTTTACAAGGGGAACTATTTGCATATAAGGGAAACTATCTAATAAACCAATCAAAATTTAATAAAAAAAAATTAACAAGCCTCACCCTGCCCCATTTCCCTTGCCCCACCCCCACTCCCCTCCCCACACACACACGCAGCCCCCCCCCCCCCCCCGACATCATTGCCCCCTCCTGCACATACGCACAAACACGCATATACACGCACACTACACACACATATACACACATGCGCACATACATATACACACACGCGCACATACACACACACATGCAGCCTCCCCTGCCCCACCCCCTTCCCCCACCACACACACACACACACAACCCCATCCCCTTCCCCACCCCCCACTACACACACACGCACACCCACATACACCCCCCTCCCCTCCCCTCCCCACCCCCACCCACCACACACATGCATGCACACACACACACACGCGCACACACACACACGCAGATATATACACACACACACACATATATATAAATAGGAGAGAGAGAAAGAGAGAGAGAGAGAGAGAGAGAGAGAGAGAGAGAGAGAGAGAGAGAGAGAGAGAGAGAGACCAACCTGAAAGTAGAGAGAGGGAGAGCAACGCGTATAGAGAGAGAGAAAGTGGAGGGAAACAAAGCGGTGGGAAAAAAGGAGGGGAAAGGGTTTTTTGTTGCTAAACTTGTCACGGACATGTCATGGTCTTTGGCCGTGATAATATTATAAGAATTGTCACGGTCATTGACCGTGACAAAAAATGCATCTTTTTTTTGCCACGGTCAATGACCGTGACAAGTCTGGCAGGATAAAGGGTGTCAATTTGGCCTTTTTGGTGTAGTGCAAAGCCCCAACTGTAGTGTTTGTTATGGTTACATATAGGATTAGGGGAAGACCAGGCTGCGATGGCATGAGTACCAGAGGTCGGGTTAGGTATTGCTTGATTCGATCAAAGGCTTCTTGGCAGGCTTCGTTCCGTACCTTGGTAAAATCCTTTCAGAGGAGTCTGAAGATGGGCTCACAGATAGAAGTCAACTGGCTGATATACTGTAATTTTTCAAGGAACCCCGTATTTCTTTCTCCGTTCAGGGTGGTGGCATCTCGAGTATGGCTTTCACCTTGGCAGGATCTGCTTCTATCCCTTTCTCACTAACCATGAATCCCAAGAGCTTTCCTTTGGTAACACCAAAGACACATTTTTGTGGGTTAAGTTGCATCTCACTACAAGAAAAAGTACTTTCCACGACACCTAAAATGCGTCATGAAACTGTTTCCACGACACATTTTCTGTAGTCGTTGAAGGGGGTGTCGTAGAAAGTTACCTTCTATATCGACACCTTTGTGGTGTCGTAAAACTATTTTACGACACCCCTCAAGTGTCGTTGAAACAAATATCCACAACACCTAGTTACCAGTCGTAAATATCCACGACACCTTTGTAGTGTTGTAAAACTATTTGACATCGGTCAAGTGTCGTTGAAACAAATATTAACTACACCTAGTTACTAGTCGTAAAAGTCATTACCAAAAAAAAACTTCCATGACTACTTATTACGTGTCGTCAATGTTATTTTATGACTGAACGTACGTGTTATTAATATTGTACAGGACTAAATATAAGCGTCGTTATTATCATTTTACGATATATAAGATATGTCGTTAAAAGTGTATAATTGTTTTTTATAAAAATTAGCTTCTCAAATGCCTGTTGCTTATACTAATATTAACATATCCACATATATGATTGTATCACGATTAGCCATTCCACAATTCTTGAAATTTCAAAGAAACTTATATAATTAAAGAGGAACTCATAATATACTCTCATAACCATAATATCAAAGTCTTGCCCAAAAGAGTAGAATGAATAAATACTTGGGTGTTACAAGTCACATAAAAGCATGGGATTATAATGAAATGAAACGAGCATAGCCTAACAAGTTAAAATCCAATCTTCCTTCAAAAAATAACTAATAGCATTCTTCAAAAACATTCCTCCCAACATGTCTTCAACATCTTCCAAAAATAATTACCTGTTCAGAAAACAATATTAGTAAATACTCTCGTAAATTAACAACACACTTGTAATAAAAAAATAAAAAGTCGAAGTATACCTTCAATCCAAAAATCAATGAAGAAACACCATACCCACTCGATTCCTTACGTTTTTTCTGAAATCGATACGAGAGAATGTCAAAGAAAAATTCTTAAAATAAAATTCAAGAACTATAACTATTCCACTCACATAATTAGTTAAAATGAATGTATCGATGTGGCCATTCTATGGTACTTCCTTTTGCATCATCAAGTATGGAAAACGCATCCGAGTATCGAAAAACTGGCACTTTGGACACTAAAATTTCAACAACCCATACTTTATAGCAATCAGGCCCAAGGATTTGATGGTGCACTAGTGACTTCGGGTCTATAGAGTCAAGTTCAGCGCTTGCCACTTCTTTTCCAGTACCCAACCAATGTAACAATTTGCAGGGGGAGTTTCTTTGTGGAACACTTTGTGCAAATGAACTTTCTCGATTGCACTAATAAACAGTATAAAGAAAATAATTATTAATGCAACCAGTAAAACAATTTAGGCTTACATAATTCACTAACAATAACCTGTAGAGTATGTGTGTCATTATGCATGGCATCCCCACAACCCTCATGTTGACCCTATAGAAATTGCAAGTGAAGTATATAAAAACAAACTAAGGGAAAAACTATATGTGTTGAATCATGTTTAATTTTAAAAATATACCACATTTGGTTCATTTCCTTGTGTCATTTGACTTTCCATGTGCATCTTCCATTCCAAAAGTTGTTGAATTTGATTTTTAAGAGCCGTTACCCTTGAATTACTATATAACGACGCATTTACCTTTATAGGCGTCACCCCAAATCCAAGACCTCAGACATGACCCGGACGTTCAGGACCAAGAACCTTTACTACTGCATCATCTCTCAACGATATTGAGTCATGAGATGGAATTTTTTCCATCTTTTCCTAAAATAAATACAAGAATTCAACATATTAAAAAATTATAATAAACACATTGTATCTTTAAAAAAAATTGTAAAGTGTTGTGTAAGTGTATAAGTCATTACTATTGCTTCACCAACAACTTAATTAACCGGATCGCCATTTTCTCTCCTATGTCCCCTTATCCAAATGTCTCCTATGCATAATTTATCGAGGCCTATCTTGGGAGATTTTTTTTCTATTCACTCCACTTGATAAGTCAACCTCCACACATACTCTTGCCAAGATAGGCCTCGATAAAGATGTTCTAGCAGTATATAGTTTTAGAGGATATCCAACTGCATTACAAACGGAAAATATGCTTTCCTTATTGTATAAATGAATCAGCAATAGAGGTAGATTAATCCAGACTGGAACAAAACTATCTATAAGTCACACCCTATGGAAGTCCTCTTTATGAAACAAGAAAATAAAAATATGTTTTTGATCTATCAATCCTATATTGAAAATTTCCAGATTGGAACCTTTCTGATACTAGCTATAAATGGCCGACCATGTGAAAATTTCCTAACCAAAGTATATTTGAAAAGTGTGTCCATATTGTGGATGATAAGGAAATGTAACATAGTGACACTGAGAAACAAGACAATGAGCAGATCATCTATGTACCTGCAGTTGATATTTTAGTGAGAGAATGAGACTTTCATTATTTGTCGCTCTTGTGTGCCATTTGTCGTGTTTCATCAAGAACAGTCCTGGAAAAAAAATAGAGGCTGTCAATCAGTAATCATTTATGTTAATCAACTATATAGAAAAAATGAGTACAATCAAGAAAACATTATTAATATTTTACTACATAATCCATACTTCACCACACACACACACATGTATATCCCGTACTACACTAGATATGTACACATGACTCCACACTAGACACATACACATGGCTCCATTACTCCTCCATACTTGTTTGTTGTTGGTTTTTATTGTGGAAGCATAGTTATTGTCTTGTCAGTGCGAAAATGTTGATTTAAATGTGGTTTGTCATTCCCCTCCAAACATAGAGTGAGTGAACACCACACACAAAGTTCAAACCTTAATAAAGAAAAAGAAGCTATAGGCAGGGAGATGGTGAAGATACATATGTTATTTCAGCTATAGCTGCTGCCATTGCATGATACTCAGCTTTACAGATAGACACAAATTCTTTGGGTTGTCTTTTTGAAGCCTAAGAGATACAATTTTCACTAGGGAAAAGACAATAGACTAGGGTAGATCAGTGTGTTGTAGGACACCCTGCCCAGTCTGCATCGGAGAAGACATAAAGGACATGGTAGAAGATACAATTTTCACTAAGGAAAAGACAATAGATAATTTATCCATGCATTGTACTGATCCACCTATAATCTGTCAAGGATTCTTTGATGTTGGTAGGTTCAATATAATATGAGATACTGGCTTGGAAAATAGTTGGTGAAGTTGTGTTTGATAGTTGTCTAGCCTTGGATCGTGTAGTTATGGAATGGTAATTTTTGGAGGTGTTGGCTGAAGAATTTTTCGGTGTGCCAGACTGTAAAGGTATTTCCAAATGAATGCCATCTAAATTGAAAATGGTGGGAGGCAATTGGGAAATTGAATTTTGATACTATGAATTGTTTTGTGATTGTGGATGATTGGTAAAGTAAGTATGTGAATGTATAGTATTGTCATGTGGTTGCGTATGATCATATGGGTGAGCAAGAAGGTGTGTAGTGGTACTTTAATCAAGTATACTGTCTTGTTGTTGCGTGGTAGGATAAAGCATGCTTCCTTGTGGTTGCATATGAAGATGTGGGTGAGTAGGTAACTGTGTTATGATATTTTATTCAAGTACAGTATCCTCTAGTTGCGTGTCAATCGATAGGAGTCTTTAAGCAGGTGACGTATCACTGTGTTGATCTTTTGAATGAGTTTCATTCCTATTTGAAGTCCCATGTCTGACTACTAGACTGGATAATGTTAAATCTACACAAGATTGACCTCGTGTGTTCCTATTTTAATTTTCTTCATTATTGTCTAGATTGTGTGTGCTACATGCTTCCATAAACTCATAATATGTATTCATATCAGTGTTAGATTCCATAGAGTAAATATATCTGTCAGGATTAACGTAAGGCATAATATTTTCATCAAATATAACATGTCTAGATACAAACACCTTTCTTTTAGATTGTTTATGGCACCTATACCCCTTATGAAAAGAATTGTATCCAATAATTATACATGGAAAAGATCTAGGTACATTGATTAGTCATGCATGTTACCTACTATCCAACTTTGCAGAAGGTAGTCCTTCTCTTTCCAAGAAGCATTCACATCAAGTTCCTTATCGATATCCTTATATTTCCATATTTGGGATAAACAAATGGATCACTGTAAATCCAATGACTCACACACATCTCTACCCTATACACCACTAGACACGTACACCTTACTCCACATTAAACATGTACACATTGTTTGAGGACGTAACATGAACAATTCAAACATAAATGACTCTTAAACAAAGAGACAATATGATATGATAAATTAACATTTAGATGACACCGCATAAACATTCTTTTCCAACACCAAACTGCCTAAAAAAAATAAACAAACATTCATCTAAACCTACACAAGTCCAAAGGTTAATTTATATTAGAACTGATGTGGTACAGAAAGTTACATTGGCATTTAGTTACATTGGCATTTAGAGAAGTGGTACAGAAAGCTATATTTGAACTGATACTACAGAAAGCTATAACAAAGGAAATTTGGTTTAGTCTTTCTTCTTACTTGGTATCGCCACTAATATTTACCGAGAGAATAAGCATACATTTAGTTTGTAGAGTTAATCTACAGTTCTGAAAAAAGAATTTCTACATGGTATGTTGTATGCATACTAATTTTGAATCATCTATGTTATTTGGAACAGAATAGATACATTCAACTTACTAATAATTATGCTTATTATTGAATTCTAATACAGTTTTGAAGCTCATTATAGATGGAAAATAGATTTCATTAACTTGCTTTTCAGCTAGGTGAAGAATATTTAATCCCAAATGGAATAGAACCTAAGTGCTTTTCTGTAAATGGACTGAAACAGAGTACGTGAGTCAAATGCTAACAAAAGTTAAGTGATTTGCTCAACTCATGTTTGGTTTATAGCACATCCAAGATAGGTATTGTCCTTAAATTACTCTTTATAAAAAGAAAATAAGACTTCAATCTTCCACACAGTAACATCCTTTGTCTGTGAGAGCATTGGAATTATATTGATTAAAGCATGTTGTTACTATGAGAGTCGAATACTGGGTGCTCACCATGTACGTATCTCAACTTATGCCCTGGAGACCTTGGCTCTTTATATATTTCATATATATAATAATTCCTTTGCTGGACCACTTGAGGTTGCTACAGTTATCTTGCTTTCATTACATATCATGTGTATATTTATTTATTTATTTAATCTTCCATCTAAATGTTTTTTCTTTGCACCTTCAGGTAAAGAACCAAGTTCTAATATAAATTAAGAGAAGTGGTAAATAAAGCTATATTAGAACTGATGTTACCTATGCTCTTATGAAGTTTTGCGGTTATGTCGAGTAGATTAACAATTTCCTTTTCCAAAGTATGTGCTGCTGGAGATTTTAATAATAGAAGATGGGCTCCACTCAAATCCAAGCATCCACTACCACAAAAGAAATAAGCGTAGTTATAAAGGGATGTTTACCGTTTAGAATAGATGGATGAAATAGCTACTTGAACTAGTGATGTTTGCGCCTTTAGAAATAGTTACATTGGCACTTAGAGAAGTGGTACAGAAAGATATATTATATACCTTTTGAATATCTAATACTCGGAATGCAATCTTCTAATTTGTTAAGCTCAAAGATACTACCTTGTGGCCATAAAAAAAGAAGGCTTAAAATAGCTTACGAGTTTACATAACTTATCTATAATATTTATTCATCAACCTAAAGTTGATGATAGTAGAATACAGTAATTTGTTTTGAAACTCGAATTTGAAGGAGGGGTGGTTAGCACTCAATTTGAAGGAGGGGTGGTTGGCCCAATCACATTGAAATATAGGCATTCGAAATTTGTGAAAGTCCAATAAAATTATATCCCGTATAATCCCATAATATGAAACATTAGCAACGACTTATGTGGTATCCCTTGCACTAGATCTACAAATAATCTCTGCCTCAAGAAAAACACCACTATCTTGGGTGGACTTTTCAACTATTGACGTGTGAAATCGTTTTCCATTTATTACGCAACCTGAATATGACATAGCATAACGTCGTGGCTTAACTGCTAGCCACTTTAAGATTGTTGATACTTCGGTCGTATTTGCTTGAACCTTAATCTGTTTAAAAGATCATAAATAAAATTAAATGAATTTTTATATACATAACAGTATTAAATTCTTATAATGCACAATATAAGTATTGGTCCACCTTGTTCACAAACCACAAATCGAATGTCTCGATGTATCTTTTTTTGTAGCATATTCTCGTCTTTAAATAAACTTCGATTGGAATGCCTTAGCTCGCTCAAATGCATTCTAATATGAATGTAAAGGAATTTTAATAAAAATATTAATTATAACTAAAGTTAATAAATATATGTAAAGATAATCATTTTACTCACTCTATATATGGCTCAACTTCTGGATTGTTAAATAGGACGGTGGGAAATTTTTAACATTTCATCGGACAATGTTAATGGCTTCCCCTTAGAAGTAGGTCGACCTCCTAGTATTTTCTCATCTTTGAAGTCTTCATTTCGAGACTGTGGAATACCTATATCAGTTGTTTTTTCCAGATACGTGCTACAAAACCTTACACACTCATCAGCCAAATAATGTTCTCCTATGCATCCTTCAGGACGTGCACGATTCCTAACATAACCTTTAAGTACCTTCATAAACCTAATGAAAAACCATAGCAAAAGAATACAAATATAACATCTATTTACTAGATATCTAACTTGTTAATAAGAAAAAAGTCAAATACATTATGAATTACCTCTCAAATGGGTACATCCGTCGAAATTGTACCGGCCCACATAATTGAGCTTCTCAAGCTAAGTGAATTGGCAAGTGAACCATAATGTCAAAAAAAGAGGAAGGGAAGTACCTCTCCAACATGCATATAATCTCTACGATATCTTCCTCTAATTTTTCCATTCTCCCTTTATCGCTCACTCTTTGAGATAACTCATTAAAAAATGAAGATAAGCAAAAAATCACTTATCTTGGCCCCTTCGGTAGTAGTCCCCGTATAGCAACTGACAACAATTGTTGCATTAAAACATGATAATCATGGGATTTCAATACCAATAACTTATATTCTTCTAGTGAAACACAATGACTAATGTTGGAGCTATAACCATCAGGTAACTTCAAATCATACAGTATTTGACAAAACACTTTCTTTTCTTTCTTTGAGAGTGTGTAAGGTGCTGCCGACAGGTAAAATTTATTCCCTTTTGTTTGAGGATGAAATTCCTTTCTAATGCCCAATTCTTGCAAATCTTTACGAGACTCGAGGCCATATTTTGATTTTCCCTTTAAATCTAATAATGTGTAAATGAGGCTCTCACTTATATTCTTCTCGATGTGCATCACGTCCAAATTGTGACGTAAATCTAAGGTCTAGTAAAAAATGAGAGGATTAATATGAAAAATAAATGTCATAAAACTTTTAATAGAATTGCATTAAGTTAGTGGCTGAGATTATGAGTTAAAATATACATACATGCCAATACGATAAATAAAAAAATATTGACTTCTTTTTTAATAACACTTTCTTCCTCTTACGCTTCTTCCCTTTACCGAAATCATTTTCAACACCCTTCAAAGCATCCAAAATTTCCTCTGCATTCAATGGTTTTGGTGGCCTCCTCAATTCTTCAAATCCATTAAACCAACTATTTTTGGTAACCCTCCATAGATGGTTCATTGGAAGAAAACATCTATGGCCCATAGACACCGATTTCATACTCTTTGATAACCGTAGTGAGAATGTGTTAGAACCACAAACTGGACATGCAAATTCCCATTTTGTGGTACATCCGGCTAAATTACCATATGCGAAAAAGTCATTTATTGTCCACATCAAAATAGCTTTTAAATTAAAAGTAGATTGGCTAGATTCATCGTACATCTCCACCCCATTATTCCACAACTCGATTAAGTCATCTATAAGTGGTTACAGATATACATATATGTCATTTTCTAGTTGCTTTGGCCCCGGTATAAGCAAAGTCAACATCAAATTTTCATGTAACATGCATAACCATGGGGGAAGATTGTACACAGTTAGAATTATGGGCCAACAACTATAGATCAAGCTAAGATTATTAAAGGGATTAAATCCATCCGCTGCAAGTCCAAGCCTAAGATTTCTCGGATCGGATGCGAAATGAGGCCACTTTTTACTAATTGTTTACCATGATAATGAATCAACTGGATATCACATCTTGCCATCTTTGCTTATGTGAGTTGAGTGCCACTACAACTGCTCTGCTTTATCTGATGATAAAATCATCCTTCGAAATCTTGGGATTATTAAAAAGTGTCATAATACTTTTGTAGATACTCCCTTCTTAACCTTCTTTGTGCTCTTGTCGACTTTCCACTGTGAGGAGCCATATTTAGGGCATTTATCCAAATGTTCATACTCTTTTCTAAATAAATAACAATCATTAATGCACGCAACTATCTTATCATAGCCAAGATCAAATTCTCTTAGAAGCTTCTTCGTTGCATACAAAGACTTGGGAAGAACGTTATCCCTGAGCAACATTTCACGTATGGACTCAAGAAGTTCATTAAATCCTTTATCAGATAGCCCATGTATAGCTTTATGCTTGTATAAAGTTGTAATTGGTGACATCTTTGTATACTTTGTACACCCGAGATATAAAGGAGTCTCGGCATCTTTCAACTTTACTTTAAAACTTTCATCACCGCTTTCATAACTATCGTCAGCAAAAACTTCATCTTGAACATAAGCATCTCTATACATCCTATGCAAATCTGACAATTCAATATCAATATCTTTAGAGTACGAAGAAGTCGAATGTTCTCTGTGAAATACCCACTTCTTGTATGTAGGATCAAAACTATGAATGACTAGGTGTTCAAATAGTTCTTCCTCATCTTGTTGACAAAGATTTTTACATTTTCTACAGGGTCATATTATCTTATTAGGATTTCTAGCAGTTTTCTTGGCACATCTAATAAATTTATACACGCCATCTTGATACTTCTCGGTATGTCTAAAGATAATAAAAAAAGCATGAAATCGTAATCAGTTCTCAATTTTTTAACAGTGTTCATTCAGAAATATACTTTAGGTTTTTTTAATATATGTAAACGTATATGCATAAGTGTAATAATAATAAAAAAAAACTTGGAAATCTTTACCAATCTTTTTCCATATTGAGTTGCCCACTTGCTAGTTTCTAGTCTGTTTACACCAACAAACATTAATATTGAAAAAGAGGTAAAATGTCAACAATTAACGGATAAAATGTCATGTTCTTTTCAAATATAGTTACATTCTACAAGTTCTCATTAGATTAGTCACATTCTACTAAATACCATTAGATTATTCACTATCCACAATGGTATATTGAAATAGATATATAGTTAGATCATCGATAGATTCAAATATAGTTACTATAGCCATTTTTTTCTCATTCATGGTTTCCTTGAGCATATAAGTAATATAAACACCCACACTCAACAATACATATTCATACACCTAAATTAAGTTGACCTATTGTAATATACATATGTTCAGAAATATCAGTGTGGGTATATACACGTAATAATTTTAAACTAGAAGATACACAAATGAAGCAATATAAAGATACCTATAGTGGATCTGATTTGTAGTGTCTGAATACTACCCAAAACAATCACTTGCAAAATAGAACAATGAAATATTATAAATGTAAACATCAGATTTAGTAGTAAAGAGTTTGCTCGGAAAAAAAAAAAGAATTAACCCAAATGTCGATAAAATAAAACTCACATAGCCCACTTAAGAAAGAAAGAAAAGAAGAATAACACTCAAGTTGCCAGATTTCACGCTATATATCCAATGTCAAAGAGTGAAAAAGTTGTTTAGGATGCACAAAATTTGATTTCCAAGAACTAAGAGCCAATAATAAGCAAGCTACATTTTTATTTCATTTGTATTTCAAACCATACGAAAGATCCAATATCTTGATACCGTCTAAATAAAGAACCAAAAAACATTTCAACCTACAAAAAATATCCAACAACTAAAAAAGGACATTACACCTTCCCTTTATTTGGCAAAAAATATCGAAAGTTTTAGAAGTAACCATAACATTACAATTTCAAAGTACTATAATTTAAATAGTATAGTTATTAGTATGTTCAATTAGTTTTGAGTTCTAAATGCACTACAAGAGTAATACCTTTTTATGACACTCAAAAAATTAATTTAAAGACGTTTATTATAAAAATGTCATTTAAAAATTAATATTGTTATTAATATGACATCTTTGATATAAAATGTCATTTTATATATATTAATTTTATTTTTTATGACACTTTAAATATCAAAATCATATTTGATTATAGATATTATGTCATTTTTTTTAAAATTTCTAAACTGTGTAGCAGTTATGACATTTTTTCGGTCCTAAAAATTTAGCAGCGGGCTTTTTTCCCCTCAAAGTTTAGAAGGGAGGAGCGGGCTTTTTCCCCCTCAAAGTTTAGAAGGGAGCAGCGGGCTTTTTCCCCCTCAAAGATTAGAAGGAATTTTTGTCTCCCTCTCTCATATCCTCCTCCCACGACGACAGCCTTATATCATCCCTTCTCCTGCCCACCTCAACTACTTTGCCGCGATAACAAATTTGTAAGTTACTTCGCTCTCTCAATTGTTTAATGTGTTTTTTTGTACGGATAAATCTCTAACTTTCTTACGTCTCGTTTATAGATGATTAATCTGTAACTTTATTCCGTTTTGTTTCATTTTTGTGGTTTTTGGTGTTAATTTTTGGTGGTGGACTGAAGTGTAGAATTTGGGGAAATAAGTAAATCTTAGGTGTAGGTTGTTTGTTGACAAATTAAAGTTGCTTATCCCTAAGAGTGTTTTTGGCTAAAGAAAAAACTTTTTTTTTCAATTTATGTTATGTTATAGTTGGAATTGATTTGGGGTTGTTTCTTTTTATTGGTTTGTTCCAGTTTGCACACATCGATTGTATACAAAGATGGTGTGATGAAAAGGGAAAGACAACTTGTGAAATTTCCATACAGGTTTGAAACTTTAATCTCTTATGAAGTTTTGATATCTGGGTATTTTTTATTTCTTGTTTCTTGATTGATGTTACCAAAGTTTCATGTTATTTTCATTTTTATTAGCATTAGGGTTGTTTTTTCTTTAGTTTTTATTAGAGCTCTATTTGTGTATTTGAATTTCTTTTTACAGTTTCTATTGTGAATTTTTCAAAGTTAATCACTAGTAATTTTTTTCTTCAAAAAATAATTAATGTTGTTGTTTTCTCTAATTTCTGTTAATTATATAGCTCATTTATGGGTTTGTCTCCTATGTGTGTGTGTGTGTGTTTCCCTTTTTTTTTAATTGGGAAGATACATTAGAATCTGAATATATATATAATATACATATAAACAGAGATATTTTTGGGTTAATTAATGTCTACCCTAATACTTCCCCACATGTCCCATTACAGCCAAGAGTAGGCTAAACAAATTAAAACAAGCAGGTCTTTGCCAACAATTGAAAAGCAAGTCCAAAAAAAGGGGCTTTTAAGGCAAGTTTTAGCATGTCTTTGCCCATAATTGGGAAACAAGTCTAAAATTGAGTTGGCTAAAAATAACAAGTAGGTCTTTGCCTGCCAAAAATAGCCAAAAATAGAAGCAGGTCTTTGCTTTTAAAAAATATTGCATTAGACATGAGGTAGTGCTGAATGATCTATAATATCGATCGATCGTTGCATCTTACCAGGTCGATCGGGGCAGCAAAAAAATAGGACATGCTTCTTATTTTTCCAGCACATACCTGCTTTTATAATGGGAAAATGAGCTTCTTATTTTTGCAAACACATACCTTTGCAAGAACATACCTGCCTTAAGCCAAGAGCTGCTTGTTTATTTTTTTAAAGCAAAGACCTGCTTCTATTTTTGGCAAGCAATGACCTGCTTGTTATTTTTTTAGCCAACTTAATTTTAGACCTGCTTCCTAATTGTGGGTGAAGACATGCTAAAACGTGCCTTGAAAGCCCTCCTTTTTTTTTACCTGATTCTTAATTTTGGTCAAAGACCTGCTTGTTAAATTTTTTCTTTAGCCTACTCTTGGCTGTAATTAATAAGGATCCTTAATAACATAAAAATGATTATAATTGATGTACAATAAGGTTGTACTTGTTAGAGACCATAAATCGCTTTTCTCAATCTGCAAACAATGTTTTTTTTGTTTGATCAATAAAACCTGGTGGTTGCTGCATAAAGACATCCTCAGATAATGTTCTGTGAAGAAAAGAATTATTTACATCCAATTGACGTAGAGGCCAACTATTGGACAGGGCAAGAGCAAGGATGAGTCAAATAGTCGTTGGTTTTATAACTGGACTAAAAGTGTCATGAAAATCAATACCGGGACACTGGTGATATCCTTTTGCAACGAGACGAGCTTTATACTTGAAGTTGGAGCCATCGGATTGTCATTTAATTCAGAAAACCCATTTGCAGCCGACCATATTTTGAGATGATGAAGGAGGAACGAGTTCCCATGTTCCATTTAGAAGAAGTGCTGTAAGCTCATTAGACATTGCCTCCCGCCATTCAACAAGTTTAAAGCCTTGAGAAACACAAGTTGGTTCAACAGTTCCAGGAAGATAATGCTTTGTATTAATTTTATAGAGACGTTTGGGTTTGAAAATATTATTTTTTGAACGAGTGGTCATTTGATGAGATGAAGTGGGTGGAATTGATTTCGAAGAATTGGGATGTGTGGGGGTGACTGGAGGTTGTGATGGTGGATCAAGAACATTTACATTAAGAGATGTAGGTAAAGTAGAAGTACTATATAAGGGAGATAAATTATGAATGGAGTTACCTGAACCAACAGAAAGAAGTGGCGTTGATGTAATGATTGACTGCTGGAATGTGTGTAAAGGGGATACCATAGTGATTTCTACAGGTTCCACATCAGTGGGCATAGACATATGATTATGCGAGAGGGAAGGTAAAGGAAAGTACCAAGCATGAAAACATCAAATTGAGACGCAAAGGATATAGCCAAATATATTTTGTGAAATGATCAACAAAGATTACATAATAATAAGAACCATCGACGAATGCCACAAGAGAAGATCCCCAAACATCAGTATAAATCAAATCAAGAGGACCACGACTTTCCAAAGTTGATTTTCCAAACGGTAAGTGTTGGCTTTTATTACACAAACATGACGTACACATAAAATCTGAAGAAATAGAAGAAGAAAGGCAAACTAAACCAGACTGAACAAGAGACTTAAATGTTTTAAGAAATGGATGACCAAGATGTCCATGCCAAATCACTGGGGAAGCAAAGATAAGAACACTAGTAGAAAATGCCATGGGTGAGCTGGTATGCACATCTTTTATAGCTGGTGATTCATAAAGATCATGTCGATTATTTCCGTGGAGTAAAGGTTTCCTCGTGTATAAATCCTTGAAAACAAAATAAGAAGGAAATAATTCAATAGAGGTCTAATTTGTACGACAATATTTTGAAACAGATATTAAATTTTGTTTAATAGATGGAACACATAAAATATTAGATCAATTGAGAGGGGTGAGAAAGAAATAGATCCAGTATGAGTGATTTTTAAACCTGAACCATCAATTTTAATGTCATCAGGACCGTCATATGGTTGATGGAAGGACAAATTTGACATCTGAGATGTGACATGGTGAGATGCACTAGAATCGACTATCCATGGATATTGATGAAAGGTGGTAGGAAGATTAGGAGATGGATGTGTTTATAAAGAAGTTCCTACAAGCATTGGCAACTCAATTTTCTGTTAAGGATCTTGGCGACCTTCACTATTTTCTCGGTATTGAAGTTCTTCCAACTAAATTCGGCCTTTTTTTAACTTAACATAAATACATTAGAGACTTATTGCATACAAAAATATATGGTGCTAAGGAATATAATACACCTATGTCATCTTCCCAGATTCTTCAGATTCATGATGGCTCTCTATCCACAGATACAACCCAATTTCGTTAGGTCATTGGTGCTCTTCAATATCTATCACTCACCGACCTGACATATTTTACACAGTCAATAAGTTAGCACAATTTATGCAATCTCCTTCTGAGATCCATCTGTCTGTCGTAAAACGGATCTTACGTTACTTGACGTCTACCATGCATCAGGGACTTTTTCCCAAATGCCATCAAAAGCTTAATCTTACTGCATTTACGGATGCTGATTGGGCAGGCAATCACGATGATCGCACGTCCACTTCCGCGTACTTGGTTTATATTGGTGGTAATGCAATTTCTTGGTGCTTTAAGAAATAAAAGTTTGTTGCTCGTTCCTCGACTGAAGCGGAATACTGTGCTCTTGCCTCATATGCAGCTGAGGTACTTTGGATCACGAATCTTATCAACGAGTTACATGTTAACTGTTCATCAGTTCCCCAAATATTTTATGACAACATTGGTGCCACATATCTCTCATGAACCCTATTTTTCACTCAAGAATAAAGCATAATTCCATTGATTATCACAATGTTTTATTGACCATGTAGCTCGAGGGTCCTTCACCGTTTCTCACATCTCATCCAAAGATCAATTAGCGAACACTCTTACAAAAGCCTCTACCATCTATTACCTTTCATCAACTACGGTCCAAGATCGGTATCTCCAATGGGAGCACCGTCTTACGGGGGCATTTTAGAGAATTCCTATCCCTAAATTCAGCAGATGCAGCCACACCAGCAACTTCTCCCAATTCAGATCCTTCTTTGCCCCCCCTTTTTAACAGTAATTTAAAACTCAAAAGTTTGTCTTACTCTTTCCTTATATCCAGTCACCTTTATGCCTGTGAAGTACATAGCTCTTGTATATATATTGATCTTGTATATTAAAAATAAATCAAGAAAGTAACAAAAACCTGTTTGTACTGCGATTACAAATTTCTTGATTGTGGTTGTGCTAGTCTATGGGGCTTGTTATAGAATAGTCCTAGAATGATTCTCATGCTTAATAACTCTGTATTTCTATTTGGTACATCTTCCCTATTTTGAGCTTCATGTTGCAGCATTAAGGTAATCAGTTGTTTAAGCCCTTGCTAATGTAGGCAATACATCTCTCTTGTTTTAATATGACTATTTATATCTCTAGAGCCTCATGATTTCAAAACAAAAACTGAATTTCTTATTTATTCAACTCAAATCAAAGGAGACTTGTGACATAATGCTTCATTACTTAGATTAGCAAAATATATAGCTCTGTTCCAAATCATCCTTCATCGATGTAGCTCTTTTGCAACGCAATTAGGCAGGTTTTTATCTTCTTATTCAGTTGTTGACCATTCAAGTAACTGTGTGAATGTTATGTAATAAGTGCTTCTATCGTTATTCTATTGCTGGTCTATTTTGAAATAACTCTCTTAAAACTTTAGAGTGTCATTTCATAAGCATGCACTAAACTTCTATGTTAATCCATTTCGTTTTTTGGTTTGTTTAATCTTCTAGGAAAATACACATGTAAACGTCCAACAATATTTAAAGGATGTCAATATTTGGCATGTTTTTCTCCAAATACCATGTATTTTCATCTTGATATGTTACCTTTTATTTATACTCTCTCTCTCTCTCTAAAAAAAATGAATATTATTTTGTTTTGTCTATTATTCCAGGTTCACACATTATTGAAAGGATTAGAAAATATAGTTGCTAGTGCACACATTCTAATGTTGGTGTGTGGGGATTTTATTTCATAGGCAAGTCTCTTCCTTAGCTTAAACCTAGTATATTTCTTTAATAAATTACCCACAATCCTATTTGCATTTTTCATTTAGTTGACATCAGGGGCATCATAACTAGTAATTCTTCCATGGGTGGGGTGTTTAGTTCGTGAGGTTGTTTTTCTCATATAAAATGTTCTATTTCTTCCTGCAGGATTTTTTTGGATCATATCTGATTTGTATCTGAAGACTTTGATCGATAATTTGGATGTGGAGCTTTATGAAAATGAGAAATGGGACAATGTCATAGACAAACGAACCAATTTTTTTTAACTACAATGCGAAGTGTTGCAAACCAAAGGTTACTTATTATGCTCAATTATGTGATACACAAAGATGATAAAAGATTCTTTAATTGTTAGAAACTGCCCCACAACTTCACATCTCTACATGGGATAATATACAAGTCCTTTTCATAAAATACATATAATTTGTCCTTTTTATGTTTTCATGTCATTCCAATTATTCAATATGCTTACTTTTCAGCTTTGAAGTGTCTCTTGAAACTCAGAGTTCACCTAATGAGTCCCCATAACGTCATTATATCATAATTCTTATGCTTGCACATTTATTTATTTTTTCTACACCCACACTAGGTTTCAACATCAAGACCATTGCTTATACTAAGTATGTATATATTACTATACTAATTGCACCATACACAACTCATCGAACATGTAAATTTTACGTTTTAACGATTTTATTGTTTAGAAAATGTCATTTTCTCCCTCATTGAATCCACCATTTATAATTGGCTAAATGTCAATTCCTTATTTCATCCTTTTCTTCACTGTTCAATCTAAACATAACTTCAGATTATAGTCTAGTATGTTTTTGTCTTCACTTAAGTGGAAATTTACTTCCTTGAGTGAAATTGGACTCGGTGTTTATGTTTATTTGAAGCTATAAAGCAATTCCTTGCAATTTGATTCTTTATTGACAGGTATACTCTTAGCATATGGGATGTTGGGGGCCGAATTACAATAAGGTCTTACTAGAGGAACTACTTTGAACATACTTATGGTTTGGTTTGGGTTGTTGATAGTTCAGATCTCAGGAGGCTAAGCGATTATAAATTTGAGTTGCATAATCTTTTAAAGGAAGAGGTAATTCTCACTTTTCTTTTTCGTATTTAAAGTGTGTTGTTTTATAGATTTGGGTGGGGGAAAATGTTAACTTTGAATATTCTTGTTAGTTGGGTTGGCACTTGGCATGGTGATTACCTCACATTAGATTACTTCACTTTTGGTCGGCTTCTTGACAATTTAATTGACTATCTTTATTCATTAATTGACACTCACCTGATGAGCAGCCCGAGGTTGATGTAAGTGATGAACTTTTTCAACTTGATACCTCCAATGCTTTTTAGGCATATATATACACACATATATAATGTATTGTATTAAAAAAATTTTGCTACAAGTACTACAAATAAATACATATACCCAATGTTTCGTCCATTAATATGTTTTAAAACAGCACATTAATATATGCAGAGTGTGTTTGTCGTCTGATGTTGTATACATATATCTATACAAATCATATGCTTTTGGTTGCTACTGATTGGGATGGTTCCCTTTAACCCCTATATTTGTATAATTCACTCTGTTAATTTGTTCATATGAATTGGTGACTTGTCAGATTAATCAAATAATTTTGGATTTCAATTGTTATGCTTACATTTATGCATTTTAGATACCTAATTGTTTTGGATTTTAATTATTAAACACTTTACATTTTCTCACAGTGCATATTAAAGGTCCAATGGGAGGTTGTGGAAAGGCCCCGACATGTATTATCATGGAATACAATTGATATCTTATCGATCACTCATGCATCTCCCACCATTTTTAATGTTGGAACATCAAGTCCTAAATATGTAAGTGGTTTAATGTTGGATTCCAGATCTTGTTTTTTGGTATCCAATTGTTTTGTAAGTCCAAGCAATTAACTCTTAGGGTTAATACCGATGGGATGTCTTCATCTCGGTAGCTGCCAATCGCGAAAGGAGATTGACACTATTACATTCAGATAATCATGGGGGTATGTTTAGTCAATCCCTTATAATAAGTATGAGAAAACAATATTCAACATGTTGTTGTTGTTATATAAGTAAGGAATCCAACATTATCTTTTATACGTATATGATTAAGACTCACAAATTTATGCATTAGTGTATTCATGTATACACTCGTGTATAAATAGTTATTGTGATTCATTCATCTTGCCGCTATAGACTCAAAATTTCAACACTTTTGTGCTTCTCACAGAATTTTCTCTGCTGAATATACTAATTCATGACCTTTACATATTACCGGCTTTGGCGGAACAACAATCTAATTCAAAAAGATTGAAGCAGGGGATTACCCAGTTCCTCTATATCATTGATGGTCATCATCAACCATGGCTGAATGGTATGGAGTTGTTAGAAGATTCTCAACAGAATAAACACATTCTATCTACTAGATGTGAGAGTATTGATGTGTTTCTTCAACGTGGATTACACAAGGGATATTTAATAGAACTAGTTGGGCCATCATCGTCTGGTAAAACACAATTTTTTCTACAAGCTGCCTCAAATGTTGCAAAGAGGTATTTGGATTTTGTTGTATTCATCGACACAGGAAACTCATTTTCACCCAAACGAATTGCTCAAATTGTCAGCCAGATCTCATATCCTGCCGATAAAGAGGTCAAAAGAATTCTCCAACGAGTGCTGAACAACATAGTGTGTCACTCTATGTTTGACATCTTTACTCTCTTGGATGTTCTTCATAAACTAAATTCCAATCCAATTTGCTAGGTGAGGTTTCTTGTTGTTGATTCAGTATCGAAAGTTATCACCCCAATTCTCCGAGGCAGTGGTGCCCATAGACATACTTTGATGATTTCTGTCGGATTTCTTCTAAAGGAGTTGGCATACAAGCATAAGTTTTCCATGTTGGTGACAAATTACATGGTAGGTGGAGAGGGAGGTTGTCTTAAGTCAGCTCTTGGAGAGAGTTGGAAGAGCATACCACACCTACGGCTTCATCTCACTCGTGATCAGCATAACAATGTCTGCAATATGTCCATACTTTGACACCATACATGGCTTCGGGTAAGTATGTGAAGTTAATGATCTCATGACTAATAATTTAAAGTGTATCAAAGGCTAAGAGTTCCATATGAAAGCTAAGTTTATAAGTGCACAGCACAGCCAAAGTTTTTTTGTATCATTAACGCTAACATTGTATGGTAAGGATTTCACATAACATAAAAATCTATCTTTTTGCAGGCGGTGGTTTTGTATGGTAAGGATTTCACAATGATCTCATGGCGCATCGGTACCAAGTCCAGTAATCAGTGCAAGGTCTTTTTTAGCAAGGACTGGAAATGCCTTGGACTGGATATGTTGCATCGTGGGCCTGCAAATAAAGGAATGGTGACTAGTGATGATGCTAATTTATTTATTTTTTTAAGAAAAAAAGCTAATGCCCATATATTAATAATGATGGAACTTGAAAATAAAATCCCAACTTTTGGTTTTGTTGCTATATACAAGAGCCTAAAAATTCAAACTCAAGCAACGGCAGTCTTACGGCTGTACTCCGAAGTGCCGTGTTCAGGATGCCTTCAACCAGTCCCTTGGAATAAATCTCACAATGGTTTCCCTTATTTTTTTTATTTCCCTCCAAAATTAATCTCCTCTGTGCAGGATTTCGGCAGAAATTCATTAACTGAAGAACAATGTACAATCATATAGGGCTTGTTCTTGACACCTGAATCTGTGAGCTTGTGACAGTAGTCCAGTGCTGAGGATGTTCTATTATTGAACTGTCAGTGATGAAAGTTAGCGTTGTTAATTCTTCTTCTAAATTAACCGTACTTACAGGTGGCAATTCCCTCATTACCCACAATACAAATGCCGAGGGTACTGACGAACCTAACGAAAAATGGGCATAGTATATATTTGACATTATTTTAGATTCAATACTTCTTTCATTAATACAAAGCAAAATATAGGTTGAATAATTCTATTTAGTAATTATTTTTTCCCCTTAAACGATTGCTCATTCTTATTTCTTTCTAGGTTTGGCTTATTCTACCACACTGCGTTCCATCTCACACTCTAAATAAGAATTTGGATTATATTTATGCATCTTTGACCCAATAAATGGGATTATCCCATAATAATGTCGAAATAAATTACCGTGTCACAAGAAAAGGGTCTTAATAAGTAACAAAATGTCTATTTTATTTTTTACTTAATAAAAACATTAAGTACGGGGCTTTGTTTCAAATCCCCACATATTTATCTAGTGACACACTAATAGCACCAAGCCACATTAGGTTGGTGCCTTGGTGGTAAATAAACTAATCTTTTCTTATAGGTAGTGATGATGCTAATGGAGATGGGAGTGATACAAAGGATTCTTGCCTCGTGGATATCAAGTTAGGGTCTAAGATGGATGAAGAGTTGTATTTGACAAACTTGAAAGGAAGCCACAATATCTATCCTGCTGACCTCAATCGATCAGAGGACTGTAAAGAGATGGAGCTTAAGCTGGGAAAATCGATTTCTTATGATGATTATGATTTAAAGGCAGGACTAGATTTTGATAGTGACACCAGTATTGAAAATAGTGTTGGTAGGGAGACTCTAGTTTTGCAGGTCCATGAGAATGCATTTATACCCTCGGCAACAAACTATCACTCTTTTGCTGCGATGTAAAATACTGTTACGTTCCAGTAAGTTTGCACATATATTTTAGATTACTCTGACCATTTTGCAATATCTTCTCAAGGATCAGTTGGATTGTGGAACTCAGTGCATGTATTTTTTTGTTGTTATTAATGATGATGATGATGTTGCTGCTGCTGCTACTGCTACTGTTGTTTATAATTTATTATTTTCCTACATTGTACTCGTTTAAATTTTCATGTCTCTAGCTGTAGTTTCTTTTGGTTCTTGTTGGTTGATAGATGTACTTTATGATTGAAACTTTTATAATTTGAGTTCAGTATAATCAATGAGTAGTGATAATATTTTTTCATGAACTTTTATAGGTTTATATTGAATGGGATGTACATATATATTTGTATGTATGCGTATATTTATATAGAAGTATACACATACTTTGAAGTAATTGAATCTCAAAGAATTGATTTTGCAGCTCATCATCCTAACATTAATGCGATCGTGGAGCTTCTGAAACATGGTTTGTGCTTCATTATTTTATTATGATTTTTATTTGAAATTTATGAATAAGGAAGTGTTGGATAGAAGAAGTAGATATTTATTGACAACTTCTATCTATTATTTTTGTATATAATTTTCAGGTTGAGTTGAATATCAAGCCACATGATGAAGATTTGGGGACAGGTGATTTGACTTTAAGCCCTTGCTAATATAGGCAATACGCCTCTCTTGTTGTAGTATGACTATTTATACCTATGGAGCCTCTTGATTATAAAACAAAAACTAAATTTTTTATTTATTCAACTCAAATCAAAGGAGACTTATGACTCAATGCTTCACTACTTAGATTGGCAAAATATGTAGCCCTCTTCCAAATCATCATTCATCGATGTAGCTCTGTTGCAACACAATTAGGCAGGTTTTAGCTCTATTGGGATGGTTGATGACACTCTTCTTTCTTTTTTATTTTGTGGTGGTGGGGATGGTTTGCGCGCGTGCGTTTGTGTGTTGGGGGTGTTGGTGGGGGGGGGGGGGGGATAGAAGCTGGTGTAAGTTATGACTTGTAAGAAATTGAGACACCAACTTCATTAATACAAACTACCCTGGATCATTTTATTTTGTGATGAAATATTTTGGGTCCTTTCTTTAGTTTATGTACACTAAACTAATAATAATATTAATTTTTATTTAGGCAATTTACAATTAGGTCCAGTCCCTTGTTGACAATTTTTAAACATTTAAGGATAATTTACTATTAGGTCCATTTGTTATGCCACTAGTGTGGACTTCTACAAGAAGAGAATTATTGGATCTGAGTGTCTAAAATTTGTCAAAATTCCTTTAGTGTTGAAAATTTGTTTGCGAGGGACCTACGAGTACTTTAACCTTTTTATTTTAATGATTTCTGTTGGTATTTGGGCAGAGCTCCCCGAGAATTCGAAGTGCCTTACAGTGAAAGACTTGGTTGGTTGTATGACTTCACTGAAGAAGAAAAAAGAAGAATGAGTGAAGGATAAGAAGATCAATCAGGTTCGTTTCACTATAGTAAATACCGAAATATTTGATGAAAGATTTGGTGAGACTGTTTACATTTTGTTTAATTGGTGGTAAAGACAAGTACGAGCGTAGGGATGGCAACGCGCGTGCATGCGCTACGAGGAGAGGGAGGGGTAAAAACCCTATCTCGCCCCGTTTAAAAAATTCTTAGGCCGACTCGTCCCGTAACGGGTTTACTTCAAGGAGCCTCGAATCCTTTTAAGTCTCGACAATCTCAAATACAAAGTTCACATAACATAAAAATAGATCGGATGAAATTTGAAGTAACACAACATAAAAATTTAATCAAGTGATTCTTCATGAACTTCAACATCATCCTCGTATCATCAACTCATCAAAACCTGAAATATTAAAAAAAAATCCAACATGTTAAAAAAATAATGTCAATAAATTATCAATACAATATCAATATTTACAACATTTTAACTATTAAAAAGTTACCTTAAGACTCCATTGGATATCGAACACCATTAGCTTTCCACCAATTTAGAATGTCAAAATTCAAAATTTGTGGAAACATATTTTCCTCCAAATAGTGATCCAACTCCGACTTAACATTTGCGCATTCGGGCATATCACTAACAAGTTGATCATATTTGGAAATAATATCAACATATTATTCTCCACTTGCAGATTCTGAACAACCTACCGATGTAACGCCGTATGACTCACAGGTTTGGGATTTGATCAAATTTTGGAAATTTTAAGTGTTAAAACTTGAAAATTGGGGTTTGTGGATGAAAATGCAAAACAACATTCAAACATTACTAAAAGAGGCAAACATGCCTCATACACGATTAAAGTAACTTGTACAAACAATTCTTATAGCCATAAAACTCGTGGATTCAAATGTCGTTTTAAATTTCAAATTTCTAATTATAAAACTTTATAGTTGGGGTTGGAGAGTGGAAACACAAGATAAGAACATAACGACCCTAAAAGAGGGACACATACCTTACAAGAGACTAATGTCAGATTGTTGTTAGGTTGTGCAGGCCGTGTGAGATTATTAGTATATTTTTTTTAAAACTCGAAAGAGAGTCAGTTGAACCTTTATGTTGATGGACTTAATTTTTTTATCTTTTATATATTGAATCGGTGGAAGGGATTTATTGGTGTTAGTTGTGGCTTTTGTTGTTGAGTTTATTTTAATGTTAAAATAGGTTGGATTTCACGAATAAACAAAGGAAATTCTGCCGAAATTTTTAAAAATTAATAAGTGTTCTAAATTAATTAAGTTGAATAGAGACACATTTGAAAATTAGGTATTAGTGGATGAAAAAGTAAAACAACTAATAAACATAGTAGAAAGCGAAAAGACACGCATTTTCTACCCAATTTTTTAAAAATTGTTTACAATTATTTGTGTTATATAAAAAATCTTTTCGATTTAAATTATACACGACTTAATACTTTGGAAAAACTGGAATTCATATGTTGTGCTTTACATTGCAATAGAGATTTATATGCGATGTTTTGAACTTATACAGGAGCATTTACTTAAAGGCATGTGAAAGGCGTATCATTGCTAGATTAGAGGCATGTTATTGAATTCTTGTATTATTTGTAGAGTATACAACCCTAATCAATTCATGGTGGGGATTTTGTGTTGTATACTTAATTTCTTATATTTTATTTTATAACTAGCAATAAAAAAGATACACGGAAATGCATTTGATGAGGAAGATAGGTATCTGATGTGGATAATTTCCCGACAATCAAGAATAAGAGAATATCAAGACAATGCAACCATGGAAGTTGGTGAAAAATTTGTTAGTTTCTTTCAAATATTAAGAAACACAATTTTTTTATACAATATTTATAAATTTGGACATATACTACATAAGAGGATTTAAAAATAATGATTTAACAACACTCTTGATAATTTTCTTTATCGTAGGACGCTTTGAAGAAGCAAGTCCATGATGGGAGATTATTCGGGCTTATGTTATATGATTTGGAGCTTTTGTGGTGTCGCCACAATTTCGCGAAAGCCAACGGAAGACCGGCGCATTTATGAGTGATTTTTGCATGTAAATTTTGTTTGGAGGCATTTTTTTCAATATACATAGTGGTATATCTAGTTATGATACATGTAGTAGGTCATTATGTTTATGTGCATAATTAATGTAGATGGTGGGTATATCTATTTGTGTCCCATTTTTTTATATGAACAAATGACTTGATTTGGTGCATTTTAGGTGTACTTGACTTCAAATACAAAAAAATTCAAGATTGTTTTTATATCATTGTAAATTTTGATTTGTGTTTAGGTTTATTTGTCAACTATGACATTAATATTGATTATTAATTTGTTTATTATATGTTTAATTTATGATCATTTATATTAAACCCTCATGTGATGAAATTTTTTATACGATCTTTTTAAAATTTTGAAAATATTTTATCATGATGCTTTTTAAATCAAACATGACATCTTATAGAGTATATTATGATTTTTTTGTAGCAGATATGACATTTTTGAAAAAAAAGTCACATATCATCGTTATCTAATATGACACTTTTGGGAAAAAAAGTCACATATAACAGTTACCTAATATAACACTTTTATGAGTATCAATTATGACACCCAAACTTATGGCGCTTTTTATTTAAAAATAAAGTGTCATAATATGCATTTTATGACACTTAAAAAACGTCATAAAAAGGCCTTTTCTTGTAGTGATGGAAAGGATGTTGGAGTGGGTTGTGAGTTACCACTAAATTTTATTGCGGCATTTTACTGAACATCTTGCGCGCATACTTTAAATATAGTTTGTGTGATTACATTTGTTTATTTGATCCCAAATAATCAACGACAATAATTAGACCAATAACAATTTAGTCCAAAGAACCAAAGAAATCAAATTATCGATACCGAATAAATTACCCATTCCTACCCGATTTGCTTTCACCCACGCCCATCCCAAGCATTGATGTTCTGTAACCAAATTTGACTTCTATCTCCCAAGCTTTTCAATTGTTCTAAGTTATTTTTTATTGTTGCATAGCGTCTCTAATAATTTGATCAAAAGTTAAAGATTGTTGAAATTGACTGTATAATTAAAGAAGTCCCCTCCAGCGACAAAATTAAAAGTAATGAACAATTAACCAACAATTAAAATATTAAACTTATCTTGCCCTCCACTCTTTATCATCTTTCATCTTAATGTTAAAGGCTTCCAAACATTATACGTGGGCTTAATATCTTTAATGATTCAAACAACCTAATAATAAAAGGAGGAAAATCTAGCAACTTACTAAATAAAGGATTAAAAATTGATGTTATCCTTTTTTTGCATACGCCATCGAAAATGCTTTATAGGAAATGTCCATCAAAATCAACTTCTAATTACCAATCAGGTAAAATTCCACACGCATTATCCACTTCCAAACCCACCTCTTTAATACTATTTGTCACGTGTTATTTTTGAAATAAAATGATTTAAATGAATTAAAATTTTAAAAAATCTCTAGAAATAAAATTATTCAAATAAAATATTCGTAAAAACGAAACACCCTCCCCTCCCCTCCCAGATCTCCCTCCCCCCCCCCCCCCCCCCCCCCCCGCGATAACCCCACCCTACTCGCCCATCCGCAATTTCGCCATCGCATGTGCCCTCCCCACCCAACCTCCTCCAGCCAACCGGAATCCACTCCCTCCCTTTCCACTACCTACCACGTAGGGGCAGAAGACAAACCCACCAACAACCTCAATAACCTTGTCGTAAATCCCGAACCCACCCCCAAATCAAAACACAAATAACCCAAAAAATGAAATCTTAAACCCAGCAATAACAAACCCATTCGATTTCAAACCAGATCTGAATACCAAATAAAAACCATATCAACCAATATTGGAACCCAATCAATCAATACCAAATTGAAGTGGGCATAATTCCTCTAGAGCTCTCATGAGATTGGAATAAAGTACATGGTCGTTATGTAGCTATTAATGATTTCACAAGAAAATAGTTGTGAATGAAAAGAATTTGGTGTATACCTAAGAAGTCGAGTTCAAGACATTGTCACTTTTATTTATGCATATCTCTGTCATCTTTATGGCCTGTTGACTCAGTTATTAATTTGTGAATATATACTTTATTATTAAAATAAGTTGGGGATTGATGAAATATTTTAATGCCAAAGCCACTTTGACATAAATGAACATTTTTTAGTTTTAGCTTTTAGTTTTCTTTCCACATTAGGAGAGTGTAAGAAAATCGTGCTATTAATATACAGAAAAATTCTTATATATATATTTAGAGAAAAAAAGTTGTTAATAAAAAAATGATAATTTTTTAAATTGTGAATCAATTTTTGGGGCCAAATAGCTATTTTGGAAGTATATACTCACTTTTGAATTAGTGGACACAATTTTTGGTCCAAATTTTAATGTTTCAAAATTGTTCTTTAGCAATCTAAATAAAGAGCACCAAAATGTATTCTGCTTCACTTTTGTTTAATACCCAAAGTACACTCCCCACACTCAAACCCAATTCCCCACACCCCTGCAATAAGTAATCCATCCCACTCTTCTGATCTAAACATAGATACAAATAAAATATAATATAAATTAATAAATTGATCTAGTCTTTTATAATAAAAAAAACACTCTTGTATTGACATTATAAACACTCATAACTATTGTGCAATTCATTCAAGGCACAACATATTTTTTTAAGGCTATATATATCTATATAATAAAGTAGCTCTAAGGCTATCTGGAGATGAGTGTTTGGACTGGTTTTTAGAAAAAAGACAAGCTAAAACCTTTCTCATTTAACCTCCAACCCACCCCCGAACAGAAAAAAAAAATGAAATTCACACCATTTGTTTACCACCCCAAATCAAAACCTAGATAACACCATTTGTTTACCCCTAAAATCGAAGCTTCTCTCTTACGACAAAACCAAAAATAAAACCTTAAATTGTGTTTGCTTTCTTCCATCCAACCAAAAATACTCACGCACACCCAATTCGACACCAATTTCCCTGTGCGACCCAAAAGAAGCAGAGTGAATTTAAAAAAACAAGAAAGAAAAAGCAGGGAAATCTTGAAAAAGAGGAAGATTACCTTAATATAGGTACATCTATGTTTCAATGGAGGTGGCTCTGTCAATGGAGGTTTCATTCGATCGGAGGTGGAGTTGTAAACCGCAGAGTATGGGAGTTTTTTATAGGGAGGGGCTTTGTCAATGGAGGTTTTTACGACTGCCGATTATGGGAGTTTTTTAGGGAATTGGGAGTTTGTTGGGATATTATCCAAAATATTTTTTTCATTTTTTTTATAGGCAACTAAAATTTCTAGCGCCAAAATTGGCGGCAAATTTTTTTTCCTTATGAGAAATATGTTTACGACACCCAATAATGTGTCGTCCTTAATAAAAAGCACGACATATTTATTTTATATGTCGTGTTCTTAATTATAATTGAATTATCTACGACACGTTTCGAAATTATGTCATGGTTATCTATTTTCCACGACATATTTTTATAAAGTGTCATCCTTATCTACTTTTCACGACAGTGCTTAAACAATAAAGGAACCAATTGCATGATCACATGCCAATCGTGGGACTTACACTTATGTAAATCATGAGTATTATAATTCACAATACTTTGCAAGTTGGACAAAAAATTAGATGGGCCCTTCAAATTATATATTGTGTCTAAAAGCACCTTCCTTTCCCCACTCGTCAAAGTAAACACACCGGGGGGAATTCTTATCCTTCCTCTACTATCTTCTTTCAAACATAGTTGTGGCTTAAGTTTCAACGATTTAAGGTCTTTTCGTGCATTTTCTCCATCCTTCGAATGACTCCCCCCAAGGCAAGTGCCCACAATATGTTCAGCGAAGTTCTTCTCTGCATGCATCACATCCAACACATGGCACACCGAGTTATTCTTTCAATAAGGCAAGTCAAATAAAATTGACTCCTAGACCATGCCTTTCTTGTCTCAGCTTCATTCCCAATTGGGGCCTTCTTATGCTTGACATTCTTAAATTTAGGATTCTTACCTGGCATATTAGGGCCACATTTAGAAGATTTACTTTCAATTTCTGAACTTGAAAGTTGTCTTGATGGTAGCCTATATTCAACTCCGCATGATAAAAAATTGGAACCTTTCTCAAATCTGAAACTATGAGCCGGGGGTAAAAACCTCCTATAGCAATGGTGTACATTTTTTGAGCTAAAGGATAGACGAAGAGATTCAGTCTCCCCTCCACAAATAGGACACCCCAAATAACCATGTACTACACAACCAGATAATGTCCCATAAGCTGAAAAATCATGAATTTCCCACATCAATATAGCTTTCAGCGTAAACTCTTCTTTTCTAAAAGAGTCAAATTATTGCACACCCTCTTTCCACAACTCATTTAATTCTTCTACCAAAGGAGCCAGGTAGACGTCAATGTCATAACTTGGTGCCTTTGGCCTAGGAATCAATAAAGACATCATTGAAAATTCAGGTCTCATACACTGTGAAGGAGGGAGGTTGAGTGGGTCTAGGATCACTGGACATACAGTCTGATTGGTGCTTAGATTTCTAAATGGATTGAAACCATTTATTAATATAGCCAAATGAATGTTGTGCTGTTCTCAAGGAAAATCGGGATACTCATAATTCATCCTCCTCCAGGCTATAGAATCAATAGGATGGCGCATGAGATTACCCCCTACTTCTTCCCTAGCATGACAAGTCATTGCCTCCGCTATCCATGGTACTGTGAAAAATCGCTTTAATCTAGGCCCAATGGGAAAATATTTCAACACTTTTGAGGCAATTTTGAGCTCGTGCCTTCTTTATTATTAGATTGGACATATCTATGTTCATCGCATATCGGACAATGATCGAGATTTTCATACTCCTTTCGGTATAGTATGCAGTCATACACACAAGCATGAATCAATTTATACTTCATTCCCAAACCTTTCAAACTGTTCTTCATAACCGGATAACTATTTGGAAGTGTATTCTCCTTCAGTATTAACCCCTTCACCCATTTTAGAATTCATGTCACGCTATTGCCAGACAAACCGTACTGTGTCTTAAAACTGTGTAGACTAACCATGGCATGTAAAGTTATTTGATCTTTCTCACATCTAGAGTATAACGGTTGGGTCGCCTTAAATTTTAAACTTTGGTAGTCATCGTCAAGGTTTATCGTCATATCTTCACGAGCACTTGAACCTTGTACATCATCAGCAACCTCATTCTAGTCTGCTTCATAAACTCCGTACGCATCATTAACTAAATGCTCTAACATATTACGATCTACGTCATCCCCTTCAACATCTATCCTACTTGTTGAAGGTTGTCGTGAAGGTTGTTCGGGGACAAAAGGAACTTTTAATTCACCGTGAAAACTCCAAAATCGATAACTATCTTGCACACCCGATCTTAACAAATGTAGTTCAAGTGTTTTCCACTCAAACACCTTACCATTCTTACACCTAGCACACGGACACGGAAACTCGTCATCATTATGAAATCTCTTTCAGTATTTCACAAATTCATTAGCACCTCTGCGAAACACAACCGCCATTATATTTGTCTCACCCATCCACTCTTTGTATTTCGGATATCCCATCACAGCTACCACAACTAATCACCTATTAAAGGTAAGAAGCGTATATTCATGGATTAGTATAAACAAAACTTAGATTTATAGTATGTTTTATTTAATTATGTCTTCTACTCTTAAATTTCAAATTTAAATTCAATTTATAATAGAAATTCCTATTTCCTCCATCTCCTTTAAAGGGTGAGTGGTTCTATCCCATTCAAGACCGCATATTCTTGTAATATACTTAATAGCTCATGCACATTGTTACGATTTGAGAAAAATTTGGCAGCATATCCCCGTAGTTCTCCAAGTACACGACGTAGATTGGCGAGTGTGAGTGTTATTTTAATTGATCAATTGAAATAACAGTCACACTTGTCAATCTAGTATGTACCCAGAGAACATTAGGATACGACTTCCGAACTTCCTCCAAAAGTAACAGCTTTAATCCACTAAGAATATTATTATACAGAAATTATGCAGTCCCAAACTGTTCTAACGGGACAATTCGTGAGATCTCATTACAGGGGTAATGACTCTTGAACGGGTCTAAGGGCTATTGAATGCGTATGCATAAGAACTAGAACACTAGTATCTATGCGAGTTATATGTAATTTTAATTATATATATATTGTTCGTTATACAAAGTAATTTTCAAAAAAAGTTGAAAAATCCCACCCCCATATGGACAATAATCCAGTGGTCATGCCACTTTTAAAATTAACCAACCCAACATCGATCCACTATAATCCAACCACAATGTCAACAACAAATGTGTATCCCGTACTCCTTTTAATTCATCTACTCAATTGATTCTTTTCATCAATAAAACTAACAATTAAAGTATACAATTATTAATTTACTAATTTACAATGAGGGGAAATCCTACTTTTATATATTAATTTGCTAAAAAAATTAATAATCAATCAATTCGTTTACAAGGGAAACTACTTACATATGAGGGAAAATATCTAATAAATCAATCAAAATCTAATAAAAAAAATTAACAAGCCCCACCCCCGACCCATTTCCCCTCCCCCCCCCCCCCCATCCCCTCCTCCCCACACACACGCACGTAGCCCCACCTCCCGTCACCCCCCCCCCCCCATCATTTCCCCCTCCCGCACATATACACACATACACGCATACTACACACACATATACACACACGCGCACACACACACTCGCAGCCCCCCTCCCCCTTCCCCCACCACACACACACACACATCCCCTCCCACCCCCCACTACACACACATGCACACCCACATGCACCCCCTTCCCCTCCCCTCCCCTCCCCCAGCCCCCACCCACAACACACACGCACACACACACACACGCAGATATATACACACACATATATATATAAATGGAAGAGAGAGAGAGAGAGAGAGAGAGAGAGAGAGAGAGAGAGAGAGAGAGGGGGGGGGGAGAGAAACCAACCTGAAAGTAGAGAGAGAGAGAGGGAGAGCAGCGCAGAGAGAGAGAGAGAAAGTGGAGGGAAACAAAGAGATGGGAAAAAAGGAGGGGAAAGGGTTTTTTGCTGCTAAACTTGTCACGGACATGTCAGGATCTTTGACCGTGACAGTATTATAAGAATTATCACGGTCATTGACCGTGACTAGCCCGTGACAACTGTACTTGTCATGGACTTATCATGGTCATTGACCGTGATAAAAAATGAGTATTTTTTTTATCACGGTCAATGATCGTGACAAGTCTGGCTGGCTAAAGGGTTCCGATTTGGCCTTTTTAGTTTAGTGCAAAGCCCCAACTGCAGTGTTTGTTACAGTTAGGTATAGGAGTAAGGGAAGGCCAGGCTGCGACGGCATGAGTACCGGAGGTCGGGTTAGATATTACTTGATTCGATCAAAGGCTTCTTGGAAGGCTTCGTTCCAGACCTTGGTAAAATCATTTCAGAGGAGTCTGAAGATGGGCTCACAGATAGAAGTCAACTGGCTGATATACTATAATTTTCCAAGGAATCTCCGTATTTCTTTCTCCGTTCGGGGTGGTGGCATCTCGAGTATGGCTTTCACCTTGGCAGTATCTATTTCTATCCCGTTCTCACTAACCATGAATCCCAAGAGCTTTCCTTTGGTAACACCAAAGACACATTTTTGTGGGTTGAGTCGCATCTGGTATTGTCACAGTCGCTCGAAGAATTTTTGAAGAGCGGGAACATTACCTTTTATAGTCTTAGACTTGATAATCATATCATCTACGTAGACCTTGACTTCTTTATGTATCAGATCATGCAAGATGATTGTGGTAGCCCTTTGGTAGGTAGCCCCTGTATTTTTTAGACCAAATGGCATGGCGGTGTAGTAAAAGGTTCCCCAAGGGGTGATGAATGCGATTTTCTCTTGATGGTTTAGGTGCATCTTGATCTGATTATATCCGACAAACCCACCAATAAATGACTTGAGAACGTGACTGGCCATGTTGTCGACAATCATGTCGATATTGGGTAGTGAATAATCATCCTTAGAAGAGGCTTTGTTCAAGTCTCGGTAGTCAACGCACATGCGAACTTTCCATCCTGATTTCGGCACGAGTACGATATTGACTAGCCATGTGGGGTATTCGATCACACAAATAAAACCCATGTTCAACTGTTTGACAACTTCTTCCTTAACCTTGAGCGACCATTCGGTGAGAAGCTTTCGTAATTCTGCTTGACCGATTTGCATTCTAGGAGAGTTGGAGTCTCATGCTGAGCTAATTTTGGATCAATGCCTGGCATGTCATCATAGGACCATATGAACACATCCACAAATTCCTTCAGTGATTCTTTGAGTTGCGCGCACTCATGGTCGTCAAAGGTGGCCCCTATCCTAATCTCGCACAATTGGCTACTAGAATCGAGATTAATAACAACAGTTTTATCTTCACTAACTTGAACTCAGTTATGTGATTTTTATATTAATCTTATTAAGATCAGTTAAGAATTTTTTACTTGCAAAATCATCATCATCAAGAGTTTGATTAGAATTAAGATAATTAATGTGAGGCACAATAAGATACTCAAAATCTTCGTTTATTTCATTTATAGGGAAAATAACATTGAGAACCTCATCAAAGGAGGTCTCAATTGCATTAGAGTAAGTAGTAACAACAAGAGAAGTGGAAAGGGGATAAACATTAGGGTTAGGTTTAATATCATTAGGTGGAACAGGTGCAGCATGCCAGATGAGGAGAGGTGTATCAGCAGCTTTGATCAGGTGGGATGAATCCAATGATGTTGCCCCTGAGTGGATCATGCAGAGTGTTATCCCCAGTGTCTATAAGTTAAAATAATCATTGGAGTCACTTCCCTCAAAATCTCTGATATCGACTATGGTATCTTCAATGAGTGGTTGTACATGATGTTGGAAACTTTCGACCCTTGAACAGCTATCTTGAAAAAATATCTCCACTCCTGATTTTATCTTCTTGTCCACATCATCATACCACGATTCAGGAAAGCTGCATAAGGGAAAATCTTCACCCTCTTTGTTGAATCTTCCATTTAAGAAATATCTTGAGATAATTTTGGTGCTTTATATTTCTCTCTTTAGTCGAATCATTCTGAGTTCTTCTACTGATGGTTGATAACCCAAAAAGTAAGGAGGAAAATCTTTCTTTAGTACAATGGGTTCAATCATCCCTTACTGCCTTTATCCCATACTCAGTCCGGTCATGAAGTGCATGCTCTTGAACATCTGGATCACATTGACTTTACTATGAGGGTTATACTCCGGCAAACCTTATCTTTAAAACTATTCCCTGCTGGAAGTAGAAGTGGTTCAACTCGAAAGCCTGACAAAAGCATATCATTCATCTCGTGTTGAATCTCAAGTACTGGATTACTGGTGCTTGCATTCTTGGGATCGTCGTCGTCGCCCAAGATGGTGATGGCCTTCCCATTGGCGAAGAACTTCAGTTTACGATAGAGGGAAGAAGACACACCCTTGATACTATAGAGCCATGATTATTCAAGCAACAGATTGAAACAAGTTAGGATGTCGATGACTTGGAATTAAATAACCAGATTTATAGGTCCAGCCCCTATTGCAAGCTTTATGTATCCCATCACTTCTAAACGGGTATTATCATAAGCACGTACAGTAACCGAGGTTAAATAAAGGTCACTTTCTTTTAGTCCTAAAAAATTAAGGGTCCTCAATGGGCAGACATTAAGAGCTGATCCATTATTAATAAGAGAAAGTGGGAAAGTCTTCCCCCTGACTTCGACGGAGATATAGAGAGCATAGTTATGGTTTAGCCCAATATTGGGGATTTCCTTTTTAAAGAACAAGAACATTCTAATAGAGGTCAAGGATCCGACCAGATTCACTACTTCTTCTAGCGTGGTGGAAGGAGGAACTGTGGGTCTTATGAGTAGCTTAATCAAGACATTTATGTGCAGCTGGGGAGACATAAAGAGTCCCCACAAAGTGATGTTAGCTTGGGTCTTCTTTAATTGACTGAGGATCTTTCTCTCCTCGAGGGTCATCTCTAGCATTAGAAGATTCTCAACACCTTTTCCTTTATCGTTTAGTGATGGTGATAGGTTTTGGACTTGGTAATACCTCCCTGACCTAGTCATATGGTTCACAAAAAATGGGAAAAATAAAAACCCTGTCTCTTCATCGATCTCGAGATGTTCAGTCACCTTATTAATTTCTCATAGTAGCTTTTTAAATGATATCATCCCATATATGCTGACTATTGGGCTAGTCTTTTCTAGACCACGCTCTTCATCTGAATCATCGAATTTATCCCCCCATCCGCTGGTAACGGCATCATCTTTTTATGAAAAGTCAATACACTTCACAACCTCAATGGCCTCTTCGTATAAGTCCTCCCATTTGGCGAGGAGGTGTAGAAGTGACGGTACTAAGCGCCCTTGTAGTTTCAAAGCATCAAGTAGCTCGAATATACTACAAATTTCACCAGCCTATCGAAATAAGTCTGCTATAATCTGGACCACATCATCTAAGTTGACTTCATCGATCGGTACAACCCAATTATCTGACTCTCGATCCCATTTTTGAGCCTCTAATAATAGCATGTTGAATCTCTGGCAATCAAAGGTCATCTAGGAGGGCAATTTCAGCCCAAACTCTAGGAGTTAGTTCATTACTTATGTCAATTCCATATCTTTACCTCATAACGGGTACGAACAACGATGCAAGATCAAGTAAGGAGTGATAAAGGCCTGATCGGCAAAGCTGGTAGGGTGTAGGAGAAAATATGGGCAAGTTTAAAGGGGTTGAGGAGAGTACCATTGTCCTCCCATCGTCACTCAGACATGGGGTAAGAAATTTTTCTTCAAGATACTAACTTGCTCCTCTTCAAAAGGTCGGTTGGTCATGGTGGCTGCTTTATCTCTCCACCTTGCTATGAAGTTACTGACTGACTCCCCAGGATTCCATTTGAGTAGCTCTAGATCTGTGCGGGTAACCTCTAACTCTTCGTTGTACTTGTACAGTGACATGAATTCTCAGGTAACCTCCTTCCAACTGCGGATTCTGAACTCTTCAAGGGATAAGAACCATCGGATAGCGCTATACTTCAAAGTTTGTTAAAACATTTGGGCCATTATTTCTTCGGAGGAACCTAGGAGAGTCATGGATCGGTGGTAACTTTAGAGTTGAACAATCGGTGGTCCACTACCCCCGAACTTTTCGATGTTGGGCATCTTGAACTTTTTTGGTAACCTGGCTTTGGGATAGGGAGACATGTGGGTGTAGTCCATGTAATACCCAAAGATTATGACTTTGTTGAACTTCTTTGTCAACATCTTGGGGTCTTCCTTGACCTTATTTAATTTATCCTCCTTTAGATCAACGGTCACGGGCAAGTTAGCCCTTGGCTGGGCAAAATTTGATATAAAGAGCTGGGTTGGTGGCAACCCATTAATAGGAGGGACACGTGGAGCGTGCTGATATTCCTCGGGAAACCAAATAGGCTCGGGTGTGGGTGGACCACAGTGCGAGCGAAGGGGACCTTGGGCTCTTCGGGAACAGGGACCCGATTTTACTGCATCTCACGAACCTCGATTTGAAGGTTGTCAATCTTGGCAATGAGTTAAGGTAAAACCCTCATCAAATTCAGCTACACATTTGGTGCTTATTCAGTGTTCTCCGTGGAATACGAATGAATTCTGGACTCAGAGGATGTAGAAAGGGAACTGATGGAGATTCGGGGCGGTTCGATTAAAGATCAAAGCCAATAGGGAACCAGGCCAAGGGTATGCAATTGACCTGCGAAGGAGAAAACATACGGCTTAATTTTTTGAAAAAAAGAAAGGCAAACTGGTATTTGTGAAAAGGAAGAAAAATATTTTCGACATTTTTTTTTGGAAAAGAGGGGAACAAAATATTTTTAGGTAAAAGGGAGGACAAATATTTTTAAAATGAGGAAGGAAAAATGCTTTTGGTATTTTTGATAAAAGAAGGAAAAATATTTTTGAGACTTTTTGGGAAAGAAAGAAGGAAAGTATGTAGACGGGTCTCAGCATGATTATTATTGTGTTTATTATGTTCTCATTTGTATTAGGTTTACCTAAATGCAAAAAGAAACGATGGACAGGATCCGAGCCTGGAAAAATTGGGTTTTAAAAAATATGTAAAAACTATAATTGGACTTGTTACCAGGCTTCATGGGCAGGGGCCTCTTTTAAAAATTGCGTGAAAATTCGGGCGGCATGTCGACCGTCATTTTGGTAGAGTTTCAAGTAAAAATAGGCAAACTAAACATGAGTGGCCTAGGTTTAACACCTATATGAGGGTATACAGTTGTTGGGTTAATTATAAGGCGTTCTCCCCTTTGGTATGACTTCCGCAATATACGTCTTACTTTTGAGGGCAGTCGGTATGAGTGGGCCAGCCATTTGATATACCTGAGTGTACGTAAATTACCTCACTATATACCTCCTGGGGACAATATATGTGAGAGCAAATTCGATATACTCGACGTACATGTACGAGTTCCATATGATATACCTCTTGTCATGACTTCGATCAAGAAATACAATATGGGGGGAACCGTTAGATATACGTCGAAGGTACTTGTCTAATGGAAGGTGAGAGTCATATCGGTTAGGCTAACTGCGACCTACCGGACCAACGCCCACCATGAGTGACCCCCTAGTTACAGGATAAAATTTAGTTAATAGCAATGCTCTTTGGTGATATAGTGTGCAATATGCATGATCCTTGATTAGTGCATTTTGGAGAGAGTATATTTATTTGGCATGATGAGTAATATATTAAGCAAGAAAAATGTAAAAGTGTAAAAAGTAAATCTATACTAAGCATGGATATGTGAGAGTGAGTGATGTGTAGCTATCTACAAGTGAGTGTGTGGTAGTGAACCTAAGCATGGATCAACTACAAGTTGTGTATGATAAGTGTGAGTAAGCATGGATATATACAAGTGTGATAAGTGGAGGTGTGTCTTAGTGACACCTAAGCATAGATTTCTAAGTGGTGTGTGCAACATTTGGATATAAGTGATCCTAGGTGCATGTAATATGAAATGTACATGGAGAGTATCTATAAGTGAGTAGTAACATAAGCATGAGGTATATATGTACATGAAATAATAGAGGAGAAAAAAGGGAACATATAGATAGGTGCATACGCACACAAGCAAAACAAAACACCCCATGCAAACAGAGTCTATCCCTCTTATGAAAAGTTGTCCCCAGCAGAGTCGCCATTGTGGCCATCCTGATCAAAGAATGCGTGTCGCTTCCTCTTATCCCTCTTATACTTCCCGAAGGGGGAATATGAAAGGAAGGGGGATCAAAAGGTCTCACGCCTTACTTGAGAACGCATTGGCCGTCATCGGTGTGGGGTAAATGTAAAGAGATGGAGTCGCCAGGATATTTTTCACAAAACAAGCAAAAGAACATGTAGCCGCCTTGAGAGAACGGCATCAAAGAGATACTAATGCATATGAAACCAATAGTTCGAAGGGTTTGGGGGCCAAGTTACGGAATGGGAAGGTGTTAGGAATCCATCCCATCCTTACGGTCTCTCATAGGCTAGTGTTATTGTTTTTCTTTATTTCTTTGTGAAGTGTGTGTGTGCGTGTATATATAATCGAGATTGGAATCGTTCAACTCATACCTTGGAAAAGATATAATGAGGTCATACATTGGAATGTTCCCAAAATAATATATAGAAAATATAATTTATGTGTTTATCGCGATATTGATTGTTATAATGAAACGATAACATATATTGGATGAAACGCTAACCATAATCACAAACATAATATATATAATAATACAAGAATATGAAAATGGGGAATTTTGGGTAAATTGGAAATTTGGAGAAATTGAAAAATTGGAAGATTGAGAATTTCACTTGAGTCTTGGGTTTTAATACGAAATGCCTACGTAGCCTATAAAGGCATCTTCACATAGTTTGAATGCGTCATAAGGGTGGGGTTTAACCCAGAGATTCGAACAGGATTTTATTATAGGTGTTTGTGTGGAAAAATATGTTTTAGTTTTAAAAAAGTGTGATGGATAATCCCGTTCGGAATTTATGGGCATACCCCCTTTTTTTTATACAAAATAAAGTATGTAGTTATTAATGTGTATGAACTAAAATAAGGACTAACTTATGAATCTAATGAAATTTATGAAAAATAAAAATTTTAAAGAGAGAGAGAGAGAGAGAGAAAAGGATTTGGACCTTCTTTGAAGCTTGATCTTTAATCTTGGATGAACTCCCTTGAATGAGAGATAAAGGTTGGATGAGAGAGAATGTGATTTTTCCAGATTGGTTATGAAAAGTATGGGAATGTAATCTTAAATGGAACTTCCCATGGAGGAATTTTACCGATTTCGAGAGAATGTTGCTGAGGTCACTGATGCTGATGGATCTCTAGTGTGATTTGGAAGTGAGGTCATGCCCTCTATTTATAGGGTAGGGGGATGATTATCATCATGGACCTAGTCCTACCCATCGGTAGGTGACCCTATACACACTGTCGATAAGCAGGGAACTGGACCTGCCAATTGGCAGTCTCGTGCAGATTTTTTCTGAAAAATGGTCATAGAATGCCATCCATTGATCCAAATCCCGCCCAGGACATACCATTATAAAGGTAATTCAGATACCTTCAAGAGTCCTTTGTCCCTCTCCCGGGTATGGGAGTTGACTTTGGGTTAAATGTGGCTCGGAATCTCACATCGATCCTTTGGACGGGAGATCGTCGAATAGAAATGGATCGTTCGTCCATATGGTGCGTAAGTCATAATTGCACACAGGGTGGATCGTTGGAACTGTTAGGAGATGTAATTAGACTTTCTAAAGAGTTTTTTTCGGTTCGAAAAGTTGACCTTGGTCAATCGAGGCCTGAAAGTGCCTGCTGACCTCTCAGAGTAAAATGGATCGTTCATCCATACCGTAAGTCAAAATTGAGAACGGGTGGGACCTTTGGAAAGGGTATTAAGTGCCCTTTGGATATTCATTTAGTCTGATTTGAACTAAAGAGTCGGCTTTGGTCAAACGGAGCCCGGGAGGGTCCGATGGCCTTCGAATTAATTTTTAGGGGAAAATTGATCATTCATCCGAATGATTATGCCGTTTTATGCACGAGATGAACTATTGGAAATATAATTCATATCCCTTCAAAAATTCAAAGATATTTCAATATGATGATGAAGTTGATTGGGGTCAAATTGGGGCTCGGGAGTGCATTGTGCCCTACAGATTAATTTTCAGTAGCAAAATTATTCGTTCGTCCAAAATGATTATGCCGATTCATACCTGGGATAGATCGTTGTGAAGAGGTTTCAGATCCCTTTGAATATTCAAAGATCTTTCGCTCTGATGATAGAGTTAACCGGACTCAAACGGGGCTTAGGAGCACTCGATGGCCTCTAGATCGGTACTCGAAGTATGACCTAGGGTTTACAGTGAAATGGGGAGGTTCTAAGGACCTAAGGAGAGACTTAAGGGGTCCTATAATATGGTTTCTACAGTCGAGAAATATTTTATTTGATCTTGGATATCTATAGCGATAAGTTCGGGGATTGAACCATGTTTTATCCACCATTGAATAAACCAATAAGGAATTTGACTTTTATTTTTTTTTAATGAAAACATTAAAACCAAGAATGTATGAATGACTCATTTTGGTAAAGAAGGACTTTTAACCAGGCTTCAATATAATCATAGTAACTGAATTAAATTTTGTGGTTAGGGATATGCTTGATATTTGAGGGATAATATCCCCATTCTTTAATAAAGATTATTTTATGAATGTACAAGGAGTGGTAAATAATTTTAGATAGATTATTACGATCATTGATTGTTTTGATATGGACTGACTTGGTGAAATTAAGAATATCCTTATAAAATTTTAGAGATTTAGTTGAATGGTGAGGGGTGAAATTCAAAGATAGACAAAATTAGTTTTGGACTAATTCGACGGGATTTTTCAAATTACTGTGATTGGGCTCAATAAGAAATAAATTTGAGAAATGTGGCTTGAGCATATAATCAGTTTTACTAATATAATTATAGAACTTGGGTTTTGGGATCTGTTGAATTGGTTATAGAGGAAATGGGTCATTAATTAGGTGTTGACTAGATCAAATTTTTTAGGTGTTACAAGGGTGAAACTATAACTGAAATTTAGTATTGGGATGTTCTCATGGACATGGTATTTGTTGGTCACCTTAAGGGGTGATACAATTGGACTAGTAGTTAGAGCTAAAGCTTTACTAGTTTAAGTGTACTTCTGTATTTTTTTCTCCGTTATTGTTTCTTTGTAGAAATTCACATGTGAGGAAATCAGGAATAGAATTCTGGCTCCTTTTGATGTACTCAATATCAAATTTAAAAAATACTTAATATAGATTGCCATCTAAAAAAATTATTTGGAAGCAATAGTTTGGACATGTTTTTTCAAAACATATTTTGCACTTTTATATTCGACTCTGACTAAAATTTCTTGATTTAGGATATCACCTTTAAATTTTGAAATACATAAAATGATAGACAAAATTTCTTATTTAATAATACTTTAATTACATTGCGCTTTGTTTCAGATGCCAAAATGGAAATGAACAATTTGTTGAGGAGACTGGGGTTAATTTTTTATTTAAGAATACCTCCATAGCCAATATCAGAGGCATGAGTATCAGGAATTTTGAATGGATTAATGTAGAAAGACCAATGCAGGGAAAAGTTTTGACATATTTTTTTAAAATTCGAACGATTGAAGTATGTTCTAAATTCTAAGGTGGAGGGTTAGCTTCTAATTATTGAAATAAAGGTTAGCATTGTTTACAAAGATTTGTGTATAACTTAGTGATATAATTTAAGGAACCAAGAAATCATTAAAGTTGGGTTATCTCAAGGATTTCATCGAGAAATTTATCGTCAAGTTATATGGATCTATCTATGGGACTAATTTTACCTTGGTGAATGTTATGACCCAAAAATCTATTTTTTGTTTGGAATACGTTGACTTTGGTGGTTGAAAAGACTAAACCATTGATTTTTACTAACTCTAAGAATGAGTTAAAATGTTTCTAGTGTTCATCAATTGAGTGAGAATAGATGAGGACATCATTAATATAAACTGGCCTAAAATGAGAAAAAGGGTTAAATATTTCATTTATAATGTTTTTAATTTCATTAGGCGCATTTTTTTTAATCCAAATGGCATGACATACCATTCATAATGACCAAAAGGGAATGTGAATGCAGTTTTATATATGTCATTTTCATGAATCTAGATTTTTCAGAGACCACTTTTCATATTGAATTTGGAAAAAAAATAGTTGTTTGATTTAATCAGTTTATTAGGTCACGTTTGTAAGGGATTATATATCTTATCAATTCTAAAACTTTATTAAGGGTTTTGTAATTGATGATTAGCCTGGGTGTTTCATGTTCTAATTCAATATTTGTTCTAACATAAAATGCACGGCATGACCAAGGGGATTTACCTTCCCTTATGATTCCTTTTTATAGTAGATTATTTATTTCATCTTTTCATAGTTTTATATCTTCTTGATTCATTTGTATGATCTTTGCTTTTGCGGGGATACACTTTTCAATAAAATCATTGGTTAGTGTGAAGTCACTCGATATTTTTTCTATGTAAAAAGGCATTAGGCAGGTCGGAACAGATTTTATATATGATTTTTTATTTAAAATTATTTATTTTGTTTTGGAGAATATTATTGGTAAGTTGTTCTTCAATTATTTTGTATTTTACTTATTCGACGATTTTTGTTTAAAGTTTTCTCTAGTATTGTAGGCAATTTATTGATTTGGAAACAGAAAAATCTTTTAGTGTTTTAAAATATCTGAGTTCCGATTTTGAAAGGAATTTAAATTTTACTTGTTGACCTAATGCTTATGAGGTTATTCCAGTATTGTTGATCGTAAATGGATATAAAAATAAAAGAAAAGGAATTCCTAAAATTACCTTATCAGTCATTTTTTTACTAAGACAAAAGGAGTTCTGTAACAAATATTATTTGAGCAAATATATGTTTTGGGTAATTTGTACTTAATTTGCATTTTTACTTCCATTACCTGATTTTAATTGTTAAGATGTTTTATGATAATATCTTGTTATAGTTAGACCTTTTTGTATAGAGTTTGAATCTGCACCTGAATCAATTAGTGCGATGACTTTTATCTCACATTATTTATTGATAATTAAAGTTGCTTCCGCATATCATTTATGTAAGCTAATTTGGTTCATTATGTTTAGTTGGTGGTCAGATTCTTCTATGTTTTCTATTTCATGATTTTTTATAATGGATCGCTCAGGCTTAGGTTCTGTTTCATTTTCATCTGAGGACGTGATTTTTTCAATGTGAAGAGTTTGATTTACTTTTTAAATAGTGACATCTTGTTTTAACTCTTTACATTATATCTTGAGATTGTTGATATCTTGTTTAATTATGTTGACTTCTTGTTGGAGACCTTATAATATAATATAATATCTTTATTAGTTTTAAATATTTTTAAAGTGATTTAAAAACTTATTTTGTTTTGTTTATTTATGCTACTACCTTCTTTAGTTAATAGTTTTCTGAATTTTCAAAGGTATTGTAATTTTAATTCTCGATTTTATATTTTTTCAATTAAATCAATTAATAATTCTTCTCGTTCTTCTTATTTGGTGATAAAACTGAATGGTTTACAACAATTATCATTGCATCCTAATTCTATATTTGGAGAACTATAATTTGTACTTGTCTGGTAGCCAGATGATGTTTCATGATCAGTCCCTTGTTCATTTTCATTGGAATTATGTTTTAGTTCAAGAATTTTGTATATTTCTTATGTTACTTTAGAGAATAGTTGTAACTGGTTAATTTTGGATTTTACTTTACATTCTGATTTTTAATGACTAGTTTTTATACATTTATAATATTTGACCTTACTTTTGTTAGTTTTCTTATATTGCTGATGTGATTAAGATTTTCTTTGCGTTTTTTAAAATTCATTACTTTCTTTACTGTAGAATATATTTTTAAAATAATTTCTTTTAGACGCTTTGTATTGCTCTGAGTATGACTTATAATTTTTAATTTATTTCTTAATGGAGCAATAGGGTTTATACTATATTGTTCGCAGAAATTACCCATATCATATTTAGCTTTTAATTTATTTTTATAGCTTGTTTAGTAATTTTAATATCTACACACATTTCGAATCATTCCCTCTCGATTGTACAAATTATGTCTCCATAAGTGAGGTTGTTATAATCGATGTGTACATATGTATTAATTAAAATTTCTTTTATTTTGTGAGAAAATAAATTTGATAATCCATTAATAATTTTTCTTTCCAGAATGGTGTAATACCCCGTATTTCTACGTACTTGGAATTTCATTAATTCGGTAATTTATAAATAAAATAATAATTTATTAAATATTAATCAAGAGAATGAGATAATGATTAATATTGTGTGGTAAATTTACTAAGTAGATAGTAAATAATTTATGAAAATATTATGCGTCATAGCGAGTGAGATAGGCGTAATTGGATTTATCTCAACAGGGAGTCGCGTGTAGACTAAATTAAGGTCGGGATAGGGTATTTGTTTAGAGTGATTCAGATGATTATTTTGAGGTCACGAATGACTCCGGCAGGGTCAAAATACTCAAAATAGTATCCCCTGTGGTGTTGATAGGGTCCCGAAATAATTTTAGACTAAACCGGCACTATACGAGGGCGTTTTAGTCATTTGGTAACGTTAAGAGACCTACGAAATTCCAAAGAGTTTATCAACATATAGACGGGAGAGTCTAGGGTTTAGAGGTTAGAAAATCAAGAGAGGACATTAGAGAAGAAGGATAAGCCTAAGAGAGAGTTCTTGAGAAATTGGAGAGTGTGTTCTTGCACTACGATCAATCTTGGAGTGAGGATTGGAAAAGAAAGGCATACAATCCATCATCTTAATAATGAAATTATATCATACCAGATGGGGCAGTGTTTATTTGCAGTCCTTCGAAGTTATAATACCCATGTAGTTACGGTTTCAAAATATATTGATTAAATTGATATTCTTGGAAGAAAAGAATGATTAGAACTCATGTTTGGGTAGGAATGACATGTAGTATGATTTAACATATGTAAAAGATAAGAAATCAGAGGATATGTAATGATCATCACGAATTAAATTTGAGTTTTCTGTTAAATATGAATGAAGAACATAGAAATATAGGGTTTTGATGAATAGGTGATTTCATCCATTCTTGAATAGAAATCGAAATGTTTTTATGATAAAATTTCGTTAGAAATCATCCTAATGCATGTATATAATGTTTGGGGTAATTGGTTTTGAGTTTGGTGGATAAGCATGTGAGTTATGATAATTAAAATGGTGAAAACTGCACTTGCGTAAAGGGAGAAGATGACCTGCTACAAAACGAATCGATTTGGCCATAGGGCAACTCGATTAGGTTTGCCCAAATTTGCCTATTTTCCCTTTTTGGCCTAGAAAATCCTATAGTCTTGTCGGGAAAACTTTTGGAACTTTAATAAAACATAATGAAGGACATATGGTATTGAAGTAGGCCTATGATAAGGGTTTGATTAGTCTTAATGAGAGGATTGAGGCGAGGATTTAATTTACTTACATCGCGATGTAATTAATTCAAGAGAAGGATAATGGGTTAAGAAGCTTTTAAGTGAGTTTATGTTATAGATCGGTAGTATATGATAGAGTTAACTACTGAATTTATTGAAGGGTTAATTAGGGCCCTTAGAGTAGAGAGTAATACTCGGATTAATGTGATAGTGAGAACAATCGTAACTTGATAGTACGGTGAGTATTTGAGAGATAAATACTACGTACGAAGTATGATAATTAGGTTGTGTGTATACCTACTAAGTTAATGTATATATGGGTTGTGTGTATACCTGTTATATGATTCATGTTAAATGTGAACATACCTACGTTGCTTGCTATCATGGAGGTTCCCCCACATTGGGCGATACCACCTTGTCAATTCCAGGGAGGTCTAAATTTGTGCCCTAGAATATAGAGCTTAGGGAGGCTTACTATGTGCCGTGTATTAGTGAGACTGACACATCATTTGGGTACGTTAGGTATGTATGTAGACCAAAGGCTTAGAACTATGTTTGCCACCATTTCTTGCTATTTGATTTTAGGTTCGAGGAGACATGCCGAACCAATAGTCATTATTTTAGTACGATAGGTAAATGGACTGATAACAGAGTATAACTATCTTCACGATGGTCCTTTTAAGAGACACAATAGTTATATATATATATATATATATATATATATATATATATATATATATATATATATTAGTGAGATAAATATATATATACCAGTTTGAATAATTCTACTCACATGTGATAGTAGAGAGATTGATAGTGTGTATATAAATAATGGATTACGTAGTGAAACTTAATTAAATGATTAAATGATAAAAGATGGAGAATGTTATTTATGATATTAATAGCATACGAGAGATATTTATTCGGATAGCGTATTGTAAGAGCAGTACGAGGACTTATAGGTGTCGATAGTCCGGATAGATACTTACGTCTAGTTATCTTGGGTAGTATGGCTAGGTGGGAGAAGTTGAAAACGTTAGGCGTGCACAATAGATGAGAGGTGAGGATACTCAAGGGAGTGTACGCAAACCTAACATGTGTATCTAATAACTGATTTTTAAATTGTGATAAATACTTGCTAAATGAATTGAAAATGTTTTGGGTTCTAACCCTTGCTATAAATATTTTCCAAAACCTTTTAGGTGTCCATCCACAAGGATGCCAGACTTGATGATCTATTCCAGGGATGTGTAGCTGCAGCACTGTGGAGGATTGGAGGACTTGATTAGAAGCTTCCATCTTTCATTCCAAGTGTAGGATTTATGTTAAGTATCTCAGTTGGGCATGTTGCCCCATTTAGACTTTATTTATTCAGTTATTCATTTCAGACTTATTTGGGGATTTATTTATTCTCTAATGGACTTACTATTTGGATTTAGATTTTGTAGCCGATGGTTAATTCAGCAAGACATTTATTCATTTATTTATTCCTTGTGATGACTTAGACTATATTAATTGTGTGAATGTTTTAATTTAGTTTTTTTGCATATTATTATAAATTATTTAATGAAAGATAAATTTTTTGGCACTGGCTTAATTAACTGATAAGTGGTTAGTAATTAATATGGTTTTTGACAGTGATGCTGAAGAACCAAATGATAAACCTCTTTTAATTTAATAAATGACTGATCACCCAGTACTTAATTAGGCGGGATGTCCTATTACTATCTTTCTTAAACATTACTCGTGATGTGAAAACATCTTTATACCATCTAAAATTAAAGTGGTGTATCTAAGGCTACTTAATTAATTATGAATTCGTGGACTCATATTGCTTGGTGTTCCTAAAAAGTGTTTAATTATTGTGAAAACTAGAGTGTGCACTCCATGTGGAATTCTCATTTTGATATTTTCGTAAAAAATTAGGAGGCCATTAACATCTTGCTGGATAACAATCTTAATTTCTTCTCTTGATTCTTTAGTAAGATGTTTGTCCCACCAAGATTTTAATATTCATGTGAATCATGTGGTTAAAACTTCAACTATTTTCAGTTGAGGAATGTTTTGATTATTTAGGTAATTATTGGCAACCATGGATATGTGTTGCATTTTGTTCAAAATTTCTTATTCGGATGAACTATCTGTGTTCCATTCATAAAATCTGTTTCATGAAACAGAGACCTTGTTTTGTAAATTTCTTTTTTCATATTATATATCTGAGGCTGTTGGTCTTGTGTACCAATTTTTTATTAGGGTGGTTGGAGTTACTTTGGAATTTCTTATTCTATTTAATTCAAAATTTGTAAACTGTTTCTCAATATTTTGGATATCTTCTTATGTAGTAGATTCTTGAGATCTGTCTGTTTGAATAATATGTTTATTAATTTTGTTGATAGTTGTAATACTTTTTTATTATTCTGGTTTGATTTCTTTGAGCATTTTTTTACTTTATCTAAAGTATTTTCAGTTTTTGTATGTAAATTATTCTTTTTTTTAATTTCTATAAGTTTAATTAAAATGTTTCTCTTTCATTTGGTAAAGTTATTTTTTCTAATTCGCTTCAATGTAATCTAATTGTTTTTCTAAAGTTGACTGGTGTAATTATTTTGCTCAATAATTTTTTTTGTTTCCTCATTGATGAAAATGACTTTAATGAGTGTGGTAATTGCTTATGTTACCATGTGGTTTACTAAAATAGTTTCAAGTGGAGAATGACTAGATAAAATGCAATTTTATCTTATTTAGTCCATTTTACTCTAGTTAAGACATTTATCTTTTGATAATAGTTGTCTAAATAATCAAAGAAATATACATTTGTTCTTATTTCATTTATTAAAGACTCCTACTTTCTTATTATTCTAGTCTTTTCTTTTTTTTTGAGTATTTTTCTATGTCTGATCTTCGTTTGTACGATTTTTGTTTGACTCAAAATCTGCTCCTAATTTACTCATGTCAATTATATAATCTTTGTTTATTGTTAGTAACTAGGCATTTATTTAATCTATTTCAAAGTTAGTTTGAATGGGGGAATGCTGATCCTCATCCTCATCAAATTTTGAGATAGCTGTGTAACAAGGTTTATTACTTGAGAGGTTGCATCAATTTCTTTTAACTTAATATTGTGTTTGGGTATCAGATTATCATCTTTGTGTGTTGAACAACTTGCTTGAGATTTACTATCGTCTATAATATGGTGAGGTTGTTCAAAACTTATCCTAACTGATCCGTCAAGATATTCTTTGATATAGTTAAGATTAATCGTATTATTTTGGAGTTTTGGAGGTGATTTTCATTTTCCAATAACCATTTACTTGGTAGATTAATGTCTTCTAAATTTATTAATTTAGGGACTTGAATATTTGCATCACTTATACTTCTTTATATTAATAGAGTTTTATCTTTTAGACTTTTTTTTTTATTCAATGACTGTCATTAGATTAGTTTTCATACATTTATAATAAATTCTATTAATTAGGGCTAAAGGTTTACTTCCTTCTAATATTTCATATCCTAATGTTTTAGTGTTTAGTGTCATAACTTTTAATATCTGAGGATCAGTTAAACTTAAGGAAAAATGTGGAAAATAATTAAAATGTATTGGACCATTCAAAAAGTTTGATTCCATCATTCCTAAATTACCAGTGTTGTAAGTAGTGTGTCGAGCATCTCTGAGACATAACATAATAGAAGCATTTGTTCCTTTACTAGACAATGATTTGATTTCAACTTTGATTAATCATATGTGTAGGAAAATTGGATTCATTTCCCTTATGTTTTGCAATGGTTTTACTAATAGGAGCTGACACCTATCACATTCTTTATTTACAACATAAACATGCTTAACAGTTTTAACATTACATTTAGTATTAAAAGATGATTTTAGAAAACTAGTTTTGTCAATTTCTTTTGTTGGGACTTTGGGTATATTTCAATTCTTTATATCTATATTTACTTCATCCAATTGATATTCTTCTTCATTTACTATGTATGGGGGGGGGGGGGGAGATAAAGAAGACCTGGAAGAGCTAGCTGAAGAATTAGATCTAAATAATCTATTCATTTTTATAGCTTTTTAAAGAAACTTAGTTTCTTCTTATACACATGCGTATAAATTGAAGGTATACATACCCTTATTTGTATATATATAGACTGATTTATGTCTATATACACAAATTATACTCGTTTTTAATGTATATTCATATATATGTTTGTGTGTGTGTGTATTTTGAGTGATTTAATAGAGGAAAGATGGGGTTTTAAGGGGTGGCAGTGGGGTTACAATGTCACAAAGTTGAAGTTTGAGGAGGTGAAGGTGCGGTTTAATGGAGATGTTAGTGGGTTTATAATGACAAAAAATATAAACAAAGTGAGTGTGTGTGTTAGGAGAGTAGGGGTGTGCATAAACCCGAATGGACCGAAATAACCGAACCGAACTGCACCTACATTTTCGAATTTTTATGAATGCGGTCCAAAATTACAAAGGACAGAATAAATTAGTACATGTTTGGACCGGAACGAACCACTTTTAATATGTATATTAATTTAGTAGCTTACACACGCTGCCTTTTATGCCTTACAAGTTAAAGTTACACAATTTAACACCAACCCTAAATCTCCTCTCTCTCTCTCTCTCTCTCTCTCTCTCTCTCTCTACGTCTGTCATCAAACCCCCAATGTCCAAACCGATCTCATCTCAATCCAAACCCGATACCCAATCGATCTAATCTCCCTCTCCTCCGACGGAGGCTGCTAATTTCGGCAGAGGTAGTGTCCAAATCGGTTAGTTTTCTTATGGTATTTATTCCCTCCATAGACAATAATGTCTGTTGATATCTTTAGTTATTTTTTTAGATTTATTTATTCCGGCAGAGGCTGTCGATATTTGTAGTTCTTTGGTTCTTTTTTTAGAGAACAATATCTTTCGACAAGTCCACACCGGCTAATATATTATGCATATTCTCGATTACATTTCCACCTACAAAATCTGATTTAGTTAGCTCCTATGAATTATATTTGAAATAATGAAATTATTACTAAATATGTATATATATAAAACATATGGCAGTATAATTTTTACTTTCCTTTACAGAATTTGTAAGAATCTTATATAACAAATGTTAAAGTAGCATAATTTTCATTATAACAAATGATATATCTGGTAATTATATAATTTTCATGAAACTGGAATTATATTATATAGATGTCTAATTTATGGTAAGAATTAGGCTTTAGTGCATCAATAATTATCTTTAAAGGTTAGAGACACTTTTCAATTATTTGGAGTTATTATATGTTTAAGAATAATATATTGACGCATTTTGGGGTGTAAATGGGGATGTTTTAAGAAATATTAAATTTGATGTATAATATTGTAATGAAAATTTTTTGTTTTCGGAAAATATAAAAATTGATGTATAATACTGAATGATTATTTTTCAGTCTATTGAGTTCACACTTAAATTTACTCTGATTTGCAATCACTTTTTGATTTAGTATAAGGTGTGTTAAATTAATCATCCTTATGGTGTCCTTAGTATAAGGTGGTGTTAAATTAACAATAATAGGTTTAAAATAATACGGCTTCTAATTTTAAATAACGATTCCGGCTAAATATGAACGATTCTCTTGTTTTTTTCCAGGTTTAATTTCGGATGAGTGTTCAGCGCCATAGAGGGTTTTAGTGGTTTTGATGGGGAGTATCATTTTTTTTTTGTGTAAATCTGTTTTTTATATTAATTGTTTATGCGCTGAATAGGATTGAGATCGAACAAGGGCCGTTTGAAAATCGAATAGGACCGAGACAGATTATTTCGGTCTGGTCTCGATCCATAATTTTTTAAGACCAATTAATTCGGTTCGGTCCCAAAAATACTTCAAAACTGAACTAGACCGCAAACATCCCTAGAGAGGGAGGGGGGTTGGCTGGCTGGAGGATATGTTTAGGGAATGATATGACATGTTTTTTTATATGAAGATGATGATTGTTTCTATCTTGTGGAGGTTGTGGGTGGTTCTTGTGACGAAAGAACATTTACATCGAAAATGATCGATTTTTTTCTAATAAGGATTGTTGAGAGAGGTGATAATTAGTGGATTATGATATTTATATTAAAAAGGTAACGTGGCAGTATTTCTTTTGATTTAATCAAAATGTATACTTGACTTTTATATTATAAAGAAAATAATATTTTATGAGTCCCACTATTCCCAGTCCAAATTTACATTCCCCCACTCCACCTTTTTGCTAAAAGACTTTACTACCCTTAAAACATACTTTTTCACATATTTATCTTCATCTCACTCCAACTTTTATTGATACCAACTCAATTGAGAGTACAAATTGAAGGATAAGAGATCATCTAATATTTACAAAAAAAATGCAAATAAACATCCACAAATAATAAATTTCCAAAAAAAAATTATTAATACATTTATTTATTAAAAAAATGCTTCTTGAAATTCTTTTTATCAAAAAAATGTTGACGATTATTGTTGATACCAAATTTATCCTGCTGACATGGACCAATTATGTGGACACACGTGTCAATCTACATGGCACTCGCAAACATTTCTTTTGAACAACACATTGACTCTGAGGAACTCAACCTCCCCGACCAACTCAGGCGCTCCGAGCAACAAGTGTTCTCCGAGGAACTCTACTGTATCGAGCAACTCATGTATACCGAGCTACTTAGGCGGTCCGAGCAGCTTAGGCTGTCCGAGCTGCATCTCGTACAGAGCATTCATATCCGGATAATCAAGAGGATGACTGCGCATTAAATGCTTATTATTATCACAAAGACGCATACGCCTATTGGACAGCTGTGTATTATTCTTTCATTTGTATCGTCTCAAGGCTATAAATACATTGTAACCTCCTCATTAGCAGGGGACTCGGAATTTCTTGGAAAACCCATTATCGAGAATTCTGCAAACAGTCAGCAATAACACAAACAGTGGACGTAAGCCATTCTTTCAAGGCTGAACCACTTTAAAAATATCTTGTCTTGTTTATTTTTATCTGTGATTAAATAATTAGTTCAAATCTAGTTTTTTACATCAACAGATTGGCGTCGTCTATGGGAAAACGACTGTAATTATCGTTTTTCATCAAAACAATTCATCACCAATGGCTAATAATCCTGAATCCAGTAATCGAAACGCTGGAAACCCCCCAAATCCATCCACTCCTCCAAGTGTCCAAGATCTGGCTGGAATAATGGCTAATTTGTCTCAGGGCCAGACCGCCATGCAAGAAACAATGCAACAACTCATGCAAACTATATAGGGTGGAGCACCCGCCCAGTCAGGACAACGAAGCATTCAGAAAAATACTCAATTGCCTTCTTCGCGAACTAGACGAACGTTACTCCCAGAGGAATCTCGATCTAGACATGCCGATTCATATCGCACTGATAGATTTAATGATTTTTCTTATCAACCTGGCCAAACTTCATCAGTACGAGCCACAGATACTGAACAAAACGTCACTCTATCTCCAGAAACGACCAGTGCTCTTGAAAGATTGATTAGAGTATCTCCCTTTGATAATTTGGGTCCTAGGTGGAATAAAAGTCCCCCTAGTATGGTGTCGAGGAACTCTCAACGATCATTTGATTTAAAGGAAGGTTCTGCCCAATCCCGACCAGCTGCTCATCGTGAAAGATCCCAAGAGGCAAATTCAACACGATCAGTTGCTCGAAACAACAGGTCCGAGGAGGGAAATGATGCATGGAAAGGCTCTATTCAGAGGTTGGAAAATAGACTAGGGGAAATGGCTAAGGCCAAAAATCCTCTACAAAGAACTTTTGTCCAAGGGACACCTTTTATCCAAGCAATTGTGGATTTTCCCATACCATCAAAGTTCAAAGCACCTGTTGTGACACCAAAATATGATGGAAAAACCGATCCTATCCTTCATATAAACAATACCAAGCTGCTGCCGATATCTATGCTATTCCAGACGAGATGCGATGCAGGGCGTTTTCAGGAACTCTCACTGGATCTGCTCAAATATGGTACAACAATCTTCCTCGAGGAAAAATTGTAACTTTCTTTCAACTGGCCGAGCTCTTTATTGGAAATTTCTGTTTTGGAGCAAAACCAGTTAAACGAGTAGCACACTTGTTAAGTGTTAGACAAAAAGCAGGTGAGAGTACCAGGGATTATATTACTCGTTTCAATAACGAGAAGCTCGAAGTTATTGATTACGAAGAAAAGACAGCAATTACTGCTCTGATGAGTGGATTATTGCCAAATAAGATGTACTACACTCTAGCCAAAGATCCACCTACAACCATGGCAGAGCTAATGGCAAAAGCTGCCAAAATCATGAATGCCGAGGAAACTATGGCTGCAAAGAAGAACATGGACACTAAGGAGACCAAAGTTGAGGCCGAGAAGATTGAGAAGAAGGATCAGAAGAATAATGGTGGTAGCAAGCAGTCAAAAGCAAAGCAAGAATTGGAACAGTTGAAGAAATTTGGAAACTATACTCCTTTGAAGGTAGATATAAACCACGTTCTGGAAGAGATCAAGAACAGCGAGGAGCTAAACTGGCCAGAAAAATGAAGACAGACCCTGACAAAAGGGATAAATCCAAATATTACGAGTTCCATAAGGATCATGGTCATATGACCAAAAACTGTATAGCTCTCCAGAATGAAATTGAAGAGCTCATCAGGCGAGGAAAATTGAACAAGTATGTGGATCGGCGAAATGGTGGAAAAAGCAACGACCGAGCAATGCAGAGGTCTAGATCTCCTCGACAAACAAAAGAAGATAAGAAGAGAAATCATAGAGAAGACCTGGATGAAGATCAAGACGACCCCGATCTCCCCAAAAGACCAAAACAGCCAGAACGTGAGGTATTTTCTATTCATTTTGGATCATTTGATTGCAACGTTATTACTGGTGAAGATGCAGGAGGTGGAGACATTACTGCAGAGAGGAAAGCTTACCTCAATGAGGCTCAAGCTTGTTCATATATTCAAAGGATAAATCTAGCTGAGGATGATCGCCCGAGGAAGGTAAAAAAAGATAAACTGGTCATCGGTTTCTCTAAGAATGACCTCGCAGGTGTGCTATATCCTCATGATGACCCATTGGTGATCAAAATGAGGATGAAAGAAGTAATGATTTCGCGAGTCTTGGTGGATAATGGCAGCTCGGCAGATATTATGTTCTACCCATATTTTGATAGATTGAACCTAAAGCTATCCCAGTTGGAGCCATATCATCGGCCCCTCCTCGGTTTTACTGGCGAGAAAGTTTTTCCACTTGGGACGATCAAGTTGGATATGTTCATCGGTACATGGCCTGCTTGTCGAACAGAAAGAGTGCGCTTTTTCATGATGGATAAAAATATCCAATCAGCTTACAATATCATCATGGGAATGGTAGGTTTGAAGAAGTTCAAAGCAGTCCCATCTACTGTACATCAATGCCTAAAGTTTCCAACCAACTTTGGAGTAGGAATCGTGAAGGGTGACTAAAAAGTAGCTCGGGAATGCTACTATTTGTCTGTCGAGCAAGAAGAGCATGAAGAATCCAGAAAGAAGACTACTACTTATCAGGTTGATGAGATAGAAGACACAGAGATTGAGACTTTAGACCCAAGAGATGAGTCTCAGCTCGTTAAGGGTCAGGTCATGGAGGCTACTGAAAATATTATTCCGGACGACGAGCATCCAGAACGAACAACTCAAATTGGTGCCTCACTAGATGTATCAATAAAACAAGAGCTGATAGCGTTTCTAAAAAGCAGAAAACAAACTTTTGCATGGAGCCACGAAGACATGCCAGGGATAGACCCAAATTTCTTATGTCACGAGCTCAATGTAAACAAGGAAATCAAGCCAGTAAAATAAAGAAGAAGAGTGTTCAGCCCCGAAAAGAACCAAGCTATACAAGAAGAAGTCGAGAAGCTACAAAAAGCCTGTTTTATTGAGGATGTCAAATATCCTGATTGGCTAGCTAATGTGGTGATGGTGAAGAAAAAAAATAACAAATGGAGGATGTGTGTAGACTTCACCGATCTCAATAAAGCATGCCCAAAGGATCATTTTCCTCTGCCCCGAATCGATCAACTGGTGGATGCTACCTCGGGGCACGAATTGCTGAGTTTTATGGATGCTTACTCTGGTTACAATCAGATTAAGATGAATCCTGAGGACAGGGAGAGTACCTCTTTTATTACCCCTAGGGGAACTTATTGTTATAATGTTATGCCTTTTGGATTGAAAAATGCAGGTGCAACATATCAGAGGCTGATGAACAAGGTGTTTGCAGAGCAAATCAGTTACAACATGGAAGCTTATGTTAACGATATGCTGACGAAGAGCAAGAAAGTTATTGATCATCTAATTGACTTAGGCCAGACCTTTGATAACTAGATAAATATCAAATGAAGTTGAACCCTACCAAATGCATATTCGGAGTACAAGAAGGCATGTTCCTCGGGTATATTGTCAACCAATGAGGAATTGAAGCAAACCCTAAAAAGATCAAGGCTCTATTCGGACTACGATCTCCAACGACGAAGAAGGAAGTGCAAAGTCTCACAGGGCGAGTTGCAGCACTTAATAAATTCGTATCACGAGCAACTGACAGATGTCTACCATTCTTCAAAACACTCCGAAAGACTTTCGAGTGGAATAATGAATACGAGAAGGTCTTTCAAGAGTTGAAGAAATACCTGGGAGCACCTCCACTGTTGTCCAGGCCAGTAATGGGAGAAAGATTGTACTTGTATCTGGCAGTTTCGAAGAATGCAGTTAGCTCGACATTGATAAGAATGGAGGATGGAGTGCAAAAATTAATTTATTACACTAGCAAGGCCTTCCGAGGAGCAGAGATCAGATATCCAAGACTGGAAAAGTTGGCACTAGTGTTGATTGAAGCTAGTAGAAGAATGAGGCCATACTTACAGGCTCATACCATAGTTGTGTATACCGATATGCCGTTGAGGCAAGGTCTTCATAAACCGGAGAAATCAGGGAGATTGATGTACTGGGCAGTAGAACTTGGTGAATATGACATAGTTTATGAGCCTAGATCGTCGCTTAAAGGGCAAGCAGTAGCAGATTTTATCGTAGAATTCACTTATCCTGACACCTCCGAGGAGCAAAAGCTGAATACCGAGCAGCCTGTGGATGTTACAGGATCATAAAACTTAAACCCCGACCAACTTAAGTCAGTAGACAGGCAAGAGGAGATGGTCGACGAGCAACAAGAAGTGCTAGGGGAAGATATAAAGAAGCAACAAATATTCCACCGAGGAACTCTATCCGATAAAAAATTTGAGGATGAAGTACCTATATGGAATCTGTATGTGGATGGCTCATCTTGTAGTACCGGCTGTGGGGCAGGGATTGTTTTAAACAACCCGAATGAAATCGATGTGGAGTATGCTCTGTGCTTTCAATTCAAAGACTCTAATAATGAGGCTGAATATAAAGCTATGATTGCAGGTCTTAGTTTAGCAAAAACCATGGGGGCAGAGCAGGTCATCGTATTGAGTGACTCACAGTTGATCGTAAATCAAATGTTGGGAGTGTATGCAACAAAGGGAGAATTGATGATCAAGTATTATACGAAAGCGATGGAGATTGTATCGAGATTTAACGCTATGCAATTAATTAGAACACCAAGATTGGAGAATGCAAGAGCAGATGCTTTAGCTCGGTTAGCCTCAGCCACACGCACCGAGCTACGAAGAACGATCCCAATAGAAATTTTAGCTAGCAGGAGCATCGACGAAGATCTGATGATGAACTTTATTACCCTTGATTTAGGACCATCTTGGATGGATCCCATCAGGGCATATATTGAAGAAGGGGTTTTACCAACTGATAAGCTCGCGGCCAAGAAACTGAAGTTTAAAGCTGCTCGTTATGTAATAACTAATGGCATTTTATATAGACGAGGATTTATAGCAGGTCTGCAAAGATATGTGCATCCATCCGAAGTGAAAGATTTGATTGAAGAGGTCCATGAAGGGTTCTGTGGAGATCATGTAGCAGGTCGAACGCTTTTGTAAAGAATAATGACCCAAGGATATTATTGGCCGACGATGAGGGTTGATTGTATAGCCTATGCTAAAAAATGTGATAAATGTCAACGCTTCTCCTCTATTCGAAGAGCTCCCCAAGCATTGCTAACACCCATTACTTCCCCTTGGCCATTTGCCATATTGGGAATAGACTTGGTCGGGCCACTCCCAACGACCAAAGGAAGGTTCAAGTACCTCGTAGTCCCTGTGGATTATTTTACTAACTGGGTAGAAGCTGAACCCCTTATTGATATGACATATGACAAGGTGTATCAATTTATATGGAAGAACATCATTTGTAGATATGGTCTTCCTCATGCATTCATCACAGGCCATGGAAGTCAATTTGATAACGATGAGTTCGCTGCATATTGTCATCAGTCAAACATATTGAAAACCCACTCTGCACCAGACCATCCCCAGAGCAATGGACAAACTGAGGTGACGAACAGAATGCTACTGAATGGTTTGAAAAAATTACTGGATGATGCGAAGGCAAACTGGATTAACGAGCTACATTCTGTGCTGTGGGCTTATCGTACTACACCACGAGCAGCAACAGAAGAATCTCCATACATGCTGGCATTTGGAAGTGAAGCTGTTATACCTGCCGAGCTGGGCCTCCCCACACACAGAGTGCTGAATTTCAATTCTCCAATCAGTGACTTGATGAGAAGATTAGACTTGGATATGCTCGAGGAAGTTAGAGACGAAGCAGCAATCAGGAATGATGCATACCAACAACGAACAACTCTGTTCTACAACAAGAGGGTAAAAAAGTGTGATTTGAAGGAAGGAGACTACGTGCTAAAGAAAGTAATTCAAAAGCACAATAAATTGGAAGCAACTGGCATGGACCCTATAGAGTAACATAAGTTGTTCGTCCAGGAACTTACACGATTGAAACCTTGGAGGGGGAAGAATTTAAGAATGCATGGAATGCAGAACATCTACGCAAGTATTATCAGTAGTAGGGATTCCTATGTAAATGAAGTTTTCTTCAGTATGAATAAAGTGTTGAAGTTTTTATCCAATTCTCTCCTTTTGATGAATTTTTTTTGGAGTATTAGTGGTACACACTACGCATCAAGTTCAAAACAAAAATCCTCCCAACTACGGTTGGTAGGTAAAATAAAACCTCCCAACTACGGTTGGTCGGTCCACCAACTACGGTTGGTCGGTCCACCAACTACGGTTGGTCGGTAAAATAAACCCTCCCAACTACGGTTGGTCGGTCCACCAACTACGGTTGGTCGGTCCACCAACTACGATTGGTCGGTAAAATAAAACCCCCAACTACGGTTGGTCGGTCCACCAACTATGGTTGGTCGGTAAAATAAACCCTCCCAACTACGGTTGGTCGGTCCACCAACTATGGTTGGTCGGTAACATAAAACCCCCCAACTACGATTGGTCGGTCCACCAACTACGATTGGTCGGTAAAATAAAACCCCCCAATTACGGTTGGTCGGTCCACCAACTACAGTTGGTCGGTAAAATAAAACCCCCCAACTACGATTGGTTGGTCCACCAACTACGGTTTGTCGGTAAAATAAACCTTCCCAACTACGGTTGGTCGGTCCACTAACTACGGTTGGTCAGTAAAATAAAACCCACCAACTACGATTGGTCGGGAATAAAAATCCACCAACTCCGGTTGGTCGAAAATAATTGTTTAAGCAATATCATGGGATGGAAGTCGTTTCGTGGCTTATAATTAAAAAGTGATTAGTCACTATAATAAAAAAATAAAACAGAATTTCATTACTTATGGCATATCAAATTACCACCAACTCTAAGTTGGTCGGGAAACAAAATATCACCAACTCCGGTTGATCGTCATATAATTATTACAAACTCAGAATGGTCAACAATAAATTTTCACCAACTCCAGTTGGTCGGAAATTTAAAATAACACTGGACATTTTTGTTTCTTTACAAGATGTACATACACATTCATCAGAGAATAAAATAGATATTTTATAAAATAATGACAATCAAGATTGCAGAGAAAACCAAAAGTTCCTTCATTAAAATCAGAACATATTACATAGAGGACAAATTACATATTACATCAAAAATCCTATTCTACTGGCTTTTTCCCTTCTGCCTTTGAAACAGGCTCTACTTAAGCAGGAGGATCATCTAAGGCGTAAGGAGAGTTAATGAAGTTCAGATCTCTGAGCATCCTGACATTCATTACTGATGGCCGATCAAGTAAGTGCTCCGGGCGAGATATCTTAAAATTAGAATGAAGATTGTAGTCGCCAAGATACTTTGAGATCAGACACTGAGGAATTGCCCGAGCAGGAATCCAACTCATGTCAAGCTTAAATGGAGGCACTGGCAAATCAAGCAACCCAAGATCATAATAGTCCCACAAATAATGGCCCTGCTCCAACTTTAACACCCCCAGCACATTCAGCCATCCTTGCTTGTAACTCCCGTTATTTGAATACTGGATTCGATCATCGAGGTGATAAAGGGCTTCATTATATCCAGCCATCCAAAACTCTCTGGGCTGTTCGTGAAACTGATAAGTCAACCGCTCTAGTTGCTCGTGGAGGTTCTTCACTAAAAGTTATTTATTCTTCAAGGCAGAGCTTTGTGTAGAGAGTTGCTCGTCGAGGTTCAAAATCTTTTTGGACATCTAAGCTAATGATTGATTCTTCGCCACCAACTGGAATGCTTGATTCTCCAAAGCTGCTTGAGTTCTTGCCTCTTCAATAGTAACCCGAGCAGCTCTTACTCGCCCTCGAGAAGCTCTTGCTCGTCCGCGAGCAGATGTAGAGGGTCCAATTCTCTTTAAAGTTTCCAATTCGTCTCTTAAATTGGCATTTTCAACCTTCAGAAATGAGAAACCTTCGTCATTGACAGGGACCAAGGCTCCCGAGGTAGATGCTGTAGATTTCAGTTGGGATATCTCTCCTCGCAAGTTATTATTTTCCTGCTCCAGCAGTTTCGCGATCTGCCTATGCTCTTCAATCTCGGTCTTCAAAGTCCTCTCCTTAATATCATAAGTAGCGACTATCTTATCATATCCTTTGTCAGCATTTAGTTGCTGATACTTTTTCTCATACCCCTGATGCAAAAGGGCAGAAGATTCCTTGTATTGTTGCTGAAGTTCCTCGATGATACCCCGGAGATCTTCAATAATCTCATAATATGCCACATTGTTGTCAACTGCACGGTCGAGCAAGCATTTCAAATATTGATAGACTTCGACTGCTCGTTTCGAAGTGTCTGGACCAAGGATGTCGATGATTTGAGCTTCAGTCAAGTTAGCATGACCAGCTTTGAAGTAGTCATTGCATTTTTTCATCAGTTTAGTATCGTGGGCTGGCAAGAGATCCATTCTAGCCATAAACTAGTAAAGAAAAGAGACAGAAAAAATCAATAAATATGCAAACAGAGCAAGTAGAAGAAAAAGTCAATATGAACAGCCGAAAGTTCGAATTTTATAATATAACAAAGAGAAGTACAAAGCCCAAAATTACATTCAACAAAAAAATAAAAAGCAAAGAGAAAGGTTCGAACAACTCTAAACCTTCTCCTTTGTTCGTAAGACTTCCTCGGAAGGCTTGGACGAAGAAGTAGGTTGCTCGGAGGGCAGAGAAAGCTGATCGGTAGACATGTTGGTTGGCTGGGGCTGCTCTTAACGAAGTTCAACAGTAGGGACCTGATCCCCAATCATCATTTAATACTCTTCAGAGGAAGCTTCGTCCTCTTCTTCTTCTCCAGGAGAGGGAGGAGGACCATGAACATGGCGTTGAAAAAGTTCAGAACTCTCAGAGACCTTTAACTCATGCAGAGCAGCAATTCATCCATCCCTGAAGTATTTAACACTAGAAAACTCCATCTGGGAAGACATGGCAGCTATACCTTTATTCCATCCCTTGTCCTAGCCAGTGCTAAAGGACTTTTTAACTGCAAGTTTTCTTTTGGCTTTCTTTGAGGAAATCCTCTCAGTATGAAGTTCCTCGGCAACCTTCATCTTTCCTTTTTTCTCCTGCCTTTGACGATCAACGTCACGAAGTTTAACAACTTCGTCTTCAGATTTCTTAAGCTTGTTCTCAAGCTCTTCAGTGCTCTTAAGCTTCTCCTCAAGCTCATTATTTTTCTTCTCAAATTCTTTCACTTTCCTCTCCAACTCCTGGGAGGCCTCCACAACACGGTCTTTTTCTTGCTCGATGGACTTGAGTCGTGTTTCCCAGGCCTCTTTATCTTTTTCATATTTCTGACGAGAGTCCTTTAAGGACTGAGTCAGACCTACAAAAGCTTCTTCCACACCTCTCGAGGAGCTCGAGGCTTTAATAGCTTCATCCTTTTTCAGAATAGTGTTGAAACAGGTTACCAGCTGGAAAAAGAAAATAATTGTAAGTCAGTGCAGGGACATAACATTGAAAAATGAAAGTTATACTAGTAATACTTACTGAAGCAATATGTTGAGCAACCAATGAAATGACCCTGTCACGAGGAAGACTGTCTTCAATGCCTTGGGTCTTTGGGATAATCCAAGACTTCACCAAGCTTATGGCAGAGCTCGGAGCAACAAAAGTGGGAATACCGCTTCCAGCAGTTAAAGGCTGAGAGATAGATTCAGCCGGTTTATCCGAGGAACTTTTCTTCAACCTCCTCGTAGGAGCAAGAACATTCTCCACCAAGGATCTTGTCTTGGTTGGTGATATAACGATAACCTCACTGGGAGGAGAAACAACAACAATCTTGCTCGGAGCCGCTGGGGGCTTCTCGGCAACCTTCTTAGCAGCAACTGGAGGGGGTGCATCAATCTTTCTTGTCCCTTCCTCGGGGACATCCTGTTTGTTTTTCTTGGCCTCTATATTGACAGAGTCCGATTTGTCAAAGAAGGCAGGAGCTCGTCTTCTCTTCATTCTAATACTAAGGGGAATATGTGATTCAGGGGAAGAACTCTCAGAAGCTAGTAATGGGTCGATGTCACCCACCACTGGACGAGCAGTGAAAGACGAAGTGTAGCTCTTGTACTGCAGCAAGTACGAGGCTGATGTGATATGTTCGTCAGCAACGGTTTGGTGCAAACTCCAGATAAGTTTCAAGTGCTTCAAATTGACATCAGTCTCTTTGGGGGATTTTCTTTTGCTATTAACTGCAAATAAACAAAAATTAAAATGTCAATGACGCATTTTATCAAACACAAAAGAAAACACAATCTCAAAAATAAAATAAAATAAAAACAACCTATCCCATTGCCATAGGAAGGGCATCTAGGACCCTGATACACATCATTTCCATTTAATGGAGCATGTTGCCAAATTTTCATAACAACTCCATGCTCGAAGTAATCCCTGTTGGCATCTGGGAGATTGACAACTAAAGCCCTATTTAAAAACCTAATTTTTAAGTAAAAAGTACTATCGCTGACAACCCATCTATAACAAAACATAATTTCTGGAATTTCTAAACGAGTTCCATGAATTTGATTTAACCTATGAACTCCATTAACTATTCTCCAAGTGTTTGGCGCTATTTTTGCAGGAACAACATCAAAAAACTGACAGAACTCCAAACATAAAGGATTTAGAGGAAAAGAAAAGCCGCATTCGGCCACAAAGAGACTGGGGAACCAATGTCCCTCAGCCAGACGAAAATAGTAAGAAGGTTCAGAAAGTTCTTCCAAAGTAACCCATGAAGGAATAAAAAATTCAGAGCGAAACTTATCAAGCGACTTAACAAGGGAAACCATGATGAACAGATAAAATAAAAAAGAAGGAAGAAGATCTTACAGGAAAAGGGTGGATCAGTTGACAACGAACAATGGAAGAAATGAACGCATAAGATAGAGAGGAAGCAAAGAAGTTCTAAGATGCAGATTTGAAAAAGTAAAAGACGATCAAATTTTCTGAAGCGTTTAAATACTTTACCTTGGGAATAGAGAAAAAACAATGATTACCAGGATGGACGATTGCGTATCCGGCGGCTAAAAAGAAGAAAAGGGCACAAAAAACGAAGCGGTTATGGGAATTCAAAATATTTATAAAGACTGATACTGTGCATTTATAAAGGAGTTGTATACAACGAATGCTTTCCTAGAAACCATACAAACCGAAAATCTAAGCAGCAGAATGTTCCATACTTTTCTTCAACATCAAACTACGAAACATTGGGGGCTTCTGTTGATACCAAATTTGTCCTGCTGTCGTGGACCAATTAAGTGGAGACACGTGTCAATCTACATGACACTCGCAAATATTTCTTTTGAACAACACATTGACTCCGAGGAACTCAACCTCCCCGACCAACTCAGGCGCTCCGAGCAACAAGTGTTCTCCGAGGAACTCTACTGTATCGAGCAACTCATGTATACCGAGCTACTTAGGCGGTCCGAGCTGCATCTCGTACAGAGCATTCATATCCGGATAATCAAGAGGATGACTGCGCATTAAATGCTCATTATTATCACACAGACGCATACGCCTATTGGACAACTGTGTATTATTCTTTCATTTGTATCGTCTCAAGGCTATAAATACATTGTAACCTCCTCATTAGCAGGGGACTCGAAATTTCTTGGAAAACCAATTATCGAGAATTCTGCAAACAGTCAGCACTAACACAAACAGTGGACGTAGGCCATTCTTTCAAGGCTGAACCACTTTAAAAATCTCTTGTCTTGTTTATTTTTATCTGTGATTAAAGAATTATGCCAAATCTAGTTTTTTACATCAACAATTATTATATCAAATAAAAATATCGAACAACATTTTTTTAAAGAAAAAATGGTCGGAACTTTTATTATGAACTATATTTTAAAAACCTTTATTTTTTACAATTTCTTATACAACTTAATTTTTTGTAAAACAGTATTTTTTTTGTAAAAGAATTAAGTTATGACTTTGACACATTACTAATTTTGTATTTTATACTTTAATACACGACATGACACAAATAGCATGATTTATAATTTTCACACCACATTAAATACACCATGACATGAATAGCACGAGTAAACTTATGAATTTAATATTGTGTCACTCACAACAAATTATTCGTGTCATATTGTATTCATTTTGGTGTGAAAATTATAAATCACGCTATTCATGTCGTGTCATGCACTAAAGTGTAAAATGCAAAAAATTGTAATTTATCAAAATCACAACTTATTTTTTTACAAAAAATTACAGTTTTATGAAAATATACAGTTTTATAATAAAATTTTCATCCAGTTTTTCTTTATAAAAATGAAGTCCATTTTTTATTTGATATAATCATCGTCAACATTTTTTTATAAAAAGAATGTCAATTTTTTATATAAATAACAAAGCAGATTTTTTTTATTAATGCTCATTTTAATAAAAATAATAATAATAAGTTTTTTTTTATATATAAACAACCGGATTTTTTTTAAATAAAAACTGACTTTTGTGATTTTTATATTTTCATAATATTAAAAAAATTCTTTTCCTAAATACCAGGATTTTTATATTCAAAACATTATGTTTTTTATTTCCAAAATAGTACATATTTAAAAACCGTTTTTTGATTAACTTCCATTTCTATAAAAAATAATAATAATTTTTTTCTCGAATATTATGTATTTTCAGAATATTTAAAAAATATTTTTCAGAATATTAGATTTGTTTATATTCAAAATATTATATTTTTTATTTTCAGAATATTATGTATTTAAAAATAAATAATAGATTTTTGACAAAATATTATAGTTGTTCAAGCTATTTTTTTTTTATAAATAAATGTATTAATATTTTTTTTGAAAATTTATCATTTATGTGGTTGTTTATTTGATTTTTTTTAAAAATATTAGATGATCTCTTGTCCTTCAATTTGTACTCTCAATTGAGTTGGTAGCAATAAAAGTTGAAATGAAATGAATACAAATATATGAAAAGCAAATTTTAAGAGTAGTAAAGTCTTTTAGCAAAAAAGTAGAGTGAGAGAATATAAATTTAGAGTGGAAATAATTAGACTCTATTTTATTAAGTATGATGACACTTTTATGAAAACCTTAACTTGAGTCTAATTACAAGAATTTTAAAATTCATGATTAACATTACATTTTCAATACTGAGTCTAAACTTTTGGATAAAATTTAGATTTCACTTTTAAAAATTTTTGTACCGTTGGCATAGATTAATCGGAAATGACAACTCCTGTCATTCATTGCACTAGCTGCAAAACCATGATTAATGAACGAATTTTAGTTGATTTATTCATAATGAAGTAGCAGACGAGGGCGAAATTCCACATCACCATGAATATACGGAAGTGGCCCCGTCTCTCAATTACTAAAACTGAACCCCTATGTAACGTTATTATTATTCCCTCTCACCTGACACCGTCTAAACCGGTCACTCGTTTTCCTCATCAACTCATATCTGTACAGTACTACAAGCTGACACTTCGGGGACATTTCCTCACCTCACCAGTTGTTTTTCCTTTCTCCCATATTAAATAAATACACACACATATATATTTATCTATCATTTTTCTTACCCTCTCTCTTCTTTTCTGTCTCAACACACGAACAAAGAAGAGGCCCCTGCAATGGCTTCTTCTCTATCCAGAAAACTCAACAGCTTCTCTGGGAAGAACCCATACGACGACGTTTTTGGTGGTCCTAAGAAGTTGGGAGCTCCTGCTTTTTCTTCAGTTGAAGATTATAAGGAGATATTTGGTATTGGTAGCTCAAAAGTTTCTTCGATTCCAGTTCTTGACCTTTCGGGTTTGGATGAACCAAATGAGTATCGGAGCTCAAAACCAGATTACTCCAACATTTTTGCTGGGTTTGGTGATGAACAAGTTGGGGTGTCTTATCAGGAGTTGTTTGCTACATCAAAGCTTGATAAAACTTCATCTCATAAACCAAGGTCACTTCTTTTTCTGTTATGTTAGTTATTTTTTGTTAGGTATAAAGCCTTTTTATTTTTGTATCATTTGGTTTGCCTACAAATCGTTGTTAAAAGGAAAAAAGAACTAATTTTGTTAGGCCCTTTTTTCTATCTGTTTTTGGTTAAACTCCCTCTCTCCCTCTCTGAAGCATATTGTTCTAATTAGAGGGTCGTCTTTGACTGGGTGATTATAATTTGGGACTTCTGTTGTTATTTTACTTTATCTTGTGGGTTGGTGGAATAGGAGGGAGTGAAAGTCGTCTTTTGACGAGAGATTTTTGTTGGATAAATTTATTATTATATAATATTTAGTTGTTAATTTTATTATTTTGTTGTTTTATCTTAAACTTAGGTTGGGTTTTATTTTTAGAAGGAAGAAACATGAGCAAATGGATGTGAAAGATATAGGAGTGTTCAAAATCTCACATTGTCCTACGTTGAAAGATTACTATAAAAAATAGTGATATATCAACTAAAGGACAATTAAGATTCTTAGTTGACAAGTCAAACAAGAGGCTATGATCCTACGCATTGCGGTGAAGCGCCACCAATCGCGACACGCGACAAGCGGCGCGCGAAAGGGCGATTGGGCGACTTAGGGCGCATTGAGCGCTTTGACGCGCACTTGGCACTTCGCACGTGCGCATCATCGCTTGGAGCGTGGGTGCCTAAAGTTTTGACGAAGTAAAACAGATCAACCGTTGTGATTAAACAATCTGATCAAGGGGTTTAAAATCCGAAACAACTTGATCTGAGCCGTTGCATGAACTCGTAGCGTTTCGTGTAGGGGATGTTCATTCGCTTACGATGGGACGCCTAATCTGAACCGTTAGATCGAAGGTGTTCCAAACAGGCATGATCCAACAGCTACTGAGTCGCTACATGAAGAGCTGTGATTGTTGAAGAACAGTCACACATAAATGGGTATAAAAAGAGTTTCAGGCCTCTGTTTTGGACACCGAAAATTGCTAATTTCTCCCCTCTTCGTCCTCTACATTTTGGCATTATTAGATTACAAAGTCAGAGTGTTCCGGTTTGATCAAACAGTACATAGTTTGAATCAAACAATTGTTCATACACTGCATTGTATCCTGAAGGCATATTCTATAAAACCCATAGTGTACTCGCGGTTCTGTCTCAACCGGATTGAGAGAAATTTTGCCTAAAAGACAGCGTTCCCAGAACGTGCCTTGCAGAAATCAATTTAAATATATCATTCTTACCACAACAAAATTCCAACAATTTTGAAAGATGAAAAAATAACAAGCACGTTAAGGCTTTCTTTGCGAGTTCTATTTTGGTGAGAAAAGAAAGGAAAGGAAGGGAGGAGTTTAAGTAGGAAAGAAAGTGTCTATCTCTCGTTTGAGAGTTTAAAAGGAGAGAAGAATAAAGTTTTTTAAAATACTTTTCCTTCCTTTCTCTGTAAAACTTTCTTCCCGAATCGGAAAGAAATGGAGAGAAATGAAAGTTTTTTAATGAATTGTACCTTCTTCCTCTTACAAAAATATTTTTCCTTCCAAACTCCCAATCACAAGAAATAAAGTTATTTTCTTTCCTCTCATAAACTCCTTTCTCTTCCTTTCTTTTCTTTTCCCTCTAATTAACTTTCCCTTCCTTTCTTTTCTCTCCAAATAAAATTTTGCTTTCCTTTCTTTTCTCTCAAAAACTTCCAAACGAGCACTAAAGATGAAAAAAATAAGTGATAGGAGAACAAGAATTTCAAGGTATACATGGTCTACCAATTTTACTACATACAGAGAGACCCAATTTAGCTATATATAAACAATTACAATAGAGAATAATACTTTGGATAAATCAAATGCCATTTACTCTCCTATCTAAATCCTGGATAGCTATTGTACATCAACTCTCCAACCAAGTGAATGAAAGTCCTAAGCATAGAACCTCTCAATCTCATGTTCAAAAGTATTTCCTAAATATTGTCCATTTACCCAACAATGATATCTCACTCCCTACACAACCTGTTATTTCTCACACAATATATAGCACACTCAATACATAAAACACTCACACACTCACTCATTTTCCACCTTTAAATAATACCCATGGGTGAGCATCAGAGGGAATATACCTCACCTCTCACCCCAAACTATCACCTTATGAAGAGACTCTTATCTCATTCACATGGGCCCCCCAGATGATCATTTTATAGGTGGGAGTAAACTTGTACCAGAATCCTGAAATACCCTAATTTAACTCGATAGTGTTCCCGTTTGCTGCATCGAACAACTCCTTTGCTGGCTGCACACTGCTTATTCCAGAAATCCCAAAACTCTGCGCAACTTTGCAGGCAGGAGATCACCCTTCGCTGCACCGAATGGCTGAATATTTCAAGCCAATTTCCACAGTTTCATTATACTCACTTGTTGATTTTCATTCGAACATTAATTGGGTGGTTTCTAGTAATTTGCATAAGAAAACACAATTTTGGTCTGTGTATTATTTCTTAAATGTCCATGAATTATATATGAAGATGCCTATGTATTATTTCTTAAATGTCCCATGGTGTATGTTGTTTGTGGATGATATAATATTAGTAGACACTTCAAAGGAGGCCTTAGCAGTAAATAGTAGATACTTGGAGAAATGCGCCTTAGCAGTAAATAGTAGATACTTGGAGAAATGCCTTCTAATGCATTAAAAATCAGTAGAAATAAAACTGAATTTATAGAATGTAAATTTAATAACGAGGCGCTTGATAGCATAATGGTAAAGATTGAAGAAAAAGTGATAAACCAAACTGATAAATTTCGTTATTTAGATTCAGTGATACAAAGTAATGGGGATATTGATGAGGATGTTACGAGTAGAATATCAGTTGGTTGGATGAAATGGAGACAATTAAGTGGGGTGTTATGCGATAAAAGGATAAATAATAAATTAAAAGATTTTTTTTATAGAATAGTCTTTAGACCAGAGGTACTATATGGAGCGGAGTGTTGGACTTTGAAAAAAGTATGAACAAAATATCCATGTTAATGAGATCAGGATGCTCCGATGGATGATAGGAGTTACTAGAAATGACACGATTCAAAACCAGTATTTGAGAGAAAAGTTAGGAGTAGTTTCCATTAGCGATAAATTAAGAGAGAGTAGACTTATATGGTACGGACATGTGTTACGTAGACCAATAGATGCACATCATTGGAAATAGAGGGTAAAAGAGAAAGGGACGGCCCTAAGCTCTCGTAGGAGGAAATTATTAGGAGAGATCTTAAGGCATTAAACTTGAATAATAATATTACTTATAACAGATTAGAATGGAAAAGGAGAAAACATGTGTCCGAACCCATGTGATGGGGTTAAATCAAGGATGATGATGATGAATTACATATGAAGTTTCATATCCTTAAATTACATGCGTCGTTCTTTATTTGCTTGGAGGAAAGGAAATATAATTAGTCATTCTTCTTGACCTTACCTGCCACACTTCTATCATCAGATTTAGAAGCTTATGAATTACATATGAAGTTTCATATACTTCCTAATTTTGTCTCAAAGTCGGAATGTTCTAGTATGTTTTATTTACCCATTGTTTTATTATATCTCTAAAAGTTTTCCGTTTCCTCTGTTTTTGTTTTCAGGACCCCATCTGCAACAGGATCTCCTTTGCCACGTTCAGATAATTTGAATTGTTCTGAACAAAATCAAGTAATCTCATCTAAATCACCTTATCAATCATCTGATGCAGTGAAACAATTCAACATGTCTTATCACAAAACCAACCAAAAAGGCAAAGATGGGACAAAGGGGACAACACATGTTGCTGAACTCCGTGCTGTATCTGGATTTACTTGTTTTATTGACGAAATGACCCCTCCGCAGAAGACAGGGAATGATAAGCCAAAGCCAATTCCAGTAAAAAAAGAGAACGATAAGACACAAATCTCCCCAGAAAGTGATGTTCGTCATAAAATGGATTCGAATGATGAGAAACAAACTTCTGGAGGTGCAGTCAAATCTAGAAGTGGATCTAGTTGGGATGGAACCTCTTTGAAGGATGAGTTTTCAAATGCATTTGAAATGACCCCTCCACGGAAGACAGGGAATGATAAGCCAAAGCCAATTCCAATAGAAAAAGAAAATGATAGGACAAAACCCTCACCAATAAGTGATGTTCGTCACAAAATGGATTCAAATGATACAAAACAAACTTCTGGACGTGCAGTCAAATCTAGAAGTAAATCAAGCTTGGATGGAACCTATTCAAAGGATGAGTTCTTGAATGCGTTTGAAATTAACCTCGAATCACCCCCCTCTAAGGCTAATTTGGTTAATAGCAAGGGTCATTTGAAGAGATCCACAACTTCAAATTTTGAGGCTCCTAAAAGTGATGCTGGTGATTGTTCATCCCCTACTTCTGATGAGGAACTTGATGTAAATTCAGCTGCCGCTGCCTCTATAGCTGCTTTGAGAAAAGCTATAGAGAAGGCTCAAGAAAGTATACGAATTGCGAAAGAGTCAATGGAGAGAAAGAAGGAGAAGGGAGGTCTTCAGAGTTGTTCAAACTGGAGTTCCAAGTATAGCTTGAAAGTTAAAGATAGAAAGGAGAATTTTATTGCACCTGAAGAAAACATTACCAAAAAGAAGAATGCTAGACAGACAGGTGAAAGAGCAGATGCTGCATATCAAGATTTCACAGATAGACATGAAAGCCTATTCAAGGAGCTAAAAACAGCTAAAGAAACCTTAGAGCAGCAAACAAGAGTTATTGAGAAATCGGAATCGGTAAAAGAAGCTTATGACCTGGAGGATATGGATATATATGAAAATGCTGTTGATATGGCACACAATCAGGAAAAGAATGTGGATGAATTAACAGATTATATAGTGCATAAACATGAAGAAAATGAAAAATCAGGAATTGCCCAACCGGATGAAGAAATAAGGGAGGAACAAAAAGGTTTATATGAACATGAAAGTTGTGAGGAGATTTTTGAAGATTCTCAGGAGACTATAGAAGATGAGAACGAATTTGAGTCCCAAGATTTAAAGGAGATTGATAATGAGAAGAACGAATTTGAGTCCCAAGATTTAAAGGAGATTGATAATGAGAAGAGACTAAATGGAACCTTAGAGGCAGTGGAGAACAGACAGCAAGAGGTTCCTGAAAAAGAGCACATTGAGAAGAAAATAAAAGATGCTGAGGAGAATGAGAAGATACCTAAACCGTTTCACAATGAAGAAGTAACTGAGAAGAGGCTTGAAGAGGAGGTTGTTCAATGGGTAGAAAATGGAAGTAAAGAGTTCTGCGGTGGCGAAAGCAATGAGAAGAAACAAGAATATGCCCATAGCGGAGACATTACTGAAACGAGGCTGGATGAGGTAAGTTGGCCGGAAGAAAATGAGAAGAGACGTGCTCATGACAAGAAAGAATGTGAAAACAAAATAAAAGAGAAGTATGAGTGTGAACAAAACGAAAAGCGCTATGATGGGGCTTACACATATGAGGGTGAGAATATACAAAGCAAGAATGGTGAAAGTGAAGGAATTGAGAAGATAGAAGTTTATGACAAGAGTTCAACCGAAGCTGATGATGGGAAAGACATTGAAAAGAAAGTTGAAGAGGAGTGTGAGTTGGAACAAAATGAGATGAGTTATACTGGGGCTTACACATACGAAGGTGAGAATAGACAGAGAGAGAATGATGAAAGTGAAGAAATTGAGAAGATAGAAGTTGATGAGAAGAGATCAACAGATGCTCACGATGGGAAAGAAACTGAAAAGAAAATAGAAGAGGAGTGTGATTGGGGAGGAAATGATAAGGGAGTTACAGGGACTGATATTTATAAAGAAGCTGAGTATTTCCAGAGAAATGGAACTGAAGAAAGTGAGACAATAGAAGCACCTGAAGAGGCTCTTTATGAAAACAGAATTAATAGATCTGGTGATGCATGTAGTTATGGTGCAAGTAACAGCACAAGTGAGACTGAAGAAACCAGCATAAGTGAGAGTGGAGATGCATCTGAGTCCCTTCCTTCTGATGACAATGGGGAAAATTTTGGTTCGACTGAGATGGACATTGTAGATAAGCAAGTTGAACAGAACAGTGAAGACTCTGAATTCTCCTCAAATCTTGAAAACGGTATTGAGATATTGGTTAATGAATCTAGAGAAAATGAGAAAATTAACAAGGAATACAAAATTGTCTTTGATGAGGAAGAAGAGACTAATACTCCTGAAACAGGTCACGAGGAAAGACAATGGGCTGAGAACGGAGCAGAATTGGAAGCATTTCAAGTACTTAGTGTATCTGAAGAGAAAGAGAAGATCATAGAAATCGATGAAGAGATCAAAACAAGGCAAGATACAGAAAATATTGAGAAGAATACCAAAGAAACTGTATCAAAGGAAGTTGAGGAAAAAGAAGATCTTAGGAAAATTGACGAAGCAATCAAGAGGGAAAGGGAGAAAGATAGATTAGTTGTTGAAAGAGCAATTCGTGAAGCTCGTGAGAGGGCGTTTGCGGAAGCGCGAGAAAGGGCAGAAAGGGCTGCTGTTGAGAGAGCAACTGCTGAAGTCCGACAAAGAGTAATGGCCGAGGCAAGGGAAAAGCATGAGAAAGCTTCTGCAGGGTCCAAATCACCAGCTGAGAAGGCCTCTGTTGAAGCCAAGATTCGAGCAGAGCGTGCTGCAGTTGAGAGAGCCACTGCAGAGGCTCGAGAGCGAGCTCTGGAGAAAGTATTATCCCAGAAATCTACATCTGTTTCTGAGAAGTTTTCTGGCACTTCCAAAGACAGTGCGATGAATCAGAGCTTTTCTTCTTCTGTGAGTATCACCACAATATGCTTTAGGCTCCATTTGGTTTGGGGTGAAATATTTATCATCTAGTGGAAAGTTTTTACATAGATTTTGTTCACTATTTTGTCCAAAATCACTTAATTATAGTGAGTATACTTACAGTTATGTTTTTGTTTTATTCTGAATAGGTTAAAATGTTTTTAACAATTTTACTTTTCACTTAGTTCAAAAACATTGCGCGCGAAACCAAACATGGCCTTAATGTACTCTCTTGTTGCCCACAAGGCACCCTCTTTAGTTGTATCAAGATTGCGTGACATTCATTTCCTTCAGGATTCACAGAGATTTGATGGAACGATTACTGAATCAGCTCAGAGGTGTAAAGAAAAATCAGAGAGCCACCAAAGGATAATGCAACGTGCGGTATGCAACTTTTACTTTTGCCTATCTTTAAGATCTTTGTTCATGAACCTTTCCCTATAATAATTTATTTATTTATCTATTTTTCGTCCTTTTCAGGCAAAAGCTCTTGCAGAGAAGAATATGCGTGATCTTCTTGCTCAGAAAGAACAAGCTGAGAGAGATGTAACTATATATTAAATGACTTCCAATGATTTCGCAGTTGCTAAAGATGCATTGTTCTGTGTTACTAAATTTGTTTGATTCATTCTTAATTGCAGAGATTAGCCAAAACTCTTGATGCAGATATTAAAAGATGGTCAAATGGGAAAGAAGGGAATTTGCGTGCACTACTTTCAACGCTGCAATATGTATGTACAGGCGTTTTACTTTCAGTAGTATTAATTGCTTTGAACTATTCGCAAATTGATGAAGACAAAAAAACATTCACACGTTTGAAAGAGATTTTCTTAATAGAATTATGGATTGCATCTTTTGTGATGACTTCTTACCCAACCAAGAATTTACATGTCTCTATGATGAGTGATGCTTAATAATTTTATTAGATAAAATGGAAGTTAACTTGCCACATATTCAATTGATTTATATTAGACTAGTGAGTATGAGACTAAAACAAGACAGCACACTTAATTTCTGAGTAGACTTCATTGTGACCACATCAAGCTCGCATGCTTTGTTTATGTACTGTTTTCTGTGATCCTTCTGCAATATTTCTCCTCCTCTATTTCGTCGTAAATTTTCATAAAAAATATGATTAAATAAAATTATTTTCAAGTAAAATTAATTTATCAACCAGATTGTGCTAACTGCATCTTTTTCTCTTGCAGATCCTTGGGCCTAGTAGTGGCTGGCAACCAGTTTCCCTAACAGATATCATAGACACTAATGCCGTGAAGAAAGCTTATAGGAAAGCCACTCTTTATGTTCATCCTGACAAGCTGCAGCAAAGGGGGGCAAACATTCAGCAGAAGTATATATGTGAGAAGGTTTTCGATCTTCTAAAGGTATGTAGTTGATCTCCTTTCTTTGCAAATATCTCCTCTGTCCCAAATTAAGAGTCCACTATTCCATTTTGGGTTGTCCCAAATTAAGGGTCCACTTTGCTTTTTTGGACATAATCAACGAGCCAAGTTCCACAATGGTGAACAAAAGTTCATTTTTGCTACCGATTGAGTGTATCCTCAATTTATACAAAATTAAAATATGGACTCTTAATTTGGGACGGAGGGAGTATTACATAGGATTATCATTTTCAAGGTTGTGACAATTAGTAATAAGAAAGTGACCTTTGACTTACTAAAGCACAATCCCTCCTCTCCCCCCCTCCCCTCGCCCAAAAAAAACACACACAGACACGCACGCGCGTTATAAAGGACTCTAATATGTCGTATTTGATCCCATGATCACTTATGGGTGATCTAACTAAGAACATTGTTCTCAAGTCTTTCTACTCAACTCAACTCAACAAAGCCTTTTCCCAATTATTTGGGGTCAGCTACATGAATCCTATTTTTCCATTCCATTCTGTCCAGTGCAATATCTATTGTTCTCAAGTCTTTGGTAAACAGTAAATGAAATACTGCATTGGAGATAAATTATGTAGCATGATTGGAACATGGCCAAATATAAACGTCGTCTGAGAAAATTAGATTTAAGGGATTATAATTCATTGAATAAATTGCAAAATCATTTTAAAAATAGCTTAAGTAAATCTGTAGTCCATATTTTCTGCAAAATAGTTTATTGTAAAAGGGACTACGTTGTCACTAATGCGAGGATATTTTACAGCCCTCTAAGATAGTTGTGTGTATGTATGTTATTGAAGCTTGTTTTGGCTTCATAATTAACTGCCACCAAGGTTCTAAAAGGCGTGAGGCGTGGTCGAGGCGTAGAGGTCAAGCCTCAAGCCTTAGGAGCCTAGGCGGGCCTAGGCGAAGCCTAGGCGTAAAAAGGCGTTTTTCCTTTTTTTATTATTTTAATTATTCCAAGGGTAGTAATATAATAAAATAGTACATATCTTGAATTTTGAAAATATATCCATATGTTTGGTAGCCATCTTTCTCATATTCATGCTCCATAACCAATATTTATCAACTAATCATTTGTTTTTTTTAAAAAAAGTGTGCCTTAAGCCTTTTACCAAGAATAAGGCGTAATAAGGCGTAGGCGATGCGTTTCTCTCAAGCCTCAAGCCTAGGCGGGCCTAGGCGGAGCCTAGGCGGGCCTTTTAGAACAGAGACTGCCACACAAGGTAGTATTGACGCAAACACCATGAACTGGATCCAAAGAAGAGAGAAAAGTACACCGAACACAATCTAAAATTTTAGTAGCAAACCAAAGAACGAGTTCTCTCTTTACATCATCTCCTTTTTATACTAGAAGTAATCCTACTCCAAGTCGTAAAGTATTACAAGACCTAAATGCTCTTCTTTTACTTAATATTTCTTAAAGAGGACTAAACCTATTTTATCACATTTAATACTAACAAACAAAACTATAAACTGTATCTACATCATTCTCTCATCCTTTGAAAGAGTTCCTCCTCGAACTCAAAGGGGTGTGAAGTTGGATGATAAGTGCCGAATGGATTTCTCGTGCCTCTTCGATATTTTGTTCTTCTCCGATGTCCTCCATGGTAACCAAAGTTGTTCTCCTCCTCCGCTTAGGGCAATCTGTCATTTTGTGGCCAAATTGACCCCATTTTTAGCACTTGATCGGGGGAAAAGGGGTTGAATTATCATTAGGTTTGGGTCGGGCAGCCGTGTTGGAAGCAAATTTTTCTCCCCAAAGGTGGGCCTCCACTTACATAGCATACTTTACGGCCTTTTGGAAATTTGGAATCTCTCTCGAGGCTAGTTCATGCTTAATCGTGCTTGCAAACCGCGAATATACCAGTAAATTTTCTGTTCTTTAGTCTCCCTCAAGCTGGCCTGGGTACACAATAAGGAAACGTCTTAGTGTAGTCGCTCACGCTAGTGTAGGATTTTCACAAGGCTTAGATGTAGACAAAAAGATCTGGCTCGTACGAATGTGGCAAAAATTCAGGCATCATATCTTATTTCATCTCAGCCATGTATGGATTGGCAGTTGGTCATGAAGGTTCTTTTTCAAATGAGATTATTTCACCATCGTTGGCAAGACCTTTTAACTTTGTCGCTACAAGTTTGACATACTTCTGGCCCGAATAGTTATTGAGATCAAACATTTTTTCAATAGTATCTATCCAATTAACAAAAGCATGTGCATCAAATTATTCATCAAAAGTAGGAATATCAACTCTCAAATCTCCGTATGAGGCACTTTCTTCCTCAACGCCCTCACTCGGGCTTTCATTTCTAAGATGAACACAAGGGGGATGAATATTCCCTTGATTTTGGGTTATGTTTGGATTGGTTTGGACGCGATGGGGGAATCAACTTTGAGATGCTCTCTTGCCACAAAGAAAACAAATTCGATTCTCTAATGGAACAATGTAGGGGTTTTCCTTGGGGTTAGAATTGGGAGGGGACTCTAAAAACAAATCATCGACGTTGGGACATCCAAAGGACTTAATCAGAATGACGAGAACCTAGTTGTCTACTGTCGAATTTGTCCTGAATTCTCTCGATTGGGTAGCCGGAAGAATTATAAAAAATTTAGGCACCAACCAAGGGGGAGGAACATTGAACCCACTCGTGAATATGTTGTCTGTTAACGTGCGAGGACCCCCAATTTTAATTTTATAAATATGAATTGCATTTAATCTGGAATAAGGATGGCTCAAACACAAACAACTTGCAACAAATTTTAATTTCTTAAAACCAATTAAAATTAAACACTACAAAGTGAATTAAAGTAAACACACACACACACTTTAAATTTACTCAAACCGAATTAATTTAATTATCAAGTTTAAACAAATTAGACAAGACAATTATCCAATTAATTTCGTGTCAACTTGAATTAAATTAACCTAAACAAAATTTACCCAAATTATTATACTTGCACCATTTTAATTCAAGAATGCGAATTAAACCCAATTTTATCTTTTTATCCTAATCACACACACTTTAAATTTACTCAAACCGAATTAATTTAATTATCAAGTTTAAACAAATTAGACAAGACAATTATCCAATTAATTTTGTGTCAACTTGAATTAAATTAAACTAAACAAAATTTACCCAAATTATTAAACTTGCACCATTTTAATTCAAGAATGCGAATTAAACCCAATTTTATCTTTTTACCCTAATCATGTGTTCTAGGTGATTTTTGCAAAAGATAAAATAAATTCACAATCCCACAACACGACGATGTACGAGGAAAAACTCAAAACGGGAAAAAATCTCGGATGGCCTTGGCATAACGAATTCACTAAGTACGGTTCAAATGTTACAAAGACCGGACAAGAGGACTTACACAATAAACTCGACTCCCTTCAAGCCTTGACGCGCTCCTCCGATCTGCAACCTCCGCCTAGCGAACAATCCCGGAGTCTACCGAAACCTTGGAGTCTACCAATTGAGACCAAGCTACCATCAACCACACGTGGTGCCTTTCACCATGTGAGAATGCCGCAGCAAAACAAAAGTTTCTTCTTCTTTGAGGGACGTAGAAGCAATTCCAAAACTCTTTTCTTCTTGGGTAGAAAAGTGAACCCGGTGCCAAAATGCTCCAAGCAAATATATAGAAGTAGAAATACTTAGAATAAACTAAACAGTTGGGTGTATGTGTTTTTGGTAGGAATTATTTCATGGATTCACAAAAACACAAAACTATGAACTTTTGATGTTAGGAAATTTTTCTTTCCTAATTTTCTCTCAAAGTATGTTTAGAAGTTATCAAAATCTGGTTTTTAAAGTTGGTTCCCGCACATATTAATTCTGTCAAGAGTTAGTAGGAAAAGGAAAGTGGGAACATGGAGAAAAACTGTCAAAATATTTTTCCGGCGGAAATCTCGTTCGAACGACCATCTAACGATGTTCCAGTGGCCAAAGGGGAAAACTCGTTCGAGCGAAATTCTCGTTTGAACGAAAAACTCGTTCGAACGACAATTTCGAACGAAATGCCAGAATGGTCAAAATTCTTTTTAAGCCCAAAAACTTTTTATTCAAAGTTCTAAAATAACCTTCTGAAAATAAAATTCATTTTAAAATAAAATTACACCCATTATAAAATTATTCCAAGTCTCCCTATATATATAAAATGCATTCGTACATTTTGGAGACAATGGAATATGGTGTTGATGACGTGAAACGTGGCACGAGACAATGGAATATGGTGTTGATGACGTGAAACGTGGCACTGAAACTCGACAATGATGTTCTCTTGATAAATAGGCCGCAACGTCTTCAACTCAAACTTGTCATAGGCTTGGATGGATACACATGGACTATATCCTATGGCTTAAATATTTTTGTCCGGAATTGAGCCAAAAATACATTAAGACTCAATTGGAAATTTGTGTCCTTACATTGTCCCTTGTCATGAAGCCATTGATTTGGGTCCGAAAGAGCGGAGAGAGTTCAATGATTGTCAATTGGTACTTGTAGAAGGTTCAATAGTGCCCAACCCTCCATGTAATATATATCAACCCTGGATATGGATGTGGTGTCTTCCCCACTAAGCCGATGAAGTGGATATTTTGATTAGGGTGGTGAGCCCTTGCAATGAGATGGTTCAACACCCTTTAGAGATTGTGTTTGATTATTTTGGTAAGAAATAGGAGTTTGAAAATTGTTCGCAACTAATAGGGGTGGAAGTTGGTGACCGGGGGTAGGGAATGGGGTTTCTTGAAGGTGCGCACGCTGGAGTAGGGTTGAATCGCTGGCTGATGGGGGTGGATATTTGAATTTTATTTAAAACAAAAAGACGGGGTTGGATATTGTAGTTATTTGTGATTGCAACCCTAAAGGTTTGGTGATCAAATGCAGAAGAAGTTTGGAATCAGGTTCTTTGATGGATTGTGGGTCGCAAGGGCTATAGGGCTGCAGACCTGATCGCAGGCTCATGTTGGTAGATATTGTGGTTATTTGTGATTGCGACCCTAGGGATATGGTGATCGAAAGAAGAAGTATGGAATAGGGTCGTAGGGGGCTAGTAGGGATTTTCGGTGAGTATCTCAATCCTAGGGTTTTGGTCGCCTAGGGTTTGCGATGAGTTTTGCATGGGCAAGGGAGCCTTCTTGGTTGGTTCCGACCCTAATCGAAGGTTGGCTAGGGTTTTTGGGATTAGTAGGGGAGATTGCAGGCCACAATTATGCCTGATTCATGTGCGAATGTTCATTGATTAGGGTTTGTGGGAGGTTTTGGGGTACTTCGTGATGATTGCCAAAATTAGGCTTTGAAATAGGGGGTTAGGGTTTGAGTTGGAGTTGTTCCTTCAATTCCTTCAAGTCTTTGATAAGAGTGGAGTTTGTTGGCTCCTCATTTCAGTTCATTGTTCTTTGATTTCAGTCATCACGGCGACTATTACTTCTTGTAGGAGGGCAGCTTTATGATTTTCAGAGTCGGTATTCTGATTTTTCTTGGGAGCCATTAATGGAGATGCAATGGGAAGACCCACGCCCACACCCATCCACATATCGAAGAGTTCACCTTGCTCTAATACCAATTTGATGCAAACACCACCAACTGGAGCCAAAAAAGAGAAAAGTACACACTATCTGAAATTTTATTAGAAAACCAAAGAATGAGTTCTCTCTTTACGTTATATCCTATGTATACTAGAAGTAAAATACTTCCAACTAAAGAATTTATGTGGGACTTGGACTCTCCTTATATTTGGATTCGCATGGCTACTAATGTGTTTTTTTATAAGCATTGGAGACTGACTATGTGTTTTTAGCTTTTGTCTTTTGTCTTTTGGTCCCTTATAAAAAGGAGAGTCTCTCCGGGGTTTTGTAGAGCGAGGGGGTTTGAAATCATTTGTGTTGCACCCTTAGTTTAGAACAAACTTTGGAGACTTGTTTTATAAGCCAAATATGGTGGTGAGTTTTAATCCATTATGTTATTTTTTTTTCTTGGTTTCCTCGTTAGAGGGTTTGGAACAATTTGCGTAACACTTCTTTTTTTGGTGGGAAGATAGAGTTTGGAGGGTACTTTGTGAGAATTTTGTGAGTCATTTGTAATCCTTTTGTGTGATATATGAGTATTAGTGAATTGATTTTTTGTGGCACATGGATTGAGCGATTTGCCCAACCACGTTAAATTTAGTGTTCTTATTTCTTCTCCATCTTTTTCTTTATTTTTGTTGCTTTGTGTGATTAAAACATCACCAATTATATTAGTTTGACACGTGTTTTCGCACAACAAATTGATAAATCTTCACGTTAGCGAAATTATGTAGTCCAACTAGACTCTATGAACAATAATGCTCCACGTTGGCATGAAATCTCACACCATGCAAAGAAGCTTTGTAACCTTCAAATGGGCGCTCCCCTCCCCCCCTTCCTAAGGAGTAGAACTGCACTTCATATTTGACTTGTAAAACTTGTAAAACAGTCTCCAAATGGTGCAACACAAATTATTTTTGAACCTCCTATCTCTACACGACCGCTCTTATTCCCTTTGGACTTCGTCTTGCAAGCTTATTTGAATACGATTCCAAAACATTTAATTTCTATTGGCCCGCATGAGACATGTTAACCAAGAATTTGGTTCCATCTAATTGAGTAAAACATAGGATACCAAAACATTTAATTACTATTGGCCCACTTGAGACATGTTAACCAAGAATTTGGTTCCATCTAATTGAGTAAAACTCAAAATTTTATTCCACCGCCTCGTATAAAGTCTCCAAATGCTTATAAAAAAACCCATATTAGTAGCCATGCAAATCCAAATATAAGGAGTCCAAGTTGACTTTAAAAATAAACCCCTAATCCCATAATCAAGTAGGAAACCATGTTTCACACAAAATCTTTAAGTGAAATACATTCTACAACACACACATGAAAGAGCTCACCTGATAGAATTGAGAAGGAACAAATTAGTCAATTGTATTTTTGTACTTTTTGTTACTTTGTACTTGTAAGATATTTTGTACTCTAGTGATGTATAGGTACTTGTTAGTTCTAGAACTATCTAGAAGCATGTAACAGTTGGGAGCATATCCAATTGGTTAGTTAGTTATACCCACTTATGCAAGTGGGCCCACTTGTAGATATTTTTAGATTGATTCTATAACCTTCCGTACACAACTATAAATTCTCATGTATGACATCATTTATAATCAACCAAGATTTTGAGATATGAGGATTTGAAAGAGAATTTGAGAATAGAATTTGGTTTCTTTTTCTTAGTAGTTGTGTAGATTTGTTATTTTATGCTTCCACACCTTTTTTTTACATCCAATTAGTATCAGAGCCGCGTTTGTTCTTGACGCGAGGATGATTATCAAATATGAATCGGATTCGGGTTGAGACCACTCCGACTTCATTTTACGTGCAACAAGTCCCACCATTTAAAACCTAACGACCCATTACCAAAACCATAACAACCCATTCCACCCTCCATCTTACCACCAACGTCATCATACCACCACCACTACACGCCACCACTCCACCTCTCCAACGACTTCCCATCGATTGGCCCCTGCCATCACCACCCTTTATTGCCACCCAAACCCTTGTCTCTTCCCACCTCAACCCAAAAACATCTCCCAAACCCTAGCTCCAAAAAAGAACCCTAACTCCTCAATTTCGCACATGGATAACCACCATTCGGACCAAGGAACCACAAACTCTGCTGTTTCGACCACCAGCCTTCCAAAAGGGTCGGAACTCCTCAATAGCCTACTGGATTTTTCCGTCGGAGTTGTCGCTAACCCGCCCCAAACGGGTCAGCCCTTGTTGTCTCGTTAGCAGCCCTGACCTTACTGGAATTACAAATCAGCAGCCCTGACATCGCCGGACCCACTCGGATCTCACCGGATCCTCCAACTGGGCATGCGAAAACCATGGTGTATCGAACTAAGCTAATTTGATTCATCGAGACCATTCTAGGTAGGCCGTGGGATGGAAACAGGTAGTAACCTACCGAAATTTCAAAAGGGTGTTGCCAATGATCAAGAACCGATGTTTTTCACCCCGATCCTAAAATCCACTCCATCTAAAAGCCTTAATCCTAATATACATTCATATTCTACCTCGACAATCTCCCATCACATCACAAACCCTAATCAAACTTTCCTACCACCTGAACCTCTTTAATACACTAATCCCCTACCAATTTTTAAATATTACAATTCGGTCCCTGAATTTTCTAAAAATTAAAAATTTGTCCCAAATCCATCAAGGGCGTACGATTTAATCCCTCCCCCACCCGAAGAATACCTTTCTTCCAAATTATCGTGGGATGGTACTAAATACGGGCTTGATATGAATGCATGTGCCGATTTCGACAAGATAAGTTGTGCCATCATGAAGAAACTCCGAAGTCTTCTACATTGTTAGGCCGCGACGGATTGATATCTACCTCAAAAGCTTAACACATTCGCGTATAGTGCTTACTCTATTGGGGAGTATGAGATGTGCCGTAAACACCTAAATAGGTGTCGAGTCGAGTATTTGAGATGGAGATGGCACATGAACAATGGATACATGCATGAGCGACACATTTGGTCCCATGTTTCGATTATTTGTCCTACATCCGATGTCATTCCCGTGCACACCGATGTCTCTGAGGTTGTCAAGACCTTGATGATGCTTGATAGTAACTACATGTTCCTTTCTTGTGACTTTTTTTTTCCATATTCAAGGAGGATGTGTGGATCACTCGTACTCGACATAGGGATTTAAAGGCATTTGAAATTGTGGACTTCATTCATATCTTTGGGATAGAAGATGAAGGGTACTTTTTATGTGATTTTTTTGATTTATTTGTTAAAGACGGTAGGGAGACTCGCACTCACTGTCGCGAGGTGGAGATATTTGATTTGACGGATTTCTTTCCAATTTTTGGTTACAATGATGAGTTTTGTGATGATGGTTCGATGGTTGTTTCCTTTGAGGAGTATATATTGCGTGGGGTGATCACGATTATTATGGGATTTGTGGGCCCTTTTGAGTTACTTATGAGGAGCGCTCCGCGACTCATTTCCATAATTTGATGATACGGAGGCTCATCATGGAGAATTTGGATGAAATATGGTATCGATGGCCCTCTCCGCGTCGATCTCGTGTTAGCTCTTCATTTGAATGGAATAGAGGACGAATTCCTATTTACCAGCCATGACGTAAATTTGTGGTTTCTCTGCAAGGATATTTTGCGAGTCGTTATGCGGGACGCTTTAAAGGACGACTTCCCTCTCAAGTAGGGGAGCCCGCGAATGATGCCCTATCACACACTTTCTTTGCTCGGGACAAGCTCTCTCAAGTAGGGGAGAATGATGGAAAGGAGAAGGAACAAACTAGTCAATTGTATTTTTTGTACTTTTTGTTACTTTGTACTTGTTAGATATTTTGTACTTTAGTGATGTATAGGTACTTGTTAGTTCTAGAACATTCTAGAAGCATGTAACAGTTGGGAGCACATCCAATTGGTTTGTCAGTTATACTCACTTATGCAAGTGGGCCCACTTGTAGATATTTTTAGATTGATTCTAGAACCTTCCTTACACAACTATAAATACTCATGTATGACATCATTTGTAATCAATCAAGATTTTGAGATGAGAATTTGAAAGATAATTTGAGAATATAATTTAGTTTCTTTTTCTTAGTTGTGTAGATTAGTTATTTTACGCTTCCGCACCTTTTTTTACATCATCATCTCACTTTAGTTCCAAATTGATGCAAACGCGACCAACTGGATCCAAAGAGAAAGTAATGTTACTCCAATTAGAAAAGAATTAAAAGATCAAAATGCCCTTCACATACTCTAATAATCTTTCTCTATCCCAAATTAAGAGTCCATATCCATTTTTTTTGTATAGATTAATGCATATACTAAATCAATGGCGAGGATGAAAACTTCTTCACTGTTGTGGAATATAGGTTTGTTGATTATGTCTAAAAAAGAAAAGTGGACTCTAAATTTGGGATAATCCAAAATAGAATAATGAACTCTTAATTTGGGACGGAGGGAGTATTTTTTAAAGAGAACTAGACCTCTTTTATTACATTTAATACTAACAATTAACAAACAAAACTATATAAATCGATACATAAATCAAACATGGCTCCTCTTTTATTACATTTAATACTAACAATTAACAAACAAAACTATATAAATCGATATATAAATCAAACATGGCTGAAAGTTAATTTCTAAATTTGTGCTTCTATTTGAATCTCATCTTCAACTTGTGATTTTTGCTTCTATTTGAATCTCATCAATTTGTTTTGTTGCTCACAGGCGGCTTGGAACAAATTCAACTCAGAAGAGAGGTAAACAACCTTATGAAAGGCACAAGTGTTGCTGTAATTTCTTGAGAATAGGTTCTGGTACCATAGCTCGTGATTTCAAAGTGGACCTACTATTACATGAATGTTTGGTCACAACATTTATTGTCTCTGAATTTTTTTTTTATTTTTTGGTAGGGAAAGGGAAGAGGGTACAGGTAGGGGTTATTACTGTAAATTAATCACAATGAATAAATATCTTTCTAGTCACCAGTATGTTTTTCAAAGGCAAACTGTATCTTAATTCTAGGACTATGTCAGGATCACAATTAGTAGTTTACTTAGTAGATAATTAGATTTTTGGGTTAATTAGTTAGTTACAAATTAGTTATATTTATGTTTGTAGTAGTTTGCTAGCTCAATATTCAGTTAGAGATATTGTTAGAAATTGATGTATAAATACAACTGGATGGTAACAGAACAAGGCACTGGGAATATGAATCATAATACTTCTTCTCTCTTGTTAATCTCTCTTATCTCCTCTAATCTCTCACTACTTCCCCCATTTCTTGTAAATTAAATTCAGGTTAGGCAAAAGCCTGACAAATGGTATCAGAGCAGTCGATCTTTACTCTCTAAATCTTCTCTTTTAGTTGTCATCTTCTTCATCCTCTCTTCATTGGAAATTCTTTTTGTCTCTTTTCTCTAGTCTCTTTCACGTTCTTTGAGAATTCCTTTTCTCCTTCTCATTTTCTTCTTAGTTGTTTTTTTATTTCGACATTTGGGCATTTTCATTTCGTTTTGCTATTCTCTCTTTGTACGACCAGTCTTTTCCTTGTCTAAATTCCTTTCTTCTTGAACCTTTTGTTTGAAAAAAAAAATCCTCATTTTCCAGTACAATTTTAGTCTTGAAATTACTTCAATAAAAAAAAAATACAGGAGTTCATAAAAAATAGTAATGCAAAGCTCCTAACTGTTCAAGAAAACCTAAACTGCAATGACTTAGAGATACAAGAAGCTCCACTGGAAGAAAATTTGACGGAATTTGACGGAAGAACAATTACAGCAACTTGAAAACAAATGGGGTTCAAAATTCTTAGAAATGGATCAAAAGCAAGATAGGATGGAAGCTAATCTGATTAAATTGGAGAACACATTGAATGCTTTCGTGTCTATGGTGAACGAATGTTTTCAAATGATAAACGAGAAACTAGGGTTGATGGAAAAGCAAAATTCTAAAGTACATGAAGAAGAAATGCAGAAAACTGACATGGGTGTCAATGGGGTTAATTTTCAATATAATCTAGTGCCAACTATTAAGGAAACAAATTATTTTGATATTGAAAGGAAAGCAAGAATTTGAAAAACATGATGAATCTCGCAATTTAGCTAATCAAGAGAAAGAAGAGTGTCCTTCCCAAAATTCGGATAATGGAATGTATGTTGTCATGGCCGCTGCTTCACAGATGATGGGCATTGTCATTATTGGGGGGTTAACATCAAAATCATGTACTGTCCAACAAGCGGAAAAGTTTATCGAAGTAAAATAGTTGACAAGGCAGAGTATTTTTTCCATTGATGAGTTTCTTGAGTCCACTCTTATTGGGAAGAGAAATGTTCAACCATTGGTACGAGTATCATCTACAAACAACATCAGTGACAGTTATCAACTGATCTCTAAATGTAAATCTTGAACAAAAAGAAAAAAAAATCCGTTGACCTAAAAATTATCCAGTTGATGTTGCTTGAGGAGACTGCAAAGACATTTTTCTTTGTTGTATTTGACCTAGGAGGCACAATTTTTTTTCCCTTGTAGATTCTTTCCCCGTTGTAATTCAATCCTTGAGGACAAGGATTTTTTAAGGTGAAGGGAATGTCAGGATCACAATTAGTAGTTTACTTAGTAGATAATTAGATTTCTGGGTTAATTAGTTAGTTACAATTGGTTATATTTCTGTTTTTAGTAGTTTGCTAGCTCAAGATTCAGTTAGAGATATTGTTAGAAATTAATGTATAAATGCAGCTGGATGGTAACAGAACAAGGCACTGGGAATATGAATCATAATACTTCTCCTTCTCTCTCATTAATCTCTCTATGTTCTCTCTTATCTCTTTTAATCTCTCACTACTTTCCCCATTTCTTGTAAACTGAATTCAGGTTAGGCAAAAGCTTGACAGACTAACACACCAATGAGAAGTTCATTTCAAGGGGAATAACCCAATTAATTAACTTTCATTCGGCTATAGTGCTATGAAATTGCCTACAAGAATCATTTGACAACAACCACCATACTGCTGCTGATATGCACTGTGTTTATATTTTAACTTATTTAGAATTTGATATAAATTTCCAATATTGATAGTGTTGTTTGTTTATAAACTCTTTTAAGTCTGAATGTGAGTCATTTAGACTTGAGAGGTACTAAGTAATATTTGTTTTTTTAAATGATTAGGAGGGTAACGACTATTGTTCCCTCTGAATGATTAAGAGGTAATTGTATCTTTGAAGTCTGAATTTAAATTTTGAATCAGTCTAAATACATTCATTCAGATATAAAAACAAGGGGTAATAGTCACCAAGTTTCATTCTTTTGGTCAATGAGTCACGAGATCATTTGATTGAGTCAATGATGTTAAATGTCCTATTTTGCCAATTCAGTGCATTAAAATGACAAGTACATCCCCAAAATATCTTTGACAGTTACGTCATTTTTTTTGCAAAAAAATTCATCAAATCTTTAAAAGTTACAAAATTTGTATATTTGGAATCTACTCGTCAAGTTCTATCAAATAAAACTCATATTTGATATTTTTTGACGAAAAATTAAAACAGATAAATTTACTGTTTATGTAAAACTTACATTTTTCTGGCGAAAACTCCATTTTTTTCGGTGAACACTCTTCTTCTTCAGCTCGGGGGATGGTGTCGCTGGTGTGGATCATAAAAAATAAAGAAATATACGGAGAGAGAGAGAGAGAGAGAGAGAAACATGGAGAGAACTCCGACGAGAATTCCGTCGGTGTCTCGCAAGATGTTTTGTTGGGTTGTTTTCGACGAGTCTCTAACAAGGTGGGATAGGGTGGGGCAGGAGTGCAGATGGAGGTGGGGTTGCTAGAGAGAAAAAGTGTGGGGTTATGTATTTGTTTTTAGAGAGAGAGAGAGAGAGAGTAAGTGGTTTTAAAGTTGCTATATGTGTATGTAGTTTATAATGAAAAATGACTTGGTGCATTAAAAAAAAGTTAATGGGATTTGATGCATCTTTGCCGAGTAAATGGGACTAGCCTTGAATTATTCCTAAAAGAAAATATATTTTTTAGATTCAAATTTGATACTTCAAATTACAGATTCAGACTTCAGACTCAGATGAAAAAATAAATGCAGCCTATGTACATTAGGGTAATTTTAGTAGAGCACATAAATCGGTAATTTTAGTAGAGCACATAAATCTTATGTTAATATTCGGCACCACTATGCTACTATTGTGACATAAACCACCCATCAAAAGGCTTTTAAAAATATCTAAACACCAATTTAGATAAAGAAATACTCTTTTCTATTGTCAAAATTCAAGTCGATCTCAAATGAGGCTTATATGGAGGTATTTAAAGAGGAAGAGTAACTTGGGTTCCAAGCTAAGGTCCTAATTATAAAAATGCCATTACCACTCCTTACCTTTAAATACTAAAGCAAAACAAATGAAAATACAAATAATAAAATAAAAGAAAATAAAATGACTAATAAAACCCTAAAATACGATCCATTTCCATCACTCTCCCCAGCTTCGAAAAGCTCTTCCTCGAGCATAGGACATGAACGGTAAGAAAGCAACGCAACCATCAAGGTGCTCATCACTAGGAAGAAGAGCCGTCCTCGAAAACGTCCTTGTACCGACTTGCAATAAATTGAGGGAGAATAGGAATACAATCCAAACATGGCCGACCAATAGAATCACAACCAAAGATTCCCATGATGAACCTCCTTAATGCTACGTCGCGAAAAATTTTCTCCGAGCGCATATCAAAAGCTATCATAAATGGGTCCATATACCCACCACCTATTACATCACCCAAGATTACCACCTCATCATCGGGAGAGATTAATACTGATCCAACCTCATCAAAATCGTCATCCCCATGCCTTAAGATTGGGAAGAAGTCGCTCAAATAAAATGTTTTTGACTAGTGAAAATGCGTGCGAGTCACCCAAACATCCTCGATAAAAATGTCAAAAAAATTCCCAATACACAACCCAATTTCATTTATTTTTTTTGCAATCAACCGGCTTGGGAGGGGACTTTTTATCATTGATTTGACCCAGTTGGGGTGTATGAGTGAGGGAGAATGATTTGGTGGAGCAACCAATCTTGGACTAGCCGTCGATAATCTTGAATTGAGCCTTGGGGGTGAATCGGGGCGGAAACATAATTTTTTGATGTTTGGGGTTTGCAAAATGGGTGGTAAGTTGGGGGATTCGAGCTGGTGGTGGAGGAATTTTGTAAGGTTGGAGGCTAGGGTTTGTAAATTGTGGATTGGATTGTAAAATGGCAGGTGAAACCCTACAAGTGAGTTGTCTTGGATCTTGAATGGAGGGTTTATGGAATGGATTTGGGTTTTGGGGGAAATTAGGGTTCAAGATTTGGATTTTCAAGGTGGTGGATTTGGTGTAGAGGGTGGGGTAGGGTAGGGGTTGTGGGTGGGGATTTCTAGGGTTAGGATTAGAGTTTTGGATAGATTTATTGTGATTGTACCCACTCTCCCATTCGTTTTTAAATCTCCTTGTATAGTTGTTCGGATCTTCTTGAAGCCATTGATTATAGAGTATAATTTTGATAACAAAAATACACTGATACCAATATGGAGCGACACCCGCTTTGATACCAATTTGACGTAAATCACCTCTCAAAAGGCTCCTAAAAATATCTAAACACCAATTTAGAGAGATACTATTTTTTATTATCAAAATTCAAGTCTACTCCTCAAATGAGGCTTACATGGAGGTATTTAAAGGGGAGTAGTAGCTTAGGCTACAAGCTAAGGTACTAATTACATAAATGCCATCACTACTCCCTACCTTTAAATACTAAAGCAAAACAAATAAAAATACAAATAATAAAATAAAAAAAATACAAAAGAAAATAAAATGACTAATAAAACCCTAAAATATGACCCATTTTCATCATGTTGTGTTGCAATTATGTGTCTCATCATGTTAGTAAGATCTTGAAACACTAATGTACATGAACATTCCACCAATTTATTGAAAATAACTGCAATTATGGCCCCATTACGATTATTTAATAAAAAAATCTTTCAATATGCAACAATAATTTCCCCTCTATTTCTTCTTAGAATAAAATCTTCTACAATTGAAGCTCAGCAAGGGGTGTGTGCGTGTGTTAGTGACGCGGCTGTTTAATGTTACTGAGAGTGACTCGGGACATAAATTTCATTCGAATAACATTGTCCTCTCTCGTAGTTTTTTGCTTGTTATGTTATTTTTTAGTTGTATTAGTTAATTCAATGGGGTGAGAGATTTTAGTATTCAAGTAAATAGGATATTTTAGCACTCAAGTAAATAGGAAAATTTTAATCAAAGGTTTGATTATACTTTCCTTCATCAATTTTATCCCTATTTTCACTTCACACCCAACTTTACTTTTCTAGACCTAACTTCCCAAAGTTTATAAAATGTTCCAAGTTACCTTAAATCCCCAACAGTGTTAAACATTTTAACGAAATGTTGGTCATGTACATGACACATGAGAAAAATATTGTCCATACATAATTCAAAGAGTAATTTAGTAAATGTTTATACAAACATACAATGATGCTCTCCAACATACCTTCTAACAACGTACTTATAAACATATCCATTTTTAAAATAGTAAAAAATATATTTTTTAATCAAATTTAATATACATGATCTTCATAATGAGGAGATCATGTACAAAAATTACATCCAATAATTCAACTTGGAAGAGGGTGAGATGATGATCATAAGTTTCAACGGTTAAAAATGTATATATTCATCCAATTTTCAAATCACCAACTTCCAAGTTATATTTTTGAATGATATTTTTTTGTAGATGATCTCCTCATCATGGAGATTATGTATACCACATTTGGTTTAAATATATGTTTTTATTATTTTTTAAAAATAGATATGTTCATAGGTATGTTGTTAGGAAGTATGTTCGAGAGCCCCACTGTACAAAAAAGGCTAAAAATGTAATATAACACACTCAAACCAAAACATAAAATCATTTTCTATCTTAAGCCTTAGCAACCCCTTCTCTCCACTCCTCCAACCAATTAAATGAAATTTAGATCCCCAAATCAAGCCTTTGCTATTAAATGAAGGGGTTGTCATGGTCCCATTACTATTACTTTTTATATATTTCCCAGATTTTCAAAATGCATTTTTTTTGTATTTCCAAATTTTCTAAATATTTTTAAATAATCCTTTAATTTTGAAATGTTATCTGTTGTTTACGTAATTTTTTTTTGTATTTTCAAAATTTGATTTTTTTTTCTTCTATATATTCCAAATTTTCTAAATATTTTTTTAGCAATTTGTAGAATTTTAATAGATTTTTATGTAATTTTTATTTTTTTAATAATGTTTACCTTTAATTTTTTTTGGAAATGTCAAATTGTCCTTTTATATATGATTGGGCAAACTTGTCCTCACGTGAATGACACATGACAAGGCTTTCGTTATATATGATTGGACAAACTTGCCCTCACGTGAATGGCACATGATCAAGATTTCGTTAAAATATTTAGAACCGTTAGAGATTTATGGTAACTTGGAACGCTTTATAAAGTTTTGGGGGTTAAGTCCAAAAATTTTAAGTTGGGGTGATGTGAAAATAAGAGTAAAGTTTAGGGGGGTGAGTGTAATTAACCCATAACCTCATGTGTTGACTTATCTCATCCTTTTGTGATGTCGCCCATAAGCTCACATGATTGATATATACTTAGTTAATTATGATATCTGAAGAAGATATATATATTAGCCTCATTGGGGTACATGTATTTGATCAATATATTAATTATAAATTCACCTTGTTTGGTTCTAAAGACCGTATATGTAAAATTGGTAATTGAGTGATGATCACTTAACTCCTTTGCTGCTGTAAACAAAAATTTGTATTGAATTTTGATGGCTCAAGAAGATCCAAGCTACCCAAATAGAGCGAAGATATTTTTACTTGAGTTCACCATTAGCCTCATAATAATATATATTCAAAATCTCAATACCATTTAATCCTGACCTTAAGATGCCAAGTTTCAACCTCATGCTCTTATCTCTTTAGACACTAAACCCATTTAAGCCCACAAGAATGAATCGATCCCATGCCTAGCTTATGTCGAGTCACATCGACCATCCTCACGAAGCTCTTTCTTCCATTGTTTTTTTCTTAAAACTATGTATGACGTTTATTTTTTAATAAAGGCGTGTCAGGTTCATTTTGAAATAAGAATCATGTTTGTGAGAATGCATTATATTTTTATGCTTTAAATATACTGTATGCAATGTCGGTCAATTAGACTTAGTAGGAATCTTGGTGAGGCCTGATCACCTGAGATCGAAATTTTGGTTCAAGTACAATTGAATAGTTCACATCCTAGATACGGAGTTGACACCCCCTCGGTAAAGTTGCATGTGCAATCCTAGTAATCTTTCTCAAATTATGGGAACCTATCTGATGGTCTAGGAACATGTTTGATAGTTCAAAGAGGACTATGGTCGGTACATTCGGGAATGTATTAAACATGACCACGAGTGAGATTCAAATCTATGTGCTGACTAGATTATATTTTCACAATCTCATAGATTTGCAAGGGGTGCATAGGTTCTTAATCCCGAGAATTATGAGGATTGGAATGCTTGTATAATTGTTGCTTTGATTGTTATAAGTGCGATTTAATTATAGTTGGATCTAAATCTTCACAAGTTGGCCAATCGTTGTGTAAGTATATCTGAGATCATAATTTGGAGGAATCCGCGCCCAAGAAAGATATTAAATTGTGATACCCCTTGATAGACTTATAAGTTTTGATTCCACCAGTAAACCCGACCCCTAGATTTATATCCACTAGAGTATAAAATAAGTTAAGTCTGAGAATCAAGGAATAAATAAGAAGTTGGTTAAAATTGATTAGCGATAAATTGATTTGACCAAGAGGGTATTGTATGCTTGATGCGGGGAATCATATTATGTACCATAACAACTTTTCAAACGAGATCTCATTATTCCAAGTGATTTTGAGATAGTTAAATTGGAGTGTAGTCCTAATTATTTAGTCAAATTAATTGAGATTAAATAGAGAACAAAAATAAATTACAGAGATGTAATTTGTAATTTTTGAGTATTTATTTGGAAGCCAATTCAATTATTTATATCGGGGTCACTAGTATAGTCCATCTACACAATTATCATACCCAGACTCATGGGAAACCTAGTTTAGCTTAAAACCATAACTTACACCTATATATATATATATTAATATAAGCTTGGGTTTGAAGTTGGATATTTTTAATTTAGAATTAAAAAGAGAGATAAAAAGTACTATTTACATTTTTGTGAAGGGGTGTGGAGAAAGAAGGTTATATCTCACTTAAAATACCAAGTATTCATCTCCAATAGTTCCCACACACATAGCCTTATTTGGAAAGATCAAATATTAGAAGATATGAGACTTTCGGTAGATTCCAGCAAGGTTTTTGGAGACATTAAGAGGTTAGCAAGTTCATCATCTATTTCGCCTCATTCGGATCACTTACAAGATCCACAAAGGCATCGTTATTCAAAACTATAGGTTTATGTTGTAAACCTATTTTTGTTTTTCTTTCTATTTCATGATCAATAAAAGTTTTTGGGATGAATTGCTTTCCACATTTGTCAATCCCCATCAATTGTTATCACATAACTGATTATAGATTGATTATGTTTTGGAAAGGTTTATGTTGTCTGCCCTAAAAACCTAGTTTTGCATGTTGTAGAATATACATATTTATATTTTATTTCGTACTAACATGGTTTTATAGGGTTCTAATGTTTATATCCCTTCCATCATAGTCAGATCCCGCGGTGATTTATCCATAGTTATTTTCTTCATAAATTTGATTTGGCAGTAATATTTAAGTTATTTTAATTATTGCATTAATTGATATATTTAGAGGAGTTTGTGAGGGGATGCAATAGTTTTTACTAGTTAGAATCATGTATTTACATGGCATTTTGGTCATGGGGGAAGTTCCATGGAGTTTGGTGATGTTTTGATCAAGTTTGGGAGGTTTTTGCATGGCATTTGCGGACTTGAGATGAAGAAGAAAAGATAAAGACCCGAATTGATCCAGATGGCAGTCGGATCGATTCGGCCTTTAGCGGCAAGTACAATTTTTTTCGTTTGTTGTTATTTTCACGGGTTATGCTAATGTCGTCATCCCGATCTTTCCCGAATCAAAGAGTAACATTTTCAAAGGCAAAGGATATAAAGAACTCCAATATATATATAATTCTACATCAAAAGGCTTCTTGTTCGAAATAAAGTCTACCTCAAATGGGATTCTTAATCTTAAGGAATTCTACTTAAAGAGGAACTCCAGGACATGATGTAAAGGCGAATTTGTTTCCTATTTGAATTATGATTGCATGTTATTAAGATTCTAACATCTTAATCATTTTTATAATTGTCATGTGCTAATTAATTAATTAATTAGGATCTCATATTATGAAGAACATGGATTATTATTGTGACTGACCTAGATCACATTTTTCTGAAAAATTCATTTTTATTTATTCTTTTCTAAATTGAATTTAACCGGTTAATTAATTTAAAGGTATAAATTAAACTTTGATCTATGAGTTTTAATTTAATTTAAAAAAAGTTTTATTTTTGAAGAATTAAAATAATAAGATCGAGAAATTTAATTTGTACAAGTAAATTGGGAGTTCCCAAGGATTTAATTTGGGAATTTAGAATTGAATAAATTGTATTTCAAAATACGCTAAATTTTAAAATATTAAGTGGGAGATGGATTTCAACATAAACCCCACGGTCTCCGTAGGTATTTTAAAAATGTGATATGATTAATTCCTCTTGTTAGTATTTGACTTTTCTCCCCATCGGAGGGAATTAATCATGACATCACAATATTTTTTGGGTGGAGTTTCAAACCATACTTTAACTTCTTTCCTTCTTTCCTTGTTTCACCAAGATTTCTTGCCCTCTGAAATGGCCATTCCCATGACTGAAGCTTTTGCCTCTTACATTGAGGGTTGGAGACCATGTTACTATTCATTGTCAACTACGAGGCATTCAACTTGCACCCTGACTACTTTGTGGCATTACTATTTAATTAAATGGAATCTTTTGGAGACGGCTTTCCTTTTCTGGTACTTTAAACACCATATGTTCCATTTTGGTTTGGATGAGTTGTGTACACTTACAAAGAATTTTTGGTCATGCTGGGTGTCGACCCCATTATTTTTGCAATTATGTATGACATGTCCTCTTCTCCTCGGGTGTCGTTGGATGAGTTCCTGTATGTTTTGTGACACCCCGACTAATTAAATACCGGGTAGCTACTCCTTTATTAAATTAATACAAAATGCCAAGTTGGTCCAGTTAATAGCATCACTGTTGAAAATATTTTTTTTTAATAATTACTAACCACCTAGTATTTAAAAAGTGAGTTGTCAAATTTTAAATTAAATCTGATTAACATGCAATAAATGAAATATAGAAATGTAACACAACCATTCACGATAAAGTTCAACTATAGTGAATCAACAAATAAAGATGAGTCTAGAGGAAATACTCCTCACAACAATCCCAATATGAAAAGAAATAAAACATGTCTGCATCCTGAATTAATTACAAGCCAAAAGTCTGAATAACTGAAAGAAATGAAATGTCTCTAAAAAAAAATGGGCGACATGCCCTACAACTGATGAAATCTGAATATAGAGTCAAGGCAAATGAAGCGTCTACTAGCAAGGCCCTGTAACTTCCACAACAGCTACAGCTCGTCACCTGTATAGAATTCCTATGCATGGTGTCCTTGTGGCTGGGCACCTAAAAATGATTTTACAAAAAGATAGATTTGAAAGCAAACGGGTCAGAGCCCGAATGTGGAGAGTATTTTAAAAACAACAAGTGCTTTAATAACAATTAAAACAATGAATGCAAGATACATGTTAGGGCGTGCTCTCACATGAAATACTCACCTCTCGTCTAACCGTGCACTCCTAACGTTCTTGTACCCATTCATGTGTTATTCATATCTAACTAAACCATCATAAGTTCTAACCCAACTACTCGATTCACAATATGAATTCCCGAAGTTATCACTTAAATAAATAGCTTTACTTAAACTCGGATTTTCAATTATTAGCATTTCCGTTTACTGGAGGTTATCCCCTTATTTATCTTCTCAAGGAGTTACTATAAATTATTCGCATAATTAAACATAACAATTCCTTTTCGTTTAACCGTATATTATTCACATCATAAATATACAATACAAGCACCCCGAGGCTAAGCTGCGGTGAACACATACTCTGCTATCCATCCCGGTACATCACGTACATAAGGATTACAAATTCCGAATCTCTCAGGAATTGTTAGAATAAGCACAACACACAAAAATGGAGGCGAACATAATTCAACATATCCATGGGTCACGTACATACCTACGCTCCATAGTCAGCTGACTTAGTAACTCACAATTAAGTCATTCCCTTGAACTATGTCCTCTAGGTACCAAACTAAATCCGGGCACACAAGGATTAGATGGCCCTAAGCGAACGTAAACCTCCCGTGATAGCAAGTATGGTAGGTATGTCATACACATAAGATCATATACTAAGCATGCACACATCTTAGATATCTCAATATTAATAAAGGTATTTTCTACATCCTTATACCATTATTCCAATTTTATACATTTTAAGTCTTCCGATAATATATAATGTAGACTGTCGACACATCTCACGTCATAGATTCTTATACTTAAAACCTATCTCAAAGGGGTTATTAAGTTTCCTATTTTTCTCACATATAACATCATAATGCTTAAGGTCCTTACTTCTGCCCCAAACCTCATTTCACCAAATTATTCAAAATTACTCTTTTAACCCTAATATTATCTCACTCATCGAGCTTCATTAGCTTTTAGAATAATTCCTTAATTTGAATTCTATTTAAGGTCCAAATTTTATAATCATACCTACTGGTCTTCCTTAAGTCTAAGGATATTCATAAAGTCCCCCATAATAATTTCTAAGGGTTAACATCATTAAAATTTAACTAGAAAATTTTTACTCTTTCTGGGAAGGTCGATCGATCGACCTTGACCTTCGATCGATCGATGGTGGTCGATCGATCGACTGATGAATGTCGATCGATCGAACGCACCAGGTAGGCTACGGACTGCTTCGTTTTGCAGTTTTCAAATCATCTCAAAACACCATTATAATGCATGAAACTATTATCTAACGTTATAATATCATCATACAACCATCCTACAACATAGTTAACGTTTTAAACCAATAATTCAACAACTAAGGGCTTTATTTGGATCAAAATTTCATCAAGAACTCTGTTTTTCTATTTCTTTCAAGAACCTTAATAAACCTCTTCTTAAATCCGTTTTTAGATCGTCAAGGGTTGTATTTTGAATTCATAATTCGTCCAGAATGTTTCTACATGCAATACCTAACATAGTTCATAGTTTTAATCTTCAAATTCATGGGTCTATATCAATCTTCCAAGATAAATTCGATAATTTTCCTAAACATGGAAAAGCATAACATTGAATCAATTGTAATTAAATCACTTGCCTCTAATCTTTCTCTGAATTTGTTGTTGAATCTTGAAGGTTGAATTGTTATCTCTCTATCTGCAGAATTCTCCTTTCTCTCTTTGCAGAATTCTCCTCTCTCTCTCTCTCTCTCTCTCTCCAAGCTCTTCTCACAAGATGACAATGGAGGTGGGGGTTGGTTTTTGGCAAGTTAGAACTAGTTCCTTAACTTCTCCCGTAGCCCATTAAGTCCCTTAGTGTAGTTAGTGGGTTTAGTGGATAAAGAATAAGTCAGATTTTTATTTCTAATTTTCGTGGGTTTTAATTCCCAAATTTCCGAAATTACCAAAATGCCCTTTTAAGTTACCGGTATGACCCAATAATGCCCCGGGACCCAACCTTAACCCCCGGCTAGTGTTTTCTGACTATTTCGACCCTTCCGGACACGTTGGCGCACTCAAAATGACCATACGATTAATAAAAATAAAATTCACTTTTTAATTAAATAATTACTTTCCTGACGCGACTGTCACACGCGTCTCAACAAAATTTCCCAAATTGCCGTATATCAATCTCACGACAAATTTAATCATTTCCATATTCATATATTGCCATATATACACATTATAATCAAATACCAACTCACATCTCGTTAGTACTTTATCCGGATTAATTCTCAATTAATTCACATTTAATTTAATTAATCCCATAAATAAATATCGATAAAAATGCGGGGTATTGCATACTTCCCCCCTAATAACAGAATTTCGACCCGAAATTCGGAACTAAAAAGTACCTGATAAAAATAACTCTGGATAATGTTCACGCATCTCATCCTCGCGCTCCCATGTGGACTGCTCGACATTATGATGTCTCCACTGAACACGCACTAACGGAACTATCTTTGACCGCAGTTTCCGCTCACTTCGGTCCAAAATAGCAATCGGCCCCTCCTCGTAGGAGCTATCGGGCTGTAGATCGATGTCCTCCAAAGCAATTTGAGAATGAGCCAAATCATCTCTAAGATATTTCCTTAGCGAGGAAATATGAAACACATCATGAATCCTGTGCAAATGCTCCGGTAACCCAAGTCTATACGCAATAGACCCAATCCGCTCGATGATAGGAAATGGTCCCACATATCTCGGTGCCAACTTCCCCTTCTTCCCAAATCGCATAATCCCCTTCATAGGAGATACTCTGAGTAAAACCTGGTCCCCCACTTGGAACTCCCTGAAGAACCTCTTCGCATCAGCATAGCTCTTTTGCCGATCCTGAGCTACCCGAATGCGACTCCGTATCAATTCTATCCTCGCCGAAGTATCCTGAATCACTTTCGGCCCAAGTAGTTTGTTGTCCCCCACCTCCAACCAACATGCTGGGGAACGACAAGGTCTACCATACAACGCCTCAAATGGAGCCATGCCAATGGTGAACTGGTAAGAGTTGTTGTAAGCGAACTCCACCAGTGGAAGATACTGCTCCCATCCACCCCCGAAGTCAATGATGCACATCCGCAACATGTCCTCTAACATCTCATTTGTACGCTCGGTTTGCCCATCGGTCTGTGGATGATAAGCCGTACTCAACCGCAATTCTGTGCCCATGGCCTCCTGAAAACTTTCCCAAAACCGTGAAACAAATATCTTGTCTCTATCAGACACGATATTTAGGGGCACACCGTGAAGTCTCACTATTTCTGCCATAAAGAGCTGGGCATACTGTCCCGTAGTGTAGTCTGTCCTTACGGGTAGAAAATGAGCGACTCTGGTCAACCTGTCCACAATCACCCAAATGGAGTCGTGACCTCTCTGTGACGTAGGCAACCCCGTGATAAAGTCCATGGAGATGCTCTCCCACATCCACATCGGGACCTCTAATGGCTGTAGAAGTCCTATCGGTCTCTGATGGTCCAATTTTACCAGATGACAAGTGGCGCATTTAGAAACAAACACGGCAATATCTCTCTTCATCCCGCTCCACCAATACTGTCGTCTCATGTCTTGGTACATTTTGTCCCCACCGGGATGTACCGCGAACCGTGAGCCGTGCGACTCTGCCATCACCTCGTGTCGCAATTCCTCCCCTTCCGGAACTACCAGTCTCCCATTGAAGCGTAATCCCCCGTCTGAGCTAACGGTATAGGACTCGGCTCCATCTGCTAGTAATCGAACTATCTGCTCTTGACAGAACGAGTCATTTGCCTGCGCCTTTACCACCTTCGTGACAATCTGTGGTGTAACAGTCATCACAGACATGAACGATCGGGCCACTGCATCCTGGTGTCCCAACTCTTTCCACTTAGCCTTCCACACCCCTGCCACCTCATCTACTGGCCTACGGCTCAACGCATCTGCTACCACGTTAGCCTTCCCCGGGTGATATTGGATATCGAACTGATAATCCTTCACAAACTCAAGCCACCTCCGTTGCCGCATACTCAACTCCTTCTGCGTGAACAAGTACTGTAGGGACTTGTGGTCCGTGAACAATCGAAACTTCTCCCCCAAAAGATAATGTCTCCAAATTCGAAGGGCAAATACCACTGCCGCTAACTCCAATCATGGGTGGGGTAATTCTTCTTGTGAGGCTTAAGCTTACGGGAAGCATAAGCTATGGCCTGACTCTCCTGCTGCAATACACCTCCGAGTCCTTGTAAGGACGCATCGGTGTAAACTAGGTACTCAACTCCCGGTCTCGGCAATGCTAACACAGGTGCTGAGGTCAATTTGTCCTTCAACTCATCGAATGCCAACTGACAGGCATCACTCCAGATGAATGGCACACCCTTACGAGTCAGATGTGTCATGGGACCCACTATCTTTGAGAAACCCCGAATAAACCTCCTGTAGTATCCTGCTAGGCCCAAGAAACTACGGATCTTAGTTGGTGTCGTGGGCTGTCCCCACTCCCTCACCGCGGATACCTTCCCCGGAACAGATATCCCTCGGTCGGAAATAATATGCCCCAAAAATTGAACCTCCTTCAGCCAAAACCCACACTTCTCATACTTTTCATACAGCTCGTTCTGACGTAGCGTCTGCAAAACCTGCCTCAAATGCTCGGCGTGCTCCTCCTCTGTCTGGGAGTAAACCAGAATATCATCAATGAAGACAATGACGAACTGATCTAGGAACTCTCTGAACACCCTATTCATCAAGTCCATAAACACTGCTGGAGCGTTGGTCAAACCAAAAGGCATAACCCGAAACTCGTAGGAACCATATCTCGTTAAGAAAGCAGTCTTCGAGACGTCCTCCTCCCTGATACGCAACTGATGGTATCCCGATCGCAAATCAATCTTTGAGAAGAAAGAAGCTCCTCTCAGCTGGCCGAATAAGTCATCGATTCGGGGCAACGGATACTTATTCCGTATCGTGAACTTATTCAACTCCCGGTAATCCACACACAACCTCAACGATCCATCCCTCTTCTTCACGAACAACACAGGGGCACCCCACGGCGAAGTACTCCTCCGGATAAACCCCTGACCCAACAACTGCTCAATCTGATCCCGTAACTCTCTCATTTCAGCTGGAGCCATACGTTAAGGTGCGCGGGCAATAGGCCGAGTGCCCTGCGTCAAATCAATCACGAAATTTATCTCTCTACTCGGAGGTAATCCAGGTATATCCTGAAATACATCGGTAAACTCTCGAACAACCGGAATCGAATCAAGTGGTATCACCACTTCCTTAGAGGTCTCCTCCTCTATGTAGTACAAATGAGTGGACGATCCTCCCTCAGGGCGAGGCATCGCCACTAAAAACATCTCCTGCCCGGGAATGGCAAAGATAATACTCCTACTAAAACAGTCAATCATGGCTCGGTACGCAACTAGCCAATCCATACCAATAATGGCATCATACTCGGTCATCTCTAACACTAACATATCAGCGGGTAAAGTAAATCTCTCGATCTCTATACCCACACCTCTACACATAAGCGAAATCATGGAACCCCTACTCAACGGTGAGTCTACACAAGTAGCGGTGCTCTATGCGGTGTCTAATAACCCAATGGTGCATGCAAATCTCATAGCAATAAAACAGTGTGTATCCCCCGTGTCAAATAAAATGCGCCCCATAGTCCCCTGAATAGAGAACATACCCTCAATGGCTGGTGGATCCTGTGGGGCTGCGACCTACTGGAGCTGATACACTCTCCCATACTGAAGCTGCCCCTGCTGAACTGGGACTTCTGGAATGGGCGGTAATGCTGCCATCTGTGGCGCTGGGAGGGCGGCGGGAAACATAGGCCTCTGTGGCTCGTGTCGAGCACCCTGCTGCTGCTGCTGTGGGGCCCTGCCCTTATCAGGACAATCCTGACGTTTGTGGCCAATCTTACCACAAATGAAACTCTTCCCCTGGAAGTTTTCCCCTCGCTGTCCCTGCTGACCACGGCCCTGGTGACCGTTACCATTTCTGCCCTGGCCTTGCTGGCCCTGGTGAAACTTCTGCTGTTGACCATTTTGACCCTGCTGGCCCTGATGGCCGTTATGACCCTGCTGGCCATTCCGGAATCCTCCCTGACCGTTCCTGAAACCCCCTGATCGGAATATCTTAGAATCCCCCTACTGGGAACCCTGATCACCCTGCCTATACTGACCCTGAGCTGATTGTGCTCCGTTGGCACCATTTCCCCCTGTCCTGCCCTGATTGCTGGACTATCCTGATCGCTTCCCCTCTGTCAAGTGAAAGCGGTGGTCCTGGCAATGGAGCAATGCAGCGTTAACCACGTCAGAATAAGTGGCCAACGACAGGTTCCCCAATAAATGCGGGCGGATCCTCCAAGTCAATCCATCTATGAATTTCTGAATCTTCTTCTCTTCCGTCGGTATCTCATCCGGTACAATGATCAACAAATTTGTGAATTCGGCCTCATACTCGGCCACAGTCTTACCCTCCTGTCTAAGGCTCATCAACTTCCTCCTCATTTCTGTGTGAACTGCTGACGGGAAATATTTGCGGTCGAACCGCACCCAGAACTCCTGTATAGAAAGAGTATCTCTCTCCTCTGCGGTGGTAATAGACTCCCACCACTGCAATGCAGAACCTACTAGCTTGAAAGTAGCTAGTATCTGCTTCTGAACATCGGTGCACTCATACATCCTGAGGTGCCTCTGAATATCCTTCCTCCACTGACTAGATACCACAACATCGGAGCTACCTGCGAACTCCGGAGGGTGTGCTTTCTGAAAAGCATCTCGAACACGTTCCCAAGCAGACGGGAATGCATGTGCCTGAACTGGGGTGGCTACCGGCGCCTGGGGTGGTGCCTGCTGTACAACGGCAAGAGCGGCATTTACCGCTTAGGCTACAATGGCTGAAGCCTCGGCGGCATTCATGCTGCCCTGTACTGGAGCTGGCTGTGGTTCGGGATGTGCATCCCTGGGAACTCGCTGCGCACGTCGTGGAGGCATCTGAAATAAGAGTAAAGTTTATAAGTTCGCAGTTATAAACTTAAAATATCTAAAGAGCGAAGCATACATAAAAGAATACAATAGTCCTAAAATATAGGGCTCTATATAAAAGAAAGCTCAGCGGGAACATAATAAGCCGTACAGATCCTAAAGGACACTAGAACCTGATGCTCTGATACCACCTGTGACACCCCGACTAATTAAATATCAGGTATATAATCCTTTATTAAATTAATACAAAATGCCAAGTTGGTCCAGTTAATAGCATCATTGTCGAAAACATTTTTTTTTAATAATTACTAACCACCTAGTATTTAAAAAGTGAGTTGTCAAATTTTAAATTAAATCTGATTAACATGCAATAAATGAAATATAGACATGTAACACAACCATTCACGATAAAGTTCAACTATAGTGAATCAACAAATAAAGATGAGTCTAGAGGAAATACTCCTCACAACAATCCCAATATGAAAAGAAATAAAACATGTCTGCATCCTGAATTAATTACAAGCCAAAAGTCTGAATAACTGAAAGAAATGAAATGTCTCTAAAAAAAAATGTGCGACATGCCCTACAACTGATGAAATCTGAATATAGAGTCAAGGTATATGAAGCGTCTACTAGCAAGGCCCTGTAACTTCCACAACAGCTACAGCTCGTCACCTGTATAGAATTCCTATGCATGGTGTCCTTGTGGTTGGGCACCTAAAAATGGTTTTTACAAAAAGATAGATTTGAAAGCAAACGGGTCAGAGCCCGAATGTGGAGAGTATTTTAAAAACAACAAGTGCTTTAATAACAATTAAAATAATGAATGCAAGATACATGTTAGGACGTGCTCTCACATGAAATACTCACCTCTCGTCTAACCGTGCACTCCTAACGTTCCTGTACCCATTCATGTGTTATTCATATCTAACTAAACCATCATAAGTTCTAACCCAACTACTCGATTCACAATATGAATTCACGAAGTTATCACTTAAATAAATAGCTTTACTTAAACTCGGATTTTCAATTATTAGCATTTCCGTTTACTGGAGGTTATCCCCTTATTTATCTTCTCAAGGAGTTACTATAAATTATTCTCATAATTAAACATAACAATTCCTTTTCGTTTAACCGTATATTATTCACATCATAAATATACAATACAAGCACCCCGAGGCTAAGCTACGGTGCACACATACTCTGCTATCCATCCCGGTACATCACGTACATAAGGATTACAAATTCCGAATCTCTCAGGAATTGTTAGAATAAGCACAACACACAAAAATGGAGGCGAACATAATTCAACATATCCATGGGTCACGTACATACCTACGCTCCATAGTCAGCTGACTTAATAACTCAAAATTAAGTCATTCCCTTGAACTATGTCCTCTAGGTACCAAACTAAATCCGGGCACACAAGGATTAGATGGCCCTAAGCGAACGTAAACCTCCCGTGGTAGCAAGTATGGTAGGTATGTCATACACATAAGATTATATACTAAGCATGCACACATCTTAGATATCTCAATATTAATAAAGGTATTTTCTACATCCTTATACCATTATTCCAATTTTAAACATTTTAAGTCTTCCGATAATATATAATGTAGACTGTCGACACATCTCACGTCATAGATTCTTATACTTAAAACCTATCTCAAAGGGGTTATTAAGTTTCCTATTTTTCTCACATATAACATCATAATGCTTAAGGTCCTTACTTCTGCCCCAAACCTCATTTCACCAAATTATTCAAAATTACTCTTTTAACCCTAATGTTATCTCACTCATCGAGCTTCATTAGCTTTTAGAATAATTCCTTAATTTGAATTCTATTTAAGGTCCAAATTTTATAATCATACCTACTGGTCTTCCTTAAGTGTAAGGATATTCATAAAGTCCCCCATAATAATTTCTAAGGGTTAACATCATTAAAATTTAACTAGGAAAATTTTACTCTTTCTGGGAAGGTCGATCGATCGACCTTGACCTTCGATCGATCGATGGTGGTCGATCGATCGACTAATGAATGTCGATCGATCGAACGCACCAGGTAGGCTACGGACTGCTTCGTTTTGCAGTTTTCAAATCATCTCAAAACACCATTATAATGCATGAAACTATAATCTAACGTTATAATATCATCATACAACCATCCTACAACATAGTTAACGTTCTAAAACCAATAATTCAACAACTAAGGGCTTTATTTGGATCAAAATTTCATCAAGAACTCTGTTTTTCTATTTCTTTCAAGAACATTAATAAACCTCTTCTTAAATCCGTTTTTAGATCATCAAGGGTTGTATTTTGAATTCATAATTCGTCCATAATGTTTCTACATGCAATACCTAACATAGTTCATAGTTTTAATCTTCAAATTCATGGGTCTATATCAATCTTCCAAGATAAATTCGATAATTTTCCTAAACATGGAAAAGCATAACATTGAATCAATTGTAATTAAATCACTTGCCTCTAATCTTTCTCTGAATTTGATGTTGAATCTTGAAGGTTGAATTGTTCTCTCTCTATCTGCAGAATTCTCCTTTCTCTCTTTGCAGAATTCTCCTCTCCTCTCTCTCTCTCTCTCTCTCTCTCTCTCTCTCCAAGCTCTTCTCACAAGATGACAATGGAGGTGGGGGTTGGTTTTTGGCAAGTTAGAACTAGTTCCTTAACTTCTCCCGTAGCCCATTAAGTCCCTTAGTGTAGTTAGTGGGTTTAGTGGATAAAGAATAAGTCAGATTTTTATTTCTAATTTTCGTGGGTTTTAATTCCCAAATTTCCGAAATTACCAAAATGCCCTTTTAAGTTACCGGTATGGCCCAATAATGCCCCGGGACCCAAACTTAACCCCCGGCTAGTGTTTTCTGACTATTTCGACCCTTCCGGACACGTTGGCGCACTCAAAATGACCATACGGTTAATAAAAAATAAAATTCACTTTTTTATTAAATAATTACTTTCCTGACGCGACTGTCACACGCGTCTCCACAAAATTTCCCAAATTGACGTATATCAATCTCACGACAAATTTAATCATTTCCATATTCATATATTGCCATATATACACATTATAATCAAATACCAACTCACATCTCGTTAGTATTTTATCCGGATTAATTCTCAATTAATTCACATTTAATTTAATTAATCCCATAAATAAATATCGATAAAAATGCGGGGTATTACATACTTCCCCCCTAATAACAGAATTTCGTCCCGAAATTCGGAACTAAAAAGTACCTGATAAAAATAACTCTGGATAATGTTCACGCATCTCATCCTCGCGCTCCCATGTGGACTCCTCGACATTATGATGTCGCCATTGAACACGCACTAACGAAACTATCTTTGACCGCAGTTTCCGCTCACTTCGGTCCAAAATAGTAATCGGCCCCTCCTCGTAGGAGCTATCGGGCTGTAGATCGATGTCCTCCAAAGCAATGTGAGAATGAGCCAAATCATCTCTAAGATATTTCCTTAGCGAGGAAATATGAAACACATCATGAATCCTGTGCATATGCTCCGGTAACCCAAGTCTATACGCAACAGACCCAATCCGCTCGATGATAGGAAATGGTCCCACATATCTCGGTGCCAACTTCCCCTTCTTCCTAAATCGCATAATCCCCTTCATAGGAGATACTCTGAGTAAAACCTGGTCCCCCACTTGGAACTCCCTGAAGAACCTCTTCGCATCAGCATAGCTCTTTTGCCGATCCTGAGCTACCCGAATGCGACTCCGTATCAATTCTATCCTCGCCGAAGTATCCTGAATCACTTCCGGCCCAAGAAGTTTGTTGTCCCCCACCTCCAACCAATATGCTGGGGAACGACAAGGTCTACCGTACAACGCCTCAAATGGAGCCATGCCAATGGTGAACTGGTAGGAGTTGTTGTAAGCGAACTCCACCAGTGGAAGATACTGCTCCCATCCACCCCCGAAGTCAATGATGCACATCCGCAACATGTACTCTAACATCTCATTTGTACGCTCGGTTTGCCCATCGGTCTGTGGATGATAAGCCGTACTCAACCGCAATTCTGTGCCCATGGCCTCCTGAAAACTTTCCCAAAACCGTGAAACAAATATCTTGTCTCTGTCAGACACGATATTTAGGGGTACATCGTGAAGTCTCACTATTTCTTCCATAAAGAGCTGGGCATACTGTCCCGTAGTGTAGTCTGTCCTTACGGGTAGAAAATGAGCGACTTTGGTCAACCTGTCCACTATCACCCAAATGGAGTCGTGACCTCTCTGTGACGTAGGCAACCCCGTGATAAAGTCCATGGAGATGCTCTCCCACATCCACATCGGGACCTCTAATGGCTGTAGAAGTCCTATCGGTCTCTGATGGTCCACTTTTACCAAATGACAAGTGGCGCATTTAGAAACAAACACGGCAATATCTCTCTTCGTCCCGCTCCACCAATACTATCGTCTCATGTCTTGGTACATTTTGTCCCCACCGGGATGTACCGCGAACCGTGAGCCGTACGACTCTGCCATCACCTCGTGTCGCAATTCCTCCCCTTACGGAACTACCAGTCTCCCATTGAAGCGTAATTCCCCGTCTGAGCTAACGGTATAGGACTCGGCTCCATCTGCTAGTAATCGAACTATCTACTCTTGACAGAACGAGTCATTTGCCTGCGCCTTTACCACCTTCGTGACAATCTGCGGTGTAACAGTCATCACATACATGAACGATCGGGCCACTGCATCCTGGTGTCCCAACTCTTTCCACTTAGCCTTCCACACCCCTGCCACCTCATCTACTGGCCTACGGCTTAACGCGTCTGCTACCACGTTAGCCTTCCCCGGGTGATATTGGATATCGAACTGATAATCCTTCACAAACTCAAGCCACCTCCGTTGCCGCATATTCAACTCCTTCTGCGTGAACAGGTACTGTAGGGACTTGTGGTCCGTGAACAATCGAAACTTCTCCCCCGAAAGATAATGTCTCCAAATCCGAAGGGCAAATACCACTGCCGCTAACTTAAAGTCATGGGTGGGGTAATTCTTCTCGTGAGGCTTAAGCTTACGGGAAGCATAAGCTATGGTCTGACTCTCTTGCTGCAATACACCTCCGAGTCCTTGTAAGGACGTATCGGTGTAAACTAGGTACTCAACTCCCGGTCTCGGCAATGCTAACATAGGTGCTGAGGTCAATTTTTCCTTCAACTCATCGAATGCCAACTGACAGGCATCACTCCAGATGAATGGCACACCCTTACGAGTCAGATGTGTCATGGGACCCGCTGTCTTTGAGAAACCCCGAATAAACCTCCTGTAGTATCCTGCTAGGCCCAAGAAACTACGGATCTCAGTCGGTGTCGTGGGCTGTCCCCACTCCCTCACCGCGGATACCTTCCCCGGATCAACAGATATCCCTCGGTCGGAAATAATATGCCCCAAAAATTGAACCTCCTTCAGCTAAAACCCACACTTCTCATACTTTGCATACAGCTCGTTCTGACGTAGCGTCTGCAAAACCTGCCTCAAATGCTCGGCGTGCTCCTCCTCTGTCTAGGAGTAAACCAGAATATCATCAATGAAGACAATGACGAATTGATCTAGGAACTCTCTGAACACCCTATTCATCAAGTCCATAAACACTGCTGGAGCGTTGGTTAAACCAAAAGGCATAACCCAAAACTCGTAGGAACCATATCTCGTTAAGAAAGCAGTCTTCGAGACGTCCTCCTCCCTGATACGCGACTGATGGTATCCTGATCGCAAATCAATCTTTGAGAAGAAAGAAGCTCCTCTCAGCTGGTCGAATAAGTCATCGATTCGGGGCAACGGATTCTTATTCCGTATCGTGAACTTATTCAACTCCCAGTAATCCACACACAACCTCAACGATCCATCCCTCTTCTTCACGAACAACACAGGGGCACCCCATGGCGAAGTACTCCTCCAGATAAACCCCTGACCCAACAACTGCTCAATCTGATCCCGTAACTCTCTCATTTCAGCTGGAGCCATACGGTAAGGTGCGCGGGCAATAGGCCGGGTGCCCGGTGTCAAATCAATCACGAAATCTATCTCTCTACTCGGAGGTAATCCAAGTATATCCTGAAATACATTGGAAAACTCTCGAACAACCGGAATCGAATCAAGTGGTATCACCACTTCCTTAGAGGTCTCCTCCTCTATGTAGTACAAATGAGTGGACGATCCTCCCTCAGGGCGAGGCATCGCCACTAAAAACATCTCCTTCCCGGGAATGGCAATGATAATACTCCTACTAAAACAGTCAATCATGGCTCGGTACGCAACTAGCCAATCCATACCAATAATGGCATCATACTCGGTCATCTCTAACACTAACATATCAGCGGGTAAAGTAAATCTCTCGATCTCTATACCCACACCTCTACACATAAGCGAAATCATGGAACCCCTACTCAACGGTGAGTCTACACAAGTAGCGGTGCTCTCTGCGGTGTCTAATAACCCAATGGTGCGTGAAAATCTCATAGCAATAAAACAGTGTGTAGCCCCCGTGTCAAATAAAATGCGCCCCATAGTCCCCTGAATAGAGAACATACCCTCAATGGCTGGTGGATCCTGTGGGGCTGCGACCTGCTGGAGCTGATACACTCTCCCATACTGAAGCTGCCCCTGCTGAACTGGGACTGCTGGAATGGGCGGTAATGCTGCCATCTGTGGCACTGGGAGGGCGGCGGGTAACATAGGCCTCTGTGGTTCGTGTCGAGCACCCTGCTGCTGCTGTTGTGGGGCCCTACCCTTATCAGGACAATCCTGATGTTTGTGGCCAATCTTACCACAAATGAAACACTTCCCCTGGAAGTTTCCCCCTTGCTGTCCCTGCTGACCACGGCCCTGGTGACCACGGCCCTGGCTCATCAACTTCCTCCTCATTTCCGTGTGAACTGATGACGGAAAATATTTGCGGTCGAACCGCACCCAGAAATCCTGTATAGAAAGAGTATCTCTCTCCTCTGCGGTGGTAATAGACTCCCACCACTGCAATGCAGAACCTACTAGCTTGAAATTAGCTATTATCTGCTTCTGAACATCGGTGCACTCATACATCCTTAGGTGCCTCTAAATATCCTTCCTCCACTGACTAGATACCACAACATCGGAGCTACCTGCGAACTCCGGAGGGTGTGATTTCTGAAAAGCATCTCGAACACGTTCCCAAGAAGACGGGAATGCATGTTCCTGAACTGGCGCGGCTACCGGCGCCTGGGGTGGTGCCTGCTGTACAACTGCAAGAGCGACATTTACCGCTTGGGCTACAATGGCTGCAACCTCGGCGGCATTCATGGTGCCCTGTACTGGAGCTGGCTGTGGTTCGGGATGTGCATCCCTGGGAACTCGCTGCGCACGTCGTGGAGGCATCTGAAATAAGAGTAAAGTTTATAAGTTTGCAGTTATAAACTTAAAATAGCTAAAGAGCGAAGCATACATAAAAGAATACAATAGTCCTAAAATATAGGGCTCTATATCAAAGAAAGCTCAGCGGAAACATAATAAGCCGTACAGATCCTAAAGGACACTAGAACCTGATGCTCTGATACCACCTGTGACACCCCGACTAATTAAATACTGGGTAGCTACTCCTTTATTAAATTAATAAAAAATGCCAAGTTGGTCCAGTTAATAGCATCACTGTCGAAAATATTTTTTTTTTAATAATTACTAACCACCTAGTATTTAAAAAGTGAGTTGTCAAATTTTAAATTAAATCTGATTAACATGCAATAAATGAAATATAGAAATGTAACACAACCATTCACGATAAAGTTCAACTATAGTGAATCAATAAATAAAGATGAGTCTAGAGGAAATACTCCTCACAACAATCCCAATATGAAAAGAAATAAAACATGTCTGCATCCTGAATTAATTACAAGCCAAAAGTCTGAATAACTGAAAGAAATGAAATGTCTCTAAAAAAAATGTGCGACATGCCCTACAACGGATGAAATCTAAATATAGAGTCAAGGCATATGAAGCGTCTACTAGCAAGGCCCTGTAACTTCCACAACAGCTACAGCTCGTCACCTGTATAGAATTCCTATGCATGGTGTCCTTGTGGCTGGGCAGTTTTCAAATCATCTCAAAACACCATTATAATGCATGAAACTCTAATCTAACGTTATAATATCATCATACAACCATCCTACAACATAGTTAACGTTCTAAAACCAATAATTCAGCAACTAAGGGCTTTATTTGGATTAAAATTTCATCAAGAACTCTGTTTTTCTATTTCTTTCAAGAACATTAATAAACCTCTTCTTAAATCCGTTTTTAGATCATCAAGGGTTGTATTTTGAATTCATAATTCGTCCAGAATGTTTCTACATGCAATACCTAACATAGTTCATAGTTTTAATCTTCAAATTCATGGGTCTATATCAATCTTCCAAGATAAATTCGATAATTTTCCTAAACATGGAAAAGCATAACATTGAATCAATTGTAATTAAATCACTTGCCTCTAATCTTTCTCTGAATTTGATGTTGAATCTTGAAGGTTGAATTGTTCTCTCTCTATCTGCAGAATTCTCCTTTCTCTCTTTGCAGAATTCTCCTCTCTCTCTCTCTCTCTCTCTCTCTCTCTCTCTCTCTCTCTCTCTCTCTCTCTCTCCAAGCTCTTCTCACAAGATGACAATGGAGGTGGGGGTTGGTTTTTGGCAAGTTAGAACTAGTTCCTTAACTTCTCCCGTAGCCCATTAAGTCCCTTAGTGTAGTTAGTGGGTTTAGTGGATAAAGAATAAGTCAGATTTTTATTTCTAATTTTCGTGGGTTTTAATTCCCAAATTTCCGAAATTACCAAAATGCCCTTTTAAGTTACCGGTATGGCCCAATAATGCCCCGGGACCCAAACTTAACCCCCGGCTAGTGTTTTCTGACTATTTCGACCCTTCCGAACACGTTGGCGCACTCAAAATGACCATACGGTTAATAAAAATAAAATTTACTTTTTAATTAAATAATTACTTTCCTGACGCGGCTGTCACACGCGTCTCAACAAAATTTCCCAAATTGCCGTATATCAATCTCACAACAAATTTAATAATTTCCATATTAATATATTGCCATATATACACATTATAATCAAATACCAACTCACATCTCGTTAGTATTTTATCCGGATTAATTCTCAATTAATTCACATTTAATTTAATTAATCCCATAAATAAATATCGATAAAAATGCGGGGTATTACATGTTTATCCTTCTACTGTCTGACCAATGGTACGTGAGAGAAGTATCAACCTTCCGACAATGCTAAATTCTGTGCATATCAGAGAGGGTATAATGATAATGACTTTGCTGGAACTGTAGCTTTGGGATTGATTGTTAGGATGATTTTGGTGACATACGATATGACCCCTGATACCCAGGTTGCCACCATCGTGTTGTGGATGTCTTATCACCGTAATCTCGCTGCTACCATACTTGCGGAGACACTGAATGGGCTTGATGACTCGAAGGAAAGTCGGGAAAACTTCTTGCGTAGAATCCCTTTAATGCTATTCATGTGGTTGGCAGATGGATTTCATTTGATGGGCCCTCCCAAGTATCCTCTGGATGGCATTCCGAATTTTTTTATGCGAAATTTTGAGAGCTTCAGTCTTTATATGGAGAACTAGGTTAACTGTCTTATTAAGTTTGGGGCTAGATACCCTCGTTGGTCTATACCATGGTGGGGCGAGTTTCAGTCGTCTTGCAATTGAAAGAATTTGGTTATGTGCAGAGGGACAATTTGATGCTAGCCCACTTGACGCATAAGTCGCCAAGGTAAGTAGAAAGAAGTTTGGAGGATTTGATTGAATCACCGAGGATGACCTTGGGGCCTTTGTGGCAGCGTCTCCGCCCGTCTACCCGTCCGTCCCAATCTGCTAGGGAGCCTCGGGTAAATATCTAGGGATTATCTGATGTGGTTATGAGGAATGTGGTCACGAAGGTTTTTGCTGAGGAGATTGGGCAAAGGTGGCTCATAATGTTTGAAACTAGGGATAAGCGTTTTGTGACTTCGTCCAGGATGATCAAGGCATATTCTCACATGGAGTGCATAAGGAAGTGCCGTGAAGATTGAGATTTTTGGGGACCTTTAGGAAATGGCGATGATGATGGTTATGATGAGGAAGGGCCTCTTACTAGTTTAGGAGAGTTTGTGAGACTTTGTTGGTATGGGGTATATTTGGTAGTAAGTGTTTATGTTTAGGTATGAATTTGGTAGTCTTATGTTGTTGTAGGTGTATGGGCATATCATGTAGGTTTTATGGACTTTTCTTTCCACTGATACTTCATGTAGTTGTCGTTTTTAATATAAAATAAATAAATGATGATTTGGTTACATCTTATTGTGTCTTTCGAATATTTTTTTATTATTTTAACCATCTATACCAATTGCCAAGGCATACATAATGCTTTTGTTCAATTTCAATGATGAGAGATACTAGTGTTTCTTGATGGAAGAAAAGAATGACATTTTATGAAAGATAAAGGACTATGCCCAAAGTGACTTTATGGGATGCCCACATACCTCTATGGGAATAAACAAATTATTCTATAAGTTGTAAAAAGGTGATTTTGAGATGATCAAGTACCACGTAGTTCTTGCAGAGGGAGAGATTTTTTTTTTCTATTTTTCTATTGTTATAATAGAAGGGAGGTGAAGAGAATCGTAGCAGGACTAGAATCGGATTAAGGGTATAATTTATTGAGACAGTCAAAGTTTCCTGGATGCATAATTTCTTCTCTGTCGAGGTTCATGAGCATAGCGTCCCCACGTGATAAGATTTTCTTCACAAGGCATGGTCCACTCCAGTTGGGTTTGGATTTTCCTCTTGGATCCATGATGGGCTCTACTATTTTCTTGAGAGCGAGATTACCTTCTCACACACTGTGGTCTTTCACATTCCCATTGAATGATTGTGTAATGCAACGATGGTACCCTTTTATATTGTACAAAACCTTCAGTTTCTTTTCATCCAGGAGCACAAGTTCATCGTAATGGCTTTGTTGCTAATTAACTTCTCCAACTTCACTTTGGAGCATAACTCGTAGATAGGGTAACTCTATCTCAACAGGAAGGACTGTTCTATGCTATATACCAAGGAATGGGGTGTATCCCCAATAGTCATCCTAATAGACGTACAGTAGCCCCAAAGTGCATAAGGGATTTGATTCTGTCATCTTACTGATTATGGTCTTGAGGCTTTTGTTAGCAGCTTCAACATCCCCATTGGTTTGATGTCTGCAGGGAGAAGATTTGTGCTTCAGAATTCCTTACTAGTCGACTACTTCCGTAACTTCTTCTTCAAAGTGAATCCCATTATCTATACTAGCTCATGTGGGACCTTGTAGCAAAAAAGGTATTCTTCCTGATGAACTTGGATACTTTCTTCGCTTTTAGCACAACATATGACTCAGTTTCAACCCATTTGGTGAAATAATCGATGGAGATGAGGATGAACTCATTCCCATTTGATGCTTTGAGAGTGAATTTCCTAATGATGTCAATTCTCCAGGTTGAGAAGGGACACAATGAAGTCATGTTGTACAACTCAAGGGGATGTAAGTGTTGTAAACTGGCAAACTGTTCGCATTTGAGGCACTTTCTGACATAGAAGCACAGTCTTGAACCATGGTAGTTCAGTAGTACCCTTGACGGATGACTTTCTTGGCAAGCATATGACCATTCATATGGGGTTCATATTTCCTTTTGTGGATTTTCTCCATTATATCTTCAATTGTAACCCCTGCTATGCATTGCAAATGAGTTCCATCAAAGTTCCTATTAAAAATGCCTTCTCACAAATAATGTACTAAGCTAAAAGTTTGGAAAGAGTTACAAGGTCTTTCTTATCAGCCCACTGAGTATACTAACCATACTTGAGGAGGCCCCAGATGACGTAGTACCATAGCCCAACTTTGTCTACGTCCTCCTCTGTTGAGAGTTCGATGTGGTAATAGTGAGCGGGCATAGATTATTTTTGAACTTGGAAGGGGATCATCGTTATTCCCTCGGGCATGTCAACCATGGATTCTAAGGTTTCCAAAGCATTGGTGAAACTATTTCTTAAGTGGGAGAGGTAGTGAAAAGTGACATATTTGAACTTTGAGGCAAGCTCTTTGAGGTGAGCATGAAAAGGCAGGAGCTTCTCGTATTTTTCTTTACATTTTTGGAGAACTCTTCCTATGATGAGGGTCGAGTCTCCATAGACATCAAGGTATCAAATTCCTTTCTCGAGGGAAATCTTAATACCTACAGTACTCTGTCATGTTGTTGGTGCAAGGAAAGTCCAGTTTAATGGAAATGGGAGTGTGAGAATCATCAAGGGTGATCAAGAGTATACCAATTCCATATCCTTTCTTGTTAGCAGCTCCATCAAAGAACATCTTCCATCAGAGTTCTTTATGAGAAATACATAAGATATCCTCATCCGTGAACTCGAAAATACACACCTCAACTTCTCCCATGGGATTGTCGATAAGGAATTCAGAGATGGTTCTTCCCTTTATAGCTTTCTACGTGACATATGAAATGTCAAACTTGGCTAGTAATAACAACTAGAGGGACATGTGGTTGGATAAGGTGGGATTTTCCAACGGGCATTTCATGGTATCCATATGAGGGACTAGCTTAATTGGTAATGCAAGCATGTAATGCCAGAGCTTGTGAGTGACCCACACTGAGGTAACACAAGCCTTCTCTAACGTAGTGTAGTTTATTTCATACCCTTCCAGTTTTGGACTTGCGTAGTTAATATCCCTCTTTGCATGATTCCTTAAGGTACTAGGCTATCATATCCCATGCTGTGGTGTCCTTAACAACGAGGTATAAAAGGAGGGGAAGATCGGACTGCGGTGGGATGAGCACCAGAGGTCGGGTGAGATACTGCTTGATCTTATCGAAGTCTTCTTGACATGTCTCATTCTCAACCTTGGTTGAGTCCTTTCGTAGGATCTTGAAGATGGTTTTGCAGATGGAAGTGAGTTGACTGATGAATCTGCTAATGTATTGGAGTTTTTCCAAGAAACCACAAACCTCTTTCTCTTTTGGAGGAGGTGGCATTCTAAGGACGGCTTTGAGCTTAAGAGGGTATGCTTTGATTCATCTTTCGCTGACTATTAAGCCAAGGATCTTGCCTCTTGTGATGCCTAATACACACTTCTATGGGTTGAGATGCATCTGTACTGTTGCAGTTGTTCAAAGAATTTCTTAAAGGCATAGACGCGACCCTCTCAAATTTTTGACTTGATGATCATATCGTTAACATAAGCATCGACCTTTTTATGGATAAGATCATGCAAGATGGTTGTAGCTTCCTTCCAGTAGGTAGACCCATAATTTTTAAGATCAAAAGGCAGGACAGTTTAGGAAAAAGGTACCCCAAGTGAAAGCAGTCTTTACTTGATGATCGGGATGCATCTTGATCTTGTTGTAACCAATAAAGTCGTTAATATATGACTTGAGGGAGTGATTGGTAGCATCATTAATGATCACATCAATGTTTGGAAAAGGTTAATCGTCCTTTTGAAAAGCTTTGTTCAAATCCCTATAGTCGACGCACATGCGAACTTTTCCACCCGACTTTTGGTACTTGGACGATATTGGCTAGCCATGTCGGATATTTGACTATGAAAATAAAACCCACGTTCAACTATTTGACAACTTCATCTTTTACCTTGAGAGACCACTCGAGGCAGGGTTTTCTCAATTTTTTCTTGATAGGCTTACACTCTGGGTATGTAGGGATCTCATACTGCATAATCTTCCATTCAATGTCAGGCATATCATTATAAGACCATGCGAGGACGTCTATAAATTTTTAGAAGAGTTCATCAAACTGTGACAGCTCATGTTCGTCAACTGTTGAACATATCCTAATCTCACGCGGCTTGATACTAGAACGAAGATTAATAATAATAATCTCACTACACTAAATCCTGCCAATGGTCACGGTCTGGGGGTCACGACTCAAAGCCGTGACCATATCCAAACTTGGCATGACCACGTCAATGACCCAGTGTGGTTTGGTATCCTCTTGAAAGTGGTCACGACCCAAATCCGTGACCAGTATGGGTCATGGACCATAGCCCTGACACTTGCGTGACCATTATTGCACCAAATTCTCGCCAAAGTTCCCTCCAAGTGTGGTCCCGGATGGGGTCATGCTCTAAGTCCGTGAACAGTAAACAAAATACAAATCGAGCTGGTCATGACTTGGGTCCGTGACTATCCCAATTTCGTATTTCCAGGATGATGTGTTAAATTTTAAAGGGGTCATAACTTGTGGTCATGACTAGGGGCATGACAAGTGTCTTTATTCTAAAACCCCAGACCAGTTTTCATTTTTCACTTGAAAATTTCCAAACCCTTAACATTTCCCTCTCTCTGGAGATTTTTACGATTTCGACGATTTCCAATTTCAAGTTTTCATTTTCAATCTTAACTTTTTAACTCAAAAGTAACACTTAAATCTTAATATTTTGTATTCGGGTATTTGTGCATTTGTATATATGTGTGTATTTCTATGTGTATATGTGTATTTTAATATATGTGTGTATGTATGTGTGTGTGTATTATGGATGTATGTATACTGTATATGTGTATTGTGTATGTATATATGTATACTATACAAGTGTGTGTGTATTGTGTATGTATGTGTGTATACTCTACACAGTTTTTTCTAAAAAAAATACATATATATGCTTATATAAGTTTTTAGGAGTAAAAATATTATTTTCAAACTAGGGTCAATTTTAATTTTATGGATATTGTTGGTTTAAGTTTGGGGCTAAAATATAAAAATGTAATTTTTATTTATCTTCCTCTCCTTTAATATTGATGCTAAATTTGGGATTAATTTTAGAACTAATGTTTGTAAGGGTTAATTTTAGGGTTGATGTTGATTTTAGGGATTGTTGGCTTAAATGACAAATAATCTTTATTCAATCAATTTTTTTTAATCTTTTTTCCATTAGATCAAATAAGTATTTAAGTAATTCTTTGATAAATACTCAAAAATTAGCTCAAAAACATCGGCTCGGGGGCTCCCGCTTTCGCTCCCGAAATCCCGCAAAATGACCTCAAAACATGTACCCTATGTTCCCGAAAAATTATCGGTAACAAAACAAATGGTGTGTAAAACAGAGGCCCGAGTAAGGAGTTATGATGAAATGACAAAACAAGGGCAAATCTGTCCATCCGTTTAAATGGTATTTTGTCTTTTATGTACAACAAATGGCTTAAATTGATTAGTTGGAAGGTGGGGGAAAGATTGGCCGACATAGACCATTTGAAATAACTTCCTCCTTCAGACAAATTCATCCATTAAAGAGTTTGACCTAAAGAGAGGGAACCGTAAGGTTTAGGAAGAGAAGGAAGAGGAGAAGTTGGAGAAAAATCCTTAGAAAATTACGTAAACACCCCTTAGGTAATTCTAACGATAAATATTGTTTCTTTTTTTTATATTACTCATTGAAAGGATATAAATCATAAATTTTTATTAAACTTTCATGCCTTTGTGGGTATGCATGGATGGATACACGTTTAAAGAAAGTCGAAGGTGTAAATCATTTATATGGCCTTGTTTAGAACCCTTTGGTATTCAAACTTCTATATTTTTTTGTATACGTACTCGAATTGAGTAATTATAGTTGGATATTAAAATAGTCTCATATATGTATATCATATCCAAAAATTATATAAAAATACCAAGAAATGAATCTTGGGTGATAGTTTAAAGTTCAGGTATAAAATCTGGCCCAAAAGAGTAAGTATGCATGCCAGGGGTTCGACGTTTTTCTTGACATAGAAAATGAACACTAAAAATTATGAAAATTTAATTTTGTATTATTCAATATGTTTATTGAAATTGAATGTAAGATCACATAAATTTATTATATAAAAAAATTATGAAAATTCTCGGAAGTTGACTGAATGATAGAGGGGCCTATAGGGAAGATTTGCTTTGTGATAAAGAAATGGATATATTTTTCATAACGAAACTTGAAATGATGCGCTGTCCTTTGAATTGGAGACCTAATATGTTAATGATGGAATTTCCAAGAAGTAATTAAAGCATGTTTAGGTTATGATTTTGGATATGTTAAATATCTTAACATGAAATTAAATGGGACTTCATTTATGATAAATGATTTGAATGGGATTATATGTTGCTTATGAATTGAGTTACCTTTAAGTTATTCTTCAGATTATTAGTATTCTTATGATGATACTGATATTGTAAGAATGATAGGAAGGGAGGAACAACCGGTTGAACAATTTCCAGACAAAGGCAAGGGAAAAATACGCTAAGTGGCCAAGGTGAGTGTACTCACTTGTATGATGTATTTATACATGATTATGCATATTATATGTTGTACATAACGAGTTGAGTATAAATATGAGATATTGTACTTGTTGAGATGACTATGGATGTCATATGTTGTACTTTCTGAGTTGATTATAAATATGAGATGTTGTACTTATCGAGATGATTATGGATATTATATGTTGTACTTACCGAGTTGAGTATAAAGATGAGATGTTATACTTATTGAGATGATTGTGGATATCATATGTTGTACTTTCCGAGTTGATTATAAATATAAGATGTTGTACTTATCGAGATGATTATGGATATTATATGTTGTACTTACCGAGTTGAGTAGAAATATGAGATGTTGTACTTGTTAAGATGATTATGGATATCATATGTTGTACTTGTCGAGTAGATGGTAAATATGAGATGTTTTACTTATCGAGATGATTATGGATATTATATGTTGCAATTACCGAGTTGATTATAAATATGATATGTTGTACTTATCGAGATGATTATGGATATTATATGTTGTACTTACCGAGTTGAATAGAAATATGAGATGATGTACTTATTGAGATGATTTTGGATATCATATGTTGTACTTGCCGAGTTGATTATAAATATGAGATGTTGTACTTATTGAGATGATTATAGAAATGATATGTTGTACTTACTAAGTTGATTATAGATATGATATGTCGTACTTACCAAGTTGAATATGGATATGATATGTTGTACTTATTGAGTTGAGTAGAAATATGAGATGTTGTACTTATTGAGATGATTATAGAAATGATATGTTGTACTTACTAAGTTGATTATAAATATGATATGTCGTACTTACCAAGTTGAATATGGATATGATATGTTGTACTTATTGAGTTGATTATGGTTGGGATATGTCGTAATTACTGAGTTGATTATGGATATGATGTGTATGTATCACAAGAGATGTTATGGATTATTAACAACCAAGAGATGTTATGGCTTATTAACAGCCAATAGATGTTATGGCTTATCAACAGCTAAGAGATGTTATGGTTTATTAACAACTAAGAGATGTTATGGTTTATTAATAAACAAGAGATGTTTTGGCTTATCAACAACCAAGAGATGTTTTGTCTTATCAACAACCAAGAGATGTTATGGCTTATCAACAGCAAGAGATGTTATGGCTTATTAACAACCAAGAGATGTTATGGCTTGTTAATAACCAAGAGATGTTATGGCTTATTAACAACCAAGAGATGTTGAGATGTTATATATTGTTACATAGATATGACTTATTGCATTTAATTTTATGCACTAGTGTAGTAGTAATGCATTCATTGAGCTATTTTTCTCACGATTCCTGTGTTTATGTTTTTTTTTCAAGTAATGAAATGTCACTGCCAAATCTAGGAGTTCGGTTGGGGTTACCAAGGGATGCGTAAAAACATGATTTTGATCGAATTAAAAAGGGGTTATTTAATCCTACTTATCCTTTGATAAAGTTTGAATAAGCACAATTACTTTAAAATTTGGAATTTTTTTTAGTGTTATGGCTTCAAGCTGATATTGAAAAAGGATACTCGTGCTTATGGTTTTGTTAAGGAAATTATGATTTGACTCACTTTGAATTTGAAACTCAATTAAAAGTAACTGGGTTGAGGTGTGTCAACTTTGGTATCAGAGCCTAAGTTTTAGAGATTCTGGGGTGAGGAGCGCCTATATTTGGCAGTGAAAGTTGAAATTGTTTTGAGTCATAAGTAAATTGGCTTTATTGACTAACATCTGTTAGTTATACATATATATTGTTGTACGGGATATGAAATGTAAGGATCTTGCAGGAAAGGAAATTAGATGTTAAGGTTTATTCGGGGATGACATCGAATACATGTATTTTAATATGAATCATTGCATTGTTTTATTTGTGATATGGAAAAACATGTCATTGAAGGAATATTTTTAAAGACAAAATGTTGTATATGAAAATTATGAAGTACTGGAAGTGATCTCCTATTATACTAGTATATGTGGACTTGAGTTGTGTCACTTAGTAAGCCATGGTTTGATGTGTGCACCATTTATGTGGGAGAGAGAGGTACAGGAGCCCATAATTCCATTAAAGGATAAGTTGTGAGGAGAATTACTATTACATGATTATGACGGGTCTTAAATTGTTAAAGTGTGAATAAAATGAATATTCACATGGTAAAGGTGAAGTGAGATGATTAATAGTTGTATATGTTTAAATTTAATATGTGAAATGGTCTAAAATTCAATTACTAGCCAACATATCACAATTGATCCGAATATGGGTCCATTGGTTATTGGATAGTACGTTAGAAGGAGTACTGGATAATTATTGGTTGTTGACTTGTTGTTAGTTTTTGGCTGTTGGATAATCACGAGACCCTCGGTTTGATAACATGACGTTAATTTCAAAATATCTAGACTTAGGCTTAAAAACATGCCGTTAGGGGGTGAAACCCCCAAACAACCCCCAAATGTCCCCGTAAGAGGCACTAATACCTCGCACGGGACCAATGTAACTTGTAGGAACTGCCTGCGTTTTCACAGGACCCCTGGTTTGAGAGCACGAAAAAAATTTGAGAATATCTAGACTTAGGACATACCATAGTGAAAAAAATATACCTTATGTTTGAGAACACAACGATAATTTTCCATTCGGACCCGTGAGAGACACCAACACCTCGCACGGGACCAATGTAACCCACAGGAACCGACCGCGTACTCACGGGACTCTGAGTTTGAGAGCACAAAAAAATTTGGCCAATTGTTAGACTTAGTCTTAAAAACATGCCGTCAAAGGGTGAAAACGTAAAACAACCATAAAATGGCCCCGCGAGAGGCATGAACACCTTTCACGGGACCAATGTAACCCGCAGGAACCCATCACATACTCTTAGGACTCCCCGTTTGATAGCACGATGAAAATTTGTAAATTGTTAGATCTAGGCTTAAAAACATGCCGTAAAAGGGTGAAAATATAAAACAACCACAAAACAGTCTCGTAAGAGGCATGGACACCTCGCCTGGGACCAATGTAACCTGTAGGAACCGACCGCGTACTCATGGGACTCCCAGTTTGAAAGCACATGAATATTTGCAAACTGTTAAACTTAGGCTTAAAAATACGCCGTCAAAGACTGAAAATGTAAAACATTCACAAAACGGCTCCATGAGAGACACAAACACCTCATATGGAACCAATGCAACCCGCAGGAACCGACTGCGTACTAATGGGACTCTCGATTTGAGAGCACGATAAAAATTTGCAAACCGTTATACTTAGGTTTAAAAACATGCCATCAAAGGGTGAAAATATAAAACAACCACAAAACGGCCCTGTGAGAGGCACGAACACCTCGCCCAGGACCAATGTAACTCGCAGGAACTGATTGCATACTTACAGGACCCCAAATTTGAGGAAAAAATGGTGAATATTTTTTTTATTATTTAAAATAGTCACGGATATGGACCGTGACCATTTTATTTTTATAATAAAAAATTGTCACGACCCAAGTCCGTGACAATTGTTATGGACACAAATGGTTGGGTCACATACTTGAGCCATGGCCATTTCTATTTTAAAAATTAAGTGGTCACGGCCCAAGTCCGTGACCATGTTTCATAGGAACAAGGTCATGGACTTGGGCCATGACCATTTTTATTTTAAAAATTAATTGGTCATGGACCAAGTTCGTGACCATGTTTCGTGAGAAAATGGTTGGGTCACGAACTTGGGCCACGACCATTTTTATTTTAAAAATTATTTGGTCACGACCCAAAGTCCATGACCTGGTTTCATGGGCACAAATAGTTGGGTCACGAACTTGGGCTGTGACCATCATGGGTCGTGACCCATGATGTTGGTCAGGGAGTTGGGCCTTGACCACCAAAAATGGTCACACCCGATATGGTCACAGACCAAATTCGTAACCCACCTTCAATGGTCACGACCCAAGTCTGTGACCATGCGCATGATTTGGTGTAGTGTCTCATCATCATTGGTTTACACGTGATTATGTTGTTTGGTTTTATATTTACTGACATCAGTTAAGAATTATTCATTTATTTAATCATCTTCATTAATTGTTTGATTAGAATAAAAATAATTAATATAAGGCATAACAAAATATTCAAAATCTTCATTCATTTCATTAGAAACATTTTATGTAAATACAACAGTGAGAACCTCATCAAAGGAGGTCTCTTTTATAATAATACCAGTTACATAAAAAGAAGGTACAAGTTCAGGTTCAGTTTTTAAGAGGTAAACAACACGTTTTGGGATGGCTAGAGCTGGGAAGACAGGGACACTACACCAGTCAAGAAGTGGTTTATTAGTAAGGATGATCTTCACAGGCAAGTTGGCCGGCTCAACCCTAGTGTGGATCATGCATAGATCCAACTCCAATGTGTGGAATCCAAATATTTCATCGCTGTTATTATTCTCGGTGCTTTCTGTGCTGTTGGTGCTCTCAGTGTCAGAGAAACTGGCTCCTGAATCATCACCCCACCTAGTGGCAACAGTATTATATTTTCATGTGAAATTTATGCATTCCATGACTTAAATTGCTTTATCGGATAAATTTCCCACTCAACGAAGAAATGTTGGAAGGAGGGAATCATACTTCCCTTGAGTTTAAGGATGGTGAGCAGTTTGGAAACTGTACATATCTTTCTCCCTTTAACGAACTCCTTTGACATGATCTTCATGATACTGTCGAAGCTGAGTTCCTTAGTTAACACAAACCAACCATCTGATTATTGGGACCACTCCCGAACTTCCTTGTATACATTGCTGATTCTCTGATAAATATTTTTCTCGATGGTCATCCCTGGTGGTAACTTCAACCCAAAATATCTGAGTTGATCCAAGATAACTGGTAGCTCGATGCTCCTTATTTCTGGGCAGGTTTGGATGGTGATGCATGCCTTTGTAATGGGGATAGGGCTTGTTTTGGAGAATTTTCAGGGTACAGAAAGAAAAAAATGACAAATTTTAAGGGGTTTGGAGGAACTAGCAGATAGAGCAGGTGTATTGATGGGTCAGATTTAAGTGGAAGGATCAAAATCTGACTCTTCATCAACGAGGATGACATTTACACCGGCCTATTGTGTTGGAAAAGGGTTTAGGGTGGTATTATGTTAAAGATTTACTGGAGGAATGACAAACCCCTTATCGATGAGGTTTTGAATTCCATTATTTAGATTGAAAAATTAGTCGATGGTATGCCTGACGATCTGATGGAAATAACAGTGTATGTTATATTTAAAGTCCTTGGAAGTGGTTTTGGTAATGGACAAGGTCCAAAGGCTTGATGAGGTTTCTTTACAAGAGGGTTTGGTATACTTTTGAAAGGGGATCATGGAGCTCGGTGTATTCCTTTCTATATGTAATGAGATGATCTTCTGTCGCCTATGATGTAGAAGGCTGAGAAATGTTGTTGATGGTTTAGACACTTCTATTAGGTGGTTTGCGTGGAGTGAATTACCTATTAGCTTCTTTAACACAGACTCGACTTTATGATTGATAACACTCTCTTCAATTTTGACCCCCGCCTCATGAAGATCTCTAAAGTGTGGGTAGTATTGGCTTCCCATTGAGGTTTCGTTATACGATAGAAAATTATTCTTTACGATACTCACTTATTCCTCCTTGGAAGGTCGGTTAATCATGGTAGCGTATTTTTCTCTCCACCTGCTGATAAAGCTACCAAATGACTCTCCAGGGTTATTCTTAAGTAGTTCAAAGTCTCAAAGAGTGACTTCCAACTCCTCATTATATTTGTATTAGGCCATGAATTCTCAGGAAAAATCTTCCCAACTATAAATTTGGGATTGCTATAATGATAAGAACCATGAAAGAGCGATTTATTTAAGAGTATGATTAAACATCTAGGACATTATCTCCTTGGTAGCCCCTAATAGTCTGATATAATGGTGATAGTTACAAAGATTCACGATGGGAGGTTTTCTACCTCTAAAGTTTTCAATGTCTGACATTTTAAACTTAATCCATGTAGTTCCCTAAGATTTGGAATTGGTTAAATTTTTTGGATAGAAATATGGGGTCTTCATTAATCTTGTTCAATTCTACTTCTTTGGGATCAATAGGAAAAGTCATAGACAAGTTAGCCCCTGGATGGACAAGGTTCGACATTGGCAACTGAGATGGCGGATATTTGTTAACAGGTGGGGTGCACGAGGCTTAAGGATCTTGTTGTTACTCCTCTAGAGACCTATCTATTCTTCTGATTGTAGACCCATGTCATGGGGGAAGAAAACATTAGGTTTGGGAACATCAGCATCTGGTCCTTATTTCGCCATATCTCTTGGACATCCTCCTGTAGTTTGTCGATCTTGGTGGTGAGCTGAGCAAGTACATCCATTAAGTTGGCTTGGACATTGCTATTCTAATCTGGGTTATCCATTAGGAATATAAAGTAGGATCTCTCAATTTCCATGGAGGATTAAGATAAGATGTGGAACTATGGGGTGTCTTGATAGCAGATCTGAGCCAATAGGAAGCCATGCCAAACTAGGGTATGCGATTTCACCTGAGAGGGACAAATTCTTTTTATTTTTATTGCAAAAAGAATATTTTTGGATATTTTTGAGAAAAGGAGAAGATATTGTTGGTATTTATATATTTTTTAAAAGGGAAGGAAATATTTTTGGTATTTTTGAAAAGGGAAGCGAGGAAAATTCCCTAGTGTGGTTATTATTATTAGGTTTCCCTTGTATTATGCTCCACCTAGGGTGAAAGTGAAATATCTAACAATATTAGAGTCTGGGAAAGGATTGGGTATGCGATGTAAAACATGGTTTGACTTGTTTCCAGACTAACGTATAGGGTCGTGTTTTAAAAACGGGTAAAATAGCGCAAAATTTGGGTGGTAAGAGGACCTAGAATTTTGACAGAGTTTCACTTTGAAATTGACAAACAAGGTATGAGTGTCCTACGGTAGACGCCTCTATGAGGTTTATGCCTTGGGAGGTTAGTGTAAGGGTTCCCCCTTTTGCCATATACCTCTTGGCTATAAAGGAAATCGTTCATCGATATATGTAGAGAAGCCATTTGATATACTTGAGTGTACTTGAATTGCCTCACGATATACCTTGTGGTCATGGTACGCGTGAGATCAAATTCAATATACTCAATGCACGTGAAAGAGTTCACTGCTATACTATATACTTCTTATCGTGAGTTTGATCAAGCAGTATGATGCGTGGGGAACCATTATATATACGTTAAAGGTATTAAGACAATGGAATATAGGAATCATATTGCTTAGATTAACCATGCCCCATATAACTGATGACCCATCACGAAGTGACCTCGTATCACGGGACAAAATTTTGGTGAAAATGTTGTGCTCACATGATGTAGTGTGCAAACGCATGAGTCTTAATTAGTATTCTTATAATTTTTTTTATGTATGCTAAGGGGAGTAGGTATTACTACTAAGCATGAAGTAAATCAGGGGAATATACATGGATGGCTTGTGAAAGATAGATAACTATATAAGGGGAAGTAACATGAAACATGGAGAATATAGAAAGCATAATGATGTATATAAGGTGTTAAATATGCGAATATACACAAGTGAGAGCGGTATATGTGCAAAATGAGAGTGCCGTGGAAACATGGGAGAGTGATAGTAAATCTTGAAAGTGTGTGCAAGTAAGAATATGTGAAATGGTGTCCAATTGAAGAGAACATGAGTATATACATGAGTGATAGGTGAAGCAATTGAGTATACAAGTGGGAATAATCATGGATATCTACAAGTGATATGTGAATAGCAAAGGTAAGTAAAGTGAAACATGATAAGAATATACAAGTGGATAAAACATTAAACATGTGACATAAAATGTGGTAGATACATGTGATAAAAGAAAGAGCATGATGGAGAAAAGAACATACATGGATAAGCATGATATAAGCAAGGCATATATACAACATGTGATCATGAGAGTAAGAAGGAAGAATATAAAAGCGACGATATACACACAGGTGAGAAAGGATAAAAAAGAAAATAAAGCCCATGTAAAATAGAGTTTAGTCCTATAGTAATAAAAATCCCCAATGAAGTCGCCACTATGTCTATCCGGGTTTCGATAGGTTCACCCCAAAAAGAAAAGATGGCCTGCATCAAGAAAGAAAATACTCTTTTCGCAAATCAATCGATATTTGCGGGCTCCCACAAATATAAATTGACCATCGTCAAGGGGTGTAAAAATATAAAGAATGGAGTCGCCAATCTATTTTGCTCAAAACAGGCAAAAGATGTATCCTTACCCAAAGAACCGACATCAAAGACAAACTTAATCATATGAAACCAAATTGATCACGAGTCCAGGAGATAGGTTAGAGAATGAGAAGTGTTAGGAACCCATTCTACCATTTCAATCTGTCATGGGCTATATGATAATGTTATTCTTTTTCTTAAAAATTCAATTTGTGTGCAAAGTGAAATAGGTGAGAAAAGAAATCGTCATACCCATGTCTTGGAAAAGACCGTGATGAGTTATTATGAGGAGTTTAAATAAAAGAAAAGAAAATAATCTAAAAGGTAGCTGAAATGTGAACAGCACACCAGATCACAATCCATCGTAAAGAATGAAATATGCATTCTTGGCTCGGCCACTAAAAATATAATAAAGAGAAAATTCTACACTATATGCAATACACTAGATCATAATCCACTACGAGAAAGTGGATATGCATGTCTGACGAGATTACAAAAATGGAAAAGTGTACAAAATATGAAAATATAATATAATGTGAGCAACACACCGGATCAAGATTCACTATGAGGAAGTGAATATGTATATATATATATATATATATATATATATATATATATATATATATATATACATATAAGTAAGTAAGAATGAATAAACTGAGAAATAAAGAAAAGGGGACTTCAGTCCTGAGGAAAACTCGAGACACCTACGTTGTCAAAAATGGCATCAAAGTCCAAGTAGTTCGAAAACACATAAGGGTGGGATTTAACCCATGAACCCAAAACTAGAATTTTCTTATTTTATTTTATTGTAAAATGTGTACAAGTGAGGGAAGTGTAGTAAAACTGGAAGGAAATTTCAAATTTTAAATCCTCTTTTTTGGGTTTTTGAGTTTATGAAAATAAATTTGGTGAATATATAAATAGTAAAAAGGTGATTAAGGTGGGAAAATAACAACTAAATTTAAACAATATACTAATAAGTACAAATGTGAATAATAACACCATAGTAGCAAGTTAATAGAATAGGATTTGGACCTTCTATGAAGCTTGAATTCTGACTTTGATGGTGATGTAAGCTAAATTTTGGTGGTGGTGTAATGGTGGTAAAGTGGGTAAGAAAGGTGAGGTGTGTGGATTATGTAATGGAATATTGGAGGAAAGTTTTGAAAGGGATGTGTAAAAGTCTACATACTGATTTAGAGTAAAGGAGATATTGGGATCTAGAAAAGAGGGTCCTTGATAATAAGATAACGACCTTCTTAAATAGGAAAATTTTAGGGATGGGAGGTCTGTCCATCGGCATACCCCCTGAGTTGCAGGCTAAGTAAAGTACCCCTATGCCGATAGGCTGAGGGCTAGGAGTGCCTATAGACAGTCCAAAATGGATTTTTTGAAAAACGGACGTAAAATAAAAATCATAATCCCGATTCGTGCACGAATAGTACCATTGGAAACATGATTAAGAGCTCTACAAAGTTCATTGAGAAAATCTTGGGTCTAAGAGTTATCCAAATTCAAATGGGTTCAAAAGAGGTTGGTGACCTCCGAATTAGGGTTTCAGAGTAAAATGGAAAGCTAATGCAAACCGTAAGGCATATTTATGCATGGTATGGATCACTGGAAAGGGTATTCAAGTACCCATGAAAATGAATTGAGATATTCTCGATTTCAAGAGTTGACCAAAGTCAAATGAAGCCCAGAACTATCCACTGGGATCTCATTTTAGGGTTTCAAATTAAAAAGGAAAGTAAATTTGAACCATAAGGTAGATTCACGCATGGAATGGTCCGTTGTAAAGGATATTCAAAGACCCAAGAAAGTGCATTAGGTTAATTTTAATTTTGAGAGTTGAACGAAGTCAAAAGATGCCTAGAAGCGCCCAATGACTTATAGATTAAGGTTTGATGGGAAGGATAGGGGTTTGAGGGTTGAAGGAATTATGTTTGGTACCTATGAAGGTTCATGAGGGGAACTAAGATTAGGGTATTAGAATTGGGTGTCAACACCCGATTTCAGAAGAACATATGTTTTTAATTCTAAATTGGTTTTCAACAGAATTTTTTATTATTTTAATAAAATTATTTATTATCAAAATTGGGATATCTTTTATCTATTCTGGTACATTGGAAATTATTTTGTACATTATAAGGTTTGTCTTACCAATACTATTAAATAATAAAATGAATAATATATATGGACAATCATTAAAAAGAAAGTTTCCTTCTTAATTGAACCAAACACAATTTCGACAATTACGCTAAAGTTATTTTATTCTAAAAGGAATTCAAAGACTGGTTAAGAATAGAAACTTGGGTTCATTGTAAGCGCATGCACTTTTAGTATGTGAATACCATTTAGAAGGTAAAATGACCAACGGGCCTTTCTCGAACCAAAGCTGTAGATCCAAAGATGTATTGGAAATGGTTCATTTCGATTCATGTAGTCCTGTGACTATTCAGTCAAATATGTGGTTTTGAGTACTTTATTAATTTCATTGATCCTTATGCACCACATGTTTGAATCCTTTTATTAATTCAAAGTGTATAAGATTAAGATGGAGCATATGTGGGGTAAAATAATATAAACTCTACGATTTGATCATGGGGATTTATACCTCTTGGGAGAGTTTTGGAGTCACTTATTAGAGGTGGGGATTATATCCCAATGGTTTAAACTGGGTATTCCACTTTGGAATGGTGTAGAGGTGTAGACTCCCCATCTTGGGACCCCCCTAAGAACTTCCTTAAGTTCCTAACACTCACTTGTTTATCGCAAACCCTAGGTCATACTCTTAGTACCTATATAAAGGCTATCAGGTGCTCCCGAGCCCCGTTTGACTCCATCTACTTTTTCATTTGAGTGGAATCTCAATGAATCTTCTAAGGGCTCTAAATCCCCTTTCTAATGATCATCCCTATGCATGAATCAGCCTCACGGTTTGGACAAACGATCTATTTTACCCCAAAATCTAATTTGGAGGCCACCGGGTGCTCCCGAGCCCCGTTTGACCCTGGTCAACTGTTCAGATCAAACAAAGTAAAACTAATCTTCAAAGGGATTTAAATACCATTTTAATGGTTCCCCCATGCATGAATCAACCTTATGGCATAGACGAACGGTCCGTTTTAGTCCGAAGGGTCACTGAGTTCTTCAAGGCCCCATTTAACCTTGGTTAACTCTCCAAACCAAAGGAAGATGAACGAAATCTCAAAGGTCTCTAAATACTATTCCTAACTGTCCATCTCATGTGTAAATCAGCCTTATGGTTTAGACGAACAATTCATTTTCTTTCAAAAATTTCTTGTCTAGTGACCAAGGGGCGCTTCTAGGCCCCATTTGACCTTGGTCAACTCCAAAACCTAGGAGTAGCTCAATGGATTCTTAAAGGTCTCTGAATACCCTTTCCAATGATCATCATCGTGCATGATTCTAACTTGTGGTTCACGTTTTACGATCATTTTTCTGAAAAACCTGCCTCACACTGCCGAATGGAACCCCCTGGACCTTGCCTATCGGCAGTGTGTCTGAGGTTCTATGCCAATTAGTAGGTTAAGACCCTGTCGATCATAACCCCAATTGGACTTATAAATAGAGTCCATGACCTCACTTTAAAAGAAACCCCTAAACATCCCTCTCAGTAATTCAGAGCACATTCTCTCGAATTTAGAGCTGTCACTCTCTTGAAAAGCCCATTGCCCATATTCCTTCCATCCTTTTCATACTCCTTTTAGTAAATTATCACCCATCTCCTCGTACCACCATCACCTCATTGTGAGATCAATGCATCTACAATCAAGATCCACTTCAAGTCTTTAAAAGGAAGTCCAATTCTCCACCCTTAGCTTTAAATTCTCTCATTTTAACATTAATCACTTTATTTTCACTTTAGTGATTTATTTCATTACATCACATATGTTAATATCAAACCTTTATTATTAGTATTTTCACATACTTTATTTTCATAAAAAAACCAAAAACAAGAAAAATAGGGTTTACTTATAAATTTCAAGCGAGGAATGCTCATCACATTTTCTCACACTAAAACACCTTTTTCATATGCACACACATAAAAAAAGTCCCCCGTTGGATTTATGGGTTGAACCCCACCTCTCATTGTCTTTGAACTACATGGACTTTGATGCCTCCTTGGGATACGTAGGTGTCTTGGATAAATTCCTAGACTCAAGTCCTTACTTATATTTATATTTGTTATGTTATTATACATAGATTTGATATTTTTTCATTCTTGAGTCTTGTATGATATATGCATTCGTTCTTCTATAATGACTTGTGAATCGATAAAAACTTACACCATACTTTGAATTACTATATTGGGAACACTCCTAAGGATGACCTCATTCCTCCTTTGTTCATGACATGAGTTGAGCGATTCCATTCTCCATTTATATTATGTACATAAGCGCACACTTCATGAAGTTTAACATGAAAAGATTAACACATGCCCATGAGAGATCGAAATGGAGGTATGGGTGCCTAACACCTTTCCATTCCGTAACTTAGTCCTCGGACCCTTAAATTACTTGGTTTCGCAAGCATTAGTATTGTTCTTGATGCCGTTCTCTTGAGTTGATAACATTTCTTTTACCCGTTTTGTGCTAAATAGGTTGGCGACACTATCTCTACACATCACCCACATCGACGATGATCGAGCACCCCAAGAAAGGTTCGATCCCACACGCACGCCGGAAGGGAAGTAAAGGTACGATAGCCCTACCTCGGATACCCTCGACCCCTTTGAGGTGACTACAGTGAAGACTCTGGTGGGGACATTTTAAGAGGAATAAACTCTACTTTTACATGGGTGTTATTCTTTTCTATATGTGTGTATCTGCACCTTCCTGTATGTTCCCTTTTCTCCTATATTTACCTTTTTGTATCTCTCTCTCTCATGTATATATCACTTTCCACTCATTTATACACTTCACACACTTGTATATACTCTCCATGTACAATTCACACACTTACACTTAGCTTCACTTTCTGCTCACATGCTTCACACACCACTTAGAATATCCATGCTTAGGCTTCATTAGCACAAACCCACACTTCATACACTTGTATATATACTCACTTAAACATATCACACAACACTTGTAGTTGATTTATGTATAAGCTCATTACTATACACCATCACTTGTATATATTCCCATGTCACTCACTCACTCACTCACTCATATATATCCATGCATAGTATAGTCTCCATGATAGATTTATTTTTCATAATAATTGTATATGCTGCTTCATTAGTGTTGTACTCCCCTTACTTATCATTCCAATAAAAAGGATAAAAATACTCTTTCTCCATAATATGTTAATTAAGACTCATGCATTTTTCACACTACATCACCAAGAGAATGGCAATATTGACCAAAATTTTGTCCCGCACTAGGGGGTCACTTTATGATAGGCGTTGGTACTATGGGTTGCAGTTAGCCTAAGCAATATGACTCTCACCTTCCATTGGCCTCGTCCCTTCAACGTATATCGAATGGTGCCTCCCGAACCATACCGCTTGAGTGAACTCACGATGAGAGGTATGTAGTAAGGATCTCATTTATGTGCGTCGATTATCGAATTTTTTTCTCACACCTACTATCCCCACGAGGTATATAGTGAAGAAATTCATGTACATTCAAGTATATGAAATGTCTTATCCACACATACCGATGAATGATTTCCCTTATAGGCAAAAGGTATATCTTGGAAGTCATGCCAAAGGGGGGAACCCTTCCACTAACCCAACAAGTGCATTAATCTCATATCGGTGTCAAAACCTAGGTCACTCATATTTAATTTTTCGGTTACCATACGAAAACTCTACCAAAACTCCATGTTAGCATACCGCCCGAATTTTGCCATGGGTACACCCGCCCTCGAGCCTTTTGGGGTTCTAAAAGAGTATCAACATGTTCCACGTGCCCCACCTTCTAATGAGATGCCACCAACTCAATTACTTATTCCGAACCTTGACCAACCAAGGACTAATCTACCTGTAGCCATAGATCCCAAGGAGGAGGAACTGAATAAGGTCAAAGAAGACCTCAAACTGCTGTCAATGAAGTTCGACCAAGTCAACATATCGGGGAACAACATAGACTACACCCATATGTCTCCTAATCCCAAAGAAAGTCTGTCAGAGAAGTTCAAAATGCCAGACATCAAGAATTTTAGAGGAAGCGGACCCCCAATCATTCACCTTTGAATTTATCACCGAGTTATGGCCCTTCTTGGTGCTTTCGAAGAGATAATGGATCAGATATTCCAACAGATCTTGAAAGAAAGTTCCCTCCAGTGGTTTCTCTCCTTTGAAGAATACAAAATTCGTTGTTAAGAGGATGTCGCCCGAGAATTCATGTCTCAATACAAGTACAATGTGGAGCTAGAGGTTACACGTCGATATCTAAAGCTTCTTAATCAAAACCCTAGGGAAACAGTCAGTAGCTTTATAGGAAGGTGGAGAGAAAAAGCTGTTACCATGACCAACATACCCTATGAGGAGGAACAAGCCACTGTCGTGAAGAAAAACTTCTTGCCTCATATCCGAGCATCCATGGCAGGAAAATATTACCCACAATTTTGAGCCCTTGGAGATATTGGTGTAGGAATTGAGGAAGGCATTTACAAAGTGGAATATGAGTCAAAGAAAGTGGACAGATAATTCACTCCTCGAAAGTATAAGAAGTTCGCTAGTGCTAAAATATTAATCATCAACAACATTTCATAATTCGTTACCTCTTAGGCACCATAAAGTCACCCTAATCCTGCTAAAATAGAATATACTAATATCCATGCACCCCTGTTCGAATTCTACCAGGCCTTGTTAAGCCGAAACCTCATCTTACCCTTGGATCCCCGTCCATTACCAAATCCACTCCCTAAAAACTTTAAACCCGATGCCCATTATGATTTACACCAATCCGCTGGTTATACTATCGACCAATGCTTTCACCTTAGGAATATGATCCAAGTCCTAATTGACCGGGATATCATCATCGCGCCAGCTAATCCTAAACCAAATACCATTCATAATACTACTTTTAGCACATGCAAATGCCATCTTTCTAGAAAGTGATCCTGAATTTGACCTATTTACTCAAATCGTGCCAAGCAAAAACACCCATCGTCCTTATAATCTCACCCAAACCTCTCAAGGTTTGACTATATTTTCTCTTACACCCTATTTTGTTCACCAATCAAGCTTTGTCACTCCTTATAAGGGCCTACATTACCGTCCGCACCCGATCTGAGGGGAAAGACATGTAGTTAATATCGGTGTTAAACCAACTCTTAGAGTTTGGGCTGAAATTGCCCATGAAGATGATTATTGATTGTCAGACACTCAGTGGATTGCTCATGGAAGCCCAAAAGTGGGCTTGGGAATCATATGAATGGGTGGTACTTGTTAAATAAGTTAGTCTAGATGATGTGGTGCAGACCATGGATGATATGTGATAGAAAGAACTTTTCGGTGTATTTGTCGTTGTTGAACAAGCCTTTCTAATCAAAACCTTATGTACCTACGAAATATAACAAACTCAAGTATAGAGGTAAGTAAGGGTATCAATTCACTTCCTAGGGAGTAAGCTAGAGGCAAATTCAATTGTAATTCACTTTTTATTTTTTTTTGTGCTTTTTCACTTTTTCTAATATTTTTTAGCCTTTTCAATATTAAAACAATAGGGTGAGGTGAGGTTTAAACTAAACTAAACTAAATATAGTATGATAATAACTAACTAGAAAATGACTAAAATGAAAATTAAAGTCTAAACTAAAAATAAGAGATAAGTGAGGTAAATAATTGTGAGAACAATCAAGGAGTGGGATTACACCACAAATTTTAGTTATTCTAATTTATTAAGTTAATTATTTGAATTCTCCCAAATTAATATCAAAACTACAAATCAACTCTCGTTGCAAATGTAATTTTAATAATAACATTTTAAAATATTAAGTTTAACACCTCACAACTCTAAAAAAATAAATCAACACTCCTTTTAATTAATCACCCGCTAGGATCGATTAATTAAAATTTATGTCAATCTTAGAAATTGAATTTAGAGTTGAAATTCAAGTTATAATACCCCACTTAAGAGACCCCTATCTCTAGTTCGAATCTAAAATGGGTATTATAATTATAATTTTGATTTTCTCTCAAAAATCATTTACCCTCTCTCGAGGCGTAAATTCAAGGGCGAGGGATCAAAATTAACATTCAAAGGGATTTTTCAAGTAATTAAACTAATTAAAATAAAATAACATCAAATAAGGGTTTTACCCCACCCCTTGAAAGGGGTTTTAGCCTAACATGATATGAAATATGACAAATTAATAATCAAAGGCATAAAATAAATGAGAAGAGAAGAAAACAATCAAACCCCAATCTCTTGAAGTGAAATTGAACTTCTATTCCTTGAGTTGAAGTTCACATCCCTTAATTTGAATGATTCAAACACAATTACATCAAGAATCTCACTCAATTTAATCCTCACAACAATTTATTTTCTTCTCACTATCTAAAAATAATAAAATAAAAATTCTAATCTAAAACTACAGTAAAATGGTATTCTCTCTCTACAAATTCCTATCTCAGAGCTCTTTTTGAATTGGGGTCTTCCTCTTCATTTATAGTAGGCATGGCACACATGGGGCATGGGGGTATTTTTGGGAATTGGCTTGGGTGTGCATGGGAATGGTTAGGGGAGCATCGGGTGTGAGTGTGTTTGAGGGCATGTGGGTTAATGAGGGTATAAAATCTAATTTGATTTGAGGGGTGTTTTGGGAAAAAGGGTTAAAAGGGTAGTTGGGGGGTATTTGGGTAAAAGGGGTAAAATTAGTTAAAGTGGCACATGGGGTAAATGAATTTATTTTGGTTTTGCCTTTGCTGTTTGTGCAGGTAAAATCGTGAGAAGGGGTAATGGTCTTTGAAAATGGGTATAGGGTGAGATGGGTTTGAGATTGGATGGGAAATGGGTTTGGGTTTTGTTTTGAAGTGGGTATGGGTTAAAGGGGTTGCACCGGAGGTCGGAGGGGTTGAATGTGGGCTTCGTTGTCGGAGCTCGTGGCAGTCGCCGGTAGGAGGGACGGAGGTGGTGGTCGCGGGGGTCGACGCCAACGGGATCGGAGGGCGCAGCGGCCTGGGGTTCCGGCGATTGGGGAGAGAGGCCGGCCGGAGGTTGGCGGTAGGATCGTCGCCGGGGTAGGTGGCTGGTCGGAGGGGTAAGGGAGAAGCGAGGGCAGGCCGGAGTTGGCCGATTTTGGTTGAAGTTTGGGGAGAAGAGAGAGAAGGTGAGTTGTTGATATGGTCGTTTAATGGGGGCAGGAGAGAGGGAATGTTATAGTGGGCTTATGTTAATGGAGGTTTGAACATGGAGGTGAGAGGAGAGAGAAAGAGGTTGGGGGTTAGAAGAAGCTTGAAGATGAGTAGGGAAGATAGGGTGTATGAGGGTGTATGGGAAGTAAGGTGAGGATGAGGGGTTGTTTTAAGTGTAGGTTAAGTTAGTTGGGTTTAGAAATAGTGTGTGTGTGTGTGTGTGTGTGTGTTTTTGAACCTAAATAAAAATAACACTAAAAAAAACTAAAACTAATAAAACTAAAATCTAAAATAAAAATCCTACTTCTAATAATAAAATAAAGACTCAAATTAAAAATAAAATTAAAAGGAAATAAAATAAAAAAATACAAATAAAAACAAAATCTAATAAAACTTAAAATAAAAATCCTAAAAAGAAAATGCAAACTCTAATAAAACTAAAAATACATAAAATCCTAAAAATTCAAATCCTAGTAAAATAAAATAAAACTAAAACTAAAAACTAATAACATAAAAATCAAAATAAAATAAAATAGAAAAATAGAAAAAAAAACCTAGAAAATACTAAATAAATCTAAAATAAATCCTAAAAATAAAAATGGCTCAAACTAAAAATCTAAAAAATAATAAAATGACACAAACAAAACACACACAGGCTTGGGGTAATTTTGGGCTAGGTTTAGGCTCAGGTTAGGGTACGGGAGAGGGAATTAGCTCCATAAAACACACAATTGCCTTGAAATATGCATTTGAACACCGCAACTTGCATTCGGCCTGCATATTGAACAATTAAGCGCATAAGACCCATATTGTCGAGAATTAGCAATTAAAGTACATCTATTCGTGGTATAAATTGTACAGTTTTGGGTTCTTATCACACCTCCCCCAAACAGAGTGTTGCTAGTCTTCGAGCAATAAGATAGAGAGAAAGATAATGATAAGAAACCAAAAGTGTACCACTTTCGCGGGCACTTGCGATTGCACTTAGCGTGTGCAATAAGCCTTTAAACCTATAGGTTGCCCTACAGGACGAGTTGTGTCTCGTGAGGGTTTGCAAGGAATATACCCACAAAATTCTTTATTTGCAAAAATTTATTGAAAGGCAGTCAATCTCTTATAATACATAGAATGATCGCACAATCCATCATATGAGAAATAATTTGAGAAATGCAAGCTATAAGTGCATAAAAAGTTTACTTAAGTAAATACTCAAGGCACATCCTTCCTAGAACTCAACGTGTGTAGTGTGAATCAGTCAAAACGGGTCAAGTATCATCAAAGTAATTCTTAGATTGCCTCTTCGGAATCAACGCTTCAACTTCAAATCTCACGGATCTCTCTCTCTCAAATGAACTCTCGAGATATGGGTTAGTGTGTCACTCTTGTGTGTGAGGAGGTGAGTAAATGTATGCAAGTTCAAACGTCTCACACACACATAAGAAAGAACGAACAATTAGAAAGAAAATTAATCTCATGAAAGAATGCTAATCACTATAGTGAGAACGTCGAGTTTTTCACCACGTTGACTGTCATTTGCCCGAACACCTAGGGGGAATATATGGATGATAATGGGTGAGGGGAAATGAAATGGGATGAAAAGGATATGATAAGATAAAATGGGATGGTGATAGTGATATGAAGGATGTAGGATGATGGATGAATGTATAAAGGATGGATGGATGGTGGATATGTAAGAAGAGTGTATACGCTTTTAGCACAAATGTCTTTATTACAAAATAACTAACTACACTCTCTTTCTTTTCTTTTCTCGTTTTTTTCTCATTTTTTTTTCTTTTTTCCTTTTCTCTCTTTTTTTTTTCTTTTTTTCTTTTTTGTTTTTCTCTCACTTTTCAAACTAACAATGAAGACATTTAACATTTGAAATCACACTCTTTTATTTAAAAATGATGGAAGATGATACGGAGATGATATGTGATGGTGTGGAGAATGTGTATGGATGATGGGGGGAATAAATGGGAATATGGAAGAATATAGGAATGTAATGGGAATGATATATGGAGAAGTGAAAGTTATATGGATGAAAATTTAGTATTCAGGACAAATTTCAAGACACGTGTTTCTTACAACTCGAAAGTGATGTCATTCTCAGTGATCAAGCCAAAATTTTATAGAAGAATAATGAGATCATACAACAATTAAATGCGGACCCAAAGGAAAGTTGAATCAACTTGTGACTCGGAGATTGCGTAAAACACTCTGAAAGGGTGAAAGACACAAATCTCACGGGCTAAAGTCTTTACTAGTGATCCTTAAGGTTCTCTTGGGAATTGTAGTACTCCTCAACTCTAAACGTAGTGACATGATAAGTGCGCAAATTTTGTTAAGTCTAGAAATTCATGGTGCAAAATGCCTTGTTACGTATTACATAAGCCATTAGAAAAAATATTCTCTAGCTTGATTCCTAGACTTTAAAAAGATGGATGATTGAAAATTCACATCAACGAGCGAGATGAAAGAAACTGCACAAAATTTTAAAAATCAGGTTTAAAAATCATTTTTTTTTTCAAAAGAGGTACGATTTTGATAAAATTCCCCACCCCCAAACAAAAAGGAACATCGTCCTCGATGTTAGGTAAAATGATTTTTAAAATTGAGAGCATGAGGTAGGAAAGAGATTACCAGAATGAACCGCTAATGAAGTGGAAAGATGTAGCCAATAATAAACCTGAATAAATGATAAGAGAAAAAATGTGTACAAATCTATAAGCATGATAAAGCATAGGGTGATGTGGAACACCACCCCCAAACAGGATGAGACTAGTACAAGAAACGCGGGCTGCCTTTCGGTAGCGCTAAGTTTAATGTCTTCAGCCAGACCGATGAAATATCACCCTAAGGATAAGAGCTATGATGGCGCGGGGTGGCAGAAAAATTGGGTGATGAGAATCACCCCCAAACAAGACTGAAGCGCCAGTCTTGTTGGAAACAGGCTAAAGTGGTCAATGCACCTATATGGCAAAGTGCACCACACGATGCAAAGCATCGATGGACCATGGGTGGGTGGGTATTAGGGTAAGGGTGAGTAGGCACCAATCACGGGCCTTGTTGAGCATAAAGGTGAGGGAAACAAGGGCCCTATAAGCATGGTGCTCTAGTTGGTGAGGGAGGCAACAAGGTTTGAATAGTGTAATGGGATGGGCCTCATAAAAATCACACGACCGTTCTATAAATGGGCGATGGTAATGGTCGTGCCGTGACACGCCAGGGAGCTGTTGTGAAAAATCAACACCACAAGAGAGTGACGGGTATGGAGGAACAAGCTCGGTGTCACGGGAGTGGAGAGTATCACCATAAATACTCTCGTGGGTGGGGGATGGTTTCAGGTGAGGATCTAAAAATGTCAATGGAAACTTGAAATGTGCAAAATCAAGATCAAAACCAGGTGGTGGGGTGGAAAGGATAATGGGTGGGTCGGGTGGGACAAATGGTGTATCGGGTGGGATAAACGGTGGAGGAAGATGATCCAACTCAAGCGTGGGAGACACACACTCATTGGGAGGAGTAAAGGAATACTCACAAGGGAGTGTGGTTTCTAAAGATGGAGTTGTCAACTTCTCCAAAAAGGTATCATTGGTGATTGTGGTGGATGGGTAAAACGAGGCACTAAGATCGGAGATAGAGGAATCGCTAGAAATATCAGGCTCAAAGGGAGCCATGCATGGTGGGATATCATCCATATCCGGATAGATAGGAACTATCACGGATTCTATCTCGAGAAATTGGTGAACACTCATAGCCGGAGCTAACCTAGGATAAATTGGTTCCTCGAGAACACAAGGGTGAAGTTCAATAGGTATAGACTCGGGCATTTTTTTGGATATTATGGGAAAGTGAATGGGAACCTCAAAGTGGGGTTCATATGGATATGGTGGGGTGGGATCAGGCTCACTGTCTAAAGGTAAGTCAACACAATTGTTGACTTGGGATCTGGACCAAGGGATGGTCTCAACTTCAAGATTCTCGGGGTGGTAGGGTTGGTCACACTCAAAATTTGTGTCATAAGAGGACACATCATCATCACACTCAGTGGTAACGATGGGTGGGGCCATGGAAATATCCGACTCTCTTGCACACTCCAATTCATTTAACCTTTGTTCAAGCCTTTGGAGAGCTTGAGTTTGAATTGCTTGCTCTTGCTCAAGTATGAACTTTTGCAAGAGGGTTTCGAGAGTGGAGGTGGATGATGGTGTTGGTGGAATGATGGGTGGTGGTGGTGGTTGAGGTGGACACAACTCGCTATGATCATGACTATACGGAGAATACTCAAATGAAGTGGGTGGGGTGGGGCCAAGTGCATCAGACACGAAAGGATCGCTTTCGTGATGGACAAATGGTTGATACTCATGGGGTGCGTAGTGAGGGGACTGATCGGAAATGGGTGCACAAGGATGCCATGACAACTGTTGGAACGTGTGAGGATCCACAACATCGGTTTGGGATTTGTATTGTGTAGAAGGGTGATCAGGTCTCCACGAATAACTCAGGGACTCACACAACTCGGGATTGGGTATATAGGGGGAATTGACCGAGGTTGGTTTCGGGACAGTGTCATATGGATACACATGTTCCATGGTGGGTTCCGATGGATATGACAAGTATGGACACTCATGGGACATGTGATCGGCATAGGAACAATGGGTGCACGACAAAGGATGAGGCACGTCGACACTTGACATCGAGGGTGATGAAATAAGTGGTGCGTGCATAGATTGGTCAAGAGTACCAACGATACTCGTGAAAGAGGTGAAATCATGAAGAATATCATAAAGAGATCGCTCGGGATCACTCTCACACGTGTCATGTGTCAATGGAAAATGACCAAAGTAGTCCCGTAAAGGACGTTCCTTGGCCATGTGGAGAGAAATATTTTTTTTTTATTTTTTGGAATTTTTTCAAAAGGAAAGAATATATTTTTGGGATTTTCTAAAAATAATGGAAAGAAAATATTTTTGGATTTTTTGATTTTTTTTTTTAAAGAAAAGGTGGGGAAAATATGGACTCTCTGAATTGGACGACCAACTAAAACCAACTATCGAAAATGGAATTGGACACACACACAAGTCAAGAAAAATTCCTAACTAGCACATAGCCAATTTTTATCTTTAAATTTAGTGAGAGGGTAGTCAAATTTTAATTAAGTCTGTGGGCGATAAAAAATCACGAAAATCTTAATGATCGCCTTTGCAAAAGTATTCTCCTATTGGGCTACCTAGTTGATTGATTTTAAATTTAGTGATGGCTAGGGTAGCACACAACGGTAAGCGAGTGAGTCGGGTGATGAAATCCCTTCTCGTGAGTGACCGGGTGTAGGTCTTAGTCAATTAATTCATCACACCATTCGAAAATAAATGCGAGAATAAAATCAAATAAGAGAACACAAGCACACACAATAAATGACTCGCTAACAGGAGAGGCGCGAGTGTTAGAGAAATGTACCTCCCACGATTTTTAGGCCGTGGGGTGCCGAAAAATTTGAGTCGACCGGGGGGAGATTACGCCAATCTCAGTAGTCATCGAGAGTCCTACCGACCCAAGGTAGAGAGGCTTCTAAATCCTCGCCTTGGACGCCCTCTCTCTACCTTGTCCGGTTTTCCTATCACGCTTGTCTTTGATTATTACAATTTAAATGAAAAATAAATGGTGTCTATAAGCACCGCAATACAAGAAATGATTAAAATCCTAATACAAGCCTTCTAATAAAATGCAAAAAATGGTACAAAAAATAATAAAGTGCAAAAAAATAAATGAACTACGATATGAAATCCGCTCCGAGCTTCACAATTCCATCCTCGGCAACGACGCCATTTGATAACGTGACTTTTGTGTATTTGTCGTTGTTGAACAAGCCTTTCTAATCAAAACCTTATGTACCTACAAAATATAACAAACTCAAGTATAGAGGTAAGTAAGGGTATCAATCCACTTCCTAGGGAGTAAGCTATAGACAAATTCAATTGTAATTCACTTTTTATGCTTTTTCACTTCTTCTAATTTGTTTTAGCTTTTTCAATATTAAAACAATAGGGTGAGGTGAGGTTTAAACTAAACTAAACTAAATGTAATATGATAATAACTAACTAGAAAATGACTAAAATGAAAATTAAAGTCTAAACTAAAAATAAGAGATAAGTGAGGTAAATAATTGTGAGAACAATCAAGGAGTGGGATTACACCACAAATTTTAGTTATTCTAATTAATTAAGTTAATTATTTGAATTCTCCCAAATTAATATCAAAACTACAAATCAATTCTCGTTGCAAGTGTAATTTTAATAATAACATTTTAGAATATTAAGTTTCACACATCACAACTTTAGAAAAATAAATCAACACTCCTTTTAATTAATATTAATTAAAATTTATGTCAATCTTAGAAATTAAATTTAGAGTTGAAATTCAAGTTATAATACCTCACTTAAGAGATCCCTATCTCTAGTTCGAATCTAAAATGGGTATTATAATTAGAATTTCGATTTTCTCTCGAAAATCATTTACCCTCTCCCGAGGCGTAAATTTAAGGGTGAGGGATCAGAATAACATTCAAAGGGATTTTTCAAGTAATTAAACTAATTAAAATAAAATAACATCAAATAAGGGTTTTACCCCACCCCTTGAAAGGGGTTTTAGCCTAACATGATATGAAATATGACAAATTAATAATCAAAGGCATAAAATAAATGAGAAGAGAAGAAAACAATCAAACCCCAATCTCTTGAAGTGAAATTGAACTTCTATTCCTTGAGTTGAAATTCACATCCCTTAATTTGAATAATTCAAACACAATTACATCAAGAATCTCACTCAATTTAATCCTCACAACAATTTATTTTCTCCTCACTATCTAAAAATAATAAAATAAAAATTCTAATCTAAAACTACACTAAAATAGTATTTTCTCTCTCTACAAATTCCTATCTCAAAGCTCTTTTTCAATTAGGGTCTTCCTCTTCATTTATAGTAGGCATGGTACACATGGGGCATGGGGGTATTTTTGGAAATTGACTTGGGTGTGCATGGGAATGGTGAAGGGAGCATGGGGTGTGAGTGTGTTTGAGGGCATGTGGGTTAATGAGGGTATAAAATCTGATTTGATTTGAGGGGTGTTTTGGGAAAAATGGTTAAAAGGGTAGTTGGGTAAAAGGGGTAAAAATTAGTTAAAGTGGCACATGGGGTAAATGAGTTTATTTTGGTTTTGCCTTTGCTGTCTGTGCAGGTAAAATCGTGAGAAGGGGTAACGGTCTTTGAAAATGGGTATAGGGTGAAATGGGTTTGAGACTGGATGGGAAATGGGTTTGGGTTTGGTTTTGAAGTGGGTATGGGTTAAAGGGGTTGCACCGGAGTAGGAGGTCGGAGGGGTTTAACGTGGGCTTCGTCGTCGGAGCTCGTGGCAGTCGCCGGCAGGAGGGACGGAGGTGGTGGTCGCGGGGGTCGCCGCCAACGGGATCAGAGGGCGCAGCGGCCTGGGGTTACGGCGATTGGGGAGAGAGGCCGGCCGGAGGTTGGCGGTAGGATCGTCACCGGGGTAGGTGGCTGGTCGACGGGGTAAGGGAGAAGCGAGGGCAGGCCGGAGTTGGCCGATTTTGGTTGAAGTTTGGGGAGAAGAGAGAGAAGGTGAGTTGTTGATATGGTGGTTTAATGGGGGTAGGAGAGAGGGAATGTTATAGTGGGCTTATGTTAATGGAGGTTTGAACATGGAGGTGAGAGGAGAGAGAAAGAGGTTGGGGGTTAAAAGAAGGTTGAAGATGAGTAGGAAAGATAGGGTGTATGAGGGTGTATGGGAAGTAAGGTGAGGATGAGGGGTTGCTTTAAGTGTAGGTTAAGTTAGTTGGGTTTAGAAATAGGGTGTGTGTGTGTGTGTGTTTTTGAACCTAAATAAAAATAACACTAAAAAAAACTAAAACTAATAAAACTAAAATCTAAAATAAAAATCCTACTTCTAATAATAAAATAAAGACTCAAATTAAAAATAAAATTAAAAGGAAATAAAATAAAAAAATACAAATAAAAATAAAATCTAATAAAACTTAATATAAAAATCCTAAAAAGAAAATGCAAACTCTAATAAAACTAAAAATACATAAAATCCTAAAAATTCTAATCCTAGTAAAACAAAATAAAACTAAAACTAAAAACTAATAAAATAAAAATCAAAATAAAATAAAGTAGAAAAATAGAAAATAAAACCTAAAAAATATTAAATAAATCCTAAAAATAAAAATGGCTCAAACTAAAAATCTAAAAAATAATAAAATGACACAAACAAAACACACACAGGCTTGGGGTAAGTTTGTGCTAGGTTTAGGCTCAAGTTAGGGTACGGGAGAGGGAATTAGCTCCATAAAACACACAATTGCCTTGAAATACGCATTTGAACACCGCAACTTGCATTCGGCCTGCATATTGAACAATTAAGCGCATAAGACCCATATTATCGAGTATTAGCAATTAAAGTACATCTATTCGGGGTATAAATTGTACAGTTTTGGGTGGTTATCAATATGTTTCGACAGATAAACAAAATCGGCAGCATTTTTAAATTTGTCACCATTTGGAAGCTTTAGGGATGGTTTATCCCTTCACTCCTTCATGTCCCTGCTAAGTGGGGGGATTTGTACGATGTAGTCATCGATGTCGTTGAATGTATTGACTTCTCTTGTCAATAAGACATAGTCTCAACCAGATGGGGATATGATTTTTACAATTCAGATAACGGATCCAGTCAGGAAGAAGCCAGTTTATTATCCAACCTATGTGGAATGATATACTTCATAGATATGTTGGGAGAAATCAATAAAATATATGTTTATCCCGTGGTAGATGAAGCCACGGGATTCCTATTCTTCCCTATCTCAGTAAATCACATGACTAGGTCTGGGAGACACTACAAAGATTCAATTCCTCATGTGACTGAGACAACTAAAGGAAACAGAATTGCCGAAGAACTTCCCATTCCAGAAAGGAGCATTGAAGAGAGAAAAGTACTTGACCAACTCAAGAATACCCAAGCCAATATCACTCTATGGAGAATTTTTATGTCCTCTTATGTTGCACCATAATGCCTTGATAAAAATCCTCAATGGACCCATAGTTCCTCCTTCCACCACTCCCAAAGAAGCTATAAACATGGTTGGGTCCTTGACCTCTTCAGACTCCTCTCCTTTTTTGAAAAAGAGATACCGAAGATCATCCCTGATCATAGTTATACCCTCAATATCTCCGTTGGAGTTTTGGAAAAGATAGTCCCACTTTCACTTATTGACAACGGGTTTTCGCTCAATATTCATCCTGTCAGAACCTTCAATTGATTGGGATTGAAAGTCAATGATCTTACTCCCACTTCCGCCATCGTGTGTGTCTATGATAATACCCGTCGAGAAGTAATGAGGTCTATAAAAGTCACAACAGGGTTTGGCTCTATCAATCCTATCATTGAGTCCTAAGTCATTGACATACCTGCATGTTTCAATCTACTCCTTGGACGACCATGGATGCTCCACAACATTCGAGGGATATTTTCTTCTCTTTATCAGAAATTGAAGTTCTTCACTAAAGTTCAGGTTATAACCATTTTATGGGATGGAGACAGTACAGACAATGCTAGCAGTCTGGTATTGGAAATCCATCACGAGACCTATGACATGATCCTCTTTGGTTTAATAATTGATCCACTTCCCCTCCCAACAGGGGATAACTTCAAAGACTGAGTTTGTTCGGAACACAACCTTGATGACAACGTTAATGTGATTCAAATGTCCAAGAACATGCACTTCATGCCCGAAATGGGGCTTAGGCGATGCCGACAAGGGATACTTGAACCCATGGTCCTAAAGGAGGACTTCCCCCATATGGTCTAGGTTACCAACCTTCATCAGAGGAAATCGAAGCATTCCAGCAACCAAGACCAAAAAGAGGTTTGAAAGATGAAAAGACTATTTCAAGAGACTCTTTAAACGTAAGGCTTATCAAAGAGGGTGGAAACTTTCCTTTTCGTGGCTTCACTGAACCATGGTATGACCATATTGATAAGAAGATGAAACTACGGCTAGAAATATTCTTTCAAGACAATAATTCTTGGGTTGAAGACTGCCAACAGGAAGTATAACCTCTCAATGAGAAAGTCGTGATAGTTACCAAGGACTCCTAGGAGAGTGTTTAAGAAGACTCATTTAACCAGAAGATATTAAAGATGAGTCTCTACATGATCCGCTTTGATACTGCACCGTCATACCCATACACTCAAATCAAAGATGCTTACATGCCTCTCCTCAATTGGAATGCAATGCCTATCCAACCTGCTCAAATTCAACATGACCCTACTATTCACCCTATCCAAGTCTCTTCACCTAATATTATTGTTCCTTTTTTCTTATATTAATTAACCGAGACCTTTTTTGATGAGGTTCTTAATATTTTTTTTCCCAAAAATGAAATAAACGAGAATTTTGAGTATCTTGTTATGCCTTATATTATTTGTCATGATTCTAATCAAACCTTTGATGATGATGATTTTGCAAATGAACAATTCTTAATTGATTTTAATAAGGAAATAAAAAATAATATAATCGTGTTCAAATTAATGATAATGAGACTATTGTTATTAATATCGATTCTAGTAGCCATCAAAATGAGATTAGGATATGATCCACTCTTAACGAGCATGAGCATGCACAATTTGAAGAACTACTGTAAGAATTCATAAACGTCTTTGCATGGTACTATGATTACATGATCGACACTGACTAAAAAATAGCTCATCATGAGATCCCAACACTCTCAGAATACAAGCCGGTCAAACAGAAGCTAAGGAAGCTGTGCACCGAATGGTCACTAAAAGTCAAAGAGGAAGTGGTCAAACAGTAGAATGTGAGATTCATTCGCTTAGTTGAATAAAGCATCCCCAAAAGACAATTACCCACTATCTAACATCGACATGATCATGAATAACACGACCAACCACTCCTTCAAGTCATTTATCGATGGATTCGTTGGATATAACTAGATAAAAATTCACCCTAACAATCAGGAGAAAATCTTTTTCATCACCCCATGGGGATCTTTTTTCTATACTGTTATGCCATTTAGAATCAAGTACATAGGGGCTACCTACCAAAGGGCTGCCACAACCATCCTGCACAAACTTATTCATAAGGAGGTCAAAGTCTCATTAGATGACATGATCATTAAGTCTAAGACTCAGGAAGCTCATATTCCCTCCTTTCAAAAGTTCTTCGAACGACTGCAAAAATACCCGATGCGGTTAAATCCATCTAAATGTGTTTTTCGCGTCACAAAAATAAAACTCACGGGATTAATAGTCAGTGAGAAGGGAATTGAATCAGACCCAGACCCTTTCAAACTAAAAGCCATACTTGAGATTCCACCACCACGGATGGAGAAGGAAGTCAAAGGATTCCTGGGTAAACTAGAGTACATTAGTCGATTCATAAGCCAACCGACTTCTATTTACGAACCTAATTTTAAACTTCTCCAAAAGGATTCAACTGAAGTCTGGAATGAGGCCTGCTAAGAATCATTTAACCGAATTAAGAAATACCTCACCCGACCTTTGGTGCTTATGCTTTCGCATCCAGGTCTCCCCCTCCTATTATATTTGACCGTATAGATACCACGGTAGGGGCTCTGCAAGCCCAATACATTAAAGAATCCCATAAGGAAAGATCCATTTATTATGCCAGTAAAAAATTGTCCACGTATGAGATCAACTACATTGATTTGGAGAAAGTGTGTGTCGCCCTAGTCTGGGTCACGTAAAAGTTACGGCATTACATTCTTGCCATCCCCATCAGACTAGTATCCCATATGGATACCATCAAGTAATTTATAGAAAATCCCAATCTGTCCAGTTGATGGCTCGTTGGTTGATGTTTATGGTCGAGTTTGATATTGTGTAACGTAAAAAGCTATGAAAGGGAGATCCATCTCTGACTACCTTGCTGATTACCCCATGGAAGGGACCAATATTTGGGTCTCTGAGTTCCCGGAGGAAGATATTATCTGCACCTCTTAAAAGGACCTTAGATAGCAAATGTTATTTGATAGAGTTTCCAATAAGAAACGATATGACATTGGGATACTCCTGATTGGCCCTGATGAGTCTCACACCCCCATTGCTATCAAACTAGACTTCCTCTGCACCAACAACATGACTAAGTATGAGGCATGCACTATAAGCCTCAAGAATGCCCCTGAGAATGGAATCCAACTTATAGAAGTCTATGAAGACTCTCATCTCATCATCAGATAAATCCTCAGAAGATGGAAAGTCAAAGACGAAAAGCTCCTACCCTTAAATGCCCATATAGAAGAGATGGCCTCCTAGTTTAAAGATATTAATTTCCACTGCCTACCTCATGCAAATAACAACTTAGCTGACATGCTTGCTACCCCGACATCCATGGTCAACATGCCTGAAGAAATAATAATGACCCGTTTCCTAGTTCAGAAACAAGCTATGCCCATTTAATGCTACCATATTGAACTCGTTATTGAGGAATATTCTGATATGACATTTGGCTCATCATGGTAGGTATCCTAAGACATTGATAAGAAAGACCGTGCAACACTTCACAAACTGGATGCCCATTACATCATATATGACAAAGCGCGGTTCAAGGGAAACTTTGATGGAAATGTTGAAGAAATGATGCAGAAGATCCATAGTGAGGAATGCGGGGCCCCACATGAATGGTCACATGCATGATAAAAAGATCATCATTAAGGGTACTATTACACCACCATGGTTCCATATTTCTCTGCCTATGTTCAAAATGCCTCAAATGCTAACAGTTTGCCAATGTCCAATACTTGCCTCCTCGATAACTATATAACATGACCTCTCCCTGGCCTTTCTTGTTTTGGGGATCGACGTCATAGGGATGGTTACTCCCAAACCTTCAAACGATCATGAATTCATCCTGGTCACCATTGATTACTTTACCAAATGGGTCAAAGCCGAGTCATACACAGTAATGGATGCTTAGAAAGTGTCCAAGTTTATCAAAAAGAACATTATCTACCAATATGGAGTTCCTTATGAGTTATTATCAAATAATGGGCTCGACTTCAAAGCTGAGGTCATAGAACTAATCGACGAGTATGAGATTCAGAGACACAAATCTTCTCCTTACTGACCCCAAACCAATGGTGCTATCGAAGATGCCAATAAAATCCTCAAAACCATAATCAATAAGATGATTAAAAATTACAGGGATTAGGGTGATCAATCCCTTATGCCCTCTAGTGCTACCTCACTTCAATTAGATTGCCCACAGGGGCTACCCCTTATTCTTTAGTGTACAACATGGAAGAGGTCCTACCTTTTGAGTAAGAAATACATTCCTTCTGGGTCATACTTGAGAGCAAAGTTAGCAAAGAAGAATGGCATCAAAGTCGCTTGGACGAATTATCACTCTTGGATGAAAAGAGACTAAAGGCTTTATATCATATACATGGGTACCATCGTTGGATAATGCGATCATTAAACTAAACAGTCAAGGACCATGGTGTTTATTAAGGAGACCTTACCCTCAAAGAGATTATAGAACCTTCCTGGGACCCTGGAGGGAAACTCAAACTGAATTGGAGCGGCCCCTACATTGTGAAGAGAATTCTTGCAAGAGGCGTCGATATGTTCACAGACCTCGATGGAGAGGAGATGGCGTGTCCAGGAAACTTGTACCTGTAGAAACCAAATTCTAGGACCCCTTAAGTCTCCCCTTAGGTCCCTAGCACCTCCCCATCTCACTACAAACCCTAGGTCGCACTCCGAGTACCGATCTAGAGCCCACCAAGCACTCCTGGTCCCCGTTTAACTCTAGTCAACTCTATCATTAGAGAAAAAACTCTTTGAATCTTCAAAGGACTCTGAATACCCTTTCCAACAGTCTGCCCCGTGCACGAATCAGCTTAACGATTCAGACAAATGGACCCTTTTAGTACTAAAAATCGATTTGGAGGCCACCGGGCACTCTTGGGCCCTTAATTGACCTCAATAAATTCCAGCGTCAGAGTGAAATATCTTTGAATCTTTAAAGGGCACTGAAATCCCTTTACAATGGTCAACCCCATGTGCAAAACGACATAACCATTCGAAAGAAAGATCATTTTTCTCCTAAAAATTAATCCGGAGGCCATCGAGCTCGCTCGAGCTCCATTTGACCAAAGTCAACTCTTCAGCTTGAATGATACTAAATGAATCTCCAGTGGCCACTAAATACCCTTTCCAATGGTCCACCCCATGCGCAATTCTAACCTATGGTATGGACGGACGATTCATTTTACTTCGAGAGGTCCCCGGGTGCTTTTGGGCCCCGGTTGACCAAGGTCAACCTTTCGAACATATAAAAACTCTTTGGAATGTCTAAGTAAATCTCCTAAACTTTCCAATGGTCCACCCCATGCACGATTCTGACTTACCATGCAGACGAACGATCCGTTTCCGTTCGATGATCTCCCGTCCAAAAGACTGATACGCTCTTCTGAGACACATTTCACCCAAAGTTAACTCCCATACTTGGGAGCGGTCCAAAGTACTCTTGAAGGTATCTGAATTACCTTTCTAACGATATGACATGTGTGTGATTTGGATCAACGGTTTGCATTCTTCGATCATTTTTGCAGAAAATTCTGCACGAGACTACCAATTAGCAGGTCCAGATCTCTACCTATACGCATAGTGTAAAGGATCACATGCCGATAGGAACCCCATGGGGCAGGCCGATCGGCATTCCTCTGACCCTATAAAATGAAGGCATGACCTCACTTCAGAAAATAGGAGACCATATCCATCAGCATCAATGATCTCAACAACATTCCCTCGAAATCAGCGCAATTCCTAATCTGAAGTTCCATTCAAGCTTACATTCCAATCCTTTTCATACCCAATTTGGCAAAATATCCTTCTCTTTCATCAACATTCATCAACACTCAAGGGAGTTCATCCAAGACCAAAGATCAAAGATCAAGCTTCAAAATAAGGTCCAATTCCTTCCATCTCTCTTTAAATTCCTTATTTTTGCATAATATACATTAGATTCATAATTTAGTTCTTAATTTAGTTCATAGACATTAATATCTACACTTTTATTAATATTGTAGAGGGGGATTTAAGGAAATCCGGAGATTAGAGATAATCCTCCCATTAACAACAGTTTTTGGGATTAAGGCAGCTCAGCGTGGCAACTCAGCGAGGCAGCCCAGCGGGACCTTTCAGCGAAGAAACTGATCGAGAGAGCTCGTTCTTTAGTCCTATTAATTAATTTAGTCTTGTTATATCTTTTGTTTATTTTGACTATGAGCTATAACGGTTGTAATGATGTAATGAGAATAATGATTTTGTGTGAGGTCGAACAATACTCACGAGAGACCAGGCTTGGCAGGGACTGGGAGAGCTTTCATGCTCTATCGAATGACCACGCCGTGGGAGATTTAGAGGGACTTGGTTTGGAGAATTGAGAAGTGAGTCACCACTGGGGATTGTCTCGACCATCTTAGATACACCTGGTAAAACACCGAAGGACCCTGACCGTGGAACCTCGGGCGGAGCAGCTTTAAGTTCCATCGGGCGTTGAGTTATGAACGAAGAAACCCTCTACTTAATGTCACATCTACTCTAGGTGATGTCACTAGACAACTAGACAATGTCAAATATGCACTTGAGTAAACCACCATGGTATTTGGAGCTGTCAGACAGTTGGTGAGCCACCTCTATGATGACAGCCACCTGACACACAGTGGTTAGGCAAAAGGCATGTCTTGGCATTTAATGTCTATGAAGTGGAGATAACTAGTGTGATATACCCATATTTACCCCCTGACTGCCGGGATCAAGGCAACCCCTTCAGACGACCCTCCGAGGGGCCGACCCCTCATTTGGCTCCATATGACCCCTCCTGGACTCGGCCTTCAGCAGTACCCGGACGACCCTCCGAGGGGCCGACCCTTCAACAGGACCCGGACGACCCTCCGAGGAGCCGACCCTTCAGCAGGCTCCGGACGACCCTCCGAGGGTCCGACCCTTCAACAGGCCCCGGACGACCCTCCGAGGGGCCGACCCTTCAGCAGGCCCCGGACGACCCTTCGAGGGGCCGACCCTTCAGCAGGCCCCGGACGACCCTTCGAGGGGCCGACAGTACGAGGCTTAAATTGGACCATACTCACTACCAGGGGGAACTTTGCCCTCGGCCTCATATCATAGGCCGAGGGTGACATCATCTCAGCGCGTGGTTTGGGAGACGCGTGGAACAGTGCGCGTGAGGCTCATATAACACGTGGCAGACCGTTATAACCGAATCACACCCTCACGTGAGGGAATATTATGCCATCATTTGGCATCTACAGGTGTCAACAGGGAATTGGTTAGATCATCATTCACATGCACCATGCTTACTTGGGGGGTACACTACACCCCCCAAGACTTATATATACTTGTCACCTACAACCCTACAGGGGATTAGATTATCGCAACCCTAGCTAAGAACCCTGCTTGTACACACAGTAGAGAGAGAGAGCTTATGTGCATTGTATCCAAGGCCATTAGTGCCCATACATAGTGGATCACACACTCACAGTGGATGTAGGCCAACTTGGCTGAACCACTATATATCATCATCTTACTCCTCTTATACTCATCCCCTTCTACACACATATACACTTACATACTTACATACCTGCATCTCTATGGCTGCCATGGCTACTACTGTTTGAGCTCATTATCACTTATCCGGTGGTGCTAAATCTTAGCATCATCAGTTTGGCGCCGTCTGTGGGAACGAGAAGACATCTCTTCCTTTGTACAGCTTGACCTCACTGGGCACTCTGGTGGTGAACCAACACTCCCCCTGAGAGGAGGTGTTTCACCATTGAAGGAGACCCACTAAGGTTCCCAAGCTAACCAGTATTTTCTTCAGTTCAGCTCTTCATAGCTCAAGCACATGGCACCTGAGATGCCACTGCCACCACTTCCCCCGCCGGATGATGGGGGAAGACCCAGTTCCAGTCAGCCACCACCTCAGTCTGAGATGGCTGATGTGGCAGCAGCCCTAAAGTCTCTGGCAGCCAGCCAGCGGATGATGCAGGAGCAGTTTACAGCTCTAAGTCAGAATATACTGAGACCACCAGGGGTCTCACCTGAGATGATTACTCCGGCAGCAGCTCCAGGACATCATGAGGCCAGGGGACCACTCCAGGCACCACATAAAGACCTGCCACCCCCTCAGCGGCGTAGGGATGTTGCTGACCCCCGGCGTTTACGCCTGGGGAGGCAAGGAAACCCTTGCCCCGAGGACAGGTATGATGATCTGGAGGAAGAAGAGGCTCCAGTAGAATGCTGGGAGCCATATGAGGTCTCCAACAATACAGTACGACCCCTCCAGGACAGTAGAGGAAAGTGCGGGAGACCAAACCCTGATGATCGCCCAAGAGGCTCTGCTTTTGACCGCCTGAGCAGGGGGTCGGCCTTCGAGAGGCTGGGCCCAGTGAATGACCTGCGAGACAAGCTGTCCAAGTCAAGAAGCGCAGCGAGATCTAGGAAAGAAGCAGAAGGCCGACCCCAAAGACGGGATGACGGCCAAAGGGAAGTAAATAGCCGACACAGGCCTGCCTTGGCGGAGCCCTCCATCCACCTCCGAGAGGCAGCAGGGGATAACATCGGCCAGGCCGACCCTGTGAGGCCCTGGAATGACTCAATCCAGAGGTTAGAGGATAAGATTGGCGACATACTGAAGAGCCGGGACCCTCTTCAGAGGGGATACACCATGGGCTCACCCTTTGTGGAAAAGATAGTCAACTTCCCCACGCCATCGAAGTTCAAGCCTCCCGTGGTCACCCCAAGATACGATGGGAGCACCAACCCTGTCCACCACGTGGAAATGTATCAGTCGGCGGCAGACATATACTCTATCTCAGATGAGATGAGGTGTCGTGCCTTCTCTGGTACCTTGACAGGGGCTGCGCATGTCTGGTACACGTCTCTTCCAAAAAATTCTATTGGAAACTTTAAGCAGTTGGCAGACCTGTTCATCCATAATTTCTGCTTTGGGGTGAGGCCACAGAAGAAGACCACACACCTGCTCTATGTTAAGAAGGGAAAGAACGAGACTCTGAGAGACTACATAGCCAGATTCAATAAAGAGAAGCTGGAAGTGGAAGACTATGAGGAGAGCATAGCTATGACAGCCCTGATTGGAGGGCTCCAGAAGGGGAAGCTATTATGGAAGCTTGCCGAAGACCCTCCGAGGACGATGGCTGAGCTGTTGTCAACAGCAGGGAAGGTGATGAACGCCGAAGAGGCGATGGCCGCAAAACATGAAGACGAAAAAGGAGGTGCAAGTGGGAATAAATACCCCAAGAAGAACAAAGAGGGGAAGAAGAGGACCATGGATGATAAGTTCGCGGGGTACACCCCTCTGACGGTCAGCTGTGAACAGATCCTTAATGAGATAAAGAGTGACCGGACGCTGAAGTGGCCTGAGAAGCTGAGGGCAGCCCCCGACAAGAGAAATAGGAACCTGTGGTGTGAATTTCACCAAGACCACGGCCACGTAACAGACAAATGCTTTGCTCTGAAAGATGAGATTGAGAAGATGCTGAAGGAAGGGAAGCTCAGAAAGTACGTCGATAAAGCCGACTTCAAGAGGGGCCGAGGGGACGACCCCAGAAAGAAGCGAGTCGATGCCTGCAGAGAAGGTCCTCAAAAAAGAGGGAACGACCCCTCTGATGATGAGGACGACCCCGACCTCCCGCCGAGAGACGACCACGGCCCTGTCAAGAGGCTCAATACGATCTCCCTCGGGGTGGGAATGATCTCCGGGGGTTTAGCAGGAGGAGGGTCTGAGGTCGCCGACAGGAAGGCCCATGTCGCTGAGGCTAAGGCAGTGATGAAGACGGTGCACTCAACCTCTGTAGAGGTCAAGTCAGAAAAAAGGAAGAAGGTTGATATGGACACTTTGATTGTGGGATTTTCAAGAATGGACTTCAAGGGCCTATTGGCCCCGCATGATGACCCTCTCGTCATCACCACCAGGGTGCACGGGTGCGAAGTGCCGAGGATCCTGGTGGATGGGGGCTCATCCGCAGATGTGATGTTTTGGCCATGCTTCAAGGCCTTGGGCCTCAGTCGTGCCAGACTTGTCCCATACCATCATCCATTGATTGGGTTCAGTGGGGAGAAGGTTCACCCTCTAGGAATATATGAGGCTGATGTCAGGATGGGGGACGAGTGGCCGAGATGGCTCACCAAGAGGGTCAGTTTCTTTGTGCTGGATGAGCATGTGTTTTCGGCATACAACATCATACTGGGACGTGTGGCCCTCAAGGGGTTTGAAGCTGTGCCGTCCACGGTCCACCAGATGGTTAAGTTCCCTACCCCTTATGGGGTGGGGGAAGTTCAGGGAGACCAGACGACAGCGAGAGAGTGCTACTACAACTCCGCTGAAGAAAGGGAGGCACACAAGAGGGCTACAGCCACTTACAACATTGATACCCTAGACCCCAGGGATGAGACGAAGCTCAAAAAAGGAGAGGCCGCTGAGGAGGTAGAACCCATCATCCTCGATGAGGATGACCCGGGAAAAACCGTCCAAGTTGGCAAATCTCTGAATCCCAGTATCAAGGAAGACCTCATCAAACTGTTGAGGAGAAGGCGAAGCGTCTTCGCGTGGAGTCATGTAGATATGCCAGGGATCGACCCTGAATCATGTGCCACAAACTCAATGTGGTAGAGGGAGTGAAGCCGGTAAAGCAGAAGAGGAGGATTTACTCTAGAGAAAAGTATGAGGTCATCAGGGATGAGGTTAAAAAATTAGAAGACGCTGAATTTATCAGAGAGGTCATCTACCCTGAGTGGCTGTCCAATGCAGTCATCGTCCCAAAGGCCAACGGCAAGTGGAGAATGTGCGTGGACTTCACAGACCTCAACAAGCATTGTCCCAAAGACAACTTCCCTCTCCCCCGCATCGACCAGATGGTAGACGCTACCGCAGGCCATGAGCTCATGAGTTTCATGGATGCCTACTCAGGGGTCATGCCCTTTGGCCTAAAAAATGCGGGGGCAACGTACCAGCGCCTCGTAAACAAAATGTTCGAAGACCAAATTGGGAAGTCTATGGAGGTTTACGTAGATGACATGCTGACCAAGAGTCTGAAGGCAGAGGATCATGTGGCAGACCTGGAAAGGACCTTTAATACAATGGACAAATACAAAATGAAGCTCAATCCGGCCAAGTGTGTCTTCGGGGTCGGAGCGGGGAAGTTCTTGGGGTTCATTGTCAATCAAAGAGGCATCGAGGCCAATCCTGAAAAGATAAAGGCCCTTATTGAGATGAAGACCCCCAAGTCCATTAAAGACGTTCAGAGGCTCACAGGGAGAGTGGCTGCCTTGAACAGATTTGTGTCAAGGGCTACAGACAGGTGTCTACCATTCTTCAAGATCCTCAGGAAAGCCTTTGAATGGAGCGAAGAGTGTGATGAGGCTTTCAAGCAGCTGAAATCATACTTAGGGTCTCCCTTGCTGCTGTCACGACCCGTGCAGGGTGAACGACTGTACGTGTACCTTGCTGTCTCAGAATCCGCTATCAGTGCAGCAATCGTAAGAGACGAAGATGGGATACAGAAGCCCGTATATTTCAACAGCAAGGCACTCCAGGGGGCAGAGCAGAGATACCCGAGGATGGAGAAGTTGGCCTATGCCTTGATTCATGCCTCAAGGAAGATGAAACCATACTTCCAGTCCCATACTATGGTCATCCTTATTGACTCTCCTCTTAGGCAGGTCCTACACAGGCCTGAAAAATCAGGAAGGCTAATGACCTGGGCTATAGAGTTGGGGGAATTTGACATTGTGTATCAGCCTAAGACAGCCATTAAGGGGCAAGCCTTGGCAGACTTCGTGGCTGAGTTCACATGGGAAGAAGATGAGGCCGAGGGTGAGACCCTCGGGAAGGCAGATACAGAAGACAGACCCGCAGACACACCCGCAGAAATGGCTGAGACGAGCACCGCTAGAAGGAAAGTGACTGAAAACGAAGAGGGAAGATACATCTTTAGACAGGGGTCCCTCTCTGAGGGAAATTTTTCTGAAGGAAAGACTCCGTGGAGCCTCTTCGTTGACGGGTCCTCCTGTGATAGCGGAAGTGGTGCTGGACTGATATTATCAGCACCCCATGACACAGACGTCGAGTACGCCCTGAGGTTCAATTTCAAAGCCTCCAACAATGAGGCTGAGTATGAGGCTTTGATAGCTGGCCTCTTCTTGGCCAAATCCCTTAGTGTCAGCCAAATTTTGGTTCACAGTGATTCAAGGCTGGTGGTGAATCAGATACTAGGAGCCTATGAGGCCAAAGACGAGAGGATGGCTAGGTATCTTGATCAGGTGAGGTCATTGCTGAAAAACTTCAAAGAAGTGAAATTCAAGAGGATACCTAGGCTCGACAATGGCCGTGCTGACGCCCTTGCAAGGTTGGCCTCAGCTACTAGGACAGACATAAGGAGGACAGTCCCGGTAGAAATCTTGCTTCGACCAACTATAGAAGACTACGAGGGAACACTTGGTGTTTGCATGAATGTTTCTCAAGAACCTTCATGGATGGACCCCCTGATCAGATACATTAGAGGGGGAGAGATGCCAGAAGCGAGCCAAGAGAGGAAGAAGCTGAGGTACAGGGCTGCAAAGTTCGCTGTCATCGGAGACACGCTGTATAAAAAGGGGTTTCTGCTCCCCTTACTTACGTGTGTGCATCCCTCAGAGGTCCCTTCCATTTTGCAAGACGTGCATGAAGGGTCGTGTTCAAGCCACATTGGGGGTAGATCCTTAGCGAAGAGGGTGATCACCCAAGGCTACTGGTGGCCGACCTTAGGAAAAGATGCTGCCGCATATGTTAAAAAGTGTGATAAATGCCAAAGATTTGCTACCATCCCTCACCAACCTCACCAGCCTCTCACCTCCATTACATCCCCATGGCCGTTCGCAATATGGGGGATTGATCTGGTAGGACCCTTACCGAGAGCAGTCAATAACTATCGGTTCCTCATCGTAGCAATTGACTACTTTTCAAAGTGGGTAGAGGCCGAGCCGATGGTCACGATCACGGAGCAGAAGACCTTCCAGTTCATCTGGAAGAATGTGATGTGCAGATATGGTCTACCCAACACCCTCATCTCGGATAACGGGACCCAGTTCAAGAATGCCTCTTTACAGAAGTACTGTGAGAGGGTAAGTATCAAACAATTTTTCTCCACTCCAGGCCGACCTCAGGCCAATGGGCAAACCGAAGTTACGAACAGGACAATCCTAGATGGGATTAAGAAGAGGCTTGAGGAGGCAAAAGGAAGATGGGTCGAGGAGTTATATGCAGTATTGTGGGCATACAGGACGACAGTAAGGACCCCTACCGGGGAGACCCCATTCATGTTAGCTTATGGATCAGAAGCAGTCATCCCCACCGAAGTGGAGTTTCCTACTCATAGGGTCCAAATGTATGATCCCCAGGGGAATATGGAAGAGAGAAGACTTGACCTAGACCTGATTGAGGAAAGAAGGGAGGATGCTGAGATAAGGCAAGCTTCCTACCAGCAGAGGACCGCAAAGTTTTACAACCAAAGGGTGAAACAGAGGCCTATCGCAGTGGGAGACTTGGTTCTTAAAAAGACTTGGCAGAAACCCAACAAGCTCCATCCTAATTGGCATGGCCCATATAGGGTCATCGATGAAGTTGTCCCAGGGACCTACAGGCTAGAAAACTTAGAGGGGGGACCTTTTTCAAACCCCTGGAATGCAGATCATTTGAAGAAATACTATCAGTAGTGTTGTAAGGTCTTGAAAGGCCATAATTGTAATTGGGGTTGCTCCAACAGAACACTTGGAAAATTAATGAGAAATATCAGTGTTTCCTTCATCCTATTGTCAGTCCTAGCATGCATGGGAAGTTGAACCCTCGGCTATAATGGGGACCAGTGGAGGGGACGACCCCTCCACTCTTCTCAAAAAAGACGAGGGAAGACTAGATTAAAATCCATTAATTTGGTTAGTTGAACCCTCGGCTATAATGGGGACCAGTGGAGGGGACGACCCCTCCACTCTCCTCAAAAAAGACGAGGGAAGACTAGATTAAAATCCATTAATTTGGTTAGTTGATCCCTCGGCTATAATGGGGACCAGTGAAGGGGACGACCCCTCCACTCTCCTCAAAAAAGACGAGGGAAGACTAAATTAAAATCCATTAATTTGGTTAGTTGATCCCTCGGCTATAATGGGGACCGGTGGAGGGGACGACCCCTCCACTCTCCTCAAAAAAGACGAGGGAAGACTAGATTAAAATCCATTAATTTGGTTAGTTGAACCCTCGGCTATAATGGGGACCAGTGGAGGGGACGACCCCTCCACTCTCCTCAAAAAAGACGAGGGAAGACTAGATTAAAATCCATTAATTTGGTTAGTTGATCCCTCGGCTATAATGGGGACCAGTGGAGGGGACGACCCCTCCACTCTCCTCAAAAAAAAGACGAGGGAAGACTAAATTAAAATCCATTAATTTGGTTAGTTGATCCCTCGGCTATAATGGGGACCGGTGGAGGGGACGACCCCTCCACTCTCCTCAAAAAAGACGAGGGAAGACTAGATTAAAATCCATTAATTTGGTTAGTTGAACCCTCGGCTATAATGGGGACCGGTGGAGGGGACGCCCCTCCACTCTCCTCAAAAAAGACGAGGGAAGACTAGATTAAAATCCATTAATTTGGTTAGTTGATCCCTCGGCTATAATGGGGACCAGTGGAGGGGACGACCCCTCCACTCTCCTCAAAAAAGACGAGGGAAGACTATATTAAAATCCATTAATTTGGTTAGTTGATCCCTCGGCTATAATGGGGACCAGTGGAGGGGACGACCCCTCCACTCTCCTCAAAAAAAGACGAGGGAAGACTAAATTAAAATCCATTAATTTGGTTAGTTGATCCCTCGGCTATAATGGGGACCGGTGGAGGGGACGACCCCTCCACTCTCCTCAAAAAAGACGAGGGAAGACTAGATTAAAATCCATTAATTTGGTTAGTTGAACCCTCGGCTATAATGGGGACCAGTGGAGGGGACGACCCCTCCACTCTCCTCAAAAAAGACGAGGGAAGACTATATTAAAATCCATTAATTTGGATTAGTTGATCCCTCGGCTATAATGGGGACCGGTGGAGGGGACGACCCCTCCACTCTCCTCAAAAAAGACGAGGGAAGACTAAATTAAAATCCATTAATTTGGTTAGTTGATCCCTCGGCTATAATGGGGACCGGTGGAGGGGACGACCCCTCCACTCTCCTCAAAAAAGACGAGGGAAGACTAGATTAAAATCCATTAATTTGGTTAGTTGAACCCTCGGCTATAATGGGGACCAGTGGAGGGGACGACCCCTCCACTCTCCTCAAAAAAGCCGAGGGAAGACTAAATTAAAATCCATTAATTAGGTTAGTTGATCCCTCGGCTATAATGGGGACCAGTGGAGGGGACGACCCCTCCACTCCCCTCAAAAAGACGAGGGTGGACTTGATTTAAAACACCATAATTTGGTGGTAAACACCCTCGGCTATGAAGAGGGCAAATGGGAGAGACGACCCCATTTACCCTCAAAATGACGAGGGAGGGGTTGGTAATATTGTTAATTTCTAAGCATCACAAAGCAAAGACAGGAATAGAAGACAGTGATTATATTACAAATAAGGGAAATGTTTGATCAACAAAAATACAAAAAAATGTTACAAGAAGAGGGTGTGGGCCACAGACAGCCACCCTATTGAGCACACTCAGAGGGCACATCGATTACAGGGGTCTCATCTATGACCACTAGAGACTGATCCTCAGATGTGCCGGTACCCTCAACGTGGACTTGGGATTCAAACTGTGCCAAGGCCTCAGCAATTAAGGGGTCATCTAGCTGGACGGCTTCAAGGGAGGGGCGGATAGTCGTCACTGCATCAGCAAATTTTAGGACGACCCACCGACAGGCCGTCCTAATTCCCCTCTCAAGATACTCAAGGCCGAAGCCTTGAAACTCGTCTGAAACCTTATAGGCCTCAACAGCATCGGCCCCGGCCTTCCTTACTGCACCCTCAAGCTCGGTCTTAAAGTGAGCCCCCAGGTTATTCAAGGCCGCATCCTTGTCTTTAATAAGGTCGTCCTTGGCCTTCAGGTCTGCCTCATGCTGCGTCTGTAGCTCATTCAAGACCCTGGTATGCTCAACCCTCATACCCTCCAGCTCAGCCCTTGCAGTACCCAGCTCAGCCTTTGCAGCATCCAGTTCAGTCTGCAGAAGAGCCTCCTGCTGAATGGCCCTGTCAGCCTCTTGAAATTTCAGCTGATTCTCGGCCATCCATTTTGTAGCCGACGCCCAAGCACAAATAGACTGCACAAGAACAAGCAAACATTAAGAGGCCGAGGGAACAGATTGACAAAAAATTAACTGAGGAAGTACGGTAGAAACAAATACCTGGGCCATGGTATGCAGACCGTAATCATACACCTTGGCAGGGGGCATCTTCGACAAAAAGTCGTAGTCAGAGGCCGAAGGGGCAGAAAACATGGAGACCTTGGCCGCCCTTAAGTTGGCTATGAGGGAAGAAGGGTCAGACCTCAAGGATGCTAAATTTTGAGACCAAAATGCCCCCATGCTGGAGGCAGACCCCTCAGACACTTCTGCCCTCACCCTCGTCCGTGCATCAGGACGAGAGCCCTCAGGAGCTTCAGGCTGCTTCCTTTTCTGACTATCCACGGTCGGCTCTACCGGCCTCGGCCCCTCGGCCGTTGACTTCCTCTGGGCTTGCTGAGGTTCCTTCCCTTTCTTCTTGCCAAGACCGGACATCAAGCTGGGGGCAGTCATCTCCCACAATTGGTCAGAAATGTTCGCAGGACGACCTGAAAAGAAGGAAATACGTCAGAAAGATACAGAGGCAAAGAGGGAACACTTAGAAGGAATCATAATGCGAAAATGGAAAAACACTCACATAATTCTGTCAAAGGGCCGACCCTCAGGCCAGCTTCTTTGAGGTGATGAGGGGTCATTAGATCTTCAAATTTTGGAAGTCCACCCTCTTTCCCCTGGTCCCTCAGATAGTCAACAATTACCCTCTCTTCCTGACTTAATCCAGGGTCAGACCGTGCCCTCATGGAAGGTTTGGACCATACCTGGGAAACCCTCGGACTATCTTCAAGAGGATCAACCCCAGAGGGGAACTCCCAGTCCCCAGAGATGAAGAAATACCTCTTCTTCCAGTCATGATTTGAGGTCTGGGCTACATGAAGGATCTTCTTGTCAGACTTCCTGGCCCCTAAGTGGTAGTAACCAGGCTGCTTGGACGATGAGGTAATGTTATAACAACCTATGAATAAGTCTGCTGAGGGCTCATCTGTGAAGACACTCTTCCAAAGAGATATATAGCCAAGAATTGCCCTCCAAGAGTTGGGGGGGAGCTGAGAGGGGGAAACCCCAAGGGCAGACAGGATCTCAACAATGGTAGGATGCAGAGGGAACCTAACACCTACCCTAAGCATCTGCTCATAAACAGCAACCTCCCCCTCGTCTCCCTGATAAACTCACTCATCGGGGTTGGGAATCCTCATAGTCACAGAGGACTTTATGCCGAACTGATGCCTCCACAGCAAGAGGTCACGATCCTTCACAGTGGAAACATAAGCAGAGGCGTGAGAAGTGTCAATGGGATCATCATCAGAGTCCTCAGCATAACCCTCAGCCTCCTGTCTCTCGTCCTCTTCACCTCTTGGGGGCGAACCGTGAAAAGTCATTTGAAATGCATGGGGGGATAGGGCCGTCACAGGGACAGCCTCAGAGGGTCCCACACCCTCGGCCTGATGGTCCTGGGCGTCCTCAGACGACCCTCTCCTTCCAGAGGGACCAGCACCTGCAGGTGAAGACGCACGCTCGTCCATACCACCCTCAAACGTCTGACTGTCGGATGGACGATAGGACGACCCTTGTGGCTCAGAGGGCAGAATTTTCTTCAAGGGGAGGGGAAAGATGGGTCGTACCCAAATGGGGTCGTCCCGTCGTCTCCTCTCCTCCTCTTCCTCTATGCGCCTGATCTCTATGAAGAACTTCTCCCTCAAGGATGGAAACTCGTCTGCTAAATCGTAAAGCCTCCTAAGCATTAAGGGGGAGACCTAACACTTGAGATGATTTTACTAATCTAACCACAAACAAACTCCAATTGACCAACCTATGACTTTTGGATCTAAAACTGGGAATATGAAAGGTTCGCTCAAGAACACTCAAGAACAGTCGAAGTCGTTCGCCGGAAAAGATGCCAGAAAAATGCGAGAAAAACCAGAAAAATGCTAAAAGGGGTTCGACCCCAACACACAAAGGAAATGGAAGAGCTAGAGGAGAGTTCAGGCAAAGAAGAGTACCTGGAAACAAGAGCAACGGCTGAGTGAAGAGCGATGGAGAAATCAGCGAAGAAACGGCTATGGAGTTAGCTGGAATTGTAGAGAGAGAAAGTAAGGGCGCGAAGATGAAGAAGAAGCTAGAAGGGGAAAAGGATTTGAAAATCCTTTTAATATCTTTGCTAATTAAGGGGGCTCACTTCCCAAAGCAAAACACAGCCCACGAGGAGGATATCATTAGGGCACAAAGCCCCAAGCATAGTACAGCCGCCTTACCTAGGGAACTGGAGATGACAGTGGGCAACCGCCCAAGTGTCACCTCATGTTGACAGGCATCCCTCATCTCACTGACCATACAGCCGCCTTACCTAGGGAACTGGAGATGACAGTGGGCAACCGCCCAAGTGTCACCTCATGTTGACAGGCATCCCTCATCTCACTGACCATACATCCGCCTCAAAAGCAACACTATCCCTCAGCCATCTCAACAACATCAATGGCTAAGGGCTGGGGGGTGATTGATATACCCATATTTACCCCCTGACTGCCGGGATCAAGGCAACCCCTTCAAACGACCCTCCGAGGGGCCGACCCCTCATTTGGCTCCATATGACCCCTCCTGGACTCGGCCTTCAGCAGGACCCGGACGACCCTCCGAGGGGCCGACCCTTCAACAGGACCCGGACGACCCTCCGAGGAGCCGACCCTTCAGCAGGCTCCGGACGACCCTCCGAGGGTCCGACCCTTCAACAGGCCCCGGACGACCCTCCGAGGGGCCGACCCTTCAGCAGGCCCCGGACGACCCTTCGAGGGGCCGACTCTTCAGCAGGCCCCGGACGACCCTTCGAGGGGCCGACAGTACGAGGCTTAAATTGGACCATACTCACTACCAGGGGGAACTTTGCCCTCGGCCTCATATCATAGGCCGAGGGTGACATCATCTCAGTGCGTGGTTTGGGAGACGCGTGGAACAGTGCGCGTGAGGCTCATATGACACGTGGCAGACCGTTATAACCGAATCACACCCTCACGTGAGGGAATATTATGCCATCATTTGGCATCTACAGGTGTCAACAGGGAATTGGCTAGATCATCATTCACATGCACCATGCTTACTTGGGGGCTACACTACACCCCCCAAGACTTATATATACTTGTCACCTACAACCCTACAGGGGATCAGATTATCGCAACCCTAGCTAAGAACCCTGCTTGTACACACAGTAGAGAGAGAGAGCTTATGTGCATTGTATCCAAGGCCATTAGTTCCCATACATAGTGGATCACACACTCACAGTGGATGTAGGACAACTTGGCTGAACCACTATATATCATCATCTTACTCCTCTTATACTCATCCCCTTCTACACACATATACACTTACATACTTACATACCTGCATCTCTATGGCTGCCATGGCTACTACTGTTTGAGCTCATTATCACTTATCCGGTGGTGCTAAATCTTAGCATCATCATAGTGCATCAGGCATTTAATGTTGTGACATAAAGTGTTAGGGATGTATTTCATAGTATTTAAGGAACGAGTTACCTCGGGAGTGGTGTGGGGGACTATTTAAGGACCCCAACCACCCCTGAGGAGGGGATGTTCTTTTTGAGAATTCAGGAGCTATTACTAGAGAGAATATACATCACAGAGAGATTTTATTTCAAAGCAAAGAGTTTAATCACCCACCATTGTCATTTATTAAGGATCTTTAATACTTGACAGAGATTCTTAAGGGTGGTTGGTGTGTTTGGCTGCCTGCCAAGGTGTATCTAGAGTGCTTACTTCTCTCTCCCTCCAAATGAGTTACTTCTGAGTTCTTTATTATCTTGTTGAGTCATACACGAGAGATTTGTGAGTTCAAGCTGAGTTCTATCTTCATTAATTTGTGTTTGCACGTCTTTTAATTAATCAATAGTGTTGTTGGTTAACGTATCATTACTGTACTCCAAAAGGGGTTACGCCTCCATGTAATCTAAACTACTCTCTTACATTTGGCGACTCTACTGGGGAGGCATTCTTCTAGGCAATGAGTATGCCGCCCGATAAAGTTAATCAAAGGCTTAAATTTGATGACATTCAATACAATAAAGAACATGTGGTGAGAGAACTGGAGGCTTCAAGGGATGGAGCCCCTCGACTAGAGATACCTCCACTCCAAATGGCGACAGGTGTCCCAGCGGTGGCACAGGCTTCTACGAGCGTTGGGTTAGGACCAGCCCAGGTGGCACTCATGAATAAATTTTACGAGTTTTTGCAAACTCTTATAGCTTCAACGACGTTATGAAGATTTGAAGCCAACTCCTTCGTGACACTAGGGCCAGCCCCAATGGCCCCACCAAGTGCAGTCATAGCGGGAACGTTCCCAACAAGTATACCATCTGTTATAAATCCAACAGTGGGAACCCTAGGAGTATCAATGGCTCCAACTGTGATGATTTATCTAGCTGCAACGGGCACTCAGCCTATGGTCCCATTGATTGGTGCTTCAACGACATCACCCATGGAAGAGATGAGGAAAAAGATGCAGAAGAGATGCTAAAATTCATGCAAGCCTCCTCGCAATCTGCTGGCGAGGTAGCTTCGGTCTATGACCACTTTCAGATGCCTTACCCCTATGAATACAACAATGAGCCCTATCTAAAAGATTATATTCCTCCTATCTTTGAAAAATACACAGGAAAGGGTGGAAACCCTAAGGAACATATTAAATGCTTTGTTGAACACTTGGGGGCGCATTACAATAACAAAAAACTCAGGTTGAGGGAATTTTCTAAATCCTTAACCGATAAAGCATATACTTGGTATTCTCACTTAGCTCCCAAGAGTGTTTTCACATGGGAGGAGATGCATGTTTTGTTCGTCCAGAAGTTCTTCTTGGAGGAAGATGAGTTTACTTTCACCCAACTGGGGAGGGAGAAGCAACGATTAGGGGAAGATGTAATGGCATACGTTCATAGATTCTGGGAAAGGTCCCTCGATGCAAGAGGGGAGGCCAAAGAATCCAAACTGCTCCAGATCTGTGCAGAATGACTACTTCCTGAGTACATCTGCCATCTTATTAATGAGATGTGCGAGGGGACTTTTGTGGCATTCCTAAAAGAAGCAGCGAATATCTCGTTGGTTGTACGACCGATTCCAGTGGTGGTGCCCATGATGTTCAGGCAACCGATACAACCCGTGGGAAGGAGGTCTCAGCCCCCACGAGTGGGATACACCGAAGGAGCAGATGGGGGTAAGGTAGCGAAGAGGGACAAGAGGAAGTTGAGGAGATATAGGGAAGACTAACCACCGTTGACTTGTACAGTAAAAGAGGTTGTCAGCTATTACAACATAATGGCCCAAGGAGGAACAATGTACGAACGAAAGGGCATCCCCGTTGGGGAACCCGACGCTGCAACTAGGTCGGATCCCAAATATTTCCAGATTCATCAAAAGATCTAACATCCAACGAAAAGATGTTTCACGCTAAGAAGAATCATCGACAAGTATGTGAAGGCAGGGATATTGCAAATCCCTCTATAGAACGTTAAAAATAACCTACTCCCAGCACATGGGGCCAATCTGGTGGAGGCCTACAACGAGGAGGAAGAGAGAGAAGAAATGGAACTAACGACAGAGCATGAGGAGTTTGAAGAATCTTTCAAAGATTGTATTAAGGTAATGGCTAATGTAGTGCTAGCTTACGATGAAGTAAGTGGAGGACGTATATAGCGTTGAAGGATAGGAAGCATACCAAGTTATAGAATACTATGCAGTTTCAAAATCCCCAAAGTTTACCTGGTTCTTCGACTAAGTAGGGATACCAAATGAGAGTAGATTGGAAATAACCCAGGAAATCCTTGAGATTGTAAGGAAGAACGCAGTCCCTTCACTGAGATGGAAGGGACCCATGGCCAGGTTGGTAAAGAGGTTTCTGTCAGAGATACCTTTTAGCGATGCAGATAGAGCCGTAAGGTTCCCTCATAATTGGCCATTGTATGTGACTGCCAGCATTAACGGGGTTAGCTTTGCAAGGGCTCTTATGGATAGGGTAGCTTCCATAAATATCATGCTAATCAACTCTTTCCACGCAGCTAATATTTCGAAGGAAAGGTTAGTCCCCGTACCTTTGGTGATTTTAGGTTATGATAACTAGTCTTCCAAGTCCACTGGGTACATTAACGTTGGGATTGTGATGGAAAATCTGAGTTCCCATATCAAATTCCACGTAATAGAGAGTGAAACTTCCTACCATCTATTGATAGGAAGAGTGTGGATGCACAACCAAGGGCTAGTTACTTTGACGTATCACCAATACGCCAAGGAAAATATCAAGGGAACATAGGTGACCATTAGAGTTATAATGAGACCCTTTGCTATCGAAGAAGCTCACCTAGTAGATGCAGCCTTTTACACGGAACTAGAGGAGGACATCAGGGTCCTAATGAGAAGAATGGAGGGAGAATGGGTTTCCTCCATCAGAGAAAGGATGGGGCCTTTGAAAGATCAGAATAAAGAGGTTGCAAGTAGCAAAGGAGTGATGGCCGAAGAAGCCCATTAGGTGGTCCCTCGACCCCAAAACATTTCAAACGGCTCAAAGATAGGATGAGGCCTAGAGTGGATCCAATGCAACATGAGGTCCAACGATAAAGCATACTAAGAAGATTTTCAGGAGGAAGAGTTGCTGAGGCTTCTAGAGAGAAGGAGAGGAAGGCAGTTGTAGCTACCAGCAGGCAGTGCAAGAAAATTATTATCAAAGAGGGAAAGGTGGTGTATTATTTATAATGGTGTGAATGGGTGGCCGAAGAAGCTGATGATGAGGCTGACCCGATATATGAGTGTTTTCTGGTGGATCAATGGGGACAATGTATGGTGATAAACAACTTCAACATACAAGAGTTCATGCAAGATATTTTTGAAGAACCGGATTACATGGCAGATCAACCGAAGCAACAGGCACAAGAGTTGGAGCAATTGAACATGGGGAAAGAAGGGGAGGATCCAAGACCTATTTTTATCTCGACGCATCTCAGTAAGGAGAAATGAGAGGCCTTAGTTGAGTTTATTCAGGACTTCATAAACATTTTTGTGTGGAAGTACGCAGAGATGGAAGGATTGGATGAGGGAGTCAACTGCGACAAGTTGAATGTGACACCTTCAGCCATTTTGGTGAAGCAAGCAACTAGAACGTATAAGCCTGACTTGGACTTAAAATCAAGGAAGAGGTCCAACACCCACTAACGGCTGGGTTCATTAAACCAATACAACACCCACTCTGGTTGTCTAGCATTATCTCGGTGGGAAAGAAAGATAAAAATCAAATAAGGATCTGTGCTAATTTCAGAGACTTGAATAGGGCTCGCCCCTAGGATGAGTTCCCCCTACCCTCCATCGACAGCTTGATAGATGCAATGGCTAGTCATGAGATGTACAACTTCATGAATGGGTATGTAGGGTACAATCAGATCAAGATGGACCCCACGAAGGCAGAGAAAATGATGTTTAGAACCCCGTTGGGTAACTTTATGTATAAAGTAATGCCATTTGCGCTTAAGAATGATGGGGTTACGTACAAGAGAACAATGATGGCCATTTTCCATGACTTCTTTCACAAATTTGTGGAATTCTATGGGTATGATTTAGTTATCAAATCGAGGAAGGATGAGTTCCATCTGAGTGATTTGAGGAGGGTGTTTACCCGATGAAGGAAGTATAAGTTGAACATGAACCCACTAAAGTGCATATTCGGAGTAACAAGTGGAAATTTTTTAGGCTTTGTGGTTAATCAACAAGGAGTGAAAATGGAACAGGACAAACATCGAGCGATCTTGGAGATTCCAAGTCTAAGAACGGTGAAAGAGCTGAAGAGTTTCCCCAGCAAAGTTTTCTACCTTAGGAGATTCGTGCCTGGATTGGTTGAGATAACACATCCGTTGATGAAGCTTTTATAAAAAAATGAAAAATTCAAGTGGGAGGAGGTTCACCAGGAGTCTCTCGATGGGCTGAAGAAGCTTCTCATTTCACCACAGACCATGGTTCCCTCACAGACATGAATATCATTGCAGCTATACCTCACGTCCACCACGAGGTCCGTTGGAGCTCTGCTGGCACAAGAGATTGACGGGCAAGAATGACCAGTTTACTATCTCAGTAGAATCATACATGGTCCAGAGGTCAGGTATAGTTGCTTGGAAAGATATTGTTTATCCTTAGTCGTTGTCGCACAAAAACTTAGACATTATATGTTGTCTTTTACAATTCATATCGTAACAAGATGTGATCCGATTAAGTTTTTATTGGAAAGAACTATATTAATTGGGAGGGCAACTAGGTGGTTCCTCATCCTCTCAGAATATGACTTGAAGTGTGTGGTTCCTCGCGCGATCAAGAGCCAGGCGTACGCTGACCTATTGGCAATCTTCCCCTCTGGAACGTTTGTTCCACCTAAAGAAAGTATTCCAGGAGATGACTTGCAGGACAATTACTTAGATGTAAGTGATGAAGAATGGATGATACAGTTTGATGGATCTTCGACGGAAAAGAAAGGAGGAGAAGGGGTTATTGTTTCAAAAGGAATGGAGGAGATTTATCTTTCCTACAAGTTGGATTTCCCTTGCTCTAACAATGAGGCAGAGTATGAAACGTTAGTACTGAGGTTATTGTAGGCCCTTCGAAGGGGAATTAGTTCACTTTGCATCAAGGGTGATTCAAACTTAGTGATTCAACAAGTGAATGAAGAATATGTGTTGAAACACTTGAGCCTGGGACCATACAGAACAATCATCTAGAGGCTCCTAATCCAGTTCCATCAGACCAAAATTAAGAGACATCCCCGAATGATGAACCTCCATCTAAATGCCTATGCCACCATCGCCCAAAAAATGGTTATGAGAAACGATACAACTACAGTCGTGATTCAACGTAGAACAGCTCCATCGGTAGTACAGTTAATTCTTCCAATGGAGGAGGACGCGGACTGGAGGGGAGAGATTAGAAAGCAACTAGAGTCTGGTGAAGGAGCGATGGAGCTAAGGGAATTAATCCAATACTTTACAAACCAGGGAAATCGTTACTTCAAAAACACAGGAGGATGGTTATTAAGATGCATCGGCCCAGAAGAAGCAGAGCGGAGGTTGAAGAAAACACATGAAGAGCATTGCGAAATAACTGAGATACCTCTTTACAGGAGAATTCAAAGTGAGGGATATTTCTAGCCTAGAATGAAGCAGGATGCAGTAGAGCTACAATGGAAGTGCGATAAGTGACTCTTATTCTTCGAGGTAGTTAAATGTCATTTTCTTGAAGCCCAACCAGGTTGGAGGTATCCTTATATTGACTTAATTATAGATAGAGACGTCCCAATAGAGAAGATTGATGCGATGGGACTTAAGCGAAGGGCCTAGAGGTTTTACGTTCAGGAGGGGCAACTTTATCGAAGGAGCTACTTTAACAGGCCATTGCATTGCATCACAGGGGAAGAAGTAATCGAAGTCCTCAAATAGGCCCACGATCCAGCTCACATAGGAGGGGCCAAGTTGTATGACCAGTTAATGATGTTGGGGTATTATTAGCCAACAACGGAGAAAGACTCTGCTGAGTTTGTTAAAAAATGCAAAGCTTGCCAACTTCATAGAAATATGATCCATGCCCCATCGATGGACCTACACTACTTGGCAACGCCTTATCCTTTTCACACTTGGGCATTAGACCTAGTAGGGGCAATGCATCCTTCTTTGAGGGGGAAGATATGGATACTAGTAGCAACGGAGTGCTTTATAAAGTGGGCTGAAGTGATAGCACTAAGAAGGGCAATAGTAGGGGTAGTGGGCAACTTCATCAGAGAATACATCATTTTCTATTTTGGGGTTCCAAAGGTTATTCTCTCTGATAACGGAACCCCATTCGTCAAATCAGAGGTAACGATGCTCACAGACAAGTACTCCATTATTCATCATACTTGAACGGTGGCATACCCAAAGGGAAACAATAAAATCGAAGCAACTAACAAAACCTTGGTTAGTATTTTGGCTAAAATAATGGAAGATTTCCCAGGATCATGGGATGACAAGATACCAGCTATGTTGTGGGCCTATCGAACAACCAAGAGGAAGCCCACAGAGTATACTCCGTTATCCCTTATTTACGGGGCTGAGGCAATCCTTCCACTGGAGTTAGAAGTTTCCTCTGCTCGATATGCCTTGCGAAGTAGCATGCTCCCTCAGAATAGGCATGTGCAGTTGGAAGCGTTGGATGAACATAGAGATAACGCGATGCAGCACTTTCAAATGTATACAAAACAACTCTCCAAGGCATATGATAACTCGGTGAGACCAAGGAATTTCGTGGAGGGAGACCTCGTTTTGAAAGCAGTAGGAAAGCACATCAGGGGGATTCCCCTACCTAAATTTGCAGCAAATTAGGAGGGACCTTTCATCGTAAAAGAAGCTCATGATTCAGGTTATTGCTTAATTTTTAAGATGGAAGAAGACAAGCCATTCAAGATTAATAATAAATGGTTAAAAGTCTATCATGTGTAAGAAATTAATTTTAGACCACTGATGTATCTAGCTGCTGTTATGAATATGCACGTTTTTTTTTATTATAACTCGAGTGGAGATGAAAGAATTGTAAAACTTCATAATATATGCAAACAATTATAGCACAAACAAAGGATATGGAAAAACATACATCTTCTTCATTCATTCATAAACTTTGGGGCACTACAAAATTGGGAGATACTGCCCAAGAATTACATAAGAAGAAGAAAAAAAAGGAAAATGTATTTGAAGGTTTATTGGCCTAAGAGGAACCACAGATCTGGAGCAGAGAAAAAATCTCCAGGAAGGCCCGAAGAAGCTGCTAGGCAAGACTGTTGGGCATTAATAAAAACCTCCAATATAATTTGTGCTTGCATATGCTTGATAAGGAGTTTATCTCGTTTCAGCTTTATCAACGCAGAGCTCCTTCGACATCCTCTACCTCTTTATTGACAGATTCAAGCAGAGGGGATAGCTCAGATAACTTCAGCCCGTTGGTCCTCCTGATGTTTTCAGAGTAGTTCCCTCTGGCTATCAAGTCGTTGGATCTTCAAATTTTTTAAATGCGCAATCAGCTAGTTAAAATGGAAGCCATCTCGACCCAACTCCCTCACATAGCCCAGGGATTAGTTGGGGAGAGGCCTGGTAACGTTTGCGATTGGAGTGCTGACGATATCAACAACAATGGTCGCCATGCCTTGGAGCTTATAGCTCATTACAGGGATCTTGGAACGTAGGCAATCCACAGTAAAAGTCTCAGGATGGTGGCTTGCAAGCTACTCAACTACCAAACGATGGATGGAAGGCATTTGAGGAGAACAATGAAGGACCATGAGGCAAAAGTCATGAAGTCAGGTAGAGGAAGCTCAAAACCAGATTCGCTATCAGCACCCGCACCAGTCGTGGAACCTTGATCGTTGTGACTAGAATCTTCTGAGATAACGGGTTCCCGATGGGGGTGAAGCAATGGACGAAAGAACTGGTGGAGAGTTCTCCCGTGCAACCTGAGAACAGGTAGAAGAAATAATGAGTTAAGAAAAAAAATCTTAACAAGTGTTTTCATTGTTAACTCTTCATTATAGGTGGAGTTTGCGAAAAATCTTAACATGTGTTTTCATCGTTAAGTCACCCTTATAGGTGGAGTTTGCGAAAAATTTTAACAAGTGTTTTCATTATTAAGTCACCGTTATAGGTGGAGTTTGCAAAAAAATCTTAACAAGTGTTTCATTGTTAAGTCACCGTTATAGGTGGAGTTTGGGAAATAATCTTAACAATCGTTTTCATTGTTAAGTCACCGTTATAGGTGGAGTTTGCAAAAAATCTTATGAAGTGTTTCCATTGTTAAGTCACCATTATAGGTGGAGTTTGGGAAAAATCTTAACAAGTGTTTTCATTGTCAAGTCACCGTTATAGGTGGAGTTTGTGAAAAATCTTAACAAGTGTTTTCATTATTAAATCACCATTATAGGTGAAGTTTGGAAATTTGAGAAATGAGAATATTCTAGATTGTACATTTTCAAGAATAAAAGACAAACAATAAGAAACAAAGAGAAACTAGCGAAGTACCTCGGCAGTATATGGAGCAATAACGGGAGTCACCACTGAGGTCATAACGACGGGAACTGTTAGGGGCAGGCTTATTTCCTCAGAAACCTCAATAGCACACCCAACCAAAGAAGCTTCAACGATCGGTAGATCTACCTCGCTAGCAAAAGGTACCAAGGACAATATATGAGTTTCACTTGGAGAAGACATTGGAGGTCTAAGTAATGCCCAAACGTTGGTGGATACAGAAGAACCAATATGCAGGGAAGAAGCATCAATCTTGGCCTTAGAAATAGGCAGACCACCAAGAGCAGAGGGTTAGAAATGGGGAGTAAGTACAAAAAAAGGAAGAAATACCTCTAAGCGTTACTTACCCCAATTATGGCACCAAAAAGGGGTATTGAGGTCAGGGGTCTCATCAGCACAGCAGGAAGCAGAATGTTAGCCAACAAAGACGTCATTTCAACCTAAGATATCTCAATATATTAAAGATCAACATTTTAAACAGAAAAAAGACGTCTGATGTAACAAGTGATTAATAATATGTTACCTCAGGGGCACTTTCCACAGATGGAGTTGTCTCTGAGAGGATATGCCCACAGACTCAATGAAATCACCCCCACAGCAGCATCCTTCACACGTTGAGAAGTCGAACGTTGGGAGTAGGTAAGCTCGATCATAGGGAAATGAGGAGGAGTCACATCATCCTGAGAAGAACCAAAATTTCCTCCCACGAAAGGGCTCATGGAGGGGGGGGGGGGGCTGGGTCTTTCTTCTTCAACCTCCTGCACAAAAGTTGTTAAGAGTTAAACATATGCAGCTTGCCTTAGAAAAATGTGAGTAAAAACAACAACACACATACCTACCTTGGATTCAAAGGGAGAGTGGGAGGCTATAACCACTGGCGAATGAGGAGATGAGTCATCAATAGAGGGAGCTGGGGAGAGATGAACATCTGGAGTTTGTTTCCTCTGGGACTTGGTACCCAGAGTCTTGTTCCTCGCACCCGCAGCACCAGTACCTCGAGGAACCTTTGAACTCTTATTCCTATTTTCCCTTGGTTCAGTTAGATCAAACAGGATAGTGGGGAAGGAAGCAGAAGGAGGAACGACAAGAGCACGTCATTGAAACTCTTCATGCATTCGTTCCACCTCAACCTAAACTCTCCTTCTCAACTCCTCATTCATTTCTGCATACATGGGAGGAGGAACGGAGGCAATGGGGTTTGCCTCCAAAGGAGTTTAGGGCTAGGTTTGAGACTTAGATTTTGAGGAAGTCCCATTCTTGAACTTCCTAATTTTCTTGGCTGGTGGCTGGGAAGGCCCTTCGCCAGAAACAGCTTCGGTTGTAGGTGCAGGCTTTTTGGGGGTTGCAACGGTCTTGGGTTTGGGCGTGGTAGTGGGGATCATTGGGCAATAAGGGGGAAGCTCGAGGGGATGATCTTTAACAGTTTTACTCAGAAGGAACTCAACTCCAAGAATAGAGTTTCCTTTGAGGCCCAATTCCAAGGCAAAGAAAGAAAGAACTGGGGGATACTAAGGGGGACTTTGTATGAACTCACGAATCATGTCCAGTTGCCTCAAATGGAATTTGGTGGCATAAGAGGTATATACATCCCCTTTCTTAGTGGCACTAGGAAGGGTGACTCGAACATCCATAGTAGAAGTCACACCAAGTGCTGCTGCTGCAAGGTAGAAGGTGCAAGCCTCAGCAAAAGTATCCCTTTTATTCCTTAGTTGAAACACAGGTCGAGGAGCCTCCTGATCAAACCCGAACTGCCAGCTACATCTATCGGGTTTATAAGGTTCAAAAGTGTATCCCCATTCAGTAAAGGAAGGAAAAAACCCAGGAGTGAGCAAAATTACCACGACATGCGAAGGATCTTCTACAACTGGAACAAAAGTGACCGTTGAAGCTGTAGAAGGAAAAAAATTCCAAGAATTGGCAAAGATAGATTCGCTGTACGGACTCATGACAAAATAATCAAAACGATAAAAAACTCTCATTATCTCCTGTCGACTTTGCGTTGTATGGAAGCATAAGAGGCGTGAGGGTTTAATGCCTTGGATAAGGGGATAAGAGATAGACTTGGCAGCAATGTAAGGAAAATGAGTATGTACTAAACCCGTTAAGATAACGGTATTGGAAAAATTAAATAAGTTGTAACGACCAAGAGACCGTGCCATGTCAATGTGGGTTCGATCCAGTCATGTATAGAAATACCCCAAAGAAATGGCGACCAGAGGAAGGTTGAAACCCCTAGCTAATCGGATAGAAATTTTTATAAGGTCCCTCCTGGGATGGTAGTTGGGTTTCCCAGTAAAAAAGAAATGCAAAAGTAGCACAAGAATGTAGGCTGGTAGTTCCAAAGACGTACCTTTACCTTAGCCCATAACAGCAGTAACGTCCTTCGCAGTGGGAGATTCAAAAAAATAACTAATAAGGGGAGTAAAAGTGTCATTGTTTGAAGACCCAGTGCAACGGAGGCAAATTCGATCAAGCTCAGCTCGGTCAGCAGTCTCTTCGGCATCCAAGGCCTCGTCATGATACGTAAACTCACCCATGGGATCAAACCCAAGTAGCTCACAAACATCCTCTAACTAAATGATGAACTCCCCCCAAGCAGTGAAGAATGTGTGAGTTATAATGTTCCATCTAGAAACCAACACTTGGAGCGCAGCATTGTGCTTGGAAAAAGTGAACTCCCCAAACTAGCTGGCTCGATGAAGATCAACCTTGGCAAGAGCTGTAGTGTGAGAGCTCTGCATATATGTATGCCAGGAAGCAAAATGAGCTGGCGATCCCCCAAGTGCCTCGAAATCGATCTGAGAGTAGGGGAAGTCTCCACGGTCCAATCGAAAGCGTAGAGTCCCCTATGGAGGAAGAAAGCCCCACTTCGACGAATCTTCGTCTTCATCACCCAACAACAAAGGGTCGTAGTTGGTTGAAAAATGGCAGGTCTTGCATGCATAAAAAACTCATCATCTTTGCCAAAGATGGGAGACTGTAGGAAAAAATTTAGTTGCTCTTGACGAGGAGCATCCAAGGTAGTGGTGCTAAGGGTGGCAGAGGGGGAGCTTGGCTGAGCAGTGGTGGTGGTAGCCTTCGAGACACTTGAAGAGGACATTGTAAGTGGCGATGAAAGAAACAGCTTGGTAAAGAAGGGCTATGAACGAAAATGAAGGAGCACAACCACATGTGGTGGTGTAAAAAATGAGAGGAAGAAGAAAACTAGGTAAAAGCTTGACAACAATGGAGTTCTGATAGAGTTTCTCTCTCTAGAGTAGATGGAAGCTTGAAGAAGACGAAGGAAAGATAAGTGTTTTGAAAAATAGACGTTTGAAATCTTTTAAACCCGTCTATTGGGTTTCCCACCACTACACGTTCTAAGCCGCCTATAATCATTTCAAATAGACACGTGGGACTTCGGGAAGTGGCTTGACAGTTAAAAAGACAGCGCCACATCATTTAATGAAGTGATGCATGGGGAATAGAAAGGGTTTCCTTCCTAGGCAAGTTTGCGTTTTGGCGCCAGAATTTTTGTCAGACATATCCAATAAACTCCCAACGAAGAAGCTATCCCAACGGTTCAAAAAATCTACGATGTCCCCTCGCCACAAGTCCAAACGTCATTTAATTGAGACTCAGCTACATCGGGGAGAAATTTTTTTCTTTTTTGACCATGGAAAAATGACGACACAGTAGAGTCAAAACGGGTATTTAAGAAAGCCAGCAGGTGTTTCGGGAGAATTCCAAAATTAGTCACTGAAGTAAAGACATAACGGTTGAAACTCAGTAACAGGAAACAATGGCGATGGCCCTTCGTAAACCACCGACAAGCCACAGCGTTTCGACTCAGGTACATCGGGGAGAATTTTACTTTTTACTGGTAATGAAGGAAAGGATGCTAGAATTTTTTCACACAAAGAAGGTTCATCGGATTTAGAAGTTTTTGTGCAGACATTTCTTATTTCCACAAAAAATCTCTTCATAAAGGGGTAAATATAGAGGGGGCTTGAAGGAAATGCAGAGATTAGAGATAATCCCCCCATTAACAATAATGTTTGGGATTAAGGCAGCTCAACGTGGCAACTCAGCGAGGCAGCCAGAGGGACCTTCTAGCGAAGAAACTGATCGAGAGAGCTCGTCCTTTAGTCATGTTGATTAATTTAATCTTGTTGTATCTTTTGTGTATATTGACTATGAGCTATAATGATTTTAATGATGTAACGAGAATAATGGTTTTGTGTGAGGTCGAACGATATTCGCGAGAGACTAAGCTTGGCAGGGCCTGGGAGAGCTTTCATGCTCCATCGAATGACCTCGCCATGGGAACTTTAGAGGGACTTAGTTTGGAGGATTGATAAGTGAGGAACGATTGGGTCTTGTCCCGAACATCTTAGATACACCTGATAAAACACTGAAGGACCCTAACCGTGGAACCTCGGGTAGAGCAGCTTTGAGTTCCATCGGGCGTTGAGTTATGAACCAATCAACCCTCTACTTAACGTCACATCTACTGTAGGTGATGCCACTAGCTAACTAGGCAATGTCAAATCTGCACTTGAGTAAACCACCATGGTATTTGGGGCTATCAGACAGTTGGTGAGCCACTTCTGTGACGACAGCCACCTGACACACAATGGTTAGGAAAATGGCATGTCTTGGCATTTAATGTCTATGATGTGGAGCTAACTAGTGCATCAGGTATTTAATTTGGTGACATAAAGTATGAGGAATGTCTTTCATAGTCTTTAAGAAACGAGTTACCTCGGGAGTGGTGTGGGGGGATATTTAAGGACACCAACCACCCCTGAGGAGGGGATGTTCTTTTTTAGAATTCAGGAGTTATTACTAGAGATAATATACATCAGAAAGGACTTTGTTTCCAAATCAAAGAGTTTACTCACCCACTATTGTCATTTATTACGGAGCTTTAATACTTGATAGAGATTCTTGAGGGTGGTTGGTGTGTTTGCCTTCCTACCAAGGTGTATATAGGGTGTTTACTTCTCTCTCCCTCCAAATGAGTTACTTCCGAGTTCTTTATTATCTTGTTGAATTATACACAAGAGATTTTTGCGTTCAAGCTGAGTTGTATCTTCATTAAGTTGTGTTTGCGCGTCTTGTAATTAATCAACAGTGTTATTGGTTAATGTATCATTACTGTACTCCAAAAGGGGCGCCTCCATCTAATCTAAACTACCCTCATACAAGTAATTGCACATACTTTATTTTCTACAAAAATCCCCAAAACAAATAAAAGAGGGTTATACGCCTAAATTCCGTACGGAATCATCCATCACACCTTTTTCAAAAACTAAATAACACATTTTCTGCACATACACATATAATAAAATTCCATTCAAATCTATGGTATAAACCCCACCCTATGCTAAATTCGAACTATGTGGACTTTGATGTCTTTATAGGCTACGTAGGTGTTTCGGATTACAATCCGAGACTCGAGTCCAACTTTCTAATTTTCCAATTTTCTCAATTTCCCAAATTCCCTAATTTTCTAAAATCTCCCATTTTCATATATATATATATATATATATATATATATATATATATATATATCATGCTTGTTTGCATTTCATCCAATACATATTATCATTTATGTAAGGACATTTTTCTTAAGTCCGATATGTTACATTTGTGTATGCCGTACGCCGCTACATTTGGCACGCCACTTCAAGATATCACATGACGGCTTCTATCCAAATTCTAGGGGTCAAGCATTCCACATCTCCATCAAGTGTCCCACATCTGCCTCAACGACTTCACGTTCCACGATTTTATGGATCTTATGCATGTGGTAGGCAAGAGAATCCAAAATAATGAAAGAAAGGCAAGATTGGAAATTTCAAGGGCGTTTTGGTAATTTTATAGCCACATTCCGGAGGTCTGGTCAACTGGAAATTTGAAGAGCTCTACGCGAGGAAGATACTGGAAGAAACGACACCCCAATCCGATCTACGGTGAAGGAGTTATGACCTTTTGAAGATAAAGAAAATTTTATAGAAGAATGCTAATTTTTGAAACCCCAAACTAGTGAGGTACCGCAAACCGCATAGTGAACCGGTTTGGGGGGAACTGATTCTACATGCGAACCGGTTCGAGGTACATGCACAACAATAGTCCCACCGACGCAAAACTCTTTTGATTTTTCTATAAAAGCCAACTTCGGGGGATTTATTTTTCAAGAATTGGAGAGACGTTTTTTAGAGTTCTATTAGCTCAAGTCTTCATTTTTTGAGTCGCTAAACTCATATTTCTGATTTACACATCATTCCCTTATTTTTGTGAATCCTTTTGGAACCCAAGAAAACTACTTTGATTTTGTTCATCTCTGTGGGGAGATCTCTGCAACCGAGGGTTGCGTGTTATTGCTGAGGGAGTCTCTACGAAGTTTTATGGTTGTATGCCATTGAGGAGTATTGCGGTTCTTCCTTTACCGATTGGATTGCAGTCCATGTGGGTTCGCTGCGTGTGGATTCATTGCTGACGACACCGACCGACGCCTGTGGGTATTCGTGTGTCACCGTATTTCATTGTAATCCGTGTAAGTTGCGATTTACTTATTATAATGAAATAAAAGGCTTTGCCCTGCGGGGATTTTTCCTGAATATTTGTATCACATGCTTTATGTACTTATGGATTGACACACGCACACACATAGATGCATGTTTAGAGGCTGAACTGATTTGGTTTAAAGATAAACTCTAATTAAATAAGGTTTAATTGGAAACTTACGAATTAATTTAAATCGGTATCACACACCGTATCATACATTTTACAAATTGGTATCAGAGCGGGTTGCGCTAATTTATTGCGTATTCCTATTTTTCGCAAAATTGTATGATATTGATTTTTTTTGAAAAAATCAGTTTTGTGAAAAATCGCAATTTTTCCAATGGAACGTTCATTTTATAAGGTGCCTATTTTTTATGGGAATAATTATGCGTATTGGAAAGCTCGGATGAAATCTAGTTTAAAAGCTATTGACGAGCATGTTTGGCTGCTTTACGAAAATTGATGGAATCCTCCCACGGTCACCGTTGATAATATCACCTCTTTAAAACCCGTGTCGATGATTATAAAATGTCTAATTTTAATTCCCGTGGTCTAAGTGCTATTTCTGGAGCTGTCACTCCTGATGAGTTTCGCTGAATTATGACGTGTACCACGTCTAAAGAGTCTTTGGATGTTTTAAAATTGACACATGAGGGTACGAACGCGGTTAAAGAATCAAAATTACAAAATTTAGCCACCCAATTTGAGACTATCACCATGTCTGAATCTGAATGCTTTGATGATTTTTATGCACGTTTGTCGGACATTGTTAACACATGTTTTAATTTGGGTGAGGTGATTGATAACACACATGTCGTTAAAAATATTTTGAGATCTCTCCCAAAATGCTTTATTCCTAAAGTCACTATTTTGAACTCTTTGGGAAATTTGAAATCACTTAAGTTGGAAGAACTTGTAGGAGATCTTCAAACCTATGAGATTGACATGTTTCCCCAAATTATTAAGACTAAGGATAGAGGCGTTTCTTTAAAGACTCATCTTAAGAAAAAGAAAGAAAAATTTTGTGAGTTCGATTCTGAGGGAGACTTTGATGATTTGGCCTTACCTACGAAAAATTTGAAAAAAGTTTCTCAAAATTTCTAAAGAAAATTCTTCCAATAAAAAGAGATTTTTTGAGAAAAATAAAAAGAAAGGAAAGGCCAAAGAAAGCGGTGAGGAGGGGGAAAAAGATAATGACTCAGATGAGGAGTGTGAGGAGGAAGTTGATAACGTGACTTGTTTTGAATGTGGGGGAAAGGGGCATAAGTCGTTTGAGTATCCTACGTGGCTTAGAAAGAAAGGAAAGAAAGTATCCATGCTCGCCACACTTAGTGATAGTAGTGAAGATGAGGGTGATGAGACTATTCATGAGAAGTTTGTACCATTGTCGAGTCGTGTGAGCACACCCACTTTTTCCCACAATAGTGCACACGAATGCGATAGTGATGATTTGAGCGCTTCAAGTGAGGGAGAAAGCGAGAGTGAAGGTGGAGATTAAAGTGATCTCCAAAAAGCATTTAGATATTTGTACACCGAGACCTTGAAAACAAAGAAGTATAATAGAGATCTAGGTCGGGTTTTAGATTTGGAGAGAGAGAAGGAGGTTTTAAGAAAAGAGAAGTGTGATTTGACCAACATGTTTTCTAGTTTGACGACACGTGTATCCCAACTCGAGAGTGATCTCAAACGTGACAGGGAGGTCAAAGTCAATTTTGAGAACACATCGAAGAAGGTTGAAAAGGTGGTTCTTAAGGGTAAAGGTGAGAAGTTAGGAATAAGTCATGACGGTGCTTCTACTTCCCAATTAGCACCCGAGCCGGTTCCCACTTTAGTGTTAGATTCACGTGAGTCTCACATTAACCCAACTAGGCATCCCATTCCTATTAGGAAAGCGCGTCCTAAAGTTTTTGAGAAAGGTGTTCCTAGGACTATATATGTTTGTTCCCATTGCAAAAGGAGAGGACAACTTAGGGAATTTTGTTTTAAGTTGGGTTATGTGTGAAGTTTTGCCTCTACACGTGTTTCTTATACACATGCACCCACACATGATACTTTACATGCTCCGGGAGACTACATGAGGGAGTTTTCACATCTAGGTGAGCAAGTTAAGTTTTTAGTCAAAACTTCACAAGATTTGATGGAGGTTTTTCATAAGTTGGCACACCTAACGATTGAGGTTTGACTTGTTTACTAGCATAGGATGTTTTTCATGATGTCAATATTTGCCTATTGCTAGTATGTATCATTTTTGTATGTTTTATTTTTTTTGGAAAAATGTTGAAAAATACAAAATGATTTTATTTTTGATAAAATTTGTGAGAAAATCCAAAAAGATTTTTGTATTTTGTTTGCACCGTTTATGGATTGACACTTAGGATGATCGAGTCACAATATCATTCCATTTTTCATGTGATTACTTGATAGTGTTTTGAGACAATAGGTCAAGTCATCCATGTGCTTTATAATGTTTGGGGTCATTAAGATGTAATTAAGTGTTACTTCCTGTATGTTTGAATCATGTTTTCCTTTATTGCACACATTTACGGATTTGTTTGATTATTGTGCTTGTCTTATCACATGTTGGTTGGGTATTTTCACTTCAATCCTATCGTTAAAACGAATCAAACAGGATAAAACTTGATAAGAAAGTTATGCATGTAAGAGCCGTTTGTGAGGTTGTGTGCTTTATTTGAAAATGGTGAAGGGCTACGAAAGATTTTCATTTATCCTTTGCGATTAAGCCTCCGTTTAAATTGGACCTAAAAAATTGAGGAAGTTTTTTATCTGGGGTCCAAAGAGGTTTAAAAGAGCCCGAAAAAATTTAAAGGCAATAAAAAGAAATTCATGCCAATTATGGGCCATTTAGGTTTTTGCACCAATTCTCCAAAGTTTGAGAATTTAACACCTCTAAAAGAAAATATATATGATGGAGTTTGGTTGGAGATTTTATAACGAGTTTGCACATCCTTGAAAGTCTTCAAAAAGTGCTAAATAGTTTTAGATGTTATTGGTGTGGAAATCACTTTGACTTTGATTTGTTGATTTGCATAAGACGATATCATCTAAATTCAACAATTTTTACACCTAAGGACACTTTTGATGTTCATTCATTAGGAGTACACTTATTCATCATGCACATATGATTGATTTAGTTTATTTACCTATCGAATGTGTTCACACCCATTCATTCCATTTCCATGACTTGGTTGTTTGAGTTTAAATCCATGGTGTGATTTTTGGTATCTTATTTTTGTATGAAAATTTTGAAAAATCAAAAATAGTTTGTGAATGTTTTTGGGACATACCTTTGCATGCGCATTGATTGATTCATATTTGCTATGCATTTTAACGTGACACTCCATGTTTTGATTATTTCTTTTTATTTGTCTATTTGGGGGCATCATAAAAAAGGGGGAGAAAGAATTATCATGTTATGGGGGAGTTTTTGCATTATGGGGGAGATTTAATTTTATTATGATTTATTCTTATATCATTTCAAACTCGATACGTCACATGGTATTTGCTTTATCTCATGTGTGTAGGTACTACATTGATGATCATATGTTGCACGCCCTGATGAGAAAAGATTCGGAATTTTGAAGATTTGAAGAACAAATGATGAAGACTTACTCAGTTGTATCTTTCTAGTTTTGGGTTCATGGGAGGGTAGATTTGTATAGGTCAATTCAATGATAATAATTCGGATTTTTTATTTTGTACCGGCATAGACATAGGGAGAGATTTGTAAGGACATTTTTCTCAAGTCCGATATGTTACATTTGTGTATGTCGTATGCCGCTACATTTGGCACGTCACTTCACGATATCACATGACGGCTTCTATCCGAATTCTAGGAATCAAGCATTCAACATATCCATCAAGTGTCCCACATCTACCTCAACGACTTCACGTTCCATGATTTTATGGATCTTATGCAAGTGGTACGCAAGAGAAGCTAAAATAATGAAAAGAAGGCAAGATTGGAAAGTTCAAGGGCATTTTGGTAATTTTACAGCCATAGTCCATAGGTCTGGTCAACTGGAAATTTCAAGAGCTCGATGCCACGAAGATACTGGAAGAAATGGTACCCCAACCCGAGCTACGGTTAAGGAGTTATGACCTTTTGAAGATGGAGAAAATTCCATAGAAGAATGCTAATGTTTTAAACCCCAAACCAGTGAGGTACCGCCAAACGCATAGTGAACCAGTTCAGGGGGAACCGGTTCTACATGCGAACCGGTTCGGGGTACACACATAGCAACAGTCCCACCGACTCAAAACTCTTTTGGTTTTCCTATAAAAGCCAACTTCGGGGGAGTTATTTTTCATGACTTGGAGAGACGTTTTTTAGAGTTATATTAACTCAAGTCTTCATTTTTTTCATGTTTCTGATTCACACATCATTCCCATATTTTTGTGAATCCTTTTGGAACCCAAGAACACTACTTTTCTTTTGTTCATCTTTGTGGGGAGATCTCTGCAACCAAGGGTCGTGTGTTATTGTTGAGGGAGTCTCTACGAAGTTTTATGGTTGCATGCCATTGAGGAGTGTTGAGGTTCTTCCTTTGCTGATTGGATTGCGGTCCATGTGGGTTCACTGTGTGTGGATTCATTGTTGACGACACCGACTGACGCCTGCGGGTATTCGTGTGTCACTGTATTTCATTGTAATCCGTGTAAGTTGCGATTTACTTATTATAATGAAATAAAAGGTTTTTCCCTGCGGGGATTTTTCCTGAATATTTGTGTCGCATGCTTTATCTACTTATGGATTGACACACGCACACACATAGATGCATGTTTAGGGGCTGAATTGATTTGGTTTAAAGATGGACTCTAATTAAATAAGGTTTAATTGGAAACTTACGAATTAATTTAAATCGGTATCACACACCGCACCATACGTTTTACAGTTTCCTAATAACGATTAATATCGTGATAAATGCACAAATCATATTTTCTATCTATTTCATTTTGGGAACATTCTTATGGATGACCTCACTCTTTCTTGTCCATGGTATGAGTTGAATGATTCCGATCTCCATTATATAAACACGAACACACTTCACGGGGATATAAAGGAAAATAATAACACTGGCCCATATGAGACCGAAAGAGCGGGTTGGGTGACTAACACCTTCCCATTCTGTAACTTAGCCCCTGAACCTTTGAACTATTGGTTTTGTATGCATCGATTTGTCCTTGATGCCACTCTCTTGAAGTGGCAACATGTTGTTTTGCCTGTTTTGTGCAAAATAGACGGGCGACTCCATCTCTTCACATTTACCCCCACACCGACGATAGCCGAAGCACCTTTCAAAGAGGGGTATGAGACCGCGATGCAGTCTTCTCGAGGGATCTCTCCCCTGACACTGGCCGAGATGGGCACTGGACCATCTCAAGAAATTTTACTCTTAGTTTAAAATCTCGGCGTGCTATGACTCTTCTCGTCCCCCTTCTATTATAAAAAAAACCTTCATTTCCCCTACCCAGAACTATAAGAGACATTATCCTCTCAAAAACCTTTTTCTTTTCAAAATGAAACTGAGGAAAATTTTAAAAACCCCCAAAGATACGTAGGCAGTCCATACTCCATACATGGGCACTGTCCCCTTCCTTTTCACAAAATGCTATTCTTTTCTAAGCTCCGAGAATGGAGTTCCATTTCATTATTTACATGAATAAAATGATTGTGTATGCCTTAGAGATTGGTATAGATAATTCAAATGCAAAATTCATCAAGAGACATAACAAAATATGATTAAAATTAATTTTTATTTCTGAATAAGGAATACAGTGCTGTTACATGAAGTATCAGTGATGGAAGTTAAACAAGCCACCCCCTTCTACTAATTAAACCATTCCTTAACAAACCTAACCCTTACCAAGTTACACTAACAATTATTCCAAACCCCCCAAAACACAAAACACCTAAATTACCCTAGCTTCACAAAAATCACCTAAACATCACAAGACATTGCCTTTAACTGCCCGACGGCCCCGCTTCGTCTTCATTTTTGCCCCACGGAGGTACCTATGTCTACCACTCCTATTAACACTCTGTATGCACTCCATAGAGTGGTACGCCCTAACAAGCCTGGATAAAACCATAACACCTTCCTTCATGGTGTCGAAGGAAATAAAACCACATTGGATTTATCTCTTCTGCTACGATTTCATCTACTATCTGCTTTCATAACCACTTCAGGTAGTACCCAAACATATTCTAGGCCCATCCCAAAGATTGTGATGGACAAATAGACGGTCTACAGTGCTGTCACAAGGAGCCCGACATCATTCTCAGTGATTCAAATAAATCCTCCATTGGGAAAAAGTTCGTTATGCAAGTAAGCATAATTTGTTCCCACTCGACTTGGAGCAGAAGCCGCCAGGGGGAATAGAAGGAAATCTGCTGAAGGCCCACCAACTGCATATATTGTTACTCTCTAAGTTGCAAAAACAAGTGGAAATATCCCCACCGTGGCACTAACTAGTGAAGACATCATGCTCCGTAATCCACAAAATAGTTGACCTAGTTCTCTACTAATGGGCCGAAACTAAAGAAAGGCCGGACAAAGAAATTAGGTAGGCCCGTGAAAGGATACTCAGGAGGGACCTCTAGACGAAACCTCTCTTTAAGGCATATGAACAACGTCACCGAGATTCCCCTTATACAGTCATAATAACCCTCCTTCCAAGCATCAGGACCGTTCTGGGTCTCAGCCACCGCCACCGCCGTAGGATTATGACGGTAAGACATCCATGCCGTTATCGTAGCCATTTGGGGATCAACCATTAAGTACCCTATCATAAATAAAAGCCTCGCGATAAGACCAAAATAAATAGCTCCGACAATGCTAGCATCCTCAAAACCTCTCAAACGCACTAAATGCATGAAGAGAAATGATCCCTCCAGTAACCACCGATCAAGCCGCCGAAGGAGAAATATGGTGAAACTCCACTAGAAATGTCCGAGGAGAATGAGAAAAATTGAGCATGGGGCTGACCCCTAACATGGATGAGAATTCTTCATAGGTAGGATAAACCTTGTCCTGGATAAAACGGAAGACATGGTCCTTAGGATACTATAATTGTACCACCACTGTTAGCAAGTTCCAGTCTATGGCTCGATTACGCCATAGAGAAACCTGATGCATGTTGAAAGAATAATAATCCACATTGTATAGACACATGGCCTCCATACCATCAAGGTAAGAAGAGAATACTTTATACATGGGAAGATCCATTTGGAGAATAAGAAATGAGAAGCAAGAAGAGAAATGTGGGTATTGGTATAGAAAACACATCCCATACCCCTCCTTTTATACTCAAAATCCTACGAAAAAATCATAAGAAACCCGATTAATTCTCAGCCCTACAAGAGTACACTGATGTACAGGAAAGTGCAATTGAATCCTAGGGACGATTTGACTTGATCCCCATGATGATAGGTTGGTCAAGGGGTATGCTGATCGACACCCCCTTATTTTGGAAAATTCCATCTTTACTCTTTTATCGAAATCAATTTCCAAAAAAAATCCTCATTTTGAAAAATTACCCCCGGGTTATTCTTTTTAAATTTACTCATTCACTTTATTATATTAGACAAACATTCCATTGAAAAAAATCATTTTCATTCTTAAAATAAATTCTTACTCAAAAAAATAGAATTTAATTATTTGTACTCCCTTTTTCTAAAATAATAATAATAAACATTATGCCTTCCAATTCCATACTTATCTCTATCTTTGCATAATATAAACAATCTCCATAGAAAATTAAAAGTGCATATATGAGAAGTCACTAAATCAAGAAAAGTTCAAAAAAAGAAAATGCATATTTCTTTATATACATTTTGCTTTACTTAGTTACATTTTGCAGATTGAAAAGGAAAACAGGAAAATACAAATGTGACTTAGCTCGAACCCTCAACTCTCCCTCTCAAGCCCTCAACCCCCACAAGGGATGCGCTTTCCTTGACGACTAGCGGTGGATCATACACTCCTAGAACATGAACATTCATATTAGGTGGAAGAAGACACAAAGCAGGAAGGAGCTAAAATACTAATATAATTAGATATGGAGGACATCCACTCCTCGATATCCCTCAGCCTGTTGATCGGCACCTAAACATACTGCAAGTAAAATAACAACAAAAGTCAAATCAGTGAGTAAAGAAGCAAAGAAAAATCAATTGATAAGAGAAAGAGAAATGATATACCTCAGGCCGGAGGGCCTCATCTGTAAGGTGTGTCAACCAAGACACCGAAGCATTGGGACGGTGTGGCACGCTCAGTGACTCCCCACTACTCAGTCAAAAATTATAGGAAAGGCAAGTAACCTGAATGATCAGAGCCTCCTCTGCTGTCGCCATCGACATGCCACCACCTGTCCCGTGGGCCGATCCCAACGGAGCACTAGTAACCCTACCCTAAGTCATGGCGGGTGGAGGAATGTTCTCCACGTCATAGATATAGGAGGGAATCAACCATCTCGTCACGAAATAGATATAATCATAGCTCGCCACAGTATCCGTGTAGAGCATATAGGGCTCATTGATTATCGCTGTCGCCCGAGCATCGTCTGACATATCTCTCACTCGCGTCATGTACATAGACAACCAGTATTGGATCCACCACCACCTCCTCCAAAATCTACCTCACCATCCTCTACCCTAGGAACCAGACAGACACAAACTCATGTGCAATAAATCTTCGCATCTGTGAATTGTCACACCCCACTAAATTCTGGCGTCGGCCGCCACCAAAACTAAGCCGGGTGCGAGTAAACTAAATGTCATCCTTAGCATGTGACAAATATGAGACATAAATTTTTTAATCCACAAGATAAATTATTTTAATCAAACCCAAATATGAATGACATCCGACTGATAAAACACCAAAGTGAGATTAAAAATCCATCACAAGTGATCTCCGAATATCTCAATAATTAAATAAATAAATCCAACTTAATCTTAAAACAACTTTGGAACCGAAAGTCCCAATAAACTCAAAAGTAATCTCATAATAAAAACGACGGAATAGAAAAAAAGTCTAACTACTAAAACAATAAAATCGCTCTAGCCGCACCTCCAAAAATGTCTCCAATAAACTCTATGCAGCTACTCCAAATATTCTTGAAAAAGATTAGTCAACACATGTGTCAGAGCCAAAGCCCCAAGCACGGCTACTATTCTAAATTAGGGTCCCTAAACCCAGATAATAGTGCAATATATATCGACCATAACAATAAAATCTTTTAATTACGAAGGTTATTAATCCCCAAAATAAATTTCTAATTACCCGCAAGGTTTCTTTAAAAATGTGCCACACCAATATTATTTTGATTAACCCAAATTCCCAACAATATTCCATTTAATTAAAAGAACCACAATTATAATTTACCAAGACACACATCTCCTTGTCAAGTCCGTCGTTTGATCCGTTTTTATCCTGCGATCCTCGCGATATGACAAGGTTCCACACACACACACACATCTCCTTGTCAAGTCCACCGTCTGATCCGTTTTTATCCCGTGATCCTCGCGATATGAAAAGGTTCCACACATTACACGACATAAATCGTCCTCTGACCCGCTTAAGCTGTCGGCCCTAGACACATTATGTCGCCAATAAATTTTAATATCCGTTTTAGTCCTGCGATATTAATTTCCAAAATTTCTTATACTCATTAGTCAAATTATTTTCCTCCACCCTTAATTGCGATGTGAAAATCCTCAAAATATCTCTTAATCCCAACTAAGGGTTCCGAAAACACAAATTCGTCCTATCCTAAGTAAAGGATGATTATAAAATTTTACTCCACCTAGATATCAATCCTAGGCTATCGTAACAATGGTGTAGTATAGAAAATCACCCCCCACCCCAAATTATATAACCCGCATAGAATTACACCAACTAGTCTCATGCCTAATTAGCATAAATCGCAACTAAGGCCCACTTACTAGTCTCATACCTAACAAGTGTAATATAACAAAGGTATGAAAACCAATTGCCTATAAATCCCAACGTCCCCGAGATATAAAAAATTATAATACTTCCATAAAGTGGCACAATTAACAATTTATAGCAACATTCATAACAGCACTCAATTCCCAATTAAATAAGTTTAATCTAAATAGTGGAAATTAAGGACACATAAATATTGTGATTTTCCGAATAATAGCTACATGCAAGTCCTATCATAGTTATTATTTTCTAACACAAGTAATTAGTTTTATCTAGGGTTCTCACATGAAATATCAAAATTTACTTTCTAAGGGCTCCTCTACATACACATGCCCATAACACAATCGACTATACCAACACAACCCAAAGAATAACAAGGTTATAAGTATTCAGTAACATTAATATTTCATGCAAAACAGTTCCCAAATTTATCTCTTTAATAATTATATTCATAACTTATTTTAAAAAACATGAGTTTAATGGAGGCTACAATCAAGACACATAACACTAAGGGAAAAGAATAGGGTAAATATGCCTTTGATTAAGATGAAGAAAATCCGAGTCGACGGCTGGATTCCTCTCGAAAAATTAGCAAATAGTCATTCTTGAACAATCTTGATAAAACCTGGTTTAAAGATTCAAAACTTGGATTGAAAATAGCTCTCCAATGGTATTAAGGTTTTGAAGGAGGAAGAAGATGTAAAAGAGGAGATTGACGCTCTTACGGTTTAGAAGAATTGTGTTTTTAAAAGTCCTAAATTCGTCACTTTGCTTATATACCAAAAAGAGTTTGAGTCCTAATCAAATACTAACACTCGAAAAAATTATTACGGATGATCGGACCGTCAGAATTGATTAAAATTTTAGTATATTATAGAGAACGACTAGAGAGGACTGCTGTGAAAAATTCAGCTCGATCGGATGGTCGGATTTCTAAAAATATTTTTTTTTCTAAAGAGTTTTATGTTTTGAGGACTCTTAGAGAGTTTTATATTTTGAGGACTCTTCTATATAATAAAAATTCAATTAAAATTCCATTTTAATTTCGAATCCAATTTCGTTTGAAAATTTATTTTTCAAATATAAAAATCAACATTTTAAATTATAAAATTTATAAAATCCAAAATTTTATTTTTCTTCGATTTCCAAAATTAATTTAAAAATTCCCGTTTAAAAAAATCTGGGTTGTTACATGGATGTTAGCTCGTCACCTTAGTATCCCGCAGAGTCATCCCCTAGGGGTAGAAGGTCTCTTGCAATCCCCAATAGAGAATCAATATCTAGTTAAGAAACGAAGATGCCAAAAGAGAAATCAGAAAAGACGAAAGTAACCTGGTCGGTAGTCAGGGCGTTCAGAGCTCGCCACACATCTGCTAAAGATAAGGACTGATTCGGTCATCATTTGGACTTCTACCACTAGAACATCCGACAAAAGTCCCCCAAGTCCTCATCCTTCAGGGATATCAAACCTACATTTTTCCCAATCACCTCATAGAACCACGTCTCCAAAAGACAGGAATCAATAAAAACGGAACATAAGAAGAATGGAAGGAAATGCATAAAAAGGAGAAATAAATCCAAAATTACCTCCAAAAGATGCATGGCTCCCATAAAAGTCGGTCTACAACACCAAATAAAAGCATCCAAAGAAAAACAAAGGGGCACCAAAGTCAGGCTCCCCCAATCATACAATTGGACGTCAGAAGTCATCCTCAGATACGGTAGGAACCAATGATGGAAGCTGTCGCCACTCATTGCCACAAAAAATCCTTCCAGCGAAAGAAAAATAAACTGATAGACCGTCTGCCTCACTTGTCGCACGTCCATATCATCCACCCTCCTCCTTAGGAGAATTTCCTTCAAAGAAGAAATGTAGATAAAATCCCTAGGTATGATCCTACCCACGTCCCCCAATGTCGCCTGCACCGCCTCCGGTGTCACCCTCAATGTGGGGTCCACCACTTTTTGCAACCCCACATAATCAACCCCTATTAGATGCTGAACGTCTATAGGAGTAACATTCATCTCCCTGAATTCAAGATGAAAAGTGTGGGTAGTGTCCCACCACTTCTCCCCCAGAGTACACAACACCGTAGTAAAACGCGATGTATCATCTAAAGCCTGCGCCAAACGATCGAAACCAATATAGGAAACCATCCAACACACCATAATAGGGAGATTCTTCCAAACCTCCTTCAACCCTGTCATCTGTCGAGACCGAATGCTCGAAGGAGCTATGTCAGTCTGCAAAGGAAAAAGAAGAAAAAACCCTTCACTAGAAAATACAATAATGATAAAAATAAAATAGAATAACAAAGGTCACTGACTTACGAAGCCACTAGGGTTCTTCACCCTAGATGAACGGTAGTATGTAAGCTTGAGTATTAGGATACACTCATCATCTATAGGCTTGAACAAATCGAATGCATTCTCATTGCCTAATGCATGAGGCACCCTAGACTGCCACTCCATGCCTTCTTAGTCATCAACGACTAGTCACTCAGTGTTGTATCCCTCACTTGAAGAACCAGCTATTTGAAGTTTTGAAGCAAAAAGGACTTGGGAACGGTTTTTTGAGAGAGAAAACAGAAGATTCAAACACTCTAAGGTGTGAAAATTGGGGAAGGATCGCCCCCTTTTTATAGAAGGCTAAGGGTCTTGCCGATCGGCAACCCCCTAACTATACCGATCGTCAATCGTCTTCTCCTCTTCCCAAGGAAGCCTAGGAGTTGGTGCCATTTACAATTGGCACCCCAAGCCCGCCTATCGGTAACCCCTTTCAAATTTTGTACAAAAAATGCCAGAAAATTATATAAATTGTCTAGAAAATTCCCTAAAAATATGGAACATTATTTTCCTCAAAAAAATTATTTTTGGAGTACTAATCCCCTTATAAACCCTCAAAATCCCCAACAGGATTAATCTTACACCCTTTATCCCCAATATACTCCAGAGCGAAATCAATGATGAGCCCACATCCAAGTCTACTACAATTCCCAGCTAGAATCTCAAAACTAAAACATCCTCTAGTAGAGTCTCAAAATAACACAATCCCAATAGAACTACAAGTTCACCTACACCCCCAAGATAACTTAAGTTTCCCCAGGAGAGCAATTCCCCAGATTACAACTTTAAGTCATTTTAATTGACCTTGAAGTGCAAAATTGGTCGCTACAACTTAAGAACTGACCTCCACCCTCATAATTGGTCATTACAACTTCAGGTCCTCAGAATTGACCTCGACCCTCAGAATTAGTCACCACAACTTAAGGTCCTCAGAATTGACCTGAAGAGTGCGCGCTTGTTCAAACAAAGAAATTATTTAATTAAACTCGGTTTTTCAATTAAATCCTAAAACATGCATCTAGGTGTGATTGAAGACAATATGATCATGCAAGAACATTCAATCACAAATAAACACACAGGTGAGGAAAAATCCCCCAAAGGGGCAGAACCTTTTATTTTCATTATAATTTGTAAAGAACGGTTTACACGGATTACAATGAAAATAAGAGTGACATACGAAATACCCTCAGGTGTCGGTTCCGATGTCGTCGATTGAAACTCCCGTAAGAACTCCAGATGGGTAGCAATAGAAAAGAGACGGCTTCTCCACAAGTTACTCCAAATGAGTTAAAACAATCCTTTGAAGGTTTAAAGATTCACACACATATATACGAATGGATTTGTGAATCAAAAAGGCATAAAACCTTAAAAAAAAACATGAAGTCTATTTTCTGGGCTGCAAATCGCCGAAATCGTGTACAAATAAGACTTTTAAAAACATGTAGAATGTACCCAGATATTTATACGAAAATCGAGGTGGCGACGTCGCTTGAACGAGATCGCGCAACATCCTCATGTCGCTTTAACAACAGAGAGATGTCGTTTGTATGAGTTCGCGCGACATGCTCTTGTCTCTCGAACGATAGAGCGATGTCATTTGAACGAGCTCGTCGACCGAGGCAAGTCCGCTTCTACACTTAGAATTTTTTTTTCTTTTGATAAAAACGAATCATACTTCGAAAAAATATTTTCTGAAAAATTCCTAAATATTTATGAAAATATAAACAACTCCAATAAATCATTTTACCAATAACGCGAAGTGGAGTAAGGGGAATGGTTGAGCAGCATGTCGCATGAAGTATGATGCACGTGTGAAGATGATGGATACATGGATTCGGATCAAGGCCGTGCCGAATGTAGAGGTATCAGACATACATACTGTGATCTAGGACAAATAGAAAATTCTTAGATTATACCCCAGACATTTATAAAATTATGTCCTTACCAATATCCCCCTATGTCTATGTCGGTACATACATAAAAAATCCGAATTATGCTATCTCCATAAGGTAAATGACATATACGATAATATCCCGTTTAAACCCTCAAACTGAGAATACTAACTGTCACATCTTTAATCAAACTTCAACATCTTCAGCTTCAACTTTTAAACTTCAACATCTTCAGCTTTAACTTTTCAGAAACTCTCGAAGCTTTTTTCATCACGGTATGCAATCCAATAATTATCAATTTTGTATCTACACACATGAGATAAAGCAGATACCCGTGACACGCAAATATAATGATATGCAAAAATCAAAGATCAATTGAGCTTAAGAAAATCATTGATAAATCAACCAAAACAGTTCTCCCCCATAATTCATTCTCCCCCTTTTTATGATGTCCCAAAATAGACAGATATGCGAAGCACAAATAAATGCAAATGGAGAATGTCACAAGGTAAAAAACTTTCTATTTTTGAATTTTTCAAAATTTTTCACACAAAATATACAACCAAGAATCACACCGTGAAAGAGCACAAAAACAACCAAGTCGATGATAGCGGAAATGTAGGGGTGTGAGCAAATTCGATAGAAAAATCAATGCATACAAACATAACGTATGTGCACGATGAATATCGAATATTCCTAACGAATGAACTCAACATCTTCCTTAGGTGTAAAAAGTGGAATTAAAAGAAATTAACTCAATAAAATAAGCAAATCAAAGCTCAGAATGATTTTCACACCAATAACGTCCACAACTATTTAATGCTGTTTTAGGACTATCAAGGAAGTAAAAACCGGTTTAAATTCTCTAACCAAACTCCATCAGATTTATATTTTGATGAGAGGTAATCTAAATTCTCAAACATTGGAGAATTGATGGTGAAATCTAATGGCCCATATTTGGCATGTATTATTTTCTATTTCCTTTAAATTTTTTTCGGGCTCTTTTAACCTCTTTGGACCCCGGATAATTAAAATTCTTCAATTTTTTAGGTCCAATTTAATGGTGGCTTAGTATTCGCAAAGGTCAATTGAGAACCTTTCGCAGCCCTTCCCCGTGTTAAAAAAACTCACAATCTCACCAAAAAGGTTTTTTACATGCATTCCAATCTTGTCAAGTTTTGTCGGATATTGTTCATTTTTAAAGACAGGATTGAAGTGAAAACATCAACCAACATGTGATAAGACAAGCACAATAATCAAACAAATTCGTGCACGTGTGCAATAAAGGAAATCACAAGTCAAACATGTAGGAAGTAACACTTAATTACATCTCAATGACTCCAAACATTATAAAGCACAAAGATGACATGATATATTGTCTCAAAACACTATCAAATAGTCACATGAAAAATAGAATGATGTGGTGACTCGGTCATCCTAGGTGTTTATCCATAAAAGGTGTAAAACAAAATACAAAACTCTTTTTACATTTTCTCAAAATTTTATCAAAATAAAATCTTTTTGTATTTTTCAAAATTTTCAAAAGAATTTATACAAAAAGTACACATGTCATAACACTAACAAACATATATATATATAATGAAACCACGACTAGTGTATTACAAACATACAAACACAATTATCTATATGATATGGAAAGAGAAGAGTCATGTGCAAGCAAATGAGAATGAACTATTCTAAAATCTAGCGTATCCAAATGTGATTTCCTAACCCAAATGGATGTAACACGTCGACACGGGGTTTTAGAAACCAAAAAAACACTAGACTTCGACTTCCTAGGACTTCTTCCAAGATCAAAACAAAATCTTCTAAGGTGACCTATCCTGCCTCAATATGAACATGTGTAAACGGGAGGAATGTTACCTAAAGTGTGATCTTTTCTAACGTCCTTGGAATTAATTGACCCTCTAAAACAAATAATGGTTTTGGCTTTAGCACTAGAAGAATGAGAACAAGATGAGTCATTACCATCACTATCAAACCTACTCGAGTCTGTCAAATTATTTTTTAACTTCAAATTTTTTGACTCAAGCAAAGAATTAGACTCTTCCAATCTGAGGAACTCCTTCTTCAAATTATCAATCAAACCTACAAGGTTATCTCGCTCCCCCTCAATAAAAACAAACTTTTCCCTAAGAGTTTTTCACGTGCCACAAACTCATTGATTAAAATATTTTTATCCTCTTTGGCACAAACACAAACCCTCGAATTTTTAAGGTTCTCTAATTCTTTTTCTAAAAATAGGACCATATCATCACTCTCCTTCTTGGACAATTTTAAAGCATCAAATTCATGGTCCAGGGCAACAAATTTCTCACGATAAAAATCTCTTTGATTTTGAACCGTTTGCAAAAGATCCATTGGGATTTAAAACGATAATTTTCTTTTTTCAAAACTTCAATTCTTTTCTTAAATGTCAAATTCATACTATTTAAATCATTACAACTTTGACTTGTGTCAATAGGAGGGGGCATCAAACTAGACAAGTGATCCATTGAAAATTGCGACAAAATTTCAAAAATCATATTTTTCAAAAAAATCAATATCACACAATTTTGCGGAAAATAGGAATACGCGATAAATTAGCGTAACCCGCTCTGATACCAATTTGAAGAGTGCACGTTTGTTCAAATAAAGAAATTATTTAATTAAACTCAGTTTTTCAATTAAATTCTAAAACATGCATCTAGGTGTGATTGAAGACAATATGCTCATGCAAGAACATTCAATCACAAGCAAACACACGGGTGAGGAAAAATCCCCCAAAGGGGAGAACCTTTTATTTTTATTATAATTTGTAAAGAACGGTTTACACGGATTACAATGAAAACAAGAGTGACATACGAAATACCCTCAGGTGTCGGTTTTGATGTCGTCGGTTGAAACTCCCGTAAGAACTCCAGATGGGTAGCAATAGAAAAGAGACGGCTTCTCCACAAGTTACTCCAAATGAGTAAAAACAATCGTTTGAAGTTTTAAAGATTCACACACATATATAGGAATGGATTTGTGAATCAAAAAGGCATAAAACCTTAAAAAAAACTTGAAGTCTATTTTCTGGGCTGCAAATCGCAGAAATCGTGTACAAATAAGACTTTTAAAAACATGTAGAATGCACCCAGATATTTATACAAAAATCGTGGCGGTGACGTCGCTTGAACGAGATCGCGTAACATCCTCATGTCGCTTGAACGATAGATAGATGTCGTTCGAACGAGTTCGCACGACATGCTCTTATCTCTCGAACGACAGAGCGATGCCATTTGAATGAGCTCATCGACCGAGGCAAGTCCGCTTCTACACTTAGAAAAATTTATGCTTTTGATTAAAACGAATCATACTTCGAAAAAATATTTTTTGAAAAATTCCTAAATATTTATGAAAATATAAACAACTCTAATAAATCATTTTACCAATAACGCGAAGTGGAGTAGTGGGAATGGTTGAGCAGCACGTCACCTGAAGTATGATGCACGTGTGAAGATGATTGATGCATGGATTAGGATCAAGGCCGTGCCGAATGTAGCGGTATGAGACATACATAATGTGATCTAGGACAAATAGAAAATTCCTAGATTCTACCCTGGACATTTATAAAATTATGTCCTTACATGACCTCTATCATCAGAATTGGTCGTTAGAACTTCAGGTCTTCAGAATTGGCCTCGTCCCTAAGAACTAGTCGCTACAACTTAAGGTCTTCAAAATTGACCCCATCCCTCAGAATTGGTCGCTAAAACTTAAGTTCCTAAAAATTAACCTCGACCTTAAGAATTGGTCGCTACGACTTAAGGTCCTTAGAATTAACCTCGAGCCGTAGAATTGGCCATTACAACTTAAGTTCCTCAAAATTGAACTCGACCTGTAGAATTGGTCGTTATAACTTAAGGTCCTCAAAATTGACCTCGAACCTCAGAATTGGTCGCTATAACTTAAGTTCCTCATAATTGACCTCGGCCTTCAAAATTGGTCTCTCCAACTTAAGGTCCTCAGAATTGACCTCAACTCGTAGAATTGGTCGCTACAACTTAAGGTCCTCATAATTGACCTCGTCCCTAAGAATTGGTCGCTGCAACTTAAGGTCCTTAGAATTGACCTCGGCCCTTAGAATTGGTTGCTATAACTTAAGTTCCTTAAAATTTACCTCGGCCCTCAGAATTGGTTTCCACAACTTAAGGTCCTCTAAATTGACCTTGGCCCTCAGAATTGGTCGTCACAACTTTAGGGCCTCAGAATTAACCTCGACCCATAGAATTGGTCACTATAACTTAATGTCCTCATAATTGACCTCGACCCTGAGAATTGGTCGCTATAACATAAGGTCTTATTAGTTGACCTCGACCCATAGAATTGGTCGTTGTAGCTTTAGGTCCTCAGAATTGAACTCGATCTGCATAATTGGTCGTTACAACTTTAGGTCCTCAAAGTTGACATTGACCTACATAATAGGACACTACACCGTAAGGTCCTCATAATTAACCACGACCCTCAAAATTGGTCATCACAACTTTAAGCCCCAGAATTAACCTTGGCTATTAGAATTGGTCATCCCCAGCATCATTTTAGGTCCACTTAATCGACTTTAACCCGTTGAATTGATCTCCCTAGACCTTTAGAATAGATCTTACCACATCTTTAACCAATTGAATGGGTCAGCCTCGTCTCCTTAGGTCCTCAAAATTGAACTCCACCCAATGAATTAGTCATCCTCATCTCCTTAAGTCCTCAGAATTGACCCCGATCCACTGAATCAGTCATCAGAATGGACCTCGACCCTCTGAATCGATTACCCTCATACTCTAGGTCCATAGAATTGACCTAAAATCCTGTTACCTAACGTCGATGTGTCATCTATCGTTCGATAGCCTTCACTTCTTCCAAGCTTTACCATTGAGGGACTATCTATAGACACCCTACCCCTTGATCCCCACTCATTCATCACAAACCCTATGTAATTCTCCGATTACCGATCTAAAGCCATCGGGTGCTCTCGGGCCCGGTATACTTTCTTGTCTAAGTGAAGCTCAATGAATCATTGAAGGTATCTAAATACCCTTTCCAAAAATCCACCTCATGTGTAAATCAGCCTTATGGTTTGGATAAACGGTTCATTTTAACTCGAAAATTGATTTGGAGGCCACCGGGTGCTCCCGTGTCCCATTTGACCGTGGTCAACTCTTCAGCTCGAACGAAGATAAATGAATATTTGAAGGGCTCTCAATACCATTTCTAATAGTCCATCACATGCACAAATCATCCTTATGGTTCAGACGAGCGATCCGTTTTGCTTCGAGAATTTCTTGTCTAGTGATAAATAGGCGCTTCCAAGCCGCATTTGACTTTGGTCAACTCCCGAACCTCGGTGTGTCTCAATGGATTTTTAAACATATATAAATACCTTTTCCAATGATCTGTAGATTGCACGATTCTGACTTATTGTTCACATTTTATGATCATTTCTCCAAAAAACTCGCCTTAGACTGGTGAATGGCACCCTGAAGACCCTGCTTATCGGTAGTGTGTCTGAGGTTCTATGCTAATAGGGAGGTCAAGGACCCTCCGAATTGGCAACCCCCTTGGAATTATAAATAGAGGTCATGGCCTCACTTTTAAAGGCATCCTGAACATCTTTCTCATCAATTCAGAGAACATTCTCTCGAATTCAAAGTTGTCCTCCTCTTAAAAAGCCCATTCCCCACATTCCTTCCATCCTTTCAATACTCATTTTAGTAAATTCTCACCCACTTACTCATACCACCATCACCTTATTGTGATATCATCGCATCTACAATCAAGTTCCACTTAAGTCTTCGTAAGGAGGTCCAATTTTCCACCCTTGTCTTTAAATTCTCTTATTTTAGCATTAGTAACTTTATATTCACTTTAATGATTTATTTCATTACATCACATACCTTAATCTGAAACCTTTATTATTAGTATTTGCACATACTTTATTTTCATAAAAAAACAAAAACAAGAAAAAAAAGGGTTTATTTATAAATTTTAAATGGGGAATTCCTATCACGTTTTCTCACACTAAAACACCTTTTTCCTACACACACATATAAGAAAAGTCCCCAATTGGATTTATGGGTTAAACCCCACCTCGCATTGTCTTAAAACCACATGAACTTTGATGCCCCCTCGGGCTACATAGGTGTCTTGGATAAATTCCTAGACTCGAGTCCTTATATTTATATTTGTTATGTTATTATACACAGATTTGATATCTTTGCATGCTTGTGTCCTGTCCAATATATGCTTTCGTTCTTCTATAATGACTTGTGAACTGACAATCACTTACACCACACTTTGAATTACTATTTTTGGAACACTCATAAGGATGACCTCACTCCGCCTTTTTCCATACGCGAGTTAAGTGATTCCATTCTTTATTTATATTATGTACATAAGCACACACTTCACGGAGTTTAACAGGTGAAGATTAACACATGCCCATGAGAGACCAAAAGGGAGGGTTGGGTGCCTAACACCTTCCCATTCCATCACTTAGTCCCCGAAACCTTGAACTACTTGGTTTCGTAAGCATTCGTATTGTCATTGATACCGTTCTTTCAAGGTCGCAACATTTCTTTTGCCTCTTTTGTTAAAAATAGGCCAACAACTCTGTCTCTATATATCACCCCACATCAACGATGGCCGAGCATCCTGAGAAAGGGCCCAATCCGTCACGAACGCCGAATGGGAAGGAAAGGGATGAGAGGAAAACTTTGTCGACCCTCGACCCCCTTTGGGATGGCCATAAGACGAAATAAAGGAATAAGACTCTTTTATATCTGATAAGTTCCATGTTAAGTTATTCAGGACTCTGAAATTTGTATTGGGATTTTACATAAGAGAGAGTTTTATATATTCTGAATTTAGTTTCATCTTTACCGATCAATTTAACTTCCACGAAACTGTAGATTTAGCGTAAGTTCATTCTAGGACATGTTTGGATTTGGGGGAATTGGACACTAGTGCTGTGGAAGGATCCAAGGAAGTTGAAATCAAGGACATAAGTATATTTTTTTGTAGGTTATCCCAAAGATTACAAAGGTAGATTATGTCATGTTTGTAATACCCCACAATTTTGATGAATTAACTAAGTCATTAATTTATTAATTTGTGATAAATTTTATTTATTTTATAATGGAAAAATTGAATTTTACATAGATTAATTGAAAATAAAAGTTTTATATAAGAAATTGGATTTGAAATGTAATTGGTTATAATTATATAATTTAATAAAGTGTTTTTGCATAATTGTTATTAATTCAAAGTTTGTGATTAATTTGGCAATTATAGAAGGTAAATGAAGATTTGATCATTAAGGGATTTTTAGTTTTGAAATAAGGGTAAAATGATATTTGGAATGTTACTTGGGAAAGATTTTGGGGTTAGGGTCAGCTAAGGAAAGAAGTAAAATAAAAATAAATTGGGATTTATTTGGATTTGGTGACAGCAACCCAAGAGGTAGGAGCCACCATAGCAGTTCTACGAGGCTGCCATAGCGGTCTCCAAGTTGCCATAATGGGCTGCAAGTCGCTATTGTGGGCTTATAGATTATAAAACGAAGATAAAACATTTTGGTTTTGGGGCCTAGGGCTAGGATTTATTGGCCTATAGTTTTCATGTACTCATAGAGTAGAGATATATTCTTATAGTTCAGATTGTTAGATATTGATATTTGGGGCATCTGGATATTAGGGAAGATCGTTGATTTAAAGGGGTTAAATTGAAGATTTGGCATTCTATGGTAAACCCGAATGTGGAATTTGTAAGATTAGAGGATTTGACTTATTGGCCAGGATTGATTTGAGTCATTGTGTTGTACGAGCAGTGTGAACATCATTTAGGTGAGATAAGGTTTTTGTTATAACTTCCTAGAGTGGGATAGTTACTATATTCCATGATTTCTTTTAAATTAGGTGCAGTAATTTACCTAGAGGTGATTCCACGGGAGAACGAATTAGCGCTAATTGAGATTTAATATAGTTGATGTGTATGTTTTAGTGTATGGTAAGGTGGGAGTATAACTATATTCGGGAACCCAGAGTGTTAGCGTTAATGTATCTTGGAATGAATATAAGGTTATAGATGTGTTGTACCGTTTTTTTTGAATAAATGGAGATGCTTAGTGTGACCCTTTAACATTGGGTTAGAATGTGTATGTAATTTATCTTAAACCATTAGTGAGGGTTGTGTATATTATGTTGATTTGCCCTGTTAATGAGGGTTGTAGATGTAATCCTACAGCATTGGTTCGGTATGTTTATATGTTTATTTGATTCAACCTGTTAACAAGGGTTTAAATGGATGCTTTACGTGCTATACACACCATTTTTAAATACTCACGATGACATACTAGGAGGGATTCCATTATGGGACACGTATGGCACAAATCATGATCGGGTCTTAGTGAGTAACGAGTTTGCCATGGTCATTTTACCCCAAAGTCGTACGTATAGGTATCTATGTACGAAGAGGGTTAATGGAGAGATATCATTGTATAGTCTTTGGTATATTGGACCATATGGATGATGGGTACGCATAGTGATTTATCCTTCGATCATGATGAGGTATTAGGGCTGGGGAAACCGGAGACTATACCTAGTACAAGTGACTGATCCTTGAAGGTAATATGAAAGAGACTTTGTTATGTGTGGGCATGATAATAGCCCTTTTTTTGTACATGTCGAGGGTCATACCTTTCTATCGATGTTAGATATGAGGGAGTCTTCCTCCTACCATATGTGATTACTGCGTGGTGGTGCGAGAGTTAGTTGTACCGGTTTATATGCTATATTAGAGATATATGTGACTTGTAGTAGGATGTCTACCTACATACTTATGTTTTAGATTCGTGTATTATATATATATATATATATATATATATATATATATATATATATATATACTAGATATATGTATATTATATTGTTGGCATGAGATAGTCAAATGTGTATAGACTTGAATTATAAGCCTGTTATTGGTATATTGGTTATTTGGTGAGACGCGCCGTAGGTTCGAGACTAGTAGACAACTTATGTCTCATAATGAAATATATAAATTTAAAGATGAGAAACTAAAGATTAAAGAACGAATATGTAAAGCTTTAATCAGATGGGCTACATATGGGTTATGGATTTTGAACCGCATGTCATTTTTTATTGTTCGGGTTGGGATAAAACATTAAATATAATGCATAGTTATGATTTATTCTAATTTAAGTTATACTTTTATACTTTAGAGACTTGTTGTTAACATTGTGGATTTTAACATTTTCAGGATTTAAGTCGTTAGAGCCGCTGTCTTGACTAATGTTGTTGATTGTCATCTCATCCTGTTGTAGATTCTTAGGATATAGGTGGCTTTGTCCTGCATGCTAACTCCATTTTTATTCTTGTCATTAAAATTTTTGTTGTAAGGAATTTATGTGGTTCTTTACCCTGGTTATGTTTTGAGAGCGTTTACATGTACAATTGGTATCAAAGCATTCCATGTTCTTGTGATACCCCGTATTTTTGTGATATTTATTTATGGGATTAATTGAATTAAATGTGTATTAATTGAGAAGTGATCCGGATAAAATACTAACGATATGTGAATTGGTATTTGATTATAATGCGTATATATGGCAATATATGAATATTGAGAATATTAAAATTGTCGCGAGATAGAAAGACGGTAATTTGGAAATTTTGTTGGGACGCGTGTGACAGTCGCGCCAGGAACATTATTTAATTAAAAAGTGAATTTTATTTTTATCAACCGTATGGTCATTTTGAGTGCGCCAACGTGTCCGAAAGGGTCGAAATAGTCTGAAAACACTAGCCGTGGGTTTAGTTTGGGTCCCGGGGCATTTTTAGGCCATACCGGCAACTTAAAAGGGTAGTTTGGTAATTTTGGAATTTGGGGATTTATGACCAACGAATTTTGGGAGTTTAAAATAGGGAATTTCAGAACCCACTAACCCATTACCAGCAATTAACTGAGTTGAGGGCAACGGGAGTTTTAGGAGAGGTTAGGAGAAGTCCCCAAAAAGAGAAACACAACCTCCATCTTCAACCTTCAACCTTGGGAGAAAAAGGAGAGAACAACCTTCATCAATTCAACACCAAATTCAGAGAAAAATCAAAGGCAAGTGGTTTAATTACGTTATTTACAACGAATGTTTCTTCCATGCCTAGAAATTCATAAAAATTTGCATTGTTTTGGGAGATTGACAAAAACCCATTGAATTGGAATTAGAAATTCACATTTTGATAAGGAAATTGCATGTAGAATTATGTTTGGGTGATTATTCTGATAGAAATACATCTTTTATATCACAAAAACGGATTTAATTATGTCTATTGATGACTTTAAATTTCTAGGGTTCATGTTCATGAGATTTGGGAAAAATTGGGGAGATTTGATGATTAGATGTGGTTTAGGATGATTTGACCCCATATAAATGTTATTATACGACTTAAGTATGTTTAGGAATGATTAAAAACCTTGAACTACTGTTGGAATGATGTTTAGATGAGATTAGAGGTGAAGAAAATTGGGAAAAGCGAAATAGGAGAATTCTGGGCTCGAAACTGTCACCTCGTCAGAAGGCCTGCCCAGGTCGTTCGAACGAGCTCGTTCGAACGAGCTTCTAACAAGTTGACAGTTTGAATTCTAACGAGTGGGATGTTCATTCGAACGAGATCTCGTTAGATGCCCACTTCGTTCGAACGAACTCTCGTTCGAACGACCTCGTTCGAACGAGACTTCTAACGAGTTGACAGATTGGCCTTTTTGGCCTGATTCGATTGCTAGTGTCCCGTAATTATATTTAATTGTAGAGATAACCTTCCCTTGTTAACTATTTGGTATAATTGGGAGAATTGGGATATAATGAGGAGTGAACCAAATGATACTTGTGGATTAGGACGCTAGTGACTATATACGATGTGAGGATTATTGACGACTTAAATATTTGTATTAACCGGGTATATGAGAATTGTGTAACATTATAAGTTGGTATGAGAATGAGAAGTATACCACTAATAATTTATGGTAATTACTAAGATGTGTGTATGCTTAGTATATTTATATGATTTTATGTGTATGACATACCTACCATACTTTCTATCACGGGAGGTTTGCGTTCGCTTAGGGCCATCTATTCTTTGTGTGCCTACGGGGGGATATAGATTGGTACCTCGAGGACATAGGTCAGAGAAGGACTTATTGGGAAGTTAATAAGTCTACTGATCATGGGAGCATAGGTATGTGCGTGACCCATGTGATGTGACTGTGTTCGCCTCCATTGTTTGTGATTGTTGTTATCTGAGAACGATTCCTGAGAGATTCGGAATGCGTGATCCTTATGTACGTGATGTACCGGGATGGATAGCAGAGTATGTGTGCACCGCAGCTTAGTCTCGGGGTGCTTGTATTGTATATTTATGATGTGAATGATATACGGTTAAATGAACAGACTTGTCATGTTTAATTATGAGAATAATTTATAGTAACTCCTTGAGAAGATAAATAAGGGGATAACCTCCAGTAAATGGTAATGGTAATAATTGAGAATCCGAGTTTAAGTAAAGTTATCTATTCAAGTGATAACATTGGGAATTCATATTGTGAATCGAGTAGATGGGTTAGAACTTATGTCGGTTTAGTTAAATATACATACCACTTAGATGGGTACTGTACGTTAGGAGTGCACGATTAGACGAGAGGTGAGTATTTCATGTGAGAGCACGTCCTAACATGTATTTTGCATTCTTTGTTTTAATGTTATTAAATCACTTGTTGTTTTTAAAATACTCTCCTCTTTCGGGCTCTGACCCGTTTGCTTTCAAATCTATTTTTGTAAAAACCTTTTAGGTGCCCAGCCACAAGGACACCATGCATAGGATTTCCATTCAGGTGACGAGCTGTAGCTGTTTGTGGAAGTTACAGGGCCTTGCTAGTAGACGCTTCTTTTGTCTTGACTCTATTCAGTTTTCATCATTTATAGGGCATGTCGCCCATTTCTATTAGAGACATTTCATATTTCAGTTATTCAGATTGTTGGCATGTAATTAATTCAGGATATACTGTTTTATTTATTTCAGTGGTGGGATTGTTGTGAGGGGTTTTCCTCCGGACTTATTATTAATTGTTGGTTACTTTATTGAGACTTTATGGTGTATGGTTATGATATTCTTTCATAATTCTTTTATTGTATGTTAATCAGACTTAATTTAAAATTTGACATCTTACTTTTTAAATACTAGGTGGTTAGTAATGATTAAAATGTTTTCGACAGTGATGCTGTTAACTGGACCAACTTGACATTTTGTATTAATTTAATAAAGGAGTAGCTACCCGATATTTAATTAGTCGGGGTGTCACAGGTGGTATCAGAGCATCAGGTTCTAGTGTCCTTTAGGATCTGTACGGCTTATTATGTTTCCACTGAGCTTTCTTTGATGTAGAGCCCTATATTTTAGGACTGTTGTATTCTTTTATGTATGCTTCGCTCTTCAGCTATTTTGGGTTTATAACTACGAACTTATAGACCTTACTCTTATTTCAGATGCCTACACGACGTGCACCACGGGTTCCTAGGGATGCACAGCCAGAGCCCTAGCCAGCACCAGTATAGGGCACCATGAATGCCGCTGAGGTTGCAGCCATTGTAGCCCAAGCGGTAAATGCCGCTCTAGCAGTTGTACAGCAGGCACCACCCTTGGCGCCAGTTCAGGCACATGCATTCCCGTCTGCTTGGGAACGTGTACGTGATGCTTTTCAGAAAGCGCACCCGCCGGAGTTCGCTGGTAGCACCGATGTTGTGATTTCAAGTCAGTGGAGGAAAGACATTCAGAGGCACTTGAGGATGTATGAGTGCACCGATGTTCAGAAGAAGGTACTAGCTACTTTCAAGATAGTGGGATCTGCACTGCAGTGGTGGGAGTCTATTACCAACGGGGAGGAGAGAGATACTCTCACGATACAGGAGTTTTGGGTGCGGTTTGACCGCAAGTATTTTCGTCAGCAGTTCACACGGAAATGAGGAGGAAGTTAATGAATCTCAGACGGGAGGGAAGGACTGTGGCTGAGTATGAGGACGAATTCACTAATCTACTGAATATTGTTCCGTATGAAATACCGACAGAGGAGAAGAAGATCCAGAAGTTTACAGATGGATTGACATGGAGGATCCGTCAGCTTTTATTGGGGAACCTCTCTTTGGCCACTTATTCTGACGTGGTTAACGCTGCACTGTTACACTGCCAGGATCACCGCTTTCACATGGCTGAGAGCAAGAGATCAGGAGAGTCCAGCCATCAGGGCAGGACTGGAGGAAATGGTGCCAGTGGGGCACAATCTACTCAGGGGCAGAGGCAGGGTGACCAGGGTTCCCAGCAGGGGGATCATAAGAGGTTCAGATCGGGGAATTTTAGGCACGGACAGGGAGGTTTTAGGCAGGGCCATCAGGGTCCGAACGGCCATCAGGGCCAGCAAGGGCAGAATGGTCAACAACAGTTTCAGCAGGGCCAGTATGGCCAGGGGAAGAATGGAAACGGCCACCAGGGCCGAGGGCAACAGGGACAGAGAGGGGGAAATTCCCGAGGAAGTGTTACGTTTGTGGCAAGACTGGACATAAACGCCAGGATTGTCCGGATAGGGGTAGGGCCCCGCAACAGCAGCAGGGTGCTCGGCAGGAGCCACAGAGGCCTATGTTTCCCGCCGCCCTCCCGGCACCACCACAGATGGCAGCATTACCACCCATTCCAGCAGTCCCAGTTCAGCAAGGACAGCTTCAGTATGGGAGAGTGTATCAGCTCCAGCAGGTCACAGCCCCACAGGATCCACCAGCCATTGAGGGTATATTCTCTATTCAGGGGACTCTGGGGCGTATTTTATTTGACACGGGGGCTACACATTGTTTCATTGCTATGAGATTTGCACGCACCATTGGGTTGTTAGACACCGTCGAGAGTACGGTTACTTGTGTAGATTCGCCGTTGAGTAGGGGTTCCGTGATTTCCCTTGTATGTAGAGGCGTGGGTATAGAGATTGGGAGGTTTACTTTACCCGCGGATATGTTAGTGTTAGAGATGACCGAGTATGATGCCATTATTGGTATGGATTGGCTAGTTGTGTACTGAGCCATGATTGACTGTTTTAGTAGGAGTATTATCTTTGCCATTCCCGGGCAGGAGATGTTTTTAGTGGCGATGCCTCGTCCTGAGAGAGGATCGTCCACTCATTTGTACTATATAGAGGAGGAGACCTCTAAGGAAGTGGTGATACCGCTTGATTTGATTCCGGTTGTTCGAGAGTTTGCCGATGTATTTCAGGATATACCTGGATTACCTCCGTGTAGGGAGATAGAGTTTGTGATCGATTTGATGCCGGGAACTCGGCCTATTGCCCGCGCACCTTACCGTATGGCTCAGCTGAAATGAGATAGTTACGAGATCAGATTGATCAGTTGTTGGGACAGGGGTTTATTCAGAGGAGTACTTCGCCGTGGGGTGCCCCTGTGTTGTTCGTAAAGAAGAGGGATGGATCGTTGAGGTTGTGTGTAGATTACCGGGAGTTGAATAAGGTCACGATACGAAATAAGTATCCGTTGCCCCGAATCGATGACTTATTCGACCAGCTGAGAGGAGCTTCTTTCTTCTCAAAGATTGATTTGCGATCGGGATACCATCAGTTGCGTATCAGGGAGGAGGACGTCTCGAAGACTGCTTTCTTAACGAGATATGGTTCCTACGAGTTTCGGGTTATGCCTTTTGGTTTGACCAATGCTCCAGCCGTGTTTATGGACTTGATGAATAGGGTGTTCAGAGAGTTCCTAGATCAGTTCGTCATTGTCTTCATTGATGATATTCTGGTTTACTCCTAGACATAGGAGGAGCACGCTGAGCATTTGAGGCAGGTTTTGCAGACGCTACGTCAGAACAAGCTGTATGCAAAATATGAGAAGTGCTGATTCTGAGGTTCAGTTTTTGGGGCATATTATTTCCGACCGGGGGATATCTGTTGATCCGGGGAAGGTATCCGCGGTAAGGGAGTGGGGACAGCCCACGACACCGACTGAGATCCGAAGTTTCTTGGGCCTAGCAGGATACTACAGGAGGTTCATTCGGGGTTTCTCCAGGATAGCGAATCCTTTGACACATCTGACTCGTAAGGGTGTGCCATTTGTCTGGAGTGATGCCTGTCAGTTGGCATTCGATGAGTTGAAGGATAAGTTGACCTCAGCACCTATGTTAGCACTGCCGAGACCAGAAGTTGAGTATCTAGTTTACACCGATACGTCCTTGCAAGGACTTGGAGGTGTATTGCAGCAGGAGAGTCAGGCCATAGCTTATGCTTCACGCAAGCTTAATCCTCACGAGAAGAATTACCCCACCCACGGCTTGGAGTTAGCGGCAATGGTGTTTGCCCTTCGGATTTGGAGACATTATCTCCTGGGGGAGAAGTTCTGATTGTTCACGGACCACAAGTCCCTACAGTACCTATTCACGCAGAAGGAGTTGAATATGCGGCAGCGAAGGTGGCTTGAGTTTGTGAAGGATTATCAGTTTGATATCCAATATCACCCGGGGAAAGCTAACATAGTAGCAGACGCGTTGAGCCGTAGGCCAGTAGATGAGGTGGCAGGGTGTGGAAGGAAAAGTGGAAAGAGTTGGGACACCAGGATGCAGTGGCCAGATCGTTCATGTCTGTGATGACTATTACACCGCAGATTGTCACGAAGGTGGTAAAGGCACAGGCAAATGACTCGTTCTGTCAGGAGCAGGTAGTTTGGTTACTAGCAGAGGGAGCCGAATCCTATACCATTAGCTCAGACGGGGGATTATGCTTCAATGGGAGACTGGTAGTTCCGGAAGGGGAGGAATTATGACACGAGGTGATGGCAGAGTCGCACGGCTCACGGTTCACGGTACATCCCGGTGGGGACAAAATGTACCAAGACATGAGACGACAGTATTGGTGGAGCGGGATAAAGAAAGATATCGCCGTGTTTGTTTCTAAATGCGCCACTTGTCAGCTGGTAAAAGTGGATCATCAGAGACCGGCAGGACTTCTACAGTCGTTAGAGGTCCCGATGTGGATGTGGGAGAGCATATCCATGGACTTTATCACGGGGTTACCTACGTCACAGAGGGGTCACGACTCCATTTGGGTAATTGTGGACAGGTTGACCAAAGTCGCTCATTTTCTACCCGTAAGGACCGACTACACTACGGGACAGTATGCCCAGCTCTTTATTGCAGAAATAGTGAGACTTCACGGTGTGCCCCTAAATATCGTGTCTGACAGAGACAAGATATTTGTTTCACGGTTTTGGGAGAGTTTTCAGGAGGCCATGGGCACGAAATTGCGGTTGAGTACGGCGTATCATCCGCAGACCGACGGGCAAACCGAGCGTACAAACCAGATGTTGGAGGACATGTTGCGTATGTGCATCATTGATTTTGGGGGTGGATGGGAGCAGTATCTTCCACTAGTGGAGTTTGCTTACAACAACTCCTACCAGTTCACCATTGGCATGGCTCCATTTGAGGCGTTGTACGGTAGACCTTGTCGTTCCCCAGCATGTTGGTTGGAGGTGGGGGACAACAAACTACTTGGGTCGGAAGTGATTCAGGATACTTCGGCGAGGATAAAATTGATACGGAGTCGCATTCAGGTAGCTCAGGATCGACAGAAGAGCTATGCTGATGCGAAGAGGTTCTTCAGGGAGTTCCAAGTGGGGGACCAAGTTTTAGTCAGAGTATCTCCTATGAAGGGAATTATGCAATTTGGGAAGAAGGGGAAGTTGGCACCGAGATATGTGGGGCCATTTCCTATCATCGAGCGGGTTGGGTCTGTTGCATATAGACTTGGGTTACCGGAGCATTTGCACAGGATACATGATGTGTTTCATATTTCCTCGCTAAGGAAATATCTTAGGGACGATTTGGCTCATTCTCACATTGCTTTGGAGGACATCGATCTCCAGCCTGATAGCTCCTACGAGGAAGGGCCGATTGCTATTTTGGACCGAAGTGAGCGAAAATTACGGTCAAAGATAGTACCGTTAGTACGTGTTCAGTGGCGGCATCATAATGCCGAGGAGTCCACATGTGAGCGCGAGGATGAGATGTGCGAACGTTATCCAGAGTTATTTTTACCAGGTACTTTCTAGTTCCGAATTTTGGGACGAAATTCTGTTATTAGGGGGGAAGTATGTAATACCCCGTATTTTTGTGATATTTATTTATGGGATTCATTGAATTAAATGTGTATTAATTGAGAAGTACTCCGGATAAAATACTAATGATATGTGAGTTGGTATTTGATTATAATGCGTATATATAGCAATATATGAATATTGAGAATATTAAAATTGTCGCGAGATAGAAATACGACAATTTGGAAATTTTGTTGGGACGCGTGTGATAGTCGCGCCAGGAACATTATTTAATTAAAAAGTTAATTTTATTTTTATCAACCGTATGGTCATTTTGAGTGCGCCAACGTGTCCGGAAGGGTCGAAATAGTCTGAAAACACTAGCCGGGGGTTTAGTTTGGGTCCCGGGGCATTTTTAGGCCATACCGGCAACTTAAAAGGGTAGTTTGGTAATTTTGGAAAATGGGGATTTATGACCAACGAATTTTGGGAGTTTAAAATAGGGAATTTCAGAACCCACTAACCCATTACCAGCTATTAACTGAGTTGAGGGCAACGGGAGTTTTAGGAGAGGTTAGGAGAAGTCCCCAAAAAGAGAAACACCACCTCCATCTTCAACCTTCAACCTTGGGAGAAAAAGGAGAGAACAACCTTCATCAATTCAACACCAAATTCAGAGAAAAATCAAAGGCAAGTGGTTTAATTACGTTATTTACAACGAATGTTTCTTTCATGTTTAGAAATTCATAAAAATTTGCATTGTTTTGGGAGATTGACAAAAACCCATTGAATTGGAATTAGAAATTCACATTTTAATAAGGAAATTGCATGTAGAATTATGTTTGGGTGATTATTCTGATAGAAATACATCTTTTATATCACAAAAACGGATTTAATTATGTCTATTGATGACTTTAAATTTCTAGGGTTCATGTTCATGAGATTTGGGAAAAATTGGGGAGATTTGATGATTAGATGTGGTTTAGGATGATTTGACCCCATATAAATGTTATTATACGACTTAAGTATGTTTAGGAATGATTAGAAACCTTGAACTACTGTTGGAATGATGTTTAGATGAGATTAGAGGTGAAGAAAATTGGGAAAAGCGAAATAGGAGAATTCTGGGCTCGAAACTGTCACCTCGTTAGAAGGCCTGCCCTGGTCGTTCGAACGAGCTTCTAACAAGTTGACAGTTTGACTTCTAACGAGTGGGATGTTCGTTCGATGCCTTTCGTTCGAATGAGATCTCGTTAGATGCCCACTTCGTTCGAACGAACTCTCGTTCGAACGACCTCGTTCGAACGAGACTTCTAACGAGTTGACAGATTGGCCTATTTAGCCTGATTCGATTTCTAGTGTCCCGTAACCATATTTAATTGTAGAGATAACCTTCCCTTGTTAACTATTTGGTATAATTGGGAGAATTGGGATATAATGAGGAGTGAACCAAATGATACTTGTGGATTAGGACGCTAGTGACTATATACGATGTGAGGATTATTGACGACTTAAATATTTGTATTAACAGGGTATATGAGAATTGTGTAACATTATAAGTTGGTATGAGAATGAGAAGTATACCACTAATAATTTATGGTAATTACTAAGATGTGTGTATGCTTAGTATATGTATATGATTTTATGTGTATGACATACCTACCATGCTTGCTATCACGGTAAGTTTGCGTTCGCTTAGGGCCATCTATTCTTTGTGTGCCTACGGGGGGATATAGATTGGTACCTCGAGGACATAGGTCAGAGAAGGACTTATTGGGAAGTTAATGAGTCTGCTGATCATGGGAGCATAGGTATGTGCGTGACCCATGTGATGTGACTGTGTTCGTCTCCATTGTTTGTGATTGTTGTTATCTGAGAACAATTCTTGAGAGATTCGAAATGCGTGATCCTTATGTACGTGATGTATCGGGATGGATAGCAGAGTATGTGTGCACCGCAGCTTAGTCTCGGGGTGCTTGTATTGTATATTTATGATGTGAATGATATACGGTTAAATGAATAGACTTGTCATGTTTAATTATGAGAATAATTCATAGTAACTCCTTGAGAAGATAAATAAGGGGATAACCTCCAGTAAATGGTAATGGTAATAATTGAGAATCCGAGTTTAAGTAAAGTTATCTATTCAAGTGATAACATTGGGAATTCATATTGTGAATCGAGTAGATGGGTTAGACCTTATGTCGGTTTAGTTAGATATAAATACCACTTAGATGGGTACTGTACGTTAGGAGTGCACGATTAGACGAGAGGTGAGTATTTCATGTGAGAGCACGTCCTAACATGTATTTTGCATTCTTTGTTTTAATGTTATTAAAGCACTTGCTGATTTTAAAATACTCTCCACTTTCGGGCTCTGACCCGTTTGCTTTCAAATCTATTTTTGTAAAAACCTTTTAGGTGCCCAGCCACAAGGACACCATGCATAGGATTTCCATTCAGGTGACGAGTTGTAGCTGTTTGTGGAAGTTATAGGGCCTTGCTAGTAGACGCTTCTTTTGTCTTGACTCTATTCAGTTTTCATCATTTGTAGGGCATGTTGCCCATTTCTATTAGAGACATTTCATATTTCAGTTATTCAGATTGTTGGCATGTAATTAATTCAGGATATACTGTTTTATTTATTTCAGTGGTGGGATTGTTGTGAGTGGTTTTCCTCCGGACTTATTATTAATTGTTGGTTACTTTATTGAGACTTTATGGTGTATGGTTATGATATTCTTTCATAATTCTTTTATTGTATGTTAATCAGACTTAATTTAAAATTTGACATCTTACTTTTTAAATACTAGGTGGTTAGTAATGATTAAAATGTTTTCGACAGTGATGCTGTTAACTGGACCAACTTGACATTTTGTATTAATTTAATAAAGGAGTAGCTACCCGGTATTTAATTAGTCGGGGTGTCACAGTTCTAGTATACTAGGAATCTTGAGTGCACTCGTCACTTTTTTGCGTTACGTTCTTTGACTACTTTAGAGCTTTACCATTTAGGTATTCTCTATAATGATGACCATTTGAAAGGTTTCACACCATTGTTTCCTAACGAATGACTTGTTTAGACCAAGTGTTTTGGGAGGGTTCCTTGTTTGAATTTTGCTTGCGAGACATCCCACATATGAGGTCAACTAAAGTAAAGAGTTAAGGACTTTTGGACGAGAAACCTTTAGTAAGTGCTTAGCTTATGGTTAGAGAGGAAATATTTTCACTCACAATCCATAAGGACATTAGAGCTAAGATTACGAAGACTTCACCGGTACAACTGTGTGGTGAACAGTATGAGGGAGAATTCAACTATCTTTCTCTTTCTATGCCAGGAGAGATCGATACGAAAGATAAAAAGGATGTTCACATTATCTGTTACAGTATGGGAAAGACTTTTTACAGTCGTTAGAAACCCTATGTGAAATATTTGGCAGGTGTTATTGGGTAATCCATTTTTCACCACTTGTGCTTAGGTGGTTGAAGTTACCCTCCTACACCAGTAAGAGCATTATGACTATTAGAGGGATAAAGTCCCTAAGATTTGGAAGGCCAGGACCAAAGTAGGCCTATTGAATAAAGATGGTGTAGCTTGGACCCTAGTAGGAAAACCTCACCAGTAGAAGGAACCCCACAAGGGGACATAACCCTAAGAGGTTTTGAAGACTAGACGATATGATCTGTTTTGTCCACTAGGTCCAAAATAATTATGTCCAGTGGAGCCACGACCTATGAGAGAAGGATAAATGATGAAAATTATAGCAGAAATGACCCAAGAAACGAGGTTAGTAGGGCAGCCAGTGGGGCCACCATTTTGATAGTTCCTTTAGAGGAAGGGTTGTGCTTGTAGAGTGTAAGGCCACCTAGTTATTAGATTCCTTAGTGGGAACTAACGTTTGGGGTAGCTGTAGGGGATAGTTATTGGTAAGTTAGTGGTTTGCGCGCATGAGTATGGCTTAAACATTGAAGGATTGTCATTATTCATTAGTATCATGCGCATACTATGATTATGAGGTATATATTCTTTTTGAGTTTCATGTATTTATGGATATCCCTTGTGGGTAGGGGTTAATTTATGTCTTGACTATAGAAACACGATAATTTATTTGCTCAACTTGGTTTTCATCCACTTTGTTGACTTTTAGATGAGATATCATTTGTGTTTTATTGATGTTGTGTGTATAACTATGTTGTACACTTATATCGACTATCAGAGGTAGGTTTTGTTATGCCATTTTTGTGTCAAGTTTTTCTTTGGATAATTATTGTTAGTCTTGGGAGATGGTCTGGCACACTTATTTAGATATTTGGCCTTAGAGATGACACTAGCATCAGATAAACCACAAGGTCATTCTATAGGATTGACTTCCTTAGGGTTAGTAGAGGTGTCCTAGGAGCAGACACCATAGTTTTGAGCTGATTGAGTATTTGGGGATGGGGTTACCATATGGGAGCTCCTAGAAGGATGATTCACAGGAGGATGTGTGGACTACTTGGAGTAGGGTATGGTAATGATACGAGATGTGTGTTTGTTATTATGTATCAATTGACAGGATAACAGTCTAGGAGAATTTTAAATAAAAAAATTAAGGCATGAATGAGTTATCATTAGGTGTACAATCAGGAGGAGAATATCCCGAAAGTAACTTTCTAGCACAATATGAAGCGGGCACATCATTAGTGGATTTTGACCGTGCAAAGGAGTGGTTCTCTATGATTTGCGATGATAACTTGTGAAGAGATAATGGCGTGGTAATGGTGTTCTCTACACCAAAATTCATAATTAGTAATGGTCTACGTCCAAAATTGAAGTTTTCTAAGAGTGGGTATACAAATAGTAATGTGACTAGGTTCCCTTCTCCGTTCGATGACATAAGAGGGTCATATTTTTTGGGAAATAATATTTTTAGGGGGAACTAGGAGGGGTAGCATTGATCAAGGAACGTGTTTGATGATTGACTTTGCATTATAGAAACTATTAGCAGTACAAAAGCATAATAGATTTCTATTTTGATTACGATGAGGTTTAGGGGTCCCCAGAAGGGTATGGGACCATTTGTGTCCATCGGAATCGATAGACCACATTGATTTGAGCTATGAGTTAGGAAGATATTAATGAGTGGGTGTTTTTGAATACCTTGGATGATAGGGTGTCCCTAGTCGAGCGTGTAAACTTTAGTAAAGAAGGCTAAGGAATTTGAGAACGAGCGAAAGCGTTATTTGAAGATTCAAGCATATTATGGGAATTATGGAATTCGGATTCCAATAAGGAGTAGCCAAACCGATGGTAACTTCATATAAAAGGACTAGATAGGGAGAGGCTTGTGTTATTTGACCTCACCTTATCACCATTAGTGTGCAGAGTGTTGTTTTTCAAGTACAAGATGAAGAGAGTTCCTAAGGGACCAGTTGATGTTCAACGGTTATACTAGTTGGTTTAGAGTATAACCGAACACGAGTTATGACGAGAGAGACCTAGGTGTGTATTAGGTCGTAGTGGATAGATTCGCTTATAGAGTGTGAGGACGCTACATGTGAGATATTCTTAAAGTTTTGACTATTAATATAATTAATTTGAATTTGAGGACAAAACTCCATGTTTAAGGGGGAGGAGTGTAATACCCCGTATTTTTCCGCATATTATTTAATTACAAAAATGTTTTGGAAATTAATTTTGTTCGCTTATTATGACTGGAGACGTCATTATTTATTTTTTATGTGTTATTTAATTCAGATTTGAAAACGGGTTTAAAATACAGAAATTCATTTATTAAATATTTGATCTTTGAACTCGTACCAGTTGATTTGTAAAATAACTGGGTTATTAATTAATTGGTTTAGATATATTTTGGATTGACTTTTGAGATGTGTATAATGTTCGTATTTGACATAAAATAGTGGTGTTTAGGCCTATTGGGTTAATATATGACTCAAGTAGAGTTTTGGATTATTTGGAATGTTATTTGGACAATTTGGGTTGAGGATTATTTTAGGCCCAAGGCTAATTTCGTGGGAACCATGTTATAAAGTTGGGAGTATAAATCTAAAACATTCATTTTATCATTAGGGAGGCATCCTAAGGCTAAAGAGGTAAAAAACCAAGAGGAGAAGAAGAGTTGGGGTGATTTGATGACTGATTTCTCAATTAATCCACAAGGCAAATTTATTTACAATGATTTTATTATTTTTACTGTTTTGGTTATTCATTCCGATATGAATCTAAACCTTATTGTTTTATAAGTCTGAATATTATGATTAAAATTAATTAATTTCAAAATTAACAAAAAATTGGTAGTAATTAGTGTGATTATCACCTCAATTTGATAAATTACATCTTGAATCTAACTTGGATTGATTAAATAATGATTAGTAGTTGATTTGTATGGAAAACATATAAACGTCTTTTGATTGTATCTATAAACTTGAAGAAATCATGCACTAATTGACACTAATTAAAAATCCTTCTTGGATTATGAATTGGGTTTTATTTAAATCTTGATGTTAACTTGGGATTTGATGTTAGAAATAGGTTCCAATTGTTTATTTGTTGTTGTTGTTGTTTCATTGTTTATATGATGGCTGGGGGATTATATGAAGCTTTTGAGTTCATTAATGGAGGTTTAGAGAGAGAAACTTGGGTTTGAAAATGGTGAATCCCGTAATAAGGGTAACTTTTAGAGTTTTTGAGTTGACTGATTTATCAACCCTAGGCCACCGATGTTAACCCTAGGCCACCGATCGATTAGTGGTATCAGATATTGCCTAGTTTAGGATTTTATGTATTTGGCTGGGATTTTTGGTCTTGTGCTAGGGCTAGGATTTGTTGTCCTATAGTTTTCATGTACTCATAAAATAGAGATATATTCTCATGGTTTGAATTTTTGGAGATTGGTATTTGGGGTATTTGGATATTAGGGAAATCATTGATTTAAAGGGTTTAAATTGAGGATTTGGCATTCGATGGTACCCGAGTATAGAATGGGTTTGTTAATTGGGAATTTATAAGATTAGAGGATTGGACATATTGGCCAGGATTGATTTGAGTCATTGTGCAGTACGAGCAGTGTGAACATCCTTTAGGTGAGATAAGGTTGTTGTTGTAACTTCCTAAAGTGGGGTAGTTATTATATTACACAATTTCATTTTAATTAGGTGTGGTATTTTACCTAGAGGCAATGACTTGGGTGAACGGACCAGGGATAATTGAGACTTAATATAGTTGATGTGCATTTTTTTTAGTGTATGATAGGGTGAGACTATACCTAGATTTGGGAACCCAGAATGTTAGGGTTAATGTATCTTGGAATGAGTATAGGGTTATAGATTCGTTATACCCTTTTTATAAATGGATATTCTTAGTGTGATCCGATAACATTGGTTCGGAATGTGTATGTGATTTATCTTAACCCGTTCGTATGGGTTGTGTACGTGATGTTAATTTATCCCATTAGTGAGGGTTGTAAATGTAATCTCGTAGCATTGGTTCAATATGTTTATATGTTTATTTGATTCAACCCGTTAATAAGAGTTATATTTAAATTGATGTTTTATGTGCTATACATATCATTTGTAAGTACTCACAGTAAAGTAATAGGAGGGATTCCATTATGAGGCACGTATGGCGCGAACAACGATGGTGCCTCGATGAGTAGACGAGTTTTCCATGGTCATTTTACCCTGGGGTCGTACATATAGGTATCTGTGTACTTAGAGGGTTCATGGAGAGATTTCATCGTACAATCTTTGGTGTGGTGGGTCATATGGATGATGGGTATGCATAGTGATTTATCCCTCGATCATGATAAGGTATTAAGTTTGGGACAACCTAAGATTATACCTAGTGTGGGTGAGTGATCCCTAAAGGTAGGGATATGCTGTTAGGAATAAGAGTAATTAGATAGAGGGAGGGATATTGAGGCTCTGGACCTTTTTGGTCTCAACCGTCGACTTGTTTATTTAATTTATATATATTTTTCTCTTTTCCTTCTTTTTTGATTTGTTTAGCGCATGGGAATTTGAGAGAGATTAGCGCTGACCTCTTTTTTTTCCAGCCAAAATTTTGAGATCAAAGTGTGTGTGTGTGTGTGTTGAGAGAGGGGGGGGGGGGGTTAAGCAGCTCAATACTTTTTTACCATTAATTTTTAGTTTACGTTTTGTACTTATTCGGTTATAATGGGACTCTTTAATGAAAAATACTTTGAGCCCATTTTTCAAACACTCACACACCATTAATTTGTCAAACTTTATTTTGTCAAATACAAGGTAGACGATCTACAATACTTTATTTTTAGCCCTAAACCCCCATTAAACAGAACTTCAACCTTAATTTGGGAGTATTTAAGAACATATTTTCCGAAGGCAAAAGAATGAACGTTGTTTATTTTTGCAAGGCAAACATAACTCAGTATAGAAAATTTCAGAATAATTATTTCTCAAGTAAGAATATCGATATGGTACTCATTAAGTATTATTTGAGCGAAATGTTTCCTAAACCTTAATTACACTTGTTTTCCTAATATGAGTTGCAACTTAATTAGGAAGATTGAGAACCTAATAATAAATTTATTTCTATTAAATTATGAAATTGGCTTTAATACTCGACACACCGCATGCTTAGATGGTTGTAAATTGTTATCTAGGATTTGATTTTTATGGTGAATCACATGTCAAGTAAAATATGTAATTCGATTGTATGTGTTGATTTATAACATTACGTGAATAATTTATCTAATATAGAATGTATTTTTTATCGTCGAAAATTATCAATATGCATATATGAATTGTTGTTGATTTAATTCGATTAATTATCACTTGAATTGAAATATGAAATTTGAACTTGTTAGTATCTTTTATCAAACTCGTTTATCACTTCATATAATTGGTTTAATACACATGGAATCAGATTGTATAATTGCAAAATAAAAAATTGTGATGTGTGATTAAGAATGTAAACAGCATAAAAATTGTCCATGATAGTAAATTGACACCATTGGGATATTGGGATTTACGTAGGTAGTTATACACTCACCCTTGGATTAATATGTTGCTTTGTAGGTATGGGACTGACGAGTAGGCATGTTAATTTGATGTTGACACTTTCTAGGTGTGGGACTAGGGAGTGTGCACTTGTACTTTTGGGTATTTCCTAGCTATGGGACTAAATAGTATGTTGTTATGTTGTTTTATCCTACACTCGAGAATAGAGGATGATGATGTATTGGTTATTATTCCTAGGTGAGGGACTAGGTGAAATTTTTTGGTTTGCTGATCTCTAATTATGGGACAAGGAATGGATTTTAAGGTGATGCCCGTATTATAGGCAGGGACTAGTGTTAAATGATCAAAATATGATAAGGAAAATATAATTAATAACTAAGATAATAAACGAGTTTTAGAGACGGATTGATGTGTGTTACTGTATGTGTGGGTGGGGCTAGGTCGACCGTTATGCCGTTTGCAAGACACTCACTATCTTTGCTACTCCAACGATTTGTGCTGTGCGTCAGAGTATGTGCGTTTGTGGTTTGGTCGACCATTATGATGATTTTTGCATCCATATTGTCTTGTCTACTTTTATGGGTTGTGTTGTCATCATGAGTATGTGTAGTGTCTGGTGTGGGTTGTCCATTATGATGATTGAAGAACCTAGGATAACTGTCTATATGGACGTATCATATGAGGCGAACATAACGGTTTGTGATGGATAAAAAAAATTGGGCCGAAGGGATATAGTGACGGATGTGGATTTATATTTTGAGAGGTTTGGTGAGACATAAGTATGTACAGGCCTAATGGAAAGGTTGACTAGCTATAATGATGCCATGTCGATCATATGATTGATTTTGAGAAAGATAGATTATATTGAGAAATATAACTGAATTGAGTAAGTTAGTGGAATGATATTTAACTAATCTTGAAATAAACATCATTAGACTTGAGTATTGAGGTGGCTTGGTTTATGTGAGTAGTTATTATAGTTTTATAGTGCTCGCATCATTATTATTATTGCTTTATTAATTTAAAATCCTCTATTATGATATTTATCTCTTATAATGCTTATGAATTGATTTGCGGATCCTAGTTTGGAAGAGTAGATAGTATTCTTGCGGTGGGCCCTGACCCATCGTTGTTGACTAACTTTTCAAGACTGTTTGCTATGTAGCGATATTTTTTTAGAGATTTGTGAAATTGTAGGTGGAGTTTACTCTATTGCATATTTTAGTTCCATTTCCAGCCTCTTTTATGTATCAGAATTGTTTTAGATTTGGTAGGTCATTAGACTCCATAGTTGTATATGGTTTTCATTTAGAAATATTTGATGTAGTACTTGCTTTTATTTCACTAGAGTTTTATTATTATTGAAGCTGAGATTGATCATTATTGGAGTTTATAATAATGGATCTTATTGTGATGAATGTTTTATGCTGGTTGTATTAGCTTGATTTATATCTCATGGAAAAAGTTTTTAATGTCTCATATTTCTGCTTAGACATGTTGTAGGTGGTAATTTACTATAGGTAGTAATATTCAATGCAAACAGGATAAACCAGAATAATAATATCAGAAAAATATGAGATCCCACACACAACATAAGATGTATGTGATTAGGAAACTTGCATATGTCCACATAGTGCTAGGAAATGAGGTCGACCGAGTGGTAGTACTGCTTGACGTTAGAATTATGCATGCTCCATACTTATGGGGTGGTTTTACATTTATAAGGTAGCCTAGGAGAGTCCTAAGCCCCGTTAACACCTGTGCCAAAGAGTTCAAACTTATCCTTGACCGTGATCAACCATTACAAGTGATGACGTTGAATGATTCTTCTCTGACGGGGAGTCTTCATTAATCATATGCGCATATGGCCGAGCATGTGCGATTGATATTCTTGACCCCATAATTTCCCCAAATTTTAGGGGTTTACTGAGCTCACTGGCCATGGTCTTTGCACCTAGTTCGTATGTTGATGTTTGACAAGTCTCCTTGCTCTTCAAGTATGGAAGGATTCTTCCTTTAATCTGAGGCTTGATAAATGTCCATATTTTTTACACATTGATGAGAAGGAAATCTTGTAAATGCCCCATGAACTGAACAACCTTCACCTTTTGAGTTCCCCAAGGGAATCGTTGTAATTTTGGTATCTTTACTTATCCTCGAGAGGATGCGACTATTGTTTCGATAGACGTCACATAGTATTTAGTCTTTTGGGCGTGTAATAATAATTCTGGGAAATCGTGAAGCCATTTTTAACCACAGAAGAATCTTCCACTCTCTTTCCTTTCATTTTAAAATCGGAGCTTTCAAATTAGATTCTTTACTTCCTTCATTTCACTGCAAGCTTTCTAACTTCATTTCTTTCATTTTTTTTGCATTTTTGAGTCTTTTTTCCTTAGTTCTTTCTTTAAGTTGCCATCATTTTTCAAAAATGGTGTACGTAATCAATACATACACTATTGAAGAATTTAGACTTGGACATATCCCATAGTGAGTCAAAGTTAAATTCGTTGAAGGCCCATGTGTACTTTGCAAACTTAAAGAGAGCCATTAGTTGCCCTCGATTTTCATTAATGCGTATGGGGTAACATTTCCCCCAGATTAATTTTCTTGAATTTAGTCAATACTTTGATGTGGTACCGCCCCATGTCGCTCCACATTGTATTAACGAGTTATACGGTGATTATGCATAAATTCTTCACATCTATCCCCTTAATTTTGGTATTTTTATGATCCCGTGCGGTGTAAATAGCTTGGATTTCTCTCATATTTATGCTACTAACCCCATTTTACAAGTATTTCATATTTTGTGTATTTCTTATGTGTTTTTCAGCTATTTCATGCAAGAAAGTGCGAAAGAGAACTCAAAACAATTAAAAGAAACCAAGAAATGGGAAGTGCAAGGGAATTTTTGTAAATTTTTAGCCATATTACGGAGGTGGAGACAACAGGAAAGTTGAAGAGATTTCAAATACAAGAACACTGGAAAAACCGGCACCTCAATCGGAGCTACAGTGAAGAAGTTATAGTCATTTGAAGTTGAAGAGAAAATGAAGAGAAGTTGACTCAGAAAAAACGGACCAATCCGGTTGAAATTAAAAAAGGATCGATCTAGCCTCTAGAATTCATTGCATCAGGCACATTTAGGGTATCGATCCGGTCATTATTCATGCTCAAAATCCGTTACAAAATTAGTCACGGTTTCTAAGTGTGGCAAATTGTGAGATACGAGATTTTTATTTTGTGCTTATCTTTTAGCCAAAAGAGTTTTATGTTTTGGAGACTCTCCTAAATTACCTCTAGCCTATATATTTATTCATTAGGACTCTTTTTATTCAGATTTCATTCATGTAAAATATCTTAATCAAGTAGGAACATCTAGGAGAAGAATTTACATATTTTGCACCTTTTGTTCAAGAGCTTTTCCAGTTTTTCTTCAACCTTTGATTTCTTCTTGCATGTTCTTGTTCTTCAATCTAGGTAACTTTTATTTTCAGCCTTTTTATTATTATTTCTTATATTTGTAAGAGGGTACTTTAGATTATAAATGGAGGCATGACCCCCTATTGAGTATGGTAATGATAAGTCAGTTGGTTAAAGCTTAGGGTTAATGACAGAACATATAAACATGAACCCAATGAAGGTAAACTCAGCTTAAACTCCAAAAATCTCTCGTGTATAACTCAGGTAATAATAATGGACTTTGGAAGTGGCTTAGCTAGAGGGAGAGGGAAGTAAGCACCCTAGATACACCCTGGCGGGCAGGTAGAAACACACAAAACACCCTCAAGAATCTCTGTCAAGTATTAAAAGCTTCGTAATAAATGAAAATGGTGAGTCAGTGAACTCTCTAGTTTGCAATAACTCTTTTCAATTCTCAAAGGGATCATCCTTTCTCAGAGGTGGTTGGGGTCCTTAAATAGCCCCCCACACCACCCCCGAGGCAACTCAGTCATTTAAGACTATGAAAGACATCCCTCATACTTTATGTCACAGCATTAAATGCCTGATGCACTAGTTGTCTGCACGTCATAAACATTAAATGTCAAGACATGCCTTTTGCCTAACCACTGTGTGTCAGGGGGCTGTTGTCGCAGATGTGGCTTACCAACTGCCTGACAGCCCCAAATACCACAGTGGTTTACTCAAGTGCAGGTCTGACATTGTTTAGCTGGCTAGTGACATCACCTATAGTAGGTGTGACATTAAGTAGAGGGCTACTTGGTTTATGACTCAACGCCCGATGGAACTCCAAGCTGCTACGCTTGAGGTTCCACGGTCAGGGTCCTTCGGTGTTTTACCAGGTGTATCTAAGATGGTCAGGACAAGTCCCAACGGTGCCTTACTTCTCAATCCTCCAAACCAGGTCCCTCTAAAGTTCCCACAGTGAGGTCATTCGATAGAGCATGAAAGCTCTCCCAGGCCCTGCCAAGCCTGGTCTCTCGTAAGTACCGTTTGACCTCATACGAACTCTTTTGTTATTATCGTTACGTCATTACAACCGTTAAAGCTTACAGAAATCAATAATGAGAATACAATGTGACTAATACAACAAGCTAAAATATGAGCTGCCGCGTCAAGCTGCCTCGCTGAGTTGCCACGCTTGAGCTGCCTCGGTTGCTTAATCTCGAACACTGTTGCTAATTGGGAATTTGTCCCTAATCTCGGGGTTACTTTCAAGCCCCCTCTACATTTGCCCCCTCGGGGAGAGATTTGTTGGGGCAATAAATGTCTGCACGAAATGACTCAACTTGATGGATTTTTCTTTGTGTAACCGTTGGGACATCTTCTTCGTTGGGGCCTTGTTAGATAAGTCTGACAAAAAGGTTGGCGCCAAAAACTCAAGCTTGCTGAAGAAGGCAACGCTTCCTGTTCTCTATGCGTCATTTCATTAATGACGTGGCGCTGTCTTTTCAACTGTCAAAGCGCTTCCCGAAGTGCCACGTGTTCATGTGAAATGATTACAGGCGTCCATGCACGTGCGAGGGTGGGGAAATCTAAACGCCAAACTCGAAATTCTCAACAGCCATATTCAAAATACTTTGAACCTTCTCCTTTGTTTTTTTTCTTACTTCGTTATTATCTTCTTCCTCAGACTGTCGCTTCTTTTCTAGAAAGAGAGAGAGAGACTCCATTGTTGCAAGAGCTTTATTCTTCATCTGCTATACCACCACTTGTGATCGTCCGTCTCCATTCTTGCTCTCAATCCCTTTTATCTCGAAGCTTTCTCTGTTACAACTTCACTATTTGTCATGGCGTCTTCAAGCAACCCCACCATTTCCGCCACCAGTGTTCCGTCTGCCACCGCCACTGCTGCCTCCGCCCTGGGTGCTGCTCGCCAAGAACAGCTGAGATTTTACCGTCGCTCTCCCATTTTTGGGGAGGGTGATGGCTTTGCTATTGCCTGTAAGGCTGTCTGCTTTTCCTCCAAGTTTGACGCCCTCTTGTTGGGTGATGAGGACGAAGAGGTGTCTAAGTGGGGATTTCTGCCCCCAGAAGGAACTCTCAGATTTCGCTTGGAGCGAGGGGACTTCCCATGGTCCCATACTGATTTTGAATCACCCGGGGGGACCCCCGCGCACTTTGCTGCCTGGAACTCTCACATGCAGAGTTCTTATGTTGATGTCCTTGCTAAGATCGGCCTTCAACGGGCTAGATGGTTTGGTGAGTTTACTCTGTCAAAGAACAACGCTGCCCTGCCTATACTGGTCTCTCGCTGGAACGTGGATACTCATACGTTCATTGCTGCCTGGGGTGAGTTTACTATAACTCTGGAGGACGTGTGCGAGCTCCTGGGCCTCGATGCAACAGGCCATGATCCTTACACCGATGAGGCTCTTGATGCTCGAGAGACTGCAGATCGTTTGGAGTTGGATCGCATATGCCGAAGCTGCATCGGTTATTCCAACAAAGCAACTTTCTCTCCCTTGATCAATTATTTCTTCAAGGGTGCTGGTGAAGGCAGTTCCTCATCAACTGCCCCTGGTCAAGGTACACTGTTGGAGCTTCCCGCCTACATTCTTGTGATTCTTTCCCGTTTCTTTTTGACGGGCAAGCCCAACGACCAGCCCCGAAGGGACCTTATCAACCTGTCCCTTCGCTTAGCTCGAGGCATAAAGCTTCCCCTGGCTGTAATTGCCTTGGGATCCCTGTACACCTGGTTGGATAGGGCTTTATTTGACATGGAACGCACTTGGACAATTTTGCCAACAGTGTGCTTCTGACTAGCTTTCTCTACTTCCGCTTTCCTGCCGTAGCGGCCAAGCCCAACAGTCCTCCTTCGGCTGAAACAATTTTGCCTCCTCGGTCCTTCATTTATCATAAGAGACAAAGCCGAAAGGAGTTGATTTCCGTGATTGATCCTTTTGAGAGTTTCGTTATGAGGACCTATCAAGAAGAGGCCTTTTTTCATACTTGTAAATTTTTCCATCATGATGCCAGAGTGATACGGGACCCTTCTCCTGACATTGAGGATCCCTCGCTTGTCGTGGTTCTTCTCCTTTCTCCTGGATATTTTCCCTCCTACACCGAGTGGGGATACTCGAGCGAGCATTATAACCCCAACCGATGCGGCCGTCAGTTTGGGTTTGACCAGGGGGTGCCACATCCAGTTTTCCAATCATCAAACCCCAAAGTCTCCTTTGGCGAGGCATGCTCCTTGTTTTCTTCGACTGCTGCGTGGGGGATATCTTCAACAATGGCTGGGCGTGTCACCATTCCCAGTATTACTAGGCATGGGGATGTGACCCCTTTGTTTGCCACCAAGTATTGGCCAAAACAACTAGCTAAAATTGCTAAGTTCATTGAGGGAGAGCCGGTGTACCCTCCCGTTTCTTCATTCTCTGCCCTAGAGTTGGGGCTAAAAGGCAACTCTGTGCTTGGGATATAATTCCCCCCAAGTTCAACCCACAAAGCATCTCCTACCGAGCTTCCCCCACTTTGCCCCATGGTTCCAGTTGCAACGCCAAGACCGAGGACTCTTGCTGTTTCGAAGAAGGCTGTCCCCTCTACTGCAGCTACTACCCACGAGGGGGCTTCTCCACCACCTGCCAAGAGGGAAAAAACGGCCCAGAGTGGGTCATCTAAGTCGAAGTCCCAAAAGCCCAAAACTCCTGTAGCGGCTCTTCCCATAGCCTCCGTTCCACCTCCCATGCATGCCGAGATGGCTGAGCGTGTAAGGAGGGAGGCCCAAGCAGAGCTAGACCGAATAAATGCCGAGTATCAACGGCATGCCGTCGTTGTCCCCTCCTCCGTTGCTTTTCCCACGGTGGTGGTGGCTCCTTCAGAGCCAACGTCTAGGAAGAGGAAGAGTTCCAGGGTTCCTCAAGGGGCCAGTATTAGTGCAGCTGGTTCGAGGAAGAAGACTCTGGGCACCAAGTCCCAGAAGAAACGGACTCCTGAGGCACACTCGACCCCTGAGGTACAATCCACCCCTGCCCCCTCAGTTGCTGCTACTCCTCCCTCTTCGCCCGTGGTCGTGTCTTCTCATTCTCCTTCTGAATCGGAGGTATGTATGCCTGATTTAGTTATTATTTCCCTTTTGCTTAAGGAGGACTATCTTTACTTATACATATATTTTCCCTTCTCTTTTTTTTTTTGACAATTTGTGGTGCAGGGAGCTGAAATAGAAAGACCAGACCCTTCCAGTCCTCCCGTGAGCCCTTTTGTGGGGGGACGCTTCGGTGCATCTCATACCGATGTGACTCCTCCTCGTTCCCCCATGACAGGGCTTACGTATTCTCGCCGTGGAGTCAGCCAACGTGCGAGGGAGGTCATTATGGGAGGTGATGCCGTTGACCCTGCGAGTGATTCCTCGCCTGAAGTGGTAACCCTGCCCGAAGTGGCACATCCCGAGATAACACCCTTGGTCCCTTCTGATGTGCAGGCCTCACCTGAGGTTCCTCTGCCCATTGTTCCTATTGAGGAGAGTGGACCCAAGGTATGTTTTCCTCTTTAATTTGTTTGTTATTGTCCTTGGTCCCATTCTTTTCTTGTTTGGCCTACTGAACACTAAGGTGTTTTTGTGTACCCCAGGTTGAAATGTCCTCGCTGTTGGCAAGCGTTCTTCTTCCAACGACGCTGATGAGACCTCTAACTGCCATTCCTCTTTTTAGTATTATAACTGAGGTAAGTAGCACGTAGGGGTATTCTTCATATTTTCTGTGCTCATTCTTCTTTACTAACATTTGGCTTTGTGCACAGTTTTCTCCCGATCTTGCACCAACTCCTGCAGTGAGGGCCCAGGTTGGTGTGTTTACAGCTCCTCCTGATGTGGCTTTGTTTGAGGGCTCAGTGTCTTCCCATGATGAACCCAATACGCTGGCCCTTGTGCCCTATACGGGTGATCAGTTTTTGACAAGCGTGGAGGCTTCTGTGTCCAGGGACCCCGTTATGGCTTTTGGGGTAATAATCTCTCCCCCAACGGTTCCTGTCCCTGTGGCTGCCTCAAATGCTCCCGTTGTGACTGAGGTATATTTTCCTTGCTATCTTTTCTTAAGATTTTCCATAATCTCCATCTTATGATTTTTCATAAGATTGTTCTTAAACTCCCCCTTATAACGGTGACTTAACAATGAAAACACTTGTTAAGTTTTTTCATAAACCCCACCTTATAACGGTGACTTAACAACGAAAACACTTGTTAAGTTTTTTTTCACAAACTCCACCTTATAACGGTGACTTAACAACGAAAACATTTGTTAAGATTTTTTTCGCAAACTCCACCTTATAACGGTGACTTAACAACGAAAGCGCTTGTTAAGATTTTTTTCACAAACTCCACCTTATAACGGTGACTTAACAACGAAAGCGCTTGTTAAGATTTTTCATGAACTCCACCTTATAACGGTGACTTAGCAACGAAAGCGCTTGTTAAGATTTTTTTCACAAACTCCACCTTATTATAACGGTGACTTAACAACGAAAACACTTGTTAAGTTTTTTTTCACAAACTCCACCTTATAACGGTGACTTAACAACGAAAACACTTGTTAAGTTTTTATTCATAATTCCATTATTTGGGCTTTTTCTTTTCAGGTTGCTCGGGAAAATTCGCCCCCAGTTCTCTCACCTGTAGGCTCTCCCTTCCGAGAACCTGATGTTTCAGAAAATTCTATTCATGATGATCAAGGTTCCACGACTGGTGCTGCAGCCGAGAGCGAGTCTGGGTGCGAGATGCCTCTTCCCGACCTGGTTCCTCATGCGTTCTGCCTCATGGTGCTTCGACAGTCTCCTCAAATGTCTGTCAACCATCACTTGGTGATCGAGAAACTGGTGAATCGTCATCCTGAGACCTTCACACCAGATTTCCTGCGCTCCAATATTCATGTGATGAGTCATAGACTGCAAGGCATGGCGATCGTTGTTGCTGAAATTGCCAGTACCCCTACTGCAAGTGTTACCAGATCCCTTCTTAACCAATTTCTGGGTTTTCTGAAGGAGTTGGGACGTGATGGTTTCCGTTTTGACTGGCTTATAACGTATCTGAAGACCTTGAAGAACCAGCAACTGATCGGCCAGAGGGAGGTGTTACGAAAGCATCAGGAGGACCAACAAGCTGAGGAAGCTAGGTTGGTCGCATTGGCACCTCTTTTGGAAGCAGTGGATCAAGAGGTGAAGGATGCCGAAGAAGCTTTGTGCCTGGCCAAACTGAAGCGTGAGAGACTCCTGATCGAACGTACGCAAGTGCAAACGAGGCTGGAGGTTTCCATTCACGCCCAACAGTCTTTCACAGCAGCTTCTTCGGGCCTGCCTGGAGATTTTTTTTCTTCCTCAGATTTATCTTTTCTTTTAGAGTAGTTACTTCTTGTATACATATCCTTTACTGCTTTTGTCTATGTAATTCTTGGGCAATAGCTCCCAAAAGAAATTTTGTAATGCTCTATTGTTTATGAATGAAGAACATATACTTTTCAATCCCTTCGCGTGTTGTGACTGCTGTTGTGTGCTCTAGAGTTTTGTATTTCTGCAATTCTTCCATTATTCTTAAAAAAAATGTCACCCAAAACTTGTACATTTATAACAATATATAGTCATAACATCAGTTCAAACTTGGTTGTTTTACACATGATAAACCTTCAGCCACTTATTGTTAATCTTAAATGGCTTGTCTTCTTCTAACTTCAAAATTAAGCAATAACCTGAGTCATGCGCTTCCTTCACAACGTAAGGTCCCTCCCAGTTGGCTGCGAACTTTGGTAGAGGAAGTCCCCTGATGTGCTTTACTGCCGCTTTCAATACGAGGTCTCCTTCCACGAACTTCCTTGGTCTCACCAAGTTGTCATATGCCCTGGAGAGTTGTTTCGTATATATTTGAAAGTGTTGCATCGAGTTATCTCTGTGCTCATCCAACGCTTCCAGCTGTACATGTCTACTGTTAGGGAGCATGCTACTTCTCAAGGCATAACGGGCAGAGGGAACTTCCAATTCTACTGGGAGGATTGCCTCAGCCTCATAGACAAGAGAGAACGGCGTGTATCTTGTGGGTTTTCGCTTGGTTGTTCGATAGGCCCACAAGACAGCTGGTATCTTGTCATCCCACGCCCCTGGAAAGTCTTCCATCATTTTGGCCAAAATATTAATCAGGGTTTTTTTAGTTGCTTCGGCCTGACCATTTCCCTTTGGGTATGCCACCGTTGAAGTGTGATGAACAATGGAGTATTTGTCCGTGAGCATTGTTACTTCAGAATTGACAAAGGGGGTCCTATTATCTGAGAGAATTACTTTTGGGATCCCAAAACGGCAAATGATGTATTCTCTGATGAAGTTGCTCACCACCCCAGCCGTTGCCCGTTTGAGTGGTATTGCCTCGGCCCATTTTGTGAAACATTATGTTGCTACTAGTATCCATATCTTGCCTCTCGAAGAGGGGTGGATTGCCCCCACTAGGTCGAACGCCCAAGTATGAAATGGATAGGGCGTTGATAGAGAGTGCAAGTCTGCTGATGGGGCATGGATCATATTCCCATGAAGTTGGCAAGCCTTGAATTTTCGAACAAACTCAGCAGAGTCTTTCTCCATTATTGGCCAATAGTACCCCAATGTCATCAACTGATCATACAGCTTGGCACCTCCTATATGTGCTGGATCGTGCGCTTGTTTGAGGACCTCCACTGCTTCTTCCCTTGTGACACATCGCAAGGGCCTGTTAAAGTACCCATTTCGATAAAGTTGCCCCTCCTGGACGTAGAACCTTGGAACCCTTTGCCTCAGACCCTTTGCATCTATTTCTTCCGTTGGGACAACCCCCTCCTGAATGAAGTCGATGTAGGGCTTCCTCCAGTCCGTTTGAGCTTCAATAAAATGGCACTCAGCTGCTTCGAAGAATAGCTGACACTTATTACATTTCTGTTGTAGCACTGCCGCATCTTGCTTCATTCTAGGCCAGAAATACCCCTCCCTTTGAATTCTCTTGTATAGAGGTATCTCGATCGTTTCGCAGTGTTCGTTATGCGTATTCTTCAATATTGGCTCGGCCTCCTCTGGGCTAATGCATCTCGACAGCCATCCTCCTGTATTTCTAAAATAGAGATTCCCCTGGCATGTAAAATATTGGGCCAACTCTCTTAGCCCCATCGCCCCCTCACCAGACTCCAATTGTATCTTAATATCCCTTCTCCAACCCACTTCTTCCTCCATTGGTAGTATTGACTGTACTACCGAAGGGGATGTTCTTCGTTGGATCACAACTGTAGTCTCATTGGTTTTCATTATCATCTTCTGGGCAATAGTGGCATAGGCGTCGGGATGGCGGTTCATCGTTCTAGGATGTCTCCTGATCTTGGTCCGATGGAACTGGTTGAGGAGCCTTTGAATGATTGCTCGATAGGGCTCCAGGCTCATGTGTTTCAACGCATATTCTCCGTTTACCTGCTGAATTACCAAGTTCGAGTCACCCTTAATGCAGAGTGAACGGATTCCCCTCCGAAGAGCCTCTAGAAGCCCTAGTACCAACGCCTCGTACTCTGCTTCGTTATTAAAGCAAGGGAAATCTAGTTTGTAGGAGAGGGAAATCCCTTCCATCCCTTTTGAAAGAACAACCCCTGCTCCACCCTTCTTTTCTGCCGAAGATCCGTCGAACTGCATCGTCCATTCCTCCTCAGTTGCATCCAGGTAATTGGCCTGCAGATCATCTCCTGGAATGTCTTCCCTAGGTGGCTCAAAGGTTCCTGAAGGGAAGATAGCCAATAAGTCAGCATACGCCTGGCTTTTGATTGTGCGAGAGACCACGCATTTTAAGTCATATTCAGAGAGAATGAGGAACCATCTAGCTGCCCTACCAATCAATATAGTCTTTGCGAGCAAATATCTAATTGGGTCACATTTAGTTACAATATGAATGGTAAAAGACAGCATATAGTGCCTAAGTTTTTGTGCTACAAAGACCAGGGCTAAACAATGCCTTTCTAAGCTAGTATATCTAATTTTTGGACCATGTATAATTCTGCTGAGGTAGTAAACCGTCCGTTCTTGTCCGTCTACTTCTTGTGCTAGCAGAGCTCCAACGGACCTCGTGGTGGATGTGAGGTATAGCTGAAACGGGGCTCCCGCCTGAGGAGGAACCATGATTTGTGGTGATACGAGCAGCTTTTTCAGCCCAACGAGGGACTTCTGGTGAACCTCTTCCCATATAAATTTCGTGTTCCTTCGTAGCAGCTGCATCAGTGGGTGTGTTATTTCGGCCAATCCAGGCACAAATCTCCTAAGGTAGGAGACTTTACCAAGAAAACTTTTCAGCTCCTTCGCCGTTCTTGGACACGGCATTTCCAGGATTGCCCGCTGTTTGTCCTGGTCCATCTGTACCCCTTGCCGATTAACCACGAAGCCTAAAAACTTACCACTTGTTACCCCGAAGACACACTTCAACGGGTTCATCCTTAACTTGTACCTCCTGCACCGAGCAAACACCTTCCTTAAATCCTTTAGATGGGACTCTTCCTTCTTCGATTTGATGACCAAGTCGTCCACGTAGAATTCCACAAATTTGTGGAAGAAGTCATGAAAAATGGCCATCATCGTTCTTTGGTACATAGCTCCGGCGTTCTTGAGTCCAAACGGCATTACCTTGTATATGAAGTTGCCCAACGACGTTCTGAATGCTGTTTTCTCTACGTCAGAAGGGTCCATCTTGATCTGGTTGTATCCCATATATCCATCCATGAAGCTGTACATCTCATGACCAGCCGTGGCGTCTATCAAACTGTCGATGGAGGGTAGGGGAAACTCATCCTTAGGGCAGGCACTATTCAAGTCTCTGAAATCCACGCAGATCCTTATTTGGTTTTTGTCTTTCTTCCCTACTGGCACAATGCTAGATAGCCAGAGGGGGTGTTGTATAGGCTTGATAAACCCTGCTGCTAACAAGCGTTGGACCTCTTCTTTAATCTTTAAATCTATTTCAGGCTTGTACGTTCTTGTTGCCTGCTTTACTGGAATAGCCAAAGGGATCACATTCAACTTGTGGCAGCTCACTTCCTCATCCAGCCCTTCCATTTTAGTGTACTTCCATGCGAAGACATCTATAAACTCCCGAATTAGGTCAACCAAGGCTTCTCGTTTCTCCTTAACAAGATCCTTCGAGATGAAGATAGGCCTTGGGTCTTCCCCTTCTTCTGCTAGGTTTAGTTGCTCCAATTCTTGTGCCTGGGGCCTTGGTTGGTCTGTCATGTAGTCTGGTTCTTCGGCGACATCTTCTACGAACTCTTGTATGCTAGAGTTGTCTATCACCATACACTGCCCCCGTTGATCCACTAAAAAGCACTCGTATATCGGGTCAACCTCATTGTCAGTCTTTTCGGCCGCCCGTTCACACCGTTACAAGCGGTACACCACTTTTCCCTCTTCAGTGACAATCTTCTTGCATTGCCTGCTGGTAGCTATTGCCACGGCCTTTCTCTTCCTTTCTTTGGAAGTCTCAACGATTCTTTCCCCTGAAAAAAGACTTAACACGCTTTGTCATTGGACCTCATGCTCGCATGGGTCTGCCCTAGGCCTCATCTTTTCTTTGAGCTGCTTCGAGATGTTCTGGGGTCGGGGGACCGTCCGGTATGTTTCCTCGATCCTCTTCCCCTCGCCACTCTCATTTAAAGGTCCCATTCTTTCTCTAATCGATGGGACCCAGGCTCCCTCCATTCTCCTCGTTAGAACTCGCACGTCCTCTTCGAGCTCTGTATAAAAGGCTGCATCCACCAAGTGTGCTTCTTCGATAGCGAAAGGCCTCTTAGTTGCCCTAATAGTCACTTCTGTCCCCTTGATATTCGCCTTAGCACATTGGTGGTAAGTTGAGGGAACTAACCCTTGGTTGTGCATCCATACTCTCCCTACTAACAAATGATAGGAAGTTGCGCTTTCTATTACATGGAATTTGATACGGGAACTCAGATTTCCCATCACTATCCCCACGTTTACATACCCAATGGACTTGGAAGATTGATTATCGTAGCCCGAGATTACCAAGGGCATGGAAACCAACCTTTCTTCCGGAATATTAGCCGCGTGGAAGGAGTTGATTGGCATAATGTTGATGGAAGCACCCCCGTCCATAAGAGTCCTGGTAAAGCTAACCCCGTTAATACTGGCCGTTACATACAGGGGCCTATTATGGGGGAACCTTACAGCTCTATCCGCATCGCTGAACATTACCTCTGATAGGAACTTCTTTACCAGCCTAGCCATGGGTCCCCTCCACCTTAGCGAGGGGACCGCATTTCTTCTTGCAATATCCAAGATCGCCTGCGTTATCTCCATTCTGCTCTCTTTTGGGATTCCCACTTGGTCGAAGAACCAAGTGAACTTTGGAGATTTTGAAACTGCGTTATATTCAATGACTGGGTCCGTTTCTTCGCCCTCAACGCTGTAGGCGTCTTCTACGTCCTAGCACTTGCTTCATCATAAGCCAGAACTACGTTAGCCATTCCCCTAGTGCAATGCTCCAGTGCTTTATCGAACTCCATTGTTGCCCCTCCCCTCTCCCGCTCTGCCTCCTTATCGTAGGCCGTTACTACATTGGCCCCATGTGCCGGGAGTGGGTTATTGTTAACGTTCTGCGGGGGGATTTGTAATGTTCCCGCCTTCATGTACTTGTCGATGATTCTTCGCAGCGTGAAGCAACTTTCTGTTGGATGCTGGACCTTACGATGAACCTGACAATATTTGGGATTGGCCCTAGTTGCCACGTCGGGCTCTTACACCGGGATACCCTTTGGTTCGTAAACCGTTCCGCCTTGGACCATTGCGTTATAACAACTCACAGCCTCCTCCACCGTACAGGGTAACGGTGGCGGGTCTTCTCTATCTCTTCCGAACTTTCTTTTGTTGTCCTTCCTCTGGGCCTTGCCCCCATCTTCCCTCTCGATATATCCCACCCGTGGGGCCTGAGACCTTCCCCCGATGGGTTGTATCGGCTGTCTGAACACCATGGGAGCTACTATCGGGCTAGGCCGCACCACCAAAGATATATTTCTTGCGTATTTTAAGAATGCTGAAAATGTTCCCTCGCGTGTCTCATTGATCAGGTGACAGATATACTCAGGAAGTAATCCCTCAGCACAAATCTATAGTAACCTGGCCTCCTTAGCTTCTTCCCTCACGTCGAGAGATCTTTCCCTAAACCTTCGAATATAGGCCACTACCTCTTCTCCTGGCCTTTGCCTCTCCCTGCCAAGTTGGGTTAGGGTGAACTCATCTTCTGCCAAGAAGAACTTTCGGACAAATAATACATGCATCTCCTCCCACGTGGAGACACTATTGGGAGGCAGATGAGAGTACCAAGTGTATGCTTTATCAGTCAGGGATTTGGAAAACTCCCTCAGCCTAAGATTTTTGTCATTGCAGTGCGCTCCCAAGTGTTCAACGAAACGCTTAATGTGTTCCTTCGGGTTCCCACCCTTCCCTGAGTATTTTTCAAAGGTAGGGGGAATATAGTCCTTCAGGTAGGGTTCGTCGTTGTACTCCTGGGGGTAAGGTGTCAGAAAGTCTTCGTAGACCGCTGCCACCTCGCCCACAGCCTGCGAGGAAGACTGCATGAACTTCAGCATCTCCTTCTGCATCTCTTTTCTCATCTCTTCCAAGGGCGAGGTTACTGGGGCCACTTGCAATGGGGTCGACGGTTGAGCGCTTGTTGCAACCGGAGCGAACGTTATCGGTTGTGCCGTTGAAACTCCTGAGCCGCCCACAGTTGGGTTCACAACTGAGGGTACACTTGCTGGGACCGCTCCTGTAATGCCTGCCCCTGGTGGGGCCCCTGGGGCCACTCCTGGTGTTACGAAGGCATTAGTCTCCAATCCTCCCAGCATAGTTGAAGCTACTGGGGTTTGCAAAAACTCGTAAAATTTGCTCATGAGGAGCGCCATCTGGGCAGGTCCCAGCCCCGCGCTCGTGGAAGGTTGTGCAGCCCCTGGGACGCCTATCGTTGTTGGAGCCAGCGGTACCTCTACTCGAGGATCCCCATCTCTTAGGGCCTCCTGCTCCCTCGCAGCCTGTTCTTCATTATGCTGTATGTCATCGAAATTGAGTCTTCTAGTAGCATTATCCTGCGCCATACTCCTTCCCTAGAAGGATGCCTCCCCAGCGGAGTCGCCAAATGTAAGAGGGTACTTTAGATTATAAATGGAGGTGTGACCCCCTATTGAGTATGGTAATGATAAGTCAGTTGGTTAAAGCTTAGGGTTAATGACAGAACATATAAACATGAACCCAATGAAGGTAAACTCAGCTTAAACTCCAAAAATCTCTCGTGTATAACTCAGGTAATAATAATGGACTTTGGAAGTGGCTTAGCTAGAGGGAGAGGGAAGTAAGCACCCTAGATACACCCTGGCGGGCAGGTAGAAACACACAAAACACCCTCAAGAATCTCTGTCAAGTATTAAAAGCTTCGTAATATATGACAATGGTGAGTCAGTGAACTCTCTAGTTTGCAATAACTCTTTTCAATTCTCAAAGGGATCATCCTTTCTCAGAGGTGGTTGGGGTCCTTAAATAGCCCCCCACACCACCCCCGAGGCAACTCAGTCATTTAAGACTATGAAAGACATCCCTCATACTTTATGTCACAGCATTAAATGTCAGATGCACTAGTTGTCTCCACGTCATAAACATTAAATGCCAAGACATGCCTTTTGCCTAACCACTGTGTGTCAGGGGGCTGTTGTCGCAGAGGTGGCTTACCAACTGCCTGACAGCCCCAAATACCACGGTGGTTTACTCAAGTGCAGGTCTGACATTGTTTAGCTGGCTAGTGACATCACCTATAGTAGGTGTGACATTAAGTAGAGGGCTACTTGGTTTATGACTCAACGCCCGATGGAACTCCAAGATGCTACGCTTGAGGTTCTACGGTCAGGGTCCTTCGGTGTTTTACCAGGTGTATCTAATATGGTCAGGACAAGTCCCAACGGTGCCTTACTTCTCAATCCTCCAAACCAGGTCCCTCTAAAGTTCCCACAGTGAGGTCATTCGATAGAGCATGAAAGCTCTCCCAGGCCCTGCCAAGCCTGGTCTCTCGCAAGTACCGTTTGACCTCATACGAACTCTTTTGTTATTATCGTTACGTCATTACAACCGTTAAAGCTTACAGAAATCAATAATGAGAATACAATGTGACTAATACAACAAGCTAAAATATGAGCTGCCGCGTCAAGCTGCCTAGCTGAGTTTCCACGCTTGAGCTGCCTCGGTTGCTTAATCTCGAACACTGTTGCTAATTGGGAATTTGTCCCTAATCTCGGGGTTACCTTCAAGCCCCCTCTACAATATTTAATCTCTCTTTCCAAGCAATTATGAGTTCATGCAACGTAGATAATGTAGTTTACACTAATTTCACCATGTTAGTCTAAGATTTTTAAGAGTTGGGAAGCATGAACCCAACCCGATGTGGTTTGCAGGGGTATAAAATTAGTTCTCTAAATTTAATAATTGATTAGATCGTGTTGTATGGTGATCACAGTCATTATAAGATTTTTTATCTCATTTGCCCTAGGTACCGGGATGCTTAAGAGTGCAACGCTCGTGTAGCCAATATGACACCGATTTACTCGTCCTTTGCTTACATACTATGCGGGCTATGATCCCTCATATATGTAATAATTGAGAGTACTAAAGACCGGGTTTGATCAATTAATTAATTTACGACTAATTTTGTACTGGGCAACACACTAGGGTTTGGGGGATTATATTCCCAACCCGTTTTCCCTTCATTCTTAGTAAGTCATTCTTAGTTAGTTAATTTTTCTCACATAATTAATGAAGTAGTTTAATTTAGTGTGCATTTAGTTAATTAGTTATTTCCCATTTCAATCATCTTTTTGTTTCGTTTTAGAGTCAAATTATGGTTAACAGTCTTTTCTTTATCGTCACGTTCACTCGTCCTAGTTCCCTGAGGATTCGATATCCAGACTAGCCACTATACTCCGCAAGAGTGTAGTTAAAGTTTATATTTTTTGTATTGCGGTTGGAAGCCGATAACAACGACTATCGTATTTTCACGGACACTTAGTTTCCACCTCGATCAAAATGGCGCCGTTGCCGGGGAATTAGGTAGACTTTAGTTTAGGTTGGTTAATCCGAAATTTGACCTCGAAAAAAAAATCCAAAAAAGAATTCAAAACTATGTGTGTTACGTTTTTGAATTGCCCAATTTGAAATGTCTTACTTTAAATCTTTTGATGGATTTAATTGTTATGATAATAGTGAGGAGAAGGCTCTCAAGACTTTTGAACATTTGATCAATATCACTAAAGACGAGTCTCATAAATACAAGCTAAGTGCTAAGGACTTACAAATTTATCAAAATGAATTGCTTGAAGAAGAAAGACTTGAAAAAGAATATCGAGAAAAAATCGTTATTGGGAGCAAGAGTTAGATGCATTATTTCAACCCAATGAGGATTTTTCTTCCAATATTTTTGAAGTTGAAGAATGTTTTCAACCAAATGAGGAATCCTAGGTGCTAGAATCGAGGAAGCCTACTTTGGAAGAAGTCTTTCTTATTAGCAAAAATCAATTTGATGACCTTGCTGCTACAGAGTTGAAAATTAGAGCACTTGACAATGAGATTGATGTTTATCTGAAAAACTTAAAGGAGGGAGAGACTTGCAAAACCTAACACTTTTAAGGACGAAATCATTGAGAGTGATCCAAGTTCTTTTGAATCTCAACCTCTTATAAATATTCCAAAATCTACTGAGGTTGAAGATCATTTGTCTCCTTGTGTTCCCACTATTATTAAACCATTAAATCCATCACAAGAACTGGATGAATGTCTTGAGGATGTTGATCCGATTCTTGTATGAGAATGTTATTTTGAGATGCTTCATCTTATGGGTCATACATTTAGACGTGTCACTCCACCAGATCCAATTGAAAATTTTAGGGGAGAAGATTTTGAGGACTAGGACTCTATGCTTGAATTATTTTCCAAGATGTACTCTTTCTGTTTGTGTGCTCCGCTTCCTATACTACTTGAAAAATCTTTGGGACGTGATTTTATTTTTCTTGGATCCCAATGGTACTTATCCCCCTGTGCACTCAAATCCCTAATTATCCCCCTAAAAATTTTAATTGGTGATGGTTCATTTCTTTCGCTTTTCACATGCCTTCCGTGGTTCAAACAGAATTCTTAATTTTTCGGGAGGCATGCTTTCGAGTGAGGGTACACCATTAGAATTGTATTTTCAGTGGACACACAAATTTTTTGACTTCTAGTGTATAACTTATTAGAATTTCAAATCGTAGCTTGTACAATAGTTAGCTTATTTATTTATTTTTTTCTTTAGTTTACAGTTTTTGTTATTCTTTTTTCTATGCTTGGTTCTAACATGTTGTGTAGATTCAATAGACTCGTACTTTTCGGGGATCGCTCCATTTTGGGTAATATCTTTCTTTTCTGCTCTTTATGTTGTGTTCTTGATTCGCATTGAGGACAATGAAACATCTAAGTTAGGGGGTGTAGGATATTCTTCCCATTTATTGTTTAGATTCATTGATTTAATCACGTGTTCTTTCCAAGTGTGCTTTTTTTTTAGAAAATTTCAAAAAAATTGAATTTTTTTGTAAAAAGACAAAAATATTTTTCTTTAAAATAAATAAAAATTGGAATTTAAAAGCTTCAAAAATGTCACATTTTTCTGTCTCAAGTTGTAAAAATCCAATGAAAAAAGCCAAAGTTGACTAAAGATGGAAATTGAGCGAAAATTGACGACTTAATGAATAAGTGTGGCGATTAATCAACCCGGTGAGATTTGGAGTCTATCGATTTTTTTGAGTTTTTAAATCAATCTGAGTTTATGATTAACGCAATGTTCTTTTCATAGTTTTAATAAGTCATTGATAATTTCTATTTATTTATTTTGATCCGTTATGAGAAATGTGTGAGATATTGTCTTGAATAACGCGTGCTAAATATATCTCTAAACTTAAACTAATCTCGAGATGCATATGGTAAAGCATTTAACAATTTGGACATTGAAGTAGGCCCTCGTTTGTCACCCAAAAATATTGGCGAGAAAAAGTCGTGAAAAATTACCCTTTTTGTAACCCATTTTGAGCCTAATAAAATTTTTCCAAGTTCATTTGATAACAACCCAAATAACTAGGAATTGTGAAAAATGGAAAAAGTCGGAATTTAAGTCCGAAAAGTGCAAAAAAAATGGGCAAGAAAAATATAAGAATGCTCAACAAAAATACCAAGAAAAGAAAAGTGTGAGAAATCGAAAAAAATAAAAAAAGAAAAGAAAAATTAGCAAAAGCCCGAAAAAGCACTAGCGGTCATCATAAGAAAATTTTCCAATTCCGAAGTTCCCAACCATTCCCATATTACATGTGGTGACAATTATTATTCAACATAAAGAGATAAGAGAAGCACAATCACCAAGCAGAATAAGGAATACAAAATGCCAATCACACAACAAGAGATGTACGTGGTTCAGCAAGAATGCCTACGTCCACGGTGGTGCAGTCAGTATTATTTCTATATACTTCGGAGAGCGATTACAAAGAATACAGTGTGTGTCCTATGCCCCGGGCCTAGGATTTACTATATACATGTCCATTTTCAGGGAGTGGGGTTGTTGGACTCCCCCACGTTTGCCATCTTCTCCTAGAACACCTCGTAACGAGAACAAGTGAGAAGACTAAGTCATAACCGAATTTAATTGTTAAGAAATGAGGGGTTTGGACTTTGGGTCGCTTTAACTGGGCTACTCGTCCAGGCCCGTCATTCTAATTCCGAGTACCTTACCCCTAAGTCTGTTGGGCCACAATTTGGGCTCAATAAATTTAAATGATTTGTCATAATGGCTCCTTTGTACATTGTGCAACTCTTCCCAAAGTTTGAGGACTGATTTAGGCGACACTTGCTTCGTGTTTTGTGCACTATATTAGTAACATTCAAAAGTAATCCCAAGCAGTCATTTCACGATCACCATTTCAAGCTCCTCAGTACTCTTCCACTCTCTGCGAGTTCTAGCGATTCACATTCTCTTCTCCTGGTCTTCATTCTTTTCGTTTTCAATCTTCCTCGTCATTTGGGCTTGTGATTCTTCATCGTTCAAGTCAAACTTCCATCTTGTAAGTCTCCTGTGCCTTCTCTTTGTGTTTTCTCTTTGAATTTAGGGTTTTCAAATGGCAAAGATTGGTAATAGGTCAGTGTCTGAGTTTAGGAAGTTTACAATATCCCAGAGTGGGTAGAGATTGAGTGCGCCTCTCCCCCTAGAAATGTTAGAGAGATAGAGGGTGCCCATTAGATTCATGTCTTGTTGCTTTCCCAAGGGGTCTTACTTTTCCTCCAACAATCTATTCTTGCACTTCTTTGGTTATTTCAACATTGTTCCTGCACAGTGTTTGCCCAATGTGTGGAGGATAATCAATGACATCCATAGAATAAATCAACTCTATGGCACCAAATTAGGGCTCGCCAAAGTCTGCTTTTGCTATTCTTTTTCTCGAACTAGTTCTGGTGTTCTCTATCTCAAATCCAGGAGTCTTGACAGGGTATTGGTAGTAAACCTACCTGATTCCCACAAGGACTATTGGCAAGATGGTTTTCTTGCTAGAAATTGGCAGTTCCCCCCCCCCCCCAAGCTGAGGGGTCGAGGTCTGATAGGTTTACAGTTCCTTTTTATGGGGAAGATTATATAGGTAGTCCCTGCTTTGTTCTTTCAATTTTTTTATTGATGTGTGATCTTTCTTACTTTTCCCTATTTTTTCTTCAGCGAGGTCGAAGAACATGGAACCTTCTCTCAACGAGGTTTGTCTTTCTGAATTGGTCAAAGCGTGGAATATCAGGGAGCCCCTAACTGACGACGAGCATCCCCGGTCTACTGCTTTCTTGCTTGAGTACAAAAACATTGGTTCTAGCTTTATAGCGAGGTCGGTAGATAGCATTCCCGAGTTTGATACCTCTAAAGAGACTGCTGCTGATCCTATTCAGTTAGACGAGGAGGAGAGTAGTTCTGAGAGTGATATCGTAGGCGGTGCTGGAAGCAATTTTCGCGAGGGGAGCTCCAGTGGTGATAGTTATTCTGATTCAGAAGAGGCTTCTGAATCCCTAGAACCTTCGAGCACGTCCAGCAGCTCAAGCGAGGAAATGGTTCCTCTAAGGAAAAAATTGATTCGGGATGACGACGATGATGATCATATGCTCTTCGCTCAGAGGTCAAAGAAGCAGAAGTCCAGTAGTCGGGCTGTTGCTACTGGCTCTCGGTGTACTGCTCAGGAGCAGGAGAGGAAGAGGAAAGAAGAAGAGCAGATGAGAGAGAGAGAGAGAGAGAGAGAGAGAGAGAGAGAGGAAAAAGGAAGAGGAAATAAAGAAGATAGAAGAAAAGAAAAGGATGGAGGAGAAGAAGAGAATGGAGAAGGAGAAGGAGGAATAGAGGGGAAAAATGGAATCGAGGACGAAGGCTGGGCAGGCCTTAGCCCCGGTGTCTGCATTGCCCGAGGGGGCCTCAGTTTCCATTTCTCCTCAATTGGCCCCTGCGCTGCTCGAGAGGGAAGTTCTTCCTGTAGATCGCCAAAGGGCACTGGGGTCTGATTAATTGGCCATGCAAGCTAGCCAGAGGCTAGCCTTGGTAAGACCTTTTCCTTTCTATAATGCTTTAATAAATTTCAGTTGTTTCCTTTTCCTGATATCTCCTTTTATTTGCAGTTTGTGACTGACTTCGCCGTGCTCTATCGCTCTCGCGACGAGCTGGTGAGTAGGAACAACGAGCTGGAGCAGCAGAATGCTTCTTTGAAAGTGAGGGGAACACAACTGGAGGCTGGTCTGAAGACTGCCGATTCTGCCCGAGCTTCTTCTGACCTGACCCTCGCTAATTCCAACCGAGAGAGGGATGCGATAATTAAAGATCTGAATGAGCTGAGGCGAGCCTATGACCTGGTCTGCTAGAGCAAGTTAGCCTTTGTAGAGGAGAACAAGGTGATGACCGAGCAACTGAAGGAGAAAGAGTCCCAGGTAGCCACCATCAAGGAGGACTCATATAACTCCAGGTGGATTGTTGTATACGAAGACGCTGAGGTTCAGATAGGCTACATCAGCCGTTCAAACTTCAAAAAAAGCTGGAACAAGGCCCTCATAGCTGCTGGTGTCGATGTTGCCTCTCCTTTGTTTGATGAGCATGACCTAGGTCCAAAGTCAATCGTGTATGAAGTCCCTGTCCTAGTTACTGAAGGAGTTGATCCTGCCTCCCAGAAAGTTCTTATTGATGCTTCTCCTGCTTAGGCGACAGAGGTTATCCCTGTTGAGGGAGGTACTTCTACTGCGGCTGACAAGGGGAAGCAGCCAATATCTTCTGAGCAACCAGAGGTTGCTAGCTAATTTTACCCTTAGGGTTGCTCTTTGTATTTTCTTTGTTTGTAATTTTCCCTTTGACCCTTCAATGTATTCTGATCCTCTTCGTATTAATGAAATGAGAAGGTTTTTCATTTCCTTAGTGTACTGAATGATTTTTTCTTTTATTGCTCTTTTATTGATCTTTTATTGCCTGTAGTCGATTGATGTTGATGATTATATACCAGCCACTTCTTAATTGGGAAGAATGCTTGGACCTGATGTAAGCTCTGAAGTTCATCATACCTTTGTGAGGATTTGCAAATCACTGCGATTGAGGAACAAGCACTTCATAGAGCAGACTGAGCTTGTCATTAAACTGAAAGACAGGCTCCAAGAGATGGAGGAAGTTGGTGCCTTAGTCCAAGAAGAGGTGAATACACTAAGAGCAAAGCTTCTAGATGCATCTAAGATCAACCAGGTTGGGGAAATTCTTCAACAAGAGAATAAGGCTTTGAGGAGAGAGGTCTCGCGACTTAGGGAGCATGAGTCGAGCATCTCTCCTGCAGTATTGTGTGGTTCTTCCTCATCGCGAGCTAGAACTGGCCCAAGCAACGTCCCTCCGGTGATGCGAGGCTCTACCCCTCTAACCGTTTCGCGAGCTGGAAGGAACACCAGGAGTTCAGCTAGAGAAATGGAAGAGCTTCGTGGTGATGTCCAGCGAGCGTATGTGATTGTTGCTGGGCTTCAAAGGGACGTCACCCGGTTGAGGCATTTGTTTAGGAGAGGTCCTCGGCAAGTATGGGCCGACGGTTATAACCAAGGTTGGCTAGATGCTCTGACGAGGCTAACAGAGTTTGAAGAGCTCGCCTTTATTAGGGTATGGTTGAGTGCCCTGAAGGAGCTGTAAGTCCCAAGAAACTCGATGCTTTGGTACCGTCATGATATTTGTCCTTCTACTCTACTGCCTAATCCCTTCTGGAGAGATGATCAGTGGATCCCTATTGATGCGATCCCTCGGCAGCTATTGGAGTCGGATGCAAATGAAGTCGAGGAGGAGTTAGTTCCTCATCCTGACGACGGTCGAAGAGCCCAAGTGGCTGATTATCTCATTCAAAAAAAAAAAACCTCACTAAGATTTTGCCAGTAGTAACTCTGTGTATTTTGTAATGAAGTGATGTAATGTTGATGTTTTGGGCGAGTCTCGTCGGCTAAACATGTATTGTGTTTGTTGTAAATGTGATGAATAAATATAAAATTTATGTTTTGGGTGAATTTGCTGACTAAACAAGTGTCTTATATTTTCCACATCTTTGCTCAATAATCTTGAGCCTCTATTGGCTGACTAGATTTGTACGTTTGCAATATCAAGTAAGTGTCCTTCCAGTCCAGTATGACAACAAGATACCATTCTACCCCACTTTACCTTTTAGGTTGTGTCGTCACACTCCCTTAGGCCTAAGTGGGGAAATTGGCAGGGACACACCTGGTGTTTGATGTTCCATCTGATCAGGATTTTATTCAACCAAATATTATTTGGTGACCAATTTTGACTTGCTTATGTTGCCTAATGATCTCCTGTAGGGCTTCATATATTGCCAGGGGCAATGCTAAGAGGTCTTTCATGTTTCATAACGAAAACCTAAGGAGGGTTATTTCCCTGCTATAGTGTAATGATCAGTGTGCCTGTCACTTAGAAAGGTGTGTGATGTGTAAAGTTTAGTTAACTGACACCTAAAAAAATGCAAATTAGTTAACTGATATTTCGTAGAATGCAACTGCCAAACAACTTTTATTAATGATAAAGAAATTAACTTTCAGTTTTATAATTAAAGATCAAAAGAAGAATCTAGAAATAGAATTTCTTAAGATTGGCGGCATTCCATGGTAGGGTATCTCTCTGCCTTCCAGCATTTCTAAGTGATAGGCTCCCTGCAGATCATCTCTTGTTATCTTGAATGGTCCTTCCCAGTTTGGCCCTAGCTTTCCGTCTGATGGTTTTACTGCGCTGCCCAGGACTTTCCTCAGGACATAGTCCCCAACTCGGAATGCTCTTGGATTGACCATCTTGTTATAGTGCCTTACAAGCTGCTGCTGATAGCTCGCTAGTTTTACTAGGGCTAGCTCGTGGCGTTCATCAGCTAGGTCGAGCTCAGCGAGCAATGCTGCATCATTACTGCCCTGGTCGACAAGGCTGGACCTCATTGTTGGCAAGCCTGCTTCCAAGGGGATGACTTCTTCCATTCCATACCTCAATGAGAATGGGGTTTCCCCTGTCGCTCATCGTGGAGTAGTACGGTAGGCCCATAGAATATGTGGTAGCTCATTTACCCATGCTCCTTTGACTCGCTCTAATCGTTTCTTTAATCCGTCGATCACCATTTTATTGGAAGCCTTAACTTGGCCATTGCTCTAAGGATAGGCCACCGAGCTGAAATGGTGTATGATTCCATGTTCATCACAGAAACTCTGAAAGGATCCGCTCTCGAACTGTGTTCCATTGTCAGTGATGATGGTTCTGGGGATGCCAAAATGGGTGATTATATTTCTCCATATGAATCTTATCATATCTTCATCTCGGATGTTCGCTAGGGGTTCCGCCTCGATCCATTTGGTAAAGTAGTCAGTTGCGACCAACATGTACTTGCGATTGCCGGTGGCAGTAGGAAGTGGTCCTACGATGTCCATTCCCCATTGGGCGAATGGCCATGGCTGAAAAGTGATTTCAGGTCGCTAGCAGGTTGGTGGACCATAGGAGCGTGAAGTTGGCATTTCAGGCACTTGCGAACGTACACCGCAGAGTCCCTTTGCATATATGGCCACCAATTTCCGTCTTTCATTACTCGGAAAGCCAGAGACCTTCCTCCAATATGGCTTCCATAGATTCCCTCATGAAGCTCATGTAAAACTTGCTCGACATCCCTCGGGTGAACGCATTGAAGGTAGGGACCGGAAAAGGATCTCTTATATAGCTTTCCCTCTGGAGATAAATGAAAGCGAGCATCTTTGACTCTTATCTGGTGAGCGGTCTTCTTATCATCTAGTAGTGTGTCATCCTTTAAATAGTTCCTTAGAGGGTTCATCCAGCTGGGTGATGACTCAATTTAGAGCACCTGTTCCATGCCTGGTGGCTCGCTGTTACGGCTAATGCTCGGATGAGCGAGGAAATCGATGAGGATTGTTCTTTTTAAGTCGGAATCGATTGCTGAACTCAGGGATACTAGGGCATCAGCATGGATGTTTTGTCCTCTGGGAAACTGCTGGACGTTGACTTCCTCGAAGCTAGCCATTAGCCTTTTTTCTAAGGTGAGGTAGGCTGCCATTCTTTCATCTTTTGTATTGTAGTCTCCCCGTATCTGATTGGAGACTAATTGAGAATCACCGAACACCTATAAATGCTTTGCCCCCAAAGTGTGTGCCTTCTGGACACCGGCTATTAAAGCTTCGTATTCTTCTTCGTTGTTGGAGGCTGCAAATCCAAGCCTGATTCCTTAATCGAGGACTGTATCCTCTGGAGTAATAAGGACAATGCCTATTCCTGCCCCCTTTGAGTTGGAGGCTCCATCAACAAATAATTTCCAAACTTCCTCCGTTGCATGGTTTTATCTTCGCATTACTAGTTGAGATTGGACGAGGGGCTGCTCTCTTGTGAATTCGGCTATGAAATTAGCAAGGACCTGCCCCTTGATTGCGTTCCTTAGTTAAAATTGGATGTCGAATCGTCCGAGATCGACTGGCCATTTAGATAGTTTGCCCGATAAATCCGCCTTCCTCAGGATTGCTTTGAGGGGGTGCGATGTAAGGACGATGATAGTGTGAGCTTCAAAATAGTGTTTTAGCTTCCTCGAGGCAACTACGAGCGCAAAGGCGAGCTTTTCTAGTGGTAGGTACCGCTGCTCGACCTCTAATAAGGTTTTGCTCGCGTCGTAAACGGGGTGCTGGATTCCTGCTTTTTCGCACATCAATGAAGAACTGGCAGTGTGGTTGGAAACGGAGAGGTATAAGTACAGGGAATCTGTTTCCTTTGGTATGACGAGCAGTGGTGGGGAGCTAAGGTAAGCCTTGAGCTTATCAAATGCCCGCGAGCAATCTTGATTCCATTCTACCGTTTTATTTCCCTTCAGGAGCTGGAATAACGGTTTGCACTTCTCTGAGGACTTGGATATAAAACGGTTCAAGGCAGCGAGCATGCCAGTGAGCTTCTGTACATCACGGATGGTGCAAGGAGGTTGTACCCTGTTTACTGCATCTATTTGCTTTGGATTAGCCTCGATGCCTCTCTTACTGACCAAGTACCCGAGAAATTTTCCTAACTGGACACCGAAAGAACACTGGCTTGCGTTAAGTTTCATTCGGTACTTCCTGAGGATTTCGAAGATTCTTGATAGGTCTGAGAGGTGGTCTTCTTTCTTTCTGCTTTTGACGAGCATATCGTCAATGTAAACTTCCATGGTGTCTCCCATTTGATCTTTGAACATCTTGGTGACCAGTCGCTAGTAGGTTGCCCCTGCGTTTTTTAGCCCGAAGGGCATAACCTTGTAACAGTACAATCCAATGGTGGTGATGAATGTTGTCTTGTCCTGGTCTGGAGCGTATAAGGGGATCTGCTGATACCCTGAGTATGCGTCCAGAAAACTCATTCTCTCATAAGCTGCTGTGGCGTCCACTAGCTGATTGATTTTTGGAAGAGGGAAGCTGTCTTTAGGGCACACCCTGTTAAGGTCAGTGAAGTCGATGCATACTCTCCCCTTTTCGTTGCTCTTGGGAACTACTACTCGGTTGGATAACCATTTGGGGAATTGGACTTCCCGTATAGATCCTGCATCCAACAGTTTTTCAACCTCTTTCTCCACGACTTTTGCCTTCTCGGGTGCAGTTCGCCGTGCCTTTTGTGCGATTGGTTTGAATGTGAGATCAACGTACAGCTGATGACAAACCTTACTTGGATCGATTCCAGGCAGCTCGTATGGCTCCCACGCAAAGACATCTATATTGTTTCTTAGTAGAATCGTCAATTCCTTCTTCTCCTGATCTGTGAGAAAAGCTCAAATTAAGAAGATCCTGCTATCATCGCAATCTCCAGCTGTGATTTCCTCCAGTTCCTCGATGACACTTTCAGAGGGGAGGAGCCTAGTCTCCTCTACTCTGGGCCTTCCGTATTTTAATTGATATTTCGAAGGTATCATACCTCCTTGTTCTTCAACTTCCTCACTGGACTTGTCGGTCTTCTTCTTTGGTCTTGGGTGGATGGCTGCTATGAAGCACCTTCTTGCCATTGCTTGATCGCCATGGATCTCCATTACTCCTCGCTCGGTCACATATTTGAGCTTCTGATGGTAGGTCGAGGAGACTGCCTTCAATGCGTGCAGCCATCCTCTACCAAGGATAGCTTGGTATGGCGAGTCAATGTCGACCACCAGAAACTTGATCATTTTAGAAACATGTCCGGCCCTTACTGGCATCACGATCTTTCCCAAGGGCATAGTCACTTTCCTAGCGAAGCCAACTAAAGGGACATTAGCTTCCTTTAGGTCGACGATGCTTAACTTCAATTTTCTGAATAGGTCGAGGGACATTACCTCGGACGAGCTTCCTTGGTCGACGAGCAACTTATCGACGTCATAGTTAGCTATTCTGAGAGTAATGATCAGAGCGTCATGATGTGGGGTTCTTACCCCCACCAGATCTTCCTCTGTAAACACGATATGCTTACTATAGTCAACGTCATATGTTCGTCGGTGTTTTCCTGACAGCGTCTTCGCTGGATCGATCTGAAAAACTTGCATCATCGCTGTAAGATTTTTTACCTCCATTCGAGCTGAATTTCCTTGAATCTGTTTCACGTCAGATGCCCCATGAATTATTGCGAATTCATAGTTGGCATCATCTTCGAGTACGTTGTTAGGCCTTGCTTCTCTATGGGCAGCAACTTTCTCTGCCTTTTCTTCCACGAATTCGTTCAGATGCCCGAACTGGGCCAGCTCTTCGAGGTGGGACTTAAGAGCTTTGCAATGCTCAGTCTTATGTCCTCCCACTTTGTGGAAAGAGCATCTCAGCACGTTGTTTCTCTTCGAGGGATCTCCTCCCATCTTCCTGGGCCACTTGATGAAGGGCTCGTCTTTGATTTTTACTAGAATTTTGTAAATTGGTTCTCTGAAGACGGTGTTGCCTGCCTGAAATGCTTTCGACACATCATTGTTTCCTCCGTTCTTGGAGCTATTCTTGGCCCCATTCTTTCCTCCTTTCTTCTGGTTCTCAGTCTTGTCACTGCCCTTGGCAGCAAGCTTAGCTCGATCGTTTTCCCCTGTGCTGAGGCGGGTCACATCTTCCACCTTGGAATATTTCTCGATACAGTACATTAGGTTATCGATGGTCATGGCTTCTTTCTTTGTCAGGGATTGGTACAGAAGGGAAGAGCTGGGTAGCCCAATTTTGAAAGTGGCCACTGACACTTGCTCCGAGCAGTCCTCGACCTCGTTGAATAACTCCCAGTACCTCTTCGCGTAGTCTCGGAGGGTCTCTTGAGGCTTCTTTTTCATTATTAGCAAAGCATCCATCCTTTTGGGATGGGAGCTGCTAGTAATGAATCGGGTCGTAAAGATCTCATCCAGGGACTTGAAACTCCTGATGGATCGGTGGGGGAGCCTTTTGAACCATTTCTGCGCCACGTCATGCAGGCTCGAGGGAAAAACTCAGCACATTAGTGCGTCTCGATTATTCTAGAGGGTCATGGCCTGCCGGTACTGTCTGACGTGATCAATGGTATCAGTCTTACCATCATAAATCTTGAACCTTGGAATTGCGAACTTCTTGGGGGCTTCCTCTTCTTCTATTTCCCTCGAGAAAGGTGATTTCATCTGAGTTTTGAGAGCTCGCCTAGCGAGTTCTCGGGTCGATCTGGTACCGTGATGTGCAGGGTGTTGGTCCATCTCCCTTCGGACCATACTTCGTATGTTCACGTTGCTGTGATCTGGGCTCCTGTGATTGCGAGCTAGTCGCAGTTGCTCGAGAAGGTCATCCTCTGACTCGTTTCCCTCAGTTTTCTGGGATCCGCGCCTGGGGCTCCTTCCTCGGCTGCGAGACTTGCTCGCCTGAGGGCTAGGAGTGCGGTATGGACGTCTTTTGGTACCGCGATTAAGTTCTCTCTCCATTCTTTCTAATCTTCTTTTGAGGTGAGCATTCTTAGCTTCGTGCTTGCGAGAAGAATCCCTCTGCTCGTGGAGCCTCACCTTATATGCATCAATCAGCCTGGAAATCTGTGTGGACCTCGTTGGTCCTTGGCTTTCTTTTGAGGCTGGCCTTTCTAAGCAAGCCCTCTGATCTGAACGCCAAACTTCAGATCTAATCCTGCGGGGAGCAGGTGGTTCTTGGATATCTTCTGCCTGGGGAGCATTACTACTATGACCAAACATTTCAAACTCTTTTCTTGGTGTGGGCTTTCTCAGGGAAGATAAACGATTCCCACAGATGGCGCCAATTGTGGTGACAATTATTATTCAACACAAAGAGATAAGAGAAGCACAATCACGAAGTAAAATAAGGAATACAAAATTCCAATCACACAACAAGAGATGTACGTGGTTCAGCAAGAATGCCTACGTCCACGGTGGTGCCGTCAATATTATTTCTATATACTCCGAAGAACGATTACAGAGAATACAGTGTGTGTCCTATTCCCTGGACCTAGGGTTTACTATATACATGTCCATTTTCAGGGAGTGGGGGTGTTGGACTCCCCCACGTTTTCCATCTTCTCCTAGAACACCTCGTAACGAGGACATGGGAGAAGACTAAGTCATAACCGAATTTAATTATTAAGAAATGAGGGGTTTGGACTTTGGGCCGCTTTAACTGGGCTACTCGTCCAAGCCCGTCATTCTAATTACGGGTACCCACATTACCCAATACACCTTTAACCCGAAAAAGTCCTAACTGAGTTCGAATTACGAAATTGATTACCGCGTGGAGAGATAAGATACAAAAAGATAATATGAGTGATTAAATGGTGTGAATAAAATATGATATTTATCGTTTCCCAATAACCGTATTCCGATGAAGAGATCTTTTCACCCATAAATTTCTGTCTTTCAATTTGTGTGCGTGAACTTGTGTTCCATTACATTTATTCCTTATATCAAACACACCTAGAGAGAATAAGCCACATTTCGAGTCATTCGTTTGTTAGAGCATCCCATGAGAAATTGAATCAAAATGAATTTTCGGAATGTAACGTAATGATCTATCAGTGGAAATTTACGATTTGATTTTCGGCTTCGCACACACACATTATGATTTGAGACTTGAATATGAATTTGTGGTGACTATTTTCTGAAAGGTTTAAATTGTACAATGTTTAAGTATTTTGATTTTTCTTTGAGTCAATAACGATTTTTGTGGCTATATTCACCGCAAACCCTCACGAGAGACCACTCGTCCTATTAGGGTAACCTAGTGGTTTAACGGTTTGTTGCGTACGCTAAATGCAATTGCTTGCCCACAAAAAAGGTATTTTACGCCAATAAATTTTTCGAAGGGTCCTTAACTCATACTCTCATTCTTTTACATTGCTCGGGACGCGCAAAGTTTTAAGTTAGGGGGATTTGATTAGGCATAAATTCTTCACATTTATCCCCTTAATTTTGGAATTTTTATGATCCCGTGCGGTCTAAATAGCTTGGATTTGTAACATATTTATGATACTAACCCCTTTTGGCAAGTCTTTCTTATTTTGTGTATGTCTTATGTGTTTTTCAGGTATTTCATGCAAGAAAGTGCGAAAGAGAACTCAAAACAATGAAAGAAACCAAGAAATGGGAAATGCAAGGGAATTTTTGTAATTTTCAGTCATATTCCTTAGGTGGAGCCACTGGAAAGTTGAAGAGATTTTAAATACAAGAACACTGGAAAAAACGACACCTCAATCAGAGCTACGGTGAAGAAGTTATAGTCATTTGAAGTTGAGGAGAAAATGAAGAGAAGTTGACTCAGAAAAAACGGACCAATCCGGTTGAAATTAAAAAAGGATCGATCTGGCCTATAGAATTCACCACATCAGGCACATTTAGGGGATCGACCCGGTCATTAGTCACGCTCCAGATCCGTTACAATATTAGTCACGCTTTCTAAATGTGATAAATTGCCAGATACGGGATTTTTATTTTGTGCTTATCTTTTAGCCAAAAGAGTTTTATGTTTTGGGGACTCTCCTAAACGACCTCTAGCCTATATATTTAGTCATTAGGACTCTTTTTATTCATATTTCATTGATGTAAAATCTCCTAATCAAGTAGGAACATCTAGGTGAAGAATTTACATATTTTGCACCTTTAATTGAAGAGCTTTTCTAGTTTTTCTTCAACCTTTGATTTCTTCTTGCATGTTCTTGTTCTTCAATATTGGTAACTTTAATTTCCAGAACTTTTATTATTATTATTTCTCATGTTATCTCTCTTTCCAAGTAATTATGAGTTCATGCAACGTAGATAACGTAGTTTTCACCAATTTCACCATGTTAGGCTAGATTTTTAAGGGTTGGGATGAATGAAGCCAACCCTATGTGGTTTGCATGGGTATAAAATTTGTTCTCTAAATTTAATAATTTATTAGATCAAGTTGTATGGTGATCACAATCATTGTAAGACTTTTGATCTCATTTCCCTAGATAGTCGGGATGCTTAAGAGTGAAACGCGTGTGTAACTAATATGACACTACTTTACTCGTCCTTTGCTTACATACTGTGCGGGCTACAATACCTCATATATGTAATAATTGGGAGTACTAAAGACCGAGTTTGATCAATTAATTAATTTTACGATTAGTTTTGTACTGGGCAACACATTAGGGTTTGGGGGATTGTATTCCCAACCTGTTTTCCCTTCATACTTATTAACGCATTCTTAGTTAGTTAATTTTTCTCACATAATTAATGAAGTAGTTTAATTTAGTGTGCATTTAATTGATTAGTTATTTCCCATCTCAATCATCCTTTTGTTTCTTTTTAGAGTCAAATTAGGGTTAAAATCTTACCTTTGTTGTGACGTTCACTTGTCTTAGTTCCTTGAGGATTCGATACCCAGACTAGCCACTATACTCAAGGTTTTTTGTATTGCGGTTGGAAGCCGATAACAACGACTTGAGTATTTAGACGGACGATTGGTTTCCACCTTGATCATACGGGAGCAATCTAGGCATCAAAGACATCATGTACTGTTAGAAATGGGCATCGACCCATGAGAATGCATATTTTTTAAAAATGAGGGTTAAAAATTGATCTTTGGTGGTGAATTTTCCTTATTCCAACAAGGACTACAAGATCACGACATGATTGTGAAGGATTGGCAGCAAATTCCCCTTCCCCAGAGCACATAATATGAAAGGCCAAAGTTCCCTCAGGAGGGGAAAGGAATATGTTTGGTTTCATTTACGCGCTCATTTTGCATTTCCCTTTTTGTTTTATTGATTATAACTTCCTTCCATTTGTTACTTGACAACTAAAAGCAAGAGAAAGACACCTTATGATCATGATATGAACTATTTTATCTTTAAAAAGTCTGATCGATACAATAAAGGATTAGATATGGTTATCATCCCAGGTCATCTTCTTATCTCCATAGCTACAAGAGTTCAACCACCTCATTCGTCGTAAGGATAGTCGACCAGACTCTGATTATTCAAGTTGATTTGGATGATCCAGAAGATTCTACTTATGAGGGTTCATATGAGGATGATATATCCCTCTTCTTTGAGTCTCTATACGTCTCATCAATCCCTTATGCCAAACTGTCTCTAGGTGAGAAAAGTAATGAATTTGATGCTAAACCTATGAGCAGGATTGATGTTGCCCATTTTGTTGTTGCTCACCTCGACCAGGAGCGAGGCTTGATCAAGTTGACATTCTTTCTTACTGATAAGGTAATTATTATTAGCCTAAATCATGATGAGTTTGTGGAACGTTGCAACTATAACCTTGCTCTCATAAGTTCATTTCGAACACCATGTATTTCTCTTCGCACCACTTCTCTTATTGCCAATTACTAATATTTTCTTCTTTATGTATCTTGGAGTTCCTGTTTGACTACGACAGTTATTGGAGAAAGATGCATCCTTGAACAAATCCTCCCATAATGTGGAGATAACCCTAGATGAAGAAATTAAGGCCTTAAATGCTGCTTAGGCGGTTGCTCAAGATAAGACGACTAAGAAGGAGAAACTTTACCATAAGGTCCAAACATTGGAGGTAGCTAATGCCTAACTCCATAAGAAGATTAGGGAGTTACCAATCTTATTGTCGCTACCCAGAAGTTCGAGGAAGATTTTGAGAAGTCCAAGTTTGAGGCTGAGAATGCCAAGGCCAAGGCCGAGAAGGCCATGGCTTGAGTTTCACAGGCCAATTTCGATACATGTACTCGCATTTAGGATAAGGCCTTTGCTAAGGCCCAATAGCAGATTGGATACCTTGGAAGGTATTCTTTTAGATAGGTTGGCATAAGGCTATTGTTAGGATGGCATTGTTGATCACTCCAAGATGTTTAAGAAACATAACACAGGTTCCCCTTCTCCAAATAATGAGGAACATGATAGTGACGAGGAGGATGGGCTTCCATGCAAGCAGTCTGCTGGTCTGTCCAGAAGGCAAATGTGGGAGGGAAAGAATTTCCGGTTAGGAAATATTGTACTTATTTCCTTTTAGTTTACGATGTTAGGGTTTCCCCCATTGACTATGTATTAATAAAACTCAAAGTTTAATTTAACTTTATCTGTTCATTTCTCTCGTATTATTCTTTTCATTTTTCTCTTTTATCGAAACTAAATGATAAACTACTTATCATTGCACTTTATATTTTGATGCAAGGATGGCAATGCTCATTTTTTCTCACCAAAATTTGGAAGAAAGGAGTGAAAGACTCACTGCTTTTTGTTTGTGATGATACTAATGATCCAGATATTTGGCTTTGATGCGTGTTTGTGAGCAAAAAAGGCCTACTCGAATATGCATTGACTTTTCCATCATATCGTGTAGAACAATGCTATGTATCATGACATGATTCGTGTCAATTAAGCCAGTCACAATGATGCGTTAGGCAATCAGAAGGCCAAGTATGACAAGGATCTGTACAAGCTTACTAAAGATGGGGAGTTTGACTAGAAGGGTCCATGCATTCCAGAAAGACTTTTTTTCTGCAAGATAACCTCATGGGAGCTAGAAAGGTCATTGTTCTCATTGAAAAGAAAAATAATGATCTAAGGACCGAGCTAAGGAGAGCCAAAAAGTGTCTAGCAGAAAAGCGAGCTAGTGAGGGAGCTTCCTTTATTGAAAAGGAGAATGGCTAATTGAGGAAGGAGTTAGAGAAGATCGAGAAGTCTTTGGACTCTAAGGAGGTGACCATCAAGAGTATGTCCAAAAATCTTCAACAACTCAGGTTCCATTTCCAGAAGCAACCTCGTCAAGTGTAGAATGATGGCTATGATGAGGCTCTACTTATTTGGGATGTTGCTTTAAATGACATTTGGAATGTTGCCTATAAACATGGTTATATTAATGCATTATCTGTTATGAAGGTGGCGAAGGATTCTGAATTATAGTACTAGTATAATCCTGGTTGCCCTGACAGTCAGAATCTTCCTTAAAAGATTGATGATTCATGGATCCCAATAGATGCCATTCTAATTAGTTTAATAAGGAAGTACTTGGGAGACTACGTACTTGATGGTGATAATGGGATATACCGACCTCCACACCTAGTCAACGGGGTGACTCTTAAAGGGCCATCAAGAATTTGAAACTTATTTGAGACTGTCAAGCCTTCTGTGCTGGATGTTTTGCCTACTGGAGCTGGACCTTCAGAAAATGAGTCATTTCGATCACGTAAGTGATCCAATTATATTTTATTTTTCTTAGAGATATTCACTTTTTTAATTTCCTTGTAATAACTTTAAGTATTAATGGAAATTTTAATATTTTATTTCCATTATGTTGTGTGGTCCATAGTCTTACCTTTAAGATGATGTCATCACGTTAAACCTTTGGCTTAGATCTAGAAAAGAAAAAGAGCATTTGTATATGGAGTCTTCTCCCATGTAGGAGTTTTTTGACCCGGCTGGTCCTAGTTGCATAGGGCTTCCCCGTAGGCCTTTCATCAACTATGAGCAATTATTTATATTTTGTTAATCATCAAAATAATTCAATTTCTGGTTGGTTATTGGTCGACCAACCAATCGGCCAATATGTCGAGGTTTCAATTAGTGATGGTCTTTTGTGGACCAAATAGTCAGCTTTAAAGGAGAAGTTTCCTTACTCGGGGACCAAATGGTGGTCTTTGGTTGACCTGCCAATCCATGACACCCTGTAATATTTAATAATATATTGAACAAGTCTAAATTAAACGGTACAGGAGTCTAAACAATTAAGTACCATTCTAAGAAAGCATAAAGAATAAAATAAAGGAAAACTAGATACAGACAAGTAACTATGCATCAACTCTTATACCATAATACATGCCCAAAAAATCTATAAAGTCGATTATTACATATAAGCTAAACTGCCAAAACATAAAAGGTATATGTACTATACGTGTCTCTACTTGCTAAATTGAGAGTAATAAAAGTACGAATATATGCTGGTGCTCTGGATAAGAACACTTACATCCTAATGAGTATCAACAAAGAGAAGGAGAGTGACAACAACGAGGTCTATCAAGGTCGTGACACGGGTGGCCTCGATCTTGAAACATTAAATACACAACGTTAACATCAAGTCCAAAGAGAATATATGTATAACTGAAATTAGAATAAATCATAACTATAAACATACATCTATCATTTAATATGGCTTTTAGATTCGTCCCACCCCACAATCTTAGATATTACAAGCATATGAAATCCCAATCCTAAGTGAATCCTATAATTAAGTTTTATCCTTCATAGCTTATACAACCAAATGATTTCTAATGGTCATTACACTAAACAAATTGAGTCAATAAAATAGATAAGACAATCGTAAAGTCTAAAATCATGGACTATAAATGTGCCATAGAAATAGGTTCTTACTTAAGTTAGTCAAATTAACAAAAAATTATTCCTATTTCTCTCGGGGATCACTCGTACACACCATGCGTAGTCTTAGGTAACCCGTGTATACCCATCACTCATACAGTTTACCATACCCAAGGCATGAATCGCCATGTCTACCCATCACTCATATAGTTTACCATACCAAGGCATTATGAAATCTCCCCATTAATCCATCTCGGATACGGGTACCTAGATGTGCGATCCAGGGGTTATATGACCAAGACTTACTTGTCTACTCATCGAGGCGCCATATTGGTCCGCATCGTATGTGCCCCCATAACGGAATCTCCCATTCGCACGATATCCATGATTACACATATGGCATGAATTTTACACGTGTAACATTATAAAAGAGATTCTCAACACGGAAATCTGAACAAAATATATGAATTATTCACTCCAGTAACATTACAAAGTTAGGTAAATAATAAATTTATCACATATTATAAACCTATTAACCACCCTAATAACATCTTTTTACTAAAGTTAAATAAATGCCAAGGCAAACATAAATTATCCCACCAAACCCAAAGATCCAAACCATTTACCTTAAAGCCAAAATGCCAATTAACTATTACCACTTGTCGATCGGTCCTCTACCGGTGGACAATTTGCTTCAGATATGCCCAAAAATCCCCTACGGACTTCATCTTCCCCAAATAAACAAAACTAAAACCAAAACACCATTAATGCCCCCTAACCTCCATTTAAGTTTGATATATCATCTAAACATTATAACCACGAATAAAACATGATGCAAATAGGAATATAACATAAAAGTACCAATTTCAATTCAAGGTTTAATCATAAAACCCAATTCTCTACAATTACCTTATAAATTGAATTCCAATCAATTTGATTTTAATCTCAACATATTTATGCATATGATTAAGGGGCTTGTTAAGTATTCAACCTAAAAGTGATTTCATATACATAATCTAACAAATTCAACTCAGTTTTATATAGAAATCAACCCAACCAATACGAATTGACATTAATTTCTACTTAATTAAGTTAAGGATCAAATACCAAAAAGTCCCTCAAATATTAATTTAATTTAATTACAAATTTAATCAAATTAATTGGTATAAATGCGATTTTATACCAAAAAGTCCCTCAAACGTGTATTAAAAAAAGTTCGAGGGAGTATTTGGTATATGCCCCTTAATTTAATTACAAATTTAATCAAATTAATTGGTATAAATGAGATTTTAAATCACAATTATAGTTTAGATTTACATAGACAGACATAATCTAACTCAAGGTCAATCATACAAAGATTCTAATTAAATTTGCCTCAAAATTTGATGAAGAAAAATGGACAAAATATTCTATAGTTCCCTTCCCTTTTTTAAATCTTCCTCTCTCTAAGTTGTAAGATCCCCAAATTATGTTTATGTGTTAAATGTCCCACCCAACGACTCATTAAACCTCTTAAAAATGAAATTGGGCTTGGGCTTAGAATAAACTCTTAACTAACTTTTCCCAATTAACCCTTAACTATTTGAAAAATTTGCCAATACATTATACTAACCCAATAGGCCCAAAATACCTTTTTTTTTTTAAAGTTAAAGAGCATTATTTAAATGTTAACAAAACTCATATATCATTAACCTTATAAATCAATATTAATAAATGTTCCACGTACAAAAATATTATCCAATTTAATTTAAAAATCATTAAAATCATAATTAATTGGTTTGGGTGTAACATGGTATTATAGTTGACTAATTCATAGTCAACACTGACGATATAGTATAAAAAAGGAAACCCTCAATGTCAGACACCGGACCAATCCATAGACTCCCATAATACATAGTTACATTTAACATATTTATTAATGTTTTACCTTGTCTTGATTTTCAATTCATTTGTATTAGCTATATGTATATCTACAAATATAATGACGAGCGCACAATTTATATATAGTTTTAGTATATAAAAATACGAAGTATTACATTCCTCCCCCTTAGAAAAGGAATTTCGTCCTCATAATTCGAATATTACCTCATTGAAATAACTTTGGATACCTCACTGGATGTCCTCCTTTCACACCAGGTGGATTCTCACTCACTAGGATGTCCCCACTGAAATCTCACTAAGGGAATGGATTTTGATCACATAATCTGCTCCTTGCAATCACTAATACGATGTGACCTCTCCTCGCAACTCGCATTCTCTTCTAGTTCAATCCCATCAAGATAAATATGATGATATGCCTCCTTATCCCTTAGAAATTTTATCATTATGGAAACATAAAAGACATCGTGTAATCTCTGAAGATGATTGGGGAATTCTAACCGATATGCCACTGGGCCAACCCTATCTAGAATCGTAAAGGGACTATAAATCGGGGAGCCAACTTCCCCTTCAATCTAAATCTAACCATTACCCTCATTGGTAAGACCCTAAAAAATACCTTATTCCCCACTTGAAACTCCAATTTACTCTTCCTCTTATCCATGTAACTTTTATGGAAGTCCTATGCTGCATTCATTTGTGCCCGGATGGGTGTCACCTTCTCTGAGGCGTCCCGAATGGTATTAGTACCAAAAATCCTATACTCCTTTAACCTATCCCAACAATTGGGTGACCAACATGGTTGTCCATATAATGCCTCGTACGGTGTCATCCTATTCGCCTATTGATGACTATTGTTATATGCAAACTCTACATGTGGAAAATGCGTACCTCAATTTTCCTTAAAATCAAACACACACGCTCAAAGAATATCCTTTAAAATATGGTTCACCCTCTCAGTCTTACCATCTAAAAAGGATGAAAGGATGTACTCATAATGTGACACCCCGCCTAATTAAACATCGGGTGATCAGGCATTTATTAAATTAAAACTGGTTTCTCAAATGGTTCATTCTTAGCATCACTGTCGAAACTTTTTAATTACTAATCCCCTAAGTAAAATTAGACCGGTGCCAAATTTTATCTTTCTTAAAACAGATAAATCAACCATGCGAAACAAAATAAAAATAATCATGTACTATATCCCAATCAACAAAGTAAAAGTACAACAGAACAAAAGTATTACTGAATAAACCATTGGCTAAAAATCCTAAACAACAATAGAATAACCACTAGTCTGAAACTAACATCTGAGACTAATACCGGACCACAAGTCCATACATATGTAAGGACATTTTTCACATGTCCGAAATGTTTCATTTATTTATGTCGTACGCCGCTACATTTGGCACGTCATGACGGCCTCTATCCGAATTCCGGGAATCAAGCATGCATTATCTCCACTAATATGTCCCACATCTGCCTCAATGACTTCACGTTCCAAGATTTTAGGGACTTAATGCAAGTGGTACGCAAGGGAAGTCAAAACAGTGAAAAAAGGGCACAATAGGAGAGTTCAAGGGCATTTTCGTAATTTCACATCCATAGTTCGGAGGTCTGGTCAACTAGAAAGTTGAAGATCTCTCCGCAACGAAGATACTGGAAAAAACGGCACCTCAATCCGAGCTACGGTGAAGGAGTTATGACCTTTTGAAGATAGAGAAAATTCCTTAAAGAATGCTGTTTTTTTTGTACGCTGGATAGAATTTTAGAGTTTTAAGAACGTGGGACTCTTCATATTTTTTCCTATAAATACCAACTTCGGGGGATTTGTTTTGCAAGACTTTAGGAGACGAATTTGAAAGTCCAAATACACCTAGTCTTCATATTCTTGAGTCCCAAGACTCATGTTTTGATTCACACATCATTGCCAAACCTTTGTGAATCCTTTTGCAACCCAAGAACACAACTTTGGTTTGTTCAACCCTTGTGGAGGAGACTGTTCTTCTTCTTCATTGCAGCCCTACTGGAAAGGGATAATTCCAGCCGCGACTACAGAATCCGATACCCGAGGGTAATTCTTAGTCAACTTGTATTTTCATTGTAATCCGATTGTAAGCCGTTCTCTTACAAATTATAGTGAAAATAAATGGTTTTGCCCCTGAGGGGGATTTTTCCTTAATTGCATGTGTTTGAATGTTCTTGCGTAGATTATCAATTTATTCAATCACATACTGCTGCATGTTTAGGGTTTGTTTGGATTAAAAGGGTTTTATATATAATTTGATCATTTGAACGCGAGCACACACGTTCTCAAATTGGTATCAGAGCAGGTTACGCTAATCTATCGCGTATTCCTTTTTTTTTCCGCAAAATTTTTCTAAGATATCAATTTTCTGAAAAAATTGATTTTTGAAAAAGTGCGTGTTCAAATGGAGAAGTCATATTATAAAATGCCTATTTTTGACGGGACAAATTATGCTTATTGGAAAACCCGTATGAGGTCGGCTTTAAAAGCCATTGATGAACGTGTCTGGATTTTGGTTGAACGAGGGTGGACTCCTCCCACCGTGACTATTGATAATGTGACCAACTTGAAACCTGACATTTCTTGGTCTGATGAAGAAATTAAATGGTCATCTTTTAATTCTAAGGGTCTAAGTGCTATTTCTGGGTCTATCACACCTGATGAGTTCAAACGCATAATGACGTGTACCACCTCAAAAGAGGCATGGGATGTTTTACAACTCACCCATGAAGGAACTAATGCTGTGAAAGAGTCTAAGTTGCAAAACTTGACAACTCAATTTGAAACAATCACCATGCATGATTCTGAATGCTTTGATGAATTTTATGCTAGACTTTCTGACATTGTGAATACTAGTTTTAATCTTGGTGAACATATTCCGAATGCTAGAGTTGTTAAAAAGATTCTTCGTTCTTTGCCTAAGCGTTTTATCCCTAAAGTCACTGTGCTAAATTCTATGGGTAATTTAAATACGCTAAAATTGGAAGAACTTGTAGGAGATTTGCAAACTTATGAAATTGATATGTTCCCTAAAAATTCTAAATCTAAAGATAAGGGAATTGCTCTTAAAGCCCAAGAGAGAAGGAGTGAGGGGTCAGCTAGAAAGAGGGTAGAGTCATCTAGAAAGAGAGAGACTGACACGTCAGATTCTGAGTGCGATTTTGACTTAGATGATTTGGCTCTTTTCGCAAAAAATTTCAAGAGGATTCTCAAATTTAAGAAAAATGGAAATTTTAAAGATAAAAAGAAATTTGAGAAAAATAAGTTTGAAAAGAAAAATGAAAAAGTTTCCAAAAATCCTTCTCTGAAAGAAAGTGAGAGATGATTTGAGTGTGATGGTAGGGGTCATAGAGCTTTTGAGTGTGCCAATCGTCTGAATAGAGAGAAAGGAAAAGCTGTCCTTAATGCTACCCTTAGTGACGACAGTGAGGTCGAGACGGTGGATTCTGGAGATGAGTCACCGCATGAGTGTAACTTCACCGCATTCATGGCCAGCCAAGTGAGCACTCCTAGTTCTCCTCACGACGATGAGGATGATGCTTCACAGGGACACCTCGACAGTGAGATCGATGTGAATGAGGGGGAGGATGACACAAGTGAGAGCGAGAGTGATATACAACGCGCCTACGCTGAGTTATATTCTGAGTCTTTTAAAACTAAAAAGCGTAACAAAGCGTTAGTTCTTAAGATCACTTGCCTAGAGGAAGATTTAAGGAAAGCGAGAGAAAGAGAGTTCTCCACCTGCACCGCCCTGAGAGAGAGAGAATCTACCTGTGTCGAGAATGAGAATTTGTTGAGAGAGAGAGAGAGTACTCTAGAGAAAGAGAGAGGGGACTTGATCAAGCAAGTGGCTAGTCTTACGAGTCAGCTCCATTCCTTCGTGGAGACTCGGAAGAAACTTGAAGCCCTTGTTGCCCAGCTGACTCATGATCTTGAGAAAGCACGGAAAGTCAAGGTACAAATCAAGGACAGATCTGGGAAGATGGGAAAGATGCTCCTTGGCCCCGCTTTAGGTTTTGGTGATCGTCAAGGAATTGGATATGATGGTGCCTCCACGTCCCAAATTGCACCTGGACCAGTTCCTGAGTTTACTACAACTCCTTATGGTCACCGTAAAAAACCTCGAAGGAGAGTTCGACCAAGAAAAGCAAACCAAGGTCCGCCTTTGACTGAGCTCTTTTGTACTTATTGCAAAAGAAAAGGCCACCTTAGGGAAACTTGCTATAGCATGGGTCGGACACGACGTACTACTGCTCCACCACGACATACTGATGAGTTTTCTAGTCTGAGAGAGAGAGTTGAGTTCTTAGCTTCCACGACTCAGAGTTTGATGAAAGAATTCCGACGGATGTCTTCGCCGTTAGTGAATGCTTCTTACATTCCAGCTAAAACCAACAAAGGCAAACAAAAGGTCATCTCTTCTTGGGTGCCTAAGAAAGATAAAAAGGCCTTTGTTGTTCATGTTGCTCTCAAAGCACATAATACCTCACAGTGGTATTTTGATAGTGGGTGCTCCAGACACATGACAGGTGATGCCTCATTTTTTACTACTCTTGAGGATTATCAAGATGGCAGAGTCACCTTTGGAGATGGGAGTAAGTCTAGCATTATAGGACGAGGTACTATCGAGTTACCAGGTTTTCCTAAGCTAGAAAATGTTTTGTACGTCAAAGGTTTGAAAGCAAACCTTCTCAGCATTAGCCAGCTGTGCGACACTAACTTTGCAGTAAAGTTTGACCGGGACGCGTGTAAAGTCTACAATCAAGCCGGTAAACTTTTGATGCAAGGGGTGAGGACCGAGGATAATTGTTATGGGACTGAGCCCACATCCTCACTTGTCTGCAACAGCGCCACGATCACTCCTATGGATCTGTGGCACCAACGTCTAGGTCACGTGAACGTTAGAGATCTCAATCGTTTATCTAAAAAGGACCTAGTACGTGGCTTACCATCTCTTGGAAAGTCAACTTCGACCGTTTGTGGACCCTGTCAGTTGGGAAAAAAAATTCGTAGTCCTCATAGGAAGTTACATTCCATTACCACCTCTCGTGTTCTGGAGTTGATTCACATGGATCTTATGGGTCCCACTCGTACTGAGAGTCTAGGTGGTAAGAGGTACATCCTCGTGATGGTAGATGATTTCTCTAGATACTCCATTGTAGGTTTTCTGAGAGAGAAATCCGATGTTGTAGATTTCTTAACGACCAAGTGCCGTGTCCTGCAAAATCAACACGGTGTCACTATTAACAGAATACGTAGTGACAACGGCACTGAATTCAAGGAAGCAAAGGTTGATTTGTACTGTGATAGCCTTGGGATCAAACATGAGTTTTCTGCTGTGAGAACTCCTCAGCAAAATGGGATTGTTGAGAGAAAGAATAGAACGATCCAAGAAATGGCTAGATCTATGCTTCTAGGTCGTAAAGTTTCTAGGAGATTTTGGGCAGAGGTAGTGTCTACTGCATGCCACACGGTGAATAGGGTGTATCTGCGTCCACACACACTTCACACTCCTTATGAGTTGTGGACTGGCAAGAAGCCCAACCTGGCATATTTCCGTGTCTTTGGTAGTAAATGCTACATCCTACGGGATAAAGAGCAATTAGGAAAGTTTGACTCCCGAAGCGACGAGGGAATATTTTTAGGATATTCATCGAATAGCAGAGCGTACCGGGTTTTTAACCTGAAGAGCTCTAAGATTATGGAATCAATAAACGTCACCGTGCAAGATGACGAACCTACGACGGTTATTGATCCTAACCTTCAGTGTGAGGATGAGGATTGTTCTGACAGTGATTTACCTGTTCCTCTCTCACACTCTGTGGACCCTACTCCTGTGTTAGGGGACACACCTGCTTGGGTTCGCAAGAGTCATGACCCTTCTGCCATTGTTGGTGATCCCACTCTAGGGGTCAAGACTCGTGCTCAGCTAGAGAACGTTGTTAGCCATATTTGCTACACGTCCAAAGTCGAGACCAAGAACCATAAAGAAGCACTCAAGGATGAACACTGGATATCTGCTATGCAGGATGAGTTGCTTCAGTTTAAAAAGAATGATGTCTGGGAACTTGTCCCCCGACCTAGTGAGATTAATGTGATAGGTACCCGGTGGATTTTTAAGAACAAAATGGATGAAAATGGTACCATAATCCGAAATAAGGCTAGGTTGGTCGCTCAAGGCTACACACAGATAGAGGGTGTAGACTTTGGGGAGACATTTGCTCCTGTTGCGAGGCTTGAGTCCGTCCGTCTTCTGCTCGCCATCGCATGTCATCTGCGCTTCAAGGTGTATCAGATGGATGTCAAGAGTGCCTTTTTGAATGGCATTCTACAGGAGGAGGTTTATGTGGAACAACCAAAAGGGTTTGAAGACCCTCAGCACCCTGAGCACGTCTACTATCTGAGGAAAGCCTTGTATGGTTTGAAGCAAGCACCCCGTGCTTGGTACGAGAGGCTTACTTCTTATCTCTTAACTTGTGGCTTCAAGAGAGGGGGAGTAGATATGACGTTGTTTGTCAGGAGAGATGACGGTGCTATTTTGGTTGCCCAGGTCTATGTGGACTACATAGTCTTTGGATCCACATGCTCACCACTTTGAGGAGGAGATGAAAAGTGAGTTTGAGATGAGCATGGTTGGTGAGCTTACATTCTTCCTTGGTCTCCAGGTTCGTCAGCTAGAGGATGGGATTTTCATCTCCCAATCCAAGTATGCTAGAGACCTAGTGAAGAAATTTGGTTTAGACTCCGCTAAGCATGCACGTACACCTATGAGTACCACTACCAAGCTTAGTAAGGACACTTCAGGCAAGGACGTAGAGCAAACCTTATATCGGAGTATGATAGGTAGTCTCCTCTACTTGACTGCCAGTCGTCCCGACATCGCCTTTAGTGTTGGAGTCTGTGCGCGTTATCAGGCATCCCCAAAAGAGTCACATTTACTTGCTCTAAAACGTATTATTAAATACGTAAGTGGTACTCTCTCATAGAGGATTTGGTATTCCTTTGATACCGATGACCGTCTGTCCGCCTACTCGGATGCCGATTGGGCTGGGGATGTAGATGGATGTAGGAGCACTTCTGGTGGGTGTTTCTATTTTGGTTCTGCTCTTGTCTCCTGGCTGAGCAAGAAGCAAAATTCCATCTCTTTGTCCACTGCGGAGGCTGAGTACATAGCCGCCGGGAGTTGTTGCACACAACTCTTGTGGATGAAGCAAATGCTGGAGGATTATGGGATATCACAGGACACCATGACCATTTCCTGTGATAACACGAGCGCGATACACATATCCCACAATCCAGTTCAGCATTCGCGCACAAAACACATCAGGATACGTGAGCACTTTACTCGTCAGTTAGTTGAAGAAAAAGTTGTATCCCTGAGTTTTGTTCCTACCGACCGTCAGTTAGCCGATATTTTCATGAAACCTTTAGATGCCCTTAGATTTGAGAGTCTTAGGAAATCTTTAGGGATTTGCACAGTTGACTGAGGGGTTGGTCTATGTCTAGAATAGGATGCTTCTTCATGTTCATATCATATGCTTCCTATTGCTAGTCTGTTTTATATGTACCATTACTTTGTTGTACAGCTTTGTTTTATTCTTTTTGCTTTTTATATTTCTTTTAAAAAAAATACAAAAATATTTTCCTTTAAGAAAAATTTTGAGAAAAGCACAAAAAGATTTTATTTTTCCAAATTTTTGAAAAAATCCAAAAAGATTTTTGTATTTTGCTTCTTTTATGGATGAGCATGTAAGATAGCCAAGTCACAACTTCATTCCATTTATCCATGTGATTGTTTGATAGAGATTTGAGAGGCTACATCATTTCATCCATGTGCTTTACATTGATTGGAGTCTTTGAGATGTAATTAGTGATATCTTCCTACATGTTTGACTCCTATATCCTTTATTGCACACATGCACGGCTATATTTGATTATTGCACTTGTCTATCTCATGTTGGCTTGCGTGTTTTCATCTCAATCATGGCTATACAATGTACAATATGCGATAAAACTTGACAACATTGGAATGCATGTAAAAACCGTTTTGGTGAGACTGTGTGTTTTTGTATAACGGGGAGGGGCTGCGAAAGGTAATCATCTATCCTTTGCGCAAAAGCCACCGTTAAAAAGGACCTAAAAAATGGAGGAATTTTAATATCCGAGGTCCAAAGAGGTTAAAAGAGCCCGAAAAAATTTAAAGGCAATAAAAAGCAATTCATGCCAAATATGGGCCACTTAGGTTTCACCATCAATTCTCCAAAGTTTGAGAATTTAGAATGCCTCTATTCAATACAATATCTGAGGGAGTTTGGTTGGAGAATCTAAACGGGTTTGTACTTCCTTGAAAGTCCTGAAAAAGCATAAAATCATTTTGGACGTTATTGGTGTGAAAATCATTTTGAGCTTTGATTTGTTGATTTGATTGAGTCAATATCTTATACTGTCACTCTTTTACACCAAAGGAAGCATTTGAGTTCATTCGCTAGGAATATCCAATATTCATCGTGCACATATGTCATGTTTGTATGCATTGATTTTCCTATCGAATTTGATCACACCACTTCATTTACGCTATCATTGACTTGGTTGCTTTCTGTTTATTCATGGTGTGTTTTTATCCTAGTGACACCCCGCACTTGCTTATTTGATTTATTTCTCTAATTTGTCCATTTGGGGACATCATAAAAAGGGGGAGAAAGAATTATCATATTATGGGGGAGTTTGAATTCTGGGGGAGTTTTTGAGATGTTGCTTATATTTTTATCATATATTGATATCCATGTTATCTCATTTCAAACTCGATATGTCACGTTGCTTATATTTTTATCATATATTGATATCCATGTTATCTCATTTCAAACTCGATATGTCACGTGGTATTTGCTTTGTCTCATGTGTGTAGGTATGAAGATTGCAGATCTATATGTTGCACACCCTGATGAGAAAAGTTTTTAGATTCCTGAAGAATTAAAGAACAAACGATGAAGACTATTCATTTGTACCTTTTCCAGTTTTGGGTTCATGGGAGGGTAGATTTGTATAGGCAATTTCATATTTGATAATTCAGATTTTTTATGTATGTACCGGCATAGACATAGGGGGAGATTTGTAAGGACATTTTTCACATGTCCGAAATGTTTCATTTATTTATGTCGTACGCCGCTACATTTGGCACGTCTCCTCACGATCTCACATGACGGCCTCTATCCGAATTCCGAGAATCAAGCATGCATTATCTCCACTAATATGTCCCACATCTGCCTCAATGACTTCACGTTCCAAGATTTTAGGGACTTAATGCAAGTGGTACGCAAGGGAAGTCAAAACAGTGAAAAAAAGGACCAATAGGAGAGTTCAAGGGCATTTTCGTAATTTCACATCCATAGTTCGGAGGTCTGGTCAACTAGAAAGTTGAAGAGCTCGCCGCAACGAAGATACTGGAAAAAACGGCACCTCAATCCGAGCTACGGTGAAGGAGTTATGACCTTTTGAAGATAGAGAAAATTCCTTAAAGAATGCTGTTTTTTTTTGTACGCTGGATAGAATTTTAGAGTTTTAAGAACGTGGGACTCTTCATATTTTTTCCTATAAATACCAACTTCGGGGGAGTTGTTTTGCAAGACTTTAGGAGACGAATTTGAGAGTCCAAATACACCTAGTCTTCATATTCTTGAGTCCCAAGACTCATGTTTTGATTCACACATCATTGCCAAACCTTTGTGAATCCTTTTGCAACCCAAGAACACAACTTTGGTTTGTTCAAACCTTGTGGAGGAGACTGTTCTTCTTCATTGCAGCCCTACTGGAAAGGGATAATTCCATCCGCGACTACAGAATCCGATACCCGAGGGTAATTCTTAGTCAACTTGTATTTTCATTGTAATCCGATTGTAAGCCGTTCTCTTACAAATTATAGTGAAAATAAATGGTTTTGCCCCTGAGGGGGATTTTTCCTTAATTGCATGTGTTTGAATGTTCTTGCGTAGATTATCAATTTATTCAATCACATACTGCTGCATGTTTAGGGTTTGTTTGGATTAAAAGGGTTTTATATATAATTTGATCATTTGAACGCGAGCACACACGTTCTCATACATAGAATAGTGTGAGATCCTGTACTAGATCTGAATGAGAGATATCGCCTAGTTAAAATCCTGTAAGCGTCCACTGTGCTACAGCTTCGAGTCCCTGGAAGGAAATCATCATATATGGCGTCCCTGTGGCTGGACACTTAAAAAGTTTTGAAAATATTTTATAGCAAGAGTTAGTACTCATAACATTTTGAAAATATTTAGTAAGCGTTTATCACAATATAAAATGCGGTTATTGATTACACATGTTAGGTTCTCGTACACTCTCTTGAGTTTACTCACCCCTCATCTTTTGTGCACACCTAACGTTCTACACTTAGCCTACCTAGCCATGTCTTCCAAGCTATCTATGACTAAGTAATCATCTGGACTTATCTATACTTAATTTCTCATATTTCCCACACCGTACATTCATTACATTAACATCTCACGAAGGTTAATTAATACACAAGTAACATTTCCTCTATGTTATGTTTCAAAACTTCTCATTTAGTTTCACTACTAAATTTCGACAATCATCACATTTTCTATCTTCTCACTTTTAAAATTAAGTTTCACTACTTAAGTTACTAATTAGATATTCTCTATCTAACGTTAAACTTCGTAATTTAAGTTTCACTACTTAACTTACCAGTTCAGTATGTATCTATACATACATAATATATATCAATATACTAATACACAGAAGTAGAATATCATCAAGTATATATTACACATACAATATATACTAAATATCAGTCATTACTATTTTGCCCTTTTTATACACGTAAAGGACCCTTGGTTCGGAATGATACATCGACCCCAATTATTTATATACATACATAAAGGACTCTTGGTTCGGAATAATTCATCGACCCCAAGGTAGAATTGGTTCGGAATGATACATCGACCCCAATTATTTATATACACAAATTCTGGCTCGGACTCTTTCATCACGCCACCAGTTCAAAGGTGTGGTTCGGCATTTTACATCGACCCCAAACATATAATAACCCTATGTTAATTCAGAATGTCACATCGACCCTAACATAGTTACTTTAGGTATAAATCTCTCGACCTAAAAGATCATATAATTCAGTAGGTACACGCCCGACCTATTAATTATATACGTACGAAATATTTTAATCTCTTATATTTATCGTACAATGTTCGCTTTACGATTTATCTCATTAATCGCATTTATTTGAGTATTCACACAACTCTAAGGGTCCTAGTTACCCCTCACATACAATTCCAGTAGTTATTACTTACCCTACTCGTCTATTATTTAAATTGAATTTACCTCACCTCGTAACTCAATTCCGAATACCCCGATACTTTACTAAATCGGATTATTTTCGTCGGTCCATAATCCAAGCCCTACGCCCAATGGCCTTATCGGACCTCAACAATATACCTACTGGTCTTATTCTCACACCCATATAAGTATAATATAAATCCTAGGGTACTCATTCATTCTCGGAAATCAACAAAGACTTAAACACGAAAAATTCGGGAAAAACAGCTTGTGTCGATCGATCGATTGCTGGGTTCGATCGATCGACCTAGTCGATCGATCGATAATTCGAGATCGATCGATCGATCGAATAGGGACAGACGCAGTTCATCTTCTTCGTCAACCTTTTCCTCCATTAACAAATCTCCAAACTCCATTATAGTCCACCAAACTTCGACCCAATGATCCTAACATGTTTCCACATATACTAGGACAATTTCTAACGTGTAAAATACATCAATACTCCAATTCCTTTAAAGAAATAGTGAATTAAACCTAGAATTTTCTTGAAACCCTAGTTATGGTGTTCTTCCCATATTTTCATTCAAAATCCAGATTTTATTCCGAAATAATCATCAAGTCTAATCTGAATATTAATCCTCTACATATGTTAAATCATTCTACATGCGATTTCTATCCCAACATGTATAAATACCATTATTCTCCTATCAAGCTATTGATTTAAACAAGACTATTAAAAAACCCTACACATGGGCATTATAACTTTATAATTTTTGCAATAAACAACTTGCCTTATGATCAGTAGGGTCTGATTTCGTGGTTGTTGTTGATGATTGATGATCTTCATCCTTCAATCCTTCTTCCCCGACATGTTGATAGTGAAAATCTCCTTTGAATCCTTCCCACTTCTTTCTTTTGCCTTAGAAAATTGTGTCTCTCTTCTCTCTCATGGTATTGGTGTTGTCGTGGGTGTTCTAACCCTAACCCCTCTTTCATACGGCTGATAAAAAGCTCTCAAATTCGTAGGTCTCCTTACCCTCTCATATTAAAAGACCAAAATTCCCCCGAACGGTCTCGGTTTAGTCCAAAATTACCCCGAGACTCAACTAGTACCCCGAGTATACTATTTTGACTAATTTGACCCTTCCAGACTCATCTGTGACCTCGAAATTATCATTTGAGTCACTTAAAAATATTACTCGTTCTCATCCCAACACGGTCTACACGCGTTAAGAAAATATTTACCACTCGCACTAAGTAAATATAATGAGGCAATATAAATCGGTATCTATCTCTTGATTAATATTCCATAATTAAAATATTTAATAAATCTCATTAAATTACTCCTCTTACGTAATTTAAATTAAGCCGTATTTTCTCATTTAATTCTCCCATTTAATTAAATAAACTATTTAGAAATACGGGGTATTACATACTTCCCCCCTTACAAAAGAATTTCGTCCTCGAAATTAGGATAAGGATGGTATTAATACTAAGGACCTTAAACATCTGCATTCTCTAATACCCCAAAATCAAATCATATCAACCTAACGGTCGCCCCAAGTACATGCCTTGCTTCATTAAAAACTCTTATCGCATGTTACCCATGCCGCATATATCATAATTAAGTCTCACTACTTAATTTCTCCATAGATTTCCCAATCTAACGTTAACTCTTGAAATTAAGTTTCTCCTTACTTAATTTACCCTTTTGATGTATATCTCTATATATAACATCTATGTGTCTACTATCACTCATAAGTAAAATATTATAAGGTATATATTTCACACACAATATATACTATAAGGAAAATTGGTCCGGCAAAATCATCGGCCCCAATAATCCTATCATTTACATTGGTCCGGAAATCCCTCGACCCTAAGGTAAATGTAATGCATGCGTTGGTTCAGACCTTCCGTCGATACCAAATTTATCATCGATTTGGTTCGAAAAATCATCGACCCCAAATCGATGCTTCATGTATTGGTCCGGAACATCATCGACCCCAATACGTAGTTTAAGCATACTTATTATCGCACATAAGCAGGAAATCATAAGGTATATATATCTTACACATAACATATACTATCAACACTTATTTTATAATCACCCCCCTTTTATAACACTTTTGGGGTTATTGGCTCGGAATCCCATCTCAATCACCAATAGTGATTGGTTATATTGTCTCGGAATCACACTTCGAGCACAATATAAGTATATATATCTCATCGCACATGAGTAGACAATTTGTGAGCCATATTTCACACTTCTTATATTCTAAAATGTCATATCCCAATAGAATGTCCTCATATCACGCGTTAAGGACTAAAAGTTTGAAATGTCTCCTCGAACCACACTTCAAAGTACACATAAGTTCTTAATAGGTACCCACGAACCTAATCCTTATGTACAGTCCATATAGGTACTCACACTACCTATATATATGCTCACATAGGTATACATTCAACCTACGAATTGATTAGTGGGCTTCTCCAAAATTCCACTATCATAAGGGCGTATCATCATCCTTGCTCACTAACATTGAGTCGTAGGTAACACAACATACTCAAAATAAAGCTTTATCTCTATTCCTCCCTGACCATCTCTCGTACGGTGGAATTTTAGGATTTCATCCTGATTCACAATTCATGTAGAGCAGCACCGTGTACTTGTGCACTCTCCCTTTTCAACTATATACTAATCCATCCCGGTCACCCCATTCCGCTACCCCAGCGAAATGTTGGCTTAATTATGATGTTCACAACCCATCAATACTTTATAAGTCTGTCTCCTCCTTCCATCATTGGAAACGTAGTTTCACTACCACATTTCGATCGCTCATTTCGAGTCTATCTTTCTCTATCCACTAGTGGTGCGTCTGGAGATAATCTCACTATGTCTCTTCCTCAACACCGCTTCCCACTTACGTCATCTTTCCTCAAGTGGTACTCTATTCCCCTTTCGATCCGGGTATATTATAGTTTACAGTCCGTGCACTCTTCGTAATTGGCGCACTTTTGGGGTTGGTTACTTTATAAGAATCAACATTTTAGTAACGCGTAAGTCACTCTCAACACTAAGTCAAGTAGCACCTTGCATTACTTCTTCACAACAGTTAGGTCTCCCATATTAAGAGATAACCTTAGAACGTCTTCCCACTGATTCTTATCCCATAGGGTATGCTGGTTCTCTCAACACATATAAGCTTGGATCATCGTCTATCCCCCATGACGTTCAATCCATTTCATCGACACGATTTGCCTCCTAACTTCCCCACCGGCGCACATAGTAAACATCATTTTTCTGCATCTCTCTATTTCGGATGACTAAGAAAGCCAATTGACTAGGGCGCCCATACACTTTTTTCTCCATGCACATTTGCAAAAGAAAAAAAAACATTGCAAACGTCGCACCCGTAGCATGCTTTTCCTCAACTCTAGCCCAGTCTACATGACGTGACTACAATCTTGCGGGTATTCTCAATACCCTATAGACCAAAAATCAAATCCTTGAACACAAAGTCCCACTTATCCCTTCGTGGTGAGGTAAGCCTTTCAGTGTTTCTCCACAACAATACCGGCTCCACTGATGCCCTAGCATCTAACAACGTCTCTTATCCCCATGCAATCTTACTGAGCATTGTCGGAACAACACATAGTCAAGATACTCAAATTCCATTCCTCGACAATATGTGCAACCATACTCCAATATTTCTAAAGGAGTCAAGTGGCACTGCACTTATACTATCACTAAGTCCTTAGCACTAATTACAACAACGAGCTCGATCTCTCCGCTCAGCGGTCATACGACATACCTTGACTCACATCATTTAGGTTCCTACACACCGGAATCAATTACTATGAGACGTTCATAATCTCTGAAGTCTCTCACCGATTGATGAATAATGACAACTCGAACCTCTTCCAGGTGAGGCATCGTCATATACCCCATTCACTTGAGGATAAAACCAATATACTTCTCTGTCCATCGCTCTGGTGGTTCAGATGGTTTTCGGACATAACACGCTTGTCCTCTCCGGAATGCAAAACTTATTGGAGTTATTATTTCCTCAAATAACTTCAAGCTAAAATAAAATGCGTGACCCTACAACCCACACTAGACATCTTTACAAAAATCCCCTTACTCCAGGCCACACTAACCGGTTTGGGGTATCCCTCCTCTCGGACTTGGTAGCCTCGATTCTGAACACTATCATCCTAGTTCCCTTAGTTCTGCTGACCAAGAGGAATGCACTATGGGGCTTAACAGTCTTGACTTAGAATTTAATCATTAAATCCTCTAGTGGGTTCCCACTTATGGCTTGCACCAGCCCCATTACATTCAGTCTTACTCTTTGACAAATTATTTAAACTCTCTTAGCTCCGCCCCCTAGGAGAATTTACCCCAACCTTGTAAGAAGTACCATACTGCCTTCTTATACATAAGTCGTCCAAGAAGAGTTTTACCAAAATTGCGAACTACAACTCGAGAGTCCCTTCTCTCAAGGGCTCTTTTTCTCTTATACCTATCTCATCGGTACAAGTTCACTTCAACGGATAAATTTCTTTTCTCACGGTTGGCCTCTACCAGGCTTTCATGTGATGGGTTCAGATATTTCCATTCACTTTGCTTCTGAAGCATCATTGGAGAACTTTGCAATTAAACTATACGTAAGGTCCCTCTATTTGTATACGGACCCTCGGTCTGGATGTGGTGACTGGTATCCCCGCCACGTTGCCTCAAAAATTTTGCCTAAATTTTCACTTCTGGGTATTGCTACTCTATCCCTAAATGCCAAAACCTCTGTACATTCTACTTCCATTGGTTACCATGCACAGTCGCCGTTTTATCACATTTTACGGCTCGTTCTCATCAAAAATTTCTTCAGACTCCCTCCCACTATCACTGCATTGGGCGGGCCTAGATTAGCATCCCCCCTTGTCGTCGCGACACTTGGAAAATGCCTGCTATGCCTCAACAACCCTTGCAGCATCTACTTACATTACACACTAGGAGTGACCTCGACAACGGTCATCTCTCCTATGGTTACCATCTTCGAACACTCCAGGCTTCATGCCGAGATCCTCCCTCATGCAGTCCTTCTAACGCCAATACTGGTCCTACCGCCATGTTCAGCGTACCATGTCCAATTGAACTCGTATATATAACACTACATCTATTAAATAGCAGGAGAACGTAAACTATGTACGTAGACGAGTACAACAATCCTAAGATAGGGCTCTATATCAATCAATCGATACGCTAAAAACGTAATAAGCCGTACAGATCCTATGGACACTAGAACCTGATGCTCTGATACCATCTGTGACACCCCTCCTAATTAAACATCGGGTGATCATGCCTTTATAAATTAAAACAGGTTTCTCAAATGGTTCATTCTTAGCATCACTGTCGAAACTTTGTAATTACTAATCCCCTAAGTAAAATTAGACCGGTGCCAAATTTTATCTTTCTTAAAACAGATAAATCAACCATGCGAAACAAAGTAAAAATAATCATGTACTATAACCCAATCAACAAAGTAAAAGTAAAACAGAACAAAAGTATTACCAAATAAACCATCGACTAAAAATCCTAAACAACAATAGAATAACCACTAGTCTGAAACTAACATCTGAGACTAATACCGGACCACAAGTCCATACATAAAATAGTGCGAGATCCTGTACTAGATCTGAATGATAGATATCGTCTAGTCAAAATCCTGTAAGCGTCCACTGTGCTACAGCTTCGAGTCCCTAGAAGGAAATCATCATAGATGGCGTCCCTGTGGTTGGACACCTAAAAGGTTTTGAAAATATTTTATAGCAAGAGTTAGTACTCAAAACATTTTGAAAATATTTAGCAAGCGTTTATCACAATATAAAATGCGGTTATTGATTACACATGTTAGGTTCTCGTACACTCTCTTGAGTTTACTTACCCCTCATCTTTTGTGCACACCTAACGTTCTACACTTAGCCTACCTAGCCATATCTTCCAAGCTATCTAGGACTAAGTAATCATCTGGACTTATCTATACTTAAGTTCTCATATTTCCCATACCGTACATTCATTACATTTACATCTCACGAAGGTTAATTAATACACAAGTAACATTTCCTCTATGTTATGTTTCAATACTTCTCATTTAGTTTCACTACTAAATTTCGACAATCATCACATTTTCCATCTTCTCACTTTTAAAATTAAGTTTCACTACTTAAGTTACTAATTAGATATTCTCTATCTAACGTTACACTTCGTAATTTAAGTTTCACTACTTAACTTACCAGTTCAGTATGTATCTATACATACATAATATATATCAATCTACTAATACACAGAAGTAGAATATCATCAAGTATATATTTCACACACAATATATACTAAATATTAGTCATTACTATTTTGCCCTTTTTATACACGTAAAGGACCCTTGGTTCGGACTGATTCATCGACCCCAAGTAAGAATTGGTTCGGAATGATACATCGACCCCAATTATTTATATACATACATAAAGGACTTTTGGTTCGGAATAATTCATCGACCCCAAGGTAGAATTGGTTCGGAATGATACATCGACCCCAATTATTTATATACACAAATTCTGGCTCGGACTCTTTCATCACGCCACCCATTCAAAGGTTTGGTTCGACATTTTACATCGACCCCAACACATATAATAACCCTATGTTAGTTCGGAATGTCACCTCGACCCTAACATAGTTACTTTAGGTATAAATCTCTCGACCTAAAAGTTCATAAAATTCAGTAGGTACACACCCAACCTATTAATTATATATATTACGAAATATTTTAATCTCTTATATTTACCGTGCAATGTTCGCTTTACGATTTATCTCATTAATCGCATTTATTTGAGTATTCACACAACTCTAAGGGTCTAGTTACCCCTCACATACAATTTCAATAGTTATTACTTACCCTACTGGTCTATTATTTAAATTGAATTTACCTCACCTCGTAACTCAATTTCGAATACCCCGATACTCTACTAAATCGGATTATTTTCGTCGGTCCATAATCCAAGCCCTACACCTAATGGCCTTATCGGACCACAACAATATACCTACTGGTCTTATTATCACTCCCATATAAGTATAATATAAATCCTTGGGTACTCATTCATTCCCGAAAATCAACGAAGACTTAAACACGAAAATTTCTGGAAAAACAGCTTGCGTCGATCGATCGACTGCTGGGTTCGATCGATCGACCTAGTCGATCGATCGATAATTCGAGATCGATCGATCGATCGAATAGGGACAGACGCAGTTCATCTTCTTCATCAACCTTTTCCTCCATTAACAAATCTCCAAACTCCATTATAGTCCACCAAACTTCGACCCAATGATCCTAACATGTTTCCACATATACTAGGACATTTTCTAACGTGTCAAATACATCAATACTCCAATTCCTTTAAAGAAATAGTGAATTAAACCTAGAATTTTCTTGAAACCCTAGTTATGGTGTTCTTCCCATATTTTCATTCAAAATCCAGATTTTATTCTGAAATAATCATCAAGTCTAATCTGAATATTAATCCTCTACATATGTTATCATTCTACATGCGATTTCTATCCCAACATGTATAAATACCATTATTCTCCTATCAAGATATTGATTTAAACAAGACTATTCAAAAACCCTACACATGGGCATTATAACTTTATAATTTTTGCAATAAACAACTTGCCTTATGATCAGTAGGGTCTGATTTTGTGGTTGTTGTTAATGATTAATGATCTTCATCCTTCAATCCTTCTTCCCCGACATGTTGATAGTGAAAATCTCCTTTGAATCCTTTCCACTTCTTTCTTTTGCCTTAGAAAATTGTGTCTCTCTTCTCTCTAATGGTATTGGTGTTCTCATGGGTGTTCTAACCCTAACCCCTCTTTCATACGGCTGATAAAAAGCTCTCAAATTCGTAGGTCTCCATATCTTCTCATATTAAAAGACCAAAATGCCCCCGAACGGTCTCGGTTTAGTCCAAAATTACCCCGAGACTCAACTAGTACCCCCGGGTATACTATTTTGACTAATTTGACCCTTTCAGACTCATCTGTGACCTCGAAATTATCATTTGAGTCACTTAAAAATATTACTCGTTCTCATCCCAACACGGTCTACACGCGTTAAGTAAATATTTACCACTCGCACTAAGTAAATATAATGAGGCAATATAAATCGGTATCTATCTCTTGATTAATATTCCATAATTACAATATTTAATAAATCTCATTAAATTACTCCTCTTACGTAATTTAAATTAAGCCGTATTTTCTCATTTAATTCTCCCATTTAATTAAATAGACTATTCAGAAATACGGGGTATTACACATAATCATTTTCACCCCCATCGCATACTGAAACCCTCTCCAGAATTGAGGGATTAAAGTGCTGCGTTGTTAAAAATGATATCCACAGTACCCCATGAAGTCGTACACTCTATGTCACAAATAACTTAGCATACTGCTCTGCGATTTAATCCGTTCTAACCGGTAGGAAATGAGTTACCTTCGTCAGTTTTTCAATGATAACCTAAATCGAATCATAACCTTGCTGTGATATCGGATGCCCCATAAAAAAATGTAGAGATATTCTCCTATTTCCACTTAGGAACCTCCAACGACAGTAACTCCCCTATCGGTTTTTAGTGTTCCACCTTTACTAACTGACAGGAGGCACACCTCTATACATACACTGAAACCTCTATTTTCATTCATTCCCCCAATATGGTCGTCGTATATCCTGGTACATCTTATCCCCTTCGGGATGGATCATTTATCGTGAGCTATGAGTCTCGGCTAAAACTGCCTTTCGTACCTCTGGGTCTTCGATCACTACTAGTCGTCCCTCGAATCGTTAATCCATATCATATAGAATTGGATAGGAAAGGACTCCACTAAATGTGATTCCTTCACCTTCTCCTGATAAAAAGAATCTGTTCCCTATGCTTGAACTACCAGTGAAACAATAGTCGGGGTGACAGTCATAACTTCTATAAAATCATCTTCCAAATAACTCTGACATAAGGAATTCCACCTATTTGTCCAATTCTTCAGTAATTCATCCCCCCGTTTGGCCCATAACACGACTAACGAGATTGCCGACCTCTACTTTAAGTGTCCACTACCACATTCGCTTTCCCTAGATGGTACTGGATTAAAAATAGGTAGTCCTTCACAAAATCCAACTGTTTCCTTTGTCTCATGTTCAAGTCTCTCTAGGCGAACAAGTATTAAATACTCTTATCATAAAAAAATAATATTAACCTCTCCCTTAGAAAATAGTGCCTCCAAATACGAAGGGCAAACACCACTTTTGCTAACTCTAAATCATAAGTCAGGTAGTTTCCCCATTCAACTTGAGCTTATGGATGGCATAATCCCTGTAATGATGCATATATATAGACTATTTACTCGCTGACAGCCTATGGAAAAATGAGGGAGAATGAGTTCATGAGCTTTCCCTTGAGCTCTTCGAACGCTCGCTAACAATTGGCATTCCAAATAAATGGGACCCCCTTTCGGGTGAAGTGAGTTAGTGTTCCAACAATCTTCTAGAACCCTGAATAAACCCTTCATAATATCCCGCTAAAACCATAAAGTTCCTGTTCCTTATAGGTGTCATGGATTTCCCCCAATCCATAATCGTAGACACCTTACAAGGATCTACTGAAATCCCAATCTCAGACACTATGTTGCCCCAAAATAGTACCTCTTGAAGCCAAAATCCACACTTATAGAACTTGGTGTACAACTTATTTTCTCTAAGTGTCTACCACAATGACCTCAAGTGATGCGCATGATCCTTCTTCGATCGTGAATCCACAAGGATATCATCGATGAACACGATGATGAATTGATGTAAGTAGAGGCGAAACACCTAGTTCATGAGATCCATACAAACTTTGGGTTCATTGGTTATCCCGAACGGAATGTCCCCAAACTCATATGATCCATAGTGTGAGAGAAAGGCCATCTTTGTTATATCCTACTCCTGAATCCATAGTTGATGGTATCCCAAGCATAAGTTCATCTTGGAAAACAATGACGCACCCCTCAATTGGTCAAATATGTCATCTATCCGAGACAACATATACTTGTTCCTTATAATGACATTCTTAAACTCTCTATAATACACAAATAGTCGGAGTGACCCATTCTTCTTCTTCTTCACAAATAATATGGCGTCTCCTAACTGAGTTACTATTAGATCTGATTCCTTAATTCTCTTATTTCTAATAGGTCCATGTGATACGATTCTCTCCCAATGGGTCGATTCGTGACCTCCTCATATATGTTCACAAATTCCTTAATGATCGAGATGGAATCTAGTGGTACTGTAACTTTCTCAAATGTACTCACATCGATGTAGTACAAGTGCATGCGAGAATATCCCTCCAGTTTAAGCATAACTAGAGGAAACATCTCCTCCTGAGAATGGAAAATGTGATGGCCTTCCCACTACAATCGATTTGGGAGTGATATGCCACTAACTAATCAATACCCAAAATAACTGTAGAGGGGTACTCACTCGTTAGTAAAACTATGAAACTAGGGTAAGGAGATCCACTTTGAGTGGCCCCCATTGCCAAAGAGGCTTCCCACAAGAGCACTTTCTAAATGACCATCAACGAGTGGCCCTGAAGGCAACTCGCAAGATTACAACAAGTTAATATTTGAGATGATATTTACCAAATCATATATTTTTGCACTATTAACCGACATATTTACTTAAGGACTTTGGTGTGCACAAAGTGTCTCCTATCAGAGGGGACATGCGTCTAATAGATAAATAGGGACAGAAGGTACATAGCAGACCTTGTACCTAAGTTCCCTCTCACTTTTGGTGCAAAAAATTCCAAGACATCCCTAGTATATACCTATAAATAAGACCCTTTGATAAGGTCAATAACAAGACAAAAAACTCAAGTTACATTATTACTCTGCCAAAATAGCACCAGAAATAGTATTCTCTCTAGGCTATCTCTCGAAGTGTCAAAGTTCTTGCCTTTTCACTCCCATCATTACAACCATTATCCTTAAGAGATCTCTCTCTCCCAGATATCATTATTGCTTGTGAAACTTATTGTTATATAGTTTCTTTTTAGGAGTAAGGTCACATCATTTACTCCATTCTTATTAAAAGAGTAAGGTTTCATATTATATCCAATCTTGAGAATTCAAAGGACTTGAAGACGGAGTCCATTAGAGTGGGACCTGCCTCATCCTTTTTAATTCTTTATAGAACCTAATACAACCACCATCCTATATTTGGCGACTCATCTGGGGAGTGGATAGGAAGTCATGTATTTGACTGGCAAGGGCCTTTAAATTGGAGATGGTAAGGTTGTCAATGTTGAGAAATTTCTAAGATTAGTAAGTCTTAGGATAGTGCTCAAGGATCATCTCTAACACTTTCGTCATGGCTCCTGAATCTCTTAGGCTATTCCTCATGCCACAAGTCCCTCATGAAGGCCTTACGAGCCTCTACCTTAATGTCATCATAGATAGTGTTCTTATACTCAAGCTCAAAAGGGAGGAATGAGGACTCCTCACTCGAACCACAACATCACCTGAATGAGTGGCATCAAAACTTTGCTCCTGCTCATTAGCCGCATTAAGATGTTCGCTTATAGGATCCTAAAAATAAAGAGAATAGAAGTAATAAGTTAAGGAAAGAAAGGAAAACAATTGGATGACCTTGCCTAGAAAAGAAGCAAGAAATAAAAAGTTTACCCCAAGGCTCAAAGGGGTGAGTATGCTGTTGAAAAAGAAAAATGGTCCTCCTAGAGGCACTGTGCTAACCTACTAAAGACAAAGCAAATATAAAGTCAATTAATGATTTCTTCAGTAAAAGATTCTGAAGAAACAAGTTAAAATAAATCATGTATGATAGTTTAATACCTAAGGAGTGCATAGTGTAGCACTCACAACCTATTCTATAGAACTAGGAATATCAGCCTCATTAACCTAAATATAAGGAAACATAAATGCCTCACTAACCTGAATATAAGGAAACATAAATGTGATGGTAAGAAACTTGTGCAGTAAAAGCAAGGATGAAAAGTGAGGAAACATAAAAGACGATGAAATATGATAGTATAATACCGTCCTCATAATAACATCCCTAAGCTATTTTGCAGTATTTGGAACAGTCGCAGCACTAACCTGAAAATAAGGAAATATGGTAGTGTTAACGAACACTTGCACAAAAAGAGGAAGTTAGAAAGAAATAATGTATGCAAATAAATATCGGGGTAGCCTCCCCCACGATTCTAGCTGGGTGTTTCGCAGTTATAGGAACAAGTGAGGTATCAACCTAAGAACAAAGATGCGGGTCTTGTAGGTAAATGGCCCTCAGCTATAGATATGTTAGAAAAAGGGAGGACTCGCGCCGAGAAAAAAAGGGAAGTATAAAAAACAGGTATGTCAAAAGAAGTACCTAAAGTGTCACCTCCACGGTACTCATAACATGTCCCACAGATACTAGGACCTCAGCCATGCTAACCTAAAAACATGTAAATAAAGAAGTGTTATCAAAGACTTGTGCAATAAAGGAAAGAAATATATGTAGAATAGGTAGTACTTGTGGGGTCACCTCTACAGGACTCGCAGCAGACCTTGCAGGCAAAGGCTTAGTAGTTCTAGCCCAAGGGCAAAGAAATAGACTAATGTTAGTAAATTTCTTGCATGGAAAAATAAATCCCAAAAGAAAAATTGAAGTGAATACCTAGGGAGGAACTATCATAGTGCTTATGCTCGACCCCGCAGAACAAAGGAACTCACTAGTAACAGAGGCCACCCGAGGACTAGTCACGGGAGAAGCCGATATAGAGATATCGTGAACCAAATAAAACACAGACATACAAGAATAAGTCATGACTTAGATGAAGTTGTGACCATGAGTGAAGACAATTCAAAAGTAGCAAAAAAAAATTAAAGTACCTAAACCCTCGAAAGGGAGGAAGGGCGAAAAGCGATCACGGGTGCAACAAAAATAGCATCAGAGGCATGTTCATTAATAAGTAGTTAGAAATGAATATATCCAAAAGAGGTAATGGCACAAGTAGTGTCACGTCCCGGTTTCTCGAGCGTGAGGGTTACCTGATAATAATTCTAAACCATAAATATATTTGAAATACTGAAATAACTGAGGGATTAGTTGATATTCAAATGTGTTACAACTGAAATCTAAGAATTTATTCTTATTACAGACTTCTATACAAAAGTATTTCTCCTGCCACCATGCTCCTTTTATTCTAATATGACCTTTCATTGCTTCTATGTATCAATGGATCTCTAAAATATTCATCATAGCCTATAGGTACCTGACACACATAGCTAAAAAAGAAGGAACACGAAAAACTTTGCCTAGTAGATGATTCTTATTCTATAACAAGTATAAAAATAATTTTTGAAGATAAAACCTTGCTACGAAGGTCAGTAACATCGGGAGTGGAACAAGAAATTTGATTCGATAGTCACAGTGAGATAAGCATAATGATACATGATGATATTACTAAAAATAGAAATATCAGGGGCTAGATAAAGTTTAAAGGCTACATATGGTTTCTAAACAAATATCTCATACTATCTGTTTAGAGGCTTTAGGGTAATAGAAAATACATACAAGTAAAATCAATCCAATTAAATTGGAGATAATCAATCCAGATAATTGGAGATAAAAGTACTCGTGCTAAGAAAATACTAAGAGAGGCATTTCATATGGTAGCAATAATCCAGGCCCTCAATCATCTGAGTCCTTCAGGACAAGTAATACAGTCGTGGTTATAACGAAAGATTATTCCCTGATTGTAATGTATGCTATAAATAAGTAACCGGGTTAAAAAGCATCATATGAAATAATATGATCGCATAATCATTCAAATAAATGAATCAATTGTACGTAAACAGTTCAACTACTCAAATGAGTTCCACAATGAGAATATAGAATACTGGGTTTTATCACAAAGTGATATCAACGATATGCGTAAATCAATAGCATTGCGAGAAAATAATATTAAATAAGAAACACCTACCGGTGTTTCCGAGCTTTACGTTGACATTTAAGGATGTTCCACTATTGTATTCTAGTTCTCGTATATAGTTTAGCTCAAGGGTTTTAAATGAAAGTGGATATATTGGTGTTTGGGAAGAATGGTTTGGATTTATGACCATCTACGTTGTTCGTAAAATACAAATAAAATTTATACTATAACAAGAATTCAATATATAAATGTCATTTATATATATTTCGTGAGCACGTTTAGTGTCATAACAACTTTCTCTAATTCGTTGATGAAATAATTAAAATTCCGAATTTCGTAAATAGAGCTCATGTGATAACTCTATATTTGAATAATATCAATTTTCTGGAAAAATAATCGTTAAATGGAATCAAATGATTTCAATTGGTCTAAATAAATTGAATAAATAAAAATTTAATATTTTATTAAAATACTATCTGAGTTAAATTTTCGGTTTAATTATTTTAACAAAATCTCCATGTAAAGACCTATTTCTGGGTATTATGCCAATATGTAATTTGAAAATATTAAATTCCAAAGTTGGTCCAAAATCAATTGCGTAATTAAATTAATTAAAATAGTAGTCCCCGCCTGCCCTTTTTTTATTATCTGAGTGTCAAACATTCGTTACAGGTAATTATAAAATTAATGTTCTTAACATAAAATAATTTTAGAAAAACATTGAAAATTCCCTCATTTATTTTGACAATAAATCAGTGGTCGTGCCACTTTCAAAATTAGCCAACACAACCAAATAAATAATCCAACACCCGCATAATCATAGTTTTTAATAAATATGACTCGTAATATACTCTCGAGTTATAAAAATGACATAACCTCAAGTCATTTTGTGTCGTGACTCAATTAAATATATTTCAAAAAGAAAAGGGACACTTTTATTAAAAAAAATGACAATGAGTCCATTATATTCTGAAAGAGTCCTTCTATTATAACTGAATTTTTGACATAATTTTTGACTGAAAATACACGTGGCGGCGTGTTATTGGTTTATTCTCTGATGCCACTGGCGTAGACCCCACAAAAGAACCAATAGAAACCCTCCACCTCATTCGGTAATTCCACTTTCGGTAAAAAATTCAGTCCCAATATCATTTTCCATTCTGAAAAATGGACATTTATTTGTACGCATCGAGATCTCGTGTTTACGATAATTTTTATACAAAAACAGAGTGTAAATAATAATAGACACCAAAATTTCCAACTGTTTTCTCGTAAAATCCAAACATCCAATTACAATACCTAAAACCAAACCCGAGTCATGACGAAATCGTAACCCAATCGTGATGAAATTTCAACCCAAATTAATGATTTTTTAGCCAACAAATTCTTGGGGATATTAACACGTATATATATATATATATATATATATATATATATATATATATATATATATATATATGTGTGTGTGTGTGTTCGAAATCTTGGGATCCATGACCAAAATAACAACAACAAAAAAAACGAAAATAAATGCAGAAGAAGGAGGACAAAGCTGGTTGGCGTCGTGGTCAGGGGAGGAGGAGGCTGGCGGTGAAACAGGGGTTCGGGGAGAGGGTGAGATTGGTTTGGGGTTTTGGGGATTTTTCTGTAGAGGTGGAGAGTTTTTTTTTTTCTTTTTCTTTGGGAGAGGTTTTGTAGAAAGAGAGGGAGAGTAATCGTTGGGTGTAAAAAATACAAAGGGTTAAGCTTTCTATTATAGCCTTAAGATAAAGTACAGTCAGTTAGCATAACTATTAAAATGAGTGTATTTGGTACTCGCGTATAATTTTAAACGAGTAAAATATTTTATAATTCTTGAAATTCCAACCGACTATAAATTAGTATTGGAGTGCTAAGTCACGTTTTCGTATTTTTTTTGCATTGACATTACTTTTGAATTACACAACTTTATACACATTAGAGTTAAAATAATAACTAAATATAATATGCTATAAAATCGTTCAAATCTCCATTTTATATGAAAAATATTTTATTTCAAATGAGAGAATAGACGTGTCGATCCTATTGTCATTTTACAGAATACATGTATGGGGCGTAAATGTCGTGAAATTTATTAATACTCCGTAAAATGCATTTTGACACATAATAATTTAATTTAAATTAAAAATAAAAAATTAGGTTATTACAAGTAGAGTAAACAATGCCTATAAAGATGCGATAGCCTGTGAAACACGCTCACTAGAATCGATAGTGATGATCGGCTGAGAAGGAAGAGGATGGATCTGGTGCCTGCTATCTATGGGCACACAAACCTGGGGGATAAATATCCTATCAGAAGGTGATAGGTCTGGAATAGCAACCCCAATGGGCCACACTATCCCTTCATTGGTGGAAGGGCTACGTAAAGGGGAGCCTTACAAAAAGCAAGACAAAAGCAGTAAAGGTAACATAAGTTTTAGTCATGCATAAGAACTTAGGCGAAACAAGATGCTAAAAATAAGAAAAAAATTAATACCTCTAAGGATGAAGTAGCGAAAGGCCCAATTACATAACTTCTCACTGTAGGGGAAGCAGGAAGTGGGGTAGTGTGACTGGGGGGAATAGTCCTCTACAAGTGTATGGAGATGAATGCATCGAGATAAGTCTAAGAGACAAAAAATCAAAAGACTTAGAAAAATTGATTATTACCTGAGCAAAGCGAGAGGACACATAAGAGGCCGTTGTAGTAGTGGGGAACACATAAGTAAGTTGTAGGGTCAATAAAAAAATATGTTTGTAAACGTTGTAAAAGTAAAGAGGAAGGGAATTGCTAGAATGGGCAAGACAAACCTCTCTATACAAGTCTAGTGAAAAAACAAGAATGAAGTTTCTTTACCTTGGAAAGGGCGCTCGGACAAGAGGAGAAAACTCGCCTTTGAGGAGCCACTTGCCCCAATAGAAGAAGCATGTACAAAATCATAAAATTTAAAGTTAAGTGAAATATAAAGCAGAAATTTAAGAAATATGAAATAAAGAGCTGAGAAAATAAATATAAAAGAAGACACTTACGATATCTGGGAGATGCCTTGCCCATAAGGTAGTTGTTCGGTTGTAGGGATTGTAGTGGAGGGAGAATAAATCATGGAATAATCATCACTATCAGACTCCCTCAAAACTGGCAATAAAGTACAAGCGTGAGGTTGATTATCAGTAAGAGGATCAAGGACACTCATGTCATTTGAAGAAGAACTGTCATCATCACAGGAATGGGTACTTCCATAATCAACCAGTTCCTTTTAAAGTGAATAAGAAGGGGAACCATTAGGTAAAAACTCATGGCTAGGATATAAATGGTGTCTCCTATGTAGAAATGCCCAAGGCTTCATAGCCTTGCTCACGAACTGTTCTGTATGTCTCCTCCACCATAAGGGTATCGGTATTTAACCATTGGTTTGGAACAGAAGAAGGAGTAACAACCTCAGCACTAACTTTCTTTCTTCTTTTTGTTGGCTCTAGTCTTCACAGGGGAAGGAGGGGAAACATGAGTATTCATTGCGACATGAAAGAAGTTTGACACATTAATGTCATGATGTTTTCTTTTAGAGGATCCTTTAGACTTGGTCTTCCCCTTCCCTTTCCCCTTTGTCGACAAGTTGTGGCTCAGAGTGCTTTGTACAAATAGACTCATGGATCAAAGGCCTCACCAGAATCGGGGTGACCTGCTCGAGGGGGTCTTCATGACTGTGCTACAGTACCACAACTATTTCTAGGTCCTCTTACCCAAGTATTTATCATTATTTGGGATCTTCGTGGGGATTATCTCGCGGGGAACATTCACCACATAGTTCTCAATCAGATAAACCTACCACTACCATAAACTAAACCACGAACGGGTCTATGCAATATTCCCCTAAAAGTAAAATTGGCATAGGCATCAAAGTACATCTCTGAAGGGGAAGTTGTTAAAAGATAGTGGAAGAATAGACGCCTTGATCATATTCAAACTGTCTCCTCAAACTCTCAGAATGGTAAAATTCCATATCTTGACCTAACTCAGTCAAGGAGGGAAGAGTACAGGGAAGAAGCATAGTTATCATAGAGATGTGGGGGCAAATATAAATCGACTCCATTTCAGAAGGATAGTAGAAGGTACCTTCGAAAACTTAGAAAGACTCCCACATGAAAATCCCACCCACTCGCTTACTATAAGGATGGAAACAAAATTCACCAACATTACCAATTATAGGACCTAAGGAGGTTTTAGGATATTTCCTATGCCGTCTTGAAATTCCAGTAGCCTCACTGTGATAGGCCCTCGCCTCTGGGGTAAAGTTAGGAAACCTCTCGAAAAGAAAATCCATCAAAATGAAAGAGTTGGCAAAATTAGTAACATCATGATGGCCACAAGATCATTACGTATGGACGTGAGAACAGTATAGCTAAGTGTATATAGACCCTAAGGTTAGGGTTGCGAGGGAACATTACTCTCTCTAGCAAGTCTAACATCCAGTCTAAAGAATAATTTTTGAGGGGAGTCATCTAGCCTCCCCAAGAATAGAAACCTGCTCAAGAAGGTGACAAAAAATGAAGCCAAGCATGAAGGGGACTTAATCTTGGGCCCATCCTGTCTCTTGGCTCCCCTGCTCGAACTTTCCCCTTTGGGAAGGGTCTCAAAATCCCTAAACTAGTACCTCTGCTAGTTTGAAAATGAGTTATTGGTGGAACCAGTCTTATTGATAGCAAAGTAACGTGAGCATTCAAAAAGTGATTCATGAAGTTCTTACAACATCTCCTCTTCCACAACATCCTCTAAACCAACGGTCAAGACGTGGATCCCCAACTAAGGAAGACCTATCAACTCATAAATATCCTATAAAGTGATGGTGAATTCACCCCAACCAGTTACAAAGTGTGAGAGTCTCTACTCTAATAAGAAGCTAACAAGTTGAAAATGATGGCATGTTTGACTATAGTGCAAGAGTTCAAACTGTCAATAGTTTTAGTGAGCCCCAGCCCCTCGATGATAGCCTTAAGCGAGGGGATAATGAGGGCATGATCTACCCAGAGGTCCCACTCATCTAGGGCACCTCTACAAATGTTGAGATTAATGTTGGAACAGGGGAAGTCACCGTTATCCACTCTAACACTAAGGACATGTCAGCCAAAATGATATGGAAATCAGGAGACTCACTTTGGCCCATTTGGGGCCTCTGGAAGATCTTAGAAATGAACTCCTCCTTGAATTTGGCAAGTGAGGGCATGAAGGTATCCTTGTCCCCAAATTAAGGGGCGAGAAAATACAAGGCAAAGTCCCTCTTCGAGCGGTTGGATAAATACTCCTTCTGTGATTTTTAAAGGGTTACTCCAGACGAGGACCCCCGACCAAAGTTGTATAAGAGGAAGAACCACCAACTCTGGTGGAGGTAGTGTAAATGACAGTCGTGGCCTTGATGGTAATACTAGTGTCTAAGACGGTGGAAATAATGACAGAGATTGGTAACGACCCCACTAGCAGTTCACTAGTGGTGGTTGCGACGGAGGAGGAAGGCGTTTTGGATGAAGAGGCCATGAAAATAGTAGTTGTTTGAATCTTTGACAAATGCATGACTATAAAGGTTTCTTCTCTCTCTCTCTCTCTCTCTCTCTCTCTCTGTGTGTATCTTAAGATTTCAAGAAGTTTACAATAGTAAAGTCAAAACGAGTTTTCTTTTAGAGAGCCTTTTATACCAAAAATCCATGCCCATTTAGGCAGATAAAAGGTAGGAAAATCATTATCCAAATGATGGGACTCCAGTTACTGGGATGACACGTGTCTCCTCAAGACCATAAATCTTGGGTGAAGTGACAAGACCATTTAATGCCGAGAGTAATAATGAAGAAACAAGTGAATCTTCTATATTTCAAGAAGAAGAAATGATTTCGTACAAAGCCCTTTGGTTTGCCTAACATAAAAGACTTTGAACAAGGGGAGTAATATATAGGGGCACTCACTCGTTAGCAGAATTATGAAATTTTGGGCGAGGGGATCCACTTCGAGTGGCCCCCACTGTTGAAGATTGACATGAAAATAGTCTGGGTCGAGGGGAACCACTTTGAGTGGCCCCCACTGCCCAAGATTTTCATATTATAGAAAATGACTCAGAGCAAGGGGATCCACTTCGAGTGCCCCCCACTGCCCAAGATTACAATATTACAGAACATAGCCTAGGGCGAGGGGATCCACCTCAAGTGGTCCCCACTACCCATGATTGACTATTCATAGAAAAATACCTATGGAGAATAGATCCACCTTGAGTGTCCACTCTACCAAAGGTTGATGCTATAGAAAATGACTCGGGGCGAGGGGATCCATTTCGAGTGACCCCATCCCCAAATTGCCACCCAGAAATGACTTAGTGAGCGGAGGTCCACCACGAGTGGCCCCATCCCCAAGATTGTTACTCAGAAACCAACAAATTACTAATGATTGTTTTCTTGTACAGGTAGTCTTAATTGAGAAAGCAGGGACTAAACATGCCAGTTGGAATCTCCTGAGAGTTTTGGCGTGGTTGCTGAGAGATAAGGTTTGTTGGGAAAAGTCTAAGATCAACCACTTAACATTTTAAGATAGAGAAAATACTAGTAGAGGGACTCTAGGAGTCACTGAAGCACTCACACAACCTACACTTAGAATAAAGAAGTGAGTAGCCAAGAGGCTACTCACAAGAGAACATTCTAAATGAGCATCAATTTTAATAAAAGTTTATATAGTAAATTACTACTTGAGGTGATATTTACCAAATCATATATTTTTACACTACTAGCCGACATATTTGGTTTTTTTGACTTTGGTGTGAACCATGTGTCTCCTGTCAGAGGGGAAATGCGACTAACAGACATATAGGGACAAAAGGTACATAGCAAAATGTGTTCATAAGTTCCCTCTCATTTTTGGCGCCCAAAATGCGAAGTCATCCCTAGTATATTCCTATAAATAGGTACCTTTGGTAAGGTCAAGAACAAGATATAAAACTCAAGTTACACTGTTACTCTATCAATGTAACACCAGAACTAGTATTCTCTCCATATTCTCTCTTTAAGTGTCAAAATGCTTGCCTGCTAATTCCCATAATTATAGCCATTATTCTCAGGAGAACTCTCTCACCCAGATATATTTATTGCTTGTGAAACTTGATGTTATCTAGTTTGTTTTCAAGAGAAAGGAAACAACACTTACTCCGTTAATACCAGAAGAGGAAGGTTTCATCTCATGGCTTCTCTTGAGACTTTGAAGGTCATCAACACAGAGTTCATTGGTGTGGGTCACGCCTTACCCATTACAGTTCTTTTCATACCCCAATACAACTACCCTCCTATAATAACATCATACGTAGACATATCTAACAATAACAAATACTCTGAGAAACACATCTAGCCCATCTGAACTGCCACGCCTCTACATACATGGCAAGAATCCGAGCTCCCACCATTTAGGGTACACGTTCATAGTCACATAATATGCTATATCTACCATACCCAATTTAGTAGCAAATTTATAACTAGTAAAAGAGTGTGATGCTCCCGTATAAAAAAAGTATCTGAGCATAACACCCCAATACATAAAACATACTCTCAATTGCCGGGGTTGTGTCAGAGGGTCCTGCTGATAAACGTTGAACACACGTCCATGATGAAGATACTAGATCCACTGTGCCGTATCTCTAGGAGGGGGCAACACTAGACACTGTGGTAGGGGTGGTAAAGATTGAAATTGAGGTGGGGATAGAAGAGCTCGCTACTGCCACTATTGAATATTCCCCAGGCCAGCCTAAAGCCCCTTAGGGCACCTGTTAAAAGAATGCCCATGCTCTCCACATGAATAAAATACCCCAAAAAATGGTTTACCATGATAGAAAATGTATTGCCCCTATACCCTATCATACTGTCTTTGTACTTGGCCCTACTGACCTTCACCTCTCTGGCCCTAAGGATGATGCCCTGGATGCCCATATTGACTTTGACCCAAGTGGACCTAGCCTTGTATGCCCTATTAGCGATGATAATCCATGAAGAATTTCTTAGGAGGATACTCCCCCAATGATGGTCCTTTATAGTGATGGTTGGAGCCTCCCTGCCCTCGGGAAGACTCTCCAACCTCTAATGTCTCTCGTCCTTTCCTTTTTTGGCTTTTTCTTTATCAGGAACTCATAATTATCATCACAATGAAGCAAAGAGGTATCTACCACATGGGTGTACATGGTGAATTTAGTATTTTCCAACAAGACTTTCTTAATCGTACAAGTTAGACCTCACACAAATCGATCCATTTTTAACTCCTCAGATCCCTCAATCTCGGGTGTAAAATGCAAAAGGTGAGTGAAGTCTCGCTCATACTTAAAAATCATACTATCATACTATCATAATTATTTATCCTATCATCCCCTCAAATTTTTCTACTGTGATGAGAAATAGTTCCCTTCAAACTTAGATGAAAACTCTGCTAAGGTCGATTGGGATCTATCCTCGGTGGTGGTAATAGACTCCCACAAGTATAAATTATCCCTTAATAGCTTGAAGCTTGCAAGTATCTGCCGCTAAACCTCAGTAAACTCCACCAATCATAAATAACGTTCACTGTCACATCTTCATTATAAGGCTATGAAAGGATCAATAGATTTCAAAAATATTAGAGTTTGCCCCTTCCTGAATGCAATCCGGGCATGCTCCAAAGAAGAAGTAGTAGGTATAGGTGTAGCCACGGGTGGCAGTGGTGGTGGCTGTTGCTATTGCATCACGTCTATAGTCACACCTACAATCTGGGCTATGGTTGAAGCTAAGTTAGTCGGCACAATTACTGGCACTTGCCCTTGTGGTGGCGGCTACTGCTGCTGTCGAGGTGCAACTGACCCTAATTCAGCAGTTGCGACTGGGTGTGGTCGTCTCTATCCTTTATTAGTGTTATGCATATGATAGATAGTAAAACAATTACGTTAATAACATACTAATTACATAGAGTACATACTAAAGGTAGGGCTATAATATATCAATGAACGCAACGCGAAAAAGTGACAAACGCACTCAAAACCCCAGGACACTAGAACGTGGAAGGCTTTGATACAAACTGTGACACGCTATAATATTTAATAATATATTGGTCAAGTATAAATTAAACGATACAGGAGTCTGAGTAATTAAGTACCGTTCTAATCATATGCATAGACCAGTAACTATCGATCAACTCTAATACAATAATACATGCCCATAAAATCTATAAATTCGACTCTAACATAGAAGGCAAACTTTCAAAACATAAAAGGTATATGTATTACATGTGTCTCTACATGCTAAACTAAGAAAAATAGAAATGCCGATGTAAGCTCGCACGCGGGACAAGAAAATATACATCCTAATGAGTATTAGCAATAAGAAGGATGCGTGACGATAACGAGGTCTATCAAGGCTGTGACACGGGTGGCCTCAATCCTAAAATGTTAAATCCACAGCTTTAACATCAAGTCCAAAGAGAATAAATGCATAACTGAAATTGAATTAAATCATAACCATAAACATACCTCTAACATTTTTTATGGATTTTATATTTATCCCACCCCACAATCCTAGATAGTACATGCATCTAAAATCCTTATTCCAAGTGAATCCTATAATTAAGTTTTATCCTTAACAACCTATTATTTTTATATATAATTTAAAATCTCATATTAAATTTTCTTAATTTGATTTAATATATAAACTATTTTTGCTTAAAATACTATTAATATGTATTTTTAACTTAAATAATTTTTATATTGTAGGTTGAGTCTTAATTTCTTCCAAAATTGTTAATTATTTTTTATGTTTTTTATTTAATTTTTTTAGATTTTAAAAGTGTTAAAATTATCATTTGATTAAACAAACTTATTATTTTTAACACAACATTAAAATGGTAGGGCCTTCTTATTTGTTGGTCTCATTTTAAGTGGGTTTGTGGTTGTATGTTGGTCAATCCTTGTAGCTCTTTGACTAGCCTATTTGATGCTTCCCGCGGTTTGACCACGCATGAGCGAGCTAGTGTCTGCCCTGTCGACCGTTGTGTCCCCTGGTAATTGACCATTATTCCCTTATTGTACCCTTGGTTTTTTACGCATGTATCCTTGAAAGTGTGATCCCTTTTATACCCTCTGCGGTGCTTGGTCATATACGTTTGTTCCCTTTTTGTTTGTGGTATTTATCATTATACTGGTCTGGCTCTAGAGAGTTCCATCGCTCACTATATATAGAGATGTTGGGGTTTGAAAAAATTATGGATTTTTATTTGCGTTTTCAAACTAAAACTCTATCGAAATTTAAACCTACTTTTTCTCTCTAAAATTTCTTATGTGAGTTTATATTTTCTGAGAGTTTAAACACTTGTTCTCATACACCTGTTCTCATACACTCAAATCCTTAATCTTTGAGAGGTTGTGAGTATAGTGAGACTTGTTCTCGAGCCTCATTTGGTTGATTAAAGATCTGGTGGTGTTTGGAGTATTTAACCCTCTTGCGATCCACCGTTTGGCCGTTGACATTCTGGTTCAAACATTGGCACTTGGAGAGTTGATATCCCATTATTAATTTATTTGGGTTTCTTTGTAAGTCTCATTTTTTCCTTGATATACGTATATATATACACACATACAAACTGTTATATATTTATATTTATAATTTTTTTAGAGTTCTTTTAGATCTATTTGCGTGTTTAGATCCAGCTGTTAAGACTGATTTAGTTTTCGTTTAAGCCAAAACTTATTAATTTTTATTATAAACCGATCTACATTTTTTTTAATTAAACCATTCTTATTGTTAAAAAAAGATCTAGTTGGTTTGAGGATGTAAGTAGAGTTTATATTTTTGTTTTGTGAGATTTAGAACCTTGCATGTGCTGATCCAAAAGAAAATAATTTTTGTTTGGCCTTCGTTATTTGATTTCTTCAATTTTTAATATTTTTCAGACATAAGCTTGACCGTGGTATTCCTTCTCCCAAATTAAATTATTTATTGGACCTAGATTTGTTGGAGTATTTTTGAATAAAAATGGAATTTAATCTATGTGATAGTATATTGGTTCGTTTGGTCTCACTGATTCTGTATTTGGACTTAACTCAAAATTAGTAATTTCTATTTATTTTAAACCAGTACTAATTTTAAATGTCGAGTGTTACACGTTTATCCCTTTCTCATTTGAGTTGGACTGGATCATTTTATTCAGTTGTGTAAAACCTACTTTAGGGATTTAATCACCTCGGTTCTATTTCTTTTATTTACACTTAACTGAATTTGTATTTAGGTTTATAATTTCTTACTAAAAGAAAACCTTGTATGTGTTTCACCTCTCAGTAATTTATAATCTTTGTATATTCTGATTAAAATAAACTCTTATTTCTAATTTTTGTTATTGTGTGCAACGTCACTGGTACTCTAGTGTTGAGTGTGTTCCAAGTCATCCTTTCTTTAGAGTGTTTATTGCTGTTTCAGATAGTTTGTGGGGTTTATTAGGTTAACCTTGGTATATTTTTTTGTATTGGCTTAACTTGTTCATTTACACTTGTAATCTATAAGTTGTAATTTAAACATTGGAATTAGTGGACTTGTGTGTGTGTGTGTGGTTCAGGTAAGGGACCCGGGGTTTTTCCATGTTGTTGGTTTCTCCGTAATCAAATATTGTGTTTATCTACTTTTCCTCATCCCCTTTTTAAAGGATATTTACTTAAAGCATCACCAGTTCTTTATACTTGTATGCATGATTGGTTTCAATTCATTTACTACCCGTTTGGCAATCCAATTCCAAGGCATGGAATTGGAATTGGAAGGCCAATTTCAATTCCGTGGAATTCAAATTGGCCTTCCAATTCCAATTCCACGCCTTGGAATTGGGTTGCCAAACGGGCCCTAAAGGTTTTTATCAAAGAGTTAAAAGAGTTTTCATAAATAGTCACCTTAATGAATTAGGTTATTTCAGGAGGTATCAGAGCTTCAGGATTCACTTTTTAAAAGTTTTTATTTCGTAAATATCATGAACTCTTCTTTAAAACCTATTTTAAATGGCAAACCATAATGGTAGTTCCTTACGTCCTCCCACGTTTGGTGGGGACAACTTTGCTTACTGGGAAGTAAGAATGGTTGCCCATATTCAACACTTCGGTGGTGAGGTATGGAAAATGGTTGAAATGGGTTTTTTTCTCCTACAAAACCTAGTGATGGTGATGTTGAAATTTTTGTTAGAAAAATCCTTTCGGAATGGATTGAGGAGGAAAAGACAAATTCACAATATAAAAATAAAGGCATAAATTTTATTTTTTAAGCGATGGGTGCAAGTGAATTTAAAATAATTTCAGCTTGCACCTCATTTAAAGTGGCTTGGGAAATTTAAATGACAACTCGTGAAGGAGATTCTAAGCTGAAAAGGGCTAAGTCACAAATGCTAGTTGGACTTTATGATTCCCTATTTATAAAAGATAACGAAAAATTTAATGATTTTCACATTAAATTGCATGACATTATTAATCAGTCACGTGCTAATGGTTTTGTGTTTGCTGCTTCTGAAATCTTTGATAATTTCATTTGGTTTTTTCTAAGAATTTTGATTTAATAATTCATGACAGGGGTGAAAATATAGATAGTAGTTATACCTGTCATCTTTTGTGTAATAAATTCAAAACTTTTGAACTAAAAAACACCAGAAGAAATGAACAAAGAGGCAAAGCACTTGCACACACTGAAATAAAAAATGTGTTGAATTTAGATCTAATGTAAATTGTCTTTCCTTTACTTCGTTCTTGTGTAATTTAGATGAATCGTAGATTACACTCGATTCGTTGGACAATGAAATTGATTTGTTTTATAAACACTTCAAGAGTTTTGTAAAGTGGAGAAATAGTTTTTCTTCAAGAGAAGGGCAACCTAGTTATACTCATAAGCCTCTTGAAAAATGATTTGAAAGGCAATGAAAATAATAATCCTACAAAAGATATTAGTCATATTCAATGTAGGAAATGTAATGATTTTGGTCATTATGCTAATAACTGTTTTTCCAAATCAAAATGGCAATCCTCGAATAAGACCCAAATTTTTAAAACCTGGGATGATAGTTCAGACAGTGACAATGGTGATGAGAATAAACTTTTTATGGAATTTATGTCTACTTGTGACATCGAATCTGATGACAGTTTTCATAGTTTATCTAGTTTATTCGATGATTCTGATTTATTTTTAGACAATTATGAGATGCAATTTGATAATGTTTCTAAGTCTCTTGCACACTCTCACACAATTGTCATAGAAGACAACCTTCTAAATGATGATACTATTGATTCAACTAAGGAATTTGATTTTCTTAATAATGCTGCTGATCATATTGAACCTGTTGGTTTTGCTAAAAATAATTATTTTTCTACTGAGGACAACACTGATTTTGGCAAAATCAATTCTAGGTTACTGGCTAAAATTGATGTTTTAATCAAATAGATTAGATTAATCATTAATGAATCCGCCATGCAAGTTGAACAACAAGAATATGACATTGTTTTGATAACGCCCGATAGGACACCCAATTTAAAATATTTCAAATAAATTTTCCTTTTTAAATGCCGAATAAAGATGGTTACTAAAAAAATTTAATTTTCCAAAATTTATTTAATTGTCTTTTCTTTTAAAGATGAAAAATTAAATTTAATTCAAATTTTAATTTCCAAAAATAAAATTAAAATCAAACAAAAATAAGTAAATTAACGTAAACACACACATACTATAAATTCACTCAAACCAAATTAATTTGATTATCAAGTTCAAACAAATTAGACAAGACTATTATCTAATTAATTTAGTGCCAACTTGAAATTAAATTGACTTAAACTAAATTTGCCCAAATAATTAAACATGCACCATTTTAATCAAAATTACGAATTAAACCATATTTTATCCTTTTTCCCCTAAGCTTGCATTCTAGGTGATTTGCAAGATAAAATAAATTCACAATCTCACAACGCTGCGATGTACGGGAAAAAACCCACAACGGGAAAAAACCTCAAATAGTCCTAGCCTTAAGTCCACTAAGTATGGAATTTTATAAGTACAAGATAAATGACTTACTCAACTCGACTCGAATCCTTTTAAGCCCCTGATGCGTCTTCTTGTACCAACCTCTTCTTTGTCAATAATCTCGAAATCCACCGAAACCTTAAATTCCACCAATGGAGCTTTAGGAACTCGTCAACCACACACGGTGACTTTCACCGTATGAGGATGCCGCAGCCAAAACCAAACTTCTTCTTTTATGGGAAATAGAAGCAAAATACAAACTTCTCCTTCTTGTGGTAGAGATGAACCAATGGTGCCAAACAACTCCAAGCTAATATTATATATATGAAGAAATACTTGGAATTGTAAACAAAACAATTTTATGGGTGTAAACACATGTGTATAAAGGAATTTCTAATTAATTTTGACACATGAAAACTGGGATTTTTGTTATGAAATATTATCTCTGAAAAACCTCTCAAAGATGTTGCAAAAGTCTTGGAAAAAGTCTCTCCCGAAGTTGGTTTAAAATCTGCCAAAAGATAGTGGGACAAAGTAGTGGAAAAATGGGTTAAATCAACCAAAAAGTTTTCCGCCCAAAAATCTCGTTCGAATAAGATTATCGTTCGAATGAAGTCTCATTCGAATGAACTTTTAACGAAGTTCTAGAGGCCAAATGGTAAAAGTCATTGGCAAACTCGTTCGAACGAAATTCTCGTTCAAACGACAAACTCGTCCGAACGAAGTGGCAGAATGGTCAAATTTCATTTTAAGCCCCAAAACTGTTTATTCGAAGTCCTAAAATAACCTTCTGAACATTAAATTCATTTAAAAATAAAATTACACCCATTATAAAATTATTCCAAGTCTCCCTATATATATAACATGCATTCATAACTTTTGGAGACAATGGAATATGGTGTTGATGAAGTGAAACGCGACACTGAAACTCGGTAATGATGTTCTCTTGATAAATAGGTCGCAACGTCTTCAAATCAAACCTATCATTGGCTTGGATGGATATCCCATGACTTGAATGTTTTTGTCCGGAATTGAGCCAAAAATACATTAAGACTCCATTGGAAATTTGTGTCCTTAGATGTTTTACTTGAGAAAAGAATTTATATGTTGACTGAAACGATTCACTTACTTGAAGTTCAACACAAGGCTGCTTTAAATAATTATGATGAATCTCAAATAGAACATAAAGATGTAGTGAAAACTTTAAAAGTTTTGCCAAATACTAGTATGATTGCTGAATCTTTGAATTAATATGTAGACGAACATGTTCCTTTGTAAGTAATTGGGTTTAATGGAGAAATTTTTGACGAAACTAATTTTGTTAACTCCATTGAGATCTGTCCATGACCACCCATTGTTAAATTGTCCATCCCTCATGAGAAAGATAAAATTCAATGTCTTGAGAAACAACCCCTTAGGTAAATTTATCATTGTAATTTCTATTCTTAAAAGGGACATTTAGAGAAATTTGTTATAAACGATTAAATTTAAACAGAAAAGTTAATAATAAAAACAATCCCATTAAGTATAATAAAGCCAAATTTATTGATAAAAAGACATTTCATTGTAATTTTTGCTCTCATTATGGTCATTTAGAACAATTTTGTTTAAATATTTAGATCTAAATAGAAAAAAGTGAGAATGCTAATTGTCACAAGATACCTTTTAATGCTAAACCCAATTCTAGGCACCATTACCATTGTAGTTTTTGTCTTAAGACTGGCCATTTAGATTTTTTTATAAATGTTTAAATTTAAACAAACATAGTGGTAAGAATAATATGCCCATGATCTCTTTTAAATCTAATTATGTTGAGATTCCCCCTCCACGTTTGTCTGTTCCTACCAATAGTAAAATTAGTGTACCAAAATTTAAGGCTATTTGGATTAGGAAAGAAGATTTTAATAATTGAATGAGACATAAATTTGCTTCTACCTAAAACTTTTGAGGTTTATATGTTAGTACATTTTTATTCCGCATATTATGTTGCACTAACATCTATTTTGTAGGATTCTTCCCTACCCTTTGTCCCTTTGAGACAAACAGTGGGATAATTTGAGACTCTTGGAGTTTGTATTCTTATACTTGCAATTTTTGAGTCTATTAGGAATCCTTGTGGTTAGCTGAGTTCTGTACTCTTCTATTTTTTAGGATCCCATGTTAGTTGAGTTATATACTCTTTCTTTTTATAGGACTCATGTGTATAGTTGAGTATGTAATTCGCGTGGTTTATTTTTTGAGTCTCATCTAAGTTTGTCTCAAAATTGGCCAAAAGGGGAAATTGAAAATTCTCCATCTTTATTAGCTCAATTTTGAGATAAATATCCTTTTAGTATCCTTTTATGATTTGTGTATTTTCTGTTGATTAAAAATAATTTGTATATATATTTTAAAATCTCATATTAAATTTTCTTAAAATGATTTAATATATAAATTATTTTGATAAAATACTTTTAATATGTATTTTTAACTTAAATAATTTTTATATTATGGGTTATGAGTTTTAATTTCTTCCCATAATTTTTAGTTATTTTTATGTTTTTTATTTAATTTTTCTGGATTTTAAAAGTTTTAAAATTATCATTTGATTAAACAAAATTATTTGTTTTAACACAACATTAAAACGATAGGGCTTTCTTGTTTGGGGGTATCGTTTTGAGTGGGTTTGGGGTTGTATCTGGTCGATCCTTGTGGTTTTTTGATTAGCCTATCAGATGCTGCGTGTGGCTCACGCGGTTTGTTCGCGCGTTAGCATGCTGGTATCTGCCTTATCGACCGTTGTGTCCCCTGGTAATTGACCATTATGCCCCTGTTGTACTCTTAGTTTTTTACTCATGTATCCTTAAAAATGTGATCCCTCTTATACCCTCTATAATTCTTGGTCATATACGTTTGTACCCTTTTTGTTTGTGGTATTTACCATTATACCGGATTGGCTTTAAAGAGTTCCATCGCTCACTATATATAGAGGTGTTGGTGTTTGAGAAAATTATGGATTTTTATTTACATTTTTAAGACAATATTCTACCGAAATTTTAACTTACTTTCTCTCTCTAAAATTTCTTATGTGAGCTTACATTTTCTGATAGTTTAAACACTTGTTTTCATGCATTCAAATCCTTAATCTTTGAGTGGTTGTCAGTTTAGGGAGGCTTGTTCTTGAGCTTCGTTTGGTGGATTAAAGATCTAGTGGTGTTTGGAGTATTTTAACCCTCTTGCGTTCCACTGTTTGGCGTTTGATGTTCTTGTTCAAACATTAACACTTGGAGAATTTATATCTCATTATTTATCTATTTGACTCTCTTTGTAAGTCTCATTTTTTTATATATGTATATATATAATTATCTTTATATCTACATATATACTTACTTATTTATATATATGTTGGTTACATATGATATTAGTATTATATATACACACATATGAACTGTTGTATATGTATATTTATAATTTTTTGAGAGTTGTTTTATATGTATTTGCATGTTTCGATCCAGTGGTTAGGACTGATTATATTTTTTGTGTAAGCCAAAACCTATTAAAGTTCGTTTTATAAACTGATCTTCATTTTTTAATTAAACTATTGTTATTAAAATCATATCTAGTTTGTTTAGGATTGAAAATCAAGTTTAGCTTTTTGTTTTGTGAGATTTAGGACCTTTCATGCGTTGATCCAAAACAAAATAATTTTTATTTGGCCTTGGTTATCTGATTTCTTCAATTTTTAATATTTTTCGAACATAAGCTTGACCTAGGTATTCCTTGTTCCAAATTAAAATATTTATTGGACTTAGATCTGTTGGAGTTGTTTTGGACTAAAACTGGACCTCAATCTTTATGATAGTATAATGGTTCTTTTGGTCTCACTAATTCTGTATTTGGACTTAACTCAAAATTAGTTATTTCTGTTTATTTTAAACCAGTACTAATTTTATGAGCCAAGTGGTACACGTTTACGTCTTTCTCATTTGACTTGGACAACATCATTTTATTCAGTTGTGTAGAACCTACTTTTGGGATTTAATCACTTCCGTTCAATTTTTTTTATTAACACTTAACTGAATTTGTATTTTGGTTTAAACATCACTATTGATTATTTATTACTGAAAGAAAACCTTGTATGTGTTTCACCTCTTAGTAATTTATAATCTCTTTATTCTCTAATTAAATTAAACTCTTATTATTGTGTACAACGTCATTGATACTCTAGTGTTGAGTGTGAGGTTGTGTGTGTTCCAAGTAAGCATTTTCTTGGAGTGTTTATTACTGTATCAGAAAGTTTGTGGAGTTGTTTAGGTTAGCCTTGTTATACTTGTTTGTATTGGATTAACTTGTTCATTTATACTTGTAATATTTAATTTGTAATTATCACATTGGAATTAGTGGACTTGGGTCTATGTGTGGTCCTAGCACTAGGGACCCATGGTTTTTTCACGTTGTTGGTTTCCCCATAATCTAATATTATGTTTCTATACTTTTCCTCATTCTTTATTAAATGATATTTATTTAAAGCATCACCAGTTCTTTTTATGTGTGTGTGAGTGATTTCAATACATTAACTACCAATGTTTTTTATCAAAGAGTTAAGAGAGTTTTCATAACTAGTAGTGAATTAGGTTATTTCAAGTGGTATCAGAGCTTCAGGATTCACGTTTTAAAATTTTTTATTCTGCAAAGATACTGAACTCTTCTTTAAAACCTATTTAAATTGGGAGACCATAATGGTAGTTCCTTACATCCTTCAACGTTTGATAGGGATAACTTTGCTTACTGGGAAGTAAGAATGGTTGCCCACCTTCAACATTTGGGGGATGAGGTATGGGAAATGGTTGAAACGAGTTTTTTAGTCCTTACAAAACCTAATGATGGTGTTGCTGAAATTTTTGTTGGACAAACCCTTTTCTAATGGACTAAGGAGGAAAAGAAAAATTCACAATATAATAATAAAGGCATAAATGCTATTTTCCAAGTGATGGGTGCAACTGAATTAAAAAGAGTTTCAGCTTGCACCTCTTTTAGAGAAGCTTTGGACATTTTAATGACAACTCGTGACGAAAATTCTAGGGTTGAAAGGGCTAAGTCACAAATGCCAGTTAGACTTATGATTCCATATATATAAAAGATAATGAAAAATTTGATGATTTTTACCTTAGATTGCAGGACATTATTAATCAAGCACATGCTAATGGTATTATGTATGCTGATTCTGAAATATGGGATAAAAATCATTACGTCTCATCCTAATAATTTTGATTTAATAATTCATGCGATGGGTGAAAATATAAATAGTAGTTCTACCTCTCATCTTTTGTGTATTAAACTCAAAACTTTTGAACTACAAAACACCCTAATAGATGAACAAAGAGGCAAAACACCTGCACACACTGAAACATAAAATATGCTAAATTTTAGATCTTATGTAAATTGCCTTGCCTTTGCTTCATCCTTATCTAATTTAGATGAATCTCCGATTACACTCAAGTCTTTGGACAATGAAATTGATTTGTTTTCTAAACAATTTAAGAGTTTTGTTAACTTTAGAGAAAATTTTGCTTCAAGAGAAGGTCGACCTAGTTATACTCATAAGACTTTTAAAAAATGATTTGGGAAGAAAGTTATGATAATAATAATCCTACCAAATATATTAGTCATATTCAGCGGCGGATCCAGGATTTTAGTTCAACCGGGGCCAAATTGATTCAATTTTTTTTTACCGACACTAATAAATAATATACTCATAAAAACCAACAACCGATAAAACATAAATACCGAATATGCCAAAATTTCATATCAATTCATCCATACATAACCAAAAATTGTAAATACAATGAGCTTGTTTACAATATTCCCCTACGCGGCTTCATATTTTGAAAATATTGAATGATATCTTCCGTATCAACAGTTTTGAAAATATCCTGTTCAATGTACGCCACCAAGCAATCATTTGTAAAATCATCTCCCATTCAGTTACGTAATGTACTCTTCAGGATTTTCATTGCGGAGAATGCTCGTTCCACACTTGAAGTTGCAACAGGCAATGTCAAGGCAAGTTTTATAAGCAAGTACACTAATGGAAATAATCGAACCCTCTGAGTTTCAACCATCTTTTGAGCAAGAGCACCAATACCTTTCAAATCTTTGAATTCATCGTTATCACATACACTATATATATAATTTTTAAGTTGTTCCCCAATGACTGTGAGTTCAATCGGATCAAAATCATTCGAATAAAACTTCGTAAATCGAACTAATCTTTCCACATCGAATTTGGAGAAGTTCATACTTGGATCAAGACACGCCATACATAAAAGTAACTATGTATTCACCTCATTAAACCGATGGTTCAACTCTTATAGTTGCATATCTATCACCGAATAGAACAATTCAACCTGATAGTGATGAAGATTTGTCCTCTCTTTGACGTTTCGACGTGATCTTCCACTGGCCATAAAACAATCTTCCATATTTATGATTACAATGTTGTGTGTACTACAAAATGAAGAGACTACTTTCAACAATTTATCCCATCCATGCTCCCTCACTTCGCTATTTTAACAAGATCCATTGCATTCATAATATCTTGATCCCTCCATTGTAGTGATTACGACAAGTCATTGGTAATCCCAAAAATTGCTTTCATTAACTGCAATTTGAACACAAAATCAAAGCACTGCAAATAGCTAATCAGATCATATGCTTCTATTCTCTGAGTACCTACATCACCATCAACTTGAACCACCTCAAGTACACCAATCACAACAGAGAATAAATGATCTAAACTCAAAAGTGTATTATAATGTGAACCCCACCGTGTGTCCCCTGCTCGTGTGAATGCTTCTTAATCGTTTAAACCATGACCCGTCTCCTGATCACCGGTGTATATACCTTAAAGTATATCATCATACTGCTTCATCCGAAATATATCTCTACGCTTGCAAGATGCTCCAACAACATTCGACAAAATTAAAACTTTGAGAAAGAAAGAACCAATTGCGTTATGATTGTTTACGACCGCTACCAATGCCAACTGTAGCTGATGAGCAAAACAATGAACGTAGTAAGATGAACTGTTTTCCCTTAGAATCAAACTCTTTAGCCCATTGAACTCCCCTTTCATGTTGCTCGCCCCATCATAACCTTGCCCACGAATACTTGACATACTCAACCCATGTTTCAAGAGAAGTGACTCAAGGCTTGCCTTAAGTGTTAAAGATGTAGTGTTAATAACATGTACAATGCTAAGAAAATGTTCAACCACATAGCCTTTTTTGTTCACATAACATAAAGTCACTGCCATTTGCTCCTTCACAGAGATGTCACGGGACTCGTCAACTAGTATGGAGAATACCTCATCCCTAATTTCTCGAATTATGACTTTAGTGGTCAAAGAGGCGGCGACATTAATGAGCTCTTTCTGAATTGATGGAGCTATCATTTGGTGGTTTTCGGGGGCATTGTTCAAGACAACTTTGTTTATATCTTCATTTTGCTCGGTAAGGAATTGTAAAAGTTGAAGAAAATTACCCCGGTTAGATGACCCCACAGATTCATCATGCCCTCGCATCGCCAAACCTTGGCGTAGTAAGTACTTGAGGCAATTAAAGGATGCACTCAGACGAATACGATAATCAACACTTGTCTTATCAGAATGGTTAGACAAAGACACTTCGATGTGTTGATCTTGTTTCATCAAGTCATCACAAGCATTCATGAATTTGTTATGAATACTATTATGGAGGCCAACATTATCTTTAAAGACTTGTTTCTTTTTCCAATTTGAAAAGCCTCCAGTAACAAATACACCACCACCCCCTTGACCCCCTGTATTTGGTCGGAACAAATAGCAAAACAAACAAAACGCAGCCTCCTTCGCCACACTATACTCTAACCATCTCCCAAATTCCTCAAACCATGACGGAATAAATCTACGTTTGCCTATTCCAAATTGTATCCATGGGAAATTGTGATTTTTTGGTTGACAAGGGCCCCTAGTAAGATATGCTCGATGAACTAACTCAATTTCTTTAGAGTCAACATATTTCGAAATAGATTTCCTCAAATCGGGATACGATGGTAGTTCATCCAAATTCACCCCAATATTAGGCGAGTGTTGTGAGTGTTGGGATTGAACTTCTTGATGGATAAGATTATCGGACTCCGCACTGGGAGATGATTGAACCTCAGCTTCGGATACAGTTTGTGGGTTGTCTGCTCTTTTCCGTTTAAAAAATTTCTCCATGACTTCGTATTTAAAAAAAACAAATACTTTAGACTACATATTTCTATATACACAAATTTATATATATACAAATTTGTGAGATATAAAAGCCATGTATAAAAACCCCACAAAAACCACATATAAAAAAAAGAACCATGGTTCTATCAGAATCACTTTTTTGTTCAAAAGTGATTCTTTTTTTTCTTTCGTTTTTGAACATGTTGGACGGTGGTTCTTTTTTTCTTTTTTTCATGTCAGATTAGTAATAAACATACCTTAATGCAAAATGATAGTTATGTTGTTTATGTAATCAAAATAACTTTAGGAAAATGTAGTTAATAGGAATCTTTTCTCTTCATTTGTTTTTGATACAAGTATTCCATAAAAATCATTTACTATTTCACTCACTATAAAAGGTTGTAGAAATTTAATTGGTTTACTTTATGTAGGCATAACTAGTGGTGAAATCATTTCACTGAAATGTTTTAAGGGGAACAAGTAGCCTAAGTAGGGATAAATATATTACCTGAGTTGAGTCGGCAGCACTGCAGTCAGGGGGGCAGGGGCGTGGGTGACTTGTGGCCGACGGCAGCAGTCAGGTGAGCTGAGTTGGGAACTTGGGCGTGGATGGATGGATGGGAGGAGAAGAAGAGGATAAATGGGTTTGAGTTGGGTTTTGAGATGAGTTTCGTAACCGTTGGCGGCAGGAAGTAAAAACATTGGGTTTGAGTTGGGTTTTTACACTGAAGATAGCAGCTGGCATAGGTTAAAGATATTGGGTGTTTTTACATAACCCCCCCCCCCCCCCCCCTTTTTTTCCTGATTTTCCAACTAGGGCGATGGCCCTTGTTAGGCCAATGCTCCGCCCGCCCCTGGTCATATTCAATATTGGAAATGTAATGAGTTTGATCATTATGATGATAACTGTTTTTCCAATTCAAAATTGAAATCCTCGAATAAGGACCACATTCCTAAAATCTGGGATTATAGTTCAAACAGTGACAATGGTTATGAGAATAAAATTCTTATGGCATTTACGTCTATTTGTTCCATCGATTATGATGACAATTTTGATAGTTTGTCTATTTTATCCAATGATTATAATTTATTTTTAGACAATTATGAGATGCAATTTGATAATGTTTCCATGTCCCTTGCACACTCTCACACAACTGTCACAGAAGACAGTCCTCTAAATGGTGATACTATTGATTCAGTTAATGAATTTATTTTCTTAAGACTCCAGCTAATCATATTGAACCTACTGTTTTTGTTAAAAATAATGATTATTATATTGAGGACAAAACTGATTTAGGAAAAATTAATTCTAGGTTGCTGGCTAAAATTGATGTTTTACCCGTAGACGACTCGGTTTAGATATGCCCAAAAATCCATTATGGACTTCATCTTCCCTAACTCAACAAAACTCAAACCAAAACTCCATTAGTGGCCATAAAGCCTCCATTTAAAATTCATATAAAATGTAATCAATATAGCCACAAATAAAACATGATTCAAACAGAATTATAACATCAAAATACCAATTTCAATTTAAGGTTTAATCATAAAACCCAATTCTGTAAAAAGATCCCTAGAAATTCAATCTGAATAAATTTGATTACAATATCTGGAGATTTATTCATATAATTAAGGGGTTTATAAAGGATTCAACCTAAAAGTCAATTCTTATAGATAATCTCACAATTCCAACTCATATTTATAAGAAATCAACCAAACCAATAAAAATTGACACTAATTTCTAATTAATTAATTTAATTACAAATTTAATCAAATTAATTGATATAAATAATATTTTAAATCATTATTAGGGTTTAGAGTTACATAGATAGGAATAATCTAAGTTAAGGTCAATCATACAAATATTCTAATTAAACTTGACTCAAAATTTGATGAAGAAAAATGGCTAAAACTTGACTCAAATATTTTAAATCATTATTAGGGTTTAGGTTTTTATAATAATTGTTAGTTTCACTATTTTATTGAACGCGATAAGGGGATTATATAATGAAAAAAACTTTAAAGAAAACATGCATTTTGTTAATATGACACTGATTATAACACTAAATAAAAAGAGATAAATGTATACTGATGCTAACAAATCATCCGATTTATAGTACATGTATGACTACTAGTAATGGATCATAATGTTTTCTATATTCCACAGGCGAGGGAGTACTCATCCTTTATAGTTCTTCAATTTGTATGTTTTCGAATGAACGATACAAGTGACACCATATGACCCTTCCTAGTTGTTTATTAGTTCATCATGGATGGGGTTCTTTATCGGCTGCATCACTTTCCTCAAGACTAGATCACCTAATTTAAAGGTTCAATTCCTTACCAGTTGGTTATAGTACCAAGAAACGATCTGTTAAGTGGAGTTCATGCATATAACTGCCTCTTCCCTCTTCTCTTAATCGATATACAAATCATTCTTCATCAATTTTTTATTTTCTTTGCATTCAAATTCGTGGACCCTCAGATTGGGCAATTATACCTCAACTAGTACTATTGCCTCTGTATTATATATGCGGGCGAAAGGCGATATCAGTGGATCCTTATGTACATTAATTCCCACGTTTATGGCCATTAACCAAATAGACTATATTATTTCTTTTTATAAGTTTTGCAAGGTAAAATTGATGTTTTGTATGTATTTATGGATGCATAATGTGAAGTGGATGTGTTTTAGGAAAGTTTCAATATATTTGCAATTTTAAAGGAAATTTGGTCTTCTCAAACTCCATATTTTTGAAGGTATAAAAGTACTATCATGTATATCATCAAATTATCTTCACATAGCCACTGACAATGCGTTATTCCGATCCTGAATGAGGAAGTTATGGCCATTTTTATAAAGTGTCCCCATATTCTTCTACTTCAAGGGTAATTTGGTAATTTTATACTGATAAATTTAGAGGGCTTCAACCCCAACATATAGATTATTGAATTATCTCTATGTGTCCTCTGAACTTGCATTACCCCGTGTGCGCATGAAGATTTTATGGCTATTTTTGTATGACATGTCAGAATTGGATCAAAGTGAGAAAGAGGTCTGCCTGGACCCGAATCAATTAGGATTTCTCCAAATTGATTTGGGTTTCTATTGATTTCCACAAAAATATTTTTGGGGTTATTTTTCTTTGTTATACATATGTAAACATTCCTGTAAATTACGAACTTCTTTTTGTAGTTAGTTTAGGTTAGGTTTTGAAGATCAAGATGATTTTGGGAGCTTCTCTCTCTCTCTCTCTCCCTAGGTTTTCTTTTTTCATCGGCAGGTAAGTACTATTCATCATCTCTTTCCTTGTTTTTATACTTTAGATTTGATTACTTAATTTTGTAACTTAGATTTGATTCAATATAATTAGTTTGTGTTGTTTCATTTATCATATTTCCATAATTAATTAGTTGTAGCAAGTTTATGGTTTAGGATCATATTTCCACCATTAATGGGTTATTGAGCTTGAGTATTAGGATTTGGGTTGAAACACTTTTAATTTAAACCTTGTGTATTAATATTGGAATATTATGCAGTCAACTTCCTTTGTCACGCAACGATAGTATTTATAGCGATATCACAACGTTAATCAATTTGTGGACCTATTCAATTGAAAGATTTATCTTTAATTTTTGGGTTGGATCACTTCATGTTTTATGTTTATGATGAATTGAATATGCTTGGTTAATCGTGGTTTCGAACCAAATTCCTTAATACGTTTTGTATACCCACGATGGGGATGCAATCCTAATTCATTCTTGTCATTTAATTAACTTTAAATATTTGATGTTAATTTATTTTTTCCCCATATCATCTATTTTTTCCCCTTATTAAGTAGTAAATCCATTCCATCCTAAATACCATTCCATTTGGATTCGATCCCTACTTACCACTACATTCCCGTAGTGTGCCAAGTTATGGTGTTTTTGTTTGGCGAAAAACATCCAACTACGAATTCAATTTACAATGTTTATAACTCATAGAAGATGGCGTCGTTTTCGAGAAGAAGTATATTTTAGGATTTTAGGTATATAGTATATTCTTCTTTTTTTTTTAACTTGTTTTGTGACATGTACCAATGTGGCTTCAAAAAACTTAAAATTTGGCTGCTCGTCACCTATTCGAATTAAATGTGAGGTAAAATGTATAATCTTAACTCATTCGATAGTTTTAATTGTTTGGGTAATGGTTCTTAAAGTCGCGCTCCCAAGAAAATGCATGATTGCCTACAAATTCATAAAAATGAAAGGTCTCAAAATGAAAAAAAATGAAATTTTTTCTTGAAAAACTTTGCGAAATGGGGAATTCTCTAACTATTAGCGAATCCCTCAAGAAGATGTTATGTATTCTTTTTGGTTTGATCAGGAGTTAGAAGAAAAGGAATTGAATGACCAAATCGAAAGTCATAAAGATTGGACTATTGAAATAGGTGCCCAACTCAATGAAATTATTTCTTCTTCAAAAAGCTCGGTTGAGGTTGAAACATGTGTTTCACCTCCACCCATTTTAAAAGAAGAAATCATTGAGACTGATCCAAGAGCTTTCAAATTTCAACCTTTGACTAACGATTCAATTTTTTTAAGGTTTAAAGTCTTTAATTTCCTGTCTTCCCCACCATTATCCAACCATTACAACTATCGCAAGAATCGGATAAAAGTCTTGAGGACTTTGACCCGATTATTAAAAGGATATTTTATTTTGACATGTCTTAATTAATGGGATATTCACTCAAACTTTCCCCAACTCCCATTCCAATTGAAATACCTTTGGGAGTTAATTTTGATTTTCTTGGGACCGATTAGTTATTGTCCCCCGTTGCATCCAAATCCCCCATCATCCGCCATTTTTTTAAATTGGTTATGGTTCCTTTTGTTTGTCTTATAAATGCCTTTCGTTGCCTAAATGGAACCCATTTTTCTAGGGAGGCATGAATTCAAATGAGGTCTCTCCATTAAAACCTCAAAGTAAACTTTTTTTAGGTGGACCCTAAAAATATCAACATGTAGTGTATAGTGAGTTAGAAGTTAAAATTATAGTTGTACATAATAACTTCTTTCTTTTTCATTTTTGTCTAGTGTAATTAGTTAAGGTTTTTGTTATTATTGGTTCTAACATGTTTTGTAAAATCAACGGGCGTGTGTTATTTTGATATTGCTCTATTTTGGGTAGTATAATATCTCCCTCTCTCCAACTTGTGTTCTTGATTCGTATTGAGGGAAATGCAACGTTTAAGTTAGGGAGTGTGGGTTGTTCTTCCCATTCATTAATTATTTCTTTGATTTGATTACATTTTCTTACCAAGCATGCATGTTTTTGATTTTAGAAGTTATGGGACTTTAGTCCTCGAATCAATGATATCATAAAAACTCTATGAATTTAAATTTGAACATATGAGGACATGCAATTTTCTTACTTAAGTGAGTTGGTTTAAAGCTTTTATAACTCATTGATCTTTTGTTGCATTTGTATATACTTACATCAAGTGAGTTTGGTGCTTTTCTTCATTTGTGAGTGTTTATATGTTACTCTATCTTCCTTGAAAATGTTCAAGTTGTTGATAACATCATTTTTCTTTCTTTGATCATTCATTACGAAATGTGTTACTTTAGCCTGATTTCAATGTTGTTTTGACTCGAGAATGTACAATGGTCTAAAATTATGCTTGGAATTTGGTATGAAAGAGGAGTAGATTGACCCAGACTTTTCTTATGTGGTGAACTTGAATAAAAATAATTGGAAACCTCCATGGAATCTGATAAATTGTTTCCTAGAGATTAAAGACTATCTCTCAAAATTATCTTTTCTCTCAATCATTGCTTTAGGGAATCTAATATGGTGGCATATGTTCTTGCAAATGTTGGTTCTAGTTCCCACTATATATCCATATTCAAAAATCTCCTGGATATTCCTCAATGGGATAGAGGGGATATAAATCTGGATAATATTGGTTGCTTTTATTTGAGATATTCAGTTTAAGTTTTATTTTTAGACCTTGTAATGGGTCTTATCATAAAGTCCCATATTTATTATTTTCCATGTTTTTTTCTTGTAAGGTTGTTTTGCCATTGGGAGAGGCTTTTTCTCCTCATTAATAATATTTTTGGTTTTCAAAAAAAAAAAGAGAATGTACAATGCAATGTTTAAGTTAGGGAGTGTGGGTTGTTCTTCCCATTCATTGATAGTTTCTTTGATTTGATTACATTTTCTTACCAAGTATGCATGTTTTTTATTTTAGAAGTTATGAGACTTTAGTCCACGAATCACTGATATTTTAAAAACTTTATCAATTTAACTTTGAACACATGAGCACATGCATTTTCTTACTTAAGTGATTTGGTTTAAGGCTTTTATAATTCGGTGATCTTTTGTTGCAATTGTATATACTTACATCAAGTGAGCTTTGTGCTTTTCTTCATTTGTGAGGGTTTATATATTACTCTATCTTCCTTGAAAATGTATTTTTTTGGTAATCTCATTTTCTTTCTTTCATCGTTCATTATTTTAGTTCATTATGAAATGTGTTACTTTAACATGATTTTCAATGTGGTTTTGACCAGAGAATCACGTAAACCTTAGAAAATGATCATAAGCTCTCTTTTTTATATAACCCATATTGACCTTGACCTCACCTTATATATTTTACCTAGTTAACCCCCTTTGTGCCTAAATATTAACCTTTCATTTCGAAACCCAAATTCTTATAATCAACTCCACATTGGAGTTTTTAAACCATATATACACCTTACATACCTTTGTTTGGAATGATACTTAGGAATTAATGATGTTTTTTCCTCGTGGTTGCAATTAAGCATATGAGTTGGCTTTTGTTCTAAGGAAACACAAGTGAAGAAGAAACAAAAGAAAAAAAAGGATTGAAAAAATTAAGAATCTCGATTTTATGTTTAGAGAATAATAATGAAAGTTATAACCTAATGCCATATCCATTGCTTTTTCTGAAATTGTCCGCAAATTTTTCATTATCCTGAGTATTGTCCCTAAGCCTTTCGGATCTATAAATATTCCATTCTTTGCTTAACCTGAACCCCTAACCTACATTATAACCCTTGAAAGTCCTATTTGATCCGGGTGAATGTGATTCAAAAGTTTAAATAGTTGCAATAATCTGTTAAAAAGTATTTCACCTCTCTTAATGAATGATATCTTTCATTGAGATTGATTTTTTATATTTTATATATAGCGTTCGTCACTGGCGACATGTGCGCGGCCTTGCTTCCTTTTACATTTACTCATTATTCTCATATGTCCCATGTGTGTTACACCCCCTTCAGAGTGTTTTCCTTTGTCAAGTGTAATCACTAGAAAGGTTTGTTTCATGCACGCTTTATGTTCATACGAATTATAAACTTTTTGCCAAATCATATTTTTTTATCATGTGCTCTCTCTTCCTCTATGATCAAGTTTATCTAATAATGTTAATGATTATGGACTATTGTGTAAATTCTCATTTGCTTTGTTAATAACTTGTTGAAGTACTTTTCGTTGTTGTTGAGCTTTTCTTATTGGTTATTTGGTCATACTTTTAAGGAAACTTGATGTTTGTGTCTTTCATCCCCGAAAACCCTCATGAGATAGAACCCATCCACTAATGTAGCCTAGGGTTTTAACGACATATTGCATATGCTAAATGCAATTGTTAGCCATCGAAAATGGAATTTATTCTTTGTAAATATTATCTCCCTTTTTTGTATATGTTTCTTATCTGGTTTATTTTATCTTCTTCCCTAGGGACTAAAAATGAGTAAGTTAGGGGCTGTGATCCATCTTGAACACTATATTTTACACCCCTTTATTCTTGGCTACTTTATCCCCCTCGTGTATGTTAATTCAAATGTTTATGCTCTTTAACTATACAACCTCTATTCTTTTGTGTATATATATATATATATATGTTGAGGTGTATTTAAGCTTTTGTAGTTATTATGGATGCATAATGTGAAATTGGATCCGTTTCAGTAAAGTTTCGTCGCAAGATTCAACTTAAAGGGAACTTTTGTCTTTCAAACTACATATTTTAGATGTTATAAATGTAACAACACGTAGATCATAAAGTTAACTTCATGTGTCCGCCACCCGTGCATCATTTCGATCCCGAATGATGTAGTTATGAACATTTTTAGAAAGTTTTGGCATATTCTTCTACTTTAAGGGTAATTTAGTAATTTAATACTACAAAATTTGGTGGTCTTAAAAACACCAAAATATAGATAATTGAATAATCCTCCGGGGCTTTCGACCTTATATCATTCTGAGTCTGTATGAAGATTTTATGGATGTTTTCGTATGATGCGTCAGAAATAAATCAAAGTGAGAAAAAGGACTACTTGGACTAGAGTCGATTCGGGAATTTTATGAATCGATTCGGGTTACTGTTTACTTTAGAAAATTGTGACACCCCGCTTATTAAAATAATGGGTGGCCAACCCTCTACTAAAATAAAACTGGAATCTTAATGGCTCACTCTTAGCATCACTGTCGAATTCAATAATTTACTAACCAACTATTATTAAATTAAGTAACGTGTCAAATTTAATCTTATTTAATGTCACACAATAATATAATAATCAACCAAAATTATCTACACAACTTACAATAAAATCCACAATCACAAATAAATCAAAACTGTAGATTTATTACATGTCAAACTATTCCGATTAAATCATCAGAACAAATCTCCATATAATAATACTCAGAATGAAGTAAACATAAATTGGAATAAGCTGACTGTCTTAGTCGATATGCCTGAATATAGAAAATAGCACTGAACTAGAACATGGGAATATAAGAGACTACCGATTTATTGACTCAAAGCTATATGACTGAAGAAGAAAGGAATTGAGATTTCGAAGGCTGAACGATGGATACCGAGGCAAGATCTTCTTGTTATGTGCATTGCTAAACAACTTCATTTTTTGTTGAATATTTGCAGACTCATTGTATTATATTTATTGGATCTCTAAGTAGTCTATAAGTCGTTATGTGTCTGTCAAATCCTTTTAACAGTCCCGAATTAAAGGTTTTTCACGAAATGAATTTTTCCTGTACTTCTTCTTCTTCGTCTTCTTCTTCTTCTTTAATTTATCCTGCATGGTCACTTTAATTTAAATCAAGATCATATTTGGTAAAAAGTGGATTTGTGTGTATGGCCTAAGATACAAGTAAATCCATATATTCCTTGCATTTTTTTCAAATTGGTATCAAAGTGGGTTACACTAATTTATTGTGTGGTCCTTGGTTTTAGTGTTGATTAATTTAGAATATTTATCGTGTAAATCTTTGCTTTGTGTTGTTTAAGATCGTTTGTTTCTCTCTCTCTCTCTCTCTCCCCCCATGTGTTTATTTGTTTCTTTTATTTTGTTGGGTCATCATTGTGATAAGTTCTCTGATGCGTTTTGTGATAACGATGACTTTGATAATCGAGATGAATATAATAAGCTTGATAATCGTGTTGAGACATCAGGTCTTCTAAATTTAAAGTTTGTAAACATAATTAAAATTCTTGAAAAATAAAATTTCCATTTTAAAGTTGCAATAGGATTTTTGCAAACTGTTGAAAATAAAATATATTTTCTTCGTGAGAATCTTTTGGACATGAATCGTGATTTTAATTCTTTAAATGTGTCCAAGAAAGAGAGTGAGGATAGAGTTTGATTTTTTGAGACAGAATTAGAAGAATATAAAATTTCTAGAGTCAATATTCATGCCATTAAGGATTATGATAAGGTGGTAAATGATTTGAGTGCACGCGAGAAGACTCTTAGGGATTAGTTCGCTTACACTGAGGGGGAGCGAGATAACCTTCTAGGAATTATTGAAAATTTGAAGAAGTAGTCCCTCTTATTCGAGGAGTCTAAATCATTGCTTGAATGTAGGATTTTGAGGTTAAAAGATAATTTGAGTAGTGTTGGTACTGGATTCCTTGATTTTAATGCATTTGTTGCTAAAGACAAGACTATTGTTTGTTTTAGAGGGTCAACCACATCCAGGGTATTAGAAAAGATCAACCCAAAGGTCCCATTCCTCGTCACACCTACATGTGCAAACACTATGGTAGTAAAGGTCACCTTAATCATTTTTGTTATGAACTTAGAAAGGATCCTAGGAAGTTTTTGTATAGTGTCCCAATGGTTCCCAAAACCTTACACGTTAGGTATATATCTATTTGGGTTAGGAAATATGGTGATTGCTTGCATGGTATTCATACACTAGCTTTTTTACGTCATGATATATATATATATATGCTTTCTAGTTGTGTGATGTTTATCCTTTTGTATTTTGATTTTTCATTTATTGGGTCTTGTTGAAAATTACAAAAAGATTTTCAGCTTTAAGAAAAAGTTTGGAAAATGCAAAATGATTTTATTTTTGATAATTTTTTTGAAAAAGATAAAGATTTTTGTATTTCATTTTTACCATATATGGATGTGCATTTAATATGTTCGAATCATTCCTACATTCCATCCATTTATGTGACTTTTTCATGGTATTTTGATACATGGATTCGTCTCTTTGTGTGCTTAATAATGTGTGGCTAGAATTTTGTTTTTCATTGATGATAATTTTATTCATGATAGACTTTTTTAATGCACACATGCACGAACTTTTTGAAAATTAAACTTTCTTGTCATGTGTCGAATACAGTTGAAATTAAGTTCTTTCTTTAGAAGTGTCTCATGACTTCGTGCAACTTTGTTATATATGACTATGATGATTTGCCCGCGGAAAATGTTCACACAATTACATGCCGTTATTATGATTAGGATATTTTACTTTTATCCCATGCTGTGATGTATTTGTACCTATATGTACCTTTTATACATATACTTGAAAAAAATTCAAAAATAGTTGGTTGAAAGCCTTTTGGAAATTCATCGTATATGCATAATTGTTTATCTTTGTGATGTTATTTCTTTTGGATTCATGTGATGTTAACATTTCGTGCCTAGTTTCTTATTCTTTGTCCAATACAGATAGAAAGAGGGAGAAAAATTGAGGAAGAGTTTTTATTTTTCTTTATTTTCTTTAAACTCTAATATGCTTCAAGATATTCTTTTGTTTCATGTGTGTAAGTCTCTTCCATTTTGATGATGATTTCATGGACTACAGAAGATGAAGAAATTCAACTGAAGACTAATATTTATGCATTTTCGTTTCTTTATTTGGGAAATCAGTAGTTGTATAAGTCTTAGAGGTCAATTTGGCTTTGCTTTGTGTTTAGTACCGAAATTGCCAAAATGGGAGATTTATAAGGGCAAAATTTATAATTGCTCCTTTTATTTTTCTTTAGCTTATCCCGTTACACACCACTGCACCTTTTTTACTGTAATCAAGTCTTCGAAGAGAGGATACGTTGGTGACATTTGAAATTTTCAAGATCATTCGTCAAAACATTACCCCGAGAAGAGTTATAAGGTGGTTTGGTAAAGACTTTAAATATCCAGGGGACATTTTAAAAGTTTTTTCATTTAAAAGTATTCGAAATATTTTTAAAATTATTTTTTTAAAGATTTCTCGTTAGAACGAATTGGGATGTCGTTTGAACAAGATTGGTCCTGTCATTAGAACGAGGTTCCCACGTTCGAATGAGATCTAGAACATTGCCTTTTCGTTCACTCTGGAATGTCGTTCGAAGTTTCATTGGAAGTCATTCGAACGAGATTAGGTACTTTTGTAATGCCCCGATCCAGATTTATGGGTTACCGCGGGTTAACTCGGTTAGACCCGAACATTAGGTATGAAGTGCAATGAGATAACCTATATAATATTGCTAGTCTACTTTTATTTAAATAATATTTCACTTGTTTAGCATGTGATTCCAATTTATACCGAGCTATGTGTTGGACCCGTGGGAAGAATCCCCAAAATCCAAGCACTCAGAGCTACAAAAGTAAAATAAAAAAATACTAATCTATGTAACACATTGAAAGTACGGAATCGCGTACAACCTATCGTAACAAGAAAATGAAATGACGCAAACGCGCAGTGGGTTATACAACAATGCAACATAGAATCGAACGACATAAAAAAGACACTATAACATACCACCTACGTGCACATGTTATTACTATATATATACATAGATACATATACATATACATATACTAATGCATGAATTAATTTATTCCAAAATTTTACGTGAGTTAATTAAATCACACTAATCATATAAAACACCCCTTTTTGCCCACTTTTCACTTGACTTAACATTTATTTCTCGATTTAAAGTACCCGGTTGAATACTTAAATAAAATAGCGTTTGTTTAGGCAAAAACATGTCATTTATCGCAATTTCCCATTATTCACACCAAATCCGTTTTAGTATTTTGTTTTAAAACCACCTTAGCTTGCTTGATTACCCATTAACCATTCCACTTGTGTCATTAATTCACACGTTATTTGGACTTAGTCATTTTTATATTTCTTATCTAAATTAACTTTTTAAAATGGGAACACTTATTGGTTTTATTTCACAAAGGTTGTCTTTTCTCAATTTCTTAGCACAACTAATTTCTTTTTTGTGTTACACTTTTACTCATTATCTTTTTCTCAAAACACACCAATACCTCATACTTTAACAGGTTCGACACCGTCGCGATGCCACCATATACTCTGGCCCATGATTTTAGGTCTTTTACCCCAGGGCTCCGAGCCCGTATTAATTTTTCCTGGTTCTTTTGAGTTTCCTTTATCATGTATTTTAACACTTTTTCATGTCCATATCATTCCAATTTTATCGGACGAAGCCAAAACCCCAATACTACTTCCCCTTAGTTGTGTTATGCTTAGAAAAATCATCATTTCTTGTACTTTATAGATATATGTTGATTTCATTCCAAAAATTACTCTCACTCAGGATCATTTAGTGTAACACCTTTTCAAAAAATTTATTTCATAAAAATGTTCTACTTTTCATAAAATTAACATTTTACCTATTTGTTTCCAAACTTGTCTTCTCCTCCATTTTCACAAGTATTATTTCTCAAAAACATCATTAGGTTATACATACCAACTTCTTGAATGTTTTTAATCCATAAAAAATTCTTTAATACTTTGGAGTAACACACTTCTTAAGTTTAAAATCTCTTTATTTCATTACTTTCTTGATCCAGGAAATCACTTGGCATTTTGAAGAATATTTTACATGGAAAAAACTATGTTCCATTATTAACACATTTAGTCTTGAAAACACACACTTATCACATTTTTCACATTTAATAATATACTTTAAGGGATGAAATTTCTATTTTCCTTATTTCATGTTAAAACTCATAAAACCTTTACTAAACTTGTTCGTAAGCTTATTGCCAAATTGCTACAAGTTTATATACATGGAAGGAGGGATTTTAAGTCCAAAAGTCCAACAATATGAGTCTAACACATGGCTTATTCATGAAATTTTATAATACTTTAAAAACACACTTTTCTATATGAAGAGATGTTTTTGTTATTCAAAACTTGAATAGATGTCTAACTTCATAAAAGTCCCATTTTTGGAAGAAAACTTCAAAACTTTTTTCCATAAAATATCTTTAAAACATAAATATTGTTTCAAAACATTTTATTTCATAAAATGTTTAACACTAAGTTTTCTTGAAAATATATCATTTTCTCAAAATTTTAAAACAAGTTGTACAACCATTTTATAAAAATCTTGAGAAAATAATATTCTACAATATAACATGCATTCTACTCTTAAAACTCTATACATAAGAGTAAGTACAAATGCACAAGAGTTCTCAAACTAAAAGAGTAGAGTTTCCCACCTCAATGAAGCTCTAAAAATGTATGTAAGAAGAAAAAGATGATGGAAGCCTCCCACCTCCTAAGCTGGCCTTAAAGAGATTACCAAGATCCACTATCTTGATCATTGAAAGCTATATGAGAAAACCCCTTTAAGATCCTTTATTCCTTTTCTTTTTTTCTCCAAAAATCACTAACAACATCTTCATAAATTTATATATTGCCTAACAAATGGTGTAAATGGTGTTTATAAGCTTAAATGTGGTAGAATATAAGGTAAATATGGTGGTTTAGGGTAGGGGCGTGGTGGTACTAGGGTGGTGGAAGGTGGCTGCGTGGTGGTGAGGCTTCAAGATCTAGAGAGAGAGAAAATCTTATAGGGTTGCTAAAAATGAGACAAAACCCTTATCATATCCAAAACCCCTAAGGGTTGATTTCCAAAAATGCCCCAAAGCTCCTCCCACGAATTGATCTGCTGTCCTCTGAGCTTGACAACTCAAATGATCCAAGGGTCCGGATTTTGATAGCATTTTTCAAATATGAAAATTTTGATATTTTACAGTCTCGTTCGAATGAGAATGGACCTCGTTAGTACAGCAACACACTCTCCTTTGAACGGGGTTGAACGAGCTTCTAATAAGGGTGAAAATGCAAACACGTGATTTTCGTTGGAAGGCCATTTGAAGCATCGTTCAACCAAGGGTCTCGTTCGAATGACCCTAACTTTTCTCCATATTTAAATATAAGGCCATTCTAATCCAATTAATTACACCAAGGCCATTATATTACCCAAATTCGACCCACTATCCATCTCACAAGGTCTAAAAACAATTTGGGTCACATTAAGTCACCAAATCATATGAGTAGTGTTAAAATAATAGGGGCGGGTGTTACATTCTCCCATCCTTAGGGAACTTCATCCTCAAAATTCTCAATCCATAAATTCCCTGTATTCCTAGAGGTTACCAATTGTTATTCTAAATCGTAAGGATCTTTCAAGGCTAGGTTATCGAAATCCTCAATCACTAAGAAGTCATCACGAATACTTTTACAAGGGGATGTCACCAAAGAAATTGAGATGCAACATGTTCTAGAGCTAAACCTCACGCTAGACATCAAAGTCACATAATAGCCCTCGAGTCTGCATTTACTCAATGATCACACTTAATTAAGTCCTAAGGATTTTCTTCTAACACAAAAGTCATACTGACACATTTATCGAGGCAATGCTCTAGTGATTGCCACTCATTTGAGAGAAAAATATCATACAACTAACACCAAATTCCATCATTGTAGATAATTTTAATTCCTAGGACACAATAACCTGAGTCTCCTAGAATTCTCGGGTCATCTTGACCACAAACAATCATTTGAACTTGATACTGACCTCTCATAGCTAGTTTCTTACTCTGAGAAGCACATAACATTCAAGCCACAAGTCGTACGTCCGACTATTACCTTCCACAAGACCACTCTAAGAACTTAGGATCACTCTAGGCATCCAACTATGGAACACTCACCTGAGTATTACACCAATCCACTCACTGTGTAAAAATAACACTACGTGATATGTTTCCTTGAGTTCTAACACTTTACGATATCCTCAGATCATAATCCTGCTCTTTATAACTAGATCTGCTAATTGTCATGCCGACCGATCCATAAGATCATTAATCCTAAGGAAAACAGATACTATGAGAAATCGTGCGGCATAACGCACAACCAAACAAAAACAAAACTTGTGAAAAATAAAAGAGTACTTCAAATAAGGGTGCACCCAGCTACCGAGCTCCATTAAAAATTCCAGGTCCAATCGCACTCTCACTTAGAAAAATCACGCTGTAATTGAAACAAGAACATGATAAAATTCCAGGACACCGCTACCGAGGGAACACAATCCTTGACTTCCAGAACTGAAGGACGACAAAATATCATAATAAATGAACAACCGTTCTGAGGGAATCCCAACCGCATGCAACGGGCTATGGGTTTATGGAATGCTTACCAATGCCTTATGCTTTGAAGTCTATGACTCATCCTAAACATCCTCATCTGATCCTAGCCTAGCTACACACCCTATCTTGAGTCACCAATCAAAATATATCGGACCACGAACCGTTCATTATTGCGAAAAGAATGCAAAACACGAATTATTATCTTTTGGGTAGTCAAACACTGGACTTCCTTCCTTAGGAATAAGGCTTCCTCCTTTCATCCTCGATAAACACGAACCACTCCGGTTGACGATGCCCATATCCTTTATCAACACCGACCTTATCCTTACTTCTAGTCAATGTGCATCGTGACCAATTTAATGTACCTAAGACACTATTTACCTTATCATGTGGTGATTGTATCCCAAAAATCTCCTTAGACAATGCAAAGCTAGGCAAAACACCCCCCACATTATAATCTCCAATGACACAAGGTCGTCACTGTGCCAATATCCAATTTCTACCAAAACTGAATCTATATGATGGCCACGCTGGCCTTCATTCGTACTATAAGGATAAAAAGTACTATAAATTTTTACACATCCTAATCCGTACAAGTCTGGAAAGACATGCTAAGAACTAATCCTTTCCTTACCATGGCTATTCTAAATTAGACAGTCGACACATGTTGATACTCTAATCATACTTCGATATCTCGTCTGGGGTTCTATTTTTAAGTCCTTAACATGTCATTATCAATATAATTCCCTAATTCGTTTCCTAGTACTAATAAAAAATCAAGTACGACACTTTCTACTCTTGTCATCTTATGACAAACGAGTGTCATTTCAATTATGACATCAATCTCCAATTTCCCTTCGAAGGTTGCATCACGTATTTATACTAAATTGGATGACCTCACCAAGGACTACACGATTTGACTCCTTTGAAATTTACTAATAACCTAACATCATCACATGACCCTTAATTTAACTAACACTCGAACACATGCACTCCGTAACACCAAAATTAACTGGTTTCCTAAGGACATCAAATTATATCCCAGTGTAATTGTCACCAAAGACCTGATAAGATTTCATCACCTATGATTCTCCCATAATATGCACGCTCTACCGATTTATTAATATTCATCCCACGACTATTGGAAACTCACAAGGACACTAATCTCACATCTTTATTGATAAGGACATCGAAGGCAAAAGGATAAACATTAGATATTTAAATCATATCAAATAGTCCAATAATTTTTTGTCCGCCCGTTTGAACGACAATATTCCTCGTTCAAAATCGAATGACATTCCAGATAAGGATGAAAAATTAATTTGTTCGATCATTGGAACCTCATTCTAGTGACCTCATGTACTTCGTTCGAATGGCCTCGTGTATCTCGTTCGAACGACTAGCCTACCAGTCTGTGCACATGGAGAACTATAACCATTGAACACCTTAAGGCGCACAACAAGTTGACTCCTACTCTCAAGGAATTTATCTGCATTAAGTCCCAAGGTTACTTCAAAGACTTCCTTTCAAAAAACTAAAGGACATCGTGTACAACTTATAACCCTCTAAGTTCACACTACTGACATCAAAAGGGATTCCATTACTCAATTATTGCATCATATTCTCTAAAAACACATCATAGTAGGCTACCTAGGCTTTACTCCTATGTCACTTCGATCATCATCATTATAGGTATAACACATTTACCGTTAATGGCTCATAACTCACATCGTAGCTTATAAGATACATCTTTTAATCGACAATTATCAAGGCACTCGCCTATAATGATAGTATCTTATCAAATAAGGCCTGACTATACGTCCTAAAGTAATGACCAAAACGGGTCTACATGCCTACTGAGTTGTCAAATACCCACGATATGATAATACCCCAAGAATAGAGTTCGTCTAATCATATCATCATTATTAATCACCCACAAGTACCTAACCAATGAACCTAATGTGTCGTTATCACAAAATCAATACTTCTTAAACATGCCATTCTAATCACGTAACTCCAAAGTTGGCTTTAAACAACTCACATCTCTAATTCAATGAATGTTATTTGCGTTTTTAATCTCTTAGGATACCTCTCGCATCATCAAGGGTTGACAGAAAAGCACCTCATACTAGAGAGCACAGTGTCGCCACTAATGGCCTATGTAGACACTCGCACATTACTAACATGTCTACATAACAAGAACCAAGAACTATTAATGGAAACTAACTTGGCCACTTGTTACATGGAAATGAACATCCCATCATCCTAATCTCCTTGACTCCATTGTCAACAACATGAATCGAAATCATTACCTATCTAGTGTGACCGACCCAAAACCAGCGACAATCAAAGATACATTATCGACCTCATAACGTAACTCCCAAAAGTAACCTTGAACCTAGTGCTCTGATACCATTTGTAATGCCCTAGTTCAAATTTATGGGTTACCCTGGGTCAACCCAATTCTCTCCGAACATTGGGTGTGAAGTGCCAATGAGACAACCTAAATAATATTTCTAGTACAATTTTATTTATTTAATATTTCACCTGTATAGCATGAGGTTTCAATTTATATAGAGCTATATGTGGGACCCATGGGAAGCATTCCCGAAATCTAATCATTCAGAGCTACTAATGTAAAATAAAAGAATACTTACCTGTATAACGCTCTGAAAGTAAGAAATCATGTACAACCTGTCGTAACAAGAAAAGGGAATGAGGCAAATGCTTAGTAGGAAATACAATAATGCAACATATAATCGAACGGAAGAAAAGAGACTCTATAACATACCACCTACGTGCACATGCATATACCATACATATACATACATATACATGAACTAATGCATTAATTCGTTTAATCCTAAGCCTTACTTTAGTTGATTAAGTCACACTAATCTTATAAAAGACCCCTTTTTGCACAATTTTCTCTTGACCTAACATTTATTTTTCGATTGAATACTTTAAAAAATAGCGCTCGTTTAGGCAAAAACACTTCATTTACTGCAATTTACAATTTATTCACACCAAATCCATTTTAGTATTTTATTTGAAAACCACCTTAGGTTGCTTTATTACCCATTATCCATTCTAGTTGTGTCACTGATTCACTCTTTATATGGATTTAGTCATTTTCATATTTCTTATCTAAATTACCTTTTCAAAACAAGGACATTTATCAATTTCATTTCACAAAGGTTGTCTTTTCTAAATTTCTTAGCACAACAAATTTCTTCATTCAGTTAAACTTTTACTCATTATTTTTTGCTCGGAATGCACCCGTATCGTGTACTTTAACGACCTCCACACTGCCAGTAATGCCCCCATATGCTCTGGCTAGTGATTTTGGTCTTTCACCTCAGGGCTCTGAGCCTTTCTTAAATTTTCCCGATTCTTCCAAGTTTCCTTTATCATGTGTTTTAATAATTTTTCATGTCCACATAATTCCAAATTTACCGGTCGAAGCCAAAACCCCGGGACTACTTCCACATATTTGTGTTACGCTTTGGAAAAATACCATTTCTTGTCCTTTACACATATACGTCTATTTGTTTCTAAAAACCACTCTCATTTAGGGTCATTTAGTGTAACACCTTTTCAATATTTTTATTCCATAAAAACATCCTAATTTTCATAAAATTACCATTTTACCCATTTGTTTCCAAACTTGTCTTCTTCTCCATTTTCACAAGTGTTATTTCCCAAAAACATCATTAGGTTATACATACCAACTTCTTGAATGTTTGTAACCCATAAACACTTCTCTAATACTTTTGAGCAACAAACATCTCAAGTTGAAAACCTATTTATTTCATTACTTTATTTATCATGGAAATCATTTATCATTTTGAAGACTACTTTACAAGAAAAATACTATTTTCCTTTATTAACACATTTAGTCTTGAAAACATACACTTATCACCATTTCCACATTTAATAACACACTTTAAGGGCTGAAATTTTTATTTTCTTTATTTCAAGTTAAAACTCATTTAAACCTTTATAAAACTTGTTCTTATGCTCATTGTCAAATTACTACAAGTTTATATACATGGAAGGAGAGATTTTAAGTCGAAAAATCCAATAAAATTAGTCTAACACATGGATTATTCAAGAAATTTCATAATACTTTAAGAAATATTATTTTCAAGACTAAGAGACATTTTTGTTCTACAAAACTTGAATATATTGCTTCATAAAAGTCCCATTTTTACAAGAAAACTTTAAGACTTCGTTCTTAAAATATCTTAACTAGATAAATATTGTTTCAAAATATTTTATTTCATAAAATCTTTGACACTAAGTTTTCTTTAAAATATATCATTTTTTTTTTAAATTTGAAACCATTTGTAAAACCATTTTAAATCACTCATGAGAAAATAATCTTCTACAATTTACATGCATTTTGCTCTATACAAAAGACCAAATACTAATGGAATAGAGTTCTTAAACTTAAAGACTAGAGTTTTTCACCTCAATGAAGCTTTAAAAATGCATGTAAGAGGAAGAATGATGTCAACCTTCCACCTCCTAACGATGGACTTAAAGAGGTTGCCAAGCTCCACTAGCTTTCTCCTTAAAAGCTCCATGAGAAACGACCTTTAAGATCCTTTATTCTTCTTCTTTTCCTCTCCAAAAAATTTCTAACAACATCTCCAAAAATTTATAGGCTTAAATGTGGGAGAACATAAGGTAAATATGCTGGTTTTGGGTGGAGGAGTGGTGGTGTTATGGTGGTTGGGTGGTGGTGAGGCTCCAAAAGTTAGAGAGAGAAAGAGAGAAAATCTGTCTGGGTTGTTAAAAATGAGACAAAATCCTTCTAATATATGCCCCAAACCCTAAGGGTTGATTTTAAAAAATTCCCCAAAGCTCCTCCCATGAATTGATCAACTGCCCTATGAGATTAACAACTCAAGTGATCCAAGGGTCAGGATTTTGATAGCATTTTTCGACTCTAAAAATTCTATTTTTTTACAATCTTATTTGAATGAGAATGAACCTCATTCAAACGTCAACACAATATCGTTCGAACGGGTTCGAACGAGCTTCTAATGAAGGTGGAAATGAAAATAGGTAATTACCATTGGAAGGTCGTTTGAAGCATCATTCTAATGAGATTTGAATCTTGTTCGAATGACCAAGGGTCTCGTCTGAATGACCCTAACTTTTCTCCAACTTTTACTACACCAAATCTGTCAAATTGTCACTGTCAATGACAGTGACAAGTTCATTAGACTTGTCACGGTCCTTGACCTTGACAAGTTTTATCACGATTAAGGACCGTGATAAACCCGTGACATTTAATAAAAAATTATCGCGGTCATTGACCGTGATAAGTCCATAACAACAATCCTTTGTCACGGACTTGTCACGGTCAATGACCGTGACAATTGTGGACATAATTGAAAAAATATGCTGGATAGTATGGCCACTGCCACTGCCCAGCAGTATATTTGTACCTGTTATAGCAACGCTGTACCTATTCAAACTTTATATATCCAAATAAAATAGATATAGTGCAAATAAAATAGATAATATGCATCATGATATAATCCAAATATAATTCAAATGTACCAACTTAAAAATAATTCAAATGTACCAACTTAAAAATAATACAATTCAATTCAAATAATGTCACTACATGTCTTGGGTAATGTTAAATCCGAGTAGGTGAGTAGGCCACATGATATACGAATTGACAGACCCACTGATATATATCGTGCCGCATTATTCGCGCAACCACAACGGGGAGTTCTCCTTCTCGGGTATCACATGCGTGATGAGCACCTTGGACTTGATGTCTTGAAGCTCACGTCCATGAACTAGTCCACCCTGGATGATATTCGGGTCCCTCAATCCCTGCCCTATCCGTTGGCCATCAAATATGTCCAGTATAAACACGCTCGGCCAACCAAGTGTCGACATCGAAAATGCATGTTTTTTGTCACGACCAACCAAGTGTCGACATCAAATATGTCCAGTATAAAGACTTTGTCACGGCCTTGTCATGATCAATGACCGTGACAAAAATGTGTGTTTTTTGTCATGGTCATTGAGCGTGACAAGGCTAGCCACTGGAAGGGTGCCAATTTACCCATTTTGGTGTAGTGTTTAAATATAAGGCCATTCTAATCCAACTAATTACACCATGGCCACTATATTACCCAAATTTGATCCATTATCCATCTCAAAAGATCTAAAGACAAATTGGGTCACATCAAGTCACCAAATCACACGAGTACGATCAAAATAATGGTGGTGGTTGTTACAAATTCGTTCGAATGAGATGGCAGATCCTTCGAACAAGTACACATGTTTTTGTTTTTTAAAATAAATATTTTATAATCTCTAATCCATATTTCTTTGCGACAACCTTTTCTATAAATAGATATGCGAGATTAGACTTTTCCCCAAGACTTTTTAGAGTTATTTTATGACAAAACTCTACAATTCATCCATCCAAACCCCTTCGATCTCCTAGTATCACTTTTATAAACCAAGAAGAACATATTATGAGTTCAAAAACCCTTGTAGAGATGTTCTATATTGCTAATTTGTGGAGTCGAGGTTTACGATTGAAGAGGAAAGGAATTGCGATTCCTAAGGTTAATAAGTGGATACCGAGGTAAGATCTGTTTATTGTTGGTGGTGATGGACTGCATCATTTTTTATTGAATATTTAAAGACTCTCGCATTATACTTAGTGGACATCTAAGTAGTATTTAAGTTGTCATATGTCTGTTAAATTCTTTTAGCAATGATTAATTAAAGGTTTTTCCTTAAAGGGATTTTTCCTATACTTCTTATCTTTGGTTTGGTTTGGTTTGGAATTTGGCTTCATAATTTATCTCATATTTTCTCGTTAATTTAAATCAAGATAAAATTTGGTGAAAAGTTAATTTATGTGTTTGGCCTAAGATATAAGTAAATCTGTATAGTCCCTGTGCAATGTTAACCCATTTGTGACCATATTCAATTATAAGTTTTATCTTTCATCTTTGGGTTATGTCTATTTCTTTTGGATGTTTATCATTAATGGAATATTCTTGGTTAATCGTGTTTTCGAACCAAATTCCTTAATATATTTTCTTTACCCATGGTGGGGATGCAATCCTAATTCATTCTTGTCATTTAATTTATTTTAAATATTTTTATAGTGTTAATTTAGTTTAAATATGGAGGTTTACTTTTCATACAAATTCGTCCAAACATCTCAAGACCATCGTTAGCTATTCCTGGACTCCGAGCGATCGTTCGAGAGAGTTATATCCTTTATGTTTTGTACAAATTTGTTTATCCAAATTTGACCTTATTCTACTAAGTTCACTTATTTGACCTCCTATAAGCGCTTCTTTGGTTAGTAGAGGAATTCAATAAGGGGGTTTCCTTCATCCGATGATGCTAGTTTTTCCATACGATCAACATTGTATTCTCTTATCTAGGGATGTAATCCATCCTTACTGGTTTTAGTTGGATTTCCATCTTCCAAAATCTATTAAGGTAAGAAAACATATTCTTTCCCTTAAATTCATTTTCTTCTAACACGTGGTCGATAACCACCCATTAGTCACTAAAGAATTTGACTTGGGCCACTCTATGTGACAGTTCCATTTATGCTCTGATGACCAGGCTTTGTAATTTGCTTCATTATTTGACATTTGGAAGTTGAATATCAAGATGTACTCAATGATGGATCCATTTGGCATGTCAATGATTATTGATGCTTCGTTGTTGGACTTGTTGGAAGACCTTTCAAAATGAATGACCCGATCAATTGTTAGATGTTCACTTTTTGTATTGATTCATCTTCTATCATATTGGTGAACTCGGCCAAGAATTTTTCCATCTCCTGCCATTTGAAGGACATCCATGGATTATATTGAAGATCGACTTCCCTGTACTATACTGGACACTATATCAGTTTCCTAGAGACCTATGGTCTGTGCAAGACTTGTTAGAGAGGGTAGTCCATGAGGATGATTATGGTGTGTGGCTGGAAGTACGGTCTCAATTTTTGACTAGAAATTATGAGTGCAAATACCAACTTTTAAATATTTAGGTATTTGAATTTTGACCCTATGAATGCTCTACTCACATAATACACCTATTATTAAATACCATTGTCATCTCTAATTAGCGTTTGCTAAAAAAAACAAAGACAAAACTGTCAAGTAAAGATACAACTCTTCACTTGAGACAGTCTTAGAGAGGTGTGGATCTTCAAACATATATTTCTTTGAATCTTGGAAAGCTTTATCGCATTTAATCATATTGATGAAGGAATTTTTAGTGTTTGTAATAAGGTCATGCACTTATCTATCACACAACTGAAAAACCTGTTCAACACCGAAACTCATCTGATTAAGGACTGCATCTCCTTGACTATCTTCGAAATCCTCATATTTAAGAAAACTTGGATCTTTTTAGGGTTCGCTTCTATTCTTCGACTGGAAACTATGAACCCTAAAACCTTCTCAGAGGATAATCTGAATGCGTATTTTTCTGGGTTAAACTTCATATTTCACTTGTTTAGAATTATGAACATCTCCTTGAGATTAGTGACATATTCCTCTATCTTCAAGATTTTGATCAACATTTTAGGCACATAAAACTTAATTGACTTACCTATTTATTTCTCAAACATTGCTTTAGCTTTAAGGGCATGAATTTGTAGCAGTATGTCCATTGATGGGTTAAAAAAGATGTTTTTAAGGATGCATTCGTATCTGATTGTAACTAGAGTACATGTCCATGAATGGCAGTATCTCGTAGCCTGTTGTATAATCCACATCATTTAAATCCTTGGGAGGGTTTTTAGTATTTGGAGCATGCCTCATTTAGATATGACTAGTCTATGCACAATCTCCACCTCGCATTCGATTTTCTCACAATGACTACGCTGGACATCCATTCGGTGTATTTGACCTCCTATAGAGAGATAATGATTTCGATGGGTCAAGCCCACAAAAATAATACTAGCTATGTGATCCCAAATAAGGTAAATAACCCATTACCAAGTACTAAATGAATTAGATAAGACAGTTGGGTCTTTTATATAATAATAAACATTTAATCGTAGAATTCTTGCAATTATCCACATAATAACATGAGTAAAAAACTATTTAAATCTCAATAGGAATGTGGCCATCCCCGATCCTGATCCTTGCGGGCGGGCACGTGGAGGAAAGGATCCTTTGGGTCCCGCGCGTCCCTCTCGGGAGCGCTTCTGCCGGCGTCGTTTGTGGTGTGAAAAATGTAGAGAGATTCAGAGTCGCCAGTCTATTTTACTCAAAACAGACAAAAGAAAAAGGGGAAGCCACCCCGAAGAGTGGCATCCAAAGACATACTAGTGCATACGAAACCAAGATGATTCGGGAAGGGTTCAAAGGCTTAGTTATGAAATGGGAAGGTGTTAGGCACTCATTCCGCCCTTTTGGTCTCTCATGAATATTTTCTATTTTCCTTTATGTTTCCCCCGTGATATGTGTGCATGTGTATATATATAGAATGGAGGTAGGAATCCTCGACTTGTATCATGGAAAAGATAAAGCGAGTCATCCGTAGGAAGATATAAGAGTCATATTAGAAAAATGAGATTTACGCGATTACCCCTACGTCGATCGTTATAAGGGAACGATAACGCATATGGGGTAATGCGTCACTAAGAACAAGTATATGTATAATATAAGAAAAATGGATTTAGAGAATATAGAAAATGAGAGAAAAAGTGAGAAAAAGGACTCGAGTCTCGGGTTTTACCCCGAGACGCTTTCGTAGCCTATAAAGGCATCAAAGTCCACATAGTTCGCATGTAAAATGAGGGGTGGGGTTTATCCCATAAATCCAAAATGGGGAATCTCTTATTTGTGAGTGTGTGTGTGTGTGTGTGTAGAAAAAAGTGTTTTAGTTGTGAGAAAAGTGTGAGGAAAATATGAGAATCCCTTATTTGAATTTATGAGCAAAACCCTCATTTTCTTGTTTTTTGGGTTTTATGAAAATAAAAGATGTGCAATAATACTAAGTAAAAAGTCTATTAGGATGTGTGAAATAAGATAATTAAAGTGCTAAGTAAGAAAACAAGTTATTGAGAACTCAAGAGAATTTAAAGAGAGAGTTTGAGAAAGTTGGACCTTCTTGAAGATCTTGAGCTTGATCTTGAATGTTGGGGAGCAGCCCTTGCACTTTGGATGATAATGGAGAGTGGCTAATTCACCAAGTTTGATGAAAGGGATGATGAAAAGTGGAAGTAAAAAGGGGATTTGGAAGTTGAAATCATGCTGCCTTCGAGAGAGGTTTATGGGATTCGTTGAGAGGGATTTTTATCAGATCTAGGCTCCCTTAAAAATGAGGTGAAGGCCTCCTTTTATATTCCTAGGTGAGTGCCGATCGGCCTAGAGCCCTTCCTACCTATCGGCAGGCAGGTGCCGATAGGCAGGTTCTGGAACCTGCCGTTTGGCAGCGTGTTTCAGACTTTTTCAAAAAATTGGCCACCGAGGGCAAACCGTTGGTCAGAATCGAGCACGGGGCATACCGTTGGAAAGGTAATTCATATAAATTCTAAAATCCATTGAACCTCTCCCGGGTTCGAGAGTTGACTTTGGGTCAAATATGGCTTGGGAGCGTTTGTCGGTCCATTGGACGGGGAATCATTCGAACGCAAACGGATCGTTCGTCCGCATGGTAAATCCGAATCGCGCACGGGGAATACCGTTGGAAAGGTTAAGAGATGTACTTCGACATTCCAAAGAGTTTGACCCGGTTTGGAGAGGTGACTTTGGTCAATCGGGCCCGAGAAGCGCTCGATGGCTTCCCAGAGTCAAACGGATCGTTCGTCCGCATGGAAAGTCGGAATCGCGTACGGGGTGGACCATTGGAAAGGGTATTCAGGGCCCTTTGAAGATTCATTTAGCCTCGGTTGAGCTGAAGAGTTGACTCAGGTCAAACAGAGCCTGGGAGCGCCCGGTGGCCTCTAGGTCAGGTTTCGAACGCAAACGGACCATTCGTCCGCATGGTAAGTCAGAATCGCGCACGGGGTGGACTGTTGGAAAGGGTATTCAATTCCCTTAGAAGATTCATTCAGCCTTGACCGAGACGAAGAGTTTGACTTTTGGGTCAAACTGAGCTGGGGAGTGCCCGATGGCTTTTAGGTCAGTGCTCGGGACATGACTTGGGTTTGCGGTGATGAGTGGAGGTACTAGGGACCTAAGGTGAGTTAGGGGGGGGGGGGGGGTAATATAATGAGGTGTCTACAAGGAATATATACGATTCCATTATATCATGAGTATAAAAAAATATCCATTCAATGACATATCTAAACTATTATTCATTTACTCAACCTATTCAACGACTACCTACCCATTAACAGATATTGACAATGTTTATTTTAATAAAAGACATCAATTATTATCAGTTTATCACCTAATATTAACAACTACATACTATCATAACCTATATTTCATTAGAAGCCTTTTTACCACTTTCCACTTCGATAACACATTTATAACATATTTCTCATATTCCATTTTAATTATAGTCAATTGGACTTTACTTAACACATTAAAAATATATTAACCATTCTTTATATTCTTAAGTCCTTTATACTATTTTCATCTTGATAACTTCATTACAACCAACGAGCCTCTCACACGACTCTGTAAATAACATAATATACCAAATGTATCGTATTACCATCATAAATAAATCTAACGGTTTCCCTAATGTCCCTACACATAATATAGTGTACCACATGTAAAAAATTACAAACATAAACAACTACATCCAATGTAAATAATTTTACCAACCATAGAGCCTAAATTACTACAGCCATTGGATCTCACTCATGACCTAGACATTCATGATGCATATATTATACATCATATTATGGGGACATAATAAAAATCCCAATCAGTTGTCCAACCAACCAGTCCATACAACAGAACATTTAGATTATTATTTGGATGTGCATTTAACATATGCTTAAATGCATTGAGATAAGCACTAATAAGTTACCAATAATCTTGGGGAGATATTCAAGGATACTTACATGCTATCTATCAAGTTGGTTGATTTGCCTATGGAATTCAATCACTTATTTCATACTTCTATAAATTGTAAACCCTGACCCGAGGAAAAGGGATGTAATGAATAACATTGAGAGACACTATAGTAGAACAATAACCTCTCCATTAAAGTAGGAAATTTTTCGAACCACGTATATCTGTTGTTGTGTGTGATCTTTACTTTATGCCCTTTGTGATTATTTTCAGGGGTTTCTTTATTGTGATATTTCTTGTACTCATAATTGGAGCCGTCTGTGGGAAGCAATTTTTATTACTATAAAAACCTTCACAAATATAAATCCCATGATGTATCACCACAATAATAATATACTCAGGTTGTCAATGTGCAAGAAAACCCAGTTCCACCTAGGGTTATCTTGGAGATTTTCCAGAATACAAACCCCAAGTTTCACCATGAAAGGCAACCATACGAAGAAAGCTAGGGACCATCCAGATTTGCCCATATCTCTAGGTTAGTCGACCCTTATGAAGTTAGGCTTCGAGAGCAAGAGGAGGCAACGTGCCTCCAGGTGGAAGAGAATGCTCACCTCCAGAGGTGACTTCAGAGAATGTAGAGACATCTCCACAGGGACATAAGAAAATGCCGTGATATGACTCCCAGTCCTCAGGTGAGTAATACTCATAGTCGAGGGAGGAGCTCCTTGCATGACCAGGATATAACTAAATGTGTTGGATCAAAGCATGGTTGATCAGAGCGTGGCCAGCCAGAGAGACATCATAGGAGCAACAATCAATATAACGAATACATTAGGATACTAGTCCGTGGAGAGATGGAGCTATATACAGACCACCGTAGATACTAGTCCACCAGAGATCTAGCTAGGAGGGATCTCAATACCCAGATAAAATACCTTCCTCAAGGGAGATCGAAGAGGATGTGGCCTAAAAGAAGTTAGTCATTCTCAGGTTCAAGATTTATGACGGAAAGACATATACCATAAACCATATTCGAAAATATTGACAAGAAAGGATCTTGTGGAACCATAATTATGAACTAATGTGATGGATTTCCCCTTCTAGCCTACATGATGTAGCACATAATTGGTTTGAGAAGCAGCCTCATAGGTCGATCAGAAACATCAAGGCTCTAGTAGGGGCCTTTATTTCTCACTTCATAACCAGTAGCTCCCACCTTAAGCGGATGGACGAACTTCTTATGATGAAGAAGAAGCCATAAAAAAGACTTTGGGATTATACTAAAAGGTATTAAGAAGTCTTCAACAAAGACGAGGACTGCTCAGAGCAAGTTGTCATAGAATCCTTTAAAATTGGTCTACTGACCACCTCTTTGCTGCACCAGTTCCTAACTAAGAAAGAAGCCAACACAATTGATGATCTCATCGCTCGCATTAAGAAATATGATAACGTGGAAGTTATGGATCACTTTAATGCAGGCAAAAATAGTCGAGCAAAGGCAAACAAAGGAACAGAGAAGAGTGATACTCTAAAGAAGGGAAATAAGAATGGGGGCAAGAATGGATCCAAGAATGGGAAGAAGGCTGATCCCTCCAAGGCATTCCAGGTTATTGACACAGTCTTCAAGGAACCCATTTACAAGATCTTGAGAAAGATGAAAGACCAACCATTCATCAAGTGGCCCAAAAAGATGGGTGGCGACACAATAAAAAGAAATAATGTGTGATATGCACATTCCACAAGAAGGGCGACCACATGACAGAAAATTACAAGGATATAATGTCACACTTGGCGGAGTTGGCCCAAGATGGTCACCTCATTGAGTACATAAAGAAGAAAACATAAAAGGTCATAACTAATGGTGACCAAAATCCGAGAAATGTCCTTGATGATGACATAAGGAATAAGTTTGCGGTAATTCATGGGATATCATATCTTAAGAAAATCCAAGAAAATGTTGTTTGGATGGAGCTTAAGAAGGTTACTACCATCATGGAGGCATTTCAGATCGACCCCATAAAGACCCAGGCTGGTAAATGTCGGTGACCAGAGGACATTGACTACACCAAGGATATTAGTTTCACCGAGGAATATTTGGTTGGGGTCAAAACTCCACATCATGATGCATTCGGTATTACCCTTAGAATGTTTAATTGGGGCATTGACAAGATTCTAATTGACCAAGGGATCTAGTCATAAGTGATGTACATAAAGTTATTCCCCAAGATGAAGCTGAACAACACCGACCTCAAGGAAGCTACCATCCAAATAGTCAGCTTTGTAGGAAGGATCACGATGCCGTTGGGAAAGATAGTGCTGCCAGTTAGGGCAGGTAACATCTAAAAGCTAATTAAGTATTTAGTGGTGGACATTGAGTCTCCATATCATGCCATCTTAGGCAGAGGCTGCCTGCATTCCATGAGGGCCGTACCATCTGCCTACCACCAAAAGTTAAAGTGTGTTACCGACAAGTGCATGGTCAAAATTCGTGGCGACTAGGCCAATGCCAAGAAATGATTCATTATGAACATTCTACTAAAGAATCAAAAGAAGAAGCAGGTAAAGGATGCTCAGGAGGAAGTCTAGGAGGGGGTTGACCCTCCAAATAATAATTACGGTATGATCGACTAGGATTGGAGCAGATCAGGGTCCACCCCACTGATAGGGTCGTCGAAAGACTGAAAGAAGTTGGGGCGGATAAAAACTTGCCAAAAATTAAATTTTTGATCGAAACCACACTCGTCGATCAAGAAAAGAAATAATTGTTTGCCTTTGTTAGAAGCGATCTAGTCATTTTCGCTTGAGAACCATATGACTTGCCAGGTATTGACCCCAGCATAGCCTGCCATCACCTTTACATTGATTCTTCTTTTAAACCGATCACTCAAAAGGCTCACTGAACATCTCCCTAGAAGTCTAAAATGGTGGAGAACGAATTAGGGAAGTTCAATTACCTAAATGGTTGTCCAACCAAGTGTTTGTGCGAAAGAGCAACGATAGTTGGAGGGACTGTATTGATTTCAAGGTTCTCAACAGAGCATGTCCCAAATATAGCTTCTTGCTTCCTAAAATAGATCAATTGATTGACTCTATAACAACGCACGAAAGGATGAGTTTCTTGGACGCCTACTCGGGCTACCATTAGATTCCTTTATTCAAACTCGATCAGGATAAAATGTCCTTTGTAACCTCCATTTGGTTATATTACTACAATGTTATGCTGTTTGATTTAAAGAACATAGGGGTGACTTATAAGAGACTAGTCACTAAGATGTTCAAGAGATGGATGGGAGACACGATGGAGGTCTACATCGACGATATGCTAGTCAAAAGCAAGAATAAGGGATGCCACCTCACAGACTTAGCCCGAACTTTTGAGATCCTCATGAAGTCTCAGATGAAGCTTAATGCAAGTAAGTGTTCATTCGGTGTCCAGTTAGGAAAGTTCTAGGGCTACCTAACTAATAAAAGAGGAATCGAGGCCAATCTAGATCAGATCGATGATATCCCTAGAGTCTAGCTCCTCAGCTATTATGACATGTTCAAAATCTCACTATTATGCTCTCATAACATAATCGCTTCATCTCAAAGTCTTTGAAATGTTTCTGAATATTCTTTGGAAAAACTCGCTTATGCACTGGCGGTTATCGCAAGAAAGCTGAAGCATTACTTTAAAGCCCGTTCAATAATCGTAATCACTTCCTACCCCCTTAAAAATGTTATTCAAAAATCCTACCTATCTGAACGATTTTCAAAATGGTTAGTAGATCTTGGGAGATTAGATATCCATTTTCAACCAAGAACGATGATTAAGGGATAAGTCTCAGCAGGCTTCGTCATTGAATTTACAGGAGAGTAGCCAATCGACTAACTAAAAGCGATGCAATCAACAAATGAGAAGTCACAGTCTAAGGATTGGACCCTATGAATTGATGGAGCCTCCAATTCCAAGGGGGAAGGTGTAAGGATCGTCCCTATCACTCCAGAATATTCTTTTATTAAACAAGGAATCAGATTGGAATTTAAGTCATTCAACAATGAAGCTGAATGTGAAGCATGGATCGTTGGTTTGCGCAGGGTCCGACTCCTAGGGGCAAAGTGCCTTCACGTGTTTGGATACTCCAAACTGGTCTCTAAGAAAGTAATTGGGGACTTCAACATCAAAGATGATAGAATGGCGGCTTACCTCACTGTGGTTAGAAGACTTATGGATGAATTTGATAAAGTGGGCATTCAACAATTCCCCTAAGGGAATAATAGTCACGGGTACTATCGCCATCCCCGATGTGTCCATCCATCTATCCCCTCTCGTGGGGGTAGGGGAAAAAGGGAAGGAGAAAGAGGGTCTCGTTCCATCATACTATCTAGGATCACTTTGACCGTCGTCGGTGTAGGGTGAATGTAAAGAGATGGAGTCAGGCAAAAGAACATGTTGTTGCCTCTAGAGAGATAGACATCAAAGACAAACTGATTCTTACGAAACCAATAGTTCGAAGGGTTCGGGGGCTAAGTTATGGAATCGGAAGGTGTCAGGCACCCATCGCGCACTTTTGGTCTCTCATGGGCTTGTGTTATTTTTTCCCTTTAGTTCTCTGTGAAGTGTGTGTGCAGGTATATATAATGGAGATCGGAATTACCCAACTCATACCATGGAAGAGAGAGAGTGAGTTCATCCATAGGAATGATCCCAAAATAATATATAGAAAATACGATTTATGCATTTATCAAAATATTGATCGTTATATTGAAACGATAATATGTGTGGGATAAAACTCTTCTAAGGATCACAAACATAATATGTGTTATAATAAAGAAAAAATGAAAAAATGAGGAATTTAGAAAAATTGGAAATTTGGAGAATTAAAAAATTGGATTCGATCTCGGGTTCTAATTAGAAACGCCTACGTAGCCTATAAAGATATCAAAGTTCACCTAGTTTGCATGCGGCATAAGGGTGGGGTTTATCCTATAGATTAAAATGGAATTTTATTATATGTTTGTGTAGAAAATGTGTTTTTAGTTTTTAAAAAGTGTGATGGATAATACCGTTGGATTTAATAGGTGTAACCCTCTTTTTGTTTATTTTATTTTTATTATAGAAAATAAAGTATGTGCAATATAACTAATAAAAATATGAGATGTTAATGTGTATGAACTAAAGAAAAGCTAGATTTTGAATTTAATGTAATTAATGTAGAAAACAAGGATATTAAAGAGATAGAGAGAAGGATTTGGACCTTCTTTGAAGAATTGAAGCTTGATCTTAATCTTGGATGAACTCCCTTGAATATTGAAATAAATGTTGGATGAGAGAGGATGAGATTTTTCCAAATGGGGTATGAAAAGGATGGGAATGTAAGTGTAGGAGGGTAACTATACTGGGGTCTATGAATAACTGAAAAGGGTGAGGCGTGACTCACTACAATAGAATTTGCCTTCAAGGTGTTTTAAGAACTAATAGAGCAGCACCTGGTAAAACTTTCTCCTTTTGGTAAAAATGGAACCAAAGTAAGAAATTACTCCCCGCAAGAAGATGAACTTAGCAATAATAATAGTAATTTTTCTCAATAGGAACTCTTGAGAATGATGGATGTTAGTGTGGAGTGAAGGAATAAGGCATTTGGAACTTAAAGAGAGAGAAGGGAGAGAACACTAGGTATCTGGGGCGACTTAAGTTATGATTCTTTCTTGACCTTGACCAGGGGTCCTATTTATACTTGGTCACTAGGGATGATTTGACAATTTTTGGGCGCCAAAACTGAGGGGGTTGGTGAGGGACATGTTTCGCATTGTACCTTTTATCACTACCTGTGTGCAGTCACCTGTCCCCTCTAACAGGTTCCACCTTGTGCAAACCAAAGTAAAAAACAAAATATGTTTGTTCTTGAAGATAAAATATCTAATTTGGTAAATATCTTTTAAAAAGGTAACTTGTTATTTTTAACTTTGTAAACTTGAGGAGGGCCTCAAGCACCACCTCCTTTAAAATCTTTTATAAACTTTAAGAGAGGTCTCAAGGACCACCTCCTATAAAATCTTTTCTAAACATAAGGAGAGGTCCCAAGGACCACCTCCTTTAAAATCATTTTATAAATTATTCATTTCTTGTGAGCAACCTATTAGTTGTTAACTTCATTTATGGCTGGGAGTGAACTGTATGAGGACTGGGTGACCCCTAGGGTCTTTCTACTAGTTTTATCTCAATCTTAAAGTGATCAGTGGTTGATCTTACTCAACAAACCTTGTTCCTCATCCACCAAGCCAAAACTCCCAAGACATACCGACTTGACTTTTTGAGCCCTGCTTTCTCAACCAAGATACTTGTGTAAGAAAGTATTATATTAGCACTTTAACATATATGTGAGTACACAAATCTTGGGGGGGGAGGTCACTCTAGGTGGACCTCCTCGCCCAGTGGTTCTATTCTGTATGGAATTTGGATTTCTGGGGATGAGGAGCTCTTCATGGTGGGACTCCTCGTCCAAACTTTGTTCATGTGACTTTTAAACATTTGGGGATGAGGATCCACTTGTGGTGGGACTCCTCACCCAAACTTTATTTATGTGTTTTTTGAGTTGTTTGGGATGAGGAGTGCTTCCTGATGGGTCTCCTCGCCCAAATCCCAGATTTGCGAATTATGGGCATTTTGGGATGAGGAGACCTTCCGGGTAGGCCTCCTCGCCCAAGTTCAATTTCTGCGAACTTTGAATAAATTAGGACGGGGATCCCTTCTTGATGGGATTCTTTCTCCAAATTCCATTTCTGTGAACTTTGAGTAAATTGGGACGAAGAGCCTTTTTGATGGGCCTCCTCACCCAAGCTCTATTTGTGTGAACCTTGAAAAAAATGGGATGGGGAGCCTTTTCTGGTGGGCTTCCTTGACAAACTTTACTTTTGTGTATTGCCAGGGAATTTCTTTGGGTGGGGTTGCTTGTGATGAGTTAACCCTCATCAATTGGTACTATTCTCCTAACTATTTGGTTCAAAGAGTTTGTACCCCTCTACAGTAAGATTGAATGGAATTTCACATGAGGAAACTTCGTTGATTGCAAGAGAATCTTGTAGAGATCACTGATGCTGATGGATCTAAAGTGTTCTTTGGAAGTGAGGTCATGCCCTATATTTATACGGTCAGGGGTAGTGGTGATCGACATGGTCTCAGTCCTGCCAATTGGCAGGTAACCCTAGACACACTATAGATTGGCAGGGAAATAAAACTGCCAATCGATAGTCTCGTGAAGAATTTTTCAAAAAATAGTAATAGAATGAAACCCGTTCATCCAAATTATTCATAGGGAATACCGTTTGAAAGGCAATTCAGAGACCTTAGAGAGTCCTTTCGACTACTCCTAGTTTTGGAAGTTGACTATGGGTCAAATGTGGCTCGAAAATGCACATCGGTCCTTCGTACAAGAGATCGTCCAATAAAAATGGATCGTTCGTTCGAATGATAAGTCAGAATCGTGTATGGGGTGGATCATTGGAAAGGTTATGTGATGTACTTTCACATTTAAAATATCTTTTCCCAGTTCGAAAAGTTGACTTTGGTCAATCGGGGCTCGAAAGGGCCCGGTGACCTCTTAGAGTGAAACGAATTATTCGTCCATACCGTATGTCAGAATCACATATAGGGTGGACCATTGGAAAGGGTATTTAGTGGATTTTGGATATTCATTCAGTCTCATTTGATCTGGAGAGATGACCTTGGTCAAACGAAGCCCGGGAGTGCCTGGTGGCCTTTAGATTAAATTTTAGGGGAAAACGAATCGTTCGTTCGAATGGTTATGACGTTTCATGCGCAAGGCGGACCGTTGGAAAGGGGTTTCAGTGCCCTTTAAAAATTCAAAGAGTTTTTACTCTGACGATGAATTTTATTGGTGTCAAATCGGGGCCCGAGAGTGCTCGGTGGCCTCGAGATAGACTTTCAACAGTAAAATGATTCGTTCGTTCGAACTGTTATGACGACTTACGCATGAGGTGGACTATTGGAAAGGGAATTTATATTCCTTTAAATATTCAGTGAGCTTTCATTCTGACGATAGAGTTGATCGGAGTCAAATGGGGCCTGGTAGTACCAGATGGCCTCTAGATCGGTACTCGAAGTATGACCTAGGGTTTGTAGTGAAATGAGGAGGTTCGAGGGACCTAAGGAGAGACTCATGTGGTCATAATGTGGTGTCTATAGTGACCATTGAAGGGTGATCTTGGAATAAGTGAAAGCTATCTAAGAAACACCACATGATGTTTAGGAAAAGGGCTTGATTCCGCAGACCTAAGGGATGAGGATGATCAATTCAGACGGTTGGGGAAATGCCGGGGTTAGTCGATTCTGCGGGTCGAGATCCATTCTGAGGATTTAATATGGATAGAGACCAATTCTACGTGTCGAGGTCAATTTTGAGGACCTTAAGTTGAAGCGACCAATTATGTGGGTTGATAATTCTGAGGACCTTAAGTAGGAACGGCCAATTCTATGGGTTGAGGTCAATTCTAAAGACCTTAAGATGAAATGACCAATTCTGTGGGCCGAGGTCAATTTTGAGGACCTAAATGGAAGCGAATAATTCCGAGGATCGAAGCTAATTCTGAGGACCTTAAGTATGAATGACCAATTATATTGGGCAAGGTCAATTCTGAGGGTCAAAGACAATTTTAAGGACTTAAGTAGAGGCGACCAATTCTGCGGGTTGAAGTCAATTCTGAGGACCTTAAGTAGAGATGAAAAATTATGCGGGACAAAGCCAATTTGAAGGGCTTGAGTAGAAATGACCAATTGTGCGGGTTGAAGCTAATTCTGAGGGATTAAGTAGAAGTTTTCTTGGGGAAATTTTGAGACTCCACTAGGGAAATTATCTTTGTGGTTCCGTTGGGGAATTTGGGAAAGTAGATGATTTCGAGTTTTTTGGTTCCGCTGGGTAATAGGAATTAATCAGGGGATTGAATGTTTTCTTGTTGAGGAATTTTACGGTGTCCTTTGGAGACGTTACTGGGGGGATATTAATTGATTTTGGGAATTCCACTAGGGAGGTAAGAGTTTCGTTGGGGAAGTAAGTGTGGTAATTTAATTTTTCTTGGTGAACACAGTTCTAAAATTCATTTTGTAATTTTAGGATTTTTCTGGGGATTTTTAGGGATTTTCTAGCCTTTTTTGCGAATTTTTGTTCTAAATTTCAGGGAAGGTGCCGACCGGCATGGTGTGAGAGGTGCCAAATGGTAATGGCATGGTCTTCTTGGGTACCTCGAGTAGGTGAAGGGACATTGCCTATCGGTATGTTACTAGGAGATGCCGATCGGAATGCCCGCAGCCTCCTATAAAAGGGGGCGGGATCTCCTCATTTTTTGTAGCTTCTAGACTTGCTCTCTTCTTCTATTTCTTTCTGCAAACTGTTTTAGCATTCCAAAATTAATATATGAATGAGTTCCTAAGTAGTAAGACATGCATGGTGTGCCTAAATGTTGGCGACTATGGCTAAATGATTTTGACTCATTCGAGCCAGTTGCGGATGAGCAGACTCTCTTGCACGAGCCGATGCAACATCGATTCTCTAGGGTGATGAACCCTGGCGGATATGTAAGTGGTTGATGTCCTTTGTTATTCTTTCTCTTTTCTTGGTGATATTTCCTTATTTCTTGAAGTTTGACAAGGGTTTTTCCTTTTTGTCTTTGACACTTTGATAGCTCTATGTCGAGATTGTGATCTCGAGGGGCGACATGGCTTAAGTACTTTTGGGAGCGCCTTCTACCAGCTGTATATTAATTGGTGTCATCAATCGGTTTTGGTAGATTGATGTCTGCTCTGGAATAGACGCCTCGTTCGATGGTTATTCTTTTCACTTTAGAGGATAGGTGGTGGGACACCACCCACACCATGCATTTTGGTTTTAGGGATACGTATGTGACTTCCATTGACGTGAGGAAACTAGTAGGGTTAAACTTCGAGGGGGTGCAGTTAGAGGTGGACTGTACATTGCGGGTGACGTCAAAGGCGGTGGAGGCGGCGTTAGGTGATGTGGAGAGGATAGTCTTTAAGTACTTTATTCGTTCGTCCCTTTTAAGGGAGGTTTTGCTTAGTGTGAGGATTAACAAGGTGTATAGGCGGAAGGTGCGACAGATGGCCTGTCTTTTTATTCTACTTTTGGTGGGAGGGATCTTAGTGGTGACATCGCCCACTTGTGGGTTTTGCCAATTCTTAGGGTGTTTTCTAACGTCCCTCTTTTTTATTGGGGGAGCCTAACTTTGGTGACCCTTTATTTCTCTTTGGATTTATTCAGTCAGTGTTGCCGACAGACCTTTACTGGCATCATCTATCTTCTGGAGGTATTTTTTTAAATTTTTTTTATTTTCTTTTATGCATTCGTATTTTCCTTTATGCGTTTGAATTTTTCTTTATGCATGTTCTTCTTGATTTCTAGATTGCTGACCTTTTTCCATTGCAGACGTGGCTCTATGAGGTGATTGGGATTAACAACCAATTGATAGCTTTGAAGGTAGAGTCTATTGGGTACTTCTATCGGATGTATCGGTGGCAGAAGTCCAATCGATAGTCAAGGAAACCCCTCTCTTTGGAGGCGGTATATCAAGTCTTGAACGACATGAAGAGCCATTGGGTAAATCTTCTTTCCCTTTGAGACTATTTTTCTTTGATGATCTTTTCAGATACTAATTTTCTACTAGAATTTTTCAGGTGACCTTCTATCCCTGGGGGACGGCCATGCAGCATATGGTGGTGACTGGGGGGGGGGGAATGCGCAACTATGGCGTCTACTGGTGCATGATTTTGGCTACTCTTGGTATCTCGAGGAGATATTAGTTCAGCAGGTGGTGGAGGATGAGGTGATGGTTCCATTTACAAGGCCCTCAGTGTATATAAGTGAGAAAAAGATGTCAGATGATGTAAGGGTGGCGGTGATGATCGACGAGACTTACTCGTCATACACCGGCACGCTGGCAACTTATGATTATTGGGACTTCGTGTCGAACTGGTTGATGCCGCCCAAAATTTATGATGTGATACCTCTCCCCCAGGCAATCTCAAGTCGGCCAGTGGGGTCTTCCCACAGTGCAAGCGGTGCATTGACATCGACAGCGATGACGACCTCGAAGGTTCCCTTTGTGCGATTGGCTCCTACTTCTTATAACATTCGACGGGCTGATGAAGGGTCGATGTGTATGTTGCATCATCCTAATATTATGGACCCGAAGGATATAGGGATGACATAGGAGCTTCTTCAGACATCGATATACTTTTCATCTCCGTCATTCAATTTTCTATTTTTTTTGCCTCAAACTGACTGATTAGCTCTTTTTTATTTTTCTTTGTTGCGCATTTGGGTATCGACCAACTAGCTGAGGGAAATTTGGGATTGGGTAGCTTCTACGACTGCTCATATTTAGGAGTCAATTTTGGTTCCATCTTTTTGGGTACCGTCTACCTTGTTTAAGGAAGGGTCTTTTTCAAGGAGTGTAGGTGCGTTGCTTCGTCTCCAGGGATAACGAGCTGAGTGGGGGTTCTTAGTGAGAGGGAAAGAGAAGATAAGAGAAGAGAAAGAATGAGGAAAGTGAGAGAGAGAGAGAACGCGAATTTTTATGGGGGTTCGGGCTGAGTCTCGTTATTTTTGTATTTACCTGTAAGAAAAATGTAATAAAACAATATTTATGCAATAAAATGAAGTTTTTGTTAATTTTTGTTTTAGTAACTTAATGCATATTCTCCTTTTACTTTGCTGTTGAGACCCTAAAAATAATTTAAAATGATTTGAGAGAAAATTTATTTCAAAACAGGACAAGTAAAAATATATGGAGAAAACAATTTGAAACTTCTTAGAATAAAAAATATTTTTATTATTTTTTTTTACAAAAAAGGAAAAAGGGAATTTTTAAAAAATAGGGAGTTTTCGATCGGCATGCCCCTTTTCTTGTCTATCGGAAAGTCAGTCCAGTCTAATTAACCCATGGCTTTGATTACAGTTTCTTCAATTGCTTGGTACTTGGTGGGGCAGGTTTTCTTTCGAAGTCTGCAGGATGTTGTCTTTGGTTAGTGTTTTCTGAGTATAAATAGGGGGTATGTGTGTAGTATTTTCTTCACACCTCCACATTCCTTCTCTTTTGAATTCTTTTTACTTCTTATCTCATCATTTTTTAATATGTCTCTCCCTGAAAGTGTTGAGTTTGCTACTTACCTTGAAAAGATGGAGGCGATGTTCTCATATAATGTCGACTACGATGCTTTCAACATGCATCCAATTTCATTATGGTGCAACCGACCTATAGAATGAAATATGCTAATGACAACGGTGGAATTCTAGTACCCAGAATGCCATGTCTTTTTCTTTGGCTTAAATGAGGTCTATCCGAGTTATGAAGAGTTCTCTGCCATATTGGGGAGAAATCCCAGTGTTACAGCAGCTATGTGAGAATTTTCTCGATCTCCTCGGGAGATGTTAGCCGGACTTTTCCATATCTCATCTTCGGCGGCTAGGTAATTGGTTATGGGAGGAATGATTTTTCTTCCTGTTGTGATGCATTCTGTGCATTTGCAGGATGTTGACGATGTTGGCTATGCTGGAGCTGTCATTCTGGGCTTGATTTAAAAATTACTATTGGTGACTGGGGAACTTCTAGTGGACCCCAAACTCTCAGCCATTGCTTCAAGGATTTCGTACCATTGCAATCCTACAAGGGTGATATTGACCGAGACTATTAATGGTCTGTATGCTTGGCGGGAGGGCCGTTCTGACTTTCTAAGGGGTGGACCCATTATGATGTTTATGTGGTTGTCAGAGAGATTCCATATGGAAATTCCTCCTGAATATCCCTTGATAGCTGTGCCAAACTTCTTTTCTTTCTACTTTATGAGTGTGGGCTTGGACATTGAGAGTTGGGAGCACGGGGCTCGAGGCTTGCACTAGTTAGAGCCTTGGTGGTGGGAGCTTTTGCCCATTCTGGACCTGGGGGAATACCCGTATGTTAGGTTGGTTAGCCTCAAGAAGACTTCTTTCTACTTTCCTAGGCGAATATTGAGCCAATTTGGTTAGGAACCGATTGTGCCACCTCGAACACTAGACTTCTTTCCTGTCGAGAATTTGACAGAGCGTATGCGCATGCAGTTGGGATCCCTGTAGGAGAATCATCGACTGTTGACCCGCCCTTCTCAATCTATTGGCTGAGTATGGAATGCTTTTAGGGTCTATATGAAGTGGTTGTGGAGGATAGTAATTGCCAAGATGTTGGCTATGGAGACCGACCAAAGGTGGTTTTCCATATCTGACACCATATAGGGAGGGGTCATTGTTTTCCCTAGGCTAGTTTTGGCTTACCATTCCATGGAGTGTCTGCGGCACTCTAGTCAGGAAGGGGAGGTTTGGGGACCCCAAGAAGTAAAAAATGATGGGGTCGATTCCTTTGGCATCTATGAGTAGAATCCCCAGGGAATATTATTTGTGAAGCTCTTTGTGATGTGTTTGGTCATTTTGTTTAGGAGTAGTTTGACTTGTTTGGAAAGTAGGGTTAGGTAGGCAAGGGAAGTTGTTTGAATCCTTCTGTCGATGTATTTACTACAAAATTATTAAAATAAAGAAAATTTTAATTATATTACTGTGCCTCTTAATGAGTTTTTGCATTTGAATTATCTATACCGAAAGGCATACATAATCCTTTTGTCCATGTATATGATAAAAATGAACTTTCATTCTCGGGGATAAGAAAATAATTGCCTTTTGGGAAAAAGAAGGGGGTCATGCTCAAGTAAAGCATACGATCTGCCTGCGTACCTCTAGGGGTCTTGAAAAATTTTGAGTTCCATTTTTTAGAGCATCAGGAACCATGTAGTTCTGAGTAGAGGGAAATAAAGATTTCTTAAGAATGGAAGGGAGATGAGAAGAGTCATAGCGCACCGAGATTCTGGACTAGGGGTAGAATTTCTTAAGACGGTCCAGGCTAACTGGACGCACCATCTCTTCTCCCTCGAGATTGGTGAGAATAGCGGTGCCACGTGACATGATCTTCTTTACAATGTATGGGCCGCTCCAATTGGGCTTGAATGTACCCATGGCTTCCCATATAGTCTCTACAATTTCTTTGAGGGCTAAATCCCCTTCTCGGACACCGCGGCCCTTGAATCTCTTATTAATTAATTGCATTATTCGGCGATGGTACCCTTGTATATGATACATATCCTTCAGTCTCCTTTCGTCCAAGAGGTATAACTCATTAAGACGGCTATGATGCCAGTCTTCCTCGCTGACTTTGCTTGCAAGCATGACACATAGTGAATGAATTTCTAGATCCACGGATAGGATTGCTTCCCTTCTGTATACTAGAGATTAAGGGGTATCCCCAGTAGATGTTTGAACTAAAGTGCAATATCCCCAGAGGGCGTAAGGTATTCGGTCCACCCAATCTTAGCAACTCTTGGTCATCTTGTTGATGATAGCTTTGAGGTTTTTATTGGCAGATTTGACTGCACCATTGGTTTGAGGTCGGTAGGGAGAATACTTGTGCCTCTGAATCCCATACTCTTCGACTAGCTCTTTGACTTCTGCCTCGAAATGTAACCCGTTGTCAGACACTAGCTCGTATGGGACCCCATATCGGTAGATGCTATTTTTCTTAATGAACTTGGCCACCTTCTTGGCATTCATCACTGCATATGATTCATCTTCGACCCATTTGGTGAAGTAATCATGCAAAATATGATGAACTTGTGCCCATTGGAGTCTTTGGGTGTGACCTTCCCTAAGATGTCGATGCCCCATGTGGAAAAGGCCCCATGTACAATTCTCACGGAGGTAAGTGGACGAGGTTGGAAAACTAGTGGCATTTAAGACATTTTTTAACATAAGCAGTGCAATCCTGAACCATGGTGGTCTAGTAGTAACCATGTCGGATGATTTTCTTGGTGAGTAAATGGACATTCATGTAGGGTTTTTAGTCTCCACTGTGGATTTTTAGCATCATCTATTCAATGTCATCCCCTATGATGCAGTGTAAATGGGTTCCATCGAAGTTTCTCTTGAATAGTGCTTTATTACAGACAATGTATTGGGCAACCATTTTGCGAAGGGTTGATCGATCTTTCTTATTAGATCCTTGCGGATACCTACCATGCTCGAGGAGGTGAAAAATGTCATAGTACCATCAGTCAACTATATCATGATATTCTTTTATGATGAGCTCAATGTGGTAGTAGTGGGTTAGTTTATCTTTCTTTTAGACTAGGAAGTGGGCCATTGTTATTCCTTCGGGCATATCAATCATAGAGGCTAAGGTAGAAAGGGCATCATCCAGGTTGTTCTTTGCTCAAGGCAGGTAATGGAAGGTGATATCTTGGAATTTGGAGTCCAACTCTTCTAGGTGGGCATGGAAGGGTAAAAGTTTCCCGTCCTTTACTTTCCATCTTTTGAGTACCTCACCGATGATAAGGGATGAATCCCTGTAGACATCTAGGTATAGAATTCCTTTCTTGAGAGAGACTTTTAGGCCTACTGTGCACACCTCATATTGAGTTATGTTATTGGTGCAGGAAAAGTCCATCTTGATGGAAATGAGAGTGTGAGAGTCATCAGGAGAAATTAGGAGTATCCCAGTGCCATATCCTTTCTTGTTTGTGGCTCCATAAAAGAACATTTGCAAATATAGGTTTTTTTTATAGTTATAAAGGATATTTTCATCCAGTAACATGAAAATCCAGACATCGGTTCTTCCATAGGGTAGTCAGCGAGGTGGTCAGAGATGGCTCTTCCTTTTATGGCTTTCTGTGTGACATACACTATCAAATTCAGCTAGAAGAATCAACCATTGGGCCATTCGGCTAGATAGGGCTGGTTTATCGAGTAGGTACTTGATAAGATCCATTTTGGATGCACATTTGATGGAAAAAGCGAGCATGTAGTGCCATAGTTTTTGGGTGACCCAGACAAGGGCGACACATTATTTTTCCAAGGAAGTCTAGTTAACTTCGTACCCGTCCAACTTGCAACTGGTGTAGTAGATTGATCTCTCTTTGTATAATTCTTCAAGTTATTGGTCTAGCAAAGCCATAGCTACACTATCTGTTACAATCAAGTATATAAGTAGGGGAAGACTAGGCTGCGATGGCATCAATTTCGGAGGTCGGGTTGGGTATTGCTTGATTTGATCAAGTCTTATTTGCAAGCTTCATTACAAACCTTAGTGGAATCCTTTTGGAGGAGTTTGAAGATAGGTTCACAAATAGAAGTCAGTTGGCTGATGGACCGACTGATATACTGAATTTTCCAAGGACTCCTCAGACTTCCTTCTCTGTTCGGGGTGGTGGCATTTTGAGTATGGCTTTCAGTTTAGTAGGATCTGCTTCTATCCCTTTCTCACTAATCATGAATCCTAAGTGCTTTCATTTAGTAATGCTGAAGACACATTTTTTGGGGGGTTAAGTCGCATATGATATTTTTGTAGTCGCTCGAAGAATTTCTAGACAGCAGGGACATGAGATTCCCTGGTTTTAGACTTGATACTCATATCATCCGCATAGACCTCAAATTGTTTATGTATCGGATCATGCAAGATGGTTGTGGCAACCCTCTAGTAGGCAACCCCAGTGTTTTTGAGACCAAATGGCATAACGGTGAAGCAAAACGTTCCCCAAGGGGTGATGACTGCGGTTTTCTCATGATGATCTCGGTGCATCTTGATCTGATTGTATTCAGAATAACCATCACTGAATGACTTGAGAGCTTGACTGACTGTGTTATCCACAATCATGTCAATATTATGTAACGGGTAATCATCATTTGTAGAGGCCTTGTTCAAGTCTTGGTAGTCAACACATATGTGACCCCCTGATTTTGGCACGGGTACGATGTTGGTTAGCCATGTGGGATATTCGATCACACGAATGAAACCCATGTTTAATTGTTTGACCACTTCTTCCTTAACCTTGAGCGACCATTCGTTGGGGATCTTTCGTAGTTTTTATTTGACTGATTTGCATTCTGGGAGATTTGGGATCTCATACTGAGCTATCTTGGGATCAATACTGGACATGTCGTTGTAAGATCATGCCAAGACATCCACAAATTCCTTCAGTAATTATTCGAGTCTCACGCGCTCATGCTCATCAAAGGTAGTCCATATCCTAATCTTGTGCATTTGGCTACTAGAAATGAGATTAATAATAACAGTTTCATCGTCATTAACTTGAACATGATTATGTTTTTTATTATAAACATTATTAAGATCAGTTAAGAATTGTTCATTTACAAAATCATCATCATTAAGAGTTTGATTAGAATCAAGACAATTAATGTAAGGTATAACAAGATACTCAAATCTTCATTTTTTATATTGTTAGGAAAAATAATGTTGAGAACTTCATCGAAGGAGGTCGATTACATCAGAATATGGAGAAATAACAAGAGAAGAAGAAATAGGATAAACATCAAAATTGGGTTTGTATGAGGGGCTTAACGATAAGCCTCTCATTAAATTATTAAATGAGATTAGAGATGATTAATATTGACAAAAGTCCATGTGTTTATGAGACTGGAGTATTATTATGCACGTCAGACATATCACGCGTATTTGTGTATTATTTACATATTAACTAGGCAATATTATAGTATTGAGAGTTTTGACATATGTTACAGGACACATGCCACTTAAAATAGGACATGTGTCACCACGGGTTATTTGACATGTGGCGACCAACTTTGGTTGGTTTTGCTATAAATAAGCCTCACCCCCATACATTTGAGAAAAAAGATCTTCTTGGGAGAGAAGAGTGATTTCTCGTCTTATGAGTTTTTAGAGAGAGTTTTAAAAAAGAGTTTTGGAGAAGAGTTTTTGAGATGAGTTTCTCCATCTTTCACCTCTCGAGTTCCACCATAATGAGTTTTCCTGTGAATAGTACGAAACCACGAACTATGCTGACTTTGATTCTGAGCGTAACGAATACGTAGGCGCAACCGAAGTTGCTAAAGTCAAACATGTGCTAAAATCCGATATTTCCCTAAAATTAGACTACTCTCTTACATTTGGCGACTCTACTGGGGAGGTATTAATGATTTTTATTACGTAACACCACATTCGCACACGAAAAACTCGATGGAAATGAAGAAAAGTGTCATTAGGGAAGCTTTTTTCTCATGAACATGAAGGATACTCAGATCATGCCATTTTAGATAAGACCTTCAACCTCTCTCCTTGAAATATAATCTTTTTAGTAAGCTTTGATAAAATTCCATGGCTTGTATTAAGTTTTAGAAGAGGCCATTTGATTTACATATCGCATAGATATGATTCATACACATGCTTAATGAGAATACGCTGCATGTTAAAAAATATATATTTCATGCCATAAATTGAGATTAGTAGATTATATGTTAATAATAGGTTAATGATGTTGAAAATGTGTCCATGAAAATGATTATATAAGAAAACAAATATCAAGTTGCACATTGTCGTGAGTTTTTGCCTAAATCTTTGATGGTAGTATTGTATAGTAGACGGTTGTCAGCAAGACCCACGTCTGTAAATTTATTCTACTAAATTTTTTTTTCCTATGAGTAGGATAGACCAAGCATTGGAAACTTAAAAGAAATATTTGAAGTTGAGGGTTGATGTCGAAGCCTCAATAGATTTCTTATTAAATGAATATTTTGATCGTACATACTGAGAAAAGGCCACATGCGTAGTGAGTAGCCACATGGGCAGTGGGTAAGTGTCATTAATTGAACAAATCCCCCTTTATATATTTATTTACAGCTAAAACGTGTGCTTTAATATAATATCCCGAAGCTCTCTGACAAAGTAGAGAATAGGTTACAGTGAAAAAAAGAGTTGTTAAAATGCTTTTACAAGTCAATCAATAGGAGGTGTACAGACTTACACGGCTCAAACCAGATGTCTTCACATAGGTGCATGACCCAAGGAATTAACATTGTGAGATGAGATTTTCATATGTATGAAAAGATTTGAAAAAAAAAGAAGTCAATAAGTTTTTATACATGCTAATGGACCTATCTCAGCTGATTTATACAAATTTATATTGTAAAATGGATCAAAATTTGGGAAGATGATGGCCCTTTTCCCTTCTCGCTCGGAAGATGATGGCCCTTTTCCCTTCTCAGCAACTCTGGAAGCCTGGGTATCAGTAACAACAATCATGCTAAGATCCCCTACAACTTGACCAATAGGTAGATCTCTTGCAGTTGGATCATAAGTCCCCCCCTCAGGTCGATCGATGAGTTGGCCAACTAGAGGCTCCTCAACAACCATTGGATTAGAAGCCGACATATGTTGTATGAACATATAAGAATATCAAGGCCTAGTCACAACCTTTTTGAATCTCACCTTCCTGACATAGTTTATTTGATGCTCATCATCATCATCATCATCATCATCATCATCATCATCATCATCATCATCATATGTTTCTTCCCATCCATCATAGTAACTACTCTCCCTAACAGTCGTAGACCTTGGCAACAAGATCCTTATTTTCTTCAACAACCTTTATCTTATCGATGACCACCAAACTATAAGAATCTTGGAGGTCGTCCAACTCCTTCGCTGACTTCTACTTGAGGGAAGACAAAGCCTTGTCCTTCTTCTGCTAACAAGCAACTTTAAAATCGACCAGAGCCTTACCGGATATAACACCCCGTAATTCCGAGGACTTAGAATTTAATTATTTTTGAGAGAAATATAACTTAATTAATTTGGAGAATTCAAATTCATGAATTGGAGAATTTATTTAAGTCGGAGGAATTATTTAAATTGGTGAATTGGCACTTAATTAATTCGAAGCATCTTTGGATTTTGCATGCGTCGCATTTTGAGGTTTAAATTAGAGAATGTTATAAAGTATTTCATATGTGAATTCTGAGTGCACGGTTGAGTCCGGATAGGTCGAGATAGTCGAAAAAGAGCACCCGGGGTAGTAAAAGGATCACGAGGTATTTTTATGCATGACCGGGCTCACACGGGAGTATTTGGGCTATTTTAATTAGTCCCATAAGAGGAAACACGGGATTAGCACTTTATAACCTAAAAGTGAGAGTTAGGGGCAACCATAACTCATTTTAGAATACTTAAATCTATAGAGGGGAGAAAATAGATAATTTAGCTTTTGGGGAGCCAATTTGGAGGAAGATTTGGTTGCTTATGTTAAACCTATCATATTCATCAAAGGATTCAGACTCTACTAATTTATAAGGCAAGTGGTTAAATTTCTTCAATGTAAATTGGTGATATTTAATTCATATCATAGTAGATGTTATATAAATGAGTTTTGGATTGGGTTAATACAAATTGGGTTTTTATTTGGGGAAGTTACGAATCAAGTTTTTGGGACTGCTATGATAAGGGCTTATGAATTCTATGTTGTGAAGAAATTATAAGTTAATTAGAGAAATTTATTGATTTCAAGTTGGGGAACATTCGTATGTATTCATATCTTTATTATCAATTGGAGATAGAAATTGGGAATTAAGATATTGGGACTTGTTTTGATTCGTAAGAATTACTGTGTTCATTCTAGGTAAAAAGCTTAACATAAGCTGTAAATGGCGATTTTGTACGCATTGCCCTCTATAAAATGGTATTTTCTAACTTTTGTTCTCTAATACGTTTTTTCCAAAATAACCCCAAAATGCCCCAAAACAACATTTTATAAATCTCGGTAGATTGAGTAAATTGAAAACCTGAGATTAATAATTGTGCAAAATTTATTGAGGAGAATTTTGAATAATTAATTGGGAATATTGTATTATGGACCAAGGGGGTGTTTGAATATTTTGGTTGAGTAACGCCATGATAATAGATTAATTAATGAGGGATTAATTAATTAAAGCTTATAGCTAGAATAATTTATTATAGGATGATATAATAAATTGTTAAATATTATTTAATTAGGAGCGTTCTCTTTATAATGGAATTTCGAGGAGTACGTTCTAAGGGATGAAAGTTCGGGTCAGGTGAGTGAGTCCGGGTACATTGGTTGTGTGACACCAGGGAGATATTAAATTAATTAATGAGTGTATTAATTAAAATAGAGTCGAAACATAGACTCGGGGAGATAATAAGTTAATTAATGGACATATTAATTAAATTAGAGTCGGACCATAGAGTCGGGGAGATATTAAATTAATTAAAGGGCAAATTAATTAAATTAGAGTCAGGCCATAGACTCGGGAATATGTTGGCTAGTGTTATGGAATTTGTACACGGTAAAGCCAGGATTAAAATTTATATATATATATATATATATATATTGTGTGCTCATAAATACTGGTGGCTAGGTATTTATTTAGAATTATATGCTCTAGTGCTATCGGGGGAGGTTGCGCGATGTGGGTGAATCCCTTTGCTTGAGGAGTAGAGCGAGTATATCCCCAGGTCATAGCGTCCAAATAGAGGTGGGCATTGAGATTATTGTCTTAACACTCTGGGGAATATGACCGCCTCCAATACGTTTATATTTCTATGTTTAGATTCGACGGTGGCTAGCTGTCTCAGAAATACAGGTGGGACTGAGTAGACCTGGGATGATAGCACTTTAGAGAATGCATCCAGTGAGGTATTACTCGAAAGGATGGTTTTAATTATATTCAACATATGTGTGATTGTGGAAAATAGTTATACGTATATAATGGAGTAGATAATTATATACGATTAAATAAATACATGAAGAGAATTTGTATTAGTTATATAACTAGTGAATGTTATATGGATTTTAAGACCGGCTTTATTTATATTCAACATATGTATAATTGTGGAATATAGTTCTAAGTATATAATGGAGTTAATAATTATATACGGGTAATTAATTACATGAAGAGAATTTGTATTACTTATATAATTAGTGAATGTTATATGGCTTTTAAGAAAATGATTAATTAAGTTAATGCGATAAATAACTTACGAAGTAAATATACTGTAGAGGGGGCTTGAAGGTAATCCTGAGATTAGAGATAATCCCCCCATTAACAATAGTGTTTGGGATTAAGGCAGCAAGGCAATGAGGCCTGGTAGCTCAGCGAGGCAGCTCAGCGTGGCAGCCCAGAGGGACCTTCCAGCGAAGAAACCGACCGAGAGATCTCGTCCTTTAGTCCTGTTGATTAATTTAGTCTTGTTGTATCTTTTATTTATATTGACTATGAGCTATAATGATTATAAATATGTAATGATTATAATGATTTTGTGTGAGGTCGAACGGTACTCGCGAGAGACCAGGCTTGACAGGGCCTGGGAGAGCTTTCATGCTCTATCGAACGACCTTGTCATGGGAACTTTAGAGGGACTTGGTTTGGAGGATTAAGAAGTGAGGCACCATGGGGCTTATCCTGACCATCTTAGATACACCTGGTAAAACACCGAAGGACCCTGACCATGGAACCTCGGGCAGAGCAACTTTGAGTTCCATCGGGTGTTGAGTTATGAATCAAACAACCCTCTACTTAATGTCACATCTACCATATGTGATGTCACTAGCCAGCAAGGCAATGTCAAATATGCACTTGAGTAAATCACCATGGTATTTGGGGCTGTTAGAAAGTTGGCGAGCCACCTCTAGGACGACAGTCCCCTAACACACAGTGGTTAGGCAAAAGGCTTGTCTTAGCATTTAATGTTTATGACATGGAGCTAACTAGGGCATCAGGCATTTAATGTTTGTGACATAAAGTATAAGGGACGTCTTTCACAGTTACTAATGACTGAGTTACCTTGGGAGTGGTGTGGGAGCTATTTAAGGACCCCAACCACCCCTAAGGAGAAGAGGTTCTTTTTGAGAATTCAGGAGTTATTGCTAGAGACAATATACATCATAGAGAGATTTATTGCAAACCAGAGAGTTTACTCACCCTCCATTGTCATTTATTACATATCTTTAATAATTGACATAGATTCTTGAGAGTGGTTAGGTTGTTTGGCTACCTGCTAAGGTTCATCTAGTGTGCTCATTTTCTCTCTACCTCTAAGAGAAGTTTCTTCTAAGTTCATTATTACCTTCTGAGTTATACAAGAGAGATTTGTGAGTTCAAACCGAGTTTATCTTCATTAAGTTGTGTTTGCGTGTCTTGTAATTAATCAATAGTGTTGTTGGTTAACTTATCATTATTGTACTCAAAAAGGGGTTACGCCTCCATCTAATCTAAACTACCCTCTTACATTTGGCGACTCTGCTGGGGAGACATTATTCTAAGCAAGGAGTATGGTGCAGGATAATGTTAATCAAAGACATAACTTTAATGACATTCAACACAATGAAGAACATGCGGCAAGAGAGCTGGAGGCTTCAATGGATGGAGCCCCTCGACCTTAGGTACCTCCAGTTCAAATGGTGACATGTGTCCCAGGGGTAACGCAAGCTTCTATGAGCGCTGGGTTGGGACCAACCCAGTTAGCAGTCCTCATGAATAAATTTTATGAGTTTTTGCAAACTCCCGTAGCTTCAATGGTGTTGGGTGGATTTGAAGCCGACTCCTTCCTGACACCAGGGGCATCCCCAACGACCCCACCAACTGCAGTTCTAACAGGAACAGTCCCATCATGTATACCCTTTATTGTAAATCCAACAGTGGGAACTCCAGGAGAACCAACAGCTCCAACGGTGATGATTTCTCTAACTGTAATGGGCACTCAACCTATGGTCCCGCTGGTCGTTGCTTTAATGGCATCACCTTTGAAAGAGATGAGGAAAGTTTTGCGAAAAGAGATGCTGAAATTCATGCAAGATTCCTCATAATATGCGGGCGAGGTAGCTTCATTCTATGACGACTTTCGAACGCCTTACCCCTAGGAATACAACGATGAGCCCTACCCAAAAGATTATAATCCTCCTATCTTTGAAAAATACACAGGAAAGGGTAAAAACACGAAGGAGCACATTAAACGCTTCGTTGAACACTTGGGGGCGCATTATAATAATAAGAAATTCAGGTTGAGGGAATTTTCTAAATCCTTAACCGATAAAACATATACCTGGTATTCTCACTTAGCTCCCAAGAGTGTTTCCACATGGGAGGAGATGCACGTTTTATTCATCCAGAAGTTCTTTCTGGCACAGAATGAGTTTACTTTGACCCAACTAGTGAGGGAGAAGCAATGACCGGTGGGAGATGTAGTGGAATACCTTCGAAGGTTCAAGGAAAGGTCCCTCGATGTGGGGGAGGAGGCCGGAGAATCCAAACTGCTACAGATTTGTGCGAAAGGACTACTTCTCAAGTACACCTGCTATCTTATTAATGAGATGCGCGAGCAAACTTTTATAGCGTTCCTAAAAGCATCAAGGAATATCTCGTTGGCTATACAACCAAACCCAGTGGTGGTGCCCATGATGTTCAGGCAGTCGATACAACCTGTGGGAGGAAGGTCTCAGCCCCTACGAGTGGGATATACCAAAAGAGCAGACGGGGGCAAGGTAGCGAAGAGGGATAAGAAGAGGAAGTTTGGGAGAGACAGGGAAGATCCACCACTATTGCCTTGTACACTAGAAGAGGCTATCAACTGTTATAATGCAATGGTTCAAGGAGGAATGGTGTACGAACCAAAGGGCATCCCCGTTGCAAAACCAGTCGCTGCAACTGGGGCGGATCCTAAATATTATCGGATTCATTGAAAGATCCAACATCTAATGGAGAATTGTTTCACGCTAAGAAGAATCATCGGCAAATATGTAAAGGCAGGAACATTGCAAATCCCTCCGCAGAACATTAATAATAACCCACTCCCAGCACATGGGGCTAATCTGGTGGTGGCCTACGATGAGGAGACAGAGAGAGAAGCAAGAGAACTAACGACGGAGCAGGAGGAGTTTAAAAAATATTTGGAAGATTACACGAGGGAAATGGCTAATGTAGTGTTAGCTTATGATGAAGAAAGTTCTAAAGATATGGAGGACGTATATAGCGTTGAAGGTGAGGAAGTAGACCAAGCTATAAAATACTATGCAGTTTCAAAATCCCTGAAGGTTGCCTGGTTCTTCAACCAGCTAGGGATACCAAAGGAAAGTAGATTGGAGATAACCCAGGAAATTCTTCATATTACGAGGAAGAACTCAGTCCCTTCCCTGAGATCGAAGGGACCCATGGCGAGGTTAGTAAAGTTTTTTTTCCAGAGATAACTTTCATCGACGCAGATAAGGCCGTGAGATTCCCTCATAATAAGCCATTGTATGTGACTGCCAGCATTAACGGAGTTAGATTTGTAAGGGCTCTTATGGATGGGGGAGCTTCCATCAATATCATGTCAATCAACTCTTTTCACCCAGCTAATATTCCAGAAGAAAGGTTAGTCCCCATGCCTTTAGTGATTTCAAGTTATGACAGCCAGTCCTCCAAGTCCATCGGTTATGTAAATGTTGGGATTGTGATGGGAAATCTGAGTTTCCACATCAAATTCCACGTGATAGAGAGTGTAACTTACTACCATCTTCTAATAGTAAGGGTGTGTATGCACAACCAATGGATAGTTCCTTCAACGTGTCACCAATACGCCAAGGTAAATATCAAGGGGACGGAGGTGACTGTTAGATCTACGAAGAGGCCCTTCGCTGTCGAAGAATCTTAACTGGTAGATGCAGCCTTTTACACAGAACTTGAAAAGGACATAAGAGTACTAATGAGAAGAATGGAGGGAGCCTGGGTTCCCTCAATCAGAGAAAGGATCGGGCCCTTGAATGAGTAGAATAACTAAGTTGCAAGCAGTAAATGAGTGATGATAGAAGAAGCCCACCAGGTGGTCCTTCGGCCCCAAAACATCTTGAAGCAACTAAAAAATAGGATGAGGCCTAGAGTGGATCCAATGGAGCATAAGGTCCAATGAAAAAGTGTGCCGAGTCAATTTATAGGAGGAATAATTATTGAGGTTTCTAGAGAGAAGAAGTGGAAGGCAGTGGCGACTACTAGCAGACAGTGCAAAAAGGTGATTACTAAAGAAGGAAAGGTAGTTTATCGATTAAAATGGTGTGAACGGGCGACCAAAGATACTGATGATGAGGATGACCCGATATATGAGTTCTTTTTGGTGGATCAACGAGGGTAATATATGGTGATAGATAACTCCAATATACAGGAATTTATGGAAAAAGTCATCGAAGAACCAGACTATATGGCAGATCAACTAAAACCACAAGCACAAGAGCTGGAACAGTTGAACCTGACGAAAGAAGGGGAGGATCCAAAACCCATCTTCGTCTCAAAGGATCTCAGTAAGGAGAAATGAGAGGCCTTTGTTAAGTTGATTCGAGAGTTCATAGACATTTTTGCGTGGAAGTACACAGAGATAGAAGGGATGGATGAGGAAGTAAGCTGCTACAAGTTAAACATTATGCCTTCAGCCATTCCAATGAAATAAGCAACGAGAACGTATAAGCCTGAGCTAGACTTGAAGATCAAGGAAGAGGTCTGACGCTTAGTAACCATAAGGTTTATCAAACTGATACAACACCCACTTTGGCTATCTAGCATTATTTCGGTGGGAGTGAAAGACAAAAATCAAATAAGGATTTGTGTGGATTTCAGAGACTTGAATAGGTCTTACTCCAAGGATGAGTTCCCTCTACCCACCATCGATAACTTAATAGATGAAACGAATGGTCATGAGATGTACAGCTTCATGGATGGGTATGTAGGGTACAACCAGATCAAGATGGACCCCACGAATGTAGAGAAAATGACATTTAGAACCCCATTGGGCAACTTCATGTACAAAGTAATGCCGTTTGGACTCAAGAATGCTGGGGATACTTATCAAAGAATAACGATGGCCATTTTCCATGACTTATTCCACAAGTTTGTGGAATTCTATGTGGATGATTTGGTCATCAAATCGAGGAAGGATGAGTCCCATCTAAGCGATTTGAGAAAAAGTGTTTGGGTGATGAAGGAAGTATAAGATAAAAATGAATCCATTAAAGTGTGTCTTCGGAGTAACAAGTGGAAAGGTTTTAGGTTTTGTGGTTGATCGACAGGTGGTGCAAATAGACCAGGACAAACAACGAGCGATCTTGGAGATGCCAAGTCTAAGAACGACGAGGTTTGTGCCTGGATTGGCCGAAATGATGCACCCGTTGATGCAACTTTTGTGAAAGAACACAAAATTCAAGTGGGAGGAGGTTCACCAGGAGTCTCTCACTAGGCTAAAAAAACTACTCATTTCACCGCAGACCACGGTTCCACCAAAGGCAGGAATACCGTTGCAGCTATACCTCACATCCACAATGAGATTCGTTAGAGCTCTGTTGGCACAAGAGATTGACGGGAAAGAACGACCAGTCTACTATCTTAATAGAATCATAAATGGGCCAGAGGTCAGGTATAGTAGCTTGGAAAGACATTATTTAGCCTTAGTCTTTGTAGTACAAAAACTTAGACATTATATGCTATCTTTTACAATTCATATTGTAACCAGATATGATCCTATTAAGTATTTTCTGTAAATAACTATATTGATTGGTAAGGAAGCTAGGTGGTTCCTCATCCTCTAAGAATATGATTTGAAGTGCATGGTTCCTTGCGCGATCAAGAGCTAGGCGTACGCAGATCTTTTGGCAATCTTCCCCTCTGGGACGTTTGAACCACCTAAAGAGAGTATTCTAGGAGATAACTTGCAGGCCAACCACGTAGATGCAAGCGATGAAGAATGGACGATGCAGTTCGATGGATCTTCAGAAGAAAAGAAAAGAGGAGCGGGGTTATTTTTTTAAGAGGAATGGAGGAGATTTGTCTTTCCTACAAGTTAGATTTCCCTTATTCCAATAATGAAGCAGAATATAAAGCGTTGGTACTAGAGTTGCTGAAGGCTCTTCGAAGGGGAATTCATTCACTTTGCATCAAGGGTGATTCGAACTTGGTGATTCAAAAAGTTAATGGAGAATACGCATTGAAACACCTAAATCTGGCACCATACAGAATAACCATTCAAAGGTTTCTCAGACAGTTCCATTAGACCAAGATCAAGAGACATCCCCGAATGATGAAACTTCATCCAGATGCCTATTACACCATTGCTCAGAAGATGGTCATGAGAGATGATACAACTACAGTTGTGATCCAAAGAAGAACAACTCCCTTGGTAGTACAAACAATTCTGCTAATGGAGGAGGACGCTGACTAGAGGGAAGAAATTATAAAACAACTGGAATCTGGGGAAGGAGCAATGGAGCTGAGGGAATTAGCCCAATACTTTATAAACCAGGGAAACTTTTACTTCAGAAATGTAAGAGGATGGTTGTCGAGATGCATTGGCCCAGAAGAAGCAGAGCAAAGGTTGAAAAAACACACGAAGAGCACTGCGGAACAACTATGATACCTCTTTATAGGATAATTCAAAGGGAGGGATATTTCTAGCCTAGAATGAAGCAGGACGTAGTAGATCTACAACAAAAGTGAGATAGGGGCCAGTTTTTCTTTGAGGCAGCTGAATATCATTTCGTGGAAGCTCAACCTGACTGGAGGCATCCCTATATTAACTTCATTAAAGATGGATTTGTCCCAATAGAGAAAATTGATGCGATGTGACTAAAGCAAAGGGACCGAGGTTCTATGTTCAGGAGGGGCAAATTTATCGAAGGGGTTAGTTTAACAGGCCATTGCGTTGCATTATGAAGGAATAAGCAACCGAGGTCCTCAAACAAGCGTATGATCCACCTCACATAGGAGGGGACAAGTTGTATGACTAGGTGATGACATTGGGGAATTATTGGCCAACGATAGATAAGTACTCTGTTGAGTTCGTTCGAAAATCCAAGTCTTTCCAACTTCATGGAAATATGATCCATACCCCATCGGTGGACCTACACTCTCTGGAAACACCTTATCCTTTTCACACTTGGGCGTTTGACCTAGTAGCGGCTATACATCCTTATTCTAGGGGGAAGATCTGGATACTAGTAGTAATGGAGTGCTTTACAAAGTGGGCTAAATAGATACCACTAAGAAGGGCAACAGCAGGGGTGGTGAGAAACTTCATCAGGGAATACATCATTTGCCGTTTTGGGATTCCAAAGGTTATTCACTTAGATAACAGAACCCCCTTCGTCAACTTAGAGGTAACAATGCTCACATACAAGTACTCCATTGTTCATCATACTTCAACGGTGGCATACCCAAAGGGAAAAGGTCAAGTCAAATAAACTAATAAAACATTAGTTAATATTTTGGCTAAAACGATGAAGGATTTCCCAAGATCATTGGACAACAAGATACCAGCTATATTGTGGGCCTATCGAACAACCAAGAAGAAGCCCATAGGTTATACTCCATTCTTCTTTATTTATGGGGCTGAGGCGGTTTTCTCGGTATAGTTGGAAGTTCCCTCTGCTCGATATGCCTTGCGAAGTAGTATGCTCCCTTAGAATATACATGTACAGTTGGAAGCATTGGATAAACATAGAGATAATGCAATGCAGAACTTTGAAATGTATACGAAGCATCTCTCCAGGGCATATAATATCTTGGTGAGACCAAGGAAGTTCGTGGAGGGAGACCTCGTTTTGAAGGCAGTAGTGAATCACATCAGGAAGCTTACCCTACCTAAGTTTGCAGCGAATTGGGAAGGACCTTTCATTGTAGAAGACGCTCATGATTCAGGTTATTACTTAATCTCTAAGATGGAAGAAGAAATTATATCTTGTGTAAGCAATTAAGTTTAGAACATAGTTGTATCTAGCCGCTGTTATGAATATACAAGTTGTTTTTCTATTATAACTCAAGTGGAGATGAAAGAATTGTAGAACTTCATAATATATGCAAACAATTATAGCACAATGAAATGACATGGAAAAACATATATCTTGTTCATTCAAAAACTTTGGGGCATTACAAAATTGGGAGCTACTGCCCAAGAGTTACATAAGAAGAAGAAAAGGAAAATGTATACAAAATTTCATTGGCCTAAGAGGAACCATAGATCTGGAGAAGAGAAAAAACTCCAGGAAGGCTCGAAGAAGCTGCTAGGTAAGACTGTTGGGCATTAATAGAAACCTCTAATGTTGTTTGCACTTGTGTACGCTCAATGAGGAGTTTCTCTCGTTTCAGCTTCACCTGATGCAAAGCTTTTTCGACGTCATCTACCTCCTTATTGACAGCTCAAGCAGAGGTGCTAGATCAACCAACTTAGCTTCCTCAGCCAATTGATCAACCCTATGTTTCTATAGTAGTTCCCTCTGACTATCTAGTCGTTGTCTCTTCAAAGTTTTTAAGTATGCAATCAGCCAGTCAAAATGAAAGCCATCTCGACCTAACTCCATTAGATAGCCTAGGAATTGGTTGAGGAGAGGCCTGGTAATGCCATGTCCTGAAGCCTATGGCTCATCATGGGGATGTTGGAATGCAGGAAATCCATAGTAAAAGTCTTAGGATGGTGGCTTGCAAGCTGCTCAATTAACAAACGATGGCTGGCAGGCATTTTAGGAGAATGATGAAGAACCATAAGGCAAAAGTCATGAGGAGATAAGTCGGACAGAGAAATATCATAACTGTATTTGCTATCAACATCAACACCATATTCACTATCAGCAACAGCACCAGTCATGGAACCTTCGTCGTCGTGGCAAGAATCTTCTGAAATAGCTAGTTCTTGATGGGGCGAGGTAATAAGCAAAAGAACTGAAGCAGATTTATCTCTCAATGAAAAAGATTCATGTATAACCTGAGAACAGGTAGAAGAAATAATGAGTTAAGTGAAAAATCTTAACAAGTGTTTTCATTGTTAATTCACCGTTATAGGTGGAGTTTGTAAAAAATCTTAACAAGTGTTTTCATTGTTAATTCGCCGTCATGGGTGGAGTTTGCAAAAAATCTTAACAAATGTTTTCATTGTTAAGCAACCATTATAGGTGAAGTTTGCGAAAAAAATCTTAACAAGTGTTTTCATTGTTAAGTCACCATTATAGGTGGTGTTTGCGAAAAATCTTAACAAGTGTTTTCATTGTTAAGTCACCGTTATAGGTGGAGTTTGCAAAAAATATCTTAACAAGTGTTTTCATTGTTAAGTCACCGTTATAGGTGGAGTTTGAGAAACATCTTAACAAGTGTTTTCATTGTTAAGTCACCATTATAGGTGGAGTTTACGAAAAATCTTAACAATTGTTTTCATTGTTAAGTCACCATTATAGGTGAAGTTTGAAAGTTCGATAAATAAGACTATTATAGATTGTGCATTGCCAATAATAAAAGACATACAACGAGAAATGAAGAGAAACTAGTGAAGTACCTCAACAGTGTCTAGAGCAAGAACGGGAGTCACCAATGAGGCCATAGCAACGGGAACTGTTGGGTGGCTTACCTCCTCAAAAGCCACAACGGAACCCCCAACTAAAGAAGTCTCAATGGCCAATAAAGCTCCTTCGCTAACAAAGGTACCAATGCCAACATAGGAGCCTCAATTAAGGAGGACGTTTGACCTTCGGTTAATGCCCTAACGTTGGTGGATAAAGAGGAACCACCACGTTGGGCAGAGATTTCAACCCTAGCCTTAGGAATAGGCAACCCACTAAGAGAGGAGGGTGGGGAAAGATTGGGAGAACACTGCAAAAATGAAGCGAAGTGTTAGAAATGGGGAATAAGTACAGAAGAAGTGAGAAATACCTCTAAGTGTTACTTACCTCAGTTATGGCACCAAAGAGGGAAACTGCATCTAGGGGTCTCGTCAGCACAGTGGGAAGAAGAATGTTGTTTAACAAAGGTTCCATTGCAACCTAAGGCATCCCAACATATTAAAGTTCAATATGTTAAACATAAAAAAGGGATGGAATAGAAAAAAGATGTTAGACCTAACACGTAATTGATAATGTGTTACCTGGGGGGAACTTTTTGCAGATGGAACGATGGGAAGAAGAACCTCAGGCTGAGGTGATAATTCAGAAGAGTCTGGGGGAGTTATCTCTATTTGAGAATAAATGCCCACAGAATCAACGGAATCACCCCCGCAGTAGTATCCTTCGCACGTTGAGAGGCTGAACGGTGGGAGTAAGTAAGATCGGTCATGGGGGAATGGGGAGGAGTTACATCGGTCTGAGAGGAACCAAAACATCCCCACACGAAAGGGCTCAGGGGGGTCTGGGTATTTTTTCTTTAACCTCCTGTACCAAAGTTTTTAAGAATTAAACAGATGCATCTTGCCTTAGAAAAATGGGAGTAAGGACAATAATACACATACATACCTTGGACCGTGAGGGATAATGGGAGGAGGATATAAACACTGGAGAAGGAGGAGATGAGGAAGCAATGGAAGATGCAGATTGGGGAAAAGGTAATTCCGTTGGATAAACCAATATAGTGGGGAAGGAAGTATAAGGAGGAAAGACGACAACACGTCATTGAAACTCAACATTTATTTATGCCACCTCAGCCTGAACTTGCCTTCTCAACTCCTCACTCGTTTCTGCAGACATGGAGGTGATGAGAAATGCCTCCAAAGGAGCTTGGGGTTGAGTTTGAGACTTAGACTTTGAGGAAGTCCCACTCTTGAACTTCTTAGTCTTTTTGGCTGGTGGTTGAGAAGCCCTTCACAAGAGACTACCTCAGTTGAAACCCCTTCACCAGAAATACCTCCAGAAGGAGCAGGTTGTTTGGGTGTTGGGGCTTTTTTGGACTTTGGGGTAGCAATATGAATCATGGATCAATGTGGAGGAATCTTAGTGGGAGGCCCCTTGGGGGTTTTTCTTAGAGGGAATTCAATCCTAAGAACGGAATTACCTTTTATCCCTAACTCCAGGGCATAAAATGAAAGAACTGGGGGGTACACGGGATCCCCCTCGATGAACTCAAAAATTTGGGCCAGTTGTCTCGACCAGTACTTCATTAAAAATAAAAGGGTCACGTCCCCTTGCTTGGTAATGCTTGGAATAGTGACTCACCCAACCATTATAGAACTTACTCCCTATACAGTAGTATGTGAGAACAGGGAACATGCCTCATTAAAAGAGACTTTGGGGTGAGATAATTGGAAAATTGGGCGAGGAGCCCCCTGATCTAAACTGAATTGACGGCTGAATCGATTGGGATTGTAATGCTCACTGGTGTATCCCCACTCGGTGTAGGAAGGCAAGTACCCCGGTGAAAACATAAGTATCACAGCTAGCAAAGGGTCTTCAATGATGAGGTCCAAAGTAGTTTCCTGAACCACCCTTGTTCCATGTTTGAAAAAACCCCAAGTATGGAGGAATACCTCCTCTTCATAAGGACTCATCACAAAACTCCCAGGTTGATCAATAATAGAGGTTAAATCCTTTCAACTTTGTTTCTTGCGATAAAAGAAGGAGCGTGGATGCAGAATTGCTTCCCCCGAAGGATGGTGGTTGGTTTTGGCTTCTATATCGGGGAAACAAACATAAAGGAAGCTCATCAGAAGGAGACAGTTGGCAAAGTTGACCAGGCTATAACAACCAAGAGATCGTTCCATGTCAAAAAGTGTTCTATCAAGCCGTGTAGAGTGATCCCAAGGCAATTGCAGCCAAAGGAAGCTTGATACCCCAGGCCAAATGGAGGGATATATTGATGAGTTCCTTTCGAGGTTGGTCATTAGGTTTACCCATTAAAAGTAAACAAGAAAGAATGATAAGGATGTAGGAAGCAAGTTCCAGTGATGTACCTTATCCAGGGGCAGCCTCAGAAGAACTAACCTCAGAAGGATCCTTGAAGAAATAATTGATGAGAGGAGTGATAGTGTCTTTTTTTAAAGAACAGATGCACCTTCGGCATATACGGTCCAACTCCAAGTGGTCAGCAGCCTCTTGGGCATCCAGGGCCTCATCAGAATAGGGCTCATGACCTATTGCCTCAAGGCCCAAAAGGTCACACATGTATTTTAACGTTATTATAAACTCACCCCACGTAATAATGAAGGTGTGAGTAGTAACGCTCCAGTGAAACACCAGAACAAAAAGGGCAGCATTGTTCTTGGATAGAGTAAACTCACCAAACAACTTAGCCCAATGAAGCCTAATTTTGGTGAGGATACCAACGTGGGAACTCTGTATGTGGTAGTTCGAGGTAGCAAAGTGAGAAGGAGAGCCCCTAGGCCCTTCGAAGTCAATATGGGACCACGGGGAGTCCCCTCGCTTAAGATAAAATCAAAGATTCTCTCTAGGGGAGAAAGCCCCAGTCAGCAGCACTTTTGTCTTCATCACCAAGCATCATGGCATCATACTTAGCGTTGAAAATGCAAGTTTTCCAAAACCCAGCAAAATCATCACCCTTGCCAACTATAGGGGATCGGCGGTAGAAATGCAGTTGGTCCAAGGGAGCGATAGTCAAAGAGGTGGCAGCAGAGGTGGTGGAAATAGTAGTGGCAGGTGGAGCATTGGTGGCAGGCGTAGTAAGATTGCTTGAGAAGGCCATTGAAGATGAGGTGAAGATTAAAGAAAAGCTTATAAAAGGCACTAGAGAAGTAATAATGGAGTGGCCAGAAAGTGAGGATGATTGCAGAAGAAAGGAATGAGTAGAAAAGCTTGGCAATAATGGAGTTTTGACAGAGTTTCTCACTCTAAAGAAGACGGGAGTTTGAAAAAGATGAAGAAAAGAGAAGTGCTTTGAAAAATAGACGTTTGAAATCTTTTAACCCATGTTTTGAGTTTCCCACCACCACACGTGCAAAGCCGCCTATAATCATTCCAAACAGACACGTGCCACTTCGGGACGTGCCCTGCCAGTTGAAAATACAGTGCCACATAATTTGAGAAGTGACACGTGGGGAATATAAAGGGTTTACTTCCTAGGCAAGTTTGAGTTTTGGCACCAAAATTTTTGTCAGACATATCCAATAAACTCCCAACGAAAAAGCTTTCCCAATGGTTCAAAAAAGCAACGATGTCCCCTCTCCATAAGTACAAACGTTGTTTAATTGTGACTCAACTACATCGAGGATATTTTTTTTACTTTTTCGAATATGGAAAAATGACGAAGCAGCAGAGTCAAAACGGGTATTTGAGAAAGTTAGCAGGTGTTTCGGGAGAATTCCAAAATTAGTCGTTGAAGTAACGACAAAATGGTTGAAACTTAGTAGCAGGAAAAAGTGGCGATGCACCTTCGTAAACCGTTGAAACGTTACAACGCTTCGACTCATGTACATCGGGGAGAATTTTACTTTTTCTTGGTAATGAAGGAAAGGATACTAGAATTTTTTCACACAAAGAATGTTCATCGGATTGAGAAGTTTTCGTGCAGACATTTCTTGTTTCCACAACAAATCTCTTCATGAAAGGGGAAAATGTAGAGGGGGCTTGAAGATAATCCCCCCATTAGCAACAGTGTTTGGGATTAAGGCAGCTAGGCATCGCAGCATGGTAACTCAACGAGGCAGCTCAGCATGGCATCCCAGAGGGACCTTCTAGAGAAGAAACTCACCGAGAGATCTCGTCCCTTAGTCCTATTGATTAATTTAGTCTTGTTGTATATTTTGTTTATATTGACTATGAGCTATAACTATTGTAAAGATGTAACGAGTATAATGATTTTGTGTGAGGTCGAACGGTACTCGCTAGAGACTAGGCTTGGCAGGGCCTGGGAGAGCTTTCATGTTCTATCAAATGACCTCATCGTGGGAACTTTAGAGGGACATGGTTTGGAGGATTAAGAAGTGAGGAACCATTAGGTCTTGTCCTGACCATCTTACATACACCTGGTAAAACACCGAAGGACCCTGACCGTGGAATCTTGGGCGGTGCAACTTTGAGTTCCATCGGGCGTTGAGTTGTGAATCAAATAGCCCTCTACTTAATGTCACATCTATCATATGTGATGTCACTATCCAGCAAGGCAATGTCAAATCTTCACTTGAGTAAACCGCCATGGTATTTAGGGCTATCAGGCAGTTAGTGAGCCACCTCTGGGATGACAGTCCCCTAACACACAGTGGTTAGGCAAAAAGGCATGTCTTGGCATTTAATGTTTATGACGTGTAGATAACTAGGGCATTAGCATTTAATGTTTGTGACATAAAGTATGAGGGATGTCTTTCACAGTTATTAATGACCGAGTTACCTCGGGAGTGGTGTGGGGGCTATTTAAGGACCCCAACCAGCCCTAAGGAGAAGAGGTTCTTTTTGAGAATTCAGGAGTTATTAATAGAGAGAATATACATTAGATCGAGATTTATTACAAACCAGAGAGTTTACTCACATACCATTGTCATTTATTACGGAGCTTTAATACTTGACAGAGATTCTTGAGGGTGGTTAGGGTGTTTGGCTTCCTGCCAAGGTGTATCTAGGATGCTCATTTTCTCTCTCCATCTAAATGAAGTTTCTTTTAAGTTCATTATTTCCTTGTGAGTTATACACGAGAGATTTTTTAGTTCAAACTTAGTTTATCTTCATTAAGTTGTGTTTGCGTGCCTTGTAATTAATCAATAGTCTTGTTGGTTAACTTATCATTACTGTACTAAAAAAGGGGTTACGCCTCCATCTAATCTAAACTACCCTATTATAGATACAAATTACTCTGGTTAGAGTATAGTTCAAGGAGTTTCATGACAAGTCTAGTTAAATGGGGGTAGTGTAACTAGCAGGGTCAGGAAGAAAGCGTTAGGTTTGAACTTTAGAGGAGGGGTGAGATGTATCTCAAGGGAGTGCGACATTAACTTATATATGAAGAGCATTCATACATTTTAATTATTGCATTTTAATTCACATGCAAAATATTTTCAAAAGGACTTTGGTTTCTGACCCGTACTTGCAAAATATTTTCAAAACCTTTTATGTATCCAGCCACAGGGATGCGTAGCTACAACAGGTGTGGATATTGCAGGATTTGGACATAGACGCTTCAGTCATTTCATTCCTAGAGTAGGATGGATCTTGGTATTTCTTTCGAGCATGTTATCCCAGCTATTTTCATTTCAGTCGAACTTTGTACTGGTTACTATTCTTTGTTGGATTATATTATTGGATGTTGGTTTTCTACCGAGGTTTATTCGGCCGGTCATTTATTGATTTAGTCAGTATTGCTTTAGATTCATGTTTTGTGTGAATGGTTCGTATTGATATTTATATGGTTGTTGTTGTTAAATAAAAAGATTAAAATTTTGACATCAGCTTTTGAATACTAGGTGGTTAGTAAGTTTTTAAAATTTTTCGATAGTGATGCTAAGAATGAACTAAATGAGATTTCTGTTTTAATTTGATATAGTACTGATCACCCGGTATTTTATTAGGTGGGGTGTCACATCGGAGTTCTTCAGAGCCGTTTCTAACTTGACATTCCTCCTACATAGGTCGGCTAAACCACACTGAAGAAGAAAAGAGAAGAACAAATTAATTTACAAAAATTAAAAAGGGGAATCAGAGAACAACATATAGAGAATAAGGGACATACCAAAGCAAGACCTTGAGCAGGGTTGAGGTACAATTGGTCAGACCCCATCCTCATTGATCGCTGACGATCGGTAGTAAGCACAACCCTTTATAGCATTTGTGTGGAAATCAGGGGAGTGTCATCAACACTCGATCCCTTAGAAACCTAGAGGGAAGAAAGAGCAGAAGAGCCTTCAAGGCATGTGACCTCTTCATCTCCTCTTCTCCTTTTGTCTCCTCTACCTTTTCTCTCTCTCTCTCTCTCCCCCCTTTTCTCCTCTTCCCCCTTTTACTTTCTCTCCACTTCACTCTCCTTCCCATTGGTTCCTGGTTTGGAACCACCAGCCATAGGGAAGTCTCCTTTTGAACTCTTAAAGGACTTAATTCAATAACATAACAGATCATCATCATCATCTCGAATAATCAAACACCTCCTCTTGGGTGGGGCCCTTTTTCTTCTTCACGAGTTTGTTCTTCACTTTTTTCCTCACTATCCGCCTCAGATATTTCCTCTTGACCTTCATCTTCTTCCTCTTCCTTGTTTTCTCCGTTATTTTCTTCTCTAATTGGATGGATTTAGATGAACCACCAAATTCCTCCACTGGAAGCTCCAAGTTGGGGATATTATCCACTGGAGGAGAAATAAAGATAGTATTGGTCTTCTTGTAGTCCAGAAGATATGCTGCCGAGCGAGGATGCCCTCCATCAGAGAGCCTAACCCTAACTTTCCAAGCCTTCAACAAGTCAGCAACCTCAGCTCACGAGGAGCAAGTTCTCGGTTCTTATCCTTAGCTGTAAAAATAGAAGCAATGTTAAAGTCTGGAAAAACAAACAGAAGAACGAGTAAGTGAAGAAGTGAGAAAGAGATAGTGCCATCAATGTATGTATTCCTCCCCAAAGGTAGGGATCTGAGTTCCCGTGTACCTTATTCCCTCAGGTTGGGGAGGATATTATTGATTCCTAGAAATGAAGCCTTGGCTCCAGTAGTCCTTATAGGAATCAGGCAAGTTCACCACATGGACTTTGTCAGCACTCCACGCCTTCAAGTATAAGATACATTCACTTGTGCATGAAAATACATAACAATAGCAAATTTCAGTGAGCCCTAAGTTGGTTTCGTATATTATATTTATCACGTGTGCCCCATTTATAATTTTCCTAATATTTGGAGTACACTGGGAAGGAACAATGTCAAAATACATATAGAATCTTAGAAAGAGAGGATTAGGGGGAGCGTCAAAACTCCCCTGTGAAATAAAGAGGGTATGAATCCAATGTCTGTCTTTTAAAGAACAGATATCTATGGGAATTGGGGCACACTCAATATCTACCCAGTCAGGGATACCATAACACTTTCTGAACTCAGAAATTGACTTATTATCAAGTCTCACCATTAGCACACCAGAGGAAGGAAAACCTTAATTACAATTACAAACTAATTCAAAGAAGAAAAGAACTGAGAAAATGAGAACTATAACTTTCAAGTGTTGGTGAATCTTTAAAAAAACACTAAAGAAAAAGAGATCTGGATTTGAAGCAAAGTAATGAGGGGAAGCTTAGAGGCAAAGCTTGTACGCAAAAATGATGAAAATCAGTGAGTTGATGGTTATGTTACACACGAAGGAAGTTTTAAATATCTCCAATGATGAGTCACGCTTCCCTATGAAGACCTCAATGCTTCATATTACTCTAAGAATAAGAGTACCCTCAATAATCTTCATGAATTATAAACGTGCCATGCCAGTTTTTATACTGTTCCAAGACTTGGGCCTTGGACTCATTTAAAATTTATTGGCCTAAAATATTTGCCTAAATATTTTAGGGGCAATTATGGGGACATAATTAAAATACCAATAAGTTAGCCAACCAAACCAATGCTTAAATTGATTGCCCGACCCAAGCGTGTAGATTATTATTTGGCCGTGCATTTAAAATATGCTTAAATTGATGGAGATAAGGACGAATTAGTTACCAATAATCTACAAGACTTACACCTCCTAGACATCGAACTTTTAATCTTCTCTAGACTCCATGAGTGGGACATCTCAGAAATTAATTTAAACAAGGAACCTCCCCGATACAGTTTTGTCTAGGTTAGGTATTTGTCGAGAGTAGAAAAATTCTAGATCCAACCTTCTATATCCTTTAATTATTTCCACATATGGCACTGAACGTCAGTTACCTAACTTTCTTATCTCACTCCATAGATCCAAATCACCCTGGTAATTATCTAACCTTAGGCATTATATCATATTCCCAAACATTTGGTCCACTCTAAAATTTCCAACTCCCCACAACCTTTCCATCATATCTCAACATTACTTATTCTAACAATCTTTAAACATACCAACTAATACAATTAAGTCTCAAGTTAACCCCATACGATATTAACCCAAGCATCATTTACTTATTTCAATCCTTCGATGTAAAACCCAATACTATGATCCCAATCTCAAAAATATATATAAAGACAATGTCAGAACTCCCAAGGATGACATCATATGGCTAATAACCCATATTCCCTAAAAAACAACATAAATTCCATCAATGACAAAAATTAGCCAATAATGTAAATCCAATTGATAAAAACAATAACAAACCAACAACATAAATTCCATAGCCAATAATAATTAATCAATAATATACATCTCCTTAAAGATAACAAGATAATTAACACCGCTAAAAATCCCTACCATAGAATTAAACAACCAATACGTAAATCTACTCGATAACATGATATAAACAACATTAATATTATTACGATAACGTCATCCTCTTTCATTAGCTACTATCATTTTTACTAACAGTACATGTAGATTAATAATATTCGATAATCCCTTTCACATGTTCTTAAAACACTACTTTATACTAGTGGGGTTCACATTGAAATTTCAATAATTAGGAGAGTATATTTTTAGATGTGTTGAGAAAACTGGATTAACATTTAAAATGAAAAAAAAAATTAGTCCTAGGAACTTGGATCGACCATGTATTGGAAAGTGAAACCAAGAACTAGGTTCAAAGCACAAACCTCGGGCTAAAAATTACAATCCCATAGTAGATCTTGTTATGATTTGTATGAGGAGAAATATGTTGATGAATATGATGATATTGATGTCGTCCCAAGGTGTCCAGAAACTTTGAAAAAATGTTAATAACATCTAAAATTTTCTTGTATATGATCCACCCAAATTAAGCCTTGTGTTTGGGCACTCTTAGAGATGATTGTATGGTGAAATATGAGAGAATTCATTTTCTCTCTCCTCACCCCTTCACAAAAACGTGAATAATGTTTTTCCTCTCCCTCTCTAACCCTCTATAATGGATCATTCACTTAAAACATTATATTACACTCATATATATAGTTATAAGTCATGGACATTAGCCACACTAGGATTCTAGAGATTTTTAGGCCTATTACTAGGTTAATGGACTATAATAGGGACCTAAGAATAATTATTAAAATGTCTTCCAAGTAAATACCCGAAAATTCCTAATTACAACTATTACAATTTATATCCTTTCTTTATTTCATCGTGATTAATTCCACTAAAAAATCACGATGGCACTTTAATTAAACTATATCTAAATCACTCAGAATAAAGTAGTCTTATTTGCAAAGTTCATTATAGTACACAATAAGATTCCCTGTGCTAAGTGTCTAATACTCACTTGGTCAAATCTATTTGCTGCTAATCAATTTTAACCAATATCTAATCAATTCATTGATTCTCATACTTAACTTGCTTTTTAATCCACCGGATTATAAAATAATCCACTGACCAGGTTTTACTGGTTGCAACAAAAAATATAAGTCTATTAAGGGATATCACAATCCAAGATATCTCTTCGCCGCGGGTTCATTTGAATTATTATCTCATACCTACTTAATTAATGATTGCCCAACTTCTGGGGATCTATTGATCCACTATATAACTAAATCTCACCCATAACAATCAAATAAGTGTAAACATTGCAATCATCATAAATGTGGGGATTAAGAGTATATGGTCCATTTGCAAATTGTGTGATATTACCTATGTCTATCAAGATGACCCTTAGCCTTATATCTCATGGGTGGTAAGGTTTAATAGTTTCCTGGATGTACCATTCTCCATCATCTTTTGAACTATTGTACAAGTTTTTTAACCGTCAAATAGCTTCCCATAGTTTGAGATAAGCTACTAGGATTGCATATAAAACCATACCGATAAGATGTCAACTTCTTATCTATGTTGTGAACATATTAAATTAAAATAGAACCATAATGCTGATCTCCCGTGATCAAGATAAACCTAACTCACTGTAATTCTTATTAAGTTCAATTTATCTATAAAGTAAAATCAATATAATCATAAATAAAAGGCATTCTCGTAACCATGATTCTTATTACAAAATGAGCTGACACACAACTATCGAAAAGTAAACGTCATACGTGATTTTAAGAATAAATCTCAACAATCTCCTACTTAGTATTAAAACCATGTATATATGCATCTAACTCCAAATTAAGGTGTTATTTGATGTAATCTTGGTCATAACCTTTTACCCCCTTGTTCGATCTCTCAAACGAAGTGAAACCTACACTCAATGTGATTAACCATTTTATGGGTTGTGGGTTATTTCAAACGTGCAATTCTAATGCTATGAACACTATAAAGTGTAATAGACAATTACACTTGAAGGTACCTCACCCAAGTTACTTTGGAAGTTTTCAATCCATATAGCCTCTATAATTGTCTCCGAAATAGAACAACTTTTACTACCTTGGTGGAGTCAACAAAGCAAGATGTTTCACACTCCTCCAACTTCCTTGGATAAGCACATATTTGAAGGAAGAAAACTTGGGATACTTATTTAACTGAAAAACAAGTCACTTTACCTAAATGGTATAAGACTATTAGACTGAAATCTATTGAACATGCCAATGCAAATAAATATTTGGTTTGGCACACAATATATCATACATGAGGATTTCCACCACCGAAGTATAAGATATATTCCCAATTCCTTTTATCTCATCAGGTATCTTAAAACATTAATTCCAAGATAGAGTGATTCCATACTTTAAAGGAAGGTCCTCTGTTAGAATCTTTATGTTAATCTTGTGAATATATCTTCAATATAGTTGACTTATGATAGTCCCAACATCCTTTATAACGATCTAGTGAAAAGTTGATCATAAAGATGTGCATGGATTTTCCAAAGTTCTTTATATTAAATTACCCGAAAAACCATTCTCTTATGTAAGACAAGACACCCCCTCATTCCTGATCAGGAGAATATTATCCCCAAATTGTATACAACCACTTTTTCGTCATGCTTTTTATATAAAACAAGTATTATTTGGTCTTCTATTAAAAACAAAATATTGGTTTTCTTATCAAACTGAATACCCCAAGACCTTGATGTTATCTTACATCCAAAAATGTATTCTATACGATTACACCACTTTTCTTTCCTAACTTCTTACTATATATTATTTAAGAACGATGTCTTGATGTTAAAAAAAATCTGATAGACTTTATCATGGATACCACCAAGAAGGTTTTTTCATAGTCATAACCTTTTCTCAAAAAGACTTACCTTGAAGGTTTGCACATTACTATATGTCTATCTTTTAATTTCTTGTTGGTCCACTTGCGCCTGATGGGTTTTATCCCATTAATAATTCTACAAGTCTCCAAAACTAGATTTTAATGCATCGAATACCTTTTGGTATCCGTAGTCATAAGTCAAAGATAAAAGTACTTGTCTGAGAATGATTCATTCTAGTTCGTGGGACCAATTTGTGATTGCGTTGGATCCCATCGAAATGATCACTTAAAACACTAACCTTTCAATATCTTTCCTGATGATCCCAATACAACGTGGCACCACGGGGTATCTAGTATTAGTTACACGTGTATCCTGATCATCGATAATATTCCACTACCTCTAAGTACTGTATTATCAACATCAGGTTGTATTTTATTGACCCAAAAATATACCCAAGATGGGGGTAGATTGGGTATATGGGTTTAGTGGACAATTTAGAACTCTATTAACTTTTTGTAGAGATTAATTTCAATATGATAAATTTATTTATGAGTAAGAAATTAATCAACAGTAAATATAGGTAGTTAAAAGAGGGATTAATGAAACTTTACAAAATGAAATTATAACGTGGTTCGACCTCTGCCTACGTCCACGCTCGAGACGATACTTGAGAACTTCACTATCTTTGATTCACTTATCAGGGAACCAAAACCTTACAAGGAACACCACCTTGCAAATCGCAACCAACGACACGATACCTTTGTCCTTTCCTAAGCGGTACCCACTCAATAGCCCTGGGACTTTAAACGCCTTGACTACCCACAATAACGACCCTGACTACCCAAAATAATGAGTTTACTATCTCTTTCTAGAGAAATAAACAAACAAGAATCACATGTATAATGCTCAAATGGGCTATTGGGAATATCTTTAGCATAAGTGGGTATTGAGATTATAACTTTGCTGAAGAGGGATTGAGGTTAGAACTTTTAGTTCAAATGGGTTTTCTTGGAGCTTTGGCTTTAATGGAGTTTATGGGTTTAAAATTCTCAAATGGGCTTTCTTGATTTCTCTCAAGGATGGAATGACACAATCTCTAACATGGAACTTTAATCAAGAGGATTGTTGTTGTAACCTTGTGTGCCTTGGAATGGAAGAGTGAGGCTCTATTTATAGTGTTAAGAGGTAGCCAAATGTTAGTAAAGGGTTAGTAATAAGGTTGGTAAGGGTTGATAAAAGTTTGGAAAGATTTACCAAATACATTTTTGAAATTCTAGCACTTTTAGTCGACCAAAAGTCAAGTTTAGTCGACTGAGACTCTTCTAATTTGTAGGTGGACGTGTTTAGTGGGATGTAGAAAGGTTTAGTTGACTAAACTTTTAAGAGGCCAAATTTTAATCGACTAAATCGAAAATTTAGTCGACTAAACCTACCATTTTCGAGCTATATGGTATTAGGTTTTTCTCCATACTTTAGGGAAGGTTTTGAGCATATACAAAGATACAAATGTTACTTTAATTTTGTATGGTAGTTACTAATCTACAATTAGAAATTGGGAAATGTTCTCATTGTCTTTTGTACATTATTAAATATTGTTTGAGTCGTGAAGTGTTTCTTTGTGTGATGTTAAGAGAACGCGTCTTTGAGCTTGATATTTCTAGGTTTTAAGGTGATCATAAACTTGCTTAGATGTTTGTATGGTGAGATTTTAACTACTCCTAGTTAAATATTAGTATGACTAGTTGATGATGAACTTAAATGGAATTGCTTGTGATCTTGAATGTGTTTCTAGGGCATTTGCATGGTTTCATGGATGGTATGTTCCTTGTAACATATCTCATATTGTATTGAGTGCTTGTTTTAATCTCAAGTACATGAGAGAGAAGATCGTAAGCATGAGCTCATATAAATTGTGTTGTCATCATACAAAATCCTTTTGGTTGAAATAAATTTAGTTTCACAATATCCACTTGTGGCCATTCGGGGATTCCTCCGGTGTGGGTTGGCCCCAAAATGGAGAGAGATAAAAGGGAAATATCTTTCACCGTGTGTGGGAATTCAAAGATAAGAATCCTCTTTCTGCCCCTCGCGCGACCTTCGCGGGATACCATGAATTTTCAAAGGGGAGGAAAATGGAAAAAATGGAGTCACTAGACTATTTTACTTAAAACGGGAAAATAATTGTAGACATACCATAAAGAATGACATCAAAAGAGAGACTAATGCATACAAAACCAAATGAGTCAAGGGTCCGAGGGATAAGTTACGAAATAAAAAGGTGTCAGGCACCCATTCCGCCCTTTTGATCTCTCATCAACAATAAGAAAGTTCTCATTTTTTTCCAAGACGTGATTCATGTGTATAATGGGGGAGGTGTGAAAATAAGTAAGGAAAAAGAATAATCCTACTAACGTCATGGAAAGTATAGAGTGGAGTCATCCTAAGGAGTACATGAAAAAATAAAATAATGGAAAATATCATGTTAGTGTACATCGGATCATGATTCACTATGAGAAAGTGAAAGTGAATGTCGGGTGGGAACACTAATATGTAGGCATGCGAAGATGCGCAATAATGCCAAATATGAGATGTAAACAAACTAACACAAAGAGCAAAATAAGACTCAAATCCCGATAATGACTCAGGATGCCCACGTAGCCAAAATAGGCATATAATATAATATAGTTCGACATATCATAAGGGTGGGGTTTAATCCATAAACCCAAATTTAGGGTTCCTAATAAATTGTTTTGAAAAGAGGCGCTCAAGTGTAAAAGGGTGGAGAAAGGGAGGAAATCCTACTTTTAGAGTTTATAATTAAACCATATTTTTGTCTTGTTTGAATTTATGAAAATATATTATGTGAATACTAGTAATAAAAAAGATATTAGTTGATGTGAGATAATGGAGTAAGACTAAAAGATACTAAAAACTGGAAGAATAGTAAATAAACCACACTAATGAATTAGGAAAGAGTGAGACTAGACCTCCTAGATGATTCTGCTACTGATTTTTGAAGGAGAACAGACTAATTTTATGGTGGTGGAATGATGGTGAAGCAGGGATAAGGTAACAAGTGGAAAAAGGTGGTATGACAATGAGGTAAGAAAGGTAAAAGGAATGTTGGAAACTTGAATTTTTTGAAGTGACGACGCCCTAATTTTGAGTAAGGAATGTTCCAATTGCTAAAAAGGTGTCTTTTGGGAATGAGGCCATGACCTCTTTAAATAGTAAAAATTAGGGGTTTAAGGGATTGAAAATTGACATAGTCTCCGGCCTGCCAATTGGCATACCCCTGGCTTGCTAGCGACGTAAAGTACATCCCTACCTATAGGCAGGGGGTTTGCGTTGCCAATAGGCAGTCTGAAAAAGACTTTTTTTTTTATAAAAAATGGTATAGAATGCTAATCATAAGTTCGAATTCCACATGGATGGGACGTTTAGAAAATGGATTCAAATCCCTATGATAATCTATTGGTCCACGCCCAGGTTCAAGAGTTAGCGAAAGTCAAATAGGGCTCGATAATGCCCTATGGCTTCTAGATGGGGGTCCTCAGAGTAAAAAGGCAAGTACACACGAACCGTGAGGAAGATTGGTGCACAGTATCAACCATTAGAAAGGGTATTAAGATCATTATGAAGGTGAAAATGAGGTTCTATAGGTTTCAAGAGCTGACCAAAGTCAAACAGGGCTCGGGAGTGCTTGGTGGCCTCTAGGTCAGGGTTTAGAGTAAAAATGTTAGTATGCACAAACTGTAAGTATTATTCGCGCATGACATGAACTGTTCGAAAGAGGATTCAGAGCCCAATGAAGTTGCAATGAGCTTCACTAGGGTTAGAGAGTTTAACAAAATCAAATGGGGCCTAGGAGCACCCCATGTCCTCTAGATCAGGGTCTGGAGTAAGACCTAGGGTATTATGGTGGTAGGAGAAGAGTTATGGACCTAAGGAGCTATTTAGAGGTTACTAGGATAGAGTGAAAAGAGATTCCCATGATGAGTGAGCTTAAAAAAATTGAAGGTCATCGAAAGATTGACAAATCATCAATGTTTATGAGTTTTGGAGGGTTAAGGCCTCTGCTAGGTATTTGAGGGAGTGAAAGTTATCGATTCCATGGGTAGAGTCCAATTATGTGGGGACCGAGGTTGATTATACAGACCTAAAGAGTTGAGAGTGACTGATTCATAGGGTCGATGTCGATTTGTGGACCTAAAGATTTGAGCTGAGGGTCGAGGTTGATTCTGCGGACCTAAGTCAATTCTGCAAAATTGGGCCAATTTTGCAGACCTAATGAGTTTAGGTGATCTATTTAGAGGGTCGGGGTCGTGTTTATGGAGCTAGGTCAATTCTATGGAACTAAAGAGTTGATATCATGGATTAATAGGGTCGAGGTCAATTTTGCAAACTTAGGTCAATTTTGGTGACCTAAAGATTAAAGGTGAATCCTTTTAAGGGTCAAGATCAATTCCGTGGACCTAGGTTAATTCTGCAAACCTAAAGACTTGAGGTGACCAATTCAGAGATTCAAGGTCGATTATACAAACTTAGGTTAATTATGCAGACCTAAAGAGTTAAGGTGATCGATTTAGAGTGTAGAGGTCGATTTTGTGAACCTAAGTGAATTTTGTGGACTTAAAGAGTTGAGATGACTGATTTATAGGGTCGAGGTTGATTCTATGGACCTAAGTTAATTATGCAGACCTAAAGTGTTAACACCATGAGGCATTCTTAGATTCTGACTTTACAGGGGAGAGTGTTGGCATTGTGAGTGTTGGCACATTTTGATTTTGATCCCACTAAGGATAAGAAGGTGAGGGTTTTACTGGTGATTTTGTGCTTTTTAATGAATATTCTTAAGGCTATCATGCATTCAATCATATGAGGGTTTTTCGAGAATTTTTGTGAAAGTTTTGGGTATTTTTTTTTATTTTTCTAGGATTTTATGAGGAATTTGAGGGCACTGTCGATAGGCATAGTCAGTGGGGGTGTCTATCTACATAGTGCAAAGACTATGGGGAGGTGAAAGGTTATTGTTGATAGGCATTACTTGGGGACTGATGATCTACATAGTCCCTAGTTCCTGATAAATAGGGGAGTCCCTTTTCATTTTCCACACCTTCATTCAAGTGAATCTCTTTCTTTCTCCATCTAGCAATTAGTTTTGAGTGTATTTGTTCAAAAGAACTTATGGAGGGAACGGTGGATAATTCTTGAATGGCTACTAGTGATTGGTCCAACTTGGAATAATGTGAGGATGATGCATTGTTACTAGGGAGAAAGAATGCCTATGAATATTTTGGGTCTGTCCTTGATGACAGAGTTCTATTGCGAGAGCAAGCGAATCACTGTTCTATGAGGGTGAAGAACCCAAATTGATATATAAGTGCTTGATTTTTATTTTCATTTTTATGTCTTCTCTTTCTCCTTATCCTTGAGATGTTAAAGGGTTTTCCTTATTTATGTGTAGGTCGATATGGCTTCGTCAAGTATTTTCTCCCCCATGACTTAGCATGGATAAAAATGGTGTAGGATAAACTTCCCTTAATAGTGAAGTTGATGGTAGAGGCTATTGGGTTTAGCCATCTGGTTGGGGCTTTCAATGAGAGGCCTCGTTCTAAAGCGATGTTGTGTGCTTTTGGAGAGAGATGGTGGGACACCAATCATACATTCCACTTTGGTTTCGGGGAGATGAAAATTACGTCCATTAATGTTCATCAGTTGACTAGGTTGAAGTGCGAGGGTCACCAGATTATGGTAGACAACTTTGTGTGTTTTTGAGCTTGTAGTTCGAACTGACCTAGGAGATATTTGGAGGATAATTTACAGGGACTCCATTCGATTATCAGTGTTTAAATACACCTCATTATCTAACCAAATTGAGGAGACTGACGGGCGAAACGTGGGTCAGGCAGCTCATCTGATTATTTTTCTTTTGTTGGGAGGGTTTATGGTGGCAACAAGCAGTGATGTTGTCCATTTGTCGTTACTTCTTTACTTTAGGATCATCTCAAAGATTCATCTGTATAACTGGGGGATCTTTATATTGGACTCCCTTTGGGATTCTTTTGATGCCTTCATTTGGTATTACCAACAAACTTTTACGCGACCCATGTACCTTCTACAATTTCTCTTATTTTCTTATTGTCCTTCCTATTTTTCTTCTTTTTGACATTCTGTATCTCTTTCTGTAGATGTGGTTCTGTGAGGTGATTGGGCACAATGTGGGATTATTAACCTTGAAGGCGAGTGAGTTAAGGAACTTCTCATAGATGTATAGGTGGATGACGTCAAACAGGAAATTGAACCAGTCCTTAGTTTTAAAGGATGTGTGAGTAACGTTGAACACCTTGACAAGCGACCAAGTTAGGCTTTGCTTTCCATCCTTTCAGTGAATTTTATATTTTTGTTTTCACTTGGTAGATGACTGACCTTTATATGGAAACATGTGCAATCTACCTTTGGCATTTTTCCTTGAAGGCCGCAAGGATTACAGGTTTGGATGACCAGATGCAGAGGTTAATGGCACATGAGTTTGGTTACATATAGTACCTGGGGGAGAGGGTGGTGAGAAAATTAATGGAGGGAAAGGTGGAGGTCCTACCATCAGCAAACCTTGAGTTCATGAGGTGGGTGAAGGAGATGTCAGACGAGGCGAGGGTGATAGCGATGGAGGGTGAACCCTATATGCTCTATACGAATACGATAAGGGGATATGATTACCTAGACTTTGTAACCAGTTGGTTAATTCTTTCATCTATCTATGATAAGGAGGGTATGCCTCCACTAACATCGAGATTTGAGAGAGGTACTAGTGCACCGATGGATTCAATTCATAGCTCGAGGAGTGGCATGCAATACCCCATAGTTTTATTGATTTTATTTAATGGGATTAATTAAATTAAATTAAATGGAAATTAATTAGAAATTAATTCGGATTTAAACACTAGCGAGACGTGAGTTGGTATTTGATTATGATGATAATGTTGAATATTATAGGATATATGTGGTAACATGTGATTATTGAATTTATTTAAATTATCGCGAGTCATAAATACGATAATTCGGGAAATTAAGTTGGGATGCGCATGTCAGTCGCGTCAGGAATTAATTTAATGAGATATAAAAGTAAATTATAATTTTATCACCCGTATGGTTATTTTGAGTGCGCCAATATGTTCGGAGGGGTCAAAATAGTCAGAAAACACTAGCCGGGGGTTTAGGTTGGGTCTCGGGGCATTTTTAGGCCAAACCAGCACCCCGATAGGGTATTTTAGTCATTTTAATTTTCAGGGGATTTGGACCCACGAATTTTAGGGTTTATTTAGCTGCCAATTTTAGGGCCATTATCAGCCAAAAAGAAAGAGTGGTCAATATGAGATAGAGGAGAAGTTACAAAAAAGGCTTTCAAAGCAATAACCACCATCCACCACCATAATTCACCGGATTTGTCACCGGAGAGAGAGGGAGAACGAGCCATTAGCATCACCAGCAGATTAGAACACCAATTATAAGGCAAGTGATTTGTATTTATTTAGTTTTAACGAATATATCATCCATGCTATTGTAGGATTAAATGATGAACACTCATGAAATTTGGAGAAGAATCCTAAATCTTGGATATGACTTGCATGTAGATTAGTTCTGGAAGTAATTCAGTAGCAAAATCGTAACCCTAGTTGAATTAAAAACGGAGTTGGAAGAGAAATATGATGCCTCATGACGACATAGAAGAAAATAGGTTTTTATGTTAATGTGAAGATTTAATCCAAGAAAAGGCTAATTGTTGATGATTTAAAGGTTTTGGAACGTTAGGAATCATGTAAGGAGGTTGTATAATGATCACATATACTTATATTAGGATTTCACATCATGTAATGACATCTTGGGGCAAATCTGGGACTGAAAAATAAAGAAACCCGTAGCCTGCAACTGCTTGATCGGTCGATCGACATTCATCAGTCGATCTATCGATCGATGATCAGGCACGATCAATCGATGCCCCCAGAAATGCTGATCTTTTACCCCTTTGTGAATTGTAGCATTAACGGCCACCGAACATTGTAGTTGGGGATTTTTTGAATACCTTAGGACTTGAGGGAGACCGGTAGGGATATAATTGAAACCCAAAACATATTAGGATTGAGTTGGAATGTAGCATTGAATTTACGAGTGTCCGAGGAGTAATTCCCTATTTTGTGATGCGAGAACATGTCTTAAATTATTAGGAGTGATAAGTTAGAATTTGGGGACATAAATAAGGAGTTAAGAGTACTAAATTAATAGGTGGTAAATATAGGAGACTTAGTAACCTCTTTGGTTAGAATTAAGTACTCGAAATTATACACCGTGAGACGTATCAGTGAAATATAATATATATCATCCGGAATAATCATATTGTATGAATTAGACTAATGGTATAAGGCTGAGAATATGCGTTTCATAATGAAACAAGTTATCTGAGTTGTGTGAATGCTTAGTATATGAATTAGTATGTGTATGACATACCTACTTTACTTGCTGTCACGGGAGGTCGACTTTCGAAACAGGGCCATCAAATCTTTGTGTGCCTACGGGGGGATTTAGATTGGTACCTTAAGGACATAGATTTGTGAATGGCTTATTTGTGAGTTAATAAGTCAGCTGACTATGGGAGCGTAGGTATGTGCGTGACCCATAGGTATGTAAACTATGTACGCCTCCAATATGTGTGATTTTGCTTATTGAACGGTTCCTGAGAGATTCGGAACACGTAGTCCTTATGTACGTGATGTATCGTGATTCGACAATAGGGTATTTGTGCACCGCAGCTTAGCCTAGGGGTGACCTATTTGTATATTTGCACTAGGAATAATATACTTGTGATTTTAACGAACTCATTTGTTAAAGTGTGTATATAAATTATTGGGACATTTTGAATGGAATTTAATACGAAAAATTTCCTATCGTAATTGTTATACATTAATTTGATTAATGAAAGGGTGAAATATATGCAGGTTATATTAGAAGGTTATATATAAACCCCCATATTATAATGTGAGAATAAGAAGGGATACAAATTAGTTATTTAACGACATAACTAGGGCGGGTTAAAGGTATACGTTAGGCGTTCATATTAGTTGAGAGGTGAGGAGCTCATGTTAGAGTACGTAACTAAAATGTATATAAATTAAACACTTGCTATTTTTAAACTATTTTCACCTCGGGCTCTGACCCGTTTTCTTTCAAATATAGTTTCTTGTAATACCTTTTAGGTTCCCATCCACGGGGATTCCAAGCATAGCAGTTCCATTTCATTGACGTGTTGTAGTTGTTGTGGAAGTTACTGGATCTGGATAGTAGACGCCTCCACATTCTACATTGATTCTATTTCGGAGTCATTCATCTATTAGGGCATGTTGCCCATTTCCATTTAGAGACAACTTTCTCATATTTTCAGTTTCATTTCAGTTTCGGAGTTATTTAACTATTCAGAATTTGTATTTGGTTTTATTCAGTATTTGGATTATTCAGAGGAGTGTTACTCCAGACTCATTTATTATTTCCATTATTATTCTGTTGTGACAGTGTTATGATTGTGGTATCGTTAGCTAATAATATATTTGGTTGCATGTTCAATTAATTTGATAAAATTTGACAACTCACTTTTTAAATATTAGGTGGCCAGTAATTGTTTAAAAAAAAGAAAATATTTTCGACAGTGATGCTATGAACTGAACCAACTTGACATTTTGTATTAAATTGAATAAAGGAGTATCTACCCGGTATCTAATTAGTCGGGGTGTCACATGGCACAGTGTCGATGGAGGAGGATGTTTCTGTTCAGTATCTGTCCATTACTTCTTACCATATTTTGCTGGGTGGTGGGGATGTTATCTCGGTGCCTCATCATCCTCAGAGAAGAAATACGGTTTTGCAGGTCTTCCTGAGGAGGCTCTCTAAAGAGAGGACTTCCTTTTTTGTTTCTCACTTTTTCTTCTAATTTTCCTCCTTCTATTACTGACTTGCATACTTTTACTGGACTCATTCTTTTGCAGACTATTTATGTATCTGCATCTTGTCTATAGGACATTCGAGTTTGGATGGCTTCGGTGTCCGACTATGTGAGGAAATAAGCCAAGTCTTGCTTGGTGCCACCAGCCACTTCTGAGGAGAGATGTTGTTCCACGAGTGGGGGATCTACCGCTCGTCGTCAGAAAATGTGGATTCGTTGAGGTTCCTGAGGTGGCAGTTTTTAATTGATGGGGTTTTTGGGAAGTTTCAGCTGTGTCCCGATTTATTTTGTTTTTTTACTTCTTTTTTCCTTTTCTTATTCTCTCTGTACCTGAAAAATGTAAGCATATTGACAAATATATATAAGATGCAATTTTTATCTTTTTTTATTCATCTTGGATTAAATGACCCGGTCTACTTGCACCTTATTTTTCTGTTGAGGTTTTATTTGTTACATAGATAAGTAGAAAAGATGGGAGAAATACTCAAAAATGTTTTTTAGCAAATAAAATGTTATTGACGAAAAAGGTCTTTATTGGATAGTTACATGCAAAAAGGGGAAAATAGAAAATTTCCAAAAATGGGGGATTTCGATTGACATATCACTTAACCTACCTATAGGCATATTTTTCAAGTCCACATAACTTTTTTATCTTTTTTTTCACTTCTGTACTTAGGAGTACTTAGGAACATAACCCATGCTAGCAGGTTAAATTTTTTATTTCTTATGGGTTCCTTTGGGTATAAAAAGGGGCTTGGAGGGGGGTTTCTGTCACCACACTTCAATCTTGTCTCTTTGCAGTCTTCTTCTTTTCTTGAAATGGCGCTTTCCATGAACAAAACATTTTGATTTTATCTTGAGGGTTTGTAGGCCATGTGCCTCTATAATGTCAACTATGAAGCTTTTAACCTGCGTCTTGTCACCTTATGACATAATCATTCTTTAGATTAGAATCTCTTAGAAGCACAACTGCATTTTTGGTATCCCCCAAGAAATGTTTTCACTTTGGCATGGATAAAGTATGCCCTACTTATGAGGAATTTCATGCAATGTTGGGTGTCAACCCAAGCCTTATGGAAGATATGTTAGACTTAGTTGACTGACCACTGGTGTACAACTAAATTTTTTCTCTCCCAGTGGTATTGAACTCGATGTGACAAAGAGATTACACTAATAATGAATTTGCTAATGTTGTGGAACTAGTTATGACTACCAGGCTACTTTGAGTGATCGGTGATATGAAAGATGATCCTCAGGTGGCCATGATATTATTTTGGATGTCTGATCATTATAATTCAACATTTGTCATACTCGAAGAGACTCTGAATGGGTTGGATGCCTAGAAATAAGGTTGGGTCAATTTTTTACAGGGGAGCCCTATGATACTATTCATATGTTTGTCGAAGAGACTATTCTTGGCGCCTCCTCCTGAGTACCCTCTAATGGGCATCCCAAATTTCTTTTCTCATTCTTTCTTCAATTTTCCCATCTATGAAGAATTGAGTGAATTGCTTGTGGAGCAAAGGTCTAGGAATCTTCGCTCGTCCGTACTGTTGTGGGGAAGTCTTCAACTTGTTTTTTAATTGGAAGATTAACGATATATGCGGTTGGTGGGACTTTGTCAAACCACTTTTTATTTTCCATGGCGTCTCCTGCTCCAAGTGGGATGGGAGTAGATTGTTATTGCCCGTATAACCAACTTCTTTTTGTGGAGGATCTGACTGAATCGTTGAGAATGATTTTGGGGGCTTTGTGTCAGCGCCATTTATCATCTAACCATCCGTTTCAGTCTGTTAGGGAGACTGGATTTATTTTTGGGGACTATTTTAAGTGGCTATGGAAGCATGTGGTTATGAAGATTTGTGTCTAGGAGACTGGACAAATACGACTTGTTATGTTTGACACTTTATAGCAGGGTGTCATGATTTCATCCAAGAAGATTAAGGTATATCGTTGCATGGAGTGGATACGGAATCATAACTCGAATTGGGATTTTTGGGGCTTTTCGAGGACTGTAAATGATGATTAGGAGGGTCCATCTGGTAGATGAAGGCAGGTCTTGAACATGAGGGAGGTGTTAGTAATATATAGGTTTGTTATGTGGGGTTCGTGATTCTTGGTTTGTGAAGTTCATAAGAGTGTTGTTTATTTTTCATTCTTTTTACTGATGTTACATATAACTACCATATTCATCATTTTAATAAAAGATGATGATGATTTCGATGTATTTTGTCATGCCTTTTGATGAATTCTTTTACTTATACTATCTATACCGATCGTTAATGCATACATAATCATTGTTTTCGTTTAAATGATGGGGAGACTAATGTTCTTGGAGGGATGAAATAATAGCCTTTTGTGAAAGAGAAAGGACTGAGCCCAAGAGTGCCTTATGCGATGCCTACATACCTTGGTGAAGTTTTAAAATTTTGAGCTTCTCCATTGAAAATGTGATTTTTGAGTGGATCGGGTCGTACATAAATCTGAGCAAAGAGGGGGGACATTCTTTTTTATAGAAAAGTAGGGAAGTGAGAAGAATCGTAGCATGACGTGAGTTCAGACCAGGGGTAAAATTTCTTAAGAAGGCCCAAATTGATAAGATGCGCCATTTCCTCTCCATCGAAGTCTGCGAGCATAGCGGCGCCACCTGATAGGATTTTCTTTACAATGTAGGGGCCGCTCCAGTTGGGATTGAACTTTCCTCGAGGGAAAGATCTTTTTCTTGGACACCGCGGACCTTGACCTTTTTTATTGAATGATCATGAAATACGACAATGGTACCCTTGTATGTGATATAGGTCTTTCAACCTCCTTTCATCTAAGAGTACAAGTTCTTCGTAGCGGTTTTGATGCCAATATCTTCGTTGACCTAACTTCCGAGCATAACCCACAGGAAAGGTATTTCGAGTTCGACAGGAAGGACTGCCTCCATGTTGTAACACCCCATGATTTTAAAACTGTAAAATCCCTTATAAACAATAAATTTTTGGAATTTATTAATTTTTATACTTAAAAATATTCGTTTTGATATAAGTAAAATGATATTTTAATGGGAATTGAAATCTGGATTTAATTCGAGAAATTATAACTTTTTTTTATAAAATTTGGGGGATTTTGGTTTGTTAGGGCATCAAAATCGGTTCAGCCCTCGAGGCACACCTGGTTGCTCGAACAGTGGGAGGAAACAAGAGTTCTTTTAGTAATGTGTGTGTGTGTAGTACTCAAACTCTTTTCTTTTATTAAAATAAAAGGTGATGTGTGCATTATTTTGTATATTTTATACCCAAATTTATACCCTGTTAGTCCCATTTTGTTTTATTTAATAAGTTCTTAGGATCATTTTATAAAAAAGGGAAAAAAATGCAAGAATAGTTGAATTTTGATTCAAAACAGCAATTCTAAGTATAAAATGGGTGCTTCGATAATTTTATAATATTCTTGTGCTAATTTGTGAAAAAAGTTGCCTAGTGAAATTTTTGCAGGTAATGATGGAATTTGGTGCAAATTGATGATCAACTCGAAAAGGTGCGAAAAAGCTGATTTTTACGATCGTTCGAGAAAAAACTATTTTTACACTTCCGAAATCGTAAAAAAAAAGTCGGGAATTTTTGTTCTTTGAATTGGATGAAATTTGGCATGCTTGTTCAGCAAAAAAAAAAAGAAGACTTTTCGAGTGGGGGGAAATTTAAGAGGTGCGAGTTGAAGAGGTGGAAGTTGAAGAGTTCCACCAAAACCCTAATGCCTCACCCTAAGCCTATAAATAGGACCCTTTGGCTCATTATTTGGTGTGTAAAATTTTAGAGAGAGTCACTTTAGAACAATTATTGGTAGTTTTATTTTGAGAGTATATTTTTATTGAGGGCCAAGAATTATGTTGTGGGAGAAGTTTTGTCAACATCAATTGTAAGACACATCATTTGTAAGTTATTTTATTAATGAAAATTCATATTCATTCATGCAATTTTGTGATGTCTTCCATTATGCTAGCGTAATTTCTTTACTAGGACTAGGTAAAATTTATCATGTTTGATTAATATTATGCGTGCTTGAAATTCGTCTTTGTTCCCGATATGTGCTAAAGGTCTTAAAAATTCAGTATTCATTTAAAACGACTCGAGAGTGTGATTTAAACCTTTGGCTCTGTTTGAGAAAAAAATCATATTTTTATTTTTAAGTGTGAGTACTTTTTGATGGATTATGCTTGACTCGATTGTTTTGATAGTCCATGCTTAAAGACCGTACTTTGAAATCTAAAAATGAACTTTTAAGGGAATAGGGATTTTAGTTGTCTTAATTTAGATACGTTAAATTTTATAGGAAACTTAACCGTGTTATCCTCCGAATTAAATATGACGAGAGTCAGTTTAATTGGAGTTATAAAATCGGGACTGCCGAGTTTAAATTATTACATAATATTAGTTAATTGTGATAGATGGATCCAACGTCCTAGTTTTTACGGTCCCTTGATTATATCTCTCATAGTCCTACTTTTTATTTTTGTTTTCTTAGTTTAATTATGACATCTCATTTCTAGACCCATTTCGTCTAGTTGGAAAGTTACAATTATTTTTAACGAAAAAAATTTGATAAATCACTGTGGGTGCTTACACTCGCTATTCTATAATAGCCCGTGCACTTGCGGTATTTGATAAAATTGACAACAAAAGGCACAAGTTTAGGGTTTTTAAAACAAATTTTAATCTTCTAAAAAAAAGTATTAGCCTCCCATGTTTATACCTCCTCTCATCTACAAAACCTAAACCCCATTTAAATCAACTTTCAGCCCAAGTTTTGAAGAACTAAACCAAGTTTTCTCAAGATTGTCCAGGAATGTGTGTTTATTTGTTTCTCGGGAGGAACTCCGTCATGCAATCAGACTCTTCAAATGAATTTTTATAGGCATGAATACTTCTATTATTCCCCTTTAGTATTATGCATTTTAAATGTTGCTTAAACACTAACAATCATTGTTTTCTTAAAATAAATAAGAGAGACTAATAAGGTAACTGAAACCAAAGTTGAAATTATTTTTATTCAATTCTCTAATATGAATTACGACTCAAAACTCTCGTTGGCTTATAATAATACTATTCATCCACTAAATTTTAACAACTTATCTATACGCGAAACACTCTATGCATTCGACTAGGTGAGACTCCATTCGCTTCCCACATAGTTTGACTCACCTTTAAACTCACCTCCATTGTGGGAGTTTTCTCAAGACATACACACAGTCAAACTATTTTCTTTTCTTTGAATGAAGTTCAGCCTCTCCTAAGTTTCCTCTTGTTTTTTTGCCACCAATACAAAAAAATGCTCTATTGGGACTGGTATATTAGGGACGGTTTGAGTAGACGCCCCTAAAACTAATTATTTGGGACGGTAAAAACACCCATCCTATATATGATTATTATTGGGGACGGTTATACTCACCTGTCCCGAATACCACCTAAAAAAAGATTATAGGGAACGATTTTTTGTCCGTCCCTTAAAAATTGGTGCTTCAAAATTTAACGGACGGTTTCTTTTTATTTTTTCCAATTCAATTGGACAGTTCCCTCCATACCTAAATTAATTCCCCCGTAAAATCACAATTACTCATTTTCTCTCTTTCTCTCTCTCTCTCTCTCTCTCTCTCTCTCTCTCTCTCTCTCTCTTCCTCTATACCCTCACCCCCTCCTCTCTTTGGCTCCATAACCGCAAGCTCTCTCACTCTCCCTCGATTGGCACCGGCCTAAAACCCTCACCAAACCCAAAATCCCCATCAATCGATTTTTTCTACATCTCTCTCGGCTTGGCGACGGTTAACATGGTATTCAATTCTAAGGTATCAAATGACTTTCACTCTAGATATTATTTTTTGTTTTATCTAAATATTAGTTTTAGTTTGACTGTGAAGAATATTTGGGTAGTTAAAACTTCCTTTTTGTTTGTATTGTGATTTATTTAATATAGGTATCGTTTCACTAGTAAAACATTTACATGGTTTGGAATTTTTCTATTTGTTTGGCTGTAGGGTAATGATAATGATTTGGAACATCAATACCCTTTTTTTTACGACTTCATCAGTAGTGGAAAGTAATTACCTCTTAATTTATATTTTGTACATTTTTTGATATGTCAACCATCTTGTTTACTCACTTGTGTTGTGAAATTACTTTTTGTTTTTCTAGGGCTCAATTGTAGAAGGTTATTTCACAGGGTCACGATGACAGTTCTTAGTTGCTTCAGAATAATACTCAAATTTAATTTTCCTATTTTGATCTTATTCAAAAAATGAATATATTTATATTGAATATAATGAAGTATCTACTTCAATTTAATTGTTGTGATAGTCCACCAAATTAGCAGTTCAACTTAACATATGACACATCTCACTCTTCATGTAAGTTGAATTGGTTGTTAGATAGCACTATTATACTTTGTGAAGATAAAACTTATTGAATTGAGTTTAGTTTGGCAAGAGGGAAACCATGATTATAACATTAAGAGCACGACGTACTTGGAATATACATATATTTTTCATTGGTGCATTTATTGTATGAAATATTTACCCTCTAACTTAAATGATGTTTTCTTATGAATCCTATGTTAGAGAAGATAAATTTCATGTTGACAAATTAGAGTCTTATAACTTGGAATGTAGAGATTCCAGGTATCTTCTACATTTTTGTACATGGTGAAGAATCTCTCAAATGCATTTACAAGCATTTAGATGCATTAGATTGCGAAGTTGAAGCAATTGGCCGTGTTATGAAGTTGAACACAACCCCATTTGAATTTTAAGAAATTGGCCATGTTCATCATAAGAATTTGGTGAGGTTGTTTGGATATTGTGCAGGTACTATGATTCCACTGATAACCAGATATATAATTGCATCGCAAATTTATAATCCCGATGTATATTAGAAAATAAATACTGCATCGAATAATACAATTTGTGATTGGGTTATTTAGGATTCATCCTTTAATTATTACAAATTACAAATATTCATTTATACGACAATGGGAACTTAGAGAAGTGTCTTCATATTGATGTGGGACCTTCCATCCCTCTTACGTGGGATGTTCGTATCGACAATGTACGTAGAAAAGAAAAAGGGTAATAATTTGATCAAATGACTTCACTTCTATCAATTTAGTTTCCATGATTTGGACTCTTTATATCTGTCTTTAGTGAAACTTAATGGAGCTCATAGGTTGACATATCTGCATAAAGGGCTCAAGCCTAAGGAAGTTCATCATGCAATTCCTAAAAAAAGACCCATCTATCAGTTTCTTACCAAAATTCATGGATATAATACTAGACTAAACGATACGTGGTGAAAATTCACATTATCCTACCAAAATTTCAAATACCTTTCCTAAGTTTGAAGGCATTAGAGTGTAATGCTCTCTTACTTATGTGATTGTTTTTCTTCTGTATCAAGAGCAAGTGGCAGCTTACTATTAGAATCATCTAGAATGCCACATTATTATTTGTCATCTCTTAGCACATTGCACCTATTCACATATCTACATTATAATGAATCTAAATATCACTGTTATGTTTGTCATCTCTTAGCACACTGCACCTATTCACATATTATGAATATAGCCCATCTTTCTACCCAAATTGTTTGGATTTTTGGAATCGAAAAGCAATCGAGTAATGTTTAATCTTCAAAGATCGTATATTGACTTTAGATTAACACACTTCACCTATTCTAGTTCTATGTGGATGAATGAATTGATAGAAATCTTAACGATAAGTGGAATGGAAACTCTACATTTTCAAGATCCCCTTCCTAATGGAACTCAAATCTGTAGACTCAAAACTTATAGTCTAGAACAAATCCCTAGCACTTGTCGTGGACTCATCAACATCTCTCTCCTCACCCTCTCTCAAAAAACCAGCAAGGAAAATCCTTTGCTAAATCCTCCCTCCCTTCGATTGCCCAACTGGTGGGTTCTCCCCTGAAGTTAGGTGCTTTAATAATAGATATCACTCGTCCAATCATGGCAAGAGTCTGAATTGAGTTAAACTTAACTAAAGATAGAGTAGAGCATGTTTGGATAGGTTGTGGGGAAAGTGGTTACTGGAAAAAAATTATATATGAATACATCCCTCGGTATTATAAGTTTTGATGCCATAAGGGGCATGACAAAACCAACTGTTTATTTAGATTTCCTAATAAAAAGACTACAGATTCTAATAAAAAGACTACAGATCTAATAAAAAGACTACAGATCCGATAAGTAAACATTTTATTATGTTAAAATCTACCATGGTAGCAGAAATAATGGTCATACCAGAGCAGAACACAACTTAAAATGCAACAAAAATGGGCACTCTATCCGTTCCTAAAAATTCAATGCACAATGGCTTAATCAAAAGAGTGGAAGGCCTAGACAAAGATCCTGTAAGGACACAAGTCTCTGATTGAGTCTTAATGTAGTGTTGGCTCAATTCCATACAAAAACACTTGAGTTATAGGATAGAGTTCTTGAGCATCCTTAAAGCCTATGATCTGTTACAGTTGAAGACGTTATGGCCCGCGTTTCAAGAAAACATCTTTGCTCCATTTCAGTGCCTCGTTTCACGTCATCAACATGAGGATTTAATAGCCTGCAAAAGGTATGAATGCATTAATATATATATAGGAGATTGGAAATTTATTTTGGGTGTTAATATTTTTTTGTTAATTTTTTTTTGAATTCATAGTTCTAAGATTTTGTTCTCGAACACCTTTCCGTAGAAAAATCATATCAAATCCCAAAAAAATGGGAAAAATACGAAACTGGTGGCCACACGTTCATATCAAAATTATCTAGAACTATGGTCTGAAATCTCGTAAGAAAGGTCATTCGAACGACCTCGTTCGAATGAGATTTCATTCGAACAAGATTTCAAACGAGATTTCAGTTTGTCCATGTTTTTCCAGTTTTCATTTTTAACACCCCACTACCCGACTACTTTGTACCAGTTTTAATATGTGAGGGAAGACACTTTTTGTTAAGACTTTCATAATTTTCTAAGGGCTCTTGAGAGAAAAAATTATCTAAGAAAGGTTTCCTTGATTTTTGTTAAAAATGTTCAATCCTTGGAATAAAACCAAGTGTTTCACACCCATAGTTTTAGTTTGTTTTATTCCAAGTTCTTTCATATATATATATATATATATATATATATATATATATATATATATATATATATATATATATATATATATATATATATATATATATATATATATGCTTGGAGTGTTTGGCATCGGGTTCTACTCTACCCTTTAAAGACTTTGTTTGTGTTTGTTTCTACATCCCACAAACAAGAAGACTTTGTTTGTTGCGGCATTCCCACTCGGAGAAAGGCTCCGGGTGCGGATTGACGGTTGATCAAAAGCTTCATTGGAGGATTCCAAGGTTTCGGTGCAGTCCGGGATTGTCTTCTAGGTGGAGGTAGTTACAAGAAGACGCGTCAAGGCTTGGACGGAGTCAAGTCGTGTATAGTAAGTCATCTGACTTGTAAAAATAAAACCGTACTTAGTGGACTTAAGGCTAGGAGTCGTCCGAGGTTTTTTCCATTTGGGTTTCCTCGTACATCGTGGCGTAGTGGTTTCTGATTTATTTTATCCTACTATGTCACCTAGATGCATGCTTAGGACTAAAAGATAAAATATGGTTTAAATCACTACTCATGCTTAATTTGGTGCTAAAATTAATTTGTGTAATATTTAATTAATTTACTTCAAGTCATTAATTTTAATTTGGCAAAATTTGGTTTGTCCTATGTAGAAAAATGAATTAATCTTGTTAGAAAAATTTTAGGACTTGGATTGAATTAAGTTGTTTAAGTGAAAATTAATTTGTTGATTAATTTAATGTCACTTTTAGTTTAGTTTATTTCAATTTGAAGGAAATTATAATTTATAGTTTGTATTGTGTTGAACCATTCTATTCCTCATTAAAGTAAAGTTCATTTAAAATAAAATTTAAAATTTAGGGGCTTTCGCGCCTATATATCCAGATACTCCTATAGTGGAAAAGGGCCGAAGATGGATAGAAAATAAACTCACATTTCTCCCTTAGCTAATACTAACCATCGTAATAAGTCCTCGCAACACAAACTTAAAAATAGGATAGTTGCTAAGTTCCAAAAACTTCAAGGAGGAGAAGTACCTAATGAAGAAGTTCTGATTATAGAATTTATTGATGATCTAACACATGTAATACCCCATATTTTTTATGATCTAAATAATTATGCGAGTAATTATTACAGTGGGATTAATTGAATTAAAATGTGAGAATTTAATTGTTAATTAATCCGGATTTAAAAATAAATATTAACTAGCACACCAAGGGTTAATACTTATTGACTTAATAGTACCGTGTGATATGTAATATGTAACTATACACTTTGATAAAATTTTCGAGAGTGAATAATACGACAGTTTGATAATTTAAGTTTGACACGCGTGTGAGTCGTGTTGGGACTTATTGAATGGCATATAAAGATAAATTATTTTTATGTAACTCGTATCGTAGTTTTTAGTGCACCGTTGAGTCTGGGAGGGTCGAGATAGTCAGAAAACTCTACCGAGTATCTTATTTGGACTCCGGGAGATTTTAGGCCAAACCGACACCTCGTAGGGGTAGTTTGGTAATTTCGACTTTTGGGAAAATTAAATGGACGAAAATTAGAGAATAATTATATCATCTACGGGAGTTCCATTAGGGTGAAGTTACACAAAAATCAAGAACGTCCACAGAGGGTGTGAGGGAGAACCAAATTCCAAGAGGGAAGGCCAGATTATCCTCACCTTGCACAACCGTGACCACCAACGCGTAGATCGAGAAGAGAGGAACGTGGATATACCAAAATCACCAAAGAATTCAGACCTTTAATTTAAGGCAAGTGTTTATTACTTGTCTTCTTTAGCAATAATCATACTCATGTTAGAGTATGTGAAATTAACCATTGATTTACATGTTAATTGGGTCAATATTGGAGTTTAAATGATGAATCGAGATTGGGTTAATTAGTTGCTGATATTTCTTCATGTATGTAGAGGTTAAACTATGAAATTTAATCATGTATTGATGAACAAATCTGGGTTGATTAGGTTCTTTAATTGAAATTCTGGAAACTAGGGTTCATGTGAATTAATTTGAGGGTTTTATATAATTATGATGATTAATGACGAATTAAGGATCCTAGGATGTTAGGAATGACTTATAATCTGTTATGTGTTGATGTGTATTGATGATGAGGTGTTGGGGATTGAATCTTAGAGGTTCGTAGGTTCTAAAATGGTGAAAAATGCTGAAAATCTAGGCAGGAAGACGAACAGTGCAATCTCGCGCGAAGTCGCTCGAACGACAAGTGGCAGTCGTTCAAACGACATGACATCTGGTTTGAACAATAAAGGGAATTTTTGGGAATTTTCTTTTGAGTCCAAATTTGGGTTTACCAGTTTCTTGGAGAGAGAGAAAGTGTCCTATAATAAACTTAAACAAGAAAGGATTTCGAGAAAAGTATGTGATGCTTAATACTTTAATTATTTCAGTATAGAGAGAATGTAACTTGGAGATTACGAGAGAGATAGTAATCTAAATATTTGTACTATACGTAATGATGAAATTAAAATACGTATGAGGAGTATATATGTAGGTTGGAGAAATACCTATAAATTATAATTGGATGTGTGTATGCCTATTATGTGATATTATTGTTAAGAGCACTAATAGATGATAACTCGGGGGTGCAAGAATCCGATTGTTAGGTGAACTAATGAGTGATAACTCGGGGGTGCAAGGATTCCATGGTTAAGTGTACTAATGGGTGATAACCCGGGGGTACAAGATTATTGTTATAGGTGAACTAATGGATGATACCCCGGGGGTGCAGTATTATTATGGTTAGTTTCACTAATGGGTCTTAGCGCGGGGGCGCAATATTAGAACATATATATATATATAGGAAGATGTGATTAAGTACATATACGTAAACTTGTGAATCATTCTACTATGTATAGTTAGTAGAGATGAAAATGTTGATATATAAAATAAATCCTAATAGTATAATTGATTTATTATGAAAACGAGAAAACATATTAATTAGCTGTTCGACATAGGCTAATCTGAAAGCGTATTGTATGGGCGATATGGGTATATTACTCGTGAGTGTTGATACTATTAGAATGACTACAGACTAGTTATACTGGGTGGTGTAACTAGGGGAAAAATTAGATGTACGTTAGTCGTGCACAATAGATGAGAGGTGAGAAGCTCATGTGAGAGTTCGATAACTAACATACGTATACGACTTATTTTAAGAACTAGTTTTAAATACTTGCTGAATCATTTTTAAACCTCGAGCCCTGACCCGTTTATTGCATCTCTCCTCTTTCTTGCTATATATATATATATATATATATATATATATTATACCAAGTGCTCAGCCGCAGGGGTACCCAAATTAGAGATTGGATTGTTAGGCGTGCTGCAGCTATTGTGGAAGTTGTAGGTCCTTGCAGTATACGCAATCTATTCTTTTCGTTCAGTTTCTCTTAGACTTCCTATTTAGGGCATGTGTCGCCCGCTTCTAGTCTTTTATCAGAGATATTGTATTTAGTTTCTTTTATGGTTTGGAGTTTTGAACTTGGAGGTTTTACCCAGTCTTATTTATTTCCGTATTAAATTCTTATTCAGTACTTATTATTTCCTTTGTGTGGTGAATGGTTTATAATTTACTTTTGGAATGTTGTGGTCAAATGGTTTTATTAAAAAGGGATTTTTTTTTACACGTAGGTTAATTATATTATAGGTGATTAATATGGACTATATTATTTTTTACAGTGATGCTAAGAATGAACCGACCGTATATCCTGTTTTAAAATTTGGTAAAGGACTGATCACCCTATATTTAATTGGGCGGGGTGTCAAATGTGGTATCAGAGCATCAGGTTCTAAAGTGCGTTAGGATTTGTATGGCTTACTATGTTTTCATCTTTGCGTCCTTTGATATAGAGACCTATCTTTAGGACTGTTGTGATCTTAATTTTGCTATTTCGTCTTCAGCTATTTGAGATTTAATAATAAGTGTGGACTAATAAAATTATTTCTCGTCTCAAATGCCTCCTCGACGTGCACCAAAAGACAGACAGGCCAGCCAGAGCAGCCGACAGTGCAGGCTCAGGGAACAATGAACACAACAGATGTTGCCGCGATAGTTGCACAAGCGATGATTGTAGCCCTAGAGGTGGTGTAGCATTACCCACCCCAGGTTCAAGAAGTAGCACTGATTCCAGTGCATCCATTTCCCACTGTATGGGAAATAGTGAGAGAGTCATTTCAGAGGGCATGTCCCCCCACAGTTCATGGGCAGTTCTGATGTGGTTATTTCTAGTCATTGGAAGAAGGACATACAGTGACACCTTCGAATGTATGAGTGCATTGAGGTTTAGAGGAAAGTTTTGGCTACCTTTAAGGAGAGCGGGGAAGCCTTAGAGTGGTGTGAGTCCACTACTACTACCGAGGAGTGAGAGTTTATGTCAATCAGTGATTTTTAGGTGCGGTTTGACCGTAAGTAATTTCCTTTCGCCGTCAAGATTAAGATGAGGTGAAAACTTTTAGACCTCACCCATGAAGGGAGAACAGTTGCAAAATACAAGGATGAGTTCACGCGATTAACAAACATAGTACCGAATGAGGTGACTACTAAGGATAAGCGCATTCATATGTTCATGGATGACTTGACATGGAGGATACGCCAACATCTCTTGGGTAACCTATCTCTACGCTCATATACAGACGTTCTGAATGCAACCTTTTTGCATTTTCAGGACAACCGCTTCCATGCTAAGGGAAGCAAGTGAAGGGGAGAGCCCAACAGTTGGGCAAGACAGGGGGAGGTAGTGCCACTGGGGCACCATTTGAGCAGAGTCAGAGGCGAGGTTCCCAGCAGGGGGAGTCTGCTAAGAGGTTTCGTTCTGGAGGTTTCAGGCGTGGTTATGGGGGTTGGAAGCAGGGCCACCAAGGCCAGCACTAGGGCCAACAGCAGGGAGGACAGCAGGGCCAAGTTAGGGGTGGTAACGACCAATAGGGCCGAGGCTATCAGGGACAGAAGGGAGGAAACTTCATCGGGAAATGTTATACTTATGGCAAGACTGGCCATAAGAAATAGTAATGCCCCGATAAGGACAGAGTTCCTCAGCACAGAGGTGCTCACCAAGAACCCCAGAGACCTATTTTTCCCACTGCCCTACCAGCACCAGCTCCAGTTCTAGCTTTACCCGCAGTTACGATACAGCAGGGGCAGTTGCAGTATGGACGTGTCTATAACGTCCACCAGGCCACAGTTCCTCGGGCACCACCCACAGTGGAGGGTAAGTTTTCTATCCATGGTACTTTGGGTCGTATCTTATTTGACACGGGGGCATCAGACTCCTTTCTAGCCACTAGCTTTGCACGGGCCACTGGGTTATTAGGCATGGAAGAGAGTACAGTGACATGTGTAGACTCACCGTTAGGTAGTGGGTCACTGATTTTTTTCATATGCTAAGGGGTAGGCATAGAGATTGGAAATTTGGTTTTACTGACAAATATGCTAGTGTTAGATATGTCTGAGTACGATGCCATTATTGGAATTGATTGGCTAGTTGAGTATAGGGCCATGATTGATTGATTCAGTAGGAGTATTGTGTTCTACATTCCGAGCGAGGAGATGTTCTAAGTGGCGATGCCTCATTCTGAGGGAGGGTCGTCCACCCACTTGTTTTATATAGAGGATGAGGCCTCTGCAGTAGTGGTTCCACTCAATTCAATTCCCGTCATCTGCGAGTTTGTTGATGTATTTTAGGATACACCGGGGTTGCCTCCAAGTAGGGAGATTGAGTTCGTGATAGACTTAACACCGGGCACTCGTCCGATAATACGTGCGCCCTACCATATGGCTTCAGTAGAAATAAGGGAGTTACGGGATCATGGGACTGGGTTTCATCCATAGGAGTACCTCGCCTTGGGGTGCCCCAGTTCTGTTTGTGAAGAAGAGGGATGGGTACCTATGACTTTGTATTGATTATTAGGAGCTTACCAAAGTCATGATAAAGATTAAGTATCCGTTGCCTCGCATCGATGACTTATTCGACCAGTTAAAAAGATCATCCCACTTCTTGAAGATAGACTTGAGGTTCGGGTACATCGGGGAGCAGGACATGGCTCAGACTGCTTTTCTAGCGAGGTATGGGTCGTATGAATTCAGGGTTATGCCATTTAGGTTAACCAACGCCCCAACAGTATTTATGGACTTAATGAACAAAGTATTCAGATAGTTCCTAGATCAGTTTGTAATTGTCTTTATAGATGACATCCTGATTTATTCCCGCACCGAGGAGGAGCATGTCGAGCACTTACGTATGGTTCTGCAGACCTTACGAGAGCATAAACTGTATGCCAAGTATGAGAAGTGTGAATTTTGGTAGAGGGAAGTATAATTTTTGGGACACATTATACTAGAGAGATGGATATCTGTGGATCCTAGTAAAGTATCAACGGTGAGGGAGTGGCGACAGCTCACTACACCGATGGAGGTGCAGAGTTTTCTGGGATTAGCCGAGTACTACAGATGATTTATTAGGGGATTCTCAAAGATTATGGGTCCGATGATGAATCTGACTCTCAAGGGTGTACCATTTATTTGGGATGATGCATTTCAGTTGGCGTTCGATGAGCTAAAGGATAAGCTGACTTTAGCATCGGTACTAGCACTACCTAGGGCAGGGGTTGAGTACCTGGTTTATACAAGAGCCTCCTTATAGGGGCTTGGGTGAGTACTTAAGTAAGAGGAGAAGGCTATATCTTTTTCTTCCCTTAAGCTTAAGCCTCACGAGAAGAATTACCCCACCCACGACTTAGAGTTGGCAGCAGTTGTGTTTGCGCTGCGAATTTGGAGGCGTTATTTATTAGGGGAACAATTTTTCTTATTGACAGACCACAAATCATTACAGTACTTGTTCACACAGAAAGAGTTGAATTTGAATCAACACATGTGGCTTGAGTTTGTAAAAGATTAATAGTCCGAGATACACAATCACCCGGGGAAGGATAATATAGTTGTTGATGCGTTGAGCCATAGGCCGGTAGATGAGACAGTCGAGGTGTTGAAAGTGAAATGGAAGCAATTGGGGAAACATGATGCAGTTTCCAGGTCCTTCATGTTAGTTATGACCGTCACACCATAAATAGTGACAAAAGTGATTCAGGCACAGGCGACAAATCCTTTTTACCAAGAAAGGATTAGATAACTTTTAGCCGATGGAGCCGAGTCATATTCGGTGAGCTCCAGGGCGGTTTGCGCTTCAATAGGAGACTCATTGTCCCAGAGAAGGAGGACCTTCGACATGCAGTGATGACGGAGTCGCACGGGTATCGATTTGCGGTACATCCTTATGGGGAAAAAATATGAGGCGACATTATTGGTGGAGCGGAATGAAAAAGGATATCACAGAGTTCGTATCTAAGTGTACTGCTTACCAGTTAGTGAAAGTGGACCACCAGAGACCACCAGGTTTTCTTACCATTGGAGATTCCTACGTGGAAATGGGAAGGCATTTCCATGGATTTTATTTTCGGGTTGCCCACTTTGCAGAGGGGGCACGATTCTATATGGGTTATTGTGGATCGATTGACGAAAGTAGCCCACTTTTTGCCCGTCGGGACAGACTACACAGTGGGATAGTATGCTCAGCTATTTATTGCAGAGATAGTGAGACGGCATGGAGTTCCTCTTAATATCGTATTGTATAGAGACATGACGTTTGTATCTTATTTTTGGGAGAGCTTCTAGGAGGCTATAGGCACCGAGTTACGGTTGAGTACGGCGTATCACCCATAGACCGATGGGCAGACTGAGCGCACTAATCAGATGCTCGAGGATATGTTGCACATGTGCGTCCTTGATTTTGGTGGAGGTTGAGAGCAGTACCTTCTACTGGTGGAGTTTGCTTAAACAACTCCTATAAGTTTACGATTGGCATGGCCATGTTCGAGGCATTGTACGGTAGACCTTGTCGTCCTCCGTCTTGTTGGCTAGAGGTGGGGGACAACAAAGTACTCGGGCCAAAGGTGATTCAGGACACATCGGGCGGAATTGAGATTATTCGAGGTCGCATACGGGTAGCGCAGGACAGGCAAAAAAGCTATACCGATGCTAAGCGGTCCTTTAGAGAGTTCACCATAGGGGACCAGGTTTTACTGAGAGTATCTCCTATGAAGGGGGTAATGAGATTTGGGAAAAAGGGTAAATTGGCTCCGAGATATGTAGGACTATTTACTATTATCGAGAGGATTGGACCAGTGGCATATAGGCTTGGGTTTCCAGAACACCTGCATCGTATCCATTATGTGTTCCACATTTCGTCACTGAGGCGATATCTTCGGGATGACTTGGCACACACTCACATCGTGATCGAGGAGATTGAGTTACAGCCCGACAGTTCATATGAGGAAATACCAATGACTATCCTAGATTATAGTGAGAGGAGGCTGAGGTCAAAGGTAGTTCCACTTGTTCGGGTGCATTGGCAACATCACAATGTGGAGAAGTCCACTTGGGAGCATGAGGCGGATATGCGTGAGATATATCTACATTTATTCATACCAGGTATGCCTTATCTTCTGAATTTCGGGACGAAATTCCATTATCAGGGGGGAAGTATGTAATACCGTATATTTTTGATGATCTAAATAATTATAGGAGTAATTATTATAGTGGGATTAATTGAATTAAAATGTGAGAATTTATTGTTAATTAATCCGGATTTAAAAATATATATTAACTAGCGTTTAACGCCTTAATACTTATTAATCTAATATTATCGTGTGATATGTGATATGGAACTATACACTTTGATAAAATTATCGAGAGTGAATAATACGATAGTTTGGTAATTTAGGTCTGACACGCGTGTGAGTTGTGTCGGGACTAATTGAATGGTATATAAAGATAAATTATTTTTATGTAACTCATATGGTAGTTTTGAGTGAGCCGTTGAGTCCGGGAGGGTCGAGATAGTCAGAAAACTCTACCCGAGTATTTTATTAGGACTCCGGGAGATTTTAGGCGAAATTGACACCCTGTAGGGGTAGTTTGGTAATTTGGACTTTTGGGAAAATTAAATGGACAAAAATTAGAGAATAATTATATCACCTATGGGAGTTCCATTAGGGTGAAGTTACACAAAAATCAAGAACGGACAAGAGGGTGTGAGGGAGAACCAAAATCCAAGAGGGAAGGCCAGATTATCCTCACCTTACACAACCATTACCACTAACGCGTAGATCGAAAAGAGTGGAACGCGTCTATACAAACATCACCAAAGAATTTATACCTTTAATTCAAGGCAAGTGTTTATTACTTGTCTTCTTTAGATATAATCATACTCATGTTAGAGTAGGTGAATTTAACCATTTATTTACTTATTAATTGGGTGAAAATTGGAGCTTAAATGATGAATCCAGATTGGATTAATTAGTTGCTAATATTCCTTCAAGTATTTAGAGGTTAAACTACAAAATTTAATCATGTATTGATGAACGAATCTGGGTTGATTAGGTTCTTTAATTGAAATTCTGGAAACTAGGGTTCATGTGAATTAATTTGGGGGTTTTATATAATTATGATGATTAATGACTTATTAAGGATCCTAAGATGTTAGTAATGACTTGTAATCTGTTATGTGTTGATGGGTATTGATGATGAGGTGTTGGGGATTGAATCTTAGAGGTTTGTAGGTTCTAAAGTGGTGAAAAACGCTGAAAATTTGGGCAGGAAGATGAACAGTGCAATGTCACGCGAAGTCGTTCGATCGAGATGGTATCTCGCGCGAAGTCGTTTGAACGACATGTGTTAGTCATTCCAACGACATGCCATCTGGTTCGAGCGACAGAGGAAATTTTTGAGAATTTTCTTTGAGTCCAAATTTGGTTTTACCGGTTTCTTGAAGAGAGAGAAAGTGTCTGATAATAAACTTAAACAAGAAAGGATTTCGAGAAAAGAGTGTGAGGCTTAAGACTTTAATTATTTTGGTATAGAGAGAATGTGCCTTGGATATTATGAGAGAGATAGTAATCTAAATATTTATACTATACAGGGTGATGAGATTAAAATACGTATGAGGAGTATATATGTAGGTTGGAGAAATACCTATAAATTATAATAGGATGTGTGTATGCCTATTATGTGATATAATTGTTAAGAGCACTAATGGGTGATATCCCGGGGGTGCAAGAATCCTATTGTTAGGTGCACTAATGAGTGATAACTCGAGGGTGCAAGGATTCCATGGTTAAGTGTACTAATGGGTGATAACCCAGGGGTACAAGAATATTATTGTAAGTGTACTAATAGGTGATAAACCGAGGGTACAAGATTATTGTTATAGGTGCATTAATGGATGAAAATCCGGGGGTGCAATATTATTATGGTTAGTTGCGCCAATGGATCTTAGCCTGGAGGGGCAGTATTAGAACATATATATATATATATAGGAAGATGTGACTGTATGTACATATACGTAAACTTGTGAATCATTCTACTGTATATATTTAGTAGAGATGAAAATGTTGATATATAAAATAAATCCTAAGAGTATAATTGATTTATTATGAAAACGAGAAAACATATTAATTAGTTGTTCGGCATAGACTAATCTGAAAGCGTATTGTATGGGTGATATGGGTATATTACTGGTGAGTATATATACTATTAGAATGACTTCAAACTAGTTAGACTGGGTGGTCTAACTAGGGGAAAATTAGAAGTACGTTAGGCCTGCACAATAGATGAGAGGTGAGAAGCTCATGTGAGAGTTCGATAACTAACATGCGTATAAGACTTGTTTTAAGAACCAACTCTAAATACGTGCTAAAAAAATTTTAAACCTCGGGCCCTGACCCGTTTATTGCATATCTTCTCTTTCTTGCTATATATATATTATTCTAGGTTCTTAGCCGCAGGGGTACCCGAATTAGAGATTGGATTCTTTGACGTGTTGCAGCTATTGTGGAAGCTGTAGGTCCTTGCAGTAGACGCAGTCTATTCTTCTCGTTCAGTTTCTCTTAGACTTCCTATTTAGGGAATGTGTCGCCGGCTTCTAGTCTTTTATCAGATATATTGTATTTAGTTTCTTTTATGGTTTGGAGTTTTGAACTAGGAGGTTTTACCCAGTCTTATTTTTTTCGTATTAAATTCTTGTTCAATACTTATTATTTACTTTGCGTGGTGAATGGTTTATAATTTACTTTTGGAATGTTTTGATTAAATGGTTTTATTAAAAAGCAAAAATGTTTTGACACTTAGGTTAATTATATTATAGGTGATTAATATGGATTATATTATTTTCGACAGTGATGCTAAGAATGAACCGACCGTATATCCTGTTTTAAAATTTGGTAAAGGACTAATGACCCTATATTTAATTGGGCGGGGTGTCACAACACACAAGAGAGATACATTCTTCTAGTGTAGATGATAGAGGTAATGACTCTCCAGGAATGATGATAGAGGCAATGAGGATGTGAATTTCAAATTTAGTTCTTTTTATCTATTGGGGTGGTTATAATGTGTATTGGCAATTTTTTGTTTTGCTCTAGTTCATTTTGTCTATTGTACTTCGTTGATATATATATTATATCCTTTTATATTTGAATATTGTTGCTGTTGACAATTTTCCATTATATTATGACGTGTGTTTACAATTTTCATATTTGTGAAGATTCATGTTAGTTCATTTTATATTTGTCAAGATTCATGCGCTTCTTTGCACTTATTTTTTTAACAGATCCATTACGAGTACCTTAGGGAGGAGGGGCACAGCAGCACGAACTAAATTCTTGAGAAATTGTACAACTAGGGGGGTCAAGGATAGAGAATGGTTCCACCTCTAGCGCAATAGTTTCATTAACGCGCACTCTAAACTCTGCAAACGAGGAGGGACAAGAATCATTTCCAATGTTGAGTGCAGGTAAATTATCATATTTAATAGAGGATGAACATGAATCACTCATGTTTTCGTATATTATCATTTTTAATAGAGTATAAAATTTATTATCCGTGTTAGTCTTGTCGTGTTTTAATGTGTCGTATTATGTCATGAGTAATAGTGAATTCTATATATTAAAAGGTACCTATATTGTTTTGAGGTTAGCAACAATATTAGCTATACAGTGGGAAATTCAATTATACAATGTTGGATGCTTGGATGATACTTGGGACATGTAATTCTTAGGAACTGATATACCTACTATACAGTGGCAAATTCAGTTCGTAGGAACTGTTATAGCAGCTAAGCTATAAGTTATAGCATTTTATGAACTTGAATTATAGGAAATGCCATAGAAGTTATAGCATTTTATGAACTTAAATTTGCAACTAAGCTATATCAGTTATAGTAGCTAAGCTATAACAATTATAGGAACTGTTATAGCATTTTATGAACTTGAATTGTGTAGTACATATGTAGAAAATTTAGTTATAGCATCACCATATCACTTGAATTGTGTAGTTCAAGGTCTTCTCACACAAACTGTCTGATAATTGTATACCTGCTACATTTTTAGTAACTGATATCAGTTTTTTATAACTGATAATTCAGTTCTTAGGAACTGTTATAGCAGGTAAGTTCTTAGTAACTGCTATATATTATTCTTAGGAATTCAGTTATACCAGCACCTATGTTTTTAGGCATGAATTTAGTTCTTATCACTGATATTCATTATTCTTAGGAACTTTTAGTAGGCATGAATTTAATTCTTAGGCATGAATTCATTTCATAGGAATGAACTGATATACATTCTTTGGCTTCTGATAATTCAGTTCTCAAGAACTGTTATAACATGTTATTTCTTAGGAACTACTATACATTATTTTTAGGAACTGTTATCAGTTTTCAATATATAAGTTTCATTTATTTTCATTCTCTTGTAGCAAGTGGCGGATCAGAATTCTCAAAATCGAACAAAACTTTGTTTTCATCCTCAGAGAGGAAAACAATCATTCCCACGAGTAATAAAAGAGGTTAGTCATGCCATTTGAATTTGTTTTGCATTTTTATGTGTTTAGTTTGAATCAAAATAGTTCTCAATGTACTTATTTTTACCAATATATTAGATGAAGACAAAAGGTTTACAAACCGATAACTTGGGGTTTGGAGATATACACGAAAGAGAAATGAGTCTTATAGTGATACTGATGGATCGTCGATAAAGAGGTATATACATTTCAACTATTTTTCTCACTGTCTAATATGGAATAGTAATAAACAGTCCCATTTGTATACGAGACATTTTATATATCATGTGCATTTCATACTTTATTTGAATTTTTTTCTTTATATGTAGGAAAGTATAAAGAGATTATTGGAAGTGTTACCAGAGGATCAATAAAATCATGTCGAATTGAGAAATAAGATATTCGATGAGTTAATAGGGTCCGACGGGCATGATCGTGTCTTTTGCATGGGATTAGATCTTCGACGACACCTAAATGGTCAAACACTAGGTCATCGTATCAACATTACGAGCAAGAGATGGCCGAATTACGCAAAGAGGTCAATTTTCCATCAAGAAGATCTTGATCGTGTTCGGGACAAGGTTCATGCCGATGACAAAACCAATAAGACTAAAGAATTTTTTCTCAATTTAATGCGGTAAGGTGTATTTTCGATACCAAATGATTCACTTCCTTAGGTATTTTCTTAACAATTACAATTATTTTACTAATAATTTGAGATTAAGCTAGGTCGTGTGGGCCAGTGAATATTGATGATGATGAAATTAATTTATGCCTTGTGCTCATTTGAGCTTTTGTTGCTGTTGAGTTGCTTTTTAATGTTAAAACATGTTTGTTTTCGTGAATAAACAAAGGAAACTCTACCAATTTTTGAAATAAATAACAAGTGATTTAAAAATAGTTAAGACGATAACATACGGATTACCATAGTTGAATATTATACTAATTTATGTTTATTTTCTCTTTCACAAGTCCGGACATCATTTGGAATAGGTGTTGCCCATCTCTATCTTTTGGGTTTCCTATGTCTTCGAATTGGTGATTTTATATTTTTGGGGATCATTGTAGTATGAAATATATAGCTTATGTTTTAAGTTGGTTGTTTTACTTTTTGGAGATGTTATGTTGGAAACCTTGAATATGAATTAATGAATTTTTGGTGCTTCGTTGATCTTTTGATTTTGATATTTATTTATCATAACCTGTACATTTGTTGATAATCATAACAATAGAAATTTTGGTGGCAATTATGGCGACAACTTTTTAAGGGACGATTATCAATGTCCCTAATAATATTATTAGGGACATCCAATCCCCCGTCCCAAATAATATGACGGCTTAAGGGACGACTAAATCAGTCCCTAAAAGGTAGTTGCGCAATAAAAAAAATTGGTGGAAATTTTGGCGCCAACTTTTAAGGGTCGGCCATCCTCGTCCCAAATAATATTATGAGGGATGGAAAAATTCGACGCTAATACATTTGGGACGCCCATCAAATGTGACCATGCTTTGTCGTCCCTAAATCCGTCCCTAAAAGTCTTTAAGGATGGATTTTACCCGTCCCTGAAAGTGAGTTTTTTGTAGTACACAGACACATTTACAACATCTTTCTAGCCTCCTTATCAGAAATGATACCGAAAGTGAAATTAACCAGGGTGCCCATACACCCTATATCCCATGCACAAGTGCACAATCATCTCTAACGTTCTACACGTACATACTTATCTCAAGTCTGACCCCACATTCTCAGTGTGGCTATCCCATATGGCTAACCTCAGTTATCATACACAACACTATATGGTGCTCCCCACACAACACTACTCGGCTCTACAGGTCTTATATCATATAATAGCTCTCAGATCATGATTTCATCCTCATACACGTGTAATAAATAAAGTGATAAACTCATGACCTAGCGACCAACACATCTCTCAACTCTCGACATTCGTCGGGATTCATTCGTGGGATGTCTCGAAAGGGAAATCAAAATAAGGAATCCTCTCGATACACTACTACTTAGCATTATCGGTCATCAAGATCCGTAAGTCCTATGCACATAACCATAATATCCAAAATCCTATCCCCAGACATACTAGTTTAACCATACACTCCCACATGACTAAAGGTGTTATACAACACGGAGCTCTCACTATCACTAGTTTTCCCGCACTAAGTCAATAACGAGCTAAATTTCTCCGCTCAACAGTAATTTAATATACCGCGAATCAAATCAGTACAGTCCTTACACACTGGGATTAAATATAATGAGACAACTATAACCTCTTAAGTCTCCTCCACGATATAATATAAATACGAGCTCAAACTTCTTCCAAGTGACATATCGCTAAACAACATACCCTGTCCTGGAATAGTGAAAATGGTAGACTTGTTGTAACAACCCACCATCGCTCAACCCGTCACAAATAACCTATACCCAGGATCACATTATACTCGAATATCATCTCTCAAAATGAGTTCACCCACTAAAATATATTCTCTCAGTGTCCCCGCCCGCTCCCTTACAGATGGAACCAAAAAGATCCCCATAACGTAACGATAAATATATACACACAATAGTAATACTAAAAATAGACCCATAAAAAATCTGTATCACGAATGAATCTAGTGCTAACAAGATACTGCGACTCGCCCATGTCACATAAACATACCCCATTTACCCTAGGAAAACACTTGCACTTTTAATTGTGAATAGCACTGGTAGTACAATTGCTTCCTGGATGTGACACTCTTGTCCAAACCGATCCAAAAACTTTGACAATAATTTCCCCTTTTGGCATCCCAATTATGTCCCCTAACTTACTATGGAAAAGGTCGATACATGTGGATCTACTATCCACACATAGGACACCTCTTTGTGTCATTCACCTATTTCTGGACCTATTGGCCATATCAAGATTTTCCTCCTCTCAGACCTAGTAGTCCTGGCCCCGATTATTACCCACATTCTTCCTTTGGATTCGCTGGCCCTATGAAACATTATGTTTTCCCTAGAGGCCCTAATTGAATCCATCATCACTCGGTAGGAATTTCATTGATCTACTTTATTTAAATGGGTCCCCTGCTGGGTATCCCTCTGTGGTGCATCACTATCACCAATTACCTTTAGTATTGACCTTCTGGCTATGCTCTCCAACTCTCTTAGCTCCCTTTATATGGAAGTGTTGATATAAACATTATAAAAGTACGTCATTGACGCCATGTGCATAAGTCGTCCAAGACTGATTTCCCATAAGTACTGTGGCTTGCTACTCGGGAGTCCATCATCATAACTAAGAACGTTCCTCTCGACTACCTACCAACCCAAGTACGAAGTTCACTTAAACAAATAAATTCTTCATCACCATGGATCTTAGGTTTTCCCCTCTGCTGATAAGTCCAGGAACTTTCTTCACATCTCTGGTTGCACGGTAGGTGAAAGAACTCGCGGTTACACTAAATCCAAATTTTCTCGATTAATTCCTTATCTATTTCCTTATATGTGGTGAGTGTCTCCCACCACGACAACACTGATCCTAGGAGTAAAAAATATTTGAACCAAAATTTAAATCCTGGGTGCCACTGCACTCCACCATACACAATCGACTTTGCATTATTTCCTTCCATTGGCCCATCAACTTCTTCTCTTACTCGAATCCTTATAGATGGCTCTTCTAAAGATCTCCTCCGACTCCCCTCCCTATCGACTTGGCTGGGTGAGTCTTAATTTGTACCACCATTATCTATAACCGTGCTTGGGGAAGTTACCACCCCTAGTAATTATCGCATTTTCATGTATCTAAACAGTAGTCATGTGGACTTCTATCGCGATCACCATTCTCTAAACTCTATGGCTTATGTCGAGCCTCTCCTCCTGGAGTCTTACTAATGGTCCTCACTCGTCGTTTTATATTGTTCGGTGTACAAAGCCCAACCGAACTCATATGTGAATCGCATAAACTATACTTAGTAGTAGGAGAACGTAAAGATGCTTACAAAGATAAACACAACAATCCTATAATAGGGCTATATATCAAAAAACACTACGCTGAAACCCAATAAGCCGCATAGATTCTAAGGACAGTAGAACATCATGCTCTGATACCATCTGTCACACCCTGCCTCTTCTAATCCTGGTTGATCCTTCCATTATTAAATTAAACAGGAATCATTAATGGTATCATTCTTAGCATCACTGTCAAAATTCAAATTATTTTACTAATACCCTAATGGCCTGGTGTCAAAATTTTAATCTTTATTATTAACATGCAATTTAATATAGATTGAATAAATCACATTCACCGTTCCAAGAAAAAAATAATGGATGATAAGAAAACGGAATAAATAAATAAATGAGTGTAGAATAACACTCTATATTAAATCCCAATACAACCACCCATAAATAAAGTCTAAATCAAATACTGGAAATACAATGTCTCCGTATATAATAACCAACTAGGAATGAGCGACATTCCCGTCTGAGATAGAGAAAGATAAATAAGAATTGAATAAATGTGGAGGTGTCTAATAGCAAGGTCTTGGAACTTCCATCGCAGATGCAACACATCAAATGTAGGAACTCCTATGTCTGCCATCCCTGTGGCTGGGCACCTAAAATTGTTTATACAAAAAGAATTTGAAATGGGTCAGAGCTCAAGTAAAACAGCTTGAAAAAGTTTAGAAAGTATTTAAAATGCATCAAGATAATATATTACATACATGTTAGTATCGTGCTCTCTCACTTGAGTGCCTCACCTCTCATCTATTGTGCATGCCTAACGTATTAGTCTATCCCGCGTAGTTATGCTACCTGCGTAACTAGTCTGACTTACATCTCTTGATGTCGAATAATTTTTAGGGCACACGCGTATTGCCCATTTAATACTATACTACATTTCCAACACTTTTTATTTATTTTGAGTCACTTTATGAATAAGTTCTCATACACTTAAAGTAATTTAGATATCACTTTTTATCTAATTCACTAATATACCCGTAGTAGAATCAATCATGTGAATATATATTTACATCACTATTGTATTATATATATGTATGCGACATCCCTAAGTGGAGACATGCTATGAGGTCATACTCTTCTATCAAGTCCTGGTGCATCACGTACTAAATAAGGACATCAGTTCGGATATCATCCTCCAACCATAAATCAAATCTCACATATTGGAGGCCAACTTAGTTCCAAGTCTATGGGTCATGCACACACCAAACGTTTCCAATGGACCGTCGAAACTACCATACACTCAGATAGCACGTACCTAGGTTCTCTACTTTTGGGTACAAGTCAAAACCCCCCCGGTGGGCTCATTATGATAAGATTGTCCACGGTGTGGAAAACTCCCGTGATAGCAAGTAGGCTAGGTATGTTTGCACATAAAAGTTTACACAATAGGCATTCGCACATCCTATGTACATATATATATAACATTAGTATAGGTATACACTCAACCTATAGTATATGCCTTATACATAGTATATATAACTCCTGAATATCCTATGTATTATCAATTCACCATTTAACTACTCACCGTATTTATTTATTTATTTTCGAGCATTTTCCCCACTACTCGAAGAGTCCTAACCACTCCATTAGATTATTTTAATAGTTAAAACATTCTTCTACCACTGGTACGACCGTATATTCACTCACACTCTTCGTGAACCATTCTAATTTATGAACGATCATTTAATGTCACACTAAGCCCCATGGTTTAGTCGTATTCATTATAATTATTGTGAAATCAACTATGACATATACCACATTGAAAAAAGCGTTACTAAAGTCGTGTATTGAAAATAAACTATTTAAGTAACTCCGAGTTGTTTTTTGAAGAAACTCTTTTCTTAAATAAAAAAAGACTAATCACAAGAAGTGTTTAATAAAACAGTATGTACGAGATCTTATTCAAGATTTGGGCAACAAGTTTAAAAGATAGTTTAAACAAGTTTTAAACACATCACAACCAAGACTGAGATGAGAAAATGTAGAAAGATTCTATTCACAATTTTTTACGTGGTAAAACCTCACCAATTGAGGAAACATCCACGACTCCCTCAACGGAGTAAAATGAAAAATCCACTAAAACAAATTTATGAGTTACAAACTATATAACTAACATGCAAACAACTCAGACCTATATAAGTTTAGGAATACAGTTACACTATATGCTGTGATCTTTTCTTTTCTTTCTTCTTACAAAACTTTGAACCTTATGTCACCTTTCAATTAATCCCAGAATCCACGGATACCTTGCTAGGAAGACAGACAAGGTCTTAATCAATCTCAAAATTTAGAGAAACTTTTCGAGATTGAAAACCTCCAAGTGAGATTCCAAACTAGGTCAAAGGTTTAGTTTTACAAGAACAAGAAACAGAAATCATTTATTATTGATTTCAAAGTAAGAAAACGTTTTAGAGAAAATAATCAACAATATATTTCTCAAGATGAGAAATAAAGAATAAAACTAAGTGTAATGTAACATGAATAACTCAGATCTGAGATTTCTATGAAATCAGAAACTAGATCTAAGTAAAAGTCTAAGTTGGAAACAAGATCTCATGAACACAAGGTTACAGCCACAAAAATAACTCAACTCAAACTCTCAAACACTCAAGAACACTCAGGGTAGTGTTTTTGGATATGGTGTTTGGGTTAGGTTTGAAGAGGATTTAGACGAATGAAGTTAGGGTTTCTAACTCTCTCTCTTCTCTCTCTGTTTTTCTCTCTTCTCTCTCTTCTCTCTTAATTTCTCAAAGGAAATGAGATGGAAAAAGTCTTCGAAGTCTGAGAGAATGGTCCTTTTTATAGTGGGAGGATAAGGTTCGAGATATCTGATCAAAACCAAGGGCTGAGATCGAGTCAATTTAAATTGACTTGAATCTAAGGGCTCACACAAGGCGGTTCTTAAACGAACGCTGATTGGCTTAAAAATTTACACGGGGATTCATCAAGACAACATGCAGACCATTGATAAGAAATGATCCAAGGGCTGATAACACACGCGTCTATTGTCTCAGTAAAGAAACACACTTCTAACCAATCAGAGGGCAACAAGTGTTGGCCAGTTAAGGGATATAAAACGCCCGTCCAAACTAATTATAAAGTATACCCTGAAATCTCTACCGCTTTTGGATTCTACCCAAGGTAACATCAGGCCATAATACACAATGAATAGTATTAAGAGATTGACCCTAAAACTTTTAAATCAATTTTTAATTAATAAAACATGGTTTAAAAATTGTTTAAAAAATCCCAAAAAATTATTAAAAATCAAACTTAGGGATTTAAACACACTCAACACATGTACACACATTATAATGCAATATGACATGCATGAATTGAATTCTAAGTGTGTGAGTGTTGGCAATAGTCTCTTGATCACTACAAGTCAGAGAGATGAATAGGCAATCCAACTTCTGAGGCTCTTTGAATTCTAGGATGGACATAATTTTGTCACAATTTCCAAACTAGATGAGCACTTATACAATATAGACTCAAGTGAGTCAAAGGTATAAGGGCTTCAATCTCCCCCTTTGGAAATATGAGACAAAATCTCCTTTGAGTCAACTAGGACTCGTAGGGCAACAAAAATAAGAAAAACTTAGTCCTATCAAAATTCTATCTACCAAAATCCTAGAAATCAAAAGGTACATAACTCAACTATTTACAATTTAATACCCTAATACATCAGTTGAGAATAACTGTACAAAAAGGAATACCTGCAATGAATCACTAAGATCAAGCTGTTTAGTATATGTAAGAGATTAGTAGACTCAAATTTCTCCCCCATTTTGTCTCAAATGGACAAAGGGAAAAACTTGGACAAGCAGCAAACGTATTACTCAGCACAAACCATACCAATAGATTTACGTAAAGAAATGAATCTATTATTATCTAGAGGTTTGGTAAACATATCTGCGAGTTGTATATCAGTAGGAAGATAATTGATTTCTAATTCCTTAGATTCAACTAATTCACGTATAAAATGATGTCTTATTTTTATATGCTTTGTTCGCGAGTGTTGAACAGGGTTTTTAGAAATATTAATCGCACTTTGATTATCACAATAGAGATGCAATTGGTTTTCTTGAATACTATAATCACTTAGCATTTGTTTAAGCCACAATAATTGAGCACAACAGCTACCAGCGGCTATGTATTCAGATTCAGCAGTCGAGAGTGATGTGCAGTTTTGTTTTTTACTACTCCATCCTACCAAGTTATTACCAATATAATAACATGCTCCTGAATTGCTTTTACTATCATCAGTACATCCATCCCAGTCAGCATCAGTGTACCCAATAATAGTGCTTGGTTTGTCATTAGTGTACCAGAGTCCTAGATTCAGAGTGCCTTTAATATATTTAATTATACGTTTAACAGAATTCAAATGGCTCTCTTTAGGGTTGTTTTGATAACGAGCACATACACACACAGCATACATGATATCAGGACGCGAGGCAGTAAGATAGAGTAGTGTGCCAATCATACTACGATATAGAGTAGGATCTACAGATTTTCCATTTTCATCTTTTGACAATTTTACCGTAGTACTCATAGGTGTGTTGGCATCTTTAGCACTCTCGAGGCCGAATTTCTTAACGATCTCTAAGGCGTACTTAGATTGTAAAACAAATAGTCCTTCTGGATTTTGTTTGACTTGGAGACCTAGGAAGAACTGCAACTCCCCCATAAGGGACATCTGAAATTCCTTACTCATACTTTCAGAAAAGGATTTTACTTCTGAGGTAGAAGTTGATCCAAATATAATATCGTCTACATATACTTGAGCAATAGTAATGTTTTTGTCAAAATGTTTGACAAATAGAGTTTGGTCATTTCCACCTCTTTTGAAACCTTTATCCAAAAGAAAACTGGAAAGACGCTCATACCAAGCTCTAGGAGCTTGTTTAAGACCATATAAAGCCTTTTTCAGACGAAATACATGATTTGGATATTTAAGGTCAATGAACCCTTTAGGTTGTTCTACATAGGTTTCCTCAGCCAGTATTCCATTAAGGAACGCAGATTTGACATCCATTTGATATAATGTAAAACGCATGTGGCAAGCTATAGCGAAAAGCAGACGAACTGATTCTAAACGAGTAACAGGGGCAAAGGTCTCGTTAAAATCAATTCCTTCTATTTGGGAGTATCCTTGAGAAACTAATCTAGCTTTATTTCTAATTATTATCCCAGTTTCATCAGTTTTATTTTTGAAAATCCAACGTGTGCCAACAACCTTTTTGTGATCAGGACGTGGAACAAGATACCATACATCATGAATGACAAATTGTAAAAGTTCATCCTGCATAGTAGAAATCCAGTGAGAGTCATTCAATGCCTCATTTACATTCTTTGGTTCCACAAGGGAAACAAAACATGCATAATGTGCATAATTTCTAAGTTGGGATCTTGTACGTACTGGCTCGCTAGGGTTGCCAACTATGTTGTTTATGGGATGATCTTTAGAAACCCAGTTAGGTACTTCAGGTGTCTGAATAGGTAATGAATTATCTATTTCAGAAGGTTCATTTTCTAAAATATTTGAAGACTCTTCTTCAATAGGTAATTCACCAGTCTTTCTTTCTACAGTAGTGTCACTAACAATTAAATTTATGGATTCCATCATGGTTTTAGTGTGAAGATTATACACTCGAAAGGCTCTACTGTTAGGCGAGTATCCTAGAAATATGGCTTTATCTCCCCTGCTCTCAAATTTAGATAAGTGTTCCCTACCTTTGCATACATAACAAGTACTGCCAAAGGTCCTAAGATATTTGAGATTAGGCTTTTTATTGTACCAAAGTTCATAAGGGGTTTGTTTGGAATTCTTTCTAAGATAGACCCTATTAATGATGTGACACGCAGTACGAATAAATTCTACCCAAAAATATTTAGGTAAATTCTTGGCATGTAACATGACACGTTCCATCTCTTGCAAGGTACGATTCTTTCTCTCGGCGATTCCATTTTGTTGAGGAGTCTTAGGAGCACTGAACTCGTGTTTGTAACCATTATAGTCACAATATTCTATAATACCAGTGTCTTTGAATTCACCACCTCTATCACTACGGATTCTATTTACTTGAGTCTCCTTTTCATTTTCAATCCTAAGAAGAATTTTTAGGAAGGATTGAAAAGTGTCAGACTTTTGTTTTAAAAAGGCTACCCAAGCAAATCTGGTGAAGTCATCAACCATAACTAAGATATAATTGTGTCCACAAAGGCTAACAGTTTGGGAAGGACCCATTAGGTCCATATGGATGAGTTCTAAGGGATTAGAGGTGAGAATATCTTTGACTTTCTTATGAGGGGCCTTAACAATTTTACCTTCTTGACAGGAACCACAAACAATATTATGAATGGGTTTAATTTTTGGAATTCCTCTTACTATGTCGTGAGTAGACAATTTACTAAGATTATCGTAATTATGTGACCCATTCTGTTATGCCATATCTCGTTGTCATCCATTCTGGCAACATTACAAATTTTAGAATTGTTCTTGACAGTGTAGCAATTGTCAGGAGTTCTGAATCCAGTAATTATGCATTCACCTTTTTCATTTAAAATTTTGCAATTGTTCTTTGAAAAGGTAACAGTATGGTCTGAGTCACAAAATTGCGAAATACTAAGTAAGTTGGCCTTTAGACCTTTAACTAGAAGAACATTTTTAAGAATAGGAAGCCCATCTTCTTGGAGAGTTCCTTTTCCTATGATTTGAGATGAAACTCCATCACCAAAAATGACTTTACCACCAGCAAAGCTGGTTTTGTTTAAAAGTTTAGATTCATCTCCAGTCATGTTCTTAGAACATCCAGAGTCTAAATACCAACCAGATTATGTGTGTTCGGCTTTTAAAGAAGTACCAACAATATTACACTTCATCTGAGGTAATAGATCATCTTTTCTAATCCAAATTGCTCTAGTTTTCATCTTGCGCTTATTAGCTCTCAACTGATAAAATTTGCGAGCATTAGATTTTTGCTGAAAAATGTTTTGCGCATGATTTTGAATTTTGTGAAAGACTTGAGCATTTGGTTTAGGAAAGTGCTTAGGATTCCTTCTGGGAAATGTTCTTTTTGGTTTGGTCTTTCTCTTTCTATAGTTAGAGTTTTTATCTGGCTGTCTAGGAAGTATATAATTGTTTTGACTCCTCCTAGAATAGTTAAAGTTCTGGTAAGTACGAGGATTATAGATAGGTTTAACAAGTCTCCTAGCATAGCAACCATCGAAAGAGTGACCATATATGTCACAGTAGGAGCAATAAAGATTGCTCAAGATGGGGGTATCCTTAGGAAAGTCTCTAAACAAAGGTTTTGAAAAGTTTTCAGTCTGAACTTTATTCCTGGGTAGTACAGGTTTGAAAGTAGGTTCACTCTTTCTGATAAGAGGGCAGACGTATTTAGCCTTAGGTGAACTTTTATGCTTAGAGCAACTTGATTCCCCAATGTTGAAGTTTTGATGTTTTAAATCAAACTCAGTTTTTAGGGAATGAAAATCTGGGCATGTTTCAATAGGTCTTTTGCCTCCTGACACAAACTTGATAGGTTCAAAAGGTTTTGTTTGTGTTTTCAAATTGGGACAAAATCCTATACCAGTTCGATCATCAGAATTGGTTTTAGATTCAGCAATAGATTCATCAAAACAGTTAGAATTATTTTCAAATTTTGTAAATTGTTTTAAAACAGTTGTTGTCTTTTCTTTGGTTTGTTCCAATTCTAACAATGTCCCTTTGTATTTTTTCTCCAGAATTTCATTTGTTTCAGTCAAATTTTTCAGTTTTTCATCAAAAACTTTAATTTCACTTTCATGAGTTAAACATTGGGTAGTGTACTCTTCAGCATTCAGTTTAACCATCAGGCTTAGATATTCCAATTTCTTGGTAAGATCTTTAACAGTCTTTTCTAGTCTAGCGCTTTTCTTGAGAGTCTTAGTGTAAAGTGTGTGAATGTCTAGGAGGTCTTCATTGTCCGAGTCACTAAGTGTGGTGTGTGAAGTGACCCCTAAGGCTTCATTCTTAGAACTCACACACCCATTAGCATCGTCATTGTCGCATTCCCTTTGACTCACACACCCCGACGTAGAACATGCAACATTCTCAGTAATCAAAGCATCTAAACCAGTAATAACCACATTCGAAGTATCAGTCATAGAATTATTTGGTTCATCCTCATTAACAAACATAGGCATGTCATCATTATAAATAATCTTGGCAAAGAAAGACATGCAAGGATCAAAAACATCTGATGACTCAGGTTCCTCATTTTCAGAGTCACTTGAATCATCCCATGTTTTGAAGATGTTAGCTCTAGTGTGTTTGTTTTGAGTGTTCAAATTAACTCTACAGTCTTTTGCAATGTTCCCCAGTTTACCACATCTATAGCATTCAGCCTTCTTAAGGTCTCTATTAGGTCTGATATGAGAGTCCTTGTTATTTTTGTCGTTGATTTTCTCATGAGGTCTGTGACTAGAGGGAGTTGGATAATTTGACTTGCCTTGTTTATTTGCCACTTTGTTTCTAAACTTAATGATTTTCTTGAACTGTTTTGTCATCAAGGCAATCCGATTGTCCAAACTCTCTATATCGCAGTCCTCGTCAGATTTATCATTGGAAGTATTAAACTCAGGCTTAATCAATTTAGAAGAGAAGCTTAGATTGGAACTAGTCTGTTTCCTATGTGATTGGATTAATTGTTTCTTAAATTCCAGTTCCATTTCCACAATTCTTAATTTACTACTGAGTAATTCAGGAGTGAGATTTATATCACACATTTCCTCAATAGCATATCTTTTGTTATCAAACTTCTGTGCTAATGATCTCAGAATTTTAGATACAATTTCTTGTCTATCATAGGTTATCCCATTAGCATGAAGTTTGGTCACAATATCAGTCGGGTTCATATAGAAGTCATCAAATGATTCAGTCTCAAGCATAATTAAGGAGTTATACTGCTGAATCAGCATTTGGGTTTTAGCAGCCTTAACTCTAGTGTCTCCTTCATGAGCAGTGACTAAGGTGTCCCAAGCTTCCTTAGAAGTGGTACATGATGAGATTCTTTTGAACTCATGTTCATTTATAGACATAAATATGGCATTCTTTCCTTTGTTATTATTTCGAGAAACTTGTTTCTCTTCTTGAGTGAACTCAGTTAAGGCTTTCTTAACTCTCTCATTACTTCCTTCGTTGGCTGGTTTAGTAGGAAAAGTATAACCATTTTCAACAATGTCCCAAACATCATCTCCCAAAGTTTCTTGAATGAAAGAAATCATCCTTACTTTCCAGTAAGCAAAATTGGTTCCATCAAAGATTGGGGGTCTGGTCAAGTTACCAAATCTTTCATTTTTCTCGTCCATATTTGATTTTCAGAAAATAATTTCAGAAACACAGGATCTCTTTAAAAGCAGTTTTACCAAGCTCTGATACCAATTGAAAAAAGCGTTACTAAAGCCGTTTATTGAAAATAAACTATTTAAGCAACTTCGAGTTGTTTTTTGAAGAAACACTTTTCTTAAATAAAAAAAGATTAATCACAAGAAGTGTTTAATAAAACAGTATGTACGAGATCTTATTCAAGATTTGGACAACAAATTTAAAAGATAGTTTAAACAAGTTTTAAACACAGCACAACCAAGACTGAGATGAAAAAATGTAGAAAGATTCTGTTCACATTTTTTTACGTGGTAAAACCTCACCAATTGAGGAAACATCCACGACTCCCTCTACGGAGTAAAATGAAAAATCCACTAAAACAAATTTATGAGTTACAAACTATATAACTAACATGCAAACAACTCAGACCTATATAAGTTTAGGAACGTACCCTCTGGTGTCCTTATAACTTCTCTGCAGTTCTGATTGCAGATGTAGTTCTCTCAGTTTGTCAACTCCTTATTTGTTCCAGCACTTTACGTCGACTTATGATCACAAGATCTTATTACCAACACTTTTCGTGTTGTAGGGTGTAAGTGTTTGTGGAGGTTCTTTCTAACACATGCATGCACACACACACACTTATTAAGTACAAACAGTCCTAACAAATTATAGTTACACTATATGCTGTGATCTTTTCTTTTCTTTCTTCTTACAAAACTTTGAACCTTATTTCACCTTTCAATTAATCCCAGAATCAACGGATATCTTGCTAGGAAGACAGACAAGGTCTTAATCAATCTCAAAATTTAGAGAAACTTTTCGAGATTGAAAACCTCCAAGTGAGATTCCAAACTAGGTCAAAGGTTTAGTTTTACAAGAACAAGAAACAAAAAGCATTTATTGTTGATTTCAAAGTAAGAAAACGTTTCAGAGAAAATAATCAACAATATATTTCTCAAGATGAGAAATAAAGAATAAAACTAAGTGTAATGTAACATGAATAACTCAGATCTGAGATTTCTATGAAATCAGAAACTAGATCTAAGTAAAAGTCTAAGTTGGAAACAAGATCTCACGAACACAAGATTACAACCACAAAAATAACTCAACTCAAACTCTCAAACACTCAAGAACACTCAGGGTAGTGTTTTTGGATATGGTGTTTGGGTTAGGTTTGAAGAGGATTTAGAAGAATGAAGTTAGGGTTTCTAACTCTCTCTCTTCTCTCTCTGTTCTTCACTCTTCTCTCCCTTCTCTCTTAATTTCTCAAAGGAAATGAAATGGCAAAAGTCTTCGAAGTCTGAGGGAAGGGTCCTTTTTATAGTGGGAGGAGAAGGTTCGAGATATCTGATCAAATCCAAGGGCTGAGATCGAGTCAATTTAAATTGACTTGAATCTAAGGGCTCACACAAGGCGGTTCTTAAACGAACGCTGATTGGCTTAAAAAGTTACACGGGGATTCATCAAGACAACATGCAGACCATTGATAAGAAATGATCCAAGGGCTGATAACACACGCGTCTATTGTCTCAGTAAAGAAACACACTTCTAACCAATCAGAGGACAACAGGTGTTGGCTAGTTAAGGGATATAAAACGCGCATCCAAACTAATTACAAAGTATACCCTGAAGTCTCTGCCGCTTTTGGATTCTAACCAAGGTAACATTAGGCCATAATACACAACGAATAGTATTAAGAGATTGACCCCAAAACTTTTAAATTAATTTTTAATTAATAAAACATGGTTTAAAAATTGTTTAAAAAATCCCAAAAAATTATTAAAAATCAAACTTAGGGATTTAAACACACTCAACACATGTACACACATTATAATGCAATATGACATGCATGAATTGAATTCTAAGTGTGTGAGTGTTGACAATAGTCTCTTGATCACTACAAGTAAGAGAGGTGAATAGGCAATCCAACTTCTGAGGCTCTTTGGTTTCTAGGATGGACATAATTTTGTCACAATTTCCAAACTAGATGAGCACTTATACAATATAGACTCAAGTGAGTCAAAGGTATTAGGGCTTCAGACATGGTTTTATAACCATAATTCTCTTCAATTGAAAAGGAATCCCAACTTTAACCTATCAAAAATTGAAGTAAACCGAGACCCAAAAGTACCAGGTCCCCCAGACCGGTTTGGGGGAACATGCGAACCGATTCGGGTGAACAGCTGAATCGATTTGGGGGAAGAGGCGAACCGATTTGTTGTACCTGGCATTTCTTCTTCTTTGCTGTTATGGATATTCACCATTATTAACCCTCAAAACCTCTATGATTAAATCCCAAACTCCCAGCAATTGATACCCAACATTAGACTAACCCATATCCATGATTTCTAACGTAAAGAAATCTCTAAATCATCAAGAAAATCCATGAAGTAGAATTTATTCAACACTAAATTTTTAGAAAACCCTAGATTATGATCCTTATTCAAGAACATCATCAAAACTCAAATTTCTTCAATTATTATTCACACCTATGATTTGATTTCATGTTCTAATTGTATAAAGGTTATGTATACATGCGGTTCGTACCCCAAATTCATCATCAAATTCTTAAGTTGAAAGCCAAAATCATATTTGCATGATTACAATTTAATCATACTCTGATTTGTTTATTTTTTACATGAGGTTGTCGACGGGCCGATGCACTAATGGTAATAAATGTTGGCAATTTTTGATTTTTTTTTAACTTAGGCGACTGCATCATGACGCATATACGATAACCAATAACCTTATTTCATTGCCTTAAATGTAATGACCTTCCCCTTCTATGGCTTCCACATATCCCCTCATGGAAACTCATAGAGGTATTGGTCGATATCATCTGGGTGTACGCACTGAAGGTAAGGTTCTAAAAAATAGAGCCGATAAAGGTTTTGGTTTACCGATACGTGTAAACGAGAAATTTTCACCTGAATTTTGTGTGCCTCTTTATTATTATTTGACAGGATATCTTCTTTTAGGAGATACATTATTGGATCTATCTGACTTGGGGCCTTATCAATGGTTATAACCCGATCGAATGATTCCATTTGTTAATATTGAGTTGATCAAGGTAATCTACTTGGATCCCTTACTTTATATATCCCATAACAGCTAAAGTGAGTGTGTCTAGCATGTCTGTGTGATTGTTGTTCCCTCTTGGAAATTATTGCACTCGTCCATGCTTGAACTAGGTGACCAGGTGCTAGGCTTCTTCAAGGTACTTAGCCATGCATTATTCCCTAGAATTGTAGTCTCCTAATGTCTCATTTGATACTAACCTTTAATTACAAAAATTTCAAAGTGATGGGCACCTATGGAGAGTCCCTTCTTTAACCCATCGATCAAAGCCTAGTATTCTGCTTTATTATTGAATGCTTGAAATTCTAAATGAATTACCTGTTTAAGAATAGTTTTCTTCGAGGATACCAGCACTATCCCAATTCTCGAACCCTTCGAATTTGAGGCTTCATTGACACAAAGGGTCCACCTCTCCCATTCTTCAATCGATTATTGGAAAGTTTCTTTTGATTCTTTTCTTGTCTCCATTGATTCCTAATCACTGGAGAATTCAACGATAAATCCATCTAAGTCTTGCCCCTTGATTGAGGTCCTAGGTTTAAATTGGATATCTAACCTCCCCAATTGCATCGACCAATTTGACATCTTTCCAGATTGGTTGGCCTTATTTAGCACCACCTTCAGAGGGAAGGAGGTCAGAATAGTGATAGTGTGTGCCTCAAAGTAATTATTAACCTATAGAAGGCTATCACTAGTGCGTATGTAAGTTCCTCCAATGATAGGTTCCCCTTCTTAGAATTTATAAAGGTTTTACTCACATAATAGATGGGTGATTGACTCCCGTTCATGTCACAAACTAGAGTCGAGCTAACTGCAGTGATGGACACCTTCAGATATAAATGCAAAGGTCCCTTGTCATCAGGAATAGTTAATATCGATGGTTGGATCAAATACTTCTTCAAGTGTTTGGGTTCATTCATTTTACCTTATTTATTTCCTTTCATTCCTTGGTACTTTGAAAAAAGGTTGGCACTTATCTCATGATCTTTATATGGACCGGTTGAGTGCGGTGAGCGTGCCATTTAGCTTCTGCACCTTGCGCACAGTGCTTGGTGGTTTAACCTTTATGATTTCTTTAATCTGGTTGGGATTTTCCCCAATAGCCCTTTCACTGACCAAGTATTCGAGGAACTTTCCTAATTTTACCCTAAAGAATCATTTAGCTACATTCAATCTCATTTTGTAATAGCGAATGACTTCAAAAGTCCTTGCTACGTTCGCAAGGCGATGCACTTTCTTCCCGCTCTTCATAAGAATATCATCTATGTATACCTCCATTGTATCTACCAACCCTACTTGAACATATTTTTCACAAGTCTATGATAGGTTGACACAACGTTCTTTAACCCAACGGTATCTCCCTGTGGTAGTATAGCCCCAGCGTGGTGATGAAGGAAGTTTTTTCCTAGTCGGGGAAAATAGTGGGATCTGATAGTATTCTGAGTAGGCATCAAAATAGCTTACAAGTTAATAGTTGGCGGTCATATCGACCAATTGGTCTATCTTGGGATAAGGAAACATATCCTTTGGACATGCTCGGTTAAGATTGGTGAAGTCTATCTAGACCTTCCACTTTTTATCATGACCATTGGTTTTGGCAGTCACTTCAGAAATTAAAATTTCTTAATGGACTACACCTATAGAAGTTTCCCCACTTTCTCTTCAACTTCCCTGACTTTCCTAGGGGTAGTTCATTGCACCTTTGAGTCACTAGTGGATGTAACGGATCCATATGAAGCTTGTGACACAGTAATTATATGTGTATTCTTGGCAAGTCATATGATTTTCACGAAAAAATGTCTTGAATTCTTTTGAGGAAAAAAACCATTTCTTCATTCTCTTCATCAATAAGTGAGTTACCGACCAATAACTTCTTGTTAGGATGGTCGTCATCAAACACCATCTTTCGAAGAGGTTCCATGGCCCAATCAACAGGGGTAGCCCTAGTTTTCTCAATGTCAGGGAATCTTTACTTTAGATGCTACTTGGAGTGTATGGAGACCTCTAATGGCTCCACAAATTTCCCTTTCTTCTTATCCTATTTTGGTTGGATGGCATCTATGAAACACTTTTAGGCTAAGTCCTGGTTTCCCTAAATTTCCATGATCCCCTTATCAGTGATGAATTTTACCTTTCGGTGGTAAGTGTATGGCACTGCCCTCATGGCATGCAAGCACCCTCTACCCGGTATAGCATTGTATTATGAGTCTATATCCACCATAAGCAACTCTATGATGTTAGAAACTCCTCTTGTTCGAATAGGGTTAATAACTTTCATAATGGATAATTCATCCTTCCTGCAAAGATGACCAGGGGTACGGTGGCTTCTTGTAGTTATTATACACACAAATTTAGTTATTTTAACATTTTAAGGTACATTATCTCTGAGGATCTCCCCTAATCTACCGATATTTTTTCCTCATCCCAGTAAAAAACCCTAAGAGTTAATATAAGAGAATCATGATGGGGATTCCTTACTTCGATAAGATCATTGTTAGTGAACATAATATAATTTGAATAATTAATATCTTTAGGTAGTCGGTGTTTACTCATAATGGGATTGGTCTTTTCGAACTGAAATGTTGTCATTACTACTATAAGTTTATTTTCCAACATCGTAAAGGCATTTCCCTTGATTTGATATGAATTTGAGGCTCCATCAATCACTACAAACTTATGACCCAGACATTTATCCAAGGCATAATCTTGATTCGAATTGCATACAGTCATTGATCCCTTATGGATTACTATGAATGCATTCCCCATGTCCTTGCCCAATACATTATCTTGTCTTTAGTTGTGCATAGACTATTTTGGACCTTCCTTTTTCTTGATAAAATCGTTGAGGTGCCTATCCTAGTCCAATTCCTTGATATAGGATTTAAGTGCCATATAATCTTCAGTTTATGGCTATGATACTTATTATATGCACACCTCAGTGAAGTGTTCGTCTTCTTAGTATCACTGATTATCTTCTCAGATCACTTAAAGTATTATTGAACTCAGATCATGTAGATCGGTTCGAAAAAAATATGTTTTTAGCTTTAAATTATTTTTTGGGATCCTTCTTTCAGGTTCCCTTATGCTTTACATTTTGCTTCCTTCCTCCTCTATTGCTCATCCCTTCTTTTTCTCCATTCTTGGACTTTTTTATCGATATCCTTCCTCGCTAACTCCGACCACTGTGTCTTTAACCTTTACATATTTCTCAATCCTTTATATAAGGTGATCGATCGTAATGTCCTCTCATTTGTTGAGAAACTGATAAAACATTAAGCTACTCAATAGACCAGTCTTAAAGAAAGACATATAGACTTACTCATTACAATCTTTCACTTCGTTACACACCTCCTAGTACCTTTTTATGTGCTTGCAAAGTGTTTTCAGAGGCGTCTTCTTTATTATGAGAAATGAACCCATCCGTTTAGGATGGCTGTTGCTAGTGATAAACCTGCTCATGATGGTCTTAACTAGTTATTTGAAAGAGGTGATTAATAGGCATGGAAACTTCTTGAACCACTTCTAGGAAGTGTCTCCAAGACTACGAGTAAATATTCGGCACATCAAGCTTTCATTGGTGTTCTATAAAATCATCATTCGGCAATACTTCGTGACGTGATTGATAGGCTATGTCTTCCCATCAAAGATATTGAATCGTCGGGTGGGGTGGTAAATTTCTTTCGAGGCTCAAACTCATTTATACCCCGTATTAAGGGTGAATTCATTTTATATATAAGGGGTATTATCTCAAGATCTTTGGTCGTAAGATACCCTTGATGGCTTGGGTATCTATCCACATCTCTTCTGATGAGATCACTGATCTCTCTGTCTCTTTGCCGCTCATCAAAGTGTGGTCTCCTTCCATAAGACTTTTTACGATAAGGGTATTCCTTTTTCTGTTAAGTGCTCCTTCCTCGACTGGGATCCCTGCTCGTTTAAGGACTTGGAGTTTGTAATTTATGCCCACACTTTTACTTCTCGCTTTGGGATTCCTTTTCAAACTTCTTCAGGACATGTTAGAGAGAAACATTCCGCTCATATTGGTTCCTGATGGCAAACCTTTCATCTCATAGGCATTTTTCAAAATTGTCAATGAGCCTTGAGATCTAATTACATCATTCAAGCTCATAACTCTTATGAAATTCCAATCTCGGATCTCAGCCTCTGGGGTGGAGCAGATGACTGAAAGAACTCTTCACCATCGTAGTCGTCACAGTCTAGGGGATATTCCTCTTGGTACCCATGATCTTGTTGCTTATGATCCTCCTGGTCATTGAGATTTTGGTTATCATAGTTGGGTATATGAGACATATCAGAAAATAGTTTAATGGAAAATATCTCAGATCATTCCCATAGATGACACCAACTGTAGGTGGTAATGTCCTACATTAGATGATATTCAAAGCACACTTCCCAAACAAAAATCAATGTAACAAAAAGTAATGAGATCACACATAGAACATAAGATGTGCTTGGTTAGACAATGTGCTTATGTCCATGGGGAGCTAGGATTTGTTCTTTATTACTCTAGAGAACTGGTCAACATAGTTGTAGTACTGTTTGATGTTACAATATTGTATTCCCCCCCCCCCCCCCCACTTATGTGAAGCGAACTTACATTTATAAGGGATCTTAAGAGAGTCCAAAGCTCCGTTAATATCTATCCTTAATACTTTGGACCTATCCCTTATCATAATCAACCGTTAGAAGTGATTGACTTGAAAGAGTCTTCTCTATCTTGGACTCTTAATCAATTATAGGAGCACATGGCCTGAATGCTTGTGCCGAGCACGTGCCTTTGCCATTTTGAACCCCACAATAATTTATTTCCTTTCTTATTTAACCACCAATAATTCCACCAAATAATCATGATTGCAGTCCAATTTAACTATCTCTAAATCACTCGAAATAAGGAGGTCTTATTTGCAAAGTTAATTGGGGTACATAACATGATTGACCACGTTAAGAGTCCGATACCCTATTTTTAAAATTCGCTACTCAATTTTAATAAAAAATTAATTAATTCCTTGATTCTCGGGCTCAACTTTTTTGTTACTCGACCAGATTATAAGATAATCAACTAGTCGAATTTTACTAGTGGAAACAAAATATATAAGTCTATTAAGGGTATCAAAATCTAAGATATTTCATGGATGTAGAATCCTCCAAATTATAATATCAGACCCACTCCCACAACGATTTCCCAACTTGTGGTAATCTATTGGTCTAATATATAATTGAATCACACCCATAGTAATCAAAACAACAATTGTGCAAGAATTATAATCCTAAAAACCTTCGGGATGAAGAATCTATAAACCCTTTGTAAATTGTGTGATACTACCTAAGTCTAATTAAGACAACCCTCAGACTTAAATCACGGGTCGTCGTATTCTATACATCCCTGGATGTACCAATCACAATTCTCTATTGAACTATCATACAAGTTCTTAAACCATCAGATATGTTCCCTTAATTTTAATTAAACTATTAGGATTGCACAATCAACAATACCGATAGGATGTCAACTCGCTATCTAGGTTATGAATATATTCAATTGAGCTAGAATCAGAAGTTCAATCTCGTGTGATCAAGCCGAACCCAACTCATCGAAATTCCTACTATGTTCAATTGACCGACATAATACAATATATATAATCATAAATATAATGCATTCTCGTAACCATGATTCGTATTTCAAAATGAATAGACACACCTTATTACAAAAGTAAATGTCATCATGATTTTAAGAATAAAACCCTAACGAGATGAATATAGGAACTAATATCATAACTTTAAAGGAAAAATTATATTCACCACTCGCATTTTATCTATTTTTATACTTTTGTAGTCCATATAGCCTTTTAAATATTATTTAATTAATTATCATGTTAGATTTATAATTTCTACATAAATTTAATTCTTGTAAATCACACCATGATATAAGAGTTGCACCAATTTTATTTAACATTTAAAATAATTAAGTTCATATTTACCTTAAAATTTTAATAAATTTTAATTGACTATTAAACATTGTTCAGGCAATATCTAATTCATAAAGTACTTAAGGGGAAAATTAGAGTATTCTTGCATTTTTATTATTTCTGAAATCGAACTTGAATTTTTGATTCTACTCATCAAGATCTACAAGTTATCCTCGATCTTCTTCAAAATCCTCTTACAAATACCCAAATCTAGTGTTCATGGTTTAGTTCGAGAGGAAGTGTGGAGAAAATAAGACAAAACTCATGCATAAGATAACTTATAAGGCCCAAGACAGATTGACCCGTGATTAGGTCGTGGGCCATAAGGCCACGGTCGAGTAATATTAACCTCGCGATCACGGGTCTTAGGCCACGGTCACACTTGAGCGTATATGCAGTCATGAGTTCTACCGTCCAGGAAGTCCTCTCTCATATTCAGCACTCTTATACGCCTCATATACATGGGATCAAAAGTCTAAACAACCCTAAGTTTCCCCCAAGATATATCAAAAGACCTTTATACCCCTACAGTCTCCAATTAATTAACACAATGTCCCATAAATTAGTAGATGCCCTATTTATTTAAATATTTAGCAAAAAATCGCAAAAATTAATCCTTTAAGTTTAGGTTTACTCATTGAGTTTAATATTTCTCATTAAAAATCATCCTAATATAGATTTTTACTTCAAATATTAATCATTTTTAAACCTTTTAATTATTTAATAAAAATTACGTGGCATTAAAGTTCAGATAAGTACCTAATTAGCATACAGGGACTTTGTGAAAAATATTTTACTAGAAAGTGATTGGAACGATAATGCAACTAGTCAACTAATGGGGTCAAACACCATAGCCCTTGCCACTGGAAGGGTATTTTTCCCGAAATTCCCTACTCAAAATTTAATTAATTTGATGTTGTGAAAATAAAATGGGCAAAATTATCTTTGACGTTGAAGAGTTTTGAACTCAAATGAGTGTTCAATGAGATATACTTGAGGAGGAAATTAGATATTTTAAAAAGAAGAATAGTAATTTACAACTTAAGTCATTTCTTACATATCAACTTTAAGTCAACCATTTTTTACATGTGTGATAATATTAATGTCACACCCCGACTACTTTAATCACGGGTGATCAGTTCTTTATGAAAATAAACTAAAATCGCATTTGGTTCATTCTTAGCATCACTATCGAAAACTATTTAAATTACTAACCACCTATGTTAAATTAAGCCGGTGTCAAATTTTATCTTATCATTAACTTAACAATATGCGGAAATAAAACAAAAAATAAATTAACCAAATCATCCACACACAATAATAGTCTGAATAATCCATGACATATATATAAGTAAATAAGATCGAATAAAGCATAGGCTCCCAAAACAATTGATCCCACTTCAATCTGGAATAAATAAACTAAAGTAATGAAGAGTCTGAAGGGGAAACACGCCCAAAGGAAGTACTGAAATAAATCTCTTAACAAAGAACGAATAAGTCAAAGCGTGAAAATCAAATCATGCAAGACTTCATAATGCTGGGGCTACGCATCCCTGGATAGAATCCTTAAATTGGTCATCCCTTTGGCTGGACACCTAAAATTATTTTGGAACATATTTTAACACAGGTCAGAGCCCAAGAAAACCTTTTGAAAATATTTAGCAAGTAATTACAATGCAATAATTTACATATGTATGAACACTTTCCATATTTAAGCTGGTGTCACACTCTCTTAAGATATAACTCACCTCTCAACTAATTTACAAACCTATCGCTTGCCTTCTAACCCAACTAGTTATGTTACCTCACTTAACTATCCTTAGAACACTCTTTTTATTCCGCTGCTCTAACCCGGGTATTCCTTACTTTGATTTATAAGTTGTTCTAGTCATTAACTTATTTAATAATCTCAGCTATAATTACTCATTTAACCTTCATACTAGTTATATACACTGTTCTAAAAAACCCGCCTAGGCTCCGTCTAGGCACGCCTAGGCTTAAGGCTTGGGAGAAACGCCTCGCCTTACGCTTTTCACGCCTTATTCTTGGTAAAACCCTTAAGGCACACTTTTTTCTAAAAACAACAATAATTTAGTGAAATGATGTCGCCTTTTAAAGAATTTGTTTACAAATCGGACCATTATCTCATCCAAAGTAATCAAATAGTATTTTAATTTGCATATATTCAGACATATTTTTATGATATGTGCAATTTTTGTATTTTAATAGCCTTTTTATGGTTAAAAAATATTAAAATATATTAAGAAGGCCTAAACGCCTTTTCACGCCTTTTTACGACTAGGCCCGCCTAGGCTTCTAAGGCTTAAGGCTTGGCCTCCACGCCTCAATCACGCCCCGCGTTTTTTAGAACCTTGGTTATATACGAAATAAATTCACACATTATGTATTTATCCCTCATATAATTATTTACTCGTATTATATACATACTAGTATATGACAACATTCACACATATGTCGTGTATTGTAACCATCCTTCCGAGTTATAACTCACCGGATCTTTGTCTCTAAAATAATATCATCCCAGCTATGCTCACTCTGGCCCAATTTCCATAAATCGGTTAACTCACGCCAAAACAGGTAAACAAATCGCAAATGTAGTGGAGGCTGTCATATTTCCTCAAGTGTGAGACCGAATCATACCCAAAACCTTCCACCTCAAAAATAAATCACGCAATAAAAATACCAGAGGATATTATGACTTGGGGGATTATACTCTCCCTGCATTCACAAGCCAGGGAATTCACCAACATCGTGCAACCTCTTATGATAGCACTTCAGGTGTATGTGTTCACATAAGTATCTAACACCGATATTTTTAATGCACACACACACACACACACACAATATATATATATATATATATATATATATATATATATATATATATATATATATATTCGTGTATAAATACATTTAAATACAATCCGGCTAACCAGTGCCTAATTCTCGTAGCACTTACTTGTTATACTCAAGTCTCTATCCCGGCTCTTTTCTATTTAATTTCACGTCCATTAAATAAATTAATGTATCTTCACTTGTTAATATACCCGGACTCACCCAATCGCCCCGTAATTATACATTTATGAATTTATTTTACTCAATTCATTATTTAGGTTTCTCACCTTTTCTCACTTTTCAAATACCAATTATATCCATCCAAAATACTAGGAAATGGACCCCCTATCTGTTTTTCACTAAATAAATAAGCCTAGAATAAACCCCAAATAAATTGGCATTTAATTTAAAAATAAGCAGAATTGCTAGCATTATGAGGTGATCGGTCAATCGATGAATCCGGTCTGATAAGAAATCTTCTTCTTCGAATCTGTTTTCCCCAATTTTTTAACCATAAAACTCCAAAAATATAATCCAGACCTCAACCAAATAATAGCCCATGTTCATTAGATCTATAAACAAGTTCTAACAAAAATATATATCATCATTCATCACTGATTCTCTTTAAAATTTCTAGGGTTGACGAATTGGGTTTTTCTCAATTTCGTTAAATCTCATATTCAATTCAATTCACAAATCTGAATTCAACAACCGTATATACTGGATTATGACTCTAAATCACATCCCAACATCTCATGATAATGTCTCCACATTAGTTAAACATCAATTTCACACATAATGTTTAAATTCCCCCAAACCCAAATTTAACATGTGACTCCCTCCCAAAAATGAATTTTGGCAACACATATTATAATACGAACATGAAATTCTACTATTCAAATCAAAAGCAGTTTAATTAATTACCTTATAGAGTTTGTAGGATTTATTACACTCTGTAGATAGCGGATTGAAGATCGTAGACTTAAATCTTCTTTGAATTGACTCTCTAAAGTTCGCCTCTTTTCTTCCTTCTTCTTTCTCTCAAATTAAAGCGTTTAGAATGTTCTTAGCTACTGTCCCAAGAGCTCTAATTTAGGTTGAATAACTCTTATCTCAAAATTGGGCAAAGAGGCAAAGCCTAATGACCCGAAGACCCCTGCATAGGCCCGGTTATGTCTAAAAGGTCCCGTGACCCAATTATCACTCTCGAGTACACTATTTTGGCTATATTAACCCTTTCAAAACCAATCGTGACCTCAAAATTTCCATTTGAGTCACCCTACAATAATCTCCTATCTTGACCTCATATAGTCTACACTCGAGTCTTGGGTGAGATATAGTACCATCACATCATTATCACTCGTTATGACGTAAAATAATTATTTACTATTCACTTAGTGAGTATACGGCATAAATACTAATCATTTTCTCTCCTGATTAATATTTTAATAACCACATAATAATTATTTTAAATAAATTACATCACACGTTAATTTAAATTAGCCGAATTAATTAAATATGTATTACTTAGAAATACGGGGTGCTACATATTTTCCCCCTTACAAAGGAATTTCTCCCTCAAAATTGGGACATACCTACGGTGAATAATATCGGATATTGCTCACGCATGTCATCCTCCAACTCCCACATGACTCCTCAATATTGTGGTGCCCCATTTGAACTCGAACCAGGTACAACCTTAGACCGCAGATTATGCTCACTATGATCAAGTATCGCCACCAGTCACTCCTTATACGAGATATCTGGCTATAAATCTATCTCTTCTAATGGAACGTGCCAAAAATACCTCTCGCTCCTTCGATATCTCTTGATGGATGACACGTGGAACATGTCATGAATCCGTTGTAAGTGCTCTCGTAGCCCCAGGCTATATTCCACTGGTCTCACCCTCTCTATAATCGAAAACGATCCCACATATCTCGGCGCTCGCTTCCCCTTCTAATTAAACCTCATAACCCCCTTTATAGGATACACTCGAACCAAAACCTGGTCACCAACCTCAAACTCTATATGCCTCCTAGGTTAGCGTATCTCTTCTTCATGTCCTGAGCTATCCTGATGCGCCCTCGGAACTCAATCTTGGCAGTGGTTACCTGAATCATCTCTGGCCTCAATAAATTATTACCCCCTCTAACCCGTAAGTGGGTGAATGACAAGGTCGTCCATACAGTGCCCCAAATGGTGCCATGTCGATGGTGAATTGGTAGGAGTTGTTATACATAAACTCCAGTAATGACAAATAATGCCTTCATCCTCCCCCGAAGTCAAGATGCACATCCTAAGTATATCCTTTAGCATCTGATTAACTCTCTCTGTTTTCCTATCTGTTTGTGGGTGATATGCTATAATCAATCGTAAGTTCGTTCCCATGGCCTCTTGAAAACTCTTTTAGAAATGGGACACAAAGATCTTATCCCGGTTGGATAAAGTATTAATTGAAACCCCGCATAGACTTACAATCTCAGTAATGAACAACTGTACATACTTTCTCATCTTAAAATTTGTGCGAATCGGTAGAAAGTGGTCCACCTTAGTCAACCGATCCATTATCACCCAAATGGAGTCATGACCTCACTGCGATAATGGTAACCCGGTAATGAAATCCATGGATATGCTCTCCCACTTCCACACTGGAATCTCGAGTGGTTGTAACATCCCCATCGACCTCGGTAAGTTCACCTTCACTAGTTGGCAGGCAGAAAATTTTGAGATAAACTCTGTTATATCCCGCTTCATTCCTGACCACTAATACCACCTATGCATATCTTGGTACATCTTATCCCCACTAGGATGTAGTACAAATCAGGACGTGTGAGTCTCTTACATCACTACATGTCTCAAATCCTCATCTATTGGAACCATGAGTCTACTATTAAACTGCAAACCTCCCTCTAAACTAACAGAATAAGACTCTGCCCCATCAGCTAAAAACTAGAACACTCTGTCCTGTTAATATTGATCCCCTGCCTATTCTTTCACCACCCTCATAACAATCTCGGGCATGATAGCATAGTGACATACAGGCCTTGGAAACCTCATCATCATGTCGAAACTCTCTCCACCTTGCCTTCCAAACTTCATTTATCTCCAAAGCAGGTCATCAACTCAATTTGTTGGCCACCACATTGGCCATCCCAGGATGATACCGAATATCAAACTGTAAATCGTTCATGAACTCCAACCTCCTCCTCTGCCTCATTTTCAGGTCCTTCTGTGTGAACATGTACTGAAGTGATTTATGGTCTGTGAACAATGTGAATTTCTCCCCTAAAAGATAGTGCCTCCAAATCCTTAAGGTAAATACAACTGCGGCTAACTCCAAGTCATGCATGGGGTATTTCCTCACTTGGGGTTTAATCTTTCGAGATGCATAAGATATAGCCCACTCTTCCTGTTGTAATACACCCCTAAGTACCTATAAGAATGCATCAGTGTAAAGATGGCACTCCACTCCTCTCCTAGGCAATGCGAGTACATGTGCTGAAGTCAATTTGTCCTTTACCTCATCAAAGGTTAACTGAAAGTGGTCATCCCAAACAAACAACACCCCTTTATGATTCAGGTTCATCAACGAACCCGTAATCTTTGAGAATCCCTTAATTAAATTTAAATAATATCTTGTGAACCCCCAAAAATTGCAAACCTTGGTCGGTGTCGTGGGTTGTACCCATTCCCTTATCATCGATACATTACTCGGATCAATAGTAGTACCCCTATTAGACACAATGTGTGCCAAAAACTTCATCTCTTGAAGTTAAAACCCATACTTCTCAAACTTTGTTTACTACTGGTGATCTTAAAGTGTCAGTGAAAGCATTCACAAATGCTCGGCATGCTCATCCTCAGAGTGAGAGTAAACCAGAATGTCATCGATGAACACTATAACTAACTGGTTAAGGAACTCTCTGAAAACAACATTCATTAGATCCATGAACACTGCTGGCGCATTGGTGAGACCAAATGGCATCACCCTAAACTCGTAGGACCTATATCAAGTCAGAAAATTAGTCTTAGATACATCCTCCCTGACACGCAACTGATGATAACTAGACCTCAAATCTATCTTAGAGAAGTAAACTTCTCCCCACAACTTGTTGAACATATCATCGATTTGAGGTAGTGGTTACTTATTTCGGATGGCGACCTTGTTCATCTTTCTATAATCGATACATAACTGAAGCCATCCATCCCTCTTCTTGACAAACAACATTGGCGCACTCCATGGTTAAGTACTCCGTCTGATGAAACCCTGCCCCTGGAGCAGCTGAATCTTCTCCCTCAACTCCCTCATCTCATATGGGTCCATGCGATTAGGCACTCGAGCTATAGGCCTCGTACCTGGTGCTAGGTCGATAACAAACTCAATTACCTCATGTGAGTCATCCTCCTCAATATAGTATAAATATGGGCACGACCCTCCCTCAAGAAGAAGTATCGCCACTAATAACATCTCCTGCCATAGGATAGAGAACACACCAGTCCTCCCAAAATAATCCACCCTCTCTCGGTATCCAGCTAGCCAATCCATACCCAGAATGACGTCATACCTGTCCATATCTAACAACAAGAGGTTTGTGTCTAAACATAATCTACCCACATTGATGTCCACACCCCTACAGATCTAACGTATGAGCGACCCACTATCCAAAAGTGAATCCACACATATACGAAGACTATCATCAGTCTCTAATAATCCAGTAGCTCGTGAAAATCTAGTAGCTATAAAAGAGTGTTATTCCCCGGTATCAAATAGAATCCCACCCTCAATCTCGTGAATAGGAAATATACCCTATATTGTTGGTGGTGCCTGTGTGGCCTGTGGTATGGATGCATCTCGGATGTTATGAACACGTCTATACTATAACTGCCTATACTGGGTTGGTGGTGTTTGCTTTGGTGTTGCCGTTGCTACGGTCCTCTACCCCTTTATGGACACTCTATCTTCATGTTTCTTGTCTGTCCGCATAAAAAAAATACCCCTAAAAATCACCCTTCCTCTAGGACTTTCGACGATTCCCCTACTATTGGACCTGATGGCCTCAGCCCTACCCGCCTCCCTCACTGTTCCCTTGGCCCTAGCAACCTTGAGGAACGTACTACCGAGGGCCCTACTAGCCCTGTCTGAGACCTCGCTCGGTTCGATAGCCCCTAGATCTAAACCTTTTGGCCTGATCCCCCTATCGAGAATCCTGCCCCTGGTGTCTGCCTGATTGCTGCTATTATTTTGGTGCTCCGCTAGCACCGCTCCCCCCTGCCTTGCCCGACTAGCTAGGCATACACCCTCGCTTGATCCCCTTCCTATGGAAGCGATGATCCTATCAGTGTAAAAGTGAAGCATTGACGATGTCTGTATAAGTCACCAATTCAGGATTGTCAATCAAATGTTGCATGCTTCTCTAGGCTAGCCTATCCATAAACTTTAGTTTCTTCTATTCTTCACTGTTCACTTCGTTCAGCATAAAATTATCTAAATGAGTGAACTCCTCCTCATACTCAGCTACTGAGAACTCATCCTGAGTAACCTCAATGAACCTCTTTCGTATCTATGTGTCAGCTGCTAGCGAAAAGTACTTGCGGTCAAATTGCACCTAGAAATTGCTTCTGCAGTGGTAACTGACTCGCACCACTGTAATGTTTCTCTAATAATACTAAAAGTGGATTGAATTTTCTTCTGTACGCCATTGTAGTCAAGTGTCACTGGATCTTTCTTTCACTGGCATGCCACACTCATTTCTAAACTCCCTTTAAACTCTGGTGGGTGGCCCTTATAAAAGGCCTCCCTAACCCTCTACCACTCTAACGGTCTTGGGTAGGCCTGGAAAACTGGCACCACTCGTCGAGGTGGCTATTGGGCCTGTGCCACTAACGCTACCACTTATTCTGCTGACACTATCCCCTGCGGTGGTTGTGGCTGTTGAGACTCTCTCTCATCAACTATCTCTATTGCTCTCGACGGTCATCCTCTCCCGGGTGACATATGAAATCAGATCAAATTACATGAGTCCACAATTAATAAAAATATAATAGCATAAGAATGCAATCTCAAATACAAAATTATGCATGAAACAGTCCTAATAATATGGGTCTATGTAAAAAATGTTGAAATTACCAAAAGTCGTACATATCCTACGGACACTAGAACCTGATGCTCGAATAACATCTTTGACACACCGCTTACTTTAATCAACGGTGATCAGTCCTTTATCAAGAAAAATAAGAATTCCAGCTGGTTCATTCTTAGCATCACTATCGAAAATGATTTAAATTACTAATCACCTATGTTAAATTAAGTCAGTGTCAAATTTTATCTTGTCATTAACTCAACAACATGCGTAAATAACGCTAAAATAAATTAACCAAACCATCCCCATACAATAATAGTCTAAACAATCCACGACAGATATATAAGTAAATAAGACCGAATAAACCCTCAAATCCCAAAACAATTAATCCAACTAAAATCTAAAATAAATAAACTAAAGTAATGAAGAGTCTGAAGGGGAAACATGACCAAAGGAAATACTAAAACAAAACTCCTAACTAGGAACGAATAAGCTGAAGCATCTAAATCAAATCTTACAAGCCTCCACAATGCTGCAGCCTAGCATCCCTGGAAAGAATCCTCAAGCTTGGCGTCCATATGGCTAGACATCTCAAATTGTTTTGGAAAATATTTTGACACGGGTCAGAGCCCAATAAAACTTTTTGAAAATAGCAAGTAATTGCAATACACTAATTTAAATATGCATGAACACTTTCCATATTTTAGATGGTATCATACTCTCTTGAGATATATCTCACCCCTTAACTAATGCGCACACCTATCGTTTGTCTTCTAATCCAATTAGCTATGCTACCCCACCTAGCATTGGTACACTCTTTCTATTCCTCTACTCTAACCCGAGGATTACTTTCTTTGATTTATAAATTGTCATAGTAATTAACTTATTTAAGCATTTCAACTTTAATTACTCATATAACCTTCACACTAGTTATATATGAAATACATTCAGACATTGGGTATTTATCCCGTATATAATTATTTACTTGTATTATATACGTACTAGCTTACTACAACATTCAGACATATGTTGCGTATAGTAACCATCATTTCGAGTTATAACTCACCGGATGCTCGTCTCTAAAAAGCTATCACCCCAGGTATTCTCACTCTAACCCAGTTACCATAAATTGGTTAACTCACACCTAAACATGTATATAAATCGCAAACGTAGTGGATGCGGTCATATTTCCTCGAGTGTGAGACCGAATCATACCCCAAAACATCCCACCTCGAAAATATATCACACAATAAAAATACCAAAGGATATTATGACTCAGGGATTATACTCTCCCTGCATTCACTAGCCAGGGGATTCACCCACTTCTTGCAACCTCCTATGATAGCATTAGAGCAATGTGTATTCACATAAATATCGAACACCGATATATATATATATATATATATATATATATATATATAAAATCCGGCAAAACCGTGCCCAACTGTCATAGCTCTAGCCCGTAATACCCGAGTCTCAATCCCGACTCTTATTTTATTTAATTTCACATCCATTAAATAAATTAATGTAACTTCACCTGGTAATATACTCGGACTCACCCAATCAGCTCCCTTTTCAAATCCTAATTATATCCATCCAAAATCACTAGGAAATGGGTCCCCTGTTTATTTTTCACTAAATAAATAATCCTAGAATAAACACCAACTAAATTTTTCCATTAATTTAAAAATAAGTGGAATTGCTAGCATTATGAGGTGGTCGATTGATTGATGACTCCGATCGATCGACTGACAAGAGGTCTTCTTCCCCGAATATATTTTCCACCATTTTTTAAACTTAAAACTTCAAAATTCCAATCCGGACCTCAACCAAATAATATCCTATGTTTATTACACCTATAAACAAGTTCTAATAAAAATATATATCACCAATCCTCACTGATTCTCTTTAAATTTTCTAGGGTAACGATTTGGGTTTTTCTCAATTTCGTTAAATCTCATATTCAATTCAATTCACAAATCCGAATTCAACAACATTAGCTACTGGATTTTGACTCTAAATCACATCCCAGCATCTCATGATAGTATCTCCACATTAATTAAGCATCAATTTCACACATAATGTTTAAATTCCCAAAAACCCAAATTTAACATGTGACACCCTTCCCAAAACGAATTTTGGCAACACATACTATAATATGATCATGAAATTTTTCTATTCAAATGGAAAGAAAGTTAATTACTTACCTTACAGAGTTTGTAGAGTCTAATTACACTTTGTAGATGGCAGATTGAAGATCGTACACCTAAATCTTCTTTGAATTGACTCTCTAAGGTTCCCCTATTTTCTTCCTTCTTCTTTCTCTCCAATTCTAGGGATTAGAATGTGTTTAGATGATATCCCGAGCTCTCTAATTTAGGTTAAATAACTCTAATATCGATATTAGGCTAACGGACCAAGCCCAAATGACTTGAACACCCTCGTGTGGGCCCGATTATGTCTAAATAAGCCCTGGGACTCAATTCATATCCCTGAATACACAATTTTAACTATCTCGACTTTTTTGGAACCAATCGTGACCTCAAAATTGCCATCTGAGTCACCCTACAATAATCTCCTATCTCGACCTCATAGAGTCTACACTCGACTCTCGGGTGAGATATAGTACCATAACGTCACTATCACTCGCTATGACATAAAATAATTATTTACTATTCACTTAGAGATTATGTTTCATAAATACTAATCATTTTCTCTCTTGATTAATATTTTAATAACCACATAATAATTAATTCAAATAAATTAGGTCACAGGTGAAATTTAAATTCACCGAATGAATTAAATATTTATTACTGAAAAATCGGAGGTGTTACAATTAAGTTGTTGAAGAAAAAGTTTCCAAATGTTAATTTGGATTCAACAAACATTTTGAAAAGGGAAAATGAAACTCCTTTGAAAAAAGCTGAAACTCTTAAGAATAAAAATATGAGGTTTTAAACAATATTTCTTTTTTGAAAGATGAAAATAATTTTTTATGTTCTTTGGAAGCTCAAGGACTGTGCTCTTTGAAAATATTAAATTTATTGATGTCTCTTTTTTTGGATATTTTAGCTTTTTTTAGATTATTGATATATTTTCTAATATATATCCTTTAAATTTAATATGTGGTGTTTTTATTTTCCAATTTAATGAAATATATTTAATTTTGGTTTTCAATTTTGAGTAAATAAATTTTGATCATAGTCATATATTTAATTGACATTTAATATTGGGACTCTATAAAAAAAAGTAATAGAAAGTGGTGGTCATGATCACACACCCAGTTGACTAGTGGATCCAGGAACCATATCCTTTTTACTAGAAGGACACTTGTCCCAATATTTCCCTACTCAACAAGCTAATTACTTTGGCTTAAAATTAGGTTACATAAGGGATATTAATTATTATGTTATGTGAGTTATATTGGAATTTCTTCATTAATAAACTTGAAATAGTGTTATGGTTATAGATTAATACCAACTCTAAAACATGATCATTTTACATGGACAAAATGAGTTAAATCCACGTTAAATAGGGTGGAAAACCTATAAGTCTGGGCGCCCACATACCTAGTGGCGAATTCAGGAATTTGAGTGAGGGGTGGAATTTAGGATCAATGGTCGGGGTATGGATCCGGAGCCCCGAGGCAATATTTTTCTAGTTATTTTTTATTTTTTCATCAAATGATTACGGGAATAAGCCAGTTGTTAAGACTAAATCATAGGTTAGCAATAAGATAATAAATATATAGTCGAAAAGTTATTAAAATTAGCCCATCACACGCATCAGTATAAACTTTAGAAAAATCAAATAAGTGATATAAATATTTTTAAATAAAAATTTAGAAAAAATGACATTTGAAGACTTAAAAAAATAAACTAAATTTTAAATTTGTAAAGAAAAAAAATGTTCTATAGCTAAAAAGATAAAGTCAGTCAATGTTAATATAAGACAAATGGTAAAACAAATTAAAGAAGGAAGTAAGAAACTAACCTCCACACCGATCTCTATGATTTTCTTGAAAAAGGTTTTGATTTTTGTAGACTAAATCATAGGTCATATGTACAATAATAGTGTCTTGAAAAGGAGGACAAGAGGAGATATAGGGAGTTGGCTGAAATGTTTGGGAGGGAATAAGAGTCAGGAGTGCAAAATATGAGCCATCTAATAAAGTATTTATTTTATCTCGTATCATATGGCTTTGCAAATATCAAAATTTACACCTTAAACTTTCTATTTTAAAACCTAACACCCCTGAACTTTTTCTCATTTATTTAAATCCCCCCCCCCCCCTCCAGCCCTCTACAGATTCGCCCTTACATATACCAAGGGTTGTATTCTAATTCATGTGTTTGGGGGTATTAGTGCATTGATCATCGTATTGACATCTACCTTAAATGGATAATTTTTATAATCTATGACTATAGCCTAATTTATGTAGGGTGAGTCGAGTGGTGGATTTGGGCGGAATGAGGCTTTTAACCCAGTGTCATGACAACTCAAATAAAAAAAATTAGATTATTTGGATTTCAAAATTAAAAAATTTATTTTAATAAGTGGATTATAATTACTTCAATGGGGTTTTGATTTATTTTAGTTGGGCAAAATGCACCTTGCTAAGTCACTCAAGCCTGGTTGGTTCAGATTGAAGTATTTTTAAGCACAATGAAAGTAATACCGTGAAAAAAAATACATATTTAAAACTAAATTTTTATTTGTTTGAAATTAGGAATGAATAAAAACTATAATTATTATGGGGTACAAAAATTTACTACTAATAATAGCATGACACGTAGTAAGTGGGTCGATCAAGATGACGACCTACACCCGATCTACCAAGATAAGAACAATCAGAGTCCTTAATAAAGTAGAAGACTAACTACAACAAGAAGCATTATTTTATTATAACTAAAACTCTATGAGGATAGGACTTATCCAATTTTAACCCCTAACTATATAGGTATACACCCCATCCTAGTTACCCCCCCTTAAGTATCTCCTTAGTATCGAACACTTCTCCTCCACAATGAGACCATTGGTCCCACTATGAGACCTAATCCATAGGCCACTGGGTGCTCATGATCCCCATTTTACCTCGGGCGACTCTCCAATATGACAAAAGCTTAATGAAACCTTGTAAGGATCTGAATTACCTTTCCAACGATCCATACCATGTGCGAATCGACCTCATTTTTCACGTGTACACACATTTTTACTCCGAGACCTAATCTAGAGGCCATCGGACAGTTTTGAGCCTCATTTGACCCTGTTCAATTCTCTTACCCGAGTGAAGCTTAATGAAATATTTTAGGGCTCTGAATATCCTTTCCAATGGTCCATACCGTCATTGAATCAGCCTCACAGTTCACACAAGCGAACCTTTTTACTCCAAAAGGATACCAAGTGCTTTCGGACCTCATTTGAATTCGATCAACTCTTCAACCCATGCGAGTCTCAATGAAATCTCATAGGGATCCAAATTCCATTTCCAACGATCCATGTCATGCGTGAATAGTCCTCACGATTCTCGCGAATGAACCTTTTTACTCCAAAAAAACCACATCCTGAGACCATCGGGTATTTCCAAGCCCTGTTTGGTTAGGTATCGAACCCATGGGTGGCTCAATGTATTCTAACCATTCCAACGATCCTATACATGCATTATTTGGACATAAGGTTTGCATTTTATGATCATTTTTCTGTAGGAGTCCGTTCTGAACTGCCTATAGGCACCCCAAACTCCCTACCTATCGACGGGATTTACTTTCCTTCACTAGCAAGGCGAGGTCTAAGCCGATAGGAAGGCCAGGGAACATGTTGATGGATACCCCCTAAAACCTTAAATTTTACTATTTAAGAAATCCATGAACTCAGTCTCAAAGGTCCCTTTTTGAAATCAAATTCCCCTCGTAATCAGTGTGCCAAAATTCCATTTTTACATACATTCTCTCTATTTCCTTACATCATTATCTTCCACTTTCCATCCTACTTTACATCCTTACATCACTACCATTTAACCATACTAAAATCAGCCTCCTACCATTGCAAATTAGAATTAAAAGTTCTCTAGAAGGTCTACCCTTATTCACTCACAACTCACCTGATTAGTATTTATTATTTTCCTTTAGTTCCATTTTTTTATATATCTTTATTTCATTCTCCCATGTCAAAACTAATCTAATTTTTAGTATTTAGTACACGTAAATCTTTTTTCATAAAATATAAAAAAAAAAAGGCAAAAAGAAGCCTTTCTCATTAACCCTAAATTGGGATTTCCTCATTTTCCACACTTTCTACACTTGTGCACAATATATTAAAAGCAAATTAAGGGAACTCGAAAATATGATTTATAGGTCAAACCCCACCCTTGTGTGTCATCGAACTATGTGAAATTGTATGTCCTTTGAGCTACGTAGGTGTCCTGGGCCAATCCTAGGATTCAAGTCCTACTCATTTTATGTTTTCTTGTATTTATTAGTATTTGCTAGTCCACAAGCTCCAACATATTCGTATTTCGCTCGACATAAATATTGACTTCTTCATAGTGACTTGTGATTCGACATACACTTACATTATATTTATTTTATGTTATTTCTTCGATAAACTCTTTAGGATGATTCCGCTTCATCTAACCATGACGTGCACTACACCAAATCTGCCCATTTGTCAAGGTCATTGACCTTGACAAATCCAACTTGTCAAGGTCAATGACCGTGACATTTCGAGGCGAGACAACTTTTTTTATCACGGTCGTGTCACGGTCATTGACCTTGACACAAAACTCGCATTTTGTGTCACGGTCGTGTCGCGGTCAATGACTGTGACACGTTTGTCACGGTTTATAACCGTGACAAAGCCGTGACCCTTTTTAAAAAAAATTGTCACGGTCAATGGCCGTGACACGTTTGTGACAACCTTTTGTCACGGGCTTGTCACGGTCATTGACCGTGACAATTCTGGGCAGAATTTAAAAAAAAATCTGTTGGGCAGTATGGCCACTGCCACTGCCCAGCAGTATATTTGTACCTGTTACAGCAACGTTGTACCTGTTCCAAACACCATATATCTGAACAAACTAAAGATAATGCAAATATATATTCAAATAAGAAACTATTTAAAAAGAAACAACATCACCATCATTTTATCTCAAATCTACAAACTATTTGCATGGAAAAGAGATTTTGTACCGCGACGCTCGGGAACACCTCCTTATCCTTCCCTTCTCGTCCGAATAGCCACATAAGTATAGAGAATATGTGGCCTACCCTTAGGGCCACTCCTTATCCCCTGAATTGAAATAAAGTAAAATTAGTATCCGCCCCTCAAATATAGATAAATATAAATCGTAATTGAAATCGAAATCGAAATTGACATATAAATATAAATACATTACATGTAGTGTCACTCAAACAACTAACTTGAGCTCAGATGGCACCTCCTTCCAACTAATGTACCCCGGGTAATCGTGTCAATTATAATTCTCTTCATATCTAAACACTAAGAAATACCATAATCCTATGGAGTTATGTGTTGCAAATTCCTTCCAACCGTTGTGTAGCCAAAAATCAGCGGTTGAAGTTGTCAATTCCACCTTTCAATGGTCTCCCATGTTTTGCTAGAAGTTCCAAGTGGTGGGGTATGGAAAGTGGAATTGACAACTTCAACTGGTGATGTTTGGCTACATAAGGGTTGGGAGGAATTTGCAGAGCATCGCTCCATAGGATTATGGCATTTCTTAGTGTTCAGATAGACGAAGAGATTCAGTCTCCTCTCCCCAAATAGGACACCCCACATAACTATGTACTAATCACCTATTAAAGGTAAGAAGCGTATATTCATGGATTAGTATAAACAAAACTTAGATGTAGTTGGAATATTTATGTATTAATCTCCTCTCCAAACACGCACACTACACAAGAGTGAAAATGATAAAGTGAAGATCAAGTAAAAGCATTAAAAATGGATATTTCGGTACAAATTGAAATATTTATTACAAATTGAAAAATTGTTTCAAATTCGGGTTATCATAAAAAATGGATTGATATTCGGTAGGAGCAGCCAAGTCATCCACACTACTATTTAGACGCCTTGGCCCGTGTTGGACAATTGACCACGGCTCGTTGTTGATATACTCCGAGTAAAACACTTGCTTAACCTTTTGAAATGTACAAACAAACGGCTCATCGCTTATGGGGTCATTGCTCTTCAACTTGGACGAGTCAACCATGACCAAATTGGTGATAGGATCAACTTTACAAGCATTTTTATCCTCAACTCTTACCCATTCACAGTAAAATACAACCTCTTTGAAGCTTATATAATCCAATTCAAATATATTTTGGATTACACCATAGTAAGTCATTTCAGCTTCAACGAGGTTTTTATCTTTTGTGCTCGCTCGAAAGAAAGTAAGAGCCTTGTATGAAATTCCCGAGTTCTGTACATTTTTACTTTCCTCGTACACTTTAGCGCCGAAAATGTAACCGTTCGATCGATACTTTTTGTACTCTTGTGCCACGAACAAGGGTCCGGTGGCTAGACGAGCAAGCCTTGATGTCGCATCACCCATCTTTAGGAGCTGAGAATATAGATAAATCAATTACATTAGTGGTAAAATTTTAGTGTAATGTAACGTTATATAACGACTGTTTTCATTATAATTACCTCTTGTGTCAACCATAGCCTAAATTGGTTGTCTGATTGTACCAATGTTTTTCGTCTTTTATTGTTCTCACAGGCTTCATATTTACTGCATATTACAAAATTAATCATGTATAAAATAATCTAAAATAATGTTAAACATTATAATATTCGAAACTTACTTTTTCCATTCTTCGACATCTTCATGTGTGTCAAATAGATAACGAGCTACTTGTTCATGTTGCAAACTCGTTAATTTCACTCGTTTTCCCATCACATTACCACCATCATCGAGGAATTCATCAGTGTCATCAACGCTGGTCGAGTCAGGCATATATTCCCGAGTATATATTGATGACTCCACGGTGATCTATTCCTCTGCAATTGATCCTGCAATATATCGCGTATTCTTGACGTAATCTTTAAAAACTTTCATCAATCTTTCAAACGGATAAATCCACCGATATCTAACTGGACCACAAAGAACTGCCTCGTCGCATAGGTGTACCAACAAGTGAACACTTATGTCAAAGAATGCTGGGGGAAAGTACTTCTCCAATACATAAATCGCTTCGTTCACAGCCAATTTTGCGGCCACTATGTGTTCTCGATTCACTACCTCCTCACACAAGAGGGAGAAGGTAATACTAATTTGCATAATATCCCTACGCAAATCCTTGTGCTTGGATAAACAGTGCTTAAACAATAGAGGAACCAATTGCATGATCACATGCCAATCGTGGGACTTACACTTATGTAAATCATGAGTAACATAATTCACAATCCTTTGCAAGTTGGACGAAAAAGTAGATGGGCCCTTCAAATTATATATTGTGTCTAGAAGCACCTTCCTTTCCTCACTCATCAAAGTAAACGCACCAGGGGGAATTATTGTCCTTCCCCTACTATCTTCTTTCAACCATAGTTGTGGTTTAAGTTTTAACGTTTTAAGGTCTTTTCGTGCATTTTCTCCATCCTTCGAATGACTCCCCCCAAGGCAAGTACCCACAATATGTTCAGCAAAGTTCTTCTCTGCATGCATCACATCCAATACATGGTGCACCGGGTTTTTCTTCCAATAAGGCAAGTAAAATAAAATTGACCTCCGAGACCATGCCTTTCTTATCTCAGTTTCATTCCCAGTTGGGGTCTTCTTATGCTTGACATTCTTAAATTTGGAATTCTTACCTGGCATATTTGGGCCACATTCAGAAGATTTACTTTCAATTTCTGAACCCGAAAGTTGTGTCGGCGGTAGCCTATGTTCAACTCCGCCCAATAAAAAATTGAAACTTTTCTCAAATCTGAAACTATGAGCTGGGGGTAAAAACCTCCTGTGGCAATGGTATACATTTTTTAAGCTAGAGGATAGACGAAGAGATTCAGTCTCCTCTCCACAAATAGGACACCCCAAATAACCATGTACTACACATCCGGATAATGTCCCATAAGCTGGAAAATCATGAATTTCCCACATCAACATAGCTTTCAGCGTAAACTCTTCTTTTCTAAAAGAGTCAAATGATTGCACACCCTCTTACCACAACTCATTTAATTCTTCTACCAAAGGAGCCAGGTAGATATCAATGTCTTCACTTGGTGCCTTTGGCCCAGGTATCAATAAAGCCATCATCAAAAATTCAGGTCTCATACACTGTGAAAGAGGGAGGTTAAGTGGGGCTAGGATCACTGGCCATACACTCTGATTGGTGCTTAGATTTCCAAATGGATTGAAACCATCTGTTGATATATCCAAACGAATGTTGCATTGTTCTCGAGCAAAGTCGGGATACTCAAAATTCATCCTCCGCCAGGCAGTAGAATCAATATGATGACGCATGATATTACCCCCTACTTCTACCCTAGCATGCCAAGTCATTGCCTCTGCAATCCATGATATTGTGAAAAATCGCTTTAATCTAGGCCCAACGGGAAAATATTTCAATACTTTTTGAGGCACTTTTGATCTTGTGCCTTCCTTACTAGTAGATTGGACATATCTAGGTTCATCGCATACCGGACAACGATCGAGATTTTCATACTCCTTTCGGTATAGTATGCAGTCATACACACAAGCATGAATCGATTTATACTTCATTCCCAAACCTTTCAAACTGTTCTTCATAACAGGATAGCTATTTGGAAGTGTATTCACCTTGGGTAATAAGCCCTTCACCCATTTCAGAATTCCCGTCACGCTATTGCCAGACAAACCATACTGCGTCTTCAAACTGTGCAAACCAACCATGGCATGTAAAGTTGTTTGATCTTTCTCACAGCCAGAGTATAACGGTTGGGTCGCCTTAAATTTTAAACTTTGGTAGTCATAGTCAAGTTTTATCATGTTATCTTCACGAGCACTTGAATCTTCTACATCATCAGTAACCTCATTCTCCTCAGCTTAATAAACTTCGTACGCATCATCAACTAAATCCTCTAACATATTATGATCTACGTCGTCCCCTTCTACATCTATTCTACTTGTTGAAGGTTGTTGTGAAGGTTGGTCGGGGACAAAAGGAACTTTCAATTCACCGTGAAAACTCCAAAATCGATAACTATCTTGCATACCTGATCTTAACAAATGTAGTTCAACTATTTTCCACTCAAACACCTTACCATTCTTACACCTAGCACACGGACACGGAAACTCTTCATCATTACGACATCTCTTTGCATATTTCACAAATTCGTTAGCACCTCTGCGAAACACATCCCCCATTCTATTAGTCTCACCCATCCACTCTTTGTATTTCGGATATCCCATCACATCTACCACAACTAAACACCTATTAAAGGTAAATAAAACTTAGATTTATAGTATGTTTTATTTAATTATCCCATCATTTAATTATCCTATTAAAGGGTAAGTGGTCCTATCCCATTCAAGAATGCATTTTTCTGTAATATACTTAACATCTCATGCACATTGTTACGATTTGAAAAAAAATCGACACATATCCCCTTAGTTCTCCAAGTACACGACGTAGATTGGCAGGTGTGAGTGTTATTTCAATTGGTCAATTGAAATAACAGTCACACTTGTCAATCTAGTATGTACCCAGAGAACATTAAGATACGACTGCAAAACTTCCTCCAAAAGTAACAACTTTAAGCCAATAAGAATATTATATAGAAATTATACCGTCTCAAACTGTCCAAACGGGACAATTCGAGATATCTCATTACAGGGGTAATGACTCTCGAACGGGTCTAAGGGCTATTGAATGCGTACGCATAAGAACTAGAATGCTAGTATCTATGCGCACTATATTTAATTTCAAGTATGTTTCATATAACGGGTTAATTCAAATACAAAAACAAATTCATGGGTTAATTCAAATACAAAAATAAATTCATGGGTTAATTCAAATACAAAAATAAATTCATGGGTTAATTCAAATACAAAAATAAATTCATGTATTGACCACATACACACACACACACACTATCTAAGCTGTTCTATAGGAATAAAAACAACATTTTTAAAATATGAAGGGCTCACCAATTTGATCAAAATTTTCAACAACATAGACTAATTGATCTTTATTATAAGACAATTACTACAAATTTACGCGCATCACCTGAATTCAAAAAGTAATTTAATGACTAAAGTAATATTTTTTTAAACTTTAGTTATTCACCACAAATCTTAAAAAATATTTTATTTTTCATGCTTTTTAAACTTCGGATGCTTTTAGCAACTTCGGATGACAATTACTACAAATTGACATTTTTGGATATTATTTTTGGATATTATTTACATTTACATTTTTGGATATTATTTTTGGAAATTTATAGAAAATTACTTATTTATTTACATTTTTAACCCCCTACCCCTACCCTCACCCTGCCCCCACACTGCCCCACCCTGCCCCCACCCTGCCCCACCCCCCACACATGCACACACACGCACATATATACACACATACACACATATATATACACACAAACATATATATAAATGAAAGAGAGAGAGAGAGAGAGAGAGAGAGAGAGAGAGAATTAAACCTGAAAGTAGAGAGAGAGAGAGCAGCGTCGAGAGAGAGAGAGGGAGGGAACGGCGCGGGAGGGAAAAAAGAAGGGGGAAAGGGTTTTTGCTGCTAATATTGTCACGGTCGTGTCAAGGTCATTGACCGTGACAAGTATTTAAAGAATTGTCACGGTCATTGACCGTGATAATTTATTGTCACGGTCGTGTCAAGGTCAATGACCGTGATAAAAAAAGCGTGTTTTTTATCACGGTCAATGACCTTGACAAGGGTGGCCGACTGAAAGGTGACAATTTGGCCATTTTGGTGTAGTGGTGAGTCAGATGATTTCTTTCTCCTGTTATTCATACCCAGCACATGTACACACGTACCACATTTTGGAGGAAAGGTGAATATTATCATCGCCCATAAGAGGTTGAAGGTATGTATGTGTTCCTAACACCTTCCCAATATTATCTTATGCATCGGTATATATTTGATGTCTTTCTCTCGAGAAGACTCATTTATTTTTCCCATTTTGAGAAAAATAGGTTGGCAACTCCATTTCTTTGCAATTCTCTCCTTTTGATGCCAGCTGATTTATATCTGAGGAAGCCCACGAATATATTGTCATGAGTGACGAAAGAAGACTCCCATATCCTTAAATCACCCATATGTGTGAGAGAGAGATTAATTTCTCCGATTTTCCCTCCCGTCCCAATTTTAGGGTCGGCCCCGCCGAAGGAATCCAACTTGGATTGCCACAATGATGACTCTGCAAGGATACTTTAAGAGAACTGGACTCTATTTTCACATGGGTGTTATTTCTTTGATCTCCTACTTTTCTATACGTGTATATATCCTCCACTTGTATGTTTTCTTTACTCTCATAATTACATCTTCTATCTATATCATGATTTTTATCTCTACCATGCTTTTTTTCTCACCTTCTGTATATATCACCTTCTTATCACATGATTCACCTTTTTGTTCACCTATATCTTTTCACCATGTTTTATTCTTTACTTACCTGTATATATTCACTATGTTCACTTCACATTCTCACACTCGTATATAGTCTCACTATTACTCAAATGTTTCTCACACTACTTATAAACTATCCATGCTTAACTTCACTAGAAAACACTCTCACATTCTTTTTACTTGTATATATCTTCATCATCTTTTACACGCACTTGACACACCACTTGTGGATCATCCATGCATAGTCTCACTAGAACACACTTCCATATTTATCTCACTTGTATACATCCACATGCTTTCTTCACTCACACTATTCAAATGTCACTCTCTCACTTTGCACATATTTCTCACTCACTTGTATATTGACATGCTTCATAATTTGTATCCATCATCGTGCTTTGTATAATCTCCATACTCCATGTATATACTTACTCATTTTATTTTCCATGATTTTCCCATTTATACCATGCTACTTAAATATTTTCTACTCTTCCTAATAGTATTATTATTTAACATACATACAAATTTCCATAAGACACGAATCAAGACTCATGCATTCTTGCACACTACATCACTTGAGCATGGAAAATTGGCCAAAATTTTATCCCGTACTGGGGGGTAACTTCGTAATGGGTGTCAAGCCTGTGGGGTGCGATTAACCTAAGGGATTTGATTCCCCACGTCCATTGGCCTTGTACTTCCGATGTATATTTAATGGTTCCTCCCGCATCATACCGCTTAACCAAACTCACGACGAGAGGTGTATAGAAGGGAACTCGTTCACATATTTCGAGTATATCAAATTTTCTCTCACACGTACCATCCCCATGACGTACATTCTGAGGAAATTCACGTAAACTCTGGTATAACAAATGGCTCATACACATGTACCAATGAATCATTTCCCTTATAGGCAAGAGGTATATCATGGAATTCATGCCAAGGGGGAGAACCCTTCCACAATCCCACCAAATGCATCAATCTCGTTGTGGCCATCCCGAGCACGACGTTCACTCATGGGGGGAGGAGGAGGATCCCTCGAGAAATAACTGCGATGTGGTCTCACACCCCTTTATTTGAAAGGTGCTTCGACCATCATCGGTGTGGTGTGAATGTAAAGAGATGGAGTTTCCAGCCTATTTTGCACAAAACAGGCAAAAGAACATGTTACCACTTCGAGAGAGCGACATCAAGGACAAAGTGATGCATACTAAGCAAATAAATGAGAGGTCTGGGGGCTAAGTTACGTAATGGGAATGTGTTATGCACCCATCCCGCCCTTTCGGTCTCTCATGGGAAAATGATAATATTCTCCTTTATCCCCGTGAAGTGTGTGTAAGCATTTATATAATGGAGATTGGAATTGTTCGACCCATACCATGGAAAAGTTAGGGTGAGGTCATCCACAAGAATATTCTCAAAATAATAACAAATGTAGGAGATAAAAATATGAGCGTCCATCGCAATATTGATCGTTATTGAGAAACGATAACATGTGTGGGATGAAACGCGAACAAGCATATTATATGTATATGTGTGATAATTATGAAACGAGAGATTTTGAGAAATTTGGAAAATAAGATAAATTGGAAAATTGGACTCGAGTCTCGAATTTTAATCCTAGATGCCTACATAGCCTATAAAGTCATCAAAGTCCACATAGTTCGAATGTAGAATAGGGGTGGGGTTTATCCCATAGATTGAAACGGAATTTGATTATGTGTGTACGTGTAGAAAATATGATTTTGATTTTTGGAAAAAGTGTGATGGATAATTTCGTTCGGAATTTATGAGTGTAACCCTCTTTTTATTTAGTTTTTGGGTTTTTATGGAAAATAAAGTATGTGCAATATACTAATAAAAGAGTAGATGTTAATATGTATGAACTAAAGTGAAACTAAATAATGAATTTAATTTATGCAAAAATAAGAGATTAAAAGACAGGGAGAAGGAGTTGGACCTTCCTTAGAGCTTGGATCTTGGATGAACTCCTTTGAATGTTGATGAATATTGATGAGAGAGAAGGATATTTGCCAAATTAGGTGTGAAATGATGGGTATTTAGGCTTGAATGAAACTACACTGATTTCGAGATAATATTACTGAGATCACTGATGCTGATGAACTTCTTCCCCTCCTGGAGTGAGGTCATGGCCCCTATTTACAGGGCCAAAGGGGGGTGCCAATCGTCCTACCCCAGGGTGTGCCTATCGGCAGGTAACCCTTGACATTTTGCCGATAGGGAGGGTTCAGGACCTGCCAATTGGCAATCTCGTGCCGACTTTTCTTTAAAAATGACAGTAGCGCACAAATCGTTGATCCAAATCGCACATGGGACATACCATTAGAAATTTACTTCAGAGACCTTCGAGCGTCGTTGGACCTCTCCTGGGTTAGGGAGTTGAATTTAGGTCAAATAGGGCTCGAAAGCACATGTTGATCTTAGGGACAGGAGATCGTCGAACGAAAATGGATCATTCAATCGTATGGTAACTTAGAATCATGCACGGGGAAGACCGTTGGAAAGGTTAGGAGGTGTACTTAGACATTCCAAAGAGTTTCGCTCAGTTTGGAAAGTTAACCTTGGTCAACCGGGGACCGAAAGAATCCTATGACCTATAAGAGTAAAATGGATTGTTAGAAAGGGTATTCAGTGACCTTTGGAGATTCATTCAGTATCGTTCAATCTGAAAAGTTGAGTTTGGTCAAACAGAGTTCGGGAGTGCCCGGTGGCCTCCGGATCAATTTTTAGGGGAAAACTAAACATTTGTCCAAAGGGTTATGCTATTTCGCGCACATGGAAGATCATTGGAAAGGGGTTCAGTGCCCTTCTGAGATTTAAAGATCTTTCTACATGATGGTGAAGTTGATTGGGTTCAACTCGAGTTCTGGGGGTTCCCGATGGCCTCTGAATCAATTTGAGTAGTGAAATGGTCTGTTAGTCTGAACTGTTGTGACGATTCGCGCACGAGGCATATTTTTATCTCTGGATCGTTGGAGAGGGTATTCATAGCCCTTTAGAGATTTAAAGATATTTTTCTCTGACTGTAGAGTTAACCGGAGTCAAATGGGACCCAGAGGCACCTGATGGCCTCTAGATCGATACTCGGAGTGCGACCTAAGTTTACGGAAGAAAGGGGAAGTGCTAGGGGTTTAAGGAGATACTTAGGGGGTCCTAGAATGTGGCGGCTACAGAGACCCTCAATAGGTGAGCTCGGAACAAGTGATGGTCGTCGAATAGACACCACATGATGGGTCTAGGTCAGTTCACAAACCTAAGGGATGTGGATGATCGATTCAGAGGGTCAATCTCAATTCTGACCTAAAAGAGGTGACGATAAAGGACCGAGGTGACCTATAAGAATGATAACTCGGATCTTTGCAAACTCTAAGGATGTGTTTAAGACTCTTAAACATTAGATTACATGTGCAAACAATGTCCTGGTTCTTAAAACTATTTTCTAGAAAGCATACTGCAGAACTATGGTGAAAACACTAATTAAATAGGATTTAAACGCCGCCTCGAAAAATGTGTCGTTCGAACGACTTGAGGAACTCGTTTGAGCGACATCCCATCTCGTTCGAACGAGATTGGATGTCGTTTAAACGACAGAGCGAAAGTTTGACTTTTTGACTTTTAATTTAAAACGTCTCTTCTAATTAGAGATCCAAAAATGTCAAACTCTTTTACGAGCTTATCATGATAAAACTTAGTTTAAACCTTTTAAAACACTATAAAACATTTTAAAACATTTCTCTTTATAAGAAATACATCCTTATCTTTTATAAAAATAATTTTGAGCACCATTAATTATACACATTCATACCTGAGTGATCTCGAAATACAATTAACTTTGAAGACGAATAAACTTGTACCAATATAAACTACGGCATGATAAAATCTTTGAAGCTTCGCCGCAACGTCTTCAATTTCTTTAATAAGTCATAGACCGAGTGGGATCATGATATATATAAACATCTCCCTATGACATATTAAAAACACAGTTTGGTTCATGGAATTAAGTCAAAACAATACAGGGACTCAATTGGAAATTTATGTCCTTACAAATCTCCCCCTTTGACTATTCCGGGACAAAACTAAACCTGTGAAATGCCTAACCGGTCCGTCAAGCCGTATGACGCCTAAATCCCATCCCGTAAATCCAAAATTAAAAATTACAGGAGACGGACTAGAATATGTAGCACCGGCAAGCATGAACTGTCTGAATGTGATGTAGACTTGAAATCTCGAGTCACTGAAGCATACCTACACGCATGAAATAGAGAAACAAATACCCAGTGACGTATGGAGGAACAAATGATACCAAATTATATTTCTAATATGAAAAAATCCTTTGAAACATGAGAGAAATTATTTGATACCAATTTGAAAGAAATACAATCAATCAATTTGTAAATTCAGATATCAATTGAAATGCTCAACAAATCTCCCTGTAAGGACACAAATTTCCAATTGAGTCCATATATAGTTTTGGCTCAATTCCGGACAAAAACATTTATTCATAGGATAGTATGTAATTGTAATATTCTCAAGCCTATGAACTGTTTGTTGAAGACGTAGCGGCAAAGAGTATAAAGCTTCATCAATATGCCGGTTTGCGTGCCTCATTTCTACGTCATCAACTATAGTTCCATGCTCCCAAGGTATGAATGCAATTATATATATATAGGAGCTTGGAACAAAGTTTATTGGGTGTTAGGTTTTGTAAAAACCGTGTTTTAATTTTCAGAAAGAATTAAATAAAACTTTAAAATAAGTTTATAAAGTTTTCTGGGCTAAAATCGAATTTTCCAAACTTTCTGGTTTTTCGTTCGATAGAGTCGTTCGAACGAGATTGTCGTTCGAACGAAAATGTCGTTCGAACGAACCTGCTAACGAGTTCCCATATTAGGCCACTGTCATGTCGTTCGATATGTCGTTCGAACGAACCTTCTGTTCGAACAAGATATCTAACGAGATTCTAACGAGTTCAATCTGGAACGTCGTTAGAAGTCTCGTTCGAACGAGATTTCGTTCAAAACGAGATGCCAGGCGGGAACAGTTATTGGCAGTTTTTTTGGCACTTTTGCACCCACTTCCCCACTTGGTTCTTAACCAACTTTTTCAGACTTTATTATGTGCGGGAATAACATTTTCCAATCTAATTTTTCCAATCTATTTCCATCTCTTAGAGAGAGTTTGAGAGAAAATTGTTTTAAGAAAAATGTTCAAGTTTTGAGTGCTATTTTTCAAGAGAAAATATTTTATCACTCTAGTTTTACACCCATATTGTTTATCCAAGTTCACATATATACATATCAATTGCTTGGAGTTTGGCACCGGTTTATCTCTTCCTTTTCAAAGAGAAGTTTTGGTTTGCTTCTACATCCATCAAAGAAGAAGACGTTTTGTTGTGATTCTATCCACTTGGAGAAAGGCTCCATGTACGGGTGACGGTGACCATATAAAGTCCTATCGGTGGATTCCGAGACCGCGGTGGTATTCCAAGGTTATCCGCTAGGAAGAGGTGTCTACAAGAAGAAGCGTCGAGGTTTGATAGGGATGGAGTCATGCGTTGTATGTCTATCTGTCTTGTACTTGTAATTCCGTATCTAGTGGATTTGTGGCTAGGGCCGTCCAAGGTTGTTTCCTGTCTTGGGTTTTTCCTCGTACATCGCGGCGTAGTGTGATTGGTTTATTTTATCTTGCATAAATAATGTAGAAAACATGCTTAGAATAAAATCAAGATAAAATTAGGTTCAAATTATCACACTCATTTAATTTGGGACTTATATTAAATATTGGGTAAAGTTTATTTAATTCAAGTCATTTGCTAAAATTTGGTTTCGCCTAATTTGCTAATATCGATAAATATGACTTAGGCAAATTCTAGGACTTGGAATTAATTAATTTGGTATTTGTATTTGTTTGTTTTAGTTGAACCATCACCTTTACGCTTCCGACGTTTTCAAATTGGTATCAGAGCCAAAGCGATAAATTATTTCGTTCACGATCCTTTAAATAATTTTTGGCTAAAATGGATTTTTCCCCATTTTCAAAATTTCCTATTTTCGATGGTTCAAACTACGCGTATTGGAAAGCGCGTATGAGATCGGCACTAAAATCTATCGACGAGAGAGTTTAGATGTCAGTTGTTAACGGGGTGGTCCCCACCAACTTATTTAGTTGAAAATGAACGTGTTATCAAACCCGCCGATAGATGGACTGAAAATGAGTTTAAACTTTCTAATTTTAATTCTCGAGGTTTAAATGCCTTGTTTAGCGCTGTCACACCGGATGAATTCCGACGTATTATGACGTGTGAGACCGCTAAAGAAGCTTGGGATATTTTACAATTAACTCATGAAGGAACTAGTTTCGTTAAAGCTTCAAAACTCCAAAACCTCACCACTCAATTTGAAACTATCAAAATGAATGAAAAAGAAAATTTTGATGAATTTTATGCTAGACTTTCTGATATTGTTAATTCATCTTTTAACTTGGGAGAGAAAATACCTGACGACCGTGTTGTAAAGAAAATTTTAAGGTCCCTACCCGATAGATTTATTCCAAAAGTGACCGTTTTAAATTCTTTACCAACTTTAGCCTCTACGAAATTAGAAGAGCTTGTAGGTGATTTACAAACCTATAAACTAGATATGTTTCCCTCTAAAACTGAAAAGAAAATCGAAAAGGGCGTTGCTTTAAAAGCCCGAAAAGAGGTCAAACAAGTAGTAGAGAGCGAGAGCGATAGTGACTCGGAAGACATGGCTTTGTTTGCTCGTAAATTTAGAAAATTTCTTAAAATTAACAAAGATAAATTTAGAAATGATTTTAAGAAATTTGAATCTTCTAAGCATGACAAGAACGAGAAGATTTCTAAAGCGGAGAAGATTCCTAAAGCCGAAAAGATCCCTAAACCTAGTAATAAGTGTTTTGGTTGTGAAGGTTATGGCCATAGGGCTTATGAGTGCCCCACTAAACTAAGGAAAGAGGGTAAGCGACCCATTTCATATAATGCGACCCTCAGTGATAGTGATAAGGAAGAGAAGCCCGATTCCCCCACTAAGAAAAATTTTATGGCTTTTATGGCTAGTCATGTGAGCGATAGTGAGAACTCATCGATTGATGAAACGATAGCACATGCCACTTCCAAGGTCATTGTACATGATTCTCTTATTTTTTATGATAGTGAGAGTGGAGAAGAAAGAGAGAGTGAAAATGAAGAAGAGGTTAATGTGAGTGAACTTCAAAATGCTTTTCAAGATCTTTATAAAGAATCTATTAAATTGAAAAGAGCTAATTTGAAGTTAGAAGATAGGTTAAGAGAGAGTGTCAAGGTCGTTGATGAAAATGCTTTAATAGAAGACCTTAGGACACATGAGAGGACTCTTCAAGAGAAGCTTGAATATGTAGAAGGCGAGAGAGATAGCCTTAGGGGTTTAATGGAATCCTTGAAAAAAGAGCTTCTTGCTTTTGAAGAGCGAAATGTTTTATTAGAGTCTAACATTTTAGAATTGCAAAATAAATTAAAAGACTCTAGTAATGTCAAATTTGATTTGGAGTGTCGTTCAGAAAAATTAGATAAAATATTAGGAACGGTCCAAATTAAAAATGGCACTTGTGGTTTAGGCTTCAATCCTTGTAATGAATCTACTCATAAAGCCAAGACCAATGTTTTAGGAGAATCTACTAGGAATGCATTTAAATATCACTCCTTAGGTAAATCTTTTCGAAATGTTTTTGCTTGTACACATTGTGGTCGGAAAGGTCATCTTAGGAAATTTTGTTTTGATCTTAAATGAATTCCTAGAAAATTCCATTGTCAAGTAACCACGGTAGTTAACGTTCCAACACCCCAAGATAGTCATTCTTCATTAATTTGGGTTAGGAAATCCGACTTGGTTACCTTACAAAATAGGGTTTTTGATTCTCATTTACTTTCACATGCTTCCTCCCTTGCTAAATCTAAAGGATGAATGTGTTAGTGTTCGCATACTTTAGCGTTTGTACTTCATGCTATATTCACATGCTAAATGTATGCTTGTTTAGTCATTTTCTAGTCATTGCCTCATTTCATATCATATGCTAGAAATTATGACTTGTCTATCTTTTTGTATTATATTTTGTGTTTGAAATAATTGAAAAATATAAAAAGATTTTTGTTTATCATTTGTGTTTTATTTATTTCATTTAAGCTTAATGAAAAATACAAATGATTTTTGTTTATTCTTTTGAGTATATATCTTTATTTTTAGTTAAAAATATCAAAAAACTCAAAAAGATTTTTTTGTGTGTATTTTGGTTTGACACACTTTAAGTGGCATATACTTGTGTTTGAATCCCATCTTTTACGCTCCCATGTGGCTAGAACTTTTGGTTTAGATTTTCAATCCTTAAAATCTTCTTTACCATGTTTTATATGGAGTAGTTGGATTTTGTGTTGTTTAAATGGATTCTATTTTTATATGCCTCTATTCACACATGCACGAGCTCTTTTGAAATCTTAATGTCACATGTTATATTTGAGCTTTTTGAGGTGTTTTCCTACCAATCTAGTCATCTACATATCTATGACCTAGGAGGACTAGTGCATGTCAAATTCCGTTGCATGTGAGCTTTGTGAGATTTGTGTAAAAAAAAATGTAAACATGATAAATAAAATGTGCATGGGGAAGGGCTCCGAAAGGACTAAGTGATCCTTTGCGATAGTAAGCCACCGTTTATTGGATCTAAAAGAAATACGTGATCCAAAGGTCTAAAAACAGAATATTTGGCATTAAAAAGAAAACAATTGCCAAGGCCTATATTTGTTTGATATATTCATTCAAAAGCAAAAGAATATATATGCTTATTGAGGGAGAATTGGATGGTATATCAACGGTTTGCACAATGTCCGTTTATCCTAGTTGTCTTTAATGTCATGACTCTATTTGGTTTGTAGAATCATCATCATGCTAGGCTTGTATGCATTGTGTATGTTTGTTCATTGAGTTCAATCTTCATAATTTTCACATGAGGTTATATTTAAATGTGATAAAGTTTGTAATCAAATGAGAACTCCGTGAATGTTTATTAAGTGCTTGGGTCTAAATTTAATTGTTGCTAGTTCACTCCCCAACACTTACGTTTCCATATGACACATTTTTGCCATACGAGTGTGCAAACTTATTGTATTTTATGTTATATGTGTGTTTATATCTATATATATATGCAAGTACTTATTGGTATATTTATAGTATGTATATATATATATATGATATTTGTTTGTCTTTGCCTTGCTTTTATTGCCCATATGCCTTCATGTCTTATCACTTTAAGCTTCAACATGCTTTTATGTTTATTAGTTATTTATCCTTTTCCTATTCCCTTATTGAGGGAGAATTGGATGGTATATCAACGGTTTGCACAATGTCCGTTTATCCTAGTTGTCTTTAATGTCATGACTCTATTTGGTTTGTAGAATCATCATCATGCTAGGCTTGTATGCATTGTGTATGTTTGTTCATTGAGTTCAATCTTCATAATTGTCACATGAGGTTATATTTAAATGTGATAAAGTTTGCAATCAAATGAGAACTCCGTGAATGTTTATTAAGTGCTTGGGTCTAAATTTAATTGTTGCTAGTTCACTCCCCAACACTTACGTTTCCATATGACACATTTTTGCCATACGAGTGTGCAAACTTATTGTATTTTGTGTTATATGTGTGTTTATATCTATATATATATATATATATATATATATATATATATATATATATATATATGCAAGTACTTATTGGTATATTTATAGTATATATATATATATATATATATATATGATATTTGTTTGTCCCGGAATAGCCAAAGGGGGAGAATGATGATAGGGGGAGAAATGGTATTTAATCCTATTATTATCGTATCTTAGTTTGGGGGAGATTTATCTTAGGGGGAGACGTCTTTCTAAGTAGGTCATGTGTTTGATAAAGCTAGGAATTAATTTAGGGGGAGTATTTAATTAAGTGCATTTAATACTTTGATATTCCCTATGCATTTGATGAGTTTGCTTAAGTGTGCAGGATTTCTTCTAAAGCGGCATTGTTTAATGGCAAAGCGTTTGATTCTTGGGTTGAGTCAAGTTTGTGCGGGTTATGTTTTGAGTCTAGTGAGCGTGACGGCCCTTTAGGATTTTTGTTTGGTTTTTGTCCAGGAATAGCCAAAGGGGGAGATTTGTAAGGACACAAATTTCCAATTGAGTCCATATATAGTTTTGGCTCAATTCCGGACAAAAACATTTATTCATAGCATAGTATATAATTGTAATATTCTCAAGCCTATGAAGTGTTTGTTGAAGACGTAGCATCAAAGAGTATAAAGCTTCATCAATATGCCGGTTTGCATGCCTCGTTTCTACGTCATCAACTATAGTTCCATGATCCCAAGGTATGAATGCAATTATATATATATATATAGGAGCTTGGAACAAAGTTTATTGGGTGTTAGGTTTTGTAAAAACTGTGTTTTAATTTTCAGAAAGAATTAAATAAAACTTTAAAATAAGTTTATAAAGTTTTCTGGGCTAAAATCGAATTTTCCAAACTTTCTGGTTTTTCGTTCGATAGAGTCGTTCGAACGAGATTGTCGAGATTGTCGTTCGAACGAAAATGTCGTTCGAACGAACCTGCTAACGAGTTCCCATATTAGGCCACTGTCATGTCGTTCGATATGTCGTTCGAACGAACCTTCTGTTCGAACGAGATATCTAACGAGATTCTAACGAGTTCAATCTGGAACGTCGTTAGAAGTCTCGTTCGAACGAGATTTCGTTCGAACGAGATGCCAGGCGGGAACAGTTATTGGCAGTTTTTTTGGCAGTTTTGCACCCACTTCCCCACTTGGTTCTTAACCAACTTTTTCAGACTTTATTATGTGCGGGAATAACATTTTCCAATCTAATTTTTCCAATCTATTTCCATCTCTTAGAGAGAGTTTGAGAGCAAATTGTTTTAAGGAAAATGTTCAAGTTTTGAGTGCTATTTTTCAAGAGAAAATATTTTATCACTCTAGTTTTACACCCATATTGTTTATCCAAGTTCACATATATACATATCAATTGCTTGGAGTTTGGCACCAGTTTATCTCTTCCGTTTCAAAGAGAAATTTTGGTTTGCTTCTACATCCATCAAAGAAGAAGACGTTTTGTTGCGATTCTACCCACTTGGAGAAAGGCTCCATGTACAGGTAACGATGACCATATAAAGTCCTATCGGTGGATTCCGAGACCGCGGTGGTATTCCAAGGTTATCCGCTAGGAAGAGGTGTCTACAAGAAGAAGCATCGAGGCTTGAGAGGGACCGAGTCGTGCGTTGTAAGTCTATCTGTCTTGTACTTGTAATTCCGTATCTAGTGGATTAGTGGCTAGGGCCGTCCGAGGTTGTTTTCCGTCTTGGGTTTTTCCTCGTACATCGCGGCGTAGTGTGATTGGTTTATTTTATCTTGCATAAATAACGTAGAACGCATGCTTAGAATAAAATCAAGATAAAATTCGGTTTAAATTATCACACTCATTTAATTTGGGAATTATATTAAATATTGGGTAAAGTTTATTTCATTCAAGTCATTTGCTAAAATTTGGTTTCGCCTAATTTGCTAATATCGATAAATATGACTTAGGCAAATTCTAGGACTTGGAATTAATTAATTTGGTATTTGTATTTGTTTGTTTTAGTTGAACCATCACCTTTACGCTTCCGACGTTTTCACTCCCCCTACATCACATACATCTCTCCCCCTTTTTTATCGAATAGACAATCCGGTGAAAAGATAAACCAATTTGAAATATCTAGCATGAGAATATGAAACCAATTTGAATCAAGTTGATATCAATTAGGGAAATGAAAACTGCTAGATAACAATGAAACTACCAACTAAATACGATCAAGTGATGACTAATCAGCAGCTAGTAAACCAAGGAATCACACAAAGAATATCGCAAACTAATCAGGTGTGATAAACGGACTTATATGCAAAATACCAATCTAGAACATAAAAGAACCTGCATATAAACCAATCAGTCCAAAAATGCTTCCAGCAGTACCAAAAATATATCAAATTAAACGAGTGGACTGCAAACGAATCAGAAGCCAACAAATCAGCCTATCATTCGAACGAGCCAGGGACATCGCTCAAACGAGTTGAGGATGTCGCTCGAACAAAGTACAGATGTCGTTCGCATGAGATGGTATGTCGTTTGAATGACTTCGCGCGACCTGCTAAAATTTTCAACAAAAAATTCCACGAAGAGCGTGACAGATGCAAAACAGTGTTAAAACAGTAGGCTTTTAACACAAAACGCAAAAACTCATAAAAACTAAAAAAAATGCGAGTTACACGCAAACATGGTACCGATGTGCTCAAACATGGACATGGACTGAATGGGTATGAAACTACAACAAATGCGTCACAATTCCAACACACCGAAATGATCAAGAAGCTCTAATTGATAGTGATAAATCATCAAACTTTATCATAGCCATATGACAATAAAAGTGTGAGATTAATGAACTAAACATACTACATGCACACAAATCCAGAATTTTGACGATTATACAAACAATAGCATCAAATTGCAATGTTTCAACATCAAGATTAGTTGTGCAAACCCGTTTAAATTTTCTCCAACCAAACACTCTCATACATATATACTTTTTTCAAGTTCTTTTGAGGTTTCTAGCATTCTCAACTTAGAGAAAACTTATTGGCCCTTTTCTTAGCATTTTGCATTTTCTTTTGTGATCTTTTAAACGGTGGCTTTCACGACAAGTTAATTTTGAGCTCTCGCAGCCCTTTCCCGTGAATCAATTTTAAATCCTCACGATAAATGGTTATTACATGCACACTTCTCCTTAAGTTTACTTATGCATAGATGACAAGATTGAGATAAGAACACCTCACCATCAAATATGCAAGAGAAGTCAAACATCCATATAAGCTCGTGCATGTGTCCATGTTGGCATAGATACAAAGTCGAATCAAAATTCATATCAACTTCGAAACAAACCCATATAAACAATGGTTAAGATCATTCTAAGCATCGATAATAATGACCAAATGTCCTAGCCACATGGATAATGAAACGATGGGGGGGGGGGGTCCAAGCACACCAATATGCCACATCAAACGTGTAAACTCAAAAACAAAAACCTGAAATCTTTTTGGCTTTTAAAAAAAAATTCTCAAAAACAAAATCTTTTTGTATTTTTCAAATAAGACTCAAATAAGTGAAAAATAAAATACAAAGAGATAATCATGTCATAACACTAGAAAATTATAAATCATGATTCCAGGGCTAGCGTATGACAAAACGTGCAAGCTACTATCCATAAGAAATAGCAAGAGATGAATCATGCGCATACATGTGAGAATCAACCAACGAAGCATTTAGCATCTCCAAAATGGATTTCCTAACCTAAACCAGTGTATACTTAACAAAACGAGTTTCGGGAACCAATGGAACACTACGTTTAATCTTCATATGGTATTTTCTAAGATCAAAACAAAAACTCCTAAGGTGACCTTTCCTACCACAATACGAACATGTGAAAACACTACGAGGAATGGGACCTTTAGGTTGACCTTTTCTACTACCCTTGGATGTGGTTTACGCTCTAAAATAAACTATGGTTTTGGCTTATACATTCAAACCACTAGAACAAGATAAGCCTATACCATTACTACTCAAGTCATTTAGATCATTTTTTAACTTCAAAATTTTTTACTCAAGCAAACGATTAGACTCCTCAAACTTTCGTGACTCCTTCTTTAAATTTTCAATTACCCCTAGAAGGTTATCTCGCTCCCCCTCAATGTGAGCAAACGTATCCCTAAGAGCCTTTTCTCGTGCCACAAAATAATTAATCGAATTATTTTCCTCAACGGCACAAACTTTAGAATTTTTTAAATCCTCTAACTCTTTTTCTAAAACAAGGACTCTATCATATCTCTCCTTTTTTCCCAATTTTAATATATTAAAAATTTTAAACAAGGAACTAAAGTGCTCACGACAAATATCTCTTTGAATTTGAAAATTTTGCAAATATTCAATTCTATTTTTGAAACCGTAATTTTCTTTTTCCAAAACTTCAATACGATTAGCAAAATTTAAATTCAAATGATGTAGATCGTCAACGCTTAGAGAATCCATCGAGAGACAATAAACACAGCAGAAATAAACAAACACACGGGATCACAAAACAGATAAAATATGTTTTCTAGCTCTGATACCAATTTGAAACTAGTGGCTCGATATGTGTGTTTTAAACAAAACCAATTTTTCTCTGAAAAAGATCCAATTTTTAATTATGCACCAAACCAAGTTGTGAAAACCCCAATTCTTACTTTAAACCAATTTTATCTTGATTAATCCTAAACATGCATCTAGTGATTAAATCAAGTAAAGTAAAGTAAAGAATACTTACAACGCCGGATGTACGAGGAAAAAACCCAAAAATGGGGAAAACAACCTTGGACGGCCTAAGCCAGACAATCATTATGAACAATGGTTTTACAAAGACAGATTAGCCTTACCCTAAGACCCGATCCCCATGGGTCTTGACGCTCCTTCTGATCTTCAACCGTTATTCAATAGTGCCCACGCAGAAATTTCGTCTTCCACGATACCTATCCACAACACATGCGTCAACGTATGTCTCGGTGTCCACCGATATGGCTTTGATTCATCTACGATGTCAAACACGATGTCCGTCGCTTTTTCACCACAAAACCCTTTGATGTTCAATGTGTAGAACAAAAAACTTTGGTGCAGCAAGATCATTTAAACATATAAGAATGATAACTCGGATCTTTGCAAACTCTAAGGATGTGTTTAAGACTGTTAAACCTTAGAAAACATGTGCAAACAATGTTCTGGTTCGTAAAACTATTTTCCCGAAAGCACACTTTGGAAACTATGGTGAAAACACTGTTTAAATAGGATTTAAATGCCACCTCGAAAAATGTGTCGTTCAAACGACTTGAGGAACTCGTTCGATCGACATCCCATCTCATTTGAACGAGATTGGATGTCGTTTGAATGACAACGCGAAAGTTTGACTTTTTAACTTTTTCTTAAAACGTCTCTTCTAATTAGAGATCCAAAAATGTAAAACTCTTTTACGAGCTTATCATCATAAAACGTAGTTTAAACATTTTAAAACACTATAAAACATTTTTCTTTATAAGAAATACATCCTTATCTTTTATAAAAATAGTTCCGAGCACCATTAATTATACGCATTCATACCTGAGTGATCTCAGAATGCAATTAACTTTGAAGACGAATAAACTTGCATCAATATAAACTACGGTATGATTAAATCTTTGAAGCTTTGTCGCAACGTCTTTAATTTCTTTAATACGTCATAGTCCGAGTGGGATCGTGACACATATAAACATCTCCCTATGACATATACAAACACAGTTTTGTTCACGGAATTAAGTCAAAATAATACAGTTGATGTTGATCGGTGGGTGGTCGGGTAAATTCTTCTTTCCTTGAGACCATATTTCCATGAAGATATTTTTAAGATGTTGATCATATTGTTCTTGCTGGGGATTTGTAGGCAACCTCTTATCCTTGGGGGATGGCCATTCAGCACATCGGGGTGACTGGGGGAATGCGCAACAGCAACAGTTGATGACATTCAAGTTTGGGTTTGTCTGGTACTTAGGAGAGAGGGTTGTGGGGAAGATGAGGTGACATCCAATTTTGGTTCTTTCCTTTCGGATTTCTTGTATATTCATTCATGACTGTGGGAGCATAGTATTTTCATGCTTGATGTTGCGAACTTGCACCTGAAAAGAGACTCAAAAATGCAAAAAGATATGCACATTTTGGTTTATTATCTTGAGTTAGTGGCTTACTCTACATGCACTTTAGTTTGCTGCAGAGTTTTTATTTTGAGAATGAGTGTGTTTTTTGGAAATTTTTGAATATGTTTGAGTAAAAACTGGCCTCGATGGCTAAGTTGAAAACGAGCTTCCCTTTTTAGAAAAAGTTAAAAAAAAAGAGTTTTTTTTTTAAAAAAAATTTGAGTGAAGGAAGGTCTTGGTGGCTCCGTCATTGGCTACGGGAGGAATGATTTCCCCTTTGGTGGTGTTGCAGTCCACGCATTCGTAGGACGTGGGTGATGCCGGATATACAGGGGCCATCATCCTAGGCCTTGTTTCAAAAGTTCTGTTGGTGATGCTGGTGGACCCGTAACTGGATGCTATCGTTTCTCGGATGTCATATCGTTGCAATCCTGCGCTGGTGATACTGGCGGAGACCTTGAATGGCCTGGATGCCTGGAGGGAGGATCGTTCTGACTTTCTTAAAGGTACCCCCGTGATGTTATTTATGTGGTTGTCTGAGAGATTCCGCATGGTGGAGCCACCTGAGTATGCCTTGCCGACGGTCCCAAACTTCTTCTCGCACTATTTTATTAGCGTAGGCCTGGACATTGAGAGTTGGGGGAACTGGTTTATAGAGCATGGAGATTTAGGCTTGCACTGGTATGTACCATGGTGGGGAGAACTATTTTCCATTCTAGAGCTCAGAGAGTAACAGTACATCTAACTGGTTGGCCTTAGGCAGACCTCTTTCTACTTTCCCTGATGGCTTTTGCTTCAATAGAAATGGGAGCAAATTGTGCCACCATGGACACTGGATTTATTTCCAATTAAGGACCTGACAGAGCATATGTGCATGCGGTTGGGCTCTTTATGGGAGAACCGACGTCCATCGACTCGTCCCTTTCAATCTGTTGGGCGATTTTGGCATGTCTCATAGGACTATATCAAATGGCTGTGGAGGATAGTGGTCGTCAAGATGCTAGTTGTGAAGACCGGTCAAAGGTGACTCTCCTTTTATCATTTTGAGGGAGGTATTGTGGTTTTTTCGAGGCTACTCCATTCTTATCACTCAATTGAGCGTCAGTGGCATTCCCTCCAGTCAGGGGAGGTTTGGGGACCCTAGGATGTTGGAGGTGGAGGCAGTTCTTCTGGTAGTTGTGGGTAGACTTTGTAAATATTTTGTATGGTGTTTGGTTTTGTTTGTGGTTATTTGTACTATGTGAGTTGTTTAGGAGTAGTGGGGGTTTGTTTTTAGAAAAGTAGGTGTTGGATGGAAAGACAAGTCATTTGACTCCTTACGCCGATGTAACTGCACCGAAATTTCAAATAACGAAATTGTGACACGCCGACTAATTAAATACCGGGTAGCTACTCCTTTATTCAATTTAATACAAAATATCAAGTTGGTTCAGTTCATAGCATCACTATTGAAAACATTTTTTTAAACATTTACTAGCCACCTAATATTTAAGAAGTGAGTTGTCAAATTTTACTAAATTAAATAAACATGCAACCAATTAAATTATAAGTTAACGATACCACAATCACATCAGAGTCACAACAGAATAATAATGGAATAATAAATGAGTCTGGAGTAACACTCCTCTGAATAATTCAAATACTGAATAAAAACCAAATACAAAGTCTGAATAATTAAATAACTCCAAAACTCAAATGAAACTGAAAGTATGAAAAAGTTGTCTCTAAATAGAAAGGGGCGGCATGCCCTAATATATGAATGACTCTGAAATAGAATCAAAGTAAAATGTGGAGGCGTCTACTATAGAGATCCTGTAACTTCCACAACAGCTACAACTCGTCAACAGAATGGAACTCCTATGCTGTCTGGGCACCTAAAAGGTTTTACAAGGAAAATATATTTGAAAGGAAATGGGTCAGAGCCCAAGGTGAAAACATTTTAAAAATAGCAAGTGTTTAATTGCATTAAACAGTGAATATAATATACATGTTAGTTACGTGCTCTCACATGAGTTACTCACCCCTCAACTAATGTGCACGCCTTATGTATATCCTTAACCCGTCTTAGTTATGTCGTTCTCTATCTAGTCTCTACCACTTCTTGTCCTCACATCAATTATATAGGGGTTTATTCACATCGTTCTAACTTATCCTTCATGTAATTCACCTTTTCACTGATAAGATTAATTTATAATAATTAAGATAGGAAATTCTCATTCAAAATGTCTCAATAATTTACATTCACACTTTAACAAAGAGTCTCTTATAATCACTAGTATATTATTCTCAGCACAAATATGCAAATAGGGCACCCCTAGGCTAAGCTGCGGTGCACACATACACTGCAATCGAATCTCAGTACATCACGTACATAAGGACTATGTATTCCTAATTCCTCAGGAACCGTTTCAATAAGAAAAAGCACACATATTGGAGGCGAACATAGTTCATATACCCATGGGTCATGCACATACCTATGCTCCCATGGTCAGCTGACTTATTAACTCTCAAATAAGCCATTCAGAGCCCTATGTACATGAGGTACCAATCCAAATTCCCCCGTAGACACACAAAGATTAGGTGGCCCTATTTCGAACTCCATTACATGAATCCATTCTCCAAATTAAACGTACTACATGTTATATCGTCCAAATTACCACCTTTCTAACATTCCAGAATAATCAAATCATCTCAAGAGCAACATATATATCGTTACATTCATCAAATTTTTCATGTTTAACCCTAGTGTAGTTTCTTTCAATTAAAGACAACCCAAAACTAAGTTTTAATCCGAGAATTTCTATTATTAAGGTTCTGATTTCAATCATTATTAATTCCATAGTTTAACTACATGCAAATCATACCTATATTCAAGATTTACTTCTCCCAATTCATGAAATTATCAATTTTTAAAGTCTAGTCTCCAATTTTAATCTACATGGATAATATGTATGTGATGAAACTTAATGAAATCAAATCACTTGCCTTATAATTGGTCTTTTGATCCGCTGGTGATGTTAAAGGCTGGTTCTCTCCCTTTCTCCGATCAAAATTTCCGTCGAAAGTGGTGGTGTGTTGTGGTTATGGCCTGTAACCCTCCTGTAACCTCTCATCTTTCTCACGTTGCCCACTTCTTTATTTTTGGTTGATAATGGCCCTCATAATAGCTGATAAATAAACCCTAAAATTAGTGGGTCATAATCCCTTAAAATTTTAAATGACTAAAATACCCTCTTGGGTTGGCGGTTTGGCCTAAAAATACCTCAGGACCCAAACTAAACCCCTGGCTAGTGTTTTCTAACTATTTCGACCCCTCTGAACATGTTGGCGCACTCAAAATGACCATAAGGATGATAAAAATATAATTTACTTTTAAATCCAAATTAAATTGATTTCAGACGCGACTGACACCGCGTCCCAACTAAATTTCCCGAATTGTCGTATTTATGACTCGCGACAATTTTAATAAATCCAATAATCATATGTTACCACTTATATCCAGTAATATTGAACATTATAATTATAATCAAATACCAACTCAAGTATTAATAAATTCAATAATCATATGCTACCACATATATCTAGTAATATTCAACATTATCATCATAATCAAATACCAACTCACGTCTCGCTAGTATTTAAATTCGGATTAATTTCTAATTAATTCCCATTTAATTTAATTAATTCCATAAAATAATATCAATAAAATTATGGGGTATTACATACTTCCCCCTAATAACAGAATTTCATCCAAAAATTCGAAAATAAAATATACCTGTCAAAAATAACTCTGGATAACGTCCGTGCATCTCATCCTCGCGCTCCCAGGTATACTCCTCCGCATTATGATGCCACCACTGAACACGTACTAACGGTACTATCATCGAACTCAGTTTCCTCTCGCTATGGTCAAAAATAGAAACTGGCCCCTCCTCATAGAAACTATCTGGCTTCAGATCTATATCTTCTAACGCAATGTGAGTATAGGCCAAATCTTCTCGAAGATATCTCCTTAGTGAGGAAATGTGGAACCCGTCATGGACCCTATTCAAGTATTCCGGTAATCCAAGTCTATACGCAACTAGCCCAATTCACTCGATGATAGGGAATGGCCCTACATATCTAGGCGCCAACTTCCCCTTCTTGCCAAAACTCATAATCCCCTTCATAGGAGACACTCTGAGTAGCTCCCGGTCCCCCATATTGAACTCTCGAAAGAACCTCTTGGCATCAACATAACTCTTCTGTCGGTCCTGAGCTACCCGAATACGGCTCCATATCATCTCTATCCTCGTCGAAGTATCCTGAATCACCTCTGGCCCAAGGAGTTTGTTATCTCCCACCTCTAGCCAACATGCTCGGGAACGACAAGGTCTACCGTACAACACCTCAAATGGATCCATGCCAATAGTGAACTAGTAGGATTTATTATAGTCAAACTCCACCAGTGGAAGATACTACTCCCAACCACCTCCAAAGTCTAGAATGCACATACGTAACATGTCTTCCAACATCTGATTCGTCCGCTCGGTCTGCCCATCTGTTTGCGGGTGATAGGTTGTACTCAATCGCAACTTCGTTCCCATGGCTTCCTTAAAACTCTCCCAAAACCATGACACAAATATCTTGTCCCTGTCGAACACGATATCGAGAGGCACCCTGTGGAGTCTCACTCTCTTAGCTATGAAGATCGGGGCATATTGTCTCGTAGTGTAGTCTGTCTGGGATGGCAAAAAGTGAGCAACCTTTATCAACCGATCCACGATCACCCATATGGAGTCTTGACCTCTTGGCGATGTAGGTAATCCCATGATGAAGTCCATGGAAATGCTCTCCCACTTCCACATACCGGATCTCTAATGGCTGTAAAAGTCCTACCGGCCTCTGATGGTCAACTTTTACTAGCTGACATGTAGCACATTTCGAACCGAAATTGGCAATATCTATCTTCATCCCGCTCCACCAGTACTGTCACCTCATATCCTTATACATCTTATCCCCACTAGGATATACTGTGAATCGCAAACCATGCGACTATGTAATTAACTCGTGTCGCAAGTCTTCCCCCTCAGGAAAAATTAACCTCCCATTGAAGCGTAAGCCCCCATCTGAACTAACGGTATAAGACTCGGCCCCCTCTGTTAACAATCATACTATCTGCTCTTGACAGAACGGGTCTGCTTCCTGGGCCTGTACCACTCTCGTAATAATCTGGGGTGTAACTGTCATCACAGACATGAATGATCAGGCCACTGCGTCCTAGTGTCCCAACTCCTTCCACTTTGTTTTCCACACCTCAGCCACCTTCCCTATTGGCTTATGGCTCAACGCGTCTACTACCACGTTAGCCTTCCCTGGGTGGTATTGGATATCGAACTGATAATCCTTCACAAAATCAAGCCACCTGTGCTGATGCATGTTCAGCTCCTTCTATATGAAGAAGTACTGTAGGTACTTATGGTCCATGAATAAACGTAATTTCTCCCCCAGGAGATAATGTCTCCAAATCATAAGAGCAAACACGACTGCAGCTAACTCCAAGTCGTGTTTGGGGTAATTCTTCTCGTGAGGCTTAAGATTATGGGAAGCGTAAGCTATAGCCTGACTCTCTTGCTACAGTACACCCCCAAGTCCTTATAAGAACGCATCAATGTAGATTAAATACACCACTCCCGGCCTGGGCAAAGCTAACACTGGTGCTGAGGTCAACTTGTCCTTCAACTCATTGAATGCCAACTGGCAGGCATCGCTCCAGATAAATGGCACACCCTTGCAAGTCATATGTTTTAAAGAACCCGCTATCATTGAGAACCCTCGAATAAACCTCCTGTAGTATCCTACTAGGTCCAAGAAACTACGTATCTCTGTTGGTGTTATGGGTTATCCTCACTCCCTCACCGTTGATACCTTTCCAAGATAAACAGATATCCCCCCTGTCTGAAATGATATGCCCCAAGAACTAAACCTCCTTCAGCTAAAATACACACTTCTCATATTTTGCATACAACTCGTTCTGACATAGCGTCTGCAAAACCTGCCTCAAGTGCTCGGCATGCTCCTCCTCTATCTGGGAGTTTACCAGAATGTTATCAATGAAGACAATGATGAACTGGTCTTGGAACTCTCTGAACACCCTATTCATCAAGTCCATAAACATGGTCGGGGCGTTGGTTAGGACAAAAGGCATAACCCTAAACTCTTAGGAACCATATCTCGTCAAGAAGGCAGTCATCGAGACGTCCTGCTCCCTGATACGCAACTGACGGTATCCTGACCTCAAGCCAATTTTAGAGAAGAAGGCAGCTCCTCTCAACTGGTCGAATAAGTAATTGATTTGGGGAAATGGATACTTATTCCGTATTGTGACTTTATGCAACTCCCTGTAATCTACACACAACCTCAAAGATCCATCCCTCTTTTTAACGAACAACACAGGGGCACCCCACGACGAAGTACTCCTATGGATAAACCCTGACCCAACAGATGCTCTATCTGATCACGTAGCTCCTTCATCTCCGCTGGAGCCATACGGTAGGGTGCGCGGGGAAAAACTATTACTAAAGCCATTTAATACAGGATTAAATAATTTAAGTAACTCCGAACTGTCTTTTTGAAGAAACTCTTTTGTTTAAACCAAATGAGTTTTGAATCACAAGATATGTTTAAAAATATGTACGAGATCAGTTCAAGATTTGTTAACAGGTTTTGAAAACCAAAACTAAAACAGTTTTAAATCAGCACACCATCAAGAATGAGATGAGGAGATGTAGAAAAATTAATGACAAGAGAATTTTAACGTGGTAAAACCTCATCCAACTGAGGAAACGTCCACGACTCCCTCTAAGGAGTAAAAAGAAAAATCCACTAAAATAAAATATAACAGTTACAAACTATACAAAACACATGCACACAAATCAGTCCTATACAAGTTTAGGAATGTACCCACTGGTGTCCTTCTAACTTTTTTGCAGTTTTGATTGTTGATGTTGTTCTTCCAGTTTGCTAACTTCCACTTTGTTCCAGTATTTACGTCGAGTCTTGCTTCAACATCTTATTACCAACACTTTCAGTGTTGTCTTGTGTAAGTGTTTGTGATGGTGATGGTGATCTAACACATGCATGCTCACACTCACGCTTATTTTTACAAACATTCCTAACAAATTACAAATCAGATCTATATGGTGTGATTTTTAGTTTCTCTCTTCTTCAGAAACTTGAACCTTATTTGACCTTTAGAGTAAACCCAGAATCCACGGCTATCTCTCTCAGAAGACGTTTTAAGATCTTAATCAATTTCAAGGTTTTGAAAACAGTTTTTGAAATTGAAAACTTCCAAGTGTGATTCCAACTAGGTCAAGGATTTTGTTTCAAAAGAACTAGAAACAGAAAATAATTTTGTTGATTTTGAAGATGAAAACATTTACAGAAAATAATCAACAAACGATTTCTCAAGGCGAGAATCTAAGAATGCAGATTTATGGTGTAATATAACATAGAAAGACTAGATCTATGATTTCTATGAAATAGAAATACAAATCCAACCAAATGTTTAAGTTGGACACAAGATCTTAAAATGAAGAGGTTATAGCACGAAACAAATTTCAAACCAACACTCAAAAACTCTCAAACACTTTGTGTTTGTGTTTGGTATTAAACTAATTTTTGGTAAAAGGGTTAGGGTTTGAAGAAGTTTTTGGAACGATTTAGGGTTAGGATTTCTAACTCTGTGGTTTCTCTCTCTCTTCTCTCTTCTCACTCTTCTCTCTCTTCTCTGTCTAAATGACGAAGTGGCAAAAGCTTTTGAAAGGCTGGGGGTTAACCTCCTTATATATAGGGTTGGGAAGGATCGAGAAGGGGGTTCTAAATCGAGGGCTAAGATTAAGTCTTGCCACATTGACTTACATCCAATGGTTAAAGGTAAACGGTTGGTTAAGAGGCTTCTAATTGGAGGATAGAGTTTCACATGGATTGGAAGAAGAACGCATGCAGAACGTTGATAAGCTTAATTTAAGGGCTGATAAAAAAAATGTTGGTTTTCTCTCTTAAAAGAAACACACATTCAGCCAATAGCAGGATGACAGCTGTAGGGCAAACAACGGTTAACAAACACGCGTCTCATACTTAATTACACAAACACTCTATAGTCTATAGCGCTTTCGGTTCCTACCCAAGTGAACCTTTCAGGGATAAAACCAATAACCAGATTTTATATAATGACCCCAAAACTTTTTAATTCCATTTTTAATTATGAAAAAACTGTTTTAAAATCATTAGAAATTCCAAAAAAATATATTTTTTTAAGGGAAATCAACACACACACAAACAAATTATGCAGTATATGTATGCAGTCTTAAAGTGTGTGAGTGTTTATGATTATACCTTAATCAATCAAAAAAGAGGAATGAATTTTATTGAAGTGTCTGAGGCTCTTTGGTATCTAGGATGGGGACTCAATTTTGTCTCTATTTCTAAACTAGATGAGCACTTATACAATGTAGACTCAAATGAGTCAAGAGTATAAGGTGATTTAATCTTTCCCTTTGGAAATATGAGACAAAATTTCATTTGAGTCATCTTGAACTCGTAGGGCAACAAATAGAAAAGGAAAAACCTATTCCTATACAAAAATTCTATCCATCCATTTCCTAGAAAAGAAAATTACATAACTCAACTAATTACAATTCATTACCCCATTACAACTGTTGAGAATAACTGTACAGAATCCTGCAAATAATCACTAAAGATCAAGATTTTTAGAATATGTACAAACAAATGAACTCTTATACGATTCGACTCAAATTTCTCCCCCATTTTGTCTCAAATGGACAAAGGAAATATATGCAAATCTAAGAGTTTGTTCGGCACAAACCATTTCTATCGATTTACGCAAGGAAATAAATCTATTGTAATCCAAAGTTTTGGTAAACATATTTGCGAGTTGCAAATCAGTCGGAAGATAATTGATTTCTAATTCCTTAGTCTCAACTAATTCGCGTATAAAGTGATGTCTAATTTTTATGTGTTTTGTTTGCGAGTGTTGAACATGATTTTTAGAGATATTGATCGCGCTTTGATTATCACAATAGAGATATAGTTGTTCTTCTTGAATTCCATAATCACTCAACATTTTCTTAAGCCAAAGTTATTGAGCACAACAACTTACAGCGGCTATGTATTCAGATTCAGCATTGGATAAAGAAGTGTAGTTTTGTTTCTTACTACTCCAACCTACCAAATTATTACTAATATAGTAACATGCGCTTGATGTGCTCTTACTATCGTCAGTACACCGTGCCTAATCAGCATCAGTATATCCTATTATAGTGCTAGGAGTATCATTGGTGTACCAAATTCCTAAATTTAGAGTGCCTTTAATGTATTTTATAATTATTTTACGATAAGATAAATGGCTCTCTTTAGGATTGTTTTGATAACGGGCACACACGCAAACAACGTACATAATATCAGTACACGAGGCAGTAAGATATAGTAAGGTTCCTATCATACTACGATAAAGGGTTGGATCTATGGATATCCCAGTTTCATCCTTAGACAGTTTGACCGTAGTACTCATGCGAGTTTTAGCATCTTTTGCACTCTCAAGGCCGAATTTTTTAACAATCTCTAAAGCGTATTTCGATAGCGAAACAAATAATCCTTCTGAATTTTATTTTACTTGAAGACCCAAGAACAATTGTAACTCCCCCATAAGAGACATTTGAAATTCTTTATGCATAATTTCAGAAAAAGATTTAACTTCTGAGGGGGAAGTTGATCCAAAGATGATATCGTCAACATAAACTTGAGCTATAGTGATATGTTTGTCAAAATTTTTGACAAAGGGGGTTTGATCATTTCCACCTTTCTTAAAACCATTGTCTAAGAGAAAATTGGAAAGGCGCTCATACCAGGCTCTTGGCGCTTGTTTTAGGCCATACAAAGCCTTTTTAAGACGAAAGACATGATTTGGATATTTAGGGTCAATGAACCCTTTTGGTTGTTCTACATAGGTCTCCTCAGTCAATATTCCATTAAGGAAGGCAGATTTGACATCGATTTGATAAAGCGTAAAATGTAAGTAACAAGCTATGGCAAAGAGAAGACGAACAGATTCCAATCGAGTAACAGGAGCAAAAGTCTCGTTAAAATCTATTCCTTCAATTTGAGAGTATCTTTGAGCAACTAATCTGGCTTTGTTTCTAATTACTATCCCACTCTCATCTGGATTTTTAATTATCCAACGTGTGCCAATAACCTTTTTGTGATCAGGCCTAGGTATAAGATACCAAACATAGTGAATGACAAATTGAAGAAGTTCTTCCTGGAAATCCAATGAGGATCATTTAATGCATCATAAACATTATTTGGTTCCACAAGGGAAACAAAACATGTATAATGAGCAAAGTTTCTTAATTAACATATCGTACATACAGGCTCACTAGGCTCACTAGTGTCTCAATTGGTAATGAATCATCTATTTCTGGAGAGTCTTTTTCTAAAATATTTTCAGACTCATCCTCAATAGTTGGTTCTCCAGTTTTACTCTCTATAGTAGTGTCACTTACAATAACATTTATGGATTCCATTAAGGTCTTAGTGCGAAGATTGTAGACACGGTACGCTCTAATGTTAGGAGAGTATCCTAGAAATATGGCTTTATCTCCACGAGTTTCAAATTTAGATAAGTGTTCTCTGCCTTTGCAAACATAACACATACTACCAAAGGTTCTAAGGTACTTAATATTGGGCTTCTTCCCATACCAAAGTTCGTAAGGAATTTGTTTAGAATTCTTTCTAAGATAGACCCTATTGATAATGTGACACGCAGTACAAATAGATTCTATCCAAAAATACTTAGGTAAACACTTTGCATGAATCATAACACGTGCCATCTCTTAAAGAGTACGATTTTTTTCTCAGAAATATCGTTCTATTGAGGAGTCTTAGGAGCATTAAAATCATGTTTGTAATAATTAGAGTCACAATACTCTATAACACCTGTATCTAAGACTTCTACACCTCTATCACTACGAATTCTATTTACTTGAGTATCGTTCTCATTTTTAATTCAAAGTAAAATCTTCAAAAAGGTTTGGAAAGTGTCAGACTTCTATTTTAAGAAAGCTACCCAAGTAAATCTGGTGAAGTCATCAACCATAACAAGAATGTAACTGTGTCCACAGAGACTAACAGTTCACGAAGGACCCATTAGGTCTATATGGATGAGCTCTAAGGGTTTAGAGGTAAGGATATCTTTGACTTTCTTATGAGGGGCCTTAACAATTTTTCCTTCTTGACATGATCCACAGACAATATTAGAAATCGGTTTAATCTTAGAAATACCTTTAACTATTTCTTGTGTAGACAATCTACTAAGATTTTCGTAATTTATGTGACCCATTCGATTATGCCATATCTCATTGTCATCCATTCCAGCAATGTTACAGACCTCAGTAATGGTTTGGACAGTATAACAATTGTCTGGAGTCCTGAGTCCTGTAATTATGCACTCACCTTTTTCATTTACAATTTTCTAATTGTTCTTTAAAAAGTTGACAGTATGATTTAAGTCACAAAATTGTGAAATACTAAGGAAATTAGCCTTAAGACCTTTTACTAGAAGAACATTTTCAAGTAAAGATAATCCTTCTTCTTGTAGTGTTCCTTTACTAATGATTTGAGATGATACACATCACCAAAAATAACTTTTCCTCCAGCAAAGCTGGTTTTGTTTAAGAGTTTGGTATCATCCCCAGTCATGTGCTTTGAACATCCAGAGTCTAAATACCAACTAGAGGGAGTGTGTGCAACTTTTAAAGCAGTAATCACAATATTACACTTCATCTGGGGTAATAGCTAATCTTCTCTAACCCAAATAGCTCTTGTTTTCATTTTACGCTTATTTTCTCTCATTTGATAAAATTTGCGAGCATTAGATTTCTGTTGAAAAATATTTTACGCATGAGGTTGAATGTTATGATCAACATGAGCATTTGGCTTAGGAAAGTGTCTAGTAATCTTTCTTGGAAATGATCTTTTATATTTGGTCTTTCTTTTTCTATAGTTAGAGTTTTTGTCTAGTTGTCTAGGGAGAACATAATTGTTACGGCTTCTCCTAGAATAGTTAATGTTTTGCTACACAGGAGTACTATAGATAGGGTTGAAAAAGCATATAGAATGGCAACCTTTAAAGTAATGACCATATAAGTCACAGTAAGAGCAATATAAATTGCTCGAGGATGGTATCTCCTTACAAAAGTCTCTAAATATAGGCTTCATGGCATTTTTGAATTGAAACTTATTCCTAGGGAGTATAGTTTGAAAAGAAGAATCACTTCTCCTAATAGGGGGCAGACATACTTAGCCTTAGGTGGACTTTCACACTTAGAGTAACTAGATTCCCCAATATCAAACTTTGATTGCTTTTCATCAAACTCATTTTTCAGAGAATGAAAATCAGGACAAGTTTCTATAGGCCTTTTGCCTCCTGACACAAACTTAATTGGTTCAAAGTTTTTAGTTTGAGTCTTCAAATTGGGGAAAAACCCTATTCCAGTTCGATCATCAGAATTGGTTTTTGAATCAGCAACGAAACCATCAAAACAGTTTGAATTGTTTTTAAATTTTGCAATTTTTTTGAAAACTGTTGTTGTCTTCTGTTTAGATTGTACCAATTCTAATAATGTCCCATTATATTTTTTCTCCAGAGTTTCATTTTCTTCAATCAAATTCTTTAATTTTTTATCAAAAGTTTTAACTTCATTTTCATGAGTTAGACAATTGGGTTGTATACTCTTTAGCCTGAAGTTTAACCCTCAGACTTAGGTATTCTAGTTTCTTAGTGAGATCATTCACTGTCTTCTCTAGTCTAGTGCTTTTCTTGAGGGTTTTCGCATAAAGGGTGTGAATATCAGGGAGGTCTACAGTGTCTGAGTCACTAAGCGTTGTGTGTGAAGTGACCCCTAAGGATTTAACTCTTGAACTCACGCACCCATTGAAATCGTCATTATCGCATTCCCTTTGACTCACACACCCTGTGGTAGAACTAGCTGTATTCTAAGAAATTAAAGCATCTAAACCAGTAGCAGCATGATTGACAACAACAAGAGTAGAGTTACTATCATCATTCTCATACATAGGCATATCATCATTATAGATTATCTTAGCAAAGAAAGACATGCAAGGATCAAAGACATCAGAAGATTCAGGTTTCTCATTTTCAGAATCACTTGAATCATCCCATGTTTTGCAAATGTTGGCCCTAGTATGTTTATTGGTAGTGTTCAGTTTCACTCTACAGTCTTGTGCTATGTGTCCTAGTTTTCCACATCTAAAATATTTAATATTTTTGAATTCTCTGTTGGGTCTCATGTCCTTGTGATGTTTTTCTTGACCTTTCTCATGAGGTTTGTAGTTAGACTGAATTGGATAATTTGGCTTGCCTTGTTTGTTTGCCAATTTATTTCTAAATTTGACAATTTTATTAAATTTTTTTGACATGAAGGCAATTTGATTATCCAAACTATCTATATCACATTCCTCATCAGCGTCATCATTGGGAATAGTAAATTCAGGTTTCATCAACTTAGAGGAAAAACTCAAGTTGGAACTAGTCTATTTCCTATGGGACTGGGTCATTTGTTTCTTAAATTCTAATTCCATTTCCACAGTTCATAGTTTACTACTGAGTAATTTAGGAGTGAGATTTTGATCACACATTTCCTCAATAGCATATCTTATGTTGTAAAATTTTTATGGTAATGACCTCAGAATTTGAGATACAATTTAATTTATGTCATATGTTATCCCATTAGCATGCAATTTGGTCACAATGTCAGTTAATTTCATGTAAAATCATCAAAGGTTTTAGAATCTGACATAATTAGGGAGTTATACTGCTGAACAAGCATTTGAGTTTTAACAGCCTTAACTCTAGTGTCACCTTCATGTGCAGTGATCAGTGTATCCCAAGCTTCCTTAGAAGTGGCACAAGATGAGATCCTTTTGAACTCATGTTCATTTATGGACATAAAGATGGCATTCTTGCCTTTGTTATTATTTAGAGAAGTTTTCTTCTCTTCTTGTGCGAATTCACTTAATGCTTTCTTAATCCTCTCATTGCTTCCTTCAGTGGCTAGTTTAGTAGGATAAGTGTATCTATTTTCAACAATATCCCAGACATCATCTCCCAAGGTTCCTTGTATGAAAGCAACCATTCTTACCTTCGAGCAAGCAAAGTTGTTTCCATCAAAGAGAGGGGGTCTGGTCAAGTTGCCAAATCTTTCATTTTTCTCGTTCATAGTTTTGATTTTAAGAAAACAATTTTAGAAACACAAGATCTTTTAAAAAGATTTTCAAAGCTCAGATACCAATTGAAAAACTGTTACTAAAGTCGTTTAATACATGATTAAACTATTTAAGTAACTCCGAACTGTTTTTTGAAGAGACTCTTTTCTTTAAACCAAATTAAATTTGAATCACAAGATATGTTTAAAAATATGTACGAGATCAGTTCAAGATTTGTTAAAAAAAAATTGAAAACCAAAACTAAAACAGTTTTAAATCAGCACACCATCAAGAATGAGATGAGGAGATGTAGAAAGATTAATGATAATAGATTTTTAACGTGGTAAAACCTCACCCAACTGAGGAAACATCCACGACTCCCTCTACGGAGTAAAAAGAAAAATCCACTAAAACAAAATATAACAGTTACAAACTATACAACACACATGAACACAAATCAGTCCTATACAAGTTTAGGAATATACCCACTGGTGTCCTTCTAACTTTTCTGCAGTTATGATTGTTGATGTTGTTCTTCCAGTTTCCTAACTTACACTTTGTTCCAGTCTTTACGTTGACTCTTGCTTTAAGATGTTATTACCAACACTTTCAGTGTTGTAGTGTGTAAGTGTTTGTGATGGTGATGGTGATCTAACACATGCATGCACACACTCGTGCTGATTTTTACAAACATTCCTAACAAATTAGAAATCAGATCTATATGCTGTGATTTTCAGTTTCTCTCTTCTTAGGAAACTTGAAACTTATTTGACCTTTAGACTAAACCCAGAATCCACGGCTATCTCTCTCAGAAGACGTTTCAAGATCTCAATCAATTTCAAGGTTTTGAAAATAGTTTTTGAAATTAAAAACTGCCAAGTGTGATTCCAACTAGGTCAAGGATTTTGTTTCAAAAGATCTAGAAACAGAAATTGATTTTGTTGATTTTGAAGATGAAACATTTACAGAAAATAATCAATAAACGATTTCTCAAGGCGAGAAACTAAGAATGCAGATCTATGGTGTAATATAATATAAAAAGACTAGATCTATGATTTCTATGAAACAGAAATACAGATCCAACCAAATGTTTAAGTTGGACGCGAGATCTTAAAACGAAGAGGTTACAGCACGAAACAACTTTCAAAACAACACTAAAAAACTCTCAAATACTCAGTGTTTGTGTTTGGTATAAAACTGATTTTTTGTAAAAGGGTTAGGGTTTGAAGAAGTTTTTGGAACGATTTAGGGTTAGGATTTCTAACTTTGTGGTTTCTCTCTATCTTCTCTCGCTTCTCTCTATTCTCTCTCTAAATGACGAAGTTGGAAAAGCCTCTGAAAGGCTGAGGGTTAGCCTCCTTATATCCAGGGCTGAGAAGGATCGAGAAGGGGGTTCAAAATCAAGGGCTAAGATTAAGTCTTTCCACATTGACTTCCATCTAACGATTAAAGGTAAACAGTTGGTTAAGAGGCTTCTAATTGGATTATAAAGGTTTACAGGGATTTCAACAAGAACGCATGCAGAGTGTTGATAAGCTTAATCCAAGGGCTGATAAAAACGTTGGTTTTCTCTCTTAAAAGAAACACACATTCAGCCAATAACAGGACGACAGGTATAGGGCAAACAATGGTTAACAAACGCTCATCTCAAACTTAATTACAGAAACACCCTGTAGTCTCTAGCTCTTTCGGTTTTGACCCTATTGAACATTTCAGGGATAAAACTAATAACCAGAATTTATATAATGACCCCAAAACTTTTTAATTCCATTTTTAATTATGATTTTTTTTTAAATCATTAGAAATTCCCAAAAAAAAATTAAATAAAATATTTTAAGGGAAATTATCACACATAACACACACACAAACAAATTATGCAGTATATGTATGCAGTCCTAAAGTGTGTGAGTGTTTGTGATTATACCTTGATCAATCAAACAAGAGGAATGAATTTTATTGAAGTGTCTTAGGCTCTTTGGTATCTAGGATGCGGACTCAATTTTGTCTCTATTTCTAAACTAGATGAGCACTTATACAATGTAGACTCAAATGAGTCAAGAGTATAAGGTGCTTCACGCGGGCTATTGGCTGAGTGCCCGGCATTAAATTGATAACAAGGTATATATCTCTTCTTGGAGGTAATCCCGAAATATCCTGGAACACGTCAGCAAACTCCCTAACAACTGGAATCGAATCAAGTGGTATAACCACCTCCCTAGAGGTCCCCTCCTCTATATAATACAAGTGAGTGGAAGATCCTCCCTCAGGACGTGGCATCGCCACTAGGAACATCTCCTGCCCGGGTATGGAAAAAATAATACTCCTCCTAAAATAATCAATCATGGCTCGATACGCAACCAGCCAATCCATACCAATGATCGCATCGTACTTAGACATGTCTAACACTAACATATCGGCAGGTAAACTAAACCCCCCAATCTCAACTCTCACATCTCTACATATAAGAGAAATCACAGAAACCCTACTCAACAGTGAGTCTACACACGTAATAGTGCTCTCCGCGGTATCTAATAACCCCATAACGCGTGCAAATCTCATGGAAATAAAATAGTGTGTGTCTCCCGTGTCAAATAAAATACTCCCCAGAGTCCACTAAATAGAAAACATACCCTCAATAGCGGGTGGAGCCTGTGGGAATGCGACTTGCTGGAGCTGGTAAACTCGTACGTCTTGAAGCTATACTTACTGGACTAGGACTACTGGGATAGGTGGTTATGTTGGCCTCTGCGGTGGTGCTGGGAGGGTAGCAGGAAACATAGGTTTCTAGGGCTCATGTCGAGCACCCTACTGCTGCTGTTGTGGGGCCTTACCCCTTCCAGGACAATACTGGCGTTTGTGGCCAATCATTCCACATATGAAATATTTTCCCGCAAAGTTACCCCCTCTCTGACCCTGCTGTCCACACCCCTGATGGCCGTTACCACCCTTACCCTGGCCATTCTATCCGAGCTGAAACTGTTGTGGGTCGTGCTGGCGCTATTGACCCTGTTGGACATGATGGTCGTGCTGACCCTGCTGGCCATGTCGAAAACCTCCCTGACTATTTCTGAAACCTCCAAATCTAAATCTCTTAGAATCCCCCTACTGGGGACCCTGATCACCCTACCTATGCTGACCCTGAGCTAATTGTGCCCCGCTGGAACCATTCCCTCCTGTCCTTCCCTGATGGATGGACTCTTCTGCTCGCTTACCCTTTGACAAGTGAAAGCGGTGGTCCTGGCAGTGAAGCAATATTGCGTTAACCACATCATAATAAGTGGCCAACGAGAGATTACCTAGCAAGTGCTGACGAATCCTCCACGTCAACCCACCCATGAAATTCTGGATATTCTTATCTTCAGTAGGGATCTCATCAGGAACAATGTTCAGAATATTAGTGAACTCGGCCTCATATTCTGCCATTATCCTCCCCTCCTGCTTGAGGTTCATTAATTTCCTCCTCATCCTTGTGTGAACTGCTGAGGGAAAGTATTTACGGTCGAACCACACCCAGAACTCCTGTATCGAAAGAACATCTATCTCCTTTGCGATGGTAATAGACTCCCACCACTGCAACGCTGCTCCTACCAGCTTAAAAGTATCAAGTATCTGCCTCATCACATCCGTACACTCATACATCCTCAAGTTCCTTTGGATGTCCTTCTTCCACTAACTAGACACAATGATGTCGGAGCTACCTGCAAACTCCGGAGGGTGCTCCTTCTGAAAGGCATCTTGAACACGTTCCCAAGCAGAGGGGAATGCATGAGCCTGAACTGGGGCAACCACCGGTGCCTGAGGTGATTCCTACTACACAACTGGTAAAGTGACATTTATCGCCTGGGCTACGATTGTAACAACTTTCGCAGCGTTCATAGAACCCTGAACTGGTGTAGGCTGTGGCTCGGGCTGGGCACCCTTGGGAAATCACTGTGCACATCGAGGATGCATCTGAAATGAGAGAAATGTTTTATAAGTCCACGGTTAATATGTTAAAATAACTGAAGAGTGTAAGATACACAAAAGAGTAAAAAAAATCCTAAAATATAGGGCTCTATATCAAAGGACGTAGCAAGTCATACAGATCCTAAGGACACTAGAACCTGATGCTCTGATACCCCCTGTGACACCCCGACTAATTAAATACCAGGTAGCTACTCCTTTATTCAATGTAATATAAAATGTCAAGTTGGTTCAATTCATAGCATCACTGTCGAAAACATTTTTTTAAACATTTACAAGCCACCTAATATTTAAGAAGTGAGTTGTCAAATTTTACTAAATTAAATAAACATGCAACCAATTAAATTATTAGCTAATGATACCACAATCATATCACAGTCACAACAGAATAATAATGGAATAATAAATGAGTCTAGAGTAACACTCCTCTGAAGAATGAAAATACTAAATAAAAACCAAATACAAAGTCTGAATAATTAAATAACTCCAAAACTCAAATGAAGCTGAAAGTATGAAAAAGTTGTCTCTAAATAGAAAGGGGCGACATGCCTTAATAGATGAATGACTCTGAAATAGAATCAAGGTAAAATGTGGAGGCGTCTAATATCGAGATCCTGTAACTTCCACAATAGCTACAGCACGTCAATTGAATGGAACTCCTATGCTTGGCATCCCTGTGGCAGGGTACCTAAAAGGTTTTACAAGGAAAATAAATTTGAAAGAAAACGGGTCAGAGCCCGAGGTGAAAACAGTTTAAAAATAGCAAGTGTTTAATTGCATTAAATAGTGAATATTATATACATGTTAGTTGCGTGCTCTCACATGAGTTCGTCGCCCCTCAACTAATGTGCACGCCTAATGTATATCCTTAACCCGTCCGAGTTATGTCATTATCTATCTAGTCTGTACCACTTCAAGTCCTCACATCAATTATATCAGGGTTTATTCACATCGTTCTAACTTATCATGTGTGTAATTCACCTTTTCACTGATAAGCTTAATTTATAATAATTAAGATAAAAAATTCTCATTTTAATTCCCATTCAAAATGTCTCATTAATTTATATTCACACTTTAACAAAGAGTCCATTATAATCACTAGTATATTATTCTCAGCACAAATATACAAATAGGTCACGTCTAGGCTAAGCTGCGGTGCACACATACTCTGCTATCGAATCCCGGTACATCACGTACATAAGGACTACGTATTTCGAATCTCTCAGGAACCGTTTTAATAAGAAAAATCACACATATTGGAGGCGAACATAGTTCACATACCCATAGGTCACTCACATACCTACGCTCCCATGGTCAGCTGACTTATTAACTCACAAATAAGTCATTCACATCCCTATGTCCTTGGGCACACAAAGATTAGATGGACCTATTCCGAAAGCCGACCTCCCGTGATAGCAAGCATGGTAGGTATGTCATACACATAATAATCCATATACTAAGCATTCACACAACTTAGATAACTTATAACATTATTAAAGGTATGTTCTCAACCCTATACCATTAAGCCAATTTCTACACTCTCATACTTTCGGGTGATATATAATATATTCCGCCAATAAGTCTCACATCGTATAGTCTCAAGTACTTAAAACCTAACCAAAAAGATTATTAAGTCTCCTATTATTCCCACCTATTAATTCGGTACTCTTAATGTCCATATCTCTGTCTCTATACTTAAATTATCAACTATATAGATTTAATTCATTTACTCGCAATCTCTAATAGAACCTCACTCGTCGGACCCTAGTAAGTCTAACATAAAGTCCCCATTCAATTCTAATATAATTCGGGTCTCCTATACACCCCTACTGGTCTACCTTAAATCTAAATGTTTTCACAAGGTCCCCACCAATAATTTTCAAGGTTCGGAATTGTTTAAATTCAAAAATGGGGAAAATATCATGATTTCTGGGGAGGTCGATCGATCGATCATGAATGTCTAGATATTGATCATGAATGTCGATTGATCGATCAAGCAGTTACAGCCCACGTTTTCTGCATTTTTAGCCCTAGTTTTCTCTCCCAACTCCATTACATGAATCCATTCTCCAAAGTAAACGTACTACATGTTATACCACCCTAATTACCACCTTTCTAACATTCCAGAATAATCAAATCATCTCAAAAACAACATATATATCATTATATTCATCAAAATTTTCACATTTGACCCTAGTGTAGTTTCTTCCAATTCAAGACAACCCAAAACTAAGTTTTAATCCGGGAATTTCTATTACTAAGGTTCTGATTTCAATCATTATTAATTCCAGAGTTTAACGACATGAAAATCCTATCTATATTCAAGATTTACTTCTCCCAATTCATGAAATTATCAATTTTCAAAGTCGTCTTCAATTCTAATCTACATGGATAATATATTTGCTGAAACTTAATGACATCAAATCACTTGACTTATAATTGGTGTTCTGATCTGCTGGTGATGTTAAAGGCTGGTTCTCTCCCTTTCTCCGATCACAATTTCCATCGTAAGTGGTGGTGGGTGGCGGTTATGGCTTGTAACCCTCCTGTAACCTCTACTCTTTCTCACGTTGTCCACTTATTTCTTTTTGGATGATAATGGCCCTCATAATAGCTGATAAATAAACCCTAAAATTTGTGGGTCCAAATCCTTTAAAATTTTAAATGACTAAAATACCCTCTCGGGTTGCCGGTTTGGCCTAAAAATTCCCCGGGACCCAAACTAAACCCCCAGCTAGTGTTTTCTAACTATTTCGACGTCTCCGAACATGTTGGCACACTCAAAATGACCATACAGATGATATAAATATTTTTTACTTTTAAATCCAAATTAAATTGATTCCCGGCGCGATTGACACACGCGTCCCAACTAAATTTCCCAAATTGTCGTATTTATGACTCGCGACAATTTTAATAAATTAAATAATCATATGTTACCACATATATCCAGTAATATTCAACATTATCATCATAATCAAATACCAACTCACGTCTTAATAAATTCAATAATCATATGTTACCACATATATCATGTAATATTTAACATTATCATCATAATCAAATACCAACTCACGTCTCCCTAGTATTTAAATACGAATTAATTTCTAATTAATTCCCATTTAATTTAATTAATCCCATTAAATAAAATCAATAAAATAACGAGGTATTACAGAAATAAAAAAGTTTTTGATCATCTAGTTGTACCTCTTGATGAATTTTTTTCATTTTGAACTATCGATACTCATCGCTAAGGCATACATAATTATTTTGTTCGCGTATATGTTTGTAGAGGGGGCTTGAATGTAATCCTGAGATTAGGGATAATTCCCCTATTTACAACAGTATCTGGGGCTAAGACAGCTTAGCGTGGAAACTCAGCGTGGCATCTCAGCGAGGCAGCTTAGCGTGGCAACTCATATTTTATCTTGTTGTGTTACTTAGCCATATTGTATCTTTTTTTATATTTACTATAAGATATGACGATTATAATGATGTAAAGAGAATAATAATGAGTTTTAATGTGAGGTCAAACGGTACTCGCGAGAGACCAGGCTTGGCAGGGCCTGGGAGAGCTTTCATGCTCTATCGAATGACCTCGTTGTGGGAACCTTAGAGGGACTTGGTTTGGAGGACTGAGAAGTGAGGCACCATTGGGGCTTGTCCGACTATCTTAGATACACCTGCTAAAACACCAAAGGATCATTACCGTGGAACCTCGGGCAGAGCAGCTTTGAGTTCCATCAGGGATTGAGTTGTGAACCAAACAGCCCTCTACTTAATGTCACATCTATTGTAGGTGATGTCACTAGCCTGCTAGATAATGTTAAATCTGCACTTAAGTAAACCACCGTGGTATTTAGGGCTGTGAGATAGTTGGTGAGCCACCTCTGTGACAACAGGCCCCTAACACACAGTGGTCAGACAAAAGTCATGTCTTGGCATTTAATGTTTATGACGTGAGGACAACTAGTGCATCAGGTATTTAATGTTTGTGACATAAAATATGAGGGAGGTATTTCACAGGCATTAATGGCTGAGTTGTCTCGGGGTGGTGTGGGAGGCTATTTAAGGACCCCAACCACCTCTGAGGAGAAGATGATATTTTTTAGAGTTAAAAAGTTATTACTAGAGATAAGATACATCAGAGAGAGTTATTACAAAAAACTAGAGAGTTTACTCACCCACCATTGTCATTTATTACGAAACTTTTAATACTTGAAAAAGATTCTTGAGGGTGGTTGATGTGCTTGGTTGCTTACTAAGGTGTATCTAGGGTGCTTACTTCTATCTCCCTCTAGATAAGTTACTTCTAAGTTAATTACTACCTTCAGAGTTATACACGAGAGATTTGCGAGCTCAAACTAAGTCTATCTTCATTAAGACGTGTTTGCATGCCTTGTGGTTAATCAATAATGTTGCTATTTAACTTATCATTACTGTACTAAAAAAGGGGTTACGCCTCCATCTATAATCTAAAGTACCCTCTTACATTTGGCGACTCCGCTGGGCAGGCATTCTTTGAAGAAAGGAGTATGGAGTAAGATAACGTTAATCGAAGGCTCAACTTTGATGACATTCAACACAATGAAGAACAGGCGGCGAGATAACTGGAGGCTCTAAGGGATGAGACCCCTAGAATAGAGGTACGCCCAGTTCAGGCGACGACAGGTGTTCTAGGGGTGATCCAAGCTTCCACGAGTGCTGCATTGGGATCAGCTCAAGTGGCACTCCTCATGAATAAATTCTACGAGTTCTTGCAAACTCCGGTAGATTCAATCGTGTTGGGAGGATTTGAAGCCAACTCTTTCCTGACACCAGGGCCAGCCCCAACGGGCCCACAAATCGCAGGCACAATGAGAATGGTCCCAGCAAGTATTCCCTCTGTTATGAATCCATCAGTGGGAACCTTGGTAGTATCAGCGGCTCCAACTGGGATGATTGCTCCAACTTCAATGGGCACTCAGCCTATGGCCCCGTTGGTAGTTGCCCCAATAGCATCACCCATGGAGGAAATGAGGAAGGAGATACAGAAAGACATGCTTAAGTTCATGCAATCCTCCTCGCAATCTGCTAGCGAGGTAGCTTCGGTTTATGATGACTTTCGAACACCTTATCCCAAGGAATACAACGATGAGCCCTATCCAAAAGACTATATCCCTCCTATTTTTGAAAAATATACAGGGAAAGGTGAAAATCCAAAGGATCATATTAAGCGGTTCGGTTAACACTTGGTGGTGCATTGTAATAATAAAAAGCTCAGGTTGAGGGAGTTTTCTAAATCCTTAACCGATAAAGCATACACTCGGTATTCTCATTTGTCTCCCAAGAGCATTTCTACATGGTAGGAGAAGCATGTTTTGTTCATCCAGAAGTTTTTTTTGGTAGAATATGAGTTTACTTTGACCCAACTGAGGAGGGAGAAACATTGACCCGAAGAAGAAGTGGTGGCATACGTTCGAAGGTTCAGAGAAAGGTCCCTTGAGGTGAGGGAGGAGGCCAAAGAATCCAAGTTATTGCAGATCTATGTGGAGGGGCTGCTTCCTGAGTACATCTGTCATCTCATTAATGAAACGCGTGAGGGGACATTTTTGGCGTTCTTAGAAGCAGCAAGAAATATCTCCTTGGTGGTGCGACCAAATCGAGTGGTGGTGCCCATAATGTTTAAGCAGACGATACAACCTGTGGGAGGGAGGTCTCAGCCCCCACGGGTAGGGTACACCGAGGGAGAAGATAGGGAAAAGGCGTCGAAGAAAGATAATAAAAGGAAGTTTGGAAGAAACAGGGAGGACCCACCACCATTGCCTTATACAATGGAAGAGGTTGTCAGCTATTACAACGCAATGGTCCAAGGAGGGACGGTCTACGAACCAAAGGGCAATCTCGTGGGGGAACCCGATGTGGCAACGAGGGCGGATCCCAAATATTACCAAATTCATCGAAAGATCCATCATCCAACAGAGAGTTGTTTCACGCTGAGGAAATCATTGATAAGTATGTGAAGGCATGGACATTTCAAATCCCTCCACAGAACGATACCAACAATCCACTCCCAGCGTATGGGGCCAATTCGGTGGTGGCCTATGACGAGGAAGCAGAGAGAGAAGAAAGAAAGCCAACTATGAAGAAGGGAGAATTTGAAGAAGCTTTGGAAGATTGTACAAAAGGAAAGGCTAACGTAGTACTAGCCTACTATGTGGTAAGCACCAAAGATATGGAGGACGTATACAACATTGAAGGTGAGGAAGCAAACCACTCCTAGAGTACTGTGCAGTTTCAAAATCCCCAAAGTTCACCTGGTTCTTCAACCAAGTGGGGATACAGAATGAGAGTAGGTTGGAAATAACCTAGGAAATACTTGACATGGCGAGGATGAATGCAGTCCCTTCGCTGAAATGGAAGGGACCCATGTCCAGGTTGGTGAGGAGGTTTTTGTCAGAAGTAACCTTCGGCGATGCAGATAGGGCTGTAAGATTCCCTCATAACAGGCCATTGTATGTGACTGCCAGCGTCAACGGAATTAGTTTCGCAAAGATTCTTATGGATGGGGGAGATTCCATTTATATTATCCCAATCAAATCTTTTCACGCAGCTAATATTCCGGATGAAAGGTTGGTCCCCATGCCTTTGGTGATTTCAAGATATGACAACCAGTCTTCCAAATCCATTGGGTACGTGAATGTTGGGATCATAATGGGAAATCTGAGTTCCCATATCAAGTTCCACGTAATAGAGAGTGAAACTTCCTACCATCTACTAATAGGAAAAGTGTGGATTCACAACCACGAGCTAGTTCCCTCGACGTACCACCAATGCGCTAAGGCAAATATTAAGGTAACGAAGGTGACCATTAGGGCTACGAAGAGGCCTTTCGCTGTTGAGGAAGCTCATTTGGTAGATGCAACTTTTACACAGAATTGGAATAGGATGTTCGGGTCCTAACGAGAAGAATGGAGGGAGCATAGGTTCCCTCAATCAGAGAAATGATGGGGCCCTTGAATGAGAAGAATAAAGAGGTTGTAAGAAGCGCAAGAACGATGACCGAGGAAGCTCACCAGGTGGTCCCTCGACCTCAAAACATCTCGAAGCAACTTAAAGTTAGGATGAGGTCTAGAGTTGATCCAATGGAACATGAGGTCCAACGACAAAGCGTGTTGAACCGGTACTCAGGAAAAAGAGTGACCGTGGCTTTTAGAGAGAAAAAGAGGAAGGCAGCTACAGCTAAAAGCAGACAGTGCAAGAAGGTCGTCATCAAATAAGGAAATGTGATATATCGATTATAATGGTGTGAACGGGAGGCTGAAGAAGCTGACAATGAGGCTGACCTGATATATGAGTGCTTTCTAGTGGATCAGCGGGGACAATGTATGGTGATAGATAATTCCAACGTACAGGAATTTGTGGAGGAACTCACCGAGGAACCAGAATACGTGGTGGATCAACCGAAACTGCAGGCGCAAGAACTTGAGCAGTTAGACATGGAGAAAGAAGAGGGGGACCCAAGGCCTATTTCTATCGTGAAATATCTCAGTAAAGAGAAATAAGAGGCTTTAGTTATGTTAATTCGAGAGTTCATAGATGTTTTTGCGTGGAAATACATGGAGATGGAAGGGATGGATGAGGGAGTCAGCTATCACAAACTAAACGTAATGCCTTCAGCCATTCCAATGAAATAAGCAACAAGAATGTACAAGCCTGAGCTAAACTTAAAGATAAAGGAAGAGGTCCAGTGCTTATTGGCGGTCGGGTTCAACAAATCGATACAGCACTCGCTTTGGATGTCTAGCATTATGCCGGTGGGAAAGAAAGACAAAAAATAGATAAGGATCTGTGTGGAACTCAGAGATTTGAACAGAGCTTTCCCCAAAGATAAGTTCCCTCTACCCTCCATAGGCAGCTTGATAGATGCAATAGTTGGTCATGAGATTTATAGATTCACGGATGGATATATAGGGTACCACCAGATCAAGATGGACCCCACGGATGAAGAGAAAATGGCGTTTAGGACCCCGTTAGGTAATTTCATGTATAGAGTAATGCCGTTTGGACTCAAGAACGCTAAGACTACTTACCAGAGAACAATGATGGCCATTTGCCATTACTTCTTCCACAAATTTGTGGAATTCTATGTGGATGATTTGATCATCAAATCGAGGAAGGAGGAGTTCCATCTGGGCGATTTAAGGAAGGTGTTTGCCCGATGCAGGAAGTATAAATTTAGGATGAACCCACTGAAGTGCGTCTTTGAAGTAAGGTGTGAGAAATTTTTTGGCTTTGTGGTTGATCGGCAAGGGGTGCAGATGAACCAGGACAAGCAGCGAGCAATCTTGGAGATACCAAGTCCAAAAATGGCGAAGGAGCTGAAGATTTTCCTCGATAAAGTCTCCTATCTTAGGAGGTTTATGCCTGGATTAGCCGAGATGACACATTCGTTGATGCAGATGTTACGAAGGAACACGAAATTCAAGTGGGAGGAGGTTCACCAGGATTCACTCGCTGGGTTAAAGAAGATTCTTATTTCACCGCAAATCATGGTTCCCCCACAGGCAGGAATACCGTTGAAGTTATACCTCATGTCTACCACGAGGTCCGTGGGAGCTTTGTTGGCATAGGAGATTGATGGGTAAGAACGACCAATCTACTACCTCAGCAGAATCATGCAAGGGCCAGAGGTCAGATATAGTAGCTTAGAAAGGCATTGTTTAGCCTTAGTCTTTGTAGCACAAAAGCTTAGACATTATATGTTGTCTTTCACAATTCACATTGTAACTAGATGTGATCCTATTAAGTATTTGTTGGAAAGAACTATATTAATTGGTAGAGAAGCTAGGTGGTTTCTCATCCTCTCCGAATATGACTTGAATTGTGTGGTTCCTCGCGTAATCAAAAGCCAAGTGTACACCGATATGTTGGTAATTTTTCCCTCGAGAATGTTTTAGCCACCTAAAGAAAGTATTTTGGGAGGCGATTTGCAGGCCAATCACCTAGACATAATGTATGAGGAATGGATAATGCAGTTCGATGGATCTTAGATGGAAAAGAAAGGAGGAGTAGGAGTAAAACTTTCAAAAGGAATGGAGGAGATTTGCCTTTCCTACAAATTAGATTTCCCTTGTTCTAACAATGAGGCAGAATATGAAGCATTGGTGCTAGGGTTGCTAGAGGCTATTCGAAGGGGGATTCGTTCACTTTGTATCAAAGGTGATTCGAGTTTGGTGGTTCAGTAAGTGAATGGAGAGTACGCGTTAAAACACATGAGCCTGGCACCATACAAAATAATCATTCAGAGGCTTCTCTGCTAGTTCCATTGGACTAAGATCAAAAGATAGCCCAGAACGATGAATCGTCACCCAGATGCCTATGCCACCATCACCCAGAAGATGGCCATGAGGAACGATACAACTACCGTCGTGATCCAATGAAGAATAGTTCCTTAGATAGTACAGTTAATTCTAGTGATGGAGGAGGACGCAGACTGGAGGGGGGAGATTAGAGGGTAATTGGAATCTGGGTAAGGAGCGATGGGGCTGAGGGAATTAGCTCAATACTTCATGAACCAAGGAAACCTTTACTTTAGGAATGTAGGAGGATGGTTGTCGAGGTGCATCAGTCCAAAAGAGGCAGAGCGGAGATTGAAGAGAACATGCGAAGAGCGCTGCGAGACAACTGAGATACCACTCTACTGAAGAATTTAAAGAGAGGGGTATTTTTGGCCTATAATGAAACAAGACACGACATAACTATAATGGAAGTGCGACAAATGCCAGTTATTCTTCGAAGCAGATGAATGTCATTTCATGGAAACTCAACCTGATTGAGACAGCCGTATATTGAATTTATTAGAGGTGGAGTTACCCAAATATAGAAAATTAATGTGATGGGACTTCGACGAAGGACCCCAAGATTCTATGTTCAGGAGGGGCATCTCTTTCTAAGAGTCAACTTCAACAAGCCGTTGCTATGCATCATGAAGGAAGAAGCATTCGAAGTCCTCAAGTAGACGCACGATCCAGCTCACATAGGAGGGGTCATGTTATATGACCAATTAATGACATTGGGATATTATTGGGCAATAATGGAGAAAGACTCCGCTGATTTCGTTCGAAAATGTAAAGCTTATCAACTTCATGGAAATATGATCCATGCCCCATTCGTAGATATATACTCCCTAGAAATGCCTTATCCTTTTCACACTTGGGCATTAAACCTGATAGGGGTAATACATCCTTCTTTGAGGGGAAAGATATGGATATTAGTAGAAATGGAGTTCTTTATAAAGTGGGCAAAAGCAATACCACTGAGAAGGGAAATAGCTGGGGTAGTGAGCAACTTCATCAAAGAATACATCATTTGCTAATTCGAGATTCCAAAGGTTATTCTCTCAGATAACGAAACGCCCTTTATCAATTTAGAGGTGACAAACCTCACAAACAAGTACTCCATTGTTCATCATACCTCAATGGTGGCATACCCAAAGGGAAATGGTCAAGCTGAAGCAACTAACAAAACATTGGTCAATATCTTTGCCAAAATGATGGAAGATTTTCCAGGATCTTGGGATGATAAGATACTAGCTGTATTATGGGCCTATCGAACAACTAAGAGAAATCCCATAGGGTATTCTCCGTTCCCCCTTATCTATGGGGCTAAGGCGATTCTCCCATTGGAGTTAGAAGTTCCCTCTACTCGATATGCTTTGCAAAGTAGCATGATCCCTCAGAATAGACATGTGCAGTTGGAAGCATTGGATAAACACGGAGATAATGCAATGCAACACTTTTAAATGTATACGAAATAGCTCTCCAGGGCATATGACAACTTAGTGAGATCGAGGAAGTTCATGGAGGGAGACCTCGTATTGGAAGCAGCAGTAAGTCACATCAGGGGGCTTCCCCTACATAAGTTTGCAACGAATTGGGAGGGACCTTTTATTATAAAAGAAGCTCATGATTCGGGTTATTGCTTGATTTCTAGGATGGAATAAGATAAACCATTCAAGATTAACAATAAGTGGTGGAAAGTCTATCATGTGTAAGCAATTAGGTTTGAACCACTTATGCATATAGCTGCTGTTATGAATACACAATTCCTTTTTATGATGAGTATGCAAGTTCTTTTTATTATAAATCGGGTGGAGTTGAAAGAATCAAAGAACTTCATAATATACGCAAACAGTTATAACACAGAGGGAAAAGCATGAGAAAATATATATCTTTCTTCATTCATAAACCTTGGGGCATTACAAAATTGGGAGATATTGACCAAGAATTACATAAGAAGAAGAAAAAGAAATATATATACAAAATTTCATTAGCCTAAGAGGAACCAAGGATATGGGGAAGAGAAAAAATCTCCAGGAAGGACCGAAGAATCTCCTAGGCAAGACCGTTGGGCGTTAATAGAAACTTCCAACCTCATTTGCGCTTGTGTATGTTCGATAAGGAATTTCTCCTTTTTCATCTTCACCAGACGCAGAGCTTCTTCGATGTATTCCACCTCTTTATCAACAGCTTCAAGAAGAGGTGCTAACTTGACCAACTTAGCTTCCTCGCCCAGTTGATCCTCCTGATGTTTTCGAAGAAGTTCTCCCTGGCTATCCAGTCGCTGGCTCTTTAAAGTCTTTAAATGTGTGATGAGCCAGTCAAAACGGAATCCGTCACGACCTAACTCTCTCAGATAGCCCAGGAATTGGTTAAGGAGGGCTCTAGTAATTTTAAGGTCGGAGTGATAGCAATTTCAGCAACAATGATAGGCATGCCCTGAGGCTTGTAACTCATAACAGAGATGTTGGAACGCAGGCAATCCATCGTGAATGTTTTGGGATGATGGTTTATAATCTGCTTAACTACCGAGTGATGGTTGGGAGTCATTTGAGGAGAATGCTGAAGCACCATTAGGCAGAAGGCATGAGGAGTCAAGTCGGGCAGATGAAGCTCGCAGCGAGATTCGTTCTCAGCAGTAGCACTAGTCGTGGAACCTTGATCTTCATGGATGGAATATTTTGAAAGGACAGGTTCCCGATGGGGCGAGGCATTGGGCGAAATAACTTGTGGGGAAATCTTCCGTGCAACCTGAAAATAGGTAGAACAAATAGGTTGATTTTATGAAAAATCTTAACAAGTCTTTTCGTTGTTAAGTCACCGTTATAGGTGGAGTTTATGAAAAATCTTAACAAGTATTTTCATTGATAAGTCGCCATTATAGGTGGAGTTTATGAAAAATATTAACAAGTGTTTTCGTTGTTAAGTCACCGTTATAGGTGGAGTTTATGAAAAATCTTAAAAAGTATTTTCGTTGTTAATTCACTGTTATAGGTGGAGTTTATGAAAAATCTTAACAAGTGTTTTCGTTGTTAAGTCACCGTTAGAGGTGGAGTTTATGATAAATATTAACAAGTGTTTTTGTAAAGTCGCCATTATAGGTGGAGTTTATGAAAAATCTTAACAAGTGTTTTCGTTGTTAAGTCACCGTTATAGGTGGAGTTTATGAAAAATATTAACAAGTGTTTTCATTGTTAAGTCACCATTATAGGTGGAGTTTATGAAAAATCATAACAAGTGTTTTCATTGTTAGGTCACCGTTATAGATGGAGTTTATGGAAAACCTTAACAAGTGTTCCCAGTATTAAACCACAATTATAGGTGAAATTTGAAAGGTTAAAAGAAGTTCACAAAAAAAAGACTCGCGAAGTACCCCAGAAGTAGCAGGAGCAAGAATGGGAGTCACAACGGGGACCATAATGGTAGAAACCATTGGAGGCAGACTTATTCCCTCAGGAACACCAATGGCACCCTCAACCGAAGAAGCCTCAATGGCCGATGAACCTTCCTCACCGCTAAAAGGTACTAAGGTCAACATGGGCATTTCACTGGGAGAAGATATTGGAACCTCAAGAGATGCCCCAACGCCGATGGGTATAGAAGAACTAACATGATGAGAAGCAGCATCAACATTGGCCTTAGAAATGTACATACTACCAAGAGCAAAGGGTGGGGAGAGACTTGGATAAAGATACAACAACAAAGCTAAATGTTAGAAACGACGAATAAGTATTGAAAAAGAGAGAAATACCTATAAGCGTTACTTACCTCAGTTATAGCACCAAAAAGGGGAATATCAGTCAGGGGTCTCGTAAGCGCAGTGGGAAGAAGAATGTTAGCTATCAGAGATGACACATCCACCTAAAATATCCCAAAAAATGATAAACAAACCAATGGGAGAAGGAAAAGACGTGAGACTTGACAAGATTTTTTTTTACCTCAGGGGCACTCTCCTCGACCACAACGATGGGCAGAGGAACCTCTTGCTCGGATAGTAATTCAGAAGGGGCTAGAGTAGTTGCCTATGGTTGGGAAGATATTCTAATAGATTCAACGGTAGCATCCCCCACATCAACATCTTTCGCCCGTTGGGAGGATAAATGAAGAGAGTAGGTAAGACCTATCAGGGGGAATGAGGAGGGGTGGTATCATCTCGAGAGATACCGAAATGCCCACCCATCAAATGGATCACTGGGGGAACTGGGCCTTTTTGTAACTCCCTGCACCAAAGTTATCAAAGAAATAAGCAGATGCATCTTTCCTTAAGAAAAACGTAACAAGAACAAAACATGCACACATACCTCAGATCCGGAGGGAAAACTAGAAGGTATAACCACTAGTGAAGGTGTAGAGGAGGCAGTAGCAGAAGGGGTTGGGGCAAGATGTATCTTGGGCGTCTATTTCTTCCGGGACTTAGTACCCAGAGTTTTCTTCCTCATGCCCATTACATCAGCACCTTTAGGTACCCTCGAACTTTTTCTCCTCTTTGTCGTTGGCTCAGTTCGATCAACTATGATAATGGGAAAGGCAGCCAAAGGAGGAACGACGATAGTGCACTGTTGAAACTCAACATTTATTCTTTAGACCTCATCTTGAACCTGCCTCCTCAGCTCTTCACTTACCTCTACAGACATATGATGGGGAATGGAGGCAATAGGGTATGCCTACAAAGGAGTTTTTGCTTGAGCTTGGGAGTTGGACTTTGAGGACTTAGATTTTGAGGAAACCTTACGTCTGAAATTCTTGGTCTTTTTGGCATGTGACTGAGAAGGACATTCCCCTATTGCAGCTTCGGTCGAAGGGGCAGGTTGTTTGGGAGCTGCAACGGTCTTGGGCTTATGCGTGATAGGGGGGATCATGGAGCAGTGTGGAGGAAGCTTAGTAGGAGGTACCATGGGGGTTTGTCTTAGAGGGAACTCAATCCCAAGAATGAAATTACCTTTTAACCCCAACTCCAAGGAATAAAATAAAAGAACTGGAGGATACATGGGATACCCCTCGATGAATTCAAAATTTTGGGCCAGTTGTCCTGGCCAGTACTTTATTGCAAATAGAGGGGTCACGTCCCCTTTCCTAGTGATGCTGAGAATGGTAACTCGCCCAGCCATGGTAGAACTCACTCCCCACGCAGCAGTGGAGGAGAACAGGGAACATGCCTAGCTAAAAGAGACCTTAGGGTTAGATGATTGAAAAATTGGGTGAGGAGCCCCTTGATCGAAACCAAACTGACGGCTGCATTGGTTGGGATTGTAGTGCTCGCTGGTGTATCCCCACTCGGTGTAAGAGGGAAGGTATCCTGGAGAAAATAGAAGGACCACAGCTAGTGAAAGTCTTCAATAATGAGGTTTAAAGTAGTTGCCCGGACCACTCTTGCTTCATGTTTGAAAAAACTACAAATGTAGAGAAAGATATCCTCTTCATAAGGCCTCATCACAAAATTTGAAGAATGATCGATAATAGAGGTCAACTACTTTCGGCTTTGTCTCTTGTGATAAATAAAGGAGCGTGGGGGCAGAATTATTTCCCCCAAAGGAGGGTGGTTAGTCTTGGCTGCTACAGAAGAGAAATGCACATAGAGGAAGCCTGTTTGGAGGACACAGTTGGCAAAGTTGGCCAGGTTATAACGACCCAGAGATCGTTCCATGTCGAAAAGGGTTATATTAAGCCATGTGTAGAGGGATTCCAAGGCGATTGAAGTCAGAGGAAGCTTGATATCTTAGGTCAAACAGAGGGATATGTTGATGAGGTCCCTTCGAGGTTGGTCGTTGGGTTTCCCTATTAAAAGGAAGTGAGAAAGAATGACAAGGATATAGGCAGGAAGTTCCAGTGATGTACCTTATCCAAGGGAAGCCTTGGAGGAAGTATTTTCTGAAGGATCTTTGAAGAAGTAATTGATGAGTAGAGTCAAAGTGGCTTTATTCGAAGAAACTATGCACCTTCAACATATATGGTCCAGCTCCAAATTATTAGTAGCTTCTGGGCATCTAGGGCCTCATCAGAATAAGGCTCATGGCCTATTTTTTTTAGGCCTAGGAGCTCACACACGTCTTCCAATGTTATTGTAAACTCGCCCCACGCAGCAATGAATGTATGAGTGGTAACTTTCTAGCGAGACACCAGAACAGGAAGGGCAACATTATTCTTCGACAGGGTGAACTCACCAAACCACTTAGCCCGATGAAGCCTAATTTTGGTGAGAGTATCAGCATGGGAACTCTGCATATGGGATTTCCAAGCAGTAAATTGAGCAGGAGAGCCCCCTGGCCCTTCGAAGTTGATATTGGGCCACAGTAAGTCCCCTCGCTCAAGACGAAATCGAAGAGTCCCCTCCGGAGGTAGAAAGCCCGAGTAATCAGCACATTCATCTTCATCACCAAGCGTCAGGGCATCATACTTGGCATTAAAAATGCAAGTCTTACAAAACCCAAGAAATTCATCACCCTTGCCGAATATAGGGGACCGACGGTAGAAGTGCAGCTGGTCCTTGCGGGCAGTAGTTAAAGAGGTGGCAGTAAAGGTGGTGGCAATGGGAGTGGTAGACGGAGAACTAGTGGCAGACGTGGTGGGGTTTCTTATGGAGGCCATTGCAGACAATAATGAAGTACAAAAAAAAGAAGCTCGATAAAAGAAGGGTTGGCAATGAAGATGGAGAAGCACAACCACAAGTGGTGGCATAAAAGATGAGAGAAGGAAGAAGATAGGGAAGATCTTAGTAAACAATGGAGTTCGCAGAGAGTTCTCTCTCTAAAGAAGATGGGAGCTTAAAGAAGATGAAGGGATTGAAAAAAGAGGCGTTTGAAACCTTTTAAACTTGTTTATTGAGTTTCCCACCACCACACGTGCAAGGCCGCCTACAATCATTACAAATGAACACGTGGCACTTCGGGAAGTATTTTGGCAGCTGAAAAGACAGTGCCACATCATTTACGAAGTGAGGCCTGAGGAATAGAAAGGGTTGCCTTCTTTAGCAAGTTTGAGTTTTGGTGCCAGAATTTTTGTCAGACATATCCAATAACTCCTAATGGAAAAGATGTTCCAACGGTTCAAAAAGCTACGATGACCCCTCGCTAGAAGTCCAAACGTTGTTTAAATGGTGACTCAGCTACATCAGAGAGAATTTTAGCTTTTTTGAACATAGCAAAGCATTATAAGGGATACTTTAACTTACCAAGAGTCAAAACGAGTATTTAAGAAGGTTAGTAGGCCTTTTGGGAGAATTTCAAATAATAAAGTTAGAACAGTTGAAGCTAAGTATAAGGAAAAGTGGTGATGTACCTTCGTCAAAGCACCAATAAGCCGTTGTGCTTAGGTTCAGGTACATCGGGGAGAATTTTACTTTTTCCTAGAGATTCTAATGTGGTGGTTCTAACAAAGGAAAGGATGCCAGATTTTTACTCACAGAAGAGGTTCATCAGATTGAGAAGTTTTCGTGCAGACATTTCCTGTTCCTATAGTAAATCTCTCCACGAAGGGGAAAATGTAGAGGGGGCTTGAAGGTAATCCTGAGATTAGGGATAATTCCCCTATTTACAACAGTATCAGGGGTTAAGGCAGCTTAGCGTGGCATCTCAACGAGGCAGCTTAGCGTGGCAACTCATGTTTTAGCTTGTTGTATTACTTAGCCATATTGTACCTTTGTTTATATTAACTATAAGCTATAATGGTTGTAATGATTTAACAAGAATAATAATGAGTTTTAGTGTGAGGTCAAACGGTACTCGCGAGAGACCAGGCTTGGCAGGGCCTGGGAGAGCTTTCATGCTCTATCGAATGACCTCGATGTGGGAACCTTAGAGGGACTTGGTTTGGAGGATTGAGAACTGAGGCACCGTTGGGGCTTGTCCAACCATCTTTGATACAATTGGTAAAACACCGAAGGACCCCTACCGTGGAACCTCGTGCGGAGCAGCTTTGAGTTCCATCGGGAGTTGAGTTGTGAACCAAATAGCCCTCTACTTAATATCACATCTACTGTAGTAATGTCACTAGCCAGCTAGATAATGTCAAATCTGCACTTGAGTAAACCACAGTGGTATTTAGGGCTCTCAGACAGTTAGTGAGCCACTTTTGTGACAACAGTCCCCTGACACACAGTGGTCAGGAAAAAGGCATGTCTTAGCATTTAATGTTTATGACGTGGAGACAACTAGTGCATCAGGTATTTAATGTTTGTGACATAAAGTATGAGGGAGGTCTTTCACAGACATTAATGGCTGAGTTGCCTCGGGGGTGGCGTGGGAGGCTATTTAAGGATCCCAACCACCTATGAGGAGAAAATGATATTTTTTAGAGTTAAAAAGTTATTACTAGAGATAAGATACATCAGAGAAGTTATTACAAAAAACCAGAGAGTTTACTCACCCACCATTGTCATTTATTACGAAGATTTTAATACTTAACAGAGATTCTTGAGGGTGGTTCATGTGTTTGGCTGCCTACTAAGGTGTATCTCGAGTGCTTACTTCTCTCTCTCTCTAACTAAGTTACTTCTAAGTTCATTACTACAATCTGAGTTATACACGAGAGATTTGTGAGCTCAAATTAAGTCTATCTTCATTGAGTCGTGTTTGCATGTCTTGTTGTTAATAAATAGTGTTGCTATTTAACTTATCATTACTGTACTCAAAAAGGGGTTATGCCTCCATCTATAATCTAAAGTACCCTCTTACTATGTTAAAATGAACTATCATTCTCAGGGATAAGAAGAGGATAGTATTTTGTGAAAAGAAGGGGGTCACGCTCATGTGAAGGGATGAGTTGCCTACGTACCTCTACGGGTCTTGACAAATTTTGAAATTCATTTTTGAAAATGTTTTTAGTGGATCAGGACCACATAGTTCTGGGTAGGGGAAATGAAGAGATTTTTATTTTTAAAGAATAAAAAGGGGTGAGAAGAGTCGTAGCGCGCCAAGATTTTGGTCTAGGGGTAGAATTTCTTGAGACGATCCAGGTTAACTGGACACACCATTTCTTCTCCATCAAGGTCGATAAGCATAGCGGCGCTTCCTGACAGAATCTTCTTTATTATGTATGGGCCACTCCAATTGGGCTTAAATTTCCCTTTGGGGTCCCAAATGGGCTCTACTATTTCTTTGAGGGCTAAGTCACCTGCTCAAACACCGCGTTCCTTGTCTCTCTTATTGAATGATCGCGCTATGTGGTGATGGTACCCTTGTATGTGATATAGAGCTTTCAGACTTATTTTGTCCAAGAGGGACGGCTCGTCAAAGCGACTTTGGTGACAGTCTTCCTCGCTAACCTTGATTTCAAGCATGACTCACAGCGAAGGGATTTCTAGCTCCACGAGTAGGACTGCTTCCATGTCGTAGACTAGAGAGTAAGGGGTAGCCCCAGCAGAGGTTCAAATTTAAGTAAGGTAGCCCTAAAGGGCATAAGGGATCCTTTTGGCCCAATCTCGATAACTTTTGGTCATCTTGCTGATGATAGCTTTGAGATTCTTATTGACTGCCTCGATCGCCCCATTGGTTTGAGGTCAGTATGAAGAGGATTTATGTCTTTAAATTCCATACTCGTCGACCACTTACTTAACTTCTACTTTTAAGTGTAACCCATTGTCTGATACCAGCTCGTGTGAGACCCCATATCGACAGATGATGTTCTTCTTGATAAATTTGGCCACTTTCTTGGCATTCCTAACTGCCTATGACTCGGATTTGACCCATTTGGTGAAGTAGTTAATAGAGACTAGGATGAACTCGTTCCCCCATTAGATGTTTTCGGTGTAACTTTCCTTATAATTTTGATGCCCTGTGTGGAAAACGTCCAGGGGGAGGTCATGTTGTACAATTCTCGTGGAGGAAAGTGTTGTAGGTTGCAGAACAATTGGCATTTGAGGCATCTTCAAACATAAGTTGTACAGTCCTGAACCATGGTAGTCCAGTAGTAACCTTGTCGGATGATCTTTTTGGGGAGCATATGACCGTTCATGTGGGGTCTGCATTTCCCGTTGATATGCCCAAAGTGTACCCTCGTACTCGGGGTCACTACCCCCGACTTACCTCAGAGCCGAGTTGCCAGGAAGCACACAACAACCATCAGAAAGTTCATCCTACTCAAGGTCAGCTCCACATTGTACAACCTTGACTGGGCAATAACCGAGGACTGAAACCTCTTATGGGTTCAAGATATTGCCATCAGCATCTTATGGGATCAACCTCGGTTGGGAAATAGCTGACACTAGACCCAACCTCGTACCTAACCTCGGCTAATCATTCAAGTCGAGGTTATACTTATGATTGGCAGGACAAAGAAACTATTGAACTTCCCAACATCATACTCGGATAGGCCGAGGTTCCATCAGATGGTGTCATAAGTCTGAGCACATGCAAGCATATGGAAGACTTGGAACATGTGAGAAAATTAATTATAACTAAATCATTCCCCTCATGTGAGGGAATATTTGGTCATCATTCCTTATATGTGGCACAACCAGATGTCCATCTATGATTAGTGTATTCAAACCACATATGCTCATGGCATGCTTGGGGGGTACACCACACCCCCCAAGAACTATAAATACATGTCTTTTCCTACCTTGAAGAGGGATGAATGGTGGTAACCCTATACTAAACTCTGTTTGTATACACAGTAGAGAGAGAAAGTGAGAGATTGTATCACAAGCCATTAGTTCCCTCATTCTAGTGAAATTTGCTCACACTCACAATGGATATAGGACAAATTGGCTGAACCACTTATATACCAGTGTTTCTCCTCTTCTCCTCATCTCCTTCCACTAGTTCATTACTCTTATGCTGCCATTATTATTACTAGATTGAGCTTATCAACACCTCATATGGTGGTGTTATTTATAGCATCATCACCCGCTATGGATTTTCTACATCATTTATTCAATGTCAGCCCATGCGATGCAGTGTAAATGGGTTCTATCAAAGTTTATCTTAAATAGTGCTTTATCACAGACAATGTATTGGGCGGCTAGTCTGTAGAGAGTTGCTCGATATTTTTTGTCAGATCCTTGGGGATACCTACCGTGTTTGAGGAGGCGCCAAACATCATAGTACAAGCAATCGGTTATTTCGAGTTCTTCCTCTCTGCAGAGCTCGATGTGGTAACAGTGGGTTGGTTTATCATGTTTCTGGACAAGGAAAGGGGCCATGGTTATTCCTTCGGGCATGTAAATTATAGAGGCTAAGGAGTCAAGGGCATCAACCAGATTATTCTTTACTTGAAGATAGTGGAAGGTATTTTCTTAGAATTGGGAAGTTAGTTATTCAAGGTGGGCATGGAAGGATAAAAGTTTCTCATCCTTGACTTTCCATTTCCTGAGTAATTGACCGATGATGAGGGTTGAATCCCCGTAGACATTGAGGTATCGAATTCTTTTCTTGAGGGCAACTTTGAGGCCTACCATACACGCCTCGTATTCAGTCATGTTATTAGTGCAGAGGAAATACAATTTGATGGCAATGAGAGTGTGGGAGTCATCAGGGGCAATTAAGAGGACTCCAATGCCCTATCATTTTTTGTTGGCAGCATCATTAAAGAAAATTTACCATCGAAGATCTTCTAGGAAGGCACAAAGGATATTCTATTCTGGGAATTCAAAAATTCAGACATCGACTTCTTCCATTAGGTAGTCAGCAAGGTAGTTAGATATGGCTCTTCCTTTCATGGCTTTTTATGTGACATAGGCGATATCAAACTCGGCTACAAGCATTAGCCAACGGGACATTCGGTTGGATGGGGTGGGCTTCTCAAGTATGTACTTAATGGGATCCATTTCGAATATGATTCTGATGGTGTAGGCGAGCATGTAGTTTCGTAACTTTTGGGTAACCCAAATAAGAATGACACGTGCTTTTTCCAAGGCGGTGTAGTTAACTTCACAATCGGCTAATTTTTTACTGGCATAGTAGATGGCTTTCTCCTTACGAGTTTCTTTAAGGTATTGGGCTAGCAAAGCCCCAACCACAGTATCGATCACAATTAGGTATACGAGTAAGGGAAGACCAGGCTGTGGTGGCATGAGCACCGGAGGTCGGGTTAAGTATTGCTTAATTCAATTGAAGGCTTCTTGGCAAGCTTCGTTCCAGACTTTGGTTGAATCCTTTTGGAGGAGTTTGAAGATGGGTTTACATATGGAAGTCAATTGACTGATGAATCAACTGATGTACTGTAATTTCCTAAGAAATCCTCAGAATTCTTTCTCCTTTCAGGGAGGTGGAATTCCAAGTATGGATTTCAGGTTAGCAGGATCTTCTTCTATCCCTTTCTCACTGACCATGAATCCCAAGAGTTTTCCATTAGTAATGCCGAAGACATATTTATGTGGGTTAAGTAGCATCTAGTATTGTCGCAATCGTTCAAGAATTTTCGGAGAGAGGGAACAAGATGTTATCTGGTATTGGACTTGATAATCATGTCATCTATGTAGACCTCGACTTAAATCTATATCAGATCGTGCAAAATGGTTGTGGCATCCCTTTGATAGGTAGCCCCCGTATTTTTTAGACTAAATGGAATAATAGTGTAGCAAAAGGTTCCCCAAGGGGTGATGAATGCGATTTTCTCTTGATGATCAAGGTGCATCTTGATCTGGTTATATCCAACAAACTCATCAACGAATGACTTGAGATCATGACTGGTTATATTGTCTATAATCATATTGATGTTGGGTAGAGGGTAATCATCCTTCAGAGAGACGTTATTAAAGTCTCGGTAGTCGACACACATGAGGACCTTCCCTCTTGATTTTAGAAGGGGTAAGATATTGGCTAGGAATGTGGGATGTTCAACTACTCGAATGAAGCCCGCGTTCAATTGCTTGGCTACTTCTTCTTTTACTTTGAGTGACCATTCGGCGCGGAGCTTTTGTAGCTTCTCTTTGGCTGTTTTATGTTTCGGGAGAGTTGGAATCTCTTTTTGTGCTATCTCAGGGTTAATGTCGGGCATATCATCGTAGGACCATGTGAATACATCCACTAATTCCTTCAGTGGTTCTTTGAGTTGAGTGCGCGCGTGCTCATTAAGGGTAGCCTCGATCCTAATCTCATGAATTTAGCTACTAGAAGCGAGATTAATAACAACAGTTTTATATTCATTAACTTGAACGCGATTATGTTGTTTGTTATTAACCTTATTTATATCAGTTAAGAATTATTCATTTGCAAAGTCATCATCATTAAGAGTTTGATTAGAATCAAGGAAATTAATGTAAGGCACAACAAGATACTCAGATTCTTCATTTATTTCGTCGATAAGAAAAAATAGCATTGAGAACCTCATCAAAGGAGATCTTGATTACATCAGAGTGAGACTAAACAACTAAAGGGGAAATGGGATAAACATAAGGGTTAGGTTAAATATCAGCAGGTGGAATAGGTGCAGCATGCCAGTTGAGAAGAGGTGCATCAGCATCTTTAATAAGGTAGGATGGATTGGATGATGTAATCCCTGAGCAGATCATGCAGAGTTCCAGCCCTAGTGTCTGCAAGTTGAAAGAATCCTCGGAGTCTATGCTCTCATAATCCCTGGTATTAGCTATGGTCTCTTTAGTGAGTGGTTATAAATAGTGCTAGGAACTTTTGGCCCCCGGGTAGCTGTCTTGAAAAAAGATCTACATTACTGGTTCATCCTCCTATCTACAGGGTCATATCAAGGTTCAGGGAAGCCGCATAAGGGGAAATCTTCACCCTCTCTGATGAATCTTCCATTTAGGGAATCTCCCGGGATAGTTTTGGTGCATTCTAACCTTATCTTCAGTTGAGGCTGACGAATCAATCTGAGTTTTTCTTCTGATGATTGATAGCCCAAGCCACAGGGAGGAAAGGCCTCTGATGATGTTTGAAATAGCACCACCAGATCAAGGTGTTGAAAATATCAAGCAGGTATAATAATGACATCACATAAGCAATATAAATGTATAATGAGATGAGGAGAAGAGGAGAAAGATATAAATATAAGTGGTCTAGCCTATCTAGGCCTACGTCCACTATGCAGGTGAGTGATATCAATTATAAAAGAACGGCACTAATGGCCCTGTGATACAATACTCACACTTTCTATCTACTGTATATTTTGACAAAGCTTCAGGTAGGGTTTGTAATATGTGATCCCCTTCAAGGAAGAAGATAAATGGTATATATAGTGCTTGTGGGGTGTAGTGTACCCCCCCCCCCCCCCCCACCCAAACATGAAATGATCATGTGTAAGATGATCTAGCTAATCTCATGTGGACACATGGTTGTGCCACATGTAGATCATAATGACAAAATATTCCCTCACGTGAGGGAATGATTCAGTTGTAATGGTTTTGTCCACGTGTTCAGGTCTCTTTGTACTTGCATATGCTCGGACTAGTGACATCATCCACTGGAACCTCGGCCTAGCTGGGTATGAGGTTAATTACTCCGATATGACCATTAATCCTCTAACCACAAGTGTATAACCTCGTTCAAATAGGCCAACCGAGGTTAGATAACCGGGTTCATTTGTGTTATCGGCCTAAGAAGAGTATGATACTGGTTCAAGTTGAACCCATAAACTTGTTACAAATCTTGACTGCTTCCCAACCGAGGTTAGTGGTTATGAGGTCGACCTCATCAAGGACGAACTTATTGTTGACTAATAGGGCCCTTTTGTTGACTCAGAATTAAGATAGGAAGATGTTATTTCTCAAAGTATGAGGGTGAACTTCGGTCATATCAATCACCCCCTAGCCCTTAGACTTTTATACGAATAGGTGGCTGAGGGGTATATATGCTCGACTGATGAATGGACACTTCTAAGAATTTGGTGGTATGGGGATTGTAATTGGGACACATGTCATTCTTAGAACTAGCTGGCATTTGACCCAAGGTAATGAATGATGTGGATGCATATTTAGGGTTTCAAGGAGAAATGACGAGGCTCCTTGGACTTCGTGCGTAATCGTTTCATTGATATTTAAAGTTTTTTTCTCTTTCTTCTTCACTTTCTTCCCCAATTTGTTTTCCCGATTGCTTGTTTTCTGCAAAACCTCAACTCCTCCATTGACCACCTCCTAACTCACCTGCAAACTCAAGCTAATTTGCCTTAAACGTTCTTCTTCCAACGTCTATTTCCACTCAGGTATTGCCCTCTACATTTGATTTCCATTATTGGTTTTTGATTTCTTTATTTGTCTTTTTCGATGGGTTTTCTTTTTTTCGGAGAATGTTTCCACCACTGTTTGGTGGTTTTAAGGTTAGGCCGATGATTTCTTCGTGACCCTTAGGCCACCTTTGGTTGTTTTGAGGTTGGTTTAGGTTAAATTTCCCATTTATGGGTTCTCCGATGACACTCCGATGACACTCCGATCACCATCTCTGGTGTGCTACTTCATCATTGTTCTCCGTGTTCTTCATAAAAGCCCCTTCGAATTCCAAGCTTTGATCCTTGTACTTAGGTGTTAGGAGTTGTTTACCCATTTGTCTGTTTGTCTTTTATTATAAGTGTAGTCTCGTAACTCGAATGTTACAGCGTCTGTATAAACTTGTTGAGGAGTTTCCAACCTTAAGAGAGAAGTGTTTCAAAAATATCCAACAAATAGAGTTAGACCAAGCCGAGGCTCGTGAGGCTGAGGCTTTCCCTCTGCGACCTATCTTTCCACCTCATTTGGTTGTCTTACACCCTGAGCCTGTTGAAGTCTATAACCCTATGTTGGAGTCGTCTGCTGAAGAACCCATGTCCACCTTTGAGCCTGTCGAGAGTGTGGACTCTTTTCAAGAGGCTATGGACTATTCCCCCAAACGAAATGGAGGGTCAGAGGATGAGGAAGTTTGTTCCCATTCCTCGTCTTCTAAGGATACTAGTCCCTCATGATTCTCTACCTCTATAGAAATTTTAGAGCCTAGCATCGCCTTTCCTCCCCCAATTGATGCCATCCCTCTATCAGATACCACAGGTGCTAAGTTCGTAGAGAGGTTTCCTGGTGATATACCCACTTACGCTCAGCTCAAGGCTGTTGTGGATGACGATGATGAGGAGAGTGAAGATGACACCTGTATAGCTACCGAGCATGAAATCTTTGTTACCGAGTATGAACTTTTAGTCTTCAGACATTTGTATGGAATTCCTTCTTCAATCTCCTTGAGGAAGCCTCTGAAAGATGATTGGGCTTTTGATGGTTGGGAGGGTGAGATCTTTGTCTATGAGAAGATGTTCAAATTAGGTTTTCGGCTACCCATTCATCCCATCATCCGAGCCATCCTTTTATACATAAATCTTCCCCCCTCGCAACTATCTCCTAATATGTGGAGGGTCATGATAGGAGATATCGTCCTCTGGAAGGTTGCTCATCATATTGAACTTCCAGTTAGAGTCTTCATAGCTTGTTCCAAAACTCATCCTGGCTATTATCACTTTGTAGCCAGAAAGTCTAACAAGAAACTACTCTTAGTTACTCAAACTTCAAACCACAATTGGAAACCCCGATATTTCTTTGTGTCGAGTGCCTGGGAATTTGATCCAAACCAGGAATGTGGAGTCTCGGAAATAAGGTCACCTCTCGGATGGGCCAAAGCCTTTTTGTCGATTAAGGCCAACAATGGGTTGATTCCTGACAACACCATAGCCATAACCGACCTTCGTAACTAAGGCGAGAATGATCGTCTCGTCATGTATGAGCATCTGAAGACCCCCTATTACCTTTCTTTGACAGGTTTAGGGGTGGTCCTTTGGAAAAGCTTCGTAAGTTTCCAAATTTTATTACCATGTTATGTCTCGTACCTTTTTTATTTGATCTGCTAACTCTAAGACTTTTCATTTTGTAGAGAGACCAGACGGCATCTCAGACGACCTTTAGGAGATATCAGCCCCCAATATTTCCAAGCTCATCGATAGACGAGGTGGAAAGACTATCCCTCCCCCAACTTATATGAAAAAGAGTGTCAGCACATCCAAGGCCGGTACTGCTGCCAGGAAGAGGAAAGCTCCTGCAGACCCTGTTTCCACTAGGCCACCAAAAGCTCAGAATACAAACCGTGGCTTCCCCATCTCCACCGATGATGATTTAGTTGCTCATCTGTCTCAACTAAAAATTAGTAACGTGATCGTCCACAGTCTACAGTCCACTGATGCTATCGGCGAGATCACGACTGAGGAAGACAAACGTTTTCTTTAATCTTTAGACGTTCCTTTGCTGACAGAGTTTTCCCTTCATAGAAAAGTTCAGGTACTTTAGTGATTAATTTTTTTCTTAAAGTGTTGTCTCTGCATTTTTTGAATCATCACTACTCATATGTCTGATCCTTTCCTATAGAGAGTGATGTCTCTTCACCGTTTGGCTGACTGGACCTTAAAAAGGATTCCCCTGATCCAAAAAGGGAGAGATGCTGAGAAGACAGAGGGTTCCCTCAAGGTTAACCTTAAGAAGGTATAGGGGAACCTGAAGCAGGAGAGGGATACTCATCTGAAGGAGGACCATGCCAAGGCTTTGAAGTCCAAATATGAGAGTCTTTAAGCAAAGATTAATGAAGCTTTCAAGTGTACACTAGCCAATATTGAGGAGAGAATCATTATGACTACAAAAATTCTGATGAATTTGTAGGTTTCGTCTTTGACTATCTCAAGAGGGGTATCAAGGTAGCTGGATGATGGGTTGTTCTTAAGCATGGGGAGTCTGGAAGCTTTTCTCCAGATGACTTCATTAGTCTTGGATTTGCTGACCCTTGTCTTGCCCAAGCTTTGAAGGAGGTGGAGGATGATGGCGCTGCTCCCACTAAGACGAGCCCCTTGGATGTCAGTGAGACTAAAGACATTGCCAACCCTAAGGATGGGGTCAAAGTCATCGACGCTGGACTTGATAAGATAGACCCAACCGATGATGGGTCGGCCCCAGCCGAAGGACAAATTCAGCCCTAAAGGGATCTTTCTACTTTATTTTTATTCTGTGAAGCTAATTGTAACTCTTCCTTTTTATGAATTGTGGTTTTAACATTTTGGTTTTTTGGATGTAAACTTTCATAACCTCATCTGTCATGAACGAAATGGAATCCCATTATGCCTTATTTCTATTGCTTTTCCATCATGATATTTTGTTCCTCTATGATGTTCCACTTGTTCACCATAATAAAATAGCAATAGAGACAACCAACAAAGATATATGTTTAAGGTCTGAGATCACCAATTAAATGGTGTTTAGTCTCATAATTCACCAACTTAATGATGTTTAGGATCTGATATCACCAACTAAATGGTGTTTAATATCATAATTCACTAACTTAATGATGTTAAAGGTCTGAGATCCCCAAATAATTGATGTTTACTCTCATCCTTTTTTATGTTATTGATATCCAATAGACGAGGTTGGGCTCGTCTCGGCTATCGTATCACCGATGGCAGACTAAGCCTTCTTCACCACGAATGTTGTTTTGTATCTTAGGGTAAATTTAACACATGAATGAACAAAGGTGGTGAGGAAATATTGATATTCTCATTAATATCCACTCCTTCATAATCTAATACATGTATTATAATAAAAGCAAGATAACTACAATGTCATAGATAATATTTCTTCAAATGGTCGGCATTCCAAGGGTTTGAGAAGGGTTCTCCTTCTCGATCTTCCAGTCGATAGGTTCCTGGTACGACTTCATCGATCACCCTATAAGGACCATGTGAATTTGGATGGATCTTGTTGGGTTTTTTCCATGTCTTCTTCAGAACTAGGTCTCCCACAACTATCGACATCTCTTTCACCCTCTGATTTTAAAATCTGGAAGCCCTCTGCTGGTAGGCTACTTGCCTCACCTCAGTAACCTCTCTTCTTTCCTCGATCAGATCAAGATCAAGTCTTCTTTCTGTCGCATTCCTTGAGGGTCATACCTCTGAATTCTATGAGTAGGAAGACCAATCTCAATAGGGATGATAGCCTCTAAACCATAAGCCAACATGAATGGGGTTTCCCCTGTAGGAGTTTTGACTGTCATTCTGTAAGCCCATAGTATAGCATACACTTCTTCAGTCCATCTTCCCTTTTCCTCTTCTAGCTTCTTCTTGCTCCCATCAAGAATCGTTCGATTTGTAACCTCGATTTTCCCATTTTCCTAGGGTCACCCAGGGATGGAGAAGAATTGTTTGATACCAACCCTTTCATAATATTTATCCAAAGATACATTCTTAAATTGAGTCCCATTGTCTGAGATTAAGGTATTTGGGAGACCATACGTGTAGATCATGTTTATCTAGATGAACTGGAAGGTATTTTGTTCTGTAATAGTGATCATCGGCACAGCCTCTACCCACTTAGAAAAATAGTCTATCGCTACAATCAGGTATCGATAGTTATTCACTGCCCTAGGTAAAGAACCTACTAGTTCGATCCCCCATACTGTAAAAGGCCAAGGGTACGTGATGGAGGTTAGATGTTGATGAGGTCGGTGAGGGATGGTAGCAAACCTTTGACACCTATATCATCTTTAACATACGCAGCAGCGTCTTTGGTCAGGTTCGTCCACCAATACCCCTGAGTAACAATCCTCTTAGCCAATGACCTTCCCCCAATATTACTATAACAAGAACCTCCATGTACGTCTTGAAGGATATATGGTACCTCAGATGGATGAACACATCTGAGTAAAGGAAGAAAAAACCCCTTTTTGTAAGAAATGTCCCCTATGACAGAGAACTTTGCAGCTTTGTACCTGATTTTTCTTCTCTCAGCTTTTGATGATGGCATCTCCCCTTCTTGAATGTATCTGATGAGAGGATCCATCCATGAGGCTCCCCTATTCACATTTAGACAAGATTCTGATGCACCATCTTCTTCTTCAATGGTCGATCGAAGTAAGATTTCCATAGGAATTGTTCTTGTGATGTCAGCTCTTTTTGTTGAGGCTAGCCTTGCAAGTGCATCGGCAAGGACGTTGTCTAGTCGAGGTATCCTCTTCAAATTTACACTACACCAAAATGGCCAAAATGTCACCTTTCAGCCGGCCACCCTTGTCAAGGTCATTGACCATGACAAAAAAACACACGTTTTATGTCACGGTCATTGACCTTGACACGACCGTGACAAGGCCGTGACAAATTTACTTGTCACGGACTTGTCACGGTCATTGACCGTGACAATTCTTTAAATAATTGTCACGGTCAATGACCTTGACACGACCGTGACAATATTTCCAGCAAAAACCCTTTCCCCCTTCTTTTTTCCCTCCCGCCGTTTCCTCCCTCTCTCTCTCTCTCGACGCTGCTCTCTCTCTCTCTACTTTCAGGTTTAATTCTCTCTCTCTCTCTCTCTCTTCCATTTATATATATGTTTGTGTGTATATATATGTGTATGTGCGTATATATGTGCGTGTGTGTATGCGTGTGTGGGGGTGGGGAAGGGTGGGGGTAGGGGGTGGGGCAGGGTGGGGGTAGGGTGGGGGCAGGGTGGGGGTGGGGGGTGGGACAGGTGGGGGTAGGGTGGGGGGTAGGGGTGGGGCAGGGTGGGGGTAGGGGGTAGGGGGTTAAAAATGTAAATAAATAAGTAATTTTCTATAAATTTCCAAAAATAATATCCAAAAATGTAAATGTAAATAATATCCAAAAATAATATCCAAAATGTAAATGTAAATAATATCCAAAAATATTGGATAACAATTTATTTTCATTCAAAATAAATAAGTAATTTTCTACAAATTTCATAAAAAAATGAAGGCCGGCCTAATATGTGATTTAAGTGTGAAATAATCGCTATATACTTATACTAATGGAGAAAAAAAATCATATATGGCGTTTTTTGTTGACTTTATATGGTGAAATAATCACATGACTTTATATCCATCAAATAAAAGCATGAAAACTAAAAAACTACAATAAGGGTTAAAATGGCATCCGAAGTTGCTAAAAGCATGAAAAATAAAATATTTTTTAAGATTTGTGGTGAATAACTAAAGTTAAAAAAAGTATTACTTAAGTCATTAAATTACTTTTTGAATTTGGGCGATGCGCATAAATTTGTAGTAATTGTCCTATAATAAAGATCAATTAGTCTATGTTGTTGAAAATTTTGATCAAATTGGTGAGCCCTTCATATTTTAAAAATGTTGTTTTTATTCCTATTTAACTTTTCTTTCTATACACCCCACACCACTCCCGAGGTAACTCAGTCATTAATAACTGTGAAAGACATCCCTCATACTTTATGTCACAAACATTAAATGCCTGATGCACTAGTTAGCTCCACGTCATAAACATTAAATGCCAAGACATGCCCTTTTTCCTAACCAGTTTGTGTCAGGGGGCTATCGTCACAGATGTGGCTCACTAACTATCTAACAACCCCAAATACCATGGTGGTTTACTCAAGTGCAGATTTGACATTGCCTAGCTGGCTAGTGACATCGCATAAAGTAGATGTGACATTAAGTAGAGGGTTGTTTGGTTCACAACTCAATACCCGATGGAACTCAAGGCTTCTCCGACCTAGGTTCCACGGTCAGGGTCTTTTGGTGTTTTACCAGGTGCATCTAAGATGGTCAAGACAATCCCTAACGGTGTATCACTTCTCAATCCTCCAAACCAAGTCCCTCTGAAATTCCCACGGCAAGATCGTTCGATAGAGCATGAAAGCTCTCCCAATCCCTGCCAAGCCTAGTCTCTCGCGAGTAATGTTCGACCTCACATTAAAAAAATATTATACTCGTTACATCATTACAGTTGTTATAGCTCATAGTCAATATAAAAAAAGATACAATATGACTAAGTGACACAACAAGCTAAAGTATGAGCTTCCATGCTAAGCTGCCACACTAAGTTGCCTCCCTTGAGCTACCACGGTGAGCTTGCTCGTTGTCTTAATTCCAAACACTATTGTTAATGGAGGTATTATCTCTAATCTCAAGATTAATTTCAACACCCCTCTACAGATACTGAGAATGGACTAAATGAGACTCCTATTTTAAATTTTATATAGGACTGATCACCCGATACTTTTTTAGGCGGGTGTCACAGATTGTAGCAGAGCATCAAGTTCTAGTGTCCTTAGGATCCGTGCGGCTTTTCACGTTTCATCTTAGGATTCTTTAATGTAGAGCCTTATGATAGGATTATTTTATTCCTCTACATATGTGGCTTACATTCTTCTGCTATCAAGTATAGTGATGTGATTCATACACGAGTTCGGTTGGGATTTGTACACTGAACATTCTTTGGGACGACCAACGAGGGCCATATGAAGATTGCAGGAGTAGAGGCTCAACAGAAGACATGGGGTATTCTGGAAATGGTGATCGTGATAGCAATCACCTTGATTCTTGTTCAGTCCGGTGGTGATAGAATAATCACCCAGGAGCGATAGTCTCCCAAAGCACTTGATAAGAACCCAAAAGTGTTAATTTAAGCCCCGAATATGTTCATTTTAGTCCCTCATTTTAATTAAAATTAGCCTTATGTTCGTATTTGTTTATTTCTCAGGTCAATACGCAGTTGCAGTACAAATAATGCTAAATCAGTATAATTGCGACACAATAGCGGTCAAAATAATGCATTGAAGAAATCAAAGAGGCCGCGAAGTCAGAAGTCCTATTTGAGCTTGCCGAGAACAGTCACTACACCAAAATGGTCAAAATGTCACCTTTCAGCCGGCCACCCTTGTCAAGGTCATTGACCGTGACAAAAAACACACGTTTTATGTCACGATAATTGACCTTGACACGACCGTGACAAATTTACTTGTCACGGACTTGTCACGGTCAATGACCTTGACAGGACCGTGACAATATTTCCAGCAAAAACCCTTTCCCCCTTCTTTTTTCCCTCCCGTCGTTCCCTCCCTCTCTCTCTCTCTCGCCGCTGCTCTCTCTCTCTCTCTCTACTTTCAGGTTTAATTCTCTCTCTCTCTCTCTCTTCCATTTATATATATGTTTGTGTGTATATATATGTGTGTATGTGTGTATATATGTGCGTGTGTGTATGCGTGTGTGGGGAGGTGGGGCAGGGTGGGGGTAGGGGTGGGGCAGGGTGGGGGTAGGGTGGGGGTAGGGGGTTAAAAATATAAATAAATAAGTAATTTTCTATAAATTTTCAAAAATAATATCCAAAAATGTAAATGTAAATAATATCCAAAAATAATATCCAAAAATGTAAATGTAAATAATATCCAAAAATATTGGATAACAATTTATTTTCATTCAAAATAAATAAGTAATTTTCTACAAATTTCATAAAAAAATGTAGGCCGGCTTAATATGTGATTTAAGTGTGAAATAATCGCTATATACTTATACTAATGGAGAAAAAAACCATATATGGCGTTTTTTGTTGACTTTATATGGTGAACTAATCACATGACTTTATATCCATCAAATAAAAGCATGAAAACTAAAAAACTACAATAAGGGTTAAAATGGCATCCGAAGTTGCTAAAAGCATGAAAAATAAAATATTTTTTAAGATTTGTGGTGAATAACTAAAGTTAAAAAAAGTATTACTTTAGTCATTAAATTACTTTTCGAATTCGGGCGATGCGCATAAATTTGTAGTAATTGTCTTATAATAAAGATCAATTAGTCTATGTTGTTGAAAAATTTGATCAAATTGGTGAGTCCTTCATATTTTAAAAATGTTGTTTTTATTCCTATTGAACTTTTCTTTCTATACACCCCTAATTATATTTAAAGTTTAATAAAATAGGAGTTATAGAAAGAAAAGTGGGGTTTCCATAATCTTACTTTGTCACAATTAATTTATATGCCTCAAAGTTATTTTATCACTCTTAGTTTATATTTGTGATAATACTTTATTAAAGATTTTTATGGGAACTTGTTATACTAGAACTTAGATGAACACTAAGTGATGAAAATAGTCCTTAAAATTGAAAATTAAATCAAGTTTATAAAAGTAAAGATGCTGGTAATACATCAAAGATAAATTAATGAAGACTAAATAACAAAACGTGTTCAAGTGTATAACAAGAAAGAAAATGTGGTATTTAGATTAGGTAAATTTCTTAAAGTAATGTTAAGGGACTAAAAGACCCAAGACAACTGGCCAGTAAGTCACGGACCGAAAAATTTATGACGGGTGATGAAAGCCCGTAAATATGTTGGGGTGGGGGTGGGGTATGATTTATAAAAAGCACAAAACAATAGTAGAAATTCAATACCTGAAATTAACATTGAGATTATTTTAAATAGACAGTCACTACTGTGTGTGTGTTTAAATTGAAAGAAGATATGAGAATTTTATTAAAGATTTTTATGGGAACTTGTTATACTAGAACTTAGATGAACACTAAGTGATGAAAATAGTCCTTAAAATTGAAAATTAAATAAAGTTTATAAAAGTAAAGATGCTGGTAATACATCAAAGATAAATTAATAAGGACTAAATAACAAAATATGTTCAAGTGTATAACAAGAAAGAAAATGTGGTATTTAAATTGGGTAAAATTCTTAAAGTAATGTCAAGGGACTAAAAGACCCAAGACAACTGGCCAGTAAGTCACAGCCCGAAAAATTTATGACGGGTGATGAAAGCCCGTAAACATGTTGGGGTGGGGGTGGGGGTGGGGTATGATTTATAAAAATCACAAAACAATAGTAGAAATTCAATACCTGAAATTAACATTGAGATTATTTTAAATAGACAGTCACTACTGTGTGTGCGTGTTTAAATTGAAAGAAGATATGAGAATTTTATTAAAGATTTTTATGTGTGTGTGTGTGTGTAATTCTCACTTTATTAATGCCAAACCCGAATGATGTTGTTTATGATGATGTCGTCTGGGGTCGGTGGTAGTGGAGGCGACAAGGGCTCTTCCGCCCCTAGGCTCCCCAAATATGGGAAATATGGGATTACCGTCGAGAACAAATCGGAGATATTAGCGAGATCCCTCGTTCTGCTAAAGACGGTCATCGGTCCGGGGTTTATGAGTTGGAAGGAGGTGCCATATGAGCTCAAGTTAGCTGTTTGAGCGGCACTACAGGTGATATATTTATATTTATATTTATATGAATATTTCAATTTCAATTTCAATTTCAATTTCAATTTCAATTTCGATTTCGATTTCGATTTCATAATTATATTTATATTTATATTTATATTTATTCGTAACTAACATTGTATTTGTTGGACAGGAACAATTCAACTTGGATCCAAAGCTACGCGATCCCGTGTTGGAGCAGATTAGGGAGCAACTCAAGTCGTGGAAAAAAAATATGCGGGCACGGTACTTTGGGAAAACACGAGAGTCGATTATCCAATGGCGTGAATCCGTCCCCCCCAAGGAGCCGATCTCATTGGCACAATGGCAGAAGTTCATTGACAATGAGATCGAGGATCGACAATTGGCATCTCGCCAATCGGGGAGGGAAAATCGGGCAAAAAAGACGGACGTGCACTACTCCGGTTGGACCTCTTACGCCGAGGTGGAGCATAGGATGCAGGTAAGATTTAATTTTTCTATAACTACAGAAATATATTATTCTTCATTATTTTACTTTGCGGGTCCGATACTAATTTTACTTTACTTTATTTTATTTCAGGGGGGTAGGGAGTGGGCCAGGGGGTAAGCCGCATAGGCTCGATACTTATGTGGCTCTTCGGACGAAGAAGGGGAAGGACAAGGAGGTTTTCCCTAGCGTCGCGGCCACGATTGTAAGTAATCCGATAGTTTAATTTTTGTTAATTACATTATAATTTTTTAGTTTACTTATTTTACTAATCATGTGCTTTTTGTTGTTTCAGGCAAAGCTTAAGGAAGTGCATGAGTCGCAGTCTGATGCCGACAAGGCATCTTTCTCCACAGATGCACTCAGTAAAGTGCTTGGCTCTGATCGCAATGGGAGGACAAGGGAGTGACCTCGCGGGTGACCAAATCTAGGATCATCGGATTGGAGACAAGCGTCACCGGGTTGGCTCGAACGGTGGATTCACATGACGCGAAGCTGTCCCGTTTGGAGGCGACGATCCAAGATATGTATGCATTCATGAAGCGTACGTTGGTCGGATACCGTAAAGGGAAAGGGAAAGGGAAAGGGAAGGAGAAGGCGATGGAGGAGGAGGTGCGGGAGGACGAGGCGCAGGATGACGAGGATGTGCTTCATCATCGACACGTTCGTACTTCGATGATCCACTTCCCTATTTGGCGCCCTTCAACAGAGCAATGTTGACACTTGGTTGGCCGAGCGTGTTCATATTGGACGTATTTGATGGCCAGCGGATAAGGCGGGGGTTGAGGGACCCGAATATCGTCCAGGGTGGAATAGTTCATGGACGTGCGCTTCAAGAGATGGAGTCCAGGGTGCTCGTCACGCATGTCATACCCGGGAAGGAGAACTTCCTATTGTGGTTGCGTGAACAATGCGGCACGACGTATATTAGTGGGTGCGTCAATTCGTATGTCGTGTGGCCTACTCACCTCCTCAGTTTTAACAATACACCAGACGTGTAGTGACATTGTTTTAAGTTTGAATTGAATTGTTTTAAGTTGTTACATTTGAATTATATCGTGATGCATATTGTCTCTATTTGAATATATATTTGCATTATCTTTAGTTTGTTTGGATATATGATGTTTGGAACAGGTACAACGTTGCTATAACATGTACAAATATACTGCTGGGCAGTGGCAGTGGCCATACTGCCCAGCAAATTTTTTTTAAATTCTGCCCAAAATTATCACGGTCATTGACCGTGACAAGTCCGTGACAAAAAGTTGTCACGGACGTGTCACGGTCAATGACCGTGATAATTTTTTTAAAAAGGGTCACGGCTTTGTCACGGTCATTGACCGCGGCATGACCGTGACCCAAAACGCGAGTTTTGTGTCAAGGTTAATGACCGTGACACGACCGTGACAAAAAAAGTTGTCTCGCCTCGAAATGTCACGGTCATTGACCTTGACAAGTTTGATTTGTCAGGGTCAATGACCTTGACAATAGTGTAGATTTGGTGTAGTGTTACCTCATTGAAACTTTTCAACATCGATCTTGTGCTTCCTATATATTTAGCCATTATCTCATCCTTGGCCTCATATACTCCTAAGATGTGACTTACCACCAATCTTGAATCACTATTTACTAGGAGTTGGCCAACACTAAGAGCTCGGGCCAAGGAGAGACCTGCTATCAGAGATTCATATTCAGAATTATTATTGTAGGCCTTGAAGTTAAACCTCAGATCATACTCAATGTTTGTGTTGTCTAGTTCTGATATTATCAATCCAGGACCACTTCTGTTCTCGCAGGAGGACCCATCGACAAAGAGATTCCATAAAGCACCAGCCTCCGAGAAGTTTCCCTTTGACAAGGATCCTTATTTGAAGAGATATATCCCCTCTTTATTTTTATACATTTTCCCTCTTACAGTGCTTATCTCAGCCTCATCCAAGGCTGGGCTGAGAGGCCTTCCTTGCAAATTGTCTACCTCAGCCTTGGTCCAAGTGAACTCAGCTACAAAATCTGCCAATGCCTGTCCTTTAATTGCCACCCTTGGCTGGTAGACAATGCCAAACTCTCCTAGCTCAATTTACCAAGCCATTAGTCTCCCTGATTTCTCAAGTTTGTGGCTGAACTATCTGAGTGGTGAGTCATTGAGGACAACCATTGAGTGAGCCTGGAAGTACGATTTCATCTTTCTAGATGTGTGGAGTAGAGCATAGTCTAACGTCTTCATCCTAGGATACCTCTGCTCAGACCCTTGGAGTGCTTTGCTATTGAAATACACTGCCTTCTGTACCCCATCCTCTTCTCTCACAATAGCAGCGCTATGAGCCGACTCTGAGATGGCTAGGTACACATACAATTTTTCACCTTGGATTGGTCATGACAATAGTAAGGGAGAACCGAGGTAGGACTTCATCTCTCTAAAATCCTTGTCATACTTTTCACTCCATTCAAAATCTTTTCTAAGAATTTAAAAAAATGGAAGACACTTATCTGTGGCTCTAGAGACAAACCTGTTTAGGGCAACCACTCGTCCGGCAAGCCTTTGCATATATTTTATGGTCTTGGGGGTCTTCATCTCTAGCAAATCTTTTATCTTCTCTAGATTAGCCTCTATACCTCTTTGATTGACATTAAAACCCAAGAACTTTCCAGCTCTGACACTAAAAATGCATTTAGTTGGGTTAGGCTTCATTCTGTACTCGTCCATCGTATCGAAGGTTCTTTTAAGGTCATCCACATGAGTGTCATCCTTCAAACTCTTCGCCATCATGTCATCAACATAAACCTCTATGGACTTTCCAATCTGATCTTCAAACATCTTATTTACCAGATATTGATACGTGGTCCCAGCATTCTTCATGCCGAACGACATAACCTTGTGACAATATTTTCCCTTGTCTGTGGTGAAGTTTGTTTTCCCTGAGTCAGCTGGGTCCATACAGATTTGGTTGTAACCAGAGTAGGCATCCATGAAGCTTATTAACTCGTGACCTGTCATAGCATCTACCATCTGATCAATCCGAGGAAGAGGGAAGTTGTCCTTGGGTCAAGATTTATTGAGGTCGGTGAAGTCTACACATATCCTCCACTTTCCATTGGTCTTGGGCACAATCACTGCAATGGATAGCCATTCAGGATATATAACATCTCTAATGAACTCAACCTCTTCAAGTTTTTTATCCTCATCCCTGATAACATCATATTTCTCCTCAGAGTAAATCCTCCTCCTTTGTTTAACTGGCTTTGCATCTCTTACCACTTTGAGCTTGTCACACATTATCTGAGAGTCAATGCCTAGCATGTCTGCATGACTCCAAGAAAAGATGCTTTGTCTTCTCCTCAGCAACTTGATCATCTCGTCTTTGATCTCTGGCTTTAAGTCTTTGTCGACTTGAATGATTTTTTTTGGCTCATCCTTGTTAAGGACTATGGATTATACCTCTTTCATGGCCTCCCCTTTTTTGAGCCTTTTCTCGTCTCTTGGATCAAGTGTGTCGATGTTATAGGTGGTAGTTGCCTTCTTGTATGCTTCTATTTCCTCAGAAGATTTAAAGTAGTTCCTTGAGGGCTACTCATCCCAATATGAGGTTGTAAGCTCAAAATACATTCTCGTCCATAATTAAAAAAATTAATTTTTCTTGTTAGCCACTTATCCCCCATTCTTACGTCCATCTCATACATTCCCAAGGGATGAACTTTCTCCCCACTAAATCCTATGAGGGGATGATGGTATGGTATGATCCTGGCTCGGCTAAGTCCTAATCCCTTGAAACATAGCCAGAACGTAACATCTGTCGAGCTTCCCCCATCAACTAAGATTCTCGATACTTCGCATCCATGCACCTTGGTTGTGATGACGAGAGGGTCGTCATGTGGAGCAAATATACCCTTAAAGTCCAGACTTGAAAAGACGACTACAATGGTGTCCATGTCCACTTTCTTCCTTTTCTCTGATTTAATAAGAATGGAGGTCGAGTGCATGCACAACTTCATCCTTTATTATTGCCTTCGCGTCAGCTTCAGGAGCTCTATGTTCAGCCACTTCCGAGCCTCCTTTAGCTAGGCCACCACATATCATTCCTACCCCAAATGAGATCATGTTAAGACTCTTCACTGGGACATTGTCATCCTTTGGTGGAAGATCTGGATCATAACTATCCTCATCTGAAGGATTGTCTCATCCGGTCGGGCCATCTTCTTAGCATTTATCATTCCTCCTCTTTCTAAGGTCTCCTCGACCACCCTTGGAAGCACCTTTTTCCACATACTTTCTCAATTTTCCATCCTTTAACATTTTCTCAATCTCATCCTTTAGAGCAAAGAATTTGTCTGTCAAGTGGTCGTGGTACTGGTGTAATTCACACCATAAGTTCTTGTTCCTCTTATGGGGAGGAGCTCTTAATTTTTCAGGCCACTTTAACGACCGATCACTCTTTATCTCATTTAAGATATTCTCACTGCTTATAGTCAATGGAGTGTAGTCTGCAAACTTATCATCTACCGACCTTTTCTTCCTATCTTTATTCTTTTTCTAAAACTTTCTTCTACTGCCACTTCCTTTCTTATCCTCATACTTAGAAGCCATTGGCTCTTCAGCATTTATAACTTTCCCAGCTATTGCAAGCAACTCGACCATTGACTTAGGAGGGTCTTTAATAAGATTCCACAATAACTTTACCTTATGGAGTCCTTGTATGAGGGATGTCATGGATATGCTTTCCTCATAGTCTTCCACTTCCAACTTCTCTTTGTTCAACCTCGCGATGTAATATCTTAGACACTCATTCTTCCTCTTCTTAACATAAAGCAGATGAGTCATCTTTTTCTAAGGTCTGTCCCCAAAGAAAAATTTATGGATAAATCGCTCGGCCAACTGTTTGAAGCTCTTGGTAGAATTCTTTGTAAGTGAAGTAAACCAAATGTGTGCAACCCAAATCAAAGTGATTGAAAAAGCATGACATGTCATCTCATCTGGGATGGTGTATATATCGGCTTCCTGTTGGTACATTTTAATGTGATGGACATGATTAGTTCTTCCATCATACCTAGGAGTCACTATAGGCGTCTTGAATTTAGTCGGTGTTGGAAAGTTGATTATCTTTTCAATGAAGGGTGAACCCTCTAAGTACCCCCTCTGCAGAGGTTCTCAGCTCTTCAGAATGTCACCAATCTTATCTTCAATCCTTTGAATTGAATCATTCCAGGGTTTCGCAATGTTGTCATGGCCGATGTTGACCCCTTCCACTTCTAATGGCTGTATTGAGGGTTATCCTGCATCTGACCTCCGTCAGTTATTAACATCCCCATGACCCCCATCTTGGCCATAATGGGGCCAACCATGCTGGGGACGACAATCAGTCCTTTCTCTTCTAGACCCTGCAAGGCTTCTTGACCTCGGCAATCTCTCCCTTAGGTCATTGACTGGGCCGAGCCTTTCAAAGGCCGACCCTTTGCTCAAATGATAAAATGTTGAGCCTCTCGGGCGATCTTCAGGGTTCTATCTCCTACACCTTTATCGGCTCTCTTGGAGGGGTCATACAGTATTTTTGGAAATCTCGTATGGTTCCCAGCATTTTACTGAAGCATCATTGACCTTCACATCATCATACTTGTCCTCATGGCAAGGGAGTCCTTCCCTCCCTAGATGTAAATGCCTAGGGCCAGCATCATCCTTCTACTGCTGGGGGGGGAGGCAGATCTTTGTGTGGCCTCCCGGTGTTGTTCTTATGCAGTTGTCTAAGTGATCATCTCCGTTGAGATTCCTGGTGATCTCCTCATCATATTTTGGCTGAGGACAGCGAACTTCTCTTGCATCAATTATTGGCTAGCCCCCAAGGATTTTAAGGTGGATGCCACTTCATCCATCTCGGATAAAGGCGGTGCATGACTGAAACTAGGTCCTGCACCACTAGATGGTGGAGGAGGTGGTGGAAATTCAAGTGCCATGTGTTTCCCCAAAAACTAAGCTGCTATTTAGAAGACTTTAGAGCTTTTCGACCTTGCAGGACCTCTATCAATGGCAAAACAACTCCACACAAGGGGAAGGATTGGTTCACCACTAGAGATTGTGGTGAGGCCAAGCTTTAAAAAGGAAAAGATGAAGCTTCCCATTCCCACAGATAGTGCCAAACTGATCATGCTAGAAATAGCACCACCAGATCAAGGTGTTGAAAATCTCAAACAGGTATAACAATGACAACACGTAAGCAATATAAATGTAGAATGAGATCAGGTGAAGAGGAGAAAGATATTGATATAAGTCGTTCATCTTATCTAGGCCTACGACCACCGTGTAGGTGAGTGATCTCCACTACAAAATAAGGACACTAATGGCTTTGTGATATAATACTCAAACTTTCTCTTTCTACTGTATATTTTAGCAGAGCTTCAGCTAGGGTTTAAAATATATGATCCCCTTCAATGAAGAAGATAAATGGTATATATAGTGCTTGGGGGTGTAGTGTACCCCCTAAACATATAATGAAATTGTGTAGGACGATCTAGCTAATCTCATATGGACACGTGGTTGTACCACATGTAGATTATAATGACCAAATATTCCCTCACGTGGGGGAATAATTCAGTTATAACGGTTTTGTCCACGTGTTCTAGGTCTCTTTAAACTTGTATATACTTGGACCGGTGACATCATCCACTAAAACCTCGGCCTAGTTGGGTAAGAGGTGGATGAGTCTGATAGGACCATTGATCCTCTAACCACAAGTGTATAATCTCGACCGAACAGGCCAGCCGAGGTTAGATAATCAGGCTCATTTGTGCTATCGGCCTATATAGAGCATGAGACTAGTTTAAGTTGAACCCATAAAGTTGTTACGGATCTTGGTTGTTGCCCAGCCGAGGTTGGTGGTTATGAGGCCGACCTCATCAGGGATGACCTTATTACTGACTAGTCGGGACCTTCTGTCGACTCAGAATTGAGATAGGATGACATTGTTTCTCAGAGTACGAGGGTCCACTTCAGTCATATCAAACTCCTTCAATACAATAGGTTCAGTTATCCCTTATTGTCTTTGTCATATCCCTAGTCCGGCCATGAAGTCCATGTTCTTTAACATTTCGATTACATTGGCATTTCCATGGGGATCATATTCTGGAAAAACCCTATCTTTGAAATCATCCCCTGATGGGAGTAGGAGTGGTTCAACTTAGAAGCTTGATAGTAGCATATCGTTCACCTCATATTGTATCTCATGTATCGGATTACTGGTTCTTACATTCTTGGTGTTGTCACTGTCTCCCAGGATGGTGATAACATATCCATTGACAAATAATTTCAATTTCTGATCAAGGGACGAAGACACCCCTTTGATGCTGTGGAGTCATGGTCGTCCGAGCAGTAGAGTGAAACAGGCTGGGATGTCAATGACTCGGAATTTCACTATGGGATTTATAGGGCCATCCCATATTTCAAGCTTGATAGATCCTATTACTTCTCAGTGGGTGTTATTATCGGCACATACGATAACATAGGTTGGAGTAAGGCCGTTCACTTTCAGTCCCAGAAAGTTTAGAGTTCTCAGGTGGCACACATTTAGAGCCAATCCACTATCAACAAGAGATAGGGGAACGATTTTTCCCATGACTTGGATAGAGATATTAAAAGCATGATTATTATTGGTACCGGTCTAAGGGATTTACTCTTCAGAAAAGGAGAGCATTCGAGTAGATGTCAAGGATCCAACTAGGTTCACTACTTCTTCTGGCGTGGTTGAGGGCGAAACTCTGGGTCCGATGAGTAGCTTGATTAGCGCATTTTAGTGTAGTTGGGAAGACATAAAAAGTACCCATAAAGTGATGTTAGTTTGAGTTTTCTTCAGTTGATCAAGGACCTTACTTTCTTCAAGAGTCATTTATGGCATAAGGAGATTCTCAACACCGTTACCTTTATGGCTTTCTGATAGTTGTAAGTTTGGGTTCTAGTAATTTCTCCCTGACATGGTAATGTGGTTCACAGAAGAGAGGAAAAATCGAAACCCTATTTCTTTATCGATATTGAGTTGCTCAGTTACATGGTTGATCTCTCCTAGAAGCTCTTCGAATGATATCATTCTGTATAGGTTGGCTATCAGACTAGTCTTTCCTGAATCCAGTTCTTCATCTGAATCTTCGAAATCATCCCCCCATCTGGTGGCAACGATATTGTATTTCCATGAAAAGTTAATACACTCTACAACTTCTATGTCCTCTTCGTATAATTCTTTCAATTTGGTAGGGAAATGCAAGACCGAAGGGACCGGGTGCCCTTGTAATTTCAAAGCATCGAGTAGCTCGATTATGTTAAAAATATTACCAGTTTGTCAAAACAAATCTGCCATGATCTGGACTAGGTCATCTATACTTACTTCATCAGTTGGCACCACCTAGTGATCTGACTCTCGGACCCATTTTGGAGCTTCTAAGAACATTCCACTGAATCTTTGACAGTCGATAGTCATTCGGGAGGGAAATTTCATCCTGAACTCTAGGAGTTGGTTCAGCACTTCTGATAATTCCATATCTTTACCTCCATAATGAGTATGGACAATGATGCATGCTCCAGTAAGGAGTCATAAGCTTTGATAGGCAAAGCTGGTAGGGTGTAAGAGGCAATATGAGCATGTTTGAAGAGGTTTAGAAGAGTATATGGTTATAACTGGTGATTTACTTAGCATGATTTGGGTGGATGGGACGAGTTCTGAGTCTTCTTCTAGGAAGATGTCATTTCCATGTCTCAGGAGTCGATTATGGGTAGTGTTTGGTTTAGGATTAACTGGTGGGCCGATGATACCCTGATCAATTAGGCTTTGGATTATCTTTTGGAGATGGAAACATTGGTTGGTGGTATGGCCAGCTGTTCGATGAAAGTCACAACGGGCATCAGGTTTGAAGTTTTTCGGAAGTGGATTTGGTAACGGATAAGGGTCCAAAGGTTAGTTCAGGTTTCAGTTCAAGAGAGCTTGGTAGACTTTGGAAAGAGGAGCATGAAGGTCGGTATATTACTTCCGAATTGGGTTTGGGAAAATTTTCGGTTCCCATTAAGAGGCAGGCTAAGAGATGTTGTTGATAGTAGAAACTATGGTACTAGAAGGCTTTTCAAACTTTCTAGGTGCAAACTGTCCAGAGCTTTTCTTCAGTTTAACTTTTGTCTTGGCAAGACCTTGTTCGATTTCTACCCCTGCTTCTCAGATGGCTCAAAAGTGAGGGTAGTACTGTCCTCCCATTCTTGCTCGGACATGGGGTAGGAAGTTCTTCTTCACAATGTTGACTTGTTATTCTTCGAAAGACCGATTGGTAATGGTAACTTCTTTTTCTCTCCATCTTACTATGAAGTTGCTGACTGATTCCCCATAGTTTTGTTTAAGTAGCTCTAAGTCACGGCGGGTGACCTCTAGCTCCTCGTTGTACTTGTGCTGTGACATGAACTCAGGGGTAACATCTTCCCAACTGCGGATTCTGGATTCCTCAGTTTGAAGGTTGTCAATTTTGGCAATGAGCTGAGCTAGAACCGTCAACAAATCTGGTTGTACATTCGACACTTGATTCGTGTTCTCTATGAAACGCATGTGAGTCTCAAACTCGGAGGAAGTAAGGGGACGGACAGAACTTCGGGGCGATATGATGGAAGACCGAAGCCAATAGGGAGTCAGGCCAAGGGTATGTGATTGACCTGAGAAGGAAAAGAGTTCGAATTTATTTTCAAAAAAGAAAAAGGGAAATTTGTTATTTTTGGAAAAGGAGGAAAATATTTTTGACATTTTTGGAAAAGATGAAGACGAAAATGTTTTTTTAAGGAAAAGGAGGAAAAATATTTTTGGTATTTTTGATTAAAAAAAGGGAGAGATGTTGTTGGACACTTTTTTTATTTTTGGAAAAAGAGAGGAAAAGACAAGAGACAGGTCTCAGCATAATTATTATGTTTATTCGGTTCTCACTTGTATCATATTACCTAAATGCAAAATGGAATGCCGGACGGGACCCGAGCTTGGAAAAATTAGGTTTACAACTATGTAAACCTATGGTTGGACTTGTAACCAGACTTACGGGTAGGGTCCCGTTTTAAAATTTGCGCAAAAATTTAGGCAGTAGGCCAACCTGAAATTTTGATAGAGTTTCGGGTCAATACCGGCAATCTAACATGTGTGTCCCAGGATTGACACTTATATGCGGGTATGCAGTTGGTTGGGTTAATTGGAAGGGGGTCCCCCTTTTGGCGTGACTTCCATGATATACGTCTTGCTTTTGAGGGCAATCGGTATGTGTGGACAAGCGATTTGATATACCTAAGTGTACATAAATTGCCTCACAATATACCTCATGGGGATGGTACGTGTGAGAGAGAATTCGATATACTCGATGTACGTGAATGAGTTCCCTGGGATATACCTCCCATCATGACTTCGGTCAAGCGATACGATACGGGGGGAACCGTTTGATATACGTCGGGGGTACTTGGCCAATGGAAGGTGAAAGTCATATCGCTTAGGCTGACTACAACCTACCGGACCAGCGCCCAACACGAAGTGACTCCCTAGTTACGAGAAAAAATTTGGTCAATAGCAATGCTCTTTGGTGATGTTGTGTGAATCATGCATGATTCTTTTATTAATATCTTATGGAGAGAGTATCTTTTCCTTGATCATGCCTAACAGGGGGAAGGTACAAGTACAAATAGTAAAGCTATACTAAGCATAGATAAGTGATGTGTGAGTGATGTGTAATTATCTACAAGTGAGTGTGTGATAAGTGAGCATGGATATATGCAAGTGGAGGTGTGTTCTAGTGACACCTAAGCATGGATTTCTAAGTGATGTGTGTAACATGTGGATATACGTGATCCTAGGTGCACGTGGTGTGAAGTGTACATAGAGAGTCTTCTACAAGTGTGTGAATAGTAGCATAAGCATGAGGTACATATGAATAATAAAGGGGAACATGAAAATAGGTGGATATATAAGAAAATAAAACACTCGTTTAAACAGAGTTTAGCCCTCTTAAAATAGTCCCTAGCAGAGTCACCACTGTGGCCATCCCGGGCGCGGCGTTCGTTCGGGGGGGGGGGAAAGGAGGAGGATCCCTAGAGAAAGAACTCAGGCGTAGTCTCACATCCCTCTCTTAGAAAGGTGCTTCAGTTGTCTTCGGTGTGGGGTGAATGTGAAGATATAGAGTCGCCAGCCTATTTTGCACAAAACAAGCAAAAGAACATGTTGCCACTTCAAGAGAGCGGCATCGAAGACAAACTGATGCATACAAAACCAATAGATCGGAGGTCTAGGGGCTAAGTTACAGAATGGGAAGGTGTTAGGCACCCATTCTGCCCTTTCAGTCTCTCATGGGCAAATGTAAATATTTTCCTTTATCCCCGTGAAGTGTGTGTATGTGTTTATATAATAGAGATGGGAATCCTTCGACCCATACAATGGAAAAGGTAGGGTGAGGTCATCCAGAGGAATAGTCCCAAAATAATAACAAATGTAGAAGATAGAATATGAGCGTCAATCACGATATTAATCATTATTGGGAAACGATAATATGTGTGGGATGAAACGCGAATAAGCATATTTTATGTATATGTGTGCTAATTATGAAAATGAGGGATTTTGAGAAATTTGGAAAATAAGTTAAATTGGAAAATTGGACTCGAGTCTCGAATTTTAATCCGAGACACCCTACATAGCCATAAATGCATCAAAGTCCACTTAGTTCGAATGTAGAATAGAGGTGGGGTTTATCCCATAGATTCGAACTGAATTTTATTATGTGTGTACGTGTAGAAAATGTGTTTTAGATTTTTACAAAAAGTGTGTTGATAAATTCCCTTCGGAATTTATGAGTTTAGCCCTCTTTTATTTATTTTTTGGGTTTTTATGGAGAAAAAAGTATGTGTAATATACTAATAAAAGTGTAGATGTTAATATGTATGAACTAAAGTGAAACTAAATCATGAATTTAATTTATGTAAAAACTAGAGATTAAAATAGAGGGAGAAGGAGTTGGACCTTCCTTAGAGATTAAGCTTGGATCTTGGATGAACTCCTTTGAATGTTGATGAATATTGATGAGAGAAAATGATATTTTCCAAATTGGGTGTGAAAATGATGGGTATTTAGGCTTGAATGGAACTTCTCATATGGAACTACACTGATTTCGAGATAATGTTGCTAAGATCACTGATGTTAATTGATTTCTTCCCCCTTGGAGTGAGTTCATGGCCCCTATTTATAGGGCCAAATGGGGGTGACGATCGGCCTACCACAGGGTGTGCCTATCGGTAGGTAACCCTTGACACTGTGTCGATAGGCAGAGTTCAGGACCTGCCAATTGGAAGTCTCATGCGGACTTTTTGAAAAAATGGCTGTAGCGCACAAACCATTGATCCAAATTGTGCATGGGTCATACACTTATAAAGGTACTACAGAGACCTTCGAGAGTCCTTTGGACCTCTCCTAGGTTTAGGAGTTGACTTTGGGTTAAGTGTGGCTCGAAAGCACACGTCGGTCTTTTGGACGGGAGATCGTCGAATGGAAACGGATCATTCGTCAGTATGGTAACTCAGAATTGCACACGAGGCAGACTGTTGGAAAGGTTAGGAGATTTACTTAGACATTCCAAAGAGTTTCACTTGGTTAGGAAAGTAGACCTTGGTATACTGGGGCCCGAAAGTGTTCGATGAGCTCTCGGAGTAAAACGGATCATTTGTCCATACCGTAGTTATAATAGCGCATGGGGCTAATAATTACAAGGGGTATTCAGTGCCCTTCGGAGATTCATTCAATCTCGTTCGAGCTGAAGAGTTGAGTTTGGTCAAACGGAGTCCGGGAGCCCCCGATGGCCTTCGGATCAATTTTCATGGGAAACTGATCATTCGTCCGAACGGTTATGCTGTTTCGCACATGGGGTGAACTATTGGAAAGGGGTTTCAGTTCCCTTTAAAGATTCAAAGAGCTTTTTCTCTTATGGTGAAGTTGATTGGGGTCAACTCGGGCCCGGGAGAGATGGCCTCTGAATCCATTTTTAGCAGTGAAATGGTTCGTTCGTCCGAACCATTATGTCAATTTACGTACAGGGTGAGCCGTTGGAGAGGGTATTCATTGCCCTTCGAGATTCAAAGAGTTTTTGCTCTGACTGTAGAGTTGGACAGAGTCAAAATGGGCCTGGGGATGCCTGATGGCCTCTAGATCGGTACTCGGGGTGCGACCTAAGTTTGTGGTGGAAAAAGTAAGTTCTAGGGGTCTAAGGAGAGACTTAGGGGGTCCTATAATGTGGTGTCTACACTCATGTAGGTGTTTACCCTAGGACACTCAAACCTAGTGTTGATGCAAAAAACTAGACTGTCCTAATTAATTGATCACAGATAAAAATGAGTAAAAAAACAAACGATTTTTAAAGTGATTGGACCTAAAGAAAGGCCTACGTCCACTGTTGTGTATTGATTATTCAAGTTCCTCTTGTCTCGTTGTTCATGTCCCTTGGATGTAGGTTTTACAATGTATTTATATCCCTTTGAGGGTGTACATGAGTAATAATATTAAAGGATGGAATGTCTTTATAACGCTGGCTTTTACATCAGTACAATGTTAATATATACAAATGTTGACGATATACTGTAATTATTGGTCGGTCTTCCAGGTGTTAGTCGATCTTGTTTAACCTATTGGTCGACATTCTTTCAGTTGGTCGGTGGCTCGTCCTTGCTAACTTGGATTAATTCCCAGCTGGATGACACATGTTCATACATGAATGGTCCACGTAGCAGGATAATTTTTGGTATTAACAGAAGCCCCCAATGTTTCATGCTTAAAGTTTTTACAAGAGTATGGAACATTAGCTCATAAAGTTGCTCGGGAAATAATTTTGAGGCTTAGTTGGTTACCGACATCCCATAATTATAAATTTAATGACTTTCACTATCGGCGCATAATGTGGATGGTATTCTTGTAATTATCTAAAACTTTAGCGAATCATTTTTGGGTAAATATGTCTTTTCTGTCCTTAGCCGCCAACAGTTCAATCGATGTCTTCTTCTAATCATTACCTTTCCAATTTTCGAGGCAACCTATAAAGGTGGTAAAAGCCACGATCGTCTCATACCTCAAACTTTTTGAGTTTTTTCCTATCGTTGTGTCTTCAAATTTTTTCTCTCTCTAGTGAGATCGATCTCTGCTCTTCAGTTCTTGCTGGATCCTTGAGTTGTGTAAGAATATTTTTCTTTTCTCTTTTTCTTCTTCAGCAATCATGGTTTATTATGTTACTTCTCTTGATGAATTCAGCATTTAATGGAATATTTCTTCATGGGTAGAATTAGAACATCCCACTTTGCCCGCTGTTCTCTTTTCATTAGCTGAGGGTCACTGGTTTCCCTCCAATTTTATTGATGAATGTGGATTTACCTTTCCCCCGAACCCATTTTATCTTGAATTTTTCTAGTATTTTGACATCGTCCCAGCTAAAGTAGCCACCAATCCCTGTAGGGTAATTAATGGAGTATATAGATTAAACTAACTCCATGGGACTCATCTAGGGATCCCAGAAATTATGTTTTGTTATAAGTGGGTAACCAGTGATACCACTTTCTATTTGAAAACTAGGGCTGTGAATAAAGAATTAGTAGTTAACATTCCTTAGTCCGATAGAGATTACTTTAAACATGGAGTAGTTGTTAAAAATTGGCAACATGATCTTTTGATTGGGAATGCTGAGTAATAGGGGCCTAACTGCCCACCAAGTGGCAATAGGATATGTTGCATTTATTTTCTTGTGCTTCTTTGCATAATATGTTAACTGCTAGTACTAATGTATATTTTGTTAACTTTTACTTACAGTTAAACGAAAGATAAAGTGTCCCAAGGAGAGTGACAACAACCTCAGGGAGTTGAAGTTCATCCAGGGCATTCATCAGAAAGTTGGGGAAGAGCATACTAGATCAGCTTTATACTTGTTGCAGTACAGAAATACCATCACATCCTTTGTTTCTCACCCAATTATAGCTGCACCATCTCTTTTAATCAACCTTGACTAAGACCCCATCTCCACATCCTCTGCCACTGCATTTGGTAGTGGTGAACGTGCAGTAGTTTCTTCTTCTTTAGACTCAGACCTACCTCTTGTTGCTGCCACGAGGAGGAGAAAGTTTTCCAATATTTTGGGTGACATAGATGCTACTGGATCCTCCAAACAAACTACTGATGGAGCCAAAAATAAATATGATGCTGGGAAGAAGCCCCCATCCAATAAGAAGGACCTTGGGAAGAAGCCCACATCTAATAAGGGGGTGTTGGGAAAAATCTTCCTACTGAGAAAGATGATGAAAGTCATCTCAAGATGATAAAAATAGGACTCCCTTCTAAGCTGGCAGAAGGGTCTTAAGCTAATACCGACCAACAAGAGTTGGTCGATTTATCTATTTAAGGTTCACTAGTGGAACTTGACCCTGTTTTGGCCAGACAATTAATAAAATCTGGTACTTTGCCAGACCATAAGGGTGTTACAACTGCATTGCCCCGATCAAGGAGTTCTGAAAGGGCTGCTCAAAGCCTATCTCTGGTAATTTTCTTGTCCTTCTGTATCTCATTATTTGATATTTTTTATATTAACTTACCTTGTTTTCTTTTTACAATTTCTTGTTGACTTCAACAACATGCTAGAGAAGGATAATGCTTTGCGTTCTTCTTCTCAATAGGTTAAAGAATCTTTTGATGAGCTTAAGAATTCATTACTTAAATCCCAACAAGCATTGTCTAATGAGAAGAAAAAATGGGAGGAAAAAATAAAAGTTGCAGAAGAAGATGCAGTGGATGCTAAGGGCCAGGTTGTTGATTTGGGGAAAGACTTGGATGCTGAAAAAACTAAGATCACCAAGCTATAGAAGGATTTTGACGCTGACAAGGTTCTATTTGTTGCTGAGAAGGCCAAAAGGGCTAAGGCTAGGGAGGTTGTCTTAAATAAGGGCTAGGATAAAGCCATTAGAGTCGCTTCTTTGTAAATTGAATGTGCAAAGAAGAAATGCTTCAAGGATGGTTGGTCGATATCCTTGGTGGAGGTTGGCACCCCCAAAAACTCTGAACTCTTCCTCAAATATGATCCGGGGGATCCTCCTTACATGGATGAGGAAATTAAAGATGATGGGGGTTCAAGTGAATCCATGTTAGTGTTGGATCTTATCGATCAACACCAGGCTGTTGACTCTTCTGCTCCTCCATCTGAAAGCCATCCATCTCTGCCTGCTCATGCTTCTACTTCTGCTAAGCCTACACTAGACATGAAGAAGGTGTAGATCTGTCTGAGCATCTTTTGTTTCTATTTTCTTCTTCACTTGTAATTTTTCCTTTCTTTTTGCTAATGTATTTGTACTTAACAACTTATAAATGAGAAGAAATTTTCTTCCTCTTTTTCTTATATTTTCTCCATACTTTATACTATGTTATTGATTGGATATTCTTATTACTTTTAATAGTTCATAGATACACTGGAACACTTCTCTTCTACTGACTCTGAGCTAATCTAGAGATGCAAGGAACTTTTTAAAGATGGTCATTTATCTCTGACAGAGGAAGATCTACTGAAGTTGCTCGGGGAAGGTGTGTCTGAGCAAGCCAGGTAAGCCTATCTTCATCTGAAAAGCCTTCTTGATCGGGTAGTGAACAATAATGTTGCCTACTACAAAATGATTGAAGAGCTATAAGAGGACCATAAAGAGCTTAAGGCTCTTTTTCATGCTGAATATGAGAAGAAGACAAAGATTTGAGTGAAGGCTGGGGATTTGAACAGAAGATGGAGAAATTTTCTTCTCATTTTCGAAGATAAGAACTTCTACTCAACCATGAAGTAGAGGAAGCCAGAGCCATTGCTAAGATGCTGAAAGAGAAGAATAAAAATTTAAGAGGTGAGTTAAATGTTTTGAAGTCTTTTTCTACTGCCTTTGCTACCACCGACGAAGGTTATTCTTTCTTGGAAGCTGAAAATGCTAGATTAATGGAAGAATTGGAGGCATAGAAAACGTCTAAGCCTGCCTTTTCTTCCCGAGCAAGAAATAGACCTGGCCAAGGAACTACAAATGAGGCAAGAACTCAACTAACTCTTGCTAACCAAGCTGCCCAGTTGAAGGCCAAAAACCAAGCCCTTGTTGAGATGTCCCATAAGCTTTAAACTCAAATCGAGCAACTCGCCACTCAGTCCTCTCAAATGCAAGCTAAGGATGGAGTGCTGAAAAATTTACATAATCAAGTTTAGAGGCTGACTTTCCAGTTTCACAAGTAACCTAGAGAGATCTGGATGGAAGGGTACAATAAAGCTTTGGGTCATTCTGATGATGAGTTTAAACAACCCAGAATGAAGGCTACAAATGGGTTGGATCAATTGTCTGACAGTGTTAAAAGTTGAAGAAAACATTCCTTTTTGGAAATGGCATGATCCTAGGTTATTAGAGCTTGAAGATACTCCTTTTAGACTGGATGTTAACTGGATTCCTGCCAACACAATTCCCCAGGCCGTGATTTCTAAATATCTAGGAGGCTATGAGTTGCATGACGAGCTGGAAATCGCCTGACCTCCTCGTCTATTTGATCGGCCAAGCAGCAGCAATAGGAGAATGCTTCAAGATTTTAATTTGATCAATTCTCTTTATACTTTAGATGATACTCCCATTGGCATGGATCCTGTTTCTAAAGCTGAGGGGAAACGCCCTTTTGAATAATGTCATGTATTTCTTTTGTGAACATAGTTATCTAATCATTATTCAAATAAATGAAAAAGTATTTGATTATATTATCTTGTTAATCTCTGAATGTGACTGTTTTTTGGATGTGACTGATTTATTCTTTTTCATTAGTTTTATTGATACACTTAGATTAAAATCTAAATTTAGTATCAATTACCAATGAATACATAGGTTCTACTAGAATACTTAGATTAAAATCTAAATTTGGAGCTAGTTATCCATGTGTCTCCAAATGTTTTACTAATACACCCAACTACTTAGGTTTTCTATATTAGTTACCAATGGTGTGACCAGGCATATGTGGAATATGTTCCTACATTCATCCTGAGGAATCTTCGCAATGTTCTTCCCTCACTTTGCCAAGTAGGATAAAGATCTTATTTTATCCTTATACTTGTTGACCATCTTGAGGTCGTAATAGCCTGTTTGGCCAGCAACTTATTGCTTATGCCGATCAAGTTTTTCTTTTTTCGAGCAACTTATTGCTTATGCCGAGCAACATGTTAAAGTTTTTCTAGAAACTTTTATTCAAGATCAAGTATATAGGTAGTGCAGAGCATTAGTACTCCCAAAAGTTTTGGAAAAATAGAAACTGGAGGAAAGATAATGTTGCTGATACTATAAATTGATATTGAACTGAGTACACTTGATTACATTACAGGTAATATTTTCTAAGATGCTCAGCGTGCTATGGATTCTTGAATTATTACCCATCCAAAGTCTCAATCCTGTAAGTTCCAAGTCAGATGACTGCTAAAATATGATAGGGCCCATGCCAATCAGCCTCAAGTTTATTATTTTTCTGGAGAACCTTCTTTAGCACATAATCTCCCTCATTTAAGTTGGTCGGCTTCATCCTTTTATTATAAAAATGAGTTGTTTGCTGTTAATAAGTTGCATTTCTCAGAGCAGCGTCTTCTCTCTCTTCTTCTAGTATATCCAAATCTAACCTTCGCATTAGAACACTCATAAGAGAGTTAAAATTTAAAAATCCATGGGATGAAAGCTTCAGTCCTAAATGCTAGAATGTATGTGGATTCTCCAGTTGCAGTCCTCGGGGTTGTTCGGTATGCCCATAAAATAGAATGTAACTTGATGATCCAGTTTTCCTTTGCATTATCAGGCCTTTTCTTCAATCCATTCAGTAGAGTTCTATTTGTAACTTCAGTTTGCCCATTACTCTGGGGGTGTCCTAGAGATTAATGTAATTTTTGGATGTTGGATTGAGCATAATAAGCTACGAGTTCTTCGTTGTCAAACTGCATTCCATGGTTGTTCATAAAGGCATAAGGAAGAGCATATCTGCAAATGATGTTCTTCCAAATGAATTGGTAGACCTTTTCATCAGGCATGTCTATCAATGACTCTACCTCCACCCACTTTGTAAAGTAGTCCATTAAAATAACCAAGTACTTGAATCTTCCTCGGGTGGTTGGTAATGGCCTGACCAAGTCTATTCCCCACATGTCAAATGGCCAAGGTGAAGTGACCAGGGTGAGAGCAGCCTATGGAGTCTTGTGAATGCTGGAATACCTTTGGCACTTATCACACTTTCTATCAAAAGCTGCATAATCTTCTCACATAGTTGGACAGTAGTATCCTTGCACACGAATTCGCTGCAGAAGTGTTCTTCCTGTAATGAAAAGACAAAGGATTTTTAAAGTGGTTCGGCTTAAAGAAAGGCCTACGTCCACTGTTGTGTATTGCTTTGTTCAAGTGCATCTTATCTCGTTCTTCATGTCCCTTGGATGTAGGATTTATAATGTATTTATAGCCCTTTGGAATGTACAAGAGTTGGAATATTAAAGGATGGAATGTCTTTATAACGCAGTCATTTACATCTGTACAATGCTAATGTATACAACTATTGACGATTTACTGTTATTATTGGTCAGTCTTCCTGGTGTTGGTCGGTATTTTTTAACCTGTTGGTCGGCAATCCTTTAGTTGGCCGGTGACTCGTCATTACTAACTTGGATTAATGCCTAGGTGGATGACACGTGTTCATACATGATTGGTCCACGTAGCAGGATAATTTTTGGTATCAACACCTAGCTTTTCGGTTATAATGAGAAACTCTATCGAAATTTCGGTTCACCCTACCTCTCGAATTTTCTTGCTATTTCGCCCATTATTTAAAAATAGGATCATGTATGTGAGTCTAGAAACAACTCAAACCATGTCTTACATTGTGAATTCTATTTTTTCGCCAGACTCAGGTCATGTTTGTAATTTTTTGCATTCTATGCTAACATAATATAAGTGGAAACCAATAATAATAACAATCATGAGGATTTTCCATTCTCCCTCCTTTCAAAAAATATCAAAAATATTTATCCCTTTGTCAAGAGAAAAATAAAATACAAAAAATAGTCCTTTTTCCCTCAAAATAAACAAAAATTAATTTTTCTCTCAGTTGTCGTGTATCCTAATTTCAACTTGTCTCCCTATTGGCTCCTTTCTTCCATCAAACCACCCCAAAGCTCTACTTCTTTCTCTATTGCTTCCACCGGGTTTTAGATCTCCCTCTGAAAGTTATTCAAGGAAAACATAGACAAATTTGCCAATGTTCAACCAAATTTGATGACCATCCTTGGCCAGCTCAGTGCGAAGATTGACAACTTCTCGAAAGGAAATTTTGAATTTGACCCCTCTACCCAAATCAAGCCCATCGAAACACCCAAAATGTCTATAGTTTCACCTAGACCCCTCAAGGTTTTCCTATCCTTTATCCCACATCCTACAAGCTTCGTCGATTAAGATCTGTCACTCCTCACTCGAGCCGGCATTATCGTTCATACTCGCACCGAAGGGGGAGCCATGGAATTACCAATAGTTCTAGACCAGTTCCAAAATTTTTGGCTAAAATTGCGCACCAAAATGACTATTGAATGCGAGAGGTTCAGTGATTTGTTCATAGAAGCTAGAAAATGGGCTCGAGATTCAGATGAATGGTTTGTGCTCGGGAAGAATTCAGTCTAGATGACATTATACAGGTCATGCCAGATGTGTTCTATCAGAAGAAAAGGAGATTCAGTGTCTCCGAGTTAACTACAGTCTTGAATCTCCAAGGGTGTTTGCTCCCTTCATTCCATCACTTTCGCGCTGAGTAGGAAGATCTATATGATGAAGTCGTAGAAGTAATTAAGTGTATCAATTTCACATGGAAAGATGACATAGTATTTATCGAATGGGGGGACGACTTTGATAGTTCAGATGATGAAATAAACATTAGAGAAGCCAATTTAATTTCCTCATTGGGTGGGATGATCTCCTTAGACGAAATACTAGGAGGAGTCAACAAAGTATCCGTTCAACCCAAAGTAGATGAAGTCATAGGGTTCTTGTTATTAACCACCTCTGTTAACCATATTACCCGATCTAAGTGACATTACGAAGATAAGATTCCTCGATCAGCCAGAACATATAAGGGAAAGAGAGTCACCGAGGGGCTCTCGATACAATAAATAATAGTTATAGAAAGTTGTGTTCTCTACTAGATCAAGAAAACTCATGATAACATCACCTTATGGGAGCTCTTTATATCCTCCCCGCTATACTGAAATGCTTTTACAAAACTCCTCACAGGAACCCACAATTCCTCCCTCTACTACTCCGAAGAAGTAGTGGATATGGTTATATCTTTGATCTCTACCAGACTCATCTCCTTCTTTAAAGAAGAAATTCCAAAAATCGGTCCTAATCACGACAACGCTCTTAACATCTCCATCGAAGTCATGGGGAAGATAGTTCCATTAGCACTTGTATACAACGGGTCCACCCTCAATGTCTCCCCACTCAGAACTCTTAACTTCCTGAGAACAAAAGTTAGTGAGCTCACTCTCACATCCTCTGTCGTGAGTACCTATAAAAACACCCGACGATAAGTTATGGGTTCCATAAAGCTTACACTAGGGGTAGGACCTATTCACCCTTTGATAAAATTTAAGGTCATCAATATACCTGCTTGTTTCAACCAACTCCTTGGTTGCCTATGGATCTATAGTATTCGAGGGATATCTTCTTCCATTCACCAAAAAATAAAATTCTTCACCATTAGTTAAGTCATCACAATCCTTAGGGATTACAACATTTCAGATGGCGCTAGAACTAACCACCCGGTACTGGAAATTCAACACGGAGCCAATGACATGTTCCTCTCCAATTTTAAAATCAACCCACTTTCTATCCCAAGTAGGGAAAATTTTAAAGGTCAACTATGTCCAGAACACAGCCCTTATGAAAATGTCAACGTAATTCAAATGTTCAAAAACATGCACTTTATGCCTGGAATGGAGTTAGGCCGACGCTAATAAGGGATCCTTGAACCAATAGACCTAAAGGAATCTTTTCCTCCAAATGGAATGGGATACCAACCATCACCACCTGAACTCAAAGCACTCCACTGGACATATCATAAATACATCCTAAAAGGTAAGAAGGTGATCTCAAAAGACTCCCTGAATGGAAGGGTTGTCAAAGAATGTGAGGATTTCCCCTTTTGTGGATTCCCTAAACCATGGTATGACATCGTTGATAAGAAGACGAAATTGATGCTAGAAATTTTCTTCGAGGATGACATCTCTTGGGATGAAGGGCAGAAATGTGGGGTGAATCCTCTGCCAAACAAAGTCATGGAAAGCACTGAAAATTCTAGGGACAGTGATACCGATGAGTCGTTCGACCTACATACACTGGGGTTGGACCTCTGCATGATCCGCCAGGATGCTGCACTGTCTGATTCGTCTGAGAAGATTTCCACTACTGAAGCACCTCTCCTCAACTGGCATATTATTCTTGTTTAACCCACCCAAGTCAACCTAGACCCTTCTATCCATTATCACCAAGAGATGCCTGACCTCACTTATTTTTCTCCTGTCTCTGATATAATTATTAATGAGGAAACATTTAATGAGGTCTTCACTACTATATTCCCCGTAAACACTTTTAATAAAATAAACGATGATTTTGAGTATCTTGTTATAACTTACATGAATTATTTTTATTCTAATCAAATTTTTGATGAAGATGACTTAGTAAATGCACAATTCTTAACTCATCTAAACAAAGAAGAAAATAAACAACATAATCGCATTCAAACTAATGATAATCCGACTATTGTTATTAATCTCAGTTTATATAGCCATCAACACAAGATTGGGATAGGCTCAACCCTCAATGAGCATAAGCGATCAAAATTCGAAGATCTTCTAAGAGAGTTCGTGGACGTATTTGCATGGTCCTACGATAACATGCCTAGTATTGACCTAGAGATAGCTCCGCATGAGATCCCTACCTTCCCAGAGAGCAAGCCTATCAAGAAGAAACTGAGGAATATTTGAATAGATTGGTCCCTTAAGGTCAAAGAAGAAGTGGTGAAATAATATGTAAGATTCATTTGCGTAGTTGAATACATTACGTGTCTTGAAAACATTGTCCGTGTGTTAAACTCGGGAGGGAAAGTTTGTATGTGAATCGACTATTGAGATCTAATTAAAGCATCCCCAAAATATGATTACCCTCTACCCAATATTGATATGATCATAGACAACACTACTAGTCATGCCCTCAAGTCATTTGTCGATAGTTTTATCGGGTATAATCAGATTAACATGCATATAAACCACCAAAAGAATACCGCCTTCATCACCCTATAGGGAACCTTCTGTTACATAGCCATGACATTTGGCTCAAGAATATTGGGACTACCTACCAAAGAGCTTATACAGCTATCTTGTATGACCTTATCCATAATGAAGTCTAGGTCTATGCTGACGACATGATTATCAAGTCTAAAACTCAAGAAGGTCACATTCCTGCCCTGAGGAAATTATTCGAGTAACTGCGAGTGTACCAGATGCGACTCAACCCCTAAAAATGTGTTTCGACATCACCAAAGGAAAGATCCTCGGGTTCATGGTCACTGAAAAAGGTATTGAGGCACAACCCACCAAACTGAAAGCCATGCTTGATATTCCACCACCATGTATGGAGAGATAAGTAGGTGGATTCCTAGGTAAACTACAATACATAATTCGGTTCATCAGCTAACAGATCTTTATCTGTGACCCCATCTTGAAAATTCTCGAAAAGGATTCAACCAAAGTTTGGAATGACGTGTGCCAAGAAGACTTCGATCAGATTAAACGATATCTCTCTCAAAATTCAGTTTTTATGCCTCCTAAGCAAGGTCTACCCCTCCTCCTATACTTGACTATTACAGCATGGGCAATATACTATGGGAGTTAAAGCTAGCCGAATACAAGGTGAACTACACTACATTGGAGAAATCGTGTGTCACATTGGTCTAAGTCACGCAGAAACTACGGCACTACGTGATTATATTCCTTATCAAGTCAGTGTCCTAAATGGATCCCATGAAATACTTACTAGAGAAGCTTGCTTTGTCTAGCTTCATGGCCCACTAGCTGATGTTATTAGCCGAGTTCAACATCGTTTATGTCACACAAAAATCTATGAAAGGGAGAGCCATCTTTTATTATTTTGTCGACAATCCCATAGAGGATACTGAAATTTGAATTTTTGAATTCCTTAACGAAGACATCCTCTGCACCTCTCACGAGGACCTCGGCTGGAAAATTTCTTCGACGGAGCTGCTAATAAGAAAAGTTATGGTATGAGGATACTACTAATGACTCTTATAGCCCCATTTCCATTAAGTGGGATTTCCCTTGCGCCAACAACATGAGAGAATATGAGGCATGCACCGTGGGGCTCAAGATCGCCTTCGAGAAAGGAATCAAACATATGGCATATATGGATACCCAACCCTCATTATTGGACAAATCCTCGAGAAATGGAAAGTCAAATACGAACGGATCCTACCCTTCCACGCTAACTTAGAAGAGATTTCCTATTGATTCGAAGATGTCACCTTCCATTACCTTCCTCTCTTAAAAAATAGCCTAGCAGATGCACTAGAAACTTTATCCTCTATGGTGTACGTGATAGAGGGAATAAGAATGACCCTCTTTCTAATTTCAAAATAAGTTGCACTCGCCCAATACTACCTCATCGAGCTCGTTACATAAAAAGATCTGGACATGGTAGGATTGTGGTACTATCACATTTGGAATCTTATCAAATATTCTAGGGATCCCCGAGACACAGATAATAAAGCCCATACAACTCTTCGCAAGTTGGATGCCTAGTACATCATCTGCGATAAATCTCTATTCAAGAGGGACTTTGATGGAATCCACTTAGATCGTATAACAGAGGCTGGGATCGATGCGATGAGAAAAATCCACATTGGGGAATGTGGTCCCTACATGAACGATCACATGCTTGCCAAGAAAATCCCCCGTTAAGGGTACTACTGGACTACTATGGTTCAAAACTGCATTGCTTATGTTCGAAGATGCCTCAAATTTCACCAGTTTTCCAACCTCCAGCACTTGCATCCTTGAGAGTTGTACAACATGACCTTTCCATGTCCCTTATCCACTTAGGACATAAATATTATAGGGAAGGTCACTCCCAAAGATTCAAACGGGCATGAATTCATCATGGTCGCCATTGACTACTTAACAAAATGGGTTGAACCTGAGTCATATGTGGTATTAAATATGAAGAAAGTATCTAAGTTCCTCATAACGAACATCATCTACCACTATTGAGTTCCCCACGAGTTGGTAACAGACAATGGATTCCACTTCAAGGTTGAGGTCACATAGTTATTTGACGAATATGGAATTGAAAGGGATAATTCCTCTATTTACCAGCTACAAACCAATAGCACCGTCTAAGCTTCCAACAAGAGACTCAAGACCATCATCAATAAGATGACAGAAATTTGTAGGGACTTGGATGAACGAATCTCATATGCCCTCTGGGACTCTTGTCCCTCCATTAGAATACCCACTGGTGCTACACCTTATTCTCTAGTATACGACATGAAAACAGTCTTTTTTGTCAAATTAGAAGTACCTTATCTGTGTGTTATGCTCGAAAGTAAGGTCAGTGAAGAAGATTGGTATCAAAACTGCTATAAAAAACTCTTGATCCTAAGCAAAAATAGATTGAAAGCTTTATACTACATATAAGGTTACCACCATCAGATTGCATGATCATTCAAAAGAAAAGTCAAGGACGACAATATCCAATAATGAGATCTTTACCTCAAGGAAATCGTAAAACCCATATAGGATTAGAGAGGAAATTTATAAATCAATTGTAGTGCCCCCTACATTGTGAAAAAAATCATGTCTGGTGGTACTGCTATGCTCACAGATCTCGACGGAGAGGAAATGGCGCATCAAGTCAACTTGGACCCTCTAAAAAATTTTACTCTTAGTCCGACCTCTTGTCATGCTACAAATATTATCATCCCCCTTTTATTCTAAAAACAATTATTCCTTCTTCCTGTACTCAAAACTACATAGGACCTGATCCTCTCAAAACCCTTTAAAAGAAAAACTCACATATTTCCAAACCTACAAGGGTATGTAGGTAGCCCATAAGACACACATGGGCGTGGTCCTATCTCTCTCATAAAATGCTATTATTTTCTCCCTTCGAGAACGACGGTTTATCTCATCATTTAAATGAACAAAAGGGTTATATATGCCTTAGTGATCGAAATAGAAAGTTCAAATACCAAATTCATTAAAGATAGAATTAAATATGTCAAAAATCATTGTTCTTTTATCTAAAATCAAGAATATGATTATTACATGTCGTATCAGTTATGGGTGTCAACTAACCTACTCCCTTACAAACCCCCATAAAACATAAAAAGTCGCACTATTAAATGATTCACCAAAAAATCCAAACACCTACCAAATCGAACACAAATTTTCCACAAATTTCCAAGAACCTACACAAAATACCCCTAAGATCTAGCCTTCAACTACCTGATGGACCCGCTTCATCATTATTGCATGTCCTTAGAGGCCCTTAAGAATCTAACTCTTATTTATGGCTCTGAATGCGCTCCATATGTAAATAGGCCTATATAAGCTTAGATAAAATCACGACACCCTATTCCAAGGTGTCTAACATTATGAGCCATCTTTGCCCAGTCCCCTCAACTAGGATCTTCTCACTTACCCACTTTAATAACCACTTCAGGTTATCCCCTGATATGAACCCATACTCCCTAATAGATTGTGATGGACGGGTAAATGGCCAGCAACGCTACCATAAGGGCCCCAATATCATCCTTAAAGACTGAGTTAAGTCTGTCAAAGGAAAGAAGTTGGTTATGCACCGAGAAAAAAGTTACCCCCCATCTACTTGGAGCAGAAGCCTCCATGGAAAGTAGAAAGAGGTCTGGTGAAGACCCACCAACCACACGTACTGGTGATGCCCCAATTATAAAATAGACTGGAAGTTCACCCATCAGGGTATAGACCATCGAAGACATTGAGCCCCATACTCTACTAACCAAATTACTTGGTTATACGTAGACGGGCCGAATGTGAAGAAAGGCCCAGAAAAGAAGTGGGAACACTCGACAAAGGGTACTCAGGAGGGGACACTAGGTTTAGTCTCTCGAATAACCACATAAATAGCATGACATGTCTCCCTCGCATAAAACCATCCCGACCCTCCTGCCTGGTGTTTAGAATATTTAGGTCCTTGTTATTATCACCGCAACTAGACTATAGTGGTAGGACATCCACAATGCTATTATGGACACCTAACGTTCAGTCATCAAATTGTTCGTAACTAATAGAAGCTTGGTAGTTAACCCTAGGACAATAGCACTAGCAAAGTTGTTATCAGTACGATCCCTCATAAGGAATTCATAATCGTTAAAAGGACGATGTTTCCTTAATGCACCAGTTCCTGGTCAGATGATGGGGATACATGGAGGAACTTCGCTAATGACAACCGGGGAGAACGGGATAAATCTGACATAGTTGTTGTTGCACTAGGGCTGACATCTAGGATCGTAAAAAACTCGTTGTTGGTGAGACACACTTATCCATGCCAAATCAAAAGACGTGGTCTTCAGGGTAACAGAATTGTACCACTGCTTCCAAGACATTCCAGTCTATGGAACGATTACACCACAATGAGACATGGAGCATACTGAAAGTTTCATAGTTAACATTCTATAAGAACATGGTCTCTAAACCCTTGAGGTAAGCTGCAAAAGTGTCAGATATTAGAAGTGACATTAAAAAATGAGAAGAAAGTTGCAAAGGAAATAAATTGGGATGTGATAATGAAAATCATCTCCAAAAGCCCCTTTCTATACTATAAAAATACACAAAAGACAAGCCATTCAAAATGTCACCGGACTTTTTGCTCCCAAAATACCCACAAATACAAAGGAAGTGCAATCAAAGCTAAGGAAGTTATTTGGACTTGGCCATTATGTCGATAGGCAGGAGAGGTGGTATGCCGATCGATTACCCCGTCTCTTGGGAAATTCTTCACTTTACTCTTTTGAACATATCATTTCCAAAATAAATATTTATTTTTAAAAACCAACCTTTGAGTTTCCTTTTTCCACGTTTCTTATTTTTCTCTTTTATACATAACTTTTGAAGTAGAATTTTTTTTACTTATGAAAAATCAAGCTTTAAGTCCCTCTTTTATTTGTTTCATTTAACCTTATATTTGAAAATAATAAAAAACCTCATCATCTAACTAAAGTGCATGTAGAGTAAGCTATTAAATCAAGAAAAAAAATGCATCTCTCCTATTTGATTTGTCCAAAATAATTACATTTCCCTACATGTACAAACAGGAAAAGAAGAAAGAAAAAAAAATATTAGGACGGAGCCCGAATCATTCAAAACCTCTCACAAACCCCATCACAATCAAGCAGCTCAATGAACGTGCTTGCCAGGTGACGTGCAGTGGGCACCCTACTCCAGGAACCGGAACTCTCCTCAGACTTAGTCGGCGGCAGCAAGCAGGCACTGGCCAATTTCATCACGTAGTCTGACACCGACTCCTTCCAATCTCAAAAATCCCACAGCCAGGCCGTCGAGTTGTGTATAGACTGCAAAAGTAACTAAATCACCAAAGATAAAGAAAGTCAGTAATGAGAAGAAGAAAACAGAAAAAGTAAAAAAGAGAAAGAGAGTCCTACTTCTCCCCGGATAGCCTCCTTAGGAAGACATGCAAATCCATCAATCGTCGCATGAGGGATGATAACTGGTCTTTTGTGTATATCTTTCGAAGAATAAAAGATCGTTAATCAAAAATCCCATGTGTACCTACAAATACACTAAAACATGTATAATGGCAAGTAAGGGGTAAATCCGCGTTCCATAATGTGGACAAGAACAAAGTGAAGACTAAGTATGATTTTTAAAACAATTGCGAAAGGATATGTATTTAACTAATAATGTGTGAATATTAAACTACACTAATAAATAAATAAAATGATAAAGTGACTAAATATGAGGAGTTGACAATTATGAGATAATTCAAGGGATTAAAATTCACCACTTAACCTAGTTATCTTCATTAATCAGTTTGTCTATTTGAAATACCCCGAGATATATATAAATTCACAAATCAACTCTCGTTGGAAATGCGAAGTTATATAGTCTTTTTATAAGATTAATATTTAAATTTCAGTAACTATATAAAAATAATATTTAAACATTTTTCAACAAATCACCCGCTAGGGAAAATTTATTAAAAGTACTTTAAATCATAAACAAAATTAAGTAACATCATTCAAAAATTTCCTATATCTAATTTAATCAATGGATAAATATTATAATCTGAATTTACGATTTTCTCTCGAAAATAATTCACCCTCTCTCGAGGCGCAACTATAAACTATAAAAATTAAATATTAATACCCAAAGGGGCATAATAAATACATAAACTCAAAATAAAAATAATTAAGATATGATTTTCATCTCACCCCATTAAATGGGATATTTAGCCTCTCATTTTGGTAGTATTACATATTAAATATAATAGGGACACAATAAGAGGCATAATAAAAAAAAATAGAATGAGAAATAACAAATAACCCAAGTCTCTTTGAGTCTCGTATTAACTTCCCAAACTTGAACAATAATTGCATCCATAAATCTGAATTTTACAACACTCAAAGATGTGACTCAACTCGTAATTTGTATCTCAATATAGTCTGCCTCACACTCAAGTCACTATACAAAAAATAGATAAACGAATAACTAAAAAATGTTTACGATACTCATCCTAAATATATAGAAAAAGAACCAAAAATGGGCTCCAAATGGAGCTCCTAAACTAAAACTATCCTACCCTAAATTCTTTCCCTCTCTGTGTTTTTTTTTTCTTTTGAAATAAAGAGACGACCTTCTTTTATAAGAGGCAAGGAGCAAGGGAAAAAATTGGAAGGTATAATGGATGAAGGTAGTTTAGGAAAAGGGGAAATGAGTCTTTAAACATGTGACTTTTATTTTTGGAGAATGGAAGATTCTTGGGTTTTTAAGTTAATGGGTTTGGTCGAATTAGGAAAGGTGGGACAGTAGAATACAATTTTGGCTTGGGTCAAAGGTAATTGGGTTTTGGCGGGGGTAAGGTGGCATTTGTATCTAGGAATGGAATAGAGGTTTAGAGAGAGAGAATCGAGATGACAGGTGAGAGGTAGGTCGGAGTGGGTTGACAAACTGGGTTGGTGGCAGATGTGGATCTGGATTGTGTACGTTCGAACCCGGTCGGATAAGGATCCGGGTACAGGATTGGCTAGGTTTTGGATGTGGGTATGGTGGGTAAACGGTTTTTCTCTTAGATTTGGGTTGTGGAATGGGGAGGTTTGATGTGGATTCGGGTTTTGGAGCATAAGGCCGAAATGAGTAGGTCATTAACGAGGGGATGACGATCGGAGGTTGCGATAATTCTCGACGGTGGGGATTGGATTCTGGATTATGGGATTTAGGAGGTATAAGGACAAAGTTGAGGAGCTCAGGTTGATGGTTGGATTTTAGGAGGTGGAAGTAGGTCGGTGAGATTTTGGAGTTTTCATAAAGGATTAGAAGGTCGTGGGTTTGGGTTTCTTAGGAGAGAGGAGAGAGGAGAGAGGTGGGGACGGTATGTGTGAGGGGTGTTAGGGTGTAGGTAAGATCTATGATAAGAGGGTGTGTGTGTTGGGTGTGGGTAAGGTATATGGGATGTAGGGTATGTATGAGCTTAATTTCTACCTCCATAATATTAATAGAAAACTATCTAAATATTTAAAACTCAACTAAAAATATAAAACTAATAACACTAAAAAAATATAATAGTTCATCTAGAAAAATATTATTTAGAGATATGGTCTACCACATGCTTTTATCACGGATCACGGTACCCAATTTGATAACGAGGAGTTCACTGCGTATTTTCTACAGTCTAACATTCAGAAGATTCATTCTGCTTCAGGTCATCCTCAAAGTAATGGGCAAACAGAGGTAACAAACAGAACTCTATTGAACGGGTTGAAGAAAAGGTTGGATTGCTAAAGGAAATTGGATCAATGAGTTGCACTCTGTGTTGTGGGCTTACCAAACAACACCCCAAACAGCGACTGTGGAATCCCCTTATATGTGAGCTTTTGGGAGCGAAGCAGTCATACCTGCTGAATTAGGTTTACCCACTCATAGGGTTCTTAATTTCAACTCTCCAGTAAGTGATTTAATGAGGCGTTTGGACTTGGATATGCTCGAAGAAGTTCGAGAAGATGCAGCAATCCGAAATGTAGCTTATCAGCAAAGAACCGCCATGTTCTACAATAAAAGGGTCAAGAAATGTGATCTCAATGAAGGAGATTATGTTCTCAAGAAAGTAATTCAAAAATAAAACAAATTAGAAGCTAATTGGCATGGGCCTTATCGCGTCACAACTGTTGTTCGACCTGGCACCTACATAATAGAAACTCTAGAAGAGGAAGAATTCAAAAATACTTGGAATGCAGAGCACTTACAAAAATACTATCAGTAATGTAACTACACATGTACCAAATTGTTTCAGTATGAATGAAAATTAGGATTCCCCAACATTTGTTTTATTTTCCGGAGTACTAGTGTTACTCACTACACACTACACCTAACTTTGCAGCCGCAACAATAAAAAAAAAAACCAACAAAGTTGGTCAGCATCAGCACGAACACCAACACAGTTGGTCGGCATCAATATAACCAACAATGTTGGTATAACAATCGAACAAGGCAAGGCCTATTTGATTATAGGTGACCCAAGTGGCATCTAAACTAGGCAAAAAGATGGGTAAAATATCCACTGTCTAGGCAATAAGGCAATCTAGATAATATTGTTATAACTAAGCAAGAACATGGGATAAAAATAATTCCATTGCTTAGGCACATAAGGGTGATACGTCACTACAACTAAGCGAACATATGGGGAAAAGTCCCATTGTCTAGGCAATCAAATCAACAAAGGACAAACTGTCCATTTATATATATAAATATATATTCAGCGCAGAATAGCATTATTATAATTGATCTCATAAAGATGAGCAATTAATTTATTTCCAAGGGAATAAAATTACAAAAAGATGATTTTTCTCCACTAACGAAATACAAATAACCTATTCTATTAGTTTCTTTCCTTCAGATTTAGGTACAAGATCCATTTCGGGTGGAGGATCATCTAAAGTAAAAGAAGAATTAATAAAGTTCAAATCATGCAGCATTCTAGTATTGCTCGTACTTGGACGGTCAAGCAAATATGAAGGTCGGGATATCTCAAAATCTTCATGAAGATTGTAATCCACTACACCAAATCTGCACTATTGTCAAGGTCATTGACCCTGACAAATCCAACTTGTCAAGGTCAATGACCGTGACATTTCGAGGCGAGACAACTTTTTTTGTCACGGTCGTGTCACGGTCATTGACCTTGATACAAAACTCGCGTTTTGTGTCACGGCCGTGCCGCGGTCAATGATCGTGACACGTTTGTCACGGTTATAAACCGTGACAAAGCAGTGACCCTTTTTTAAAAAATTGTCACGGTCAATGACCGTGACAAGTCTGGGCAGAATTTAAAAAAAATCTGCTGGGCAGTATGGCCACTGCCACTGCCCAGCAGTATATTTGTACCTGTTATAGCAACGTTGTACCTGTTCCAAACATCATATATCCAAACAAACTAAAGATAATGCAAATATATATTCAAATAGAGACAATATGCATCACGATATAATTCAAATGTAACAACTTAAAACAATTCAATTCAAACTTATAACAATTCAATTCAAACTTAAAACAATGTCACTACATGTCTGGTGTATTGTTAAAACTGAGGAGGTGAGTAGTCCACACGACATACGAATTGACGCACCCACTAATATACGTCGGCATCAGACTGCGACTCATGCACTTCTTTAAGCTTTGCCTGAAACGACAAAAAGCACATGATTAGTAAAATAAGTAAACTAAAAAATTATAACGTAATTAACAAAAATTAAACTGTCGGATTACTTACAATCGTGGTCGCGACGCTCGGGGACACCTCCTTGTCCTTCCCCTTCTTCGTTCGAAGAGCCACATAAGTATCGAGCCTATGTGGCTTACCCCCTGGCCCACTCCGTACCCCCTGAAATAAAATAAAGTAAAGTAAAATTAGTATCGGCCCCGCAAAGTAAAATAATGAAGAATAATATATTTCTGTAGTTAGAGAAAAATTAAATCTTACCTGCATCCTATGCTTCACCTCGGCGTAAGAGGTCCGGCCGGAGTAGTGCACATCCGTATTTTTTGCCCGATTTTCCCTCCCCGATTGGCGAGATGCCAATTGTCGATCCTCGATCTCATTGTCAATGAACTTCTGCCATTGTGCCAATGAGATCGGCTCCTTGGGGGGGACGAATTCACGCCATTGGATAATCGACTCTCGTGTTTTTCCAAAGTACCGTGCTCGCATATTTTTTTTCCACGACTTGAGTTGCTCCCTAATCTGCTCCAACACGGGATCGCGTAGCTTTGGATCCAAGTTGAATTGTTCCTGTCCAACAAATACAATGTTAGTTGCGAATAAATATAAATATAAATATAAATATAAATATAAATATAAATATAAATATAAATATAAATATAAATATAAATATGTAATCGAAATCGAAATTGAAATTGAAATTGAAATTGAAATTGAAATTGAAATTGAAATTGAAATTGAAATTGAAATTGAAATTGAAATTGAAATTGAAATTGAAATTGAAATATTCTTATAAATATAAATATAAATATAAATATATTACCTGTAGTGCCGCCCAAACAGCTAACTTGAGCTCATATGGTACCTCCTTCCAACTCATAAACCCCGGGCCGATGACCGTCTTTAGCAGAACGAGGCATCTCGCTAATATCTCCGATTTGTTCTTGACGGTAATCCCATATTTCTCATATTTGGGGAGCCTAGGGGCGGAAGAGACCTCGTCGCCTCCACTACCACCGACCCCAGACAACATCATGATAAACAGCATCATCATCTTCGCCTTAATATCTGAAGGAGACATTTGCTGTAAAAAAATGTTATTAGTACAGATATAATATTATCACAATATGCATATCTTATAAGAGAGTCGGGTTTGGCATTAATAAAGTGAGAATTACACACACACACATAAAAATCTTTAATAAAATTCTCATATCTTCTTTCAATTTAAACACACACACAGTAGTGACTGTCTATTTAAAATAATCTCAATGTTAATTTCAGGTATTGAATTTCTACTATTGTTTTGTGCTTTTATAAATCATACTCCACCCCCACCCCCACCCCAACATGTTTACGGGCTTTCATCACCCGTCATAAATTTTTCGGTCCGTGACTTACTGGCCAGTTGTCTTGGGTCTTTTAGTCCCTTAACATTACTTTAAGAATTTTACCCAATCTAAATACCACATTTTCTTTCTTGTTATACACTTGAACACGTTTTGTTATTTAGTCTTTATTAATTTATCTTTGATGTATTACCAGCATCTTTACTTTTATAAACTTTATTTAATTTTCAATTTTAAGGACTATTTTCAGCACTTAGTGTTCATCTAAGTTCTAGTATAACAAGTTCCCATAAAAATCTTTAATAAAGTATTATCACAAATATAAACTAAGAGTGATAAAATAACTTTGAGGCATATAAATTAATTGTGACAAAGTAAGATTATGGAAACCCCACTTTTCTTTCTATAACTCCTATTTTATTAAACTTTAAATATAATTAGGGGTGTATAGAAAGAAAAGTTCAATAGGAATAAAAACAACATTTTTAAAATATGAAGGACACACCAATTTGATCAAATTTTTCAACAACATAGACTAATTGATCTTTATTATAAGACAATTACTACAAATTTATGCACATCGCCCGAATTCAAAAAGTAATTTAATGACTAAAGTAATACTTTTTTTAACTTTAGTTATTCACCACAAATCTTAAAAAATATTTTATTTTTCATGCTTTTAGCAACTTCGGATGCCATTTTAACCCTTATTGTAGTTTTTTAGTTTTCATGCTTTTATTTGATGGATATAAAATCATGTGATTAGTTCACCATAAAAAGTCAACAAAAAACGCCATATATGGTTTTTTTCTCCATTAGTATAAGTATATAGCGATTATTTCACACTTAAATCACATATTAAGCCGGCATACATTTTTTAATGAAATTTGTAGAAAATTACTTATTTATTTTGAATGAAAATAAATTGTTATCCAATATTTTTGGATATTATTTACATTTACATTTTTGGATATTATTTTTGGATATTATTTACATTTACATTTTTGGATATTATTTTTGAAAATTTATAGAAAATTACTTATTTATTTATATTTTTAACCCCCTGCCCCCACCCTACCCCCACCCTGCCCCACCTCCCCACACACGCATACACACACACACATATATACACATATACACACATATATATACACACAAACATATATATAAATGGAAGAGAGAGAGAGAGAGAGAGAGAGAGAGAGAGAGAGAGAGAGAGAGAGGAGGGAACGGCGGGAGGGAAAAAATAAGGGGGAAAGTGTTTTTGCTGGAAATATTATCACGGTCGTGTCAAGGTCATTGACCGTGATAATTATTTAAAGAATTGTCACGGTCAATGACCGTGACAAGTCCGTGACAAATAAATTTTTCATGGCCTTATCACGGTCATTGATCGTGATAATTCTTTGTCACGATCGTGTCAAGGTCAATGATCGTGACATAAAACGCGTGTTTTTTGTCACGGTCAATGACCTTGACAAGGGTGGCCGACTGAAAGGTGACATTTTGGCCATTTTGGTGTAGTGATCACCAAGGTATTTGGAGATGAAACATTGAGGAATGGAGCTAACTGGAATCCAGCTAACATCTAGTTTGAAAGGAGATACTAGAAGATCAATAAATTCGAGATCATACCAATCCCATAACTCTATTCCTCGTTCAACGTGCATCACAGCTAGAGCATTCAACCATTCCTGCTTAACTGTTGGTACTTCTTCTCATAACCTTCATGCAGAAGAGTAGTGGTTTCCTTATGTTGAAGTTGAAGTTCTTCGATCACTCATTGGCGATCTTCAACCATTTCATAGTAAGCCACATTATTTGTAGCAGCTCGATCAAGTAAGAATTTTAAATATTGATAAGCATCAATTGCTCGCTCAGAAGCATCAGATCCAAGAATATCAACTATTTGTGCTTCAGTAAAGTCTGCACGACCATCTTTGAAGTAATCAGTACACTTCTTCATTAAATTTGTATCATGAGCTGACAAGAGTTCCATCCTAGCAATAAACTAGTAAGGAAAAGTAAAAATAAATCAACAATAGTACAGCTATATTGAACAAGTAAAAGAGAAATCCAGAATAAATAACCAAGTCCATTTTATTGATCATAAAAGAAGAGGGTACAACCAAAGAGACAAAACAACAGAGAAAAGCGAACAAAGTGCCAAACTTTACGCCTTCTCCTTATTCCCTACAACATCATCAGAAAATTTTGAGGAAGGAATTGGTTAATTGGTGGGCAGTTGATGTTGCTCGATAGAAGTTGTTGTCTACTGAACTTGCTTGGAGGACTGAGGGATAATGGCAGTAGGTGTTTGTTCTACTATCAACAAAGAAGATTCTTCAAATCCAGCTTCATCTTCTTCTTCTTCTTTAATAGCAGGACGAGGGCCATGAATGTGTTTCTGAAATAGTTCAGAATCATCAGCAATGTTCAACTCCTTCAACGCTGCAACCCATCCATCCCTAAAGAACTTTAAACTTGCATACTCCATTTGTGTAGAAGTAGCATTTACATTTTTATTCCTTCCTTTATCCCAGCCAGATCTAAAGGATTTTTTCACAATATCTTTTCTCTTTGCCATCTTCGAGGAAGTTTTTTCCCTAAGAAGCTCCTCAATAGACTTCACCTTTTCCTCAAGGTTTTTCTTACACCGTTCAGCCTCTTCAAGCTTGCCATCAACCTCCACCTTACTGGAAATGGCAACCTTTAATTTCTCTTTTACCTCATTAGAACATTTACATCTTGTTGTCGAGCTGTATCAGCCTCCTCCCGAGCTGTATCTGTCTTTTCGAAAGCTTCTACAGCTTTTTGTCGAGCTGTCTCAGCAGATTGGATTTTAGTCTCCCAGGTAGCTTTGTCATCTTCGTACCTCTACCAGGATTCCGCCAAAGATTTTGACAACCCAGCAAGGGCTTCTTCTACCCCACTAGATGAAGTTGAAGCTTTGATAGCATCATCCTTCTCTAAAATATTATTAAAATACACAAAAAATTACAAGACGAAGAAAAGTTCGAATCAGGATGAGAACATTGTACGAAGAATAAAAAGGACAAATATAATAACACTTACTGATGCAAGGTGTAAGGATGCCAAATCAGTAACTTTATCCCGAGGAGTAGAAGTTTTAGCAGCTCGGCAATCAGGGAGAGTTCCAGACCAGATCAATTTCTTAGCCAAGCCAGGAGTAATGATGGCTGGAGAAGTATCCCTCAAAGAAGGTATCCCAACCCCAGTAGGTTGGGCAGAAGCATCCACAGGCTTATCAGCAAGATTCTCAATCTTTTCAAAGGAGAAGCTTTAATCAAAGGTGCTTCCTCTTCTTGAATAACAACCCCTTCAATCAAAGGTCCTGCCTCTTTTGGAGCAATAGGGGGGCTTCTTGCTGACCTCCTTGACAGTTGTAACTGTTCCCCCAGATGGAGTAACATCCTTTTTCTTAGTCCCTTCAGCTCGGACATCCTCTTTACTTTTCTTTAACCCATCATCACCAGGAACAGCCTTGGCAAAAAGGTCAGGCATTCTCCTCTTCTTCGTCATCAAGTCAGCAATAGAGGTACTCAAATCAGAGGAAGATTCTTCAACAACTGAAGAAAATGCTGGAACTTGCTCAAGATCAATCACCAATGGAGGAACAAGAGGGCGAGCAAATAGGAAGCAGCTCTCACATGCTCCCGAGCAATTGATTGATGCAAACCCCAGATAAGTTTCAAATTTTTTATATTAATATAACTCTCTTTTGGGGGTCTTCTCTTGTTGTCAACAAAAAAATAGGAAATAAATATCAGTGACACATTTTATCAAACAAAAACAAAGCTAATTTGAAAAACAAAACAAACAACAAAATGGAGGTAAACAAAATGGAGGTAAACAAAAATAATATTTTTTTTTATAGTGAAGCTAATTTTTAAGTAGCATTGAAGAGGGCATTATGATGCACCAATTGAGGATTGAAAAGTTGATGTGTACAAGGTGAAAAGTAGAGAGGGAGGTTTATATAAAATAATTGTTCACTAAAATTTCTTATTAAATATATATTTTGCATTCAAAAGGGTTAAAATTGATGCCCATTTATACCTATTATTGGGAAATATTTTGTTGAGTATGCAAATCTATACTTTTGAAAGAAAAAGAAGAGGAAGAACAATACGAATTAAGTTTTGAAAGAAAATATGCATTGTTAGAGAAAATATTTTCTATAAGATTATATTTATAATTCAAGTATCGCTCATTTGGTGGATCGCGACAGTGGATTGTTCAAACAATGGTGAATAAGTATACTGGTTGGTTTGAAGTTGAGTTTATATTTTTGGTTGTGACTAAGGTTTGTTTACAAAATAATGAATCTCGATGATTGATTATCAATGAACTGGTTTTTGACGAAGGGACTTCTTGGATACACCCACTTAAATCCTTACATCACTCTTATTTTGAAAAATCTTTGTCTCATTCCATCAATTTTTATCAAATACATAAATTTATTCACTAGGTGCGATGAGTTTCTCAATTTATCTTCTCAAGTAACTTAGTAAATATTTCAATTTTCTGAATTTTTCATACATTCAAAACAAAATTTTAAAATATTTAACAAAATCAATTTTAAAATATATATTATTCTCAAATCGCATTCACTCCCAAAATTTGACATCATTGTGTTCATACTCTAATATACATTCAATTAAAAAAATCGATAAATCTAGTTTAAAAAAGACTATCAAGAAAAAATTTACGAAATCATTTGTAAACTATTGAGGTTCAACTTTATTTATTTTGTTAAGAAGATTTATAAAATTAATACATTAATTAAATAAATACTTTATTAAACTATTATTTCAAAAAAAATTACCAGATATCTTTTTTAATAAGATTTTTTCCCCTTTTTTTGTCCAATTTTTATTTATTATAAATAACAAAAAAAATCCTCTTTTCATCCCAGTTTATATTTATTAAAAAATAAAAACTTTGTTTTTCTCTATTTCATCTCATTTTTTATTTATTAAAAGAAGGGAAAAAAACTATTTTTTGTTCTCCTTTTCATCCCAGTTTTCATATAATTTTTATTTATTTATTTTTACCTTGGTTTTGTTTCGAAAAAAACACAACTTCTAATTATTTAAAAAACATATAGTTGTTTTTTTCTCTTTTTCCTCCCAGTTTTTTATTTATAAAAAAACTTTTATATTCTTTTCTGTCCCATTTTTTGTTTACTGGTTTTTCTTCTATTTTCCCTCCGAATTTTTATTTATTAAAAATTCTATTTTTTTTTTCTTTTTTTGTCTCAATTTCTATATATTAAAGAAAATAAAAACTAGTTTTTATTCATCCTTTTTTCCTCCCAATTTTTATTATTTTAAAAACTAAAATTTATATATTTTGTTGTCTTTTTTGCCCCATTTTATTTATTAAAAAACTGTTTTTCCTCTTTTTCCTTTTAATATTTATTAAAAAATTATAAAAATATAATTTATATGACATAGACGAAAGAGTTAGAGAGGGGGTTTTAAGTTTATATGAGGTGAGAAAAACATTTTGAAATAAGTGAGTTGATATAAGAACTACCTTTCATGGACCGTGACCAGGTCCAAATTTTAATCCTTGGGGCTGGACAAAAAAAATATCAACAAAGAGCATAAATACATAACTCATCATGCCCGATAAAAACAAAATCAAGAGGGTGTAACAGGAATTACGAAAAATTTATTAGTAATTTTCATTATCTATTGCTTCCTTGCGAATGTGTAAAACTCTGTACTACGAATGTTTTTTAACGTTATTCATTTACTAATGAAAATTTCCTTCAGTCAATTTTCACCCTATATTCTAAACTTAAAACCGATAGCAATATTATGAGTCTTTGAGTAAGTTTACAAACCGTGACTAATTTTCACTCAAAAACATTAGTAATGGAAATAGGTTGGGACTAAGCTTACCAAAGTATTTGTAACAACAAAGGCTGTGATTAATACGTTAGCATTATTTATTCCACTACTAGCTACCAAATAATACTTTAATAGTCCCACCTTCTAATTTAACAAGACTGGAATGGATTGGTGACAGTGGCGGGGCTAAATCATTTTTCTTTGAGGGGATGATTTACATACTAATGTTCTGAATAATTAACAGCGAGTCATGAACAGTTTATGTTCTTTTAATTTAAATTATTTGGGTATCCAAAGATAGGTCAATTTACATTCACATGTATCCCTTTGTGGCAGAGAAGAGAGGATGAAAAGTGGGCCCAACTCTGTCGTGGGCAACATACATCTGCTCCAAATAGCAGTGAAAACAACTTCTTATGCATCGTAAGTCCCAAACTGGGAATCCACAGAGAAATTTTTCCCATCCTTTGTTACAAGTCTTTATCAAGGTCAAGACCATTTAAAATGCCAAATCACAAGTTATAAATAAAGTAAGAGATTGTCCGGACGTAATGTCATAGTCCTGGACTTGATAAAAAATGGACATAATTTCGTATAAAAATTATAAAATAGACTTTTATTGTGTATTTTAAAAAAAAAAAATTGGATTCTAAACATATAGGTTAAAACAAATAAATTAATTGGGCCTTTTTTGTTATTCTTTTTTTTTTAACAAACGTCAAATGTTATACACAGTTTCTACGGCACTTGCCACTAGGGTATAACTAAAAATAGAAAGAAGAGGAAAGGAAAGGAAAAAGTAGTTTCTACAACATTTTTTAGTCCTCCTAATCGTCTCACAATTTTCATCATCATTATTGTCATTATTTTTGCCTTAATCTCATCATATGTGATCCGTCACATGGATTCTTTCTTTTCATTCTAATCTATTATATGTATTATTATCATTCAAATTTAATTCCTTAAGATCTCTCGTAATAATTTCCTCCCACGATATCTACGCGTCTCACAATTTTGTCTAACGCAAATGGGCGTCAATTTTATCCATTTGTTTTATTAAAATATAAGGGTATAATGATTAAGTTCTAAAATTGAGGAAAAAAAAAACTCTAAGGATCCATTTGGTTGACAATAGGTAAAAGAGTGGGCACTACAAAATTTGTCGTGGCAAATTTTGCCCAAACAAATTTTACCTAGTTTTTTCACACGAGGCTATCAAACAACCATTAGGCGAAATTAAAGTAAATCCAATTAGTTTATTTAAAAACACTTTTTATATTATATTCAAAACTATTAAAAACAGTTTTTACAATATTTTTATATTACAATTAGTTTAAATATTCACAACATTTTTTTTTTAACTATTTTAAAAAAAATTTAAATTATTTTTTACAAATTTAGAACTGTTTTTATATTAAAACAGTTTTTAAAATGTTAAAAACAGTTTTTACAATATTTTTATATTACAGGTTTTAAAAAAATTGTAAAACATTTTCTTAACAATTTTTTATAATATTAGAAACAGTTTTTAAAATATTACAAAACAATTTTTAAATATTCACAACAGATTTCTAAGGGGTACCAAATAGTCCCTCGAACTTTTTTTAATACACGTTTAGTCCAAGCCATTTTATTTTGCACCAAAAAGTTCTTCACCATGCTAAAAACGCTGGTACAAAATAAAAGGCTTGGACTAAATGTGTATTACAAAATGTTTGAGCGACTTTTTGGTATTTGATCATTTTTTTAACTATTTAAAATAGTTTTTTAAAACTTCAAAACTGTTTTTCTATTCTATTCAAAACAGTTTTTAGAAATGTTTAAAAACAGTTTTTACTATATATTTTTTTATTACGATTTTTAAAAAAATTGTAAAACATTTTCTTAACAATCTTTTATAATATTAAAAACAAAAATATTACAAAACAATTTTTAAATATTCATAACAGTTTTTTTAGCTATTTAAAATTTAGATAACTATATATGGCCCCCTCTTTAATGTTTTTTATATAAATAAATCCTTACAAAAATAATTTACACATAAACCCACTAACACACGTGGTTCCCTTATATTAGGCAGAGCAGTAGGCTGTGATGTATTTTACATAGTAAATGACTGTATTAACCATAGAAACGTGGGCAATTGGTATCCTATAAACAAGGGAAAATACGATCAACATATCACAAACAATCAGCAATGGAATCGTCATGTGCAACAACAACCCATTTGAAAAATTCAATCTATTATTGACAGTTCAGGAATCGCCGACATCAGGGACAACCCGTTAGAAATCAAAATTCAAATTTTGATTTTTGCATCGAAACCTATTTACAAGTAACATAACAAATGGGTGTTTGATTTCAAATTTTGGACCGTAAATTTACTTGTTCTCATCATGAATGATACAATTGTTGGAAGATTCAAGTACAAATCTGCCATAATAGTTATGGCAATGAAGAAGGGTGCATCATTTGAGGATATAATCAACCAATTATCGTCTAAATATGTTGATTTGAAGAAATGTACGTTCCGATTAGTTTATTCCGTTGGTTCACAATCAAATTATTTGCTTGATTCTGATAGTGATGTGATGGGAATGATATTATCATCTTACATGCTGAAGGAGAATTTTGTTGATATTTCTATTATTGACAGTTCAAATAATCTTCCTCCCACTGATTTTGGATTTAATAATGTGCTTTGTGAGAGAAACAACTTAGATTAAAAAGATTATTTGGCGAAAAGCAGATACTCAAGACGGAATTCGTTACTATCGGAAGAATGGAGGAAATACATAAGTCATGTGGATCAAAAATTTGAAGGGGGTGCTAAGGAGTTCCGAGACAAATTGGTCAAGTATACTGCAGAAATGGGTTTTAAGTTTGTATATGTCAAGAACGAGAAATCTAGGGTGACGGCAAAATGTTCTAAAAAAAGTCTGACGAGTGTAAATGGCGTGTCCATGCTTCGGTTTCTCTGTGTAATGGATTTTTCTATATTAGGACACTTAATAATATTTACACGTGTAGTGGTCTAATCCGTACCCGTAAAAGTTCAATGGTGAGTTCAAAGTTGGTGTCATCTGTTTTTGGGGATCGTATTAAGGATAAACCATTAATTAAACCAATTGAATTAGTAAAGGAGTTTAAAGAGAATTTTGGGTTCGATATTCCGTATCACCAAGCTTGGTATGGGAAAAAATGGCAAAGACAGTGTTGCACGGTGGAGAGGAAATGTCATACAAATTATTGGGTGTTTACAAGAACCTTTTATTGGAATCGAATCCAGGTTCTCGTGTTGTTATCGAGTGTGAGTCGGGTACTAATCAGTTTAAGAGGATGTTTATTTCATTTGCTACATGTGTTGTCGATTTTGCATATTGTCGGCTAATGTTGTGTATTGAAGGTACATTTTTAAAAACAAATACAAAGGTCATCTATTAGGAGCGACGGAAAAAAATAGGAATCAAGGTACAAAATATAAAAACTTAAACTCCCAAGGTAGATACCACATGTTAAGTCAAAGTCGTATTTATATTTCTGTGATAAAATCTTATAAAATCGATAACGGCTATGTAGCATATGAATTTTTCTCTATAATTGTTATGGTAATTTTGGGCGAATGTAATTTATTGTCGTAATGTCGGGCGAATATGTATTAGATAAGTTTTTATAGATTGATTTAAACAAAAACTATGACTTAACATGGTATCTAATATATTATTACATATAGTGATTAATATTTGTTTAATTTTAGACATACTCGATATTTTGCGACACTTTAATACGTTACAGTTTTATAAATCCATTGTTCATACATAATGTTTGCTAAATTTATGGAGCCATTGGACTACTAGTTTTCATTTTAAATTTAGTTAACTGTATATGAAACTCACTTGGTATAAATTAGCTTAATGTTCTACTATTACGTAATTAAACGTAAAGGTTTTGGCATATTATAATGAGTTTTTTTTTATCAATTACTCTAATTTGGATTTACCTTAATGTTTGAGTACTACTCATATTTGGAAGTATGTTATATATTTGAGTATTTAAATTATTTTATTTTTAAAGATTCTGATATAGATTTGTAGTAGTATCACAAATTTTCGACCGGTGGGAATTGATTAGTGATAAATAGTTATTTATTTTTCTGTACAGCATGTCATATCATATGTATGTTTCTTCTTAACAACAATTACCCTATGTTGTCTGTTCCAGAATGATGGCTTGTATATACATAATTTGATAATTTATTTATGTTATCTGGCACATAACATAGTGTATTATAAGTTAATGGATTTATGTTCACGTAATGCAGGTATCTTTCCGGTTGCATTTGCGATTGTTAATGGGGAGACCGAAGAAAATTGGGATTGGTTTTTACAAATATTGTCCATTGTATTGAAAGACCATAATAGGGTTATTACTTTTATATCTGACAGGAATGATGGTTTGTGTGTTGATGTATCGAAGATATTTCCTTTGTCTCCTCACGCATATTGTATTCACCACATTAAGCAAAACATACGAGTGAAATATCCCGGGAGGGGGAGGTCTAACTATCGTGATAAGATAGTAGGTTTGTTTGCGTCTTGAGCATATGTTAAAACTGAGCTTCTGTTCGCACAACGAATGAATGAGTATTGAAGGAAGGTGGCGAGGAGGTCAGTTTTCTAGAGGATCTACCATTCAAGAATTGGGCGAGAGCATATTTTATCGGCCAACGATATGGGGAGATGGCATCTAACATAGCTGAGTCGTTCAACTCATGGATACTTGAAGAACGATACTTACCTATCACTCAACTCATAGATGGCATTAGAACAAAACTTATGAAGATGATGTCGGACATGAGATGTTTAGCGGAGAAATGGACAGGTGTTTTGTGTTCAGAAATTGAAAAGATTATAAGAGAGAATTTAGATACCGGGAGAAATTGGTATGTTAGGAAAGCGAGTGAAGATGTGTTCGAAGTGTCTGATGATGGCTCATATACGGTGAATTTATCTCATCGATCCTGCTCCTGTAGAATGTGGCAGATTAAAGGCTTACCCTGTTCTTATGCATGTATTGTTACCCAAGCACGAGGTTTAGAAATACATGAGCTTATTGAAGATTACTTTAAATCTGATTCTTTCCAAAAATCATATGCTTGTCCAATATATCCTGTACCGTCCATACCTAAGGAGATGAAGATTAGCGAAAATGGTATCAAACATCCTACTACGCAAAAACAACCTGGTAGACCTAGAGTGAAAAGGGTAAAACCAGCAGGCGAAGTGAGGAAGCTCAGGTGTGATCGCCGTGGTTCTGCAAACAGGCACAATAGGAAGACATACACGGCTGTCATATGATGTAATACATGCGTGTCATCTGATGTTGGTTGTCACAATCGAATTCGTAACTTTTATAGTTCTTTGTAGACATTTATTTCAAATAAAAGATATGATTCTCTATATGTTTTAGATGTCAACTTCTTATCATGAGTTTTCCCCTTGATGTACAGCTTAATTTAAGATTTCAATTAATGATTTCCCTTTATATTAAGGAACGGGTATATTCATGTACTTACATTTGTTGCATTATTTGTTCGATTATAGGAAAGATTCGATATCCTAATTACCATAAATTTTGAAAATGCAGTCATATATCGGTAGGTATCTACATGTAAGTCAGGTAACTACCTACAAATGATTATGTATTCAATATAAAAAATATGTAGCTTTTTTCTTTTTTGATTGCCATATTTTACTGAAATGTAAACAATTCACTGAAGATTTTGATAATTGTTTGATTGTTATTATCTTGATTGAAAACCATCTGGCAGTTCATTACATGTGTTTTAGCATTCACTATTTATGGGCTAAAACAGAGCTGCAGATATTTGATTCAACCATAAAAATTGGTTCATCTAACTATTCATAAGTTTTGGATGCCAGATTTGAGTTACACAAATGAAAAGAACATTTCGTTAAGTATTAATTTACAAAGAAGTTTGGTTGAACGTCACAATTCCAGCTGCTGTCAACAAATCAAGTAATTTTTACAATTCTGAACATTCATAACTGCAACATCAGATATCCAATATGCACAACTATGAATGGATTTGAATACATGCTCCATTATGGAAGCATCATGTCTATATTCCTTGTTTGGTATCATGCATAGAAACTCAAGTAAATTGATGTGCTTACATTTGCTGCATTATTTGTCCGATTATAGGAAAGATTCGGTATCCTAAATACCATAAATTTTGAAAATGTAGTCATATACCGATAAGTATCTACATGTAAATCAGGTAACTACCTAGAAATGATTATGTATTCAATATAAAAAACATGTAGCTTTTTTCTTTTTTGATTGCCATATTTTACTTAAATGTAAACAATTCATTGAAGATTTTGATAATTGTTTGATTGTTATTATCTTGATTGAAAACCATCTGGTAGTTCATTATATGTGTTTGAGCATTCACTGTTTATGGGCTAAAACAGAGCTACAGATATTTTATTCAACTATAAAAATTGGTTCACCTAACTATTCATAAGTTTTGGATGCCAGATTTGAGTTACACAAATGAAAAGAACATTTCGTTAAGTATTAATTTACAAAAAAGTTTAGTTGAACGTCATAATTCCAACTGCTGTCAACAAATCCAAATATTTTTGCAATTATGAACATTCATTACTGCAACATCAGATATCCAATATGCACGACTATGAATGGATTTGAATACATGATCCATTATGGCAGCATCAGTTCTATATTCCTTGTTTGGTATCATGCATAGGGACTCAAGTAAACCATCATTAGAATGGACTGCTGAAGCCTCATTCCCTTTCAACACATACCACTAGTGACTAATGTAATATGGTATCCCATTAGTAAAACGATGGACATTATGACAACGTTCAACCTTCGCTATGTAACTACTTAAGTTTTCTCAAATCATTCATTTTTGGATACAGATTCGATTCATTTGCTTCATGACATTCCAAACTATATTTACAAGTTTTAGGTGATTAAATTCATATTTGATGACCTCATTGCTTACTACAGTAATTGAATCCTGAGTTCAGCAAGCTATTTTTTCGAATTCGTATAATATCAGCTGAAGTTTGTACCCTATAACCATTTCATTTTCGTGTAAGACGATAAAGTTTATCTAAGTTATAGATTAGCTATTGATGTACGCCATCGTTAGATTGTTATTATCATGATTGAAAAGCATCTGGTAGTTCATTACTATCTTTTTGAGCATTCATTGTGTATGGGCTAAAACAGAGCTGCAGATATTTGATTTAACCATAAAAATTGGTTCACCTACCTATTCCTAAGATTTGGATGCCAAATTTGAGTTACACAAATGGAAAGAACATTTTGTTAAGTGTTAATTTACAAAGAAGTTTAGTTGTACGTCACAATTCCAGTTGGTGTCAACAAATCCAAATAATTTCGCAAATTCGAAGATTCATAACTGCAACATCAGATATCCAATATGAATACCTATGAATGGATTTGAATACATATTCTATTATGACAGAATCAAGTCTATATTCCTTGTTTGGTATCATGCATAGACACTTAAGTTAAACAATATTAGAATGGGTTGTTTAAGCCTCATTCTCTTTGAACACATACCACAAGTGACTAATGTAAAATGGTATCCCATGAGTAAAACGATAATTCAACTTTCTCACAATGCAACTACTGTAATATAATCACCCCGTTCATAATTGATGACATGATTGCAGAATACTGTAATTAAATCCCGAGTTCATATTATAGAAAAGGTTTATCAAATTCGTTTAAAGACTCAATTCAATTATTTAACACAGTATTGGTCAATATATAACCTGGCATTAGAAGTTCTCAAGATTACCCCACTTATATAAGCAGATATACATAAAATTTACACATAGCACATTATAATTGTTTTAAAAACAAGCGCAACATTTTTTTATGCATAACTATGCTACAAACAAAAAAAATAGTTTAAATCTAAAAAACAGTATCTAATAAGTTTGATCTGATGTAATTAGACTTTCATAGCGGAACATGGTATCTTAAAAAGAAAACTTTGAATTCATCGATTCCCAGTCATTCGCTTCCCCATATTTTTGGTGCCGTGGTGAATGACCTGATAAATTGTCCCAGCATTTCCAATATGCACAACTATGAATGGATTTGAATACATACTCTATTATGACAGCATCATGCCTATATTCCTTTTTTGGTATCATGCATAGACACTTAAGTTAAACAATATTAGAATGGGTTATTTAAGCCTCATTCTCTTTGAACACATACCACAAGTGACTAATGTAAAATGGTATCCCATGAGTAAAACGATAATTCAACTTTCTCACAATGCAACTACTGTAATATAATCACCCCGTTCATAATTGATGACATGATTGCAGAATACTGCAATTAAATCCCGAGTTCATATTATAGAAAAGGTTTATCAAATTCGTTTAAAGACTCAATTCAATTATTTAACACAGTATTGGTCAATATATAACCTGGCATTAGAAGTTCTCAAGATTACCCCACTTATATAAGCAGATATACATAAAATTTACACATAGCACATTATAATTGTTTTAAAAACAAGCGCAACATTTTTTTATGCATAACTATGCTACAAACAAAAAAAATAGTTTAAATCTAAAAAACAGCATCTAATAAGTTTGATCTGATGTAATTAGACTTTCATAGCGGAACATGGTATCTTAAAAAGAAAACTTTGAATTCATCGATTCCCAGTCATTCGCTTCCCCATATTTTTGGTGCCGTGGTGAATGACCTGATAAATTGTCCCAGCATTTCCAATATGCACAACTATGAATGGATTTGAATACATACTCTATTATGACAGCATCATGTCTATATTCCTTTTTTGGTATCATGCATAGACACTTAAGTTAAACAATATTAGAATGGGTTATTTAAGCCTCATTCTCTTTGAACACATACCACAAGTGACTAATGTAAAATGGTATCCCATGAGTAAAACGATAATTCAACTTTCTCACAATGCAACTACTGTAATATAATCACCCCGTTCATAATTGATGACATGATTGCAGAATACTGTAATTAAATCCCGAGTTCATATTATAGAAAAGGTTTATCAAATTCGTTTAAAGACTCAATTAAATTATTTAACACAGTATTGGTCAATATATAACCTGTCATTAGAAGTTCTCAAGATTACCCCACTTATATAAGCAGATATACATAAAATTTACACATAGCACATTATAATTGTTTTAAAAACAAGCGCAACATTTTTTTATGCATAACTATGCTACAAACAAAAAAAATAGTTTAAATCTAAAAAACAGCATCTAATAAGTTTGATCTTATGTAATTAGACTTTCATAGCGGAACATGGTATCTTAAAAAGAAAACTTTGAATTCATCGATTCCCAGTCATTCGCTTCCCCATATTTTTGGTGCCGTGGTGAATGACCTGATAAATTGTCCCAGCATTTCCAATATGCACAACTATGAATGGATTTGAATACATACTCTATTATGACAGCATCATGTCTATATTCCTTTTTTGGTATCATGCATAGACACTTAAGTTAAACAACATTAGAATGGGTTATTTAAGCCTCATTCTCTTTGAACACATACCATAAGTGACTAATGTAAAATGGTATCCCATTAGTAAAACGATAATTCAAAGCACAAATCTCTTGACGTAGTGACATGTTCTCACGTTCTAGACGCTGGATATCTCTGTTCCGCGCTGCATCACACATCGAATGGTCTACATTTTGAATTGTTCGTCCAAGCTTATCTTAAGAGACGATATTTCTTTACTTTGCGCACTAACTCTATTCTACAGTACTTGTTTCTCAATTTTGAGTATAATAATTTCCTCTTCTATATCAATAAAAAACTCACGCTGCTTCTTAAATTCAGTTTTGTGACAATGCAACTGTTGTTCAATCTTACCGGCATATTCTACAGATTTTTTATCCCTCTCGTTTGAAGCTTCAAGAAGCATTCTCAATTCTTCATTCTCTATTTTCAGTTTATCATTAACAGCCTTGAAGTTACTCAAATTTTTGTTCCTCTCTCGCGTTTTACTAACATAATCAGGTCTTTCTTCGAAAAACAAATTAATTACATTATCCTCATGTGGCAACACATCATGGAATCTTCTGCGATCAATGGTGTTATCTGACTTGATATCCGTTGAATCATCCAATATCTCAATTTCAACTCTTCTTGGTGGTGGTGTCTGAATTTCTGATATGCCCAAAGTAAATGTTGGAATATCAAAACCACTATCATCTATCTGCACGGATAATAATATAATATTATGTCAGTTAACAAAATGTGAAACGTGTTAATATTTACGGCCTATTAATATACAATAGACAAGTTGAGATACCTCCAACATAGACAGTTTAACATTGTCCATCACATAATATAACTCTTGTAAATTCCATTTGAGAAATTTAGGATGCCTCTCATCGATACCAGGTAAGGGATCAATCAAATTTGATATTTCACAAAGCCAGAAGTGCAAAAAAAAGTAATTACATTAATAAGAACATTGTTAATAACGTAAAGTTTTGGTACAAACCAATGCACTAGGAAAAAAATATCTCACGGGTAACAGAAGCCGACATCCTGATACAGTGCTGGGTGTATTCGTTGAGTTTTCAATTGACTTGAATAGATTATCATGTACTGCAGCTGCCCAATTATATTTCTTCATATCCTCAACATACTCAATATAGTTCTTGTAACACCAAGCAATAGATGAACTAGTGTTTGGGAACAAAACGCAGATGCAAAAATGTAGAGAAACTAAACTAACAGTGTCCAAAACATCCTCGTAATGCACACCTCTCAATGATTTTCTGAGCCCATTTTCAACCAATGTCTTTATCATCTTCTTCGCGCCCTTGAAATATCTATCAGCGAACGAAGTAGTCTTCTTTTTTTCTTTCGCAACTACTATTGGTGCACTATATGACGGAAGCCCAAACAAAGTTGATATATCAATTGGGGATAGCTCAATTGACGTGTTTCTAAACAAAAACTTCTTGGTATCCTTGTTGTAACGTTGGATAATTGAGATTATTTTCAAGTTGCACTTCTTCACATATGACTCTATGACCTTTCCTTTGTAATATGCTTTGAACATTGGCCAAAAAGGTGTGTCCATCAATTTTTTAATGTGCTTGTCTTTGAAAAAAGCTTTGTTATCTCGCATAAATGTGTTAAAGAATACCAAACTGCATCGAAATTGATCGTGTTCTCCTGTTTTTCCTGGTTCGATTTCATCATTATTATCGCCCATCTAATTGCACACAAAATAACCAAAAAATTGTTTAGATAACGGAGGTGACACAATTTGAATGATATTGCAAACAATAAAGTATCTAATGTATAGTGGTTTAAAGCACACAACTCCATTTGTATTTCTAAGGGAATGAAATATTGTTTACAAATTTAAATTTGACAGATACCAACCAATGTATCCCCCATCTCAAACAACCCTCATGTATTTTACGACTATACATATAAGTGCATTACATTTATGAAATAAAACATCAAGACAATAAGCTTGTATATTTATAAACAAACAATTTTTCATTTAAAGATACTTTGCGAATTATCATAAAGTTAATTCAATTTTTTTGTTACACTAAGTATTTATAAAGACAGATAACTTTATATACCCAATATTGTATATATTACAATAAACACAGTTAGCTTTGTGCACACACACACACGTATATATATATATATATATATATATATATATATATATATATATATATATATATATATATATATATATATATATAGAGAGAGAGAGAGAGAGAGAGAGAGAGAGAGAGACACACACACACACACACCGCAAGATAACAATAAAAGTAAAATAAAAATTCACTGATTTATGAAAAAAAAAATTATATTCCAGGACTTTACTCATATATTTATCTATTTTATCAAACAATTTTCACTACGAATACATATCACTTTCGTTTTAGCCTAAAAATATCTCCATTACTACTCCAAAAAAAAACTTAACTTCTTTACCAACATGCATGTCATCAATGTCCCAAATCAGAGGATCATAAAATCGTTCAATACCTTTTCTTTGCAATGTGTTTTGGTATCTTCTAATCTGTGAATACCTTCCAATTTTCTCACTGCTATCCGACTCTTCACAATCAAAATCTTGGAATATAAAATGTCTTTGCTCTGATCGAAGAATGATGCATTGCCCAGAGGTGATGATTTAGTCGTTTGGGAATCCCACAAATAATGAAAATGGAAAATGATGAGCTCACCAAGTAGGAGGGAAAAGAGGAGCTGAAATATCTTTTAGATTTTCTCAAGTGTGGCTTTCAAGGGTATCTTTGAGATTTTATCATTTTTACAATAGACACTTCACAAGTCAAAGGGTTTCTTTATACATTTTCAAATAAGGTGGACTTATATGTATATATATTTAGTATCAAGGGGTGATATCTATATGCCCCTTTAAAGTCGTTTTTTAAAACTTTAAAACTGTTTTTATATTAGATTCAAAACAGTTTTTAAAAATGTTAAAAACAGTTTTTACAATAATTTTATATTACGGTTTTTACAAAAATTGGTAAAACATTTTCTTAACAATATTTTATAATATTAAAAACAGTTTTTAAAACATTACAAAATAGTTTTTAAATATTCATAACAGTTTTTTTAACTATTTAAAACAGTTTTGAAATTATTTTTTAAAACATTAAAACTGTTTTAGAAGTTAGCAAATTTTTTGGCAAATATTTCTCACTCAAATAGTTAAGCAAAGTTTTCCAACAGCTTATGTATAAAGGGTGTTATACACTGCAAATAATGTTACGACAAATTGTGCAATCAAACAGTCAAAAAGTGAGCAAATTTTCATATTTGCCAACTTTTTTGCATCTGTCATGAAAAATAATGTCAACTAAACAGACCCTAATATTTTCTTAAAACTTTAAAACTCACTTTCATCTCTTTCTCTTGGAATTATAGAAAGAAATCCACGTTTTTGTTTCCTTTCAAAACCATCCATCTTCCTCTCTCTTTTCTCTCAAAGACCCCCTTGATTCTTACTAAAGAAGGTAATATTACATACATTTAAGATTTTATGATTGCTAATGTTATTTTTTATTGTAGGTTTGTAACTTATTATCATTTTATTTTACTAATTATTTAATTTGGTTAGATTGGATGATACGTCATATTGACATTAACTTTGGTTACTAGAATTAATTTGTTATTGTTTATGGCGTGAATAAATTTTTTGTTATTTATTTTAGATTATTGTTTGAATTAATTTGTTGCAATTTATTTTAAAGGCTTGACATATTTAATGGTTTGAGTTAATTTAATTTCGTTGTTGTTTAAGATTTTGCAACTTGAAGTATTGAATTGCTAATTTGAACTAATTCCTTCCTTTCTTAGTTTATGACCATCATTTATTTTAGGAGTTTGATTTATTTTAAGGTTTTATTATTAATGTACTATGTGCATTTGTGCTTTTATATCCGAGAGTATTTTATTTGAGTTATAATTGTCTAAAAATACAAATAATTAATCAAATATTTGTAAATAATTTCAGATTGGGGGCTCCCACCCAAGCCCTGTAAAGGGTTGATGAGTTCTACATAACGTAGAAAAAAATTATGGTTCCGCCACTTGTCATGAGATCAGATATTTCAAGTAATGAGTGTGATGTTTCTATTATGCAATATCAAACTGTATATATTTATTCTACATTTGAAAGGACACTAATTTGTTTTTGTCCTAGTAAAATGACAAACAATATAAAGCATAAGTACTACGTTCAATATATGTTTTTGCATGCAAACACGCAAAGCTAGAGGCAAAAGTAGAATCAAACAAAAGGAGAAAAAAGAAATGAAAAGACAACAATGAATTTATACATTGGTTCTGCTAAAGGTTAACTAGGGGGCGGATCGTTCGAAGAGGGGCGCTGCCCCAATTAAAAAAAAAGTTTTTTTTTAGTAAAAATTCAAACTTAAAAATTACATCCTATTATTTTCAAATATGAAGCTCACCCCCCAAACAAATTTTTATAGAATTGTTTTATTTTTATTTTGCAATAATTTTTTAGTCCCATGACTCTTGGGAATTATTCTTCAACATTGTTTTAGTTATGATTAGAATAATTAAATCCTTATGGTGTTTATCAAGCAAAACCCATTAAACAAGTTGAAGAATTGGTGATAGTTTTTTTTGGGTATTGCGTATTTACAATAATCTGGGGTGGAGTCAGGATTTCACGCCCAGACGAGCTATTTTAATGGTGATTTTCGGGAATTTGAGGGCGGGAGTTTTGAGTCGAATTTTTTTAAGATTCTTTTTTAGTATTCACCAAATAATTACTTAAAAATAATTAAAGATTATTTTAATTAAAGATTATATAAATATCTAACAATTAATATTATAAACTTATAGATAACTAACAATTAATACAAATTAGTTAATACTCAAAAAGTAATATAAAACATAAAATAATTTGAAAAATCTTCAAGAGTCTTATTAGGTACGGGCTGAATTTAAAGAAATTACATTTTTACCCAGAATGTTGGAAAAGTTATTTTTACAAACTTTATATTTTGAAAACTTGTAATTACGTCCTTAGAATAAGTTTCTACTATTTGACTAAAAAAATTCGTAAAGGGCGTGGCCGCCCAACTTGCAAGCAAGATTATCTTGCGGTTACAATTCTCGTACACGTGCTTGCATCATGAGTTAATAACAAAATTTTCTTGTGGTTACAATTCTCGTATTTGTCCTTAATAATTGAGTGATTCCAGGGAGATCCTCAAATTGTACACAAAATAAAAGTCTGGTAATATGTCAAACATGTAGTGGTTAATGCGGCTGACGCGGACCTATAAACATAAAAACACCAACCAATACCCGTGTGACATCACCGAATTTAAATTTTGTGTGCAATTTTGAGGTTCTCCCTAGAATTATTCTTAATAATTTGGGGAGTCACCGACCTCTAATGTTCAAATCTGAATTATTAACTTCAATTTACAGTCAGGTTAAATGATTGTAGGTCGATTAGGTTAACATGAGTTTTCGTTTCGAAAATTATTTTGTTTAAATTTATTTAATTTTACGTAGTGTTCTATACTGATTTCATTCTAATTTAAAAATCTTTAATTAATTTTTGCATTTGTCAATGATAATTAATAATCAAGACTAATGCATATCAATTATCGTGATATTTGTTACATAGATAGTCAGCTAAAAAAAATTAGACACTTCTTTAGTGAACCATAAAAAAAAAAGAGTGAACTTTTAATCGGGGGCGGAACGATAATAAATTTTATTTTGTTCAGTATTACTAGTACACAAATTATATTTAGGTCTATTTGATTGAAATTGATTGAAAGGATTTATAATTAAATTCAAGCTCGAATGCGCTAACTAAATCAAAGTTTGATTTTGAAGTATAGGTAACCAAACTCCCATTCGGGTTTTAGCTCATCGAAAAGAAATAGACCTACCACTAATTCTTCTTCCATTATCTTTCATACTGCAGTGGTGCAGGATAGCATTCCACAAGTCAAGTGCTTTTGCTGGTCTTTTAAATTGTCGCCGTGATGTTCGCATATTTCTTGAGTAAATTTGGTCAATTGCCCGCAACCAAAGTGGGGTTAGATAGATGTTTCAAATAAGTGATAATAGTACGGAAAAAAAAAGATCAAATACCAAAAAAAATTTCAAATATTTTTTAATATACATTTAGCCTAAGTCTTTTATTTTGTATTAAAAAATCATTTATTTTCTTATCTTTAAAGGTCCGCGCCAGCGACATGGTAAAGCCTTTTTGGCATGATGAAGGACTTTTTGATGTAAAATAAAAAGACTTGGATTAAACGTGTATTAAAAAAAATTCGAGGAACTATTTAGTATATGTTCCAAAAAAAATGCAATACAACAATAAATTTGATTGTGTATTCAAAAATTTTAATTTAAATATTATTTTTAAACACAATTTTTAAATTTAGTTTATGTGTCTACGAACAAATATATATATATATATATAGTACTGCTCTTGTGCGGATCAGTTCGCATTTTAAGAGTGCGGAGCGGATATATGTTACCTCGCTGCGGTGGCGGAGCCAGGAATAATTGGTGGTCTGGGCACGAAAGGAAAATTTACGAGAGTTCGGGGGCGGTAACCCACGATTTTTTTTTTGAGGAGTACTTATAATAATCTTTTAACTGCATAGAAAATAACATGGCGCTTCGACTGAGTATTCACGAGCCCTTTTAAAAAATCTCTCCATAACTGAATTAAAAAAAATTCAACAACATTTTTAGAATATATATTGTGATTAGGTGTAAAATATTGATTTGTACAAAAAAAAAAATCAACAACAAAAGCAGATATATATTTTCAGTTAGTGGTGAAGCCTTCTTTTATTTTCAACATCAAAAGCAAATATATATTTTCAGTTATGGAGAGCAAAGTGCCCTTCTTTTACATCTAACAATGAATAAACATGTTAGATGTAAAAGCATATGGATAAACCAATAAAAAATTCAACAACAAAAGCAAATAGATAAAATTCAATAATGACAGCAATAAAAAATCTCTACATAACTGGATATATATTTTCAGTTAGATGTAAAATTCAGTTATGGAGAGCAAATAATTACTACAAACTAATAACAACATTTATACAAAAAATAATCATCTAACAATGAATATTTTCTACACAAAATTTTACCAAGTCTTAACAAACCCTAACAATGAATATTTACTAAAAAAAGGTGAAAAGTAAGAGGAATGATAAATATATAAACTCAAAATAAAATGGAGAGAGGTTGAAGAACATACTTTTATTTGGTGTAGAGATATAAGCTTATCTCAACAAAATAGGAAGAGAAGAAGAGAGAATAGGGAGACCAAGGCAAAGAGGGAAAATGAGTATAAATTTAGGGATGTTTCTTTTTACGGTGAAAGGGAGGTTTTGTTGTCAATTTTTTTTCCTTTAATACCCTTACTGATATATGTACATATAAAAAAATTTGGAAATTACCTATTCTGGCTGGGCCTGTGCGCGGGCAAGTACAATGTGGCTCCGCCACTGCCTGACGATGAGCCAGAAAAAAGAGAGTATGTGCCTATAATTTAGTCAATAATTTCTAGGCTCACCGTCAGGTGACACATGTCCGGTCCGCACTCTTAAAATGCGGATTGATTAGCACAAGAGCAGTATATATATATATATATATATATATATATATATACAGGAATTTTCAGGAAAGGACCTCCAAAAACAGACTAAAAACGGACTGATTTTTAAAAAATAGTAAAATATATTTTTTTTGAGTTGATTTTTTTTCTGGTATATATAGACATACATGGGTACCCCCCAAAAAAAACCAGCTCAAAATGAATTTGTTTGCTATTTTAAAAAAATCTGTCAATATATGTTTGGGTTTGTGCCAGCAAAATCTGACAGATTTTGAAAGATTTTTTTAAAATAGCAAACAAATTCATTTTGAGCTGATTGTTTTTTTAGGGATACCCATATATTTCTATATATCTCAGAAAAAATATTAACTCAAAAAAATGCATTTTACTATTTTTAAAAAATCGGACCATTTTGGTTCATTTTTAGTCTAAAAAACGGACGTCCGTTTAAGAGAAGCCCTCATATATATATATATATATATATATATATATATACTCGTGTGGAGTTCTAATACTTACTATTTTGAGGCTCATAACATCCGCCCAAAGGGCACAAGTTATCATTTTCCATATATATATAGTCAAACTCTCTAAACTAAAGATTTTTCTATGGTTTCTCATACACCAAGCGTTGTCGACGTCTGATCAGCTCAACTTCTACCACAAAATCCCCTCTCCAAACTGTCCGCTTTGTGACTTGACGGACTCCAACACCCATATTTTTACAGACTGCCAACATTTTTTCAAGTTCTGACTATTCACGGATCTCCATTCTCAGGTAACTGGAGGTTCGCTGCGGGACCTCGTCGCTTACTGCTCATATAGTCAACCTATTTTTCTCTCTCCGAGCATGGTGGCTCGCTCCAAACGAAGTCCCCTTTCGTCATAAGTCAATTATTCAATCTCGCATTGTACATTCGGTATCTGACCAGATACTTCAATTTCTTACTGCACACAACTCTCCGTCTTCGCAATCTCAGGGGATTGCGAGGAAGTTCCACATTGCCTGGTCACCTCCTGCTCAATCATTTTTTAAGTGTAATACTGATGGGGAAAAATCCCACATTACAGGACTCGCGTCCATTAACGGGATTATCCGTCACTCTATTAGTGAGTTTCTCTTAGGCGTCACATGCAATAGGGGTTATGTGTCATCATTGAATGTCGAGCTTTGGGCCTTAAAAATGGAACTTGAACTAGCTTTTTGTGCCGAAATAATATGCATTGAAATAGAAACAAACTGTCAAATTGTGCTTTCCAGGACAACAGCCTAACATCCAGTCCACAGGGTTTTGACGCAAGCCATCTATGACGCCCTCCGGTGTTTCCACCATGTCACTATGTGTCTGTGCTTTCGTGAAGCTAATGTTTGTGCAAATGTTTTTGCTGCTATGTCAGTGTCTAGTTCGTTTGTTTCTTGGGTTTTTATGTGTGGACCTCGTTCTTTACATCCTTTTTTTACTCGTAACCAGAGTCAGGTCACTACAGTCAGGTCAACAGTAAGGAACATCACATGTAAAATACCTTGTTTTGAATAAAGTTTCTGTTTTTGAAAAAAAAACTCTCTAACATACCTGTGAACATACTCATTTTAAAAAAATAGTAAAAATACATATTTTTCAATCAAACTTGGTTTACACGGTCTACATAGTAAGGAGAACATTTATAAATAAAATCATTAAAAAAATTCAATTCGAAAGTGGTTAAATTTTATTAGGGAGCAATCCCAACATCTTTTTTTTAAGATGTCCCACTTGTAGTTGGTTACACTAAAAGTGGAAAACGTTTTCTTATTTAGAAGGATGAAAGTGCTTCTACTAACAAAGACATTGCATCCCACGTTTTTTCACAACAAGCAATTTTTATGCAACTGTTAAAAATGGAACTTATTACAAAATATAAAGAACATGCGATGGGAGCCAGAAAATAATTATAAAAGAGGACTCCAAACAAAATAGCTATATTATTTAACATATAAATAATAGTATATTATAAAATTGAATAATACATACATGCACGTAATTTTGTGTAAATGTACATATATAATTTTTATTTATTATAATTACACACATATTAATGTATTGTATATGTATATGATATATTAAGGTATAAATGGATAAAAATATAGAGGATGAATGATTCTAGGTTGAAAAATAAAAAATACAATTTAAAAAACACTATTTTGTCATTTTTTGGAAACTTGATTATAACACATAAATATTATAATTCAGTATTTAAAAATAGGTGAGTCAAATGCAAATTGTTACCAAAATTATATTTAAACACAAAAAACATATTATAATTCATAACCAAACAAGCCCTAAATTTCTCGCTATCCTTTTATACTACCCAAGGTTTCAGACTCGCACGATTCATAGACAATTATAAATACTAATCTTTTGTAAATTCTCGACGAAAAATGTGGTTCTTAACCATGTGTGCTTTAAACATTTAATAAGCACGTTTTCAATATCTACTACAAAATTTGTATACTAAATTATTAGTAATTATTACATCACCTAAGTCTGCAATACAATAAGTTATACCTATATTGCATATTTGTTTAAAAAATTATGCATGCCAATAAAATAAAAGTACATGCTTATGATAAATTTTGCGTCTTTCTATATAATAGCTTTTAATGAATTAAATACTTAATTAATTAATTAATTAATTAATTTGTTTTGCTCTACCATTGTCGGTGCCCGAGTCCGGATGTGAAACGAGGTGGGTTAGTCTCAGGTTGACTGTCAAATGTAAAATTTATGTCAAATCTTGTGATGAATCCTCTAATTAAAAGAAGAAACGTAAATAAAAATAACATACATAAAATCAGATTTGGTACGTGGAATTTAGGCACACTTACTGGCAAGTGTAAAGAACTTATGTATACATTAAAATGGAGGAAAATCAACATAGCATGCCTGCAAGAAACTACATGGAAAGGGAAAAAGACTAGAGAGATATGAGAAGGTTATAAATTATTTTACTAGGGAGGAATAGATAATCGTAGAAATGGGGTGGGTATTGTTGTTGATCACTATATGAAAGATAAAGTTGCAGATGTTAAGCGATGGGGTGATAGATTAATGAGTATTAAGATCGTCTCATATAAAACAATATTGAATATTATAAGTGCTTATGCGCCCCAAGGAGCTTTAGATGAAAATGCCAAGAAATCATTCTGGGAATTACTGGATGAAGTATTATAACAAATTACTACACATGAAAATATTTTTTGGGGAGGTGACTTAAATGGCCATGTGAGAGTAGAAAGATATGGTTATCCAAGGAAACACGAAGGTTGTGATTTTGGTACAAGAAATTAAGAAGGTAAAACTATCTTAGAATTTGCTAATGCACATGATCTAACGTTAACAAACATATTTTTTTTTAAATGGAATAACATTTAAAAGCGGAGAGAATAAAACTCAAATATACTATTGCTTACTTAGAAGAAGAGACTTGTACACATATAATGACTGTGAAGTTATACCACGTAAAAGCTTAACAAATCAATATCGGCTATTAGTAATAGATTTAGCAATTAAAGGATTTAAGTATCAAAAAGAAAAAATATGTTATCAAAATATAAAATGGAAGGGATTAAAAGGATGCAAAGAGATTGAATGTAGATAGAAGTTCCTATTAAACATGAAGTGGAATTGGAACGGCAATGTTAACAACAATTGGTCAAAAATAAAGAATGATATTGAGAAAATAGGTAAGCAAGTTTTAGGTGAGACTAAAGGAAAAAGATTGATGAAAAAGTGACTTAGTGGTGGAATGAGGAAGTGCAAAAGATAATACAAAAGAAACGAGTAAGTTTTAAAGAGTGGCAAAAGAGTAAAAATTAAGAAGATATAAAATTATATAAGAAGTTAAAAATTGAAGTAAAAATATCATTAGAATTATGCAACAAAACGTACTAAATAATCTTTATAATAAATTGAGTACCAAGGAGGTAAAAAGGAAATATATAAATTGGCAAAGAATAGAGATAGATTGACAAGGGATATGGGTCCAGTTAAGTGTATTAAAGACGTAAATCAAAATATATTAATTAACCATATAAAAATTCTAGATAGAAGGGAAGAGTACTTTCACGGATTATTGAAGGAACAATATCCGAAAAAGATGTCGAGAACATTAAAACAGAATATTGGAATGGTATGTCCGATTACTGAAAAAGAAGTAGATATTTTAATAAGGAAAATGGGAAAGAATAAAGTGGTTGGCCCGGATAAAATACCCATAGAGGTGTGGAGAAACCTTGAAAGTCTAGGGGTAGAATGGTTAATAGTATTGTTTAATGAAATTTTAAGAGAAGGAAACGTGCTAGATGAGTGGAGAAAAAGCACCATAATAACATTGTATAAAAATAAAGGTGATATACAATACTACGATAATTATAGAGGAATCAAACTGATGAGTAACATTATGAATTTATGGAAAAAGGTTATAGAACAAAGATTAAGAAACAAGTCAACTATCTCGAAAAATCAATTTGGATTTATGCCCGGGAGATCCACTATGGAAGCTATTTACTTATTAAAACAGATAATGGAGAAATGTAGAAGTGAGAATAAAAACTTATATATAGTCTTTATAGGTATAGAAAAAGCTTATGATACAGCACCTAGGGATATAATTTGGTGGGATTTAAGGAGGAAAAGAATCCCTATGAGTTATATTAAAGTTATTGAAGATATGTATGATAACACAAAAATTGGAGTAAGGACTATATGTGGAAAAACTATTGACTTTGTGATTAAAATAGGTTTACATCAAGGATCGGCCTTAAGTCCTTAATTATTTGTTGTAGTTTTAGATGAGATTACTAAAGACATTCAAGAAAATGTCCCATAGTGTATGTTGTTTGCGGATGATATAGTTTTAATAGACACTTCAAAGAAAAGCTTAGCGATGAGAGTAGATATTTAGAGAAAAGCCGTAATAAAACGAAATTTATGGAATGTAAATTTAATAATGAGGCATCGAGTAATACAATGTTAAAGATTGAAGAAGAAATGATCAACTAAACTAATAAATTTCGTTATCTAGGTTCAATGTTATAAAGTAATGGGGATATTGATGAGGATGCTACGAGTAAGATATCAATTGGTTGGATGAAAAGAAGGCAAGCAAGTGGAGTGTTATGTGATAAAATGATAACTAATAAATTAAAAGGAAAATTTTATAGAACAGTTGTTAGGCCAGCGACCTTATATGGAGCGGAGTGTTGGGCATTATAGAAGAAGCATGAACAAAGTCTCCATGTTAGTGAGATGAGGATGCTCCGGTGAATGATGGGAATTACTAGAAATGACAAAATAAAAACCCAATGCGTGAGAGAAAAGTTAGGAGTAGCTCCCATTAACGATAAATTAAGAGAAAGTAGACTTAGGTGGTATATACATGTGTTGCGTAGACCAGTAAATGCCTCTATAACAGGAGAAAGATTGTTGGAAATGGAGGCTAAAAGAAAAAGAGGTCTCCCTAAGCTATCGTGGGAAGAAATCATTAGGAGAGACCTTAAGGAATTAAACTTGAATGATAATAATGCATATAATAGGTTAGAATGGAAAGAGAATCCATGTGGCCGACCCCATATGATGGGATTAAGGCAAGGATGATGATGATGATGATGATGATGATGATAAATTAAGCATACTTGTTACATTATTATTGTAAGCGGAATTCCCATGCCTACAACGTAGCCTAACTCAAAGCCTACAACACGACTTTATTTTTCCTTGGCGAACCGTGTGCTTGTTACACAAACTTGAGTTCAATTATGATGACATATATATATAAGAAAAAAAATATAACATTTGAAGGTGCATTATAATAATAATATAAGGAAGTGTCGAGTTATGATTGAGACATGGGGGTGATACTTGTGCAACCACTAGAACTATCCCCATTATCATTATATGTTAAATACCGTTGAAATAAAATCTCAGTTAGGACCATTTCCCACTCAAACCCGGATTGCATCATATCTATGTCGCCATTACACTCAATATACACTTTTTATGTGTTTAAACCCCAAAACTTATATAAAATATATTTGTACATGGGTGTATACACATATTTATTTTTATAGAATCTTAAGAATTTAGTCTCATTTTGTAAAATTCATTTGTAGTCACTCCCATATTTTTATTTATTTAGTTGTTGGTCATATTATAAGCACTATGGAACAAGTGTAATCATATACGAAAATAAAGAGTGACAGTTACAGAGTGGTTATGAGAGGTTTGGGTGGTTATGGAGCTTGTTACAAATTATAAATAAAGTATTCCAATTTATTTAAAACGAGTGTCAACATTTATGCTATTCCACACAAAAATTGTACACAAATGATTTGAACATTTTCACAAATATACTAAAAAACATATAAATTAATATACTATAAAAATTGTGTTTTCATCTAATAATGATCGATAAAATTAAACCACTGATAATACAATTTCTTTTTAAATTATCAGGTGCACAATTTATGTGTTAAATCCATTACGGGATTAAAAAAAAGCATCACAAAGTATGGATAAATGCACAAATAATACATTTGCCTTAGCATCAAGGAAAATAATGGGGAGGTTTCAACAATAAGATGCCAATGAATTTACTAACTAATTCTTTAACTACACAATTACTAAATAATTAATATATTCATAAACAACAAAATCCCACAGACATACCCAATACATACACACACCAACACAAAAAAACAGAGTTATAAAATAAGCCCTGAAAAGGTGAGAAATAAATTAAAATTAAGAATAAAAACTACCAATCCTTTTACAGTAATCAGTGTGAGAGTCGCAAATGGTAGGCGGTCGTCGAAGCAAGACTACAAGATAAAGAAGTTGAAGGATGAGAGAAGTTATAGAAATATGGATGTTGAGAGAAAAAAGTACAGAGCTTTAGACAGGGAATTCATTCTTCTTCTCCCCCTCCCTTCTTGATATTATCCCGCCTCTCTTGGCCTTGGCTAGACTATCATGTGATCTCGTACCTTGCTTACTAGCTGATCTAATGAATAGAAAATGCGAAAGTCATATTTACTACAGAATTCCATCCCCTTGGCATGACGGATCTCGAATAGGGTTTCTCAAGGGCAATATCAATATCCATTCCCTAACGATGCTCTCTCATTGCCATTGAATGCCATATTTTAGAATAAATTTTGGACTTATTTTATTCTAATGGATTTCGTAAAGTCAAGTTTCTCCCTTCTTGTTTTAGTTTTCAACAAGGGGCAAGAGGCAACGAGCTGCGCAAAAGTCGTTGCGCGTTAGTACATCCCTTGGTCGTTATCACTTTACTAAGATAAAGCAAACAAATATTTCAATTACATCCAGAATGAATATAAGATCTATCATCACGCCATTTTGCTCCATATCTTTTGTAGTTTAGGAGTTTGTTTTGAAAATATCTTAAGGCAAAGTTGTTCACCCTTTAAGAAAAAATAAGACGTGCTTGAAAATTAGTTATAACTTTTTCTAATTTAAAATTCTCCAAATAAGATGTTCAAAATTTTCTTTTTACATGTGTTGTTCTAAAATGAATACAAATATTATGAATGTCCTCATAAGCACATCGAACATAAAGAAAATGGGGTACACATTAGTATCGTTGTAAATATTTGTTCAAACAAAATTATTTTTCTATAAACATATATATATATATATATATATATATATATATATATATATATATATAAGTATCTTCACCTCCTTTAAAAGTATTTTATGCATGCTAAATTCAAGTAAATCCTTTTTTCTCAATGTCACTTGTAGATGTTTTTTTCAAAAGAGTTAAAAAGAGAGTAAATAGATTCTTACATTTATTCTAGTCGGAGAGGTGGCTCATGCTCTCTCAAAAAGAACATTATAGATATAAACCACACGATGTGCGATCATTTTATAACTTTGACTTTATAGATAAAATAATTAATAAATATATTATTGCATTTTGAATGGATTTTGTGACACTTCGGTGATTATTTTGGGTATTTATGAAGTGCAATAGCATCAAAGACAATTGTTAATAGTTGTACCCTATAAAAATGGTTAAGTAGATAAAAAGGGGTTTTTAAGTTAATTTTATTTATTGTGATGTCCATAAATGAAGTTGTGGTGTTTATTTTGACAAATTAATCAAATTTTGTATTAGAAAAGTGTAATAAAGAGGTGAAAATTTAAAACATAAACATAGAGTGGGAAACTCCTCACATAACCTGATAACACAACACAAACCCAAAACAATAAAAATCTTAATGGGTATGAGTTTTTTTTACGGCGATCGAGGTGCTACATACACTTTGAAAAATCGTTACCCGAACTTAAATACGCATGACACAAAACAGTCATAACATGATCCATTTTCCACTGAAACACACAAATATAATATGACACGACCCTTTGTTCCGTTAAATAAAACGTAGAAATCTAATTATTACTAATAATTAATAATGGATAATAGTAATTTTTTCTTGCACAAACATGTGTGTGTGTGTGTGTGTGTGTGTGTGTGTGTGAGAGAGAGAGAGAGAGAGAGAGAGAGAGAGAGAGAGAGAGAGAGACAGAGAGAGAGAGAGAGAGAGAGAGAGATGTCCTAATACATCTAACACTACTTCTCCATTTGATTATTTTTTGTGCACCAGATAAACATTGGTAACAAATTCTTTATCTTCTATATCTAATAGAACCAAGCACGTGTGTATGTGAGAGAGAAACATATCTCCACATATAGTTAGTTACCTGAACCTATATATAAACGACACCTTTGCCTCTATGAAATGAACATCTCTATATAGAAATAACCACAATATTATAATATCATATATCTCATTTTTTCAAACCCACTTATGAATATGTAAATATAACTATGAATAATCGGATTTTTCTCCCCCCAAATTGGCACATGGATCTATACGCACACATATATATACACGAATAAAGAATCCATATATACCACTTTTTGCTAAACTATTATAGAAATAAATTTTGCATACATCTTCATAAGCAAACCAAAGAATTCATTTTTAAAACCACTCCAAAAAACTATAAAACACACTAAAAAGTGTGTGAAAAGAGAGAAGATGGGGAAGAGCTTCTGGGATGAGAGAGAGAGATCGTGGGATGATTTTGATTGAAGTTCCAAATTTAAAGAGATTTAAGGTGAACTTTTGGTATACTTATTAATGAAGGAAAATCAAATATAAGGTAAATGAGTAGTTTGATCATTAATGGGTTGGTGAGAGGGGTACCAAGAGAGGAAAGAAGAGTGGAAGGCAAAGAGATCAGCGTGGAATTTAAATTTGAAGGGGTAGAGCAAGATACTAAATCCAAACTCAATGTCACCTTAAAAATCAAAGAAAGTGAAGAATTAAAAAAAAAAATCATTAATAGATACATGTGTCACACTATGATGAAAAGATCCAGTTTTAGGTATATACTATAGATTACTCATGAGGCTTATTTGGTTTGCATGAAAGTTGGGCGAAATTTTTTTCTTTTAAATATTTCATTTAGTTATAAGTTTTATTTAGCTGGACAAACGTAAAATAGGTCATATTGATTTTGGCCTCACTTTTGAAGTTCCAATAAAATATTAATTTAATTATTTAAATTTAAATAGTAAATGGAGGTTATTTATTTATTTATTTATACCACTTTACCTAGGAGTATTCGTGGTATGGTTTTTTACCATACCATACCGTTTTGGTCCCAAAAAATTAGTATTGCTTTAGTACTTTTAATTAACAAAAATCGAAATTACTGATCCTAAAAATATCAATTTTTTGTGGTTGATTTTAGTTTTAAAATTTTCATAATCGATTTACTGACTGTACCGCACCGTAATTATCGAAACGTGAAATACCAAATTAGCGTGATGAAAATACCGAATGATATTATCGAACTAACCATACCGAAATACCAAATTAAATAAAGCAGAAATACCAGTTGGATCTGCTCGAAAATAAATCGATATGTCCTAAATCACATCAGTAAATGTCCCTACTCACCGGGATCACGTATAGCAATACAACATATTCTTATAAGTCTATTATGCAATACACGATAACATATATACACGTATATATAAACTAAACCCTATTTTAGGTTAAAACTAACACAAGTAAATCATAACTTGAAACAACGAACACAAAGTCTCACCACACCATATAATATAGCCCAAACATCCCAGCATAATTATCACTAAAATCTTGTACGTAACATACTTATCTTAAGCTCAGCTCCGCAGTCTTGGCGTGGCGATATCATGTAGGTATCCTTGATTACCCCATAAATGGTAAATTAATTCTTCGCGATACTTCTCCACCCATTAACTTATGGTGCAAAACTTTTCTCAGTTCTTTTTTCGCAGCACTACCCATCTCCACTGGCCAAATATCGTACTAGTTCTCAGATTAAAGGGTTTTCTCTACACGTTTAATACCGATGCACTAACATCCAATAACTTCACCCTACCCTCAATGTTTATTAAGGTACATGCGTGTAATATCCTGCAACGAAGCTCGAAAGAACTTTTCCCAATGCACTACTCCTTAGCATTGTCGATTATCAAAATTTGTGGATCCCAAGCACATAGCTAAAATATTAGCAATTCAATCTCCCGACAAATAAATAAAATCATTTATGCCCATGTCTCTCAAGGCCTCATACTATATGGTGATCTCACTATTACTAAGTTCTTACCCTGTAAACAACAATGAGCTAAAAGTCTCTGATCAATGGTGAACCCGACCTACCTTGAATCTCGTCAATAAAAGTCCATATGCACCAGGGTCCAATGTAACTAGACAATTGTACTCTCTGAAGTCTACTTCATAAAAATATCATCACGATTTCGACCCTATTTCAAGTGGGACATGGTAAACATATACATCCTGCCCCAGAACATCAAAACCGATAGTTTTGCTGTAGCCGCCCACTATCGATTAACAATCCATAACCAGGATAAAAATACCTCAAATATCACCTTACAAAATGAGCTATCCTCATAAAATATATCCCCTCAATGTTCAAACCTACTCCCTTGCAGATGGAACTAAAAAAAAAGAGCCATGCTGACTCAAAGGTGAATATATACTACTATAGCCCCAAACGATTTCTAATTAGCCGAAACTTTGAAAATCATTTACCCTACTCCCATAACTCTTGAAAGTAGTAATCTCGCATGTAATGCACACATTCTATTAATCTTCACCCCCGCTCTCTAGTGGGTAACACCAAAGAACCCCACTACATCACGGTAATTTTATATTCACTATATTAATATCAAGTACACCTCTACTAAACTTGTTCCACATAAGAATCTAGTATTAAAAAATTATCGTGGCTTGTTCGTGTCACACAAAACGGAACCCAATCAATCCGGGATAAAATTCATACTTTCAGTTGTCAATAGAACTGGCAATTCAAATGGTTCCTGGACATAACACCCTCGTCTCAATCGAACCGAAAACTTATTATAATTATTACCTCTACTGGACATCCCGTTCGTGTTCCTCAATTTGCTGTAAAAAAGATCCACACACGTGTTCCTACTCTTCATCCATAAGACACCTCTCTATGTCATCTGCCTCGCTAAATCATCGGGTCCTCGAACGTAACTATAATGTCGAGACTGATCCACGATCTTCTACAATGGTTGTACATCTAGGATCTCATCCTGTAGTTGCCCACTGACTCGTTTAGACAAGACTTTTTCCTGTGGCTTATCCGTACACAACTGAGACAAAACTAGATAACCCCTTGTCTCTAGTCCCGGCTGTACCGGCCTCCCTTGCCTTTCCCTTGGTTCTGCCAGCCCTGGAGGATGAAAATTTATTGTCGCTGACACTACACCATAATGGATATTTTACAAGTAATAGATTATTTAATTTGTAAGTGCTTATAACAGTTACAAAATTTACAACGATTTTAAACACTTACAAAATTTGTAAATGTCCAAAACCGTTGTAAATTTTGTAATAGTTACTTAATTTGTAAGTTGGATAACCTAAAAGGGTTACATAGTAAAAAAATGTGTCAAAATTTTCACACTAAATTTCCCCTCCAAAACCTTCCCACCAAACGTTCCTATCAGACATTCATGCCTCCAAACCTTTCCATCAAGCGTTGCAAGTGAAATCCCATCTTCAGAAGGCATCCAACATATCACCACTCTTCGTTGCGAAATCAGAAGGTAAACCATTCGTACTCAAGACATTCGGTCTTTTCGATTCGATTTGTTCGATTTGATTTGTATTCGATCTTTTCGATTTGATTTGCGAAATCAAAAGGTATTCACTAAATTTATGTTCGATTTGATCTTTTCATAAAAGTTTGAGAAGTTTCTTGTGAAAATAGTTTAATTAGGGTATGTATGCACTTTTTATGTATTTTTTCTTGCGGAAGTTTCCACAATAACCCTTTTGATATTCAATAATTGTTCTTGTGCCCCTTTTGATATCATACATACCCTTTTGATTACAAAATAGTGTAATTAATTTTCGTGTTATCAAAATCTTCTAATCACAGAGTATTATGAATTATTGAAGGTGGATGTGTAGAAATCTGTTCCAAGGTATTTAATAATATTTTAAAATTTTGTATTAAAATCTTTAGTACATGATAATACTATGTCCAACATCTTCAAATGTTGCATTGAAAGAGGGCCTTAGGTATAATATAAATTCTCTGATATTGCCAAGTATGAAGTTTTTTATGTATGGGTATGAATCTTTGTTGTTTAAGGATCACATGCCTATTTTTTTCAATGTGCAACATGTTTTTTATTTCTTTTTTTTTTTTTTAATTTTTCATCTAAATGTTTGGGGTATATTGTAATTCATAAAACGTTGGTATTCAATTTTTTTGAACACAAATGAATGTGAAGTAAGCTATATTGGCACGCACTTTAACTCTAATTTGTCTTCTGCTTTTAGATTATGCAAATTAAAATGGGGTGTTCTATGTGGCAGAACTTTTAATTGTAGATTATGAACAAAGCATAGGATGATTGGTCTTTGTTGTGAAGCTTTATTTATTTACTCTATTTGCATATAGATTACATTTTAGTTTGCTCGAATTGTTAATTTATGATCTTTATGGGGGTGTCTTCCATAATTTTGGTCTTTTAACAATAGTTATAGATACATGTGTGTGTATTTATAGGTGTTGAAAGTTAAAGAAACAAAAAGTGATGCTGAGTTGGGGTTTGATGTGTTTGGGTTTAAGGTCGGGCGAGTTAATGTTATATTTCTTATATAAAGAAGATTATTTCTGGTTTCAACCATAAAAATATTTAATCTATTCTTCATTTGGGTATACATTCAATTATATGAGATTTGAAGATCATGTTATATATGTTGATAAATTTTTTTTTACCAAAATAGGGGTTGTCATTTTGAGTGACTATCAAGTTGTAAACTAGTTCATGATTGTTTGAAAAATTCTCTTCTAATCACCTCTTTACTTCATTAAATATTAATCAAAGATTGTGAACAATAGACTATTACTTTGCCTATTGCCGGAACCTTAGATATTAAATAGTATATATTAATTTTTTACTAACGTATCTCAACATACAGAATGTCATCGAAAGTTAGTAAAGAGTGGATGAAGGAACGTGAAAGAGGCAGTCCAAAATACATTAATGGAGTTGTTACGTTCATTTTATGAAGAATAACTGTCGTGGTGAAACCTTATTTTCATGTCCATGCAAAAATTATGAAAATGGAAAGTTGTTGGAGCTCGAAGGCGTCCATTTTCATTTGCTTCGTTATGGTATATCCAAGTCTTACATATTTTGGCATTTTCATAGCGAAAAAGAAGTCGTTAAAAGAAAAGAAAAAGAACCCACTGAAAGTGTTGAATGCAATGACCCTGTCCTCGACAATCCAAGAATGGAAGAGCCTGTTTACGACGCATTCGAAATGTTTAATCGTGAAGTAGATCATTTATCAAGTGAGCATGTTAGAATGGGAGGAGGTGACAATCGTGACGAGACTAATGAGGAGTTAAAATATGAAAATTTACATGGCAAGGAGAGTGAACCGTTGTACACGTGAAGTCCTGACAAACATACAACGCTATATTTTCTTGTTAAATTGAATAATGTTAAGACAAGATATGGTTTGTCAGATAATAGTGTTACGAAAATTTTGGGGGTGTTTAAAGTGTTTTTGTCGAAAGAAAATACAGTACCATCCAAGTATCCAACCATGAAGAAGATAATCAAAGAAGTTGGTCTGGATTATAATATAATTCATACATGAAAAAATGATTGTATTTTATATAGAAAAGAACATGCAATGAAGGTAAAATGTCCAGTATGCAACCTAACTAGGTATAGGTTGGGAATAAATGGGGTGGGTAAAGTGCCTCTGAAGACAGTTAGACATTTTCGATTGATTCCAAGGTTGAAGAGATTATTCACCATACCATGGATTGAAAATGAGATGACTTGGCATGCTAGGGCGCAGTGTAGCACTAATATCATGCGTCATCCTGTTGATTTGTCTATTTGGAAATCTGCTGATGTGATGTGGCCAGATTTTGCGACTGAAAATCGTAATGTTCGTCTTAGTATAGCCACTGATGGTTTTAATCCATATGAGAATATAAGCTCTAGTTATAGTTGTTGGCCTATCATTGTTTCTCCTCTTAATATGGGACCGTCTATATGCATGAAAAGGGTGTTTTCAATGATGTTGATTTTAATATCCGGGACGAATGTTCCGAGTAAAGACATTGACATTTACTTGCCCCCTTTGCTAGATGAGTTAAAGGACTTATGGTTTCAAGGTGTAATGGCGTACGACTCATATACAAAAACTAATTTTTCTTTGAGAGCGATAGTTTTGTGCGTCGTCCATAATATATTAACGACTAATTTTAGAGTTGACTACCATTTTGTTCATTTTATCAATTGTTTAAAAAGTCCTTAATTGAATTAACCATGCAATTGGACATTTTAACCATGATATGATCCTTTCAAACCGCTGATACATGACAAGGGTACTCTCTTTATCCTTCATCCTAGCTGACTACTCTATTATTATTATTATTATTATTATTATTATTATTATTATTATTATTATTATTATTATTATTATTATTATTATTATTATTATTATTATTATTATTATTATTATTATTATTATTATTATTATTTTTTTTTTTTTAAAATTTTTTTTTATTATTATTTTTTTCATAACCATGATTCTTTAGTAATATTTAGGGTAACCAATAATGTATTTCTTGCAGGGTGAAAATGGAAATGAGTTGGCCAAGTTTAATTCCTTGAAAAATCTTCTTATAAACGTGAAAGACGGTGATATTACTACAAGTGGAAAGGAAGCAAACGAGCAAGGATAAGCTGCTCTGAACCTTCAAGTTCTAATTCCTTTAAAGCACACTGTTACCTAGGTCTTTTATATTTATACATGTTTTATTAGTCGCAATGCTTCTTCTTGCATCTCTTATCATATGCTACAATGAAAATAATAGTAAAAATACCATCTATGTTACAAGAATTCACTAATGAAAGACATTTTATTATACATGTCTTGTGGACTGCATCATTTTCTATTGTTCATGTAATATACTGACCTTCATCAGATCCCATTTCACTAATTTTGTGAATTGATTTTTTGGGGATCTGAAACCTAGTTATTTTGGAATTAATCTGGAATCTAGGTTCATTTTCTTATGGAAGTAGGGGTCTATAATTATAATGGTTAGGTGGCAGAATGTGGGATTGTATTATGTTTTTATTTTGTATAGGATGTTCGCTCTTACTAGAGGGGAGTGTCTCCTCGAACTGACTCATAAAAGAGCGGCATGTACACCTTACTTTGAATAATTATCTATCTCGTCTTCTAGCATTTGCCATCAGTTATCTCCTCATTTTAGATCATTTGATGAGTGACGGGAGCTGTGGATGATAGGAGGCACATCAAAGACATTTTTTTTATACAATATCAGCTTGTCTTCAATGTACATCCTAGGTACTGCCATTCTATGTTTTGTCAATAAAGCTTACTTTTATATTCTTATTTTTGTGCCTACATATGTTTTTCTTATCCTTTTCAATTCGTGTATAAATTTTTAATACTACATAGGTTTGTTCGATAATAAATTAGGGATTGCTAAACATAGTTAAGAAACGAGAGGCTTGGGCATCTCCATCGTGCCAGTGGTAGGATCAAACTTTTTTTTAAGTTATAAAATGTTTTGTATGTCAGTGTGTTTGAGCTCAAATTCTTATGGTGATGGAGTTGCTTGAGCTTAATATTGTGGACTATTTACTTGGAGACAATCTAGATAAATGAACTTTCACAAAAAGCTAACTAGAGAAGGAACGGAAAGTAAGACAATAAGAAGAGTAGGCACAAGCTTTGTCCTTCATAATACCATATTCATGGGGTGGTCAGTAAAAATTTTTGAGACACAAATATAAAGTATAAAATTCTAATGGTTTGTATGTTTTAGTACGATTTATAAATTATCATATAAACTAACAACTGATTTGTAGTGCTTATGTGCAATATGGAGGGTATAATCCATTGCATGAGGCGTTTGGCACTATGGCTTTTTTTTTTCTTTTCTTTTCAAATTCAAATTATATTATTCTCTGAACTTGTGACATAAGTTTTTCATTTGAAAATTGTTGCAGCATAGGAGTATGTGTAAACATGAGTCCAAAAAAAGATGGTGAAAAGCTTGTTAGCGGTGTTAGTACCTCCATCGACCCACTACCAAAGGAAAAAGGCATAGCTGGTGTTGATGAGTTAAACCACGACGTGGAAAACATGAGCTTGGAGGCCCATGATTTTGTGTGGGAGGTTCCAAGAAGAGCAGGTGGTTCGTTGCGTTTTTCAAGAAGTTGGATAGTTTGTGCATGAAGCAAATAAATGAAGCGAAGAACTTGTAGCATGTTCATGTGTATGTTTTTATTTATATTCTTATCTTTTATTACTCCATTCGTCTCCTAGACTGATAACCAGTAGATGGCTTATCTTTAGTTGAATTGGTAATGTATTGGTGTTTGCTCTGTCTTGTTTTTTATGTGCGCACATGTGTATTTGGATACAATAACTAGATGTATGAAGTTTGTTAGGGAGAATATTCAATATATACCTTTGGTGTTCTTGCTTCCTTTCTTGATGAGAGTGTTTGTTTATGTCGAACATATCATGAAGTATTGTATGAAAGTGTTTGGTATAATTGTTATATTTTTAACTGTTTTATTGTTTGTTATAGGTGAGGTTGGTGGTATATGGTCGATAATTTTAATTTTTTTAATATTTTAATTTATGTAAGTGTTTATAACACTTACAAAATGAACATTGTTTTCCTTACATATTAATATTTTTAAGTGTTCTGAACAGTTACAAAAAAATATATGTATTTTCTTTTGCAAGTGTTTATAATAGTTGTAAATAAAAAAAGGTTGATGAATTTTGCAACTGTTCTAAACACTTGCAAACGAAAATTTTGTAAGTGTTTAAAACACTTACAACGTTTTTTGTAACGGTTGTTCGAAAAATATATGTGTTCCCAATGAATACTTGCAAATGAAATTTGCAACGGTTTTGAACACTTCTAATTTTTTTGCAACGCGTTGATTTGTAAGTGTTTTAAACACTTACAAATGCCATTTGCAAGTGTTTAAAACACTTACAAATCGAATGTTTTGGTGTAGTGTGAGGACCCTACTGGTCCTGACTAAACCCACTATTCTCGAGTTCTAAAAAATTGGATGTAATTCTCTTAGCCCGATTCCTCTGCCAGAAATCTTTCTCCTCCGGCGGTTGTGTCCCCACTGGCACCGTTTCTATCTGCTTCCCAGTTTGACTGGTCTCACTTCCTTACTATGGACATGTTCAATAAAGATGGACATACACTCCACACATAGGACACCCTGATGTGTATTCCCCTTATCTCAGGCCCCACTGGCCATGTCAGGGTGTCCTTATCTCGAACATAGTAGTCTTATCCCCGATTGCTACCCTTATTGTTCCTTTGGCTCCGTTATCTCTACGGGACTCGTTGCTGATGACCTCGAAGGCCCTGACTGAATTCACCATCTTTTAGTAGTAATTTACCTGATCTAAATCATACAATTGGGTCCTCTAGTGGGTATACCCTCATGTGGAACTTCACTAGCACCGTTTAATCTAGTACTCCACTTCGGCTAGGTTTTCCAACCCTCTTGGCTCCCTGCTCATGGAAGCGTTAATCTAAACCTGTAAACATACGGCCTTGACAACGTCGACACTAGTCATCCTATCTGGATCTCCCATCCATGCTTGTGTCTTCTATTTTTGAGTCCATTATCAACTTACAGACTCCTTTATTTTATCCACCTTCCTTCATTTGAGTACGAAGTTCATTAAACAAGTCATCTTCTCTCTAGCGATCAATCTTCATCTGACCCACTAATGTAAATTTTTGTAATTCCGTTTTCATCTCTGCCTAAATAGCAGATGGAAGTTCTTACGATCTACTTGAACCCAAATTTCTCATTTAATTCCATATACACATCATTATATCTGGTGATTGACTCTCATCACTTTATGCTGCTCCTATTAGCTAAAATTTCGATCGAAATTTAATCTTGGGTGCCACTGCACTCCACCTTACATAACTTGCCTTTGGATTATCCCCTTACATTGTACCATCACACTTCCTCTCTTCCCTGTATCCTCATAATCACCCATAATATTCTTTATATACCCCTCTCTCAAACCCTAGCTTGGAGCCTAAGCTAATGCATATTACTATATTGCCCTTAAATTAAAAATTATCAACTTGACATATTTAAACCATTAACAAATGTCTAAAAGCCAATTAAATTTTATGAGTGGCTGCTCGAAAGAGTCCTTCCGACTTCCCCACCCCTAGTTGACTACATTGGGTGAGTCTGCAATTTGCACCATCGTCATCTACAATAGCGCTTGGGGAAACGCCTATTTTTGTATAAGTATCCTATCATCATCTTCCGTACAATAATCATGGCGACTTTTATTACAATCGCTAGTTGCATAGTACTCTATGGCTTCCATCGAGCCTCTCCTCCTGGAAGGTCCTTCCAATAGCCTTCGTTGGTCGTCCTATATTGTTCAGTGTACGAAGCCCAAACGAACTTGTATATGAAGAACATAAACTATACTTAATAAGAGAGAAACGTAAGTCGTAATACAATAATCCTATAATAGGATCTATATCAAAAAATGCTAAGTTGAAACGTAGAAAAGTCGCACAGGTCCTAAGGTTACTAAAAACTAATGCTTTGATACCATCTATGACCTCCCAATTAAATATCGGGTGGTCAATCCTTTATGGAATTAAAAAAAGATTCTCATTTGGTTCATTCCTAGCATCACTGTCGAAAACCATTTTAATTACAAACCACCTAATAGTTAATTAAGGAAGCGTCAATTTTTATCTTTCATTAAACACATATCGGTATGAAGAAATGATTTAAACCATACCATATACACAATCGCTGTCTAAAGTGACACTGAATAACAAATGACTTGCCGAACAAACCATCAGCTATAAAATCCAAAGCCAAAATATCGAATAGCTAATAATAAATCTCAATACAAAATCTGAACTGAAATAAAATATGAAAGAGTCCTGAAGGCAACACGCCCAACTAAAATACTGAGATAAGATTTCCTAATCTAGGAATGAAATAAAATAAGCGTCTACTCCAACTCCTACATGCATCCACATATGTAGCAGCTGCATATCCCTGGAATAGATAGTCAAGTCTGGCGTCCCTTTGGCTGGACACCTAAAAGGTTTTGAAAATATTTGTAGCAAGGGTTAAAACCCAAAATATTTTGAAAATATTTAGCAAGTGATTAATGTTGCAGTAAATAAAATACATGAATGTTCTTCATATTTAAGTTAGTGTCGCACTCTCTTGAGACAATTCTCTCCCCTCACCTAAAGTGCACATGATTAAGGGTGAAAAGTAGCGCGTGTCAAGATGCTAATCGTTGTTTTCATTTCACCTCCTCAATACAAAAATCTAAACTTATGACTACACTAAAAAAGGGAGTATAGCGGCCAAGTCCGGGTATCGAAAATCCACAGAGACGAGTTGCTAGAATTTATAGGATTTAATACTCCTAAAATTAAAGTGTAAATGGTGATAGGTTGAAAATAAAGAAAAGGGAAAAAAATAAGAAGTTAAGTCTAAACTAGAATTAATAAAACGAGAGTCGGGATCGTGTCCCCACCATGGGCTAAACAACTAATAATTAGAATTTCGATTCGAAAATTTTTAATCGAGCATTTTCAATTAAGTATAAACATCACACAATAAGGAATTTAACCCAAAGTTGCGAGATTAAACATTTAACAGAAAATGGTCACACGCATCTTAAATTCGAATTACCGCTATAAACACTAACGTTGCATGACAAAGAAAGTTAAACGCATAATAATCCGACTTTAATACGCGAAGTTTCAATTAAATGCAATTTTTACACAAAACCGAATTTTCGGAGCTCAACGCCCATCAATGGCGGGCACACGATCCCAACTCGTTATCTACTGACAATACATGGATTAAACTACTTTAAACAACAACTAAACAAATTAAAGCAATAAATAACAACAATAAACTAATTTGAAAGAAAGGAAACTACTTATCAAAGCAAGAAATCAAGAATGGAAGCTTTATTAAAGAGGAAGAAGATGAATAGTAACAACTTACATACAAATTGGGATGGAACCCTAGGAGAGAGAAGCTCTCAAAAATATCACCTAAAAACTAACCTAAATGAATTATATCCTCCAAAGAAAAGCCTACAACATTCTATTTATACCCCAAAACAAACCCCCAATAAAACCAAGCCAAAAAAACCAAAATAAGTCAATTTTCGTCCATATCTGATAGGACCGGTCGACCTCTATTTTGGGACCGGTCGACCGCACTTTTGGAATTTTCCTTGGGCTGTTGATAACCCACTTTTCCACTCCGAACCAATTTTGACGCGTTGCACGAAAATGGCCATAACTCCCTCATACGGAATCGAAATGAGGCGTGGTCGGAACCGACGCGAAGCTAATTCAATTATCTACATGATTCGGTTTTGAAACCCTCCAAATTATGCATTCTGAAATTACTAAAATGCCCTTGAAGTAGAAGAAAATACCGACACCTTTCGAAAATGGGCATAACTTCCACATACGGAGTCAGAATGATGCACGGTCAGTGGCCATGGAAAGATAATTTAATGATATACATGTTGATAACTTCATTACATAAAAAATAGTGAGTTTGAAAAGACCAAATTGCCCTTGTAGTAGCATTCAATGATGGAACTTCTCCGAAATGCAACCGAACCTCACTTTTAGCATTCCAATACCTACAAAAGTACAAATAACCTCTGCAAAGCATGTATATATATCCAAATCCAAGGTTGTCTGGTTAATGAGCATAATTATAGGCATTTAGGACCGTAAAAGTGCTAGAATGCATAAAGATAACGGGCGAAAATATGCAATATTCGATACGAATCACACCCCCTAACTTAAACATTGCTAGTCCCTAGTGATGAAACAAGCAAAACCAGTCCATAGAAGGAAATACAAAACGTATATATGCATCGAAATATAATTGCCACTTTCGTAGGGAACACGATTGCATTTAGCATATGCAATAAGCCGTTAAACCCCTAGGTTACCCTAGTGGACGAGTGTCGTCTCGTGAGGGTTTTCAGGGATGATACCCACAAACGTCATATGGTTTCCTCAAAATATGCCTAAACCAACATGCGACAAGCCCAACAAAAGCGAAAAAGATTTCATATACATTATTAGCAAAGTGAATGAATTCACACAAAAGTTCGAATCATTAACATTATAGAATGCACCTCATAGAATTGAAACCTTAAAATGTGGGAGGGGAGCGAGTACATGCAAAGTGTGATTTGGCAAAAACTTATATTAACCGGATAAACATTAAAGCAAGCATATATTCAATCCTCACGGGCATTACGCTCATCAAGCAAATTCACTCGAAACAGGGAGGTAACACACGGAACATGCGGGCTAAAGAGTAATTGTAAATGGAAACTTGGCCGCGCACATGTCACAAAAGAATAACGCTATATAGAAACTGAAAAATGTAATCTCAATGAAAGGATACCGCACACTAAAAGAGGCGAAATGCATTTTCACAGATTATCACAACTATTATGACTTTTAAATTACATCAACCTAAGATCACATAGGACTTGTATAGGGTTATAATGTAGGCTAGGCTTAGAGTACGAAACGAGGGAATGTATGTACGGATTCAAAGTGTTCGGAATGAAAACTAGGGATAATAGGACGACGCGGGCAATATCAAAATTGGAAACAAGTTCCAAAAGGCATCGAATATATCATCGGGGAGAGCAATCAAAGCTTATTGAATTATATACACAATATTTACAACTTTCTCTTTCTTTTGTTTTCTTCTTTTTCTCATGCTTCTCTTTTGTTTTCTTTTGATTTTTTCTTTCTCTTTTTCACTCTTTTTCTTCACTTCTCTTTTATTTACTTTTCAAACTCTCATATGCCCAAATTGCAACCGACATCATAACAACAACATTCAATCCCAAGTAACATTCCAAACAAAGGTATGGAAAGTGTATGTATGGGTTCAAACTTCAATTTGGAGTTGGTTATGGGATTTGGGGTTATGAAACGAAAGTCTATATTTAGGCTCAAAGGGGTTAACGAGGGTAAACATATAAGGGTGAGGTTAAGGTCAATATGGGTGATATAACAAAGATGGCCTACGATCATTTCCTAAAGTTTACGCAATTCTCGAATCAAAACAATATATGAAAATCATGCTCAAGTAACACATTGCAAGTATGAACTCAATTAATGAACGGTCAAATGAAAGAATAGTGAGATTACTGACGAATTCAACATTTTCAAAGAGGAAAGAATAGTGTATAACACTCACAAACGACGAAAGGTACAAAGCTTACTCGGTGTAAGTATATACAATGCAACAAAAGATTACCGAGTTATAAAAATTTTAAACCAAATCAATAAAGCAAGGAAAGTGCATGTGCTCACGGGATTCAAGTTTAATTCATGAAGTTATTCATAATATCAATAATCGAGACTAAAGTCTAATAACTTCTAAAATCGAGAACATGCATCATTGGGCTATCTATTGGATCGGGCAATTATTGAAATTTATCATCGGAAACAAAGGCAAAAAATCCAAAAAAGGAGAAAAAAGAAATAAAATATTTTTGAAATTTTCTAAGAAAAGCATACTTATAAACTAACATGTGAGAAAAAACATGGACACTACCAATAAATGGATAGAATATCCCACACCCCCTAAATTAAAACTTGACATTGTCCTCAATGTAAATTAAGAACCAAGTCAAAGAGAGGAAAATAGTGATATTACCCAAAAGTGGAGCGATCCCCATAAGAACAAGTCCAAAGCATCTACAAAACAAGTTAGTACCGTGCATAGCAAAAACAAATAACAAAAAGTTAACTAATTACAAGAGACTAAATTAAAAAGAAAGAAAAATAAAAAAGAAAGAAAGAATAAAAAGCTAACTATATACAACCTACTATTTAGGCTTCACACTAACTATACACTAGAAGTCTAAATAGGTGTGGTTCCACCATGAAAATGATTTGACTTTGGAGGATAATCGGTGTACCCTCACATACAAGCATGCCCTCCGAAAAATATGAATTCCGTTTGAACAACGGAAGGCATGTGTAAGGCGAAAGAAATGAACCATCGTCAATTAAAAGTTTTTGAGGGACGATGGAGGGTTTGGATTGAACAGGAGACAAAAACATGTGTGGACCGACGAAAGCCGAAAATCCTCCCAAGGATTTTGAAGTTGGAATGGGAGGCGGCGCACACAAAGGCAAAGGTGCGATTTTGGAGGGCGACTCGAGCAAGTACTCCTCATCGGCGATAGGGTTTAAAACATTAAAGTCTGAAACCGAATCATCGGGTACTTGTTCCGGTGTGATAATAGAAAATGAAAATGGGGATGAATGAAATTCAAACTCATGAGATGAATCATCATCGCATGAAGTTTGAGTTTCGAATGAAATAATATCATTTTCAATGAAATGTTCTTCTTTGGGGGCCAAAGAAGAAATGATTTCATTGCAAATAGATATTACGTCATTATCATCCTCACTTTCAATATCTATTACGCAATGGGCAAAGTCTAGAATGGCTTGTTCCAAAGTAGGCACAAGTACCTCATTTGGTTCAAAACATTCCTCGACCTCGAAAGTCTTGGAAGCAAAATCGTCGTCGGACTCAATTAATAAATCCAACTCATGTTCCCACGAACGATTTTCTTCCCGATATCGAGTTTCAATTTTCTCATTTTCATACATACGTAAGCCCTCACCGAATGTCATGGGTCGAGGTACGGATGCATGAAAATGGGAACTTTGAAAATTACTATCGAACTTAAACAAAAACTCATTATTATAGGAATTTTTAAAACTATTCGAATTCGTTTCAAAATTCCTAATATAAGGAGGTAAAGGCCCAAAATCATTATCATCATCATCAAAATTCCAATAGCCTACGTTTTGACTTTCGTTATACTCGCCCAAAGTAACATTTGAATTTGTTTTACTTCGGGATGCTAAGTATTCACCGAAAGTCATAGGCCTAGAATTTTGAGAATTATAATAAGGATTACCGAAAGAATTGGAATAAGACATGCTTACCCCAAAAATGGCTCGAATGGCGGATTCCACAAAGTAAGTGCGCGCGGGGAAGATTCGAGCATTTCTAAGTGCTCAAATGTGGAGTTATGGCCATCCCCGGCAATGGCACCATTTTGATTAAGGGTGAAAAGTAGCACGTGTCAAGACGCTAATCGTTGTTTTCATTTCACCTCCTCAATACGAAAACCTAAACTTATGACTACACTCAAAAAGGGAGTATAGCGGCCAAGTCCGGGTATCGAAAATCCACAGAGACGAGTTGCTAGAATTTATAGGATTTAATACTCCTAAAATTAAAGTGTAAAAGGTGATAGGTTGGAAATAAAGAAAAGGGGAAAAAATAAGAAGTTAAGTCTAAACTAGAATTAATAAAACGAGAGTCGGGATCGTGTCCCCACCATGGGCTAAACAACTAATAATTAGAATTTCGATTCAAAAATATTTAATCGAGCATTTTCAATTAAGTATAAACATCACACAATAAGGAATTTAACCCAAAGTTGCGAGATTAAACATTTAACAGAAAATGGTCACACGCATCTTAAATTCGGATTACCGCTATAAACACTAACGTTGCATGACAAAGAAAGTTAAACGCATAATAATCCGACTTTAATACGCGAGGTTTCAATTAAATGCAATTTTTACACAAAACCTAATTTTCGGAGCTCAACGCCCATTAATGGCGGACACACGATCCCAACCCGTTATCTACTGACAATACATGGATTAAACTACTTTAAACAACAACTAAACAAATTAAAGCAATAAATAACAACAATAAACTAATTTGAAAGAAAGGAAACTAGTTATCAAAGCAAGAAATCAAGAAATGAAAGCTTTATTAAAGGGGAAGAAGATGAATAGTAACAACTTACATACAAATTGGGATGGAACCCTAGGAGAGAGAAGCTCTCAAAAATATCACCTAAAAACTAACCTAAATGAATTATATCCTCCAAAGAAAAGCCTACAACATTCTATTTATACCCCAAAACAAACCCCCAATAAAACCAAGCCAAAAAAACCAAAATAAGTCAATTTTCGTCCATATCTGATAGGACCGGTCGACCTCTATTTTGGGACCGGTCGACCGCACTTTTGGAATTTGCCTTGGGCTGTTGACAACCCACTTTTCCACTCCGAACCAATTTTGACGCGCTGCACGAAAATGGCCATAACTCCCTCATACGGAATCGAAATGAGGCGTGGTTGGAACCGACGCGAAGCTAATTCAATTATCTACATGATTATGTTTTGAAACCCTCCAAATTATGCAGTATGAAATTACCAAAATGCCCTTGAAGTAGAAGAAAATACCAAAACCTTTCGAAAATGGGCATAACTTCCACATACGGAGTCAGAATGACGAACAATCAATGGACATGGAAAGATAATTTGATGATATACATGTTGGTAACTTCATTACATAAAAATAGTGAGTTTGAAAAGACCAAATTGCCCTTGTAGTAGCATTCAATGACGAAATTTCTCCGAAATGCAACCGAACCTCACTTTTAGCATTCCAATACCTACAAAAGTACAAATAACCTCTGAAAAGCATGTATATATCAAAATCCAAGGTTGTCTGGTTAATGAGCATAATTATAGGCATTTATGACCGTAAAAGTGCTAGAATACATAAAGATAACGGGCGAAAATATGCAATATTCGATACGAATCAGCACACCTAACGCTTCTTCTTAACCCTCCTAGTTGAAATATCCCGTCTAACCAGCCTTGTTATGTATACTTCTCGACACACTACTATAACCTGAGTAATCTTATAGTTAATCCATCAGTTATTTATCTCATTAATATAATTACTCATCTTTCATTAAGTCTTATATAATATTCTCAGTCTTAGACCTTTTTCCTCGTCAAATATTTAACTATGCCCTCTCGTATTGCCCATACAATACGACGCCAAATTTATAATCCCTTATAATTTATTGAATATCACCAACTAATTATAAAATTCTCGCATACTAAAATTAATTTAGATATCACTATCTACAATGTCTATTAAAGTACCTGTAATATAATAAATCACACGTATATATATATATATATATATATATATATATATATATATATATATATATATATATATATATATATATATATATATATATATATATATATATATATATATAAGGGCATATACCAAATAGTCCCTCGAACTTTTTTTAATACACGTTTAGTCTAAGCCTTTTTATTTTGCACCAAAAAGTCCCTCACCATGCCAAAAAGGCTTTACCATGCCACTGGCGTGGACCTTTAAAAATAAGAGAATAAGGGACTTTTTCGTACAAAATAAAAGTCTTGGACTAAGTGTGTATTAAAAAATGTTTGAGGGACATTTTGGTATTTGATCCATATATATATATATATATATATATATATATATATATATATATATATATATATATATATATATATATATATATATATATATTCACATCACTATCATAATATACATTATCCAACACCCCTAGGTGGAATACCTGCGGTGCGAACATACTCTGCTATCAAGTCCTAGTACATTACGTAGTAAATAAGGACATCGATTCAAATATCACCCTCGAACCATAAAAATCAGACCACACATATTGGAGGCGAATATAGTTCTAGACCTCTGGGCTACACACATACCTACACACCCAAATGATCGGGCACACCCTCATTCACATGAGCAGTGGTCATTCCTAAGTTCTATGTTCTGAGTTTCAAGTCAATATCCCCCCAAATGGGCTCATCAGGATAGGATTGTCCATGACGTAAAACCTCCCGTGATAACAAATGACCTAGGTATGTTTACACATAATGAATCAATCAATAGGTAATAACACAACCTATGCATAGATATATACATATCTAACATCAATATAGGTATACCCTCAACCAATAGCATATGTCTAATACGCAATTTATATTTAGCACTCGAATATCCTACGCATTATTGATTCACTATTTAACTATTCATCATATTTTCCCGAGCGTTTTTCCCCACTCATTCAAAAATTCCTAGCCCCTCCATTATATTATTTCCATAGTCAAAATACGATGCCCGGACACATCAACTTGGCCCGTTATTAAAGTCCTCCGAATTTCATTTCACTTACTTTATTAATAAAAATTAATCACTAATTTATTTTTCACCTCGTAATAACTTCCCCATCAATTCCCCTTCTCATCGAGGTCAAATAATCCCATACAATATTTTCAGCAAGTTTTCCAACCTATATATTTTACAATTTATATTAAAACCCCTCAATTTTTAACCCTAAAAGTCCCTCGACACAACAGATCCCCCGAACCGGTTCAGCCTGACCCCCCGAACCGGTTCGCTGTCCCTGGGTTCGAATCCTCGTCTTTCCCAACTTGATTTTTCCTCCATTAATGAATCTCTAAGTTCCATGGGTTTTCCCCAAACCTTAATAAAATTATTCTCAACATAATACACCCTTAAGTCAAGTTCTAAACATCATCTAAACCCTTAAATACAATTGATTTCATCCAAACTCCATCAAATTCTTAATTGGGTTTTTATTCAGGTTTCATTCAATCATTCATAAATTCAAAATCAAACAACAATCACTACTGGGTTAATCATATAATTTCAATTACTACAACCTAGAATCATATAACATTACCAATTCCATATTAATCTCCACACATGATTAAATCATCAAAAAACCCTTTTCATATCAATACCGTAAAAAAAATGGATTTTCAATTACGCCACTATGATATGTATTGATTCTCACAGATTTATATCGAAAGAAAAATTTGCCACTTGCCTCTATTGACTCTTAGAGTATGATTTTGTGATGTAGACATCGATTCGACGAAGAACGCCCTCAATCCCTCTTGGTTTAGCTCCTAGAAACTTCCCTACTTTCTCACTCTTTTTTTCTCTGTAGCTCTAGGATTTTCTAAATGAATTAAGGTTGTTCCCAATTTATTAATTTAGGTTATATGATGCTAATCCAATTTTTAGGCTAATGGGTCAAGCCCAAATGACCCGAACACTCTCGTGTGAGCCCGACTATGACTAAACATGTCCCGAGACCCAATTACTACCTCGGGTACTCTTTTTCGACTATCTTAACCTATTCGGAATCAACCGTGACCTCTAAATTAATATCCGAGTTACTCTTTAAGACTTATCTTTTTTCACTTCAAAATACGTTTCGCCTAAAAATATATATCAACTTGAATTAATTAAATCTAACTCGTCGAATTAAATAAATTCTCCAAATCACTAATTTTAATTTAATTTATGTATCCTTATAAATATGGTGTGTTATAATATGACAATCTATTATGCTTGGGATGAAATTTGATAATAAAAATTTGGTAATCATAGATTTATCCTCATTTTTTGGAAATTCTGATAAATTATTACTTTTAATGTAATTCATCTTTTCTTTTGTAGATGAAAAAGTGGGGAGCATAAGAAAGAAAGAATGTGGAACATTTTTAAATTGATCGTAAACTAGCCCTAATTGTACCCATTTTTTACTCATCACCGACTCATTTTCTCAACTTTGTCATATTCCCCATCATCTAAGTATGTAAGTAATAATTGGTCAAAATATTCATATGAGTTTTATACAAGGATAAATATTTTAATATAGTCAATTTGTATGTCTTGGCTTAGTCTGTGTTTAGATAAAACTGTTTGAGTAATGAGTAAGGAGTTGAGTGTGCTGAACTTTCAAGCCTATGAAATGGTTTTTTAAAGATGTAGTGGGCAAGTTAGAAGATCTACATAATCGTGCCATATTTTGTGCTCATTTTTGTCATTATATTACAAGGATCTCTCAGATATGAATGCATAGTTATGATGAGCCTTGAGTATTTGTCTTTGGGTGTTAGGATTTTATAAATTGGGTTCTAAAATGTTTTAAATGATTTTATGTCTTTTAGTATTTTTTTGAAAAACCAAAATATTTGTTTTCACGAGGTCGTTAGAATGACGTGGTATGTCGTTTGAATGAGTTAACTTAACTTGTTAGAACATGTTTCAATGAAAATTCAAACGAGTCTTTTTTTCCTTCGCTGGAATCTCATTGGATGTTTGGTTAGAAGTTTGTTCGAACGAGAAAAGGGGCATCGTTCAAACGAGATGGTAGGTTTTTGATAATTTCGAGATTTTCCAAATTATTTTACATCCTTATCTCATTTTTGAAAAACCTCATATAAAAAGAAGTGCGGAGCAATAGTTTTGTTTGAGGAAAAAATTATATTTTGAGTTCCCAGACTCTATCAAAAATCTCTCAAAACCCCTAGTTTTCACCCAAGTTGTTTAGGATCAAAGTGTTCATATTAATTTGATTTGAATATTATGTTTTATGCTCAAATAATTTATTATCATCATCATATTGAGAATCATTTCATACGGTGGACTCCGTATTTGATGTTTGCACATGGTGGACTCTGTGATGTAGTTTTGCAAATGATGGATTTCATGTTCAACCCCATAGAAAGTTGCTAAGCTATATCAGTGGATACCGAGTCATGTATGGACTCACAAGTTATAGTAGTACACGAGTGGAATCTTGTGTAACACTAAGCAAAAGTTGAAGGAACGAAGGGCATCAAGGCTTGTGAGGTCATCGAATCAGTGTTATGAGTCTTATGTTGTGTCCTTTAATGAGTTCTATGCTAGACTGTTAGATATCGTGAAATCATCATATAACTTGAAAGAGATGTATTCGATAAAATCTAAAGGTCATTACTTAAATGATTTAATTCAAAAGTGACAGTTTTGAACTCCTTGGTTAATTTGGACTCTGTTAAACTTTAAGACCTTGTAGGTAATCTTCAAACTTATGAGCTTGAGAAGTTTTCCTCCAAAAATATGAAGAAAGATAAGGGTATTGCTTTGAAATACCTAAAGAAGGAAACACTTATTTTGGATGATGAGTCTGAGCTTGATTATGATGATATGACCATATTTGCAAATCAGTTTAAAAAATTTCTCAAGTTTGAAAAACAATCAAACGATGAAAAGAATTTTGAGAAAGTAACTTTAACAAGGGTGTAAAATTCCCTAAAAATTATAATGATAATTTTAAGAGGGATGAGTTTGATAGATTCTTTAAGTGTGAGGGTTTTGGCCATAGGACAACTGAGTGTCCCATTAAACTAAGGAAGGAGGACAAGAAACTGAATGTGTACAATACTACCCTAACTGATAGTGATCCGGAAGAGGAACCTGATTCCTCCATTGAGCATAATTACACCGTTTTCATGGATAGTCATGTAAGCCTTGACAAAAAATCATTAATGAAGTTAATTCTAAGCATGGCACTTTCGATGACATTATTTGTCACTCCCAAGTGAGTAATGGTGGAGAGAGTAAAGAAGACATAGAAGAAAATGATATAGAAGAAGAAGAAGAAGAAGAAGAAGAAGAAGAAGAAGAAGAAGAAGAAGAAGAAGAAGAAGAAGAAGAAGAAGAAGAAGAAGAAGAAGAAGAGGAGGAGGAGGAGGAGGAGGATAGTAAACTTCAAGTTGCATTCCGTGAGTTCCATGTAGAGATAATGAAATTAAAAAAGGCTAACTTAAAGTTAGAAGCTATATTGAAACAACATGTCATAGGTAATGATAAAAGTATTTTGATTGAGGATCTTAAGGCATGGGAGGAGACTCTCAGCGAAAAGCTCACGTTTATTCAGGGGTAGTAAGATTCCTTTGGGAATTAATGGTGATTTTGGAAAAGGATTCCCTTATTTTTATAAGTCTCATCATCTTCTAGAGTCTAGCATTGTGCAGTTAAAAGAGAGATTGAGAGACTCGAGAAATGTCAAATTTAATTTGGAGTCTAGGTCAGAAAAGTTGAATAAAATATTAGGCACCATCTGAATCAAAGATGATAACTGTGGGATTGACTTAGATGATACAAATGCTTCCACTGCTAAAGCCAAGACCGTGCTTTCTAGATATTCAAACATTGCTAGAAATATTAGAAAATGTCAACCTAAGGGTAACATTCCTCGTGTCTATATGTGCACACATTGTAGTAGGAACAATCATTTTAGGCATTTTTGCTTTGATATTAGAATTGGTCTTGGGAAGTATAAGTCTAGATTCACCAAGGTTAATAAAATCCAAGAGCATGATGTCACAACTAGTGGGTTGAGAATCATATTTAGAGGCTTTACATGTTAGATTTTATATTCTTGAATGCTTGCACATGATACTTCTCATTCTAAATCTTGTGAATCCCCGCCTAATTAAATACCGGGAGATCAGTCCTTTATTAAATTAAATCAAAGTGTCCGGTAGGTTCATTCTTAGCATCACTGTCGTAAAACAAATTTTCTCTATTAATCACCTAATAAATAATTAAGCTAAGTGTTAAAATCTTTCATTTTAGAGACTAAGTCCTATTGTTACGATTTAATATACGAAACCATTTTCATGAACACGAATAATATTAAAAAACAAACCATCCAAATGAAAGAAACATGCTAGATAAATCAATCCAAATAAAATATCCCAATTCGCAGGACAATGTGATAATAAAAAGCAATCCCAACTAAAATATAATACTGAAATAAATCAAGAGCACAAATCTCTCTAAACTAGATAAAACTGGAAATGGGTGACACATGCCCTATCTAATGATGACTAAATAGAAGACTGAGAAGACAAGGATGAGATCATCTATTGCAAGGACCTGCAACTCCCACATTTGCTGCAGTACGTCAACAGTCCAAAAATCTAAGCGTGATGCCCCTGTGGCTGGGCACATGCAATATATATATATATATACAAAAGAAGTAAGAGATGACAGGAAACGAGTCAGAGCCCGAGTGTAAAATAGCTTTAAAATAGTTTAGAAAGTATTTAAAATGCTGACCAGTTGATATTATATACATGTTAGTACCTCGACACTCACATGGGAATTCTCACCCCTCAACTAGTGTGCACGTCTAACGTATTGATGAACTAATCTAGATAAAGCTAACGCAATTCACTAGTCTAACCCAATACACTACTCTAACCCAATTTCCCCTCACCAAATTCTGTTTCAAGTAATCTCATGATTATAGTTTATATCAGATAACCTTTTCTTATGAATATATTAAGCCAATTATATTCATCTCAATACAGACTTATGTTCACAACCACGTAATTCATTTACTATTAATTTTTCAATTCATATCTACTTACAAGCACAGTAGATTAATCACACACACACACACACACACACACACACACACACATATATATATATATATATATATATATATATATATATATATATATATATATATATATATATATATATATTTATTTATTTATCACTCATAATATATATACTAATAGGGCACCCCACATAAATCTATAGTGCTGGAATACTCTACTATCAAGTTCCCGTATCTCTCGTACAAAGGGAAATACTAGTCTGGAATCACTCTCGAACTGTATTAACACAAAACACACACATTGGAGGCGAAGTATAGTTCCTAGTCACTAAGAGGTCAGCACATACCCTCACGTCACTTAGGACCGTCTGACTATCATTCTCAGATATCTTGTATCCAGGGATGCTATGTTCTAGGGTACAAGTCAATATCCCCCATAAGGTCCAATCGAGATAAGATTGTCCCGGCACGGAAACCTCTGTGATAGCAAGTAGCACATGTATGATTACACATAGAAATATATATAATAAATATTCTCACACATATTTATATTATCGTCATTCAGATATGTACACACACGACTCACATAATATTCTGAGCATACACGACACGTAGTGTCCGAGTCCTACATATAATTAATCCACTCTTACTTTCTCCATTTCCGTAAGTCCTTAAGTACTTGTCGACTCTCGAAGTGAATCATCTTGATAAATGTAAAATCAGTAGGCGTAAAATCACTACTCAACTAGTTTAAGTCCTTCTCAAGTCTCACAAGACCAAATTTAACGTACGCATGATTTCCACTCCAATTTATACCCCCGAAATCCTACGGTTAAACCTCATATAAAGTCGTATTACCCGAACCCTACTTATACCCTACTGGTCCTTCCCATGTCCTATTATGATATTTAAATTATGTCCAAGGATCCTTACACATTGGAATTGAAAATTAATTAAAAGGGGAAAAAGTTTCAGTTTCCAGGAGGGGTCGATCGATCGATCCAGTCGATTGATCGACATAATCGATCGAGCAGTTCTTGACCCAGATTCTGTAATTCTTTACCTTCGGGTTTCATTAACATAGATCCTCAAAGCCTCAATTAATTCGTCCCGAACTCCAAAACAATCAAACCAACAGTTGTATTATCCCACATACATGACTCCTAACGTAAAACATATACAAATTCATCAAGGGGCATCAATTAAAGGGTGAATTCAAGCTATTTCACCAAGAACCCTATTTTTATCATAATGATCAGTATCTTACTAATTCTTACAGAATTTAACCTCTACTGGACATCAATTTCATAGTTAATCATCTACATATAACAATAGGGTTACCCTAACATGGTTTCTACTCAGAATTTCAATATAAATCTCACAATTATCATTTATCTTTCATGAAAATATAAACTTATTATCTCGTACACTAGCATAGATGTGTTATCAACTAAAGAACAAAAAGTTAGATACTTGCCTAAAAATCAAAGGTCTAGTACGACGGGTTAGAGTGGTATAGGAACGATCCCCTTCTTTCAATCTACGCATTGGTTGTGGAATTTATGAGAGTGGTGTAGGGTTGGTGGCTCTCCTCCTTGGAAGCCTTCTCTCTTCTCTCTTCCTTAGCCTCTCTGAAAATCTAATATTTATAACCCTTGAGGACTCTAACTTCCATAAGATATAACCCTTCAATTTTCGTCCATAATTAAGGCCTAAAATTGGAAATTACCCAAATGCCCTCTCGGATTACCGGTTAGGCCTAAAAACGTCCCGAGACCCAAACTAAACTCCCGAGTACACTTTTCTGCCTATCTCAACCCTTCCGGACACATTGGCGCACTCAAAATTACCATACAAATGATTTAGAATTAATTTAGTTTTTATTCCATTAATTTACTCCCAACACGACACATGCGCATCCCGACTTGATTTCTATAATTGTCGTATTATTCAATCTCGATAAATTTTTTTATAAATTCAATCTCATATATTACTTTACTCATCTATTAATATTCAACATAATTCTTACCAATAATTACTAACTATCATCATGCTAGTAAATATTTATTTTAAAATCCAGATTAATATTAAATTAATTTATAAATTAGTCCCATAATTAAATGCCATAAAAATACGGGGTATTACAAATCTAATGATTGATTGTATTTGCATGTTTATATACACTAGATTTTGTACTTCATGTTATATGTTTTTTTCTAGTTTTTTGTATTTTGAGTCTTTTATATTTTAATTTTCCTTTTTGGGTCTTTTTATGAAAAAAATACAAAGACATCTTTGTTTGTCTTTTGAGTTTTGTGTGGTTTTCTAGAAAAATCTTTAAAAACTCAAGAAAATACTTGTTTATATGTAGTTTAGTTTTATACATTTTTGTATGGCATATCGGTATGTTTGAATCCACTTCCATTCATGTTTCCACGAGTATTGGAAATTTGATTATCATTTTGAATTCTTAGATTGTTCTTAATCATGCTTACATGGATTAGCTTAAAAATGACTAGCTTAATGGATTCACTTTGCATATGCCTCCTCACACACTTGCACGAGCTCTTTTGGATTCAATTTTATATGTTACATGATCTAAGTGAGGTGTTCTCCTAGAAATATTTTCATTATATATATATATATATATATATATATTATTGGAGGATTTGTGCATGCAAGAACCATTGCCCTTGAATTTGTGCTTTTACTGAAATATGAGTGTGTACGAAAAATAGCTTCAAAAGGTGAAATCGTCCTTATGTGAAAGGCCACATTTGGCAAGATCCTGAAAATTAAGAGTCAGGAGAAAAAATATTTTCAAGGCCAAATTTTGTTTCATTGACTTTTCAATTTGATTGGTATCTTCAAAATGAGAGTGAAAAAAATTATACATCTATTATTTTGAGGGTGTTATAAGTTAAAGATCATTGAGTTTGTGTAATGAGTCTTATTTAATTTATGTTTGACGCTATTGATTTGAGAATCATCAATATTTTCTAGGCTAGTGTGCATTATGCTTATTTTTTCATTTATGAGTTCACTTTATCTATCACTATGAGGCTAAATCTTTATTTAATAAAGTTAATGTAGTCAAATAGAATTCCTTGGACATTTTTGAGTAATTGGGTCATAATTCGTTTCTTTCTAGTTCACGGCCCTTCACCCCTTTTATCACATGTTTATTTAGATACATCGATACTATGCTAGTGTGTAAAAATTATTGTGTTTTATGTCTTATTTGTATTTTTTATACCTATGTATATGTACCTATGGGTCATTAGTACCTTTTCATATATATATATATATATATATATATATATATATATATATATATATGGTATCATTTGTTTTGAGTCTTTGTGTTTGCATTTAATCCATGTTTGAGATATACTTTATCTTTGAATAAAATTTGTACACTATATGATCATATTGGTATCTCTTGTTGTTTGTATACATTGATATCTCATGCTTCATTTTGTATTCAAGTTGGTATCAATTTTTCATCAAAATTGGTATTTATTGATAATTGTTTTGATTATTTGTGCTTGTGTTATCGAGTTGTTTGTCGTTACTTGTTACATGTCACATCATTGCATGATATTATTCTTTCTTCTCTAATTACAATTAGTTTCACATATTCTCACATTTTTTGGTATAAATGGTTTATTATGCATTCTTTCTTTGTCTATTTCGAACAAAAATGGGGAGAAATAGTATCTTTCACTTTAGTTTTAGGAGGATTTCTTTGTCTTAGGGGGAGACGTCTTACCTAGTTGGGGATCGTTATATATAGTGGTAGTTTATTCTTATGCAAATTTGATATATTATTATATTGTCTTTAAATTTGAAGGCTTGTTTAAATGTCCAGGTTTGCAACACGCGATAAAGTTACAAGCGTGTAAAGCTACTCAAGTTTATGTTCTATTCAAGTTGTACTTTTTTCCTTATGGGTTTGGGGATTGAGTCTTAGATGAGCTTGACGGCCCATAGGTGTTTTTATTTTTGGTTTTATCTTGGAATAGCCAAAGGGGGAGATTTATAAGGACAAATTTTCAAATAGAGTCAATTTGTATGTTTTAGCTTATTCTGTGTTTAGACATAACTGTTTCAGGCATAAGTTAAGACTCGCGTATGTTGATCTTTTAAGCCTATGACAAGGTTTCTTAAAGAGGTACCAGCCTAGTTAGAATATTTACATCATCGTTCCATGTTTCATGCTCACTTTCATCTTCATGTTACAAGGATATCTCAGGTATAAATGCGTAGTTATGATGATTTTTGGATATTTGTTTTGGGGGTGTTAGGATTTTATAAATTTGGTTTGAAAATGTTTAAAATGATTTTATCTCTTTTTAGTATTTTTAGAAGAAAATATTTTTAATGGGGTCGTTAGAACGACGTGGTATGTCGTTCGAATGAGTTACATTAACTCGTTAGAACAGGGTTCCAACGAAACTTCAAACGAGTGTTTTTTACCTTAGTGGGAATCTCGTTGGATTTTTCATTAAAAGTGTGTTCGAACGAGAAAAGGAGCGTCGTTCGTACGAGATGTACCACGTTCGAATGAGCCAAAAAGTTTTTGATAATTTTGAGATTTTCCAAATTGTATTTTATCCTTATCTCATTTTTTGAAAACCATGCAGAACTTCAGTTTTATTTGAGATAAGAACTTATATTTTGAGTTCCCAGCCTCTATAAAAAAGCTCTCCAAAGTCATAGTTTTCACCCAAGTTGTTTAGGATCTAAGTGTTCATCTTAGTATGCTTTTACTATCTTGTTTTGGGCACCAAAGGTTAATTCTTTTCATCTTATTGAGAATCATTTTATACGATGGACTTCGTATTTATTGTTTGCACATGGTGGACTCCGTGGTGTGATGTTGAAAGCCATGGATTCTATGTTCCAATCCGTAGACGGTTTCTAAGTAGTATGTGGATACCGAGGTGTGTGTGGACTCACACATTATAGTAGTGAGCGAGTGGAATTTTGCATGACACTAGGTGGGGATTGAAGGGATGAAAAGTGTCAAGGCTTACCAAGTCATCGAGTCTATGTTATAAGTCTTCTGTCATGTCCTTTGTAACTCTATACTTAGTGTATTTTGCATGAATGGGTCGTCCGAGGTTTTTTCATTTTGATTTTCCTCATACATCGGGCATTGTGTGATTGTTCATTTTACTTTATCCTGCTATCACCTAGATGCATATTTTAGGATAAAATAAAATTGGCCAAAACAGGTTTACACAACTTTCGTTTAAAATTGGTGCTAAGGTTTATTTGGATTAATTCTGTTTAACTTTAATATTTAATTTGACAAAGTTTAAATTTTACTTTTGTTTAAACCATTCCATAAGTTTACACTTTCATTTTAACATCATATTCTTCTACTTCTTGTTCGATCTGTCTTCTTTGATTTTTCTTCTTATTCTTCTTCTCCCTCTTCAATATTCTTATTCAACTTCGAATTCCTTCATCTTGTTTTTGTTTTCTTATACAATTTGGTTTCAACTAGTGATAGATATTATATGTGGTAAAATCCTATTTGTATTTGTTCAACACAATTAAAGCCGAGAAAAATAATAATCATGCACAATCACACAGAAGAACAAGGTGTACGTGGTTAGGCAACATGCCGATGCCCACAAGGTGTTACTCTTTATTTATTGATAACCTATTAATAACAAAGATTACATGAACCATTTTCCTGAGGCAAGGGTTATATTTATCGAGAAAAGAGACATTGCACTAAATTCTACGAATGGTCACGCCCAGTTGGTCACGTCCCTAGTCCGCAACCAACTAGTCGCGGAGTTGGGCCGTGACCATCTTAATTATTGGCGTGACCATATTTATTACCACACTAAGTCATGAATGCTCTGGAAGTGGTCATGGACCAAATCCCTGATCACTGTGGGTCACGAACTTGGGCCGTCACCATCTTGGTGCCAAATTCGTGCCAAAATTCCCTCCAATCTTGGTCACGGATGGGTCACGGACTTGGACTGTGACCATAGGCACGACGAGGCACAAAACATACTTATATGGGGTCACGATTAGGGTCCGTGACCATTTCTTGGTATTCGTCACGGCAATGGGCCGTAACCATCCCTCAATTGACTGTCTGCTATTGGTCGCGTATGGGGATCACAGATGTAGGCCATGACCATTCGTCAATTAGGTAGAAGCTATAAGGAAGTAATGGGTTACGATGGTGGGTTACGGATCTAGACCGTAACCATGTCATTCCTAAAAAGGTGCCTCATTTCCTCATCTTCATTTTCATTTGCTCGTTTCTCTCTCTATCGTCAAAGATGAGAGATTTTGGTTCAGATATGGGTTTTGGGGTGTTGGTTCGATTTTGGTTTGAAAGGTGGGTCGGGCTTCTTGCCCGAAGGTTATGGTCGGATTTTTCGGTTCTTGGCCGGAGGTTATGGCTGGATTTCTAGGTAGAAATGGGGCCGGTTTGGTAAAAATGAATCATGGGTTAAGAAAATGGGATTAGGGAGGCAGTAACTTTGAGTTTTTCAGAGTTTGGATTCGGGTCTACTACGTTTGATGTCATCGGATTTTATGGTTCTGCCACCAGGTTGACCCACAATCACCGATTCTACCACCGTGTCTGCGGCGTTTGATGTCACCCAAGTCTCATTCGGATCCTAGGCAGCAGGGACTGCCTTCATATAGGATTTTTGCAAGTGTTATTATGGTTGTGGTTCATCAAGCACTGCTTTTGGAGAACATTTCAGCAAGGTATGATAAATATTTTTTTATTTGTTTGGTTTATTTACGCAATGGGATTTGATAATTATCGTTAATACCCGAGATTGTTGTACTAAGCTATTTTAAAATTTTTCTTTAACTACTAAGTGATAATTTGTTAATATTTGTTTTTCTTACATTAATTATTCATTTGCTTTGATGATTTTTAATTATTTGTATATTTACACTAGAAGTAGATTAAAATTTTATAAGGATGCAATTGTGTCAATAATGAATAATTACTGACAAGTTGTCCATGTTTCTTTATACATTTCCATGGAAATGGTTTGAAATTTCATGAAAATTAATGGCCATGTGCCTAGCCAACTTACTTTTTGGTTCATACAGTGTATATTTCCCCTTTGTTTACAAGATAGGTAAATTAATTGTTGTGTGATTTTCTGCTTTTGATGTTGTATGGTTCATATATTTATTTCGATTTTTATTTTCCCCCATTTAGGTGGTTTCAATTTAAGTATGTTGTTTCGATTTAAGTATTGGCAATATTTCCCCCATTTGTGTGTTTATTTTGTTTCAGGGTTGATTCAAGGTTTTGTATGATGGTTTTGCAAGATCTTTGAGGTAATCTGAGTTTGAACATCAAATTTTACGTGTATATCATACATAACCCTAAGGTAAGGTATTTTATTTTATTTTTCTTTCAAATAATCATTTTTTGTTTCAAATATGAGATTTCTCATATTAACATTATTATCCCTGCTTTTATGGTTATATTATGTGAGTAACGTGGTGGTTCAAGGTTGAGGAAATATGATACACTACATGCTTTGGGTTGTTCTTGATTACTATTATTCTGAATTAGTTATTTGTAGTATGTGCTTTCGTATTGTCACGTGTGTGGAAAACATAGGTTCGTAAAAGAAATTCTAGGGGGTTAGAAATTTTGATGCTTAACATACAGAAATTAAATGGCTTGCATCCTAATTTTTGACGTTTTCACTATAATTTTAGTATGTTAAGTTAAAGTTTAATGGTTTGCATCACAACTTTTGGTATTATGTTGTTTGTTGGTGATAAATAACATGATTTGATTTTAATATATGAAAACATTTACTGGCTTTCTTTTCAGTCTAAATGTTGATTGTAATATGTATTGGAGCGATTGGGAACCCAACTTGACCATGTAATGTTAACGTAATAGTATATATATCTCACTGCATCAATATTGTCTTTATTTTCATTGTTTTTATTTCTTTTCAGTCCTTATATGGTTATTTGTTCTATTTACAATTTTGTTTTTATTTGGGGTTTTCAGCTGTTCAAGCTTGGTCCCATCCAATTACTTTACATTTATGAATGTTCTGAAACCAGCAAAGAGGTAAGCTTTTTATCTTTTTTTCATAAAACAAAGGTATGGAATTTTGCTATAATATCAATTTGGCTTATTGTGTTTGCGATCTCATATTTTATTTCTTTTCTTTTTTTGGTTTGGAATCTTTCAGGTACTTGATTCTTGCGTAAGGTTAGGGGTTGCAGCGGTAGCAGCTGTTATGGGACTGGTATAGGGCTACTATGTGGCCCATACGAAGCTGCTATGGGTAATGTTCATTTTCATCATTTTGGCATTCTGACCAAGTTGGATTTTTTAGCTGTAGACATTTACTTATTACCTTTTCACCCTTGTTACTTTTTATATGATCTAGACTTAGGCTTAAAACCATAGCGTTAGAGGGGGAAACCCCGAAACCTCCCCCAAACGTCCCCATAAGAGGCACCAACACCTCGCACGGGACCAATGTAACTAGTAGGAATAGACCGCATGATCACAGGAGGCCCAGTTTGAGAATATGATGATAATTTGAAAATATCTCGACTTAGGCTTAAAAACATGGCGTTAGAGGGCAAAATCCCAAAACGGCCCTCGAACGGCCTCATGAGAGGCACCAACTCCTCGCACGGGACCAATGTAACTCGTAGGGATTGACCGCGCGATTACAGGACTCTCGATTTAAGAATACGATGATAATTTAAAAATATCTAGACTTAGGCTTAAAAACATGGCGTCAGAGGATGACACCGCAAAACTGCACCAAATGGCTATGTGAGAGGCATCAACACCTCGAATGGGACCAATGTAACTTATAGGGACTAACCGCGCGATCACGGGACTCCCGATTTGTGAATAAGATGATAATTCGAAAATATCTAGACTTGGGTTTAAAAAATGGAGTTAGAGGGTGAAATCTCGGAACAACCCCCAATCGATCCCGTGAGAGGCACCAACACCTCACACGCGTAGGAACTAACTGCACGATCACGCTACTCCCTATTTAAGAATACGACGATAATTTGAAAATATCTAGACTTAGGCTTTAAAATATGGCGTTAGAGGACAAAAACTCAAAACAGCCTCCAAACGGCCCCGTGAGAGGCACCACTACCTCGCATGGGACCAATGTAACTCGGAGGAACTCATCGCAGGATCACCGAACTCCCAGTTTGAGAATATGATAATTATTTGAAAATATCAGAACTTAGGCTTAAAACCATGGCGCTAGAGGGCGAAAACCAGAAACAACCCCGAATGGCCCCATGAGAGGCACCAACACCTCATACGGGACCCATGTAACTCATAGGACCTGACCGTGAGATCACAAGACTCCCAATTTGAGAATACTAGGATAATTTGAAAATATCAGGACTTAGGGTTAAAAACATGGCATTAAACGATGAAAACCCGAAACAACCCCCAAATGTCCATATGAGAGGCACCAACACCTTGCACGGGACTAATATAACTCGTAGGAACTGACCACGCAATCACAGGACTCTCGGTTTGAGAATATGAGGAGAATTTGAAAATATCAGGACTTAGGCTTAAAAACAAAGCGTTTAAGGGTGAAAACCTGAAATAGGACCTGAACGACCCCGTGAGAGGCACCAACACCTTGCACGGGACCATTGTAACTTGTAGGAACTGATCGCACAATCACGGGACTCCATGTTTAAGAATACGATGATAAATTGAAAAAAACACGACTTAGGCTTAAAAACATGGCGTTAGAGGGCGAAAACTCGAAACAACACCCGAATGTCCCCGTGAGAGTCACCAACACCTCGCACGAGACTAATGTAACTCGTATAAATAGACCGCGTGATCACGGGACTCCCGATTTGAGAGTACGAGGAAAATTTTAAAATACCACGACTTGAAATACCACGACTTGGGCATAAAACATGGCGTTGGCGGGCGAAAACTCGAATCAGCCCTCGAACGATCCCGTGAGAGGCACCAACAACTCGCAAGGGATCAATATAACTCGTACAAATAAACCACACGATCACGGGGCTCCTGATTTGAGTACACGAGGATAATCTAAAAATATCAGGACTTAGGCTTAAAAACATGGCATTGGAGGGCAAAAACTCGAAACAGCCCCTAAACGGCCCCGTGAGAGGCACAAACACCTCGCACACGACCAATGTAACTCATAGGAACTGATCGCAAGATCGCGAGACTCCCGGTTTGATAATAAAAGGATAATTTGAAAATATCAGGACTTAGGTTTAAAAACGTGGCGCTATAAACAGCCCTCGAACGGCCCCATGAGAGGCACTAACACCTCGTACGAGACCCATGTAACTCGTCGGAACTGACCGTGCGATCAAGGGTCTCCCAGTTTGAGAATACGAGGATAATTTGAAAATATCAGGACTTAGGGTTAAAAAAATGGTGTCAAACGGTGAAAACCCGAAACAGCCCCCGAGCGGCCCTATAAGAGGCACTAACACCTTGCATGGGACCAATGTAACTTGTAGGAATTGACTATGCCATCACAGGACTCCCAATTTGAGAATACGAGGATAATTTGAAAATATTAGTACTTAGGCTTAAAAAATGGCATTAGAGGGCGAAAACCCAAAACAGGACCCGAGCGGCCCCGTGAGAGGCACCAACACCTTGCACGGGACCAATGTAACTCATAGGAACTGACCGCACGATCACGGGACTCCATCTTTAAGAATACGATGATAATTTGAAAATATCATGACTTAGGCTTAAAAACATGGCGTTAGTGGGTGAAAATCCGAAACAACCCTCGAATGGCTCCGTGAGAGGCACCAACCACTCGCACGGGACCAATGTAACTCGTAGGAACTGACCTCCCGATTACGGGACTCCCAATTTGAGAATATGATGATAATTTTCATATTTCTAGACTTATGCATAAAAATATGGCGTTAGTGGGTGAAAACCTGAAACAGCCCCCGAACGGCCCCATGAGTGACACTAACACCTCATATGGGACCAATGTAACTTGTAGGAACTTACCACACAATCACGGGACTACCTATTTGAGAATACAATGATAATTTGTAAATTTGTAGAGTTAGGCTTAAAAACATGGCGTTAAAAGACAAAAGTTCGACACAGCCCCTGAACGGCCCCGTGAGTGGCACCAACACCTCGTACGGGACCAATGTAACTCGTAGGAACTGATCGTATAGTCACGGAACTCCCGGTTTGAGAATACGAAGATAATTTGAAAATATATAGACTTTGGCTTAAAAAATGGCATTAGAGGGCGAAACCCTGAAACAGCCCCCGAACGGCCCCGTGAGAGGCACTAATACCTTGCACGGGACTAATGTAACTCGTAGGAATTTATCGCGCGATCACGGGACTCCCTGTTTGAGAATATGATGATAATTTACAAATTTTTAGACTTAACCTTAAAAACATGGCGTTAGAGGGCGAAAACTCGAGACAACCCCCAAACAACTCCGTGAGAGGCACCAACACCTCACACGGGACCAATGTAACTCATAAGAACAGACCGTGCGATCACGGGACTCCCGATTTGATTATACGATGATAATTTGTTAATTTCTATACTTAGGCTTATAAAAATGGCGTTTGTAGGTGAAAATTCGAAACAACACCCGAACGGCCCTGTGAGTGGCACTAACACCTCGTACGGGAGCAATGTAACTCATAGGAACTGACCGCGCAGTCACGGCACTCACGGTTTGAGAATACGATGATAATTTGATAATATGAGGACTTAGGTTTAAAAACATGGCCTTAGAGGGCGAAAACTCGAAATAACCCACGAACCGTCCTATGAGAGGCACCAACACCTTGCACGGGACCAATGTAGCTCGTAGGAACTGACCGTGCGGTCACGGAACTACCAATTTGAGAATACGATGATAATTTGAAAATATATAGACTTAGGCTTAAAAAATGGCATTAGAGGGCGGAACCCAAAAATAGCCCCTGAACGGCTACGTGAGAGGCACCAACACCTATCACGGGACCAATGTAACTTGTAGGGACTTATCATGCGATCACATGACTCCCGATTTGAGAATAAGATGATAATTTGAAAATATCTAGACTTAGGCTTAAAAACATGGTGTTAGATGGCGAAAACCCGAAACAACCCCCGAACGGACCCGTGAGGGGCACTAACACCTCAGACGGGAATAATGTAACTCGTAGTAAGTGACCGCGCGATAACGAGACTCCCGATTTGAGAATACGACTATCATTTGAATTTTTTTAAAATTAGGCTAAAAAAATATGGCGCTAGAGGGGGAAACCCCGAAACAACCCCGTGAGTGGCACCGACACCTCACACGGGACCAATGTAACTCGTAGGGATTGATATGTTGATAATTATAACTCATATATGCAATTTTTCCGCTTGAATACTTTTTTTGTAAAACTACTTGGTCACTGATATCATTTTTTTTGTATCCTATCATTTGCAGGATAACATTGTATCGTTTTCTTTTTTACACGTGGAACAAATGAAGGAGGAAATGGTTTACAACATGAAGATTATTTATATAATGTTGTGGGCATTCAGGATTATGTTTTTTATGTGTTAGAGACGTGCGGGCTTTTATTGTTTAGTTTTATGACCGTTCGGGCTTTTATAATTTGATTGTTAAATTTTATGGTAGTGCGGGCTTTATAATAAGCAGGTTTTATATTTATAAGGTTTGGAATATCCAGAATATAGAGGAAACTCTACCCAATTTTTTTTTGTATGTGAATTATTAAGACATGTAATATTTTTAAGTTTGTATATATATTAGTTTATTAACAACGTTCCCGATTCGCAATTTGTGATTTTTTTTAATTATTTTGCCAATAATAAATATTTGTAACACCTCGTACGAGACCAACGTTACAGATAGCAACCGACCGTGCAGTCACAGAACCCGCAATTTTAGGATTGGACCAAAAAAACATTTTTTTTAAAATTATAGTTCAATATGGTCATGGACTTTGTCCATGACCATTTTTATGTTTTCTATCGCGCATAAAAATGGTCGCGGCCAAAGTCCATGATGCCCAACAGTGACGAAAAATGGTCGCCGTCAAAGTCCGCGACCATTTTTTTTCCTTTTTTTTCATCGCGGTGTGGGTCACGGACTTTGGTCATGACCATTTTTTGTCACGGTTGTGGGTCACGGACTTGGGCCGCGACCATTTTTTTCCTTTTTTTTGTTGCTGTATGAGTCATGGACTTTGACTGCGACCAATTTTTACCATGGTTATGGGTCACGAACTTGGGCCGCGACCTTTTCTTTCCTTTTTTTTCATCCCGGTGTGGGTCACGAACTTTGGCCGTGACCAATTTTTTCACGGTTGTGGGCCACGGACGTAGGTCGCGACCAATTATTTTCCCGTTGCGGTATGGGTCACGGCCCAAGTCCGCGACCATCTACCGTGACCCCTGCGGGCCGTGACCATTTTTTAGTCACGGACTTGGTCCGCAACCCACGAAATTTGTCGCGCCCAAAATGGTCACGGCCCAAGTCTGCGACCCACAGTCTTGGTTAGGGATTTTGTCCGTGACCATTTGCCAGTTTTGGTGTAGTGAAAGAGGTTGAGTTGCGTGGGACTCCATGACCTTATATAGCTATATGAACTTGATCTGCTACATCTAATCCCAATATTTTTATTAATTGACCTCAACTATATTTATCTTCTTAAAGTGAGATCGTTAATAGGATTAGTGGACACATGTCTCTTCCCTGAGTCTGGTTGAATAATCCCCGAGAATTGGCCCCAAACCTTGACTACTAGTTATGGGCGTATAGATTTGTTTACTTATATGATTAGATCCTAATTGTGGTCGTTGGTAAGACTTAACTGTCCGTAGGTGATGTGGTCATAGGTTTTTAAAACTTATGTTGAAATTTGAAAACTTATTTATTATTCTCGTTAAACTTTATAGGGAAAGTGTGGAATCTTCCCCAGTGTTTTTAAGGGTACACTGGTAAGTGCGCGTTAGTGTATTCCAACCATCATTTGGGGGCGTGCCTGCAATTATGGGATGTGCCTTGAAAGTTTTTCCACCCCACTAACTCATTTTAAGCCATCAGTTTGCTTTATTATCTTCTCATTTCATCTTCAAGTTATATCAGAGTTCTACTTTTGCCTCTTCATACTGTAAGTCCACTTCTCTTTTGTTCTTTATTTCTTACCAAAAAAATATTTCACAAGAACCTATTCTTTCTTGGCCATTCTTAATTATCTCACTATAAGAATGATTTATGTCATAAATGAAAACAACATAAAAGGAGTTTAGTCATCGTTACATCCCTGAACGAGTGACGGTTGAGGTATGGGAGGATTTGTTCGATTATTACAATATCGAAGGAGGCCACTAGTTATTCTCCCAGTTCGTTGGTGAAGTTGGGATTACTTTCCCCCAAACCAAATTTTCCTTGGGTTATGTAATTTTTTTGATGTGGTCCATAACCAGTGCTCTGCTAATACTTGGAGGATTATCAATGGGATCTATAGAATCAATGAACTATATGGGACCAAGCTTGAGATCCATGAAAATTAAAATTTCTATATATGGGTAAAATCCAATGAAGGAATTTACTACTTGAAGGTGAGGAGGGATGAGAGGATTTTGGTAGTAAATCTGTTGAAATCTAATAAGAAGTATTGATTGTATGGGTTTGTTGTAAAGGGTTGGTAGTACTTGCCTATCCTAGAAAGTGGTGAGCCGTACAAGGGGCCCAGGTGCCTCCAGGGGGTTACGAAACATGTCTAGTTTTAGTCTGTCATATCTCTTTATGATTTCTATGCCTTTCTGTTATGATATTTACTATGCATCTCGCCGAAAAAATAAGTAACCCAAGCGCAAAAAAATTAATTTTTGTATAACTAAAGAAAGCTTGGTTGCTCAAGCACCCTTTGACTTTTACTGAACACCTAAGGTCGGCCTCCCTATTAATGTGCTACACCTCTACCACCACATACTACGTTTCTCACCCAGTAACAGAAATCCCTGATGGTCTTGGCGAGAATGACCCTTTATTTTTTATCACCTCGTACTAGATTGAGTTCGTTGAACTTTTTACCATCCCCATATCCGCACCTATAACCTAATAAGAAGGAAGCCATTGAGGAGTAGAATTCTAAAATTTATGGAGGGAACCCCTACTTCACCAACTACCTAACCCTCTAAGAGTAATGAGGTAGGGGTATATCCAACCCTGAGAAAATGTAGGCTCCCCCTGCAAAGAAAGGGTGGATGCCCCTTTCTTGCAATAAATCTTCCCACTCAGAAAAGGGTGGATGCCCCTAACAAGGGGAAGGTACCTACTAAAGGGTCAGTAGCCAAGTAGATAAACTTATCATTTAACTTGCTAAGGGGATCTTGCCTTCCTACTGACCAAGCTTTGTTCGAATGCATGTCCGCTGACATGATTATATCTCACGCTTCTCAAATTCTTTATTTGGTAGGTATTGAATTTATTTGATCAGATTATTATAACTTTGACTTTTTTTATACCAACTACTTTCCTTTGTCTTTAATTTTAATTTTATGGTCAACTTCGACAATCTCCTCATGAAGTATAATATCTCCCTAGTCAAGGTATTGAAGGAGGCATTTAAGACATTTAATGTTTCCTAGAATAGAGCCAAGGTGGAGGAAGCTGCGATAAAGTTCAAAAACACAGAGATCGCCAATCTAAGGTCGAAGGTAAAAAAATTAGAGAATGTTGTCCAGGAATCCGCCCAGTCTTTAGTGTTGGCCTTAGAGGCCAATAATAGTGCCTATGATAAATTTCGGGACAAGGCCTTTTCCCTTGACCAAAAATAGTTAGAATTTGTCTGCAAGTCCTTCTTCAAAAAGGTATTAGATGAAGCTTTCCCAGAGGTCTAGGTTCCTGTTGAGTCTGAGTTACTCATTGAGTATGTTCTTAGCACTCCTCCCAACCTAACAATAGTTTGGCATTGGTGTTAATTACCCAAGAGAGAGAATATATGGACTTCATCCTTGGAAGATATGCTTCTAATAGATCTCAAACAAATTTTATCATTGTTCGCTAAGCACTTCAAAAGATGATAAGTGCATGTGGAGATCATACAAGCATGGTCGTCAGTCTTCAAACTGAACTAGGGGAAGTCATAACTATAACTAATATGATGCAAACTACAAATGCTTCTTTAAGAGAGGATATCAGCAAAGTCGAGCAATCCTTATAGAAAATAAAGAAATTTGACATGGTTTTCATTAAAGGATTAGGAAACCTAAGTACGAAATCAAGAAGGGTTCTCACGTAATATGGGTTGTCGATTACGAGGAGGTTTAAATGAATTCCCCATTACACCTGGATGAAACTAGGAAGGTAGCCTATAAGCATGGTTGGCTAAATCCCTTAGTGGTTTGTTAAATCCCTAAGGATTACCAGTTATGGTGTTGGTATCGGGTGGATTCTCCTTTTTCTTGGTTGCCTCCCCATGGGAGCGATGAGTGTTAGATTCCACCTGATAGAATTGGTGAAAACCTCTCATTTTTAACATGATAACGATGATGAGTTCCAGCCCAATGCTGACAATGACCGACAGACGACTGTATCCAAGATGGTGAATCTTCGCAGATGATCTGATTTGCATAAAATATCTTTATATCTCTTGTTATCCATTTTATAATTGATCGACCATGATCATTCTTATATATAATGAAAGCCATGAATGAGATATAAATTTTTCCCATTTATTCACACTATCCCACTTCATGTTATGTCCTGTTTAGGTTTTGGGTCTTACCTTTTAGGATCGTGTCATCACACTACCTTAGACTTAGCACCAAGTTGTGGAGAGAATGCACCTGGTTTCTAGGAAATCCAATCGTTTATGGTTTTTAACTGACCAAGACTATCTGGGCAACTTAGCATCTGGGGATCCCCCATAGGTATTTTATCTTTCATGTCAAATTCTTAATATTTTTGTGTTCGTTAATGATGAAAACATGTAATCTTAAAATATGAGTAGATGGAATCATAATAAGGTATCAAAATAACAATAGTAATTTCTTTTAACATATTTTTAATGATGTTGGCCTTCCATTTGGAATAATAAGAACGCTAATTGAATTAACTAAACTTTAAACATCCAAAAAATTGGAATGACAAAATTAAACATGCATAAAGCTAAAATTTCAATAAAAACTTCACAAATAAAACTTCCTAAGGCTGGTCTTATTCCAAGACCTCGGTATCTCCCTGGCCTCTAATGTTTTGAGATGGTAGGCTTACTTGAGGTCATTTTTATGACTATAAATAGGTCATTCCAGTTGGGTTCCAATTTGCCATCTAACGACTTCTTCTCATTACTGATGAATTTTCAAAGAACATAATCCTCGACTTAGAACTTTCTTTGATTGACTCCTTTATTATACCTCTTTTCCAATTATTGTTAGTAGAACTCCAACTTGATTAAGGCTTGTTCTATTCTTTCTTGGGCCAAGTCAAGCTCAGTCCTTATGATTTTTTCATTGAGGCCTTAATCGATAATAGTTATTCTCATGGTTGTCAAGCCAGCTTCTAGTGCTATTATGGCCTCTATTGTGTAAGTTAAGGCGAGGGGTGTTCCACCGGTCGATCTGTTAGGGGTTATTCGATACGCCTAGAAGGCATGAGGAAGCTCATCCCCTTAAGCGCCTTTTACTTTTTCCAAACTAGTTTTAATTATATTAAGAACAGTTTTGTGGTTTCTGATGTCGTGGTTGCTGTAGATGTCTTGTAATGGTTCTCTCTCGAATTGAGTTCCATTATCGATGATAAGCATCCTCATCCCACCAAAATGCGTCATAATATTCCTCCAGATGAACTTATTCATGTCAACATTTCTTATATTCTCTAATGTTTCTACTTCAATACATTTTATGAAATATCCGTGCTGACCAAGTGGTACTTTTTATTTTTCGGAGCTGTGGGGAGTGGGCCTATAATATCCAACCCCCGTTGTTCAAACGGCCAAGGGCCTATTAAGGCCTTAAGATCTCTAGTTGGCTGGTGGAGAATTAGAGATAACATTTGGCACTTCTTGAATTTTCTTATGTAGGAAATGGTGTCCTTTGCATGTAGGGTCACTAATATCCTTCTTTTATGGTTCTGAATGTCAAATATCTCCCTCATGTATGACTTATACATATTCTCCCGAGAAACTCAAAGATAACTTTATCAATGTCATTAGGTTATACACATTACAGATATAGACCAATGAAAGATCGTATATAGATCTTCCCCTCAGGAAACTAGAAGAATCTAACATCCTTCACTTTTATTCGACGAGCCTACTTTTTACCGAAATGCAGTGTATCTTCTCATAAATATGCAATGATTAGGTCTATCCAACTTGGAGATTTTTGGACGGAGAGAACTTATTAGGGATTTTTCTTCTTTATGATTCTTGGTTCAGCTAAGTATTACACTTGGATAGTCCTTTTTAGATCAAAGTCAATAGCTAAGGCCAGAGTAGCTAAAGTGTTTACGTGGCTAATATTTCCTTGAGGATTGTGTTGGAGTTTGATGTACTTAAATTTGTCAACCAAGTCCATGACGATTTGTAGATATGCTGACATGCGCTTATATCTAGCATTATAGTCTCCTATATATTAATAGATGCCAACCTTGAATCACAATAGGCTTCAAGGTGACTAGAGCAAAGGATAAATCCTTCTTTAATTAAGCAATTAGAGCTCATATTCGACCTTGTTGTTGGATGCCTCAAAGACAAGTATGATTTTTTTTATCGAGAACGGTATGGTATGGGGTGACTAAGACAATTACCACCCCATAACCTTTTGAATTGGAGGCTCCATCAATATAAATCTTCCATTTGTTTAATTGGTCGGGTTACTTAGTGGTTACTTGATCGGCGAGCTCCCGTTTGTCGGGTTGATGACCTCTCGAGAATTCAGTAATGAAGTTCATCAAAACTTTTCCTTTGATAATAGTTATGGGTTAATAATGGATATCAAATCTCCCCAGTTCAACCAATCACATGGACAACCCTACAAAGAGGTCGACTATCCTTAGGAACGCCTTTAATGGAAATGAAGTGATAACAATAACGGACTGTCCTTGAAAGTAGTGCTTAAACTTGCATGAGGCAATCATTAACGAGTATGCCCTATTTTCAAAAGGAAGATATAGAATTTTTTAGCATCCAATAATGTCTTATTGACATAATAGATCGGGGTCTTATGCACCTCCTTCTCACATACAAAGGATGAGCTAATAACATGGTTAGAAACCAAGAGATATAGGTAGACTGGATTGCCCAAAACTTACGACGTGAGAAAAGGAGGTCAACATACGTAGATCCTAATATCACAACGCTAAATATACAAAAAATGGTCATGATTTTGGAATGTGACTAACGGCTCGAGTCACGTTTCTAGACCGTGACAATTTAAGGGTGACCATTTTAGAGGTTATGGTCTAAAACCATGACCATAGTATATGGTCACGGTCTCTTTTGCAACCCTAATGTTTGGGGCATGGTCATGACTAAGGACTATAAGAATGCGCTCAAGTGCTACGGTTATAGAAAAAACCCACTAAATTTTAGTTTTCTAAATGAATTAAACCAATTTTAACTTTGCACTAATTTAAACCAAAGTTTTGTGTAAACACTTTAACAATTTTATCTTGACCTAAGCATGCATCTAAATGATATAGAAAGAATATAATAAATAAAACCATAACACAGTGATGTACGAGGACTCCCCATAATGGAAAAAACCACATACGACCCTGCCACATAAGTCCACTATGATATAGGTCTATATACAAGAACAACTAAGACTTACTCAACCACTTAACAATTTCAAGCCTTGATGCACTTCCTTGTTCCTTGTTACCTTATTCATAGCCACAGTTGGACTCCTCCCAACATTCAACACAATGCATCCGCTTTCCCACATCTCGGTATCCTACCAACCTTACTTGCCTCTTGACTGGTACAACCATTATACAACTCAAATACGCTCTCCACCGCTCAAAACAACACTCAATGAAGAGAAAAAATTCTTGGTGACGCAAAACACGATATCTCAAATAGACATATCAAGATGATTATTGGATCTCAAACTAATGGGTTTAAAGTAGGGTTTAGGAAGCTCTTGGTTAGATATAAAAATATATTTTTGCAACCCTTAAAGACAATTGCTATGCCAAACCTAATACAAATAGATTATTGAAATTTTAAGTCGGCATACACATCGAGACAAGTCATTCGAATGAAAACATATACCCATTCGAACAACATTAGCTATCTCATTCGAACTAAATAAAACTCATTCGAATGACATCACTAATCTCTTTTGAATGAGCTTCTATCGAGCTTCATGCGAAAACATTATGTAGTATAAAACTATATCTTTTGAAGGTAGTTCAATGGTTGTTTGAATGAACTGTCTAAACTCGCTTGAACGAATACAAAACTCATTCAAACAAAGAGAAAAATTCATTTGAATGAAGTTAAAACAAAAAATTATTTTTTCTTTGAAAAACCTTTTTTGAAAAATAGCCTCAAAACATTTTAAAAACTAAACACCCAAAATATATCCAAGAATCAAACTTAATACGCATAGATTCCTCATGGACAACCCTTGGATGTTGAAGATGAAACTCGAAATGACGTGATCACTTCACTTGGCCTCTATGGTATTTAATGCAAATTATAAGCTTGAATGACAAATTGACTTGAATCCTAACCTATTACTCAAATAAGTTTTTTTCCAAATGGAATAAATTGAATATATATATATATATATATATATATATATATACTAGGATATGCCCGTGCCTGAAGGCACGACCAACATTTTTAAAAATTACATACTCGCAAAACAACAAAAAATTTCAAAGTACGTAATTATGAAATGAAAATAATTTAGTAGGGTCATCTAAGACACTTGGATACCACTTTTGTTAATTGTGAAGGGCAATTGGACAAAATCATAAACTTGAAGGCCCTAGGATGCCATTGTTAATTTTGAAAAAACATCTACGCTTCAATGGACGATTATAATCTTCCAAAATTATTTTTATGCTCATTACATGTAATTATTTCCCAATCCACTAACGTAGCTTGCTTTTAAAATACATTTCAAACATTAATGGCTTCTTATAACATAGATGGGTTTAGAATAATGAAGCAATTTCTTTGCAGTAAAATAAATGGTTGAGAGAGAAGAGTCTAAAAGTTACAGGGTTATGAAATATGCAAAACCAAACATAAAAACCATATTAGATTTAAAAAAAACACCCTGGAAAACCAATATCAAAAGCTTTGTAAACCGATCCAAATAATGCATATTGTTATCCACGTAAACAAAACTCCAACAATTATAATTGTAGAAAGATATTATATTTAGTACTAACATCAATTCATGACATAATAACAAACCGTGTTCAGATGTGGTAAACAATATTTTAATCAATATATCAAACCCTTAAAATACTTCACTAAAAAATAAGCCATAAAATATTTTATACGAAACACTAACCCTCAAAATATTTTACTTAAAACTAACTCTTAAAATAAAAGGATTTAAAGGAACACCCTAGTCCTTTTATAATAGTTGTTTAGTCCTTTTATAATAGTTGTTTATGTTGTTATATTTACGTGTACATATAACTGTTATCATATATAAGTTTTACATGTTTTTTTTATATATATAATTTCTTATTGTCTATACATCTTATAATTTCAAACTTATATTTCCACGACGATCTCGAGCCTCGTATCTGCCTCGAGCAATGCAATCATCCCCCTTGTGTTTTATGGGAAGTTGAGATGTTTTGTCCGGTTCTATCATTTTTGGCAGTTGAGTTTAAAAACCCAAATAACTTTTTTCCTTCCTTTTAATTACCTACGACAACAACTCATCTTTTTGGAGGTTATCGCATCAAACTCGCGATTTGACTGCCTTGGGGAGATCGTAGGGCTCAGCGCCTGTCCTTTCCCCTTCAATCTTTAATAGCCGTTAAAATCTTTGTTTATATTGATACATTATTTTTATTGTCCTGTTCTATATATGTTATTTTGTTCATTATTTTCATACATACATTTTTTTATATACGTTATCTTAGATAAATATATGTACTTATAATAGATATATTTTCCATCTCATGTTCGTAGCACGAAATATGTTGTTGGTCAGTAAATCTTGTTCTTTTTTATGGAAACTATCTTGGCAGTTAAATGACTTCTGAGCAAATCCGCTCATTGGGCCCCACATACATTATAAAGCTCCTTGGGCAGTTCAAATTAAAGCTTGTGTGAACCATCAATTTTGATGTTGCAATTAAAGCTTTTGTAAATAAAATTCAAAATTTTAAACCAAATCATTTTCAGTAACGAAAAGAAGATACTGGAGATTTTAAACCTAAAGAATAACTACATAAAGCACTAAATTTCTTGGTTTAATTAAACAGAAAAAAAAACACCGTGTAAAACAAAAGAAGATGCTGGAGATAGAAATCAAAAGCTAAAATGGACATTAAGGTGTTATGAGAAGTGTTCTAAGAAATAGTACAATGGAACGCTTAATAAAATTTTACATCTACTTCTCAATAAAAAAATAAAAAAATGGCAAACCCACACCTGATATACACAGTCAAAAAGTGAATCCAAATCGAAACACAGCAGAACCTAACAACAAAAATACCATCGAAAGTGATAACTGATAGAAAAAAAATATACAACCAATATTTTCAAACTCACAGGGGTTTCGTCGGCATCTCTGTCATCGCTGCTAATCCAATGGGAACTTTGTTAACGTGTCACAGTTGGGTATGGGGAATAGGAATAAACAAAACATTCATCAAAAGCCAAAAAAACAAATTAACTATAACAAAAAATATGTCTTGAAAATTTATGGGTTTAGAGTTGCTTCAGCTGGGGGTCGTGTTTTGCTGAGTTTTTTTTGGAAAGGTTTGACCGGGTTCAGGGCAGATGGGCTGGGCAGAGGGTTAGGCTAGCTGGTGGTTGGAGGAGAGAATACTGGATGAGTATGTACTAAACACCTGAAAAGACAAATCAAAATTGAAAAAAAAAATTAAACACCTAACAGGAAAATCTAACATAAATCAAATCTTTAATTTGAGACCCGTAATGATGAAGACCCCAAAATTACATTTTCTTACCTTTGAGGCCCGTAACGATGGAAACTTCGGCTCACCTCTATCAAACCCACATCAGTAGCATCCTTGAAATAGGGATTGAGAGAGAGAGAGAGGGGAGTACTTTGAAATGATATTTGTTCACCCTTCCCGTTTGCTAAAAATAGTGAAGACAAAACATTAGCTAAAAATACTCAAATAAAATATGGCTTGAAATACTCAAATATCAGCCCCCAAATTGAAACCTCTCCACCATCGAAACCAACTTGCTCAGGACGGATCGAAAAAGCTCCACCATATCTCGAAAAACCTCCACCATTATTGATCTCACCTAAACAATATAAGCAACAAAACATGACTCCGAATCGAAATAAGGCAAAAAAAAACATATATAAAAACTAAAAACAAACCAAGAACACCAAATATGCCAGAAACCCCATATGAACCTCCAAAAAAAAACATTGAGGCATGGAACCTACCAGTTCTGGGTCTGACGGAGAAGGATCCAGAGACCGTCGCTCATTTGTTTTCTATAGAAAGTGGTTGTATACGATAAAGAGAGGTGGAGTCTGTAAATGAGTAGAAAATCAAAATAAATGAGAGAGATTATTTGTACATGATACAAATAATCGCTCACTTTTTATTGAGCCTTGTGCTTTGAAAAACAGAACTGCCGTAAGAGGTGTGTGTTTGGGTAGATGATGAAAAATTCAATTATACCCTTGGTTTTGAATTTTGAAGAGAAGGGGGGAAACAAATTAGAGTGTGAGAAAAGAGGGGGAATTCAAAATATTCAAGGGTAAAATAGGAAGTGTAAAAAAAATAATCTCATGACATCATCAACCAAGCTTGTGACATACATAAATTTTATACTTTATTATATATATATATATATTGACTCGTTTGGAAATTTTCCCTTACGAATCTCCCCCATTGGCTATTTAGGGACAAAACTAAAAAAAAAACTACTGGTCCGTCAAAAGGAAAAAATTATAGACACAAACTTTTAGTAGCTTTACTGTAGTGAAACTTTACCGCATCATTGCTAAACCAACATACTTAACACACCCTTCAAATAAAAAGATAATATAACAATATATAAACCACATATAAAAAATAATCTCCCCCTTAGAGTAGGCATCCCCCTTAGGTTAGAATTTTCACCTTGAGGAAATATTTCTCCCCTTTTTTGTTCGAGAATAAACAAAGGTAATGTTCACAATGTAAAACAACTTCTCCCCCTAATGTAATGCATGTGAACATCAAGAAAAACAAACAATATCATGCGACATGAAGTGAAAATGACAAACAAACTCGACAAGACAAGTACAAATAATACAAACTATAAACAAATGATATCAATGTAAACAATGAAACAAATAATACTAATATGATCATATATAATTTTAATTAGATACAACTATGAAGCATATAAAAAACATGGATTAAATGCAATGCAAAGACCTAAAAATAAATATACCATGTATATAAATAATCGTATAACATGAAACACAAATGGATATATATATATATATATATATATATATATATATATATATATATATATATATATATAAACACCAAAAAGACACAAAACATAGCCTTCAACACTCGTATGACATAAATGCGTCTAAACAAAATGTGGTACAGAGTGAAGGGGCATGAACTAGAAAATAAACTAAATATGTCCCAACCACTGAAGATAGTCTAAAGAGTTATATTTTATCACATTAGCTTATCAAGATTAGATTTAGCCTCAAATTAAAACAAGAAAACTCATACTCGATGAACATACACAATGCACACTAGGCTAGAAAATATTAATGATTCTAAAATCAATAGCCTTAAAAATTTAAGATTAACTAGGACTCATTGTGCAAACTCATTGATCTTCAACTTATAACAACCTCAAAATAATCATATATAATTTGTTTCTCTCTTTTCTTTTAAAGCTATCACACTTTGATCATCTATGTTAAACTTGACCTTGGTAATTTTTCTCTTTTCTTTTGCCTCTCTTTTCTTTTAGTCTCTTACCAATGGTGGCTTTTAATGAAAAGGAGATCTTCTAACTTTATAGCCCTTTTCCATTGCTCACTTATATTTTTTCAAACTAAAATAAACTCTGGGGCAATGGTTCTTACAAGAACAAATCCCCCAATCAAATAGATATGTTTATGAAAAGATTGATAGGATAACACCTCACTTAGATCATGCAACATAAGTAGTTATAATACAAAAGACCTCTAGTGCAAGTATGTGTGAAGGTACATACAAAGTGAATCTATTAAGAAAATCAAATTCGAACAATCCGATGCAATCATGATTAACAACAATCCAAAGAATTGTAAACCATAATCAAATGTCATAGTCAAATAGAAAACATGGAACTAATGAGATTCAAGCACACCGATATATTGCATACAAAATGTGTAAAACTAAACTACAAAATTAAACCAAAAAAAATCCTTTTAAGTTTTTAATCATTTTTCAAAATGACTCAAAATATAAGATTTTTTTTGTATTTTTCTCATATACACCCAATAAATGAAAATCAGAATACAAAAGATGCAAACATCATACAACTAGAAATAACATAAAATATGAAGCGCAAAACCATGTGTATGGAAATAGGCAAACACAATCAACCATAAGATATAACATATAATGAATCATGTGAAAGTATGTGAGAATCAACAAGTCTAACATCATGTTCCTCAAAAACATATTTTCCAATCCAAATAAATGAAAATGTAATGCCTCGAGTTTTGGGAACCATCGTAACACGGGATCTAGACTTCTTAAAACCTTTTCTGAGATCATAACAAAATGACCTAAGATGGCCTTTCCTACCATAATGTGAGAATGTGTAAACACGATGAATATTACCATTGGTTTAAGCTTCTCTAACATCCTTGAAAATTATTGACACTCTCAAATACATAGTCTTATCGTTAAGAGCGAAAATATTTGGATTATTGAATATAATACCAATCTTTTCATTTTTTCTTTAGACAGTGACTAAAATCTTATCCAACTTCTCTGACCTGGATTCCAAATCAAATTTAACATGACTTGAGTATCTTAATTCATCTTATAACATCAAAATCCTAGACTTAAGAAAAAACCTAGACTCCTCAAACTATAAGAACTCCTTCTTCATATATTCAAAAATTCATAGAAGGTTATTTCACTCCCCGTTAATATAACTAAATGTATCCTTAAGAGTCTTCTCACATCCTTAAAATCCTCCAACAACTTATCATTATCTTCTATGGCACATTCTTTCACCCTAGTCTCTACGTTCTTTGAGTCCTTTAACTCACTCTCTGAAACACGAACTCTGGTCTAAATCTATTTCTTTGGATACTTCTAAATTATGTACATCACGATTCATGTCAGATATCTCTTTGATTTTCAATTGTTAACAAAAAATAATTTTCCTTTTATAAAATAATTTCAATTATTCTTTACAGCTATTGTTGGACTCCTTTAAATAGCCAACACAATGCAGAAGGTTTCCCACATCCCGATATCCCACTGATTTTACTTGCCTCTTGATTGCTCCAGCTAGCGTACAACTCAAACACGATCTCTACCTCTCGAAACAACACTCAAAGAAGATCAAACATTCTTGGTGCAAGAGCACACGAGTTTTTAAATAGACGTCTGAAGATAATTCTTGGATCTCAACCTATTGGGCGTAAAGTAAGTTTTAGGAGGCTTTTGGTTAGATATAAAAATCTATTTTTGCAACCCTTAAAAACAAAATTCCGAGCCAAATATGATTTAAGTTGATTTTTACAATTTTAAGTAGGCACGCACGTCAAGAGAAGTCATTCAAACGAAAACCATATACATTTTTGAGCAAAAAACTTATACTTGTTCGAATGATATTAGCTATCACTTTTGAACCAAACAAAACTCATTTGAACGATATCACTAATCTCGTTTGAACGATCTTTTATCAAGATTCGTGCAAAACCATTATGCAAAATAGAAACATATCGTTTAAATGTTGTTCGGAGGTCGTTTGAACAAACCGTATAAACTCTTTTGAACTAAGTTAAAACCAAATATAGTTCTTCTTTGAAAAACCTTTTACAAAAAATAGACGCAAAACATTTTAAAAATGAAACATCTAAAACGTGACGAAACTTGATATTATGTGATCGCTTCACTTGGCCGCTACGATCTTTAATGTGAATCATAGGCTTGAGGAAAAACTCACTCAAATCATAACCTATGACTCAAATAAGTTTTGTCAAATGGAATAAAGAAAATATACACACAAATTGAATCGATTGAAAATTTTCCCTTACAAATCTCCTCCTTTGGCTATTTCGGGAAAAAAATCTCAAAAAAATACTAAGCCATCAATCTCTCCAGGACTCAATCTCAACCCTAAAAGGAAAATGTACAAAACACTTGACATACACAAACTTTGAGTAGGATTGCTCTTGTGAAACTTTGACGCATCGTTGCTAAATCTGCACACTTAACATACCTTTCAAATGCAAGGAGAATATAAGAATTTATAAACTGCATATGAAAAACAAACTCACCCTTTGTTAAATATCTCCCCCTTAGAGTATGCATCCCTCTTAGGTTAGACATTCCCCTCCTTAGCCAATATTTATCCCCCCCTTTTTTTAGGGAATAGACAAAGGTAAAGTTAACAATATATAATAACTTCTCTCCTAAAATGTAATACATTTGAACATAAAGGAAAACAAGTAATGTCTTGCGATGTGAAGTGAAACAACAACGACAAACAAACTTGGCAACCCGAGCACAAATAATGAAAAATATGAAACAAATTACAGTAATGTAAACAATGAAATAAATGATACAAATATGATCATATATGATGTCAATTCGATACAACTATGAAGCATATGACAGACATGGATTAAATGTGATGCAAAGTCTAAAAAAATAAATGTATTATATATATAAATAACCACATATCATGCAACACAAATGTGTGTGTGTGTATATATATATATATATATATATATATATATATATATATATATATATATACCAAAAAAAGATACAAAACATAGCGTTCCACACTCGTATGACATAAATGCCTCAAAAGCAAATGTGGTACCAAGTGAAGGGATGTGAACTAGAAAATAAACAAAATATGTCCCAACCACTTAAGATAGCCCAAGGAGTTCTATTTCATTGCGCTAACTTATCAAACTTAGATTTAGACTCAAGTGACAAAAAGAGAACTCATAATGGACATACATACACAGTGCACACTAGCCTAGAAAATATTGATTATTCTAAAATCAATAGACTCAACATTTAATATTAACTAGGACTCATGGTGCAAACCCATTAATCTTGAACTTATAATACCCTCAAAATAAACATATATCATTTTTTTCTCATTTATTTGGAAGATATCACACTTTGATAATTGATGCTAAACTTGGCCTTGATAATTTTTATCTTTTATTTTGCCTCTCTTTTCTTTTAGGCTCTTAACAATGGTAGAATTTCAAGAAAATGAGATCTACTCCCTTCGTATCACTTTTTTAATACCTACTCACATTTTTTCAACTCAAGATAAAATAGTTCTTACATGAAAAAATCCCCCAATCAAATGGATATGTATATGACAAGATTGATAGGATAACACGTCAATGAGCTCATACAACATAAGTAGTTATAATCTAAAAGAGTTCTAGTTCAAGTGTGTGCAGAGTCATTTACAAAGTGAATCCATTAAGCATACCAAATTTGAACAATTTCATGCAATCATGATTTAGAACAATCCAAAGCATTATAAACCATAATCAAATGTCTTGGTCATATGAAAAACATGGAATGGATGGGATTCAAGAACACCGATATTCCATAAAAAATGTATAAAACTAAACTACATAATTAAACTAAAATTTTATTTTATGTTTCTAAACATTTTCAAAACGACACAGAAGACAAAAAAAATATTTTTGTATTTTTTCTAATATAGACCCAATAAATATAAATCATAATGTAAAAGGCACAAATATTATAAAACTGACAATAACATATACCATGAAGCAAAAAATCATGTGTATGAAAACATGCAATCACAATTAGCCATAAGATATAGCAAGTGATGAATCATATGAAATCATGTGAGAATCAACAAGTCTAACATCAAGTGCATCCAAAAAATATTTCCTAACCCAAAGAAATGATAATTTAATGCCTCGAGTTTTGATTACCGTGGTGACACAGGATCTAGAATTCCTAGAACCTCTTTTAAGATCACAACAAAATGCCCTAAGGTGACATTTTCTACCCAAATTTGGGCATGTGTAAACATGAGGAATATTACCATTGGGTTGACTTTTTTTAACCTCACTGTTATGGTTACCTTGGCTTTAGTAGAAAAAATATTGAAATTATTATAGACAATACCAATCTTATCATTTTTTATTTAGACAATGCATAAAATCTTATCCAACTTCTCTGACCTAGATTCCAAATCAAATTTGACACGACTTGAGTCTCTTAATTCATCTTCTAACTTCAAAATACTATGCTCAAGTAAAAACTTAAAATAATCAATCTTTAGGAACTTCTTCTCTATACGTTCAACAAATCTTATAAGATTATCTCAATCCTCCTCAATGTAATTGAACTTATCCCTAAGAATCTTCTCACGTGCCCTAAAATCATCAAATAATTTATCATTATCTTCTATGTCACCTTCTTTCACCCTAGTCTCTATGTTCTTAGAGTCCTTTAAACCACTCTTTAAAACATCGACTCCAGTGTCTGTCTTTCTCTTAGACCCTTTTAAATTATGGAAATCACGGTTCATGTCCTTGAGCTTCTCACGAACGACATCTCTTTGATTTTGAATAGTTCAAAAAAAATTCAATTTTATTTTTTAAGAACAAATTTTCCCTTTGAAGAAACTTAACTCTTTTTGTAAACTTCAAATTCAAAAATTTAACTTTCAGAATGACTGTGAAGCTCATTAAACTCCTCTCCAATATCAAAATTATCATCATCACTCAAGACTCCTTTTGACTTAACACTATGATTACTTATCGAGAGAAACAAACAAATAATGATAGAGACAAACAAACAACCCTAAAATCAACATTAAATATGGATCAAACACAATAAAATAGTATAACTTGCTCCAAAACGAATTTGATAATGTGTTCTAGTGCTAGGGTTATACCAAACACACCAATTTTTAATTTTCTAAATTAATTAAATTGATTTAAATTTGCAATAAAATAAACCAAAGTATTGTCTAAACAATTTATGAATTTTATCTTGACCTAAGCATGCATATAGGTGATATAGCAAGAATAAAGTAAAGAAAACCACATCAAGATGATGTACCAGTAAAACTCACAATGGGAAAAACCTCGGATCTCCCATCCACACACAAGTCCACCACGATATAGGATTATATAAAATAACAACTTATACTTACTCAATGAACCGACTCCTTCAAGCCTTGACGTGATACCTTGTTCCTTTTACCTTGTTCGCAGCTACTATTGGACGCCTTCTAACAACTAACACAATGAAGGCATTTTACCACCGATCTTACTTGTCTCTTTACTAGTCCAGTTATTGTATAAGTAAAACACGTTCTCCATCGCTCAAAATAATGCTCAATAAAAAGCAAACGTTCATGGTGAAGGAACACACGAGATCTCAAATAGACATGTCAAGATGACTCTTGGATCACAAACTAATGGGTGTAAACTAGGGTTTAGAAGGCTCTTGGTTAGATATAAAAATTGGTTTTCCCAACCCTTAAAAATAAACTATTTTGCCAAACCTGATATGAATAAATTTTCTCAATTTTAAGTTGGCACACACTTCGAGATAAGTTATTTGAATAAAAACTATATCCTCATTTGAATGACATTATCTATCTCATTCGAACAAAAAAAAACTTCTCAAATGACATCACTGATATTCTTTGAACAAGCTTCTATCTAGCTTCGTGCAAAAACAGAGACATCTTATTTAATGGTCGTTTGAATGAATTTTCTAAAATGGCTTGCACAAAGATAAAAACTCGTTCGAACGAAACTACCAAACTCATTTCAACTAAGATAAAAACTCGCTCGAACGAAGTTAAAACAAAAAACCTTTTATGAAACATAGCCTCAAAACATTTTCAAAACTAAACTCCCAAAATTTATCCAGGGATAAAACATAATATGCATCGATAACTTGTTGAGATACCTTCGATGTTGAAGAAAAAACTCAGAATGAATCTCTAAATGATTTGATTTCTTCACTTGGCTACTATGATCTTCAATGCGAATCACAGGCTTTAAGGACAAACTGACTCAAATCTAAAACTATGACTCAAATGAGTTTTGTCCAAATGGAATATAGTCAATATACATACAAATTGATTTAATTGGAAATTCTACCTTACAGACCCTGACCACTAGTCACCATCATGAACAGTTACCCCAACTGTGACTATATTTCCATGGTAACAGTCTCAAACCTTGAACATTTACCGTGAAAACCTATCATGAAATTTGATTGGTCACGGTTCTTAACCGTGACAACCTACCATGAAATTTGATCAGTTAGTCACAGTTTTAAACCACGAACCAAATCTAAACGACATGTATTGTGGTTATGATTTTATTTAATGACAATAATTTAACCCGTTGAAAGCTTGTAATGAATATGGTCATGGTTTTGGACCCTGACCAATAATAAATTTACTGATGGAAAAAATATTTATTTTCTTCCAAAAAAATTCATGTGCAAGTTTTCAAACCTATATACAATTCCATTGTAGAACTAACTAATACAAGAACCAAAAAGCAATAATATAAAAATTATTAAGCCATCAAGTTAATTTCATTAATTGAACACAAATAAATACTCAAATATTCAAAGTGTTCCTTCCCCAATTAGACATGAAAATATTTCAAAATGTTCCAAATCGTAATTGTTGCAACACGAGGCCCCCAATTTTAAAGTCTTTACTACAAAAAGTAATTTCAATTTTCTTTTTGAGATGCGGAAGTGAGATGGTTCAATTAAACACACACAAACACCAAATTTTATTTTCTTTCAAATTAAAATTAAACCAAAGTGAAATTAAATTAAACGACACATGGATATTTCACTTAAACCAATTTAACCAAAGTCCAAGAAATTTGCTTAAGTCATATTTTCAATATTACCAAAATAGGCCAAACAAGTTTTAACCAATAAAATTAATGAGTTGAATTAAATTAATATTTACCCAAATTCATGTTAGCACCAAATTAAACAAGTAGTGATTTAAACCAAATTTTATATTTTTACCTAAGCATGCATTCTAGGTGATTTTGCAAAAGATAAAATAAATAAATTACCACTACGCCGCGATGTATGAGGAAAAACTAAGTACGGTATTACAAGTACTAGACAATAAGACTTACAACACTCAACTTGACTCCGTCCAAGCCCCAACGCTCCTTCTTGTACACACCTCTGCCTAACAAATAATCACGAAACTCCACCGTGGTCTCGAATCCACCGATAGGACTTTTAGGAACCCATCAACCACATACGATGCCTTTCACCGTATGAGAATACCGCAGTAAAAATACAAGTCTTCTTCTTTGTGGGATGTAGAAGTAAACCCAAACACTCTTTCAATGGTAGAGATAAACCGGTGCCAAAACTCCAAGAAAAGTATGTATAGTAAGGAACTTGGATAAACAATACAATTGGGTGTAAACAAAAGTGTTTAAGAATTTTTCTTTAAAAACAAAACACTCAAAACTTGAACTTTTTCATTTGGAATTGAAACTCTCTAAAACTCTCTCTAGGAGATGGAGGAATGTGAAAAAGTTAGTTCCAAAATGTTGGTTCCCGCACTTAATAAATTTGGCAAAAGATAGTGGGGAAAAGAAGTGGAAAAAGTGGAAAAATCGTCAAAAACGCCCAAAATACCTGTTCCCGCCAAATCTCGTTTGAACGACTTTACTAACATGGTTCCAGAAGGGAAAAAGGAATATCGTCAGAAGTCTCATTCGAATGACCTGGAAATCTCGTTTGAACGAGATGCCAATTCGTTCGAATGACATGGCAATCTCGTTTGAACGAGATTCTAGGTGGTTCGAACGACATGCCATAAAAATAAAATATTATTATTAATCCCAAAACTTTTTATGAAAAGTTCTAAAAAATATTTTCTGAGTAAAACTAAGTCGGTAAAAATATTTTATAAAAACTTTATAAAATACACCAAATAAATTACAAGCTCCTATATATATATCAAATGCATTCATACCTTAGGAGCATTGGAACAATGTTGTTGACGTAGAAATGAGGCACACTAAACCCGACATATGATGAATCTTTATACTCTTGGCCGCTACGTCTTCAACTGACACGCCATAGGCTTAGATGGATACACATGAACACTATCCTATGACTCAAATGTTTTTGTCCGGAATTGAGCCAACACCATATTAAGACTCAATTGGAGACTTGTTTCCTTACAAATCTCCCCCTTTGGCTATTCCGGGACAAACACCAAAAAAAAATCCTAAAGGGCCGTCAAGCTCTACTAGACATAAAAAATATCCCACCCAAAATAAAAATACAATAGCTTGACTCACAACCCAAGGATCAATATCTTTGCCGACGATGAAAGTTGCCATTTAGAAGAATTCCTACACACTTAAGCAAACTATCAAACGCATAGGGAATATCAAGAATATTAAATGCATAAAATAAATACTCCCCCTAAATTAATTCTCCCATTTATCAAATAAATAACCTACTTAGAAAGACGTCTCCCCCTAAGATAAATCACCCAAACTAAGGTGAGATTACAATAGGAATAGATACCATTTCTGCCCCTATCATTCTCCCCCTTTTTGTTCAGGAATAGACAAAGGATAAAAGTTAATTTAAACATGAAGCTTAGAGTGATAAGAGAATGAAAGCATATGGGCAACAAAATCATAACTAATCCAACAAATAATAACGGATACCAACTATAATGCAAGAGAATGATACCAATATGATACATAAGGTACTAAGCGTGTGATATCAACAAAATATGCACCAAGATATATACCAATTATGAATTAGAAGCATAGGTGGACTATAAAGCAGGGAAAAGAGAAAAAAATACCATATATATGACATAATGACTATCACTAACGCACATGCACATATATATAGGTATAAACACCACGCATGACACAAAATACAATAAGTTTTTCACACTTGTATGGCAAAAATGTGTCATATGGAAATGGAAGTGTAGGGGTTTGAACTAGTAACAATTAAATTTAGACCCAAACACTTAAAACATGTTCCCGGAGTTCACAATTGATTGCAAACTTCATCACATTTGAATATAACCTCATGTGACAATATAAATTGAACTCAATGAGCAAACATAAACAATGCATACAAGCATAGACTTTTGATGATTCTAAAAACCAATATAGTCATGACATTGAAGGTACTATTAGGATATATGGACATTGTGCAAACCGTTGATATACCATCCAAACACCCTCAATTTAAGCATATTATTTTAATCTTTTGAATGAATAAATCAACTAAACAAAAGAGGCCTTGGCAAATATTTTCTTTTAATGCCATTATTCTTTTAGGCCTTTGGACCACTTATTTCTTTTATGTAGATGACTAGATTGGAAGGAAAACACCTCACCAAGCTCAAATATACATATGAAGTTAAAATTTCAAGTGAGCTCATGCATGTGTGAATTAAGGCATATAAAAATAGAATGCATTATAACAACACAAAATCCAACTACTTTATGTAAGCCTGGGTAAGAACATAATAAGGATTGACAATCTAAACCAAAAGTTATAGCCACATGGAAGAGAAAAAGAAGGGATTCTAACACAAGTGTATGCCACATAGAGTGTGTCAAACTAAAATAACACACAAAAAAATATTTTTGAGTTTTTTGACAAGTTTTAACCAAAAATAAAAATATTTACTCAAAAGACACACAAAAATCATTTGTATTTTTCATTAATCTTAAATTACTAAAAAATTAAAACACAAATGATAAACAAAATATTTTTGTATTTTTCATTTGATGCAAACTAAAATGAAAGAAGTATAATACAAAAGATAAACAAACATAATAATTCTAGCATGAGATATGATATAAAGCAATGACTAGAAAATGACTAAACATGCATACACCTAGCAATGATATATAATATGAAGCACAAAAAGCTAGAGTATGCAAACAACTAATACATTCAACCTTTAGATTTAGCAAGTGAGGTTTCATATGAAAGAAAATGAGAATCAACATATCTAATATCTAGCACGTCTAAAAATGATTTCCTAACCGATATAGATGTATATTTAAAATGATGGGGTGTGGGAACTAATGAAATTCTAGGCATAGACTTCCTAGGACTTCTTTTAAGATCAAAACAAAATGACCTAAGGTGACCTTTCCTACCACAATGCAAGCATGTGTAAACACGAGGAATGTTACCTAAAGTGTGACATTTTCTAAAGTCTTTGGATAAAGTTGACCCTCTAAAATAAATAATGGTCTTAGCTTTAGCAACGAAAATATTTGAACCAATGGAACTAGAACCATTACAACTACTACTCGAGTCTTGTAAGTCATTTTTCATTTTTAAAATTTTGGACTCAAGTAATAAATTAGACTCCTCAATTTTACAGGACTCCTTCTTTAAATTCTCTATAACTCCTAGAAGGTTATCACACTCCCCCTCAATGTGAGAAAGCTTGTACCTAAGAGTCTTTTCTCGACTATCACCCTCTTTCTTGGACATATTTAAAATATTATAATTGTAATTTATGTCCATGAGCTTTTCACGAAAAATATCTTTTTGAGATAGTGAGGTTTGCAAAAGTTCAATTCTAGATTTAAAACATAAATTTTTATTTTCAAGAAACTTAACTCTTTTTACAAATATCACATTTAATTCTCTTAAATTTTCATTACACTTATTAAGACCATTAAATTCCTCTCGAATATCAAAAACTTAATTATCATTAGAAACGGACAAATTATCATTAAGACATCCCATCGAGAGATACAAAACAAAAATGAGAGTGAGTAAAAAAATGAACCACCTAAAAATACAAGTAGCACAAAAATTATAAAAGCCGAAAAAAATAGATCTTTCACGCGATAAATTAGCGCTCCGGCTCTGATACCACTTGTTGCAATACGACGCCCATAATTTTACAATCTTTACAAAAAGTAATTTCAATTTACTTTTTGAGATGCGGAAGCGAGATGGTTCAATTAAACACACACAAACACCAAATTTTAATTTCTTTCAAATTAAAATTAAACCAAAGTGAAATTAAATTAAACGACACATGGATGTTTCACTTAAACCGATTTAACCCAAGTTCAAGAAATTTGCCTAAGTCATATTTTCAATATTACCAAAATAGGCCAAACGAATTTTAACCAATAAAATTAATGACTTGAATTAAATTAACATTTACCCAAATTCATGTTAGCACCAAATAAAACAAGTAGTGATTTAAACCAAATTTGATCTTTTTACCTAAGCATGCGTTCTAGGTGATTTTGCAAAAGATCAAATAAAAAATACCCACTACGCCGCGATGTACGAGGAAAAACCCACAATGGAAAAAAACCTCGAACGGCCCTAGCCTCAAATCCACTAAGTACAGTATTACAAGTACAAGACAGTAAGACTTACAACACTCGACTTGACTCCGTACAAGCCCCGATTCTCCTTCTTGTACACACCTCTGCCTAGCGAATAACCACGAAACTTCACCGTGGTCTCAGAATCCACCGATCGAACTTTTAGGAACCCATCAACCACACACGGTGTCTTTCACCGTATGAGAATGCCGCGACAAGAAACAAGCCTTCTGCTTTATAGGATGTAGAAGTAAACCCAAACAATCTTTCAATGGTAGAGATAAACCGGTGCCAAAACTCCAAGAAAAGTATGTATATTAAGGAAATTGGATAAACAATACAATTCGGTGTAAACAAAAGTGTTTAAGAATTTTTCTTTAAAAACAAAACACTAAAAACTTGAACTTTTTCGTTTGGAATTGAAACTCTCTAAAACTCTCTCTAGGAGATGGAGGAATGTGAAAAGGTTAGTTCCAAAATGTTGGTTCCCTCACTTAACAAATCTGAAAAAAGATAGTGGGGAAAAGAAGTGCGAAAAGTGGGAAAATCGTAAAAAACACCCGAAAATACCTGTTCCTGCCAAATCTCGTTCGAACAAATTTCCTTCGAACGACTTTACTAACGAGATTCCAGAAGGGAAAAAGGAATATCATCAGAAGTCTCGTTCGAGCGACCTGGTAATCTCATTCGAACGAGATGTCTGTTCATTCGAATGACACGGGAATCTCGTTTGAACCAGATTCCAGATGGTTCGAACGACATGTCAGAAAAATAAAATATTATTATTAAGCCCAAAACTTTTTATGAAAAGTTCTAAAAAATATTTTCTGACTAAAACAAAGTTGTTAAAACTATTTTATAAAAACTTTATAAAATACACCCAATAAATTTCCAAGCTCCTATATATATATATATATATATATATATATATATATATATATATATATATATATATAATGCATTCATACCTTAGGAGCATTGGAACAATGTTATTGACGTAGAAACAAGGCACCCTAAACCCGACATATGATGAAGATTTATACTCTTGGCCAATACGTCTTCAACTAAAACGTCATAGGCTTGGATGGATACACATGAACACTATCCTATGACTCAAATATTTTTTTTCGCAATTGAGCCAACACAACATTAAGACTCAATAGGAGACTTATGTCATTACAGTAATAAATGACTTGAATCCGAAAATGACATCAAGATACCTACGTAATGAAAAATGGCATCAAAGTCCACATAGTTTATAACATGAATAAGGTTGGGGTCTAACCCATAATCCAAATCTAGGGTGTGTCTTTTTAATTATGAAAATAAATGTGAAATGTGTTGAAAGCGTAAAAAATTTGAGAACACTCTAAATTGGGAGTTATGGTAGAAGCCCTTTTTCCTTCCTTTTTTATTTTTGAAAATATATGTGAATGTATATATGATAATAAAAAGAGTGGGATTAGTTATAGCAGTATAAAAAACAAGATACAAATATAATAAGAACACTAAAATATCCAAAATAACATTTATAGGACCGGTAAAACATAAAGGATATTACAAAATCTGAGAGACGAGGAAGTAAGTGCAAGAGAACTAAATATATGAGAAGAACATGCTAATTGAATGAATGAGATTTGTGTGAGTAGTTTCGTGTGTGTATCCTTGATTTTTTTTTTCATGTAGTTCTAACCGGTCTAACGCATCTGAGGATCCTAGATTAATAACAATACTATGAAAATTGCCTTTTTAGGCTTGAAATATCGGATAAAGTCGAATAGTTAGACCCTCATGAAATAATACAAGAGTACTCACTTGAAATAAAGTTACAAATATTTCAAAATGTATTGAACATCATTTATAAGTAAAGAGAAAATTGAGTTATTTTCCTAAAGTGTTATTGTGTTGATTGTATCATAGCTACCACATTCGAATCATTATCTTAACAAGTTTATTGACCATAGTGCATTGATATGAGAGACAAGGAGTGAGGACACAGAAGAATAGAGTGTAAAGAAATAAGTCAACACAATAAAGCACTCGTATCCCAATTTGACTTCAGGACGCCTAAGTATCAAAAGAAACTGGCATCAAAGTCCACATACTTCTATCACGACATAAATTTAGAATATTAATGTCTTATTGGTAATTTGATTAATGTGTTAAATGATCCAAACAGTGAAGTAAAAATCTTTCTAGCATCTACAAGGTGTTGTTAAGAGGGGATTAATATTGCTAAGGCATCGAGAGTGGTTTTAATCAACGTTGTGTGAAACCCATCAATTGAAGTGCAGGCTATTAGTCGGTCTTATAGGGTTAGTCAAATTATAGTTATACCCAACATTATTTTTCCCAAGGCTATAAGCCCGACTAATAGCATGCATTTCACCCGACGGGTTCCACAAATTAGGAATGCGATTGTTTTGGTGTGAATATTGGTATTTATTAAGGATACTCACAAATCTAATTTTAGTGTTGAGTGAGCAAACTTGAACTTTGTTTTCCAGGTATAAAAAGTCAAACTCACTAAGTGCTCCCTAACTTCATAACAAGACAAGATATAACATTGTCACAACTTGAAACGCTTGACGAGTTTGACTGGTTATACTTTGAAAACAAAGTTCAAAGGTACACATATAAAACTAAAATTAAATTTGTGAGTAGCCTTGATAAATATCAATATTTTGAACAAGAAAATTATATTCTCAATTTGTGTAACCCATCGGATGAAATACATGTTATTAGCCGCAAAAATAGACTTGGCCCAAATAAGGTTGTGCATAGCTATAATTTTACGAGTCTATAAGACAGACTAATAATATATGTTTCAACCGATGGGTTCCACACAACGTCGATTAAAACCACTATCAATGCCCCAATAAGGTTAATCCCCTCTAAATAAAATGTATTTGATCCTAGCAATATTTTGGCTTCACTATTTGGATTACTGAACACATAAATCAAACTACTAATCAGGTACTAACTTATAATTTTGTGTCATGTTATCATGTTATCATGTTGTGTTAATGTATCATGTTATTCTACTCATAAATGAGATGTTATAACGAGTCATGACATACATACATAGAAAAATATAAATAAATACAAGGGTTTTGTTTCAATTTTTTTTTCATAGACATACGATACAAATAGGGTTATCATACAGGGGTTAAGTAAATAATAATTAAATAATGTTTATAAATTCAATCTTTGTCTAAATCAAGTAAAAGATTGTTCAAGTTTGATTTATCATCAAGAGCAGACTCCAACTCTGCAGGGGTCTTAAATGCATCTTCATGAGTAATCAAACCCTTTGTTGCATGCGTAAAAATAGACCAATTGTTATCGTTTATACACTTTGAGTAAAATACCCTTTTCAAGCTTTGAAAGGCACAAACATCGTTAACCATGCGATATTTACTCTTCATATTAGATAAATCTACCATGATAAGTTTTTAGCAATGATCAACTTTAAAATCATTAGTAGTGTCCTCCACCTTCGCCCAATCATAATAGAAGACGATTTCTTAGAAATCTAAGTAATCTGGTTCCAGGATTTATTGGACAATCCTATAATAGGTCAACACCATATTCTTTGAATTTTTATTTATTTTTCTAGCCACACAAGAAGTCAAGGAAGAAATTAAAATTCTACTACTTTGCATCAATAGTTTTTCCTCCCATGGGTATGAGATGAAATCAACACCACTGGCGCATAATTTTTTAAACTCCTTCGCATGAAAATTGGGACCTTTGGATAGGCATGCAAGACATGAAGAGACATCACCTCTTTTAAAAAGATGCATTTGTTAGTGGATTTGTATTAGGGCATGTTTTAAAACACATACATAAGTAACTGTAACAAAAGAGGCATCGTGTCCGTTGAAACTTTTCTCTTCTAATTTTATGCAATATCGCTCTCATACTTCATATAAGTGTTCATGAAATTGTAGAATTTAGATGATAATATAGAGAATACAAATAATAAAACAAAATAGGCTATATATATAGTTATTTACTCTCTCCAATCTTCAACGTTATATAGCGATTCTAATATATAATGAGTTGCAAGCTCGTATCGTAGATTGGCGAATCTCACCTCTTTAGGGATCCTGAAAGGAAATTCATCCTCAAACTCGTCTGGTTCCTCGACCACTCATTCATCATGAGGATTTAACTTCCTAATCCCTTGTTCAAACATATGTTTATGAGCATATAATGATGATTCTTATGTTACGTATTCTTTCGCAATTGACCTTCTAGTATACCGTGTACTTACAGCATAATATTTGGAGTTTTTAATCTAGTGCTCGAAAGGATACATTCGACTATACTTGACAGGTCCAGATAACAAAACATCATCACATAGATGCACGAGAAGGAAGACAGTTATGTCAAAAAATGTTGAAGGAAAATATTTTTATAAGACACAAGTCGCCTCAGCTAAAGTTGCTTTCATAGCCTTAATATGATTTATATTTACCACTTTTACACACACTAAGGTCAAGCACAAACTAATCTACATAATTAATCCGTGGAGATCTTTGTTCTAAGAAAAGCAATGCCTAAACAACATAGGGATTAATTGAATGATGGCGTGCCAGTCGTGAGACTTGCATTATTTTAGGTCATTTGTTTGTTAGTTTACAACATGCGTAAATTACGGGAATAACCTTTCGGAGTCTTCAAGTGGAACAACATGCCCAGGAGGATATTTTTATTAGTAGTAGTCAAAATGAAAGCACCCATGGGAATCAAATTGTTTCCTGTTATAGGATCTGTTTTTAACCACAGTTTTTTTATTTTCATTTCCTTTAAACCGCGGTGTGCCTTATATCCATCTTTTGAATGATATAAACCTAGACATATACTTATTAGATGTTCTACAAACTTCTTCTCTGTGTACATCACATCAATTACATGCCTTACAAAATGCTCTTTCCAATACGATAAGTCAAATAAGATTGAAAATTTGGACCATGCCTTAATTTTACAAGGATCTTTTGGATCCCCCTAGATTTTCTCTTATGTTCTGCAAACTGAGGGTGTTTTCCTACAAACTTAATCCCCAAACTCTTAGCCTTCACCTTCTACTTGATTTGATAAGAAGAATTGTGAACAGTTTCTATCCTAGACTCATGGCCGATGGGTAAAAAGTTAGAATTACAGTTCCCAAAAGGGTGAATGTTTGGACTAAATATTTGATGACCGGTGTAATACCCCGTACTTTTATGCTTTATTAATTTGGGGATTTATTAAATTTAATGTGAGTTAATTATTTAATATAAATCCGGAAATTAATTATTTTATAATTATTAACGTGATGTGAGTTAGTAATTATGGAAAACTTGTTATTGAATATTACTAATGAGTAAAGTAATATAATATTGGTTCTATGAAATGTCACGAGTGAATAAAATGACAATTTTGGAAATTTAAGTCGGGACGCGCCTGTGTCGCGTCGGGAATAAATGTTGATTAATAAAAGTGAATTCTTTTTAAGTTATCCGTATGGTCATTTTGAGTGCGCCAACATGTCCGGAAGGGTCGAGATAGTCAGAAAAGTGTACTCGGGGGTTTAGTTTGGGTCTCGGGGCATTTTTAGGCTTATTTAACACCCCGGGAGGGCATTTTGGACATTTTGCATTTTTGGGTAATTAAACCCACGAAAATTATTAGGCTATATCAGCCATTTAGAAGAGTCCTTTAGGGTTATAAGACTCAAAACCTTAGAACGTCCATAGGAGAGGGAAGGAGAAAGCTTTTCAAGCATTCCAAAGCCAAAAAGTCATCCAATTGCACCGCTACCACCACCAATGCGTAGATCGCGCGACGGGGAATGCAATCACACCAAAATCATCAGCAAACCATAATTATAAAATTTCCAGGCAAGTATTTATCTTTCTTATTTTCGTTAATTCATCGTTCATGTTAGTCTAGGGTGATTAGAATGAGTTTGGTAGAAGAAAATCCATGTCGGAGTTAGGAAAATCGCATGTAGTAATGATTTGAATGATAATATGGAAACCCCTTCACATGTAGAGGCTTAACCACGAATTTATGATGAATTAGGAGTAGAAATTTTTAGGAAAAGACTGATTAGAACCATGTTTAAGAAATTCTAGGGTTCTTGAGTTTTATATGAGTTTTGGCCTATTAATCTATGGTTATTGATGGAAAATTGCATGCTTTACGTGGAAGATGTATAATATGGGTGTATACTGATTGTAGTACGAATTTTTAGGCGATTGGGAATGAAAAATCTGGATTTGGATGAGGTTGTGTGATAGAACCCCTAACTGGTTTTCTGTAGAATTCTCCATACCTGCTTGATCGATCGATCGAGCCAAGAGCTTCGATCGATCGAAGGTTCGATCGATCGAGCCCCAGCCCTCGATCGATCGACCCCTTCTGGCACACTTATATTTCCCTCTTTTTAAATAGTTGAATTAATTCTAAATGAAGAATGCTCCTTAGACATCCTTATTAAAATATTTTGGGAGATAAAGATGACCATTGGGATTTATTAATGATTATGAGTCCTTTAATGTAAGGCGAAATTTACATTTTTGGGGTGTTTATATAAGGGACGATGAAATTTTGTATTAAAGGGAGATATACGTAAAATGGTTACGATGGAAAATAGATGAATACCTACTGAATTTTACACTTGGGAGGATAGAGTCCATGAGTGTTACGTAGTAAGTTGGAATAATCCCTCAAATTAAAGTTAGAGACGAACCGTTATACGTGATAACTAATAATGGGAAAATAAGGATAAATGTCGTTATTATGGGTGATGGGATGAACCTAAATTGATATGATAAAAGTAGTATATTTATATGACTGTGTGTATGCATATATTATTTACATGTAAAAATCATGCCCGCGCTACTTGCTATCACTGAGGTTACCGTGTTGGGACAGCCTTATCTCGATGGGACCTTTATAGGGGATATTGACTCGTACCCTAGAAGATAGATATCCTTGGTACATGCTATCTGATCGATGGTCAGACGGTCCTAAGAGACGTGAGGGTATGTACTGACCTCTTAGAGACTTGGAATCTATGCTTCACCTCAATATTGTTTGCGTATGTGTTAATACAGTTCGAGAGTGATTCCGAACTTGTATTTCCCTTAGTACGAGTGATATGAGGATTGGATAACAGAGTATGCCCGCACCATAATTTTTATGTGGGGTGCTGTTAGAATATATATATTATACGAGTATTTAATATATATATTAAATTCTAAAATTTGGAAGTTCATACTGTGCTTATGGAAAGTAAAAAATGAATAACGACTTCAATTTGGAAATACTTGATTTGAAAAGGGTAATGTGAAACTTTATTAGCAAGTAAGGTTTAAATGAGAACTTTGTGATCAAATGAAATTATCCTCTTAAACAATTAAATTTCTCAGTTTTAAATCTTACGAGTAACCTAAGATAAGTTAAACCGTTGGGAAGGTTAGTACGATAGGCGTGCACATTAGAAGAGAGGTGAGAATTTCTCAAGGGAGTGCCGCACTAATATGTTGTTGCATTGGCCTGTAAACATTTTAAATACTTGCTAAACACATTTTAAATCATTTACACTATCGGGATCTGACCCGTTTCCATTTCCTTTTTCTCTCTTGTATATATATGTATATATTACAGGTGCCCAGCCACAGGGGCATCTTGCATAGGATCCTTTGGAAGGAACGCACTGCAACTTAGGTGGGAGTTGCAGGCCTCTTGCTTAGACGACTTCATTTATTTGATTCCAAACCTAGCATATTTATTCAGTTGGGCATGTGTCGCCCGTTTCCATTATTTAGATATCTAGCAGACATTGTTATTCATTTATTTCCAGTATTTATTCTTTGGGATTTGTTATTGTCGGGACGTTTTCATTTAAGTATTAAATGTTGGATTCATTTAGTTGGATTTTTAAATTGGATGGTTTGTTCCAGTATAATTGTGATGTGATACTTTAATATTGAATTATGTAAAGATTTAAATCTTGGTTTATAAAATAAAATTTGGAAAATAATGTCTAAAAATGGTTTTGACACTTAGCTTAATTATTTAGGGTGTTTAAATTGGAGAAGTTATTTTTTCGACAGTGATGCTAAGAATGAACCAACTGTTCACCTTGATTTTAATTTAATAAAGGAGTGATCGCCCGGTATTTAATTAGGCGGGGTGTCACAGGTGGTATCAGAGCATCAGGTTCTAGTGTCCTTAGGATCTGTACGGCTTATTTCGCTTTCAGCTTAACATTTTTGCTATAGATCCCTATTTTAGGATTGTTGTATTCTTGCTTTTACTTTTACATCTTCAGCTATTTGAGATTTGATAATAACTGTAAACTAATAAATTTATTCACGTTTTAGATGCCTCCGAGACGTGCACCAAAGTATAGGCGTGCCCCAGCCGAGCATCCCGCAGCTCCGGCACAGGGTACGATGAAAGCTAATGAGGTAGCCACTATTGTTGCTCAGGCAGTGAATGCCACGCTAGCGGTGGTACAGCAGGCTCCACCCCAGATTCAGGCAGTGGCGCCAGTACATGCACAGCTTCCATCTACATGGGAGCAGGTTAGGGATGCCTTTCATAAGGCGCATCCCCCTGAGTTCTCTGGTAGTTCAGATATTGTCATCGTCAACCAATGGAAGAGAGATATCCAGCGGCATCTTCGTATGTATGAGTGCACAGACGTGCAGAGACAGTTGTTGGCTTCCTTTAAGCTAGTGGGGGCCTCTTTTCAGTGGTGGGAGTCCACCACCACCTTGGATGAGAGGGATACTATTCCTATTCATGTATTCTAGGAGCGATTTGACCGCAAGTATTTTCCACTCGCCGTGCAGACTGAGTTGAGGCGGAAGTTACTGAACTTGAAGCAGGAGAATTCTACCGTTGCTGAGTATGAGGAGGAGTTCACGAGACTTCTCACAATAGTGCTAGATGAGGCACCTACTGAGGGTAAGAAGATAATGCTGTTTATGGACGGGTTAGCTTAGAGGATCCGTCAGCACCTTATAGGGAATCTATCTCTGAGTACTTTCACAGATGTACTCAATGTTGATTTTCTACACTGCCAGGATCACCGCTTCCATCTGCAGGGAAGCAAGTGAGCAGGAGAGTTCGGCCAGCAGGGCAGGACAGGGGGTAGTGGCGCTAGTGGAGCACCGACATCCCAGGGACAGACTCGTCAGCATAAGCAGAGTTCCCATCAAGGGGACCCTACCAAGCGCTTCCGATCAGGTGATTCCAGGCAGGGATTTGGGGGTTATAGGCAGGGTCAGCAGGGCCAGCAAGGTCAACACCGACAGCAGCAGGGTCAGCAGTAGGGCCAACAACGTTTTCATCAGGGCCAGTGGTGGGGTGGTAACGGCCAGCAGGGCCGTAGTCAGCAGGGTCAAAGGGAGGTAACTTCATAGGCCGATGTTTTGGATGCGGCAAGAATGGCCATAGGCGCCAGGATTGTACACAGGGAGAGAGGGCCCCACAGTAGCAGGGTGCCCGTAATGAGCCACAGAGGCCACTTTTTCCAGCTGCCCTTCCAGCACCAGCTCAGGTACCAGCTCCAGTGCAGCAGGGGCAGTTACAGTATGGACGTGTCTATAACGTCCAGCATGCAGCAGCTCCGCAGGCACCACCCGCGATTGAGGGTATGTTTCCTATCCATGGTACTATGGGCAAGTTTTATTTTATACTGGGGCGACGCACTGTTTTATAGCTACCCATTTTGCGAAGGCCTTAGGATTATTATCCATAACAGAGAGCACTGTGACGTGTGTAGACTCACCACTGGGAAATGGTTCGCTTATTTTCCTTATATACCGGGGTGTGGGGGTAGATATTGGTATCTTGGTATTACCTGCAGACATGTTAGTCTTAGATATGCATCAGCATGACGTTATTATCGGTATGGATTGGCTCGTTGCTTACAGGGCCATGATAGATTGTTTTGGTGGGAGTATTATTTTTGCCATTCCGGGACAAGAGATGTTTATAGTGGCGATGCCTCGCCCAGAGGGAGGCGCGACCGCTCATTTGTATTACATAGAGGAGGATACCTCTAAGGAGGTTGTGATTCCCTTAGACTTGATCCCAGTTGTCCGTGAGTATTCCAATGTGTTTCAGGAGATACCAGGCCTACGCCCGAGTCAAGAGATAGAATTTTTTATAGATTTATTATCGGATACTAGACCGATAGCACGTGCTCCCTACCGTATGGCTCCGGCAGAGATGCGAGAGTTACGAGATCAGATAGAGCAACTGTTAGGTCAGGGCTTCATTCGGAGGAGTGCCGCACCTTGGTGAGCTCCAGTCTTGTTTGTGAAAAAGGGAGATGGTTCACTAAGGCTGTGTGTGGACTACCGGGAACGGAACAAGGTCACGATACGGAACAAATATCCGTTGCCTCGAATCGATGATCTGTTCGACCAACTCAGGGGAGCAACTTTCTTTTCGAAGATAGATCTGAGGTCGGGGTACCATCAGCTACGTATTAGGGAGCAGGATGTTTCAAAGACTACCTTCTTGAAGAGATATGGGTCCTATGAGTTTAGGGCGATGCCATTTGGCCTCACAAATGCTCCAGCCGTGTTCATGGACTTAATGAACCGAGTGTTTAGAGAGTTTTTGGATAAGTTGGTCATCGTCTTCATAGATGACATTTTGATATATTCACACTCAGGGGAGGAGCATGCCGAGCATTTGAGGCAGAATCTTCAGACTCTACGAGAGCATCAGCTGTATGCTAAGTACGAGAAGTGCGGATTCTGGTTACGAGAAGTATAGTTCTTGGGCCATGTTGTTTCTGAGCAGGGGATAGCAGTCGACTTGAGTAAAGTGTCAGCGGTGAGGGAGTGGGGATAGCCCACGACACCGACGGAAGTGCGTAGTTTCTTGGGGTTAGCCGGATACTACAGGAGATTCATTTCGGGATTCTCCAAGATAGCGGGTCCATTGACGAACCTGACTCGCAAAGGGGTACCATATGTTTGGGATGATGCTTGTCAATTGGATTTCGACGAGCTAAAAGACAAGCTTACTTCATCACCAGTTCTTGCTTTACCTAAGCCGGGTGTGGAGTACTTGGTTTACACCGATGCCTCTTTATGGGGACTTGGGGGAGTACTTCAGCAGGAGGAGAAGGCTATAGCTTTTGCCTCTCGTAAGCTTAAACCGCATGAGAAGAATTACCCCACCCACAACCTAGAGTTAGCAGTGGTAGTTTTTGCATTGAGGATATGGAGGCACTATTTATTGGGGGAGAAATTCCGCCTGTTCACAGACCACAAGTCACTGCAGTACATGTTCACTCAGCGAGAGCTGAATATGCGTCAGCGCAGATGGTTAGAGTTTGTGAAGGACTACCAGTTCGACATACAATACCATCTGGGGAAGGCCAACGTAGTTACTGATGCGTTGAGCCGTAGACCGGTAGGCGATGTAGCAGACATCTGGAAAGCAAAGTGGAAAGAGTTGGGTCACCAAGACGCAGTAGCCTGTTCTTTCGTATCCGTCATGATAGTGACACCCGAGATTGTTACGAGGGTGATACAGGTACAGATCGCAGACCCATTTTTCTAGGAGCAGAATGTACGACTTTTAGCTGAGGGTGCTGAGTCCTATTCTGTTAGTTCGGATGGGGGTTTGAGGTTTAATGGGGGATTGGTGGTCCCAGAAGGATCAAAATTACGTCATGTAGTGATGACCCAGTCTCACGGGTCCCGATTTGCGGTACATCCTAGAGGAGATAAGATGTACCGGGATATGAGGCGACAATACTGGTGGAGTGGGATGAAGAAGGACATTGCTGAGTTCGTGTCCAAGTGTGCTACCTGCCAGCTGGTAAAGGTGGACCATCAGAGACCGTCAGGGTTGCTTCAGCCATTGGAAATACTCGCGTGGAAGTGGGAGAGTATTTCTATGGACTTTATTACAGGGTTGCCTACATCACAGCGGAGCCACGACTCTATCTGGGTGATTATAGACCGATTGACCAAGGTGGCTCATTTTCTTCCGGTGCAGATAGATTATACCATGGGTCAGTATGATCAGTTGTTCATTGCTGAGATTGTCAGATTACATGGGGTGCCCCTGAATAGTGTGTCAAATAGAGACAAGATTTTCGTGTCGCGTTTCTGGGAGAGCTTTCAGGAGGCTATGGGTACAGAGTTGAGATTGAGTTCAGCTTATCACCCACAGACAGATGAACAGACAGAGCTATCTAAGCAGATGTTGGAGGATATGCTATGCATGTGTGCTCTTGATTTTGGAGGAGGTTAGGAGCCACATCTTCCACTGGGAGAGTTCGCTTATAATAACTCTTATCAGTTCACGATTGGCATGGATCCATTCGAGGCTTTGTATGGAAGACCTTGTCATTCCCCAACTTTTTGGCTAGAGGTGGGGGATAACAAGTTGCTAGGACCAGAGGTGATTCAGGAAACCTCCGCGAGGATTGAGATGATCAGGGGTCGTATCCGAGTAGCCCAGGACAGGCAGAAAAGCTACGCCGATGCGAAATGGTTCTTTCGAGAGTTTAATGTGGGGGACCAAGTGTTACTACGTGTATCTCCTATGAAAGGAGTGATGAGGTTCGGGAAGAAAGTGAAATTATCCATGAGGTACGTGGTACCATTTCCCATTATCGAGAGGATTGGGCCGGTGGCATACAGATTGGGTCTGCCAGAGCATTTTCTGAGACGATATCTTCGGGATGACATGGCTCACACCCACATCGCGATAGAGGATATAGACTTACAGCCTGATAGCTCTTACGAGGAGAGACCGGTGGCTATCCTAGACCGTAGCGAGAGGAGATTGAGGTCAAAGGTAGTTCCACTTGTACGGGTCCAGTGGGAGCATCATAATGTGGAGGAATCCACTTGGGAGCGCGAGGCAAATATGCGCGAGAGATATCCAGATTTATTCTAACCAGGTATGCCTTATTTTCCGAATTTCGGCACGAAATTCCGTTATTAGGGGGGAAGTATGTAATACCCCGTATTTTTATGCTTTATTAATTTGGGGATTTATTAAATTTAATGTGAGTTAATTATTTAATATAAATTCAAAAATTAATTATTTTATAATTATTAATGTGATGTGAGTTAGTAATTATGGGAAACTTGTTGTTGAATATTACCAATGAGTAAAGTAATATAACATTGGTTCTATGAAATGTCACAAGTGAATAAAATGATAATTTTGGAAATTTAAGTCGGGACGCGCCTGTGTCGCGTCGGGAATAAATGTTGATTAATAAAAGTGAAATATTTTTAAGTTATCCATATGGTCGTTTTGAGCGCGCCAACGTGTCCGGAAGGGTCTCAATAGTCAGAAAAGCGTACTCGGGGGTTTAGTTTGGGTCTCGGGGCGTTTTTAGGCCTATTTAACACCCCGGGAGGGCATTTTGGACATTTTGCATTTTTGGATAATTAAACCCACAAAAATTATTAGGCTATATCAGCCATTTAGAAGAGTCCTTTAGGGTTATCAAACTCAAAATCTTAGAATGGCCATAGGAGAGGGAAGGATAAAGCTTTCCAAGCAATCCAAGGCCAAAAAGTCATCCGATTGCACCGCCACCACCACTAACGCGTAGATCGCGCGACGGGGAACACAACCACACCAAAATCGTCAGTAAACCAGAATTCTAAAATTTCCAGGAAAGTATTTATCTTGCTTATTTTCATTAATGCATCGTTCATGTTAGTCTAGGGTGATTAGGATGAGTTTGGTAGAAGAAAATCCATGTCGGAGTTAGGAAAATCGCATGTAGTAATGATTTGAATGATAATCTGGAAACCCGTTCACATATAGAGGCTTAACCACAAGTTTATGATGAATTAGGAGTAGAAATTTTTGGGAAAAGACTGATTAGAACCATGTTTAAAAAATTCTAGGGTTCTTGAGTTTTATATGAGTTTTGGCCTATTAATCTATGGTTATTGATGGAAAATTGCATGCTTTACGTGGAAGATGTATAATATGGGTGTATACTGATTTTAGTACGAATTTTTGGGCGATTGGGAATTAAAAATCTGGATTTGGATGAGGTTGTGTGATAGAACCCGTAACTGGTTTTCTGCAGAATTCGCCATACCTGCTTGATCGATCGTTCGAGCCAAGAGCTTCGATCGATCGAAGGTTTGATCGATCGAGCCCCAGCCCTCGATCGATCGACCCCTTATGGAAGACTTATATTGCCCTCTTTTTAAATAGTTGAATTAATTCTAAATGAAGAATACTCCTTAGACATCCTTATTAAAATATTTTGGGAGATAAAGATGACCAGTAGGATTTATTAATGATTATGAGTCCTTTAACGTAAGGCGAAATTTACATTTTTGGGGTGTTTATATAAGGGACGATGAAATTTTGTATTAAAGGGAGAGATACGTAAAATGGTTACGATGGAAAAAAGATGAATACCTACTGAATTTTACACTTGGGAGGATAGATTCCACGAGTGTTACGTAGTAAGTTGGAATAATCCCTCAAATTAGAGTTAGAGACGAACCGTTATACGTGATAACTAATAATGGGAAAATATGGATAAATGTCGTGATTATGGGTGATGGGATGAACCTAAATTGATATGATAAAAGTAGTATATTTATATGACTGTGTCTATGCATATATTATATACATGTGGAAATCATGCTATCCCTGAGGTTACCGCGCTGGGACAGTCTTATCTCAATGGGACCTTTATGGGGGATATTGACTCGTACCCTAGAAGATAGATATCCTTGGTACAGGCTATCAGATCGATGGTCAGAAGGTCCTAAGAGACGTGAGGGTATGTACTGACCTCTTAGAGACTTGGAATCTATGCTTCGCCTCAATATTGTTTGCGTATGTGTTAATACAGTTCGAGAGTGATTCCGAACTTGTATTTCCCTTAGTACGAGTGATACGGGGATTGGATAGCAGAGTATGCCCGCACCATAATTTTTATGTGGGGTGCTGTTAGAATATATATATTATACGATTATTTATTATATATATTAAATTCTAAAATTTGGAAGTTCATACTGTGCTTATGGAAAGTAAGAAATGAATAATGACTTCAATTTGGAAATACTTGATTTGAAAAGGGTAATGTGAAACTTTATTAGCAAGTACGGTTTAAATGAGAACTTTGTGATCAAATGAAATTATCCTCTTAAACAATTAAATTGTTCAGTTTTAAATCTTACGAGTAACCTAAGATAAGTTAAACCGTTGGGAAGGTTAGTACGATAGGCGTGCACATTAGAAGAAAGGTGAGAATTTCTCAAGGGAGTGCCGCACTAATATGTTGTTGCATTGGCCTGTAAACATTTTAAAATACTTGATAAACACATTTTAAATCATTTACACTATCGAGCTCTGACCCGTTTCCATTTCCTTTTTCTCTCTTGTATATATATGTATATACTACAGGTGCCCAGCCACAGGGGCATCTTGCATAGGATCCTTTGGAAGGAACGCGCTGCAGCTTAGGTGGGAGTTGCAGGCCTCTTGCTTAGACGACTTCATTTATTTGATTCCACTCCTAGCATATTTATTCAGTTGGGCATGTGTCGCCCGTTTCCATTACTTAGATATTTAGTAGACATTGTTATTCATTTATTTCCAGTATTTTATTATTTGGGATTTGTTATTGTCGGGATGTTTTCATTTAAGTATTAAATGTTGGATTCATTTAGTTGGATTTTTAAATTGGATGGTTTGTTCCAGTATAATTGTGATGTGATTCTTTAATATTGAATTATGTAAAGATTTAAATCTTGGTTTATAAAATAAAATTTGGAAAATAATGTCTAAAAATGGTTTTGACACTTAGCTTAATTATTTAGGGTGTTTAAATTGGAAAAGTTATTTTTTCGACAGTGATGCTAAGAATGAACCAACTGTTCACCTTGATTTTAATTTAATAAAGGAGTGATCGTCCGGTATTTAATTAGGCGGAGTGTCACAACCGGCATAACTTATCTTCCCACTATGATGTAGCCAAGTGGAATCAGTTTCCTCCCCACGAACGGGACATCCATAATAACCATAGCTTTTCAACCAGACAATGTCCCATAGGAAGAGAACTCGTGGATCGCCCACAACAATATTGCTTAAATGTGAACTTTCCCCCCTTATTAGCGTCAAATGCCCTCACACCTTCACCCCATAACTCTTTAAGTTCCTTAACTAACAAGGCTAAGAAAATATCAATATCCACTATGGTATCCTTTGGCTCGGGTATCAATAATAATACAAATCTGAACTCTTTTGTCATGCACAGTGTTGGAGGGATACCTAAAGGTTGTGAACGCCTGCATGTGTCGAGATTTCATGTGGTTCATTAGGAGAGGATCGAGTTGGAGAAGGGGTTTCATTATTTGTTTGAATATCTCTGTTCCTGTTTGACATTATCAACAAATACATAAAAAAATTATTAAATAATGTATGATGATCATGTTTAAGACTATATATATATAATATTTGAATATACCTTTTCAAGAGCTTTTAAAACATGCTCGACGTGTCTGATTTTTATCCAATTGATATTATTTCTTATAAATTTTTGAAAAGATACACGTGGCCAGCTTGGCGGAAATGTATCTATGATTTTTCTTATAAATGTCTATGACAGGAACTCGAAGTCCTTTATTATTCAAGTATTTTGCAATCTAACATTTAATGTGCATATATTACGAGATGTCACAATCTGAGTGAATTCTCTGTTAATGAAATTGTATCCACAATGGATAGATTTTTTTCTACCTTTCTCATAATGTCACTCAGAATAAATTTTGGGGTTATGAATGTGAAATATATTCTCTATTACCTCACCCTGACATTATGGCAAGAAAAATAAGATATAACTGGACATGTACGATTGCGAGAGTTCAACTCCATAATTCGTAAGGTAATTAAATTGTTCAATTTTTTTATTCCCATACGGGTAAAAAGGAGTTTCCTATATATGGCACGCACTAATAAAAGATGTTTTATTGTGGTCCTATTGTAACCTCTCGATCATTCATTGAAATTAATTATTACCGTGACTCTTTGTTTCCTGAGAAAATATATAACAGGAGGGTATGGATATGATCACTATTTTCTAATATGAACGGAAAGACGTTAAATGTATAAAAGATTTTTTCATGTGGGGGTAATAGACAAATACTAGGAGTAAAGGCTCAAATTAATCCTAAAATTACTATGAGTCCTTCAAGAGATTAATATTTTCTAATTAATCAATCATACACAAGAAGTCCAATTTTAGTTCATTTTAAATACATTAATCCTAAAATTACTATGTATCCACCAATGTTCACACCCTTTCACCAATTTGTGTTCACTCAAACAAAAAACACTTAAGGAAGGAGTGAATATGCCCACAATAGTTAACCAAAAAGATATATGAACTTATATTCATCTGCACAATATCAACATCAACCAATTAATGTTTGTCAACTAACTAATCATACACAACAAGTTTAATTTTAGTCCATTTTAATTAAATTAATCCTGTAATTACTATGTGTCTACCAATATGCAAGCTTTTATGCCAATTTGTTTTCACCCAAACAATAATCACTTCGGGAATGGGTGAATAACACCACAACAGTTAATCAAAAAGATATATACACTAATATTCATCTGCCCAATATCAACATAAACTAATAAATGTTTTCCAATCAATTAATCATACATAAAAAGTACAATTTAGGTCACTTTAATTAAATTGATCCGAAAATTAATATATATCCACCAAAGTGCAAGCCCTTCCACCATTTGTATTCATCAAATAGCAACCGCTAAAGAAAGGGGTGAATATAGCCACAACAATCAACCAAGAAGTCATAACTATATATAAGACTATGTTTCATAAAAGGAAAGATAATTAAAATTACCTGAATAAAGAAAGAAACTAAAATAAGCTAAGCTTCAACAATTGTTCTCCAATCCCACGCGCACATGGAATGAGAAGAAAATATGTTAACATATTATTCAATCACATGATGTAATATTAGGGCTAAGTAATTTTTTTCCAATTTATTAATTAATAACTAATCCATTCACTCATTATAACCCCACCAATTATTATCCCAAAAATAAGCCACCTCTTGATCCATTTGTTCAACCTTATAAATAACGTGAGTGTCTTGGTCTTTCAAAGAATCCATATTTTTTAGAACAACTTGTGAAGTATCATAATTTTCGTTGTGAAAAATATGGGCAGGACTCTTTGATTGAGTATCCTGATTTTTATTGTTCGGTGAAACGGTATTATCGGGTTGGTTGTTTCAATGCTTTAGTTTTTGTAAAAAATAGGTGAAATAAGGAATATAGTTTATGTTATCATCTGATCTAACCTTATATACGTCAGCATTTTCAATATGACGAAAACGTTTTTCATTTTGCAGTAGTTAGAAATTGAATGGCCAATTATCACAGAAATCTAGAACGTATTCAAAAATGATTTTAATGGTAAGTCTATTATCATTTAATTACACTACAACAATATTGGGTAGGAAATGTGATTGTGTAAAAATGGAGTGGCCATGTGAGGAAACTGTCGTTGTTTGGTTTACCACTGCAATACAAAAGCCTAAACTTTAACTACACTTATTTTATAAGTATAGCCGCGAGTTCGGGCAATACAATTCATTGAGAATGTGTTTATAATTCAATTGATATATTACTTCACAAATAAAAGTGTAAAAGATGATCTTTTAGTTCAAAATGTTATATACTACCATTAACACTAGACAATTACTTAAACTAAATTAATCGATAAGAATGAAAGTTATAAGTTGAGAGTCGTGTCCTTCATCGCAAACTAATTAGCATGAGCAGTTAAATGTAAAGAAAAGAATTTTTAAATTAAATTCATTTGGACAATTAATAAAACCTGGAGTTATCACCTCTAAATTCTCGTAAAAGCTTAATTTGATTTTAACGTAAATAAATTTCTCCGGGATTACACGTGAAAGGTTGAAAACATAGCGCATATATGATATACTCGATAAAGGTTCCTAGATGCAAAACCAATGACCACTAATCTATTGAAACTAGCCTAAACCATTATACCACAACAAAGAAACTAATTAATCCATGGTGAGTTCAACAATCTCAAACTAATTTAATTAGCTAGAATGCATTGTAAAGCATGGAATACAAGAAAGCAATAAAGAAAACTAATTAACAAATCATTAAACTGATTAAACAAGCTTGAATTAAAGGAAGAAGACAATGAATAATAACTTATATAACCATTAATACAAACCCTAGGGGATATATATATATATATATATATATATATATATATATCGGATGAGTTTTGGCACCCTATGATTTTTTTAGAGATTTCCCGTGGTGTGGGGGTTCCAACTAGAATTAGTCATCCACCTTTGGATAAAAATGTGGATTGTATGCATGAATTCTTATGGAGATTGATTTCTTGCATTCTAATACGTCTTCAATATTTCATTTGGTACCCCATTATTCTTGCGCATTTTAGCATAATTGTGTCCGTTAATTCCTATATTAAAGATCTTATATTTAAAAACTTTTGTTTTCAATATATATATATAATTGATTGCATTTCGAAAAAGTTTCATTGCAAGAAGAAAATTTAAGGGCATTTTCATAATTTTAGACCTTATGACTTGATTGGCGGATGTCCATAGGAGTGTAGTTTGTTGAATTAGCTTTGCATGGCTGTAGATGACATGTCATTCCATTGCTATATTATCGAGTGATTATCATTCTCTCAAAGCACACATTTTCCCTCTCGAAGCAAATGAAGGTTGGAAAACAGAGCATCGATTTATTACCCTCCTTTTATTTTTTTGAAGACTTGTAGGCATGAGGCTTTTATATGGATAACTCAATCGATCAACCCCCTAGCTCGATCGATCGAAGCTTGTTATTTCATGAAGATTTCGAAAAGAGTATGGATGGTATCAGATGGTTGGATCGATCGACTTAGGCTCGATCGATCGAATATTTCAGATTTCGTAATATTTTGCTTCTATTGATTTATTTTCTTTGGATTCAATTCACTTACTATATATAGTAAGTTCAACTTTCTTTGGAAATATACATTCAATATATTAGATTTCAAATATTTTTGGTTTGAGTTTTGAAATCTTCTCTCTCTCTCTATGTATATGACAGAGAGAAGATCTCAAAACTCAAACCAAAAATATTTGAAATCTAATATATTGAATGTATATTTCCAAAGAAAGTTGAACTTACTATATATAGTAAGTGAATTGAATCCAACGAAAAAATCAAAAGAAGCAAAATATTACGAAATCTGAAATATTCGATCGATCGATCCAACTGTAATACCCCGTAATTTTAAATGACTTTTAAAATGGGTTATATTTTAAATTAATGGATTAATTGGATTTTATTATTAATTAATTCATTCGAGTTTTATCCGGACGGTGGATATGAAAATGGATGATTCTGAATATTACTTAAAGATATTTAGGTAATATATGAATGTGATGTCATTGATATGACTGTACGATATAAATTCGGCAATTTATTTTTAGTCAGACGCGGTATGGGACGTGTCGGGACTAGTTTATTAAATTAAAAAGGAAATTTATTTTCTATCGACCTTATAGTCATTTTGACTGCGTCGTTGCGTCCGGAAGGTTCGAAATAGTCAGAAAAGTCTATTTGGATGTTAATTTTGAGTCTCGGGTCATTTGGAAATGAATAGACAACCCGAAAGGGCATTTTGGTCATTTTTCTAGGGGGGATGAATAGTGATTTCGGATTTTGGCCTATTATAAGTATTGGTAGATTAAGTGTATGTGGGTTATTCATCTCCTTTACAAAAAATAGAGAAGTCATCTTCCTAGAGTGAGTGAAAGAGTGCTTGGGAAGGGAAAAGCCTACTTGGGAAGGAGAAGAACAAGAACCAAGGTTCACCACCACCAACCACCACCGGAGTTTGATCGAAGAAGGGAAAACCAACTGAGATATACTACACCAAAGGATCAGACCTCCAGTAAAGGCAAGTGTTTGATAATGGCAATTTAAGTTTGTATATTGTCCATGTTAGAATAGTATGAAAAGAGAAGATTATTCATGTTTGGAAGAAATAATGGAGTGATTAAATGGATTTCTGGAAACTGAAATGATATAGAAATTAAACTCATGTTTTAGGTTGATAATAATCCACGAAATAGTCATGAATCTGTTGAAGAAATTATGAAAACCATTGATGTGTTCTTGAAGATGATATGTTGATATTTTCTAGAAATAAGGAGATAAACATGCTTTTTAATCCAATCCCTTGATGATTTTAAGATGTTTAGAGTATTGGAAATCGTTCATATATGTTGATATATCATGTAGTAAAGATTATAAGTCATTTGGGATGTTTAGATGAAGGTTTAAATGATCATAAGTTGCTAAACTCGTTGTTGCAGAAAACCAGGCTGTGACCTGAGGGATCAATCGATCGACCCATGCCTTCGATCGATCGACCTCCCCAGAATATGTAAAGTTGTTTCTTTTTTTTAATGTTGATTCTTATCCCAAACCTTTTGTGGATCTTTGGTGATTATTATTTGGATATTATGGGACTTAGAAAATATCAGTAAACCCTTGATAAGATTTGAATTAATTTGATTTGGATTCGAGTGATTAAAATGATGAAAATTATATCGAATGGAATTTCGGTTGCTAGATTCATTTGTTAAATTCTAAATGGAGATTTATGAGGATTAAAGATAGGACTAGTAGGGGTGATTGAATATAACACCTGGGTATCCTTAAGTTTACAAGAGGGTTTAATCCAAAGTGAAAGAAGATGTGTTTATAAGAGATTTGAAACTATCGATTTTAACCTTAATTAAAAGGAGAACTAAACTCGTAGTAATTCGGGAGAAATGAGGTTATGGACCAGTAGGATATTAGTGAATTCTTACTGAATATATGTTGAGGAAAAACCTATTTAAATCTTGTGTACTGAGTGAGGGTAGCCTTAGGGTTACATTTGAACATCAAGGACTGAGTTTAAGCTCAATATTGATTTCGCAAGGACGGAGTGTAATACAAGAGCGTAGTGGTGTGTCTCCTGGATAAAGATGGGAGTTTAGCACACATTTGGTTGAAGGAATGTATGAGGTTATCCCGATCGCATAGTTGAAGTTGTCGGACCTCCTCGATCGACAAAGTTAAGTAGTAGTGTACTGGAGGGGTTCCTTGTTTGGATTTCGCTTTGCGAGACGCTCCGCGCATGAACCTTAACGACGTCGGGAGTGGAGGGATGTTATAGGATGCGAGGATAATTAAATTATGAAGTAAATATATGATACATGGAATTTAAAAGAGATATAATGCTACGTATGGGAAATATCTTAGGGTAGTGATATTACCTTATTGATATTATATTATAGGCATGATAATACCTATTTGATTGATTGATGATTTATTTGTATGACATACCTACCTTACTTGCTATCGGTGGGAGGTTTGCGCGTGAGGGAAGTCATATCCTGATGAATCCATGGGATCTTTGATTTGTCGCTCTAGAACATAGGTCTATGAAAGACTTATCGGGGAGTTGATAAGTCCGCTGACTGTGGGTATGTAGGTATGTGCGTGACCCATGGATACGAGAATTATGTTCGCCTCCAATTTGTTTGTTGTTATTTGTGGTTCGTGGAATCTTATCGAACCTTTAGTCCCCTATTCGACGACCTGCGATGATGGGACATGATAGCAGAGTAATGCATTGCACCGCAGCTGTGACTCGGGGTACCGTATTATATATGAATATATATGTAATGGATTAAATGATTGATCTGATATATATATTATGGTTAAATCTATCTGCGGTGATAATTGTAGATAACAGTGAATAGAGAAAGATAATGGAATTAAGTTAATGAATGTTTATGCTTATAGAATTGAAAAGCTTAACTCATTTTAATGAGAAACGATTCATATTAATGAGTAATGATTCATGTTAATGAGAAACTAATCATATAAACGAGAAATGTAAATGCATAATAATGTGACGTATGGTATGGGACATACGGGGATTATGATATAGGAATTGAATTATAATATGGAGACTAGAAAAGAGGAACCATTAACTAGGAGGTTAATAGGAAACGTTAAGTGTGCACTCTAGTTGAGAGGTGAGAATAGCAAGTGAGAGTTGGATCTAACATGTACATAATAAATGCTTTATTGCACTTGTTAAATACTTGCTGTTTTAAAAATCATCTACACATTCGGGCTCTGACCCGTTTCCTTGCATATTTTCTCTTCTATTGTATCTCTATATCAGGTGTCTAGCAACAGGGACGCCAACCTTAACGGATTTTGACAGGCTATGGATTTATGGAGTTTTGCTTAGACGCCTATCTTCATTTGATTCACAGTATTCTTAGTTAGGGCATTTCGCCCGAAGGATTTCAGTTATCTTTTCTATCGAGGTCAAATACTATTGTATTCGGGTCTTTTTAATACAATTGTTATTGATGGGATTACTGTAATGGATTAATATTATTTGGGAATGTTTATTCCAATTGCATTTAAATTCTTTTGTGTTATTTATTGGGTTATCAGTGTTGTAGAATAAAATGTGTTGTGTTATTCTTAAACTAAAAATGGTTTTGTTGAAATTTAAAATTTGGAAAGTTTTTTAACACCAGCTTAATTGGCTATTAGGTGAGTTGTAAATGTTTTCGACAGTGATGCTAAGAATGAGCCAACTGTATATTCTGTTTTAATTTGGTATGGGACTGCCCACCCGGTATTTAATTAGGCGGGGTGTTATCTGATACCATCCATACTCTTTTTGAAATCTTCATGAAATAACAAGCTTCGATCGATCGAGCTAGGGGTCGATCGATTGAGTTATCCATATAAGAGCCTCATGCCTACAAGTATTCAAAAAAATAAAAGGAGGGTGATAAATCGATGCTCTGTTTTCCAACCTCCATTTGCTTTGAGAGGGAAAATGTGTTCTTTGAGAGAATGACAATCACTCGATAATATAACAATGGAATGACATGTCATCTACAGCCATGCAAAGCTAATTCAACAAACTACACTCCTATGGACATCCGCCAATCGAGTCATAAGGTCTAAAATTATGAAAATGCCCTTAAATTTTCTTCTTGCAATGAAACTTTCTCGAAATGCAATCAATTATATATATATATATATATATATATATATATATATATTGAAAACAAAAGTTTTTAAATATAAGATCTTTAATATAGGAATTAACGGACACAATTATGCTAAAATGCGCAAGAATAATGGGGTACCAAATGAAATATTGAAGACATATTAGAATGCAAGAAATCAATCTCCACAAAAATTCGTGCATACAATCCATATTTTTATCCAAAGGTGGATGACTAATTCTAGTTGGAACCGCCACACCACGGGAAATCTCTAAAAAAATCATAGGGTGCCAAAACTCATCTGATATGTCCAAAAAATGGACCCAAGCATGAGCATCAACAAAAATAAATTTGAAGGACTAAAATGTAGACACCAATGTATAAGTTTGAAAAATCCCAGCTATAATCGAATTGAGCTAACCATTTATGCTCATTGCTTATCCTTAAGAGATTCAAAGAATATACTATAGAAGAACCTTTGAGGGTGAGCCTCCATCGTTGCTGTAGTTCCCAGGACTGTGTCATCATTTTATTTAGATCTTCACTTGTGGTAGCATTATTACCTTTGGATAAAATTAAATGTCCCATCAATATGGATTTACAAGACTACAGAAATAGTTTGTAGACATCTTCTGAGAGCTTGCTGATTGGAGTTTGATATTGATAATATGATTTCAGTAAGTTTGAGAGATGGGAAGAAACACTTTGAATGGCTTTGAAACTATAATGGAATGATGATAATGTGCAAGTAATGAATCAACTTTCTTGAGAATCTTTGCATATGAAATTGTTGGATTAATTTGTGAATAGGATGCCATTAGATAATGGGTTATAGGATCAAAATAAGATGGCAAAAATGATGAAAATTCATGTAATCCTAGAGAAAAGACATAACTTCTCTCTCCTCCCCATTTTATTTTTATTTTAAGACACTTATTAGAGCAGTGTTTTTATTATAAAATAGTTCTTTTATTTTATGAACTATTTTTTTATAAATAATAAATTTTATGAAGGTAATATATATATATATATATATATATATATATATATATATATATATATATATATATATATATATATATATATATAAATAAGGGATTTAAGACAAACCATAATGGTTATGGGTTCAATGGTGAAATATGGTTGGTAGGTAATAAATGAGGGTTATATTGGACAATTTAGGCTAAAATATTAATTAGTTAATAGTCAACAAATAGATTCCGTCAAAATGGGAGTCAAATCCCAAGACGTGAAAACGTTTGGGGTTTGACTCATTAACACCCTGCACGCCCAAAAAGAGACACGCGACGTGCTACTACGATAAAAACTAAACTAAAATCATCAACAATTAGTATCGAGCACCTACTTTCCATGATTTAAATATAACAAAACAACAATTCTTGTATGTCCACAATAACGATTTACTATAATGTTTATCCCAAAACACACAATTCTCCAACAAAAATTACACCACTAATTTATACATAAAAAATAAATCTTCCCATCCAAGCTCTAAAATAATTCTCCAAAATAGTCCATATTATCCGAATCCATGCTAGCCTGCTACTAAAAGAAAATACAAGGAAGTATACAATCTGACTGGAATAGATGCTAAAAAATAATTAGCATGATGAATTGATCGCAACAATACGAATGCGCATATACAAATCAAATGCAATACTCAATCATTGTATCAATATTAATTTCTCAACAACACATCAATGGGTTACCAGGCCTCACCTCACCTCTCCTAGGCATCTCAAAGTCATATAGCGGTTTTTGAACTATTGGCGGGTGCCCATTCTCCGTGGCATATTAAAATCTCATGACACTATGATGAAATCAACGATATAATAAATCTCAATGAATGAAATAATAGATTCAAATAATTTTTCAGGATTCTAATGAATATCACAATTCAACATGAGTGCAATTGACACAAAAAACAAATGGAATACTCTCGAGAGAATTTATGAGCATATTGTGTAAGTCCCGTACCTCAAAATCATCACATGAATCGTCACATAAATTTCGGCCTCAAAATATGATTGCACCATCACGTTCCTCTCGCGAAAATAATCAAAACTCATTCAAGCCCAAACTCGAGAAAACACCAAATAAGCCTTCAAATATTGAGTCAAACACTTGATTAAGTTTGGGGCTAAAGTTTGTAGATGAAAGGTCATAATTTTGAAGAGGTCTTCAGGTTGAAAATCTGATGAAAAAGTGATTTGAAAAGCCAAGCCACAAATTTGTTGTGATGCATAAAGGATTAAGAGTTTGATTAAGAAAAGAGTTCTAATCAGATACAAAATCTAAAAAAATATTTCGAACTATTGAACCATTGGAATTAGCTGAAATTTAAGAGCATACTAGCTGAAGATGAGAAGAAGTTGCACAAAAAATTTCAGGTCGATCGGACGGTCGAATATTTTTTTTCTAGATATTTTTATGTTTTGAGGACTCTTAGCGAGTTTTATATTTTAAGGATTCTTTTAAACGGCCCAAGACTTGTATATACTCATATTAGGATTCTTTTAAGATAGCTTTCCGAATTTTGAATATAAAAACCAACATATTTAATTATTAAAAATAATTAAATCCAAAATTTTTTTTTCTCAAATGTTCCCAAATTAGTTTAAAAATACCCATTTAAAAAATCGGGGTTGTTACATACTTCCCCACTAACAAGGAATTTCTCCCTCGAAATTCAACGAAACCTAACGCGCGAAATAAAATACTACTTGATTCCATTTGCCAAATATTACAATACTAAAGTCCTCCAATCAATTCTAAACATCCTAACCACGATACCTAACACGTCTTTAAAAAAAATTTATTTCTAAACAAAACTCGTCTAACACGCATGCTAGACCCAAAATCCGAGGGTTGTCATATACCTAAGCTCTGATATCATTTGTAACGCCCCGCACGCCCGAAAAGAGACACGCGGTGTGATAATACGATAAAAACTAAACTAAAACCATCAACAATCAGTATACAACATCTACTTTCCATGATTTAAATATAATAAAACCACAATTCTCCTATTTACACAATAATGATAAACTATAATGTTTCTCCCAAAATACACAATTCTCTAAAAAAAATTACACAACTAATTTATACATAAAAAATAAATCTTCCAATCCAAGCTCTAAAATAATTCTCCAAAATAGTCCATAGCGTCCCAATCCACGCTAGCCTGCCACTAAAAGAAATACAGAAAAGTACACAATATGACATGAATAGATGCTAAAAAATAATTAACACGATGAATAGATCGCAACAATACAAATGCGCATATACAGATCAAATGCAATACTCAAGCATTATATCAATATTAATTTCTCAACAACACATCAATGGGTTACCACGCCTCCCCTCCCCTCCCCTAGGTATCTCAAAGCCATATACCGATTTTTGGACTATTGGTGGGTGCCCATTCTCCGTGCCATATTAAAATCTCATGACGCTATGCTCAAATCAACGATATAATATATCTCAATGAATCAAATAATAGATTCCAATAATTATTCAGGATTCTAATGAATATCACAATTCAACATTAGTGCAATTGACACAAAAAATAAACGGAATACTCTCGAGAGAATTTATGAGCATATTGTGTAAGTCCCATACCTCAAAATCATCACATGAATCATCACATAAATTTCAGCTTCAAAATCTGATCGCACCATCATGTTCCTCTCGCAAAAATAATCAAAACTCGTTCTACACCAAACTCGAGAAAACACCAAATAAGCCTTCAAATATTAAGTCAAACACTTGATTGAGTTTGGGGCTAAAATTTATAGATGAAAGGGAATAATTTTGGAGAGGTCTTCAGGTTGAAAAGTTGATGAAAAAGTGATTTGAAAAGCCAAGCCATGAATTTGTTGTGATGTATAAAGGATTAAGAGTTTAATTAAGAAAAGAGTTCTAATCAGATACAAACACAAAAAAACAATTCGGATGATCGGACCATTGGAATTAGCTAAAATTTAATAGCATAGTAGATAAAGATGAAAAGAAGTTGTAAGAAAATTGTTAGCTCGATCGGGCGGTCGAATATTTTTATATATTTTTTTCTAGAGAGTTTTATGTTTTAAGGACTCTTCTAAACGGACCAAGACTTGTATATACTCATATTATGAGTCATTTAAGATAGCTTTCTGAATTTCGAATATAAAAACCAACATATTTAATTATTAAAAATAATCAATCCCAAAATTTTATTTTTCTCGAATTTTCAAAAATTAGTTTAAAAATACCCATTTAAAAAATCGGGGTTGTTACAACTCAATATCAGATAATTAGTGGGTGTTAAACCCCAAATAACCCTAAATAATAAATGTCATAAAATATGGTTTTAAGAATAAAATCCCAGTAATCTCCCACTTTGTCTTAAACCCATATGCCTATACATATAACACCCTGTAATACCCCGTATTTTTATGCTATATTAATTTGGGGATTTATTAAATTTAATGTGAGTGAATTATTTAATAAAAATCCGAAAATTAATTATGTTATAATTATTAACGTGACGAGAGTTAGAAATTATGGAAAATTGTTGAATATTACTAATGAGCAAAGTAATATATTATATTGGTTATATTGAATGTCATGAGTAAGTTAAATGACAATTTCAGAAATTTAAGTCGGGACGTGCTCGTGTCGCGTCGGGACTAAATTTTGATAAATAAAAAATGAATATTTTATAAGTTGCTCGTATGGTCATTTTGAGTGCGCCAACGCGTCCAGAAGGGTCGAGATAGTCAGAAAAGTGTACCCGGGGGTGTAGTTTGGGTTTCGGGGCGTTTTTAGGCCTAATTAGTAACCCGGGAGGGCATTTTGGTCATTTTACATTCTTGGGTAATTAAACCCTCGAAATTCAGCAACCTATATTAGCCTTTTTGGTTAGTCATTTAGGGTTAGAATATTCAGAACCCTAGAACGGCCATTGGAGAAGAGAGGAGAGAGCTCTTAAGGCAATTCAAGGCCAAAAAGTCACCGGGTTGCACCGCCGTCACCACCAACGCGTAGATCGCGAGAAGGGGAACGCAACCACACCAAAATCAGCCACAATCCAGACTTCTAAAAATCCCAGGCAAGTGTTTATCTTGCTATTTTCGTTGGTGCAATTTCCATATTAGTCTAGGAATGATTAGGGATGAAAAATATGGAAGAAAACCCAAATTGTGATAGGAATTTGCATGTAGTGAAGACTTAAACCTTATTCTGGAAGTCTCTTGTGATGTAGAAAGATAACCCATGAAATTTTGGTGTAAATAGGAAGGAAATTCTGGGATTAAACAGATTAGAATCATGAGTTAGAGATTTTTAGGGTTCTTGAGTTTTAAATGAATTATGGCATGATAAATCCATGTTTAGTGATGTAAATTGATATGTTTTACGTTGAATATACCTGCTATGATGATATAGTAGTATTAATTCTGGGACGATTGGAACTTAAAAATATGGATTTGGTGTAAATTTGGAGATGAAACCCGTAACTACAATTTTGTAGATTTCGCAGACCTGCTTGATCGATCGATCGAGCCCAGAGCTTCGATCGATCGAAGGTTCGATCAATCGAGGCCCAAAGCTCGATCGATCGACCCCTCTTGGCAGACTCCTATTTCCCTTTGTAAATGATTTAAAAATCGAATTTTCATGATATAATTCTTGGGCATTCTTAGTATAATGATTTGGGAGACATGGAGGACCAGTAGGGTGTATGAAAATGTTGGGATCATTAATATTCGACGAGAATGGTATTTATGGGATATTTACTTTAGGGTTAGTAAATTGTTATATTAATGGGTGAGGCGCGTAAGAGAGTTACGTTGAAACGTAATAAGAACACCTACTGAATTTTCTACTTGGAAGGATAGAGTCCACGAGTGTCACGTAATAAGTGAGAAAACCCTTCGAGTTAAGGTTAAGATATGAAACCTTATATGTAATACTATTAATGTGAAATTAAGGATAAATGTTGTAATTATGGGTGACGAGAGGAACCTATATTAATATGATAAAAGTGGTATATTTATATGATTGTGTGTGCATATATTATATACATGTGAAAAACATACCGCGCTACTTGCTATCCTTGAGGTTACCGCGCTGGGACAGTCTTATCTCGATGGGACCTTTATGGGGGATATTGACTTGTACCCTAGAAGATAGATATCCTTGGTACAGGCTATCGAATTGATAGTTCAGACGATCCTAAGAGACGCGAGTATGTGCCATCCTCTTAGAGACTTGGAATCTATGCTTCGCCTCAATATTGTTTGTGTATGTGTTAATACAATTCGAGAGTGATTCCGAATTTGTATTCCCCTTGATATGAGTGGTAGGGGGTTTGGTTAGTAGAAGTATGCACGCACCATAGTTTTATTTGGGGTGCTGTTATTTTATATATATTATACGAGTAGTTAATATATATATGAGATTTGGAAATTTGAAACTGCCTACTGTGATTTGATAAGTAGGACATGGTTGATGACTCAAATAGTAAATACTTGTCTTGTAAAAGTATAATATGACACTGGGAAACTTTATAAATTAATAAAAGCTAAAACGAGAGTTGTGCTGCTAATTGGAAGTATTCTTTTTAAACAATTATATTGTTCGGTTTTGAAATCTTATGAGTAAGTTAAGATAAGCTAAATTATTGGGGAAGTTAGTATGATAAAATGATAAGATAAACCGTTGGGAAGGTTAGTACGATAGGCGTGCACATTAGAAGAGAGGTGAGAATTTCTCAAGAGAGTGTCGCTCTAATATGTTGTTGCATTGTCCTGTATCAATTTAAATACTTGCTAAACGTATTCTAAATCAAACACACTTTTGGGCTCTGACCCGTTTCTTTTTCTCTCTCTCTCTCTTGTATATATATGTATACATTTCAGGTGCCCAGCCACAGGGGCGTATTGCTTAGGATCCCTTGAAAGGAACGTGCTGCAGCTTAGGTGGGAGTTGCAGGTCACGTGCGTAGACGGCTTCCTTTATTGACTCCACTTCTAGCATTCTCATTTATTGGGCATGTGTCGCCCTTTCCATTATTTCATTGTTATTGGGACATTTGTATTTCAGTTATTTCCAGTACTGTTACTATGGGATTTATTCAGTAGTTGTGTTACTTTATATTTCGTATGTTGACATTCGATTGACGAATATTTTAAATTAATTGGATTATGTCCCAGGTTGTTGTGGTGTGATTCTTATTTATTGATGTTGTTAATAAAATAAATGATTTTTTTTTTAAATAAAATTTGGAAAGTATGTATGAAAATGGTTTTGACACTTAGCTTAATTATTTAGGGTGTTAAATTGGAAAATTTATTTTTATCGACAGTGATGCTGAGAATGAATCAACTGTTTACCTTGATTTAATTTAATAAAGGAGTGATCGCCCGGTATTTAATTAGGCGGGGTGTCACACACCCATTACCTCTATAAGACTGTTAAAAGTCATAGTTGGTAAGCTCTTCGTAAAAGGATCTTCTAGGTTGTCTTGAGATGCAATCTTGGTTTCAATGATGTCACCTCTTCGCACGATCCCTCGTATCAAGTGATACTTTAACTTAATTTTCTTCGCCCTCTTATGGAACCTAGGTTATATGGAGTTAGAAATCGCTCCTCTATTGTCACAGTATAGAGTAATAGTTTAATTCACAGAAGGAACCACTCCTAAGTAACTTCCTAAGTCACTTAGGAAGTCCAAGAGACAAACGTCTTCCTTTAACACATCTGAAGTGACAATATATTCGACTTCCATGACCAAATCAATAATACATAATTTTTTAATACTCCTCAAACTTATGTCTCCACTTGTTAGGGTAAACACACATACCAAGGTCAATTTTTGGAATCCTAATCTAGCTAAAAATATGAGTTCTTTTTACCTTAAAGGTACCAGACTTTCCTCTGAATAAACTGATACATAATCTTTAGTCCTTTGTAGGTACTTAATAATGTTCTTTATGTAATCCAGCTCTCCTAATTTGGTTTAGATTGAAATCAGTTGATCACGTGAGAGGTAAAGAAAATATTTACAAAGCATAGCATATATGTGGTTTCCCACCGCCTAAGCATAAGGCATACTCCTCATTCACTTTATCTGATCATATGCCGTAGGACACTATCCATAGGCAAAGTGATTCATGCCTAAAAGGAACAAATCCTTTATTGATCTCCTAAATGTTAAATTTTGTGAGCATATCATCGATATATGTGGCTTGGAATACGCCCAATATCTTATTTTTCTGATCACATAAAATCTTGGTCCTAAGGATGTGACTAATGTTGGGATTTTATCGTTAAAACCAAGTATGTTGTTTATTTACTAATAACGGAGTGTCAGGTTTATTTTGAAATGAGACTCGTGTTTGTAAGAATTCCTTATATTTATTTAGAATATATTATATAACGTCATTCAATTGAACTTAATAGGAATTCTGGTGAGTTGGCTTCGACCCGATCATAAAAGATTAAAGTGCGATTTCTAGTTTAATAAAGAGTTTATAGGAGTTCACATCCTATCAGCAAAAGTACGTATACGATCTTAGTGGTTTATCTTAACTACGAGAACCTATCTGATAATTTAAGTATAAGTTTGATTGTTCAAAGAGGATCATACCAGTAGAAGAATATATTGAATAGGACCACATGTGAGATTCAAGTTCAGGTTATGACTAGATTAAATGTGCGCAGTCTCCAAATGTTTTCAAAGAGTGCATTAATTCTCAATCCCAGGGATTGTGAGGATTGGAATGTACACATAATTATTATTTTGATTGTTATGGATGTGATTCAATTTATTCAGTCTAAATATATGCAAATTATTGGGAAATCATTATGTGGACACGTGTGAGATCATATTCTGGGGGAATATGCACCTGAGAGATATCCTAATACATGATTACCCTATTGATAAACTTAGAAGTTTTTATTTTACCAGTAAAACTAGTCATTGAAATATTTTATAATCTAGTAGAGTATCAAATAATTTGATTTTGAAATCATGGAATAAATAAGATTCTGTTGAAAATCAATTTGCTGTGAATTGACTTTCACCAAGCGGGTATTATATGCTTTATGTAAGGAATCAAATGATGCACTAACTTTGCAAATAAGGAATCTTTGTTAGATTAATTATGAGATAATTAAATTGGAGTGAATTTTTTTTAGTTCAATCAATTACAATTATAGGGAAAAAAATATTATGAGGTTGTGATTTGGGATTTCTATGTTCTATTTGGAAGCCAATTTTACTATCTATCCTCGGGTCCCTAGTATAGTCCTTATTTAATAAGTAAGACTTTAATTTTCTCACTACTCTAAATGCCTTCAGCCACCCCGATTTTGGTATTGTGCTATGGCTTCTTAATATAAAGATCTGATTTGAAATGTGAGCTTCCTCTTTTCAAATTATTTCAAATGAGGAAACTTCATTACAGGTAAAAGCCCTCGATATATGTCAAGCTTCTCATGAGGGACATATTATGGGGATATGTCTTTTACTCAGGGTGTTTTATCATGCTAAGTATAAATAACTTCCATAACGTCTTTTTTCTTGTAACGAATCAAAGGAAGTCATTTTTATCAATCTCATATACATTGAAAGAGAGAAAATAATGACAAGAATAAAGGTAAGGATAGTGGGTAAACTACTCATGGAAAGGGAGAGAAAAAGATAAATTTCTTCTTAAGAGTTTTTTCATATCCAATGTTGTGTACATGTTTTGAATTTAATTTTGCAAGATGGGTTGAAAGAAATATATGAGGGGTGGGGAAAGTTCGTGAGTGTATGAAGTATGTTATAGGGTCACAAATGAGAAAAAATAAGTTTATGGATTATGTGAAATTTTTGAACTTAATCCCTAAGAAAGGTTTGCCTCAAGATGTTCCAACTAGGTGGAATGCAACCTTTTTTATGATTGGCAGTGCTATTTTCTATTGTTGTGCCTTTGTTCATTTAAAATTGAGTGATTCTAATTTCACATATTGTTCAAATCAAGAAGAGTGGGGAAAATTGAAAATATATTTAGGTTTTTCAAAGTTTTTTACGAAGTTACTCGTATTATTTTGGGAAACAAATACCCCACTTCAAACTTGTATTTTCCTTCTGTTTCTATGGCTAAATTAACGTTAAAAGAAGAAATGAAAAGCTCTGGTGGATTTATGAGGGAGATGGATTGTAAAATGTATGCCAAGTTTTCAAAATATTGGTGTGATTATAGTTTGATTTTGGCAATGGGTATAACTTTAGATCCTTATTATAAGTTACACTATGTTGAGTTTGCATATAAGAAACTTTATGGCTTCGACGAATATCAAAGTGCTCTTGTTCGTGAAAAAATGGTTGCTCTTTTTGGTGAGTATGTGTCAAATTCACCTTCTACAGCAACCTCTTTTGAGGAGTGTGTTAGTGCTAATCTCGCATTGTAGAGGAGGAAAGAAACAACACTTTGTATAAGCACAAAAAGAATGTTTAAGGTAAATTTTTAAAGAGTTTTTTAATTCATATATTCTTTTTTGTAAAATTTACTTAATTGGCTATTATTCATTACTTATTTGGCTATTGTTGTTTAAATATAGGAGTTTTCTGCATATGAGAGTCTAGAGTATGCTTGTGCGCAAAATACGCAACTTGAAATGTATTTGGATAAGATGAAAAGTGATTTGGAGGAAGAATTGGATGTTCTTAGTTTTTGAAAAGCCCGTCAATATCGCTATCTAGAACTTGCTTGCATGGACCGTGACATTTTGAGCATTCCAATCTCAACTGTAGGATCGGAATCCTAATTTAGCAATGGAGGTCGCGTTCTTAATTAATATCGAAGTGCTTTAAAAGCTGAGATGATAGAGGATTTGATTTTCACAAGATTGGTTATTTGGAGTAAAAGGTATAATCGAGTCGATTGAGTAATAATTTATATCTTCACATAATTAATTGTTATATTTATTTAATTGGATTTTACCTACTTATCTTTATAGGGAAAGATGAGTTAAGTTTAGTTGAATTAACCGAAGATATAATTCAATTGGAGACCATGGGTGTGACCGTAGTCCAGGTAAATGATATTGATAATTTTTATCACATGTTTCAAAAATTTTAAATTGTTTTAAAAGTTACTTCTGAATTAATGCAGGGCAAATTCGTTGGATTTATTGCAAAGGGTTATGGCTATTTTGGAAGCATAAGAAGCTACTATTTTTTTTGTCCAGTTTAAACACTTTATATGTTGTTTTTTTATCTAGCTTAAACAGTATTCTTGTCTAGATTAAACACTATTGTATGTGTGGGTATGGATATAATTATAAGTGGCTCTTTTTTGCCTTTAACAAGTCCCGTAAAGAACCCGTTCTATTGCATTAGCTGTGGAATTACTAAATATACCGTCACTGCATTAATACATGATAGGAGAACATGTAAACAACAATGCCCCATAGTGTCCAGTACATACTGCATCAATACATGATAGGTTATGTTGCATTGATTTCATAAGAAGTTGTTATGTTGGATTGGATGATAACAGATTCTTGTGAAAGAGTAGGAATGAATTATAATTTGTTGCATTAATAGCAGATTCTTGCATTATTAACGGTTATGTTTCATTTTACAACATGTAAGCAGTGATTTCATTAGTTGTTATGTTGTTCAAGGTATAAAAAGAATATGTTATGTTGCTTAACGTTCGAAAAGCTAACAGGTCCCGTAAGTTGTGGAATGTTATGTTGCATTAGCTGTAATTTGTGGAATTTCAGGTAACTCACATGGGGGTTTTTATTTGTAAGTCAAGCATCGACAAATTCTAGAGTATGATTTTGCTCATTCATGTTAATTGTGTTAGTTTGAAAAAAAAATGGTTTTGTGTAAATCGTGTTATTTTGAACAAAAATTTGGTTTGGTATTCGTATAAATCGTGTTATTCGTGGTAATTTAAAAAAATCGTGTTGTGTCGTGTTTTTATGTGGTTCGTGTTCGTGGTGCTTGAAAAAACATGACTTCGTGTCATGTTGTGTCGTGTTCGTGTTAGGCGAAAACACAACCCAATACCATGAATTTCCACCCCTAGCTGACATGAAACATTTCCATTTATATCAAACGTCATGTCATTTAAGCATTGTGCAGATGGAAACCATTTCTACGTAAACTATAATAAGGCGACGTCGTGCATGCATTTCTATAACTCCTCAAAACTCAAGAAGCTAATTATACAACCACCAAACTAAACGAAAAGTGTTAAACTCTTTAATTCTTGAAAAATATCGAACGATGCACTGGATGAATATTTAGTGGCCGCAACTTCATCGACCAACCAACGTGTACAAGTACATGTTAAAAGTGTCGTTGCATATATGAAATACCAAAGAAGTATTTCCATATCGGAAAATTAAAATAATAGCGGAGAAATTTTGGAAAGAAGAGTTATACATCAGGATAGGGAGGTTACTCACAACCATTTATGGGGGGGGGGGGATTACTTTGCTAAAATTGCGGTGTATACTCCAAAAGAATTCCGTCGTCGATTAAGAATGCATCGCCCATTGTTTGTGTGAATAATAGAAACCGTTGAACAAAAGGATGATTACTTTGTTAAAAAATGCAATGCCCTAGGTAAAAAAGGCCTAAGTTTTTTCCAAAAATATTGCGCTGGAATGCACATATTGGCCTATAGTTGTGGTCCTGACATGGCAGTTGAATATATAGGTATTGGTGAAACAACTGCCATTGAGTCTGTAAAGAGGTTTGCATTCACAATTGTTCATTGTTACCAAAGAGAATATTGTCATTCCCCTACTGAAGAAGATGTTATACGGATGCAATAAGAGAATGCGAAAATGGGATTTCCTGGAATGATGGGAAACATTGACTGCATGCATTGGGAATGGCACAATTGTCCACATGCTTAGAAGGGTCAATATAGTGGTCATGTTGGAGGTGCAACTATAATCTTTGAGGCAAAATCTTCTTATAATACATGGATTTGGCATTCTTTCTTTGGCCTGCCTTGTGGGTGTAATGACTTAAATATTTTAGCTAAATCAATAATATTTGATTAATTGTTAGAAGGCAACATAACTCCAATCCGATACGAAATAAATGGGAACACTTATGGCATGGGCTATTACCTAGCCGATGGTATATACCCACTATTTGCAACCATTATTAAGAGTTTCAAACGACCAGCAACTCAAAAACAAAGTGTGTTTGTCAAATTTCAAGAAGGAGCGCGTAAAGATGTTGAATACGTATTTGGAATACTACAAAGAAGTTCCATTTCATAAAGAACCCAATGAGGTTCTGGAAACATAATGATTTGAAGGTAATTATAAAAGTGTGTATAATATTCATAACATGATACTGTAGGATGAACGATGGGATCTTAATTGGCGAATTGAGTTTGATTTTGCAGGTCCAATACCATCAATCAGTCGAGACAGTCTCGCTATTGCGCATAGAGTTGGCAGTTTGTGCATCACTACACCGTGTGTGAGGTAAATATGTACATCGAAAGAAAAACATAATCAACTAAGGGATGACCTTATGGAACATTTTTTGAATTCGCACGCGATTGCTAATCTCGACAAGTAGCCCAAGAAGGCATATTACACTATCGTCTTCTAGCGTATGTTATTCTAAATCTATATTTCGAGATAAATAATATTGTAATTCAGTTTCGTATAATTATTATTTATACTGCTTAGAGTTCGTAGAATTTTTTTAGTAAATGGAATTAAAAAATTACAAAGAAGGATTACAACAATAATAATTAACCAAACATAACTAAATAGACAATAATAATAATAACTAATTACCTCCGAATGGTGGATTTTGCTGACTTTCTGCATGTCTCCTCGTAAGTATCTGATTTGTTTGCCTTTCATGAAGCTATAATTAAATTGGAGGGAAGTGAGATATATCCATGAAAATGATCGCATTCTCATCCCTAATAAGTTGGGATTGGATTTCCCGTTTTTAGTACAATTAACCCATTCAACTTCATATTGAGCTTGTCTTGGCTACGTTATGCTATTCTTTGTACAATTCAATAAAACTCTCCGAATTCTCAATTAGTACGGTGTGAGCTTGTAGACCGTTAAAAAATGCCTTGCATTTAGCTTTATGTTTTTCAGCCTTATGCCCTTATGGTCATTCTAATGGGTATGCATTGCTTCAAAGTCCTCAGCCAAATCAACGTCTTCTCCACCTGTTGATGGGCTTGAATCTTCATCCCTGAACTGAATGGATGTGAAAGAACTGTACTAAATTAATTTTATGTATTATAAAGTCAAAACCTTATAGTTTTAGGCATACACAATCATCGTGTGATGTTTCGCTCTCTCTAGTCGCTCCAAATGCACGAGTCATCTTCGCAGTGTACAATATACAATCACGATTAATGGCTTGCCACTTGCCTTGCAGAACTGTTATTGATTGGTGATAAAACACACCTTCAGTATTGTTGAACTCGCATTGTATGTTTGCCCACATCGCTTCCCCTCTTTGATTTGTGCCCATTTTCCCATTAATGGCAATTTTATAATATGCATGACAAACTGCAACTTCATCAACTTTACTTTAATTGGGAAGTCTTATAGTTTGAAAAAGAGAAGCCATTTACGAATTTTCTTATGTTGTACAAACGTAAAATGGTAGAGAATGGAGAAAATATTGTGAACTATTTAGGGGTCAAAATACAATATTTGTAGAACAAGAAATAATATAACCGTTGTACAATGGTTGGAAGGGAATGGTTACAAACGTGTAACAATTACACGTGTGGTGGTTGTTCCGCATCTGTAATAAACATGGAACAATTCCACGTTTCTACCCTTATCCCTCGCCCTAGAGGATCCCTCAACCTTTTCACAAACATAAGAGCATCCGTAGTGGTGATACTAGAAGTCAAAAGAATTTGTAAGTTTACACATTGGAAGCTCTGTAATGGGGGATTGAACGCAACAAATTTTGTAGGATAAATGGTAGTGGGTTTGTAAAGTTACGGAACGCGCGCTGAATTTGCAAGTGTTTCTTACGAATTTCATTTGTTCGTGGGAATTCCTACGAACAAATGAAGTTCGTAACAAATATAAATAATTATTTTTATTATATTTTTGGGTTCTTACGAACAACATTTGTTCGTAATATTTTCCTACGAACAAATGTTGTCCGTAAGAAATATATTTATAGTTCCTACGAACAATAGTAGTTCTTTTTTTTTTTTTGGTTTACACCAGGGTATCCACTAGCGACTTAGTGACTAATCCCTTCGCTGATTTGTAGGCACCTCGATGGGTGGGACAGCTGGCCCAGAGATTTAAGGCTGCTCCATGCCCAAGGCGGGGATCGAACCCCCGACCCTTGGTTAAGGGAGGAAGAGCCCCTTCCGCTCTACCACACCCCCTGGGTTCGTAGCAACTATTTCCTTCACAAACTTTGTAGATGTGTACTTATCCCCATTGTGAAAACATCTGCTAACGAAAGGTAAAGACCTGCAACTTTACCTGTTAAGGGCATCCACCGTTGTGGATGCTCTAACGAATGACTAAGGCCCAGTTTGGTTGCGCAAATTGTTCGATGATGCAAATTGATTAATTGTGAATTAGTGAATTGTAAATGAATGAATTTGAAATGAGTTAAATTCAATTTTACACAATGTTTGATAATTTGAAATTGATGTTAAGATTCTATGAAAAATAGATAAAAACAAATCAAAAGAGAGGGGGAGGGAAAGAGAGAGGGAGAGGGGGAGGGGGAGAGGGGATATGCACTTTATGTGACTATTATTTTAAATAGATTCATTTAACATTTTTTATGAAATGATTCAATTTCAGATTTTGCACATGAACCAAAATAAAACAATTAATAAATCATTTCATTAATGAATCTAAATACACTTAATGAATCAATTTATAAATAATTCGATTTATTAATAATTCAATTTTTAATTTTAAAACAACTAAACGACACCTAAGGTATTATCTCCCTAATTTATAAGATTTTGTACCGAGAGCGACTCACTTTTACCCATATAAGAGCATCCACAATGGTGGATGCTCTCGTCAGGTAAAACAACAAATGTAAAAGCAGTTTTTAGCTTTCGTGAGTTAAGGGTTCAACACTGGTGAAAGGTAAATATGGGTTGCTTTTGGTTCTTACGAACTATTATTGTTCGTAAGAAGTACATATACATTTCTTACGAACAACATTTGTTCGTAGGAAATGTTACGAACAAATGTTGTTCGTAAGAACCCAAAAATATAATAAAAGTAATAATTTATATTTATTACGAACTACAGTTGTTCGTAGAAAATTCCTACGAACTTTATTTCTTCGTAGGAACCATTTACAAATTCAGTAGGGTTCAGCAAAACTACCAAACGGCTACCATTTCTTCTACAAATTTTGTAAGTTTTGTCCACCACTGTATGACTGCAAGTTTGTATCTTTATCATTTTTTTTATCATTTTATTCCACCATTACGGATGCTCTAAGATTCACAATGGATTTAGCTCCCACAGTAAATGGTCTTATCAGAAATTTGTGAAATTTGTGAATGACTCCTGATCATGAACCGATAAACTATAGGGAGCAAACACAGACATAACGACGTGACCTGACCTGACCTGATGGTTTGCTCTACATAAGTTAAGGAACATTTTATCGTTATTTTTAATTTTTTACACCTAAGATAAAGGAGGAAAACAGGGGTAAATCGTATATTTTGCCTAGACAACAACATAAACAACACGAACCTTAATCAAGTTTCTTTATTATATATACCTTTTCCTCCATTCAAAGCAAGGCACCGATTTGAGTCAGAAAGAATTATATACCTCCTTCCTTCCTTCCTTCCTTCATTTAGAGTGAAAGAGAGAGAGATGAAACATTGGGGTCTGGTTTTCTTGATCCTTTTCCTGTTTAATGAACAGGAGACATATCTACATGTTTCAGCAGGGAATGAGTTCATTACAACTAGGGGACTACAGTTCATCCATAATGGCAGCCCTTACTATGGAAATGGGTTCAATGCTTACTGGTTAATGTATATGGCTTCTGACCCATCTCAGAGAAATAAAGTCACCTCTGCCTTTGAAGAAGCCAAAAACCATGGCCTTACAATTGCAAGAACATGGGCTTTCAGTGATGGTGGTTACAAACCTCTCCAATACTCCCCTGGCTCTTACAATGAAGAGATGTTTCAGGTTAGTTAGTCCATTTTCTCCTTTTAATATTAAATTTTTTCATCTTGATTTTGTTTTCTACTTTCCTTATTGGCCCTCATATGTTTTTGTTCAAAGGGGTTGGATTTTGTAATATCTGAAGCTACAAGAAATGGGATTAAACTGATATTGAGCTTAGTGAATAACTATGAAAGCCTGGGAGGGAAGAAACAGTATGTGGAGTGGGCAAGAGGTGAGGGGCAATCCATAGCATCTGATGATGATTTCTTCACAAACCCTGTGGTGATGGGATACTATAAAAATCATGTCAAGGTGGGTCAGATTATTACACGTCTTCCTAATTATTCCACATATTTTGGATCTTATTTGTTGCTTTCAGCTCATATTGTTCATTCAAATTGTTGAGAGATTTTTATTCCGCTTAAGTAGATAAAATGAAGCTGACTAATTGACATATAGGATTTCTAACCATTCGTGTTATCAAAAGATTTCTTACATTAGCATTGTTTTTCTTTATGTTTTAAATCGTGGGTATGATTCCGAATCAAATTCTTTGATAATTAGAGCTATTTCGATTTTGTTTTTCACAGAGGTTTTTCCGTTTGTAAAAGGTTGTCCGAGTTTTATGTCTTCTCAACTTTGGGCTATAGCTTTCATGTATCGAGTCTCTTTCTCTCTGTCTCTCAGGTTCTCCCCGTGTGGATATTTTTTATAAAATTGTAAAAATATATATTTGAATTGATTTTTGGATCAAATCTAAAAAAGTGTCTCAAATATTTTTTAATATTCATTTATTTCAAGCTTTTTATTTTTTATAAAAAAGTCCAATATTCTCTTATCTTTAAAGGTTATTTAAAGGGTCGCGCCAGCGACATGGTAAAACTTTTTCGACACGCTGAAAGACTTTTCGGTGCAAAATAAAAAGATTTGGACTATACATGTATTAAAAAAAGTTCAATAGACTATTTGGTATAACCTCTTAATTTTTTATGGTATTTTAAATATTTTAGGACTTATGAAAAATAAGTCAAAATAATTTTTTTTGCTATATTAAAAAATTTGGTCCAACTATGTGGGTTTTAACAGCACTCCTTAAAAACGAACACAAGGTAACTGATTTTTTTAATATAGCAAACAAATTTACTTTCAGTTGAATTTTTTTGAGTCCTTTGGGCTGAATTTTTTTACGAGTCCTTGAAACATTTAAACACCGTAGAAAAATCAGTCAAAAATATTTTTTTACTATTTTAAAAAATGGTGCACATACTAAGACCTTGTACCGAGAATGTCTGAGATCCAGTCGGTATATATATATATATATATATATATATATATATATATATAGAGAGAGAGAGAGAGAGAGAGAGAGAGAGAGAGAGAGAGAGAGAGGGGTTTTGAGCTAATCTTTTGAAAAGTTCTCCTTGTCTAAAACTTGCACTTTTTTTTTCTTGATTTCAAAAGAGGATCATAATCTATCTTTTATGTTGTTATTAAGCATAATTATGACAGTTTTAACAATTTTTCTAAAAATTGTCTTAAATAAAAAATTCAAGAATTTCAACATCATCGTAAGTACTCTTTCAGGCAAGTGTTTATTAGAGTTTTGAACTCTTTTTTTTATGTTAATTTTGAAACACAGTCAAAATTAAAAAAACAAACTATATTCCATGTATCGAGTCTCTCTCTCTCTCTCTCTCTCTCTCTCTCTCTCAGGTTCTCTGTGTATACCCTGTGTGGATATTTTTGATAAAATTGCAAAAAAATATATTTGAATTAATTTTTTTTATAGTATTTAAAAATTTTGGGATCCATGAAAAAAAACTCGAAATGATTTTTTTTGCTATTTAAAAAAATTTGGTCTAATTATGTGGGTTTTAACAACACTGCTTAAAAACTAACACAAGGTGACTGATTTTTTAATATTGCAAACAAATTTACTTTGAGCTGTTGAAATATTTAAACACCATAAAAAAATGAGCCAAAAATATTTTTTTACTATTTTAAAAAAATGATCCACATACTAAGATCTCATATTGCGTATGTACGAGATCCAGTCGGTGTATATATATACATAGAGAGAGGTTTTGAGCTAAACTTTTGAAATGTTCTCCTTGTCTAAAACTTGCACTTTTTTTTTTCTTGTTTTCAAAAGAGGATCATAATCTATCTTTTATGTTGTTATTAAGAATAATTATGACAATTTTAACAATTTTTCTAAAATTTGTCTTAAATAAAAAATTCAAGAATTTCAACATCATCGTAAGTACTCTTTCAGGCAAGTGTTTATTAGAGTTTTGAACTCTTTTTTTTTTAATTTTAATTTTGAAGCACAGTCAAAATTAAAAAACAAACTATATTCCTCCTCCCCCACTCCACAATATATATAAAAATTAGGGGCTTGAGGAGATGGTCTATTCCGTCTCACCTCGAAGCTGGTCGTGTCTAGGGGCATTATTGGGTCCACCATTATTAATATAATATAATTATTTATCATGCATTTCATGGTCTTTTTAGGATAAGAATTATTTTATTTTTATTTACTTATTTGCTTATAATAAGCATAATAATTACTTAGATTATTTTTACGTCTTTTTTTTAATATTTGTTATCAGCATTCAATTTCAGTATGGTTAATAAATAGATCAAATTTAGGATTCATTTGCTATTTAATGATCTAGGGTTCATAGCTTGTTGGTAGCTAAATACTTAAAATCTTTCTTTGTGTTAATTAAATCTCGAGTTCATGGGAAACATGGTAATAAATCCTTAGATTCTTTAGAAATTAACGATAAGGAAAAGCTAAAAATAGTTTTTCGTGTATTACAATTATTAATGTAGATACAGTTACACCGATGAATATACCGATGAATATAGATGTAATTAAACTTATTAATTTAAATACAATTACACTAATTAATGTAGACAACACTAATTAATGTAGACAGAGTTACAATTACAATTATTACACTTATTAATGTAAATACAATTACACTAATTAATGTAGACAGAGTTACAATTACAATTATATTTACATTAATAATTATATCTACATTAATGAGTGTAAGTGTATCGTTTGGACAAGTGTATTGTTTGGACTTAACGTTAATTAATTAAAATATTTATGGGTTTAAGATAACAATAAAATTATTGCTTGGACAGATAATATATAAATAGATTTTTAAGAAATTTATTAACTAATGCCCCTTATTTTTATTAGTGTGTTTGTAATTACTGACTCCTTCCACTAAAGATATCAATACACATATATATACTTTTTTAGTCCTAAATTATTTTTATTAGAGTGTTTCTAACTATTGACTGTTTCCGCTAAAGATATCACACCACATATATACTCTCTTGGTCCTAAATTGAGGGTTCATATTTAAATGTAAAGATTTTACTTTCCGAATTATGAATAATTTTGGGTGCTGCACATGTACTCGAATTATTGAGCTTTCATAGGTCTCGGAATTGATGGGATGGTCGGTAACTTTAAAATCTCACCTATTTTTTATACTATTTTATAAAGAAATATTTTTTTGGAAGTAGGATTTTATATCGTGAAGTTTCACACAACATTCATTACTATAGTGCTAATTATGATTTCTAAAAAGTTTTTTCTTTTAACACATCATTTTGTTTATAGACTATTCTTACAAGACAAAATAGCATGACTGGAGTCGCTTATAAAGATGATCCAACAATAATGGCTTGGGAGCTTATGAATGAGCCCCGGTGCACTTCAGACCCATCAGGAAGGACCATACAGGTTAACGTCTTCTACCATATTTTGACTTATTTATTACTTCATTCTGGAAGCTAATCTTTGCGTCTGTGCAAATCCAAATACACATATACAGTTATGTAGATGTTAATATGGTTGTCCCCATATGTATTATTACTTATATTTCTCAAACAAAATTTCCTTTGATTGCGATAGAAAATTCTTTTCTAGGTTGTGGCTTTATCCCTTGAGCCTACAGTGGCCACCCGTTCTGATTTTAGAACTTTTGTCCCAACTATCTCTCTCTATATCTCATAAATATATTATACACTTTCCTTTGAATCGGACCTGTCAGTCTTTAAGGAATATGAGTTCCAACTGCCTCTTTTGAGCTACGTTGTAGATGGTTGAGTCTAACTACTTGGTACAAGACTTCATTGCTTCCTAACTTAATAGGCTGGTCCACCTATGCCTCAAATTGAGATGACTTGAAATCCAACTTTATCCCGCATAAGCCGCTTTGTGTGAACTGAAACTCATTCAACATTAGGAAATAACACTTTTGTATTTGCTTTTTATCATATTTATATTCCACTAAAAGTTATATGTATGCTGAGGTTTAATTAAATTTAATTCTTGACTTTGTCCTCTTTATTTTTGTTAATTGACACCAATACATTTATTCACAGGCGTGGATTACACAGATGGCTTCTTACTTGAAATCTATAGACTCTAATCACTTACTAGAGGCTGGTTTGGAAGGATTTTACGGTGAATCTGATCCTCAGAAGCAGCAATTCAACCCAAATTTTCAAATCGGAACAGATTTTATAGCAAATAATCAGATCGCAGGCATTGATTTTGCGACAATTCACTCATATCCTGATCAATGGTAATTAGCCAATGAGTTTAATATAATAGTGAAAAACATGATCCTTGCCTATCTATCATTACTGTATAATGTATCTTATTCATAAGTCATCTTATTCACAAGTCTTGTTATTTATTTATTTTTTCGGCAGGTTAACGAGTGAAGACGATGAGTCCCAGCTTTCATTCTTGAATAACTGGCTCGACAACCACATTCAAGACACGCAAAACATCCTCCGCAAGCCACTTCTCTTCACAGAATTTGGAAAATCACGTAAAGACCCTGGTTTCAACACTAACCAACGAGATCACTTGTTCGATACGGTCTATTCAGCCATATACTCATCAGCCCGAGGTGGAGGAGCAGCTGCTGGTGGCATGTTTTGGCAACTTCTAACAAAAGATATGGACTCTTTCCGAGATGGTTACGAGGTAGTGTTGAGCGAAAGCCCCTCGACTGCTAGTTTGATTGCCGAACAATCACAGAAGCTCATCAAGATTCGGAAGATGTATGAGAGGCTGAGAAATATTGAGAAGTGGAATAGAGCTAGAGCTAGAGTCAGTAAAGGTGGAAATTAAATAGTGGAAAATGAAAATGGGATAATAATGAAACTAAAGTTGCTAATGCTTGCAAAATATCTGTTGGATCTCTCTTAGTGATGAATTTTGTTTGTCCGAGAGAGTTGAATTCAACAATTTATATGTAAAATTCTCAATGTCCCTGGTATAAAAAAATTATTATACATGCTACTAAACAAAACAAGTATTACCAAAGCATTGCTATATGTTAAGCCAAATGATTTTTTAATTTATTTACAGAATATATAAACATAAACAGTAAATAAAACATGCAAAATATCATATGGATAAGAAATGTAGAATTTTTTATTGAGTCAAATATTAAACACTCTGAGCTTAAGACGATTTTTGTTCCATACTTGTGCTCTACGGACTCAATGACAAACGTTTCTTAGGATGCAACAATCAGATTTGCAAAAGCAGCACTTCAATTTGCAAGCCACTGGTGAACCAACAATATAGAACTCTCCTTATTTATGGACTATAACGAGACATACCCTCAATTTTGTATCTGTTTTCAACCCTTTAAATGACAAACCAGACGACTAATTTATACTACATAAGTGACGGTCAAAATTCGGTTAAGACGAATCCCAACAGTCACCAACTGTTGGAAATTAAAAAACCCGAATTAACTGAACAGTTGATTGTTCAAGAAAAAAAAAACGAATTAAATAATGGGCTAGAAATAATGAAAAATAAGACAACAGAAATGGACCGATAAATATATAAAAGGCCGAATAAAATTTGGCCCAAAAAGTTTGTAGTTAGTCAAGATAAATCCCAAGGCCCAATGTAGGGCTGTCAATGGACCAGGTCAGGACCCGGACCCGACCCGAATTAACGGATCTGAGCAAATTTTACAGATCCGATTATTCGATTACCCGATTAGTTAATGGATCGGATCTGGATATACATGACTCCGATTTGATAAGGACCCGACCCGAATGTGTATATATATATATGCAGTAAGTTAGTTTAGTAGTATATATATATATGCAGTAACTGTTAGTATATATAAGTTTAGTATATATATATATGTAAGTTAGTTTATATATATAAACTGTTAGTTTATATGTAAGTTAGTTTATATATATATATATATATATATATATATATATATATAAGTTAGTTTATACAGGTATTCGGGTCGGGTCTCTCGGTCCTTAACGGATCCGGGTCTGGATCCATTTTCTGAGACTCGACAGGTAATTGGGTAAGACCCGATCCGCTAAAAAAAATACTCGGATCGGATCTGGATATACCCTTACCCGATCCAGACCCGACCCGTTTACACCCCTAGACCAACGCTCACGACCCACAACCCACGAGCACGAGCCGAGCTAAGCCCGATTGGACCGGGTCGGGTGGGACGGGCAACGACAGCGGCAGCGGCGCGCGCGCGCGTGTGAGCTTGGAAATCAATCCAAGTCCATGTAAGTCCTCCCTTCTTCAAAGAGTTGGGATACCACATGAGCACCAAACCTTTAAGCCAAAATGGGTTGTATTATACTATATTCCTCCTATATAGGATAAGAACTTTAGTATTGACACTTCAACTAAGTTTCATGTTCAAAGTGGATACTTTGAGCTATAATTTCTCATTCATTAATTTATGATTTTATGCATGTGAGTATATCACGTTATACTCCTCGCGGAGGAGAACGCGTTACCACTTCGAACCATCTTGAAAGACGTATGGGTCCTACATTAAATTGACCCTAAAGTTAACCAAAATTTGATTTTCTTAACTTAATTAAACCCATAAAATGCCATAAATTTTAACACTCTCCAACATGAATGAAAACTGGTTGGATCAACATAAAAAACTATGGAGACAATAAGAGAGCTCTCAAAAAAAAAATTCCTATATCAGGAGAGAGAGCTTTTGGTTTTGAATCATCCCTAGTGAGAGACTATCCGATTTACTTACTGATTAGTGAACACGATGTCCTGAACTATTTAGTGTTTTGTGTAAATCAAGTCAATAGCATTCACACAGTAATTTTTTAAACAAAGTTGGTTCTTTCAGTTATGTTCATTTTGACCGTGAACAATTCCTGGTTTTGTGAGTGCTTAGAGAATTTCAGCCTTTTGAATTTCTCAAAGAAGTGGCCCCTTCACACTCACATAGGTGACTTCCCATTAAGAGTATCCTACTATTCCCCATTCAAAGTATAGGAGTCATTAAAAGCTAAGCTTATCCTTACTTACTTTGTAGGCAACATTCTTTTATCATAAGAATAGGTATGAGTTCGAAACTCATCAGTGCTTTTTCAAACAGTCAGTCAAGATTGGACTGTCCCTTTGAACCTAGATCTTGGGATCTCCTATGTGCTAGGTAGGGTTGCCATTAAGACAACTCTTTATTTTGTAGGCTTTAATCCCATTCCCCTAGATAAATTATACACTTGCTCTCTATTTAACCCTATAGTTAACAAATCCGCTATATTGTCCTCAGACTTAATATAATCAATGGAAATTATTCCATTAGAGAGAAGTTGTTTAACGTTATTATGTCTTCAACATATATGTCGAGACTTACCATTATACATATGACTCTATACTCAGCCAATTATCGATTGACTATTACAATGTATACAAATTGCAGGCACAGGTTTTGGCCACATCAGAATATACTTTAGAAAGTTTCGAAGCCATTCTGCTTCTTCCCCAGCTTTCATCTAAAGCTATAAATTCATATTCCATAGTTGATCTAACAATGCGAGTCTGTTTCAGGATTTCCAAGACACCGCAGCACTATCAAGTGTAAATACATATCCTCTTGTGGATGTAGAATCCTTTGGATTAAAATCCAATTAGCATAATTGTATCCCTTAGGTATAACTGGATATCTAGTGTAGGGAAATCCATTATTAAGGGTATATCTTCCATATCTAAGAACCCTTATTATGGATTTCCAATGGTCCTCACCTAGATTACTTGTATACCGACTCAATTTGCTAACTGAGTAAGTAATATCTGGACGAGTGCAATTCATGACATACATTAAACTGCATATGATACGAGAGTATTCCAGTTAAGATATACCATTTCCAGTATTTTTATATAAATGAAGATCTGAGTCAATAATTGTTTTAGCGATGGTATTTCTACCTTTATCGAGCTTATCGAGTATTGATTAGTTACAAATATTGCATTTAAAACCCCTTATATTTACGCATTCTAGAATTCGTGTGCACCTTTTTCCCGGGACTTATGATCATTTACTGGATAACCTCTATTTTCATCTTTTATATATTGTGCAGGTCTTATTTGAAAGTATCAAGAATGGAAGGTGTGAAGTTCGGTTGAATTCCGTGGAAGTTCCATCGGCAATCGCAACCTTTGGAGCATTTTAGTAATTTCAGCACTCGAATTTGGCTTCTAAGATATTCACATAAGTTAGAGCTCATCGAGTCATCTTCGCGTGTCCGCTGACGGTGCGTAAATTCGACTCCTATCGAAGAAGTTACATAGGATTCCACGTAACAAGGTCTATGAAAAGCCCCATTCAACATATCTTTACTTTCCAAGCAACATCGTATCGATTCGGGCCCTCTGGCCAAATTAGTTCATTTTAATGACGTAAGCAAGTTTTGTTAGACGAATAAATTCGATCCAAATGGGCGAATCAGTTCGCCCCTATATTCATTTTATTTACTATTTTACCACTTTGGTGTAAAACTTGGTATTTAGTTTTGTTTTGGTTCTCATTTGTGGATATCAAATATTTTAGCAAGAAGTGTTGAGCATTAAACTCTCTCTCTCTCCTAGGTCCAGTAGCAAAAATCTTGATTTCTCTATTCTTTTGCATTTAACACACAAATATTTTTTATTATATTGTATTGCACTCTCACCTACTCCATATTTAGTTGGTTTAATTGCTTTGACTTGCATTTATTAAACTATATTGTGTTGGTTTGTCTATAGATTGATGGGTTCTTTACTTATGAGGTTTGCTTGCATAATTTACTTGGTTTCCAATATAAGTGGCCAGTCCTTTAGGTTTGGGATCATAATTCCACCATGGATGATTGAGTTTCATCATTAGGGTTTAGTTTATAATTATTATAATTAATCTTCATGTGTTGGTATTAGAGATCCTAGTTTCTTAACTTCCATTGTCTTGCAAAGGTTGTGTTTGAATCTTTATTATAACCTCAAACCATTTATCACTGTAATTAATTAACGCCTAATCATCCATTGATGAGTTTGGCCTCTACATGGTTCATGTTTAGACTTAATTAGTTATGCTCAATTAGAATCAATTTTAATCGAATTTTATTATCGACTTAGCAACTCCAAGGTGGGAGAGTTATCTCTATCATTTTCTCTCTTTGAACCCATACTTTTCCTAGTTTGCTCCATCATAACATCATCTTTTACTCATTCACTTGTAATTTAATGTATGTTAGGATAGTTGTTAACTATACTTCACCACCCCCAACTATCATCATCTTTTACACTTCATTTTGTGACATTTAGCGATCATCCTATAAATCGATTTTGTTCTCTAGGAGAGTGTAACACCCCGCCTAATTAAATACCGGGTGGCCAGTCCCATACCAAATTAAAACAGAATATACAGTTGGCTCATTCTTAGCATCACTGTCGAAAACGTTTACAACTCACCCAATACCCAATTAAGCTGGTGTTAAAAACTTTCCAAATTTAAATTTCAACAAAACCATTTTTAGTTTAAGAATAACACTACACATTTTATTCTACAAAACTGGTAACACAATAAATAATCACAAAAGAATTTAAATGCAATTGGAATAAACATTCCCAAATAATATAAATCCTTTACAATAATCCCAACATTGTTAAATGTATTAAAAAGACACAAATACAATAGTATTTAACTCCGACATAAAATGATAACTGAAATCCTTTGGGCGACATGCCCTATGTAAGAATACTGTGAATAAAAAAGATGACAAGCGTCTAAGCAAAACTTCCATAGCTCCATAGCTCGTCACAATCAACTATGGTTGGCGTCCCTGTTGCTGGACACCTGATATAGAGATATAATAGAAGAGAAAATATGCAAGAAAACGGGTCAGAGCCCGAATGTGTAGATTATTTTTAAAACAGCAAGTATTTAACAAGTGCAATAAAGCATTTATTATGTACATGTTAGATCCAACCCTCACTTGCAATTCTCACCTCTCAACTAGAGTGCACACTTAACGTTTCCTATTAACCTCCTAGTTAATGGTTCATCTTTCTAGTCTCCATATTATAATTCCATTCCCATATCATAATCCCCGTATGTCCCATACCATACGTCACATTATTATTCATTTACATTTCTCATTTATATGATTAGTTTCTCATTAACATGAATCATTACTCATTAATATGAATAATTTCTCATTAACATGAGTTAAGCTTTTCAATTCTATAAGCATAAACATTCATTAACTAAATTCCATTTATCTTTTTCTATTCACCGTTATCTACAATTATCACCGTAGATAGATTTAACCACAATATATCCATTCAATCATTTAATCCATTATATATATATTCATATATAATACAGCACCCCGAGTCACTACTGCGGTGCAATGCATTACTCTGCTATCATGTCCCATCATCGCAGGTCGCCGAATAGGGGACTAAAGGTTCGGTGAGATTCCACGAACAACAATCAACAACAAACAAATTGGAGGCGAACATAGTTCTCGTATCCATGGGTCACACACATACCTACGCACCCACAGTCAGCGGACTTATCAACTCCCCGATAAGTCTTTCATAGACCTATGTTCTCGAGCGACAAATCAAAGATCCCATGGATTCATCAGGATATGACTGCCCTCACGCGCAAACCTCCCACCGATAGCAAGTAAGCTAGGTATGTCATACACATAAATCATCAATCAATCAAATAGGTATTATCATACCTATAATATAATATCAATAAGGTAATTATCACTACCCTAAGATATTTTCCATACGTAGCATTATATCTCTTTTACTTCATAATTTAATTATCCTCGCATCCTATAACATCCCTCCACTCCCGACGTCGTTAAGGTTCATGCGCGGAGCGTCTCACAAAGCGAAATCCAAACAAGGAACCCCTCCAATACACTACTACTTAACTTTGTCGATCGAGGAGGTCCGACAACTTCAACTATGCGATCGGGATAACCTCATACCTTCTTTCAAACAAATGAGTTCTAAACTCCCATCTCTATCCAGGAGTCATACCACTACGCTCTTGTACTACACTCAGTCCTTTCGTAATCAATAATGAGTTTACACTCAGTCCTTGATGTTCAAATTGTAACCCTAAGGCTACCCTCACTCAATAAACATGATTCAAATAGGTTTTTCCTCAACATATATTCAGTAAGAAGTCACTAATATCATACTGGTCCATAACATCATTTCTCCCGAATTATTACGAATTAAACTCTCCTTTCAATTAGGGTTAAAACCGATAGTTCCAAATCTATTATAAACACATATTCTTTCACTTAGGATTAAATCCTCTTGTAAACTTAAGGATACCCAGGTGTTATATTAAATCACCCCTACTGGTCCTATCTTAAATCCTCATACATCCCCATTTGGAATTTAACAAATGAATCTAGCAACCGAAATTCCATTCAATATAATTTTCATCATTTAAATCACTCGAATCTAAATCAAATTAATTCCAAATCTTATCAAGGGTTTACTGATATTTTCTAAGTCCCATAATATCCAAATAATAATAGACAAAGATCCACAAAAGGTTTGGGATAAGAATCAACATTTAATAAGAAGTAACTTTACATAATCTGGGGAGGTCGATCGATCGAAGGCAGGGGTCGATCGATCGATCCCTCAGGTCCAAGCCTGGTTTGCTGCATTTTCTGCAACTACGGGTTTAGCAACTTTTGATCATTTAAACCTTCATCTAAACATCCCAAATGACTTATAATATTTACTACATGATATATCAACATATACAAACGATTTCCAATACTCTAAACATCCTAGAATCATCAAAGGATTGGATTAAAAGCATGTTTATCTCCTTATTTCCAGAAATTTATCAACATATCATCTTCAAGAACACATCAATGGTTTTCATAATTTCTTCAACAGATTCATGACTATTTCGTGGATTATTATCAACCTAAAACATGAGTTTAATTCCTATATCATTTCAGTTTCCAGAAATCCATTTAATCACTCCATTATTTCTTCCAAACATGAATAATCTTCTCTTTTCATACTATTCTAACATGGACAATATACGAACTTAAATTGCCATTATCAAACACTTGCCTTTTCTGTAGGTCTGATCCTTTGGTGTAGTATATCTCAGTTGGTTGTCCCTTCTCCGGTCAAACTCCGGTGGTGGTTGGTGGTGGTGAACCTTGGTTCTTGTTCTTCTCCTTCCCAAGTGGCTTTTCCCTTCCCAAGCACTCTTACACTCTCTCTAGGAAGATGGCTGCTCTTATTTGTGAAGAGGAGATGAATAATCCCCATACACTTAATCTACCAATACTTATAATAGTTCCAAATCCGAAATCACTATTCATCCCCCATAGAAAAATGACCAAAATGCCCTTTCGGGTTGTCTATTCATTCCCAAATGACCCGAGACTCAAAATTAACATCCAAATAGACTTTTCTGACTATTTCGAACCTTCCGGACGCAACTACGCAGTCGAAATGACTATAAGGTAGATAGAAAATAAATTTCCTTTTTAATTTAATAAACTAGTCCCGACACGTCCCATACCGCGTCTGACTAAAAATATAAATTACCGAATTTATATCATACAGTCATATCAATGACATCACATTCATATATTACCTAAATATCTTTAAGTAATATTCAGAATCATCCATTTTAATATCCACCGTCTGGATAAAACCCGAATGAATTAATTAATAAGAAAATCTAATTAATCCATTAATTTAAAATATAACCCATTTTAAAAGTCATTTAAAATAATGCGAATTTCTTAGAGATGTTCAAACAAGTTAAAATCAATATTTCCCTCCTAGATGCAGTACGACAAGTTATCGCCTATGCCAAGTTCATCAAGGACTTGATTACGGTGAAGCAAAAATGTTTTATGAGGAAAAAGGCATTTTTGGCTTAAAATATGAGCTCTATCATCCAATCTAATTTTCCTACCAAATATAAGGACCACGGATGTCCCACCATGTCACGTGTGACGGCGAACTTTAAAATCGAGCAAGCTTTGATCAATTTAGGCTCAGGTGTCAATTTTCTACCATACTCTGTGTACGAACAACTCGACTTAGGCGATCTCAAACCCACCAAAATCACTCTTCAATTAGTGGATCACTTCATTAAGATTTTGAGAGGGTTAGTAGAAGATGCCATCATTCAAGTTGACAAATTCTACTTATCGGTGGATTTCGCGGTGTTTGATACTCATCTTATTGCTCCCAATAACAACTATATCCCAATTATCCCTAGTCGACCTTTTCTAGCAACCTCAAATGCCTTAATCAATGCTAGAAATGGGAAGATGAATCTCACCTTTGGGAATATGAACCTGGAGCTTAATATTTTTAATATTTTTAAGCAAATGAGCGATAATGATGAGGTCCATGATGTAGACCTCATTGAGGAGATTGTCCAAGAGAACTTTGATGTTAATTATTGTGCGGACTCTCTCGAGGCATATTTGGTAAACTCGCTTGACTTAGAGAATGATTATTCCCCATGTGATCATGAAGTCAACCTAGTGAGTTTGATGTTGGTTGAGGTAGAGAAAGTAGAGGAGGTTATTTAGTGTTCCAATTTTTAGGATTTGCCCCGTCGCGATTCTTATGAGATACCCTTGGATGTGCGATTTCCAAAGCTTGATCTCAAGAAATTACCATCCGGCCTTAAATTATGTATTTTGGTGAGAATGAGACATATCCCGTTATTATCTCATCTCACCTCGATAAGGGCCAAAAAGGTCAATTGATGAACTTGTTAAAAAGACACAAAAGTGCCTTTGGGTGGATAATAACATACCTAAAGGGAGTGAGCCATTTGATATGCACTCATAAGATATATCTCGAGGAGGGAGCCAAACCCATTTGGGAAATGCAACATTAATGAATGAGGTGGTTAAGGATGAAGTCATTAAGCTATTAGATGCAAATATCATCTACCCCATATCGGATAGCTAGTGGGTGAGTCCGATTCAAGTGGTTCTTAAAAAATTGGGAATCACCGTTGTTGAAAATGCTAAGGGTGAATTGATCTCGAAATGCACCACCAACGGGTGGCGCATGTGCATTGATTACCGAAAACTCAATGCCGTGACCTAAAAGGATCACTTTCCCTATCCATTTATTGATCAAATTCTAGAGCGCGTATCGGTCCACCTATATTATTTCTTTTTCGATGGTTATTCTGGATATAACCAAATTGATCTTGATATCTAAGACCAAGACAAGACCACTTTTACATGCCCTTTTAGTATATTTGCCTATAAAAGGATGTCCTTCGGGTTGTGCAATGCCTCGACCATATTCCAAAGGTGCATGCTAAGGATGTTCAGTGATATGGTATAGAGAGGGTTAGGGTTTTCATAGACGATTTTAGCATCTTTGGAAACTCCTTTGACCATTTCCCTCTCCATTCTTGAAAGGGTCTTATCTAGATACGTCGAGAAAAATCTTGTCTTAAATTGGGAAAAGGGCCATTTTATGGTAACAAAAAGGATTGTTCTCGAGCATATTGTCTCCTGCGAAGGCATAGAGGTGGATAAGGCAAACATAGAGTTGATTACCGATTTGCTCGCCCTAAAATCACTGAATGATGTCCGATCTTTTCTTGGCCACGCGGGATTTTATCAAAGATTTATCAAGGACTTTAGCTCTATTTCTAGATCTTTGTGTAATCTCCGCTAAAAAGATACCCATTTGAATTGATTTAGGCGTGTCACTTAGATTTTGAGAAGTTGAAAAGAATGCTCACCAGTGACCCTATTATTCAAGCCCCAGATTGAACCTTACCTTTTGAACTTATGTGAGATATGAGTGATTTCGCGGTTGGGGATATTTGGGAATAGAGAAGTGATAAGAATCCCCACATTACATATTATGCTAGTTGAACTCTCAACGGTGCGCAATTTAACTACTCGAACACCGAAAAAGAGTTGTTAACGATTGTCTTCAGCTTGGATAAATTCCGAGCGTATTTAGTGGGATCTACCATCATGTGTTTTACGAACCACCCGATGATAAAATAGATTCTTTCAAAGAAGGATGCGAAGCAAAATTTGAGTAGGTTCTCCTTACTACTTCAAGAGTTCAATCTCACCATAAAAGATAAAAATGGAGTAGAGAACGTAGTTGCCGACCACTTGTCTCGGTTGATGTTTAAGGCACTTAAAGATCAACTTCCCATCGATGATTTCTTTTCGAATGAACAACTGTTCTTCAATTACTCTCTTTTTTTATTCACGAATATTGTGAACTGACTTTTGATGGGATCCATCCCCTCACATTGAACCACCAGGGGAAGAGGAAGTTCTTGACTTGCGTTCGCATGTTTTTTTTATGATCCATACTTGTTCAAATATTGCGCATACCAAATCATTCATAAATGTGTCCCGAATGACGAGATAGTTAGTGACATCCGATTTTCCCATTTGGAAGTGTGTGGAGGACATTTTTCCTTTACAAAAATCTCTATAAAAATCTTACAATGCGGAGTATATTGGCCCACGCTTTTCAAGGAAGCGCATGAATTATGTATTTCGTGCGAGCGTTACCAAAAGTTGGGCGCCATTACTATTCAGAACATGATGCTAATGTCCCCCATATTAGAAATCGAGGTTTTCGATTGTTGAGGCATTGACTCTATTAGCCCATTTACCTATCTTTTGATAACCTATATAACCTTGTCGCTATTGTTGGGGCATCACAGACGAATGATCACAAGGTGGTCTTGAAGTTCTTAAAGGGACACATCCTTTCTCTCTTCGGTATTCCGAAGGCGATAATCAGTGACAACAAAACCCATTTTTACAATGGGTCGTTTGCCAATCTCATGATAAAGTATGGGGTCGTTCATAAGGTTGGAACGAGTTACCACCCTTAGACAAGCAACCAAGCCGAGTTATCCAATCGCGAGATCAAATAAATCCTAGAGAAGATGGTCAATCCCGGCCAAAAGGATTGGTCTCTACGGCGAATCGGTGTTTCTTAGGCCTATCTCACTACATACAAAACGCCCCTAGGAATGTCCCCCTATATACATGTGTATGGAAAACCTTGCCATCTCTCTGTGGATCTTGAACACAAAGCCTATTTGACAATCAAGAAGTTAAACTTCGAATTAGATAAGGCCGAAAAAAAGAGGATGCTCCAAGCCAATAAGTTGGAAGAAATTCAGAACAACGCATATGAGAGTGCTAGTATCTACATAATGAGGGTTAAAGACAAACATGACAATAACATATCACCAAAGTCGTTTCACCCATCACAAAAATTAGTCTTGTACAATTCTCGATTGCATTTATTTTTGGGTAAATTAAGGTCAATGTGGATAGGCCCGTACATCGTAAAGACTGTATTCTCTCATAGTGTGATTGAAATTGAAAATCCTAAGAATGGGATTGTGTTTAAGTTGAATGGTCAACGCCTTAAACCTTTTATAGAGTCATTTACCCTGTTTACGGAGTCACTTCCGTTAGCCGACCCCATTTACAGGTCCGGGTAGGTTACTTGGGCCTAATTTTTATGCCGAGCAATGCTTGACATGTGTGGGGTTGCATCATTTTATTATGGGCCTTTTTACGTGCTTCATATAGAATCTTATGGCCACAAATTCGATGCCTACCATTTAATTTATATGCAGCTGCAGCTTGTGAATGTAATCGATCTGGACCCTTTGGCCTAATTGATTCATTTTTTGGCAGTATAGATGTCACAGTGTGCTAATCGATTCACCAATTTTGGACGAATCGATTCGGTCGAGCATTTAAGTAAAATCCGGCCTTTTCATTTTATTTCAACCCTAATATTTTTTCCCCTCTCTCTCAACTGACTTTGAGACCTAGCTTTTCCAAAGTCTTTCCAACCCCATTTTCACTCCAAATTCAGGCGGTTCTTCATTCAAAGTAACTTTCTCCTCCTTCTTTATGACTTTCGCCCATTAATTTTGGGATTTAAGTGCTCAATTATTGGGTTGGGACTGTTTTGAATGTGTTAATCGTTCTTTCATTAAAATACTCCATATTCTTAATTTTTTCCATGATTTCTAACAAATACAACTTGTATACGATTCTTGTTGTTGTTGTTGTTGTTGTTGTTGTTGTTGTTGTTGTTGTTGTTGTATTTTGTTGGGATGTTTTGATGTTTGATAGGTTCTCCACTCCATTTTGAACACTTTGCCCATAATGTGTTTGATAAAATGCCTCAATGGCTCAGATTTCACAATTATTACCCGCCTTGCACCATTATTTCACACATTTATTGGTTCATCCCGTTTTGGCCGTGGTCCACATCGGCTACCTTATCCAACTAATTTTCCCCACATTGTACCCTCGTTCACATTTTGACCGTTTCTTCACATTTACTCTAATTTTTACATCGCCTTGATTGTGTTGTGTATTAAATTATTGTCTTGCAGGTATAAATGGCACGAAAGCCCAAATCCGATGAAATAACGGGATGCACTGGGTTTTAATTATTCTTCTCAAGGGAGGAGAGGGATTGGTACCGAGGTAATTTAATATAAAGTCTCTTGATAGAAGTAGAGAGATAATTGTACTTGGAGGAAATCTCGAACTCCATTCGAAACTTGTTGAGCAAGTTTTCTTCGGAGGCTCACCTAGAAAAACAAAAGGATGTTAATGAAGAATTTGTTCTTCATTTTTAAGTCTCTCTTGTGTCCACTCAGGATGGCACGTATGAGGCCTATGTGCGTGGGCGATGAATCCCCATCTCGACTACCATCTTAACGCTGCACGTGAGCGGGGGAAATAATCCTACGAACTACCATTTTTTCATCTCGAATAGCACACTGAATCTTTCCAATGGCACTTTTATAGTGCGTCTGGCTCCCGAGAAGAGTTTGACTGGGGACACATTCTCGGCATCCAGGATGCTCTATATTCATCTCATCCTATACCTTATTAGCATGAATCGCATCTTTCCCACACAGACCAAGTCCATCCTCCACTATAGGCATGCTTATTTCCTATTTAATCTTTTGGGGGAGGATGTCATTATTAGCCTTCTCGCCCTTGTTTTGGGCCTAATGTTGGCCGCCACATACGATAAACGTGGATCAGCTACTCTCCCCTATGTGCGTCTCGTCATGTGGATATGCTGAAATGCGGGGTGTGAGGCCCAAGCGAGCAACAAAATTCCCAAGACCCCGAAACTGCTAGGCAAGAAGGACATTGCCAAGAGTTTGGGAGAGGTGAATGAAGAGGAGGTTGAAGCCGTCGATGGTCTAGGGATATGATGACGAGGAGGATCTTGACGAGGCATAGGCGAGGGAGATTGCCTGTGCAGGTGTCCCAGCTACAGATTCAACTATTCATGACTTGAAGGTGCGGATGGATGCTCTCTAGGATGACTTTACATCATCCTGGGGTGATTACCAACAAGACTTCAACATGATCACATAGATGTAAATGGAGATGTACCACAATATGTATGGGGCCGATGTGCTGGTTTCTCTATATTTCTTCGATTCGTATGATCCATGTGATCCCGACGCACCTTGGCCATTTAGCCTCCATTAGGATTTCCCATTATTCAGTCTGCTATGTTTTTATTTTGTTGGGCTGTATTAGTATTGCTAGTTGTGTAACTTTGGGTTGAGAGTCTATTATTGATGTACTCATTTTGTATCATAACTCAAATTATATTAATGACATAACCACATTTTCTCATATTGTTGTCATTTATATATCTTATATCAAATTTCTATACTGATATTTTGGTACTAACATGTTTTGTAGGTGTGATGTTGCTCTTATAAGGGATCGCTCCATATGAGGTGATGAATTTCTCACCATCTTTTCCATTTTTGTCCTTAGCAACATTGAGGACAATGCTTATTTCAAGTTTGGAGGGTGTGATTTACTTATTTCATTCTTTTGGCAACTGAATAACATGTTATTATTAATTTTCTTTATTTATTTCTTATAAAAATCAAAAATTCAAAATTAACAAAAAATTATTCTTTTTTCTTTCTTAGGCGTCTTGCTTATGTCTCCAATGATTACTTGAATGATCGTCCTATCCAATTGTGTAGCAATGATGCATGTATAGTCATTATAATTGATTGAGCTTTAGTTCTTGTATTGTTAACATTTTGAAAAAATCATAAATTAAACTGTGAAACCCATGATCACATACACAAATATTTGTTTATGATTCGGCTTAAGGCTATTATAACTCGGTGATCATAAGGTGCGTGGTATACACTTACACAAATGAGCTTTAAGACTTACATTCGATTGCGAGTGTTATAAAATTACTCTCTCTTTCTTGAAAAATGTATTTTGCTAATAATCTCATTATTCCTTCATTGATGTTTTATTAATTGAGTTTATCATGAAAACGGACACTCGAACATGATTTTCAATATTGTTGAGTCCCGATAATCACATGAAATCCTAGGAAAGGATCATATGCCATCTTTGCTATTAAACCCATATCGTCCTAGTCATTGCCTACATTATTATCCATTCTCGACCCCTTGACCTTAAATAAAGCCCTTCGTTTCACACCTAAAATCCCTTAACCAACTCCATATTGGAGTTTTAAACCTTACATACACTTTTTGTGCCTTGATTTGGGAGTGAACCCAGGATTTATGATGTTTTGTGTGGATTTCAATCAAGAGATGAGGGGACTCAAAAATGAAGAAAAGAAAGAAGTGAAAAAGGAAAATAGAATAAATTGTTTCAAAAAGTGCGAATCCCATGCTCGCGTGAATGAATAAAAAAATGTCTTACTGCATTGATATTGTTCTTGTGGAACTTGAATTCCAATTTTGAAATTTCCCACTCATACCATTATACCATGTGTTATTCCTAATTCCCTTTGTACCATTATCCCCCGTGTTATTCCCAAACCCTAACCTAGCTCAACTTACATCTCCGAAAAGCCCTATTTGATCCTAGGTTGAAGTTAATTTGAAAGTCAAACACTTGCATTAATTTATTAGAGTTCGTTTTGCCTCAGTTAATGTACAATATCCTTTCATGAGATTTCATTTTCACTTTATATATCATTCTTCACTTATGACATGTGTGCATCCTAGTTTTCATTTACAATTACTCTTTATGCCCTCATGTCCCGCGTGAGTTACACCCCTTTTCTGAGTGATTTAATTTGTTGAGTGTAACGACCGAAGAGGACTTGAGAGTAATGCATGCTTTGGCATTTATTTGGGTTATAAAAGCTTTATCGAATCTAAATTTTCACTTGTGTCAGCTTATCTCACATTTCTATGGGTTCAATTTTGTTGAAGTTTCTTTAATAATGTTAATAATTACAAACTTTCGTGTGAACCCTCGTTCACTTTGTTAATGAGTTATGCCATCTTTGTTATTGTTGAGATATCGTAGTGGATTTCGGGAAATCATAGTACGAGTTGACTTGATGCTTGTGGGTAACATCCTTAAAAATCTCACGAGACAAAACTTGTCCCCTAGGGCCACCTAGAGGGTTAACGACTTATTTCATATGCAAAATGAAACCGTTCGCCCACGAAAGTGGTTTTATTTTATCCGACGCTCTTTTCACATACTTTGGGTATTAGTTGTGGTTCTTGTTTCTTCATGATTTATTGATCGGGACTAGCAATGTGTAAGTTAGGGGGTGTGATTAGTCACGAATATTGCATTTAAAACTATTTATATTTGAACATTCTAGCATTCCCGTGCACCTTATTTTCGGGACTTATGCTCATTTACTAGATAAGCTCTATTTTCATATATATATATATATATATATATATATATATATATATATATATATATCGTGCATGGTTTATTTAAGATTTTATAGGTATCGTGAATACAAGGCGTGAGGTTCAATTGAATTCTGAGAAGGTTTCGTTAGGAATCGTAAATTTGGGGGCGTTTTAATGATTTCAACACTTGGGTTTGGCTTACGAGATCACACAGAGCTTTGAGCTCATCGAGTCATCTTCGTGTGAACAGCAACGGTGCGTGAATCCAACTCCAATCAAAGAAGTTACAATTGATTACGCAAAATAAGTTCAATGAAAAGAACCATTCAACACATCCTTACTTTCCAAGAAACAATAAATTGATTCGAGCCCTATGGACGTATCGATTCATTTTAAGGCAGTAAGAAAGTTTTGTTAGCTGAATCGATTGATTCAGACCAAATGGGTGAATCGATTCGCCCCTGTTTTCCTTTTATTTACTAGTTTGCCACTTTGGTGAACTACTTGGTATTTTGATTTGTTTTGGCTCTCATTTGTGGATATCAGATATTTTAGCAAGAAGTGTTGATTATTAAACTCTCTCTCTCTCTCTCTCTCTCTCTCTCTCTCTCTCTCTCTCTCTCTCCTAGGACAAATAAAGAAATCTAGATTTCTCTCTTCTTTTGCCTTTAATACACCAAGATTATTTGTTATATTGTATGACACTCTCACCTACTCCAACTTTAGTTGGTTTAATTACTTTGACTTGAATTTAATAATCTACCTTATGTCAGGTTGTCTATTAATTGATGGGTTTTTTATTTATGAGGTTTACTTGCATGATTTGCTTGGTTTCCAATATGAGTGGCTAGTCCTTTAGGTTAGGGATCATAATCCCACAATGGATAATTGAGTTTCATCATTAGGGTTTGGTTTATAATTATTCTAATCGATCTCATGTGTTGGTATTGGAGTATCCTAGTTTCTTAACTTTCTTTGTCTTCCAAGGGTAGTGTTTAAAGCTTTACTCAACCTCAACCTCAACCCATTTAGCACCATAATTAATTAATTCGTAATCCTCCATTGATGAGTTTGTCCTCTACATTGTTGATGTTTGGACTTAATTACTTATGATCAATTAGAATCAATTTGAATCAAATTTTGTCATCGACTTAGCAACTCCAAGGTGGGAGAGTGATTCCTATCCTTTTCACTTTCATAACTCATACTTTTCCTAGTTTGCTCCATCATAACATCGTCCTTTACTCATTCACTTGTAATTTAACGTATGCTAGGATCTTTGTTAGCTATACTTCACCACCCCCAACCATTACCATCTTTTACACTTTCATTTTGTGATGTTTAGCGATCATCTTATAACCCGATTTCATTCTCTCAAGAGAGTCCAGTCCTTGTGGAATACGATCCCAGACTTTCCCGGTTACTACTTGTTGTGACAAGTCTTTATGATGTTTTAGAAATTTTAATTCCTAATATACCATCAGCAATACCCATATCTTTCATATCAAATTTACTGGAGAAGATTTTCTTAGTAGATTTAATGGTATCTTTATTATTTCTAATAATCGACATATCATCTACAAAGAGACAAAAAATGACATAACCGCTTGTATTGTTTTTATTGTAAACACATTTATGACACTCATTTAATATAAATCCATTTAACATCATTACATTGTCAAATTTCTCATGCCATTGTTTAGGCCATTGTTTAGGTGCTTATTTTAATCCGTAAAAGGGATTTAACAAGTTTACACACTTTTTTTTTCATTTCTTGGAACTTTAAACCCTTTTGGTTGTTCCATGTATATCTCTTCATTTAATTCTCCATTTAAGAAGGAAGTTTTTACATCCATTTGATGTATCTCAAAATATGTAATGATGCATTAGCTATTAACATTTGAATGTATGTTATTCTCGTAACAGGTGAGCCAGTGTTAAAGTAATCTTATCATTCGTTTTTCCTATAGCCTTTAAATAAAAGTCTTTCTTTTATATTTATCAATTGATCCATCAAATTTTAATTTTCTCTTGAATAATCACTTGCATCCAAGATATTTACTTCCTGGTGGAAGGTCAACCAATTCCAACGTATGGTTTTAGATGATGGAGTCAATTTCACTATTGACAGCCTCTTTCCAGAAAGAGGCTTTTGGAGTTGACATCACTTATGTAAAGTTTCTAGGCTCACTTTATAACATATATGTTAGAAAATCTGGACCAAAAGACTTTGAAGTCTTTATCGTTTTACTGCTTTTAGGTTCGAGGTCATCATCTTTCTCAATATATTCATTTTCTATATTATTTTGATGACTACTAGATGCAGTATTATAAGTTCTTTTCCAAGAACTTGAATCAATCACTTTATTTTTATTAGTACTTTGAAGAAATATGCATTTCTAGATTCAATTATAGTATTTATGTGTATATCATGAATCTTAGATTTATGTACAAGAAATCGATATGCATTACTATTAATGGCATAACTAATAAATGTGCAATCAATAATTTTTGATCATATCTTAATCCTTTTAGGATTAGGATTCTTTACCTTTGCTATACACCCCCACACTTTGAGGTATTTATTGGAAGGTGTTCTAGATTTTCATAATTCATATGGTGTCTTATGTGATCTCTTATGAGGCCTTTTATTAAGTGGGTCGTTTGCCGAAAACAAAGCCCCCCCCCCCCCTTAAGTTCTGAGCTAAATCTGAACTTATCAATATAGTATTCATCATCTCTTTTAGAGTTCAATTTTTACATTTCACAATCTCGTTAGATTGAGGTGAGTAAGGAGAGATAGTTTGATGAATAATTTCATGTTTTAAATAAAATTGTTCAAAAGGGGAATCATATTCACCTCCTTTATCACTCCTAACTACTTTGGTCTTTTTGCTAAGTTAATTCTCAACTTAACTTTTATAATGGTCGAAAACACTTACTGGCTCATCCTTGCTTCTAAGTAAGTACGCATAACAATATCTTGTGCAATCATTAATAAAAGTACTAAAATAATTTTTTCCACCTCTTGTTTGTGCAAATTTTAAATTACATATATCACTATGAATTAACTCAACAGGGATTGTACTTCTTTCAACATTTTTAAAAGGAGTTTTAGTTAACTTTGATTCCATACACTTTCCACACTTGTGACTTGGGTAAATACTAAATTTTGGTACCAAGCCTAAATTTATTAATCTACGAATATTATCATAATTAGCATGACCTAATCTACCATACTATACATTACAAGACTCAAGAAAATAAGCATAAGGTACGTTCTTCTTCTTCTTATTATTATTAATAGGCATTATAGTCATTACATTCAGTTTAAAGAGCCCATCTCTCAAATATTTCCCCACATACATACCACTCTTAGTGAGTAAAAATTTATCAGATTCAAATACAGGTTTAAATCCCTTCTTACGAATAAGTGATCCTGAAACCAAGTTCATTCGAATATCTAGGATATGAAGCATGTCATTGAGAGTAAGTTCCTTTTTTGAAATCATCTTGAGTATACCTTTCCTTTTTCCTTCAACCTTTGAAGTTGAAGAATATCCCATGCAAAGTTGTTCCTCGTGATCAGAGTATTGGTAGGAAGTAAACATATTCTTTTCAGAACATATGTGACGAGTGGCCCCAATCTACACCCACCATTCCTTACTGTTTCCCACTATGTTGACATTAGAAACCACGATTGAGAGGATCAAATCATTAATACCGTTAGAAAGGTTCTCAACTTAAGTGACATTGGCTTGTGCTGGATTATGTTTATTATTCCTTTGACTTTTTCGATTGCGATAATCTTTAGCACGATGTCCCGACTCATCACTTACAAAGCATTTTACATAAAACTTTTTAAAATTTCCACTTTTAGGCCCTTTATTTGGCCCACATTGGTTTACATTCTTCCTTTTCTTGTTCTTGCTGCTTTGTCCCTCTTTCAAAACATGTTCTTTGGATTCCATAGGATTTTTAGTTTTATTTTCTAATAGCCGATTATCCACATCAATCCTTAATCTCATAATTAAGTCCTCAACCCCATTTCTTTATGTTTATGTTTCAAATAATTTTTGAAGTCTTCCCAAGGTGATGGCAATTTTTCAATCATTGCAGACACTTGAAACCACTCATTTTTTCAATCAATTCCATTTTATTCAAAAAAACATCATGATAAATTAATTAAAGCTCTTGGACTTGACTAATGTCAGTCTTTAAATAAACCATTTTAAAATCCAAGATTCTACCGATAATGAATTTCTTCATTCTGACATCTTCTATTTTGTATTTTTTATCAAAAGACTCCTATACCTCTTTCGCAGTTTTAAGTGGGCTATACATATTACATACTGTGTTTTTCATATTGTTAAGGATATAATTTTTGCATAGAAAATCAATATGTTTCCATGCATCCATCATAATAACTATTTTCCTGTTAATTTCACCTTCTTTTAAAGTTGGTGCCTCTTCATTAAGGAATTTAGCCAAGTTCAAAGTTGTTGAATAAAATAACATTTGATGTTGCCAACATTTGAAATCAGTCCCTTTGAACTTGTCGGGTCTTTCACCATGTCCAACATTAGTTGGTACAACCGCAATGGGTAAAGCATAAGTAAATGCCATTTCTATTTTAAACATAAATAATATGTGTTTATAACATGATATGAGAGTGGATAATTATATTAATTTAATGACATGATTTTTTTTCCAATAATAACTTATTGGAAATTCACAGAAAATAATACTAGACTAAGTTTCAGAATAATAAAAATAACATGCAATGTATATAAATAAATATTTTATAAACGTGCAACTATTAAACTATATTTTCTGATTAAACATAGAAGTTTGCTTTAACAAAAAACTTTATAAAATGTGAAACGAATAATTTTCTAATTGAAAATATATTTGTTACCTAGATATTATTAGAAAAGTATTTATGTAATTAATTAACACAGAAAATCATTCTGGAAATTTGTAACAAAGAAAAATCGTCTTAACATTGTTAGGTAGTATGATTTTTTTAATTTATTTACAAAATATATAAATAATAAATAAAATATGCATAATAATCTGTAATTTTTACGAAACTCAGAGGGATAAGAAATGCAAATTTTTTTTATTGAGGCAAGTGTTTTACACTCTGACCTTAAGATGACATTTTCCTCGCACTTGTGCTCTATGGACTTAATAACAAACATCTCCCCGGATACAACAATCAAACTTGCAAAGGCAGCACTTCAATTTGTAAGCCACTAGTGAACCAATAATGTAGAACTCTCCTTATGCATGGACTAAAACGAGACAAACCCTTAATATTTATTTATTTTTTCAACCATTTAAATGACAGACCAGACCACCTATTTATACTAAATAACTGGCGGTTAAAATCTGGTTAAGTCCAATCCCAATAGTCACCAACTATTGGAAATTTAAATAACCGAATTAACTGAACAATTGAATGTTCAGGAAAATAAAATCAAAAAATAGAATTAAATAATGGGCAAGAAAAAGAGAAAAATAAAACAACAAAATTGGACCCAGAAATAAATAAAAGGCCTAATACAATTTGGCCAAAAATGTTTATACTTAGTCAAGACAAATCCCAAGGACTAAGACCCCTGACCCATGTGCATGAGCACAAGGACGAGCAGGAGCCGAGCCGAGCTGGATCGAATCGGACCGGACTGAGTCAGGTCAGGAGGGCGGGCGACGAAGGTACGTGCGTGTTGGCTTGGAAGTCAAACTAAGACTATGTAAGTTATCCCTCCATCATAGAGTTGGGATACCTCAAGGGAACCAAGCCTTTAAGCCAAAATGGGTTATATTATACTATATTCTTCCTTTTTGGGACAAGAACTTTAGTCTTGAAACTTCAATCAAGTTCCATGTTCAAAGTGCGTAGTTTGAGCTACAATTTCTCATTTATTAATTTATGATTTTACGCATGTGAGTATATCACATTATACTCCTTAGGAGGAGAACATGTTACTACTTTGAACTGTCTCGAAAGGCGTGTGGATCCCACATTAATTGACCCTAAAGTTGACCAAAATCTAATTTTTTCAACTTAATTAAAACACATAAAATGCCATAAATTCTAACGCTATATTCGGAGGCCACACTCATCGAGCTACATTTTAAGCGGGTCATCTTACATGCATGATGAAAATTGTAAATTACATATAGGAGAGAACCTAATAATTATTTTCTCTTAAAAGTATTTATTGCATCCAGGTTCCGCTGGTGAGATGATCAAAATAAGAATAACTTGGAAATTTTAAATGATAGTTCCATCATTAATTACTGAATCCTTTAATACAACTATGATCCTATATCTAATGTAAAAATCCTAGATCTAATCATCCTGAGATATCCAAGCATTAGTATAGTTTTACAATAGTAAAACACCACTTTGTATTTTTATTGCCTACATAAATTTATACTCTCAATCTTTGGGGGTAAAAACAACTAACATCTTTTTACCAAAACCAAGTCTTTCCCCATCAACTTGTTCTTATCAGTTATGTAATTACTTCACATGTATTGACAAAGATGTAAATGTTTGCTATTGGAGATAAGGAAAACACAACAGTGCAAGTAAATTGATAATACAATTATTAAAGTTTCAAAGATATTTTTGAGAGAGGAAGAGTAACAATTCATACACTATTTTGGTTCTCTGTCCAACACCAATTGGAACCTTTCCTTTTGCTAGTAGACATTCAATCTCATATTCAGACTGATTACAGTTTGCACCCATCATCATACTATCCTGATAAAGGGAAAGACTTTTAGTCCTCATTTGATGCACCGGATAAGAGGGTCGGGTAGGATATGAGTAAAGTTGGATTGGACAGGATAATTATGGGCTAGATAAGGCTTATTCTAATCCTACGGTTGACATAGTCCTAGATAAGAAGACATGATGGGATATAATAATCCAATCCTACATTTGAATTGCCTCAGATACAATTAATGTATCTTCAGTTTTTCCAAAATAACCTTATTTTGTATTCAATATCCAAAAAATACTATTCATGGAAAATAGATACACATCAGTTCACACACACAAAAAAAATGACCAGTTTAATAAGTGGGTTAAAGCAACACATCAATAAAATCTAACAACCCTTTGTGAAATCTTTAAACCCAAAATAAAAAACAATCATAGGTGGGTTAAACCAACACATTATAAAAAATTGAGTCCTTCGTAAAATAATTGATTCAAGAAACGGAAAAAAGGATCAATCTAGCAGGTGGATTAAATCAATGAATAAAAATAATGTAACAGCGCTTCGTAAAATCTCTAAACCAATAAATAAAATAAAGGATCAATGTAGTAGGTGAATTAAAACAACACATAAAAAAAATCTAACAGCACTTCGTGAAATCTTTAAACCAACAAACAGGGAAAAAAATTATAGCAGTGAAAGAAATTATAGAAGACCGAAAAATGGCATATGTTAACCTCTAAAAAAAGGTTGCTTGCAGATAGAAAAGAAATAAGAAAGGAGGAGGTTACCTGATGTAAATGAAAGAGATTTTCATGTGAATGATATAAACTTATATGAACGATAGGAAGCAGTATATTTCTACAGTTAAGAGTCCAAGTTGAGTGGGTTTGTTTCAACCTAATAAGGGCAAAAAGTAATTTCAATTCAAATATTGACACCGTATAATTTTATACCACCTAGGAGGTGGGATTTTTTTATCCAACTCCTTGTGGGATAAGGAGCTCACTTGGGATAACTTAACCCATTTATATCCTAGCATAAATAAAACCAAACATTGGATAAGATAATTTTATCGAATCTGGTCCTTTTATATGACGCATTAAATGAGGACTTAACATGTAATCCAAAAAGATAAAATTTACCAATCAAATTGATGCAGAGCCGATTGGAAGAAATTTAATATTTTATATATTTGCTTTATGTAGATTTTTTTTAGGCACCTTTAGTAAGCTTAAGAAATTCATATTTTTGAGGATTCTATATAAGTTATTAGTTTCCTAACGCTTTACTCGGAGTAACTTTCAAGTTAGATAATTATCTTACAAGTTGGATTATTTTGTCTCCAAATTACATCGCTTAACCAAAAATTTTGGTTTCCTATAGTAGCTTACATGTAATTACATTTACTATAAGTATTGGAGAACTATAAATTGAAAGTCTTTCATTGTAATAAAAGGAACAACTTTTATAGATAAAAAATATTTATCTCCTTTTATGGGATTTTTCTCTTTGTGGTTTTAAAGAATTATCCCCCTCTTTTTGTGGATTCAAGAAGGAAGGGTAGAAGACACAACTCTTCACCCTCAACCCGTGCTTCAATTCTACACTAGTTGGTATCAAAGTTGAATCCTGAATTCAATATTCACCTTTATTTTGATGGTTAACACATAATATGGAGGCAACCCTCCCATTGGCGATGATCGTAGGGGCCATCATTAGATTCATCACCTAACATATTACTCTTTACCGTAAGAGAATATTCATATTACCAACACTGCAATGGACATGTTTCAATAGTTAATTTAGAAAAGGATAATTTTTTGATTATTTGTTTGATATAGAAGAATTCTCTAGTTACAGAAATTTATCCGCGTCTTATGGTCTTACGATCAGCATAAGAAATTTGTTGGATAACATATAATATTATCATCATCGACAATATGGCCATTTTATCTTTTCATGGGTGATAATGAGAAAGATGTTAGTTTGTAAATACTATCCATATAATATTGATGACAAATATGATCTTGTAGAGAAACTATAATTACATGGTTGATGTAATTACTTGTTAATGATATTGATGGTAATTATGATAAAATATTGATGTAATTACATCACTATAATATTGCATTTTAAGGGTTCATGTAATTACATATTCATGATATTGATGGTAATTATGATAAAATGTTGATGTAATTACATGGTTGATGATAAAATGACCAAAATTTTTGGTTTCCTGGAGTAGCTTCCATCACTATAATATTGATAGTAATTACGTTGATGATGTTGAGACACTACTAACATTACAATCACAATAATGTCTCTCATTCATTGTCAAAAGTTGTTGCGAAAAATATCGAGAAAATATATAATTCGTGTTTTGTTTCGATAGCCTAAGAAAATTATGTGGAATATTTCATATTAACACAATTCATTAACACCAGACAAGAGAATGATGCTAGAGAGGCTTGTTTCGATGAATCCGACTATGTAATTCACAATCAAGGTGAAGTTATTAACCCAGTAGTGACATGTCTTAAGGAGAGATTGATATTAACTACAAATGGATTCACAAATGTTGAAAGTGGCACATACTAGAATTATAAGCCTCAAAATTTAAAGTCTTACATCGTAAGAAATTCCAGTAGTACTTAGGTACAAAAAATTTCTACTTGTAATTAGCAAATCTTTTGAGTACAAAGAAGACTCATGGAAGCTGCACTGTCGCAAGAAGAAACCATGTGAAATTATTGAATTAGTCATGAAATTTAGATGAAATGATATTTAAATTAAAACTGATACTATACTGAAATGAAGTTTATCCATGAAGCATACCTTAAATCCTTTACCTTTATTTTTCACAAATGAAGATGTTAAGAGTCTCGTGGCCCCATTTAATCAAGCAATTGCGGGGAAAATCTCTCATGGTAGGCAACCTATGGTAGATATCCATAAAGGTATCCAAATAATTGGATTGAAATCTTGATTTGCAATTAGATTGGCAGACTATATTTATCTTCTTACTAAATTTTATCAAGAGGAAGATTTTCACCGATTTCGGTTAAGAAATCAATGTATACTAATTGATATCACATGATAATCTTTAAGTAGATTGTTGATTTTCGAGCAAATGTGGAATCCTCTATAGTGAAACACGTGTAGAGTGGTCGAATTATATGGTCAAAGGTAGAATCCATAAATTAGGTTATAAAAAATCCAAATTCAATTTAATCAAATTTTTTCTTAATTAGTTAGGTAAAACTTAACATGCAAGATATTGAATCTAAAGTGAACACATCTAATAAAAACACGAGATATGGGGAAAAAAATCCTTTCAATAAAAATCATTTTTCAGCACTATTATGACTAAGGTATTACAGACGATACGAAACTTATAGACCTAGACTCCATTAAGTATCGCAGTTATGTCTCCTTCCTTATTGTTAACAAAAAATACTGCATATCCAGCACCTCCCCATAACAAGCTCCACTTTCCTTGGTGTCTACCGATCAGCCTCAAAAAACTCCTTTCCTATCTTTAGTAGTGAAGAATTAACTCCATAGGGATTTGAACATGTGATGTGTTCTTCAATGTTTGATAAAGTGATCACAAAATATATGAAAGAAGGCTTGCAAAGAAGTGAAAGTTCGTAACTCTTAAATAGGGAGAAAAATATCAAAGAGATAGACTAGAAAATATTGTGTTTGAAACCAATTAAACAACAAATTTTCCAGCTCGTTTTAATGAAATGTATCTCATTTGAACGACTTATGAAAAGTTGTTTGAGCATAATCGAACTAGAGGTTGAACGACATTCAAGCATGATGAGGAAAAAAGTTTGTTTGGAGTTTCGTTCGAACGGATGATATCCAACGAACTAAAGAAACTCGTTCGAACGACCCACAATACCTTGCCCTAATAAGATGCCTTAAAAATTATTTTTTGATTAAAAAAACTTTTGAGAAATATTTTATGATTTAAACACTTATGAAATACCCCTGTACATAATGATTACACAAAATTAACATCATATACCTTCTCCATATGTTGTACTGACGAATTTAACTTTTCAATCTTTAATTATAGTGTTCGGTCACTAACTTATCTTCAATCGAAACCCTGAAAATATACATGATGGTGTAGTGGGATGTAACAAAAAATGGTAATCTAAAAATATAATGAGCAATCATAAATATTGCTCTTACAAATCTCTCCTTTTGTCTATTCTGGAACAAAATACGAAATCGAAAAAATAACTCCTAAGATAGGTTCAACTAATGCCCCTCCCAAATTTGAAAAGAAAAAGACACTTTCAACTTTGTCTAAGATGAATATGTTCATCGCGTAGTCTATGATGTCATCGATGTGAGAAATACCTACACACATAAAGCAAAGAAAACTACCATGACATATAGAGTTTAAAAAAAATAAAACTCTCCCTTAATTTGTTCTCTCCTTTTTTGTCCATAATAGATAAAGGGTTAGAAGATAAACCTAAAAAGTTGGCATCATGAGTACACACATTTAAAATGTCATCACAAAGTATATGCAATTAAACATATGCGATGAAACATCAATAAACAAACAAGCTATTTTTGAAATTTTGAGTATAAAAAAAATACATATAAATACAAACACACACACCCCATGGAATAGCCTGAAAATATATGAATCATGGAAATGAAATGAAAGTGTATGAACTTAATCGATAGGAAGGTCAATATACCCATACATAGCGACGATGCATGCAGCCAGTTAGACATTCCTAAAGAAAGAACTCAATTCAACATTTAGAGTAAAAAAAGTTAAACAAAGTGAAATTGATTTTACTCATACAAAATGTCTCTAATTCCAATGCTTTTCAAATAAATAAAGCCAAACTATTTAAGATTTTTTGAAGGAATTTTATTATGCAAACTTGTTGATCTTCAACTTATAACACCCTTAAAATCTCACATTTTAAGCGTAAATTCTTAAAATTTTTGAAAGACTTATATTCTTCAATTTTAATAAAGCATAAATGAAATAAAATTGGCATTAATACTTCTATTTTTATGTGACGAATACATCTTTTAGGATATTACCAATGGTGGATTTCAATGCAAAGAAGACAACTTCTTTTGTATCCCCTTTCCATTGATTGAACATAAATTAATCAATTTTCTTATTAAAAAAATTCACGCAATGGTTTTTACATGCACAATTAGTTCCTAGTACATTTGGTTTTTTATTAATCACAATTGAGATGAGACATTATATTCAACATATGACGAGCAAATTCAATATTCGAAAGTTGCATGTGTGCAATCAATGCGATATATTGAGTTTAACATTAAGGAAAGAACAAAAAATGAACAACACAATGTTAAACATGAATTATTAAGCACAAACAAATGTAACTAAGTCTAATAAGACCATGATTAAGTCACATGAGTTCATGCAATGAAATTGTGATAGGAACATTTTAAGCGCATCCATATATGGTATTAGTTAAAATACAAAAATTTATTTGAGTTTTTATGCAATTTTTCTATAACAAAAGAATATATTTTTGGATTTTTCAATTTTTAAACATAAGAATACAATCTAGTTGTAGGGACAAATGATAGCAATGTGAAAGTCGGCCTAAACTAGAAACAAAGACTGAACTCAATCATTTGTGTTGGAGGTGTTCTCATAAGGCGAAGACATCCTTTGAAACTTCTCCAACAAAAATTTAAAAGTATTTATAAGAAACATTTAAAAGAATCTTGCTAGCTTATAGAAAAACTCCCAAAGGTGACCTCTTCGTTTGCAATGGGTACGGACATATATTTTTCGGGGTCAACCTTAGTTAAAATTCCTAGGACAAGTTCTCCTTTGCGGGTTAGGTGGAGGTCCATAACGATCTAATACAAACTTGGCAACATTTTCGGGTGCAGTATTGGAAGTGTATTCACTCTCATAACCTATTTCATGCTTCAATTTAAAACCTAAAGTGGGACCTATGAATATCTTTTCAATTTTCATGGGTGTGTCTTTCAAGGTGACTTTGACCTCTTGGGCACCTTCAAAAATTTTCTGGAGTTGTAAAACATAGTCTTTAAGTTTCTCACGAGTCTCTAATGATGCTTGGAGATCTCTCCTCAGACTAGCCACTTTGTTGGTCAAGTCGTTCTTTTTCCTATCCACCGAGATAAGTTTCTCACTCAAAGAGATTCTAACCTAGGCATTAGTCTCTCTCTTGAAACATTAAACTCCTTCCCTAAATACAACACCGTAAGAGTCAACTTTTTTATTTTTAGTTTAAGTTTTTAACAACTTGGTGTAAAGTTCGAAGTATGGCTATTAAAGACCACGTTCTCCCTCACTTTAATCATCACCCTCAAACTCTATGAAATGATTCGACTCATTATCAAGGTTATTAAGTTTAGAAATGTCCTCATTGACCTGAGACGTAGTTGAAGTGCTAATATGACTAGCCATGAACGCGGTGAAGTTACATCCACACAGTGATTCATACATGAAATTAACCAACTCAATATCACTATCACATATAGTGGCATTATAGGCAGCTTTGCCTTCGCCCTGTCTCTTAAGCCTAGTGGGGTACTCATAGTCTTTGTGACCTTTCCCCTCACACTTATAACACCTCTCCGATTCATCTTTCTTAGGATACCCATTTATACATTTCTTTTGACCATTCTCAAAAAAAATTCTTACCCTCTTTTTAATTTTTATTTTTCTAAAACTTTTTCTTCTCGAATTTGGATGAATTTTGATTTTTCAATTTGAGAATGTTTTTGAATTTCTTAGCAAACAGGGCAATATCATCTATATCAAATTCAGAATCAGGGTCAGAATCCTACTCTTTTTTTATTTATCTTGTAAAGTTATTCATACAACTTTTTTCTTTTGGGTTTCGAGGAACTTGTCTAATTCGTAAGTCTTGATATCACCTACGAGCTCTTCTAGCCTAATTCTGTCCAGAATTCCCAAAGTGTTAAGGATTATAGCTTATCTATTAAAATGAGATGGGAGAGACTTTAAAATTTTCTTAACAATTCTCACTTTCGGAATTTGCTCACCCATATTAAAATAATAATTCACAATATTAGATATATGAGCATAAAATTCATCAAAAATGTAATATTCAAGCATGCGTATAAATTGAAATTATGTGGTGATGTTTTAAATCTTATAATCCTTAACAACATTGGTACGCTCGTGTGTGAGTTAGAGGATATCCCAAGCTTCCTTAGATGTGGTACACATCATGATACAACAAAATTCTTCGAGTGTGACAACACCAAAAATAACATTCAAACCTCGAGAGTTAAAATTACTCAATGTAAAGTCATCTTCGATCCAATTTGTGACTAGCTTGTGATCAATGACATTTTTATTAGTCATAGTAGGATGAGTCTACCCCCTTTAAACAGCAAGCCAAATGCATCCATCGATCGATTTTAGAGAAGATCTCATTAAATCGCTTTAATAATTATAATTTGTGCCATAAAAAGGCGGCCTATTGTACAAATTCTCCATATAACCAGTAGGATTCATATAAATAACTTATAGAACAAGTCCTGGTACTAATCTGAAATATGTGTAGAGTGGTCGAGTTATATAGTCAAAGGTAGAATCCATAAATTAGGTCACAAACAATACATATTCAATTTAATCCAATTTTATCTTGATTAATTAGGTGAAACTAAACATGCAAGATATTGAATCTAAATTGAACAAAACATATAATAACATGAGATATGAGAAAAAAAAACTTTGCGAAAAAATCCTTTTTCAACACTATTACAACTAAGGTATTACAAATGACACAGACAAACTTATAGACTCAAACTCCACTAAGTATTGCAATTATGTCTCCTTCCTTGTTGATAACAAAAAGAGGTGCAAATCCAGCAATGACCCATAGCAAGCTACACTTTCCTCAGTGTCCATCGACCAACCTCAATAAACTCATTTCCTATCTTCATAAGTGAAGACTCAACTCCACAGAGATTTGAACATGTAATGTGTTCTTCAAAGTTTGATAAAGTTATCACAAATATCCAAGGGGTTTGGATTTGGAAAATCAAAGTGTTTGATCACAACTATGTGTAAAAATCTTGCAAAGAAGTGCAAGTTCTATCTCTTAAACAGGCGAAAACTTAAAGAGATAGACTTGAAAAGATTGCATTTGAAACCAAGTAAAAGGAAATTTTTCACTGGATCGTTTGAAAATACTATACCTCATTTGAACGACCTATGGAAATTCGTTTGAACAACATTGAGCGAGAGATCGAACGATATTCCAGAACGACGAGGAAAAAAGTTGGTTTGAAGTTTCGTTGGAACGATTAATATCAACCGAGTTAAAGAAACTCATTTGAATGACCACAGTACATCATTCTAACAATATGCCTTAAATATGAATTTTCATTTTACAAAAACATTTGAAAAATATTTTATGTTTCAAATACTTGTAAAATACCCCTTAATATAATGCTTACACAAACTCAAACTCATATACCTTCTCATTATGTTATAGTATTGAAATCAACTCTTTGATCATTGATTATCGCGTTCGATCACTAACGTGTCTTCAATTGAAGCCTTAAGAATGTACATGATGGTGTAGTGGGATGTAATAAAAAAAGCAAAACTAAAAACATAATGAGCAATCTTAAAATTTTCTCTTACATATAGTTCTGGTATGGGCATTTTTTTCGTATCCCCTATTCATTTTTATGATAAAAATTACTTTTTCTCTTCATGCTAATTGATTGGGAATACTCTTAAGATTGATAATCTGATTGTGTCTTTATCTAATCCAAGTTTATCTAAAGTATGTCTTGAAGTATATGCCATCAAGATTGTGAATTAGGCATGGCATGTCACGTTTTAAGGCAAAATATGGCATATGACAATGTGCAAGACTTAGTCATCCATTTTTACGAATCTTGTCCATCCAAAGGAAGGATATAAAATTTCTTATCCCGAATTGACTAAAAATGAGGACATTGAAGAAAAAACAAGATAATTAATAAAAGGAAGCAACCATTCAATATTAAAATTGGTTTTGCCAATCTAGGTGTGTAGAGCATAAGCCAGGGGATAAAGTAGATACTAGTGGATAGAAATACTCATCCAGAAGTAGTGTTCAAAATGGATGGGTCTGAGTGGGGGACTTTATGAGTAGGAATTTCGTCAATATGAAGTTTTGGAAAATGGGTTTTAACAAGCTAGTTTTGGTCAACTTTAAGTTAAATAATATATGGGTCCCACGCATCCGTTGGGATGTGCACATGTTAAAGCACATTCTTATTCATGAGGAGATGAACATAGTATGTCCATACACTCAAACCATTAATGAGTGAATGCCAAATTGACTCTAAAGTGACTTACTTGAATTGGTGCAATTTGGTTGAATATTGATAGAACTTCTTTGTCCCACATTGGAAGAGTACCCCAAATGCGAGTGATATATCGGACCTATAAAACCCACATAGGCTTGAAGTGACTTCGGGAATCCCAAGTTTTTAAAGGTGAGAGGACCTATAAGGTGAAAAGTTTTGTCTTTGACACAAAATCCACATTCGTACGCCATCATCATTGGTACGAACCGAGTTCAGGTTTGTGGATCGTCCTTGAACAAAATATATTTTCCTGGACAAATTTTTATTTTAATTTGGGCCTAAAATTATGGTTATTTTCTCTCAAATTTTATTCTTGTTCGTTTGTTTTAGTCTTGAAGCAAAACACCACCAATATGTGTTGCGCCCCTTGTAATGCAATATGAACCGTCGTTAAAATGCAAAAAGTGTCGCAACGTTTTGTAAGTATCCATAAAAGATGAATTTTTCATACGAGACTTTTCTAAATAAAATATTATCGTCTATGATGGGTGTTGGAAAACTTATGAGACGTCAGACCCAATATGTGCTCCCCACATGACCTTATATTGGTTAGTGGGGAGATGTGTCAAAATGAAAGACAAATATATAAAGTGGTTCGGACCTCATCTAAGGATCCTATGTACACTGTAAAGGGTGTTTCTTTGTATATTATGTTGAAAATAAGAATATTACAATCAAAAGACCTCGTGGGCTTTAGACAGGATGGTATGAGGTTTTTAAGGTCTTTGTCATTAATCAAAGGATCTCTAGGGAATAACTTATGTACTCCTCAAGAGATCTCTTGTCTTAGTTTAGGAATATACAAAGAACAACAAGTATAAGTGGTTTTAAATGATCTGAATTCTCCTTTATACTAATCTAATAATGGGTTAGCTAAGGCTAAAATGATAAAAACACTTTTGAGACAAAGGCCTCTTATCCGCTCTAGAATTTGTTGGGTGATCTTTGTCTTGAGTTATTTATAAAGCTTAATAGTTAGATTGTTCGATCCTTTTTGGATTCTATTAACCGTTCACAAGCCTTCCATATATAAACATTCCTTAAAGGAGAGAGCAAGTGGACTGCAGCAGCATATGCGGGGTTTCTCTAAGGTCTGATGGCTATAGTAACATGGTGGTGTCTTAGTGAAAGGTTTACAAGCATTATAAGGAAGTTTATGGGGGCATTAAATGATGATTAGATCACTCAATGCTAGTGGGGGTCAGTGGTGGTGGTAGGTAGAACAATGTTTGTACTTTCTACCTCCCTGCCAGAATAGCTCCAAGAGATCTACGGGATATCTAAGGGTTCCTATGGTGACCAAGGTCATAATGGAATGGTCTGAACATGTTCTCGTGAAATACCTTGGGAATTAATCTCTACAGAATGGTTTATGAACCATTCAGAGGTTAATTTTTACTAAGCTAAGGTACATTGAGCTAACTTGAGACTTAGAGTTATTCATCTTGAGGTCTTTGAGCTTGATTATCAATGTTTGATAATGCGAATGAGTGTCATGTAGCTTGGAGGGTGATGATATGGTCTTTGAATCTTTTATGGACCCTTCTTTAACACAACTATGGTCTCTAAGGATTAACACTTGGTCTGGCGGAGGTATTTTCTAGACCTTAGGACCTTTTCCTTTTCCTGAATAAAAGTATAGAGTTGTGAACTTTTGGAATGTCCAAGAAAATAATTGTGGTATCATCAGAATCCTATAGTACTTCTTTGAAATATTGGAAGGGACAATACATTTGTGTTTAAGTGAGGGAGGGTAGCAACATAACTATTTAGTGGGATTTTCTGTCATCATGATATTACGTTGGGAAGGAGCATGCATTAAGTGTAGAAGGAGGAGAACTTTGTCATGTCAAGTCTTGGATTTCTATAAATGAACCTATAAGGATAATTGATACCCTCAGCATTCAATATTGAAATTATCTTTTCCTTGCTTGATCCTTTATTATATCTTTCTTTATGTTTTAGGCCTAACATTTGATTGAGGCCCTCATGACTAATGTCATTGAGGGTCAAATGGCATGGAAAAAAGCCTTAATGATGGATAAGCAATAAGACTTGGAAAAAATGGACTTGCATGGGTTGGTATTTTCTTATTATTTGGATATGGATGCCTTGGAATATGAGAGAGTGAGCCTCAGAGGATATATAAACTATTTAGAGCAGACTCATATCTTCAATGAGAAGACCATACTTGATAGCTCTGCTATTCTGTTTATTGCATATAGATCATTGTCTGAGGCTACGAAGCCTAATAATGAGAGTCTGATTTGTCATAAGGAGATTATGGAGGTCCTACAGGATGAAATGTTCAAAGTTTGGGTTGAAAATAAAAAGCCCCAACATAAATTTGAAGATATGGACTCGCTGAAGAATCATGTCTCTAACTTTAGTGATTTGAGGGACCAAATGATGGTTGAGGGCTTAAATCTCCAGAAAGCTCTATTTCGGATCCAAGTCATATACTTTGAGCTTCTCGAAAATTTGGATTATATGATAAAGGTCCAGAGTGATGCTTATCTTAGTACTGATGCATATTGGTGGATCCTTTTCCAGAAATTCTCCTCAGGCTTTGAGGCCTTCAAGGCTAAGGTTCAATTGCTATTCCCTGAGGTTGATGTCTCATTTTTCTTTGATAAAGATCTAAATTCTGGTGAGGAGAACTCTAATAGTGAAAGAATAAGTTCAGGTTGAGTTGTTGAGGCCTCCATCTCCGTCACTAAATATGAAACCCCTACTACCTCAGTTATGGAGACCAAGTTTATGCCAAAACTTTATGCCAAAGAACTAGCTGTTGAGAACCCTGAGAAGCTCAAGTGTTTAATGTCTTTTTATCTTTGTATTTTTTCATTTTGGTTTTATATTCTTCATTGAACTTATAAGACCCATTATATTAATGCTAATGGTCCATTGTATTTTTGAAATTATAACTTATTTTATATTATTTCTTATGTTTGTTTTGGTTTTCCAAGGAATTTGTTCTTGGGTTTGACTAAGGTATATGAGCTAAGAAATAACCCCTCTTATCCCCCAAGATTTCTGTAACACCCCGTATTTCTGTGCATCTAATATTTAATTAATTTGGGGAAATTTAAATTACTTATGTGTCGTAATTTAATGGAATTAATAATTATGTTAATATTTATGTAAATATTAATCGGGAGAATAAATGGTTAATATTTATGGAATTTTAATTACTAAGTGAATACTAATAATTTAATTATGTTATAACGTGTATTAGTGACGTGACATTTATTTATCTCATCCGGGAGTCGGTATAAACTAATTTGGGTGTGAGATAAGGATTTTTATACATTTATTCAGATGTCGATTCTGAGTGACGGTTGAGTCCGGATGGACCGAGATAGTTAGAAAAGTGTACCCGGAGGTAGTAAATGGGTAACAGGGCGTTTTTAGGAATAACCGGGCCCACACGGAAGTGTTCGGGTCATTTGGGCTTGGCCCATTAGGCTGAAAATGGGATTTGGTATAATGAAACTAGGTCTTAGAGTATTGAACAACAAAAATTGTACTCAAAACCTAGGGCTTTCAGAGAGAAATAGAGGAAGCAAATTGAAAGCAATTCGGGGAGCTTTTGAAGACAAATCAAGAAAGGAATTTAGGTGTTCTTCATCAAACCTTCCTCTACCTCAATGGATCAGACTCTACGAGTAATTAGAGGCAAGTGGTTAACTTGATATGATTTTAAATTTGTGATAATCAATTTATATTTTTGTGAGTGAATCGAAAATCCGTTTTTGGGTGGGTATTCATGTGCATTTGGGTTTTCGGTGATTGATACACTTTGATGAAATTAAAAGTGGAATTTATTGTGTTATGTGGTTCTAGAATGAGAGATCGAAATCATATGTTAAATCTAGTAGGAATTTGGTGACTAATTTCTGACACTGGAATGGTAATTAAAACTGACCGATTTAAACCTGAAAAAACACCCGAATATGTGAACTTGAGATTTAGGCATATTGATTTATGATTTAAGGTCTCTAGTGTATTTAGTACCTAATATCATAAGGGGCTGATGTTAATAATGTTCGACGAATTGTTGGAAAAAGGGGAGAAAAGATTAAGGTTCTTTAATGGCTGAAAACAGAATCGGAGAAGAAAGTGACCTGCTCGATCGATCGATCGACCCAGGGGAGTCGATCGATCGAGGGTCCCAGATTTTTGGCAGTTACCCAGTTTTATATATAAAGGGGAAATAAATTTTAGGGTTAATTTCAATGTTTTATTTAGTGATAAATAAATCCGAAGCACATATTGCTAACAATTATGGGGGAAAGTAATTGGAATTAGGGAGGATTTATGTGGGGCACTTTATGAATAAATTTGAGGAACTGGAGTCCAAAATAATTTGATACCGATTCAAGTAAGCGGGTCTTGATATTGGTTGAGCGATGCCAAGGTGGTGAATTAATTATGGAGAGAAATTAATTAATTTGGAGTCGGGATATAGACTCGGGTAATATTTAATTTCGGGCCAAGTGGGCGATCCCGGGTGTATGGGTTGGGTGACACCAAGGTAATAAATTAATTAATGTGTGAGTTAATTAAATTGGAGTTGGACTACAAACTCGGGAAAGTATTATATTAATTAACGTGTAAATTAATTAAATTAGAGTCGGACCATAGACTCGGAAAAAATTATAGGCTAGTGCTACGAATTTTTATGCACGGTAATGCCGAGAACTAATTTTTATATATATATGGTGTAGTGATAGTGTATATATATATATATATATATATATATATATATATATATATATATATATATATATATATATATATATATATATATATATATATATATATATATATATTGTGTGTGCTATGAAATATCAGTGATTAGTTATTTATTTAATTTATATGCTCTAGTGCTATCAAGGGAGGTTACGCGAAGTGGGCGAATCTCCTTGCTTGAGGAGTAGGGCGAGTATATCCCCAGGTCATAGCGTCCGTTATATGGATGAGGGGCTCATCTCACTTTCAGGGAAGGAATATGACCGCCTCCACTACATTTATATTTTGGGCGAAGTTGGTGAGCGATTCCGACTTGGGGTAACGTGGTTATGTGAGCACACCTAGTGTGTTAGCATTTTAGAGTATACATCCGGTGAGTTATTACTCGGGAGGATGGGCTATATATATGTTCAATATACGTGTGAATTTTGTAATGTGGTTCTACGTATATAATGGGATAAATAATTATATAGGGGAAATTTAATACATGATGGAAACTATATTACTTATATAACTAGTGAATGTTATATGGTTCTAAGAAAAGATGATTAATTAAGTTTAGGTGATAAATAACTTATATATCATGCATTAAAAATACTCGGGATTGAGTAGGGCGATTGCCATGAGATATATAAAGTATCAAGATTCGCGGTAGAGGACTAGGTGGGAGATAAAGAAAGCGTTAGGTGTACACAGTAGTTGAGGGGTGAGTATGTCCTCAAGAGAGTGCGACACTAACTTAAATATGAAGCACATTCATGCATTTTTAATTGTTGTTATGTTAATCACTTGCTAAATATTTTCAAAACGTTTTGGGTTCTAACCCTTGCTATCAAATATTTTCAAAACCTTTTGGGCGTCCAGCCACAGGGACGCCAGACTTGATTTCATTCCACGGATTCGTTGCTGCAGAATAAGTGGTTATTGCACGATTTGGATACATGCATGTCTTATTCTATTTCTAGTATAGGCGTATGATTCCAGTCTATCTCGAGCATGTCACTCACAGTTTATTCAATTACTTCATTTTAGATTGTGTGGGATTTATTATTCTGTAAGTTTGGTTTATCTTGGTTTTCGCCAATGGTTTATTCGACAAGATTTTTATTAATCTTTGTGATTATTGATTCTTTTAGCATTGGATGTATTATTTTTATTTTCGCGCTTATTTTGTTTGGATTAATAAATATAAATTTGGCACCAACTTTTTGAATACTAGGTGGTTAGTAAGTTTTAAAAAGTTTTCGACAGTGATGCTGTAAGAGGGTCGTTTAGATTAGATGGAGGCATAACCCCTTATGAGTATATTAATGATAAGTTAATCGGGGACACTCTTAATTAAATTACAAAGACCACACTCACAACTTAGTGAAGATAAACTCAGTTTGAACTCACAGACCACTCGTGTATAACTCAGAAGATAATAACAAACTCAGAAGTAACTCTTTTGGAGGGAGAGATAAGTAAGTACCCTAGATACACCTTGGCAGGCAGCCAAACACACCAACTACCCTCTAAGATCTCTCTCAAGTATTAAAGCTTCGTAATAAATGACAATGGTGGGTGAAAAAATTCCCTGGTTTTTAATGAAATCTCTCTCTGATGTATATTATCTCTAGTAATAACTTCTGAACTCTCAAAAGGAACATCCTCTCCCCAGAGGTGGTTGGGGTCCTTAAATAGCCCCCACACCACTCCCGAGGTAACTCAGTCAATAATAATTGTGAAATACATCCCTCATACTTTATGTCACAAATATTAAATGCATGATGCACTAGTTATCTCCACGTCATAAACATTAAATGCCAAGACATGCCTTTTTCCTAACCACTGTGTGTCAGGGGGCTGTCGTCACAGAGGTGGATTACCAACTGTCTGACAACCCGAAATACCACGGTGGTTTACTCAACTGCAGATTTGATGTTGCCTAGCTTGCTAGTGACATCACATAAAGTAGATGTGACATTAAGTAGAAGGTTGTTTGGTTCATAACTCAATGCCCGATGGAACTCAAGGCGTTTCCGCCCGAGGTTCTATGGTCAGTGTCTTTTGGTGTTTTACCAGGTGCATCTAAGATGGTCAGGACAAGACCCAACGGTGCCTCACTTATCAATCCTCCAAACCAAGTCCCTCTAAAATTCCACGACAAGGTCATTCGATAGAGCAGAAAAGCTCTCCCAAGCCCTGCCAAGCCTGGACTCTCGAGGAGTACCGTTCGACCTCACACTAAAAAACATTATACTCGTTACATTATTACAATCGTTATAGCTCATAGTCAATATAAAAAAAGATACAATATGACTACGTGACACAACAAGCTAAAGTATGAGTTGCCACGCTAAGCGGCCTCGCTTGAGCTGGCACGTTGAGCTGCCTCGTTGTCTTAATTCCAAAGACTGTTGTTAACAAACGGATTATCTCTAATCTCTAGGTTAGTTTTAAGCCCCCTCTACATTTTCCCCTTCGCGGAGAGATTTGTTTTGGAAACTGTAAGGCCACAAATTTCCAATTGAGTCCTTTGTAGTTTTGGCTCAATTTCGGACAAAAACGTTTAAGTCATAGGACAGAGTTATTGACCATCCTTCAAGCCTGTGACATACTAAAGTTGAAGACGTAGCAGACAAGTTTAAAGTTTCATCAAAATGCCGACTTTGTTGTGCCTCGTTTCTACGTCAACAACATGTGTTCCGTTTATTCCTAAGGTATGAATGCATCACATATTTATACAGGAGCTTGGAACAATTTGCATTGGGTGTAAGTTTTTATTTAAACTATTGTTTACTTTCAGAAAGTTACTTTAAAATTTCAAAATAATATTTCTGGGCTAAAATCGAATTTCTAGGCTTTCTGGAATTTCGTTCGATATTGTCATTCCAAGGAGTTTTTCGTTCGAACGAGAATATCGTTCGAACGAGGTTTGCCAATGATCATGCCACTGGAACTTAGTTCTATATTATCGTTCGAACGAGTTTGTTTGTTCGAACGAGAATGTCGTTCGAACGAGTTTGGCAATGAGATTTCCCATCACGCCACTGGAACTTTGTTAGAAGGGTCGGTCGAATGAGACTTCATTCGAACAAAAATCTCATTCGAACGAGATTTTCGGCGGGAAATTAAAATGTCAGTTTTGGGAAGTTTTTGACAGTTTTCCCACTACTTTTCCCCACTAACTTTTGACTGACTTATATAGTGCGGGAACCAACTATTTTGAACTAACTTTTTCATATCCTTCCATCTCCAAGAGAGAGTTTGAGAGCAAAAATTTCAAAGAAAGAGTTCATGTTTGAGTGTTTATTTTTGAAAGAAAAATCCTTAAAATACTTTTGATTTACACCCATAGTTTGTTTATTCCAAGTTTCAATATATATATCATTGCTTGGAGTGTTTGGCACCTGGTTTTACTCTACCATTTGAAGAGTTCGTTTGGGTTTCCTTCTACATCCCATAAAGAAGAAGTTCGGGTTTTACTGCAGCATTCTCACATGGTGAAAGGCATCATATGTGGTTGACGGTGTACCTAAAGTCTCATTGGTGAAGTCCAAGGTTCTGGTGGAGCTCCGGGGTTGTCGACTAGGCGGAGGTGTTTACCAGAAGACACATCAAGGCTTGAAAGGGGTCGAGTCGATGAAGTAAGTCATCTGTCTTGTAATTGTAAAACCATACTTAGTGGACTTAAGGCTAGGGCCATCCGAGGTTTTTCCCGTTGTGGGTTTTTCCTCGTACATCGCGGCGTAGTGGTTTTTTTGTTTATTTTATCTTTTGCAAAATCACCTAGAACGCATGCTTAGGTAAAATGATAATTTTTTTAAATCACTACTCATGTTTAATTTGGTGCTACATAATAATTTGGGTATATGTTAATTTAATTCAGGTAGTCGTTTAATTTGTAAAAATTGGGGCCCTCGTGTTCCAACAAGTGGTATCAAAGCATTGATTGAGAAAAGCTCTCGTTTTCAGAAACAAGAAATGTCTGCACGAAAACTTCTCAATCTGATGAACCTTCTCTATTTGAAAAAATTCGGGCATCTTTTCCTTCATTGCATCCAACTGTGATTAACGCCTCTAGGAAAAGATAAAATTCTCCCGCTGTACGTGAGTCGAAGCGCTGCGGTTTATCTGCGCTATGGCAAAGGGACATCGCAACTTTTTCCTGTTACTGAGTTTCAACCGTTCTAGCTTGACTATTTGAAATTATCCCGATAGACCTACTAACTTTCTCAAATACCCGTTTTAACTTTGGGGAAGTGAAATTCTCCCGTTTGTGCTGTTGTGGAGTATAGTTGTAGGCAGTGAGTTTTTTGTGAGGACTTCCCCTATCGTTGAGACTTGTTAAATTCTCCCTTGTAATGTTTTGCCATGTTCGAAAAAGCAGAAGTTCTCACCGATGTAGTTGAATCATAATTAAACAACGTTTGGACTTATGGCGAGGGAACATCATAGCTTTTTTGAACCATTGGGATAATTTCCTCGTTGGGAGATATTGGATATGTCTGACAAAAATTCTGGAGCCAAAGCTCAAACTTTCCTAGGAAGGAAACCCTTTCTATTACCCATGCATCACTTCATTAATGATGTGGAGATGTCTTTTCAACTTCCAGGACACTTCTCGAAGTGCCACGTGTCTTCTTGAAATGATTATAGGCGGCTTTGCACGTGTGATGGTAGGAAACTCAAAAGATGGGTTAAAAGGATTCAAACGTCTATTTTTCAAAACACTTCTCTTTTCTTCATTTTCTTCAAACTTCCATCTACTCTAGAGAGAGAAACTCTGCCAAAACTCCATTGTTGCCAAGCTTTTCTCCTCATTCCTTTCCTCTTTAATCTTCCTCTCTTTCTATCCACTCCTTTGTTACTTCTCTGGTGCATTTTCTAAGATTTTCTTTGTACTTCACTATCATCTTTAATGGCCTCCTCAAGCAATCCTACTACGTCTGCCACCAATACTCTACCTGCCACCCCTGATGCTACCACTAGTTCCACCTCCCTGGATGTTGCTCGTCAAGAGCAGCTAAGTTTTTACCACCGGTCTCCCATCTTTGGCAAGGATGATGAGTTCTCTGATGCATGCAAGACCTGCCATTTTTTAGCCAAGTACGACCCTTTGCTGTTGGGTGATGAAGACAAAGATTCATCAAAGTGGGGCTTTCTTCCTCCAGAGGGGACTCTACGCTTCCGGTAGGATCGTGGCAACTTCCCTTACTCCCATATCAATTTCGAAGCACCTAGGGGATTGCCAGCTCATTTTGATGCGTGGCATGCATATATACAGACCTCTCACGCTGCAGCTCTTGCCAAGGTTGGTCTTCATCGAGCCAGCTGGTTTGGGGAGTTCACTCTTTCTAAGCACAACGTTGCACTCCGAGTGTTAGTTTCCAGATGGAATGTTATAACTCACACATTTTTCGCTACCTGGGGGGAGTTCACTATTTCGTTGGAAGATGTTTATGAGTTACTTGGGTTCGAACCCATGGATGAGTTTACTTATCATGATGAGGCCATGGATGCCGAAGAAACTGCTGACCTAGCTGAGCTAGATCGAATTTGCCACTGTTGCACTGGGTCATCCAACAAGGCTATATTTACTCCCCTTATTAGCTATTTTTTCGAAGTTCCTACTGCAAAGGACGTCACTGCTGTTACGAGACATGGTAAAGGTACATGTTTGGAATTACCATTCTATATTATTGTTCTTCTTTCCCATTTCTTCTTAACTGGGAAACCCAACGATCAGCCCATGAGGGACCTTATACACATTTTTATCCGTTTGGTCAGGGGTTTCAATCTTCCTCTGGCTGTCATTCCTTTGGGGTCCCTCTATACTTGGCTGGATCAAACCCATTATGACATGGCACGGTCCCTTGGTCGTTACAACTTGGCTAATTTTTCCAATACTGTTATCTTAACGGGTTTCCTCTATACCCTTTTTTCTCCAATTACTACCAAATCTGTCCCTTATCCCGTGAGCCAAGGCATTAAACTCCCACACCTCTTATGCTTCCATAAAAAATAGGGTTTTTTTACCGTTATGATTCCTTTGTTATGAGGTTGTACGGACAATCTACTTTTGTCCATACTTGGAATTTTTTCCCTTCTGTAGATAAAACGGTCACTTTTGTTCTAGTTGTAGAAGATCCTTCACAGGCCGTGGTACTTTTGTTCACTCCTGAATTTCTTCCTTCTTTTACTGAATGGGGATATACATCTAAACCCAATAACCTCGATAGGTGCAGAAGGCAGTTCAGGTTTGATTAGGGGGCTTCTTGACCTGTGTTTCGGTTAACCAATATGAGGGAGACTTTTGCCAATGCTTTCAGCTTTTATCTTTCTACATCGGTACTTGGTGTGACCTCTAATATGGATGGTCGATTCACCCTCCCTAGTGCTACTAGGAAAGGGGATGTGTCTACCTCTTATGCCACCAAATTTCGGTTGATGCAACTAGCCATGATTTGGGAGTTCATATAAAGTCTCCCCCAGTATCCCCTAGTTCTTTCTTTCTCTACCTTAAAATTGTGTCCCAAAGGCAACTCTATTCTTGGAGTTGAGTTCCCTCTGAGTAAGATCGTTAAATATCCTCCCCTCGAGCTACCCCCTTATTGCCCAATGATCCCTACTGCTACGCCTAAATCCAAGACCGTTGCAACCCCCAAACCGCCTGCCCCTACAACCGAAGCAGCTTCTGGTGAAGGGACTTCCCAGCCACTAGCCAACAAAACTAGGAAGTCCAAGAGTGGGACTTCCTCAAAGTCTAAGTCTCAAACTCAGCCTCAAAATCCTTTGCAGGCATTCCCTATCGCCTCCGTTCCTCCTCCTGTGTCTGCAGAAATGAGTGAGGAGTTGAGAAGGAAAGTTCAGGTTGAGGAGGAACGAATAAATGCGGAGTTTCAATGATGCGCTCCCATTGTTCCTCTTTCTACTTCCTTCCCCACTATCTTGGTTGATCCCACGTAACTAGGGTCAAGGAGGAGGAAGAGTTCAAGGGTTCGTCAAAGTGCTAGTGCTGCTGGTGTGAGGAAAAAGGCTCTGGGTACTAAGTCCTAGAAGAAATGAGCTCCAGATATACATCCCATCCCAGCTCCCTTGGCAGTTGCCTCCCCTCCTGCTTCGCCAATGGTGATATCCTCCTATTCTCCCTCTGGATCCGAGGTATGCATGTGTGTTGTTGTTATTACTCCTATTTTTCTAAAACAAACTGCATCTGCTTAACTCTTAACAACTTTGGTGCAGGACGTTGAAGAAGAAAGGCCCAGTCCCCCCGTGAGTCCTTTTGTGGGGGGGATGTTTCGGTTCCTCTCAAACTGATGTAACTCCTCCCCGTTCTCCCATGATCGCGCTTATTTACTCTCGTCGTTTCGCCTCAAAATGTGCGAAGGATGCTACTGCGGGGGGGGGGGGTGATTATGTTGAGTATATGGCAATCCCTTCTTAACCAGAGACAACTCCCCCAGCTTCTTCTGAATTATCACCTCAGCCCGAGGTTCTTCTGCCCATCGTTCCAGCTGCATAAAGTTCCCCCGAGGTAACACATTCTCAATCACTATTAGGTCTTACGTCTTTTCTCTCTTCCACCCCTTTTTTCTGCATAACATGCCGAACTTTAATATGTTGGGATGCCTTAGGTCGAAATGGCGTCTTTGTTAGCTAACATTCTTCTTCCCGCTGTATTGATGAGATCCATAACTGTAGTTCCCCTATTCGGTACCATATCTGAGGAAAGTAACGCTTAGAGGTATTTCTCCCTTCTTCTGTACTTATTCCCCATTTCTAACACTTAGCTTCATTTTTTTTGTAGTTTTCTCCAGATCTTGCCCCACCCACTTCTCTTTGGTGGCCTGCTTATTCCCGAGGCCAGTGTTAATGTTTCTGCCCCGCGTGGTGGTTCCTCTGCATCCACCAATGTTGGGGCATCACTTGGAGGTCGATCGTCCTCCTCAGGTGGGACTCCTTTGTTAGCCTTGGTACCTTTTATTGGCAAAGGAGCTTTACCGGACGTTGAGGCTTCTTTAGTTGAGGGTGCCGTTGAGTCTTCTGAGGGGGTTAGCCTACCCACAACAGTTCCCGCTGTTGTATCCTCCTTGGTAACTCCCGTTCTTGCTCCAGCCCTCGCTGAGGTACTTCGCTAGTTTCTCTTCATTTTTCATTATTTGTCCTTTATTCTTGACCATGTACAATCTAAGAGAGTCTCATTTCTCAAACTTTTTGCAAACTCCACCTATAATAGTGACTTAATAATGAAAACGCTTGTTAAGATTTGTCGCAAACTCCACCTATCACGGTGACTTAACAATGAAAACACTTGTTAAGATTTTTTGCAAACTCCACCCATAATCGTGACTTAACAACGAAAATGCTTGTTAAGATTTTTCGCAAACTGCACCTATAACGGTGACTTAATAATGAAAACACTTGTTAAGATTTTTGCAAACTCCACCTATAATGGTGACTTAATAATGAAAATGCTTGTTAATATTTTTTGCAAACTGCACCTATAACGGCGACTTAACAATGAAAACACTTATTAAGATTTTCGCAAACTCCACCTATAATGGTGACTTAACAATGAAAACACTTGTCAAGATTTTTTGCAAACTCCACCCATAACGGTGACTTAACAACGAAAATGCTTGTTGTGATTTTTCGTAAACTTCACCTATAATGGTGACCTAACAATGAAAACATTTGTTTAAGATTTTTCGCAAACTCCACCCATAGCGGTGACATAACAACAAAAACGCTTGTTGAGATTTTTCGCAAACTGCACCTATAACGGTGACTTAACAATGAAAAGACTTGTTAAGATTTTTCACTTAACTCATTATTTCTTCTATCCATTCTTAGGTTGCTCGTGAATCCTTTCCGGCGGGAGAGAAATCTCCACCAGTTCTTTAACCCATCGCTTCACCCCATCGGGAACCCGCTATTTCAGAAGATTCTAGTCACGACGACCAATGTTCCACGACTGGTGCTGTTGCTGATAGCGAATCTGGTTGTGATCTTCCCCTGCCCAACTTAGCTCCTCAAGAATTTTGCCTCATGGTCCTTCACGGTTCTCCTCAAATGCCTGCCAACCATTGTTTGGTAATTAAGAAGCTTGCAAGCCACCATCCTGAGACTTTTACTGTGGATTGCCTGTATTCCAACATCCCCATAATGAGCCATAGGCTTCAGGGCATGGCTATCGTTATTGTTGATATCGTTAGTCTCCTACCGTGAATGTTACCAAACCTCTTCTCAACCAATTCCTGGGCTATCGAGATGGCTTCCGTTTGGACTGGATGATTACATATTTAAAGACATTGAAGAGCCAACGATTGGATATTCAGAGGGAACCGCTACAGAAATATTGGGAGGATCAATAGGCTGAGGAAGCTAAGTTGGATGAGATAACACTTCTACTTGAAGCTGCCAATAAGGAGGTAGAGGACATCGAAGAAGCTATGCGTCTGGCGAAGATGAAATGAGAGAAACTCCATATCGAGCCTACACAAGTGCAAATGAGATTGGAGGTTTCTATTAAATCCCAACAGTCTTGCCTAGCAGCTGCTTCGGGCCTGCCCGAAGATTTTTTCTCTCCTCCAGACCTGTGGTTCCTGTTCGGCCAATGAACTTTTGTATACATTTTCCTTTTTCTTATTATGTAATTCTCGGGTAGTAGCTCCCAATTTTATAATTTCCCAAAGTTTGTGAATAAATAAAAAAGATGTATATTTTCCCATTCCATTTCTTTGTGCTGTCACTGTTTGCGTATATTACGAAGTTCTACAGTTCTTTCATCTCCACTCGAGTTACAATAAAAAAGAAGAAACGACTTGTATATTTATAACAACAGCTAGATACAACAATGGTCTAAACTTAATTGCTTACACATGATAGACTTTTAACCATTTATTATGAATCTTGAATGGATTGTCTTCTTCCATCTTAGAAATTAAGCAATAACCTGAATCATGAGCTTCTTTTACAATGAAAGGTCCCTCCCAATTCGCTACAAACTTAGGTAGAGGAAGTTCCTTGATGTGTTTCACTGCTGCCTTTAAAACGAGGCCTCCCTCTAAGAACTTTCTTGGTCTCACCAAGTTATCATATGCCCTGGAGAACTGCTTCGTATACATTTGAAATTATTGTATCGCATTATCTCTGTGTTCGTCCAATGCTTCCAACTGCACATGTCTGTTCTGAGGGATCGTGCTACTTCGCAAGACATATCGAGCATAGGTAACTTTCAACTCTACTGGGAGAATCGCCTCAGCCCCATAAATAAGGGAGAATGGAGTATACCCTATGGGCTTCCTCTTTCTTGTTCGATAGGCCTGCAATACAACTTGTATCTTATCATCCCACGATCGTGAGAAATCTTCCATCGTTTTAGCCAAAATATTAACTAAGGTTTTGTTAATTGCTTCGGCTTGACCATTTTCCTTTGGGTATGCCACCGTTTAAGTATGATGAACAATGGAGTACTTGTCTGTGAGCATTGTTACCTCTGAATTAATGAAGGGTGTTCCGTTATCTGAGAGAATAACCTTTGAAATCCCAAAATGACAAATGATGTATTCTCTGATGAAGTTGTTCACCACCCCTAATGTTGCCCTTCTTAGAGTTATCGCTTCGGCCCAATTTATAAAGCACTTCGTTGCTACTAGTATACAGATATTCCCCCTCGTAGAAGGATATATTTCCCTTACTAGGTCGAATGCCTAAGTGTGAAAAGGATAAGGCGTCTCCTGGGAGTGTAGGTCCACCGATGGGGCATGTATCATATTTCCATGAAGTTAGCAAGCCCTACATTTTCGAAAGAACTTAGTAGAGTCCTTCTCCATCGTTGGCCAATAATACCCTAGAGTCATCAACTGGTCATACAACTTGGCCCCTCCTATGTGAGCTGGATCGTGTGCTTATTTGAGGACTTTGTCTGCATCTTCCTTTGTGATGCAACACAATGGCCTGTTGAAGTATCCTTTTCGATAAAGCTGCCCCTCCTGAACGTAGAACCTCAGGGCCCTTCTTTTAAGTCCCATCACATCAATTTTCTCTATTGGGATAACTCTATCTTTAATGAAGTCAATATAGGGCTTCCTCCAATCTGATTGAGTTTCAATGAAATGACATTTCGCTACCTTGAAGAATAGTTGGCACTTATCACACTTTTGTTGTAGCTCTGCCGTGTCCTGTTTCATTATAGGCTAGAAATATTACTCCCTTTGAATTCTCCTATAAAGAGGTATCTCAGTTATTTTTCAATTATCTTCATGTGTTTTCTTCAACCTCCGCCCTGCTTCTTCTGGTCCGATGCATCTTGATAACCATCCTCTCGTATTTCTAAAATAAAGGTTTCCCTGATTTGTAAAGTATTGGGCTAATTCCCTCAGCTCCATCGCTCATTCCCCAAACTCCAGCTATTTTTTAATCTCTCCCCTCCATTCTGCGTCCTCCTCCATCTACAAAATTATTTGTACCATCGAGGGAGCTATTGTTCGTTGGATTACCACTGTAGTTTTATCGTCTCTCATGACCATCTTCTAAGCGATGGTGGCATAGGCGTCTGGATGGCGATTCATCATTCGGGGATTTCTCTTGATCTTAGTCTGATGGAACTGGCTGAGAAGCCTCTGGATGATTGTTTTGTATGTTACTAGACTCAGGTGTTTCAATGTGTATTCTCCATTCACTTGTTGAATCACCAAGTTCGAATCACGCTTGATGCAAAGTGAACGAATTCCCCTTTGAAGGGCCTCCAGCATCCCCATTACCAACGCTTTATACTCTGCTTCATTATTGGAACAAGGAAAATCTAACTTGTAGGAAAGACAAATCTCCTCCATTCCTCTTGAAAGAATAACCCCTTCTCCTCCTTTCTTTTTCGCCGAAGATCCATCAAACTGCATCGTCCATTCTTCGTCACTTGAATCCAAGTAATTGGACTGGAAGTCATCTCCTGGAATACTTTCTCTAGGTGGTTCAAACGCCCGATAGGGGAAGATTGCCAAAATATATGCGTACGCCTGGCTCTTGATCGCGCGAGGAACCATGCACTTCAATTCATATTCTGAGAGGATGACGAACCACTTAGCTGCGCTACCAATCAATATAGTTCTTGTAAAAAAAAACTTAATGGGATCACATCTTGTTACAATATGAATTGTAAAAGATAACATATAATGTCTAAGTTTTTGTGCTACAAAGACTAAGGCTAAACAATGCCTTTCCAATCTACTATACCTAACCTCTGGCCCGTGTATGATTATGCTAAGGTAGTAGATTGGACTTTCTTGCCCATCCACCTTCTGTGATAACAGAGCTCCATTGGACCTCGTGGTGGATGTGAGGTATAACTGTAACGGTATTCTTGCCTTTGGGGGAACCAGAGTCTGTGGTGAAACGAGTAACTTCTTCAGTCCAGTGAGAGACTCCTGGTGAACCTCCTCCCACTTGAATTTTGTCTTTTTTCGCAAAAGCTGCATCAATGGATGTGTTATTTCGGCTAATCCAGGCACAGATCTCCTAAGGTAGGAAACTTTACTGAGGAAACTCTTCAACTCCTTCACCGTTCTTGGACTTGGCTTCTCCAAGATCGCTCGCTATTTGTCCTACTCCATCTGTAGCCCCTGTCGATCAACCACGAAACCTAGAAACTTTCCACTTGTTACTCCGAAGATGCACTTCAGTGGGTTCATTTTCAGCTTATACTTCCGGCATCGGGCAAACACCTTCCTTAAATCGCTCAGATGGGAATCCTCTTTCCTCGATTTTATGACCAAATCATCTACATAGAAGTCCATAAATTTATGAGAGAATTCCTGGAAAATGGCCATCATTTTTCTTTGGTAAGTACCCCTAGCGTTCTTGATCCTAAACGACATCACTTTGTACATGAAGTTTCCCAACGGGGTTCTAAATGTCGTCTTCTCAGCATCTGTGGGGTCCATCTTGATCTGGTTATACCCTACGTACCCATCCATGAAGTTGTACATTTTGTGACCAGCCGTTGCATCTATCAAGCTATCGATGGAGGGTAGAGGGAACTCGTCTTTAGGGTAAGCCCTATTTAAGTCTCTGAAATCCACACAGATCGTTATTTGATTTTTATCTTTCTTTCCCACTGGGACAATGCTAGACAACCAGAGTTGGTGCTTTATCAGTTTGATAAATCATGCTACCAATAAATATTGGACCTCTTCCTTGATCTTTAAGTCCAGCTCCGGCTTGTACATCCTTGTTGCTTGCTTCAATGGAATGGCTGTAGGCATCATGTCAAAATTATGGCAGCTCACCTCCTCATCCACTCCTTTAATTTTTATGTACTTCCACGTGAAAACATCTACGAACTCTCGAATTAACTCAACTAATGCCTCTCGTTTCTCCTTACTGAGATCTTTCACGATGAAAATGGGCCTTAGATCCTCCTCTTCCTTCGTCAGGTTTAACTGCTCCAGCTTTTTTATTTATGGCTTCAGTTGATCTGCCATGTAGTCTGGTTCTTTGGTAACATCCTCCATAAACTCTTGTATGTTAGAATTATCTATCACCATACATTGCCCTCGTTCATCCACCAAAAAACATTCATACATCGAGTCAGCCTCATTATCAACTTCTTCGGACGCCCGTTCACACCATTATAACAGATAAACCACCTTTCCTTCTTCGGTAATAACCTTCTTGCACTGTCTGCTGGTAGTTGGAACTTCCTTCCTTTTCTTTTCTTTAGAAGCCTAAATAACTCTTCCTCCTAAAAATCGCCTCAACGCACTTTGTCGTTGGACCTCATGCTCCATCGGATCCACTCTAGGCCTCATCCTGTCTTTGAGCTGCTTTGAGATGTTTTGTGGATGAGGGACCACCTGGTGGGCTTTTTCTGCCATCACTTCTTTCCTGCTTGCAACTTTGTTATTTTGCTCATTCAAGGTCCCAATCATTTCTCTGATCGAAGTAACCCATGCTCTTCCATTCTCCTCGTTAGTACTCTGACATCCTCCTCCAATTCTGTGTAAAATGCTGCATCTATTAGGTGAGATTCTTTGACAACGATGGGCCTCTTCGTAGCTCTATTGGTCACATCCGTTCCTTTAATATTCGCCTTGGCGCATTGGTGATATGTCGAAGGAACTAGCCCTTGGTTGTGCATCCACACCCTTCCTATCAACAAATGGTAGGAAGTTGCACTCTCTATCATGTGGAATTTGATATGGGAACTCAGATTTCCCATCATAATCCAAACGTTCACATAGCCAATGGACTTGGAAGACTGGTTATCAAAACCTGAAATCACCAAAGGTATGGGGACTAACCTTTCCTCTGGAATATTAGCTGCGTGGAAAGAATTGATTGGCATGATATTGATGGAGGCTCCCCCATCCATAAGAGCCCTTGCAAAGCTAACTCTGTTGATGTTGGCAGTCATATGCAATGGCTTATTATGAGGGAATATCATGGCCCTATCTGTATCGCTGAAAGTTATCTCTGATAGAAACCTCTTTACCAACCTGGCCATGGGTCCCTTCCATCTCAGGGAAGGGACTGCGTTCTTTCTCGTAATATCAAGGATTACCTGGGTTATCTCCAATTTATTCTCCTTTAGTATCCCTACTTGGTCGAAGAACCAGGCAAACTTTGGGGATTTTGAAACTACACATCATTCTATAGCTTGGTCTACTTCTTCCCCTTCAACGCTATACACGTCCTCCACATCCTTAGCACTTGCTTCATCATAAGCTAACACTACGTTAACCATTTTACTAGTGCAATATTCCAAAGATTCTTCAAACTCCTCCTGCTCTGTCATTAGCTCCCTTGCTTTTCTTTTTGCCTCCTCATCGTAGGCCACCACCAGATTGGCCCCATATGCTGGGAGCAGGTTGTTGTTAAAATTTTGCGGAGGGATTTGCAACATTCCTGCCCTCACATATTTATCGATGATTCTTTTTAGCGTGAAATAGCTCTCCGTTGGATGTTGGATCTTTCGATGTATCTGAAAATATTTGGGATACGCCCTAGTTGTTGCGTTTGGTTCTCCCACGGGGATGCCCTTTGGTTCATACACCGTTCCTCCTTGAACCATGGCATTGTAACAACTGAAAACCTCTTCTACTGTACAAGGCAACGATGGTGGATCCTCCCTATCTTTCCCAAACTTTCTCTTGTTGTCCCTCTTCATTGGTTTACCCCCATCTCATCCTTCGGTATATCCCACCCTTGGGGGCTGAGACCTCTCTCCCATAGGTTGTATCGACTGCCTGAACATCATGGGCACCACCATTGGGTTTGGTCGTACAACCAATGATATATTCCTTAGTGCTTTTAGGAATGCCACAAAAGTCCCCCTGTGCGTCTCATTAATAAGATGGCAGATGTACTGAGGAAGCAGTCCTTGCACACAGATCTGCATTACTTTTGAATCTTTGGCCTCCCCACTCACGTCGAGGGACCTTTCCCTGAACCATTGAACGTATGCCATTACATCTTCCCCTGGTCGTTGCTTCTCTCTCCCTAGTTGAGTCAAGGCGAACCCATCTTTCGTTAGAAAGAACTTCTGGACTAACAAAATGTGCATCTCCTGCCACGTGGAAACACTCTTAGGAGCTAAGTAAGAATACCGGGTATATGATTTATCGGTTAAGAATATAGAAAATTCCCTCAACCTGAGTTTCTTGTTCTTGCAGTGCGCTCCCAAATGTTCAACGAAGCGTTTAATGTACTCTGTCAGGTTCCCACTCTTTCCTGTTTATTTTTTAAAGATAAGAGGGATATAATCCTTTGAAAGTCGTCATAGATCAAACCTACCTCGCCAGCAGATTGCAAGGAATCCTGTATGAATTTCAGCATCTCTTTCCTCATCTCCTCCATGGCTGACACTATTGAAGGAACATCCAGATGAACCATGGGTTGGTCACCCGTTGTTCCCGGAACAGTCATCACGGTTAGAATGGTTGTTATTCCCAGAGTTCCCACTGTTGGATTTACAATAGGGCATATACTTACTGGGACCGTTCCTATTAGAACTTCACTTGGTGGGGGCCGTTAGGGCTACCCCTGGTGTCACGAAGGAATTGGCTTCAAATCCCCCTAATACCGTTAAAGCTATGGAAGTTTGCAGAAACTCGTAAAATTTATTCATGAGGAGTGCCGCTTGGGATGGTCCCAACCCAGCGCTCGTGGAAGCTGGTGTCACCCCTGGAATGCCTGTTTCCATTTGAACTGAGGGTACCTCTAGTTGAGGGGCTCTGTCCCTTGAAGCCTCCATCTCCCTTATCGCTTATTCCTCATTGCATTGGACATCATCAAAGTTGAGTCTACTATTAACGTTATCCTTCGACATACTCTTTTGATAGAATAATATCTCCTGAGCAGAGTCGCCAAATGTAAGAGGGTAGTTTAGATTAGATGGAGGCGTAACCCCTTTTGAGTATATTAATAATAAGTTAACCGAAGACACTCTTAATTAAATTACAAAGACCACACTCACAACTTAGTGAAGATAAACTCAGTTTGAACTCACAGATCACTCGTGTATAACTCATAAGATAATAACAAACTCAGAAGTAACTCTTTTGGAGGTAGAGAGAAGTAAGAACCCTAGATACTCTTTAGCAGGTAGCCAAACACCCCAACCACCCTCTAAGATCTCTATCAAGTATTAATGCTTCATAATAAATGACAATGGTGGGTGAATAAATTCCTTTGTTTGTAATGAAATCTCTCTCTGATGTATATTCTCTCTAGTAATAACTTCTGAAATCTCAAAAGGAACATCCTCTCCCCAGAGGTGGTTGGGGTCCTTAAATAGCCCCCACACCACTCCCGAGGTAACTCAGTCATTAATAACTGTGAAAGACATCCCTCATACTTTATGTCACAAACAATAAATGCCTGATGCACTAGTTAGCTCCACGTCATAAACATTAAATGCAAAGACATGCCTTTTTCCTAACCAGTTTGTGTCAGGGGGCTATCGTCACAAAGGTGGCTCACTAACTATCTAACAACCCCAAATACCATGGTGGTTTACTCAAGTGCAGATTTGACGTTGCCTAGCTATCTAGTGACATCACATAAAGTAGATGTGACATTAAGTAAAAGGTTGTTTGGTTCACAACTCAATACCCGATGGAACTCAAGGCTTCTCCGCCCTAGGTTCCACGGTTAGGGTCTTTTGGTGTTTTACCAGGTGCATCTAAGATGGTCAGGACAATCCTTAACGGTGCGTCACTTCTCAATCCTCTAAACCAAGTCCCTCTGAAGTTCCCACGGCAAGGTCGTTCGATAGAGTATGAAAGCTCTCCTAAGCCCTGCCAAGCCTGGTCTCTCGCTAGTACCGTTCGACCTCACATTAAAAAAATATTATACTTGTTACATCATTACAGTCGTTATAGCTCATAATCAATATAAAAAAAAGATAAAATATGACTAAGTGACACAACAAGCTAAAGTATGAGCTTCCATGCTAAGCTGCCACACTAAGCTGCCTCCCTTGAGCTACCACGTTGAGCTTCCTCGTTGTCTTAATCCCAAACACTATTGTTAATGGAGGTATTATCTCTAATCTCAAGATTACTTTCAAGCCCCCTCTACAGATACTGAGAATGAACTAAATGAGACTCTTATTTTAAATTTTATATAGGACTGATCACCCGGTATTTTTTTAGGCGGGTGTCACAGATTGTAGCAGAGCATCAAGTTCTAGTGTCCTTAGGATCCGTGCGGCTTTTCACGTTTCAACTTAGCATTCTTTAATGTAGAGCCTTATGATAGGATTATTTTATTCCTCTACATATGTGGCTTACGTTCTCCTGCTATCAAGTATAGTGATGTGATTCATACACGAGTTCGGTTGGGATTTGTACACTGAACATTCTTTGGGACGACCAACGAGGGCCATATGAAGATTGCAGGAGTAGAGGCTCAACAGAAGACATGGGGTATTCTGGAAATGGTGATCGTGATAGCAATCACCTTGATTCTTGTTCAGGCCGATGGTGATAGAATAATCACCCAGGAGCTATAGTCTCCTAAAGCACTTGATAAGAATCCAAATGTGTTAATTTAAGACCCGAATATGTTCATTTTAGTCCCTCATTTTAATTAAAATTAGCCTTATGTTCGTATTTGTTTATTTCTCAGGTCAATACGCAGTTGCGGTACAAATAATACTAAATCAGTATAATTGCGACACAATAGCGGTTAAAAGAATGCATTGAAGAAATCAAAGAGACCGCGAAGTCAGAAGTCCTATTTGAGCTTGCCGAGATCAGTTCCGATGCCCCGAACCCTATGCCTAACCTAGCCCAAACCATCACCCGAGCCCCGTGTGTGTTTAGTTTGTGCTTTTTAGATTTTTTTTGGTTTTTATTTCAAGTCATTTTATTTTTAGGATTTATTTTGGAATTATCTAAAATTTTCTTGGAATTATTTTCTATTTCTCATTATTAAGTATATTTTTATTTTTCATTTTCATTTTATTTTTATTAGTTTTTAGTTTTTAGTTTTTAGTTTTATTTTATTAGGATTAGTTTTCTTTAGGAATTTTTTTTAGTTTTATTAGATTGTGTTTTTATTAGGATTTTAGTTTTTAATTTTATTAGATTTTTAGTTTTTATTTCTTTTATTTTATTAATTGATTTTTATTTTATGTATTAGGATTTTATTTTTAGTTGATCTTATATTTTTTTTAGTTTTTAGTTTTTATTTTTATTTAGTTTTATTTTTATTTTTTTGGTGCAAATGACACACACACACACAAGTCTCATACACAACATTTACACCCAATAAATACTACCTCACCCTCACCTAATTACCCTACACCCTTATCGCACCCACCTCTTCCCAACTTCGTCTTCTACCTCCCTACAATCACTCTCTCTCTTGATTTTACGGAAACTTTGATACATGAAGTTTGTCCGCAACGACATTCCAAATCCATATCCGAAGGAAGACACAAATTAAAGTAATCAAATGGCGCGGTTGCCGATTTCTTGAAGATTGAAGCCCATGAAGATTTGTAATTTTCATTTTTCATTTTTTCATTTTTATTTTTAGTGTAGTTATTCCTTCCTCTCCCTCCTTAGACTGGTTGTTTAGGATTATTGAAGCCTTGTAATTCATTTGGGTGCACTTTGACACCATTTTATTTTTTGTAATAATTATTTAAACCTTAAAAAAAAGCAAAATGGGAAACCGGACAAGGTAGAGAGAGGGCGTTCCAAGGCGAGGATTTTTGCAGCCTCTTTACTTTGGGTGGATAGGACTCCCGGGGACGACTGAAGTAGGCGTACTTCCCCCCTGTCGACTCAACTCGGTCTTCACCCCACGCATGTAAAAATCGTGGGAGGTAAACTCTTTATCACTCGCGAATCTCCTGTAAGCAAGTGAATTTGTGATTTTTATTTCTGTATCCCACTTAAATTGGATGGTTTGATGAATAATTTACCTAAGACCTATACCCCGTCATTGCAACGAGTTGGGATTTCATCACCTACTCAATCAAATCTCCATTTGCTTGTTACCCATGCTCTCACTTAAATTAAAATCACTCAACTAGCAAGCCAAGTAGGAACGATGTTCATTAGGAACCTTTCAGAATGAGACCCTCGTAGGATACTCTAGTGAGTCCTTTCCACCCCTGCAAATCTTCATTCAACCATCTTAAGACTATTGTCTAGGGAAGCTGGGTTTTAAGTGAGGCTTCCCAGTAAAACGGGTTTGTGCTTTCCCCAGTGTAGTACCGGATAGTTGTTTGTTTTAGTAGCTAGTGTGGTGAGCCTTAACTAGTAAGCCTCTTGTCTCTCGATAAGAAAGTAGCAGCACACTTTTACCGGCGAGGCCTAAGATTCTGTGTTTTTCCCGCTCGTGGACTAATTAAAATTGACTACCCACTCACTTAATTTGAAGATAATAATTTGTCTCTGTGCTCGTTCGGACATGTTCCCTGTGTGTACGTGTCTAAATTGATCCTTTAGGTAGTCAATTTTTTTCTCCACCTGTCAGTTTGCCCACCATAAAGTCCATCGCTACTTTTTCTAGCTTTTTCGGAATTATTTTTTAACAAAAATAAAAAAATGCAAAAATATTTTCCATTTTTTCTACCTCATTTTTTTTCTCCAACCACCATAAATATTTTCATTTTTCCTTCCTAGATTTACAAAAGTCCAAAAATATTATTCATTTTTTCCTTTCTCACAAAAACCCAACAATATATTTTATTTTTTATGCCAAATTGGCACTAAATTGATCATCGATTAACACGTTGCCCTAGTGCTCCATCTCTCAATTACCTCTTAGGTGATCGTGATCTTCTCATTGATTTTCCTCCTCATATCCCCGATCCATGTTCTTCTTCATCGGAGAGGCCTAGTTCTCCCACTTCCCCTGGTTCCATTACCCCACCCATCATGGCCGACGAACGCGCTTTAAGCGACTACTTTTCCCCAATTACGGAAACTCCGCCTTCATGTATCGTTCTTTCACCAACTTCGGCCACACAATTTAACTCCCACTGTCGCAAAATCCCCGATGACTCCCAAGATTGGGAGGGAACCAATGCGTTTTAGAAATCCGACCCTCCACGTGTAGGGAACACTTCTGAGGTAAAAAATGATCCGGATTTTAAAACTTGCTACACAGCTTACACTCATTGACTAAAATCGTTGACACTCTCAGTTGCTCTATGGAACAAAATGTTTCACTTTCTAAACAAGCAATGACTGTCAACGATTCTAGTCCTTATTCTTGCAGTGTCTGCTTAAGTCAAGATCATTTAGCTCATTTGTGCCCCCTCCTATAAGATGATCCCGAACCCACCATGGACCAATCATGTTCCTTTGATACCACTAGGAAACTCGTTCCCCCGTCGTTCACTTACAATCTTAACAATAGGAATCATCCATATTTCTCTTATAAGTATGACCAGAACTTCGCTCTTTCCCAACCACAACAACATATTGGTGGTCCCCCTGGGTTTCCACACAACCCATAAAGGCAACCTCGCCCTCCTGTCCCGTATCAGTCTTCTTCTTACCATCAATCGCACTTTACATCTTCCTTTGTCCCCCACGATGGAAATTCACACAAAAATTATCAGCTTGTTCCTGTACCCCCGTCTTCCTTTGAGTATTCACAACTGCTTCATTCTCAGTTCGAGTTGGTTCACCAACCATCTTATGCCCCTATGCCCAATTCCTCTACCTCTTCTCTCTAGAATCTCCTCACTCAGTTTATGACCACTTAGAGTTAATCCCTCCAACAAATTGAGCAGCATTCAATCAATTCGAATCTCAGCGAGAGAAAGGTCATTTTCCCAGTCAACCCATTACTAACCCTAAGGGGAATGGCAAAAACTCGGTTGACGAGGTTGGTTCCACTTCCACTCCACCCACTAACAAAGCGGCTATGAAAACGGTGTCTACTCTTCACTCGGGAAAACAAGTTGATAATGGTTTTCATGATCCTAGTGATGTCCCCGACCCACCCATCCCCTCTTTTGAACCTATCCCGAAGGTTACCCCACCATCTACATCCACATCTCACACTGAGTCCGCGCCTACTGAGCCCACCTCTGTTTATATTCCCAAAGCACCCTTACCTCTTCGATTGTCTCCCACTGAGAATGCCCAACAATTTGATGAGATCAAGAAAGTCTTTCAGAATGTTCAAATTAACATTCTCTTCCTCACCACGATTCAACAAGTCCCTTAGTATGCCAAATTTTTGAAGGACTTGTGCACTGTTAAGCATAGGACAAATGTTCCTCGTGATGCTTTCCTCACTGAGCAAGCTATGTCCCTTCTCTATAATAATGGTGTTGTGAAGTATAAAGGCCCTGGTCGTCCAACAGTCTCTTGCATGTTAGGCGACAAGTTCACTACTAGTGCTTTACTTGATCCTGGGGCTAGTGTTAATCTGTTACCTTACTCCCTCTACCTTGAGTTAGGTTTACAAAACATGAAACCAACATGGGTTACTCTTCAACGTAGTGATCGTTCCGTGAAAGTACCTAAAGGAATCATTGAAGACGTTTTGGTGAAAGTTTCAGACTTTTACTATCCTGTGGATTTCATCATCTTAGACACTCCTGCGCCTGACCCAACCAATACTCCTATCATATTGGGTCGCCCATTTTTGGCCACTGCCAATGCCATCATCAATTGTCATGATGGTTCCATGAATCTGTCTTTTGGAAACATGACTGTAGAAACCAATATCTTCCACCTTATGCAACAACCGGGTGATGTCGATTCTATTGATGAGGAGTGTGTGATTGACTCCTTAGTTAACGAAATGTTGTACCAAACTTACCCTACCGATCCTCTCCAACAATGTTTGGCTCATTTTGGATCCGACTTTGACATTGATTCCTCCATCTCTAAATGCAATGCCATGTTAGATTCCACTCCACTGATGGACACTTCCTCTTAGGATCCTCCCTTAGAGCCCTTCTATGTTGATACTCTTCACTTTGTGGATTACCCTATTCCACCTATTAAAATCACTGCCACATTATATTCCTCCCCTTTATGCATTGATAGTTCTCCGGACTCCGTTTCTACGTCTGAGTCCGATGTCACTCCTACGCCACCGACTAGTTTAGAGCTTAAGCCCTTACCTCCCGAGTTGAAATATACTTTCTTAGACCCCAACAACCATCATCCTGTCATCGTTGCTTCCGACAAGACCCCTGCCTAAGAAAAGCGATTGGTCCACACCCTTACTCAGCATAGCACTACTATAGGATGGACCATTTCAGACATTTATGGTAGGAACCTTAATGTTTTTAGTCATCGCATTCATTTGGAGGAGAATGCCAAGACTTCTCGTGAACCCCAACGTCGACTCAACCCTGCTATGAAAGAAGTCATGCGTGCTGAGATTTTAAAATTGCTCGATGCCGGTATTATCTAACCTATATCGGATAGTTAATGGGTCAGTCCCATTTATGTAGTACCGAAAAAGTCTGGTGTCACCGTCATAAAAAATAGTGGCAATGATCTTGTGCCCACCCGTATGCAAACGGGCTGGCATACTTATATTGACTATCGAAAGCTAAATGTTGTCACTCGCAAGGACCATTTTCCTCTTCCCTATATCGGCCAAATGCTCGAATGTTTAGCTGGCCATGCATATTACTGCTTCCTTGACGGCTATTCAGGATACAACCAAATTCCTATTGGCCCTAAAGATAAAGAGAAAACTACCTTCACATGTCCCTTTGGCACTTTTGCCTACTCTTGCATGCCCTTTGACCTTTGCAATGCACCCACGACATTTCAACAGTGTATGATTAGAATTTTTAATGACATAGTAGAATGATTTCTCGAAATCTTTATGGATGATTTTTCTATGTTTGGTTCTTCCTTTGAGCAATGCCTTTCTCACCTCACTATGGTCCTCAAACGGTGTCAAGAAAAGAAATTGGTCCTCAATTGGGAAAAATGCCACTTTATGGTAAAAAAGGGGATTGTTTTAGGTCACGTAGTCTCTCATGATGGTATTGAAGTAGATAAAGAAAAAGTCAACATATTTTCCTCGCTTCCCATTCCTAAGTCTGTTATGGACATTCGTTCCTTCTTAGGACATACGGGCTTCTACCGTCGTTTCATCCAAGCCTTTTTTGAAATCACTCGACCTTTAACCACCCTTTTATCCAAATATGTTCTATTTGTCTTTGACGACGCGTGTGTCACTTCTTTTGAGCGCCTTAAGGCCGAGCTCACTTATACTCCCATAATTCAACCTCCTAATTGGTCTTTACCTTTTGTTCTCTTGTTTGACGCCTCTGATTTTTCTCTCGGTGCCGTACTTGGCCAAAGGGTTGACAAGCGCCAGCACGTCATTTATTATGCTAGGAGAACCCTCTATGATGCTCAACTTCATTACACGACCACCGAAAAGAAGTTGCTAGTTGTCGTATTCGCACTCGATAAGTTTAGGTCATATTTCATCGGTTCTCCTATCATAGTTTACACTGACCATGCCGCCTTGAGACACCTTCTTCAGAAGAAGGATTTTAAGCCATGATTGATACGGTCGATTATCTTTCTTTAAGAGTTTAACCTCGAGATTCGCAGTAAGAAAGGTGCAAAAAATTGGTTGCAGACCATCTCTCCGGCCTCACTGTTACGTCTTACTCTGATCCTGTCCTTATTTCTGAAACCTTTCCCGATGTGCAACTTTTTGCTATCTCCACCTCTCCTTGGTATGGTGATATTGTTAATTTCCTTGTTACCGACCAACTTCCCAATCATTGGTCGAAACACAAGCGTTCTAAGTTCATGGCCCAGGTTAAATTTTACTCTTGGGATGATCTATTACTTTTTAAGTATTTCCCTAATGAAGTCATTCTCCGATGTGTTCCTGACCATGAACAATCTTCTATTCCTTCCTTTTGTCACGATGGTGCCTGTGGTGGCCACTTTGGCTCCAAGAAAATTGCCACCAAAATTTTGCAAAGTGGGTTCTACTGGCCCACTATTTTTTCGAGATGCCCACCCCTACTGCCTCTCTTGTGCCCAATGCCAACAATCGGGGCGTATCTCTCATCGTCACATGATGCCTCTCACACCCATTCTCATCGTCGAAATCTTCGATGTGTGGGGGGGAATTTATTTCATGATTCATTTTCCCTCATCTCATAGTTTCCATTATATTCTTGTTTCAGTTGATTATGTTTCCAAATGGATTGAAGCCATCACTTGTCGCACCAATGACCATCGCAGTGTGGTTAATTTTCTTAATGAGTATGTCTTCACATGCTTTGGAAGTCCCAAAAGTATTATTTGTGATGGGGGTAAACATTTTTGTAATCACATCTTTGAACATCTCGTGAAAAAGTATGGTGTTACCCACAAAGTTGGTCCCTTTTACCACCCTCAGACTAGTGGTCAAGTTGAGGTCTCCAACCGTGAAATCAAGAAAATCCTAGAAAAAACAATTAATCCTAATAAGAAAGACTGCTCCTGACACTTGAATGATGCTTTGTGGTCATACCATATTACTTTTAAGACTCAGATTGGCATATCTCCTTATCTCTTAGTCTTTGGTAAACCATGCCACTTACCTGTCGAGCTTGAACATAATGCCTATTAGGCTGTCAAAGCCCTTAATTTTGATATCGACGAGGCTTGCATCCATCGAAAGCTCCAACTTAATGAATTAGAGGAGATACGAAATGATGCCTATGATTTTTCCAAGAAGTACTAGGACAAAATGAAGTGGATCCATGACCAAAGCATCCTCCACAAGGAATTCCACCCTGGTTAGATTGTGCTGTTATATAACTCCCGTCTTCATCCCTTCCCCGGGAAGTTAAAACCAGGTGGGCTGGACCCTTTGTTGTCGAATCTGTTACTCCCTATGGTGCCATAACAGTTCTAAATCCCACGCATGGTAGCCTCTTTCAAGTCAACAGTCAACGTTTGAAGCCTTTCTTATAGCTTGGCCCCTCTCAAATCGAATAACTTGACCTTGTTGACCCCATTTATGAAGATTGAATGTTCAGTTTTATTTGGGGGTGATTATCATCACCCGATTTTTTTCTGCCCTGTGCTTTCATAGATATTTTCTTTAGGGTGAGATTGGTTCGGTCTGGCTGAAGACATTAAACTTAGCGCTATCGAGAGGCAGCCCGTCGTTTATCGTTTCTGAGTATGAGCCTTATCCTATTTGGGGGTGGTGTTTCATATCAACTAATGATTTTCACATGCTTTATAGACTTGTATGTATTTGTGTCGCATTTGTTCTTCAGATTCCATCTCTCTCCATCATGAAGTACATCTTCATTAGCGCTTCATTATGGTAATATCTTTCCTCCCTTGTGCTTCTCAATTTTGTATATATAGTTTTAAACATCGAGGACGAGGTTCTCTTTTGTATGGGGGGTGGGAAATTTATCGAAATCGTACCTATTTTGAAAAATTCTCAGAAACAAGTGATTTTAAACTTTTTGTGTAGTTAAAAAATTGAATTTTATGACATGGATTGTCTATCATCCCTCTTTTAGAAATCTCGGAATACCTGTGTTTGACCCAAAAATTACGCTTTTAACCTTAAATTAATTAATACCTCTTAAAGCGTACTTGCACCATGAGTTCCTAAACTCGTAAATTTGTACTATCACGTTTACAATCCAAAGTTGAAGAGTAACTATATTCTCAAGAGAGCCTTAAAAGATCAATAGTGGCGACTTAAACCAGTGAGATTTGAGCTTTCCACCTTTTTGAGTGTTTTTACATATCTCCGAGTCACGAGTTGACTTAACTTTCTTTGGATACCACACTTAGCCGTTGCATGATCTCATTATTTTTTTCAAATTTGGCTTAATTACTGAGAATGACATCATCTTCGATTTATAAGAAACATGTGTCTTGTAGTTTGTCCCGAGCACTAAACCGATTTTATCATACACTTATCATTTTTACCCTTCACTCCACCTATTATCATTCCATGTTTTCTTTACCCATATATGTCCTAAATACCATCCATCATTGTCATTGTTTTTAGAAAAAGAGTGTTTGAAATTATCAATGTAAATTGTCTTCATTTTCATTATGAAAAGAAAAAAATGCATCGCAATAAAAAAGGGAAAAAATAAATAAATAGAAAAAGAATCTGAAAAAAAAAGAAAGAAAAGAAAGCTTGCCATCATAATTTTATAAAATGAAGTCATTAGTCAGTCAAAGTGTGTTTCACTCTTCTAAAAAACCCTACACTATCGTCTTCATTTTCCTATTATGCCTTACATAAAACCCATTTTCACCCTTGGTAAAACGTTTGGGTAAACGAGAAGTCTCTATGGTGAATAACTCGAAATTCTCGACATTGTGATTAACATTCCTTCATAAGATCAAATTTTTTCATGTATCCGTCATTTTCTATAAAGTGTGTGAGACGTTTGAAGTTGCTTATACATACTCGCCTCCTCACACACTAGAGAGATACACTTAACCAATTCTCAGAGAGTTCGATTCAAAGAGATATATCCAGTGAGAATTGTGGTCAAAGTGTCGATTCTTAAAAGGCGATCTTGGAATTACTCTAATGATACTTAAGATTGTTTCACACTAACACATGCTGAGTTTTAGGAATGATTACACTTTGTGGTATTAAGTAATTTTATATCTTCTTTTGATAGTTGAAAATGGTATTCCTTGACGTCCATCTTAGTTGAGTTGTATAGCGGTTCATCGTCAAATTTGAAACTGCATCCAATAAACATTTTTATTTTGTAGGTATATTCACTCCAAAACCTTCACGAGACACCACTCGTCCTGTAGGGCAACCTATAGGTTTAATGGATTGTTGCACATGCTAAGTGCAATCGCCAGTCCCTGCGAAAGTGGCACACTTTTGGTTACTTATCTCTGTTTTCTCTCTATTTTTGCTTGAGGACTAGTAATATTCTGTTTGGGGGTGATGTGATAAGCACCCAAAAGTGTTAATTTTAATCCCCGAATATGTGCATTTTAGTCCCTCATTTTAGTTAAAATTGGCCTTATGTTCGTATTTATTTATTTCTCAGGTCAATACACAGTTGCGGTAGAAATAATGCTAAATCAGTATAATTGTGACATAATAGCGGTCAAAAGCATGCATCGAAGAAATCAAAGAGATCGCGAAGTCAGAAGTCCTATTTGATCTTGCCGAGATCAGTTCCGATGCCCCGAACCCTAAGCCTAACCTAGCCCAAACCATCACCCGAGCCCCGTGTGTCTTTAGTTTGTTCTCTTTATATTTTTTTAGATTTTTATTTGAGTCGTTTTATTTTTAGGATTTATTTTAGAATTATCTAGAATTTTCTAGGAATTATTTTCTATTTTTCTATTTCTTTTTATTTTCTATATTTTTATTTTTTATTTTATTTTTATTGGTTTTTAGTTTTATTTTATTAGGATTAGTTTTCTTTAGGAATTAATTTTTATTAGTTTCATTAGATTGTGTTTTTATTAGGATTTGAGTTTTTATTTTTATTAGATTTTTAGTTTTTATTTCTTTTATTTTATTAATTGAGTTTTATTTTATATATTAGGATTTTATTTTTAGTTGTTTTTATCTTTTTTTTAGTTGTTAGTTGTTATTTTTATTTTTATTTATTTTTAGTTTTTTTAGTGCAAATGACACACACACACACACACACAAGTCCCATACACAACATTTACACCCAACAAATACTACCTCACCCTAACCTACTTACCCTACACCCCCATCACACCCAACTCTTCCCAACTTCATCTTCTACCTTCCTATAATCACACACTCTGTTCTACATTATTACTAACACAACCCATAACCAAAACACCCACCACCCTTATCTCTTATACCCTCATATACCCCTCCCCGAGACCTGCTATACCCATGCCCGACGGACCTCCAACCCGCGACCCAGCCAAGCTCCGACCCCAGCAAAAATCGGCGACCCACTCGCCTGAACCACCTACTAGAACCCTCTGCTCCGACCATTACCACTCCACCACACACGTCACCAGACCTCGGCCAAAACTCGATAGCCCGAATCCATGAGTTGTGACCCGCCACCATGCCCAACTCGCACAGTTCGAACCCATAGCTGCGTAACAAACCCAAAACCGAAACCAACAAACCAAAAACCCGGAACCGAAATCGGGTTTATACTCGAAACCCAATCCAAGTCTTACCAATCCGTGGGTTATCAAACAAGAGAATGGGAAGCTCATTAAAAAAAAAACTCTGAGACTCTCAACACATTACAGAACACGAGAGGGATAGAAAAAAGAAAAAAGAAAAAAAAGAGACTGCAAAGGGTACAAAAAAAGTCAGAAAAATCATAAAAAACTTAGTTTAGGATTAGAAAAAATTGTTAGGTTCAGTTTTTATTTTCAGTTTTGTAAACTAGTCAATTTTTGTGATGAGTTTCAGACGCGTGTTCATGCACACAGTTGACACAGGAAATTATTGCGTATCATATTTCTTTCTCTTTCTCTTTAGTTTCTTGTTTGTTAATTGTGCTTGTGCTGAAATTTTAATCAAATCTGGCTAAACACCCCATTCAAGGGGTGGGATGAAATGCATATGTTGAGTTAATTAATTGAATAATTGTCTTTGATGTGTTTTAGGCTAATTAAATTAGGAAAAATCACACATTAATTTATATAACGAGAGTTAATAAATTAATGTTAAAAATTGATATTTGATTTTTGGATTTGACTTACAGATATGTTTTATTCTTAAATTCAAGTATTAATTCTTTATGAGCAATTCAAAGATCCGTACGAATTTTATGAATTGATCTTAGCGGATAATTTGTAAAAATAAGTGGGAATAAAAAAAAATTGTAGTGACAATTTCAGTTTTAATTGCTAAAAAAAATGATGTTGAATTTAGGATTGTAACGAAAGTTAAATTTTAAATTAAATATTATTTCGAACGTATCAAATGAATAGTTATGAAATTAAATTAAATTAATTACGTGGTCTAATCCCACCTCTTGTTTCTTCTCATAAATTCTTAAACTAGAATACTTTTTAATTTTTCGTAGTCATTTTAATTGCATAAATTTTTCGTTTCCTCCCTTGATATTTTTTCTGTAAATAAAAAATTAAAAACACAAAAAGATTATTTTTATAAAAATTGAAGTTGCAAATTTTCACGATAATCGTTTCAACACATGAAATTGTATTGTTATCTGAATTTACCGCGATACTAAAATTTTACAAGTTTTATAGGTGACTTCAAGGGAACTTTGATACTCGAAGTTTGCTCGCAACGACATTCCAAATCCATATCTGAAGGAATACACAAATTAAAGTAATCAGAACTATTGTAGATAACGGTGGTACAATTTCAGCCTTACCCAGCGTAGTTAGCAAGGGGTTGGAAAAGTGTGGAGGGACCCTTTTGGAAGGGAAATCTGTAAGGATTCGAGTAGCAGAGTAGCGTGATAAGTCAATAGGAGGAGATAACCTAAAGATAATTATGTAGGGTGGTGTGCGATATCACCTAGGACTAAATTTTGAATGAAACATTGGCCTAGTGGGGCGGTGTTGTAGTGGTTGGAGTCAGTCACCACATCCATAGAGAAATACCATAAATAATAAGGAATTTAGGGTACGATTTGACCGTAAATCTTCGCATCAGCTGATTAAACCGATAGGCAAAGGAGATTTTAGTACTTACTTCAGAAGGGCCAGACATGAGGGAAAATTGAATTATGTAGCAAACTTCGTACCCAATGAGGTGGATGCGGAGGTTAAGAAAGGGTCCTTGAGTTAATAATGGACTCGTGGGTAATACACAAGCATGGATGGAAAACTCCGGCTAAGATGACTGGTGCTATAGTCATCAAGGTAGTATGTTTTTGATTTGGTATCAATACTTCTGCGAGAAGGAAGACAAAAGAGGTGGAGTATCTTACTAAAAGGAAAGATCATAATTAGTAGTGCTAGTGAGGCACCACAAGGGGATAACCAGTAAAGGAATCCATTTATATGATTTATATCAGTTAAATTCCTACCGATTGACGGTGGATTTAATACGTGTCGCCGAGGCAAGCAATGAGTCCCATAGGGCTAGAGAAGCCAAATGGACAACGGGGGTAGCAATTAGGGTCTAGACTACCAAGTACGCGAGAACGACAACCTCAGCATGGCTATTGGGACCAGAGGCAGGGTATTGACACAGAGAGGTGTCTTATGTGTGGAAAGTGGGACCACAACAATTGATTATGTACATAGTGAGTTAGGGTATAGGAGTGGTATGCCTTACAGGGACAACAATTATGAAGTTTTGGTTCAATGGGATGAGAATATTATGTCCAGGAACCATTTGGGCTGCCGGTGTATAGGCGAGTGGAAGTATGAATTTTATCCTCGGATAGATGGGGTGAACTTTGTGACACGAGTGGTCACAATATTCTTCTTAACACTATATTCGCACGGGAGATAAGTTTAGTGGGTGCATCATAGTGTTACTATTAAGTATATGTTTACCACGGGGTAACGGGGCTCTCTTTTGTTTTACCTGCAGGGGATAAGGTGTGAACACTGAGAGGGTATATTTTATAAGGTTAACTCATTTTGAGAAGTTTTAAGAGAGCATGATTTTTTTGGGTATGGACTGGTTAACGATGGGTAAGCGATGGTGGGAAATTACAACAAGAATATCGTGTTCGCAGTTCCAAGGCAGGATGTGTGTCCTTGTGCGATGACTCATCTGAAAGAGGGTCGAGCTCGTGGTTATATTAATTCATGAGGTAGATTTCAAAGGGTACAGTTGTCTAGTTATATTAAATCCCGGTGCGTAGGGACTTTTACTGATGTGATTCAGGGCATGGTGGATTGACCATGGGGAGGAGAGATTTAGCTTATTAAGGACTTAGCGTTAAGGACTCCGTGATAGTGCGAGCGCGTCATCATAGAACTCCTTTAGAGATGCGGGAGTCGATAATCAGACCTATGAGTATAACGACATAGTTTTGAATGTTCCGATTATATAATTGGGTCAAAGGAAATCAATGAACGGCAATGCTAGTGTTTAATGCATTAGGGAAAGTTCCTTTGGGCTCTGTTGTGAAATGTTATGCGCATAATCCCTAATAAACGTCGGTAGTGGAAAGACGTTATTGATTGCTAGGACACCAGTTTAAAGGTTGATTTTTGAATGTGTGGAGTTACACTTTGAGGTGAAAGCTATTACGCTATAAGGCCAATATAGCCGGGTAGTGCTACGAAAGAAGCACTGAGAAAACTTTTGCACCACAAGTTATTGAGCAGGGCAACATCGAGAAGATTAAATTGCGATTTGGGGAAATATTGAATGTAATAATATGATATAGTGTGATCTTTGGGATAACCTTAAAAGAAAAATATTATGTATGTGATGACTGTGATGTTGTGAAAATATGCACGGGATATAAGGTGTATGGCCACCCTACTTAGTGTGATTTCAGAATTGTCTTAAATAAAAGAATGTGTAAATAAGCGTGTGGATTATATACCTGTACGGAAATTAGAAATAAGTGGAAGAGTGTAGTGAACTAGAATCCGTTTGAGAAATAAAATAGCTCGACTATTAGTATATCAACGAGAACGATCTCCGCCGTGAGTAGTGAAAAAGCGGTGGAGGCACATGTAACAAGATATCTTTAGGCAAGTAAGAAGCCACACTTTTGGGAAAGTAGAAAAGAGTCTCACTTAGTCAGAAGCCTAGTATGGTTTTACGCATTGATAATGTGTATATTCCCACTCATGCGATGTAAATATTTGAGCATGGGGATTTATGTTATATGAGACATAATGAAGTTGTCTTCAGGTACACCATTTAAGGGTAGAAAAGGTTGATTCGAGGTTATCAACCGGTATTTTTGTAATTTTCCAATTCCAACAATGGGATTTACACGTGAATTAGTAAAATTCATAATTTGGCCATCCATTGTCGGGGAGAGGTGAGGGTAATCGAGTTTGCAGAATGGATTTACCAGAACGATTGATTGTTAAATCTGGTTGGGTTATACGATGTGCAGTACATCCAACTATTCAATTGAAAAGAAGAAGTCAAACATTAAAGGTTCTCGGCCAATATTGTTGCGAATTTGGATGAGACCTTGCAGTCCCACCTCTGGTAAGAAGTGTTAGGAGGCGGTAGGGATGAAGTTACATAGTGTACCAGACGTGTCACCCATAACTCGATGGGTGGACGAGAAGCGACTAGGTAGTAGGAAAAATCGAGGCATGTGCATTTTAGATTTTGGGTAATTTGGGAGTAGTAATTACCACTGGTAGAGTTACGTGTGATACCTCGTAATGGTAAAGTATCTGCGTGACACTTTTGGGGAAAGTATTGCTATCCAACCTTTGGTTGTTAAAGGGTGGGGAAATGACAAACCGCTAGGACCCAAAATGAGTTATGGTCCATCAGCGGGATTGAGTAAGTTATGTCTTTCGATATAATTCAGGAACGTAATGAGGAGTAAATTACCGTGCGTTGAAGGTGGAAGTCTGAAAGGCGTAGTCAGGAATTATTGTGGATGATTACCCGAAAGATAGTCACGCATTTGGCAACAAGTAAATTGACACCCATACAGGAAGGGAATTTCCTAACATAAAGATAGTAGAGCCGCTGGAGTATAGGATCATCGTTTGAGTCACTGTATGGTCGGGGGACCATCGAGTTAGAGAATGGTGACCATCGAGAGGGATTCCTAGCATGGATCACTCGAGGAGATTGAATTGCAGCCGAACATCACATATGAGGAGAGATATAAGGCTATTTTGGGTCGCAGTGAGCGAAAGCTACTATTTAAGGTGGTACTACTAGTCACAGTTTAGTGGGGGCGTAATAGTATTGACGAGTATTTATGGGAGCGGGAAGAGGATATGCGAGAGTAGTATCCAGAGTTATTCATCGCAGGTATGACCTAATTTCAGGGACGAAATTCCTTTGTAAGGGGGGAGTGTGTAACACCCCATATTTCAGTGCATCTAATATTTAATTAATTCGGGGAAATTTAAATTACTTGTGTGTTGTAATTTAATGGAATTAATAATTATGTTAATACTTATGTACATATTAATCGAGAGAATAAGTGGTTAATATTTCTGAAATTTGAATTACTAAGTGCACAGTAATAATTTAATTACACCATAACGTGTATTAGTGACGTGACATTTATTTATCTCAGTCAAGAGTTGGTATAGACTAATTTGGGTGTGAGAAGGATTTTTATAAATTAATTCAGATGTCAATTCTGAGTGCATGGTTGAGTCTGAATGGGACGAAATAGTCAGAAAAGTGTACCCGGAGGTAGTAAATGGGTCACATGGGCATTTTTAGGCATAATCGGGCCCACACGGGAGTGTTCAGGTCATTTGGGCTTGGCCCATTAGGCTAGAAACGGGATTTGGTATAATGAAACTAGGTCTTGGAGTATTGAATGGCAGAAATTGTACTCCAAACCTAGGGATTTGAGAGAGAAACAGAGGAAGAAAATTGAGAGCAATATGGGGAGCTTTTGAAGACAAATCAAGAAAGGAATTTGGGTATTCTTCATCAAACCTTCCTGTACCTCAACGGATCAAACTCTATGAACAATTAGAGGAAAGTGGTTAACTTGCTGTGCTTTTAAATTTTTGATAATCAATTCATATTTTTGTGAGTGAATCTGAAATCCGTTTTTGGGTGGGTATTCATGTGAAATTGGGTTTTCGGTGATAGATACACTTGGATGAAATTAAAAGTGGAATTGATTGTGTTATGTGGTTCTAGAATGAAAGATATGAATCATATATTAAATCAAGTAGGAATTTGGTGACTAATTTCTGACATTGGAGTGGTAATAAAAACAAACCGATTTAAACCTGAAAAAATACCTGAATATGTGAACTTGAGATTTAGGCATATTGATTTATGATTTGAGGTCTCTAGTGTATTTAGTACCTAATATCATAAGGGGTTGATGTTAATAATGTTCGACGATTTTCTGGAAAAAGGGGAGAAAAGCTTAAGGTTCTTTAATGGCTGAAAATAGAATCGGAGAAGAAAGTGACTTGCTCGATCGATCGATCGACCCAGGGGAGTCGATCGATCGAGGGTCCCATATTTTTGGCAGTTCGCCGAGTTTTATATATAAAGGGAATTTAAATTTTAAGTTTAATTTCTAGGTTAAATAAATTCGAGGCACACATTCCTAACAATTATGGGGGAAAGTAATTGGGATTAGGGAGGATTTATGTGGGGCACTTCATGGATAAATTTGAGAAACTCGAGTCCAAAATAATTTAATACAGATTCAAGTGAGAGGGTCCGGATATTGGTTGAGCGACTCCAAGGCAGTGAATTAATTATGGAAAGAAATTAATTAATTTGGAGTCGGGATATTAACTCAGGTAATATTTAATTTCGGGCCAAGTGAGCGAGCCCGGGTGTATAGGTTAGGTGACACCATGGTAATAAATTAATTAATGTGTGAATTAATTAAATTAGAGTCGAACTATTGATTCGGGAAAGTATTATATTAATTAACGTGTAAATTAATTAAACTAGAGTCGGACCATAGACTTGGGAAAAATTATAGGCTAGTGCTACAGATTTTTGTGGGTGGTAATGCCGGGAACTAATTGTTATATATATATATATATATATATATATATATATATGTATATATATATATATATATATATATGTATATATATATATATATATGTATATATATATATATACACGGTGTAGTGATAGTATATATATATTCTGTGTGCTATTAAATATCAGTGACTAGATATTTATTTAATTTATATGCTCTAGTGCTATCAAGGGAGGTTGCACAAAGTGGGTGAATCCCTTATCTTGAGGAGTAGGGAAAGTATATCCCCAGGTCATAGCATCCATTATATGAGTGAGGGGCTCATCTCACTTTCAGGGAAGGAATATGACCGCCTCCACTACGTTTATATTTTGGGCTAAGTTGGTGAGTGATTTCGACTTGGGGTAACTAGGTTATGTGATCACACCTAGTGTGATAACACTTTAGAGAATACATCCAGTGAGTTATTACTCAGGAGGATGGGCTATATATATGTTCAACATATGTGTGAATGTTGTAATGTGGGTCTACGTATGTAATGGGATAAATAATTATATACGAGAAATTTAATACATGGAGGAAACAACATTACTTATATAACTAGTGAATGTTATATGTCTTTCAAGGAAAGATGATTAATTAAGTTAAGGTGATAAATAACTTATATATAATGCATTAACAATACTCAGGCTTTAGTAGGGCGGTTGCCAAGAGTTATATCAAATATTTAGTTTCGGGATAGAGGACTAGATGGGACATAAAGAAAGCGTTAGGTTTGCACATTAGTTGAGGGGTTAGTATGTCCTTAAGAGAGTGCGACACTAACTTAAATATGAAGCGCATTCATGCATTTTTAATTGTTATTATGTTAATCACTTGCTAAATATTTTCAAAACATTTTGGGTTCTAACCCTTGCTATCAAATATTTTCAAAATCTTTTAAGTGTGCATCCACAGGGATGCGAGACTTGATTTCATTCCAGGGATTCACTGCTGCAACATATGTGGATGTTTCATGATTTGGATAAACGCTTCTCTCATTATATTTCTAGTATATGAGTATTATTACAGTCTATCTCGAGCATGTCGCTCACAGTTTATTCAGTTACTCCATTTCAGATTGTGTGGGATTTATTATTCTGTTAGTTTGGTTTATCTTAGTTTTCGCCGATTGTTTATTAGGCAAGATTTTTATTAATCTATGCGATTATTAATTCCTTCATCATTGGATGTATTATTTTTATTTCCGCACTTATTTTGTTTGGATTAATAAAGATAAAATTTGGCACCAGCTTTTTGAATACTAGGTGGTTAGTAAGTTTTAAAAAGTTTTTGACAGTGATGCTAAGAATGAACCAAATGAGACTTCTGTTTTAAATTGGATATAGGACTGATCACCCGATTTTTTATTAGGAGGGGTGTCACAATTTCTTGGTAAAGTATTGAGAAATAATAGGGAACCTCTTCAAAAGCATTCTCGAAGGTTTAAGGACCTCCGTTATATAAGAAAGTAATGATAAAAGCCTTAGAAGCTAAGAATTGCAGCTCCGCTATGAGTCTTATGACTCTAGAACTCTTAATCAAATAACGGTGAAAGCCTTATATGTTTAAATTGAAGTTACAATAAGGGTCCTAAGACAAAAAAACTATAATCAACTAAGGATGACCGCCTTAGAGTCTTAAATTGAAGTTGTACCAATGGACCTATGACCTCAGAACTATAATCAACAAAGGATGAAATCCTTAGAGGTTTAAATTTAAAGTTCCAAAAAGGTTCCTAAGACCTCTAAACTTTAATCAACTAAGGATGAATGTTTTAGAAGTTTAAACTTAAAGTTTCACTAAGGGTCCTGAGTCCCATGAACTCTATTCATCTAAGGATGAAGGCCTTAATGGTTTAACTTTAAAGTTCCACTTAGGGTCCTAAGACCTATAAACTCTATTCAACTAAGGATGAAAGACTTAGAGGTTTGAGACTTTTCTTTTTACCTTTGTTTTAAAATAGAAAATTTGAGAATTTTTGTGTAAACTCTGCCCCCCCCCCCCCCCCCCCCCCCCAACAAAAAAAAAATTAAGAGTGGGAGTTTTAAAATTTGAACTTCTCAGTTATGGTTTTAAGTGATTTTCACCTTTTGAGTGCCTACCCCCTTAAACATATTTTATAGTAAGGATTGAAAACATATTTAGGTGTAAAAGAGTCCTTTAAATTGACTATTTTGGATCGTTAGATCTTAATTAACTCAAGAAGAATCAAGAATGGAAGCCTTGGTAATTCCTTTAGTCTATCGAGGGTCCTTAAACCTTAGACTATTTATTCGAGCCACGGATGAGTGCCTTGAAACTCTAATTGGGTCTTTATGACCATAAAGTTGTATGAACCAAGGATGAAACACTTTTAATATTTAAAGTCGTCCGTCTGAGATCTCTTGGATGTCAACCGTTTAATTTAGAGCCAAGGATTAAATCATTGCAACTCATATTGGGTTGTTGTACCTTAGTTTTTATTCATATTAATAACTCCTTTGATTCCCTCTTTTAGTTCGAATAAATAACTTTTGTTTTACCCTTGGTCTTTATGGAACCAACAATACTTGGACTTGTCCCTCATAGTCTTGGGTGGAGGTAAGAGCTCTCGTGTTTTTATAATTACAAAGATGCCTTCTTTAGTGGATGTGAGTGGAGTGAAATGTTTATCTTTTAGAGGTTCGTTCTTATTTTCTTCGTTTTTTCTTTTTTTTGTCCCAATGGTCTTAAAATACTTTCAGATATGGGAGAATACATGTTTCCTTTCCCTTATGAAGGGTAGGATATTGTACGTGTAGTTGTGATCTCATATTTTGCATTCATGTACTTTTGATCTCTTACTAGTAGCTCTGTTATGGTTCAAGGGGGGTTTCTTGCTAAAATATCTCAATAAGTCCTCCAACATAAGGCCTGGGATAAAGAAAGCAACACAAATAGTGTCATTCAAGTCATTCACTTATAGGGCTTCCTAGTTGAACCTCTTGGCATATTCGTTGAGGCTTTTGCCAAATTTTTATTTGAAATGGAGGATAAAAGTAACAAGCTTTCTTATTTTCTGAGCACCTATGAAATAGCTGACCAAAATTCTAGCCAATTCTGTGAAGTTCCCAATGGTCCCCGGTTTGATCTAAGCAAACCAACGTCTAGTTGTCACCCTTAGAGCAGTAGGGGAAACTCTGCAAATAAACTAATCTGGGCTATCTTCGAGAAACAAGAGGGAGATATAAGTCCCTAGGTGAGTAATGGTATCTTTGGACCCATCTAAAGGCTAAATTCTAGGCTTCTTCTACTTATAGGGAAGATCGTAGTGTTGAATTTCATTGGATAAGGGTGATAGCATCTCCTAGAGTGCTAAATATATGGTTTTTGGAGTTTGCATTTTATATTAGTTGAGTAAATGCCCTATTATATCATACATCTTCTTGATTTTATTATCCCAGGGTCATGCTACCCTAGAACCTCTGTGGGATCGATCTCTGAGAAGTGATAATTAATCCTTACTGAGGATGCAGGTCACTAATCTTTGTGGAACTTGGGCTATACGTTCTTTATTATTTTATCATTCTCGTCGAGGCTTGTGGTTTCCAAATTACCACTATGCTTAAATCTGGTTCTTTCCTCCACTATAGGTGGTAAAGGGAGTCTCTCGAGAACATTATTGATCTAGTCCCGTGGCTCCATCCAGTGAGCCTCCATTTTTATGATGGAGTGAGCTAACTTTGCGTTAATAGTCATACCAACATGAGAAAAGTTTTTATATGATATTTGATTATGAGGAATAGTCATTTACATATATGACAACAAACTAATGGGTGTTTAAAATCTTCTGAGACCTTAAACCCAATAGGTACTCCCCACCAGCCCTTAGATTAGTTAGTGGGGAGATGTGTCAAAATGAGATAAAATGATATAAAGTGGTTAATACCTCAGATGAGTTAACTATTTCCACTTTAAATGATGTTTCCCTGGATATTATGTTGTAAATGAGAATATTACTACCAAAGTACCACTTGGGCTTTGGCCAAGGTGGTATAGGTTCTTTAGGTCTTTGTTACTAATCAAAGGATCCTTAGGGAGTAACTCATGGACTCCTCAATAAGAATCTAGAGAGAATAGAAAGTTTGATAGGTTGGAATTGATTCAAATCCTCTTTTGTACTCAACTAATAATGTGTTAGCCAAAGCTAAAATAATAAAATATTTGGGAGACAAAGGACTCTTTGCCGTTCTAGTGGTTTTTGGGTGATCTTTCTCTTGAATGGTTGGTTAACTTTGATAGTAAGATTGCTTGATTCTTTTTGGATGCGCCCTTAATCATTCCCAAGCCTTCTATCTATATGCATTACTGAGGAGGGAGAGTGAGTGCGCTTTAACTACATGGGTTGGGCTACTAAGAGGTCTGACAGTTATAGTAAGATGGTGGAGTGTTGGTGAAAAGATTAATGGTGGTGTAAGGTCGTTGATGGGAGAAATAAATGAAGATTCGATCATACAATCCTAGTGGGAGTGAGTGATCTCAGAATGCAGAATAATGTCCGTACTCTCTACCTTCCAGCCAGAGAAGTTGTACAAGCTCTGTTGGACGTCTAAGTGGTTCTATGGTGACTGAGGTCACTTTTGAATGGTATGAACTTATTCTAGTGACATATCATGGGAATTCCTCCTTGGATATTGGATTATCAACTAAGCAAAGGCCAGTTCCTTCTAGGCAAAGGTTTGTTGAAATATCCTTAGACTTAGATTTATTCTTCCTGAGGTCTTTGAGATTTTCTTATCAAGGTCTGATAATGCGACTGAGTTCCATGTATCTTGGAAGGTGTTTCTATGGTCTTTTACTCTGTTGTGGACCTTTCTTTAACACAACCATGGTCTTTGAGGATTAACACCTAGTTTAGCAAAGCTCTTTGATTAACCTTGGGACCTCTTCCCTTTCATAGATGGAGGTAAAAGCTTGTCAAATTTTGGAATGTCCCAGAAACCAAATGTGGTATCATCACTCTATAAATACACATGTAATTTTTTTAATTCAATTATTTCTTCCCTCTTCATCAAAACTCATATATGTGTCTGTCTAAGAGATAAAGAGTGTAACACATCATTTCTCATTTGGTTTATCTCGTTCTTCTTATTTGAAGTGGTACTATAAGAAGAAGATCGTCATAATCTGGGAGGAAAATGCAAAAAAATTTAAAGAACCATTGCGGGACAAATATATATCAAAGCCATAGTGTCAAACACTAGCCTCGATCGTCTGTGAGGTAATTTATTTTTCTACATCTTCAAAGTCACAACAAGTTTAAGTTTTATTCATATTTAGTTACAAATTCTTATTTATTTAGTTCTTTTTGTCTAAAACACATATTAGACTTACAAACTTAAGCTTAATTTTCTTTCTATCTTCATAGTGTTTCATTTTTATAAAAACATAAACATATTGCAAGTCAATTTCATTGTCACGTCATTTTACTAGTTTCTAACTGTCTTAATCAATGTTGAAGTTATAAATAATTATAATCTTTTAGATTGGAATTTAATATTCTAAATATGTGATAAACATAAATCCTAATTGAGTTCTGTAATTTTTTAATTTCACAGATTTAGAAACCAACTCTACCAATGACTCACTTCCTGGTTTTTGTTCCATATAAGTCATGGGGAGAAACGTGAGTAATTTTATGGAAATTATTTAAGATATGGAGACAAAATATTTTATCTCACTACATTAAATCTTGAAAATTTCATAAACGAGGACGCTCCTTGATACGTCATCAATATTGCATATCCGCGCCCATTATCTTTATGTATTCTAACACATTTTGTGTTCTTTATGCCTATATTTATGCTTGTTAACCATACAACTTCTATTATGTATGTTTATATGCTTTGCAGGGTTTAATTGAGCTTTGTAGGTATTGTGACGCTTAAAGTGAGGATTGGTTTCATTTCAGAGAAGTTTTGTCAATCGAACTCAAATTCAAGGTCATTTTAGACATTTCATACTTCATCTATGGCTCAACAAAATTCACTGAAACATAATTCATTAAGTCAACGTTGTGTGGCTGCAAATGGCACATCATTTTGAGTTCAGATGAAGAAGATATATCCATTTTCGTTGATGGAATTTCCCCCCCTTTTATGGACCAAAGGTTGCTCAAAATGGAGCACCGGTCGACCGACCTTGGGACCCCGGTCGATCGATCATATAGAATTTAGCCCATGATGTAACCATTGGAAAGCTCTCAGTTCGATAGATCGATTGACTGCCTTTTGTTGATCGATCGAGCCTACTGTTATTTTCGATCGAAATTTCTTTTCTTTTGTTTTTCCATTTTATTTTTCCATTTTACTATAAATAGGAACCTATGCTTTATTTAGTAGATAGATATCATTTTAGATAGTTAGGTTAGGGAGGTTAGGGTTTGGGGAATATTTTGGATGTGACTTTTTTCCCTCCTAGGGTTTACCCATATAGGTTGTGTCAAAACACTATTCATTCTCTCTCTCCTTAAATTCAAGCTTCCACTGTTCTATTTCTTGCTTTGTCATTTATTTCCTTGCTTTGTAGTGTAGATTTATTGCTTTCATTTACTTTATTTCCTTACTTTCTTGTATTTAAATATATATTTTCCATTATTTTGTGTAGCTAATTTAGTTTATGTTGAGATTGATTGAACTCACCTTGTGTTTATTTGGTTGCTTTGCTTTGGTGATCGAGTTTATGAGTTTAATTCGATTGGGTTGTTCTTGATTTTACACCTAGGAGATTTAATGGGTTATATCATGTATGCTCCATATTTATAACCTTCCATGTGTAATTTTTGGGGTATTTGTTGACGCCAAAATCATAGTAGCCTTTTATGATGATTTAGGGGGTAACAACTCTACATTTAATTAATTGTTGAAATGAGATTCAATCTTATTAAACTTGTCTTCCCATGTTACCATTTATACTAATTAATCTGAGGTGAGGGATATTAGTCTCAAGCTATAGTTTTTATTGCCTTTGTTAATTTGAGTTTAAACACATGCATAATCTTATCTTTTCTTTTGTTAACAATTATCTTTTACACTTTTATTCCTGAAGTAATAAATCAATATAATTCTAACAACTAGTCTATATGGATTTCGATATCCGGACTGACCTTTATGCTCCCTTAATAGAGTGTACTCAATAGTTTAGGTTTTGTATTGAGGAGGAGAAACGGATTCAATGACTGACGTACTGCCACTGTGCTACCTTTCAAAGCCGTGATCAAAATGGCGCTGTTGCTGGGGACTTGTTTGTTTTAGAATTTAATTAATTTAGTATTTCGTAATATTTTCTTTCTATTTCTATTCTTTGTTAACCATTTTTTTAGGACATCTACATTTGAGCACCAAGAAATGCTTGAATTTATCTAAGGCACATTCTTTTTTATTCTTGAGCTATTTTTAAGATAAGCATGTTTCATTCTAATTTTTTTCTGAAATTGTAGTGATAATTCTGAAAATCCCCCTAAACCTATGACTTTTGGTGAATACTCGCAAAGTCAAAAACTTAAAACATCAAAAATGTATTAAGGTGAGTATTATCAAAGTCAAGTTATGGATTATGGGAATTTTAAGAATGATTATTCCGATTTTGGGCTCCAAAATCCTTATGATAAGAATGTTGAAACGATTTGCATTATATTTCAATATTCTTATGATAACGTTTTTTATAGTGACTCCAAGGATAGTTTCCAAACTTTTCATTATCAAAAACCGGTGCCTCCACCTATGAGCTTGCGTGAGGGTTTGAACATTCTTGAAAATTAAATGGACTAAAAATTGGATGAATTATTCGAATCCAATGACGATTTCTCTTCCGAGACTTTTGAAGTCGAGGAATGTTTTGAACCAAATGAGGATTTTGTGTGTACTTTGGAACAAGCCATTATTGACTTGGCCCATGGTATAATAGAGAATGAAAATGAGGATGAAATGGAAGTAGTATTTATTTGCAATGAAATCATTTCTTATTCTGTCCCCAAGGAAGAATACTTCATTGAAAATGATCTTATTTCCTTCGAGATTCAATCTTCAAGCGATGATGACTCATCTCTTGAGTTTGAATTTGTTTCATCCCCATCTTTATTCTATCGAACTGATAAAATTGTTCGATGAATCGATTCAAAACTATAAAATGTTCAACCCTTTCACCGATGAGGATTACTTGCTCGAGTTTCTTTCCATGAAGGAAACTTTGCCTCCTTGTGCACCACCTCCCATTCCAATTGTAAAATTTGTGGGAGAAAATTCTATTTTTTATGATCCCATGTGTTTTCGTCACCCGTTCAATCCAAACCGCCCATGACCCCCCCAAATTTTTTAATGGACGATAGTTCATTTCTTCCGCTTTACATCGACCTTCCGCTGTTTGAACAAAATTCCTATTTTTCGAAAGGTATGCATGAAAATGAGGGTACACCGATTTCCCCTCAAAGTCAAATAATTTTTTGGGTGCACCCTAAAAAATTTCAACTTCTAGTGTATAGATAGTTATAAGTTCAAATTGTAGGTTGTAAGTAGTTATTTATTTATTTTCCTTATTTTTCTTTATTCTTACTTATTATCTAGCGAAATTAGTTAAGTTTTTGTTATTTATTTTTTGTTATGCTTGGTGCTAACATGTTTTGTAGAATCATTGGACTTGTACTTTCACGAGATCGCTCCATTTTGGGTAATATCACTATTTTCCTTTCTTTACCTTGGTGGTTAATTCACATTGAGGACAATGTCAGGTTTTAGTTAGGGGGTTGGGATATTCTATCCATTACTTTTCTTAGTCTGTTATTTGATTATATGCTTTTTCCAAGCATGCTTTTTTTGTAAAAGTTAAAAATTTCAAAAACATTTTCTTTCTTTTTTCTCCTTTGTTGGGAATTTTGCCTTTATTTCCGATGATAAATTTTAATAAATGCCATCCAATTGACAACTCAATGATGCATGTTATCTATTTTAGAAGTTATTAGACTTTAGTCCTAAATATTATAAATAACTTCATGAATTAAACTTTAATCCCATGAGAACATGCGCTTTTATTGTTTAATTGATTTGGTTTAAGATTTTTATAACTCGATAATATTTTATTGCATTCCATTTACTTACACCTAGTGAGTTTTGTGCTTTTCTTCGTTTATGAGTGTTATACACTACTCTTTCCTCCTTTAAAACGTTACATTCATTGGTAATCTCACTATTATTTCATCAATCGTTCATTAATTGAGTTCATATATGAAATGTGTTACTTGATCACGATTTTCAAAGTTTGTTTTGAATCGAGAGTTGCATAAACTTTAGGAAATGATCATAGGTCATCTTTGTTGTATCACTCGTTTTAACCTTGACCACACCTTAAATGTATTCCCTTGTCAACCCCTTTTTCATAAACAAAAATCCCATAAACGACTCCACATTGGAGTTATAAACCATATATTTCACCTTCCATACCTTTATTTGGAATGATACCTAGGATTGAATGATATTCGTGTTAGGTGGTTGAAATTAAGCATGTGAGATGGTGAAAGAAAAGAAAAAGTGAGGAAAAAGAAGAAAAAAAGGGAAGAAAGAAAATAAAAGGAAAAGTGAAAAAATAAGAAAAGAAAGAGAAAGAGAAAGTTTCATTTATGTACATATTGTTCAATAATCCTTGTCACTCTCCCATTTCATATATAAAGCTTGTTATGGAAATCTTTTTCAGATTTTGAAATTGCCCACAATTTTCCATTATCCTGAGTTTTTCATTTCCGAAAACCTTTGAATCCGTATATATTCCCTTTCATTTCATAATCTTAACCCCAAACCTACATTACAACCCTATAAAAGTCCTATGTGATCCTAGGGTGAATTCAATTCAAAAGTTTAAATAGTTTTGAAAATCTGTGAAAATATATTTTGCCTCCTTTAATGGAAATTTCTTTCATTTAAATTGCATGTTTTTCATTTTATACATAGCGTTATTCTTTAGTTACATGTGCACGCCCTAGTTTGATTTACATTTACTCTTTATTCCCGCATGTCTCGTGTATTACCTCCCATTCATAGTGATTTCATTTGTTCAACGTAATACCCGGAGATGATTGATTTATGCATGCTTTAACGCTTATCCGATTTATTTAAGTTTTTGCCAAACCATACTTTGCATGTGAGCGCTTTTCCTCCCACTTTTAAGGTTTCAATTCTATGAGGTTCATTCTATAATGTTAATAATACAAATTTTTGTGTGAATTCATTCACTTTGCTAATAACTTGTTTGAAATCTTTTTCGTTATTGTTGGGCTTGTCACATGTTGGCTCGGCATACTTTTTTAGAAAACTTTGATGTTTGTGGGTTTTATCCTTGAAAACCCTCACGAGACAACACTGGTCCACTAGGGTAACTTAGGGGCTTAACGACTTCTTGTGTATGCTAAATGTAATCGTGTTGCCTACGGAAGTGGCATTTATAGTTTTATCTATATGTACATTTTACACTGGCTTCTGTGGTCTGGTTTTGTTTGTTTCATCACTAGGGACTAGTAATATCAAAGTTAGGGGGTGTGATACATCACGAATATTGCATTCTCGCTCTGTTATCTTTATGCATTCTATATCTTTTTGTGTTACTTATGACTATATTTATGCTCGTTAACCAAACAACCTCTATTATGTATGTTTATATGCTTTGTAGGGTTTAATTGAGCTTTTATAGGTATCAGAATGCTTAAAGTGAGGATTTGTTGCATTTCGGAGAAGTTTCGCCGTCGGACTCAACTTCAATGGAATTTTAGGCATTTCATACTTCATCTTCGGCTCAGTGGAATTCCACGAAAGCTTACTTCATTAAGTCAACTTAACGTGTCCCTAAATAACGCATCGTTTTGAGTTCGGATGAAGAAGATAAGGAAATTTTCATTTATGGACATTTCCCCCTTTTATGGACCAAGGGTTTCACAAAACAGAGCACCGATCGACCAACCTTGGGACCTCGGTCGACTGATCATTCATCATTTAGCCTACAACGCAACCAGTGGAAAACTTAGTTTGATCGATCGATCGAGCCTACTATTATTTTTTACCGAGATTTCTTTTCTTTTATTTTTCCATTTTTTTTCCCAGTTATTATAAATAGTAACCTTTATTTTATTTTATAGATATATATCATTTTAGATACTTAGGTTTGGGAGGTTAGGGCTTAGAGAAGATTTTGAGTGTGACTTTTCTCCCTCCTAGGGTTTACCCACATAGGTTGTGTAATAACACTATTCATTATATATCTCCTTAAATCCAAGCTCCCAATGTTTTGTTTCTTTCTTTGTCATTTATTTACTTGCTTTTTATTGTAGGTTTTATTTCTTTCATTTACTTGATTTCCTTAATTTCTTTCATTTAAATACATGTATTCCATTATGTCGTGTAGCTAATTTAGTTTAGGTTTAGATTGATTGAACTCACCTTGGATTGATTTGGTTTCTTTGATTTGGTGATGGAGTTTATGAGTTTAATTCGACCGGGTTATTCTTGATTTTATTCCTATAAGATTTAACAGGGTATATCATGTATGATCTGTATTTATGACCTTGCATGTGTAATTTTCGGGGTATTTGTTGACGCTAAAATCATAGTAGAATTTTATGACGATTTAACGAGTGACAACTCTAGATTTAATTGATTATTGAAATGAGATTCAATCTTGTTAAACTTCTCTTCCCATTTAACCATTTATACTAAATAATCCGGGGTGAGGAATATTAGTCTCAATCTGTAGTTTTTATTCCCTTTGTTAATTTTTGTTTAAACACATGCCTACTATTATCTTTTCTTTTGTTAGCAATTATCTTTTACACTTTTATTCCTGAAGTATTAAATCAATATAATGCTAACAACTAGTCTCTATGGATTTCGATACCTGGACTAGCCGCTATGCTCCCGTAAAAGAGTATAATCAATAGTTTATATTTTTGTATTGATGAGGTAAAACAAAAACAATGACTGTCATATTGATACTGCGCTACTTTTCACCCTCGATCACTCTTACCCTTAAAGAAGGGGGAACTGATATATATGTGTTGATAACCAAGGAATCATGGAAAGATGTAGATTTCCTTTAGCAAAATTATATCATAAATTGTTTGGAGAACATGTTGTACAACGTGTATAGTCAAATGAAAAGAACGAAGGAAGTATGGAAATATTGGGATAAAAAATATAAACATAAGATGTTTGCTTGAAGAAATTCATAGTTAGTCATTTTCTTGATTTCAAAAGTAGTGATTCAAAGACTATTATGAGTAAAGTCCAAGATCACTAACTTATTTTAAATGAAATTCATTTTGACAATAGGTAATTGAGTAAGTCATGCAATGTTGCAACAATTATTAAAAGCTACCCCATATTGGAAAGACTTCAAAAGATATTTAAAACACAACTGTAAGGAAATGGGGGTTTAAGACTTGATTGTTTGTTTGAAGATTGAAGGGAAAATTATATTGTTTAAAAAGAAAATTGGAAATCATTACATTGAATCCAATTCCCACATTATTGAAGGTGGGAAGAAATCCAATAAGAAGTGAAAGTAATATAACGAAGGTCAAGTCAAGGAGGAGGCAATTTTAAAAAGTTCAACGAAAGATATTATAATTGTAAGAAACATTGTCAATGAGCCAAATAAAGTAAGGAGAAAAATGACTTTAAGGGAAGTATTATTTCAAAGATGTTTTACTGAGATGGAGAATCTTTAAAACAACATTTCTAACATGAATCTCTCAGCCCTTATATTCGAAGTCAATTCGGTAAGAAATATTAAATAATAGTGGGTGGTCACTAGAAAAACTTGCATATTAATTCGAATAAAAAGATATTCTCCACATATTAGACAGTCAATAACAAAGAATGATTGTACATGAGAATCTCTTTGAGTTCAAAGTTGAAGGTCAAGAAAATTTAATTTTAAACACGACTTCGGGAAAAGAACTTACTCTCAAGGATGTGCTGTGATTAGGCATAAATTCTTCGCATTTATCCCCGTAATTTAGTTACTTTTGTTAACCCGTGTGATTTTAATTCGATTATTTTATCCCATATTATTGCTACTGACCTCTTTGTGCAAGTACATTGTGCTTCATGTATTTCTCTTATATTTTACATGTAATTTATAGACGTCAAAGAAAGAGAGAAACTAAAATCAGAAACAAAAAGGAAATAAGGAAAGTCGAGGGAAAATCCATAATTGTACAGTCAGAATATGGATGTTGGACCTAAAGAGAACTCGAAGATATCACGCTCATGAGTAGATAGTAACAAATGAAAAATAAATCCGAGCAATGGTTGAAAAGTTATGAGATTGAGAAGATGAGAAGAATCAAAGAGGATACCAGAACCGGTTTGATTCTGAGCTAGAACCGATTCTCTTTTTTAGAGATTTTGAGGAAACTAAAAGCAATTCAGTTCCAAAGTCGAACCGATTTGATTTACTGCAAACCAAAAATTCCAACTTAATTCCACTTATTTTGGAGAGCTTGTTTTGTTTCAAAAACTTGTAAAAAAATGTGATTTATTATTCTTTCTTTATTCTTAAAAGGGAGTTAGATAAGTTTTAACCTAGTTTAAAGATCAAGAAAGGAGGCAAGAGCCCTAGGAACAAAAGTCTTCATTAAGTTTGCAATTTTGTGGATTGAATTTCAAGATTTCATTAATAAATTTTGCTCTATATTTTTTGTTCTTGAATTCTATTATTTTCTTGCATGTTCAATATATTTTTTGGGATTCTAAGAACTTCTTGCATGTTTAGTTATACTTCTATCATAAGTATGAATCTATGCAACGTTAGAATTTCATTTATGACTCACATCACCATGTCCGACTAAGTTCTTTTAGGGTTAGGATACATGAACCTAACCCAAAATGTTGCGCATGGATATAGAATATAATCTAGAAGTAAATGAATAATTGGAAACATAATATTTTGTTGATATAACCGTAGTAGGACTTTTAAGTCCGTTTGTCCTAGGTAATCGGAGTGTCTAAGAATGCGATGTTTATATTGATAATCTTATTACGTGCCTAGATTTTTATCTTGATCTTGTATTGTGCGGGTTAGTTCCCCCATATTTATGATTCTTGAAAGGAATTGGAGGTTTATTTTTCAATTAATTATTTAATTCTTGATATGTTCTATATTTAATTCTTGGTTAGTTAGTTTATAATCTTAATTAATTTTCATTAGTTGATAGGAATGTCCCCAAAACAATCATATTTTTCTTTCTTCTTTTGAGTCAAATGTAAGGTTAATCGTCGCTCCTATTAATCATCACGTTCTACGCCCTATTTTCGGTGTTATTTACCCGAATTACTTAGAGTATTACTTACGCAACCGGTTTACACTTGAGCAATAATTTACACGCATTAGAGACACATTCTGAGTCATGTAAAGTTTTTGGCGCCGTTGCCGAGTATTAAGTAGACATTTAGTTTAGGTCGAAATAATCTAAAATTTGACTTTAATTCTTAAAAAACAAAAAAAAAATTCAAAAAAAAAAATGAATCTCTCAAATACTTGCATGAAAAATCCTCAACCAACTCCTTAGTCTACTCCTACAAGAATTCAGAACAATCAAATAGTAGAGTACAAAATTGATAGCCCACACACTCCAAGCGGTCCATAATTTTCGGTTCCACCACCTAGGTCCATCACGAGTCACACGTCTAGAGAGTCCAAAGATGTAAGTGATACTAATACTATGAGTGCAATGTAATATGAAGGTAGTTTTGGTACAGGTGAGGGTGAGGGTGAGTTACCATATCTCCCTATAAGAGGCCTCTTATATCCCGAGCGAACCATTACTTGGGGATGCATTATATTCCTGTATAATGCAGGACAGTTTTGTTTTCAAAATGGGATGATTCAAATCCTCCTTACATTCCGCAGTAAGGAGTGGAAAAAACCCTACCTCCACATTAGAGAGTTCTAAGATGAGTGTGAGACCTTCACCGATCAAACGTGCACTGCGGATGTCGTTCCCCTAAAACTTTTTCCTTTCTCCCTAAAGGATAAGGCCAATACTTGGCTATGTACTTTGGCACCTAACTCAATTGGGACGTGGAGGGCCATGCAAGTAAATTTTCTCCAAAAAATTTTCCCGCCACATCGAACCAATTCCATTAAAGTTCAAATTCCAATGTTTAGACAACGCAAAAATGAGCCTTTCGATAAATGTTGGGAGAGTTTCAATGAGTTTCTTAATATGTGCTCGCACCACGATTTAGAGAAGTTGAGACTCATCTCCTTCTTCCATTACAGGCTAAACTTAAGTTCTGAATAACTAGTTGAAACCATGTGCCCCGAGAATTTTATAGGGTTAGACGCGAACGATGCAGAGGCCCACCTTAAGTATGTCGCTGAGACTACTCAAGTGTGGGACACATCAGATCCAAACACCCAATCCCGAGCTCGACATACGTCCACGAATCCTTCTGCACCTGGGCTATATCAATTGGAAGAAGAAGCCGAGTTGAAGCTTCAAATAAATCAATATTCAAACAAGCTAGAAGACATAGTCGAATCTAAAGGGAAATACACATCTGACTCCACGTGATTATTGAGAGAGGATGTGTGTGCGGGACATTCAATGAAGGAATGCCTGAATTCACATGTTGCCCCTCATTCCCCATCTCTCCCGAATTTTCAAACAATACCTACCCATGCAAGTAAAAACTCCTTCACGTTATATACCCCAACCATGTCGAAATCTCGAGGACACTTTAAACTAATTTAGGCAAAATCAGTTAATGATCAATGCACTAAACACCCAAAATTTTGCAGAATTAAAAGCATCGTTGTCTAAGTTGTAGTCCGCCCTAAGTGTCGAATAGAAGGGAAATTTTTTGGCCCAAGGCCAAAGACCTCCCCAAGTTTAAAATAGTGTTATCTTTACTTCCAATGCAAGTCAATAGCAATGTAGTGAAGTTATAACTCTACGTAGTGGGAGAGTAGTTAACTTTTCACCTCCCCCACATGATGTGCATAGTGACAAGGAGAGTTCACCTGACATGAAAGAGACCGAAGATGTCCCCTTGAGAAATAGTGGTAATGATGATACAGTCAGGGCCGAGGTGGATGTGAAACCTCCTATTGCCGCTCATACTCTCAACAGTTAGTCCCTCACGCCAAAAATACCTCCCATGATGATGTCTTAGACGTTCTTAAGCAAGTAAAGATTAATTTACCTTTTCTCGAGACCATAAAGAATATTCTCGCATACTCTAAGTTTCTTAAGAACTTACTCACAATGAAATGTAGACAAATGGTAAAGAAAAATGTTTTGTTAGCATAGTACGTCAATTCAGTATTGTTGAGTGACCTCCTACCAAAATATAAGGATCCAGGAGCACCAACAATTTCATGCATCATGGGAAAGAACTTAATTAAGAGAACATTAATAGATCTAGTGGTGAATGTTAACATCCTCCCATACTATATCTATAAGGAATTATATTTGGGACCCTCAATCCCACAAAGATGACTCTCCAACTCACGGATCATTCCAAGAATATACCTAGGGGTCGTTGAGTACGTGATCATCCAAGTTGACACTTTCTACTTACAAGTAGATCTTGTTATTTGGGATGAAGAGCCCTCTGCTTTCTCGAATTTTCATGTTCCCGTGATCCTTGATCGCACATTCTTAGCTATGGCTAATGAATTAATTAATACATGCAATGGGCAAATGAAACTCATGTTCAGGAATATGACTCTCAAAATAAATATATTCAACATCACCAACAGTGAGGGTGATGAGGGGAAATTTAGAGAGACATATCTAATTAAAGAGACATTACATGATCACATTGAGAGGAATCATACAACATAACCGTTAGGGGTATATCTTATTGAATAAAGGATGAATAATAATTCTGATGTTGAGCCAGAGGTAGAGGAGGCATGTTTAATCACGCTTATTGAGACCAAAAGTGAGAACGTAGATGCTGAGAGAGAGAGAGAGATAGAGAGAGAGAGAGGTTTGATGAGGGTAAGAAAGAATATTCGTAGATCGAACAAGAGAGAGAGAGAGTTAGAATAGATGAGCCTAGAGTAGTTTGAGAAAGAATTCAGGGCGATGGATGAGAATTTCAATGTCAAAGTCCATTCGTTATTGGACTCCGTTTGTCATTTAGAGGAGAATGAACGGAAAGATCGGATAGAAAAATTCCTTCTTTATGACCATCCACCCATGCCACTTGAGTTATCAAATGAAATCAAGGAGAGGACTAGTGTTTCATCTGATTTAGATCCCAATCCAAGCAGTCTCGAGTGTAAAGGGAATATTGGTTTAGCATGTCCTTCAAATTTTCATCCAGACACTCTCTCCAAGTCGGAACAAGTATGCTACGATTCAATTGGACACCACGATAATCGCATTCACATCAGTCATCATGAGCCTCGAGGTGTCCTCTATACCTATGGGGATGATCCCCACTTGTTCTAAATATTGTTTTACAATGTGAAGATGATGGAGAATATGAGAGCATCGGACCCTGTTCACGGGGTTGGGTGACTTTTTACGAGAAAGAGAGAGGTCCTCGCACCCCCGATGCATATGGGGTGAATCTTATTGTAACATATTGAGTCGTGTTAGGTTAGGATAGTATAGGTACATGATTCATGAGTTAGAATGGATTAAGGACACAGTTGCACAACACGAGAGAGTTTATTATAAATCACGATGAGTTTTTGAGGACCTCGAGGTAGAAATATAGATGTAAGAGTTCGAGTATGTTAAAAATTGAGTTGGACACATTGTCGATGCTGCGAGATCAGAATGGATGAAATTCAGAGGTAAGTGCCAAAGATCAGAAGCGGTTCACCCTGGTCTTACTCCAGGGTAAAACATGTTCTCTTTTTCAGAGTTGCGAGAGGACACCCGAGATGGTTCACCCTATTTATGAGTGCAGGGTAGAACCGGTTCGCTTTTCTGGAATTCCAAAGGCCTCCAGGCCCTCTCATTAGTGTTTCAGAGTGTATTTCATTTTTCTTCTATTTTTTATTGTTTATCTTTTTAAGAGCTATAGAGGGTTTGATATTTCAAAATCACAACCAACATTTACTCCAAAAAAAAAAAGAGCTATATATGCATATCCTTTTTAATTTTGCATTGTAATGGTGTTGATTGGAGTAATATAAAAAATTATGCATTTTGTCCATTTGCTCTCTTTTTACACACCTTTCTTTTTTTTTTAAATTTTAATCCTTGCATGAGGATATTGTAGTGTCCAAGTTTGGGGGGGGGAAGTTCGTTACTAAAGTTCATGAATTACAAAATGCCAGAATTTTGAAAATTTAAAAATTTCCAAAAAAATAGAAAATGGCCAAAAATATTTTTCTTCAAAATATATAAAAATTAGAATTCAAAAAATTAAATAATATCACTATAAATTTGTTTAAAGTCTTAAATTTTAAAAGTCAAATGCACAAAGATGAAATTAACCAAAAACGAAAAATGAGCGAAAATTGACGACTTAATGAATAAATGTGGAGATTGATTAACCCGGTGAGATCTTGAGCCGATCCATTTTTGCAAGTACTCAAAACGGTGATATCTTAAGCCTATCCATTTGTGCGATTATTCAAAACAATCTGAGTTAATAGATAACTCAACGTTTGATTCATCATTTATATAACTCGTTGAAGATCTCTAAACCTTTATTTTGATCGGTTAAGAAAAACGAGCGAGATGTTGCCTTGAAGAATGCACTAAAATATGTAATACCCCACTCCGTCAAATTAATTAAATTATATACCAATTCTATATGAGTGGGAACTAATTGTAAATTTTAAGGGTTGTGGAAAATAAGAGGAATTTTATAGAGAATGGTGGAGAAAATTTGGAGAAAGAAAAATAATAAAAGAAAAAATTTAAGTTAGGTGGATTTTTGGTTATAAACTCCAAATATTTTCTTAAATAATTAGATTCCTTTTTTTAAGAATTTTGGAGTGAGTTGAGCAAAATACGAAAGAAGGAAACGACATCAAGCATGTCTTTTTGGAAGCCTCCGTAAGATGGAGTTTGAAAGGAAAATGATGTTGTCTCTTTCATGTCGTTCAAACGAATTTCATGGTGGTTCGAACGACTAGGCATGTGGCTCAAACGGCGTCCATTTTCGTTCGACCGACGTCTGACAACTTATGTCCTCTTAGTGAGCTTTCGAGCGCTCAACGTGGATTTTAAACCCGTGTTAATGACCGAAATATTCAAAGATTTTTATGGATTTAATCGTTAAGTTTAATCAGAGAGAGAGAGAAATTTGGTACATGAGAATGAGTACAACAGGTTTGAAAAAATTGCTGACACCCTTAGGACCTTGATCAAATTGATGTGTCAGCTCTTGGATCCTGACCTCTTGGATGAATCTGCAAACGTTATTAAAGGGGACTTTGAGTGTATATGTAACAGAAAGAGAGGCATGGGGGGAGGAAAAAACCCAATGCATTACCATATCCCCATTTCTCTAATAAACTCCTCCATCTTCCGAAGAATTTTCCTCCTTCCCTAGGTTATAGTAGATGCACTAATTAAATAGCTAACTCTCCCCACTATTAAAATACGAGCTACGAAATGTCTACACATGAAGATGTCATTGGGAGTTATGAGAGGGGTATTCTGAGAAGAAGATGTATGTATATTGTTGAGGTCTTGAAGAGGATTTTTATGGAGGTTTATTGGAGCTAAACTTGGAGGTACTGGAGAACCCCTTTAAGGCCACCTTAGGAGGTGGGGGTTTTCATCTTCATTAATTCTTCCATGCCTCCTACTTATTTGAAATCATTAGAGGTGGGATAATCTACTCTTTATATTGGGACTCTTTGTGTATATTGTAGTCTTGTGATTATTAAATATTGAGAGTAGGATCATCATGAATAATTTTGGGTTTGTTAATAAATCTGAAAATAAACGTTTCATGGAACAAGAATGTGTAGAAAATATTGCTGTGCACATTTTCTTAATAAATCTGAAAATAGACATGTTTATATTGTTGTGTGTATTTTCTTAATAAATATGAAAATTAACATTTTTATGGAAATAAAAATGTATGAAAATATTGTTTGTGTATATTTTCTAATAAACCTGAAATGGGAATTTTATGGAATAAAATGTATGAAAATATTACTCTAGTGTATCTTCTGGTAAAGGAAAATGATGAAAATTTTAGGAAATAAAATATTGAGTTATATTCATGTTGTTGACATATTTATGAACTCAACATTTCATGATTTGTGCAAAAATGGCGACTCTATGAACAAATTAGTAAATTTGGGAGTTTAAAGTGTAAAGGGAGTTATTTTATGTGTTAAAGTGACAAGTGTGAAAGTTGGAAAAAAAGCGTGATATTAAACAAGTGTTAGAATGGATAAAGTATGTGAAATTTTAAATTGGAAACTTAATAACCATTTTGAGAAAATACACTTGTTAAGGGACCAAATTCCAAGTTTGGAAAATAAAGGGTAAATTACTTAAAGTGGAAAATTTTTATGGAATAAAAATGTTAAGAAATATCTTTACACCAATGTGTGTGTGAAATGAATTAAGACCTAAGTGTAAATGAATTTAGTATAAAGCACACGTGTGTGGATAAAGGACTTAAAGAAGAAAAGAAACAAATTTTCCATGTGTTAATGGAAAAACAAACGGTTAAGATTGGATTTTGGTTTCGGCCGTGTAAAAGTACATAAATGGAATAATGTGGGCATTTTATAAAAATGTTAAAACACATGAAAGAAAAAACGCCGATGACACTGGGATAGAGCAAGAAGGGATCGAAGCCCTTAGGTGAAAAGCCCTAAATCACTGGCAAGAGTATATGGTGCGCATGGCCGACGGTGTAGAGCCCGGGGAAGTATGCGGTATTGGAAGATCCTAAGAAAAAGTTAAATGAAATGAGGAACACGATTGAGGGATGGATTGTGTGGTGAACGTGTAAATAGAACTTAACTTAAATGAATAAAACAAATATGTCGATAACGGCTAAATGGACAAGTTAATGCGTAAATCTACAAGTGTCCATAAGATAGGGAAAAAGGATAAATATAGTGGATAAATGAGTGGTTAAGAAACCTAATGGTGTAACTCATGTTTAACACAAGAATGTGTTATAAAAAGGATTTATGAAAGGTAAATAAGTATTTTCTAACATGACGTATGTGTGTGTGTGTTGGAGTGGTGATTTTCAATGAAAATATTAAAGTACATTCAAATGAATGAATGGGTTAATTTTGGGTAAAGGAAAGGCTTTTTATTAAATTACGTGAAAGGGTTTTAAACATTGAACCCGTTGCGTTAAATAAAGTGGGAACACTAAGTATGAACAAAGAGAGCCTTTAATAAGATTAAGGCCAATTAATCTGGATGAGTAAGGTTTTCAGGATTAAATTGATTAATGAATTGGAACACGTATACGTGTGTAGATATATATATATTTTCACATGAATGAGGTTATAGCATGTGAGTTTTCCTTTATGTTGGTTGTTTCTATACTGCTTGTATAAATTCCACTGGGCATAGGCTCACATCCCCACTTTGTTACGGCAGGTTAGGAGGAGTTTCGTAATTTGAGGGCATTTTACAGGTAAGTTTATTTTGTTTATGTTTGCGTTAGAAAGATCTATTTACTTGGACTTCAGGGTGCTCCCCGTGGGACCGACATGTAGTTTATCCTGAAATTGGAATAACATGTTAACAAGTAAAATGTTAATTAAATAAAACTGGACTAGCAACATTATTTATGTTGTTTCATTGCGCTTCACACCGAACGTCCAATTCAGATCGGGTTGACTCACCGATAATCCATATATCCGGGTCGGGTGGTTATAAAATATCTCTAATTTAAATATATTCTTGAGATGCATATGGTAAGAAAATGAGTAATTCAGATAAATGACGTTAAACCCTTGTGTGTTACTAAAAAAATATTAGCCATAAAAAATGTGAAAAATTATACATTTTCAAAACCCAATTGAGCCAAATAAAATTCGTAATTCATTTGATTAACCCAATTAGCCCAGAGTTATGAAAATCGGAAAATTCTTCAATCAAGTCCATACGATACATAAAACGGGGCAAAAAAATGATCAAACAAAATCGAAAAAATGAAAAAGAAAAATGAGAAAAACATGAGGAAAACGTTAAAGAAAATAAAATTTAAGTAAATTCCTGAAAAGCTCCTAGGGACATTGTAAGCTAAATTTTCTGACTCTAAATTTCCAAATAATTCCCATTTAACCCAATACACCTTGCAACCCGAGAAAGTCCTAACTGAGTTCAAATAACGAAATTAATAACCTCGTGGAGAGCTTAGACACGAAAAGATAATAATATAGATTAATTGGTGCGAATTAAGAGGCGATGTTTACAGTTTTTCAACGACCATAATCTGCTGATGAGATCTTTTCACCTATATAATTTCCTCATTCAAATTTGTATGAGCGAATTTTTGTCCCATTGCATTTAGTCTTTAAATCATGCACACCGAGAGAACTAGACAAATTTTGAGTGATTCGTTTGTGAGAGAATCCCGTGAGACTTCAATCAAAGAAAACTTTCGAAAAGTAACATAATGATCAATCGGTGAAAGTTAGCGGTTTAATTCTCGGCTTCACACCCACACCCACACACTACAAATTAAGATAATTAAATACGAATTTACGATGAATATTTTGTGGAGTTTAAATTGTACAATTTTCAAGTATTTTAATTTTTCTTTTAGTTGAAAAATGAATTTTGAGGGTATATTCACTACAAACCCTCACGAGACACCACTCGTCCTACTAGGGTAACCTAGGGGTTTAACGGCTTATTACATATGCTAAATGCAATTGCTCATCCCTGAAAAATACATTTTATCCCAATAAAATCATTTTGAAAGTGTTTAGACCATGCTCTTATTCTTTAACATTGCTCGGGACGATCAAAGTTCTAAGTTAGTGGGGTTTTATCAGCCATAAATTCTTCGAATTTATCCCCATAATTTAGTTATTTTTGTTATCCCATGCGATGTTAATTCGATAATTTTATCTCATATTATTGCTACTGACCTCTTCGTGCAAGTACATTGTGTTTCGTGTATTTCTCTTATATTTTACAGGTAATTTATGCACGTGAAAGAAAGAGAGAAACCAGAATGAGGATCAAAAAGCAAACAAGGAAAGTCGAGGGAAAATATGTAATTGTGCCATCGTAATCCGAATGCGAGAGCTAAAGAAAACTTGAATACATCGAACTCATGAGTATATTGGAAAAAACAACAACCAAATCCGAGCTACGGTTGAAAAGATATGAGATTGAGAAGATGAGAAGAATCAAAGAGGATACTAGAAGCGGTTAAATTCTGAGCTAGAACTGGTTCAATTTTTCAGAGATTTTGAGGAAACTAGAATTGGTTCGATTCCAAAGTGGAATCGGTCCGATTTGCTATAATTCAAAAATTCTAACTTAAGTCCACCTATTTTGGAGAGTTTTTTTTCCGAACACTTGTTAAAAACGTGATTTATTATTCATTATTTATTCTTAGAGGGAGTTAGAGAAGTTTTAACCTAGTTTTAAGCGCAATAAAGGAGGCAAGAACCTTAGGAAAAAAAGTCTTCATCAAGTTGCAAGCTTATGGTTTGAATTTCAAGATTTCATCAATAAAGTTTGCTCTATATTTCTTGTTCTTGAATTCTATTATTTTCTTACATGTTTAATATATTTTCTGGGATTCTAAGAACATCTTGCATGTTTATTTATACTTCTATCACGAATATGATATCATGCAATGTTAAAATTTCGTTTATGACTCACATTACTATGTCCGTCTAAGTTCTTTTAGGGTTGGGAGACATGAACCCAACCAGAGGTGTTTCGCATGGATATAGAATACAATACAAAACTAAATGAATGATTGGAAACATAATATTTTGTTGATATAACTGTTGTAGGAGTTTTAACTCCGTTTGCCCTCGGTAACCGAAGTGTTTAAGAATGCGACGTGCATATTGATAATCTTACAACGTACCTAGATTTTTATCTTGATTATGTACCGTGTGGGTTGATTACCCCGTATATATGATTCTTGAAAGGAATTGAAGATTTCTTTTCAATTAATTATTTAATTCTTAATATATTCTATATATCTGGTTTATCTACTAAGGGGCAGAAGAGTGTATCATAATCATATCTTTCTTATACAAATTACAATCTAGTTTCTTTAACATGCATTAGTGACTCATTATGAGTCTGGTCATGCTGCACGTGTCGAACAATCGAAAGAATCTAATCTCCAGGTTGTTATTGAGAAATAATTGACTTATGATTATTTTTAACTATGAAAAATTAGTTATCACCGAGGGTGGGATTTATGAAGGGAAGGGGTATATGAGTGATGGTTTGTTTATGATAAATGTAATGAAAACTGTATGTCATACAATTAATAAAATTAATTCTTCTACTTATATGGTTGAGTTTTTGATATGTGAAATGGTAGATTATGGCATGTTAATTATGATATGATGCATAAATTAGTTAATTTGGCTATGCTACCTAAATTTAATATATATTCATGTTATAAATGTGAAATTTGTGTGAAATCTAAGATGACTAGAGTACTCTTTCATTAAAATTTAAATACATAAGGAACTTATAGAATTAATGCATAATGATATTTGTGATTTAAAATTTGGGAAAACTGGAGGTAGTAAAAAGTACTTTATTACTTTTACAGATACTTTTAAAGGTACAATCATTTATATTTTCTAAGAAGAAAACATGATGGATTAGAAAATTTTAAGAATTAGAAAACAAGCTGAGAATCAAATTAGCAAAAAGATAAATTTGTTAAGAAGAGATAGAGGTGGTGAATGCGTGGAATGATTTATTCCATTTTTTTCAAACATTAAATTATTATCTAAACTCAAACTCCTTATTCACATCAACAAAATGGTGTGGTGAAAATTAAGAAGCATACGTTAAAAGAGATTATGAATGTTATGTTCATAAGTTTGAGTTTACCACAAAAATTTGGGGGGGGGGGGGGGCGAGCATTTCTTTTCACTTAATATATTCTTAATAAGTCGCCTAAAAAGAGAGACAAAAAGACTCCATATGAATTATCGAAATGACATAATCCTTCCTATAAATACATGATAGCATAAAGTGGTAGTCCCTATTCCTAGAAGGACTAAAATTGGATTAAGGACCATTGATTATGTTTTAATTTATTACACCGATAATAGTAGTGTGTCTCAGTTTCTAGTACACAAATATATAATTCTCGTTGTGGATGTTAATATGTTTATAAATAAAGTAACGAAACTTTATTTGAAGCAATACTTCTATATAAAACATCATGTGATACAAGTTATTTAAATATAACTTAGGATGCTACAAGTAGTTTCACCAAGTTGACCAAGAGTCCACTAATAAAGGAAAAATGTAGTAAAAGGTTAAGGACTTCTAAATCCTTTGGTATAGATATTTGAACTTCTCTATTCAAACAAATTCCTCAAAGCTTCACAAAATCCATGTCGTTTCCTAAATCTCAGTATTAGAAAGAGATGATCAATAGTAAAATTGAATCCATCATGAAAAGCCATACTTGGGAATTAAAGGATCTTCTATGAGGAAATAAACCTTTAGGACGTAAATATATCTTTAAAAGGGATATGAAACGTCATGGATCAATTGATACATAGAAGGACATACTTGTTACTGAAGGATTTAAACAAAAAGAAGGTCTGGACTATTTTGATAAATATTCACGAGCTAGGTTAATAATATCCATTAGAATGTTAAAAGAAATTTCTCCACTACAAAACCTTGAGATACATCAAATGGATGTTAAAATAACTTCCCTAAATTGTGAATTGGATGAATAAATATATATGGAACAAATAAAGGGTTCATTATTCCTAAAAATGAAAAGAAGTTGTGTAGACTTGTTAATTACCTTCAGGGATTAAAAAAAGCTCCCAAACAATGTCACACAAATGATGTCAAATGGGTTCATAATTAACGAATGTGATCGATGTGTTTATATCAAAACCACTAACAAATGATATGTTGTTATTTCCCACTATGTTGATGACATGTTAATTTTTGGTAGAAAAATGTCTACAATTCAAGCGATTGAGTAATGTTAAACCAATAGGTTTGACATTAAACTCCTAGGCGAATCCAATGTTATATTATGAATTAAAACTTCTATAATATCGGATGGACTATTATTTCCTCAATCTCATTACATTGAGAAAACACTAAACAAAATTAATAAATATGATAATGGTATAGCGAGAACACCAGTCAATTAAAGTTTTCCCTTAAAAGTGTATCTCAACAACTAGAGTATGGTCTTATAATCGAAAGTTTAGTTTATGTTATGAATTGCACTTAACCATGCATTGCTTTTGTACTTAATAAGTTCACATACCAGTAATCAGGGAAGAGATCACTATAAGGCATTAATCAAAGTGGTCATTAGTTAGAGTTTATCGGTATTTAAGATACACTCTGAGATATAGGACAAGTGTTATGGGCCTCAAGCTCGTTGCTCGAAGGGGAGTAGGATACATTATCTTATAGGGTAATTTTTCATCTATATAAGGGAGGTGTTGTGTGTCGATATGCATTTGGTGAGAGATAGCATGATGTTCCTTAGGAGGATGGAAGAGTGTTTGTCTCTCGGTATGCCGCCCCCTTGAGATCGAGTTTGTTCTGATCGTGCTCGTGGAAGTTATTCGACACTATATCTAACTTTGTTACATGGCCCTGTTTTGGCTATCCTTATTCTTCGGGCGAGTGGTTTTTAGTTGCTTAGAGATCCATTTATTTTATATAAAAACAAACAAAATGGGTCGGGTTATCCCTTATAGGCTAATCTAAAGATTTTTTTAGGCCTGCGAATGATCTGAACATTCTTGGTGTCGGGTTGGGAACCAGGTTATGAGTGGGGAAGGTATTAGGCACCCAACTAGTTATTTATCATCTTATTTTACATTTAAGGTTACTTTTAATTTATTTTACAACATATTGAAAGACCTTACTTTGAGAATACCTTAAAACATAAATATGTGCTTATGTTAAAAATATAATGTTATGAAGAGGTATAGGCACATCACTATAATGGTGTGACTACACAAGAGTGATTGTGTGTTAATATGTATTGAAATAATGGAGGCCTATTAGTATTCATGTAAATTTATTTGAGAAGACTCAGTTTGTGTAACGGGAGGATGCTAATATATGTGTGAGTGTATGCATGAGATGTCACAGGTTGAGATAGTTTGATATCTCCTTTGAGGTGTGAGAGATGGATAAATGGGGTAAGGTATGAGAAGATGGAATATTCTCGGTAGAGAAAACATAACGAGAGATATATTATCAAGTATTGTTCTCATGAGAAGTATTCAATATTTTACCTATATACCCATATGTCCAGGATATCAAAGCTTACATAGTTCGGTAGTTGTGGTGATCTGAATGAAAAGGTTCCAACGTGATGTTTGTAAAAGTGTGAGGACTTGGCTTGAGAGGGGCAGAAGTTACTTGTGACCATGGAGGCTAACTCTAGTGGGGTTCCTAATGGGAGTAGATTGAAAGTAACTTACAAGGATATACATGTCTATCAGTCGATAACTAACTTGAAGGTGTTATTCAACATTCGTGTTAGTTTGCAAATGTAGAAGATGGGATATTAGGCACTATCTTCTTCTAGCGAGTACATGTCTGAATAGGAGAGGGTTGTGCTAAGGATGTCATTTTCTAGTGACGAAAGGATGACTTGAATACTACACTTTAGGATTGAAGTGGACCAAAAGTCACCGACAAAGATCTAAGTATCCCTTATCAAAATGGCTAAAATCTCGGAGGTGTCTAAGGGCCTTGGGATGATCTGAAGTGATATAGATGATCACTTCATCTGAGAAAATGGGTTTGGACTATATATGGAGACATCCCTAAAGATAATACACCGAGAGACGTATTACAAGTCTTGGGCTCATGATTGAGCTCGACATTGTGCTTATGTACTCAGGAGGTTCTAGAATAAAACCCAAAATAGTTACAACTAACAAGCCATATTTATGAGTGTAGGCAGTGGGATATCGTGTATAAATTATGGATCATTATGGTATTTATGAAGCCTAGTCCTTTATACATTATTTTCACTATGATTTGGAGTTTATTAAGACATGGATTTGATAAGTATTCCAGGAAAACACAGATTGATGGTTGCCAACTTTAAGACAAGAATGTTTGTTGAGAGAAGTGGTGAAGAGTATTCCAATTTTAGACTTTGATTTTAGCGAAGTTTATGAATAATTTGGTTCACGAACTCTTTCCTAAGAAGGGTTTTAAAAATTATGTTTTCGTGTAGTACTTAGTTGTACAAGTTTTGATTAGAATTATTATATGTATAAATATGTTATCTAGCTCAACAAATAAAGGTGTTGGAGAAAAAATAGGCTTTAAAATAAAAGGGGTTGGGCGAAGTGGTTCAGGCTGATATAGACATTTATATATCACACTATATAATTATGACCTTAGTATTCTTTATAGTTTTTACCAATGTAGCATGAGACGAGTTTTTTCGGGTGAGTGTGCCATAAAGGTGGAACTATCGGATATAGTTTTGTTCCAAAAGGGGTCATCTTTGCGGGATGCGTGCCGAGGTTTAGCTTTGTAAGCAACTTTTTAAAAAGTCAAGGCCTTGCACCAGAATTCGGAGAGAGCTCAAGATTCTTAGATATTCGGGGTCGAAGAAAGATAGAAAACTGAATCATTGTTGGGTTTTGGGATGCATTCATTAACGTAGCAGGTGTAATACCCTGCATTTTTACCTATTTGAAATTTAAATTAATTCAAAAATTAATTAAGAAAATACGTTTTACTTAAATTATGCAAGTGGAGTAATTTAATGTGATTAATTACTAAATGTGAATATTAGGTATTAATCGAGAGATAAATACTGATTAATATTAAATAAATTTACTAAGTGTAAATAGTAAATAATTGATGATTATTGACTTATGTCATGGCGAGTGATATGGGCGTATTTAATTATATCTTAACCGGGAGTCACGTGTAGACAATTTTGAAGTCAAGATAGAAAATATATTTTTAGTGACTCGAATGATAATTTAGAGGTCACGAATCATTCAAAAAACTTGAATTAGTCAGAATAGTATACCCGGGGGTATAGTTTGGGTCTGGGGTCAATTTTAGACCAAATCGGCATCTATGGAGGGTATTTTAGTCATTTGAAAAATAGAGGTTAAGGGACCTACGAAATTTAGAGTCCTATATATGAATATTATAGATTGGGGTTAGGGCTAATAACACAAAAAACTTAAGAGAGGCCATCAGAGAGAAGAGAGAAACCTTTCTCAAAGCTTAAGGAGGTGTTCTTGAAGAATTGGACCTTGTTCTTGCATCATACTCATCGAAGGAGTGAGGATTGGAAGAGAATAACATCAATCTGTCATCACCATTATGAAATCAGACCCCATCTGTTAAGTCAAGTGTTTATATATAATGCTTTGAAGTTATAATACCCATGTGTAGGGTTTTAGTGCCTAGATTTGCATGTAGCGTGATTTAATATATGTAGAGGGTTAATAATTAGAGGGGGCATGATCATTAACATGAATCAAATCTGGGTTTCTGAATGAATGTATTGGAAGAACACAAAACTAGGGTTTTTGAAGAAGTTTTGGGTGTTGATTCGTTCTTGATTGAATCTAAGGAAGATTTGTTATGTTTAGAACATTAGAAATCACCCTAATGCATGTAGAAATGGTTAGGAATAATTAGTTGTGATATTGGTATAGTATAATGTAAGTTTGGTAAATGAAAATGGTCGAAAAACGCATGAAGAATACGAACTAGCCAAAATGTACATTTTTAATCAATTCGGCCGGAGCGCATCGATTCGATTTACCAGAAAACTTGAGTTTTCCTTTTTTAAGCCTAGAATTCCTAAATCATTGTCGTGAAAACCTTTAGGACCATTTTAAATGTTAATGGGGGACTAATTATATTACAGTAGGCTTTAACAGGGGTATGTACTGGTCTTATTGAGAGGATTAAGATGAGATCGAATTGGGTTAAACTACATCGTAATTAATTTGAAAGACGGATAAAGAATTACGGTAATTCTGAAAGAATTGTATATAGACCAGTAGGGTAAGTTAAACTTAACTACTGAAATTAATAATGGGGTAACTAGGATGCATAGAGTTGTGTGAATACTCAAATAAATGCAATAAGTGTGATAAATCGTAAAGTAACAAGTACGGAGAGTATGCGAAAGAAAGATACTACATACATGGGGGTTAGGTGGTCATAGGGGTCGTCCCACCTTGGCGATTCCAGTGAGATTTGTATAAGTACCCTAAGGCATGGAACCTTAGGAGGATTATTATTTTGAGCGATAACAGTGATACCAACAGGTCGTTTGGGTACATTAAGTATGTGCGTAGCCCCAAATACTGGGATTTATGTCCACCCACATAGTATGATAATCATTTTAGGTTCGAGGGTGCTCACCGAACCATATGTTCTTGAGGTACGAGATGTACGGGGATTTGATAGCAAAGTATGCATGCATCACGGTTATCGTTCTGAGGGATGCCTTAATTAAAATATGTATATATAGGCAGTGGTATATATATATATATAAAGAGAGAGGGAGAGAGAGAGATGAGAAACTTCTACTTGTGTGATATAGTAGGTAGTAGATAGTGTATATCTAAGAAAGTAAATTAAGAAGAGTGTCACAACCCGCCCGCTCGGGGAGAGCGGAGCGAAGCGCCACTATCAATAAAACTAACCAAATCCGCAAATAGCAAGGTATAAAGCATCTAAAAGAATCCTACAATAATATAAATGCACTATTCCAAATACTCAAATTAAATACAACAAAGTCTTTCGAAATAGTATAAATCACCAATGCTTTATACAACACAATAAAATAATACAAACCTTCCAAAAAATATTCTTTCCAAAATAATCCACGCTAAAATCATCCCAATTGGTCCATAGCACTCAAATCCGCGCTAACCTACCAACTAAAAGAAAATTTGGGGAAGTACACAATACGATAGGAAAGATGCTCAACAAATATATGTTAGTGATGAATAAAGCGTAACAACATGAGTATAAATATTCAAATCAAATGCGAATCTCAATAGCATTTATCAATAATTTCCTCAACAACACATCAATGGGTCACCAGGCCTCACTCCATCCGCATATGCTTTATGAAGACATAACCCCGGGAAGCCGAAATTTTGGCGGGTGCCAAACCTTCGTGCCATATTAAAATCTCATGACAACGTTCTCAACAATAATATAATGATACCACATGAATCAAAATAATTCAACAATTATTTTTTCAGATTTCCAAGAATTTATCAATTCAAACATGAGTCCAATTAAACATGAAATCAACGTAATAAACTCTCGAGAGATTTAAAGGAGCATATTGTGTAAAACCCCATACCTCAAAATCATCACATGAATTGTCGCATAAATTCAGCCTCAAAATACGATTGGACCATCACGTTCCTCTCGCAAAAATAATCAAATCTTGTTATAGCCCCAACACAAGATAAATAATCCCAGTTAGTCCTATTTTATAAACCCAGAAAAATCATATCCAAAAATTATTCGAATCGCCAATCCGACTTTAGATTTTAATTCTATACGAAAAATTGAGTTAGGTATGATTTTTCAGTTTTCTCATGTCTCATTCGAAAGCACTCAAAAAGAAGATCTAAACACTCAAAATTGGCTCTTCTCATTCCACTCGTTTTTACCACTTTGGATTTCGTTTTTAACCTATCTTTTCCATCTCCCTTTCCTTATAATCACCCACAATATTCCTTATATAACCTCTCTCTCAAATCCTAGCTTGGAGCCTAAGCTAACCTATAAAATGTCCAAAAGCCATTATATTCCCCTTTAATTCAAAATTATCAATTTTAGATATTTAAACCATTATAAAATGTCCAAAAGCCAATTATATTTGAATTTAATTATACCATATTCCTAAATAAAGCCCTCAATATTACGGGGTATTACATACTTCCCCCCTTGAAAAGGAATTTCGTCCTCGAAATTTGACGAAACCTAACACTCGAAATAAAATGCTACTCGATTCTATCTCTCGAAAATCACACACTAAAGTCCTAAAATTAAGTCTAAACATCCTCAACATGACGCCTAACACATCCTAAAAAAATTTCTATATCCAAAGAAAATATGTATAACCCGCATGCTAGACCCAATACCCAAGACCCGAGGATTGTCGTATACCTAAGATCTGATACCATCTGCCATAACCCGCCCGCCCGGGGAGAGCGGAGCGAAGCGCCACTATCGATAAAACTAACCAAATCGGCAAATTGCAATGTATAGAGAATCCTACAATAATATAAATCCACTACTCTCAATACTAAAATTAAATACAAAAAAGTCTCACGAAATAATATAAATCACCAATGCTCTATACAACACAATAAAAGAATACAAATCTTCCAAACGATATTATTCGCAAAATAATCCACGCTAAAATCATCCCAATTGGTCCATAGCACTCAAATTCGCGCTAACTTGCCAAGTAAAAGAAAATATGGGGAAGTACACAATACGACAGGAAAGATGCTCAACAAATATATATTAGCGATGAATAAAGCGTAACAACATGAGTATGAATATTCAAATAAAATGCGAATCTCAATAGCATTTATCAATAATTTCCTCAACAACACATCAATGGGTCACCAGGCCTCACCCCATCCGCATATGCTTTATCAAGACATAACCCCGGGAAGCAGGAATTTTGGCGGGTGCCCAACCTCCGTGCCATATTAAAAACTCATGATAACGTTCTCAAGAACAATATAATGATACCACAAGAATCAAAATAATTCAACAATTATTTTTTCAGATTTCCAAGAATTTATCAATTTAAACATGAGTCCAATTAAACATGAAATCAACGTAATAAACTCTCGAGAGATTTAAAGGATCATATTGTGTAAAACCCCATACCTCAAAATCATCACATGAATCGTCGCATAAATTCAGCCTCAAAATACGATCGCACCATCACGTTCCTCTCGCAAAAATAATCAATTCGTGTTCTAGCCCTAACACAAGATAACCCCAATTAGTTCTATTTTATAAACCTAAAAAAATAAGATCCAAAAAGTATTCGAATTTCCAATCCGACTTCAGATTTTAATTCTACGCAAAAAAATTGAGTCATGTATGTGTTTTGAGTTTTTCTCATGTCTCATTCGAAAGCATTCAAAAAGCAGATCTAAACACTCAAAATTGGTTCTTCTCATTCCATTCGTTTTTGCCTCTTTGGATTTCGTTTTTAACCTCACTTTTTCATCTCCCTTTCCTTAAAATCAGCAATAATATTCCTTATATAACCTCTCTCTCAAATCCTAGCTTGGAGCCTAAGCTAACCTATATTACTATATTCCCCTTTAATTCAAAATTATCAACTTTACATATTTAAACCATTATAAAATGTCCAAAAGCCAATTAAATTTGAATTTAAATATACCATATTCATAAATAAAGCCCTCAAAATTACGGGTTACCCCCTTGAAAAGGAATTTCGTCCTCGAAATTCGACGAAACATAACACTTGAAATAAAATGCTACTCCATTCTATCTCCAATGAAAATATGTCTAACCCGCATGCTAGACCCAATACCCAAGACCCGAGGGTTGTCATATACCTAAGCTCTGATACCATCTGTCATACCCCGCCCTCCTGGGGAGAGTGGAGCGACGCGCCACTATCGTTAAAACTAACCAAATCAGCAAATAGCAAGGTATAGAGCATCTAAAAGAATCCTACAATAATATAAATCCACTATTCTCAATACTCAAATTAAATACAACAATGTCTCTCGAAAAAATATAAATCACCAATGCTCTATACAACACAATAAAATAAAACAAATCTTCCAAAAAATATTATTCCCAAAATAATCCACGTTAAAATCATCCCAGTTGGCTCATAACACTCAAATTCGCACTAACCTGTCGAGTAAAAGAAAATATGGGGAAGTACACAATACGACAGGAAAGATGCTCAACAAATATATGTTAGCGATGAAGAAATCTTAACAACATGAGTATGAATATTCAAATCAAATGCGAATCTAAATAGCATTTATCAATAATTTCCTCAACAACACATCAATGGGTCACCAGGCCTCACTCCATCCGCATATGCTTTATGAAGACATAACCCCGGGAAGAAGAAATTTTGGCGGGTGCCAAACCTCCGTGCCATATTAAAATCTCATGACAATGTTCTCAACAATAATATAATGATACCACATGAATCAAAATAATTCAACAATTATTTTTTCAGATTTCCAAGAATTTATCAATTCAAACATGAGTCCAATTAAACATGAAATCAACGTAATAAACTCTCGAGAGATTTAAAGGAGCATATTGTGTAAAACCCCATACCTCAAAATCATCACATGAATCGTCGCATAAATACAGCTTCAAAATACGATCGCACCATCACGTTCCTCACGCAAAAATAATCAAATCTTGTTCTAGCCCCAACACAAAATAACCCCAATTAGTCCTTTTTTATAAACCCAGAAAAATAAGATCCAAAAATTATTCGAATCGCCAATCCAACTTCCGATTTTAATTCTACATGAAAAATTGAGTCAGGTATGTGTTTTGAGTTTTTCTCATGTCTCATTCGAAAGCACTCAAAAAGAAGATCTAAACACTCAAAATTAGCTCTTCTCATTCCACTCGTTTTTTACTCTTTGGATTTCATTTTTAGCCTCTCTTTTTCCTCTCCCTTTCCATATAATCGCCCATAATATTCCTTATATAACCTCTCTCTCAAATCCTTGCTTGGAGCCTAAGCTAACCTATATTACTATATTCCCCTTTAATTCAAAATTATCAACTTTACATATTTAAACCATTATAAAAAGTCCAAAAGACAATTAAATTTGAATTTAAATATTCCATATTCATAAATAAAGCCCTCAAAATTACGGGGCATTACGTACTTCCCCCATTGAAAAGGAATTTCGTCCTCGAAATTCGACGAAACCTAACACTCGAAATAAAATACTACTCGATTCTATCTCTAAAAAATCACACACTAAATTCCTCAAATTAAGTCTAAACATCCTCACCATGACGCATAACACATCCTAAAAAAATTTCTATCTCCAAAGAAAATATGTCTAACCCGCATGCTAGACCGAATACCCAAGACCCTAGGGTTGTCGTATACCTAAGCTCTGATACCATCTGTCATACCTCGCCCGCCCGGGGAGAGCGGAGCGAAGTGCCACTATTGATCAAACTAACCAAATCCGCATATAGAAAGGTATAGAGCATCTAAAAGAATCATGCAATAATATAAATCCATTATTCTCAATACTCAAATTAAATACAATAAAGTCTCTCGAAATAATATAAATCACTAATGCTCTATACAACACAATAAAATAATACAAATCTTCCAAAAAATATTATTCGCAAAATAATCCACGCTAAAATGATCCCAATTGGTCCATAGCACTCAAATTCGCGCTAACCTGCCAAGTAAAAGAAAATATGGGGAAGTACACATTACGATAGGAAAGATGCTCAACAAATATATGTTAGCGATGAATAAAACGTAACAACATGAGTATGAGTATTCAAATCAAATGTGAATCTCAATAGCATTTATCAATAATTTCCTCAACAACACATCAATGGGTCACCAGGCCTCACCCCATTCGCATATGCTTTATCAAGACATAACCCCGGGAAGCAGGAATTTTGGCGGGTGCCCAACCTCCGTGCCATATTAAAAACTCATGACAACGTTCTTAAGAACAATATAATGATACCACATGAATCAAAATAATTCAAAAATTATTTTTCCAGATTTCCAAGAATTTATCAATTCAAACATGAGTCCAATTAAACATGAAATCAACGTAATAAACTCTCGAGAGATTTAAAGGAGCATATTGTGTAAAACACCATACCTCAAAATCATCACATGAATCGTCGCATAAATTCAGCCTCAATATACGATCGCACCATCACGTTCCTCTCGCAAAAATAATCAAATCTTGTTCTAGCCCCAACATAAGATAACCCCAATTAGTCCTATTTTATAAACCCAAAAAAATCAGATCCAAAAATTATTCGAATCTCCAATCCGACTTCCGATTTCAATTCTACACAAAATTGAGTCAGGTATGTGTTTTGAGTTTTTCTCATGTCTCATTCGAAGGCACTCAAAAAGAAGATTTAAACACTCAAATTTGGCTCTTTTCATTCCACTGGTTTTTTCCTCTTTGGATTTCGTTTTTAACCTCTCTTTTTCATCTCGCTTTCCTTATAATCACCCATAATATTCCTTATATAACCTCTCTCTCAAATACTAGCTTGGAGCCTAAGCTAACCTATATTACTATCAAGAGGAGGATGTTCCCAAGACCACTTTCCTGTCACGATATGGGTCATACGAGTTTGGGGTGATGCTGTTTGATCTCACCAATGCACCAGTAGTGTTTATGAATCTCATGAACAGAGTATTCAGAGAATTTTTGGACTAGTTCGTGATCGTGTTCATAGACGAAATTATATTCTACTCTCATACTGAGGAGGAGTATGGGGAGCATCTGCGTAGGGTCTTATAGACACTACGGGACCACCAGTTTTATGCCAAATTCAGGAAGTGTGGGTTTTGGCTACGAGAGGTACAGTTTCTCGGACACATCGTATCGGATAGGGGTATTGGATTTGATCCGAGTAAGGTATCGGCGATGAGGAAATGGGGACAGACCACGACACCGACAGAGATTCACAGCTTCTTGGGGTTGACCCGATATTTTTATCGATTCATTAGAGGGTTATCGAAGATTTTAGGTCCTTTGACGAACCTGACTCGTAAGGGAGTGCCATTTGTTTGGATTGATCAATGTAACCTAGCCTTTAATGAGGTGAAGGATAAGTTGATATTAGCGCATGTACTTTCATTTCTTAGGAGTGGGGTGGAGCATTGGGTCTACACTGATGCATCTTTGCAGGGACTTGGGATTGTATTATAGCAGGAGGAGAGGGCTATAACTTATGCATCCCAAAATCTTAAGCCCCATGAGAAGGATTACCCTACCCATGACCTTGAGTCGGCAGCATTCATTTTTTTTAGGCTATGGAGACATTATCTACTGGGGGAGCAGTTCACATTATTGGCGGATCATAAGTTACTTTAGTATCTCTTCACACAGAAGGATATGAGTATGAGGCAGAGGCGGTAGCTAGAATTCGTGAAGGACTATCAGTTTAATATACAGTATAATCATGGTAAGGCTAACGTGGTAGTTGACGCATTGAGACGGAGACCAACTGGGGAGTTAACATAGGTCTGGAAAGTGAAGTGAAAGGAGCTTTGACGTGATGATTAGGTTGCCAGGGCATGCATGTCAGGTTTATCTATTACTCTCGAGATTGTGATGCGGGTAGTGATAGCTTAAGCAGAGGATCAGACGTGTTAGGACATAGTACGACAGTTGTTAGCTGAAGGCTCAGAGTCTTACTCGATCAGGGTGCGGAGTCTTACTTGATGAGCTTAGAGGGTGGCCTTCATTTTAATGGGAGACTGGTAGTGACTGAGGATGAGAACTTGAGGTACGCAGTGGTGATAGAGTCTCATGGTTCGAGGTCTGCGATACATCCCAACAGGGATAATATGTACTAGGATATGAGGAGACAGTAGTGGTGGTCTTGGATGAAGCGAGATATAACAGAGTTTGCCTCAAAGTGTGTTACCTATCAACTTATTAAGGTTGACCACCAGCGTCCTTCAGGGATGCTTCAGCCACATTAGATTCACGTGTGGAAGTGGGAAAGAATTTCGATGGACTTTATTACTAGGTTACCGATATCGCCAAAGGGTAACAATTCCATTTGGGTGATAGTGGATCGACTGACCAAGATGGCCCATTTCTTGCCAATCCGCACCAATTACGAGACGAATCAGTATGTGCAGTTGTTCATCTCTGAGATAGTGAAGCTTCATGGGGTGACAATTAACATTGTGTCCGATAGAGAACAGACCTTTATGTCTAACTTCTGGAAGAGCTTTCAGGAGGCCATGGACACAGACTTACGGTTGAATACCACTTATTATCCATAGACAGACGGGATGACTGAGAGGGTTAATAAGATGTTGTAGGATATGTTGAGGATGTTCATTCTAGATTTTTGGTGAGGTTGTGAGCGATACCTTCCAATGGGTAGAGTTTTCCTATAACAACTCCTACCAATTTACTATTGGCATGTCACCGTTCGAGGCATTATATGGGAGACCTTATCGTTTGCGCACCTGCTGGATAGAGGTGGGGGACAACAAGATATTGGGATTCGAGATGATACGGGAGCCTTCTGCCAAGTTTAAGCTAATTTGGGGATGCATCCGAATAGCTCAGGATAGGTAGAAGAGATATGCCGATGCGGACCGTAGACACGCCGAGTTGGAGGTTGGTGACTAGGTGTTAGTTCGGGTGTCTCCTATGAAGGGGATCATGAGGTTTGGTAAGAATGGTAAGTTAACATCGAGGTACGTTGGGCCATGACCCGTGATTGAGAGAGTGGGATTAGTGGCATATATATTGGGATTGTCAGATCATCTTCAATGGATACACAATGTGTTACATGTTTCATCGCTTAAGAAGTACATGAGGAGCGAAAGGGATTTCTGGCATGTCCCACTTGAGGAGATTGATTTGTATCCAGACGTCTCATATGAGGAGATACCCGTAGCTATTTTGGATCATAGCAAGCGTAAGATGCGGTCAAAGGTGGTGCCATTAATGCGAGTTCAGTGGGGACACCACAAATTTGATGAGTCAACATGGGAGCAAGAAGATGACATGCGAGAGTAATATCCAGAGCTTTTTATCGCAGGTATGTCCTAATTTTGGGGACAAAATTCTTTTTTAAGGGGGGAAGTATGTAATACCGCGTATTTTTACGTATTTGAAATTTAAATTATTTTGAAAATTATTTCAAAAATTAATTAAGAAAATACGTTTTATTTAAATTACGCGAGTGGAGTAGTTTAATGTGATTAATTAATAAATGTGACTATTAGATATTAATCAAGAGATAAATACTGATTAATATTATGGAATGAATTTAATGATTATTGACTTGCGTCATAGCGAGTGATATGGGCGTATTTAATTATACCTCAATCGGGAGTCGCGTGTAGAGTAAATTGAGGTGGAGATGGGAAATAAAATTTTAGTGAATTGGATCATAATTTAGAAGTCAATAATGTTTCCTAAAAGGTCTAAATAGTTGTAATAGTATACTCGGGGGTATAGTTTGGGTCCCGGGTCAATTTTAGACCAAACCGGCACCTATAGAGAGCATTTTAGTCATTTGAAAAATAGAGGTTAAGGAACCAAAGAAATTTAGAGTCCTATATCCAATGATTAGAGATTGGGTTTAGGGTTAATAACAAAAAAAGCTTAAGAGAGGCCATTAGATAGAAGAGAGAAACCTTTCTCAAAGCTTAAGGAGATGTTCTTGAAGAATTGGACCTTGTTCTTGCATCCTAATCATCTAAGGAGTGAGGATTGGAAGAGAAGACCATAAACCCGTCATTACCATCACAAAATCCGACCCCATATATTAAGGTAAGTGTTTATATACAATGCTTTGAAGTTATAATACCCATGTGCATGGTTTTAATGCCTAGATTTTATTAAGTCAATGTTTTTGGAAGAAAAAATAAATTTTGTATGCATGATTGGGTAGGATTTGCATGTAGCATGATTTAATATATGTAGAGGGTTAATAATTAGAGGAGACATGATCATTAACAAGCATTAAATAGGGGTTTCGGAATGAATGTATGGGAAGAACACAAAATAAGGGTTTTTGAAGAAGTTTTGGGTGTTGATACATTCTTGATTGAATTCTATGAATATTGTTTATGTTTAGAACATTAGAAATCACCCTACTGCATGTAGAAATGGTTAGGAATAATTGGTTGTGATTTTGGTATAGTATAATGTAAGTTTGGTAAATAAAAATGGAGGAAAAATGCATGAAGAAGACGATATAGACAAATTGTATGTTTTCGAATCGATTCGGCCGGGGTGAATCGATTTGGTTTACCAGAAAACTTGATTTTTCCCCTTTTAAGCCTAGAATTCCTAAATCGTTGTCATGAAAATCTTTAGGACATTGTTAAATTATAATGGGGGACTTATTATATTATAGTATTCTTATGATAGGGGTATGTACTAGTCTTATTGAGAGGATTAAGACGAGATCGAATTGGGTGAAACTACATCGTAATTAATCAGAAAGATGGATAAAGAATTATGGGAATTACGAAAGAACTGTATAAAGAACGGTATGGTAAGTTAGAATTAACTACTAAAATTAATAAAGGGGTAACTAAGACCCTTAGAGTTGTGTGAATACTCAAATAATTGCGATAAGCCTGATAAATTGTAAAGTAACAAGTACGGGGAGTATGCCAGAGAAAGATACTACGTACAAACATGAATAATTAGGTTGCGTGTAGACCTGCTTATTTATAAGGATACTTAGAATGTGTGTATAACTATTGGATATCGGTTGATGAATGAACATACCGCTACTTGCTGTCATGGGGGTTAGGTAGTGATTGTGGACGTCCCACCTTGGCGATTCCAGCAAGGTTTGGATAAGTACCCCAGGGCATGGAACCTTAAGTGGATTATTATTTTGAGAGATAATAGTGATACCGGAAGGTCATTTAGGTACGTTAGGTATGTGCGCGGCCCCAAAGACTAGGAACCATGTCCTCCCCCTTAATATGATGATCATTTTAGGTTCGAGGGTGCTCACCGAACCATATGTCCTTGAGGTACGGGATGTATGGGGATTTGATATCAAAGTATGCATGCATCACGGTTATTGTTTCGGGGGATGACTTGATTAGAATATGTATTTATAGGCAGTGGTATATATGTGTGTGTGTGTGTGTGTGTGTGTGTGTGTGAGAGAGAGAGAGAGAGAGAGAGAGAGAGAGAGAGAGAGAGAGAAACTTCTACTTGTGTGATATAGTAGATAATCAATAGTGTATATCTAAGAAAGTAAATTAAGCAGAGATACTTAATTATAAAGATTGAGATATAACATATGTGAAATGTTACAGGAGGAACAAATAACATACGAGAAATGTTAAATCAGATAGCGTGCTATATGGGAGGTACGGGGACTTAGAGATGAGAATAGATGAGATAGTTACTTATGTCTAGTTTGGTTGGGTAGCATAGCTAGGTGGGCTAAGTAGAGAGCATTACTCATACACAATAGTTGATGAATGAGGAAACTCAAGAGAGTGTGCGTGAACCTAACATGTATAATCAATGACCGATTTTGAATTGTTATAAACTCTTGCTAAATATTTTCAAAATGTTTTGAGTTCTAACTCCTAGTTATAAAATATTTTTAAAAACTTTTTAGGTGCCCAGCCATAGGGATTCCAGGCTTGATATTCTGTTCCAGGGAGATGCATTTGTGACACAAGTGGATGTTTGCAGGACTTTGCCTAGACGCTTCCATTATTCATTCTGATGTAGTGTAGGATTTTAGTTTAGTATCTAATTATGGAAATGCTTTCCTTCAATACTTATTATGTTTCAGCTCAGACATTTGTTCATTTTTATTTTTGGATTTTTAGTTGGTGTTGGATTTTTATGGTCGATGATTATATCAGCATGACATTTATTTATGATATCTTATTCTGGTTTGGACTTTATATGTTGCGGATGGTTTAAGTTAGTTTGTTTACATTTATTAATTGTTGTATTCAACGGAAGAAAATATTTGGCACCGACTTAATTAATTGATAGGTGATTAGTAATTAAATTTATTTTCGACAGTGATGCTAAGAGTGGACCATTTTGTAAATCCTATTTGAATTTAATAAAGTCCCGATCACCCGGTATTTAATTAAGCGGGGTGTCACAGCAGGGCCTCTATTTATAGTTGTCGGGTCAGTGACATCAACCATGCGGTTGCTGGTGAAGGACTCGTGTTTGGCTGGATAGGTTCCAAGGGGATGTGAGTATGACTGTAGAGGTTTTGGGAGGGATATGTATCCCTTGAAGAACCGTGTGGTTCAATCCATTAATTGTCCAATGGATGGTAATATATGGTAATCATTTCTAAATGAACTTTAACTATAGGATTGATTCCCTTAAACCGTGCAGTTGATGAAGGGAGTTATCGTGGTTATCGATTTTGGCATGATATTTTGGGAAATTTATTATTTTTACCCTTTTTATATGTATATGTTTATTATATTGGAGTGTGGCCCTTATAATTTAGGATATTTGTATTTTTACATTTTTTTATTTTCCGGGTGTTGATGGTTGGTAAGTGTAAGTATCAATTACGAATCGAGGTGTCCACAATGGGCAGCACTATACAAGATCCAATCTTACGAGAAGGATGTAGTGATGATAATTGAAAATATGATTCATGAGACACTAAATCCACAAATGAATATGTCTTCACAATCGGAGACAGAGTTGTCTCATGGAAATCCTTAAAGAAAATGTGCATATCAATATCCATAATAGATTCCAAATTTATTACTTCAGATAAAGAATGAAAAAATGTTGAATGGCTACATCAATTTTTAAGGGATAGTCTGACATGGCCACATCCTGTTTATTAATATGCCTGCATTGTGATAGACAATTAGAAATTTGCAGGGAACATAGTCAAATGTATAAAGGTAATTCACGACATATATATCGAAGAAACACATTTTCAAGAACTTTCTCTCGAATGGACTTATCTCCATTGACTATGTTAAATCTAATGAAATTATGTAGGATCTATTTACTAAAGGTTTGTTCGAAGAGTAAATATACTCCTATAAAGGGAAATGGGATTGAAGCCCATTAAAGAATTGTCACAATAGCAAACCAACCTAGTTGATTAGAGATCCCAAGATCTAGGTTTAAAGAGGCAACCGAATCATGTGTGACTCAGAGCACTGAAGATATACTTTCTTACACTCATTTTCATGATGCATAAGTATTTATTGAAATAATTTTTGGGTATGATAAGATTTTAATGATTTCTATAGATTGATTATATAAGATTTTAATGATTTATCTCCATTCATGTGGAAGATTATTGGAAAAATGGGGTTTTACCAACTAGTTTTAGTCAACTTTAAGCCTTATAAAATGTGAATCTCTCTCGTCATTTGGGATGGGTCCTCATTGCAATAGGTTCTCCTTTGTGAGGAGAAGAATGTGATATATTCATACACTTAAAAATGTTATCAAGTGAATGAAAAATTGTCTCTAAAGTGACCCACTTAAATTGGTGAAACATGGTTAAATGTTGATAGAATTTCTTTGTCCCACATAGGAAGAGTACCCAAAATGTGAGTGGTATATCTAATCCATATAATGCACTTGGTATTAGAGTCCCTTGGGGCATCTCAATTATTTGAATGGAACATAACCTACATGGTTCATGGAATAGGATTTGGCCCAAAAGCCACATGCCCATCACGATTGCCATCCATCCCTTCTTGGGTCCGTGGGTCATGATGTAAAATAATCTCTTTTGGGCCAAGTTTGATTTAAATTTGGGTCCACAACTGTTGTCCATTTGTATTAATTTTCAGTTCGAGCACCCGTTTATTTAGGCTCGGAGCGAAATGCCGCAAATAATTGTCTCCCTTAAGAAGTGCACAAATGTCTCCAAGGGGGTCAAGAAAAGAATGGAATAATAGATACTTTTAGATCTAATACATTCTTTTTAATTATCGATCAACCTATGAAGAAGTCCTTAAGTTGGGTGATAATGTGTCATCGAAGTGTTCAATGAAATTCCAAGCTGAATAGAAGTTAGATGGACATAATGCCTAACTTACTACATAGACTATTCAAAGGAGGTAAAAGAGAGTAATAATGATGCGAGTAATGCTAATGTGGATATAATACACTTTGTTTGTCATACAGAAGAGTGTGTATGAGACATATGGATCAGCTATTAGGTTGACTGTTATAGGTGATGGCTCTACTGTTGATGAATAAAAAGAGAAGAAGACTAAGAAGTATAATGTACTAATAGGGTGGTCAGAAACTCTTGTCAAATAAGAAAATTTGTTCTTCAAAAATTATATCATGGGAATCCGAGACTAATTTGTGTCTTGTATTTTACTTCACCATGTGGTTCTTGTAAATCGTTAAAACTTTTCGGAGATAAATAATGAGGAAGATCCATATGTAGAGACCGTCGCAGAGCAATTTTTTATTTTTATTTTTTTTGGGGGGGGGGGGGGGGGACCCGAAGAGAGATTATTTAGGGGCTATTTTAGGTTTTAACAAATATTCCATTCATATGTTATGAACTTTTAGGGGTTATTTAAGTATTTTATAAATATTCAATTGCAAATTATAAATTTATATTGTCAAAAGAAAGGACAAAATACAACCAAAGAGAGTTTTGCAAAATAAAAATTAAGGGACAAGATCGGTTTAAAACAACCTATATGAATATAATACAAAGTGATATTTAAACAAACATTAAACAATTTAAATAAACATAATAAAGAACTTCAAGTATGTATTGAAACTTGAAAGATAAAGAGATAGTTATCGCATGTTTTTATTGTTCCTTTGAGACCATGCTATTTAAATAGCTAAGCTAAAGTCCCAACTAAACTGATGGAAGTCAAAAAATAGATAAGAGTTACGTTGGTAAAGTAATTTGTGCATGCTAGGGGCCTTTAATAAATAAAACACTTGGAACTCAATTATCTGCTCCTTATCAGATGGATCTTAATCATATAATACTTACGACATATTTTTTATGAAAATTCTGGGTGTGTCACTTCACCCCCCAGATACAACGTAGCTCTGCCATTGGGCAAAAATGTCATATTAAAGTGTAATTGAGTTTTTTAAATGTTGCTTGGAGAAGCTTGGCCTAGCTTCCCTATTCTTATCATTGCCTCTTTGATTTTAAAATAAAATTTTCGAGATCTTTGGCATTACCCCCCTTTTAAAAAAAGGTGGCAGGAAACTGGGAGGTGCAAAGAAAAGTGTGTTTGGGCCATTAAAGTCGAAATTTGGTGGCTTCATTATATAGTCAGATCACACTGCTAATTCTTATAATTGATGGAAGATATTGTTTTATAATGAAATTTACCCATACGTTCTAATTTCTTTCTGAAATTTGATAAGGCAAAACGATGATTGCCATACGAGAACTGTGGATCAAGCCCAATTATGAAGTATGAAAGGTCTCTGATTGTAATTATTATTTAACTTTGATGTTTAATTCACTTAGAAAAAGTTATATTCTATAGAATTATTCTAAGGTTAGTTATGGTTAATTTTATGTTTTTGTTATTAGGTTTGTTCCCCATATGGACTCCAAAGTGAAAATAAATCGTACCTTTTAATAACAAAAAATTACCCAACCCTTGTACAAGGCAAACTGGCAAATGTTTTTTCATAGAATTTTGAGGGGTGTCTTAGGGCCCGTTTGGTTCGTGGTGTAATATTTTTTACCGTGTTAAAATAAAATTCACCTAGGTAAAATATGTGTTTGGTTGGGCATTTAACACGGTGAAATAAAATGAATATGGTGAAAAGTGAGGTGAAACTTTAACCATTTTAAACCATGGGTAAAGTGAATAATTTAACAGGTGAAAACAATGAAATTTATCTTATTACCAAAGTAACCTTTCTTATTTCCACTTACAATTATCACACATTCATTTCTCCCTCTCAATTAATACGATCATCAAATATTCATTTTATAAAAATATTTTTTTTCTAAATTTCATTTTTTATTTTATAAAATTAAAAAAAATTAAAAAATTAAAAAAAATTTAAATAATTAAAATAATTAAAATAAAAAATAAAAAATAGAATAGCTATTCCTACACCCTCTATGTCTTTCCCCACACCCTTTTTAATATTTAAATACTAAAAGATCAAAATACCCTCTATGCAAATATGATTTGAGCAAATATAATCTTTTGCCCAAAAATCTATTATTTAAAAAAAAAAGGTAATATTAAGAAAAAAATAAAACATAATATTTTGAAAATAAAAATCCTAATATTCTAGAAAATTAAAATTTTAATATTCTGAAAATATAAAAATTATAAAAGTTATTTTTTCATTTAAAAAATATTATGTTATTTATAAAAAAACATATTACTTTTTATTTAAATGGACGTTGATTAAAAAACTATTTCGTTATTTATTTTAAAAAATGGACATTCTTTTTATCATTTCTAGTTAAAAAACTGTTTCTTTTATTTATTTAAAAAAATTGTTTCGTTATTTATTTTTTCAGTTAAAAACTATTTTTTTTCTATTTTAAAAATAATCTTTTTACTATACAAAAAATGGTCCGCGTCAGCGGTATGTATAGGCAGTTCGACCACTTATACATACCGTTGGCGCGGACCAACATATTAAACAAAAATGCTCCGCGCCAACGGTATGTATAGGTGGTCAGACCGTCTATACATACCGCTGCCGCAGATAATTTTTTTTAAAAATAGTAAAAAGATTATTTTTAATATAGTAAAAAAAAAACAGTTTTTAACCAAAAATAAAATTTGTAAATAAAAAATAAAAAATAAAATACTTTTTAAGAAAAGAGTTTCTTAAGAAAAATAAATTTTACTTTTTATATACAGTTTTTTAATAAAACAAATAGATAAGATTTTACGTTTTATAAACAGTTTTTTTTATTATCACTTATAAAAAACAATTTTTTTTATTGAAAATATAATTTTTTTTGTTTTTATCAAGTGTAATTATTTTAGTTGGAGGTGAAAAAATTGGACATTTTGCTTTTATAAATTTAAGGGCGCAATTGTCATTTATTATTCAAAGGGTGTGGGGGAACATATAGAGGGTGTGAGAATATCTATTCCCATAAAAGAAATAAAAAAAATGAATATTTGTTTGGTGCATGGTAATGTGTTGGGAATTTAATTACTAATTGGGACGGTTTCATAGTTGGGAACTATTTTTTTTTAATTCTTTTAATTGGAACACTTTTTTTTTATAGTTGGGACTTTTTTTTTTTTAATTGGGATTGCTTTTTTTTTCAATGTTGAAAACTTTTCTTTTATTTGAGACTGTTTTTTCATTGTTGAGAACTTTTTTTTTTATTATGGACTACTGTTTTTATAGTTGACTCTTTTTTTTTAACTGTGAATTTTTTTTTACAAATGACAGTTTTTTTTCATTGTTGGAATTTTTTTTTAAAATTGGGACTGTTTTCTTTTTTAATAAGGACTTTATTTTTAATTGGTATTGTTTTTTTACTTATTTGTCTTGCGTAGCGAAATATGACTAGTTGTGTGTGTGTGTGGGGGGGGGGGGGTGATTATGTCAAATTTTAGTTTGGGGTAAATGCATATTTTTTAATGGCCATTGACACTTGTTTGATGAAAATCAAAATAGTTATATGCATTTGAAGTATGTGGGTAATATGGTCATTTTATTTTTTCACCATATTAATCTTGACCATCCAAACAACAAATGGTGAAAAAGTTAAAATTTTCACCTAGTAAAAACTCGACCATCCAAACGGAGATGGTGAAAACAAAATCACCGCACTAATAATTCACCTTTTACTTTTAACACGGTGAAAAGTATTTCACCACGAACCAAACGGACCCTTAAAGTAAAAATTTTTAGTCATGTTACACTAAGCTTAGAAGTTCATCATTTAATTATAATAATTTTTTATTCCTTTTTTTTATTTCTATATTATCTTGGTTTTAGAAAGTTAATAGAAATTTCACCCTGAAGTAAATTCCTAGATCCACAACTGAATTTACTCTATCTTAAATTGGTATTGAATATTCTTTCTTATCCGTATTGTTAGGATAAAAAAAGTTTCAAATGTTGCTATATTTCAAATAATTTATTCCTTAGGGCTCATTTGGTTCGAGGTTTGGAAATGAAATTTAGAACTCCAATAATTTAAAATCCCTTCGTTTAAAGATGCATTGCTTAGTTCCAATTTTAGGGGGAACTTAGAATTCTCCTGTAGGAGGATAGTGAGACTGGGGTCTATGAATATCTGGAAAGGATGAGGCGTGATCCACTCTAACGGATGTTGTGTGCAAGGTTCTCAAGAACTTCTGGAGCAGCTTCTGTTGAGACCTTCTCCTTTTGGTAAAAATGGAGCTCAAGATGGAACTCCCTCCCTGCAAAAAGATGAACTTTCACAACAAAAATAGTAATTTTCAGAAGGGGAACACCTGAGAATGATGGTTGTCAGTGGGGAGTGAAGAACAAGGCACTCATTACTAAGAGAATGATCAAGGAGAGAATACTTAGGTAGGTCTGGTGGTATTTTAGCAGAGTAACAGTGTAATTTTTCACTTGTCTCCCTCATTGACCTCGCCCAGAGGTTTATTTATACTTGGGCATTAGGGCTGAGTTGACATTTTTGGGCACCAAAATTGAGAGGGTTGGTGGGGAACAATGTCCGAAGTGTACCATTTGTCCCAATCTGCAGGCAGCCCTGCATGTCTCCTCCTGCAGGCGCCACCTGACGCCAACCAAAGTCAAAAAGCACTTATGTCCCCTAATGAGGACAAGATATCAGATTTTGTAAATATCTTTTGAAACAGTAACTTGTGGTGCAATTTTTGCAAATCTTGAGAGAGGAGGCCTTAAGGACCCCTCTCTTCTAAAATTATTGTTTTTCTTGAGAGGGACCTCGAGGACCCTCTCTTCTGGAAAATTCATTTTTATAAAGAGTTTATTCCTTGTGAGCAGCCAGCTCTTTGGTTGCTCCCTTCACTTGTCACCAAGTGTGAAGTGTGTGTAGTTTTGAGTGACTTCTGGGTGTTTTTACTAGTATTCTCTCAATCCTATAGTGCTAAGTGGTTGAGCTTGCTCAACATACCTTGTCCCTCAGTCGCCAAGCCAAAACTCCCAATAGGTCCCAACCGGCCTATTTGAGCCCTGCCTGCTCAACTAAGCTACCTTTACAAGAAAGCAAAGTGTTAATACTATTGTTCTTTTAAAGAATGACGTTTCATGATGAGGACTGCTCCTTGCCTTGACATTTTCTGTTGTTAAGAGACCTTGAGCGGTCCTTCCCAATATGAGTTTTTGTAGGGACCCTGGGTGAGGTTCTTTCTCAATATGAATTTTTGCCGGGACCCTGGGCGGTCCTTCTCAATATGAGTTTATGTTAGGACCCTGGGGGGTTCCTTATCAATATGGGTTTCTACCGGGACCCTGGGTGAGGTTCCTTCTCAATATGAGTTTCTGTCGGGACCCTGGGTGGGGTTCTTTCTCAATATGAGTTTCTTTCGGGACTTAGGGGTTCCTTCTCAATATGAGTTTCTATGGGGACCCTGGGGGTTCCTTCTCAATATGGGTTTCTACCGGGACCCTGGGTGGGGTTCCTTCTCAATATGAGTTTCTGTCAGGACCCTGGGTGTTTTTTTTTTCAATATGAGTTTCTACCGGGACCCTGGGGGGTTCCTTCTCAATATAAGTTTTTGTCGGGACCCTGGGTGGGTTTCTTCTCAATATGAGTTTCTTTTGGGACCCTGGGGGGTTCCTTCTCAATATGGGTTTTTGTTAGGACCCAGGGTGGGGTTCCTTCTCAATATGAGTTTCTGCTGGGACCCGGAGGTTCCTTCTCAATATAAGTTTCTTCCGAGAACCTGGGTGGGATTCCTTCTCAATATTTCCAATAAAAAAATATTTTTATTTTTTTGTAGGTAGACGCCCTCGTCAAGAACCCTCTTAGCGAGTAACGATTCTTTTGTGACTTCTTCAGCTGTCCATTAAACCTTGACTTCGCAAGGTAAGGTTTCATTTAATCCTTCATTGGCTTGCGGTTCCTGGACCGAACCTTTGTTGGCGACTAGGGGTGTCTCGACAAGTGGGGTTTTGTTTTGAGAAGAGGGTATCTCGTCTAATCCACACGTGACTTTGGATTTTTCACTTGAGATGGATGCTGCCAAGGGCTCGCCGTGAGTGGATCCCACATATGAGGGTTCTTCGCAGAGGACCTTGGATTCTAAAAATTTACAAGTTACTTTGGGTGGGAGTATCTCGACATTGGGTTCTGAAAATTTACATCTTGCTTTTGGTGAGAGTATCTCGACCTTGGGTTCTGAAAATTTACAAGTTGCTTTTGGTGGGGGTGTCTTGACCTTGGATTCTGTCATGGGTTCCTCATCTGTCGAAACCAGTGTTGGAGAGAGGGGGGTCTTGTCAGTTGGAATTTTTGTTGGAGAGAGGGGGTCTCGTCAGTTGGAATTCTTCTTGGAGAGAAGGGGTCTCGACCCCTAGTTCTTTATTTCAAGAGGAGGGGGTTTCGACATCTTCGGATTTTATGGAAATAGGTGTCTCGACCCGTGAAAGAATGGTGGTCTCGTCTTCACAGACTACCCATTTAACTAAGCGTTTCGCACGGGTTATCCTTGTATCCACGGGTCCCTCGTCAGAAGCTGGGGGTCTCGACGTCGACGAGGAGGGGGTCTCGACGTCGGCGGCTGGTGGTTCCCCACGCGTCATTCTCATAGTTGGGGGTGTCTCGCCTATTGATGATATTAATAGGGGCTCCTCGCCTATTGATTTTTTTGCTACTGGTGTCTCGACATCTGCCGATAAGGGGCAAGCTACCAGCTGTGATAAGGAAGGTTTCTCACAAACGATCAACTCTTCATGGGGTTCCTTGCGCGTTGACTTCACCTATAAGGGTGTCTTGACACCCACTTATGTTGGTATTGGTTCCTCCTGTGCTGGTGATTTAGGGATTAGAGGTTTCGCCCCTTTTGCGACTTCAGTCATGGGACCCACTACCAAGGGTTCCTCATTATTAGTTGTTGCTTCCTCGGACACTCTATTTTCGATGAGAGGTACCCAGGGCTCCTCGCCCATGGGTTCTTCACAATTTGTTGTTTCTACAGGGGTTTCCACTTCCACTCCCCTCTTGGCAGCGGGGGATACCCAGGGTTCCTCACTTGGAGTCTCTACCAGATTCAGTTCTTTTCTTGAGCCAATGGCTCTTGGTAGTTCTTCAACTACGTCATCCTCTTCTCAGGCATGGAAGGACTATATGCGCATTCACCAAGGGCGAGATTTTGGTACTTATCACCGTGCTCCTTTATTTGGTCCAGCTGATAACTTCATGGTTTCTCTTTCTGAATTTGAGGAAAAATTTTCTAACACTGTTCTCGAGCGCCCTCATGTGAGGTTAAGTAAGTATGTCGATCCCCCTACTGTTTCTCCATACTCTATTCTCCGAGTTTAAGTTGACCATGGTGACTTTCCCTATTCTAATGTTGAAGTTAGAGCTGCGGGGGGTCCCACGGAGGAGTGGGCTAGTTGGGTCGACTATGTTCTGAGCATTCCTACTTACGTGGCTATTCTTATGGAGGTGGGTCTTTTTACCGCCGTTAGCATCCTGAAGTCTTGCACCATATCTAAGCTTATTTCTTAGCTCAATCTTTTATTTTCTCGGTGGAGTATGGACTCCCACACATTTGTCACAGGCTGGGGCGAATTTACTATCACTCTAGAGGATGTATGTGAATTGTACGTTCTTCATTTCTTTAGGCAACATGTCTTTTCTAATGACTGCGGGGATCCTTTAGAGCAGGTAATGGTTTGGGAGCTACAGTTAGCTATCGGAGACTGCTCAAAGTATGTAGCTATAAATATAACTGGCCATTCAAAACATTCCTTTGACAAATGGTAAAGATACTGGTCCAGAGATTTTGAACAGTTGCAGAAGGGAGAGACTTCGCGTGAAGCCCCCAGAACCCAGGATGGACCCAAGCTCCACTCCCCTTCTCACTTGGCCGCTTTCTCAGTTACATTTCAAACTCGGTTCCTTCTGCTCAATAAGCCCGAAGATTCCCCTCTCAGACTTATTTTTAAATTGGTTGTATGGTTATCTCACGGCAGGTCAATACCTCTGGACGCCTTGACTTTGGGTTCCCTTTACACCTGGATGGACCGAGCACATATAGATCTAGAGAGGTCTTGCGGTCGGTATGACGTTGCTAATTATGCAAATGCCGCTCTCTTAATGGCCTTTTTATTTGATCATTTCCCCCACTTTACTTCAGGGGCTCAGGCCTGTCATAGTGATGCTGCGCGACTTTTTTGATGGCACAAGAAAATTCCCAGAAAGTCTTAGGGGATATTGATTGATGATATTGAGGAGTTTCAGTTCCGACCTTATACTATGCGCCCTGGGCGCACTTTCAGCTGGCTATCTTTCCCTGGCGATGGCGGGACTTTCTATTTCCCTTCAACAGCGGGGTCTGTTTCCACCTGTACTCATATTAATGTGGTGATGATGCTCTTACCTAACCACCTCCCTTACTGGACCGAGTTGGACCCGCGCGCTGATATCTATCATTCTGAGAGGGCAAGATGATAGTTTGTCTATGATCAGGGCGTTCACACCCCTCCTCTTCCTACCGATAGCGATCCTTCTGAGGCATTTTTAGAGGCGTGCACCAGCTTCACTCTCCGGGGACTGTTCAGTAGAGTCAGTGGTCTAGGGGGCCTCTACGTGCCTCCCTGCGATTATCATCCCTTTTTTTACTTCATCCTGGTTTCTACTTTGGCAGCGGTAGGTCCATCTTATCCACAAATGTGTAGTTTCTCCCCCTCATGAGACTAACCCAGTAAAATATATCAAATCCCAATTTTTGTTCAAGAAGACACAGAAAGATCCTTGGTTTCTCCGCACGACTTCCAGGCCACCCTTGGAGCAGGCCACTCCCATTCTAGTGAAGCCTCTTCTTGACAAGTCACCTCAGCATTTGCCGACTGAGCTTCCCCCTGTAAAGTCTAAAAGCCAATTGAAAAGTAGAGGGAAAGTGAGCACCTCTACCGCAAGCAAGAGGAAACATACTGGCACGGATGTATTTAATTTCATTCCTGTTACTATCGCTTCTCCTCCTCCTTCTCCTGTGAGGACTCGGGCTGCAAAGAATAAAAAAGGAAATGGTGCTAGCACAACCGCTTCCTCCACGGTGGACCACGGGTCCGATACTGATGAGCTTGAGGTGGAGGAGACCTACCAAGTTGTTAAAGAGAAAGGTTACGGAGTATTGGTCCTTTCTTCTCAGGAGGCGCGGGTCGCATATATTCCCATTGCAGAAGGTACTATATCCCAACATTCTTTTCTTAGTGGAACTAGTTCTCTCAGAATTTCACTTCCTGGATCTACCTCCCCTTAATTGGAAGAGGAACTAGTTGATTATGGAAGCACCCCTTCCTATGACGACCATAGTTCTTCTTCGGGTGATATGGGCGGCCTTGGTTTCGATAGCGAAGGCACTACTAACACTTATGCTTTGTTATCAGCCTTGAGAGAGTCTTTTAGTGATGATGAGGCATCCCATTCTATTGGGCGATTTAGCTCCACCACCCGGCCTCTTCCTTACGGCCAGACTACGCACCCTGCTGCTGTAAGCATTCCCCTTTGTTGAAAATTTTATGCATATGATTTTATTTCTTCCTCCTCATTATTTTATTTGCTAATGAAAGTATTATATCATATTTTGCAGGTCATTTCAATAGAGGCAAGTAGTTCCCCTCTTCCTCCAATATGACTGACGCCTTTTCAGCGTGAGAGGAACTCTATGCTTGTTTCTTCCCGGGGCCTTTTTAGAGAGGTTTGATATCTCCTTATTTCTTTTATCATCTAATGTAATGTGTTAATCTTCCAATTACATTTTGGTTGTGTATGCTGGCATTTCCCTGCAGCTTTCATCTGAGCACCTTACCGGCACTAGGACCATTTTCATGACTTCTCCTTCTGCTCAGGTATGCCTCGCCATTTTCAAAACTTTCATTGTTACCTTTTCCTCTTTGCTTCTTCCTTTTATTTACCCATTTACAATGTGTAGAGGGTTGTGCCTTCCGACGTTGTCACTTCATCTTCTCTTATTTCGGTTGTGGGCACTTCTATAGCTGAGCCCCTAGGTATCTCCTCGTCTAAGGTATGTATATTTTTTTTTTCAAGATTTGTTTCCTTTCAGTAGAAGGTCCTAACAGCTTTTGGATTTTCTTCTCAGGGAGGGACTCTTCCTTTAACTGACGTTATTATCCCCGATTTATCCTCTTCGGGGAGGATTTCTATCCCCCGGGTCCGCATATCTATGGAGGGCAGACCCTTAGTTCAGGAAATTTCTCGCGGCCTGATATTTACTGTGGCTTCAACTAGTGAGCCCACACTTCCGATTATGCCTTTTCCATTCGAGCATGGAATCTCTTTTTCCTCGAACATGTGATTAATAATATGTTTTCATTCTTTGCAGGCTATTAACATAGCCCCTGATGCGCCGACCATCCTTTTCTTCTCTTCCCCTCTAGATGGGGCCCAGGTACTTCCACATTTTTTTAGTTATAGATTTCTTCTTTATCCAGCCTGTACTTATCATAGCCCTCTTTCACTTTTGTTACAGTCATCCCTTAGTGCTATTGTCTCTTCAATAATCCCTATGCAGAGGCCAGCTTGCCCTGTTATTGTGCCCTTTCAGGTAGTTATTTATGTTGTTCCATTGAGGAATTTCCTTCTCCCCTTTTTAATTGAGGTATTTTTTATTCATGAGGTAGGTGATTTATTAACTCTTCCCCCTTCTTCTCATCTGCAGCCTCGCCTATCCATTGCGACTGCCGTTACTGAAATAGCCCCTTTAGGAGTACCCCCTGCAACTACCGTCTTTGAGGTATCTATTTTAGGAGCACCTGAGACTGGTTCCACCTCTTTAGAAGCCCTGGTGGCTAAGACAACCCCTACAGGAACATCGATCAGTGTGGCGGCCCCTTTGGGAGCCCCTACACCTCCTCCTTTGACCGTTATGGAGAGCATTATTCAGGTACAATGTATAAGGGTATCCACTTCCCTTATGTCATTTTTATTCCTTTATTATTTTGTTTAAATTGTGCAAGCATTCCCATCTTTGCCCTTGTTGCATTGTTTCTAGGTGAGGGAGGTTGTTCCGATGACTATAGAGTCTGAGAGTGGGATGGCTGCGAGAGAGGTATTAAACTATCATACTCCCTCTTTTTAGTATTCCCCTATTTTCTTCTTGCGTATACTGTGCAAGCGTTCTCATTTCACCTTTGTCTCATTGTTTCCAGGTGCATGAGAGTACTCCAATGACTGTGGAGTCTGGCGGTGGGGCAACTGCGAGAGAGGTATTAAACTAGCATACCCCCTCTTTTCTTCTTGCGTATATTGCGCAAGCGTTCTTATTTCATCTTTGTCTCATTGTTTCCAGGTGCATGAGAGTACTATGATGACTATGGAGTCTGGCAGTGGGGAAACTGCGAGAGATGTATTAAAGTATCATACCCCTTCTTTTTACTATTCCCCTCTTTTTTTCTTGCGTATACTATGCAAGTGTTCTCATTTCACCTTTGTCTCATTGTTTCCAGGTGCATGAGATTACTCTGATGACTGTGGAGTCTGGTAGTGGGGAAACTGTGAGAGAGGTATTAAACTAGCATACCCCCTATTTTTACTATTCCCCTCTTTTCTTCTTGCGTATACTGTGCAAGTGTTCTCATTTCACCTTTGTCGCATTGTTTCCAGGTGCATGGGATTACTCCGATGACTATGGAGTCCGGTCGGGGGATGGCTACGGAGAGAGGTCATAGTTCTGAGGCCACTCCCCTGGTCGGTGACACTGATTCTAGTGGAGAGTCTTCTTTTCTCCCTTCTGAGATAGTATCTTGCCATTCTGACGGCGATGGTGAAGTGGAGGATGCTGCTACCATTACGGGTAGACTATGGCATGAGGAGTTACCAGGACGATTCAGGACACATGAGCTTTAGCTCTTGGATCTCATCTTAGACTACCACCCCGAGAGATTCATTCCTCAGAGCATACTTCAGATTGATAGTCTCACGGTCTTCAACTTGAAAGCTCTTTCCAACCATGTTTATGAGTTCTTAGCTACCTCCCCTGCTAAGCTGACTAGCTCTTCTATTTGACTATTCTTGGATGCTCTCTGTTGATACCAAATTTAATCTGCTGACGTGGACCAATAATAAGAAGACACGTATCAATCTACATGGCACAATAACAACGAGGAAGTTTATTTCCCCCGACCAAGACATGTTCGCTCCGAGCAACAAGGATACCCCGAGGAACTACAACACTCCGAGGAACTCCAGCGCTCCGATGAACTCCTGAACGATGAGCAACTAAGGCGGTTCGAGCTGCATCTCGACCACAGCATTGATTGCCAGATAACCAACAGTTCAAAACTGTTCATTGACTGCTTATCATCTTGACGCACACGCTTGAAGAACATTAAATGAGTTACCCTTTCAGATGATAGCCTCAAGGACCTTTCATATGTATATCATTTAATGCACCACCCTTTCATATGTAAGTCTCAGGGCTATAAATACATTGTATCTCCCTCATTCAAAGTGACCGGAATTTCTTGAGAGAACTTGTAATCAAGAATTCCACAAACACTCAGCAATAACATAACAGTGGACGTAGGCTTTATTCCTAGCCGAACCACTTTAAAAATCTTTGTCTCTTATATGTTTGATGTGAATGTTTATCTTCATCTTCAATCTCATCCTCATCATTTATCTGCTGTTGACGCCACTAAAATGGCAGTGGCCATTTTCTGTCTTCAACAGATTGGCGCCGTCTGTGGGAACGTGTTACAAGCGTTGTTCTCCACCAAAAGCTAAGTTTTTATTTTCTCTACGTATAATCAATTATACATACATCTTTTGATTGAATCGTGATTTTTATGTTTATATACATAAATTAATTGTCCAATTTTTATCTGCAAAATGTTGCATATCATGATTTTTAAATCATAACTGTTAGATTAATTCTTATTTAGAAATCTGAAAAATAGTAGATTTCATAAATCATAATTCTTTGCTTGATTCTCAAGTTTTAATTTTATATCATGGAATAAATATTTTAAATGATTACATATACCAATATATACGACGATGATAAGATTTGATCATTTTCATTGTTGATTTTGAAATAAATTTTGTAAGATATTTGATGTCTATTCATATTCCCATCATATTTTTAATAAAAGAATGGGAAAAGGTTAAAGACAATGAAAAGTCTTCTCATGGAAATCATGACCCATATATATTCTCTCTCTCCCTTCAAGTTTGAGTCTCTTTGCATTCATTTTTATGAACTATATAATTAATTTGGTTCATCTTCCATCTATGTCAATAAAGTCAAATTGATTGATTTTTTATATAAATTTGGTAATAATTTCGATCATTCACCATATTTTTATCTCTCCAAATTGGGAATAGGAAGGGATCAATATAAAAAAATAATTTTCTCTCACCTGAAAAATCATTACTCACCCCTTGTAAAAGAGGATCAGTAAAACAATCATGACCATATCAAGACTCTGGGCACAAATTTGATATGTTGGCCCCTCCTTCATCACATCATAAGGTTTCTTTGTCGAAATCACACGATCTAGTGGGTTATTTATTTATTCATTTAATTAACATTCTTAAGGCTTAAATTTTACATTGAATGTTATTTTTTGATCTAAAGATTCGATATATTCTGGTCATCCAACCATATATTCTATAATTTGAGATATCCTTAAATGTTGGTCGGCAACATCCATGTCGTTTGTCGGCAGCAGTAGAATCTTGGGGTATTAAAAAATGCGAAGCACCCCTGATATTTCTTTAAACACGAGTTCGGCTTGGGGACAAGCAGGGGGCTTAAGTCTTTTTAACTTATGATCACCCCAAAAATATTTTTAAACAGCAACTAATACCTGATTGGTTGTTGGAGATTAAATAAATTTACAAAAAACTTTACGTCTTATTTATGATGCATATTTGATAATAATTTGTCCATCTCACACACATTTGGCATAAAACATATTATTTCATATTTTGAAATTTTTATGCTGATACATATCATATATTGATTGGATGAGTAAATTATTCTCATGACTAATCAATTCATCCTACACATATGGTAGAGCAAATTATTAATTTTTACAGGCACAAGATTCAATGCCGACGAATGCTGAAGCACAAATTATTCTATATCCGTTCGGATTCATATTTTATATTTATCTCAGCATGGAGCTCGAAAAAATTTCTTCTCTCTATATATATTCGGCTCCGAGGAAAAGCTACAACAGTTATTATATTTCACCCCCAACGGATAGTTGGTCGGGGTAATTCTTATTTATATTCAGGCCCAGATATCTGCTCCAGCACAAATGATTCTATATATCCATTGGGATTCATATTCTATATTCATCTCAACATGGAGCTCGGCGAGATACTTATTATCATATTCAGCTTTGAGGAAAACTATAACATTTATTATATTTCACCCCCAACGGATAGTTGGTCGGGGTAATTCTTATTTATATGCAGACCCAACAAAGTTCTCGGCCATATTCTTATGTTCTGGAAAATATTATTCTTATTCGGCATTCTGCAATTATGCCTCGACAAGATACTTATTCAGCTTTAAGGAGAATTACAACATTCGTTCGGATAATTCTTATTTATATTCAGGCCTGACAACGTTCTCGTCCATATTCTTATGTTCTGAAAGATCTTATTCTTGTTCGTCATTATATGATTCTACCTCGACGGATCGGCGAGGCACTTTATTATTTTTAATTATTCTTTATATCTATTTGGATGCATATTCTATTCTCATTTCAGCAAGGATGTCTCCAGCATTTATTATATCTTATTCAGATCCAAGGATGTCTCCAGAATTTATTATATCTTATTCAGATCCAAGGATGTCTCCAGCATTTATTATATCTTATTCAGATCCAAGGATGTCTCTAGCATTTATTATATCTTATTCAGCTCCAAGGATATCTCCGAAATTTATTATATCTTATTCCCAACAATCTGTTGGTCATCGCCGAGGAGGTATCCTGCATTTATATTATATTTTATTCCCAACAATCTGTTGGTCATCGCCGAGGAGGTATCCTGCATTTATATTATCTTATTCCCAACAATCTGTTGGTCATCGCCGAGGAGGTATCCTGCATTTATATTATCTTATTCCCAACAATCTGTTGGTCATCGCCGAGGAGGTATCCTGCATTTTTATTATATCTTATTCCCAACAATCTGTTGGTCAGCGCCGAGGAGGTCTCTAGCATTTATATTATCTTATTCCCAACAAATCTGTTGGTCAGCGCCGAGGAGGTCTCCAGCATTTATATTATCTTATTCCCAATAATCTGTTGGTCAGCGCCGAGGAGGTCTCAAGCATTTATATTATCTTATTCCCAACAAATCTGTTGGTCAGCGCCGAGGAGGTCTCCAGCATTTATATTATCTTATTCCCAATAATATGTTGGTCAGCTCCGAGGAAGTCTTCATCATTTATTATCAATTACCACCAACTCAGATTGGTAGATAAAATCCAACTCCGGTTGGTAGACAAAATCCAACTCCGGTTGGTAGATAAAATCCAACTCCGGTTGGTAGACAAAATCCAACTCCGGTTGGTAGATAAAATCCAACTCCGGTTGGTATTGGTCGATAAATCTCATTCAAAGTTCACTTTCCACAGTTGGGGGCTTCTATTACAGATATATTTGTTCATTTGGTGGCACATTCTTATAACATCATGCAGTCGAGCATCAAATTCAACTCCACAAACTCACACGGTCAGGGCGCCGACTAATCATCATTCAGGCGTTGTTTTTCTTGCTCAGGAATTACTTTTGATATTGAAGTTCAGGAGGAATATTGAAGTTCAGGAGGTATATTGAAGTTCAGGAGGAATATTGAAGTTCAGGAGGTATATTGAAGTTCAGGAGGAATATTGAAGTTCAGGAAGTATATTGAAATTCAAGAGGTGTATTCAGAAGTATCAGGACATGATGAAAGAAAGCGACAAGTATTCCACCGAGGAACTCTGTCAGACCAGAAATTAGAAGACAAATTGCCTATATGGAGACTATATGTAGATGGCTCATCTTGCACTACAGGCTGTGGGGCAGGGATCATTTTGAACAGCCCAGACGAGGTCGACATGGAATACGCCCTACGTTTCTAATTCAAAGCTTCTAATAATAAGATTGAGTATGAGGACATGATAGAAGGTCTTAATTTGTCAAATACTATGGAGGCACAGCAGGTTATTGTCTTCAGTGATTCTCAATTGATCGTAAATCAAATGTTGGGAATATACGCAACCAAAGGAGAATTGATGATCAAGTATCAAGCAAAGGTGATGGAGTTGGTATCAGAGTTTGTTGCTGTTCAACTGGTAAGAATATCAAGAACGGAGAATGTGAGAGCATACGCCTTGGCCCGATTAGTATCAGCTACTCGTACCGAGCTGCGAAGAACGATACCAATTGAAGCATTAGAAAGTCGGAGCATAGATGAAGACCTGACGATGAATGTTATTACCCTTGATTTAGGAACATCTTGGACGGATCCTATCAGAGCATATATTAAGGAGGAACAATTACCGGAGGATAAGCTCGCTGCCAAGAAATGGAAGTTTAAAGCTGCTCGGTATGTACTAATTAATGGTATTTTGTATAGACGAGGAATGATGGCAGGTTTGCAAATATGTGTGCATCCCTCCGAGATGAAAGAATTGATTAAAGAGATCCATGAAGGGTCCTGTGGAGCCCATGTAGCAGGTCGGACACTTTTGCAAAAGATGATGACACAGAGATACTACTGGCCGACGATGAGAGCTGATTGTATAGCTTATGCCAAGAAATGTGACAAGTGCCAACGCTTTTCCTCCATCCGAAGAACTTCACAAACATTGTTGACACCCATCATTTATCCTTGGCCATTTTCCATGTGGGGATTGATTTGGTTGGACCATTGCCGACGACTCGAGGAAGATTCAAATACCTCGTCATCGCAGTAGATTATTTTACTTAGTGGATAGAAGCTGAGCCACTTATTGACATGACATACGAGAAGGAAGGTGTACCAATTTGTTTGGAAGAACATCATCTGCCGATATGGTCTCCCTCATGCCTTCATCACAGACCATGGAACACAATTTAAAAACGAGGAGTTTGCTGCCTATTATCATCAGTCAAACATTTTGAAGGTTCATTCAGCGCCAGGATATCCTCAGAGCTAATGGACCAAAAGCTCTAAGGAGCCAAAAAGTGCTCTAAGGAGCCAAAAAGTGCTCTAAGGAGCCAAAAGCTCTAAGGAGCCAAAAAGTGCTCTAAGGAGCCAAAAGCTCTAAGGAGCCAAAAAATACTCCTTTGGTTAGGAGGCGCTCTAAGGAGCCAAAAAATACTCCTTTGGTTAGGAGGCGCTCTAAGGAGCCAAAAGCTCTAAGGAGCCAAAAAACTACTACTCCTTTGGTTAGGAGGTGTACACCAGCATGATCAATTACGGTTGGTAAGATAAAAATATACTCTCACATTACAACTTATGTTGGTCGGGAGGTAATATTATTACAAAAAGTTCTTTGAAGAACAAAATATTCCAAAATACACCAAGTATAGTTGGTCGGGGATAAAAACCCACTAACTGTAGTTGGTCGACGAGGACAAATTATTGACCTTAGCTGGTCGGACACATTTTATGAAAATATTTGAAATTGAACCAAGTATGGCTGGTCGGGATAAAAACCCATCAACTGTAGTTGGTCGACAAACATTATTTATCCACCCTGGTTGGTTGGAAACAGTTTGAACATTTTTATACTCATTACTTTATTATTAAGTGATCGAGCAACGTAACTAATACTTTGTAAACTTTTTAAGCTGATGAACAACACAATATTGTTATCTTTTTAACAGATACATATGCATAAATGTAAAGTGTTCGATATTTACAAGACAATAGCAATTAAGATTGCGAACAAAAATGAAAGTCTTTCATTAAAATAAAAAACAAAATACATTTAGAATGAAAATGTATACTTACTATTACATTGAGATTCCTATTCTATTGGTTTCTTTTCCTTCTACTTTTGAAACAGGTTCCTCGCCAGCAGGAGGATCATCTAAAATATAAGGGGAGTTTATGAAGTTAAGACCTTTCAACATTCTGATATTCATCACAGATGATCTATCCGAGAAGCATTAGCTCATTCCCGAGAAGCACTTGCTCGTCCCTGAGAATCACTTGTTAGTCCCCGAGAACCTCTTGTTCGTCCCCGAGCAGAGGTAGAAGTCAAAATCAGCATCTATAGCACTGAGATCTTTGCTAATACTGTCTCGACCAATAATGAAGAAGAATTTATGTGAAAATGTTTCGAAGTCCACCACTAGCTTGGTACTAATCAGATTGAAGAATTGGGCTCAAAAGCTATATGTTACTCGACAAAGTATTCAGATAAGCATAAATCAGAAAAATCAAGCACGAGAAGTTAGCACTCAGTTGCTCGACACAGGAAGCAGTTGGTCGGATGGCAAACCAATCAACATACTTGAAGATTATGACAAGCTACAAGTTTCATACTATGGCATGGCTGCATCCAAATTCCCAGGGGTGATACATAGCACACGGAGTTCCTCTAAAGAAAGATTAGGAACCATCGATCAGCCTGCATCATACTTCGTCCAGGAGATAATGAACTTTATGTTGAACAAATCAAGAAGGTAGATCAAGAATTTCACAAGCACCGAGCAACATTGCAGAATAAATACTCCGTCCTTTCAAGTAATCCATCAAGCATGAAGCATTGGGGCCTTCTGTTGATACCAAATTTAATCTGCTGACGTGGACCAATAATAAGAAGACACGTATCAATCTACATGGCACAATAACAACGAGGAAGTTTATTTCCCCCGACCAAGACATGTTCGCTCCGAGCAACAAGGATACCCCGAGGAACTACAACACTCTGAGGAACTCCAGCGCTCCGATGAACTCCTGAACGACGAGCAACTAAGGCGGTTCGAGCTGCATCTCGACCACAGCATTGATTGCCAGATAACCAACAGTTCAAAACTGTTCATTGACTGCTTATCATCTTGACGCACACGCTTGAAGAACATTAAATGAGTTACCCTTTCAGATGATAGCCTCAAGGACCTTTCATATGTATATCATTTAATGCACCACCCTTTCATATGTAAGTCTCAGGGCTATAAATACATTGTATCTCCCTCATTCAAAGGGACCGGAATTTCTAGAGAGAACTTGTAATCAAGAATTTCACAAACACTCAGCAATAACATAACAGTGGACGTAGGCTTTATTCCTAGCCGAACCACTTTAAAAATCTTTGTCTCTTATATGTTTGATGTGAATGTTTATCTTCATCTTCAATCTCATCCTCATCATTTATCTGCGGCGTCAACACTCTCCGCGACTTGCAGCGGTTCTATCATTTTCATTTGGATTGGCTTGATATGGGAGTTCGCCCCTTTCTAAGTGTTCCTTTCCGCAAGATAGTGAGATTTCACACTTCTGGATAGTCTAGGGTGGAGCAGTGGCAAGCTAAGGCCATGAGAATTCAGAATCAGATCGCATTACTATAGGTGAAGCTCACCAGACTGGAGTCTGGTGATGAGGAGGACGAGGCTAAATTCGTTAAAATTGGAGGAAGAGTTTCTGCGAGAGGCTAGTCCGTCCTATGCCGGCGCCATTGCTCGTGATGATTTATTTTTTGTAATTTCTAGTGGATAGGCTACTTCTTACTTTGTAGTGCTCAAAATTTTGTGTACATCACTGATCGTTCATGAATGAGAGAAATGACACTTCGTTTCTTCTGCACTTTTCTCTTCCCTTGTTCTCCATTTGTATTGTGGGTGTTTGTTTTGTTTTATATGACTTGCTCTAATTTTTGTGAGCACTTGGCCTACTAATGCCTCCCCCATAAACTGTGGGGTACTTTACCTTCATATGAGCAAGTTATATATATATATATATATATATATATATATATATATATATACATTTTACTTTTATTTTATTATTATTTTTTTAAAATACACCTCTTGTAACTGTGAGGTATTTGCATGTTACTATATTGGATCACCCCTTATGTCTGTGGGGTACTCCTGCACAATATTACTTATGTTCATAGAGGCTAGGTTCGAGAGGGGGGTGACCCATGTCTCCTTCCTTCAAGTTTGGTTTAAAAAAAAACTATTTGAATTAGCTAGCCCCTAGTCTTTGGGGTCTTTGCTCTATATGTTCATTAAGAGCTTCACTATTCTTTGAAATATTAAAGAGGAGGAATTTAGCCTCCCTCTACATTTTCTATTAATTTATGTCTGGGGGACTTTGCTCAGTATGCTTTCTCTTAGGATGGACTTACCTCCCAAGTGTAGTGAGCAAAGTTCCGGATTTTTTTTTGCGTACTCGCTTTTAACTTAGCTGGGAGTGTATGCGTATTTCTGTATATATATAAATGAGTAAACAAAGAAAGAATCAACAATGATCAAAAGCGTTGCTATTTCATTTCTTTACTTTTGTGTGTTGTTTACAATGTGGTATTGCTCTAAAAAAAATTTACAAAAAACTTTTTTGATATAGGAGCAACCCTGAAAATCCATTATCGACATGAAAAACACAACCAAAACTTGTTAGCTATTACTAAGCATAGTACCTCTTCAGCCACTTGTAGTTGATGGACTGGAGGTAATCACTCTCTGGTTCTGAGATTTGACAGTAGCCCGACTTCCCCACTCCTCTGACGACAAAGGGGCCTTCCCAGTTTGGTTTGAATTTTGATGCTGACAAGCTAGGAAGATGGTGAGTGGATGCTCGCAGGACTAAATCTCCCACCTGGAACTCTCAGGACTTGACCAAGTTCTCGTAGGTCCTGGACAGTTGCAGGGTGTAGACTTTGAAATTCTCCCTCTCCTTGTCTCTATGCTCGTCCAGTGCTTTTATCTGCACATGCCTTGGGTCAGGGATGAGCCCATTACTGAGAGAAATTATGGATGAAGGTACCACCAACTCCACTAGTAGGACAACTTCAGTCCCGTATACCAAGGAGAATGGAGTAAACCCTGACGGATTTCTTTTCGAAGTATGGTAAGCCCATAACACCATAGGCAACTTCTCATCCCACACCCCCGGCATGTCCTCTAGCATTTTCTTCAAAATGTTTATCATGGTCTTATTGGTAGCCTCTGCTTGGCCTTTACCCTTGGGATAGGAGATGGTTGAGCTATTATGCACAATTTTATATCTATTTATGATGAGAACCATAAGATTACCTTGGGTATACCAAACCTGCATATGATATTCTCTTTTATAAACTGGGTTACCCCTTGGGCGGTGACTCTCCTTAGAGGGATGTTTTTCGCCCATTTGGTGTACAATTCTGTAGCCACAATGATGAAAGCCTTGCCGTGAGAGGCCGGTGTGATCTTTCCCACCAGTTCGAACACCCATGTATGAAAGGGATAAGGAGCTGCCAAGCTTTGCAGGATGACGAAAGGAGCATGCACCATTTTTCCATGCACTTGACATTCTTTGCACTTCTTTATATACCCAATGGAGTCAGCCTTCATGGTCGGCCAGTAGTATCCCAGCGTCATCAGCTGGTCATACAGTTTGGCGCCCCCCATGTGGGAGGGCTCATGATCTTCTTTCAGCACCCTCTCCACGTCCTCATTGGCTACGCACCTCAGTGGCTTCTCATTGTACCCCTTCCTATATAACTCTCCTTAGACCAAGTAGAAATGGGCTATTCTTCTTTAAAGATAAATTTCTTCCGCTCTCTCTGCGGGTAGCTGCCCATCTTTCAGGTATGCTATATATGGCTGTCTCCAATCTTCGAAGGCTTCCACAAAGTTAGCCTCCGTCGGCTGGTCAAAATTAGCTTGGCATTTTAGACATCTTTGTTGCAAGCGAGTCGCTTCTGCGCTCATGGCAGGCCAATAGTACCCACCTCGTTGCAGTCGTCTATAGAGGGGAACATCAGTATCTCCGTAGTGATTTTGGTGCATTTTTATTAACCTTTCCTTGGCTTCTTTCTCACCAATGCACCTTGCTAGAAACCATCCGGGACTCTTGAAGTAGAGAGTTCCTTGCAGCACATGATAGTTGGCTAACTCTGACATCTTCATTGTCCCTTCTCTAGTTTCAAGATGCTTCTCCACTAGATGCCTTCAATCTTCTGGCTCGTTACTTGGGAACAAAGATTTTACAATAGTGGGTACCGTTCTCCGCCTCAGTGTTATGGTTGCTTCTGACTCCTCCATGTCCAGCTTTTGCGCTATGGTGATGAGCGTGTCGAGGTTCCTGTTCATCGTTCGTGCATGCCTATCCACAATTACTTCTAAGAATTATCCCAGCAGCCTTTGGATGATGTGTCTGTTGTGTGCCAAATTGGCGTTCTTAAGGGAAAACTCCCCATTGACCTGCCTCACTGCCAAATTGGAGTCCCCTCATATACACAATACCCTGACCCCTCTTCTGAGTGATTCCAGCATCCCTAGAATGAAGGCCTAATACCCAGCTTCATTATTTGAGCATTTAAAATCTAACTTGAAGGAGAGAGTGATATTCTCTTTCCCATCTGACAATATGATGCCGGCTCCACCTATTCCTTGAGCACTGGAACCATCAAACTCCCTATACCACTTCTTCACCTCCTCCGCCATGCATGCTTAAAAGCTCTCCTCGGGTAGCTCTTCACTAGGTGGTTCAAAAACTCCTCTTGGGAAGTGGGCAAGCAAATTTGTTACTTCTTGGCTTTTAATGGCCCTAGGCACTATACATTTTAGATCATATTCTGACAAGATCAAAAACCACCTTGCTGCTCATCCCACTAGTATAGTCCGTGCGAGGAGGTACTTTATGGGGTCGCACTTGGTGACTATCTAAAATATGAAGGCTAGAAGATAGTGTCTCAACTTCTGGGCCATGAAAAGCAATGCCAGACTATATCTCTCAACGCTGGTGTAACTAGATTTTGTCCTGAAGATTACTCTTGACAGATAGTAGACTGGCTCTTCCACTCCTTCCTTCTCTTGTGCCAAGAGGGCCCCTATCGATCTCTCCGTAGAAGTGAGTTAGAGCAGCAGCGGCTCTCCAGCTTCGGGGGGAAACATCATGGACGGAGAGGCTAGGATTTCTTTAATCTTCTCAAACGCTTTCTCCTGTCCCTCTCCCCCAAACCACTTGGTCTTGTCTTTGAGTAGAGGCGTGAATGGATGAGTTACTTCTGCCAGTGCAGGAATAAACCTTTGCAGGTAAGATACCTTTCCCAGGAAGCTCTTAAGATGTCTATAACTCTTGGGCGGTGGCATCATCACAATGGATTTAATGTTCTCTATATTTACTTGCACCCCTTGTCTATTCACAACAAAACCTAAGAACTTCCCCAAGGTAACCCCAAAGGCACACTTTGAGGGATTCATCCTCATCTTATACCGAATACTCTCCTGAGATCCTGTATATGCTTGCTTTCTTTCTTAGACTTCACTACCAGGTCATCCACATAGAGTTCTAGTATATCATGAAATAGGTCATGAAAAATTTCCATCATGGTCTATTGGTATGTGGCCCCGATGTTCTTCAATTCGAAGGGCATGACTGTGTAGTGAAAGTTCCCTAATGGTGTGTGGCAGGCAGTCTTCTCCACGTCGGCAGGATTCATTTTAATCTAGTTGTAGCCAACGTACTCGTCCATGAAGCTATACATCTCATGTCCCGCAGTGGCGTCAACTAAGCTATCTATGCTTGGTAATGGAAATTCATCCTTAGGACATGCCCTGTTCAAGTCACGAAAATCTACGCAAATTTTGATTTGGCTCTTGTCTTTTTTCACCACTGGCACTATGCTAGAAAACCATATGGGGTGCTGGATAGGCTTGATGAACCCTACCGCTAACAACTTCTCCACCTCAGCTTTTATAATCAAGTTAAGGGCCGCTTTTTATATACGTGTGTCTTGCCTTACCAGGAGGGCATTGGGAAGGATGCTCAATCTATGGGAGCTCACTTCTACATCTATTCCTGGCATCTTTGTATACTTCCAGGTAAAGACATCAGTGAACTCTCTAAGTAACTCGATGATCTCTTCCTTCTTCTTCGGTTCTAGACACTTGGAGATTAGAATGAGTCTACTCTCGCCCTCTTCTATCCCCAACTTGTTTTCCTATAATTCTTGCAACTGCTCTCTGGGTCCATCTTACATGCATTCTAGAGCTTCTTCTGGTTCCTCGACATGCTCAACAATATGGGATTCATCAACAATAAAACACTCAAGCGCCGGGTCGATGCTCTCATCCCAGAACAACGCCCGCGTAGACCGTTATAAGCGGTAGAGAATCTTTCCATCAGGCAAGACCACCTTCTTGCAAGTTTGAGGGGGTCTAGCCACCTCCTCTACTTTCCTCTTTCCTTTTTCCATGTGGGGGATCACCCTCCCCCCCAGACGGTCATGAACGGACTTCTTCTGTGGGACACTTCCCTCGGCTACCTTGATCCCTTATAGCTTTCTTGCAGATACCTTTCTTTCCTCATCTAACTCAGTATAGAAGGCAGCATCCACTAGGTGGGCCTCCTCAATGGAGAAGGGTACCTGTGTGGCCTTGATCACTATTTATGTACCTCTAATGTTTACCTTTGCACATTGATGGTAGGTGGAAGGCACTATGAGGTGAGTGTGCATCCATACCCTTCCAATGAGTAATTGGTAGCTAATGTTATCATTAATAATATGGAACTGGATGTGGGAGGTGAAATTTCCCAACTTGATTCCCACATTCACATATCTAATAGATTGCATTCCGGCATTGTCAAACCCAGAAAGTACTAGTGGTATCGGAACCACCTTCCCCTGATCAATTACTATTTCATACAATGTACTGATGGGCATGATGTTAATAGATTCTCCCCCATCCATTAACGCCCTGGAAAGTGAGACTCCATTGATCGTGGTTGTAACATACAGCGGGCGGTTGTGGAAGCAAGGCACCAACCTATCGGCTTCTGAAAACACCATTTCAGAAGTATACTTCTTGATCATCCATTCGATTGGCCCCTACCAATTTAGCGAAGGATCTCCACGCTGCTGCACTACCTCCAAGACTTTCCTCGTGATGGCCACCCTTGTGTCGTACTTCACCCCTATCTAGTAGAAAAACCACTTGAACTTGGGGCTCCTTGCTATGGGCTCACATTCAGAATCTAGGTCTACCTCATAAGTCTGGGCACTGCAAACAAACTCCGCCTCAGAGGTCCCTCCCTCATCTAGAGCGAGAATTACATCTACCTCACCCTCCGAGAGGGCCACTTCCTCAACTTCACCAATTCCATCTTCATGTATTGGAGTGAAGAACCACTCCTCTTGCTTTCTTTCTAGCTCAAGTCTTCTCAGTGATATATTTTCCAACTCCTCCCATAACTGATCGCCGCTCTCCCACTCCATCAAACCTTTGGTAGCTTCTTCATCATAAGCAACTACCATGTTGGCGGTACCAAAGTGATGTGCAGGAAGTGGGTTCTCGTTAACATCCACAGATGGTATCTTCAAGGTACCATTGGCCACCTGCTCGCCAATGATCCTTCGCAAGTAGTAACAATTTTTGGTAGAATGTTGCACCCGTTGGTGCAACTCACAGTACTTCAGATTGGCCTTATCAGTTGCAGTGGGGGTTTCCCCTTTCAAGTGAGGAGGTCCTGCTACCCCTTCTCGTACTAAGGTACGGTAACAATCAATAGCCTCATCTACGCTATATGGTAGTGGCGGTGGGGCATCTTCCCCAAACTTTCTCTTGTTGCCCTAGAACTTCCCTTCTTTCCTTTGGGACTCCCATCCACATAGTTAACTGCTTGCCTCCTCGAAACTTGAAACCTCCCGAAAGTCAATGGAACTTGCGTCCTCCAACCCGGGGCCCTTGGTTTGATTATCATAGTGTGACACCCCAACTAATTAAATACCGGGTAGCTACTCCTTTATTCAATTTAATACAAAATGTCAAGTTGGTTCAGTTCATAGCATCACTGTCGAAAAATATTTTAACAATTACTAGCCACCTAATATTTTAAAAAAAAGAGTTGTCAATTTTAACCGAATTAAATTAACATACAACCAAATTAAAGTATGAAATATTAGTACCACAACTACAATACAGTCGCAATATAAAACAATATAATAAACTGAATCTGGAGGAATACTCCTCACAACAATCCGAATACTGACATAAACCAAATAAAAAGCCTGAATCATTAATTAGTTACATCCAAAACTGAAATAAAACTGCATAAGTAAATTGTCTCTAAGAAAAGGGGTGACATGCCCTACAGATAAACAAGTCTGAACTGGAATCAAGATAGAAAGTGGATGCGTTTATAATCGAGGTCTTGTAACTTCCACAGTAGCTATAGCACGTCACTGGAATGGAACTCCTAAGCCTGGTATCCTTATGGCTGGGCACCTAAAAGGTTTTTACAAGAAAGTAGATTTGAAAGCAAACGGGTCAGAGCCCGAGTGTGAAAACAGTTTAAAATATAGAAAGTGTTTAATATCATTAAACAGTGAATATTAAATACATGATAGTGCATGCGCTCACATGAGTTCCTCACCTCTCAACTAATAGTGCACACCTAACGTACCCATACCCGTTCTAGTCATTTCACTATCTAACTAGTCCAATTCACCACCCAATTTCGGTAAACTATTGAGGTTCAATTCTCGACATCTTAATATAAATAGAAAGTTTGACTTTTTATTTTTATTTCTCAGAATTTGTCATAATACTTACTAAAATGTTCCATCTTCAACTCTACTAAAAATGTCACGATCATTCACACTTATATTTATAACAACATTTCATTACAATTATCAGTATATTAATCCCATCATAAATATACAACACTGGCACCCCGAGACTAAGCTGTGGTGCACACATACTCTGCTATCAAATCCCGGTACATCACGTACATTAGGATCACGTATTCCAAATCACTCAGGAACCGTCTCAATAAGTAACAATCACACACAATGGAGGCGAACATAGCACACATCACATGGGTCACGCACATACCTACGCTCCCATGATCAACTGACTTATTAACTCTCCAATAAGACATTCTCTGACCTATGTTCTCGAGGTACCAATCTAAATCCCCTCGTAGGCACACAAAGATTAGATGGTCCTGATCGAACGCCGACCTCCCGTGATAGCAAGTATGGTAGCTATGTTATACACATATAACCACATATACTAAGCATTCACACATCTTAGATATCTTATAATATCAATAGAGGTATATTTTACATTCCTATACCGTCATTAAATGTTACACGATTACAAATCCCCAAATAATATACATTAAAAGTTGTCAACCCTTCTCACGTCGTAATTTAGGTACTTATTTCCTAACCCATAAATGTCATCCGGTTTACAAAAAAATTCTAACTTTTAATCCTCAACGTACTCCAATCTCACAACTATACCCACTAGTCAACAAGGGAGGTTAACACTCAGTTAAATAAGTCTACTGGAAGTTCGAAATAAAATCAGGCCTAAAAAGGTCATTCTGTCAACTCGTTAGAAATCTTGTTCGAACGAGGTTGTTCGAAAGAAGTCTTCGAATGAACTCGTTAGAAGGGATACTGTCATCTCGTTAGAAGCTCGTTCAAATGACCTGGGCAGGTCTTCTAACGAGATGACAGAATACGCCCATAAATTTTTCAACTCGTTTTTCTTCTTTTTTCTCTTCTCTAATTCCATTATAAAATCATCCCAATAACGTTTTAATGTTTTTAAACTACTTTAAGTCTCTTAGGTCACTTCTTACCATATTTTTTGAGTCAAATCCTCCTATTCAACATGCAATTATCATAAATCCCCAAATTTTACACCAAACCCTATGAACATGAACACCGAATTTTATTGTACCTAAATACTCATCATAAATACGTTTTTAAATCATCCAAGTTAAGTTTTAGGGTACCAATTTTGTCCAAAATCATTCTACATGCAATTCCTAACCAAAATTAAGAGTTTCTACAACAATCCCATTGGGTTTTCACCAAAACTTTCAAAGCATAAGGTTTCCACACTAAACATGGAGGAAATATTCATTTCAATTAATGACATCAAATCACTTTCCTTAAATCCAATGTTCTGATTCGTTGTTGATGATCAAGGTTGGCTCTCTCTCTTCTTTTCGGTCACAATTTCCTTTCAAAATGTTGGTGAAGGAAGATGGTTTGGTAGAACCTCTTTTAACTTCTTTCTAACTCCTCTCAAAACTCCCGTAGCCCACTCTTTTACCTTTTGTTGGTAATGGCCTTAGTGGCCTCTTTAAAAATATAAAAATAAACTCTAAAATTCGTGGGTTTTAATTCCTTAATTTTTAAAATTACCAAAATACCCTTCTAGGTTGCCGATTTGGCCTAAAAATACCCCGGGACCCAAACTAAACCCCCGGCTAGTGTTTTCTGACAATTTCGACCCTTCCGGACACATCGGTGCACTCAAAACGACCATTCAGTTGATAAAAATATAATTTACTTTTTAATTTAAATAAATTCATTCCTGACGCGACTGACACGCGCGTCCCAACTAAATTTCCCAAATTGTTGTATTTCTGCCTCGTGACAATTTTAATATTTTCAATACTCATATATTACCATATATACTCAGGAATATTCAATTTTAACATCATACTCAAATACTAACCCACGTCTCGCTAGTATTTACATCCGGATTAATTCCCAATTAAATCTCATTTAATTCAATTAATCCCTTAAATAAAAATCAATAAAATTACGGAGTATTACATACTTCCCCCCTAATAACATAATTTCGTCCCAAAATTCAGAACTAAAGAATACCTGGTAAAAATAGCTCTGGATAACGTTCGCGCATCTCATCCTTGCGCTCCCATGTGGACTCCTCGTCATTATGATGCCGCCACTGCACGCGTACTAATGGTACTATCTTCGACCTCAGTTTCCTTTCGTTGTGGTCCAAAATAGCAATCGGCCCCTCTTCATAGGAACTATCAGGCTAAAGATCGATGTCCTCTAAAGCAATGTGAGTATGGGACAAATCATCCCTAAGATATTTCCTTAGCGAGGAAATATGGAACACATCATGAATCCTATGCAAGTGCTCCGGTATCCCAAGTCTATACGTAACTGGCCCAATCCCCTCGATGATAGGAAATGGTCCCACATATCTTGGTGCCAGTTTCCCCTTCTTCCCAAAATGCATAATCCCCTTCATCGGAGATACTCTAAGTAGTACCTGGTCCCCTACCTTAAACTCTCTGAAGAACCGGTTGGTATCGGCATAACTCTTTTATCGATCTTGAGCTACCCGAATGCAGATCCGTATCATCTCTATCCTTGCCGAAGTATCCTGAATCACTTCCAGCCCAAGGAGTTTGTTATCCCCCACCTCTAACCAACATGCTGGGGAAAGACAAGGTCTATCATACAATGCCTCGAATGGAGCCATGCCAATGGTGAACTGGTAGGAGTTATTATAAGAAAACTCCACCAGTGGAAGGTACTGTTCCCAACCACCTCCAAAGTCTAGAATGCACATACGTAACATGTTTTCCAACATCTGATTTTTCCGCTCTGTTTGCCCATCAATCTGTGGGTGATACGCCGTACTCAGCCGCAACTCCGTACCCATGGCCTCCTCGAAACTCTCCCAAAATTGTGAAACAAATATCTTGTCTCGATCAGACACGATATTTAGAGGCACTCCGTGAAGTCTCAATATCTCCGCAATGAAAATCTGGGCATACTGTCCTGTAGTGTAGTCTGTCCTCACGGGAAAAAAATGAGAAACTTTGGTCAGTCTATCCACGATTACCCATATGGAGTCGTGACCCCTCTGCGAAGTAGGTAACCCCGTGATAAAGTCCATGGATATGCTCTCCCATTTCCACATCGGAACCTCTAACGGTTGTAGAAGTCCTGCTGGTCTCTGATGATCCACCTTTACCAGTTGACAAGTGGCACATTTTGAAATGAATTCCGTAATATCTCTCTTCATCCCGCTCCACTAGTACTGTCGTCTCATGTCTTGGTACATCTTATCCCAACCAGGGTGTACCGTGAATCCCAAACCATGTGACTCTGTCATTACCTTGTGCCGCAAGTATTCCCCTTCCGAAATAACCAGTCTCCCATTGAAGCGTAATCCCCCGTCTAAACGAACGGTATAGGACTCGACTCCCTCTCCTAATAATCGAACTATCTGATCCTGACAGAACGAGTCTTTTGCTTCTGCTTGTATCACTCTCGTAATAATTTGAGGTGTAACAGCCATCACAGACATGAATGATCAGGCCGCTGCATCCTAGTGTCCCAACTCCTTCCACATAGCTTTCCACACCTCGGCCATCTCATCTACTAGCCTACGGCTCAACGCGTCTGCTACCACATTAGCCTTCCCTTGGTGATTTGGGATATCAAACTGATAATCCTTCACAAACTCAAGCCATCGACTTTGACGCATATTCAGTTCCTTCTGCGTGAAGAGGTATTGTAGAGACTTGTGGTCTATGAACAACCAAAATTTCTCCCCCAGGAGATAGTGTCTCTAAATCCGAAGTGCGAATACGACTGCCGCTAACTCCGAGTCGTGGGTGGGGTAATTCTTCTCGTGAGGCTTAAGCTTACGGAAAGCATAAGCTATGGCATGACTCTCCTATTGCGGTACACCTCCAAGTCCTTATAAGAACGCATCGGTGTAGACTAGATACTCAACTACTGGTCTGGGAAATGCTAAAACAGGCGCTGAGGTCAACTTGTCCTTTAACTCATCGAATGCCAACTGACAGGCATCGCTCCAGATGAATGTCACACCTTTGCGAGTCAGATGTGTCAAAGGACCCGCTATCTTTGAGAAACCCCTAATAAACCTCCTGTAGTATCCTGCTAAGCCCAAGAAACTATGGATCTCAGTCGGTGTTATGGGCTGTCCACATTCCCTCACCGTCGATACCTTTCCCAGATCAACAGATATCCCCCTATCTGAGATGATGTGCCCCAAAAACTGTACCTCCTTCAGACAAAACCCACATTTTTCGTACTTTGCATATAACTCGTTCTGAAGCAGCGTCTGCAAAACCTGTCTTAAGTGTTCGGCATGCTCCTTCTTTGTTTGGGAGTAAACTAGAATGTCATCAATAAAGACGATGATGAACTGGTCTACGAATTCTCTGAACACCCTATTCATCAAGTCCATAAACATGGCTGGGGCATTGGTTAAGCCAAAAGGCATAACTCGAAACTCATAGGAACCATATCTCGTCAAGAAGGCAGTCTTCGAGATGTCCTGTTCCATGATACGCAACTGATGGTATCCCGATCGCAAGTCAATCTTTGAGAAGAAGGCTGCTCCTCTCAACTGGTCGAATAAGTCATCGATTCGGGGCAACGGATACTTATTCTGTATCGTGACTTTATTCAACTCCCAGTAATCTACACACAATCTCAACGACCCATCTTTCTTCTTCACGAATAGCACAGGGGAACCCCACGGTGAAGTACTCCTATAAATAAACCCCTGACCCAATAATTCTTCTATCTGATCCCGTAACTCCCTCATCTCTGCTGGAGCCATACGGTAAGGTGCGCAGGCTATTAGCCGAGTTCCCGACGTCAAATTGATAACAAAATTTATCTCTCTACTAGGAGGTAATCCAGGTATATCCTGGAATACATCAGCAAATTCCCTAACAACTGGAATCGAATCGAGTGGTATCACCACTTCCTTAGAGGTCTCCTCCTCTATGTAATACAAGTGAGTGGACGATCCTCCCTCAGAACGAGGCATCGCCACTAAGAACATCTCTTTCCCGGGAATGGAAAAAATAATACTCATGCTGAACAATCAATCATGGCTCGGTACGCGGCTAGCCAATCCATACCAATAATCGCATCGTACTCAGTCATCTCTAATACTATCATATCAGCAGGTAAAGTAAACTTCCTGATCTCTATACCCACACCTCTACAAATAAGAGAAATCACAAAACCCCTACTCAATAGTGAATCTACGCAAGTAATCGTGCTCTCTGCAGTGTCTAATAATCCTATAATGCGTGCAAATCTCATGGAAATAAAGCAGTGTTTGGCTCCCGTATCAAATAAAATACGCCCCATAGTCCCATGAATAGAGAACATACCCTCAATGGCAGGTGGATCTTGTGGGACTGCGGCCTGTTGGAGCTGATAAACTCGCCTGTACTGAAGTTGTCCCTACTGGACTGGGACTGCTGGAATGGGTGGCAAAGCTGGCATCTGCGGTGGTGCTGGGAGGGCGGCGGGGAACATAGGTCTCTGGGGATCATGTCGAGCACCCTGCTACTGCTGCTGTCGGGCCCTGCCCCTTTTAGGACACTCCTGGCATTTGTGGCCAATCTTGCCACAAGTAAAACATTTCCCCGGAAAGTTTCCCCCTCTCTGACCCTACTTCCCACGGCCCTGGTGGCTGTTGCCATTCCTTCCCTGGCCATGCTGGCCCTGATGAAACTGCTGTTGTTGGCTCTGCTGACCCTGTTGGCCATGACGAAAACCTCTCTGACCATTTCTAAAACACCCAGATTTAAATCTCTTAGGATCCCCCTGCTAGGAACCCTGATCACCCTACCTGTGCTGACCCTGAGCAGGTTGTGCCCCGCTGGCACCATTTCCCCCTGTCCTGCCCTGATGGCTGGACTCTCCTGCTCGCTTACTCTCTGACAAGTGAAAGCAGTGGTCCTGACAGTGAAGCAGTGCAGCATTAACCACATCATAATAAGTGGCCAACGAGAGATTTACCAATAAATGCTGACGGATCCTCCAAGTCAACCCATCCATGAACTTCTGAATTTTTTTCTCCTCGGTCGGAATCTCATCGGGAATGATGTTCAAGAGATTAGTGAACTCGGCCTCATACTCTGCCACAGTCTTCCCCTCCTGCTTGAGGTTCATTAACTTCCTCCTCATCTCGGTGTGAACGGCTGATGGAAAATACTTGCGATCGAATCGCACCCATAACTCCTGAATAGAGAGGACATCTTTCTCCTTTGCGGTGGTAATGGACTCCCACCACTATAATGCTAACCCTACTAGCTTAAAAGTAGCCAGTATCTGTCTCTATACATCCGTACACTCGTACATCCTTAAGTGCCTTTGGATGTATTTCTTCCACTGACTAGACATAACAACGTCGAGCTACCTGCAAACTCCGGAGGGTGCGCTTTCTGAAAAGCATCACGAACGCGCTCCCAAGCATATGGGAATGCATGAGCCTGTATAGGAGCTACTACCGGTGCCTAGGGTGGTGACTGTTGCACAACTGCTAGGGCTGTATTTACCGCTTGGGCTATAATAGCGGCAACCTCTGCAGCATTCATGGTGCCCTGAACTGGTGCAGGCTGTGGCTCGGGCGGAGCATCCCTGGGAACTCGTTGTCCACGTCGTGGAGGCATTTGAAATGAGAGAAAAGTATTATAGTTTCACAGTTATTATCTCGAAATAGATGAAGAGCGTATGATACACAAAAGAGTACAACAATCCTAAAATATAGGGCTCTACATCAAAGATCGCTCAGCGAAAACCTAACAAGCCGTACAGATCCTAAGGACACTAGAACCTGATGCTCTAATACCACCTGTGACACAATGACTAATTAAATACTGGGTAACTACTCCTTTATTCAATTTAATACAAAATGTCAAGTTGGTTCAGTTCATAACATCACTGTCGAAAAATATTTTAACAATTACTAGCCACCTAATATTTAAAAAAAATGAGTTATCAATTTTAACCGAATTAAATTAACTTACAACCAAATTAAATTATGAAATATTAGTACCACAACTACAATACAGTCATAATATAAAATAATATAATAAACTGAATCTGGAGGAATACTCCTCACAACAATCCGAATACTGACATAAACCAAATACAAAGCCTGAATCATTAATAGTTACATCCAAAACTGAAATAAAACTGCATAAGTAAATTGTGTCTAAGAAAAGGGGGGACATGCCCTACAGATAAACAAGTCTGAACTGGAATCAAGATAGAAAGTGGAGGCATCTATAATCGAGGTCCTGTAACTTCCACAGTAGCTACAGCACGTCACTGGAATGGAACTCCTAAGCCTGGTATCCTTGTGGCTGGGCACCTAAAAGGTTTTTACAAGAAAGTAGATTTGAAAGAAAACGGGTCAGAGCCTGAGTGTGAAAACAGTTTAAAATATAGCAAGTGTTTAGTATCATTAAACAGTGAATATTAAATACATGATAGTGCGTGCGCTCACATGAGTTCCTCACCTCTCAACTAATAGTGCACACCTAACGTACTCGTATCCGTTCTAGTCATTTCACTATCTAACTAGTCCAATTCACCACCCAATTTCGGTAAACTATTGAGGTTCAATTCTCGACATCTTAATATAAATAGAAAGTTTTACTTTTTATTTTTATTTCTTAGAATTTATCATAATACTTACTAAAATGTTCCATCTTTAACTCTACTAAAAAGGTTACGATCATTCACACTTACATTTATAACAACATTTCATTACAATTATCAGTATATTAATCTCATCATAAATATACAATACTGGCACCCCGAGACTAAGCTGCGTTGCACACATACTCTGCTATCAAATCCCAGTACATCACGTACATTAGGATCACGTATTCCAAATCACTCAGGAACTGTCTCAATAAGTAACAATCACACACAATGGAGGCGAACATAGCTCACATCACATGGGTCATGCACATACCTACGCTCCCATGATCAAATGACTTATTAACTCTCCAGTAAGATATTCTCTGACCTATGTTCTCGAGGTACCAATCTAAATCCCCCCGTAGGCACACAAAGATTAGATGGTCCTGATCGAACGCCGACATCCCGTGATAGCAAGTATGGTAGGTATGTTATACACAGATAACCACATATACTAAGCATTCACACATCTTAGATATCTTATAATATCAATAGAGGTATATTTTACATTCCTATACCGTCATTAAATGTTACACGATTACAAATCCCCAAATAATATACATTAAAAGTTGTCAACCCTTCTCACGTCGTAATTTAGGTACTTATTTCCTAACCCATAAATGTCATCCGGTTTACAACAAAATTCTAACTTTTAATCCTCAACGTACTCCAATCTCACAACTATACCCACTAGTCAACAAGGGAGGTTAACACTCAATTAAATAAGTCTACTGGAAGTTCGAAATAAAATCAGGCCTAAAAAGGCCATTCTGTCAACTCGTTAGAAATCTTGTTCGAATGAGGTTGTTCGAATGAGTGTCTTTCGAACGAAGTCTTCGAACGAATTCATTAGAAGGGATAGTGTCATCTCGTTAGAAGCTCGTTCGAACAAGGTCGTTCGAACGACCTGGCCAGGTCTTCTAACGAGATGGCAGAATACGCCCAGAAATTTTCCAACTCGTTTTTCTTCATTTTTCTCTTCTCTAATTCCATTCTAAAATCACCCCAATAACGTTTTAATGTTTTTAAACTACTCTTAGTACTCCTATATTGCTTCTTATCATATTTTTTGGGGTCAAATCCTCCTAATCAACATGCAATTATCATAAATCCCCAAATCTTACCCCAACCCTATGAACATGAACACAAAATTTTATTATACCTAAATACTCATCATAAATCCGTTTTTAAATCATCCAAGTTTAGTTTTAGGGTACCAATTTTGTCCAAAATCATTCTACATGCAATTCCTAACCAAAATTAAGAGTTTCTATAATAATCCCATTGGGTTTTCACCAAAACTTTCAAAGCATAAGGTTTCTACACTAAACATGGAGGAAATATTCATTGCAATTAACGACATCAAATCACTTGACTTAAATCCGACGTTCTGATTCGTTGTTGATGATCAAGGTTGGCTCTCTCTTCTTTTCGATCACAATTTCCTTTCAAAATGCTGGTGAAGGAAGACGGTTAGGTGGAACCTCTTTTAACTTCTTTCTAACTCCTCTCAAAACTCTCGTAGCCTACTCTTTTGCCTTTTGCTGGTAATGGCCTTAGTGGCCTCTTTAAAAATATAAAAATAAACTCTAAAATTCGTGGGTTTTAATTCCTTAATTTTTAAAATTACCAAAATACCCTTCTAGGTTGCCGGTTTGGCCTAAAAATACCCCGGGACCCAAACTAAACCCCCGGCTAGTGTTTTCTGACTATTTCAACCCTTCCGGATACATTGGCGCACTCAAAACGACCATTCAGTTGATAAAAATATAATTTAATTTTTAATTTAAATAAATTCATCCCTGACGCGACTGACACGCGCGTCCCAACTAAATTTCCCAAATTGTCGTATTTCTGCCTCGTGATAATTTTAATATTTTCAATACTTATATATTACCATATATACTCAGAAATATTCAGTTTTAACATCATACTCAAATACCAACACACATCTCGCTAGTATTTACATCCGAATTAATTCCCAATTAAATCTCATTTAATTCAATTAATCCCTTAAATAAAAATCAATAAATTACGGGGTATTGCACATAGCTATGTTGCTAGCAGCCCTGGTGAACTCTCTAAAATTTTAGTCTCTAGTTTCATTGACCAAGTGCAACTTGTACTCTTCTAAGAGTCCTTCCACACATATCTGCAGTAACCTGGCCTCTACCACATCCTCGTGGACATCTAAGTCCCTCTCGCAAAATCGTTTGATGTAGTGCATCAACTCTTCTCCTAGCTTCTGGACCTCTTGTGCTAGGTGCCTCAATGTAAATCCATCCTCCGCTACAAAGAACTTCTAGAGGAACTGCCTGTGCATCTCTTCCTAAGTAGGGATGCTGTTAGGTGCTAAGTGGGAATACCATGTATAAGCCTTCCCAGTGAGGGTCTTAGAGAATTCCCTCAACCTCAAGTTCTTGTCACCAGCATGCACTCCCAAGTACTCGACAAACCTCTTCACATGATCCCTAGGGTTCTCCCCCTTGCCGTTAAACTTGATAAATTTTGGTGGGATATACCCCTCAGGGTATGGCTTCTTATTTACCTCCTGCGGATAAGGGTCTTGTAACTCCTCATATAGGTAGGGACCCTCCCTCTGGGAGGAAGATAGTAGCTTCCTCACTTACTCCATGGTAACAGCCTTAGAGGGTGACTCCTCCAAGCATAAGTTTTTAGCGACGGATGAACCCAATTATACCACAGCCTGCTTCGGCATCGCCTTCTGGGGCAGAATTGCCTCTACCGGAATCGCGACAGGGGTGGTTACCCCTCCAGAAGAGGCAGTCGCTGGTGTCACACAACCCTGACAAAACTTGATAGGTCTACGTTATTTTTCTTCAAAAAGTCAAAAAACAATTCCATAAGATTCATACCTGTCGTTGGAGCCACTGCCGACGAACTGGTCTGCCCTCCCTGAGGCGCAGGCGCCTTGGCTTCGATCACCACCACTTCTTCCTGGGTAGTCTGGTCACTGTGAGCTCCATTACCTGATGGAGTGTCTTAAAAAACCAAGTGCTTAGAGACATTGAAACCTTCTTTGTCCATTAAAGCAAGAATACCTCCCCAGCGGAGTCGCGAAATGTAGGAGGGTAGTGAGACTGGGATCTATGAATATCTGGAAAGGGTGAGGCGTGACCCACTCCAATGGACGTTGTCTGCAAGGTTCTCAAGAACTTCTGGAGAATATTCTGATGAGACCTTCTCCTTTTGGTAAAAATGGAGCTCAAGCTGGAAGTCCCTCCCTGCAAGAAGATGAACTTTCATAGCAAAAATAGTAATTTTCACAAGGGGAACACCTGAGAATGATGGCTGTCAGTGGGGAGTGAAAGAACAAGGCACTCATCACTAAGAGAATGAGCAGGGAGAGAATACTTAGGTAGGTCTGGTGGTATTTTGGCAGAGTAACAGTGCAATTTTTCACTTGTCTCCCTCATTGACCTTGCCCAGAGGTCTATTTATACTTAGGCATTAGGGATGAGTTGACATTTTTGGGCACCAAAATTGAGAGGGTTGGTGAGTAACAATGTTCGAAGTGTACCATTTGTCCCTACCTGCAGGCAGCCCTGCTTGTCCCCTCCTGCAGTCGCCACCTGGCGCCAACCAAAGTCAAAAAGCACATATGTGTCCTAATAAAGACAAGATATCTGATTTTGTAAATATCTTTTGAAACAGTAATTTGCAAATCTTTAGATAGGAGGCCTTAAGGACCCCTCTCTTCTAAAATTATTGTTTTTCTTGAGAGGGAACTCGAGGACCCCCTCTTATGGAAAAGTCATTTTGATAAAGAGTTTATTCCTTGTGAGCAGCCAGCTCTTTGGCTGCTCACTTCACTTGTGACCAAGTGTGAAGTGTGTGTAGTCTTGAGTGACTTCTGGGACTTTATACTAGTATTCTCTAAATCCTATAGTGCTAAGTGGTTGATATTTCTCAACATACCTTGTCCCTCAGTCACCAAGCCAAAACTCCCAGGAGGTCCCAACTTGCCAATTTGAGCCCTGCCTGCTCAACTAGGCTACCTGTACAAGAAAGCAAAGTGTTAATACTGTTGTTCTTTTAAAGAATGACGTTTCATGATGAGGAGTTGCTCATGGTAGCCACTCCCTCATCCTGGCCTATTTTTCTGGAAGCTGAGGGGGAGGACCTTGACTGCTCCTCGCTGTGACATTTTCTGTTGTTAAGAGACCTTGAGGGTTCCTTCTCAAGATGAGTTTCTGTAGGGACCCTGGGTGAGGTTCTTTCTCAATATGAATTTCTGTTGGGACTCTGGGGGTTCCTTCTCAATATGAGTTTCTGTCGGGACCCTGGGGGGTTCCTTCTCAATATGGGTTTCTATCGGGACTCTGGGTGGGGTTCGTTCTCAATATGAGTTTCTGTCGGGACCCTGGGTGGGGTTCTTTCTCAATATGAGTTTCTTCCGGGACCCTGGGGGGTTCTTCTCAATATGAGTTTCTGTGGGGACCCTGGGGGGTTCCTTCTCAATATGGGTTTCTACCGGGACCCTGGGTGGGGTTCCTTCTCAATATGAGTTTCTGCCGGGACCCTGGGTGGGGTTTCTTTTCAATATGAGTTTCTGTCGGGACCCTTAGGGGTTCCTGCTCAATATGAGTTTCTGCCGGGACTCTGGGTGGGTTTCTTCTCAATATGAGTTTCTTCTGGGACCCTGGGGGATTCCTTCTCAATATAGATTTTTATCGGGACCCTGGGTGGGGTTCCTTCTCAATATGAGTTTCTGCTGGGACCCGAAGGTTCCATCTCAATATAAGTTTCTGCCGAGACCCTGGGTGGGGTTCCTTCTCAATATTTCCAATAAAAAAATATTTTTATTTTTTTGTAGGTAGACACCCTTCTACATCTCCAAAAATTGGAACTCTCATTCTCCGTCCAATATGAGGAAGGGGATGATAAAATATTCCCTGGAATTATAACTTACTTTTATGATAAGAATAAAAATACCTTCTCACATACTCTCTCTCTCTCTCTCTCTCTCTCTCTCTCTCTCTCTCTCTCTCCCTCCCTCTCTCCCCTACCTCCTACACACACACACACTCTCTCTCTCTCTCTCCCTCTATCTCTCTCTAGCTATCTCTATCTCTCTCACGCATTTGCATACAAGCACTCTCTCTCACACACACATACACACTCTAACACACACCCTTTGTGACACACACACACACACACGCATTCTATTTCACACACACACACACACTAATGAGCACATGCACTTACTCACACATAGACATACACACACAATCTCCCTCTCCCTCTCACTCTCTCACAGATACACACATACATACACTTTCTGACTCTCACACACACACACTCACTTACTCACAAATGCATGCAAATGGATACATAATCTCTCTCTCTCTCTCTCTCTCTCTCTCACACACACACACACACACACACACACATACACACACTCTATCCCATTTATAGACTCTCACATATAGACATACACTTACACACTCGCACACAAGCACGGGAACATGCACATGCCACTCACTCTATCACTCACACCCATCCATCCTTTCTATTTATGTCACTATGTCTCCCTTTCTAACATACACTCATATACACATAAACACTCGTAACATAGATTTAAGGTGGTATGTGTGAGCGCGTGTTTGTGTGTGTGTGTGTGTGATAGAGAGATATAAAGAGAGAGAGTGTGAGTGTGTTTTTATAAGTGTTGTATATGTGTATGAGTGTGAGAGACAAATATGTAAAAAGAGAGTATGTGCTAGTGTGTATGTGTAAAGGAGAAAAAGAGAAAGAGAAATAGATTACGAGTGTGTAAGTGCGCACGCGCGTGTGTGTGTGTGTGTGAGAGAGAGAGAGAGAGAAAGAGAGAGAGAGAGTATGTGTGAGAGTGAGAGTGAGAGTGAGAGTGAGAGTGAGAGTGAGAGTGAGAGTCTGTTTTGATTTATGATAAAGAGAATGTTTATACGTAGGAGATGGGTAATTGGTATTGTATGATATATATATATACATACTAGGGTATGGCCGTGCCTGAAGGCACGCTGATAATCGCATAATGGCAAAAAAATTCAAAGTACGTAATTGCAAGACGACAAAAATTTCATTTGCTAAAAAAATAAAATGTAATTTTAAAAAAATTGATCATAATCTCCTTTGTTTACATAACTAATCATATACAGGTATATATAACATATATACGACTAAATTCTTTATACATATATATAACATATATAGGACTGAATCCTAGAAAATAAAAAACTCCACTAAGCCACATGCCTAGATATATACGAATTTCCAAATACAACTGCATGTATATTGTCACAATATTTCAAACTAACATTCATTTCAAAAGAAAAAAAGTTGCGTTAAACAACTAATATTTAGTATCACTACTCGAAGAAAAATAAATCGCAGTGCTACTTCACATTAGGTTAATTAAGATATTTTGTCAAACATTATATAGTTTCTTAGCTAGCAACAAACAAATGATCTGTAATTATTGCAACCCGAATCTTAATTGATGAAACTGATGCATAATTTCTTTATTAGTATAATCAATGAATTGTTTAAATACATAAAACATAAAGATTAGCAGTAGTTTCTTTATTTCAATAGGACTTGAATACAATGACGTGGGGACTTAAGCCAGACGCAAAGTTAGAACATCGTCATAAACACCCTATATATCTCACTAAACGACCATGTGGGTGGAAGGGTGAAGATCACAATAATTGTGCTTATGAGTTCCAAAACATTAGAGTCTCTCCAACACCCGAAAAACGTCAATCCAAAGCAAAGTTGGTCCAAGGCACGTCCCGTGCTCACGATAATATATGCCTGCACATATTTATAGAGTGATGATAAATGAACAATCATTTTAATTTCAGTGTCATACTTAAAATATATAAGCAAATCAAATACAAACATGTAAAGCTAAATTCTCATACATAATTCATCAAAGAGAGTAGGTGACTTCATTCAAATCAATGACAAAATTAAATCACCATCAAGTTAAAAGAAATGAATATCGATAATGCCTTGTTCATACATTACACTACCCATCAATGTCTATTTTCTCAACTAATGAATCTCGAATTCTTATTAAAGGAATCTATTACTGTCTAAACAATGCCTTGTTCATACTTTCACCAAGTGAGAGACTTTGCTAACTATTGAAAATACATTATGAGAGAAATATGAGAATTATAAGTTGTATATGACATGTATGGAGGTGAAAATATAGATAAAATTGAATATGAAACTCCATAATACACAGTACTTCAACAAAATTACATCAGCATCAAGAATAGTAAAATAGCAACACAGTCCCATCAGTTTGAGGTTATGCATCCTGCATTATGTTATTATCTGAAAGTTCCAAGTTCAGACCCAACACTCTTATTCATTGTTCGAATTATGTAAAGTAATGGATTGATGCACCTGTATCACACTCGGGATCATTCTACAACATTCTCAAGTCACTTGATCTCTGGTCATAGTTCTGAGGCCTAATATTTTAAATGTCGCTTCCTTCACATGCTGTAACTCGCTTTTGCACCATGCACATCTCGAGGAACTGGTCACATAAGAATAGTAATGATATTTAGCTAAAAATATGGTAATAAAAAAATCAACTCATTCACTTTAATATGGTAATAAAAATTCAAGAAATGAATACGAAGTCTCTCACTTGGTGAAAGTATGAAAAAAGTATTCTATAAATGAAATGAAAAGAAAAAATCCCCTAAATACACATAAACTTAAACCCCTGCATCACAAAAATCTTCTTTGTCGCTCAAATTACTAACAGTTTAATATACATATGAAGATGCACTGACCTTAAACCCTTGCATCATAAAACTCTTCAAGAGAAGGTGCACGTTAAAACAAAAATGAAGAGAGTCAAAAATGAAACAAACCAAAAATATCATGTAAGAATTCAGAAAGTTAGAAATCGTTGAATAGGAATATATATGAATCACCATTTTCACTGAATCTCATTCCAAAAACTATGATTAAAAGGAAAAATTGTAAAAGTTGGCATGACCTTCCTACTGAGTGAGGATTTCCCCTTTTTGATGGTCGAAAATGAGGAATTCCTCCCAATTTACTGTATGAATGCTGCCGTGTACCTTTGTTAACTCTATGAAGTTTGCATGACCTTCCAAAGCCTCTGTGAACCTATATTTACTGTATGAAGGTTGCCATATATACTATATCTTGTGTTCTTCACAATTTTTCAAGTTCACTCTTTGTGGATTGAAAAAGACCAATCTGTCCAAACTTGCACAGACTATGGAAGATGTGCACAGAAAAGCTACCGTATATTGATGATCTTAATTGTGCCTACAATTCATATACAAACAGATAGTGATATGTTTAAAGAAAAGAAGACATCAAAAAGAGAAGATGACATTTTTTATTTTAAGAGAATAAGACATCAACACCTCAAGGTCATCATGTTCAGATTCAAACAACTACAACTTCCAAAGAAAATTAAAAGTAAGTTGAACTGCAACTCTACCAATACAGACTTCAACTCCACCAATGTAGAAAGAATGGACTTGAGAGAACAATATCAACCGTACACCATAACTTTCCAACACTTCACATGGATCAAGTTGAACTGTAACTCTACCAATATAGATGTTTTTCTTACTGAAATATCCACAAAATATAAAGTCATTACCTACAATAAATATTAAATATTAAGTCATTGAACCAAAACAGGGGCAAAACAGTCGCGTATATTCCACTGAACCAAAACAGGGGAAAAAGTAAATTGAAGGCCATATACATTAATGTTATAGTACATTATTCAATGGAAGTTAATCATAGGAAAAAGGTGACATGGTTGATACTGCATAATTTCTCCAAATAAACAAACTGGATAGCAGTTTCTGAATTCTAAAAACATCCGACATAAAAAATGTTGCACATATATCAACCATGAACATTCTTAAAGAAGTACCAATGTTGATACAAAATAAGATGCCAAATTAAAATAACCATCAACAATATTTTTAAGAAGGTGATAAATTAAAAAATCCAAACCTCCCACAAAATTTTGCAACTTCATTAAGTTCTTTATCCATCTTGCATTCTTAACACCAATATAATTTAAGGTTTGTATTTTAACTGAGTCTCATCAATAGTTAGGTGTGAGCCTTCAGTAAGATGCAAACTCCCGACACCATCCTATAACATTAACCATATCAAATTTAGGGTTAGTGTTTTTAACGAAAAATTATTTAAGTTTCAATACGTTTGAAGTAAATGTCAGTAATCTGAAAGTTTCCCTCTATGAATATCAATGTGTTTTCTAGGATGTGTAAGGTTTTGTTAATTTCTAATAATCCCCCAAGGAATTTAAAAGACTATTTTGCAATTAAATAAGGTGGATGCGAACTTGGTGCATTTTGCAGTGCAGTCACTACACTATAGTGTAGGTAAAAAAGATGCAGAGTAGTAGGTATTAAACACATGAAAGTTGTTCCAAATTTGGCAAGTTATGAAAATTACTTATGGTCCTTTTAGAAAGATAAGAAAATAAATAAATAGCAATAACACAACAAAAACTATATGTCCAAATAAATAAAAATCTTTGAAATATATTCATTTCGATGCTAAAATAAAAATGTAAATTTACTAAAATAAAATCTATTAAAGACGATACTTAAAACCACAGTTTGAGAAAACTAAGGCCCAAAACATGAAAAATATGAAAAATCAAGGAAAGCCCAAGAATATCAAAGATAAGTGAGACCTTAATGCGTGGGATCTTAAATTAAAAGTGCAGAAATAAAGTATTTGAACCCCAAATAATCAAGGAAACAATATGCATATTTTATACACACGGTATGCAGAACCAGCTTTAGAAAATTGACAACTTTTGACATGGCAAAGGAGAATATAATAGGGTTGTAACTGTTGATACCAAAATTAATATGCTGATGTGGACGAATCATACGAAGACACTTGTCAATCTACGTGGTACAATAACAACGAGGAAGTTCATTTCCTCGACCAACTCATATTCTCCCCGAGCAACGCGGATATATCGAGGAACTTCAGCACTCCGAGGTACTCTAGTGCTCCGAGGAACTCTTAAGCAACGCGCAACTAAGGCGGTCCGAGCTGCATCTTGGCCATAGTATTAATTGCCAGAATGTCAACAGTTCAACTATTCATTGAATGTTTATCATCTTGACGCACACGCTGTATTAAATGTATTACCCTTTAATATGTATATCATTTAATGTATCAACCCATTCATATACAGCCTAAGGGCTATAAATACCTTGTATCACCCTCATTCAAAGGGGACCGGAATTTCTGGATTGAACTTGTAATCGAGAATTCCCAAACACTCAGCAATAACATAACAGTGGACGTAGGCCATTCTTATAAGGCTGAACCACTTTAAAAATCTTTGTCTCATTTTATTTATCTGTGATTGAATAATTATAGCGATCTAATTTTTTACATCAACAGATTGGCGCCGTCTGTGGGAAACGACTGTTGCTATCGTTTTTCACCAAAAATCATTTATCATCAATGGCAGATAATCCAGAATCCAGTAATCAAAATGCTGGAAATACTGGAAATCCTCCAAATCCATCTGCACCTCCAGATCTGGCTGGAATTATGACAAATCTGGCTGAAGGACAAACCACCAAGCAAGAAACAATGAGGCAACTCATTCAAACTCTTCACGGAGGTGCACCTACCCATTCAAGGCAAAGGAGTGATCGTGGGCAATCGCGATCCAGGCGTACTGGGTCATATTATAATGAAGAATCTAATGATTTTTCTTATCAACCTGGGCGAACTTCATCGATTCGGGCTACGGATACAGATCAACATATCACCCTCTCTCCGGAGAGAACTAGCGCCCTGGAAAGATTAAGCAGGGCATCTCCTTTCAGTCGGTTAGGACCAAGGAGAAATATGAGTCCACCTAGAGCCCCATCGAGAAGCTTTCGACCACCATCAGGTTTGAGAGAGGGATCAGCACAATCAAGACCAGCTACTCGTCGAGATAAATCTCAGGAAGCTACGTCAGAACAATCAATTGCTCGGACTAAGCAGCCCGAGGAAGGAAATGAAGCATGGAAGGGTTCCATTCAGCGATTGGAGGATAGACTTGGAGAAATGGTTAAAGAAAGGAATCCCTTACAGAGAACTTTTGTTCAAGGAACACCTTTTGTGCAGGCCATTGTGAATTTTCCTACACCATCGAAATTCAAAGCACCTGTAGTGATCCCTAAGTATGATGGAAAGACAGATCCTGTTCTTTATATAGAACAATACCAAGCTGTTGCCGATATATATGCCGTCCCCGATGAGATGAGATGTAGAGCATTCTCGGGAACTCTTACCGGGTCTGCGCAGATATGGTACAACAATCTTCCTCGGGGTAAGATTTCGACTTTTATTCAGTTAGCCGAGTTGTTCATTGGTAATTTCTGTTTTGGAGCAAAGCCGGTAAAGCGAGTAGCGCACTTGTTAAGTGTTAGACAAAAATCAGGTGAGAGTACTAGAGATTATATAACTCGTTTCAATAATGAGAAGTTGGAAGTCATAGATTATGAAGAAAAGACAGCGATCACTGCTTTGATGAGTGGATTGTTGCCTAACAAGTTATACTACACTTTGGCCAAAGATCCACCTAAAACTATGTCGGAGTTGATGGCAAAAGCGGCCAAAATCATGAATGCCGAGGAGGCTATGGCTGCGAAGAAGAATATGGATAAAGAAACCAAGGTGGAGGTTGACAAATCTAAGAAGAAAGAGCAAAAAGGTAATGGTGGTGACAAGCACTCCAGGAATAACAGGACGTCATGGGAAGTCCTGAAGAAATATGATAATTATACTCCATTGAAGATGGGTATTAATCATGTTTTAGAAGAAATCAAGAATAACGAAGAAATCAAGTGGCCAGATAAACTGAGGACCAATCCTGACCTGAGGAATAAGGCCAAATATTGCGAGTCCCATAAAGATCATGGCCATACGACCAAAAATTGCATAGCCCTTCAGAATGAGATTGAAACGCTCATCCGAAGAGGAAAGTTGTTAAAGTATGTAGATCGCAGAGGTGAAAGGAAAAATGATGATAGAACGAGAGATCGTTCCAGATCTCCTCGTCGGACGGAGGAGAAAAAGAAAAGAAATCATGAAGATGATCCAGATGAAGACCCCGATCTTCCAAAGAAGCCAAGACAGCCTGAACGAGAGGTATTTTCCATACGTTTTGGGTCAATTGATTGTAATGTTATTACAGGAGGAGATGCTGGAGGGGGAGACCTTACTGCAGAAAGAAAGGCCTATCTCGGAGAGGCCCAAGCCTGCTCATATATTCAGCGAATAAATCTGGCCGAGGATGATCGTCCGAGGAAGGTAAATAAAGAGAAGCTAGTTATTGGTTTTTCAAAAAACGATTTGGCAGGTGTTCTTTACCCTCACGATGATCCCTTGGTGATCAAAATGAGGATGAAAGATGTGGTGATTTCAAGGGTGTTGGTGGACAATGGTAGTTCGGTAGACATCATGTACTATTCATGCTTTGATAGCTTGAATTTGAAATTATCTCAATTGGAACCTTATCACAGACCCCTTCTGGGTTTTGCTGCCGAGAAAGTTTTTCCACTTGGGACGATCAAGTTGGACATATTCATTGGAACTTGGCCCGCTTGTCGAACAGAAAGAATACGCTTCTTTGTGATGGATAAGAATGTGCAGTCAGCCTACAACATCATCATGGGAAGAGTTGGTTTGAAGAAGTTCAAAGCAGTTCCATCTACAGTGCATCAATGCTTAAAATTCCCAACAAACTTTGGAGTAGGAGTTGTGAAAGGTGATCAAAAAATAGCTCGGGAATGCTATTATTCATCTGCCGAGCAAGAGGAGCTTGAGGAATCAAGGAAAAAGACTATTACCTACCAGGTGGAGGAAGGTACAGAAATTGAAACTCTTGATCCCAGGGATGAATCCCAACTTGTAAAAGGACAGGTGGTAGAATCTACAGAAAATGTTATTCTGGACGAGGAGCACCCTGAACGAGTAACCCAGATAGGTTCGTCGTTGGATGCTTCAATAAAATAAGAGTTGATAGCTTTCTTGAGAAGCAGGAAGAAAACTTTCGCATGGAGTCATGAGGACATGCCAGGAATAGATCCAAACTTTTTATGTCATGAACTCAATGTGAATAAGGAGATCAAGCCTGTGAAGCAGAGAAGAAGGGTATTTAGCCCCGAGAAGAATCAAGCCATACAAGAGGAGGTCGAGAAGCTCCAGAAAGCTCAATTCATTGAAGATGTGAAATATCCAGACTGGTTAGCAAATGTGGTGATGGTAAAGAAGAAGAACAATAAATGGAGAATGTGTGTTGATTTCACAGATCTCAACAAAGCATGCCCAAAAGATCATTTTCCATTGCCCAGAATTGACCAACTAGTGGATGCTACCTCGGGGCATGAGCTGCTCAGCTTCATGGATGCTTACTCTGGCTACAACCAGATCAAAATAAAACCTGAAGACAGGGAAAGTACTTCTTTTATTACCCCTAGGGAACTTATTGCTATAATGTTATGCCTTTTGGTTTGAAAAATGCAGGAGCGACATACCAGCGGCTGATGAACAAGGTTTTCACCGAGCAAATCAGTTGCAACATGGAAGTCTATGTCGATGATATGCTAACAAAAAGCAAGAAAGCTGCAGATCATCTAGTTGACTTAGCTCAGACATTTGATCAATTGGATAAATACCAGATGAAGCTCAACCCGACGAAGTGCACATTTGGAGTACGAGAAGGAATGTTTCTCGGATACATTGTCAATCAGCGAGGCATTGAAGCAAATCCAGATAAGATCAAAGCTCTTTTAGGGTTGCGATCTCCAACAAGAAAGAAAGAAGTGCAGAGTCTTACATGACGAGTTGCAGCGCTTAACAGATTTGTATCTCGAGAAACTGACAAATGCCTCCCATTCTTCAAAACACTTCGAAAAACTTTTGAGTGGACTAATGAATGTGAGAAGGACTTTCAAGACTTGAAAAAGTATTTGGGAGCACCTCCATTATTGTCCAGGCCAATAACAGGAGAGAAGTTATACTTGTATCTGGCAGTATCAGAGAATGCAGTTAGTTCAGCATTGATCAGATTGGATAATGGAATCCAGAAACCAATCTATTACACAAGTAAATCTTTCCGAGGTGCGGAAATTAGGTACCCAAAGCTGGAGAAATTGGCATTGGCATTAATTGAAGCAAGTAGAAGAATGAGGCCATATTTCCAGGCCCATACCATCATTGTGTATACCGACATGCCATTGAGACAAGCCCTTCATAAGCCAGAGAAGTCAGGGAGATTGATGTACTGGGCAATAGAGCTCGGTGAATATGATATTGTGTATGAGCCCAGAGCATCATTGAAAGGGCAAGCTGTAGCAGATTTTATAGCAGAATTTACATATCCTGATACCCCCGAGGAACAAAAACTGCTCGCTGACCAACCTGTGGATGTTACAGGATCAACAGACATAAGTCCAGACCAACTCCGGTTAGTAAAAGGGCCTATGGATGTAGAAGGATCATCAACTGCAAATTCAAACCAGCCCTGGTTGGTTGAAGAACGAGAAGAGATGGTCAACAAGGAGCGAAATGTGCCAGGGGAGGATGAAAAGAAGCAACAAATATTTCACCGAGGAACTCTATCAGATAAAAAATTTGAAGACGGGTCACCCATATGGAGATTATATGTAGATGGCTCATCTTGCACAGCAGGTTGCGGGGCAGGAATTGTTTTAATCACCCCAGACGAGATTGACGTGGAATATGCTTTACGATTCCAATTCAAAGCCTCTAATAATGAAGCTGAGTATGAGGCCATGATAGCAGGTTTAAACTTAGCAAAAGTTCTGGAAGCACGGCAAATGATGATATTCAGTGATTCTCAATTGATTGTGAATCAGATGATAGGAACATATGCAGTTAAAGGAGAGTTAATGGAAAAGTATCATGCAAAGGTGATGAAGTTACTAACAGAATTTGATGCCATTCAATTGGTGAGAATACCGAGGATGGAGAATGTACAAGCAGACGTACTGGCCCGACTAGCATCAGCTACTCGTACCGAGCTACGAAGAACAATACCAATTGAAGTACTGGAAAGTCAGAGCATAGATGAAAACCTGACGATGAATGTTATTGCCCTTGATTTAGGACCATCTTGGATGGATCCCATCAGGGTATATATTGAAGAGGGAGGATTACCAGAGGATAAGCTCGCTGCCAAAAAATTGAAGTATAAAGCTGCTCGGTATGTATTAACTAATGGTATTTTATATAGACGAGCAATTATGGCAGGTTTGCAGAGATGTGTACATCCCTCCGAGGTGAAAGAATTGATTGAAGAAATCCATGAAGGGTCTTGTGGAGCTCATGTAGCAGGTCGAACACTTTTACAAAGGGTAATGACTCAAGGATACTACTGGCCGACGATGAGGGCTGATTGTATAGCCTATGCTAAGAAATGTGACAAGTGCCAACATTTTTCCTCTATCCGACGAACTCCACAAGCATTGTTGACACCCATAACTTCCCCTTGGCCATTCGCCATGTGGGGAATTGATTTGGTGGGACCATTGCCGACCACCCGAGGAAGATTCAAGTACCTCGTCGTTGCAGTGGACTATTTTACTAAGTGGGTAGAAGCTGAACCCCTCATCGACATGACGTACGAGAAGGTATACCAATTCATTTGGAAGAATATCATCTGTCGATATGGTCTCCCTCATGCCTTCATCACAGATCATGGAACCCAATTTGACAACGAGGAGTTTGCTGCTTATTGTCAACAATCAAACATCCTGAAGACCCATTCAGCACCAGGCTATCCTCAAGGCAATGGACAGACTGAAGTGACGAACAGAACACTGCTAAATGGTTTGAAGAAAAGACTAAGTGAAGCTAAAGCTAATTGGATTAATGAGCTACAACCAGTACTGTGGGCTTACCGAACAACTCCCCGAGCAGCGACTGGAGAATCACCATATATGCTGGCATTTGGAAGTGAGGCTGTAATACCTGCTGAGTTGGGCCTACCAACACACAGAGTGCTGAACTTCAATTCCCCTATTAGTGACTTGATGAGAAGACTGGATTTGGATATGCTAGAGGAAGTCAGAGAAGAGGCAGCCATTATGAATGCTACTTATCAACAACGAACAGCTCTTTTCTACAACAAAAGGGTGAAGAAATGCGATTTAAAAGAAGGAGATTATGTGCTAAAGAAGGTAATTCAGAAACACAATAAATTGGAGGCAAACTGGCATGGGCCTTACCGAGTTACATAAGTTGTTCGACCAGGAACTTACCGAATAGCAACTTTAGAAGGAGAAGAATTCAAGAATGCTTGGAATGCTGAACACCTTCGCAAGTATTATCAATGATGTAAAATGTACAACGGGTTCATCAATATGAATAAAACGATGATGTTTTCACCATTTTCCTCTCCTTTGTTTGAAAGTTTTTCGGGGAATACTAGTGTTGTACACTACGTTGCTCGACAGCAAAAAGAAGACAATAGTTCGAAAGAACCAAAAAATATCCTCCTTTGGTTAGGAGGCGTACACTAGCGTGACCAACTAAGGTTGGTAAGATAACTAGTGGACAAATAGTTCGAAAGAACCAAAAAATATCCTCCTTTGGTTAGTAGGCGTACACTAGCGTGACCAACTAAGGTTGGTAAGAGAACTAGTGGACAAATAGTTCGAAAGAACCAAAAAATATCCTCCTTTGGTTAGGAGGCGTACACTAGCGTGACCAACTAAGGTTGGTAAGATAACTAGTGGACAAATAGTTCGAAAGAACCAAAAAATATCCTCCTTTGGTTAGGAGGCGTACACTAGCGTGACCAACTAAGGTTGGTAAGATAACTAGTGGACAAATAGTTCGAAAGAACCAAAAAATATCCTCCTTTGGTTAGGAGGCGTACACTAGCGTGACCAACTAAGGTTGGTAAGAGAACTAGTGGAAAAATATTTCGAAAGAACCAAAAAATATCCTCCTTTGGTTAGGAGGCGTACACTAGCGTGACCAACTAAGGTTGGTAAGAGAACTAGTGGACAAATAGTTCGAAAGAACCAAAACATATCCTCCTTTGGTTAGGAGGCGTACACTAGCGTGACCAACTAAGGTTGGTAAGATAACTAGTGGACAAATAGTTCGAAAGAACCAAAAAATATCCTCCTTTGGTTAGGAGGCGTACACTAGCATGACCAACTAAGGTTGGTAAGATAACTAGTGGACAAATAGTTCGAAAGAACCAAAAAATATCCTCCTTTGGTTAGGAGGCGTACACTAGCGTGACCAACTAAGGTTGGTAAGATAACTAGTGGACAAATAGTTCGAAAGAACCAAAATATGCTCTCACAAGCCAACAAGTTGGTCGGAAGGTAAAATCATTCTAGAAAATACAAAGAATTCCAAACTAAACCAAGTATAGTTGGTCGATGATCAACTATACTTGGTCGACGAGGATAAATTATCGACCATGGTTGGTCGGATACATTTTAGGAAAAAGTTTACCAAGTATGGTTGGTCGGGGATAAAAACCCATCAACTGTAGTTGGTCGACAAGCACAATTTAACAACCTTGGTTGGTCGGAAACAGTTTAAACATTTTATAATCATTACTTTATTATTAAGTGATTGAGCAGCATTGATACTTGTAATTTTGATTACTAAGTTGGTTGATGAACAGCATTATATTGTTATCTTTTTAACAGATACATATACACAAATGTAAAAATGTTTGATAAACACAAGACAATCGCAATACAAATTTGCAAAAAGAAAATGAAATTCTTTCATTAAGATAAAAATGTATTACAAGCTATACATATGTGCTAATTATTACATTGAAAAACCTATTCTATTGGTTTCTTTCCTTCAGCTTTTGAAACAGGTTCCTCGCCGGCAGGAGGATCTTCTAAGAAAAGAGGAGAATTGATGAAATTAACATCTCTGAGCATTCTGACGTTCATCACAGAAGGTGTATCTAAGAGATGCTCTGGACGAGATAATTCAGTCTGAGAATGAAGACTATAGTCGCCGAGATATTTTGAAATTAAACTCCGAGGAATGGAACGAGCTGGGATCCATTCCATGTCCAATTTGAAAGGTGGCACAGGCAAATCTAGTAACCCTGGAGCATGATAATCCCATAAAAAATGCCCTTGCTCCAATTTCAGTACACCCAGGGCGTTCAACCATCCCTGCTTATAACCTTCATTATTGGCATGTTCAATCCGAGCATCTAAATGAACAAGGGCTTCATTATATCCTGCCATCCAAAATTCCCTGGGCTGTTTATGGAATTGGAAGGTTAATCTATCCAATTGTTCGTGAAGGCTCCTGGCAAAAACATCCTTATTATCCAAGGCAGACTTCATCGCAGTAAGTTGATCCTCCAAGGATAGGTTTTTCTTGGACATTTTAGACAGAACCCGATCTTTTGCGTTCAATTGGAATGCTTGAGTTTCTAACGTCGACTGAGTACGAGCTTCTTCAACATTGAGGCTAAGAACTCTTGATCGACTTCGAGCAGCAATTGGAGAACTTTGCTCCTCGGCAACATTTTGAACAGCTCTTCCTCGCCCACGAGAACCTCTTCCTTGTCCCCGAGCAGTCACAGGAATAACAGATCTTCTCAGAACGTCCAATTCTTGCCTTAATTTGGCATTCTCAACTTCTAAGAACGAGAAACTTTCATCGGTAACTTTCACTAAAGCAGTGGAAGATGACGCTGCAGATTCATACTGTGCCATCTTTTTCTGCAAATTATTGTTTTCTTGTTCCAGCAACTCAGCAATCTGCCTGCAAGCCTCGACTTCACCTTTTAAAGTTCTTTCCCTAACATCGTATCCAGCAAGGATCTTTTTATGGCCTGTTTCAGAAGAAAGTTGTTGATATCTATTTTCATAGTCCTTGTGCAGCAAAGCAATTGATTCATTATGCTGACCTTGGAGATCCTTAAAGGAATAATGAAGTTCCTCAATCAAGTCATAGTAGGCCACATTGTTGGCCACAGCTCGGTCAAGTAAATCCTTCAAGTACCGATAAGCCTCAATTGCTTGTTCTGAGGCATCATGGCCAAGGATGTCAGCAATTTCTGATGTACTAAGTTCTGTATGACCAGCCTTATAATATGCGTGGCATTGCTGCATCAGCTTTGTATCATGTGCAGATATCAGTTCCATTCTAGCAACAAACTAAGGATGAGAAAAATACAACAATCAACAAAAATAAATCATCAACAACAGAGATGAATAAAGATGTATTCTATTAGATCACAAAAGGATTACATTTTTTGATTACAAATAATGAAAGATAGAAATGATACCGAACAACTTCACACCTTTTCCTTGTCTCCCAAGACTTTCTCGGGAGGCTGGGACGAGGAGCTCGGTTGCTCGGTGGTAACAGCAACTTGATTTGCAGAAGTTGAAATTTTTTCAGAACGAGGAGGCATGGAAGAAATGTCCTCGTTGGCAGCAGGTAGAGAGGCAGAGACTTGATCACCTATGGCCATGGAAGATTCATCAGAGACAGGCTCATCTTCTTCTTCCTCCACAATTGGTGGAGGAGGACCAGGGAGGTGTAGCTGGAATAGCCCAGAATCTTCTTTGATCTTCAATTCTTGCAGGGCAGCTACCCAGCCATCTCGGAAGTATTTCAACTTCCCATATTGAACTTGGGATGTCATTGCAGCAATCCCTTTGTCCCATCCTTTATCCCAGCCTGCGCTGAAGGATTTTTTTAACTGCGAGCTTTCTTCTCAATTTCTCCGAGGAGAGCTTCGCATCCAATTCCTCTTTTTGACCTTTGATATCTTGCAGGGCAGACAACTCTTCCTCTGCCTTCTTCAGCTTATCTTCAAGCTCTCCAAAGTTCTTGAGCTTGACATCATATTTTTTATGTTCGACCTCTAAACCTTTCACCTTATCCTCCAAATTATTGGAGATCTCAGCCATCTTTACCTTCTCGGCCTCAACTGTAGATAATTTTTTCTCCCAAATAGCCTTGTCCTCACTATACTGTTGGCGAGATTCTTTCAAGGATTGGGTCAAACCCAGCAGAGCATCCTCTACACCTGACGAGGAGCTTGAAGCTTTAATAGCTTCATCCTTCTTCACGATATTATTGAAACAGTTCACCAGCTGAAAGATGAGAAAAACAGTAAAGTCAATACAAAATGCAAGCATTCAGAGAAATAAAGAAAATTCAGAGTGTGAGAAATTTACCAAAGCAATATGACGAGTAGCTAGGGATGTCAGCATATCCCTAGAAATTTTTTCATCAATTCCTTGGACCTCGGGGATGATCCAAGTTTTTACTGAGCTCATTACAGAGCTCGGAGGAATGATGGTTGGAACACCAACAGCACCAGATGGTGGGGAAGAGACAGTTTCAGCCAAATTGACTGAGGATGATTTCCTCAATCTCCTCAAAGGGACTTCGGTAGCTTCAACCAAGGAAGAACTCTTGGTCGGAGAGACAGTAATCACTTCCACAGGAGCAACTTTCTTGCTCGGAGCCACTGGAGGCTTCTCGGCAGCTTTGGAAGGTGCAGCATCCACCTTCTTAGTCCCCTATGGGACATCAGTTTTGCTTTTCTTGGCCCCAGCAGCAGAAGTAATGTCATCAAATAGAGTAGGAGGAGCTCTTTTCTTGCCCATTCTCTGACTTAAAGGAAGATGAGAATCTGAAGAAGAATCCTCTGGAGTTGAAGCTGGCTCAACAGGGCGAGCAGTATAAGAGGTTGTATAACTCTTATATTGAAGCAAATATGATGCAGACCTGATGTGCTCGTCTGCAACGTTCTTATGCAAACCCCAGATAAGTTTCAGATGCTTGATATTAACCTCTGACTCTTTTGGAGTTTTTCTTTTACTATCAACTGCAAAAAAATACATAATGAGATATCAGTCATACATTTTGTCAAACATGATAAAAGCATAATAAGTAAAAGAAATAAAATGAAAAATAAACCTATCCCATTGCCATATGGGGGGCATCTGGGACCGTTGTATACTCCATCTCCAACTAAAGGGGCATATTGCCAATTTTTAATAACCACCCCATGTTAAAAATAATTTCTATTTGAATCAGGGAGGTTAACTACAAGAGCCCTATTTAGAAACCTAGTTTTTAAGTAATAAATATTATCTAGAATGGCCCATTTATAGCAATACATAATTTCAGGGATCCCTATACGAGTCCCATGAGTTAGATTTAATTTGTACACCCCATTAATTATTCTCCATGAATTGGGAGCTATTTTTGCAGGGACAAGATCAAAATACTGACAAAACTCAAGACACAATGGGTTTGGTGGAAAGGAAAAACCACATTCAGCAATGAAAAGACTGGGGAACCAATGTCCCTCAGCCAATCGAAAATAATCTAAAGGCTCAGAAAGAACCTCCAGAGTTACCCATGAAGGAATGGAAAAATCGAAACGAAATTTATCAACAGACTCCACAATATAAACCATACTGAATAAAAGAGATACAGAAGAAAGGAAGAAGATCTTACAGGAAGAAAGGAGGAATGTTGACAACGAACGAAAACTAGGATGAATGCACAAGAGAGAAGGAGAGAATAGAAAGCTTGAATGCAGGAAATTGGAAAAAGAAGAAGACGGTATGGTTACCTAAGAAGTTTAAATACTTTGCCTTGGGAAGCGGTGAAGGAAATGATTACAAAAAAGAAACTATTGAACTTCCGACGGCTAAAAGGACAAAAAGGGCACTAAGATCGAAACGCTTTTAAAAGTTCGAAAAAAAGGCGGATTCATTGAATTTGGAAATAAATTCAAATACGATGCTCCTAAAACCCAGGAAGATCATTCAATATTTCCATAAACCGAGAAAGAATGTTCCATACTCCTCAAAGTTCGAAATATGAAACATTGGGGGCTTCTGTTGATACCAAAATTAATATGCTGATGTGGACGAATCATACGAAGACACTTGTCAATCTACGTGGTACAATAACAACGAGGAAGTTCATTTCCTCGACCAACTCATATTCTCCCCGAGCAACGAGGATATACCGAGGAACTTCAGCACTCCGAGAAACTCTTAAGCAACGCGCAACTAAGGCGGTCCGAGCTGCATCTCGGCCATAGTATTAATTGCCAGAATGTCAACAGTTCAACTATTCATTGTATGTTTATCATCTTGACGCACACGCTGCATTAAATGTATTACCCTTTCATATGTATATCATTTAATGTATCAACCCATTCATATACAACCTAAGGGCTATAAATACCTTGTATCACCCTCATTCAAAGGGGACCGGAATTTCTGGATTGAACTTGTAATCGAGAATTCCCAAACACTCAGCAATAACATAACAGTGGACGTAGGCCATTCTTATAAGGCTGAACCACTTTAAAAATCTTTGTCTCATTTTATTTATCTGTGATTGAATAATTAGAGCGATCTAATTTTTTACATCAACAGTAACCCAAAACTGTTTTGTACACACAGACCCTTCTACATATAATACACATATAATACACATAATCAACATGGTGTCTTCAGAAAGTTACGAAGGAATTGGAATCCGTGAGGATATTAGGTTTCAATGTAATTAGGAACTCAAAATAACAGAATATAAACAGTTACGAAGGAATTGGAATCCGTGGTGTCTACATATAATACACATAATCAACATGGTGTCTTTAGAAAGTTTTACCCCCATTTTGATTTGTAAAAATTCCTTTGACCGATCACAATTGAGCAACAGCATTGATCCCTTTCATTTTCATTTTTAATGCTTACTCACTCTGCACGCTTCACATAAAAATAACACTTAATCATTCATTTTATCTAATTCATTCATTTGTAGAAACTTCACAAAAATTGGACAGTAATAGAAACTTCGCAGGGCTGGCTCTGATGAGGAAATAGTAGTAAAATATGTGAAGTTCATTTGCTGTGAATTCAAGCTCATGGCGGACTGCTTTCATGAGGATAAATTGTGGGATATAGATGTTATGACAAAGGTGGTGATACTATTGTGGGATGTAGATGTTACGACTTCTTTCATGAGGAAAAATTGTCAAGACATTTCATATTATACAACCATGATCTGGAGAATGAGGATATGGAGAATTGAGTTTCTAATAGATTTAAACCATAGCATGTACAATCAGGATAAGGAAATTAAGAGAACTACAAAAAAAAAAAAAAAATACCTGTGATTTGTAAGATGGGACACAATAGACGTGATTTGAGTTGATTGTACAAAGAAAAGAAAAGTGAACAAATAAGAAAATACCTATGATTTTAACAACCATGCCATGGAGAGTTGTGTTAGATCAGTCAAACTTGGCTGTCGTTGGTTGAATTATGGTAGGGGGAGAGTTGTATTTTCATATGGTGTAGAAACGCCGGGGTTGGTTTTCACGGCATCCCCTATTTAATTTCGTCAAAGAACTACATAAAAACACAACAATCTCAATCCCGTTTACGAACCCAAGATACTATTTTCTGAAATAGCAAACCCTCAAATTTAAAACACAACTTAGTATTGCGAAAAAAAAATTAGACAGAAAGATGTCTATATCCACTTTTGAACTTTGATTAGAGTTTCTAAAACCTAAAAAAAGAAAAAATAGAGAGATATATCTACGCTGTGAGTCGACGCTTTATGTACCACAATTGGTGAGATTTTTGTCAGATTTACACTATTTGTCATGGGCAGATGAGGGATACTGTCTTCTTCTAGGTATTAGAAAATCGTGTTTACATATACAGGGCTACTATTTTCTTATATAACAACACATAAAAGTGTGGGGGATATGGTGTTACCTGGAGATCAAGTTCGAAGAGTTTGGTCGACATTTGTTACATCGAAAGATCTGTAGTTAGATAAAAGGGGTATCTTACAAATATTGATGACTCGAAATTATGATTGTTACCATAGTTATTTGAAAATCAAAACATAATTACCTAAGTTGAACAAATTAAAGGCCATCAGATAATTACCAAGTTGTGATATCCTCGAAGACTCACTTCCCAAGACTATCCAAATGACTCCACCATCTCGATTACCATTTCTTCACTGCCAGAGAACCAACATAAAAACACATGGGAGGTTCTATGATCTGAAGTGAAAAATAAAACATAAAAAATAATATTTGTAAATTCAATACTCCATAAAAAACAAACGGACACATTTAAGGATTATAAACTTCTGTAGTTAGATAAAAAGGGTATCTTTCAAATATTGATGACTCGAAATTATGATTGTTACCATAGTTAGTTGAAAATCAAAACATATTTACCTAAGCTGAACAAATTGAAGGCCATAAGAAAATTACCAAGTTGTGATGTCCTCGAAGACTCACTTCCCAAGACTGTCAAAATGACTCCTCCATCTCGATTGCCGTTTCTTCACTGCCAGAGCACCAACATAAAAACATATGGGAGGTTCTATGATCTGAAGTGAAAAATAAAACATAAAAAATAATATTTGTAAATTCAATACTTCATCAAAACACACACAGACTCATTTAAGGATCATTTATGGATTATAAACTTATATAGTTAGATAAAAAGGGTATCTTTCAAATATTGATGACTTTCAATTACGATTGTTATAATAGTTAGTTCAAAATGAAAACATATTTACCAAATCTGAACAAATTGAAGGACATAAGAAAATTACCAAGTTGTGATGTCCTCGAAGACTCACTTCCCAAGACTGTCAAAATGACTCCACCATCTCGATTTCCATTTCTTCACTGCCATAGCACCAACATAAAAAAATATGGGAGGTTCTATGATCTGAAATGAAAAATAAAAGATAAAAAATAATATTTGTAAATTCAATACTCCATCAAAACACACACGGACACATTTAAGGACTATAAACTGTGACACCCCGCCTAATAAAATACCGGGTGATCAGTCCTATACCAAATTAAAACAGGAATCCCAGTTAGATCATCCTTAGCATCACTGTCGAAAACTTTTTTTTTAAACTTACTAACCACCTAGTATTCCAAAAACTGGTGCCAATTTTAACTTTTTAATTAAACCAAAACTGTACATGCGGAAATAACATATAAACCATTCACACAACTGAATGAAAATAAACTGAATCATAATTACACAACATGCCGAATAAATCACCGGCCACCAAAGAAATAATCCAAATACAATATACAACACCTGAAAACTGTACCGAGAAGTCTGGGCTACAAGCCCTAAATAAAACTGAGACTGATACAAGATTCCTACTCTAGGAATGAACGAATGATGCGTCTAATCCAAACTCCTGCTAGCATCCACATATGCCGCAGCTCCGTATCTCTGGAATAGAATATCAATCCTGGCGTCCCTGTGGCTGGACACCTAAAAGTTTTTGAAAATATTTTTATAGCAAGGGTTAGAACCCAAAACATTTTGAAAATATTTAGCAAGTGAATTAACTGCAGTAATTTAAAATGCATGAATGCGCTTCATATTTAAGTTAGTGTCGCACTCCCTTGTGGACATTCTCACCCCTCCACTATTGTTCACACCTACCGATTTCCTTAGCCCCACCTAGTTGTACTACCCCGTCCAACTAGTCCTGGTATAACCTTCCCTTGACATACTACTCTTACCCGAGTATAATGATCCTTGAATTATAAGTTATTTCACAATTAACTTAATTAATTCCTCTTAAATAGTAGCATATAACCGTCTCACAAGTTATATAAAGTAAATACATCACACACTGTATTATCCCCACAAATGATTAACTTAATTAATTTCTCATTAATTAACAGCATATAACTGTAACCCGAGTTATATAAAGTAAATACATAACATACTGTATTATCTCCTACATATAATATCTGCTACCATATTATACGTACCTTTACTAACAACCACACATATATCATACGTATATCCATCCTTCCGAGTATACCCTCACCGGATGATTCCCTCTAAAATGCTATCTCACTAGGTGCTCACAAAACCTAGTTCCCCAAGTTGGAATCGCTTACCAACTTGGACCAAAATATAAACGTAGTGGAGGCGGTCATATTCCTTCCCTGAAAGTGAGATAAGTCCCTCACCCATATATACCGGACGCTATGACCTGGGGATATACTCGCCCTACTCCTCAAGCTAGGGGATTCACCCACATCGCGCAACCTCCCTTGATAGCATTAGAGTATATAATTTTAATAAATATCTAATCACTGATATTTAGTATCACACACAATAAATACACATATATATATACTATCACGACACCGTATATATATATAATATAAACCCGGCTTTACCGTGTACTCAAAATCCCGTACACTGCCTGTAATTTAATATCACACACAATACATACACGTATATATATATATATATACTATCACTACACCGTATATATATATATATTAATAACCCCGGCTTTACCATGTACTCCAAATCCCATACACTGCCTGTAATTTCCTGACTCTGTGGCCCGACTCAATGTAATTAATTTTCTCACTTAATAACTTTTCCCCTTCCCGAGTCTATGGTCCGACTCTAATATAATTAATTCACACTTTAATTAATATAATACTTTTCCCGAGTCTATCGCCCGACTCTAATTAAATTAATTAACACACATATTAATTTAATTCTACCCGAGTCTACAAACTGACTCTAATTAAATTAATTAACACCCATATTAATTTAATCCTACCCGAGTCTACAAACCGACTCTAATTAAATTAATTAATACACTTATTAATTTAATAACTTGGTGTCACCCAACCATTATCCCCGGACTCTCTCACTTGGCCCTTACCTCCACATTTCCGAGTCAATGTTCCGACTCCAAACTAATTACTTCCTCTCTTTAATTAATTTAACACCTTGATATCACTTAACCAATATACCCGGACTCACTCACTTGGTCCAATTTACATCTCATAATATAATACCCACATTTTTGCCTACAATGTGTCACACCTTTATTTCTAGAATTTTCCCAATTATATTTGCTTATAATTAATAACATACCCGGACTCGATTCACTTGGCCCGAAATTAAATATTTCCCGAGTCTATACCCCGACTCTAAATTACTTAGTTTATCTCCAAACTTAATTCACTACCATGGGTTACTTTACCAATATACCCGGATTCACTCACTTGATCCGTACCTCACTATTTTGGAATAAAATCTCTCAAATTCATCCGTTAAATGCCCCACATAATTTCATCCTAGTCCCAATTACTTTCTCCCATAATTGTTAGGAATAATTGTTTCATATCTATTTATCACTAAATAAGTGCGTGGGAGTTAAATTTAATTAATTTTCCCCTTATACTTCACCCAAGGCCGAACTGCCCAAAATTTTCCATCGTCGATCGATCGATCGACCCCTTCGTGACAGATCTCCTTTCCCCTGATTTCCACCATTAACGAACTTCAAGGTTTCTATACCATAATTCCAACCTCTAATCGAGTCATCCCAAAACAAAATATATTTAACCTTGATCATATACATCATATACACATTCTAGTATATAAATTTCTCAACTTATCTCAAAATTTTCGGAATGGGTCTTTCTCCAAAAATTTCAATTATCTGTTTTAACTCCCAAATCCCAGATTCGATTTCCCACTCTTTTATGTTATGGATTTCTCGTTCAAATCATAATACACATTCAGGTTTCAATCACCCATCTAAATCTTACTTTGAATCTCATTCAAATATTTCAAAAACAAAAACCCCATTTTGTACCCATTTACACCCAAAAACGGATTTTCATACCCACATCACTATAATATAAATTGATTATCATGCTTTAAGAATCAAAACAGTTAACCACTTGCCTCAAAGTGTTTGTAGTGTCTGATCCGTTGATGCCGTCCCTCAATTTGGCTCCAAAAACCTCCAATTTGTTCTTGATTTGCTTTCCCCCAAATGCCCTCTCAAACCCTAGGTTTAGAGTTGTGTTGGCTGCTGATTTCCTAATCTCCCCATTAGGTTAAAAACCTTTAATCCCGTTTTTCACCTAATGGGCTTAATTAAAGTGGCCCAACTCAACCCGTGTGGGCCCGGCTATGCCCAAAAATATCCCGAGATCCAATTACTACACCCGGGTACTCTTTTCTAACTATCTCGACCCATCCGGACTCAACCGCGCAGTCAGAATTGACATCCGAATTAATTTATAAAAATTCTTATCTCACACCCCCTTTAGTCTATACCGACTCCCGACTGGGATAAGTGTATACCTCGTCATTAATACTCGAAATGACGTAATTAAATTATTACTATTCACTTAGTAAATAAATTTTCCTAAACATTAACCAATCACTCCCCGATACAACACACAAATAATTTAAAATCCCCGAATTAATTAAGTATTAAATGCACAAAAATACGGGGTGTTACATACTTCCCCCCTTACAAAGGAATTTCGTCCTCGAAATTAAGATTAACCTAGTGTTCCAGTATTCACATACTACTCACTAGTCAAGTGCCTCCAAGCCCGCTATATCTATCCCATCCGCTTCTAACCATACATTACACAAGTATGCATTTAACTTTACCAGGGCGCCCATACACCCCATACCCGTGCTTAACCGCACAAAAATTTTTCCTTAATTACCCCGGGTGCCCATACACCCTATCCCCGCACTCTATCGCACGAAAGTTACCCGACTATGCTAGTCGTAACCCGTAATATAACTTCGAACCTGTAGTCATATTACATATATATATATATATACATATATAATTACTGCCCGGGTACTCAACCCATGCTACGTCCAACTATCTCCCCATAAATACTTATCTCTCAACACAAAAGAATATACGCTTACCCTTATGCTACCAAAGACCACATGATACCGCGCCCTTACTACCACTAGTCCTTGCGCAAAATAAGCCCCGAGCTATCTCTCTTTGCTCGAAAATCAAATCAACCACCCTGATTCACTTCATTAAACATTCCCACTTACCGGGATAAAATGTGAGAACACAAAACCTCACTATGTGCTATAACACCACATAATACAACATATATACATCCACATATATATAGGCTATACGCCCTCTCCAGTGATACCTAGTACCAACCCTACCCTGGTGTCGTGAACACCAAAATTCAACTCCACTATTCACAATAATAATATTCCATCGCTATCCAGCCGATGTTTAAAAAGTATAATCAACCCTACTCCCATAATTCACGAAAGTAGTCATTCCTCATATAATTCAACAAATCACTCAGTGTACGCCTCCACTCTCCCATGAAGAACACTAAGGAACTCCGCTACCCTACGGAAAGTTTACCCACATGCTATGGCTGCTACCGCCAACGCACCCAGTAAGTTCGACTCGCCTACGAACTCTAGTGAAAAATAAGTCTTATACTGTGACATCCTCTTTGTTGCTCAACAATATACCCCATGCCCCTAGGGTAAAATAATTACTTCTATACTCCAGCTGCAACGGCTGGTTCTCGGGTTTCGAAGGAGTTTCTCCCTGCCTGAATGCACCCGTGTCTTGCTTTAGTGGCTGTACATCCAGGACCTCGTCCTGTAGTTGACCCCTGCCTCGCTTAAGGCAATATCTCTTCATGTGTCTCGCTTTTCCCACAAACGAAACACTTTCTAACATGTTCACCCTGTCACTGATCCCTACCATGCCAACCTTGTTGGAATTCCTAGCCATCCCGCCGATATCCTCCAGTTCTAGATCGTTTGGCATGATTTCCCTATCGGAAATCCGGCCCCTGATCTCCCCCAGTCTGCTGCTGGGATACCCCACTGGCAGTGTTCCCTTCTGCCTCATCCGACTGGATAATCCCCACTCCCCTCCCACTTCATTTCGCGTGGAAGCGATATTCCCAACAGTGCCGGAGTGTTGCGTTAATGACATCAATATAATCTACTAATGCGTAATTACCAGTTAAATGTTGTCTGATTCTCCAGACTAACCCATCCATAAACTTTGCTTTCTTTCTCTTATCCTTGCCTACCTCATCCGGTACAAAATTTTGCCAACGAGTGAATTCTTCCTCGCAATCGGCCACTCAACGGTCTCCCTTTGAGTCTCCTCATAAAATTTTCTCCTCATTTCGGTCTCGACCGCTGAGGGAAATACTTGCGGTCGAACCGCACCCAAAACTCTGCAGTAATTAGTGTGTCCCTTTTCTCAACTGTGGTGGTCGACTCCCACCACTGTAGCACCGCTCCCACTAACTTAAAAGTGGTTAGCATTTATTTTCGCACTCCATCGCAATCTCCCATACGTAGGTGACGCTGAATACCTCTCTTCCTTGACACGCTAGTACTACACCTGAACCTCCTCGCAACTATGGGGGGTTCCTACTAAAATAACCTCTCTTTCGTGTTTTCACCTCAACGACCCCGCGTGAGTCTGAACATCCAATGCCACTAACACTTGTGGTGGATCCCGTGGAAAGTACCTTGTCGTTTGTGACTACCGTCGTTTCAATCGCCCGTGCCATTAGTTCGGTTACCTGTGCTGCCAAAATTATCTTTGGCAGTTGCTGCCGTAACTCTTACTCCTGATGAGCCTCCCTCGTCTCACCTCCCCATGCTGCCCTAGCTGCTCTCCCTCTCCTGGGCGTCATTTGGAATGAGAATCGAATTGTATGAGTTCACTTTCAAATATAAATTTCGCAGAAGAACGTATATGCACATACGTATGAGAATACAACAATCCTATGATAGGGCTCTATATCAAAGATTTGTAAGCCGAAGCGTGAAAAGCCGCACAGATCCTAAGGACACTAGAACCTGATACTCTGATACCATCTGTGACACCCCGCCTAATAAAATACCGGGTGATCAGTCCTATACCAAATTAAAACAGGAATCCCAGTTGGATCATCCTTAGCATCACTGTCGAAAATATTTTTTTTTAAACTTACTAACCACCTAGTATTCCAAAAACTGGTGCCAATTTTAACTTTTTAATTAAACCAAAACTGTACATGCGAAAATAACATATAAACCATTCACACAACTGAATGAAAATAAACTGAATCATAATTACACAACATGCCGAATAAATCACCGGCCACCAAAGAAATAATCCAAATACAATATACAACACCTGAAAACTGTACCAAGAGGTCTGGGCTACAAGCCCTAAATAAAACTGAGACTGATACAAGATTCCTACTCTAGGAATGAACGAATGATGCGTCTAATCCAAACTCCTGCTAGCATCCACATATGCCGCAGCTCCGTATCCCTGGAATAGAATATCAATCCTGGCGTCCCTGTGGCTGGACACCTAAAAGGTTTTGAAAATATTTTTATAGCAAGGGTTAGAACCCAAAACATTTTGAAAATATTTAGCAAGTGAATTAACTGCAGTAATTTAAAATGCATGAATGCGCTTCATATTTAAGTTAGTGTCGCACTCCCTTGTGGACATTCTCACCCCTCCACTATTGTGCACACCTACCGATTTCCTTAGCCCCACCTAGTTGTACTACCCCGTCCAACTAGTCCTGGTATAACCTTCCCTTGCCATACTACTCTAACCCGAGTATAATGATCCTTGAATTATAAGTTATTTCACAATTAACTTAATTAATTCCTCTTAAATAGTAGCATATAACCGTCTCACAAGTTATATAAAGTAAATACATCACACACTGTATTATCCCCACAAATGATTAACTTAATTAATTTCTCATTAATTAACAGCATATAACTGTAACCCGAGTTATATAAAGTAAATACATAACATACTGTATTATCTCCTACATATAATATCTGCTACCATATTATACGTACCTTTACTAACAACCACACATATATCATACGTATATCCATCCTTCCAAGTATACCCTCACCGGATGATTCCCTCTAAAATGCTATCTCACTAGGTGCTCACAAAACCTAGTTCCCCAAGTTGGAATCGCTTACCAACTTGGCCCAAAATATAAACGTAGTGGAGGCGGTTATATTCCTTCCCTGAAAGTGAGATAAGTCCCTCACCCATATATACCGGACGCTATGACCTGGGGATATACTCGCCCTACTCCTCAAGCTAGGGGATTCACCCACATCGCGCAACCACCCTTGATAGCATTAGAGTATATAATTTTAATAAATATCTAATCACTGATATTTAGTATCACACACAATAAATACACACATATATATATATATATATATATATATACTATCACGACACCGTATATATATATATAATATAAACCCGGCTTTACCGTGTACTCAAAATCCCGCACACTGCCTGTAATTTAATATCACACACAATACATACACGTATATATATATACTATCACTACACCGTATATATATATATTAATAACCCCGGCATTACCATGTACTCCAAATCCCATACACTGCCTGTAATTTCCTGACTCTGTGGCCCGACTCAATATAATTAATTTTCTCACTTAATAAATTTTCCCCTTCCCGAGTCTATGGTCCGACTCTAATATAATTAATTCACACTTTAATTAATATAATACTTTCCCCGAGTCTATCGCCCGACTCTAATTAAATTAATTAACACACATATTAATTTAATTCTACCCGAGTCTACAAACCGACTCTAATTAAATTAATTAACACCCATATTAATTTAATCCTACCCGAGTCTACAAACCGACTCTAATTAAATTAATTAATACACTTATTAATTTAATAACTTGGTGTCACCCAACCATTATCCCCGGACTCTCTCACTTGGCCCTTACCTCCACATTTCCGAGTCAATGTTCCGACTCCAAACTAATTACTTCCTCTCTATAATTAATTTAACACCTTGATATCACTTAACCAATATACCCGGACTCACTCACTTGGTCCAATTTACATCTCATAATATAATACCCACATTTTTGCCTACAATGTGTCACACCTTTATTTCTAGAATTTTCTCAATTATATTTGCTTATAATTAATAACATACCCGGACTCGATTCACTTGGCCCGAAATTAAATATTTCCCGAGTCTATACCCCAACTCTAAATTACTTAGTTTATCTCCAAACTTAATTCACTACCATGGGTTACTTTACCAATATACCCGGATTCACTCACTTGATCCGTACCTCACTATTTTGGAATAAAATCTCTCAAATTCATCCGTTAAATGCCCCACATAATTTCATCCTAGTCCCAATTACTTTCTCCCATAATTGTTAGGAATAATTGTTTCATATCTATTTATCACTAAATAAGTGCTTGGGAGTTAAATTTAATTAACTTTCCCCTTATACTTCACCCAAGGCCGAACTGCCCAAAATTTTCCATCGTCGATCGATCGATGCCCCCCGATCGATCGATCGACCCTTTCGTGACAGATCTCCTTTCCCCTGATTTCCACCATTAACGAACATCAAGGTTTCTATACCATAATTCCAACCTCTAATCGAGTCATCCCAAAACAAAATATATTTAACCTTGATCATATACATCATATACACATTCTAGTATATAAATTTCTCAACTTATCTCCAAATTTTCGGAATGGGTCTTTCTCCAAAAATTTCAATTATCTGTTTTAAATCCCAAATCCCAGATTCGATTTCCCACTCTTTTATGTTATGGATTTCTCGTTCAAATCATAATACACATTCAGGTTTCAATCACCCATCTAAATCTTACTTTGAATCTCATTCAAATATTTCAAAAACAAAAACCCCATTTTGTACCCATTTACACCCAAAAATGGATTTTCATAACCACATCACTATAATATAAATTGATTATCATGCTTTAAGAATCAAAACAGTTAACCACTTGCCTCAAAGTGTTTGTAGTGTCTGATCCGTTGTTGCCGTCCCTCAATTTGGCTCCAAAAACCTCCAATTTGTTCTTGATTTGCTTTCCCCAAAATCCCCTCTCAAACCCTAGGTTTAGAGTTGTGTTGGGTGCTGATTTCCTAATCTCCCCATTAGGTTAAAAACCCTTAATCCCGTTTTTCACCTAATGGGCTTAATTAAAGTGGCCCAACTCACCCCGTGTGGGCCCGGCTATGCCCAAAAATATGCCGAGACCCAATTACTACACCCGGGTACTCTTTTCTGACTATCTCGACCCATCCGGACTCAACCGCGCAGTCAGAATTGACATCCGAATTAATTTATAAAAATTCTTATCTCACACCCCCTTTAGTCTATACCGACTCCCGACTGGGATAAGTGTATACCTCGTCATTAATACTCGAAATGACGTAATTAAATTATTACTATTCACTTAGTAAATAAATTTTCCTAAACATTAACCATTCACTCCCCGATACAACACACAAATAATTTAAAATCCCCGAATTAATTAAATATTAAATGCACAAAAATACGGGGTGTTACATAAACTTCCGTAGTTAGATAAACACGGTAGCTTCCAAATATGGATGGATGACTGGAAATTATGATTGTTACCATATTTAGTTGAAAATCAAGACATATTTGCCTAAGCTGAACAAATTGAAGGCCATAAGAAAATTACCAAGTTGTGATGTCCTTGAAGACTCACTTCACAAGACTGTCAAAATGAGTCCACCATCTCGATTGCCATTTCTTCACTGCCAGAGCACCAACATAAAAACATATGGGAGGTTCTATGATTTGAAGTGAAAAATAAAACATAAAAAATAATATTTGTAAATAAAATACTCCATCAAAACACACACGGACACATTTAACGACTATAAACTTCTGTAGTTAGATAAAAAGGGTATCTTTCAAATATTAATGATTGAAAATTATGATTGTTACCATAGTTAGTTGAAAATCAAAACATATTGACCTAAACTAAACAAATTGAAGGGTATAAGAAAATTACCAAGTTGTGACGTCCTCGAAGACTCACTTCCCAAGACTGTCAAAATGACTCCACTATCTCGATTGCTATTTTTTCACTGCCAGAGCACCAATATAAAAACATATGGGAGGTTTTATGATCTGAAGTGAAAAATAAAACATAAAAAACAATATTTGTAAATTCAATACTCCATCAAAACACACACGGACACATTTAAGGACTATAAACTTCCGTAGTTAGATAAAAATGGTATCTTTCAAATATTGATGACTGGAAATTATGATTTTTAACATAGTTAGTTGAAAACCAAAACATATTTAACTAAGCTGAACAAATTGAAGTCCATAAGAAAATTACCAAGTTGTGAAGTCCTCGAAGACTCACTTCCCAAGAGTGTCAAAATGATTCCACCATATTGGTTGCCATTTCTTCACTGCCAGAGCTCCAACATAAAAATATATGGGAGGTTCTATGATCTGAAGTGAAAAATAAAACATCAAAAATAATATTTGTAAATTAAATACTCTATCAAAACACGCATGGACACATTTAAGGACTATAAACTTATTCACACCGACACTATTCACACTTTCTCTCTCCACGCACCTGCACCCATCTTCATCCACAACCCATAGCAGATATGAAACCAAAAAAAGAGATACTGGAATACATTTATGGAGATGGATTCGGCGGAGAGAGAAAGAATAATGTATACGTCACAACAGAGATGGATACGAATAAGCGGAAAACTTTTGTAGCCCCAAATTCTGTAGCCCTAAAATTTGCAAAAACTTCTGTAGCCCCAACATCGGGATCTGTAAAAATAAAAATCGATTTCAAAAATCCTACATATAAAAATTCATAACAAATTGGATTTTGAACACAAAAATGGATGTTATGTTTACACTGACCTCGTATTCATCAACAACACCGAGGTAGTGAGATCCATGATGGCGAAGAAGATGGGTTCAATTTTTTTCTTATCTCCTCTCTATCATGTTAGCCCTAAACCTACAAACCAATAATGGTTGCATTCAGATCAAAATACATGGAGAGAGGCGCGGTGCAGCGAGGAGAGAGGGATTTTTAAGGTACGATGTTTTTTGGGTTACCGATGAGAGAATAGGGGAGAAGGTGAGAATGACAGAAATGTTATGTTTGTGTGGGAAATGAGAGAGGGTGTGAGAGCGGAAGGATAGTTGAGAAGTATTGTGGTTTTGACAGAAGTACCCCCAATTTTGAATTGAAGTGTAAATTTAGTAAGTAAAAAAGAGGGGGAAATCAAATAATTGAGGGCAAAAGAGGTAGTAGAGGAGAAACTCATAAAGATGACATCATCTTGTGATCTTATGACATATATAAGTTTCCTACTTTATTATATAGATATATAAAGATAGTGTGTGTGTGTGAGCATGTATGGAAGAGATAAATATTGTGAGAGTATGTGTGTGTGAGAGAGTTAGATAGAGAAATAGAGTATGTGTGTGAAATAGAAAGTGAGACTATATGTGCATGTGAAAAATAGACAGAGCGCGTGTGTGAAAGAGTACATGTGCGTGTGTGTGAAGGAGATAATGATGTTGTGTATATGCATGTGTGTGAGAGAGAATGACATAATGTGTATGTGTTTATGTGAATGAAAGAGAAATAAAGTGTGTGTATGTGTGTGCATGTGTGAAAGAGAGAGTGAGGTTGTATGTGTGTAAGAGAGAGAAATAGATAGTCTATGTATGTGTGTGAGAGAGAAAGAGAGAGAGAGAGACCACGTGTGTATGGAAAATATTAAATGTGTGTGAGAGAGAGTGAGAGAGAGGCAGAGTGAAAGAGTGAGTATGTTAGAGAGAGAGAGATGAAGTGTGTGAGAGAGTATGTGCATATGTGAAAAATATGGAATATATGTGAGTATGTGCATGTTTATAAGAGATGGAGAGTACATGAGTTTTTTTTATGTGTGTATGTGCATGTGTGTGAGAGAGTGAGTGTGAGAGGGAAATAGAGAGTTCATGACTATGTTTGTGTATTTGAGAGAGAAAGAGATAAAAATAAATAGCGAATGTGTGTACGACTATGTGTGCATGAGTATTTGAGGAAGAGGGTATTTATGTATGTGTGTGTAAGTTCACACATCCAATGTGAGTATTAATCTCAATTTTTAGTATTGATGCTTAATTACACATATAAAAATATAAATAAAAATAAAGTTAAAGGCTATTTTAGGTAAGTGATATTTAATCCATTACAATTCTTGTTAAACCAAACATGGGAAAGTAAATCAAGTTATGGGAAAGTAATTCAAGATACCGGAAAGAGAATTCTCGTTTGATCTAAACAATGAAAATGAATTCAAGATTCTAGGATTCAATAATTCATTTTCCCTTTTCAAACCTCTAACAAAAGTAGTCTTTAATGTTATATTTAATGTAGAAAAATTATTGGGTGCAAACCATAATGGCCCAAATTTTCAGCACCCCAAGTAGGCCTAACCTAGGAATACAAAGCGTGCCACTCAAGTCAAGATTAATGTAATATGGGATCAATATGAAAAGCTCAATCATGTTATCTATAATCTCTTAGGAGATCGACATGGATCAGATAACTAGCCAACCAACAACTGGGAGAGTTTGAACATAACTCAAATTCTCCTCTCATTATAAATAGAACCCTTACCACGGGGCAATGGGGCATGTAATTCTTTGTTACACAAGTTTTAAAGAATTAAGATACATGGAGAAACACCCCATGGATGAAGGCAGTTGTTGAACCACTTAAATCTTTTTTGTCATGAGATTGTTTTACTCATTGTTTGTTTCCCTATTACTTAGAGTCATTAATTTTGATCATTTTCAATAAAAATTGGCGACGTATGTAAGAACCAATTTGTTTTCGTAAGAAAATTGAAACCAGGGAGTTAAGCAATGTCTCACCCTCACAGTGCACTTATTGTGGGCAATCAACAATATTGACTCTCATTACACAGAGTCAGATCTAAGATCCACCAAGACAGAAATAAGGCCGCCAACCATCCACAATTTAGCCTACAAGAGCATCCTTCTGAGCAGAGCAACGAGCAACCCAAATCAACACAGATATCATAGTTGGTAGATGCTTATAAAGAATGAATCCATAAACAAGAGGATGAGATATGCCTCCAGGCGAAGAAAAATGCAGGTCTCCAACAGCGCTAGAAAAAATGGAGTGAAAGGTCTGTGGAGATAAATGCAAGCATCGTGGTTGGATACCAAACCCTCAGGAAAAAAAACTTACATTAGAGGAAGGAGTTTGTGCCGCGAACATGATCATTCAAAGCATGAAAGCCATCTGACAAGGCGAAACTAAGATGAAGGACATCGTAGACATGATATCCAAAGTCTGCTCCAGAGAGAAATGGATCAACACCCAGTTAATCGCGGGGCTACATCAATTAAAGAGATGGCAATGAAGGCGCTCATAACTCAGATGCAATACCCCTTTTTAAGGGAAATTGAGTAGGAATATCCGCAAAGAAGTTCTCAACCCCAAGGTTCTAGATATACTATAGAAAGACAAATCCTAAAGACCATGTGCATCAATATATGCACACGATGACCCCGTGGAACCATAATTACGCCCTCATGTGTAGTTTATTCCCATCTAGCCTAGGAGATGTCTCCCAAAAGTGGTTTAAACGGATGCCTGACATGTCGATCAATAACTTTAAGTCACTCACGGAGGCCTTCACAACTCTTTTTATAATAAGAATTTCTCACCCAAAGAAAATAAATTCTCTCCTCACCATGAAAAAACGTTGGAGACTTTACGAGATTATATCGGGCACTACTGGAAAACTTTCAATGAAGTCAAAGATTAAGCGGAGAAAGTTGTCATGACATCATTCAAAATCCCCACATCTACATGTAGAATTAGTCCCTCACTAAGAAGGAGGCTAAAACCATTGATGATATTATGTCACACATAGAAAAGTATGCCAAGGTTGAAAATTTGATCGCCCTCATCCAAGGCAAGAATGATCGCGTGAAGGAGACCATGATAAATGATAAAGAGATCACCCCCAAGAAAGGGAGAAAAAACCCTAATCGAGGATCCAAAGTGGGGAAAAGGTAGAACCATCATGGGATTTTTAGGAGATCAACTTGGTTTTCAATGAAATAATTTACAAGATATTGGGTAAGATCAAGGGCTAGCAGTTCTTCAAGTTGTCGAAGAAGATGGGCGGTGACCCAATCAAGGGAAATAATGATCTCAGATACGCCTACCACAAGGGGAACGGGCATAAGATAGAGAACTACAAGATCCTAAAATCCCATCCAGAAGAGTTACCCCAAGACGGGTACTTCAACAGGTACGTTAAGAAGAAAGCTAATCAGGTTATCGCCAGTACCAATCCAAAACCAGATAATATTTTGGAGGACAAACTGGGGAAAAATTCTCCATTATCCACGAAAATTTATACTCCAAGCAGATCCAAGGCAACATAATTCAGATGGATCTCAAGAAGGTGAAAAGTTATAGGACCCCCAAATTTAAATATTCTTTTTAATATTAAATATAATTTCCTTTTAAGTGCGGAATAAAGATGGTTCAAACACATAAACAACTTACAATAAATTTTAATTTCTTTCAAATTAAAATTAAACTAAACACAAAGTGAACAAATTAAACAACAAGTGGTTTTTTCACTTAGACCAAATCAATTCAACCCAAATCCTAGAAATCTTCCTAACAAGATTAATTCATTTTTCACGAATAAGGCCAAACCAAATTTTACCAAATTAATGTTAATGACTTGAATTAAATTAACATAAATTAAGCTTACCCAAATAATTAAACATACACAATTTTAATCAAGATTGCGAATTAAACCCAAATTTATATTTTTACCCTAAGCATGCGTTCTAGGTGATTTGCAAGATAAAATAAATTCACAATCCCACAACACGCCCATGTACAAGAAAAACCCAAAACGAAAAAAACCTCGGACGGCCTTGGCCTAACAAATCCACTAAGTACGAAATTAGAAATTACAAGACAATAGACTTACACCAACAACTTGACTCCGTCCAAGTATTGACGTTCCTTCTTATAACCACCTCTACCTAGTAGATAACCATGGACTCCTCCATAGTCTCGGACTCCTCCGATGGGATTCTTGGACACCATCACCCTCACGCGAAGCTTTTCTTCGAGTGGGAACACCACAGCGTAAACCAAATGTCTTTTTCTTTGTGGGATGTAGAAGTAAACCTAAACTTCTCCTTTCTATGGTAGAGATGAATCAATGGTGTCAAACAACTTCAAGCAAATATTATATATATGAGGTACTTGGATAAACAAACTATGGGTGTAAACTCATGTGTTTGCTGAAAATATTTCTTTGAGATTCAACCCATAAAAACATGGAACTTTGGTTGGTGTATCTTCTCTCAAAGGTACTCTCAAGGAAGGTACCAAAGTTTGTTGAAAAATTTGTCCCAAGTATATTTTAAACTGCCAAAAGGAAGTGGGACACAAGAGTGGGAAAATGGGATCAAACGACCAAAGTTGTTCCCGCCAAGAAATCTCGTTCAAACGAGATTCTCGGTCGAACGAAGTCTCATTCGGATGACCATCTAACGATATTCCAATGGCCAAAATGGAAAAACTCATTAGCAAACTCGTTCGAACGAAATGTCAGAAAGTCATATTTTAATTTTTAAGCCCAAAAATTTTTATCTAGAGTTCTACAATAACTTTCAAAAAATAAAATTCGTTTAAAATGAAATTACACCCATAATAAAAGTATTCTAAGTCTCCCTATATATAGATAAAAATGCATTCATGCCTTTTTGAGACTATGGAATCAATCGTCGTTGCCGTAGAAAATGGCACTTTGAAAAGGGCTGGTCCCTATGTGTGTTTTAAATCAAACCAACTTTTACCAAAAAATTATCCAACTTTTAATTAGCACCAAACCAAGTTGTGAAAATCCAATTCATACTTTAAACCAATTTAATCTTAATTAATCCTAAACAGGCATCTAGTGATTAAAGCAAGTAAATAAAGTAAAGAATACTCACAACGCCGGATGTACGAGAAAAAAAACCAAAACGGGAAAACAACCTTGGACGGCCCGAGCCAGACAATCACTATGAATAAAGGTTTTACAAACACAAATTAGCCTTACTCAATGACTCGATCCCCACAGGTCTTGACGCTCCTTCCGATCTTCTACCGTTCTTTAATAGTGCCCACACAATAATTTTGTCATCCACAATACCTGGTCACAACAAACGCGTCCACATATGTCTCGGTGTCCACCTAATGGCTTTGATACGTCTACGATGCTGAACAAGAAGTCCTTCTCTTTTCTTCACCGCAAAATCGTGATGTTCAATTATAGAACAAACCTTCATGGTGCAGCAAGATCACATAAACATATAATAATGATATCTCGAATCTTTGCAAACTCTAAGGAAGTGTTTAAGCTTTGAAACCTTAGAAAAATATGTGCAAACAAGTTTTTGGATCGTAAACAGTTTTTCCAGAATGCACACCCACCTAAACTCGGACGAAAACATGCCTTAAATAAGAATTAAACGCGACCTCAAAAATAGTGTCGCTTGAACGAGATAGGCAAGTCGTTCGCGCGACATAGCCATCTTGCTTGAACGAAGAACAAATGTCATTCGAACGACAGTCCTGTCAGTTTGACTTTTTGACTTTATCTTTAAAACGTCTCTTCCAAAAGAGATCCAAATAAGTCAAACTCTATTTCGAGCTTATCAGAATAAAACGTAGTGTTAACATTTAAAACACTTTTAAAAACAGTTTAAAATATTTTTCTTATAAAATTACATCCTTATCTTTTATAAAAACAATTTCGAGCACCATTAATTATACACATGCATACCTGTGTGATCTCAGAATGCAATTAACTTTGAAGACTAATAAACTTGCACCAATTAAACATCATCATGATTAATTCTTTGAAGCTTTTCCACAATGTCTTCAATTTCTTCAATACGTCATAGACCGAGTGGGATCGTGACAAAATAAAATTTCCCTATGACATATTACAAACACAGTTTTGTTCATGGAATTAAGTCAAAACAATACAGGGACTCAATTAGAAATTTATGTCCCTACAAATCTCTCCCTTTGACTATTCCGGGATAAAACTAAACCAGTGAAATTCTCGTATGATGCCTAAATCCCATCCCATAAACCTAAAATAAAAAATTACAGGACATGGACTAGTATATGTAGCACCGGCAAGCATGAACTATCTGAATGTGATGTAGACTTGAAATCTCGAATCTATGAGGTATACCTACACACATGAAACAGACAAAAAAATACCTAATGAAGTATAGAGGAACAAATGAAATAAATATATATATCTAAATGATACAAATTTTTCAATAGATACCAATATTAATAAACTCTGAAAAATCATTTGTTAAACAATTGAGCAAAAAAATGATACCAAATTTATACTACAAATTTAAAATATCAATTTGTAAGATATGTAATCCAAAACATGCTCAAATCTCCCCCTACATCACATACATCTCTCCCCCATTTTGTCTCGAATAGACAATCCGGTGAAAAGATAAACCAATCAACAAGTATCTAGCATGAGAATATATCAATTTGAATCAATTTGAAATCACTAGATAATCATGAAACAACCAGCTAAATATGATCAAAGATGACAAATCTGCAGCTAGTAAACTAAGGAATCACACAAAGAATGTAGCAATCTAATCAGGTGTGATAAACAGACTATATGCAAAATAAATTATGAGATAATATAACTTGCATATAAACCAGTCAGTCCAGAAAGCTTTCAGCAGTACCAAAAATATCACCAAAATAAATCAGTGGACTGCAAACCAATTAGAAGCAAGAATTCAGGCTGTCGTTCGAACGATCCAGGGACGTCGCTCAAATGAGATGACGACGTCGCTCGAACGAAACTTCGCGTGGTATGGAGATGTCGTTCGAACGAGATCTTGCGACATGTCAAACTTTTACATTTTCCCATAAATATCTTATATTTTTGCCCAGTGAAAAAATTTCCAGAAAAAAATCAGTGGAAGGGCCTGACAGCAGCAAAACAGTGCTAAAACAGTAAGCTTTTAACACAAAATAACAATGCGAGTTACATGAAAACATATTACTGATGTGCTTAAACATGTACATGGAATGTATGGGCGTGAAACTACAACAAATGAGTCACAATTGAAATACATCAAAATGATCAAGAAGCTCTAATTGATTGCAATAAAGCATCAAACTTTATCATAGCCATATAATAATGAACTTAATGAACTAAACATACTACATGCACACAAATCCAGAATTTTGACGATTCTACAAACAATAACATCAAATTGCAATGTTTCAACATTAGGATTAGTTGTGCAAACCCGTTTAAATTTTCACCAACCAAACTCCCTCATAAACATACTTTTCAAGTTCTTTTGAGGTTTCTAACATTCTCAACTTAGAGAAAATCTTATTGGCCCTTTTTCTTTGCATATTGATTTTTATTTTGGCCTCTTTTAAACGGTGGCTTTCATGATGAGTTAATTTAGAACTCTGACAGCCCTTTCCCATGAATCACTCATTATTTTTTCAATTAGGTACCAATTCAATTCCTCACAGTAAACGATTCTTACATGCACACTTCACCTTAAGTCTACTTACGCATAGATGACAAGATTGAGATAAGAACGATTCATCAAATCAAATATGAAAGAGAAGTTAAACATCCATATAAACTCCTGCATGTGTGCAATGTTGGCATTTATACAAAGTCGAATCAAAATGCATATCAACTTCGAAACAACCCCATATAAACATTGATTAAGATTATTCTAAGCATTGATAATAATGACCAAATGTCCTAGCCACATGGATATGAAATGATGGGGGGGGGGGGGGGGGGGGTCCGAGCACACCAATATGCCACATCAAACATGTAAACTCAAAAATAAAAAACAAAAATCTTTTTGGCTTTTCATATTTTGACTCAAATAAAAGTAAAATCTTTTTGGTTTTTCAAAAGTTTTCCTCAAAAAAAAATATTTTTGGATTTTTGCAATAGGACTCAAACAAGAGAAAAACTATAATACAAAATGATACACAAGTCATAATACTAGCAATGAATATATCATGAAGCAAACAAGCATATGAAAAACAAGGCAACACTATCATCCTTTAGATTTAGCATGGGAAGAATCAAGTGCACCCAAACGAGAATCATGAAGTTTTATTCTTAAAGCCACTAAATCCGATTTTCTAACCCCATGTAGGTGTAAAACGACAAATGGGGGTTTGGAGAACCGGGGCAACTTGTGACACCCCGACTAATTAAATACCGGGTAGCTACTCCTTTATTAAATCAATACAAAATGCCAAGTTGGTTCAGTTAATAGCATCACTGTCGAAAACATTTTTAATGATTACTAACCACCTAGTATTTAAAAAGTAAGTTGCCAAATTTTAAATTAAGTCTGATTAACATGCAATAAAAGAATAATGGAATAACAACATAATCTATTCAGCATAACGAAGTAATGAAATAACCAACAAATAATAATGAGTCCGGAGGAAAACCCCTCACAACAATCCCACAACTAAAAATAATAAGACGAGTCTGAATTCTAAATTAATTACATGCCAGAAGTCTGAATAACTGAAATAAATGAAATGTCTCTAAAAGAAATGGGCGACATGCCCTACAACTGATAAATGCTGAACATAGAGTCAAAATAAATGAAGCGTCTACAAGCAAAGTCCTGTAACTCCCACAAACAGCTACAGCTCGTCACCTGAATGAGGATCCTAAGCATGGTGTCCTTGTGGCTGGGCACCTAAAATGGTTTTTACAAAAATAGATTTGAAAGCAAATGGGTCAGAGCCCGAAAGTGGAAATCATTTTAAAAACAGCAAGTGTTTTAATAACATTAAAACATTAAATGCATAATACATGTTAGGACGTGCACTCACATGAAATTCTCACCTCTCGACTACATGTGCACTCCTAACGTACCGTACCCATCTAAATGACATACATATCTAACCAAACCGTAATAAGTTCTACCCCTTACTACTCGATTCCCATATTACATTCTAGCGTTATCAAATAAATAGAGGGCTTTACTTAAACTCAGATTCTCAATTAGTAATACAATTCACTATCGGTTAACCCGTTATGTTTTCTCAAAACATTAGAATATTTATATACACAATACCAACATGAAAGTTCTCATTAATTAAGTGTATATTATTCACGTCATAAATATACAATACAAGCACCCCGATACTAAGCTGCGGTGCACACATACTTTGCTATCCATCCTGGTACATCACGTACATAAGGATCACGCATTCCGAATCTCTCAGGAATCGTTCTCAGATAACAACATCACAAATAATGGAGGCGAACACAGTCACATCACATGGGTCACGCACATACATGCGCTCCCACGATCATCAGACTTATTAACATCCCAATAAGTCCTTCTCTGACCTATGTTCATCGAGGTACCAGTCTAAATCCGGGCAACACAAGGATAAGAAGGCCCTAAGCGAACGTAAACCTCCCGTGATAGCAAGTATGGTAGGTATGTCATACACATAAAATCATATAAATATACTAAGTATGCACACATCTTAGTAATCATCATAATTTATATGTGGTACACTTCTCATTCTCGTACCTACGTATATTGTTACACAATTTACATAATCCCGGTTGATACAATTCTACAAGCCATTAATTGTTCTCACGTTGTAATAGACACTCACGTCCTAATCCATAATTTCCATTTGGTTCGAATCACACTTCTAGGTTTTACTCCTCTATATATCTCAAATGTCCCTACTATATCAATTTATCATCAAGGGAAGGTTATCTCTACCATTAAATAAGGTAACGGGACACGCGAAATCAAAACAGGCTAAAAAGCCTAAACTGTCAACTGGTTAGAAGCCTCGTTCGAACGAGGCTGTTCGAACGAGAGTTCGTTCGAACGAAGTGGGCCTTCTAATGAGATCTCGTTCGAACGAAAGTCATCGAACGAACCTCCCTCTCGTTAGAAGTCAAACTGTCAACTCGTTAGAAGCTCGTTCGAACGAGCTCGTTCAAATGACCTGGGCAGGTCTTCTAACGAGTGGCCAGATTCGAGCCCAGATTTTCCCTATATCGTTTTTCCAACTTGTCTTCACCTCTAATCTCTTCTAAACATCAAACCAACAATATACATGGGTTCTAATCAATCCTAAATATACTTAGGTCATATATTAACGTATTTTGTGGAATTAATTCATCCTAAATCTCATCCAAATATTAAATCTCCACATCTTCTTCCCCAATCTCAAGAACATGAACCCTAGAAATTAAATTCATCCATAGGCATAAATAAGTCTGATTTTATGGTATAAAAGATATATCTTTCACTGACTAATCATCCTAACATTGTTCTACATGCAATCTCCTCATAGAATTATAAATCTCTACATCAAATTCAATGGGTTTTATCATTTTCCAAGAACAATGAAATTCTGTCAATTTCCTACGCGTGGAAGAAACATTCTTTGTAATAAACGAAATTAAACCACTTGCCTTATGTATATCTCTGATTTTGATGCCGATCTAATGAATGGTTCTCTCTCTCTCTGCAGAATTCTCCTCTCTTCTCTCTCTACAAGCCTTCTTCTCCAAAGTGACAATGGTGGCTAGGGTTTTCCTTAGGAAATTTTGGAACAATTCTAATAACCCCCGTAGCCCATTAAGTCCTAAGATGTGGTTAGTGGGTTTAGTGGGTAATTACCAAGTCAGCTTTTTAATTCCCAATTTTCGTAGGTTTTAATTCCCAAAAATTCAAAATTACTAAATTACCCTTATACATTGCCGGCATGGCCTAAAAATGCCCCGGGACCCAAACTAAACCCCCGGCTAGTGATTCCTGACTATTTTGACCCTTCCGGATGAGTTGGCGCACTCAAAATGACCATACGGTTTATAGAAATAAAATTCACTTTTTAATTATCATAATTATATTCCATGACGCGACTGTCACACGCGTCTCAACAAGATTTCCAAATTGCCGTATTTCATCTTACGACAAATTTCATAATTCAATATTCATATATAATCATATATGCACATTATAATCAAATACCAACTCGCATCTCGCTAGTATTTTAATCCGGATTAATTTCCAATCAATACACATTTAATTCAATTAATCCCATAAATAAATATCACAAAAATACGGGGTATTACATACTTCCCCCCTAATAACTGAATTTCGTCCCGAAATTCGGAACTAGAAAGTACCTGGTAAGAACAACTCTGGATAACGTTCGTGCATCTCATCCTCGCGCTCCCATGTGGACTCCTCGACATTATGATGTCGCCACTGAACACGCACTAACGGAACTATCTTTGACCGCAGTTTCCGCTCACTTCGGTCCAAAATAGCAATCGGCCCCTCCTCGTAGGAGCTATCAGGCTGGAGATCTATGTCCTCCAAAGCAATGTGAGAATGAGCCAAATCGTCTCTAAGATATTTCATTAGCGAGGAAATATGAATCACATCGTGAATCCGATGTAAATGCTCCGGTAATCCAAGCCTATACGCAACCGGTCCAATCCGCTCAATAATAGAAAATGGTCCCACATATCTCGGTGCCAACTTCCCTTTATTCCCGAAACGCATAATCCCCTTCATAGGAGATACTCTGAGCAAAACATGGTCCCCCACTTGGAACTCTCTGAAGAACCTCTTCGCATCAGCATAGATCTTCTGTCGATCCTGAGCTACCCGAATGCGACTCCGAATCAATTCTATCCTCGCCGAAGTATCCTAAATCACTTCCGCCCAAGTAGTTTGTTGTCCCCCACCTCCAACCAACACGCTGGGGAACGACAAGGTCTACCGTACAGCGCCTCAAATGGAGCCATGTCAATGGTGAACTGGTAGGAGTTGTTGTAAGAAAACTCCGCCAGTGGAAGATACTGCTCCCATCCACCCCTGAAATCAATGATGCACATACGCAACATGTCCTTCAACATCTGGTTTGTACGCTCGGTTTTCCCATCGGTCTGCGGGTGATATGCCGTACTCAACCGTAATTTCGTGCCCATGGCCTCCTAAAAACTCTCCCAAAATCGTGAAACAAATATCTTGTCTAGGTCAGACACGATATTTAGGGGCACACCGTGAAGTCTCACTATCTCTGCAATAAAGAGCTGGGCATACTGTCCCGTAGTGTAGTCTGTCCTTATGGGTAGAAAATGAGCGACTTTGGCCAACCTGTCCACAATTACCCAAATGGAGTCGTTTCTCTCTGTGACGTAGGTAACCACGTGATAAAGTCCATGGAGATGCTCTCCCACATCCACATCGGGACCTCCAACGGCTGTAGTAATCCTGTCGGTCTCTGATGATCCACTTTTACTAGCTGACAAGTGGCGCATTTTGAAACAAACACAGCAATATCTCTCTTCATCCCGCTCCACCAATACTGTCGCCTCATGTCTTGGTACATTTTGTCCCCATCGGGATGTACCGCGAGCCGTGAGCCGTGCGACTCTGCCATCACCTCGTGTCGTAATTCCTCCCCTTCCGGAACTACTAATCTCCCATTGAAGCGTAATCCCCTGTCTGAGCTAACGGTATAGGACTCGGCTCCCTCTGCTAGTAATCGAACTATCTGCTCCTGACAGAACGAGTCATTTGCCTGTGCCCTTACTACCTTCGTGACAATCTGCGGTGTAATGGTCATCACAGACATGAATGATCGGGCCACTGCATTTGGGTGTCCCAACTCCTTCTATTTGGCCTTCCACACCCCTGCCACCTCATCTATTGGCCTACGGCTCAACGCGTCTGCTACTATGTTAGCCTTCCCCGGGTGATACTGGATATCAAACTGATAGTCCTTCACAAACTCAAGCCACCTTCGCTGTCGCATATTCAACTCCTTCTGCATGAATAGGTACTGTAGGGACTTGTGGTCCGTGAACAATCAAAACTTTTCCCCCAAAAGGTAATGTCTCCAAATACGAAGGGCAAATACACCTGCCGCCAACTCCAAGTCATGAGTGGGGTAATTCTTCTCGTGAGGCTTTAGCTTACGGGATGCATAAGCAATGGCCTGACTCTCCTGCTGTAATACACCTCCAAGTCCTTCAAGGACGCATCGGTGTAGACTAGATACTCAACTCCCTATCTCGGCAGTGCTAACACAGGTGCTGAGGTTAACTTGTCCTTCAACTCATCGAATGCCAACTGACAGGCATCACTCCAAATGAACGGCACACCTTTTCGAGTCAGATGTGTCAAAGCTCCTGCTATCTTCGAAAATCCCCGAATGAACCTCCTGTAGTATCCTGCTAGGCCCAAGAAACTACGGATCTCAATCGGTGTCGTGGGTTGTCCCCACTCCCTCACCGCGGATACCTTCCCCGGATCAACAGATATTCCCTGGTCGGAAATAATGTGTCCCAAAAACTGGACCTCCTTCAGCCAAAACCCGCACTTCTCATACTTTGCATACAGCTCGTTCTGACGTAGCGTCTGCAAAACTTGCCTCAAATGCTCGGCGTGCTCCTCCTCTGTCTGGGAGTAAACCAGAATATCATCAATAAAGACAATGACAAACTGATCTAGGAAATCTCTGAACACCCTATTCATCAAGTCCATAAACACAGCTGGAGCATTGGTCAAACCAAAAGGCATAACTCGAAACTCGTAAGAACCATATCTCGATAAGAACGCAGTCTTCGAGACATCCTCCTCCCTGATTCGCAACTGATGGTATCCCGATTGCAAATCAATCTTCGAGAAGAAAGAAGCTCCTCTCAACTGGTCGAATAGGTCATCGATTCGAATGCAACGGATACTTATTCCGTATCGTGACCTTGTTCAACTCTCGGTAGTCCACACACAATCTCAGTGAACCATCTCTCTTCTTCATGAACAACACAGGGGAACCCCATGGCGAATTACTCCTCCGAATAAACCCCTGACCCAACAACTGCTCAATCTGATCCCGTAACTCCCTCATCTCAGCTGGAGCCATACGGTACGGTGCGCGTGCTATAGGTCTCGTATCTGGTAATAAGTCTATGACAAAGTCTATCTCTCGACTGGGGGGTAGGCCTGGTATCTCCTGAAACACATCGGAATACTCCCTGACAACTGGGATCGAATTTAAAGGAATCACAACCTCCTTAGAGGTATCCTCCTATAGGTAATATAAATGAGCGGTCGAGCCTCCCTCTGGGCGAGGCATCGCCACTACAAACATCTCTTGACCCGGAATGGCAAAAACAAAGCTCCCACCAAAGTAATCAATCATGGCTCTATAATCTGCGAGCCAATCCATACCGATAATCACATCGTGCACATGCATATCTAATACCAACATATCTGCAGGTAATACCAAACTACCAATCTCTACCCCCACTCCCCGGCATATAAAGAAAATAAGTGACCCACTCCCCAATGGTGAGTCCACACACGTCACTGTGCTCTCTGCTGTGGCTAACAATCCTAAGGCTTTCGCAAAATGTGTAGCTATAAAACAGTGCATTGCCCCCGTATCAAACAAAACCCGACCCATAGTATCATGGATAGGAAACATACCCTCAATAGCGGGTGGTGCCTGTGGAGCTGCTTCCTGGTGGACGTTATAGACACGTCCATACTATAACTGCCCCTACTGCACAGGAACTGCTGGAATGGCTGGTAGTGCTGGCACCTGGGCTGGAGCTGGGAGGGCAGGTGGAAAAAGTGGCCTATGTGGCTCATGTCGAGCACCCTGTTGCTGCTGCGGGGCCCTGCCCCTATCAGGACAGTCCTGGCATTTATGGCCAGTCTTGCCACAAACGAAACACTTCCCCGGGAAGTTCCCCCCTCTCTGTCCCTGCTGCCCTCGGCCCTGGTGGCCATTACCGTTCCTCCACTGGCCCTGCTCGCCCTGCTGAAACTACTGCTGTTGACCATTATGACCCTGCTGGTTCTGATGGTCGTTCGGACCCTGATGGCCCTGCTGGAAACCTCCCTGTCCGTACCTGAAATTTCCCGATCTGAACCTCTTGTGATCCCCCTACTGGGAGCCCTGATCACCCTATCTCTGCCCCTGAACCGATTGTGCCCCACTGGCACCATGTCCTCCAGTCCTGCCCTGATGGATGGACTCTCCCGATCTCTTGCCCTCAGCTATGTGAAAGCGGTGATCCTGACAATGGAGCAATGCAGTGTTAACCACATCAGAATAAGTGGCCAACGATAGGTTCCCCAACAAATGCTGACGGATCCTCCAAGTCAACCCGTCTGTAAATTTCTGTATCATCTTCTCCTCTGTCGGTAACTCATCTGGGACAATGTTTAGAAGATTAGTGAATTCGGCCTCATACTCGGCCACAGTCTTACCCTCCTGTCTAAGGCTCATCAACTTCCTCCTCATTTCCGTATGAACAGCTGATGGAAAGTACTTGCGGTCGAACCGCACCCAAAACTCCTGAATAGTGAGAGTGTCTCTCTCCTCCACGGTGGTAATAGACTCCCACCACTGCAGTGCAGACCCCACTAGCTTAAAGGTAGCTAGTATCTGCTTCTGAACCTCAGTGCACTCGTACATCCTCAGGTGCCTCTGAATATCCTTTCTCCACTGACTCGAAACTACAACATCGGAGCTACCTGCAAACTCCGGTGGGTGTGCTTTCTGGAAAGCATCTCGAACACGTTCCCAAGCAGACGGGAATGCATGTGCCTGAACCGGCGCGGCTACTGGCGCCTGAGGCGGTGCCTGCTGAACTACGGCTAGTGCGGCATTTACCGCCTGGGCCACAATGGCTGCAACCTCAGCGGCATTCATTGTGCCCTGAACTGGTGCGGGTTGTGGTTCTGGCGTTGCATCCCTGGGAACCCGTTGTGCACGTCGTGGAGGCATTCTGAAACAAGAATAAAGTTTATAAGTTCGCAGTTATAAACTCAAAATAGCTGAAGAACGTAGCACATACAAAAGATTACAACAGTCCTAAAATATAGGGCTCTACATCAAAGAAAGCTTAGCGGAAACATAATAAGTCGTACAGATCCTAACGGACACTAGAACCTGATGCTCTGATACCACCTGTCACACCCCGACTAATTAAATACCGGGTAGCTACTCCTTTATTAAATCAATACAAAATGCCAAGTTGGTTCAGTTAATAGCATCACTGTCGAAAATATTTTTAATGATTACTAACCACCTAGTATTTAAAAAGTAAGTTGCCAAATTTTAAATTAAGTTTGATTAACATGCAATAAAAGAATAATGGAATAACAACATAATCTATTCACCATAACGAAGTAATTAAATAACCAACAAATAATAATGAGTCCGGAGGAAAACCCCTCACAACAATCCCACAACTGAAAATAATAAGACGAGTCTGAATTCTAAATTAATTACATGCCAGAAGTCTGAATAACTGAAATAAATGAAATGTCTCTAAAAGAAATGGGTGACATGCCCTACAACTGATAAATGCTAAACATAGAGTCAAAATAGATGAAGCGTCTACAAGTAAAGTCCTGTAACTCCCACAAACAGCTACAGCTCGTCACCTGAATGAGGATCCTAAGCATGGTGTCCTTGTGGCTGGGCACCTAAAATGGTTTTTACAAAAATAGATTTGAAAGCAAATGGGTCAGAGCCCGAAAGTGGAAATCATTTTAAAAACAGCAAGTGTTTTAATAACATTAAAACATTAAATGCATAATACATGTTAGGACGTGCACTCACATGAAATTCTCACCTCTCGACTACATGTGCACTCCTAACGTATCGTACCCATCTAAATGACATACATATCTAATCAAACCGTAATAAGTTTTACCCCTTACTACTCGATTCCCATATTACATTCTAGCGTTATCAAATAAATAGAGGGCTTTACTTAAACTCAGATTCTCAATTAGTAATACAATTCACTATCGGTTAACCCGTTATGTTTTCTCAAAACATTACCATATTTATATACACAATACCAACATGAAAGTTCTCATTAATTAAGTGTATATTATTCACGTCATAAATATACAATACAAGCACCCCGAGACTAAGCTGCGGTGCACACATACTCTGCTATCCATCCCGGTACATCACGTACATAAGGATCACGCATTCCGAATCTCTCAGGAATCGTTCTCAGATAACAACATCACAAATAATGGAGGCGAACACAGTCACATCACATGGGTCACGCACATACCTGCGCTCCCACGATTAGCAGACTTATTAACATCCCAATAAGTCCTTCTCTGACTTATGTTCATCGAGGTACCAGTCTAAATCCGGGCAACACAAAGATAAGAAGGCCCTAAGCGAACGTAAACCTCCCGTGATAGCAAGTATGGTAGGTATGTCATACACATAAAATCATATACATATACTAAGTATGCACACATCTTAGTAATCATCATAATTTATATGTGGTATACTTCTCATTCTCGTACCTACGTATAATGTTACACAATTTACATAATCCCGGTTGATACAATTCTACAAGCCATTAATTGTTCTCACGTTGTAATAGACACTCACGTCCTATTCCATAATTTCCATTTGGTTCGAATCACACTTCTAGGTTTTACTCCTCTATATATCTCAAATGTCCCTACTATATCAATTTATCATCAAGGGAAGGTTATCTCTACCATTAAATAAGGTAACGGGACACGCGAAATCAAAACAGGCTAAAAAGCCTAAACGGTCAACTCGTTAGAAGTCTCGTTCGAACGAGGCTGTTCGAACGAGAGTTCGTTCGAACGAAGTGGGCCTTCTAATGAGATCTCGTTCGAACGAAAGTCATCGAATGAACCTCCCTCTCGTTAGAACTCAAACTATCAACTCATTAGAAGCTCGTTCGAACGAGCTCGTTCGAACGACCTGGGCAGGTCTTCTAACGAGTGGCCAGATTCGAGCCCAGATTTTCCCTATCTCGTTTTTCCAACTTTTCTTCACCTCTAATCTCTTCTAAACATCAAACCAACAATATACATGGGTTCTAATCAATCCTAAATATACTTAGGTCATATATTAACGTATTTTGTGGAATTAATTCATCCTAAATCTCATCCAAATATTAAATCTCCACATCTTCTTCCCCAATCTCAAGAACATGAACCCTAGAAATTCAATTCATCCATAGGCATAAATAAGTTCGATTTTATGGTATAAAAGATATATCTTTCACTGACTAATCATCCTAACATTGTTCTACATGCAATCTCCTCATAGAATTATAAATCTCTACATCAAATTCAATGGGTTTTATCATTTTCCAAGAACAATGAAATTCTGTCAATTTCCTACGCATGGAAGAAACATTATTTGTAATAAACGAAATTAAACCACTTTTCTTATGTGTATCTCTGATTTTGATGCTGATCTGATGAATGGTTCTCTCTCTCTCTGCAAAATTCTCCTATCTTCTCTCTCTACAAGCCTTCTTCTCCAAAGTGACAATGGTGGCTAGGGTTTTCCTTAGAAAATTTTGGAACAATTCTAATAACCCCCGTAACCCATGAAGTCCTAAGATGTGGTTAGTGGGTTTAGTGGGTAATTACCAAGTCAGCTTTTTAATTCCCAATTTTCGTAGGTTTTAATTCCCAAAAATTCAAAATTACTAAATTACCATTTTACGTTCCCGGCATGGCCTAAAAATGCCCCGGGACCCAAACTAAACCCTCGACTAGTGTTTCCTGACTATTTCGACCCTTCCGGACGCGTTGTGGACTCAAAATGACCATACGGTTTATAAAAATAAAATTCACTTTTTAATTATCATAATTATATTCCATGATGCGACTGTCACACGCATCTCAACAAGATTTCCAAATTGTCGTATTTCATCTTACGACAAATTTCATAATTCAATATTCATATATAATCATATATGCACATTATAATCAAATACCAACTCGCATCTCGCTAGTATTTTAATCCGGATTAATTTCCAATCAATACACATTTAATTCAATTAATCCAATAAATAAATATCACAAAAATACGGGGTATTACACAACTTTATTCCTAAACTTCCTAGGAGCTTGTCTAAGGTCGTAACAATAACGCCTAAGGTGACCTTTCCTACCACAAAACGTGCAAGTGTAGCGATGGTGGGAATGATTACCTATATGTGGACCTTTTCTAACCTTCCTAGTGTTTCTCACACGTGTGGGGGGAATGGGAACAATTTTCTCACCAAAACCTTTACCTCTCATATCTCCCTTAATTTGGACGGTGCCTATGATCTTATCTAACTTCTCTGACCTTGCCTCCAAATCAAACTTAACTCTAGATGAGTCTCTCAATCTCTCCTTCAACTCATGAATCCTAAACTCTAGCAAACGCCTAGACTCCTCAAACGCTAAAATATCCTTTTTCCAAGACTCCATAAAACCACGAAGCTTATCTCTCTCTTTCTCCACAAACTCTACTTTCTCCCTAAACTTCTTCTCCCGTGCCCTAAGATCCTCAATCAAACACAATTATTTTCTATAGCACGCCCATTCAACTTAGCTTGCAATTTTTCATTTTCCTTTTTCACTTTCACAGTCTCGGCATACAACTCATTAAATGCAACTTGCAACTCTTTCACATCTACTTCCTCCTCGTCACTCTCTTCTCCATCACTAACATGGGATTCACTCAAAACATCCTCGAAAGTGTCCTGCATATGAGAATCGTCGTCGCTCACATGACATGACATAAACGCAATAAAGTTACGATCAATGGGGGAACTCTCTCCCTCTTCTGGATCATTATCACTTAAGGTGGCACAATAGACAATGGGTTACTTGCCCTCTTTCTTAAGTCTAGTGGGACACTCCTTAACTTTGTGACCGTACCCCTCACACCCAAAATACTTATCCGACTCATCTCTCTTAGGCTTCTTAAACTTATCCTTAGAGGTGGGATCAACTTTGTTGTTCTTGAATTTTTCAAATTTCTTGGCATCTTTGGATTGCTTTTGAAACTTAATAAATTTTTTAAATTTCATTGCCAACAAAGCATGTAAGGACACAAATTTCCAATTGAGTCCATATATAGTTTTGGCTCAATTTCGGACAAAAACATTTATTCATAGGATAGTATTTAATTGTAATATTCTCAAGCCTATGAAGTGTTTGTTGAAGACGTAGCGGCAAAGAGTATAAAGCTTCATAAAAAATGTCGGTTTGTGTGCCTCGTTTCTACGTCATCAACCATAGTTCCATGCTCCCAAGGTATGAATGCAATTATATATATATAGGAGCTTGGAACAAGTTTATTGGGTGTTAGGTTTATAAAAACTGCGTTTGGTTTTAAGAAAGGATTTATTAAAACTTTAAATAAATGTTTATAAAGTTTTCTGGGCTAAAAATGAATTTTTCAAACTTTTTGGCCGTTCGTTAGATATGTCGTTCAAACGAGTTTTTTCGTTCGAACCAGAGTTTTGCCAACGAGTTTTGCCAACGAGTTCCCACTAAGGCATACTGGTCCGTCATTAGAAATGTCATTCGAACGAGATTGTTGTTCTAACGAGATTTCCAACGAGCTTCTAACGAGTCCATACTGGAGCGTCGTTAGAAGACTCGTTCGAACGAGATTTCGTTCGAACGAAATGTCGTTCGAACGAGATGCCAGGCGGGAACAGTTATTGGCAGTTTTTTGGCAGTTTTGCACCCACTTCCCCACTTGGTTTTTAACCAACTTTTACAGACTTTAATAGGTGCGAGAATGACATTTTCCAACTTAACATTTCCATAACTTTTCCAACCTTGTTTATCTCTTAGAGAGAATTTGAGAGCAAAAATTGTTTAGGAAAATGTTCATGTTTTGAGTGGTAATTTTCAAAGAGAAATTCACTTAACACTCTAGATTACACCCAAGTTTGTTTATTCCAAGTTCTTTTATACATCTCAATTGCTTGGAGTTTGGCACCGGTTTATCTCTTCCGTTTCAAAAAGAAGTTTTGGTTTGCTTCTACATCCATCAAAGAAGAAGACATTTTGTTGTGATTATACCCACTTGGAGAAAGGCTCCTTGCTTGGGTGACGGTGACCATAGAAAGCCCTATCGGTGGATTTCGAGACCGCGGTGGTGTTCCGAGGTTATCCGCTAGGAAGAGGTGTCTACAAGAAGAAGCGTCGGGGCTTGAGAGGGATCGAGTCAGTCGTTGTAAGTCTATCTGTCTTGTAATTGTAATTCCGTATCTATTGGATTTGTGGCTAGGGCCGTCCGAGGTTGTTTCCCGTCTTGGGTTTTTCCTCGTACATCGTGGCGTAGTGTGATTGATTTATTTTATCTTGCTTAAATAATTTAGAACGCATGCTTAGAATAATTCAAGATAAAATTTGATTTAAATTATCACACTCACTTTAATTTGGGACTTATATTAAATATTTGGTAAAGTCTATTTAATTCAAGTCATTTGCTAAAATTTGGTTTCGCCTAATTTGCTAATATTGATAACTATGACTCAGGCAAATTCTAGGACTTGGATTGAATCAATTGGTTTAAGTGAATATATTAATTGGTTTATTTTACTTCACTTGGTTTAATTTTAATTTGTTTCAAGAAATTAAAATTTGTTATTTGTTTGTTTTAGTTGAACCATCACCTTACGCTTCCGCATCTCGAGTTTATTTAAAAGGAAATTATATTTCAATTGACATTATCAAAATCCGGGGTTTTTACAAATTGGTATCAGAGCCAAAAACGATAAATTATTTCGTTAAAGATCCTTTAATAATTTTTGGCTAAAATGGATTTTTCCCCATTTTCAAAATTTCCTATTTTCGATGGTTCAAACTACGCGTATTGGAAAGCGCGTATGAGATCGGCACTAAAATCTATCGACTAGAGAGTTTGGATGTCTGTTGTTAACGGGTGGTCCCCACCAACTTATTTAGTTGAAAATGAACGTGTTATCAAACCCGCCGATAGATGGACTGAAAATGAGTTTAAACTTGCTAATTTCAATTCCCGTGGTTTAAATGCCTTGTTTAGCGCTGTCACACCGGATGAATTCCGACGTATTATGACGTGTGAGACCGCTAAAGAAGCTTGGGATATTTTACAATTGACTCATGAAGGAACTAGTGTCGTTAAAGCTTCAAAACTCCAAAACCTCACCACTCAATTTGAAACTATCAAAATGAATGAAAAAGAAACTTTTGATGAATTTTATGCTAGACTTTCTGATATTGTTAATTCATCTTTTAACTTGGGAGAGAAAATACCTGACGACCGTGTTGTAAAGAAAATTTTAAGGTCCCTACCCGATAGATTTATTCCAAAGGTGACCGTTTTAAATTCTTTACCCACTTTAGCCTCTACGAAATTAGAAGAGCTTGTAGGTGATTTACAAACCTATGAACTAGATATGTTTCCCTCTAAAACTGAAAAGAAAATCGAAAAGGACGTTGCGTTAAAAGCCCGAAAAGAGGTCAAACAAGTAGTAGAGAGCGAGAGTGATAGTGACTCGGAAGACATGGCTTTGTTTGCTCGTAAATTTAGAAAATTTCTTAAAATTAACAAAGATAAATTAAAAAATGATTTTAAGAAATTTGATACTTCTAAACATGATAAAAGCGAGAAGATTTCTAAAGCTGAGAAGATCCCTAAACCTTGTAATGACAATTTAGATAGGGACGAGTCTAATAAGTGTTTTGGTTGTGAAGGTTATGGCCATAGGGCTTATGAGTGCCCCACTAAACTAAGGAAAGAGGGTAAGCGACCCATTTTCATATAATGCGACCCCTTAGTGATAGTGATAAGGAAGAGAAGCCCGATTTCCCCACTAAGAAAAATTTTGTGGCTTTTATGGCTAGTCATGTGAGCGATAGTGAGAACTCATCGATTGATGAAACGATAGCACATGCCACTTCCAAGGTCATTGTACATGATTCTCTTATTTTTTATGATAGTGATAGTGGAGAAGAAACAAAGAGTGAAAATGAAGAAGAGGTTAATGTGAGTGAACTTCAAAATGCTTTTCAAGAGCTTTATAAAGAATCAATTAAATTGAAAAGAGCTAATTTGAAGTTAGAAGCTAGTTTAAGAGAAAGTGTCAAGGTCATTGATGAAAGTGCTTTAATAGAAGACCTTAGGACACATGATAGGACTCTTCAAGAGAAGCTTGAATATGTAGAAGGCGAGAGAGATAGCCTTAGGGGTTTAATGGAATCCTTGAAAAAGGAGCTTCTTGCTTTTGAAGAGCGAAATATTTTATTAGAGTCTAACATTTTTGAATTGCAAAATAAATTAAAAGACTCTAGTAATGTCAAATTTGATTTGGAGTGTCGTTCGGAAAAACTAGATAAAATGTTAGGAACGGTCCAAATTAAAAATGACACTTGTGGTTTAGGCTTCAATAATGAATTTACTCATAATGCCCAAACCAATGTTTTAGGAGAATCTACTAGGAATGCATTTAAAGATCACTCCTTAGGTAAATCTTTTCGACATGTTTTTGCTTGTACACATTGTGGTCGAAAAGGTCATCTTAGGAAATTTTGTTTTGATCTTAAACGAATTCCTAGAAAATCCCATAGTAAAGTAACCACGGTAGTTAACGCTCCAACACCCCAAGATAGTCATTCTTCATTAATTTGGGTTAGGAAATCTGACTTGGTTGCCTTGCAAAATAGGGTTTATGATTCTCACTTACTTTCACATGCTTCCTCCCTTGCTAAATCTAAAGGATGAATGTGTTAGTGTTTTCATACTTTAGCGCTTGTACTTCATGCTATATTCACATGCTAAATGTATGCTTGTTTTAGTCATTTTCTAGTCATTGCCTTATTTCATATCCCATGCTAGAAATTATGACTTGTTTATCTTTGTGTATTATATTTTGTGTTTGAAGTAATTGAAAAATATAAAAAGATTTGTGTTTATCATTTGTGTTTTATTTATCTCATTTAAGCTTAATGAAAAATACAAATGATTTTTGTTTGTCTTTTGAGTATATATTATTTATTTTTGGTTAAAATTTTCAAAAACTCAAAAAGATTTTATTTTGTGTGTATTTTAGGTTGACACACTTTAAGTGGCATATATTTGTGTTTGAATCCCATCGTTTACGCTCCCATGTGGCTAGAACTTTTGGTTTAGATTGTCAATCCTTAAAATGTTCTTTACCATATTTTATGGAGTAGTTGGATTTTGTGTTGTTTAAATGGATTCTATTTATATATGCCTCTTTTCACACATGCACGAGCTCTTTTGAAATCTTAATGTCACATGTTATATTTGAGCTTTTTGAGGTGTTCTCCTACCAATCTAGTCATCTACATATCTATGACCTAGGAGGACTAGTGCATGTCAAAATCCGTTGCATGTGAGATTTGTGTGAAAAATAAAAACATGATAAAAATAAATGTGCACGGGGAAGGGCTCCGAAAGGATGAATTAAATCCTTTGCGATAGTAAGCCACCGTTTATTGGATCTAAAAGAAATACGTGATCCAAAGGCCTAAAAACAGAATATTTGGCATTAAAAAGAAAACCATTGCCAAGGCCTATGTTTGTTTGATATATTCACTCAAAAGCATAAGAATATATTTGCTTATTGAGGGAGAATTGGATGATATATCAACGGTTTGCACAATGTCCGTTTATCCTAGTTGTCTTTAATGTCGTGACTCTATTTGGTTTGTAGAATCATCATCATGCTAGGCTTGTATTCATTGTGTATGTTTGTTCATTGAGTTCAATCTTCATATTGTCACATGAGGTTATATTTAACTGTGATGAAGTTTGCAATCAATTGAGAACTCCGTGAACATGTTTTAAGTGATTGGGTCTAAATTTAATCGTTACTAGTTCACACCCCAACACTTACGTTTTCATATGACACATTTTTTCCATACGAGTATGCAAACTTATTGTATTTTGTGTCATGTGTGTGTTTATATCTATCTATATATGCAAGTACTTATTGGTATATTTATAGTATATATATATATATATATATATATATATATATGATATTTGTTTGTCTTTGCCTTGCTTTTATTGCCCATATGCCTATTCCTGAACAAAAAGGGGGAGAATGAAAATGATGATAGGGGGGGAAATGGTATCTAATCCTATTATTATCGTATCTTAGTTTGGGGGAGATTTATCTTAGGGGGAGACGTCTTTCTAAGTAGGTCATGTGTGATAAAGGGAAGAATTAATTTAGGGGGAGTAATTAATTAAAATTGCATTTAATATTTTGATATTCCCTATGCATTTGATGAGTTTGCTTAAGTGTGCAGGATTTCTTCTAAAGCGGCATTATTTAATGGCAAAGCGTTTGATCCTTGGGTTGAGTCAAGTTTGGGTGGGTTATGTATTGAGTCTAGTGAGCTTGACGGCACTTTAGGATTTTTGTTTGGTTTTTGTCCCGGAATAGCCAAAGGGGGAGATTTGTAAGGCCACAAATTTCCAATTGAGTCCATATATAGTTTTGGCTCAATTCCGGACAAAAACATTTATTCATAGGATAGTATTTAATTGTAATATTTTCAAGCCTATGAAGTGTTTATTGAAGACGTAGCGGCAAAGAGTATAAAGCTTTATAAAAAATGCCGATTTGTGTGCCTCGTTTCTACGTCATCAACCATAGTTCCATGCTCCCAAGGTATGAATGCAATTATATACATATAGGAGCTTGGAACAAGTTTATTGGGTGTTAGGTTTATAAAAACTGCGTTTGGTTTTAAGAAAGGATTTATTAAAACTTTAAATAAATGTTTATAAAGTTTTCTGGGCTAAAAATGAATTTTTCAAACTTTCTGGTCGTTCGTTAGATATGTCGTTCGAACGAGTTTTTTTGTTCGAACCAGATGTCGTTCGAACGAGTTTTGTCAACGAGTTCCCACTAAGGCATACTGGTCCGTCGTTAGAAATGTCGTTCGAACGAGATTGTTGTTCTAACGAGATTTCCAACGAGCTTCTAACGAGTCCATACTGGAGCGTCGTTAGAAGACTCGTTCGAACGAGATTTCGTTCAAACGAAATGTCGTTCGAACGAGATGCCAGGCGGGAACAGTTATTGGTAGTTTTTTGGCAGTTTTGCACCCACTTCCCCACTTGGTTTTTAACCAACTTTTACAGACTTTAATAGGTGCGGGAATGACATTTTCCAACTTAACATTTCCATAACTTTTCCAACCTTGTTTATCTCTTAGAGAGAATTTGAGAGCAAAAATTGTTTAGGAAAATGTTCATGTTTTGAGTGGTAATTTTCAAAGAGAAATTTACTTAACACTCTAGATTACCCCCAAGTTTGTTTATTCCAAGTTCTTTTATACATCTCAATTGCTTGGAGTTTGGCACCGGTTTATCTCTTCCGTTTCAAAAAGAAGTTTTGGTTTGCTTCTACATCCATCAAAGAAGAAGACATTTTGTTGTGATTCTACCCACTTGGAGAAAGGCTCCTTGCTTGGGTGACGGTGACCATAGAAAGCCCTATCGGTGGATTCCGAGACCGCGGTGGTGTTTCGAGGTTATCCGCTAGGAAGAGGTGTCTACAAGAAGAAGCGTCGAGGATTGAGAGGGATCGAGTCAGTCGTTGTAAGTCTATCTGTCTTGTAATTGTAATTCCGTATCTAGTGGATTTGTGGCTAGGGCCGTCCGAGGTTGTTTCCCATCTTGGGTTTTTCCTCGTACATCGCGGCGTAGTTTGATTGATTTATTTTATCTTGCTTAAATAATTTAGAACGCATGCTTAAAATAATTCAAGATAAAATTTGGTTTAAATTATCACACTCACTTTAATTTGGGACTTATATTAAATATTTGGTAAAGTATATTTAATTCAAGTCATTTGCTAAAATTTGGTTTCGCCTAATTTGCTAATATTGATAAATATGACTCAGGCAAATTCTAGGACTTGGATTGAATCAATTGGTTTAAGTGAATATATTAATTGGTTTATTTTACTTCACTTGGTTTAATTTTAATTTGTTTCAAGAAATTAAAATTTGTTATTTGTTTGTTTTAGTTGAACCATCACCTTACGCTTCCGCATCTCGAGTTTATTTAAAAGGAAATTATATTTCAATTGACATTATCAAAATCTGGGGTTTTTACAAAGCAACATCCTCAAAATCGGAATTCAAAACTTTAATTTCCTCCTTTCGGGTTTTCAAAGCAATACTCTTTTCTTTCTTAGAAACTTGCTTAGAGGTAATCATGTCGATTTCATAGGTTTGTAAGTCACCCATGATCTCTTCTAGTTTCGTCGACTCTAACTTACCCAAGGAGTTTAAAATGGTCACTTTCGCATCAAACCTAATATGTAACGGCCTAAGGATTTTCTTAATGACACGGTTGTCAGGAATTTTCTCATCTAGGTTAAACGACGAGTTGACAATATTGGACAACCTAGCATAAAACTCATCAAAAGTCAAACTTTCTAACATCCTAGTGGTCTCAAACTATGTAGTGAGATTTTGATGTTTTGACGCTCTAACCGTTCTAGTGCCCTCGTGAGTGAGTGCCAAAATATCCCAAGCCTCTTTTGATGTTTCACAATTCATAATTCTATTATATTCTTCCTGTGTGACATGTGAAGAAATAATGTGCAGACCCTTAGAATTATATTGTGAAAGTCTATGTTCAGTTTCGGTCCATGACTCGACAGTCTTTAAACTAGTGACATCACCTACAATAGTGACAGGGGGTGTCCAACCTTTCTCAACTTGTAGCCACACACGCTCATCAATTGATTTTAATGCACTTTTCATTCTCATCTTCCAATAAGTGTAATTAGTGCCATAAAAAATAGGAGTTCGAGAAAATTCGTTATATCCAAAATTCATCTTTGAAAATACACGGGATCATAAAATAAATAAATTATGTTTTCTAACTCGGATACCAATTTGAAAAGGGGTGGTCCCTATGTGTGTTTCAAATCAAACCAACTTTTATCAAAAAATTATCCAACTTTTAATTAGCACCAAACCAAGTTGTGAAAACCTAATTCTTACTTTAAACCAATTTTATCTTGATTAATCCTAAACATGCATCTAGTGATTAAAGCAAGTAAAGTAAAGAAAAGAATACTCACAATGTCGGATGTACGAGGAAAAAATCCAAAATGGGAAAAAAACCTCGGACAGCCCAAGCCAGACAATCACTATGAATAAAGGTTTTACTAAGACAGATTAGCCTTACTCAATGACTCGATCCCCACGGGTCTTGACGCTCCTTATGATGTTCTACCGTTCTTTAATAGTGCCCAAGCAGAAATTCTATCCTCCACGATACCTGTCCACAACACATGCTTCCACGTATGTCTCGGTGTCCATCAAATGGCTTTGATACATCTACGATGTCGAATAAGAAGTCCTTCTCTTTTCTTCACCGTAAAACCCTGATGTTCAATTGTAGAACAAACCTTCTTGGTGCAGCAAGATCACATAAACATATAATAATGATATCTCGGATCTTTGCAAATTCTAAGGAAGTGTTTAAGCTTTGAAACCTTAGAAAAACATATGCAAACAAGTTTCTGGATGGTAAACAATTTTTCCAGAATGTACACCCACCTAAACTCTAACAAAAATACGCTTTAAATAAGAATTAAATGCCGCCTTGAAAATAGTGTCGCTCAAAAGAGATAGGCAAGTCGTTCGCGTGACATAGCCATCTCACTTGAACGAAGGACAGATGCCATTAAAACGACAGTCCTGTCAGTTTGACTTTTTGACTTTATCTTTAAAACGTCTTTTCCAAAAGAGATCCAAATAAGTCAAACTCTATTTCGAGCTTATCAGAATAAAACGTAGTGTAAACATTTAAAACACTTTTAAAAACATTTTAAAATATTTTTCTTATAAAATTACATCCTTATCTTTTATAAAAACAATTTCGAGCACCATTAATTATAGGCATTCATACATGCGTGATCTCGAAATGCAATTAACTTTGAAGACGAATAAACTTGCACCAATTAAACATCGGCATGATTAATTCTTCGAAGTTTTGCCGCAACGTCTTCAATTTCTTTAATACGTCATAGATCGAGTGGGATCATGACAAAATAAAATCTCCCTATGACATATTACAAACACAGTTTTGTTCATGGAATTAAGTCAAAAAAATACAGGGACTCAATTGGAAATTTATGTCCTTACACACTTAAAACTCGGCACTTTGATAATCTTTTCTTTTAAATACAGGCCGCTATGTCTTCAACTGAAACTTCAAACGTCATAGGCTTGGAGGATACTCATTCAATACTATCCTATGACTCAAATGTTTTTGTCCCGAATTGAGCCAACACTACATTAAGACTCAAATGGAAATTTATGTCCTTATAATATCCCCTATTGAATATTCCGTGACCAAAACCAAAATAAAATCCTAAAGGGTCATCAAGCTCTACTAGACTAAAAAACATCCCACCCAAAATAAAAAGTACAAGCTTGACTCAAAACCCAAGGATGACCATATTTGCCGATATAAAGTTGCCATTAGAAAGATTCCTGCACACTTAAGCAAAATATTAAACGCATAGGGAATATCAAAGTATTAAATGCAATTAAATTAAATACTCCTCCTAAATTAATTTCCCCTTTATCAAATATGATCAACCTAAGAAGATTGCACTCTCCCCCTAAATTAGATCTCCCAAACTAAAGGATAGAAACCACTTCTCCCCCTTTTTCTTCAGGAATAGACAAACGATAAAAGGAGTAATAAATTACTCATTTCTCCCCCAATTTAACTAAGTACCATTTCTACCCCTAAAAACTACATAAGGGATATAAGTATGGGGAAACAAGTAAACAAGATGATGCATAAGATGATAAGAACATGAAAGTATATGGGAAACAATAACATAACTAATCCATACAAATATTAATGGATACCAACTATGATGCGAAAACAATTTATGTCAATTTGACAAATAAGATACCAAGCATGTGATATCAAATAAGATAGATATCAATTATGAATTAGAAGCATATATGGACTAGCAAGCAAGGTAAAGACAAAAAAAAATAATAATAAAAAAATACCATATATATGTATACATAATAAATATCACTAATGCACACTCACATATACATAGATATAAACACCACACATGGCACAAAATACATTAAGCTTTTCACAGTCGTATGGTAAAAATGTGTCCAAATACATGTGGTAAACGAAAGTGTAGGGGTGTGAACTAGCAATAATTAAATTCCGACCCAATCACTTAAAACATAATCACGGAGTTCTCATTTAATTGTAAAATTTTATCACATTTAGATATAGCCTCATGTGACAATATAAATTGAACTCAATGAACAAACATACACAATGCACATAAGCCTAGAATTTTGATGATTCTACAAACCAATAGAGTCATGACAATAAAAGCTTAACTAGGATTCAAAGTCATTGCGCAAACTCGTTAATATATCCAACCAAACTCCTCATAATTTTCGTTTTCTTTTCTTTTGAACATATTAACTTAACTATTTTGGCCTTGGCAAATATTCTTTTTAATGCCACACTTTTTTAAGGCCTAAAAATCAATGGTGACTTTTCACGCAAAGAAATTATTTCTTTCGTAGCCCAATTCCATTGATAAATAACTGCACCAGATAAACATATTTTTTTTAATTTTTTAAATCCGAAAAACAATTGTTACATGCATAAATGCTCCATAGACATAGAAAAATGTAGATGACTAAAAATGTAGACATCTAACTTAGCTCAAATATACAGGCGACGATTAAATTTCAAATGAGCTCGTGCATGTGTGAATTGAGGCATATAAAAATATAATCCATTAAGTAACGCAAAATCCAACTACTCCATGTAAGCATGGAAAAGAACATTTTAAGGATTACAATCTTAATCAAAAGTTATAGCCACATGGAAGCGAAAAGGAAGGGATTCAAACACAAGTATATACCACATAAAGTGTGTCAAACTAAAATACACAAAAAAAAAATCTTTTTGAGTTTTTAAAATTTTTAACCAAACAAACAAAAATGTTTACTCAAAAGACAAACAAAATATTTTTGTATTTTTTATTTAATGCAAACTAAAATGAAAGAACTATAATACAAAAGATTAACAAAAATCATAATTCTAGCATGAGATATGTGATAAAGCAATGACTATAAAATGATAAACAAGCATACAACTAGAAAGGATATATGATTATAAAACACAAAAAGTTAGAGTATGAAAATAACTAACACATTCAACCTTTAGATTTAGCAAGGGCGGTATCGTGTGAAAGTAAACGAGAATAAAAAATTCCTATTTTGTAAAGCTACCAAGTCGAATCTCCTAACCCAAACTAATGATGAATGACGCTCTTGGGATATAGGAATCTTGGCTACCTCGGTTGCCTTACATTGGGATTTTCTATAACGTCGTTTAAGATAAAAAAAAAATCCTAAGATGACCTTTTCAACCACAATGTGAACACCTAAAGACTCGACGAAAAGATTTAACTAAGAAGTGATCTTTAACATTGTTCTTAAAGTATTCTCCTAAAACATTGGTTTTGGCTTTATGAGTTGACTCATTACAACTATCGAAGCCTAAACCACACGTGTCATTTTTAATTTGGACCGTTCCTAATATTTTATCTAATTTCTCCGAACGACACTCCAAATCAAATTTGACTCTACTTGAGTCTCTCACTTTCTTCTCAGGCTCTAAAATCTTAGGTTTAAGCAAACCATTTCTCCCTTCAAACATAAGAAGCTCCTTTTTCATGAATTCTATTAACCCTTTAAGTCTATCTCTCTCTCCTTCTATATATTCTAGCTTCTCATGAAGAGCTCTCTCACATGTCCTAAGGTCTTCAACCAACACACTATCATCAATGACCTTGACACTCTCCCTGAAACTCGCTTCTAACTTCAAATTTTTCCTTTTTAATTTAATAGATTCTTCATATAATTCTTGAAAAGAAATTTGAAGTTCACTCACATCAACCTCTTCTTCATTCTCTCTCTCTCTCTCTTCTTCACTCTCACAACCATCATCTTTTAGGGATTCAAAAACAAAGGCCTCGTAAGAGTCATGTAAATGGATATCTTCTTGAGAAGATTCATTATCCGTGCTCACATGACTTTCCATGAACGTGATAAAGTTGAGCTCAATGGGGGAATAGGGTCCCTTTTCCTTTTCACTTTCATCACTAAGGATGGCATTATAGGAAATTGGCATAACCCTCACAACCATAGAATCTATTTGACTCGTCCCTATTAAGATTTTCATTATAGAAATTAAGTATCTTTTTGGCTTTGTCATGCTTAGAATTTTCAAATTTCTTAAAATCATTTTTAAACTTATCTTTATTAAATTTAAGAAATTTTTGAAATTTCCTAGCAAACATAGACATGTCCTCCGAGTCACTATCACTCCCATTAACCACAACTTATTTTTCCTCATTTCGATCTTTCAAAGCAATGCCCTTATCAATCTTCTTTTCATTTTTGGAGGGGAACATATCTAGTTCATAGGTTTGCAAATCACCTACTAGATCCTCAAGTTTGGTAGAGTGTAAGGTGGGTAAAGAATTTAAAATGGTCACTTTAGGGATAAATCTTCCGGGTAGGGACCTTAAAATTTTCTTTAGAACTCGATCGTCGGGTATTTTCTCTCCCAAATTAAAAGATGAGTTTACTATATCGAAAAGTCTAGCATAAAATTCATCAAATGTTTCTTTTTCATTCATTTTGATGGTTTCAAATTGAGTGGTGAGGTTTTGGAGATTAGACACCTTAACGACACTAGTTCCCTCGTCAGTGAGTTGTAATATATCCCAAGCTTACTTAGTGATTTCACACGTCATGATACGTCGGAATTCATCACGTGTGTCTACGCCAAACAAGGCATTTAAACCTCTAGAATTAAAATTAGCAAGTTTAAATTCATTCTCACTCCATCTATTTACGGTTTTGGGAACACGCTAATTTTCTACCAAACGTGTGGGTGGGGACCACCTGTTAACAACGAACAACAAAACCCTCACGTCGATAGACTTTAGTGCCGATTTCATACGTGCTTTCCCATACGCGTAATTGGAACCATCGAAAATAGAAAATTTTGAAAATGGGAAAAATTTCATTTTTAACCAAAAATATTTAGAAGGACCTTAACGCAATAAATTAGCACTTCGGCTCTGATACCAATCTGAAAGTGATAGGACCCCCAAATTTAATTATTATTTTTAATATTAAATATAATTTTAAGTAAGGAATAAAGATGGTTCAAACACATAAACAACTTACAACAAATTTTAATTTCTTTCAAATTAAAATTAAACTAAACACAAAGTGAACAAATTAAACAACAAGTGGTTTTTTCACATTGACCAAATTAATTCAACCCAAGTCCTACAAATTTTCCTAATAAGATTAATTCATTTTTCGCGAATTAGGCCAAACCAAATTTTACAAAATTGATGTTAATGACTTGAATTAAATTAACATAAATTAAGCTTACCCAAATAATTAAACATACACCATTTTAATCAAAAAATTATGAATTAAACCCAATTTTATCTTTATACCCGAAGCATGCGTTCTAGGTGATTTGCAAGATAAAATAAATTCACAATCCCATAACGCGCCGATGTACGAGGAAAATCCAAAACGGGAAACCTCGGACGGTCGTGGCCTAACAAATCCACTAAGTACGGAATTTCAAATTACAAGACAGTAGACTTATACCAACAACTTGACTCCATCTAAGCCTTGACGCTCCTTCTTGTAACCACCTATGCCTCGTAGATAACCATGGACTCCTCCGATGGGACTCTTGTACATCTTCGCCCTCACGCGAAGCTTTTCTTCGAGTGGTAACACCGCAGCGTAAACCAAATGTATTCTTCTTTGTGGGATGTAAAAGTAAACCTAAACTTCTCATTTTTATGGTAGAGATGAACCAATGGTGCCAAAAAAACTCCAAGCAAATATTGTATATATAAGGTACTTGGATAAACAAACAATGGGTGTAAACTCATGTGTTTGTTGAAAATATTTCTTTGAGATTCAACCTATAAAAACATGGAACTTTGGTTGGTGTATCTTCTATCAAAGGTGCTCTCAAGGAAGGTACCAAAGTCGGTTGAAAAATGTGTCCCAAGTATATTTTAAACTTCCAAAAGGAAGTGGGACAAAAGAGTGGGAAAATGGGATCAATCTGCCAAAATTGTTCCCGCCCAGAATTCTCGTTCGAACGAGATTTTCGTTCGAACGACCATCTAATGATATTCCAGTGGACAAATTAGTAAAAATCGTTGGCAAACTTGTTCGAACGAAATTCTCGTTCGGACGATAATTTCGAACGAAATGTCAGAAAGTCCAATTTTAATTTTTAAGCCCAAAACTTTTTATCCAAAGTTTTACAATAACTTTCTGAAAATAAAATTCGTTTAAAATGAAACTACACTCATAATAAAAGTATTCCAAATCTCCATATATATATATATATATATATATATATATATATATATATATATATATATATATATATATATATATATATATATATATATATATATATATATATATAATGCATTCATACCTTTTGGAGACTATGGAATCAATTGTCATTGACGTAAAAAATGGCACTTGAAACTCGACACTTTGATAATCTTTGCTTTTAAATACAAGCCGCTACATTTTCAACTGAAACTTCAAACATCATAGGCTTGGAGGATACTCACTTAATACTATCATAGGAATAAAATATTTTTGTCCGGAATTGAGCGAACACTACATTAAGACTTAATTGGAAACTTCTGTCCTTACAGAAGGTCATGTAGTCATGGAGGCCTTCCAAATATACCCTGCCAAAAGCCCAACTGGAAAGCGTAGATGACTAAAAGATGTAGACTTTAACAAGAACATAATCTTAAAGGAAGACGACTTGATCGAACTGAGAACCCCACACCATGATGTATTATTAATCACTTTCAGTATTGCAAACTGGGATGTGGACAAGCTACTACTCGATCATGGGAGTTATTCTGAAGTCATGTAGTAGATATTTTTTACATGCTCAAACTAAAGTTGGAAGATTTGATGGAAGTGACCGTTCACCTAGTTGGCTTTGTTAGAAAAATGACTATGCCATTAGGGAAGGTGGTCTTACCAGTTAGGGCCGGTGGTATCTAAAAACTAATTTAGTTCTTGGTGGTAGACATTGAGTTTCCTTATCATTCCATCCTTAGAAGAGGGTGTATATATGCCATGCAGGTTATTCCCTCCACTTTTCGCCAAAAACTCAAATGCATTTGGAGCGAGGAATAATGTAAATCAGAGGCAATCAGGCCACTGCTCAGAAATATTTTATCTCTACCATCAGACCTAAACTAGACAAGAAAAAAAAGGAAGTCGTTTCTGAAATGTCATGACGTAGCAGCACCATCCAAATAGTAACTAAAGTACGGTCCTAAAATAGTTTGATGACACGGCCTAAAAGGTAAGACTAGACAAAAGAACACATGCATGTCATAATGAAATGGAAAAATGTAAAATATAAAATGTAAAATTATACAAGAAAGTTGTTGATTAAATAAAGTTATAATAAATATCATTTATAAATCTGAAATGAACAAAACTGATATAATCGTTATCTCCGATGAGCAATCATCTCTACAATGACAGCTCTTCAAAGATCTTTGGAACTTAGTCAGAATTCATCATCACTATAATGAGATGACAGATAATCCTTGTCCAATTAGAAATGAATGTCGTCCAGGGGACTCATCTCTTTTCTTAATCAAAGGGGGGATGGTGATACTACTAATAATCAACTTGGTACCAGTACCACAATTCAGAGTCCTTTGGAACTTTTAGGAGCCGTAAAGAATTCAATCATCCATGATTGTAGGCTAGATTCTTTATCTCATCCATCTTAATATGGGAATCCATTCAACCCTTATCATAGCTAGCCGCAAACGCAGCGCAAGGACCCTTTCTGAAGAGATAATAAATTTTGATTATATCATGGCTTAGCCCTATCTTCACAACTCCCTCACTCTCTAGGTCCTCCTTGGCTCTGACGAGGTGCTTCCTCAAATAATCATTTTTAGTTTATAAAACACCCCCAACATCTCCAATGCTTTGGGCCTAAAAAAGAGGTCTTCTCAAAGTTCTCACTTCCTCTGCATTAATGTACCAATATCACCATGGTCCTTCATGTCGTCTTTTAATTTATACACAAAGGAAGATTTCTCTTTATATCCCTTGGTCATCTTTTTAAGAGACTTCCAAATATAAACAAAGGCACAATGAGCTTCAGAACTAGCCCCATTAATATGGATGGAGTTTAAGTCCCCAACATATAAGGTCTCCAAAGGAACATTATTAAGATACAAGATTAAAAAGAACGACACTAAATAATAGTGAAGAATGAAATTAAAACATTGAAGGGTTCTTTCGTTTAATATTGAAACAAGGCAAGGTATTTATTAGCATGAAAGAGATGAAAAATACAAAAAGAGTCCTAAAACTAATAATTCTTACACTAGTTCTTGACCTACTCCAAGACCTCCTGGGACTTGTTTCCGAACTGGGGGAAGCCGCTCAGCCATCTTCCTCAACCCATAGAGGAGATCCAGGATTGTGCTCTCCAAAGTGCTCTGGCTCGGGCGGTACATTGGCCTTCATCAGGGCAGCATCCTAACCCTTTTTATAGTTAGATTTACTGATAAGGGCCAACTGATGCTTGGCATCATAAAAGGCCTCTTTGTATCCGATTTGGTAACCTCATCCTTTATAGCAACAATCGCCTTAGGCTAATATTATTTTAACCGATCGTGTTCAAAAAATACTTGGTCATGATCAATTTTTAGCTTTCATATTGGACCTTCAGCTGAGTAAGCTCATCCCTCATGTCATTCATCGTTAATCTGGTGAACGTCTTCTCTGCCTCGTAGGCCTTCTTAGATGCTTCCAGAGAAGATTCAAAAATTTTCAAGATAGTGATTAAATCATCCACCTTAAGATGCTTGGCGCGCCTTTTTAGAATGTCGATAAAGCCACACAATGCATAAAGGAAAATTTGGATAAGTATAAACAATAGAGAAAAATAACAATCTGCAAAAGAAAATTCATGATTACCAGACATAACTCCTGAGGATAGTTGATCGTAGGTCATCTTCTCAACCTGCTCGTGATCAAGATCAAGTACACCCCTCCTTAACAAATTAATAGCCAGATAAGGATTTTTGTCCATCGACATCACTTGGTGTCCCATGACCATGGGTGTCACCACTCTTAGAGAGCGACAAAGCCAGTGAAGAAGAAAAGACCTTCTCCTTACTCTTATTTCGGATTGAAACGTTTGGCACAGATATAGGGGTAGAGGTACCCTTAGTCTTAGTCCTCCTTGAAACCTTATCCCTAAGAAAAATGGGCATCATATCATCATCATTCACCAGTAGGATCCTCCTCTTAGGAGTCATTATCTTATCCTCGGCTATCGAGATGAACTCGACGTTTAAAGACTCAAATGAGGAGGAAGTAGAAGGCTCCTCACTTATAGAAGAAATAGGAATCTTGAGTATTATGTCTACCGAGCGAGCTGTGAAAATGCTGGTAGAATTCTTATACTCTAGAAGAAAGGATGCCAACCTTGGGTGATCCTTGCCGGTAACCAACAGCCGTCTCAAATTCCAAACTTCGATTAATTCCTCACTATTGAAGTGATAGGAGGAGGGATCTTTCTTCCTCAATCGAGTTGGATAAAAGAAAAGAAAAAATTCATCGGTAACAACTCAATTAAATAAAACTTAGTGCAAGGAAAATAAATGTCAAACTGTATCACTGCCCATCTCCTAGCATAGAAACTCCATATACTGCTCACCATTAGGAAGAGGTGGGCGTTGCCAATTTATGGAGATAAACCTCGATCCCAATAACCTTTATTGGAATCAGTACTCTGTCAGCCTTCCTCACTTTCATATATAAACTCCAATTGGTGGTATGGAACCAGGAGTAGAATTATCTAATCTCTGAAATCCCTATCTTAGTCCCATATAGGCCATTAATTCGGTGAACTCCATTGACAATACTCCATGTGTTTGGGCGACATTGGGTGGGAACCACCTAAAAAAATTCACACAATTCCAAGAATAATTGATTAGGGGGACTTGTAACCATCCCTTAAGCCACTGAGAGGGTGTGAATCTAATGACCACCCTTAACAGCAGTGCAATTTATGGAAATTGGGTCACACTCAATCGTTATCCAATGAGGAATTGAATATACTTTCCTAAACTCCCCCACCATCCTCTCATTAATAGTATAAACCAATTTTGATGGGAAAAAATGGAAGAAAGGATTACACAACAAGAATATAGAAGATAAAAAGAAGTTACTCAGAATAGTCACAAGAAAAATAAGCAAAAGCAAAGAGGAGTCACACGAAGATTGTAAAGATGGACGCTCTAAATGATCTTTTTAAATGAAGGTATACAAACAACGGTGCATAGTCTATTTGTTTAAACAAAAGTGAAATTCCAGAAGTCTAATCATATGGAATAGAATCCAAAGTCATCAGTGCAACTGGTGGTTCATTTTTTAACTAAAGACCAACATACCCCCCACCACATCTTGTTAGTTATGAAGCATGCCCCCGCAAAATCTCAATGCTAAATTTTAATGAACCAATCACTTGGGCTAAGGAAGAATAAGCCCATTTTGCCAAAGAATTTTAAAGGCAATGGCGGGGTGCAAACTGTAATGGTCCAAATTTTAACAGGCCAAGTAGAGCCAACCCAGAAATATAAAGCATGACGATCAAGTTAAGATTAATGTCATATAGGATAAACATGAAAATATCAATCTTGTTACTTATAATCTTGAAGGAGATCAACATGGATCAGCAAACGAGTCAACCAACAGTTGTGAGAGTTTGAATGTAACTCAACCACTCCTTTTATTATAAATAAAACCCTTACTCTGGGACAAGGGGTCATGTAAATCTTTGTTACATGAGTTCTAAAGAATTAATATACAAAGAAAAACACCCCGTGGATATAGGTAGTTGTCGAACCACGTAAATATTTTTTGTTGCGAGATTGTTTTACTCCTTGTTTATTTCCCTATTTCTTGGAGTCATTAATTGTGATCAATTTCACTCACACAAATGTTGTCATAATTCATTTTCTCAAGTTCTATATGAGTTTTTAACAAATTATGCCTCGATATCCATTTGAGATAAAATTGAAGAGTTGGATCGAGTAAGATGCATCTCACTTTTGTGATCCACATATCTTTATACTCTATATAAAAGATCATATGTATTGAGAGAGTGATTAATAAAGAGACACGTCAAACCTAAGCCCTCTAAAATTTCTTCAAGCTTTTTCCTAAAGAGAGATAAACCCACCTATTTTGAAGACCCATTGTGACCACACGTGTTTCTTGAACAAACTCCAACTCTTTTTCCTCACTTTATCTCTCAATCCCAACCCATTTCTCACTTCTCACCCAATCTCCCACAATATCTCTCACGTCTCTCTTTTTTCTTCTCATCCACCGCAACCGCAACTCATCCCAATCGATAGACACCTCCAGTCTCTAAGCATCTATCACGACATCTAATTTCAGTTAAAGGGCGTCAGGCATCTGCCTATAATATGTTTTGATTTCTCAGGTAAGTTTGTAACCTAAATGTATTAGAATTTTCATTTCTCTCTCTTAGTTTTCTCTTTAATGTATAGATGATATTTAAAAACATTGTTTCCATATCTATTTATGGTTTCAATATTTTCCCCATATATTTTTTTGTTGTTGTTGAAAATGGACTTTATTTGTAGTGCGTCCGCATAATGTTTTACAGAATGATTTTATTGAATGATATTTAAAAAAAAATTCCGTATCTATTTATGGTTTCAATATTTTCCTCATATTGTTTTTTTGTTGTTGTTGAAAATGAATTTTATTTGTAGTGCGTCCGCATAATGTTTTACATAATGATTTTATTCAGAGACTACAGAATGATTTGAGGAGCATTGACAACAAATTATGGAATGTTTTCAAGGTAAAAATATTTCGTAAACCTTTTCCCCCTCTCTTTGTTTCTCTTTAATTTTTTCACCTTTGAACCACATTGAACTACAACACTTATTAAATTCAGTTTTACAAATTTAACTATGTTAATTTGATCGTTGAAACTAGATTTTATTAAAATTATAGCTTTAAAATTTCAGCATTTGTGATCTAGGCTTGATTGTAGCTTAGTTTGACCATTTTGATTTTAAAGATATAATTTGTTGTTTTAAGTTATGATTTATTTAAAATTTATGTTGGTTTATAAACCGTGAGAGCTCATACATTCATTTTCATCCGGGTCGGTCCTAAGATTGGGAGTACCCTGTGCGAAAATCAATTTAGGGCTCTTCTAAAAAATATATTGTACAAAAATATTAAATACCTAAAATGGACCCCCAAAAAATTAAACTTATTTTTTAGGGCCCTATTTTAGTTGGGTGAGATTTTTGGGTAGTTGAATCATTCTTTGTACAAATTGTTTTTAAATAGTTAAAAAAATAGGCCCCTAAAAATTAAATTTATTTTAAAAATTGATATTTTTAATATACATAAAATATTTTTGGACCTCTATTATATACATACATAGGTGCATACTCTAAAATGGGCCTTGTGTCATTGCCCATTTGGCACATGGCCAGGGCCGACCATGATTTTCATACCATGTTTTGCAATTTAGTACAGGTACCACACTAGAGCAAAAGGTACAAGGGAACTCATTTTTGCTAACTCTTCCCTATATAAGGTTTAATGCTTTTTCTTGATATCCATATTTAAGTTTTATGACATTACTTGATTTCTAAAAATGTGTTTAATATTTTTTCAATGTATAAGTTATACAACTGATTTTTTTTTTTAATTATGGTGATAATTTGTGCGTAGTGTTGTTGAAATTTTATTTAATGTATATGAGTTAGGGATTATCACACGTATCGGATTTGGGAAGAGGTTCTTGGATATTTTTTTAGGTGAGGGAGCTTTGAGATATTTTTATTTTATTACCAAATGAACCACGTCTAAAATGATGAAGCAGCATGATGATAACAGTTAATTTGGCATTGTGCTAATTTCCATTGAAAAATAGTACTTGCGTCTGATAAGCGTGAACATGTTTGTTTTATGAATGCATTTTCTTTCTTAGCATTTGTATTTATCCATTTGATAGGTTAATTTTGGAACTAATGGGGAGATTATTGTGTTTTTTCAGTTCCCACTTGCTCTCGCCCTATTGTGGAGCCTCCGTTCGTGAAAACCAATTCGTATCGTTTAGACATAATTTCTGATTTTGCGTGATACGGAGCTGATATGTAAAGGTATAGTATAAAATATATTTCATTATCTTGATCTATAAGAGAATACGATTTGTATATTTAGAATGGGTTTTCATTATTTAGTATTTTGTTATAGTTTCTAAAAACTATGTTGCTGTAAATTATTGTTACTTTAGGTGATAAAATTAGGGTTGTGCAAGCGACTAAAAATATGCAGTTTTTGTGGCAGGGAACATTATCTTATATCTTTTTTAATACAATCATTTTTATTTGTTGGTTTTAAGTAATATGGTTCAATGAAGTTTGTATGTGTAGATGTTTGTAGGGTACGTTTATCACTTCCAAATTTACACATTGTAATTTTAAAAAAACATGTTAAACTTCAAGCCAAGTATTTTTTTCATAAAAAAAGCAAAAATATGTTCGAGTGTTAAAAATATTGAATTTGTGTGGACTAGTCCACATTTTAAGAATGCGGATCAGACACGTGTCACCTGGCGGTGACCCAGAAAAGAGAGAGAGTGTGCCTATAATTTAGGCGATAATTTTTAGGGGCACCGTTAGGTGACCCACGTCCAGTCCGCATTCTTAAAATGCGGACTAGTCCGCACAAGAGCATTATTTTATATATATATTGAATTGCATTGAGTAATTGAGTAGTTTGTTGTAATGTTCATATATCTCTATATATATGTGATCCCGTGCATCGCACGGGTTGCGTACTAGTCTAATCTATATAACTATATAAAAATTGTAGACCAAAATCATGTGAGACTGACACGTGGCAACTTAATAAATGATATCATAAATGAGAGTCTCTCTCTAGAGAAGGATATGTTAAGATAATAACTCATCTTTCTCTACACTCCAATACAACGAATTTTGTCCATCTAACCGGCTTCCTATTCAATGTACTCCATTTTTAATTTTCCAAGAACCTACATTGAAATCTACAACCTTTTCCTCTTCTTCTTCTCACTCTCTCCACTTTAATATATGAACCATCCGTCAAGGCAGGCGAAGAAAAAAAAACGCAGCGGTCTATCAATGCATTCTCAGTTGAATCATTTGAAAGGTATGGTATAGTTATAATTTTTTTCGCACTGATTTAGACATTTTTACGTATAAAAATTGTCTTCGTTTTAATTGAATTCTAATTTTATTTTGTCAGAACATTTGTTGGTCTCCATCAAATATCTGAGTTGTCAATTGAAAGGTACATTCGTTTATTTTTTATATGTGAAATATTGTATATCTCATGTTTATCCTACTGTTTTATGTTATAAGTGGATTTCAGCACATTAGAGGAGGATTTGTTTGGATCCATAGATGTTTATGGTAATAGTTAAGAAAAATATCTGAAAAATAATAAAATGCAAATGATATAGACGTATGGCTAGATTTTTAAATACGATTTTTGCTTTCAATATAGTCATGCTTCCAGAGATATTTTCTAACCCAATTCCATCCATAAACAAATGTGAATCTGGAGATGGTACATCTACTGTTCATTCTTTTGGTAATGTCAGGGAAGTCAACATTGATATAGATCATGTCAATGATAGTACACCCAAGCTACTGCCCACTTTGTTTCCTGGTATTATTTTTTGGAGACTTGGTTTTATTTTCCATTTATTCTGCAGATTTAGTTTGTTTCACACTTCAAATTTAGTTTAAGAAATTTTGTATTTGTGTGTGTTGAAATAACAAAACTTATTGTAAGTCTCAACACTTATTGTAAGTGGGTTTTGGTATCCAACATCTAAAATTATGCCATTTATCAAATTACCTTATCACTCATCTTTACTTATTGCTTATTTAAATTTTTTCTAAACATCCGATTATAAATTCGTTTGCTAAAAACTAATTCATACAGTCTTTATAATGAAATACAAATTTATATTCGGTCACGCATCGCGCGGCCTACTTATTTCTTATTTAATTTTTTTCTAAACATCGGATTATAAATTTGTTTGCTAAAAACTAATTCATAGAGTCTTTATAATGAAATATAAATTTATATTCGGTCAGGCATCGCTTGACGTTCATGCTAGTATAAATATTTAAAAATGGAGTCTCCTAATGTGTTTCCACCACGTGTCAAGTAAATTAATAGGACTTCAGGATTTCTCCATTTCTTTTTTAGCACCGATCTATAGTCATGGTTCTCTATTATCACTGCGGCCCACTCATCCTCTTCGCACTATTATAGATTTATCTTTTACTATTTAGGGCCCCCTATTCTCCATTTTCTCTCATCTTAGTAAATTATTATTCAACTCATGATATCCCTTGGTCTTCCCTCTTTTATTTACTCACAAATATAACGAAACCACTTTTATTTAGTAGATCACTACCTTATCTCGGTCTTTTTATTTAGCGAAGGTTTGAGTTGCTTTTATGGATTATTACATTCGTTGTTTTTGTTGGAAAAATTGGACTTAAATGGGTTTTTAAGAAAGCTGTCCAGAATTTTCTGGACAGAATTTTGAGCAACTTTGAGCTCAAATTTAGGTGGGACCCACACTACGAAAATTATGGGACCATATACGAACGCGTTCACCTCCGCAAGGAGATTAACGTAGTATATTCATATGTCCAATTTCAATAAGTTATGAATGATAAATATGTCCCCAAAGTGACTCACAAAGCAATGAAAGTAAATGAATTGGGTGTGTTTTAACTCTTGTCCCACATTGGAAGAGTAGTGGAATTTTGATGAGTTAATAACAACCCAAGTATGGACTAAGGCTTGGATGCCTTGGGGGTATCCCAACTCTTTGAAGGGGAGATGACCTAAGCTATGCACGGGTTGACTTTCGGTCAAAAGTCCACACGCGCGCGCGCGCGCGTCCGTCCGTCCGTCCGGCCGGCTCGGCTCGGGCTTGGGCTTGGGCTTATAAAAATCTCCTACATTTTTGGGCCGAATTTATTTAACTTTCTGGGCTTTAATTATTAATTAATTACGAAATTAATTAATTAGTTGGCAGTTATTGCCAACAGTCAACAGTTAATTTCGTTTAACTGATTAACTGTTTTGACAGTTAATTTCGGTTGACTGTTCCAACAGTCAACACAAAAGCTATAAATTAAACATTCCCCCTACAGAATTTACTACTGAAAAAATTTCCCTCCTTCCAGAATTGCTGTCAATTTTATCCCGGAAAATTTCTGTCCTTCTCCTGCATAACATATCTATACTGTTTGTTATTGAGTTGAGTAAAAGCCACAGATTTGAGTTCGTTGTAATTAATTATTGTCGTGCTACATAATTAATTGGAAAATCCGTTCTATCTTGGGAGACAATATTCATCAACCTCGGAGCACATTGGAGGGAATAAATTGTCTTAAGGAAACTGTGAGATTCACAGGGCTCGGATTATTTCTTTTATTCTTGTTTAATTTCTGCAAATTCAAGTAAGTGTTTCATTTCTGTAATTCTGTTTTAATTCTGTAATTATATTATTTTCATAATTCTGTACAAATTGTTATTTATAAATAGTAGACATAACAATCTTAAGACAATTTACTTAGTTCTACTATTTTTAGTGTACAGTTTTTTTTATTACAGAAATTTATTTGTTAGAAATAAAATCTGTTTTGACAGAACAATGAATTAATTTACTGCTTTATAGTAGAAATTAGTAAAACAGTTTTAATATAGAAATTAGTTTCTATACTATTTTTATATTCTGTTTTAGAAAATAAAATTTTATTTGTGTACTCTTGTTAAAATCTGTTTATCTAAATTTTTTTATCTTAAATTATAATTCTGTTTTGTACGGAATTCTTTTTATTATTAAAAATTAGTGTGACACAGATTTTATAATTTAATTCTGTTTTGTACGGAATTCTGTTTATATTTCACTTTTATTCTGAATTATTATTTGAATTCTTTTGGAATTCATTTATTGTGAATCATATTTGGAGGAAATTGTTGCACAGAATTTTGTATTCTGTTTTGATTAATTCATTATATATGAATTTTATCATTGATAAAAATTCTGTTTTTGTAACAGAAATGGAATCGCAAAGTACGAACACTACTCCTACGAAACTGATTGTCACCAACACAAGTGTGACTGCACCCGTATCTATGCCACACGGGGAGAAACCTGAAAAGTTCATTGGGGCTGACTTCAAACGTTGGCAAGGACAAATGTACTTCTATCTCACTACCTGCCAATTGGGCAGGTTTGTATATGAAGATTGCCCCTCTATTCAAGAGGGAGATGATGTTGAAAAGGTTGCTGCTGTCGATGCTTGGAAGCACTCGGACTACCTATGCCGAAATTATATTTTGGCCTACTTGGACAAGACTTTATACCATGTCTATTGCACTATCAAAACTTCCAAGGAATTATGGAATTCTTTGGAAAAGAAGTATAAAACTGAAGATGCTGGGATGAAGAAATTTATCGTTGGGCGTTTTCTGGACTTCAAAATGGTTGATTCTAAATCTGTGATCTCGCAAGTGCAAGAATTCCAAGTGATCCTCCACGACATTCATGCTGAAGGAATGTCAATCAGTGAAACTTTCCAAGTTGCTGCAATTGTTGAAAAGTTGCCACCTTCTTGGACTTTGTTCAAAAACTATCTCAAGCACAAGCGTAAGGAGATGAATGTGGAGGAGTTGGTGGTCCGGCTAAGAATCGAAGAAGACAACCGTGAATCTCAAAAGAAAAGTGGGAAGAATCCGATGGAAACAAAGGTCCATGTTGTTGAAGGTCCTAAAAAGAACAAACGAAAATATGACGGGGAAGGCACTTCCAAACATAATAAGAAAAAGTTCAAAGGCAAATGCTACAATTGTGGTAAACCGGGACACCGCTCAAGTGAGTGTCGTAAGCCGAAGAAGCAAAATAAAAACAATCCTCAATCTAATGTAACTGAGGGTGTGAATATCGTCAATGATTTGGCGGATATGAATCTTTCTGCCGTTGTCTCTGAATGTAACTTGGTTGGAAATACCAAGGAATGGTGGGTGGACACTGGAGCCACACGACACATTTGTGCAAACAAATGGATGTTCTCCACCTATAAGCCTTTGGAAAATGAGGAGAACCTTTTTATGGGAAATTCTTCCACTTCTAAGGTGGTGGGACAAGGAAAGATTGCTTTGAAAATGACTTCTGGAAAGGAACTTACTCTCAACAATGTTCTTCACGTGCCTGATATCCGAAAGAATCTGATTTCGGGATCTCTCCTTACTAAGAATGGTTTCAAGCTTGTGTTTGTGTCGGATCGCTTTGTGTTGTCTAAAAATGACATGTATGTAGGAAAGGGCTACCTAAATGAGGGGCTCTTTAAATTGAATGTTCTTACTGTAACCCCTAAAACATCTGTTTCTATTAATGAAGTTGCTAGTTCTTCTTATTTGATTGAGTCATCTAATATTTGGCATGCTAGATTGGGACATGTTAATTTTGATACATTGCGTAGATTAATTAACTTGGAATTTTTGCCAAAATTCAATATTGATAAAAATCATAAATGTGAAATTTGTGTGGAATCTAAATTAGCTAAATTACCTTTCCATTCTATTGAAAGGATAACTGAACCTTTAGATTTAATTCACACCGATATTTGTGATTTAAAATTTGTTCAAACTAGAGGTGGGAAAAAGTATTTTATTACTTTTATTGACGATTGCACAAAATACTGCTATGTATATTTGTTACATAGTAAAGATGAGGCTATTAATGCATTTAAACAATATAAAAATGAAGTTGAGAATCAATTAAGCAAAACGATAAAGGCTATTAGAAGTGATAGAGGAGGTGAATATGAATATCCATTTGAGGAATTTTGTTCTGAAAATGGGATTATTCATCAAACAACCGCTCCTTATTCTCCTCAATCGAATGGTGTTGCTGAACGCAAAAACCGTACTTTGAAAGAAATGATGAACTCAATGTTATTAAGTTCAGGAGCTCCACAAAATTTGTGGGGGGAAGCCTTACTTTCTGCTAATTACATTCTCAATAAAGTACCTCACAAAAAGACTCATAAGACACCTTATGAATTATGGAAAGGTCGAAAACCTTCCTATAAATATTTACGAGTGTGGGGGTGCTTAGCCAAAGTGATGGTTCCTAAACCTAAAAAGGTAAGAATAGGGCCAAAAACCGTGGATTGTGTATTCATCGGTTATGCTACTAATAGCAGTGCATATCGATTTCTAGTTTGTAAATCTGAGATTTCGGACATTCATGTAAATACGGTTATTGAATCGAGGGATGCTTCATTTTTTGAAAATGAATTCCCGTATAACATGACCCGAGAATCTGGTCCTCCTAAAAGGACAAATCAAGCTACTACAAGTGGTACTCATCAACCTATTGAATCAATAGAGGATGAACCAAGACGTAGTAAAAGAGCAAAAACCTCGACTTCTTTTGGTCCGGATTTTCTAACATATTTGTTAGAAAATGAACCTCAATCGTATAAAGAAGCTATATCCTTACCCGATGCTTCCAATTGGAAAGAAGCAATTAATAGTGAAATTGAATCCATATTACAAAATCATACATGGGAACTAGTGGATCTTCCACCAGGTTCAAAACCGTTAGGTTATAAATGGATCTTCAAAAAGAAATTGAAGGTCGATGGATCAATTGACAAATATAAAGCTAGACTTGTAGCTAAAGGCTATAGGCAAAAGGAAGGGTTGGATTACTTCGACACATATTCACCGGTAACAAGAATAACGTCCATTCGGATGTTAATAGCAATAGCTGCTATTAATGGACTTGAAATACATCAAATGGATGTAAAAACTGCATTCTTAAACGGTGAACTAGACGAGGAAATTTATATAGAGCAACCTGAAGGGTTCAAAGCTCCCGGGCAAGAAGGAAAAGTATGTAAGCTTGTTAAATCACTATATGGATTAAAACAAGCACCTAAGCAATGGCATGAAAAATTTGATAATGCAATGTTATCAAATGGTTTCAAAATCAATGAATGCGATAAATGTGTTTACTTTAAATACATTCAAAATGGATATGTCATTGTATGCCTCTATGTTGATGATATGCTTATCATGGGTAGTAACTTGGAAATTGTCAAAACTACAAAACAAATGTTGAGTAGTAGATTTGACATGAAAGATATGGGAATCGCCGATGTTATATTAGGAATTAAAATTTCTAGAACATCGGATGGACTTATATTATCTCAATCTCATTACATTGAGAAAGTACTTGAAAAATTCAAGAAGTATGATATTAGTCCTACCAAGACACCTGTAGATGTAAATTTACATCTAGCAAGAAATAATGGTGAAAGCATATCTCAACTAGAATATTCTAGAATTATCGGCAGTTTAATGTATGTCATGAACTGTACGCGACCGGACATAGCATACTCAATAAGTAAGCTAAGTCGATTTACGAGTAATCCAGGAAGAGATCACTGGAAAGCAATATTGAGAGTTTTGGGTTATTTAAAATATACTCAAAACTATGGATTGCATTACTCAAAATATCCAGCTGTTCTTGAAGGACATTGCGATGCAAATTGGATATCTGATACAAAAGACTCTAAGTCTACGAGTGGGTATGTGTTTACCCTCGGAGGTGCAGCCGTATCTTGGAAATCCTCAAAACAAACGTGCATTGCTAGATCGACAATGGAATCTGAATTCATTGCACTAGACAAAGCTGGAGAAGAAGCTGAATGGCTTCGAAATTTTTTAGAGGATGTTCCAAATTGGTCTAAACCTGTGCCCGCAATATGTATACATTGCGATAGCCAATCAGCGATTGGAAGGGCACAAAATCACATGTATAACGGAAAGTCACGACATATTCGTCGTAGACACAATACCGTTAGACAACTTCTCTCAAACGGAATTATCACAATTGACTATGTAAAGTCAAAAGATAATATATCGGATCCACTAACGAAAGGTTTAAACCGAGAGCAAGTTGAAAGATCATCGAGAGGAATGGGTCTAAAGCCTATAAATAAATAAGAATCAATATAGTGGCAACCCAACCTAGCTGACTGGAGATCCCAAGATCTAGGTTCAATGGGCAAACCGAACTACATTGTATTCAGTAAGCACTGGAGGATATTTAATCCTATCCATACCAAAGATGAGACAGTGCATATCTGCCGAGAAATTAGGATAAGTTATGCTTTTAATGACATCTATATCTTAGTACGTCTAAGTGGGGTATTGCAGAATACTCTTTATGGAAGTCACCTACGTGAGTAAGAAGGGGGCCACTTCTATGAGAATAATGAAAGGCATATTCTCTAAAAATACTTGCGGAACCAAGTGGTGTTCACGGCCAAAATGAACACAAACGTGAGAACCAACTGTGTTGAAGAATTGTTGTGTGAATACTGTTGTCTAGGTTTATAAAAACGGTTGACGGTTCAAGGACGTGAAGTCTACTGATTAACCAAGTAAATCCGATAGTATATCACTAAGGAAAGTTCAAGGCCACTAGGCTACTTCTCCCGATGCAATAAGTCTTCAGTTTTACTCAACTTGTGTCTGCATCTGCATTAGCATCTGATTTGTTTTATTTATAGCGATATATCATTCATGTGGGGGATTGTTGGAAAAATTGGACTTAAATGGGTTTTTAAGAAAGCTGTCCAGAATTTTCTGGACAGAATTTTGAGCAACTTTGAGCTCAAATTTAGGTGGGACCCACACTACGAAAATTATGGGACCATATACGAACGCGTTCACCTCCGCAAGGAGATTAACGTAGTATATTCATATGTCCAATTTCAATAAGTTATGAATGATAAATATGTCCCCAAAGTGACTCACAAAGCAATGAAAGTAAATGAATTGGGTGTGTTTTAACTCTTGTACCACATTGGAAGAGTAGTGGAATTTTGATGAGTTAATAACAACCCAAGTATGGACTAAGGCTTGGATGCCTTGGGGGTATCCCAACTCTTTGAAGGGGAGATGACCTAAGCTATGCACGGGTTGACTTTCGGTCAAAAGTCCACACGCGCGCGCGCGCGCGTCCGTCCGGCCGGCTCGGTTCGGTTCGGTTCGGTTCGGTTCGGGCTTGGGCTTGGGCTTGGGCTTATAAAAATCTCCTACATTTTTGGGCCGAATTTATTTAACTTTCTGGGCTTTAATTATTAATTAATTACGAAATTAATTAATTAGTTGGCAGTTATTGCCAACAGTCAACAGTTAATTTCGTTTAACTGATTAACTGTTTTGACAGTTAATTTCGGTTGACTGTTCCAACAGTCAACACAAAAGCTATAAATTAAACATTCCCCCTACAGAATTTACTACTGAAAAAATTTCCCTCCTTCCAGAATTGCTGTCAATTTTATCCCGGAAAATTTCTGTCCTTCTCCTGCATAACATATCTATACTGTTTGTTATTGAGTTGAGTAAAAGCCACAGATTTGAGTTCGTTGTAATTAATTATTGTCGTGCTACATAATTAATTGGAAAATCCGTTCTATCTTGGGAGACAATATTCATCAACCTCGGAGCACATTGGAGGGAATAAATTGTCTTAAGGAAACTGTGAGATTCACAGGGCTCGGATTATTTCTTTTATTCTTGTTTAATTTCTGCAAATTCAAGTAAGTGTTTCATTTCTGTAATTCTGTTTTAATTCTGTAATTATATTATTTTCATAATTCTGTACAAATTGTTATTTATAAATAGTAGACATAACAGTTTTCATTCTCTATGTTGATCTCCGTAAAAATCTCCAATTCATTTTTTAAAATGTATAATGTATGCACGCCTGCTTTTTCATTACAATGTTATAGACAATGTTTTTTATTTAAGAGGTAGGTGTTTCACAGGAGGCCAATGCTTTTTATCACAACATAAAATCTTACTTTGGAATACTGAATTTAATATGGACTTCTTGGCCTCTTCTTAGTTTACTCAAAACATTTTTATTTTTTGAACCAATGATGAATTTTTATTATCATGCAGTTATCAAGTTTATGAAAAGTCCATAATACTTGCAATCTATGGTTTGGTTCATTTAATTCAATTATAATCATATTGTTTTATTTATTTTTATTTTTTTAATTAATTTTCTTTGGGTATCATATTCTGCATTCCTACATTTTATTTGGAAATCATATTATTGAAAGGAAGTGACTAATTTTAATGTGTTTGGAGATTTAATAGATCAATAGGGAAAATATATAATTGCAATTCTAATTATATACTCACACCACATGCCTGTATTTGTTCAATTCAATTTGATAATAATTTTTTTGGGTAAATCTCACTATTGGTTATTTTACATTTTATTTTGCAAGCAAATGGTCGAAATTTTGTCTCCTTTAATATGCAAAGGGATGACAAATTTTATTTTACACGTGTAAATGCATTTAATTTAGATAATATAGATATATTGTCATCTTTTTTATAAAAGGCTTAACATGTAAAAATATTTCATAAATGTCTACTATATATATATAAGTGTGTGTGTGTGAAGACGTTTAGAAGCGAACATAAAAAATGAACATTTTAATGAACCTTAATAAAAAAACACCTAACACCCAATCAATTTTAATTCCTATGTTGGAATTGGTCCGCGCCAGCTTCAATAGACACCCGTGCGACACGCATATTTTTTATTACACCCGCATGCATGTCCATTGCCACTGGCGCGGACCAATTACAACATAAGAAAATTTATTGGGTGTTAAGTGTTTTTTGTTAAGGTTCATTAAAATGTTAATCTTTTATGTTCGCTTTTGATCACCTCCATATATATATATATATGTATATATATATATATATATGTTTGTGTGTGTGTGTGTTAATTTTTCATACTAAGCATATGAATTATTTGTCCCTCAATAATTTTATAATATTTAATATAACCAAACCATAACATTTATTTATGCAAAAAATAATACACATACAGGCTTCCAAAAAATTTACACTGATAAAACCCTGCTCCTATTTATAAGTAGTTATTACCTAAAGTTTAATCAATTTAAATGTGTTTGAATTGATATCTAGCTTATAGTTTCTGAACTATTAGATGCACTAAATGTTTGGATTGACATATAGATCGAGTTCCTAAACTGTTAGATACATTAAAATGTCAATTAAATTAAATGAATAATTTCTATTAAGTAGTACTATAAAACAAAGATAACTTGTAATTTCAAAATCTAATAATATTTTAAAATTTGAAAAGTTTAGATTTGAAGTTTGAAATGATTTTTTTTATTTTTATTTTAGAATTTCATTATTTAAAATGCATTTGAGAAGAAACCTAAATATATTGCAAATGTAGAAAATAGTATCAAAAGTCTATCAACATTGATTTATTGGTATCATTCTTTTCAGGTTTTGTTATATACTCATAACATGTTTTCTTATAGTTTCCTTTTTTGCATTTTGAGAGTAAGTAAAGCCTTCAATTCTCCATGAAGAAGCCTCGATTATATGTGCTCAATTCTTCTTTGCCTCTTCACCTCTCTGTTCTCGGTGTGTCCAGAGATTTTTGTGTGAATTTGTTATCCCAAATTATTTTATTCCTCCACTCTTTTTGGGTCTTTATATATTTATGTGTGAATTTATTATCTAAAATCATTTTATTCCTTCTCTGTATTTTGGCATCTCTATATATTTCTCTGTGAATTTATATTTTAAATTCTCTTATTTCCATCCAACATATGATGAGACAAGTGACTTTTGCTCTTTCCTAAGTGTTGGGCACACTTGCTTTCCTTTCCTTAATATATGAATCTGACGATTGATCTAAGTTACTCTATTTTCTATTTCACATGCTTCAAAGTATTTCACAGATGATGAATAGAAATTAAAACGAGGCAGGCGAGTTTTTGAGACGTTAGAAAAAAGGTAATATATATATTACCTTCGAAAACGAAACTCGAAAGAGGTGTCAAAGTGAAGATGTTGTTCGATGATTTTAATATTAATGGGTATTAATGATTAGAGAAAATGAAAAGTTAAAATCATTAATTAGTTGGAATAAGAAAAGACAAAGGGAAGTGGGAAAATCAAAGTCCCACATTGGAAAAGTGTGAAAAAGTTAGTGGATTAATAAATGCTCTTGTGTCATAAGAGATTACTTGTGTGCATTGAAGTGTATGCTACTAGTGTACACCTTAAGTCCAAGATGGTGCTTTGCACCATCCGCACACGCGCGATTGGGCGCTTTAGAGGCGCAATTTGCACTTCGCAGTAGGAGCCTTTGATTTTTGGCAACGTCAAAAGATCAAACGGTCCAGATTAAATCCATAATAAATGACACATAATTATGGCGCGAGTGGATCTGAATCGTCGAATTTTGGCGCCACTTCTTTAAGTGTTAATCCGTACAGTCGCACCTTTTTAGTTCAAATCTGGAACGTTCAAAATATAGTTATATATCCAAGGGTCGTGATTAAATGACCTTTGGATGTGGTGTCTGTTCATGAACAGACACCACAAGAGGCTATATATAGAAGGCAAAATCCTGTCATAATTAATTCCGAAAATTCTCTTTCTCTCTATTATTTCTTCTTACCAATTTCATAGAGTGTTCTGGGTTATTCTTCAAGTTTGCTACTTGAATAAACCCGTGTATTTGTTGTATCTTGGAGGTAATTTGCCTAAACCCGTTAGTAAACTCTGTACGAGTGGGGGTAAATAACACCTTAAGGACAGTAGTTTATTACGCCTCAAATCCAATCATCTGTTCATATTTTCTGCATAATTAAAAATTCCTCAACAATCTTAAGGTGTTAGTTCATGGAGGCAGAAAAGAATATGAATATGTTTCTGAATCCCAATGTGCAGTTGGACCGCTTTGATGGAACAAATTTCACTCGCTGGAAAGGAAAATTATTCTTCCTTCTCACAGTCTTGAAAATTGCATATGTTCTGGATCCTAAACAAGAAGCAATTCCGGAACCAAAAGAAGACGATAATGAAACTGTCAAAGAACAACGGAAGAAACGTGAAGAAGATGAATTGGTGTGTCGTGGGCATATTCTGAATACACTGTGTGATCGATTATATGATCTTTACAACTCTATGCAGTCTCCGCGGGAAATCTGGAATGCTCTTGAATATAAATACAAAACAGAGAAAGAAGGTATGGATAAATTCTTAATTCTAAAATATTTCGAATTCAAAATAAGTGATAACCAAACTGTTTTAGACCAAGTACATGAGTTGCAAATCCTTGTCACAAAGCTTCGTGAATTAAAGGTGGAAATTTCTGAATCGTTTCAAGTTGGTGCAATTATTGCAAAATTACCACCAAGTTGGAATGATTGTCGTAAGAAACTCCTACATAGGAAAGATGATATAAGTTTGGAGGAATTACAGAAACATTTAAGAATTGAAGAAGAAACCAGATCCCGTGATCAAACAAATGTTTCTCATAATTCCACCAAAGTTAACTTTGTTGAAGGAAAGAAATATCATAAGAACTTCAAACCTAATGGTAAGAAGTTCAAGAAAAATAATTCCAATAAGAAACAGTCCAATGGGGCTTGTTTCAATTGTGGCAAAAATGGCCACTATGCCCGTGATTGCAGAAACAAGAAACGAAAGATAGATGCTACTGAATCCAATAATACAAACAATGCAAATATGGTGGAAAATAAGATCGAGGATCTTGTAGCAATGGTATCGGACATGCAAATTGGTATGATTACTGAACTAAACATGGCGGCAATAATAAAGTCTTCTGACTGGTGGCTCGATTTTGGGGCTACCATACATGTCTGCAATGATAAATCATTGTACTCCGCATATGAAAAAGCATAGGACGGTCAAGAGGTTCTAATGGGGAATCATAATTCTGCCAAAGTTCTGGGAAAAGGAAACGTTGAACTACAGTTCACATCTGAAAAGAAGTTGACGTTGACAAATGTTCTGCATGTACCAGAAATTCGAAAAAAATCTAGTGTCTGCAAGTTTGATTTGTAAAAGAGGCATTAAATCCGTCTTTGAGTCTGATAAGTTAATTCTGTCTAAGAATGGGGCATTTGTTGGGAAAGGGTATGCTTGTGATGGAATGTTCAAACTCAGTATTTTGATTAATAATATGAATAATTCTGCTTATATTGTTGAGTCTTTTGATGTTTGGCATGCTAGATTAGCGCATTTAAATTTTAGATCATTGAAATATATGTCTAAACATAAATTAATAGCTTGTGATAGTACTTCTCATGAAAAATGTGAAATCTGTATTCAAGCAAAATTAACAAAAAGACCTTTTCCTAAAGTCAAACGAAGTGCTGAATTATTAGAATTAGTTCTGTTGATACCAAATTTAATCTGCTGACATGGACCAATCATATGAAGACACGTGGCTATCTACATGGCAACAACAAGCACTTCCGAGATGATCGCACGCTCCGAGGAACCATGTTACTCCGAGGAACTCATACGCTCCGAGGAACATACCTCTCCAAGGAACTCTTTAGCACCGCGAAGCTCAAGCGGTCCGAGCAACTCAGGCGGTTCGAGCTGCACCTCGAAGCAGGATACCAACAGTTTGACTGCTCATTAAATGCTTATCATTCAGACGGACACGTAAAAAGGGCATTAAATGTATTACCCTTTCATATGTATACCATTTAATGTATTACCCTTTCACATTACAGCCTCAGGGCTATAAATACATTGTACAATTCTCATTGTAAGGGGATCCGAATCCAAACCCTAGAATCGAGACCGGAATCTCTTGATAGAACATAAATCGAGAATTCTCAAACACTCAGCAATTAAACAATAGTGGATGTAGACCATTCTTATAAGGCTGAACCACTTTAAAATTTGTATCTCATTTATTTATCTGTGATTGAATTATTAGAGTGATCTAATTTTTTACATCAACAGATTGGCGTTGTCTGTGGGAACGTGTTACAAGCATTGTTCTCCATCAAAAGCTAAGTTTTTATTTTCTATATGTATAATAAATTATATATTATACATACATTTGTTGATTCAATCATGATTTTTATGTTTATATACATAAATTAATTGTCCAATTTTTATTTGCAAAATATTGCATATCATGATTTTAAAACCATAACTGTTAGATTAATTCTTATTTAGAAATCTGAAAAATAGTGGATTTCATAAATCATAACTTTTTGCTTGATTCTCAAGTTTCAATTTTATATCATGGAATAAATATTTTAAATGATTAATTATACCAATATATACGATGATGATAAGATTTGATAATTTTCTTTGTTGATTTTGAAATAATTTGTGAAAGATCTTTGATGACTATTCAAATTCCCACAGACGACGCCAATCTGTTGATGCAAAAAACTGGACCGAATCCCATTTTTATGATCACAGATAAATAGATGAAAGCAATCCAATCAAGCCAATAAGAAACAAAGATTTTTAAAGTGGTTCGGCTATGAATAAAGCCTACGTCCACTGTTATTTTATTCCCATGGGTTTACAATAGCACCATAGGGTGTAGAGAGAGAAATGATGTGTATCTTGTGTATGGGGTTTCTAGGTTCTCTTGGATCTCTTTTGATCTCCTTTCTTTTGGCTAAGGGAATACATGTATTTATAGTGATGGGAGATAAGGAGATTCATTGTATGTAGACATTTATGTCTACATTCAACGAATCTAATTGGTGAATTGCCTGGTATGCTATGTGTTGTCATTTATTAATACAGTATAAATGTACATTAAGGCTCATTAAATGCGCTGCCATCTTCATTAATGCACATTAAATGCATAGTTATCCTTTGATCTTCCTGGTTGGTATGCTGACCAACTCTCCTCGGGTGCCGACTAATTCTCCTCTGGTGCCGACCAACTCTCCTCGGGTGCCGACTAATACTCCTCGGGTGCCAACTAATTTTCCTCGGGTACTGACCAACTCTCCTCGGGTGCCGACTAATACTCCTGGGTGCCGACCAACCCTCCTCGGGTGCCGACCAACTCTCCTCGGATGCACCTCCACTGTTGTCCAGGCCGGTGATGGGAAAAAATTGTACTTGTATCTAGCAGTATCGGAGAATGCAGTTAGCTCGGCGTTGATCAGAGTGGAGAATGGAGTGCAAAAACCAATTTATTACACAAGTAAGGCCTTCTGAGGAGCAGAAATCAGATATCCGAGGCTGGAAAAATTAGCACTGGCGTTGATTGAGGCAAGTATGAGAATGAGGCCATACTTCCAGGCTCATACCATAGTAGTATATACTGATATGTCATTGAGTAAATCCCTTCATAAACCAGAAAAATCAGGGAGATTGATGTATTGGGCAATAGAGCTCGATGAATATGATATAATTTATGAACCCAGATCATCGCTAAAAGGGCAGGCTGTAGCAGATTTTATAGCAGAGTTCACCTATCCTGATACCCCCCGAGGAGAAAAAGTTGCTCACTGATCAAACTGTGGATGTTACAGAATCAACAGACACAAGCTCAGACCAACTCCGGTTGGTAAAAGGGCGAGTGAATGTTACAGGATCATCAATTTCGAGCTCAGACCAACTCCGGTTGGTAAAAGGGAAAGAAAAGATGATCGACGAGGAGCAAGAAATATCAGGGGAGGATGAAAGGAAGCAAAAAATATTTCACCGAGGAACTCTGTAAGATCAGAAATTTGAAGACAAGTTACCTATATGGAGGCTATATGTAGATGGCTCATCTTGCACAACAGGCTGTGGGGCAGGGATCGTTTTAAACAGTCTGGATGAGGTTGACATAGAATACGCCCTAGGATTCCAATTCAAAGCTTCCAATAATGAGGTTGAGTATGAGGCCATGATTGCAGGTCTTAATTTGGCAAAAATTATTGAGGCGCAACAGATTATTGTCTTCAGTGATTCTCAATTGATCGTAAAACCAAATGTTGGGAATATATGCAGCCAAAGGAGAATCAATGATTAGGTATCATGCAAAGGTGATGGAGTTGGTATCAAAATTTGTTGCTATTCAGCTGGTCAGAATACCAAGAATGGAGAATACGAGAGTAGACGCCTTAGCTCGATTAGCATCAGCTACTCGTACCGAGCTACGAAGAACAATCCCAATTGAAGTTTTAGTTGGTCGGAGTATAGATGAAGATCTGACGATGAATTTCATTACCCTTGATTTAGGACCATCTTGGATGGATCCCATCAGGGCATATATTGAGGAGGGAGAATTACCAATTGACAAGCTCGCAGCCAAGAAATTGAAGTTTAAAGCTGCTCGGTATGTATTAATTAACGGTATTCTATATAGACGAGGAATTATGGCAGGTTTGCAAAGATGTGTGCATCCCACCGAGGTGAAAGATTTGATTGAAGAGGTCCATGAAGGGTCTTGTGGAGCCCATGTAGCAGGTCGGACGCTTTTGCAAAGGATGATAACGCAGGAATACTACTGGCCAATGATGAGAGTTGATTGTATAGCCTATGCCAAGAAATGTGACAAGTGCCAGCGCTTTTCCTCCATCCGAAGAACTCCACAAGAATTGTTGACACCCATCACTTCCCCTTGGCCATTTGCCATGTGGGGAGTAGATCTGGTCGGGCCACTGCCAACGACCAGGGGAAGGTTCAAATACCTCGTCGTCGCAGTGGATTATTTTACTAAGTGGGTAGAAGCGGAGCCTCTCATTGATATGACGTATGACAAGGTGTACCAATTTATCTGGAAGAATATCATCTGTCGATATGGTCTTCCTCATGCCTTCATCACAGACCATGGAACACAATTTGACAACGAGGAGTTCGCTGCCTATTGCCATCAGTCCAATATCTTAAAGATCCACTCAGCACCAGGAAATCCTCAAAGCAACGGACAGATTAAAGTGACAAACAGAACACTGCTACATGGATTGAAGAAAAGACTAAGTGACGTAAAAGCAAACTGGATCAACGAGTTACAGTCAGTACTGTGGGCTTATCGTATTACTCCCCGAGCAGCAACTGCAGAATCACCATATATGCTGGCGTTTGGAAGTGAAGTTGTTATACCTGCTCCTTTTATTGAAAAATTTTCGGAGAATACTAGTGCTACACACTACTCGGCAAAACTCGACAAAGCTCAGACTACTCAGCAAAAATATTCCTAAAAATGCCAACCTTGGTTGGTTAGGAAACAAAATATTCCTAAAAATGCCAACCTCGGCTGGTTAGGAAACAAAATATTCCTAAAAATGCCAACCTCGGTTGGTTAGGAAATAAAATATTCCTAAAAATGCCAACCTGTTTGGCTAGGAAACAAAATATTCCTAAAAATGCCAACCTGTTTGGCTAGGAAATAAAATATTCCTAAAAATGCCAATCTGTTTGGCTAGGAAACAAAATATTCCTAAAAATGTCAACCTGTTTGGTTAGGAAACAAAATATTCCTAAAAATGCCAACCTGTTTGGTTAGGAAATAAAATATTCCTAAAAATACCAACTTATGTTGGTTAAGAAGTACATATATTCTCGAAAATACCAACTTATGTTGGTCGGGAGGTAAATATATTCTCGGAAATGCCAACTTATGTTGGTCGGGAGGTAAGATTATTCCAGAAAGCGCCAAAGTTGCTCGTAGAGGAAAAATCCACTAACTATGGCTGGTCGAGGATAAAAACCCACTAACTGTTGTTGGTCAAAAAGGAAAATTTACCGACCTTGGTTGGTCGGAAACATTTTATGAAAACGAGAAAGTGATCGAGCAACATTTTTTATACTCGTAAATTTTTTACTAAGTTGGTCGACAAACAAAACATCATATTTTATCAAATGGTTACCACAAATTCAAACTAGTCGACAATAAGTTGATCGACAAACAACACAATATTGTTATCTTTTTAACAGATACATATGCACAGATGTAAAGTATTTTACAAGACAATAGCAATTAAGATTGCGAACAAAAATGAAAGTCTTTCATTAAAATCAAAAACAAAATACATCAGGAATGAAATACAAATTTATTACATCAATATTCCCATTCTATTGGTTTCTTCCCCTCTGCTTTTGAAACAGGTTCCTCGCCAGCAGGTGGATCATTTAAAGCAAGAGGAGAATTTATGAAGTTAAGATCTTTGAGCATCCTGATATTCATCACGGATGGTCGATCTAGGAGGTGCTCGATAAAGTATTTGTTCATTTGGGGGCTTCTATTACAGATATATTTGTTCATTTGGTGGCACATTCTTATAACATCATGCAGTCGAGCACCAAATTCAACCTCACAAACTCACACGGAGGCGTCTTCATAAGTTCAGGAGGTGCATTCAGAAGTTCAGGAGGCATATTCAGGAGTTATTATGCACATAATATTGAAGTTCAGAAGTCAAATTTAGCATCTACAGCACTGAGATCTTTACTACTACTATCCCGACTAATATTGAAGAAGAAGTTGTATGAAAATGTTTCGAAGTCCACCACTAGCTTGGTACTAATCAGATTGAAGAGTTGGGTTCAAAATCTAGTATGTTACTCGACAAAGTATTCAGAGAATCATAAATCAGAAGAATCAAGAACGTGAAGTTAGCACTCAGTTGCTCGGCACAGGAGGCAGTTGGTCGGCTAGCCAAACCAATCAACATACTTGAAGATTATGATAAGCTACAAGCTGCATACTATGACATGGCTGCATCAAAATTCCCAGGGGTGATACATAGCACACGGAGTTCCTCAAAAGAAAGATTAGCAACCATCGATAAGCCTGCATCATATGTCGCCCAGGAGATAATGCACTTTATGTTGAACAAATCAAGAAGGTAGATCAAGAATTTCACGAGCACCGAGCAACACTGCAGAATAAATACTCCATCCTTTCAAGTAAACCATAAAGCATGGAGCATTGGGGGCTTCTGTTAACGTAAAAATTCTCTATCTATGAGGACCAATCAGAAAAGGACACATGTCATCCTACGTGGCAATATTCGACACCCGGGAGAGTTGGTCGGCACCCGAGGAGTGTTATTCGTCACCTGAGGAGACACGCTTATGTACATCATATTTTTTTGAGAACACGAGATATTTTGATTGTTATCTCTCATATTATTATCTGGAAATTTAAATTGTCCAATATTGAAGCCAATGCACACTATATATTGGTCGGCTGAATAATTATTCTAATCGTAATTTTTATATGATTCAGCCTCAACAGGTGCTCAGGAAAAATTATCTGCCCAGTATAATTCTTGGATGCTCATCAACAGCACATAAAGAGCTTAAAAGGTCAATACCGAACAAAAACAACGCAGCTAGACTGCACACAACACAACAGCAAGACTGCAAATAACAATTTAATTGGCACCATCAGATTCATTTCATATATGCCCCAATCCTGGGCATAGAGCTTCATACTTGACTTAATCGAGTTAAGAGTAGGATTGAAGAAGTTCAAGGCAGTGCCATCTACAGTACATCAGTGCCTAAAATTTCCAACAAATTTTGGAGTAGGAGTTGTGAAAGGTGATCAAAAAGTAGCTCGGTGTTGATGCAAAAAACTAGATTGCTCTAATTATTCGATCACAGATAAATAAATAAGATAAATATTTTTAAAGTGGTTCGGCTAGGAATAAAGCCTACGTCCACTGTTATGTTATTGCTGAGTGTTTGTGGAATTCTTGATTACAAGTTCTCTCAAGAAATTCCGCTCCCTTTGAATGGGATTGATACAAGGTATTTATAGCCTCAAGGCTGTACATGAAAGGTCCAATACATTAAATGATATACATATGAATGGGTAATACATTTAATGCAGCGTGTGCGTCAAGAATCTAATGAATAGTTGAACAGTTGTCCGTCTGATAATTGATGACACGGCCGAGGTGCAGTTCGGACCGCTTTAGTTGCTCGTTGATCAAGAGTTCCTCGGAGTGCTTAGAGTATCTCGGGATGATGGAGTTCCTTGGATGGAGTTCCTCGGCCTGATAGATCTCCTCGGTGTATTCTCGTTGCTCGGTACCAACCATGGTTGTTCAGTAAATGATCTTCCTCGCTGTTATTGTGCCACGTAGATCGACACGTGTCTTCATACTATTCGTCCACATCAGCATATTAATTTTGGTATCAACAGAAGCCCCCAATGTTTCATATTTCGAACTTTGAGGAGTATGGGACATTCTTTCTCGGTATATGGTAATATTAAATGACCTTCCTGGGTTTTAGGAGCATTGTATTCAAATTTCCTTCTCATTTCGCAGTTTTTCGTCTTTTTTATAAGCGCTTCGATCTTCGTGCAACTTTTGTCTTTTTAGCCGCCGGAAGTTCAGTAGTTTCTTTTTAGTAATCATTTCTTTCGCCGCTTCCCAATGTAAAGTATTTAAACTCCTTTGGTAACCATACCGTCGTCTACACTTTCCATTTTTCTGCATTCAAGTTTTCTATTCTCTTCCTCTCTCTTGTGTGTTCATCATTGTTTCCGTTCGTTGTCAACATATCTCCTTTCTTTCTGTAAGATCTTCTTCCTTTCTTCTGCATCTCTTTTATTCAATATGGTTTATATTGTTGAATCTGCTGAGAAATTTCGTTCTGACTTTTCCATTCCTTCTTGGGTAACTCTAGAGGTTCTTTCTGAGCCTTTAGATTACTTTCGATTGGCTGAGGGACATTGGTTCCCCAGTCTTTTCATTGCTGAATGTGGTTTTTCTTTTCCCCCAAACCCATTATGTCTTGAGTTTTGTCAATATTTTGATCTTGTTCCTGCAAAAATAGCCCCCAATTCATGGAGAATAATTAACGGGGTGCACAAGTTAAATCTAACTCATGGGACTCGTATAGGGATCCCAGAAATCATGTACTGCTATAAATGGGCCACTTTAGATAATGTTTATTATTTAAAAACTAGGTTTTTAAATAGAGCCCTTGTAGTTAACCTCCCTGATTCAAATAGAGATTATTTTGAGCATGGGTTGGTCATAAAAAATTGGCAACACGCGCCTTTATCTGGGAATGAAGTATACAACGGTCCCAGATGCCCCCCATACGGCAATGGGATAGGTTTATTTTTCATTTTATTTTACTTATGAAATTGCGTTTTCATCATGTTTGACAAAATGTATAACTGAAATTTATGTATTTATTTGCAGTTGATAGTAAAAGAAAAACTCCAAAAGAGTCGGAAGTGAATATCAAGCATTTAAAACTTATCTGGAATTTGCATAAGACGATTGCAGACGAGCATATTAGGTCTGCATCATATTTGCTGCAGTATAAGAGCTACACAACCTCTTATACTGCTCGCCCTGTTGAACCAGCCTCAACACCAGAAAGTTCATCTTCAGATTCTCATATCCCCCTATCTCAGAAAATGGGCAAGAAAAGAGCTCCTCCTGCTCTATTTGGTGAAATTTCTTCTGCTGTTGGGGCACAGAAAAGCAAAATTGATGTCCCAGAGGGGACTAAAAAAGTAGATGCCAGTTCCTCCAAATTTGCCGAGAAGCCCCCAGTGGCCCCGAGCAAGAAAAATGCTAGTGCTGATGTAATTACAATCTCTCCGACCAAGACTTCTTCCTTGGTTGATGCTGCTGACCCTCCTTTGAAGAGATTGAGGAAATCATCCTCGGTTAATCTTGCTGGAACTGCATCTTCTCTACCCGCTGGTGGTAGTAGTATTTCAAAAATCATTCTTCCGAGCTCTTCAACGAGCTCAGTTATACCCGAGGTTCTCGGGGTTGATGAAAAGATTCCTAGGGATACACTGACATCCCTAGCTGCTCGCCATCTTTCTTCAGTAAATTTCTCATACCTTTGGTCTTTCTTTTCTTTTTCCTGAACTCTTGTATTTATGTTGACTCTATTGTTTTTCTTATCTTTCAGCTGGTGAACTGTTTCAATACCATCGTGAAGAAAGATCAAGCTATTAAAGCTTCTAGTTCCTCGTCCGATGTTGACGATGCCCTCTTGGGTTTAGCCCAATCTGTGAAAGAATCTCGCCAGCAGTACGTCGAGGAGAAAGCTGCCTGGGAGAAAAAATTGGCTGCAGCTGAGGCTGATAAGATGAAGATGGCTGAAACCTCCAAGAATTTGGAGGAGAAGGTGAAAAGCTTAGAGGTCAATCAGCAAAAATGCGATGACCAATTGAAGAATGCAGAAAAAGAACTATCTATCTTGCGAGACATCAAAATCCAGAAAGAACAATTGGATGTCAAACTCTCCTCGGAGAAGTTGAAAAGAAAAGCTGTAGTCAAGAAACATTTCAGTGCTGGTTGGGAGAAAGGATGGGATAAAGGGATTGCAGCTATGACATCTCAAGTCAAATATGGGGAGTTGAAATACTTCTATGATGGTTGGGTAGCTGCTCTACAAGAGCTAAAAATCCAAGACGATTCTGAGCTATTCCAAAGGCATCTCCCTGGTCCTCCTCCACCAATTGTGGAAGAAGAAGAAGATGAACCTGCTTCAGATGAATCTTCCATGGCTGTGGATGTCCCAATCTCTGCTTCTCAACCCTCTGTCATTGAGGATATTTCTTCTATGCCTCCTCCTGCCGAGAAGATTTCTGCCGATCAAGCTGTTGTTATCACCGAGCAACCGAGCTCCTCGTCCCAGCCTCCCGAGAAAGTCTTGGGAGACAAGGAAAAGGTGTGAAGTTGTTCGGTATCATTTCTATCTTTTATCATTTGTAATCGAACAATGTAATCCTTTTATGATCTAATAAAATACTTCTTTACTCATCGCTGTTATTGATGATTCTTTGTTGATTGTTGTCTTTTTCTTGTCTTTAGTTTGTTGCTAGAATGGAACTAATCTCTTCTCATGATACCGAGCTGATGCAGCAATGTCACCAATACTATAGGGCTGGTCATACAGACCTTAGTTCTTCTGAAATTGCTGACATTCTTGGTCATGATGCTTCAGAACAGGCGACTGAGGCTTATCGGTACTTGAAAGATTTACTCGACCGAGCTGTAGCTAACAATGTCGCTTATTATGACTTGATTGAAGAGCTGCATTGTTCCTTAAAGGATCTCCAAGGCCAGCACAATGAATCGATGGCTTCATTACACGAGGAATATGAAAATAGATATCAACAACTTTCCTCTGATACAGGTCATAAAAAGATCATTGTTGCATATGACATTAGGGAAAGGACCCTAAAAGGTGAAGTTGAAGCCTGCCGACAAATTGCCGAGATCCTGGAACAAGAAAATAATAGTCTGCAGAAAAGATTGACTCAATATGAATCCGTTGCCTCCTCTTCCACTGCATTAGTACCAGTTACTGATGAAGGTTTTTCGTTTCTAGAGGTTGAAAACGCCAAACTAAGGCAAGAGTTGGATGACTTGAAAAAGTCTATTATTCCTGTGACTGCTCGGGGACGAGGAAGGAGTTCTCGGGGACGAGGAAGAATCATCGAGGATCAAAATTCTCCAGTTGCTTCTCGGAGCCGATCAAGAGTTCTTAGCCGCAGTGTTGAAGAATCTCGTACCCAATCTACTCTGGAAACTCAAGCATTCCAACTGAATGTTAAGGATCGTGCTCTGTCTGATTTGTCTAAGAAAAACTTATCTTTAGAGGATCAATTAGCTGCGATGAAGTCTGCTCTGAATAATAAAGATGCTCTTATCAAGAACTTTCTCGAGAAAGTAGATAGATTAACTTTCCAATTCCATAAACAGCCTCGGGAGTTCTGGAATGCGGGCTATAATGAAGCTCTTTACCATTTGGATGATCGCCTTGAAAATGCTAACAACGAAGGTTACAAGCAGGGATGGTTGAACGCCCTGGGTGTATTAAAATTGGAACGAGGTCATTATTTATGGGATTATCATGCTCCTGGATTGCTAGACTTGCCTGTTCCTCCCTATAAATTGGATATGGCCTGGATTCCTGCTCGTTCCATTCCTCGGAGTTTGATCTCTAAATATCTTGGTGATTATAACCTTCATTCTCAAGTTGAAGTATCTCGTCCTGAGCACCTGTTGGACACTCCTACAATAATAAATGTCAGAATGCTGAATGACATGAACTTTATTAATTCTCCTCTTTGTCTAGAGGATCCTCCTGCCGGCGAGGAACCTGTCTCAAAGGATAAAGGAAAGAAACCAATAGAGTAGGAATCTTTAATGTAATAGTTAGCACATACATGTAACATGTAATACATTTTTATCTTAATGAAAGAATTTCATTTTCTGTTTTGCCAATAGCTATTTTTCTGTTTGCAAATTATATGGTTCATCAACCAACTTAGAATTTATAATAAGCATAAATTGTTCAAAATTGGATGTTCAAAATTGTTTCCAACCAACCAAGGTGGATAAATAATGTTTGTCGACCAACCACAGTTGATGGGTTTCTATCCCCGACCAGCCATACTTGGTTCAATTTCAAATATAAACATGCGTCCGACCAACTAAGGTCAACACTTTTGTTCTCGTCGACCAACTACAGTTAGTGGGTTTTTATCCCCGACCAACCATACTTGGTACAGTTTGGAATATTTTGTTCTTTAAAGAACTTTTTGTAATAATGTTATCTCCCGACCAACATAAGCTGTAATGCGAGAGTATATAAAATCTTACCAACCGTAGTTGATCATGCTGGTATACAACTCCTAATCAAAGGAGTAGTAGGGTTCTTTCGAACTTTTTGGCTCCTTGGAGCATGTCCTCCTAACCAAAGGAGGTTGGCTACTTATAGCACTTTTGCTCCGTAGAGCGCTCCGTAGAGCTTGTCCTCCTAACCAAAGGAGGTTGGCTACTTATAGCACTTTTGCTCCGTAGAGCTTGTCCTCCTAACCAAAGGAGGTTGGCTACTTATAGCACTTTTGCTCCGTAGAGCGCTCCGTAGAGCTTGTCCTCCTAACCAAAGGAGGTTGGCTATTTATAGCACTTTTGCTCCGTAGAGCTTGGCTCCGTAGAGCATGGCTCCGTAGAGCATGGCTCCGTAGAGCAGTCTTCTTCTTGTTATCAAGCAGTGTAGTGTTCAACACTAGTATTCCCCGAAAAACTTTCAACAGAAAGAAAATGGTGTATCATCCTCATTTTATTCATCATTTTATTCATAATGAAAGAAATACTTTACATTTTACATCACTGATAATACTTGCGTAGGTGTTCAGCATTCCATGCATTCTTGAATTCCTCTCCTTCTAGAGTTGCTATTCTGTAAGTTCCAGGTCGAACAATCTCTGTAACGCGGTAAGGTCCATGCCAGTTTGCTTCCAGTTTATTCTGTTTCTGAATGACTTTCTTCAGCACATAATCACCCTCCTTCAAATCGCATTTCTTCACCCTTTTGTTGTAGAACAGAGCTGTTCGTTGTTGATAAGCAGCATTCCTAATGGCTGCCTCTTCTCTTACTTCTTCGAGCATATCCAAATCCATTCTTCTCATCAAGTCACTGATCGGAGAGTTGAAATTCAGCACTCTATGCGTTGGGAGACCCAACTCGGCCGGTATCACAGCCTCACTTCCAAATGCTAACATATATGGTGATTCTCCAGTTGCTGCTCGGGGAGTTGTTCGGTAGGCCCATAATACTGATTGGAGCTCATTAATCCAATTTGCTTTAGCTTCACTTAGCCTCTTTTTTAACCCGTTTAGTAATGTTCTGTTCGTCACTTCAGTCTGTCCATTGCTTTGGGGATGGCCTGGTGCTGAATGAAACTTTAAAACGTTCGACTGATGACAATAGGCAGCAAATTCTTCATTATCAAATTGTGTTCCATGATCTGTGATGAAAGCATGAGGGAGACCATATCGACAAATGATATTCTTCCATACAAACTGGTATACCTTCTCGTACGTCATATTGATAAGAGGCTCAGCTTCCACCCACTTAGTAAAATAGTCCACTGCAACTACGAGATACTTGAATCTTCCTCGGGTGGTCGGCAGTGGTCCAACCAAATCAATTCCCCACATGGCAAATGGCCAAGGGGAAGTTATTGGTGTTAGCAATGCTTGTGGAGTTCGTCGGATGGAGGAAAAACGTTGGCACTTGTCACATTTCTTGGCATAGGCTATACAATCAGCCCTCATTGTCGGCCAGTAATATCCCTGTGTCATCACTCTTTGTAAAAGTGTTCGACCTGCTACATGAGCTCCACAAGATCCTTCATGGATTTCTTCAATCAATTATTTCACCTCGGTGGGATGTACACATCTCTGCAAACCTGCCATAATTCCTCGTCTATACAAAATACCATTAGTTAATACATACCGAGCAGCTTTATACTTCAGTTTCTTGGCAGCGAGTTTGTCCTCCGGCAATTCACCCTCTTCAACATATTTCCTGATTGGATCCATCCAAGATGGTCCTAAATCAAGGGTAATCACATTCGTTGTCAGATCTACATCTATGCTCCGACCTTCTAATACTTCAATCGGTATGGTTCTTCGCATCTCGGTACGAGTAGCTGATGCTAGTCGGGCCAGTGCGTCTGCTTGTACATTCTCCATCCTCGGTATTCTCACCAATTGAATGGCCTCAAATTCTGTCAACAATTTCATCACCTTCGCATGATATTTGATCATTAAATCTCCTTTAACCGCATATATTCCCATCATCTGATACACAATTAATTGAGAATCACTGAATACCATCACTTGTTGTGCTTCCATAGTCTTTGCTAGATTAAGACCTGCTATCATGGCCTCATACTCCGCTTCATTGTTAGAGGCTTTGAATTGGAATCGCAAAGCATATTCCATGTCAATCTCGTCTGGAGTGATCAAAACAATTCCTGCTCCACAACCAGCTGTGCAGGATGATCCATCTACATATAATCTCCATGTAGGTACCTCGTCTTCAAATTTCTTATCTGTCAGAGTTCCTCGATAAAATATCTGCTGTTTTCTTCCATCATCCCCCGGTATCTTTCGCTCCTCGTCAATCATCTGTTCGTACCCTTTTACCAACCTTGGTTGGTCTGTGTTTGAATATAATGATTTCTCTACATCCACAAGTCCTTTTACCAACCTTGGTTGGTTTGGACCTATTTCTGCTGATCCTGTATCGTCCACAGGTAGGTCAGCAAATGTTTCTGTTGATCCTGTATCGTCCACAGGTAGATCAGCAGATGTTTCTGTTGATCCTGTATCGTCCACAGGTAGATCAGCAGGCACCTTTTGCTCCTCGGGGGTATCAGGGTATGTGAACTCTGCTATAAAATCTGCTACAGCTTGCCCCTTGAATGATGATCTGGGCTCATACACAATATCATATTCACCAAGTTCTACTGCCCAGTACATCAGTCTCCCTGATTTTTCTGGCTTATGGAGGGCTTGTCTCAATGGCATATCAGTATAAACGATGATGGTATGGGCTTGGAAATATGGCCTCATTCTTCTACTTGCTTCAATTAGTGCCAATGCCAATTTTTCTAGCTTTGGGTACCTGATTTCTGCACCTCGGAAAGCCTTACTTGTGTAATAAATTGGCTTCTGGACTCCATTCTCCAATCTGATCAACGCTGAACTGACTGCGTTCTCTGATACTGCCAAATACAAATACAACTTTTCTCCTGTTATTGGTCTGGACAACAGTGGAGGTGTTCCCAAGTATTTCTTCAAGTCTTGAAAGGCTTTTTCACATTCCTCATTCCACTCAAAGGTTTTTCGAAGTGTTTTGAAGAATGGTATGCATTTATCAGTTGCACGAGATACAAATCTGTTGAGCGCTGCAACTCGTCCGGTAAGACTCTGCACTTCTTTCTTCGTCGTCGGGGAGCGCAGCCCTAGAAGAGCTTTGATCTTATCTGGATTTGCCTCAATACCTCGTTGATTGACGATGTATCCGAGGAACATTCCTTCTCGTACTCCAAAGATGCACTTCGTCGGGTTAAGATTCATTTGGTATTTATCCAATTGATCAAAAGTTTGACTCAAGTCAACCAAATGATCAGCGGCTTTCTTGCTTTTAGTGAGCATGTCATCGACATAGACCTCCATGTTGCGGCTGATTTGTTCGGTAAAAACCTTATTCATCAACCGCTGATATGTTGCACCTGCATTTTTTAAACCAAAAGGCATAACATTATAACAATAAGTTCCCCTAGGGGTAATAAAAGAAGTACTTTCCCTGTCTTCAGGTTTCATTTTGATCTGGTTGTAGCCAGAGTAAGCATCCATGAAGCTGAGTAGCTCGTGTCCCGAGGTAGCATCCACCAGTTGATCAATTCTGGGCAATGGAAAATGATCCTTGGGGCATGCCTTATTGAGATCGGTGAAATCGACACACATTCTCCATTTGTTGTTTTTCTTCTTTACCATTACCACATTTGCCAACCAATCTGGATATTTTACATCTTCAATGAATTGGGCTTTCTGGAGTTTCTCGACTTCCTCTTGTATGGCTTGATTCTTCTCGGGACTAAACACCCTTCTTCTCTGCTTTACAGGTTTAATCTCCTTATTCACATTGAGTTCATAACATAAGAAGTTTGGATCTATTCCTGGCATGTCTTCATGACTCCAAGCAAAAGTATTTTTCCTATTCTTCAAGAAAGTTATCAACTCCTCTTTTATTGACATATCCAACGACGAACCTATCTGGGTTATTCGTTCAGGATGCTCGTCGTCCAGAATAACATTTTCTGTAGATTCCATCACCTGTCCTTTTACAAGTTGAGATTCATCCCTGGGATCAAGAGTTTCAATTTCTGTACTTTCCTCCACCTGGTAAGTAGTAGTCTTTTTCATCGATCCTTCTAGTTCTTCTTGTTCGGCCGACGAATAATAGCATTCCCGAGCTACTTTTTGATCACCTTTCACCACTCCAACTCCAAAATTTGTTGGGAATTTCAAACATTGATGTACTGTAGAAGGAACGGCTTCGAACTTCTTCAATCCAACTCTTCCCATGATGATGTTGTAGGCTGACTGCACATTCTTATCCATCACAAAGAAGCGTATTCTTTCTGTTCGACAAGCAGGCCAAGTTCCAATGAGTATATCCAACTTGATCGTCCCAAGTGGAAAAACTTTTTCGCCAGCAAAACCCAGAAGGGGTCTGTGATAAGGTTCCAATTGAGATAATTTCAAATTCAAGCTATCAAAGCATGAATAATACATGATATCTGCCGAACTACCATTTTCTACTAACACCCTTGAAATGACCACATCCTTCATTCTCATTTTGATCACCAAAGGATCATCATGGGGGTAAAGAACACCTGCCAGGTCATTTTTTGAAAAACCAATCACTAGCTTCTCTTTATTTACCTTCCTCGGACGATCATCCTCGGCCAGGTTTATTCGCTGAATATATGAACAAGCTTGAGCCTCTCCGAGGTAAGCTTTTCTTTCTGCAGTAAGGTCTCCTCCTCCTGCATCTCCTCCTGTAATAACGTTACAATGAAATGATCCAAAACGTATGGAAAATACCTCTCGTTCAGGTTTCCTTGGCTTCTTGGGAAGATCGGGGTCATCATCTGGATCTTCTTCATGGGCCCTCCTCTTTTTCTCCTCTGCACGACGAGGAGATCTAGATCTCTTTCTAATTCTGTCCTCATTTGTCCTCTCACCTCTGCGATCTACATACTTTGATAATTTTCCTCTTCGAATGAGTGTTTCAATCTCGTTCTGAAGGGCTATACAATTTTTGGTCATATGGCCATGATCTTTGTGAAACTCGCAATATTTGGCCTTATTCCTCATGTCAGGATCTGTTTTCAGTTTCTCTGGCCATTTGATTTCCTCGTTATTCCTGATCTCTTCTAAAACATGATTAATACCCATTTTCAACGGAGTATAATTATCATACTTTTTTAGGGCTTCCAACTTTATCCTGTTATTCCTGGAATGTCTGTCACCACCATTACCTTTCTGATCTTTCTTCTTAGAGTTGTCGACCTCCACTTTAACTTCTTTATCCATATTCTTCTTCGCAGTCATAGCCTCCTCGGCATTCATGATTTTGGCCGCCTTTGCCATCAATTCCGACATATTTTTAGGCGGATCTTTGGCCAGAGTATAGTATAGCTTGTTAGGCAGCAAACCACTCATCAAAGCAGTGATTGCTGTCTTTTCTTCATAATCTATGACTTCCAACTTCTCGTTATTGAAACGAGTTATATAATCTCTAGTACTTTCTCCTGATTTTTGTCTAACACTTAGTAAGTGCGCTACTCGCTTTACTGGCTTTGCTCCAAAACAAAAATTTCCAATAAACAGCTCGGCTAACTGAACAAAAGTTGAAATCTTACCCCGAGGAAGATTATTGTACCATATCTGTGCAGATCCGGTAAGAGTTCCCGATAATGCTCTACACCTCATCTCGTCGGGGACAGAGTAGATATCTGCAGCAGCTTGGTATTGTTCTATATGAAGTACGGGATCCGTCTTTCCATCGTACTTGGGGGTCACTACAGGTGCTTTGAATTTCGACGGTGTAGGGAAATCCACAATGGCTTGCACAAAAGGTGTCCCTTGAACAAAAGTTCTCTGTAAGGGGTTCCTCGCCTTAGCCATTTCTCCCAGTCTATCCTCCAATCGTTGAATGGAACCTTTCCATGCTTCATTCCCTTCCTCGGGCCGCTTAGTCCGAGCAACTGATTGCTCTGACGTAGCTTCCTGAGATTTATCTCGACGAGTAATTGGTCGTGATTGTGCAGATCCTTCTCTCAAACCTGGTGGTGGTCGAAAACTTCCTGATGGAACCCTAGGTGGACTCATGTTCCTCCTTGGTCCTAACCGACTGAAAGGAGACACCCTGCTTAATCTTTCTAAAGCGCTAGTTCTCTCCGGAGAAAGAGAGATATGTTGATCTGTATCCGTAGCCCGTATTGATGAAGTTCGCCCAGGTTGATAAGAAGAATCATTGGATTCCCCATTGCGATATGACCCAATACGTCTGGATCGTGATTACCCATGATCAGTCCTTTGCCCTGAATGAGTAGGTACACTGCCTTGAAGAGTTTGAAGGAGTTGCCTCATAGATTCTTGCATGGAGGTTTGTCCTTGAGCCAGATTCGTCATAATTCCGGCCAGATCTGGAGATGCAGATGGATTTGGAAGATTTCCAGTATTTCCAGCATTTCGATTACTGGATTCTGGATTATCTGCCATTGGTGATAAATGATTTTTATGAAAAACGATAACAACAGTCGTTTCCCACAGACGGCGCCAATCTGTTGATGCAAAAAACTAGATTGCTCTAATTATTCGATCACAGATAAATAAATAAGATAAATATTTTTAAAAGTGGTTCGGCTAGGAATAAAGCCTACGTCCACTGTTATGTTATTGCTGAGTGTTTTTGGAATTCTTGATTACAAGTTCTCTCAAGAAATTCCGCTCCCTTTGAATGGGATTGATACAAGGTATTTATAGCCTCAAGGCTGTACATGAAAGGTCCAATACATTAAATGATATACATATGAATGGGTAATACATTTAATGCAGCGTGTGCGTCAAGAATCTAATGAATAGTTGAACAGTTGTCCGTCTGATAATTGATGACACGGCCGAGGTGCAGTTCGGACCGCTTTAGTTTCTCGTTGATCAAGAGTTCCTCGGAGTGCTTAGAGTATCTCGGGATGATGGATTTCCTTGGATGGAGTTCCTCGGCCTGATAGAGCTCCTCGGTGTATTCTCGTTGCTCGGTACCAACCATGGTTGTTCAGTAAATGATCTTCCTCGCTGTTATTGTGCCACGTAGATCGACACGTGTCTTCATACTATTCGTCCACATCAGCATATTAATTTTGGTATCAACACTCGGGAATGTTATTATTCATCTGCCGAGCAAGAGGAGATGGAGGAGTCGAGGAAAAAGACTACTACTTATCAAGTGGATGAAGGTGAATAAATTGAAACATTGGATCCTAGAGATGAGTCGCAACTCGTGAAGGGTCAAGTGGTGGAAGCTACTGAAAATATCATTCTGGACGACGAGCACCCTGAACGAACTAGTCAAATAGGTCCGTCGTTGGATACCTCATTAAAACAGGAATTGATAACTTTCCTAAGAAGAAGAAAGAAAACTTTCGCATGGAGTCATGAAGATATGCCCAGAATAGACCCAAATTTATTATGTCACGAGCTCAACGTGAATAAGGAGATCAAACCAGTGAAGCAGAGAAGAAGAGTATTCAGTCCCGAGAAGAATCAAGCTATACAAGAGGAGGTCAAGAAGCTCCAGAAAGCTTGCTTTATCGAAGAAGTTAAATATCCAGACTGGTTAGCAAATGTGGTGATGGTAAAAAAGAAAAATAACAAGTGGAGGATGTGTGTAGACTTCACCGACCTCAATAAAGCATGACCAAAGGATCACTTTTCGATGCCCCAAATTGATCAACTAGTCGATGCTACCTCGAGACACGAGCTGCTGAGCTTCATGGATGCTTATTCTAGTTACAACCAGATTAAAATGAAACCTGAAGACAGGGAGAGTACTTCTTTCATTACCCCTAAGGGAACTTATTGTTATAATGTTATGCCTTTTGGTTTGAAAAATGCAGGTGCGACATATCAGCGGCTGATGAACAAGGTCTTTGCTGAACAAATCAGTTGCAATATGGAAGTCTATGTTGATGATATGCTGACAAAGAGCAAGAAAGTTGCCGATCATCTAGTTGACTTAGGCCAGACCTTTGATCAACTAGATAAATATCAAATGAAGCTGAACCCGACGAAGTGCATATTTGGAGTTCGAGAAGGCATGTTTCTCGGGTACATTGTCAATCAACGAGGCATTGAGGCAAATCCTGAAAAGATCAAAGCTCTATTAGGGCTGCGATATCCAACGACGAAGAGAGAGGTGCAAAGTCTTACAAGACGAGTAGCAGCACTCAACAGATTTGTATCACGAGCAACTGATCGATGTCTCCCATTCTTCAAGACACTTCGAAAGACTTTTGAGTGGAATAAAGAATGTGAGAAGGCTTTTCAAGACTTGAAGAAATAATGGGGAGCACCTCCACTCTTGTCAAGGCCGGTGATGAGAGAAAAATTGTACTTGTATCTAGCAGTATTGGAGAATGCAGTTAGCTCGACGTTGATAAGAGTGGAGAATGGAGTACAAAAACCAATCTACTACACAAGTAAGGCCTTCCGAGGAGCAGAGACCAGATATCCAAGGCTGGAAAAAGATAGCACTGGCACTGATTGAGGCGAGTAGGAGAATGAGGCCATACTTCCAGGCTCATACTATAGTCGTATATACTGATATGCCGTTGAGGCAAGCCCTTCATAAACCAGAAAAATCAGGGAGATTGATGTATTGGGCAATAGAGCTCGGTGAATATGATATAGTTTATGAACCCAGATCATCGCTAAAAGGGCAGGTTGTAGCAGATTTTATAGCAGAGTTCATCTATCCTGATACCCCCGAGGAGCAAAAGTTTCTCGCTGATCAACCTGTGGATGTTACAGAATCAACAGACACAAGCTCAGACCAACTCCAGTTGGTAAAATGGCGAGTGGATGTTACAGGATCATCAATTTCAAGTTCAGACCAACTCCCGTTGGTAAAATGGCAAGAAAAGAAGATCGACTCGGAGCAAGAAATATTAGGGGAGGATGAAAGGAAGCAACAAATATTTCATCGAGGAACTCTGTCAGATCATAAATTTGAAGACGAGTTACCTATATGGAGGCTATATGTAGATGGCTCATCTTGCACAACAGGCTGTGGGGCAGGGATCATTTTGAACAGCCCGGACGAGGTCGACATGGAATACGCCCTACGATTCCGATTCAAAGCTTCCAATAATGAGGTTGAGTATGAGGCCATGATTGCAGGTCTTAATTTGGCAAAAATTATGGAGGCGCAGCAGGTTATTGTCTTTAGTGATTCTCAATTGATCGTAAATCAAATGTTGGGAATATATGCAGCCAAAGGAGAATCAATGATTAGGTATCATGCAAAGGTGATGGAGTTGGTATCAGAATTTATTGCTATTCAGCTGGTCAGAATACCAAGAATGGAGAATGCGAGAGTAGACGCCTTAGCTCGATTAGCATCAACTACTCGTACTGAGCTACGAAGAATAATCCCAATTGAAGTTTTAGTTGGTCGGAGTATAGATGAAGATTTGACGATGAATTTTATTACCCTTGATTTAGGACCATCTTGGATGGATCCCATCAGGGCATACATTAAGGAGGGAGAATTACCAATTGACAAGCTCGCAGCTAAGAAATTGAAGTTTAAAGCTGCTCGGTATGTATTAATTAACGGTATTCTATATAGACGAGGAATTATGGCAGATTTGCAAAGATGTGTGCATCCCACCGAGGTGAAAGATTTGATTAAAGAGGTCCATGAAGGGTCTTGTGGAGCCCATGTAGCCGGTCGGACGCTTTTATAAAGGATGATGACGCAGGGATACTACTGGCCAACAATGAGAGCTGATTGTATAGCCTATGCCAAGAAATGTGACAAGTGCCAGCGCTTTTCCTCCATCCGAAGAACTCCACAAGCATTGTTGACACCCATCACTTCCCCTTGTCCATTTTCCATGTGGGGAGTAGATCTGGTCGGGCCACTGCCAACGACCAGGGGAAGGTTCAAATACCTCGTCGTCGCAGTGGATTATTTTACTAAGTGGGTAGAAACGGAGCCTCTCATTGATATGACGTACGACAAGGTGTACCAATTTATCTGGAAGAATATCATCTGTCGATATGGTCTTCCTCATGCCTTCATCACAGACTATGGAACACAATTTGACAACGAGTAGTTCGCTGCCTATTGCCATCAGTCCAATATCTTAAAGATCCACTCGGCACCAGGACATCCTCAAAGCAACGGACAGACTAAAGTGACGAATAGAACACTGCTAAATGGATTGAAGAAAAGACTAAGTGACGCAAAAGCAAACTGGATCAACGAGTTACAGTCAGTACTGTGGGCTTATCGTATTACTTCCCGAGCAGCAACTGGAGAATCACCATATATGCTGACGTTTGGAAGTGAAGCTGTTATACCTGCTCCTTTTATTGAAAAATTTTCGGGGAATACTAGTGCTACACACTACTCGGTAAAACTCGGCAAAGCTCAGACTACTCAGCAAAAATATTCCTAAAAATGCCAACCTCGGTTGGTTAGGAAACAAAATATTCCTAAAAATGCCAACCTCGGTTGGTTAGGAAACAAAATATTCCTAAAAATGCCAACCTATTTGGCTAGGAAACAAAATATTCCTAAAAATGCCAACCTCGGTTGGTTAGGAAACAAAATATTCCTAAAAATGCCAACCTTTTTGGCTAGGAAACAAAATATTCCTAAAAATGCCAACCTGTTTGGTTAGGAAACAAAATATTCCTAAAAATGCCAACCTGTTTGGTTAGGAAACAAAATATTCCTAAAAATGCCAACTTATGTTGATTAGGAAGTACATATATTCTCGAAAATGCCAACTTATGTTGGTCGGGAGGTAAATATATTCTCGGAAATGCCAACTTATGTTGTTCGGGAGGTAAGCTTATTCCAGAAAGTGCCAAAGTTGCTCGTAGAGGAAAAATCCACTAACTATGGCTGGTCGGGGATAAAAACCCACTAACTGTTGTTGGTCAAAAAGGAAAATTTACCGACCTTGGTTGGTCGGAAACATTTTATGAAAACGATAAAGTGATCGAGCAACATTTTTTATACTCGTAACTTTTTTACTAAGTTGGTCGACAAACAAAACATCATTTTTTATCAAATGGTTACCACAAATTCAAACTAGTCGACAATAAGTTGATCGACAAACAACACAATATTGTTATCTTTTTAACAGATACATATGCAGAGATGTAAAGTGTTTTACAAGACAATAGCAATTAAGATTGCGAACAATAATGAAAGTCTTTTATTAAAATAAAAAACAAAATACATCAGGAGTGAAATACAAATTTATTACATCAATATTCCCATTCTATTGGTTTCTTCCCCTCTTCTTTTGAAACAGGTTCCTCGCCAGCAGGTGGATCATTTAAAGCAAGAGGAGAATTTATGAAGTTAAGATCTTTGAGCATCCTGATATTCATCACGGATGGTCGATCTAGGAGGTGCTCGATAAAGTATTTGTTCATTTGGGGGCTTCTATTACAGATATATTTGTTCATTTGGTGGCACATTCTTATAACATCATGCAGTCGAGCATCAAATTCAACTCCACAAACTCACGCGGTCGGGGCCCAGACCAATCATCATTCAGGAGTTATTTTTCTTGCTCAGGAATTATTTTTGATATTGAAATTTAGGAGGCGTATTCAGAAGTTCAGGAGGTGCATTCAGAAGTTCAGGAGGCATATTCAGGAGTTATTATGCACATGCTATTGAAATTCAGAAGTCAAATTCAGCATCTACAGCACTGAGATCTTTGCTAATACTGTCTCGACCAACATTGAACAAGAAGTTGTATGAAAATGTTTCGAAGTCCACCGTAAACTTGGTACTAATCAGATTGAAGGTTGGGTTCAAAAGCTAGTATGTTACTCGACAAAGTATTCAGAGGAGCATAAATCAGAAGAATTAAGCACGTGAAGTTATCATTCAGTTGCTCGACACAGTCAGCAGTTGGTCGGCTAGCCAAACCAATCAACATACTTGAAGATTATGACAAGCTACAAGCTGCATACTATGGCATGGCTGCATCCAAATTCCCAGGGGTGATACATAGCACATGGAGTTCCTCAAAAGAAAGATTAGCAACCGTCGATCAGCCTGCATCATATGTCATCCAGGAGATAATGCACTTTATGTTGAACAAATCAAGAAGGTAGATCAAGAATTTCACGAGCACCGAGCAACACTGCAGAATAAATACTCCATCCTTTCAAGTAAACCATCAAGCATGGAGCATTGGGGGCTTCTGTTAATGCAAAAATTCTCCATCTACGAGGACCAATCAAAAAAGGACACATGTCATCCTACGTGGCAATATTCGACACCCGAGGAGAGTTGGTCGGCATCCGAGGAGAGTTGGTCGGCACCTGAGGAGTATTAGTCGGCACCCGAGGAGAGTTGGTCAGTACCCGAGGAAAATTAGTTGGCACCCGAGGAGTATTAGTCGGCACCCGAGGAGAGTTGGTCGGCACCAGAGGAGAATTAGTCGGCACCCGAGGAGAGTTGGTCGGCATACCAACCAGGAAGATCAAAGGATAACTACGCATTTAATGTGCATTAATGAAGATGGCATCGCATTTAATGAGCCTTAATGTACATTTATACTGTATTAATAGATGACAACACATAGCATACTAGGCAATTCAACAATTAGATTCGTTGAATGTAGACATAAATGTCTACATACAATGAATCTCTTTATCTCCCATCACTATAAATACATGTATTCCCTTAGCCAAAAGAAAGGAGATCAAAAGAGATCCAAGAGAACCTAGAAACCCCATACACAAGATACACATCATTTCTCTCTCTACACCCTATGGTGCTATTGTAAACCCCTGGGAATAAAATAACAGTGGACGTAGGCTTTATTCATAGCCGAACCACTTTAAAAATCTTTGTCTCTTATGTGCTTGATTGGATTGCTTTCATCTATTTATCTGTGATCATAAAAATGGGATTCGGTCCAATTTTTTGCATCAACAAGTTCATTCTGATATATGTGAATATAATGGTATTTTAACTAGAGGCGGAAAAAGATACTTTATTACATTCATTGATGATTGTTCAAAATTCACATATGTATATTTGATAAGACATAAGGATGAAGCTTTTTCAATGTTTAAACGTTTTAAAGCAGAAGTTGAAAATCAAAAGGAAAAGAAAATTAAAATTATTCGTAGTGATAGAGGGGGAGAGTATTTTCCAAATGAATTTGACTCATTTTGTGAAGAACATGGAATAATACATCAAAGAACTGCCCCTTATACTCCCCAACAAAATGGTTTGGCTGAAAGAAAGATTAGGACTCTTACTAATATGATAAATTCTATGTTGATTAATTCAAACTTATCAAACAATTTGTGGGGAGAAGCTTTACTCACCGCTTGTCATTTACACAATAGAATTCCATCAATGAAAACACATGTTTCTCCATACGAGGTATGGAAGAATCGAAAACCAAATCTGGACTACCTAAGGGTCTGGGGCTGTTTGGCTTTCTATAGAATTCATGACCCGAAAAGTTCAAAGTTGGGTGCAAGAGGAATTAAAAGTGTTTTCATAGGATACGCGGAAAATTATAAGGCATATAGGTTGTTGGACTTAAATTCTAATGTTGTAATTGAATCAAGGGATGTTGAATTTATTGAAAATAAATTTTATAAAGATTCATGTGTCGAATTAGATGCCAATCCTGATACATCCACTAGGTTGATTCCTAGACCATCAATTAATAATAAAAGGAATGAACCCGAAACAAAAATAGAACCTAGAAGAAGTCAACGTGCTAGAAAAGAAAAATCTTTTGGCCCTGATTTTATTTCATCTCAAGCCTTAGCCTTTTTGGTTGAAGGAGATAGAGATAATATTCTTAATAAAATGCCTATTTTAATTAACGTAGAAGAAGATCCTAAAACCTTTAACGAAGCAATGACTTCTAGAGATGCTTCTTTTTGGAAAGAAGCTATTAATGATGAGATGGATTCAATTCTATCAAATCAGACATGGATTTTAGTGGACTTGCCACAAGGATCACAACCTATTAGTAGTAAATGGCTATTTAGAAGAAAATGCAATACTGATGGTTCTATTCAAACCTTTAAGGCTAGATTGGTAGCAAAAGGTTTTAAACAAAGAAAAGGGATTGACTATTTCGATACTTATGCACCTGTTGCTAGAATTACATCCATATGTGTTTTAATGGCAATTGCATCTATTTATAATCTGTTTGTGCATCAAATGGATGTTAAAACAACATTTTTGAATGGTGACCTAGTTGAAGAGGTATATATGGAACAACCTGAAGGGTTTGTTTTGCCCAAAAATGAACATAAAGTTTGTAAATTAATTAAGTCACTTTATGGGTTGAAACAAGCACCAAAGCAGTGGCATGAAAAGTTTGATACAATCATTCTTTCTGATGGTTTCAGACATAACAACGCTGATAAGTGCATTTATTCTAAATTCACCAATGACTATGGTGTAATTATTTGTCTATATGTTGATGACTTATTAATTTTTGGTACAAACATGAGGGGTGTATATGAAACTAAGAAGTACCTTAGTTCACAATTTAAGATGAAAGATCTTAATGAAGTGGATACCATCTTGGGTATTAAAGTTAAGAAACATAGTGAGGGTTATGAATTATGTCAATATCATTACATTGACAAAGTTATTCACAAATTTAATCACTTGAAAATAAAAGAAGCAAATACCCCATATGATTCTAGTATAAAATTATTAGAAAATTCTGGCAGAGCAGGTGCACAACTTATATATGCTAGTGCAATTGGAAGTTTAATGTATGCGATGCATTGTACAAGGCCAAATATTGCATTTGCAGTAGGTAAAATGTCAAGATACACTAATAATCCAAGTATGGATCATTGGAAAGCAATTGGGAGGATTTTTGGTTACCTCAAGAAGACCAAAGAATTAGGTCTATTTTATTATGACTTTCCTGCAGTTCTTGAAGGATACTCTGATGCTAGTTGGATAACTAGTGCAAGTGATATTAAATCCACATCTCGGTGGATATTCACCTTAGCGGGTGGGGCGGTATCTTGGGCATCCAAGAAACAAACTTTCATTACACATTCAACAATGGAATCTGAGTTTATAGCACAGGCAGCAGCCGAAAAAGAATCAGAGTGGCTAACAAATTTATTATTGGACATAAAGTTATGGCCAAAACCAATGCCATCTCTTTCTTTATATTGTGATAGTGAAGCTACATTGTCTAGAGCGTATAACAAAGTATATAATGGAAAATCTAGACACATAAGTTTAAGACATGAATATGTCTAACAATTAATAACTTATGGAGTTATTAATATTATATATGTTCGAACAAATAAGAATCTAGCTGACCCTCTTACCAAAGGACTTTCTAGAGATTTGGTAAAAGACACATCTAGTGGAATGGGACTAAAACCATTTTTTCAATAGTCACCGGTAATGGTAACCCAACTTTGTAATAGCATTACCACTATTCCAAAGTTTAATGGGTAATAACAAGTTATCGATAAGTGATTAGTTTTTGCACTGAAATTTATACAATTTCATGTCCCTTCTAGGATGTTCAGTGCATATTGCTACGTCAAGAGGATGAGTTTAACTCTTAATGAAGTTCGTTGTCTAAAGTAGCAAGGAAATGCAAGATAACTTCACCTATATGAATATAGGAAGTGGTGCCGCTTCTAGCAAGATTTTGGGTTTATTCTTGTAAATATTCATGAAACCGAGATAGTGAACATGGACATAATAGTGCTAAAAACATATTGAACATCTCGTAGAGATTGGGATATCTCATGTGTGATATATATCCGATTCTAAATAATAAGACAAGGTTTAATGCATGGCACATCATTGTCTTATTAGAACTTTGATATATATTCACTGACTGAATGTTTAAATCGAAAGATACCTCCTTGTATGCATGAGCATATCACAAGAAGAAATTGCATTAATATTAAAATCTAGTGGGGGATTGTTGGATGATTTTAATATTAATGGGTATTAATGGTTAGAGAAAATGAAAGGTTAAAACCATTCATTAGTTGGAATAAGAAAAGACAAAGGGAAGTGGGAAAACCAAAGTCCCACATTGGAAAAGTGTCAAAAATTTAGTGGGTTAATAAATGCTCTTGTGTCATAAGAGATTACTTGTGTGCATTGAAGTGTATGCTACTAGTGTACACCTTAGGTCCAAGGATGGTGCTTTTCACCATCCGCACACGCACGCGCGCGTGTGCGAAAGTGCGATTGGGCGTTTAGGGCGCTTTAGAGGCGCACTTTGCACTTCGCAGTAGGAGCCTTTGATTTTTGACAACGTCAAAAGATCAAATGGTCCAGATTAAATCCATAATAAATGACACATAATTATGGCGCGAGTGTATCTGAATCGCCGGATTTTGGCGCCACTTCGTTAAGTGTTAATCCGTACAATCGCACCTTTTTAGTTCAAATCTGGAACATTCAAAATATAGTTATATATCCAAGGGCCGTGATTAAATGACCTTTGGATGTGGTGTCTGTTCATGAACAAACACCACAAGAGGCTATATATAGAAGGAAAAATTTTGTCATAATTAATTCTGAAAATTCTCTTTCTCTCTATTATTTCTTCTTACCAATTTCATAGAGTGTTCTGGGTTATTCTTCAAGTTTGCTACTTGAATAAACCCGTGTATTTGTTGTATCTTGGAGGTAATTTGCCTAGACCCGTTAGCAAAATCTGTACGAGTGGGGGTAAATAACACCTTAAGGACAGTAGTTTATTACGCCTCAAATCCAATCATCTGTTCATATTTTTTTCATAATTAAAAATTCCTCAACAGATGCATGTGTGGAGATAGCGATGAGGTGAAGTAAAAATGAGGATCGCCTGTAACAACCCTATGTTGAGCCCGTGGTATTCATAGCCATGACAAATATCATATCGTATGACAATATAAACTTTGATGGAGCTCAATTAACTTTTAGTTTTCTTTTAATTTTTCTGGAATCGATCGTTGCTTTAGTTTTATGTCCATGATTTTTTGTTTTTAGATTATGTAATTTTAGGATTTAAAATAATATTGATTATGGATATAGGACAATAAATATTTCATTTTCATTTTTAGTCCCTATTTTCAAATTAAAGGGACACGTGACATGCTGTGATTGGTTGACGTTTTGCGAATATGGGTTCGCGTCAGCGACTTTATTTAAAAATAGGTACTAAAACCAAAAATAAAATATTTATTGTCCTATTTTCAAAATACATATTACAATAGGTCCTAAATATACAAATCCTTTTATTTTCCTTTTCTCTCACTTTTTCAGTTTAAAAGAAAGACAATGTGGTCAGTTAATGTCTGTACCATCACTGCAAGTGGAATTGCTCTTCATATTGTGTAGGAGATATCATTAAAGCTTTTAACATTGGGTATTTCTTGATATAAGATACATTATCTAATTGAATTGATATTTTATATTTTCACTTGAAATTCTAATTTGGTTTTAAATTTGTGACGACGACACACATATATACCATACAGTGTATCTATAATGGTTTATATATACATAAACAACTTTTTATACATGTGGCGCTCATGGTGGGAAATTTTATTTTTGAATTTTTTTTAATTTTTATAATAGCCGTCTCAATAATGAATGACACATTATTATATCATTTTTCCGATTTCTAATACCTCTTTACAAGGTTAATATATATCGTTCATCAATGCTTAGTATAATTTGGTATACTAGCCATAATGAATGCTCTTCTAAATAATATATTTTTATAACTAATTTGAAAATTTTAAATAGAGTCGGTGTCCTTATATTTCTATTTAGTAATTTTATTGATTTAATATTAATATGAATTTTGCAATTTATGTAGATTCATGTTCCTATATATATACTAGCGGATATCTATGCCTGAAGGCTCAGTGAAATTTCCAAAGTATGTAATCGTGAAACGGTTAAAATTTCAAAAGTACGTCATTGCAAATACGACAAAAATATCGTTTCCCAATAGAACATCTATACATCGTTCCCTAATTTATTTAAGTGCATAAATGTTACATGTAACTTAACTCTTTTTACACCATACATATAATTGTGTGGTACTTAATATAACTATTACATGATTACATCGCATGGCAGATATTATTTTAATACAATTGTTACTGTATATATAAGGAAAACTAAATAATAAATGACATTTGTGTGATGAAGTTGTTGGTAAATGAATTTCCCAACTCATCAACATTCATGTATATCTATTACTCGTGCCTGAAGGCACGGTTCAACTTCACAACAAATATAACATATTCTTGCGACATGTATGGTGTAAGCACACCACGTGCCAAATTTATTTTTTACTGACTACAAATCCAAAAAACGACTTTAACTAAGACTTGTAATCATATAATTTATTATAAAATATAAAAACGTGTACACAATATAGAAAATTGGGGCAAAATGTCCTATAAGACTATACAAACTCTCCGACAGCTAGTGAGCTTGAATCAATCACGAAGAACCTTTACATCCATTAATTGACGCTATTTCCATTGAGTAATCGTAAACATACTAAGACCTGTAAACTCCAAATGATAAGTTGAACAAAATTATGTTGTGGCGATGGTATATGCTCATGCCAATGGCACACATATATTTTTAGTATAGCACGCACTTAAATATTTCCATTTATCTGAATTATACCACCATATGCTGTATTTTGACTTTGATAGAAAATTCTCAATACCTTCAAACCCAAAATATCAAAATCTTAAAAGGTAAACTTATATGAAGCATGGTTGAATATTAAATAACATATTTTTTATGCTCTTTTCTCCCCACCATGCTTCTTTAATAGCTATAAAAATGCAATTAACCAAAAATTCCAATTAGATACCAAATAGAAAGTAAATAATAAAATGTATTGAAGAACTAAGGACAATATCGTAAACCCGTAAATAAACACCATATCTTAAACCCCCTAAATCTAGAAAGTTAGAAACACAAACCTATATTCAAACCAATAAAATATCATGAATGTTAGCCATAATTGGAGTGCAAAGATATAAGATGAACAGAAAAAAAAAATGAGTTCAAATAATTGCTTAACTAATAGTATAACCAATCAGTGTGTCAAAATACAATTGAAGCCTAACTTTCTATGGCTTATTTAATGAGATACACAAACGGATTATTGGCACAAAACATATCAATAATCCAATATTTAAACAAAGATGGGATGAGTTAAAACACTAATTCATCCTAACACCTGAAGTACTCTAGAAACAAAAAAATACTCATACAACCAAACCTTAAATCTCCAATCTCAAACAATTATTTTGACCGCCCTATACACACAATCTTACTATAGATAGAAATCAAAGTCTGCAAAAAAAATATAATAGTCAAAGATTACAAATTTCGTAACTCTTAATGCATTTCCTGCAAAGAGGAAACAATGGCAAAACTTAAGTCATTTTAGCCTATTATCAACTGTGACCCCGAGGAAAACCACTCTTGCTGATTTATTGGTCACGTCTGTGCATTCTTCCATGGATTTAGCTTTGAAAACTTTCCATCCCCTATAATAAGTACCATCAATTACATTACCATTAATTATAATAAAAATAAATAAATAAAAAAGAATTATAAAATCAGTAAAATAAATTTTATCCACCATTATACCTCTAAGTATCTACTAATAACAAAGATAGGAGCACTGAGTTAAAGTCCAATAAAATTAAAACATAAGAGGATTTATAGAGATACCTTATCTGCAAACAACAATTAATATAATCTTGGAGACCAAAATTGATTCAACCATGTGAAATCTAACCACACAAGAGGATGCGAAGTACTTTGTAAGATATGCACATTTTCCTTCCAAATAATGAAGATGAAAAAATTGAACTTTATGTACAAATCTTAGTTCCATGTCAACATTCATATAATTTATCGACCACGCTAATTCTATGTAGATTTTGTTTCATGGGTTGGCACATAAATTTTTGAACTGTTTTGATTGGTACACCTAATTTTTTTACTGACCACGATGTATCTTGGAATCCTTTTCTCCTTCCAGGCTCTAGGAACAAAGCATATACATAGTATAAATCATGAATATGCAATATTATAAGCAAGAAATGGATGGAATAATAAAAAAATCCTCTATAGACATACATTCAAACATGTGATGTTCAAAGAATTACAAAAAAATAAGGATAAGGGAATCATTAAGAAAAACTAAAATAGTAAACACATTGTTCCATAGCAGTTGCAATTTACCATAACCTAAGGTGATAGTTTTCAATGAAGTTTTAAACCATGCTTTCACATTACCTGAAACAAAAAGGGCATGTCATGCCCAAAGATGTGTTGTGTGTTACAGAGTAAGCAATTATACATTCCCCCTTACATGAATAGCGCCGAGTGAGGGAGATCTTTTTCAATTTTTTCTGATTTGGAAAGCAAGGTGGAAATGGAAAAAAATTGATACGTAGTTATGAATGTGGTAAAAAAAAGAACCTGATTCTAAGGCATTTTTAACGAAGGAATGCAAGATTTCACCAAGGTTTTCCTAACGGTTTTAGAAGAAACCCGCCTCGAAACCATCTGGGCCGGGGAGCCTTTGAAGTCTTCATCAACTTTAGGGAAGCCCATGTTTCATTTATACTAACATCGCAAGTTATATTCTCCCTTTTTTAAATATTAAGTCTGGGTCGATACGTTATCCCACCCACCCAAGCTGGAACTAGTATTCTGAGTTGAAAACAAATCTTCGAAAAAAATTCTACCATTATTTTTTATAGTTACCTCATTGTAACACCACTATTCCATGCTTCTTGAACCACTTGTTCCCTATTTTTCTCGTGAAAGGTGACAAATTTCAACAATGCCTATATAGATATGGAAGAATTAGAAGATTTTGAAGTAAAGTAATGTGGTAAAAGATAAATTGAGGGTACCATGATCTCAACCATTAGATAGAGAGTTGGATTGTTAGGAAAAATAGAACTGTACGACACCCACTTGTATTTTTTTGGTTAATAAGATAATGTTAAGACACAAAACTCCACAATCCTGCAAATACAAAGTTAATATATATAGATTATAAATCAGAAACATATAACACTACAAAGTATTAATCATAATTTTGAAAAGGGAAATCATTTAACGTCTCTTCATTTAAATGAATTAGTTCCCCCAATGCCATCTTGGAGATCATGGAAACTCTAGAGATGCTCAATCTTCAAGAAACAACAGTTCAGAACAATTAAGCAAATAGAAGTCAAGAGTTTGATCTGAATGAGGCATTTTCTTAACATAACAAAATATAAAATCCTTGAAACAAAATATGGAAAAACTTGATTCTCTTTCATTTTTCATAAAATGGAAACACAAATATGGAGGAATGTATGTTAATTTTAAACTAAAGAACCTACCAAAGTCCCCTCGATCACAAATTTCCAAAATTTTCAAAATAAAACATTAACTTAACTTTCATTCGCAAAATGTTTAAACCAAAAAACATAACATTTATCCAGAGAAGCATTACAAAAGCATCGTATACATGTATGCTTAGATATAATATATGATCTTGCCAATTCTGCTCCTTGCGTGCATTGTGTGCATTTGGTCCTTATGTGCATTGTGTGCATCGGCTTAAGATAATAATAATAATAATAATAATAATAATAATAATAATAATAATAATAATAATAATAATAATAATAATAATAATAATAATAATAATAATAATAATAATAATAATAATAATAAAGCATGGTGTGCCGTTGGTCCTTGTTGAACTCTATGCTTAATTCTGCTGAGCTTCCCAACAATTTAGAAAAGAATTTAATGTCTTCTTTTTTAGAAATTATAGATGGAAATGGGCTTGTTTCTAAATATATGCTCATTCACTTTCTTATTGAAGAAGGCTGCAGTTTTCCACGACTCATGAATAATTTGACCTCAGACTTTTGTCAATTATAGTCCGCTGATTTCTTGAGTTGCACAAATTGAATGCAATGCTTGGAATTGAAATGCGAAGAATGAAAAAAAGTCAATTAGGTAAGCTCGTATGCTCAACTCCAAAGCTTTTAAAATCAAAATCCTTTCCATATGAAAATAGTTTCAACCTTTGTAACTTACTGAACACAAAAGGACACACTTCCACACATTATTTTTACATAAAAGTAGTGTGAAAAGTACCTAATGTATTGATATAACAACAAAATTAGAATTTATCCAGCATCTAAAAGAAAGGTTGAGCAATCATAATTCATAGTTGTTATGATAAATGATTACTACCAAAGGGAAGAGAAACTTGGTTATTCTTAAAAAAATAATGAAAGGATTATTGTTCTATTATCGATGTGTTTGGGCGGGGTAATGAAAGTTTGGAGGTACAATGAAAGTTAGGAGAGTTAATCCAAGACACTTATTTTATCCGAACGAATCATTGCCCTTATTGTGCTTTTATATTTTGCAAATTCAAGCACTATATTCCAACATAAAAATATATTAAAAGTGAATCATAGTCCTTACTAATATATAATAAAACTATATTCCAACATAAAATTCCATATCACTTTAGTGAATAAATTGAGTGCATTTGTTTTATATTATTAATTTACAATAAAACTAATTTGTTGATATCATTACAAACTCACATAAAACGAGCTCTATACATTATTGTAATCAATCAAAAGTATCCTCTCAATCTAGACCTATTCAATTCATCCATCCAATATAATAATCATTGAATACCAGAAATCTATCATCAGTGCATTATATACCTAGTAAAATGGCAGACAAACAGTGTAAAATGGAAAAAACTTATGTCATATAGAGCTTTGACATATATGGAAAAAATCGTGTCATGTAATGGAAACTATATCCGTACTTTCTTTGTTACCATTTTAAATGTTGGGAAGAGGGTGATAGGGACATAGGTTATAAATATTCAATCTCAATTAATAAAGTTCTACTAATTCGGTTTGGGATTTTTAGGTATTTTTAAAATGGTATACCCTAAAAATTCAAACAAAAAAATTACATATGGTATACCATTTCAAAATACCTAAAAATGGTACCGATTTAGTATTAGGTACCTATAAATCACTTTTATCATTTTGAGGGTATACTCTATAGGAATTAGTATTACACGAATTAGTAGATTTGAACTAAAAATAATATAAACAAATTAGTAGAGCATAAAAAAATATGTATATCCAAAGAGGTGGGAGATGAATACCTGATTTTACAGAGCCAAATAAATACTAAGTATAACCAAATCGATACCTGCAAAACGAAAATAACGATTTGAGAAAGAAGCAAAAATACAACAACAATAAGTCATAAATTTGTATTGTACCAAAGAATCAAAACCCACGAAACCACCTATAAAACCAAAATAAAGATCTGAGAAATAACCGCAAACACAACCGCAATAAGTTATAAATCTGATTTATACTAAAGAATTGAAACCCACGAAACCCTAAAAGTTGAATCAAATACAAAACCAAAGCATATAATCTAGTATGGATCTTACAGGTGCGTGTGTTCATGTGTTTGTGTGAGGGAGAGGGACAGAAAGAGGAGAAGATAGTATGTGTTCGAAGATGGATTTTGAGGACGGGGTAGTGAGAGAAGAGAGCGTGTCAAGTAAAATTTTGAAAAAAGAGAAAAATGGGTATTTGAAACAAAGCGTAATGATTTTGCTCTATTTGGGAAGGATAGTGAAATGTTTAGGCGGGCTAACAAATTTGGGAGTGGATCAGAATCGTTGATTTAGCAAAAGAAAATATGTGGCAAAATCTTAAACGTTATTGTGCTTTGACATTTTCAAAAATTCAAAAACCATGCTCCTTTATCTCTCTCTCTCTCTCTCTCTCTCTCTCTATATATATATATATATATATATATATAGAGAGAGAGAGAGAGGAAGGCTCTCCTACATCACACTATATACATTAAACCATACATCACGCCTAGTTCCAGGCCCTAAGAAACCTTTTTTTGAATTTTTTATTTTTCACTTGAAATTAACCTTTCAATCAACATATATTCAAAAGAATTACGTTAAAATACATTTTCTTGCTATTTTTAAAAAAATGTACAAAATTCCGTAATTTTTTTTTCACTTGAAATTACCTTTAAAATAAGGCAATTTCAGCATTTTTTGTTGAGTTTTAAAAAAACTGCTAGAAATTGTATTTTGAAGTAATGTTTTGAACATGTGTTTATTGGAAGGTTAACTCCATAGGTAAAATAAAAAAATTGAAAAAAAAAGGTTTTTAGCCCTAGAACTATGTGTAATTTATGGGTGATATATGAAGCGTGATGTATAGGAGACTTGATCTCTCTCTCTCTATATATATATATATATATATATATACAATAAGTTACAAAACGTATGTATGTCATAAGATAGAGCTATGATGTCATAGATTATTTTTTCTTGTAATACCCATTTTGCCCCTTAAAATTTGAATTCCCCCTCTTTTCATACCCTCTACTTTATTTCCCCCTCTTATTCAAAATTCAAACTTAAGGGTGCAATAGTATTTTGCCATTCTACCATCCTTACCCAAGCTTACCCGTCTACTCTTCTAATCTTTTCTCTCTTCAGCCTCCTATTGAAACAACAACGAACATCAACAACTAGGAGAGAGTTTCACCAACTGGGAGATAGATAAACCATAACGAACAGTACACCTGTTCTAATCGTTTTGTTTCCATGCATCAACGAACAGTACGACTGTTCATCAACAACGAAGATCAACAACAAGGAACATCAACAACTTTTCAGCCTCCCATTAACTCTGGTAATCGTTTGGGTTGTATGACTTTTCATTGAACAACGATTTTTTTGACTGCACATCAATAATGATTCTAATCATTTTTTGGATTTTTATTCAACATTAGTAACCGTTGCTCACTCATTCCCCCTTTCATTTTGCAGGTACGTCTCTCTCTCTCTGTTGCTCACCACCTTGTTCTGTGAACCAACCTGTTGAACCTGACACCAACATTCATCCACCACCTACATCATCTCCATTCACCATCTACATTATCCATCCACCACCTAAAATATCCATCCACCATCAAACTCAGATTTTAACCCGCTACTATACACCACCATCATAAACCACTAATACCATTTAACTCGGCACCACCATACATCCATCACTTACCCAACATCACCATCCACCACCTACACCTAAGAACCCATCGAGAAAATAATGCGACTGTTCTTCGATTCTAGACGACTCCAATAGATAGACCCATTTGGGTTTATTTTACTTAATATCGATCATTTGCAGATGCTCAGTTTTTCGATTTCTCTCTGTTCGGACATTATTTTTAGGTTTAGATGAGATTTTTTGGGGTATATTATTTTTGGGGGTTAAATCAGGTACCCTTTCCCTCTCTCTCTCTCTCTCTCTCTCTCTTTACCCACCTCGATTTATATTATTTAGGGTTTTCGCTTGGTTTTCATATTGGGTGTTTTTATTTATAACTCAATAATCTGTTTACACACCCCAATTGAAAAATGATTAATTGAAAATGATGAAGTTAAAAAAAGACATTTTTTCCCTTTTACTACCCGCCGATCAGTTCACGCGTAAAACTAAAGATATGTAGTTAACATTCTATAAAAGATATGTAGTTAACATTCTATAGCTGATTCACAACTTCCATAGAAAATAACCAATCCATTAAATAGAATAACTGGTTAAAGGAAAAAAATAAAAAAATCTTTGATATGATGTGTCGTTCGTTCTTAATTCGAATGCAAATTAGCTATTAAGCTAAATAAGGGCTGTTTTTTTTAATTATTTTGATAGGATTCTATCTTCTTTCTTATTTTTAAACAACTTTGATAATATAAATTTGTATTGGGACATCCTAATTTTCATAAATGTTCTTCTTTTTGAGTTTTAGGCTTATTTATGTACCAGAACAGTAAATATCAGAATAGTAGTTAAGACCAAACTTTCTTCTGTTTAAGTTTTAACAATCTTCTTTTTAATCAACTTGCTTGATGTCAAACACTGCATTTTTAGACTTTATTTGTGTCAAATAGTGCGTCGACATGTTTTTAACAAATGGTGCGTTGACATGTTTTTAACAAACAGTGCGTCGACATGTTTTAACAAACAATGCGTCGACATGATTTTGGAGAAACCGAACTTTGTATTACTAATATAAATTATGATTTTGTGCAGTTGAGTTTTTCTGCATTCAGTAAATGGTGTTGTATCTTAAAATATTTAGTAAACTTCATAACAGGTAGATGTAAAGACCTCACCTAGCAGCAGATTAAATATGAATATTAGGTCTTTGAATCAACTAATATATGTGGGATTCAGATAAGTGTTTAGGAACGCATGGACTTATTTCAACTGTCCTATTTATGTTCGATGATGTTTTGATTTCAATATGATACCTTTTTTGGGAGCTCTATCTATCTCTTTTCTCTATTAACCTTTTCCTATTTGGCAAACCGATATATGGTTTTACATTATACCCTCTGTTCTCTTTCTGATTCTCTTCATTTCTTCCTCTACTCGAGTTTTTTTCTATCACATTATCTCTTTTTATAGATAATTTCCTTCTTTCAGTAGAGATATTTTCCTTTATTATACTAACATTAAAAAATTTCAGATTTTAGGCTTTACGTGAAACTTGGATAAATACTAGATTGTTAGGGATAAAAGCGGTTCATGCACAAAGTGACCACACATTATTATGTGAGTATTATTTGGAATCTGAGTGGCCTTAGATTTTTCTTATAATTTAGTTTTTATGGGGATGTTTCTATATTGTGGTTTAGAGACATTCTTACTCGATTCATGTGTTGATATTTTAGTTTTCTTTGATCTATTGGGGCATCGTGGACTTCATCACTAGATTCGTGAAAGTTATAATGTGAAAGTTCTTTTTCCGAAGGTTCTGCGAATATGCTTTCAGTAATGCTTCCTTGGTCTAATTAAGAGTTGAACTTTTAAATATTCTTTCAATTAATGAAGTTCTTTTTCCTTTCATGAATTTCTTACTTATATGCAGATTTGGATACTAGCAGTCCTTGGGATGGTGTTGTTTATATGATTAATTTACTTTCACAAAGCTCATATACATTTTATTTTTTTCCAATTTGATTAAGCGTATTAGCCCTTTCATTTGAAACTAGTAGAAATAATTCACCCTGGGTTGGAAGTATGTTACAGTAATCCAATTTACTTAGGCATCTTATATCCTACATTAGGGAATGTTATGGTAAGTTATGTTGCATTTTATATAGAGTTCAATGTAGCATGCGGTGCCGAGAAATTGTTTGGTCGAGCTTGGTATTTATCCCTTTCTTTCGGTAAGGTTCTTACCATTCTCTCTTAATAGGCTCCGATCATTATAACTTATGAGGAATATTAATATATGTCATCTAATTTTTTTATGGCAGCATTTGTTTACCAAGGGAAAAATTGGGAAGTTCAAGGCTTAACGTGAACGTGATATCACCATTGATTTCGTCTTGCTCATCATTGACTTGACTAGTGTTTTTTCACGAATTGAGTTAAATTTATCATTGATGTATTAATACGTTGGATATTTTATATTTCTCATTGATCTATTAATGATGTTGTTTACATAAGGTCCAAGTCGGACTATTATTATTGTTATTAGTGTATTTTTATCTGTTAAACAGGGTGGACAGTCCTATAAATAAATGAATTTTTGCCCAAATTTTTTAATTTATTTACGTTTTTGTGTTGTAAAATAATCTTGAGTTAAATTATATATGATTCAACTTTGCCCAAATTAATAATCGTATAGTTGATATTTTGTTCCTAAAATAGCGAATTCTTCTATAAATAAAGGTATTTTTTGTCCAAAGTTTTTAAGTTATCAGATTTAGCATTAATAATAGTATAATTGGTATTTTTGTTCTTAAAGAGGGTTAATTGTCTCATAAATAAAGGAAAATATACCCAATTTGATTAAACTAATAGGTTCGTACCATAAGTTATTTAAAAAATTATTTATATGTTGTGAACTAAATACAACGTATGGTCTCATTAACGACGTATATTTTCAAAAATTAGCGTCGTGACTTCAGGCACGGGCATACCATAGTATGTATGTATGTATATATATATATATATACACATACATATACATATACATGTGTGTGCGCGTGCGCGTGCGCATAGATACATATAATATAAAAAAATCTACAATACGTTTGCGTATCGTGCGGGGTTAAAATCTAGTTGATTCTATTTATAAACATTTAACCCTCCCGATGCTTCAAGAAGAGATTTAAAATTGATTTTGTACTTATTTTTCATGTGGATGTTCTCCTTACTTCTTATTTTGATTTTCCAAGCTAATATGTATACCTTTTATCACGATTTGTTTCTTTGTTAAACACAAAAAAGGAGTAAAGACAAGCCATAAACAACGAGATAAAGAAAATGGAGGACATTATTGCAACTTTGAAGTATTGTGGGTAACTTATTCAACCCTATCCTTAGGTAAGAACTAGTAGAAGTTGTTCCTTTAAAATTAACATTTGATGTAACAAAAGCAAGCAAATCCTGGGAACTAGTCATGATAGGCTCTTGAAAACTCAACAAGATCTTGCTTCGCTTTGGCAGATACTTCCTATAGCTGTAAGCATGCCTGCATCAGGTTAAACAGTATTTGGAATAAGCATGAATATTATAAACATGTTTACTAATTACTAGACCATGCATACATGTGAGTATTTTTTTCACCCATATAGATTATGTTCGAATTAAAATAAAAATGGTACTTTTCCCAAACTCAATAATCACGTTCATTAGGCAAACAAAATTAATTGATTTTTTTTATCACAACACAAATATCTTATGTGTATAGCATCCCACATCTCCAACATTTTGGATGGTCTTAGACGTGTAAGCACACAAACCCACATATATTTTACCTGATCGAACCATACATCTACATGTCATTTAGTCGAAAAATAGAAAGGGTCAAGTGTAAAAACTATTCTTGAAGTATTTTTAATGAAAAAACTTTATGAACTATGAATTTCATTGGTCAAAATCTCTTCGTGTTACTAAAAATTCTCCTGATTGGATTTTTTTCAACAATATCCATAATATATGGGGATTTTATTTTATCTTATTAAAAATAGTCTAAGGGAATTTATTGAAACAATGAATATTTTGCTGGTGTGTATGATTGAATTGGTGGGCATTTTTTTTATGGAAAAATGTCAATAATATCCATTATCAAGTTGTAGCTTAGATGGAAAAACAGAAAATAAAATCAAAGAAAATTTAGAAAATAAAAAAACACTAAAAATAAGAAAAATAGAAATATTTTTTGGGATTAACTCAGTTTGGTGGAGTTTTAGAGTTTAACTCAGACTCATGAAATCCATTACTATTGGTCTTTAATTAGATATAGTTGCCTATTTTGGTTGATCAAGATTAATCTCATATGGGTTTTTAGTTGGGATGGGAGCCTTAGACTCCATTGGGTTGGTTACCTAAAGGAGATCACTTCCTTATTTTTTTAGGAGTGGGTTCTCTTATATAAGATATTTCATCCATGTCTTTTATTTAATAACTAGATAATAACTTTGTGAGTGAAAAATTAAGGGTTTCACTTTTGTAGAAAATTAGTTATTTTTGGGTATTATCTATTGAGGATTTCACTACACCAAATCTGACGGATTGTCGCGGTCATTAACCTTGACAAGTTGGACTTGTCAAGGTCAATGCTCGTGACAATTCTGGGGGTGACAACTTTGGTTATCATGGACTTGTCACGGTCATGTCACAGTCAATTACCGTAACAAGATTAGTCACGGTTAATAACCGTGACAAACCCATGGTAATGTGTAAAAAAATTTCATAGTCAATGACCGTGACAATTCTAGAAAGAATTGAAAAAAAATCTATTGGGCATTATGGCTACTACCACTGTCCAGCAGTATATTTGTACCTGTTATAGCAACGTTGTACCTGTTCAAACATTATATGTCCAAATAAATTAGAGATAATGCAAATATACATTCAAAATAATATGCGTCATGATATAATCCAAATATAATTCAAATGTAACAACTCAAAATAATTCAATTTAAATAATGTCACTACATGTATGGGGTAGGTCTGAGGAGGTGAATAGGCCACACGATATACGAATTAATACACCCAGCAATGTGCATCGTACCGCATTGTTCGCACAACCACAATAAGGAGTTCTCCTTCCCGGGTATCACATGCATGATGAGCACCTTGGCCTCGATGTCTTAAAGCAAGTGTCCATGAACTGACATACCCTGGACGGTATTCGGGTCCCTCAACCCCCGCCTTATCCACTGGCCATCAAATATGTCCTGTATAAACACGCTCGGCCAACCAAGTGTCGACATCAGGTGGTCGAAGGGAGCCAAATAAGCGACTGGACCATTAGAGTCCGCACGTGTTGGCGATGAGTCAACGAGGTCCACATCCTCATTCTCCTGCACCTCCTCCTCCACCACCACCTTCTCCTTCCATTTACCCTTACGGTTTCTGCCTAACGAACGCTTCATCAATGAGAACATATCTTAGACCGTCGCTTCCAAATGGGACAGCGTCACGTCATGCGAGTCCATCGTTCGATCCAACCCGGTGTCGCTCATCTCCAATCCAATGATCCTATATTTGGCCACCCGCGAGCTCACCCTCCTTGTCCTCCCCTTGCGATCAGAGCCAAGCACTTGGTTGATGCATCTGTGGACAAAGATACCTTATCGGCATCAGAGTGCGACTCATGCACTTCCTTAAGCTTTTCCTGAAACGACAAAAAACACATGATTAGTTAAATAAGTAAATAAAAAAATTATAACGTAATTAACCAAAAGTAAACTGTCGGATTCCTTACAACCGTGGCCGCTACGCTCGGGGACACCTATTTATCCTTCCCCTTCTTCGTACGAATATCCACATAAGTATCGAGCCTATGTGGCCTACCCCCAGGGCCACTACCCGTACCCTGAATTAAAATAATGCAAAATTAATATCGGCCCCGCAACGTAAAATAATGCAGAATAATATATTTCTATAATTATAGAAAAATTAAATCTTACCATCATCCTATGCTCTACCTCAGCGTAAGACGTTTGACCGGAGTAGTGCACATCCATCTTTTTCGCCCGATTTTCCCTCCCTGATTGGCAAGATGCCAATTGTCACTCCCCGATCTCATTGTCAATGAACTTTTTCCATTGTGCCAATGAGATCGGCTCCTTCGGCGGGACGGAGTCACACACTTGGATAATGGACTCTCGAGTGTTCCCAAAGTACCTGGTCCACATATTTTTCTTCCACATCTTGTGTTTCTCCATCAACTGCTCCAAGACGGAATCGCATAGTTTTAGATCCAGGCTGAATTGTTCCTGTCCAACAAATACAATGTTAGTTGCGAATAAATATAAATATAAATTTAAAATGAAATTGAAATTGAAATTGAAATATTCATATAAATATAAATACATTACCTGTAGTGCCGCCCAAATAGCTAACTTGAGCTCATTTGGCACCTCCCTCCAACTAGTGTACCCCGGGTCGATGATCGTCTTTACCATCTCGAGGGATCTCGCTAATAGTCCCGTCTTGTTCTCGATGGTCAACCCCAATTTTTCATATTTGGGGAGCTTAGGGGCTGAGGAGCCCTCGTCGCCTTCGCTACCACCGAGCCTAGACGACATCATCATAATCAACATCATCATCCTCGCCTTAATACCTGGAGGAGACATTTTCTGTAAAAAAATGTTGTCATTAGTACAAATCAAAATGAATTAGAAGAAGACATGCAAATATGTACAATTATTACAAATCCAAATGAATTATTACTGTACAACACCTCAATTCTGAATTCCAAAACAACAGCATCTAACTCATAATATGTACAATTAATAAAAATCCAAAACACCCCCACCCCTACTGCACACACACACGGACACTACATAAGAGTGAAAATGATAAAGTGCAAATCAATTAAAAGCATTAAAAATGGATTGAAAAAGTACAAATTGGAATATTTATTACAAATTGACAAATTGTTTCAAATTCGGGTTATCATAAAAAATGGATTGATATTCGGTAGGAGCAGCCAAGTCATCCACACTACTATTTAGACGCTTTGGCGCATGTAGGACAGTTGACCACATGTCATTATTGATATACTCTGAGTAAAACACTTAATTGACCTTTTGAAATGTATAAACAAACGGCTCATCGCTCACGTGGTCGTTGCTCTTCAACTTAGACAAGTCAACCATGATAAAATTGGTGTCAGGATCAACTTTACAAGCATTTTAATCCTCAACTCTTACCTAGTCACAGTAAAATACAACATCTTTGAAGCTTATATAATCCAATTCAAATATATTTCGAATTACACCATAGTAAGCCATTTCAGCTTCAACGAGGTTTTTATCTTTTGCGTTCGCTCAAAAGAATGTAAGAGCCTTGTATGAAATGCCCGAGTTATGTACATACGTACTTTTGTCTTACACTTTTGCCCAGAATACGTAACCGTTCAATCGATACTTTTTGTACTCTTGTGCCATGAATAAGGGTTCAGTGGCTAGACGATCAAGCCTTGATATCGCATCACCCGTCTTTAAGAGCTGAGAATATAGATAAATTATTTAGATTAGTTGTAAAGTTCGAGTGTAATGTAACGTTATATAACGACCATTTTCATTATAATTACCTCTTGTGACAACCACAACCTAAATTCGTTGTCTGATTGTACCATTGTTTTTCGTCTTTTATTGTTCTCACAGGCTTCATATTTTCTACATATTACAAAATTAATCATGTATAAAATAATCTAAAATATTTTAAAATAATGTGAAACTTAAAATAATTTAAAATTACTTTTTCCATTCTTCGACATTTTCATGTGTGTCAAATAGATGACGAGCTACCTGTTCACGTTGCAAACTCATTAATGCCACTCGTTTTCCCATCACGTGACCACCTTCATCGATGAATTCATCAGTGTCATCAACGTTTGTCGAGTCAGGCATATATTACTGAATATAGATTGATGACTACACGGTGATGTATTCCTCTGCAATTGATCCTGCAATGTATCGCGTATTCTTGACGTAATCTTTAAAAACTTTCATCAATCTTTCAAACGGATACATCCACCGATATCTAACTGGACCACAAAGAAGTGCCTCGTCGCATAAGTGTACCAACAAATGAACACTTATGTCAAAGAATGCTGGGGGAAAGTACTTCTCCAACACACAAATTGCTTCGGCCACCGTCAATTTTGCGACCACTATATTTTCTCGATTGACTACCTTCTCACACAAAAGTGAGAAGCAGATACTAATTTTCATAATAGCCCTCCACAAATCCTTGTGCTTAGAGAAACACTGCTTAAACAATAGAGGAACTAATTGCATGATCACATGCCAATCATGGGACTTACACTTATGTAAATCATGAGTAACATAATGTACAATCCTTTACAAGTTGGACGAAAAATTAGATGGGCCCTTCAAATTATATATTGTATCTAAAAGCACCTTCCTTTCCCCACTCGTCAAAGTAAACACACCAGGGGGAATTATTGTCCTTCCCCTATTATCTTCTTTCAACCATAGTTGTGGCTTAAGTTTCAACGATTTAAGGTCTTTTCGTGCATTTTCCACATCATTCGAATGACTTCCCGCAAGTTAAGTGCCCACAATATGTTCAGTGAGGTTCTTCTCTGCATGCATCACATCCAATACATGGCGCACCGGGTTATTCTTCCAATAAGCCAAGTCAAATAAAATTGACCTCCTAGACCATGCCTTTCTTATCTCAGTTTCATTCCCAGTTGGGGTCTTTTTATACTTGACATTCTTAAATTTGTGATTCTTACATGTCATATTAGGGCCACATTCAGAAGATTTACTTTCAATTTCTGAACTTAAAAGTTGTCTCGTTCAACCCTGCCCGATAAAAAATTGGAACCTTTCTCAAATTTGAATCTATAAGCCGGGGGTAAAAACCTCCTATGGCAATGGTATACATTTTTCGAGCTAGCAGATAGAAGAAGAGATTCAGTCTCCTCTCCACAAATAGGACACCCTAAATAACCATGTACTACACAACCAGATAATGCCCCATAAGCTGGAAAATCATGAATTGCCCATATCAACATAGCTTTCAGCGTAAACTCTTTTTTCTTAAAAGAGTCAAATGATTGAACACCCTCTTCCCAAAACTCATTTAATTCTTATACCAAAGGAGCCAGGAAGACGTCGATGTCATCACTTGGTGCCTTTGGCTCAGGTATCAACAAAGACAGCTGTTGATGTAAAAAATTAGATCGTATCTAATTATTCAATCACAGATAAATAAATGAGACAAAGATTTTAAAGTGGTTCAGCTTTATAAGAATGGCCTACGTCCACTGTTATGTTATTGCTGAGTGTTTAGATATTCTCGATTTACAAGTTCTATCAAGAAATTTCGTCCCCCTCAAATGAGGATTGTACAATGTATTTATAGCCCTGAGGCTGTAATGTGAAAGGGTAATACATTAAATGATGTACATATGAAAGGGTAATACATTCAATGCCCCTTAAGCATGTACGTCTGAATGATAAGCATTTAATGAACAGTCAAACTGTTGGTTATCCTTCTATTAATGCTTTGTTCGAGGTGCAGCTCGGACCGCCTGAGTTGCTCGGACCGCCTAAGCTTCTCGGTACTCAAAAGTTCCTCAGAGAGTTCTTGTTCCTTGGAGCGTATGAGTTCCTCGGGGAAGTAGTGTTCCTCGTTGTAGTATGGTTCCTCGGAGCGTGTGAGTTCCTTGGAAGTGTTTGTTATTGCCATGTAGATTACCACGTGTCTTCATTCAATTAGGCCATGTCAGCAGACTAAATTTGGTATCAACAGAAGCCCCCAATGTTTCATAGTTCGAAATTTGAGGAGTGTGGAACATTCTTTCTCGGAATATGGTAGTTTTAAATGATCCTCCTTATTTTTAGGAGTGTTTCCTTCATATTTATTTCTCCTTCCAAATTCGTAGAATCAGGCTTTTTTGAATTTCTATGCCCGCTTCGATTCTCGCGCCCCTTTTCATCTTTTTAGTCACCGGTAACGTAACCGTCTCTTTTTGTAATCATTACTTTTCCTTTTTCCAAGGTAGAGTAGTTAAACGCTGCAGAAAATCCCATCGTCTTCTACTTTTTCAAATTTGTATCTTCGAGTTTTCCGTCGTCTCTTTCTCTCCTGTGTATTCATCTCTTCCATCGTTCGTTGGCAACAGATCCACTCTTTTTCTGTAAGATCTTCTTCCTTCTTCTTCATTTCCTTTATTCATCATGGTTTACCTTACTGAATCTCTTGATAAGTTTCGCTCTGATTTTTCTATTCCCTTCGGGGTTGTTCTGGAAGAGCTTTCTGAGCCTTCTGATTATTTTCGTTTGGCTGAGGGACATTGGTTCCCCAGTCTCTTTGTTGCTGAGTGTGGATTTTCTTTTCCACCAAATCCCTTATGTCTGGAATTTTGTCAATACTTTGACGTTGTTCCTGCAAGAATAGCCCCCAATACATGGAGAATAGTTAATGGGGTTCATAGATTAAATCAAATCCATGGAACTTGCATAGGAATTCCAGAAATCATGTTTTGTTATAGATGGGCAGTTGGTGATAACACCTTTTATTGAAAAACTAGATTTTTAAATAGGGCTTTAGTGGTTAATCTCCCGGATGCTAATTGGGATTATTTTGAGCACGGAGTTGTTATAAAAAATTGGCAACATGCTCCTTTATCTGTAGATGAAGTGTATCAGGGTCCCAGATGCCCTCCTTATGGCAATGGGATAGGTTATTTTTATTTTATTTTATTTTATTCATTTTGAAATTATGTTTCCTCTATGTTTGATAAAATGTGCCACTGATATTTCAATGTTTATTTATTTGCAGTTGACAGTAAAAGAAAGTGTCCAAAAGAAGCAGACGTTAATATAAAGCACTTGAAACTTATCTGGAGCTTGCATCAGTCTGTTGCCAACGAGCACATTAGGTCATCTTCATATCTGCTGCAGTACAAGAGCTACACCACTTCTTTTACTGCTCGTCCGGTAATAAGTGACGCAGAGCCAGTAACAACCTCTACCAGTTCTTTGCCTGAGTCACACGTTCCTTTAAGTGAAAGGATGAAGAAGAGAAGACCTCACACTCTCTTCGAGAAACCTGCCTATGGTGCTGGAGAGGCAAAAAGAAGTAAGATTGACGTCCCAGAAGGGACAAAGAAAGTTGATGCGCCTTCCTCGGCTGTTCCTGTGAAGGTTGTAGAGAAGCCCCCAGTGGATCCGAGCAAGTCTGCTGCTCCAGGAGAAGTGATTGTAATATCACCGACCAAGAGTTCCTCCTTGGTTGAATCTATTCCTGCTCCCCTGAGGAAGCTGAAGAAGAGCTCCTCGGTCAATTTGGCTGACACCATCACTCAGCCCCTAGCTACTGGAACTGGTGTTCCAACTTTTGTTCCCTCGAGCTATACCATGAGCTCGGTGAAGACTTGGATCATTCCTGAGACCCAAGGTGTTGAAGAGAACCTTTCTCGGGACATGGTTACATCATTGGCTGCTCGCCATATTTCTTCTGTAAGTTTTGTTGCTTTGAACTTTTTATCCTCCCTTTGTTATATCTGTCTCTGACTTGCTTTCATTTTCTTTTTTCCGTTAGTGAGCTGCTTTATCACAATTTTGAAGAAGGATGAAGCTATTAAAGCTTCAAGCTCCTCGTCTGGTGTAGAGGAATCTTTGATAGGTTTGGGGCAGTCTCTGAAAGAGTCTCGCCAGAAATATGCTGATGATAAGGCAACTTGGGAGAAGAAGCTTGCCTCCACCAAGCAGGAGAAAGCACAAGTTGTTGAAGTCTCCAAGGAGTTGGAGAAGATAATAAAGGACTTGGAAGGCAAAAATAAAGAGCTTGAAGGGAAGCTCAAGAATGCTGAGGAGTTTGAAGATAAACTCAAGGTTGCTGAGGAAGAATTAATCCAACTTCGGGAAGTAAGTCGGCAAAAGGAGGAGGTTGAGAATAAATTGAAGACTGCTGAAAACCTTCTGTCCGAGAAGCTTTCCTCGGAGAAGTTAAAGAGAAAATTGTCTGTGAAGAATTCTTCCAGCGCTGGCTGGGACATGGGGTGGAACAAGGGCTTGGCTGCCATGATGTCGCAAGTAGAATATGGCAGCCTTAAGTACTTTAGGGATGGATGGGTCGCTGATCTACAGGAGATGAAAGTGGATGAAAATTCCGAACTCTTTCAGCGACACATTCCTAGTCCCCCTCCAACTCCTGAAGACTTAGAATAGGACGAAGCTGCCTCCGAAGAGTCTTCCATGGTGATGGGAGATCAGGTTTCTCTTCCCCCGACTATCCAGCCCGCTGATGAGGAACTTCAACTACCTGCAACTTCCTCCGAGCAACCTCCAGCACTTCCCCAACTACTATCTGCTCCATCCGAGCAACCTACCTCCTCGTCCCAGCCTCCCGAGAAAGTTTTGGGAGACAAGGAAAAGGTGTAGAGTTGTTCGGATTTCTCTATTTTATTTTTCTTTAACAAATGTAATCCTGAACATGTAACTTTGAATCTTGTACTTCTGACCTTTATGATATAATAAAAATTAAACTTTTGTTTTTGCATACTGTTGTCTCTTCTTCATGCTTTATTGGTGCTTTTATTGATTACTGCTTTTCTTCCTCTACTAGTTTCTGTCCAGGATGGAATTACTATCTGCTCATGATACCAAGCTGTTGAGGCAATGCAATGATTATTTTAAGGCTGGTCACACAGATCTGAGTGCAGTACAAATTGTCGACATCCTCGGTCAAGATGCTTCAGAACAGGCGGTTGAGGCCTACTAATACTTGAAGACCCTACTTGATCGTGCAGTGGCCAACAATGTGGCTTATTATGATATGATCAAGGATCTCCAAGGCATTCTTGAAGACCTTCAGCAATAATACAAAGAATCCACTGCCCTTTTGCACGAGGGGTATGAGAAGAAGTATCAGCAACTCAATGCTGACAAGGGGTACGAGAAGCGTTTTGCTGGCTACGATGTGAGGGAGAGAACTCTGAAGGGTGAGGTCGAGGAGTGAAGACAAATAGCTGAACTATTGGAGCAAGAAAATAGCAACCTGCAAAAAGAGTTGTCTCAGTTAAAGTCTGCAGCTTCCACTTCAAACGCCTTGATCCCAGTGACTGATGAGGGATTCTCATTCTTGGAGGTCGAGAATGCCAACTTGAGGGATGAGTTGGAAATCTTGAAGAGGTCTGGCCCCTCTACATCTTCTCGTGGTCGAGCAAGAGCTCCTTGGGGACGAGCAAGAACTGCTCGGATTCCTGTCGAGGAATAGCGAACTCAATCTGCCTTAGAAAACCATGCCTTCCAGCTGATGGCGAAGAACTAGGCATTGGTTGAAATGTCAAAGAAGATTAGGGACCTAGAAGAGCAGCTTTCTTCGCAGAAGTCTACCTTGGAGAATAAAGAGCTCTTCATAAAAAATCTTCACGAGCAGCTGGAAAGATTGACATATCAGTTCCACAAACAGCCCAGGGAGTTCTAGATGGCTGGTAACAACGAGGCTCTCTACCACTTGGACGATCGTATCCAGAATGCCAACAATAAGGGCTACAAGCAGGGCTGGTTGAATGCCTTAGGTGTACTGCAACTCAAACAGGTTCATTACCTGTGGAACTACCATAATCCTGGGTTGCTCGACCTACCCGTGCCACCATTCAAATTGGATATGAGTTGGATCCCTGCTCGGGCCATTCCTCGATGCTTGATTTCCAAATATCTCGATGACAACAATCTCCATTCAAATGTCGAGATATCTCGTCCCGAGCACCTCCTAGATCAACCATCCGTGATGAATATCAGGATGTTAAAAGATTTGAACTTTATAAATTCTCCTCTTGTTTTAAATGATCCGCCTGCTGGCGAGGAACCTGTTTCAAAAGCAGATGGGAAAAAACCAATAGAATAGGGATATTGATGTAATAAATTTGTATACATTTCATTCTCAATGTAATTTATTTTTTGGATTTAATGAAAGACTTTCATTTTTGTTCGTAATCTTAATTGATGTTGTCTTGTAACACTTTACATCTTTGCATGTATATCTAAAAAAGATAACAATATTGTGTTGTTTGTCAATCAAGTTATTGTCGACTAGCTTGAATTTGTGGTAATTATTTGGCAAAAATAATATTGGTTTCTCGACCAACTTAGTAAAAAGTTACGAGTATAAAAAATGTTGCTCGATCACTTTCTCGTCTTTATAAAATGTTTCCGACCAACCAAGGTCGGTAACTTTTCCTTGTCGACCAACTACAGTTAGTGGGTTTTTATCCCCGACCAACCATAGTTAGTAGATTTTTTTCTTAACGAGCAACTTTGGTAATTTTTGGAATAATTTTAACTCCCGACCAACTTTAGTTGGCGTTTTTGAGAATATATTTACTTCCTAAACAACATAAGTTGACATTTTTAGAAATACTTTTATTTCCCGAGGAACATATATTTTTACTTCCCGTAGGAATACAAGTTTTATTTCCCGGAGGAATACAAGTATCTTTACATCTCGGAGGAATACATGTAGTTTTACTTCTCGGAGAAATATAGGTATCTTTACTTCCCGGAGGAATATAGGTAGCTTTACTTCCCGGAGGAATATAGGTAGCTTTACTTCCCAGAGGAATATTGGTAGCTTTACTTCCCGGAGGAATATTGGTAGCTTTACTTCCCGGAGGAATATAGGTAGCTTTACTTCCCAGAGGAATATTGGTAGCTTTACTTCCCGGAGGAATATTGGTTTCTCGACCAACCTTAGTTGGCGTTTTCGAGAAAAAATTTGAGTAGTCTGAGTTTTGTCGAGTTTTGCCGAGTTGTGTGTAGCACTAGTATTCCCCGAAAAACTTTCAATAAAAAGAAAGAATTCAGCAGAATATCTTCATTTTATTCATCACTGATAATACTTGCGTAGGTGCTCTGCGTTCCATGCATTTTTAAACTCCTCCCCTTCTAAAGTTGTTATTCGGTAAGTTCCTAGTCGAACAACTTCTGTAATTCGGTTTGGTCCATGCCAGTTTGCCTCTAGTTTGTTGGGCTTTTGAATCACTTTCTTCAGTACATAGTCTCCTTCTTTCAGGTCGCACTTATTCACTCTCTTGTTGTAGAACAAAGCTGTTCGTTGTTGGTATGCAGCATTCCTGATGGCTGATTCTTCTCTAACTTCCTCGAGCATGTCTAAATCCAATCTTCTCATTAAGTCGCTGATAGGGGAATTGAAATTTAGTACCCTATGTGTTGGGAGGCCCAACTCGGCAGGTATAACAGCTTCACTTCCAAAGGCCAGCATATATGGTGATTCTCCAGCTGCTGCTCGGGGAGTAGTTCGGTAAGCCCAAAGTACTGATTATAGCTCGTTAATCCAATTTGCTTTTGCATCACCCAATCTTTTCTTCAAGCCATTCAGCAATGTTCTGTTTGTCACTTCAGTTTGTCCATTGCTTTGAGGATGACCTGGTGATGAGTGGACCTTCAAAATATTTGACTGATGACAATAGGCAGCAAACTCCTCGTTATCAAATTGTGTTCCATGGTCTGTGATGAAGGCATGAGGAAGACCATATCGACAAATGATGCTCTTCCGAATAAATTGGTACACCTTGGCGTACGTCATATCAATGAGAGGCTCAGCTTCTACCCACTTAGTAAAATAATCCACTTCGACGACAAGGTATTTGAACCTTCCTCTGGTCGTTGGCAGTGGGCCAACCAAATCTATCCCCCACATGGAAAATGGCCAAGGGGAAGTGATGGGTGTCAGCAATGCTTGTGGAGTTCTTCGGATGGAGGAAAAACGCTGGCACTTGTCACATTTCTTGGAATAGGCTATACAATCAGCCCTCATCGTCGGCCAGTAGTATCCCTGCGTCGTCACCCTTTGCAAAAGCGTCCGACCTGCTACATGGGCTCTACAGGACCCTTCATGGACCTCTTCAATTAAATCTTTCACCTCGGTGGGATGCACACATCTCTGCAAACCTGCCATAATTCCTCGTCTATATAGAATACCATTAGTTAATACATATGTAACACCCCGCTCGCCCGGGGGGGGGGGGGGGCGAACGGAGCGCCACTGTCGATAAACTAAATTCAAATCCACAAATTACAAGGTATAGAGCATCTAAATCCCATAATAGAAAAGAAACCACCAATCTCATCTTCAAATTAATACCAAGTCTCTCGAATTACATACAACAACTATCTAACTCGAAAAATACAAATCTCCAATGCTCTATACATCAAAATAAATAAATACAAGTCTTCTCCCTTGTATTAAAATCTTCCCAAAATAATCCTCGCTATAAATCAACCCAATCAAATCCAAAGCGCCCCAAATCTGCGCTAACCTGCCACTAAAAGAAAATATGGGGAAGTACACAATACGACAGGAAAGATGCTCAACAAGAATATTATCGATGAATAAAACGTAACAATACGAATACGAATATTCAAATCAAATGCAAATCTCAATAGCATTTTATCAATAAATTTCTCAACAACACATTAACCGGGTCACCAGGCCTCACCCCATCCGCATATACTTTATCAAGTCATAGCCCTTGGAAGCAGAAATTTTTGCGGGTGCTCAACGTCCGTGCCATATTAAAATCTCATGACAACGTGCTCAACAACAACATGAATAATACCACATGAATCAAAATAATTCCAACTATTATTTTTCCAGATTTCAATGAATTTAACAATTCAAAATATGAGTTCAATTAACGAGAATTCAACGGAATAAACACTCGCGAGATTTAGGAGCATATTGTGTAAAATCCCATACCTCAAAATCACCAAAAAGAACCAACATGAATCATCACATAATTTCAACCTCAAAATCTAATCAGACCATCACGTTCTTCTCGCGAAAATAATCAAATCTCGTTCTAGCCCAAACTCGAGAAAACACCAAATAAGCCTTATAATCTAAGGTTGAAATCTTGAATAAGTTTGGGGCTATGGTTTGTATATGAAAGGGAGTAATTTTGGAGAGGTCTTATGGTTTAAAAGTTTGAGAAAAAGTTATTTGAAAAGCCAAGCCACGAATTAGTTGATATATAAAGGATTAAGTGTTTGATTAAGAAAAGAGTTCTAATCAGATACAAACACTAAAAAATTTATTCCGAACGATCGGACCGTTGGAATCACTTGAAATTTTTAAATGTTGTAGCAAACGGAGAGACAGGACTTCTGACAAAAATTCAGCTTGATCGGACGGTCGGATTTCTAAAAATATTATTTTTACTAGAGAGTTTTATGTTCCGAGGACTCTTAGAGAATTTTTATAAAAATTCAATTAAAGCTCCATTTTAATTCCAATTCCGAAACCGTTTGAAATTATCGCCTTTAAAAATAATAACCAACATATTTGAGCAATAAAAATAATTTTATCTCAAAATTTATTTTTCCTCTTAATTTAGAAAATACCCCAAAAATTACGCGGGTTGTTACAACATACCGAGTAGCTTTAAGCTTCAATTTCTTGGCTACGAGCTTGTCAATTGATAATTCTCCCTCTTCAATATATGCCCTGATGGGATCCATCCAAGTCGGTCATAAATCAAGGGTAATAAAGTTCATCGTCAGATCTTCATCTATACTCCGACCAGCCAACACTTCAATTGGGATTGTTCGTCGTAGCGCGGTACGAGTAGCGGATGCTAATCGAGCTAGGGTGTCTGCTCTCGCATTCTCCATTCTCGGTATTCTGACCAGCTGAATAGCAGAAAATTCTGACACCAGCTCCTTTTCCTTTTCATGATATCTGATCATTAATTCTCCTTTGACTGCATATACTCCCATCATTTGGTTTACGATCAATTGAGAATCACTGAAAACAATAACCTGCTGCGCCTCCATAATTTTTGCCAAACTAAGACCTGCAATCATGGCCTCATACTCAGCCTCATTATTGGAAGCTTTGAATTGGAAACGTAGGGCGTATTCCATGTCGACCTCGTCCGGAGTGTTCAAAACTATCCCCGCGCCACATCCTGTAGTGCAAGATGAGCCATCTACATAGAGCCTCCATATAGGTAACTCGTCTTCAAATTTCTGATCTGTCAGAGTTCCTCAGTGAAATATTTGTTGCTTCCTTTCATCTTCCCCTAATATTTCTCGCTCTTCGTCGATCATCTTTTCTTCCCCTTTTACTAACCGGAGTTGGTCTGAGCTCGAATTTGATGATCCTGTACCATCCACTTGCCCTTTTACCAACCGGAGTTGGTCTGAGCTTGTGTTTGATGATCCTGTAACATCCACAGGTTGATCAGCGAGCAACTTTTGCTCCTCGGGGGTATCAGGATAGGTGAACTCTGCTATAAAATCCGCTACAGCTTGCCCTTTAAGCGATGATCTGGGTTCATAGACTATATCGTATTCACCGAGCTCTATTGCCCAATACATCAATCTCCCTGATTTTTTTGGTTTATGAAGGGCTTGACTCAACGGCATATCAGTATATACGACTATAGTATGAGCCTGGAAGTATGGCCTCATTCTCCTACTCGCCTCAATCAGTGCCAGTGCAAACTTTTTCCAGCCTTGGATATCTGGTCTCTGCTCCTCGGAAGGCCTTACTTGTGTAGTAGATTGGTTTTTGTACTCCATTCTCCACTCTTATCAACGTCGAGCTAACTGCATTCTCCAATACTTCTAGATACAAGTACAATTTTTCTCTCATCACCGGCCTGGACAAGAGTGGAGGTGCTCCCAAGTATTTCTTCAAGTCTTGAAAAGCCTTCTCACATTCTTTATTCCACTCAAAAGTCTTTCGAAGTGTCTTGAAGAATGGGAGACATCGATCAGCTGCTCGTGATACAAATCTGTTGAGTGCTGCTACTCGTCTTGTAAGACTTTGCACCTCTCTCTTCGTCGTTGGATATCGCAACCCTAATAGAGCTTTGATCTTTTCAGGATTTGCCTCAATGCCTCGTTGATTGACAATGTACCCGAGAAACATGCCTTCTCGTACTCCAAATATGCAATTTGTCGGGTTCAACTTCATTTGGTATTTATCCAGTTGATCAAAAGTCTGACTTAAGTCAACTAGATGATCGGCATATTTCTTGCTCTTTGTCAGCATATCGTCATCATAGACTTCCATATTGCAACTGATTTGTTCAGCAAAGACCTTGTTCATCAGCCACTGATATGTCGCACCTGCATTTTTCAAACCAAAAGGCATAACATTATAACAATAAGTTCCCCTAGGGGTAATGAAAGAAGTACTCTCCCTGTCTTCAGGTTTCATTTTGATCTGATTGTAACCAGAATAAGCATCCATGAAGCTCAGCAGCTCATGTCCCGAGGTAGCATCGACTAGTTGATCAATTCGGGGCAGTGGAAAGTGATCCTTTGGGCATGCTTTGTTGAGGTCGGTGAAGTCTACACACATCCTCCACTTGTTGTTTTTCTTCTTTACCATCACCACATTGGCTAACCAGTCTGGATATTTAACATCTTCAATGAAGCAAGCTTTCTGGAGCTTCTCGACTTCCTCCTGTATAGCTTGATTCTTCTCGGGGCTGAACACTCTTCTTCTTTGCTTCACTGGATTGATCTCCTTATTCAAATTGAGTTCGTGACATAAGAAATTTGGATCTATTTCGGACATATCTTCATGACTCCATGCAAAAGTTTGCTTTCTGTTTCTTAGGAAAGTTATCAATTCCTGTTTTAGTGAGGCTTCCAACGACGAACCTACTTGAGTAGTTTGCTCAGGGTGCTCGTCGTCCAGAATGATGTTTTTAGTAGCTTCCACCACTTGACCCTTCACGAGTTGAGACTCATCTCTAGGATCCAATGTTTCCGTTTATGCACCTTCATCCACTTGATAGGTAGTAGTCTTTTTCCTTGATTCCTCCAGTTCCTCTTGCTCGGCGGATGAATAATAGCATTCCTGAGCTACTTTATGGTCGCCTTTCACAACTCCTACTCCAAAATTTATTGGAAATTTTAGGCACTGATGTACTGTAGATGGTACAGCCTCGAATTTCTTCAATCCTACTCTTCCCATGATGATATTGTATGATGATTGAACATTCTTATCCATCACGAAGAAGCGTATTCTTTCTGTTCGACAAGAAGGCCACGTACTAATGAATATATCCAACTTGATCGTCCCAAATGGAAATACTTTCTCGCCAGCAAAACCGATGAGGGGTCTATGATAAGGCTCCAATTGAGATAGCTTTAGATTTAAACTATCGAAGCACGAGTAGAACATGATGTTTGCCGAGCTACCATTGTCGACCAGTACTCTTGAAATTATTACTTCCTTCATCCTCATTTTGATCACCAATGGATCATCATGAGGTTATAGAACACCTGCGAGGTCATTCTTTGAGAAACCAATGACCAATTTCTCTTTATTTACCTTTCTCGGGCGATCCTCCTCAGCTAGATTAATTCATTGAATGTATGAGCAAGCTTGAGCCTCACAGAGGTAAGCTTTTCTCTCGACAGTAAGGTCTCCTCCTCCTGCATCTCCACCTATTATAACATTACAGTCAAATGACCCAAAGCGTATTGAAAATACCTCTCGTTCTGGCTGCCTTGGTCTCTTGGGAAGATCGGGGTCGTCTTCGGGATCAACTTCATGGTTTCTTTTCTTGTTCTCCTCTGCTCGACGAGGAGATCTATACCTCTCCCTCATTCGTTCTTTGTTTCTTCTTTAGCTTCCACGATCAACGTACTTTGCCAGCTTTCCTCATCTGATGAGTGTTTCAATCTCATTCTGAAGAGCTATGCAATTTTTTGTCATATGGCCATGATCTTTATGAAACTCGCAATACTTTGCCTTATTCCTCTTGTCAGGGTCTGCCTTCATTTTCTCTTGCCAGTTTAATTCCTCGTTGTTCTTGATTTCTTCTAGAACATGGTTTATATCATTCTTCAAAGGAGTATAATTATCATATTTCTTCATTACGTCCCATACCGACCTAGTTTTTGAATGTTTGTCATTACCATTGTTCTTATGCTCTTTCTTCTTAGCTTTATCACCTTCCACCTTGGTTTCTTTGGCATCCATGTTCTTCTTCGCAGCCATAGCCTCCTCGGCATTCATAATCTTGGACGCTTTTCCCATTAGATCTGACATGGTTCTAAGTGGATCTTTGGCCAAAGTGTAGTACAACTTATTCGGTAGTAGTCCACTCATCAAGGCGGTAATCGTTGTCTTCTCCTTATAATCAATGACTTCAAGTTTCTCGTTATTAAAACGAGTTATATAATCTCTGGTGCTCTCACTAAATTTTTATCTAACACTTAACAAATGTGCTACTCGTTTAACTGGATTTGCCCCAAAATAGAAATTCCCAATGAATAACTCGGCCAGTTGAAGAAAAGTTGAGATCTTACCCTGAGGAAGATTATTATACCATATTTGAGCAGATCCGGTAAGAGTTCCCGAGAATGCCCTGCATCTCATCTCATCTGGAACAGCATAGATGTCGACTGCAGCTTGGTATTGTTCTATATGAAGGACGGGGTCAGTCTTTCCATTTGGGGGTCACAACAGGTGCTTTGAATTTTGATGGTGTTGGAAAATCTACAATGGCCTGGACAAAAGGTGTTCCTCGAACAAAGATTCTTTGTAGAGGGTTCTTAGCTTTAACCATTTCCCCCAATCTATCCTCCAGCCTTTGAATAGAGCCTTTCCATGCATCATTTCCTTCCTCGGGCCTGTTGGTTCGAGCAACTGATCGCGTTGAGGTGGCTTCCTGGGATCTATCTTGACGAGCAACTGGTCGCGACTGGGCAGATCCTTCCCTTAAGTCTGATGGTCGTCGAAAACTCCTCAATGGGGCTCTAGGAAGACTTTTGCTCCTCCTAGGACCTAATCGATCGAAAGGAGATACTCTGCTTAATCTTTCTAGCGCACTGGTCCTTTCTGGGGAGAGAGTGATACGTTGTTCAGTATCTTTGGCTCGCACTGACGAGGTTCGTCCAGGTTGATAAGAAAAATCTTCAGACTCCTTATTGCGATATGAATTGGTACGCCTAGTACGCGAAAAAGGCGCACGGGTATTTCTTTGAATACTTCGCAGTTCTGAATGGGTTGGTGCACCACCATGGAGGGTTTGTATGAGTTGTCGCATAGTTTCTTGCATGAATGTCTGGCCCTGAGCCAGATTTATCATTATTCCAACCAGATCTGGAATATTTGGCGGAGCAGATGGATTTGGAGGGCTTCCAGCATTTCGATTGCTAGATTCCGGAATATCAGCCATTTGTGATGAATTATTTTTGATGAAAAACGATATTACCAGTCGTTTCCAACAGACGGCGCCAATCTGTTGATGTAAAAAATTAGATCGTATCTAATTATTCAATCACAGATAAATAAATGAGACAAAGATTTTAAAGTGGTTCAGCCTTATAAGAATGGCCTATGTCCACTGTTATGTTATTGCTGAGTGTTTAGGAATTCTCGATTTACAAGTTCTATCAAGAAATTCCGGCCCCCCTCAAATGAGGATTGTACAATGTATTTATAGCCCTGAGGCTATAATGTGAAAGGGTAATACATTAAATGATGTACATATGAAAGGATAATACATTCAATGCCCCTTAAGCGTGTGCGTCTGAATGATAAGCATTTAATGAACAGTCAAACTGTTGGTTATCCTGCTATTAGTGCTTTGTTCGAGGTGCAGCTCGGACCGCCTAAGCTTCTCGGTACTCAAAAGTTCCTCTTCTTGTTCCTCGGAGCGTATGATTTCCTCGGGGAAGTAGTGTTCCTCGTTGTAGTATGGTTCCTCGGAGCGTGTGAGTTCCTCGGAAGTGTTTGTTATTGCCATGTAGATTGCCACGTGTCTTCATTCAATTGGGCCATGTCAGCAGACTAAATTTGGTATCAACAACAGCATTGAAAATTCAGGTCTTATACACTGTGAAGGAGGGATGTTGAGTCGGGCTTGGATCACTGGCCATACACTCTGAATATTATTATACATAAATTATGCAGTCCCAAACTATCCAAACGGGACAATTCGAGAGATCTCATTACAGGGGTAATGACTTTCGAACGGGTCTAAGGGCTATTGAATGCGTATGCATAAGAACTAGAAGGCTAGTATCTATGCGCACTATATGTAATTTCAAGTATGTTTCATTTAATTATCGTTCTATATATATATTGTTCGTGATACAAAGAAATTTTAAAAAAAGTTGAAAAATCTCACCCCCATATGGACAATAATCCAGTGGTCATGCCAATTTTTAAATTAACCAACCGAACATCAATCCACTACAATCCAACCGCAATGGCAACAAAAAATGTGTATCCCATACTCCTTCTAATTCATTTAATGAATTAATTCTTTTAATTAATTAAATTAACAATTAAAGTATATAATTATTAATTTACTAATTTACAATGAGGGGCAATCCTACTTGCATATGAAAGGGGCACTAATTATTAATTTACTAAAAAAATTAACATCCAATTAATATTTAATCAATCAATTCTTTTACAAGGGGCACTACAATATGAGGGGCAATATTTAATAAACCAATAAAAATTTAATTAAAAACACACACACAAGCACATATACACACACACACAACCCCACACCCTCTGCCCCCCCACCTGCCCACGCCCCAACCCCAGCCCTACGCCCTCCCCCCCACTGTCGCTTCCCACCACATACACACACACACACATATATATATATACACCCACACATATACACACACATGCACATACACACACACGCGCGCGCATACACACACACACACACATATATGCACACATACACACACATTGCCCCCTCCCTCACCCAGCCCTGCCACCTCCCCCCCCCCCCCCCACACACGCAAATATACACCACACACACACACACACACATTTACACACACGCACATATACACACACATATACATAAATGGAAGAGAAATAGAGAGAGAAAACATACCAAAATCATAGAGAGAGAAAGAGTGCAGTCGCTCAGAGAGAGAGAGAAATGGAGGGAATAGAAATCGGTGAGAAAAAAGAAGAGAGAAGGGTTTTTTATTGACAGAATTATCACGGACATGTCACGGTCATTGACTATGACAACATTATAGGATTGTCACGGTCAATGACCGTGATAAAACTTTGTCGAGGTCTTGTCACGGTCATTGATCGTGACAATACTGGCCAATTGAAGGGTGTCAGTTTGACCATTTTGGTGTAGTGTTTAAGCACAACTTAGGAGACTTTTTGTGGGGAGATTAATATTTGTGAGTATTTGAACATTGTGTGAGGGTTAATTTATTTGTGAGAAGAGTGATTAGTTTTTTGTGTGTGGAAGAAACAAAAATTTCTCAAAATTTGTAATCTTATTCTATTTGAAAACACATATCACCATTGTCGTTATATTTTTGTTTAATCATCTCTTTCATATTTTATTTATTTGGATTAACATATTTTGGTGTGTAATAACTCCCATTTTCTCACGTAAAGGCTATACAAGCACGATACGTTGAAGATGGGGCTTGTGTGTCAATTAATATAATTCTAAGCATAAACGTAATATAAAACATTTATAATAGCCCACACTTGAGTTTAAATCAGCATTAAAATAATAACAATAAAAATTCAATCCAACACCAAGCGTACACTTAGTCTGACATAGAAATAAGTATCTCAAACCAACATAAAAGAAACAGATCTCGGGTTTATGCCCATACAGTAATCCAAAATAAACTAAGTAATTGGATATAAAAAGCACCACCTAGAAGCAATAGATCCGAAATGCCCGAGGATCAAAAAGGAGACTGCTAGGCTACTACATTAACAATCTCGATGTCCCTCTCTAGGAGCACCTGGGAGGAGAAGGCATTTAAACTTTGGTTAGAGCCCTAGATGTGCATGAATTAACTTATTCAATATAAGATGCAATAAATACAGTCGATGTAAAGTAAGTATCCCCTATCATCACCCACATGCGACTAACAACTCACCTCTCATCTAAGTGTGATATTACCCACATTTAAACAAGTCCCAATATAATGTACGATAATCGTACCAATTTGATACTAAATGAATTATCTATAATCAATTGCTAACACTAAGACGACTATATTCAATTATCAATGCCCAAAGTATCCCAACCTATTATATATATATCATTGAAGTGATATAAACATCTATTATGCACAACATAGTGAAGGTCTGTAAGTTATGTCTACATTCTTAGACAAATTAATGAATCTTATTTAATTTGGGTAATATATATATATATATATATATATATATATATATATATATATATATATATATATATATATATATATATATATATATATATTTGTGTGTGTGTGTGTGTGTGTGTATGTGTGTATGTGTGTATGTGTGTGTGTGTGTCCTTTCATATATGCGACACTCAAAGGAATCTACCAGTGGTGTCTCGTTCGTGCTCTATCGGCAAGTCCGAAGGAATCTCTATCCAAGTCAGTTGTCACAAAACACACATAAGTGGGGTGGTCCCTGCGCAGTACACCAATTCATGACCTATATCTAGTAGTGATACAGGATCCCAACATCAACACCTACCTCTCATAGATGGGGCTTCTAGGTAGTATCTAAATGACCTACACAACGTCTAACCTACCCGTGCTAACATATGCTACGGTCTCGAACGCGCGAAACCTCAAGGCAATAGGACTGTCTAGGAACATTGGTATGTCCACACAGATACACATAGATACATATTATTATTCCCATATAATATGTATAAGTAACTACTCTATAATTACCTAAAATATTCCACATCATATCCACAAATATTCATTCATTAATAACTGACCATCTAGTTAATTATTAATTCCATCTCCTTCAACAAATTATTTAACCATCTAGCTAAATATGATTTTTCCATAATTATATGTGCCACATTTGCATTTTTAATAAATTCTTCGTTGACCCAAACACCCTCCCACCAACTCGTACGGACTTCTAAAAATACCCTGGAACTAACCCTGGTCCCAGCTCACTCAGCCCCTAGGATCGAATTTATTCGGTTCTTGGCCAAATCGATTCGCTCCAAGACCAGATAGATTCAGAATGGGGCAGTAGACCAGATTCGCCAGTTTTATTTAAAACGAATTTTCTTAATTCTTTCCAAAGATCCATTTTAATCATGATATCCTTTCTATAAACATGTGAATGGATTCTTACTACTTAGTTACACATCATAAAACTATTAATTCGATATAACAACATCAACTCCTATCCCCAAATCCCTGATTTCATATGAATATATCAAGAACTTTAACCCAAATTTCTTTCACAACACTAATTATATGTAATTCATATAATGGAGTATATAACATGGAATTAAAGTCACAATATGCAGATCATAAACATGTAATAAAATCCTCTACTTGTGATTCTAAGATTTACCAAATATACTCCAATAACCCTAAGGCATATATCCTCAAATTTCAAGAATTTGATTCCTAGATTTATGGGTTAACACCCTATATTCCAATTAATCCTATACATGCATAAGATTAATTGCTAACATTAAATCATTGAACTTCATCCTATACGCCAGAAATCACATTGGGTCATCACAATGAATCTAGAAGCAAATTAGAAGTTAAATTGAGTAAGAAAATTCTTGCTTGAATACGCGGGTGATGAAACCCCTTGAATTCTTCTTCAGTTCTTATTGTGGCTTTTCCCCCCCTCTCTCTCATAGTAGTGTAGGCAAGGGTTCTTAGATAGTATCTCTAAGGATTTTATTAAATTCTTAATATAAGTCATTAACTCTCAAATCCCAAGTTGGGTTAAATTGCCAAATTTGAACCCCTAAATGGTCCCTAACACATAATCAGATTAGCCCAAAAGTATCTTAACTTATATACCTATAATCGGGACCATTTTTAAAGGTTTAAAACACCTAAAAGAGACCGTATACTTCCCGAAATACGTCCCATTTATTTTATCCACAACATTACACTTTTATAATTGCGTCACACACCTTTTTATGAATTTTCTACTACATATGCAATTATTATAATTATTGACATCACAAAAAACCAACCACACGTAATTATGACATAACACGAATTAAATGTTTGGAATTAATAAATTTAATTCACCGATTAAATTAAATTTTCATAAAAAAATTTTGTCCAAAAATATAGTTTTATTATTTATTCTAAAAAAATACGGGGTATTAAATGTTGTTATTGGTTTAATGGCCAAAACGCCCTAGTCCAAAAAGCAATGAATTTGCACAATAAATTGGTATCATATCCTAGGTTGCAAACTAGGGTCTATTATTATGACATCCAAGAAAATGAAAACATATGGCAATTTGATGAAATAAAAATATGTCCTATGGAAAGTGGAGGCTATGGACATCCTTGTCAAACTTGAGAAGCCTCATTTGGAGAAGTCTTTGACTAACTGGATTAATGTAAAAAAGTATTTCTATCAATTTTGTTTGGGTGTATATACTTTGTTTCAAGACCACCTCAAGTGGAAAAGGTTGCAGTTTTGTTGAATTTTCTTCCTAAGAGTTACTAACATTTGGGGACTATGGTGATGTAGAGGAAGGAAAATATTATCTTAGATGAGGTCACATCAACCATTTTCTCCAAAGGAAATAAGATAAAAGTGTTTAAGGGTGACGATGATGCTCCAAGCCTATTAATTAAAGGAAGACCGGAGAACTGAGGCTTTAGGAGCTTTAGGCTCAAGTCAAAGGGGAACAAGGATCATGAGTGTTACTATTGTCATGAGGTTAGGCACCCCATTCCTTCTTGTCCCAAACTTAAGGAAAGGAATGGGAAATGTGAGGAGAAGGTCCATGATTCATCAACATTGATGATGTCGATGATTTGTTTATCATGGAAACTTAAAAATTCGATAAGTCATTTAATTACTTCTGGGTTCTCGATTCGGGTTGTTCAATTCATATGTATCCGAATCGAGATAATTTTTCCTCCTACAAAGACGTGAATATTATTTTTATTTTGATGGCTGATGGAGAGCCTTCAAACTTATAGGAATCAGCTCAATCAAAATCAAGACATATAATGGGTTGGTGAGAACTTTTTGTGGTGTTCGATACGTTTTTGGTCTAGTGATGAACCTTATGTGGTGGGTATACGAGATTCCATGAATTACATGATTGGAAAATCTAGGGGGGTCTTTAAGGGTCATTGAAGGTTCTCATATGGTATTTTTTGGCACCAAGGTGAAGAATTTATATTTTTTCCAAGTAAATATAATAAAAGGTTGAGTTATTATGGAACTTCTATAGCGAGTGAAAATTCACATTTGAAGCTTGGTAATGAAAGAGAAGGTAGATAGGGATTTCACTATGGTAATAGTAATAATATTTTATCTTATTTGGGTTTTGAGGGGGTTACAAAATATTTTGGAAGAGTGAAATCAAATTTTAGATGGAAGGCGAAATTCCTTCTAGGATGGCAGACCTTTGAGGACTTAAATGATATTAGCTTGTAATAATCCTACTTGCATTGACGTAGCCCATTCGAGTTTCATGAATATGGGTAGAAGGCAAGTATTAGGTTATGATAAAGATACATGAGAAAGTTGGTGGTGGCTAACTCTCCAAAGTAGGGAGAAATTGACTTTTAATTACGAACATGTGGTTAAGGGAGGTCATTGGAGGTTGCTACCTTTGATGTCGAAATGAGGGATTTCAAATGATCTATTGAGCATTATGTGGTTGGCAAATATGCTAGAGGCATTAGTGTGTCTACATAAGATATGTGTCAGTTAAATAGTGAGTTATGAGTTATGTTTGAAGAGGCCTTAAACATGGCCAAATATATTCATTAATGTTGTATTTAGAGGAAATGTACATTGTGTGTTTTGGTGATAATTCTAACGTTATGGTTTTGATTCGGAACATAGATTCGGGAACTTTTTTGTTGGTTATTCGCTGGAGTTTTCTGGATGCAATTTGTGAAAGAGGACTTTCTATTAGAATTTCCGAGGAGGGAACATGGATTTGAGGTAGAAAAATTGCGTTCACGGTAATACAGGGTTCCTTCGCGTCCATGAAGATGTTGTGTTTTAGAAAAAAATCTCTAAATTAGTGCATGACCAATGACAGTTTGGCTTTGCGTCCATAGTGGGGTTGCTTCCATGAAGGCCTTTCGTCGCTTCAATGAATGTTTGATAATAGGATTTGAAAGAGTCGTTTTGGTGTTTTGGGTGATCTCGCCAAGGTGGTGATTTGTTGGGATTGGTTCAATTTGGTGGAATGTTTGACTTTAATTCAAACTCATGAAACCCACTACTGTTAGACACTCATTTGATATAGCTGCTGATTTTGGTTGGTAAGGATAAATCTTATATAGGTTTTAAGATGGTATTGGAATCTTATACTACAAGATAAGTTTGTAATTTATAGTAAATCGTCTCCTTATTTTGTTGGCACCACATTCTCTTATATAAGATAGTCCACCTAAGTGTTTTATCGAATGAGTAGGAAATAAATTTGTAAGTGAAAAATCAAGGGTTTCACTTTTGTAGAATATTGATTATTTTGGGAACAAATTTTGAGTATATATTCTATTAAGGATATGGGTAGAAATATGAAGCTTATTATGGTGATATTAATATTTGTGAATCTTTCAATATTTCGTGAGGGTTATATATTTTTTTATGGGAAGAGATATTTTGTGTGTGTGAGAAAGAAACAAAAAGTCCTTTGAATTTATAATCTTTTTGTATTTATTTATACGTATCACCATTACTGTTATATTTGTGTTCTTTCATCTTTCATTTATTTTCGATTTTCTTTAATTGTATTACCATATTTTAGTGTAATTGGTTTGTTGGTCATGGTGTCTTAGTACCAAAGTTGCTCTTTCACACAAATATTTTCATATCTTTCATTGAAAATATTGCCAATCAAATACATCGTAAGTTTTATTTTTTAAAAATTTTTAATGATACCAACTAACTACACCAAAACAAAATAATTGCAAGTGTTTTAAACACTTGCAAAATTTTAATTTGCACTGTTGCAAAGTTCAATAAGCATTTTTGTTTTTATAGTGGTTATAAACACTTGCAAATGAATAAATATGTATTTTTTGTAACGGTTCAAAACACATGCAAATAGTAATATGTATGGGAAAAAATATTTATTTTATAAGTGTTATAAATAGTAATATGACACTACCTAGTGTGGGAGCCCATTTAATACGGTCCATGAAAGTACTCGACCATCGTAGATGGATTTACACGCTGCCCAGCCCAAATCATGACTTAATTTCCACATGAATATTTTAGTGGTATAAGAACACTTATGGATATGGTCAAATAAAGTTTCAAGAATCTTGGATGGGATATTCAGGTACCTCTTAGCAAATCCACATGTTATTTTGAGTTCCTTAAACAACTCAAACTTTGTAAAAACATATCTATAACTTATACGCCCTAAACCGGGGCAAACGGATTGTAACTTAAGACTTTGAGAGACACTTAGTAAGAACATTAACCTCTCCGTGGACGTAGGCAAGATGCCAACAATGTATATCATTTTGTTGTGATCTTTACTTTCTGCCTTTGTGATTATTTTCTTGGATTTCTGCATTGTGATATTTTTTGTACTCGCAATTAGCGCCATCTATGGGAAGATATTTTTATTCTTGAAAAAACATTCACTAAAAGAAATCCCATGATGTCTCACCATAATAGCAATATCCCCCAGGTTGGCGATGTCCAAGAAGACAAAGTTTCTCCTACGGTGAGGTCTGCATTCTGCCAACATACAAACCCCAAGTTTCAATAGGATAAGAAACCTTATGAAGAAATCCAAGGTCCACTTAGGTCTACACAGATCTCTAGGTTGTTTGACGCTTATGAAGTCAAGATTCACGAACAAGAGGAGGATGCATGTCTCCAACTATAAGATAACACTCATCTACAAAGGCCACCTAAGATAATGGAGAGAGACCTCCAAACGGATACTAGAAAACATAGTGCTAGGACTCCTAATCCTCAAATGATAAACACTCGCATCCAAGGGACGAGCTCTAGGAGTGACCAGGAGAAAACTGAACGTGACGGGTCAGATCGTGGCCGGCTAGAAAGGAACTATAGAATCCATAATCAGCATAATGAGGATATAAGGATTCTGGTCCATAGAGAGAAGGACTAATATCCAGCCCACCATGGATACATGTCCACCAGAGATGGCCAGGAGAGTTGTCAACACTTAGATGAAGTCCCATTTTTTAAACGAAATTGAGGAGGAGGAGCCACCGAAGAAGTTCACTGTCCCATAGACCATGTCAGGTAATATCGACAAACAATGACCTTATAGAACCACAATGACGCACTCATGTACAGGATTTTCCTTTCTAGCCTACATGAATTAACACACAAGTGGTTTGAGAGGCTGACTCACAAGTCAATCAGAAATTTCATAGCTCTAGCGGAGGCCTTCATAGTGCGATTTATAAATAATAGCTCCCACCCTAAGTGAATGGATGAACTGCTCACGATGATGAAGAATCCACAAGAGAACCTTTGAAACTACGCCAAAAGGTACTGGGAAATTTTCAATGAGATCGAGGATTACTCGGAGAAGGTTGCCGTAGTATCCTTCAAAATCAGTCTGCCAACCACCTCTTTATTGCACCAGTCCCTTACTAAGAAGGAGGCTAGCACCATCGATAATCTTATGGACCGTATCAAGAAGTACGATAAGGTGAAAGATGTGGTTCATCATAATAGAGGGTACAACGATCGAGCAAAGTTGAACAAGAGAATCGAGAAGAACGATACCCAGAAAAGGGAAATAAGAATGGGGTAAGAATGGCTCCAAGAATGGAAATAAGGTCGATCCCTCCAAGACATTCCAGGGTGTTAACAAAGTCTTTAAGGAACCCATTTATAAAATTCTGAGCAAAATCAATGATGAGCTATTTATTAAATGGCCCAAAAAGATGGGTGGTGACCCGACCAAAAGAAAAAAAATGCTGAGATGCGCATTCAATAAGTAGGGAAGCAATAGAACCAAGAATTACAAGGCTCTGAAGTCACATCAGGAAGAGTTATCCCAAGCATGGAACCTCAATGAGTACATCGAGAAAAAAGTTGATAAAGTCGCAAAAAATGGTGATTAAAAATTGGATAATGTCCTCGGCGAGGATAAAGGCATGAGTTTGCAGTCATCCATAGGGCATCAAACCTCGAGCATATCCAAGGGAACGCCGTTCGAATGGAACTTAAGAAGGTCACTGCCGTTATGAAGGCTTTTCAAATCAACCCAGCCAAAACACAGGCTGGTAAACGTCAGCGACCAAAGGATGTCTACTACACCAATCATATCATATTTACCGAGGAAGATTTGATCAGGGTAAGTACCCTGTATCACGATGCACTCGTGACCTCACTCATAATAGCCAATTAGGACGTCGATAAGCTGCTTTTGGATCATGAGAGTTCGTTATAAGTGAAGTACCTGAAATTGTTCCATAAACTGAAGCTGAATATTTCTAACCTCAAAGAGGCCATAGTACCGCTGGTCGACTTTACTGGAAGGATCACGATGCCACGTGGGAAGATCATTCTCCCAGTCAGAGAAGGAAACATATAAAAAAATAATCGAGTTATTAGTAGTAGATATTGAGTCCCCGTATCACGCCATTTTGGGTAGAGGTTGGCTCCACTCCATGAGGGTCATACCCTCCACGTACCACCAGAAGTTGATGTGTGTTATTAATCAAGGTGTGGTTGAAATCCATGGATACCAGGTCATAGCCAAGAAGTTCTTTATTGTATCTATTCGCCTGAAAAAAGAGAAGAAAATGGAGATAGAAAATGCTCAGGAAGGAGCCCATGTGGGTGTTGTCCCCTTCAAATAATAACTACGGTACGACCGACCAGGGGTGGATGAGACCAGGATACATCCCGCAGATAGGGTCGTTGAAGACCTTGAAGAAGCTATAGCTGATGAAAACCCAAGAGAAATGAAGTTTTTTATTGGAACAACGCTCGACAAGAGAGAGGGAGAGAAGAAAGAGTTGATTGCGTTCCTAAGTCATCGAAATGTTATCGACCATTCTTCTAGTTGCCGAAGAAGGACAAGGCCTCACGTTAAATGATGACTATTCGCAAGCTCTAGAAGAGATTAAATACTACCTCACCAAGTCACCCCTTTTAGTAATTCCAAATTATGGTGACCCCCTATTCCTCTACCTCGTAGTATCTCACCATGCAGTAATCTTAGCCCTGGTATGCAAGAAATAAGGAACTCAACATCTAATTTACTATGCCAACAAGACACTCTAGGATGTAGAACATCGATAATTGCCTTTGAAGAAGCTCACCTATGCGCTGGTAGTTGCCTTAAGGAAGGTGAAGCATTACTTTGAGGCCCATTCAATAACGATAATAACTTGTATCCCCCTCAAAGTCGTTTGGTGGAAGTTCGATCTCTTTGGACGACTCTCAAAGTGGTTGGTGGAATTATAGAGGTTCGATGTCCACTTCCATCATAGAACAACGATTAAGGGACAAATTTTAGCAGATTTTATTATTGAGTTCATAGGAGATCAGTTAATTAACCAACTAGACAATTAGTAGTCAACAACACAGGAAGCACAGTCTAAGGACTGGACCTTGTACATCGATGGGTCCTCCAATTCCAATGGGGTAGGAGTAGGGATCGTCCTCATCACCCTTGAAAACACTATGATTGAGCAAGGAATCATATTGCATTTTGAGGCCTCCAACAACGAAGCTGAGTATGAAGCATTGATTGTTGGTTTGAGAAAAGTCAAACTGCTGGGGGAAAATCACCTCCATATATTTGATGATTCCAAACTAGTTTCCGAGCAGGTAAGCGTGGAATTCAATAGTGGGAAGATGTGACACCCTGACTAATTAAATACCGAATAGCTACTCCTTTATTAAATTAATACAAAATGTCAAGATGGTTCAGTTCGTAGCACCACTGTCGAAAATGTTTTAATAATTACTAACCACCTAGTATTTAAAAAGTGAGTTATCAATTTTAATTAAATCCGATTAACAAGCAAGTAGATAAAAAGTGCTAACATAATCCACCACAATGAAACGACAAGTATAACCATGCAATAATAATGAAACTGGAGGAATACTCCTCACAACAATCCGAATACTGAAATAAACAAATGCTAAATCCGCATCACTAAATTAATTACAACCCCAAAATCTGAAATTAACTGAATATATAAAATGTTTCTAAAAGAAAAGGGAGAAATAGAGTCAAGATCGAAAACGGAGGCGTCAACTGACAAGATCCTGTAACTTCCATAGCAGATACAGTACATCACCTGAATGGAACTCCTATGCTTGGTGTCCTTGTGGCTGGGCACCTAAAAGGTTTTTACAAGAAAATATATTTGAGAGCAAACGGGTTAGAGCCCGATTGTGGAAAACAGTTTAAAATATAGCAAGTGTTTTAATGACAATAAAACAATGAATGCAAAATACATGTTAGGACGTGATCTCACATGAAATACTCACCTCTCGACTATTTGTGCACTCCTAACGTACCCGTACCCATTCTAGTGATTCTCATATCTAATTAGTCCTAAATAAATTCTAACATTTCTATACGATTCACGCTTTAATTCCAATATCATCAATTAAATAGAGAGCTTTACATTAATTTTCAGTTTCCCAATTATTAGCAATACTAATATACTAGAGATCATCCATTTTATCTTTACATAACGTTGCTATAATTATACTCACATTTAATCATGACAGTTCATTTCAATTAACATTATATTATTCTCATCATAAATATACATTACTAGCACCCCGAGACTAAGCTACGGTGCACACATACTCTGCTATCCAATCCTGGTACATCACGTACATAAGGACCACGCATTCCGAATCTCTCAGGAATCGTTTTCAAGAAACAACAATCACAAACAATGGAGGTGAACATAGTTCACATCACATGGGTGACTCACATACCTACGCTCCCATGATCAGTAGACTTATTAACTTCTCAATAAGTCCTTCTCTGACCTATGTCCTCGAGGTACCAATCTAAATCCCCTCGTAGGCACACAAATATTAGATGGCCCTGATCGAACGCAAACCTCCCATGATAGCAAGTATGGTAGGTATCTTATACACATAAAACCACATATACTAAGCATTCGCACATCTTCGATATCTCGTATTATTAATATAGGTATACTTCTCATTCTTATACCGTAATTTAATGTTATACGATTACAAGTCCCCGATTTTGCATATTAACGTTATCAACCCTTCTCACGTCGTAATTAGGTATTCGTTTCCTATTCCACAAATGTCATCCGAATTATTATAAGGTTCTAAGTTCTACTCCTCAACGTACCCCAATTCTCACAATTATACCCACTAATCAATGAGGGAAGGTTAATACTCCAATTAAATAAGTCTACGGGACATTAGACATGAAATCAGGCCAAAAAGGCCATTCTGTCAACTCGTTAGAAGTCTCGTTCGAACGAGGTCGTTCGAATGAAAGGCTTCGAACGAACTACCAACTCGTTAGAAGGGACACTGTCATCTCGTTAGAAGCTCGTTCGAACGACCTGGGCAGGTCTTCTAACGAGATTACAGTTTTCGCCCCGAAATTTCCCTAATTCGTTTTTCTTCAATTTCTCACCCTAAATCCAGACTAAGATAATCCCAAATCAGTTTTAACGTGAATAAACTACTCTAAGTTATCCTAGGTCACTATTTAACATATATTTGGTGTCAATTCTTCCTAAATTAACATGAAATCATCAAACTTCCCAAATCTTGTCTCAAACCCTATAAACATGAAGCCAGAATTTTAATGTCTACAATTACTTCCTCATAAATCCGTTTTTAAACCATCATAAGATATATTTTGGATATGACATTCATCCAATAACATTCTACATGCAATCCCTATATCATATTATGAATTCTACCTCCAATTTCATTGGTTTTCATCAAACTTCCAATATAAGACAAATATTCAATTCTAAGCATGGAAGAAACATTCGCTTAAAATTAATGTAATTAAACCACTTGCCTTCGATGTTCTGATTTGATGTTGAAGAATTGAATGCTGATTTTCCTCCCTCTCTCTACAAATTTCTTCCCAAGATGGTGATGGTGGCTAGGGTTTCCTTTTTGGAACTTCTTACAACTCCCCCCTATAACTCCCGTAGCCCTCTAACTTCCAAAATGCTGATAATGGATTAGTGGGTTCTTTTATAATATAAAAATAACCTCTAAAATTCGTGGGTTTTAATTCCCCTATTTTTAAAATTACCAAACTACCCTTTTAGGTTGTCGGTGTGGCCTAAAAATGCCCCGGGACCCAAACTAAACCCCCGGCTAGTGTTTTCTGACTATTTAGACCCTTTCGGACACGTTGGTGCACTCAAAATGACCATTCGGTTGATAAAAATAAAATTCACTTTTTAATTCAATTAATTACGTTCCTGACGCGACTGACACGTGTGTCCCAATTAAATTTTCCAAATTGCCGTATATCTACCTCGTGACAATTTAGATATTATCAATACTCATGTATTACCATACATACTCGGAAATAATAAATTTTTAACATCATAATGAAATACCAACTCACATCTCGTTAGTATTTATACCCGGATTAATTTCCAATTAATTCTCATTTAATTCAATTAATCCCTTAAATAAATTTCAATAAAATTACGGGGTATTACATACTTCCCCCCTAATAACAGAATTTAATCCCGAAATTCGGAACTAAAAAGTTCCTGGTAAAAATAGCTCTGGATAGTGCTTGCGCATCTCATCCTCGCACTCCCATGTGGACTCCTCGGCATTATGATGCGCATCTCATCTCAGTTTCCGCTCGCTTTGGTTCAAAATAGCAATCGGCCCCTCCTCGTAGGAGCTATCTGGCTGAAGATTGATGTCCTCCAAAGCAATGCGGGTATAGGCCAAATCATCCGTAAGGTATCTCCTTAGCGAGGAAATATGGAACACATCATGAATCCTATGCAAGTGCTCCGGTAACCCAAGTCCATACACAACTGGCCCAATTCGCTCAATGATAGGAAATGGCCCCACATATCTCGGTGCCAGTTTTCCCTTATTCCCAAAATGCATAATCCCCTTCATAGGAGATACTCTGAGTAACACCTGGTCCCCCACCTTGAATTCTCTGAAGAACCTCTTGGCATCAGCATAGCTCTTCTGTCGGTCCTGAGCTACCCGAATACGACTCCATATCAGCTCAATCCTTGTCGAAGTGTCCTTAATCACTTCCGATCCAAGGAGTTTTTTATCCCCCACCTCTAACCAATATGCTGGGGAACGACAAGGTCTACCGTAAAACTCCTCAAATGGAGCCATGCCAATGGTGAACTGGTAGGACTTATTATCAGTAAACTCCACCAGTGGAAGGTACTGCTCCCATCCACCTCCAAAGTCTAGGATGCACATACGCAACATATCTTCAAACATTTGATTTGTACGCTCGGTTTTCCCATCAGTCTGCGGGTGATAAGTCATACTCAACCGCAACTCCGTACCCATGGCCTCCTGGAAACTCTACCAAAATCGTGAAACAAATATCTTATCTCGGTCAGACACGATATTTAGAGGCACACCGTGAAGTCTTACTATTTCCGTAATGAAATCTGGGCATACTGTGCCGTAGTGTAATCTGTCCTCACGGGTAGAAAATGAGCAACTTTAGTCAACCTATCCACAATTACCCATATGGAGTCGTGACCCCTCTGTGACGTATGTAATCCCGTGATAAAGTCCATGGATATGCTCTCCCATATCCACGTCGGAACCTCTAATGGCTGTAGAAGTCCTGCCTGTTTCTGATAATCCACCTTTACTAGCTGACAAGTGGTGCATTTAGAAACGAACACGACGATATCTCTCTTCATCCCGCTCCACCAATACTGGCGTCTCATGTCTTGGTACATCTTATCCCCACCAGGGTGTACCGCGAATCATGAGCCGTGTGACTCTGCCATAGCCTCGTGTCGTAAGTCTTCCCCTTCCGAAATAACCAGTCTCCCATTGAAGCGTAATCCCCCGTCTGATCTAACGATATAGGACTCGGATCCCTTTGCTAGTAATCAGACTATCTGCTCCTGACAGAACGAGTCAATTGCCTGGGTCTTTATCACTCTCGTAACAATCTGTGGTGTAACAGTCATCACAGACATGAACGATCGGGCCACTGCATCCTAGTGTCCCAACTCCTTCCACTTTACTTTCCACACCTCGGCCACCTCATCTACTAGCCTACGGCTCAATGCGTATGCTACCATGTTAGCCTTCCCCGGGTGATATTGGATATCAAACTCATAATCCTTCACAAACTCAAGCCACCGTCATTGAAGCATATTCAGTTCCTTTTGCGTGAAGAGGTATTGTAAAGACTTGTGGTCCGTGAATAACCAAAATTTCTCCCCCAGAAGATAGTATCTCCAAATTCGAAGAGCAAATATGACTGTCGCTAACTCCAAGTCATGGGTGGGATAATTCCTCTCGTGAGGGTTAAGCTCACGGGAAGCATAAGCTATGGCCTGACTCTCCTGTTGCAGCACACCTCCGAGTCCTTGTAAGGACGCATCGGTGTAAACTAAATACTCAACTCCCGATCTGGGAAATGCTAACACAGGTGCTGAGGTCAACTTGTCCTTCAACTCATCGAATGCCAACTGACAGACATCGCTCCAGATGAATGGCACACCTTTGCGAGTCAGATGTGTCAAAGGAACCTCTATCTTTGAGAAACCCCTAATAAACCTCCTGTAGTATCCTGCTAGGCCTAAGAAACTACGGATCTCAGTCGGTGTCGTGGGATGTCCCCACTCCCTCACCGCGGATACTTTCCCCGGATCAACAGATATCCCCCGGTCTGAAATGATATGCCCCAAAAACTGAACCTCCTTCAACCAAAACCCACACTTCTCATACTTTACATAAAGCTCGTTCTGATGTAGCGTCTGCAAAACCTGTCTCAAATGCTCGGCGTGCTCCTCTTCTATCTGGGAGTAAACCAGAATGTCATCAATAAAGACGATGACGAATTGGTCTAGGAACTCTCTGAACACCCTATTCATCAAGTCCATAAACACGGATGGAGCATTGGTCAAGCCAAAAGGCATAACCCAAAACTCGTAGGAACCATATCTCGTTAAGAAAGCAGTCTTCGAGACGTCCTGTTCCCTGATACGCAACTGATGGTATCCCGATCGCAAATCAATCTTTGAGAAGAAGGAAGCTCCTCTCAGCTGGTCGAATAAGTCATCGATTCGGGGAAACGGATACTTATTCCATATCGTGACTTTATTTAACTCCCGGTAGACTACACACAATCTCAACGATCCATCCCTCTTCTTTATGAACAACACAGGGGCACTCCACGGTGAAGTACTCCTTCGGATAAACCCCTGACCCAATAACTGCTCTATCTGATCCCGTAACTCTCTCATCTCTGTCGGAGCCATACGGTAAGGTGCGCGGGCAATTGGCCGAGTGCCCGATGTCAAATCGATCACGAAATCTACCTCTCTACTAGGCGGTAATCCAGGTATATCCTGAAATACGTCAGCAAACTCCCTCACGACTGGAATTAAATCGAGTGGTATTACCACTTCCTTAGAGGTCTCCTCCTCTATATAGTACAAGTGAGTGGACGATCCTCCCTCAGGGCGAGACATCGCCACTAAAAAAATCTCCTTCCAGGGAATGGCAAAGATAATACTCCTACTAAAACAGTCAATCATGGCTCGGTACGCAACTAGCCAATTCATACCAACAATCGCATCATACTCAGTCATCTCTAACACTAACATATCAGCGGGTAAAGTAAACCTCCCGATCTCTATACCCACACCTCTACAAATAAGGGAAATTACAAAACCCATACTCAACGGTGAATCTACACATGTAACCGTGCTCTCTGCGGTGTCTAACAACCCAATAGTGCATGCAAATCTCGTGGTAATGAAATAATGTGTGGCCCCCGTCTCAAATAAAATACGCCCCCATAGTCCCCTGAATAGAGAACATACCCTCAATAGCAGGCGGATCCTGTGGGACTGCGGCATGATGGAGCTGATACACTCTCCCATACTGAAGTTGTCCTTGATGGACTAGGACCACTGGAATGGGTGGTAATGCTGCCATCTGTGGTGGTGCTAGGAGGGCGGCGGGAAACATAGGCCTTTGTGGCTCGTGTCGAGTACCCTGCTGCTGCTGCTACTGTGGGGCCCTGCCCCTATCAGGACAATCCTGGCGTTTGTGGACAGTCTTGCCATAAATGAAGCACTTCCTCGGGAAGTTTCCCCCTCGCTGTCCCTGCTACCCACGGCCCTGCTGGCCGTTACCATTCCTACCCTGACCATGCTGGCCCTGCTGAAACTGCTGCTGCAGAACATTCTGACCCTGCTGGCCCTGATGGACGTTTTGACCCTGATGGCCATGTCTAAAACCTCCCTGGCTATTCCTGAAACCCCCAGATCTGAATCTCTTATGATCCCCCTGTTAGGAACCCTAGTCACCCTGCTTGTGCTATCCCTGAGCAGATTGTGCCCCGCTGGCACCATTTCCCTCGGTCCCCTGATGGCTGGACTCTCCTGATCTCTTGTTCTCAGACATGTAGAAGTGATGATCCTGGAAATGAAGTAGTGCAGTGTTAGCCACATCAGAATAAGTGGCCAATGAGAGATTCCTTAACAAGTGCTGACGGATCCTCCAAGTCAATCCATCTATGAACTTTTGAATTTTCTTCTCCTCGGTTGGGATTTCATCCGGAACAATGTTCAAGAGATTGGTGAACTCAGCCTCAAACTCGGCTACGGTCTTTCCCTCCTTCTTGAGGTTCATCAACTTCCTCCTCATCTCAGTGTGAACAGCTGACGAAAAATATTTGCGGTCGAACCGCACCCAGAACTCCTGAATAGAAAGGACGTCCCTCTCCTTCGCGGTGGTAATAGACTCCCACCACTGCAATGCTGCTCCTACTAGCTTAAAAGTGGCCAGTATCTGCTTCCGAACATCTGTGCACTCGTACATCCTTAAGTGCCTCTGAATGTCCTTCCTCCACTGACTGGATACCACAACGTCGGAGCTACCTGTAAACTCCGGAGGGTGTGCTTTCTGATAAGCATCACGAACGCGTTCCCAAGCAGTCGGGAATGCATGAGCCTAAATTGGCGCTTCTGTCGGTGCCTGAGGTGGTGCCTGCTATACAACTGCGAGGGCGGCATTCACCGCTTGGGCTACAATAGCTGCAACCTCAGTGGCATTCATGGTGCCCTGAACTGGTGGAGGTTGTGGCTCGGGCTGTGCATCCCTAGGAACTCACTGTGCACGTCGTGGAGGCATCTGAAATGAGAGTAAAATCTTATAAGTTCGACGTTATTATCTTAAAATAGCTGAAGAGAGAAACATACACAAAAGAATACAACAGTCCTAAAATATAGGGCTCCACATCAAAGAAAGCTCAGCGGAAACATAACAAGCCGTACAGATCCTAGGGACACTAAAACCTGATACTCTGATACCACCTGTGACACCCTGACTAATTAAATACCGGGTAGCTACTCCTTTATTAAATTAATACAAAATGTCAAGTTGGTTCAGTTCGTAGAACCACTGTCAAAAATGTTTTAATAATTACTAACCACCTAGTATTTAAGAAGTGAGTTGTCAATTTTAATTAAATCCGATTAACAAGAAAGTAGATAAGAAGTGCTAACATAATCCACCACAATGAAACGACAAGTATAACCATGCAATAATAATGAAACTGGAGGAATACTCCTCACAACAATCCGAATACTGAAATAAACAAATGCTAAATCTGCATCACAAAATTAATTACAACCCCAAAATCTGAAATGAACTGAATATATAAAATGTTTCTAAAAGAAAAGGGAGATATGCCCAACTGATAAGGAAATCTATAAATAGAGTCAAGATCGAAAATGGAGGCGTCTACTGACAAGATCCTGTAACTTCCACAGCAGCTACAGTACGTCGCCTGAATGGAACTCCTATGCTTGGTGTCCTTCTGGCTGGGTACCTAAAAGGTTTTTACAAGAAAATATATTTGAAAGCAAACGGGTCAGATCCCGATTGTGGAAAACAGTTTAAAATATAGCAAGTGTTTTAATGACAATAAAACAATGAATGCAAAATACATGTTAGGACGTGCTCTCACATGAAATACTCACCTCTCGACTATTTGTGCACTCCTAACGTACCCGTACCCATTCTAGTGATTCTCATATCTTACTAGTCCTAAATAAATTCTAACATTTCTATACGATTCACGCTTTAATTCCAACATCATCAATTAAATAAAGAGATTTACATTAATTCTCGATTTCCCAATTATTAGCAATACTAATATACTAGAGATCATCCATTTTATCTTTACATAACGTTGCTATAATTATACTCACATTTAATCATGACAGTTCATTTCAATTAACAGTATATTATTCTCATCATAAATATACATTATTAGCACCCCGAGACTAAGCTGCGGTGCACACATACTCTGCTATCCAATCCCGGTACATCACGTACATAAGGACCACGTATTTCGAATCTCTCAGAAATCGTTTTCAATAAACAACAATCACAAACAATGGAGGCGAACATAGTTCACATCACATGGGTCACGCACATACCTACGCTCCCATGATCAGCAGACTTATTAACTTCTCAATAAGTCCTTCTCTGACCTATGTCCTCGAGGTACCAATCTAAATCCCCCCGTAGGCACACAAAGATTAGATGACCTTGATCGAACGCAAACCTCCCATGATAGCAAGTATGGTAGGTATGTTATACACATAAAACCACATATACTAAGCATTCTCACATCTTAGATATCTCGTATTATTAATATAGGTATACTTCTCGTTCTTATACCGTAATTTAATGTTATACGATTACAAGTCCCCGATTTTGCATATTAACGTTATCAACCCTTCTCACGTCGTAATTAGGTATTCGTTTCCTATTCCACAAATGTCATCCGGATTATTATAAGGTTCTAAGTTCTACTCCTCAACGTACCCCAATTCTCACAATTATACCCACTAATCAATGAGGGAAGGTTAATACTCCAATTAAATAAGTCTACGGGACATTAGAAATGAAATCAGGCCAAAAAGGCCATTCTGTCAACTCGTTAGAAGTCTCGTTCGAACGACCTGGGCAGGTCTTCTAACGAGATTACAGTTTTTGGCTAGAAATTTCCCCAATTCGTTTTTCTTCAATTTCTCACCCTTAAATCCATACTAAGATCATCCCAAATGAGTTTTAACGTGAACAAACTACTCTAAGTTATCCTAGTTCACTATTTAACATATATTTGGTGTCAATTCTTCCTAAATTAACATGAAATCATCAAACTTCTCAAATCTTGTCTCAAACCCTATAAACATGAAGCCAGAATTTTGATGTCTAAAATTATTTCCTCATAAATCAGTTTTTAAACCATCATAAGATATATTTTGGATATGACATTCATCCAATGACATTCTACATGCAATCCCTATATCATATTATTAATTCTATCTCCAATTTCATTGGTTTTCATCAAACTTCCAATATAAGACAAATATTCAATTCTAAGCATGGAAGAAACATTTGCTTAAAATTAATGTAATTAAACCACTTGCCTTCGATGTTCTGATTTGATGTTGAAGAATTGAATGTTGATTCTCCTCCCTCTCTCTACAAATTTCTTCCAAAGATGGTGATGGTGGCTAGGGTTTCCTTTTTGGAACCTCTTCCAACTCCCCCTATAACTCCCGTAGCCCTCTAACTTCCCAAATGCTGATAATGACTTAGTGGGTTCTTTTCTAATATAAAAATAACCTCTAAAATTCGTGGGTTTTAATTCCCCTATTTTTAAAATTACCAAACTACCCTTTTGGGTTGCCGGTATGGCCTAAAAATGCCCCGGGACCCAAACTAAATCCCCGGCTAGTGTTTTCTGACTATTTCGACCCTTCCGGACACCTTGGTGCACTCAAAATGACCATTTGGTTGATAAAAATAAAATTTACTTTTTAATTCAATTAATTACGTTCCTGACGCGACTGACACGCGCGTTCCAATTAAATTTTCCAAATTACCGTATATCTACCTCGTGACAATTTAGATATCATCAATACTCATGTATTACCATACATACTCGAAAATAATAAATTTTTAACATCATAATCAAATACCAACTCACATCTCGCTAGTATTTATACACGGATTAATTTCCAATTAATTCTCATTTAATTCAATTAATCCCTTAAATAAATATCAATAAAATTACGGGGTATTACAGAAGACTCATGGAAGATTTTAAGAAGGTGGAAATTCAACAGTTCCTTAGAGGGCAGAACAACCACACTGATGCCTTAGCAACCCTTAGTTCAACGGTCAACTCTGAGCTAAGGAGAAATATTCAAATAGATGTCCTCACACAACCAATTATTGACCAAGCAGTCACAGCCGAGCAAGTACTCTACGCAGCCAAGGCCCCTAGTTTGATGGATCCCATTATAAACTATATAAGAAACGGTATACTGCCAAAAGACACAAGAGGCCGAACCACCAAGTTAGGGTCAAGGCATCTCACTTCTATTTCTCCCCAGAAGGAAAGATCTACAAAAAATCATTTATAGGCCCCTACCTCCAATGCGTCGATCCATAAGATACCGAACAAGTCCATAACGCTCTTCATGAGGGCATCTATGAGAGTCACGCAGGAGGAAGATCACTGGATTTTTGATAAATAAAGGAGGGTTATTGGTTGCCTTATATGCAGAGGGACGCAAGCACTTATGATCGCAAGTGCGGAAAATGTTAGCAGCATTCCCCCATCATCCATCAGCCCGCAAGCGACCCGAAATCCCTGACAAGCCTATGGTTGTTCACGTAATGAGGACTAGAGATAGTGGAACCACTACCTACCATATCTGAAAATCAAAAGTATCTGTTGGTAGGAATAACTTACTTAACCAAATGGGTAGATGAAAAACCACTGGTAAACATTTACGACATAGATATGACCAGGTTTATATAGAGAAACATTATAACACACTTTTTGGTACCAACGACAACATCACTGACAACGAAACACAATTTGAGAGTGACTTCTTCAAAGGCTTTTGTGATAAACAAGGTATCAAGCACTATTTCAGTTCTGTAACATAACCTCAAGGCAACAGGAAGGCAAAAACTTCTAATAAAACCATGCTCGATGGACTAAGGAAACGGATGGAAAGGTTTATGTGTGCCTAGGTGGATGAGATCCCTCAAGTTATATAGGCTTATCGCACCACCCCTAGGCGACCAACCGGGGAGACACCATATGCACTCACCTACGGGATGGAGTCTGTCATCCCAACAGAAGCAAGTCTCCGCACCATGAGAAGTACTTTGGTCGATCAAGGCCTTAACGATAACTCATTACGCACTAAACTTGACTTAGCAGACGAGCGAAGAGAGAAATCCATAATCAAATTATCTTCTTATCAACAACAACTAGCTAGTGTAATACCCCGTATTTTTATGCTATAATTAATTTGGGGATTTATTTAATAAAAATCCGGAAATTAATTATGTTATAATTATTAACGTGACGTGAGTTAGTAATAATATGAAATTGTTGAATATTACTTAGGAGCATAGTAATATATGGTCAATGTCACGAGTGAATGAAAATGACAATTTTGGTAATTTTAGTCGGGACGCGCCCGTGTCGCGTCGAGACTAATTATTGAGATATAAAAGTAAATATTTTATGAGTTGTCCGTATGGTCGTTTTGAGTGGGCCAACGCGTCCGGAAGGGTCGAGATAGTCAGAAAAATGTACCCGGGGGTTTAGTTTGGGTCTCGGGATGTTTTTAGGCTTAATTAGTGACCCGGGAAGGCGTTTTGGTCATTCTACAAACTAGGGTAATTAAACCCACGAATTTCAGCCATCCTTAGCAGCCATTTAAGTCAGCCTTTTAGGGTTAGATCATTCAGAACCCTAAGACGGCTAGTGGAGAAGAGAGGAGAGACCTTGCTAGGTGAATCAAGGCCAAAAACACCACCTTTTGCACCACCGTCACCACCAACGCGTAGATCGCGAGGAGGAGAACGCAACCACACCAATATCAGCAGGAAACCAGACCTCTGAAATTCCAGGCAAGTGTTTAACTTGCGTATTTTCGTTGGTGCAATAATCATGTTAGTGTAGGAATGATTAGGAGTTTAATTTATGGAAGAAAACCCCACTTTGTGATAGGAATTTGCATGTAGACAAGATTAAAATTATATTCTGGAAGTCTTATGTAATGTAGATGATAAACCCACGAATTTTTGATGTTATTGTAGAAGAAAATTCTGGAGAAAACTGATTAGAACAAAAGATTAATAAAACTAGGGTTCTTGATGATTAGATGAGTTTTTAGGTTGTTTAATCATGTTTAATGATGGTTATATGCATGCTTAACGTTAGAAACATCTGGAAATATATTACCATGATTGTAGTATAAGTTTTGGGACGATTAGTGTTGGAAATTATGGATTTGAATGAAGAATATTAGTTAAACCCGTAACTGCACTTCTGCAGAAATCGAAATACCTGTTTGATCGATCGATCGACCCTATAGCGTCGATCGATCGAAGGTTCGATCGATCGACCCTTCCTGGCAGCCTATTATTTCCCTTGTTTAATTAGTTGAATTAAGTTATCATGAAAGAATTCTTGGGCATTTCAAATAAAATGTTTTGGGATATAAGAGAGACCAGTAGGACATATGATTAAGTGTTGAGAACTTTATTATGAAATGATAATTGGGTTTAAAGAATAGTTAATTAAGGAACGACGAACTACGTATTTCAAATGAGAGATTTCAACGAATACCTACGTTAGTGAATAGACGTCTACCTACTGAATATATTACTTGGATGGTTAGAACCCACGAGTGTCCCATAACTAGTGAGAAAACCCCTTCGAATTAAGGTTAGAGGCTAAACCTTATACGTTATACTAATAAGGTGAAATCTAGGACAAAGGTTGTAATTATGGGTAATGAGAGTGACCTATATTAATATGATGAAATTGGTATATTTATATGAATGTGTGTACATATATTATATACATGTGAAAAACGTACCCGCTCTACTTGCTATCCCTGAGGTTACCGCGCTGGGACGATCGTATCCTGTGTTGCTTTATGGGGATATTGAATCGTACCCTAGAAGGTAGAGATCCTATGTACGGGATATTAAATTGATAGTCGGACGGTCCTAAGAGACGTGTGGGTATGTACTGACCTCTTGGACTTGGAATTTATGCTTCGCCTCAACGTTGTTTTGTATATGTTAATACAGTTCGAGAGTGATTCCGAACTTGTATTTCCCTTTATGTGAGCGATACGGGGATTGGATAGCAGAGTATGCCCGCACCATAGTTTAGTTGGGGTGCCATTATATATATATATTTTATTCGAGTAGTTAATATATATATGAGGTTATAAACTTTGAACTGCCTACTGTGATTTGATAAGTAGAACATGGATGTTGACCCAAATTATTAAATACTTGTTTTGTGAAAATATGAAAAGGCACGGGGAAATCTTATAATTTAATGAAGCTAAAACGAGAGGAATACTACAAAATTGAAAGTAACCTTTTTATAACATTGCCATCGTTCAGTTTTGAAAACATATGAGTAAGTTAAGATAAACGAACCATTGGGAAGGTTAGTACGATAGGAGTGCACATTAGAAGAGAGGTGAGTATTTCTCAAGAGAGAGACGAACTAATATGATGTTGCATTGGCCTATATCAATTTAAATACTTGCTTAACGTATTTTAAAATCAAACACTTTCGGGCCCTGACCCGTTTCCTTTTCTCTCTCTCTTCTGTGTATATATATGTATATTTTCAGGTGCCCAGCCACAGGGGCGTCTTGCTTAGGATTCTTTGAGGAGAACGAGCTACAGCTTAGGTGGGAGTTGCAGGTCCCTTGAGTAGACGGCTTCCGACATTGACTCCACTCTTATTACTCTCATTTATGGGGCACGTGTCGCCCTTTTCATCATTTCATTTATTGTTGGGGATTTTTATATTTCAGTTATTCCAGTATTGTTTATAGGATTTGTTTCAGGATGGTTTATGATTTTAGTTTTATATTATTGTCATTCGTTTGGTGAATGTATGGTTTTATTTAAATTTCGTGATGTGATTCTCTATTGTAGAAATGTTGTTTTGAATTAATAAAAATCTTTTCTTTAATTAAAATTTGGAAGTTCGTATAAAAAATGTTTTTGACACTTAGCTTAATTATTTAGGGTGTTAAATTGGAAAAATTATTTTTATCGACAGTGATGCTGAGAATGAACCAACTGTTACCTTGATTTAATTTAATAAAGGAGTGATCGCCCGGTATTTAATTAGGCGGGGTGTCACAGGTGGTATCAGAGCATCAGGTTCTAGTGTCCATAGGATCTGTACGGCTTATTTCGCTTTCAGCTTAACGTTACTCGCCATAGAGCCCTATTTTTAGGACTATTGTATTCTTGCTTTTACGTTTAAGTCTTCAGCTATTCGAGATTTGTTGATAACTGTAGACTAATAAACTTGTTGACGTTTCAGATGCCTCCGAGACGTGCTCCAAAAGATAGGCGTGCCCAAGCCGACCAGCCAGCAGCTCCGGCACCAGGCACTATGAATGCGAATGAGGTAGCCGCCATCGTTGCTCAGGCGGTAAATGCCGCGATAGCGGTGATTCAGCAGGCTCCACCACAGGTCCAGGAAGTGGCGCCAGTACCAGCACAGCTTCCATCTGCATGGGAGAGGGTTCGGGATGCTTTTCAGAAAGCACATCCCCCTGAGTTTTCTGGTAGCTCCGATATTATTACTGTCAGCCAATGGAAGAAGGACATCCAGCGGAACCTCCGTATGTATGAGTGCACCGAAGTGCAGAAGCAGCTATTGGCCTCTTTTAAACTGGTGGGAGTCCACTACTACTTTGGAGGAGAGGGACACGATCCCTATTCAGATGTTCTGGGAGCGGTTTGACCGCAAGTACTTTCCACCCGCAGTGCAGACTGAGATGAGGCGGAAATTGCTAAATCTGAAGCAGGAGAACCTTACTGTAGCCGAGTATGAGGAGGAGTTCACGAGACTTCTCACTATTGTGCCGGATGAGGCACCCACTGAGAGCAAGAAAATTTTGCTGTTCGTCGACGGGTTAGCTTGGAGGATCCGTCAGCACCTTATTGGGAATCTATCCCTGAGTACTTTCACTTACGTACTCAATGCAGAACTACTACATTGCCAGGATCACCGCTTCCATCTTCAGGGAAGCAAGAGAGCAGGAGAGTCCAGCCAGCAGGGCAGGACCAGGGGTAATAGTGCCAGTGGGGCACCAACTCAGGGACAGACTCGTCAGCACGAGCAGAGTTCCCATCAGGGGGACCCTGCTAAGCGATTCCGTTCAGGTGATTCTAGGCAGGGATTCTGGGGATTCAGGCAGGGCCATCAGGGTCAGCCTAATCAGCAGGGTCAGCAGGGCCAATACCGACCGCAGGGTCAACAGCAGGGCCAGCAAGGCCAACAGCGTGCACATCAGGGCCAACAGGGCCAATGGCGTGGAGGTAACGGCCAGCAGGGCCGTGGTCAGCAGGGACAGAGGGGAGGTAATTTCAGAGGCTGGTGTTTTGTGTGTGGCAAGCACGGCCATAAGCGTCAGGATTGCCCAGAGGGCGATAGGGCCCCACAGCAGCAGGGAGCCCGTAATGATCCGCAGAGACCACTCTTTCCACCTGCCCTTCCAGCTCCAGCCCAGATGCCAGCCCTACCAGCCATTCCAGCAGCTCCAGTGCAGCAGGGGCAATTACAGTACGGACGTGTCTATAACGTCCACCAGGCAGCAGCTCCACAGGCACCACCCGCGATTGAGGGTGTGTTTCCTATCCATGGTACTATGGGTAAAGTTTTGTTTGATACGGGGGCAACGCACTGTTTTATAGCTACGCATTTTGCGAAGTCCTTAGGATTGTTAGCCACAGCAGAGAGCACCGTGACGTGTGTCGACTCACCATTGGGGAGTGGGTCGCTTATATTCTTTATATGCCGGGGAGTAGGGGTAGAGATTGGTGGCTTGGTATTGCCTGCAGCCATGCTAGTCTTAGACATGCACGAGCATGACGTGATTATTGGTATGGATTGGCTCGCATCTTATAGAGCCATGATTTATTGCTTCGGTGGGAGCATTGTTTTTGCCATTCCGGGGCAAGAGATGTTTATAGTGGTGATGCCTCGCCCAGAGGGAGGTTCGACCGCTCATTTATATTACATTGAGGAGGATACCTCTAAGGAGGTTGTGATTCCTTTGGATTCGATCCCAGTTGTTAGGGAGTATTCCGATGTGTTTCAGGAGATACCAGGCCTACCGCCCAGTCATGAGATAGACTTCGTTATAGACTTATTACCGGATACGAGACCTATAGCACGCGCACCGTACCGTATGGCTCCGGCAGAGATGCGAGAGCTACGAGATCAGATTGAGCAGCTATTAGGTCAGGGTTTCATTCGTAGGAGTACCTCACCGTGGGGCGCTCCAGTCTTATTTGTGAAGAAGAGAGATGGCTCACTGAGATTGTGTGTGGACTACCGGGAGTTGAACAAGGTCACGATACGGAACAAGTATCCGTTGCCTCGAATCGATGATCTGTTCGACCAGTTAAGGGGAGCAAATTTCTTTTCGAAGATAGATCTGAGGTCGGGGTACCATCAGTTACGGATTAGAGAGCAGGATGTTTCGAAGACTGCCTTCTTATCGAGATATGGGTCCTACGAGTTCAGGGTGATTCCGTTCGAACTCACAAATGCCCCAGCCGTTTTCATGGACTTGATGAACCGAGTGTTCAGAGAGTTCTTGGATCAGTTCGTCATCGTCTTCATAGATGATATCTTGATATATTCACACTCCGAGGAGGAGCATGCCGAACACTTGAGGCAGGTTCTCCAGACCCTACGAGAGCATCAGTTGTATGCTAAGTACGAGAAGTGTGGATTCTGGTTGCGAGAGGTACAATTCTTGGGCCATGTTGTTTCTGAGCAGGGGATAGCAGTTGACCCGAGCAAGGTGTCAGCAGTGAGGGAGTGGGGGCAGCCCACGACACCGACGGAAGTACGTAGTTTCTTGGGGTTAGCCGGATACTAAAGGAGGTTCATTAGGGGATTCTCCAAAATAGCGGGTCCATTGACGAATCTGACTCGCAAGGGGGTACCATATGTTTGGGATGACGCTTGTCAGTTGGCTTTCGATGAGCTGAAGGACAAGCTTACTTCGGCACCAGTCCTTGCTTTACCGAAGCCGGGTGTAGAGTACCTGGTTTACACAGATGCGTCCTTACGAGGACTTGGGGGAGTACTTCAGCAGGAAGAGAAGGCAATAGCTTTTGCTTCCCGCAAGCTTAAGCCGCATGAGAAGAATTACCCCACCCACGACCTGGAGTTAGCTGCGGTCGTCTTTGCATTGAGAATTTGGAGGCACTATTTATTGGGCGAGAAATTCCGTTTGTTCACAGACCATAAGTCACTGCAGTACCTGTTCACTCAGCGAGAGCTGAATATGCGTCAGCGCAGATGGTTAGAGTTTGTGAAAGATTACCAGTTCGATATACAGTATCATCCGGGGAAAGCCAACGTAGTTGCTGATGCGTTGAGTCGTAGACCGGTTGACGATGTAGAGGACATCTGGAAAGCAAAATGGAAGGAGTTGGGTCACCAGGACGCGGTAGCACGTTCTTTCATATCCGTGATGACAGTCACACCCGAGATTGTTACGAGGGTGATACAGGCACAGACCACAGATCCGTTTTGTCAGGAGCAGATTGTACGACTTCTAGCCGAGGGTGCTGAGTCCTATTCTGTTAGTTCGGATGGAGGGTTGCGGTTTAATGGGAGACTAGTGGTTCCAGAAGGAGCAGAGCTACGTCATGAGGTAATGACTCATTCTCATGGGTCCCGATTTACAGTACATCCGGGAGGCGATAAGATGTACCAGGATATGAGACGTCAGTACTGGTGGAGTGGGATGAAGAAGGACATCGCTGAATTCGTGTCCAAATGTTCTACTTGCCAGCTGGTGAAGGTGGACCACCAGAAACCGTCGGGATTACTTCAGCCGTTGGAAGTACCTGCGTGGAAGTGGGAAAGTATTTCCATGGACTTCATTACAGGGTTGCCTACATCACAGTGAGGCCACGTTTCTATCTGGGTGATTGTAGACCGTCTGACCAAGGTGGCTCATTTTCTGCCAGTAAGGATAGACTATACCACGGGTCAGTATGCCCAGTTGTTCATCGCTGAGATTGTCAGATTACATGGGGTGCCCCTGAATATTGTGTCAGATAGAGACAAGATTTTTGTGTCGCGTTTCTGGGAAAGCTTTCAGGAGGCTATGGGTACAGAGTTGAGACTGAGTTCAGCTTACCACCCACAGACAGATGGACAGACAGAGCGTACTAATCAGATGTTGGAAGATATGCTACGCATGTGTATCCTCGATTTCGGGGAGGTTGGGAGCCACATCTTCCACTGGTCGAGTTTGCTTATAATAACTCCTATCAGTTTACGATTGGCATGGCTCCATTTGAGGCTTTGTATGGCAGGCCTTGTCGCTCTCCAACCTGTTGGCTCGAGGTGGGGGACAACAAGTTATTAGGACCAGAAGTGATCCAGGATACCTCTCTCGAGGATTGAGATAATCAGGAGTCGTATTCGGGTAGCCCAAGACAGACAGAAGAGCTACGCCGATGCGAAACGATTCTTCCGGGAGTTTAATGTGGGAGATCAAGTGTTGTTGCGTGTATCTCCTATGAAAGGAGTGATGAGGTTCGGGAAGAAGGGAAAGTTGGCTCCGAGGTACGTAGGACCATTTCCCATCATCGAGAGAATTGGCCCAGTAGCATACAGGTTGGGTTTGCCAGAAGATTTACATCGTATCCACGATGTATTCCACATCTCGTCGTTGAGACGATACCTTCGGGATGATATGGCCCATACTCACATTGCGATAGATGAGATCGACTTGCAGTCGGATAGCTCTTACGAGGAGAGACCGGTGGCTATTCTAGACTACAGTGAGAGGAGATTGAGGTCGAAGATAGTTCCACTCGTGCGGGTCCAGTGGGAACATCATAATGTGGAGGAATTCACTTGGGAGCGTGAGGCAGATATGCGTGAGAGATATCCAGAGTTGTTTTTACCAGGTATGCCTTATTTTCCGAATTTCGGGACGAAATTCCGTTATTAGGGGGGAAGTATGTAATACCCCGTATTTTTATGCTATAATTAATTTGGGGATTTATTTAATAAAAATTCGGAAATTAATTATGTTATAATTATTAACGTGACGTGAGTTAGTAATAATATGAAATTGTTGAATATTACTTAGGAGCATAGTAATATATGGTAAATGTCACGAGTGAATGAAAATGACAATTTTGGTAATTTTAGTCGGGACGCGCCCGTGTCGCGTCGGGACTAATTATTGAGATATAAAAGTAAATATTTTATGAGTTGTCCGTATGGTCATTTTGAGTGCGCCAACGCGTCCGAAAGGGACGAGATAGTCAGAAAAGTGTACCCGGGGGTTTAGTTTGGGTCTCGGGATGTTTTTAGGCTTAATTAGTGACCCGGGAAGGCGTTTTGGTCATTTTACAAACTAGGGTAATTAAACCCACGAATTTCAGCCATCCTTAGCAGCCATTTAAGTCAGCCTTTTAGGGTTAGATCATTCAGAACCCTAAGACGGCTAGTGGAGAAGAGAGGAGAGACCTTGCTAGGTGATTGAAGGCCAAAAACACCACCTTTTGCACCACCGTCACCACCAACGCGTAGATCGCGAGGAGGAGAACGCAACCACACCAATATCAGCAGGAAACCAGACCTCTGAAATTCCAGGCAAGTGTTTAACTTGCCTATTTTCGTTGGTGCAATAATCATGTTAGTGTAGGAATGATTAGGAGTATAATTTATGGAAGAAAACCCCACTTTGTGATAGGAATTTGCATGTAGACAAGATTAAAATTATATTCTGGAAGTCTTATGTAATGTAGATGATAAACCCACGAATTTTTGATGTTATTGTAGAAGAAAATTCTGGAGAAAACTGATTAGAACAAAAGATTAATAAAACTAGGGTTCTTGATGATTAGATGAGTTTTTAGGTTGTTTAATCATGTTTAATGATGGTTATATGCATGCTTAACGTTAGAAACATCTGGAAATATATTACCATGATTGTAGTATAAGTTTTGGGACGATTAGTGTTGGAAATTATGGATTTGAATGAAGAATATTAGTTAAACCCGTAACTGCACTTCTGAAGAAATCGAAATACCTGTTTGATCGATCGATCGACCCTATAGCGTCGATCGATCGAAGGTTCGATCGATCGAACCCCAGTAGTCGATCGATCGACCCTTCCTGGCAGCCTATTATTTCCCTTGTTTAATTAGTTGAATTAAGTTATCATGAAAGAATTCTTGGGCATTTCAAATAAAATGTTTTGGGATATAAGAGAGACCAGTAGGACATATGATTAAGTGTTGAGAACTTTATTATGAAATGATAATTGGGTTTAAAGAATAGTTAATTAAGGAACGACGAACTACGTATTTCAAATGAGAGATTTCAACGAATACCTACGTTAGTGAATAGACGTCTACCTACTGAATATATTACTTGGATGGTTAGAACCCACGAGTGTCCCATAACTAGTGAGAAAACCCCTTCGAATTAAGGTTAGAGGCTAAACCTTATACGTTATACTAATAAGGTGAAATCTAGGACAAAGGATTAATTATGGGTAATGAGAGTGACCTATATTAATATGATGAAATTGGTATATTTATATGAATGTGTGTACATATATTATATACATGTGAAAAACGTACCCGCTCTACTTGCTATCCCTGAGGTTACCGCGCTGGGACGATCGTATCCTGTGTTGCTTTATGGGGATATTGAATCGTACCCTAGAAGGTAGAGATCCTATGTACGGGATATTAAATTGATAGTCGGACGGTCCTAAGAGACGTGTGGGTATGTACTGACCTCTTGGACTTGGAATCTATGCTTCGCCTCAACGTTGTTTTGTATATGTTAATACAGTTCGAGAGTGATTTCGAACTTGTATTTCCCTTTATGTGAGCGATACGGGGATTGGATAGCAGAGTATGCCCGCACCATAGTTTAGTTGGGGTGCCATTATATATATATATTTTATTCGAGTAGTTAATATATATATGAGGTTATAAACTTTGAACTGCCTACTGTGATTTGATAAGTAGAACATGGATGTTGACCCAAATTATTAAATACTTGTTTTGTGAAAATATGAAAAGGCACGGGGAAATCTTATAATTTAATGAAGCTAAAACGAGAGGAATACTACAAAATTGAAAGTAACCTTTTTATAACATTGCCATCGTTCAGTTTTGAAAACATATGAGTAAGTTAAGATAAACGAACCATTGGGAAGGTTAGTACGATAGGAGTGCACATTAGAAGAGAGGTGAGTATTTCTCAAGAGAGAGACGAACTAATATGATGTTGCATTGGCCTGTATCAATTTAAATACTTGCTTAACGTATTTTAAAATCAAACACTTTCAGGCCCTGACCCGTTTCCTTTTCTCTCTCTCTTCTGTGTATATATATGTATATTTTCAGGTGCCCAGCCACAGGGGCGTCTTGCTTAGGATTCTTTGAGGAGAACGAGCTGCAGCTTAGGTGGGAGTTGCAGGTCCCTTGAGTAGACGGCTTCCGACATTGACTCCACTCTTATTACTCTCATTTATGGGGCACGTGTCGCCCTTTTCATCATTTCATTTATTGTTGGGGATTTTTATATTTCAGTTATTCCAGTATTGTTTATGGGATTTGTTTCAGGATGGTATATGATTTTAGTTTTATATTATTGTCATTCGTTTGGTGAATGTATGGTTTTATTTAAATTTTGTGATGTGATTCTCTATTGTAGAAATGTTGTTTTGAATTAATAAAAATCTTTTCTTTAATTAAAATTTGGAAGTTCGTATAAAAAATATTTTTGACACTTAGCTTAATTATTTAGGGTGTTAAATTGGAAAAATTATTTTTATCGACAGTGATGCTGAGAATGAACCAACTGTTACCTTGATTTAATTTAATAAAGGAGTGATCGCCCGGTATTTAATTAGGCGGGGTGTCACAGCTAGGCAATACATAAAAAAGTTAACCGAAGAAGTTTCTAATATGAGATTACGTCATAAGGAAAGTGCTCTGCATTACTGTAAAACGATCAGATGGTAAGCTGAGGCTAAATTGGGAAGGACTCTTTAGGGTAATCAGAGATAACCTTGAAGGAGCACATCACGTAAAAATCCTGGAGGGCGGGGAGATACCAAGAGCATGGAATATATCCAACCTTATGAATTTTTACTTTTTAATCTTCTTTATCTTTATTAGAACATTTAGTTTAAGCAAATTTTTATTCTCAAACTTATGTTGCTCAGACAATATTTGATGAATAAAGGCTGAATTGGTCCCTTCACTTCCATATTTTTTATTGGTTGTTTAACTCTTATTGGTAACATCTCATTAATACGCAGTTTTTCCAAGCAATGTCTCCTTCATGTATAGCTAAATCCTTGAGATTACTCAAGTTGTTCAACTTGTTTTCAAATTAGAGGACTTAACATGCCAAGTAGAGTTCGTAGAAAATATAACAAGTCAGTAGGCTTGTTTCAATTATAACATCCCTCAAGTTCCAGTTATAAACATAGGGGAACTCATAGGTTAACCTGGTGACAACAAAATCCCTATAAGGGATCCTTAGGCAAAAAACCAACTTAGGTTTGTAGCCAACTTTATTAGTCATAAAAAACCTGCTCGGGCGAATGGCCCAATTGCCAGGTACATTCTCGCCATCAACTCACTTAGGACTAAGGGAGTGTGACGGCACAACCCCAAAGGTAAAGTAGATGGAATGACATTGTGGAGGCATGTTGTACTGGGAGAATGATCAAAGAAACATACATCTAATGTTATCTTTTAAATACCATTTCTTCGGCTAAATAACTCAAAATGAAAAAACTCAATAAGAAACAAAGGACCCAGAGTGGTCAAATATCGTAAGAAGAATCACTACTTCTCGGTCTATAAATATGCGTGTTTAATCAGCACAAGCTCAAAACATCATTACTTAGTAAATAACATTTTTTCATTAACTTAGATAAAAATTTACATTTACATCAAAACTAAGATATACACAAAAGATCTATGATGGCGAACAAGGTAGTCTGCAACACATGCTCTCCGACCATCATCTTGGTGAGACAAAAATTCTTCTTTTTCATCTTCTAAGTAATGTTTTAGAAAATGAGCAGGAATATCATCTATTGGAATTCACCAGTCATTCCTCAAAAAGGGATTGTGGAGGTACCCCGATAGTCAATTTGGTATTTATACCACAAGTTAAACTCCTTAGGCATCTTCAATTCTGTAAGGGCACTAAGCCAACCCCAGCAAATGACAAGGTCCTCTACTTCCTTCAGCCTTGATGGGGCATCAGTTTAACCTTAGTTATAGCCATCAGCCTAGATTTGTCGAGGACCTTTTCGATATAAGTGCCTCATCCTTGTCACGTCTCTCTGAATCTCGACAATTACGTATGCCCGTCGAACATATCCTTTGAGATCAGTGACATTCCTTTGTAAAGATTCGGTCTCAGCTCAAACTACCCCCATGGACATCAAAGAGGATCCTCACAATACAATGGAATACCCTAATGGGGTGTTCTCCTTCAGTCAAGTAATATCTTTCATCAGATTATTATTTTCCTTCTGGATCACCTCGCTCACCATATTCACTTCGCTGGCATCAAGGAGTTTGGCCTTCAAACACTCACTTCCTCTTAAATAGAGGCCCCAATCTCCTCCATCTCTTGGAGATCGTCTTTTAATTTGACGACCAGTTCAGATTGGTCCTTGTATTGCTAATTTCTTACCCTCAGAGATTTACAGATCTTTATAAATGCTTTGTGATCTTTCAAACTGGCATTTGAACGCAGGATCTGCCCTAGACGGGAGTCATTCGAAATATATTTGTCTAGATCAATGCTATACAATCATCAATAGGAGTAAAAGTCAACAAGTACTAATAAAGACACAAGTGGATAGAACCCACGAACATTATTTTATTCACTAAAAGGGGAGGTGGCCTAGGCCAATACAACAAGCTCCAAGGGAAAGTTATAGTTTGTCAAGAGAAAAAAAAAATGAAAAAATTTGTATAAGGAAGGAAACCAAACTCCTGGTCTACGAGTCTTACCCAATCACCTGATGTTCTTCCACCATGGCCTTTCCCTTGTCAGCAGCTCCAGAGCTTTGGCCAATTTGAATCTCACCCTCAATGGGGACAATCTCTATGCGAACAGGCTAACTAGCTTCACAGTCTCTTTCTTTATATGGATTAGGGCCAGGGGAGTGGAGGTTGAAGAGATCGAATTCATTATGGATTCCAGTTTCCTTCGGGGATTGGTCCCAACCCTTTTTAAAGGCAACTTTGCATCCATAATCGATCGGCCTCTCTGCATTATTAAAGGCTTTGTTAAAGCCTTCATAGCAGCTGGTATCCTTCTCCTGAGCAAGATCACCCTCCAATTTAGTGACCTTGCTCGACAGGCTTTAATTTTACTCAACGATCTTGTCTTTTTCGACAACCACCCTCTTCCAGGATGCCTTAAACTCAATAAGGCCATTGGAAAACTTTGCTTTCTCTTTCTCCCAGGCCTGGTGAGCTCCATCAAATGCCTCATTCTCACCTTAAAAGCATCCTTCAGCTCTTGCTCCTTCTTAGACTTATCAACATGATCGCCCATGAGAGTTGTGAAATCTATTAACAACTACACAAAGAGAAACATAATCACAGAGTTAGCTCAAAGAAAGAGAAAACAGAAGAAAAAGGAAAATTTTAAGCATAAAGTCTTACCTAGCCATCCCTGGAGAAATCTTTAGGGAAAGTTGGGACGACCCGAGCCTGGAAGAGAGCTCACAGTCAGCAGCAAGCACTGGCCTCTTCAATAATTTAGGGGTAGGGTGCGGTGGCATCTCCCACACTAACCCCCTCATTAACAACAACAAGAGCCAACCTTTGCTTGGCCTCCCTCATCTCTTCTTCTTTATTTCTCTCCTTTTACTCCTGTCTCTCTCTCTCTCTCTCTCTCTCTCTCTCTTCTCCTCTTCTCTTTTATCTCCTTTTTATTCTCCTTCTCTTTTTCCTTTTCTTTCCCCTTGGCCAGTAGGTCAAACTACTAGACCTCGAGGATCCAGTATTGGACGCCTTTAACGACTTCAATCGATAAAAATGGACGGCCTGATCGCCATCATCATTTGGAAGCTTCAGCTTCCTCATTTTTAGCAAATGATCCATATCTTCCTCTTCTTCTTTCTCCTTTTCTCCTCCCTGTTATCCTCTTCCCCGTTCCTCCTCTTCAGAGCTTTCTTCCTCCTCTTTTATCACTATGGGATCAATAAGGCCTACCTCATGAGCTTTTAAAATTAGGACTCTATTAACCAGGTGGGAAATAAAGCTAGAACCTGTGTTCTTATACTCTAACAGAAAGTTTGCCAACCTCGGATGCTCACCGTCTGTCAACCTTTCCTCAATGCTCATGGCCTTCACAAGCTTGTTAGTATTAATTTCACTACTATCAAGTTCCCTATTTTTTGAATGAGCTACAACAACAATGGAGGAAGAATATCAGCCAAAAGAATAAGGACAAAAGAACAAGAAGTCAACAAGTAAGAACAAAAAGAATAGAGGAACTGACCTATTTCGGCCTCTCCATAACCAAAAATCACAGGGCCCCATTATCTCTCACTTATAGAAGCAGAAGGGAACTGCCAGTTCCTAGCAATAAAATCATATTCCTAGTAATCCGTATGGGAATCTAAAAGATTTAGTACTAATACCCGCTTTTCCTTCCTCATCTTCAAATGCAACAGACCTTCTTCGATCTGCGACCACACATAGCAGTATCATAGCTCAGCAATACCTAATTTTGTTCCATAGAGGGTGTTTATTCGATGGACTCCATTGACTATCTTTAAATCATTTGGGGCATATTGAGCAGGCACAATCTCAAAGTATCTAAAGAACCTAACAAACAACTTATTTGGGGGAAATGTTAACCCCCCCCCCCCCCCCCCCGAGTTATCAGAAGGGTGTAAATCTAGTGCCCATCCTTAATATCACAGACGTCCTGTGGAAGAGGGGTAAAATCGATGACTACCCAGTCAGGAATATGGTATTGGCACCTAAATTCTTATACTAATTTATTATCCAGCATCGTCATGATTAAAAAAGGAAGAAAAACCCTAACTACGACTACGAAACAAGTTCCAAAGAAAAAACCCAACTACAACTAAGAAATAAGTTTCAAAGAAAAAGCTTAAAGAATGAAAATCTAAACTTACAAGAATCAGCGGAGCTTTAAATAAGAAGAACAACTTTGATTCTGAAGCAGAAAGTAGGGATGAAGCTTAAAGACGAAGTATGTGCAAGGACGACCAGGATTAATGAACTAATGGTTGAGTTTGCACTTGAACTGGTTTCAAAAATCTCAAATGATGAGCCACGCTTTCCTAGGAAGATTTTAGAGCTTTGATTTCTTCGAAATGAGTAGTGTACCTTTCAGCTCTCATAAAAATCACAAGTATGCCCCATCAGTTTTGAATATCACCTTAGGCTTTAGGTCTGTTTAAAACCTGTTGGCCCGGAATTACTAGCCCAAAGATTTTAGGGGCAATTGTGGGAGCCCATTTAATACAGTCCATGAAAGTAGCCGATCAGCCCCTATGGAATTATGCGATGCCAGACCCAAATCATGACTTAATTTCCACACAAGTATTTTAGTGGTATAAGAACACTTACGGATATGCTCAAATGAAGTACCAATAATCTCGGATGAGATATTGAGGTACGTCTTGGAAAATCCACTTGTTATTTTGAGTTCCTTGAACAACTCAAACTTTGTAACGGCATATCTAAAAATTGTACACACTGACCCGAGGCAAAGGGATTGTAACTTAAGACTTTGAGAGACACTTAATAAGAACAGTAATCTCTCCGTGGACGTAGGCAAGTTGCCGAACTACGTATATCGATGTGTTATGATCTTGACTTTCAGCTTTTGTGTTTGTTTTCGTGAATTTCTGTTTGTGATGTGTATTGTACTCACACCTATCATTATAAACTTCAATACAACGAGGAAGGGGAGGAAGACGATGTAAGAAATTTGATGACAAATAATTTAGTAATATTTTGAAATCTTCTCAAAGTGAGAAAATGGGCTGAAAATTATTTAGTGTTTGTAGGTTTGTTCTAATAAGTAATACTTTGACCTACCTATCTCAAATATGTTAAACGTGAACATATGCAACAACTTCATCCACACACATTGTAATTCAAAACAAGTTTGTTGTTTGTCATCTTGTTTAAAACAACTTAATTTAGTGAGATATAAGTGAAATATTTTGTATAAATATTCTTTGTTAATATGTTTGTCTTTGACAGTTTTTCTTTTTGTGATTGTCAAATGAATAAGTTGATCGACACTACTTATTTCATTAATAATTTCATTACAACTTTGAGATGCATTGTGTTAAGAGAATAAAAAAGTGTGAAACGCAGTGCGAATAAAACATTAACCCAAAGACAAAAATCATAATAAAATACTATTGTAAATACAGTACGCACTAACATGCAAGGCAAATATACGTGGTATGACACCTTTATCTTATACTCTTTTTTTTTTTAATATTGACATGACATTTTTACTTTTATGTATTTGAGGTAAAAACCATATGAAGGAATCAAAAACCTATATATTTGTTTTTACTCCATACTCAAGATATGAAAAAGGTTACAGATTGAGCAGTAATCCACATAAACAAGGCCAAAAGGAGTTTATAACAAATTCAAAATAAAGGAATAACAAGAATTTGAAAAAAAACTACTATGTATACTTTTGGAAAATACCTTCCAATTATTTAATTGGAAAGCTTTTGCATATATGGTAGATAAATTATTGATTGAGATATCTTTTAAGATGAATGGTGGTGATTAATAGATCCTATTCATAATATAAATTCATAACTATAGTATAATTCTGGTATTTTGGGTCTATTAAATAAGTATTTTTGATATCGTAATTTTTTAATTGTCATTAATTTTGGTAAATTTGTTTCGTAACTGACTAAACAAAAACCCGCCATAAAGTTTTGTTATTCTCCATTTGAGAAATATCAGCTTCCAGTAACTATAAATAGTAAATAAGAGGTTGTTTGATTATTCGAATTCAAGAGGTACCAAATAAAATTTATTTTTTAAATGACTAATGAGTATATTTATCACTTAGTGATTAAAAGGTAAAATTACTTCTAAATTTGTCAATTCAAGGGTTCATTCGGACATAAAAATAAATAAATCATTTGGATTCACATTTCTGATTTCATATTTCAAACTGAGACATCAGACTCGCATAAAAAAGAAAGATATAGAACTTTTTTCTTTAGATCAAAATATTTTCATCACCGCTCCCAGCTTTTTTTTTTTTTTAGTAACCTTTACCTTCATCTATTCCATTTAATTATAGGTTAAATATGTTGGGCTTTTAGCTATCAAAACCCAGCATTAGTTTGTGTTGACATAGTCCCCACTAGGATTCAGCCTTTTGATCCAATCCAGACCACTATGTTCGAAATCCAAATGGATTTAGACCAGTCCAGCTCTAAAATGCAATTATTTTGTGGTTATTTGTTTTATTGAGCTCCGAACTTGTATTGTAATAGGTTCCTTTAATTCGTTATGCACCATGGTGAATTAAATGATTGGCCATCGAATGTTCAATTTTTTGGGTTGGTGTTGCCTTTTTTTTCAGTTTTTTTTTTGTCAAATGGAAAATTATATAATAAACTAATATAGCAGTTTTACCAAAAAAGGTTGGATTCACCGACCTCACAAGAGTGTTCTGAATATTATCCAAAAAAGAAAGAAAGAGTGTTCTAAACATTGAGTAACAGAAAGATATTCAAACTTTGTTAAAACTCCTAATTAACGGTATTAGATTATGTATTTTTAGAATTTTAAATAATATTGATTATGGATATAGAACAATAAATATTTTGTTTTCATTTTTAGTCTTTATTTTCAAATTAAAGCGACACGTGACATACTGTGATTGGTTAACGATTTATGAATATGAGTCCGCGTCAGCGATTTTATTTAAAATAGAGACTAAAACTATAAATAAAATATTTATTGTCCTATTTTCAAAATGCACTCCAAAACCAGCAAATTGACTCGATATTATTTTAAAGATGTTGCTCCTAATAATTATGAAGGGACTGTATATATCGATAGTTTGATACACATACACATCAGAAAGATTGAGATCAATGTACGCATTTCCCCCACGAAAAGCTACATGTAACAATAATTTTTGAAAACAGTGGCTTGAATCAATGTACAAAAAGGTTTTAGCTTTTACTTACTAATGAATCTCTCATTTTTGACCTTTTCCTCTTCTTTCATTGGGGATAATCTATTCTATTGAGAAATCAAGGATTGGACAATGAAGGGGAAATTATTAAAGGAAAAAGTGTATCAAAGACAAAAAGCTTAAATTATATAAACTTGAATAAAGTCCGCCAAGAAGCGGCGTGTGTCTTTAGATAATATTATCATTGGAGTGGTTTATTTTCTGTAACAACCAAATATTTACATATTGTTGACTGGACCCAACTCAGTGATTAATCGCTACGTGAGTAGAATAACTAAGAGGGCTGCCACAGCAGAGTGTAAATAAATATTTTGTAACTTTTTTTTTTTTTTTTTTTGTTAAATTGCTTGGGAGCAGCAGGGATTTTATAAAAAAAGAAAAAAGAAAAATAATGGTTGAGTGATAGCTGAGCAAAATTAGATTAAACTAGTATGCAAACCTCGCGATGCGAGGTTTTTGTTAACGAAGTTGTTAAAATGTACAATGGAAAAATAAAAAATAAAAAATAAAATGTTCTTGAAATAAAAAAAAAACTTTTTTTCAGTGAAACATCCTACCCTTTTGAATCACTTTGAAAAAAATGTGTACCAATATTCGCCCTTCAATTTTAGTGTCCCCCATATACATGCACCTATCAAATTAATTTATGTACATATGCCATGCGACACGCCTTAGGAGAAGAAGATGAAACGTGTGGAATACAAAAAGGTTAAATTAATTTGTTAATTAATAAGAGTCGTTAAAACTGTACACATGTTGGTTGGAATGAAATAGACCTCGATTATATGTTTTATCAAATAATTAATAATTTTTACGTTTCAAATGCTTATAAAATTATGTTATCATTTCATCAAACATTTAGAAACCTGATGTGTAAAAAATTCAGAAAAGAATAGCTCGCGCAACTATGATTGCTTTGATATGAAAACATATTTCTTAAGGGTAATGCTACAAACGCCAACTCCCAGTACCAATCCAGTACTGAATGTCCTTTAAATGCATTGTACTATCATGAGACCAACACTTTAATATATGTGACCTACGTTTTTGTACAATCATTTAAAGCACATTCGGTACTTGGTTGGTACTAATAGCAGGTATATGTATCATTATTCATTTCATAAACACTATTCATATGGTCATTGACCTTTATTTCATATTTTGACTAAAGAATAAATTATTCAATTTTACCCACTCAAATTTTATGCCAAAGCAATGTTTTTCCAAAACAATCCCACACTTCCATATCACATCATCACTCAGTGAAAAATATCCGTAAATCACCATTAGAAAAACGTGTATATGAATAAATATATTTCAGCCACTAACAATTTCAGTCTCATCAAAACCTAAAATAAAATAAGCGAACAAATAAATGAATAAAAACGAAAGATTGACCCAGGTGAGGAAAAATTATTCTTGATGAAATTTGAAAAATTGATCGATTTGTTTTTTTTTCTTTTCTTCACATAAAAAATAAGGAAGAAATATCAAAAGAAACACAAATGGAGCATTGCTAACCTCAAAATGGTTAACCTTTATGTAATCCAAAACACGTCCCAATGTCTCTGATTGTAGCCTTTGGATAATTGAAATTCAACATTCTATGTAAACACAAACTTCTGAATTTGTACATACATTTTTTAATAAAAAAAAATTCAATTTCGATAATTTATATTGAGAATATTTATAGTTTGCAAAATCAACTACTTTGTGTATGTGAGGATCATAATCCATTACTCTATAAGGGAATTTATGAAAATCTTATCTTTGACTAAAGTCATAGATTTTTTTTAGTAAAATAATTCTACAAAAGTAGATTAGGTTAGAAATGTTGTACATTATATGTAGGGCATAACACCACTTTTATATTTTCTCTAACAACAAAAAAATAGATAAAATGTGCAAGAAAACAAAAAGCCTATTACCGATGAGCCTCCTCTAACCACTGCAAATATTTTTTTTAAGTAAAAGGTACTATATAATTTAATTAACAAATATGTCTTAAGTAAACGAATAAAAAATTATTTTTTCACATACAAAATCAGATTTTAACCCCAAAGCTAGATATAGGTATGAAAGTAAACGGAGAAACCGTAAGCGTTGCCCCAAATAGTATAATCAAATTATAACCCCAAAGCTACTATATATCTAAAGCAAATGATGAAACCATAAACCTTGCCCCAAAAAAATAGAAGTCAACATCGTGAATAGTCTCAAAGGCAAACTTTTTAAAGGACATTCCATATCAGAAAATATAGAAACTCATACACAGAATAAATAATAGATGTGCTAAACATATTTTTTTAGGGAAACCACCAGATGGCTTGCCGGATGATCTCTAATTTTCAAAGGAAACCTATTTAAGATCCCTCTTATTATTTTTATTCTGCCAAACCAAAGTCTACCGGATATGGATAAAGCTTGTTGTCAAGCTGAGTCAGAATCATGTATATTTTACTGAAGACATGGGTGGTTGGTGATGCCTCAAACACTAGAAACTTGGACTACCATATCACATTTCACTCCATGCATAAGAAGATGTATATTGATTAAGTTGATGAGTGAAATTAATTAATTTCCATCTAGGGTTTAGTTGTACCTGAGAGGATAGATCGACGACAATGTAAATAATGCCGGAAGTGATGCTTTTAGTGAGAAGGGGCGAGACTTGATGATCCCCAAATACCACCCAATAAACGCAACCTTTGAAGCAGATGATGCCATTGAAGAAAAATGAGTAGACAACTGGAGGTCCTTGGTTTTTCTGTAAATAGAATGAGGAAATTGAAAATACGCTTTACATTGTTGTTGGCAGTGATGATTTCAAAGAATGGAAGCTTCGAATGAGTGTCTCTGCCATAAGTTATGAATGGAATAGAATTTTTTGTTGCCATTTCATATTAAGCCCACACTCAATTTCTTTCTTTTATCAAGGTTTTGAACTTTTAAAATTCCAAGAATGAAAGGTTTTTTTAACATTAATTAAATTGAAGTTTTTTTTTTAACTTTTCAAATTCCAAGAATGAATGGTTTTTTAACATTAATTAAAATTGTTTAGGTGGCACTCTGGAAAAGCGACAAATGTCGTCACCTCATTCCACTGTCAACTTTAGTTATATACTATAACTAGTTGAAAACACGCGCGATGCGCGGGCGAGAGTCAATGTGCGAAACATAAGTAATAAGAAAAAACACGGATAATTTTTTTAGATCAATTAGATATTTTTTACCACCTTTAAGGCATTTATTTTACAATACATGGATAATATGAAGCTAAGAAAGAAAACCTATTTAAGATATCATTTTATCTCTATTTAGTTATAATTTGTGCTAACAAAACACTTTGAAAAACACTATGAATTGCTATCTAAATAAATAACGATAAATAACAAAGCTCAAGGTACATAAAAGAAAAGAATATGTATATCACAGTTATAAAAACAAATATATGAATAATACTTTCACTAAAAATTTACAATCTCACCCAAGCATAAAATAGAAATATCTAACACGCATACAAATAATACAATGTGTAATGCAAAAAGAATCCTTTTTTATTACCAAAAACTCTAGGGAATCAATTGACCATTTTGTGAAGTCGTGATGAAGAAAAACAAAGATCTTCATTGATTCATTTCAAGACATGTGAATACAAAGGGATCAAATGAGAGTAATCATTTACCAAATGAAAAGGGGATTGAGCGTTTGTGGCGGGGCAATGGTTTGACATTAAAATTTTTATATATATATTTTTAGGGCCGAAAATAATATAAATTATGGATATTGGACAATAGACATTTGGTTTCCTATTTTTATCCATATTTTCAAATTATCGATTGACGTGGCATACTATGATTGGTTGACGTTTTATGGATGTGGGTCCACGCCAATGGCTTTAATAAAAAAAATAAGGACTAAAATTATAAATAAAATATTTATTATCCTATTTTTCAGAATACATATTACAATAGACAAAAAATGTGTGAACCAATGACGTAAAGTAAAATGTAAACACTCAAAACATCCGATCAATATATATCAATTATGATGATTTCTAAGCTCTTTAGTTAATTAAAGCCGAATATGTCGTCTTCTATTTATTCCTCAATAATCAGACTCCAGCAGGGATTTTGTATGTTGCGAGAGACCATCGGATAAGATCGTCACCATCGAAATGTCTCCAGAATCAATGGTGGAAAAAGAAAAGCAGAATTACACTAATTTTAAGTGAAAAATGTTATATAATCAGAATATCTCACCTGATATTCTCAATTGCCTCTTCCTCTGTTACCGCCCACCACCGTCGTGACTGTCACGGTCAACATCCGATGATGTAAAAGTGGTGATCGCTTAAATAAGCTCTGATACCAATTTGTAAGACGTATGACGGTGTGATACTTGATTAAATTCGTTAATTTCTAATTTAGAATACTTATTTAATTGGAGTCTATTTTTAAACCAAAGTAATTCAGCCCCTAAACATGCAATTACATATCAAATCAAATAAGATATAACATGCGACACAATTTCAGGAAAAATTCCCGAAGGGCAAAACCTTTTATTTTCACTATAATTTGTAAAGAACGGTTACATGGATTATAATGAAAAAAAGAGTGACATAAGAAATACCCTTAGGTGTCGGTTCCGATGTCGTCTGCTGGAATCTCCCCAAGAACTCCAGATGGGCAGCAATGGAAAAGAAACTACTTCTCCACAAGTGTGAACTTTATAAGGACTCCCTCCACAATAACATGTAGCTCTCCGGTTGTAGAGTTCTCCCCACAAAGAATAAACAAAAGCAAAGTGTGTTCTTGAACACCAAAACAATTCACCAAAGCATATGGGATTTTTGTAAATTGTAAACAAAAAGGGATTAAACCCTAAAAGAAGAAGTCAAAAGGATTCTTCGATTTCGCAGTTTTATGTCTTTCAAAACGCTGGGACTTCTTAATGAAAACGAAACCATTTAATGAGTATTTATACAAAAATGCGCCGCCTCGGTATTAGAGCTCGTTCGAACGAGAGACTTATAGATGTCATTCAAACGACATCTCGCGACATCCATATGTCGCTCAAATGAGATAGCTATCTCGCTTGAACGACCTGGGCGTCAAAATCGAGGTATGCTTCAGGACTTAGAAAAAATAGTCATACACAAATTTTGATGAAAAAGTCCACTTCAACACATAGAAAATATTTTGTAAAAATATCCCAAAAGCTCTAAGTGGAAAGTTAAGGTATTTAAAATATAACCTTACCAAAGTAAATTCGCGTAGTCTTTTTGACGAAGAACTTGATATTCGGATCCGTCTTTGATGCTTGAATGTTCTTGAATGCTCTTCGACGGTGTAGCAATATATGACATACTAAATTGATAACGGACTTATAAAAATATGTCTTCACAAATCTCCCCCTATGTCTATGCCGGTATATGCATAAAAACATTCGAATTATCAAATACCAAATGACCTATACAAATCTACCCTCCCATTAATAAATTTGCAAGATCTCAAACAGTTCTTCAAAAAGTCTTCATCAAATCTCAAAGCTTTTTGCATCAGGGTGTGCAACATAATGATCTTCAATCTTTGTACCTACACACATGAGATAAAGAAAAAACCTTCGTGACGCATCGAGTTTGAAATGATATAAAAATAAATCAGTAATAAATCAAATCTCCCCCATAATGCAAAAACTCTCCCATAACAAGATAATTCTTTCTCCCCCTTTTTATGATGTCCCCAAATTGACAGATAAGAAGACAAAAATCAAAACACGGAGTGTCACGATAAAATGCATAGCAAACTTGATTCAAACTACGCGCATGCAAAGGAATGTCTCAAAAACATTCACAAACTATTTTTGATTTTTCAAATTTGTCATACAAAAATAAGATACCAAAAATCACACCATGGATTTAAACTAAAACAACCAAGTTATGAAAATGGAATGTATAGGTGTGAACACATTCGATAGGTAAATAAACTCAATCAATCATATGTGCACAATGTATATCTGTTCCTCTAACGAATGAACATAAAAAATATCCTTGGGTGTAAAAATTGTTGAATTTAGATGACATCGTCTTATGCAAATCAATAAATCAAAGTCAAAGTGATTTTCACACCAATAACGTCCAAAACTATTTAGCTCTTTCTCAGGACTTTCAACGACGTACAAACCCGTTTTAATTCTCCATCCAAACTCCCTCATATATGATAACTCTTCATTTGTATTCCTTCGGATATGATTTGGAATGTCGCTGCGGTCAAACTTCGAGTATCAAAATTCCTGGAATTTCCGACAAAACTTGTTAAAAATTCAGTATCGAGTATCAATCCAATTTCTAGCGCTGAAACGGTAATCGTGAAAACTTGCAATTCTAATTTTTATTAAAAATATTTTTGTGTTTTTGAAATTTTCAATCTTTAATGTTTTTTTTTATATTATAAAAACAATTTTCAAGGGAGGAAACGATAATTTATGCAACTAAAATGACTAAAAAAAATTAGAAAGTAATCTAGTTGAGAATTTATGAAAAGAAACAAGAGGTGGGATTACACCGCGTAGTCGAATTAATTTAAAGTCCTAATCATTCGATTGAATAGTTTGAAATAATATTAAATTTGAAATTTAACTCTCGTTACAATCCTAAATTCAATTGTATCCTTTTCAGCAATTAAATCGGGAGTAGTCACAACATAAAAAAATATAAGATTCACACTCGTTTCAATAAAATATCCGCTAAGATCAATTTATTAAAATTTGTACGAATCTTTGAATTGAACACACAGAATTAATATTTTAATTTAAGAATAATACTTATCTCTAAGTGAAATCCAGAAATCAAATATTAATTTGCACCATTAATTTATTAACTCTCGTTACATAAATTAATGTGTGATTTTTTCCAATTTAATTAGCCTAGAACGAATCAACGAACAATTAGTCAAATAAAGAAATTAACATACGCGTTTCACCCCACCCCTTGAATTGGGTGTTTAGCCACACATGACTATAATTTTAGCACAAGCACAATTAATCAAACAAGAATTAAAGAGAAAGAGTAACAAATACGATACGCAATAATTTCTTGAGTCAATTGTGTGCATGAACACGCATCCCAAACTCGTCACAGAATCTGACTGGATTACAAAACTAAAAGTATAAGAAGAACCTACAAATTTTTCTAAACCTAAAACTATTTTTTTTTGTATTTTTTCTACCCTCTTTTTTTTTTCTTTTTCTGTCTCTCCGTCTCTCTCTATCTGTCTATCTGTTTGTTGCTGTTGAGAGAGTCTTTTAAAGTGGTCTTCCTTCCTTTCTTTTTTTTTTAGTCCAAGAAGCTTGTTTTTGAGAAGAGATTGTTGGGATTTTCATTGAGCTTGGAAGAGGGTTTGTTCCATTAAAATAGGAGTTGGGTTTTGAGGCAATTGGGTCTTCCGATTTTGATGGGTTTGTAGCGGGTTGGAAGTCAAAGGTGGTTCTCGATTTTGCGGGTCGGGTTGAAAAGGATTGCGGTCAGGATGGGTTTCGAACCTGTTTGAACCCGATTTGGGTCTGCCAAGGTGGATCGGAGTGGGGCGGTCGGGGAGGGGCTAGGCTTCGTCGGCATTTGGAGGTTACAAAGGGTTTGGAATCGGGTTTAACTCGGATCGGCAGGTCGCCGGTGGATCCGGCGCCGGAGCAGGGCGCAGGTGGCTGGACGAGGATGACGGCATGGGGTTGAGATTTTAGATGGGTGAAGAGAGAGAGAGAGAGAAGGTGTTGGTGGTTTATGGAGTTTGGTGGGTATTTTGGTAATGGAGGTGAGAGAATCGAGTGTGGGTGTGGAAGGATGATGATGAATAGTAGATGTAGGGGTGTGTTTGGGTGTAGGTTGATTTAGGTGTGTGTGAGAGTTTTAGTTTGTGTGTGTTTAATTTGCACTCCAAAAAAAATGACACTAAAAAATAAAACTAGAACTAAAATAAAATAAAATTTTAAAATCTAATAAAACTAAAAACTAACATCTCAAACTAATAATAAAAAAATGAAAATAAAAAGAAATAAAATAAAACTCTATTAAAACTAAAAAATATAATCCTAATAAAACTAAAATAAAAGAAATTAAAATCTAATAAAACTAGAAAATAAATTCCTAAAAGCTAATCCTAAAAAATAAAATAAAGATTAAAAATTAAAAACTAATAGAAATCAAAATCAAAATAAAGAAATAGAAAAATAGAAAATAAATACTTAAAAAATTCTAAATAAATCCTAAAAATAAAACGTCTCGAAACAAAAATCTAGAAAAATAATAAAGGTACAAACTAAATACACACCGAGCTCGGGGTATGGACTAGGCTCGGTCTAGGTTTAGATTTGGTTCGGGACTGGTTCGGGGCATCGGATCACATCTCAGCAAGCTCAATGAGTACTCTGACTTCGCAGTCTCTTTGGATTTCTTCGATGCACGCTTTTGACCGCTTCTGTGTCTCAATTGACAGGATTTAGCCCTATTTTTACGACAACTGCGTATTGACCTACAAAATGATAAAATACGAACATAAGGTCATTTTTATTTAAAACGAGTGACTAAAATGCACATATTCGGGGCATAAATTATACACTTTTGGGTGCTTATCAACCACCCCCAAACAGAACATTGCTAGTCCTCGAGCAAAAATAAGAGAGAAACATAGATAAGTATCCAAAAGTGTGCCACTTTCGCAGGCACTGACGATTGCACTTAGCATGTGCAACAAGCCGTTAAATCTGTAGGTTGCCCTACAGGACGAGTGCTGTCTCGTGAGGGTTTGCAGTGAATATACCCACAAAATTCAAAAACTTATTTAAATGCAGTATCTGAGTAGATGATGAAACGCTATACAACCCAACTTTAAAAAGATATCAAGGAACACCGTGTTCAACTATCAAAATAAGATATGAAATTACTTAATACCAAAAGCGTAATCGTTCCTAAGACTCAGCATGTGTAATGTGAAGTAATTTTGAGTATCATTAGAGTAATTCCAAGATCGCCTTTATAGAATCAACGCTTTAACTTCAATTATCACTGGATATATCTCTCTGAATCGAACTCTCTGAGAATTGGATAAGTGTATCTCTCTAGTGTGTGAGGATGTGAGTAAATGTAAACAAGTTCAAATGTCTCACACACTTTATAAGAAAGGACGGATACAGAAAAAAATCTGATCTCATGAAGGGATGCTAACCACTATGTCGAGAATGTTGAGTTATTCACTATATAATCTTCTCGTTTGCCCGAACTCTTTACCAAAGGTGAAAATGGGGATTATGTAAGGTATGAAGGGATAATGAAATGAGGAAGATGAATGATGGGGTGTTTTGAGAAGAGTGTGACACACTTTGATTGACTATTGTCTTCATCTTTTGAATTTATGATCGCATTTTTTTTTCTCTATTTTTTTTGCGATTCATTTTTCTTTTCATAGCACAAATGAAGACAATTTACATGGAAAATTTCAAACACTCTTTTTCTCAAACACGATGACAATGATGGATGGTATTTGGGTAATATGGAAAATGATAGTGGGTGAATGATAATGTGATAGGAAAAATGGTAAGTGTATGAAAAAATCGGTTTAGTGCTCAGGACAAACTACAAGATACTTGTTTCTTACAACTCAAAAGTAATGTCATTCTCAGTGATTTACCAAATTTGAAAAAAATAATGAGACCATGCAACGACTAAATGTAGTACCCAAAGAAAGTTGAGTCATCTTGTGACTCAGAGATACGTAAAAACCCTCAAAAAAGTGAAAAGCTCAAATTTCACGGGTTTAAGTCGCCACTAGTGATCTTTTAAGGCTCTCTTGAGAATATAGTTACTCTTCAACTTTTGATTATAGATGTGAGAGTGCAAACTGTCGAGTTTATGAATTCATAGTGCAAATACGCTTTAAGAGGCATTAATTAATTTATTGTAAAAAACGTAAGTTTTTGGTCAAACACATGTATTTTGAGATTTCTAAAAAAGGGATGATAGACAATTCATGTCATAAAAAAATAGTTTTAACTGCACAAAAAGTTTAAAATCACTTGTTTCTGAAAATTTTCAAAAGAGGTACGATTTCGATAAATTTCCCACCCTCAAACAAAAGAGAACATCGTCCTCGATGTTTAAAACCATATATAAAAATGAAAAGCATAAGGGAGGAAAGATAGTACCATAATGAACCACTAGTGAAATGTATCGCACTCTGGAGCATAGATGAAACCTGAAGAACATATGTGATACAAAAATACGTACAAGTCTATAAAGTATGTGAGGATAAGACTCATACTCAGAAATAATGAACGACGGGATGCCTCTCGGTAGCGCTAAGTTTATCGTCTTCAGCCAGATCGAACTGATCTCACCCTAAAGATAAGAGCTATGAAAGCATAGGGCGGCATAAAATTTGGGTGATGAAAATCACCCCCAAACAAGAATGAATAGTCAGTCTTCATAAGTGGGGTCAACAAGGTCAATTTCTTCAATGGGAGAGGGGCCTAGCTCTAAGAAAGGCTTCAATCGTTGATCGTTGACTTGAAATAGGCTACCATCATTAGGATTTTGAATTGTGATGACACCATAAGGAGTAACAGATTCAACAACAAAGGGTCCAGACCAACGGGTTTTTAACTTTCCGGGAAAGAGATGAAGACGGGAGTTATATAACAACACTTTCTGACCAGGGTGGAATTCTTTGCGGAGGATGCTTTGGTCATGGAACCACTTCATTTTGTCCTTGTATTTCTTGGACAAATCATAGGCATCATTACGTATCTCCTCTAATTCATTAAGTTGGAGCTTCCGATGAATGCCAGCCTCGTCGATATCAAAATTAAGTGCTTTAACAGCCTAATAAGCATGATGTTCAAGCTCGACAGGTAAGTGTCATGGTTTACCAAAGACCAAGCAATAAGGATACATGCCAATCGGAGTCTTAAAAGCAGTACGGTATGCCCACAAAGCATCATTCAAGCGTAAGGACCAGTCTTTCCAATTAAGATTAACTGTTTTTTCTAAGATTTGCTTGATTTCGCGGTTGGAAACCTCAACTTGACCACTAGTCTGAGTGTGGTAAGAGAGACCAACTTTGTGGGTAACGCCATACTTTTTGACGAGATGTTCAAAGACTCGATTAAAGAAATGTGTACCCCCATCACTAATGATAGATTTAGGAGTTCCAAAACGTGTGAAGACATACTCCTTAAGAAACTGGACTACAATGCGATGGTCATTGGTGCGGCAAGTAATGGCTTCAATCCATTTGGAAACATAATCAACTGCAACCAGTATATATTGGAAGACATGAGATGAAGGAAAAGGACCTATGAAATCAATGTCCCATACATCGAAGATTTTGACGATGAGAATGGGTGTGAGGGGCATCATGTGACGGTGAGAGATACGCCCAGATTGTTGGCATTTGGCACAAGCCTGGCAGTAATTGTGGGCATCTCGAAAAAGGGTGGGCCAGTAGAAACCACTTTGAAAAATTTTGGTGGCTATTTTCTTGGAGCTAAAATGGCCACCACAGGCACCATCGTGACAAAAGGAGAGTATACTTGACTGTTCATGGTCAGTAACACAACGACGAATGACTTGATCAGAGCAATACTTAAAAAGGAAGGGGTCATCCCAAGAATCAAATTTCACCTGGGCCCTGAACTTAGAATTCTCTTGTTTCGACCAATGAATGGGCAATTGGTCGGTAACAAGGAAATTAACAATATCAGCATACCAAGGAGCGGTGGAGATAGTAAAAAGTTGCGCATCAGGAAAGGTTTCAGAAATAGGGACATGATCAGATGTAGATGTAACAGTGAGGCGGGAGAGATGGTCTGCAACCAAATTTTCGCACCCTTTCTTATCGTGAATTTCTAGATCAAATTCTTGAAGCAAGAGAATCCACCGTATCAAACGTGGCTTAGAATCCTTCTTCTAAAGAAGGTGCCGCAGGGCAGCGTGGTAAGTGTAAACGATGATAGGGGAACCAATGAAATAAGATCGAAACTTATCGAGTGCGAAGACAACAGCTAGCAACTCCTTTTCGTTGGTCATGTAATGAAGTTGAGCGTCATGGAGGGTTCAACTAGCATAATAAATGACATGCTGGCGCTTGTCAACCCGCTGACCAAGTACAACACCTAGAGAAAAATCAGAGGCGTCGCACATGAGCTCAAAGGGTAAAGACCAATTAGGAGGCTGAATGATAGGAGCAGAAGTGAGCTCGGCTTTAAGGAGCTCAAAAGAAGCAACACATGCATCATCAACGACGAAGGGAACATCTTTGGATAAAAGGGTTGTTAAAGGTCAAGCAATTTTAGAAAAGTCCTTTATGAAACGACGGTAGAAGCCCGCATGTCCTAAGAAGGAGTGAATGTCCTTAACAGACTTAGGAATGGGTAGAGAGGAGATTATGTCAACTTTGGCTTTATCTACTTCAATACCGTCGTGAGAGACTACGTGACCTAAAACAATCCCCTTTTTGACCATGAAATGACATTTTTCCCAATTGAGGACCAATTTCTTTTCCTGACAACGTTTGAGGACCATAATGAGGTGAGAAAGGCATTGCTTGAAGGAAGAACCAAACACAGAGAAATCATCCATAAATATTTCGAGAAAACGTTCAACTATGTCGCTAAAAATGCTAATCATACACCGTTGAAAAGTCGCAGGTGCATTGCAAATGCCAAAGGGCATGCGAGAATAGGCAAAAGTGCCAAAGGGATAGGTGAAGGTAGTTTTCTCTTGGTCTTCAGGGGCAATTGGGATTTAGTTGTATCCTGAATAGCCGTCAAGGAAGCAGTAATACGCATGACCAGCTAAACGTTTGAGCATTTGGTCGATATAGAGAAGAGGAAAATGATCCTTGCGAGTGACAGCATTTAGCTTTCGATAGTCAATGCAAATACGCCAGCCCATTTGCATACGGGTAGGAACAAGCTCATTGTCACTATTTTTTATGACGGTGACACCAGAATTTTTCGGTACCACATGAACGGGATTGACCCACTGACTGTCTGAGAAGGGGTAGATTATTCCAGCATCAAGCAATTTTAAAATCTCAGCACGCACGACTTCTTTCATAGCAGGGTTAAGTTGACGTTAGGGTTCACGAGAAGTCTTGGCGTTCTCCTCCAAATGAATGCGATGACTACAAACATTGGGGTTCACGCCGTGAATGTCGGAAATGGTCCAACCTATAGCAGTGCTATGCTGAGTAAAAGTGTGAACTAATTGCTCTTCTTGATCAGCGGTCAAATGGGAAGCAATGATAACAGGGTGATGGTTGTTGGGGCCTAAGAAAGTATATTTCAACTCGGAAGGTAAGGGATTAAGTTCCAAACTAGCAGGTGGCGCAGGAGTGATATCGGACTCAGACGCAGAAACAGAGTCTGAAGAATTCTCGGTGGATAAAGTGGAGGAATCTGATGTGGCCGGGAGTTCAAAATGTGGAATGGAGTGATCCACAGAGTGAATAGTATCATCATAAAGGGGCTCAAAGGGAGGATCCCAAGAGGAAATGTCCATCAGTGGAGTGGAATCTAGCAAGGCATTGAGTTCAAAGATGGATGAATCAATGTCAAAGTTGGAGCTAAATTGGGTCAAACAGTGTTGGAGGGGATCTTAAGGGTAAGTTTGGCCCAACATTTCAGTAACTTGAAAGAGTTGGCGCTTGCGTTCAATTAAGAAATAATATAATAAATACCATTTTTAACCCAAATTAACCCTAAGCATGCAACTAGGTGTGATTGAAACAATATGAAATCATGCAATAAATATTCAACACACAAAGTTTAAGGAAAAATCCCCCACAGGGGCAAAACCATTTGTATATCACTATAACTTGTAAGAGAAACGACTTACAATCGGATTACACTGAAATACAAGTTTTTGACTAAGAATTACCCTCAGGTATCGGATTCTGTAGTCGCGGCTGGAATATCCCTTTCCAGTAGGGTTGGCGGCTGGAACTATCCCTGTCCAGTAGGGCTGCAATGAAGAAGAAGGAGCGGTCCACTTCACAAGGGTTGAACAACAGCAATGGTGTGTTCTTGGGTTACCAAACTTTGATTCACATAGATATGGAAGATGTGTGAATCTAAAAACCTAGAATCATAGGACTCAATAGGTGAAGACTTTAGGGTTGATGTGCTCTGAAAATCGTGGGAAAGTCTTAAGAAAAGCAACCTCTGATCGTGGATTAAATAAGGAACTCTTTGCCCTAGAAAATCTGGCCACGATCTGGCAGAGTTTATCCTCGTCGAATCGGTCCGGTCATTTAGGCGTATCGGTCCGGTTAACTCGGATCAGTTCTTTTTCTGAAACCGGATCCATCTGGTTGGCATCGGATAGGTCCGATCCTTTAGGCTTCATCGGTTTGATATGGATCCGGTGGCTACTGGAGTCTGACAAAACGGATCGGTCCGGTAGTTGGTCGGATCGGTCCGATAAGCCGGATCGATTCTTTTTCTGAACCGGATCGGTCCGGCCAGGACTGATTCCCAAATTCCTTCTTCTTTTGATCTTCGGATTTCGTTGATGACGATGTGATCTTTTCAACCATCAATCTTGTAACGGCGTATGACATAACATATACATAAAGATGGAAAAATTGTCCTTACAAATCTCCCCATATGTCTATGCCGGAACAAACATAAAAAATCCGAATTATCAAGTATGAACAATGCCTATACAAATCTACCCTTCCATGAACCCAAAACTGAAAGAGGTACATATGACTAAGGCTGCATCGTTTGTTCTTCAATTCTTCAGGAATCTTCACACTTTTCTCATCAGGGTGTGTATCATGGGATTATCAAGGATGTACCTACACACATGAGATAAAGAAAATGCCAAGTGACGTATCGAGTTTGAAATGAGATAAACAACAACATATATATCAATTTCAAAACTCCCCCATAATCAGATAATTCATTCTCCCCCTTTTTATGATGTCCCCAAATAGACAAATGAGAGAAATAAATCAAGCAATCAAGTACCGGGGTGACACAAGGCATAAAATCACACCATGAATGAACATAAAACAACCAAGTCGGTGATAGCGTAAAAGAATGGGAGTGATCAAAATTCGATAGGAAAATCAAAGCATACAGGCATGACATATGTGCACGATGAATATTGGATATTCCTAACGAATGAACTCAAATGCTTCCTTTGGTGTAAAAGATTGGAAATATACGACATTGACTATATCAAATCTACAAATCAAAGTTCAAAGTGATTTCTACACCAATAACGTCCAAAATGATTTTCATGCTTTTTCAGGACTTTCAAGGAAGTGCAAACCCGTTTTTCAATCTCCAACCAAACTCCCTCAGATTTATATTTTGAATAGAGGAAAACTAAATTCTCAAACTTTGGAGAATTGGGTGAAACCTAAATGACCCATATTTGGCATGAATTGCTTTTTATTGCCTTATCAATTTTTTCGGGCTTTTTTTACCTCTTTGGACCTCGGATATTAAAATTCCTCCATTTTTAGGTCCTTTTTAACGGTGGCTTTTGCGCAAAGGATAAGAATCAACTTTCGCAGCCCCTCCCCGTTATGAAAATATACACACAGTCTCACCAAAACGGTTTTTACATGCAATCCAATCTTGTCAAGTTTTATCGCATTTTATACATTGTATAGACAGGATTGAGATGGAAACACTTAAGCCAACATGAGATTGATAAGTGCAACAATCAAATATAGCCGTGCATGTGTGCAATAAAGGATATAGGAGTCAAGCATGTAGGAAATATCACTAATTACATCTCAAGGACTCCAATCAATGTTAAGCACATGGATGAAATGATGTAGCCTCTAAAATCTCTATCAAACAGTCACATGGATATATGGAATGAAGTTGTGACTTGGCTATCTTAAATGCTCATCCATAAAAGGCAAATCTCTTTTTGAATTTTTCAAAAAATTTATCAAAATAAAATCTTTTTGTGTTTTTCTAAAAATTTTCTAAAAAGAGAATCTTTTTGTATTTTTCAAAAAATAATAAAAAATACATAAAAGTTGTACAACAAATCTATGGTACATATAAACAGACTAGCAATAGGAAGCATATGATATGAACATGAAGAAGCATCCTATTCTAGACATAGACCAACCCCTCAGTCAACTGTGCAAATCCCCAAAGACTTCCTAAGATTCTCAAATCTAAGGGCATCTAAAGGTTTCGTGAAAATATCGGCTAACTGACGGTCGGTAGGAACAAAACTCAGGGTTACGACCTTCTCCTCAACTAACTGACGTATAAAGTGCTCGCGTAACCTGATGTGCTTTGTGCGCGAATGTTGGACAGGATTGCGGGATATGTGGATCGCGCTCGTGTTATCACAGGAAATGGTCATGGTGTCCTGTGAAATCCCATAATCCTCCAACATTTGCTTCATCCACATGAGTTGCGTGCAACAACTCCCGACGGCGATGTACTCAGCCTCCGCAGTGGACAAAGAGATGGAGTTTTGCTTCTTGCTCAACCAGGAGACAAGAGCGGAACCAAAATAGAAACACCCACCAGAAGTGCTCCTACATCCATCTACATCCCCAGCCCAATCGGCATCCGAATAGGCGGACAAACGGTCATCGGTATCAAAGGAATACCATATACCGTATGAGAGAGTCCCACTCACCTATTTAATAATACGTTTTAGATCAAGTAAATGTGACTCTTTTGGGGATGCCTGATATCGCGCACAGACTCCAACACTAAAGGCGATGTCGGGACGACTGGCAGTCAAGTAGAGAAGACTACCTATCATACTCCGATATAAGGTTTGCTCTACGTCCTTGCCTGAAGTGTCCTTACTAAGCTTGGTAGTGGTACTCATAGGTGTACGTGCATGCTTAGCGGAGTCTAAACCAAATTTCTTCACTAGGTCTCTAGCATACTTGGATTGGGAGATGAACATCCCATCCTCTAGCTGACGAACCTGGAGACCAAGGAAGAATGTAAGCTCACCTACCATGCTCATCTCAAACTCACTTTTCATCTCCTCCTCAAAGTGGTGAGCATGCTGGGAGCATGTGGATCCAAAGACTATGTCGTCCACATAGACTTGGGCAACCAAAATAGCACCGTCATCTCTCCTGATGAACAACGTCATATCAACTCCCCCTCTCTTGAAGCCACGGGCTAAGAGATAGGAAGTAAGCCTCTCGTACCAAGCACGGGGTGCTTGCTTCAAACCATACAAGGCTTTCCTCAGATAGTAGACGTGATCAGGGTGCTTAGGGTCTTCAAACCCTTTTGGTTGTTCCACATAAACCTCCTCCTGTGGAATGCCATTCAGAAAGGCACTCTTGACATCCATCTGATATAACTTGAAGTGCAGATGACATGCGATGGCGAGTAGTAAACGGACGGACTCAAGCCTCGCAACAGGAGCAAATGTCTCCCCAAAGTCTACACCCTCTATCTGTGTGTAGCCTTGAGCGACCAACCTAGCCTTGTTTCTGGTTATGGTACCATTTTCATCCATTTTATTCTTGAAAATCCACCGAGTACCAATAACATTAGTATCACTAGGTCGGGGGACAAGTTCCCAGACATTGTTCTTCTTAAACTGAAGCAACTCATCCTGCATAGCAGATACCCAGTGTTTATCTTTGAGTGCTTCTTTGTGGTTCTTGGGATCGACTTTTGAAGTGTAGCAAAGATGGCTAGCAACGTTCTCTAGCTGAGCACGAGTCTTGAACCCTAGAGTGGGATCACCAACAATGGCTGAAGGATCATGACTCTTGCGAACCCAAGCAGGTGTGTCCCCTAACACAGGAATAGGGTCCACAGAGTGTGGGAGAGGAACAGGAAAATCACTGTCAGAACAGTCCTCATCCTCACACTGAAGGTTGGGATCAATAACCGTCGGAGGTTCGTCATCTTGCACGGTGACGTTTATTGATTCCATGATCTTAGAGCTCTTCAGGTTAAACACCCGGTACGCTCTACTATTCGATGAATATCCTAGAAATATTCCCTCGTCGCTCCGGGAGTCGAACTTTCCTAATTGCTCTCTATCCCGTAGGATGTAGCATTTACTCCCAAAAACACGGAAATATGCCAGGTTGGGTTTCTTGCCTGTCCACAACTCATAAGGAGTGTGAAGTGTGTGTGGACGCAGATACACCCTATTCACCGTGTGGCATGCAGTAGACACTGCCTCTGCCCAAAATCTCCTAGAGACTTTACGACCTAGAAGCATAGATCTAGCCATCTCTTGGATCGTTCTATTCTTTCTCTCAACAATCCCATTTTGCTGAGGAGTTCTCACAGCAGAAAACTCATATTTGATCCCGAGGCTATCACAGTACAAATCCACCTTTGCTTCCTTAAATTCAGTGCCGTTATCACTACGTATTCTGTTAATAGTGACTCCGGGTTGATTTTGCAGGACACGGCACTTGGTCGTTAAAAATTCTACAGCATCGGATTTCTCTCTCAGAAAACCTACAATGGAGTACCTGGAGAAATCGTCTACCATCACGAGAATGTATCTCTTACCACCTAGACTCTCCGTGCGAGTAGGACCCATAAGATCCATGTGAATCAACTCAAGAACACGTGAGGTGGTAATGGAATTCAACTTCCTATGTGGGCTACGAATTTGCTTTCCCAACTGACAGGGTCCACAAATCGTGGAAGTTGGCTTTCCAAGTGACGGTAAGCCACGTACTAGGTCCTTTTTGACTAAACGAGATAAGTCTCTAACGTTCACATGACCTAGACGTTGGTGCCACAGATTCATAGGAGTGATCGTGACGCTGTTGCAGACAAGTGAGGATTTGGTCTCAGTCCCATAACAGTTATCCACTGTCCTCACCCCTTGCACTAAAAGTTTACCGGCTTGATTATAGACCTTACAAGCTTTCCGGTCAAACTTCACTGCAAAGTCATCGTCGCACAGCTGGCTGATGCTAAGAAGGTTTGCTTTTAAACCTTTGACGTATAACACGTTCTCTAGCTTTGGAAATCCTGGTAACTCTACTGTACCTCGTCCAACTATGCTAGATTTGCTACCATCTCCAAAGGTGACTCTCCCATCATTATAATCCTCAAGATGGGTAAAATATGAGGCATCACCTGTCATGTGTCTGGAGCATCCACTATCAAAATACCACTGTGAGGTATTATGGGCTTTGAGAGCGACATGGACAACAAGGGCCTTTTTATCTTTCTTAGGAACCCAAGCGTAGATACCTTTTTGTATTCCCTTGTTGTTGTTGGTTTTAGCCGGAATGCGGGGCGCATTCATTGATGGTAAGGTCATCCATCAGAATTCCTCCATCAAACTCTGTGATGTGGCGGCTAGAAACTCAACACGCTCTCTCAGACTGGCAAACTCATTAGTCTGATGAGGTGGAGCAAACGTACGTCGTGTCCGACCCAACTTATAGCAATCATCCCTAAGGTGTCCATTTCTTTTACAATGGGAGCAAAAAGGCACATTATTAGGAGGACCTTGGTTTGCTTTTCTTGGTCGAACTCTCCTTCTTGGTTTTTTATGACGGCCATAAGGAGTCGTAGTAAACTCAGGAATTGGTCCGGGTGAAATTTGGGACGTGGAGGCACCATCAAAACCTATTCCTTGCCTGTCACCCAAACCTAAAGCGGGACCGAGGAGCATCTTTCCCATCTTCCCAGATTTGTCCTCGATTTGTACCTTGACTTTCCTAGCTCTCTCAAGGTCATGAGTAAGCTGAGCAACAAAGGCTTCAAGTTTCTTCCTAGTCTCCATGGAGGAATGGAGCTCACTAGTAAGACTAGCCACTTGTTTAGTCAAGTCCGCTTCCTCTTTCTCAAAACTGCTCTCTCTCTCTCTAAGCAAATTCTCTTTACTAACCCAGGCAGACTCTCTCTCTCTCAGGGCGGTGCAGGTGGAGGACTCTCTCTCTCGTCTCTTCTAACTCTTCTTCTAACACGGTGATTCTAAGAACTAACGCCTTGTTACGTTTTTTAGTTTTGAAAGACTCATTATATAACTCGGCGTAGGCGCGTTGAAGGTTACTCTCGTCCTCACTACCTTCCTCCTCTCCCTCACTCTCTTCGCTCTCGCTGTCGAGGTGTCCCTATGAAGTAGCATCCTCATCGTCGTGAGATGCACTAGGAGTACTCACATGACTAGCCATGAACGCGGTGAAGTTACGCTCATGCGGTGACTCATCTCCCGAGTCCACCGACTCGACCTCACTGTCGTCACTAAGGGTAGCATTTAGGACAGCTTTACCCTTTTCCCTATTCAGACGAGTGGCACACTCAAACGCTCTGTGTCCCTTACCGTCGCACTCAAAACACCTCTCACTGTCTTTAGGGGGTTCTTTGAAATCTTTCTTTTCAAACTTATTTTTCTGAAAATTCTTTTTATCTTTGAAATTCCCATTTTTCTTAAATTTCATAATTTTCTTGAAGTTTTTAGCAAATAAGGCCAAATCATCTATGTCAAACTCACATTCAGAATCAGAAGTTTCTATCTTTCTAGATGTCTCGACTCTCTTTCTTGTCGACCCCTCACTTTTTCTCTCTTGGGCTTTATGGGCAATTCCCTTATCTTTTGGCTTGGCAGATTTAGGAAACATGTCTATTTCATAAGTTTGTAAATCTCCTACCAGTTCTTCCAATTTTAGTGTATTTAAATTACCCAAGGAATTTAGCACAGTGACTTTAGGTATAAAACGCTTAGGAAGGGAACGAAGAATGTTTTTAACAACTCTGGCATTTGGAATATGTTCACCAAGATTATAGCTAGTATTAACAATGTCAGACAGCCTAGCATAAAATTCATCAAAACATTCATGTTCATGCATGGTGATGGTTTCAAATTGAGTTGTTAAATTTTGCAATTTTGACTCTTTAACAGCATTTGTTCCTTCATGGGTAAGTTGCAAAACATCCCATGCTTCTTTTGACGTGGTACACGTTATTGTGCGTTTGAACCCATCAGGTGTGACAGACCCAGAGATAGCACTTAGACCCTTAGAATTAAAAGATGACCATTTAAATTCATCATCAGTCCAAGAAATGTCAGGTTTCAAGTTGGTCACATTATCAACAGTCACAGTGGGAGGAGTCCACCCTCGTTCAACTAATATCCAGACACGTTCATCAATGGCTTTTAAAGCCGACCTCATACGGTCTTTCCAATAAGCATAATTTGTCCCGTCAAAAATAGGCATTTTATTGTATGATTTCTCCATTTGAACACGCTCTTTTCAAAAATCAATTTATTTCAAAAAATTGATATCTAAGAAAGATTTTGTGGAAAATAGGAATACGCGATAGATTAGCGTAACCCGCTCTGATACCAATTTGAAAGAGTTGGCGCTTGCGTTCAATTAAGAAATAATATAATAAATACCATTTTTAACCCAAATTAACCCTAAGCATGCAACTAGGTGTGATTGAAACAATATGAAATCATGCAATAAATATTCAACACACAAAGTTTAAGGAAAAATCCCCCACAGGGGCAAAACCATTTGTATATCACTATAATTTGTAAGAGAAACGGATTACAATCGGATTACACTGAAATACAAGTTTTTGACTAAGAATTACCCTCAGGTATCGGATTTTGTAGTCGCGGCTGGAATATCCCTTTCCAGTAGGGTTGGCGGCTGGAACTATCCCTGTCCAGTAGGGCTGCAATGAAGAGGAAGGAGCAGTCCACTTCACAAGGGTTGAACAACAGCAATGGTGTGTTCTTGGGTTACCAAACTTTGATTCACATAGATATGGAAGATGTGTGAATCTAAAAACCTAGAATCATAGGACTCAATAGGTGAAGAATTTAGGGTTGATGTGCTCTGAAAATCGTGGGAAAGTCTTAAGAAAAGAAACCTCTGATCGTGGATTAAATAAGGAACTCTTTGCCCTAGAAAATCTGGCCACGATCTGGCAGAGTTTATCCTCGTCGGATCGGTCCGGTCATTTAGGCGGATCGGTCCGGTTAACTCGGATCGATTCTTTTTCTGAAACCGGATCCATCTGGTTGGCATCGGATAGGTCCGGTACTTTAGGCTTCATCAGTTTGCTATGGATCCGGTGGCTACTGGAGTCTGACAAAACGGATCGGTTCGGTAGTTGGTCGGATCGGTCCGATAAGCCGGATCGGTTCTTTTTCTGAACCGGATCGATTCGGCCAGGACTGATTCCTAAATTCCTTCTTCTTTTGATCTTCGGATTTTGTTGATGACGATGTGATCTTTTCAACCATCAATCTTGTAACGACGTATGACATAACATATACATAAAGATGGACAAATTATCCTTACATAACTAATGAATCAATCACACACACCTCATCAATAGAATCGACATCAGCCGATTGTTGCATCAGGTGGAATATATTGACTTCTACAGTCATGTTTCCAAAAGAGAGATTCATGGACCCGTCACGATAATTGATGATGGCATTGGCAGTGGCCAGAAAGGGGCAACCCAATATGATAGGAGTATTGGTTGGGTCGGGCACAGGAGTGTCTAAGATGATGAAATCCACAGGATAGTAAAAGTCTGAGACTTTGACCAAAATGTCTTCAACGATTCCTTTTGGTACTTTCACGGAACGATAAGAAAGTTGAAGAGTTACTCGTGTAGGTTTCATGTTTTGTAAACCTAACCCAAGGTAGAGGGAGTAAGGTAACAAATTGACACTAGCCCCAAGATCAAGTAAAGCACTAGTAGTGAACTTGTCGCCTAACATGCAAGAGACAGTTGGACGACCAGGGTCTTTATACTTCACAACATCGTTATAATGGATTAGGGATGTAGCTTGCTCAGTGAGGAAAGCATCCCACAGAACATTTGTCCTACGCTTGACAGTGCACAAGTCCTTTAAAAATTTGGCATACTAGGGGACTTGTTGAATCGCGGTGAGGAAGGGAATGTTAATGTGAACATTCTGAAAGACTTTCTTGATCTCATCGAATTGCTGAGCTTTCTTAGTGGCAGCTAACCGATGAGGGAAGGGTGCCTTGGTCACATAAGCAGAGGTGGGCTCAGGAGGAGTAGACTCAATGGGAGATGGGGATTTAGAAGGTGGGGTAACATTAGGGATAGGCTCTAACAGTGGGATGGTCGGGTGGGGCACATCAGTGGGAGCATGAACACCATTATCAACTTGTTTTCCCGAGCGAAGAGTAGACAATGCTTTCATATCCGCTTGGTAATTGGGTGGATTGGAAGTGGAACCAACCACGTAGGCCGAGTCTTTTCCATTCCCCATAGGGTTAGAAATGGGTTGACTGGGAAAATGATCTTTCTCTCGCTCAGACTCGAATTGTTTAAAATGCTGCTCAAGCCGTTGGAGGGCCTGAGTCTGAGTGGTCATAAACTAAGTGAGAATATTCCCGAGAGAAGAGGTGGAGGAATTGGGCGAAGGGGCATAAGAGGGTTGGGGAACCAACTCGCGCTGGGAATTAAGCGGTTGTGAATAATCAAAGGAAGGAGGGGGAACAGGAACAAGCTGATTATTGTTGTTTGAATGTCCACCGTGGGCAACAAAGGAAGATGGAAAGTGCAATTGATGGTACGGAGAAGACTGATGCGGGACAGGAGGATGAGGTTGCCTTTGTGGGTTATGTGGAAACCCAGGGGGACCACCAACATGTTGTTGGGGTGGGGCAGGAGCAAGGTTGTTCTCGTACTTATAAGAGAAAAAGGGGTCATTCCTATTGTTAGGATCGTAAGTAAATGACAGGGGAATGGGTTTCCTAGTGGTATCAAAGGCACATGCTTGGGCCATGGTGGGTTCGGGATCATCTTGCAATAGGGGACACAAATGAGCTAAATGATCTTGACTTAAGCATACACCACAAGAAGAAGGACTAGAATCGTTGACAACCATTGCTTGTTTAGAAAATGTAACATTTTGTTGCATAGTACAACTTAGAGCGTCAACGGTTTCAGTCAAAGTGTGTAAGCTGTGTTGCAAAGTTTTAAAATCAGGATCATTTTTTACCTCAGAAGTGTTCCCTACACGTGGAGGATAGGATCTCGAAAATGCATTGGTGCCCTCCCAATCGTGAGAGTCATTGCCTAATTCAAGGAGGAAATTATAGGCAGCAGTGGGAGTCAAATGCATGAACTTTCCTTTATGCATGGATTCAATCATGGTGCGAGAAGAAGGGATAAGACCATTGTAAAAAATATGGACTAAGTGACTTTTATGAGACCGTGATGTGGGCAACTATTAATATAGTCTTGAAAACGGCCCCATGCTTCACAAAACTTTTCAGTAGGCTTTTGTCTAAAATCCTGAATAGCTTGGCGCATTTCATTGGTTTTGCTCATGGGATAGAATTTAGACATGAACTTCTTAACAAGTTGTTCCCAAGTGAGGATAGAATACGGGGGCAAGGAATGGAGCCACATGGATGCATTATCTTGAAGAGAAAAGGGAAACAACCGAAGACGAACATTCACTTCGTCTAAGTTTTGATTTTTGAAAGTAGCGCACACAGTGAGAAAGTGAGTATAAGGAGACTCACGTTCAATCCATGAAAACTGGGCAACATAGAAATAGTGGTGGGGCAAATTTCAAATTCCACGGCCAGAGTGGGTGGAAGGACGATACAGGAAGGCAGAGTGGCCGTAATCGGGGAAAAGTAGTCCCTTAAAGCGCGTTCGTCGTCCATGATGGGTGGGGTAACGGAACCAGGGGAAGTGGGAGAACTAGGTGTCTCCGACAAAGAAGAACACAGATTGGGGAGATGAGGAGGAAAATCAACGATAAGGGCACGATCACCTAAGAGGGAATTTAGAGATGGATCACTAGGGGAACGTGTTAATCAATGATCAAGTTGGTGCCAATTTGGCATAAAAGCAACGAAAAATATTTTTTTGGTTTTTTGAAAAATAAGAAAAGAAAAATATTTTTGGATTTTTGAAAAACTAGGAAGGAAAAAATATTTTTGGGGTTTTTGAAAAAAAAGGAGGCCGAAAAAAATGGAAAATATTTTTGTATTTTTGGGATTTTGAAAAAAATTCAGAAAAACAACGGGAAAAAGGGCGAAGGACACACGGTGGAAAAATCGAATGACGGAGATAAAAACTGACGACCTAAAAGACCAAATGAGACACGTACACAAAAGGAACAAGTCCTAATGAGCACAGAGCCAAATTATTATCTTCAATTTAGGTGAGTGGGTAGTCAATTTTAGTTAATCCGTGGGCGAGAAACACACGGAATCTTAGGCCTCGCCGGTAAAAGTGTGCTCCTACTTTCTTCCCGAGAGACAAGAGGCTTACTAGTTAAGGCTCACCACACTAGTACTACAATAAATAACTATCCGGTACCACGCTGAGGAAAGCACAACCCGTTTTACTGGGCGGCCTCACTTAAAACCCATTTTTCCTGGACAAAAGTCTTAAGACAGTTGAATGAAGATTGACAGGTGTGGAAAGGACTCACTAGAGTATCCTACGAGGGTCTCGTTCCGAAAGGGTCCTAATGAACACCGTTCCTACTTGGCTTGCTAGTTGATTGATTTTAATTTAAGTGAGAGCACAGGTAACAAGCAATTGGAGATGTGATTGAGTGGGTGATGAAATCCTAACTCGTTGCAATGACCGGGTATAGTCTTAGGTGAATTTATTCATCAAACCAACCAATTTAAGTGCGATACTAAAATAAAATGCATATAGGAGAAAGTAGCACACAAAAATTGACTCGCTTGCAGGAGTTTCGCGAGTGATAAAGAGTTTACCTCCGACGGTTTTTACTGAAGACCGAGTTGAGTCGATCGGGGGGAAGTACGCCTACTTCAGTCGTCCCCGGGAGTCCTACTGACCCAAAGTAGAGAGGCTTCTAAATCCTCACCTTTGGATGCTCTCTCTCTACCTTGTCCGGTTTCTCTTTTCGCTATTTTTTTTTGTTTTTTTGGAATTAATATTACAAAAATAAATCGGTATCAAAATGCACCCAAATTAATTACAAGGCCTCAATAATCCTAAACAACCAGTCTAAGGAGGGAGAAGAAGGAATAACTACACTAATAAAAAAAAATTGAAAATTACAAATCTTTACGGGCTTCAATCTTCAAAAAACGGCAACGGCGCCATTTGATAACTCTTCATTTGTATTCCTTCGGATATGATTTGGAATGTCGCTGCGGTCAAACTTCGAGTATCGAAATTCGTGGAATTACCTACAAAACTTGTTAAAAATTCAGTATCGTGGAAAATTCGGGTATCAATCCAATTTCTAGCGTAGAAACGGTAATCGTGAAAACTTGCAATTCTAATTTTTATTAAAAATCTTTTTGTGTTTTTAAAATTTTCAATCTTTAATGTTTTTTTTATATTTTAAAAACAATTTTCAAGGGAGGAAACGATAATTTATGCAACTAAAATGACTAAAAAAAATTAGAAAGTAATCTAGTTGAGAATTTATGAGAAGAAACAAGAGGTGGGATTACACCGCGTAGTTGAATTAATTTAAAGTCCTAATCATTCGATTGAATAGTTCGAAATTATATTAAATTTGAAATTTAACTCTCGTTACAATCCTAAATTCAATCTTATCCTTTTCAGCAATTAAATCGGGAGTAGTCACAACATAAAAAAAAATATAAGATTCACACTCGTTTCAATAAAATATCCGCTAAGATAAATTTATTAAAATTTGTACGAATCTTTGAATTGAACACACATAATTAATATTTTAATTTAAGAATAATACTTATCTCTAAGTGAAATCCAGAAATCAAATATTAATTTGCACCATTAATTTATTAACTCTCGTTACATAAATTAATGTGTGATTTTTCCCAATTTAATTAGCCTAGAACGAATCAACGAACAATTAGTCAAATAAAGAAATTAACATACGCGTTTAACCCCACCCCTTGAATGGGGTGTTTAGCCACACATGATTATAATTTTAGCACAAGCACAATTAATCAAACAAGAATTAAAGAGAAAGAGTAAGAAATACGATACGCAATAATTTCGAAGGTTGTTTTTGAGGAGAGATTGTTGGGATTTTCATTTATCTTGGAAGAGGGTTTGTTCCATTAAAATAGGAGTTGGGTTTTGAGGCAATTGGGTTTTCCGATTTTGATGGGTTTGTAGCGGGTTGGAAGTCAAAGGTGGTTCTCGGTTTTGCGGGTCGGGTTGAAAAGGATCGCGGTTAGGATGGGTTTCGAACCGGGTTGAACCCGATTTGGGTCTGCCGAGGTGGATCGGAGTGGGGCGGTCGGGCAGGGGCTAGGCTTCGTCGGCGTTTGGAGGTTACACAGGGGTCAGAATCGGGTTTAACCCGGATCGGCAGGTCGCCGGTGGATCCGGCGCCAGAGCAGGGCGCAGGTGGCTGGACGAGGGTGACGGCATGGGGTTGAGATTTTAGATGGGTGAAGAGAGAGAGAGAGAGAAGGTGTTGGTGGTTTATGGAGTTTGGTGGGTATTTTGGTAATGGAGGTGAGAGAATCGGGTGTGGGTGTGGAAGGATGATGATGAATAGTAGACGTAGGGGTGTGTTTGGGTATGTTAGGGTGTAGGTTGATTTAGGTGTGTGTGTGAGTTTTAGTTTGTGTGTGTTTAATTTGCACCCCTAAAAAAAATGACACTAAAAAATTAAACTAGAACTAAAATAAAATAAAAATTTTAAATCTAATAAAACTAAAAACTAACATCTCAAACTAATAATAAAAAAAATGAAAATAAAAAGAAATAAAATAAAACTCTATTAAAACTAAAAAAATATAATCCTAATAAAACTAAAATAAAAAAAATTAAAATCTAATAAAACTAGAAAATAAATTCCTAAAAGCTAATCCTAAAAAATAAATAAAGATTAAAAATTAAAAACTAATAAAAATCAATATCAAAATAAAGAAATAGAAAAATAGAAAATAAATACTAAAAAAATTCTAAATAAATCTAAAATAAATCCTAAAAATAAAATGGCTCAAAACAAATATCTAGAAAAATAATAAAGGTACAAACTAAACGCACACCGGGCTTGGGGTATGGACTGGGCTCGGTCTAGGTTTAGATTTGGTTCGGGACTGGTTCGGGGCATCGGATCACATCTCAGCAAGCGCAATGAGGACTCTGACTTCGCAGTCTCTTTGGATTTCTTCGATGCACGCTTTTGACCGCTTCTGTGTCGTAATTGACAGGATTTAGCGCTATTTTTACGGCAACTGCGTATTGACCTACAAAATGATAAAATACGTATATAAGGTCATTTTTATTTAAAACGAGTGACTGAAATGCACATATTCGGGGCATAAATTATACACTTTTGGGTGCTTATTAATATATATTTTCTTTTTAGAGGTGTATAAACTAAATTCTCAAACATTGGAGAATTGGTGCAAAAACATAATTGGCCCATAATTGACATGAATTTCTTTTTATTGCCTTTAAATTTTTTTTCTGCTCTTTTAAACCTCTTTGAACCCCGGATAATAAAATTCCTCAATTTTTTAGGTCCAATTAAACGGAAGCTTAATCGGAAAGGATAAATGATAATCTTTCGTAACCCTTCACCATTTTCAAACAAAGCATATAAAACTTACAAATGGTTCTTACATACACAACTTTCTTATCAAGTTTTGTCGCACTTGGTTCGTTTTAAGGACAGGATTGAAGTGAAAACACCCAACCAACATGTGATAAGACAAGCACAATAACCAAACAAACCCGTGCACATGTGCAATAAAGGAAATCATGAGTCAAACATGTAGGAAGTAACACTTAATTACATCTTAATGACTCCAAACAATATAAAGCAAAAAAATGACATGATATATTGTCTCAAAACACTATCAAATAGTCACATAAAAAAATGTAATGAATTTGTGAATTGGTCATCCTAAGTGTTCATCCATAAAAAGTGTAAACAAAATACAAAACTCTTTTTGGATTTTCCACAAATTTTATCCAAAATAAAATCTTTTTGTATTTTCAAAATTTTTCAAAAACAAAAATTTATACAAAAAGTACATGTCAACACACTAGCAAATATATATCATGAAACCACAACTAGTCTAGGACAAACATGCAAACACAATCATCTATATGATATGTCAAGAGAAGAATCATGTACAAGCAAACGGGAATCAACTTGTCTAAAATCTAGTGCCTATAAAAGAGATTTCCTAACCCAAATAGATGTAAAATGTCATGCGGGGGCTTTGGGAATCACGGGAACACTAGACATAAACTCCCTAGGACATCTTCCAAGATTAATTTTTTTTTCCTAAGGTGACCTTTCCTACCACAATGTGAACATGTGTTAACGGGTGGAACGACACCTATGGGTTGACCTTTTCTAACATCCTTGAAATTGGTTGACCCTCTAAAACAAATAATGGTTTTGGTTTTAGCACTAGAAGTATAAGAACAAGATGAGCCATTACCATCATTATCAAACCTACTCGAGTCGGTCAAATCATTCTTCAAAATTTTTGACTAAAGCAAAGAATTAGACACTTCCAAAGATAGAGATTTCTTTTTCAAAATTTTAATTAAACTTAACAGTTTATCACTCCCCCCCTCAATTAAAACAAACTTATCCCTAAGAGTCTTTTCACGTGCCGTAAGATCATCGATTAATTTTTTATCCTCGATGGCACAAATGGGAACCCTAGATTTTTTAAGTCCTCCAATTTTTTTTCTAAAAATAGGACCCTATCATCACTTTCCTTCTTGGACAATTTTAAAGCAATAAAGTCATGGTCCAAGGAAACAACTTTCTCATGCTAAAAATCTCTTTAATTTTGAACCGTTTGCAAAAGATCCATCGTCGATGAAAATTGAGAATTTTCTTTTTCCAAAAAGTTAATTCTTTTAGCAAACATCAAATTCAAATGATTTATATCATCAAAACTATGACTCATGCCAACAGGAGGGGGCATTAAATTAGATAGATGCTCCATCGAAAAAATTACGATTTTTCAAAAAACTGGCTTTGTAAAAAATTTAATATCACACAATTTTGCGGAAAATAGGAATACGCGATAAATTAGCGTAACCTACTCTGATACCAATTTGATGACGTGAGAAGTCAAATAGTATTAAAAAAATCCTTGAAAAATCAGGATCACGCGATAAATTAGCGTAACCCGCTCTGATACCAATTTGATGACGTGAGAAGTCAAATTGTATCAGGAAAAAACTTTAAAAATTAGGATCACTCGATAATTTAGAGTAACCTGCTCTGATACCAATTTGTAAAAGTGGTGATCGCTTAAATAAGCTCTGATACCAATTTTTAAAATGTATGACAGTGTGATACTTGATTAAATTCGCAAATTTCTAATTTGGCACACTTATTTAATTGGAGCCTATTTTTAAACTAAAGTAATTCAGCCCCTAAACATGCAACTACGTATCAAACCAAATAAGATATAGCATGCGACACAATTTCAGAAAAAATTCCCGAAGGGTAAAACCTTTATTTCACTATAATTTGTAAAGAACGGTTACACGGATTATAATGAAAACAAGAGTGACATACGAAATACCCTCAGGTGTCGGTTCCAATGTCGTCGACTGGAATCTCCCCCAAGAACTCCAGATGGGTAGAAATGGAAAAGAAACGGCTTCTCCACAATTGTGAGCTTTATAAGGATTCCCTCCACAATATCACGTAGCTCTCCGGTTGTAGAGTTCTCCCCACAAAGAATAAACAAAAGCAAAGTGTGTTCTTAAACACCAAAACAATTCACCAAAGCATATGGAATTTTTGTGAATTGTAAACAAAAAGGGATTAAAACCTAAAAGAAGAAGTCAAAAGGATTCTTCTATTTCGCAGTATTATGTCTTTAAAAATGCTGGGACATCTTAATGAAAACGAAACCATTTAATGAGTATTTGTACAAAAATGTGCCGCCTCGATATTAGAGCTCGTTTGAAAGAGATAAGGATCTCGCGCGAACGACATACAGATGTCGTTCAAACGACATCACGCGACATCAGTAAGTCGCTCAAACGAGATATCTATCTCGCTTGAATGACCTAGGCGTCAAAATCGAGGTACGTTTCAGGACTTGGAAAAAATACTCATTCTCAAATTTTGACGAAAAAAGCCCGCTCCAACACTTAGAAAATATTTTGTAAAAATATCCCAAAAGCTCTATTTGGAAAGTTAAGGTATTTAAAACAAAACCTTACCAAAGTAAAATTTGCGGAGTCTTTTTGTAAGGACATAATTTTATAAATGTCCGGGGTGGAATCTAGGAATTTTCTGTTTACTCCTAGATCACAGTTTGTATGTCTGATACCGCTACATTCGGCACATCAACATGATCAACCTCGACAACCTTTATTCGAATTCAATGCATCTATTATCTTCATGAGCATCATGCTTCATGCGACGTGCTTCCCAGCTCATTCCCACTACTCCACTACGCTTTATCGATAAAATTTTTTATTGGAGCTTTAAATATTTGCGTATATATTTGAGAAATTTTTTTGAAAATTATTTTTGAAGTATGGATTAATTTTTTATCAAAAGCAGAATTTTTTCTAAGTGTAGAAGCGAAGTGCCTTGAACGACGAGCTCGCTCAAACGACTTTGAATGTCGTTCACGCGAGATAGACATGTCGCGCGATCTCGTTGGAACGACTTTTGTTCTTCGTTTGAGCGACATGGCTATCTCGTTCGAACGAGCCACCGCCTCGATTTTTGTATAAATATTCGTTCTCCTTCTACACGTTTTTTAAGTCTTTCTGCAATCTCAAAATTCTGCGAAAACTGTCCAGAATAAGACTTCATATTTTTAAGGTTTTCTAAACCTTTTTGATTCACAAAACCATTCCCATATATGTGTGTGAATCTTTAAACCTTCAAGAGGATCTTTGACTCATCTGGAGTAATTTGTCAGGAAGTCGTTCTCTTCTTCATTGCTGCCCTACTGGAAAGGGATAGTTCTAGTCGCCGACAACAGAACCGACACCCGAGGGAATTTATGTGTCACATATTTTCATTGTAATCCGTGTAAGCCGTTCTCTTACAAAATTATAGTGAAAATAAAAGGTTTTTCCCTTTTGGGGGATTTTTCCTCATTTGTGTGTGTTTGATTGCTCTTGCTTGATTTTATCATCATCAATCACACCTAGATGCATGTTTAGGACTTAATTGATAAAAAATGAGTTTAATTAAATAACTTCCTTATTTGAACGCAAGCGCACTCTTCTCAAATTGGTATCAGAGCTAGTTACACAACTGTACCGTGTATGTTTTCGCAAAATTTTCTAAGATATCAATTTTCTGAAAAATTGATTTTTTGAAAACGAGTGTGTTCATAATGGAGAAGTTATATAATAAAATGCTAGTTTTTGATGGGACAAACTATGCATATTGGAAAGCTCGCATGAGATCTGCATTAAAAGCAATTGATGAACGTGTCTGGATTTTGGTTGAAAGAGGGTGGACACCTCCTTCCATCATTCTTGAAAACGTGACCAATTTAAAACCTGTCACTACATGGACTGAAGAAGAGTTTAAATGGTCATCTTTTAATTCTAAGGGTTTAAGTGCTATTTCTGGGTCTGTCACTCTTGATGAGTTCAAACGCATAATGACGTGTACCACGTCAAAAGAGGCATGGGATGTTTTACAACTTACCCATGAAGGTACAAATGCTGTGAAAGAGTCTAAACTGCAAAATTTAACAACTTAATTTGAAACAATCACCATGCTTGAATCTGAGTGTTTTGATGAATTTTATGCTAGACTGTCTGATATTGTTAACACTAGCTTTAATCTTGGTGAACACATTCCTAATGCTACAGTTGTTAAAAAGATTCTTAGATCACTACCTAAGTGTTTTATCCCTAAAGTCACTGTGCTAAATTCTATGGGTAATTTAAATACGCTTAAATTGGAGGAACTTATAGGAGACTTGCAAACGTATGAAATTGATATGTTTTCTAAATCTGTCAAGTCTAAAGATAAGGGAATTACACTTAATGCCCAGGAGAGAAAGAGTGAGGGGTAGGCAAAAAAGAGGGGAGAGTCATCTAGAAAAAGAGAGACAGATACGTCAAATTCTGAGTTTGATTTTGACTTAGTTGATTTGGCCTTATTTGCAAAAAATTTCAAGAGAATTCTCAAATTCAAGAAAAATGGTAATTTTAAAGATAAAAAGAAGTTTGAGAAAAATAAGTTTGAAAAGAAAAATGAAAAAGATTTTAAAGATCCTCCTAAGAAAGAAAGTGAGAGATGCTTTGAGTGCGATGGTAGGGGTCATAGAGCTTTTGAGCGTGCTACTAGGCTGAACAGAGAAAAGGGCAAAGCTGTCCTTAATGCTACCCTTAGTGACGACAGTGAGGTCGAGTCGGTGGATTCTGGAGATGAATCACCGCATGAGTGTAACTTCACCGCATTCATGGCTAGTCATGTGAGTAATTCTAGTGCTCCTCATAACGATGAGGATGCTACTTCACAGGGATACCTCGACAGTGAGATCGATGTGAGTGAGGGGGAGGATGACACAAGTGAGAGCGAGAGTGATCTTCAATGCACCTACGCCGAGCTTTATTCTGAGTCGTTTAAAACTAAAAAGCGTAACAAAGAGTTAGTTCTTAGGATCACTGCTTTAGAGGAAGACTTAAGAAAAGGAAGAGATAGAGAGTCCTCCACCTGCACTACCTTAAGAGAGAGAGAGTCTGCCTGTGTTGAGAAAGAGAGTCTGTTTAGAGAGAGATAGAGTTTATTTAGAGAGAGACAGAGTTGTTTTGAGAAAGAGAGAGGGGACTTGACTAAACAAGTGGCTAGTCTTACGAGTGAGTTCCATTCCTCCGTGGAGACTCAAAAGAAACTTGAAGCCCTTGTAGCCCAGCTTACTCATGATCTTGAGAGAGCACGAGTAGTCAAGGTTCAAATTGAGGAAAAGCTGGGAAGATGGGAAAGATTCTCCTCAGCCCCGCTTTAGGTTTTGGTGATAGGCAGGGAATAGGTTATGATGGTGCCTCTACGTCCCAAATTGCACCTGGACCAGTTTCGGAGTTTACTACGACTCCTTATGGCCATCGTTAAAAACCTCGAAGGAGAGTTCGACCAAGAAAAGAAAACCAATGTCCGCCTTTGACTGTGTTCTTTTATACATATTGCAAAAGAAAATGCCACCTCAGGGAGTTTTGCTATAGTATGGGTCGGACACGACGTACTACTGCTCCACCACAACGTACTGATGATTTTCCAGTCTGATAGAGCGAGTTGAGTTTTTAGATGCCACATCACAGAGTTTGATGGAGGAATTCCGACAGATGTCTTTACTGTCAGTGAATGCTTCTCATATTCCAGCTAAAACCAACAACAATAAAGGTAAACAAAAGGTCTCCACTACTTGGGTACATAAGAAAGATAAAAAGGCCTTTCTTGCTCATGTCGCTCTAAAAGCACAAAATACCTCACAGTGGTATTTTGATAGTGGGTGCTCTAGACATATGATAAATGATGCCTCATTTTTTACGTCTCTTGAGGATTATCAGGATGACAGAGTCACCTTTGGAGATGGGAGCAAGTCTAGCATTGTAGGACGTGGTACTGTAGAGTTACCAGGATTTCCTAAGCTAGAGAATGTTTTGTACGTCAAAGGTTTGAAAGCAAACCTTCTCAGCATTAGCTAGCTATGCGACGCTGACTTTTACGTAAAGTTTGATCGGGACGCATGTAATGTCTATAATCAAGCCAATAAAATTTTAGTGCAAGGGGTGAGGACAAAGGATAATTGCTATCAGACTGAGCCCACATCCTCACTTGTCTGTAACAGTGCCACGACCACTCCTATGGATCCGTGGCACCAACGTCTATGTCACGTGAACGTTAGAGACTTAACTCGTTTAGCTAAAAAGGACCCTGTACATGGCTTACCATCACTTGGAAAGCCAATTTTGACGATTTATGGACCCTGTCAGTTGGGAAAACAAATTCGTAGCCCCCATAGGAAGTTGCATTCCATTACCACCTCTCATGTACTTGAGCTTATTCACATGGATCTTATGGGTCCTACTCGTTCCGAGAGTCTATGTGGTAAGAGGTATATCCTCTTGACGGTGGATGATTTCTCCAGATACTCGATTATAGGTTTTCTGAGGGAAAAATCTGATGATATGGAGTTTTTAAGGACCAAGTGTTGTGTCCTGCAAAATCAACACGGAGTCACTATTAACAGAATACGTAGTGACAACGACACTGAATTTAAGGAAGCAAAGGTAGATCTTTACTGTGATAGCCTTGGGATCAAACATGAGTTTTCTGCTGTGAAGACCCCTAAGAAAAATGGGATTGTTGAGAGAAAGAATAGGAAGATCCAGGAAATGGCTAGATCTATGCTTCTAGGTCATAAGGTTTCTAGGAGATTTTAGGCAGAGGCAGTGTCTAATGCATGACACACGATGAATAAGGCTTACCTGCATCCACACACTCTTAAGACGCCATATAAATTGTGGACTAGCAAGAAACCCAACCTTGCATATTTCCGTGTTTTTGGGAGTAAATGCTACATCTTACGGGATAGAGAGCAATTAGAAAAGTTTGACTCCCGAAGCTACGAGGGAATACTGTTAGGATATTCATCGAATAGTAGAGTGTATCGAGTTTTTAACATGAAGATATCTAAGGTTATGGAGTCAATAAACGTCACCGTGCAAGATGACGAACCTTCGACATTTATTGATTCTAGCCTTCAGTGTGAGGATGAGGATGTTTCTGGCAGTAATTTACTTGTACCTCACCCACACTCTGTGGACCCTGCTCCTGTGTTAGGGGACACACATGCTTGGGTTCGCAAGATTCATGACCCTTCTGCCATTACTGGTGATCCCACTCTACGGGTCAAGACTCGTGCTCAGCCCGAGAACATTGTGCCATTTTTGCTACACGTCCAAAGTCGAGCCCAATAACCATAAAGAAGCACTCAAGGATGAACACTGGATATCTTCTATATAGGATGAGTTACTTCAATTTAAAAAGAATAATGTCTGGGAACTTGTCCCCCGACCTAGTGAGACTAATGTGATAGGTACTAGATGGATTTTCAAGAATAAAATGGATGAAAATGGTACCATAATCAGAAATAAGGCTAGGTTGGTCGCTCAAGGCCATACAAAGATAGAAGGTGTAGACTTTGGGGAGACATTTGCTCCTATTGCGAGGCTTGAGTCCGTCCGCTTACTACTCGCCATCGCATGTCATCTGCGCTTCAAGTTATATCAGATGGATGTCAAGAGTGCCTTTCTAAATGGCATTCTACAGGAGGAGGTCTACGTGGAACAACCAAAAGGGTTTGAAGACCCTAAGCACCCGGGGCATGTCTACTATCTGAGGAAAGCCTTGTATGGTTTGAAGCAAGCAACTCGTGCTTGGTACGCGAGGCTTACTTCCTATCTCTTAGCCCGTGGCTTCAAGAGAGGGGGAGTTGATATGACGTTGTTTGTCAGGAGAGATGACGGTGCTATTTTGGTTGCCCAGGTCTATGTGGACGACATAGTCTTTGGATTCACATGCTCCCAACATGCTCACCACTTTGAGGAGGAGATGTAAAGTGAGTTTGAGATGAGCATGGTTGGTGAGCTTAATTTCTTCCTAGGTCTCCAAGTTCGTTAGCTAGAGGATTGGATGTTCATCTCCCAATCTAAGTGTGTTAGAGTCTTAGTGAAGAAAATTGGGTTAGACTCTGCTAAGCATGCACTTACACCTATGAGTACCACTACCAAGCTTAGTAAGGACACTTTAGGCAAGGAAGTAGAGCAAACCTTGTATCGGAGTATGATAGGAAGTCTTCTCTACTTGGTTGCCAATCGTCCCGACATAGACTTTAGTGTTGGAGTCTGTGCACGATATCAGGTGTCCCCGAAAGAGTCTCATTTACTTTCTCTAAAATGTATAATTAAATACGTGAGTGGGACTCTATCATATGGTATTTGGTATTTCTTTGATACCGATGACCATTTGTCTGCCTATTCGGATGTCGATTGGGTCGAGGATATAGATGGTTATAGGAGCACTTCTGGTGGGTGTTTCTATTTTGGTTATGTTATTGTCTCCTGGCTGAGCAAGAAGAAAAATTCTATCTCTTTGTCCACCGCGGAGGCTGAGTACATCGCCGCCGGGAGTTGTTGCACGCAACTCTTGTGGATGAAGCAAATGTTGGACGATTATGGGATTTTACAGGACACCATGACTATTTCCTGTGATAACAAGAGTGCGATACACATATCCCGCAATCCAGTCCAACATTCGTGCACAAACCACATCAGGATACGCGAGCACTTTATACGTCAGTTAGTTGAGGAGAAATCCATATCCCTGAGTTTCTTACCCACCGACCGTCAGTTAGTAGATATTTTCACGAAACCTTTAGATGCCCTTAGATTTGAGAGTCTTAGGAAGTCTTTGCGGATTTGCACAGTTGACTGAGGGATCTGTCTATGTCTAGGACATGATGCTTTTTCATGTTCATATCTTATGCTTCCTACTGCTAGTTTATTTTATATGTATTATTGCCTTGCTGTACAGCTATTTATTTATTCTTTTGAAAAATTCAAAAAGATTTTCGTTTTATAATTTTTTTTTAGAAAAACACAAAAAGATTTTTGTATTTTATTTGCACCTTTTATGGATGAGCATTTAAGATATCCGAGTCACAATTTCATTCCATTTATCCATGTGACTGTTTGATAGAGATTTGAGACGCTACATCATTTCATCCATGTGCTTTACATTGTTTGGAGTCTTTGAGATGTGATTAGTGATATCTTTCTACATGTTTGACTCCTATATCCTTTATTGTACACATGCACGGATTTATTTGACTTTTGTACTTGTCTATCACACATTGGCTTGAGTTTTTCCATCTCAATTCTGTCTATACAACTAACCATATGCGATAAAACTTGACAAGATTGGAATGCATGTAAAAACTGTTTGGTGAGACTGTGTGTTTGTTTGAAAATAAGGAAGGGCTGCGAAAGGTTTATTTAGACTTTGCGATTCTAAGCCACCGTTAAAAAGGACCTAAAAATGGAGGAATTTTATTATCTGGGGTCCAAAGAGGTTAAGAGAGCCCGAAAAAAATTAAAGGCAATAAAAAGCAATATATGCCAAATATGGGCCATTAGGTTTCACCATCAATTCTCCAAAGTTTGATAATTTAGAACACCTCTATTTAAAATATAAATCTAAGGGAGTTTGGTTTGAGAATATAAACGGGTTTGTACTTCCTTGAAAGTCCTAAAAAAGCATGAACTAGTTTTGGACGTTATTGGTGTGGAAATCACTTTGAGCTTTTATTTGTTGATTTCATTGAGTCAATGTCTCATATTACCACCTTTTTACACCAAAGGAAGATTTTGAGTTCATTCGTTAGGAGTATCCGATATTCATCGTGCACACATGTCATGTTTGTATGCATTGATTTTCCTATCGAATTTGATCACACCCCTACATTTACGCTCTCATCGACTTGGTTGTTTTTGTGTTCTTTCATGGTGTGATTCTTTGTTGTATACTATGTGTGAAAATTTTTGAAACACAAAAATATCAGTTTATTCCTGTGTAACATTCTCCAAGTGCAATCATTTATGCTTCTCATTTCTGTTTATTTGGGGACATCATAAAAAGGGGGAGAAGAATTATGGGAGAATTGTTTTGGTGTTTGGTAGATTTATGAATGATTTTCTTAAGCTTAATTTATCATCAATTTCTCTGCATATCATTATATTTCAAACTGTTGCTTGTCATGGGTATTTGCTCTATCTCATGTGTGTAGGTACAACTTTGTTCATTATTAGATTGCACACCCTGATGAGAAAAGCTTTGAAAGTTTCTGAAGGAGTTGAAGATTTGAAAGACATGTCATTTAGTATTCTCAGTTTGAAGGTTTAATGGGGATATTATCTTGTATGTCATTTGATTGCATAATTAGAATTTTTATGTATGTACCGGCATAGACATAGGGGGATATTTGTAAGGACATAATTTTATAAATGTCTGGGGTAGAATCTAGAAATTTTCTATTTACTCCTAGATCACAGTTTGTATGTCTGATACCGCTACATTCGGCACGTCAACACGATCAACCTCGACGGCCTTTATCCGAATTCAATGAGTCCATTATCTTCACAACCATCATGCTTCAGGCGACGTGCTGCTCAACTCATTCTCACTACTCCACTACGCTTTATCGGTAAAATGTTTTATTGGAGCTTTAAATATTTGCATAAATATTTGGGAAATTTTTTTAAAAATTATTTTTGAAGTCTGGATTAATTTTTTATCAAAAGGAGAATTTTTTTCTAAGTGTAGAAGCGAAGTGCCTTGAACGACGAGCTCGCTCAAACGACTTTGAATGTCGTTCGCGCGAGATAGGCATGTCGCGACTTTTGTCCTTCGTTTGAGAGACATGGCTATCTCGTTCGAATGATCCACCGCCTCGATATTCATATAAATATTCGTTCTCCTTCTACACGTTTTTTAAGTCTTTCTGCAATCTCAAAATTATGCGAAAACTGTCCAGAATAAGACTTCATCTTTTTAAGGTTTTCTAAACCTTTTTGATTCACAAAACTATTCCCATATATGTGTGTGAATCTTTAAACCTTCACGAGGATCTTTTACTCATCTGGAGTAATTTGTGAGGAAGTCGTTCTCTTCTTTATTGCTTCCCTACTGGAAAGGGATAGTTCCAGTCGCCGACAACAGAACCGACACCCGAGGGTATTTCTGTGTCACATATTTTCATTTTAATCCATGTAAGCCGTTCTCTTACAAAATTATAGTGAAAATAAAAGGTTTTGCCCTTTTAGGGGATTTTTCCTCATTTGTGTGTGTTTGATTGCTCTTGCTTTATTTTATCATCATCAATCACACCTAGATGCATGTTTAGAACTTAATTGATAAAAACTAAGTTTAATTAAATAACTCCCTTATATGAACGTAAGCGCACTCTTCTCACTTTTTGATGAAGAACTGAATTAATTCGGATCCGTCTTGATGTAGAATGCTCTTCGACGATGTAGCGGTATATAACATAATAAATTGATAACAGACTTATAAAAATATGTCCTTATAAATGATCATTAACAGACACATTAGCCGCTAAAACCTCTGCCCTATGCTTCTCAAACACATTAAAACACTAATCACGACCCTCCTTTGAAAATTAAATTTAATTACGAAAAGCGCCGTTATATCGAAGACGGTAACAGTGATGGGAGAGGTCCGTGACGGAGTAAGATAACGACGGTTTTGGTTTAACTAATATGATATTTAATTAAATCCTAGCATGTCTCTCACTTCTCGTAAATGTTCTACTCCTCCATTCTTTTATGTTTCATTTTTCCAATGAATAAACAAACAAACAAATACAATATGTCAAATAGTTTTTTAGAGGTCTCAAGTGCTAAAGTATTATATAAAATGGTAATTGGGTTCCGGGTCATTATATTTAGGGTGGGGTAAAATAGACACAACTTGTAAGCACGTATTTGCCTAAAATCCGAGTATACACGTAGTGCCATTGATTTATTGTAGTATTCTAGGCAAGAATTTTTTTAACCATGGACACATATAATTAACCGTAACACCGAATTTGAATAGTATTTTAGGCATAATAACTCACATTCAGTTCAAGATAATGGTTTATAAACCTCTCCCAGAGGACCTATATACAAACAATTCATCATTGAAACAAACTTAAGTAGTGTCTTGTACACAAATGATTTGTTAGCACACATGGAAATTATGGAAAAAGGAGTTATTAGATTTCTCTCTCGGAGCCTGTAATTAAAATAAATACGCATATATTCACATTTATAAATATAGAGATAGAATTGATGGTTGAAAATAAGGAAAATAACCTTGGGGAAAATATTGGGGAGCATGAATTGGAGAATGGAGAAGTTGTGAGGAATTTTGTCCCCTCTGTCGCATTCTTTCTGTATGGTCTCTATTTCATTAGGTGTTACTTTTAACCAGGTAACCTTATAATTCCGGCCGACGAAACCTTCAACCCACCGTTTTCAAAACTAAAATTTAGTCAATGACTAAACTAACCTCTCAAACCTTCTAACATCCGGCCCCATTACACCAACAACCTACCTGCTCTAACTTGACCTTATCACACCAGTCCAGCCTCATAATTCGATGACCTGAGCTCCTGATTTTGACCCATAATCCGATAAAAAATCGATATACTAACTATCACCATACCTGAAATCTTACCCATGACTTCCTCTTTAACCCGAATTCAAACCCAACTCCTGTGACCTCCATTGTCCCATATGGAGACCTCCTATTCTGCCCTTCAAATCGCCAACAGTTAAACTCGAACCTTTATCACATGCTCCAGTGACCTAATAAAACTTCGGCTTAACCATCTACACCATAGCCCCGACCCTAAATGACCCATATTGGGTTGCAATATCAAGACCCACATGCTTCGAAACCCAATACCACCATACCCAATAACCCAGTTCTACCACCCTCAACATCCATTTAACCAATTTCATTCTACCAAAGTCCAAACCCGAGACCAATTTGCGAGAAATTTTCTGTGGTGGTAGGTGAAGGAATCCACTTTGGAGATGAAGGGGCTATGAAGTTTTAACAATGGAATATACTTTGGAGTGGAGATGAACGGACTTAGATATGAATGGGCAGTCGTGTGCTTCTCTTATGTATTATGAAGAAGAAGATCAATAGTTGGAGAGATAAAGGAGTAGAAAAGTTGTAAACACTTTATGAGAATAAAAAAAAAATTAAGTTTTGTAGATGGATTAAATGGGAGGAGAGAGAAAAGAAAAACTTAACATTTCAATGGATGCTTACGTGGACATTATTATCATTGAGGACATTAAATTGCTTGTATAACATTTTATAATAGTATATATATGAGACTAACAATGCGACTCTACATATAAAGTGAGAAAACATGACTAAAAATCAGACATATGATCTTATCGTATGAGGCAAGACATTGGACCATAGGCTAAACTAGATAAAAAGACATGTCATTTTGAAACTTTGAATCTAGATTTTATGGAGTACTTAAATAGATGGACTTGAATTAAACCTTTTTTTTTGTGTTTCTTTTAATATGTAACTATATTTACATATTTCATTATTGAGCGGCTCATTTTTTTGGTATTTTCATTATTATTATTTTCTCACTAATATAAATTGAGATCCAAATGTTATATATTAACTTTTTCTCATGTGTGTGGTACTTGTCAAATGGGCAAACAAATTCTTAGTCCACATAGGAAGTTGAATGTTACGTCTACCTTGCGTGTCCTCGAAATTTTACATATAGGCCTTATGGGTCCAATGGGTACATAGAGCATAGGCGATAGACACTACATTCTTGTGATTATAAAGGACATGTCTAGATTTATTTTTCCATAGCAAGTCTGTTAGGAAGGACATTTTTATTCCCAATTGCAAACAACTTCAAAATAAAAGAGCATGCACAATCACTAGAATTCGTAGTGATCATGGAAGGGAATTTGAAGGAACGGGTATACCAGAATGGTGTAGTGAAGTTGTAATACACCACAAATTCCCCCCCCCCCCCCCGAATACCTCAACAAAATGGAATTGTCAAAAGGCAAAATTTAACTATTCAAGAAATGTATTGGTTCCTATTGATTGGAAAAAATGTTCTGAGAAGATTTTGGGCAGAACCTTTTCATGGGGCTTGTGACACCACTAATAGAGTCAATAAGAGGTACAGTACCAACTAAACCCCTTATCAGATTTGGAAAAGAAATAAACCCACCCTCAAACTCTTTAGATTTTTTTGAAGCAAGTCTTACATACTCAAGGATAGATAATATCTAACAAAGCTTGACTCTACGAGTGAGGTAGGCATTTTTCTTATCTATTCCACTAATAATCGTGCCAATCATGTTTTCAATTATGTCTCTGGAAAAATTACGGAAACCATTAACGTCATTGTTGATGTAAAAAACTAGACTAGGCTTAATTGATTGATCACAGATAAATAAACAAAAACAAATAAGACAAAGAGATTTTTAAAGTGGTTAGGCTCAATGAAAAAACCTACGTCCATTGTTATGTATTGACTGCCTTGATTTGTTTTCGATCCCCTGCAATAAGGGTGATACAATGTATTTATAGCCCAAGAGGGGTACTGATAGTTGTCATGTGAAAGGATGGAATGCCTTTATTTGTTAGTCATTTTCATTAATACATAATGAGAATTAAATATACCATTACTGTCACTTCACTGGTTACACAGGTTGTATGACTGTTGTCGCTTCATTGGTTGTAGAGGCTGGATTTTCGACGGTTGATCGATCTTCCCAGTTGCTCTGGCTTCCTTATTGGTTGAGCTGCCCTGTTGATCGGGCTCCCTTGTTGGTCGGGCTTTTGCATCATGCTGACTTGGATTTGAGCCACACTAGATAACATGTGTTTCTTTATAATTGGTCCACATAGGATGTTAAATTTTGGTATCAATAGAAGCCCCCTAATGTTTTATACTTGGAACTGATGCGAAAGTGTGAAATATTATGCATTAACAGTAGTTCGGGATGTTTAGTTAGCTGTATACCTTCCAGACTTGTGAAATTTATCCACTTGATTGACGATTTTTGGGCACGAATGGCAATTTTGTAAATATTTCAAAATTTAGCGAACTTTTATGGGGTAGATTCGTCTTTTCCTTTGCTAGCCTCCGTAAACTCAACCGTCATTCACTTTAATCATTACTTTTCTCGGTTTTTGACGCGTCTTATAAAAAGGGCGGTAAAACTTCGATAATATTTTACCTCTCACTTTTTATTCGGCTGCTGTGTTATTTGAATTTTTGTGCGATCGTTTTCTTTTTTGTCTTCAGTTCTTTCTGAATCCTTAAACCTTTAGAAGAACTTTTCTCTCTTCTTATTTGTTTCTTCATCATGATTTATTTTGTTGAGTCACTTGATAAATTCAAGAATGACTTTAACATTCCATCTTGGGTTGTGTTGGAACATCCCACTTTTCCTTCTAATTTTCTCTCTCTTGCTGAGGGTCATTGGCTCCCTTTCATTTTTATTGCTGAGTGTGGGTTCGCGTTTCCTCCCAATCCCCTATGTCTGGAGTTTTGTCAATATTTTGACATTGTACCTGCAAGAATAGATCCTAACATGTGGAGAGTGATGGATGGTGTATATAAGTTAAATCAAATCTATGGAACCCATCTAGGGATTCCAGAGATAATGTTTAGTTATAAATGAATAACTAGTGATACCACTTATTATTTAAAAACTAGGGTAGTTAGTAAAGCTTTAGTAGTTAACCTCCTAGATTATAATAGGGATTATTTTGATTGTGGGGTAGTTGTAAAAATTTGGCAACATGCTCCCTTAATTGGAGGTGCTAAATATCAAGGACCTAGATGTCCTCTCTTTGGCAACGGGATAGGTTGTTATGTGTTTTAATAATTTTTCCCTGTTTATATTTGATAAAATGTCATACTAATCGTTGTTTTGTAATTATAACTACAGTTGAAAGGAAGAGAAAATCCCCCAAAGAGAGTGAAGTAAATTTAAAAGAATTATAGTTCATTTAGGGACTTCACAAGACGATTGTTAAGGAGCACATTAGATCTGCTTTACTACAGAAATATTGTTTCTTACTTCATCGCTTGACCTACCGCTCCTTCTTCTCAAGTGATTGATCTTGATCAGGAAGATTTAGACACTCCTCTTTCTGATATCATGAAGAAGAGAAAATTGTATGATCTTCTTAGTGGTAGTACTTCTGGCTCCCAAGCACTTGCTGAAGGAGCCAAGAAGAAAATATGGGATGTTATGAAGCCCCTAGTTCCTAAGCACCCAACCCCCAAAGACCCAACCCTTAAAGATACAAATCCCAAAGATGCCGAAGTTCCTTTGAGGAGACTCAGAAGAGGGATTGAAGAGAAGCAGGTCGACCAGGTGACTCATCAACTGTCCTTGGTTGAATTACCTCTTCTAATGCTGTTCCTCCAGCAGCTATTACTCATAGTTTGGATAGGAAGTTGATCAGGTCTGTTACTCTTACAGACCATAGAGGGTGTATACCATGCTCCCTGATCGAGGGTTTCTGAATTGGCTTCTCAGAGCCTTGCATCAATAAGTGGTTTCCATTTTCTTCATTTGGTTATCTTTTATATTTCTCATATACTCATCTTCATCTTTGTCTCTTGTAATTTTTGGTACACTTTAATAATATGATGGAGAAGGATGATGTTATTAGGTCTTCTTCTTCTTCAAATAATGTGGAGAAATCCTGGGTTGGTTTGAAAAAGTCTTTGCTCGAATTGTAGCTGGCCTTAGAGACTGAGAAGAGTTCTTGAGTGGATAAACTGAAGATAACTGAAACTTCTCGGTAGATGTCTGATGGGAATGCCCTTGAAACTGAGCATAAGGCAGAGGAAGCTGACCGCAAAGCTAAGACTGATGAATAAATTTTATCCTCTGCCAGATCTAAGAGAAAGTCTACTATGAAGACGTACTTCAGTGCTAGTTAGGACAAGGGCTGGAACAAAGACATTTCTGCTGCCTCTGCTCAAATTGAGTATGAAAAACAAAAATGTTTCAGAGATGGTTGGGTTATTGCTTTACAGGAATTAAACACTGTTGAGGGCTCTGAACGTTTTTATAGATATACTCATGGTCCTCCTCTAGTCATTGAGGATGAGGTTGAAAATGAAGTTGGTTCTGGAGAATCTTCTCTAGTGGTTGAATCTGCTACATACCATCCTAAAATTACTGAACCTTCTCTTCTTCCAGCCGAGTTAATCGAGCAACTCTAGTTTATAGTCCCTTCTTTTAAGCAGGACAATAAGGTTGAAAATAATAGGGGGAAGGTGTAAAGTTGTTCGACATATAACCTTTTGATTTTTATTTCTTTTCTCTCTATTGTACTTGAACTCTTTGTTATCAATGAAAGAAACTTTTGTTCATTTTTGTCTCTTATTGATTATACCTATTCTACATTCTTGTTGTTGATTAGTGGTTATTTCCTCTTACTAGTTTATAGCGAAGATGGAACAACTATCTTCTAATGATACCGAGCTACTGAGGAAGTGTAATGCTTTTTTCAAAGCAGGTCATACGAACTTATCCGAAGAAGAAATTATTTAGTTTCTCGGTGATGATGCATTAGAGTAGGCTAAAGAAACCTACAAGTAATTGAAGTACTTCCTTGATCGGGCGGTAGCAAATAATGTTGCTTACTATGAGATGATAGAATAACTTTAAGAATAGTATAAAGAATCTACTGCACTGTTACGCTAGAGCTACGAGCAGAAATATCAAAGCTTAAGTGAAGGTTAGGGTTTTTACAATTTTGTTTCTATTTGCAATAAAAAGGAAGCGTTGCATAAGATTGAAGTAGAATAAACTAGAAATGTTGCCAAACTTCTAGAATAGGAGAATAATAATTTGAGAGATAAAGTGAATCTTTTGATGTCTGCATCTGGAGTTGTTGTTGCTACTACTAATGAGGGATACTCCTTTTTAGAGGCCGAAAATGCAACATTAAGGGATGAATTGGAAGCCTTAAAAAAGATTAAGCCTTCATCTTCCTGCCGAGCAAGAAGTAAGCCTGGACGAGGAACCACATAAGAAATTAGGAACTAGCAGGCCCTTTCCAATTAAGCTACATTCTTAAAAGAAAAAGACCGAGCTATTGCTGATATGTCCCAGAAGCTGTAGACCTTGTCTGAACAGTTATCAACTCAATCTTCCTAATTAGAGGTTAAGGACGGAGTGTTGAAGAAACTGCAGTCTCAGGTTGATAAATTAACCTTTCAATTACACAAGAAGGCAAGAGAAGTTTGGATGGATGGATATAATAAAGCTCTGGGGCATTTTGATGATAGACTTCAACAGGCCAATAATGAGTTCAATAAATGGGGTTGGATAAATTCTTTAACCATGATGAAGGTGGATCAGAACAACTCTTTGTGGGACTGGAATGACCTAGGATTGCTGGAGCTCGACAATCCTCCATTCAAGTTGGATGTTAACCGAATTCCTGTTCATCGTATTCCTCAATGATTGATCTCAAAATACTTAGGAGATTATGAGCTACATGATGAACTACAGATCGTCCGACCTCCTCATCTACTTGATCGTCCTAGTAGCATAAATACCAGGATGTTTCAAAACTCTAACTTCATCAACTCTTCTTATACTTTGGATGATCCTCCAGCTGGTATGGATACTGTTTAAGTCTTTGACTATGAATGGATAAACTTTTAGTTAATCTTTAGTTTTTTCACCAGTTCTATTGATATCCTTAGGATTATCCTAAGCATTATATCAATTACCAATGAATCACTATGGTTATACTAATGTACCCAAAGTTTTTAGGTAATTTCATTAGTTACCTTGGTTCCCAGGCGTGAGTGGAACATTTGTCCATCTTTTAGCCCACTTTAGATGAAAATTATTCATCCGGGTCTTTATTAACCAAGCATTTGGGACTTAGAGTTTTACCTTGCGTGGTTTTTATGTATTTAACAACCAACTTTATTAGTGCCTTTATTGATACCGACCAACATTTCGCTAGTGGTTTATGTTAACGAACAACATTATTGGTATTTTTGTGTTGATAACTAACTTTGTTGGTGCCTTTATTGTTGTCGACCAACATTGTTGGTATTTTTATGTTGACAACCAATGTTGTTGGTACCTTTGCTGCTGCCGACCAACATTGTTGGTATTTTTATGTTGATAACCAACTTTGTTGGTGCCTTTGCTGCTGCCGACCAACGTTGTTGGTATTTTTATGTTGACAACTAACTTTGTTGGCATGCTGCCAACCAACATTATTGGTATTTTTATAGATGCATGCTTAATATAGTGCATGGCACTAGTACTAATAAAAAATAATAATTTTGGGGAAATCACATTCTCATTAATATTGAAATATTTTAATGCATCATGACTACATCATTGATAGTATTTCCTCAGGTGTTCTACATTCCATGGGTTCTTGAATTCTTCACCCTCCAAAGTCTCAATTCGATATGTGCCTGGTTGGATGACTGCCATAATTCTATATGTCCTAATTCAATTGGATTACATCTTATCGTTCTTCTGAATTACTTTCTTCAAAACATAATCGCCCTCTTTTAAGTTGCTTGGCTTCACCCTGTTATTATAGAAACGTGCAGTTTGCTATTGATAAGCTACATTCCTTAAAGCCAAAACTTTGCGTACCTCCTCTAGCATGTCTAAGTCCAACCTTCTCATCAAATCACCGACTGGGGTATTGAAGCTAAGAACTCTATGTGTAGGTCAACCTAGCTCGGTAGGAATTACTGCTTCAGTACCAAATACTAACATGTACGGAGTTCTTCGCGTAGCTCTTCTGAGGGTTATTCGATAAGCCCACAAGACATAATGCAGTTCATTAATCCAATTCCCTTTAGCATTTTCCAACCTTTTCTTCAAACCATTCAGTAAAGTTCTCGTAGTTACCGTTTGGCCATTGCTTTAAGGATGGCCACGAGCAGAGTGGATTTTTTGGACGTTGGATTGGACACAATAAGTAGCAAATTCATCGTTGTCGAACTGTGTACCATTATCGGTGATGAAGGCGTAGGGAAAACCATACATGTATATGATATTATTCCAAATAAACTGATTAAATTTTTCGTAGGACATATCGATTAACTGTTCAATTTGCACTCATTTAGTAAAGTAATCAACATCTACAACCAGGTACTTGAACCTTCCTCAGGTGGTCGACAGAGGCCCGAACAAGTCAATTCCCCACAAAGAAAAGGGCCAAGGTGAAGTGATTGGTGTTAGGAGAGATTATGGAGCCTTGCATATGGAAGAAAACTTATAGCACTTATCACACTTTTTGGCAAAATCTGCACAATCTTCTCGCATAGTTGGCTAGCAGTACCCTTGCGTGTTGATTCTTCGTAGTAAAATTCTCCCTACTACATGGGCTCCACAGGACCCTTCATGGATTTCCTCAATCAAATCCTTTACTTCAGTTGGATGAACACATCGTGGTAGACCGGTAGTTAATCCTCTTATGTACAACACACTATTGTCTAGTACATATCTCACCACTTTGTACTTCAGTTTCTTAGCTTCAAGTATGCCGAATGGTAGAATTCTTTCTTCAATATAAGCTCTTATGGGATCCATCCAAGATGGCCCCACATATACTGCAATGAAATTAACCATCATATCATCATCAATGCTCCTATTAACAAGTAGCTCAATATGAATAGTTCTTCGCAACTCACTTCTAGTTGCTGAAGCTAGCCGAGCAAGTGCATCTTCTCGGGAATTTTCCAATCTTAGAATTATGATCATCTGGACAACTAGCAAAGTGACAATTATCTCCAAAGCTTTAGCTAAGTATCTGGACATCAGTTCTCCTTTAGCTGCATATACGTTCAACACTTGATTTATCACTAACTGTGAATCACTGTATACCATAACTTTCTCGACATTAAGTGATTTAGCTAGATTTAAACCAACATTCACAACTTCATACTCTGCCTCATTATTGGAGGCTTGAAATTGGAATCATAGAGCGTACTCTATATCTAGCTCGTTTGGAGTATTGAGAATGATTACAACTCCATATCCAGTTGCACATGATGACCCATCAACATACAAACTCCATATGGAATATTCTTATCAAATTCTTAGTTTGTCAGAACCCCTAATGGAAGATTTTATCCTTCACCTCCTCATATTTCTTCTTCATCTCTTGTACTCCACTGGACGATTCTGGTTGATCGTTGATAACTTTTTCTGTAGTCTCTCTTGCTTGGAGTTGGTCGGGCATATCTCCAGCAGGTCTGCTTACTCTTGAAAGTTGCTCAGCCAGAGTCCCTTGTTACTCGGGGACCTCTGGGTAAGTGAATTCTGAAATAAAATCAGCCATAACTTGGACTTTTAAAGCATCCCCTGGTTCATATACAATGTCATATTCCAGCAACTCCACAACCTAGTATATCAATCTCCCGAATTTCTTTGGCTTATGCAAGGCTTGCCTCAATGGCATGTCAATGTATACCACTATGGTGTGAGCTTGAAAATATGGTTTCATCTGTCTACTAGCCTCAATTAAGGCGAATTCTAATTTCTCCAATATGGGATATCTAACTTATGATCCTCAAAAAGCTTTGTTAGACTCTATTTTCCTCCCTGATCAAGGCAGATCTAACAGCTGACTCAGAAACTGCCAAATATAGATACAATGTTTCTCCCAACACTGGTCGGGAGAGTAGTGGTGGTGCTCCCAGGTAATTCTTCAATTCAAGAAAGGATTTTTAACATTCATCATTCCATTCAAATATTTTTCTGAGTACCTTAAATATTGGTAAACATTCGTCTGTTGCTCGAGACACAGATATGTTGAGTGCTGCTACACGCCCTGTTAGCCTCTGAACATCCTTTTTACAGGTCTGGGATTTTATTTCTATCAAGGCTTTGATCTTATATGGATTAATTTCAATGCCAATTTAATTTACTATATACCAAGGTAACATTCCCTCCTTAACTCCGAAGATGCATTTGGTGGGGTTTAACTTCATTTGGTGCTTTTCCAATTGATCAAATGTCTGGTTGAGGTATGCAATATGATCAACATCTTTTTTGCTTTTAGTCAACATTTCATCAACAAAAACCTCCATGTTCTTGCCTATCTTCTCCTCAAATACTTTGTTCACCAGTTTCTGATAAGTGGCACCTGTATTTTTTAGACCAAATGGCATAACATTGTAGCAATTAGTTCCTCGAGGAGTAATAAAGGAAGTACTTTATCTATCTTCTGGTTTCATTTTGATCTGGTTATAACCCGAACGTGCAACCATGAAACTCAGCAGCTCGTGCCTTGAAGTAGCATCCACCAGTTGATCAATTCATGTCAAAGGGAAGTGATCCTTTGGGCACGCTTTATTCAAGTCAGTAAAATCCACACACATACTCCACTTATTGTTTTTCTTCTTGACCATAACTACATTGGCCAACCAGTCAGGGTATTTCACGTCTACGATAAATGAAGCTTTTTGAAGCCTCTCCACTTCTTCCTGTATAGCCTGGTTATTCTTTGGGATAAAAACTCTTCTTCGCTGCTTCATATGTTTAAAGTCCTTATTAACATTAAGCTCATGGCATAGGAAATTTAGGTTTATGCCAGGAATATCTTCATGGCTCCATGCGAACACCTGTTTTCTTTGTCTCAAGAAGGCCACCAACTCCTATTTAAGAATCGGTTCCAATGACGCTCCTACTTGAGTTGTTTGTTCTGGTTTATCATCGTCCAGAATAATACTTGCAGTTGCCTCCAACACTTTGCCTTTTACGAGCTCTGATTCATATATTGGATCTAAGGTTTTAACCTCAGATATATCCACTTGATAAGTGGTTGTTTTCCTATTTGTTTATAACATATCTTCCTCCTTGACAAATGAATAGTAGCATTCCCGAGCTACTTTTTGATCTCCTTTTACTACTCCAACTCCAAAGTTGGTTGGTAACTTCAGGTATTTATGAACAGTAGACGGTATAACTTCAAATTTCTTTAGACCAACTCTTCCCATGATCATGTTATAGGCAGAATTAACTTTTTTATCCATTACAAAGAATCTCACTTTCTCTGTTCTGCTCACTGGCTATGTCCCGATCAACACATCTAATTTGATTGTTCCCAATGGAAATACTTTTTTGCTATAGAATCCAATGAATGACCTATGGTAAGGCTCCAGTTGGCTGAGTTTTAAACCTAAACTATCAAAATAGGGATAAGACATGATGTCTGTCGAACTGCCTTTATCCACTAATGTTCTTGCTACTAGTACTTCTTTTATCCTAACTCTTCTCACTAAAATATCATCATGAGGATAAAATACTCCAGATAGATCATTTTTGGGAAAGCTAATTATGAGATTATCCTTGTTAACTTTTCTTGGTCGGTCTTCCTCGGTAAGGTTGATTCGATGGATATAGGAACAAGCTTGAGCCTCATTGAGGTAAGATTTCTTTTCAGCTGTATGATCTTCTCCTGCATCTCCACCTCTAATCATATGGCAATCAAAGGATCCAAAACTGAGTATGAATACCTCGCGTTCAGGGTGTCTAGCTTTCTTAGGGAGATCAGGGTCATCTTCTAGATCATCATTATAATTCCTCTTCTTATCTTCTTTAGGCTTAACAGGTGATTTAGATCTCCGTTGACCTCTACTGCCAGTTCTTCCACCAGCCTCTCGATCAACAAACCTGACCAATTTTCCTCTTCGGATGAGTGATTCTATCTCATTCTGGAGAGCAATACACCGTTTGGTCATATGACCATGATCTTTGTGAAACTCGAAATACGTGAGCTTATCCTTCTTATCAGCGGGTGACCTTAACTTTTTGGGACAACTCAAATCATTGTTGTGCTTGATTTCCTCCAACACATGATATATATCCACCGTTAAGGGAGTATAATTAGTGAATTTTCTGAGCCGATTTAGGCTTTATTTTACTTTTGAATTCCTGCGCTCATTGTGATTATTTTGCTCCTTATCTGACTTTCCTTATATCTTTGATTCCGCCTTTGCATTTGAATTCTTTTTAGCAGCCATAGCTTCCTCGGCATTCATAATCTTCGCTGCCTTGGCCATTAATTCTATCATTATCTTTGGGGGGATCTTTTGCCAAAGTATAATATAGTTTATCGGGGAGTAAACCACTCATGAGGGCAGTGATCGCACTCTTCTCTTCATAATCAATGAATTTCATTTTCTCGTTGTTGAAATAAGTGATGTAGTCCCTGGTATATCCTACCTCCTGTATCACACTAAGCAAATGAGATACTCACTTCACTGGTTTTGCTCCAAAGAAAAAATTACCAATGAATAGCTTGGTGAGTTTTTGGAAGTAGAAAATTTTCCCTAAGGAAGACTATTGTACCATATTTGAGCAGATCCAGTGATTGTTCCTGAAAATTCCCTGCACTTCATCTCATCAGGAATAACATAGATATAAGTTACTGCCTGGTATTATTCTATATGAAGAACTGGATCAGTCTTCCCATCATATTTTTGAGTGACCAATCGAGCTTTAAACTTGGTTGGCGTAGGGAAATCTATGATGATTTATACAAAGGGGGATCCTTTAACAAAACTTCTCTGGAGAGGATACTTGGCCTTGGCTATTTCTCCCAATATATCTTCCAAACACTGAATGGAACCTTTCCATGCATCATTTCTAGCGCCAGATCTATGGGTGGTGACTTTTTTATGCCGACCAATTGATCGTGCTGAGCTTTCTTCTTGCGAACCTTCTCTTTAGTTGGATCGAGCAGTTCTTCAGGTGTTCAATCTAGATTGGGTTGAACCTTCCCTTAGATATCTTGGCCATCGAGTATTTCTCAACGTAACGCGTAAATGATTTCCCTGGGGTCCCAAAGGATCGAAAGGAGAGGCCCTACTTAGCCTTTCCACGACACTCAATCTTTCTGGGATAATGGATTGTCCATTAAAGGAATTAGTAATCCTGATAAAAGAAGTTTCTCTAGGAAGGTATGAAGGATCCCTTAAAGTTCCGGAATGACTATGCCCAACACTCCTTATTGGCGGCGGTTACATACTCCTTTGGTTGAATTGTGAAGGGACTCCCGCTTGCAGAGTTTGGGACAACTGTCGTATAGTATCATGCATAGCCTCTTGACCCTTGGCCAAGCTATCCAAAATTACTATTTAATCATTGTTATTTGCAAGGACAGAGGGAGTAGGAATAATTCCCTCATTTCTAGTGCTTGATTCAGGAATTTTAGCCATGGATGATGAACTAGTGAAAATGTTTAGCAATACATTCCCACATACGATGCCAATCTGTTAATGCAAAAAACTAGACTAGGCCTAATTGATTGATCACAGATAAATAAATAAAAGCAAATAAGACAAAGAGATTTTTAAAGTGGTTCGGCTCAATGGAAAAGCCTACATTTACTATTATGTATTGGCTGCCTTGATTTGTTTTAGATCCCCTGCATTGAGGGTGATATAATGTATTTATAGCCCAAGATGGGTACTGATAGTTTTCGTGTGAAAGGATGAAATGCCTTTATTTGTTAGGAATTTTCATCAATACATAATGAGAATTAAATATACTATTGCTATCGCTTCACTGGTTCCAAAGGTTGTATGAATGTTGTTACTTCATTAGCTGTACAGGCTGGATTTCCAGCAGTTGGTCGGTCTTCCTAGTTGCTTGGGCATCCTTATTGGTCGGGCAACCCTATTGGTCGGTCTCCCTTGTTGGTCGGGCTTTTGCGTCATGATGAGTTGGATTTGAGCCACAATGGATGACATGTGTTGGTTTATAATTGGTCCATATAGGATGGTAAATTTTGGTATCAACAGTCATCATTGATGATAATGATTCGAACGACTTCAATAAGAATGATTATGAAAACATGTCTTCCATTTTTCCACATATTGAAGAAAAGTAGAAGATGAAATAGATGATTAGGAATAGTTTTCCCCACTACTAAGTGAGGTTATAAATATGGATGATGTAATAAATTGGGTTAGGAAAGACCACGATATTACTAACATTATTGGCAGTACGAATGTTGGAGTAAATATTATATCTCAACTCCAAAATGTAGTTAACTTTCTTTGTTATACTTCCACGATCGAACCCAAAAATGTGAAGCATGTCCTGTTAGATGAATATTAGATCAATATTATGCAAGATGAATTAAATCAATTAGCTAAATAAGAAGTTTGGACTCTTGTTCCAGTGCCTGATGATGTTCATGTTATTGTAACTAAGTGGGTATTCAAAGAATGTGATGAATATGGTACCGTTTTGAGGAGCAAATCAAGGATTGTACCTCAAAGCTATACACAACTTGAAGGTGTTGACTTTGATGAGTCTTTTCCCCCTATTGATATATTAAACTTGGTTTGTTTACTCATAGCCACAACAAGTTCCTTAGACTTCAAGCTTCGTCAAATGGATGCAAAGAACGCATGTATTAATGTCAATCTTTAACAGGAACTTTGTATGTCACAACCAAAGGGCTTTAAGCATCCCACATTCCCAACGCATTTTGATTGCCTAAAAAAGATTTTGTATGGCTTTAGGCAAGAACCTATACCTTTGTATAAAGACTTACCTCGTATCAGTTAGGAAAATGTGGTCAATAAGTTTTTTTACGAAAAGTCCCCAATCAAAGGGTGTGCGCAAATAACTCCATAATAACTGAAGCATTATGTGAGAAATTATCAATAAGGAATGTTTGACGAGAAAGTCCAAGCCATTAGTATGTTACACGACCAGTGAATAACATAACTTATTGGATGAGCAGGCCCAAGATATTACTGATTCACATGAGCAATGACTAATAAAGATTATTGGACGAGAAAGTCCAAGTCAGCAGTAAGTCACATGAGCAGTGACAAACTAGGGGGCTGTGCGAGCAACACCTACTTACCAAAAATTTACACGAGCAATAAAAAGGCTTTATGAGCAACTTGAAGTTATAAAGGTCTTAAAAATGAGTAAATGCATGAGAAGAACTACCAGTCTAGTGAAGTAAAGTTAGGAGCTGTTTCTCAAGCAACACAAAAGCATGTATTTGAGAAGCTCATTTATTGACACTTAGTCTTGATATTTGAACATATGTTTACCTAGAAAGAAGCCTTGGCTGAGCAAGTACGGCTCGAGAAGATACCCAATTGGGACCTCTTGAGAGTTTTGGTTTAGAGGTTGAGAGGTACGTTTTATTGAGAAAGCTAAGGCTCAACCAGTTTAATATCTGAAGAGATGGATCCAAGAGCTCACCCACACTTACACAGTCCACGGTTACTAATTAACGAGCAATTAGTGACTCACTCGCAAGAAATTTTAACAAAAAAAATTTAGAGTGTCCCTCAAGGTCACTCGCATGTATTCAAAATTATTCACCAAGAAATCGGTTACAAATAGACAAAATAATACTCTTTGGCATTATGGGAAACAACACTACTTTTTTTCCACTATTGGACCAAGTGTCACTCCACAATAGAAATACCATGGTAGACAATGACATATAGTAATAAGGAAAAAAGTATTTTAAGATATTTATCATATGGGAATATCTATTTTGCGTATACGTGCCACATCAGCGCTAAAGTTTCACTATAAATAGAGCACTTGGAGCACAATCGTCTTCATTTTCTAATTTAAAACTACTACTCTGCAATAACTCCCATATATATTCTCTCGATACTCTCTCATAGATATTAAAATTCTTATGTCTTCAGTCTCATAGAATCATTGACCTTAGGTGGTTCATACCTGTATTTATTATTAAAAAGTTGTGTTCAAGCATTGTCTCCTCATTATTGTAATCAGAAGTCTCAATATTATATTAAAAAGTTATATTTTGGTCTCTACTTTATTCTTGAAATATTATTGCCTTGATGCTAGTTTTCATTGAATTGGGTTACACCTCACTAATTTAAAATTATTCATAAACCCTAGTACCACTACACTACTATATTTGGCGAATTTGATAGGGAGGTATTCTCATCACCATGGAAAAAGAATGTTAGAATATTCAAAAATAGTTGGCCTTTGAAGATAATCCAGTAGGAAATGGAGTTTAAAGTGACCCGAACACTAATGAACATGACATGATTACCGGAGCAAGAGGACCTGTCCCCTTCATGGGGTCGAAGAGAAATTCAACTGCTCCACATTTTAATAGGATGAATCTCATGAGTTTGGTTTTTGTTTTTTTGAGGCAACACGATGTAGATGTGGCCAATCTGGGCCAATTTTATGCTATGCCAACAATGGATGCTACTGGAGGAGCGGGAGTAGTAGAGGTGGCGCTAAAAAAAGATGGTGGCCAAGTAGCTTCAAACTCTTGTGAGCTCACCAACATCAAAGAAAGAATTGATGGAAGAATCTCCTTCTAAGGTGGTTATAATGGAAGAGGTAAAGAACCTCATCTCACTCCAGTAAGAATCACCTCTCATATATGAGGAGTTGAAAAACCTTCTACAGACAGTGTCAATAAGAAGCCTTACCCCGAGGGGTATGGTATACCAAAATTCATGAAGTTTAATGGTAAGGGAGAAATACCAATAGAGCACATCAAGAGGTTCGTGGAATACCTCGGGGGTGCATTGAAACGATAAGGATTTAAAGATGATGAAGTTCTTGAAGACTCTCACTGACAAAACCTACTCGTAGTACTCCCACTTTGAGCCAAGTGGCCCAGGAAAGAATTTATTAAAAAGAATTTATTAAAAAATTATCTATGCATATCCTCCCAAGTGGGAATTCTATAGTCCCACTTGGGAGGATATGCATAGATAATTTTTTAATAAATACTTTTTAGTTGAATTTGAGTTTACTTTAAGCCATGTGGCCCAGGAAATGCAAAAAACTGACGAGGATATAATGCAATACATGAAGTGCTCTGGGTTAAAATAATTGGCGTCTATGAGCAGGTTACAGAGACTAGGATACTGTAAATCTATGTAGAAGTATTACTTGAGGAGTATAAAGTCCACTTGATCAATGAAACTCGAGAGGGCACATTTGGGGATTTCACTCGAGGAGCGAGGAATGTAGCCATAATTATCAAGCCAAAACCCCAAGGTTGGAGACGTAAGTGGTCCTTTCAATAGGAAGATTTCAAATCTCTAGATGAAAGGCAATAAATTATGTGAAAATCACCCTAAAGGAAAGAAATCTGGTCAACAACCCAAGAATAATATTGCAGGGACAAAAGTTTGGAAGTGATGTTCCACTGCCAGTACCATGAAGTATCATGGAGGCTATGGATTATTACCAAATGTTAGTGCATGAGGGGATGGTAAGCCCTCCTCACTCTAATGGTCAAGTACAGACATCTACTGAGAAAACAGATGTAAAATTTTATGAGCTACGTCAGAGAGTTAAGTACGCTATAAAATATTTTTATTATCTGCATAAGATAATAAGTGAAAAAAGTTTCAAATGGCATGTTGCAGATTTCTCTCATAGATGTTAAGGAGAAACCATTGCCAGCTCATCGATATGGATATGCTAACATGGTGATGGTGCATGACTAGGATGAGATAATAGAGTCTAAGGAATGGATGAAATATAATAAATTATGCAATGAGTGGTTCATTAGCTTATCTAACACGCATTCTAAGAGTGATTGGGATGAAGAGTTGGACATTGAAGAAGACAGTATGAGATTGGTCCTTGATCTTGATGAAGGAGTAACATCTGAGGCCGAATATGTCTGTAATGCTCAGACTTATGAAGTAGAATTTGATTCAAAATGAGCAACGATCTTTAAAGGATGGAAGTTTAAGTGCTTATTGGATCAATATGTAGTCAAATATGAAACCAAATTTTGAGTCACTACGAATATTTTTAAAGCAGTATAAGACCGAGGGGATTCATCCACTAATTAGCATGGCCCCATTGGAAGACTCATCAAAAGGTAAACCTCAGAGGTGGTGTTTTCAGAGGCAAAAAAAAAAGTTACCCTTCTTCCACAACAAACCTATGTATGTTACTACTCTAGTGAATAGGTTTAGTTTCCCAAGGGAACTGTTGGATGGTATGGAATATATCAACATCATGCCCATAAGCACTCTCTATGAGATGGGAATCTCATAAGAGAAATTATTCCAGTGGATCAAGTGATTTTAGGCTTGGACAACACCGGGATTCAGCCACTCAGACATGTGAAAATTGGAATCAAGTTAGGAAATTTCACCTCTCTCATCAAGTTCCATATCATTAATGCCAATATAAGCTATCAACTTCTGATAGGTCGAGTGTAGAACCACACTCATGGAAACATGCCTTATATGTTCCACCAATGAGGAAAAGCTAACATTCACGGGACATAAATAGTGATTAAAGATATAAAAAGACTCTTCCAAGTGGAAGAGACCCATTTATGTGATGCGACATTCTATATGAAAATGGATGAAGAGAGGAAGAATTTTTTTATCAAGGAAACACATGAGCCCTAAGCGATTCAAGAAGGAGGTAAAACCAAGAAGTCTGTGCATGATAGGTTAGGTCCAGGAGTGGTACCTCCAGAGAAGAGAGACAAATAAAAGAGAAAGCTAAAGGAAGATATAATACTTTCTAGGACTTGCAAGAAAATTCTATTTCCTAAAGGCAAAGTCATTTATGATTTATAACCATTTGCAGGGGCGGCGTGCCATATCAACCCTAATATTTTACTATAAGTAGATCACTTGGGGCACAATATTCTTCATATTCTCATTTAGCATTGTTACTCTTCATAAATTCCCATAGATGTTCTCTCTATGGTCCCTCGTAGATATTGAAGTGCTTATCTATTCACAGTCTCAGAATCACTGCTCTTAGGTGGTTCATTACTTTCTTTATTATTGAAAAGTTGTATTAAATCATTGTCTGCTCATTATTGTAATCAGAAGTGTAATTATTATATTGAAAAGTTTGTTTTTGGTCTTTTCTTTGTTCTTGAAATATTATTTCCTTCAAGATAGTTTCCATTGAAGTGGGTTACACCTCATGCATACATAGTTATTCAGACCCCAGTACAACTACACTCCTACAGAGATATTATGGGAAGGACATTGTGGTTTCCCAAGTACATGTTCAAGGTTTTTCTTGAGATGAGCATGGTTGGGGAACTCACCTTCTTTCCTGGTTTCCAAGTGTGACAAATGGATGGTGGAATTATTATTTTGCAATCTAAATATGCAAAGTACCTTGTATATAATTGTGATCTTAACTTTTCTAAGGCTAACTGTACCCCCAAGGGTATTTCCATTAAGATTTGAAAGGATGTCAATGGAAGTACCTTAAATGCATTATCAAGTATGTTTGTGGGACCATAAACTTTTGTACTAGGTATCCTAGGAATACCAATACATCCTTGTTAGCTTATTTGGATTCCGATTGGGAAGAAGATGTTAATGGGAGAAGGATTACCTCAGATAGATTATTTCATCTCGTAAGCTCTTTAATTTCTTGTCATGCTAAGTAACATAATCATGTTTTTCACTTTCCATGGTCAAAGCAGAGTACATTTTAGCGAGAAGTTTTTGTGCTCAACTCCTTTATATGAAAAACATGTTGAAGGGTTGTAGTATTGGTAAAGATTTCATAGTTATATATTGTGGCAACACTAGTATATATATATATATATCCAAAAATCCCATACAACATTCTATAACAAAGCATAAAAAAATTTGACACCATTTTATTAGAGATCTTGTTCAAGAAAAAGTAGTCATCTTAAGATATGTTTCTACCGATCTTCAATTACCAGATATCTTAAATAAACCTCTTGACTGGACAAGATTTAAGTTTCTTATGTCATCATTAGGTATTTTCATCGTTGATTGAATGATATGACATCATGTCCAGGATTCGTGCTTCTTTACTCTGTTGCATTTTCTATCGCATGCCATGTTTTTTTATAAGAGTTTGTTGTATTGTTTACCATAAAAAATGTTAAATACAATAATTTATCGGCTCATATACTCCATGCCTTATTCTTGTATATCAAATGGTTATATTTTATTATTTTTTTCTTTTTGTTTGGATAAAATTGACTTCGTGCATTATAAGATAAGTTTCTATTTTCCTTTAAAAGTCTTATAAGCTTTTAGAAACATATTATTAGGAACACATGTTCATATTATTGCACTTTACACTCTAGTACACATTATAGATATCACTTTATGAGGAATGACAAAGTTGTACCATATTTTACAAACAGTTCAAGGGTTCAAATATTTATAAGAAAGAGTCCATTATCTTCTAAAGTGTATATGTGAGAATTTATCATGATGTGAAAAGTTAGATGCTATATGTAAAAATAATGAGAGATGGTGTGGTTAGGGTTAAAATATTGATGGGATGATGCTACTTTTGAAAACAAAAAATAGTATCTCATCTAAGTAATGAATGTGTCAAAGACGCCACAAGGAAAGACATTTTGAACAAAGAAAATGTTTTAAAGAAATGTATCCATCCAAAATTGAGTAAAATCAAGAGTGTGAAACTAAAGGTTTTAAGAAAAATCTCTTATTAAGGAAGGGAAAAGTTGAAAACATCTCAAAAGTTGTTAGAATTTTTCAGTACTATTGAAGCTTTCAATAATTTGTTCTTGAATTGTTATTCTTAATTCCACTGAAATTTGGTTTTACTCTTTCAATGTTGTTATTTATTTTTTTCACGTATGAGATACGATCTTATGTTATTTGATGATAAAACTCATGATGTTATTAGACTTTGAGATAAAATTTTCTTAACTATGAACACTTGTCAAATATCTCACAACATTTGGCAAGTAGAAAACTTTCAAATATATTTTTCCTTATCCAAATAAAGGTTTTGGATTTTTGATCACTATCTATTACATATCTACAATTTGTGAATAACAAAACTTATTACAGAGCATGCTACCTTAACTCTATCTATCAACATCTTGTGGTCCTTATGCTTTAATTGATACTCTTTTCTTGATTACTTTTGTTTGTCTTCTTCCTTGACAAAAAAAGGAGAAGTTCTTGTAGAAAGGGGAAGTTTTTCATATTTATAGGGAGACTTGAATATTATTCCATATGCTATGTTAGTATATAATTCATATCTATATGTGTTATGACTAAATTTGGCATATTTATTTATTCACACATTGGTAAGTTGATGAAGTTGCTAATGTGTTTCGAAAATCTCGCTCCGAGTAATTTAAAAAAGTATCTTGATATTTTTTGGTTGTAAACATTTGTAGTTTCTATGTTGTTATATCTTCGTCGAGTCTTGTCTCGTAGTTGATAGAGATTTAATTATACTGCCTGTAATCTTTGGTGTTTATGTTTTGTAAACAAAATAGACAAATGGGGAGATTGTAAGAGTATTCTTATACTCATTTATACCCTCATAGGTAGTTATGTTATTCCGAATTTCTAAAACACTTCGAGTTCATAATTTACCTCCCCAAAAATCTTCAGTAAGATTCAAGAACTTTAAGACTATTTTGATCATACTCATTATCTCAAGTATCACGTTATTAGATGAAAGGTATATTGGAGAATTCCCACAACCATGTCACATGTTTTTATAAAAATATTTCAAAACTTCTTAGTAAATACTATTGAGTGTGCAAATATTTTGTTTTTTTCTATCTTAATTTTTCTTGTAAACAGCTATTTAAAAAAAAAATCTAAAACAACAATAATTTGCTTCATTAAAGCAAAAGTAGAACAAGTTCTTCTAGCAAAAACTCTCGAGTTTGGTGCGAACAGATTTTTTTTTTAGGAAATACTAATATATAAAGAGATGGTAGAAAAGCCCTACCAAGGTGGCATTTACAACGAATGAGAGAATCATCTTGCTAAAACATAAAACAAAATTCTTAAGACTATTAAGCTCTAAAATTTGGAAAACCTTGTTTATCCAAACTAAATCAACCTCTAACATTGTGTGGCAGATCCTTAATTAGGCTGAAAAATAAGGAAGACTGAGAATGTATCCCATGATTAGCCAGGCTGTCAGCAACCGAATTTGCTTCTATATAGAAATGATTAAAAGATACTTGAATATGAAGTCTTTAAATCGCCATGATAGTCTTAATAAGGTGCCAAGGAGGTTTAAGAATCTTACCAGCTAAAATATCAATAACAAATTTAGAATCAGATTATAAAATAATGTTATTGATATTTAAGTGAATACATAAATTTAAACCTCAAAGGATGGAGAGACATTCAGCTTTATGATTGGAGTTTAGGCCTTTAAAAGAAGAAAATGCATGAATAAGATTTCCTTGATGATCTTCGATGATACCTCCTGACCCTGAAGCCCCTAGATTATCTCTAAAATCCCCAACAGTGTTAAGTTTATAGATTCCTTCATTTGGCTTTAACCATTTAATCCCCTCCATAGAACGGACCTTGGAACATACTTTTAGATTGAAAGACCTGATGATATCCTCATAAAGAGAATCCTTGGAGTATAAACATTTGTTCGAAGATATGTCAGAGATTATGCGATAAACATTGGAAATAACCTGCTTACTATCCATCGGAATATTATCAAAATCACTTGAATTCCTACTCAACCATATAGACGATAAGACGAGCCCTGGAGTAAAGGATAGGAGGAATTGAATATAATCCGTGAAGTGAGATCTTAGCCACCAAGACATCAGCATTTGATTCAAAGATGAGAAGGAAACTTTAAGTCCTAGAGAATCTGCGAAATGTTTCCAAACAGTAGCAGCTATGGGACCATTAATAAATAAATGGTCCCCAGATTCTAAATAAGCATGACAACAGGAACATATAGAGGCTAAATGAATACCTTTCTTCTAAATTACAGCGTGAACTGGAACAATTTTATGAAAACATTTTCATAAGAATAAAGAGATCTTAGATGGAAAATAACTATTCCATATTTTTTTGTAGACAAAAAAAGATGGATTGGCAGATCTTGAGACATCCCACGCAGATTTAGAAGATAATTTACCATTTGTAGTAGGTTTCCAGTAAATAAAATCTTGTATAGCAGCAATATGAATGTCAATATCTTCTTTGACAGCTTTAATCCTCTTAAAGACATGTGAACCACTATTAGAAGTGCAATCTTTATATTTGGCAAAAAAGAATTCAGACCACAAAGAAGTAGAAGATCTAAGAGACCACCACATTTTCATACTAAAGACATTGCAAATATCTTCCATTGATTTGAATCCCAAACCACCTTCTAGAACTGGAAAACATAATGACTCCCATTTCACCCAATGAAGCTTTGAACCAAATTCTTTGGAAGAACCCCAAAGAAAGTTACTGAAAATTTCCTAAATGGAGTAAAGAGTTTTTTTTTTTTGGGAGGCTTTAGAGATGCTATAGACTGGAGAGGGATAGATTCCAGAACTGATTTGATGAGAGTTCTCCTTCTAGCCATAGATAAGAAATAAGACTTCCATCCATCCATCTTGGATCTAATTCTCTGGATCAAATCTGAGAAATACAAGCTTTTGATCCTCCCATAAAAAATTGGACATCCCAGGTAATTGAGGGGAATAAACTCCATTTTAAAAGAAGTGATGACTTCAATGTTTGAGACCCTTCTTTTAAGAATAGAAGAGTGGACAATGAAGCTACTTTTTGAACAGTTGATTAACTGACCTGAGGCTTTTTCAAATTTTCTCAAGAAGGGTTGCAAATTTTTTAGGGAACAATAGCTTCCATTATAGAAAATAATAAAATTATCTGCAAAACTCAAGTTAGAAATAGCAGAAGAATGTCTAAGAAGAGAATAAGGTTTGATTTTACAAGAAAGAAGATTATGAATGCCTTGGGATAAAGTTTCAGCTATAAGAACAAAAAGACCTGGAGATAGGGGGTCACCTTGCTTTAATCCTTTATGAAATTTGAAGAATCCAGAAGGTTGACCATTGATGATTGTGGAGAACCAATTGTTAGAGATACATATCCAAACTCTATCAATCCAAGTTTCTAAAAATACAAATTTTCTGAGGGTCTTGATTAAAAGCATCCATGAAACCTTATCATATGCCTTTGAAAGGTCAAGATTGATAACCACATTTCCACCATGAGGTTTTCTTACTATCATTTGCATAAGCTCCTGAGCAAGCAGAATATTCTCAAATATTTTTCTCCCCTTTATGAATCCTGCTTTAGACTTATTAATAATGTCAGGAAGGACTTGAGAGAGTCTAGATGACAAAATCTTGGAAATAATTTTAAAACTGAAATTGCTCAAGCTTATGGGCCTAAAGTCTGAACAACAGTTAGATGGCTTAGATTTAGGGATTAAAAAAATATTTGTGCTTGTCCAACATGTAGGCCATACTCCTGCATAAAAGGAATAATGGACAGCTTTGACTATGTCTTCTTTGATAACCTCCCAATTTGATTGATAGAAGAAACCATTGAAACCATCAGGACCAGGGCTGCTATTTGCGTTAAGATCTTTAATATCTTGACATATTTCAGCCTTTGATGGAAATTCATTATTAATTTGAGAGTGATTAGGAGAAAATTTAGCCTGAATACAGTTTAGAATATCATCTTCTCCTTCAGTGTTATCTGCTACCAAGCTTTCCTGAAAGAAGTTAATGAAAACTTCTTTAATTTGGTCAATCTCTTACATCCAATTTCCATCTTTGTTTTTAATCCTATGGATCATTAAAGAAGCTTGTTTTCTCTCACATCAGCATGAAAAAAATTAGTGTTGGTATCACCTTCAATGGACCATTTCCCTCTTAAATTCTACCTCCAAAATTCTTCTTCATACTTCAAGGAACTAAGAAGCTTACTTTTAGCCAAAGATATGTTTAATCTATTGATAGAAGAAGATTCATCATCAAAACAAATCTCCAAAGCATCCACTTCACTCTTTAAAGATTGGACCTGATAAAAAATATTCTTAAAAGATTGCTTGTTTTGGCAATAAGATTAACTTTTAACCTTTTAAGATTCTTGGAAAAGCTTATAAAAGGGTTTCCTTCCATATGTTGGGACTAAAACTTAATAAGAGTTTATTTGAAATAAGGGGAAGAACACTAGGAATTTAAAATTTTGAAAGGTTTGGGAACATGGTCAAGTTGAGTTTTGATAGTGAATAAGAGAGGAGAATGATCTGAACAAGTTTTGTTTAGGTTTTTCAGGGAAAAATTGGGGAAATTTAAGTACCATTCAAGAGAAACCAAACCTCTATCAAGTCTAGCCCAAATTTTACCTTGATCCCTAAAGTTATGCCGTGTGTATTTTGTGCCCAAAAACCCAACTTCCATAAGACCTGCTTGATCAGTAAAATTATTGCAGTCTGCTACTGCTTGAATATATATAGAGTTACCTCCCTTCTTATCAGATGAATAAGAAACTACATTGAAATCACCTAATAGAAGCCATGGGAATCCTTGGTCAATGCTTTTGTGACTATTAATAGAATCCCATAGATGCATTCTTTTATGTCTAGAACACTTGGCATAAACTAGAGACACAAAAACTTGAGAAGGAAAATGAGGGCGATGAATCGTAAGAAGCATAGCTTGATCATCTGACTGAATTAGGTCACATTCAACTCCATATCTCCAACAAAACCATATTTTTCTATTAACATTGGAGACACTTCCTTCAAAACAAATAATTCTTTTGAGATCTTCAATATCCATTTTTTAGGCTTTCGGTTCAATGAGAGCAATGAAAGGAAGCTTATACATCTTACAAAGCTTTTTAATCCTTCTTTGAGAGGGCTTATTTGATAACGCTCTTATATTCCACAAAATAAAATTAATAATTTATGGGATTGAGGGAAGGAATTGAATGAAACCTTAGTAGATGACCTTGTCAGTCTTTTAATCATAGGATCAACAGGCCTACAAACTTTGGTCTGATTATTTCCATCAGCTACAGAGGTGATTGGAGATTGAGGAAGATACTCTTTCGACTTGAGAGTTTCTATCTTCCTGGAGATGGATTTTGATAAGATCATAAGTTCCTCCAATAGAGGGGGTGGGGGAAAATTCCTTTGTAACCTGATTCATTGTCAGACCAGTGTAGGGGGTCATGCCAAGATTGTTTTTCGTCAACTGTTTTATCCTTACCTTTAGGAGACAATCCAAGAAAATCCATCACTTGGACCTCTTGTTTATCAAATTCATCTTCTTGAATCCTATGGATACAGTTCTAATTTTGTTTCCAGTTTGTGGTGGTTAACAGCGGGGGGAACAGAAGGTATAGACATATTTAAAGTATTTTGGGTTTGGGAGGACTGTTTTTGGGAACTTTTTAAATTTGGATTGAGGCTTGGTTGATTATATTTTGGAAAGGTAATTTGGTTTGAGGTTGAGGCAGTGTTTGATGTTGACTTTGGGTTTTGAATGGAATTTGCCAATGAGTGGTGTTGTGTTTGACTTTTATCAAAAGAGTCTTGAATAAAAGAGGGTAGGTCTTGAAGATATTTAACTGGGCTCGAAATGTTAGCAGGCTTAATGGCTTTGGGGTTAGTTTTTAGGAATTGTGACAGAGTTTGAGAGATTCTTGAAAGAGGCAATGACTCATTAGGAAGTTCTTTGGGACTGTTATCTATTTGTGGCCGTTTTTCCAGCCATCTAGTTATAGGTTTATTCTGATTAAGCTGTTGACTTCTAGACACACATTTAGCACTGTCATGGCCAAGCTTTGAGCATTCAGTACAGTAAGGAGGAATACTTTCATAGTCTATTTTTTGCCAAAATCCATCTTCTCCACAACCTATCCATAGAAGATCAGGTCTATGATTTAGGAGATCTAACTCCACACAGAACCTGGCCATACTAGGTCTATTATAAGACACTATTGATGCATCAAGTTTCAATGGATTACCTACTACTTATGCAATAAAGTAAAGGGAATACTTTGAGAAAAAATGAATTAGAAGACATGGCAGATTTATCCAAACTGGTACAATAGGGCTTTCAATAGCTGGTCTAAAATCAGGAGTCCATTTGAAACATCTCATAGGGGATTTGCCAAAGTACTATTGACTGTGCATCCATATACGAGTGAAATCTTCTTCAATGAAAAGTTTGATCAATATATGTTTTTGATCAATCAAACCTATTTGAAATGCTCCTTTCAAGCTCATGGTATGGAATGATTTCCTTATTTCTTCCAGTCCGGGCCTACCATGAGAAAACTTCCCAACAATGGAGTATTTGAATGGTTCAACAAGTTTTTGAACATCTTCTTGAGAGAACCGTATGGCTAGCTGACCTTTGTGGGAGGAAATGGGTAATAAAGATATATCTGCAGTATTTTTAGTACCTGTAACGATATTTGCAAATGATTTAGAGAGAGAGATTAAGGGGTCAGGAGGTTTAGGAAGAATGTTAGGGTTTTTGGTGGCTAGAGAGGGAATGTTAGGCACTGGCGACTAGTTTTTTTTTGTTCGAGTAGATAAATCTTGAAATTTATTGATTAAAATTTAGGTAAATTTTTTAGCGTGATATTTTAGGTGTGCAAAATAAATTTTTGGTGGGTTTCCATTTCGGTACGTAATACACAATTTCAATTTTCTTAATCACTTTAGAATTTATAGGTTTAATTTACTATGTTGAATTTTTTTTTACAAGTCTTAGGATACAGTTGCTGCAGTATACTTGAACTTTTCATTAGAGGAGTTTCTCCATCACTTGTTTAATTTTTATTACTAGGATGTAGGTGTCGGTCATTGTAACACTTTTTTCTTTCTTGCATTAATTTATATTTCAATTATCAGTCAGTTATAATATTTTAGATTTCCAGAGGTAGAGACATATAAGATATGTATTTGATTGAGATATTATTATTGAGAGTTTGATTCTACTAAAATTATTTATATTCCAGAGTTGGAGTTTTATTCTATTCTTAGTTGGATAGTAGCAGACATGTTTTAGTTTATTCATCCTTTTATTATTTATCATTGTCATTACTTATATTATTTTCATTTATCTCGTTATAATAGAATGTTACAAATTATTTTTTATTCCCGTGATTTTTATATTAGAACTGATCAATATATTTATGAATTTTACTACGTGTCCTATAAACATTTATAAACTTGCAATACGAGATGTCTTCCATGATGATACAATGGAATATATATTAGTGGTCTATGGTGATGAGTCATTTACTTATTGTTATGCGATGAATTATATTGATTGTAAAGAATGGTAGGTGTCCATGAGCGAGGAGAATACAGATTGTACAACTAACCAAACAAAGGATGTTGTGAAATTGCATAAGGCAAAGTCCATCTGAAGTAAGTGGGTTGTGGCAAGAAATATGATGTTCAAGATTCTAATGTACATTACATGTAAAGGTGAGTAGATTGTTGGGCTTTTATTCTTAAAATCATACATGACATTTACTTTTCAGTATAGGTATGTTAGTTCATTTTGAAACAAGAATCATAGTTACGAGAATGCCTTATACTTACTACTAAATGTATTTTATTTAGTTCTAGTTTAATTGAATAGTTAATATGAGATTTTTAGTTCTAGTGCGTTGGGTTTGGCTTCATCATAAGAGATCCAAATTTTAGTTCTAGTCTAATTAAATAGTTAATATCCGAGATGGTAATTGATATCCTATTAGCATAGTTACGTATTCAATCCTATTAGTTTATCTCAAACTACAGGAACATGTATGAAGGTTCGAAAACACTTTGATTATTCAAAAGAGGATTGTGACGGGTGTACCCATGAGTGTATTGAATTGGATCATTTATGAGATTGAAGTATCAGAGATGCTTAGATTATATTTGTTAATCTCACACCATTTATAAAGGGTGCATAGATTCTTAATCCTTGAGCTTATGAGGATTGATATGTTTAGTCTATTTTTGCCTTGAATAATAATAATTTGGTGGAATTATGTCCAAGAGATATCTTGGATTGTGATACCTCTTGATAGACTTATATATATTTTTTCTACCAGTTAAACTCAGCTAGTGGATTATTTTATGATCCGACAGAGTAGAAAATAAGTTATGTTTGAGAATCATGGAATTGATTAAAATTTAGTTAAATCAATTAGTGTAAAATTGACTTGACCAAGCGATTATTAGACAACTAATGTGGGGAATCACATTAAGTACCATAATGAACTTTTCTAATAAGACCTATTTATTTGAGTGATTTTGAAATAATTAAATTAGAGTGCAATCGTGATTTTAGTGGAATTAGTGGCGATTAGAAAATGATAGGAAATAAATTATGGTAGCTGTAATTTGGGAATTCTAATTATTTATTTGGAATCCAATTTTATTATTTGTCTTGGATCCAAAGTATAGTCCATTACCCAAGTAGTAGGCCCAAAAATATTTGCAAGCCTAATTTAGCAATAGCCAAGGACTTGTACCTATTTATATTGGTGTAATCTAGGATGTTAGGATAATGATCCATTATGGAGGGTTAGAGAGGCAGAGGAAAATACTATTCATATTTTTGTCAAGGGGTGAGGAGAGAAAAGGAAGTTTGTGTCACATTTCACCAAAGTTTCCTCTCCAAGAGTGTCCACACACAAAAATTACTTTAGGTGGATCATATACTAAAGATTAGAAACATTCAAAGAATTCTAGAAATTTTTATTAGACACCTTGGGAGGAAAACAAGATACTCATCTTCATCAATATTTTTCTCCTCAAACGGATCACAACACGAGTCCCTAGGTATTGTATCTGGAACCCTAAGTTTTTGCTTCAAACCAATTTCTTGTTTATACTTTCCATTACATGATCGTTCGAAGTTCTTAGGGGTGAAATTTTTCCTCATTTTTAATGTTAATCCCATTTCCATATAACTGGTATCAGAGCCCTTGGTTGTATATTGATAATGTTTTGGAAAGATCCATGTTATCCCATGACAAAAACCCTAGATTGTGTGTTAGAAATATGTGGGTGGATGTGTAATTTTTTTAACTAACATGGTTTTATAGGATGTGAATGATTATAGACCTTCCATCAAGGTCACATGATTGTTTTACAAGTGATTAGATCATACGGTGGTTTATTGATGATCTAAAAATAGTGTATGATTCAAGTGAAAATCTATCGCAACAAGTAGTATTCATGTAATTTCATAATCATATTTCATAGGGATTGAACACTCCTAAGAGAACTAGAGTGGGTTAAAAGTTATTTTATAAACATCACAAAGATAAAGTGTAAAAGATCAGACTAAATAACCGCTATACTAAAATGCGTTTAATTAATAAAGAATGAGTTAACTATGAAGATAAACCCAAATGAACTAAGATAAGCTTAACTTCAAGAGATAAAATGGATTGAGGATCATTCTCCCATCTCAGAATCGCTAAGAAGATGATAGGATATGGTTCAAATTAATTCTAATCAAGCATAACTAATTAAGTCTGAACATCAACCATGTAAAGACAAAACTCATCGATGGAGGATTATGAGTTAATTAGTTATTGCTAAATGGGTTGGGTTTGTAGTAAATCGTCAAACACTACCCTTACATGACAAGGGAAGTTAGGAGACTAGGATACTCTAATACCAATACATGAAGTTAAATTAAAAAATTTATAAACCAAACCCTAAATATGAAGTTCCAGCATCCAAGGTGGGATCATGATTCTTAACCATAAGTCTAGCTACTCATCATGGAAACTAAGCTACACATGCAAAAGACCAACATACTTAAGCAAGTCATCTAGTTAAACACAAACCAATACAAGAGATGGTAATAAATACAATTTAAAGCTAAGAGAACAAGTGGAGAAGAAGTAAATGAACATTTCTTGCATTAACAACCACAAACTTATAAGTAATCAATGATTTAAATATATTTAAGAATAATAAATGAACTTGATCTAGGAGAGGCAAGAAAGATATATATTTAGAAAGTTTATAATAATAGAAATGTGATCTTTCCAATGAGGAAACAAAGGGATATACCCCAAAAACTCGAAAATGGCAAACTAGTAAATACATAGAAATATGGCAGAATTGATTGAGTACCAATCCGAATCGATTCGCTAATAGGAAAATGTTGCACTGGATGAAACCAAATCGATTCAGTTGGGACCTGAATCAATTCGCACCTTCTCTCAAATTAAGGAAGGGGTTGGAATGGCCTTATTTGGCCCAAAATTCACATAATCCTCCATAACTTCTTCGATACAACTGGAATTTGTGCACCGTCAGAGGCCACATGAAGATGAGTCGAAGGGCATCAACTTCTGTGAAATGTTAGGGATTAAAACCCAAATTATGAATTTACTCAATTGCCCCCAACTTTGCGACTTTCAACATAACATTCTCGGGTTTCAACCAAACTTCATATCTTGAATTCTTAAGATCTAAAAAAGCTTAATTACGGGGCACACAATATATATATGATGAAAACATGGGTTAATTAATAAATGAGCATAAGAACCGGGAATAACATGCACAAAAATGCTAGAATGCACAAATTAGCAGGGTCTTAAATGCAAAAAATATGACTAATCACACCCCATAACTTAGCCATTGCTAGTTCCGAGCAATGAAGTATGAAGAAACAAGAGCCATCAATAAAACCTTATCTGAAGAAATACGTACAAAGAATAAAAATGCTAATTTTGTGGGAGAATGATTGCATTCAGTGTATGCAATACGTCGTTGAACCCCTAGGGGAAGAGTGTTGTCTCATGAGGGTTTTCAGGGATGACACCCATAAACATCAAGTCAACTCATATAATGATAACCCAAAAACTGATGCATATCTTATCAATAATCAAAGAAAGCATAATCGATTAACAAAGTGGATGATGCTCAAATAAAAGTCATCATTTATTGATATTATAAGAGGAACTTCAACAAAAATTGAAACCATAAAATAAGAAATAAGCGGACACATGTGGTAATTTAGATCTGGAAAAACTTTCATAATCCATGTAGATGCTAAAACATGCATGACTTAAGTTCTCCCCAGTCGTTACACTCAACAAATAGAAGAACTCAGAAATGCGATGTAATACACATGAGACATTCGGGTATAAGGAGTAATTGTAAATGGAAACTAGGTCACACACATGTCATCAATGAAGAAGGATATGTAAAAGTGAAAAATAAAATCTCATGAAAGGATATTTCATAATAACCGGGGTTAAATGCACTTTAACAAATTATCGCAAACATTCGACCTTTGTGTAGACACCACATTCTAGGACCCCAAAGTCTCTCCTTAGGTCCTTAGCACCTACCCATTTCACTACAAACTCTAGGTAATACTCTGAGTATTGATTGGGAGGCCATTGGGCGTCGCTGGGCCCCATTTGAATCCGGTCAACTCTATCGTCAGAGCAAAAGCTCTTTGAATATTTGAAGGGCATTGAAACCCATTTCTAACTCTGCCCCGTGCGTGAAACGACATAACCGTTTGGAAGAACGATCAGTTTTTCCCTGAAAATCGATCTAGAGGCCACCTAGTACTCTCGGGATCCGTTTAACCAAGGTCAACTCTTCAGATCGAACGAGACTGAATGAATATCTGAAAGGATTGAATACCCTTTCCAGCGGTCCAACCCGTGCACGATTCTGACTTACGATGTGGATGAACGATCCGTTTTACTCCGAGAGGTATCTGGGTGCTTTTGAGCTCCGGTTGACCAAGGTCCAATTATCAAAGCAATTAAAAATATTTTGAATTTCGAATTAAATCTCCTAACCTTTCCATTGGTCCACCCCATGTGTTATTCTGACTTACCACGCGAATGAATGATCCATTTCCATATGACGATCTCCCGTCTAAAGGATTGACGTGCGCTTCCAAGCCTCATTTTACCCAAAGTAAACTCCCGGGGGAGAGATCCAATGAATCTTTAAGGTCTCTGAATTACCTTTCTAACGGTGTGACCCGAGTGCAATTCGAATCAACGGATTACGTTCTATGACCATTTTTGCAAAAAAATCTACACGAGACTACCAATTGGCAGGTCCAGTTCCCTGCCTATCGATAGTGTGTCTAGGCTCAAAAGTCGATAGGTAGGATTAGGTCAATAGCAATCAACACCACCCCTCACCCTATAAATAGAGGGCATGACCTCACTTGCAGAACACACCAGAGATCCATCAACATCAGTGATCTCAACAATATTCTCTCGAAATTAGCGATGTTCCTCCATGTGAAGTTCTATTCAAGCTTACATTCCCATCCTTTTCATAACCAATTTGGAATAACAACATTCTCTCTCATCCAACCTTCATCTCACATTCAAGGTAGTTCATCCAAGATAAAAGATCAAGCTTCAAAGAAGGTCAAAATCATTCTCTCTCTCTTTACATTTCTTATTTTGCATAAATTTCATTAGATTCATAAATTAGTCCTTACTTTTGTTCAAACACATTAATATATACATTTTTATTAATATATTGCACATGCTTTATTTTCCATAAAAAACCCAAAAGAAACAAAAAGAGGGTTACAACCATAAATTCTGAACGGGATTATCCATCAAACCTTTTCAAAACTAAAAATATTTTTCTACACACACACATATAATAAAATCCCATTCAAATATATGGAATAAAACCCACCCTTATGCCGCATGCAAACTATATGAAATTTGACGCCTTTATAGGATGGGTAGGCATTTCGGATTAAAACCAGAGACTCGAGTCCAATTTTCCAACTTCCCAATTTTCAACTTTTTTTTAAAAAATTCCAAAATTTCTAAATCCTCAAAGTTTTCTAAATCCCCCATTTCCATATTCTTGAATTAGTATACATATTATGTTTGTTAACGTTTCATTAAACACATATTATCGTTCTATCGTAATGATTAATATCACGATAAACGTATAAATCATATTTTCTATATATTATTTTGGGAATATTCCTATGGATGACCTCACTCTATCTCTTACATGGTATGAGTTGGGTGATTACGATCTTTATTATATATACACGCACACACACTTCACGGAGAAATAAAGGAAAATAATAACACTAGCCCATGAGAGATCGAAAGGGCAGGATGGGTGCCTAACACCTTCCCATTCCGTAAATTAGCCCCCAATCCCTTTGAATTATTGAGTTTATATGCATCAGTTTATCTCTGATGCCGTTCTCTCGAGGTGGTGACATGTTCTTTTGTCTGTTTTGTGCAAAATAGACTAGCGACTCCATCTCTTTACATTTATCCCACACTGATGATCATCGAAGCGTTCCTAACTAGGGTGTGAGGCCTGATGATGCTACAAAAAAGCACCACCCTTCAAGGTGTTTGTGAGCTCAATTTAATGTCAACAATGGCAGTATAAGGGTATTTAGTATAAGGAGGTGAGGAGAAGAGGATTCAAACCATAATATAAGTGGTTCATCCAATCAGGCCTACGTCCACTGTGCAAGTGTGTGATTAATATCACTGTATGAGGGCTCTAATGGCCATAGATACAAAACTCTCAAGATTTCTCTCTCTCTACTGTGTAAAATGATAGAGTTTCAGCTAAGGTTGTGATCTTTTCAACCTTTTGCAAGGTAAAGGATGACCTCTATATATAGTACATGGGGGGTGTAATGTACCCCCTATGCATGCATGAGCATGTGTGTGTTGATCTAGCCAATCTGATGAAGACATTTGTCACTGTCACATGTAGAGAATGATGATGAAATATTCCCCCCACGTGAGGGGAATGATTTGTTATAACTGATTTATGTCCACGTATCCTTATCCCCGCATATGCCAATAAGAGCTCGGCCGTCTGAACATGGTCACAACCTCGGCCTGGAAGAGCCCGAGGTTGGTAATGGTCTTGCTATTTATTCAATTATGAGATGGGACATAATGGTATCGGCTTATGTGAGGCCGAGGCGAGGAAGGTTAAAGGTCGGCCTGAGCCGAGGTTAAGCTGGAACGTGAGAGGAACATCAGCTGATTCACTGTTGGAGTTGGTCCTGATGGAAGCATAGCTCCTTCTAACCTCTGCCCACTCCCAACCAAGGTTACCATCCCTAGGTGCCCTGATGAAAAATTATTCCCATGAGTCATGAAGACATCTTTTGACGAGGTTGGTAGTAGTGTCGGCCACGACCGACCTTGTTATGGCCGAGGCCGCTAATTACTGATCCAAGGCCTTTCCAACGTCGGCCATGTCCTTGGCCGAGGTTGAAGTCTTTGAGCCGAGGTGGCACATTTAGGGCATATCAATCACCCCCCAACCCTTAGTTACATGTGAGAGCAGGTGACTGTGGGGTTTACATCTTCGAGGTATTTCTGCCTTGTGCCAATGCTCATTTAACACTTGTCTATTGCTGAAGTGTGAGGCGTGCCTGGAAATCATGTGATGTCAACCATCCCTTGGGATTACCAAGTCAATGATGGGCCTTGGTAAGTGTGCATTCATAAAATAGGGTTTAAAATCTATTTTCCTTCTTTCCCCCTCATTTCTCTCCTTCTCCTGGTTCGACTTGCTTCTGCAGCTCTCTCTCTCTAGAAAAGCTCTGGTTTTAAGTTGCATTTGGTGGTGATTTCTTACAATATCTTCCTTCTTCCTTACCACTTTATCTTCAGGTATCTTCTACCATTATTTCTTCTTCATTTTTCCTATCATCTTCTTGCTTTTGCATTTTTCGGTGACCTTCAAGAGGTTTTCGATTAGTTTTCCGGCGAGACTGTTCTTGTTGTTATTGGTAGTTATTGCTCTAGGTTTGGTAGTTTGATCCTTAATTGCATCATTTCTTTTGCTAGTCTTTATTTGTGGTTTAGGAGAGTTGTAAGTGTAGGGTCTGCCTCTTATGCTCAGACTCCTTTACCAACTTATGAGGAGTTCCCCTCCCTCAGAGAGAAGACTTTAGAGAAAATTAGGCAAATATAAAGAGCGCAGGAGGAAGCTCGTACGACAGAGGAATTCCCCCTCAGACCTATCTTTCCACCACCTCTGAAGGTCGTATATCCTGAACCATCCGAACCAGCTAACCAAGCAGAGGTCCTGGCTGAACCCTCACCAATGTCTGAGTCTGAGTCATCATCCTCAGACCCTATGTCTGTGGACTCTTTTCAAGAGGCTATGGATTTATCAACTCGGTAAGATCAGGCCCTTGATCAAGCGGAGATTTCCAGTCGAGCCTCGTCCCATAAAAGTTCAAGAACATCAACCTCTTCCTCTGAGGTTGAGATTGTTGGGACGAGTGTGTCGATTCTGCCAATCCTTGAGGCCATACCCTTGTCGGCTGTCACAGGGGCTGAGTTCACTCAGAGGTTTCCGAGTGGTTCCCCATCGTCTGCTCAGGCCGAAGTTGAGTTAGATGATAATGATGATGCCGAGAGCGATGTTGACGTCTCTGAGGCGGCCGAGATTGAGAGTACAGTCAGTGATGTCGACCTTCTTTGCTTCAGATACTTATATTCCATAGGCCCCTCCATAAAGCTCAGGAGACTTCTGAGGGAAGAGAGGGCTTATCACGACCGAGATGGTGAGATCTGCTTGTATGAGCAGATGTTTAAGTTGGGGTTTCGTCTGCCCATCCATCCCATCATCAGGTCTATATTGGCTTATATCAACTTGGCCCCTTCCCAGTTGTCACCCAATGCTTGGAGGGTGATAATTGGAGATATTGTCTTATGGAGGGCTGTTCATCACTCAGACCTTCCTGTCCAAGTCTTTACAGGATGCTATGCCCCTTCATCTGCCAGAAACCATCCGAGCTATTATCATTTTGTAGCTCAAAAACATGAAAAGAAGATGCTTCAGATAACTCAAACCTCTAACCATAACTGGAAGCCACGCTATTTCTTTGCCTCAGGGCCATAGGAATTTGGCCCATGTACCCCCTCTTCCTCACTACAGTCGAGGATGCCTATAAGATGGGGAAAGGTTACAATGGATGCTAAGGCCGACCCTGGTCTAAGCCAGTAAAATCTTCAGAAGGTTAAAGACCTTCAGAATCAGGGGGCGCATGGTCTGCTCGTAAGATTTGAACACCTGATGACCCCCTACTACCTCTCTGAAACAGGTTTAGGGGGAAGTCCTCTTATAGAGCTTGGTAAGTTTCTTATTTCAACAAGTTATACCTCTGAATATATGTATATCTGATTTTTTCACCCAAACCTTTCAATTTTGCAGAGCGTCCGACGGGAATATCTGACAAGCTGTGGGAAATGGCAGCACCAAGTTTAACGAGGCTCGTTAAAAGGGCAGGTCTTACTGCTCCCCCTCCCCCTCCATTTGCCTCAAGGGCTGAGGCCACTAAGAAGAGGAAGGTTACTGACCCTTCCCCTAAGGATCAGAGGCAGAAGAAGAAAGGGGGAGATCGTGCCATCCCCATTTATTCTGAAGATGCATTGGCTGCTCATTTAGAGCAACTAAAAATTAATGATAACATCATCGGCTACAATTTGCAGGCGTTGGATGCCATCGACTCTGCTATAACCGATGCTGACAAACGCTTTTATCGATCTATGGACACTCCTTTGTTGGTTGAGTTTGGCCTTCACAGGTCTATTCAGGTATGACTTTGGATTTCAACTTATCTCAAGTGTAACCTCCTCTCTGAATTGAAACTTATATTTATGACCACATGATTTGCAGGGCCTCGCTGCTATGCATCATCTTGTAAATTGGACTCTGAAAAAGTTGCCACTCATCCAGAAAGGCCAAGAGGTCGAAAAGGTGCAGAGTACTCTGAATGCATAGGTAGACCGTCTGAAGTCTGCCTTTGATGGGTCTGATAAAAAGGTTAAGGAGTTGGAGAAAGAGCTCTCCAAGCTTAAAAATAAACACACCTCTACTTTGAAGGCCAAGAATGATGCCCTTCAGAAGAAGGTTGATGTTGCAGTGAAGGTAGCCTTTGACGATGCCTCTGAGGGGATTGTAGCCTATTACAAAGTCTCCGATGAATTCACCAGCTTCGGCTTTGAGTACCTCGAGAGAGGTATTAAGGCTACTGGCAAGTGGGCAGCTGTTAAGGAAAAGGAGTCAGGGAGCTTGAAAGCCTCTGACTTCGTAGGCCCGGGTTTTGCTAACCCCCAATTTTCCCAAGCCCTTCAGGAGGTCGAAGAGGAAGATACTGCCCCAGCAGAGATTGTGCCCCGAGATGTTACAGAGACTGAAGAAGCCAACCCCAGAGAGGATGGGGCTGAGGTGACCAACGTCGGCCAGGGGAATTAGGCCGAGGATGCCATCACTCTCCCTTCAAATCCTTAGGTTATTTTTGTGAAGCTTTTGTACTTTTTTGTAACCCCTGATTAGTTGTAACCTCTGATTAGTTGTAAATTCTGAAGAACATCATCAGCTTATATTTTTATATTTTACAATTGGATGACAGCCTCTGAGGAGGGTTTTTATTTCTTCATTTGTTGATTTTTTGAATGTTTATTTGCCATGCAATCTTCAGCTCTGAAGTCTTATTGCAATGATGTCTATTTAAGCTAAATTAAGTCTTACCTCGGACCTTGTTACTAAATCATGATGTTATAAGGTTTGAGGTTATCAAATAAGATCTTATCCCCATAAATAATTTTCACCAAGTTTATGATGTCTGACCTCAGACCTTGTCACCAAATCATGATGTCATAAGGTCTGAGGTCATCAATTAAGATGTCATCCTTATAAATAATTTCACCAAATTAATGATGTTAAGGGTCTGAGGTCATCCAAGTATGATGTCTGACCTCAGCCCTTGTCACCAAATCATGATGTCATAAGGTATGAGGTTATCAATTAAGATGTCATCCTCATATATAATTTCACCAAATTAATGATGTTAAGGGTTTGAGGTCATCCAAGTATGATGTTTGACCTCAGACCTTGTCACCAAATCATGATGTCATAAGGTCTGAGGTTATCAATTAAGATGTCATCCTCATACATATTTTCACCAAATTAATGATGTTAAGGGTCTGAGGTCATCCAAGTATGATGTCTGACCTCAGACCTTGTCACCAAATCATGATGTCATAAGGTTTGAGGTTATCAACTAAGATGTCATCCTCATGAATAATTTCACCAAATTAATGATGTTAAGGGTTTGAGGTCATCCAAGTATGATGTCTGACCTCAAACCTTATCCCCAAATCATAATGTCATAAGGTATGAGGTTATCAACTAAGATATCATCCTCATACATAATTTCACCAAATTAATGATGTTAAGGGTCTGAGGTCATCCAAGTATGATGTATGACCTCTGAACTTATCACCAAATCATGATGTTATAAGGTCTGAGGTCATCAACAAGATGTCATCCTTATAAATAATTTCACCAAATTAATGATGTTAAGGGTCTGAGGTCATCTAAGTATGATGTTTGACCTCAGACCTTATCACCAAATCATGATATTATAAGGTCTGAGGTCATCAATTAAGATGTCATCCTCATATATAATTTCACCAAATTAATGATGTTAAGTGTCTGAGGTCATCTAAGTATGATGTTTGGCCTCAGACCTTGTCACCAAATCATGATGTCATAAGGTCTGAGGCTATCAACTAAGATGTCATCCTCATATATAATTTCACTAAATTAATGATGTTAAGGGTCTGAGATCATCCAAGTATGATGTCTGACCTCAAACCTTGTCACCAAATCATGCTGTTATAAGGTCTGAGGTCACCAACTAAGATGTCATCCTCATATATAATTTCGCCAAATTAATGATGTTAAGGGTCTGAGGTCATCTAAGTATGATGTATGACCTCAGACCTTGTCACCACATTATGATATTTTTCGGTCTGAGGTCATCAACTAAGATGTTATCCCCATAAATTCTAACCTTAGAGTACAATGAAGCAAGAATTGACATGGAAACTGATCTCTCATTAATAATCTCTTCATAAGATGATACATTTACATAAACTTCTTGTAACATCATATGTAATACTTCTTTAAGTGATCAGCATTCCAGGGATTAGAAAAAGGTTCCCCTTCTAGGTTTTCTAGTTTGTAGGTCCCGGGCACGACCTCTTCAATCACTTTGTAGGGACCGTGCCAGTTTGGGTGAAGCTTGTTTGCCTTATGTAACATCTTCTTCAGCACCAGGTCTCCTACAGCTAGGGGCCTTGTCTTCACTCTTTGATTACAGAATTTTGCTGCTGTCTGCTGGTAAGCTGCTTGTCTGATTTCTGCATCTTCCCTTCTCTCTTCAATCAGATCTAGGTATAGTCTTCTCTCTTCCCCATTTTTATCAGGGTCATAGGTCTAAACCCTATGAGTAGGGAGTCCCACTTCTGTTGGTGTGACTGCCTCTGAGCCATGTGATAACATAAACGGGGTCCCCCCGTAGGTGTCGTAGCCGTCGTCCTATAGGCCCAAAGAATAACATAAACCTCTTTAGTGCATCTCCCCTTCGCTTCTTGTAACCTCTTCTTGATTCCGTTGAGGATTGTTCTATTTGTGACTTCGATCTGACCGTTTGCCTGAGGTCGGCCAAGAGATGAAAAGAACTGCTTTATCCTAACTCTTTCGCAGTATTTTTCTAGAAAGGAGTTCTTGAACTGGGTTCCATTATCTGAGATGAGGGTGTTTAGGAGGCCATGTTTTCATATGATGTTCTTCCAAATAAATTGGAAGGTCTTGTGTTCTGTGATCGTTATCATAGGCTTTGCCTCCACCCACTTTGAGAAGTAGTCAATGGCAACTATCAGAAATCTGTAATTATTTGTAGCCCTTGGTAGGGGACCTACTAAATGAATTCCCCATACTGCGAACGACCAAGGTGAACTGATAGATGTCATAGGCTGATGAGGCTGATGTGGGATATTGGAGAATCTCTGACATTTCTCGCACCTCTTCATATAGGCTGCAGCGTCTTTGGCCAAGGTTGGCCACCAATATCCCTGCATGATGATCCTCTTGGCCAAAGGTCTCCCTCCGATGTGACTAGAGCAGGAACCCTCATGTACCTCCTATAGGATGTGGGGAACTTCGTTAGGATGAACGCACCTGAGGAGAGTAATAGGCATCCCCTCCTATATAGGACGTCTCCTACTATTGAGAACTTGGCGGCTCTGTATCTCAACTTCCTTCTCTCCATCTTTGACTTCGGCAGTACCCCTTCTCTGATATACCAAATGAGTGGATCCATCCAGGAGTCCCCTAGGTTCAAATTGAGATAAATACTACTGACCTCTTTTCCTCAATGGTTGCTCTAGGCAAAATCTCAACAGGGATTGTCCTTCTGATATCTGTCCTCATTGTCGAAGCTAGCCTTGCTAATGCGTCTCCATGACTGTTATTTTGCCATGGTATTCTCTTCATCTTGACCTCTTCGATGCCTTCGAGTATCATTTTCACCCTCTTCAAGTATTTGGCCATCCTTTCATCCTTGGCCTCGTAAACCCCCAATAGTTGATTAACAACCAACCTTGAGTCACTGTGAAGGAAGAGTTATTTGATGCCCACGGTCTTTGCCAAGGAGAGGCCTTCTATCACTGCCTTATATTCTGACTCATTGTTCGATGCCTTGAAGTTGAACCTTAGGGCATACTCGATGTTGGTACCATCCGGGCTTGAAAGTATCAGGCCCGCACCGCTCCGACTTTCGTAAGAGGACCCATCAACGAAGAGGTTCCATATGTCTTTATCTGATGAGAAGCCCTCTTCTAACATAATTCCATGCCTAAAGAGGTACCAGTCTTCCTCATTCTTAACTATCCCATCTCTGACTCTCTTGGGCATAACCTCTTCTGGGTGTCGAAAGATGTTACTGTCCGACACTTCTGTGGCCTCTGTGCTTTTCTCACCCTCAACCTCTTCCCATGTAAACTCTGCGATAAAATTTGCCAGTGTCTGCCCTTTGATGGCCGTCCTAGGATGATAGGTAAGGTTATATTCCCCCAATCCAATGGCCCAGGTCATCAGTCTACCCAACTTCTCAGGTTTATGGAGGACCTGTCTTAACGAGGAATCGGTGAGAATGACCATTGAATGGGCCTGAAAGTAGGGCTTCATCTTCCTAGAAGCATGTATTAGGGCCTAGGCTAATTTTTCCATGCAAGGGTAATTCTATTCAGATCCCTGAAGGGCCTTGCTATTAAAGTATATGGGTCTCTGAATCCCAACGTCTTCCCGTACTATGGCCGCACTTATAGCGGATTCAGAGACTGCTAGATAGACGTATAACTTCTCTCCTACTATGGGCCGAGATAAGAGTAGGGGAGATCTAAGGTATGAGTTGAGTTGATCAAAGGCCTCATCACACTCTTTGTCCCACTCGAAGGACTTCCTAAGCACCTTGAAGAACAGAAGACACTTGTCGGTTGCCCTAGAAACGAATCTATTGAGCGCAACCACTCTTCCAGTGAGCCTTTGGACATCCTTGATATTCCGAGGTGTCTTTATGTCAAGCAAAGCCTTGATTTTCTCCGAATTTTCTCTATTCCTCTTTGATTGATGATGAATCCAAGAAACTTCCCATCTCCTACCCCAAAGACGCACTTTACCGGGTTGAGTTTCATCTTGTACAGGTCCATGGTATTGAAGGTCTTTTCCAGGTGTGCCAAATGGGTGCAGGCCTTTAAGCTCTTCGTCAACATATCGTCGACATACACCTCCATAGTCTTGCCTATTTGGTCTTCGAACATCTTATTCACAAGACGTTGATATATTTCCCCTGTATTTTTCAATCCGAAGGGCATCACCTTGTAGCAATACGTCCCTTTATCAGTAATGAAGGCTGTTTTCTCCGAGTCTTCGGTATCTATGAAGATTTGGTTGTAGCCTAAATACACGTCCATGAAGCTCATGAGCTCATGTCCTGTAGTTGCATCTACCATCTGATCGATCCGGGGTAAGGGGTAACTGTCTTTCGGGCAAGACTTATTCAGGTTAGTAAAATCTGCACACATTCTCCACTTTCCATTGGCTTTAGGCACAATGATTGTGTTTGATATCCATTCCGGATATATCACTTCTCTGATGAATTCATCCTCTTCCAGCTTTCTAACCTCTTCCCGGACGACGTCGTACTTCTCCCTAGAGTAAACTCTTCACCTTTGCTTGATTGGCTTTGCATCCTTAGACACGTTGAGTTTATGGCACATGACCTCGGTGTTGATGCCAGGCATGTCTGCGTGACTCCAAGCGAAGACACTCTGCCTCTTCCTCAGGAAGTTTATCATCTCCTCTTTGATTTCCTCTTTCAAGGCTTTGCCGACCTGGACGGTTTTTTTCGGTTCGTCCTCATTGAGGACGATGGATTCTACCTTTTTCGCGGCCTCTCCTTTCTTCAACTTTATTTCATCTTTAGGGTCAAGTGTATCGATGTTATAAGCAGTAGTATCTCTCTTATGGGCCTCTCTCTCTTTAGCCGAGTTATAGTAACATTCTCATGCTATGCTCTGGTCACCCTGCACTTCCCCTACCCCGTAGGGGGTCGAGAATTTTAGCATCTGGTGGACCATCGACGACACGGATTTAAACTCCTTATGGGATACTCTTACTATGATGAGGTTATAGGCCGAGAAGACATTTTCATCCATGACAAAAAATTGATCTTCCGGGTTAACCTCTTAGGCCACTCATCACCCGTTCGTACGTCCATCTCATACATGCCTAGTGGATGCACATTTTCACCGATGAACCCCATTAACGGATGATGATAGGGTACCACCCTAGCTCTGCTAAGGCCTAGGCTTTTGAATCAAGGCCAGAACATCACATCTGCCGAACTACCTCCGTCTACAAGAATTCTCTTCACCTCACATCCATGAACTCTTGTCGTGATCACCAAAGGGTCATCATGTGGGGCTAGGATCCCTTTGAAGTCTAGTCGGGAGAAACCAACTATGATAATGTTCATGTCTACCTTCTTTATCTTCTGTGAAGTATCAGAAGGCGTTAGGTTTACCACCTCAAGTTTGTTCACTGATTTGGCCTCAGCCACATGAGCTTTTCTGTTAGCAACCTCAGTACCACCCCCCGCAAGTCCTTCACATATGGTGTTAATGCCGAAGGAGATCATACCAACCCTCTTCACTGGGGTATTGTCATCTTTTGAGGGGAGATCTAGATCATCCTCCTCATCTCTGTCTGAGTCACCATCCCTTCTTGTCGGGGTATTGTCACGACATCTGTTGTTCCTCTTCTTCTTGGGGTCGTCTCTTCCCTTTTTGGGGGCTTTGCCATCGACTTATTTCCTCAATTTTCCTGACTTCAACATCTTCTCGATTTCATCCTTCAAGGAGAAGCACTTGTCCATTACATGGCCATGATCTTGGTGGAACTCACACCATAAGTTATGGTTCCTCTTATGCGGAGGAGCCTTCAGCTTCTCTGTCCACCTTAGGGATCGATCATTTTTTATCTCATTGAGGATGTGTTCGCAGCTCACCGTAAGAGGTGTGTAACGCGCAAACTTGTCATCTGCTGACCTCTTCTTCCCATCCTTTTTCCTTTAGAACTTTCCACTGCTACCGCCATTCTCGTCTTTATATTTAGCGGCCATGGCTTCCTCAGCGTTCATGACCTTACCTGCAGTTTCCAATAGCTCCGCCATGGATTTTGGAGGGTCTTCCCCGAGTTTCCATAATAACTTTCCCTTCTGAAGGCCTCCTATGAGGGCGGTCATGGAAATATTCTCTTCGTAATCTTCAACCTCAAGTTTTTCTTTGGTTAACCTGGCGATGTAGTCTCTTAGGATCTCGTGCTTGCCTTGCTTAACGTACAATAGATGGGTGGTCTTCTTTTGAGGTCTTTATCCAAAGAAGAAGTTGTGAATGAACCATTCAGCCAAGCCCTTAAAGTTCTCAATTGAGTTCTTCGGAAGAGAAGTAAACCATGTATGCGCAGCTTCTGTTAGGGTCCCAGAGAAGGCTCTGCACCTCATCTCATCCGATATTGAGTAGATGTCCGTCGCTGACTGGTACATCTCAATATGGTGTACAGGATTGGTGCTACAGTCATGCTTAGGAGTTATGATTGGTGGCTTGAACTTGTCTGGGTTAGGGAAGCTTATTATCTTAGCCACGAAAGGAGAGACCTCTGAGAAACCTCTTTGCAGTGGGTCCCGACTTTTGATGAGGTCTCCTATCTTATTCTCAAGACGTTGGATAGAGTCATTCCATGGTCTTGCAACATCAGCCTGGACGAGGTTATCCCCTGCCACCTCCCTGGGATGGACAGAGGGTTCCCCGACCGGAGCACAACGTCTGTTGTTGACCTCTTCCTGGTCTCTTACTCGTCCCTGATGAGGCCGACGTTGCCTCTTTTCCCTTTGTGAGCTGACTGCACTTCTCGACCTTGACAACCTTTATCTCAGGTCATTTGCGGGGCCCAGCCTTTCAAAGGCTGACCCTCTGCTTAGTCGATCAAAAGCTGATCCACGTTGTTGTGCTTTTCCACCTCTTCTGCCTTCACAACCTTGGCTCCGTTGGATAGGAAGAAGTGTATTGTTCGAAACCTCATACGGCTCCCAACAATCTTCTGGGACATCTTCCACCTCTAGATCATCATACCTGTCCTCATGGCAAGGGTTTCCTTGCCTCCCAGGCACAAGCGCCTAGGGTCAGCAACGTCCCTCCTCCGCTGGGGCACAGGTTGGTCTTTTCATGGTGACTGGGGTGGTCCCCTTGCGTCAGGATGAGGCTGAACCGCTGCTGGAGTGATCATTTCCGATGAGACTCCAAGTGGCCTCATCATATTTTGGCTGAGCTGTGCAAATTGCTCATGTATTGCTTATTGTGTTGCAGCCAAAGACCTCAAGGCTGTGGCCACCTTCGCCATTTCGAATTGGGGGGGTGCCTGGCTGGATCTAGGTCCCCCCGCACCAGGCGGCAGAAGAGGTGGTGTTAATTCTGATGCCATGTGTTATCACAAAAGATATGGTGTAGTAAATGAGCTTAATACCTTAGAGGACCTCTTTCAATGGTGAAATAGGTCCGCGCAAGGGGGGAGGACTGGTTCACCACCAGAGTCTCCAGTGAGGTCAAGCAACGGACGAGGAAGAAATTGCTTCTCGTTTCCCACAGACGGCGCCGAAATGATGATGCTAGAAATAGCACCACCCTTCAAGGTGTTCGTAAGCTCAATTTAATGTCAACAATGGCAGTATAGGGTATTTAGTAGAAGGAGGTGAGGAGAAGAGGATTCAAACCGGAATATAAGTGGTTCAGCCAATCAGGCTTACGTCCACCGTGCAAGTGTGTGATTAATATCACTGTATGAGGTCTCTAATGGCCATAGATACAAAACTCTCAAGCTTTCTCTCTCTCTACTGTGTAAAATGACAGAGTTTCAGCTAAGGTTGTGATCTTTTCCACCTTTTGCAAGGTAAAGGATGACCTCTATATATAGTACCTAGGGGGTGTAATGTACCCCCTATGCATGCAATGAGCATGTGTGTGTTGATCTAGCCAATCCGATGAAGACATCTGTCACTGTCACATGTAGAGAATGATGATGAAACATTCCCCCCACGTGAGGGGAATGATTTGTTATAACTGATTTATGTCCACGTGTCCTTATCCCCGCATATGCCAATAAGAGCTCGGTTGCCTGAACATGGTCACAACCTCGGCCTGGAAGAGTGCGAGGTTGGTAATGGTCTTACTGTTTATTCAATTTTGAGATGGAACATAATGGTCTCGGCTTATGTGAGGCCGAGGCGAGGAAGGTTAAAGGTCGGCCTGAGCCAAGGTTAAGCTGGAACATAAGAGGAACATCGGCTGATTCACTGTTGGAGTTGGCCCTGATGGAAGCATAGCTCCTTATAACCTCGGCTCACTCCCAGCCGAGGTTTCCATCCCTAAGTGTCCTGATGAACAACTGTTCCCACGAGTCATGAAGACATCTCTTGACGAGGTTGGTAGTAGTATCGGCCACGACCGACCTTGTTATGGCTGAGGCCGCTAATTACTGATCCAAGGACTTTCCAGCATCGGCCATGTCCTTGGCCGAGGTTGAAGTCTTTGAGCCGAGGTGGCACATTTAGGGAGTATCAAGACCATTCAATCCCCCTTACTTTCCCATCTCCCCTTCGGGAAGAAAAAGAGGAAGCGTCCTCCACCTTGATCGGGATGGCCACACTTAGGATAAACTTCACCCTATGATCGAATAGGACTTTACAGGTATATAATTTGGGATAGGCTAGGGTTTGGAAATGAAACTCAATTTACAGGAGCAAAGGGGATTTGGGAATAACACGCGGGATAATGGAATTAGTGGGGAATTGAAGAATTGTATTTCAAGTTCCAAAAGCAAGATATTTGTGAGAGTAGGACTTTTATTTGCATACACGAGGTGAAATGGGATTCTAGCATCTTGGACCATTTATTCTATTTTTCTTGTTTTCTTTCCTTTTCTTTTCTTGTCCACTCATTGCTTGATTGAAATCCACATAAGACAAACATTATTCTACCCTATGAATAATCCCAAATCGAGGTGCAGGAGGTATATATAAGGGTAAAAAATCCAATGTGGAATTGGTTAGGGATTTTCAAAATAAAGAAAGGTCATAATAAGGCTCAATGGGGTTGACTAGGGAAACGTGTAAGGGTAAGGCTAAGGTCATATGCGTTAAATAGGAAAGAAGGCCTATGATCCTTGCCTAGGGTTTCACGTGATTCTTTGGACACAACACTATTGAAAATCATGCTTAAGTGTCATTTTAACGATAAATTCAATAAATATGCAATCAATGAAAAGAAAGTGGGATGGTCAACAAGATACATTTTTTAAGAAAGAGAAAGAGTAATTGTATACGCTCATAATTGAAGGTTTGTCTTGAATCTAACTTATGCAAGTGTATATCATGCACTTATGATCAACGAATTAGAATAGCTTTAAACCAAATCATAAACAATTATTTGTGTATTGTGCTCATGGGATTCACGGTTTAATTTCATGAAGTTATTTACAATGCAACAATACAACAATATACAAACTAATGCTAATAAATCATAAACTCTAAGCATGCATCATCGTTAAACAAAAGGATAGGGAAATCATATACGTAATCATTGGAGATAAGGGAGAAAAAGAAAAATTTAAAATTTTGATTTTTGATGTTTTTAATAAATAAATAAATGTGAATTAATAATAACGTGCTAATCGGTTGCAGAAATGTATTTCACAACCCCTAACTTGAAATATACATTGTCCCAATTTTATTTGGGACAAAAATGGAAAATAAGGTGAGAAAATGTCACCCCGTAAGTAACAAATCCCAAGAAGTGCAACGACAAACTTATTAACATGTTAGTACTAAAAACACCAATATATACACACACACACACACACATAAGTGCAAATAAGAAAAAGAGACTAAAAACCCTTATTAATAATATCAAGTTCTGTACGTGGGAATAAAACCAAAAATAGAAAATATAATGCACTCTCTCACCCCTTAAGTTACACAACTGAAAACCAACCAAAAACTAGCAAAACCCAGCAAAAATTAGAGATACTAAAAACATCAGTAGTATATAAGGGCAGCTCCTAAGGGAGAATTGACGAACCAGGATCATTGGGGTCATGCAGTGGATATGAATCGTAGAAATAGGGCTGTAACGGTACCTGCATCCCCCGACGCATGTGGGAAAACATCTCCATCTGCATATGGGTGATCATCGATATATCACCCCTGAAAGAAGTAAAATCAACCTGGACTGCGTCCATCCTGACCCCCAGATCTCTAATCGGATCAATCGGAGGTGGAACCGAGGTTGGAACCTCTAGTACATCGTGCATCGGAGTGTCAGTCGCATCGAGATCGTCACTTGCAGCTAGATGATCCATTATCATCTTCTTGCATCACTCCCAGTAGTCTTTTCCCAAAATCTTCTCAATTACTCCATTGTCGAACATCGTTGGAAGCCTCAGAATATTTTCGGGGCCCACCACCTCACATCCTGCGTCTGTGCAAATACGGGACACAAGACATTCATAAGGGAAAGTAGTTGATCGCTTATCATAATAGGCGGCCCCCAATATCTGTTGTAACACAAAGGTAGGAAGACAAATGACCGGATCATCACCCAAAAGATAATAAATAAAATGGGACTATTTGGATTGGAGTACGGATTTAGTTTGTGTCGAAATGATGGAATTTATCGCGATGAGATGAATAATGTGGTGAATGTTGGACATGCCGGAAGCGGGGAAAGTTTCCCAAACCCAAATCCTATGCGGTGCTAGGCGCACAATGAGGGTCTCATTATGGAGATTTGTCGATTCATCATAGATGGGATAGTTACAATCATTGGGGTTAGAATCCCCGCTCAAGTGTCATGCAAGGATGGGCCTGGAAATCTGAATTTGCCTCCCCCTCATGTATGCCTCGTAGGTGCCGTCTCCAGTCGAGGTGAATGAAGCATAAAATCGACGCATGGCTCCTCATTTTCATCTCCCCCTAGGATAGGTGGGCCTCCCAAGAGAACATTTGGAGATAATTCCTAATAGAGGCAGACATTTCTTCTAAGTGAATCTGCTTGTTAATAGCTATGGGTTGGCTGGAAGGGACTTTAGCCCAATACCAGTCTCTCTCCCCCTACTTCGAAAAGATTCGAAACCATTTCGACCCGTAACTGCATTAGTGGTTGGTTTTGATGCCATAGGAACCTACAAAACATTAATTCGATGCACACACCATTAGTGTAATGCACAAAATTAATGTAATCGTGAAACTGAGGAAACTATGGTTATAGGGTGCACGTGGGGAGAAATTGGTCGGGAAAATGTAACCGACGTGCACCACACTCAAACAAAGACAAATCAATAGGAATGTGTGATAAACGGTGAAAAAAAGAATCATTTGTGCACATAAATCCCGTTGGGGAATTTTATCGAACACTTTGTGTGCATTGTATGGAAACTAGGGTGAAAATACCATCTGTAATATGAAAGACCCCCAGCAAATAGAACTTAATCATCAACACAATAAAAATAAGCCGTAGTTGTTGATTTTGCAAGAAAAACAGTGAAGAAATAGGGTATTTCTGTGGAAAAAAAATAAACACAATAAACAATGGCATTATCTCCTACTTTGAATACAATACAACAAATTACATGTTGAAAATGACAAAGTAAAAATGGGAAAGCTACCTTGGATGCGTGGAACTTGAGGATTGAAGAGATTTGTAGTGGGGAAAATGAAATTTGAAGAGAGGAGTTTTCGTAGGTTTGAGGTGGGAAGAGTTTGAGAATGAAGTGACCCTAATAAGAAAAGAGGAAACTTTTAATGACCTGCCAAGCCGAACTTATTCGGGTGGGGCCCGAATTGATTTGTAACACTCAAATTGCAACGCTGCCTCTAACCGAATCGATTCGGATGGGGCCTGAATCGATTCACTATACCCAAAAATATGTACTGACCCAAAGCTAATCGATTCAGCATACCTTCGAATCATTTCACACCTGCAACATTTTTTTTTTTCAATTTTGTGTTGCTTAAATTAACTCTGTATAACAACTAAAGTGCTGGATTTTGGTTGGTTTTCTTAGACCTCTTAGATATATATATGATATGTAAATAGGTTTGAGATAAAAAAATTCAGTCCCTCACGTATCGTGGGTTGTTTGGCACAATTTTTTTTATTTCGGGAACCCTATCCAACCCCGTAAATGGCGTTGTTACGTGCTGTAAGGACATGAGTTTATAAATGTCCGTTATCAACTAGTATGTCGTATACTGCTACAACCTTCGAAGAATTTTCAAGATCAAATATGCAACAAGTCGGATCCGAATATGAAGTTTCTTCAATAATAATGCCTCTGCGAAATGAATTTAGTAAAGTTCATGTTTTTATTCCTTAACATTTCACTTAGAATATTGGGATATTTTTCATCAAATTTTTTTAAGTGTTGGAGCGGAGTTTTTAAGTTTTTTTGTCAAAATTTTTTTAAGGCGCTGCATTTACTGGAAAAAGAAAAAGAAAAATATTTTTTAAAACGCTCGTTCAAGCGATAGCCCATGTCGTTCAAACCACATGCCATATCACGCGAAGTTCGTTTGAACGACACCTGTCACCGTTTGAGGGAGATTCAATTTCGTTCGAGTGATCTATCGCCTTATATTTCTATTTAAACGTGTTAAACAACTCCGTTTTTCACAAGAAGACATGTGATTTCAAACTGTGTCGAAATTTCTACTGCAGAAATATATGTCTTCTTACTTTTAGGTTCTTAAACCTTTTTGTTTTTAATTCACAAGATCCCAATGTTTATGTGAATTGTTTTGGAACCCAAGAACATACTTTCTTATTGGTCAACCTTCGTGGAGTGCGTCTCTACGCTAAAAGATTGAGGTCATTGAGGTTCACTACATGTCGATCTTTGCTGAAGATTGGACTACGGTTCATTTGGGTTCACTGCATGGAATCCATTGTTGACTCTAGACTGCACGTCTATGTAGGTTTGCTGAGGTAAACTTATTATAGATTTCATTGTAGTTTTAAATTGGAATATATAAAAGGTTTTGACCTGAGGGTATTTTTCCTGAAATTTGTGTGTTAGCATATTTGTGTTTGTTGGTTTGACACGCACACACATATATTTTCATTTAACGGATGAATTAATTTCGTTGAAAAATTGAAGAGTGCGCTTTTGTTCAAATAAAGAATTTATTTAATTAAACTCATGAATCTCGAACGATAGAGTGATGTCATTTGAACGAGCTCATCGACTGAGGCAAGTCCGCTTCAACACTTAGAAATTTTTTTGCTTTTTGATAAAAATAAATCAGACGTCGAAAAATATTTTCTGAAAAATTCCCAAATATTTATGCAAATATAAACAACTCCAATAAATCATTTTACCAATAACCCGAAGTGGAGTAGTGGGAACGGTTGAGCAGCACGTCGCATGAAGCATGATGCACATCTGAAGATGATGGATGCATGGATTCGGATCAAGGCCATCGTGGATGATCGTGTTGACGTGCCGAATGTAGCGGTATCAGACATACATACTATGATCTAGGACAAATAAAAAATTCCTAGATTTTACCCCAAACATTTATAAAATTATGGCCTTACAAAAATTAACTCTAATTAAATAAGTTTGTGATTGAAATTTGTGAATTTATTCAAATCCTTATCACACATCGGTTTTACCAATTGGTATCAGAGCGAGGTATGCTAATTTATCGCGTGATCCTGATTTTTGTTTGTCTGATACATTTTGACTACTCACGTTGACAAATTGGTAATAGAGCAGGTTACTCAAATTTACCGAGTATTCTTATTTTCTGTAAAATTGTGTGATATTGATTTTTTTTGAAAAAATTAAGTTTTTATGCAGAATCACAATTTTTTCGATGGAGCATTTATGAAATCGGATGCCCCTTCTTGATGACACGAGTCAGAATCTTGATGATTTAAATAATTTGAATTTGAAATTTGCTAAAAGAATTGACTTTTTAGAAAAAGAAAATCCTCGTTTTAAGTACACTATGGATCGTTTGTAAATGGTTCAAGATCAAAGATATTTTTATCATGAGAAATTCGTTTCTTTGGATCATGACTTTAATGCATTAAAATTGTCCAAAAAGGAGAGTGATGATAGAGTCCTATTTTTAGAAAAAGAATTAGAGGACTTTCAAAATTCTAGGATTTGTGTTTGTACCAAAGTGGATAAAAATATTTTACTCAATGAGTTTGTGGCACGTGAGGAGACTCTCAGGGACAAATGTGCATATTTTAAGAATGAACATGATAATCTTCTAGGAGTTATTAAAAATTTAGAGCAGGAGTCCCTAAAATTGGAAGAGACTAATTCTTTGCATAAGTAAAAAATTTTGGAGATAAAAAATGATTTGACAAACTCGAGTAGTGTTGGTAGCAATGGTAGTGGATCACCGTGTTCTCATGTTTAGAGTGTTAAATACAAGACTATTATTTGTCTTAGAGGATCAATAAATCCTAAGGATGTTAGAAAAGGTCAACCCGTAGGTGTCGTTCCACCCGTTTACACATGTTCACATTATGGTAGGAAAGGCCAACTTAGGCATTTTTGTTTCGATCTTCGAAGAAGTCCTAAGAAGTTGAAGTCTAGTGTTCCCTTGGTTCCCAAAACACCCATGCGCGGTTGCACACCTATTTGGGTTATGAAATCACTTTTAGAGGCACTATATGTTAGACTAGTTAATTCTCATTTTCTTGCACATGATTCTTCTCTTACTATATCATATAGAAGATTGTGTTTGTATGTTTATCATACGCTAGTTGTGCTTCTTGTTATATTCTTGCTAGTGTTATGACTTGTGTACATTTTGTATTAGTTTTTATTTTTATAAAATTTTTGGAAAAGACAAAAAGAGTTTTGTATTTTGTTTTTACATCGTTTATGGATGGACATTTAGGATGACCGAGTCACAATTTCATTCCATATCCATGTGACGATTTGATAGTGTTTTGATATGCATCATCATTTCTTTTTTGTCTTTACAATGTTTGGAGTCATTGAGATGTAATTTAGTGTTACTACCTACATGTTTGACTCAGAAGTTCCTTTAATACACACTTAAACGGATTTGTTTGATTATTGTACTTGTTTATCACATATTGATAGGAGCGTTGTCATCTCAATTCTATCTTTACAACGAACCAGATGGGATAAAACTTGACAATAGAAGTAGTGCATGTAAAAATAATTTACCGTGAGGAATTTAATTGCAATTAAATATGATGAGTGATTCACGGAAAAAGGCTGTGGGAGCTCAAAATGAACTCATCATGAAAACCACCATTTAAAAGTGCCCGAAAAAATTCAAAGGCAATGAAAAGATAAAAATGCCAAAAAGGGGCCACCTCAAAAAGATAAATATAATGATTATTATTTACGAGGGAGTTTGGATGGAAAGAAATGAAAAACTTATTTGCACGTCCTAACAACGTCTTGAAAAAGCATTAATAGTTTTAGACGTTATTGGTGTGGGAATAACTTTTGAATTTGATGTGTTGATGGATTTAGTTGATGTCATTTAAATTAAACACTTTAAACACCTAAGGAAGATTTTGAGATTCATTCAATAGGAGTACATATATGATTCGTGCACATATGTTATATTTGATTGCGTTGATTTTCCTATTGAATATGTTCACACCCATTCATTATCTTTCCATGATTTGGTTTTCTTTAGTGTAAATTCATGGTGTGACTTTTTTTTTTTGTATAAAAAATTAAAATATGAAAAATAGTTTGTGTATTATGTTTAAGTATCTCTTTAATCGTAACAACTCCATTCTTGATTTTTGAAGATGCAGTAAACAACACCACCAGTATGAGATATTGATAAGCTGAAACTAGCAACAACAATGGAAGCACAAGAGTAGATATATGGTAGAGGGAGGTGAGGAGAAGAGGAGAAACACTAATATATAAGTGGTTCAGCCAATCAAGTCCTACATTGAAATAATGTTACTCAAGCCGTTTAATATAAAATTAAACTACTTAAGGAACTCCGAACTGTTTTTTTGAAGAAACTCTTTTCTTAAAATCAAATCAAATTAATAACAAGATGTGTTTAACAAAATATGTATGAGATATGTTCAAGATTGGTTAACCGGTTTAGCAAATCAGTTTAAAAACTTAAACTCAGCACAACCATAAGAATTAGATGAGGAGATGTAGAAATATTAATGACAAGCTATTTTTATCGTGGTAAAACCTCAACCAACTGAGGAAACATCCACGACTCCCTCTATGGAGTAAAAAAAAATTCTACTAAAACAAATTATAACAGTTACAAACGACATAACACACATGCACACAAAACATCCCTATACAAGTTTACGAATGTACCCACTGGTGTCCTTCTAACTTTTCTGAAGTTCTGTTTGTTGATGTTGTTCTCCAGTTTGCTAACATCCAATTTGTTCTAGTTCTTTACGTCGACTCTTGTTCTTAAGATCTTATTACCAACACTTTTAGTGTAGTAGGCTGATAGTGTTTGTGAAGCGGCTTTCTAACACATGCATGCACACACTCACGCAGATTTATACAAACAGTCCTATCAAATTACATATAAGATCTATATGTTGTTATTTTCTATTTCTATCTTCTTAGAAAACTTAAACCTTATTTGACCTTTAATATAATCCAAGAATCCACGGCTATCTTGCTCAGAAGACGTATCAAGATATTAATCAATCTCAGGTTTTGAAAATATTTTTAATATTGAAAATCACCAAGTGCGATTCCAACTAGGTAGAAGGTTTTGTTTCAAAAGAACTAGAAACAGAAAACGTTTTTGTTGATTTTGAAGTTGAAAACATTTATAGAAACAAATCAACAAAAGTTTTTTCAAAAGGAGAAACTATAGATGTAGATCTATGTGTAATATAACATGCAACAACTAGATCTAAGATTTCTATAAAAGAGAAACACAGATCTAATCAAATGTTTAAGTTGAAAACAAGATCTGAGAACGAAGAGGTTACAACATCAAATGATTAACAAATCAACACTCAAGGTTGTGTTTGGTATAAACTGGTTTTTGAAAGAGGTTATGGTTTGAAAACTGCTTAGTACGATTTAGGGTTAGGGTTTCCTAACACTGGTTTCTCTCTCTCTTTTCTCTATTCTCTCTCTCCTCTCTATCTTCTCTCTTTAATAGACGAAGTGTCAAAAGTCCCCTTTGGCCGAGGATAGGTCTCCTTATATAGGGGGCTGAGAAGGATCGAGAAGACTGACCCAAATCAATGTCTATGATTTGTTCTCAATAAGTTGACTTAGATCTAAGGGCTATAGATACACGGTGATTAAAACACTTATGATTGGTTTGAGAGAGGTTCACATGGATTGTGTAAGGACGCATGCAGATCGTTGATTAAAGACAATCCAAGGGCTGGAACCTAGCACGGCTAATGTCTCACAGAGAAAACACAAAATGGTTCAATGACAGCCTGATAGGTGTAGTGATATAACTGGATACCACACGCGCGTCCAAAAGAAATTACAAAGGCACCATGATGTCTCTAGTGCTTTTAGATTCTACCCAAGTGAACTTTCAGCCAATAAAACTAACAATCTGTAATTACATAAACACCCCAATACTTCATAAATCCAATTTTAATTAAGATAAAAATTATTTTAAAATCATTTGAAATTCCCAAAAAATATTAAAAACTCAATTTGAGGGAAATTAACACACTCAACATACACACACTCAATTATATGCAATATGCAATGTATGAATGCAATACTAATGTGTGTGAGTGTTGGTAGGTTTACCTTGAGTCAAATAAACAAGGAGAATAAATGTAGACAATCTCTGAGGCTCTTTGGATTCTAGGATAGGACACAATTTTGTCACTATTTCCAACTAGATGAGCACTTATACAATATAGACTCAAGTGAGTCAAGAGTATAAGGTGCTTCAATGTCCCCCTTTGAAAATATGAGATAAAATCTCCTTTGAGTCATCTAGGACTCGTAGAGCATTAAAAATAAGAAAAACTTATTCCTATAAAAATTCTATATACCCATTTCCTAGAAAAGAAAAGTACATAACTCAACTAATTACAATTAAACACCCTATTACAACTGTTGAGAATAACTGTACAGAATCCTGTAAATAATCACTAAGATCAATCACTTTTGAAATATGTAGAAAAAATGAACTTATAAAGACTCAAACGTCTCCCCCATTTTGTCTCAAATAGACAAAAGGAAAAATATGTAAGCCAAAGAATTTAATCAGCACAAACCGTACCTATTGATTTACGCAAAGAAATAAATTTATTATAATCTAAAGGTTTGGTAAACATATCTGCGAGTTACAAATCAATAGGAATATAGTTAATTTGTAATTCCTTAGTTTCAACCAATTCGTGTATAAAGTAATGTCTTATTTTTATGTGTTTTGTCCGCGAGTGTTGAACAGGATTTTTAGAGATATTGATCCAACTTTGATTATCACAATAGAGATGCAATTATTTTTCTTGAATACCATAATCACTTAGCATTTGTTTAAGCCAATGTAATTGGGCACAGCAGCTTCCCGCGGCTATGTATTCAGATTCAGTTGTTGATAGAGAAGTGCAGTTTTGTTTCATACTACTCCACCCTACCAAATTATTACCTATATAGTAACATGCTCCTGATGTGCTTTTGCTATCATCAGTACACCCAACCGAATCAACACCAGTTTATCCAATTATAGTGCTAGGTGTATCACTAGTGTACCAAAGTCCTAGATTCAGAGTGCCTTTTATGTATTTAATAATTCTTTTAACAAAAGTTAGATGGCTCTCATTAGGATTATTTTGATAACGAATACATACACAAACAACATACATTATATCAGGACACGAGGCAGTAAGGTATAACAAGGTTCCTATCATACTACGATAGATAGTTGGATCTTTAGATTTTCCAGTTTCATCTTTAGATAGTTTTACCGTAGTACTGATGGGAGTTTTCGCATCTTTAGCACTCTCAAGGCCGAATTTTTTTACTATCTCTAATGCGTATTTAGATCGCGAAACAAATAATCCTTCTGAATTTTGTTTGACTTAAAGACCCAGGAAAAATTGCAACTCCCCCATAAGAGACATTTGAAATTATTTATGCATAATTTCAGAAAAAGATTTAACTTCTGAGGGAGAAGTTGATCCAAAGATGATATCGTCAACATAAAATTGAGCTATAATGATGTGTTTGCCAAAATTTTTGATAAATAAACTTTAATCATTTCCACCTCTCTTAAAACCTTTATCTAAGAGAAAATTGGATAGGCACTCAAACGAGGCTGTAGGCGCTTATTTTAGGCCATACAAAGCCTTTTTAAGACGAAACACGTGATTTGGATATTGAGGGTCAATGAACCCTTTTGGTTATTCTACATAGGTCTCCTCAGTCAATATTCCATTAAGGAATGCAGATTTGACATCCATTTGGTAAAGGGTAAAATGCAAGTAGCAATCTTTGGCAATGAGAAGACGAACAGATTCTAAACGAGTTACAGGAGCGAAAGTCTTGTTAAAATCTATTCCTTCTATTTGGGAATATCTTTGAGAAACTAATCTAGCTTTATTTCTAATGATTATCCCACTTTCATCGGATTTATTTTTAAATATCCAACGTGTGCCAACAACCTTTTTGTGACTAGGCCTAGGTACAAGATACCAAACATCATGAATGACAAATTGAAGAAGTTCTTCCTGTATGGAAGAAATCCAGTGAGAGTCATTCAATGCATCATTTACATTCTTTGGTTCCACAAGGGAGACAAAACATGCATAATGAGCATAATTTCTTAATTGAAATCTTGTATGCACAGGCTCACTAAGATTACAAACAACGTTGTTTATGGGATGGTCTTTAGAAACCTAGTTAGGTACTTCAGGAGTCTCAATTGGTAAGGAATCATCTACTTCTGAAGAGTCATTTTCTAAAACATTTCCAGGCTTTTCCACAATAGTTGATTCCCCAGTCTTACTCTCTACAGTAGTGTCACTTAAAATTACATTTATGGATTCCATTATGGACTTAGTGCAAAGATTATAAACACGGTAGACTCTACTATTAGGCGAGTATCCTAGAAAAATAGCTTTATCTCCACGACTTTCAAATTTGGATAAGTGCTCTCTGTCTTTGTAGACATACTAGGTACTACCAAAGGTTCTAAGGTACTTAAGGAGTTTTTTTCTATACCAATGTTCGTAAGGAGTTTGTTTAGAGTTCTTTCTAAGATAGACCCTATTGATAATGTGACACGGAGTACGAATAGATTTTACCCAAAAATATTTAGGTAAACATTTGGCATGTGACATAACATGTGCCATTTCTTGAAGAGTATGATTCTTTCTCTCAGTGATACCATTTTGTTGAGGAGTCTTAGGAGCACTAAACTCATGTTTGTAACCATTATAGTCACAATACTCTATTATTCCGGCGTCTTTGAATTCTCCACCTCTATCACTACGAATTTTATTTACTTGAGTGTCCTTCTCATTTTCAATCCGAAGAAGTATTTTTAAAAAAGTTTTAAAAGTTTCAGGCTTTTGTTTTAAGAAGGATACCCAAGTAAATCTAGTGAAGTCATCAACCATAATAAGAATGTAACTGTGTCCACAGGGACTAACAGTTTGAGAGGGACCCATTAGGTCCATATGGATGAGCTCCAAGAGGTTAGAGGTAAGGATATCTTTGACTTTCCTATGAGGTTCCTTAACAATTTTTCCTTCCTGACAGGAACCACAGACAATATTAGAAATAGGTTTGATTTTTGGAATACCTCTAACTATTTCTTGAGAAGACAGTCTATTAAGATTATCATAATTTATGTGACCCATCCTGTTATGCTATATCTCATTGTCATCCATTCTGGCAACATTACAGATTTCAGAACTATTCATGACAGTATAACTATTGTTAGGAGTTCTAAATCATGTAATTACGCATTCACCCTTTTCATTTAAAATTTTGCAATTGTTCTTTGAAAAGGTAACAGTATGATCTGAGTCACAAAATTATGAGATACTAAGTAGATTAGCCTTAAGACCTTTGACTAGGAGAACATTTTCAAGAACATGTAATCCTTCTTCTTGTAGAGTTCATTTACCTATGATTTGGGATGATACTCCATCACCAAAAATAACTTTTTCTCCAGCAAAGCTGGTTTTGTTTAAAAGTTTTGTATCATCACCAGTCATGTGTTTTCAACATCCAGAATCTAAATACCAACCAGAAGATGTGTGTTCAGCTTTTAAAGCAGTAATAACAATGTTACATTTCATCTGGGGTAATAGATCATCTTTTCTAACCCAAATTGCTCTTGTTTTCATTTTGCGCTTATTTGCTCTCATTTGATAAAATTTACGAGCATTTAATTTTTGTTGAAAAATGTTTTGCGCATGATTTTGCATTTTATGAAACACATGAGCATTTGGCTTTGGAAAGTGTTTAGGAATCCTTCTAGGAAATGTTTTTTTAGGTTTGGTCTTTATTTTCCTATAATTAGAGTTTTTGTCTGGTTGTCTAGGTAGAACATAATTGTTACGGCTTCTCCTAGAATAGTTAAAGTTTTGATAAACAGGAGGGTTACAGACAAGTTTAACTAGTCTTTTAGCATAACAACCATCAAAAGAATGATCGTATGTATCGAAGTAGGAGCAATAAATATTGCTCGAAGAGAGTATTTCCTTAGAAAAGTCTCTAAACATCGGCTTTAAGGAATTTTGGTGTTGAACCTTATTCCTAGGTTAGAACAGTTTTGAAGGTAGAGTCACTCTTCCTAATTGAGGGGCATACATATTTAGCCTTAGGTGAACTTTCATTCTTAGAGTAACTTGATTGCCCATTATCAAACTTTTAATGTTTAGAATCAAACTCAATTTTTAGAGAATGAAAGTCTAGGCAAGTTTCTATAGGTCTTTTGCCTCCTGACACAAACTTGATAGATTCAAAAGCGTTTGTTTGTGTCTTTAAATTGGACCAAAACTCTATTCCAGTTCGATCATCAGAATTGGTTTTTGAATCAGCAACAAAATCATCAAAACAGTTTGAGTTATTTTTAAATTTTGTAAATTTTTTGAAAACTGTTGTTGTCTTCTCTTTTGTTTGTTCCAATTCTAACAATGTCCCTTTGTATTTTTTTCTCCAGAGTTTCATTTATTTTAGTAAAATCTTTCATTTTTTGATCAAACATTTTGATTTCATTTTCATGAGTAAGACATTGAGTAGTATACTCTTCAGCATTAAGTTTGACCATCAGGCTTAAATCTTCTAGTTTCTTAGTGAGATCTTTCACTATCTTATCTAGTCTAGTGCTTTTCTTGAGAGTTTTTGCATAAAGTGTGTGAATATTAGGGAGGTCTTCAGTGTCCGATTCACTAAGTGTGGTGTATGAATTGACCCCTAAGGATTCATTTCTTGAACTCACGCACCTATGGACATCGTTATTATCGCATTCCCTTTGACTCACACACCCCGTGGTTGAACTATCAATGCTCTCAAAAAGTAAAGCATCTAAACTAGTAGCATCATGATTCACAACATAAGGAGTAGAGATATTATCATCATTCTCATACATAGGCATATCATCATTGTATATTATCTAAGCAAAAAAAGACATGCAAGGGTCAAAAACATCAGATGACTCAGGTTCCTCATTTTCAGAGTCGCTTAAATTATCCCATGTCTTGCAAATGTTGGCCCTAGTATGCTTATTGTGAGTGTTCAGTTTCACTCTGATGTCTTGTGCTATGTGTCCTAGTTTTCCGCATCTAAAGCATTCAATCTTCTTAAGGTCTTTGATAGGTCTAGTATGAGTGTCCTTGTGATGTTTGTCTTGACCCTTCTCAAGAGGTTTGTGATTATAGTGAGTTGGATAAATGGACTTGACTTGTTTGTTTTCCATGTTATTTCTAAACTTTACAATTTTCTTAAACTGTTTTGACGTTAAGGAAATCTGATTATCCAACCTCCATATGTCACATTCGTCATCAGAGTCATGATTGGGAATGTTAAGCTCAGGCTTAATCAGCTTAGAAGAAAAACTCAGATTTGAACTAGTCTATTTCCTATGGGACTGGGTCAATTGTTTCTTAAATGCTAATTCCATTTCCACAGTTCTTAGTTTACTACTGAGTAATTCAGGAGTTAGATTTTGGTCACACATTTCCTCAATAACATATCTTTTGTTGTCAAATTTCTGTGGTAATGATCATAGAATTTTAGATACAATTTCATGTCTATCATATGTTATCCCATTAGCATGCATTTTAGTCACAATATCAGTCAAATTCATATAAAAGTCATCAAATGACTCAGAGTCAGACATAATTAAAGAATTATACTGTTGAATGAGCATTTGTGTTTTAGCATCCTTAACTGTAGTGTCACCTTCATGAGCAGTAACCAAAGTGTTCCAAGCTTCCTTAGAAGTGGCACAAGATGAGATCCTTTTGAACTCATGTTCATTTATGGACATAAATATGGCATTCTTTCCTTTGTTATTATTGCGAGAAACTTGCTTCTCTTCTTGTGTGACCTCACTTAACACTTTCTTAATCCTCTCATTACTTCCTTTAGTGTCTGGTTTAGTAGGATAAATGTAACCATTTTCAACAATGTCCCAGACATCATCTCCCAAGGTTCCTTGAATGAAAACAATCATCCTTACTTTCTAGTAAGCAAAATTGGTTCCATCAAAGAGAGGAGGTCTGGTCAAGTTACCAAATCTTTCATTTTTCTCGTCCATGTTTGATTTTCGAAAAACAATTTCAGAAACACAGGATCTTTTAAAAGAAGTTTACAAAGTTGTCATACCAATTGAAATAATGTTACTAAAGCCATTTAATATAAAATTAAACTATTTAAGTAACTCCGAACTATTTTTTGAAGAAACTCTTTTCTTAAAATCAAATCAAATTAATCACAAGATGTGTTTAACAAAATATGTACGAGATCTGTTCATGATTGGTTAACAGGTTTAGGTAATCAGTTTAAAAACTTAAACTCAGCACAACCATAAGAATTAGATGAGGAGATGTAGAAAGATTAATGACAAGCTATTTTTAACGTGGTAAAACCTCAACCAACTGAGGAAACATCCACGACTCCCTCTATGGAGTAAAAAAAAATTCTACTAAAACAAATTATAACAGTTACAAACGACATAACACACATGCACACAAAACATCCCTATACAAGTTTACGAATGTACCCACTGGTGTCCTTCTAACTTTTCTGAAGTTCTGTTTGTTGATGTTGTTCTCCAGTTTGCTAACATCCAATTTGTTCTAGTTCTTTACGTCGACTCTTGTTCTTAAGATCTTATTACCAACACTTTTAGTGTAGTAGGCTGATAGTGTTTGTGAAGCGGCTTTCTAACACATGCATGCACACACTCACGCAGATTTATACAAACAGTCCTATCAAATTACATATAAGATCTATATGTTGTTATTTTCTATTTCTATATTCTTAGAAAACTTAAACCTTATTTGACCTTTAATATAATCCAAGAATCCACGGCTATCTTGCTCAGAAGACGTATCAAGATCTTAATCAATCTCAGGTTTTGAAAATATTTTTGATATTGAAAATCACCAAGTGCGATTCCAACTAGGTAGAAGGTTTGATACACGGTGATTAAAACACTTGTGATTGGTTTGATAGAGGTTCACATGGATTGTATAAAGACGCATACAAATCGTCGATTAAAGAAAATCCAAGGGCTGGAACTTAGCATGGCTAATGTCTCACAGAGAAAACACAAAATGGTTCAATGACCGCCTCACAGGTGTAGTGATATAACTGGATACCACACGCTCGCCAAAAGAAATTACAAACGCACCCTGATGTCTCTAGCGCATTTAGATTCTACCTAAGTGAAATTTTAGCCAATAAAACCAACAATCCATAATTACATAAAGACCCCAATACTTTATAAATCCAATTTTAATTAAGATAAAAATTGTTTTAAAATCATTTAAAATTCCCAAAAAATATTAAAAACTCAATTTGAGGGAAATTAACACACTCAACATACACACACTCAATTATATGAAATATGCAATGTATGAATGCAATAGTAATGTGTATGAGTGTTGGTAAGTTTACCTTGAATCAAAAAAACAAGGAGAATAAAATTTAGACAATCTCTGAGGCTCTTTGGATTCTAGGATAGGACACAATTTTGTCACTATTTCCAACTAGATGAGCACTTATACAATATAGACTCAAGTGAGTCAAGAGTATAAGGTGCTTCATACGTCCACTGTGAGTGTGTGAGTAGTTTCACTATAATAAGGGTGCTAATGGCCTGTGATACAATCTCTCACTTTCTCTCTCTATTGTGTATTCAAATAGAGCTTTCGTTGGGGTTACAATTCTGGGTCCCTCTCCAAGGTAGGAGAAGATATGCATATATAGTACTTGGGGGGTGTATTATCCCCCCCAAGCATGTAATGATAATTTATATGAGGATCGAACCAGTATCTTGTTAAAACCTGGCTGATCTCATGTAGATAATGATGACTAAATAACCCCTCATACGAGGGGAATGATTTAGTTATAACTTCCTAGCCCACGCGTTCCAAGTCTTTCATGTGTTTTCATATGCTTGGACCTATGACATTACCTGTTGTGACCTCGACCTGTTCGAGTATGAGGTTAGGGAAGTCCCATAGTGTTGCTCTGTCCTATCAGTAATCAGAATGACCTCAGCTTGGAAGACACGCCGAGGTTAGGCATGAGGTAGGATGCAAATTCGGCTAAGGCAGAGTACAATGTTGGAAATAGATTGATACCATAAGATATTGTAGACCCCGGATGCTGGACAACCAAGGAAAGTCAAAGAGGAGCCGACCTTCCAAGGGACAACCTTCTCGATGTCTGTTGTAGTCTTCCTGTCAACTCGGCTGTGAGATATGCCGAGGTTAGTGACCCTAAGTAAGAGGGTACACTTTGGAGTGGTTCCTTGGACACATGTCGTTCACTGAAGTGACTAGCATTTTCCCCAAGATATGACATTTTTGGCGGCACGCTTTGGGTTTCCTAGGGTAATGATGTGGGCATTAAAAGTCGTGCCCCATCATTGAGAAGGTTTAAAAATGATTTCTCTTTCCTCAATTCTTTTTCTTTTCCTCACTTCTTTTTTTCTTTTCCTCGCTTCTCCCGCCAAGGCTTTTTTTGTTGTAAAACCCCACAAACCCTCCATAGCCAAAAGCTCGATCACTTCTATGGTTTCTTGTGCGTCTTGGGCTAGTAAGTCTTTGCTATTTGCTCTTCATTTCTTAGGTAACCTCCCCTTTTCTGGGTATATTTGCGCATAACATTGTTTTTTGTTGGGTTTTTTGGTTTTCTGACGACCTTTCCCTTTTTCGGTGAGGGTTTTCACCACAATCAAGTGGTTGTAGGGCTAGGATTGCAATGGTTGGGTAGCACTAGGGCCATTCTAGGCTACTCTGAGGTTTCTTTATCCACAAACTTCCTTCCTTTTGACTCTTCGATGACTTTTCGGTCGTCTTCTCTAGTGACCTAACTTTAGGGTGTTCTTTGTTTGAGACCTTTCAATTTCCAACCTTTGATCTTTAACTTAGGTAGCATAAGTTGTGTACCTATTTACAGTTTGAGTCCTCAAGTGTAGTGTCGTTCACCATATGCTCAGATCTTTGTATAAGCTTGCTTAAGAGTTTCCATCTCTGCGTGAGAAGACCTTTGAAAATATTAGGCCGATAGAGTTAGCCCAGGAGGAGGCTCGTAGGGCTGAGGCCTTTCCCCTCAGACTAATTTCCCCCTCTTGAAGTTTGTATACCCTGTGCCTACTGAACCTGCTAAAGTTCTTGAGGTTTCTGAGCCAATGTCTGAGTCATCTTCCTCAGACCCCATGTCTACCTTTGAGCCTGTTGAGTCCATAGACTCTTTCTAAGAGGCTATGGATTGCTCTCCCAAGGGAAGTGTAGTCTCTGAGGGAGCAGAGGTTTCTAACCATTCCTCATCCCATCAATAGGCTAGAACCTCTTATAGGTCTTCATCCATTGAAATTTTAGGGCCTAGTGTGGCAATTCCCACTCCTATTGACGCCATCCCTCTATCGGCTGCTATCGGTGCTGAGTTTTCTAAGAGGTTTTCTGATGGTGTCCCTTCTGAGGGATAGACTCAGACTGTTGATGATAATGATTATGATGAACAGATTAAACTTGACACTTCCAAGGTTGATGGTCCTGAAACTTCTGTCACTGAATACGAACTTCTCATCTTCAGAAATTTGTATGCCATTCCTTTGTTCGTTAACTTAAGGAAACCCCTGAAGGATAAGAGGGCCTTCAACTACCGATATGGAGAGCTCTGCATCTACGAGCAGATGTTAAAACTCGGCTTTTGTCTCCCAATTCACCCCACTATTCGAGTTGTTCTTTCTTTTATCAACCTCGCTCCTTCTCTGTTTTCCCCCAATACCTAGAAGGTCTTGGTTGGGGAGATTGTACTCTGGAAGGTGGTTCATCATATCGACCTTCCAGTTAGGATATTCTTATCTCATTACATACCCTCATCAGTTAAAAATCACCCTGGCTACTATCACTTTGTAGCCAGGAAGTTTGGGAAGAAGATGTTATTGGTGACTTAAACCTCTAACCACAACTGGAAGTCGCACTTCTTCTTTGCCTCAGGTATTGGGAGTTTGGTCCTAATGAGGATTGTTGAACATCCATTCTAAGGAATCCTCTGAGGTGGGCCAATGTATCTTTCTCGACCAAATAAGACCCCAGATTGAGCCAAGATAATCTTAAGAATGTAGAGGATCTCCATAGTCAGGGGGAAAATGGCAACCACATCAAATACGAGAATCTGATGACCCTTTACTATTGTCTCAGACGGGTCTTGGGGGTGGCCCCTCGTAAGAGTTCTAAAAAACTTTTTTAAACCAAGTCGAGTCTTATACTTTTCAAATGTCTGATCTTCTAACTCTGATGTTTTCTTTTTATAGAGAGACCAGAAGGAATTTCTGAAGATTTTTGGAATATGTATGCTCCTCATATCATAAAATTGCTAAAGAAGCGTGGTGGCAAGATTTAACCATCCCTTGACCATACAAGAAAGGGTAAGGTCCCTACTGGAGAATCTAAAAAGAGGAAGGCACTTGCAGACCCTTCCCATACAAGGCCCATCAAAATTCCCCACACTGGGCGTGGTATCCCCATTTCTTCAGAAGATGCTTTAACGGCTTGGCTTTTTCAACTGAAGATTGGTGATAGCCTCATTCGCAGCAGTGTTCGAGCTTTTGATGCCCTTGGCCATGCCATGACTGAGGATGATAAAAGCTTTCTTCATTTAATGAATGCCCCTCTGCTGGCAGAGTTTGTAGTTCATATGGCAGTTCAGGTATTTCTTTGCTATTTATGTTACCTCTGATCTCAACTTTATTATTACTTATATGTCTGATTCTTTTTTTTTTTTGCAGAGTGCCATCTCTCTTCACCGCCTGTCCGATTACACACTGAAGATACTACCTTTTATCCAAAAAGGTAGGGACGCTGAAAAGCTTGAGGAGGATCTGAATAAGAAAATTCAAGATTTGAATAAAAGTCGGAAGAAGAAGGGTACTGAGATCTCCTGAATGAAAATGGATCATGCCAAGGCTCTGAAGGCAAAAAATGATAGCCTTCAGTCCAAGGTTGATGCTGCTGTCAAGGGTGCCGTGGAAGATGATTCAGAGATAATCATCAAGGAGTATCAAACCTCTGATGAATTTATTAGCTTCAGCCTTGAGTACCTAGAGATAGGCATCAAGGCAACCATCCAGTGGGCTACCATGAAGTAAGAAAGTTTTGGCAGTCTATCGACCGAGGACTTCGTTGGTCTTGGCTTTCGAAATGCTCAACTTACTAAGGCTCTGTAGGAGGTTGAAGAAGGTGGCCCAACTGAGGCGAGCTAGCTTAAGGTGATTGAGACCGAGGATGTTGGACATCGGGATGAAGAGTTTGAAGTTACCAATCAAGCTCAAGAGCCAAACAACCCTGCTGTTGGCGAGTCGACTGAAGCCTGAGTGTCTAACCATCGTGTTTGATATTTTTTTGATGATTTTGTGTAACTCTTTAATTTGATGCACTGTAACCTCTTCCATTAGAATAATGTAACACTTTTTTTGCTCAAATGAATGCAGTTCCATTTCCTTCATTTGTATTGCTTTTCTTTACTTATTTCTTTGTTGTTTCGTGTCTATGATGTTTCATTTATTCTTCATATCACAAAATTTGAGTAATGGGAATCAAAGTAAGTAACAGCAGACACATGTAATTCACCTGAGGTCATCAGCTTAATGATGCTTCACTTCATATTTCACCAAATTAATGATGTTAAAAGGTTTGAGGTCACCAAGTTAATGGTGTGTCACCTCATAGTTCACCAATTTAATGATGTTAAAGGTCGGAGGTCACCAATTTATTGATGCTTCACCTCATATTTCACCAAATTGATGATGTTAAAGGTCTGAGGTCACCAAGTTAATAACGTTTTGCCTCATACTTCACCAAATTAATGATGTTAAAAGGTCTGAGGTCACCAAGTTAATGGTGTTTCACCTCGTACTTCACAAAGTTAATGATGTTAAAAGGTCGGAGGTAACCAAGTTAATGGTGTTTTACCTCATATTTTCACCAACTTAATGACGTTAAAGGATCTAAGGTCACCAAGCTAATAATGTTTTACCTCATAACTTCACCAAGCTAATGATGTTTCACGGTCTGAGGTCACCAAATTAATGATGTTGGACCTCATATTTCACCAAATTAATGATGATAAAGGTCTGAGGTCACCAAGTTAATGGTGTTGGACCTCATATTTCACCAAATTAATGATGTTAAAGGTCTGAGGTCACCATGTTAATGGTGTTTCATCTCATATTCCACTATATTAATGATATTAAAAGGTCTGAGGTCACCAAGTTAATGATGTTTCACCTCATATTTCACCAAATTAATAATTTTAAAGGCCTGATGTCACCAAGTTAATGGTGTTGGACCTCATATTTCATCAAATTAATGATGTTGAAGGTCTGAGATCATCGAGTTAATGGTGTTTCATCTCATATTTCACCATATTAATGATGTTTAAAGGTCTGAGGCACCAAGTTAATGATGTTTCACCTCATATTTCACAAAATTAATGATGTTAATGACATATACATTGTAATAAAAGTATCAGCATAATATTTCTATCTTTTCATTAACATCCTCTGTATAAACCGATACATTTATTACAAAAAGATAAGAATAATTGCAACATCATAAGTAATATTTTTATAAGTGATCGGCATTCCAAGGGTTGAAGAAAGGTTGTCCTTTAAGATTTTCTAGCCGATAGGTACCTGTCACAACCTCATCAATGACCCTATAAGGACTATGTCAGTTGGGATGGAGCTTATTGGCTTTCTGCCACGTCTTCTTGAGGACTAGGTCTCCCATAGCTATTAGCCTTGGCTTTACCCTCTGATTGTAGAATGTCGCAGTTCTCTACTGATAGGCTGCCTATCTTACCTATGCATCCTCTCTTCTTTCTCCAATTAAATAAAGATCAAGTCTTATATCTTCCTCATTCATCTGAGGGTCATATTTCTGAACTTTACGAGTGGGTAGCCCTATCTCTGTTAGGATAATAGCCTCTGAGCCACGGGCTAGCATGAAAGGAGTTTTCCCTGTGGGTGTCCTCACGGTCATCATATAACCCCAAAGCACAACATATACTTCCTCTATCCATATTCCTTTGGCCTCTTCCAACCTCTTCTTTATCCAATCAAGGATTGTTCGATTTGTGACCTTAGTCTAGCTATTTGCCTGGGGTTGGCCAGAGGAAGAGAAAAACTGCTTGATCCCTAATCTTTTATAGTATTTTTCTAAGGAAACATTCTTGAATTGGGTTCCATTGTCTGAGATGAGGGTGTTTGGAAGACTATATCTTCATATGATGTTTTTATAGATGAACTGGAAAGTCTTCTGCTCAGTGATTGTGATCATTGGCTCGACCTCTACCCATTTGGAGAAATAGTCAATTGCTACTATTAAGAATCTATAGTTGTTTACACCTCTTAGCAAGGGTTCTACCAAAGCAAGGGTAACTGATAGAAGTTAGAGGTTGGTGAGGCTGATGAGGAATGGTGGATAACCTCTGACACTTATCACATCTCTTCATATACGCAGCCGCATCCTTGGCTGAGGTCAGTCACCAGTATTTTTGTGTAATTATCCTCCTAGCCAATGGAGTCCCTCCTATATGGATTGAACAAGAGACCTCATTCACATCGTGCAAGATGTGTGGAACCTCTAAAGGGTGGAAACATCTGAGGAGAGGGAGTAAGAACCCCTTTTTATATAAGACATCAACTATAATGGAGAATTTTGTAGCTCTAGACCTTAGCTTCCTCCTTTCCAACTTTTATTCTTGTAGTTGTCCCTCTCTGATGTATTTGATAAGAGGGTCCATCCATGAGGTCACCAAACTCAGATTTAAGCAAGGTTTACAACCTTTTCCTCTTCAATGGTCAGCTTGGGAAGAATCTCGACTGGAACTATTCTCTTTATGTTTGTTCTTGTTGTTGAGGCCAACCTCATGAGTGCATCAACTTGGCTATTATCTAGATGAGGTATCCTCTTCATATTTACTTATTTGAAGCTTTCTAGCATCATTCTCACCTTCTTCAGGTATGTGACCATCCTTTCATCTTTGGACTCATACACCCCTATGATTTGGTTCATGACTAATCTTGAGTCACTGTGGCCTAGGAGCTGGCCGACATCGAGGGATTTTGCTAAAGAAAGACCTGCTATTAATGCCTCATACTCTGACTCATTGTTGGAAGCTTTAAAGTTGAACCTCAGCGCATATTCGATATCTGTACCATCTGGCACCGACACTATCAACCCTACTCCGCTTTCACTTTCACTGGACGACCCATCAATGAAGAGGTTCCAGATGGTTTCATATGAAAAGAAGTTACCCTCTACTAGGGTCCCCTTCTTAAAGAGGTATCTCTCTTCTTCATTCTCAACCGATATCTGTCTGATAGTACTTATCTCGGCTTCGTCTCAAGTTCGGTAGACATTTCTCTCCACTGGCTCATTTGCAGACTCTTGATTCTTCTCAACCTCAGCCTCATCCCAGGTAAACTCGGCCATAAAATATGCAAGTTCTTATCCCTTAATGGTAAACCTAGGTTGATATATATTGTCGTATTCCCCTAACTCAATTTCCCAGGTCATTACACTTCCTGACTTCTCAGGCTTAAGGAGGACCTGTCTGAGTGGGGAATCAGTGAGTACGACTATCGAATGAGCCTGGAAGTATGGCTTCATTTTCCTAGAAGCATGTATCAAAGCATAGGCTAGTTTTTCAATCCGAGGTTACTGCTGCTCAGACCCTTAGAGCGATTTGCTATTGAAATACATTGGTCTGTGCACTCCATCCTCTTTTCTTACTATTGCGGCACTGATGGCTGACTGTGAGATAACTAAATATACATATAGCTTCTTACCCTGAATTGGCCGAGATAGGAGTAGGGGGTAATCGAGGTAGGAATTGAGATCTTTAAAAGGTATGTCACATTGCTCGTTCCATTCGAAATCCTTTCTAAGAACTTGGAAAAAAGGAAGACATTTATCTATAGCTCTAGATACGAACTTGTTAAGTGCAACCACTCGTTCGATCAGCCTCTGAATGTCTTTGATGGTTCTGGGTGTCTTCATTTCTTATAATGCCTTGATCTTCTCAGGGTTGGCCTCTATTACTCTTTGATTAATGATGAAGCCCCAAAACTTTCCTGCTCCTACCCCGAAGACACATTTGGTAGGGTTGAGATTTATTCTGAATTTGTCCATGGTGTCAAAAGTTCTTTCAAGGTTAGCCACATGAGTGTTGACCTTCAGACTCTTCGTCAGCTTGTCGTCCACATAGACACCCATGGACCTTCCTATCTGATCCTCAAACATCTTATTTACAAGACGTTGGTAACTAGCCCCTTCATTCTTCAGGCCAAAAGGCATGACCTAGTATCAATAAGTCCCCTTGTTTGTAATGAGGGTTGTTTTCTCTGAGTCAGTCGAGTCCATGAAGAACTGATTATACCTGGAATATGCATCCATGAAGCTCATGAGCTCATGTCCCGTTATTGCATCGACCATCTGATCTATACGAGGTAAGGGAAGGTTTTCCTTTGGGCAAGACTTATTTAAATCGGTGAAGTCTACACACATGCTCCACTTCCCATTAACTTTAGGCACTATGACAGCGTTAGACAGCCAATCAGGGTATATAACTTCTCTAATAAACTCGGCCTCTTCAAGATTTCAAACCTCGTCTATGATAACTTCATACTTTTTTCTTGAGTATATCCTTCTTCTCTACTTAATGGGCTTAGTATCCTCTATAATATTAAGTTTATGACACATAATTTTAGGATCAATACTTGGCATATCGGCGTGGCTCCAGGCAAAGATACTCTGTCTCTTCCTTAGTAACTTTGCCAGCTCTTCCTTGATATCAGGATTTAGGGATTTACGGATTTCGATAGTTTTTTTTGCTCATACTCATTGAGGATGATAGATTCTACCTCCTCTGCGGCTTCCCCCTTTTTGATCTTTGTTTCATCTCTGGGATCGAGGGTGTCAATATTGTACATGGTTGTTGCCCTCTTATGAGCCTCTCTCTCTTCTGCAGAGTTGAATTAGCATTCTCGTGCTGATATTTGATCACCTGTACTTCCACTACTCCATAGGGAGTCAGGAATTTTAGCATCTGGTGGACCGTTGAAGGCACAACCTAAAATTACTTGAGGGCTACTCATCCCATAATGAGGTTATGGGCTGAGAAGAAATTTTCATCCATCACAAAAAAGTTAATTTTCCTGGTCAAACTTTTAAGCCATTTGTCTCCCATTATCACATCAATTTCATACATGCCCAATGGATGGACCTTTTCACTGCTGAATCCCATCAAGGGATGATGATAAGGGACAAGCCTAACTCTGCTGTGGCCCAAGGTCCCGAAATAGGTCCAAAACATAACGTCTGCTAAACTTCCCCCATCCACACGGATCCTTTGAACTTCACACCCATGAACCCTTGTAGTTATGACTAGAGTGTCATCATAGGGAGCTAAGATACCTTTGAAATCAAGTTTTGAGAAGCCGACTACAAGGGTGTCCATATCTAATTTTTTCCTTTTCTCATGTTTAACCTCCGTAGACGCCAGGTTCACAACCTCGGCCTTAGTCACTATTTTAGCTTCTCCTATGTGAGCCTTGCGATCAACTACCTCTGAGCCGCCCCCTGCAAGTCCTCTACAGATAGTGCTTACACCAAAAGAGATGATACCGACCCTCTTTACTGGGATATTATCGTCCTTCGGTGGGAGGTCAGGGTCGTCATCATCATCATCATTTGAGTCGTCAACTCTTCTGGTAGGGGAATCTTCTCGGCATTTATCATTTTTTTCTTTTTAGGGTCGTCTCTTCCCCCCTTAAAAGCTCTACCATCCACATACTTTCTGAATTTTCCAGACTTTAACATTTTTCAATCTCATCCTACAGGGCGAAACACTTGTCAGTTAGATGGACGTGATCCTAATGGAACTCGCACCATAAGTTCTTGTTTCTCTTATGTGGAGGAGCCTTTAGCTTCTCCATCCACCTTAGGGACCTATAATTATTTATTTTGTTGAGGATGTTTCCACAACTCACAGTTAAAGGAGTATAGTTTGCAAACTTATCGTCTGTAGTCCTCTTCTTTCCATCATTTTTCTTTTGAAATTTCCCACTGCACTTCCATTCTCATACTTCGCAGCCATTACTTCTTCTGCACTCATAACCTTTCCAGCTGTCACTAACAGCTAGGCCATAGACTTAGGAGGGTCTTAAGTAAGCTTTCAAAGTAGCTTTCCCTTATGAAGTCCTCTAATGAGGGCTGTCATGGCTATACTCTCTTCATAATCTTCTACCTCAAGCTTTTCCTTATTGAACCTCGCGATGTAGTCTCTGAGGCTTTCATTATTCCATTGCTTTACATAAATCAAGTGATTCGTCTTCTTCTAAGGTCTTACCCCAAAATAGAAGTTATGAATAAATCGCTCGACTATACCTTTAAAACTCTCAACTGAATTTTTATGAACAGAAGTGAACAAGATATGTGCGGCCCGAGTTAGAGTGCTTTAGAAAGCTCGACACCTCATCTCATTAGTGATTGAATAAATATCTACTGTGGATTGATACATTTCAATATGATGAAATGGTTTGGTACTTCCATCATACTTGGGAGATACCACTGGGGGTTTAAATTTGGAAGGGGTTGGGAAATTGACAATCCTTGCCACAAATGGTGAACCCTCTGAGTACCCTCTCTGTAATGGGTCTTGAATTTTTATGAGATCCCCTATCTTCTCTTCCATCTTTTGAATAAAGTCGTTCTAGGGATTAGCAACATCGACTTAGCCGAGGTTATCCCCACCCACCTCTAAAGGGTGGACTGATGGTTCCCCAACTGTTGCACAACGTCTACTATTAACCTCCCCCTGATGACAGTCTTGGTCATGCGGGGGTCGACCATTACGGGAACGACAGTCAACTCCCTCTCTTATAGAACCAGCGAGACTTCTTGATATGGACAACCTTTCCCTCAGATCATTAACTGGGTCGAGCCTTTCAAAGGCTGACCCTCTACTTAAGTGATCAAAAGATGATCCTTTTTGGCGTGCATCACAATCTCGTCTTTCACACTGACCTTTGCTCTGCTGGATAGGATGTATATTGTTGATTGAGACCTCATACATCTCCTAACAGTCTGTCCGGGCATCCTCTGCGTCAATGTCATTGTACATATCCTCAGGGCAAGGGTTTCCTTGCCTCCGTAAGCGTAAACACCTAGGGTCAGTAACATGCCTCCTTCACTGAGGAGTAGGTTGGTTCTTTCGCGATGCCTGGGGCGATCCCTTGGCCTCATGATGTGGCTGAGCATCTGTCGGAGTAATAATCTCTGGTGAGAACCCTGGTGGTCTCATTATTACGTTCTGGCCTAGCTGGGAAAATTTCTCCTGCATCTCTTATTGACTTGCAGCTAAGGACTTTAAAGTTGCTGCCACCTTAGCTATCTCGGACTGAGGTGGTGCTTGGATGGAACTGGGCCCTCCAACACTAGATTACAGAGGTGGAAACTCTGGTGCCATGTGAGACTAGAGAGCTTGATACCTTAAGGGATCTCTTTCAATGGTTAAACGGCTACACGTGAAGGAGGAGGAAAAGATGAATCCTCTCGTTCCCAAAAATGACACTAAAATGATGATGCAGTAAACAACACCACTAGTATGAGGTGTTGATAAGCTTAAACTAGCAATAACAATGGCACCACAAGAGTAGACATATGGCAGAGGGATGTGAGGAGAAGAGGAGAAACACTAGTATATAAGTGGTTGAGCCAATCAAGGCCTACGTCCATTGTGAGTGTGTGAGTAGTTTCACTATAATAAGGGAGCTAATGGTCTGTGATACAATCTCTCACTTTCTCTCTCTACTGTGTATTCAAACAGAGCTTTCTCTAGGGTTACAATTTTGGGTCCCTCTCAAAGATAGGAGAAGATATGTATATATAGTACTTGGGGGTGTAGTGTCCACTCCCCCAAGCATGTAATGAGAATGTATATGAGGATCGAACCAGTATCCTATGGACACCTGGCTGTTCTCATGTAGATAATGATGACTAAATATTCCCTCACGTGAGGGGAATGATTTAGTTATAATTGCCTAGCACATGTGTTCCAAGTCTTTCATGTGTTTATGTATGCTCGGACCTATGACATTACCTGTTGTGACCTCGGCCTGGCCAAGTACGAGGTTGGAGAAGTCCGATAGTTTTTCTTTTTCCTATTAGTAATCAGAATGACCTCGGCCTAGAAGACCCGCTGAGGTTAGGCATGAGGTAGGATGCAACGTCAGGTGAGGCAGAGTACGATGTTGGCAATATCTTGATCCCATAAGATGTTGTTGACGTCGGCTGCTGGCCAGCTGAGGTTGGTAAAAGAGGACCTGAACTTCCAAGAGATGACCTTCTCGATGAATGTTGTAGGCTTCCAATCAACTCGGCTATGAGACAGGCCGAGATTAGTGACCCTAAGTACGAGGTTACACTTTAGGCATATCAATTTTCTTATTCGTTTCCTTGTCTATTTCAAACAAATAAAAAGGGGGATAATGAATTATGGGAGTTTTTGCATTATGGGGGAGATTTGATTATGATGATTGATGTATTTTTATATCCTTTCAAACTCAATGAGTCATGAGGTATTTTCTTTGTTTCATGGGTGTAGGTACAAAGTTGACGATTGTTGGAATGCACACCTTGATGAAAAAATCTTGAAGATTTGATGTTGAATAATTTGAAGAAAATTTTTGAGTCCTCCATGTTTAGTACAATTTCATTTTTGGGTTCATGAGGGTATTAGATCGTATAGGCATTTATGTTTTGATAATTTAGATGTTTTTATTTTGTACCGGCATAGACATAGGGGGAGATTTGTAAGGACGTGAGTTTATAAATGTCTGTTATCAATTAGTATGTTGTATACCGCTACAACCATCGAAGAATGTTCAAGATCACATATGCAACAAGTCGGATCCGAATAATAAGTTTCTTCAACAATAAAGCCTCCGGAAAATGAATTTAGTAAAGGGCATGCTTTTAATCCTTAGCATTTCACTTAGAATATTGGGATATTTTCATCAAAAAATTTCTGAGTGTTGGAGCGGAGTTTTTAAGTTTTTTGTCAAAATTATTTTAAGGCACTGCATTTACTGAAAAAAGAAAAAGAAAAATATTTTTTAAAAGGCTCGTTCGAGCGACAGCCTATATTGTTCAAACGACAGGCCATCTCGCGCAGAGTTCGTTCGAGTGACACCTGTCACCGTTCGAGCGTGATTCAATTTCGTTCGAGTGATCTGCCGCATTAATTTTTCTAGTTAAGCGTGCTAAAGAACTCCGTTTTTCACAAGAAGACATGCGATTTCAAACTATGTCGAAACTGCTACTGCAGAAATATATGTCTTCTCACTTTTAGGTTCTTAAAGCTTTTTATTTTCAATTCACAAGATCCCAATGTTTATGTGAATTTTTTTGGAACCCCAGAACATACTTTTCTATTGTTCAACCTTCTTGGAGTGCGTCTCTACACTGAAATACTGAGGTCATTGAGGCTCTCTGCGTGCGGATCTTTGCTAAAGATTGGACTACGGTTCATGTGGGTTCCCTGTGTGGAATCCATTTTCGACTCTAGACTGCATGTCTATGTACGTTTGCTGAGGTAAAATTATTGCAGATTTTATTGTAATTGTAAATTATAATTTAATTATAGTGAAATAAAAGTTTTTACCATGAGGTGATTTTTTCTAAAATCTGTGTGTTAGCATATTTTTATTTGTTGGTTTGACATGCACACAAATAGATTTTTGTTTAAGGGCTAAATTAATTTAGTTTAAAAATTGGCTCTAATTAAATAAGTTTATGATTGGACTTTGCAAATTTATTTAAATCTTTATCACACATAGGTTTTCGACTTGCGATGTCCGGAGGCAAATCTGCAGATATGACTTGGACAAGTAGTCCTAGGTGAATCGCAAGTCCTTCAACTTTCATGACCGCGTTTCGTTGCATATTCCATCTATTAGCATGCATGTCGGGTTCTAAGTCCTAAGATGTGATTCATATAACATTTTCAAAAGTATGTCCCTTGTAATTGCGGTTTATGTTCTCGCGCGGATAGATTTTCGAGAGTGGGGTCCATGGATTTATGCAATTATGATTGCGTAATCTCGCGAATGATTGGTCAACTAGCAACCTCAATTTCTTATGAATAACACTTCTCATTTGGGATTAATGTCTTGAAGGGAATAGTTGTTTAAGTAGGCTCGAGTCGTCAATCAGGGGGAATTCACACATCATGAATTCATCCCCTATTTTGACCTTTTCACTTAAGTCCTCTCCCCTATCAGGTCATAGCACGTCTTTAACACACAACACTCAATGGAATTTGTCACACTTTGGTCATCTTCCTCCAATACTTTCCCCATAAAACTCACCTCCCTTATACACTCGTCCCTATCTAACATTGAACTAACTAACTTCACTTCATGATCATAAGGAGAATAATAATTTTCCAAGTCAAGTGAGTTCACTAAGCATGCCTCTAAAGGATCCCCACAATGCGTCGAATCAAAATACTATTGGGCTACCTACTCAATGAGGTTTACTTCTTGGACCTCGTCATCATCACCCATTTGCTTATCAATATTAAAAATGTTAAGCTCCAAGGTCATGTTCCCGAAGGTGAGATTCATTTGTCCATTTCTAGAATTAATTAAAGCACTTGACATTGCTAGAAAAGGAAGACCTTTGATAATGGGGTAATTGTTGCTACTCGGAGCAACTGGATTAGTATCTAAGACCACAAAGTCCACCGGGAAGAAAAAAATTTCAAACTGAATTATGACATCTTCCACTACCCCTATTGAAACATTAACAGAGCGATACGCTAATTGAAGAGTGATTTTGGTGGGTTTGAAGTAGCCTCACATGAGTTATTCATATACCAAGTATGGTAGTAAATTGAAACTCGCGCCTAAGTCGAGCAAATCTTGCTCTATTTTGAATTTTCCAATCACACAAGAGATGGTAGGACATCCGAGGTCCTTATATTTAGGAGGTCGGTCGGATTGAATGATTGAGCTCATATTTTTAACTAAGAACGCCTTTTCCCTCACAAAAGTTTCCACTTTATCGTAATCAACTCCTTGAGGAAGTTGGCATAGGCGAGAACTTGTATTATCGCATCTTAAGAGAGGGATGTTAATCTTGACTTTCTTGAACATCTCCAAGACATCGACATTGTTCATATTATCTTTTGGAGGTAAAATCCTTTCATGATAAGGCACGAGAATGGGACACTTTGCAACTACCTCCGTTTCTACTTGCGGCACCTTATCACTTTCTCTCGAAGAAGCGTCTTTGACCTATATTCGATCGGGCGAGACTTCCTTAATGGTTGGGAGTGGAGGAGGGATAGACTTATCGATGACTTTCTCACTCCTTAAGACCGTAATAGATTTCTCTTGTTCGGGAGGGGGATTCGAGATATCGGTAGTCACACTATATTGCTCAATAGGCCGTTGAGGTTGTGAAGAAAACTTACCCTTTTCTTGAACGCTCAAGGAGGAGGTCAACTTAGTGATTGAAGATTCAAGTCGAGTAAATTTTTTCACATTTTGATAATTGATCGCTTGTTAAGAATTCGTAAAAGTGTGAAGAGTATCTTCAAGACTTTTTTTTATTCGGATGGGCACAAGGAGGTATAATTGGAGGAGTAGGTTGTATGCAGGACCTTGCATTTTCATATTAGGAGGAGGATATTGCAAGTACGGTTATTGGTAATTGGGAGTTGCGGGAGGACCTTAATAATTCAAATCGGGAGGATTTTGGCCTTATTGGGGTTGGGAATAAGAAAAACCAGGATGGTTTCTCCAAGAGGGATTGTATCCTTCTCCGAGAGGAGTCATAAATTACTTCTTATAAGTGTCCATTGCATATGCTTGATCATGAAGCATCACTTTATACGTCGGGATTGTAGGAAAATCCATAGTAGAGTGATCTTCAATGTAGCAAATAGAACACGATTCTTATATCTGAGATGGAGAAGGAGTGGAGGGTTCCTGACTCTTTTAATCTATAGACTCAATTCTTTTGGTTAGTTGAGCTACTCGTAAAGACATATCATCCCCATCAATGAGGTGATATATCCCATGGCTAGAGGAAGGCGGATTGGAATAATGCAATTTGGCTTTTTTTGGGTCCGAGGTATCCCAATCTTGGCTAGTCTCGGCACAATACTTAAAATGTACCCACCCATTATCCAAATCAAGCCCGGAGAATTCCCAAGAGCACATAGTCTCCACCATTTGTTTAGCATGAGAGAAAGCACATTGTGGAAAAAGGAGATAAGTCTCCATTTTTAAAATTTGTGATATGGGCATTTATTTAATAGGTCATTAAACCCCTCCCAATGTCTCTCCAAGGTCTCACCCTCACCTTGGGAAAAGTTTTGGATTTGACCCTTAAGAGATTTGGTACGGTGGGTGGGGAAGAACTTCTTCAAAAATTGGGCTTGCATATCCCTTCAAGTTCCTATAGATTTTAGATCTAAGGAACAAAGCCAAGTTTTAGCATTATCCTTGTTGATGTAAAAAATTAGATTGCTTCTAATTGTTTAATCACAGATTGGCGCCGTCTGTGGGAAGCGACTGTTATTATCATTTTTCACCAAAAATCATTCATCATCAATGGCGGATAATTCGGAATCCAGCAATCGAAATGATGGAAATGCTGGAAATCCTCCAAATCCCTCTGCACCACCAGATCTGGCCAGAATTATGACGAATCTGGCTCAAGGACAAACCTCCATGCAAGAAACAATGCGGTAACTCATACAAACCCTTCATGGCGGTGCACCTGCACATTCGGGACAGCAAAGTGGTCAGAGGCAAACCTATTTACTTTCTTCACGATCCAGGCGTACTGAGTCATATCGTAATGAGGAATCTGATGATTTCTCTTATCAACCTGGGCGAACTTCGTCAATATGGGCTACAGATACTGATCAACGTATCACTCTCCAGAGAGACCCAGTGCCTTGGAAAGACTGAGCAGGGTGTCTCCATTTAGTCGATTAGGCCCTAGGAGGAATAGGAGTCCACCTAAAACCATGTCGAGGAGTTTCCGACAACCATCAGATCTAAGAGAAGGATCAGCACAATCACGACCTGCTTCTCGTCAAGATAGATCTCAGGAGGCCACTTCAGAACAATCAATTGTTCGAACTAATAATCCCGAGGAAGGAAATGATGCTTGGAAAGGTTCCATTCAGCGATTGGAGGATAGATTGGGAGAAATGGCTAAGGCGAAGAATCCCCTACAACGAACTTTTGTTCAAGGGACACCTTTTGTCCAGGCCATTGTGGATTTTCCTACACCATCAAAGTTTAAAGCCCCTGTGGTGACTCCCAAATACGATGGAAAGACAGATCCTGTTCTTCACATAGAGCAATATCAAGCTGCCGCCGACATCTATGCTGTCCCCGATGAGATGAGATGCAGAGCATTCTCAGGAACTCTTACTGGATCTGCCCAGATATGGTACAATAATCTTCCTCGGGGTAAGATTTCAACTTTCTTTCAACTGGCCGATTTGTTCATCGGCAATTTCTGTTTTGGAGCAAAGCCAGTAAAACGAGTAGCACACTTGTTAAGTGTTAGACAAAAATCTGGTGAGAGTACTAGAGATTACATAACTCGTTTAAATAACGAGAAGCTGGAAGTCATAGATTATGAAGAAAAGAAAGCAATCACCGCCTTGATGAGTGGGTTGTTGCCTAACAAGTTGTATTACACTTTGGCCAAAGATCCACCTACAACTATGTCAGAGTTGATGGTAAAAGCGGCCAAAATCATGAATGCCGAGGAGGCTATGGCTGGGAAGAAGAATATGGATAAAGAAACCAAGGTGGAAGTCGACAAATCTAAGAAGAAAGAGCACAAGGGCAATGGTAGTGACAAGCATTCCAAGAATAATAAGTCGTCATGGGAAGTCCTGAAAAAATTCGATAATTATACTCCTTTGAAAATGGGTATTAATCATGTCTTGGAAGAAATCAAGAATAACGAGGAAATAAAGTGGCCAAAGAAACTGAGGTCAGACCCTGATACGGGGAACAGGGAGAAATATTGCGATTTCATAAGGATCATGGCCATATGACCAAAAATTGCATAACTCTTCAGAACGAGATTGAAACACTCATCCGAAGAGGGAAGCTAGCAAAGTATGTTGATCGGGGAGGCGAAAGAAGAAATAATGACCGAACTAGAGAGAGGTCTAGATCTCCTCGTCGAGCAGAGGAGAAAAAGAAGAGAAACCATGAAAATGATCCAGATGATGACCCCGATCTTCCCAAGAAACCAAGGCAGCCAGAACGAGAGGTATTTTCCATACGTTTTGTGTCATTTGATTGTAATGTTATTACAGGAGGAGATGCGGGAAGAGGATACCTTACTGCAGAAAGAAAGGCTTACCTTGGAGAGGCTCACGCTTGCTCGTACATTCAGCGAATAAATTTGGCTGAGGAGGATCGACCGAGGAAGGTAAACAAAGAGAAGCTGGTCATTGGTTTTTCAAAAAACGACCTGGCAGGTGTTCTTTACCCTCACGACGACCCTTTGGTGATCAAAATGAGGATGAAAGAAGTAATGATTTCAAGGGTTCTGATAGATAATGGTAGTTCGGCAGATATCATGTTCTACTCATTCTTTGACAGTTTAAATTTAAAATTATCCCAATTGGAGCCTTATCACAGATCTCTCTTGGGTTTTGCTGGCGAGAAAGTTTTTCCACTTGGGACGATCAAGTTGGATATATTCATTGGAACTTGGCCTGCTTGTCGAACAGAAAGAATACACTTCTTTGTGATGGATAAGAATGTGCAATCAGCTTACAACATCATCATGGGAAGAGTTGGCTTGAAGAAGTTCGAAGCAGTTCCATCTACAGTACATCAATGCTTAAAATTCCCAACAAATTTTGGAGTAGGAGTTGTGAAAGGTGATCAAAAAGTAGCTCAGGAATGCTATTATTCATCTGCCGAGCAAGATGAGCTTGAAGAGTCAAGGAAAAAGACTACTACCTATCATGTGGATAAAGGTACAGAAATCGAAACACTGGATCCCAGAGATGAATCCCAACTTGTAAAAGGACAGGTGGTGGAATCTACTGAAAATGTTATTCTGGACGACGAGCACCCTGAACGAATAACCCAGATAGGTTCGACGTTGGATGCTTCAATAAAAAAGGAGTTGATAACTTTCTTGAGGAACAGAAATAAAACTTTTGCATGGAGTCATGAAGATATGCCAGGAATAGACCCAAACTTCTTATGCCATGAGCTCAATGTAAATAAGGAGATCAATCTTGTAAAGCAGAGAAGAAGAGTATTTAGTCCCGAGAAGAATCAAGCTATACAAGAGGAGGTCGAGAAGCTCTAGAAATCCCAATTCATTGAAGATGTCAAATATCCAGACTGGTTAGCAAATGTGGTGATGGTAAAGAAGAAAAATAATAAATGGAGAATGTGTGTTGATTTCACTGATCTCAACAAGGCATGCCCAAAGGATCACTTTCCATTGCCCAGAATTGATCAACTAGTGGATGCTACCTCAGGACACGAGCTACTCAGCTTCATGGATGCTTACTCTGGCTACAACCAGATAAAAATGAAACCTGAAGACAGGAAAAGTACTTCATTCATTACCCCTAGGGGAACTTATTGTTATAATGTTATGCCTTTTGGTTTGAAAAATGCAGAAGCGACATACCAGCGGCTGATGAACAAGGTTTTTTCCGAACAAATCAGTTGCAACATGGAAGTCTATGTCGATGATATGCTGACAAAGAGAAAGAAAGCTGCTGATCATCTAGTTGACTTAGGTCAGACCTTTGATCAACTGGATAAATACCAAATGAAGCTCAACCCGACGAAGTGAACATTTGGAGTACGAGAAGGAATGTTCCTCGGGTACATCGTCAACCAGCGAGGCATTGAGGCGAATCCAGAAAAGATCAAAGATCTTTTAGGGCTGCGATCTCCAACGACGAAGAAAGAAGTGCAGAGTCTTACAGGACGAGTTGTAGCGCTCAACAGATTTGTATCCCGAGCAACTGATCGATGCCTTCCATTCTTCAAAACACTTCGAAAAACTTTCGAGTGGAATGATGAATGTGAAAAAGCCTTTCAAGACTTGAAGAAATATTTGGGAGAACCTCCACTATTGTCCAGGCCAGTAACGGGAGAAAAGTTGTACTTGTATCTGGCAGTATCCGAGAATGCAGTCAGCTCGGCATTGATCAGAATGGAGAATAGAATCCAGAAGCCAATTTATTACACAAGTAAGGCTTTCCGAGGTGCAGAGATCAGGTACCCAAAGCTGGAAAAATTGACATTGGCATTAATTGAGGCAAGTAGAAGAATGAGGCCATATTTCCAGGCTCATACCATCATCGTGTATACCGACATGCCATTGAGACAAGCCCTTCATAAGCCAGAAAAATCAGGGAGACTGATGTACTGGGCAATAGAGCTCGGTGAATATGATATTGTGTATGAACCCAGATTATCACTAAAAGGGCAAGCTGTAGCAGAGTTTACATATCTTGATACCCGCGAGGAACAAAAGTTGCTCGCTGATCAACCTGTGGATGTTACAGGATCAACAAACACAAACTCAGACCAATTCCGGTTGGTAAAAGAGCTTGTGGATATTGAAGGATCATCAAATTCGAGCTCAGACCAACTCCGGTTGGTAAAAGAGCGAGAAGAGATGATCAATGAGGAGCGAGAAATATCAGGGGAGGATGAAAGAAAACAACAAATATTTCACCGAGGAACTCTGTCAGATAATAAATTTGAAGACGAGTTGCCCATATGGAGATTATATGTAGATGGGTCATCTTGCACAGCAGGTTGTGGAGCAGGGATTGTTTTGAACACCCCAGAAGAGATTGACATGGAATACGCCCTGCGATTTCAATTCAAAGCCTCCAATAATGAGGCTGAGTATGAGGCCATGATAGCAGGTCTTAATTTAGCAAAGATTATGGAAGCGCAATAAGTGATGGTATTCAGTGATTCTCAATTAATTGTGAATCAGATGACGGGTACATATTCAGTTAAAGGATAATTAATGGTCAAGTATCATGCAAAGGTGATGGAGTTGTTGGCAAAATTTGATGCCATTCAGTTGATCAGAATACCAAGAATGGAGAATGCACGAGCAGACGCACTGGCCCGACTAGCATCAGCTACTCGTACCGGGCTGCGAAGAACGATACCAATTAAAGTGTTAGAAAGTCAGAGCATAGACGAAGACCTGACAATGAATGTTATTACCCTTGATTTAGGACCATCTTGGATGGATCCCATCAGTGCATATATCGATGAGGGAGAATTACCGGAGGATAAGCTCGCTGCCAAGAAATTGAAGTTTAAAGCTGCTCGGTATGTACTAACCAATGGTGTTTTGTATAGACGAGGAATTATGGCAGGTTTGCAAAGATGCGTACATCCCTTCGAGGTGAAAGAATTGATTGAAGAGATCCATGAAGGGTCCTGTGGAGCCCATGTAGCAGGTCGGACACTTTTGCAAAGGATGATGACGCAAGGGTACTACTGGCTGACGATGAGGGCTGATTGTATAGCCTATGCTAAGAGATGTGATAAATGCCAACGTTTTTCTTCCATACGACGTACTCCACAAGCATTGTTGACACCCATAACTTCCCCTTGGTCATTTTCCATGTGGGGAATTGATTTGGTTGGACTACTGCCAACAACCCGAGGAAGATTCAAGTACCTCGTCGTTGCAGTGGATTATTTTACTAAGTGGGTAGAAGCTGAGCCACTTATTGATATGACGTACGAGAAGGTATACCAGTTCGTTTGGAAGAACACAATCTGCCGATATGGTCTCCCTCATGCCTTCATCACAGACCATGGAACACAATTCGATAACGAGGAGTTTGCTGCCTATTGTCGTCAATCAAACATTTTGAAGACTCATTCAGCACCAGGCCATCCTCAAAGCAATGGACAAATTGAAGTGACGAACAGACCATTACTAAATGGTTTGAAGAAGAGTCTAAGTGAGGCTAAAGCTAATTGGATTAATGAGTTATAGTCAGTATTGTGGTCTTACCGAACAACTCCCCGAGCAGCAACAGGAGAATCACCATATATGCTGGCATTTGAAAGTGAGGCTGTAATACCTGCCGAGTTGGGTCTTCCAACACACAGAGTGCTGAATTTCAATTCCCCAGTCAGCGACTTAATGAGAAGATTGGATTTGAATATGCTCGAGGAGGTTAGAGAAGAGGCAGCAATTAGGAATGATGCTTACCAACAACGAACAACTCTGTTATACAACAAGAGGGTGAAGAAATACGACTTAAAAGAAGGAGATTACGTGCTAAAGAAGGTCATTCAGAAGCACAATAAGTTGGAAGCAAATTGGCATGGACCTTACCGAGTTATAGAAGTTGTTCGACCAGGAACTTACCGAATAGCAACTCTAGAAGGAGGAGGAATTTAAGAATGCATGGAATGCTGAACACCTACGCAAGTATTATCAGTGATGTAAAATGTAAAGCAGTTCCATCAATATGAATAAAACGATGATGTTTCTCCATCCTCTTTCTTTTATTGAAAGTTTTTCGGGGAATACTAGTGTGCAAAACTACACTGTTCAGCAATAAAAGCAACACCGATAGTTCGGACCCAGACCAACTCCGGTTGGTAAAAGGGCGAGAACACCCCATACTCCTTTGGTTAGGAGGCGTACACTAGCTCAGACCAACTCCGGTTGGTAAAAGAGTTAATGGACATGATAGTTCGAACTCAGACCAACTCCGGTTGGTAAAAGAGCGAGAACACGATAGTTCGGACCCAGACCAACTCCGGTTGGTAAAAGGGCGAGAACACCCCATACTCCTTTGTTTAGGAGGCGTACATTAGCTCAGATCAACTCCGGATGGTAAAAGAGTTAGTGGACATGATAGTTTGAACTCAGACCAACTTCGGTTGGTAAAAGAGCGAGAACAAACCATACTCCTTTGGTTAGGAGGCTGACACTGGCTCAGACCAATTTTGGTAAAAGGGCAAGTGGACACGATAGTTCGAACTCAGACCAACTCCGGTTGGTAAAAGAGCGAGAACACGATACTCCTAAAAAGGCTAATCTCGGTTGGTTAGGAAGCAAGATATGCTCTCAAATGCCAACTTATGTTGGTTGGGAGGTAAGATTATTACCGAAAATACAAAAGTTCCTCGAAGAACAAAATATTCCAAAATGAACCAAGTATGGTTGGTCGGGGATAAAAACCCACTAACTGTAGTTGGTCGACGAGGAGAATTTATCGACCTCGATTGGTCGGACACATTTTAAAAACAAAAATTTACCAAGTATGGCTAGTCGGGGATAAACTCTCACTAACTATAATTGGTCAACGAGCACACATTAACAACCTTGGTTGATTGGAAAAATTTTAAACATTTTTATACTCATTACTTTATTAAGTGATCGAGCAGCATTTTTGATACTTGTAACTTTTTTACTAAGTTGGTCGATGAACCACACAATATTGTTATGCAAGCACAAATATAAAGTGTTTGACAAATACAAGACAATAGCAATGCAGATTTTCAAATAAAAATGAAAGTCTTTCATTAAAATTCAAAATAAATTACAAGTTACATTGATAATTATATGGATATGTATACTAACTGTTACATAAGAAATCCCTTTTCTATTATTTTTTCCCCTTATCTTTGGATACAGGTTCCTCGCCAGCAGGCGGATCATTTAAAGTCTGAGGAGAGTTAATGAAGTTCAAGTCCTTCAGCATCCTAACGTTCATCACAGAAGGTCGATCTAGAAGATGCTCAGGACGAGATACCTCAAACTGAGAATGCAAATTGAAGTCACCAAGATACTTCACAATTAAGCTCCGAGGAATGGCACGAGCTGGGATCCATTCCATGTCCAAATTGAATGGTGGCACAGGCAAGTCGAGCAATCCGGGCTCGTAGTAGTCCCACAAATAATGTCCCTGCTCGAGTTTCAACACACATTAGGCATTCAGCCAGCCTTGTTTGTAGTCCTCATTATTGGCATTCTGGATACGAGCATCTAAATGGAACAGTGCCTCGTTGTATCCAGCCATCCAGAACTCCCTGGGTTGTTTATGGAATTGAAATGTCAACCTCTCAAGCTTCTCGTGATGACTCTGGATGAAAAGTTCATTAGTCTCCAACGTTGATTCCTTTGTAGAGATTTGTAGTTCCAATTCTCTAACTTTCTTGGATAGTTCAGATAAAGCTTGGTCCTTAGCCACTAATTGGTATGCTTGGTTTTCCAACGCTGATTGAGTATGAGCTTCATCAACCATACGATGAAGAACTCTTGATCGACCCCGATCAGGTGGAGTACGTTGTTCCTAGACAACATTCTGAGCAGCTCTTTCTCGTCCACGAGAACTTATTCCTCATCCCCGAATAGCAGTAAAAGCACCCGCCCTTCTCAGGGTGTCCAACTCTTGCCTTAATTTGGCATTCTCAACCTCTAGAAATGAAAATCCCTCGTCAGTCACTGGGATTACAACTGTTGAAGAAGAGGCTGCAGACTAATACTGTGCCAGATCTTTCTGCAAATTATTATTCTCTTGCTCCAGCAACTCAGCAATCTGTCTACATGCTTCAACTTCACCCTTTAGGGTTCTCTCCCTGACATCATATCCGGCAAAGAGCTTCTCGTAGCCCTTCTCGGAAGAAATCTGCTGGTACTTCTTCTCATACCCCTCACGCAACAGGGCAGTTGATTCTTTGTACTAATTCTGAAGATCTTCTAGGGTACATTGTAGTTCTTCGATCATCTCATAGTACGCCACATTATTGGCCACAGCACGGTCAAGTAAACATTTCAAGTACTGATAAGCTTCCACTGCCTGCTCTGAAGTACCATGGCCAAGGATGTCGGCAACTTCTGATGCACTTAGTTCTGTATGACCAGCCTTATAATATTCATTACATTGTTGCATCAGCTTTGTATCATTGGCAGATAGTAATTCCATTCTAGCCATAAACTAGTAAAGAAGAGAATGCAAGAGTTAATAAAAGAAGCAGACAGAACATCAACAACGTAGAGGAACAAAAAAGGTGATTTTATTACATCATCAAAAGGAGTACAGCGTTCAGAATACAGAGTACAAGTAAAAAATAAAACCAATACCGAACAACTTCACACCTTTTCCTTGTCTCCCAAGACTTTCTCGGGAGGCTGGGACGAGGAGCTTGGTTGCTCGGTGGGAACAGTGAGTTGGTTGGCAGAAGATGGGACTTGTTCAGAAGGAGTAGGCAAAGACGAAATCTCCTCGGTGGCTGTCTGATTGGGTTGTGAAGCAAGGACTAGATCACCCACTGTCATTAAAGATTCCTCGGATGCAGCTTCGTCTTCTTCCTCATCTTCAATTCTAGGAGGGGGGCCAGGAAGATGTTGTTGAAATAGCTCAGAGTCCTCATTAACCTTCAATTCTTGCAGGGTAGCAAGCCAACCATCTCGGAAGTATTTCAAACTCCCATACTGCACCTGGGTCATCATGGCTGCTACCCCCTGTCCCATCCTTTATCCCAACCAGTACGAAAATATTTTTTCACAGCCACTTTTCTTTTCATTCTCTCCGAGGAGAGCTTCTCGGATAGAAGATCCTCGGAGGCTTTCAACTTGGCCTCCACCTCCTCCTTCTGGCGATTTACTTCTCGCAGAAGGGTTAGCTCTTCCTCAGCCGATTTCAACTTATTTTCAAGCTCCCCAAAGCTTGTGAGCTTCTCGGCATATTTTTTATTCTCTCTCTCCAAGTCTTTCACCTTATTTCCCAACTGCACCTTCTCTGCCTCAGATGCAGCCAACTTCTTCTCCCATTCACCCCTATCCTCTTCATACTTTTAACGAGAATCCTTCAAAGATTGGGCCAAGCCCTGTAAAGCATCCTCTACTCCAGACGAGGAGCTAGAAGCCTTGATCGCTTCATCTTTCTTCACTATGGTGTTAAAGCAACTCACCAGCTGGAAAAAGAAGAAAATAATGATAAGTCATTGCAGAGATACTTGTATTGATGGAAAGAAAGAAAAATTCAGGATAAGAGAAACTTACTGAAGCAATGTGACGAGTAGCTAGGGATGTCAGCATATCCCTAGACATGTTTTCCTTAATTCCTTGGACTTCAGGAATGGTCCAAGTCTTTACCGAGCTCATTGCAGAACTCGGGGGAATAATAGTTGGAACACCAACTCCACTAGCTTGGAGCTGGGGAATGGTTTCAGAAAAACTGACCAAGGAGGATTTCTTCAGTCTCCTCGGTGGAACTTCAACAGTTTCAACCAAAGAAGAGCTTTTGGTTGGGGAAATGGTGATCACTTCCACAAGTGCATCCTTCTTACTAGGAGCCACTGGGGGCTTCTCGGCAGCCTTCTGAGGAGCAACAAAAGTGGTGGCATCTACTTTCTTTGTCCCCTTTTGGACATCAGCCTTGTTTCTTTTACCCTCTCCAGCAGAGGCAGTCTCCTCAAAGATAGCAGGAACTCTTCTTTTGCCCATTTTCTGACTCAGAGGAATGTGAGAGTCTGGTGAAGAATCCTCAGAAGCTGTAAATGGTTCACTAATACTGACCACAGGACGAGCAGTAAAGGATGATGTATAGCTCCTGTACTACAACAAGTATGAAGCAGACCTGACGTGCTCGTCTGCAACTTTCTGATGCAAACTCCAGATATGTTTCAAATGCTTGATATTAACTTCTGATTCTTTTGGAGTTTTTCTCTTGCTGTTAACTGCAAACAAATACATATTGAAATGTCAATCATGCATTTATTCAAACATAATGAAATCATAGTTTCAGAAATAAAATAAAATGAAAATAACCTATCCCATTGCCATATGGAGGGCATTTGGGACCTTCATATACTTCGTCTCCAACCAAAGGGGCATGTTGCCAATTTTTGATAACTACTCCATGTTCAAAATAATCCCTATTAGCATCAGGGAGATTGACTACTAAAGCCCTATTCAAAAATCTAGTTTTTAGATAATAAACATTGTCTAGAACAACCCATCTATAACAATATATAATCTCAGGAATTCCTATATGAGTTCCATGAGTTTGATTTAACCTATACACCCCATTAACTATTCTCCATGTGTTGGGGGCTATTTTTGTAGGAACAACATCGAAATACTGACAGAACTCTAAGCACAAAGGGTTTGGTGGAAAAGAAAATCCACATTCAGCAATAAAGAGGCTGGGGAACCAATGTCCCTCAGCCAAGCGAAAATAATTTGAAGGCTCAGAAAGATCCTCCACAGTTACCCAAGATGGAATAGAGAAATCATAACGGAATTTCTCAAGAGATTCAATAATATAAACCATGGTGAATAAAAGAAATGAAGAAGAAGGAAGAAGATCTTACAGGAAAAAGGGAGATTTGTTGACAACGAACGAAAACAAGGATGAACGCACAAGAGAAAGAAAGACTATGGAAAACTCGAAAGCAAAAATTGGAAAAGGTAGAAGACGGTGAGATTGCCTATGAAGCTTAAATACTTTGCGTTGGGAAATGGCGAAAGAAATGATTACAAAAAGAAACTATTACGCTACCGGCGGCTAAAAGGACAAAAAGTGCGCGAAGATCGAAGCGCTTATAAAAATTCAAAAAGGTGGATTCAGCAAATTTGGAAAACATCTGAACACGGAAAAAATGCTCCTAAACACGAGGAAGGTCATTTAATATTGCCATATACCGAGAAAGAATGTTCCATATTCCTCAAAGTTCGAAAAATGAAACATTGGGGGCTTTTGTTGATACCAAAATTAAGATGCTGATATAGACGAATCATAAGAAGACACGTGTTGATCTACGTGGCACAATAACAACGAAGAGGTTTATTTCCCCGACCAAGTCTCACTCGCTCCGAGGAACTCCAGCGCTCCGAGGAACTCCAATACTCCGAGGAACTAAGGCGGTCCGAGCTGCATCTCGGCCACAGCATTGATTGCCAGATAATCAACAGTTCAACTATTCATTGAATGCTTATCATACAGACGTATACTCTTAAAAGGCATTAATTGTTTACCCTTTCAGATGTACAGCCTAAGGGCTATAAATACATTGTATCACCCTCATTATAGGGGACCGGATTCTCTTGATAGAATTACATATCGAGAACTCCAAAACACTTGGCAATAACAGAAACAGTGGACGTAGGCCATTCATATAAGGCTGAACCACTTTAAAATTCTTGGTCTCATTTATATTTATCTGTGATTAAATAATTAGAAGAAATCTAATTTTTTACATCAACAATCCTTAAGAGAGAAAGGAAAGAGTTTGAGTCATGTAAACATCGAGAGAACATTTCTGATCGCTAAAAGTAGATCACACCTACTCAAACTCTCTCACGTGGAGTTATGGTTGCTCACTGTCCATGCCGTGGAAAGTAGGTAAAAGTTGAATCATTCCATTATGGAAATGAAATTGCACGACATTGTAAGGAAAGATGATGCATGAAGAGAGGTGGTCCTCTCCAGTTATAGGTAGTCTCTCATGGGTCGATAGGGAGGATCGACTTCCCCTTAACTATCGCACTTGCTTTGATTGTCGGACATGGAGTTAGACTCAGAGTGGGCTTCGATATGAGATGAGATTGAAATAGAATGAGATAGAGATAGTCTCTAACAGTTCGAACGTTCGTTTAATGACGAGGATTCAACTATAGGAATTGAAATACTATCGCTCGAGTCTTACATAATCGAATTTGGATTACTGATTGGAAACCTGTTGTCACAGTGACCACAGGAAATGGGAGAGTGTAAAGAGAATTTATAAGAAACTTGAATTATCCGAAAATGGTGCCAAAAAATTAATGCTCTAAAAATAGTGTCTGATTCAAGTGAAAATCTACTACAACAATTTGTATCCGAGTAAGTCTGAATCGTATTCCACAATGATTGAACACTCCTAAGAGAACTATAGTGGGTTAAAATTTATTCTCTGAACGTCATAAAGATAAAGTGTAAAAGATGATTTGTTGTTTGAAGTGGTGAGATTAAGTAACCGCTATACCAAAATTCACTTAATTAATAAAGAACGGGTTAACTATGAAGATAAACTGAAACGAACTAATATAAGCTTAAGATCAAGAGATAAAAGGGATTGAGGATCATTCTTCCACCTCGGATTTGCTAAGAAGATAATAGGATATGGTTCAAATTAATTCTAATCGAGCATAACTAATTAAGTTCGAACATCAACCATGTAAAGGTAAAACTCATCGATGGAGGATTAGGGGTTAATTAGTTACTGCTAAATGGGTTATTTTTGTAGTAAAGCATCAAAAACTACCCTGGCATGACAAGGTAAGTTAAGAGACTGGGGTACTCCATTACCAGCACATGAAGTTCCATTAGAACAATTATAAACCAAACCCAAAATATAAAGATCAAGCATCCAAGGTGGGATCATGATCTCAAACCATAAGTATAGCTACTCATCATGAAAACTAAGCTACAAATGAAAAAGAACAAAATAATTAAGAAATTCATCTAGTTAAAGACAACCAATACAAGAAATGGTAATAAATGCAATTTAAAGCTAAAAGAACAAGTAGGGAAGAAGTAAATAAACCTTTCTTGTATTAACAACCGCAACCTTATAAATAATCAATGCTTTAGATAGAGCTAAGAACAATAATTGAACTTGATCTAGGAGAGGGAATAGAGAGTTTATATCTTTAGAAAGTTTCTAATAATAGAAATCTTATTTGTAAAATGAGGAAACAAAAAGGATATACCCAAAAAAATTCACAAATGGCAAACTAGTAAAAACATAGAAATAGGGCCGAATCGACTCGATACCAATCCAAATCGATTCGCTAATGGGAAAATGTTTCATTAAATGAAACCGAATCGATTCGGTTGGGACCCGAATCGATCCGCACCTGCTCTCAAATTAAGGAAGGGGCTGGAATGGACTTATTTGGCCCAAGCTTCACATAATCGTCCAGAACATCCTCGATACAACTCAGATTCATGAATCGTTTGAGACCACGCGAAGATGAGTCAAAGGGAATCAAATTTTGTGAAGAGTTCGGGATCGAAACCCGAATGCTGAATTTACTAAATTTCCCCCGACATCGTAACTTTTAATAAAATTTTCCTGAAATTCAAGGAAACTTCATATCTTGCATTCTCGAGACATATAGAAGCTCAATTAAGGCACAAAGAATATATATGATGAAAATAGGGTTTAATTAATAAATGAGCATAAGAACTGGGAATAACATGCATGGGAATGCTAGAATGTATAATTTAACGGGGGTATTAAATGCAATAAACATGACTAATCATTTATCCATAGTTATTTTCTTCTCCTAAATTCTAATTGATTGTAATAATTAGTTTTTTTTTAATTATTTCATTTAATTATTGTATTTGGCAGAGTATGTGAGGGGATGTAATTTTTTATTCTATTATGTATTGATCTTTGATGAATTTTATAGGTTCTGCATAAGATTGGAGGTTTGTTCATAGTGGTTTAAATAACTTTTAGAAGATACTGACCGAACAGAAGATAGAAAGAAGGATGCATGGTTTTGTCGAGGCCCTAGCCACTATAGAGGCACAACAAAGGCACTATAGCTTCCCCTTAGGCATTATAACAACCCCATGAGGCCATATAATGGCCTCCTCATTCGTTTGTTTATAAAATTTCTTTTTACATTAGTATTGCCCTTTTGGGGATTTTTTTTTCAACATTTCAACTTTGGCAAAGATTCTTTTCGAGGGATTTTCTATCTCCAAGGATTCCACTTAAGGAGGATATGTCGACCATGGTGGATTGTGATTTTCATATCCTATTTGATAAATCCTTGCTCATGTTTGTGCTTGATTATATTTATCATATCTCTTATGTATTTTTTTTTGCATAATTTCACGTGTTAATTAAGTTAATTAATTAGTGACACCTCTTTTTCACGAAGAACATAAATTTAATTATGAGACCGACCTAGATCACTATTTTTCGGGAAAATCTATTTGTATTTATTCTTTTCTAAATTGAATATAATCATGTAATTAATTTAAAGGTATATAATACATTTTGATCTCCGGGTTATATTTTATTTATTTTTAATTTAAAAAAATTAAAACAGTGAGATTGGGAAATTTAATTTGTACAAGTAAATTGACAATTATCAAAGAATTTAATTCAAGGATTTAGAATTGAATGATTTGTTGTTAAAAAAAAAAGAGGTTTAAAATATTATGTGGGAGAGGGGTTCCCACAAAAACCCCGAGTTTTGAGAATGTGATGTGATTACTTCCTCATGTTAACTTGATCTGCCCCCTCATTAAAGGGATTAATCATGACATCCAGTGTTCTAAGGACTCTTAAGTGATAGTTCATTAAAATTAAATGTAAGTGAGTTCTGTCCTCCCATCGAGGAAGTTCTTCACAATAGGGTCTGATTTCAATGAACGAACCGATGGTATAAACTGAAATGCTAATACAGATATCCTACCCATTAGATTTACTATCATTAGATATGGGACCAAAATTGATTGTCTATTCATTATGTTGGACAAGAATTTCCTAGGTTATCCGAATAACGTAATGAAATATGAAAATTTGTCTAGTTTAAGGTGATATGATTTAAACAACCATCAAGAAATCTCACATCTTAAGGGAACTAGGATGTCAAAGGGATAAATTTTAGATTAGTGGTAGAAGGATGTCATTTTAAAATATATTTGAATTAATTATCATATTATAATTAAAAATTAATATTTTCTATTACAACTCTATTATTTCAAAAATGAATTCAACTTCCACTCACTATTTTTAGTCATGAATTTTAGATTTATGGAGTGGAAAGATGATTGGATATTATTATAACTTAAGAGCGTAATTAATTTATTTAACCTATGATTCCCATCAACATTTTAAAAATACTGATGTGATTAACTCCTAGCGTCAGCTCTGTCTACTCCCCCCAAACGGATGTTATTAATAATAAAATAATAGTATTATAGAATCTATGGTAATCATTATAAATTAAGTTTTACATATCTTTGGTCCCCGACTAGGGATGTTCCATAAGTACATGTTTAATTTTAAATAATTGACTGATGGGAATTTGTAAACGCCCGTGTGGGTTGATGACTCTCAAGTAGGAATCATGTTATTAAAATGATTTTCATAATTGGTTGATTATGGGATTTTTCGGATTATATATGGTGGGGAAACCCGGATCCATTTTGCAATCCGGGAGTTAGTATTATCGGCAGCCAAGGGGTGGTTTTACTTGTTGAGAATAGATTTACTTCCTTTCGAAAAAAGAGGTGGAATAATAAGGCTAAGTCTCAAGTACAATGGTTTTGGGTTAAGAATGTTCATATTCCTCATTAGTAGTGAAGAAGATAAAATACAGGTGTTTTCATTACAAATAGTTAGAAATTTTATAGTAATGGTGTCCACTTTTCCTTGCACTATAAGGAAAAAGGAAAAGGTAATGGTTTTTCTCTTAAAAGTAAATGTAATATTTACAGTCCGATTTATGATAAACTAGTGTGTAGACGTGAGAACCACACATTAGGGTTGCAGCTCTTTGTAGAGGTACCACGTAATCGGATAATTACTTAGAAGAGATATGTTACTAATAATGGATAATAAGAATAAGTTGAAAGTATGTAAGAGAAAAATTTATGATTTCCTCATCAAATTTATAGTTTGGCATATTTCGTTACACTGCTACACTATCATGTATATTCTGGTTTGTTCCAGCAGTAAGGGTGAGCTCCGGACTGTGTGGTTAGGTGCAAGGTACACCAGTTATAAGAGGATAATTTATGTTGGTGGGTTCCTCTACAGCGTTTCCACATTTTAGCTTGCATTGAGGTATCCAAAGGTCACATTTGTGTGGAGGTTCTGGGCATAGAAAAACATTAATCGAAGATAAATTAGGGACTAAAAACACTAATCGAAGAATAAAGAGGAAATACCGTCACTATAATGATCAGAAAAGGTATATGAGGTAGATTTAGTGTTAACTTATGTTATGTTTTTTTTAACTTGTTTAAATCCAAAATATTTTTAAAAATGTTTTTTAGAAAATCGGTTGGTCGTTTGAATGACATTAGGTATGTCGTTCGAATGAGACCTTGTACCTCATTAGATCAGGTTCCAACGAACTTCAAACGAGAATTATTTTTACCTACTCTTGTTTCTCATTAGATAATTCACTAGAAGTTTCTTAAACGAGATCATGTGCTTTGTTCGAGCAAGTTGTACAAATAAGTGAAGTTTTATTGTTATATTGGTTCCAAACTCAATCTTTTCATTCTTATATCTTTTGGAATCTTCATCCTATTTCAGAGGTATGAACTTACAATTTGTTGTAAGCCTTTTTGAACCTATTTTGTGATTAGACACATTGGTTTTTCAAAATCCGAACCCCTTGAATATTTTTGATGAATTTATCAAACCGAAAGAACACATTAATTTTTCAAATCATTATGGAGTTTATTCTTCATTATTGAGGTGAGGAAGCGAGGTTCTAGAGGCCGATCGGTGGTTACCAAGCTAAATGTTGGGGGCATTCCTGGATATGCACCATTTTTTCTTACCAACAAGGAAGGAGACTGAGCTACGATACATGGCATTGTCTAGGTCTGTAAGTTTGTTTGTGCTGTCTGTAATACCTTAGTTGAAACAGTGCTGAAAAGGGTTTTTTGCCAAAGTTTTTTTCCCATATCATGTTTATTTTTTTGTTTGTTTGATTTAGATTCGAAATCATGCATTCTTAGTTTCACACAATTAATCAAGACAATATTGGATTAAAAATTGAACTTGGATTTTTTGTGACCTAATTTATGGATTCTACCGCTGGCAATATAACCAGACCTCTTTGTATGTTTTTGACAATTTTATCAACAAGATATCTAATTTAGATTGTGATTATGACATAAAATAATGTATGGAAACTGATTTAATATACCTGATTTTAGAAATGTTGATTTCATTCTCTAAATTGGTTTCAAATAGATATTTGATTATTTTAATAAAATTATTTTTATAAAAATTGGATACCTTTTATATGTTTTCATACATTGAAAAGAAATTTATGCATTATAAGGTTTATCTCACCAATATAACTCAAATAGTAAAATGAATAATTTGAATGGACAAATCATTAAAGATAAACTTTCCTTCTTAGTATAACCAAATACAATTTTGCATTTACCCTTAGGTAATTTAATTTTAAAATGAATTTAAAGAGAAGTTTAAAATGGACAACTGGGTTAATTGGAAATGGAGTCACTTTGAGTCTTGAATCCCGTTTAGAAGGTAAAATGACCAAGGGTCATTCAAGCCTTAAGATAAATGAGAAGATGTATTGAAAATGGTTCATTTTGATTTATGTGGTCCAATGACTATATGGTCAAGAGGAGGTTTTGAGTGTTTCATCGATTTCATTGACGACTACGCAAAGTACGACTGCATTTACATTATGCACCACAAGTTCGAAACTTTTGATGAGTTCAAAGTGTACAAGGATAAGGCAGAGAAGAAGTGAGATAAACTAGTCCAAACTATACGATCTGATCGTTGGGGTGTATACCTCTTATGAGAATTTGTGAATCATTTATCGGAGGTTAGGGTTACATACCATTTTTTCACATTGGTTGTTCCACTTCTTAATGGTGTAGAGGAAATGAAGGAAGAAACCTATTTTAAATATGATAAGGTCTATAATTGGTTATTTATTACTGAAAATTTCTTTTTAGGATTTTACATAAGAGGTGGAAATATATATTCTGAATTTAGTTTAATATAAATCGACCTCTTTAACTCCTAGGAACTATGGATTGGGTGCTAGCTCATTGTTGGGCATGTTCGAATCTAGGGGTTCCAGACACTCGTGCTATGGAAAGAGACATGGTAGTTGAAATCAAGGACATAAGTATGTCTTTTTGTTGGTTATACTAAAGGTTATAAAATTAGTTCATAACATGTTCCTTACTACAGTAAGTTCATAGATTATATCAATGCTAAATGTTATAAGAGGATTATGTAAAAAAATAAAAACCCAAATATAAGCCAATCTTACAAGATAAAAGGATCATCATATTACTGGTGTTGTTAGACCAACCTTAAAAGATGAAATACAACTCGATGTCGATAATACACTACCTAACCATAGTGGGACTATTATCGATAATTAGGATACATGATTTATTTATACTGGATAACAAGTGATCCATATTGTTGTCGGAGACTTAGGAGTGATCCCAATTAGTTGATGTTTTGGGTGATCATTTCAATGAGTTCCCATGCAAACACAAACCAGGTCCCAAGAAATAAAACGATACATTCAAAGGCAAGTTGTTTATCTTTGACTAATCACAATGGATACGAAAAGAAGATTCGATGTTTTGGAAACTGGTTTTTTGGAACTTGTAGACTTGTTGATGGGATAAAACCCATTTGGTTTAAGTTGATCTATAAGAAGATAAAAGATAAATTGATGGGAAGATTCAAACCTTTAAGTAACGACTTGCAAAAGGGCGTACTCATAAAGAAAGGGATTGACTATGAACAAACCTTATCTCTAGTAGCCATTCTAAAGTTTGTTGAGATTCTTTAAATGTTAAGACTTTGTTCGTAATGATTCTCTTGACATGTACATGGTAAGAAGTCAAGAAAGTAAGTTATGGAAACTTGTGCGATCCATTTATGGATATAGGCTAACACCAAGGTCTTGAAACATTTTGTTTGATCAGGAAATCAATCTTTTGATTTTGATCGAAGACCGAATAGTACTTATTTGTATAAGAATCTTGATGGAAAATGTGAAGGTATTTCTAGTAAAATTTGTGGATGATATTATCATAAATGGGAATGAGGTGGGTGTATTATCTTACATAAAAGTGTATTTATCCGGTTAATTCGATATAAATAACATAGGATAATCCAGCTACATCTTTATAATCAAGCTTTTACTAGATCAGATATAAAGAATGTTGGGCCTATCTTAAGTCACTTATATCGATATTGTAATCACTACATTAGCATCAAAATTAAAACAAAGGATTTACCTTTCAAGTATGGAATCATTATATATGAGTATCAATGTGATAAAACACTTGATCAAATATAATTAATGAGGAACATTCCTTATCTTTTGGCGATGGGAAGACTCAAGCATGTTACATTGTGTGCTAGACCAAAATTTTTTTCTCCATTGGAATTGTTAGAAGATTTGAGTCTCATAATCTTAAAAATTTATCGCACAAAGACTAGGTTTTTATCTATATAAGGATTTTAAGTTTTCTCCCTCAGAATATGTGTTGATCATAAGAGGTAGAGATGTAAGTTGGTGGAGTATGAAGCAATCTTGGATTGTTGTCTCCACTAAGGAGGCCGATATTATTTCCACTTCAGAGGAACTAACGAGGATGTATGGATTGGTAACCTTCAAAGTAGCTTTGGCGAAGTTCCTTCTAGTACAATTGACCATTACAATTTTGGTGATTATAGTGGTATAATTGCATGTTTGAGAGGACCTGTAATCCACAAAAAGCTTAAGCATATTGAGTGTAAGTTTCACATAGTTTGAGTTATCGAATAAGGAGGTAATAGGTCTATATCTTGGATTACATCGGATAACACCCTATTAATCCTTCAACGATTAGGGATATAGAGTTTCGAGTAGATGCATTGTGAGTTAGATGCATACGTAAATGGATTTAAGATGAAGTGGGAGATTGTTGGGGTTTCATCTGTAAAGGATGTATTATGTTTACAATTTAGTAAAGACGTGTCTGTTCATTTTGAAATAAGAATCATAGTTATGAGAATGCCAAATACTTTGGAATATATTTTATTTATGAATTTCAATTAGACTTAGTAGGAATTCTCGTTGTAGTTCAATTGAATAGTTCACATCCTAGATAATAAATGAAATCTTATCGGTATAGTTGCGTGTGCAATCCTAATACTTTTTCTCAAACTAAGAGAAGTTGTTTGATGGTTTGAGAACTTGTTTGAATGTTTAAAAAAGGATTGTGATCGATACATTCTAGAATGTATTGAACAGGACCACCACTGAGATTAAAGTCTAAGGAATATCAAGAATAGACTTGGGTAATCACACACCGTTTGAAATGGGTGCATAGATTCTTAATCTCGAGGGTTATGAGGATCGGAATGTTAGCAAAAAATTTCTTTTACTTGTATGGGGTCTATTCAATTATATATTGCATTAATAAGACCTCGCAAGTTTAGCGATCATTGTGTGAGTAGCTCTGAGATCATAATTCAGAGGAATCCGCATCTAACAGATATCTTTGATTGTTATACCCCCTGATAGACTTATATATTTTGTTTTTACAAGTTAAGTCGGGATGGTAGATTATTTTATAATCCGTTAGAGTAGCAAATACTTTATGTCTGGGAATGAAGTAATTAATTAGAGATTGGTTAAAATTGATTAACGATAAAATTGACTTGACTAAATGGGTATTTGACACTTAACGTGGGGAATCATATTATGTATTATAATATACTTTACAAATGAAACCTATTTTTAAGTGTTTTTGAGATAATTCCATTGGAGTACAGTCGTGATTATTTAGTGGAATTAATAGCGAGTAAATAAAGAAAGGAAGTAAATTACGACAATTATAATTTGATATTTTTGAGTATTTATCAAGAATTCAATTTAATTATTTGTCTTAAGCCCTGTAATATTCCATTACATAATTAATATCCCCAAAACTCTCTAAAAGCCCAATTTAGTTAAATCATATGATATATACTTGTTATATTTTGTTTGATCTTGGGTTTTAGGTTACTGATTCATTATGAGGGGTTATGGATAAATAGGAAAAACACTATTCTCATTTTTGTGAAAAGAGAAGTTGATTTCTCTCATATTTGACTAAAGTTTCATCTTTAATAGTGCCCACACCAAAGGCTTAGTTTGTGTGAATTATGTACTAGAAGATTTACGATGTTTGGATCCTGTTGGAAAGGTTTTTAAAGAACCTGAGAGGGAATAAAGACCATCATCTCCATTAATATATTTCTCCTAATACATATCGCAATAATATTTTGCAATAAGATTTGCGAGGTATTGCATTTGAAATCCCACTTTATGCTTCACACCTAGTTTATGTTTTTACTTTCCATTTCATGATTGATCGAAGTTCTTAGGGCTTAAATCTTTATATGTTTTACATCTCAATCCCATTTCCCATAATTGAAATGGGTTATGACATGAGGGAGAATATGATGATGCGTTCTCATAGATGGAAAAATTCAATTCAGTTTGGGTTGTTAATTACTAGGTAGTGTCTCCTTTCATAGAACTTGAACAAATCAATAAAAAAACACGATTCTTGCATGACAGTATAGAGGATGAGGTTTATATGTTTCAACCATCACTATGCAAAAACTAGAAATGATCACTATAGGGTGTTCACGATCCAAACCCGTGACCATGACTTTTAAATTGTGACCCAGTATTTGACCCTATCCAAGGGTGATCAACACTATCTATAAGGAGATTATTTTACATTCTCCAGTACCTTTAGAGTATGTCCTATACCGCTATAACCGTCGAAGAATATTCAAGAACATTCATACGTCAAGACGAATCCGAATATCAAGTTATTCAATAAGAAAAGCCTCTATGAGATAGATTTTGGTAAGGTTGTGTTTAAGTCCCTTAACGGTTCATATAAATGTGTTGGGATATTTTTTGACAATATTGTCTAAGTGTTGGAGCAAACTTTTTAAGTTTTTCATCAAAAGGTTTTTTAAGGTTTTGAGGCGGAGTTTTTTCTGGCAAAATAATTTTTATTTTTATTTTTCAATTTTTCGTTCTAGCGACATTCCTTCTTGTTCGAGCAGTAGTCTATCTCGCGCGAACCTCGTTGGAGCGACGCATGTCCCTGTTCCAGAAAGATGATGTTTTCGTTCGAGCGAGCCACCACATTAGATTTTCTATAAATTGGTTTTTCCAACTTCATTTTTTATCAGAAGACCTGCAAATGTTTAACAGATCAAACTACTTTTGGCAGAATACTTAGTCTTCTCACTTTTAGTGTTTTAATCATTTTGTTTTCAATTCACAAAGTCTAAATTTTTTGTATGAATTGTTTTGGAACCCAAAGACACATCTTTGATGAAGTTTCTCTTATATAGAAGATCTCGATTACTGATCTAGGTGCTCTTCAGGGGAGTACTGGGTTGACGAAAACTGCGTGTTATAGGGAGTGCTCATGGGTATTCCTGGGCAAATTGGAGCTACGATTCTTGTTGACTCTAGGCTGCGGTCTATGTGAGTTTTCCAGTGGTTAACTCATTGAGGTTTTCATTATAATCATTTGAAGTATTAAAGTGAAGTAACGGTTTACCCAAAAGTTTTTTTCCCGAAATTTGCGAGTTAGGAATTTTATTTGTTATGGTCTGACACACACACACACACACACACACACACACATGTAGTTTCATGTTTAGGGGCTTATTTCATTTGGTTTAAAATTGACTCCACTTAAATAAGTTTAAATTGGGAATTTATGAATTTATTTAAATCGGTATCATGCACGACAATCTACAAATTGGTATCAGAGTAGGTTTCATTATGTTATTGGGAATTCCTATTTTTCCAAAAAACTTGTGTGATATTGATTTGTTTTGAAAAATCTTATTTTAAAAACTGTCGCAATGTTTCCGAATGAAAACTTATATAATCGCTTGTCAATTTTTGACATGCCTAATTATGCTTACTGGAAAGCCTGCATGAAATCACATTTAAAAGCAATCGATGAGAGAGTTTGGGTAATTTGTTAAAGAGGCTGGACTCCTCCCACTGTCACCACAAATAATGTCATGAATTTAAAACCCATGTTAGATGGGACTGAGGATGAATTTAGGTGGAGAACTTTTAAATCACGTAGACTTAGTGCAATTTCCGAACACGTCACCCCCGACGAGTTTCGACGTATTATGACATGAACCACGTCTAAAGAAGCGTGGTATGTTTTGCAACTAACCTATAAATGAACTATCACGGTCAAAGAGTCTAAAATTCAAAATTTAACTACTCAATTTGAAACAATAACCATGCTTGAGACTGAGTGTTTTTATGACTTTTATGCACTGTTATCTAACATTGTCAACACTAGTTTCAATCTTGGTGAGACTATACCTGTTGTTCGAGTGGTTAAAGAGATTTTAAGATCGCTTCCAAAACATTTTATCCTTAAAGTGACTGTTTTGAATACCTTAGGTAATTTGAGTCGTCTAAAATTAGAAGAGCTGGTAGGAGACCTCCAGACATATGTGATTCACATGTTTCCTGACATTATCAAACATACAGATAGAGGGATATCACTTAAAGTCCATTATAAGAAGACATATAAATTGAGTTTTTGTGAGTCCGAGTCTGAGGACGAGTCTGATTTTGATATGCCCATGCTTGAGATTTTTTTTTAAAGTTTCACAAGTTTTCAAAACAAAATTCTTCTAATAAAAGATTTTTTGAGAAAAATAAAAATGAGGCCAAAGAGAGAGGTGATAAAGAAGGTGAGAAAGAGGAAGAAGATAAGTGTTTTGAGTGTCAAGTTAGGGGTCATAAATCTTTATAGTGTCCCACTAGGCTAAAGATAAAGGGCTAGAAAATTGACATGCTAGCCAGTCTTAGCGATAGTGAGGAAGAGGTAAAGGATTCCGAGGATGAGTCTTCACATGGGAAGTTTATCGCCTTTTTAGCTAGCCACATGAGCACACCTAGTTTGTCCCACGATGATAAGGATACTTGTGCAAGTGAGACCCCCGAGGATAATATGAGTGTTTTTTGTGAGTCTGGGAGTGAGTGCGCTAGTGAGGGTGATAGTGAGCTCCAGATTGCATTTGGAGATTTGTATGTCGAGACCCTAAAGGCCAAAAAGTTGAAAAAGACCTAAATCTTAGGGTGAGAGATTTGGATAGAGAGTTATAGAGTTTGAGGGTGTTTGAAGCGAAAGAAAGTCAACTCGAGAAAGTGAGGGTTTCTTTGAGTGAACAGATGATTGCTTTAGATCGGGAAAAGAGTTATTTGACTAACATGGTGTCTAGTTTGACGACACTTGTATCCCAACTTGAGAGTGATCTTGAATATGCCCAGGAGGCCAAAGTACCTTTAGAGAATGCATCTAAGAAGGTTGGTAAGATGTTTCTCAATCCTATTTTGGGTAGATGTGAGAGTTTAGGAATAAGTCATGACAGCGCTTCTACTTCCCACGTTGCACCCGAGCCGATTACCAAGTTTGTGATAGATCCTAATGAGTCTCAACCTAACCCACCTAGGCATCCCATACTTGATAGGTGAACGTGTAGGAGATATTTTGAGAGATGTTTACATATGCCTGTTTATGTTGCACAAATTGCAAGAAGAGAGGAAACCTTAGGGAGTTTTGGTTTAAGTTGGGTCATGTGTCACGTTTTGCTACTATACGTGTTCACACACACGACCCACACATGATCCTTGAGATGATTACACGATAGAGTTTTCACATCTTAGGGAGGATGTAAAGTTTTTAGTCAAGACTTCAGATCATTTTATGGAGGTTTTTCATAGGATGCCACCACCTCTGGAAAACTCCACCACACCTAACGGTTGAGGTTTAGTCATTTTTGCTAGCATCAGATGATTTTCATGATGATACTTTTATCTATTGCTAGCATGTACCATTTTTGTAGTTATGTTTTCCATTTTTGATATTTTTTGAAAAATAGAAAAAGAATTTCATTTTTTTTTCGAAAAATTTGAAAAAGCCAAAAAAAAATTATTTTGATAATTTTTTTGGAAAAAGTCAAAAAGAGTTTTGAAGTTTGTTTTCAACCATATATGAATGGAAATTTAGGATGACCGAATCAAAATTTCATTACATATCCATGTGATGATTTGATAATGTTTTGATATGCGTCCTCATTTCATTTTTTTTCTTTAGAATGTTTGGAGTCATTGAGATGTACTTTGTGATTACTACCTACATGATTGACTCATAAGTTCCTTTAATGCACACTTTCATGATTTTTTTTATTATTTTACTTGTTTATCACATATTGGTCTCAGTGTTGTCATCCCAATTCTATCTTTAAAACAAACCATATGAAATAAAACTTTACAATGGAAGTATTGCATGTAAAAACTGTTTACCGTGAGGAATTTAAGTGCAAAAAAATATGACGAGTGAATCACGGGAAAGGGCTACGAGATTTCAGAATTAACTCGTCGTGAAAGACACCATTTAAAAGAGCCTGAAAAAAATTTCAAGGCAATAAAAATATAAATATGCCAAAAAGGGGCAACCTCAAAAGAAAAATAATGCATTGTTATTTATGCGGGAGTTTGGATGGAAAAAAATGCAAAGCAGGTTTGCACGCTCTGATAGTGTCATGAAAAATCATTTATAGTTTTAGACATTATTGGTGTGAGAATAATTCTTGACTTCGATGTGTTGATGGATTGACTCGATGTCATTTAAATTCAACACTTTCAACACTTGAGGACAATTTTAAGATTCATTTTTTATGAGCATCGTGCACATCTGTTATGTTTGATTTCTTTGATTTTCCTATAGAAGATGCTCACACCCATTCATTATGTTTCCATGATTTGGTTGTCTTAATGTGAATTCATTGTGTGCGATGTTTTTAAAATTATTTTCACATTTTTGTTTGAAAAATATTGAAAAATAAAAAATAGTTTGTGGAAACTTTTGAGTTACTCTTTGCATGATCGCAGTTTGATTCATATTTTCTATTCATGTTTGTCGTGATGACTCCATGTTTATTTTGTTTATTCGTTTCCTTGTCTATTTCAGACAAATAGAAAGGGATATAACAAATTATGGGGGAGTTTTTACATTATCGTTCAAACTCAATGCGTCACGAAGGTATTTCCTTTATCTCATATATGTAGGTACAACGATTGAAGATCATATGTTTCATACCCTCATGAGAAAATCTTGAATATTTATAGTTTTTAATGTTGAAGATTTTTGAAAAAAAATGGTATTAGATTTGTATAGGCATTTTAATTTGATAATTTAGTTATTTTTTTAATTTGGACCGGCATAAACATAGAATCAGATTTGTAAGGACATTATTTTACATTGTACCTTACTTTTATAGTATGTCGTATACTGTTACAACCGTTGAAGAAAATTCAAGAACATTCATACATTAAGACGAATCCGAATATCAAATTCTTCAATTAGAAAAATTTTCGTGAGACAGATTTTGGTAAGGTTGTGTTTAACTCCCTTAACGGTTCATATAAATGTGTTGGGATATTTTTTCAAAATATTTTCTAAGTGTTGGAGAGGACTTTTTATGTTTTTCGTGAAATGTTTTTATAAAGGTTTTGAGGCGGAGTTTTTTCTGGCAAAATAAAAAAAAATTATTTTAAAATTTATCGTTCAAGTGACATACCTGCTCGTTTAAGCGACACTATATCTCGCGCGAAGCTCGTTCGAGCGATCCACCGCCTTAGATTTTCTATATATTAGTTTTTCTAACTTCGTTTTTTATCAGAAAACCTGCGAATTTTCAATAGATGAAACTGCTTTTGCAGAATACTTTGTCTTCTCACTTTTAGGATTTTAATCCTTTTGTTTTCAATTCATAAGTCCCAATTAATTTTGTGAATTGTTTTTGAACCCAAGGACTCATCGTTGTTGAATTTTCTCTTGTAGAGAAGATCACTACTTCGGATATAGGTTCTCTTGAGGGGAGTACTCGGCTGACGACGACTCTGTGTCATAGGGAGTGCTCGTGGAAATTCCTGGGCTGAATTGGACCTGCAGTTCTTGCTGACTCTAGGTTGCGGTCAATGTGGGTTTTCTATGATTAACTCATTTCAGATGTCATTGGGATCATTGTAAGTATTATAGTGAAATAAAGGTTTTATCCAAAAAGTTTTTTTTCCAGAAATCTTTGAGTTAGATATTTTATTTGTGATGGTTTGACACACACACGTGGTTGCATGTGTATGGGCTAATTTAATTTGGTTTAAAATTGACTCCAATTAAATGAGTTCAAATTACGAATTCGCAAATTTATTAGAATCGGTATCACGCACGACACTCTACACTATCAGCTGGTCATGAACCAAAATTATGATCCTTATGTTCATGATCCACAATAGTGACCCCGTTATCAAGGAAAGTGGCACCAAATTGGTTACATTAGTGATCATGGTTGTGGACCTTGACCAAAGACAAAAGACAAAAGATCATCACCATTTAGTGTAAAATATGGTCACGATTCTCAATTGTAACCCAATACTGTGACAACCCTTGAATTCAAAATGGTCACAGAAAGGGGCTCATTATTCGAAACCCTAACCAAGTTGACAAAAGCATGACCATTTAAATTAATTCAAAGTGTTCATGGTCTGGGTTACGGGTCTGTATTGTGACCCCATTTTAGTTATAGATAAAACTCATTTCATTTTCAACATTTTACCCAAACTATCTCTCTCTCTCTTTTAAGACTAATTGACTTTCTCTCCCTTTCAGACCTCTACCATCAAATACCACCATCATCATCATCATCGGATACTATTGTCATCATCACTGGATACCACCGCCACTGGACGATCGAATCTCTCTCATTTTGTTGGTTAGGTCACTCTCTCTATCTATGTATATGTATATATGTATATAATTGTGTATGTGTATATATATATATGCGCCAAAATATTTGTGTGTGTATGTATTTGTATATTCCACTCAGGGTTAGGGCAAAAATAACCCTAAACATGATGTATATGGTTTGGTTTAGAAAGTTAACTATGGGTTCATTGTCACAGGTAACATAAATTTTGAGATTTTTATTCCAACCATCATACGTGATTTTAATTTTGATGTATATGGTTTATATGTACAAATACATCCAAATATAATATTGATTGCCAAATAACACTTAATTTTAAAACTTTACACATTTTAAATGTTAATATTTATATTAAATATTATTTTGATGGAATATTATTTTGGAAAATTTACAATTAGGTCCACTTGTTATGCCACTAGCGTGAACTTTTACAAGAAAAAAATTAGTGGACCTAAGTGTTTAAAATTTGACAAAATTCCTTTAGTGTTTAAAATTTGTTTGTGAGGGACCTAAGAGTACTTTCCCCTATTATATTTGAATGTATTTGTACATGTAAGTAATTATATTTTATCACATTTAATTTAAATAATTTAACTATCGTAAAAGAATTTTTTGTTATTTGAAATTGCTAAAAAAAACTAGAATGACAAAAAATAGTAGGATGATCTTTTTATAAGTTCAAAGAATACACTTTAACATGTTTGTGTATGTATATATATATATATATATATATACATACATGATTTAATTTCTACGATTAATATTTGGATTGGTTGTTGAGTAATCATATGAGTAGGAATGGTCTAGTTAATGAATAAAGTAGGATTGTTAACATTTTTTCTTATTGAAATTATATCTTTATTAATTTTTTTTCTTCTAGTTCCATGTGCACATGCAATTTAAGAACAAATATTGAAGCTCGTCTCATTTTATTTTCTTTCTTTATTCAAGTAATTTTACTTATATGTTCTTTTATTTAAAATAGCCTTATGTATATTTATAAATTTTTGATTGACTATTGAGTATGTGTTCATCCCTTCCTTAAGTGGTTGTTATTTGGCTATATACAAGTTAGTGGAAGGACTTTCATATTAGTGGGCACGTAACAATTTTAGGATTAATTTAATTAAAATGAACTAAACTTGGACTTCTTGTGTTTGATTGATTAATTAAAAACTATTAGTTAGTTTATGTTGATATTGTGCGGATGAATATTAGTACATATATCTTTGTGGTTAACTGTTGTGGAGGTATTCACCCCTTTCTTAAGTGACCGTTGTTTAGGGGAACACTAATTGGTGGAATGACTGGCATATTTTATAATTGATTGATCTATAATTAACTAAAATTAAACTTGTTGTATTCGATTGATTAATTACAAAACATTAGTTAGTTGATGTTGAAATTGTGTAGATGAATATTAGTGTTTTTGTTTGTCAACTATTGTGGGTTTGTTCACCCATTCCTTGACTGTTTATTGTTTAGGTGAACATATATTGGTCGAAGATCTTGCACATTGGTGTACACAGACTAATTGAAGGATTAATTTATTTGAAATGAACTAAAGTTGGACTTTTTGTGTATGATTGATTAATTTGAAGATACTACTTACTTGAGGGACTCATATTAATTTTAGTATTCATTAGTGTCTTTACTCCTAGTATTTGTATGTTCTCCCACATGAAAAACTCTTTTATACATTTTTCATCTTCTCATTCACGTTAGAAAACACTGCTCATATTAACACCCTCCTTTTATATATCTTCTCAGGAAAAAGTTGAGTCATGATGATAATTATTTTCAACAGCTGACCAGAGGTTACAATTACCCAGCACAAAAACCTCTTTTATTAGTGTGTGTCATATAGAGGGTACTCCTATTTACCAATCTGGGAATAAAAATTGAATAATTTAATTACCTAATAAATCGTGGAGTTTATCCCTCCCAACCATATATGTTCAATCATATTATATTTTCATTGTTAGAATGTTGGGATCAGGCAATAGAGAATATAATTCGCATTAATAACCCCGACTCTACACTAATGCTAGCGACACTATAAGAAAAAGGTGAAAAAATATTCATCCATTGTTGATACAATTTCGTAAAAATTGCATTCACACAGATTGTGGTGTGTCATAACATATGCACGTTAAATGCGAGCTTGTGAAAAACTTGAAGAAGGAAAGGCTTTGATTTCTTATCACATACATGTATGCGACAAACATAAATACACTTCCACCCATTTGGCCACAAGTATATTTTCACAAAATTATAAACAATAATACCAATTGGATGACATCAAACACATCGATCATGTCATAAAAGATCTTAAAAAGGTACACACATATATGGGTATAAATTTATATATGTGATAGTCATACATTCTTTGGTATTATTTATTTATTTTTTATAGGAAATGTTGAACAGGAAAATACATAGACAAGCAAATAAAAACACTCCTTTTCCATCTAAATCCTATCCCAATCATCCACCAGATTTCTCGACACCTATGGGTTTACAATACTCTGCCCTAACGCAAGTTTATTCTACTACTCCATCTACAATGTCCTTGAGTCATTAAACTAATCAAAAACTTTTTAATCAAACTCCCATTATAGAGGAATACCAAGCACAATATAAGAAGAAAATCGGGTTCCCCATTAGTGGGAATCCTATCAGTAACAAAAATGAGGTACACATTTTAAAAACTTATTGTTTGGATGTCCAGAAAAGATGAATGTAGGCACCAGGGGAAGATAACTGGAAGAATATTAATCGTGTCGTAAAGGATTACTTTTGGTATTAACTTTGTAAACATTTTACAGTCCACCCAGTTCTAAGACAATTTTTCTTTCCAGAGTAGATGAACAATTAAAAACCTATTATAAGACTCTCCATAAAGTTCACATCCCGATGGGCATATTAACACTAACATTTTGGGATTGAAAGACAATGCTTTGCAAAATGTTAAAATTCCTGTCAGCCAATGGAATGACTTTTTGGAGAAAAAGGATACGGAGGAAAAACTTGCGCAAAGAGAGGAAATAGACATAATAATGTAAAATGTTGATATCCACAAACTTATGCCCAAATAATATGATGATTCGAATGATGAATTTAGGGAAAGGACTAAAGGAATTCGAAAGAATGGATTGACCGTAATCTGATCAACTTGTACATACATTCCAGACTTGGTAATTAGACCATAATAGTCTTAGATAAATTTGCTCCAAATCGGGTAAGTTTGAATTTAACAATCTCATATATACATGATATAATAAAATAATTTTGAAATTATAGTTCTCATTATAATCTTATAGTACACAAAATGAGAGAATGCATGATGAACAGTTAGTTTGAGTGCATCCCCTATAATATTGACTCATATATCATATCTAAGGTGCTTAGGGAGGATAAAAGGGAGAGGAAAATAAGTGTGGGATATAGGATGCCAAGACCAAATTAAAACACATCGCACCTGTATTGGATGAGATCTAGTTGGTGAGGAGTTACATATGGATCCAGGCAAAAGAAAAAGGCAATATGAAAGAGGAAGTGTCAGGTCTTCAGAAGGACATGAACTCTGTTCTCAATACATTGGAAGAAATGATGAATGAAATCAAGGGATTGTTCCAATTTATTAATCAACAACAAGGAGGATCTTAGTTCACGCCTCAAGGCTTTTCCTCTCACGCGCTTAAAGGGTTAACCTCCCAAATGGCTCTTCCAACATTCCCCTCTTAGCAACCTAATGCACCCTATTTTCGAGCATCACCATCGTCATACAAGGTGACTATGCTAATTAATATTATATAAGGGACTTGAATAATACCAAGATCATTGGTACATCCACACTCGTTTCCATAACTCGAAGAACACTTATGCATAGTCACTCTTTGCAAATAGGCGAGCCAAGATATTTGTGGATGTAATCCAACCGAGTTATGAACAAGATAATATGGATGTTGACAAAATGGGTGATCGGGCTACATTACATTAGTATAAGAAAGGATATATTGTCTAGACAATTTATTTGCTTGTGAATATTATGCGGTGAACAATGTTTTATTTTGGAATAAGTTTGTAATTTTTTTTTTCATATTTGGGGACAAATTTGTAATTATTTTAACTTTGTGGGACATGTGATGACATATTAATTTTAATTTTTCAGTGTTTAATGTCATCTTAATTTGTTTGGTTTTATTTCATATTGATTGAATGCTCGGATTGAACGAATTTTCTTGAATTCTTAACGTACAGTTCTTCTATGAAACCTGAGCTTCATTTCAACATATTTATATAGGTGAATTCAATTTTGAAAACTCTTTAATGGATTTATCACAATACAAAGAGTGGATGGGAGAGAGTATTAGAGTATCTGATAATCATGTAAAGTCGTTCGTGAATTTATTAAATATGCAAATGGAAATCCTATTAGTTACAAGATCCCATGTTTGTGCACCCGTTGTATGAATGAAAAATTTAAGGTTTTGGACGGCATTGAGTTGCATTTGCTAAGGTGGGATATATTTCAAGATATAAGATATAGACATTCCTCCAGGAATATAATGTCCCATATGTTTTGAAAGAATTACCGACACCCGACCTGGTGGAAGTAGTGAATGATTCTCCAGCACATTGTCCTTTAACTGACCTAATTAATGATGCTTATGGAGTTCATCACCCTCAAAATTACTAACCTATCGATTCAGATAATGTTCATTATGACCAAGTTAGTGAACAAGTTGATGGGAAATTACCCGAAGATCAGGAATGCATATGGTTAAAAGCCAATATGGCTAGACCTTTGTAGAAAAATTATAACGAAAATCACCTGGTATTATATCCAATGATCGGTTTGCATAATTTGAAGAGTTATTCTTATCAGTGTAGTAACAGCTTAATCAAAATTATTAAGTGCGGTAAAGACATTTTCCCCAAATAGAACACGTTACCAGATAATTATCCGACTATGAAGAATATCTTAAAGGGTTTGGGTTGGAAACACAAATCTATTCATTCAAGCAAGTATGATTTTATATTATATCGTAACGAACACGAGCTGAAGGATAAGTGCCATGTATGCAGTGATCCGAGATATACAGTTTGGGATAGTGGAAATGACAAACCCACTAAATTTATCTATAACAACCCGTATTTTTAGTGATTTTTAAATATAGGATTAATTAAATTAAATATGGGAAATTAATTTATAATTAATCTTGATTAAAATAAATATTAACTAGCGAGACAAGGGTTAGTATTTATTGATGTGAATTATATTTATTATTACTTGGGGAATAAAGTAATATGTGACTATGAATTTATTAAAATTGTCGCGAGTGAAAAGTACGACAGTTATAGAAATTAAGTCAGGACACGTGTGTCAGTCGTGTCAGGACTCAATTTAATGGAATAAAAAGAATTTAATTTTAAGTTATCCATATGATCATTTTGAGTGCGCCAAAGTATCCAGAAGGATTTATATAGTCATAAAAGTCTACCTCGGGGTTTAGTTTGGGTCGGGAGGTAGTTTTAGGCCAAATTGGCACCCCAGGAGGGCATTTTGGTCATTTGCATTTTTTGGAAAATAACACCTACGAATTTCTAAGTGCACTATATCTGACTAGAGAAGGGGGATTAGTGATAATTACATGAGAACAAAGAGAAGTCATAGAGAGGTCATAGGAGGAAGAGGAGAGGAGTTCCAAGGCTAAAACCACCTTCTTGTACCACCACCACCACCAGATTGTAGATCGAGGAGAGGAGAACACCAAAATACCCATCATCTTCAACAGACCAGACCTACCAAAAAAGGCAAGTGTTTAATCTTGAAAACTTATATCATATATAATATTCATTAGTGTAGGTTGAATTAACTATGAAACTCATGTGATTTGAAAGAATTTTTGAAGACATATATTATTATCTTGGGTGAAATTAATATAGAATAGTATCCTCCATGTAGGTAGTATGGAAACCCACAAAATTATATTGAATCTTGATGAAGAAATCTTAGTGTTTATGGGTATGATTGAATTCTAGGAAAATTTCTTGAATTAGAAGAAGTCTATGAAATTTGGTAAATTAAATCGTCGCTTTAGAAACTGTTTTGATCTGTTTTGCTTATGAAAATGGCTATTATGTTTGAGATGGCTCGTAGAAAATTCGGTTTTCTGCATTTTTTTCTCTGCGACATTTTTTCCAAAATGACCCTGAAACGCCTCAAAACTCCATTTTAAAAATATGGATAGATTCGTGGAGGAAATTTCAAGAAATGTTATTTTTAGTTGTTATTCCGTTGGAGGTTGCCTAGATTGATTAACCCTGATTCTTGTTCTATAATAAGGACATTAGGACTAAAGTGGAGATTAGGTTTACATAAAGTGAGATGAATAAATATTGGGATAATTGAGATAATTGTTCCGTTTGAGTTAAAACCTTGTGACGTAATTAATTCGTGGGAAATGGAATAACCTACGATGATTATTTGGGTAAATTAATAGTGGGAGAATTGGATTAATTACGTTAAAAGATTATTGGGTAGTGAATCATCCTAGGGAAAATACAATGGGGAGAATATTCATAAGTTAATAAATATATTAGTAGTATTAGTAAAGAAAAAAAAGTACTACATATGAATTATAATATTCGGGTTGTGTGTATACCTACTGATTTTTATAGGTATTGTGAATACATGTAGTATGATTTATTATGTGTATGACATACCTATGTTGCTTGCTATCACATGAGGTTTTTGAAAGGGGACAGTCTTATCCTGATGAGCCCATTGGGGGGATTTTAGATTTGGTGCCTCAGAACATGGAACCTAAGTATGGGCCATATGTGAGAACGGTACTATTGACGGTCATTAGGGTGCGTAGGTATATGCGTAGCCAAAAGACTTAGAACTATGTTCGCCTCCAATATGTGTGATTTGTATTTATGGTCCGTGAGAGATAATAAACTGGTTGTCCTTATTTTGTACGAGATATACCAAGACTTGATAGCAGAGTATGCATACACCGCAGCTGAGTCTACTGGTGCCGTATTAATGTGTGTATATATATATATATATGCTTGTTCTATTATCTACTGCATGAAATTAGTAGATGAGAAAGATTGTGAAATCTAAATTAGCTTAAGTATGTGAACACTTAATTGTACTTGTGAAAACTCTTACTCGGGATATTAAAGGTAGAAACATTTATTAATATTATATCAGAAATACGGGATATTATTATGGGTGATAGTTAGAAGGTTTATGCCTGTAATCTTGTTAGGTGTGATAACGATAACTAGAATGGTTTAGAGGTACGTTAGATGTGAACAATAGTTGAGAGGTGAGAATCTTATGTGAGAGCTCGAAAAGCTAACAAGTATAAAGTATTTTCTTTACCGCATTTTAAATACTTGATAAACTATTTTAAAATATTTTACATTCGAGATTTGACCCGTCTCCTGCAAATTTATTTTCTCTTGTGCAACTATTTTAGGTGTCCAGACACAGGAACGCCAGGCGTAGATTTCGAACGATTTAACGCATTGCTGTTATTGTGGAAGTTGTAGATCCTCATATTTATATGCCTCCACTCTTATCCTCTCAGTGTCATGATTTAGATATTTTAGTTAGGGCATGTCGCCCATTCTCAGTTCTCATTCATGTTAGAGAGATATTGTACTCAGTTTATTTTAGTATTCATTTTTTAGTTGGACTTAGGCTTAAAAGACGATGGCAAAAATGCATCTCGTTTAAGGGCCATCCACCCCACTACACCAAAATGGCCAAATTGTCACCTTTCAGTCGGCCACCCTTGTCACGATCATTGACCGTGACAACAAACACCCATTTTGTGTCACGGTCATTGACCGTAACAAAGAATTGTCATGGTCAAGGACCTTAGCATGACCGTGACAATGTCTTCAGTAAAAAAATCACTAGGCTTTTTTTTCCCACCGTTTTTTGGTTTTCCCTCTCTCTCTCTCTAAGCGATTTCAGCTCTCTCTCTCTCTCTCTCTAAGGTATTTTTTTTCCTCTCTTTCTCTTTCATTTCTATATGTGTGTGCATGTGTGTATATATATGTGTGTATATGTATGTTTATATGTGTGTGTATATATGTGTGTGGTGGTGTGGGGTGGGTGAGGGGGAAGGGGGTGGTGGGGGTGGGGGTGGGCTGTGTGTACGTGTGTGTGTGTGTGTGTGTGTGTGTGTGTGTGCAGGTGTGGTGGGAGTGGGGTGAGGGGGTGGGGGTGGGGGTGCGGTGGTGGTGGTGTGTGTGTGTGGTGGGGCAATCTTAACAATTGTATAGCTTTAATTAATAAATTGTATAGCTTTAATTGTAATTTTAATTGTATAGTTTTAGATGAAAGAAAATTAATAATTAGTGCCCATTTCATATGAAAGTAGGATTGCCCCTCATTGTAAATTAGTAAATTAATAATTGTATACTTTAATTGTTAGTTTAATTGATGCAATGAATTAATTGAGTAGATGAACTAGAAGGAGTATGGGATACAAATTTGTTGTTGACATTGTTGTTGGATTTTTTTTTTTAGTAAATGTTGGGTTGGTTAGTTCTAAAAGTGGCATGACCACTGGATTATTGTCCATATGGGGGTGGAATTTTTCAATTTTTTTTTAAAATTACTTTGTATATCGAACAATATATATATAGTATGATAATTAAATGAAACATACTTGAAATATATAGTGTGACAAAAAAAGTTGTCTCGCCCCAAATTGTCACGGTCATTGACCTTGACAAGTTGAACTTGTCAAGGTCAATGACCGTGACAATTAGGCAGATTTGTTGTAAGATCTTAGGTGCACTAAAGTCATGTTTATATCCATTACCTACACAGTATTCTGTAACACCTGAGTATATGAATTCTCCACCTCTATCACTTCTTATGCGAGATACTTGGGTGTCCTTCTCGTTCTCAATTTTTAAAAGAATTTTCAAGAACTCACGGAGGGTGTCAGATTTATTTTTCGTAAAAGCGACCCAATTAAATTGTGTACAATCATCCACCATTATAGGAATATAACTGTTACCACAGAAGCTAGTTCTAGAGGGGGCAGGGGCGGGGGAAGGGGGAGGGGTAAGGGATGGAGGGTGGGTGGTGGGGTAGGGGTGGGGGGTTGCGTGTGTGTCTCCATGTGTGTGTATGTACGTAGTGTCGCTTGTAAAAGAATTGATTGATTATTAATTTTTCTAGCAAATTAATATATGATTGCCCCTTATTGTAAATTAGTAAATTAGTATATGATTAATTATGACAGTAGGATTGCCCCTCATTGTAAATTAGTAAATTAATAATTGTATACTTTAATTGTTAGTTTAATTGATAAAAATAATTATTGTGTGTGTAGTGGGGGGCAGGGGGTGGTGTGTGTGCATGTACGTGTGCGTGTGTGTGGTGGGGGAGGGGGTGTATGAAAGTAAATTAATAATTTGTGCTCATTTTTATTTGTAGTAATTGTACATATTTGCATGTCTTCTTCTAATTTTTTTTATCTGTACTAATAACATTTTTTTACAGCAAATGTCTCATTCAGGTATTAAGGCAAGGATGATGATGCTGGTTATGATGATGTCATCTGGACTCGGTGGTAGCGGAGGCGACGAGGGCTCCTCGGCCCCTAGGCTCCCCAAATATGGAAAATTTGGGATTACCATCGAGAACAAGTCGGAGCTATTAGCGAGATCCCTCGAGCTGCTAAATACGGTCATCGGCCCGGGGTTTATGAGTTGGAAGGAGGTGCCATATGAGCTCAAGTTAGCTGTTTGGGAGGCACTATAGGTAATATATTTTTATTTATATGAATATTTCAATTTCAATTTCAATTTCGATTTCGATTTCAATTTCATTTTATATTTATATTTATATTTATTCGCAACTAACATTGTATTTGTTGGACAGGAACAATTCAACTTGGATCCAAAGCTACGCGATTCCATCTTGGAGCAGTTGAGGGAGCAACACAAGACGTTGAAGAAATATACGCGGACACGTTACTTTGGGAAAATACGAGAGTCCATTATCCAATGGCGTGAATCCTTCATGCCGAAGGAGCCCATCTTATTGGCACAATGGCAAAAGTTCATTGACAATGAGATCGGGGAGCGACAATTGGCATCTCTTCAATCGAGGAGGGAAAATCGGGCAAAAAAGACGGGCGTGAACTACTCCGGACGGACGTCTTACGCCGAGGTGGAGCATAGGATGAAGGTAGGATTTAATTTTTCTATAACTATAGAAATATATTCTTCTGCATTATTTTACTTTGCGGGGCCGATACTAATTTTACTTTATTTTATTTCAGGGGGTAGGGAGTGGCCCTGGGGGTAAGCCACATAGGCTCGATACTTATGTGGCTCTTCGGACGAAGAAGGGGAAGGACAAGGAGGTATCCCCGAGCGTCGTGTCCACGATTATAAGTAATCCGACAGTTTACTTTTTGTTAATTACGTTATAATATTTTAGTTTACTTATTTTACTAATCATGCGCTTTTTGTCGTTTCAAGAAAAGCTTAAGAAAGTGCATGAGTCGCAGTCTGATGCCGACAAGGCATCTTTGTCCACAGACGCACTCAGCCAAGTGATTGGCTCTGATCGCAAGGGGAGGACAAGGGGGTGAGCTCGCGGGTAGCCAAATATAGGATCATCGGATTAGAGACGAGCGACACCAGGTTGGCTCAAACGGTGGATTCACATGACGCGAAGCTGTCCCGTTTGGAGGCAACGATCCAAGATATGTACTCATTCATAAAGGGTATGTTGGGCGGAGACCGTAAGGGGAAAAGGAAGAAGAAGTCAGTGGAGGAGGAGGTGCGGGAGGATGAGGCGCAGGATGACGAGGATTTGGACCTCGCTGCTTCATCACCGACACGTGCGTACTTCGATGATCCACTTCCCTATTTGGCTCCCTTCAACAGACCGATGTCGACACTTGGTTGTCCGAGCATGTTCATATTGGACGTATTTGATGGCCAGCGGATAGGGCGGGGGTTGATAGACCCGAATATCGTCCAGGGTGGAATAATTCATGGATGTGAGCTTTAAGAGATCGAGTCCAAAGTGCTCGTCACGCATGTGATACCCGGGAAGGAGAACTCCCTATTTTGGTTGTGCGAATAATGCGGCACGATGTATATTAGTGGGTGTGTCAATTCGTATATCGTGTGGCCTACTCACCTCCTCACATTTACCCCAGACATGTAGTGACATTATTTTTAAGTTGGTACATTTGAATTATATTTGGATTATATCGTCATGTATATTGTTTCTATTTTGAATATATATTTGCATTATCTTTACTTTATTTGGATATATGATGTTGTTATAACAGGTACATATATACTGCTGGGCAGTGGCAGTGGCAGTGGCCATACTACCCAACAGATTTTCTTTTAAATTCTGCCCAGAATTATCACGATCATTGACCGTGACAAGTCCATGACAAATAAGGTTGTCACGGACTTGTCACGGTCATTAACCGTGATAATGTTTTTAAAAAGGGTCAAGGCTTTGTCTGGTTATTAACCGTGACTAAACTTGTCACGGTAATGGCCAGTGACACGACCGTGATAATTCTAACGAACTTGTCACGGTCAATGACCGTGACACGTCCCTGACAAAAACATTTATCTCCCTCTGAATTGTCACGGTCATTGACCTTAACAAGTTAAACTTGTCAAGGTCAATGACCGTGACAATTAGGCAGATTTGGTGTAGTGCCCGTTCAGGATTTTAACCGACCAACATAGTTGGGGACCAACCCGAGTTGGATTTTTTCCTAGGGATACCTCGTAGGGATTTTATTATTGCCGGGGCAACTCGTGAGGCCATTTGTGTTTGGAGATGACAAAGGTCTGTAGACTTCCTTAATTTAATTGGAACAAGCAAGAAAGCTATTGTAATTATCGTCATTTGAAAGACTAATTCCAGCGTTAACCATGTTGACAACCGTCTTAAGATGGCCTCTTCTATTTTGCTATAAATGTGGCGGTGAATCTGTTCACGTGTCATCATTGCCCTGGAGCCCCCAATCGGGCTGTAAAGAGAAGACTGCTCGATCTTCCATCGAGTTATTTGATCTGTATAACCGAGATGATAAGTGTGCCCTACTTTTCCTCGGGGATTTATTTTATTGAAGAGTATCGCGTTGATCATTCGTCGAGATGGATATAATTATGGATTGTCTCGCTTATATAGCTCAATGTAATGTATCGTTCCTCTTGGCACACTTGTTCGTCGACCATGCATGGTGGTTCCAAGAGGCTGTGGAAGACTCCATATAGCTCGTGCACCTAAATAAATTGATATGAGTTCAAAGCATCTTCGTGCAGAAATACGTTGATTTGATATGGCATTCCGGAAACCATGCTCCTATGGAGCGGATATCTTAATGTTGATCAATCATTGCCTAGTGATCGTCGATCACCATAGGTTTTCTGACGATGTTACTTGATACATTCAGGGTGGTCTAGTGTTATTATCAACATATTATGTTCGTTGACTGTGATCTTGCTAGATATGTGACTTCTTACATGTTGGATTCGTTCTTATTGATAAATGTAGCTGATCGTTGCTCTCCATGCTGCTTTATGTGTTATTGGATCTTTGTTATATATATCGCCCAACTTTCCATTCGCTGAGGTTGAATTAAATAAGAATTGTATTGCCCAACCGTCCATTGGAGCTTGAGACATGATCACATAATGTTGACTATCCATCGAAGTTGAGGGTCCGTCAAGGCAAAATTGCAAAGGATCTAGTAAATATTGCGAACGATCCATGCTCAAGCATCTGTCGGAGAATTGATAAGATAAATGATGCCTGAGCATCCGTCGAGGCAAGATTATCAACGACCAAACAAATATTACTAACGATCCTACAATAATAGTGAAAAATAGATTACCAGATTAAATAAATTATGCCTAAATGCCTGTGGAGGAAAAAATTGTAGAGGATTTGGTAGATATTACGAGTGATCTATGCTCAAGAATCCGTCGAGGCAAAAAGGACCGAGCAGGTATTACGAACGATCCTGAAGTGTTAGTGAAAACTAAATTTCCAAACCATTTATTAGGATTGAATAACAATAATAAATGTAATACCGTTCATTAATCAATTTTGCCAACCATCGGTCGGGACTGAATATAAGAATTATCCTGACCAACCGTTTATTGGGGATAAAATGCGACATGTGTGGAAAATATCTTCAGGACTAAATATATAGAAATATTTTTTCGATCATTTGCCGAGATGAACCTTGAATATGCCTGATCATCCTACAGGTCAAGAATCATAGATCCAAATAATCAACACAGAAATTGAAGAAATATCAACGGCCGAGCATCCATCGGTTATCACAAATAATATTGCCCAAAAATTTTTTGGGTCCAAAGTGGTGTAATGTGCTCAACCATCTGTCGGAGCAAAGTTGTACATGTCCGAGTAGATATAGAGAGTGATCCATGCTCGAGAATGTATCGGTGCATTAATAAGATTTCCAAGAGCTTAAGATTGTGGCCGAGCATTCGTCGGGATTGAATCTTGTACGTATGGAAGTTAATACGTTGCTCGACTAATTGTCGAGGCTAAATCAAATAGAATTTATCATGAAATTCGTTTACTGAGTCAAGGAATATATGATGTGCATCTGCTCGACCATGTGTCGAGGAAATATTTCGTAGTAGTGTATGAAATGCCTGATCCCATAATTTTTATGATAAAATGTCACGGGGATGGCCGTGCCCGAGAATCCATCGAGGCTGTGCTAATTACTAGTAAAAATATTACACCGACCATCCATTGGTATAACCTTAAATAGTTGTAGCTGGATGACAATATTGAAAATTAAAATGATCGAATAAATGACAGGAGTGCTCTATAACTGCGCCCTACTATTTATGTGAGCAAAAAAATTGTAATAAAGTTGCATAAAAGATGCAAAGTTTGTCAAATATATCGAGATGTATGACATAGGAGTTAATTTGGAATTTCTGCAAAAAGCTCTATGCAAATACTTAATTGTAAGTTGGTTTCCAAAAAAAAATTATTTTCACAGAAAATTGTGTAGTGACAATTGTGAAGTATAACGTATCGATAGCCCTCTGCTAACAAATTTATGATGATAAAAATCGTGAGCAAAATTGAAACACCCCATAATTTTATGCATTTAATAGTTAATTATTCGGAAAAACTTTAAATTATTAGTGTGTCGTAACTTAATGGAATTAATTCTGGAATTTTTATATAAATATTAATCGGGTGAACAATTGGTTAATATTTATGGGAAATTAATTTACTAGGTAAATAGTAGTATTTATTTTACATCTTGAGAATATTAATGACGTGGAGTTTAATTATCTCAACTGGGAGTCGGTTCCAAACTAAGTTAGGTGGGAGATAAGAAATTTTATAAACTTATCCGAATGCTAATTCGGAGTGCACGGTTGAGTTCGGAAGGTCCAAGATAGTCAAAATAGAGTACCCGGGGTAGTAAATGAGTCTCGGGGCATTTTTAGGCATAACCGGGCCCACACGGAGGTATTTGGGTCACTTGGGCTTGGCCCATTAGGCTAAAAATGGGATTTAGCCTAATTACTTAATTAAAGGGAAAAGGGGAAGGGCTGATTTGATGGTGGAAAATACATAGTGGGAGAGAATACTCTAAGGAGCAGTTAAAGGCACTGTGAACCAATTTGGGGGACAAAGGAAAGAGCCAAAGGGGATTTCATCATCAACCTTGAGAATCAAAACTCTGGATCAAACCCTACGAAACCATAAGGCAAGTGGTAAACTTGCTGTAGCATTTAATTGTATTACGATTCATATTTGTGTGATGTGGGAATCAAAATTTGTTTTGGGGTAAAGAGGGTACAAAAATGGAGTTTTTGTAAATCAATCTCCTGATTATAAATTCTTGTAGCGATTCTGATAAAAGCTGAGATTTATGTGTAACTAGTCAGATGTGAAACCCAGATGGATTATGAACGAATTTGAGATAGTAGTTTGGTATTGAGACGGGTTAACGAATAGCACGAATTTTTCCCCAATTCAGAAAAATAGGAGAGAATGGAAATTAAACGGGGTTGGGGGATTTTATGGAGGTTCCTTATGATGTTCTTGATGTATTATTTTGATGTTAAGACCTGGGTTAAACTGTAGAGGGAGTTGGAGATTTAAGAATTTCTTCCATGGTAGAAATAGGTCTTCGGAGAAGACAAAGACTTGTTCAATCGATCGATCGATGGCTGGGATCGATGGTCGGAGATTTTTGGCAGTTCGGCCAGTTTTAGTATATAAGGGAAATTTAATTAAAATTTCTCCCCCACACCTTATTTAATGAGAAATAAATATAGGACATATATTTTAATCAATTATGAGGGAAAGCAATTGGGATTTGGAGGAAATATATGGGTAACACACTATCGTTAATTTTGGGAAAAAATATTCCAAAATAATTAAATACGGATCGAGTGGGCAAGTCCGGGTATATTGGTTGAGCGATACAAAGGTGTTAAATTAATTTAAATTGAAAGATAATTAATTCGGAGTCGGGAATTTAGACTCGGGTATTATTTTATTTTCGGGCCATGAGAGCGAGTCCGAATATATTGGTTGGGCGATATCAAAAGTAATTTAATTAATTAATGTTCAAATTAATTAATAATCAGGGATTGGAGCATAAACTCATGATAATTTGTATAGGCTTGTGTTACGGACTTAGTACACGGTAAAGTCAGGGTATTTGATTTCTAATTAATATCAGTGGCTAGATATTATTATTATTATTATTATTATTATTATTATTATTATTATTATTATTATTATTATTATTATTATTATTATTATTATTATTATTATTATTATTATTATTATTATATATACTCTAGTTCTATCAGGGGAGGTTGCGCATAGATGGTGAATCCCCTAGCTTAAGGAGTAGGGCGAGTATATCCCCAGGTCATAGCGTCCATTATATGGGTGAGGGGCATCTCACTTTCAGGGAAGGAATATGATTGCCTCCAATATTTATGTTATTTACCAAGTTAGTGAGCGATTCTGACTTGGGGTAACTAGGTTATGTGAATACACCTAGTGAGATAGCAATTTAGAGAATATAATTCCGGTGAGTTATTGCTTGGGAAGATGTTCATTATTAATTATTATTTCAACATATGTGTGATTGTTGTAATATGACTATACATATATAAAGAGATAAATAATTATATACGAGTAAATTAATACAGGTCGTGAATTGTATTATATATATATAACAGGTGTGAAAGTTATATGAATTTAAAAAGGAGAATGATTAATTAAGTTAATGTTGATAATAACATAGAAATCATAATTATTGCATACTTGGTTAGAGTAGGGTGGTTTCAAGGCATTATATCGGTTATCTAGTTATGGAATAAATAACTAGAGAAATTAATTAAGGCGTTAGTAGTGCACATATGAGAGGAGGGGTGAGGATGTCCTCAAGGAAGTGCGACACTAACTAAAATATGAAGAGCATGCATACACATTTATTACTGCAAGTTAATCATTTGCTAAATAATTTCCAAATGTTTTGGGTTCTAACCCTTGCTATAAATATTTTTAAAAACCTTTTAGGTGTCCAGCAACAGGGACGCTAGACTTGACTCATTTTAGGGATCCGTTACCGCATCATATGTGGATGTTGCGGGAGTTTGATAGACGCCTCATTCCTTTTGATTTCTAGTATAGAAATTTCCTACTAGTTACTCGAGCATGTTGCTCACAACATTATTTAGTTTATGTCAGACTTGTTGAGATTTATCTTTATCTGTCTTACTTTTGTTGGTTTTGAACTGATGGTTTATTCGGTCAGCTTATTTAAATTGTGAATGGTTATTTTCTGTTAATTGTGATTTTTTAAATTATTTTGTTTTCGCATGAGCATTTCATTAAATTAAGGAAAGATAAAACTTGGCACCAGTCTAATTTTCTCACTTAGGTGTTTAATAATTAAAAGGGCGACAGTGATGCTAAGAATGAACCAATTAGAAAATTAGTTCTAATTTAATTTAGGACTGATCACCCGGGGTTAATTAGGCGGGGTGTCACAATAATTTGTGAGCAAATAAAATATTATGAACAGTGCACAAAAAATGTGTGTATCCATTAATTGAGGTTGTGATAAATATAAGAATTATCCTGACCAACCATCCATTGGGGATAAAGTGCGACGTATGTAGAAAATATCTTCGGGACTAAATATTTAGAAATACTTTGCCGATCATTTGCCAAGATGAACCATGAATATGCCTGATCATCCTTCAGGTCAAGAATCATAGAGCCCAAGCATCAATCGGAGTAATAATAATTTTGCCCAAGCATTTTTTGGGTCTAAAGTGTTATAGTATGCTCGACTACCCGTCGGATCATTAATAAAATAGGTGTTGCTTGGCAAGTCCGTCGGGGCAAATTTGTTCCGTATTGAGTAGATATTTCGAGCATTTTGTGCTCCAGCATCTGTCGGAACATTAACAAGGTTTCCAAGAGCTTAAGATTGTGGCCGAGCATTCGTCGGGACTGAATCTTGTACCAGTGGAAGTTAATAAATTGCCTGACCATCTGTTGAGGCTAAATCAAATAGAAGTGTTCATGAGAATGATTTGTTCAACAATGGAGATATGATATTCATCCGCTCAGCAATTTGCCGAGGAAAAAATTCGTAGCAGTGTTTGAAGGTAATGAATAATCCAATGATTTTTATGATAAAAATCCCACTGAGATAACCGTGCCCGAGCATCCGTCGGGGGTGAGCTAAATAACCAATAATCTCCTTCTGGCGAGATTAAATAGTTGTAGCTGGATGACAATATTGAAAATTAAAATGATCGAATAAATGACATGAGGGCTCTATAAGTGCGCCCCACTATTTATGCGAACAAAATAATTGTAATAAAGTGTCATTTTAGATCATCATTAGATCTTAATATGTGATAATGAAATCCCGAGCGTGTTTAATGGACAAATTAATATCATGGTGCATTATACAAAAATCATGATATAACAAGACTCATTATATATATACATATATATATATTAAAGAGAGAAAAATAATGCAAAATTTATCAAATATACCCCACATGTAAGACATATGGTTTAATCCCCAAATATGAGTTGATTTCAACAATCCTCTTTCACATTAACATGTGAAGTCTAAAGTATGGGGAGGTGCCAATTGTGTGCACCTCTGCTGTGACAAGTATGCACCAATAAAAATTGTGATCACAATTATAGGTGCAAAAAATCTCACCCGTCGGAGGGTGTCAATTCATCACGATACAAGTATAAAAATAAATACAAGAGAGACAAAGATTTACGTGGTTCGACCATGAATGGCCTACGTCCACGGGGCTGCTGGTGTGTTTCATTAGAATGATCAGAGAGTTTTACATGAGAGTGTTTCTCTAATTTCTAAGCCCCCTTTCACAATGGGGGGTGTCCCCTTTATATAGAGTTAGGGGTTACATTAGGGTTACAAATATGGATGAGTCACAAATATGGATGAGCCCTATCTTCGTGGAGTTTCATTCCAATCCGATACTGCTCCTTGGTCTTCTCGTTTATTAAGGACTTTAGTCGTCCCTATATTGTTGGCACGTCGCCATCTTCACCGGGGTGCTCCCCACACGTCCTGCTATTCCTTAGGCATATATATTGCCCCCACAATAGCCCCACAGGTCGCAGTTCAGCTGAGTTGATTCTGAGATGAGCTGGGAGCTGGCCCACAATCTCTTTAAACATATGCAGTTGGTGGTGTGAACTGGACTGGTATTCTTTGATCTGTCGTTCAACTTTTAAGCCTTCTTTGGTTGATCTTCTCGCCTTCATAGGTTTTTAGATAAATGCTTGGCTTGAGTTGAGAGGCGTTCAATCGATATGGGGATCGGACTCGAGAGTGTCGAGTTGCCTACGTACCCTCTTGGGATCAGGTCGAACGTAGTTCATTGTCTGTTTTATTGTATGGCCCAATTTGTGAGGCTGACCACAGGCCTGTTCAGAATTTGTTTGCTGAGGCTTTATCGAGCGTGTATCAAGTTCAGGGCGTCTTCCTATATTTTGGTCTCGTATGGTCCATTTGTTGAGGCCGACCGCAGGCCTATGCGTCGAGTCTTGCTCGAGCATGTACCTAGTAGGGGTAAGACCCTGCCTTAGGTTTTTCATATGGTCCAATTAGAGAGGCCGACCAGAAGCCTATGAGTCGAGCCTTGCTCGAGCATGTACCTAGTAGGGGTAAGACCCTGCCTTAGGTTTTTCATATGGTCCAATTGGAGAGGCCGACCAGAAGCCTATACGTCGAGCCTTGCTCGAGCATGTACCTAGTAGGGATTAGACCCTGCCTTAGGTTTTTCACATGGTCCAATTAGAGAGGTCGACCAGAAGCCTATGAGTCGAGCCTTGCTCGAGCATGTACTTAGTAGGGGTAAGACCCTGCCTTAGGTTTTTCATATGGTCCAATTGGAGAGGCCGACTACAGGCCTATGCGTCGAGCCTTGCTCGAGCATGTACCTAGTAGGGGTAAGACCCTGCCTTAGGTTTTTTATATGGTCCAATTGGAGAGGCCGACCACAGGCCTATACGTCGAGCCTTGCTCGAGCATGTACCTAGTAGGGGTAAGACCCTGCCTTAGGTTTTTCATATGGTCCAATTGGAGAGGCCGACTACAGGCCTATGCGTCGAGCCTTGCTCGAGCATGTACCTAGTAGGGGTAAGACCCTGCCTTAGGTTTTTCATATAATTTAATGTAATACCAATTACGTTTACATTTTTCCATTTTCTAATGCCTCGCATGTAAATATCCGCCTATTTTACCTTTTAGGTTGTGCCGTCACACTTCCTTAGGCCTAAAAGGCGATGGTAAAAATGCACCTGGTTTGAGGGTTATCCACCCGTTCTGGATTTTAACTGACCAACATAGTTGGCGACCAACCTGGGTTGGCTTTTTGCCTAGGGATCCCCCGTAGGGCTTTTATTGTTGCCTGGGCAACTCGTGAGGCCATTTGTGTTTGGAGATAACAAAGGCCTGTAGACGTACTTAATTTAGTGGGAACGAGCAAGAAGGCCGTCGTAACTAAATCAAGCTTAATCATGATCGTCATTTGAAAGACTAATTCTGGTGTTAGCCATGTTGGCATCTGTCTTGAGTTGAACTCTTCTATTTTTCTTTAACTGTTGTAGTGAATCTATTCATGTGTCATCGTTGTTATGGAGCCCCCAATCGGGCTATGAAGAGAAGGCTACCTGACCGTCCATTGGGTCACTAGATCTGTATAATCGAGATGATAAGTGTGCCCGATCGTTCCTCGAGCTTTGTTGTGTCGAGGAGTGTCACGTTGATCGTTTGTCGAGCTGGATATAATTAAGGATTATCTTGCTCATATAGTTCCATGTAATGTATCATTCCTCGGGGCGCACTTGTTCGTCGACCATGCATGGTGGTTCCGGGAGGCTGTGGAAGACTCCATATAGCTCGTGTAACTAAAGAAATTGATATGAATTCAAAGTGTCCCTCTGCAGAAATGCGTTGATCTGATATGGCGTTCAAGAAACGTTGTTCCTCTGGAGTGGATATCGTGATGTTGACGACGCGTTAATTTGTTGCTTGGTGATCGTCGATCACCATGGGTTGTCTGACGATGTTTGCTCGATACATTCAGGATGGTCTAGTGTTGTTATCAACATGTCTTGCTCGTTGACTGTGATTTTGCTGGGCGTGTGACTTCTTACAAGTTGGATTCGTCCTTGTTGATAAATATAGTTGATCGTCGCTCTTCATGCTGCTTTATGTGTTATTGGATCTTTGTGGTACAGATCGCTCAACTTTTCATTCGACGAGGTTGAATTAAATAAGAACTGTATTGCCCAACTGTTTGTTGGAGCTTGAGACGTGATCACATAATGTCAACTATCGATCGAAGTTGAGAGTCCGTTGAGGTAAAATTGTAAAGGACCTAGTAGATGTTGCGAACGATCCATGCCTGAGCATCTGTCGGAGTATTGATGAGATAAATGATGCCTGAATGCCTGTCGAGGCAAAAACTATAGAGGATCTGGTAGATATTGCAGGTGATCCATGCTCGAGCATCCGTCGAGGCAAAGAGGACCGAGCAAGTATTACGAATGATCCTGTATTGTTAGTGAAAACTAACCTTCCAATAAATGCAATGTTGATTATTAATCGACTCTGCCAACCATCTGTTGTGACTGAATACAAGAGTTATCCTTACCAACCATTTGTTGGGGATAAAATGCGACATGTGTGGCAAATATCCTCGGGACTAAATATATAGAAATATTTTGCCCAGCATTTGCCGAGATGAGCCTTGAATATGCCTGATCATCCTGCAGGTCAAGAATCATAGAGCCAGATAACCCATTCTGAAATTCAAGAAATATCAACATCCGAGCATCTGTCTGTTATAAATAATATTGCCCAAGCATGTGTTGGGTCCAAAGTGGTGTAAAGTGTTCAACCACCTGTCGGAGCATTAACAAAATAAGTGGTGCCAGACTGGTTTGCCGGGGTGAAGTTGTACAGGTCCGAGTAGATATAGAGAGCGATCCGCGCTCGAGCATCTATCGGTGTGTTAATAAGATTTTCAAGAGCTTAAGATTATCGCCGAGCATCCGTCGGGACTGAATCTTATACCTGTAGAAGTTAATAAGTTGCTCGACCATTTGTCGAGGCTAATTCAAATAGAATTCATCATGCAATATGATGTGCATCCGCTCGACCATTTGTCGAGGAAAATATTCATAGTATTGAATGAATGACATGAATTATCCCATAATTTTTATGATAAAATCTCACGAGGATGGCCGCTCCCTAGCATTCGTCGGGGCTACGCTAAGTATAAGTAAAGATATTACACCGACCATTCATTGGTATAACCAATAATAGCTAGACGACAATATTGAAAATTAAATGACCGGATAAATGACATGAGTGCTCTTCTAAGTGCGCCCCAATATTTATGTGGACAAAATAATTGTAATAAAGTCGAATGAAAGATGCAAAGTTTATCACATATATCCAGATGTATGGCACAGGAGTTAATTTGGAATTTTTGCAAATAGATTTAAGCAAATACTTAAAATACAAGTTTGGTTCCAAAAAATTGTTTTCACAGAAAATTTGTGTAGTGGCAATCAATTGTTTTTCTCATGTGAAGTATAGAGTATAGATAGCCCCCTGCTAACAAATTTATGATGATAAAAATCGGGAGCATAATTTGTGAGCAAATGAAGTATTATGAGATGGAAACGAACAATGTACAAATAAATGTGTGTATCCATCAAGTGAGGTTGTGCTAAATACAAGAATTATCCTGACCAGCTATCCACTGGGGATAAAATGCGACACGCGAGGCAAATATCTTCGGGACTAAATATATAGAAATATTTTGCCGATTATCTGTCAAGATGAATCTCAAATGTGCCTGACATCCCTTCAGGTTACCGAATCATAGAATCCGAGCTTCAGTCGGAGTAATAATAATTTTGCCCAAGCGTTTCCTTGGGTATAAGGTGCCATAGTGTGCTTGATATCTGTCGGAGCATTAATAAAATGAATGGTGCATGGATAGTCCGCCGGGGAAAAGTTGTAGAATACCAAGTAGATATAGCGAGCAATTCGTGCTCGAGCATCCGTCGAAACATCGATGAGATTTCCAAGGACTTAAGATTATTTCCGAGCATCCGTCGGGACTGAATCTTGTACCTGTGGAAGTTAGTAATTTCCCCGACCATTTGTTGAGACTAAATCAAAATAGAAGTTATCATGAAAATGATATGTTCAACAAAGTATATAAGATATGCATTCGCTCGGCCATTTGCCGAGGAAAAAATTCATAGTCGCGTACGAATGTAATAAAGACCCAATGATTTTTATCATAAAAATTTCACTGTGATAACTGTGCCCGAGCATCCGTCGGGGCTGAGCTAAATAACCAATAATCTCGCTCTGGTGAGATTAAATTGTTGTAGCTGGATGACAATATTGAAAATTAAAATGTTCGAATAAATGACATGAGTGCTATATCACTGCGCCCCACTTATTTATGTGAGCAAAATAATTTGTAATAAGGTCGCATAAAAAAGTGCCAACTAAAATCGTTGTTATAAAATCACACGGTCCCTTAAAATGATTTAATTTTTAGAGAGAACCAAGCAATGCAAAAATTAGTCAAATATACTCCAAGTGTAAGACAAGGATTAATTAAGAATTTTTGCAAAATTATTTGAAGTCCAAAGTGGATACTTAAATACAAGTTTGGTTTCAAAAATTTACTTTCACATGAAGATGTGAATTAAGATAAATAAAAAATTTACTATCTGGTGATGCTCCTGATACACTCAGGTAGGGGTGGATCTCTGTTGTCGTTGCCGACCAGTGATTATGGTCCGGTGGTCGCGATCTGAAGAAATGGACCATAAGAATTTCTCCCTGCTGGCTCGTCGCAGCTCGTCCTCGCCGCCGACCAGCTGATGGTAGTCGCAAGCTGGTCGCCGACTACCAGGGGCTCCGATAAATCCCTCGCTAGTGCTCGATCGAAGAGTTGTGGTTTCCAGGCGAGTTGGGACACGGACTGGTTGTGATTTTTGCTGCCAACGTGGTCGCTGACCACCATGGATGGCTGGTAACATAGCTGAGGTTGCCCTTGTCTTTGCCGCCGACCAATGATGATGGTCGAGGAAGATCGAAGAGAGCCCAGGTCGTAGCACTGGTACAGTGGTCGCTGATGTACGCTGATGCTCGACCGGGAAGTTAGTAGGTCGGAGATGAGCTCGCTGATGCTCGATTGAAAGGATGACTGCGCTCTTCACTGTGGTACGCTGTTCGCCGACCTCGCGTTTTGGTTCAAATCACTGGTTGTGCTCGGCAAGATGCGTGATGATGGTCGCCGCGAAGAGGCCGATGATCGCAGGCCGACCAAAAATAATATTGGGTGCAGATCTCCCATAACTCTTGATGAGGATGGACGGCGCTGACCGTGGATAAAACTGGAGGAAAAATATATGAAATCCGACCAACAGGGGCAGATGCTATGTAAAGACGGTGATGAGGACTGGATCTCCATGGGTCGGTGACGATGGCTGTGATGGGCCAGTTTGCGATGACTCCTTATCTCAAGTGGGCGTGTCAGTGTACCCGGCTTGGAGATGACAGATCCAAGATGCCCGCCTCCAAATGGGGTGTTACGTGACCCAATAATTGAGATCTTTGGTGGTCCAAAAATTTCGGAAGAGAGAGAGAGAGATCGTGCCCAGATCGTGATCGTAATCATGCCCAGAGAGGGAGACCATACGTTTCATATGTGCTTGACCCTGCAAGAGTCCAAATATTTGGAGTCTTCATAGACACATCTGATAACGAATTTCTTATGAAACAAACAATGAAAATTGTCTAGAATCAAAGCAGTTGTGCAGATTTGCAGATAACAATTAAATATAGGATTTGTAATTATAACTGTATGCAAAATCATGTATCAATGAAACGATATTTGTTCAAAAAAAATAATTATATATGAAACACATAACTGCTCGTGCACAGATCAAAAAGGAAAACTTATCTCTTGATTATGTGCGCAGTGTAGGCATCATTGTTCTTGAACGTTAACCTAGATCTCTTCTAGCAAGAAGGGGACGGCCTTTTGTGCCGTTTCCCACAGACGGCGCCAATTGTAGGTGCAAAAAATCTCACCCGTCGGAGGGTGTCAATTCATCACGATACAAATATAAAAATAAATACAAGAGAGACAAAGATTTACGTGGTTCGACCATGAATGGCCTACGTCCACGGGGCTGCTGGTGTGTTTCATTAGAATGATCAGAGAGTTTTACATGAGAGTGTTTCTCTAATTTCTAAGCCCCCTTTCACAATGGGGGGTGTCCCCTTTATATAGAGTTAGGGGTTACATTAGGGTTACAAATATGGATGAGTCACAAATATGGATGAGCCCTATCTTCGTGGAGTTTCATTCCAATCCCATACTGCTCCTCGGTCTTCTCGTTTATTAAGGACTTTAGTCGTCCCTATATTGTTGGCACGTCGCCATCTTCACCGGGGTGCTCCCCACACGTCCTGCTATTCCTTAGGCATATATATTGCCCCCACAACAATTAATAAGCAATTAAGAACTATGAGGTAGATAGATGAATAATGCACAATAGACATAGGGTATTAGACTTTGGTCATCCGTTCTCGTGGGTTACTCCCGAAGTCTATGCTCGGCAAGATGCGTATCCAGGTCATAGGGGAGTGAAATTTTCCAAGCTGTACGGGTATCAAGTCACCCTCATCGTGGCTACCGACCAGCTAGAGGAACTGAAGGGCATGCTCGCTTTCACCTCGACTAGTGATTTGGTCCAGTGGTGATCTCCTCCGAGTTCGTCACTGCTCGTCCTTTCCGCCGACCAGCTGATGGTGTGCTCATCCTTACCGCCGACCATCTGATGGTGTGCTTGTCCTTGATCGTCCCTACCGCCGACCAGCTGATGGTTGTCCGGTGGTGATATCCTTCCATGATCGTCAGTGTGGCACACTGTTAGCTGTCCGCCGTCGTAGCTGATGTGGTAAGAGGAGATTCCCAGGCCGCAGCGGCCAAAAAGGAGATTGGAAGAGGGATAAAAATTGTTCTTTGCCTGTACTTTTTCTGGTCATCGGGTTGGATTAAGCTAATCATGCTTTGTAAATTTGTTAGCAGGTTGATGGATGCGATCAAGATATCGATGGTCATCTATGATGCTGGGCTCAAAATGTTTCAATTTCAAAATCGATTAAATTGGTGAACCAACTGTTGGATGCGCCCTTATGATCAATACGACTATTCGGTGCATTCCATGCCGATTGATGAGGAACATGTTACCCCTTTTCCTTGTTCTACGAGGAACGTGGGACATTAGGAACAGATAAAATGAACACCTATTGGTGCTAAGCGGCAAAATGACAGCCCCATATCATAGTCCGGAGACGACCTCAAGTCATAGGTCGGAGATGAACGGAAGAGACAATCAGAAAACTGTTAGTTCCTCCACGATTTCATTTAGATTGCAGGAATTGTGTGGATGGAGATCAAAATTGACGACTGATTGTGTGGCCAGATCTGTGTACCTTTATGAAAACGTGTCTCTTGAAAAAATAACCTTAGATATGTTTGTAAATACGTAGCCAAGATCTCTCATGAGAGAGAAACATTTTAAACGGTTACCCCTGCCAGAAAATTTGGGATATGGGAATCAAGATATGATGTAGCCCAACAAATAAATGCGTGTAATTAGGAGTATTTCAAGACACCCCAAATATTTAGAGAGTCCTCGTAGACCTCCGCTAGTGAAATCATCTTGACAAACAATGAAAATTCCCCAGAAACAATATTGCTGCGTAGATTTGTAGATGATGAAAATTGAATACAAGATTTATAAATACAAATGTACGAGAAATCATGTATCAATGAAATGGTATTTGTATAGAATATATGATTGTTCATGCGAGATAGAAAAAGAAAACTTATCTCTTAATGGGGTTTCGTGCGTGTAAGTCATTGCATCGCAACGTAAATCTTCATCTTGTCAACAAGAAAGAAAGACTTTTTGTGTCGTTTCCCACAGACGGCGCCAATTGTGGTGTCAAAAAATCGATCCGTAGGGGGGTGCCCATTTACCACGATGCATGCATAAAAATAAATATGAGAGAGACAAAGATTTACGTGGTTCGATAATCAATGGCCTACGTCCACGGGACTGCTGTTGTATTTCATTAGAATCATGAGGGAGTTTTACATAAGAGTGTTTCTCTAGCTTGTAAGTCCCCTTTCACAATGGGGGGTGTCTCCTTTATGTAGAGTTAGGGGTTACATTAGGGTTACAAAAATGGATGAGTCATATCTTCGTGGAGTTTGATTTGAATCAGATACTGCTCCTCGATTTTCTAGTTTATCAAGGACTCTAATCGTCCTTATCTTGTTAGAGCGTCTGCTGCTCGCCATCTTGACCGGGATGCTCACCACATGTCACGCTATTATGTAGGCATATTTCTTCCCCTCCCCCCCCCCCCCCCCCCCACACACACACACACAATATATATATAATAAAATGTTTTGTATATAAAAAAAGTTTTTTTATATGAAACATATTTTTCTTCAATTTATAAATGCTAATATTTATATGATATTTTTTTTTTATGCATAACTCAAAAAAATGTATAGTTTTGTTAAAGAGTTTATAAAATTTTCACGTAAACATTACTTTATGAAAACATTTTTTTTCTTAAAACGATTATATTTATATTTATAAGAACAATCTATTAAAACACAATTTATGTAAAGAAAAGAAGTTATAAAACTCAAGTTTTTAGAAAATTACTTTATAAAATTAAAATTTTTATATATAATAAAATAATTTATACTTATCTTTACAAAATCAAGTTTTGTAAAACAATGATTTTATAGAAAAAGGAGCTAAAACTATTGTTTTTATAAAAAAGTAATTTTATATTTATGTTTTTACAAAAACAGTATCGTTTTAAAAAACAATTATATTTATAAAATAAGTTTTTGAAAAGATTATATAGAGATTGAAAAAAAGATCACATATGAAGAAAATTTGTGAGAGTACTCTTTTGTGTGTTATATGTGATCTTTTTTTAGTGGAGACTTAATTAGCGTAACAATGTTTTTTATTGTTTGAGAGTGAGATTCAGTTGAGACTGTGTGTGACATTTGTTCCATAGTCTCATTATTGTAAAGAAAAGTTGTTGATCCCCTACTTTGAACCTACCACGAGTGGTGAATTATGTTATAAATAATTTGTTCCGTAAATGGTTGATGTTTGTTTGAATTCATATGTTTCATACGTCTTCATTAAGGTTTTAAAAAAAAACATGGGGGTGATCGAGACATGAAGATCAAACCTTAAGTTTTAGAAGTTTAGGCGATCCTTAAGTGTAAAAAATCGTTTACGTCTTCTTAATATATTTTAATATTTTTTAACCATAACAAGACTATTAAAATACTAAAATTGTACATATCATAAAAATATGTGTTAATATATGCAAATTAAAATACAATTTGATTATTTTGGATGAGATAATGGTCCGGTTTGTAAAAAAAAATCTTTAAAAGACCATATCGTTTCACTAAAGCATTGTTGTTTTAAAAAAAAAAGTGCGCCTTAAGGGTTTTACCAAGAATAAGGAGTAAAAAGTTTAAGGCAGAGCGTTTCTCCAAACTTCAAGCGTAGACGCACCTATACAAGTTTTTTAGAACAGTGCTCTTCATATATATAGTTTGTTTCTTTACATATACATTGCTTAAGATGAATGATGTTGTTTCTTTACATATACTTTCCTTAAGATGAATTATGCTTGTATTTGGCACGCCAAAGTGTTTAATAAAATTATTATTGAGGATTTTTTGATATTACACATTATGAGTCAAAAAATTTCTTACCCACCTTAAAGAAAACTTTCCATGAAAAAAATATCCAAATTATACATTAGTTAGTGATACTTTGGTGTAAACAATAAAATTTTTCAAGGTAGATAAAGCTATTCCACTCACTCAAACGTTGGAAACGGAGAAATTTTTCTTATTTGACGGGACAAATAAGGCTATTAAACTTGCCCTTAAAAATTTTCAGGTTAATGCTACGTTGACACGCCAAATCGACACATTTTAAGATGATGTGTCTCACCCCTATTGGTTTGTAAATAAGTTCAAGAACAATGGAGCACAAATATGAGCAAATATTTGTGCGATACAACCTTTTCTTCTAATTTATAGACCAAACCCCTTGAACTTTTAAAAATGTATTACTTTATCTCCAAACTACAACACTGTTAAATTTTTTGAAAAAAAAATATTCGTTTGTATGGCACATGAGGATACTTTTGTACAAAATACCTTCTAGTGTCTTGCACATAACTAATTTTCCCTCTAAAGGGTAACATTATTAGGATTTGAGGGTAATTTGATGTATTTTAAAAAGTTCGACGTTTAGTGTAGAAAATAAATATAGAGAGGGTGCAATGAAAATGAGTGAAAGCTTGAACGTTCAAAGTATAATTAATCATATCAGCCCTAAAAAGTTTTTTTTTTTTAGTTTTCTTTTCAAATCACTCAAAAAAACCTTAAAACTCGCAAGAAATGTCCTCGCAGAAATTTGAGGAGCAGAAGGATTGGTCCACTGAGTTTGTGCAAAAGAGATGTAAGTGGGAAGCAGTATCATTCTATGAAACATGATTAAGAATTAAGTGTTGGATTTGAAAAGTATAATCATTTGATAAGTTGAGTGGGATCCCAATTTAAACTCAGGCGACTCATTGCAACCTTTTTAGTTTTACTTTGGGACCCATTTTATTGTGCTTTTCTTTTCTATAGGATCCATTTTATCGTGATGTTCTTCTAAAGTCAACTGTGAATTCAATATTTTAACACTCAAACATCAACAATACCTAATCTCAATCGATAATTAATCATGGAAGCCGAAAAGTTTTACTAGAGTGCTAATCATAATTTAATTGAAGTTACATTAAAGTTTAACGTATACATTCAAATATTCACTGGAAAAATGTTAAGGTTTAATTTAGCCAACATTAAAATTTAGTTTTCTTAGCTTATACCTCCAAAAAGAGCTAATGAATTAGAAAATGCTCTGTTCAATGAACCAGCATTACAAATTTGACATTTTTTAAAAATTCAAGTCTTGTGGAAATGGTTCATTTAGAATTAAAGAATGCAAAAGAAAAAATGGTTCATTTAGAACATTTAAATTCATATAATTATGGAAATAAAATGTTAAACAAAAGTAGACTAAATATAGGAGGCAACGTGAACATTTCATCACACTTTTGTAACATATTAACAACTTTCAACTTTCAACTTTCCAGTGCTTATTTCAAAATTTCAATAATTAGATTAATAATGGACACATTCAACATTTTTTCCTGTGTCGATTGAACTATTAATTATACTAACATCTACAATACTTCTATGGGTTTTCCATAATTCTAAAAAATTGAAGGGAATAAAATATATAATTTTAAATTTGCACGTCCAAAGAATCAATTAAACTAATAAATGGTGCATAAAAAATATTTAAATTCACATAATTACGGAAATAAAATGTTAAACAAAAGTACAATAAATATAGGAGGCAACATGAACATTTAATCACACTTTTGTAACGTATTAACCACCAACTTCCAACTTTCCCAAGTTTATTTCAAAATTTTAATAATTAAATAAGAATCAATGCATTTAATATTTTTCCCTGTGTCGATGGCACTATTAATTACATTGGCGGATCCACTATAAGCCCAAGTGGGGCGGCAATTGTTGGAAAATTGGAAGCTGTCCAGATTTTGGACAGAATTTTTCGAGCAACTTTGAGTTCAAATTTAGGTGGGACCCACACTATGATAATTGTGGGACCATATACGAACGCGTTATCCTCCGCAAGGAGATTAACATAATATATTCACATGTCCAATTTCATTAAGTTATGAAGATAAATATGTCCCCAAAGTGACTCACAAAGCAATGCAAGTTAATGAATTGGGTATGTTTTAACTCTTGTCCCACATTGGAAGAGTAGTGGAAATTGGACTAAGGTTTGGATGCCTTGGGGTATCCCAACTCTTTGAAGGGGAGATGCCTTACACTATGCATGTGTTGGGCTTGGACCAAAAGCCCACACGCGCGCGCGCCGTCCGGCCGGCTCGGTTCGGGCTTGGGCTTGGGCTTAAATAAATCTCCTAAATTTTTGGTCCGAATTAAATTAAACTTTCTGGCTTTAATTATTAATTAATTACGAAATTAATTAATTATTAATTAACTCTCTATGAGTTAATTACCAAGAGTCAACAGTATACGAAATTAACTGTTTTGGTAGTTAAATTCGGTTTTGACTGTTCCCAACAGTCAAAACGTTTGCTATAAATGGAACCATTCCCCTACAGTTTTAAGTTTCTGTCAATTAACCACTCCGACATAATGCAATATTTTTTCCCAGAAAATAATCCCTCCATTACTACTACTGCATACATCTCATACATATTATTTCTTTGGTCTGGTTGAGTACAAAACACAGAATTGTGTTCGCATAAATTAATCATAGTTGTGCTACTTGATTAATTTGGAAATCCATTATATCTTGGGAAACAATTATTCATTACCTTTAGCACGTTATGGAGCGAATAAATTTGTCTTAAGGGGACTGTTCTAAACAGGGCTCGGATTATTTCTTCTCTATTTTGATATTATTTCTGCAAATTCAAGTAAGTTTTAATTTTCCGTAAATTCGTTTTATTTCTGAAATTATATTATAATTCTTTATTCTGTACAATTGTATTTAATAAATAGTAGACATAAGAATCTGAAGACAAATTTAATTTGTTCTACTGTTTTGTAGTGTACATAATTTTTTTTTACCGAAATTTATGCCAACTGGGTAGGTTTGTTTATGAAGATTGTCCCTCTATTCAAGAGGGAGATGACTCGAAAAAGGTTGCTGCTGTTGATGCTTGGAAGCACTCGTACTACCTATGCCGGAATTATATTCTGGCCTACTTAGACAAAATATTGTATCATGTCTTTTGCACGATCAAGACATCCAAGGAATTGTGGAATTCTTTGGAAAAGAAGTACAAAACAGAAGATGCTGGGATGAATAAATTTATCGTCGTGCGTTTTCTGGACTTCAAAATGGTTGACTCAAAACCAGTGATCTCGCAGGTGCAAGAACTCCAAGTGATCCTCCACGACATTCATGTTGAAGGAATGTCCCTTAGTGAAACTTTCCAAGTTGCTGCAATTATTGAAAAATTGCCACCATCTTGGACTTTATTAAAAAATTATCTGAAGCACAAGCGAAAGGAGATGAATGTGGAGGAGTTGGTGGTCAGGCTGAGAATTAAAGAAGATAACCGTGAGTCTCAAAAGAAAAGTGGAAAGAATCCAATGGAAACGAAAGTCCATGTTATTTGAGGTCCTAACAAGAACAAGCGAAAGCATGATGGAGAAGGCACTTCCAAACAGAACAAGAAGAAGTTCAAAGGCAAATGCTACAACTGTGGTAAACATGGACATCGCTCAAGCAACTGTCATAAGCCTAAGAAGAAAAATTGAAATAATCCTCAAGCAAATGTAACTGAGGGTGAAAACATCGCCAATGACTTGGCGGATATGAATCTTTCTGTCTTGGTCTCTAAATGTAACGTGGTTGGAAATACCAAGAAATTGTGGGTGGACACTGGAGCCACACGACACATTTGTGCAAACAAATGTGTGTTTTCTACCTATAAGCCTTTGGAGAATGAGGAGGCCCTCTTTATGGGGAATTCTTCTATTTCTAAGGTGATGGGACAAGGAAAGATTTCTCTAAAAATTACTTCTTGGAAAGGAACTTACTCTCAATAATGTTCTTCACATGCCTGAAATCTGAAAGAATCTAATTTCTGTATCTCTCGTGACTAAAAATGGTTTCAAGCTTGTGTTTATGTCTGATTGCTTTGTGTTGTCAAAGAATGACATGTATATAGGAAAGGACTACTTAAATGAGGGGCTCTTTAAAATCAATGTTCTTACTGTAACCCCCAATACATATATTTCAATGAATTAAATTGCTAGTTCTTCTTACTTGATTGAGTCATCTAATGTTTGGCATGCTATATTAGGACATGTTAATTATGATACATTGCGTAGATTAATTAACTTGGATTTTTTTGTCAAAATTTAATATTGATAAAAATCATAAATGTGAAATTCGTGTGGAATCTAAATTAGCTAGATTACCTTTCCATTCTGTTGAAAGGATAACTGAACCTTTAGATTTAATTCACACTGATATTTGTGATTTAAAATTTGTTCAAACTAGAGGTGGAAAAAAGTATTTTATTACTTTTATTGACGATTGCATAAAATATTGCTATGTATATTTATTACATAGTAAAGATGAGGCTATTAATGCATTTAAACAATATAAAAATGAAGTTGAGAATCAATTAAGAAAAATGATAAAGGCTATTAGGAGTGATAGAGGAGGTGAATATGAATATCCATTTGAGGAATTTTGTTCTGAAAATGGAATTATTCATCAAACAACTGCTCCTTATTCTCCTCAATCGAATGGTGTTGTTGAATGCAAAAACCGTACTTTGAAAGAGATGATGACCTCAATCTTATTAAGTTCAGGAGCTCCAAAAAAGTTGTGGGGGGAAGCCTTACTTTCTGCTAATTACATTCTCAATAAAGTACCTCAGAAGAATACTCACACGATGCCTTATGAATTATGGAAAGGTCGAAGACCTTCCTATAAATATTTACGAGTGTGGGGGTGCTTAGACAAAGTGTTGGTTCCTAAACCTAAAAAGGTAAGAATAGGGCCAAAAATCGTGGATTATGTGTTCATCGGTTATGCTACTAATAGCAGTGCATATCGATTTCTAGTTTGTAAATATGAAATTTCAGATATTCATGTAAATACGGTTATTAAATCGAGGGACGCTTCATTTTTTGAAAATGAATTTCCGTGTAACATGACCCGAGAATCTGGTCATTCTAAAAGGACAAATCGAGCTACTACAAGTGGTACTCATAAACCTATTGAACCAATAGAGGATGAACCAAGACGTAGTAAAAGAGCAAAAATCTCGACTTCTTTCGGTCCAGATTTTCTAGCATATTTACTAGAAAATGAACCTCAATTATACAAAGAAGCCATATCCTTAACCGATGCTTCCAATTGGAAAGAAGTAATTAATAGTGAAATTGAATCCATATTACAAAATCATACATGCGAACTAGTGGATCTTCCACCAAGTTCAAAACTGTTAGTGTGGGTAACATTTTAGCCGCCACGGGCCCAGAAAAGTCGCCCGGTAAAGGCCCAAAGTCTAGGAGCCCCACATCCCTACCGAAATTAGTTATAGCTTAGTCTCTTCCTAAAATCTCGTAAGGAGATATTCTAGGGAGTGATGGACTAACGTGAGGAAGTTCAACACCCCCACTCCCCGAGAACAAGCATGTATATGACAAACTCTAAGCCTGGGGCGAAAGGCACGTATTGTATTTCCTGTAAAACACTCCCTGAAGTACAAATAAATAAAACTGAGAGCACCACCGTGGACGTATGCAATGTTGCTGAACCACGTAAATACTGTGTCGTGTGATCTTGCATTCTTTACATTATTTATTTGCTTCAGTGATTGTCTTTTCTTATAAATTTGTGTTGAACTTAATTGTCACCACAATTGGCATCGTCTGTGGGAACGTTTGTCTTCCTTTAAGAAAGCCCTCACCAACAAACGATTTGGAATTTCTGGACACAGTAGCCACGCCCCTCAAGCAGGGGATATCCAAGAACAGCCTCCCCCTCGCAGGATCAAATCTGAAGTTCGACGCTCAGATCGAAGGGGTCTCCCAGAACGGCAGGCCTCAGAAGAAAATCAGGGACCAACGAGGTCCACACAAATCTCCAGGTTGATCGATGCCTGTGAGGAAAGGCTCCAAAAGAAAAAATAGGTCGCTCGCAAGCAAGAGGCTGAGAATGATCACCTCAAAAGGAGATTGGAGAGGATGGAAAAAGAACTCCATCGTAACATTAGGCGACGTCCATACCGCACTCCTAGCCCTCAGGCGAGCAAGTCTCGCACCTGAGGAAGGAGCCCGAGATGTGGATCCCCAGGAAGCGAGAAGTACGAGTCTAATGATGACTTGCTCGAGCAACAATGACCAGCTCGCCATTATAGGAGCCCAACTCGAGGAGATAAGGATATACGAAATTTGGTCCGAAGATAAATGGACCAGCACCGAGCACATCTGGGTACCAGATCGACTAGAGAGATTGCTCGACGAGCTCTCAGGACCAGATGAAATCCCCTTTCTCAAGGGAGATAGAAGAAGAAGAAGCCCCAAAGAAGTTTGAAATTCCGAGGTTCAAGATCTATAACGGAAAGACTGACCCTATCGATCACGTTAGGCAGTACAGGCAGGCCATGACTCTCTGGAACCACATGGATGCACTAATGTGCCGAATTTTTCCCTCAAGTATGCATGATGTGGCCCATAAGTGGTTCGAAAGGCTCCCTCACAGATTCATTAGGAGATTTGAGTCCCTGGCCGAGCTCTTCACTGCTCGCTTCATTACCAATAGCTCCTATCCAAAGAGGATAGATGCTTTGCTAACAATGAAGAAGACGCCTCAGGAGAGCCTCCGGGACTACGCAAAGAGGTACTGGGAGTTGTTCAACGAGGTCGAGGACTGCTCGAAACAGGTAGCAGTGACCTCTTTTAAGATTGGCCTGCCTAGCTCTTGCCTTCTGTACCAATCCCTGACGAAGAAGGGGGCCACAACCATCAATGACCTGATGGCTCGTATCGAGAAGTATGCAAAAGTCGAGGATGTGACCCGCCTCAGTGCAGGGGAGAATGGTCGAGCTTAGCCCACTTCCAAGGAAAATAATAGGGCCAAAAACCAGAAGAGAGGAGGCAAGAATGGGGGCAAGGGTGGCTCCAAAAATGGGGTAAGACTGATGCTTCGAAAGCATTTCAGACAGTAAACATTGTCTTAAAAGAACCAATATACAAGATCCTAACCAAAATCAAAGATGAGCCATTTGTTAAGTGGCCCAGAAAGATGGGATGAGATTCCTCAAAGAGAAACAACGCGCTGAGATGCACTTTTAACAAGGAGGGAGGACATAAGACTGAGCACTGCAAGGCTCTTAAGTCTCACCTTGAAGAGTTGGCCCAGATCGGGCATCTGAACGAGTTTGTGGAGAAGAAGGCAGAGAAGGTTACTGACAATAGAGACACAAGGCCCTACAATGTACTCGAGGATGATGCTGGCCATGAATTTGCAGTAATTTATAGGGCATCTGATATGAAGCATATTCACGGGAATTCACCTCGGATGGAAGTGAAAAAGCTTACGGTGGTAATGCAAGTTTTCAGATCGATCCAGCGAAGACACAGTCAGGAAAGCGTCAGCGAGCAGATGACGTCGATTATAGCAAACACATCGTGTTCACAGATGAAGATTTGGTGGGAGTAAGAACCCCACATCATAACGACTTGATCATTACCCTCAGGATAGACAACCATGACGTCGACAAGTTGCTCATCGACCAGGGAAGATCTTCCGAGGTAATATATCCCAACCTTTTCAGAAAGTTAAAGCTAAGCATTGACGACCTGAAGGAAGCCATTGTCCCTTTAGTTGGCTTCGCTGGAAAAGTAACTATCCCATTGGGAAAGATCATATTGCCAGTAAGGGCAGGAAGTGTCTCCAAGATGATCGAGTTTTTGGTAGTCGATATTGACTCTCCATACCAGGATATACTCGGCAAAGGATGGCTATATGCAATGAGGGCAGTCCCATCGACCTACCATTAAAAACTTAAGTACGTGACTGAGCGAGGAGTAATGGAGATCCATGAAGATCAAGCGATGGTAAGAAGGTGCTACATATCGACCATTCGCCCGAAACCAGAGAAGAAGGTCGAGAAGGCCAAAGAGAAGATCGAGGAGCAAGAAGGTTTGATACCTTCAAAATAGCAACTAAAGTATGGAAGACCCAGGGTGGAGGACACCAGGCTCCTCCCCTCTGAGAGGGTCATTAAAAACCTGGAAGAGATCACAGCTGGTGGGAGTAAGAAATACAGGATGTTCTTGATTGGAGATTCTCTCACAAATCAATAAAAGAAGGAATTGCCGGTATTGTTGAGAAGCAATCTAGACATTTCATGTGGGAACCCTACGAGCTGCCTAGAATTGACCCCAGTGTGGTTTGTCATCGGTTGCACGTCGACCCCACTTTCAGGCCTATCACGCAGAAGGCATGACGAACTGTGCCCGAGAAGGCCAAAGCTGTAGAAAAGGAAGTAGAGAAGCTGCTGGATGGAGGATCCATACGGGAAGTTCAATTCCCTAAATGGATTTCCAACCCAGTTGTAGTTCCAAAGAATAATGGAAAATAGAGAGTTTGTATAGACTTCACTGACCTTAATAGGGCATGCCCTAAGGATAGTTCCCCCCTCCCAAAGATCTACTAATTGGTGGACGCCACAGCAGCTCATGAGAGGATGAGCTTCCTGGACGCATCCTTCGGGTATCACCAGATTCCTCTATATGCACCAGACCAAGAAAAAACAACGTTCATCACCACCGTCGGTTTGTATTGTAATAAAGTTATGCCCTTCGAGCTCAAGAATGCATGAGCAACTTACCAGCGACTGGTCACCAAGATGTTCAAAGACCAAATGGGAGATACCATGTAAGTCTACATTGATGATATGCTCATCAAGAGCAAGCGCAAAGAAGACCATCTCTCAGACCTATCAAGGACCTTTGAAATCCTCAGGAAATATCGAATGAAACTCAACGTGAGAAAGTGTTCTTTCGATGTCCAGTCAGGAAAATTTCTCCGGTACTTGGTTAGCGAGAAAGGCATTGAAGCCAACTCGGACCAGATCGATGCAATTAATAAGGTACAGCCTCCTCGCACAATAAGAGATGTGCAGAAGCTCATGGGTATGCTCGCCGCTTTGAATTGTTTCATCTCAAAGTCCTCTGAGAAGTGAAAGTCATTCTTCTAGCTCTTGAAAGTAAACAAGATAGTAGAGTGGAATTAAGATTGCCCGAAAGCATTGGAAGAACTTAAGGCTTATGTCAGCACACCATCTTTGCTGGTCATACCTAAAGAAAATGATTCCTTGTAATTATACCTCGCGGTCTCTAACCACGCCGTCAGTTATGTATTGATATGTGAAAAGTCAGGAATCCAGCATCCAGTCTACTATGGGAGTAAGACCTTATTAGACGCCGAGCAGCGGTACCTACCACTGGAAAATCTCGCCTTTGCACTGGTGGTAGCCTTGAGGAAACTGAAGCACTACTTCAAAGCTCACACTATCATCGTCCTTACATCACACCCCCTTAAAGTAGTCCTGCGGAAAGCGGATTTGTCTGGAAGACTCTCTAAGTGGTCAGTCGAGCTCGAATGATTTGATATCTAATTTCAACCAAGTAATGCAATCAAGGGGAAGGTGCTAGCCGACTTCATTGCGGAATTCACAGGCGAGCAGCCTCACGACCAACTCCAACCTATAGACGAGACAAAAAATCATTCAATAGGAGGAATTTGATGACTATTTGTTGATGTAGCCTCCAACTCAAAGGGGGCAGGAGTAGGCATTATGCTCGTTACTTCAGAAGACACAATTCTCGAGCAGGGCATCAGACTTGGATTTGAAGCCTCCAACAACGAGGCAGAATATGAGGCTTTGATAGCAGGCCTGCAGAAGGCACAGGCATTGGGTGCAAAATAGCTACAGGTGTTAGGCAACTCACAATTGGTCTCCAATCAGATAAGTGGGGACTTAAACGCGAGGGATGAAAGAATGGCAGCCTACCTCGCTTTAGAAAAAAAATTAATGTCCAACTTTGAGGAAGTCAGTGTCCAATAGTTTCCCAGAGGACAAAATAGTCATGCCGACGCCCTAGCAACCTTAAGTTCAGTAATCAACTATGACTTGAAGAGAACAATCCCTATAGACTTCCTCGCCCAGCCGAGCATCACCTAGAGCGAAGAGCTGCCAGACATGGGCCTTATTATCCAGATCGAATTAGTACCTAGTTGGATGGACCCCCTGAGGGATTATTTAAAGGATGGTGCACTACCAGATAACAAGAAGGCCGCTCATTAGATAAGAGTCAAAGGTGCTCACTTTTACTTATCTCCTAAGGGTAAGCTATATAAGAAATCATCCACCGGTCCTTACCTCCAATGTGTTCACCCAAAGGACGTCGAGCAAGTGTTGCGCGAGCTCCATGAAGGAACCTGCGGGAGCCATATTGCAGGGAGATCGCTAGATTTTTTAGCAATGAAGGAAGACTACTGGTGGCCATACATGCAGAGAGATTCTGGAGTATATGCTCGCAAGTTCGAAAAATGTCAGCTACATGCTCCTATGGTCCACCAACCTGCCAGCGACCTAAGATCACTTACCAGCCCTTGGCCTTTTGCCCAATGGGGACATCGTGGGCCATTTTCCTACTGCTGTCGGTACTCACAAGTATCTGTTGGTCTCCACAAACTACTTCACCAAATGGATCGAGGCACAGCCGCTGGCAAAACATCAGGGACGCAGATATGATGAGATTCATATGGAAAAACATAATTACTCGCCTTGGGATCCCTAGAACCATCATCACTGGTAATGGAACGCAGTTCGAGAGTGGACCCTTCCAAATTTTTTATAACGACCATGGGATCAAACACCATTTTAGCTTGGTTGCTTGCCCCTAAAGCAATGGCAAAGTTGAAGCTTCCAGCAAAATAGTGATCGATGGGTTGAAGAAACGACTTGAGCGAGCCAAAGGAGCATCGGTGAGCGAGCTGTCACACATTATGTGGGCTTACCGCACTACCCCACGACGAGCAACGGGGGAAACCCCATTCACACTAACATATGGAATAGAAACAATCATCCCTCTAGAAGCTGGACTCCCAACCATGAGATCCACCTTGGTCGACCAGGGCCAGAATGATGTAGCATTACTCGTTGAACTTGACCTAGTCGACGAACGCAGAGAACTAGCCCTAGTAAGACTAACGAGCTATCAGTAGCAGCTCGTAAAACACTATAACAAAAAGGTTAATCCAAGGACATTCCAGGTTGGGGACTACGTCCTAAGGAAAGTTCTTGGAAGTGCAGTAAAACAATCTGATGGCAAGATGGGTCCAAACTGAGAAGGACCATTCAAGGTGATAAGGGACGACCTACAAGGTGCCTATCACTTGGAAACGTTGCAGGGCAGAGAGATACCCCGAGCGTGGAACACAGCCAACCTGAAAAAATTCTATTTTTAGTTTTTTCATTAATCTTTTATCGCATTGTTGGAATTAGCAACTCATTTTTTAATTGCTTTTGATTAATAAAAGATTGTTTGGCAGTGGCGTCCTATGAAGTGTTAATTTTGTATTATGAACTTTATAACTTGCACACCTTTTCCAAGCGACAGGCAGATCACTCAGTATACAAAAGCAGGGGATCCTCCTCCTCAGGTTTTCGTTATGAAACACGAATAACCTCTTAGCATTTCCCCTAGCAATATATAAAGCCCTACAGGGGACCCTTAGGAAGCTCGGCCAAATCGAATTAGTCGCCAAATAATATTTGGCTCAAAAAGCCTGATCGGATAGAACATCCAACACCAGGTGTGTCCTCACCATTGTCATACTTAGGCCTAAGGGAGTGTGACGACATGACCTAAAAGGTAAAGTAAGGCAGAATGGTATCTCATAAGCATACTGGACTGAAAGGATACCCACACAACAAAACAACTTTACCTACATCAAATATAGTCGGCCCAAGATAATCAAACGAAAAATTAATAAAGTAAAAATACACAACACATGTTTTGTCGGCAAAACGCCTAAAACATAAATATTTTATTACTTCGTTGCATTTACAAAGAGTTACATTGAAGTAAGAAAATCTTAATGGGGATTAGGCCTCTGAGTAAGGTAATCAACCACTTGCGATCTTCGGTCGTCGTCCGGATGAGGGGTCAATTCTTCCTCGACTTCATTCGCATCTTGCTCTAATAAATGCCTAGGAATAACATCTATAGGGACCCACTGGTCGTCCCTCCTGAAAGGATTAGGCCTCAAAGTTGAAGGAGAGATCTCGTGACGATAACAGAGTACTGAGTTTCGGGGGACCTGGAGCTCCCTGAGGACGCTCAACCATCCCCTAATAAAGGCGATCTCTTCATACTCTGTCAACCTCGTCGGAGCATCTGTCCAACCTTGGTCATAACTATTAGACCACACTCACCGAGGTCCTTTCTTGAACATATGCCTCATCCGTGTGACATCTCTTTAAATCCCAGCAGCAATCATGTATGCTCGACGAATATTTTCTTGGAGCTCGTCCATCTCCCTAGATGGACCCCCTACGTCTGGACCAGCTCGCGGAGCAGCCAATGAGGTAGAACCTCACAAAACTGGAGGGGCACCGCTCGGTCGTGTGCCAACTCGTGGAATATCCGATAAATAGGAACCTTGTAAAATACGAGGTGCGACGCTCGGTACATGCTCCCAGAGTCGCGACACCTCCCTCCTCAGAGTCTCGTTCTCCTGGTGAATAACTTATTCGACTTAATTGATTTCAGAGTCATCTATAAGCTTAGCTCTAAAAGTGTTCACTTCTTCTTGGACAGAGGCACCAACTTCTTCCATCTCCTAAAGTCTATCCTTCAGTTTGTGGACGAGCTAAGACTGGTCTTTAAAGCTCTCATTCCTCGACCTGAGAGACTTGTAAATCCTAAGGAAGGCTTGTCGAACCTGATTGATCGCATTAGGACCAAGGATCCTTCCCCTTTGAGAGGTGGAAGGTATATAATCGTATACATCAATCAACTACAGGTCATAGAAGCATTCAAAAGTAGAAGAATCAGTATACAGAAGGGAAAGTCTTTTCATTTCATTCAAATATAGAGGTCCAATTAATTAAAGGAGAGTAGTGCAAATAAAGCAAAAAATACAAATAAAGTCGTAAAAGCAGGCTAGCTGGCAACCTCAATTTGGTCAGAGGTCGCTGGTTGCTTTCGCTTATCAACAGCAGCGGGAGCACCTCCCTCAGATGAAGAATCTATTGTTCCTTGAATGGAAGTGTCAGCAGGAATGGTGAGAGAAGCAAGAACACCACTATCAATAGTTGGGGCAGGAGCCTTATCCACAACAGGCTTCGGGCTTGGATCATGCTCATCGAACAAAGGTGAATCAACATTCACCCTAGCAGCCAAAAGAGCGTTGTTACAGCCCTTCTTGAAGTTCAGTTGGATAATGTAGCCTATCTGAGCATCAACATCCTCATATATGGTAGCCTACCCAGAGTTGTACGAACTCTTTTTAATGGTAGTAGCCTCAGACTCCACCTTTTTCACCTTCTCTGATAGCACCTTATTTTCCTCGACCACGGCTAGCTTTCTCATGAAGACCTGATCGTAGAACTGCCTCAACTCATTCAGCTCCTTGATCGTCGCTTCCTTCGCTTCATTAGCTTCAGCAAGAGCGAGATCAGGGGACTTTTGGGCCTCGCTGGCAGCCTTCAGACTGGCCTCTAGCTCGATGCCTTTCCCCTTTAGTTCAACATTCTGCTTTCCCAAATCCATATTCCTACTCACTAGCTCGTCGCGAGTATGGTAGAGAACAACGAATTCGGTCACGAACTACAAGTAAAAAGGGATCATTAGAAGAAAGCATTGAACAAAAAATTATGAGTATTAAAAAACAAAAACGGACTTACCAAGGCTAGCCTCTGACTCGCTTGCAGAGCTAACTGGTCGGTCCCCATTGCCCTCTTTCGATCAGCAGACAAAACGGCTCTCTCGAGCAGCGCAAGAGCTAACTGGAGAGAGTTAGGGACCAATGCCCCCTCGGGTAATGCGAACACGGGCACCAAAGCTTGACCGTCCTTCATCCTTGCTTCCACCCTCTTTCTCTCCTCTTCCCTCTCCTTCTCCCTCTCAGCTCTCCTCCTTTCTTTCACCTTCTTCCTCTTTTCTGTCTTCTTCCTCTCCTCTACCTTCTTTCTCTATTTCTCTCTCAACTGTTCTTCCTCCTTCCTCTTCTTCCCCTGCTCGTCGGCAGCAGGCTGAGAACCAGTGGCAACTTCTCCACTGCCAGACTTTTTCTTCTTCGCTCGCCTAGAAAGGAGCACATCATCATCATTATCATCCTTGATCAGGTTCCTCCTGGGAGGAGCCATATCTTCCTCGCTGTAAGTACTTGACTCATTGGAGGACTCTCGAGCTTCTGAATCCTCTTCCGAGCTTGAAGACCCTTCACATCTAGAGCTCGTCTCACTGGAACCACCTTTAGTAGCGCCCCTAGTATCACCTTCACTATCCTCACTAGAACTACTCTCTTTCTCATCCAATTGAATAGGGTCTGCAACAACTTCCTCAATAATGTCCAACTCAGGGATGCTGTCTCGAGGTCGTGAGATGAATCTAGACCCAATATTCTTATACTCTAGCAGAAAAGCAACTGACCAAGGATGTTCACCGTCAACCAAAGGTTCTCTAATGTTCCAATCTTTAATCATCCCGAAAACTCGAACTTCACTAAGAGAAGGTTCCAAATTCTTTGTCCTCCCTGAAAAAAAGATAGAAGAATATCATAGAAATCATACATTAACAAGAAGATCGAAGAGCAGAACAAAAATTAAGCCTACCTATGTACTTGTAACAACCCGCCTAATGGGATACCGGGCGATCACTCCTATATCGAATTAAAACAGGAGTTACTTATGGATCATTCTTAGCATCACTGTCGAAAGTCCATTTAATTACTAATATCCTATTAGGCAAGCGTTAAAACTTTTACTTAACTACTCTTTTTAAACCATTAAAATAAAACATCCACAAGTTAATGCGTAAATGAACTGAAATGAAAATGAAATAAATTAAAATAACTGAACACTCGGTTCAAATTATACAACCATATCGAATAACGTGCAAAGAATAAATGAAAACAGTTTGACCATTGGCCCGAATATTTATACAGTACCTCCTATCTAGAGTACAAGGATGGAAGCGGCTATCAAAAACCTGCACTCATCCACAGCTGCTGCAGCTGACGTCTGACTCGAAAGAAGTGCCATCCAGGCGTCCCTGTGTCTGGACACCTATATAATATATATATATATATATATATATATATATATAGCAAGAAGGAAAGGTAGATAAATGGGTCAGAGCCCGAGTTTGAAAATATTTTGCAAGTGCATAAATACCTTATTATTTTGAAAAAGGTTTTATCTCATATTTAAGTTTGGTATCGCACTCCCATGAGATAACCCTCACCTCTCCGCTAATAGTGCACTCCTAGCGCATCCCTCTAAACATCCTAGTCAAGCTACCCTGCTAGACTAGTCTATCACCCAACCACTATCAACCCTATATAGTCCAAGCAATGTACTAACGGCTAAAATTCACCCCAGTCTCAACGCTATGCCATGTTCATGCGTGGGGTGTCTCGCAAAGCGAAATCCAAACAAGGAACCCCCCCGATACACTACTACGCAGCACGGTCGATCGTCGAGATTCGCTAGTCCCTCAGTACAGAAAGATATATATAAATATATATACCATAATAATTTATAATATAAGAGCATTAAGGATTAAACTTCTCCCCAGTCTCAACACACTGCCCTATTCGTGCGTGGGGTGTCTCGCGAAGCGAAATCCAAACAAGGAACCCCCCCCGATACACTACTATGCGGCAAGGTCGATCATCGGGATCCATTAGACCCTCGGTACTCGATTTATCCTTATATACATATTCATATTACAATATACATCCGGATCTATCTCCCGGACTGAGGATTTATATACAAGTATTTATCAATACCTTTATTTTTCTCAAAATTTCCCATTTCCCTTTTTATACTCAGGAAATGTAAATATAAAAGCCAATTCATTATCATGAATTACTTTAACAAATCATATACTTTTAAAAGCCATTTTTATTATCATAAAAATGCTTTTTCGTTTTATATCATCCCATTTCCTTTTTTATACTCAGGAAATGTATTCAAAGACATTTTCATTATCATAAAAATGCTTTGATCATATCATATGCTTCCACATCCCTTATTCCATCCGGGAGTGTTACCGAAGCCAAAACTTTTTATCCCATTTCCCTTCTTCCATCCAGGAAATGTAAATTAAAGACAATTTATTATCATAAATTGATTTAACATATAACGCGTTCTAACCGTCCGGGTTTCCCCACTGTGCGCGCCCCTAAATGGCTATCATCTTCCAGGGCCTATCATCAAGACAACCTGGGATCCTACATCGCAAGACGTCGGGAAGCGGCCATATGCCTGCGGGATAGTCAAGACCACACCCGGAATCTCCTAACCAACGCAGAAAAAATACAACAAACGCTCATATGGCCTATAGGACTATATCCACCCTGCGTTAATTTGTCAGGGAGCATCACCATACGCACGCAACTTCCCTTATGATAGCGATTTAGAGAGGTGTGTATCCATACATTATTAATTAAGAAAATCATTTACCTTTTTCCCATTTTGAAAATATTCGTCAATATATTTTCCAAATCATTTATATCATATCATATATACATAATAGCATAGTATATATATATATATATACACCATATATTCCTACCTGAATATATAAAAATGGCCATATTTGCCAAACCATCTATCGATGACCCTTAATCCCAAAGATTCTCTCAAGAATCATAATCATGCATTCATATATGCATGATACTAAACCCAAAGTATTTTCTTACTTTAACAAGTAATATAAACCAAAATCCCATCTACAGATTCATTTGGATATCTCCAATCATACCATTTCTCATTTAGCGAATATATAACTATACTCCCCAAATTTATTCTAATCCACTCATAGGATTCACCCAACCAAGATCAATATGATTATGTTATCTCTTTGGATCATAATCCTCTTTAATACTCAAATTTAGAAAGACCGCTTTAAACTCAAAGATGAGAAGTAATAATAATCTCCAAAATCTTGGGCTGAAAAGAGGGCACCGGTAGACCGGTCCTAGACCCCCGGTCGATCGCGGGTTGCAAATAAGCCTACGAAACAAAGCATTAGGCCCTTTCTCCTTGACACGGTCGATCGACCTTAGGGGCACGGTCGTCCCGATTTGATTTCCGAGTTGATGATTTCAACCCGGAGCTGCCATCTTGTAAAAATCATATCAAATCGTAGAAAAATACGCAGTCGGCTCCCACGCGACCGTATCGAAAAGATCTACAACTTTTATGTTTTGACTGAGAGCTAAATCAATTCATTTCCTGGCCAAAATGGCCCCCTAGAGTCACGGGTTACTATTCATCATCTTCTCCGAGACGATTTTGGCCATTAAAGATTCTCCCAAGCTTTTTTCGCCTCACCCAATGTCCTATAACCTCAACCAACTACAAATACACATATATTAAGGGTTATAAACATCTTAGAGCCCAAAACCACCAATTAATTTGGTTAAAACCTAAGTTCCACAAATTGAAATATTATTGGGGTTTAATTGTTTTAACTCCATAAAACCCATTTTATCCACGATAACGCACCCCAAAACCTTTAGGGTTTGTTTATACCAAACTACGGTATGAGATATTTATGCAAAAAGATAAATAAAGCAAGTAAACACTTGCCTCGTGGATAAAATCCGACGACCTCGAGTCGAATCCGGCGGAGTTTTGCCGAATCTCCATTTCTCTCCTCTTTTCTCTCCTCCTCTCTCTCTTTTCTTTCTCTTTTTCTCCCTCTCCCTCTCCCTCTCTTTATAAAGAAGGAAAAGGGTTATACCCCTTAAAACCCAAAAACGACTCGTTTACCCAATTACGAGTTACTTTTACCTCTAAAATTACCCGAAACTCATTTTCGACAATCGGACACTATTTTCCGACTATCTCAAATATTCCGAGACTCACGGCGCAGTCGAAATTTTCATCCGGGGTACTTGACCGCAAATCACTATTCCAACCCAAAATAAATCAATGCGGGTTTTTCCAATTAAAAATCTTACCTCGTGTCGCTTTACTCAACGACGACATATAATTAAAATATTTCGACCTATATAGTCCCAAAAATAATCACAACATCCTTCGAAAATCATTTAATCCTCAAAAATCCCAAAAATTACTATTTAGGGAAATTTCCCAAATTTCAATTTATAATTAATTATGGAATTTAATCGTCTCCAAAAAGGGCGGGTTGTTACAGTACTCCTCCCCATAAAAGGGGACCGTGAACCTGTCAGACCTCAACCCCTCGGTATGGGGAAGAAATTGCCAATTTCTAGGAAGAAAACCCTTTTGCTAGTAATCCTTGTGGGAATCAGGTAGATTTACTACCAATACCCTCCTGGCCTTGAGGTAAAGAAGACCAGAACTTATTTGCGAGAAAGAGTTCCAGAAGCATATCTCAACAAGCCCTAGATTGGTGACATAAAGTTGATTTATTCTATGGGCACCATTAACTATCTTCCAAAAATTTGGCGAACACTGTGCGGGGACAATATTGAAGTAACCAAAAAAGTGCAAAAATAAATTACTTGAGGGGAAAGTGAGCCCCCCTTGAGAGAGTAAAAGAACGTGAATCCAGTGAGCACCCTCTATTTCTCTAACATTTTTAGGGATAGGGGCACACTTAATGTCTACCCAATCTGGCATGTTGTAATATTTCCTAAATTCAGTTACCAACCTATTGCCTATTTTTGCCATTTGCAAAACCCTAACTACAAATGCGAGGAGATTATAAAATAAAAAAGCACAGAAAGAGAACAAGAAGAACTTACAAAATAAAAACTTGGCTTGGGACGACTCGAAGTCACAAGCGAAGACGATGAAGGAGATTGAGATTGAGAGATGATGACCTGGGAACGAGGGCACAACGGTAGGAGCTTAGAGAAGATGAGAAAATTTGAAGAAGTTTGAGATGACAACTACAAACTACTATTCCAAAGGACTTTAAATGCTTTCAATCATCGCACACAGGACACGAAGCAAGCTGCCGCCTAAATCATTTTTCAATCCTGTGAAGAGCTGCACAATTTACAAGGAAGCCATATGAAAAATTATTTAAATTTATTGAGTCCAAATTGTGGCCCAACAACTTTAGAGGCAATTGTGAGTACCATTTTAGCCACCACGGGCTCAGACAAGTAGCCCGGTAAAGGCCCAACGTTTGGGAGCCCCGCATCCCTACCAAAATTAGTTATGACTTAGTATCTTCCAAAAATCTCGTAAGGAGATATTCTAGGGAGTAATGGACTAACGTGGGGGAGTACAACACCCCCACTCCCTGAGAAGAAGCATGTATATAACAAACCCTAAGCTTGGGGAAAAAGGCACGTATTGTATTTCCTGCAAAACACTCCCCGGAGTACAAAGAAATAAAATTGAGAGCACCACCGTGGACGTAGGCATTCTTGCTGAACCACGTAAATACTGTGTCGCGTGATCTTGCATTCTTTACATTCTTTATTTGCTTCGGTGATTGTCTTTTCTTATTAATTTGTGTTGAACTTAATTGTTACCATTGTTAGGTTATAAATGGATCTTAAAAAAGAAGTTGAAGGCGGATGGATCAATTGACAAATATAAAGCTACACTTGTAGCTAAAGGCTATAGGCAAAATGAAGGGTTGGATTACTTCGACACATATTCACCGGTAAGAAGAATAACGTCTATTCGGATGTTAATAGCAATAGCTCCTATTAATGGACTTAAAATACATCAAATGGATGTAAAAACCGCATTCTTAAACGGTGAACTAGACGAGGAAATTTATATGGAGCAACCTGAAGGGCTCAAGGATCCCGGAAAAGAAGGAAAAGTATGTAAGCTAGTTAAATCACTTTACGGATTAAAACAAGAACCTAAATAATGGCATGAAAAATTTGATAATGCAATGTTATCAAATGGTTTCAAAATTAATGAATGAGATAAATGTGATTACTTTAGATACATTCAAAATGGATGTGTCATTGTATGCCTCTATGTTGATGATATGCTTATCATGGGTAGTAACCTGAAAATTGTCAAAACTACAAAACAAATGTTGGAGTAGTAGATTTGACATGAAAGATTTGGGAATCGCCGATGTAATATTAGGAATTAAAATTTCTAAAACATCGTATGGACTTATATTATCTCAATCTCATTACATAGAAAAAGTACTTAAAAAATTCAAGAAGTATGATATTAGTCCTACCAAGACACCTGTAGATGTAAATTTACATCTAGCAAGAAATAATGGTGAAAGCATATTTCAACTAGAATATTCTCATATTATCGGCAGTTTAATGCATATCATGAACTGTACATGATCGGACATAGCATACTCAATAAGTAAGCTAAGTCGATTAACGAGTAATTCAAGGAGAGATCACTGGAAATCCATATTGCGAGTTTTGGGTTATTTGAAATATACTCAAAACTATGGACTACACTACTCAAAATATCCAGCTGTTCTTGAAGGATATTTCGATGCAAATTGGATATCAGATACAAAAGACTCTAAGTCTACGAGTGGGTATGTGTTTACCTTTGGAGGTGCAGTCGTATCTTGAAAATCCTCAAAACAAACGTGCATTGCTAGATCGACAATGGAATCCGAATTCATTGCACTAGACAAAGCTGGAGAAGAAGTTGAATGACTTCGAAATTTCTTAAAGGATGTTCCAAAATGGTCTAAACCTGTGCCCGCGATATGTATACATTGCGATAGTCAATCGACAATTGAAAGGGCACAAAATCACATGTATAACGGAAAGTCGGGACATATTCGTCATCGACACAATACCGTTAGACAACTTCTCTCAAACAGAATTATCTCAGTTGACTATGTAAAGTCAAAAGATAATATAGTGGATCCACTTACAAAAGGTTTAAACCGAGAGAAAGTTGAAAGATCATCGAGAGGAATGGGTCTAAAGCCTATAAATAAATAAGAATCAATATAGTGGCAACCCAACCTAGTTGACTAGAGATCCTAAGATCTAGGTTCAATGGGCAAATCGAACTACATTGTATTCAGTAAGCACTGGAGGATATTTAATCCTATCCATTCCAAAGATGAGACAGTGCATATCTGCCGCAAAATTAGGATAAGTTATGCTTTTAATGACATCCATATCTTAGTATGTCTAAGTGGGGTATTGCAAGATACTCTTTATGGAAGTCACCTACGTGAGTAAGAAGGTGGCCACTTCAATGAAAAAATGAAAGGCAATTTCTCTAAAATATTCATAGAACCAAGTGGTGCTTATGGCCAAAATGAACACAAACGTGAGAACCAACTGTGTTGAAGAATTATTGTGTGAATACTGTTGTCTAGGTTTACAAAAATGGTTGACGGTTCAAAGACGTGAATTCTACCGATTAACCAAGTAAATCTGATGGTATATCACTAAGGAAAGTTCAAGGCCACTAGACTACTTCTCCCGATGCAATAAATCTTTAGTTTTACTCAACATGTGTCTGCATCTGCATTATCATCTGTTATGTTTATATATAGCGATATATCACTCAGGTGGGGGATTTTTGGAAAATTGGAAGCTGTCCAGATTTTGGACATAATTTTTTGAGCAACTTTGAGCTCAAATTTAGGTGGGACCCACACTACAATAATTGTGGGACCATATACAAACGCGTTTTCCTTTGCAAGGAAATTAACATAGTATATTCACATGTCCAATTTCATTAAGTTATGAATGATAAATATGTCCCAAAGTGACTCACAAAGCGATGAAAATTAATGAATTGGGTATGTTTTAACTCTTGTCCCACATCGGAAGAGTAGTGGAAATTGGCTGAGTTAATAACACCCCAAATATGGACTAAGGCTTGGATGCCTTGGGGTATCCCAACTCTTTGAAGGGGAGATGACCTACACTATGCATGTGTTGGGCTTGGCCCAAAAGTCCACGCGCGCACCGTCCGTCCGTCAGGCTCGGGCTTGGTCTTAGGCTTAGGCTTAAATAATTAATTATTAATTAACTGTCTGTCACTTAATTACCAAGAGTCAACAGTTAACGAAATTAATTTTTTTGGTAGTTAAATTCGGTTTTGACTGTTCCCAACAGTCAAAACGTTTGCTTTAAATAGAACCATTCCCCTATAGTTTTAAGTTGTTGTCAATAACCCCCTCCGAAATAATGCAACATTTTTTCCCAGAAAATAATCCCTCAATTACTGCTATTGCATACATCTCATACATATTATTTCTTTGGTCTGGTTGAGTACAAAATACAGAATTGTGTTCACATAAATTAATCATAGTTGTGCTACTTGATTAATTTGGAAATCCGTTCTATCTTGGGAGACAATTATTCATTAGCATGTTGTGGAGTGAATAGATTTGTCTTAAGGAGACTCTTCTAAACAGGGCTCGAATTATTTCTTTTCTATTTTTATATTATTTCTGTAAATTCAAGTATGTTTCTGTAAATTCGTTTTATTTCTGTAATTATATAATAATTCTTTATTCTGTACAATTGTATTTAATAAATAGTAGACATAATAGCAACCCCACCTGAGATTTGAAAAAAAAAAAATAGGGTTAATCCAAATGATCATCTCCAAAGTTTAGGATAACTTTTGAAGATGGGGTATTCATCAAGTTGCTTCTTGTTTCATCAGATATGCTTGGATTGAGCACTATTAGTACTAGGTGAGTTAACTCATTTTTGCATTTCATATTAAACAAAATTCAATTGTTATCACTACTAAAATTTGAGTATTGTGAATATTTATTAAGCGTTGTTTATTTCTTGAAATTATTTAGGTATTGTTAATAATGATCGAGAGTAGTTTGTATAAAACTCAAAATAACTCAAAAAAAATTTCACCTCGGGTTTCCCGCCCCGAATCTCCGGTACCACTCGAAACTTTCCCCCACTTCACCTAAATTCCTGGATCTCAAAACTTTCTCCCACTTCACCTAAATTCCTGGATCCGCCACTGGAAAGGAGGGGGGGAAACCTTTCACCATTAATTGTTATTCATCCGGTAGATTTTCGAATTATAACACCACCATCAAGTTGTATCACCTGAATCACAGTTTGTATCCTCCTACCCACATACATGCGCAGAAGCTCGACGTTGACAAAAACTTCTGGGTTTGATGTGTCCATGTCTTGATTCATGATTCTTGAGAAATAAGTTGTGTTCAAGTATCATGAAGCTAATTGTGGCTTATTTGGTCCGGTGATATTGTGTTCGTCCTCCTTTTGTGTTGTTGCTTCGGCTGAGAGGTTATTCCTCTTAGTATAATGCCTATAGCTGCACTTCCCTTCTCAAGTGTGCTTATTTTTCTGAGGACATGGTCTTTTATGTTGCATTGTCGCTTCCTACCCCTAATTCGAATGGGTACCATGCTGATTAGCATATTATATTTGTGTTGGAAACAATACCAAAGATGATGTCTGATTTGTCGTTGTTTCCTTGTTTACTCTACATCTCCACAATTTGCTATTTTGGGTATTTACCTTTTTTTTTAAACAAGATATGCCCTATTTGAAACAGTGGTTTGACTGTGATTTTTGTTCATGATGATGATGATGATCATCAAAATAGCTAGGTATTTTGCAGCTAGTATAGTTGTGAGTCTTGCAACTGATATATTTACGCTACCATAAAAAAAAAACTGATTTATTTAAACTAGCTGTACAACACGAAAAATAATTTCAAATGTAGCTTTTGGTCCAATCACATGTACATTAAGAATGAATTAAGTTTGATGTAACCTCTTCTTTAGATGTCAGCGGTCCTGTCTTGACATGTAGTTTATTACGTAGAAAAACAACATATTGTTTGGCGAGACTTGGTGAATGATTAAGATAATTTTTGGAAATTTTATATTATAATTGGTGTAACAAACTTTTCACAATTTGACCTTAATTGAAGGCCAGTGCCAGATTACTGTCCTATATTTATGAAAGAATATCTACTTTATTCCTATAATTGTGTGCTTTGATAAGCATAATAAGTCCAATGTCTTTGGTGGATTAAGTTTCGAGGATGGATAAAATCTATTCTCAAAACTTATTCTAGAAGAAAATAAAAAAATGTTGTTCTTTCTTTGAAAACGAAGATTACTTAGTTCAAGGAGATAGAACCATTTCTTTGAATTTTTGATTGCTTACATGATTCAACTATTGCTATTCACTAGACCTCTAGATACTATCAAGGTGCGTATCAATCATCTATATATACATTATTTGTTTTTTTATTTTATTATTTTGGTATACCCTTCATAGACATATGACGCTCACTTAATGTTCTAATATTTAATGTCGTATTCGAAATTTTGTGAAATCAACATAATGTTTTCAGTTACAAATACAACACAATAACCATATTCTTCCAAAAATTCGTCTCAACCTTCGGGTGACAAAGATAAAAGGGTAAAATCCACATCACAGTTAAAATCGATGGATCTTTTGTGGGTGATAGTAGTAAGAAGTGGAATTCCCATATATGGGATTTAGTGCGGAGTCTTATTCCGGTTAGCTACGATGACTGGCAAAAGGTGCCGCAACACTTCAAAGATGATGTCTAACAGATTAATGGTAATATTCAATTTCTTTTTTGGAATACCGTTTATACATGATGTTTTACTTTTTAAAATACTAAACCTACATATACATACTGTTGTTTGAAGAGTGCGCTTTTGTTCAAACAAAGAAATTATTTAATTAAACTCAGTTTTTCAATTAAATCCTAAAATATGCATCTAAGTGTGATTGCAGACAATATGATCATGCAAGAATATTCAATCACAAATAAAACAGACTAGTGAGGAAAAATCCCCCAAAGGGGCAAAATCTTTTTTATTTTCACTACAATTTGTAATTAACGGTTTACAAGGATTACAGTGAAAAAAAGAGTGACATACAAAATACCATCAGGTGTCGGTTTCGATGTGGTCGACTGGAATCTCCCGCAAGAACTCCAGATGGTCAGCAATGGAAAAGAGACGGCTTCTCCAAAAGTTACTCCAGATTAGTAAAAACGATCCTCTTGAAGGTTTAAAGATTCACATACATAAATGGGAGTGGTTATGTGAATAAAGAAGGCATGAAACCTTAAAACATGAAGTCTATTTTCTGGATTGTAAAACGCAGAAACCGTGTGCGAAAAAGACTTGAAAAACGTGTAGAATGAACCCAAAAATTTATAAGAAAATCAAGGCGGCGGCGGCGCTCAAACGAGATCGCGCGATATCCTCATGTCGCTTGAACGACAGAGAGATGTCGTTCGAACGAGTTCGCGGGATATGCTCATGTCGCTCGAACGACATAGCGATGTCGTTTGAACGAGCTCGTAGACCGAGGCAAGTACGCTTCTACACTTAGAAAAATTTATGCTTTTTGATAAAAACAAATTATACTTCGAAAAATATTTTCTAAAAAATTCCCAAATATTTATGCAAATATAAACAACTCCAATAAATCATTGTACCAATAATGCGAAGTGGAGTAGTGGGAATGGTTGAGCAGCACGTCGCATGTAGCATGATGCACGTGTGAAGATGGTGGAAGCATGGATTCAGATCAAGGCCGTCATGGATGATCGTGTTGACGTGACGAATGTAGCGGTTTCAGACATACATATTGTGATCTAGGGCAAACAGAAAATTCCTTGATTCTACTCCGGATATTTATAAAATTATGTCCTTACAAATCTCCTCCTATGTCTATGCCGGTACATACATAAAAAAACCGAATTATGCTATCTCCATAAATCAAATGACATATAAGATAATATCCCATTAAACCCTCAAACTGAGAATACCAGCTGACATGTCTTCAACCAAACTTCAACATCTTCATATCTTCACCTTTTCTCTTCAGGGTGTGCAATCCAATAATCATCAATTTTGTACCTACATACATGAGATAAAGCAGATACCATTGACACGCAACAGTTTGAAATGATATGCAAAAATCTAATTAAGCTTAAGCAAATCATTAATCAACCAAACAATTCTCCCCCATAATTCATTCTCTCCCTTTTTATGATGTCCCAAAACAGACAGATATGAGAAGCATAAATAAATACAAATGGAGAGTGCCATAAGGAAAGAAACTTTCTATTTTTGAATTTTTCAAAATTTTTACACAAAAGATACAACAAAGAATCACACCATAAACAAATACAAAAACGACCAAGTCGATGATAGCGGAAATGTAGGGGTGTGATCAAATTCGATAGGAAAATCAATGCATACAAACATGACATATGTGCACGATGAATATCGGATTCTCCTAATGAATGAACTCAACATCTTCCTTAGGTATGAAAAATGGAAATATGAGACATTGACTCAATCAAATCAGCAAATCAGAGCTCAAAGTGATTTCCAAACCAATAATGTCCAAAACTATTTAATATTTTTTCAGGACTTTAAAGGAAGTGCAAACCCATTTAAATTCTCCAACCAAACTCCTTCAGATTTATATTTTGAATAGAGGTGATCTAAATTCTCAAACATTGGAGAATTGATGGTGAAATCCAATGGGCTATATTCGGCATGTATTGCTTTTTATTGCCTTTAAATTTTTTCGGGCTCTTTTAACCTATTTGGACACCGGATAATTAAAATTCCTCAATTTTTAAGGTCCGATGTAATGATGGCTTAGTACTCGCAAGGGTCAAATGATAACCTTTCGCAGCCCTTCCCCATTTTAAAATACCACACAATCTCACCAAACGTTTTTTTACATGCATTCCAATCTTGTCAAGTTTTGTCGCATATTGCTCGTTGTATAGACATAATTGAAATGGAAACACTCAAGCTAATATGTGATAGTCAAGTACAATTATCAAAATAAGTCGTGCATGTGTGCAATACAGGAGATAAAGAGCCAAACATGTAGAAAGATATCACTAATCACATCTCAAAGACTCCAAACAATGTAAAGCACACGGATGCAATGGTGTAGCGTCTCAAATCACTATCAAACAGTCACGTGAAAAATGGAAATGGAAGTTGTGACTCGGCTATCTTAAATGCTCATCCATAAAATGGTGTAAACAACATATAAAAATCTTTTTGTGCTTTTCTTAAATTTTTATAAAAAGAAAATCTTTTTGTTTTTTTTTAAAAAAATAGAAAAAGCAAAAAAAATAATAATACAAATGATACAAACTAGCAATAGGGATCATATGATATGAACATGACAATGCATCATATCCTAGACACGAATCATCCTCTTAATTAATTGTGCAAAACCCTAAAGACTTCCTACGACTATCGAATCTAAGGGCATCTAAAGGTTTCGTGAAAATATCGGCTAATTGAAGGTCGGTGGGAATGAAACTCAGGGATATGACTTTCTCCTCAACTAACTGTCGTATAAAGTACTCGCGTATCCTGATGTGCTTTGTGCGTGAATGTTGGACCGGATTACGAGATATGTGTATCGCTCTCGTGTTATCACAGGAGATAGTCATGGTGTCCTGTGAAATCCCATAATCCTCCAACATTTGCTTCATCCACAAAAGTTGTGTGCAACAACTTCCGACGACGATGTACTCAACCTCCATAGTGGATAAAGAGATGGAGTTTTGTATCTTGATCAGCCAGGAGACAAGAGTAGAACCAAAGTAGAAACACCCACCAAAAGTTCTCCTATAACCATCTACATCCTTGACCAAATTGGCATCCGAATACGAGGACAAACGATAATCGGTATCAAAGAAATACCAAATACCGTAGGAGAGAGTCCAACTCAAGTATTTGATAATACATTTTAGAGAGAGTAAGTGTGACTCTTTTAGGGATGCCTGATATTGTGCACAGACTCCAACACTAAAGTCTATGTCGAGATGACTGGCAGTCAAGTAGAGAAGACTACCTATCATACTCTGATACAAGGTTTGCTCTACGTCCTTGCGTGAAGTGTACTTACTAAGCTTGATAGAAGTACTCTTAGGTGTACGTGCATGCTTAGCAGAGTCTAAACCAAATTTCTTCACTAAGTCTCTAGCATACTTTGATTGGGAGATGAACATCCCATCCTCTAGCTGATGAACCTGGAGGCCAAGGAAGAATGTAAGCTCACCTACCATGCTCATCTCAAACTCACTTTTCATATTCTCCTCAAAGTGGTGAGCATGCTGGGAGCACGTGGATCCAAAGACTATGTCGTCCACATAGACCTGGGCAACCAAAATAGCACCTTCATCTCTCTTGATGAACGTCATATCAATTCCCCCTCTCTTGAAGACACGGGCTAAGATATAGGAAGTAAGCCTCTCATACCAAGCACGGGGTTCTTACTTCAAACCATACAAGGATTTCCTTAGATAGTAAACGTGCTTCGGGTTCTTAGGGTCTTCAAACCCTTTTTTTTGTTCCATGTAAACCTCCTCCTATAGAATTCCATTTAGAAAGGAACTCTTGACATCTATCTGATATTGCTTAAAGCGTAGATGACATGCGATGGCGAGTAGTAAGCGGACGGACTCAAGCCTCGCAATAGGAGAAAATGTCTCCCCAAAGTCTACACTTTCTATCTGTGTGTAGCCTTGAGCGACCAAACTAGCCTTGTTTCTGATTATGGTACTATTTTCATCCATTTTATTCTTGAAAATCCACCTGGTACCTATCACATTCGTCTCACTATTTTGAGGGACAAGTTCCCAGACATTGTTCTTTTTAAACTGAAGCAACTCATCTTGGATAGCAGATATCCAGTGTTCATCCCTGAGTGCTTCTTTATGATTTTTGGGCTCGAGTTTAGGTATGTAGCAGACATGGTTAACAACATTCTCTAGCTGAGCATGAGTCTTGACCCCTAAAGTGGGATCGCCAACAATGGCGGAAGGATCAATACTCTTGTGAACCCAAGTAGGTGTGTCCCCTAGAATAGGAGTATGGTCCACCCTGGATATGGGAGACACAATGGGATCATCAAAAAGGGGTGTGGCATCCTCACTCAAACAGGTGGAGTCAACAGACGTCGATGGTTTGTCATCTTACACAGGAACATTTATTGACTCCATCACCTTAGAGCTATTCAGGTTAAAAACCCGGTATGCTCTACTATGTGATGAATATCTTAGTAGTATTCACTCATCGCTTCGGGAGTCAAACTTTTCTAATTTCTCTCTATCCCATAGGATGTATCATTTACTCCCCAAAACACAAAAATATGCAAGGTCGGGCTTCTTTCCAGTCCACAATTCATAGGGCGTTTTAAGTGTGTGTGGATAAAGGAAAACCCTATTCACCGTATGGCATGAATTAGACACTGCCTCTGCCCAAATTCTCCTAGAAAATTTATGTCCTAGAAGAATAGATTCAACCATTTCCTGAATTATCTCGTTCTTTCTCTCAACATCCCATTTTGCTAAGGAGTCTTCACAGCAGAAAACTCATGTTTGATTCCTAAGCTATCACATTAAAGATCTAATTTTTACTCCATAAATTTAGTGCCGTTGTCACTACTTATTCTATTAATAGTGTCTCCGTGTTGGTTTTGCAGGACATGAAACTTGTTCGTTAAAAACTCTACAGCATCAGATTTCTCTCTCAGAAAACCTACAATCGAATATCTGGAGAAATCATCTACCATCACTAGGATGTACCTCTTACCACCCAGACTCTCTGTACGAGTAGGACCCATGACATCCATGTGTATTAACTCAAGTACTCGTGAAGTGGTAATGGAATTCAACTTCCTATAGAGACTACATATTTACTTTCCCAACTGACAGGGTCCACAAACCGTGGAAGTTGGCTTTCCAAGTGTTGATAAGACACGTACTAGGTCCTTTTTAGCTAATCGTGTCAAATCTCTAAAGTTCACATGACCTAGACATTGGTGCCACGGATCCATAGGAGTGATCGTGGTGCTGTTGCAGAAAAGTGAGGACTTGGGCATAGTCCCATAGCAATTATCCTCTGTCCTCACCCCTTTCACTAAAAGTTTACTGGCTTGATTATAGACATTACACGCGTTTCGATCAAACTTTATGGCAAAGTCAGCATCACACAGTTGGCTAATACTGAGAAGGTTTGCTTTCAAACCTTTCACGTACAAAACATTCTCTAGCTTAGGAAATCCTGGTAACTCTACTGTACCTCGTCCTATGATGCTAGACTTGCTCCCGTCTCCAAAGGTGACTCTACTTTCCTTATAATCCTCTAGGTAGGTAGAAAATGAGACATCACCGATCATATGTTTAGAGCACCCACTATTGAAATACCACTGTGAGGTATTATATGCTTTGAGAGAGATATGAACAACAAGGGCCTTTGTGTGTTTCTTAGGTACCCAAGAGGTGGTAACCTTTTGTTTACCCTTATTGTTGTTGGTTTTAGAGGGGATGCGGGAAGCATTCACTGATGACAAAGACATCCGTCAGAATTCTTCCATCAAACTCTGTGATATGGTGGCTAAAAACTCAACACGCTCTCTCAGACTGGTAAAATCATTTGTACGATGTGGTGGAGAAGTAGTACATCATGTCCGACCAAAACTATTACAAAACTCCCTGAGGTGGCCTTTTCTTTTGCAGTACGTAGAAAAGAACACAGTCTTAGGCAGACCTTGGTTTGCTTTTCTTTGTCGAAATATCCTTCGTGGTTTTTGACGATGGCCATATGGAGTTGTAGTAAACTCAGGAACTGGTCCAGGTTCTATTTGGGATGTGGAGGCACCATCAAAACTTATTCCCTTCCTATCACCAAAACCTAAAGCGGGATCGAGGAGCATCTTTCCCATCTTTCCAGATCTGTCCTCGATTTGAACCTTGACTTCCTGTGTTCTCTCAAGATCATGAGTAAGTTGGGCTTCCAGTTTCTTCCGAGTCTCCAGGGAGGGATGAATCTGACTCATAATACTAGCCACTTGATTAGTCAAGTCCCCTTTCTATTTCTCAAAACACTTATCTCTTTCTCCGAATAGTCTCGCTCTTTCTCTAAACTGACTTTCTCTCTCAACACAGGCATACTCACTCTCTCTCAAGGTAGTGCAAGTGTAGGAATCCCTCTTTATCGCTTCTTCTAAATCTTCCTCTAAAGCGGTGATCCTAAGAACTAACGCTTAGTTACACTTTTTGGTTTTAAATGACTCAGTATATAACTCAGTGTAGGCGCGTTGAAGAATACTCTCCCTCTCACTTGTAGTATCCTCCCCCTCACTCACTTCGTTCTCACAGTCGAGGTGTCCTTGTGAAGCAGCATCCTCATAGTCGTGAGGAGCACTAGAGGTACTCACATGACTAGCCATGAATGCGGTGAAGTTACACTTATGCGGTGACTTGTCTCTAGAGTCCACCGACTTGACCTCACTGTCGTCACTAAGGGTAGCATTAATTAAGGACAACTTTGCCCTTTTCTTTTACAAGTCTGTTCAGCCTAATAGCACACTCAAAAGCTCCATGACCTTTATCGTCTCACTCATAGCATCTCTCATCGTCTTTCTTGGGAGGGTCTATAAAATCTTTTTCATTTTTCTTTTTAAACTTATTTTTCCCAAAACTCTTTTTATCTTTGAAATTTCCATTTTTCTTGAATTTGGGAATTTTCTTGAAATGTTTTGCAAACAGTGCCAAATCATCTAAATCAAGGTCACACTCGGAATTAGACATTTCTGTCTCGCTTTTCCTAGATGACTCTACCTTCTTTCTTGTCGACCCCTTACTCTTCCTATCCTGGGCATTAAGTGCAATTCCCTTATCTTTAGGCTTGACAGATTTAGGAAACATATAAATTTCATACGTTTGTAAGTCTCCTACAAGTTCCTCTAATTTAAGCGTGTTTAAATTACCTATAGAATTTAGCGCAGTGACTTTAGGGATAAAACACTTAGGCAGTGATCTTAGAATCTTTTTAACAACTCTATCATTAGGAATGTGTTCACCAAGATTAAAGCTAGTGTTTACAATATCTGATAACCTAGAATAAAATTCATAAAAACATTCAATCTCAAGCATGGTGATAGTTTCAAATTGAGTTGTTAAGTTTTACAGTTTTGATTCTTTCACATCATTAGTTCCTTCATGGGTAAGTTGTAAAACATACCATGCCTCTTTTGACGTGGTGGACGTCATTATCCGTCGGAAATCGTCAGGTGTGAAAGATTCAAAAATAGCACTAAGACCCTTAGAGTTAAAAGATGGCCATTTAAATTCTTTTTCAGTCCATGCAGTAACATATTTTAAATTAATCACGTTATCAACTGTGATGGAGGGAGGTCCACCCTCTTTCAACCAAAATCCAAACTCTTTCATCAATAGCTTTTAAAGCAGATTTCATGCGGGCTTTCCAGTAAGCATAATTTCTCCCGTCAAAAACTGGCAGTTTATTATATAATTTCTCCATTTGGAACACGCCCTTTTTCAAAAATCAATTTTTAAAAAAATTGATATCTTAGAAAAAAAATTGTGAAAAATTACCCGGTATAATTGTGTAATTGGCTCTGATACCAATTTGAAGAGTGCGCTTTTGTTCAAACAAAGAAATTATTTAATTAAACTCAGTTTTTCAATCAAATCCTAAAACATGCATCTAGGTGGGATTACAGACAATATCATCATGAAAGAACATTCAATCAGAAACAAAACACACAAGTGAGGAAAAATCCTCCAAAGGGGCAATTTTTTTTTTCACTATAATTTGTAAATAACAGTTTACATAGATTACAATGAAAACAAGAGTGACATACGAAATACCTTCAGGTGTGGACTTTGATGTCGTTGGCTGGAATCTCCCACAAGAACTCCAGATAGTCAGCAATGAAAAAGAGACGGCTTCTCCACAATTTACTCCAGATGAGTAAAAACGATCCTCTTGAAGGTTTAAATATTCACATACATATATGAGAGTGGTTATGTGAATAAATAAGGCATGAAACCTTAAAACATGAATTCTATTTTCTGGGCTGTAAAACACAGAAATCGTGCGCGAAAAAGACTTGAAAAATGTGTAGAATGAACCCAGATATTTATACAAAAATCGAGGCAACGGCATCGCTCGAACAAGATCGTGTGACATCCTCATGTCGCTGGAAGGATAGAGAGATGTCCTTCGAACCAGTTCGCGTGACATGCTCATGTCGCTCGAACGATAGAGAGATGTCGTTTGAACGAGCTCGTCGACCGAGGGAATTCCCCTTCTACAGTTAGAATTTTTTTTCTTTTTGATAAAAGCAAATCAGACTTCGAATTATATTTTCTAAAAAATTCCCAAATATTTATGCAAATATAAACTACTCGAATACATTATTTTACCAATAATGCGAAGTGGAGTAGTGGGAACGGTTGAGCATCACGTCGCATGTAGCATGATGCACGTGTGAAGATAGTGGATGCATGGATTCAGATCATGGCCGTCATGGATGATCGTGTTGATGTGCCGAATATAGCAATATCAGACATACATAGTGTGATATAGGGCAAACAGAAAATTCCTAGATTCTACCCCGAACATTTATAAAATTATGTCCTCACATTGTTTCAACAATTTATTTTTGGAATCATAATATGTTTGTGCGTAAATAAAATGTATAAACTCATTTTGTTCCTCTCTAACCTTTAATTATTTTTATGTACATTTTTATTTAGGGTCAATTTTAACTTAATGTTTCGACTGAAGTTGCTTTCCCTTCGCTTGAGAAATATTGGACCAAAAAAGTCTAGCTTGCGAGACCATTTAAGGAACAATGGTCGTGAAGTTCCTTAAGGCATTGATCTTGATATTTTGAAAAAAAAATTAGAAAACAAATATAATCCTAAACTCCGTCACAAAATTTTAAAAATAATGAAAATCGACAAAAGCTTTAAATTCTCCATTGTCTTGGGTGTTGTATCTATGGCTAGAAAGCATTCAAAAAGCTAGGAATTCATGTTTACAATTTCTAATCATAACATTTTGTAATCTCACATTTAAAATCAAACTTGTAGGGAAAGAAATAGCCTATCAAAAAAATTTAGGCAAATTGATAAGTGTATTGCGAGAAATAATAATGAAAAGGAGAATGTGATGGCTAGCGCTAAGGCTAAATATGTGAGTATTTCATTTTTTATTTGTAATATTGTTATTTTTTTTCTCCTTTAGTCTTTAGTCTTTTAAATTTATTTATAGTTTGACATTTTTATGTTCATACTATAGGATGAGTTAATGGTTGCTGAGAGTAGCAAAACATGTGGAGAAAGAGGTAGTCATGATAAGTGAGGCATCGACAACAATGTAGTTGCTGACGTACTTGGGAAGGAAAAACTCAGAAGTGTTTGTGCATATTCAATCCATATTTATAGGACATAACTTTTTCATATTTAGATAGTGAGTGAGACACTTGAGCAGGGAAAAAAGGAAAATGTAAAAGTTTCATCAAATAATTATGTGCTCAACTCAAGACTACACACTATCTAAGATACCTTGAAGGTAGTTTTTATGTTCTTAAATTTCATTATTTCATGTTACAACTTTATTGGGTTATTCGTTCTCTTAACTTTCATTTTTTGTCCATTTATGTTACAAATTATATGTCATATTATATCAAGCATGAAATAAAGTGGGGAATCTTTTAACACTCCCACGAGTGTCGATCCATCTCATCGAGTCTCCCTTCTCCTCTAACCTAAAATGTGGAAAATATTTTTGCATCGCTTGGTGCATCTCAAACTCATCATCCTCCCCATGTTTCGATGAACGAACCCAAGGTCCTACTCTGTAATAAGTTTGGTAAAAATTTGACAAAGGTTGATGTTGTGACACATATCCATCATGACAAATGTGTAACTTCAAAAGTCCATAAGATGGAGAAAAGATAGTTTGCATAGAGGAACTGTTCGACCCTGATGCTCATTTGTATAGAGCACCTCAACATAGTTTTTATACCTTAGATGACAATGAGAATGGAAGATATCGCATATGGCTTGATTGTTGGTTGAATTACATTTGATTATGCTTATGGATGGATCTTGATATTTAGTTTTGCTTATGCTTTTTTGCATCTGAACCTTTTTTAGTATGTTTGAATGGTTTATCTTTTAATATACTTTTTATCGATAATGATATGATGGTTATTGATAATGCGTAACTGCATTTCTTTCTCCCTATTTTTATATATATTTCAACTTCGTTAATTATTTGAAAAATTTAACAAGCGCGAGTTTTTATGAATTCTTTTTTTGTGATTGTTTTTAATTACTTATTTTGACTCCCACTCTGTGCCGGCATTGATTTTGGAAGGGTGAGAAAAGGTTCGATTTGGTGGTTCCTTGGAAACACGTGTGTGTGTGTGTGTCTATATATATATATATATGTATATATATGTATGTATTTATTTATTGAATATATGGAATTTTTTAACGGAGTAAAACCGTTAGAATTTCCCAATTGTAACGGTTTACACTTGTTAGTATATAAACTAGAAAGATAAATGTTAAAATAACTCCTCACATGAGTAACTATTTTTATTATTTATAACGATTATTGTCTATTAGAAATACTAAATTTCTAATGGTTTTAATATGTTGAGAATTAATAAATTTGCTAGCGGTTCATGTTCGCTTGAAATCATATTTCCAACATATTATTCCTAATGAATATATCATTTAGAAAATTTATTACTAACACACACCGTTTGCTAGTAAATTGCCATTTTCGTGTAGTGTGATTTTTTCTATTGTAGGGACATCTATCATTACGATGAAAGATAAGGCGCCCCCTTAAATCTATAATGATACCCAAGTTTCAAAGAGACTTAAATTTGGTATATATAACTTCCTTTTGACTTTTGGTTTACCACCCAATGATAAATTATAATAAACAAGGACACAAAAGATTGACCATACAATAATGTCCATGTAGCTTCTCATCCTCTTGTGACAAATATACCAAATCAGTTTAATAAGAGAAATTGGTTACCAATGGGTCACAAAAGTTTAATTTAAATAAAATTATAATCTCCCACTTGAACCTTTATCAAAACATTTCATTTTTCAAAATAGTTTTTACAGATTGGTCCTTAAATAAAGTTAAATGACCAATCTTAATTTTATAAACATAATTTTTCACAAAAAAAAGAGATATGTCCTTAACCTTCCACTCGAGTTTCGAAGTACCACTTATGGATAGATCATGATATCTTATACGCTTTCAATATCATAGTAACTCCATGATCACTCGTATGTACCACTAATAAATCAAGTGAATATTTTTTAGTAGTTTTATTAACAAGTAATTGGATTTTACCCAACCTTATGTTTAATCCTTGAACCATGTAATTTTAGTAATGTCCACCTCTATACTTAAAGACGCATTAAGTCCTTTTGCCAATTGATGAAAGAGTGGATTTCCCTTTTATTTATAATAATACCCAAGTATGATAATCCATCAATGATACTTAATCAAGGTCTATATACAACTTCCTCATGTCTTTTGGTTTATCACCCAATCATAATTTATAATTGTGAGTTCAATTAATCACAATAAATGAATTGCAGAAAGTAAGTTATGAAAGAGTATAAAAATGACCACACAACACAAAGATATACATGATTTAAAAATTACCTACATCCATTTAGAGGTTTCTGAATTCTTATCAACGTCTCTCAAAGTTTGAGAAAATGCATCCCCTTTGACCCTAGAGTGAGGGTTATATTTATACTGATGTTAAGTGGTCGAGTTATTTAAGGAATTGTCCCAGCTTGTTATTGGCTCATGTGTTGATTCCTAAATATCTAGTCGAAGGTTGTTGGTGACCAACTAAGCTTATTGGTATTTAAATGATAAGTGTTTTAAATCCACATGATTATAGGCGGAGATCCAACCTCAAGGTTGATCAACAAACTAGCCTTCCACACGTGGATGATCAAGTAAAGAGTGAGGTCTCACAAAGGACCTTCCACAATGAATATTATTCATAGGAAGGTCATTCACAAAGACTGAGGTCGCTCGAATGACCTCCCCATAAAGATCAAGCTCATTCAAGGGATGAAAATAACTCATTTGCAATAAAGATTACGATGTAGATGTACTCATTTCTCTGGTAAAATATTTAAGTTTGCTTTCTAATGTTTATGAGGTTAATCGGTACATTCGAAGGACGATGTCTGGAAGGGAATGGGAGAGCTCTACCAAACAACCTCATTTTGAGAACCTTTTAGGGATTTAGTTTGGAGGATTGGGAATAAGACAACACTGGGAGAGCATTATGAACCCCTTTAGCACACTTGGGCAAAACCTTTGTTCAAACAAGCATATTTAAATGGATATTTGACATACTATCTCTTAAGGTACCTCTCTCGAGGGACCTCAATCCAAACAGTTGTTTAAATTTAGCTTTTAGTTCTTCACAAATATTTCCAGGTTGTTTAATCAACCATCGTCCGAGAGACCAGACTTCGTTGATTAGGCATGTCATCCTATATATGACACTATTCACTAGCTTTTGTGACGTCACAATTCCTCACATATTTATGAGCTCAAGAAACGTATCACTCAAGTTCATTTATTCCAAGGATAACCAACTTATTGTCCTGTTAGCCATCATTATATAAAACATTGTGTCACCTATCACATAATGTAAAGAGACTTTTAATGGCCTAAACAGTGTTCCGGCTAAAAAATCATATCTTGCACATTTAATGGACCATCTTTGGAAATTATTGTATGGTACTGTTAGCATTAGATACGGTCAAATGCATTTAATATGAGTAAGGTCACTCGACTAACCTTGTCCTCATATAAATAATTCTAGTTGTATATTTCTATAGGATAACAATTTTGATTACCAGAATTGCTGCCAAGTTTTCTCTAGACAAGAGAGTTTGTTCTGAGTTCATTATTATGTGATCATTCCTTTACCTCCATTAATACATTAATATGAGCATTTATTGTACTTTGAGGTTACTATCTTTCCTTTATTGTGCTAAAGGAGCATTTTCCTTATCCATCTAACCAAGTTATTTATGGGCCCCCGTTCATTAAATATATCCCCTGATCGATTATGTTGTAACTACACTATTAAATACAAGCTCTTAATATTAAATGCCATTTATTGTGGGTTTGGATTTAATGATTGTTTTGATTGTTTTATGAACACTAATCATCATCTTAATAAGGGATTACGCCTCGTTGAATACTTATTGTATTTCACAAACCCACATCTTAAATTTAGCAACTCCGTTGGTGAGGTATTCTCTTTTAAAATATGGAAAATAATAATATGGCCAAGAACATAAACTTTGATGTTTTTCAATGAGAGGAAGAACTGAATCACATTATTTTACTAGAAGGGGCGAGAATGGCACAAGGAGATCCCAATTCAACTGCTGCTAGTCTGGTAAGTATGGCAGTCGGCATAGACTCGACTCAAATAGCAGCTTTAATGTGTCTTTTTACTAAGTTTATCAGAATTTATGCTCAGGAAGTGTTGGGGGTCAAAGGAGGACCCTTTTCTTTTACAACACCACCTACAGTATTAGCAACTCCTTTTGTCTCAGGGGAGTTTCTCTGACCACAATCAACAATGTCACTCTTACAGCGACATTATCCAGTGTTTCTCCCTTTATTGTGGGAGTAACTGCTCAAGCCACTAACAATATGATTGCTGAGCCAGTCACACTCTCTCATACTTGTTCAGGAGGCAGCATAACTAGCGCACTACTTACACATGTTGTGGTGTTTCATGTGCACCCTAGTTCTCTTGCACCTAGCATGGAAGAAGCGAAGAAGGAGTTTCGAAAGATGATGACAGCTTCCAAGGCTAGAGCAGAGGACTCCTCAATATATAATGATTTTCGTACTCCGTACCCAAAGGATATAATAATAAACCCTGTCTAGTAGGGTATATTCCTCTAAAATTTAAGAAGGACATGGGAAATGGGGGATTACCAAGGAGCATGTAAAAAGGTTTATTGAGAACATTGGCGCCTAGTATAACGATAAAAATCTAAGGTTGGGTGAGTTCTTAAAATATCTGACTTAGAAGGCTTATACGTGGTACTCACACTTGGCACCAGGTAGTGTGGCCACCTGGGAGGATCTTCATGTGCTGTTTGTGTTGAAATTCTTATTGTAAGAGATGAATTTACACTCGTGCAGCTGGCACGAGAGAAATATAAGCTTTACAAGTATGTTTTGGATTACATTAGAAGGTTCCGCGACTGCTCTCTAGATGTGAGAGAATAAATGCGAGAAACTAAGCTTTTACATGCCTACGCAGAGGGCTTGCTTCTTAATTACTTATGCCATTTAATAAATGAAACAAGAGAAGGCATGATGTAAGGACATAATTTTATAAATGTTCATCACAATTTGAGTACGTCGTATACCGCTAGAAGTCGTCGAAGAATTGAAGAAGTTTTCATCTATAAAAGACGAATCCAAATTACAAGTGGTCTTCAAAATTCAAGCCCAACAATATGACATTTGGTAAGATAATGTTTAAAGTTTCATTTACATTTAATATTAAAGTGTTGGGATCTTTTTATCAAGTATTTTCTAAAGATTTTGTTCTCGGACACCTTTTTGTAGAAAAATCATAATTAATTAAAAAAAATCAGAAAAATATGAAACTAGCGTCCACACATTATTATCTACAAGAAAATATGAAATCTCATTTGATAGGTTGTTCAAACGACCTCCTTATGTCATTCAAAAGACATAGCTATCTGGTTCAAACGAGATTATTTTCGTTCGAGCGAGTTGAATTTTTGACTGACATGCTGCTGACAGCCTCATCTCTTTGACCGCCTCAAATTTTCTTATAAAAAGAGGGTCATCGTGGGGTTTTATGCGTGGAGAACAATTTCAACCTTTTAGAGTTTTGGCCAGAATCAAATTCGATAACTTTTTGGCAGCGTGTTTTGTTCTCCAACCATTTGAGGGTTCAAACTTTTGTTTTTCTTACAATTTACAAAAATCCCAATTACTTTTGTGTGAGTTGTTTTGTGTAACCGAACAACATATTTTGCCTTTTTTTATTCTTCGTGGGGAGAGCTCTGCAACCGACAACTACGTGCTATTGTGAAGGGAGTCCTTGTGAAGATTTTAGACTACGTGTCTGGACTGCGCGTCCTGGTGGTATAACTGCATACGAACCATTGTTGATTTATTTCTAGCCATTGCTTTGGAGGTTTAACGAAGACACCGTGCGTTACTCTTGTGGGTGAAACCAAGGTGGTATGTAAGTCAATGGTCTTGTAAACTTGTGAGAGTTCTAGAAATAAAAGGTTTTGCCCTTTGGGGATTTTTCCTGATATTTTGTGTCACATGCTATATCTTATTTGGTTTGATATGTAGTTAAGTTTTTAGGGGATGAATTAATTTGGTTTAGAAATAGAATCTAATTAAATAAGGTTTAATTGGAAACTTGCGAATTAATTTAAATCAGTATCACACACCATCATATTCTACAAATTGGTATCAGAGCGGGTTACGCTAATTTATCACATGATCCTGATTCTTCAAGGATTTATTTTTTTTGATACAATTTGACTTCTCACGTCGTCAAATTGGTATCAGAGTAGGTTAAGCTAATTTATCGTGTATTCCTATTTTCTGCAAAATTTTTGTGATATTGATTTTTTTGAAAAATCAGTTTTGTGAAAAATCTCAATTTTTTCGATGGAGCACTTATATAATCAGATGCCCCCCTTTGATGATGCGAGTCAGAGTTTTGATGATATAAATCATTTGAATTTGACGTTTTCTAAAGGAATTAATTTTTTGGAAAAAGAAAATTCTAGTTTTAAATCCGCGATGGATCTTTTGCAAACTTTTCAAAATCAAAGAGATTTTTATTGTGAAAAATTTGTTTCTTTGGACCATGAATTTAATGCTTTAAAATTGTCCAAAGAGGAGAGTGTTGAGAGAGTCCTATCTTTAGAAAAAGAGTTGGAGGACTTTAAAAATTCTAGGATTCCCGTTTGTGCCATCGAGGATAAAAAATTAATCAATGATTTTACGGCACGTGAAAAGACTCTTAGGGATAAGTTTGTTTTAATTGAGGAGGAGCGCGATAAACTGTTAAGTTTAATTAATAATTTGAAAAAGAAATCCCTATCTTTGGAAGAGTCTAATTCATTGCTTGAATAAAATATTATGAAGTTGAAAAATAATTTAAATGATTTAAGTAGGTTTTATAGTGATGGTAATGTCTCGTCATGTTCTAATGCTTCCGTTGCTAAAATAAAAATGATTATTTGTTTTAGAGGGTCAACCGTTCCCAAGGACATTAGAAAAGGTAAGCCTATAGGTGTCGTTCCACCCGTTTACAGATGTTCATATTGTGGTAGGAAAGGTCACCTGAGAAGATTTTGTTTTGATCTTAAAAAATGTCCTAGGAAGTTTATGTCAAGTGTTTCCATGGTTCCCAAAGCCCCCACACGTCATTTCACGCCTGTTTGTGTTGGGAAATCACTTTTAGAGGCACTAGATGGTAGACTTGTTGATTCTCATTTTCTTGCACTTGACTATTCTCTTATCATATCATATAGATGATTGTGTTCGAATGTTTATCATACGCTAGTTTTTTTTTGTTTCATGATATTTATGGTTGCTAGCGTTGTGACATGTATTTTTTGTATAAATTTTTTCTTTTGAAAATTTTGAAAAATCCAAAAAGATTTTATTTTTAAATTTTTTTGAAAAATTCAAAAAGAGTTTTGTATTTTATTTTACACCTTTTATGGATAGACACCTAGGATGACCGAGTCAAAACATCATTCCATTTTTCTTATGACTATTTGATAGTGTTTTGAGACAACATATCATGTCATCTTTATGCTTTATAATGTGTGGAGTCATTAAGATGTAATTAAGTGTTACTTCCTACATGTTTCACTCATGAATTCCTTTATCGCACATGTGCACGAATTTGTTTTATTATTGCTCTTGTTTTATCACATGTTCGTTGGGTGTTTTCACTTCAATCCTGTCTTTAAAACGAACCAAGCGTTATAAAACTTGACAAGAAGTAGTGCATGTAAGAACCGTTAGTGAGTTTGTATGATTTATTTAAAAAACGGGGAAGGGATGTGAAAGGTTCACATTTGACCTTTGCGAATACTAAGCCACCGTTATATCGGACCTAAAAACTGAGAAATTTTATTATCCGGGGTCCAAAGAGGTTTAAAAGTGCCCGAAAAAATTTAAAGGCAATAAAATGAAATTCATGCCAAAAAGGGGCCATTAGATTTCTGCACCAATTCTCCAATGTTTGAGAATTAAATTACCTCTAAAAGAAAATATGCACGAAGGAGTTTTGATGGAATTTAAAACGGGTTTGCACGTCCTTGAAAGTCTTGAAAAATCATTAAATAGGTTTGGACGTTATTGGTGTGGAAATCACTTTGACTTTGATTTGTTGATTTTCATAAGATGATGTCATCTAAATTCAACAATTTTTACACCTAAGGATACTTTTGATGTTCATTCGTTAGGGGTACACGTATTCATCGTGCACATATAATTGATTGATTTTATTTACCTATCGAATGTCTTCACACCCATTCTTTCCATTTTCATGACTTGGTTGTTTTAGTTAAATCTAGGGTGTGATTTTTGTAACATTATTTTTGCTTTAAAAAAATTGAAAAATCAAAAAATAGTTTGTAGAATCTTTTGAGATACTCCTTTGCATGCGTAGTTTGATCCATGTTTGTTATGATTTTGTCGTGACACTCCATGTTTTGATTGTTTCTTCTTATCTGTCTATCTGGGGACATCATAAAATGGGGGAGAAAGAATTATCATGTTATGGGGGAGTTTTTGGAGTATGGTTATTCTTATATCATTTCAAACTCGATACGTCACGAAGGTTTTTACTTTATCTCATGTGTGTCGGTACAAAATTGTAGATTGCACATCTTGATGAGAAAAGCTAGGAGCTTTGAAATTTGAAGTTGAAGATTTTTGAAGAAAAGTTTGAGATCTTGCAAATTTATTCATGGGAGGGTAGATTTGTATAGGTCATTTGGTATTTGATAATTCAGATATTTTTATGTATGTACCGATATAGACATAGGGGAAGATTTGTAAGGACATAATTTTATAAATGTCCATCACAATTTGAGTATGACGTATACCACTATAAGTCCTCGAAGAATTGAAGAAATTTTCATCTACAAAAAACGAATCCGAATTGCAAGTGGTCTTCAACATTCAAGCCCAACAATATGACATTTGGTAAGATAATGTTTAAAATTTCATTTACATTTCATATTAAAGTGTTGGGATATATTTATCAAATATTTTCTAAAGATTTTGTTCTCGGACACCTTTTCGTAGAAAAATCATAAATAATTAAAAAAAATAAAAAAAATACAAAATTGGTGGCCACGTGTTCGTATCGAAATTTTCTACAAGCACGGGTGAAATCTCATTTGATAGGTCGTTTGAACGACCTGCTTATGTCGTTCAAATGAGATTATTTTCGTTCGAGCGAGTTGACTTTTTGACTGACACGCAGCTGACAGCCTGATCTCTTTGACCACCTTAAATTTTCTTATAAAAAGAGGGTCAGCGTGTGGTTTTATGCGTGGAGAACAATTTCAACCTTTAAGAGTTTTGCCTAAAATCAAATTCGATAACTTTTTGGCAGCGTGTTTTATTCTCCAACCATGTGAGGGTTCAAACTTTTGTTTTGTTTACAATTTATAAAAATCCCAATTAATTTTGTGTGAGTTGTTTTGCGGAACTCAAGAACATATTTTTCCTTTGTTCATTCTTTGTGGGGAGAGCTCTGCAACCGACAACTACGTGCTAATATGGAGGGAGTTCTTGTGAATATTTTAGACTGCGTGTCTGGATTGCATGTCCTGGTGGTATAGTTTCATGCGAACCATTGATGATTTATTTCTAGACGTTTCTTTGGAGGTTTAATGAAGACACCGTGCGTTACTCTTGTGGGTGAAAGCAAGATGGTATGTAAGTCAATGGTCTTGTAAACTTATGAGAGTTCTAAAATAAAAGGTTTAGCCCTTCGGGGATTTTTCCTGAAATTTTGTGTTGCATGCTATATCTTATTTGGTTTGATACATAGTTGCATGTTTAGGGGATGAATTAATTTTGTTGAAAAATATTCTTTAATTAAATAAGGTTTAATTGGAAACTTGCAAATTAATTTAAATCGGTATCACACACCGTCATATTCTACACATACTTTTTGCGTTTTTAAAATCTGCGACAAACATTGCCTTGATGGAAAAACCTCTACCACCTTTACCAACCATGTCAGGTTTGTTTCTAAGGCTATCTATTATCTCAGAGAAGGAGTACCCCCGAGGGTAATGTACACAGACGATGGAGATAAAAGATAAGGAGGAGGAAATCAAGGAGTAAGAGATAGAGGTAACAAGATAAGGTTTGACAAAAAAAATAACCCCAACCCGACCTTCCTTGCATATTAGAGAAAGCTCTGGACACTAATACTAACATGCTCTGTGATAAGGTTTGTAGGCCCATCACTGCTAGTGCAGAATTAGTGCCTTATGAAGAGTGAGATAACCCAAAGTTTTTTTTGGTGCATAACAAGGACGACCATCCAAAAAATTGATGATTCTCGTTGTGGAGATTAATCCATACGTATGTCAACAAGGGGGACATCCAGCCGCCTCATACTAATGTGGACGGGAATCCTTTGCCTGTACATGGGGATAACATGTAAAGGGATTTTGATGAAGAAGCATAACGATTGTTGAGGAGCAATGAATACTCAAGGAAGACTTTAAGGAGTCTCTAGAAGAATGCTTGTTCGAGATGTCCCCTCTTACACTAGAGGATGAGAAAAAAAGCCTAATTGATGACTTAAGTAGGCAGATGGAGGCTTGATCCTTAGGGATAGTGAATGTTGTAATAGCATATGATGAGTCCGCCTATAATGGTGTAGAATAATTTTATATGTTGGAAGAGAATAAGGTTGATCCTTGGGTGGAATGTGTCATAGTTGCGCGATCACAGAAGTTTGGTTGGTTTTTTGACTAAGTGGGGTTGCCAGAAAACTCCCGGTTGGAGGTTACAGGAGAATCTTGGAAATTAAAAAAGAAAAATATGGCTCCAAACTTGAGATGGAAGGGACCAATGTCTAAGTTGGTGAGAAGGTTCCTCTCGAAGATCAGATTCTCGCTGGCAGACAGGCTGGTTAGGTACCTCCACAATAGGTCGCTCTATATCACAGGAAGTGTCAATGGATGAAGTTTCAACCACGTTTTGTCAGACCGAGAGGCCTCCATCAACATCATGCCCATTGGGTCTTTCTGTGCCAGTAATATTATTGAGACAAGGATTGTGCAAAATCCTTTATCTATTTTGGGGTACAATAACCAATCCTCCAAGTCCACTCTCTATGTTAGTGTGGTGATTATAAGGAGGCAACATCACTTCCCATATTAAGTTCCACATAATGGACTATGATCCATTATACCAGCCGCTGGTAAGAAAGGCGTGGATGCATAACCATGGGTTGGTGACTTTCATATATAATCAACGTGCCAAGGAAAATATCAAAGGGAAAAAAGTAGTTATTGAATCATCCCGAAAGCCATTCATATGAGAACAAGTGCATTTAGTGGATGCATCTTTTTACAGAGAGTTGTCTGAAGAAGTTATGGTTCTCACATCGTATACTAGAGGCATTATAATTCCTTGTACAAGGGAAAAGATACACGCACTAGCTGAGCCAATTGTTGCCTATTTAAAGGAAGATATCGTTCCAGAGGTAGTGAGACCTCCTAGCCTTTTCAGTAAACTAAGGGATCAGATGACACATTGGATTGAACCCATTGTGCATTAGGTCCAGTAACAAAGCTTGCTTAGTAGGTTCTCAATGAGTGAACTAGAAGATAATAGTTGCAAGAGGTCACATCAGGAGGAAAATCCTCGCCAGTGCAAAAGAGTGGTATTTGAGAACGTGTGTGCTTGCGTTCAAATGATCAAATTATATTTAAAACACCTTTTAACCCAAACAAACCCTAAACATGCAACTAGGTGTGATTGAAACAATATGAAATCATGCAAGAGTTATTCAAACACACATAATTGAGGAAAAATCCCCCACAGGGGCAAAACCATTTATTTTCACTATAATTTGTAAGAAAACGGCTTACAATCGGATTACAATGAAAATACAAGTTGACTAAGAATTACCCTCAGGTATCGGATTCTGTAGTCGCGGGTGGAATTATCCCTTTCTAGTAGGGCTGCAATAGAGAAGAAGAACGGTCTCCTCCACAAGGGTTGAACTGCAAAACTGCGTTCCTGGGTTACCAAAAGGATTCACAAATGTATGGATTTTGTGTGAATCAAAATACCTAGAGTATTGGTACTCAATAGGTGAAGACTTGGGGCTTTCTCTACTCTGAAAATCGTGTGTAGAAGTCTTGGAAAAACCACTTTCCGTAGTGGGATTAAATAGGAGAACTTGAGCCCTAAAATTCGGAACATGATCTGAACACGATCTGTTTGGAATTATCCTCGTCGGATCGGCCCGGTCTCTTTAGGTGGATCGGTCCGGTAAACCGGATCGGTTATTTTATCTGAAGGCGGATCGATCCGGTTGGCATCGGATCGGTTCGGCATTTTGGCTTCATCGGTTCGCTACGGATCCGGGGTACACTGGCCTCACCTCAGCAGGCGGATCGGTCCGGTCTCTTTAGGCGGATCGGTCCGGAGGAACCGGATCGGTTCTTTTATCTGTGCCGGATCGGTCCGGTCTGTTCCCTGATTCCTTTTCTACTTTTGATATTCGGATTCCGTTGATGAGCGAATGATTCTTGAATTTTCTCAACGGTGTAACGGCGTACGACATATAAAATGCTAATGGGCAAAAATGTCCTAACAAATCTCCCCTTATGTCTATGCCGGTACATACATAAAAAACAAACATCCGAATTATCAATCATAAAAAAATTGCCTATACAAATCTACCCTTCCGTGAACCCAAAACTGAAAGAGTACAAGTGAATAAGACTGCATCGTTTGATCTTCAAATCTTCAGGAATCTCAACGCTTTTCTCATCAGGGTGTGCAATACAATGATAATCAATGTAGTACCTACACACATGAGAAAAAGCAAAATACCCCAAGTGACATATCGAGTTTGAAATGAGAGATAAACATATATATCAATTTATGAGCAAACTCAAATTTCAATTCTCCCCCATAATAAGATAATTCATTCTCCCCCTTTTTATGATGTCCCCAAATAGACAAATGAGAGAAATAAATCAAATAAGCAAGTGCGGGGTGTCACTAGGATAAAAACACACCATGAATAAACAGAAATCAACCAAGTCGATGATAGCGTAAATGAAGTGGTGTGATCAAATTCGATAGGAAAATCAATGCATACAAGCATGACATATCTGCACGATGAATATTGGATATTCCTAGCAAATTAACTCAAATGCTTCCTTTGGTGTTAAAGAGTGATAGTATAAGATATTGACTCAATCAAATCAACAAATCAAAGCTCAAAATGATTTTCACACCAATAACGTCCCAAATGATTTTATGCTTTTTCAGGACTTTCAAGGAAGTGCAAACCCGTTTAAAAGTTCTCCAGCCAAACTCCCTCAGATATAATTTGGAATAGAGGCATTCTAAATTCTCAAACTTTGGAGAATTGATGGTGAAACCTAAGTGGCCCATATTTGGCATGAATTGCTTTTTATTGCCTGTAAATTTTTTCGGGCTCTTTTAACCTCTTTGGACCTCCGATATTAAAATTCCTCCATTTTTTAGGTCCTTTTTAACGGCGGCTTTTGCGCAAAGGATAGATGATTAGCTTTCGCAGCCCCTCCCCATTATACAAAAACACACAGTCTCACCAAAACGGTTTTTACATGCATTCCAATCTTGTCAAGTTTTATCGCATATTATACATTGTATAGACAGGATTGAGATGAAAACACGCAAGCCAACATGAGATAGACAAGTGCAATAATCAAATATAGCCGTGCATGTGTGCAATAAAGGATATAGGAGTCAAACATGTAGGAAGATATCACTAATTACATCTCAAAGACTCCAATCAATGTAAAGCACATGGATGAAATGATGTAGCCTCTCAAATCTCTATCAAACAGTCACATGGATATATGGAATGAAGTTGTGACTCAGTCATCCTAAGTTTTCATCCATAAACGGTGCAAACAAAATACAAAAAATCTTTTTGGATTTTTCAAAATTTTTTTTGTCAAAATAAAATCTTTTTGTATTTTTCAAAATTTTTCAAAACAAAAATATATACAAAAATGATACATACTAGCAATAGGCAACCAATGACATCATGCAAATCACCCTATGCTAGTAAACAAGTCAAACCTCAATCATTAGGTGCGGAGGGGTTTTCCAAAGGTGGTGACAACTTATGAAAAACCTCCATCAATTCTTGTGAAGATTTGACTAAAAACTTAACTTGCTCACCTAAATGTGCAAACTCTCTCATGTAGTCTCCGGGAGCATGTAAAGTATCATGTGTGGGTGCATGTGTGCCAGAAACACGTGTAGAAGCAAAACGTGACACATACCCCAACTTAAAGCAAAATTCCCTAAGGTGTCCTCTCCTCTTGCAATGTGAGCAAACATAAATAGGCCTAGGAACACCTCTCTCAAAAACTCTAGGACGCACTTTCCTAAAAGGAATGGGACGCCTAGGTGGGTTAGGGTGAGACACATGTGAAACTGTCACTAAAGTGGGAACTGGCTCGGGTGCTAATTGGGAAGAAGAAGCACCGTCATGACTTATTCCTAACTTCTCAGCTTTACCCTTAAGAACAACCTTTTCAACCTTCTTAGGTGCGTTCTCAAACTTGACTTTGACCACCCTGGCACGTTCTAGATCACTCTCGAGTTGGGATACACGTGTCGTCAGACTAGACAACGTGTCGGCCAAATCACACTTCTCCTTTCTCAAAACCTCCTTCTCTTTCTCCAAATCTAAAACCCGACGACCTAAATCCCTATTATACTTCTTTGTTTTCAAGGTCTCAGTGTAAAAATCTCTAAAAGCTTTTTGGAGCTCACTTTCATCTCCACTTTCACTCTCACTTTCTCCCTCACTTGAAGCGCTCAAACCATCACTATCACTTTCGTGTGCACTATTGCGGGACAAGGTGGGTGTGCTCACACGACTAGAAAAAGATACAAACTTCTCACCACTAGTCTCATCACCCTCACCTTCACTACTATCACTAAGTGTGGCGGGCATAGCTACTTTCTTTCCTTTCTTTCTAAGCCACGTAGGACACTCAAACGACTTATGTCCCTTACCCCCACATTCAAAACAAGTGACGCTCTCAAAATCTTCCTCACACTCCTCATCGGATTTATTTTCTTTTTCCCTCTCACCACTTTCTTTGGCCTTTCCTTTCTTTTTATTTTTCTCAAAAAACTTCCTTTTATTGGAAGAATTATTTTTGTTCATGTTGAGAAATTTTTTAAAATTTTTTGCAAACAAGGCCATATCATTAAAATCAAAATCTCCCTCAGAATCGGACTCACAAATTGTTTCTTTCTTTTTCTTAAAATGAATCTTTAAAGCAATGCCTTTATCCTTAGCCTTAATGGTTTTGGGAAACATGTCAATCTCATAGGTTTGAAGATCTCCTACAAGTTCTTCCAACTTAAGTGATTTCAAATTTCCCAAAGAGTTCAAAACAGTGACTTTAGAAATAAAGCGTTTTGGGAGAGATCTCAAAATCTTTTTAACGACACGCGTGTTATCAATCACTTCACCCAAATTAAAACATGTGTTAACAATGTTCGACAATCGTGCATAAAAATCATCAAAGCATTCGGACTCAGACATGGTGATAGTCTCAAATTGGGTGGCCAAATTTTGTAATTTTGACTCTTTAACCGCGTTCGTACCTTCATGTGTCAATTTCAAAACATCCCAAGCCTCTTTAGACGTGGTGCACGTCATAATTCGGCGAAACTCATCAGGAGAGACAGCTCCAGAAATAGCACTCAGACCACGGGAATTAAAATTGGACACTTTATAATCATCTTCAGTCCAGGTTGACACGGGTTTTAAAGTGGTGATGTTATTAACAGTGACCGTGGGAGGAGTCCAACCATTTTCGCACAGCAACCAAACACGCTCATCGATAGATTTTAAAATCGATTTCATACGAGCTTTCCAGTAGGCATAATTAGACCCGTCAAAAATAGGCATCTGATTATATAAGTGCTCCATAGGAAAAGAAATGCGAATTTTCACAAAACTGATTTTTCAAAAAAATCAATATCACACAATTTTGCGGAAAATAGGAATACGCGATAAATTAGCGTAACCCGCTCTGATACCAATTTGAGAACGCGTGTGCTTGCGTTCAAATGATCAAATTATATTTAAAACACCTTTTAACCCAAACAAACCCTAAACATGCAACTAGGTGTGATTGAAACAATATGAAATCATGTAAGAGTTATTCAAACACACATAATTGAGGAAAAATCCCCCACAGGGGCAAAACCATTAATTTTCACTATAATTTGTAAGAAAACGGCTTACAATCGGATTACAATGAAAATACAAGTTGACTAAGAATTACCCTCAGGTATCGGATTCTGTAGTCGCGGCTGGAATTATCCCTTTCCAGTAGGGCTGCAATAGAGAAGAAGAACGGTCTCCTCCACAAGGGTTGAACTGCAAAACTTCGTTCCTGGGTTACCAAAAGGATTCACAAATGTATGGATTTTGTGTGAATCAAAATACCTAGAGCATTGGTACTCAATAGGTGAAGACTTGGGGCTTTCTCTACTCTGAAAATCGTGTGTTGAAGACTTGGAAAAACCACTTCCCGTAGTGGGATTAAATAGGAGAACTTGAGCCCTAAAATTTGGAACATGATCTGAACACGATCTGTTTGGAATTATCCTCGTCGGATCGGTCCGGTCTCTTTAGGCGGATCGGTCCGGTAAACCGGATCGGTTCTTTTATCTGAAGGCGGATCGATCCGGTTGGCATCGGATCGATTCGGCATTTTGGCTTCATCGGTTCGCTATGGATCCGGGGTACACTGGCCTCACCTCAGCAGGCGGATCGGTTCGGTCTCTTTAGGCGGATCGGTCCGGTCTGTTCCCTGATTCCTTTTCTGCTTTTGATATTCGGATTCCGTTGATGAGCGAATGATTCTTGAATTTTCTCAACGGTGTAACGGCGTACGAGATATAAAACGCTAATGGATAAAAATGTCCTAACAGTATTGCCTAATGGCAAGATTATTTACAAGATCTGAAGGTGTGATCGGGGAGCTGAATGATTGGATGATGAAGCCTATTTGGTCTATAAATGTTTTTAGTGGATAACCAGGGGCACTGTCTAGTAATTGACAACTCCAACATCAAAGAGTTCATGGTGGAAATTGAGGAGGAGCTTGAGTTCATGAAAGATAGACCAAAACTACACTTACAGGAGCGGGAACAGATAGATTTGATGAAGGAAGGTGATGATCCTAGGCCAATTTTATCTCAAAAGGTCTTCATGGTCCATTAAAGGAAGGTCTAGTTGAACTCCTATGAGAGTTTAAGGATGCCTGGGTTAATAAGGAGGTGAGCTACCACAAATTGAATGTGATGCACGCAGCTATCCCGGTTAAACAGGCTACTCGAGCATATAAAGCAAAACTGGATCTGAAGATAATTGAAGTAGTCCAGAGGTTGCTTAAAGCAGTCTTCATTATTCCTATCCAAGATCCTATTTGGTTATATATCATTACACTGTTGGGAAAGAAAGATAAAAACTAAATTAGGATATGTGTGGATTTTAGGGACTTGGACCGGGCTTGTCCAAAAGATGAATTCCCATTGCCTTCTATTGACATCTTAATAGATTCAACGAAAGGACATGGGATGTATTTTTTTATGGACGACTATGTGGGGTACAACCAGATAAACGTTGATCTAGATTATGCTAATAAGGCTGCCTTGTGCACACCACTAGGTAACTTCATGTATACAATTTTTCTTTTGGACTAACGAATGAGGGTGCTACCTACTAGATGACCATGGTGGCTATATTTCATGGCCTCTTTCATAAGATTGTGTAATTCTATGTTAATGATCTTGTGATAAAGTTCAAAAGGGTGGATGTTCACTTGGCATATTTAAGGAAAGTGTTCACAAAATGTAGAAAATACAAGTTGAAGATGAACCTCTGAAGTGTGCTTTTGGGGTGACAAGTGGGAAGTTCCTAGGGTTTGTGGTGAGTAGGCAAGTATGTAGATGTATCTTTACAAGTAGAAGTCCATTCTAAACAAGCTATGGCCTAATTCTGCGAAAGAGTTTAAGAGCTTCCTAGGGAAGGACTCTTACTTGAGGAGGCTTGTGCCTGGGTTAGCTGAGGTTACTCATCCGTTGTTGGAGCTGCTAGGGAAGGGGTCCATGTTTGTGTGGGAGTAGCCACATCAGGATGCCCTACACCAATTGAAGAAGCCCTTCACACCTCCCTAGATAATGATCCCTCTAAAGGAAAGTATTCCTTTACAACTCTGCCTTACATATACTAAAAGATCAAGTGGAGCATTATTACCTTAGGAGGTAGGTGGTGTGGAAAATCCTGTTTATTTTTTAAATCATATCATACATGGGCCTGAGGCTAGATATATTAGTATTGAGAGGCACTTTTTAGCCGTTGTATTTGTATCACAAAAGCTTAGTAACTATATGTTGTCTTTTACAGTTCACATTGTAATTAGATGTGATCCTATAAAGTTTTTTCTTACTAAAAATGTAATAATTGGTAGGGTCGCCAGATGGTTCCTAATGCTTTTAGAGTATGATCTTAAGTGCGTGGTACTTCGAGCCATCCAAAGCTAAGCCTACACAGACTTGTTGTCCATATTTATGTCTAGGACCTTTGAGCCACCAAATGAGGAGCTTTTAGGCGATGAACTTCAAGATAATTACATGGAAACCATTTTTGAAGGATGGAATATGAAGTTTGATGGTTCCTTGATCGCATAAAATGGAAGAGCATGATTGATCATGAGTAAAGGGGGAGAGGAAGTTTGACTATCCTTCAAGCTTGACTTGAGTTTTTGAGTCATGAAGTTATGTACGAAGCTTTGGTTCTTGGGCTATTAGAATCTCTGAGAAAGGGCATACAGGTTCTTACAATAAAAAGGGATTCTAACTTAGTGGTGAAACAGGTTAATGACAAGTATGATATACAGAACATGAGTTTGGAACCATACTGAAGGATTATCTAGAGGTTGCTCGGTTAGTTCCATGAGGTGAAAATAAGGAGGCACCCCAAAATAATGAACAAACATGTTGATGCCTATGAAACAAATGCCCAAAACATTACCATTGAAGGGGATTCAACATTGATTCGAATCACTAAGAGGACATCTCCCTTGACCATAACTGAGATATTACCCACGGATGAGAACAATGACTAAAGGGGCAAGATCTGGAAATTTCTTGATATAAGGGAAGGACCACTAAGTTTGGTTGATCTGGTATAATATTTTTCCACTGCAGGCAACTTGTACTACAAGCATAAAGGGGGATGGTTATCTAGGTGTGTGGATCCTGAACAAGCTGAAAGGATATTAAAGGAAGTCCATGAAGACAACTGTGAGACAACATAAATTCCTTTGTATCGCAGGTTCCAAAGAGCAGGTTACTTTTGGAATATGATGGGGTAAGATGTTGTGATGTCACAAAGGAGTTATAGCAAGTGCCAATTATACTACCAAGATACTGGGTGAAACTTCCTCGAACAGCCATCTAACTTAAGGTAGCTATACATTGATTTACTGGTAGATGGGGTCATTACAACAGACAAGGATAATGATACAAGGCTTAAACAAAGAATATTTAGATAATATGCTCAATATGGTCAACTTTATTGAAAGGGTTATAACGATAAACTATTGAGGTGCATCAGTATGGAAGAAGCAAAGGAGGTTTTCAAACAAGCTCATGAGCCATGTCATATTGGATAGGTAAAACTCTATGATCAACTTATGACCTTCGGGTACTTTTAACCAATTATAGAGGACTGTGTGGAGTTCATTAAAAAATTTAAGGCATACTAACTTCACGGGAATATAATACATACCCCCTTAGTGGACCTACACTCTTTTTTTACTCCTTTCCCATTCCACACATGGGCATTTGATCTGGCAGGGGAAATTAATCCCTCATCTAGGGGAAAAATCTGGATTCTTGTTGCCACTGAATGTTACACCAAGTGGGAAGAGGCCATTCAATTAAATAAGGTCACAGTTGGGGTGGTTACTCATTTTATGAAGGAGTACATCATTTTTTTATTTGACATCTGAAAGGTCTTCCTCTCATATAATGGAACTACTTTATGAATGGTGAGGTGAAGTTGCTCACTAAAAAAGTACTCCATTATCCACCACAAAGTCAATTGTGGTATATCTAAAGTACAACGAGCAGGCGAAAGCTACCAACAAGACTTTGGTAAATATCCTAGTAAAGATGATGGAGGAATTTTTTGGGACCTGGGATGATAAGATACTAGAGGTTCTATGGGATTAGAGAACAGCAAAAAGGAAGCCTACATGTTATACTCCTTTTTCCTTGGTGTTTGGATTTGAAGCAATCCTTCTAGTTGAGTTAGAAATACATTCTGCTCGATACAACTTGCAAAGTGTAATGCTCCCTAAAAGAAAATATACACAACTCAAGGCACTAGAAGAGCACATTGATAATGTGAATAGGCAATTTGATCTTTATAGAAAGTATATATATCGGTCTTATGATCAAATATTGAGGCCAAGAAATTTCAAAGAAGGATATTTAATCTTGAAGGCTGGCACAAGGTACATTTGAGGTCTCCCACTCCCCAAGTTTGAAGCTAATTAGGAAGGGCTACATGTTGTTCGAAAGGAACATGACTCATTTATTGTGAGATTTCGAAGATTGAAGATGATGTATCCTTCAAGCTTAATAAAAGTAGCTCAAAATTTATCATGTTTAAAAACACTTAGTCAATTATCCTTAGTTTGTCTTTCTTTGTCCTTGTTTATTTTTACAAATCTTAAAGTTAGTCAAGAGGATGTTCTCATAACTTACCAAATATATGGACACTTTTTTATAATACAAAGATGTTGTGTGGTGAAATAGTCAAAGTGAACATTTTTTCCTTTCATGAGCACAAATGTAATAAATATATAAGGAAAAGTTGAGAAAATACTTTCATTCATTTAATTTGAAAATCAAGTACAAAGGGGGGAGGATCTACTGTCTCAAGTTTCCAAAGAAGAAGGAAAGAATAAAATAATGTAGAAAAAAATCCTAATACACTTGGGTCATCTATAATAGACCATAGGTTGGAGGAATCTATTAATCTATGGTGATGGTGGGGTAAATCTCCTTATCATATCAATTCATCTTCTACTAGAGTTTGTCCAACTTTGCCTCAACATTGGCAAAGTCTTCTCAAGCAGTCCCCACTTGTTATTTATCTTATATGATTTTTGGACTCATACATTCCATCTCTATAGTAATGGCAACCTAAAAATGATTATTGGATTGAAGTTTGCTATAGAAAGCAGACATGTCAGCCTTCTTAAATTCCCTAAAGAGGTCGATCAACAAAGGAAAACCCATTATTCACGAGCACGTTGATCTTAACCTTTGATATTATAACATTTGAAGGATTTAGTGATTGTATTGGGGTGCAGTAGATCTCGCTAAATACACTGACAAATCTGAGTAACCTGCAGGCCATCAACACATGCATAGGTTGGATACAACGAGAGTTAGAGGTTGAAGGGTAACGATATATGGGTAGCTTCAAGAGGATGTATGCTGAAGGCACTATTGATCATTGAGTGAAGAACTATGTTAGAGTATTTATCTTCTTCTTATAATATGGGTGTATCAACTTGAGAAGCTTCCTCAATAATTGGACCAACAGGGGACAAAGTACTTTGATCAGCAAAATAATCCACTACCACAGGCTCCACAATATGCTCCTCGCGAGCACCCTCCTGGGTGACTTGTTCGATCACGTAGGTAGTCTCTTCCATCATAAAAGGTTTCTCGACCCAACCTAAAAGAAGGACAAAAGAATACAAGTTAGAGAAAGGGAAATAAATGTTGGTATGGTACTTATTCAAAAGTCATAGTTTACTAGGCACGCTTAGAGACCCTTATTTTTGTGCACGCTTAAAGTCTTAGTTTACTAGGCATGCTTAAAGACCCTGATTTTCGATCACACTTAAAGACCATATTTACCAGGCACGATAAAAGACCCTGATTTCTGGACGCGCTTAAAGTCCTACTTTATTAGGCACGATTAAAGTCCCTGATTTTTTGACACACTTAAAGTCCTAGTTTACTAGGCATGCTTAAAGTCCTAGTTTACTGGGCACACTAAAGTACCAATGCACTTAATTGACCTTTATGATTGCTCGATTAGGTACATTGGGCACATTTAAATACCTTGATTTACGGGCTTGCTAAAAATACCAATGCACTTTAAGGACCCTTATGGTTTCTCGATTAGGTACACTTTGGACATTTTTAAACTATAAGTCATTTAAAAAAACTTCCAAGTTACCTAAAAATTATGAAAGGTTGCTTAAACAAGTACCATAGGCAGACTTGGTCTTTATGACTATTATAAGTTTTGGCTTACTTATATGTTTTATCCATAAAGAGGGAGTTGAGAAAGAGTTATACCCCCTCATGAGAGACTACCACAACATTGGCTGGGATAACAGCAGGGGAAACTGCCTCCTAGATATCTTCAGCAGCTACATGCACTTTAACCATGGCAACAGACTCCTCACTCACCTCTTCATCTGCAGCCCCACCAACACCAGCACCTTTCTCAACAACCACAACCTCCTCCTCTAACTCTCCACTAACCCCATCAGGTTTCTCCACCCTCTCACTTGCAACAACTACCCCACCCTCAAGGATAGAGGGTCCAAACAAGTTTACAAGTACTTTCTCGTTCATAGTGGGGTGTGTTGGAACAAGTACGAGGGGCCTATATGTGTTTATAGGCACCTTTTTGAATGGAACATACTGCATTTATAGAGAAAACAATGAGAGAATTATGGGACAAATTTTAATTAAGGGTAAGAAGTTCCAATTGCAAATAGTTAAATCAAAAAGGCAAAAAATTCACCTTAAAGGTTGCTCAGGAAGTGAAGGATGCATGATCTCCACTTTAATTGTCTTCTCTCTGTCTTCATGTAGTGCTTCCTGGTTGCACAATAAGGAAGAGTCAGGAGGGGAACCACTACTCATAGACTCACTAAGACAAAAACCAATAACTACTCCAATGGGGGAATGCACAGTTACCTCCATTGTGTTTATGGAAGGTGATGGTTCCATGGGAAGATCAAGATGTTGGAAAAGTCTTGGGGGAGTATCAATAAAAACCTACACAATCACCTACACTATCGGCTCGCATCTTACAGTGATAAATGCTTGTGCTAAACTCTTTATTAGTAGACTAGACTTAGGCAACGTGATGATCTTTTTGGGCCTGCTCGGATCAGTTAAAATTGGGAGTTTATAGTTTGGACACCACAATTGCCCCTAAAATTATTGGTTAAAATTTGTCTTAAGTTGGGATAAAGAATTGCAAATCCTTTGAAAGCCCATCAAATTTATCCAAATATTACTGCAATCTGCTTATAGACACCCCATTCTAATACCCCATAACTTCTCCTAAGGTCCCTAACACCTCCCTTCATTATTTCAAACCCAAGTCATACCCCGGGTACTGACCTAGAGGCCATCGGACGCTCCCAGACTCCGTTTGACCTAAGTCAACTCTTGAGATCAATTGAGACTGAATGAATCTTTAAAGGGCACTGAAACCCCTTTCCAATGGTCCGCTCCGTGCGCGATTCTGACTTACGGTACGGACGAACGATCCGTTTTACTCCGAGAGGTCACCAAATGCTTTCACGAACCAATTTACCAAAGTTAACTCCCTGAACCGGATCAAACTCTTTGGAATGACAAAGTACATCTCCTAACCTTTCCAACGGTTCACCCCATGTGTGATTCTGACTTACCATGCGGACGAACGATCCGTTTGCGTCCAAAGTTTTCTATCCAAAGGATCAAAGAGCGCTTCAGAGCCACATTTGACCCAAAGTGAACTCCCGAACATCGGAGCAGTCCAAAGGAATTTCCAAGGTCTCTGAATTACCTTTCCAATGGTCCACCCCTTGCATGATTCGAATCAACGGTTTACACTCAGCGACCGATTTTCCAAAAAGGCCTGAAAGACACTGCCAAACGGCAGGTCCAGATCTTTCCTATCTGCAGTGTGCCTAAACGTACCTGCCGATTGGCAGGACTAGGGCTATGATGATCGATAATTCCCCAGGCCTATAAAAAGGAGGCCTTTACCTCATTGCAAAAGGAGCCAAGATTTGAAAGACATCACTCTCAGAAAATCCAGAAAACCTCTCTTGAAGTTAGCGTGATTTCCACATCCACATCCCTTTCCGACCTTCATTTTTCATCCTCCTTTTCATCAAACTTGGTGAATTAACTACCCTCCATCATCATCCCAGTTCAAGGGCTGCTCTCCAACACTCAAGATCAAGCTCAAGATCTTCAAGAAGGTCCAATTTTCTCAATTCTCTCCTTAAATTCTCATAAATTCGCATTAACTTGGTTTATTACTTATCACTTTTATTCCCACATCTCACATATGCTAATATGCTCTTTATTTAGTATTATTGCACATCTCTTATTTTCATACAAATAAAAATCCAAAAAATAAGAAAAAGAGGGTTTGCTCATAAATTCCAAATGGAAATTCTCACACTTTTCTTACAGTTTTCCCACAACTAAAACACTTTTTTACACACACACACACACACACACACACACACACACACACACACACACACACAAATAAGAGAAGTCCCCGATTGGATTTATGGGATAAACTCCACTCCTCGTTTTTCATGCGAACTACGTCGACTTTGATGCCTCTACAGGTTATGTAGGCGCCTCAGGGTGAAACCCGAGACTCGAGTCCTATTCTCACTTTTTCTCTCATTTTCTATTTTCTCTAAACTCAACTCTCTTAGATTACATATATTTATATATGCATATATTTGTTCTTAGTGGAGTATTATTCCACATACGTTATCGTTCCATTATAATGATCAACGCAAGGATGATCGCGTAAATCCTATTTTCTAATATTATTTTTATGAACCTTCCTACGGATGACTCGCTTTATCTCTTATATGATACAATTCGAGGATTACTATCTACACTATATATATAGATGCACACATATCACGGGAAAATAAAGGAAAATAACAAGAACCCATGAGAGACCGTAAGGGAAGAATGGGTGCCTAACACCTTCCCATTTTGTAACTTAGACTATGGACCCCTTTTCGAAACATCTTTGTTTCGTATGTATCAATATGTCTTTGGATGTTGTCCTTAGGGATCGCTCACTTTCTTTTATTTGTTTTGAGTAAAATAAACTGGCGACTCCATCTCTCTACTTTTTTAACCTCATCAAAGCGCTCCCGAGAGGGACGCACGGGACCTAGGATCCTAACTCTCCCGCCCGCCGTGAGGATCGGGGATGGCCACAGTGGCGACTCCGCTGGGGATTTTATTTTGAGAGCTATACTCTATTTACATGGGTGTTATATTTGTTTATATTTTACCCCATTTTTTCACATTCAATTTCAATTTCAATTTCAATTTCAATTTTGATTTCGATTTCGATTTCAATTTCAATTTCAATTTCATTTTATATTTATCTTTATATTTATTCGCAACTAACATTGTATTTGTTGGACAGGAACAATTCAACTTGGATCCAAAGCTACGCGATTCCGTCTTGGAGTAGTTGAGGGACCAACACAAGACGTGGATGAAAAACACAAGATTCCATTATTCAATGGCGTGGATCCGTCCCGCCCAAGGAGCCAATCTCATTGGCATAATGGCAAAAGTTCATTGACAAGGAGATCTAGGATCAACAGTTGGCATCTCACCAATCGGGGAGGGAAAATCGGGCAAAAAAGACGGACGTGCACTACTCCGTCCAGACATCTTATGCCGAGGTGGAGCATAGGATGAAGGTAAGATTTAATTTTTCTATAACTACAGAAATATATTATTCTTCATTATTTTACTTTGCGGGGCCGATACTAATTTTACTTTATTTTATTTCAAGGGGTAGGGAGTGGCCCGGGGGTAAGCCACATAGGCTCGATACTTATGTGGCTCTTCGGACGAAGAAGGAGAAGGACAAGGAGGTGTCCCCGAGCGTCGCGGCCACGATTGTAACTAATCCGATAGTTTAATTTTTGTTAATTACATTATAATTTTTTAGTTTACTTATTTTACTAATCATGTGCTTTTTGTCGTTTCAGGCAAAGCTTAAGAAAGTTCATGAGTTGCAGTCTGATGCCAACAAGGCGTCTTTATCCACAGACGCACTCAACCAAGTGCTTGGCTCTGATTGCAAGGGGAGGACAAGGGGGGTGAGCTCGCGGGTGGCCAAATCTAGGATCATCGGATTGGAGACGAGCGACACCGGGTTGGCTCGAACGGTGGATTCACACGATGCGAAGCTGTCCCGTTTGGAGGTGATGGTCCAAGATATGTACTCATTCATGAAGCGTACGTTGGGCAGAGACCGGAAGGGGAAAGGGAAGGAGAAGGCGGTGGAGGAGGAGGAGGTGAGGGAGAACGAGGCGCATGATGACGAGGATGTGGACCTCGCTGCTTCATCATCGACACGTGCATACTTCGATGATCCACTTCCTTATTTGGCTCCCTTACCCAAACCGATGTCAAAAATTGGTTGGCCGAGGGTGTTTATATTGGAACTATTTGATGGCCAGTGGATAGGGCGGGGGTTGAGGGACCCGAATATCGTCTAGGGTGGAATAGTTCATGGATGTGCGCTTCAAGAGATCGAGTCCAAAGTGCTAGTCACGCATGTGATACTCGGGAAGGAGAACTCCCTATTGTGGTTGCGCGAACAATGCGGCAAGATGTATATTAGTGGGTGTGTCAATTCGTATATCGTGTGGCCTACTCACCTCATTACATTTACCCCAGACATGTAGTGACATTATTTTTAAGTTGGTACATTTTAATTATATTTGGAATATATCTTCATGTATATTGTTTCTATTTTGAATATATATTTGCATTATCTTTAGTTTGTTTGGATATATGATGTTTGAACAGGTTCAACGTTGCTATAACAGGTACAAATATACTGTTGGGCAGTCGCAGTGGCCATACTGCGTAGCATATTTTTTTTAAATTCTGCCCAGAATTGTCACGGTCATTGACAAATAATATTGTCACGTACTTATCACGATCAATAACCGTGATAATGTTTTTAAAATGGGCCAAGGCTTTGTCACGGTTATTAACCATGACTAAACTTATCACGGGCCATGACCGTGACATGATCGTGATATTTCTAACGAACTTGTCAAGGTCAATGACCATGATACGTCCGTGACAAAAAAAGTTATCTCGCCCCGAATTATCACGGTCATTGAACTTGACAAGCCCAACTTTTCAAGGTCAATGACCGTGACAATTAGGCAGATTTGGTGTAGTGTTTGGAATGATCAAGAAAGGCATTCTCATAAGACACTAATAAGAGAATCATGCATGATTGACACGACATCACCAAAGAGCATTGTGATTGACTAAATTTTGTCCAGTAACTGGAGGGTCACTTCGTGATGGGCACTGGTCCGACAGGGTGCAGTCAGCCTAAGAGATATGACTCTCACCTTCCATTGGCCAAGTACCTGTGATGTATATCGATTGGTTCCCCTACATCGTACGGCTTGACCAAAGTCATGACAGGAGGTATATTGCAGGGAACTCATTCACGTACACCGAGTATATCGAATTCGCTCTCACCCATACCGTTCCCACGAGGTATATAGTGAGGCAATTCATGTACACTCAGGTATATCAAATGGCTTGTCCACACGTATCGATTGCCCGCAAGAGTAAGATGCATATCGTGGAAGTCACGCCAAAGGGAGGAACTTTTTTCGATTCACCCAACCAACTACATACCCGTATATAGGTGTCAAGCCTAGGACACATAGATTAGATTGTCAGTTTCAACCTGAAACTCTGTCGAAATTCTGGGTCGGCCTGCCACCCGAATGTTCGCGCACTTTTTAAAAATGGGAGCCTGCCCGTGAGCCTGGTTACAAGTCCAGCCAAATATTTGCATATGTTATAAAGCCAATCTTTTCCAGGCTCAGGTCCCATCCGACATTTCATTTTGCATTTAGGAGAATTTAATACAAGTGAGAACATAATAATCATAATATTCATGCTGAGACCGTCTCTCAAAAAATCCAAAAACATTTCTCCTGTCTTTATCAAAAATCCAAAAACATTTCTCCTTTCCTTGTAAAAAAATATAAAAACAATTCTCCTCTCTTTATCAAAAAGCCAAAAATATTTTGTCTTCCAATCTAAAAAAGACGTCAAAAAAAATTTCATTCTTTTTCTCAAAAGTAAATCCCATTTCGCACCTTCTCAGGTCGATCGCACTCCATTGGCCTGACTCCTTATTGGCTTCGGTCTTCAGTCAAATCACCCCGGAGTTCCATCTGTTCCCCTACTACTTCTTCCGAGTCTGGTATTCATCCACTTCCCATAGAGAACACATATCAAGTACCCGTTGTTCAGACGGATGTGACGGCAGTCCTAGCTCAGCTCATGTCCAATATTGGCAACCTCCGAACTGAGGTATGGGAGATACGACGAAACTAGGTTCCCGTTCCTCAAGAGCTCGAGGCCTTATTCCCTCGCACTATGGGTCCGATCCTATTTGGGTTCTCGAAGAGTATCAGCAGGCTCCACGTGCCCCTCTTGTTAATGGGTTGTCGCCTGCCTAACTTCCTATGCCAAACTTTGCCCAGCCTAGGGCCAACTTGCTCATGACCAATCGGCCTTCCGAGGAAGAACAAGTCAGCATAGTGAAGAATAATTTATTACCCCATACCCGAGCAACCATGGGAGGATAATACTGTCCTCACTTCTGAGCTCTCAGAGAAGCGGGAGTAGAAATCGAGGATAGTATGGCTAAAACAGATGTTGAACCAAAGAAGGTGCCCGGACAGTTCACCCCCAAAAAATATGATAAGCCTATCAATGATACAGTCTTAAACATCAATAATATCTCTCAACCTACCACATCATGGGCATCGAAAATCCACCTTATCACAGTCCGAAAACAATACACCAAGCTCCATGCTCCCCTTTCCAAAGTTTACCAGGCCCTGTTAAGCCTAAACCTCATCAAACCCTTGGATCCCCATCCATTACCAAATCCACTCCCAAGAACTTCAAGGAAGATGCTCATTGCGCCTTTCACCAAACTGCTGGCCATACCACCGACCAATGCTTTCACCTCCGAAATATAATCCAAGGTCTAAATGACCAGGGCACCATCACCCCACCAGCAAATCCTAAGCCAAACACTACTCAAAATCCACTCCCAAATCATGCCAATGACATCTTCTTAGAAGAGAACCCAAAATTTGATCCCTCAACCCAAATCACACCCATACACTCTCCCAAACCTCTCCAAAATTTCCCACATTTCCTCCTACACCCTGCTAGCCTTACTGATCAGGCAGTGTCACTCCTTACCAGAGCATGCATTGCTGTCCATACCCATTCTGAAAATAGAAGTATGGAATTATCAGAAGTCTTAAAACAACTCCTAGAGTTCGGGTTGAAATTTCACTCACATAAAATCATTGATTGCCAGAGGTTCAGTACGGTGTTCTTGGAAGCAAGGAAATGGGACCGAGAGTCAGTTAGATGGGTAGTACCGATCGATGAAGTTAGCCTGGATGATGTTGTCCAGATTATGGTAGAATCATTCAGGCAAACCAACGATATCTGCAGTATGACCGAGATACTTAATACTCTGAAATTACAAAGGCGCCTGGTCCCTTCACCCTCACATATCCCCACATAATGGGGAGACCTGTATGAAGAATCTGTTAAAGTTTTGGAATGCATCGACTTTACATAGAAAGACAAAATTATTACCACTGGATGGGGGAAATAATTCGAAGAATCGAATGAAGAACAAGCTTTCGAAAAAACTAGCCCAGTAGCCGACATGTGTGGGATGATATCATTTAAATAACTCCTCAGAGAAATAAACAAGGTGGTAGAACAAATCGAGATTGATGAGGAAATGAGATTCATATTCTTCCCTTCTTCAATAAATCATATGACCAGATCAGGGAGGCATTACCAGATCCCAAGCTCACTACCAGCCAATGACAAAGGGAAGGGCGTTGAAAACCTTCTTATGCCAGAAATGACCATCAAGGAAAGTAAGATCCTCGATCAACTAAAGAAAACTCAAGCTAACACCACTCTATGGGAGCTTTTCATGTCTTCTCAGTTGCTCACTAGACCCACAGTTCCTCCCTCTAACACACCGAAAGAAATAGTAAATTTGGTCGGATCCTTGACCACTACCCTAATGCTATCCTTTCACGAAGAAGAAATCCCCAGAATTGGGCCAAACCATAATCATGCGCTCAATATCTCCGTGAAAGTTATGGGGAAGGTCATACCACTCTCTCTTGTTGATAATGGATCCTCCTTGAATGTTTGCCCACTAAGAACTTTCAGATGCTTAGGACTGAAAGAAAGTGACCTCGCCCCAACCTGCGCTGCTGTACGTGCCTACAATAATAGCTGTCGGTAGGTGATGGGATCCATAAAGCTTGTAATTGGGGCTCTCCTTATAAACCCCGTCGTCGAATTTCAAGTTATTGACATCCCATCTTATTTCAACTTATTGCTAGGACGACCTTGGCTCCACAGTATCAAGAGTGTGTCTTCCTCACTCCATCAGAAATTGAAGTTCTTCGTCGATGGACGGGTCATCACCATTTTAGGAGATGATAATACCGAGGGTGCAAGTACCAGCAGTCCGATCCTTGAGATACATCATAAGTCAAATGATATGCTCCTATCAGGATTTTGAGTTGAGCCACTCCAACTCCCAGTAGGGGACAATTTTAAAGAAAAGGTTTGTCTAGAATACGACCCTCATGGCAACGCCAATGTGATTTGCATGTTCAGAAACATGCCCTTATTGCCCTAACTGGGTCTAGGACAAATACAACAAGGGATACTTGAGCCTATTGAACTAAAGAGAGATTTCCCTCCTTGTGGTTTGGGGTATCAACCATCAGAACAAGAGATCAGAATGATCCGCCAGTCTCGACCAAAGAGGAGATTAGACTGCGTCCAGACTATCCCAGATGACTCCTTGAATGGACGATTCATCAAAGAGGGTGAAGACTTCCCTCTTTTGCGGCTTTCCGGAACCATGGTATTACCATACAAACAAGAAGATGAAGCCTAGAATGGAGATATTTTTTCAAGACAGCTACCCATGGGCCAAAAGTTCCCAACACTGTGTACAATCGCTCATAAAAGATACCAAAAAATTCTGAGGGCAGTGACTTCGAGGACTCATTCAATTTACAGATACTAGGGCTGACACTTTACATGGTTCACTCAGGCACTACATTACTGGATCCATCCCACATGATTAAAGCGGCTAATACACCTCTCCTCAATCGGCACGCTGTGTCAGTTCTACCTATTGAATTCCCCCCTAATCCCAATGTTTACCCTCTTTCTTCTTCTGTTATGTCTCCTTACTCAAATATAATCGAGTCCTCCTTTGACGAGGTTCTCAATGTTGTTTTTCCTATTAATGAAATAAATAAATATTTTGAGTACTTGCTGTGCCTTACATTAACTGTTTGGATTCTAATCAAACTTTTGATGATGATGATTTTCCAAATGAATAATTCTTAACTGATCTAAATAAAGTTAATAATAAACAACATAAATGTGTTCAAGTTAATGAAGAAGAGACCGTTGTTATTAACCTTGGTTCTAGTAGTCAACTGCACGAGATTAGGATAGGGGCTACCCTTGACGAGCATGAGCGCACACAACTCAAAGAATTACTAAAAGAATTTATGGATGTCTTCGTATGGTCTTATGACGATATGCCCGACATTGATACCAAAATAGCTCAACATGAGATCTCTGCTCTCCCAGATTACAAGTCCGTCAAACAAAAGTTGAGAAAGCTTCGCACAAAATGGTCGCTCAAGGTCAAATAATAAGTGGTCAAACAGTTAAACGTATACTTCATTCGTGTGATCGAATATCCCACGTGGCTATCTAACATAGTGCCTGTTCCAAAATTAGGAAGGACGGTTTGGATGTGTGTAGACTACCAGGACTTGAACAAAGCCTCTCCAAAGGACGAGTATTCGCTACATAATATCGACATGATTGCGGACAACGCATCCAATCATGCTCTTAAGTCATTCATTGACGGGTTTGCCGGATACAACCAAATCAAAGTACACCCAAATTACTAAGAAAAGACTGCGTTAATCACCCCATGGGGAACCTTTTGCCACACTGTTATACCATTTGGTCTCGAGAATACTGGGGCTACCTACGAGAGGGCTGCCACAACCATGCTGCACACTCTAATTCACAGAGAAGTTGAGGTCTATGTGGATGATATAATTATCAAATCCAAAACTAGAGAGGGTCATGTTCTCTCTTTCGTAAAGTTCTTCGAACGACTGCGACAGTATCAGATGAAACTTAATCCATAAAAATGCGTCTTCGACATTACAAAAGGAAAACTCTTAGGATTCATGGTTAGTGAGAAAGGGATAGAAGCAAATCCCACCAAGCTGAAAGCCATACTTGAGATGCCACCTCCCCGAACAGAGAAAGACGTCTAAGGTTTCCTTGGGAAATTTCAATACATCAGTCGATTCAGCAGCCATCTAACGTCCATCTACGAACCTATCTTCAAACTCCTCCGAAAGGATTCAACTAAGGTTTGGAATGAGTCCTACCAAGAATCTTTTTACTGAATAAAATATTATCTGACCCAACCCTCGGTACTTATGCCACCACAGCCTGGTATCCCCTTGATCCTATACCTAACCATAATCGACACTACATCTATGGCTTTGCTATCCCAATACCTTCAAGATCCTGCAAAGAAAAAGCCATTTATTATGTCAGTCGCAAATTGTCCAGATATGAGGTCAACTACACTGCTTTGGAAAAGGCGTGCGTCGCACTTGTCTGGGTCACCTAAAAGTTGTGGCACTACATGCTCGCCTTCCCCATCAAACTTGTATCCCGAATGGACCCCATCAAATACCTTCTTTAGAAACCCGCCTTGTCAAGCTGGATTTCCCTTGTACCAATAACATGACTGAATACGAGGCATGCACGGTAGGCATCAAAGTTTTTCTTAAAAAAGGTATTCAATGCCTAGATGTCTACATGGATTCCTCCCTTATTATCGATCAAGTGATCAAAAAATGGAGAGTCAAGGATGAGAAGCTCCAACCCTTCCATGCCCACTTAGAAGAGCTAGCCTCCCAATTTCAAGATATCACCTTCCATTACCTACCATGAGAAAAGAATAACCTAGTCGATGCCCTTGCTACCTTGGCCTCCATGGTCGGCATGCCCGAAGGAATAACAATGACCCCCTTCCAAATTCAAAAGCAAGACAAACCAAACCATTGCTACCTTATTGAGTTTGTCACCTCAGAAGTTCCCGAACTAGCTAATTGTTGGTACTATGATATCTGGCACCTCCTCAAGCATGGTAGGTATCCCGAGGGTCCCAACAAGAAAAACTGAGCAACCTTCCAAAGACTGGAGGCCTAGTACATCATCTATCATAAAGCACTGCTCAGAAGGAACTTCCATGGAACTCAACTACACTGCATCGCAGGGGCTAATATTAAAAAGACAATGCAGAAGATCCACAACGAGGAATGTGGACCCCACATAAACGGTCACATGCTTTCCAAGAAGATCACTTGACAAGGCTACTACTAGACCACCATAACTCAGTATTGCACCGCCTATGTCCGTAGATGCCTCAAATGCCAATAGTTCTCCAACCTTTAGCATCCGCTTCCACGAGAATTATACAACATGACCTCTCCCTGGCCATTCTCCACCTAGGGCATCGACATCATAGGGAAGGTTACACCAAAGGATTTCAATGATCATTAGTTCATCCTAGTTTCCATTGATTACTTCACCAAGTGGGCCGAAGCTGAGTCACACGCAGTCCCGAACGCCAATAAAGTGGCCAAATTCATCAAGAAAAACATCATCTTCCGATATAGGGTCTCGCACGAGTTAATGTCATGTAACGGGTTGCATTTCAAGGCAGAAGTCACAAAGTGGTCAACGAATATGGGATTCAGAGAAACAAATCTTCACCCTACCGACCTCAGACAAATGGTGTAGTCGAAGCTGCCAATAAGAACCTCAAAGCCATCATTAATAAGATGACCAAAAGCTATCGAGATTGTGCTGACCGGATCCTATACGCCCTCTGGGGCTACCAAACCTCAATTCAAACCTCTATTGGGGCTACCCCATACTCTTTAGTCTACGACATGGAAGTTGTCCTACCCGTGGAGCTAGAAATACCCTCGCTACGTGTCATGCTTAAAAGCAAAATTAACGAAGAAGACTGGTGCCAAAGCCATCTTGACGAGCTGACCCTCTAGATGAAAAGAGATTGAAAGATCCATACCACATACAAGGGTACCATCAATGAATAGCGCATTTATTCAACAAGAGAGTCAAGGACCGTGGTGTTCAAGAGGGGGATTTAGCCCTCAAAGAAATAGTAGAACCCATCTGGGATCCCAGAGGGAAATTCAAGCCCAATTAGAGCGGCCCCTACATTGTGAAGAAGATCTTGTCCGGCGGTGCCACCATGCTTACAGACTTAGATGGGGAGGAGATGGCTCGTCCAGTCAACCTGGACCATCTCAAGAAGTTCTACCCCTAGCCCAAAATCTCGACGCGCTATGAATCTTCTCATCTCCCTTCTATTCCAAAAAAAAATAAAAAAATCTCTTCATTTCCCTCTACCCAGAACTACGTGGGCCTGATCCTCTGCAAAAAACCATTTTCAAGAAAATTAAAAAAATTTCAAAACCCCAGAGGTACGTAGGCAGCTCACACATCTTACATGAGCATGACCCTTTCTTTTTCACAAAAAACTATTCTTTTCTTATCTCCGAGAACGACAGTTCACTTTAACATATACTTGAACAAAAGTATTATATATGCCTTAGCGATCGGTATAGATAATTAAAAAAAATACAAAACCCATAAAAAAAAGCACAGCTGGATGATCAAAAACTTATTTATTTCACCAATAAGAAATTACGATATAGATTACATGAGAAAAGGAAGGTATAACTCCCCCCCACCTTCCTAAAAAGCTGAATAAAATCCCCACATTTATTCCCCACTACACAACAAACTCTCCAAGAGTCCTACCCACAGCTACCAGTGGATCCCGCTCCATCATCATCATCATCTACATCCTAGTGTCCCCAAGCTTCCCCTGCCTGAACAGAATGCCGCAGACGCTCCATGGATCAATAGGCTCGAACCAGCTTCGGAAAAAACACAATGCCTCCTTCCATGGCATTAAATAGGACAAGCCACCTTTGTCCAATCTCCACCGCTAAAATCTTACTGACTACTCTCCTCCGCAACCACTTCATATAATCCCCGGGGATGTGTCAAACTCTCCTAACAGGCTAAGAGGGATGGGTCGATGGACATCGACTCTCCCACAAAGAGCTAATCCGCATGCACAGACGCTCAGTCAAATCTTATATCGGAAAGAAATTTAGTGTCCGAGGTGGTATAACCTGCTCCCAGCCAAATTAGCATAGAAGCCGCCAAGGGAAATAGAAAGAGGTCTGTCTAAGACCATCCAGCCGAACGTACGAATATTCTCCTAGCTCCAGAATAGGCAGTAACTGTCCCCACCAAGGCACTAACCAGTACAGAGTCAGAGCCCCATGCTCCACAAAACAGTTCTCCGAGCTCTCAATATCCAAGCCAACGCTGATGAAGTGGAGCAAAAAGAAGTTGGGTACAACAGATAAAGGATACTCTGGAGGAGTCACTAGGCAGAGTCTTTTAGACAACCACATGGCCTACATCACAGGGCTACCCCTCAGAAAGTCAGAGCGACCTTCTTGCCAGGCATCCAGGTCTTTTAAAGTCTCTCCCAATATCACTTCCATAGGATTGCAACGGTATGACATCCAAGAAGTAATGGTTGCAAGTTATTGGTCCGCCAGTAGTTCCCCAGTCATTAGCAACAATTTTGATACTAAGCCCAGAACAACGGCTCTGGCGTATCCAACATCGCCAACCTCTTGCAAATTCACGGATTGTAACACCGTCGAAAGGGAGATCATTCCTCCAGTAACCATTGGTCTGGCCGCCGAAGGCGAAATGCTAAGAAGCCCGACCAACAAATCCCTAGGAGAACGGGAAAACACAGGCAGAGCCTCGATAACACTGGGATTTATCCCCAGCATGAAAAAATAATTCCTCGTAGGTAAGAAAAAACTCATCCAACCCAAAGAGGAATACATGGTATTCGGGGTACCAAAATTATATTGCCTCCATTAACATGTTCCACTCAATGGACCGGTTGCACCACAAAGAGACTCGACGCATGTTGAAATCATCGTAGTCAACATTATAAGAGCACATTGCTTCCAGGGCTTCGAGGTAATTAGCAAACTCAATGCTACCAGGGAGAGCCATCTTGCAAGACTAAAAGATAGTAGGCAAGTAAGTAAGAATGTGAAGGTGTGATGAAAAAAATCCACCCCTACCCCTTTTTATACTTGAAAACCCTCACAAAAGATATAATCCCTGCAGAAATCAAAGGGAATCCTACCCCACAATGTACAAAAGGCTGAAGAGGGTAAAAAATCAAAACTTTGAATTGATGGGACTAGACTTGACTGTCAATACGCAGGACAAGGGGCTTGCCGATCGGTAACCCCCTATTTTTGGAAGTTTTCCCTTTTTTTTCCTCTTTTGTCAAAATCAGAAACTCATTAAAAATAAATTTGTATTCTCAACAGAATTTCAAAAATCCCCTTTCCCCTTTGTATAATATCTCATTTTTAAAACATTCCTTCAAAATCCTAAAAATATCTCTTTTTACTGTCTCAACAGCAAAGTGAAAAGCGCATGTGCATGCATTCATTCACCATTAATAGAAGATAATAAAAAATGCCATTGCATTGCATACATATTTTATGTGCTACATCAATGTTGCAGAAAATAAAAGAAAAGAAAAAAACAATGGGACTCAGCCCGAACCCACTCTCTCTCTCTCTCTCTCACCCCTACCCTTCACCCTTCTCTAAGAGCTTACACTCATGCAATGCGCTCCCCGGACTAAGCAAACAACACCAAGCAAGAAGGAACCGAGACCGCATCCCCAATATGATCAGTCGCTGAAGATATCAAGTCCCTAATATCCCTCAGCTAAGTGGTGGACACTCGGACTTGATGCAAGAAAAGGCAAAATCAGTATCAAAAAGAAAAGATCAAAAGAAACAAAAAAGAAAGAAAAGAGACGAACAAAAAGATATACCGTAGGACGAAGGACCTCCACTGTCAAGCCCAGCTCCTCCACATCCATCGCATGAGGAAGGTGCAAGATAGGCACCATCCCTCCATCAGCCTGCCAAATATTGTACGAAGGGGTATGCAACCGCACAAAAGGAACCTCCAAAGTCGCTGCCGCTGCAGACGTCGACAGACCACCGTCGCTGTGGGAGGACCCCACTACCTAACTCGAACTCGCAAAAGGGAATGTCAAGGAATCATATATGCTGGCCGACATTAGCCGGCTCGTCACAAAGTCCATATAATCATACGGTGCAGTCGTATCAGTGTACACCAGGTAGGACTCGCCGATCATTGCCGTAATCCTCGCATCCTCCGGCAGTAGTCGCTCCTGCCTCATAGACATAGGAGGCCTCACAGGTGGCAGCCCCAGTTCCTCAGCAATCTATCGGACCACCCTCTCCCTGAGATACCAAGAGTGGCCAAACTCATGCGCTAGAAAACACCTCATCTGCGCGTTCACCCCAATCACCCACGTGTCCTTAATGGCCGTCCCCCAAGGGTAAAAGGTCACCTGAAAATCCCTACCAGGCATAAGTTAATACAGAATCAGAACATGCAAAAGACCAAGACTGAAAAGTAAAAAGTCTTACCCTACCACTGGTTAGGCCATTCAAGACCTGACGCACTACCTCGAGAGAAAGAGATCCCTTCGATTATCGATTGGCCTTTCGCCACTGGTACAATCGGCAGAAGTCCCCAACAGTCTCATCCTTCAGAGAGATCAGCTGGGTATTGCACCCAATCACCTCATAAAACCACGCCTGCCAAAGATAAGAACCCCCCTCCCAAAAAAAAAATAAAAAAAAAAAGAGGCGCATAAGGAAAGTGCGAATGCACGAAAGGAAAGTACGCAAATTAAAGAAGACGTCAAGCAGATACATGGATCCAGTAAAAGTTTGCCGACAGCACCGACTGAATGCATCCAGAGAAAAATAGAGGGTACCCAAAGTCAGGCTTCCCCAATCGTAGAAAGGGATGTTCGAAAACACCCTCAGGTACGACAAAAACTATAAATGAACGACGTCGCCGCTCGACGCCACCATAAAGCCTTCCAGCACCAACAAAATAAACAACTGGGTCATTTGCATCACCTGCATCCCATCTTCCTCATCAACCAGCCTACTCAGCAAAACATCCTTCAGCAGGGACAACCGAATAGAATCCCCAAACACTATCCTAAGCTGGTGTAGTGGTTTAGACAACAATATCAAAGGTGTAGGGTCCCAGAAGGGAGAGAGTTCGACTCGTAGAACCATTTACGATTCCTAGCTCGACGACGACTTAGACTCGAAAGAATAGAGGCCGAGAGTTAGATCCAATTTTTTTTTACAACCCTTATTCTATTCCATCGATGGAGTTGCATTCGGATCAACAAGGGATTTTGATCTCGATGTGCTGCTAGTGATGGTGCCAATTCGGAAGCTACTGCTGTTGGTGGATTGACGGGGATCCTACGTCACCAAGTGCCGCACGCACTACCTCCAGCCTCACCCGCAGAGAACGATCCACTTATATCTATTTCCCACCCCAATCAAGCCCTGGTACTTACTGCACATCTATGGGAGTCACGGTCATCTCCCCGAAACCAAAGGGCACGCATGTTCTTCAAAGAGATGTCAGACTGTCAAAAGAAAAAACCTTGTAAAAATTCAAGAAGAAAAAGAAAAATCACCAAAAAGAGAAGAATGCCAAAAGTCAAGTTTCTTACATAACCGCTAGGGTTCACCACCCTCGAAGAGCGATGATGCGACGGCTCCCGCAGTAAGGTCCGCTCATCCGCAATCATCTCGAATGTGTTAAAGGAGTTCTCTCTCCCCAAAGCAAGAGGCGCCCCTCCACTCAACGTTCACCCATTCATCAACGGTCAACCATTCCCTATGTACTTCAGAGCTCATGAAAGCGGCCATTTTTAGAGATCTAAATGCTAGAACGATTCACAGAGGAAAATCACAGAATGAGTGAAAGTAAGAAGCTGTGAAAAATGAAGGGAATTTCCCCCCTTTATATAGGATACCAAGGGTCATGTCGATCGGCACTGACCCCCCAACCACCGATCGGCACTACCCTTTTACCTTCCCAAGGTAGTCTAAAAGTCTGTGCCACTACTGAATGGCACCCCCATACCATGCTGACTGGCACCCCCGTTAAAATTTCATACAAAAACTCTCAAAAAATATCAAAAAACCTTGAAAATCCTCAGAAAAATCCTAAAAGCCCCAGGAAAGATTTAGAACATCTTCACCAAGGAAATTTCACATTCCCTCAAGTGGAACCCCTATTTCCCCAGCGAAACTCTCAAAAGCCAAGTGAATCTTCTCCTAGGATTGCCTCATATACCCCAAAGGTCTCAAACCTCCCCGAGCAATACTCCAATCACTTCCCCAGTGGAGTTTACAATATCAAATTTTCCTTTTCTCCATAAAGTCTCCGAAAGACACAAGGATTTCCCCAGCAATCCACTCCTCAGCTCAAAATAACATCACTAGGTAATTCCCCCAGCGGAATTCCGAAGAATCATTCTCCCCATCATTGTCTCCAAAGGACGCTCTAAGTTTTCCCCAGCTCATTCGCTATTCCCCAGCGGAACCCAAAATCCAATCTTTATCCCCAAAAAAATCCCTAATTTTCCCAAAGGAAATGTACATCCCTCTTAGATCAGAATTGGCATCGGTCTTAGATCGTCACCTTAGTTAGGTCAGAATTGACCTCGGTCCTCGGTCGTCACCTCTCTTAGGTCAGAATTAACCTCGATTTTGGATCGTCACCTTAGTTATGTCAGAATTGACCTCGGTCCTGGGTCATCACCTCTCTTAGGTTAGAATTGACCTTAGTATTGGATTGTCACCTTAGTTATGTCAGAGTTGACCTCGATCCTCGCTTGTCACCTCTCTTATGTCAAAATTAACCTTGGTCTTGGATCGTCACCTCTATTTAGGTCAGAATTGACCTCGGTCCTCGGTCCTAGATCATCACATCTATTAGATTAAAATTGACCTTGATATTAGATCATCACCTTAGTTAGGTCAAAATTGACCTCGATCCTCGGTCGTCACCTCTATTAGGTCAGAATTGACCTCGGTCTTGGATCGTCACCTTAGTTAGTTCAGAATAGACTTGATCCTCGGTCGTCACCTCTCTTAAGCCATAATTGACCTCAGTCTTGGATAGCCACCTCAATTAGGTCAGAAGTGACCTCGGTCCTCAGTTGTCACCTCTTTTTAGGTCAGAATTGACCTCGGTCCTCGGTCGTCACCTCTCTTAGGTCATAAGTGACCTCGGTATTGGATCGTCACCTAAAGCCCACAAAATTGGCGTCGACCCACAGAATTGGTCATATCACCTAAAGCTCATAGAATTGGCTTCAACCCACATAATTGGTCATCTCACCTAAAGCTCGCAGAATTGGCTTTGACTCGCCGAATTGGTCATCTCACCTTAAGCCCACAGAATTGGTCATCTCACCTTAAGCCCGCATAATTGGCTTCGACCAGCAGAATTCGTCATCTCACTTTAAGCCTGTAGAATTAGCTTTGACCCGTAGAATTGGTCATCTCACCTTAAGCCCACAGAATTCGCTTCGATCCGTAGAATTGGTCATCTCACCATAAGCCCGCAGAATTGGATTCGACCCGCAAAATTGGTTATCTCACCTTAAGCCCACTGAATTGGCTTCGACCCGCAAAATTGTTCATCTAATCTTAAGCCCGCAGAATTGGCTTCGACCCGCTGAATTGGTCATCTTACCTTATGCCCGCGGAATTGTCTTCGACCCGCAAAATTGGTCATCTCACCTTAAGCTCGCAGAATTGGCTTCAACTCGCAGAATTGGCTTCAACCCGCAGAATCGATCATCACAACCTAAGCCCTCAGAATTGGATTGAACCCGGAGAATAGGTCACCCCCATAATTGTTGTAGGTCCTCGGAATTGAACTAAATCTTTCCTTTAAGACCATCCCCAACATGCCCCTTTAAGCCCTCAGAATTGTCTTCGACCCGCAGAATCGGTCATCCTCATCTTTAGGTCCTCAGAATCGACCTCGACCCTCTGGTCATCCTCTTTCAAAGGCATCATGCGGTGTCTATTAGATGGCTATCGTTTGTTCCAAAATCACCCGTCGAACGGCTCTGTAGACACCCCATTCTAATACCCCCTAACTTCTCCTAAGGTCCCTAGCACCTTCCTTCATCATTTCAAACCCAAGTCATACCCCGGGTACTGACCTAGAGGCCATCGGATGCTCCCAAGTTCCGTTTGACCTAAATCAACTCTTTAGCTCGACCAAGACTGAATGAATCTTCAAAGGTCACTAAAACCCCTTTCTAATGGTCCACTCCGTGTGCGATTCTGACTTACGGTACGGATGAACGATCCGTTTTACTCCGAGAGGTCACCAAATACTTCCAAGGACTAGTTGACCAAAGTCAACTCCCTGAACTGGATCTAACTCTTTGGAGTGTCAAAGTAAATCTCCTAACCTTTCCAATGGTTTGCCCCATGCGCGATTATGACTTACCATGCAGACGAACTATCCATTTGCATATGAAGTTTTCTCGTCTAAAGGACCGACGAGTAGTTCTGAGCCACATTTGACCCAAAGTCGAATTCTGAACTTGGGAGCAGTTTAAGGACTTTTTAAGGTCTATGAATTACCTTTCCAATGGTCTACCCCATGCGCGATTTGGATCAACGATTTGCGCTCAGCGACCGATTTTTTAAAAAGGCCCAAAAGACACTGCCAAACGGCAGGTCCCTGACCCTGCCTATCGGCAGTGTGCCTAAACTCATCTTCCAATTCATAGGACCAGGGCTATGCTGATCGACAATGCCCTAGGCCTATAAAAATGAGGCCTTGACCTCATTGCAAAAGGAGCCCAGATCTGAAAGACATCACTCTCAAAAAATCCAGAAAACCTCTCTCGAAGTTAGCGTGATTTCCACATCCAAATTCCTTTATAACCTTCACTTTTAATCCTCATTTTTATCAAACTTGGATAATTAACTACCCTCCATCATCATCAAAGTTCAAGGTCTACTCTCCAACACTCAAGATCAAGCTCAAGATCTTCAAGAAGGTCTAATTTTCTCAATTCTCTCCTTAAATTCTCATAAATTCGCATTAACTTGTTTTATTACTTAGCACTTTTATTCACTCATCTCACATATCCTAATATACTCTTTATTTATTATTATTGCACGTATCTTATTTTCATGCAAATAAAAACCCAAAAAAAAAAAAAAAAAAGAGGGTTTGCTCATGAATTCCAAACGGGAATTCTCACACTTTTCTTACACTTTTCTCATAACTAAAACACTTTTACACACACATAGACAAATAAAAGAAGTCCCCGATTGGATTTATTGGATAAACCCCACCCCTCTTTTTTCATGAGAACTACGTGGACTTTGATGCCTCTATAGGCTACGTAGGCGTCTCGGGGTGAAACCCGGGACTCGAGTCCTATTCTCACTTTTTCTCTCATTTTCTATTTTCTCTAAACTCAACTCTCTTATATTAAATATATTTATATATGCATATATTTGTTCTTAGTTACGTATTATTCCACATACGTTATCGTTCCATTATAATGATCAACGCAAGGATAATCGAGTAAATCCTATTTTCTAATATTATTTTTATGAACCTTCCTACGGATGACTCGCTTTATCTCTTCCATGATACAAGTTGAGGATTCATATCTCCACTATATATACACATGCACACATATCATGGGGAAAATAAAGGAAAATAGTAAGAACTCATGAGAGACCATAAGGGCGGAATGGGTGCCTAACACCTTCCCTTTTCACAACTCAGCCTTCGGACCCCTTTTTAAATCATCTTGGTTTCATATGTATCAGTATGTATTTGGATGCTGTCCTTCGGGATGGCTCCCTTTCTTTTGTCTATTTTGTGTAAAATAGGCTGGCGACTCCATCTCTCTACATTTTTCACCAAATCAACGACGCCGACCAAAGCGCTCCCGAGAGGGATGTCTGGGACCTAGGATCCTCACTCTCCCGCCCGCTGCAAGGATCAGGGATGGACACACTGCTGGTCGGACATTTTGGTAAATAGTTGAAAATCGACGGGGGTACGCTGATCATTATGAGAAATATGATCGTCCAAAAACCAACTCTCGAACCTTGTTTCGTATGATTGTCTTAAATGAAATTCAAATTTTAGTTCTTTTAAACTTTATACCCATCACTTTCCTCCTCTTTTCTTGCTAAAAAAGACATTGAAGTTCCTATTATCTTTCACTTGCCTTGTAAATTTTTCTTTATATCTCGTTCTTCGTAATTTTCTTTTACATTCTTCTTTTATTGTTCTTGTATCTCAGATAAAAATGGCTAACATCCTCCATGGGAAAACTAAGAAGATTTTAAGAAAATCTACTCTATTCCTCCCTGAGTCATAATTGAATGTGCCCCCATACCTAAGTTATTGCATTAGATGGAGGGCACTAGATTCATACCCTAGGTGTAGTTTAGGGGGGACTGACCTTTCCCCCAAACCCACTATTCATAGAATTTTACGAATATTTTGGGGTTATCCCATCTCAGTGTGCCCCCAATACATGACATATTGTTAATGGGGTGCAAGCATTCAACGAGCTATATGGGACCAAACTTGGTATCCAAGAGATTAAGTACTGTTACTCTTAGTCTCAAACCACCCATGGCCTCGCACACTTAAAGGCAAAAAATGATAATAGGGTCCTTGTAGTGAACCTCCAGGATTCCAATAAAGGATATTGGGATCAGGGTTTTATTTCCTGAAATTGGAAATATCCACCTCTCCCCTAGGGAGAAGAATACGCTCGGTTCTTGTGCCTAGCTTGGGGGGTGATATAGGTTAAAACCTGCTCTTCATATACTTTTTTTTATTTTTCTGTTCTGATTTGTCTTTTACTGATAAAATTTCTTTTTCTTTGCTCTTTGAAGCTCGCTCGAAGAAAAAGGATATCTCCCTTGCCCATATCAATAGGGTTGAATTACTTAAGGCTTGGAAAGTGAGAGAGTTACTTTATGGTGGTGATTACCCTCGCTCTGCTTCATTTCTTCTAGAATAGAATAACAGTACTAGAATCTTTAGTGCTCTCCCAGTAGACGACATTCCAGACCTCTCTCTACCTAAAGAAAAGGTATCTATATCCTTTTCTTTTGAATCGTTTTCTTTCAAATCCCTTGATGTAGAATCCATCCTTGTTAACGAGGAGGATTCCATAATGACCAAAAAGATAGTACTACTGATTGAGGATGATGATGTGGAGGGTAGCCCCTCCCCTCCCAAGATGAAAACCTTGAGGAGGACTAAAAGTGAAGGCCATAAGGAAAACGACTAACATTTGGTCATTTGGGAGAAGAAAAAGGACAACGGTTCAATGGTCCCCTAGCTTTCCACAAGGGATGACCTCCCACTCCTCCCAGGTCTTCCCAGGACATGTCTGTGGCGAAGGATCCTTCTTTGGCTCATAGCCTTTCAAGGGGGATTGTGCTTGTAGCTAATCATGAGCAGCTTAAACAACTTGCCCTTGAGTATCTTACAACTCATGTTTCACAACCTTTGTCACTAATAAGTAACTTTACCTTATTTTTTTTACTTTGAATCATCTAATACATTCCTTATTTCTCTATTTGCAGTTTATATAAGAGTTTGTCCAACTCTTGGATGGTTATCCTGACCAGTCCAAGGTCAATGATGAGCTTAGTGAATCTCTAAAATAATCACGGGAGGACATAGCCAATGCCTAAAAGGCCAATCAGAATGAGAATAAATTCACCAGCGCTTCCATGTATGAACTAAAGATTGATAATAACAAGATCAAGGTGAATACCTATCAACTAAAGGCCGAGCAATATCGATTGGCAAACGAGGTGGATGAGTTTCTTTTGGCCAAGGAGGACAGTTTTGATAAGGGATTCACTAAAATCTATGAGGATGGTAAATGCCAATTGACATAAATATGTAAATTTAGCTTTAATAATGGCTGGGACATAGTCTTGGTGAGGACCAAGGTCCCAATGACTCCAATCACTTGAACGAGCATAAACTAGGTTCCCCACTAAGGATTGAAGAGGAGGCTACTACCAGCATCCCAGCCAAGCAGACCGAGGATGCGGTAACCCAAGGGAAGGCTACTAAAGTTGATGAGAAGGTGAAGGAATAAGTTAACTTTAGGCCAGGAGTCATACTCTTTGTACTTTTCCCTCTTTTTGCTATTTATGAGGGCCTTACCCACCTTGCGGTATATCAATGAAAGAATATTTCCCATAATTATTACGTTGTTTGGATGTCTTTTTTGAATTTTATCCTTTGTGTTTGTTTATTTTTATAGCCTATTACTGAGGAGATTCCTCATTTTCTATAAACCTAGATGATTTGCTTGATTAGGATGCAAGTTCCTGGGCTCGCGGAGCATTTTTATCCTTCCACACGGCCTTGAAAAAGATGACTAAGTCCTATAAGAGCCCGTCAATTTTTGTTGCCAAGTCAAAGGATGACCTGAAAGACTTGGGACATGTGGTATCCTTGATACAAGATAAGATAAATGGCTTGAAGGCCCAACTTTCTAAGGTAAAGGATATACCAGAGGCTGGTGACCTGCTCCGGTATGAGAATAATAAGCTAAAAAATAATCTTGTCGATGATGAGGAAGGCAGTCAAAGATCTCATGTCATGGTGATGAAGCTCAGATGGTAAATGAAAAAGCTTCACTATTAATTTATGATAGGTCTATGAGGGGCTTGATCGACAGGCTACGGTGAGGGTTGGGCAGATGCTCTAATTAGGCTAGAGGAGGACAAAAGTGAGGCCTACAAGCATGGTTGCCTATATGCCTTGAAGGTTATGAAAGATCCCTAAGACTTTCAATTTTGATACATGTACAAAGTTGAGTATCCGGCATATAGGAACCCTCCCTTTGGTCACGGAGAGAAGTGGGTTCCTTTGGATGCCATACCTATTTAGCTCACTGAGACTTACCTGGAGGCTCATGATAGTGATGATGAGTATCGACCAGATTCTAATGACAGTTGTAAGAGGCCGATCGTAAAACTTCTTGCTCGCCGACCATAGACAATTGTAGTTTGTGCTATATGTAAGTTCTTTTTACAATTGACACTTTTTGTAACTTATGATTGAATACTATAATATAGTTAACTAAAAACTAATTCCCGCACATTTTCCTATTCATGTATGCCATGCATGTGTTATACTCATCTTATCTTACCTTTTAGGTTATGTCGTCACCCCACCTTAGGTCTAGAACATGCTATGGAAAAAATGCGCTTGGTATCAGGGAAGTCCACTTGTTTAGGATTTTAGCTTACCAAGTCGAGTTAGTTTAATGCCTGGGGATCCCCCATAGGGATATTGCTTGCCAGGGCAATTCATGAGGCCATTTGTGTTTGTAAGGAGAAAGACATGAAGATCTTAGGTTTAATTGTATTATGAAAAGTTTCCATTGTGAGTAAGAAAAAATATGATCGACAATTGAAAATTAATGCCAATTATGACCATGTTATTTAGAACAATGTAAAGAAATTGAATAGCTAAGTAATTGAGCAAATAGCTAGGGTATTTATTAATGACTTGAATGTGAACTTTGAGCGACATAAGTTTTGAAATGAAAATTTGGAAAAACTAAATATGCTAGAAATAAAACAAAAAACAAAACTTCTTAAGGGCGGTCGCATTCCATGGTCGGCGTATCTCCCTGCCCTCTAGTGTTTCCAAGTGATAGGATCCTTGCAAATAATCCATGATCACTGTAAGAATTGATGCGTCGTGTGCAAAACTAATTCGAATAAATCCGTAGATTCCAACTATTAAGTTATTTAACTGGAGTCAATTATAAACCAAATTGAAGTAGCCCTCAAACAAGCAACTACGTGTGTGTGTGTGTGTCCAACCAATAAACACAAATAACCACCTCGCAGATTTCAGGAAAAAAACCTTTTGGTTAAAACCTTTAATTTCACTATACTACTTACAATTACAATGGAATCCCCAATGAGTTAACCGCAGAAAACCCACATAGACCAGAACCCTGAGTTAGCCAGAACCACAGCTCCAATTCAGCTCAGGAACACCCACGAGCACTTCCTATTGACACTCATTCGTCTTTAGCTCATTAATCCCATCAAGAGCACCTAGATCAGTAGTAGATATCATCTCTATAAGAGAAACTTGACACAAAATGTGTTCTCAGGCTCCAAAATAATTCACACAAACTATTTGGATGGTTTGTGAATTAAAAACAAAGGATTAAAATCCTAAAAGTGAGAAGATGAAGAATTTTGCCAAATCAGATTCGTTTATGTTCAAAATCACAGGTCTTCTGATTAAAAATGAAGTTGGAAAAACTTTTTTATAGAAAATTTAATGTGGCTCGTCTCTCGAACGAAATAGGGATCTCGCTTGAACGAGGACATGCCTCACTCGGACGAGCTTCACGCGACATGGCTATATCGCTTGAACGATAGCCACTATCGCTCGAACGAGCCAGCGCTTTAATAAATTCATTTTTTATTTCTGAACATTCTCCTTAGCACTTTTTTGATAAAAACTTAATAACTCCGCTCCAACACTTAGAAAATATTTGACGAAAAATATCCTAACACCTTAAGTGAATTATTAAGGACTTAAAACACAATCTTAACAAAGTTAATGTCCAGAGGATTGAATATTGAAGAAAATTTGATATTTGGATCCATTTTTTTTGCATATGATCTTGAACAGTTCTTCGACGGTTGTAGCGGTATATGACATACTCAATTGATAATAGACAATTATAAAATAAGTCCTTACAAATCTCCCCCTATGTCTATGCCTTTAAAAAAATAAAAATATCCAAATTATCAAATCAAAATACCTATACAAATCTAATATCCTCATGAACCCAAAAATGAAAGGTACTAATTTGCATGTCCCAAAACTTTTCTTCAATATCTTTAACTTCAAAACTTCAAAGATCAAATCTTTTCTCATCAGGGTGTGCAAAATAATGATCTTCAATTTTGTACCTACACACATGAGACAAAGAAAATACCTTCGTGATGCATCGAGTTTGAAATGATATAAGAATAAATCAATCAATATAATCAATTCTCCCCCATAATGCAAAAACTCCCCCATAATTTGTTCTCCCCTTTTTTATTTGTCCGAAATAGACAAGGAAACGAATAATCAAAATAAACATGGAGTAGTCACGATAATGATGCATAGAAAATATGGATAAAACTACGCTTATGCAAAGGAGAACTCAAAAATTTATACAAAATGTTTTTGACTTTTCAATTTTTCAAACAAAAAATGCAAAAATAATTTTACAAAAATCACACACCAGGAATTTATACCAAGACAACCAAATCGTTGACACGGAATCAATGTGTGTGAACATATTCAGTAGGAAAATCAAAGAAGTCAAACATAACATATGTGCACGATGAATACGCGTACTCCTAACGAATGAATCTCAAAATCGTCCTTAGGTGTCAAAAGTGTTGAATTTAAATGACATCGACTCAATCCATCAACACATAAAAGTCACGAATGATTGCCCCACAAATAACACCTAAAACTATGAATGCCTTTTCATAACGTTGTCAGGACATGCAAACGCATTTTTCATTTCTTTCCATCCAAACTCCCTTATAAATAATAATCATTATACTTTTTTTTTGAGGTGGCCCCTTTTAGGCATATTTATCTTTTTATTGCCTTTAAAATTTTTGAGCTCTTTTAAACAGTGGCTTTTACGACGATTTAATTTTGTACTCTCGCAGCCCTTTCTCGTGATTCACTCATCATATTTTCTTGCAATTAAATTTCTCACGTTAAATGATTTTTACATGCACTACTTTCATTGTCAAGTTTTATCGTATATGGTTCATCTTAAAGATAGAATTGATATGACAACACTCTGAACAGTATGTGATAAACAGGTACAATAATTAAACAAATTCATAAAAGTGTGCATTAATGGACTTATGAGTCAAACATGTAGGTAGTAACCACTAATCACATCTCAATGAATCCAAACATTGTAAAGCACAAAAATAAAATTATGACGCATACCAAAACACTATCAAATCGTCACGTGGATATGGAATGAAATTGTGACTCGGTCATCCTAAATGTCCATTCATATACGGTGTAGATGAAATTATTATGCAACACAAATAAATATGAGTGAAATAATTATCAAGAAAAGAATAAGGAATACAAGATGCCAATCACACAACAAAGGATGTACGTGGTTCAGCCAAGATGTGCCTACGTCCACGGTGGTGCAGTCGATATTATTTCTATATACTCCGGAGAGTGATTACAGAGAATACAACTTGTCCTTTTGCCCCGTACCTAGGGTTTAATATATACATGTACATGTAGATGAGTGGAGGTGATGGGTTCCTCCATATTTTCCATTTACCCTATAACTTCCCTTAATGGGATCGTAGCGGGAGACCGGATTAATCATAAAAGATGAGGGGCCTGGACTTTTGGCCGCCAGGACTGGGCTACTCGTCCAGGCCCATAGTTCTAATTTTCGAGTACCCACAATTTCCCCTAAATTTGTTGGGCCATGTTTATGGGTCCAATGGATTTAAATGATCAGCCATTATGGCTGATTTGCGATTCTTCGAAAATTGTGAAGTTGCTTTGGCGTCACTCGCTTCGCTATTTGTGCGCTATGATTAGAATTGAAGGCTTGTTAGGATAACCACTTTTTCTTCCGTCGCTTCAGCCTTTCTAGTACTCTTCCTTCTTCTGAGAACTCTAGCGCCTCGTACCTTCTTCTCTTAATCCCCATTCCCATTGCTTCTTAGTCGTCTTGAGCTCGTGCTTCTTCATCACTTGAACCGATCTTCTGTTTTGTAAGTTTCTCGTGCCCTTTCTTTGCACTTTCTCTTTGATTTGTAGATTTTGTTGAGTTTTTCAATGGCGAAGATTGAAAATAGGTTAATCTCTGAATTCAGGAAGTTCAACAACATTCCTAAGTGGGTAGATATTGAATGTTATGCCTCCCCTCCTAGGAACATTAGGGATATATAGGATGCTCACTGGATCCATGTTTTGTTGCTTTCCCAGGGGGGACTTACTTTTCCCCCTAATGATCTATTTTTGCATTTCTTTGGCTATTTTAATATTATTCCTGCACAGTGATCGTCCAATGTGTGGAAGATAGTAAATGGCATCCACAGAATAAACCAGTTGTATGGTACTAGGTTAGGACTTGCCGAGATCTGTTTCTATTATTCATTTTCTTGAACTAGTTCAGGTGTCTTATACCTCAAAGCTAGGAGTCCTGATAGGGTATTGGTAGTAAACCTACCTGATTCCCATAAGGACTACTGGCAAGAGAGTTTCCTCGTTAGGAATCGGCAGTTCCCTCCCCAGTTTGAAGGGTCGAGGTCTGAGAGGTTCTCTGTTCATTTCTACGGAGAGGAATATATAGGTAGATATTGTACTGTTGTTTTAACTTTTGCTGATTTGTGACTTTTCTAACCCCTCTTTGCTTTTTCTTCCACAGTGAGGACAAAGAATTTGGAGCCTGCTCTCAGCGAGGTTCGTATCTCAGAGTTGGTGAAAGCTTAGAATATCAGGGAGCCTCTGGGTGACGACCAGAATCCCAGGTCTGCTGCCTTTTTGCTTGAGTATAAGAATGTAGGCTCCATCTTCATAGCACGGCCTATGGATAGTGTTCCAGAGTTTGATTCTTTCGGAGAGACTACTGCTGAGCCTATCCAGTTGGACGAAGAGGAGAGCAGCTCTGAGAGTGAGCCTGCAGGAGCTGCGAGTAATTTGGGTGAAGGGAGATCTGACAGTAGCAGTTCTTCTGACTGTGAAGAGGATTCTGAAGCTCGAGGATAGTTGAGCACTTCCAGCAGTTCAGGTAAAGAGATTCCTCCAAGGAAGAACCTGATTAGAGACAATGATGTTGAGGACCACGTGCTCCTTTCACAAAGGTCAAAGAAACAAAAGTCCACTTCAGGGGCCGTGGCTACTGGTTCTCGGTCTTCTACTCAGGAACAAGAGAGGAAGAGGAGAGAGGAAGAGAAAGTGAGAGAGAGGGAGAGGAAAAAGGAGGAGGAAAGAAAGAAGGTGGAGGAAAAGAAGAGGATGGAGGAGAGGAAGAGGATGGAGAGGGATAAAGAGAAAGAGAGGAGAAATATGGAGTCGAGGACGAAGGCTGGGTAAGCCTTGGTCCCGGTGTCTACTTTGCCCGAGGGGGCCTCAGTTGCCATTTCTCCTCAGCCGACACCTTCGCTGCTCGAGAGGGCAGTTCTTCCAGCAGATCGCCAGAGGGCGCTGGGGTCTGATCAATTGGCCCTACAAGCTAGCCAGAGGATAGTCTTGGTAAGATCCTCTCCATTTTTCAATTCCTTAACAAGTTTTAGTTGTTTCTCCTTCTTGATCTCTTATTTATTTTTGGCAGTTTGTGACTGACTTTGCCATGCTCTACCGTTCTTACGACGACTTGGTGAGAAGGAATGGCGAGCTAGAGCAGCAGAAGTCCGCTCTGGAAGTCAGGGTTTCTCAGTTGGAGGCTGATTTGAAGGCTGCTGATGCCGCCCGAGCTTCCTCTGATTTGGCCCTCATCAATTCTAATCGAGAGAGGGATGCGGCGGTTAAGGAGCTGAGCGAGCTGAGGCAGGCCTATGACCTAGTCTTCTTGAGCAAGATGGGTGTCGTGGAGGAGAACAAGGCTTTGACCAAGCAGTTAAAGGAGAAAGAGTCCCAAGTAGCCACCGTCAAGGAGGATTCATACAACTCCGGGTGGACTGCTGCTTATGAAGACGCCGAAGTTCAGATAGGCTACATCAGCCATTTGAACTTCAAGAAGGGATGGAACAAGGACCTCTTAGCTGCTGGTGTTGATGCTAAATCTCCTCTGTTCGACGAGCATGACCCGAGCCCGAGGCCAACTGTGGACGAAGAAGCCCCTTCCCCAGCCATCGAGGGTATTGATCTTGCCTCTCAGACAATTCCTGCCGATGCTGGTCCTGCCCACGGGAATGAGGGCATCCCTGTAGAGGGGGATGCCTCTGCTGCTGCTGCTGATAAGGGGAAGCAGCCAACCACCTCTGGGCAGCCTAAGGTTGCTAGTTAATCTTCTTCTAGGACTATTTTTGTACTTCTGCTTGTAATTTTTCCAATTTCTGCTCGATGTACTTGACTTTTATCAATGAAATGAAAAGGCTTCTTTTTCCAGTACATTGATTGATTTTTCTTTCCATTGCCCTTTTATGTCTTTTAGTTGACTGATGTAGAAGAGTATATTTCTGCCACATCTCAATTAGGCAGGACTCTTGGTCCCAATGCCAGTCCTCAGGTTCGTCAGGCCTTTGTTAGGCTCTGAAAATCTCTCAGGTCAAGGAATCAAAAGTATAAGGAGCAGTCCGAGCTAGTGGCTAAGCTGAAGGATAGTCTCCAGGAGATGGAAGGCATTGGTGCCTCTGTACAAGAGGAAGTCAATGTACTGAGAGCAAGGTTACCAGAGGCCACCGAGATAAACCAAGTTGGGGAGTTCCTCCAGCTGGAGAATGAAAACCTGAGGAGGGAAGTCTTACAACTTAGAAAGCATGTGCCGAGCACTGTTTCAGCGATTCTGCAAGGCTCCTCGTCTTCGTGAGCTGGATATACTCCTCCTATGCCGCGAGGTTCCACTCGTCCTCCCCTCCCGCGAGCTGGTAGGAGCACCAGGGGAAGGAATAGGGAAGCAGAAGAATAGCGTGATAATGAGATGGAAGAGCTCCGTGATAATGTCCGGCGAGCATATGTAATTGCTGCTGGGCTTCAAAGGGACGTTACCCAATTGCGGCACTTATTCAAGAAGAGTCCTCGACAAGTGTGGGCTGACGGTTATGATCAAGTATGGATAGATGCTCCCACAAGACTATCTGAGTTCGAGGAACTTTCTTTCATCAGAGGGTGGTTGAGAGCCTTAAAAGAGCTTCAGGTCCCGAGGAACTCGGTGTTATGGTATCGTCACGAGATGTCCTCCTCCACTATGATGCCCAACCCATTCAAGAGGGATGATCGATGGATCCCCATTGATGCTATTCCTCGGCAACTATTAGAGTTGGACGCAGATGAGGTTGTGGAAGAGCTAGTCCCCACTCCTGATGACGGACGAAGAGCTAGGGTGGCAAATTATCTTGTTCGGACGCTTCCACCTTCTTGAATTTTTGTAAGTTGTTATTCTTTTGATAATGTAAACGCTTTGGGCGAGCTTCGCCGACTAAACATGTATTATCATTGTTGTAAATATAACAAGTTGTTATTCTTTTGTCTTTTTTGATAATGTAAATGCTTTGGGCGAGCTTCGTCGACTAAACATATATTATCATTATTGTAAATATAACAAGTTGTTATTATTTTGTCTTTTTTGATAATGTAAATGCTTTGGGCGAGCTTCGCCGACTAAACATGTATTATCATTATTGTAAATATAAGAGATTAATGAAAAGTTTGTGTTTTGGGAAATTTTGCCAACTAAACGTGTTCATCCAATCTTTTTATATTATTGCTGCTTCATAATCCTTTTTGTTTTGTCATGCAACTGTCCCCCCATTCCGGTATAATACCAAAATACCATTATGACTCATTTTACCTTCTAGGTTGTGTCATCACACTCCCTTAGGCCTAAGTAGGGCAATTGGCGAGGACACACCTGGTATTGGATGTCTTCATCTGATCAGGATTTTGCTCAACCAAAGTAGGTTTGATGGCCAGTATAAAATCTGGTCGCATTGCCTAAGAATCCTATATAGGGCTTTATATATTTCCAGGGGCAATGCTAAGAGGTCTCTCGTGTTTCATGACGATGACCTGAGGAGGGGTATTCCCCTGCTATATCGACCATCGTGCCTGTGATTTGGAAAAGATGTGTGATAAAATGCAGTTATTGATTTCATTAGTAATAAGGGGAATGAACTGTCCTTTCACATAACAAATACAAGAAAAAGATTCAACAATAGAATTCCTTGAGAATCTAAAAATAGAATTTCTTGAGATTAGCTGCGTTCCATGCTCGTGGTATCTCTCTTCCCTCCATCGTTTCCAAATGATAGGCACCTTGCAGGTCGTCTTTAGTTACTTTAAAGGGTCCTTCCCAGTTTGGGCCTAGCTTGCCGTCTGATGACCTTACTGTGTTGCCCATGACTTTCCTTAAAACATAGTCCCCAACTTGGAATCTTCTCGGGTTAACCCTTTTGTGGTAATGCTTTGCGAGCTGTTGCTGATAGCTCACAAGCTTCACTAAGTCAAGTTCTCTACACTCGTCGGTGAGGTCGAGTTGAGCGAGCAACGCCTCATCATTCTGGCCTTGGTCGACAAGGTCGGATCTCATTGTTGGCAAACCCACTTCTAGTGGAATGACTTCTTCCATTCCATACGTTAGCGAAAATAGGGTTTCTCCTGTTGCTCGCCGAGGAGTTGTTCGGTATGCCCATAGGACATGGGGTAGCTCGGTTGCCCATGCGCCTTTGGCTCGCTTGAATCGCTTTTTCAATCCATCGATCACAATTTTGTTGGAAGCTTCTGCTTGCCCATTGCTCTGAGGGTAGGCCACCGAACTAAAGTTATTCCTGATCCCGTGTTCGTTATAGAAATCCTGAAAGGGGCCACTCTCGAATTGTGTCCCATTATCCGTGATGATGGTTCTGGGGATTCCGAATCGAGTGATTATATTCCTCCACATGAACCTTATCATATCAGCGTCTCGAATGTTTGCCAATGGTTCTGCCTCGATCCATTTGGTGAAGTAGTCAGTTGTAACCAACAGGTATTTGCGATTATCGAAAGCAATGGGTAGTGGTCCTACGATGTCCATTCCCCATTGGGCGAAGGGCCATGGGCTGGTCAGGGATTTTAGGTCGCTGGCGGGTTGGTGGACCATTGGAGCGTGAAGTTAGCATTTCGGGCATTTACGGACATATACTGCGGAGTCCTTTTGCATATATGGCCACCAATAGCCTTCCTTCATTCCTCGAAAGGCTAGAGACCTTCCTCCAACATGACTTCCACAGATTCCTTCGTGAAGCTCACGCAGCACTTGCTCGACATCGCCTGGGTGGACGCATCTAAGGTAGGGACCGGAGAAGGACTTCTTATACAAGTCGCCTCCTGTGGATAAGTGAAAGCGATCAGCTTTGACTCTTATCTAGTGGGCGGTTTTTTTGTCCTCTGGGAGCGTGCCCTCTTTTAAATAGTCTTTTAAAGGGTCGATCCAGCTGGGGGCTGATCCCACCTGGAGTATTTATTCCACGTTTGGCAGCTTGCTGTTGTGGTTAATGCTTGGACAAATGAGGAAATCGATGGGAATGACCCTTTTAAGGCTAGAATCAACTACCGAGCTTAGGGCTGCTAAGGTGTCGGCATGACTGTTTTGCCCTCTGGGAAACTGCTGGATGTTGATATCCTCAAAGCTCGTCATTAGTTTTCTCACCAGGGAGAGGTAGGCTGCCATTCTTTCATCCTTCGCGTTGTAATCTCCACTTATCTGATTGGAGACTAGTTGAGAATCGTCGAGCACCTGTAAACATTTTGCTCCCAGAGTTTGCGCCTTTTAGAGATCGGCTATTAGGGCTTCATACTCTACTTCGTTATTGGAGGCTGCAAATCCAAGCCTGATTCCTTTCTCAAGGATGGTGTTTTCTAGGGTGATGAGAACAATGCCTATGCCTGCCCCCTTTGAGTTGGAGGCTCCATCAACGAATAGTTTTGAGGTTTCCACTATTGCTGGGTTCTCCTTTTGCTTTGTTGGTTGAGGTTGGTCGGGGAGTTCTTCGCCAGTGAATTCGTCTATGAAATCAGTGAGGATCTGACCCTTGATAGCGGTCCTTGGTTGAAATTGGATGTCAAATCGGCCGAGCTCGACTGACCACTTAGACAATCTGTCCGACAAATCCGCTTTCCTTAGGACCGCCTTAAGGGGGTGCGATGTAAGGACGATGATAGTATGAGCTTCGAAACAATGCTTCAGTTTCCTCGAGGCTATTACCAGTGCAAAGGTGAGCTTCTCCAATGGCAGGTACCTTTGCTCGGCATCTAATAAGGTCTTGCTCGCGTAGTAAACGGGGTGTTGGATTCTCGCGACCTCACATATTAATGCCGCGCTGACAGTGTGATTGGATACCAAGAGGTACAGGTACAAAGAATCCGTTTGCTGCGGTATGACAAGCAGCGGTGGAGAGCTTAAGTAGGACTTGAGCTCGTCCAAAGCTCGCGAGCAGTCCAGGCTTCATTCTACCGATTTACTCCTTTTTAGAAGCTTGAAAAAAGGCTTGCACTTCTCAGAGGATTTGGAAATGAAGTGATTTAAGGTGGTGAGCATTCCAGTGAGCTTCTGCACGTCCCGGATTGTTCGAGGGGGTTATACCCTGTTGATTGCATCGATCTGGTCTGGATTAGCTTCTATGCCTCTCTTATTGACCAAGTATCCAAGAAATTTTCATGATTGGACACCGAAGGAACACTTGCTCGCATTAAGCTTCATTCGGTATTTCCTGAGGATTTCGAAGGTCTTTGACAGGTCTGAGAGGTGATTTTCCTTCTTCTTGCTCTTAACAAGCATGTCATCGATGTAGACTTCCATTGTGTCTCCCGTTTGATCCTTAAACATTTTTGTGACCAGCCGCTGATAGGTTGCCCCCGCATTCTTGAGCCCGAATGGCATGACCTTGTAGTAATACAACCCAACTGTCGTGATGAACGCCATTTTGTCCTGATCTGGGGCATACAAGGGGATCTGGTGATATCCTGAGTATGCATCCAAGAAACTCGACATGCAGCTGATGAAAGACCAAACTAGGATCGATTCCAAGCATCTCGTATGGTTCCCATGTGAAAAGATCTACGTTGTGTCTCAGCAAGGTCGTCAACTCCTTCTGTTCTTGGTCGGTGAGAGATGCTCCAATCAAGAAGACTCTGCTACTGTCACCAATTTCGACTATAACTTCTACCAGGTCCTCGATGACACGCTCGGAGGGGAGGAGCCTGGTCTCCTCTACTCCTGGTCTTCCATACGTTAGTTGTTATTTAGAAGGTATCACACCCTCTTCAACTTTCTCGCTGGGTTGACCGGCCTTCTTCTCTGGTTTTGGTCGGATGGATGCTATGAAGCACTTCCTCGCCATCGCTTGGTCACCGTGGATCTCCATTACTCCTCGCTTGGTTACATACTTGAGTTTCTGATGGTAGGTCGAAGAGGCCGCCTTCATTTCATGAAGCCACCCTCTGCCGAGAATGGCCTGGTATGGTGATTCGATGTCAACTACCAAAAACTCAATCATCTTGGAGACGTTCCAGGCACGAACTGGCAGCACTATCTTGCCTAAGGGCATGGTCATTTTTCCAGCGAAGCCGACCAAAGGAACAGTAGCCTCCTTTAGGTCAGCGACGCTCAACTTTAATTTCCTGAATAGGTCAAGGTACATTACTTCGGATGAGCTTCCTTGATCGACAAGCAGCTTGTCGTTGTAAAAGTTGGCTATCCTGAATGTAATGACCAGGGCATCATGATGTGGGGTCCTTAATCCCATCAAATCTTCGTCCGTAAAAACAATATGATTGTTATAGTTGACGTCCTCTGCTCGTCGATGCTTTCCTGACTGTGACTTTGCTGGATCGATTTGAAAAGCCTGCATTACCGCTGTAAGTTTTTTCATCTCCATTCGAGCTGGGTTCCCTTGTATCTGCTTGACGTCAGATACTCCGTGAATTACTGCGAATTCATGTCTAGCATCATTCTCCAGCATGTTATCGGGTCTCACCCCTCTGTTGGTAGTCACTTTATCTGCCCTTTTTTCCACAAAGTCATTCAAATGCCCGGACTGGGCCAACTCTTAGAGGTGAGACTTAAGAGCTTTGTAGTGCTCGGTCTTGTGTCCTCCCTCTTTGTGAAAAGGGCATCTTAATACATTGTTCCTCTTTGAGGGATCTCCCCCCATCTTCCTGGGCCACTTGATGAATGGCTCATCCTTGATCTTCGTGAGAACCTTGTAAATTGGTTCTTTGAAGATGGTGATGACCGCCTGGAATGCTTTCGACGCGTCCTAGTTCCCTTCGTTCTTGGAGCCATTTTTGCCTCCGTTCTTTCCTCCTTTCCTCTGGTTCTCAGTTTTCTCACCTACCTTGGTAGTGAGCATAGCTCGACCGTTTTCTCCTGTATTAAGGCGGGTGACATCTTCCACCTTTGCATATTTCTCGATTCGGGCCATTAGGTCGTTAATAGTCATAACTTCCTTCTTCGTCAGGGATTGGTAGAGGAGGGAAGAACTAGGGAACCCAATTTTGAAGGAGGCCACTGCCACTTCCTTCGCGCAGTCCTCGATCTCATTGAATAACTCCCAGTACCTCTTCGCGTATTCTCGGAGGGTCTCCTGAGGCATTTTCTTCATTGTTAGTAGAGCATCCATCCTTTTGGGATGGGAGCTACTGGTGATGAATCGGGCCGTAAAAAGTTCGTCCAGGGATTTGAAATTCTTGATTGACCGGTGGGGGAGCCTTTCGAACCAATTCTGTGCTACATCATGAAGGCTCGAGGAGAAAATACGGCACATCAGGGCATCTCAGTGACTCCAGAGGGTCATGGCCTGTCTGTATTTCCTGATGTGATCGATGGGATCAGTCTTTCCGTCGTAAATCTTGAACCTTGGAATGGCAAAATTTCTTGGGAGCTTCCTCCTCTTCGATTTCTCTTGTGAAAGGCGAATTCATCTGGGTTTTGAGAGCTCGCCTCGCGAGATCTCTAGTTGATCTTGTTCCATGGTGAGCGGGATGCTGGTCCATTTCCCTGCGGACCATGTTTCGTAAGTTTTCATCGCTGCGAGCAGGGCTCTGGTAGCGGCGAGCTCTTCGTAGCTATTCGTAGAGGTCGTCGTCTGACTCGCCTCTTTCGCCCCTTTGAGATTATCGCCTAGGGCTCCTTCCTCGGTTGCGAGATTTTCTCACCTAAGGGCTAGGAGTGCGATATGGGTGTCTCCTGTTATCAGGACAAAGCTCCCTCTCTAATCTTTCCAGTCTTCTTTTCAAGCGAGCATTCTTAGCCTCATATCTAGGGGAAGACTCCCTCTTCTCGTGGAACCTTACCTCGTACGCATCAATCAACCTAGATATCTGCATGGACCTCACTGGTCCCTTACTTTCTTCTGAGGCTGGTCTTTCCAGGCGAGCTCTCTGATCTGAACGTCGGACTTCAGACCTAATCCTGTGAGGAGCAGGTGGCTCTTGAATATCTCCTGCTTTGGGAGCATTGCTGCTGTGGAAAGACATCTTAAACTCATTTCTTGACGTGGGCTCTTCTCAGGGAAAGATGAACGTTTCCCACAGACGGCGCCAATTGTAGATGCAATTATTATGCAACACAAATAAATATGAGAGAAACAATTATCAAGAAAAGAACAAGGAATACAAGATGCCAATCACACAAGAAAGGATGTACGTGGTTCAGCCAAGATGTGCCTACGTCCACGGTGGTGCAGTCAATATTATTTATATATACTCTGGAGAGTGATTAAAGAGAATACAACTTGTCCTTTTGCCCCAGACCTAGGGTTTAATATATACATGTACATGCAGATGATTGGAGGTGATGGGTTCCTCCATGTTTTCCATTTCCCCTATAACTTCCCTTAATGGGATCGTGGGGGGAGACCGGATCAATCATAAAAGATGAGGGGCCTGGACTTTGGGCCGCCAGGACTGGGTTACTCGTCCAGGCCCATAGTTCTAATTTTCGGGTACCCACATACGGTGTACAACAAAATAGAAAACTTTTTCTTGTCTTTTTCAAAAATTTATCAAAATAAAATATTTTTATATTTTTCAAAAATTTTCAAAAACAAAAAACTAATACAAAAAGTACATTGGTCATAACACTAGCAAACATATGTCATGAAGCGCAACTAGTGTATGACAAACATGCGAACACAATCATCTATATGATATAGCAAGAGAATAATCACGTGCAAGCAACCGAGAATCAACTAGTCTAACATTTAGTTCCTCTAAAAGTGATTTCCTAACCCAAATAGGTGTCCAACGATGCATGGGGGTTCGGGGAACCAGGGGAACACTAGCATTCAACTTCCTATGTATTTTTCAAAGATCGATACAAAAACGCTTAAGGTGGCCTTTCCTACCACAATGTGAATATGTGTAAACGGGTGTAATGACACCAATGGGTTGACCTTTTCCAATCTCCTTAGGATTTAATGACCCTCTAAAATAAAGAATGATCTTCTCTTTAACACTCCAAATATTAGAACACGACGAGCCACTACCATTGCTACCAACACTACTCGAATCGGTCAAATCATTTTTTATCTTCAAAATTTCTTACTCAAGCAAAGAATTAGACTATTCCAATTTTAGGGACTCCGTCTCTAAATTTTCAATAACTACTAGAAGGTTATCATGTTCATTCTTAAAATACGTACACTTATGCATAAGAGTCTCATCACATGCCACAAACTCAATGAGCAATACATTTTTATCCACTTTGGCGCAAACACAAATCCTTGAATTTTATAGTCCTCCAATTCATTTTCTAAAAATAGGACTCTATCATCATTCTCCTTTTTGGACAATTTTAAAGCATTAAATTCAAGGTCTAAAGAAACAAATTTTTCTTGATTAAAATCTATTTGATTTTGAACCGTTTGCAAAAGATCCATAGCGGATTTAAAACGACAATTTTCTTTTTCCAAAAAATAATTCTTTTCACAAACATCAAATTCAAACTATTTAAATCATAAAAATTATGACTTGTAAAAGGGGGCATCCGATTACATAAGTGCTCCATTAGAAAAATTGCGATTTTTCAAAAAAAAATCAATATAATACAATTTTTACGGATATAGAAATACACAATAAATTAGTGTAACATGCTCTAATACTAATTTGTAAAAAGTGATGCGCCGTGTGCGATGATGATTTGAATAAATTCTCAAATTCCAACTATAAACTTATTTAATTGGCGTCAATTTTAAACTAAATTAAATTAGCCCTTAAGCAAGTAACTACGCGCGTGTGTGTGTCAAACTAATAAACACAAAATACCAACTTGCAAATTTCAGGAAAAACACCCTTTAGGGTAAAATATTTTATTTCACTCTAATTCTTACAATTACAATGAGATCCGCAATGACTTAACCGCTAAAACCCACATACACGGCAACCCGAATTGCAACTCCATTTCAGCTCAGGATTGCCCACGAGCACTCCCTATTGACACACAGTCGTCTTCAGCCCAGTACTCCCCTTAAGAGCACCTAAATCAGCTATAGAGATCGTCTCTATAAGAGAAACATGACATAAGATGTGTTCTTGGGTTCTAAAACAATTCCCACAAATTATTGGGATGATTTGTGAGTTGAAAACAAAAGATTAAAACCTTAAAAGTGAGAAGACAAATAATTGTGCCAAAACCATTTCGTCTCTGTTCAAAATCGCAGGTCTTTTGATTAAAAACGAATTTGGAAAAACCTTTTTATAGAAAATCTAAGGTGGCGCGTCGCTCAAACAAAACAAGGCTCTCGCTCGAATGAGTACACGCGTCGCTCAAACGAGCTAGCGCGTAAATAGATTCATTTTTTATTTCTAAAAATTTGCCTTAGCACTTAGATGAATATTTTTGACGAAAAACTTAAAAACTCCGCTCCAACACTTATAAATATTTGATGAAAAATATCCCAACGCTCTATATGAATTATTAAGGACTTAAAACACAACCTTACTAAAGTTAAACTTGCTGAAGCTTGAATGTGCAAGAAAACTTGATATTCGGATCCGTCTTGTAGCATATGATCTTGAGGAATTCTTCGACGGTTATGGCGGTATACGACATACTTAATTGATAATGGAGAATTATAAAATATATCCTTACAATCACTTTGAATGAACCTTTCCAATTGGAACCTAACTTGCCATCTGACAGCCTTTTACATCGCTGAGGACATTCCTAAGGATATAGTCCCCGAACCAAAATTTCCTCGGATTGACTCCTCTATTGTTTTATTTTGCCAAATGTTTCCCATATGGAGCTAGCTTATCACGACTTTCTCCCCTCATTCTACTTCTAGGTCAAGTTCAACGCGAAGGGCTTCATTATTCATCCCTTGATCGACGATGTTAATCCTCATGGTGGGAAGGCCAATTTCAAGTGGAATCACAACTTTCATTCCATAAAAAGGGAAAATCGTGTTTCCCCGGTAGGTTTTCTCGACGTGGTGCGATACACCAATAGGACATTCCGAATCTCGTTCACCCAAGATACCTTTACTCATTATATCCTTTTATTCAAGGCATAGGGGATTGTCTTATTGGAGGCTTCTTCCTACCCATTTCTTTAGGGGTATGTCACTAACCTGAAGAGATATTTGATTCCATGCTCGTTATAAAATCTTTGAAAATTCCCACTTTAAAATTTCTTGCCATTATTCGCTATGACTCTCCCGGGTGCCCCAAAACAAGTTATAATGTTCCTCCAGATTGACCTGATCATGTCGGTATCTCTGGTGTTCGATAATGGTTCTGCCTCAATTCGCTTTGTGAAATAATCAATGCCGACCAATAAGTAGTTGAGATTCATAGTGTAGTGTGGAGTGGTCCTACGATATCCAACCCCCATTATGTAAATGACCATGGACATAACAAAGGTCTCAGGTCGCTGGTTGATTGATGAAGCATGTGGGAGAATTTTTTACACTTTTCACACTTTGGAGCGTAAATACTTGTGTCTTTCTACACATATGGCTACTAGTATCCCTCCTTGAGTGCACAAAATGCCAGAGACCTTCCTCCCTCGTGGCTCCCATACATTCCATCATGAAGTTCATAGAGGACTTGGCCGACTCTTGTTGGGTGTACGCACTAGAGGTAGGATCATGTGAAATATCTCCTATAAAGCTTTTTTGCAGGTCTTATGTAGAATTGAGCAACTTTCACATTGACTTGATGAGCCTGCTTCTTATCAGTTAAAAGTGTATCGTTCTATAAGTAGGCAAAGATTGGTACATCCAACTTAGTCCCTTTTTAATGGGAAGAACGTGTCTGGAGGCTATAAACCTTTCAATTTAGGCTTGGCGATAAATTCCACTTTGATTGTTCTTCTAATATCTAAGTCTACTACTGATCTTAAGGCTGCTAAAGGGTTTGCATGACTATTGTGAACCCGGGGGAATTATTAAATGTGTACTTCCTCAAACTTAGATATTATCTCATGTACCACTGCGAGGTATGCTTCCATCCTCTCATCCTCGACATTAAAATCTCCACTGACTTGGTTGGACACCATCCTGGAGTCATTATATACTTCAAGTTGACTTGCCCTACTAAATGAGCCTTACAGAATCTTACTATAAGTACTTTGTAGTCGGATTCATTGCTAGAGGCTTTAAAACCTAATTTGATCTCCGCCTAGATAATTGCATTCTCTGACATTACAAGGATAATTCTTATCCTTTCCCCCCTTAAAATTAGATCCGCTATCCACATATAATGTCCATCTCTTAGATTGGTCCTTCTTATGATCTTTTAACTTCTCGACCATCTATTGGTCTATAGGAGCATCTCCTGTGAATTTTGTTATGAATTCGACTAATATCTTCCCCTTGACTATTGTCCTTGATTAAAATTGGATGTTAAATCTTCCATGTTCTATCGACCATTTTGACATACGTCCAGAAAAGTTGTTTTTTCACAAAACAACTTTAAGATGGAAATACGTGATGACGGTTGTTGATACCAAAATTAATATGCTGATGTGTACGAATCAGACAAAGACACGTGTCAATATACGTGGCACAATAGTAACGAGGAAGTTCATTTCCTCGGCCAACGCATGTTCTCCCCGAGCAACGAGGATATACCGAGGAACTTCAGCACTCCGAGGTACTCTCGCGCTTCGAGGAACTCCTGAGCAACAAGCAACTAAGGCGGTCCGAGCTGCATCTCGACCGTATTATTAATTGCCAGAATGTCAACAGTTCAACTATTCATTGAATGTTCATTATCTTGACGCACACGCTGCTTTAAATGTATTACCCTTTCATATGTATATCATTTAATGTATCAACCCTTTAATGTACAGCCTAAAGGCTATAAATACCTTGTATCACCCTCATTCAGGGGGACCGAAATTTCTTGAGAGAACTTGTATTCAAGAATTCTGCAAACACTCAGCAATAATATAACAGTGGACGTAGGCTTTATTCCTAGCCGAACCACTTTAAAAATCTCTGTCTTATTTATTTATCTGTGATTGAATAATTAGAGCAATCTAGTTTTTTACATCAACAGATTGGCACCGTCTGTGGGAAACGACTGTTACTATCGTTTTTCATAAAAAATCATTTATCATCAATGGCGGATAATCCAGAATCTAGCAATCGAAACGCTGGAAATGCTGGAAATCCTCCAAATCCCTCTACACCGCCAGATCTAGCCGAAATTATGACGAATCAGGCTCAAGGACAAACCGCCATGCAAGACACAATGAGGCAACTCTTACAAACCCTTCATGGTGGTGCACCTGCACGTTCAGGACAACACAGTGGTCAAAGGCAAACTTATTTACTTTCTTCACGGTCCAGGCGTACTGAGTCACGTCGCAATGAGGAGTCTGATGATTTCTCTTATCAACCTGGGCGAACTTCGTCAATAAGGACGACAGATACTGATCAACATATCACCCTCTCTCCAGAAAGACCCAGTGCTTTAGAAAGACTGAGTAGGGCGTCTCCTTTCAGTCGATTAGGCCCTAGGAGGAATAGGAGTCCACCTAAGACCATATCAAGGAGTTTTCGACAACCATCAGATCTAAGAGAAGGATCAGCACAGTCACGACCAGTCGTTCGTCAAGATAGATCTCAAGAAGCTACCTCAGAACGATCGATTGCTCGAACCAATAGGCCCAAGGAAGGAAATGAAGCGTGGAAAGGATCTCTCCAAAGGTTGGAGGATAAATTGGGAGAAATGGCTAAAGCAAAGAACCCCCTACAACGAACTTTTGTTCGAGGAACACCTTTTGTACAGGCCATTGTGGATTTTCCTACACCATCAAAATTTAAAGCACCTGTGGTAACTCCCAAATATGATGGAAAGACAGATCCTGTTCTTCACATAGAACAGTATCAAGCTGCTGCTGACATCTATGTTGTTCCCGATGAGATGAGATGCAGGGCCTTCTCAGGAACTCTTACTGGATCTGCCCAGATATGGTACAACAATCTTCCTCGGGGAAAGATTTCAACTTTCTTTCAGTTAGTCGAGTTGTTTATTGGCAATTTTTGTTTTGGGGCGAAGCCGGTAAAGCGAGTAGCACACTTGCTAAGTGTTAGACAAAAATCAGGTGAGAGTACTAGAGATTACATAACTCGTTTTAATAACGAGAAGTTGGAAGTCATAGATTATGAATAAAAGACAGCAATCACTGCTTTGATGAGTGGTTTGCTGCCTAACAAGCTGTACTACACCTTAGCCAAAGATCCACCTAAAACAAAGTCCGAGTTGATGGCGAAAGCGGCCAAAATTATGAATGCCGAGGAGGCTATGGCTGCGAAGAAGAATATGGATAAAGAAATTAAAGTGGAGGTCGACAAGTCTAAGAAGAAAGATCAGAAAAGTAATGGTGGTGACAAGCACTCCAAGAATAATAGGACGTCATGGGAAGTTCTAAAGAAGTACGATAATTATACTCCATTGAAAATGGGTATTAATCATGTTTTGGAAGAAATCAAGAATAGCGAGGAAATCAAGTGGCCAGATAAACTAAGGACAAATCCTGATCTGAGGAATAAGGCCAAATACTGCGAGTTTCACAAAGATCATGGCCATACGACCAAAAATTGCATAGCCCTTCAGAACGAGATTGAAACGCTCATCCGAAGAGGAAAATTATCCAAATATGTAGATCGCAGGGGTGAGAGGAAGAATGATGATAGAACTAGAGAGAGATCTAGATCTCCTCGTCGGGCAGAGGAGAAAAAGAAGAGGGATCACGAAGATTATCCAGATGATGACCCCGATCTTCCCAAGAAGCCAAGGCAACCTGAACGAGAGGTATTTTCCATACGTTTTTGGGTCATTTGATTGTAATGTTATTACAGGAGGAGATGCAGGAGGAGGAGACCTTACTGCAGAAAGAAAAGCTTACCTCAGAGAGGCTCAAGCTTGTTCATATATTCAGCGAATAAATCTGGCCGAGGAGGATCGTCCGAGGAAAGTAAACAAAGAGAAGCTAGTCATTGGTTTTTCAAAAAATGACTTGGCGGGTGTTCTTTACCCTCATGACGATCCTTTGGTGATCAAAATGAGGATGAAAGATGTGGTCATTTCAAGGGTGTTGGTAGACAACGGTAGTTCGACAGACATCATGTACTATTCATGCTTTGATAGCTTGAATTTGAAATTATCTCAATTGGAACCTTATCACAGACCCCTACTGGGTTTTGCTGGGGAAAAAGTTTGTCCACTTGGGACGATCAAGTTGGATATACTCATTGGAACTTGGCCTGCTTGTCGAACAGAAAGGATACGCTTCTTTGTGATGGATAAGAATGTGCAGTCAGCCTACAACATCATCTTGGGAAGAGTTGGATTGAAGAAGTTCGAAGCAGTTCCATCTACAGTACATCAGTGTTTGAAATTCCCAACAAATTTTGGAGTTGGAATTGTGAAAGGTGATCAAAAAGTAGCTCGGGAATGCTATTATTCGTCTTCCGAGCAAGAAGAACTTGAAGAATCAAGGAAAAAAACTACTACTTACCAAGTGGAGGAAGGTACAGAAATTGAAACCCTTGATCCTAGGGATGAATCTCAACTTGTAAAAGGACAGGTGGTGGAATCTACAGAAAATGTTATTCTGGATGACGAGCATCCTGAACGAGTAACCCAGATAGGATCATCGTTGGATGTTTCGATAAAACAAGAGTTGATAGCTTTCTTGAGAAACAGGAAGAATAATTTTGCTTGGAGTCACGAAGACATGCCAGGGATAGATCCAAACTTCTTATGTCATGAGCTCAATGTGAATAAGGAGATCAAGCCTGTGAAGCAGAAAAGAAGAGTGTTTAGTCCCGAGAAGAACCAGGCCATACAAGAGGAGGTTGAGAAGCTCCAGAAAGCCCAATTCATTGAGGATGTGAAATATCCAGATTGGTTGGCAAATGTGGTGATGGTAAAAAAGAAGAACAATAAGTGGAGAATGTGTGTTGATTTCACTGATCTTAACAAGGCATGCCCAAAAGATCATTTTCCATTGCCCAGAATCGACCAGCTAGTAGATGCTACCTCGGGACATGAGCTGCTCAGCTTCATGGATGCATATTCTGGCTACAATCAGATTAAAATGAAACCTGAAGACAGGGAAAGTACTTCTTTTATTACCCCAAGGGGAACTTATTGTTATAATGTTATGCCTTTTGGTTTAAAAAATGCAGGTGCAACATATCAGTGGCTGATGAACAAGGTTTTTGCCGAACAAATCAGTTGCAACATGGAAGTGTATGTCGACGACATGCTCACCAAAAGCAAGAGAGCTACTGATCATCTAGTTGACTTATGCCAGACCTTTGATCAACTGGATAAATACCAAATGAAGCTCAACCCGACGAAGTGTACCTTTGGAGTACGAGAAGGAATGTTCCTCGGATATATCGTCAACCAACGAGGTATTGAGGCAAATCCAGAAAAGATCAAAGCTCTTTTAGGGCTGCGATCCCCAACGACGAGGAAAGAAGTACAGAGTCTTACAGGACGAGTCGCAGCGCTCAACAGATTTGTATCCCGAGCAACTGATAAATGCCTCCCATTCTTCAAAACACTGCGAAAAAGTTTTGAGTGGACTGATGAATGTGAGAAGGCCTTTCAAGATTTGAAGAAGTATTTGGGAGCCCCACCATTGTTGTCTAGGCCAATGACAGGAGAAAAGTTGTACTTATATCTGGCAGTATCAGAGAATGCAGTCAGCTCGACATTGATCAGATTGGAGAATGGAGTCCAGAAGCCAATTTATTACACAAGTAAGGCTTTCCGAGGTGCCGAAATCAGATACCCAAAGCTAGAAAAATTGTCATTGGCGTTAATTGAGGCAAGTAGAAGAATGAGGCCATATTTCCAGGCTCATACCATCATCGTGTATACCGACATGCCATTAAGGCAAGCTCTTCACAAGCCAGAAAAATTAGGAAGATTGATGTATTGGGCAATAGAACTCGGTGAATATGATACTGTGTATGAACCCAGATCATCATTAAAGGGGCAAGCTGTAGCAGATTTTATAGCAGAGTTCACGTACCCTGATACCCCCGACGAACAAAAGGGACTTGCTGACCTACCTGTGGACGATACAGGATCAACAGACACAGGTCCAGACCAACTAAGGTTGGTAAAAGGACTTGTGGATGTAGAAAAATCATCATATTCAATCCCAGACCAACTCCGGTTGGTAAAAGGGCGCGAACAGATGACCGACGAGGAACGAAAGATACTAGGGGATGATGAAAGAAAATAGCAGATATTTTACCGAGGAGCTCTGATAGATAAGAAATTTGAAGACGAGTTACCTACATGGAGGTTATATGTAGATGGATCATCTTGTACAGCTGGTTGTGGAGCAAGGATTGTTTTAAACACCCCAGATGATATTGACGTAGAATATTCCTTACGATTCCAATTCAAAGCTTCCAATAATGAAGCTGAGTACGAGGCCATGATAGCAGGTTTTCATTTGGCGAAAGTTATGGAAGCACGACAAGTAATTGTTTTCAGTGATTCCCAATTAATTATGAATCAGATGATGGGAATATATGCAGTTAAGGGAGAATTAATGGTGAAATACCACGCAAAGGTGATGGAGTTATTGACAGAATTTGACGCCATTCAATTGGTGAGAATACCGAGGATGGAAAATGCTAGAGCAGACGCATTGGCCCGATTAGCGTCAGCTACTCGTACCGAGCTGCGAAAAACAATACCAATTGAAGTGCTGGAAAGTCGGAGCATAGATGAGGACTTGACGATGAATGTCATTGCCCTTGATTTAGGACCATCTTGGATGGATCCCATCAGGGTATATATTGAAGAGGGAGAATTATCGGAGGATAAGCTCACTGCCAAGAAATTGAAGTATAAAGCTGCTCGGTATGTATTAACTAATGGTATTTTATATAGACGAGGAATTATGGCAGGTTTGTAGAGATGTGTACATCCCTCCGAAGTGAAAGAATTAATTGAAGAGATCCATGAAGGTTCTTGTGGAGCTCATGTAGCAGGTCGAACACTTTTGCAAAGGGTAATGACTCAAGGATACTACTGGCCGACGATGAGGGCTGATTGTATAGCCTATGCTAAGAAATGTGACAAGTGCCAACGTTTTTCCTCCATCCGACGAACTCCACAAGCATTGTTGACACCCATAACTTCCCCTTGGCCATTTGCCATGTGGGGAATTGATTTGGTTGGACCACTGCCGACCACCCGAGGAAGATTCAAGTACCTCGTCGTTGCAGTGGATTATTTTACTAAGTGGGTAGAAGCTGAGCCGCTTATCGATATGACATACGAGAAGGTATACCAGTTTGTTTGGAAGAATATCATTTACCGATATGGTCTCCCTCATGCCTTCATCACAGATCATGGAACACAATTTGACAATGAGGAGTTTGCTGCCTATTGTCAACAATCAAACATCCTGAAGACACATTCAGCACCAGGTCATCCTCAAAGCAATGGGAAGACTGAGGTGACGAACAGAACGCTGCTAAATGGTTTGAAGAAAAGACTAAGTGAAGCTAAAGCTAACTGGATTAATGAGCTACAATCAGTATTGTGGGCTTACCGAACAACTCCCCGAGCAGCAACTGGAGAATCACCATACATGCTGGCATTTGGAAGTGAGGCTGTGATACCTGTCGAGTTGGGTCTCCCAACGCATAGAGTGCTGAATTTCAATTCCCCAGTCAGTGACTTGATGAGAAGACTGGATTTAGATATGCTCGAAGAAGTAAGAGAAGAGGCAGCCATTAGGAATGCTGCTTATCAACAACGAACATCTCTGTTCTACAACAAAAGGGTGAAGAAATGCGATTTAAAAGAAGGAGATTATGTGCTAAAGAAGGTCATTCAGAAGCACAATAAATTGGAGGCAAACTGGCATGGGCCTTAGCGAGTTACAGAAATTGTTCGACCAGGAACTTACCGGATAGCAACTCTAGAAGGAGAAGAATTCAAGAATGCTTGGAATGCTGAACACCTTCGTAAGTATTATCAGTAATGTAAAATGTAAAGCACTTCCTTCATTATGAATAAAACGAGGATGTTTCACCATTTTCTTTCTATTGAAAGTTTTTCGGGGAATACTAGTGTTGTACACTATGCTGCTCGACAGCAAAAAGAAGACAAAAAGTTCGAAAGAACCAAAAAATAATACTCCTTTGGTTAGGAGACGACACTAGCGTGATCAACTACGGTTGGTAAGATAACTAGTGGACAGTTCGAAAGAACCAAAAAATAATACTCCTTTGGTTAAGAGACGACACTAGCGTGATCAACTACGGTTGGTAAGATAACTAGTGGACAGTTCGAAAGAACCAAAAAATAATAATCCTTTGGTTAGGAGACGACACTAGCGTGATCAACTACGGTTGGTAAGATAACTAGTGGACAGTTCGAAAGAACCAAAAATATACTCCTTTGGTTAGGAGGCGTACACTAGTGTGACCAACTAAGGTTGGTAAGATAACTAGTGGATAGAAAGTTCGAAGGAACCAAAAATATGCTCTCATAAGCCAACAAGTTGGTCGGAAGGTAAAATCATTCCAGAAAATACAAAGAATTCCAAACTGAACCAAGTATAGTTGGTCGGTGACCAATTATACTTGGTCGACGAGGATAAATTATTGACCTTAGTTGGTCGGACACATTCTATGAAAATATTTGAAATTAAACCAAGTATGGCTGGTCGGGGATAAAAACCCATCAACTGTAGTTGGTCGACAAACATTATTTATCCACCCTGGTTGGTTGGAAACAGTTTGAACATTTTATACTCATTACTTTATTATTAAGTGATTGAACGACATTGAATACTTGTAATTTTGCTTACTAAGTTGGTTGATGAACAGCATCATATTGTTATCTTTTTAACAGATACATATACATAAATATAAAGTGTTTGACAGGCAGAAAAGAATAGCAATAAAGACTTGCAAACAAAAAATGAAATTCTTTCATTAAATTCAAAATAAATTACAGATTACATGAATGTACTAACTGTTACATTGAAAACCTATTCTATTGGTTTCTTTCCTTTATTTTTTGAAACAGGCTCCTCGCCAGCAGGAGGATCCTCTAAGAAAAGAGGAGAATTAATGAAATTAACATCTCTGAGCATTCTAACGTTCATCACAGAAGGTGTATCCAAGAGATGCTCAGGACGAGATAATTCAATCTGAGAATGAAGGCTATAATCACCGAGGTATTTTGAAATTAAGCTGCGAGGAATGGAACGAGCTGGGATCCAGGCCATGTCCAATTTGAAAGGTGGCACAGGCAAGTCTAATAACCCTGGAGCATGGTAATCCCATAAATAATGCCCTTGCTCCAATTTTAACACACCCAGTGTGTTCAACCACCCTTGCTTATAACCTTCATTGTTGGCATGTTCAATACGAGCATCCAAATGAACAAGAGCTTCATTATATCCTGCCATCCAGAATTCCCTGGGTTGCTTATGAAATTGAAAGGTTAATCTATCCAACTGTTCGAGAAGGTTTTTGGCAAAAAGATCCTTAGTATGTAGAGCAGACTTCGTTGCAGTAAGTTGATCTTCCAAGGATAGATTTTTCTTGGACATTTCTGATAGAGCCCGATCTTTGACGTTTAATTGGAATGCTTGAGTTTCCAAAGTATATTGGGTATGAGCCTCTTCGACATTACGACTAAGAACTCTTGATCGACTCCGAGCAGCGATTGGAGAACTTTGCTCCTCGGCAACATTTTGAATAGCTCTTCCTCGCCCCCGAGCACCTCTTCCTCGTCCCCGAGCAGTCCCAAAAATAGCAGATCTTCTTAAGTCATCCAGTTCTTGCCTTAATTTGGCATTTTCGACCTCTAAGAACGAGAAACTTTCATCAGTAACTGGTACTAAAGCAGTGGAAGATGATGCTGCAGATTCATACTGAGCCAACTTTTTCTGCAAAGTATTGTTCTCCTGTTCCAGTAATTCAGCAATTTGCCTGCAAGCTTCAACTTCACCTTTTAAAGTTCTTTCCCTAACGTCGTATCCAGCAAGGATCTGTTTATGGCCTGTTTCAGAAGAAAGTTGTTGGTATCTATTTTCATAATCTTTGTGCAACAAAGCCATTGATTCATTGTGCTGACCTTGGAGATCTTCTAAGGAACAATGAAGTTCCTCGATCAATTCGTAGTATGCCACATTATTGGCCACAAATCTGTTAAGTAAATCCTTCAAGTACCGGTAAGCCTCAACTGCTTGTTCCGAAGCATCGTGGCCAAGGATGTCGACAATCTCTGATACAGTCAGGTCTGTATGACCAGCTTTATAATATCCATTGCATTGTTTCATCAACTCGGTATCAGGGGCAGATATCAATTCTATTCTGGCCAAAAACTAATAAAGAAGAGGGCAGGAGTTAATAAATAAAAGCAGACAGAGTATCAACAATGAAGAGGAACGAAGATGTATTTTTATTAGATCATCAAAAGATTACGTTGTTCGATTACAAATAATAAAAGGTAGAAATGATACCGAACAACTTCACACCTTTTCCTTGTCTCCCAAGACTTTCTCGGGAGGCTGGGATGAGGAGCTCGGTTGCTCGGTGGTAACGGCGACTTGGTCGGTAGGAGTTAAAATTTTGTCAGGAGGAGGAGGGATGGAAGAAATGTCCTCGCTGGCAGCAGGAAGAGAGGCAGGGACTTGATCACCTATAGCCATAGAAGATTCATCAGAGGCTGGATCATCTTCTTCTTCCTCCACAATTGGTGGAGGAGGACCAGGGAGGTGCAACTGGAATAGATCAGAATCATCATTGACTTTCAGTTCCTGCAGAGGAGCTACCCAACCATCATGGAAGTATTTCAACTTCCCATATTGAACTTGGGATGTCATAGCAGCAATTCCCTTATCCCATCCTTTCTCCCAGCCAGCGCTGAAGGATTTTTTGACTGCTATTTTTCTTCTTAGTTTCTCCGAGGAGAGCTTCACATCCAATTCTTCTTTTTGGACCTTGATATCTTGCAGGGCGGACAACTTCTCCTCTCCCTTCTTCAACTTATCTTCAAGCTCTCCCAAGTTCTTGAGCTTGACATCATACTTCTGATGTTCGACCTCTAAATTTTTTACTTTATCCTCCAAATTCTTGGAGACCTCAGCCATCTTTACCTTCTCGGCCTCAACTGCAGACAACTTTTTCTCCCAAGCAGTCTTGTCCTCATTGTCTGTTGGCGAGATTCCTTCAAGGATTGGGTCAAACCCAACAGAGCATCCTCTACACCAGACGAGGAACTAGAGGCTTTAATTACCTCGTCCTTCTTCACAATGTTATTAAAACAGTTCACCAGCTGAAAGAGGAGAAAAACAGTAAGTCAGTGCAAAAATATAAATACTCAAAAAAAGAAAGGAAATTCAGAGAGTGAGAAATTTACCGAAGCAAGATGACGAGTAGCTAGGGATGTCAGCATATCTCTAGAAATTTTTTCATCAATTCCTTGGACCTCGGGTATGATCCAAGTTTTCACCGAGCTCATTGCAGAGCTCGGAGGAATGATGGTGGGAACACCAACATCACCAGCTGGCAGTGTGGAGGCAGTTTCAGCCAAATTGACTGAGGATGATTTCCTCAATCTCCTCAAAGGAGTTTCAGCAACTTCAACCAAGGAAGTACTCTTGGTCGGAGAGATAGTAATCACTTCCACAGGAGCAATTTTCTTGCTCGGAGCCACTGGGGGCTTCTCGGTAGCTTTGGAAGGTGCAGCATCCACCTTCTTAGTCCCCTCAGGGACATCAGTTTTGCTCTTCTTGGTCCCAGCAACAGAAGAAGTGTCATCAAATAGAGAGGGAGGAGCTATTTTCTTGCCCATTCTCTGACTTAAAGGAAGATGAGAATCTGAAGAAGAGTCCTCTGGAGTGGAAGCTGGCTCAACAGGGCGAGCAGTATAAGAGGTTGTATAACTCTTATATTGTAGCAAATATGATGCAGACCTGATGTGCTCGTCTACAACGTTCTTATGCAAACCCCAGATAAGTTTCAGATGCTTGATATTAACCTCTGATTCTTTTGGAGTTTTTCTTTTGCTATCAACTGCAAATAAATACATAATGAGATATCAGTCATACATTTTGCCAAACATGATGAAAACATAATTTCATAAGTAAAATAAAATGAAAAAAATAAACCTATCCCATTGCCATGTGGGGGGCATCTGGGACCGTTGTATACTCCATCTCCAACTAAAGGGGCATATTGCCAATTTTTAATAACCAACCCATGTTCAAAATAATCTCTATTTGAGTCAGGGAGGTTAACTACAAGAGCCCTATTCAGAAACCTAGTTTTTAAATAATAAATATTATCTAGAGTGGCCCATTTATAGCAATACATGATTTCAGGGATCCCTATACGAGTCCCATGAGTTAGATTTAATTTGTGCACCCCATTAATGATTCTCCATGAATTGGGGGCTATTTTTGCAGGGACGAGATCAAAATACTGACAAAACTCAAGACACAATGGGTTTGGTGGAAAGGAAAAACCACATTCAGCAATGAAAAGACTGGGGAACCAATGTCCCTCAGCCAATCGAAAATAATCTAAAGGCTCAGAAAGAACCTCCAGAGTTACCCAGGAAGGAATGGAAAAATCAGAACGAAATTTCTCAACAGACTCCACAATATAAACCATATTGAATAAAAGAGATATAGAAGAAAGGAAGAAAATCTTACAGGAAGAAAGGAGGTATGTTGACAACGAACGAAAACAAGGATGAACGCACAAGAGAGAAGAAGAGAATAGAAAGCTTGAATGCAAGAAATTGGGAAAAGAAGAAGACGGTATGGTTACCTAAGAAGTTTAAAAACTTTGCCTTGGGAAGCGGCGAATGAAATGATTACAAAAAAGAAACTATTGAACTTCCGGCAGCTAAAAGGACAAAAAGGGCACTAAGATCGAAGCGCTCTTAAAAGTTCGAAAAAAGGCGGTTTCGATGAATTTGGGAATAAATTTAAAAACGATGCTCCTAAAACCCAGGAAGATCATTCAATACTGTCATAAACCGAGAAAGAATGTTCCATACTCCTCAAAGTTCGAAATATGAAACATTGGGGGCTTCTGTTGATACCAAAATTAATATGCTGATGTGTACGAATCAGACGAAGACACGTGTCAATATACGTGGCACAATAGTAACGAGGAAGTTCATTTCCTCGACCAACTCATGTTCTCCCCGAGCAACGAGGATATACCGAGGAACTTCAGCACTCCGAGGTACTCTCGCGCTCCGAGGAACTCCTGAGCAACAAGCAACAAGCAACTAAGGCGGTCCGAGCTGCATCTCGACCGTATTATTAATTGCCAGAATGTCAACAGTTCAACTATTCATTGAATGTTCATTATCTTGACGCACACGCTGCATTAAATGTATTACCCTTTCATATGTATATCATTTAATGTATCAACCCTTTCATGTACAGCCTAAAGGCTATAAATACCTTGTATCACCCTCATTCAGGGGGACCGGAATTTCTTGAGAGAACTTGTATTCAAGAATTCTGCAAATACTCAGCAATAATATAACAGTGGACGTAGGCTTTATTCCTAGCCGAACCACTTTAAAAATCTCTGTCTTATTTATTTATCTATGATTGAATAATTAGAGCAATCTAGTTTTTTACATCAACAACGGTGATGGAATGTTCCTCAAAGTAGTGATTCAACTTCCTTTAAGCTATTACCAACGTGTAAGCTAATTTCTCCAGCACTAAATAATGTTTCTCGGCATCCAGTAGAATTTTGATGGCATAGTAAAGGGGAGTTATTTTTTGTCTTTCTCGCAGACCAAGGCCGAACTAACCGCATGGCTTGAAACTATAAGATAGAGGTAGATGGTCCCCTTAATCAAGAATGGCCAGCATGATGGTTTGCTTAGGTAGGACTTGATTTTTGTAAGATTCCTTCAACATTCGTCGTTTCAGGTGAGCCCTTTTCCTTTTTGAGAAATTGGAAGAATGGTCTGAAATTCTCGAAAGACTTCAAAATAAAGAAATTAAGTGTCGCAAGCATCCTAGTGAGCTTTTAGATCTTGTAGAGTCTTTGGCGAATGAACATTGTTGATAGCCTCTATCTAGTTGGGATTTTCTTCAATTCCCCTTTTACTGACCCAATAACCTAGAAATTTCCCTTACTGGACCCCGAATGAGCACTTTCTTGCATTGAGATTCATGCGGTAGTGCTTGAGGATTTCAAAGGTGTTGGAAAAATCTTTGAGATGATTATATTCACTCTTACTCTCGATGAGCATATCTCAATGTATACTTCCATCGTTTCCCCATTTGTTTCTTGAACATCTTTGTGACTAGTCTATGATACATGGCTCTAGCATTCTTAAGTCCGAAAATCATGACCTTGTAACAGTACAAACCCAATAGTGTTATGAAAGAAGTCTTATCTTGGTCGGGGCTGAATAAAAGAATCTAGTGATGCATAGAGTAAGCGTCTAGAAAGCTCATTCATTTGGGGGTTGTGGCATTAAATAGTTTGTCTATCTTTGGTAAGGTAAACTATCCTTAGGAAAAGCCCTATTGATATCGATAAAGTCTATATAGACTCTTTAATTACCATTGCTTTTACGAACTACTACAGGATTTGAGATCTACTTCGATAATTGAACTTCTCTGATGGACCTTGCCTCCAAAAGTTTCCGTAGGTATTTTTCCACTGCCTTTTCCTTCTATGGGGCAGTGCAAAGAGCTTCATGTATGATCCACTTGAATGCTGAATTTACGTAGAGCCAGTGACAAGGGACTGTAGGATAAATCCACGACTTATCATATGATTCCCATGCAAAAATGTTTAGGTTCCACTTCGTAAAGGTGATTAATCCCTTCATTCGTGGTCGAACAATGTTGTCCCGATTAGAGACTTCTATGACACCCGACCTAATTAAATACCGGGTGATCAGTCCTTTATTAAATTAAAATCAAGGTAAACAGTTGGTTCATTCTTAGCATCACTGTCGCAAAATAAATATTTCTAATTTAAACACCCTAAATAATTAAGCAAAGTGTCAAACAATTTAAGGTATATTCCAATTATTTAATCCCCATGTGAAAACCTTTTTAAAACATAAATCAGTTTAAGAATAACGTAAATGATAAGGCTATCAATCAACCAAGAGAAATAAACCAACCAGATTAACCAAAACAAGCCAATAACCATAAGTGAAATAAGCATGACAAGAGATAACTCCCAATGAGTACTGAATACTGAAAACAGAAATAAATGCAAAATCTCTAATAAGTCTAAACTGAAATAGGAAATTGGGCGACACATGCCCAAGCTATGAAGTACTAAATCAAGAGCTGAATCAGGTAAGAGGTCATCTAGAGCAAGGGCCTACAACTCCCACATAAGCTGCAGTACGTCCAATCCAAAGACCCTATGCCTGACGCCCCTATGGCTGGGTACCTGTAATACATACATATATATACAAGAGAGAAAAATGACAGGAAACGGGTCAGAGCCCGTGTGTAAAAGATTTTTAAAAATAGTTTAGCAAGTATTTAAATAGCTAATCGGCTAATATAACAATCATATCAGTATGTGACACTCTCTTGAGAATTCTCACCTCTCATCTAATGTGCACTCTTACCGTACTACTAAATGCCTCACAAGTATATCTAACTTATCTCTCATAAATTTTATTTCGGGAAGTCAGAGGACTATGATTTTTGTTTAAAGCTTACTCTTTTAACGATTTGTTACGTCTATTATGCATTTCTCATTACTTTAGTAACGTTCCCGAACACTTACTATATTTATGGAGCATATATACAATACTTATCTACTTATACGCACAGTAGAATAATTCCACATATATGTATATATAGTAATTACTCATATAATATATATACTATCGGCACCCCACATAAAATCTATGGTGCTGGAATACTCTACTATCAAGTCCCCGTATCTCTCGTACTAAGGGAAATACTAGTTCGGAATCACTCTCGAACTGTATTAACACAATACAGACAAAATGGAGGCGAAGTATAGTTCCATGTCACTAAGAGCTCAGTACATACCCCTCACGTTTCTTAGGACCATCTGACTATCGTTAAGGAATCCTATGTTCTAGGGTACAAGTCAATATCTCCCATAAAGGTCCCATCGAGATAAAACTATCCTGGCACGGTAACCTCTGTGATAGCAAGTAGCGTGGGTATGATTATACACACATATAATATAGATATATACACATGCACTCGGTCATATATATAAATATTCTCAATTTCCAATTAGTTTTGCTCACGACCCACAATAATGTTTTAACCGTAATTAATACAATTTACCCAATCTTTACACATAATGAACTCATTTCATTTTGTTCTTAATTATAATCATTTCGTAATTACTCCTCATCCCTCGAAGTATTCTCTCTTCCTAAAGGTCAATTCAGTAGGTACACTCTCTCTAACATACTGGTCTAAGTCATTCCTAAATCTCTCAATTCCTTAATTAATGTACACACAATTTCCAACATGCACCGAAACTCCCCGTTAATCCACGATTATATCCCATATAAAATTTTCATTCAACGGAATCTACTTAGACCCTACTGGTCCTCTTCATGACCCATTATACTATTCAAATGATATTCAAAGGTTCCTACGCAATTTATCCGAATTAAACAAAAAGAGGAAAAACATGTAGTTTTCAGCAGGGGTCGATCGATCGATGAAAAGGGTTGATCGATCGATTAGTCGATCGATCGTAATTCTTGAGTCGATCGATCGATCAAGCAGTTCTTGCCTAGAATCTGTTAATCCAACCTACGGGTTTCATCTAAGAAATTCCTCCGAAACACCATTAATGATTCCCAAACTCCCAAAACAAGTTTACTACTGATTTAATATACCTATCCACATGATTTCCTATGTAAAGCATGTACAAATTCATCAAAGATATCGAATTAAGGGGCCAATTCAGCAGAATTATCAAGAACCCTAGTTTTGTATTAAATTTCAAAATTCTGATTCTTTTTCCATATTTCTTCCTATTAAACCATTAAAAATTCGTGGGTATTCCTCTACATATGACAAGGTGTCCAAATTTCATGATTTACTCCCAAAACATGCGGTTTAAGTCTTCTAATTTATATGATTCTTCCATAAAAATAAGTATTCTTAATCCTACTCTAACATGGATGGAATATCAACTAGGAATTTACAAGATAGATACTTGCCTGGGAATCGAAGGTCTGATCTGTTGGTGATTAAAATATGGCTGCGTTCCTCGTCTTACAATATATGCGCCGGCGGTGTTATTCTTCAAAAAGGTATTACGGTTTGTGATCAAGTCTTGAAGAGATCTCCACCTTTCTTTTCTATTGGTCGTTCTATGTTTTTGTGATTGATAACCCTAAAAGCTTAGCTCTAATAGCTGATATAACTTAGGAAAATTCGTGAGTTTAATTAACCAAAAATATATAATGACTATAATACCCTCCCGGGATGCCAATTAGGCCTAAAAACGCCCCGATATCAGAACTAAACCCTCGGGTACACTTTCCTGACTATCTCGACCCTTTCGGACACGTTAGAGCACTCGAAATGACCATACGGATGACTTATAATTTATTCACTTTTTTAATAATGATAATATAGTCCTGACACGACACATGCGCGTCCCGACATAATTTCCATAATTGTCATATTATTCACTCGTGACAGTTTTAATAAATTCAATTCTATATATTACTTTACTCATTAAGTAATATTCAACAAATTCCCAATAATTACTAACTCTCGTCACGCTAGTAAATATTTAAATAAATTTTCGAATTAATATTAAATTAATAACTCAATTAAATTCAATAAATCCCTAATTTTGAAAGCCATAAAATTATGGGGTATTACAAATTCCTATCTGGTCAACTTACGTTAAAAAACTACCACCTCTAGCTTATCTACGAACCTATCAGTGGGATAAATCTTGGTCTCCTCCACCCCTGCTCGGCCATGCCTTAGTTGATATTTCGAAGGAGTATCCCCATTTGGGGACATCATCGAAAGGACCTCTGTATCTTTCTTATTCTCCTTTTTGGGTCTAATGGAAACAATGTAACATTTTTTATCAATGACTTGATCGTATCTTATCTCCATTATACCCCAATATGTGATTCATTTGAGTTTTTGATGACAAGTTGATAGGACAACTCTTATAGCGTAAAGCCACCCTCTATCGAGAATGGCATGGTAAGGAGAATTGATGTCAATCTTTAAAAACTCAATGAGCTTCAAAATATCCCCTGCCCTTACTAGCAGGACTACCTTGCCCAATGGCATGGTTATTTTTCTTGTGAAGCCGACCAAAGGGACAGTCATTTTCTTTAAGTCCGACATCTTCAGTTTAAGCTTGTGGAAGAGTTCTTGGTACATAACCTCTAAGGACCTCCCCTTATCCACTGGTAACTTATTCACATCCTAGTTGGAAATCCTAAGAGTGATTAATTGTGCATCGTGGTGTGGGATCTTACCCCGATTAAATCTTCCTCCGTAAACACTATGTGTTTATTGTCATCCACATCCTCTAGTCGCCTGTGCTTGTTAGCTTGTCTCTTCGCACTATCTATCTAGAAGGCCTCCATTACGTCCTTGACCTTATTAAATTCCATTTGTACTGCATTTCCCTAGATCTTTTTGAGATCGAATGCCCCATGTATCACGACAAACCATTTCCTTCCTCATCGTCTAGGATATTGTCTAGTTTTTGCTCGCCATTTGTGATGACACGATTAGACTTATTCTCTATGTATTCATTTAAGTGCCTTTACTTGGACATATCCTCTAGGTTAGATTTCAGTGCCTTGCATCTCTTAATCTTGTGTCCATTTTCTTTGAGAAACTCACACCGGAGTGTGTTGTTCCTCTTTGTCGGATCCCCTCCCATCTTTTTTAGCCAATTGAGAAACTGTTGGTCCTTAATATTCCGCAAGATCTTATAAATTATTTCCTTGAAAACCATGTTGATGGCCTCAAAAGTTTGGGACGAGTTCACCTTGCCTCGTTTTTGGTCCCGTTTTTCTTCTTGTTCCCCTTTTTATGGTTGTTCTCCTTATTGTTTCCTTTGTTTTCCTTAGCGCGACTACTTTTTTCTTATATGGTGTGGACTACATCCTCCGCCTTGGCGTACTTCTCATTTCAAGATATAAGGTCGTCGATGGTGTCCACTTATTTCTTGGTAAGTGACTAGTGTATCATCGAGGTAGGGTTAAGATGATCTTAAAAGATGCCACGAATACCTACTCTAAGAAATCTTTCACGTATTAAAAGTCTTCCAGTAATGCTTGTCGTACTCGCATAGGGTCTCCTGTGGAATTTTCCTCATTGTGAGTAGAGAGTCCATCGTCTTCGTATCTGACCTACTAGTTAAGAAGCGAGCATTGAAGTCCTCAACGAGAGCCTTGAATTTCTTAATCGAACTGTGAGGCAACCTCTCAAGCCACTTCTTGGCGATGTCCCCTAGTCCACAGGGGAATATGGGATACATAAAAGTGTCGATATGATTCCATAAAGTCATGGCTTGCTTATACTGTCCAACATGGTCTATGGGATCCATTTTTCATTGCAAAATTTTGAAGTGTGGGGAAGTAAAATTCATTGGTATTCCTCCTCCTCAATGACTCTCGAGAAGGGGGATTTCATTTACATGATTAAGGTTATTCTTTATGTCTTGATATGGTCAGAATTATCAGATGAGGCGTCGACGATTGAAATATTAGTACACAACAAACTACTATTGGTATAAGAATCTCAAAAGTATTAAAAAGAAGGCTCATGTCTTCAATGATAAAACACCTTGACCTACCGAAGAAAGTTTAGTTACATCTCCCTCCTGCATGTATAATTTAAGTTCACTTAGAAATATCATAAATATTGTAATTAGTGAACTATATGAATGAGCAAACTACTTCATAATTTTTATTATTCTGATTAAACAACATCACTTAAGATAAATTTGTAAAATAAAAAAAGTAAAAGGAATTGTGAATACCCAAAATTCATTGCAAAGTAAGACTTATATTAAGAAGCATCAAAGCACTCAAAAACTATCGAGGCAGAGACAAAGTGAAACTTGACATCATATTTCAAGACAAATACAAATTCTCTAGTACACATAATAATAACACTTATATCAATTATTGATCTTAATTCCACCATTAAAATGAACAGAATTTGGAATTTATAGTTTGTGGGGGCTTATGTTATAAAAATGTGAGGGAATCCTACATAACTGAAATTTCATAAAACCAAACGCACAAATTATCGACCAACGAAAGCCCAAAGTATTGAGCAACATGGACGAATTTATCATTACTTCAATCGAGGAATAAATATTGGAGAAAAGCATGGCCTTTGATAAAAAATAAACCAAAAAGTCATTGGAATATGAGAGTATAAACTATCACAATAAAACTTAGAATGGAAACAATTATTCAAACATTTATTTCTTATCATATTAACTTTAGGCTTTGTATATCACCTATCATCATTATGCCAAAAAATTATTCATGTAAATTTTTTTTATAGTGACCACTAATGCTCTATCTATTATTTATACATGTGTAGAGAAGCTCCATGTGTTGGTATGACATCGGGGACTTCACTTAAAATGTCTATGCCCATGCATATTCTTTGTATAATCGTTTTTCCCTATTACAAAAAGAGGTCTGACCACTATTCTTGGAATCTTTCTATATGTAAAAAGATGAACCTAAAAGCTCGATGCTATGTAACTGATGTAAGACCCCCCATACACTAGATCCTACTACCCCTTCTAGCTTGCCTCAGGGCTTCTATTGCAGCCCTTCTATGCAGCTTGAAATCAGGGCAGCTAATGGAACTCTAATGATCAATAACTAAACTCATTTGAACGAGAAATGGATAGTTTGGTGTTTAAAACTTTGTTAGTTTATAAAATGCATATCATCGCTAGATTTAACAAAATCTAGAATTGTGAAATTAATACAAAAAAAATCTTATGCACCTTATCCTGGTGTACTTGATGTACCATGTTTAGAAAGCCCATATCCTAAAGTTCAAAGCCTTTACAAAAATGAGAGAAATAGAAAATTTTAGACTCAGCGTCGTTCATTATCAAGAAAGATGTAGGGTTGGGGGAGTGGTTAACGTACCAATAGAGAGTGATGGATTGCAAATGATGAAGATAAGTGAGTATGCGTTCATTAACTTACTATGAGAGAGCAGAAATAGGCATATTTGTGTTCGGATCTACCATATTAACATAACTATTCAAGTGTCTGCCTTGATTAGACATCCAAGCGAACATAACCAATATCCACACTGGTTATTTAAAGAGATAAATGGATGCACTTTAGCTGGAATCTACATTTTTTAAAAACTCTAGCAATAAAAAAGTCATAAAAAGATCTATACTTTAGTATCATTCAAACAATATTGTAGAAACCCCATTTTGTTACCCTTTAAACTCTCCTTATGTCCCTAGCACCTCCCTTCATCACTACTGACCAAGGTCATACCCCGAGTACTGACCTAGAAGCCATCGGGCACTCCCAAGTCCCGTTTGACCAAAAGTCAAAGTCTTCAGCTCGACCGAGACAGAATGAATCTTCTAAGTGCCCTGAATCCCCTTTCCAAATGTACGTCCCGTGCATGATTCCGACTTACCATGCAGACGAACGACCCATTTCCCCCCAAAATATGATCTAGAGGCCACCAGACGCTCTCGGGCTCTGTTTGACCAAAGTCAACACTTCAGCTCGAATGATACTAAATGAATATTCAAAGGGCACTAAATCTACTTTCCAATGGTCCACCCCGTGCACGATTCTGACGTACGGTACAGACGAACGATTCCTTTTACTCCGAGAGGTCACCAAATACTTTTAGGGCTCGGTTGACCAAAGTCAACTCCCCGAACTGGATCAAACTCTTTGGAATATCAAAGTACATCACCTAACCATTTCAACGGTCTGCCCCATGCGTGATTCGAACTTACCATACAGACGAACGATCTATTTACGTCCGACGATTCCCCGTCTAATGGACCGACGAATGCTTCTGAGCCACATTTGACCCAAAGTCACCTCCCGAACCTGGGATCAAACCCAAGGACTTTCGAAGGTATCTGAATTATCTTTTCAATGGTCTACCCCGTGCGCGATTCGGATCAACGGTTTGCGCGATTTTTAAAAAAGGCCTGAAAGACATTGCCAAACGACAGGTCCTAGACCCTGCCTATCGGTAGTGTGCCTAAACACACCTTTCGATTGGCAGGACCAGGGCTATGACAATCGGTAATTCCCTAGGCCTATAAAAAGGAGGGCTTGACCTCATTTGCAAGGGGAGCCCCGATCTGAAAGATATCACTCTCAGCAAATCTAAAAAACCTCTCTCGAAGTCAGCGTGATTTCCACATCCAAATCCCTTTTCAACCTTCAATTTTCGTCATCCTTTCCATCAAACTTGGTGAATTCACTACCCTCCATCATCATCCAAGTGCAAGGACTGCTCTCCAACATTCAAGATCAGGGTCAAGATCTTCAAGAAGGTCCAATTTTCTCATTAAATTCTTATAAATTCGCATTAACTTCTTTTATTACTTAGCACTTTTATTCTCTCATATCACATATCCTAATATACTTTTTATTTAGTATGATTTCACATCTCTTATTTTCATACAAGTAAAATTCATAAATTCCAAATGGGAATTCTCACACTTTTCTTACTTTTTTCTCACAACTAAAACACTTTTTTACACACACACAAATAAGAGAATCCCCCGATTGGATTTATGGGATAAACCCCATCCTTCATTTTGCATGCGAACTACGTGGACTTTGATGCCTCTATAGGCTACGTAGGCATCTCGAGGTAAAATTCGAGATTCGAGTCCTATTTTTACTATTTCTCTCATTTTCTATCTTTCTCAAATCTTAATTCTCTTATATTCTATACATTTTTTCTTAGTAGCGTGTTATCCTATATGCGTTATTGTTCCATCGTAACGATCAACGTAAGGATAACTGAGTAAATCCAAATTTTTAATATTATTTTTATATTCCTACGGATGACTCGCTTTATCTCTTCCATGGTACAAGTCGATGACTCCTATCTCCATTATATATACACTTGCACACATATCACGAGGAAAATAAAGAAAAATAGCAAAAATCCATGAGAGACCGTCAGGGTGGAATGGGTGCCTAACACCTTCCCATTTCGTAACTTAGCCTCCGGACCCCTTTTGAATCATTTTGGTTTTGTATGCATCAATACGTCTTTGGATGCTGTCCTTCGGGACAGCTCCCTTTCTTTTGTGTGTTTTGAGTAAAATAGACTAGCGATTCCAGCTCTCTACATTTTCACCTCATCAATGACGCCGGCCGAAGCGCTCCCGAGAGGGACGCGTGGGACCTAGGATCCTCAAACTACCCGCCCACCGAGGATGGCCACAGTAGAGACTCTTCTTGGGAATATATGTTTATTTTGAGGGCTAGACTCTATTTACATGGGTGTTATGTTTGTTTATGTTTTCCCTCATTTTTGCATGTTCCCCTTTTCCATGTGTATCCCATTCTTATGCTTCTATTCACATAGTTGTAGAAATTTCTCCATGTACACTTCACACCGCGTGCACCTAGGATCACATATATCCATATATTGCACGCGTCACCCCTCCATACTTGGTATACCATTGGTACGCATACTTTGCTCCCCGTTGGGCATGATCAGAAGACACTCTCATCATACGATACTAATAAGAGAATCATACATGATTCACACAACATCACCAAAGAGCATTGTTGTTGACCAAATTTTGTCTAGTAACTGGAGGGTCACTTCGTGATGGGCACTGGTCTGGCAGGGCGCAGTTAGCCTAAGCGATATGACTCTCACCTTCCATTGGCCAAGTACCTTCGACGCATATCGAACGGTTCCATCGCATCGTACCGCTTGACTGAAGTCATGATGGTAGGTATATCATAGGAAATTCGTTCACGTACACCGAGTATATCAAATTATCTTTCACACATACCGTCCCTAAGAAGTATATGGTGAGGCAATTCACGTACACTCAGGTATATCAAATGTCTTGTCCACACGTAGCGATTGCCCTTAAGATAAAGATGTATATCGTGGAAGTCACGCCAAAGGGGGGAACCCTTTTCGATTCACCCAACCAACTGCATACCCGCATATAGGTGTCAGGCTTAGGACACACGTGTTAAATTAACGGTTTCAACCCGAAACTCTGTCGAAATTCTGGGTTGGGTTGCCGCCCGAATTTTTGTGCATTTTTAAAATTGGACCCTATTCGTAAGCTTGGTCACAAGTCCAGCCATAGCTTTGCATATAATACAAACCTAATTTTTCCATGCTCGGGTCCCATCCGGCATTTTATTTTATATTTAGGAGAATTTAATACAAGTGAGAACAGAATAATTATAATAATCATGCTAAGATCCATCTCCCTAAAAAAAATCCAAAAACATTTCTCCCTTATTTATAAAAAAGCCAAAAACATTTCTCCTCTCTTTAGAAACAAATCCAAACATATTTTGTCTTTCCATCTCAAAAATAAAGAGAATTTTTTTTTTCTCAAAAATAAATCCCATTTTTGCGCCTTCTTAGGTCGATCGCAAACCCTTGGCCTGGCTCCTTATTGGCTTCGGTCTTCAGTCAAATCACCCCGGAGTTCCATCTGTTCCCCTGCTACTTCTTTCGAGTTCGGAATCCATCCGCTTTCCATGGATAACACAGATCAAGTACCAGTTGTGCAGTCGAATTTGACGGAAGTCTTAGCTCAGCTCGTTTCCAAGACTGATAACCTCCAGAACGAGGTCTCAAAGATGCAACAAAATCATACTCCCGTTCCTCAAGAACCTGAGGCCCTATTATCTCATGCTATGGATCCACCCGAGCCTATCTGGATTCCCGAAGAATATCGACACGCTCCACGTGCCCCTCCTGCTAATGGATCGCCGCCTGCCCAACTTTCGATGCTGAACCTTTCCCAGATTGGGGATAATTTACCTATGATCATTTATCCGAAGGAGGAAGAGTTAAACAAAGTCAAAGAGGACCTCAAGATGCTCACCAAGAAGTTTGACCAAGTCAATATCTCGGGTAATTACGTGGACTACACCCACATGTCTCCTTATCCTAAAGCGATGTTACCCGAGAAGTTTAAGATGCCAAATATCAAGAAATTCAGAGGAAGTGGACTCCCGATTGTTCAGCTTCATAGTTATCACCGTTCCATGACTCTACTAGGGGCTTCTGAATAAGTGATGGCCCAATTGTTTTAGCAAACTTTGAAGGATAGTGCCTTTTGATGGTTTTTATCTCTCGAAGAGTCTAGAATTCATAGTTAGGAGGATGTAGCCTGAGAATTCATGTCACAATACAAATACAACGAAGAGCTTGAGGTCACCCGCCATGATTTAGAGCTGCTCAAATACAACTCTAAAGAATCAATCAGTAACTTTATTGCCCGATGGAGGGAAAAAGCAGCTACCATGACCAATCGACCATCCGAGAAAGAACAAGTCAGTATAGTGAAGAAGAATTTTTTACCCCATGGCCGAGAAACCATAGGAGGATAATACTATCCTCACTTCTGAGCTCTCAAAGAAGCGGGAGTAGAAATCGGGGAAGGTCTTTCTAAAATAGATGTCAAATCGAAGAAGGTGTCCGGACAATTCACCCCCATGAATATATGATAAGCCCGCTAGTGCTATAGTCTTAACCATCAACAACATCTCTCAAGCAACCACCTTATGGGCACCAGAAAGCCATCCTATCCCAGTCCGAAAAGAATACACTGAGCTCCATGCTCCCCTCTCCAAAGTTTACCAAGCCCTGTTAAGCCGAAACCTTATCAAACCCTTGGATCCCCGTCTATTGATAAATCCACTCCCAAAAAACTTCAAGGTAGATGTGCATTGCGCCTTTCACCAAACCGCTGGCCATACCACTGACCAATTCTTTCACCTCTGAAACATAATCCAAGGTCTAATTGACCGAGGTACCATTAACCCACCAGCCAATCCTAAGACAAACACTACTCATAACCCACTCCCAAATCATGCCAATGCCATCTTTCTAGAAGAGAACCCAGAATTTGATCCCTCAACTCAAATCACACCCATATACTCTCCTGAACCTCTCCAAAATTTCCCATATTTCCTCCTACACCCTGTTAGCCTCACTGATCAGGCACTGTCACTCCTTACTAGAGCATGCATTGTTGTCCGTACCCGTTCTAAAAATGGAGGCATGGAATTATCAAAAGTCTTAAACCAACTCCTAGAGTTCGGGCTGAAATTTCCCTCATAGATGATCATTGATTGACAGAGGTTCAGCACGCTATTCTTGGAAGCACGAAAATGGGCCCGAGAATCATTCCACTGGGTAGTACCGACCGATGAATTCATCCTAAAAGATGTCGTCCAGATTATTGCAGAATTATTTAGGAAAACCGACAACATTTGTAGTATGATCGAGTTACTTGATACTCTAAAGCTACAAGGATGCCTGGTCCCTTAACCCTTACATATCCCCACAGAATGGGAAGACCTGTATGAAGAAGCCGTTGAAGTTATGGAATTCATCGACTTAACATAAAAAGACATAATTGTTGCCACCGGATGGGGGGAAGAGTTCGAAGATTCAAATAAAGAGCAAGCTTCAGAGAAAACTAGCCTGGTAGCTGACATGCTTGGGATGATATCGTTTGAATAACTTCCCGGAGAAATAAACAAGGTGGACGAACAACCCGAGATGGATGAGGAAACAGGATTCATGTTCTTCCCTTCTTCAGTAAATCACATGACCAGATCAAGGAGGCATCACTAGATCTCAAGCTCACTACCAGCAAATGACAAAGATAGGGGTGCTGAAAACCTTCCTATGCTAGAAATGACCATCGAGGAAAGTAAGATCCTTGATTAAATAAAGAAAACTCAAGCTAACATCACTCTATGGGGGCTTTTCATGTCTTCTAAGCTGCACAAAAATGTTTTGATCAAGTTGCTCACTGGACCAACAGTTCCTCCCTCTACCATACTAGAAGAAGCGGTAAATTTTATCGGATCCTTGACCTCTACCCTATTTCTATCCTTTTTCGAAGAAGAAATCACCAAGATTGGGCCAAACAACAATCATGCACTCAACATCTCCAACGAAGTTATGGGGAAGGTCTTACCACTCTCTCTTGTTGACAATGGATCCACCTTTAATGTTTGCCCACTGAGAAACTTCAAATGTTTAGTACTGAAAGAAAGCAACCTCGCTCGAACCTCTGTTGCTGTATGTGCCTATGATTGTACCCGTCGGGAGGTGATGGGATCCATAAAGCTTGTAATAGGGGCTATCCCTATAAACCCTGTCATCGAATTCCAACTTATTGACATCCCAACTTGTTTCAATGTGTTACTGGGACGACCTTGGCTTCATAGTATTAAGGGTGTGTCTTCCTCACTCCATTAGAAATTGAAGTTCTTCGCCAACGGACGAGTCATCACCATTTTGGGCGATGACAACAATGCTGAGGGTGAAAGTACCAGCAGTCCAATTCTTAAAATACAGCACGGGTCAAATGATATTCTCCTATCAGGATTTTGAGTTGAGCCACTTCTACTCCCGATAAGGTATGACTTCAAAAAAAGGATTTGTCTCCAGAATAGGACCTTAATGCCAATGTCAATGTGATTCAGATGTTCAGAAACATGCACTTCGTTCCCGGACTGGGGCTAGGATAAAGACATCAAGGTATACTTGAGCCGATTTAAGTGAATAAAGCTTTATCTCCTTATGGTTTGGGGTATCAACCATCAGAATAAGAGCTCATAATGATCTGCCAGTCTCGACTAAAGAGAGGACTAGAATGCATCCAGACTATCCCAGGTAATTCCCTGAATGGACGATTCACAAAAGAGGGCGAAGACTTCCTCTTTTCCGGCTTTCAAGAACCATGGTATGACCATACAGACAAGAAGATGAAGCCTGAAATGGAGATTTTTTTCCAAGACAGCTACCCATGGGCTGAGAATTCCCAACACCATGTACAACCACTTATCAAATATACCAAAGAGACTAAGGAAAGTGATTCTGAAGATTCCTTCAACTTACAGACACTGGGGCTAACACTCTGCATGGTTTACTCTGGCACTACATTACCGGATCAATCCCAACTAATTAAAGTTGCTGATACACCTCTCCTCAACTGGTATGCTGCGCCAGTTGTACCTGTTGAAATCACCCCTAATCCCAATATTTACCATATTTCTTCTTCTATTATCTATCCTTGCTCAAATGTAATCGAGTTCTCCTTTGATGAGATTCTCAATGTTGTTTTTCCTATCAATGAAATAAACGAAGATTTTGAGTATCTTGTTATGCCTTACATTAACTGTTTGGATTCTAATCAAACTTTTGATGATGATGATTTTGCAAATGAACAATTCTTAACTGATCTAAATAAGGTTAATAATAAACAACATAACCACATTCAAGATAATGAAGAAGAGACTGTTGTTATTAACCTCGGTACTAGTAGCCAACTGCGCGATATTAGGATAGGGGCTACCCTCGATGAGCATAAGCGTGAACAAGTCGAAGAATTTCTACAAGAATTCATGGATTTCTTCGCATGGTCCTATGAAGATATGCCCTACATTGATCCTGAAATAGCTCAACATGAGATTTCGACTCTCCTATATTACAAGTCGATTAAACAAAATTTGAGAAAGCTCTGAACCGAATGGTCGCTCAAGGTCAAAGAAGAGGTAGTCAAAAAGTTGAATGTGGGCTTCATTCGTGGGATATAATATCCCATATGGCTAGCTAATATAGTGAATGTGCCAAAATCAGGAGGGAAGGTTCGGATGTGTGTAGACTACCAGGACTTACACAAATACTCTCCAAAGGATGATTATTCATTACCTAATATCGACAGCCAGTCATGCTCTCAAGTCATTCATCAATGGGTTTATCCGATACCACCAAATCAAAATGCACCCAGATCATAAAGAAAAGACCGCGTTCATCACCCCATGGGGAACCTTTTGTTACACTGTCATTCCATTTGGTCTCAAGAATGCTGGGGCTACCTACCACAGGGCTTCCACAACCATCCTGCACGATCTGATTCAAAAATAAGTCGAGGTTTATGTGGATGATATGATTATCAAATACAAGACTAGAGAAGGTCATGTCCCCTCTCTCCGAAATTTCTTTGAACGACTATGATAGTGTCAGATGAGACTCAATCTGCATAAATGCGTCTTCGGTATTATAAAGGGAAAACTCTCGGGATTCATGGTCAGTGAGAAAAGGATAGAAGTACATACTACCAAACTGAAAGCAATACTTGAGATGCCACCTCCTCGAATAGAGAAAGACGTCCAAGGTTTCCTTGGGAAATTGCAATACATCAGCCAGCCAAACCTCCATCTACGAACCTATCTTCAAACTCCTCTGAAAGGATTCAACTAAGGTTTGGAATGAGGCCTGCCAAGAAGCTTTTTACTGAATCAAATAATATCTGACCCAACCCCGAGTACTCATGCCACCAGAGCCTGGTCTCCCCTTACTCCTATACCTAACCATAACTGACACTACAGCTGGGGCTTTGCTAGACCAATACCTTCAACATTGCTGCAAAGAAAGAGCCATCTATTATACCGGTCGCAAATTGTCCAGATACGAGGTCAACTACACTGCTTTGGAAAAGGCGTGCGTCGCACTTATCTGGGTCACCCAAAAGTTATGGCACTACATACTCGTCTTCCCTATCAAACTTGTATCCCAAATGGACCCCATCAAATACCTTCTTGAGAAACCCACCTTGTCCCGCTAAATGGCCCGATGGTTGATGCTCCTAGACAAGTTTGAAATCGTGTACGTTACACAAAAAGCCATGAAAGGAAGACCCATCTCTGACTACCTCGTTCATTACACCATGGATGAAGCTGATGTCTGGATCTCCAAATTCCCAGATGAAAACATCCTCTACACTGCCTAGGACAATCTCTGATGGAAAATGTTCTTTGATGACACTGCCAATAAAAAAGGATATGGAATTGGGGTACTTCTTGTAGCCCCAAATGACTCCCACACTCCCATCGCCATTAATATGGATTTCCCTTTTACCAACAACATGACTGAATATGAGGTATGCACGGTAGGCCTCAAAGTTTCTCCCAAGAAAGGTATTTAATGCCTATACGTCTACGGGGATTCCTCCCTCATTATCGGTCAAGTGCTCAGAAAATGGAAAGTTAAGGATGAGAAACTCCAACCCTTCCATGACCGCTTAGAAGAACTAGCCTCCTAATTACAAGACATCCCTTTCCATTACCAATCTCGAGCAAAGAATAACCTAGCTGATGCCCTTGCTACCTTGTCCTCCATGATCGACATGCCCGAAGGAATAACAATGACCCCCTTCCTCATTCAAAAGCAAGACAAACCAACCCAATTGCTACCACATTGAGCTTGTCTCCAAAGATGATCCCGAGTTAGACAATTAATGGTATTATGATATTTGGCACCTCCTCAAGCATGGTAAGTATCCCGAGGGTTCCAACAAGAAATATCGAGCAACCCTTTGAAGACTAGTTGCCCAGTACATCATCTGTCACAAAGAACTGCTCAAAAGGAACTTCTATGGAGCTCATCTGCACTATATCGCAGGGGCTAAAATTGAAAAGATAATGCAGAAGATCCACAGCGGGGAATGTCACCCAACATGAACGGTCACATGCTTGCCAAAAAATATCATCCAATAAGGTTACTACTGGACGACCATGGCCCAAGATTGCACTGCCTATGTCCGGATATGCCTCAAATGCAAACAGTTCTCCAACCTTCAGCATCTGCCTCCGCGAGAATTATACAACACACTATAAAAAAAATTCTTTTTACTACAGTGCTCCAACCGTCTCAAAAAGTCCTCTGGTCGTCTCAAAAGCCTTTTGTGACACCATTTGAGACGGCAAAGGAGCGTAGTATTTGATCCCCATTTTAAAAGCTTTTTGAAACGGTGTCTCAAAATTTTTTTTTGAGACAGGAAATACGCCGTCTCAAAAGGTTATTTCTTATAGGACCCTTTTGAGACGGCAAAAAATCCATCTTTTAAAGTTTTTTTTAGAGACACCAACATACGTCCCTAAAGAGTTTTTTGAGACGATAACTTAACCGTCTCAAAAAGTCCCCATTTATGGAACCCTTTTGAGACGGCAAAGAATCAGTCTTTAATCATTTTGGCACTAAAATTATAATTTCATCCATTCCATTATATACTGTATATAATTACAAACAAAACCTCTTAAAAACAATATGACATATTTTACATCCCATTTCAACATATAACATACAATTTTCCATTCAATTATAATTATAGTTCATACAAAGAAAAAATACACAATTTAAACATTGTGTCCAACATAGATCTCTCTATACAATTTCACTCATCTCATTAGAAAAAATACATAAAAAAAAACTTCTATCCCTAACATAAAATGATGTACGCAAAGTAAACTCGCAATCTTCAAGCATACGACCTCCAGCAAAACGACTCCAATATCTTTCCTTGTCCACAAAAAGTTTTCACCTGCAATAAATTTATTAAGTGTCAGTTACCTTAAACAAAGAAGTAATTTTTTTAATTGTTGTTATAGATGACAATCTTTAAAAACCTTATAAAATTTGTATATCTTCGCATTATTTACTTTTAAAAATACTTAATATTTTTTTAAAAAATTGGCAGAGTCTCCTTTATTTATTCATGAAAACCAACTTGTTTAAACATAAAAATTAACTTAAAAAAATGACAGAAATAGCCACAACTTTGTAAAAAAATAATATAAATAAAAATACACATTACAATTCCTTTTACCGTTAGACAACGTAATGAACAAAATTTAACTTGAATATGTCTCACCCCTGCTTGTGGTTGAGAGCAAGACTAAAGAGGACTTAAGCGAAAAGGTCTTTTGTTCTAGAGAATAGATGCAAAAGCTCCAACGGTAAAAGTCTCAAGTATACGTATAACAAGTCCTCGTGGGAAAGTAAACTTCCTGCAACAAATGGGATACAAAACGCAATTAGCTATGGTTCTGAAAAAGTCAAGAAACATTAACTTCATTTAGATACTTGGACAATACTTGTTTAAAACACAATACAAAAACCAACTCTGAAGATGTCATGATTATATAAATATAAAATAAGAACAATCACTAAAAACCTACCTAATTTAACTATTTAACACTTAACGGACTGCTTACATTGTTTAAAATTAGTTGTTTCCACAGTAGGTTTGAGATGGCGCTTAATGATCTCGAGTCATGAAATTGGTGTTTGCCACATCATCCCCTTCACGAAAGAGAAAAAAATATTCATGAACCAGTTACAACTCGTAATCATCTCCTAATATGATTACAATATAGAAAGTTTCGCAAATGTGTACCCAAGCCTGCATGAGAAGTTGCTACATATAATGACACATGAAACTAAAATAAACAAATATTCTATAAATTATTATTATGTGAAATGTAATATCAAACGAGTGTGATAATTGTGCTCAATTTCATACGTGGAAATTTCGCCAAGATCTCTTCTTTAGTTGTGGGAAGAATCTTCCCGAATCAGATTTTTTGGTAGCCTTCTGATATATGATATTAATCCAAGAAATGATTTGGATTCTGATTTCCAATTAGAATGTTTATAATCATGGATTAATGGATTTATTCGATTTGGCACTGATATATTGGCTTTGATATACTGTTTATACTCTATTCACTTTTGATATACATTACATTCTGATATATCCTTGTTTTATTATGGTATATTAGTATATAGTATTAAATTACAGGAACATATAACGTAAATAACTTTCAAGTATCACTCTAGAGCTGCTGCAATAGCACCAGCTTTATGCAAAAAAAAAATGATCAGGTGTTCACTCTAGAGCAGTTGTAATATCACTCTAGAGTTGTTCTTTATAGCCCCGTTAAAAACAGCTCACACTAAGGATGGATTGATCCCTGATGCTTTGTTTGGATCAATTGACATTCCTACAGCTTTAGAGCAATAGAAGTTTAACTAGGATGAATCTGAAATGAAACAGGGCAAAACTCAAGAAACCAGTGAAACCAAGTTTGAACTATACACTATCAAGTCCAAACCAAGGATGAGAAAAAGGGAATTATGAACCCATAATGTCTAGGTTTGAATCTCATGCGTTACTTATTAACTTTGGCTATGTTGGGGATATCAGGATTGAGCGACTTTATCCGAGAAGCAAACCGACTTGTGTTTTAAATTATGGACTTAAACTGTGATCAAGTATCTCCCTTGTGTTGATTCACCAATGTAAAATCAAGAGAGATGAATCTTTCTCAAGTTTTGAAAGCCTTAAATGAATGCACTTCTTGATACAGTAATTGATTGTTCAAACATGGGGGCAAAACCCCTTTATTCCTCTTTAAACGAGGTTGAATTTTAAAATTCAGTGACTAAACAACTATTTGTTCAGTCAACCTATTATGAGGTCCCATAGACTTCTCCCTTGACCATTCATTCATGGGGTCAACCATAGATGCTTTACCTTAGAGTTGTTCATTCGACAAAATTTATATCCCCGTTAAAAGCGGATCACGCCAAAACGATCGCAGCGAGAATGGAAATTAATTTTATTATGAATCATGCTAGTCTACATACTATTTTGAGTGGGACTGCATTCAAGTAATGCACACTTTATTGTGGAAAATGGAGGAAAAATTATTTCAGCTAAGTGACACTCCTCGTCCACTGCCATAAATTATTGCAGGAGCGTTGGTTCATCCAAATTGTTAAAAAATTCAGCTTTAATACTTATGTGATTGACTTTCTCGAAGACATGGGCATTAGTAAGGCCTTCTGTGTCGAAAATCTCACCCGCACTACATTTTGATGATACAATCAATGAAGGTGCTATTGTTCGTCTCCACCACATGCTCATTTGATGGATGAAATCGAAGATGATTTTCATTAATTAGTTTCAACTAGAGGAGTGTTATCAAATGTATCTTATCAAATGGAAAGGAAGTCCATTAACGCATTGTACAAGGATTACTGATATCGAATTTCAATGCTTGTATGAGAAATTCCATGCTTTTAACTCGTCGGGATCGAGTTTCTTTAGCCCGGGGAGATGATGGAGGAGATAAGTGGCCGCACCCTTTATGGAGTTTACAGTAGGAAGGGAGACTTTAAGCCCATGCTGATTTGGCATATGTTAGATGATGTTGGCCAATGTTGAGGCCTTCCATTGGTGGTCTTAATCAGGATGGATCAGTTATAGGAATGTTAGCCTTTACAAGAGTATTTTTATGCTTCTATCATAATAGAGAAGTCTAGAAGTTAGTACGTAAAAGGTCCCTTGAGAATTTACATATTTCTTAGTCAATAGTGTTGGTTAATTTAACGTATAGGATTCATGTATCGAGAAATCAGTAGAGTACTTTGAAAAGGGTTTCAAAATAAATAAATAAAATAAAGTACTTTGAAAAAGGTGTGAGTCTTTAATGGTATTTATTATTGTCGAGAAGTCTAGAAGTCATTAATGTCTAAGGTCATCACAAGAACTCTATATATAGGCTTGTGATCCGAGAATTGGCGGTGCATCAACTTCCTCGAATACCAATCTTTTGAATCACGTTCACGCAAGGTATGACGTTTTGTTCCATGTCGTACATACCATCCCGTGTCGTTCAAGCTATAAGAGTATTTGATTTTTATAATTAAAAACTATACAAACAATATATGTAATGCACAAAAGTTCATACAATCATCCAAAACCTAGTATTAAATTCTAAATAAAGTACTGCATCATTTTAAATAAAGTCATTGAATCATAAAGTAACACGTCATCCAAAAAAAGTCAGACAATCGAAATAAATACATAAAATCATCCCAAATACATGAAAAAATTAAATTGACAAGCAAATGAGATATTAAAAGAGTTTCCCTCATCCAACTTAAATAAAATTGAACACAAAATCAAAATAATGAAATAAACAATCTAGTCTAAGGTCTTATGAGATGCAAACAAATAGAGATGTGGTCGAATATTAAAAATATACATAAACCATGCGATTCATGCGAAGAAACATGTATCTAAACTACAAACAAATAGAGATGTGTTCGAATGTTAAAAATAAAATTCAATATATGCAACTATTTCAATAGATAATTCTTTTTTCCTTTTTTGCCTTATGAGACACTCTGTCTCTTTTCCTTTAAACAAGTGTACTTTGAAAAATGGGGTGAGGATAGAAAAAAGCACAAATCGAGGGTAAATTGCGTAAAATAGCATCAAATATCGTGAAATAGACAATTAGCGGAACAATATCATAAAATAGCAATAACGGGGCAATAGTGTGAAATAGCGCACGAGGTTTGCGACAGACACTATTACAAATGCATAATATTGTGTTTTAGTGGCAAAAAAGGTAATAGCGCGCAATTGCATGCAATTTAAAACATTGTCAAATACTAATAATTGGAATTGGATTTGGAGATGAAACATCACGAACAAAATCAAACAGTTTTTATTTTGGATGTACTCGAATTCTCTTCCAACCGCCGAGTGTTTCTTACGAAGGAATATGAACCCACAAAAATTCTCTTGTCATGTTTGTAAGAATTGTCTCAATTCATTGAACCACATCATTCACAAATGTCAAATTTCATTGAAGGTGTGGCGCCTTTGTGGACTGTCTAAGAAGGGCATAACTAAAGGCAGAGGAAATGAAGGATAGGCTAGAAAGGAACAAATGCTTGAGAACAGTTGTGTCGTAGCTTGGGCTATTTGACGGAATTGCATCCTCGTGTTCCACAAGGAGCAACGTTCGAAACCGATCCAAATATTCATCCTTTAAGAGAAGGAAAAAGGTTCTGGTGACAAAAAACATTCGCAATAGATACGAGCACTAGATGGGACTCTCATAATCAATTTCGATGCGCCTAAATTTGAAGAGTAAAAGTGATAGCTCGGGATCGTTTGTTACAGATCTCTCTAAAAGAATTTCGAAACCGCTTGATTCTAAACATACGAAACGTTTGGCAGCACATATGGCGGTCTCTTTTACCACAAGGATCAATAATGTGCATCTTGTAAAATGAAGATTGAGATGCAAATGGAAGTATTATAGAAGCAGTAAAAAATTCCTAGGATGGGCCAATGTGCTACATTTCCCCTGTTAGGAGGAGAGGCAATGTTCCAGCTCATTGTTTGGCTCTGTATTCTGAGAACATTTCTCATTACACAATTTGGGAGGCGATGCCTCTAGTTTTTTTGTAGGCTTGTTTTCTAAATGATGTAATCGAATGTTTTGATAAATGAAATTCAATTTGCTATCAAAACAAAAGAGAAAACACAAGTGTGCAACTAGAGCTGTTAATTGATCATGCCGTGACATACTGGGTACATATAAGAAATTGCTCAAAATATACCCGATTCATTAGAGCCCTGTATAGTTTGTGACATATCGATTTCGTCTCATGGTAAAATCGTGTATTCACTATCCATACCACTATCGTGTCATGTATGGTGAATTTCATGTCACTCAGTTCTATTCACATGACTGACAACTAAACTCGTTATGACCCAAAACTCATCACGATTCGATCCATTAGGTGATAATTTCATGTTGTGTCTCAATTTTCCATGAGTCAACTTGAGCTAGTACAAAAGTAAGAACCATTCTGTTATCTATAAATAGCACAGAAGTGAAAATTCATTATATTATACTCTATTTTCACCAAGTGCACCACTACAACATCCACCTACAAAGAACTTCAATTCATTGCAAGTGTTAACAAACTCTTCAATTCATTAAAATTTTGATGATTTTCGACAAATGTTCCGAGTTATTTGACCATCTATAAACCCCTGAGACTAACTTCTCCAGAAATACTAAAGAACCTTTGACTATAGCAAGCTCACATGCTAATTCACATCATACTACCTCATATAACTTTTAAATGCCTCTTAAACCCGAAAAGAAAAAGACACTTGTGATATTGTCTTTAACTGGAAATCTTCATAGTGTAAACCTTGAAATATAGTAAGATGTTCCTAACTTGAGAAACATACTTCTCTCAATTCCAGAAGACAAATACATAGCAATGCAGCGTAGAGTAAAGATGATCCAGTAGCTTTTCCTTTGGCCCAAAAATCCTATTAAGTATGACTTATTTCATATGACCCTTCACTTCATTTGGTACAATAGACTTTTTCAAGTATGAGTAATGTTTTAAACGTGCAAAAAAACTTATGTGCACTCATTTTAAAAATTTGTATGATAGTGAACTAGAAAATATTTTAGATGTGAGGTTAATGTATGATGTGCAGACTGTACATTAGTTTGTCGACAATGTTTGGATAGTTTTTTTTCCCTATCTTTTCAAGAATAACATTTTTCTTCAACAAGTGGATTTTTGAAAGGAGCACGGGTGAAAAAGAATCTCAACAATTTAACGGCCTTGTTTAGTTTGGGGTGAGATGTTTTTCACTTGGGTAAAATGAAATGTATTTCTAACGCCTCGTTTGGTTTAGAAATGAAGTATTATTTCATATGGGATGTACCATTTTATTATTTATCAACAAGGTGATCTACCATGTTAAGACTTTCTCTTTTGTTATTGTTACAGATGAATCTCGGTATTTGTTGGAGAATATTGTTCACGAGACTAATAGAATGAAACCTTAATATATCCTACACTCCCCCCCCTCCCCCCGATACATATGTAAGTGTTGACCAGCTCATTTATTTTTAATATCCCCGATTTTGATGGAGTGTGTACTTTAAAATTCTATCTGGTTTTAGATCATTGTGCATTTGGTACGATTTTATATTATATTACATTTCATGTTTGTTAACAATTTTGTGCTCTTACTTGTATAAATTACTAAGGAGGTTTTTCCATCTTCCAGAAAAAGCAAACTTAATCAGATAAGAAATTGATCATTGTATTATTGAAGATACGGTCAGACACCACCACATTTTCACTTCCCATATTAGAATGTGTACAGGCATTATTATTAATGTGTACATAAATTGACCATTGTTAATTTGTTCATGTATTGTTTTTGGCAATCAGATATGAGAGCACCACGAAATGTGTACATGCATTATTATTTTAACTAGTTGGTCCATTATTTAGAATAAATCGCCATAGAAACATCCAACCAGTGTGGCTTACAATATTGAGGGATGTAGTCTTTAAAAATAATATGACAAATGTAGTGCCATACTACCGTAGATGTATACATGACTAGACATTGTAGTCCTCTTAGATTCTATCATTAATTTGGTCCATGGTTTCATATTGATCTTTTAAGGAACATTTAATAAAAAGTTTTCTAATTTTCACTGTATAATTTTCATACATCTATATATATGTTGGTAAATTGATATTATTTATGTTAGATCCCCAATCCACTTTCCGTTAACAAGACTTGTACATCATTCTCACTAAATTGCATGTCACTGAGATTATAGTTTATTGAATGGTTCAAAATATATAAACAACCATGGAAACTAAGTTATTTACTTGATACAAGTTGGTAGGTGGTCCTTAGTGTCCCTAGGGGACAAATAGGACTCTCTTAACAATTAGGCTACGCTTGCTAATCCACGTATCCCAACTTACTCCCACTGACACTAGCACCTATACAAGGCATGAGTAACATGTTTCAGCCTGATTAGTTGCATAAGTACATCATGGTCCCATGATATGATCCTATTACCCAATGGCATGAGCTATCCCAAATATATGTCAAACGACCCTCCTCATATTGAGATGTATGTCCTCCATGCATTTATTGTCAATAATGGATGGGGGATACAAGTGTCAGCTAACATCCCCTAACTAAGAATTTCAGTTGTATGATGCGTACACTAAGGGTCCTCTATAACATAGTTTCTCTCATGGATATGTTATTTGGTTGGAAAGAACATGTCAAAAGGGCGGCAAATATGGGATAACAAATAAAATCGTAAGAATGTTACCAATAATGGTATTCCAATTGTTATGTTAAAATATTTGGATCAGATAGTCTAAAGACATGATTCTTGTGCCCCTCAAACTCCGTAAAGGTCCTCACTGAGGATCTCCTTCTATAGGGCATTTATTATTTGAATTTTTTTAAATGCCAAATCAGTTTGACATGCCACGCGCCATGTTAGAGTAGTGAAGTAGGGATTTCATGTCCGCGAGAATATTCGACGCGAGCACGTCACCTCTAACGAGATGTCCATGCTTCATAGGTCCCCAATACATAGTTATTTTAATGTTAAGATTTTCCATTTGATATGGTGTTGGATAACATTGGCGATTTTTTTATGGTGATGGACGTGGGTATTAATTTATTCCATCACATATACTACAAATCAAATCATAATCGAATAATAAATCAAATTAATGGCATAACCTCCTTCGAAAGGACATGAATTAGATGATCAATATAAAAAATCATATGATATGTTAATTTAAAAACTATACTACAACAACCAATTAACAATCCGGGTTTTCAATTGCTCACCCTCAACCTCCTATCACCACTACAAATCAATCCAGGTTTTAAATTGGCTTGCCCTCAATATCATATCATCACTACAAATCATATGTAATGAAATTAATGATCTAGCTCAATAATTAATAATTATAATTACCTCTTAATAGCTACTTCATATCACGCAAGTAGTAGCTCCCTATCAAATATCCATAAATGAAAAACATGTGTATCAAGGATGGAGACAAATATGAAAAACAAATGTGTTTTTGCACAAACTACCACAATCTACGTACTTGAACTATTTCCTTCTTAAAAAAAATGGCAAAAATGACGAGGGGGGAGGAATTAATAAAAAAACATAATATACTTTTCATTTAATTTTTAGTGCAACCTATTTTCATAAATAATTTTTAACCCCTCCCAAAACATTTTTGGTCTAATGCTGCTCAAGTGGCACCGTAGCGTGCCTGCAACGGTGAAACATTGCTATTCATGTTGTTAAATTAGGCGCTATGTATATGTATATAAATACAAATATATAAACATGAAATTTTTCAATGGTTGAACATGATTTTTTCAAATTCAGATTACAATTCATGTTATTAAATTAGGGGCGCATGCGCGCGCGCACACACACACACAGAGATATATATATATAAATAATTAAAGAACACTAAGAAATTCTAGTGTTATCTTGTAAAATTAAATTGTTTAAGGGTGTATGAATAATAAGAAGAAAAGTTAAAAGAATGAAGTTATTATCTCACTTAATTTAAATGCATGTCTTTTACTTACGATTTAACTGTCATTATGAAATATTGAACCATGCTAATTTTAATAAATTAGCTTCACAACTACTTTTTTTTTAAATGCAAAGTAGATGAAAGTATGTATGTATATATACACACATACACACACACACAAGTATAAAAATATAGTTATATGTCGTCATGTCTTTGCCATGTCGTGTCATTTTTGTAGGTTTCCTCTGTCGACAAGTCCATGTCGTGTCGGGCACGACACACGTATCCGTGTTCGTTCTTTATATTCCCATGAGATGCTTGGATAACATTGATGATTTTTTCCACGGTGATGCATGTTTAAATTAATTTAGGTCCATCACATACATAAAAAAATAGAATCATAATTGAATAGTAAATCAAATTAATGGCATGAACTACTTGCTAAGGACATGAATTAAATAATATAAACAAACATATCAATAAATCTAACTAAAATTCACACAAACAGGTCTACAAATATTTTAATAAATTAATCTTAAAACTATACTACAACAACCAATTGACAATCCGGGTTTTCAATTGGCTCACCCGCAACCTCTTCTCATCAATACAAATCAATCAAGTACAAAACTAATGATATTAATCAATGACCAAGAATTAAAATTACCTTTATTCGTATCAATTCGACAATACTAGTTTATCTTCCTGTAAAAAAACACAAATAAATAAATGACGATACAACGTGAATATGAAAATTTTCAAACATCAGTTGAAATAAACTAATAATTCAAACATAAGTCTTCACTACACAACATGACAAATCCTCAACAAAAAAAATAAAAATTGCACCCAACACAGGTATATGTGTAACATGGGCGATGGGTGATGGGGATGAAATGCAATTTACCTCAGTTTAATAGTAACAGATGGTCGATGGGGATGAAATGTGATGAGGATGAAATATAATGGGTAATGGCCAATGGCAGAGGCTAGAACTAGGCTATAGCGGCTAGGTCTAGAAAGCTAGGGCAGGGGGAAGATGGGTGCGGTGCGGGTGAAGAAGAAAAGAACTGAGTTGTTCCTTTTTGTGTGTCTTTTACTTTCATTTTTTATTTTTTAAGGGTTAGAAGCAGCGGGAGGCTAAAAATTTACAAGAGGGAATCAAAAATTCGTGAAGCCGTCTCATATGGTATACCTTTAGAGACGGTTACTCATTTGCAGTCTTTTTAGATAGTACTTTTTGAGACTGGAAATAAAAGTTGTTTTAAAAAGTATAGTTTTTAAGATTGTTAATTTTTGTTGTCTTAAAAGGTCAGTTTTAGAGACCCAAATTTTTGTCGTCTCAAAACCTCTGTCTTAAAAAGTACTTTTTTGTAGTGACATGACGTCTCCCTGGACGTTCTCCACCTGGGGTATCGACGTCATAGGGAAAGTTACACCAAAGGCTTCCAACGGGCATGAGTTCATCCCGGCTGCCATTGATTACTTCACCAAATGGGTCGAAGATGAGTCATACGCAGTGCTGAATGCCAAGAAAGTGGCCAAATTCATCAAGAAAAACATCATATGCCGATATGGGGTCCCGCACGAGCTAGTATCAGATAACGACTTGCACTTTGAGGTAGAAGTCACATAAGTGGTCAATGAGTATGGGATTCAGAGACACAAATCATCTCCCTACAGACCTCAAACCAATGGTGCAGTTGAAGCCGCCAACAAGAACCTCAAAGCCATCATCAGCAAGATGACCGTAAGTTGTCAAGATTGGGGCGATCGGATCCCGTACGCCCTCTGGGACTACCGAACTTCAATTAGAACCTCTATTGGGGCTACCCCTTACTCTCTAGTTTACGGCATGGAATCAATCCTACCCGTGGAGCTGGAAATACCCTCATTATGCGTCACACTTGAAAGCAAGGTTAGTGAAGAAGACCGGTGCCAAAGACGACTTGATGAGCTGACCCTCCTAGGCGAAAGGAGATTAAAAGCGTTGTATCATATGCAAGGTTACCATCATCGAATAGCGCGATCATTCAAAAAGAGAGTCAAGTGTCGCGATGTCAGAGAAGGGGACCTAGCCCTCAAAGAGATCATAGAACCCATCTGGGACCCTAGAGGGAAATTTAAGCCCAATTGGAGTGGCCCATACATTCTAAAGAAGATCATGTCCGGCGGTGCCGCCATGCTCACTGACTTGGATGGATAAGAGATGGCTCGTCCAATGAACCTGGACCGTCTCAAGAAGTTCTACCCCTAGTCCAAAATATCGGCGCGCTACGACTCTTCTCATCTCCCTTCTATTCTTAGGGAAAAAATCTCTTCATTTCCCTCTACCCATAACTACGTGGGCCTGATCCTCTGCAATAGACCATTTTCAAACAAATTAAATATTTTTCAAAAAACCCCAGAGGTACGTATGTAGCTCATACACCTTACATGAGCACGGACATTTCTTTTTCAGAAAATATTATTCTTTTCTTATCTCCGAGAACAACAGTCCATTCTAACGTATACTTGAACAAAAGGATTATGTATGCCTTAGCGATCGGTATATATAATTAAAAAACATAAATTTCATCAAAAGGCACAGCTATATTATTAAAAACTTTTTTATTTCACTAATAAGAAATTACGGTACAAATTGCATGAGAAAAAGTAACGGATAACTTCATTCCCCCCCACTTTCCTAAAAAGACAAATAAAATCCCCACATTTATTGCCCATTATAAACTCTCCAAGAGTCCTATCCGCAGATACCAGAGGAGCCCGCTCCGTCATCATCATCTGCATCCTGGGGTCCCGAAGCTTCCCCTGCCTGAACCGAGTGCCGTAGGTGCTCCATGGACCGATAATCCCGAACCAGCTTCAGAAAAACCACAACACCTCCCTCCATGGTATTAAATAAGACAAGCCACCTTGGTCCAGTCTCCAATTCCAACATCTTGCTGACCACTCTCCTCCACAACCACTTCATATAAGCCTCGGGGATATGCCAAACTCTCCCAACAGACTGAAAAGGACGGATCAACGGACGCTGATTCTCAAACATAGAGACAAGTCGCATGCACAGACGCTCAGTCAAATCTTCTACCGAAAAGAAGTCCAGTGTTCGAGGTGGCATGACCTGCTCCCAGCCAAATTGATGCAGAAGTCGCCAAGGGAAATCGAAAGAGGTATATCTGAGACCAACTAGCTGGACATACAAGAATTCTACCAGCTCCAAAATAGGCAGCAACTGTCCCCACAAAACACAAGAGGCTGAAGAGGGTACTAATCAAAGCTTTGAATTGAAGGAACTGGACTTGACTGTCAATAGGGAGGACAAGGGGCTTGCCGATCGACAACCCCCTATTTTTGGAAATTCTCTTTTTTCCTCTTTTATCAAAATCAGGAGCTCAATAAAAAATAAATTGATATTCTCAACAGAATTTCAAAAATCCTCTTCCACCCCTATATAATTTCTCATTTTTAAAAAAAAAATCCTTCAAAATCCCAAAAATATCTCTTTTTATGGTCTCAGTAGCAAAGTAAAAAAGCACATGTGCATGAATTCATTCATCATTAAAAAAACACCATTTACATTGCATATATATATATATTCTTCTGTGTTACATCCAATTTTGCAGGAAATAGAAAAAAGCAAAAAACAATGGGACTCACCCCGAACCCACATTCTCTCTCTCCCTCTCTCTAAGATCTTTCAACCCTGCGACGCGCTCCTTTCCCCCTAGGGCAAGACGAAACACCACCACTACCCGAGCCAGAGTCCTCCCCAGACGAAGCAGACGGCACCAAGCAAGAAGGAACTGGGACCACATCCCGAATATGGGCAATCACAGAGGATATTTAGTCTCGGATGTCCCTTAGCCAAGTAGCCGACACCCGGATTTGATGCAAGTAAAAGGCAAAATTAGTATCAAAGCAAAAAGGATCAAAACAGAAAAGAAAGACAGAGATGAATAGGAAAAGATATACCTCAGCTCGAAGAACCTCCTCTGTCAAACCCAGCTGCTCCGGATCCACCGCGTGAGGATGGTATAACATGGGGACCATCCCACCATCAGCTTGCCAAATGTTGTATGAAGGAGTGTGCAACCGTACAAAAGGAACCTCCAAAGTCTCCATCGCCGCAGACATCAGCGGACCACCATCATTGTGGGAAGACCCCACCGCCCGACTCAAACCCGCAGGAGGGAAAGGCAAGGCATCATATATGTTCGGCGCTATCAACTATCTCATCACAAAGTCCATATAGTCATACGGCGCAGCCATATCAGTGTACAACAGGTAGGACTCGCTGATCATCGCCGCGATCCCTGCATCCTCCGGCATCAGGTACTCCCGCCTCATAGACATAGGAGGCTGTGCAGGTGGCACCATCACCTCCTCCTCAGGAATCTACTGAACCATCCTCTCCCTAAGATACCAAAAATGGCCAAACTTATGCGCCAATAAATGCCTCATCTACACGTTCACCCTAGTCACCCCTGTATCCTGAATGGTTGTCCCCTAAAGGTAAAAAGTCACCCGAAAACCGCAGTAGGCATAAGTCAATACAGAATCATAACATGAAAAAACCAAGACTGAAGAGGAAAGAGTCTTACCCTATCAATGGTGAGGCCATTCAAGAGCTGACGCACCGCCTCCAGAGAAAGAGATCCCTTTGACTGCCGATTGGCCTTCTGTCATCGATACAATCGGTAAAAGTCCCCAACAGTCTCGTCCTTGAGGAAAATCAGTTGGGTATTGCACCCAATCACCTAATAGACCCATGTCTGCCAAAGATAAGAATTCACAATAAAAAAGGAGACACATAAGGAAAATGTGAATGCATAAAAATGCGCAAACTGAAGAATACCTCTAGAAGATATGTGGCTCCAGTAAAAGTTTGCCGGAAGCATCGACTGAATGCATCCAAAGAGAAATAGAGGGTCTCCAAAGTCAGGCTCCCCAAATCATAGAGAGGGATGTTCGAAAACATCCTTAAGTACGGCAAGAACCACAAATGGACGGCGTCGCTGCTCAATGCCACCATGAAACCCCCCAACCACCGATCATCACTGCTTCTTTACCTTCCCGAGGCAGTCCAAAAGTCCGTGCCACTTTCGAATGGCACCCTCTGTACCCCTTAAAATTTCGTACAAAAATTCCCAGAAAATCCTGAAAAATTCTCAAAAAAATTCCTAAAAATCCCAGGAAGGATTTAGAACATTTTTGCCAAGAAAATTTTTCATTCCCTCAAGAGAAACCCCTATTTCCAAAGTGAAACTCTCAAAGGCCAAGTAAATCTTCTCCCGGCAACGTCCCCATAGAATCTCTAAGGATCGCCCCTATACCCCAAAAGGTCTCAGACATCCCCGAGCAATACGTCCAATACCTGGACCACCAAATCACTTCCCCAGTGGAGTTTACAACATCGAACTTTCCTTTCCTCCGCAAAGTCTCCAAAATACAGAAGGATTTACCCAGCCATCGGCTCCCCAGCTCAAAAAACATCGCAAGGTAATTTTCCCAGCGAAATTCCAAAGAATCATTCTCCCTAGGCAATATCTCCAAAGGACGCTCTAAATTTTACCCAAGTCATTCACTATTCCCCAGTAGAACCGAAAATCCAATCTTTACCCTCTCTTAGGTCAGAATTGACCTCGATCTTGGATTGTCACCTTAGTTAGGTCAGAATTGACCTCGGTCCTTGATCTTCACCTCCCTTAGCTCAGAATTGACCTCGGTTTTGGATCGTCACCTTAGTTAGGTCAGAATTGACCTCGGTCTTAGATCATCACCTTAGTTAGGTTAGAATTGACCTCGGTCCTTGGTCGTCACCTCTCTTAGGTCAGAATTGACCTCAATCTTGGATCGTCACCTTAGTTAGGTCAGAATTGACCTCGGTCCTCGGTCGTCACCTCTCTTAGGTCAGAATTGATCTCGATCTTAGATCATCACATTTGTTAGGTCAGAATTTACCTCAGTCCTCGATCGTCACATCTCTTAGGTCAGAATTAACCTCGATCCTCGATCCTCAATCCTCGATCGTCACCTTAGTTAGGTCAGAATTGACCTCAGTCTTGGATCGTCACCTAAGACCACAGAATTGGCTTCGACCCGTAGAATCGGTCATCCCAACTTAAGCCCATAGAATTTTCTTCGACCCACAGAATTGGTCATCTCTACTTAAGCCCATAGAATTTGTTTTGACCCGCATAATCGGTTATCCCAACTTAAGCCAGTAGAATTTTCTTCGACTCATAAAATCGGTCACCTCATCTTCAAGACCTCAAAATTGACTTCGACCCGCAGAATTGGTCATCTCTACTTAAGCCCACAAAATTAGCTTCGACCCACAGAATCTGTAATCCCTACTTAAGACCACAGAATTGGCTTCGACCCACAGAATTGGTCATCTCTACCTAAGCCCGCAGAATTGGCTCCAACCCGCAGAATTGGTCATCTCTACTTAAGCCCTTATAATAAGCTTCGACCCGCAGAATCGATCATCCCAACTTAAGCCCATAAAATTGGCTTCGATCTGTAGATCGATCACCTCATCTTCAAGAACTCATAATTGACTTAGACCCGTAGAATTGGTCATCTCTACTTAAGCTTGCAGAATTGGCTTCGACCCTCAGAATCTATCATCCCAACTTAAGACCGCAGAATTGGCTTCGACCCGAAGAATTGGTCATCTCTACCTAAGTCCGTAGAATTGGCTTCGACCCGCAGAATTGGTCATCTCAACCTAAGCCTAAAGAATTGGCTTTGACCCGCAGAATTGGTCATCCTTACCTAAGCCCACAGAATTGGCTTCGACCTGCAGAATTCATCATCTCTACTTAAGCCCGGAGAATTGGCTTTGACCCACAGAATTGGTCATCTTAACTTAAGCCTATAGAATTGGCTTCGACCCGGAGAATCGGTCACCCTCATTTTGAAGCTCGTAGAATTGGCTTTGACTCACAGAAATGGTCATCCTCATCCTCAAGCCCTCAGAATTGGCTTCGACCAATAGAATTGGTCGCTCTCATCTTTAAGCCCTCATAATTGTCTTTGACCCTCTGAATCGGTCGCCCTCATCTCAAGCCCTCGGAATTGGCTTTGACCCGCATAATTGATCATCCCAACATGCTCCTTAGGTCCTTAGAATGGACCTCGACCCTCTGAATTGGTCATCCTTGTTCTTTAGGTCCTCAGAATCGGTCGCGACCCTCTGAATTGGTCATCCTTGTTCCTTAGGTCCTCAAAATCGGCCTCGACCCTCTGAATTGGTCATCCTTGCTCCTTAGGTCCTCAGAATCATCATCGACCCTCTGAATTGGTCATTCTCTTTCAAAAGGCATCATGTGGTGTCATCGACGGCTATCATTTATTCCAAACTCACCCGTCGAGGGTCTCTATAGACATGCCATTTTGTTACCGCTTAAACTCTTTTTAGGTCCCTAGCACCTCCTTTCATCACTACAGACCTTAGTCATACCCCGAGTACTGACCTAGAAGCCATCGGGCACTCTCAGTCTCCGTTTGACCAAAATTAAAAGTCTTCAGCTTGACTGAGACTGAATGAATCTTTAAAGGCCTTAAATCCCCTTTCTAATGGGTCGTCCTGTGTGCGATTCTGATTTACCATGCGAACGAACGACTCGTTTTCCCCCAAAACCAGATCTAAAGGCCACTGAACGCTCCCGTGCTCGTTTGACCAAAGTTAACTCATCAGATCGATCGAGACTGAATGAATCTTCAAAGGGAACTGAATCCCCTTTCTAATGGTCCACTCCATGCTCAATTCTAACTTACGGTAAGGACGAACGATCCCTTTTACTCCCGAAGGTCACCAAATGCTTCCAGGGCCCGATTAACCAAAGTCAACTCCCCAAACCAGATCAAACACTTTGGAATGTCTAAGTAAATCTACTAACCTTTTCAACTGTCTGCCCCGAGGGCAATTCGGATTTACCATGCGGACGAACGATCCATTTGCGTCCGATGATTCCCCTTCCAATAGACCAACGAGCGCTTTCGAGCCACATTTGACCCAAAGTCAACTCTCAAACCCGGGATTGGTCCAAAGTACTTTCGAAGGTCTCAGAATTATATTTCCAACGATCCGCCCTGTCCACAATTAGGATCAATGGTTTGTGCTCAGGAACCGATTTTCCAAAATGGCCTTATAGACACTGCCAAACAACATGTCCCAGACCCTGCCTATCGACAGTGTGCCTAAACACACCTACCGATTGGCAGGACTAGGGCTATACCGATCGGTAATTCCCTGGGCCTATAAAAAGGAGGGCTTGACCTCATTTGCAAGGGGAGCCCAAATCTGAAAGATATCACTCTCAGCAAATCCAGAAAACCTCTCTTGAAGTCAGCATAATTTCCACATCCAAATCCCTTTCCATCCTTCACTTTTCATCATCCTTTGCATCAAACTTTGTGAATTCGCTACCCTCCATCATCATCCAAGTGCAAGGACTTCTCTCCAACATTTAAGATCAAGCTCAAGATCTTCAAGAAGGTTCAATTTTCTCAATTGTCTACTTAAATTCTCATAAATTCGCTTTAGCTTGTTTTATTACTTAGCACTTTTATTCTCTCATCTCACATATCCTAATATACTTTTTATTTAGTATTATTTCACATCTCTTATTTTCATACAAGTAAAAAACCCAAAAAAAAAAAGAAAAAGAGGGTTTGCTCATAAATTTCAAACGGGAATTCTCACACTTTTCTTACACTTTTCTCACAAGTAAAACACTTTTTTACACACACACACATAAATAAGAGAAACCCCCGATTATATTTATGGGATAAACCCCACCCCTCGTTTTGCATGCAGACTACGTGGACTTTGATGCATCTACAGGCTACGTAGGCGTCTCGGGGTAAAATCCAAGATTGGAGTCCTATTTTTACTTTTTCTCTCATTTTCAATTTTTCTCTAATATCAATTCCCTTATATTCTATATATTTTTTCTTAGTAGCGCATTATCCTGTAGAGGGGGATTAAAGGTAATCCTGAGATTATGGATAATTCCCTAATTGGCAATAGTGTTTGAGATTACGCAACCGAGGCAGCTTGGCGTGGCTACTCATACATTAGCTTGTTGTATTAGTCATATTGTATTTCTGTTTATGTTAAATGTAAGCTATAAGGGTTGTAATGTTGTAATGAGAATGATAACGAGTTTTAGGGTGAGGTCAAATGGTACTCGCGAGAGACCAGGTTTGGCAAGGCCTGGGATAGCTTTCATGCTCTACTGAATGACCTCGCCGTGGGAACTTTAGAGGGACCTGGTTTAGAGGATTGAGAAGTGAGGCACCGTTGGGGCTGGTCCTGACCATCTTAGATACACATGGTAAAAACACCGAACGACCCTGACTGTGGAACCTCGGGCGGAGTAGCTTGGAGTTCCATCGGGCATTGAGTTGTGAACCAAACAGCCCTCTACTTATTGTCACATCCACTGTAGGTGATGTCACTAGCCAGGTAAACAATGTCAGATCTGCACTTGAGTAAACCATCGTGGTATATGGGGTTGTCAGGAAGTTGGTGAGCCACCTCTGCGACAACAGCCCCCTGACACACAGTGGTTAGGAAAAAGGTATGTCTTGACATTTAATGTTTATGACGTGGAGACAACTAGTGAATCAGGTATTTAATGTTGTGACATAAAGTATGAGGGATGTATTTCATAGACTTTAATGACTGAGTTTCATCGGGGGTGGTGTGGGGTCTATTTAAAGACCCCAACCACCTTTGAGGGGGAGAGGATCTTTTTAGAGTTAAGAAGTTATTGCTAGAGAGAATACACATCAGAGAGAGTTATTGCAAACCAGAAAGCTTATTCACCCACCATTGTTATTTATTACGAAGTTTTTAATACTTGACAGAGATCCTTGAGGGTGATTGATGTGTTTCTACCTGCTTACCAAGGTGTATCTAGGGTTCTTACTTCTCTATCCCTCTAGCTAAGTTACTTTTAAGTTCCACTACCACTTTCTGAGTTATACACGAGAGATTTACGAGTTTAAACTGAGATTATCTTCATTGAGTTTGTATTCGCATGCCCTATCATTAATCCAAATCTTTGGCCAATTATCTTATCATTACCATACTCAAATAGGGGTTATACCTCCATCTATAATCTAAAGTACCCTCCTACATTTGGCGACTTTGCTGGGGTGGAATTTATTCTAAGTCAGGAGTGTGACGCATGATAATGCTAATCTAAGGCTCAACTTTGATGACATCCAGCATAATGAAGAACAAGATGCAAGAGAACTAGAGGCCCTAAGAGATGGGGCTCCACAAGTAGAGGTGCCTCAGGTTCCGGCGGTGGCAGGCATTCCGGGGGTGACACAAGCTTCCACGAGTGTAGGGTTAGGACCCACTCAGGTCGCGCTCCTCATGAGCAAGTTCTATGAGTTTTTGCAAACCCCAGTAGCTTCAACCATGCTGGGAGGATTGGAGGTTAATGCCTTCATAACACCAGGGGTAGCTCCAACGGCCCCACCAGGTGCAGGTGTAACGGGAACGGTCCCAGCGAGCATACCCTCTATTGTCAATCCAGCATGGGGAACGTCAGGAGCATCGACGGCCCCAAATGTGGCGCCTGCCCCAACTGCGAAGGGAACTCAGCCCGTGGTTCCATTGTTTGTTGCCCCAGTGGCATCGCCCATGGAGTAAATAAGAAAAGAGATGCAAAAGGAGATGCTGAAGTTCATGCAAGCTTCCTCGCAATCTGTTGGCAAGGTAGCTTCGGTCTATGATGATTTTCGAACACCGTATCCTCAGGAGTACAATGACGAACCCTATCTGAAGGACTATATTCCTCCCATTATGAAAAATACACGGGAAAAGGTGGGAATCCGAAGGAGAACATCAAGAGCTTTATTGAACACTTGGGGGAACATTGCAATAATAAGAAGCTTCAGTTAAGGGAGTTTTCCAAATCCTTAACCGACAAGGCATACACCTGGTATTCTCATTTGGCTCCTAGGAGTATTTCCACGTGGGAGGAGATGCATGTATTATTTGTTCAGAAGTTCTTTCTAGCAGAGGATGAGTTTACTTTGACCCAACTGGGTAGGGAGAAGCAATGACCTGGGGAAGAAGTGGTAGCCTAATCGAAGGTTCGGAGAAAGATCCCTGGACGTAAGGGAGGAGGCCAAAGAGTCTAAGTTATTACAGATCTGCACTGAGGGGCTGCTTCCTAAGTATATCTGCTATCTCATTAATGAGATGCGCGAGAGGAATTTCTTGACATTCTTGAACGCAGCGAGAAATATATCTTTGGTGGTACGTCCTAATTCGGTGGCAGTGCCCATAATGTTCAGGAAGCTGATGCAACCCACCGGGGGTAGATCTCAGCCCCCATGTGTAGGGTACACCGAGGGAGGGGATGGGGGTAAGGCACCGAAAAAAGATAATAAGAGGAAGTTCGAAAGAGACAGGGAAGACCCACCGCCATTGCCTTGTACAGTAGAAGAAGCTGTTAGCTGTTACAATGCGATGGTCCAAGGAGGAATGGTCTATGAGCCAAAGGGCATTCCCATCGGGGAGCCCGATGCGGCAACGAAGGCGGATTTAAAGTATTACCAGGTCCATCGGAGGATCTAGCACCCAACAGAAAGTTGATTCACGTTAAGGAGAGTTATTGACAAGTACGTGAAGGCAGGAACGTTGTAAATCCCTCCACAGAATGTCAATAATAACCCACTACCGGCACATGGGGCCAATCTAGTGGTGGATCCTCCGATGGACCTGGCAATACTTTGGAAGTTGATTCACGCTAAGGAGAATTATTGACAAGTACGTGAAGGCAGGAACGTTGCAAATCCCTCCACAGAATGTCAATAACAACCCACTACCGGCACATGGGGCCAATCTAGTGGTGGCCTACGATGAAGAGGCAGAGAGAGGAGAAAGAGAAGAGTACGAAGTAGCTTTGGAGACCTGTACCAAGGGAATGGCCAATGTGGTCTTAGCCTATGATGAAGCAAGAGATAAGGACGTGGAGGACGTATACAGCGTTGAAGGTGAGGAAGTAGATCCGAGCCTAGAGTACAGTGCAATCTCAAAATGCCCAAAGTTCACCTGGTTCTTCGACCAAGTGAGAATCCCAAAAGAAAGCAGGTTGAAAATAACCCAGGAGATACTGGATATTACGAGGAAAGACGCAGTCCCTTCGCTGAAATGGAAGAGACCCATGGCCACGCTGGTAAGAAGGTTCCTATCAGAGGTGACTTTCAGTCGATAGGGCTGTGAGATTCCCTCATAACAGGCCATTGTACGTGACTGCCAGCATCAACGGAGTTAGTTTTACTAGGACTCACATGGATGTGGGAGCTTCCATCCATATCATTCCCATTAACTCCTTTCATGCAGCCAATATTCCAGAAGAAAGGCTGGTCCCCATGCCTTTGGTAATATCGGGATATGATAACCAATCTTCCAAATCTATTGGATATGTTAATGGGGGGATTATGATGGGAAACTTGAGTTCTCATATAAAGTCCCACGTGATAGAGAGTGCAACTTCCTATCATCTGCTAATAGGAAGGGTGTGGATGCACAACCAAGGGTTGGTTCCTTCCACGTACCACTAGTGTGCTAAGGCCAACATCAAGGGGACATAAGTGACCATTAGGGCTACAAAGAGGCCTTTCATTATCGAGAAAGATCACTTGGTGGACATAAAATTTTATTCTGAGTTGGAAGAGGACATTCGGGTCCTAACGAGAAGGATGGAGGGGGCCTGGGTCCCCTCGATCAGAGACCAGATGGGGCCCTTGAATGAGCAGAGTAAAGAGGTTACGAGCAGCGCAAGAGTAATGTTCGAAGAAGCTCACCAGGCGGTCCCTCGGCCCCAATGCATCTCGAAGCAACTTAAAGACAGGATGAGGCCCAGAGTGGATCCGATGGAGCATAAGGTCCAAAAAAAAAGGGTGCTGAGCCGATTCTCAGAGAAAAGAGCGGCCGAGGCATCGAGGGAGAAGAAGAGGAAGGCGATCACCACTACCAGCAAATAATGCAAGAAAGTAATTACTGAAGAAGGAAAGGTGGTGTATCGATTATAATGGTGTGAACGGGCGGCCGAGGAAGCTGATGATGAGGCTGACCCGGTATATGAATGCTTTCTGGTGGACTAACGAGGACAGTGTATGGTGATAGACAATTCCAGCATACAGGAATTTATGGAGGAAGTCGTCGAAGAACCAGAGTACATGGCAAATCGACCAAAGCCACAGGCACAAGAGCTAGAGTAGTTTAACCTGGGAAAGAAGGGGAGGACCCAAGGCCCATATTCATCTCAAGGGACCTCAATGTGGAGAAACGAGGGGCCTTGGTTGAACTGATTCATGAGTTTATAGACGTCTTCGAGTGGAAGTACACAGAGATGGAAGGGCTGGACGAGGAAGTGAGTTGTCACAAGTTGAACGTGATGCCTTCATCCATTCCAGTAAAACAAGCTATGAGAACGTACAAGCCGAAGCTCGATTTGAAGATCAAGGAAGAGGTTCAACGCTTACTAGCGACAGGGTTTATCAATCCCATACAACACCCGATCTGGCTGTCCAGCATTGTCCCAGTAGAAAAGAAAGATAAAAATCAAATAAGAATCCGCGTGGAATTTCGAGATTTAAATAGAGATTTCCCCAAAGATGAGTTCCCCCTACCCTCTATTGATGGCTTGATAGATGCAACGTCGGGTCATGAGATGTATAGCTTCATGGATGGGTATGTGGGGTACAACCAAATCAAGATGGACCCCTCAGATGCGGAAAAGACAGCATTCCGAACCCCGTTGAGTAACTTCATGTACAGGGTGATGCCTTTTGGACTCAAGAATGCTGGGGAGACTTACTAGAGAATAATGATGGCCATTTTCCATGACTTCTTTCACAAGTTTGTGGAATTCTATGTAGATGACTTGGTCATCAAGTCGAGAAAGGAGGAGTCCCATCTGAGCGATTTGAGGAAGGTGTTTACCCGTTGTAATAAGTTTAAACTAAAAATGAATCCGCTGAAGTGCGTTTTCGGGGTGATAAGTGGGAAATTCCTAGGCTTTGTGGTTGATCAATAAGGGGTGCAGATGGACCAGGACAAACAATAGGCGATCCTAGAAATGCCGTGTCCGATAATGATGAAGGAGATAAAGAGTTTCCTCAGTAAAGTCTCCTACCTTAGGAGATTTGTGCCTGGGTTACCAGAGATAACATACCCACTAATGCATCTGCTACGAAAGAACACGAAGTTCAAATGGGAGGCAATTCACTAAGAGTCTCTTGATGGACTGAAGGAGCTGCTCATCTCACCACAGACCATGGTTCCACCAAAGGCGGGAATACCGTTGCAGCTGTACCTCACATCCACCACAAGGTCCCTGGGAGCTTTGCTGGCATAACAGACCGATGGGCAAGAACAACCAGTATATTACCTCAACAGGATCATCCATGGGACGGATATCAGATATAGTAGCTTAGAAAGGCACTGTTTGGCCTTAGTATTTGTAGCGCAAAAACTTAGACATAATATGTTGTCTTTTACAATTCATATTGTAACTAGATGTGACCCCATTAAGTATTTTCTTGCAAGAACCATATTGATTGGCAGGGAAGCTAGATGGTTCATTATCCTCTTTGAATATGACTTGAAGTGCGTGGTTCCTTGCGCAATTAAAATCCAGGCGTACGCTGATCTGTTGGCCATTTTCCCTTTGGGAACCTTCGAGCCACCCAAAAAAGATATTACAGGAGACAATTTGCAGGTCAACCATCTAAGCACAACAGACGAGGAATGGATAATACAGTTTGATGGGTCATCGGTAGAAAAGAAAGGAGGGGCAGGGGTCATTCTTTCGAAAGGAATGGAGGAGAGTTGCCTTTCCTACAAGTTAGATTTCCCTTGCTCTAACAACGAGGAAGAATATAAAGCGTTGGTGTTGGGATTGCTAGAGGCGCTTCGAAGAGGGATCCGTTCACTCTGCATCAAGGGGTATTCGAACTTGGTGGCTAAGCAAGTAAACGGGGAGTACGCGTTAAAACACGTGGGCTTGGTGCCCTATAGAACAATCATCCAGAGACTTCTTTGCCAGTTCCATCAAACCAAAGTCAAAAGGCAGCTTAGAATGATGAACCGATACTCAGACGCCTATGCCACCGTTGCCCAGAAAATGATTATGAGGAGTGATACAACTAATGTCGTGATTCAACGAAAACCAGCTCCTTTGATCGTACAATTAATTTTACCAATGGAGGAGGACACGAATTGGAGGGGAGAGATTAAGAGGCAACTGGATACTGGTGATGGAACGATGGAGCTCAGAGAATTGGCCCAGTACTTTACAAACCAGGGGAACCTTTACTTCAGAAACACAGGAGGATGGCTGTCAAGGTGCATCGACCTAGAAGAATCAGGGCAGAAATTGAAGAAAATGCATGAAGAACACTACGAAACGACTGAGATTCCCCTTTATAGAAGAATTCAAAGGGAAAGGTTTCTGGCCTAGGATGAAGCAGGAAGCAGCCGATTTACAACGGAGGTGCGATAAATGCCAGTTGTTCTTTGAGGCAGAAGAATGTCATTTCGTAAAGACTCAGCCTGACTGAAGATAACCCTATATTGACTTCATTAAAGATGGAGTTATCCCAACAGAGAAAATTGATGCGATGGGACTCCGGCGAAGGTCCTTGAGATTCTACGTCCAAGAGGGACAACTTTATCAAAGGGGGTACTTCAACAGGTCATTACGTTGCATCACAAAGGAAGAAGAGACTAAGGTTCTCAAACAGGCGCATCATCGAGCTCATATAGGGGGGGCCAAGTTATATAACTAGTTGACGACTTTGGGGTACTATTGGCCAATGATGGAGAAAGATTTTGCTGAGTTCGTTCGAAGGTGCAAGGCTTGCCATCTTCATGGAAATATGATACAGGCCTCGTCAGTGGACCTACACTCCCTGGCAACGCTTTATCCTTTTCACACATGGGCGTTTGACCTAGTAGGGGCAATACACTCCTCGTCGAGGGGGAAAATATAGATCCTAGTTGTAACGGAGTGTTTCACAAAGTGGGCCGAAGCGATACCGCTGAGAAGGGAAATAATAGGGGTAGTAAGCAACTTCATCAGAGAATACATCATTTACCGTTTTGGTATCCCAAAGGTCATTTTGTCAGATAACGGAACCCATTTCGTTAACTCAGAGGTAACGATGCTCACGAATAAATACTCCATCATCCACCACACTTCGGCGGTGGCATACCCAAAGGGGAACGATCAAGACAAAGCAACTAACTAGACTTTAGTCAATATTTTGGCTAAAACGATGGAGGATTTACCAGGATCGTGGGATGATAAGATACCGGCCGTTTTATGGGCCTATCGGACGACTAAGAGGAAGCCTACGGGGTATATGACGTTCTCTCTTATTTATGGGGTTGAGGTAATTCTCCCGGCAGAGTTAGAGGTTCCCTCGACTCGATATTCTCTACAAAGTAGCATGCCCCCTCAGAATAGACACGTAGAGTTGGAAGCGTTAGATGAGCACAGGGATAATGCGATGCAACACTTTCAAATGTATACGAGGAAGCTCTCCAGGGCATATGACAACTTGGTGAGACTAAGGAAATTCGTGGAAGGAGATCTCGTGTTAAAGGCAACAGTTAAACATATTTGGGGGCTTCCTCTACCTAAGTTTGCAGCGAATTGGGAGGGACCTTTCATCGTAAAGGAGGCTCATGACTCAGGTTATTTCTTAATTTCTAAGATAGAAGAAGACAAGCCATTTAGGATTAACAACAAATGGTTGAAGGTCTATCATGTGTAAGCCATTACGTTTGTAGTCACCAATGTACCTACCTGATATGAATATACGAGTTCATTTTGTTTATGAAGGTTCTCTTTATTAATAATTCAAATAGAGATGAAAGAACTACAAAACTTCATGTCATGATCTATGTAAACGGTTGTAACGTAAAGAAGTAGCATGGGAATAAGTTTTCTTTTCCATTCATATACTTTGGGGCATTACAAAAATGGGAACTATCGCCCAAGGATTACATAGGAGGAAAGAAAAAAATACATATATAAGAAACTCATTAACACAAGACGAACCACAGATCAGGGGAAGAAAAGAAATCTCCAGGGAGACTCGAAGAGGCTACTTGGCAGGACCGTTGGGCGTTGATAGAGACCTCTAGTCTTATTTGTGCCTATGTACGCTCGATCAAGAGTTTCTCTCATTTTGACTTCGCCGTGCGCAGAGCCCCTTTGAGGTCCTCCACCTCCCTATTAATGGCTCCAAGAAGAGTTTCTAGCTCGGACAACTTATCTTCCTCGATACGAAGATCCTCTCGATGTTTTTTAAGGAGCTCCCTCTGGCTGTCTAATCGCAGGTTCTTCAGAGTCTTTAAGTGAGCAATGAGCCAGTCAAGGCAGAACCCATCACAACCCAGTTCCCTCAGATAGCCCAAAAACTGGTTGAGGAGGGGTCTGGTCACATTCGCAGTTGGAGTGTTGGCAATTTCAGCAATCACGGTGGCCATGCCTTGAAGCCTATGGCTCATAACTGGGATGTTTGAACGCAGGCAGTCCACCGTGAAGGCCTCGGGATGATAGCTCACAAGTTGCTCAATGACTAGGCGATGGTTGGCAGATATTTGGGGAGAGCGTTGGAGGACCATCAGACAAAAAGCGGGAGGAGCCAAGTCTGGCAGAGGAAGCTCACACCCAGATTCGCTCTCCGTAACAGCACCTATCGTGGAGCCTTGATTATCATGGCTCGATTCCTCGGAGGAGACAGGTTCACGATGTGGCGAGGCAACAGGCGAAGGAACTGGTGGAGAACCCTCCCGAGTAACCTGAGAACATGTGGGAAGAAATAATGAGCTCACGAAAAATCTTAACAAGTGTTTGCATTGTTAAGTCACCGTCATAGGTGGAGTTTCTGAAAAAAACCTTAACAAGTGTTTTCGTTGTTAAGTCACCGTTATAGGTGGAGTTTATGGAAAAACTTAACAAGTTTTTGCGTTGTTAAGTCACCATCGTAGGTGGAGTTTGTGAAAAAATCTTAACAAGTGTTTGCATTGTTAATTCACCATCATAGGTGGAGTTTGTGAAAATATCTTAACTAGTATTTGCGTTGTTAAGTCACCGTTATAGGTGGAGTTTATGAAAATCTTAACAAGTGTTCGTATTGTTAAGTCACTGTCATAGGTGGAGTTTGAGAAGCTAAGAAATACAGAGGAATCAGAGAAGTACCTCAGCAGCAGCAGGAGCGAGATTAGTAATTACCACGGGAGCCATAATGCTAGAAACCGTGGGAGGCGGATTCATTACCTCAGCAGCCTCAACAGAGCCCTTGGATGTAGACACTTCAGGGGTGGGCACACTCCCCTCTCCAGCATAGGGTACTATGGCTAACATGGGCGCATCATCGGAAGGAGTTGTTGGACCTTCCAAAGATGCCCCAACGAGAGCAGCTGCACCAACATGGGCTTAATGAGGGATAAGGCCACTCAGCGCAAAAGGTGGAGAAAGACTTGGAGAAAGCTATAAATGAAAAAAAAAATAAGTGTTAGATAGAAGTAGTAAGCGTAAAAGGATAAGAGAAAGGCAATACACATAGCTTACCCCCGTTATGGCACTGAACAGAGGGACCGCGGTAATGGGCCTTGTCAATGATAGGGGAAGGAGAATGTTGGCTATCAGCGATGCCACTTCCACCTACGATTGCCCAACATGTTATAATTGAAGAATAAAACAATGGGGCAAACATAGGGTGTAAGGATGGGAAAGAAGTTTACTTGTGGGGCACTTTCTTCGACTACAGCAAGGGGAAGAGAGACCTCTGGCTCCGATGGCAACTCAGAAGAAGCTGAAACAGTTGCCTCGGGCTGGTCATGAATCTCAGCAGTCCCCGTGGTGGCAACCCTGGCCCGATAAGAAGATAAATGGGGCGAATAGGTAAGGCTGATTAAGGGAGAACGGGGAAAAGCAACAGAGGCTGGGGGATACTTCAACGTCCCCCCACGAAACGGCTCACTTCGGGGATGGGGGGATTGGGAGGACTGACCCTCACTTCCTCAGATCCCTGCAACAAAGATAACAGGTAATAAGTAAGAACGCTATTTCGAGAGAAGAAGAATGAGAAATAAAGAATGCACATATACCTAAGATCCGAAGGGAGAATGAGAGGATATAACCACTGGTGATGACGGCGAAGAAGCAGGGGCAGAAGGAGCTGGTGATGGAGGTCGCTCAGGTGTCTGTTTCTTCTAGGGCTTAGTATCCAATGTCTTCCTTCTTGAGCCCATGGCACCACCACTTTCAGGAACCTTCAACCTTCTTCTTCTATTTGTAGGGGGCTCACTAGGATCCACCACTATTTTGGGGAATGCACTCAGAGGAGGAATGGGCACTGCGCGCCATTGGAATTCGGCGTTTATTCGGGCAAATTTGGTCTCTACCCGTCTCCTCAGTTCTTCAGCTAGTTACGGAGACATAGAAGGGGGAACAGAGGCGATTGGGAATGCCCCTAATGGAGTTTGCATTTGATCTTTGGCCTTAGCATTCTTAGACTTGGACTTTTGGTCTTTCTTGGCAGGGGGCTCAGTAGGCCCTTCTCCCATGGTAGCTTCGGCCGTGGGGACAGATGGTTTGGGAGTAGTAGTGGCCTTGGGTTTCAGGGTGGCAATTGGGATCATTGGCCAATGAGGGGGTAGTTCATCAAGAGATTCTTTAATAGTCTTGCTTAAGGGAAACTCAATCCCAAGCATGGAGTTCCCCTTTAGACCCAACTCAGACGAAGAAAAGGAAAGGACTGGGGGATATTGAGGGGGGACTGGATGTACTCATCAATCATGTCCAACTGCTCCAGATGGAACTTCATGGCAAAGGATGTGGATACGTCTCCCTTTCTAGTTTCACTCGGAAGGGTGACACGCCCATAAATGGTGGATGTCACACCACGCACTGCAGCGGCAGTGTAGAAAGTGTGTGCCTCAACAAAGGTGGCCTTGGAGTGGTTGTCCTGGAACACAGGTCGAGGATCCCCCTAATCGAACCCAAATTGTCTGCTGCATCTATCAGGATTGTAAGGCTCAGAACTATAGCCCCATTCAGTATAAGAGGGGAGGAACCCCGGGGTGAAAAGAAGCACTACGGCTTGTAACGGATCTTCTACAACTGGGTTAAATCTGATCATTGTGGCTGCAGCAGGAAAGAAGTACGAACTATGGACAAAAGTGGAATCGCTATATGGCCTCATTACGAAGGAGCCTAGGTGGTAAAAAAACCCATTATTTCCTTTCGACTTTGCTTCTTGTGGAAATACAAGAGGCGTGGGGGCTTAATACCTTCGCTTACGGGCAGGGAAACTGACTTCGCAGCGATGGAAGGAAAGAGGGTATATAGAAAGCCAGTCAATATGATGTTGTTGGCGAAATTCGTCAAGTTGTAACGGCCCAGTGATCACTCAATGTCAATATGGGTTCGATCCAACCAGGTGTAGAGGGACCCCAAGGCGATGGCGGCCACAGGTAGGTTGAATCCTCTGGACAAACGAACGAAAATGTTTATCAGGTCCCTCCTAGGTTGATCGTTGGGCTTTCCAGTAAGAAAGAACCGTGAAAGTTGTACGAGTATGTAGGGTGGTAGTTCCAGGGAGGTACCTCTACCACGGCCCGTTACATCAGTGGCATCCTTCGGCGTCGGAGCTTCGAAGAAATAATTGATAAGGGGGGAAAAGGTGGCTTTGTTTGACGGACCGGTGCAACTGCGGCAGATATGATCCAGCTCGACCTGATCGGTAGCCTCCTCGGCATCCAGCGGCTCATCATGATAGGTAAACTTGCCCATGGGCTCAAACCCAAGGAGTTCATAGACATCCTCCAATATAATAGTAAACTCCCCCCATGTAGTGAAGAAGGTGTGGGTTGTGATGTTCCATCGGGAGACTATCACTTGAAGTACCGCATTGTGCTTCGAGAGAGTGAACTCGCCAAACCAATAGGCTCGATGCAACCAAACCTTCGCAAGAGCAGCAGCGTGGGAGCTCTACATATGTGTGTGCCAATCAGTAAAATGGGTTGGTGACCCCCGAGGTGCTTCAAAATTGATCTGGGAATAAGGAAAGTCACCACGGTCCAAACGGAAGCGCATAGTCCCCTCGGGTGGAAGATAGCCCCACTTCAACAAATCTACTTCTTCATCACCCAATAGTATGGATCGAACTTGGATGAGAAATGGCAGGTCTTACACGCCTCAGAAAATTTATCATCTTCTTCTTCAAAGATGGGTGCCCGACGATAGAATCGTAGTTGCTCTTGACGAGCAGCGACCAGGGCAGCGCCGCTAAGGGCGGTGGCAGCACCAATAGCGGCAGAAGGGGAACCTGGCTGGGTAGCGGTAGCAACCATGGAAATACTTGAAGAAGCCATGAGAAAGCTCTGATGAGTGGTACAGCTGGGTAAGGAGGGATAAGAGCAAGGAGAGAGGAGCACAATCACAAATGGTGGTGCAAAAGGGTGAGAGAAGGAGGAGACTACGTAAAGAGGAGGGCAACAATGGAGGTCGCATAGAGTTTCTCTCTCTAAAGGAAGCGAGGAGTTTGAATAAGATAAATAAGATGAAGATATAAGGGTTTTGAAATAAAAGAGACGTTTAAAGGGTTTCAAACTCGACGGTTGGAGTTTCCCACCATCACACGTGTAAGGGCCACCTATAATCATTTCAAATGAACACCTGGCACCTCGGGAAGGGCCTCGATAGGTGAAAAGACAACGTCACGTCGAATACAAAGCGACGTCAGAGGAATAAAAGGGGTTGCCTTCTTAACCAAGTTTATGTTTTGGCACCAAATTGGTGTCAGACTTATCCATCAACGACCAACGGACAATATGTTTCAACGATTCGAAAAAACCTTATTCAAAGGGTGACTCAATTACATCGGCAAGCATTTCTTCTTTTCGGAACAGAGCGAAGCATCCTAAGTGAGAATTTTACTTACCAGCCCAAACGAGTATTTGAGAAGTTTAGTAGGCCTCTTTGGATAACTTTTAAATAATAAAGCTAAAACGGTTGAGGCTCAGTATGAGGAAAAAGTGGCGATGTCCCTTCGCCCAAGCCCCAATGACAATAGCGCTTCGGCTTAGGTACATCGGGGAGAATTTTACTTTTTCGAGGAGATTATATTATTGTGGTTCTAATGAAGAGAGGAACCCAGAATTTTTTGACACAGAGAGGGTTCATTGGATTGAGAAGTTTCGTGCAAACATTTCTTGTTCCAACAAATCTCTTCCCGAAGGGGCAAATGTAGAGGGGGCTTAAAGGTAATCCTGAGATTAGGGATAATTCCCTAATTGGCAATAGTGTTTGAGATTATGCAACCGAGGTAGATTAGTGTGGCAACTCATACGTTAGCTTGTTGTATTAGTCATATTGTATTTCTGTTTATGTTGACTATAAGCTATAACGGTTGTAATGTTATAACGAGAATGATAACGAGTTTTATGGTGAGGTCAAACGGTACTCGTGAGAGACCAGTCTTGGTAGGGACTAGGAGAGCTTTATTGCTCTACCAAATGATCTCGCTGTGGGAACTTTAGAGGGACCTGGTTTGGAAGATTGAGAAGTGAGGCACCGTTGGGGCTTGTCCTGACCATCTTAGATACACCTGGTAAAAACACCGAGGGACCCTAACCGTGGAACCTCGGGAAGAGTATCTTGGAGTTCCATCGGGCGTTGAGTTGTGAACCAAACAACCCTCTACTTAATGTCACATCCACTATAGGTGAATAGCAGATCTGCACTTGAGTAAACCATCGTGGTATTTGGGCTTGTCAGGCAGTTGGTGAGCCACCTCTACCACAACAGCCCCTGACACACAGTGGTTAGGAAAAAGGTATTTCTTGGCATTTAATATTTATGACGTGGAGACAACTAGTGCATCAGGTATTTAATGTTGTGACATAAAGTATGAGGGATGTCTTTCATAGTCTTTAATGACTGAGTTGCCTCGGGGGTGGTGTAGGGGCTATTTTAAGACCCAACCACCTTTGAGGAGGAGAGGATCTTTTGAGAGTTCATAAGTTATTGCTAGAGAGAATACACATCAGAGAGAGTTATTGCAAACCATAGAGCTTATTCACCCACCATTGTTATTTATTACGAAGCTTTTAATACTTGACAGAGATCCTTGAGGGTGTTTGATGTGTTTCTACCTTCTTACCAAGGTGTATCTAGGGTGCTTACTTCTCCCCACCTCTAGCTGAGTTACTTCTAAGTTCCACTACCACTTTCTGAGTTATACACGAGAGATTTACGAGTTTAAACTGAGCTTATCTTCATTGAGTTTGTATTCGCATGACTTATCATTAATCCAAAGCTTTGGACAATTAGCTTATCATTACCATACTCAAATAGGGGTTACGCCTCCATCTATAAATTCCCCGATTAGATTTATGAAATAAACCCCACCGCTCGTTTTGCATGCGAACTACGTGGACTTTGATGCCTCTACAGGCTACGTAGGCGTCTCGGGGTGAAATCCAAGATTCAAGTCCTATTTTTACTTTTTCTCTCATTTTCAATTTTTCTCTAATCTCAATTCTCTTATATTCTATATATTTGTTCTTAGTAGCGTGTTATTCCATATGCATTATCGTTCCATCGTAACGATCAACGTAAGGATAACCACGTAAATCCTATTTTCTAATATTATTTTTACATTCCTACGGATGACTCATTTTATCTCTTCCATGGTACAAGTCGATGACTCCTATCTCCATTATATATACACATGCAAACAGATCACGGGGAAAATAAAGGAAAATAGCGAAAACCTATGAGAGACCGTAAGGGCGGAATGGGTGCCTAACACCTTCCCATTTCGTAACTTAGCCTTCGCACCCTTTTGAATCATTTTGGTTTCGTATACATCAGTATGTCTTCGAATGCTGTCCTTTGGGATGGCTCGCTTTCTTTTGTCTATTTTTAAGTAAAACAGACTAGCGACTCCATCTCTCTACATTTCTCACGCGCGGGACCTAGGATCCTCACGCTACCCTCCCGCCGCGAGGTTCGGGGATGGACACAAATATCAATTACAAAATATCAATCAACTCTTCGTAGACTCGTTACTCGAATTGTTTATAAAATAATTCTTCAGAGTCTTGTTACGCGAATTCATTAATGATCATTCAACTCTACGCAGTCATATACCGGAATACATGAAACCATAAAAATATCAATTACAACATTATGTTTGCCAAGGTAAATTGTGTGGAACAAACAAAGAGAAAAACATGTACATATCAATTATAAAATGTAATGTTACAAATTCTTGTCCACTAAGATTGCAAAAATTTTAAATGCAAAATCTTCTGCATTTCATTTGGAGACTTGTTCAAAATGTAATTTCAAATTATTGGGATAATGGGAATGGTTATGCTCCCTACTACGGATGCCCCTGGTAAGAACTTCGCAGCACCTCCACAACCCTACCTTCTCGTGGGGTTACGAATTTCGTTGATTCTCCACCAAAGAACAAACATAGAATTGGCACCAAAACGTACATGAGAGCAGATAACATTGGCCCTTAGTTGTTGTACGTTGAAAAAGGAAGGATCGACAAGAGAATGTTGGATGAAAATATAAAAGCAAGTCCCGCAAGCACTTCAAGAATAACAACTGTATATGTCCATATATAGGTGATCCATTCGTTAAGCAAGTTTGCCCATGTATAGTCAATAAAACTATCATGATAGAGTACAAAACTTATTACAATAGCAACCAAGTTTTCTATCAATTCTATCATTAAACTAATCGATTCAATTTTATCAATCCAAGCTTAATGGCCACTCACTCCAAGATACCATTTTTTTACTTCTCAAAACTTTTAATTCTCTTATTTGTATCATGGGGAACGAAACCAAACAATAAAAATCCAAAACATGGACATGAGGATGCGGGTAATTGGAAAAGAGAATTAGTTTTTGTTATATTTGAACCCACTTTACAGAGGAGAGTGTGAAGAACTTAAAACTAAAATTAACATAAAAAAATTAACTAAAATTAACACAAGAAATTCAATAATTGTTATGTATAGACCTGCTATTTCTTCCTGACAGAATCCTCTAGTTTATAACTTGTTGCTTGAATTTTCGAATGGCTGACCTTCGACATTTGACATTTGACAGATAGTCTTTGCCCCGTCACGTTTTCCATGAAGTTTCTAGTAGTTTTCATTGATGTGTCGAGGCTTTTTGTAGTATGTAAAATAATAGGAGTTAATGCCCTAAGTTAAGACTTCAACTGCAAGTGGTCTTCAAGAAATTTTCACACCTTTATTTCACATGCTCTGCATAATTGTTTCAATACGACACCATACATAAGTTGCATACACGCTTGACATTAATATCCTTACCCAAAAATCAACAATCACCAAACTAATATATAAAAATTAAGTGCATATGAAAGAATGTTCAGAATAGACCAAATTAAAATAAAATAAAGGCTATCATTATCCTATCTTGGCGGTGAAATGTTCAAAAATCGAAAGAGATTAACAATGATCTCATAAGTGATTAAATGAGTATCATTTGAACAATGATTTTTATTGTTAATCTTTAACTTATCATTTAAAGAAATATAGAGCTCTTCCAAGAAAAAATCTAACATGTGTCTAGTTAAAGAAATAATCTATATATTTGACTGAATGTAACATGTGCTAATAATTAAAAGCATAAAATTTAAACAAAACTTTAACAATTAAAATGGTTATGCAAAGGATGCGACTGCTGAATGGTGTCATATTGAATAGATTAACAAATACGACAAGGGTAACTAAGAGTACTGATGTCAAGCGTCTATCCTTTTCTATTGGTACCTCAAGAAACCTCACTAAGAATAGATTCCCTATAAATCAAACTAATAACATATTACACATATACGATTGCAAATCGTTTATCCCTTTCTCTTGGTATTCAAGAAATCCCGCTAAGAAGAGATTCACAAAATAATCTAAAAGTGTGACTGAAAATGTTGTTCCATTTTCAAGTGTAATATATTGATCCATTTCCATGTGTATTATGTTTTTCCATTTTTAAGATATCAAAATTCATCTCAGGACTCTAACAACTCATGAACAAAGATACTTAGTTGAAGCCATTTTCTGACATGAAAAGTTCCATATATTAAATTATAAAACATAACAAAATAGTATACCCACCATTAATGCATACACACCAAAGTATGTTCACGACACTTTATGGGTTCCAAAACATACAAAAATTGTGTTAAAATAGAGCCAATAACTACATTTAGGTACACAAAGACATGTATGGATATAAGGCTTCATCTTCAAACAAAAATAATTTTGAAAAATGATTTACAAATAGTTTTGCCAAATAGTGGAAAACAAAAATGAAAAGAGAGGCTCACAGACCTTTCTTGTTGCCTATAAATTTTCCCTCATGTCTTCAAGAAATGAATATTGAGTTAGATCCATCAAAAAATAAATATAGAAATAATTAAGAATTTTCATATTTAATCAGTTCAAGATCCCAACATAATGAAAAACAGACCTTGCAAAGGACATATAGTTATAGTAATCTGTGAAGAGCATCCATCTTGTACAAATCCCCTTGGAAGCCTAGAATCCAACAACATAATAGCACAATCAAAATAAGAAGTAGAAAATACCCAAAATAACATTTGCAACCTAAATGAAACAAAGAATCAAAAGCCCTAATCGAAATGAAGTAAAGACTTAAAATTGATTAGATTTGGAAAAATACTTAGATATGCAATAAAAACCTACTTGGATCTGTACTAAAAATTGATTACATCTGGAAAAATACTTGAACAAACATTGAAAAAAATATGAAATTGTACATGAGTCGCACAACGAATTTGTGGGTGAAGATCGAGAGTGAGATCTTTTGTGTTGTGGGTTTGGTGAGGAACTGACGTTAGAGAGAGGGAGAGTTGTTCCGGCTAAAGTACAAATGGAAGGAGAGTTGTTTGATTGATAGAAAGAGAGTAGTGTACTCGGCTAGTACATAAAGGTTTGAATGCGTTAATTTCCTATTTTATCCATGTATTTGAATTTTGGGTAAAGGGAGGAAAGGAAATAAAGAACAGGGGGAACTCAGATATGTAGGGAACAAAAATTGTGAGAGGGGTATTTTAATCTCAACCATTAGATCGTTGCCTTGTTGGCTTCGATCTGAACCGTAAAATGTCTTCCCATCTTATGAATAGTGAAAACACCATTGTAATTTATATATATATATATATATATATATATATATATATATATATATATATATATATATATATATATATATATATATATATATATATATATATATCAACATACCTATTTTTTAAAATAGTAAAAAAATAATTTTGAAATGATATTTTTTATGTGTTTATGATATTGCAGTGTGCCCCTGCAAAAAAAATCAACTAAAAATAATATCGTATGCCATTTTTAAAAAAAGGTAAAAAAACTAACACTTTTTACCATTTAAAAATATCAGTTTTTTCTACCCATTTTTAAAAAATAACAAAATACATTATTTTGAGTTGAGTATTTTTACACCAGCACGATGAAATATCAAGAAACCATATAAAACATATTTACTCAATTTTTCTTTTAATATTTTTAAAAAATAGCTATGTGTAAGAAGGTATTTGGAGAGCTTGACTATATATATATATAGTCAGGCTCATGTGCATACTAAGTTTGCACACGTGCTGGTGCACACCTATTTTTTTTAAATATTAAAATAAAAAAATTGAGTTGAATTTTTTATATGATATTCAAACATTTCAACGGATCCATATAAAAAAAATCAACTCAAAAAAACTATTTTTGCTATTTTTAAAAAATCAATCAAATTTTCGCAGCTTTTAAAGTGCTTAAGAAGCAGCGAAAGTTTGACTGATTTTTTTTAAAATAGCAAACAACGTTTTTTAACTGAATTTTTTTATATGGGTTCCTTAAAATGTTTAAATATCATATAAAAAAATCAACTGAAAAATATTTTTTTTTATTTAAAAAAAATGATGTGCAAACTTAATATGCACAATGAAAAACGCCGTATGCGACTGTGTGATACCGATTAAAAAATAACTCGCAAGTTTTCAAGTAACCCTTATTTAATTCGAGTCTATTTAGAAACAACCCATAAACAAACAACTACGTGTGTGTGTGTGTGTGTCAAACCATAAATAAAGCATGCGACACAAAGTTAAGGAAAAATTCCCGCAGGGCAAAACCTTTTATTTCACTATAATAAGTAAATCGCAACTTACACAGATTACAATGAAATATAGTGATACACGAATACCCGCAGGCGTCGGTCGGTGTCGTCAGCAATGAATCCACACGCAGCGAACCCACATGAACCTCAGTCCAATTAACAAAGGAAGAACCGCAGCACTCCTCAATGACACGCAACCATAAAACTTTGTAGAGACTCCCTCAGCAATGACACGCAGCCCTCGGTTGCAAAGATCTCTCCACAAAGGTTTGAACAAACACAAGGTTGTGTTCTTGGGTTACCAAAAAGATTCACAAAGGTTTGGCAATTGTGTGAATCAAAACATGAGTCTTGGGACTCAAAAATATGAAGACTAGAGGTATTTGGACTCTCAAAAACGTCTTCTAAAGTCTTGAAAAACAACTCCCCCGAAGTTGGTATTTATAGGAAAAAATATGAAGAGTCCCATGTTCTTAAAACTCTAAAATTCTATCCAGCGTACAAAAAAAACAGCATTCTTTAAGGAATTTTCTCCCTCTTCAAAAGGTCATAACTCCTTCACCGTAGCTCGGATTGAGGTGCCGTTTTTTCCAGTATCTTCTTTGCGGCGAGCTATTCAACTTTCCAGTTGACCAGACCTCCAAACTATGGATTTGAAATTACGAAAATGCCCTTGAACTCTCCTATCGTGCCTTTTTTCACTGTTTTGACTTCCCTTGCGTACCACTTGCATTAAGTCCCTAAAATCTTGGAACGTGAAGTCGTTGAGGCAGATGTGGAACACATTAATGGAGATGTTGAATGCTTGATTCCCGGAATTCGGATAGAGGCCGTCATGTGAGATCGTGAGGTGACGTGCTAAATGTAGCGGCGTACGACATACACAAATGTAACATGTTGGACATGAGAAAAATGTCCTTACAAATCTCCCCCTATGTCTATGCCGGTACATACATAAAAAATCCGAATTATCAAATATGAAATTGCCTATAAAAATCTACCCTCCCATGAACCCAAAACTGGAAAAGGTACAGATGAATAGTCTTCATCGTTTGTTCTTCAAATCTTCAGGAATCTCAAATCTTTTCTCATCAGGGTGTGCAATTCAGAGATCATCAATATAGTACCTACACACATGAGATAAAGAAAAAGATACCAAGTGACGTATCGAGTTTGAAATGAGATAAACATAGATACCAATATATGATAAGCATAAGTCAAATCTCAAAACTCCCCCAAAATTCAAACTCCCCCATAAAATGATAATTCTTTCTCCCCCTTTTTATGATGTCCCCAAATAGACAAATAAGAAGAATGAATCAAAAAAGAAAAATCGGGGTGTCACGGTATACAAAAAAATACACAAACTATTTTTGATTTTTTTTTTTTCAAAAAAAATCTGATACCATTTGAAAAAAATATGTAAAACATGGTACAAAAAAAAGCACACCATAGATTTAAACTCAAACAACCAAGTCATGGGAACGGAATGTATGGGTGTGAACACATTCGATAGGTAAATCAACTCAATCAATCATATGTGCACGATGCATATGTGTACCCCTAACGAATGAGCATCAAAAGTATCCTTAGGTGTAAAAAATTTGTTGAATTTAGATGACATCGTCTTATGCAAATCAACAAATCAAAGTCAAAGTGATTTCCACACCAATAACGTCCAAAACTATGTAGCGCATTTTCAAATATCAAGGACGTGCAAACCCGTTTTAATTCTCCAACCAAACTCCCTCATATATATTTTCATTTAGAGGTAATCTAAATTCTCAAACTTTGGAGAATTGGTGCAAAAACCTAAATGTCCCATAATTGGCATGAATTTCTTTTTATTGCCTTTAATTTTTTTCGGGCTCTTTTAACCTCTTTGGACCTCGGATAATAAAATTCCTCAATTTTTTAGGTCCAATTTAACGGTGGCTTAGTATTCGCAAAGGTAAAATGAACCTTTCGCAGCCCTTCCCCGTTTCTAAAGAAAGCACACAAACTCATAAAACAGTTTTTATATGCACAATTTCCTTATAAAAATTATCGCGCTTGGTTCGTTTTAAAGACAGGATTGGAGTGAAAACACCCAACCAACATGTGATAAAACAAGCACAATAATCAAACAAATTCATGCATGTGTGCAATAAAGGAAATATGAGTCAAACATGTAGGAAGTAACACTTAATTACATCTTAATGACTCCAAACATTATAAAGCACATGGATGAATTGACCTATTATCTCAAAACACTATCAAATAGTCACATGAAAAAATGAAATGATGTTGTGACTCGGTCATCCCAAGTGTTCATCCATAAACGGTGCAAAAAAAAAAATCTTTTTGTATTTTTCAAAATTTTTCAAAAAAAAAAAATATATACAAAAAGTACATGTCACAACGTTAGCAAAAATATATCAAAAAGCATAACTAGCATATGACAAACATGCAAACACAATCATCTATATGATATGGCAAGAGAAGAATCATGTGCAAGCAAACGGGAATCAACTTGTCTAAAATCTAGTTCCTCCAAAAGTGATTTCCTAACCCAAATGGATGAAACACGTCGACAAGGAGTTTTGGGAACCAACAAAATATTAGACTTCGAATTCCTAGGACCTCTTCCAAGATCAAAACAAAATCGCCTAAGGTGACCATTCCTACCACAATATGAGCATGTGTAAACGGGTGGGATGACACCGAAAGTGTGATCTTTTCTAGCGTCCTTGGAATTAGTTAACCCTCTAAAACAAATAATGGTTTTGGCTTTAGCATTAGAAGCATGAGAACACGATGAGCCATTACCATCACTATCAAACCTACTTAAGTCTGTCAAATCATTTTTTAACTTCAAAATTTTTGACTCAAGCAAAGAATTAGACTCTTCCAAATTAAGGGACGCCTTCTTCAAATTATCAATTAAACTTAACAGTTTATCACGCTCCCCCTCAATTAAAACAAACTTATTCCTAAGAGTTTTTTCGCGTGCCGTAAAATCATCGATTAATTTTTTATCATCGACGGCACAAACGGGAACCCTAGAATTTTTTAAGTCCTCCAATTCCTTCTCTAAAACTAGGACTCTCTCATCACTCTTCTTTTTGGAAATTTTTAAAGAATCAAAATCAGTACACAAATTACCAAAGTGCTCACGACAAATATCACTTTGAGTTTGAAACTCTTGCAAATATTCAATCTTACTTTTAAAGAGAGAATTTTCTTTTTCCAAAACTTTAATTCTTTTGCAAAGTTTCAAATTCAAACTTTTTAATTTTTCAGCACGGTCGTGAAATTTTTCAAAAATAGGCTCCTCATTAAATGGGCATTCCATTGAAAAATTGCGATTTTTCATAAAACTGTTTTTAAAAAAAATCAATATCACACAATTTTTGCGGAAAATAGGAATACGCGATAAATTTGCGCAACCTGCTCTGATACCAATTTGAAAAACGTCATATGCGACTGTGTGATAACGATTAAAAAATAACTCGCAAGTTTTCAAGTAACCCTTATTTAATTCGAGTCTATTTAGAAACAACCCATAAACAAACAACTACGTGTGTGTGTGTGTGTGTGTCAAACCATAAATAAAGCATGAGACACAAAGTTAAGGAAAAATTCCCGCAGGGCAAAACCTTTTATTTCATTATAATAAGTAAATCGCAACTTACACAGATTACAATGAAATATAGTGACACACGAATACCCGCAGGCGTCGGTCGGTGTTGTCAGCAATGAATCCACACGCAGCAAACCCACATGAACCTCAGTCCAATTAACAAAGGAAGAACCGCAGCACTCCTCAATGACACGCAGACATAAAACTTTGTAGAGACTCCCTCAGCAATGACACGCATCCCTCGGTTGCAAAGATCTCTCCACAAAGGTTTGAACAAACACAAGGTTGTGTTCTTGGGTTACCAAAAAGATTCACAAAGGTTTGGCAATTGTGTGAATCAAAACATGAGTCTTGGGACTCAAAAATATGAAGACTAGAGGTATTTGGACTCTCAAAAACGTCTTCTAAAGTCTTGAAAAACAACTCCCCCGAAGTTGGTATTTATAGGAAAAAATATGAAGAGTCTCATGTTCTTAAAACTCAAAAATTCTATCCAGCGTACAAAAAAAACAGCATTCTTTAAGGAATTTTCTCCATCTTCAAAAGGTCATAACTCCTTCACCGTAGCTCGGATTGAGGTGCCGTTTTTTCTAGTATCTTCTTTACGGCGAGCTCTTCAACTTTCCAGTTGACCAGACCTCCAAACTATGGATTTGAAATTACGAAAATGCCCTTGAACTCTCCTATCGTGCCTTTTTTCACTGTTTTGACTTCCCTTGCGTACCACTTGCATTAAGTCCTAAAATCTTGGAACGTGAAGTCGTTGAGGCAGATGTGGGACACATTAATGGAGATGTTGAATGCTTGATTCCCGGAATTCGGATAGAGGCCGTCATGTGAGATTGTGAGGTGACGTGCCAAATGTAGCGGCGTACGACATACACAAATGTAACATGTTGGACATGAGAAAAATGTCCTTACACACAAAACTCTCTCTCTCTCTCTCTCTCTCTCTCTATATATATATATATATATATATATATATATATATATATATATATATAGGGAGAGGTTCACAAGTGGACCAAAAGAATGGACTTTTTAATGGACCTTAATTTTAATTCATAATAACACATTAATTTTAATTCCTATATTGTAATTGGTCCGCGCCAGCGGCATCCGAGACCACACATTCACCCCACTAATCCCCCACCTCACCCCCACCGCCCCCCACCCCCCCAACCACCGCCATCACCATAGCAGCCCTTGTGGCAACCCTTATGACAGCAGGGCTGCCATGGGGGTGGGAGGGTGGGGGGTGGGGGGCGTGTGGGGGGTGGGGGATCGATCGACACGCGTATTTGGTGTCACTGCCGGGGATCAATTACACTATAAGAATTAAAATTAATGTGTTATTATGTGTTTTTTGTTAAGGTCCATTAAAAAGTCCATTCTTTTGGTCCACTTGTGAACTTCTCCCTATATATATAGACACACACACACACATACACACACACCGAGAAGGGTTCTCCGACAGGTGAGAATAACGGGTAAGAAGAGCGGGTTCATAAATTAGAGAGACAAAAGCTAACACGTGGATTGTTGTGTTGAATTTGAAAACAAAAATAGAGAAATGATATTGTAACCGAAATTTTGACCGAAAGTGGAGATACCGAATGAGGTGGAGTGCATTTATTGGTTAGTTTGTGGGGTCCACGCCAGTGGAATTAAAGATCCCACCACTAACACGCTGCCACGTGTTATTTCTGTCAAAATTTCAGTTCCAATAGAAGCACTCACAAAAATATGGGTTGAATAGTTAATCTCAAAATCAACAACAGTAACCTTTACCTTTAACTTTTCATTTTGTAAACTTTCATTTGCTGTTTTTTTTTCACTCGTTTAAATGGTTGCCTTGATTGTATGCTTTTTATTTTTTAAAAAGTTTAATGTTTTTTGAATAACAGTTATTAAAAAAAGGTTAAAAAAATTAAAAGACAATTATTAAAAAAAGTTAAATGTTTTTTAAATAACCTTTTTTCTTTAAAATAACTTTTTTACAATAATTTTAAAAAAAACTGTATTTTTAACTGTATTGTGATTTTTAAATAAAAAAGTGTTTTGTAGTTTATTTTTTTAATTAAAAACTGTTTTGAAATAGAACTAACAATTTTAAACATTTTTTAACGATTATGAATCATTTATTTTTTTAACTAACACGATCATGGCCAAATAAAATGCGATGTGACATTGAGTTGTATTTTTTTTCAAACCGCTGGCGCGGACCATTTTTTCAATATTTTAAAAATAACTTTTTTACTATCTTAAAAAAAATGTTCCGCACCAATGCTGTGTATAGGGGGGCCGACAACCTATACATAACGCTGACGCGGAACGTTTTTTAAATACCACACAAAAAAGTCAACTAAAAAATATTACTTCTACTATATTAGAAAAAATGGTCCGCCCAGTAGTATGTATAGGCGGACAACAACCTATACATAATGCTGGCACGGACCGTTTTTTTTTAAATACTACACAAAAAAAACACACAACTAAAAATATTATTTCTACTATTTTAGAGAAAATGGTCCATGCCAGTGGTATGTATAGGTGGTCGGACAACCTGTACATAACGCTGACACGAACCGTTTCTTTTAAATACCATACAAAAAAAAACTCAACTAAAAAATATTATTTCTACTATTTTAGAAAAAATGGTCCGCGCCAGTGGTATGTATATGTGATCGGACTACTTTTGTACGGACCATTTTTCAATATTTTAAAAATAACTTTTTTACTATTTAAAAAAAAACGGTCTACATCAGAGTTATGTATACCGCTGGCGCGGAACATTTTTTTTACGATAGTAAAAATGTTATTTTCAAAAATGATTCATAATCGTTCAAAAATGTTTAAAATTGTTAGTTCTATTTAAAAACAGTTTTTAATTAAAAAAATAAACTACAAAGCATTTTTTTATTTAAAAAAGTACAATACAGTTAGAAATACAGTTCTTTTTTAAATTATTGTAAAAAAGTTATTTTCAAGAAAAAGGGTTATTTAAAAAACATTTTACTTTTTTTAATAATTTTTAATAATTTTTTTAACCTTTTTTTATTAACTTTTATTTAAAAAACATTAAACTTTTTAAAAAATAAAAAGCATACAATCAAGGCAACCATTCAAACGAGTGAAAAAAAACCTAGCAAATGAAAGTTTGCAAAATGAAAAGTTAAAGGTAAAGATTACTGTTGTTGATTTTGAGATTAATTATTTAACCCATATTTTGTTTTCAAATCCAACGCAACAGTACACGTGTTAGCTTTTGTCTCTCTAATTTATGAACCCGCTCTTCCTACCCGTTATTCTCACCCGTCGGAGAACTCTTCTGTATATATATATACTAGCGAAATGCCCGTGCCTGATGGCACGGCGAAAATTTCGAAAGTACATAATCGCGAAACAACAAAAATTTTGAAAGTACGTAATTGAAATACGACGAAAATTTTCAAGGTACGTAATCACAAAATGAAAAAAAAATTCGTTCCCCAACAAAATAAAGTGTAATTTTAAAAAAATTAGCCGTAATTTCCTATGTTCATAGGACTACCCACCCCGCTTAACAAATAACACATAGTCCAACAATATTGAAATAATCTAAATTCATCAAACATGTTCACATATAACATGAAATTTAAAAAAACAAAGTGTCAATTAAAAAAAAAAAATTGAACATAACCTCCTTTATTTATTGAACTATCCACCCTTCTAAAGGGATAACAACCAATCAAACAATATACAAAGACCCAAATTCATCCAACAAATTCTTTAACACAAATTACACAAACCTATATTGTAATTATACACAACTATGCATACTAAAAATGATGAAAACATAGTTTGTTGTGTCAAACTATTTGAAATACAATTACCAAAAAAGAAGTAACCCTCTTTTCGAAAAAAAAACATGGAACAACGAGGCCATGCAGCACCTTCCATCTCGAACTCCTGCCACTTTTTTGTTCAACCCACGACATCAAACCTCTCTAAGTCGAGTTGATCTACAAAGCAACAATTTGATTGATAAGAATAAATAACTATAAATAAAAAAGTTAATGTGAGAAATATGTATCGGACTTATGTCTGATCACATTTGCATTTGTAATGCTTGCTCTGAAATAAATAAAGAGACCTGCCAACATAAATAATAAGAAAATGTGAGAACTAAACCATTAACTAATTATCCACTAAATGTCCATTTAACAAAATAGTACAAAGACAATTGTATTAATCCAAGCCAATAACTAAATACACGCCAAATAAATTAAATTAGAACACAAAAATTAAAAAAAAATTGAACTTGAAAAATAACACAAACAACAAAATCCAAATCAATCTTATGCAAAATAAATAAATAAATAAATAAAATAGTAGAGCCAAATCTATTTTTTTTAACAAATTTAACTTACAAAACTGAAAATAGAAAATAGTCGATCTAAAATACCAAATCTGGTGGAGCGGTAGCGGCGGATCGTCGTGGTCGTGGTAGAGCCGTCGGAGTCTCACATATTGATCAAAAAAAAATTGAACCTGAAAAATAACAAAATCCAGATATTATTTATCAAAAATGAAAATAGAAAATAGTAGAGATCCAGATTTAATTTTTTTAACAGATCTAAGTTGCAAACATTAAAAAAAAAAACTAAACCTGAAAAATAACAAAATCCAAATACTATTTATCAAAAAAAAAATTGAACCCAAATTTAATTTTTTTTAACAGATTTAAGTTACAAAACTGAAAATAGAAAATAGTAGATCTAAAATACCAAATCTAAATTTCGTATTACCCAAAAACATTAAATCTGCAAAAATTATCTGCAAGAACCGCATTCATACCCAAAGTGAGGTTCAAAATTTTCAAAAAATAGAGAAAGCAACATGAATGACACATAAGCAATACTATTCCCAAAATGCAGAAATTTAATGCAACAGTGTTATTTTCTTGACTACAAACTAAGTGGATGGTGAAATTAAAAATACTACATAGACAATGATCAAATTTAGAAGTGCAAAAAAAAAAAACTTACCCAAAATCAAACCACGAATTGATTTCATATCACCCAAAAACATTAAATCTGCAAAAAAAACACTAACTGATTTCATATTACCCATAAACATTTAATCTGCAAAAAAAAAAAATCATTAGATCTAAAAAAACATTAGACTCAAACCAACGAATTGATTTCATATCACCCAAAACATTAAATCGACAAAAATTATCTGCAAGAACCGCATTCATACCCAAAGTGAGGTTCAAAATTTAAAAAAAAAAAATAGAGAAAGCAACATGAATCGCACATAAGCAATACTATTCCCAAAATGCAGAAATTTAATGCAAGAGTGTTATTTTCTTGACTACAAACTAAGTAGATGGTGTAATTAAAAATACTACATAGACGATCAAATTTAGATGTGCAAAAAAAAAAACTTACCCAAAATCAAACCACGAATTGATTTCATATCACCCAAAAACATTAAATCTGAAAAAAAAAAAAAAACATTAGATCTAAAAAAAAAATTGCTCTGTAAAAAAAACAGTTATTTTCTTGACTACAAACTAAGTAGATGGTGTAATTAAAAATACTACATAGACAATGATCAAATTTAGATGTGGAAAAAAAAAGTTACCCAAAATCAAACCACGAATTGATTTCATATCACCCAAAAATATTAAATCTGCAAAAAAAAAAAAAAAATCATTAGATCTGTAAAAAAAACATTAGATTCAAACCAACGAATTGATTTCGTATCACCTAAAAACATCAGATCTGGAAAAACAAAAACATCAATAAAAAAAAATCAGATCTGTAAAAAAAAATAGATTCAAACCACAAATTGTGTGTGTGTGTGAGGCGGAGGGGGTAGGGAGGTGGAGGCAGAGGCGTTTGTGCCTGGGTGTGTGTGAGGCGGAGGGGGCGGAAGGGCGTTTGGGACTGTGTGCTGTGAGGTGGAGGGGGCGGGAAGGTTGAGGGGGCGTGGAGGCGGAAAGGCTGATGGGGCGTGGAGGTGGAGGCGGAGGGGGCATGGAAGCCGAGGTGTGTGTGCGTGTGCGAGTTAGAGGTTGAGAGAGACTACCTGAAGGAGGAAGCGCTGGAGGTGGAGGGCGGTAGTAGAGGGCTGCGGTTGAGGGCGGCGATTGAGGGCGGCGACGGGTTCTAGGGTTAGAGTGAAGGGATTTATGTTGAAGAGAGAGAGAAGAAATGTGTGTGAATGAGGGAGACGGGATTTGGTTTGGGGGTAAAGGGGTTTTCTCCCCTATGTGCCATGTCATAATGGGTATAATCCTACGTGGTACAATCTGAAACCCTTAGATTGTCTTCAAAAATTCGATCCCAACAGTAGATTTTTTGGAACAATAAAATGCCCCCCTCTCATATAATATATATATATATATATATATATATATATATATATATATATATATATGTTGCTTAAGAGGGTACTCAATGAAACCATATCCCCTCACTATATGATTGAATTTCAAATATAGTTACCTAAAGGCTTTCTTCACACCATAATAAGAGAAAAAGAAGATATGAGGAAACATAACAGTTTGTATATTAAGAATAAATGATCATTTTCATCTTGACGTATAATTGTACAAAAACATAATAAAAATTTGATATAAGCTTATAGCTGTTACAAATTACAAACATGGAGAAATACAAAAACATAACGTTACTATCCTTAGAACTAGAAGTTGTTACAATTTATTGCTTGAAAGTAGGAACTGACAACTAATTCAAACATAATAACTGCCTTGCTGCTGCTTCATGTTGCATGACTAAGGTAGTCAAAATATTCACAAGGAAGAGTCCCAGTTTGTAGGAGTTGGTAAAGATATTCTATCATTCCCCCATAAACTTTGTGTGAGTGAACACCATACACCAAGTTTTGAACGTAGAGTCAAGAAAGAAGATTTTGGCAGAGTCTTAGTAAAAATGTTTGCTAGTTGATTGCCGGATGGGATGTAGTGAGTGATCAAATCTCCGGAAGCCACCTTTTACCGAACAAAATGATAATCTTATTCAATATGTTTTGTACGTGTAAGTAACACCAGATGGATAGACATATAAATAGCACTGCTATTGTCACAAAAAAAGATATGAGTTTTGAAGAGATGAGCAGCGATTTCTTGGAGAACATATGAAATCCATGTTAATTCCATAGTTATTGCTGCCATAGACCGATATTCTACTTCACAACTAGAACGAGAAATTGTTGGTTCTTTATTGGAGGACCAAATAATGCAATTTTCTCCAAGAAATATACAGGAACCGGAGGTGGATCTTCATGTATTGGACAATCTACCCGGTCTGCATCCAAGAATCCATAAAAAGATAGTGTGGATTGCTTAAGAAATTTCAACCCATAGGATGTTGTTCCCTTTAGATAACGAAGTAGTCTTTAACTTGAGCTAAATGAGAAGTGGTATGCGCATGCATATGTTGATAAATACTGTTAAGGCTCCTTCATAAGAGAGTATCATTATTATGACTGAATTCTCCTTGAGAAGATGGTGTGATAGCACTGTTGACATGAAGCATGTTGACTTTTGCAAGTAATTTTTCAATGTATCCCCTTTGAGTATGTTGAAAATCTCCAATGATTGGTCTTAACTCCATCCCGGGAAAATAAGTGAGAGTGCTTAGATCTTTTATGGAAAAAGCTATACTTAACCTTTGAATAAGTCTAGTAAGAAGAATAGATAAACTACTTGTGATTAATATTAATATATCATCTACATATACCAATAAATAAATTATTCCATTTGAAGAATGAAAAACAAATAAGAAATCTTCAACCCTACTACACACAAACCCATAATTGATAAGAAAAGTACTAAATTTGACAAACTACCTTATCAAAAGGCATTCTTTACATGTAGTTGTCTTATGCACCATTAATTAGTTATGCCTATAGCTAGAACAATCCTAATTGTTGCGTGGTTTTATAACTGGACTAAAGGTATTTGAGAAATCAATTTCTTCAATTTGGTTGTACCCTTGAGCTACCAATCTAGCTTTATATCTATCAATACTTCCATCAGGTTTTAATTTTGTTTTGTATACCCATCTTGATCCAATTAAGTGCATGTGTGGTTATTTTGGCACAAGAGTCCAATGTGTGATTTTTGTGTAGGGCGGTTAATTTTTCATGCATAGCACTAATCCATTTGGGATCTGTTAAGGCTTCTTTTAAGTTTAAGGTTCGTGAGGTATTGAGATTGAGGTTTGAAAAGCACTAAGAGGTGGATAACTTGATGTTTGTTTTAATTTGGCTCTAGTAGTCATTGAGTGTTGATTTTCAATTATGGGCTCTTGGTCAATTTTCAACGGAATGATCAGTTTTATACCACTTGGGTTGTAAATTTTTTGAGCAATTCTACATGTACCGTCATTTCAAACCGCATTGAAACCGCATTGTCTACGTGACATGCGGTGATTGGTTAATGCCGCTGCCGCGGACCCATATCCATAAGGAATTAACTAACACAGTACACCACGTGTGTAATGCGATTTTAAGATGATTTCAATTTGGTACACTTAGAATTTCTTAAATTATTTTAGGTGTAGAGTTATTTGTATGTAACTGAGTTTTTACTGTAGGACTAGTAGGGTTTCAGTTTATAGAAGCAGGTGCCAAATTATTGGATAAAATCTTAGGACTATTTGAATGGGATTCTAAGTGAGTATCTATAGAAAAAGGTTGATGGATATTGACACAAAATGTCAGTATTGAAAGGATATTATTCTGTATGCAACTAGTTCGGCACCACCTAACATATGACCTACGTTGCAAGGCATTATTAAAAGGATGCTGACCTTGTTGTTGCACCGTTACTTTGTCGCTACCTAACATAGTTTCAGACTCATATTGTAAGTCAGTATTGAAATCATATTGACCCTATTGTTGTAAGACGGTTGTGTATGTCATGTGTACTCTGCCTTTCTCAACAGTGGTAGGGCTATTATTTTTTGTCTTAATCACTCCGTTAGCTGCTATAGAAGAGACTACACCTATGAAATTTAGTAATAAGTCTATACCAAAAGAACTCGTACGAGTAGGGTTTAATATATCAGTCTCTATGAAGGCAGTAGTACTAGAATCTTGTACTTCTAACGACGTTGGACCTTGAGTGTTTGAATTTGTATTTATGCGTGTGTACTTTATAGTTTTTTTAGGTGATATTGATCGATCATATTCATTAATGTGAGACACTTCTTTACCTGCTTCTACGAATTCTTTATGAGTAGTTCTATAGAGTTCGAATTTTTGACTTAATTTTGGCCGACACACTGACGTGTCGGCCTTCTATTGGTTACTTTTGAGGTCCCGTTGGCGTGGACCCCACAAATCAACCAATAGCAAGCCGACACGTCAGTTTGTCGGCAAAAATTCGGTCAAAAATTCGGACAAAATAGAATTTTTGATTATTTATAAGTTATGTTTGTTGTTTCTTCACTAGACATCATATATCTATTAAGAGTCACATAAGGAATAATTGATTCATCAAAAATAACATGGCTTGATACATACACTCTTCTTGTAAAGGGGTGATAGCACCTATATCCCTTATGAAAAGAGTTGTAACCAATAAAAACGCATGGGAAAGATTTTGGAAAGAATTTTTGTTGTGTTTTTCCCTTAATATAAGGGAAACATCTACACCCAAAAATTTTCAGTGAATTATAACATGGTTTCTTGAGTTTGGAAGTGGGCAATCTATTTATGAGGTATAATGCAGTTGGAAATTCATCTACCCGAAGATATAATGTTATTTTTGCATAGAGCGCATGAGTTAGAGAAACGTGGTTCTTTTCAAAAGACTTCATCTAGGTTTAGTCTCTTTTTGAGATCTCTTCATTAGTTGATATCCATTGGTCTCATGAAGCTTAAACACTCTAATTATGCCATTTAGAGAAATCACGTGTTGCAGTTAATTTAGTCATTAAAAGTGACTCATTGTTTTTTACGATGAACCACCTATGCCTCCTACAAATGGAAAAAACAAATAAGTGGACACGGAGTTATCCAGATTTGATGTTTGGGAAGAAAAATCTTGTCTTTTAAGGTGTTGGATTTTAGGCACTATGAGTGACGAACCCATGTACCTAATAGTGGGTTGCAATGCTGCTAAACAAATATGGCAAACACTTGAAGATGAATACGAAAGAAATTTTTTTTTCCTTAAAGAATAATTGTGTAACATATCGATGGAAGGAAAAACCATTGATGATATTTGTGATGCACTTATGGCCATCAACAAACCATTGGACAAAGACTTTAAAGTTATCACTTTTGTCCAAGGTTTAGGAGTCAAATGTAAAACCTTTCATACTGTTATGATTGGAAAACTCCCATACCCAACTCTTGGACAACTCATAACAGCTTTGAGTGGTTTTGATATGAGAGAAGAGAAGGAAGCAACACCCATTCACAAGAACATACATCCATTATGGATAACTCTTATGCCTTTATGGAACAAAGATGAGGATATCGAGGAAATGCTAGAGGAAGAGGAAGACAAAATAGAGGCAAAGGCAACTATGGAGAAAATTTTGGAGGGCACTACAATTCAAAATTTGGAAGAAAATACAATTCAAGAGGTCGTGGCTTTAGACCAACATGTAATTATCCTAATACTACTTCTTTCAATCATAATGGGTAGTATGGAAGGAATCACTTTAATCAAGTCAAGAAAATACAAGGAATGTGACACATCACAAGACATTTGTACCCTGAAGGCATAAATTTCAGAGACACAAATGAGTCACAAAATAGACAAGAAACTCACACAACACAAGTGGGGTGTCAAATTTGTGGCTCCAATAAACACAAACCACTAACCTGTTTCTATAGGTGGGATTTCTCAGTTGGTACTCCAGGTAACTCTCAAGCAATGATGGATACAGAACAATATCCTTTTGATACTAATATGTATGTGGACTCCGGTTCTTCTACTCACATATCCAACACAACGGGTAACATTTTAAATTTAAAACCTTATTTTGGTAATAATAAAGTTGAAATAGATGATGGCTTACAATTAGTCATAACACATGTTGGTGAAAGAAGGATACATGGACTCACACTTACAGATGTTTTAGTAGTCACAAAACTCAAAAACTCACTTATTTATGTATCACAACTCGCTAAAGAAAATGAATGTACTCTAAAATTTATTGACAATGATTTTATTGTTAAGGAAAAGAAGACCAAACACGTGATTGCCAAAAGAACTAGACAAGGATCTTTATATAACTTTAATGATGTCAAATGGAAAACATTCTTTGCAAATTAAAGAAGCAAGGACGGTGATGATATTTGGTACCCGAGATTAGGACATCCTAGTAGCCAATCTCTTAAATTATTATCTAAAAATAAGTTCCTAGAAGTTACTCATTAGAATAAAAACTCTACTATTTGTGTTTCTTGTCAAATGGGAAAGAGTTGTAAGCAACCTCTTGATTTGAATGATAAAATTTCTTTGGAACCTTTTGCTAAAATTCATTCAGATTAATGGGGACCTTCTCCGATTAATTCATCTCAAAATATGAGATACTATGTTGTATTTATAGATGATTACTCTAGATATACATGGTTGTTTCCTCTAAAAAATGAATCTGATTTTTTTCCATTTTCAAAAAATGGTTGAAACTCAATTTAAAAAGAAAATTAAAATTTTTCAATGTGATGAAGGAGGAGAATTTTCAAGAAATATTTATATTGAACACTTACACAACATTGGTATATTTAGACAAATCTCTTGCCCCGATACTCCTGAGCAAAATGGTGTTGCTGAAATGAAGCATAGCCACATTGTTGAAACTGCTCTGACATCATAAAAAAAAAGATATGAAGAAATATAAATATTTGTATATTAAGAACAAATGATCATTTTCATCTTGACATTATCATTGTACACGCTACTATTTATAGCAGCTGATATAAGCTTATAGTTATTACAAATTATAAATATGGAGAAATACAAAAACATAATGTTAAAATCCTTAGAAATATGAGGTGTTACGGGTTGTTACTTGGAAGTAGGAATTGACGACTAATTCAAACAGAATAACTGCACTGCTGTTTCTACATGTAGCATGACTAAGGTAGTCAAAATATTCACGTGGAAGAGTCCCAGTTTGTAGGAGTTGGTAAAGATATTCTATCATATAAATGAACTTTTCAACCAACAAACATAGTTGTCTTTCCTTATTACTTCAAATCCTGCTAGAGGCTTCATGCAAATCTCCTCTTTCAGATCTCCATTCAAGAATGTCTTCAAACCCCTTGGTGAATTTCCAAATCAAAGTGCTCTACTATGCATTAATAATCCTCAAGGAATCTTTCTTAGAGACGTGATAAAATGTCTACTTGAAGTAAATTACATCTTTCTATTTGAAGCACTTATCCATAATTCCTGCCTTAAACCTTTACATTTTTCCTTTGGAACATATCTTAGTCTTAAAAACCTATTTTCACTAGATAAACTTAACCCCTTCAAATAGAGTTGATATTATCGAATTATAGTTTTTCTTCATGAATTTCATCACTTCTTGCATGACCTCACACCAGTTATTCAAGTTATGAAAGAGGAAAAAAAATTTCAAACTCATTAGGTTATATACGTAAAAATATTAGGTCATCAATTGCATCATCCTGAATATGTCTTCTGGAATCGACTATCGTCACTATCGAGTGGACCGGTTGGGAAGTATCTATTAAAGTACTTGTTAAGATATTTTAGTGGTTTATGTCCAACATGAAATGCATCATCCTTAGTGTAATCATTCATAAGAAGTCTTGTATCCTATAGTTTAACAATAATCTTATAACAGTCACTTATAATATCTACAAACAACACCTCTTTATGACTCATACTATTTACAGCCTAGTTTAACAATCTAGCATTACGAATGTAAACTGTTTTTTAAGATCGAGAGGGGAAATAGAATCCAAAACCCTTAGATCTTTTTGGATGTCAAATGAAATAAAAACCCACTGGTTTAGGAAAGCTTGCATAAATTTGGATTATATAATATTGCATCTATTAGATAACCCTTAACACATATATGGTTGAGAATTAGTTTCACCTAATTTAGAAATCATATGGATTCTTTGATAAAACTTTTGTGGTAACGCGGTGTAAGAGTATGACTAATACTCATATTTTGTAAATATGTCTAATAGGACTAGGTTGTCTTATTCCATTTCGAAAATATATTTTGAGTCTTGTCCTTGAGATCGTTCTGGCAAAACATCATTCAAGTTCATTTATCAGACATCCTCAAGACATCGTATCCTTTATATGCCACTCTGAGGAAAACAAAAGAGGACCTAGAGACCTGTATTCACATTTTATCACATAAATTATGTTTTTCATAAAAATTCTTTTATCTTTGTTTATGGTATGCCTTGTTAAAGTTGCCAATATATATAACACAAAAAACTTCTGTTGCATTAAATATATATATGGTGAGTTTAATTTTTAATTTCTATAAAAAAATAACTTTGTTGCGTTTTTTAGCTACTTCAGGGTACTCACCCCAGAGATGCTACAACCAAGCCCTATTTCACTGGAACGACGATTTCATTGCCCATGCGCATGACCAGGGATTTTTGTCAGTTTTTTCTCTCCTTAGCTTTGCCAAAGCCTCGCTGTAATGAAGATCAAGCGAAGGAGCATAGACTGGAACCAAAAAGATTCTTTTGGAAGCTTTTGTGTTTCTTTTATAAAAATCTGTGCAAAACACAAAATCCATCCATATTTTTTTACTTTTACATCTTGCCACTTTATATGAACCCTACACCTTATCTATTCCTCCCCCAACTTATATTGCAAGATTGCGAATATATTTGTGAATCTTTTACGAGGGAAATATTTTTGTAAAATACATGCTTATGAATACATCCCATAAGATTTATTTTTAAGAGATTTTTTTTTTATAAACGACAAAAACTTATATTTATTGAATCTTAATTTTTTAAAGTTTTAATCATATTTTTCTTCTCTTTACATTCTTGAGATATTTTAAGTTTCATTACATGTAAAATATAAAAATATATTACAATAAATTTATTTTCTTTAATATTTTTAAAAACTTAAACAAATCTAATTATAATTTGTTCTTGAGTTGTTTGTAGATTTTACTTACCTCAATTTCAAAAACACTTTCACTTAGGTTTATCACAAACTTACAAAGTGGTACTACACTCTTTGAAGGCTTCTAAACTTTCTTCCAAGATTTGAAATGCAGATCGTTTGTTCTACCTTAAAGGAGGATTGTTGATTTAAATTAAAGAAGGCATTGATTGTGATCAAAATAGGTGGTGGTTGTGAAGCGTGCTCTAGTTGTTAATGATTTTTCAAAATGGAAGATGATACCTTATTTAACACTTGGTATTTAAAGGCTCTTATGCCCCTTGACTAACTAAGGCAAGATCAAAGGTTCCAATGCTGAACTCTTACCTCAGACACACCACTACTCGGTCCCCAAGATCTCCGCTGCTCTCAAGAAAATGCCACAATACTATATCATACATCGATCATCCCTCTTTCCTCCTAAAGGGGTCAGTTATTCCAACATGTCTCCTTAACAAGGTTCAGAGACCATAACACCAGAGTTCCTCATGAATGATGCTTATAACATACCTCTATCTAAAGAGAAATGACCTCCCAAGGTACCTAAACCCCATGATGTAGGTATATCATTGTGTAATGTCTCAAGATCAACCTATAGCATCCCTTTTACAGTTATATACCTCTTGGACCTCCGAAAAAGCTTCTGGAATCAGTCTGGCGGGTAAATAAAAAGCAAAACACTATTTCACCTCAAGTCAATCTCACTTGCATTAAAGGCTCCCATGGTAACTTAATTCACTTAGAAACTACCTTACACCACCTCTAAAATCTTTGTCCAATACTCCATCACCTTGCTGATGCTACCAGACCTTAGGGACTTCACAGTCATATTATGCCATACTCATTCTCTCCCCATAAGTTTTTATGTATATGGAATATTGGAGATAGGTGATGGACGTGTTCAAATCATCATATTTCCACATAATTGAGGGTTTCAAGAATTCGTTAGTGTTACTCCTTGTTATATACTTTATTAATCCATTGTTATGAGCATATGCTTATAACTTGGGTCATTTTTAGTTATCTTATACCTTGTATACATTTTTGAGACCTAAATCAATGCACAAGAACCCTTAGAGAAGTTCATCATTTACTTTCTAAGGTCCTTTGGATTGTTAGCAAAGGCTACAACACCTCAGACTCTCTTGACTAAAGCTCAAGAGGCCACTTAGATTGTAATAACTCTTTTACGATCTAATAAATAATATAACACCCCTTTGACAGTGGACGTAAGATCCTCAAACAAGATTCAAACCAATTTTAGTAATTGTCTCACACTTTGACTCTTCTTTCCTCTCACCTATTTGAGATCCATAGGGGAGAACTTATGGGCCTGAAGTCACATACGATTTCAATATCCATATGTTTGGTGTCATTTGTTAGAACGAAAAAGTTTCATTTCTTTCAAATAAACATCTCATTCTTTTAAGATACCAACGAATTTTTTTTTGTCCTGTTCTTTCAAAGAAATGGAAGATAAAAAAAAAATATTCAAACCAGCTAGTTACTATTTTCAATAGGCTTCCTCTATCCCCAGTGTTAGAAGAATCGGTTGAACCAGAACATAGCATCACCAGGGGAAACCAAGATCCTAGTTAAAGGGAGATAATGATCTTGTGGGTGTGCCAGGATCCCCCCAAAGATCAGTGGCCGTATTTATATCAAGGACACGTTGTCACTCCCTAGAGATCAATTCAAATGATGTTTTATAGTGGCTACACCCTGGTACAATGAGATTAAGAAGATGAAAGATTGGTTGGGGATTATCCTCAACCAATATAAGACTCAAACTCCCAATACCATTGAGTTAGCTTTCTAAAAGGTCCTATCTCCCCTATCTAATAATGTTCATCATTATGCTCTTCTCTTAAAGTGGACGATGCTTAATATTGAACCATTTGATGGATCTAAGGACCCCATCAACTCTTTGGAATCTTAAAGGTCACCCCCACTCCTTTAATATACCCCCGATGAGGTAATGTGTAAAGCTTTTCCTGCTACTTTGAGGGGAACATCTAGGGAATGGGTTGACGATATTAAACCATATACCATAACAAGCTTCACACTATACCAAATCTGCACTATTATCAAGGTCATTGACCCTGACAAATCACCCTTGTCAAGGTCAATGACCGTGACATTTCGAGGCGAGACAACTTTTTTTGTCACGGTCGTGTCACAGTCATTGACCTTGACACAAAACTCGCGTTTTGTGTCACAGTCGTGTCGCTGTCAATGACCGTGACACGTTTGTCACGGTTATAAACCGTGACAAAGCCGTGACCCTTTTTAAAAAAATTGTCACGGCCAATGGCCGTGACACGTCCGTGACAACCTTTTGTCAAGGACTTGTCACGGTCAATGACCGTGACAATTCTGGGCAGAATTTAAAAAAAATCTGCTAGGCAGTATGCCCACTGCCACTGCCCAGCAGTATATTTGTACCTGTTATAGCAACATCGTACCTGTTCCAAACATCATATATCCAAACAAACTAAAGATAATGCAAATATATATTCATGACGATATAATCCAAATATTCAAAATAAAAATAATATACATGACGATATAATAAAAATATAATTAAAATGGGCAAACTTAAAAATAATGTTACTACATGTCTTGGGTAAATGTGAGGAGGTGAGTAGGCCACACGACATACAAATTGACGCACCCATTAATATACGTCGTGCCGCATTGTTCGTGCAACCACAATAGGGAGTTCTCCTTCCCGGGTATGACATGCATGACGAGCACCCTAGACTCCATCTGTTGAAGCACACGTCCATGAACTATTCCACCCTCGACGATATTCGGGTCCCTCAACCCCCGCCCTATTCGCTGACCATCAAATATGTCCAATATGAACACGCTCGGCCAACCAAGTGTCGACAATGGTCTGTTGAAGGGCGCCAAATAGGGAAGTGGATCATTAAAGTACGAACGTGTCGGTGATGAAGTAGCGAGGTCCACATACTCGTCATCCTGCGCCTCGTCATCCCGCACCTCCTCCTCCACCGCCTTCTCCTTCCCTTTCCCTTTACGGTCTTCGCCCAACGTACGCTTCATGAATGCGTACATATCTTGGACCGTCGCCTCCAAACGGGACAGCTTCGCGTCGTGTGAATCCACCGTTCGAGCCAACCCTATGTCGCTCGTCTCCAATCCGATGATCCTAGATTTGGCCACCCGCGAGCTCACTCCCCTTGTCCTCACCTTGCGATTAGAGCCAAGCACTTGGCTGAGTGCATCTGTGGACAAAGATGCCTTGTCAGCATCAGACTGCGACTCATGTACTTCCTTAAGCTTTGCCTGAAACGACAAAAAGCACATGATTAGTAAAATAACTAAACTAAAAAACTATAATGTAATTAACAAAAATTAAACTGTCGGATTACTTACAATCGTGGCCGCGACGCTCGGGGACACCTCCTTGTCCTTCCCCTTCTTCGTCCGAAGAGCCACATAAGTATCGAGCCTATGTGGCTTACCCCCTGGCCCACTCCCTACCCCCTGAAATAACATAAAGAAAAGTAAAATTAGTATCGGCCCCGCAAAGTAAAATAATGAAGAATAATATATTTCTGTAGTTATAGAAAAATTAAATCTTACCTGCATCCTATGCTCCACCTCGGCGTAAGAGGTCCGGTCGGAGTAGTGCACGTCCGTCTTTTTTGCCCGATTTTCCCTCCCCGATTGGCGGGCAACCAATTGTCTATCTTCGATCTCATTGTCAATGAACTTCTGCCATTGTGCCAATGAGATCGGCTCCTTGGGCGGGACGGATTCACGCCATTGGATAATCGACTCTCTTATTTTCCCAAAGTACCGTGCCCGCATATTTTTTTTCCACGACTTGAGTTGCTCCCTAATCTGCTCCAAGACGGGATCGCGTAGCTTTGGATCCAAGTTGAATTGTTCCTGTCCAACAAATACAATGTTAGTTGCGAATAAATATAAATATAAATATAAATATAAATATAAATATAAATATAAATATAAATATGAAATTGAAATTGAAATTGAAATTGAAATTGAAATATTCATATAAATATATTACTTGTAGTGCCACCCAAACAGCTAACTTGAGCTCATATGGCACCTCCTTCCAACTCATAAACCCCAGGCCGATGACCGTCTTTAGCAGCTCGAGGGATCTCGCTAATAGCTCCGACTTGTTCTCGACGGTAATCCCAAATTTTCCATATTTGGGGAGCCTAGGGGCGGAGGAGCCCTCGTCGCCTCCGCTACCACCGAGCCCAGACGACATCATCATCTTCACCTTAATATCTAAAGGAGACATTTTTGCTGTAAAAAAATGTTATTAGCACAGATAAAAAAAAAATGTTAATAGTACACATACACACACCCCTACCCCACCCCCACCACACACGCACACGTCATGCCACTTTTAAAACTAACCAACCCAACATTTCATCAATTAAACTATCAATTAAAGTATACAATTATTAATTTACTAATTTACTAATTTACAATGAGGGACAATTCTACTTTCTTATGAAATTGGCACTAATTATTAATTTACTTTCATCTAAAACTATACAATTAAAATTACAATTAAAGCTATACAATTTCTTAATTAAAGATATACAATTGTTAAAATTTCCCCTCCACACCCCCCACCCCCACCCCCACCACACCCCTTGCCCCCCTCCCCCCGCCACGCACACACCTACACACACACACACACACACACACACACCCCACCCCCACCCCCCACCACGACCCCCTCCCCCACCCCCTCCCCCCACCACAGCCCACCCCCACTACCCCCTCCCCCACCACACACCACCATACACAAACCTACGTACACACACACACACCCCACCCCCACCACCCCACACCCACCCCCTCCCCCACCACGACCGTGACAACTACAATTATTGTTTATCAATAAAATTATGGCATGAGATAATTATAATTGGAGCATAAATTTCATTATCATAATATAATAAATCCAACCAAGTACAGAGATTCTACAAATTAAAGTGAGAATTAAATTTAAGACTTTCTAACAACATGCATGTGTATGGATTCTAATGATATTACCAGTGTATGGATTCTAACGAAAGTAAATAATGATATTCCTAAAAACATACAATTGGCAACATTTTGTGAATTTACTAAACTTTATATAATATTATCAAATTCTGTTAAAACATTATCTAGGGTTTTACCTAATTGAATTAATTTCATGAATAAAATTATTATCAATTTAAATATTTATATAATTAAATTTAACATATGAATTCTAGAACTTTTCTAACATTTACACAATTTTAACTATCACTAACATTTACACCATTCTAACTATCACTAAGATTTACACATATATATACACACATACACATATACATATACATATACACACATATATATACACACATACACATACACATACACATACATATAGAAATGAAAGAGAAAGACCGGAAAAAAAATATACCTTAGAGAGAGGGCAGAAATCGCGGATGAGAGAGAGAGAGAGAGAGGGAAAACCAAAAGAGGTGGGAAAAAAAGAAGCCTAGGGCTTTTTTTGCTGCAAAACTTGTCACGATCGTGTCAAGGTAATTGACCGTGACATAAATCTCGCGTTTTGTGTCACGGTCATTGACCTTGACATGACCGTGACACATAATTGTCACGGTCTTTGATCGTGACAAGGCCGTGACAAGTAAATTTGTCACGGCCTTGTCACGGTCTTTGGCCATGACAATTCTGTATCACGGTCGTGTCAAGGTCAATGAGCGTGACACAAAACGTGAGATTTGTGTCACGGTCAATGACCTTGACAAGGGTGACCGGCTGAAAAGTGACAATTTGGCCATTTTGTTGTAGTGTCACTAAGACAAAAATATCCTTTGTTACCCGTTTTATTGGGGAAAAGAAGATGAGAAATGTAGGCACATCCCTTCTCTACTTTAGACAAAAGACTGATGAGGCACTTAGGTAGTATGCAAAGAGATTGAACTAAGAGAATATCCAAGTTGATGATCTGAATGAAACCAACTCTATGGATGCCTCCATCTCACGCCTCACCTTAAAAGACTTACTGGGGTATTTTTGCAAGAAACCTCCAAAATCCATGACTAAGCTACTCAAAAGACCTTATAAATACATTAATATAGAGGATTCCTTATCAGCAAGGCATGCTAAAGCCTCTCTCCCATCGAAAAAGAGGAACAACGTCTTCTTTCATCTTGAGGAATCCCTATAGGCTGTAGAATCTAAGATGAATAAAAGTGGAGGTAAGAAAAATGGAACTCTATAGGCTAATAATTTCACTCCACTCACAACCGACATTGGATAAGTCTTTACAATATTAAAAGCTCAATTCCACCTACCTTTGCCCAAGATTATGAAGGTCGTATATGATCGAAGGGACATATCCAATTATTATAGGTTCCATTGTGACCATGGTTATAAAACCAGTAACTACTTAAGGCATGAAAAGGCCATTGAGGGGGTGGCCAATAGAGGCTATGTCAACGAACTTATGTCCAAAGACACAGGCAAAAGTAATCACAGTAGCGAAAAAAATAAGGACTATGTCTCTTCGATTCATGTCCAAAGCATCTTGGGAGGCTTTGGTGGAGGTGGACTCTTTGTCGCATCCAAAAAGGCCCATCTCAAAAGCATCCAATTGAATCAGTACATGTCAATTATATCTCTATCCCACATCGAACTCCCAAGGGAGTTCCCATGATGGTATTTATATAAGCAACTCATAGTAGGGTTCGTATGCCTTATGATAACCTTTTAATAATCATATTGATCATGGGGAATTCCAACATGTGGAAGGTCCTAATTGATACAAGGAGCTCTAAAGATATCTTGTTCTTAGATGCCTTTGAGGCTGTGTGCCTTGTTCAAAACATATGCATCCTGGCACCACTCCTCTCATTAGATTCAATGGAGATAAAGACAAGGATCAAAGAGGTGAGCCAACTGAGCCTTTGATCACCATGATCATTGATTCTGAGGACCCAACCAAGGAGGTACATATTGTTCTTGAATTAAGCTCCACCCTCAAACAAGATCTCACCGAAGTGAGGAAACATATGTCTTTATGTGGAGCCATTCAAACATGATAAGGTTGATACTGAGATCAAGGTCCACCACCTCAGCATGGACCCAAACCACAGGCCGGTTTACCAGAAGATTAAGTTATTTGGTCCTATATAGAACAATGTTACAATAGAGGAGGTTGGCAAGTTCTTAGAAGCCAACTTCATAACATAGGTCAAGTACCTAAATTGTCTTTCAAATGTTCTCCTTGTGCCTAAATCCAATAAAAAGGAGGATGTGCATCGACTTGATTAATCTTAATAGGGCGTGCCCCTAAGACTTATATCCTCTACTCATATTAATAAATTAGCAAACTCCACATTCGGTCATAAGCTCCTCTCCTTCGTGGATGCATATTCTGAATACAACCAGATCAGAATGGCCCTTACTGATGAAGAAAATACCTCATTAGTTATAGACAAATGTACCTACTATTAGAAATATATGACTATTAGACTAAATAAGAGGGTGGTGTGCTCTATTTTCAAAGATCTCACTAGAAACACCATGGATGTCTATATGGATGACAATGAAGAACCTTAGAAAAACATTAAACATCCTCATGAGGAAAAAATAGGCGTCAACTAAAAGAAATAATCTTTTAGGATTGTGGAAGGTAAGTTCCTTGGGTTCGTAGTCACAAAAAAAGACATGGAGGTCAATCGGGAGAAGATTCAAGCTTTGCTGGATATGCAGTCCCCAAGAATAGTTGAAGAGGTCCATAGCATAGACGAGAGATTTGTTGGTCTTAAATGCTTTGTATCGAAATAAACAGACAAATGATTTCCCTTCTTTAAAATAATAAAGAAGTCCTTTGAATGTACCTTCAAGGCTAAAGAGGCTTTCCAAAAACTCAACAAGTACCTTGTGTCCTTATCACTACTATCCCGGACCATCACATGGTAGTATGAGTATTTTTACGTTGTTACCTCACCAACTACTATTAGCTCAACTCTAATCTAAGAGGAATTTACAGTTCAGTGCCCTATTTAATATGTCAGCCGATCTCTTAAAGGGGAAGAAAAAAATATCCAAAAATACAGAAGATGTCCTTTTGTCTTGTCACCTCTGCCAAGTTCTTGAGGATCTATTCTCAGTCCCATGCTATCATGGTTAGGTCCAATTAACCCCTTAATAGATCATTCACAAGACTAAAACCTCGGTAATGCTTTGCAAATTATCTTTGAAGTTTAAAGAGTTTGATATCAAATATCATACACAGTGTGCCATCAAGGGTCAAGCCTTATCTGAATTTAGTACGGAGTTTATCACCTAGGAACAAGTGAATGAAGACCCAAAAATCTATAGGACAGAGGTCACAGCAGTGCCTAAAGAGCCAAAAATACCATATACCAAGATATGGACCTCAACTCTGCCACATAGGTCTCACATGGGGATGTTTCCTCAAACAACTCAAGTAGTGGAGATGGACCTCATCTACTAATCCATGAAGGAGGTACTATCTCGCTTGATCTCCATTTAATGTCCAAATCCTCTAATAATGAGGTGGATTATAAAGCATTGGTGGAAGGCTTAGGTATCGCCATCCATTTAAAATAAGAACATATATAAGACATTAGGGACTCTCAACTAATGGCCTACTAGGTCACTTATGTCTATGAGGCCAATGGTAAAAATATGCCAGGTTACTTATAAATTGTACAACACCCCATCAACATAATCAAAGAATTTTGCATCAGAAGGGTCCTATGGGAATAAATTCACAGGCTAAACATATTGCACCGGGGCCCTCTTCATATGATATATATTTCATAGGTCATAGTTATTACCTTGGACCAACCAAGCTTCATGATAACTTTGACTTTTTATATGTTTGTCATTGTTGAAACCAAGTTAATCAAAACCTTCAAATACTTAAAAAAATATAATAAAACTAGAGTGTAGATGTAAGTAAGGGTGTCAATCATAATCTAAGGATGAAACCTATGGGAAGAGAAAGATGTAATCCATTTTTTATTTGATTGCTTTTCAGACTTTGTACTTTTTACGTTTCCTATATTTTTTTTCTTTTTTAATATTATAAGAATTTTGTGATGAGGGTGGATTAAACTAAAATGAGAACAAGTAAATAAAACTAGAAGGAAAATATAAAGAAGTGCTAAAAAGTGTGATGAAAAATGTTGAATAAAATCTAACAGAAATAAGAGATAAAGTGAGAAAATGAATGTGAGAACAATAAAGAAATGTGATTACACCACAATTTATCGTTACCCTAATTAATTAATTTACTAATTTGAAATATCCCAAGTTAGTATTGAAATTACAAGTCAACTTTTCTCACAAATGTAAAATTAATACCAACCTTTTAGAAAATTAAGTTCAAAGGCCCACAACTATAGAAATTAGATTTATACTCATTTTAATAAACCACCCGCTAGGATCAATTCATCAAAATTTATATAAATCATAGAAAATAAATTTTAGAGTAGAAATTTAAGGATTAATACCACACTCCCCTATCTCTAGTTCAATTATAAAATGGGTATTATATCTCAAATTTTGATTTTCTCTCGAAAATCATTTACCCTTTTTCGAGGCGTAAATTGAAAGGTCAAGGATCAAAATTAACATTCAAAGGGTATTTCAAATAAACTAACTAAATAATTAAGATAACATTAAATAAGGGTTCATCCCACCCCTTGAAAGGGTTTGTTTAGCCTAACATAATTTGGATCATGATAATCAAATGAACAAAGGCAATAAAATAAAAGTAGATAAGAGAACAATCAAACCAAATTTCCTTTGAGAGAAATTGGGCTCCAATTCTTGCATTGCAAGCATCAACCCTTCAATTGAGTGATCCAACAAAATAATACATGAAAAATGCTCACTCACCTTGAATCTCACTAAAATTTATTTCACTTAATTTAAATCTAAAAAATAATATAAAATAATTTCCTAAACTTAAATTTATTTCTACTTAAAAATATTTCTAACTTTATCTCTACGACTCTCTACTACATGCTCTCCTTTGCCAAATGGATCTTCACTTATTTTTATAGTAGGTGCAAGTGGCTAGGGGTAATTTTGGGATGTTTAAGTGTTGAGGGTGCTAGGATTAATTAGGAATAAGGCGTATAAAGTGGCATTTAAACATATGAGGTATTATGGTTTAGGTTTATTTATGATTTATGCCGAATCGATTTAAAAAGGTTATGGGTTAGAATATGGGTCTTGGGTTTAAAGGGCTATAATGGGTTTGGATTTGGGTGGAGTTTACCCGGATCGGGTTATCGAGGTCCGAATTAAATGGGTATTGGTCTAGTTTGAATGTTGCCGGATGGATTGGATGATAGAAGCAGGGTTTGTAAGGTTAGGTAACCGGGTTGGGGTTTGGGGTAAAAGGGAGATCGAGTTAAGGACGAGAGGTTCTACGAGTTTTGGTGGGTTTGTTTTATGGGTTAAGGCTGGTCGGATTGGGTGAGTTGGTTTAGGAGAGAGATAGTGATGTTAGGGATGGATTTGTGTGTGTTGAGAGTGGATGTTAATGGAGGTAGAAGAGAGAGTGAGTGTGCATGGTGAGATGTTGAAGATGGGTTATGGGTTGCTTATATGTAGTGGGATGTATGGGAGATGAGTGAGGGTGAGTGAGAGTGTTGGGGGTAGGGGAGTATAGTGTAATAAGGCATGAATGGGTTTAATATGTGTGTGTTTAATTGTACCAAAAAATGAAACTATCCGAATAAAAAAATAATAAATGATAAAACTAAAAAGAAATTAAATTCTTTAAAAATTAAAAATTAAAATCCTAATAAACTAAAACTAAAGAAAAATATAAAATCTAATAAAAAAAGAAAATTAAATTCCTAATAAAAGAGAAAAATAAATTTATCCTAATAAAAATAAAATAAAATAAAGTAAAAAATAAAAATAAAACTTACACTTAAATATAAAAATAACGGACACACAAATAAATCCTAAAATTTTAAACAAAATATAAAATAAATCCTAAAAAATAAAAATAAAAAACTCAAATAAAAATCTAAAAAATAATAAAAAATACAAACTAAACACACACGAGGCTCGGGACAGGTCTGGACTTAGTTTAGGCTTAGGTTCGAGTTTGGGGACTGGTTAATAGATATGGGGATTAGGTTTATCCCAGAATAAGCACAATTTACCACAATCATCTTGAAATAAAGCTTTTGATACTGCGAATGCGTACAAGCCTACAAAATAAACAAATATCAATATAAGTAAAATTTTATTGAGAACTCACATTAAAAAAAAAAGACTATTTGGGGTATGAAATATATACTTTTGGGTGCTTATCACTTCACTCAGCTCCAGATCAACATTGAAGTGGACCATTAGATGTCATACCGAACCACTCCCATAAAATACTACCTAAAAAATGGGGTCCTACTAAAAGATAAGCTTAAGGCCAAATAGATGAAGTCCCTAGCTTCGAGATAGTAGCTAGAAAATGAGGTATTATTCAATAATAGGTATTGCTCATCACCTTAGCGATGCTTAATCCCATCAAAGTCTAGTTATGTCCTTAGAGACTTCCACAAAGGTGTATGTCTAAACCAAACATGACCACATACCTTAGTTTACAATATCTTAATGCAATGACACTTCTGGAAGACATTAGGGAAGGAATCTAAGGACCTAGTGCAGCATTTTGACAAATGTCGGAGCTTTGCCTTTGTGAAAAAGCATCCAACAAAGAAATGGGATCTAATGCTAAGTCCATAGACTCTTTCTCAATGGTGAGTGGATTTAGTATGACCTATGACACTCTAAAAAAAGGGAGGGTGATGTTAAACATGAACTAACCTAGTGGGGTAAATAGGCTAGAAATCATACTTGCTCTTTTTGTTTCATATCCACGTGGTATTGCGGGCCCCTGGTGCCGGGGGGAAGCGACAATATTTTATGTGATTGAGGGAGAGAGATTTTCTATCGTCCAGTTTATCGCCTCTCTCTGAGGTCAGTTTATCGATCTGAGGTTAGGGTTAGTGACTTTCCCTTGGAAGATGTTTCATGAAATGTTCAAGTCGAGTTGCACAACCCTGGTTCTTAAAACTGGGCCCAATTGTTTTTTGTGCAATGAAGGTTTTACTTTGTTTGTTTAGAGTCTCCAGTTTATTTTATTCTAAAACAAACAAAATATTCAGGATATCCCTGTTGGGATAATCCTAAGTCAGGTTTCAATTCTATGGTTTCTCCAGAGATTCTTATAGTGTGGTTCGGGAACTAAGATACGAGTAGGGAGGGTGTTAGGAACCCCACTTATTATGCATGCTTACTTAGTTATATGTTCATTATTACTGTCTACATTAGTTGACTACTTTTAAGTTAATTTTTTAATTTCTTCAAAGACCTTAGATTGAGAATCCCTTAAATACAGATACGTGCTTAAGTAGGAAAGCGGTATCAATAAGAGGTATAAACGTCACTTCAAACGTTGTGGATACACAAGATTTCTTGTGCATGACTCCTCACTTGTTTTTGTATAATGGGTGATCATTGGTATGCATGTAACTGCGCGAGAGAACTTGATTTTGAGATATTTTGTCATCTACTTTCCCGATTGGGTAGAGATAGAAAGATGGGAGACATGTAAGTATCTATTATAATTAGTGTATACATATTTTAACATTTGTATGCATTTGAGAATTTGTATATAGGGATCTGTTTAGGAGGTTCCCTAATTGATATAGTTTGATATCTCATTTTGTGTTACTTAGGTGCACTGTATGAATATCGGGAGATATGTGCATCTTGGCGGAGATAATATATCAAGAGACATATTTTTGAGGGTCGAACTAATGAAAGCACTCGTTATTTCTCCTAAATACTCATGTGGCCACGAAATTAAAGCCTAGGCTGTTTGTTTGTGTACTTGATCGGTATGCGTTTGAGCGATTGAATATATTATTTTGCCTTGAGATACTTTGATATCTCATTTTAGTTATGTATATGTAAGTTAATAGAGTTAAGACATGAGTGAATCACATTTTAGTTATGAATATATTATTATCAAGGCTCAAGCTCATCAGAAAGAATCAGTATTGCGCCCATGTACTCATGTGGCCACAAGATCAAAGCCTACGTAGTTTGGTTGAACATATGTTCAAACGTCATGTGTGTGTAATTTTACGACTTGGCTTGGGAGGGCGATTGTTTATGGGGCGTCAAAATGGGAGTGGACCTTAAGATTAATGATGCTCGCATATCATGTTAATATCATTGGGTGATCATTAGCTAGAAGTTAATGTCCCTTAGACTTGTTTGGAGGTTTATAGGGAGGGGGTGTATTTAGTGAGAACTCCCCCTAATAGTGTGTTCTAAGGCAAAGATGGTCAGAACAAAAAAAAAGTTCAATTTTTTTTATTTTTCAAATTTTAAAGATTGAAAGTTTAAAAAAACATAACCCAATTAAACTTAGCACTGATTCCAAACCTTTTGTTATGAAAATCGGAGATATCCAATTTATCTTTTTAACCCAAAACATACATCTAGGTGATAACAAGATAAAATAAATAAACCATACACAATGCGCTAATGTGTGAGTAATACCAAAAAGGGAAAAACCTTGGATTGAACATCCAACAGATCACTATGATACGGCTTTACAAAACGTAAACAATAGACTTACTCAAGGACTCGATCCCTATAAGCCTTGATGCTCTTTTATTTTGCACCGCTCCTCCATAATGGAATGCAGGAGTCCAACCATGCTAGCTTCCATAACGAATGACTCCACGTATCTCTGGGTATCCATCGATGAGGCATAGTAACCATCTATGGATAGGAACACGTAATCCACCACTTCTTCACTGAAACATCATAAACACGACGTCCACCATGTATAAACAACAAGTACGAAATCCGCCACATGAAACATGTTCTTTTCACATGTAGGGAATCAAACCTTGGTGCCCATACTAAAGATCTCAAAACATGTGTGTATGAGGAATTTGGTTCTGTATATTCAACGGGTGAAACTTGGGCTTTGGAACTTTGGTAAAAATACAGGAATATATTTTTTGCCAAACGAAATTATATTTTTGTTCGAACATGCCTTACATAGAAAAACATGAATATCAAGGCAGTAATCTCGTTCGAACAAAACCACTAGGTTGTTTAAACGAAATTAGGCTTTCATTCTAACGAAACACATTTCCCATGGACGAAACAACATTCTACTTCGATCCCCCACTAACGAACTTCTAACGAGATGTGCAATCCTTTACGGATGATTCTTGTTCGATGGTCATTAGATGTAATTCCAACGACATCCCAATTTCGTTATAACGAGATCAAATTTTATTAGAACCAAAACTCAGTTTCATTCTAAGGAGTTCAATTCTCGTTCTAACGAGATTAAAACCCAAAATTATTTTTCTTTAAAAAAATATTTTAAAATAGTTCCAAGCGATTTTAAGTTAAAAATAGACACCCTTAAAAATATTCAAGGACCCATATTCAATGTGCATTTATACCAGTGCGATCTTTGGTAAACGTGAAGACAAACTTGGCACAATAAACATGACACGATGTATCCAACCTTTGAAGATTATCCACTACGTCTTCATTAAACACATCATATGCTTATGGGATCAACACCACAAAGCCTAGCTTATGCCTTAAATGTTTTGTCCAGAATTATGCAAATTACGTACAAATTGACTCGATTGGAAATTTGTCCTTGGATTTAGTATAGGAGTGGGCCAGAAGCCACTAGAAGAGATCTAAGTACCCCTTATCGACATGGATAGAATCCTGAGGGTGTCATAATCCTTCGTCCGGTTACTCCATTATTTAGACTAGGGTCGAATGCATCCCAAGTAGATAATACTCCAAAATACGTATTATAAGGCTTGGGTTTCACGAATTTATCTCGGTATATAACGCCTATGTGCGAGAGGTGATTCATGATCAAAGCTTATATAGTTCCAACAAACAAGGTACGTTTACAAGGGTAGGTGATAGGATACCGGGTATACAATATATAATATTACGATACTTATGGAGCCTAGTCCTTAATATGACATCTCCATTGTGTTGGGTTTTTATATTTATATGTTAAATTAATGTTTAATCAGAGGTCGACATTTGAAAAATATTTGGATATGAAAACAAATTCGTGTGATGCCATATGGACAAAATTTATTCGTTTGGAGAGGTGATAGGAGTAGTTAGATTTTAAACTTTGGCTCGATGCAAAGTTTTGGACTGACTCGACTCACGAAGACTTTGCTCAGAATGATTTTGAGAAGTATGTTTTCATATTTCATAATGGTAGTTGTGGAATTTGATTCATGTTGTTTTAATATATGATTATGTCAAGTCCAATAATAGATGTGTTGGATTAGAATCCAAGCTTTAAAATATAAACGTTGTAAATTACATACTCGGACCCCTAAATGGGGGTTGGGCTAAAAGATGTAGATTAATATGTACAATTTATTACAATATATATGGGGGTATTTACCCAAAATTTAGGTAGAGGTTCTTTGCCCTCGCTGTAAAAGATGACTTTTTTTAAGAGAGTTAGGGTTACCCTTTTCCTAGTGTTTTCCTATCTCTGTACATGCTCTCCTCATCAGCTTCATGATTAACTCTGTATGGTTGATTACCTAGCATCGTGCTAAGGCATAAATTAATCTGTCGACCTTGTATAGAAAATCTTGAGTATGTAAACAAGGCATGAAGTTGTAAACCAACAAGAAATGCAAAAGGAAATAATGTCGAACCATCTATGTCTGGAAAAATAACGGATGGTCCAAGTAGTATCATGTCGGGCTAAAATGTAGGACGTCTAATAGCAGACACACCTACCTCACAATAAGATTTGCACCATGTCTCTAGAATACAATACACAAGACCAAGATAAAATTCAAGATCATTATTGGTACGCATATTATTTAAATCTCATAGCAAGGAATGTACGACATATTTGGTCTAAAGAGGAATAATCATATTTATATATAACTTGCAAACAATGGTAGCATTGATCGTACCGTTTGGTCGGACTAATAGAGTATCACGAATGACCAAAACTAAAGATAAGAGGTATTACCTCTCATCACATCACTCAAGATGTGCTAAATCCATATCTCTCTAAAATACAACAACATGAGAAAAAATGTTGGAGATAAAGGAGAGCCATCTCGGGTAAACATAACACCCGAGGCATCAGACTGAGCATCTGGAACCTCAAATGAGGCACTCTGGGCCTGATGACTACAACGCGAAGGTCTAGGAGGAGTGAAAGTCTCACAGGCTCTTGAAGACTCACCCGGACCACTAGGACCTCTCTTCCTAACATGCGTCTTAGATCTACCCATTATGCAGAAAAATCAGGTAGAACCTAAAAAATAACGACAATTAGGGCCAGAAAGCAAAGAGTACACAAAATCCCAAATAAATTACGAAAAATCACCTAACCCTCAAACCAAACACTCAAACAACTCGTAAGATCATGAAATAAACGTAAGAGTTCGAAATGTAGTTTAAATCAATGAAAATAAATAATTAAAGATGACTTGCCCAAATATATATGGATGAAAATTCAAATCTGACAATCCTAGGGCTGAATACTAACTTTTGATGAAATAAACCTCTATAACCCGATTGATCTGACATGCAAGACCAAATTTTTTTTGGAGGAAAATCGCCTAGGGTTTTAGATGTGGGCATGATTTGAAAGGGTAATTACCAAAAGATCACCTAAAAATATTTAAATTCTACTGATAATTGTATACACACCAACATTATCCATGTGTGCGCATTTTGTATGTATGCCCCACATTCGGGTCCTCCGTGCGCATGAAAAAGAGAAAATGAATAGAACTTTCAAAATAATCCATAAAATCTACCAAAGGACACCGAATCCTAACCGTGATAAACTTAGTGATATAAATGAATGAGAAATTCTTAAAAAATCATAAATTTGACTTTAAAAGTTTAAATTTGGGATAGAATACACAAAAGATAACGAAAATCAACAACTCATGCATATATATATATATATATATATATATATATAATGAAAACACTAAATATGTGAAGTGTGAAAATGATTAGACAACAACTGATCTAGTGATTTGACATAAATATTTCATTTAAATCTTGATTAAAACAAGGAATTTGAAAAACACATTCAGTTGAGTTTCAATCAATTCAAAATTAAGAGCATAACATTCTCATAAAATCATTGTTTTGCAACTTTGTAATGCACTTAAAAGGCATGATACACCTGAAAATAAAAATTACATAATCAACATGCATACGCATAATCAACTCACATAAAATATTACAAATAATGGTTAAAAAACAATCATTATATCAATATCCGCTTGATCCAAAATGGTAGTCTCAAGCCATTAAATAGCCTTAAGCATATGTTGATAAGATCTTTTGAATGCCAACTAAGATATAAAATTTCAATTTTTAAATTCTATGCCCTATCTTATTTTTCATATAGGTTCAATCATTTGGCTTATGGAACATATTTTGGCTTTTGTTATTGATTGGCCTTTTACACTCCTAGATGACACCCGCCTAGAAACATATGAATTTTCAAAATGGGTGTAATAACTCCGAGTGATAGCCCTTATCAATACTTATAAAACAATCAGACTCCAACAAAGTAAGAAACACTCAAAATTTTCACATACGAGCAACGAAACTTTTTCAAAACGATTATGATTTAGGGAGTTGATCATGGTCAAATTAATTACTAAAAGGAAGATCAAAATGATAAACATAATATTCACTATGTGGCATGCATGTGCAAGTAGTGTGAAATCAATGTCATAGATCTCAACATGTTAGCAATCATGATTTATCAAATGAATTTCAACCAACAATTGAATCAATCGACCAGTATATATCAATTGTCTTGTCATTCACTTTTTAATAATCATTCATTTTAAATAAATCATCAAATCATAATAAACCAAAGTACTTACCATATATATAAAAAACATAATTTTTTTTGAATTTTTCAATACGAATGATGCATCAATATTTTTAAAATCATGTTCGGAGGAGAAAATAATGCATATAATGAAAATGTATGAAAAATCTCACCAACCCACGAGAAAGGATACTGATTAAGATAAAATGTAATCTCCCACCCATAGTGAATTGTTCCCCCAAAAATAAAGAATTAACTAGGAATGGGAACCTATAAGAACCTATTCGTCCAAAGCAAACTACTAAGATAAGCAACGATGCATGGTTAATCCCACGTGTCAAACGAATGGAAAAAACGAACTTATTCTAATTCCAATTTATTTTGACTTTCTCCCAAGTCAACCTTGACTTTTAATGCATTTCTAGTCATAACTTTAACGTTTTTAGGTATCCATTTATTCTCTCATAGAAGTATTATGCCTAGTCCTTGGAAATTAAACTTGGGGTTTAGGTTTAGGAATGTTCCCTTTTGCCTCACCGTTACCTTTCACAAGAAAAGTCATTTTTCTCGTTAAAACATCTATCTGCCCTCCAATTTCAAGTGTAAGATTCCTATGATATATGTTTCTTATATTTTCGACAAACTATTCATTCCCCTTCTTTAAGCATTAGCATACTTGACTTGAACGCCCATGTACTTGACAAAAAGTATAAAAGTGGACTGTTGTATATAAACATTACTCTCTACATGGACCAATGATAAATGTGCACTTGTCCTCCTACGTGGCCGACCAAGCACTATGATCAAGATCATGAATACTTAGTCGACTTGTGGGTCGACCAACTCCAGAATGTCGACCATCATGGAGATCAAAACTTACTCGAATGGGATGCTAACCAATACTAAATTCCAAGAGTTTCATTCACTGTACATAGACGTAAATGTCAGGGAATATAAGTGCATTCCATCTCTCAGGTTTTATATCATTGTAAATACAAAATACTCCTTCAGTTGAAGGGATAACTCGAATCACTCATATGAACAACATACTGAGCTATAGTATGTCAGTTATTTTACAGTACAAAATAATACCAACAATGGATATAGGCTATTTTCCAGCTGAACCACTCTAAAAATTTATTCGCTTGTGTGTATGTCATTTTATTAACATGTCATATTTGTATATGTGATTGTAAATCTGGATTAATTCCATTTTTAGACACTAATAGATTGGTGTCGTTAATATGAATGACTGCTAGTCATCATTCTCTACCTCAAATATTTCACTCTTTGGTTTAAAAAATGAATACTGCCCCTAAACGAAGTCTGGTGGCTGCAGGAAAGAATCAATAAATATCAGCTCCCCCTGTTGAGACAGACCTCCAAATGATCCTATTTAATTTGGCTAAAGGATAAGAGGCTATGCATGAATGAGATAGATTATACGCTCCCACAATGCAAGACAAGTTCTCTAATTCCAGAAGAGATATGCCACCCCACCAGCCAAAAATGAAAAGAGTTATCATTCTCATTCTTCTCATGACCGATCATATCATCCAGGTGAAAATTATTCATTTCGATCAACATATTACTATAATGGTAAATCTTTTTCCAAAGAAAGTCCACAAGATCTAGGGCTAGTATGAGGGGTTTTGTGTGTGCTGAGAATACCTTTTAGGATGATAGTTCAACATATAGACATAATAAAGACACAATAACTACCTCGGCCAAATCCAAGCCAGAAGAATAGTCCTGGAAGGGATCCATGGACGATTGGAGGATCAACTAGGGGAAATGACCATAATAAAAAAACTCGTTACAAAGGATTTTTGTTAAAGGATCACCTATCATCCAGGCTATTGTGGAACCCCACACCTTCTAAGTTGAAGCCACCAGTGGTCACTCCAAAGTATGATGGGAAAACTGATCCTGTCTTGCACATATAGTGATATTAAGCTGCTACCGACATCTACTCAGTGCCCGACGAGATGAGGTGTAGATATTTCTCTAGTTCTATCGTAGGACCAACCCAAATATGGTATAATAATCTCCCTAGAGGTAAAATCTCTAGTTTTCATCAATTAGCTAAATTATTCATAGATAACTTTTGCTTTGAGACTAAGTCGGTCATGAGTTTCATTCATCTCTTGACCGTGCGACAAAAGCCTAGAGAAAGTACTAGAGAATATATTACGCATTTTAATAATTAAAAACTAGAGGTAGTGGACTATGAGGAGAAGATAGAAATTGCAACAATTATGAGTGGGTTGCTCGCTAAAGATCTTTACTATGCTTTAGCGAAGAATTCACCCAAAATCATGACAGAATTAATGTCTAAGAATGGAAAGATAATGAATGTAGAGGACTCCATGACAGCTAAGGAATCTCCTAAGAACAAGGGTTACAATTATAAAAGTAATTCTAATTCCTTCAAGAAGGATCAAAGAGACAAAAATATTGATCGGATCAAGAAGTATGATGAATATACACCCATCAGTAAAGGTGATCACCATATCTTGGAGGAAATCAAGGGGAACTGAGAATTGAATTGTCCTGAAAAGTTGAAGACGCCCTCGAACAAGAGGGATAAGTCCAAATACTGTGAATTTCATAAGGAGCATGGCCACAACACCGACAATTGTATTACATTGAAAAATGCGATTAAAAATATTATTTGCCGGGGAAAACAGAGAAAGTTTGTTGATCAGATTGGGAATGAAATTATCGAAGGAGGTTTGAATCTCCAGCTCGAGAAAAGGAAGGAAACAAAATAGCAATAAACAATGATTTTAAAGAAGATCTAGACTTGGAAAAGAAGCCTGATGAACCAGAGGTGGAGGTAGGCATGATGTCTTATGGATTGCACTTCATCGCAAGAGGCGATGCTAGAGGAGGAGACGCAGTTGTAGAAAAAAAAATCTTACTTAAATGAAGCCAAGGCTTTCCCAATTGTCATAAAGATTGATACGGAAAAATCTAGCAATAACTAACCAAGCAAAGTTAACAAAGACAAGATAGTGATCGAATTCTCCAAAAATGATATAAGTGGGGTACTTTATCCTCACGATGATCCATTTATTATCACATACAAAGTTCATCGCAATAGAGTTTCAAGGATACTAGTTGATAATGGGTGTTCTGCATATGTAATGTCCTATGAATGTTTTAGTAACTTAGGGCTATGTGATAGTAAGCAGGAGAGAATTTTTTTATGTTAAATAAAAATATCCCATTAGCCTACAATATTATCCTAGGAAGAGTGGTAATAAATAAGTTAGAGGTTGTGCGATCTACAATGTATTAGTGCATGAAAATTCTAACAAACTATAGAGTCAGTAGAGTAAATGGCAATAGAAATAAATCCAGGGGATGCTATTATACTTCGACCGCCTAAGTAGAGATATAAAGAAAGGGTACAACCACTTTCCATATTGAGAATATGGATCCTCGAAAAAAAAAAGATTTAGTGAAGGGGTGAGTTATGGAATAAATAAAATCTATTGTGTTGGACGATGAGAATCTAAAAAGAACTACTCAGATTGGTTCAAGATTGTCTCCTTCTCCTAACCAGGAACTAATTACATTCCTTAGAGAAATGAAAAATGTGTTCACTTGGAGCCATGAGCATATGATAGGGATTGATCCAAATTTCGTTTGCCATGGGCTTAATATCTACCTACATTCTAAGTTAATTAGGCAAAAGTGAAAAGTTTTTAGCCCCGAGAAGAATATGGCAATCCAGGAGGAAGTGGAGAAATTACAGCGAGCATTGTTCATTGAAGATGTTAAGTATCCTAGATGGTTGAATAATGTGGTAATAGTCAAGAAGAAGAATGACAAATGGCACATGTGTATATACTTCGTAGAACTCTATAATGCATGCCAAAGAGATCACTTTCCGTTGCCAATGATTGATCAATTGGTCGATGCAATAACAAATCATGAATTGCTCAATTTTTTGGATGCTTATTCTGGTTATAATCAGATTAAGGGGAGACCTGAAGGCAAGGAAATCACTTTCTTTATTACTAGCCGAGGAACTTACTGTTATAATGTCAGGCCCTTTGTATTTAAGAACGCTGGATCAACCTATCAGAGACTAGTGAATAAGGTTTTTAAGGACCAGATTGGAAAAAATCATGGAAGGGTACGTAGATGATATGCTCACCAAGAGAAAACTTATTTCCTACCACATTATGGACTTAGCTCAAAACTTTGATCAACTAGAAAAAGATCAGATGAAGCTTACCCCAACGAACTATATCTTTGGATTACATGAAGGAATGTTCTTAGGGTACATCGTCATTCAAAGGGGAATCGAATCAAACCCTGCCAAAATTAAACTTTTTTTGTAAATGCATCCCCTCACAAATAAGAAAGATGTTCAAAAGCTGACAGTAAGAGTAGCTGCATTGAACCGTTTTGTCTCCCGAGCAATTGATTAATGTCTTCCCTTATTTAAGGTGGTTAAAAAGACCTTCAGGTGGAATGGCAAATGCGATAAAACCTTCCTAGAGTTAAAGAAGTAATTGGGTTCTCCCCCACTCCTCTACCGGCCAATTTTGGGAGAAAAACTATATCTATACTTGGCTATTTTAGAGTCAACTGTCAGCTCAACTTTAGTCTTCCTAGATGGGAGTCTAAAGGATAATATATTATATTAGCAATGCATTTCGAGGAGAAAAAATTAGATAACCTCGGCTGGGGAAATTAACATTAGCTCTCATTGAAGCTTCTAGAAGAATGAGGCCATATATTCAAGCTCACACCATTATTGTTTATACAAATTTACATATGTGACAGGCATTATATAAACCTAATAAGTTTTGAAGGTTAATGTCCCAGGCAATTGAATTGGGTGAGTATGAACGTGTTTATGAGCCCAAAGTTGTAATAAAAGTCGAAGAAGTGGCAAACTTCATAACCAAATTCACATATGCATAGGTGCAACATAATTCAAGTTTTCTTTGTAAGCAGACTTATTAAAAATAGATCTTAGCTCAAAAGAAAGTAGAGATTGTGATCGATCATCCAGAATCTTCAGTTGTTCAGGAAAGAATTCAATGGAGCAAGAAGATGTTCAAGCATGGAGTTCTGGAAAAGGATTTTTTTTCAAACGACACTCCAATTTGGTAATTGTTTGTAGATGGATCACATGTGATCCTCGAAGTGGAGGAGGCCTCATTATCAGCACTTTGAAAAACTTAGATGTGGAACATGATTTGACATTCCAATTCAAGGCTTCCAATAATGTGAAAAAATATGAAGCATTGATCATAAGGTTAGAACTGGCTTGATCATTAGGAGCCAACCAAGTGTTAGTGCATTGTGATTCCCAGTTAATTGTTAATCCTATGTAACAAATTTATGGCTTCAATGGTAAATGATGATGAGATATCACAAAAACTTCTTCCCATAGAAACATTGATGGAATCGATGTCAACATCATCTTTATACAATTAGGTCCCTTATGGACGGACCCAATTAAAGAGTACATTAAAAGAGGAACTATAAAATCGCTACAACGGAAAAATTGCGACATCATAAATAAAATTCAATTTTAATTATTCCCAAATTTTAGTTCAACCCTAAAACATGCATCTAGATGATTTATTAAACAAAATAAAGTATGCAGGATAAAACAAACAATATCAGGAAAAATCCCCGCAGGGTAAAACCTTTTATTTTAACTATAATTTGTAAAAACGATTACACGGATTATAATGAAAATAAATGTGACATACGAAATACCCGCAAGTGTGGGTTCGATGTCGTCGGCTGAAATCTCCTGCAAGAACTCTAGATGGGCAGCAATGAAGAAGAGACTCACTTCTCCACAAATTACTCCAGATGAGTAAAAATAACCAATTGAAGGTTTAAAATATGCACCTACATAGATGGGAATACATTTTCTTTTATAAAGAAGGCATAAAGCCTAAAAGGAGAAAAAAAATGTGAAGTCTCATAAATATGTCGTTTCTGTGCCGGTTCTTGTAGAAAAAGTGATGGAAAAAGCTTTTGAAAAACGTGTAAAAAGTGACAGAAAATGAAACAAAAATCGAGGAGGTAACGTCATTCGAATGACATAGAAGACATGTGTCGTTCGAATGAGTTCGTGTGACATGCTTTTGTTGCTCGAACGATAATGCAATCTCATTTGAACGAACTCCACTACCAAGACAAGTCCGCTTCTACACAGAAAAATATTTGCTTTTATAAAATATAATTCAGACTTCAAAAAAAATATTTTCTAAAAAATTCCCAAATATTTATGCAAATATAAAAATTTCCAATAAATAATTTTACCAATAATGTGTCGTGGAGTAGTGGGAAACGGTTTAGCATCACGTTGCATGTAGCATGATGCACGTGTGAAGATGATGGATGCATGGATTTGGATAAAGTCCATTGTGGATGATCGTGATGACGAGCCAAATGTAGCGGTATCAGATATACAAACTGTAACCTAGGGAAAACAGAAAATTCCTAGATTTTAACCAGGTATTTATAAAATTATGTCCTTACAAATCTCCCCCTATGTCTATGCCGGTACATACATAAAAAATTTAAATTATACGATCTCCTTAAAACAAATGACATGTAAGATAATATCACAATTAAACCCTCAAACTGAGAATACTAAATGACATGTCATCAATCAAACTTCAACATCTTCAAATCTTCAACACTTCAGAAACTCCCAAAGCTTTTCTCATCAGAGTGTGCAATCCAATAGATATCAACTTTGTACCTACACACATGAGATAAAGAAAATACCCATGACACGAAACAGTTTGAAATAATTTCTTCCCCATAATTCATTCTCCCCCTTTTTATGATGTCCCCAAATAGACAGATATGAGAAGCATAGATATGAAAAATGTCACAAGAAAAAATCTTCTATATTTTGACTTTTTGAATTTTTTTTTATTTTTTTATACAAAATATACAACAAAGAATCACACCATGAAAGAACACAAAAACAACCAAGTCGATGATAGCGTAATTGTAGGGGTGTGATCAAATTCGATAGAAAAATCAATGCATACAAACATGACATATGTGCACGATGAATATGAGATACTCCTAATGAATGAACTCAACATCTTCCTTAGGTGTGAAAAGATGGAAATATGAGACATTTACTCAATCTATCAGCAAATCAAAACTCAAAGTGATTTCCACACCAATAACGTCCAAAATGATTTAATGCTTTTTCAGGACTTTCAAGGAAGTGCAAACCTATTTAAATTCTCCAACCAAACTCCCTCAGATTTATTTTTTTAGTAGAGGTGATCTAAATTCTCAAACTTTTGATAATTGACGATGAAACCTAATGGCCCATATTTGGCACGTATTGCTTTTTATTACCTTTAATTTTTTTTCGGGCACCTTTTTGGACCCCAGATAATAAAATTCCTCAATTTTTTAGGTCCGATATAATGGTGGCTTAATTGCAAAGGATAGATAAGAACCTTTCGTGGCCCTTCACCATTTTAGAATACCACACAATCTCACCAAATGATTATTACATGCATTCCAATCTTGTCAAGATATATCGCATATGGTTCGTTGTATATACAGAAATGAGATGGAAACACTCAAGCCAATATGAGATAGACAAAAACAATAATCAAATAAACTTGTGCATGTGTGCAATAAAGGATATAAAGAGCCAAACATGTATAAAGATATCACTAATCACATCTTAAATACTCCAAACAATGTAAAGCACATGGATGAAATGATGTAGCATCTCAAATCACTATCAAACAATCACATGGATAAATGGAATGAAATTTGTGACTCGTCTATCTTAAATGCTCATCCATAAAAGGTGTAAACAATATACAAAAATGTTTTTGGATTTTTGAAAATTTTTAACAAAATAAAATCTTTTTTTATTTTTTAAAAAATTTCAAAAGCAAAAAAAAAAATTATACAAAAAGTACACATGTCATAACACTAACAAACATATATATCATAAATTAAAGACTAGTGTATGACAAACATCTCACACATCCATGAGAAATAATATGTTTGAATCCAAACTTCTTGATATTTTAGCTTATTTGATTATTAGAAATCATTTATATATCTTGGTTTATCATATGGAATGAATATTTGGGAGTTTGGGATTATTTGACAGAGGTTTGATTGATTAAAAGATGTGAAACCCATAGAATAAAGATTGCAGTATCTGGGCTGATATCTGGGTGATCGATCGATCGATCGAGGACCATCGATCTATTGACCTCCCGAGAAAAGATGATTTTTTTCTTTTTAAATCTTGATTTAATATCAAAACTTTTAGGAATCCTTTGTGAACATAATGAGACTTAGGGAAGGGTAGTAGGCCATAGGTAAGACCCAAAAAATATGATTTTTAGGATTTTTTAATGAGGGGAACTTAACAAGTGTTAATTAAATGAGTTATTATCGAGACCTATATTACTTGGTATTTAAATTAGATAAATGATAATTAAAGGTTATGACCAGTAGTAAGAGAGTTATTAATTACTGGTATAACCTTAGGAATAGGTGGGATTAACCCTAAGAGATAAAATAAAGGGTTAAGAATGAATTAAGGGTTAACGATAATTAAACCTAATTATTGATGAGTTTTATTTATAGAATTTCGGAAGTTGTGATGACATGGAAAAGTAGGGTGTAGACATTTACCTACTAAATTAGGTTGAGGAATACTTATTGAATCTTTGAGTAGTAAGTGAGGCTCGGGAATATAAAATAACGAAGTCATAATCTTTAATACGTAGGATTTTATAGATAAAAACACTACGTATGGGAATTTTCATATGGTTGTGTTAATTACGTATGGATGTCTTGTCTATATAGGTGTGATGAATACCTATATTATTATTTGTATGTATGACATACCTACGCTTCTTCCTATCGGGTTGGAGGTTTCGCGTTGTGGACAGTTTAATCCTTGTGCGCCCAATTGGGAGGGATTTTAGATTTGTACCCTGAGCATAGGACCTTAGACAAGTGCTATCGGTGTATATGATAGTTTTAACGGTTGAGTGGGAGCGTAGGTATGTGTGTGACCCATTTGGCTGGGGAGTATGCTCACCTCCAATCTATTTGTGTTATGATATGATTTGTGAGAGACGTTGAATCAATAGTCCTCTATACAGTGACATTACGTATCAGGACATGATAGCGGAGTACGCATGCGCCGCAACTGTGATTGGGGAGATGCCATATTAGTATATATATATATATATATATATATATAATTAAAGTGATATTATACATATAAACTATGACGTAATCTACTTTGTGACATTGTAGATATAGAGATGTAATCTTCTGTGTGAAATTATAGATTACAAATATAAACTATGATTTAATCTATTGTGTAATGTTGTAGATAGAAGTAAATAATGAAATCTGAATTGAATTAAGTAAGTGAACACTTAATTCCAGGGTTGTAACAAGACTAGGTCATATAAATGAGAAATGAATATGAATAATTATAATACTTATGGTATGGGACATACGGGTTTATGATGAGGGTTAGAATTGTGTTAATAGTTAGAAGTGAACCTTAACTAGGAAGATAATAAGATATGATAGGTGTGCATTATAGATGATAGGTGATAATTCTCAAGAGAGAGCCCGAGAAACTAACATGCACATAATAAATGGTTATTTGTAATTGTTAAGCACTTGCTATTTTTAAAATCTTTTACAATCGGGCTCTGACCCGTTTCCTTTCATATTCTCTTCTCTACTATATCTTGTACACCAGGTATCCAGCAGCAGGGTGACCTTTTACCCTTAGGGGACAACCATTCAGGATACGGGGGCGATCGGGGTAAACGAACAGATGAGGCGTTTGCTAGTGCATGAGTTCGGCAATTCCTGGTATCTGGGGGAGTCAGTGGTTCAGCAGATTACCGAGGAGGAGGTGGTGGTGACACCCGTGCAGCCTCTTATGTCTATGAGGCGGGAGCGGCTGCTGCGGGAGGATGTGAGGATCGCGGTAATGATCAGCAAGTCCTACCTGTTGTACACTGATACGGCTGCGTCGTATGACTATATGGACTTTGTGACGAGCAAGATGATGGCGCCCAGCATATATGATGCCTTACTTTTCCCTCCTGCGGGTTTGAGTTGGGCGGTGGGGTCTTCCCACATCGACGGCGGCTTTAGAGGTTCCTTTCGTGCAATTGCACACTCATTCATACAACATTCAGCGAGCTGATGGAGGGATGGTGCCTATGTTACATCATCCTCATGCGATGGATCCGGTGGAGTTGGGTTTGACAGAGGAGGTTCTTCAACCTAACGTATATCTTTATGTTCTTTTCCTCTTTTTGTTTCCTTTTATGTTTTAATCCCTCTTTGATACTGATTTTTCCTTTTACTTTGTAGCAAGTCGGGTGTCGGTCACTTGGCTGAGGGACATTAAAGATTGGATATCATCAGTGATCGCCCACATTTGGGATGTGGTCCCGGTTCTTTCCTGTTTGGTCCCTTTTGCTTCATCCGGGGAGGACTTTGGTTCTTGTAGCGATGGTGCATCGTATTGCCGTAGGGGAAAGAGAGCGCATCGCGGGGGGATACTCTTATAGAGAGAGGTGAAGGGTAGGTGAGACAAAGATAATGAGAATATGGGTTCGAGATGAGTCCCGTTGTTGTTTTTCTTTTTTTCTATTTCCTGCAAAATTGATGTAACACAGGGAACAAATATATATGCAATGCAATGGGATTTTTTATTATCCTTTGTTAATGATGAATGAGTGAATGCATGCACATGCCCTTTTTGCTTTGCTGCTGAGACCATAAAAAGAGATATTTTTGGGACTTTGAGGAAAGTTTTAAGAATGGGAAATTATATAGTGATGGAAAAGGATTTTTGAAACTCTATTGAGAATATCAATTTATTTTTATTGGGCTTTTGATTTTGATAGAAGAGGGAAAAGGAAAATTTCCAAAAATAGGGGGTTGCCGATCGGCAAACACCTTGTCCTGCCTATCGGCAGTCAAGTCCAGTCCCATTAATTCAAAGCTTTTGATTTGTGACTTCTTCAGCCCTTTGTACCTTGTGGGTGTAGGATTCCCTCCGATTTCTGCAGGGATTGTGTCTCTTGTGAGGGTTCTCAAGTATATAAAGGGGAAGGGTGGAGTGTTTCCATCACACCTTCACTTGTCTATTGTTTCTTAGTCTTGCAAGATGGCTCTCCTTGGTAGCATTGAGTTTGCTAATTACCTTGAAGCCTTGGAAGCAATGTGCTATAATAATGTCAACTATGATGCTTTCAACATGCGTCGGGTCTCTTTGTGATGCAATCGGTCCATTGAGTGGAACATGCTGATGGCGGCGGTACAATTTTGGTACCCCGAAGACCACGTATTCTATTTTGGGTTGGATGAAGTTTGTCCTACCTACAAGGACTTTTCTGCCATGCTAGGGATTAATCCCAGTGTTGCTGCGGCTTTACCCGAATTTTCCCGTTCTCCCAGGGATTTGTTGGCTGGGCTTCTTTGCATTTCGCCTTCGACGACTAGATCACTGGTTGATGGAGTAATGATTTCTCTCGCGGTGATGTTGCAGTCCGTGCATTTGCGGGAAATAGGCGATGCTGGTTATGATAGAGCCGTTGCTCTGGGCTTAGTATCAAAATTGCTGCTGGTGACTGTGGAACTATGGGTGGATCCGCAACTTGCAGCCATTACTGCATGGATATCATACCGTCGTAATCCTACACCAGTGATACTGGCGGAGACCTTAAACATTTTGGACGCCTGGCAAGAAGGTCATTATGACTTCTTGCAGGGTAGCCCTGTGATGCTGCTCATGTGGTTATCTGAAAGACTCCGCCCCGTGGCCCTTCCAGAATATCCTTTGTCGAATGTACCCGACTTCTTTTCGCGTCAGTTCATCTACGCTGGCTTGGATATTGTAAGCTTGGAGAATTGGTTCGTGGAGCATGGGGCTCAGAATATGTACTAGTCAGTGCCTTGGTGGGGACAGTTGTTTCCTGTTCTGGAGCTAGGAGAATACTCGTATGTGAGGTCGGTTGGTCTTTGCCAGACCTTTTTTTATTTCCTTTGACGACTTCTGCGTCAACTTGGTTTGGCACAGGTCGTGCCACCTTGGACACTAAATTTATTTCTCGTAGAGGATTTGACCGAGCGTTTGCGCATACGGCTTGGCTCTCCATGGGAGAATCGGCATCCGTCGACCCGTCCTTCTCAATCTGTTCGGAGAGTTTGGCATATCCCTGGGGATTATATGATGTGTCTATGGAGGAAAGTAGTTAGAAAAATGTTTGATGTGGAGACTGGAGAAAGGTGGTTTATTTCTTTTGACACCATGGAGGGAGGTGTTGTGGTTTATTCAAAGCTGATTCGAGATTATCGGTCTATGGAGTGTCTGCGACACTCTATTAAGGCAGGGGAAACTTGGGGACTTCAGGATGTAGATGATGATGACGGAGTGGGCTCATCTGGTACCTGTGGATAGGACTTTTGGAGAGTTTATTGTGGGAATAAATATGGGGATTTTATTTGTCTTTTTTAGGAGGGTAGGGGGAACGGAGTTATCTATTCCTTTTTCTTATGTAATCTGTATCGTAATTTCTTATTAGTTAAATAAATAAGTTTCTGATCATCCAGCTGTGCCTTTGATGAGTTTTGTGTTTGTTTGAATTATCTATACCTATTTCTAAGGCATACATAAACCTTTTGTTTAAGTATGTGTTGGAATTGACTATCGTTCTCGGAGATAAGAAAATAAATAGTATTTTGTGAAAAAGAAAGGGTCGTGCTCATGTAAGGTGTATGAGCTGCCTACATACCTATGGAGTTTTTGAAAAGTTTTAATTTGTTTAAAAATGATTTTTGCAAAAGATCAGGCCCACGTAGTTCTGGGTAGAAGGAAATGAAGAGATTTTTTTTAAAAAGAAGGGAGATGAGAAGAGTCATAGCGCGCTGAGATTTCGGACCAGGGGTAGAATTTCTTGAGATGGTCTAGGTTGACTGGATAATCCATCTCTTCCCCATCTAAGTCCGTGAGCAAGGTTGCACTGCCAAATAAGATCTTCTTGACAATGTAAGGGCCTCTCCAATTGGGCTTGAATTTCCCTCTGGGGTCCCAAATGGGTTCTATGATTTCTTTGAGGGCTAGGTATCCTTATCGAACACCACAATCCTTGACTCTCTTATTGAATGATCAAGTTATTCGGTGATGGCACCTTTATATGTGGTATAGTGCTTTTAATCTCCTTTCGTCTAGGAGGGTCAGCTCGTCAAGATGGCTTTGGTACCAGTCTTCTTCACTGACCTTGCTTTCAGGCATAACGCATAATGAGGGTATTTCCAGCTCCAATGGTAGGACTACTTCCATGCCATAGACTAAAAAGTAAGGGGTAGCCCCAGTAGAGGTTCAAATGGAGGTTCGGTAGCCCCAGAGGGCATACGGGATCCGTTCAGCCCAATCCTAACAACTTTCGTCCATCGTGCTGATGATGGCCTTGAGGTTCTTGTTGGAGGCTTTAACTGCACTGTTGGTCTGAGGTCGGTAGGGAGAAGATTTGTGTGTCTGAATCCCATACTCGTTGACCACTTCTGTGACTTCTGACTCAAAATGTAACCCATTATCTGATACTAGCTCGTGCGGGACCCCATATCGGCAGATGATATTTTGCTTGATGAATTTGTCCACTTTCTTGGCGTTCAGCACTGCATATGACTCAGCTTCGACCCATTTGGTGAAGTAATCAATGGCAACTAGGATGAAATCATGCCCATTGGAAGCCTTCGGTGTAACTTTCCCTATAATGTCGATGCCCTAGGTGGAAAATGGACAGGGAGAGGTCATGTTGTATAATTCGAGCGGAGGTAGATGCTGAAGGTTGGAGAATTGTTGGCATTTGAGGCATCTCTGGACATAGGCGGTGCAATCCTAGGTCATGGTGGTCCAGTAGTAGCCCTGTCGGATGATTTTCTTTGCAAGCATGTGACCGTTCATATGGGGTTCGCATTCTTCGCTGTGAATCTTCTGCATTATATTTTAAATGTCATCCCCTGCGATGCAGTGCATATGAGTTCCATCGTAGTTTCTTTTGAGAAGTGCTTTGTGACAAATGATGTACTGGGCAACCAGTCTTGGAAGGGTTGCTCGATATTTCTTATTAGAACCCTCAGGATACCTACCATTCTTGAGGAGGCGCCAGATATCATAGTACCAGTAATTGGCTAGCTTAGGATCTTCTGTGGTGACGAGCTCAATGTGGTAACAGTGGGTTGGTTTGTCTTTCTTCTGAACTAGGAAGGGGGTTATAGTTATTCCTTCGGGCATGTCGACCATGGAGGCCAAGGTAGAAAGAGCATCAACTAGGTTATTCTTTGCTCAGGGTAGGTAATAGAAAGTGATATCTTGGAATTGGGAGGCTATCTCTTCTAAGTGGGTATGGAAGGGTTGGAGTTTCTCGTCCTTGACTCTCCAATTTCTGAGAACTTGATCGATGATGAGGGAGGAATCCCTGTAGACATCTAAGCATTGAATACCTTTCTCGAGAGAAACTTTGAGGCTTACTGTGCATGCCTCGTATTCAGTCATGTTATTGGTGCAATGGAAATCCAATTTGATGGCGATGGGAGTGTGGGAGTCATCTGGGGCGATCAGGAGTATCCCAATGCCATGTCCCTTCTTGTTGGCAGCATCGTTAAATAACATTTGTCATGGAAGGTTATCTTGAGAAGTGCAAAGGATGTTTTCATCTGGGAATTTAGAGACTCAGACATCGGCTTCTTCTATGGGGTAATTAGTGAGGTAGTCAGAGATGGCTCTTCATTTCATGGATTTCTGCGTGACGTACACGATATTGAACTCAGCTAGGAGCATCAACCATCGAGCCATTCAGCTAGACAAGGCGAGTTTCTCAAGATGGTATTTGATGGGGTCCATTCGGGATACAAGTTTGATGGGAAAGGCGAGCATGTAGTGCCATAACTTTTGGGTGACCCAGACAAGTGCGATACACACCTTTTCCAAAGCAGTGTAGTTGACCTCATACCCGACCAATTTTTGCCTCGCATAATAGATGTTTCTTTCTTTGTGAGAATCTTCAAGGTATTGGTCTAGCAAAGCCCCAACTGCAGTGTCGGTTATGGTTAGGTATTGGAGCAATGGGAGACCAGGCTGTGGTGGCATGAGTACCAGGGGTTGGGTCCGATATTGTTTTACTCGGTCAAAGGCTTCTTGGCATGCCTCGTTCCAAATCTTAGTTAAATCCTTTTGAAGGAGTTTGAAGATAGGTTCACAGATGGAGGTTAACTGGCTGATGAACCGGTTGATGTATTGTAATTTCCCAAGGAAACCTCGAACTTCTTTCTCTGTTTGGGGAGGTAGCATCTCAAGTATGGCTTTCAGCTTGGCGAGATCTTCTTCTATACCCTTCTCACTAACCAGGAATCCTACGAGTTTTCCCTTTGTAACGCCGAAGATGCATTTCTGTGGATTGAGTCTCATCTGATACTATCTCATTCATTCGAACAACTTTTGGACTTAATAATCATATCATCCACATAGATCTTGACTTCTTTGTGAATCAGATCGTGCAGGATGGTTATGGATGCCCTCTAGTAGGTAGCCCCAACGTTCTTGAGAGCAAATGGAATAACAGTGTAGCAAAAGGTTCCCCATGGGTTGATGAATGCAGTTTTTTCTTGGTGGTCTGGGTGCATTTTGATTTGGTTGTATCCAGCAAACCCATAGATGAATGACTTGAGAGCATGACTGGCTGTGTTGTCCACAATCATGTCGATATTGGGTAGCGGATAATCATCCTTTGGAGAGGTTTTGTTCAAATCTCGATAGTCTACACACATCTGAAATTTTCCTCCTGATTTCGGTACGGGCACTATGTTGGCTAGCCATGTGAGATATTCGATCACACGAATGAAGACTACATTCAACTGTTTGACCACCTCTTCTTTGACCTTGAGCGACCATTTGGTGCGGAGTTTTCTCAACTTTTTTTTAACCGGCTTGTAATCTAAGAGAGTGGGAATCTCGTGATGAGCTATTTCAGGATCAATGTTGGGCATATCATCGTAGGACCATGCGAAGACATCCATGAATTCCTTTAGTAATTCTTCGAGTTGTGCAGGATCATGCTCGTCTAGGGTAGCCCAATCCTAATCTCGCGCAGTTGACTACTAGAACCGAGGTTTATAACAACAGTCTCTTCCTCATTAACTTGAATTGATTATGTTGTTTGTTATTAACCTTATTAAGATCAGTTAAGAATTGTTCATTTACAAAATCATCATCATTAAAAGTTTGATTAGAATCCAAACAGTTAATGTAAGGCACAACAAGATACTCAAAATCTTTGTTTATTTCATTGATAGGAAACATAGCATTGAGAGCCAACTCAAAAGAGGACTTCATTACATTTGAACATGGATAGACAATAGAAGAATAAACAGGGTAAACATTAGGATTAGGGGAGGTTTCAGAAGGTAGAACTGGCGCAGCATGTCAGTTGAGGAGAGGTGTATCAGCAACTTTAATCAGTTGGGACGGATCCGATGATGTAGCGCCTGAATGAACCATGCCGAGTGTCAGACCTAGTGTCTGTAAGTTGAAGGAATCTTCAGAGTCACTTTCCTCAGTCTCTTCGATATCTTTGATGAGCGGTTGTACATGGTGTTGGGAACTTTCGGCCCATGGGTAGCTGTCTTGGAAAAAGATCTCCATTCCAGGCTTTATCTTCTTATCTTTAGGGTTATACCATGGTTCAGGAAAATTGCAAAAGGGGAATTCTTCACCCTCTTTATTGAATCGTCCATTCAAGGAATCACCTGGGATAGTCCGGACGCAATCTAGTCCTCTCTTTGGTCGATACAGGAAGATCATTATGAGCTCTTGTTCTGATGGTTGATACCCCAAACCAAAAGGAGGAGAGGCCTTCTTCAGTTCAATCGGCTCGAGTATACCTTTATGTCTTTGTCCTAGCCTCATTCAGGGCATGAAGTGAATGTTCCTGAACATCTGAATCACATTTACGTTGACATGAGGGTCGTATTCTGGACAAACCCTTTCTCTGAAGTCGTACCCTACCGGGAGTAGAAGTGGTTCAACTCGAAATCCTGATAGGAGCATATCATTTGACCCGTGCTGTATCTAAAGGATTGGGGTACTAGTACTTACACCATCGACATTGTCATCGTCGCCCAAGATGGTGATGAATCACCCGTCGGCGAAGAATTTTAATTTTTTATGGAGTGAGGAAGACATGCCATTGATACTGTGGAGCCAAGGTCATTCGATCAATAAATTAAAACAAGCTGGGATGTCAATAACTTGGAATTCAATGACAGGGTTTATATGGCCAACCCCGATTACAAGCTTTATGGATCCCATAACCTCTCGACGGATATTATCGTAGGCACGCACAGTGGCGGAGGTTGGAGCAAAGTCGCTTTCTTTCAGTCCTAAACATTTGAAGGTTCTCAGTGGGCAGACATTCAGGGTAGATACATTATCGACAAGAGAGAGTGGTACAACCTTCCCCATAAATTCGATGGTGATTTTGAGTGCATGATTGTGGTTTGGTCTAATCTTGGGGATTTCCTCTTCGAAAAAGGATAGCATTCGGGTAGAGGTCAAGGATCCGACCAAATTTATCGCTTCTTCTGGTGTGGTAGATGGAGGAACTGTGGGTCCAGTGAGAAACTTGATCAAAGCGTTTATGTGCAGCTGAGAAGACATGAAAATCCCCTATAGTGTGATGTTACCTTGAGTTTTCTGTAGTTGATCGAGGATTTCACTTTCCTCGAGGGTCATCTCTAGCATAGGAAGGTTTTCAACACCCTTCCCTTTGTCAATGGCTGTTAGTGAGCTTGGATTCTGGTAATGCCTCCCTGATCTAGTCATGTGATTTACTGAAGAAGGGAAAAATATGAATCCCGTTTCCTTATCGATCTCGGGTTATTCTGCCACCTTGTTTATTTCTCTGAGGAGTTCTTCAAATGATATCATTCCACACATGTCCACTACCGGGCCAGTTTTCTCTGAAGCTTGCTCTTCATTCAAATCTTAAAATTCTTCCCCCCATTCGATGGAAATAATTTTGTCTTTCCATGTAAAGTCGAGGCATTCGATAACTTCAACGGCTTCTTTATAGAGGTCGTCATATTCTGTGGGGACGTGTAAGGGTGAAGGGACTATGCGCCCCTATAGCTTCAAAGCATCGAATAACTCGTTGATACTGCAAATGTTATTGGTCTGCCTGAAGAATTCTGGTATAATCTGGACCACATCATCTAGGATGACTTCATCATTTGTTACTACCCAACTATCTGACTCTCGGGCCCATTTTCTTACTTCCAAGAATAGCGTACTAAATCTCTGCTAATCAATGATCATCTGTGAGGGAAATTTCACCCCAAACTCTAGGAGTTGGTTTAAGACTTCTGATAATTCCATACCTCTATTTTCAGAACTGATACGGACAGCGATGCATGCTCTGGTGAGGAGTGACACTGCCTGATCAGTGAGGCTAGCAGGGTGTAGGAGGAAATATAGGAAAATTTGGAGAGGTTTAGGAGAGTATATGGGCGTGATTTGAGTTGAGGGATCAAATTCTGGGTTCTCTTATAAGAAGATGGCATTGGTATGATTTGGAAGTGGGTTGTGAGTAGTGTTTGGCTTAGGATTGGCTGGTGGGGCGATGGTACCCCGATCAATCAGACCTTGGATCATATTTCGGAGGTGAAAGCATTGGTCGGTGGTATGGCCAACTGTTTGGTGATAGGCGCAATTGGCATCTGCCTTGAAGTTTCTTGGGAGTGGATTTGGCAATGAACGAGGATCCAAGGGTTTGATGAGGTTTCGGTTTAGCAGGGCTTGATATACTTTGGAGAGGGGAGCATGGAGCTCAGTGTATTCCTTTCGGACTGGGACAGGGCGGCTTTCTAGTGCGCATGATGTGGTTGGTTGAGAGATGTTGTTGATGGTTGAGACTGTAGCACTGGCAGGCTTCTCATATTTTCTGGGGGTGAATTTTCTGGACACCTTCTTTAGTTCGACATATGTCTTGGCAAGACCTTCCTCGATTTATACCCCTGCCTCTGTGAGAGCTCGAAAATAGCGATAGTATTGTCCTCCCATCGTTGTTCGAACATGGGGTAAGAAGTTCTTCTTTACTATACTGACTTGTTCTTCCTCGGAAGGCCAATTAGTCATAGTTTCCGCTTTTTCCCTCCATCGGGCGATGAAGTTACTAACTGATATTACAGGGTTCTTCTTGAGCATCTCTAAATCACGGTGGGTGACCTCAAGCACTTCATTGTATTTGTACTGCGACATGAATTCTCGGGCTACATCCTCCCAGCTACAAATTATGGATTCTTTGAGAGATAAAAACCATTGGAGGGCGCTATCCTTCAGAGTTTGCTGAAATGATTGGGCCATCACTTTTTTAGAAGCCCCTAATAGGGTCATGGAATGGTGATAACTTCGGAGATGAACAATTGGCGGTCCACTTCCTCCGAATTTTTCAATATTTGGCCTTTTTAACTTCTCAGGTAACCTCGCTTTAGGATAAGGAGACATGTGGGTGCAGTCCATGTAATTTCCTAAAATTTTGACTTGGTCAAATTTCTTAGTGAGCATCTTGAGGTCCTCTTTGACTTTTTTCAACTCTTCTTCCTTCAAATCAATGATCATAGGCAAGTTAGTTCCACGTTGGGCAAGATTTGGTATAGGAAGCTGGGCAGGCGGTGGCTCATTAGTAGGAGGGGCACGTGAAGCGTGCTAATAATCTTGGGGATAGGCTTGGGTGGATCCATAGCAAGAGGAAATAGGGCCTCAGGCTCTTGAGGAACGGGAACTTAGTTTTGTTGCATCTCTAAGACCTCAGTTTGGAGGTTATCAATCTTGGGCACAAGATGAGTTAGAACTGCTGTCAGATCTGGCTGCACAATGGGTACTTGATATGTGTTCTCCATGGGAAGCGGATGGATTCCAAACTCGAAAGGAGTAATAGGGGAATGGATGGAACTCCGGGGTGACTTGACTGAAGATCGAAGCCAATAAGGAGCCAGGCCAAGGGCTTGCGATCGACCTGAGAAGGCGTAAAATGGGATTTATTTTTGAGAAAAATGGATGATTTTTTTTTTAGATTGAAAGACAAAATATTTTTGGATTTTTGATAAAGAGGGGAGAATTTTTTTTTTTATTTTGATTTTTTTCGAGAGACGGATCTCAACATGATTATTATGATTATTATGTTCTCACTTGTATTAAATTCTCTTAAATGCAAAATGAAATGCCGGACGAGACCCGAGCCTGGAAAAATTGGGTTTGTAATATATGCAAAGCTATGGCTGAACTTGTGACCAGGCTCACGGTCATAGTCCCGTTTTGAAAATGCACAAGAATTCGGGCGGCAGACCGACCTGAAATTTTGGCAGAGTTTCGAGTTGAAATCGGAAATCTAACATGTGTGTCCTAGGGTTGACACCTATATGCTGGTATGCAGTTGGTTGGGTGAATCGAAAAGGGTTCCCCCATTTGGCGTGACTTCTACGATATACGTCTTGCTCTTGCGGGCAATAGGTACGTGTGGACAAGCCATTTGATATACATGAGTGTACGTGAATTGCCTCACCATATACCTCGTGGGGACATTACGTGTGAGAGCGAATTCGATATACTCGACATACGTGAACGAGTTCCCGGTGATATGCCTCCCACCATAACTTTGATCAAGCGGTACGATGCGGGGGAACCGTTCGATATGCGTCGAAGGTACTTAGCCAATGGAAGGTGAGAGTCATATCGCTTAGGCTAACTGCGCCCTGCGGACCAGCACCCATCAAGAATTGACCCTTCAGTTACTGGGTAAAATTTGGTCAATCACAATGCTCTTTAGTGATGTCGTGTGAATCATGCATGATTCTCTTATTAGTATCTTATTATGAGAGTATCTTTTTTGATTATGATAAACGGGGAGAAAAGTGCAAGTACCAACGGTACACCAAGTATGGATGAATGATGCCTGCAACATGTGGATATATGTCACCCTAGGTGTACGTGGTGCGAAGTGTACATCGAGAATTTTCTACAAGTGTGAATAGAAGCATAAGCACGGGGTGCACATGAGTAGTAAAAGGGGGAACATGAAAAATGCGGGAGAATATAAACAAACATAGCACCCATGTAAATATAGCCTATCCCTCAAAATAAACATATTTTTCCCTAGCAGAGTCACCACTCTGGCCATCCTCGATCCTCGCGACGGACGAGCGAGCGCGAGGGAGGATCCTAGTTTTCGTGCGTCCCTCTCGAGAGGGCTTCGATCGACGTCATTTTGGGTGAGGTGAAAAATGTAAAGAGATTAGAGTCACCAGTATATTTTACTCAAAATAGACAAAAGAAAGGGATCCATCCCAAAGGACGGCATCTAAAGACGTACTGATGCACACGAAACCAAAAATGATTCGAAAAGGGTCCGGAGGCTAAGTTACGAAATGGGAAGGTGTTAGGCACCCATTCCGCCCTTTCGATCTCTCATGGTTTTTTGCTATTTTCTTTTTATTTTCCCCGTGATGTGTGTGCATGTGTATATATAGTGGAGATAGGAATCATCGACTTACACCATGGAAGAGTTAAAGCGAGTCGTGCGTAGGAAGGTATAACAAGTATTTAGAAAATAGGATTTAGGCGATCATCACTATGTTAATAGTTATGAGGGAACGATAACATATACGGAATAATACGCCTTTAAGAACAAATATATATATATATATAGCATAAGAGAATGGAGTTTAGCGAAAATAAAAAATGAGGGGAAAAGTAAAAATAGGACTCGAGTCTCGAGTTTGACCCCGAGATGCCTACGTAGCCTATAGAGACATCAAAGTCCACGTAATTCGCATACAAAAGGAGGGGTGGGGTTTACCCCATAAATCCAACCGGGAATTCTCTTATTTGTGTGTGTGTGGAAAAAGTGTTTTAGTTATGAGAGAAGATTAAGAAAAGTATGAAAATTCCCGTTTGGAATTTATGAGCAAACCCACTTTTTCTTATTTTTTGGGTTTTTATTTATATGAAAATAAGAGATGTGCGATAATACTAAATAAAAACTATATTAGGATGTGTGAAATTAGATAGTAAAAGCACTAAATAATAAAACAAGTTATTACAAATTTATGAGAATTTATGGAGAGAGTTGAGAAAATTGGACCTTCTTGAAGATCTTGAGCTTGATCTTAAATGTTAGAGAACAACTCTTAGACTTGGATGATGATGGAGGGTAGTGAATTCACCAAGTTTGATGAAAAGGATGATGAAAAGTGAAGGCTGGAAAGGGATTTGGGTGTGGAAATCACACTGACTTCGAGAGAGGTTTTCGGGGTTTGCTGAGAGTGATATCTATCAGATCTGGGCTATCCTTGCAAGTGAGTTCAGACCTCCTTTTTATAGGACCAAAGAATTTCCGATCTTCATAGCCCTATTCTTGTTGTTCGGTAGGTGTGTTTAGGCACACTGCCGATAGGCAGGGTCTAGACCTGCCGTTTGGTAGTGTCTTTCAGGACTTTTTGGAAAATTGGTTGCAGAATGCAAACCGTTGATCAGAATCGTGCATAGGGCAGTCCGTTGGAAAGGTAATTCATATACCTTTGAAAGTCCTTGGGACTGCTCTTGGGTTCGGGAGATGACTCTCGGTCAAATATGGCTCGAAAGTATTTGTTAGTCTATTGGATGGGGAATCATCGGACGCAAATGGATTGTTCGTCTGCATGGTAAGTCCGAATCGCACACGGGACCATTGGAAAGGTTAGGATATGTACTTCGACATTCCAAACAATTTGATTAGGTTCAGGGAGTTAAATTTGGTCAATCGGCCCTAGAAGCATTCGGAAACCTTTCGAAGTCAAACGAATCGTTCGTGCATATCGTAAGTCGGAATCGCGCACAGTGTGGACCGTTGGAAATGGGTTTTAGTGCCCCTTCGAGATTCATTCAGTCTCATTCGAGCAAAACAACTGACCTTAGTCAAATGGAGCCCAGGAGCACCCGACGGCCTCCTGATTGAGTTTCGGGGGAAATGGGTCATTTGTCCGCATGGTAGGTCAGAATCACGCACTGGGACTGTTGGAAAATGGTTTTAGTGACCTTTGAAAATTCATTCCGCCTCAGTCGAGATGAAGAGTTTAACTTTTGGTCAAACGGAGCCTGGGAGTGCCCGATGGCTTCTAGGTCAGTAATCGGGGTATGACCTGGATCTGTAGTGATGAGGGGAGGTGTTAGGGACCTAAGGAGAGTTTAGGAGCTAACCGAATGGGGTGTATACACTAATTATGCCATATCTCATTATCATCCAATCTGGAAATGTTACAAAACTCTGTACTTGGATGGATAGTGTAGCAGTTATCTGGAGTACGGAGTCTTGTAATAATGCAATCGGCATTTTAATTTAAAATCTTGTGACTGTTCTTTGAAAAAGTGACAGTATTGTTTAAGTCATAAAACTGTGATATACTTAGTAAATTGTCTTTAAGTCCTTTTACTAAGAGAACGTCTTCAAGAATTCGTAATCCTTCTTCATGGAGTGTTCCTTTACCAATGATTTGGGCTGATATACCATCACCAAATAAGACTTTTCCTCTAGAGAAGTTAGTTTTGTTTGAATGTTTGGTATCATCCCCAATCATATGTTTGGAACAACCTGAGTCTAAATACTATCTTATTGTAGTATGTTCAGCTCTAAAAGAACTTATCATTATGTTGCATTTTAACTGGGGTAGTAGATCATCTTTTCTAACCCAAATTGCTCTACTTTTCAATTTTCACTTATTAGCTCGTATTTGATCAAACTTGCGAGCTTTTGTCTTTTCCTTAAAAGATTTTTGCGCATTTTTATTGTAGTTATAAACAGTTTGAACAGGTGGTCTAGAAAAGAATCTAGGATTCCTTCTCGTTGATGGTCATTAGTATTAGTCATTTTCCTTCTGTTAATATAGTTAGAATTTTTGTCTGGCTATCTAGGAAGGACATAGTTGTTTCGGTTTCTCCTAGAATAGTTAAAGTTATGGTAAACAAGAGAGTTATAGAATGGATTAAATAGAGATATGGAATTTAAACCATAAAGAGACTGACCTTAGACATCATAATTGGAGAAGTAAAGATAGCATGTAGAACTCACAACCTTAGGAAAATTATTATTCAAAGGTTTTTCTAGGTTTTGAGCTCTAGTCCTGTTCATAGATGGCACATGATTAAATGTCAAATTTTCTTATCGAATAGGGGGGCAGACGTATTTAGCCTTTTGTTCAACATTATGCTTAGAGTATCTTGATTCACCAATGTCTAACTGCAGTTGTTTTTTTATCAAACTCATTTTTCAAACTTTAGAAATCTGGAAAAGTTTCAATACGTATTTTTTCACCCGACATAAACTTTATAGTTTCAATGTTTTTAGTTTGGGTCTTAGAGTTGGGACAAAAACCACTTCCAGTTCTGTCATCAGAATTGGTTTTACTCTCAACAACACAATCTTCAAACATTTAGAATTATTTTCAATTTTTGCAAACTTTTTGAATATTGTGAATGTCTTTTCTTTTTTTGTTCTAATTCTAACAATGTTCCTTTGTATTTCTTTTCCAGAATTTCATTAGAGTTAGACAACTCTTTCAGTTTTTTATCAAAGTTTTTTGTTTCATTCTCATGAGTTAGACATTAAGTATTCTACTCTTCAGCATTTTATTTGATCATCAAACTTAGGGTTTATATCTTCTGGGTAAGATCCTTGATAATATTTTCAAGCTTGGTGTTTTTCTTGAGAGTTTTTGTGTATAGTGTGTGAATGTCAGGAAGGTCATCATTTTTGGAGTCACTAAGTGTGCAGTGTGCTGTGTCCCCTAGCGGGTCATTTTTAGGACTCACTCACCCATTGACATCAATAGTATAGTGTTCCCCTTTAACTCACACACACGGCATTTGAAACATTATCAACATTCTCAAGCAATAGGGTAGATAAACAAGTAGGCATTGTATCAGTTAACATAGCATGATCAGATTCCTCATCATCGTTGTAGATTATCTTAGCAAAGAATGATATATAAAGGTCAAAAGAGTTAGATGACTTAGGTTCATCATTTTCAGAGTCACTTGAGCCATCCAAAGTCTAGCTTAGATGAGACCTATTATGTTTGTGAATTTTGTCTATGTTAACTCTACAATCACTAGCTATATGTCCTAACTTCCCACATCTATAGCACTCAACATTTCAAAGGTATTTCTCATGTCTCTTGTTATTGTAAATCTGGTGTTTGTATTGTCTTCTATCATGAGGCTTGTTGTTAGATTGATTTGGATAAGTAGTTTTGCCTTGTCTTTTTTCTATTTTATTTCGAAAGTTCACCATTTTCTTAAACTGTTTAGACATTAAGGCAATCTAATTATCCAAATTATATAAATTACGGTCCTTATCAGAGGCTAAGTCAATATTAGGTATGTTAAGTTCAGGTGTGGTTAACTTAGATGAAAAAATAAGATTGAATGCAGATTGTTTCTTTTACGACTGGGTTAATTGTTTTTTAAATTCTAATTCCTTTTCCACAATTCTCAATTTGCTATTGAGGACTTCAGATGTGAGATTTTGATCATCCATCTCCTCAATTGCATATATCTTATTATTAATTTTTTGTGGTAGTGATCTTAGTATTCTATAGATAATTTCCTTTCCATCATAGATTATCCCATTATCATGCAATTTGGTCACAATGACTGTCAGTCTAATATAGAAGTCATCAAATGACTCAGTCTCAGTCATGATTAAGGAGTTGTACTACTGAATTAACTTTTATGTTTTAGCAGCTTTAACTCTAGTATCACCCTCATGTGAAGTCACTAGGGTGTCCCATGCTTCCTTATAGGTAGAATAAAATGATATCATCTTAAATTCATGTTCATTAATAGACATGAATATGACATTTTTCCTTTATTGTTGTTAAGGGAAGTCTGTTTCTCTTCTTTAGTGAATTCACTTAGTAACTTTGTAATCCTCACAATACTTCCTTCAATGGATGGTTTAGTAGGAAAAGTTTAAGTATTTTCACTAACATCCCAGACATCATCTCCCAATGCCCCTTGGATGAAGGCAACCATCCTTACCTTCCGGTAAGGAAATTTGGTTCCATCAAAGAGAGGGGAACTGGATAGGTTACCTAATATATCAAATTTTTCGTCCATAATTTGTTTTGAATTTTTTTTTGAAACTCAAGATCTAAAGAATTTTTGAAAAACCAATCCTCTAATTTCAATTGAAAAAATACCACTTAAGTCATTTAATTCAAGATTAAACTATCTAAATGGCTCCGAACAGTTTGTTAAAGAAAGTCTTTTCTTAAAACTAATTTGTAACACAAGATGTGTAAAATAGTATGAACGAGTTATTTCGGGTAGAGGTTTACCAATTTTTAAACAACAAAACTTAAACCGACACAACCTTAAGAAAGAGATGAGCAGACGAGGAAGTATACATGAACAATTTTAACGTGGTAAAACCCCACCCAGTTGGGTAACAGTTTACAAACTATATAACAATCAAGACATACAATCAGATCTAATTCTACGTTCAAAAAGATACCAACTCCTTTGGATATTCTAACTTCTCCAAAGGCTCTGATGTTGTTGATGTTCTCTCATCTTTGTAAATCCACTCCTTTTAGCTTTACGTTGTCTCAAAATGTCCAAGATCTCAATATCAACACTTTTCAGTGTAGTAGTGTGAAGGTGTCAGTGGTGATGTGCTCTAAATAATATGCATGCAACTCACACAAACTTAATTACAGAAAGAATGCAAAATAGATCACAAATATGTAGAGGAATTCCCAAAATTAGTTTCATCAAAATATTAGGCTTTGGATGTTTAAAATATTCGCAGATCAAGATGGAATCTTGCTATATACACGATCCAAGATCCTATGCAGTTTTTTATTTGAAAATGTGCACACTTATTTCACAAATTGTGAAATATATAAAAGTGTCAATCCCCAATAATTATCTCAACTAGATCTAAGTCTGAATATTAAAAAAAAAACTAAAATCAGAAAAGGTTTTATTGGTTTAGGGTTTGAAAATAACATATAAGTTTGAAAACAACCAACAAAAAGAGATTTTTGGAAGGATTTGGCTTGGAAGGTTCTTTGGTTTGAAAGGGTATGACTCAATTTTTTCACTATTTTCAAACTAGACGAGCACCTATATGATATGGACTCGAGGGAGTAAAAGATATAGAGTGTTTCAAACTCAACTTCAAGGGTAATTTAGTCATTTCATAGTTCATCTCCGGATCAGTGAAATTCCACGAAAGCGTAGTTCGTTATGTTATCTTTGTGTGCCTGCAAAGACATGTCGTTTCGAGATTGACCTTGACCTCACCTTACATAATTCCCTAGTCAACCCCTTTGAGCCTTAATATAGACTTTCAATTCATAACCCAAAATACCATACTTTATTTGGAATATTACTTTGGATTGAATGATGTTATTGTCATGTGGTGGCAATTATGCATCTGTGACTGAGAAAAGTAAAAAAAAGTGAAAAAGAAAAGAAAAAGTGAAAAAGCAAAAGAAAATAAAAGAATAATATGAGAAAAAGAAGATAAAGAAAAGAAAGAAAAAGTTTGTATATGATTTATATAATGTTCAATAATCCTTGTCGCTCTCCAATATCATATCTAATGCTTCTTATCGAAATCATTTTCCAATTTTGGAATTACCCACAATTTTTCATCCCCGAACACCATTGAATCCGTAAATAATCCCTTTCTTTCCTACTCATAACCTTAAACATACGTTAAAAATCTATAGTCCTATGTGATTATAGGGTGAATTCAATTGCAAAGATTAAATAATTGCGATAATCTGTTAAGATACATTTCGCCTCATTTAATGACGGTATGTTTCATTGAGATGGCATGTTTTTCGTTTTACATATAGCATTTTTCATTAGTAACATGTGTGTGGCGCAGTTTCCATTTACATTTACTATTTATGATGGCATCTCTAGTGTATTACCTCATGATTTCATTTGTTGAGCATATACACTAGTGAGGATTGATATATATGCACGCTTTAAAGCTTCTCTAATTTATAAAAGTTTTGCCAAATCATATTTTGCATGTGCTCTCTTTTCCTCCCACTTTTAAGGTTTTAATTTTACGAAGTTCATTCTATAATTTTAATAATACAGACTTTTGTATGAATTCATTCGCCTTCCTAATAACATGTTTGAACATTTTTCACTATTGTTAGGCTTGTCTCACGTTGTTTGGGCACACATTTTGAGGAAACTTTGACATATGTGGGTTTCACACCTAAAAACTCTAACGAGACAACACTCTTCCACTAGGGTAACGTAGGGGTTTAACATCTTGTTGCATATGCTGAATGCAATCGTGTTCCCTATGAAAGTGGCATCTATATTTTTATGCACATATACATTTTGCACCACCTTCTGTTGGACTTGTTTCATTTTGCATCATTACAAGGGACTACCAATTCTTAAGTTAGGGGGTGCGATATGTCAGGAATATTTCATATTTTTGCCCTTTATCTTGATAAATTCTAGCACTTGCATGTTCCTTTTGCGTATATTTATGCTCGTTAACCAGATAACCTCTATTTTGCATGTTTATAAGCTTTGCAAGGTATAATTGATGCGTTTCGAGGATGTTTCCTCACTTGACTCAACTTCAAGGGTAATTTAGTCATTTCATAGTTCATCTCTGGATCAGTGTAATTCCATGAAAGCATAGTTCGTTGAGTTAGCTTTGTGAGGCCGCAAAGACACATCGTTTCGAGTTTGGATGAAAAAGTTATGGCTGATTCCATAAAGAACCTTTTCTACCATGTAAAGAGAAAAGTATATAAGAAAACACGGCCCCGATTGACCAGCCCTAAACCCCCGGTCGACCAGCCTTTTAGATTTTGCCTGACGCACCCCAACCCAGTTACTTATAATTAAGTCTGAAAGTCAAAGTGAGTCAAACCATAATTAATCTAACAAAACCATAAACACGAGTTTTAATTTCAGAGTCATCATTGTAAATCCATATAACTGAAATCCTTTTTACAACATCAGAGTAATCATGTCCATAAAAACTTTCTTGAAGGATAAGTTAACTACATTACATCATTTACATTTACACAAAATCATTGTTTCTTCCGTTCCTGGCTAACCCAACCCGACCTCCTAGATTTGGCAGTGACATCGCATTACCTGAAAAATGTGAACATAGGAACCATGAGAAAAATAACCCATTGAATGCATCAATACTATACTACTGCATGAATTTAAATGCAATAAATCATGTTCATATAATTATGTATTAACTTATCCGGCTCATTTATAATGAATGACCAACTTTTCCGAATCATGATTCATATATCATGTCTAAATAGACAATTCTCCCCCATTCCTGGTCGAGGAGTAACCCCTTGTCATTAATAGACAAATCTCCCCCATTCCGGGTCGGGGAGTAACCTCCCATTTAGGTAAACCGAAATGAACAATCTCATATTCATTATATTCTGATCATATCAACAACATGATACAAATATGTCTTTCCAGTGAGTACACTCACCTTGGTTGACAACTATATATTCATGTTTCCTTCTGGTGGAGCTGAACTGGGTTGATTAGACCTTACACCTATCAATCCAACTAAATCAGTACTGAACCTCAATCATAAATATTATCCTAACATAATTATGTAACTTTCCATGACTATACATCAATAATATAATTCCAATTATGTCACATTCCATAAAACATAAGTAAAGGCAAAACAATGATATACATGTTGATAAGGTTACGGACATTCAACCGTAGGAAATACCTTATAAGGAATTTATAACCAAAGTTAAGTAAACATGAAATTATACTTCTCAAGGTATATACACATGGAACCTGTACTCAAAGTACCCTTTGTAAGGATTAAATACAAACATTCATCCAAGGGGTATCCAGTATGGACTGAAATTATTGTACTACATACTTAGCCATCCTATATTCCTAAATTGTATAAATACGGGCATCCAACCTTATCAATATGGAAACATATATGAATATAATTTTCAATACAAGTGATGGTGTAATTTTTCAATCTTACTAGAGCAAGTTATGACCATTTCTTTACAACACAAGAAATCTTCCCTACAAGCTCCTCTATTGTTCCTTCAACTTGCAAGAATTTTCATAATTGTTATACACAATAACTTTCCATTATTTTCAAACCATTTCCAGTAAATATACTTAATAGTACAGAATTAAAGTTTCATAATTTTTTGGCTTCATTTGCTATCTCAAAAGCTTGACTAAACTTAGGGCATACCGAAATCAAGTATACAAACAACAACTATGTACCAACTTGAAATCATCATTACGGCCTAAGAACAAGGAGATAAAGTCTAATTTTCGGATATGATGTAAATATATGAGTCTAATTTCACATCCAATTGGAATTTATCAATTCCAATAAGCACACAAAGAGATATGCAAGTTTGAATACAAGGGGTTTCAATACAATGCAATTTTAAGGGTTTCTACATTCAACTTAACATAAACTTACATCTAACCATAAATATATATAAAGGGCTGAAACTTTCATAAACCTATGATGATTTATATAATATAAATCAGTAATATAAGATAAATAACAAGAATTGCAATTAGGATTACCTTCAGGGCTTTTACGTAATTTCTACGGATTTTTCTACACTTTTTCTCCTCACTTTTTCTTCCTAAACATCAACTTTCTATTTCCTCAAGCTAACAACACTTGAAACTGAACCTATGGTTTAATTTGATAAATAAATAAGCTAGAGGGATAGTTTTAAGTCGGTCAAGGATGCCTCCCAAGCCAACCAATCAAAGTAAACCATTTGGTTTAATAAAAGACAATTTATTACTTAGAGGGAATTGATAGATTTTCCCCTTGTTCGTAATTTTGGCCTAACTTCTTACTCTCACATCCGTTTGATGCACCGTTTGTTGTGTTAAAACCCTAACTCACATGTCTACAACTATCTAGTTTTTACCACAAGTCAATTTTAATGTGATAAGGGTCAAAACTAGTCTCTAACAGGGACATTTCTACCGAAAACAACAAAATTTTGTGTTTGTAAATAATTCGACCTTTCATGATTTATGAAAGTATGATTATAACAAACATAATCAATTAACATTGGATATACTAATAACACATTATTCATATCACATAAGATAAGCATGATTTAAATATAATTTATCATAATTATATTCGGGTTGTCACCTTGCCTATGTTCGTAAATAGGAGATTTCACCTTACGACCAGTCGACCGGTCACCTGGTCGCGATCGATCGGGCCTCCCTGTTCTTTGACGATTTTCCCATGTTAATTTCTTTTTATTTTATTTAATTATTCCCGTACTATATAAATAACACTTTGTTTGTTTTGTAAATAACTTTTATTTTGTTTAGTTTTAGGTTGGTTTTAGGGTTTGATTTTGGAGAACTTATCTTCCATCTCTCTCTTTGGGTTTTTCCCATTTGGGTCATGTAAGTTGCACTATTCATCATCCCTACCATTTATTTAAGTTGTATTTCATTTATTTCTTACTTTAATGTTCATTTACTTTCTTTGTATTTAGTTGTTGTTTGTTTATTTATTGTTTATCTTTGTTAATTAGTTTCTTGGTTTGAATATGTGTTGTACCTAGTTTAAGTGTTGGGATTCATATTTGTGCTATTAATGGGTCTCGAGCATTGAAATCTAGGTTTTGGGTCAAAACGCATTTAAGTGAAATCTCGTGTATTAAAGTTGGAATATTATGCATTTAACTTTATTTGTCATGAAACGTTCTTTAAAGAAATGATCCAATTTTAATCCATGTGTGACCATTTTCGGTTAATTATTTAGTCTTTCATTGTTGATTTGATTTTTTTTCATATTTGATGTTTATAATTACTTGAGTATTCGCAGTTAAATATTTTTTATCCAAAATCCTTTTATGCATTATTTAGCCTTCGGCGTTGATGTGACCCTAATCTAATTTATTATTCTTGTCTAGTTTAACTTCTTTTCCATCTTTTTCCATTTTGAACATTATCACCTTTTACAATTTTATTTCATAAGTAATAAATCAATTAAAGTCTATCAAACATTCCCTGAGGGTTTTTGATAGCCGGACTGACCGCTATACTCGATTTGTTGAGTGTCGTCATAGTTTAGGTTTTTTCATTCCGATTACAAGACGATAACAACGGTTTTCATATCTACAGGGACTCATGATTTTTGCCAACATCACTCTATGACTCGACAGTCCAATCTCAGTGGGGATAACAGTCTGCAACCCATACATTAACATAAAAGAACTCTACCCCATTGGTGTTCTCTTATTCGTCCAGCACTCCAGAAATATGTTGTGTAGTTCTTTGACCCATTTCCCCTTGGAATCTTCTAATTTCTTCTTTATTTCATCCAATATTGTCTGATTTGTCACTTCAATTTTCCTGTTTTCTTATGGTCGCCTTGGTGCCGAGAAGAACTTATTTATGCCGACTCTATCATAGTCGGCATCTAGTGGCGTATTCTGGAAATGCTTTTTAATGTCTCATATCAGAGTATTTGGAAGTCTGCATCAGCAAATGATATCGCTCCAAATAAAATTGAAACACTTGTCTTCAGGGATGGTTACCATGGCCACTGTCTCTACCCATTTCGAAAAATTATTAATTGCGACATTCAAAAATCGAAAGTTCCCCTTGGCTCTTAGTGATGCTCTAACCAAATAAATTCCTCACATCATGAAGGGTTGTGGGTCCAATATAGGAGAAAATGGTTGATTCAATTGATGGGGTATGTTGGAGAAAGTATGACATTTGTCACACTTGAGGATATACCTTTGCGAAGTTTTGCCAGTAGTATCCCTGAGTGACAATTCATTTTGGCTAGAGTCATCCTCTGATATGGCTCACATAAATATCTTCATGCAAATCTTTAAGTACATAGCAAACTTATGTCGACTGCACATAACTAAATATGGGTGAAGAGACACACTTTTATTCAAAACATCTCCTATAATAGTAAACTTAACGGCTCGGTATCGTACTTTTCTTCTATTGTCCTGGCTTTCTGGGAGCTTTCCATCATTTAAGTACTAAATGATTGGGTCCATCTCATATGGTCCCAAGTCTAGGTTGTAGCATTATGTTGTTTCGGCTTCTCCTCGGTCGATGCTCGACTCTAGGAGAGTTTCAACAGGGACTGTTGAGAGGATTTTTTCTCTTATGTCCGATGCGAGTCTTACCAGGGCGTCTTCTCTTGTGTTATTAATTCTTAGGATTATCTTGATCTTTATCCCCTCGAAGTTCACCATTGTCATCTTCAATTTTTGCAGGTACTTGACGATTTTATTCTTATCTTCGTAGACTCCCAAAAACTAGTTCACACCCAACTGCGAATTATTGTGGGCAAGTAGTAGGTCGGCACCTAATACCTTTTCGAAGTGAAAGTTGTTCTAACAATGATTTATATTCGGCCTATGTGGCCATCCCAAGATCTTCCCCCACTCTTTTCTGCCTAGGGGCTTTCGTGAGGAGGATAAAACGGGAGAGATAAAGGTCCCGTACCCCTCGCTGCGTCGTGGGATGCTTCAGTTGTCATCGATTTTAGGGTGTTGTAATGAGATAAAGTCACCATCCTATTTTGCACAAAACAATCAAAATAACATGTTGACGCGTTGAGAGAGCAGTATCAAAGACAAAATGATGCTTATGAAAACAATTAGATTAGAGGTTGGGGAGGGGGACTATGTTTCGAAATGTGAAGGTGTTAGGCACCCATCCCTCCCTTTCGGTCTCTCAGGGTCTTATGTTACTATTTTCTTTATTTTTTTCATGAAGTATGTGTGCGTGTATATATAAGTGCATATCGAAATTGCTCAACTCGCATCACAGAAAAGATGGAGCGAGGTTATCCATATCATTGTTCCCAAAATAATAATTAAAAAATATGATGTCTGCATTTATCGAGATATTGATCGTTATGATGAAACGATAATATATGTTGGATAAGACGTAAGTACAAATCAAAAGTATGATATATATGAATAATTTATGGATAAAATAGAAAAAAATGAAAATAGGATTCGAGTCCCGGGGTTTAGCCCGAGACACCTACTTAGCCAATAAAGGCATCAAAGTTGATGTATTTCACATGCGGCAAAAAGGTGGGGTTTATACCATATATTCAAATGGAACTTTATTATGTGTGTGTGTAGAAAAGATATTTTTAGTTTTGAGAAAACGTGATGAAGAATCCCGTTTAAATTTATAGGTGTAACCCTATTTTTCTTTATTTTTGGGTTTTTTATAGAAAATAAATTATGTGCAATTTAACTTATAAATGATGAGGTATGAATGAGTTTTATCTCAAGTAAAAGCTAAATTGAGAATTTATATAGTTAATATAAAAATAAAGAAATTTAAATAGAGAAGGTTGTTTGGACCTTCTTTGAAGACTTAAATCTTGACCTTGATCCTTAATGACATTCCATGTAAGTTGGGATGAATGTAAGATGAGAGAGAAGGAGATTTTTTCTGAATTGGGTATGAGAATGATGGGAATGAAAGGTGGAGGCATATTTTACACAAGGAAGCTTCATTGATTACAGAAGAATGTTGCTGAGATCGCTAATATTGATGGATCTAGGGTCCCTTTCGAAGTGAGCCCATGCTCTCATTATATGGGGAAGGGGGATTACCGATTGAATTTGTCCTTATTCTTCTTATAGGCATGTAAACCCAGACACATTGCCGATAGGCAAGGAAATGGACCTACCAATTGGAAGTCTCATGCAGATTTTCTAAGAAAAATGATCTTAAAATGCAATCTATAATTCCAAATCGCACACGGGGAATACCATTAGAAAGGTAATTTAGAGACTTTTGAGAATCTTATAGGCCGGTCCTGGGTCCGGGAGTTCACTTTGGGTCAAATAGGGCTCGAAAGTGCCCAACGATCATTTGGACGAAAGATTGTCAGACGACGATGGATCATTCGACCAAACCGTAAGTCTGAATTGTGCATGGGGTGAACCGTTGGAAAGGTTGTGCTAGTTACTTTGATTTTCCAATGATATTCACTCTGTTCATAGAGTTGACTTCGGTCAAATAGGCCCAAAAAGTGCCAGGTGACCCTTGACAGTAAAATATATCGTTCCTCTGTATCGTAAGGTTGATTCATGTAAGGGGTGGACCATTAGAAGGGTGTTCATTACCCTCCTAAGATTCATTCAGTCTCGTTCGAGCTGAAGATTTGACTTTGGTCAAATAAAAAGTGGGAGTGCCCGGTGACCTTTAAATCAGTTTTCGGCAAAAAATGAATAGTTCCTCCCAACTGTTATGTGATTTTATGCATGGTACGGGCTGTTGGAAAGGGGTTTCAGTTCCCTTTGAATATTCATAAGACTTACCTCTGATTGTGAAGTTCATTGGTGTCAAATTGGGGCTCGGGAGCACTCGAAAGACTCTAGATCTATTTTTGGTAGTAAGATGGTTCATTCATCTAAACCTCTATGCCGATTTGTACATGGGACTGGCTGTTGGAAAGGAGATTCAGATCCTTTTGAAGATTTATTGATATTTCTCTCTGATGATGGAGTTGACCAAAGTCATAGGGGCTCGGGATCTTAAAAGACGGTTTTATTGGTGAAGAATTTTAGGGATTTTCCAGGAAACTTTTGGAATTTTCAGGCATTTTCAGGGATTTTTTATACGAAATATCGGGGTACTGTCGATCGGAGGGTGGTCAGGATTGCCAATTAGATATGGTGTGGTCTTCTGGGTTACCTTGGGACGGGGAATGGACAGTGTAGATCAGTGGGTGTTAAGCAATTATGATCGGTAAGGTCCTTAGACTACTATAAGAAAGGGGAGAATTCTCCTTATATTTCAAAGTTTCTATCATTTATACCATCTGTTTCTCCTTTATGCAATCTGATTGACTGGAAAATGGAGAATTTATCAAGTAGCACGACCCACTTGGTGTTGTAAGGCATTGCCGATTGGGAGAACCTAGAGTTGTGGTCTATGGTGCCCTAGGTTTTGGAAGCGAGAACACTTTTTATTTGTTCGAGACTATTGCTAATGTTAGGACTCTTCTGCATGATCCTTGCACCATCGGTTATCTAGGGTGATGAAACCTAAAGGGTCTGTAAGTACTGCATGATGTTTGGCATTCTTTTTCTTCTTTGCATTTTCTTATTTCTTTTAATTTTGACAAAAGGTCTCCTTTTGTTTTCGTGGACAGACACTGCTACTTAAAGCTTCCTCTCTTAGGTGATGACGAGATTTAGGGATGTGTGGGAGAACCTTCCGGTGGTGGTGCACTGGGTAGTTTCCTCTGTGGGTTTTAGTCATTCGGAGTTTGCATTCCATGGGATGTCGCACTCTATATCCGTTTTGTAAGCACTTGGCGAGAGGTGGGGGGACACTACCCACACCATACACTTAGGATTTGGGGAGATGACGGTGACCCCCATTAGTGTTTAGCAGTTATGAGGGATTGACTTTGAGGGTAAGTAGATAGAGGTGGACCGATCTCTAAGGGGGACACCGACGGCGGTGGATGCGGTGCTGGCAATGTGTGGCGGATAGTCTGGGGGACTCGATTCGTATTTCTCTTCTTTGGGAGGTTTTTCTGAGTCATAGGATTGACGAGAGCGATGGGCTGCAGGGGAGGCAGATGTCCCGCTTATTTATTCTTCTACTATTGGGAGGGTTTTTCGTGGCATTGAGAGGTGATGTCGTCCACTTATGATTTTTACCATATTTAAGGGTATTATCCAATATCTCTCTCTATGATTGGGGGAACCTGACTTTGGTGAGCCTTTATTCTTCTTTGGATGCTTTCATCCGGTGTTGCTGGCAGACTTTAACTGGATCCATATATCTTCTGGAGGTGATTTTCGCATTTCTCTTTATGTACTTTCTCATATATAAGGTCATTTGGTAGACTTGGTTCTACGAGGTGATTGGGTTCAATGCCCGTTTGATTAATTTTCATGATGAGTCGATGGGGGGCTTCTTCCAGATATACCGGTGGCAGAAGTCCAACTCAAAATCGTAGTAGTTTCGCTCCTTATTAGTAGTATGTCGGGTCTCAAATGTCCTCATGAATGAACAAGTTATTTCTTCTTAATCCTTTTCTTATCGACTTTATTTTGTAAAAATGAAGGTGAATTTCTATCCTTGGGGGACGGCTATTTAGAACACATGGGTGACAGGATGAATGTGCATATGCATTGAGTGATAGCCCACGAATTCACCTACTTTTGGTATCTGGGAGAGAGAGCAGTCCGAAAGATAGTGGAGGACGATGTGGTAGTCCCACAATCGATCCCCTTGAGGTACATGAGATGTCGGAGGAGGCCAAGGCGGTGGCACTGATTGGAGATCCATACTCAACTTATAGTGACACGGTGGTGAGTTATGACAACCTTGAAACCGTGATGAGTTGGCTAATGCCCTCATGTATTTATGATGTAGTGAACATGCCCCCACCTCGTACAACTTCGAGAAAGGGTACGAGTTGGATGGTCGGGCCTGCCCATAGCACTGGTGGTGCATTATCTTCTATAGCGATGGAGGTTCCATTCATCCAGCTTACTCCATCTTTCAATAATATTCGACTGGTTGATGGGGGATCGTTGAGTATGCAAAACCCACTAATGCGGTGGACCCAACGGTGTTGGTGATTGACAGAGGACGTCCTTCAGCCAGAGGTATATCTTTTCATCTCTTTGTCCTTTGACTTTCTGATTTATTCTTTTTCTTTAGATTGACTGATTTTCCCTTTTGTTTTTCTTACAGCATGTCCGAGTGTAGACTACTTATCTAAGAGACATCTGAGACTGGGTGGCTTCTGCGACGGCCCATATTCAAAATTCGGTTCCAGTTCCCTCCTTCCTAGTGCTATCTTCGACTTCTAAGGAGGGATCTCGACCAGGTAGTGGAGGATCCTCAGCTCATCGATGGGGGAAGCACATTCGATGTAGGGATAGGGGATCCTAGAGAGATGGATAGAGTGAGAGTTTGGGGTTTCGGGCTGAGTCTCGTTGTTTTTATTTTCTTCTATTTTCTTGAAAAAAAGATGTTAATGGAGATATATATATATATATATATATATATATATATATATATATATATATATATATATATATGAATGGTATTTTATTTTATTTTCTTTAAATGGCTTATTCTACATGCTTTGTTTACATTGTTATTAAAACCGTAAAAAAGATGGGTCACTTTATTTTTTGCAAAGGGAGAGTTTAAATAACTCCAGAAAAAGATTTATTTCTTGAGATACGATGGGTGGAAATGGATAATGGAGGAAAGAATAACTTGGGGTTTTTTTGAAATAAAGATTTATTTTTTAGGCATTTTGAATTTATCAAAAAGCAAAGATATACTTTTCTAAAAACAGGGGGTTGTCGATTGGCATACCCCTTGTCCTGTCTATCGGCTTATGGGTTATGTCAAATAATTTTAGGGAATGTCCTTCATTCGAATTTGTAAACTTCTTTCTTTTGGCTAAAGTTCTGATATACAAGGTGGTGTTTTTTTTCACTCATTCACCTTTTCTTTTTCATTTCTCTTTTTTTTCCTCACTTCTGTCTTATCATTTCCAAAATTTCCCTTCCTATAAATGAAGAGTTTTCTTCATATCTCGCGAATTTGGAAGCTATGTGTATGTACAATGTAGACTATGACTCCTTGAAACTGCATCCGGTCTCTTTGTGGAGTAATTTGCCCATCGATCGGAACATGCTGACGGTGATAACACAATTTTGGTATCCCGATGATCATGTTCTCCATTTTGGCTTGGACGAGTCTACCCGACCTATGAGGAGTTTTTTTGCTATGTCGTGGGTAAATCCCAATGTGGCGGCAGCTATACATGAGTTCTCACGGTCTCGTCGAGAGATTTTAGTGGGACTTCTCCACATCTTTCTTTTAGAGGCTCGACCATTGGTCACTGAGCGAATGATCTCTCTCCTGGTTGTACTATATTTTATGCATTTTTGAGATTTCAATGATATGGTCCATGCTGAAGTTGTTGTCCTTAGCTTAACTTTGAAGCTACTGCTAGTGAACATGGACCTGATGGTGGACCCACAACTGGATTCCATTAATGCATGGATGTCATATCCCCGAAATCCTACGACGCTGATACTAGAAGAGACCATGAACGATCTAGACGCTTGGTAGGAAGGTCGGTCTGATTTTATGAAAGGTATCCCAATTATGCTATTCATGTGTCTATCTGAGAGATTCCGTCTGATACTCCCCACTGAATTTCCCTTGGCAGCAGTGCTGAATTTCTTCTCTTCTTATCCAATTATCTTTGTCCCATCTATAGAGAACTGGCTGAACTTGTTTGTGGAATATGGAGTTCAATGTCTATGCTAGTTGGTGCCTTTGTGGGGGAGTTGCATCCCATTTTAGAACTGGGGGAATACCGGTACGTTCGATTTGTTAGACTTCGAAAGACCTCCTTCTATTTCCCCTGACGGCTCTTGCATCAAGCTGGATGGTAGAAAATTGTGCCTTCCCGTACCCTGGATTTCTTTCATATAAAGGATTTGACTAAAGGCATGTGCATGCGGTTGTGATCTCTATGTGAGAGTCGTCGGCCGTTAATCCGTCCTTCCCAATCTGTTGGTAGGTTTTGGCATGTTTTTCAAGACAATATGAAATGGTTGTAGAAGAGGGTAGTGGCTAAAATCTTAATGGAGGAGATCGGGCAGAGATGGTTTGACATATTTTACACTATGAAGGGGGCGTAGTGATTTTCTCTAGGCCAGTTCGGGCTTGTCGATCCATGGAGCGCCTTTAGCATACCATCTAGGCTTAGGAAGTTTGAGGGCCTCAAGGAGAAGATAATTATGGGTCTGGGTCTTCCAGCTTCTTTGGATACAGTCTTTTGTGAAGCTCGTGTTTATCTATGAACCATTTGCGATGGTTATGTGTTGGGTTATTTTTGTTTTTTTTGAAAATAATCTGGGAAGGTTTGGTTAGTTTGTTTAAGAGTAGTTTTTATTTATTTATTTTATGATAGTCATCTTGGATGGGGTAGTTGTTTGACTCCCTACACTGATATTTCCTTTAATTGTGCAAAATTTTCCCATAATGGAATAAAAAAGGATTTTTAATGATATTATTGTGCCTCTTGATGAGTTTTAAATTTTAATTATCTATGCCAATATCTAAGGCATATATAGTCCTTTTGTTCATGTAAATGGTGAAACAAACTATCGTTCTCGGAGGTATGAATATAATAGCATTTTGTGAAAAAGAAGGGGATTGTGCCCATGTAAAGCGTATTAGCTACCTATGTACCTCAAGGGGTTTTGAAATTTTTTTGAGGTTTATTTTTGAAAGCAAAAAGATTTTTTAGAGGATCAGGCCCCACGTATTTCTGAGTAAAGAGAAATGAAGATTTTTTTAGAATAGAAGGGGGATGATGGGAGTTGTAGCGCACCAAGATTTTGGACTAAGGGTCAAATTTCTTAAGACGATTTAGGTTGACTAGATAGGCCATATCTTCTCTGTGAAGGTCGGTGAGTATAGAGGTGCTACTGAACAGGATCTTCTTCACGATATAGGGGCTACTCAAATTTGGCTTGAATTTCCCCTGGGTCCCAGACGTGTTTTATGATTTGTTTGAGAGCTAAATCCCCTTATCGGATACCATGGTCCTCGACTCTCATGTCGAATGATCGCATTATTCGATGATGGTACCAATTTATATGATGTAGATCCTTTAGCCTCCTTTCGTCTAAGAGGGATAACTCATCGAGATGGCTCTGATACAAGTCTTTTTTGTTGACTTTTCATTCAAGAATGACATGTGGTGAAGGTATTTCTAGTTCAACGTGTAGGACTGCCTCCATTCCCTATACCAGATGGTAAGAGGTAGACCTACTAGATACCCGGAATGAAGTACAATAGCCTCATACGGCGTAAGGGATCTGATCGGCCCAATCTCGATAACTCTTGGTCATCTTATTGATGATTTCTTTGACGTTCTTATTGGCAGCTTCAACTGCACCCATGGTTTGTGGTCAGTAGGGAGAAGACTTGGGTCATAAAATCCCATACTCATCGACCAATTCTATGATTTCTACCTCGAAATGTAACCCGTTGTTTGACACTAGCTCGTGCAGAACCCCGTATCGGCAAAAAATATTCTTCCTAGTGAAGTTAGCTACCTTTTTAGCTTTCAGCACTGCGTATGACTCGGCTTTGACCCATTAATGAAGTAATCAATGGAAACTAGGATGAAATTGTTCCCATTATAAGTTTTGGATGGTACTTTCCCTACGATATAGATGCCTCATGTGGAGAACATCTAGGGAGAGGTCATGTTGTATAATTCCCACGAAGGTAAGTGCTGGAGATTAGATAACTATTGGCATTTAAGGCATCTCCAGAGATAGGCGGTGAAATCTTGAACCATGGTAGTTCAATAGCAACTCATTCAGATAATTTTCTTGGAGAGCATATGGTCGTTCATATGGGGTATGCATTCCCTTGTATGGATTTTCAGCATCATCTTTTTTTTCAATGTCAGCCCCAATGATGCAGTGTACGTGGGTTCCATCAAAGTTTCTCTTGAACGGTGTTTTATCGTAGAAAATGTATTAGGAAGCCACTTTGCAACGGGTTTCTCAATATTTCTTATTGGCATCCTGGGGGTACCTATCATGCTTAAGGAGGCACCAAATATCATAAGACCATAATTCGAACATAGCGGAGTCTTGTTTTGTGACGATCTCAGTGTGGTAGCAGTGTGTTGGTTTATCTTGATTTTGGTCTAAAGAATGGGCCATCATTATTACCTCAGTCATGTAGATCACGGAGGCTAAGGTTGCGAGGGCATCAACAAGGCTGTTCATTTTTTGGGGCAAGTTGTGGAAGGTGATATCTCATTACCGGGAGGCTAACTCTTCTAGGTGGGCATCAAAGGGTAAGAGTTTTTCATTTTTAACTTTCCATGATCTATGGGCCTAGTCATTGATGAGCCTAGAATCCCCATAGTCATTTTGGACCTCTAATAATATCTTGAGAGAGACTTTGAGTCCTACTGTGCATGACTCATATTTTATCATGTTATTGGTGTAGGTGAAATTTAGATTGATGGCAATGGGGTGGTGATAAACATCACGGGTGATCAGGAGTATGCCGATGACGTATCCTTTCTTATTGGCATCATCGTCAAAGAACATTTTACCACCGGAGGTCTTCCTAAGAGGTGAAAAGGATAACTTCATATGGGAATTAGGATATCCAAATGTCCTTTTTCTTCCATGGGGTAATCAGCAAGGTGGTCAGAGATGGCTCTTCCCTTTATGTCTTTCTACATGACATACACAATATCGAACTTGGCTAGCATCATCAACCATCGAGCCATTAGGATAGACAAGGTGGGTTTTTCAATCAGGTATCCATTCCGAATACAAGTTTAATGGGAAAACAGATCATGTAGTGTTGAAATTACTGAGTGAACCAGACAAGGGTGACACATGCTTTCTCCAAGGTTGTATAGTTAACTGCGTACCCGTCCAGCTTGCGATTGGCATAGTATATGGCCCATTATTTGAGGTAATCTTCAAGATATTGGTCTAGCAAAGCCCCACCTTCAATGTCTATTATGGTCAAGTATAGGAGTAGAGGGAGATCAAGTTACGGTGGCATGAGTATCAAAGGTCGATTTAGATATTGTTTGATTCGATCGAAGGTTTCTTGATAAGCTTCATTCCAGACTTTGGTTTATACTTTTAGAGGAATTTGAAGATGGTTTCATAAATAGAAGTTAACTAGATGATGAATCGGTTGATCTACTGTAATTTTTCTAAGAACCCCCGAACAACTTTCTTCGTTCAGGGTGGTGGCATTTTGAGTATTGCAATAAATTTGGCAGGATCTTCTTCCATCCCCTTCTCTCTAATCTTGAATCCCAAAAGTTTTCCTTTAGTGATGCCAATGACACATTTATGTGGTTTAAGTCACATTTGGTATCACCACAACCATTTGAAGAACTTCTAGAGATCAGGAACATGACCTTCTGGAGTCTTAGACTTGATAATCATATCGTCCACATATACCTCAACCTTTTTGTGTATCAGATCATGCAAGATGGTTGTGGTAGCCCTTTGGTAGGTAGACCCTGCATTTCTAAGGCCGAATGGCATAACTATATAACATAATGTTCCCCAAAGGGTGATGAATGCAATTTTTTGTTGATCATCAGGGTGCATATTGATTTGATTGTATTTGGAAAAACCATCGACAAATGACTTGAGAGTGTGACTGGTTATGTTTTCCTCGATCATGTCGATATTGGGAATGGGTAATCAGTCTTCGGATAGGTTTTGTTCAAATCTCAGTACTCAACGAACATGCAAACCTTTCTTCCTAATTTTGTTATGGTTACAATGTTGGTTAACCCCCGTGGGATTTTCTATCACCCGGATGAAGCCTACGTTCAACTATTTGACCACCTCCTATTTAACCTTGAGTGACCATTCGATGCAGAGATTTTGAAGTTTTTATTTGACCGACTTACATTTTGGGAGACTTGTAATCTCGTGTTGAGATATTTGAAGATCAATTCCAGGCATGTCATCATAGGACCATGCAAATACGTCCCTAAATTCATTCAACAGTTCTTTGAGTTGCGCGGGCTCAAGCCCGTCAAGGGTGGAACCTATTCTAATCTCGCGCAGTTGGCTACTAGAACATATGTTGATAATAACAGTTTCATCTTCATTAATTTGAACGCAGTTATGTTGTATGTTATTAACCTTATTAAGATCAGTCAAGAATTATTCATTTGCAAAATCATCATCAAGAGTTTGATTACAATCAAGAAAGTTAATGTCAGACCCAATAAGATACTCAAAATCTTTGTTTATTTCATTATCTGGAAGAAAAACATTGGGAACCTTATCAAAAGAAGTGTCGATTGCATTATGATCATAATAAGGAGGAACAACAAAAGAGGAATAAAAAGGATAAACATCTGTGTTGGGTTGCATTTCAGCAGGTGGAACTGGTAAAACATTCTAGTTGAGGAGGGATGTATCAGTAGCCTTGATTTGAGTGGAGGATTTCGATAATAAAGTGCCTGAGTGGATCATATAGATTGTCAACCCCAGTGTTTGTAGATTTAATGAGTCCTTAGAGTCACCTCCCTCAGAAACCTCGGTAATAACTGCAGTCTTATCAACAAGCAATTGCACATGATTCTGGGAGTCTTTGGCTCATGAGTGACTATCTTGGAGTAAGATCTCCATCCCTGTATTCATCTTCTTGTCCACATGACCATGCCATGGTTCGAGAAATTCATAAAAGGGAAAATCTTCACCCTTTTTAACGATCCTTTCGTTCAAGAAATCCCCCGATAAAGTCTTAGCACTTTTTCAACTTATCTTCAACCGGGGTTGGCGGAGCATTCTGAATTCCTTTGATGATTGTTGATAACCCAGAACGCATGGAGGAAAGGCCATTTTAAGAACTATGGGTTCCAATATTCCCTGTTGTCACCGTCCCAATCCTAGTTCGGGAATGAAATGCATATTTTTCAACATGTGTATCACATTGACATTACTGTGAGGGCTGTTCTCTAAACAGACTCTATCTTTAAAATCATCCCCTGTTGGGACTGGAAGTGCTTCAACTCGAAAGAAAGAAATAAGCATATCTTTTTCCCCATGTTGTATCTTTAGTACCAGATTACTAGTTCTTACATTGTTGGTATAAATATCATCGCCCAAGATCGTGACGACCTGCCCTTTGGTAAATAACTTCATTTTTTTATAAAGAGAGGAAGATAGACCTTTGATACTATGAAGCTATGGTTTATCGAGCAATAGATTGAAAAAAATAGGTATGTCGATAAATTGGAACTCGGTAACGAGATTTATAGGTCAACCTCTATTATAAGCTTTATGGATCCCATCACCTCTCGACGAGTATTTTCATAAGCATGCACTGCTATGGAAGTTGGAGAGAGGTCGCTTTTTTTCAAACCCAGGTAGTTGAAGGTTCTCAATGAGCAAACATTAAGCGTTGATTCGTCATTGACGAGTGAGAGTGAGATTGTCTTCCCCATTAATTTAACAGAGATGTTAAGGGCGTAGTTTTGATTAGGACTAAACTTTAGATTTTCTTCTTTAGATAAGGAAATCATTCTAGTAGAGGTTAAGGACCCACAAGGTTCACGACTTCTTCTAGAGTAGAGGAGGGACCACGGGCCCCGTAAAGAACTTTATCAAGGCATTTCGGTGTAGTTAGAAAGACATGAAGAGTCCCTACAAGGTGATGTTAGCCTGAGTTTTCTTCAACTATTTGATGTTCTTACTCTTCTTGGTAGTCATTTTTGGCATAGGGAATTCCCTAACAACTCCTTTTCCTTTATATTTTCTGCTGATTGAGGATTTAGACTCTGTCAGTGTCTCCCATATCTTCTTATATGCTTCACAAAAGAGGGAAAGAATAGAAACACCGTTTCTTCATCTATCTCGAGTTGTACTGCAACTTTGTTAATTTATCCTATCAAATCTTCAAACGATATCTTCCTAGACATAATGATCATTGGACTAACCTTTTTATGGCTTAGCACTTTGTCTGTGCTATCAAACGCTTCCCCTCATTTAATGGCAACAATGTAATCTTTCCATGAGAAGTCAATGCATTCCACAACCTCAATGGCTTCTTCATATAGACCCTCCCTATCAACAGGGAGATGTATAAATAAAGGGAACAACCGCCCTTATAGCTTTAAGGCATCTAGTAACTCAGATATACTGCAAATCTCATTGGTCTTTCGGAATAAGCCTACCATGATTTGAACTGCATCATACAAACGTACTTCATCAATGGGTACAACCTAATTATCTAAGTGTCAAGCCCAATTTTGGGCTTCCATAAACATTGTGCTGAACTTCTGGTAGTCAATAATCATTTCTGAGGACCGAACTCTATAACTGGTTTAATATCGCTAGGAATTCCATATTTTTCCCTAAGAACGGGTATAGACGATAATACATGCTCTTGTAACAAATGACAGGGTCTGGTCGACAAAATAGGTTGGGTGTAGGAGAAAATATGGGCAAACTTTAAGGGGTTTAGGTGAATATATGTGTATAATGGGTGATATACTCGCTACAATCTGGCTAGATGGGTTAAATTTCGGATCATTTTCTAAGATAGCATTTGCATGATTTGGGAGTGGATTGTGAGTGGTGTTTGGTTTAGGATAGGATAGTGGGGCGACAACACCCTGGTCAATCACAAATTGTATTACATTCCAAAGATAAAGCACCGATTAGTAGTATGATCGGCATTTCGATGGAAATCAAAATGGGCATCAAGTTTGAAATTTTTAGGAAGTGGGTTTGGTAGTGGATAATGGTCCATAGGCTTAATGAGGTTGAAGTCCAATAAGGCTTAAAAAACATAAGAGAGGGGAGCATGAAGCTCGATGTACTCTTTCCTAACTAGGTTGGTACAACTTTCTGGCACCTAAGAGGTAGTAGGCTGTGAGATGTTAATGATGGTCGAGACTGTAGCAGGCTTCTCATATTTTCTTGGAGTAAACTGTTCGGATACTTTTTTTCCCTCAACTTCTATCTTGGAAAGACTTTCTTTTATCTCCACTCATGCTTCCTGGAAGACTAAAAAATGGGTGTAATACTGTCATCCCATCGTCTCTCGAATATGGGGTAAAAAGTTTTTTTTTACAATACTAAATTGCTCCTCTCCGGATGGCCGCTATGAAATTACTGACAATTTCTCTACGGTTCTTCTTGATAAGTTCTATATCATGGGGTGTAACCTCCAACTCCGGACTATATTTGTATTCAGACATGAATTCATGGGCAACATTCTCCCAACTAGGAATTTTGGATTCCTGGAGGGATATAAACCAACGAAGAGCATTATCCTTGAAAGTCTGTTGGAACATCTAGGCCATTATTTCCTTGGAGGCACCTAGGAGAATCATGGCCCGGTGGTACCTTCGGAGATGAACGATTGGGGGGACCATTACCCCTAACCTCTCAATGTTAGGCATCTTAAATTTTTGGGCAACCTTGCTTTAGGGTATGGAGACATATGGGTATAATCTATGTAGTTTCTAGAGATTCGGACCTGGTTAAACTTCTTGGTCAGCATCTTAAGGTCCTCCTTAACCTTGTTCAACTATTTTTCATTCGAATAAATAGGTACTGGCAGGGTTAACCCCTAACTGGGAAAGATTCGGTATAGGGAGATGGGTTGGTGGTGGCCCATTAGAAGGAGAGGCACATGGAACGTGCTGATGTTCTTTTGGGACCAAAATAGGCTCAACTACGGTCAAACCCATAGAATGATATAATAGAACCTTCGGATCTTCAAGAATAGGGACCCGGTTTCCCTTCATCTCATGAACCTTGAATTAAAGGTTGTTAACCTTGTCGATAATTTAGACTATGACCGTCATCAAATTAGGTTACGCATTCAATACTTAGTATGTGTTCTCCATGGAGAGTTGGTCAAGGTTGATTTCGGACTAAGAGGAAGTAGCGAGAGAACTAACGGAGCTTCGGGGTTATTCAATGGAAAATCGAAGCCAATATGGAGTCAGGCCAATGGTTGGGTATGTGATCGACCTGAGAAAGAAAATTATTCGAAATTATTTTTAAAAGAGAAAGGGAAGATTCTTTTATTGGAAAATAAGATTTTTTATTATATTTTTTGGAAAGATGAAGACAAAATGTTTTTGGTATTTTGATAAAATGGGGTAATTTTTTTTTTTTAATAAAAGTGGGAGAAAAATGATTTTGGGTATTTTAATAAAAGAGGAGGAAAAATGTTTTTAACACCTTTCATAAGGAAAGAGGAAAAAAAAGAGAAAAGTCTCAACAAGATTATTATTATTATTATTTTATTTTCACTTTTATTAGGTTTACCTAAATGCAAAAGAAATGTCGGACTGGACCTAAGCCTAGGAAAAATGGGTTTGAAAAATATGCAAACCATGGTTTTACTTATTTCCAGGCTCATGGATAGGGTCCCGTTTTGGAAAAAATAAGAAATCGCGTGAAAATTTGGGTGGCATGCCAACCTGACATTTTGATAGAGTTTTCGGTAGTAGACGACAAACTAAATATGAGTGCCCTAGGTTTGACGCATATATGAATGTATGTAGTTGTTGGGTTAGTGAAAAGGTTCCCCCCCTTTGGCATGACTTCCACTATATAAACCTTGATTTTGAGGGCAATTAGTACGTATGGAAAAGCCATTTGATATACCTGAGTATACGTGTATTCCCTCACTATATACCTCATGGGGATAGTACGTGTGAGATCGAATTTTATATACTCGACGTTCTTGAATGAGTTCATTGCCATATACCTCCCATCATGAATTTGGTCAAGAGGTACGATACGGAGGGAACCATTTGATATATGTTGAATGTACTTGGATAATGGAAACTGAGAGTCATATTTGTTAGGCTAACTACGACCTGTCGGACCAACGTCCATCACAAAGTGATCCCCCAGTACAGGACAATATTTTGATCAATATACATGATCTTGGTGATGTAGTGTGTGAAATGCATGATTCTTGATTAGTATATTATGGAAAGAGTATTTTATTTGGTATGATGAGCACTATGCTAATACGGAAGAATTTACAAGCATCATGAAAAGTAAATCTAGCATGGAGCATGAAGATTATAGAAAGTATGGATACATAAGTGATGTGTGAATATCTATAAGTGAGTGTATGGTAGTGAATCTAAGCATGGATTAACTACAAGTGGTGTGTGATAAGTATAAGTGAGCATGGATATATACAAGTGTGATAAGTGGAGGGGTGTTCTAGTGACACCTAAGCATGGATATTCTAAGTAGTGTGTGCAACATGTGGATATATGTGAACCTATATACAATTGTATGTAGTGTGAGGTATACATGGAGATTATTTACAAGTGGGTGAAATGGGAGGTGATATAAACTTGAGGTAGATATATACAAGAAGTAATAGGGGAGAAAAGGGACATACAAGGAGGTGCATACGCACACAAGTAGAAAATGATAACACCCATGAAAACAGATTCTAGACCTCCTAAGTAAGTCCCTAGAAGAATATCCATTATGGACATCTCGAGTTATACCCCCACTCTTTTCCCCCCGAGAACTTTCAGGAAGAGGATAAATAGGGAGAGATAGAGGTCACACGCATGTTGACACGTCATAGGGCACTTTGGCCATTGTCAGATTTAAGGTGATGTAAAGAGAGAGAGAGAGTTTCCTACCTATTTTGTACAAAACATGCAAAAGAAAATGTCACCGCCTCGATAGAGAAGCATCAAATACAAATTGATGCTTACGAAACCAATTAGATCAGAGGTTCAAGGGTTAAGTTACAGAATGGGAAGTTTTTAGGAACGTATTCCTGCCTTTCGATCTCTCATGGGCTTATGTTACTATTTTCCTTAATTTCTTCGAGAAGTATGTGTGGGTGTGTCTGTAAGTGGAGATCAGAATCGTACGACTCGCATCATGGAAAGCATAGAGCGAAGTCATCCATAGGAATGTTTCCAAAAGAAGTTATGTGCACTTATCGAGATTTTGATTGTTATGATATAACGATAATATATTATAAGTATGAATCACAAGTATGATATACATGAATAACATATGGAAAAAATAGAAAAAAATGAAAATATAAAGAAAGGACTCAAGTCCTAGGGTTTAGCCCGAGGTGCCTATGTAGCCTATAAAGGCATCAAAGTTCACGTAGTTAGCACGCGGTACAAGGGTGGGGTTTATCCCATAGATTAAAATGAGAGTTTATTATATGTGTGTGTAGAAAAGATATTTTTAATTTTGAGAAAATCTGATGAAGAATCCCGTCAGAATTTATAGGTTTAAACCTCCTTTTATTTTTTTTATATTTTTATAGAAAATAAGTTATGTGAAGTATAACTAATCAAGGATGAGGTTTTAATGATTATGATCTGAGCTAAAAGATATATTTAGGATTTACATAATTAGTGCAAAAATAAAGAAATTTAAAGAGAGAAGGATGTTTGGACCTTCTTTGAAGACTTGAAGATTGACCTTGATCTTTGATGAGATTCCTTAAAAGTTGCGATGAATGTAGGATAAGAGAGAAGGAGATTTTTGCTTAATTGTGTATGAAAATGATGGGAATGAAAGGTGTATAAGAATTTCAAACAAAAAAACTTCGTTGATTGCAGAAGAATGTTGTTAAGTTCATTTATATTGTTGAATGTGAGGTGCCTTTCTAAGTGAGATCATGTTGTCCTTATATATGGTAGGGGACTACCGATTGGCATTGTCCTTGTCTTGTCTATCGGTCGGTAACCCTAGACACACTGTTAATGGGCAGGGAAATGGACGTACCAATTAGTACTCTCGTGTAGATTTTCTGAAAAAATGGTCGTAAAATGCAATCTGCAAGTCCAAATTGCACACGAGGAATACCATTATAAAGGTAATTTAGAGAACTTTGAGGATCTTATAGGCCTCTCCCGGGTTCGGGAGTTGACTTTAGGTCAAACATGACATGAAAGCGCCCATTGGTCCTTAGGATGAAAGATCGTCGAACAGCAATGGATCGTTCATCCAAAATGTAAGTCTGAATTATGCATGGGGTGTACCATTGGAAAGTTTGTGTGAGGTAATTCGATGTTCCAAAGAGCTTTTATCCATTCAGAAAGTTGGCTTTGGTCAGACAGGGCCCCAAAGAGCCCGCTGACCTTTGGGAGTACAAGGGCGCGGTTGTCCGTATCGTAAGTCTGATTCGCATATGGAGTGGATAATTAGGCAGGTTATTCATTTCCATTCGAGGATTCACTCAGTCACGTTTGAGTTGAATACTTGACTTTGGTCAAACGGAGCTAGAGAGCGCCTAGTGGCCTCTATATCAGTTTTTGAAGGAAAATAAATCATTCGTTCGAATCGTTATGCCATTTCATGCACGGGGCATACCTTGAGGAATGGATTTTAGTGCCTTTCGAAGATTCATTGATCTTTTGCTCTGATGTTGAAGTTGATTAGGGTCAAATTGGGGCTCGAGAGCACCTGGTGGCCTCAAAATTAGTTTTCTATAGTATAACGGTTCATTCATCTGAACCGTTATGCCGATTCATAAATGCTTGATTGCCTATAGATCGATACTCGAAGTATGACCTAGGGTTTTTAGTGAATGGGGAGGTGCTAGGGACCTATGGGGAGACTCATGGGAGTCCTAGAATGTCCTATCTACAAAGTCATTATTAGATTCTGCAAAATTAAATCTTAGAGCATACTCAATGTTAGTGTCTTCTAGGGCCGACGAAATCATCTCGAACCCATTATTGATTCCACAAGATGAGTTGACCATGAACAAAATCCAAACTAACGGATCAGACAAGAAAGTTTCTTCAGCAAGGACACCTCTTTTCAGCAATAAATCTGACCATGGGCCGCCAACTCTAGTGTCGGATGGTGCATTCTTCTATATTCCTTCTTCTGAGCTCTTTTTTATTTTTTAGTCTTTAACCATTGACTCCGCATAAGTCTCTTTAGTCGACTCCCAGGTGAAGTCTGCAACAAAATTTGCTAATTCTTGCCCTTTAATTGCACTTCTGAGCTGATAAGCGATATAAAACTCACCCAACTCAATCGACAATGCCATTAGCCTACCTAATTTCTCGAGTTTATGAATGTTCGATCGGAGAGGTGTGTCGATGTGAACTACCCTCGTATGAGGTGGAAAGTAGGTATTCCTACTTTTCGATGCATGTATCAAGGCCTATGCAAGATTTTACATCTTGTCTACCTCATCTTATCCCCTTACAGCGCTTTGTTGTTATAATACACTGGTTTTTCATTTTCATTATCATCTCTGATAATTTTCACATTTCTAGCCAACTCTTATACCGCTAGGTAAATAAATATCTTCTCGTCGTGAATACATTGAGACAAAATCATTAGTGAGCCTTAATATGTTTTTAATTCCTTAAACACTTTGTCACATTGTTTATCCTAAACGAACACTATCCTAATTTTTTTTTAAATGGATGACATTTGTTGGTTGCTCGCGAGACAAACCTTTTGTGCACAACAACTCAACATGGATGTATTTTAGTGTTTTTTAAAGTCTTTATGTCCATCAGTCCCATTATCTTGGATGGGTTGGACACAATGCCCCTTTGATTGACTATGAACCTTAAGAATTTTCTCACACGGACTCCAATCACATAGTTTCTAGGGATCAACTTCATTTTTTACTAATCCATCATGTCAAAGTTCTTTTTAGATCTACTTTATGGTTCCTGGTCTTCAAACTCCTTCTCAACATGTCATCGGTATAGACTTCCATCATCTTGTTGATCTGATCCTTGAACATTTTACCGACTAGACATTTGTAAGTAGACCCGACATTCTTTAGGCCAAATAAAATTAACTTATAGTTGTAAGTCCGTTTATCAATTATAAAAGATGTCTTCTTAGCATTACTCTCATACATGGAGATCTAATTGTAACTCGAGTATGCATCCATGAAGCTCATGAGTCCATAACCTACTGTGGTGTCTGCCATCTGATTAATTATAAGTAAAGGAAGTTGTCCTTTAGGTAAGTCTTATTGAGATTAGTGAAGTCAACACACATCCTCCATTTCCCATTCTGATTTGTCACCGTGATGACATTAGACATCCATTTAGGATATCAGAGTTTTTTTATGAAGTCTCATGTATAAATATTTTCACCACTTCTTGCACGAGTTCATACCTAGCTCGAGTAAAAATTCTTCTCCTCTGCTTTAGTGGTTTTACATTATCGTCTAAGTCAAGTCGGTGATAGATGACATTGGGTTCAATCTCTGATATGTGATTGTGACTCCTTGAAAATATATTTTTCCTTTTTCCTAACAGTTCAACTAGTTCCTTCTTTAATGATGGTTCCATTGATGATCCGATTTGGACGATTTTTTCTAGTTCATCATTGTTGACGACAATAGATTCTATGTATTCCATAGGCTCTCCTTTTTTTTCACTTTTTGTTAATCTCTTAGGTCAAGATAATTGATGTTGTATGAGGTGGTTTTCCTCTTATGAGCTTCTCTTTATAGCATGGGCTTCTACTTGAAGCCCACTGACTTCCTAAACTACACAAGGAGTCTTATATTTCATCATCTGGTGTAAAGTAGAAGGCACAACATCGAATTATTTCAAGGCTACTCTCCTTACTAAGATATTATAGGCAGAGAAAACATTCTCGTCCATTAAAAAAATAATTTACCAACCTAGTCAAGCATCTCGGGTGATGATATGGAATGACCATGCAGATCTCCTAATGGCTTGACCTTATCTATGTGGAATTCGATCAATGGGTGATGATATGGAATGAGTCCCATTTTTCTATGTTCGAGGCCATTGAAATAATTCAAAAATATGACATCGGTCAAGCTCCCACTCATAGGCTAGGATACGAGACATGTTATAACCATGAACTCGTGTTCTGATGATGAGTGGGTCTTCATGTGGGGCTAAAATCCACTTGAAGTCCAGCCTTGAGAACCACACTATGAGACTCTTCATGTTAACTTTCTTAAACTTGCCCAGTTTTTCCTCTAATTTTTTCAACTTTACGTTTACCCTTTTCAGCCCATTGTTGGGCTTGATAATATGAGACTTTCTATCAGCCGACTCTATTCCTCTACTTGTAATTCTCCTAGATATCATTTTAACATCAAAAGAGATCATGTGAAGGTTAACTTTAAATGTGCCAGGTATTCCTGAGAGCATCCTCTTCCTTGTCATTCGACTCGGGATCATTTCGGTTTGCTTAAACTTATTTCTTCTTTGGCATGTTATCTTTTGAAGAGGAATATCTTTTCTTGTTATCGTCTTGACTTCCATCATTTTTTTATACATTTATAGCTTTCCTTGTTTCAATAACTTCTCGATCTCGTCCTTCGGAGAGGCACTTGTTAGTTGTGTGATCGAAATCATGATGAAGCTCACACCACTTGCTCTTGTCCCTCTTACGAGCAGAAATATAAATTTTTAAAGCCATCGAAGTTATTTATCATCCTTGATCTCATTCATAATAAGATCGGGAATAATTATCAGTGGGGTGTACTTCACAAACTTATCGCCATTCGACTTGTTCTTCCCCTCTTTATCCTTTTCCTTATCTCGTCCCTTCCCATATTTGTTGATGTCCATCTCTTTATGGTCTCATCTCTTTGTTGTCATAGCCTCCTCCATATTTATGATTCTTCTGGACTTGGCCAGTATTTTTTCGTGGACTTTGGAGGACTTTTAGAGTGGTTCCAATAGTGTTTCCCCGACTGAAGCCCATTAATAAGTGTTGTCATAGCAATGCTCTTGTCGTGGAACTCAACTTCTAATTTCTTTTTGTTGAAGTGAGATATGAAATCTTGTAAGGGATCATTATTTGATTTTGGGGATTTCAACTAGTCCGAAATAGAAGGTATGGATAAATTTTTAACGCAATTGATTAAAATTATTTATCGTTCCCGTGACAGACGGGTGTACCACATGTGGGTCGCACGAATGAGGGTACGAAAAAATGTCCAACACCTTAAACCTTTCAGAGTTAAATATATGTCGACCGATGACTGATATATCTCTATGTGAAGAACATGGTTAGTACTTTCGTCATACCTGGGTGTTAGAAAATGGTGGTTTGAACTTGCCAAGTGTAAGGTAGTCGACAATGCTTGATACTAAAGGATATCAATCCATATCTCCTATGATTGGGGTCTCGTATTTTGATGAGATAGTATATGCTTTCCTCTAACCTCTAGATTTATATGTTCCAAAGATTCTCATCCACGATAGCATTGTCACCCGATCCTTCTACCTCAAAGATGACCATACTTATGGATTGATTCCTCTGTAAACTATTCAATTCTTTGCACTCCCTTTGGTTTAAGTGGTGTCGTGACTGAGAATGGATAAGATGACATTTCATTTTTATCCCACATATACTATTTGGGATGATGTCTCAGCTACACTTCCCTCTTGGGTTGAGACGATCAAATGTTGATTCTCTACCTATCCCGGTGAATGCATTATCCTTTTTACGACTCTGAGGGGTGTACTGAACACTTTTACCTTGATGAGTAGAAAAATGGGTTTCACCTAGCCTATGCAGTGCATCTAATGTCCTACACCTCTCGTCATAGTCCCAACAACGTTCCTCCTCACATGCCACATCTTGTAGTCCACCTTGTACCTCCTTACGAAGGCATAGACGATGGGGAATTGTGAGTTCTCTTTACCTAACATTGTTTTGAACTTCTTTGGTTAGAGTTCGATGTAGTTCCCCGACTTCTAGTCGTGCGATCCACCTCTCATTATCCAGAGTGACGAGGTTCACAATCGGGTCCTCTAATATTTGACTCATTATATCTTGGTGGAACGCCAAGTACTGCTGTTGCATTTGCTGCTGAGTGGCCACAGGTGACCTAACATGTCCCCTATATTGTCCATTTCAAACTGAGGAAGTGGTTAGCTAAAAGTAGCACCGAGTTTAATGGTGGATCGAAAACATCACCGATTAAAAAGAGTATCAGCAACAACAAAAGTGTAAAAAATCTAGAAAATAAGAAGAATTAAAAAGCAAGATGATTCACTCATCCACCCAAACTCTTTTAATGGTGATTCAGATCCACCAATGGTGGACTTGGATCACTTCCAGAGATAAGTGAGAAATACAAGTTTAAGATAAGAACAAAATCATTCGCACAGACGATGCCAAGTTAATTGTAAAAAAATATCATGCAATGGATTAACCTTAGAGATGGGTCATGCAAAAATGTATCTAAACTATAAATAACTAAGAAACTTCACCTAAGAGAAGAGAGAAACAATATGAACACATGTGTTTAAGTGGTTCATCCTTAGCCTATGTCCATGGTAAGTGTATGGGACAAGTTTTTACTATATTTAGGTACTAATGGCAATGGAAGACATAAAATCAAGATTTCTCTCTCTAATACAATTTTAGGAGAGTAGCAATAGGGTTTCTAGAATTCGATACAAATAAGGAAGATGTATTAGTCTTATATAGGTTGAAGGTGCACAGTGGCATGCTCAAACATTCATCATGTGCCTAACTGAGGTTATGGCCCATAAGAAGGTTCCAGTTGTATGTATATAGAGCAAGGTTATCATGAAAAATATTCTCTTATGTGGGTTGTTGAACTTCAATAACAGTTTTGTGTGAGTATTCTTGGAATGTCCTTGTCATGCTTTCCAAGCTTCTAATACATGTCAGAGGTAGGTGGTCTCGGCTGAGCTGAGATTATCGGAGCCCTACTCCGTATTGTAGGGCGAGATGAGACTAGATGGTCATTTATGATCGACATGCCAATTTCAGACTGAAGTTACTTTCTCGTAACATTGGTGTCATTTGAGGCCGACACCCATGTAGCCGGAGATAAGGTTGGTCTCTACTACGAGACAGGACCAGGGAGTTTGGTAGAATACCTAGATGTTATCTAGACGAGTCCTTTCTGGGATGAGACATTCATGGCATAAGACTGCTCATATGGTCATGGGTGTGTGCATTGGTTTCTTCTAAAGGATGAGTCTATAATAGTCATTTTCATGGGTGTCGTCTAGACGAGGCAACACGTATGCATAACATATAGGTTTATACTATTCTTAGAGAGAAGAAAATTTCCAACCATGTTTTTTTCTATATATATAATATCTTCTTACATCACCTTAACCCATTTCTTCAAAATTATGAGAACTAACAAGAATGTAGAAAATTTTCAAATCATGTACGTCCAACATCCTCCTAAACATACATTCCATAATTTTGAGAAATGGTATACGTGTCTCTCTTATGGATCTTGTAAAGGGTGTTAGTTAATTTACTTCTTCAATTACTAGTTCATGTACGATATGAACTAGATTACTCATAGTATACGCATAGTAAAACCTATATAAACCAATGGGATTTTATACTTCTTATTCTTAGAATTCACTTCTTCAAATACATATATCTATAACTCCCAATATGTCTAGTTTACTTTGAAAAATTAGATATTAAAGGAGATTGAGAGGGGTAATAGAATCTAAATCCCTTAAATACTTTCAAATGTCTAATGAAATGCTAATTCAATATCCCATGATCCTTTTTTGTGAATTTATGGATTGTATATCCCTCCCTCTTGCAGAAAACCCGTAAATGATTGATAATTTTTTCCCTCTCATTCCACAACTCATATGGAGTATTAAATATAAATTGAATCATAAGTTAGTTCATAATGTACATTATTATTTTATGTGCACCACAGTAAAATTCTTCGGAGAGATCTTACTATAAATAATATTTTGATAAGTCCTATTTTTCTCTAGGAAGCACCATTATTTTGAGGATTTTAGGGAGTGGTGTAATTTAGTGGAATGACATGTTATCATAAAAAAATCACAAACAGACTGTGGTTTACCCCCAAACTGATTGATTTTACCATAACACTCTCCTCTCCGATCAGACTGTAAAACCTTACTTTCTTAATATAGTTGTTTTTCCACTCCCACCGCATATTGTTTGAGAATTTCAATTTGTTGGTAGTATAATAATTATGTTTGGATTTTCAAATTGGCTTGACTATATATCCTAATATTAAAGTTAAGTCGAAAGTGTTATAAGTGATCAATTGCGATTTTAGGTTATGTTAACACCTTAACTAATGACCATGATTGTAGAGACTCGATAAAGTCTCTTTATGGGCTAGTTCCCTGCCAATCTCTTATACTCATTTATTTAGACTCAATACAACTTTAGGAATTTTACTGAATTTTTCGGAAACTTTGGTCACCATATATTTATGAGTAAATAATGATCTTAGCCAGGGATGAGGGGTTGTTAAAAATACATAAGAGAAAAATGTTGATTTTGAAGCATTATCCAATATCTCTATAACACTCCAAAATGCTATACAAGCATTTAGAGTGTAAACCATCAAGGCTATCCACGCAGGCACCCTAAAACTAAAAACACAAAATTCCCTCCTTTTTTCACACGAAATTGGCAACCTTCCACCTTCTCACCTTAAATGGCACCGTCTTTTACTATCTCCAAGTTGTCCCAAAGTTGTCCCTTGACTTATCTATCTAATCTATTTGTTGGCCTCCTTATAACTTTTCACATCCTTTGTAGGTGAAACTAAACGTTTGAAAACCCAATATCCCAAAGCAATATCCCTCCTCTCTCTTTTTACCCCACGTTTTTTTGTTTGATGACAGAGGTGAGTAGTGTTTTTGTTGTGCTAACATAGGTTGATGTTGGTTTTAGTGCTTTCGATGCATATTTGATGGTTGATGCCTTCAATGTACCCGTACAGGTGGTGAGGAAAATGTAATAGCAAGATGAGGGAGGACTTCTTATTAAAGCCAAATAAGGAATGAGTGTCATCAGATCTGATGAATAGTTGATTTCTCTCGCTCCTACCGTTGTCATCAACATGGTGGAGGTAATTACTCTATTTGGTTGTTTGGAATTTTAGGGCTTATGACCAATTAGGATTCTGAATTTTATGGTTTCTGGCGTCAATTTGGATTATGATCTCTCAATAGTATAGAATGTTGTAATTTCATTCAAAGGGTGGAGGTGGCGTGGTGGTTAAGAGCTAATTCTACCAATGTTCTACTTCCCACCGGAAGCTCAAACTTTCGCTGCCAATGTAAGGAACGCTTCCATGAAGATGGCTTCCGCAACGACCATGGTTGTCACATGGGTCATCTTTTTTTAATATTTTTTTTTTCAGAATAATTATTTTATATTACCGGCCTAATTCACCTTTGACTATGGGTGGGAATGTGTGGACCTTAGAGATGCTTTTATACCTCTTTACCTATCACAGGGCTCCACTCCACCAAAGTTTCTTAATTCCATTAAAATGCGGTGACAGTGATATAAAGTCTTTTATAATATTTTTCAAAAGGTTTAAAAAATTCATTTTTAAAATATTTTTTTTGAGGTTTGTTCAAAATGTTTCTAATATTTTTTAATAATTTTCAGTTTTTTCCAGTTTTTCTACAACTCCTTCTATATTTACTGTAATTTTCAATATTTTTCATATTTATAATTTATTCAAATATTTTTAATATATTTATAATATTTCTATATTTTAAAAGTCTTTTTTATAGTTTTCAAATTTTAAAAAAGTTAATTTTAAAAAGTTCTTCAATTTTCTTTGAACTTTTATCCTGCTTTATCTAATATTTCAAGAATGTAGAAAGTTCTTTTCAATTAATTCCAAAATATTCTTTTGTTATTTTCTTCTTAAAAAAGTTAGTATTTTAAAGTATTTTATGTGATTTCCAAATTTTTATAATATTTTTCTGTAATTATTAGTTTTCGTAAATATTTTTTCAATGAATTGTACTGTAATTTCATTTATTTAAAGTTTTGTATCATTTTGGACCAAAATAACCTCAAAAGTGATAATGTGCAACACACACGGTTAAGCTTATCGTCCAAAAGTTAATGGAATCGTATTATCCAAAACAAAACAAGTTTGAAAAAATCATGGCAATTATTAGTTGGGTCGCTAAATTTCACTTGTGGGATCATATCACAAGTCAATAAGGGTGATAGTTATGTGTTTTTATTACATTTTGGAATGTCTAAAGACCCAAAAATTGGAGGTTTTTTTAATGCTATTTGAATTTGGATTATAAGGGTCGTGGATTTTTAAATCCGGGTACATACTAGAAGGGATTTTAATTGTTGGTGGTATTATTATTTTTAGAGCAAAACCATTTTGGTAGGTTTGATATATATATATATATATATATATATATATATATATATATATATATTTGTAATTTGTGTTATGATGTTGGGTAGTTTTTTTTAGTTATGGTAGATGATTGTGTATGATTAATTTTTTTTTATCTTCTGTTCAATTTTTAGACAAGTTTCAATTTTAATTTTGCTTCTGATCTTGATAATACTATTTTTTGTAAGTTGGTTGTCAATGTTGGTATTTTCCTTTGGTACCATTTTTAATTTTTGGGAAAAAAGATTTTACAAAAAGTTAGTGTAAAATTTATGGTACAAAATATTATCTATAATGATACACTATATATCGGCTTGAATTTAGCTTTCTAGAAGTTTTATAGTTTGACGAATATATTTACGGGGATCTATCACAAAAAAAATATGATGTTCATTGTAAACATTGTCGCCTAATTAAAAAATCAAGAATTGAATGATCCAATTTATGAATGTGTGTCAATATATATTATTTGTTAAAATTATTAAAAGTAATAATATTAAAAATTATCTTTTATTCAGAATATGTAAAGTTAAATTTATGACATCATATTTTTGTACTATGTAGTGTAAATTTTTGTACTATGTAGTGTAAAATTTATGACCATTTAGGATTCTGAATTTTATTGTTTCTGGCCTCAGTTTGGATTATGATCTCTTAACAGTATAGAATGTTGGAATTTCATAGCTCCTATTCCATGAATTGCCAAAAACATTTTATGTTTTTGAGGTAATATCTTCTCTCTTTCTATCCTATTTTATACTTATTAAATTTTTGTCTTTAAATTTGATATCTCTATTTGTACATGTTTGTGTATGATGTTTGATTTTGGGGTTGAGAAGAAGTTTGACTTTGTTTGCCGTATTTTCGTTAGGTAAATAGAACATTTAGTTAGATTTTGGATGTGGATAAGAACTAAATATTTGGTATGGTAATTTTGTTTGATTGTGGGTGCAAACGGTTTCATTCAATGTGGGTTCGGACACAATGTTTTATTTTTTGAATGAGGTAATAGGTATACAATGTATTTGTGCACCAATTTTGTGAGTAAGTTATTTGGGATCGTACACAGTTGTTGCAAGATTTGATTTAATGTCGTTTCCCTTTAAAACTAAATGATCTCACTAAAGAAAATTTTAGATTTCACAATACCGATTCCACTCTACAATACCACGCTTAAGGTACAGCGTTTGATCTGTATGGGACTATTTTCTTTTATTTTTCAAGTAATTAGAACTTTCCAATAGGTGAGTGATTGGTATTATGGGTTTTAATTCGTTGACCCATTTATTCTTATTATATTTCCTACCGCCTCTTTTGTTTTGATTCGGAAATGTTCTAGATTCTTACTTTGCAAATTTTTACCACTACTTTTTTTCTTTCTTTGATTTTCCCTTTATTTCATGAGGCGGGCTAATATTTCGCATCTTTATGTGCTTAAGATTTTCCACAATGGTAGACCTACAAAGAAAATTTTACTTTATTTTAATTGGATAACTTAAAAGTTAGACCTGTTTTATAATCATCAAATATTATGATTGTTTTGTTAGTTTATCAGATCTCTCACTTTAACATACAAGACATTGGTTCACCTTATTTGGAAAAGATGAGATAACCCACCTACTTTTAAGGAGGTGCTATAGTGTGCATGCTGCTAGCCCTGCTCTTCTTGGGCTTATGGCCTTCTATTTTGAGTATCCACGAAAGATGCGGATGTCTTCCTCAACACAGCGAGTGAGTGTTGATTAGTAGCATTTTTTTTATTAAACGAGTTGACAGATAACAACAATTAGTATTGTTTTATATCTACCGACTATTTGATAAAAAGTAAAAGTACATTTATTTTATGTAGAGGTTATTTTCCCCCTGTTGATGTAAAAAATTAGATTATTCTAATTATTCAATCACTGAATAAATAAATGAGACAAAATATTTTAAACTGGTTCAGCCTTATATGAATGGCCTACGTCCATTGTTATGTTATTGCTGAGTGTTTGGGAATTCTCGATTACAAGTATTATCAAGAAATTCCGGTCCCTCTAGAATGAGGGTGATACAATGTATTTATAGCCTTTAGGCTGTACATGTGAAAGGGTAAACAATTAATGCCCTTTAAGAGTATACGCCTAAATGATAAGCATTCAATGAATAGTTGAACTGTTGATTATTTGGCAATCAATGCTGTGGCCGAGATGCAGCTCGGACCGTCTTAGTTTCTCGTCGTTCAGGAGTTCCTCGGAGAGTTGGAGTTCCTGGGAGTATACTTGTTGCTCGGAATGATTATGACTAGGTCGGGGGAATGAACTTCCTCGTTGCTATTGCGCCATGTAGATTGACACGTGTCTTCTTATTATTCGTCCATATCAGCATACTAATTTTGGTATCAACAGAAGCCCCCAATGTTTCATTTTTCGAACTTTGAGGAATATGGAACATTCTTTCTCGGTATATGGCAATATTAAATGACCTTCCTGTTGTTTAGGAGCATTTTTTCTGTGTTCAGATGTTTTCCAAATTCGCCGAATCCGCCTTTTTGAATTTTTATAAACGTTTCGATCTTCGCGCACTTTTTGTCCTTTTAGCCGCCGGTAGCGTAATAGTTTATTTTTGTAATCATTTCTTTCGCCGTTTCCCAAGGCAAAGTATTTAAGCTTCATTGGCAATCCCATCATCTTCTACCTTTCCCAATTTCTGCTTTCGAGTTTTCTATAGCCTTTCTCTCTCTTGTGCGTTCATCCCTTTCTTCGTTTGTTTGTCAACAGATCTCCTTTTTCCTGTAAGATTTTCTTCCTTCTTCTTCATTTCTTTTTATTCACAATGGTTTATATTATCGAATCTCTTGAGAAATTCCGTCTTGATTTCTCTATTCCATCTTGGGTAACTGTGGAGGATCTTTCTGAGCCTTCAAATTATTTTCGCTTGGCTGAGGGACATTGGTTCCCCAGCCTCTTTATTGCTGAATGTGGATTTTCTTTTCCACCAAACCCTTTGTGCTTAGAGTTCTGTCATCATTTCGATGTTGTTCCTGCCAAAATAGCCCCCAACACATGGAGAATAGTTAATGGGGTGCATAGGTTAAATCAAACTCATGGAACTCGTATAGGAATTCCTGAGATTATGTACTGTTATAGATGGGTTGTTCTAGACAATGTTTATTATCTAAAAACTAGATTTTTGAATAGGGCTTTAGTAGTCTATCTCCCTGATGCTAATAGGGATTATTTTGAACATGGGGTAGTTATCAAAAATTGGCAACATGCCCCTTTGGTTGGAGACGAAGTATATGAAGGTCCCAAATGCCCTCCATATGGCAATGGGATAGGTTATTTTCATTTTATTTTATTTCTGAAACTATGATTTCATTATGTTGGAATAAATGCATGATTGACATTGCAATATCTATTTGTTTGCAGTTGACAGCAAGAGAAAAACTCCAAAAGAATCAGAAGTTAATATCAAGCATTTGAAACATATCTGGAGTTTGCATCAAAAAGTTGCAGACGAGCACGTCAGGTCTGCTTCATACTTGTTGCAATACAGGAGCTATACATCATCCTTTACTTCTCGTCCTGTGGTCAGCATTAGTGAACCATTGCCAGCTTCTGAGGATTCTTCACCAGACTCTCACAATCTGTTGATGTAAAAAATTAGATTATTCTAATTATTCAATCACAGATAAATAAATGAGACAAAATATTTTAAAGTGGTTCAGCCTTATATGAATGGCCTACGTCCACTGTTATGTTATTGCTGAGTGTTTGGGAATTCTCGATTACACGTATTATCAAGAAATTCCGGTCCCTTTAGAATGAGGGTGATACAATGTATTTATAGCCTTTAGGCTGTACATGTGAAAGGGTAAACAATTAATGCCCTTTAAGAGTATACGCCTAAATGATAAGCATTCAATGAATAGTTGAACTGTTGATTATCTGGCAATCAATGCTGTGGTCGAGATGCAACTCGGACCGTCTTAGTTGCTCGTCGTTCAGGAGTTCCTCGGAGAGTTGGAGTTCCTCGGATGGTTGGAGTTCCTGGGAGTATACTTGTTGCTCGGAATGATTATGACTAGGTCGGGGGAGTGAACTTCCTCGTTGCTATTGCGCCATGTAGATTGACACGTGTCTTCTTATTATTCGTCCATATCAGCATACTAATTTTGGCATCAACAGAAGCCCCCAATGTTTCATTTTTCGAACTTTGAGGAATATGGAACATTCTTTCTCGGTATATGGCAATATTAAATGACCTCCCTGTTGTTTAGGAGCATTTTTTCTGTGTTCGGATGTTTTCCAAATTCGCCGAATCCGCCTTTTTGAATTTTTATAAACGTTTCGATCTTTGCGCACTTTTAGTCCTTTTAGCCGACGGTAGCGTAATAGTTTCTTTTTGTAATCATTTCTTTCGCCGTTTCCCAAGGCAAAGTATTTAAGCTTCATTGGCAATCCCATCATCTTCTACCTTTCCCAATTTCTGCTTTCGAGTTTTCTATAGCCTTTCTCTCTCTTGTGCATTCATCCCTTTCTTCGTTTGTTTGTCAACAGATCTCCTTTTTCCTGTAAGATTTTCTTCCTTCTTCTTCATTTCTTTTTATTCACCATGGTTTATATTATCGAATCTCTTGAGAAATTCCGTTCTGATTTCTCTATTCCATCTTGGGTAACTGTGGAGGATCTTTCTGAGCCTTCAAATTATTTTCGCTTCGTTGAGGGACATTGGTTCCCCAGCCTCTTTATTGCTGAATGTGGATTTTCTTTTCCACCAAACCCTTTGTGCTTAGAGTTCTGTCATCATTTCGATGTTGTTCCTGCAAAAATAGCCCCTAACACATGGAGAATAGTTAATGGGGAGCATAGGTTAAATCAAACTCATGGAACTCGTATAGGAATTCCTGAGATTATGTACTGTTATAGATGGGTTGTTCTAGACAATGTTTATTATCTAAAAACTAGATTTTTGAATAGGGCTTTAGTAGTCTATCTCCCTGATGCTAATAGGGATTATTTTGAACATGGGGTAGTTATCAAAAATTGGCAACATGCCCCTTTGGTTGGAGACGAAGTATATGAAGGTCCCAAATTCCCTCCATATGGCAATGGGATAGATTATTTTCATTTTATTTTATTTCTGAAACTATGATTTCATTATGTTTGAATAAATGCATGATTAACATTTCAATATGTATTTGTTTGCAGTTGACAGCAAGAGAAAAACTCCAAAAGAATCAGAAGTTAATATCAAGAATTTGAAACATATCTGGAGTTTGCATCAAAAAGTTGCAGACGAGCACGTCAGGTCTGCTTCATACTTGTTGCAATACAGGAGCTATACATCATCCTTTACTGCTCGTCCTGTGGTCAGCATTAGTGAACCATTGCCAGCTTCTGAGGATTCTTCACCAGACTCTCACAATCTGTTGATGTAAAAAATTAGATTATTCTAATTATTCAATCACGGATAAATAAATGAGACAAAATATTTTAAAGTGGTTCAGCCTTATACGAATGGCCTACGTCCACTGTTATGTTATTGCTGAGTGTTTGGGAATTCTCGGTTACACGTATTATCAAGAAATTCCGGTCCCTCTAGAATGAGGGTGATACAATGTATTTATAGCCTTTAGGCTGTACATGTGAAAGGGTAAACAATTAATGCCCTTTAAGAGTATACGCCTAAATGATAAGCATTCAATGAATAGTTGAACTGTTGATTATTTGGCAATCAATGCTGTGGCCGAGATGCAGCTCGGACCGTCTTAGTTTCTCGTCGTTCAGGAGTTCCTCGTAGAGTTGGAGTTCCTAGGATGGTTGGAGTTCCTGGGAGTATACTTGTTGCTCGGAATGATTATGACTAGGTCGGGGGAATGAACTTCCTCGTTGCTATTGGAGCTATTTTTCTGAAACCATTCCCCATCTCCAAGCTAGTGGAGCTGTTGTTCCAACTATTATTCCCCTGAGTTCTGCAATGAGATCGGTAAAGACTTGGACCATTCCTGAAGTCCAAGGAATTGAGGAAAACATGTATAGGGATATGCTGACATCCCTAGCTACTCGTCGCATTGCTTCAGTAAGTTTCTCTTATCCTGAATTTTCCTTTCTTTCCATCAATACACGTATTTCTGAAATGACTTATCATTATTTTCTTCTTTTTCCAGCTGGTGAGTTGCTTTAACACAATAGTGAAGAAAGATAAAGCGATCAAAGCTTCTAGCTCCTCGTCTGGAGTAGAGGATGCTTTTCAGGGCTTGGCCCAATCTTTGAAGGATTCTCGTCAAAAGTATGACGAGGATAGGGGTGAATGGGAGAAGAAGTTGGCTGCATCTGAGGCAGAGAAGGTGCAGTTGGGAAATAAGGTGAAAGACTTGGAGAGAGAGAATAAAAAATATGGCAAGAAGCTCACAAGCTTTGGGGAGCTTGAAAATAAGTTGAAATCGGCTGAGGAAGAGCTAACCCTTCTGCGAGATGTAAATCGCCAGAAGGAGGAGGTGGAGGCCAAGTTGAAAGCCTCCGAGGATCTTCTATCCGAGAAGCTCTCCTCGGAGAGAATGAAAAGAAAAGTGGCTGTGAAAAAATCTTTTCGTACCGGTTGGGATAAAGGATGGGACAGGGGGTAGAAGCCATGATGACCCAGGTGCAGTATGGGATTTTTAAATACTTTCGAGATGGTTGGGTTGCTGCCCTGCAATAATTGAAGGTTAGCGAGGACTCTGAGCTATTTCAACAACATCTTCCTGGCCCCTCTCCTATAATTGAAGTTGAGGAAGAAGACGAAGCTGCATCCGAGGAGTCTTCAATGACAGTGGGTGATCAAGTCCTTGCTTCCCAACCTATTCAGACAGTTACCGGGGAGATTTCATCTTTTCCTGCTCCTCCTGAACAAGTTCAAACTCCAGCCGACTAAATTATTGTTTCCACTGAGCAACCGAGCTCCTCGTCCCAGCCTCCCGAGAAAGTCTTGGGAGACAAGGAAAAGGTGTGAAGTTGTTCGGTATCTATTTTATTTTCTTTTACTTTTATTCTGTATTCTGAACGCTGTACTCCTTTTGATGATGTAATAAAATCACCTTTTTTGTTCCTCTACGTTATTGATGTTCTGTCTGCTTTTTTTATTAACTCTTGACTTCATCTTCTTTTTGATGATTACTTTTTCCTTCTCTGTTCGTTTCTGGCCAGGATGGATCTGCTGTTTGCTAATGACACAAAGCTGATGCAGCAATGTCATGAATATTATAAGGCTGGTCACACAGAACTGAGTGCATCAGAAATTGCCGACATCCTTGGTCATGATGATTCAGAGCAGGCAGTCGAAGCTTATCAGTATCTGAAGGGCTTACTTGATCGAGCTGTGGACAATAACGTGGCTTACTATGAAATGATCGAGGATCTTCAATGTACTTTAGAAGATCTTCAGACTCAGTAAAAGGAATCAACTGCCCTTTTGCACGAGGGGTATGAGAAGAGGTATCAACAGCTTTCTGCCGAGACAGGACACAAAAAGATCCTTGTTGGGTACGATGTCATGGAGAGAACCCTAAGGGGTGAAGTTGAAGCATGTAGACAGATTGTCGAGCTGCTGGAGCAAGAGAATAACAATTTGTAGAAAGAGCTAGCACAGTATAAGTCTGCAGCTTCTTCTTCAACAGCTGTAATCCCAGTGACTGACGAGGGATTTTTATTTTTAGAGGTTGAGAATGCCAAATTAAGGCAAGAGTTGGATACCTTGAGAAGGTCGGGTACTTCTACTGCTACTCGGGGACGAGGAAGAGGTTCTCGTGGACGAGGAAGAGCTGCTCCTAACGTTGTCGAGGAACAAAGTACTCCAGCTGCTCGGGGTAGATCAAGAGTTCTTCGTCGTATGGTTGATGAAGCTCATACTCAATCAGCGTTGGAAAACCAAGCATATCAATTGATGGCAAAAGATCAAGCCTTGTCTGAGCTGTCCAAGAAAGTTAGAGAATTGGAACTACAAATCTCTACAAAGGAATCAGCGTTGGAGACTAATGAACTTTTCATCCAGAGTCTTCACGAGAAGCTTGAGAGGTTGACATTTCAATTCCATAAATAGCCCAGGGAGTTTTGGATGGCTGGATACAACGAGGCACTATTCCATTTAGATGCTCGTATCCAGAATGCCAATAATGAGGGCTACAAATAAGGCTGGTTGAATGCCTTATGTGTGTTAAAACTCGAACAGGGAGATTATTTGTGGGATTATTATGATCCTGGGGTACTTGAATTGCCTGTGCCACCGTTCAATTTAGACATGGAATGGATCCCATCTCGTGCCATTCCTCGGAGCTTACATGCGAATTACCTCGGTGACTACAGTTTACATTCTCAGTTTGAGGTATCTCGTCCCGAGCATCTTCTGGATAGACCTTCTGTCATGAACATTAGGATGCTGAAGGACTTGAACTTCATTAATTCTCCTCAGACTTTAAATGATCCGCCTACTGGCGAGGAACCTGTATCGAAAGCTGAAGGAAAAAAGCCAATAGAATAGGAAATTCTGATGTAATAATTAGTACACAATTTAATATCAATGTAATAAACTTGTGTAATTCATTTTGACTTTAATGAAAGAATTTCATTTTTGTTTGCAAATTTGTATTGCTATTGTCTTGTATTTGTCAAACACTTTATATTTGTGCTTGCATAATAATATTGTGTGGTTCATCGACCAACTTAGTAATAAAAAGTTACAAGTATCAGAAATGTTGCTCGATCACTGAATAATAAAGTAATGAGTATAAAAGTGTTGAAAATTATTCCAACCAACCAAGGTTGTAAAAATAAGCTTGTCGACCAATTATAGTTAGTGAGATTTTATCCCCGACTAACCATACTTGGTAATTTTTGTCTTTTTCATAAAATGTGCCCGACCAACCAAGGTCGATGAATTTTCCTCATCGACCAACCATACTTGGTTCAGTTTGGAATATTTTTTTTTTCGAGGAACTTTTGTATTTTCTGTGATAATCTTACTTCCCGACCAACATAAGTTGGCATTTGAGAGCATATCTTGTTTCCTAACCAACCGAGATTGGCCTTTTTAGGAGTATCATGTTCTCGCTCTTTTACCAACCGGAGTTGGTCTGAGTTCGAACTATCATGTCCACTAACTATTTTACCAAAATTGGTCTGAGCCAGTGTCAGCCTCCTAACCAAAGGAGTATGGTTTGTTCTCGCTCTTTTTCCAACCGGAGTTGGTCTGAGTTCGAACTATCATGTCCACTAACTCTTTTACCAACCGGAGTTGGTCTGAGCTATTGTACGCATCCTAACCAAAGGAGTATGGGGTGTTCTCGTCCTTTTACCAACTGGAGTTGGTCTGGGTTTGAACTATCATGTCCACTAACTCTTTTACCAACCGGAGTTGGTATGAGCTAGTGTACGCCTCCTAACCAAAGGAGTATGGGGTGTTCTCGTCCTTTTACCAACCGGAGTTGGTCTGGGTTCGAACTATCATGTCCACTAACTCTTTTACCAACCGGAGTTGGTCTGAGCTAGTGTACGCCTCCTAACCAACCGGAGTTGGTCTGGGCTTGAACTATCGTCTTCTTTTTACTGCCGAGCAACGTAGTGTTAAACACTAGTATTCCCCAAAAAACTTTCAATAAAAGGAGAGAAAATGGCGAAAAATCATCATTTTATTCATATTGATGGAACTGATTTACATTTTACATCACTGATAATACTTGCGTAGGTGTTCAGCATACCATGCATTCTTAAATTCATCTCCTTCTAGAGTTGCTATTCGGTAAGTTCCTGGTGGAACAACTTCTGTAACTCGGTAAGGTCCATGCCAATTTGCTTCCAACTTATTGTGCTTCTGAATGACCTTCTTTAGCACGTAATCTCCTTCTTTTAAGTCGCATTTCTTCACCCTCTTGTTGTAGAACAAAGCTGTTCGTTGTTGGTAAGCAGCATTCCTAATTGCTGCCTCTTCTCTAACCTCCTCGAGCATATTCAAATCCAATCTTCTCATTAGGTCGCTGACTGGGGAATTGAAATTCAGCACTCTGTGTGTTGGAAGACCCAACTCGGTAGGTATTACAGCCTCGCTTCCAAATGCCAACATATATGGTGATTCTCCAGTTGCTGCTCGGGGAGTTGTTCGGTAAGCCCACAATACTGACTGTAGCTCATTAATCCAATTAGCTTTAGCCTCACTTAGCCTCTTCTTCAAACCATTTAGTAATGTTCTGTTCGTCACTTCAGTCTGTCCATTGCTTTGAGGATGGCCTGGTGCAGAATGGGTCTTCAAAATGTTTGACTGATGACAATAGGCGGCAAACTCCTCGTTATCAAATTGTGTTCCATGGTCTGTGATGAAAGCATGAGGGAGACTATATCGACAGATTATGTTCTTCCAAACGAATTGGTATACCTTCTCGTATGTCATATCAATAAGTGGCTCAGCTTCTACCCACTTAGTAAAATAATCCACTGCAACGACGAGGTACTTGAATCTTCCTCGGGTCGTTGGCAGTGGTCCAACCAAATCAATTCCCCACATGGCAAATGGCCAAGGGGAAGTTATGGGTGTCAACAATGCTTGTGGAGTTCTTCGGATGGAAGAAAAACGCTGGCATTTATCACATCTCTTGGCATAGGCTATACAATCAGCCCTCATCGTCGGCCAGTAGTACCCTTGCATTATCACCCTTTGCAAAAGCGTCCGACCTGCTACATGGGCTCCACAAGACCCTTCATGGATCTCTTCAGTCAATCCTTTCATCTCGGAGGGGTGTACACATCTTTACAAACCTGCCATAATTCCTCGTCTATACAAAACACCATTAAGTAGTACATACCGAGCAACTTTAAACTTCAATTTCTTGGCAGCGAGCTTATCCTCCGGTAATTCTCCCTCCTCGATATATGCCCTGATGGGATCCATCCAAGATGGTCCTAAATCTAGGGTAATAACATTCATTGTCAGGTCTTCGTCTATGCTCCGACTTTCTAACACTTCAATTGGTATCGTTCTTCGCAGCCCGGTACGAGTAGCTGATGCTAGTCAGGCCAGTGCGTCTGCTCGTGCATTCTCCATTCTTGGTATTCTGATCAACTCAATGGCATCAAATTCTTCCAACAACTCCATCACCATTGCATGATACTTGACCATTAATTCTCCTTTAACTGCATATGTACCCATCATCTGATTCACAATTAATTGAGAATCACTGAATACCATCACTTGTTGCGCTTCCATAATCTTTGCTAAATTAAGACCTGCTATCATGGCCTCATACTCAGCCTCATTATTGGAGGCTTTGAATTGAAATCACAAGGCGTATTCCATGTCAATCTCGTCTGGGGTGTTCAAAACAATCCCTGCTCCACAACCTGTTGTGCAAGATGACCCATCTACATATAATCTCCATGTAGGTAACTCGTCTTCAAATTTCTTTTCTGACAAGGTTCCTCTGTGAAATATTTGTTGTTTGCTTTCATCCTCCCGTGATATTTTTTGCTCCTCTTCGATCATCTCTTCTCGCCCTTTTACCAATCGTAGTTTGTCTGAGCTCGAATTTGATGATCCTTCAACATCCACAAGACCTTTTACCAACCGGAGTTGGTCTGGGCTTGTGTTTGTTGATCCTGTAACATCCACAGGTTGATCGGCGAGAAACTTTTATTCCTCGGGGGTATCAGGATATGTAAACTCTGCTATAAAGTCTGCTACAGCTTGCCCTTTTAGTGATAATCTGGGTTCATACACAATATCATATTCACCAAGCTCTATTGCCTAGTACATCAGTCTCCCCGATTTTTCTGGCTTATGAAGGGCTTGTCTCAATGGCATGTCGGTATACACGACGATGGTATGAGCCTGGAAATATGGCCTCATTCTTCTACTTGCCTCAATTAATGCCAATGCCAATTTTTCCAACTTCGGGTACCTGATCTCTGCACCTCGGAAAGCCTTACTTGTGTAGTAAATTGGCTTCTGGAATCCTTTCTCCATTCTGATCAATGCCGAGCTGACTGCATTCTCTGATATTGCCAGGTACAAGTACAACTTTTCTCCCGTTACTGGCCTGGACAACAGTGGAGGTTCTCCCAAATATTTCTTCAAGTCTTGAAAGGCTTTTTCACATTCATCATTCCACTCGAAAGTTTTTCGAAGTGTTTTAAAGAATGGAAGGCATCGATCAGTTGCTCAGGATACAAATCTGTTGAGCGCTGCAACTCGTCCTGTAAGACTTTGCACTTCTTTCTTCGTCGTTGGAGATTGCAGCCCTAAAAGAGCTTTGATCTTTTCTGGATTCGCCTCAATGCCTCGCTGGTTGACGATGTACCCGAGGAACATTCCTTCTCGTACTCCGAATGTTCACTTCGTCGGGTTGAGCTTCATTTGGTATTTATCCAGTTGATCAAAGGTCTGGCCTAAGTCAACTAGATGATCAACAGCTTTCTTGCTCTTTGCCAGCATATCATCGACATAGACTTCCATATTGCAACTGATTTGTTCGGAAAAAACCTTATTCATCAGCCGCTGGTATGTCGCTCATGCATTTTTCAAACCAAAAGGCATAACATTATAACAATAAGTTCCCCTAGGGGTAATAAAAGAAGTACTTTCCCTATCTTCAGGTTTCATTTTGATCTGGTTGTAGCCAAAGTAAGCATCCATGAAGCTGAGTAGCTCGTGTCCCGAGGTAGAATCCACTAGTTGATCAATTCTGGGCAATGGAAAGTGGTCTTTTGGGCATGCCTTGTTGAGATCGGTGAAATCAACACACATTCTCCATTTATTGTTTTTCTTCTTTACCATCACCACATTTGCTAACCAGTCTGGATATTTCACATCTTCAATGAATTGGGCTTTCTGGAGCTTGTCGACCTCTCTTGGATAACTTGATTCTTCTCGGGACTAAATACTCTTCTTCTCTGCTTTACACGCTTTATCTCCTTATTCACATTGAGCTCATGACATAAGAAGTTTGGATCTTTTCCTGGCATGTCTTCATGACTCCATGCAAAAGTTTTCTTCCTGTTTCGCAAGAAAGTTATCAACTCCTGTTTTATTGAGGCATCCAACGTTGAACCTATCTGGGTTATTCGTTCAGGATGATTGTCGTCCAGAATAACATTTTCTATAGATTCCACCACCTGTCCTTTTACAAGTTGGGATTCATCTCTAGGATCCAGTGTTTTAATTTCTGTACCTTCATCCACCTGGTAGGTAGTAGTCTTTTTCCTTGACTCTTCAAGCTCCTCTTGCTCGGCAGATGAATAATAGCATTCCCGAGCTACTTTTTGATCACCTTTCACAACTCCTACTCCAAAATTTGTTGGGAATTTTAAGCACTGATGTACTGTAGATGGAACTGCTTCGAACTTCTTCAAACCAACTCTTCCCATGATGATGTTGTAAGCTGATTGCACATTCTTATCCATCACAAAGAAGCGTATTCTTTCTGTTCGACAAGCAGGCCAAGTTCCAATGAATATATCCAACTTGATCGTCCCAAGTGGAAAAACTTTCTCGCCAGCAAAACCCAAGAGAGGTCTGTGATAAGGCTCCAATTGGGATAATTTTAAATTTAAACTATCAAAGCATGAGTAGAACATGATGTCTGACGAACTACCATTATCTACCAGAACCCTTGAAATCACTACTTATTTCATCCTCATTTTGATCACCAAAGGGTCGTCGTGAGGGTAAAGAACACCTGCAAGGTCGTTTTTTGAAAAACCAATGACCAGCTTCTCTTTGTTTACCTTCCTCGGGCGATCCACTTCCGCTAAATTTATTCGTTGAATGTATGAGCAAGCCTGGGCCTCACCGAGGTAATCTTTTCTTTCTGCAGTAAGATCTCCTCCTCCTGCATCTCCACCTGTAATAACATTACAGTCAAATGTTCCAAAGCGTATTGAAAATACCTCTCGTTACGGCTGCCTTGGTTTCTTGGGAAGATCGGGGTCATCATCTGGATCATCTTCATAGTTTCTCTTCTTTTTCTCCTCCGCTCGACGAGGAGATCTAGACCTTTCTCGTGTTTGGTCATTATTTCTTCTTTCGCCTCCCCGATCAACATACTTTCCCAGCTTCCCTCTTCAGATGAGTGTTTCAATCTCGTTCTGAAGAGCTATGCAATTTTTGGTCATATGGCCATGATCCTTATGGAATTCGCAATATTTCTCCCTATTCCTCGTATCAGGGTCTGACCTCAGTTTCTTTGGCCACTTTATTTCCTCGTTATTCTTGATTTCTTCCAATACATGATTAATACCCATTTTCAAAGGAGTATAATTAACGAATTTTTTCAGGACTTCCCATGACGACCTACTATTCTTGGAATGATTATCACCGCCATTGTCCTTATGGTCCTTCTTCTTAGATTTGTCGACTTCCACCTTGGTCTCTTTATCCATATTCTTCTTCGCAGCCATAGCCTCCTCGGCATTCATGATTTTGGTCACTTTTGCCATCAACTCTAACATAGTTGTAGGTGGATCTTTCGCCAAAGTGTAATATAATTTGTTAGGCAACAACCCACTCATCAAGGCGGTGATTGCTGTCTTTTCTTCATAATCTATGACTTCCAGCTTCTCGTTATTGAAACGAGTTTGTAATCTCTAGTACTCTCACAAGATTTTTGTCTAACACTTAACAAGTGTGCTACTCGTCTAACTGGCTTTGCTCCAAAACATAAATTACCGATGAACAACTCAGCCAGTTGAAAGAAAGTTGAAATCTTACCCCGAGGAAGATTGTTGTACCATATCTGGGCAGATCCAGTAAGAGTTCCTGAGAATGCTCTGCATCTCATCTCGTCGGGGACAGCGTAGATGTCGGCAGCGTCTTGATATTGCTCTATGTGAAGAACAGGATCTGTATTTCCATCATATTTGGGGGTCACCATAGGGGCTTTAAACTTTGATGGTGTAGGAAAATCCACAATGGCCTGGACAAAAGGTGTCCCTTGAACAAAAGTTCGTTGTTGGGGATTCTTCGCCTTAGCCATTTCTCCCAATCTATCCTCCAACCGCTGAATGGAACCTTTCCAAGCATCATTTCCTTCCTCGGGCCTATTAGTCCGAGCAATTGATTGTTCTGAAGTGGCCTCCTGAGATCTATCTTGACGAGCAGTTGGTCGTGATTGTGCTGATCCTTCTCTTAGATCTGATGGTTGTCGGAAACTCCTCGACATGGTCTTAGGTGGACTCCTATTCCTCCTAGGGCCTAATCGACTGAATGGAGACATCCTGCTCAGTCTTTCCAAAGCACTGGGTCTCTCTGGAGAGAGAGTGATACGTTGATCAGTATCTGTAGCCCGTATTGACGAAGTTCGCCCAGGTTGATAAGAGAAATCATCAGATTCCTCATTACGATATGACTCAGTACGCCTGGATCGTGAAGAAAGTAAATAGGTTTGCCTCTGACCACTTCGCTGTCCCGAATGTGCAGGTGCACCGCCATGAAGGGTTTTTATGAGTTGCCGCATTGTTTCTTGCATGGCGGTTTGTCCTTGAGCCCGATTCGTCATAATTCTGGCCAGATCTGGAGGTGCAAAGGGATTTGGAGGATTTCCAGCATTTCCAGCATTTCGATTGCTGGATTTAGGATTATCTGCCATTGATGATGAATGATTTCTGGAAAAAAACGATAACAATTGTCGATTCCCACAGACGGAGCCAATCTGTTGATGTAAAAAATTAGATTATTCTAATTATTCAATCAAAGATAAATAAATGAGACAAAATATTTTAAAGTGGTCCAGCCTTATATGAATGGCCTACGTCCACTGTTATGTTATTGCTGAGTGTTTGGGAATTCTCGATTACAAGTATTATCAAGAAATTTCGGTCCCTATAGAATGAGGGTGATACAATGTATTTATAGCCTTTAGGTTGTACATGTGAAAGGGTAAAAAATTAATGCCCTTTAAGAGTATACGCCTAAATGATAAGCATTCAATGAATATTTGAACTGTTGATTATCTGGCAATCAATGCTGTGGCCGAGATGCAGCTCGGACCGTCTTAGTTGCTCGTCGTTCAGGAGTTCCTCGGATGGTTGGAGTTCCTCGGAGTATACTTGTTGCTCGGAATGATTATGACTAGGTCGGGGGAATGAACTTCCTCGTTGTTATTGCGCCATATAGATTGACACGTGTCTTCTTATTATTCGTCCATATCAGCATACTAATTTTGGTATCAACACCCCCTATTATGTATAATAGTTTTATAATACATTAAATTATTTTTTGGAGTTACTGGATATTTAAATGTTTGTCCTACTACAGTTATATTTTTGCAAATAATTAAATGACATGTGGTATATATATATATATATATATATATATATATATATATATATATATATATATATATATTGGTGCTATGAATTTGTTGATAAATGTAAAAAGGAAATGTTCTTTTATTTAGCTATTATTTTTTCCCCACTTATGTGTAATAGTTTTATCATATAAATGTTTGTCCTACTACACTTATATTTCTACAAATAATTAAATAACATGTGTGATACATATTGATGATATAAATTTGCATAATCTACAATAGTTAATAAAAAATTACTCAACATGTAGATATAAATGACGGTGAGGGGTGGGATGGGGTCACTGAATGTAGGATTTATCTTTGTTTAGTCACATTAAAGACAACAAATGTTATAACGTGTTATTTTTTTTGGAAATTACAATATTTGATAACATTACACGTATAAATGACACGAAGTAAACACTTTACATACGAAATGACTTTCACAATCGGTTAGCTCGCGCATCGAGCGAATTTACACCTAGTGTTAAGTAATTTGATTTAATAATTAAGTCGTGATAATTAGAATATAAAATTACATTATGTTTACCCACTCTACATGACTCATAAGTGCAACCATTAAATCACACCTTTGGTTCGATATTTTAAGGTTACCAAACACAATCAATAAAAATATGAACACCTCCCTCACCTTTGGGTAAGCCGGTTATCATTTTCATTCTTACATATGAGGAGTTTCTACACATGTTTTGGCAAACTAACAATTCTGAATACGGTAGTGCAATCTAATTTTCCATAAAGGGAAATTATTTTTTTTTCACTAAAACAAATGTAAAGTCGATAAGATAATCACCTTTGAGCAAGACAAAACCTAACATATTTTAAGTACGAGTATCTATCACTTTTACCAGTTTAATCAGAAACCCTTGTAGTATAGACGTAATATAAGTAAGCTCTTGTTGTATTTATGATGAAATTATATTGTATAACTTTAAGTGAGACTTATACTAACCGAGGCATATCCACTTATCTGTTCTAGTTATTATTCTTAGAAGAGCTAAATTGAGATAGTAATTGGAACTCCGGGTTCTGACTTTGTTCTTTTTTATGGGATACCTCCCGTTCCTCATTTCGATTTTGTGTGATCCTTGTTGAAATATTAAATAAAATTCATCAACATATTAAATTATTGAGATTATCTAATAAATGAATTATAGGAACTGTGTACCTGAATCCATAGTGATGATTGAGACAAGGGGCTTGGACGTCTTCTAGAGAGTAATCCCTCTCTCTATGAGTTCTCTCTCATTAATGGCAATGAGGAGGAGAGTTTTTAAGTGCATTAGCCTTGGGGACCAGAACCCTTCATTATCTAGACATCTAATTAGAACCCCATAAATTCTAATTAGGTGACTCTTGAGTAATCAATATGTGACTCTTGAGTAACACAACTCTTGAGTAACCAGTAGGTGACTTTTGGGTAACCACACTTTTTGAATTCCATACTTATTGTTGATGTCTTTTGAGCTTAACTAATTAGATCACTTCATTTGCCCAATTTAAATTGAAGCTCAAATATAATTACCATTTTAATATGTGAGCCCATATTAAATTATTTGGAATATATAAAATATTCCAACAATCTCCCACTTGGGCTACATAATAATTTCGAATGTAATTATATCAAACAACCTTATGTGTGCACCTAATTGTTTTCTATTCTTAAGACATCTTCTGAATCAATCTTGTCCATCTCTTATATCGGTATGAGACCAAAACGACCTTCGTTACATTGATGTGGTAACTCGATCCATCAATGATCACCACACCAAATATATTCAACGACATAGCCAAGTATGGATGTGTGGCTGGAAATTACATGCAATGTGATCTCAAACATGGCTATTTCCAATTGGTCCTAACTTTATTCTGTAGTGAGATCAAACCTTAGTCTTTTAAACCTTATGTTATACCACAATTAAAAAACAATATATTCAGAGTAAAATAAAAAAATGAAAACACCATCAACTTTATTCTGCAGAAAACTGAAACATACATAAAGTATCTGAGTAGTGTCAAATGAAGGAACATTAAACCTAATACAAACTCCCGCTAAAGCTGAATAACATCAAACTGAACAACACCCATATGAGCAGTGTGTTCATGAAAGACCTTGGGTGGTAATCCTTTAGTAAGCGGATCCATGGGCACGAATTTTATTCTTATATGTTTAATAGACACTATCTTACTCTGAACTCTTTCCTAAACAATAAGAAACTTCATGTATATGTGTTTAGACTTCAATAGGCCTTTGTTGTTATTTGAATATAGAACTGTTGAATTATTGTCATAATATATCTGTAGTGGTCTTTCAATGCTATCCAAAATATGCATCCGAGTGACAAAATTTCATAGCTATATCGCATGATTTGTTGCCTCATAATAGGCTATGAACTTTCCCGCCATAGTGGAAGGTGAAATGAGTGACTGCTTAGCACTCCACCGAAAATAGCACCTCCAAACAACATATATACATAGCCAAAAGTTGATCTCTTAGGGTCTTGGCAACCCACAAGATCGGCATCAGAATACCCAATGATCTCCAAATTATCTGACGTTTGATAGACGAGCATGTAATCTTTTGTTCCCTATAAATACATCATAACCCATTTGGCTACTTTCTAGTGATCCATTCTAAGGTTACTCAATTATTCGCATAACATACCTATTATGTACACTAAATTCGGACGCGTACATACTTAAGCTTATAAAATACTACTTATAGTTGAAGCATAAGGAACCTTTTTCATTTCTTTACTTTCACTCTCATTCATGGGGCATTGACATAGACTAAACTTGTCTCCTATAATAACAGGAGTATCTCCTTGTGCACAATCTTTCATGCCAAATCTAGAGAATACGTTCTCGATATAACTATTTTGTGATAACCCAAGGACACCCCGAGAACGATCTTGGTGTATCTTAATTCCCAATACAAAATAGGCGTCCCCAAGATATTTCATTCTAAAATTCTTAGTTAGAAATCTCTTAGGTTCGTGCAATAAGCTTATATCGTTGCTAGCCTATTATTTGTCATCGACATAGAACATTAGAAAGATAATTTTACTCCCACTAAACTTATGATATACACAATCATCTACTTTATTAAACTCAAAATCATATGAGGCAATGACTTGATAAAACCTGTGATATCGTTTACGGGAAGCTCATTTGAGACCATATACGGATTTCCTAAGTTTGCAAACAATGGACTTTGGATCAACTAAGTCAAAGTTTTCTGGTTGCACCATATATATGGTTTCCTCAATATTACCATTGAGAAAATCCATCTTAACATCCATCTGATGCATCTCTAAATCAAAATGATCTACAACTTCTCATGAGGTTGTTGAGTTTCCTTTTCTGGAATAACTCTTCGGTTTTGAGTAGGGAAGTCCTCATTGTTGTCTTCTTAAACACTGTCAACAGGCTAAATAATGTTTGGAAGAGTACTTGATTCCTTTTCAAAGACAACATTCTTATTCTTAACCGTATCTTCCCTCTCAAACTCAACATCCTCAAGAAATCTCTCATTCTTCACCTTGAATAAGGACTTAGTTGAGGGATGGCTTATAAGGCCTTGCCTCAGCTGGACACCCCCCAAATGTGAGAGGTTTTCAGCCTATCCATAGTTCATAAGGGGTGTTAGATAAAGTTGTACAAAGTACTCTATTTAGAATATATACTACAGTTTTAAGTGCCTCTTGCTAGAGTTAATCTGAAAAAGAAGAATGGTGAATCATACTTCTTACCATGACCTTAAACTTCTATTTCGTCTCTTGGAATTTGGCAAACGATTATAGACGTTGTTCACCTGATATATCATATTTTCCATAGTATGCACCACCACATTCAGATTTGATAACTTTAATCTTCTTGCCTTGTTGATTTTCAACTTTGGCTTTGAAGGCCTTAACACGTCCAGAGCTTGAGACTTGTCATGAATTAAATATAAGTACCCATAAGTAGAATAGTTGTCTATCAATTCTAAGACATCATAACTCATTTCGGCACTTAATTTCTGTATTTTTGTTTGTTTCCCCTTTATACACTCGATACAAACATCAAACTATGTGAAATTAAGGGGTTCAAGTATTCCATCTGACACAAGCCTTTCAATTCCCCTTTGGGAGATATGACCCAAACGCTTGTGCCAAAAAGTAACGGAATTCTCAATCAGTTAATCTTAATTTTTTTTGCAAGGTTTCATTAAAAGAAGCATTGGTATTTAATAAATATAATTTATGAATTAAAGAACCAGTCGCAGCCAAAGTAAAATTTTAAAAAAATAGTAACTTTATTATTTCCAAGTGAATAAGAATAACTGTATTTGTCAAAAAAAAAATAGAAACCAAATTCTATCTGAAAAACAGTACTACGTAAGTCTTTATTAATTCAATAAAATGACTAGTTTCAAAAGATAAAAAAAAGTCCCAATTTTTCAATTCCAATTATTTTGCGATCGCCCAGATAGACGAATTTTTCAACATCATTTTGCTATCGGCTCCACAGACAACCATGAATATATATACTTACATGAGTAGTAGCACCCGAATCTACCCACCATGGCTAGGTACAAAAACCAGATTATCTTCAGAACAAACCAAAATAAGAAGTGTACCTTTATTTACAAGCCATGTGGCGTAATTAGAACAATCCTTCTTCACATGCCCACCTTTTTGGAAAAGAAACAAGCAAATTTTGAATCCTGATCTTAGATCTTTTGTTGAACTTTAGGTTTGGGCTGTGATGTTATAACTGCAGCACCTTTATCATTGGTCCTTGTCCTCTTTATGTTCCTTAAAGTAGATGCGATATGAGCAATTTCAGTTGTCTTTTCTCGCTTCAACCTTTCCTCTTCTTGCAAACAATGTGAAATGAGCTCAATAAGAGTACATTTATCATTTTGAGTATTATAACTCACTATAAATTGTCCATAGCGTGTAGGAAGAGCACGAACAAGTTACCATATAATTCTAACTTTAGTACTTTAAATTTTGAAGCGATGTTAGACATCTCCATAATGAACTCCCGTATGTTTCATGTGCCTTTATACTTTATTTGGATAAGGTTAGCTAAAAGCATACTTATCTTATCCTTTTTTTCGTTCTTTGCAAAACGTAATTCAATATTTTGAAGGAAACTTTTGACGGTTACCTCATTGAACATACCCCCTTCAAATCTTTTAGGACACTACGCTTTAGTATTATTAGACTTACGCGATTAGAATGATCGCACTTCTCAATGTTCGTTTTACCTTATAGGAACTTTTATCATTAAGAGGAATGGGTTGTTCCTTCCTCATTGCATAGTCTAAATTTACACAACTCAGAACTATCAGAATGTCCTCTTTTCAGTTCTTAAAGTTTGTGTCGTCATGAAGTGAGGTCATTTTGGAAGTAATATTAACAGAATAAGCAGTAACTTAATCCAAAATAACAAAGAAATTACAAAAGTTCCAAATTAAAATTTATGTCATGGCATATTATAATAAAATAAACTGATAAATGCAGGACATAAATTTTAAATATAACTATAATGGTGGAATAGTGGGCCCATCAATGAGAGACCTAGCACAACATTAACATTTAGTCTTTGGACATAAATATTAACTAGTAAGTGGTACTCTCACTCAAGAAAAAAATATTAATAATAAATCCAGTCAACTAACCCTCCTTTGGGCTGATTAATTGTATATTAAAGAATTCGGTCAAACAACTAACCTTCCTTTGTGTCGATTAATTGTCCACATGAAAACTATAGAATTATCACATATTTAATTCTGCATGTATATTTATTATTCAGCCAAATAATAATTTTCCTTTGGGCCGATTATTACTCGCAAGAATAATAAATATATTAATATCATTTTTAAATCTCAAAATAAATTAAACTATGCAATAAAGGTTACTTTGGCAACATATTACTTTAATTAATTTATTTAAGATATAATACATTTTTGGTATTTTTTATTTTTTTTAATACCCCTAATGGGAATCAAACTTTATTAAAAATCTGAAACCAAATGATTTTTAATTAAATATGCAAGTGTTTGGTCCACCTAATTTTATACTTGCCTTAGTTCCCCCAAAAAAATATGCATTTGGAAATCATTCTCACAAAAAAACTGATTTGGAAATAATTCCCACAAACATTGAGTTAGAATTAATTCTCCAAAAAATAAAACTAAATTGATTGCTCATTTTTTTTTCCAAAAAAGAAATTTTTTTAGTTATCACTACAGTGACATAAACAATCTCTTCAAGATCACTCTCTAATTCGTAGAATCTCAAAATTAATTTTTAAGAGAGAGTTATTAGCATTGACATTATTATCAAAAATGGTAAAAATGCATTTTTAGGGGTCTACACGATGTCAAATCGTCGAGATAGCGTGGTGCCCATTGTTTACAGTGGGTTTTGTGATTAGGCATAAATTCTTTCTAATTTATCCATTGATTTAATTACTTTTAGCATCTCGAACAACGTAATTGAGTTGGATTTATCTCATAATTATGCTACCAACTGATCCTAATGAGTACACCGAGTTTCTGGTATTTCGTAGTGGTTTTACAGGTATTTGATGTCAAGAAACGAAAGAAAGAAACCGGAGAAATCAAGAAAGAAAGAAGGAAAAGTCTCAAGGGCAAAAGCGTAATTTCCACCCGAAATTCGAATGAGGGGGAAGTTGAAGACATCCCATTCACGAGCACATAGGAAGAAACGGAACCTCAATCGGAATCCCGGAACAAAAGTTATGAGTAGTCAAAGAGGAACTAAAAAAGTCAAATAACCTGACCGGTCCGCCCCTACCCCGGACCGGTCCGCCTTGCCAAACTCCAGAAGACCCCGGATCGCATGCAAACCGAAGAAGGCCAAAATAAAAAATAACCGGTCCGAGCCCGGACCGGTCCGAGCCAAGGCGGATAGGTAGACTTAGGATTAGATATAGTCAATCCAAAGCTTCGACCAAAAATTCCAAAAATCCAAAAAAAAAAAAAAAATTTAAAAAGGCCAAAAAGATTCACAATCATCATCTGTCCTAAGCTTTAATGCAAAATTCTGAACCCACTCCCACACCCCATAATACTCCAACTAGCATTCACGAAAATCCAATCGTTGAGTACGACCCCGATAGCCCTCACACTCCAAACGCCCCACAGTTCGGGATCCCACCTCCCACACCGTCACACTCAGTCTCTAATAACACTCCCTTTTCCTTCTTAGGACACACTTCCGAGCACACTTCGAGCACACCAAGTGAGAGCACCAAGTCGTTAAGAGAGAGAGAGATGTCGCAACACGGTAGTGCAGCCACCGGAGAGGAAGAGGCCCCATACCGCCCGTTGAGAGAATTCCTATATCCCGAGCGCACTGTCACTTCGGGATGCATTATACTCCCGTATAATGCCGGGAAATTCCGTTTCAAAAATGGAATGATCCAGATGCTACCACATTACCACGGTATGGATTCTGAAAAGCCATACCTCCATATTATGGAATTTGAGGATGTGTGCGATACCCTCAATGATCAAACCTGAACCTGTTGATACCAAATTTAGTCTGCTGACATGGCTCAATTGAGTGAAGACACGTGGCAATCTGCGTGGCAACAACAAACACTTCCGAACAACACCTTGACTCCGAGGAACCATACTGCAACGAGGAACTCGGCTTCCCCGATTAACTCAAACGCTTCGACCAACAAGAACTTTATGAGGAACTTTTGAGTACCGAGAAACTTAGGCGGTCCGAGCAGCTTAGGCGATCCGAGATGCACCTCGAACAAAGCATTAATAGCAGGATAACCAACAGATTGACTGCGCATTAAATGCTTATCATTATCATACATATGTATACGCTTAAGGGGCATTGAATGTATTACCCTTTCACATTACAGCCTTAGGGCTATAAATACATTGTATTATCCTCATTCTAGAGGGATCGAAATTTCTTGAGAAAACTTGTAATCGAGAATTCCCAAACAGTCAGCAATAACAGAAACAGTGGACGTAGGCCATTCTTATAAGGCTGAACCATTTTAAAATTTCTCTGTCTCATTTTATTTTATCTGTGATTAAATAATTAGATATAATCTAATTTTTTACATCAACCGATTGGCGTCGTCTGTGGGAAACGACTGGTAATATCATTTTTCATCAAAAACAATTCATCACAAATGGTTGATATTCCAGAACCCAGCAATCGAAACGCTAGAAGCCCTCCAAATCCATCTGCTCCGCCCAATATTCCAGATCTGACTGGAATAATGACAAATTTGTCCCAGGGCCAGACAGTCATGCAAGAAACTATGCGATAACTCATATAAACCCTCCATGGCGGTGCACCAACCCATTCAGGACCGCGAAGTATTCAACAAAATACCCGTTTACCTTCTTCGCATACTATGCGTACAGATTCATATCGTACTCAGGAGTCTGAAGATTTTTCTTATCAACCTGGACGAACTTCGTCGGTACGAGCCACAGATACTGAACAACGTATCACTCTCTCTCCAGAAAGGACTAGTGCACTAGAAAAATTAAGCAGAGTATCTCATTTTGATCGATTAGGTCCTAAGAGGAGAAAAATTCGTCCTAGAACCGCATCGAGGAGCTTTCGACGACCATCAGACCTAAGGGAAGGATCTGCCTAGTCGCGACCAGTTGCTCGTCAAGATAGATCCCAGGAAGCCACATCAACGCGATCAGTTACTCGATCCAACATGCCCGAGGAAGGAAACGATGCGTGGAAAGGCTCTATTCAGAGGCTGGAGGATAGATTAGGGGAAATGGCTAAAGCCAAGAACCCTCTATAACGAACTTTTATTCAAGGAACACCTTTTGTCCAGGCCATTGTAGATTTTCCAACACCATCAAAGTTCAAAGCACCTGTTGTGACCCCCAAATATGATGGAAAGACTGACCCTGTCCTTCATATAGAATAATACCAAGCTGCAACCAACATCTATGCTATTCCAGATGAGATGAGATACAGAGCATTCTCGGGAACTCTTACCGGATCTGCTCAAATATGGTATAATAATCTTCCTCGGGGTAAGATCTCAACTTTTTTTCAACTGGCCGAGTTATTCATTGGGAATTTCTATTTTGGGGCAAAGACAGTTAAACAAGTAGCGCATTTGTTAAGTGTTAGACAAAAAGCTGGTGAAAGTACCAGAGATTGTATAACTCGTTTTAATAACGAGAAACTCGAAGTCATTGATTATGAGGAAAAGACAACGATTACCTCCTTGATGAGTGGACTACTACCCAAAAAGTTGTACTACACTTTAGCCAAAGATCCACCTAGAACCATGTCAGATCTGATGGGAAAAGAGGCCAAGATTATGAATGCCGAGGAGGCTATGGCTGCGAAGAAGAATATGGATGCCAAAGAAACCAAGGTGGAAGGTGATAAAGCTAAGAAGAAAGAGCATAAGAATAATGGTAGTGACAAACACTCAAAAACAAGGTCGTCATGGGAAGTATTGAAGAAATTTGATAATTATACTCCTTCGAATAAAGACATCAACCATGTTTTAGAAGAAATCAAGAACAATGAGGAATTAAACTGGCCAGAGAAAATAAAAGCAGACCCTGACAGGAGAAATAAGGCAAAATATTGCGAGTTTCACAAAGATCATGGCCATATGACCAAAAATTACATAGCTCTTCAGAATGAGATTGAAACACTCATCAGACAAGGAAAACTGGAAAAGTATGTTGATCGAAGGAATGAAAGAAGAAACAACGACCGAATAAGAGAGAGGTCTAGATCTCCTCGTCGAGTAGAGGAGAACAAGAAAAGAGACCATAAAGTTGGTCTAGAAGACGACCCCGATCTTCCCAAGAGACAAAGGAAGCCAGAACGTGAGGTATTTTCAATACGCTTTGGGACATTTGATTGTAATGATATTACAGGTGGAGATGCAAGAGGAGGAGAGAAAATCTTACCTCTGTGAGGCTCAAGCTTGCTCATACATGCAACGAATAAATCTAGCTGGGGAGGATCGCCCTAGAAAAGTAAACAAAGAGAAATTGGTCATTGGTTTTTCAAAGAACGACCTCGCAGGTGTTCTATATCCTCATGATGACCCATTGGTGATCAAAATGAGGATGAAGGAAGTGATGATTTCAAGAGTACTGGTAGATAATGGTAGCTCGGCAGACATCATGTTCTACTAGTGCTTCGACAACTTAAATCTAAAACTATCTCAACTGGAGCCTTATCACAGACCCCTCCTGGGTTTTTCTGGTGAGAAAGTTTTTCCACATGGGACGATCAAGTTGGATATATTCATTGGTATATGGCCTGTTTGTTGAATAGAAAGAATACGCTTCTTCGTGATGGATAAGAATGTTCAATCAGCATACAATATCATCATGGGAAGAGTGGGATTGAAGAAGTTCGAGGCTGTACCATCTATGTTACATCAATGCATAAATTTTCCAATAAATTTTGGAGTAGGAGTTATGAAAGGTGATCAGAAAGTAGCTCGGGAATGCTATTATTCATCCGCCGAGCAAGAGGAACTGAAGGAATCAAGGAAAAAGACTACTACCTATCAAGTGGATGAAGGTGCAGAAATTGAAACATTGGATCCTAGAGATGAGTCGCAACTCGTGAAGGGTCAAGTGGTGGAAGCTACTGAAAACATCATTCTGGACGACGAGCACCCTGAACGAACTACTCAAGTAGGCTTGTCGTTGGAGGCATCACTAAAGCAGAAATTGATAACTTTCCTAAGAAGCAGAAAGCAAACTTTTGCATGGAGTCATGAGGATATGCCCGGGATAGATCCAAGTTTCTTATGTCATGAACTCAATGTGAATAAGGAGATCAAGCCTATGAAGCAGAGAAGAAGAGTATTCAGTCCCGAGAAGAATCAAGCTATACATGAGGAAGTCGAGAAGCTCCAGAAAGCTTGCTTTATTGAAGATGTTAAATATCCAAACTGGTTAGAAAATGTGGTGATGGTGAAAAAGAAGAACAATAAATGGAGGATGTGTGTAGACTTCACCGACCTCAACAAAGCATGCCCAAAGGATCACTTTCCGCTGCCCCGAATTGATCAACTAGTGGATGCTACCTCGGGACACAAGCTTCTGAGCTTCATGGATGCTTATTCTAGTTACAATCAGATTAAAATGAAACCTAAAGACAGGGAGACTACTTCTCTCATTAGCCCTAGGGGAACTTATTGTTATAATGTTATGCCTTTGGGTTTGAAAAATGCAGGTGCAACATATAAGCGGCTGATGAACAAAGTGTTTGCAGAACAAATCAGTTACAATATGGAAGTTTATGTTGACGATATGCTGACAAAGAGTAAGAAAGCTGCTGATTATCTAGTTGACTTAAGCCAGACCTTTGATCAACTAGATAAATATCAAATGAAGTTGAACCCGACGAAGTGCATATTTGGAGTACGAGAAGGCATGTTTCTCGGATACATTGTCAATCAGCGAGGCATTGAAGCTAACCCTGAAAAGATCAAAGCTCTGTTAGGGCTGCGATCCCCAATGAAAAAGAAAGAGGTGCAAAGTCTTACAGGACGACTAGCAGTACTCAACAGATTTGTATCGCGAGCAACTGATCGATGTCTCCCATTCTTCAAGACGCTCCGAAAGACATTTGAGTGGAATGATGAATGTGAGAAGGCTTTCCAAGACTTGAAGAAATATTTGGGAGCACCTCCACTGTTATCCAGGCCAGTAATGGGAGAAAAATTATACTTGTATCTGGCAGTGTCCGAGAATGCAGTTAGTTCGGCATTGATAAGAATGGAGAATGGAGTACAAAAACCAATCTACTACACAAGTAAGGCCTTCTGAGGAGCAGAGATCAGATATCCAAGGCTGGAAAAATTAGCAATAACATTGATCGAGGTAAGTAGAAGAATGAAGCCATACTTCCAGGCTCATACTATAGTAGTATATACTGATATGCCATTGAGGCAAGCCCTTCATAAACAAAAAAAATCAGGAAGATTGATGTGCTGGGCAATAGAACTTGGTGAACATGATATAGTTTATGAACCCAGATCATCGCTAAAAGGGCAAGCGGTAGCAAATTTTATAGCAAAGTTCACATATCCTGATACCCCCGAGGAGCAAAAGTTGCTCACTGATCAACCTGTGGATGTTACAGGATCATAAAATTCAAGCCAGACCAACTTAGGTTAGTAAAATGGAAAGAAAAGATGATCAACGAACAGCAAGAAGTATCAGGAGATGGTGAAAGGAAGCAACAAATTTTCCACCGAGGAACTCTGTCAGATCAGAAATTTGAAGACGAGTAACCTATATGGAGTCTGTATGTGGATGGTTCATCCTGCACTACAGGATGTGGCACAGGGATAGTTTTGAACAGTCTGGACGAGGTCGACATGGAATACGCCCTACGTTTCCAATTCAAATCTTCGAATAATGAGGTTGAATATGAATCCATAATTGCAGGTCTTAGTTTGGCAAAAACCACGGGGGCAGAGCAAGTTAGTGTTTTCAGTGACTCGTAATTGGTCATAAACCAAATGATGGGAGTATATGCAGCCAAAGGAGAATTAATGATCAGATATCATGCAAAGGCAAAGGAATTGGTGTCGGAATTTGATGCTATTCAGCTGGTCAGAATACTAAGAATGGAGAATGAAAGAGCAGACGCCTTAGCTCGATTAGCATCAGCTACTCGTACCGAGCTACGAAGAACAATCCCAATTGAAGTTTTAGCAGGTCGGAGTATAGATGAAGATCTGACGATAAACTTTAATACCCTCGATTTAGGGTCATCATGGATAGATCCCATCAAGGCATATATTGAGAAAGGGGAGTTACCAACTGACAAACTTGCAGCCAAGAAAATGAAGTTTAAGGCTGCTCGTTATGTACTAACTAATGGTATTCTATACAGACGAGGAATTATAGCAGGTTTGCAAAGATGTGTGCATCCCACCGAGGTGAAAGATTTTACTAAAGAGGTCCATGAAGGGTCATGTGGAGCCCATGTAGCAGGTCAAACACTTTTGCAAAGAATGATGACTCAAGGATACTACTGGCCAACGATGAGAGCTGATTGTATAACCTATGCCAAAAAATGTGACAAGTGTCAGCTCTTCTCCTCCATCCGAAGAACTCCCCAAGCATTATTGACACCCATTACTTCCCCTTGGCCATTTACCATATGGGGAATAGATTTAGATGGTCCACTACCGACGACAAGAGGAAGATTTAAGTATCTCGTGGTCGCTGTGAATTATTTTACTAAATGCGTTGAGGCTGAGCCTCTCATTGATATGACGTACGACAAGGTGTACCAATTTATTTGGAAGACCATCATTTGTCGATATGGTCTTCCTCATGCCTTCATCACAAACCATGGAACACAATTTGACAACGAGGAGTTCGCTGCCTATTGTCATCAGTCAAATATCTTAAAGATCCACTCGGCACCAGGCCATCCTCAAAGCAATGGACAAACTGAAGTGACAAACAGAACAGTGCTGAATGGTTTGAAAAAAAGACTGAATGACGCAAAAGCAAACTGGATCAACGAGCTACAATCAGTGCAATGGTCTTATCGATATACTCCCCGAGCAACAACAGGGGAATCTCCATATATGCTAGCATTTGGAAGTGAAGTTGTTATACCCGCCGAATTGGGTCTCCTAACACACAGAATACTGAATTTCAATTCCCCTGTTAGCGATTTAATGAGAAGGTTAGACTTAGACATCCTCGAGGAGGTTAGGGAAGAAGCAGCCATTAGAAATGCTTCTTACCAGCAACGAACAGCTTTGTTCTACAACAAGAGAGTGAAGAAGTGAGACTTGAAAGAAGGAGACTATGTGCTAAAGAAGGTGATTCAAAAGAACAACAAACTGGAAGAAAACTGGCATGGACCCTACCGAGTTAAGGAAGCTGTTCGACCAGGGACATACAAAATAGAAACTTTAGAGGGAGAGGAGTTTAAGAATGCATGGAATGCAGAACACCTGCGCAAATATTATCAGTAATGTAAACTTTCATGTAATGCAGTTTCATCAGTATGAATAAAGTGACAATGTTCTGCCCAGTTCTTTCCTTTTATTGGAATTTTTTTGCGGAATACCAGTGCTACACACTACTCAGCAAAACTCGGACTACTCAAATCAACTAAGGTTGGTCGGGAAGTAAATCTATTCCTAAAAATGCCAACTTGGTTGGTTAGGAAGTAAATCTATTCCTAAAAATGCCAACTTGGTTAGGAAGTAAATCTATTCCTAAAAATGCCAACTTGGTTGGTTAGGAAGTAAATCTATTCCCGAAAACGACAACTAAGGTTGGTCGGGAAGTAAATCTATTCCTAAAAATGCCAACTAGGTTGGTTAGGAAGTAAATCTATTCCTAAAAATGACAACATGGTTGGTTAGGAAGTAAATCTATTCCTAAAAATGCCAACTTGGTTGGTTAGGAAGTAAATCTATTCCCGAAAATGCCAACTAAGGTTGGTCGGGAAGTAAATCTATTCGTAAAAATGCCAACTAAGGTTGGTTAGGAAGTAAATCTATTCCCGAAAATGCCAACTAAGGTTGGTCGGGAAGTAAATCTATTCCTACAAATGCCAACTTGGTTGGTTAGGAAGTAAATCTATTCCCGAAACGCCAACTAAGGTTGGTCGGGAAGTAAATCTATTCCTAAAAATGCCAACTAAGGTTGGTTAGGAAGAAAAACTATTCCAAAAAGTGCCAAAGATTGGTCGGTAAGAAAAATTCACTAACTATGGTTGATCGGGTATAAAAACCCACTAACTGTAGTTGGTCGAGAAGAAAAATTTACCGACCTTGGTTGGTCGGAAACATTTTATGAGTACGAGAAAGTGATCGAGCAAATTTTTTTATACTCGTGACTTTTTAAATTACTACCAAGTTGGTCGAGAAACAAAGTATCATCAATTTTGGTTAGTCATCAAATGATTACCACAAATTCAAGATAGTAGACAATAAGTTTTAACAAACTCCAGTTGATAAACAAATAACACAATGTTGTTATCTTTTTAACAGATATACATGCACAGATGTAAAATGTTTTATAATTACAAGACAATGGCAATCAAGATTTGTAAATAAAATTATTTCATTAAATGTAGAACAAAATACATCGAGAATGAAATACAAATTTATTACATCAAGATTCCTATTATATTGGTTTCTTCCCCTCTACTTTTGAAACAGGTTCCTCGCCAGCAGGTGGATCATTTAAAGCATGAGGGGAATTTATGAAGTTAAGATCTTTAAGCATCCTGATATTCATCACAGATGGTCGATCTAGTAGGTGCTCGGGACGAGATATCTCAACATTAGAATGGAGATTGTAATCGCCAAGGTATTTGGAAATCAGACACCAAGGGATGGCCCGAGCAGGGATCCAACTCATATCAAGCTTGAATGGTGGCACTGGTAGGTCGAGCAGCCCAGGATTATGGTAATCCCACAGCTAATGACCCTGTTCCAGTTGCAGCACACCTAAGGCATTCAACCATCCCGGTTTATAACGCTCATTATTTGCATTTTGGATACGATCATCCAAATGGTAGAGAGCCTCGTTGTAGGCAGCCATCCAGAATTCTCTGGGCTGCTTGTGGAATTGATATGTCAATCTTTCCAGTTGCTCGTGGAGATTTTTTATAAAGAGTTATTTATTCTCCAAGACAGATTTCTACGCAGAAAGCTGCTCGTCCAGACCCCTGATCTTCTTAGACATCTCAGCCAATGCCTGGTTCTTTGCCATCAGTTAGAAGGCCTGGTTATCTAAAGCAGATTGAGTTCTCTGTTCCTCGACAGAAATCCGAGCAAATCTTGCTCGTCCCCGAGTAGATGTAGAAGGGCCAGATCTCTTCAAGGTGTCTAATTCATCCCTCAGGTTGGCATTTTCGACCTCCAAGAAAGAGAATCCCTCGTCGGTCACTGGGATCAAAGAATTTAAGGTGGAAGCTGCAGATTTTAACTGAGACACCTCTCTTTGCAGGTTATTATTTTCTTGCTCTAACAACTCAGCTATCTATCTGTGCTCTTCGACCTCAGCCTTCAAAGTTATCTCCCTCACATCCTAAGCAGCAAACCGTTTATCGTATCCCTTATCAGCACTAATTTGCTGATACTTCTTATCATACCCCTCATGCAAAAGGGCAGTAGATTCCATATATTTTTGCTGAAGTTCTTCAAGAGTGCCTTGGAGATCTTTAATCATATCATAGTATGCTAAGTTGTTAGCCACTGCACGATCAAACAGGCACTTCAAACACTGATAGGCTTTAATTGCTTGCTCTGAAGCACCTGGACCGAGGATGTCAATGATTTGAGATGCACTCATGTCTGTATGACCAGCTTTGAAATACTCATTGCATTGCCTTAACAGTTTTGAATCATGAGCAGACAATAATTCCATCCTGTCCAGAAGCTAGTAAAGGAAGAAAAAGCAATAATCAATAAGAGTACAAACAGAGCATGAAGAAGAGAATCAACAGTATGCATAAGAAAATTTTCAAATTTTATTACATCATAAAGGAGAAGTACAAAGTTCAGAGTTACATTTGACAAAGAAAAATAAAATAGAGAGAAATCCTAACAACTCTACACCTTTTCCTTATCTCCCAAAACTTTCTTGGGAGGCTGGGATGAGGAGGTAGGTTGCTCGGATGGAACAGAGGGTTGCTCGAGAAGTGCTGAAGGTTGCTCGGATGAAGTAACGGGAAGATGAAGTTCCTTGCCAGTGGGCTGGATAGCTGGGGGATGAGAAATTTGATCTCCCATCACCATGGAAGATTCCTCAGAGGCAGATTCGTCCTCTTCTTCTTCTTCAAGAGTTGGAGGGGGGCCAGGGATGTGTCGCTGAAATAGTTTAGAATTTTCATCAACTTTCATCTCTTGCAGAGCAGCGACCAATCCATCTATAAAGTATTTTAGGCTTCCATATTCTACTTGCGACATCATGGAAGCCAAACCTTTATTCCAACCTTTATTTCAGCCGGCGCTGAAAGATTTTTTGATAGCCAATTTCCTCTTTGTCTTCTCCGAGGAAAGCTTCTCGGAAAGAAGATCATCAGCAGCTTTCAATTTATTCTCAACTTCCTCCTTCTGACGACTTACTTCCCGAAGTTGACCCAACTCCTCCTCAACAGCCTTGAGCTTATTTTCAAGCTCCCCAGCATTTTTGAGCTTCCCTTCGAGCTCTTTATTCTTCTTCTCCAAATCATTTATTTTTTTTCTCCAACCCCTTGGAGACCTCAATAACCTGAGCCTTCTCCTGCTCAGTCGAAGTAAGCCTTTTCTCCCAAATTGCCTTATCATCATCATATTTCTGACGAGAATCTTTCAGAGACTGCGCCAGGCCCACCAAAGCTTCCTCTACACCAGACGAGGAGCTTGAAGCTTTAATAGCTTCATCTTTCTTCAGAATTGTATTAAAACAGCTCACCAACTATGAAAAGAAAACGAAAGCAAGTCAGTGCACAGATACAAAAAGGCAAGAATGAAAATTTAAGACTATAGGACTTACAAAAGCAATATGACGAGCTGTTAATGTGGTAACCGTGTCCCGAGAAAGGTTTTCTTCAATACCTTGGATCTCGAGAATGATCCAAGTCTTCATCGAGTTCATAGCAGATCTCGGGGGAACAAAAGTGGGAACACCATTAGTCGGGGTCTGAGAGATGGATTCAGCCAAATTGATAGAGGAGATTTTCTTCAGCCTCCTCAGAGGAACATCAACTTTCTCGACTAACGATGTGGTCTTAGTCGGAGAAATGACAATCACCTCGCTTGGAGCTGCAGCCTTGCTCGGGGTCACTGGGGGCTTCTCGACAACCTTCACATGAGCAGCCGAAGGAGGTACATTAATTTTCTTTGTCCCCTCTCCTGGGACATCAAGCTTACTTCTCTTTGCCTCTCCAGCACCAAAGGCAGATTTCTCAAAAAGGGTAGGAGGTCTTCTTTTCTTCATCCTTTCACTCAAAGGAATATGTGATTCAGGTGAAGAACTTGTAGAGGCTGGTATTGGTTCTGCGTCGCTTATCACCGGACGAGCAGTAAAAGAGGAGGTGTAACTCTTGTACTGCAGTAAATATGAAGGTGACCTAATATGCTCGTCGGCAATAGTGTGATGCAAACTCCAGATAAGTTTTAAATGTCTTATGTTAACGTCTGCCTCTTTTGGGGATTTTCTTTTGCTGTCAACTGCAAATAAATTAAAATTAAAATATCAGTGGCACATTTTATCAAACATAAAGGAAGCACAATTTTGAAAATAAAATAATAACAACCTATCCCATTGCCATAGGGAGGACATCTGGGACCCTGGTAAACATCATCTACAGTTAATGGAGGGTGTTGCCAATTTTTCATAACAACCCCGTGCTCAAAGTAGTCCCTATTGGCATATGGGAGATTGACCACTAAAGCTCTATTTAAAAACCTAGTTTTTAAATAAAAAGTATTATCGCCCACAACCCATCTATAACAAAACATAATTTCATGAATTCCTATACGAGTTCCATGAATTTGATTTAATCTATAAACACCGTTAACTATTCTCCACGTATTGAGGTCTATTCTTGTAGGAACCACGTCAAAGTATTGACAGAATTCCAGACATAGAGGGTTCGGGGGAAAAGAAAAGCCACACTCAGCGACAAAGAGACTGGAGAACCAATGTCCCTCAGCCAAACGAAAATAGTCTGAAGGCTCAGAAAGCTCTTCCAAAATAACCCATGAGGGAATAGAGAAATCAGAGCGAAACTTATCAATCGATTGTACAGGATAAACCATGATGAAATAAGGAAATCAAAGAGAAAGAAGAAAATCTTACAGGAAAGGGATGAGTCTGTTGACAAGAAATAATGGAAGAGATGAACGCACAGGAGAGAGAGACGATGGAAAACTCAAAGAGAAAAATTTGAAAAAGTCGAAGACGATGGGATTTTCTACAACGTTTAAATACTTTGCCTTGGGAAAGGGTAGAAGTAATGATTACAAAAAGAGACGGTTACGTTACTGGCGGCTAAAAAGACAAAAAGGGCACGGGAATCGAAGCGGTTAGAAAAATTCAAAAAAGACCGATTCTACGAATTTGGAAGGAGAAATAAATACAAAATAAAATACTCCTAAATTTCAGGATGACCATTTAAAACTGCCATATTTCGAGAAAGAATGTTCCACACTCCTCAAATTTCGAACTATGAAACATTAGGGGCTTCTATTGATACAAAATTTAGTCTGCTGACATGGCTCAATTGAGTGAAGACACGTGGCAATCTATGTGGAAACAATAAACACTTTCAAACAACACCTTGACTCCGAGGAACTATACTGCAATGAGGAACTCTGCTTCCCCGATCAACTCAGACGCTCCGACCAACAAGAACTTTACGAGGAACTTTTGAGTACCGAGGAACTTAGGCGGTCCGAGTTGCACCTCGAACAAAGTATTAATAGCAGGATAACCAACAGATTGACTACGCATTAAATGCTTATTATTATCATACAGATGTATACGCTTAAGGGGCATTGAATGTATTACCCTTTCACATTACAGCCTTAGGGCTATAAATAAATTGTATTATCCTCATTCTAGAGGGAGCAGAATTTCTTGAGAAAACTTTTAATCGAGAATTCCCAAACAGTCAGTAATAACAGAAACAGTGGACGTAGGCCATTCTTATAAGGCTGAACAACTTTAAAATTTCTTTATCTCATTTTATTTTATCTGTGATTAAATAATTAGATATAATCTAAGTTTTTACATCAACAAAACCCAAGAGGTGTTCCGCCTCAAACTCTTACCTTTCTCTCTCAAAGATAAAGCTAAGACCTGGCTATGGTCTTTACCTTCGAGCTCGATTCCATCTTGGAACGAGCTACAATTGAGATTTCTCCAAATTTTCTTCCCACCACATCGAACAATCTCCATAAAGGCTCAAATTCAAGCATTCAGACAAGCTGAAAATGAGCCATTCCATCGATGTTATGAACGTTTCAACGAGTTAGTTGCTTCATGCCCCCATCATGGATTTGATTCAGCGCAAATCATCTGTTTTATCTATAATGGGTTGAATCTTAACTCCAAATAACTTGTTAAAAAAATGGAAAGTGGTACGTTTATCGATTTAGATGCCCACGATGCTGAGCTTCACCTGAGGTATGTCGCAGAGACTACCCAATCTTGCGACACTTCTGATCCCAACGCTCAAAATCGAAATAGACAAGTGACCACCACTCCGTCGGCGTCCGACCTATTCCACGTAGATAAGAATTCTATGACGGATAGCCGATTGGAGACTCTTGAGAAAGGATTTCGATATCTATGCGAGATATATGGAAAAGGACCAGCTGGACCCATTCCAAACCCCGTCGTTAAGGTGTGTGCTATTTGTGAGGTGGGTCATTCAACTGAGGAATGCCTGACCATACCCGCATACAAAGTGATGCTTCAAGAGCAAGTTAGTGGTATAGGAGGTTTTAAGGGTAATTTCTGTGCACCGCACGGGAATTCTTACAACCCTTCTTGGAAAAACCACCCTAGTTTTAGCTATGGGCAACAACACGCTGCGATGAACCCTACTTCACATATTGCCCCTCCTCCACCACAAAACTTTCAATAAGCCCTACACATGAAAGGACATGTGCAAGCACCACCACCTCAAGGATCTTATATCCCGCCACCGTGGAGAAGTCTCGTTGATACTATCAACCACTTTATCAATACCGAGACTGCAACTAATGCTAGGCATGAGCGCATGATGAATGACATGAATGCAAACATTTCACAGTTGCAATCATTGTGGAGTATCCAAGAGAAGGGCAAGTTTTCTGTCCAGGGCAAAAGACCTCTCCAAGGTCAAACTAGTGTTAGCTCGACACCCCATGACCATCCTGAGCAATGTAGCGCAATTACCACTCTACGTAGTGGGAGAGTAGTTGACTTGTCACCTCCCCCACGAGACGTACCTAAAGACAAGGAGATTTCGCCCGACACGAAAGAGACCGAAGATGTTCCCTTGAATGAGAGTGACAAAGAAGACACTAGTGAGCCCGAGGTAGTAGTGAAACCACCCTCTGCGGCACCGTTTCCTCAAAGGATAATTTCTTCCCATAAAGTAAACCCACGTGATGACGTGCTAGACGTGCTAAAACAAGTCAAGTTGAATTTACCTTTCCTCGATGGCATTAAGCAAATTCCATCTTATGGAAAAGTCATTAAAGACTTGTTGACGGTAAAGAGAAAGATGAAGGTAAAGAAAAATGTTTTTCTAGCACAGAATGTGATCTCCATTCTACTCAATGATCTCCCACCTAAATTCAAAGATCCCGGTGTACCCACCATTTCCTGCATCATTGGAGAAAATAAAATCAAAAAAGCCTTACTTGATTTGGGATCAAGTGTCAATATCCTCCCTTACTCCATCTATAGGCAACTTGACTTGGGCGACCTCAAGCCCACAAAGGTCACTGTCCAATTAGCGGATCGAACCGTGAAGATCCTAAGAGGCATAGTCGAGAATGTGATCGTCCAAGTTGACACTTTCTACTTACCGGTAGACTTTTTCATTTGGGACATGGAGCCCTCCTTTAACTCGAGCAACCATGTTCCCATCATCCTTGGGCGCCCTTTCTTAGCTACGGCTAACTCAATCATCAATACTCGGAATGGGAGAATGCAACTCACCTTTGGGAACATGACCTTAGAGACCAACATCTTCCATGTCGCCCAACATACGGGGGAAGAAGATGACCTTCACGCGGTGAGCTTCATAGACGAGATCGTAGGGGAGTACTTTGAGGAAAATGATTGTGGAGATGCCCTAGGGTCCTGCTTAGTGTCAAGAAATGAGAATGAGAGGTCCCACAAGAGAGAGCCGTTAGGGGTGTGCCCTATTTCATCAAGTAATAGTGGTAGTTGTGACAATGAGAGAAAAGTGGGGGAGAGGTGTGTAGTGACCGCAATTAAAAGAGAGAGAGAGGGGTTAGAAGAGAGAAAAGTGATGGAGTTGGAGATCGAGCAAGTAACAGAGGACGTATGCACTACTCGAGAGAGAGAACTAGGGGACATGAGCATGAAAGAATTTGAAAGAGAATTCGAGCAGGTGGATGAAAGTATTACTATTGAAGGCCAATCCCTATTGGATTCATGTAGTCACTTAGACGAAAGTGAATTGAAAGCAAAAATTGATGAATTCCTTTTGTTGTGAAAATTCACCCACAACACTAGAGGTCCCGAAGGTAAGTGAGGAGAAAAGTTATGGTTCATCGGACTTAGAGTCCGACCCATGCATCTTAAAAATTGAACGAAACCTAGGTGTTCCCTCCGAGCCAGCGCACGCAGACCACACTTTGAGCCAGTATCATGAGGATCCCTTTCCAATTAGTCACGATGAGTCTCCCGATCTATCCTTTATCTATGGGCGAGGGCCCAATTTTTTTCGATTGTTGGATTACAATCCTAGGACGGGAGAAACGAGGAGAGCATCGAACCCCGCGAGTGGGATCGGGTGAGTTCATGGAGAGATGAGAGGTCATCGTACCCCGATGCGTATGGGGTGAGAGTCGTGTGTATGAGAGTCATATGTGTGAGAGTCGTGTGTGTGAGAGTCGTGTGTGTTTTGAGAGTCGTTAGGACTAGGTTTCGTTTGGGAGAAGCATTCGTGTGTTTTGAGAATTTTCAGTAAAAAGGGTGTTGACCAATGAAATCGAGAGGGTTTTTAGTCCAATTGGATAGAGAGTATATCGGGAAAGTGAAATTTTTTTGAAGAAGAGAGCTCGAAACCGAATTAGGAGAATTGCATCCCAAAAGCTCTGGGGCGGACCGGTTCCTTTTTTTTAGGCGGACCGGTTCGACCCCGGACCGGCTCCTTTTATTTTTAAAGGAACCGGTCCGCCTATAGAGGGTTTGAAAAGTCAAAGGGCCGGCCCAGTCCACCCCTACCCCGGACCGGTCCGCCTTCTGCAGATCTGTCTTCTCCCCTTCCCAAGATTCACCCCCCTTTCCCCCCAATTCCATTCATTCCCTCCAATCCATTTTTGCTCTTCCCAATCCCAACCTTTCCCTCCCAAATCCATCCCCTTTTCCCTCCAAACTCCTTCCCTCCAAAACCAACCCCTCCCCTCCTCCTTTCCACTATAAATACACCCCGAACCCTCCCCTTCTCCTCACACCTTCAAACCAAATACTCTCTTCTTCCTCTCTTGTGTTTCCAGCACTAAATCCCTACTGTTTCCATGGACCCCCGTGTTTCCCCCACCAAATACGACTCCACCGTGATCCAACCCTCCGGTCACGGCGAATTTCGCTCCCGCCAAGAGGAGCGGTGGTGCACTCAATACTTCGGTTTGGGCCACAAACTCCATATGGAGCGCGCTGTCCAATGGGAAGCCCTACCCAACTCTGTCACTGCCCTTTTCATGGCCCGAGGCTGGTGTCGATTCCTCAACCAACCTCGTGAAGCAGTTTGGGCAACCGAAGACCGCTCATTCTATGGAACCCTAGTCCGAACGGGCCAATTCGAGGCTGAGGCTTACATGGATGGGACTCCCATTCCATTTTCCTTGACCCGTCTCACGGCCAAATTGGCCGAGTTTGACGTCCCGGACGTTCAAGAATTTACATATCCCCAAAACGTCCCCCCGATCGACAAGGACATTATCATGGCCCGAATTGCACCGAATGTGCCTTGGGCGGGGCAAACCGTCGTCGTTGGATGCCTAAATGAGAAGGCGCGCCTCACATTTCAGATTGTGTGCACCAACCTATTGCAAACATCCAACGACTCCGCCATGCGGCCTCGGCAAGCTACCTTGACATATCATCTCTTCGACCCCCAAACTTCCATCCATTTGGGCCGCACTTTATACGCGGACATCATTAACGCGTCCTTGGATGAGAAGGGCGTCACCCCACTTCCTTATGCCCGATTGATCACTTCCATCCTTAAGGATGTTGGCATAGCGGAACCGAGCGACCATACGTGCCTCCACGGTCCTTTTGGACAAGGGTCGCGCACCAAAAGCGCCAAACAGCTAGCTGTCCTCTGGGCTAGGCAGGGTGATGACGTTGAAGAAGAGACTGCCTCGAGCGAGTGCGAAGAAGAAGCAGGGCCAGCCGGTGAGGATGTCGAGATAGGAGATCTCGGTGCGGACGAAGAGTCAGCCGACGAGGAGGACGACCTAGATTTCGAGTGGGAGGGCACGAACCTATCCACGCGTATGTCAGTGCTTGAGACCAACTTCAACACCTTTCAGACCAACTACGAGCTCGACATGGGCATCGTTCTCCGCTTCCAAGCGGACATCTATTGCCGCATAGGGGATCCTAATGAGCCATTGCCTTCCTACTACCAGATGCCCTATGACCCCAACGCGCCCGGTTCCTCCAATCCCCCACCCCGGTGAAGCTTTATATGGTGTTGACAGCTTTTTCTTTATTTTCCCATGTTCACAGTTATATGTTTTTTCCTGCACATGTAACACAGTCATATGTTTTTTCCTGCACATGTAACACAGTCCTGTTGTAATAAAAACTGCATTTTCTCTATTTGTTTGTTTTATTTTTCCGCACTTGTTATTCACTTTGAGTTAGATTTTAGTCCTTTTTGTTTGAGGACAATGTAAAAGTCTAAGTTAGGGGGGGTCACAAGTGCATATTTCTAAAACTTCACAAATTTTCAAAATGCCCAGAAATTTCCGGAAAAAAAAATCATAAAATTTTTGAAAAATCCAAAAATATTTTTGTTCAAAATAAATAAAAATTGGAATTCAAATTTTGCAAAAATATCATTAAAAGTCGGTTTAAAGTCTCAAGTTGTAAACATTCAACATACACAAAGCCGAAATTGACCAAAGATGGAAATTGAGCGAAAATTGAAGACTTAACGAATAAGTATGGAGATTAACAAACCCTGTGAGATTCGAGCCTATCACTTTTTACGAGTTTTTAAATCAATCCGAGTTAATTGTTAACTCAAAGTTCATTTCAACACCTAAAAAAGTTGTCGAGGATCTCAAGTCTTTCATTTTGATCGGTTTTGAAAAATGTGTATAATATTGCTTTGGAAAACGTGCCAAATTAGTCTCTAAACTTAAATTCATCTCGAAACGCATATGGTAACGCAATTGGCAATTTGGACAATGAAGTAGGCCACGTTTGTCACCCCAAAAATATTGGCTATAAAAAGTCGTGAAAAATCACCCTTTTTAAAACCCAAATTGAGCCGAATATTTTTTCCCTTTCGTTTGATAACCCGAAAAACCCAAATAGCCCGAAATTGTGAAAAATGGAAAAAAACCGAATTCAGTCCAAAAAGTGCATATGAAGGGGCAAGAAAAAAATAGTTATGCTCAACAAAAATAACAAGAAAAGAAGTGAAAAACAGAAAAAAATAGAAAAAGAAGAAAAAATGAGCAATATCCCGAAAAAAGCACAAACGGACATCGCTAATTACTTTTCCAATTCCAACCTTCCTTACCTCCTTCATTTTACCCAATATACCCTAATCCTAACCTAGTCCAAATTGCGAAAATTGATTACCGCGTGGAGAGCTAAGACACCAAAAGATAATAAAGGAGATTAAGTGCGCAAAATAGAAGCAATGTTCCCATTTTTAAAACCGTAATCCCTTGATGAGATCATTTCACCATAAAATTTCCGTCTTTCTAAGTGTATGCGTGATTTTGCTTCCATTACATTTACTCTTTATATCATGTATATCGAGAGAATAGCCATAATTCGAGATATTCGTTTGTGAGAGCATTCCGTGAGAACTTGAAATAAAAATGAATTTTCGGATGAGTAGCGTAATGATCAATCGGTGAAAATTGGCGGTTCAATTTCCGGCTTCGCACACACGCACTATGATTTGAGACTATTGAACATGACTTGATGATGACTATTTTCTGTAAGAGTTTGAATTGCACAATTTTTTGCTTATTTTGAATTTTCTTTGAGTCGAATTTTGTGGATATATTCTCTGCAAACCCTCACGAGACAACACTCGTCCTACTAGGGTAACCTAGGGGTTTCACGGCTTGTTGCATACGCTAAATGCAATCGCTTGCCCGCGAAAAGGTATTTTATCCTAATAAAATAATTTTCAAGAGTTGAGCCGTGCTAGGATTCTTTTGCATTGCTCGGAACGTGCAAAGTTCTAAGTTAGGGGGGTTTGATTAGGCATAAATTCTTCCTAATTTATCCCTTGATTTAATTACTTTTAGCACCTCGAACAATGTAATTGAGTTGGATTTATTTCATAATTGTGCTACTGATTGATCCTAATGAGTACACCGAGTTTCTGGTATTTCGTAGTGATTTTACAGGTATTTGATGTCAAGAAACGAAAGAAAGAAACCGGAGGAATCAAGAAAGAAAGAAGGAAAAGTCTTAAGGTCAAAAGAATAATTTCCGCCCGGAATTCGGACGAGGTACCTAAAGAGAAGTTGAAGACATCCCATTCACGAGCACATAGGAAGAAACGGCACCTCAATCGGAATCCCAAAACAAAAGTTATGAGCAGTCAAAGAGGAACCAAATAAGTGAAATAACTGGACCGGTCCGCCCCTACCCCGGACCGGTCCGCCTTGCCAAACTCCAGAAGACTCCGGATCGCATGCAAAACCAAATAAGGCCAAAATAAAAAAGAACCGGTCCGACCCCGTACCGGTCCGCCCCAAAATAAAAAGAACCGATCCACCTTGGGGACAGACCGGTCCGCCTAAGCCCCGGACCGGTCCGGGCTTCGAGATTTGAAAATCTTCTCTCTTCCTAAAAAGAATCCTAGTGCAACTGACTTCTGATATTGTTGTAGGGTATAAAGACCCAATTTTTTTATTGTTATAGGAACGAAAAATTAGTAGGATTTTCCTCTCTTTTTCCAGAAACCCTAGTTTAGTTAATAATTTCAGATTTAATTCAAGCATTGAAGACTTTATTCAGTAATTTTTTGTGAGTATCAGTTTCTTTCATTGTTTCACTTATTGCTTGGATAATTTTAGTGAGTGATTCTTAATTCTAATTCTTTTATGCATCTAATTACTATTTTATTTAGAGTAATCATGAACATCTGCACAGTAATCATCATTTCCATCACTTTGAATATGTTAGGCTAGATTTCCCAAGGCCGGGATGCATGAACCCAGCTTGATGTGTTAGTGCGTGTGTATAAAATTAATCCGCTAAATTTAGTGATTGATCATGATCGTATTGCGTAGTTATACAACAATTGTAGATCTTTATATCTCGTTTGCCTCTGGGTACTCGTGATGATTTAGAGTGCAATTCGAGTGCTACTATCGCGATACTGATTTACTCATCCTCAGATTAGGTATGACGCGGGATTGAACCTCGTATACATAATGTTTGGGAGTAATAAATTTCGGGTCAAATCAATCAGATAAATTTAAGATTAATATTATATCCGCAATACACTAGGGTTGGGGGATTATATTCCCGTCCTATTTTTCTCATCATTTAAACAAAAAATTTCAAATCATTATTCATTCTTAATTTAGGTAGATTAGTATATTTGCATTTCTTCATAATTTCATTATCGCATTTAGCTATAACCAATCTCAAAAACCAAATCATTTTTTCCTTTACTTTTTAGAGTCAAGGTTAGGATTCTTTCGTCTTTTCCCGTCGTCACAACTCTGTTGTCCTTCTTCCCTGAGGATCGATACCCAACTTACTGGGATTATTACTTGAAAGACAGGCTTACACTTGAGCCTAGAGTCAACGCATTTCTGAGACACATTTTCAATCGCGACATTTTGTTTATTTCGACGTTTTCAGGTGACCACCAAAATTTCGTAAAATTCTGAATAAGAGAACGAAACATGTCGTTCAAAATGTCCCTCAAAATTATGAATCAAGATTTCAATAATTCTCATATTAGGCTTGAACAAAACTTAATTAATCCATCCAAATCCGTTTTGAATTAAACCCCTTTAAGGGAAATCGAAAAAATATCCATCGATTAATAATCCTAAATCAATTATGAAAATTATCTCGAATCCTACATAAATTTTACATAGATTCCTAAAAGACATATGGTTTCTAACTAGATCATATGTATGATAAATCAAATAAAATCAGTTCTAAATTACAATCACTGTACCAATCTCAATAATCCAATATGAAGGGGCTTTGATGCCACTTGTTGAATATTAAATAAAATTCATCAACATATTAAATTATTGAGATTACTTAATAAAGGAATTATAGGAACTGTGTACCTGAATCCATAGTGATGATTGAGACAAGGGGGTGGAGGTCTTCTACAGACTAATCCCTCTCTCCATGAGTTATCTCTCATTGATGGGAACGAGGATGAGAGTCTTTGAGTGCATTAGCCTTGGGGACCAGAACCTTTCATTATATAGACATATAATTAGAACCCCAAAAATTATAATTAGGTGACTCTTGAGTAACACGACTCTTGAGTAACCAGTAGCTTACTTTTGGGTAACCACACATTTCGAATTCCATACTTACTGTTGATGTCTTTTGAGCTTACCTAATTAGATCACTTCATTTGCCCAATTTAAATTGAATCTCAAATATAATTACCATTTCAATATGTGAGCCCACATTAAATTATTTGTAATATATAAAATATTCCAATAATCCCGCCTCTAAAAAATGGTAGATGGTTAATCGATAATTAAGCTCGAGAAGTCGGGGTTCATTTTTTGACATATTAGTGGAGGTATTTTAGTAACTAAGACATTGGAAAACCTTTGATTTAATTAAGAATAAATAATCAGATCTTTGAAATCTAAGAAATATAACTACCTTATTTGGATAGTAGGGGTGCAACCGATACGGTATGGTCGGTAACGACCCCTTACCAATACTAAAACCACATTCTATATGATAAAATCGTACCATACCAATTTACCGACCGGTTTTTCAGTTTTTTCGGTATTTTTTTTTTTTTTTTATTTCGGTAATTTCGGTTTCAATTCGGTTTTTTCCCTGTAAATACCAGAATTTCAAATCGGTTTATGCATTCACTAAATCTGGTATATATTTCTATATACCCATTTTTAGCTGTTACAATTTCTAGCATTTCTAGCTATTACAATTTCTAGCATTTCTAGTTGTTTGGAACAATTAGAAACATACACAAACAGGTCCAATTTCTAGCATTTGTAGCATTTAGAACAATTGATTTAAACAGATACGAGACCAAACTAACCGGTTTGCTTTTGTCGGAGCCGGAGGAAAGTGAGACGAGATGAGGGAGCTGGTGCCTGAGGAGAGTGAGCCAAGATGATGAGCCTCAAAAAATGAGGGAGTTGTTACCTCAAAAAATAATCGTCGAAAAGTCAAAATCATCCACACCTCCAACTCCGAAAAAAACAAACCTTCGCCGAAAAATCCAAATCGTCGGGGAAAAAAATCACCGGAAAACACGGAGGGAACTCAGATCCGAATACAGCTGGCGCCAAAAAAATTGTCACCGGAAACCTGATCTCAAAACGAAGTAACCACATTAAATCGAAGGTTGAAGAAGAAAAAAATGAGAGAGAGAGAGGTCAAACAAAAATGACGGCCACACTTTTTGAGAGAGAAAGAGGTGAAAAAAATGAAATGGAAACCCTAAAAAAAGATCTCTACACAAACTACAATATAAAGCCCAGATGAAATAAGGGCAAAACGTAAATATAGCCAACAAAACAAACGGCTCTTTTTAGTTTAACAAAATGCTGCCTAATTAATTTTTTGTTAAATGTTTGATTAATTAAACAAAATATATGTTTAATTAATATGATTATTTAAATTCAAAGAGAATATAAAAACAAAATATATGTTTAAGTGTTAAACAAAATTATTTAACACTTAAACCAAATACTCAAATAAATAAATTTAAATTCAAAGAGAATATAAAAACTCACTCATAAGAAATAAAATAAATAGAAGTAGTATGATACCCAAAATAATTTGACACTACACAAAAAGTTTGGTACGGTATTTTGGTACGGTAATTTTGGTACGATATCGGTACGGTAAATTTGGTAAATCGATTTTTTGTATCTAAAAACCAAAACCAACCAAAATTTTGACGGTATTTTCGGTTTCTGTAAAATCGGTTTTCGGTATTTCATAATATGAAACAAAACCATTTTTTTCCGGACCAAAACGGTACGGTACGGTAAAAATCCGTACCGGTTGCACCCCTATTGGTTAGTATCACTATGTTTTAACGAAATTGGAAGTGTAAGGAAACATATACTAAGGAAACATATACTAAGGGTTTCAAAGGTCATAATCAATATCAGGGAGCTTAGTTTGAAACTAGAATATGATATAAAAATTAATTTATACATTGTAATTTTTTCTAGAAAGTATGATATTTTCAAGGTTTACTAGATTTCTCATGACATGATATGGGATTAAATGAATTAAGGTATCTTTATGTCGCTAATGAAGAACGATTTAATAAAGGCAGTGTTGAATCAACAAATTTTGTTGTTTACAAATATACTAAGAAAATAATTTAAGCACACGGTTTCACGATAAATAAGATATATCATTTTGGTTATTCGTCATAGTGAAAGCCTCTACAATTAATAAAGGGAAAGGAGACCCAAGGAAAAGATCGTGGATTCTTAATTTTGGGAGATCTGGACATCAAAAGAATTATTATTATAGGTACAATGCGTGGAAACATAAGAATAATGTCCTCATATATTATGCTATGAATTAAATCTAATTGGCGTACCTTTGAATACATTATGGATTTATTATGGTGCCTATGTTCATGTATTAACTCTCTCTGGTCATTCGAAGTAGGAGGGACGCAAGAGGTGGGGTGTAGTTGTTAATTGTAAAATTATGGGGAAAGTTGAGGTTGTATGCTTGTTTTAAACAATGTCTTTCTTTTAAATCTTGATAACACTATCTTTGTGCCATATTTTAAGTGAAACAATGTCTCTCTATCTAGACTTGAAATGGGGAGTTATGCTTTTTATTTTTTGATTTCTAGGATATCTGTCACTTTTGATTACATGATTATCGATAGTTGTTAAATGGTTGTTGAATTATCTTTTGATTATTTTTTTGATTCCATAATGGTGTGCAAGGTTTTCTATTTAACGTTATCTTTTTTTCTGTCTCCAAATATTTTCGAAGGAAAGATAATTCATCTATATTGTGGTATAAAAGAATATGTCACATATAGACAACTCTTACAAAGTTTGTCTAAGGATGGGATATTAAAATCATTAGAGTTTTCAAACTTGATTGATGTGTTAATTGCGTGAAAATAAAATTGGCCGAGGAAGGTCAACTATATCTTATACCTACTTGAGCTTATTCACACAGTTATTTGTGGACATTATTTCCCACACCATCCCATAATGGCCAGAGATATTTTATCACTTTCATTCATGAATTAGGATGCTATGCATACTTTTACCTTATCCATTAAAATTACTATTTGTTAGATATATTTTAAAAATAACATGTTAAAATGAAAAAAACACTAGATCAAAAGATGAAGGATTTTTTCGTTGATTAAGTAGAAGATCACTAGGATAAATTTGATTACTATTGGATGTAAATCAATGTCCTTTTGTGACTTATCATAATGAACAATGAATTATATTAAAGTAAACTACCCTGAGATATTCTCAAAAAATAGTGTAGTTGAGAAACGATATAGGACTTATCAAAATGTTTTCTTAGTATTCTATCTCATTCGGATCTTCCAAACTTTTTTTAGTGGACAACGTCTTAAAATAATAGTTTAATATTGAACCGCGTGAGAGTGTATGTACTCAAAACAAGGATGAATGGAAGGTACCCAATTAAAATAACTTGTCAAGAAAGAGACAAGATTTTCCTTCAATTCTTTATTAAGGGTAATAAAGATAACAACTAAGGTCTATGTGACAAATTATTTACACAAATTTTTATCTTCAATATTCCATGACTTAATCTAAGTCTGGAAAAGATAAACAAGATAGCACAACGCCAAGGCGTACAAGGAAAAATACACAATGGGAAAAACCATTCAACTAGTATATCGAAAAATGAACTAGAGTATGACATATAAAGAAGAACCTCGTCTTACAATCCTAAAACATAACTTGCTTATGTCGTGATTTTATACCATATCTTCTGATGGGTGTAGAAATCGTATATGGCCTAAGACTCACAGGTGCTCCCCATCAGATAGGTAAGAGGAAAGAAGCGTCAAAGTTTGATATAACGGTTCAAAATGGTTCAGACCTCAGCTGAGGATCCTACATCCACTATCAAAGTGGTGTTATACTATATATTAGATCATAAAGGTGTTATTATAATATAAGAGGTATCTTAAGCTTTGGTTAATAGAGTCTGAGATCTTACGACCTTTCTGAACAATCCTAATGACCTTAGGAATTGACTAATGGACTTCTTTAAGAGTTCATATTTATTGAGTTAGGGCTCAACAAGGTATACAAGGTATAAGATCACTGAAAATGATCCAAGTTGAAAGTATGTGCTCACAACTGTGGTCTAAAATAGTATAGAACAATGGTAACACTTGTGAATACGTGAAATTCTTAGTTATTAGGATATTCGATGATTTGAACATGTCCTTCACCTTTATCCAACCTTCCATGTGTGTGTGTATATATATATATATATATATATATATATATATATATATATATATATATATATAAACTATTGGAGAGAGAATGAGTGGACTATTATAGCATGGTAATGATGCCCTAGGCATCTGATAACGTTAGCAACGAGATGGAGTGTTGGCCAAATATTTTCCATTTGGAACAATGTTGTGCTTTTCACCTACCCTCTAGAATTATTGCAGAAGATTTAACAGAGGTTTAAAACTTCAAGGGGGTGGCATTGGTTGATCTTGAGACATTACAAAATGATGGACTTATGTGTTAAGGGTTAGGTGACCTTCGGAGGTCATTTATCTTTAGACAAAGGTCTGTTATGAGCGTCAATCATGGGATGGGGAAACCTAGTTTAGGAGAGTTGTTGGAACGAATGACCCCTATAGGAGGAAAGAGGGGCAAGGTATGTTTGCTAGCATATTATAGCCTTTTATTGATAGCAATGGTGGTTTGGGGGCCCGAACAGTAGTTTGTCATGGGCCAGAGGTCAGCTTTGGGACCTCTGTGCTTACCTAAGAGTCATCGAGGGGCCTAAGGGCCTTTTACATAGGTTATCATCAATAACCCCTTGTCGCCTATTGAAAGGATTATAAGGTTCAATACTGAATTATTTATGAAAGTTGGGGGTAAGCTCGTAAATAACCATCGATATTCCCATTATAATTTGATTGCATTGGGAAGGCTCTTGCACGTGGCTATAGACAAGTATTGGGGCTTAGAACATTAATGTAATTGAGGGGATTGTGACATCTCTCTTTGTAGGCTGAATGAACTAGAACGCTAAGCCTTGGGAGTTATAAAATATCCCCTTGGACATGGTTGAATCATTCACTACGTCACTCCAACTATCTCCTCTCTTTGGAATTATTTGAGAAATAAACCACTTTATTTCATTTATTTTCCTCAACAATGTCTTTCTAGAATATTTTCCCTTCAAATATCATAGAACAAACGCATATATTTGTGGTTGGTCCTCATGTTTCAATTTCTTTAATCGGGGAAAAGGGAACCGAGGGATTTAACCATCTCCCTTCTTAGTTTATTTCTCATGGTATTATGGTAATCATCTTTCGGGGGGCTAACAACCCTAAATTTTTTGGGGGAGCCCATTTATGTTCTCATATTATGGAGAAGGACTTAATACACATTAGGAATAACTATCAGATTCCAAATTCTGTAGTTTTAAGGGATCCCATGCCCATTTATGTTTTTTATCACGTGTGTTTCAATGAATGCTTCCCCTGATATGGGGAAAGGTTCCCATTATATTTACTTATGGTGAGGATCCTAGAGACCATTGGTATACCCTTGCTTAGTTGGTGGAAAAATCATAAACATATTTTATTGCCATGGTCATGGTCTTGGGCTTTTAGTAGTCAAGTAATGGGAAACATGATGTTACTCCAAACCTAGTTCTTCAAGCTATATAAGGTCCAAGAGCATGAGAAAGCCAATGACAAATGTTTGACGTACCTATCCATTAATGCCGCTACAGTCTTTGCCAAGGATAAGCAAAATGCTCCCAGGAACTCAAAGGATATATTTTTTTTATGGATCTTGAGCCACTCCCTACCATGGTGAGCCAATGGGATTCCCTACGTTTTGATTAACCCCTCCGAATGTGGGTTATTTTAAATCTTACCTTTGCTTTTTGTACATGAGTCTATTTATTAATATCTATAATGAGTCTCAATAATCTTATTTCTTTTGCAGTGGTTGATGAGCCCTCTCAGGAGGAGGTGGGCAGGATAGATGAGGCCCTAAAGTTGGCATCCACCCATTTTGAAATCCTTATCACATCCACGCTTCAATTTAATAATGGGATGGGCCTTGAGACCAAGGATTTGAAATATATATATGATTATGCAGTAACAAAAATTATGGTTGGAGATATGTTGGGGTCTGTGTTGAAAAACGAGGCCCCCAATTTTTAAATCAAAATCTTTACTTCACAAAAAGTAATTTCAATTTCCTTGTTATAAAGATGCGGAAGAGAAATATGATGGTTCAATTAAACAAATTAACAAATTTTAATTTACTTATCAAATTAAAATAAAACAAAGTGAAATAAGATGAAATACACACACAATTTTAATTTTACTTAAACACAATTAATTCAACCCAAGTCCTAGAAATTTGCCTAAGTCATATTTTCAATATTATCAAGTTAGGCCAAACCAATTTTATCAAATTAAGTGATGACTCGAATTAAATTTACATTTACCCAATTTATTATATAGCACCAAATTAAACATAAGTAGTGATTAAACCCAATTTTATCTTTTTACCTAAGCATGCGTTCTAGGTGAAATTTACGAAAGATAAAATAAACAATAAATCACTACGACGCGGTATACGAGGAAAAACCCACAACAGGAAAAAACCTCGTACGACCCGAGCCTAATTCCACTAAATATGGTTTTACAATTACAAGACAGATGACTTACTTCCTCGACTCGACCCCTTTCAAGCCTTAGCGCTTATTCTTATAAACACCTCCGCCTAGTCGACAACCCCGGAGCTCCACCGGAGTCTTGGAATCCACCAATGATACAATAGGTACACCATCAACCACACATGGTGCCTTTCACCATGCGAGAATGCTGCAGTAAAACAAACTTCTTCTTTGTAGGATTTAGAAGAAAATCCAAACGAACTCTTCAATAGGTAGAGTAAACCGGTGCCAAAACTCCAAGCAATGTATATATATAAAGGAACTTGGATAAACAAACTTTGGGTGTAAACAAAAGTGTTTTAAGAATTTTCTTGAAAGAATTAACACTTTAAACAATGAACTTTTTCTACTTTGAATTTTTCTCTCAAACTCTCTCTTGGAGATGGAAAAATGTGAAAAAGTTAATTAGAAAAAGTTGGTTCCCGCACATATTAAGTCTGCCCAAAACGTTAGTGGGAAAGGGAAAAAACTGCTCAAACTGCCAAAATAATTGTTCCCGCCAAAACTCGTTCGAACGACATTTTCGTTCGAACGAGCCGTCTAACAAAGTTGCAGTGTGAACTCGTTAGATATATCGTTGGAAATCTCGTTTGAATGACACTTCGAACGACATTCCAATGGCCAATGTGGGAACTCGTTCGGATGACATTCTCGTTCGAACGACAAACTCGTTCGAACGATAATATCGAACGAACTTCCATAAAGCATAAAAATTCTATTTTTAGCCCAGAAACATTAGTTTAAAGGTTTAAAGATACTTTCTGAAAATAAACAACAATTTAAACAAAGTACACCCATATAACAATTGTTCCAAGCTCCTATATATATATTAAAATGCATTCATACCTTAAGAGCAATGGAACCATATTGATGACATAGAAATGAGGCACTACAAATACGAAATTTGATGAAGCTTTATGAACTTGTCCACTACATCTTCAACTTTAGTATGTCATAGGCTTGAACGATGGTCAATAACTCTTTCCTATGACTCAAACGTTTTTGTTTGGAATTGAGCCAAAACTACAAAGGACTCAATTGGAAATTTGTGTCCTTACAATCTGAGCCCTTCGTCGTGGTGTCTTGGAAGAGGAAGGTAGTTGTTGAGGTGTCCATGTAGGTTCCCGAGACCCATGAGGGTGAGGATATCTAGCTTATGGACAAGGCTAACGTTCGCCATATGATTGAAGTTGTCCTCTCTTGAGTTAAGGAGCTTCTTTTCTTATATTCTAATTATTTCCTCGGTAAGTAGGTTTAGTTTTCTCTTTCTCGTCATTGTCCTCAATTTTTATTCTGTGATGGATAACTTTGATTTATTGTTAATCCAGTAGATGAACGAGTGGAATGGATAATATCTAGGCGGATTGCTTTGGAGACTCCTTCTAAGGTCATGGTTAGCAAAAAGAATTGGTCCAAGACCACAAAGTGCTTGAAGTTGTCGATGGATCTTCAGATTCCTAGGTTCAAGATGATGGAGGAGGAAAACTCTAGGACTGACATAGATAAGGGCTTTATACTGGTGCTTATGATTACCCTACCTTTACTGAAAGAAGTCTAGGGGGGTAGGTGGGGATTTTTGGGTAACCCAAAGTGATCCTTATATTTTAAGGGAGTTTCAACCCTTGGTCTCAAATAATGATGAGGCTTTGTGTGATCCTCTAACCAAATGGAAGGAAATGGTGGTGCCCCCCCCCCCCCCCCCCCCCCAAACAGTTGGGTGTGAAGAGTTATCGTGAGGTATTTGTCCAACCTAGGAGTTTAGTCACTCAAGTAGGGGAAGATCTTTTTGCCCCTTTAAACTAATTAGGAGATGAAGTCATATTCTTTTGACTTGGATGAACGCAATTCGATGTCTAAAATAGACTGATGTGATACAATGGTCATGTTTAGGGTCAGGGGACCTCAGGAAACACCCAAGAACTAATCCACTTCCTAGGCAAGGGAAACTCGCATTTTACTTTTTACTTTTCCCTAGCGTCTTTCATTCTTTATGCCCATTTTTCATTCATTTCCTTTTATTAAATCCAAACACTTTACAAAAGGTCTTAATGCATACGCCATTGACGATAGCAAAGGATAGAGCATGGATGTGGATATGGAGAACATATGAGACCTCATCCACCTAGAGATGATTAAGATCATCAATAATCTAGAGTTGTAGGGGGTTTCCTTACACAAAGAGAGGGTACCAGTAGAAACCCCATCCTAGGACCCTCCTAAGAACCTCCATAGGTCCTTATCACTCATGTATCCACCATAAACCCTAGGTTATACTCTGAGTACCGATCTAGAGGCCACCGGATGATCCCATTCCCTATTTGACTCCGGTTAACTTCCTTGTCAGAATAAAATCTCAATGAATCTTCGAAAAGATCTGAATCTCCTTTCGAACAATACACCATGTGCACAAATTGACTTTACGATTCAAACGAACGGTCCATTTTACTATCGAAAACTTATCTCTAGACCACCGTGAACTCCTGAGCCCCATGTTGACGCCAATCAACTTCCTTACTCGAGTGGAATCTCAATAAATATTCGAAGTTATCTGGATTCACTTTCTAACTGTCCATCCCATGCACAAAATAGACTTACGGTTCAGATGAATGATTCCTTTTTCCTTAAAAATTGACCTGGAGGCCACCAGGCCCTCTCGAGCTCCATTTAACCCCTTTAAAAACTTTTGTTCGAATGATACTAAATGAGTATTCTAAAGGATCTCAATACCCTTTGCAATTACTCGCCCCATGCATGAATCAACCTTACAATACAGGTGAATGACCCCATTTTACTTCGAAGGGTCATCGAGAGCTTTCAGGCCCTGTTTAACGAAAGTCGACTCTCTGAACCAAATGAGACCGAATGAATCTTTGAATGTCTCTTAATACCCTTTCCAATGGTCCATCATCTGCGTGATTCTGACTTACATTTCAAACGAATAATCTGTTTACCTTTAAAAATTTCCTATTTAGTGACCAATGGACACTTCCATCCCCTTTTGACCTCAGTCAACTCGAACCTAGGAATGTATCAATGGATTCTTAAAGGGCTCGGAATACCCATTCCAAATGTCTACCCTGTGCATGATTCGTACTTATGATACACATTTTATGACCATTTTTTGGAAAAACCTGCCTCAATCTGCCGAATGGCAACCCCAGGACCTTGCCTATCGACAACGTGTTTAGCATTCTATGCGGATAAGCAGATTAATAACCATGTCTATTGTCACCTACCATTTCCCTATAAATAGAGGCCATGACCTCGCTTTAAAACACACCTTAGAACCCCCGAACATCCATCTCAAAGAGAATTACCTCCAATTCAGAGTTGTTCTTTCTTTAAAAGCCCATTTCCCACATTCCTTCCATCATTTTCATAGTCTCCTTAACCACCTTTACCTTTTCAAGATCAGCCCATGTACAAGCTAGATCTACTTCAAATCTTTATAAGGAGGTCCATTTCTTCCTCTTTTCCTTTAAATTCTCTTAATTTCAAATTATTTAATTCATTTTCTCTTTAGTAATTTACTTCATTACATCGTACATCTTAATTCCAAAAATTTTATTTTGATTATTCACACATACTTTATGTTCATAAAAAAACCTAAAAATAAGAAAAAGAGAGTTCAGTTGTAAATTCCAAAAGGGGCTTTCTCATCAAACTTTCTCAAACTAAAACACATTTTTTCTACACACACATATTTAAAAAATCCCCGTTAGATTTATGGGTTAAACCCCACCTCATATTGTTTTTCGAACTATGATTCCCTCCGACTACGTAGGCATCTTGGGTGAATCCCTCAACTCGAGTCCTCCCACTTACATTTGTTATTTTATTCTCATATATTCATGATATATGCATTTTATATTCTTGTTTACTTATGTCTTGTCTGATATACGCAATCGTATCTTCATAACGATTTGTTAATCGACACACACTTATGTCATATTTTTTTAATATTTGGGTAACACTCCTAAGGATAATCTCACTCCAACTTTATCCATGATGTGAGTCGAGTGATTCCATTTTCCATTTATATTATGCACATAAGAACACACATCATAGAGTTCTACAGGAGAAGGTTAACACATGGCCATGAGAGACTAAAAGGGGGGGATGGTTGCCTAAGCACCTCCCCATTTGGTAACTTGGTCCCCGAGCATTTGAACTACTTGGTTTTTCAAGCATCATTATTTTCCTTAATGTCGTTCTCTTGAGGGGTGAATTTTTTTTTTGTCTATTTTTGTGCAAAATAAGATGGTAAATTTACCTCTACATATCACCCCACATTGACAACGACCGAGCGCCCCTATAAAGAATGCAATCCCATGTTCACACCAAAATATAAATAAGGGGAAGTAAGGAAGGATCCACCTTCGAAGACCCCGACATCGGGATGGACAGATTAGGTCGAAGGTTAACTATCAGTAGTTTGGGACAAGATAAGCTTCTGAATGAGAACGCTCCCAGGGACACTTCTTACCTCTTTGATATTGCCTAGAACTCAAATTAAAAGGTTTAGAAGAACTACACTTTAGTATCACTGGAGCATAAGGTAGAGCTAGTGATCTTCTAAGATTATACATTCATACTTTAAACTAGCTAGGAGAAACTTCTCTAGACTGGGGAGGATGTGGGTCTTTTGAAGAAGCAGGTGGTTGATTTCACTACTATGATGGACCTGCTAACCTCCAAATGCCAAAAAATATAAAAGACTATGTTGAGGTATTGGTGAAGGAAAATGATCTCCAGAGTAAGATCCACACCACAATGAAGAGAAATTTGGATGCTTATCTTTAGTTTGAGCCCTTCAAGAAGTTTCTTTTCTAGAACTATAACTATGGGTTTTAGGCTTATAAGGTTAAGGTCCAAATTTTTTTCCTGACCTGGGGTTCTTTACTATATTTAGTTAAGGCCTTCAGTTTTGGCAAAGGGAGATCAATTAATAAGAGCAGTAATGGTGATGTTGCTAATGACACCTATGCCTCATGTTTCCAAGAAGAAGAAGCTCTGAAAAAAGCTTCCACCTCTCACCCATAATCAATCCCCTCCAAAGGAGAGGCTCGTGTTAACCCAACCATTCCTAAGACTTGGAAAGGATTTTATGCAACTTTTTATTTTTATCTTTAAAGCCTTGATCCATTTTATGTAAATCCCTCCCCTTATAGTTGAATGACAATGGTTTGGTTTTTAAAATTTTGACTTTTGTATCGCCTTGCTTTACTTCATTCTTGTTGTATGGCTTCTCTTTACTTCACACTTTCTTTACTTTTTACTTTTCTACGGAATTTTTACAGAAAATTCATCTGTCCGAGGCCTTACAAAAGTTAGTACTCCTTTGGACCATCGAGATTTTTAGTAAAGCAAAATAACTTGAGTGGAATTTTTTTTAAATATATCTGAGGGTGTGAAGACCTCTACTACACACTTGCGAAGCTTATAAACTTAATACTATGGTCATGTAATAGTCTATGGGACCTTAAAAACAAATGATTTATGGTACTTGTATGTTATTGAGGACTAAAAGCCCAAGATATGTGTACAGACACTTAGCCCACCCAATATTTTGGAAATAAAGGTTGAAGAGTAAATCTGCCAAGGTTCATAAAACCTTAGATTTGAAATTCCAACTTTAATTTTCTTCCACAAAGGATCCTAAGACCTTTGAAACATATTAGAATAAAAAAAGCTATGTTAAAGGTCCTGAGATCTTAGAACTTATAAACGTATTCATCCTTAAGAACCCCAAATGGGTCCGGGGACATCTATATTGAGGAATTTTTGAAATGGAAGCCCCTCATTGAGTCGTACGACCTCTGGTCTGAGTAATATATGAATATTGAAGTCTCCTAAAGGGATGTAAGGCTTATGAACGGAGTGATTTTAAATACGTAAGTCCCACCATGGGTTATAGGACCTCTAGACTTAGTGTTATGAATTTTTGAAGTCCATAGATGGGAATTAATTCCTCTAGACCTTCACCCACTAAGATGAAAATCTAGTGGCATAAGTTTGAAGTTCCATTAAGGGTCTTGATACCTCTGTACCTTTTCTTATAGAGGTGGGACCTAGAAATTTTTTAAAGTATAATTTGGAATAAGTTTTTATATGTAAAAATTTAGTCACCCCAAAAATTTTTAAAACTAGAAGTTTTCCTAAGTCTCTTATTTTAATTATGATTGGATATTTAATTTCAATGTTAATATTTTTGCCCAAAAATAATGAGTTTAAAAATAATTTTGCTAAGGTTTTTACAATTTTTCATGATTCTGCATTTTTTAGGCAAACTGTTATGGGTCCTTAGACCTTAGTCAATTTTAATGGAATCAAAGACGAAAGCCTTTGTAATTACTTTAGTCTTTTTTAGGGCTTTGTACATTTGACTATTAAATAAAATAAGGGAAAAAGTCATTGTAACTCTTGATGGGTTATTGAAAACCTTTGGGACTTTGGGAGTCAAGGATTGATGCTTTGAAAATCAACGAGCCTTTGATGTAAGGTTTTGTGGACCATAACCATTAGTGTGGAGCAAAGGATTGAAGCCTTGCAATTAGTTTTGAACATGTTATTTAGACATCATAGGTGATCAAAGGTTATTTTCATTTCCTCCAATTAACTGAATACATTATTGATAATACTTTTTAAGGTGCTTAGTGTTTCAAGGATGGGGAAGTTCACTGAGAATAATTTAGCTTTTCTTAGCTTTCCAAATTCACTTATTCCTTCTTCTTATGTCAAAACTTTTATCTATACTTGACCTAATGTATTTTAGAGAGAATTGAGAGTGGTTTAATTCAGATCACACACTAGCATTGTCAATTCAAATCATCTCCAAAAAATTTACATGACCTAAGAAACCACTATATAAAATTGGAGGCATCTCTTTCTATTAGCGAGATCAAGGTGTGCCATGATTACAAAGAAGACCATAGGTCTTCATTCATTCCATGGATCTTGGAGTGGATTTTCATTTTTTATGAGGGAGAGTTTAAAGGTTCATAGGTGACTATAGTTTAAAGGTTCATAGGTGACTATAGTTTAAAGGTTCATAGGTGACTATAGTATTTATGTGAGAGATACCTTTTAGCTATTTGTAAAATTACTTTCAAGTAAAAATGGAAATTGGAGTGCGTTAAAGTTTTATACCCTTAGGTTGGGTTTTCCCCTATAAAATCTGTCGCATAATTATTTGTGTTTGTTTATACACATTTGATTTCACACACCTCACTTAGACGTGTGTTGATCTCGCTAATTGCTTTAAATTTAGTTAAGTTATATTGAACTAGGTTATCTTAACTAGATTCACATAAATTTCACTTATGTGTGTGTTTGAAATATACTTGAAATCAAGTGTTTAGGATTTAAAATTGATAATAATTGTTTAGATATGCAAAAAATTGAATCAGTATTCTTTATAACCATTTCACCACTTTTTAAGTTAGTTCATGTCTAATTGAGTAAATATCACATCACCTTCCCCCTTTTTAATTGGTATCAAATCATGGTTTTAACTTTGTGATAATTAGCATGCCAGAAAAAGATCTTGTAGTGCGCTTGATATTTGATTGTTGGTCAAAATTTGATTATTTTGTGAAACGCTCTCATATTTTCTTGATGGATCAATTTCATGATTCGAGTTCCGCAAATCATCTTCCTTGTGATTATGGATATAACTATGGGCAGTGGAAGGTTAAAATGATAGTGCGTCTTAGATCTAAAAATGAGAGAGTGTGAAGGAGTTTTGAAGAAGGTAGCGTATACTCTATGATTGAATACTATGGGGTGAGAGTTAAAAACTAATAGTTCTTTGGAGGAAAGAAGGATTTGCTACTTGTAACTTCAATTCGGCTTCACTGAATGCATGTTTTTCATCGGTGATTTATTAAGATTACAATCGTATTTTGAATTATGAATAAGATAAGGAAGCTTGGGATATATTGAGAGCCACTCATGAGGGTACCTCGAGTATGAAGAGAGTGAAGTTGTGACTAAATTTCAAACCATGAGAATGGTTGAGGGTGAGTCATTCAATGACTACTACACAATGTTAACGAAAGTTATGAATACATTGTTCCATTTAGGTGAGAACATTATGGGGGAAAAGTTATGAAAATTATCCTTAGAACTTTAGCCTCTACATTTTTTACTAAGGTTTTCATTTTTAATGAAATCAATGAGACACACATGATGTCTTAAAGAGTTTCTTGGATCATTTCATGTTTGTGATTAAGAAGAAAATGTTATTGATCCAAAACAAAAAAAGGACTTATCTTTTATTGTTGAGTTTAGTGAGAGTAATTTGGTGAAAGATAGGGAGAAACCAAAAGATAATGTTGAAGTAGATATGGCTCAAATTTTACGAAAATAACAAAAAGTTCTTCTAAAACAATGGAAAGTTTGAAGCTAAACTTTAAAAGTCTAATAAACACATCTCAATTTGTGAGAAAGGAAAGTTAAGGAAGGGAAAGTACAAACATGAGGACAAATGTTTTGGTTGTGAGGGCCTTAGTCATATGAATGTATTCCCAACACATTTCAAGAAACTTGAAATGAAGAATAAAAAAAATGTACAAGGCTACTCTTAGTGATTCAGGGAGTGAAAATGAGGATAGTTATTCTAGTGATGAGTGCAGTAGTGAGATTTCATTCATGGTGAGAATTTTTGAAAATATACAAGAGAGTGATGTTTCTATGTCTTTGAATAGTGTGGTAAAGAATAATCAAGAGAAAACTACGAGTGATAAGCCTTTGAGAGAATTATCGTGTTGTAGTAGTAAGAATTCATGCACTTTGAATGACGAATCACAATGGGAGAGTGATGGTAAAGGTGAGAACAAACAATAGGCATTTGATAAACTCTATCAAGAGTCACTCAAACTTAAAATTTCCAACATCGAACGGTTGTCAACATTGAAAGTTTTTCAAAATTAATTTGATAAAAAGAAGCAAAGTTTGAAAATAGGAAATTAAAATGTCTTGGTTTGGAAAAAGTGATTGAATTTTTATACCAAACAATGTGAAGATTTGAAATCTCAAAATTCAACCATTTGAAAAGAAAAATAAGAGACTGAACTTCAAAATATGGCTTTAAAAATTGAAACTTAAGCTTGAGTATGCAAAGGATTTGAAAATAAAAGTCTATGATAGAACGAAAGTTCTTGATGGTATTTTGTTAAGAAATGCTCAATTGAAGCCCAACAACCATGGGATAGATTTCAATGACCTAAAGCTTGAGAAAATTTTGTAAATGAAAAATTGGATTTAGCAATTTCAAATTCACATGAAATAAAGATGTGGCCATTCGGATAGAATTCTTTCGGTGTGGCCTCGGGCCTCGATGTTGGGATAAGGAGAGGAACAAAGATGGAAGAAGGTTACCTACCCCTCTCTCTCTTTCCTTTTTCAACCTTGCAAGTGTGGGTGATTTGAGGATACGGATATCCCCTTTACCCCCACTCATGTTATCGTCTTTGCGTTCTAGCCTCGGATATAAAATTAGCCACCGTCAATTGGGGGAAGAGAAAGCGATAAAGTCGTCAGCATATTTTTCTCAAAATAGGCAAAATAATTTTGCTGTCTTAAGAGAAGGGGCATCAAGGTCAAACTGATGCATACAAAATGAAGTGATTCGAAGGTCCAAGGACTAAGTTACAGAATACGAAGGTGTTAGGCAACCATTCTTCACTTTCGGTCTCTCATGGGATATGTTAATCATCTCCTTTTTTACATGTCATGTGTGTGTGTACATGTGTATATTATAAGTAACATGAGAATGAAATTATTGGACTCGCATCATAAAATGGATAGAGCGGACTTGTCCATAGGAGTGTACATGAAAATAGTAATAAAAATATGATATAAGTGTTCGCCGAATCACTAATCGCTATAGAAGAGCGAATGTGCATGTCGGCCGAGACACAAATATGTAGGAGTCCAAGAATCACAAAAATAGTTATAATATTTTATGAAAGATATAAAATGAAAAGGTAGGACTCAAATCTCAGTATTGGTCCATGATGCCTACATAGCCCAAAGGGAAATCACAATCTACATAGTTCAAAAATACCATAGGGGTGGGATTCAACCGATAAATCCAAATGTACGAATCATCTTATGTGTTTTTGAGAAAAATGTGTTAAACTGTGAAAGTGCGAGGAAACGAAAGTCTTACTTTTGGAATTTATGAATTAACTCTCTTTTTGCCTTTTTTAGATTTTCATGAAAATAAGTTGTGTGCATTACTACTAATAAAAAGTGAAGATTATTTTATGTGAGATGGTAAGACAAAAACTAGGAAATATCACAAAATGAGAATAAAGTGAATAATAGTAATTAATGAATATAACTAGAAAATAATAAGGGATGTACCTCCTTGGTAGATCTTTATTGTTGAATTTAGAATGTAAGTATGTTTGTTTTTGAAGTGGTGTCAGGGTAATATTGTACGATGAGAAGAGTATCTAAGTGAGTTAAGGAAATGAGGTGAGGGAATATTAGAAAATGGACTTTTTTTGGTAAAAATGAAGGCTTTAATTTCGAGGAGAATGCTTGCTGACTGCTGAAAGGGACCTCTTACCAAGGGTGAGGTCATCGCCTTTTTATAGTGAAATTTAGGGGTAAGGGGGTGTCTATTGGCATGGGCCCTCGTCTGGCTATCGGTATTGGGACTAACTTTCTAGGTAAGAAAAATATACCCTTCTGATAGGCAGGGTGTTTGGGGTGCCTACAGGCAGTCCGGAACGAATTTTTCAAAAAAATGGGCATATATTTAAAATCGTAAGTCTGAGTCGTGCACGACCAAGACCATTAAAAATGAAATTTAGAGACCTTTAAGAATCCTTCGAGCCAATGTTGGGTCCAGGAATTGACCAAAGTCAAATGTGGCTCTGAAGCACTTGATGGCCTCTAAATGGGGTTTTCAGACGAAAACATGTTGTTCGTGCACATGATGGATTGTTAGAAATGGGATTCAGAGCTCTTCAAGGTTTCAATGATCTTATCTAAAGGTGGAGAGTTTATAAGGGTCAAACAAAGTCCAGGAGAACCTAATGGCCTCCTAATTAGTACTCGGAGTAAAAAAGATCATTCATGCGGACCGTGATGCATATTCACTCACGGGATGGACCGTTGAAAGGGGTATTGAGATTACTTCAATGTTTCACTAAGCTTTGTTGAGGATGGAGCTCAGGCCTGAGTTAAATGGAGCATGGGAGAACCCAGTGGCCCCCAGATCAGTTATTGAGTATGAACTAGGGTTTATGGTGACTGGATGAGTGTTAGAGACCTAAGGAGGTTCTTACGGGGTCCTAGGATAGGGCGTCTACTGCGCCCCTCGATGAACGATTTGGAACAACTAAACGAAGTCAAAATATAGACACTGTAATGATATTAGAGAGGAGGATTGACGTCGATTATGTGGACAAACGGGAAGGAGGTGACCGATTTAAAGGGTTGATGTCAACTTTGCGGACCTAAGGAGGGTTGAGTTTAATTCCACAAACCTAAGGATTGGGATGACCAATTACGCGAGTCGAGGATGATTATGGGATCTAAGGAGTAAGGTGAAAAATTATATATGTCGAGGTCAATCTTTAGACCACACGTTATGAGGATCAATTCTGCGGGTCGAAGTCAAATCTAATGAATTAAACTGTGGGATGACCAATATTGTGGGCCAAGGTAAATTATGTGGACCTATAGCGTGGTGGTCAATTCTACATGTCAAGGTAGATTTTATGGACCTATAGAGGGTTGAGGTCGATTCCGTAGACGTAAAGATGTAGCGAACAACTCAGCAAATTTAGGTCAATTCTACAGACCTAAAGATATAATGACTGATTCAGTGGGTTGAGGTCAATATTGTGGGCCTAAAGATGTAATGACCAATTTAATGGGTCGAAGCCAATTTTGTGGACCTCAAGATGTGTTTTATAGGGAGTAGCTCCGTAGGGGAAATGTGATAATTTGCGGTTTCACTAGGGAAGTCATAGAGTGATTTAGTGCAGGTGTAATTTGGATTCTTAGTTTCATTAAGGAAGGTGTTTTTAGTTCATGTGCACCATTAGTTCTTCTAGGGCAATATTAATAATGAAAGTTAGCATCGTTGGTCTTGCTTGGGAATTCGATAGTTTGTAAGGAATTTGGTACTCCAAAAGGGATTTTATTTCGAGAAATAATGTTCTCAAATTTATGCGAATTCTCTTGGAATTTTTGGTATTTTGTTTGGCATATTTGTGAAAAAAAATTGAGAGGACTATCGATGGGCAGGCACGAACTCCTAGGTTTTGGGTGGAAGGGGAAAGGGTAGTACTTATAGTGAATAACTCCTGAAGGAGAAATGGGTGATATTCTACCATTAGCATTTCTATTTTATGACCGTGGGGGTTATGGTAGGTCGGTCTAGATGCTAAGGTTGTAGGCATATGAGTTTTAGTACATCTGGTCATAGGGGAGAGAGAGTGGTGCAATAGATCTTGGAGGTTGAGGTGACATCCAAATATGTTTCTTTCCTTTTGGGATTTTCCCGCAGATTCATCGGTGTGATTAGAGGAGCTTGTCATTGATCATATTGTACGACAAATGTAGAGATTTTGTACCTTAAAAAGAAACTCAAAAAAGGAAAAACATGAATCTTTTATTTTATTTTATTGATTTAGTGGCTTAATCTACTTGCACTTTAATTTTTGCTGAGGTTTTTGATAAAGAGTAGGAAAAATGTGTTTTTTGAAATTCCTGAATAGAGGAAGGCCTAGGAGGCTTAGTTGCAAAAAAATCTTCCCTTTGTAGGGACTTATTTTTAGAGAAAGTGGGAAAAAATCATTTTCTATTTTTTTTTTTTGGAATTTTTGAATAAGTGAAGGCCTTAGAGGCTTGTTTGGTATACAGATGAGGAGATGGAAATCTTGATGGCAAGGTGCAAGTGGCCTTTGTGGGATTATATGGAATCTGACGTGTATCGAAGAAATTGTAATGATAATGCCTTTGCTAGTACTATGGTCATGGGATTGACTACTAGGCTTTTGATTGTGATGGGTGACCTGAGGGCCAATCCTAAGGTATTTACGATATTGTCTTGAATGTCAAACTACTATAGTCTTGCGATGGTTGTTTTAAAGGAGACCTTGAATGTCCTGGATGCATGGAAGGAAGGTCGGGCTGACTTTCTGCGGGGCAGCCCAGTTATGCTGTTTATATTTTTTTCGAGGGATTTTGCTTGGAAGCCCCTCTTAAGTACCCTCTATTAAGTGTTCCTAATTACTTTACTTGGCCCTTCCTCTTTTTCATCCCTTTGACATAGAATTGGGTGTACTAGTTTGTGGAGCACGGGGCTCGATGCCTTTTTGGTCTGTTCCATGGTGGGGGGACTTATAACCCGTTTTACAATTAGAGTAAAATACCGGTATGTATGGATAGTTGGTATTCGCCAAACTTCCTTTAATTTTTCTTGGTGCATTCAGCACCAAGTAGGATTGGAGCAGATCTTACCTCTTCGTATGACTAATTTCTTACCCATAGAGGACTTGATCGAGTCCTTAAGGATAATACTAGAGCCTCTGTGATAGTATCATCAGTCGTTTAAAAATCCGCCACAATCCATTGGAGGGGCTTGGCTTGTATCCAGGGATTGTTTAAAGTGGTTGTATAAATGGGTGATAAGAAAGATTTTAGAGGAGGAGACTGGATAAACATGGCTTGTTTTATCTGATACAATGGAGGAAGCGATTATGGTTTCATCGAATCTTGTCAAAGCATATCATTGCATGTTGTGTATTCAAAATACTAATCAGGACAGTAAGACTTGGGAACCAACAAAAAGAAGGCAATGATGTTGAGGTGGGGTCATGTGGTAGCTAAGGATAAGGTTTTGTGAAGCTTTTTATGTTTGGTTTTTTATGGAGAATTCATGTGGGTGTAGGTGTTTTTGTATGTTTTTAGATTTTCTTGTGAAGCTAGTTATTGGAAGGAATTATTAGGTTGTAAGTTAGGTTGTGAGGGGAATTGCTTGTTTGACTCCCATTACTGATATTTTATTAACAATCATAGTCCTTGATTTGGAATAAAAGTAATTTTAGCTTATTTTGGTGTGTACTTTGATAAATTTTGTATGTGAATTATCTATACCAATCACTGAGGCATACATAATTATTTTGTTCATGTAAATGATGAGATAGATAGTCTTTCTCATGGAAAGAAAAGAATGCCATTTTGTGAAAAAGAAAAGACTGTGCCCATACATGTCGTATGGATTGCCTACGTATCTCTATGAGTTTTGAAAATTTATGAGCTTCATTTCAAAAAGGGTGTTTTGAGAGGATTAAGTCCCATTTAGTTTTGGGTAAGGGGTAATGAAGAAAATTTTCTTTAGAATAGAAGGGGGTAAGAAGAGTCATAGAACACTGAGAGTTTGGATTAATGGTAGAAGTTCTTAAGACGGTCCAGATTGATTAGACGCACCATCTCTTCTCCGTCGTGATCTGTGAACACAATGATGTCACCTGACATAATTTTTTTCACTGTGTAGGGACTGAACCAATTTGGTTTGAACTTCCCTCTAGGATCCTAGATGGGTTCTACGATCTGTTTGAGGTCAAGGTCTTCTCTTTGGACACCGCGGTCCTTGACTTCCCATTGAATGTTGACGTGATCTAGTGATGGTATGCATGTATGCCGTATAGATACTTCTGTGTATTTTCATATAAGAGTGAGAGTTTGTTGTAGCGACTCTGATGCAATTCTTCCTCATTAACTTTTGATTTGATCATGACATGTAGAGAAGAGACTTCTAGCTCGACGGGGAGAACCGTCTCCATGATGTATACCAGAGAATATGGGGTAGATCCAATGGGTGTCCTATTAAAGGTATGTTATCCCCATAGGGCATATGGGATCCGGTAAGCCCAGTCCTGCAGCTTTCAGTCATCTTGATAATTATGGTTTTAAGGCTATTGTTGTCTACTTTGACAGTACCATTGGTTTGAGGTTGGTAGGGGGAATATTTATGTATCTGGATTATCTACTCGTCGACTAATTATGTGACCTCAACCTCTAAGTGGAGTCCATTGTTTGATGAGTAGCCCCATATCATCATATGATGTTTTTTCTAATAAACTTGGCCACTTTATTTGAATTCAACCCTGCGTAAGACTTGGTTTCCACCCATTTTTGTGAAGTAGTCAATGGTGACCAGGATAAGCCCATGCCCTTATAAAGCTTCGGGAGTGACCTTCCCTATGATGTCTATGCCCCAAGTAGTAACGAGCTTGGGAGAGGTCATGTTGTACAATTCCCAGGGAGGTAAGTGTTGATAGTTAGCACATTTTAGGCCTTTGAGGCATCTCAGAACATAAGTAATGCAGTCTTGGATCATAGTTTTCCGATAGTACATTTGATGGGTGATTTTCTTAGTAAGCATGTGACTATTCATGTGGGGGACCATTCCCCACTATGAATTATTTGCATTATTCCTTCAATATGAGCCCCTGCTATGCAATGAAAATAGGTTCCATCCAAGTTTCTCTTAAAAAGTGCTTTGTTACAGATGATGTACTAGGCGACTAGTTTGCGAAGGGTCGCACGGTCTTTATTATCTGCATCTTAGGTATACCTACCATATTTGAGAAGGCACCAAATATCATAGTACGATAATCCTTCCATGTCGAAGTCTTCTTCGGTGACAAGCTCAATGTGATAACAATGAGTGGGTGTAGTTTTTTTCTAAACCAAGAAAGGGGCTATTGTTATACCATCAAGTATATCGACCATGGAGGCTATGGTTGCTAGGGCATTAGATAGGACATTCTTTGAATAAGGAGGTAATGGAAGGTGACATCTTTGAACTTAGAGGCAAGCTCTACTAAATGGGCATGGAGGTAAGGATCTTCTCATCTTTGGATTTCTAATTTCTGAGAATTTATTTGATAATAAGGGCAGAGTGCCCATTTACATGTCGGTGCTTGATGCCTTTCTCGAGGGAGATCTTAAGATATACAGTGCATGCCACGTATTCTGTCATGGTATTAGTGCAAGGGTAATCTAGCTTGATGGCAATGGTAGTGTGAGAGTCATCGTGAGAGATCAGGAGTATTCCACTACCATATTATTTCTTATTGTCAGCCCGTATAAAGAATATGTCTTCATTAGGGAATGTATTCATTAGGGAATTCATAAACCACAACCTTGGTTCCTTCCATAGGATGATAGGTAAGGTAGTCAGAGATGGACATCCCCTTCATGGCTTTCTGTGTGATGTACACAATGTCAAACTTAGCTAGTAATATCAACTATAGGGCCATTCGGCTTGAAGAAGTAGGTTTCTCTAGCATGTACTTTATGGGATCCATTCGGGATACTAGTCTGACAGGAAAAGTAAGCATGTAGTGCCATAGTTTCTTCATGACCCACACCAAGGTGACACATGCTTTCACTACGGTATTATACTTGACTTCATATCCTGCTATCTTTTGACAAGCATTATAAATGGATTTTTCCTTGTGAGATTATTGGTGTATTGGGCTAGCAAAGACCCTATTGTGGTATTACTGATAGTCAAGTATAGGAAGAGGGGGACCTGGATGCTGAGGAATGAGCACCGTAGGTTGTTTGAGGTATCACCTTATTTGGTTAAAGTATTCTTGGAACAAATCATTCCAAAATTTAGTTGAATATTTTTGGAGAAATTTGAAAATGGGTTTGCAGATGGAGGTCAGTTGTCTAATGAACCTACTTATGTATTGAATCTTACCCAGGATTCCTCATACTTCTTTCTCTGTCTGGGATGATGGAATCTCGAGAATGGATTTTAATTTGGCAGGGTCTTCTTTAATCCATTTTTCACGGTCCATCAATCCAAGAAGTTTCCCTTTAGTGATGCCGAAGACACTCTTCTATGGGTTGAGATGCATCTAATACAATCGTAGTTTCTCAAAGAATTTCCTTAGGGCAGGGTTGTGACCTTACTGAGTCTTGAACTTGATGATCATGTTATCCATATAGAGCTCGACTTTTTTTATGAATGAGGTCATTTGTGATAGTTATGGGACCTTTGGTAGGTTGCCCCGATTTTTTTAACCGAAACAACATGACGGTGTAGTAGAAAGTTCCCTAGGGGTAGTGAAGGAAATTTTCTGTTAGGGGTCAGGGTGCATTTTGATCTAGTTATAATAAGGGAATCCCTCAAAAAATATTTTGAGGGCATGGCTCGACGTGTTGTCCATGATCATGTCAATATTAGGCAGAAGATAATCATCCTTCGGGTATGCCTTGTTCCAATCCCAATAATCGCAGTACATACAAAATTTTAGTCTTAATTTTGGCATGGGGATGATGTTTACAATCCACGTGGGTTTTCAACCACATGAATGAAACCCACATTCAGCTGTTTGACTACTTCTTATTTGAAAATGAGGGACCATTCCGTTTGTAGCTTTCTTAATAATTGCTTGACCGATTTATATTCCGAATATGTCATCGTAGGACCACACAAGACGTCCACGAACTCTTTCAACAAATCTTTGAATGATGTCCACTCTTGCTTATTGAGGGTGGACCTAGAACCGAGATAATAACAATAATCTCATCATCATTAGTTTGAATACGGTTATGTTGTTTATTATTTTCCTTACTGAGATCAGTTAAGAATTGTCCATTTACAAAATCATCATCATCAAAAGTTTTATTTAAAGCAACACAATTAATGTAAGTCACAACAAGATACTCAAAATATTCGTTTACTTCTTTCTCAAGTAATACTACATTGATTACTTCATAAAAAAAGGGCTTGTTTATATTAATATGACAAATAGGAGAAACAAAAACTGAAAAGGATAACTTTTCTCAAACAATGCTCTGATACCAATTTGAAAAGGATAACTTTTCTCAATCAATGCTCTGATACCACATGTTTGAATGTCAAGCCCCCAATTTGAAAATCAAAATCTTTTTACTTCACAAAGATAATTTCCTTTTAGATGCGGAAGCGAAAGATGATGATTCAACTTAAATAAAAAAATTAATTTCTTATCAAATTAAAATTAAACAAAGTGAAATTAGATGGAAACACACACACAATTTTGATTTCATTTAAACACAAATAATTAACCCAAGTCCTAGAAATTTGCCTAAGTCATATTTCTCAATTTTACCAAATTAGGTCAAACCAATTTTACCAAATTAAATTGATGACTTGAATTAACTATACATTACCCAATATTTATTTAGCACCAAAATAAATTAAGTAGTGATATAAACCAAATTTTATCTTTTTACCTAAGCATGTGTTCTAGGTGATATAGCAAGATAAAATTAAACAATGAATCACTACGCCATGATGTACGAGGAAAAACCCACAACGGGAAAAAACCTCGGACGGCCCTGGCCTCAAATCCACTAAGTATGGTTTTACAAATATAAGACAGTAAGACTTACAACACTCGACTCAATCCCTCTAAAGCCCGGACGCTTCTTCTTGTATACACCTCCGCCTAACGAATAACCACGGAGCTCCACCGTGGTCTCGGATTCCACCGATCGGACTTTATATGGTCACCGCCACCCGAACAAGGAGCCTTTCTCCAAGTGGTCAAATCAACGCAAATTTGTTCTTCTTTGTGGGATGTAGAAGAAAACCCAAACCATCTCTTCAATGCGGTAGAGATGAACTCGGTGCCTAACTCCAAGCAATGTATATGTATAGAGTGGAACTTGGATTAAACAAACTTTGGATGTGAAACACATGTTTAAAAGATTTTTCTTGAAAACCAAAAACACTTAAAAAATGAACTTTTTCCTTTTGGAATTATGCTCTCAAAATCTCTCTTGGAGATGGACGATAGTGAAAAAGTTAAGTGGAAAAAGTTAGTTCTTGCACATATTAAGTCTGCCCAAAAAGTTAGTGGGAAAAGAAGTGGGAAAGTGGGAAAAAACTGCTTAAAACTGCCATTTAACTGTTCCAGCCAAAACTCGTTCGAACTTCATTTTCGTTCGAACAAAGTCTCGTTCGAACGAGGCTTCTAATGAAGTTCCTGTGTGAAATCGTTAAAAATCTCGTTGGAAATCTCGTTCGAACATCATGTTCGTTCGAGCGACATTCTAGTGGCCTTTTGGGTAACTCGTTGGCAAACTCGTTCGAACAACATATTGTTCGAACGACAATCTCGTTCGAACGATATTTCGAACGATTTTCCAGAAAGTTAAAAAAATTAGTTTTAGCCCATAAACTTCATATACTTTATTTTAAAGTTTTAATAAAATCTTTCTGAAAATAAACAACAATTTTAAATAAACTACACCTAATATAAAATTTTCCAAGCTCCTACATATATATATTAAAATTCATTCATACCTTAGGAGTAAACGAAACATTATTGATGACGTATAAACGAGGCACTACAAACACAGTATTTGATGAATCTTTATGAACTTTGCCGCTACGTCTTCAACTTTAGTGTGTCATAGTCTTGAAGGATGATCAATAACTCTATCCGAAATTGAGCCAAAACTACAACCGACTCAATTGGAAATTTGTGTCCTTACAAATCTCCCCCTTTGGCTATTCCGGGACAAAAACAAAACAAAAATCCTAAAGGGACGTCAAGCTCTACTAGACTGACAAAAATGTCCCTCCCAAAATAAAAATACAATGCTTGACCCAAACAACCCATGGATCAATCTTTGCCGGCGGTGAAAGTTGCTATTTGGAAGAATTACTTCACACTTAAGCAAACTATCAAACGCATAGGGAATATCAAAATATTAAATGCAATTATAATAATTACTCCCCTTAAATTAATTCTCCCCTTTATCAACTATGAACAACTTAGAAAGACGGCTACCCCTAAGTTAAATCTCCCCCAAGTTAAGATATGATTATAATAGGAATAGATACCATTTCTCCCCCTATCATTCTCCCCCTTTTTGTTATGGAATAGACAAAGGCTAAAGAATCAAACATTAACTTATCTTCCCCAATTAAAGAAAATACACCCCTTAAACTAAACAAGGGATAAATATAATGGGATGACAAGATAAACATGATATAGTGCATAAAGTGATGAGAACATTAAAGTACATAGGCAACAAAATCATAACTAATCCATACAAATGAATACAAACTATGATGTGAAAACAGATGATACCAAATTGACAAATAAGATTCAAAGCATGTGATATCAAATAAACTACGCAACAAATAAGGTACCAATTATGAATTGAAGCATAAATGGACTAACTAAACATTTCAAAGACTTAAACAAAATATCATATATATGTATACACAATAGATACAAGCTAAGCATAAGTACACACATATAGATATAAACACCAAAATGACACAAAACTAAATAACATAAGATTTTGCACACTCTTATAGCATACATGTGTCATATGGAAATGGAAGTGTTGGGGTGCGAACAAGATACCAATGAATTAAAACCCAATCACTTAAACGTGTTCACATAGTTCGCATTTGATTGCAAAGCTTTATCAACTAGAAATTAGCATTTATGTCACAGGATAAAGTGAACTAATAAATAAACAAACACAATGCATACAAGCCTAGCAAGTTGATGATTCTACAAACCAATAGAGTCATGACATTGAAAGCGCAACTAGGATAAACGGACATTGGGAAAATCGTTCATATATGATCCAAACTCCCTTAATAAGCATATATATTATTCTTTTGAATGAATAAATCAAATAAAAAAATTAGGCCTTGGCAAATATTTTCTTTTTAATGCCATATTTTCTTTTAGGCCTTTGGACCACGTATTCCTTTTAGGTCCAAGCAAACGGTGGCTTACTATTCGCAAAGGATAATAAATCCTTTCGGATCCCTTCCCCGTGCACATTTATATCTATCATTTTTATATCACACAAATCTCACGTGTAAAGGATTTTGACATACACTAGTCCTCCTAAGTCACATAACATGTAGATGACAAGATTGGTAGGAGAACACCACGCAAAGCTCAAATATAACATGTGACATTAAGGTTCAAAAAGCTCGTGCATGTGTGTAAAGGCATATAAAAGTGAATCCATTAAGCAAGTCAAACTTAAGCTACTCCATGTTAACATGATAAAGAACATTTTAAGGATTAAAATTCTAACCAAAAGTTCTAGTCACATGGAAGCGGAATGAGGATCCAAACACAAACACATGCCAAAAATGTGTGTAAAACCAAAAATACACACAAAATAAAATCTTTTTGAGTTTTTAAAATTTTTAAACCAAAAATAAAAATATATACTCAAAAGACAAACAAAAATCATTTGAATTTTTTATTAAGCTCAAATTACCAAGAGATAAAAACCCAAATGATAAACAAAAATCTTTTTGTATTTTTCATTTAATCCAAACAAAAATGAAAGAAATATAATACAAAAGATAAACAAAAATCATAATTCTAGCATATGATTAAGCATGGGGCATATACTAGAAAATGATTAAACATGCATACACCTAGCAATGATATATAACATGAAGCACAAAAAGCAAGAATATGCAAACAAAACTAACACATTCAACCTTTGAATTTAGCAAGAGAGGTTTTATGTGAAAGAAAACGAGAATCAACAAATCTAATATCTAGCACGTCAAAAAAATGATTTCTGAACGAGTATAGATGTATATTTAAAATGATGGGATTTGGAAACAAATTAAATGATAGACATAAACTTCCTAGGATTTCTTTTAAGATAAAAAAAAATGACCTAAGGTGACCTTTCCTACCACAATGCAAGCATGTGAAAACATGAGGAATGATACCTACGGTGTGAACCTTTTTAAAGTCCTTGGATAAAGTTTACCCTCTAAAACAAACAATGATTTTAGCTTTAGCAACGGAAGTATTTGAACAAGATGTGCTAGAACCATTACTACAACTACTCGAGTCTTGTAAATCATTTTTCATTTTTAAAATTTCGGGCTCAAGTAATAAATTAGACTCCTCAAATTGATGGGACTCCTTATTTAAATTTTCTATAACTCCTAGAAGATTATCACGCTCTCCCTCAATGTGAGCAAACTTGTCCCTAAGAGTCTTTTCTCGACTATCACTCTCTTTCTTGGACTTTTCTAAAATATTAAAATTACGATTTAAGTCCATGAGCTTTTCATGAAAAATATCTTTTTGAGTTAGGGAGATTTACAAAAACTCAATTTTAGTTTTAAAACAAGAATTTTTAATTTCAAGAAATTTAATTCTTTTTGCAAATATCAAATTTAATTCTCTTAATTTTTCATTACACTTATTAATCTCATTAAATTCCTCTGGAATAGAAAAAAATTCATTATCATTAGAAATGGACAAATTATCATTAAGGCGTCCCATTGAGAGATACAAAAAAAATTGAGAGTGAGTAAAAATTGAACCACTTAAAAATACAAGGAGCACAAAAATTTTAAAAGTCGAAAAACGGATCTTTGACGCGATAAATTAGCGCTCTGTCTCTGATACCAATTTGAAAAGGATAACTTTTCTCAATCAATTCTCTGATACCAATTTGAAAATGATAACTTTTCTCAATCAATGCTCTGATACCAATTTGAAAAGGATAACTTTTCTCAATCAATGCTTTGATACCACTTGTTTGAACGCGAGGGCGCCAATTTTTAAATCAAAATCTTTTTACTTGACAAAAATAATTTCATTTTAGATGCGGAAGAGGAAGATGATGGTTCAAGTTAAACACCAAATTTAAATTTCTTATCAAATTAAAATTAAACAAGGTGAAATTAGATGGAAACACACACACAATTTTGATTTCACTTAAACACAAATAATTAACCCAAGTCCTAGAAATTTGCCTAAGTCATATTTCTCAATTTTACCAAATTAGGCCAAACCAATTTTACCAAATTAAATTAATGACTTCAATTAACTACACATTACCCAATATTTGTTTAGCACCAAAATAAATTAAGTAGTGATATAAAACAAATTTTATCTTTTTACCTAAGCATGCGTTCTAGGTGATATAGAAAGACAAGATTAAACAATAAATCACTACACCGCGATGTACGAGAAAAAATCAACAACGGGAGAAATCCTCAGACGACCATAGCCTCAAATCCACTAAGTATGATTTTACAAATACAAGACAGTAAGACTTACAACACTCGACTCGATGCCTCTCAAGCCCCGACGCTTCTTCTTGTATACACCTCCACCTAGCAAATAACCATGGAGCTCCATTGCGGTCTCAGAATCCATCGATCAGACATTATATGGTCACCGCCACCCGAACAAGCAACCTTTATCCAAGTGGGTAAATCAATGCAAACTTCTTCTTCTTTGTGGGATGTAGAAGCAAACCCAAACGATCTCTTCAATGCGGTTGAGATTAACCCGGTGCCAAACTCCAATCAATGTATATATATAGAGCAACTTGGATTAAACAAACTTTGGGTGTGAAACAAGTGTTTAAAATATTTTTCTTGAAAAATAAAAACATTTAAACAATGAAATTTTTCCTTTTGGAATTATGCTCTCAAATTCTCTCTTGGAGATGGAGGATAGTGAAAAAGTTAAGTGGAAAAAGTTAGTTCCTACATATATTAAGTCTGCCCAAAAAGTTAATGGGAAAAGAAGTGGGAAAAAAACTTCTTGAAACTTCCATTTAATTCTTCCCGTAAAACCTCGTTCGAACGACATTTTTATTCGAACGAAGTGTCATTCGAACGAGGCTTCTAATGAAGTTCTAGTTCGAACTCGTTAGAAATCTCGTTCGAAATATCGTTCGAACATCATGTTCCTTCGAACGACATTCTAGTGGACTTTTGTGGAACTCATTGGCAAAATCGTTCGAACAACATATTGTTCGAATGACAAACTCGTTCGAACGACATTTCAAACGAACTTCCAAAAAGTTGAAAATTTTAGTTTTAGCCCAGAAACTTTATATACTTTATTTTAAAGTTTTAATAAAATCTTTCTAAAAATAAACAACAGTTTTAAATAAACTACACCCAATATGAAATGTCCCAAGATCCTATATATATATGAAAATGCATTCATACCTTAGGAGTAAACGAAACATTGTTGATGACATAGAAACAAAGCACTACAGACACGGCATTTGATGAAGCTTTATGAACTTGGTTGCTACGTCTTCAACTTTAGTGTGTCATAGGCCTGAAGAATGATCAATAACTCTATCCTATGACTCAAACATTTTTGCCCACAATTGAGCCAAAACTACAAACGACTCAATTGGAAATTTCTGTCCTTATAAAAACAAGTGCAGCGGTTTCATAAACGGGATAAATAGCAGGGCTTGGTTGGTCTTGAGCCGGTAGGATCAGGATGGCATGAAGTTTAAGAGAGGTACCTCAGTAGTTTTGATTTTAACGAACAAGCCTGATGGTGAAGCTTCTTCGTGGACCATGCAAACACTCAACACCAGTTTTTATAGGTCAAATGATTGCTCACATTCGCTAAACTCGGAGTTCTCAATGATTTCCACGATTTCCTCGATCATAGTTTTCACCACGTGCTTCCATTCTTTACCTTGGGCATTGTCATCTTTGAATATGATCTCTAGTCTCAATTTTATTTTTATCTTAGCGGGGTCATACCATAGTTTGAAGCATCCAAAAAAGGGTAAGTCTTCACTCCTGAGTTCGCTTTTCAAGGTATTAAAGTCATCACCCCTTTTGGTAATGATGATGTCGTCTAGCCAAGATTAATAGATGCATTTGATAAGCTTTATGGGCTCATTAAATGGTCTTCCCACTCACTAAGGAAGTTCAGAAGTGAAGGGACTAGATGTCCCTGAAGTTTCAAGGATGTGAGAAACTTAAGGATGCTACATATCGGAAATGATCTGAACGACATCGTCCAGACTGATTTCCTCTATGTTTACCATCCACTCATTAGATTATTATTCCCACTTCCATGAATAATCCATTGAATTTCTCATAGTGGATGGTCATCTTTATCGTCAAATTTAGCCCAAACCTTCAAAGTTGATCTAGTACCGAAGGCAGTTCCATGCATCCCCCTTCTGGTCGAGTGAGGATGGAAATAAAGGCTCAGGAGGAGTGATAGAGCTTGATAAACAAAGCATATAGAGTGCAAGAGCAAGTATGGTCAGACCTTGAGAGGTTTGGGTGAGATTGTGGAGGTGTCGGGTATTTTGGTAGGAAAAATTGTGGTAGGAGGTTCAAATTCATGTGTAAAAGACATTTGATATACCTGAGTGTACGTCAATTACATCATGATATTGCTTATCTAAACGGTACGTGTGGCAGAAAATTCGGTAAACTCAACGTACATGAATAATTACCTTATTATATTCATCCCTTCATGAGTTTGGTCGAGCGAAAAGAAGCGTGGAAAACCATCCAATTTACGTTCAAGGTACAATGCCAATGAAAGGTGTGAATCATATCGCTTAGGTTAACCACGCCCCATAGGATTGGCACCCTTCCCAAAATGATCCCTTAGCACGGGACAAAATTTTGGTCAATATTGTCGTGCTCTGGTAATATAGTGTGCAAAAATGCATGAGTCTTAATTAGTATCTGTTGGAGATTTTTTTTATATTCTAAGAAAAGGGAGTATTGTCATTATGAGGAACAATATACAAATAACATGAAATAAAAAGTAAATCTAGCATGGAGCATGAAAAGTATACTAAGAATGATGATGGGGAAGCATGTGAATATACAAGTGAGTGAGGTATGTAAGGTTATAGAATGACATAGGAATTGTGTAGGTGAAAAATAATGTGAATCTATAGAAGTAATGGTGTGTTCTAGTGAGACTAAGCATGGATCATCCACATGAGGTGTGTGAGATGTGCAAGTGAGCATAGAGATATACACAAGTGAGAGAAGTTATGGTGTGTGTTAATGATGCGAAGCATGGATAATATATAAGTAGTGTGTGGAACGTATAAGTAAAGGTGAGACTACATACAAGTGTGAGTGTGCGAAGTGTGCATGGAGAATCTATACGCGTGCATATAAAGTTAAGCATGGTGAGCATGTATAAGTGAATGAAGAGTGATATATACATGATAAGAGAGCATTGGATAAATGTACTAGAAGTGAGCATAAGAGTAAAAGGTAATCTACAAGTCGAGGAATATCAATGCATGTAGAAAAGCAGGTGAGTAAATAAATAGCACCCATGTGAAGATAGAGTCTAATCCTCTTGAAAGTCCCCATCAGGGCTTCCACTATGTCCATTTCGGGTTGAATTCCTCTAATGCAGGCTCGAGTCTTGAAGTCAGGATGAGGGAAGGAATAAGGTTTCTTCCCTCTATCTCTATTCCTTTTCTTCGCATTGCATGTGGGTGATTCGAAGATGTGGAGATCCTCTTTCCTGCACTCATGTTGGCATCTTCGTGGTCTAGCCTTAGATATAAAATTAGTTGTCATCAAATGGGGGAACATGAAGAGATTGACTTGCCAACCTGTTTTGCTAAAAATTGATAAAAGAATGTCGTCGCCTCAAAAGAATGACATTAAAGTCAAAGTAATGTATATGAAACCAAATTATTTGAAGATCTGGGGATAATTTACGGATTGGGAAGATGTTAGGAACCCATTCCACACTTTTGGTCTCACATGTGATATGTTAATCTTCTCCTTTTTTCTCTATGGTGTGTGAGCACATGTGTGTAATATAAGTAACGGGAAAATGGAATTATCTACATCACGTCTTGGAATTGACGAAGTGGACTCATCCGTAGTAGTGTACCCAAAAATACTAATAAAAATATGACATAAGTATTTGTCGAATCACGAACCATTATGGAATAGAGAATCTGCACGTCAGAGGAGACACAAATATGTAGGATTCCATGACTCCCGAAAATAGATATAATATAATACAATACAATATAAAAGATATAAAATGGAATGGGAGGACTCGAATACTGGGATTCGCCCAAGACGTCTACATAGCCCAAGGGGCATCGAAGTACACTTAGTTCAAAAATAGCATAGTGGTAGGGTTCAACTCATAAATCCAAATGTAAGAATCCTCTTTTGTGTTTTTGAGAAAAATGTGTTTAAGTGTGAAAGTGTGAGAAATTGGAAGTCTTACTTTTGCAATTTATGAATAAACCCTACATTTGTCTTTTTGGGGGTTTTAGGAAAATAAGTTATATTCAATACTACTAATAAAAAGAGAATATTATTTTATGTGAGACGATAAGCCAAAAACTAGGAAATATCATAAAATGAGAACAAAGTGAATAATAGCACTAAATGAATAAAATTAGAAAAAGAGTGAGGGATGAACCTCCCAGATAGATCTTTGTTGTGAATTTAGAATGTAAGTATGCTGATTTTTAAAGTGGCATGAGGGTAATAATGTAGGATGAGGTGAGTAGCTAAGTGAGGTGAGAGAATGTTGGAAAATGGATCTTTTTGGAAAAGGAAAGGCTCTTATTTCAAGGAAAATGTTTGCTTACTGCTTAAAGGGACCTCTTTCCAAAGGTGAGGTCATGACCCTTTTATATTGGAATTTTGGATTAAGGGGGATGACAACTGGCACGGCCCCTGGCCTACCTATTGTCAAAAGGCGTGCCTTGATGGGTAAGGAAAAGTACACCCTACCAATAGGGAGGGTATCTGGGGTGCTTATAGGAAGTTTGAAATAGATTTTTTAAAAAATAGTGCATTTTACTCAAGTTCGAATCATGCATGGATGGGACCATTCGAAATAGAATTCAGAGCCCTTCAAGAATCCATTGAGACACTCCCGAGTTCGAGAGTTGACCAAGGTCAAATGGGGCTCAAAAGCACCTGATGGTCTCTAAACGGACATTTTTAGAGGAAAATGGTCATTCATACGAACCATTAGGCCTATTGAGCATGAGATTGAGCTTCTCTTAGGCTGGAGAGTTGATTGGAGTCAAACAAAGTTAGGAAGCACCCGATGGCCTCTTAATCATTACTCGGCGTAAAATAAATCATTCATGAGGATTGTGAGGTCGGTTTATGAGCGGGATGGATAGTTGGAAAGGTGATTTAGAGACCTTAGTAGTTTCATTGGGCTTTGTGTAGGTTATAGAGTTGTCCAGAATCAAATGGAGACTGAGAGCGCTCGGTGGCCCCCAGATCAGTACTCAGACTATGACCTATGGGTTTATGCTTAATGGATGAGTGTTAGGGACCTAATGAGGTTCTTAGGTGGATCCTATGATGGGGTGTCTACAAGAGGATAAGTTACAAATTTCTAAGCAATAAAAGAAGAATTTTGGACCAAAGTCCAAGATTGCTAAAAATGACTGTTGCTATTAATTTTGGAGAATCAAATCATATTGTGCAATTTTTAAAAAAAAAAGAAAATACTTGAGAAAATGAGACAAAAGGTATAATTTATGACAAACGATTTGAGAATAGGTGAAATAAAGTATGAAAGAAGGTTTGAAAAGAAGAATGTTGATGTTGATGTCTAAAAATGGACTCAATCCAGATTTATAATCACAGATAAAAATATAGTATGTTAATCAAATCACACGCACACAAGGGAAGAGATTTTTAGAGTGACTTAGTTGTTAAATATCCTACATCCACTGTTAGTATTATTTTGTACGAGTTATCATAACTTAGTATGCTGTGAATATGAGTGATTCGAGTTGTCCCTTCAGCTAAGGGAATATTTTATATTTATAATGGTGCAAAACCCTAGAGATGGAACACCTTTATATGGCCATGCATTTAGATCTATGTATAATGAATGAAACTCTTGGAATTCAGTACTCGTTGGCATCCCATCCAAGTAACTTTCGATCATCCTCATGGTTGGCATTCTGAAGTTAGTTGGCCCTCCAACGAAATATGTATCTATGATGTCGATCATGGTGGTTTGTTGCCCACATAGGAGGACAAGTGTAGATTTATCATTGGTCCACATAGGAGAGTAACTTTTATATACAATAAAATCCCCCAATGATCAAAGCTTGTATGGCCCAAAAAATTGCTTGGCATACTGTTTCTAGTGTTTGGTCGGCTGCAGACCTCCCATAATTGTAAAAAATTTCACTGGTAGTGTTGATAATGGCATTTTTTAAAATAATTCAAACTTTTTTAACTTCCAAAGGGCACGATGGTCGTTTGACGCTTTGGGAAGCGTGTTATTGGTTGTAGTTCAATCGTTCGTTCAGTTAATCATTTCATTCCCATTTATCTAGGCAACCTATATATGTAGAAAATTTCCCTTTTTTCTTTTCACCTCAAACCTTCTACATTTAAATGTTTTCCTTCATCTTCAATATTTCTTTGTATGATAATTTGTTGCCATTATTTTTTCTTCAATTCTTCCAGTCAACTTAGATCCCCTGTAAACCTTATTTCCCTCTTTCTCGGTTTTATCATATTTTTCTCTATTTGCACCATGGTTCACATTATAAACGGGGGTTCATTATATGAGTTTAGAGAATAAAGAAAAATTCCATATTGGGTAGATTTAGAGATAGCCCAGGGTCCCATAGATGTGTATTCCTTTCCTGGTGGTCACTGGGACCCTACCGTATTCATAGCTTGAGTGTGGCATCACTTTTCCACCAAACTGATTTTTCTTCAATTTTGTCAATACCTTGACATGGTTCCTGCTCGGGTGGCACCAAACGCTTGGAGGATTGTAAATGATGTTATTAGATTGAATGAGATTGATGGGACCCATATTGGAATTCACGAGTTGATGTTTTTCTATAGTGAGGCACTGTTGGTGAAATTACAAATTATTTGAAGACTAAGTAAGCAAAAAGGTATTTACTAGTGAATTTACCAGATTGCTATAAGGATCATTGGGATTATGATGTAGTTGTTAAGAACTGGTAACATGCTCGCCTTCTAGAGGGAGTATCATACACTTGTTCCAAGTGTCCTCAAACACGGCATGGCATAGGTTGTAATTCTTTTCTTTAATTTCATCGTTTATTATGTATTGCTGAATTTAGTCAACTAACTTTGTTATTCCTTTTTTATACAGAGGAAAGTAAAAATAGGTGTCCCAAAGAATGGGAAATTAACATTGAAGAGCTCAAATTTCTATGGGGACTTAACCATAGGGTTAGAGAGGATCATCCCGGAGTTGCTTCTTTGGTGTTAGAATACAAGAGTTATATCACGTACTTTATTGCTCGACCAACACTCATGCTTCCCCAAGTTACTATCAACTTACAAGAGAATCCAGTACCCACTCCTTGAGCTATAGAATCTGCTTGTGCTGAGTTCACCCATGGAGGAAATTCTTTCTCATTTGAATCCTTTGACATTTCTGAGATCTCACTTTCTCCTCCAGCCGATATTATTAAGAGGAAGATTCCCAATTTGATGAGTAGGCCCTTATTTCCTCCTCCCAAGAAAAATACTGACACTAGTAAGAAGTCAGTTCAGAAGAAATCATAAACCAATGAAAAGAGGTCTGGTACTGATGAGACTTAAACTATCGAGTTTTAATTTTAGATATTGAAGAAAGGTTTGCTAGACCTTTAGAAACAGGCCCAAAAAACATTGGCTACAAAGAAGACTCTGGCCTAACAATAAGAGTTAGTGAGAAAAATCTAAGTTGACCTTGACATTGGGTCAACTTATGTTGCTGTTAACCCTGGATTTTCTAGGGGCTCAATCAGGTCTGAAACTCTTGTTACTAATAGATATGCATTATCCCCTATGCCTAAGTACAGGCTGACTGAGAAAGCTTGCCTTAATTTAGCACTAGAAATTATCTTATCTTCTACTTTTTCTTCATATTGCTAAATTTTTTCTGACTTCCAGTGTTTCCTTTTTTTTACAGTTTTTGGTTGACATTAACCAAATGATGGATAAGGACAATCAACTAAGGTCTTCCCCTAGTGAAGTAAAAGAGAATTTTAAGGGCCAAAAACAATCTATGGGTACTTCTTGAGAGGCTTTGGTATCAAAGAAGAAGTTCTGGGAAGAGGAGATGTACAAAGCTAATGATGGGGAAAATACGAAAAAAGAGAAAATAAATTCAACTAGGGAAGAGGCACAAACTTTTAAGAAGAAATTGGGTGATGTTGAAGGTATATCAAAGGCTACCGAAGATAAACTTACAGAAGCCATAACTCAGGCCCAAACTGCTGATGATAAAATGGCTGTTTTGACTTCTGAAGTTACCTCCTTAAAGACTACGAGCAAAGAAGCATTTAAGAAGGGTTAGGAGAAGGCCCTTTTTCTTCCTCTGCTCAAATTTAATATGCCAAGAAACATTCCTTCAAGGAAGGTTGGTTGAAGTCTCTAAAGGTGTTCGGTACAGAATCAAACTCCGAGCTCTTCAAAATGCATGACCCAGACACTCCTCCTAACCTCGATAAGGAGTTTGACGATGAAGAAGGGTCAGGAGAGTCTTCAATGATTCCTATTGAGTCTTCAGTGGTTCCAGAAGCAAGTGCCAACCTACCTATTACCAGACAAGACCAGGCCAAGGAGAAGGAGAAGGAGAAGGAGAAGGAGAAGGAGAAGGAGAAGGAGAAGGTTTAGTTCCTTATTATCTAGTCTTCTTTTTCTTCCTTTTTCATAGGTATTTTCTTCACTTTTATTTCTGAATGATGTATCCACCAATGTACTTCAAGATTAATTAATGAAAGAACATCTTTTTTTTTCTAAATTGTTAATTCCTTTGAATGAATTTAAATTCTTGCTAGTTTATTCTTTTCTATATTGTCTATTTCTCTAGATTTTCCCCACAAACTCATATATTTATAACTTTCCAGTTTGATGCTAGGAAGAATTCCATAATCTCTGTCGAATCGAACCTACTCAGGCGGAGTATAAATCTTCTGAAAGTTGGTCATGTTCCGATGTCTGAGGAAGACTTAGCAAGGTTACTCGGCCCCGATGTCTTCGACCAAGTTAAGGAGTTGTACATCCATCTTCATTGCCTTTTGGATAGGGTTGTAGCTAATAATGCTTATTATTACAAGATGATTAAGAAGCTGTGAGATTATCACAAACTATCCTTGTCTTTTCTTCACTCTTATTATGCGGCCAATTATAAAGCCTTAAGTAAATCAAATGCTTCTGAAGTTGTAAGGTTATATGTACTTAGGTTATTTCGTAGAATACACGCTATTAAAAAATTTTCAAGTAGAGATATATTCCAATTTTAATTTCTTTTGAAAATTTCGAAGTTATCATGAACAATTTTCAGTTAAAGCGATTGGATTGATAACATGATTACGTGAAATAAAATTAACCAATTTTATCCATTTTATCCTATGCATGCATCTAGGTGATTTAGTAATGTAAAGTGCGAAAATCACTACCACAACACGCCAATGCAGGAGGAAAACCCAAATGGGAAAAACCTCGGACGGCTGGGCCTAGACAAATCCACTACAAATAGGTTTTATAAAGGACTCATAAGACTTACAGACTTTGACTCAAACAAGACATGCTGATGTCGTCCTCTACCTCCGAATTTGTAGTGAACAAAGCTCCAACGCTTTTCTGGACATTACTCGTGTCGCGCTATCCACCGAAGCCCAAACTACCGTCTCCAATAAGCTTGATTATAGAGATCCACTGCAAGTGTGCTTGTTGAATTTCAAGTTGATTCCATTGGGTTTTGATTCAAATTTTAAAGTGTGTTGGAGAAGGATTTTAACCCAAAAGGGGAAGCTATGAATTTTTGCTCTCAAGAGTTTGTAAAACTTCCTTGTTTAAAATAACACATTTTCGTCCATTATATGAAACTGTAAAAGTAGTGGATAATAGCATTCGTGTGAAATAACTGCTGAAACATAAGTTAAAAAATTTCAAACCTGGCAGATCTCGTTCGAACGAGGTCATTCGAACGACCATTCATTCGAACGAATTATTTAACGATATTCTAAAGGAGAGTTAGATAAGTCATTAGAAATCTTGTTCGAACGAGGTCGCTCAAACGACATTTCTGATGAGCTTCTAACGAGTTTCCAGTGAGGATTGTGTAATGCCGTTAGATCCACGTCGTTCGAACGACCTGGAGAAACTTCGAACGAGATTTTTAATTTCATTAAAAAGGGTTTAAAATTAATTTCAAAAATGATTTTTATGACAATTAATTTTTTATGAACATTACTCTGTATGAAAAATTCTCGTTATGAAAAATACTCCATCAAATAAAATTGTTTTTGGTCATATACCATTTTAGAATAAAGAACTTGAAGTGCATATTGATGTCGCGTGAACTTTGGATGCGATGCTCGATTCTCTAAGGTTGTATGAAACTTAATGAGGGATGACCCAAAAGTGTTTTGTCCAACGGAATGTAGCCAATGTCCTTACAAATCTCCCCCTTGGGCTATTCCGAGACAAAATAAAATAATAAAAAATAAAATAAAAAAATTGAATTTGTTAAGCCAACCATCAAGCCGATTCTAAAGCCCGTCCCAAAAACCAAGATAAAAAGATAGACTAAGTAACACGACTGATGGTGAGCTGCAGAAAAGTAGGAGATTTATCTTACACACATGAAACAATAAATTCATGAATGCATGGGGAAATATATAATATAAAACAACGTTAACTGATCATGAGAGAATAAAGCAAGTGAAATATCATGAAAGCAAGATAATTATCATGAGTAATATATGCTATCTATTTATTAATTAACTCCCCTATCAATGTTTCTATTGTTGATTAATTAATTTCCCCTAAATTATGAACTTCCCCTATCAAGGTTTCTCCCCCTTTTTGTCCGGAAAAGACAAAAGAATAAATGTAGCCTGCTTGGTTAGAAGGAAATCAGTAGAACAATAGGCAATAAATCCAAGAAACATATGTGCACCAAATGAAGGAACATGAGAGATTACATTAAACATTAATGGAAAGACCAAATATCCAAATATTCATACATTGATTAAGAAAATGTATCCAAACGAAATTAAAAAAAAAGGTACAAGAGAAAAAAAGTAAAATAGATGTTCCGCTCATGCTCACAAGTACAAAGATGAAGTAGACTAAAACAAATAGAAATCAAGGAGCAGGGTTGTCATGTGGGGAATCATCGGGGAGGGACCTGGAACCGGATGAGCCTGCACCATGGCGCATCTCCATGTGAAGAATGGCCTCAAGGTGCTCCAAAAGTAGGGAATCCCGACGCGCTTGAGCCTCATCCCTGCGTGCTTGAGCCTCCTCACGGGGAGCTTGAGCCTCTCTATCTTACTGCATTGAAATCAAAAGCTCGTGTAACATAGCTGGGTCTTGATGCCTATCCTCATGAATCTGCTCCACCTGTGAATGAACAAACTGAATATCCTTCGATTAAATGGGTGCCGGAGCATGAGAAGAAGATGGTCTATGGGTGGCACGAGAGGGTGCATGCCTACTAGGGGCAGCAGTGGAGGAAGTGGTGGATTGAGAAGATGTGGAGTTAGAGGAAGTAAGTTGAGGAGTATCGGGGGGTAAGTGACCACGAGACCTACTAATATAGGACATATAAATTGTGTGGTGGTGGGTCACCGGGACATCGGTGGGAAGACGGAGGAAGCCGGGGGCAAGATAAAAACGAGTAATAATAGCGGCAAAGGGGAGAGCTTATCTAGCGGGACTGAGGGAAGGATTCTAACTTACCTAATGACAAGAAAAAAAAAAGGCAAGGAGATCGATGGCAGCTCTTATGCTAATGGCAAACATAACGTCCACATGCATCTTAATGATTTGGGTGGAGTTAGCACGGGGAATCAGACAAGCACACACAACCCAATTAAGGACCATAAAATACAGATACAAATATTTGTGAAAAACGCTAATAGTGTCAGGAGGGGTAAGCCAACACACGGTGCTCATAACTAGAGTGGGGTCAGGACGAGAATAGGGAGCCCAAGGGTATGATGGATTATTGTCACGGGGTAAGGAGATGAGATGAGCAATGGAGCCAGGACTGACAATGATCTCCCAAACTCGCACTCAAGAGTAAATATGATCTGCCCGAACATCCATCCCAAAATAAAATTACCGAATAAGATCAGGAAAAATAGTGTCAGTGAGGGAGAACAAGGGGTCCCACCCCAAGTCCGAAATCCAGGCGTGGACAGTGGTTTCGGCGAGAGATGTGAGATTAACAATTTTTTCTCGGACAATAGACCTAGTGGAAAAACCTTAGGTGTGATATTGTGTGTGGTTGGTGAGTGTCCCCCAATGATGTTTAAGATCAGGGATGGACGCATGGAAACTAGAATCCTCACCGGAGGAAGATAAAGAGGAGTGTTCCTCTGGAGATTCGCTAATGCGATGGGGGTGATGGCTACGAGGGGCCATGCTAAAGGGGCTTAACTAGAACCTACCAAAACAGAATTCCAACCAAACCGCCAAACACACCCACAAGCCAACAAACCAATCAGCAATAATCCCATCCTCCGTTAGAGATAAAACAAAAAACAAAATAAAATAAAAATTATTTAAGAGAAATTCCATGAAATTAAAATGAATTTTAATGTAAGAAAAATGAGAATATTCATGGAATTCAACTTAAATAGGGGCAACACAGAAATAATAAGGTTAAATAATATAGCCCCCCCCCCCCCCCCCCCCCCAAAAAAAAAAAAAAATGTAGATATATACACATATATGTATATGAAATTGGGTAACAAAAGGAATAAAGATCAATATACATATATATATAAAGAAGAGAAGAAGACAATACCTATAAAGAAGAAGCGGGAGGACTACATCCTCGGAAACCTAGCAGAGGAATGATGTGAAGAGGTGAAATGAGTGAGGTGGAGGAAGGATGACGTTTAATGGAGGAGATGGGAAGAAAAATGTAGGGAAAATGGATTATGGGATAGTGGAAAAAAAGTAATGGGTGTAATGGGTTGGTGGTAGAGCAAGAGGGAATAAGGGAGAAGATAGAAGTGGCTAAAATTTTGGGAAAAAGGAAAAATGTGGGAAAGAGGAGAGAGAAAAGGCTGAAGCGGAAGAAGTGTTGGGAAAAGAAATCGCCGAAATTAAGCCCAGGTCGTTCGAATGATGTTCCAGAAACGTATTGGGTAGCTCGTTAGAAAAATCGTTAAAAGTTCATTCGAACGATAATACGAACGAATTTCCAAAAAGGAATGACAAAAGTTGTTCAAAAACTCGTTCGAACGAGTTTTACTGACGAAAATCAATCTGTTTAAAAAGAATAATGATAAAATAGGCTTAAAAATAGCATAAGAGAAGGAATTGGTAAGGCCATAAAGTTACCAAAATGAAGATTTTAATAGACCTAGATTGTGAAAACATATCCAAACCGTGGGAGCAGAAATGTAGGGGTGTGAACAATGCGAGTGAGATATTTTACCTAAGGCAACGTACAAGTGCGAAATGTCAAATAATATATAAACGCAATATGCATTCACATCAGCCTTATGTCAATAAAGAAATACCATTGGACACTCAAACACTAAAGCACCACGCATACAAGATAGATGATTCCCTCGCCAATGTTGTGACAATAAGAAAGGAATAAATCGAATACATGTGCATGCCCAATGATCTTCAACTTATATCTCCCATTAGTAACTATAGATTGAGACTACTCTTTTTGAAGAATCAATCAAGATAAATACTTTTGGCCTTGGCATTATATATCATTTTCAATGCTTCAATTTTAGGCACTTATTCTATTATGCAAATGGAGGTTATTCACGCAAAAACTTTTTATTTTTTGAAGCCCGAGTCCATTGCTAGAAACATTAATCAACCGAAAGAATATAATTAATTTTTGTTTAAATCCGAGCAATGAATTATCATGCACAATTTCGATTGCTTATAGGATATGTGACTAAGATTGAGAAGACAACACCAAATCTCACTTTACGAGTACAATGTGAAAAAGATATCTACAAGATTTCATTAAAAGTGAGTGCAAGAAGGCACATATATGAGGTAATCACATAAATATATATCATAAAAAAGCATTTTTGTGCACAAGAGAAACGAGGTCCGGCTTGACTACTCATCGAAAGCCACGTGGACATGAAAAAGGATAGTGATCCGAACACATTGAACACAAAGCCATATGGACAAAAATTGTGAAAGTTTTTCTAACCTTTCCCGATTTCCTTAAAAATACAAAATAAAGTAAAATGTTTTTGAAATTATGAATAAAATATATACATAAATTATCTGGTTCATAGGAATTAAAATATAAAAGAGGAACAACCTAAACTAGATGGATGGCTTCGATCTCAATCAATGGAGCAAACCCCAATTGATTTCCTAAGGTTTTCAAGCCGAAGAGCATCTAGAGGTTTGGTAAAGATATCGGTCAATTGTTAATCGGTACAAATTAAGCATAGAGAAATGTTTTTCTCTTTAACCATGTAACGAATAAAATGTTCACGGATCCTAATATGCTTGGTCCTAGAATGTGTACGGGATTACGGGAAATGTGAATGGCACTAGTATTGTCGCAATAGATAGTCATAGTGCCTTGAGAAATACCATAATCTTCCAACGTTTATTTCATCCAAATGAGTTGAGTGCAACAACTCCCGGAGGCTATGTATTCGGTCTCCGCCGTGGACAAAGAAATAAAATTTTATTTCTTTCTCATCCATGAGACAAGTGCACTTCCAAAATAGAAACAACCACCAAAAGCACTTTTACATCCATCAACATCTCCTACCCAATCGGAATTGGAATATGAAGATAGACAATCATTTGTGTCGAAGGAATACTAAATTCCAAAAGATAGGGTCCCACTAACATATTTGATGATACGATTAATGGCAAGTAAATGGGACTCTTTTGGGGCGGCTTGATAGCGGGCACAAACCCCTACACTAAAGGAAATATCTGGATGACTAGCGGTTAGATAAAGTAAACGACCTAGCATACTCCTAAAGAGTGTGTGCTCTACATCATCTCCTTCGGTGTCCTTACTAAGTTTATTCAAAGAAGTCATAGAAGTACGTGCATATTTAGCGGATTCGAGTTTAAATTTCTTAACAAGGTCTTTAGCATACTTGGTTTGGGACAAAAATATCCCACTTTCGAGTTGACGAACTTGAAGACCTAGGAAGAAAGTAAGTTCACCTACCATACTCATCTCAAATTCATCCTGAATTTCATTTGAAAAGAATTGAGTATGATTATCACGTGTTGAACCAAACACTATGTCGTCGACATACACTTGTGCAACTAGAATATCTTTCTCATCACGATGAACAAATAGTGTCATATCTACTCCCCCTCTCAAAAAGCCCCGAGAAAGGATATAAGAAGTGAGTCTTTCATACCAAGCACGGGGTGCTTGTTTCAAGCCATATAGCACTTTCTTTAGGAAGAAGACATGATTAGGATACTTTGGGTCCTCAAACCCTTTAGGTTATTCAACATAGACTTCTTCTTGAAGAATACCATATAAAAAGGTACTTTTTACATCCATTTGATATAATTAAAAATTAAGATGACATGCTATGGCTATTAAAAGGCGAATCAATTTTAACCTAGCAACTGTAGAAAAAGTCTCTTCAAAGTCAACACCTTCTATTTAGGTGTATCCTTAGGCAACCAACCTAGATTTGTTATGAACAATGACACCATTTTCATCCATTTTATTTTTGAAAATCCATTTGGTGCCAATGACGTTTGTATTAGAAGGCCTAGGGACTAATTCCCAAACATCATTTTTCTTAAATCGAAACAATTCTTCTTGAATGGCATTAATCCAATGTTCATCTTTTAATGCTTCTTTAAACTTTTTAGGTTCAATTTTAGAAGTATAGCACAAATAGGTAACTTTATTTTTTAATTGAGCACTAGTTTTGACACCTACCTCGGGATCTCCTATAATTTTGAAGTGTCATGACTTTTATGAACCCAAGGAGAAGGATCCTTTTTCTCAGTAGGGGAATAACTAAGTCATTTTTAGACTCAATATTTTCAACATTGGAAACAACATTACACCCACATGACAAATCTTCCTCATTTTTAATAAATGTGGCTGGAGCATCGTCTTTTATTACAACATTTATTGATTCCATGACTTTAAATATACTTAAGTTGAAAACTCTAAAAGCTCTATTGTTTTGAGAATATCCTAGCAAAATACCTTCATCACTCCTTAAGTAAAATTTACCTAGAAGTTTTCTATCTCCAAGTATACAACAAAGACTACCAAAAACTCTAAAATAGACACAATTAGGCTGCTCGCCCATCCACAATTCTTATGGTGTTTTGTTAGTATTAGGACGCAAATAAGACCTATTTACGGTGTGACATGCGGTGTTAACCGCTTTGGCCCAAAACCGACGAGGTATATTTCTTCCTAGGAGCATAGATCTTTCCATATCTTGGATCGTTCGATTTTTTTTTCAACTATACCATTTCATTGTGGAGTTCGAACGGCCGATAATTCATGTTTAATTCCTATTTCATCATAAAAGGAAATTACACCGGATTCCTTGAATTTGATTCCATTATCAGTCCTAAAGCAGTTTATGGTAACACCGTATAGATTTTTAAGAATTCTACACTTAAGAGTGAGAAAATCAACTCTCTCAGATTTTTCTCTTAGAAAGCCTACTATGGAGTATCTTGAAAAATCATCCACCATTACTAAGATATATCTCTTTCCTCCTATGCTCTACGAGTGGGACCCATAAGGACCATGTGTATCAATTCTAAGGCACGAGAGGTAGTTATTGAGTTTAACTTTTTATGTGGATTCTTAATTTTCTTTCCTAATTGATAAGGCCAGTAAATAGTGGAGGTTGGCTTTCCTAAAGATGGTAAACCACGAACTAGCTTTGTTCTCACTAATCGATTAAAATCTCTAAAGTTAACATGACCTAACCTTTGATGCCAAAGATTGGCAGATGAGGATTTTGCACTATTACAAACTAAAGAGGATTATGAACTATTCCGTAGCAATTATCACTAGTTCTCACACCTTGTAAGATAGATTCACCCAATTGATCATATACAGCGCATTCCGATTGACTAAACTTAACATCAGGATTTTAATCACATAATTGGCTAATACTTATTAAATTATCCTTGAGACCATCAACATAAAGGACATTTTCAAATTTAGAAAACCCGAAGATTTCAATAGATCATCTACCCATTAATCAGGATTTGCTTCCATCCCCAAAGGTGACTTTACCATCTTTATCATTTTCAAGAGTGGTAAAAAAAGATTTATCACCAGTCATATGTCTCAAAAAACCACTATCAAAGTACCATTGAGAGGTATTTTGAGCCTTAAGTGCAACATGAGAAACAAAAGCTTTATTGGTATGATTTTTCTTAACCCAAGGTTTAGTTGTGTCCTTTCCTTTATTAGTTCTTGTGTTATGATTGGAATTATTTCCTTGGACTTTAGAAAACCTAAGAAACTCTTCTATTAGACCTTTAGAATTATTGACTAGATACTCAACTTGGCTCTTAAGACTAGCTAAGGAGCAATAGTGTTGTTTAGAAGATGTGTAATGAGATTTCTTTCCAAGCTTGTAACAAAAATCTTTAAGATCCCCGTTTGTGACAATAAGTCCACACATTGGGTTGTTTTGGATTAGCTTTTGAAGGTTGCTTAGGAGGACTTATTTTAGGAAGAAAAGGTTTAGGAGGGTGAGATTTGGTAACAAACTTAGATAGGGGTTTGGGTTTGACTTTGGATGACTCTTCATATCCTATACCATTTCTCTCTTGATAACCTTTCTCCTTATATCCTAAAACAGGGCTTAGAAATAATTTTCCCATTCTTCCTGAATTATCCTCGAGTGTGACTTTAACTTCACGGGAGGACTCGAGATCTTTTTCAAGTTGGGAAATTTTAGCTTCGAGATATTTTCTAATCTCTAAAGACTCATAAAGATCTTTGTTGGAAGCTTCCACGGAGATAATTAAGTCAGATTTTTCTTTACCTACCAAGATAAGCTTCTCAGAAAGAGATATATTAATTGCCTCGAGTTGACTAACTAAAGCCTCCTTGTCCTTCAGGCCTTTCAACTCTTTTTTATAAAGTTAAGACTTTAAAGGTTAATCTTTTGTTAACTTTTTGAATACGAAGAGACTCGGAGTATAGTTCAGAATAAGAGGATTGCAGTTCACACTCATCCATTTCACTTTCACTTCCTTTTGCATCACTACTAGAACAGTGAGTGGAAGCAACCTCAAGATTTTACATGAAATTGTAAACATTAGAGTGTGACTTACTTGAATTACTAGAATGGCTTGCAATAAAAGTAGTGAAATTATTTATAGACAGTGTAGAGTCATCAGAGTCTTCAAACTCATTATCACTATCGCTTAAAGTGGCATTGTAAATTATCTTTTCTTTGCCTTGTCTCTTAATTTTAGTAAGGCACTCAAATGCTCTATGAGCACGTCCCTCACACTCAAAGCATCTCTCTGAATCATCATTTTTAAAGTTGTCTCTGTTGAACTTCTTAGGATCGTGATTATTGAATTTTCTATTTCCTTTGTTTTTGTTGTTATCAAATTTTGGTTTCTCAAATTTTGAGTTTTTCTTTTTGAACTTAAGAAATTTCTTAAATTTTTTAGCAAATAAAGCTATATCATCAGGATCTATATCAGACTCATTAGATTCAGACACTTCTACTTTCTTTACTTTCAAGGAAACACCTTTATCTTTGCTTTTGTTATCTTTAGTAAACATATCTAATTCATATGTTTGAAGATCACCAACAAGCTCTTCAAGTTTCAATATACTTAGATTTCCTAATGAATTAAGAACAGTGACTTTAGGAATGAACCGCTTAGGAAGACATCTAAGAATTTTCTTAACAACACGATCTTCAGGTATTTTTTCACCTAAGTTAAAGCAAGAATTAATAATATCAGATATACGAGCATAAAACTCATCAAACGTTTCAGTTTCTTTCATGGTGATGGTTTCATATTGAGTTGTTAAGTTTTGAAGTTTTGAAGCTTTAACTACACTAGTTCCCTCATGAGTAACTTGGAGAATATTCCAAGCTTCCTTTGACGTCTCGCATGTCATTATACCACGAAATTCATCGGGGGTCACAACACCAAACAAGTCATTTGAACCTTTAGAGTTAAAGTTACACCATTTTAGTTTGTCCTCACACCACTATTCTACAGGTGTTAAAATAATTTCATCATTAACAACCATAGTTGGAGGGGACCATCCTCTTTCAACAGTAACCTAAACACGTTCATCAATTGATATAAGGGAAGATTTCATACGTGTTTTCCAATAGGTGTAATTAGTTCCATCAAACAAAGGTAGTCTATTCGACGAAAAAATTTCCATATAACCTCGAGGATTCATTTAAATAAGTTTTAGAGACTAGCTTCGATACCCATTTGAAGTTGTAAGGTTATATGTACTTGGGTTATTTCGTAGAATACACACTATTAAAAATTTGCCAAGTAGAGATATATTCCAATTTTAATTTCTATTGCAAATTTAGAAGTTAGCATTAACAATTTTCAGTTAAAGCAATTGGATATATAACATGATTAAGTGAAATAAAATTATCCAATTTTATCCATTTTATCCTATTCACGCATCTAGGTTATTTAGTAATTTAAAGTACGAAAATCACAACCACAACGCGCCAATGTACGAGGAAAACCCAAATGGAAAAAACCTCGGACGGCTGGGCCTAGACAAATCCACTACAAATAGGTTTTGAAAAGGACTCAAAAGACTTATAGACTTTGACTCAATCAAGACATGATGATGTCGTCCTCTACCTCCGAATTTGTAGTTCGTGAAGTTCCAACGCGTTGTTAGACAATACTCGTGTCGCGGTATCGACCGAAGCCCAAACTACCATCTCCAATAAGCTAGATTGCAGAGAATATTTTTATGGAATAAAAATGTTATTTTATAGAAATAAAATGATAATAAAAATCTCAATATTTGAAAGATTAAAGTTGGTGGTGTATTTTCAAGAAAATTAATGTTAAACATTTTATGGAATAAAATGTTTGGAAATGATAGTTGGTTTGTTGAAATATTTATGAAATAACATTTTCGAGTATCTTCCAAAAGCGGATATTTTGTAAGGTTGGACATTTGTTGAGTTTAGAAGAATTAAAAATATCTTTTGTACTTGAAATTTCTTTTTTGCAAAGTATTAAAAATTTCTGGAATGAAAAAATGTTTAACTTACTTAATACGATTTTAGGATTTAAAATCCATCTTCTCAAACCCGTAGTATTTTGGTAATAAATTTGTGAACCAGTTTAAAGAAGTTTTTGATGGTTTAAATAAGAAATAAGATAAGTAGAAATTCTAGTCTTCGAAGTGTGTGAAAAGGGGGTTAAATGTGTGCAGAATGTAAGGTTGTAAGACTACATGTATTGATCAAAAGAAATGGTATTTTCTTATGCAATTAGTCGTTAAATGTAAATTTGATTTATTGAATAAATAAATTCAAGAAATGCCTAATTTGGAAAGATGGTAAGTAAAGGTTTCGAATAAGTGTTATCGTTTAACATTAGAAATGTTGTGTATAACTTAGTAATGTTGTAAAAGATTAACTCGTATGAAATTGGAAAGGAAATAATTAAATAAAGATATTTCTAATTAAGAATAATACTACTCCACGATTAAAAAGGTGTTACGGTGGTAAAAACACTTCAGAAGTTAATATGGGTAACTTAATATTGTTTTAGAAAAATTAACACTTGTAAGATGGAGTAAAGGACGTGTTTGGACACAAATAGGTAAAATGGTAATTTAGTTAAAGCGGAACACTTTTATGAAATAAAAATATTGGAAAAGGTGTTACACAAACGAGTCCTAATGAACCTAATTTTATGAAATAAAATCAAAATTAAATTTTAACACAAGTTGGAGTGAAACTTCGAGTGTTGACTCGGTCGGGTAAAAATGAAAGGTGGAATAATGTGGACATTGGCAAAATATTGAAACATATTAAAGGAACTCAGATGACACCGAGATAATTAAGGAGTGCCTGGAGCCCTAGGATGAAAGACCTAAAATAGCTTGCTAGAGCATATGGTGTGCATAGTCAGCAATGTGGAGGCCATTGAAGTATGAAATTATTGAAAGATTCCGAGAAAAAGATAAGAAAATAAGGAACACGCTAAGAAATGGGTTGTGTGGTGAAAATATTTTAAGACAACCTAACTTGAAGGAATTGGTGAATGTTCCAGTATGGGTTAAAATGGACAAGTAAATGTGAAATTCATTAATGCCCATGAGATAGGGAAAAGGTAAAGTAAGTTCGTAAACGGATGGTTAAGCAACCTAAGTGGTTAAACCCATAATTATCATAAGGGTACATTGTAAAAGGTTCTTCACAGGTTCGCGTGTGTTGAAAGGATGATTTTTAAATGAAAATACTAAAATGCATTTCTTAAATGGAAAAGGCTAATTTTTGTAAAGAAATGATTTACTTTGAACCAGGTTTAGTGGCTTCAAGCATTTAACCGCGTGCGTTAAATAAATGAGTAAATGTCAAGTTAAGAAAGAAAAAGTCTTTGTTTGGTTAAGGTAAATTATTCGGGATAACAACGTTTTCGGAAGCAAACTAGTTCCATGAATTAAAAATATGTGAATATATATATGTATATATATATATCCTTAGCAAGAAATATACAAATACACTACAGGTAAGTATTATCTTTTATTTATGTAATTAGTTATGTGTGCTTGGACTCCGTGGTGCTCCCCATGGGTCCCTCATGTAGTCTAATTTGAAATTAGAATCACATGCTAGACAAGTGAAGTGTTAACCAAAAAAAAATTGGACTAGCAACATTATTTAGGTTATTTCATTGCATTTCACACCTAATGCTTGGGTCGGACCAGGTTGACTATGGGGAACCCATAAATCCGGGTCGGGACATTACAAATGGTATCTAAGATCTAGGTTTAAGGTTCTTTTGGTGAGTGATGTGGTGAGGTCGGTATTAGATCTTTCAACATCGTTGTTGGTTTGGGTCGGTCATGCTAGTTTGGTAACGGTTTAGTTCATGTCCTCGACGGCAAAGTCAAAGAGGTAAGCATGATAAGTAAGTTAGTGCTAAGTGGTACACAATCGAGTTGAGAGTTACTAATTGCTTACACACTTCAAATTAGATTTGTTAGTAATTTATGGGTGTCCATACAAGCCAATAGTGGTGACACTTTGTTTGTTAGTGTGAGGTGTGCTTAGGTTCAAATTCTTGATGGCGTAGTGTCTTTTAAGATATTAATGGTGTGAAAAAAGGTCATTTGATGGTAGCAAAAATTGCATATAGCCAAAGATAGAGGTCTAAGTTTGGGGTGTCGTGGTTAAGCACTGAATATTAGTCCCTTAAGTGCGGAGCTTGTGGGTAAATAATGTCGGTAATGTAATTAGGAAAATTGGATCATTGGAGTAATATCACGATTGATGGTAGTCTGGTGAACATATGAAGTTGTGTGGGCCAATAGAGACAACATCGTCATCCTTTGCGTGAGATTTATTATGTGGTAATATTGATGATGAGAGTAGCCTTGGTAGTGGCGACAGTGAGTAGTATTCATTGCGACCTAGCTGTAAAGGTTGTGTATTTCATGTATGGAGCTTAGATAATTGAGTGGCATTCACAAGTATTGATTTTATCTTGAGAACGTATTGGGTCCCTTGGTTTAGGACTTGGGTTTAGTGTATCTTAATTATGAGGTAATATTGAGGAATTGGATCTCGCGTGGCATCGGTGGTGTTGGCCTCGGTATTTATAGGCAATACACGATGTTCCATATCCTACCAAGATCTTTATAGTCATGTTAATTATAAATTAGCACATGGTATCATGTTTGCATAGTGGGGAAATTTAGTTATCATGGTTGATCATTTATTGTGGATTTGATAAGGCGAACCTTAATATTTATAGGTTGTATATGATGTCATATATCATGTCGTAATCCTTAGTAGCATTAGTTGTGGTTTGATACATGGCTTATAGTCACAACTGTTCGAATAAGAGATAAGATTATTATATGTGTAAAGCCTCATTTTAGTGGCCCAAGTGATGGCTAAATGCGATTTAATATTAGTGTGAGTGTGGTTTAAAGGTATACTAGAATGCCCGTAGGACTAATTATGTGTAGCGCCATTAGGGATAGAGGTCGAATGTTGTGATGCCTTGAGATGTTTGATGGTTTAGGTGAACTATACGTAGAAGCTCATGGATTAGTGTCTTTGCGATCACTGAGTAATCGTAATGTGGATCTGAAAACGTTTGTAAAGTGGACGTACATTGGTAAATGTATGGATAATGAAATCTTATCGGGTATTGAGGACAGTTACAAAAAATGCGTTTAGTGTCCTTAGAAGACCAGTTAAGTCCAGTAAGAAGGGGAAAAATTAGCCTAGTAAAGATTTTGTTGAGGGTCCAGTGATGATACCATATTATTGGTCATATAGTGTATGTGTCGAGTGAGGCTTCCCAAATCGGCACATATAGGTAGTGTGATCACCATGGTAGGGTGATAGCTTATGTCGTTAAAGGAGTGATGCTCGGATGTCATGTAATGACTAGTATTGGTGTTGGGATACTTGGTTTTGACATGTACTAGGAAATGTATTTGACACTTATAATGATCATGACATGGGGAGACTTAATGATGGAAATTAAGATGAGGTAACATAGAAACATTATTATAATATCGACTTGTGTTGATGATATATGCTAGGGTATACTTAGCAAGGTAAGGACTACTTCTTGGCACGTCTTGCCAAGCCGGTACGGATTGGAAGATGTGGCCCCATGTGATATTAACAACTCTTAGAATGTCAATGGTGGTGGGTGTGGTCTCTACCTGAGTTCAGTTTGGCTAAAGCGTGGAAGTAATCATAGTGACAACCTTATATACTCAAAGGTAGACCAGACAAAAAATGCTATAATCCATTAACAAGACACGACATAGAATTTTAAGTTAATGGTTTTATTTTTATTAGGCCTGGGTCATTAATGGGTTAACAAGGTAGACCCATTAACACTAATGAGTTGGATTTGGAAATTTACCTCTACCCATTTTTATTAGTTTCTGCTCGTTAATGTTCGTTAACACTAATGGGTACTATCAGGTCACTTAACCCATACCCAATAAGAATAACCATTAAAATCCATTGTTCCAAAATCCTTTAAGACTCATGGGTACTATAGGGTAACTCAACATATACCCAATAATAATAAACATTAAAACCCTCTATTTTTAAACTAATGAAGAATAACAGGAACTATAGGGCCACCCAACTCGTTACTCGTTTAGACCCAAATTGATTTGTTAATATTAGGAGATGCTAACGGTTCAGGTCGTGTACCTATTAATATTAACGAATCGTGTTTGGATATTGTCATTAGACCCGATAGTCTTCATGGGTCATGTATTAGTTAATGATGTTTTGAACCATTAACCCGTTAACTCGACCCGTACACGACCCGACATAACCCATTGACAGGTTTAGTCAAAGGATACAATAAGGTGGATATATCTCTTAAACGGAGTACTGCCTAGGGGAATTTGGTTCATTCAAAATATGATAAGGAAGATGATAACTTAGGTGTGGTATATTAGTGATGTCATCACCATTAAATGGATAAGGTCATTATGGACAAGGGTGTGACGTATTCGCTAATGATAATGGTTCATGTGTGCTAAGGATGTGAAGGGTTAGGCCTTACTTCCAAGGAGGGAAGTCAGCATTGATTTCTTAGAGAACTATCGATTCATATATTAGTTTTGTGTAATAAGAATGAATGGTTGTGATTATATTTATCACAACTAGTGTCCCGAACCAGGGTATGTGGATATGATTAGTGCTCAGTGAGAAGTTTGGGAATGAGTGACATGACTTTAAGTGTATGGAATAAGTTCGCTTTCGTAAATCATAGTTGAACACTCATGGGCGTAATTTCTCGAGATTGTTGCTTGTTCCTTCTGACCCTCGTGTATCCCTTTTGGTTTAATTAATCGAGGATTGGTATTCTCACATATGTGGTGACTAAGATTAGTGCAATGTCATTTTTCGGTGTGGTTAGTCCTGAAACATAGCGATGGACCGGGTTGGTCAAAGAATCTAGGTAATTGGTTACATCCCATCTAAGGTATTCTACTATTGCATAAAGTTCTTTATGCTGGTGGATATGCTTTTGGCCACACGGTTTGCCCATAGTGTTGACCTTTCTTAAGGATAGAAACCTTTTTGATTGGCCAACGTGGCATCCAATGACTTCAGTTGTTAAGAGTCGAATGATGGATTGAGGGTATTGTATAGTGTTAGAAACCAAGGAAGACGTAGCATGTTAATGCTTGGCCATGATGAGTGGATAGGTGTAGGGCTCAAGTGAGTGCTCTTAGGTCGCACACCTAGGGTACTACTAAGGTCATCAGTGTGGCGCAGCGAAAGATGTACACCAAACGCATGGTGATGACTCGATAAGAATATTATTCTTGGGGTCAGAAAATAGCATAGTATGAATATTGGCAAAGTCATGTGAGTTATGTGGTCAGAATAGCCTAAAGAGTTGTGGGATGTAGTTTGCGCAATCCTAAGATGGGATTGACTTTGGTGACAAGTACGTTGATTGGTTTTACTACAATTGACATTGGGTGAGTATTGATCGCTAGAGAGAGTGGAAGTAGAGGCATGATCATGCCTTGGGTACTATCATAGGTACTACTAGAAATTGTTTGGACATGATCATCAAGTGAGTGGAGACTAGAAGTTGATTATGTGACGTTCATGGTGAGCGAGATGATTAGCATTAAATCATGTCGCATATTGATTATTTGGTGACAAACCCCATATGGGGGAGCGTAGTGTGACCTTAGTATTAAGGACTGCAAAGATTTTGTCTTGGAGAATTTTCAGGGATTAAAATAAAAGTTTGTGAATCCTGTAAGATTAAGGAATGACAAATCAAGAATTTAGGGGACAAAATTTCCCAATGAGTGAAGCTTGTAATATCCCTCCCTAATAATTCATTTAAATTTTCTGTTAATTGTAATTAAGTGAGGTTTTACGATAATTATTGAAGTTGTGGGCCAAAATTGAAAGGAATAAAGAAATTGGAATTTAGGGGGGTGAACGATAGTAGGGTCGTTCGAATGAGATTTAAGTGTTGTTTGAAGATATTTTCAGATGACCTTTGTACGAGGTCTCACCGCATTACACTTCAGGTTCACGTGAAGCCATATATCGAACGAAATGGATAAGTCGTTCGAACGAGGATCATGTCATTAAAATGACGTACCTCAAAAATGTTTTAATCTGATTACCCTTATGCACTCACACATTTTTTTCTCTTGATTTGGTGTGCTATCGAGCTCAGATGAGCCCAAAATGGGGAGAATGGGATATTTAGTGTTTTGGGGGCATTTATAAGGGTTTGTTTGGTTCATTTTAGGCATTTGAAGTTTGAAGAAGCGAAGCGAGCGAGAGAGGTGATCTTCCACCATAGGAGGGCTTCTCTCCACCTCAAACCACCATTAGATCACCATAAACCACCACATTCTTAGTGTATTCCACCATATTCAAGCCTACAACACCCATTTCCACCATTGTTGAAGTGGAGCTACAAATTTTGGAGAAGTGTCGGGAGATTTTTGGAGAAAGATGATGGAAGCTTTCACATAGTTTGAAGGGGGTTTTGGTTTAGGAGCTTAGTGGAGCACATTTAGAACATTTTTTTAGGATGCTTTTGGTAACCCCTTGAGGCCACCTACACAAGTGGGGATGTTCCTCCTACAACAACTTTCTTGCCACCATTTGGAGCTTTTAGAGGTGGAAAATCTTACTCTTAGTATTAAGACTCTATTTTTGTATTTGTAGTCGTGTTGTTAGATTACATGAGTAGGGTGAATATAGTTAAATAATGAAATTTATGTGTAGGAATAATAAATAATTTTATGGAATAAAAATGTTATTTTTAAAAAAATAAAATGCTGAGCAAATATCTCAATGTTTGAAAGATTAAAGTTGGTGTTTTATGAAAATGGTGTAGTTTTTAGAAAATTGATGTTAACTATTTTATGAAATAAAATGTTTGGAAATGATAGTTGATTTGCTAAAACATTGATGAAATAGTGTTTTCAAATTTCTTACAGATATGGAGATTTAATAGAGATGGGAATTTATTGAGTAAGTAGAAATTCTAGTCTTCAAAGTATGTGAAAGGGGGTTAAAGGTGTGATGAATGTAAGCGCGTGAGACTACATGTATTGACAAAAAAAGAAATGGCATTTTTTTATGAAAATATTCTTTAAGCATAAATTAGATTTCATGAATAAAAAAAGTAAAGAAATGCCTAATTTGGAAAGATGGTTAGTAAAGGTGTTGAATGAGTGTTATTGTTAAACATTGGAAAGTTGGTGTATATAACTTAATAATGTTATACAAGATTAACACTTATGAAATTGGAAAATAAATAGTGAAAATAAAGATGTTTCCAGTTAAGATGAATATTACTCCACAGTTAAAAAGTTTGTAAGGTAGTAAAAACACTTAAGAAGTTAGTATGGATATATTAGTAGTGTTTTGAAAAAATTAACACGTGTGAAATAAGAATAAAAGATGAGTTTGGAAACAAATGGGTAAAATGATAATTTAGTTAAAGTGGAACACTTTTATGAAATAAAAATATCAAAAAAGGTGTTTCACAAATTAGTTCTAATGAACATGATTTTATGAAATAAAATCAAAATTAAAGTGTAACACAAGTTGGGGTGTAAATCTAGGTTTTGGCTTCGATCGGGTAAAAAGGAAAGGCGGAATAATTTGGACATTTATCAAATGTTAAAACACATTGAAGGAACTCGGATGACACTGTGATAATTAAGGAGGGGCCGGAGCCCTGGGGTGAAATACCAAAAAAAGCTCGCCAAAGCATATGCTGCGCATAGTCGGCGGTGTGGAGCCTGTTGAAGCATTCGATTATGGGAAGATTCCGAGAAAAAAAATAAGAAAATAAGGAACATGCTGAAAAATGCGTTGTGTGGTGAAAATGTTTTAAGATAACCTAACATGCAGGAATTAATGAATGTTCCAGTAAATGTTAAAATGGACAAGTAAATGTGAAATTGATCATTTCCCATGAGGTAGGGAAAAGGTAAAGTAACTTGCTAAATGGTTGGTTAAGTAACCTAAGTGGTTAAACCCATAATTATCATAAGGGTATGCAGTGAAAGGTTCTTCACAGGTTAAATAAGTATTTTCTAACCAGGTATTTGCGTGTGTTGAAAGGGTGATTTTTAAATAAAAATAATAAAATGCATTGTTTTAATGAAAATGGTAATTTTGGTAAAGAAATTACATTGAATAGAGTGTAGTGTTTCCAAGGATTTAACCGTGTGCGTTGAATAGAGGGGAAAATGTCAAGTTAAAAAAGAAAAACTCTTCATGAGATTTAGGTAAAGTAATCGGGATAACAATATTTTCGGACGTAAAACGGTTTCATGCATTGAGTGTGTGTGTGTGAGTGTGTGTGTAAGGTTGCATGTGCATGTAGATATAACTAGTTAGAGTCTTCTTTTTATCGTTTGTTTCTATATTTTATTGGTATATTTCCCACAGAGCATTCAATCCCTCGCTTTGTTATGGCAGGTTGGGTGCAGTTTTATATTTCGAGAGCATTATACCAGTAAGTATTCTCTTTTATTTACAATCGTAGTTCTGTATGCTTGGACTCTGGGGTGCTCTCCATGGGTACCTCATGCAGTCTGATTTTAAATTTGAATTGCATGCTACGAAAGTGAAACATTAATTAAAATCAGACTGGACTTGCAACATTATTTAAGTTGTTTCAAAGCACTTCACACCGAATGCTCGAGTCGGACCCCTTTGACTACGGGTAACCCAAAAATTCGATCCAGGGCATTGCAGATATTGTCTTTTTTCTGCCCTTTGATTGAAAATTGCATTGTTGTATTTTACATTGTGCATTTGGCTCATTAGCCCTACTTTTTTATCAAAGGCTATGTGTGGTTTCATACTTTGAAATCATTATATAGGTAAGTATCCCTTTTATTTTACATTAGTAGCTCTGAATGCTCGGAACCTTAGGATGATCCTATGGGCCCCACACGTAGCTTATTATCAATTGGAATTGTATGCTAAAAAAGTGAAGAGTTGATTAAATAAAACTGGACTAACAACATTATTTAGGTTGTCTCATTGCACTTCACACCTAACATTCGAGTCGGATCCATAAATTAGGACTATGACGTTATAATTGGTATCAGAGATTTAGGTTCAAGGTTCCTTTTAGGAGTGATGTTGTGAGATCAAAAGTGTATCTTTTAACATCGGTGTTTATTTTGGGTCGGTCATGCCAGACAAATGTTGATTTTGATTCGTGTTCTCAATCACGGAGTCAATAAGATTAGCGCGATGGGAAAATTATTGCCAAGTATCAAGTGGATAAGTTAGTTTCCATTAATAGTTACTTGTGCTTTTGATATAGATGAATTAGTAATGCATGTGTCTGTACAATCCATTAGTGGGGACACCGCGATGTTTAGTGTAAGGTGCACTCGTGTCAACTTTTGATGGGGTGAGAAGACTTTTGAGTTGTCAATGAAGACGAATGTAATCCATTGATTAGATTTGGAGATTATTTAAAGACATCCGTGGATATTAGGTGACTAGAGTGGTATTTTTCCGAACCATTTACTCCATAAATACACATTAGGTTCCCTAGTTAGGAACTCATGGTTAGTTTACAATGATGTTGCAATCAGGCGAACTTAATTCTAGGGGTAGTGTCATGCCATAAGTATTTAACAAGTCCGCAACCATATTAAATTGTGTTGGTTATTACATGAGGATGGGTACTCGGGACTTAGTCGATAGGATAATAACATTAGAGATGAGTGTCGTTGTAATTGTCAATTGATATACATTGATTATAAGATTACGTGAGTTACGAGTCAGTAGGTATATTGAATTGTGTTGGTTATTACTTGAGGATGTGTACTCAGGACTTAATCGATAGGATACTACCATTATTGATGAGTGCCTTTGTAATTGTCAATTGATATATATTGAATTGTAAGTTTTTTATGTGCGTAACAATGACAAATTGAAAAAACATAGGAGTAAACCCTGGTAGTTTCCCATGATGTGGTTTTGGAGAACATGGTGTGACAGTGAGGAATAGGATCCCTCGTGGCATCAGTAGTTTGGAATTAAAGGATCATAGGTTGAGCATCATGTCCTATATCTTGGAAGAATCCTTAGTAGTGTCAGACTTTGGTTGATACATAGTGTGTGACATCAAGTTTATTGGAAGGGATTTTTTGGGCCCTTTCAGTGGGTCTCGACGATAGGGATATAGGTTCAATTTGTGATATGTTTTTAAACAAAAGGAAGTAGGGTATTCATCCGAAATTAGTAGCTCGTTAGTTGGAGACTTATAGGTTAGTGTTTTTACGAGAATATAAGAGTCGTTTGAGATGGATGCTAGGAGGTCAGTATGGCATACCCAATATGAGAGAACTATGGGTGATGAAATGTTGACAGGTTTGTCTAACATTTTCATTGAGGAGTTTTTGGTGTCCTTAGGGAGCCAATCGTGTTTGGTGTTATAGAGTATATATGTTCTATTAACGATTGTTATAAAGGTCACGTGATGATCTAAGTTTGTTTACCAAGTTCAAGGGAGTTGAACTGTATTATTCATGGTAGCACCGTCCAAGGTGATGCAGATAGGTGATGTGACCTTCTAAGGATAATTAAGGATTGGTGTCTTAATGGGACATAACGCTAATGGTCATAGGATAACTAAGTAAGGGAATTTTTTACTCAATTTAGTGAAGTACTAGGAGATGCACTGGAGACTTAGACTGTTGATATAGGGTCGAGAACTTGAGAATAACACCCAACATGTGTAGTTGGTACAAGCTAAAGAACTATGATAGGAAAAGTATTAGTTCTATGTACGTGTTTCTAAACTTGTACGATTAGGACGTGTAGACCTGTGTATAACTCGTTACCCTTATAATGTTAATGGCAATGGGTAGTCGTCACATAGATTCAATTTGAGTAAAATCTGGAGAGAGTCCCGGTGATGACCTTGTGTTATTGATGGTTGTAATAATATAAGTGTTTTTCATAGTTATGCATTTCCTAAGTAGATGATGGGATATACTCACTGTGCGATTTATTAAACGGTAACCTAGGTGTGTTAAGTCAGTCACGGAGTCATATTGACAAGAAAGATAGACACGATGAGCATGGGCAAGGGTATTTGTCACTCAGCGACTGGAGTCATTTGCGTTTGTTAAAGATGAAAGGGGAAAGCATCACTCCTAATGAAGGAAGTATATCATTGACTTCACACGGGATAATAGGTTTGTATGTTACGTTTTTCTCGTGGAGTTGAATGGTCAGTGATTCGATTGTCACAGTTGGTGACCCAAGCTAGGTTGAATGGATAGTCTAGGATATATTAAGAATGTCTAGGAGGAGTCATAGGATTTGAAGCATGTAATATAGATTAACCTTTCGTAAAGTGCAGTTCATTATGCAGTTAGGAACCTCTCAAAACAATCGATCATCCATTCGACTCATTATGTTCTTTAGATTTCAGTGCTTAGCGATTGTGTTCCCTTGGTTGAGATATATTCGAATTAGTTCACCTTATTATTTCAGTTATGGAATGGCTTGAATTAGCATGAGTGTAGATGGACCTGGTGTGGCCACTATAACTCGACAACTGAGTGAGCTCTTATGGGAAATATCACAATGTTCTACACAAGTTTTATGTACATGTGGCTGCATGATCAGCCACGTGATTTGTTCATAGTTTATGTTTTCCTTAACTTAACTGTTTTATATGTTAGTTTCAATGAAAAGGTGATGCCTTAGCTGGTGTAGGGGTTAGTGGCTCCAGCTGTAAGTGCAAGATTATGATTTGAGAATGACATAGGCATTAATACTCGAGGAAACATGGCACGTGGTGTTATTTCATCACTGTGAGTGTAAGTTGGTTGGCGTAAAACTCAGGTAAGAGTTCCATATATAGGATTCTTGGAATCGTTCTTAGTTCATAGTTGGACTTTATGATATTACCAATTAGACGTACGATTCATGACTTAGTTGGTATGTCGTACATCGGTATGAGTGACTAGTGATGCGAGGTGAATGTCAAAATTAAATGAACTACGTGTTCTGGATGACTCGGGAACTCAACAAGACTTAGGATATGTAGTCCCAAGTATTTGGATACTTGACGACGATGGATTGGGTGTTAGTTGCATATCATTTTTCTCTTGGGTGGAGGTCAATAACTAGAGGGTGTTGCTCCGATAGATATGTCGGGTATGCCCTGGGTGTTAGTAAGGAAGCTTTTGGACTTTTTTTTATATGATCATTGGGCAAATAGATACTCGAGGACTTTTTGGTGATTTGATGACGAGCCTAACGGTGAGCATTAGGACCTACCTCGAGTTGATTTCTTTGGTGAACGCTCTTATGAAAGGAAGTATGATGATTTCCTAGTTGTTTATGATTTTTATAACCCAGCCTTGAATGATCCATGTGACTTTTAGTAAGGATTGATAAACCCAGGAATTTAAGGAATTAATGGAATAAAAATTTTGGTCATGAAATCCCCAAAGGAGGGAAGAATTTAACACCCTCCCCCGCGATCTTGATCGTACCCGTGTGATTTTATAACTTGGTATGTCCCATTTTGACTTTTACCTTGGCAAGATGGATCTTAGCTCAAATTTGGATAATGTATTGGTCGTGTTGCGATTAAACTGGATTTGTATGGCCTAGAATTATTATGTGGAATTATGAATGTCGTTCAAATGAGTGGACACATTGTTAGAACATGAAAAGGCATGTCGTTCGATCGAGGTTCAAACGACCATCTAACGATAAGGACCTAAACTATTTCCATCATTCTCGGGAATCTCGTTGCAATTCCCTCGTTCGAATAAGGTGCATTGTGATTCGAATAAGGTAGATTCATATTCTAATGAGCTAGTGTTAACCCATTTACAGCCTACATTTTACTCTTGTTAGAACTCTCGTTCCAATGAGAGTAGATCTCATTCGATTGATTTCCAAAGTCATTCGAATGACCAGACAAAAATAAAAAGTTTATGCACATTTTAATGTGTTATTGCGACATTGAATCGAGCTCCCAGTGGCTCAGATCTAATCATGGGTCCAATCCTGATCAGACCATTGGATAAAGGGGTTGATATTAGGGGCATTTTTGAATTTAAACCTTAGGCTTTAGGGGTATTTAATGTAGATTTTTTCTCATTTAAGCAACCTAATCAGATTTTTCCTCTATCTCTCTCTAGCTCTTGGAGCTCCTTGTCCACCAACCACCATACACCACCCTAGCTCCATCTTCCCTCCACCAAAAATCGCCATTGTTTTACCCTATTTCAACAATATTCATGCTTATAAAACCCATATACACCACATATTTGGGCTAAATGGGATTTCATGGAGATGTTGTTGGGGATTTTTGAAGAAATGGAAGGAGAAATTATGGAGTTTGATGGGGATTTTAATGAAGCTTACAACGAGGAATATTAGTGTAGCTAGGCAACCTCTTTAAGGCCACCTTAGGTTGTGGGAAGTTGACATCTTCTTCTACATTCATTCAACTACTTTTGGAGCTTCTTTGAGGTGCAAAACTCTACTCTTTAGCTTAAGAACTCTGTTTTCCACAATATTGGTATTTTAGTTAGAGTTTGTAAGAGTCGAATGCATATATTATTTAATAAGGTTATTTCTTATGGATTTGTGTAAAATGGTTTACAAATGATTTCAATATTTTTGAGTAAAATGATCTATTTCAAGAAAACTTAGCATTTAAACATCTTGTAGAATAAAATGTTTGAAATAATATTTATCTTATTAAAGATAATTTATGAATAAATATCCCCAAGTTTTCTTGTAAAAATTGGGATCCTTGTAAAGATAGACAATGATTCAAATTCTAAAGAAACAAAAATGTGTTTTTTCTTGAAAAGCGTGTTTTTGCAAATATTTTGAAATTTTTAGAATGAACCATGTGATGTACCCATTTATTTAAGGTTTTAAGAGTTTGAAGATGAATAAAAAAAATAGAAATTGCATCCCTTAAAGTGTGTAAATAAGTGTAGAAAATATAATAATTGGGTATTTTAAGATTACATGTCAAAATAAATGAAAAATGGCATTTTCTTGCAAAGTAGTCTTCAAAATGTCAAATGTCTTCCTTTGTAATAAAATAAAGACATTTACACCTTGAAAAGTGTGTTAACTCCAAAGAGTTCAATGAGTATTTATGAATAAAAACATTCAAGAAGTTGGTGTGTATAACTCCAAAATGTTTTTGAAAATCAACGCTCGTGAAAATATTTGAAAAGACGTTACACAAATGGTCCTAAATGAAAGTGATTTGGGGTTATATCAATGCAAGTGTTTAAAGTACAACAAATGATGATTTTAAAAGTGTAACCCAAGGTGGGGTGAAAACCCCGGGTTTCGGCTTCGATCGATTACGGAGGAATAATATGGGCATTTGAAAATATTAAAACACATTAATATTGACACGCATGAGACCAGAAAAGAATTAAGAACAGTCTGGATCCCTATGGTGAAAAATTCAAAACACTGGCCAGAGCATATTGGTAGCGTAGCTGGCGGTGTGAATCCCGTTAACATACGCAATTATTTGGAGGATTTCGAGAAAAAGATAACAAAACATGGTAAAGAAATGAATGGTGTTGTGAGTATAAGAAATGACAACCTAACTGGAAATGAAATTGGTAAATGTTTCGGTTGAAAAGATAATATGAACAAGAAATATGTGAAATTGGCTAATGTGCATGTGAAGCAATTAATTGGCTAACTATGAATCCTAATGAGGTTTTAAACCATAATTAACACGAATGTGTGGTAGCGAATGGTTTCCAACGAAAAATAAGTATTTTCTAACAAGGATCACGCGTGTGTTGAAAGGTTATGTTCAAGCAAAATACTAAGGTAAATTCGGATGGGTGATTTCGATAAAATAAATATTCTATCTAAACAAATGGTATTTGTTTTAGTATTTAATCGGCTGCGTTAAATCGGGTAATTTGGAAATTTAAGAAAAAAGGCATCCTCCTAGGATAAACGCTTTTGGAATAAAAATGGTTTCATGCATTGATATATATATATATATATATATATATATATATGTGTGTGTGTGTGTGTGTGTGTGTGTGTGTATGTGTGTGTGTGTGTGTGTGTGTATAAGGTAATTGCATATGCACGTAGGTATGAGGTGATAGAGTCTATTTTCTTCCATTCGATTCTATATTGTATTGTTGTATTTTCCACTAGGCATTCGACTCATTCCCTATTCTTTATTATGACAGGTTATGTTAGGTTCCGTACTTTGAAATCATTGTACAAGTCAGTATCCTTTTTATTTTACGTTAGTAGCTCTGAATGCTCGAACTCCGGGAACATCTCCCACGGCTCCCACACATATCTTGATATGACCCAAAATTGCATGTTAAATAAGTGAAGAGCTAATTAAATAAAACTGGACTACCAACATTATTTAGGTTGTCTAGCTCCACTTCACACCTACGGTTCGGGTCGGACTGAGTTGACCCACGTGTAACCCATAAATTCGGGCTGGGGCATTACACTTTCTCTGTTACTAATTATCTTTACTTAGGCACAGATCTCCATCGAAATTAAAAACTCGAGGATTATCAGGTTAATATATGAGACCTTGAGATCATATCAGCAAAAGAGCCCTGACTGGGTGGCCCATATATTAATCGATTATGAACACATAATCATGTCGACTAAAATTTTATAGTTATACCAGCTATCACCATTTTTTATTATAGTGTGGTTGGTGATGAGTCCATTCCCAGTTCTACCGCATGCATAGTGAAGTTGCGGGGGGTGTACCCAGGAGAGTGTTCCCCTATCTACGTTATTCCAAACGATTCCTACAATAACCAAGATGATAAAGAGAGGGGGATAAAGAGAATATGTAATATCCCCTTTTTAACAATCTTGACACGCTCTTCTTGTACGAAGAGGTCAACATCTTTAGTCGCCTTTGGGAGGAGGTAGAGGTAAAAGAAAACTTTTGCTTTAAAGACTTTACTTTTCCTCCCCTCCGAGATAATATTGAAGAGATGACAAATCATCCATGGAGAATGACCAATATATCATTCATTATTGCCAGCCTAAAGAAAAAAGGGCAAGGTAACTGGTGTCCCATAATGCATTCGCACAGATGAAAAAGTGTTTTATTACCTTTGGGAGAAGAAACTGGAGCCTGATTAGTAAAGGAAAAAGAAGACTTAGGCCAATCAGGCCAAAAAGAAATGGCTGGACAAATCTCCTATCAATACTCATCCCCCAACTCAACCATCATTAAACTAATATGTTCTCATTCAGTCATAACCGGAGTTTCATGATAGAATTCCCCTGATGACTAATACTAAGGCCCATCCCTGGGTGATAGAAACTCTCAAAGGCAAGTAGTTGATCACTTCTGATGACTTAGATCATTAATATTTCAAGGTCGCTTTCTCTATTGTTTCGGTGGCCATGTTACCTCTTGTCATGGTGGACTTGAAGTCCTTTTGTCTAAAGAGTTTTCATAATGAACGAATCTATTACAACTTATTGATAATTTTTTAATATTCCTTTAAAGATTTTGATTTATATTTTCCTAATATTTTCATGTCTAGTTGTCGCTTTTCTTTGCAGTAGCCATGCATTTCATATAGAAGCTCTCCCACCAGGTTGATCACCTGATGATTAGAAAATATATTCTTATTTATAATAACAACTTCTTTAAGAATTTATTGACGAAGAATAAGAATGAGTTGATCGACCTCAATAATAAGCCGAAGGAGGATTCGACTAATAAAGATAAAGTCGTGAAGTAGGATGAATGATCTCGTATATAATTCAATTGAGTTGAAATTGAGTTGTTCGAACTAAGGAAAACCTACTAACAAAATACTATCCAAAAACTCATCCTTCACTGGAAAAAATTTATTTCGGGGAAGAATACTAAGACCTCAACAGATCCTTTAACGAAGGTTTTAATGATGCAGCCAAGGAAGTTGCCATGCAATTGGACCACTATGAGTCCATTTTGTTCGATAAGGGTTGGATTTTTGGACTTCAAGATATTTGTGAGCGTGACCCTATCTATACCAAACACCCTCTTTTCGAGAATCCAATCAGAGGGGGTGAGGATCCTTAAGTTTTAGTCACTGATCCCCCTATCGTTGAGCTCAACGAGGCCATTAAAGAGTCCGATCAGGTTGCAGATGCCAATAAACATATCACCACTGATCATTTTTTCCCATTACAAGAGTGTTCGACAATACGGAGGATTCACCTCCACCGATTCAAGGGGAGGTCACCCCTGACCCTTAGTTTAGTTCTTTTTATTTAACTTTTATGTACATTGATTGGCCATTTCTCTTGTAGACCTTGAGCAATTTTAATATTTAATGAAGTTAATCATATTGAAAGTATTCTTTCTAATCCCATGGTGTTTATGTTATCTCAAAATTATAACAGCCATCCTAAATACACTCGATTCATTGCATAGATTAAACATAATCCTAACAAGATTTTTAAAGAATTTTAAAAATAATTTTTCTATTTTTTAGAACCCAATTTCTATTATATAAATATTCTATATATCTATATTTATATATCATATATGTATTTTATACTTAAATATTTTTTATATTATAATTATATTGGTTTTATAATTTTCTAGAATTTAATAATTAATTTTTTATATTTCCTATGATTTTATGGAATTTTTTGAAGTTTTGATTTAAACATTTAAAAAGAAGCAAAATTAAAATCCAGTTTTGTTTTTTAATTAATTTCAGCAAGTATCGAAGTGGAATCACTTTGCAAGCTAAAGTGGCATTTGGGTTTCGGTCGTTGTGATTAGTTATCGACCAATCAAGGCCATGTGTGTAGACCAAGCGATTTTATCACACGTGAACTTGGGGCTAGGGTTGCTCGATTACTGGCTATATGTCGTTATTTTACCTTTCTACCCCCCACTGTGCCCTGTTCTTTTATGCATGTGCCCCTCATCGACCTCTCTTTTATCCGATACATATATTTCCCTTATATTCCCTTGGATGACTACTTGATTGCCCTTATTATTTATGAAATTTCATTTCAACCAGACCCATTTCTTCTAACCTATAAATAGAGAGCTTGAGATGTTCATTTTAAGTCAAGAAAATTTTCTAAAGCCTATCCAAAACTCTGCTAAAATTTTCTCCACCTTCTCTCTCTAAAACAATTTCATGTGTTCATGTATTTGAGAGTTATCAAAACACTTTTACCTAAAAACGTTTTCCATCCTATATTCTCACAATATAAACTTTTTGTGAGGATGAGTTCTTGGACGATGGTTTAAGATCTTGAGAGGTTTTTCTGGGTTTGATCATTTGAGGTTGTTGGAGTTCACTGCTTGAATGTGTCTTTTTTTCTTCTGAGATCTATGGTGGGGTATAATTTTTAACCATTTTACATACATGTAAATTGATATATCTTGTTTGTATGTGATTGTGGATTTTTGAATATTTTAGACTATTTTTAAATGTTTTAACAAATGCTAGTTTAAAAACAACTTTTCTTCTATTGATATGTCTAACTTGTACTCATATATACTTCGCGACGTGATTTATTTTGTTTCGTTTGTGTAGATCCATTTGTGATTACATAAAACTCACGATCTATACTCTTTATTCACAAATTAGTTTTCTGATTTCACAAGGTTGAAATATCAAATCTTAAAGAAAGACCATTTCTATCTTTGTCTTTAGATTTTATCTCTCAACCATCTGTGAAAGCCAAAATTATTAAAACTTGATTCTTTTTTGTTACTTCTTCACTAGAAGATTTGGCCTTGAGTATGAAGTTGTGTGTCTACTATGAGTCTACCATTTTGTTTTATTTGGTTTGTTTCAGTTATTGTGGGGTTGTTTAGTGTTTGCCTTAGTATTTTGTGCGTTCTAGGAGTACTTATTCATTTACACTTTCTAAACTATAATGTGTACCGATTATAGTTAACTTGTTAGTTCGTGTGGTGTTGGAACTAAAGGACCTAGGGTTTTCCAGTACACTAGCTTCCTCATTATCAAAATTATTGTGTTTAATACCCTTTTACTCATCTCATTTTTCTTTTAAATTTTGTTTATTAGACTTTGAACGTCACACCAACCTGAACTAATTTTTCTGTATGTGTATTTATAGTCAACAATTGAATCTTAGAGGGTTTTTACCAAAGAGTTAAAATAGAAATTTTAATCTTAACACGTTTGTGTAAATGATTAGTTCATAGATTTCCTTCATTCTTTGCATTTACTCATGACATGGTCAGTATTTAATTTCCCTTATTATTACTTTTTAAAAATTATTATTAACTCTTAGATCATGTTGACTAGTATATTAAGTTAAATTGATCGTCAAGTTCAAATAAAGTGCCTCTTTGGGCCAACTAACCAAATTTTGGATGTTGATCATCCCTCTTGGGTTGTACCACCATTTTTAGGTGGGTTTCGTGCCAAACGTTAGTGATCAACTTAGTTATGAGTTGTACCACCCAATTCTTATGGGTGTTTATGCCTATTTTAGGTCGACAATCCATCTTGGGTCGTACCTGGGTTTTTCGGTGGGTTTAATATCAGGTCCTTAGGTAACTAACTTGTTTTAAGTTGTACAACTGCTTGAGGGAGCCTGCTTCTGAAGGTAGGCAGCCGATTTATTCTAAGTTTTAATAATTCTTTGGTGGGTTTAATGCTAGATTCTTAAGCGACCGACTTGTTCTAAGTCTTACCACTACTTGAGTAGGTGATCGACTAGTCTTAAGTAGTACCACTACTTGAGTCGGATTAATGACAAATTCACAGGCAAGAGACTTACTCTAAGTCATACCAGTGCTAGAGTGGTTTTGATGCCGAACGTAGGCAACTGACTCGTTCTACATCATAACAATGCTTGAGAGGATTTTATACCATATTCTCAAGCAACCGACTTTTTATAAGTTATATCACTACTTGAGTGGATTTGATGTCGAACGTAGGCGACTAACTTATTATAAATCATACCACTTCTTGAGTGGGTTTAATGTCAGATTCTCATGTGACTGACTTGTTTTAAGTTGTACCACTACTTGTGTGGGTTTTAGGTTCAAACATCTATAGTAGAGCCATAATAATGAAGCAATCATCTTTATTGAAATAAATAATTGTAATTATTCAAAACAAATAATGAATTGTTCAATGATAAAACTTCCTAAGGTTCATGACATTCCATGACCTCGGTATTACAATGTCATCCAATTTTTCTAAGTGATAGGATCATATGCCACCTTTGATGATACTTGGTATGGTTCCTACTCGTTCGCTGGAAGTTTTCCATACAAAGTTGTATTTTCCATTTGCAAGAGTATTCTGAGGACCAGGTCACTGACCTGAAATTCCCTGACCTTAACCTTGACCTTGACCTAGACCTATCTGCTATGCTATTCGGATAATATTGTTGATAAGAATACATATGTATGAGATATTTCCCCCTTTGTTCCTCTATTAGCTCCAACTCATGGTTTATATTGTCATCATTCCTGGCATCGTCAAATATTGTTGACCTCAGAGTTCGAAGCCCGATATCCAATGGGGTGACTTTTTTCATTCCATATGATAGCGAGTTTGGTGTTTCCCTGGTCGGTCTCTAAAGAATTATTTTTTTTTGCCCAAAGGATAAATTAGAGTTCGACCAGCCATATTCCTTTTTCATTTTCCAATCGACACTTGATTCCTGACAATAGAGTATTCTTGGTGATCTCAGCATGGACATTACAATGTGGGAATATGATTGATGCATAGTGGATTCTAATCCCGTTCTCTGAACATAAATCTCTTAAGATGTCACTGTCAAATTGTGTTCCATTTTCGGTGACCAGTGTTTTTGGAATCCCAAAACTTGTGATGATGTTTCTCCAAATAAAACACCGAGCATCGAATTCTTTGATCTAGGTGAGAGGTTATTCTTACTTCCACTTTATGAAGTAGTCAGTATCCATTATCAGGTATTTTTTATGGATGAGATCTATAAGTAAAGGTCGCACGTTGTCCATGAACCATTAAACAAAATGTAATACCCCGTATTTTTGTGATATTTATTTATGGGATTAATTGAATTATATGTGTATTAATTGGATATTAATCCGGATTAAAATACTAGCGAGATGTGAGTTGGTATTTGATTATAGTGTACATATATGATTATATATGAATATTAAATTATGAAATTTGTCGTGAGATTGAAATACGGCAATTTGGGAATCTTGTTGAGACGCGTGTGACAGTCGCGTCCAGAGTATATTTATTTTAATTAAAAAATGAATTTTATTTCTATTAATCGTATGGTCGTTTTGAGTGGGCCAACGCATTCGGAAGGGTTGAAATAGTCAGAAAACACTAGCCCAGGGTTTAGTTTGGGTCCCGGGGAATTTTTAGGCCATACCGGCAACGTATAAGGGTAGTTTGGTAATTTTAGATTTTTGGGATTTTTTATTAACGAATTTTAGGACTTTTAAATGGAAAATTAAAAGACCCACTAACCCATTACCAGCCATTAACTGATTAGAGGGCTACGGGGGTTATTAGAATTAGCCCCAAAAGTTCCTAAGACAAACCCTAGCCTCCATTGCCACCATTAGAGAAGAGCTTGTAGAGGGAGAGAGAAGAGAGGAGAATTCTGCAGAGAGAGAGAGAGAGAAACTCATCAATTCGTCATCAAATTCAGAGATTCACATAAGGCAAGTGGTTTTATTTCATTATTTTGCAGAGAATGCTTCTTCCATGCGTAGGAAATTCAAATAAATTGTATTGTTCTTGGTGTATGATGAAAACCCATTTAATTGGATGTAGAGATTTAAGAATCTATTGAGGAAATTGCATGTAGAACGTTGATAGGATGATTAGTCAGATGAAAGTACATCTTTTACATCATAAAAATGGATTTAGTTATGTCTATGAATGACTTGATTTTTCTAGGGTTCATGTTCTTGAGATTTGAAAAATAAATGTTGGAGATTTGATAATTTGATGTAGTTTAGGGTGATTTGAACCCATATCAATGTTGTAATACGGTTGAAATATGTTTAGGAAGGATTAGATACCTTGAAACATTGTTGTAATGACATTTAGGTGAGATTAGAGGTGAAGAGAAGTTGGAAAAACGAGATAGGAATTTCTGGGCTCGAATCTGGCCACTCGTTAGAAGACCTGCCCAGGTCATTCGAACGAGATCATTCGAACGAGCTTCTAACGAGTTGATAGTTTGACTTATAACGAGAGGGATGTTCGTTTGATGTCTTTCGTTCGAACGAGATCTCGTTAGAAGTCCCAGTTCGTTCGAACGAACTCTCGTTTGAACAGCCTCGTTCGAACGAGACTTCTAACGAAATGACAGTTTAGGCTTTTTAGCCTGTTTTGATTTCGCGTGTCCCGTAACTTTATTTAATGGTAGATATAACCTTCCCTTGATGATAAATTGATATAGTAGAGATATTTGGGACATATTGAAGAGAGAAAAATAGAAGTGTGATTCGAACCAAATGGAAATTATGGAGTAGGACGTGAGGGTCTATTACGATGCGAGAATTATTGTCGGCCTAAATAATTGAACTACCCGAGAACTTATACATTGTGTAAGATTGTATATTGGTATGAGAATGAGAAGTATACCACTAATATAAATTATGGTGATTACTAAGATGTGTGAATACTTAGTATATGTATTGATTTTATGTGTATGACATACCTACCATACTTGCTATCACGGGAGGTCTACGTTCGCTTAGGGCATTCTAATCCATGTGTTGCCCGGATTTAGATTGGTTACCTCGATGAACATAGGTCAGAGAAGGACATATTGAGATGTTAATAAGTCTGCTGATCGTGGGAGCGCAGGTATGTGCATGACCCATGTGATGTGACTGTGTTCGCCTCCAGTATTTGTGATGATGTTATTTGAGAACGATTCCTGAGAGATTCGGAATACGTGATCCTTATGTACGTGATGTACCGGGATGGATAGCATAGTATGTGTGCACCGCAGCTTAGTCTCGGGGTGCTTGTATTGTATATTTATGACGTGAATAATATACACTTAATTAATGGGAACTTTCATGTTGGTATTGTGAATATATTTATGGTAATGTTTAGAGAAAACATAACGGGTTAACCGATAGTGAATTGTACTACAAATTGAGAATCTGAGTTTAAGTAAAGCCCTCTATTTATTTGATAACGCTAGAATGTAATATGGGAATCGAGTAGTAAGGGGGTAGAACTTCTTACGGTTTGGTTAGATATGTATGTCATTTAGATGGGTACAGTACGTTAGGAGTGCACAAGTAGTCTAGAGGTGAGAATTTCATGTGAGTGCACGTCCTAACATGTATTTTGCATTTAATGTTTTAATGTTATTAAAACACTTGCTGTTTTTAAAATGATTTCCACTTTCGGGCTCTGACCCATTTGCTTTCAAATCTATTTTTGTAAAAACCATTTTAGGTGCCCAGCCACAAGGACACCATGTTTAAGATCCTCATTCAGGTGACGAGTTGTAGCTGCTTATGGAAGTTACAGGACTTTGCTTGTAGACGCTTCATCTATCTTGACTCTATATTCAGCACTTATCAGTTGTAGGGCATGTCGCCCATTTCTTTTAGAGACTTTTCATTATTTCATTTATTCGGACTTCTGGCATGTAATTAATTCGGGATTCAGACTTGTCATTTTATTTTCAGTTGTGGGATTGTTGTGAGGATTTTTTCTCTGGACTTATTATTTGTTGATCATTTCATTACTGGTGAATGGATTATGTTCTTCTTCCATTATTCTTTTATCGCATGTTAATCAGACTTAAATTAAAATTTGGCATCTTACTTTTTAACTACTAGGTGGTTAGTAACTATTAAAATGTTTTCGACAGTGATGCTATTAACTGAACCAACTTGGCATTTTGTATTGATTTAATAAAGGAGTAGCTACCCTGTATTTAATTAGTCGGGGTGTCACAGGTGGTATCAGAGCATCAGGTTCTAGTGTCTTTTAGGATCTGTACGGCTTATTATGTTTCCGCTGAGCTTTCTTTGATGTAGAGCCCTATATTTTAGGACTGTTGTATTCTTTTGTGTATGCTACGTTCTTCAGCTATTTTAAGTTTATAACTGCAAACTTATAAACTTCATTCTTATTTCAGATGGCTCCACGACGTGGACAACGGGTTCCCAGGAATGCGACGCTAGAACCACAGCCCGCACCAGTTCAGGGCACGATGAATACCGCCGAGGTTGCAGCCATTGTGGCCCAGGCGATAAATGCCGCACTAGCAGTAGTTCAGCAGGCACCACCTCAGGCGCTAGTAGTCGTGCCAGTTCAGGCACATGCATTTCCGTCTGCTTGGGAACGTGTACGTGATGCTTTTCAGAAAGCACACCCTTCGGAGTTCGCAGGTAGCTCCGATGTGGTAGTTTTAAGTCAGTGGAGGAAGGATATTCAGCGGCACTTGAGGATGTATGAGTGGACCGATGTCCAAAAGCAGATACTAGCTACCTTTAAGCTAGTGGGGTCTGCACTGCAGTGGTGGGAGTCTATTACCACCGTGGAGGAGAGAGATACTCTTACTATTCAGGAGTTTTGGGTGCGGTTCGACCGCAAGTACTTTCCGCCAGCTGTTCACACGGAGATGAGAAGGAAGTTGATGAGCCTCAAGCAGGAGGGTAAGACTGTGGCCGAGTATGAGGCCGAATTCACTAATCTTCTAAACATTGTTCCGGATGAGATACCGACAGAGGAGAAGAAGATACAGAAATTTACAGACGGGTTGACTTGGAGGATCCGTCAGCATCTGTTGGGGAACCTATCGTTGGCCACTTATTCTGATGTGGTTAACGCTGCATTGCTCCATTGCCAGGATCACCGCTTTCACATAGCTGAGGGCAAGCGATCGGGAGAGTCCATCCATCAGGGCAGGACTAGAGGACATGGTGCCAGTGGGGCACAATCTGTTCAGGGGAAGAGATAGGGCGACCAGGGTTCCCAGTAGGGGGATAACAAGAGGTTCAGGTCGGGAAATTTCAGGTATGAATAGGGAGGTTTCCGGCAAGGCCATCAGGGTCCGAACGGCCTTCAGAACCAGCAGGGTCAGAATGGTCAACAACAGTTTCAGCAGGGCCAGTGGAGGAACGGTAACGGCCACCAGGGCCGGGGACAGCAGGGACAGAGAGGGGGGAACTTCCCGGGGAAGTGTTTCATTTGTGGCAAGACTGGCCATAAACGCCAGGACTATCCTGATAGGGGCAGGGCCCCGCAGCAGCAGTAGGGTGCTCGACATGAGCCACAGAGGCCACTTTTTCCACCTGCTCTCCCAGCTCCAGCCCAGGTGCCAGCATTTCTAGCCATTCCAGTAGTTCCTGTGCAGCAGGGGCAGTTACAGTATGGACGTATCAATAACGTCCACCAGGCAGCAGCTCCGCAGGCACCACTCGTGATTGAGGGTATGTTTCCTATCCATGGTACTATGGGTCGGGTTTTGTTTGATACGAGGGCAACACACTGTTTTATAGCTACACATTTTGCGAAAGCCTTAGGGTTGTTAGCCACAGGAGAGAGCACAGTGACGTGTGTAGACTCACCATTGGGGAGTGGGTCACTTATTTTCTTTATATGCCGGGGAGTGGGGGTAGAGATTGGTAGCTTGGTATTGCCTGCAAACATGTTGGTATTAGATATGCATGTGCACGATGTGATTATCAGTATGGATTGGCTCGCTGATTATAGAGCCATGATTGATTGCTTCGGTGGGAGCATTGTTTTTGCCATTCCGGGGCAAGAGATGTTTGTAGTGGCGATGCCTCGCCCAGCGGGAGGCTCGACCGCTCATTTGTATTACCTAGAGGAGGATACCTCTAAGGAGGTTGTGATTCCTTTAGATTCGATCCCAGTTGTCAGGGAGTATTCCGATGTGTTTCAGGAGATACCGGGCCTACCCCCCAGTCAAGAGATAGACTTTGTCATAGACTTATTACCAGATACGAGACCTATAGCACGCGCACCGTACCGTATGGCTCCAGCTGAGATGAGGGAGTTACGGGATCAGATTGAGTAGTTGTTGGGTTAGGGATTTATACGGAGGAGTACTTCGCCGTGGGGTGCCCCTGTGTTGTTCGTGAAGAAGAGAGATGGTTCACTGAGATTGTGTGTGGACTACCGAGAGTTGAATAAGGTCACGATACGGAATAAGTATTTGTTGCCTCGAATCGATGACCTATTCGACCAGTTGAGAGGAGCTTCTTTCTTCTCGAAGATTGATTTGCGATCGGGATACCATCAGTTACGTATCAGGGAAGAGGATGTCTCGAAGACTGCGTTCTTATCGAGATATGGATCTTACGAGTTTCGGGTTATGCCTTTTGGTTTAACCAATGCTCCAGCCGTGTTTATGGACTTGATGAATAGGGTGTTCAGAGATTTCCTAGATCAGTTTGTCATTGTCTTTATTGATGATATTCTGGTTTACTCCCAGACAGAGGAGGAACACGCCGAGCATTTGAGGCAAGTTTTGCAGACTCTACGTCAGAATGAGTTGTATGCAAAGTATGAGAAGTGCGGGTTTTGGCTGAAGGAGGTCCAGTTTTTGGGACACATTATTTCCGACCGGGGGATATCCGTTGATCCGGGGAAGGTATCCGCGGTGAGGGAGTGGGGACAGCCCACAACACCGACGGAGATCCGTAGTTTCTTGGGCCTAGCAGGATACTACAGGAGGTTCATTCGGGGATTTTCGAAGATAGCAGATCCTTTAACAGATTTGACTCGTAAAGGTGTGCCGTTCATTTGGAGTGATGCCTGTCAGTTGGCATTCGATGAGTTGAAGGATAAGTTGACCTCAACACCTGTGTTAGCATTGCCGAGACTGGGAGTTGAGTATTTCGTTTACACCGATGCGTCCTTGCAAGGACTTGGAGGTGTATTACAGCAGGAGAGTCAGTCCATAGCTTATGCTTCCCGTAAGCTTAAGCCTCATGAGAAGAATTACCCCACTCATGATTTAGAGTTGGCGGCAGTTGTATTTGCCCTTCGGATTTGGAGACATTACCTTTTGGGGGAGAAGTTTCGACTGTTCACGGACCACACCCCCTACAATACCTATTCACGCAAAAGGAGTTGAATATGCGGCAGCAAAGGTGGCTTGAGTTTATTAAGGACTATCAGTTTGATATCCAGTATCACCCGGGGAAGGCTAACGTGGTAGCAGACGCGTTGAGCCGTAGGCCAGCAGATGAAGTGGCAGGAGTGTGGAAGGCCAAGTGGAAGGAATTGGGACACCAGGATGCAGTGGCCCGATCGTTCGTGTCTGTGATGACCGTTACACCGCAGATTGTCACGAAGGTAGTAAGGGCACAGGCAAATGACTCGTTCTGTCAGGAGCAGATAGTTCGATTATTAGCAGAGGGAGCTGAGTCCTATACCGTTAGCTCAGACGGAGGATTATGCTTCAATGGGAGATTGGTAGTTCCGGAAGGGGAGGAATTGCGGCACGAGGTGATGGCAGAGTCGCACGGCTCACGGTTCGCGGTACATCCCGGAGGGGATAAAATGTACCAAGACATGAGACGACAGTATTGGTGGAGTGGGATGAAGAGAGATATTGCCGTGTTTGTTTCAAAATGCGCCACTTGTCAGCTAGTAAAAGTGGATCATCAGAGACCGGCAGGACTGCTACAGCCATTAGAGATCCCGATGTGGATGTGGGTGAGCAGCTCCATGGACTTTATCACGGGGTTGCCTACGTCACAGAGAGGTCACGACTCCATATGGGTAATTGTGGACAGGTTGACCAAATTTGCTCATTTTCTACCCGTAAGGACAGACTATACTACGGGACAGTATGCCCAGCTCTTTATTGCAGAGATAGTGAGACTTCACGGTGTGCCCCTAAATATCGTGTCTGACCGAGACAAGATATTTGTTTCGCGGTTTTGGGAGAGTTTTTAGGAGGCCATGGGCACGGAATTGCGGTTGAGTAAGGCGTATCACCCGCAGATCGATGGGTAGACCGAGCGTACAAACCAGATGTTGGAGGACATGCTACGTATGAGTATCATTGATTTTGGAGGTGGATGGGAGCAGTATCTTCCACTGGTGGAGTTTGCTTACAACAACTCCTACCAATTCACCATTGGCATGGCTCCATTTGAGGCATTGTATAGTAGACCGTGTCATTCCCCAGCATGTTGGTTGGAGGTGGGGGACAACAAACTACTTGGGTCGGAAGTGATTCAGGATACTTCGGCGAGGATAGAATTGATTCGGAGTCGCATTCGGGTTGCTCAGGATCGGCAGAAGAGCTATGCTGATGCGAAGAGGTTATTCAGGGAGTTCCAAGTGGGGGACCAGGTTTTTCTCAGAGTATCTCTTATGAAGGGGATTATGCGTTTCGGGAAGAAAGGGAAGTTGGCACTGAGATATGTGGGACCATTTCCTATTATTGAGCGGATTGGACTGGTTGCGTATAGGCTTGGATTACCGGAGCATTTGCATCGGATTCACGATGTATTTCATATTTCCTCGCTAAGGAAATATCTTAGAGACGATTTGGCTCATTCTCACATTGCTTTGGAGGACATCGATCTCCAGCCTGATAGCTCCTACGAGGAGGGGACGATTGCTATTTTGGACCGAAGTGAGCGGAAGCTGCGGTCAAAGATAGTTCCGTTAGTGCGTGTTCAGTGGCGACATCATAATGTCGAGGAGTCCACATGGGAGCGCGAGGATGAAATGCGCGAACGTTATCCAGAGTTGTTCTTACCAGGTACTTTCTAGTTCCGAATTTCGGGACGAAATTCAGTTATTAGGGGGGGAGTATGTAATACCCCGTATTTTTGTGATATTTATTTATGGGATTAATTGAATTATATGTGTATTAATTGGAGATTAATCCGGATTAAAATACTAGCGAGATGCGAGTTGGTATTTGATTATAGTGTGCATATATGATTATATATGAATATTGAATTATGAAATTTGTCGTGAGATTGAAATACAGCAATTTGGGAATCTTGTTGAGACGCGTGTGACAGTCGCGTCCGGAGTATATTTATTTTAATTAAAAAGTGAATTTTATTTCTATTAATCGTATGGTCGTTTTGAGTGCGCCAACGCGTCCGGAAGGGTCGAAATAGTCAGAAAACACTAGCCCGGGGTTTAGTTTGGGTCCCGGGGCATTTTTAGGCCATACCGGCAACGTATAAGGGTAGTTTGGTAATTTTAGAATTTTGGGATTTTTGATTAACGAATTTTAGGAATTTTAAATGGAAAATTAAAAGACCCACTAACCCATTACCAGCCATTAACTGATTAGAGGGCTACGGGGGTTATTAGAATTAGCCCCAAAAGTTCCTAAGACAAACCCTAGCCTCCATTGCCACCATTAGAGAAGAGCTTGTAGAGGGAGAGAGAAGAGAGGAGAATTCTGCAGAGAGAGAGAGAGAGAAACTCATCAATTCGTCATCAAATTCCTAGATACACATAAGGCAAGTGGTTTTATTTCATTATTTTGCAGAGAATGCTTCTTCCATGCGTAGGAAATTCAAATAAATTGTATTGTTCTTAGTGTATGAAAAAAACCCATTTAATTGGATGTAGAGATTTAAGAATCTATTGAGGAAATTGCATGTAGAACGTTGAAAGGATGATTAGTCAGATGAAAGTACATCTTTTACATCATAAAAACGGATTTAGTTATGTCTATGAATGACTTGATTTTTCTAGGGTTCATGTTCTTGAGATTTGAAAAATAAATGTTGGAGATTTGATAATTTGATGTAGTTTAGGGTGATTTGAACCCATATAAATGTTGTAATACGGTTGAAACATGTTTAGGAAGGATTAGATACCTTGAAACATTGTTGGAATGACATTTAGGCGAGATTAGAGGTGAAGAGAAGTTGGAAAAACGAGATAGGAATTTCTGGGCTCGAATCTGGCCACTCGTTAGAAGACCTGCCCAGGTCGTTCGAACGAGCTCGTTCGAACGAGATTCTAACGAGTTGACAGTTTGACTTCTAACGATAGGGATGTTCATTCGATGACTTTCGTTCGAACGAGATCTCGTTAGAAGGCCCAGTTCGTTCGAACGAACTCTCGTTCGAACAGCCTCGTTCGAACGAGACTTCTAACGAGTTGACAGTTTAGGCTTTTTAGCCTGTTTTGATTTCGCGTGTCCCGTAACTTTATTTAATGGTAGAGATAACCTACCCTTGATGATAAATTGATATAGTAGAGATATTTGGGACATATTGAAGAGAGAAAAATAGAAGTGTGATTCGAACCAAATGGAAATTATGGAGTAGGACGTGAGGGTCTATTACGATGCGAGAATTATTGTCGACCTAAATAATTGAACTACCCGAGAACTTATACATTGTGTAAGATTGTATATTGGTATGAGAATGAGAAGTATACCACTAATATAAATTATGGTGATTACTAAGATGTGTGAATACTTAGTATATGTATTGATTTTATGTGTATGACATACCTACCATACTTGCTATCACGGGAGGTCTACGTTCGCTTAGGGCCTTCTAATCCTTGTGTTGCCCGGATTTAGATTGGTTACCTCGATGAACATAGGTCAGAGAAGGACTTATTGGGATGTTAATAAGTCTGCTGATCGTGGGAGCGCAGGTATGTGCGCGACCCATGTGATGTGACTGTGTTCGCCTCCAGTATTTGTGATGATGTTATTTAAGAACGATTCCTGAGAGATTCGGAATACGTGATCCTTATGTACGTGATGTCCCGGGATGGATAGCACAGTATGTGTGCACCGCAGCTTAGTCTCGGGGTGCTTGTATTGTATATTTATGACGTGAATAATATACACTTAATTAATGGGAACTTTCATGTTGTTATTGTGAATATATTTATGGTAATGTTTAGAGAAAACATAACGGGTTAACCGATAGTGAATTGTACTACAAATTGAGAATCTGAGTTTAAGTAAAGCCCTCTATTTATTTGATAACGCTAGAATGTAATATGGGAATCGAGTAGTAAGGGGGTAGAACTTCTTACGGTTTGGTTAGATATGTATGTCATTTAGATGGGTACGGTACGTTAGGAGTGCACATGTAGTCGAGAGGTGAGAATTTCATGTGAGTGCACGTCCTAACATGTATTTTGCATTTAATGTTTTAATGTTATTAAAACACTTGTTGTTTTTAAAATGATTTCCACTTTCGGGCTCTAACCCATTTCCTTTCAAATCTATTTTTGTAAAAACCATTTTAGATGCCCAGCCACAAGGACACCATGTTTAGGATCCTCATTCAGGTGACGAGCTATAGCTGCTTGTGGAAGTTACAGGACTTTTCTTGTAGACGCTTCATCTATCTTGACTCTATATTCAGCACTTATCAGTTGTAGGGCATGTTGCCCATTTCTTTTAGAGACTTTTCATTATTTCAGTTATTCGGACTTCTGGCATGTAATTAATTCAGGATTCAGACTTGTCATTTTATTTTCAGTTGTGGGATTGTTGTGAGGAGTTTTCCTCCGGACTTATTATTATTTGTTGATTATTTCATTACTTCGTTATGGTGAATGGATTATGTTCTTCTTCCATTATTCTTTTATCGCATGTTAATCAGACTTAAATTAAAATTTGGCATCTTACTTTTTAAATACTAGGTGGTTAGTAACTATTAAAATGTTTTCGACAGTGATCCTATTAACTGAACCAACTTGGGATTTTGTATTGATTTAATAAAGGAGTAGCTACCCGGTATTTAATTAGTCAGGGTGTGACACAAAAGGCCAAGGGCTTATGAGTGGGTTTGAATCTCCGGTCGACTACTTGATGATTAGGGGGAAATGTTTCCATTTGGCACATTTGCAGATAACTGGAGAGCATCCTTCTGCATTAAAGGCCACTAGTATCTTTGGTATATATCCTTATAGAATATTTACATTCCACCTATGTGAGCTCTGGAACTTTATTCTTGCATATCACATAGGATTGATTATTGAGGTTGGTAATGTCTCTACACATCCTCCACTTTCCACTCTTTTTCCTGACCAAGATTGTATTTGAGATCCATTTTAGAAATTAAACCTCCACGATGGAGCCATCATGGTGGAGGATGTCGACTTCACTTTCTGTAGCTCATATATTTTTTGTTACTGACTTTTGTGGACTCTGTTTGATCAGTCAACTGGTTGGATCCACATGCAGTCGGTGATAGGAGATGTCTAGATAAATGCCTGGAAAATCATTGGGTTGCCATGAAAATACGCCATCGTTAGTCCTGAGAAAATGAATGAGATGATATGCTTCCTCTTATGGAAATTTTGATCCAATTAAAAGGGCATTATTCGATTGATATGAATCAAGAGGAATGGTGATAAGTTCATCCATTACTAGTTCGGCGAGAGCCGATCTGGTCTCCTCAACTACCATTGAACACCTTTTGGTTGCTATTTAGGTTGATCCTCCTCCAAAGTGTCATTGTTTTGACTCTTCTTGGAATGATTGTGATCATTCTTAATGGTAGCTATGAAATAACTGTGCAATACCTCTTCATCATCCCTGATTTCCAAAATTCCTTCATCTCTCAAAAAATTAAGATTTTTGTGGAAAGATAAAGGGGAAACCCTCATAAAATGAAGCCATACCCTACCCAATATTGCATTATAAGGTGACTATTACTAAATAATATGGTATTTAATCTCATTATTGTCATGTCTCACATTGACTCATATCTTAATCTTACCAAGCAAGGCGTCCTCATCTATATGGAAACCGATCAGTGGTCCAACTTTTGTGTCCAGATCCTTGATTGATATCCAATCTTGAATAGATGGGTGAGGTACATGATCTGTGACTAGATTCCTTGATCGAACATTATCCTTTTAACATTGAAGCTAGTTATTTGAAGAGTGAGGACAGGAGCGTCCTTGTGGGAATGCTTACACCGATAAAATCCTCATCAGTGAATATTATCATTCGTTCAACATATATACTTACATTATCCCTCACCTACGATCGACTTTGATATCTTGACTTTGAAAGACGATTAGATACAAGATACGATCTTTACCCTCTCTCTAATCTTATTATCAATTCTCTATAAAGGATTTGTGTAACCATTTATGGTTATCACCATTCTTAAATTTGGTAGATTGCCATCATCGCCTTCTTTCCGCACAACATTCACCCTGGACGATGACTTTGTCTTGGCTACATCAATGTACTCCTTCAAATGGCCAACCTAAATGAGTTCTTCAAGGTTATGTTTAAACATCTTATAGTTCTCTATGAGATGACCATGGTATTTATGTTATGTTCACCTAAGATTGGCATCCATGTCCCCCAGATCTCTATCCATCTTGGTTTGCCTCTTAAAGTATGGCTTGTCCATGATCTTCTAGATTAATTTGTAGACAGATTTTTAAAAACATCTCTCCTTTGTCTGGAAACCACTTTTGTTGGTTTGTGGCCTAAAGCGTCCCTTAGAGGTATCATTCTTCGTTCTTTTGTTTGAGGGTGTTGACTGATTTCCCCCTTTGCATGGATTTTAATAATCGTTATTCATAGCCTTTTTGGTGCTTTGATAGCCCCGGACCTCAATAGTGGTAAGTTTATCTTCTACCTTGACGTATTTCTCTATATGCGCCATGAGGTCGTCCATAGTGGACACTAGTTTCTTAGTTAATGACTAATATATTTTATCTCATCTGAAAAGTCCTATATTAAGGGATGAGTTGGATAGATGTTCTTTGCAGTGATTTACCTTATTGAAGAATTACCAATAACAATTAAGATAATGCCTAACGTAGTCTCCCTTATTCCTTTCGAGAGTAATCAATGAGTCCACAACCTTGACTGCTTTACTATTAGTGATGAAGCAAGTCGTGTACTATTGGGCTAACACTCACAATAAGGAGATTGATCTGGGGGACAATATTTCAAACCATTTTATACATATATATCCTAAAGTTAATTAGAAAAATTTTACATGAGGGCAAAATAGTGAATCCACATGGATATTATTTGTTAATAGTGCTTGATATGATGAGTGGGATTCGTTTTTCCTTCATACGCAGTGATCTTTGGAATGAATAACTTCCTTGTTGTCTCTGCGAATTATATCTCCATAGTAAATGGAGAGGTTGTGTCATGTTCCAATTCTTCCCTATCTAGATCCTTTAGAGTTCATGATAAATTCAATTTCAACCTTCCTTCTAGTTCCTTTTATAGGAAATCTCAGAGTTCATCACTTTTAACCCTCGTTTATGGGATTTTAAGTTGGGATGGCCTTCTGATGTGTGCTAATTTGGTAGGACAAGTTGGGGTTTGATTGCATCTAGTAAATAACAATCCTTTAGTTGATTGACATGTCATAAATTAGAATGTATGGAAAAAGTGTTCCTTAACCTGTAAACCCTTATTGTTTGGTTAAACCTATTATGCCTTAGGGAATGAAACCTCCCCCTCCTAGGTTGCTCCAAGTTATGAAAACCGAGTGATGGTCTTCTTAATACCCTTTCGATTACATCCTTAAATAGGAAATCTCTTCATAATAGTGATCCAACCTTTCTTCATAAAGATTGACGAGTCATTTTGTCTCCCTCCTCGTTAGGTCCCTCAATGGAGGGAGTATTATCGATGACTAGGACCAGATCTCCTTGGCAAAAACTACCTTGACCTCAATCTTATAGGAGGAGAAAAGGACCTGGGAGGAGTTTTCTCCTTCCTAACAACTTGTATTTTAGATAAGATACGACTTCTGGCATACGAATGGTGAGATTCATTAGAACCCAAATTGTTGTAGGACCGATGTTTTCACAGTGGTGAGAATTTTACTTTTTTCACACACAGTGAAAAATAGTAAGGGATATTGAACCCTCAATAAAAGCAATATTAGTTTGTGTTCGTAAAAACATTTTATACTCTAAATAAAGAACATGGGATATAGAGGGTTCGACAGATCATACTGCCTACGTCTACTAGAAAGGGAGGGAAATATATTTATTTATTGGGAGAACTGATGATGATTGGAGTGTTAGGGTTACTAGTTGAGAGTCCAAGTCCTCGTAAGTTATACAAATCAATACTATCAAATTGCTTGAGATCTGCCTTATGTATAAGCACAAGATTCATATAATTCAAGGTCTCTATACTTTGATCTTATCTATGGGTGATAGGCTTTTGTTACAGTTAATCTTCTTTGAGTGATCTTACTAGATTTATACTTATCCCCTATAGTATTCGGCTGACTACGCTTGTTGACCTCTGACAGCCATGTGTTGACCCACGTGGCCTAATCGGCTACATTTCACTTCATCTTACATATTTGGAAAAAAAGAAAAAAGTCTACTCCTAAGCCTCATAACTTACCTCCTCATACTAATTCAAAGTATCCGCTTGTTGTTACACCTCCTGACCAAGAGTCAAAGAAGTTTTGCCCTCATCACTGACAAGTTTTTGTCAGATTATATTTTCCTTATGATCTTTTCCTAAATAAGGACATTCCTTATCCTTAAGTCGTCAACCCATACCTTGTTATACGAGATAAATATATATTAGTCCAAATAAAGTGGCACCCCATTGACGTCATCTTCATAGCCTTGGTTAATGGATTCACCCCTACATCTTTTATTCTATTTAAAGGATCCCCTCTCCTTGATCATTATCCTGGAAATAAGAGGACTATTTGGCTAGTGTTTCATTACACCTTTTGCAATTGCATACATTTTTTTATAAGTATAAATATAGGTGAATTGTAGAGCATTGCCCTCCTTTTGTATTTCCTCCTTATGGTAAAAAAAAATTAGTGAGTGAGTAATACCAACTTTTTGTTTTCTTTTTTAAAAAACTAGTTGCTCACCCAGTAAGCCTGGTCATGTAGAACCTTATTGCATTCAAACATTTATCTAACCCTAATGCCCAACTATTGAAAATCCTATAATACCTACAAATTCACAAGTAAGAATAATTTCTCAGATAAAGTGTCATGTGAACTTAGGAAAATTCAAAGTATGTGTCACTAATTAGGAATAAGTGCTGCAAAAACTCCGTGATGATATGATCATCCTGTGACTCCTCAAGGCCAACATGTCTTGTGTTTTCATAATGTATCTACTTATCTTAAGGATGAAAATGACACTTTGGTTGGCCAAGACAGAAGTATTTATGAGTTCTTTTCCCTTAAAAAATATAAAATCACAAATTTTCAGTTAGAAAATGGGGAATGGTAGGGTGTGGCATTTATATTTGGGGTGACCACCATTGTCTAATCACTAGAATTTCTTAAAAAACAAGTTTTAGTATTATTGGGAGTCTTTTCCTTCCTATGCCGCTTATCATTTTACTTATCTTTTTTCACCTTTACATCTCTCTTTATATAATAACTTTATCTCTCTTAAACATCATCTATCCACCTATTGTTGGCACCATAAGTTTCAAGGAAGGTTCTATGCCTAGTTCGTAGTCCATATTTTCCCTAATGGCCATTATTTCACTGACGGGCGAAGAGGACACTTTTTATCCATGTCGTAGTCAAAGTTAGATAGGTTAATAGTTTTGTGGGAGTTAACGTTTTCTTATGCTTCTTAAGAATGATATGAGATCAACAATTTAACCAATATCATAAGGATTAGTGATATGATTAGGGATGAAATCTTATATCCTTTAATTTATTTGAAATATCATGGGGTGGTGAGTCACTCACACCCATATAAGTTCTCATGGCATTTCCTTTAGTGACATGTTAGCTTCCCAATATGCAACCACTATAGCTAAGATAACGTTTAAATACAATGAATGGTGTAGAAATTTTATTATTCAACAATTATACAGACCTAAGATATTATAATTGTATAAATAATACCCCCACTATGAAGAGAGTTGATATTTACAATACGGCATACTACATACTCTTGTAATATCTAATTGAACTCCCATCTAGAAACGCTAGAACTCCAAGATTAGTCTTTCATAGTATAACACCTTTCACCGTCTTTACTCATGGATGTCGATAAGGAAGACTTGTTAAACCATGTTATGTGTGGTCTTTGCCATACTTTCTACATATCACTCTAGGCAAAGGATGTAAATTGAATTATTATAGAATCAAATATCGTACATAAGATAATTTCAAGTAAAAAACTACGGATCAATGCATATGTTTTAAAATTATTGGGATTAGACTTTTTTATTCTTATTTGTTGATACTGCATTTAAGTATTCTAAAATTCCAATGGTTCAGAACCTTTTACCTTCAAGCATGCAAGGGAGTACATCCTAAAGTCTAACAGAGACCTCTACCAAAACATTGATAAGCCAAAAAGACCATGGTTACCTCGTATAAGGGCCCGTAATAGAATTAAAACCCCTAGGATACTCACTATTGTCATAAGATTCTTAATCACTCTATCAACCCTCAAAGGTATAGCTTATAGACCTTATAATAAACAATTTCAAGCATCTAACGACAGCGGACTTGGCACAATAAGGATTGGCCTCTGATAGGACTTTAGTCCCCCTTAATGAAGAACCCATTATGATATATCACGAAAGCATGCTCAGTCAAGTCTAAGAGAGCCTCTGCCTATCCAAAATTTATTCATGTATGGAACTTCTTCTCAGGACTCATAGGTATCAAAATGAGCTCAATTAACATTTCCTCTATGCTGCTCAATTGGTGGATCAGAAGTGGTCCCAATGATTATGCCAAATTTCTTGGCAACTGTATCCCTATTATTGTCTGCTGGGAAATATGGAAATGCAGAAATAAAGCTTTTTTTAAAACTACAGTGTTGATGAAAAAGTTATAATTTCCCATTTCATTCTCATGATCTCTAATATTTGTAAGGGGTTTCATTTTAAGCATTGTATCTCTTCTTTTGATGTTGGGATTCAAGAAACTTTCAATCTCAAAATTAATCAGAGGCAAAAATTGGCTATTCCTATCAAATGGAGTCTTCCCACTACTCACAGATTTAAACTAAATGTTGATGGAGCTTCTAAAGGGAATCCGGGTAGTAGTGGCATTGGTGGTATCTTAAGGACCCACAAAGGAGACATCATATTTGCCTATGCTCAATCAGAAGGTTATGCTTCTAACACCGTTGTGGAGACTAAAAGTTTTTTGTTGGGGTCTAAATTATATTTGGACTTCAACATTGAAGATGTAGTGATTGAATCAGACTCCTCTTTTGTGGTGAACTTAATAAATCACAATTGGAAACCTCCTTGGAACCTTTCTAAATGTGTGGAAGAAATCAAATATAACCTCCTCAATCTCAATTGTTCCTTACATGATTGCTTCAGGGAGTCAAACCTGGTAGCGGATAGTCTTACCAATTATGGGACCACTCTTCAATCCCTTTCTATTTTCAACAATTTCTTAGATCTTCCAAAAGTGACGAGAGGTGCCTACAAGATGGACAAGATGGGCTGCTTCTATCTCAGATCTACTTTTTAATGCTTTTAATTTTGTTTAAGTGTATTGGGGCTATCATAAAGCTCCTTATTTACTGCTTTCATAAACTTCACTTGTATCTAAGTTTTCTATGCCATTTGGGAGAGGCTATTTCTCCTCTATTTAATAAATTTAGGAGGTTCTGACCCTCTTTAATTAAAAAAAATAAAAACCCATTACACGTTGGGAAAAACTCATATAGCTTTTCCGGTGGATAGGTAGAAGGTACAAAAAATGTTCTACCTACCACCACCACTCACAACCACTGGAATTAAATGGTCTAAGATGAATTAAATGCTCCAGTAAACTACCTTATACCACCTTTAGTCCTTTCACTAAAATTCCACCATATTACTATAGTTGTTAGACCTCAATCAAGTTGGGTCATGTTATTATAGTACAATTATTCTCTCTCAAAGGGAATCCATATATATGGCAGGCTTATCGATGGTTAAAGGCAAGATAGGAAAGCTAATCAATCGGAAAATACTAGAGAACAAGCTAATATGACCATAACAATTATTCATTGATATATACTCTATTAACCCACTATTTTTAGAATATATGATAAGGTTTGGAGCATTCCAACCTGCCATACATTGTATATAATGTTAATCCCTAAACTGAGATTAGGAATACTTAAAGAACCCATCATTTACTTCCTAGGGACACTTTGATTAGTATCAAGGATGACAAACTCCTCAGACCATCTTAACCAATGCCTAAGAGGTCCATAGATTATAGTGTTATCATTCACAATCTTATATACAAAGAAACAACTCCACAGTAGCCGTAGGATCCTCAGTTGAGGCCCGAACTACTTTATATATTTGTCAATCGCTTTGACACTTATCCCCACTAACGTATCTGAGGTCTAGGTTGGAGTACCAATTGGGCTTGAAGTCTCAAAAAATTTTAGCACCCGCCATTATTTATCATTTGTATGAGATAAATATATATCTAGATAATATTCACATGCTGTAGAACACATAAAAACTTTTAGTATAGGAATTTTGACATGAATGATATGAGTGATAAAATGTATGTTTTATGAATCAAAATCCATAAACGGGAGAAAAATAGTTTTAATGTAAAGAATATGCTTCCACAATTGTTTGTGTCATGTACGTCATGACTTGTATGAACTTTAGATTAATTTTGATATGAGAGATTGGGTAACAATCAACGAAATCTAGGGAAATCACATTAACAATATGCAAAAATAGTATATGGGTATTTACAAAGAACAAAATATTTTATAATGGTGTTTAGGAGATCGAATATGGTTGAGGTTATGGGGTATTCAAACTCAAATTACGTTTGAAGTCTTGATACTTGAAAGTCAAATATCACTAAATTTTCTTTTTCTCTAGAGGTTTTGTTAAGTGGAGCGACAAACAATCCTTATTAATGAATTCAACAATGTAAGTTGAGTATGTTGTATACTCTGAATATGTTCTACACTCCTCATGGTTAGAGGACTACATCTTAGAGTTTAGGATTCCATACTTTATTCAACGTTCATTCAATATTTTTCAAATAAATGTCCATCTATCTAATTCATGAAGAAATATTAAATAATAGATTAAATAAGTACATTATTCTTAATTACTTGTTTGTAAACTAGTGCATTGGGAAGAGAACAATTACAATCTCTTACATTTACACTTTGGTTAATCTTATTAATTTATTGACCAAATATTTAATACCCAAATTTTTCAAGGATCATATTACTTGGATGGGTATCATAAAGTTCTTTGATTATGCTATTGTGTGATAATCTATCTCATTTTGTCTCATATTCTTTAAATATTAATACATTTATTAAAATTATTTTTTATTACCCACTTCATAATGGTTATTAAAGGTTGGTGCATTTATCTATATGTACATGTTATAACACATGCTTAAGGGACATAAAGTTGATCGATTGTGCAAGGTCGTAATATGTCAATATTACCTTGGAGTTAACATATAACTCGTGTTTCTAAATCTTGACATGTTTAATAATCGTTTTCTAACTTTTGATATAAGATATTTGGCAATGGTTGTCCCATATTGGTTATCCTGAAGTGATATGCATTAACCTAACGTGTGAAGTTTGACATTATTGGAATTAAATGGTACGAGGATCATACATAAGGTTATTTACTATCCCATCTAAACCGAAATAAAATCACTAATAAAGATACAATTCATTTAATAGTAGACTTAACAAAGTGTCCATGGAGTTTCTATTATAGTATCAGAAGTGTATGAGATTTCATCATATATTCATTAATGCTACTTTTAAACACTAGTAGATGGTTAATGATATATCTTTTATTTGTTTTGAAAAATTATTTTTATAAAATCACCAATCAATGATATTATTTTTCAAAAATAAATTGTGGTGCTAAAGGGTTAAGTGGGAGATTGTAAGAGTTTAAAAAAAACATTATAGCATGCAAAACAACAAAGGGTTTTTAATTAATTACTTTGGTATATTTGAATATATGAAATTTATAAGTTTTATGATATATATTGTGTGATCATTTTTGGCCAAATATAATCTAATTTAATAACAGTTATGTTTAGGCGGTAAATCGAATGACAAAAGGATGACAATGCTTATTGCATACCAAATGGAGATAAAAAAAATTTATTTTAGCACAACTAAAAGTCTATGTCATAATATTCACGGAAGTTTTATAAACCAACTTAGATTTTAGTTTTGTTTAAGAATATGGTTGATAGAAGGTGGGAAAAAGTAAATATAGACATAACACAGGATCTGCGAGGAGAAACATCTACTAACAGGAAAAACCTCGGGCCAATGAAACAATCTTACGAAAAACTTGGTAAAGAGTTAGAGAATGGACTGAAAACTAACAATCCTTCCACCCTAACTCACATGTCACACTTTTTCCAACAATTCTTAGAAAGTTGGATATATCTATACGCTAATAGAAACACTCAGAATCTCTTATGTCTTGACACACGTCACTAATATTGCATAAGCCTTCGAATTTAAGCTTTGGAATTGACAAGTGATTGGACGCCCAAAAAGAGCCACAGAGATAAAAAAACTCTTGTTGGAAAAAAATTCATGAACTGTATGAAGGTAGGTGATTTATATAAAAGTTCTCTAGGTAAAATCTACTTTTAATTTTTATTTATGAAGCTGAAGAAATAGCGATAATTAAATGTGAAGAAAAGAAGAAACAAAAAGAAGAACTATATTTATATATTAGATTCCCTCTTTTTCAAAAGTGTGTTCTTATGTTTTTAAAAAGAAATAAGATGGAGAAGACACAAATCTCTCTTTGAATAAATTATTCTTGAAGGTTTGATGAGAACTTTTTTAAATGAAGAGAAATAATGGGTTTTATAGGGAAAAACAACATAAATGGGTTTACCCATTACCAAAGTGATATAGCAAGTCACATGCCTTACACAAATTATGCGTGAGAGACTAATTAGGAGATCTAATGTAGAATCATCAATGAACAAAAAACAAAAGGTGACTTTTGCACAAAATCCAAGAAGATTTTCAAAGATCTAAAAACCTGATGTGTGCTCAAATCTTTTTTCGTGATAAGTTTGCTGCAGCGAAGAAACTCTTCGCTTGAGGGATCTTGTAGTGAACAAAGATGAGGATATTTCCAAAGTTATTTTCGGAATCTTTAAGTGGAAGAAAGTTACCGCGAAGGCCATTGCTCCAAGGATCCAATAGCGAAGAAGGTCGTGTTAACTCCTAGAGTTTATGCCAATAGATGTCTCAAAACTCGCTACTAGTGAAGAAACCTTCGTAGTAACAAAACTATGGGGATTTCTTATTTTTTTCTTATTAATTATGAATTCAAAGGGTTCTGAAATAAGCAAAATTAAAGGCAAAACTGCAATTTTTACAAAACTTTTTTTTAATAAGATTTGAAAATTTTATAAAACTAAGTGACGTTAGTGTAGGGCTTCTATAAACATTTACCTTTCATCCAAAATGTGATCAAAGGTGCATGATGATGAAAAAATCGATTTTAAGGTCATAAACATTGATGAAGCTTTCAAGAGAGGTACACAAGGATCTCAAACTGTTTTTTAAATCTAAAATAATATAAATACCTAGGAGGGAACAAATGATCTTGTGAATACTCTTACAATTTCCTCCTTATCTATTTCGTGAGAAAACATGCAACCCAAAAGGCCTGGCAAAAATCATAATAGGATAAAAACTACAAGATACTTCTTCAAGGAGTTCATTTTATGTACTCAAAAAAAGATTTCCTGAAACAAACTAGAAAACTCATCAAAATACCAATGTGTGAAGAAATCCAAAATATGCAATAGTGAACTATTTCAATGAGCACTGATGGACCCAAGAATTTAACTCGGTGTGGGAAAAACACATATAATAAATTAAAAAAACAACTAAAACCTACATATTATCTAAAAAATACCATATATGAATATTCTATAGGCTTGCATAATTTCATTCTAAACATCAAACATCAATTATATCTGATTTTTTACAGTAAAACTCTTCGGGTCTTCAATTTCTGAAAACGTTGAATGATATCTTCATTGTCAATTTATAGCTTAATTTCTCTCTCAATATACTCCACAAATCAATTATTCATCATATCATCTAGGAATTTATTTCACAACGAAGTTTTGATGATTTTCATTACAGGTAAATCCCTTTCTACAGTCGCGATTATAACGGCTAAGAGTACTGCCAACATCACAAGAAAATATACCAATGGATATTCGTTATGTTTATGCAATTGAGCCCATTTTCGAGCATGCCCACCAACCCCTAAACTTCGATAAACTATTCATTAGATTGTATATCTATAATATAGTTAACAGTTTAACGCTGAAGAATCATTAATTCTTAAGAAAGAAAGCATGATGGATAAGACTCATCAAATCGAAGAAATTTTCTCTTATCATATTAGGATAATGAATCATTTAAATCAATATAATACATACACAAATATAACTTTGTATTAACCTCATTAAAATGATTATTAAACACTTGAAGCCGCAAACCCTATCACCTCATAAAACACTTCAACACGGTAAAGACGAAGATTTCTAACTTCTTTAGGGTTGTGATGTGATCTTCCAATAATAACATGTAAGACTTCCATATATGGAATACTTGTCTCATACTTGACACAAAATAAAGAAACACCATCCAACAATGTCTCCTATCCATCATATATCATTTATTGTAACTATAGTTTGGTTACTCTCATATGAGTCATCGAATTCACAGTGTGTTGGTCCTTTCTTTATAATGCTTATGACAAGTCATTTGCAACACCCAAAATATTTTTCATCAAGTGCAAATGAAAACCAAATTCAAAGCATTGCAAAAGTAGCATTAGGTTCGTGGCTTTACCTATACGCTTTTGATTTTTTGCATCCTCTTCGACGATCAAAAGAACATCCTTCAGTGAGGACAACAAGGAAATTAACTCACAAGTGAGCCATAATGAGGACCTCAACATGTCTCACTTGCCACCTTCAATGCCACTTCTTGATTGAAAACATGTCCTGCTAAAATATCCCCATCACATATCTTTATTTAACCTTCTTAAATTACTTCTTATGAAGAATATCTTTATGTTTTCATGAAGCTCCAACAATATTTGTTACAAGTGTGACAATTTCAAAGAATGCAGTAATTTTTGTATGATTTTCCTTAAACAACTACAAGGTTTAATTGAAGTTGGTGAGAGAAACAATAAACATTATAAGTAAACTCATTCGCACTTAAAATCAAATTCTTAATCCCATTGAATTCACCTCGCATATTGCTAATTGTAGCTGCAATGGATCTAACATGATTGCATAAAAGTATCTTAGTAGCTACCTTAAGTGATATGAATAATTATTACTAACATGTATGATACTAAGAAAAGGCTCCATAACATACCCTTTTTCATCCACAAAATGTAAAATAGTTGTCATTTTCTCCTTCACCGACATGTCACTAGCCTTTTCAACAAATATAAAAAGAAATCATCTCCAAGCTCTATAAGCATAACATTTACAGTCTCAACTGTAGTTTACTTAATAATAACCTTTGGAATTTTAGGTGATGTCATCATATGGTTTTGGGGAGGTTGCTTTAGTACAACTTTCTTTATTTACTCATTATGATTGACAAAAAATTGTAAGATGTTAACAACGTTTCCCTTGTTTAATGATTTATTAGACTCGTCCTAACCACAGTATCCTAACCCTTGGTGCAAAACATACATAATATAATCAATTAATCCAATCAAATAAACATGATAGTCCTCTTGTGTTTGAATAGATTGCTTAGCTAAAGAAACTTCAATATATTTCTTTTGCTTCATAAGGTCCTCACCAGCTCTTAAACATTTGTTGTGTGTAGTAGTAGGTTCTCTGACATACACATTCAACCTTTCTTTCTTTCTCCAATCCTTATAACCCTACCCAACAAAGGAATCATAACCATTTTTCTCGACTTTCAAAAAATAGTAATACAAACAATATGACTTATATTTGTTGATACTATACTCTGGCCAATTAGGGTGATCGTTTAACCATTAAGGCCTAAAGATTAGCTTCTCGGTAGCGCAAAGACACCAAGGAAAGTTGTGATTATTAGGTTGAAAAGGGCCTTTTTCCAAGTAGTAACACCAAACCACATTTTTTTTCATTAAGATTATACTCTTATATGGCTTTTCTCAACCCATGATCAATCAGGTAGTCATCAAAATAGGCATCAACATTGTTGGGTGGGGGTAGGGGGGGGGGGGGGAGGGGTAATGGATGAGGTCGTGTTAACTCTCACTTTGTTCGCGTATCTTTTTTAAATCCCTTAATAGAATTTCCTAAATCTGAAAATATATTTTAAATTAAACTTTCAGCATCTATATGACAACAATTAAATTTTGCAAAATTAAACATTTTAGCAAATAATTAATAAAACTACTTTACAAGTAATATATACTAATTTAGCAATTAAAAATAGTAAAGGGAAAATAATATATTCGCAGATAAACAAGACTTAATAATTAGCATTAAATATTTTGATCTATTTTTCATAAAGTAAATAGCAAACATAATATTAAAGCAATAATAGAAATATGCTGTAACAAATCAAATTAATCAAATATTAATTAATAGCAATAAAAATATTCAAATTGATTATAGGTCCATACGAGTAAGTCGATATACTGATTTTACAGTCTATAATAAAGGACGTAAAATATAAAATAAAAGAGAATGAAAGTAAAAAAAAAAATGACTAGAAATAAGTGCGTCCATATCGGTCCAACGATGGGGACTCCGATGAAGGTGATACCAAGAGAGAGAGAGAGAAAATAGAGATAATAAGGGACTCCGAAGGAGAGAGAGAGGATAGGGGCAGGGATGCTAGTGCTGAGAGGAGAGAGTGGGTGTCTAGGCTTTTTTTTGGGGGGGGGGGTGAAATAGAAGAAACAGGTGAATAATAGTATTTGTGTGTTTGTTTTGGTTTCAAATTAAAACATTTGTGTTACTCGCCCCCACAGTTTGATACTATTTTATTTTCTTGCCTTATATTTTAGAAAATTACATCTAGGCAATGTTTTTACAATATATACAAAAAAAAACGAAACGTCTATGGGTACGGCGGCCCCCTTCGGGGAAGGGTAGGTCTGGCCCTATCATATATATATATATATACACACACAGTAGGGTGTACCCGTGCCGATGGCATGGTTGTAAAAATGTTTCGAATATTTCCTAATAATAAATGAGTCAGATAAAATAAGAAACGTGATAACATGACATGAACGGACACGGAGTTATAAGTTAATATGAGGACCCTAAATAATTTTAAACAAAGAAAAGGGACATTTAAAATTCCAAAATAATATGTTTAATATCAAAAAACAAAGAATATGCGGAATACCAATTTAATAGAAACGACTTTAAATTATTATTAGCGTGTTGATAGAATTTTTACTAATAAAATTAAATTTAAGAAATTTATAATGTTTTGCTTAACTAATTTATGTTTATTAATGATAACATTATTTTATAATGTTTCAAATTTAACCTCACAATTCATCAAATTTGAGATCAAATTTGAATAGGTACATAAGTTATTGTTCACATGTAAGATGTGAAATAATTTAATTCATTTAGTTATTCTTGTTGAAAACTTATTGGAAAATTTATTTATATTTTTTTTGTTTTTCTTAAGGTTTGATACCCTGTGCCCTAGTCTGACATTGGGGCAGTTAGTTAGGAACTTTTTTAAACTTGTGTAATTAATCATGTAACACTGCATTTCATACAATTTAATTAATTAGTCTAATCAAGATCATTATTGTTTTCTTTCTTGCAATCTGATTTGCACACATACCAAGACAAAATTATAACATTACAATCCATATTAGCGTTATATAAAAAAAGTAAATGTAATATTCTTTTACAGTGTAAATAACTCACAACTCTGTTTGAAAAACATATCAGAGTTATGAAAAGTTCTTATTTTACAACTAAAATTTTATGAACTTAAAAAAATGTAACGAAATGTGAATGAATAAATTGTGAGGTGAAAATACATATCCATTAAACCTAAAGTCCCTATGAGAATATATATACAACTTCAATTAGTGACGCAAGCATACTAAATCCACAAAAATCAATATAAAGGACAAAAAATGGATGCATAAACAATTGGAAAAATGAATATACCCAATTAAAATAATACATAATATAAATATATGTATATGTTGAGAAACACAAAAACATAGTCCGACATTTTTTCTTGTTAAGAAAACATAAAGGCGGTCTTATTTTTTTAAGTTTATATAGTTTGGGCGGGATTTTAAAAACAAGTAGTGCGATGACAAAAAAAAATCAGCCCCTACCCAACCACCACTCACCCCATTCGTCTGTGTACCTACCAAGTCGTGTACCCACCACCAAAATCAGAACAAGCACTTGTGAACCCACCAAGACTTAGACTGTAATGTGAAGGTGTGGTGGCAATTACCCACCAACCTACAAATCTCCATCCACCATGCTCAAACCAAAACTGAGCACGCACCTTATTTCTTTATCAGTTTACCCTTCTTGTTTCTTTATTTGCTTTCTTCATGTTTCAAAACAAAACTTACCCTTCTTGTTTCTTATTTCTTTTTTCAGTGAACACATCCTTAAAAACATGCAAAAATGGGTTAATTAACAAAAAATTTCTTCATGATACACATTTCAGATGAACTGTTATCCATGAAACCCACTGTTGATACACTATTAACAAATATATCCATGATACCCATTATTGAAATACAAAATGTTGTGTAAAAAATAAATCCAAAAAAAAAGAGAAAAACTAACCATGTGAGTTCCACACTAAACTATAGATTATAAACAGAGAAATCATCGAAACTTAAAAAATCTTCCCTCGTGTTGCTGATAAAACCACAGCCACCACAAACATAAAAAAATCATCCACTGATTTTAGAAAATCAGCACTTGTTGTAAAAAAAAATCCGGCGATGACTATCTCCTTCAGGTCCATCTCCGACCCCGGTTGAAAAAATGAAGGTAGAAGTGAATTAACAAAATGAATTGACCCAAATGTAGAAGTGGTGACAACCTCCGTCTAGACCCATCTCCATCCACGAGAGAACAAAGTAAACATTGTGAACAAAAGAAACTATTGGACCAAATTCTATGAACCAAAGGTGGTGAGAGAGATTGCTATGGATTTGATTGTTTCTCAAATTGGATTTCTCAAAGAAAAAAAAATAGCCACCTGATCAATTGATTACCTTCCTTCTAGTTAAAAATATTCCCCAAAAAAACAATGGTTCTAAAAAAAGAGAAAAACATTTTCAACTTGTAAGTTAAAACATTTGGGTTTCTTTGTTTCTCAAATTGGGTTTCTGAAAAAATAGAAAAACAACCACCTCATCATTGGATTACCTTCTCAAATTGGGTTTCTCAGACCAAACATATGTGTGGTTGCCGACATATGTTTTGAAACATATGTGTGTTCCACAACGTCTGTAGGGGAAAAAATTAAACCACATATGTTACAATCGATCCACCATTAACGTAAGCCCCAATATATTCCCTTAGATTTTGATTAGTGCAAAATGTTTTTGCTTGTACCAAAAAATAAAGTAAATAAATAAAAACACAATATTGCCTTTAGAAAACTCAAAATTTTGAGAAAATGTCCACAATCACACACCGGTCACCATCAACGCTTCGCTGGTGGGGTTTTAAAACAAAAATTTGGAGAGAGAACTCGAAACATGGAGTGTGGGTTTTAAAGTGGATTCATTATTAAAGGGGATTCGTGTTAGATATAGAGAGTGAAAATTAAGAGAGGGGTAGAATTTTAGGGTTAAAAGTGAAGAGATACGTAGAGTTTGATTCGAATTAAATCTATATTTTTCTTCTCGAGTTACGTGAGGCAATTTTTCAGGCATGGGTCTACCAGAACATGTGCCAAGAGTACCAAAGCATGGATAGTATTTGACACGCGGCACATTCTTACACCATTAGATAGCAAAGCACCGTGTAAGAATGGGGGAGTTGGTAAAAGAGCACATGGCTCAAGGTCTCAACTTTCAATCTCACCACATGAATCGTTTTGGACCCTTAGATTCAAATTTTTAAGAGTTAATCTCAGCCATCAGTTGACAAAAATAGATATAAAATCTATTTATATAGGTTTTGTATCCAAAGTTATATGATGTGACAAAAACTCCATCCTCCTTTATTATATATATATATATATAACGAAACTTAAAAAACCTACCTGACATGACGGCTATGCCATCACACTCAACCATAGCAATAACCCTTCTAATACCTTTTCGTAATCCTAAACCTCCTGACAGAAATGCAATTAAGTCCCCTATCTACATGTTCTCCAACAAAACTTCCTCAGATACACAGACGTCCGTTATTCCTCCTGCTCTTCACAAAGGAGAAATGACCTTTATTTTTTTTTAAGATGACCTCAAATAAATGGCAGCACCTTTTAAATATGCTCTTATAGGGCAATTTCATCATGGACTCCCATCCTTAGAGACAATTACGAAAACGTTCTTAACCTTTTCTCCAAAGGTAGGTTTCTCTATCGGTCTTTTGAATTCAAAGCACGTACTAATCCATCTAAATTGTGAAGAAGATTATCATCACATGCGGCTCAAAGATATATGGTATATCCATAAATTTTTTATGTGTGTCATAAAGTGGTCGACGAATTTCTAAGCTAACATGGACATCCCATATGTACCTGTTTAGGTGAATCTTCCTTATTTTCCTATTCATTACTTCTCGAAATCAACCTTGTTCTCTATAGACAACATGATTGGTAACCCTATCAAGCTTGATAAAGCTATAGGATCGCTTGCTCGCCCTAGCATGGCTAGGGTATACGTAGAGATTAATGTGACGAAACAACTACCTAAACGTATATGGTTAGGTATACAAGATAAGGGTTTTTGGCAAAGAATTGTCTTTGAAAATATACCATCATATTGCTATTTCTGTTCGAAATTGGGTCATGATATCATAGACTGTAATCATGATGATGGAAACTTAAGATCTCAAACAGAAGATAAAGGAAAAGATCCCCTAGCTGACCTACAACATAAGAAGAACCTGACTTGGAGACCGGCACATACAGGTACAAGGTCAACAACTGAGGCTCTTAGAGAATATCTTACAGAAGTCCTCAAAAATGTTTCTAACGAAGAAGATAACATTAAGGATTTATTAGAGGAAGTTACAATAAAAAAGAATAGCCTTGCAAAAAAAGTCAATGATGAGTTGCAGGAACACTCAAACAACCCATTTTAAATTTTGGCAGAAGAAGATTTTAACTTGGAGGAAGGTGAGATACAAGCAGCGGTGGAATCTGAAACTACAATTATTAAGGAGTTGCATGAAAAGCTACAGACCTGTCAAGGAGATGCGTGGGATTTTGATATGGTCGACGTGCCTAAATTAAAAAAAAAAAGTGAGTTTAGACCCATTGGCAATAAAAAGTTACTTTATGTCACCTAGGGACCGCCCCGAGGTTATCAACTGAGCGTTCCAGTGCGAAATATTTGAGTCTTCTTTATGCCTCAGATTCTGAATCATCATTGGTGCGAGAAATGAATGATAATTGGAAGACGTTGTCTAGAGGACTCTCAAAAAATTTCTCGATACTAGATGAGAAAACTTCCTTCAAAAATTGAATTGTGGTTGAAGAAGAGTTTACTGTGGTTAAAAAGAAAAGGCCAAGGAAAGACTACAAGGCTCTAAATCCTTCTCTAATTCAAACTCGTTCTGGAAGTAAGGTGTCAAAAAATTTAAAATTTGCGATTTTTAAATGATATATGTTCTTTTTTGGAATATTAGGGGGGTTGGAAATGGTCCTTATATTCGTAGACTTAAGAGATTGATTCGGATTCATTCAATTAGTTTGGTGGCTCTCCTTGAACCAAAAATTGAAGAAACTAAAATTAAAGAGGTGTGTAGGAAACTTAAATTTGTGGGGGGTCTAGCAAATAATTCTAATAAAAGTCGGATCCTATGGAATAATAATTGGAAGGCGGAGTTAGCTCATAATTGGGGTCAATCTTTATCAATTTGGTTGAACAACTATTTTTTTCAAGATCCAATTTTAATCACAGATATATATATTCTAAATGCAACAAAGAGAAGAGGTTGGATCTTTGGGATGAACTTGAAGTTGTTTCTAATATTGGGGAGATGAAATGGATTGTAGGAAGGGACTTCAATATTGTGGAAAATAATGATGAAAAAATTGGTAGCAATGGGATTAATTAGGAAGGGGTATTATATTTTAATATATCTTTTCCTAATGTTGGGTTTTAAGAAATTCATTATAAAGGTAGAGATTTATTTGTTGTTACAATAGAGAAGGCAATGCTAGAATTCAGGCTCGGCTTAATAGAGTTATGGGTAATTCAAATTGGATGAATGGGAACTTTGTAAGCTCAGTTGATCATCTTCATAGGAAAAAATTGGACCACAGTCATTTTCTACTTACAGTTAAAGGAGTTAATAAAACTCTCTGTAAACCATTTAAATTTCTCTCATTTTGGTCTAAACATGAGGAATTTTTTTAAATTGTGAAGCAACCTTGGGGTTATGAGATGGAGGGTAGACCTCTTAAAATCTTTGCGGAGAAGCTTAAAAGAGTTAAATTATTCCTTATATTTTGTTCTAGAACCAAATTTGGTGATATCTTCCAAGTAGCGAGGAAAGCGGAGGATGATATGCTAGCTTCGGAGGTGATATTTGACGTTGACCCTTCCTTAGAGAACATATAAAAGTTTTACAAAGTACAAATCGATTATTTAAAAGCGTTGAAGATGGAGGAAGAATTCTGGGAACAAAAATCTAGAATAATATGGGCAAAAGAGGGTGATGTTAATTCAAATTTTTTTCATGTAATAACAAGGAAAAAAAGAGTTGCTCTTAATTTATCTCGTATACGGAACGATCAGGGACAGTGGGTGGCAGAAGGAGCAGCTATGGAACAGGAAGTGGTGGACTGGTATACGAAGATTATATGCGAAGATAGAAGCGTGGTCACGCAACACGTCTTGAACAAAGCTACAGATGGATTGCATGATGAGGTTCACATTGCACAATCGCATCGGGAGCTAACTACTTCGGACAGTAACATTCAAGAAATGTACATAGATATCTTTCACTTGTGGGAGAACACTCCAAAGTCAGTGTCAACTGAAGATAATAACATGCTCAGCACTATACTAACTCACGAAAAAATTCGTGAAGCTTTATGTGAAATGAACAGTGATGGGTCGGCAGAACCGGATGGTTTCAGTGGTATTTTTTTCCAAACTTGCTGTGAAATTATAAAAGAAGATATTATTAAAGCCATATCATCTTCTTTTATTTTTGGAGAGGAACTTCTAATTAGTTGGACTTCTACTAATGTGTTTTTGATTTCAAAAATTGAAAATCCAAAAAATTGTGGGGATTTACTCCCCGATAAGCCTCTGAAATTTTTCCTCCAAAATTATTTCTAAAATTTTGGCAAAAAGAATGGGGCATATTTTACCAAAAATTACTTCTCCCTCACAATCCGAATTTATTAAGGGTCGTTCTATTCTGGAAAATGTCCTTCTAGCTCAAGAAATAATGACAACATTTAATAAGAAAGTTAGGGGATCAAATCTAATTGTGAAACTCGACATGTCAAAGCTGTATGATAGGATGTCATGGTTTTTTTATCATAAAGACATGTAGGTGTTTTGGTTTTTTGGAGACGGTGATTGATTTAATTTGGCGTCTCGAATTGTTGGTACTCAATACTGATTAATGGGAAAAGTTGTGGTTTCTTTAAATCTAAAAGGGGAGTGCGATAAGGTGACACTTTATCACCGGCATTATTTGTAATAGCGTCGAAAGTTCTTAATCCGAGGATTCAAAACATAATGGAAAAGGGGAAAATGAAAATTTTCTCGCTAACAAGGGGTTACCCCATTATTTCTTCTCTTTCTTTTGCAGATGGCACTCTAATTCTTGCGAATGGAGATAGATGATCCCTTAATAAATTAATTGGATTTCTTAAAGCTTATGAGGTGGAATCGGGCCAAGTGAGCAATTATGACAAAACTGCTTTTTATCTTTCGGACAATGCGTCTCTTGTTTTGAAAAGGAGTGTAAACATGTTACAGGTTTCAAGCTCAGAAAACTTGTTATCATTTACTTGGGAATTCCTCTATTTTTTGGAAGAAAGAAGAAAGATTATTTCGCATCATACATAGACAAGCTGGATGGGAAACTCAACTTTTGGAAACATCAAACATTATCTCAAGAGGGAAGACTCACTCTCATTAAATCAGTCGCAGAATCAATGTACCTTAATCTCCTTTTTGTAACTAATCCCCCAAGGTCGGTCCTTACCCATATAAGCCATCTTATTGCTCGATTTTTATGGGGTATCAAAGAAGAGAAGTTGAAACATCAATGGGTGAAATGAGAATATATTTGCAAACCTAGGGAAGAGGTGGGGCTCCATTTCAGATCGATGCATGATTTGTCCCTTGCTTTTGCTCATAACTTGTGGTGGAAGTTTTTTAATTCAAACTCTTTGTGGTCCCAATATATGCATAGTAAATATAAAAAATTGGAGGCACATAACTTCAAAGGATCAATTTCAGCTTCATCTCAAGTTTGGAAAAGAATGCAAATAAATTAGGAGGAATTTTCGGATAATTTTGATAACCATTCCGGGAAATGGTCTTTGACAAAAGAGGGTACCTTCACAATTAAATACACTTGGCATTTGGTAAGGGGAAATGCTTATCCTTCCGGCTAATTTGCGATAAGAGGATCCCTAAAACAAATCGATTTTTATGTGGTGACTATTTCATAATGGGATTTTTATAGATGAGTACATCAAACGACTCAAAATTCATATAGTCTTGAAGTGTAGATGTTGCTTGGTGGCTTGTGAGGAGGATAGAGATCATATTTTTTGGAGTAGTACCATTGCTCAAGTTATTTGGAGGTAATTTTACAATTTTCTTGGGTTGAAGATCTCTTCATCAAATTTTAATGGTAACCTGATGAGCTGGTGGATATACTCTAAGAGCAGCAAAATTAGTGGGATTCTTTGTCGTCTCCTTCATGCCTACATCTGTTGGTACTTATGGTGTGATAGGAACAAAAGCATGTATGAGGTAATACCAATAACGGAGTCTTCTATTTTTAGTCAATTATTTTGGGAGATTAAGCAGACTTTTCGAACATTTCCTCTTTTGGGTACTAAAACTAGATATTGTATTGGTATTTTAGAGACTTTTTCTTCCATTGGTGCTCATATTTCAACTCTTTGATGTAAGCCACCGGTGGAGGGCGTTTCTCCACTATTGATTTGTAATAAATCTGGGGAGATCTTTTCCTCTTTATATATATATATATATATATATATATATATATCGGAATGATTAGATTTGGATAGAAACTAAGCATATGAATCAACTTTTAAGACTCACACTAAATATGATACCATAAAGGAAGTAATTATCCTCCTTACTATAAAAATCACTCCCCCGTAACTTCTTCCCCTTTTGTTAAAGAAGTAGACAAAGGAAAGAACTAAGTAAATAAAGCGTGAGAGTTAAAGGAGCACATGAAGTCAATAAAATAGGGTCAAGGTAGAGAACTATTTAAAAATATTTTTTCATTCATATATAGTTATGAAATGCATAGTGAACAGACTTAAAACTTTGATTTGGATAAGGAAAAATATAGGCTAAGATTTCTTACTTCCCAAATACTATTAGATGAATGAAAAGTGTTCATAATCAAGAAAAAAATATCCTAAAGTCTAATAACAAGCTGAGAATTATTAACACGGAAAACAAGATCATATCACATACGTGAAAAAGTAACAAAGAACACCATTGAATGATTAAAACCAATATCGAGTTCAATTAATAATATTGATTCATTGAAAAAATCACTCAAAGCCTGTATAGAAGTGAAATTTCCAACTCGTATCTTATTCTTGAAGTTTGTCATTAAGAAAAGCACTATTCACGTCCATTCGAAGGATCTTGATGTATAAGCAACATGTTATTTCCAATAGCAAATTAATCGACTCGTGACTATAAATAGGATAAAAATACTCATAAAAATATACACATTAATCTTAAGTGTATCCTTGAGCCATTAGTCTTTCCTTATTCCTCAAAATGGCACTATCTTCGTTATACTTGATTTTGAACATCCATTTAGTATAAATAACATGAACATCTTGAGTCAAAAGGAATACATTCTAAATTTCTTGTTTAGAGAATTGGTCCCATTCTTCTTGCATGGCATTGAACCAATATACCTCAAACAATGATTCTTTTACATTCTTAAGTTCAATAGTGAAAGTGTAACAAAGAACTTTAACTTTTCTTTGGATTTAAGAACATTTCTTTGCTCCAACACTATAAATACAAATGATTTTCGAAATATCATGGTCTTTTCGAACAAGAGTAGGTGTGTCTCCCACATTCACAACCTCACGGGTAAGTGGGCCCACCTTATCACACCCATTAGCTTCGTCTTCCCTTTCATCTTCGATATAAGGAGAGATGGAAATTTTTTATTAATCATACTCATTAATGTCACATTAATCATTATCATCTATGATTTTGTTAATGGAATCCATCATTTTTTTATAGATGTGATTATAAACACAGTGAGTATGACTATCGTGGAACAGCCAAGAAAATGCTAACATCAATCTTATACACAAGCTAAGTCAAGTATTATCTATCTAGAGTATATATCATTTGATTCCAAAGACTCCAAAATTCTTTATTTTTGTATTTTTTTTCCTTTCCATATCTCATAAGGGTTTTAGCTGTTACCATACCTCACATAGACTCGGTTGACGGTATGACAATAAATGTTAAAAGCTTCCACCCAAACCTCCTAGGGACATTCTTTCATATAAATATGTATCTAGACATATCTTAAATGGTTCGATTATTTCTTTCAATGATCCCATTGTGTTGAGAAGTTTTATGGGACTATAACTCAGGGTGTATTCAGACTTTACTACACCACTCAGGTTTACCAGTTCATTCAAACTCTCTCCCAGCATCACTATGAACTATAATGATAGTGCATGCTTGTTCATTATAAATTTGTTTGAAGATTAGAATAAATATTTCCTTAGCTTCGGATTTACTAGGAAAAATTCATACAAAAGTGAATCAAAAGAAGTCATCCACAATCATAAGGACATATCTCCTACCACATATGCTTTTTGTACGTAACCCATAAAGTTTATGTGTAAAAGCTCCGACACATGAGAGGTAACGACACCATTAAATTTATTATGTGGGTTATGACTTTTTTCCTATTTGAAAATTAATGCAAACATAATAATAAACAGACTCAAAAGGAGGTAAATCGGAAATAAGTTCATTCCTAGAAAGTCTACTAATATCTCTAAAATTTATGTGACCTAACTTCTTATGCCAAAGATTTTCTAGATACTCCTTAGCACTATTATAAAGGGAGATACATTTATGATATAGAAATTCTTCATGGTTCTACTGACCTTTAAAATGCAGTTATAAAGAACTTCACATTCCTTGTTAGTATAAAGCACATTGTGATGACCGTCACGCATTTGAATTATGCTAAGCGAGTTAGACTTCAATTCATCAATCAATAGACTTTAATCCATCATCTAAATGAACATTACCTAATCTAGGAAAACCAACAATCTCTATGGTATCCTTTCCTAAGATATTTGTTTTGTTACCATCTCCAAAAGCGACTGAATTAGATCTCTTTTTAACAAATTAAAAAAATAAAGCTTTGTTTCGAGTAACAGACATAGAGCAATCGCTATCAAAGTTCCATTGTGAGTCATCTTGAGTGAAAAGGTCATGTGAATAACAAGACATGTTTCCTTTTTAGCCCAAACCACCTTAGTCTTAGTATTCTTCGCAAAATATATTGAACTAACATCATTGTTGATGTAAAAAATTAGATCACTCTAATAATTCAATCACAGATAAATAAATGAGACAAAGGATTTTAAAGTGGTTCAGCCTTATAAGAATTGCCTACATCCACTGTTGTTTTATTGCTGAGTGTTTGGGAATTCTCGATTACAAGAAATTCCGTTATCGATCCCAAGGTTTGGATTCAAGATTCCGGTCCCCTTACAATGAGGATTGTACAACGTATTTATAGCCTTGAGGCTGTCATCTGAAAGGGTGATACATTCAATGATATACATATGAAAGGGTAGTACATTTAATGCCCTTTAAGCGTGTGCGTCTAAATGATAAGCATTTAATGAACCAGTTGAACTGTTGGTTATCCAGCTATTAATGATTTGTTCGAGATGCAACTCGGACCACCTGAGTTGCTCGGACCGCCTAAACTTCCTGGTATTTAAGAGTTCTTCGGAGAGGTCAGTTCCTCGGAGCGTATGAGTTCCTCGGAGAGGTCTGCTCCTCGGAGCGTATGAGTTCCTCAGAGTAACATGGTTCCTCGGAGCGTGCGATCATCTCGGAAGTGCTTGTTGTTGCCATGTAGATAGCCACGTGTCTTCATATGATTGATCCAAGTCAGCAGATTAAATTTGGTATCAACAATCATTATTTTTATATTTGGTAAATCTTTCAATATTTGACAAAATTGTTTTTGATTTTTCAAAAGGAAATTAAAATCATGCCTTAAAGTAAAATCTTCAACCAATGGAGGTTTCTTAGTCACCTTGGAGTTTATTCTTAATCCTAAATAAAAATTCTTTCAAATGACCAATATGATTACTAAAAGTACAATGAAACGCAAAATATTGATCATTTTACGCAGAAAGCTTTGAAACATTTTTCTTCTCAAGCGATGAAGAATATTTAGTCAAATGAGTATTTTGAGAAGGTTTCACAAAAATGGTCTTGTTCTCAGGTTTGGATGGCACATTAGATTCAACAAAAGCAATACCATGTTTGTCACTAAAATATTGGGAATAAGATAAAAGCATTTCTCCCAAAAAAATTATCAATCTTCGAAGTCAACTTTCAAATTCTTAGCGCCTTGTGGCTCACTTAAAATAGAGGTGATTTTCTCATTCAAATAGTCATTGAAACTTTTACATTTTATAACTCACACTGTAAAAGATTTAATCTTTATTATAAATTATTTTTTTCATTCTCCACCAAAAGGAGACTCTCACTAAGCACGGAATGGTCAGCTTCCACATTGGTCAAAAGAGACTTCCATTTTCAAAAAAGCACTTTTTTTTATAGATTTTTCAATTTTCATGGAAGTTTTCAACAAGCTTTTCTTTATTTTAGCATTTTCAGTAAAAAATTTGTATTAAGCTTATTGGAGGTAACAATCTTCTTCACTAAAAGAATCATCAGTAGATTAATTGGAATATGATAACATATCAATCTTAGTTTAGCATTCATTATCAATGTATGAAGACTCACACAACCCTTTATCATTTAATGTAACACCATTAAAAGATCCAAAAGTGCGGTTAGCCTGAAAAATGTCTTCAAAAATATAAATACCTCCAAACATCACAATGTTCACAATATTAGCACAAATACGTGATGTTCCTCTAGGACTCTCAAACTTAAAAACAGAAGGAAAACTTTGATACCAATTAAGAGTGCATATTACGTACCGAAATGGAACTCACCAAACATTATTTTATCACACCTAATAGTGTATGTAACAATATTAACCAAAGTTCTATCGACCAAATCATATTTTAAACTGTTTAAAGCATATAAGTGATAAAATATGCGAAGAAAGTACACAGAGACATAACATCGGATGTACAAGGAGAACAACCCACTAACTGGAAAACCTAGGGCCAATGTAATAATATTAACTAAACTTTATAAATAGTTATAGGAGGGACCATCAAATAACACTCCTTCCATGCTAACTCACACCTCACACCTTTTCCCCCAATTTTGTAGCAAGCCATAGATCTCTATACGCTGATACAAACAATCAACGTCTCTTATGTCTTGATATACCTCAACAATGTTGCATAAGACTTGTTTTTTATGATTTGGAGTTCACAAATATCACAATACTCTTCTTGAGAGAAAATCCCAAAAATGTATAAAGTTCGGTGATTTTTGTAAAAGTTCTCTTCGTAAAATCTGTCTTTTTTTTGTATTAATCAACCTCAAGAAAAAGAGGGGATTGAATGCGAAGAAAGAAAATGATGAACTAGATTTAGATATTATATTCCCTCTTTTTTAAAAGTATGTTCTTCTCTTCTTAGAAAGGAAGAAAATGAAGAAGACATAAGCTCTCTTGGAAAGTATTGATCTTGAAGTTTTGATTAGAGATATTTTAAAATAAAGAGTAATAATGATTTTTATAAGGATCAATTCCACAAATGTATTTATCCATTACTAAGTTGATCTAGCAAGTCTCATATCTTATACAACGCCTGTGTGAGAGAGTTTTTAGGAATTCAAATGTCTAATCATCATCGTAAAAGACATAAAAAGTGACTTTTACTCAAAAGCCAAGAAGGTCGTCAAAGATCTCGAAATATGCTGCATTTCCAGATCTCCTTGCTAATAACCTTGTTAAAGATAATAAAATCTTTGGTGGAACGATCTTACGATGAAGCAATACGTGGATCTTTCTAGACTTCGTTAAGATATCTACAAGAGGAATCAATCGAAAGGACACGTCATTACATTGAAGGATTTCGTTCTAGCGATCCATAAGTGAAACAGGTCGCTCTAACTCTCAGAGTTTTTGCTAAGAGATGTCTTTGAACTCACTATAAGAAAATAAACATTTTCGAGCCAGTTCAATTTTCTTATTTTTCTTAATTTCAAAGGGTTTTAAAATAAGCAAAATTAAAGGCAAAAATGTAGGTTTTACACACACAAATGTTTTTAACAAAATTATAATGTTTTGTAAAAACAAGTGATGTGAGTGTAAGGAATCAATAAATTTTACCTTTCATACAATAAATGATCAATAAGGCATGAATATGAGAAAACGGGCTCCAATGTTTTGAACATTGATGAAGCTTTTCAAAGATGTAAATAAGGAGCCCAAAGTGTTTTTTGGAAACCGAAATAAAACAATTATCTTGGAGGGCACAAATTAATATATGAATATTCTTATAAAGAAAATTGTTAAGACCCCATATCTAAGTTCTTTGTTGGGTTATGATACGTGAGTATCATTATAAGTAGAGGGATTCCCATTTTTTCATCATGGGACTTTAAGCCCCACTGATTGGGAAAAGGAAATGGAAGAGTGTAGATCTTTGATTTTCCATTACTCAAGTGCCATCTTCGTAAATCAACTCAATCTTTATGAAAGTATATGTTTTTTTTTCTTCTATTGAACTGATGGAGAATTAATTATTAAAGGTTCCGACATGTGAGTATAATTTTTTTTATAACTCCTATTTATGCAATTTTAAGTTTGAGTTTATTCACCAAACTGGAGTTAATTTAAGTGTTAATGTTTCCATATATCATTATAAAATATTTACACTTATTTATAATATTTTACGAAAAAGTTTAAATATAAATATCATAATAAAATAATATGTACATATCATATTGATATTTAGTTACCAGTCCCACAATAAGGTTGATTTAGTGAAAGCTACGCTTTTTAGAATTTTTTAATTAGTGGTCTATATGTTAGAGAAATTTGTAGTGTCTAGTATTTGCTACTAAAATGACTTTCCAATGTTAAAATAAAATTGTAACCCTTAAAATAATATTGCAACCATAAAATAACATTGATAATATAGAAAATAGTAGTTCAAATATAATATAGTTGTAGTACTAAGTAAGACTAGGGTCCATAACCTAAAGGTCTAAAAATACAAACTACTCACTAAATTAACCAATTTTATGGATTTCGGTGAACCATTAATTCATTACAAAACTAAATACCACATGCACGTCTTTCAGACAGAAAAACTAGTAAGAACTTGAAAATCAACTAATCAATATCCGACTAAGGAAATACAAATCCATATTAATTAGCACCAAATTTATTTCTACTAGTATTTCATTTGTTTCTTGTGCATTTAAAAATTTCAATATGGTAAAAAACATGTAGGATAATATCAAATATCAATGAAACAATATAGTTAATAGATGATGAAAGGAACAATTATTTTAAAAAATTCGATATTGTGGATGGGATTTTTTTGCTTAAGTGTATTGAGAAGTAAGGACATAATAGAGCTATGTACTAAAGTAAACAAAGTACATTTAACATCGATTTATAAAAGAAAGTTGATATAAAACCTAACCAAATGATATTGATCCATATCAAATTGAATCACTAAATATGGAATGTATAGCGGAAGCAACCATAAACTGACCACTTATACATTAGGAGTGAAGATGTGGAAATTTGGAGAAAATATTCCTACACCGTCTTCCGTTTGGAAAACACATCCACTAGTAGTGTTGTTTAATTAAATGGAAAATGGAGAAAGAGTAATGGGGTTTAATATGTATACAAATCAAAATACAACGTGAGAAAACCATTACATGCTCAGAAAATATTTAAACTAATAATATAAGATTAGGGTAAGAAAACCCAAGATAAAGCCTCTAAATCTAGAATCATGATATATCTAGGAAATCAAACAAATATTGGTTAAATAAAAATAAAAAGAAATTAAAGATATCGTTAGATGATGCCATGGAATTTATGGATTAACCAATACTATATAGCTTTCAAACTCCATTATAAGGTAGTTAAGAATCATATGAACAACCAGTTAACATTTTCAAAAGTTTTTTTCTTACTAATAATAAAAAATATTATATTAAAATGAAAATGTGATTACATTTTAGAGATAATATCAAAAAATACTACACTTAACATCACAATTAAAGTATAACATAGATCCTAAACATGTGATATAACTTAAATATTGATCTTACTCACTAATTAAAGCTTTTGTTGCTATAAAATATGATAAATAACACTGATATTTAATGCTCATATATAAAATTAAATTAAAACGATGGTGTAAACACCACATTCTAGGACCCTTCTAAGATAGTTCGTAGGACCCTAGCACTTCCCCATTTATCATATAAACCTAGGTCATACTCTGAGTACCCACCTAGAGGCTACCAGACACTCCCGAGCCCCGTTCATCTTCAATCAATTTTCTCATCAGAGTGAAAGCTCGTGAATCTTCGAAGGGATCTGAATCCCCTTTCCAACGATCTACCCCGTGCATTAATCGGCCTTACGTTTCGGACGAACAGTCCATTTTACTATTACAAATCGATCTGGAGGCCATCAGGTGCTCCCGGGCCCCGTGTTGACACCAATCAACTTCCTCACCCGAGTGAAAGCTCAATGAATCTTTGAAAGTCTCTGAATCCCTTTTCCAATGTTCTCCTCATGCACGAATCAGACTTACCATTCGGACGAATGATTCATTTTTCCTTTTAAATTGATCTGGAGGCCAATAAGCGCTCCCGAGATCCATTTAACACCTTTCAACACTTCAAATCGAACGAGACTGATTGAATACTTAAAGGTCATGGAATACCCTTTCCAACGGTCCAGCCCGTGCACAAATCAGCTTAATGATACGGATGAACGATTGGTTTTTATCCAAAGGTTTACTGAGTGCTACTCGGCCCCATTTGACTACGGTCAGACTTCGGACCTAATGAGACTGAATGAATCTTCGAAGGGCTCTAAATACCCTTTGCAATGGTCCATTACAAGCGCAAATTGGCCTTGTGATTCGAATGAACAATCTATTTTCCTTCAAGAATCTCTTGTCTGAAAGACCGTCAGGCATTTTCAAACCCCATTTGACCAAATTCAACTCTTGAACTCGAAAGCATACCAACGGGTTATTAAAGGCCTCTAAATACCCTTTCTAACGGTATGACTCTTGCGCGATTCGAACATACATTTTTTTGAGAAAATTGCATGAGGTTACCGAATAGCAAACCCATTCCCCTGCCTATCAACAGTGTACCGGAGGATACGTGCAGAAATGTAAGGCAAGGACAATGACAATTAGTATACCCTGACCCTATATAAGCAGAGCATGAGATCAATTTGAAAGGCACCCTAGAAACATCCTTCTCAGTGATGTCAGCAATATTCTTTGAAAGTCAGTGTGCTTTCTCTATTGAAATCTTTGCTCCATATTCCATTTTCATCCCTTTCACAACCAGTTTATCAAAAATCCTTTCCCTCTCCTCCTACCACCCCCATACACTTGCTAGGGAGATCTTTTCAACCATCAAGATCAACCTTTAAGTCTCTAAAGAAGGTCCAAACATTCTTTTCTCTCTTTTAATTTCCTTATTTTCGCATTAGTTAATTAATCCTTACTTTAACATTGCAACTTTGTTACTCCATACATATTAATAATGCCAAATTTATTAGTATTATTGCACATAACATATGTTCTATAAAAAACTTAACAACGAGAAAAAGTGGATTTTCTCATAAACTCCAAACAAGACACCATATTTTCTCAAATCAAAATATCCTTTTGCTACACATACACATCTAAATAAAATCCCCGGTTGGATTTATGGGATTACCTCCTCATATGGCATGCGAACTACATGAACTTTGACGTCTTTTTAGGCTATGTAGGCGTATTTGGTTAAAATGTGAGACTCGAGTCCTTTTTGCATATTTTTATTCACGTGTTATTTCTATATATTGTACTTATGATTCTTATTCGCGCTTTATCTAACATATATCATTGTTTCACCATAATGATCGATATCCCAATGAGCGCACATATGATGTTTTTTAATGTTATTTTGGAAACACTCCTATGGGTGGCCTCACTCCACCTCTCTCCATGACGCGAGTCGAGTAGTTCCATTCTCCATTTATATATACACGCATAAAGACTTCACGGAGTTATTAAGGAGAATAATAACACATTCATGTGAGAGACCGAAAGGGCGGGATGGGTGCCTAAGACCTTCCCATTTTGTAAATTATCCCCTGAACCTTTGATCTTGTTGGTTTTACAGGCATCAGTATGTCTTTGATGCCGTTTTCGTAAGGCGTCAACATTTCTTTTGCTTAGTTTATGCAAAATAGGTTAGTGACTCTATCTCTTTACATCACCCCACATCAACGAAGGCCAAAGCGCTCTTCCTAAAATTGGATAGATACCTTCTTTTTTCTCTCCCTCCAACCGCACACGAATGTCGAAGACCACGAGAAAGGAAAGGAGGAAACAAAAGGATGACCACAGTGGAAACTCCGCTGGGGACTAACTTATCGTAAGAGGGCTAGACTCTGTTTGCATGGGTGTTGTTATTTTCTTCATGTGTGCGTATGCACCAATCTGTATGTTCACTTTCTCCTTTATCTATTTCTTGTATCTATTTATCTCATACTTATATCACCTACCTTTCACCCACTTGTAAAAATCTTCCATGTACATCTCACACTACTTACACTTATACGTAGGATCACTTATATCCACATGTTTCACACACCACTTGGAATATTTTATGCTTAGGTTTAAATAGTACACACCTCCACTTATCACACACCACTTAGAATATCCATGTTTAGGTTCACTAGCACACACTCACTTATAGATATTCACACTCACATGTATCCATGCTTTGTGTGATCTTCATGCTCCATGTCTTATTTACTTGCTCATCAAAAAAGACTCTCTCCATAATATACTAATCAAGAAGCATGTATTGTGAACACTAAAACACTAATAGTATGGCTATCAACCAAAATTTTATCCCGTATATGGGGGTCACATTGTAATGGCCGCTGGTTTGGCAAGTCGCAGCTAGTCTAAGTAATATGAATCTCAACTTCCATTGGACTAGTAACTTTGACGTATATCAAAGGATTCCCCTCGCATCATACTACTTGACCAAGCACACGACGCGAGGTATATAGTAGGGACCTCATTCACATGCGTCAAGTATATCGAATTCTCTCTCACACATACTATCCCCACGAGTCCCCACAAGGTATATAGTGAGGAAATTCACTTACATGTAGGTATATCAAATGGCTTGTCCACACGTACTGATTTCCGTCAAAAGCAAGGAATGTGTCATGGAAGTCATGCTTAAGGGGGGAACCTTTCCACTAACCCAACAAATGCATAAACCTCATGTATGTGTCAGATCTGGGGCACTCATATTTAGTTTGTTAGCTACTACACGAAACTCTATCGAAATGCTGGGTTAGCATGGCGCCCAAAATTTTGCGTGATTTTTGTCTTTTTTTTAAAAACAGGACCCTGTCCATGAGCCTGGAAATGAGTCAAACCTTATCTTACCTATTTTTCAAATGTAATTTTTCCCTGGCTCGAGTCCTGTTCGGCATTACTTTTGCATTTAGGCTAATCTAATACAAGTGAAAACGTACACATAATAATAATCAAGTTGATCCTTTTTCTCTCTTTTTTCCATTTTTTTCCGCCAAAAACTAAAATTCAAGAAATATATGTCCCCCTCTTTCACCAAAATACCAAAAACATTTTTCTCCTCTTTCATCAAAATGCCAAAAACATTTTTGCTCCATTTAATCAAAATGCCAAAAACATTTTTCCTTCTTTTCATCAAAATACCAAAAAAAAAATCCTCCTTATTACCAAAAATGTCAAAAATATTTCCCTCTTCTTCAACAAAAAAAAAACTTTTTTCTCTTTTTTAAAAATAAATTCAAATATTTTTCCTTCTCAAGTCGATCACATACTCGATTCTTGGTCTGGCTCCCTATTGGCTTTGGTCTTTCATCAAACCGCCACGAAGCTCTGTCAGTTCCCCAGTAACTTCGTTCAAGTTCTCCATAGAAAACATCGATTAAGCACCGAATGTACAGCCTGATCTGAGGGCAGTCGTAGTCTAACTCAGTGCCAAGATTAACAAACTTCAAACCGACGTTCATGATATGCAGTGAAATTGAATCCTAGTACTTGAAGAACCATAGGTTCTTTTTCCTCTTACCATAGGTCCAGTTGCTCTCGATCCTTCTTGGGTCCCAAAATAATATCAGCACGCTCCACTTTCTCCACTTGCCAATGTCCCATCACCATCTCAGCTCCTAATGCTAAACCAAGCCTAGTCAGGGAATAATCTTACGGTTTCATTGATCCCAAGGAGGAAGAATTGAACAAGGTCAAGAGGAAGAACTCAAGCTATTATCAAAGAAGTTGGACCAAGTTAAGATATCCTAAAACTACATGGACTACATTCATATGTTTTCCTTCCCTAAAGCAATATTGTCATTGAAATTTAAGATGCCATACATCGAGAAGTTCGGGATAGAGGGCCCTAAATTTTTCACCTTCATATCTATCACCGATCCATGACTCTCCTTGGTGCCTCTAAAGAGATAATAGACCCAATGATCCAACTTAATTTTAAGGAAATCGCTCTCCGTTGGTTTTCGTCCCTCGAGGAATCTAGAATCCGTAGTTGGGAGGATGTTGCCCTGGAATTCATGTCACAGTATAAGTAAAATGAAAAACTAAAGGTTACATGCCATGATATAGAGATTCTCAAGTAAAACCCTATAGAAACTGTCAGCGGCTTCACAGAAAGGTGGATAGAGAAAGCTACCACCATGACCAACTGGCCCTTAGAAGAAGAACCATTCAGCATAGTGAAGAAGAATTTCCTACCCCATATCAGAGCAACTATGGGAGGATAATATTACCTACACTTTTGAGCTCTCCAGGAAGCAGGTGTGGAGATTGAAGAAAGTGTTACCAAGACAGAAGTTAAGCCAATGAAAGTGATCGAAAAGTTCACTCCCATAAAGTATGAGAAGCCTGTCAATGTTACAATCTCAACCATAAATGATATCTCCCAAACTACTACCTCTTGGGGACAGGAATGCCATCGTAATCCTACTAAAACATAATACACCGAGCTCCATGCTCGCCTCTTTAAAGTCTACCAAGCTTTGCTAAGCCAAAATCTTATCAAACTTATGGACATTGGTCCATTACCAAACTCACTTCCCAAAAACTTCAAAACTGATGCCCACTATGATTTTTACTAGTATGTAAACCACACTACATATCAATGTTTCCATATTCATAATGTAATACAGGGTCTAATTGATTGGGGTATCATCTCCCCACAACCCAATCTTAAACCAAAACCACTCACAACCCACTTCCAACCCGTTCCAATGTAATATTCCTAGAAAATTACCTAGAATTCTACCCATCTACCCAAATTGTACCCAGTAAAGCCCTCATCATACCCTTATTTTCACCCAAGACTCTCAAAGTTTGCCCCTATGTTCTCCTACACACTACCTACTTCACCGATCGAACTTTATCATTCCTCACGAGGCTTGTATTATTGTTTGTACCCAGTCTGAAGGAAGAGATATAGAGTTTCTCATTGTTCTAAAATAGGTCCTGGATTTTGGGATGAAATTTCCCTCTGAAATGACCATCGACTGTCAGAAGTTCGGTATCATATTCACGAAAACTTAAAGTGGGCTCGAGAGTCAGATAATTGGATGGTACCCATTGATGAAATCAGTTTGGACGATGTAGTGCAGATTATGGCATACATGTTCTGAAAAATTGGAGAAATCTGCAGCGGTTCCAATTTAGTCACCGCTTTAAAGATTTAAGGGTGGTTGGTCTCATCGCTCTCGTACCTCCACGTTTAGTGGGATGTCACACCCCGCTAAATTATGGCATTGACTGCCACCAAAACTAAGTCGGGTGCGAGTAAATAAAATACCATTCTTAACAAGAGATAGATATGAGACATAAATAAAACAATCCACAAGATTAATAATTGAATCAATCCCAAAAGATAATAACCAATTGTGCGAAAAGATAGCCATCACATGTTAAAACTCCAAATAATAATCCAATCTCCAATAATATAAAATTGAATAATCTCCAACTGACTCCATAAAAAATATATGAATAAAACCTATACCAACTTTGGAACCAAATGGCCTAATTAAAACCATAAACTGTGTCTTAATGTAAATAAGGAGGAAAGAAAACGAAACTAAACTAATACACATACAGTAAATAACTCCACTTGCACCTCCAAGAAAGTCTCCAAATAATTCTATGCAGCTTCTCTAGACTTATTCCTGAAAGGGTTGGTCAACGCACGAGGTCAGAGCTCCGAGCATGAATACACACTACTCCCCTCAAATAGGATTTGTGAACCCAGACAGTAGAATTATACACGATAAATATAACAATAGAATATTTTAATTAAACGAAATATAATTAAACTTGATAACAAAAGTCACTAACTACTCTCAGCAATTGTTATTCACAATGCACACCAATATGATTTTAAATAATTAAGCCCCATGTTGCTAATTTAATTAAATTAACCCAATTTATTATTATTCTCACTTTATTATAGCGGTCCTCCCGCCCCGAGTGGCATTCCCACCAAAGTTTTGCAAATCCCCTTGTCAAAATGTTCGCTGCTCCGTTTAAACTGTCGATCCCCCAATTTGACAAGGTTCCACACACGACAAGACATAAATCGTCCACTGGCCCGTTTAAACTGTAAGTCCCTAACACATTATGTCGCCACCAATTTTAATACTCGTTTTTATCCCAGGTATTAATTATCATTTTCTCAAATTCTCAATTATCAAATTACCCCACCCTTTTTCGATGTGAGATCCTCAAAAATACCCCTTTGTCCCATACCTAAGGGTCCCCAAAGTATATATACGTCATATCCTACATATAGGATGACTTACAAACATATATCATGTCCTAGTATCATGGGTAGGCTAGTGTAATGACGGTAAATTAAGTTTAGGATTGTTGATTTCTTTGGTGAGGTTTCATTCTCCTGCTATAATGTATATGATAGTGAATCTTATTTGCATTCGGGAGTGTTCGTGTGCCGAACAATGCAGTATGTTGTGCGAGTTGGGCGGACAGTAGGAGGCAAAGCTCTGTTGAGGTTATAAGGTATATTCAAGAAAGATGACCGTAGTTGAGGTCACCCCTATTATGGAACGGAGAGACAAGATGATAAAGACGGTTAAGGCACAACATATGACTTCAGGTATCACTAGAGTAGAAAGTGGGGTCAAATCAGACTCACCCAACCAAGTTGGATTGGGAGAGAGTCAAACGAAACATTGAAGAAGAACCAGCAGTGGAGATACTAGAAATGCGTAAATGGCGTGTGTTAGCCAACGATGGTAAAATATGCAAAGGGTTGGGCATATGTCGGAGTATGACAAATTGGGAGTGGAAATTTTGGAATATTCTTGGCTCGTACGAGCAGAGTCACAATGGTGAGAGACAACAACCACACTTAGAAGCAGAATGTTTTGTCAAAGGAAGGAGCATAGGTATGGTCTGACCATAAGTTCCTTCATCAGATGTTCAGGATAAAGTGCGAATGTTGTTCTGAACGCACACAAGAGGGTCGGAGAGAGGTCACTTTGTGAAAAATGAAATTTAATTAATTAGCGAACCTTACACCGGATGAAGAAGGTTCAATGGAGAAGAGGCCATTAAAGGGGAAAATTACCTTACAATAAGACTTTCTAGCACTTCTGGGGAATTCTACTTGAACAGTCAATGCAGATGCTGACAATGTCACATTTAGTTAATATGAAGGTAAACGCTTCCTTGTGCGGAGAGCTACAAGAATTGAAGAATTTATTCAGAGAATAAGATAGGGGAAAATGGTGTTGGTGAAGCACCACAAGGGGGAGACCCATCAGGGGACCCACCTAAATGATTCGTATAGCTGAATTATTACCGAGCGATGGTGATATCAATAAGAGTGGTTGAAGTCAGTAGCATGTTCCTTAAGGTCATCAAAGCTAAGGGAACAACACAGGTAGTCATCAGAATCGAGACTAACAACGTCCGAGAAGGACAACCTTAACATGGTCAGTGTGATCGGAGATAAGTGGAGTCTGTGTAAAGGTATTTTGTGGGGAGTAAAAGCCCATGCGTTAAAAATTTTCCGAAGCGAGTAAAGGAATAAAGGGTATGGTGCCTAGCAAGGGCAATAGTTATCGAAAGTTTCGGTTTGGTACGGACATGTGTGTTATGTCCAGAAACCATTTCAGCAGCCATGGCAATTGGCAAAATATAGGTATGAGTTATATTCTCAGATGATGATGCGTGTTGTCTGTATCAGGAACAAGTTACTACATTTTTATTATTGCTATATTTTCATGAGACACGAGTTTTGTGAGTATCTCGGCAATGTTATTATTTATGTGAATATTTTCCCTGGTATAGTGGGGTTACCTTTAGTGTTATCCGCGGAGGATGAATGGGTGTATCGATAGTGGTATATACTCTATTGAAATTACTCGTTTCAGTGTTGTGTTATACGAGTATGATATTATCCTAATTATGGTTTTATGATAATAATTCAAATGATTGGGTGCGGTTATTGCTAGTCCATCGGAGTTACTACCTTGGTATATAATGTTTTTATTAAGACGAGGCCCCATCTGCGAGAGGGACGAACTCGCATTTATATATTTGTAGATATGGATATATGTATTGTTGAGACTTCGAAAGTATAATGGTCTCGGGTATTTATTCCCGGTATGTGTAGGGACTTTATTGATATTGTTTCGGAGTGTATTTGATTTACTGTTCAGCAGAAAGATTTAGTTGGTTATTATAATTAACGCTCAGGATCTGGTAATAAGAAGAGTGCATTGTTATATCACCCTATAGAGACTTGAAAGTTAATACTCATAGTTGAATGTCCGAGAACGGGATTTTGAGAGCCCCGATTATATTTTCATGATGTTTATGGAATGTGATTACCATCAGTGTTAAGAGACAGTGTCTTTCGGAAGGAGTTCCTTGTTTAAGTATAATTTTGGAAGGAGATGTAATTTTGTTGTCAAGAGAAGGGAATATAGGCGTACATGTTATGAACTGAGGGCCTAACGGATTTCGTTGATCGACAACGCTAGGTAGTAGTGTATCGGGGGGTTCCTTGTTTGGATTTCGCTTTGCGAGACATCCCACGCATGAAACTTAGCTTAAAGTTGGTAGTAAGGAGATGTTTGGCCATTTGTCCATGATTTAGGTACCTCGATCATAAGGGAAGTATATAGTTATAACTGGAAGTTAAAGAAGAAATTACGATATAAGGCCAGTAGAGCCAGTTGTGTGGTGAGGAAGTACTGATAATTTTATTTTATTTTGGAGATTTGAAGTACGAAATAATGTTTAGGAGGGTTTAGAATTTCGAATTCAGGGGTGATTGAGAATACCCAAATTGGTGTAGCGATGTTGCAAATGCGGGGACAATAAAGAGTTTGGAGTATGTATGAGCGTGTATGATGTTTAAAACCGTTTGCGCGAGGTATAGGGTGTATGTACACTTTGGTTTGCTGATGTGATAGTCGCCGAAAGAAAAGACATAGATATGGGTGAAATTTATGCTTGTGAGAATATTACAGAATAGTAGTGGTAGAATGGATTGCGTCTTAAGTGAAGGATGATAATCAGTATATTCATGTGCAATCAGAGTAGCACGTCCAAGATTGGTTGAAGGGCAGTGGGAAGTCATTTAAAAAGGGGGTATCCCTTGAGAAGATACATATTTAACTATTATGGGCGATTTGAAGCAAAGTTCCACCCAACCAAAGGTTGAGGGTGTCTTACGCGTACATAGAGTGAGGATGTCAATAAGGTATAAAGAGTCCAGATGTGCATAATGTGGTGAATAGTGCACAGGCCGGAACTTTTGGTATACGCCGAAGGAAGAAGAGGGTTATTAAGTACCACTTAATGGGAGGAGTTATAAGTGGAAGTCGGTGTTGAGGGGGACATAATTAGTAGTCCCCACGTGCACCACTTATAAATAGAAATCGGTTGGAGTAAGGGTATCAATTCGAAACTTGGTGTCGAGTCGATGATTCCAGTAGTAGAAGAGTCAAGATAGTAAATTTCTTTGATGGGTTGCAATCATAAAGATGAGTCACGAGTTCCTTCGAATGTGTGGAACGAATTTTCAAGAAAAAAAATTGTTAAATTCGTGGGTGATTTACAGTATTAGATAGTGATCGGCCGATATGAGGTCCTACCCCGTATAAATCCGAACGAGGATGAGATCCCTGAAACCCACCTTCAATATGGGGTATAAGGACGTAGTGGGAATATTTTTGTTTTTAGAAAGTTATATCACCTATAGCCCGAGGAATAGGCGCAAGGTGATTAACGACTGGTGGATATGTATGAAAGTAATTTTGGATTCATTGCGATCATTTTATTTTTGTAAGGGAAGTATTATATGGTAACGGGGAGAGGATATTACCTAATATGAAAGTTTTAAGAAAGCACCCGTACCTATTTATAGTGGACAAGGTGCTTATTCAGGTTTATGTGGATAAACCTTACTATCCTTCCTCTGGATGCTTAGAGGTGAGCGGAGTATCGGAGTTTTTGATCAGTCAAAAGTTGGAGTTCGATGACTATATTGGGTTAATCACTAACCATCTGAAGTGGCTTTTTCTTGTGTAAAAGTCACAATGCCGGGAACAGAAATTCAAAGAATGTACAAGAGTAGTCAGATGTTTTATGGTTTCTTCCAGGATGGGAGTTTTGTGTTTAAATAAACACGGGAGATGAAATGAAGTGAGGTGCGAACTCACAAAAATATTGAGATAATACGGCCAATGGTGTATATGCTATTATTATTCGAATGTTGTTTAGTTAGAGCACAATGTGAGGTGAATTTATTGAGGTGTAACCCTATAATTGATAAAGTGTCAAGAGTGTTCAACAAGATTGTTGTGAAGCGAGTGCTGTAGTGATTGAACTTTTCATCGTATTTTGTTTTGAGTATTGGAGGATACCTAATATTTCGAGGTATAGCTATTTTTCCAAATTTTGGGATGAAATTCCATTATTAGGGGGAAGTATGTAATACCCCGTAATTTTATGGCTTTTAATTATGAGATTAATTAAATGAAACTGCTTTTAATTGCTATTAATTATGGGATTAATTAAATTATTTTGGGATAATTAATTAGAAATTAATTCGGATTTAAATAACTAGCGAGATGAGAGTTAGTATTTAAATATGATAATAATGTTGTATATTGCTGAGTGATTATGGTAATATGTGATTATCGAATTTATTAAAATTGTCGTGAGTTGAAAATACGGCAGTTTCGGTAATTTAGTTGGGACGCGCGTGTCATTCGTGTCAGGATTCAATTTAATGGACTTAAAAGTATTTTACTTTTATGTCATCCATATGAGCATTTTGAGTCCGTCAACGTGTCCGGAAGGGTCGAGTTAGTCAGAAAATACTAGCTGGGGGTTTAGTTTGGGTCCCGGGGCATTTTTAGGCTTAACTAGCAACCCGAGAGGGTATATTAGTCATTTCCATTTTTGGTGAATAGTAATCCATGAAATTTAGGAAACTTTATCAGCCAATAGGTTAGAGCCTTAGGGTTTCCATCGCCAAGATTCACAGACGGCCATTAGAGAGGAAGTGGAGGAAGTTACCAAAGGAGAACCACCATCTTTAGAAGTTTTTGCACCGCCGTCACCACCACCCGATAGATCGGAAAGCAAGGATCATCCCCGTACCGTCTACTTCATTGAATCAGAATCTCTAATTCAGGCAAGTGATTTATCTTGCAATAATTTATGGCATATACTTTACATAATAGCTTAGGTTTCGTGTCAATTTATTAATAATGGAAAAAACATGAATTTGGAGACTTAAAAATTGATTTTTGTAAGTTTGCATGTAGTGGTACTTCTGTAAATGTTTGATGAACGAAATTATAAATTAAGGGTTAAGAACAAAGAAATTTAATTGAGGATTATGATGATTATGGAAGAAGTAGTGAAGAATTAGGGTTCTAGTGAAATTCATGACTTTTATTCCAAGAAAACGATGTTCTACGATACTTTGATGATTCTTGAACGTTAAAACTTGTACATATATGTTAGTTTAATGATTAGTAAACTTACTTGGGAGATTGGGATGTTGTAATGGATAATTTCGGATGTAAAAATGGCAAAATCCATAGCTATAAAAGCAATTTTGGGCAGATACCTATTTGATTGATTGATCGACTCAAGAATTTCGATCGATCAATGGAAAGGGATCGATCGATCGACCCCTTTCCATCGATCGATCGACCCCTTCTGATTTTTGGTAATTATTTTCCTTTAAGGTTTAATGAAAATCCCAAAGCCGGTATGGATTCTTAGGGTTATCAATAAAATATTGTGGGACTTAGTTAAGGCCAGTAGGGTCTTAGTTATTGCCCGAAAAATGCTATAACTTATGAGATTGAACGTTATAATTACGAGTTGTTACCGAGTGAGACGGTTTGAAATCTTTCGATTTGGGACTGAAAGTGGAATAAAAGATAATGTAAGGGTGTGAACACTAGCAAAGGGATTTTACAATTGCTTAGATAACCTCAGGAACAAATGGATCTAGTATTCACTTGGGATAGGATAGGTACCCTAATCCGTATGACAAGACTTGTCGCATTAAATAATTATTATGTAGATTATTCGAAACGTAAATATTGTGGGTGAGAATTAATATATAGGAGAGGAGTATATCTATATTGAAATTGTATATATACTGGTTGTGTGATTTTCTAGTTTATGGATTATTGTGTATATAACATACCTACCATACTTTCTATCACGGTAGGGCGTTCGTAAGAGGATAGTTTGGTCTCGATGCGACCTTCGGGAGGGATTTAGATTGATACCTCAGAACATAGGACTTGGAAGGGCTTGTCGCTGAATGGATAAGTATGCTGACCTTGGGAGGGTAGGTATGTGCGTGACCCATGGGTATGTGAACTATGTTCGCCTCAATTATGTGTGATTTTTATTGAAATGGTTCCTGAGTGAATCGGAACTTGTGATCCTCACGTACGTAATGTACCGGGATTCAATACAAAGTATGAGGGCATCTTAGGTTCTATCCTTGTGGGGTGCCTGATTTGTATATGAGATATTATAATGGTGTATATACATATCCTTGTGATAGTTCTGTTGTGTTGCTTAGTAGATGTGAATAACTAAGATATTGTAATGGACTTAGAGTGAGAATTTAATTAAACACTTGAGATAAGTAATTTAATTAATGTGAATATGGGTTATGAATATAACATGTTTGGGTGTTACGAATAGATACCCTATGATAGAATGTGAAGGAAGGAGAGTTACAGACTAGTTATTTAGCATCATAACTAGGATGGGTTAAGGGAATACATTAAGCGTGCACATTAGTGGAGAGGTGAGAAACTCATGTCAGAGTACACAACTAACATGTTTATTATATATGTTGTTTAATATTGTAATTTAAAAAATTTGTATATTTTTAAACTGTTTTCACCTCAGGCCCTGAACCTCTTGCTTTCAAATCTATTTTTCTTGTAAAACCTTTTAGGTTCCCATCCACAGGGATGTCAAACATAGGAGTTCCAATATGTTGACGTGTTGTAGCTGCTGTGGAAGTTATAGGATCTCGGTATTAGACGCCTTCACATTTTGTACTTGATTCTACTCAGGGTTACTCATCTGTTAGGGCATGTCGCCCATTTTCATTTAGAAATAGCATTCTTAGACTATTATTTTTATTTCAGATGTTGGTTTATTTATTCAGACTCTTGTATCGGGACTTTTTTTACTCTGCTATTATATTGTAGTGTTTACTCCAGACTCAATTTATTTCATTTCATTGATTACTCATTTGTGATTGTTTATGTGATTAATGTTTATTGGCTTAATTACTTGGTTTATGTTAACTTAATTAATAAAATTTAGCATCTCTCTTTTTAGATATTAGGTGGCCAGTAATAAATTAAATGTTTTCGACAGTGATCCTACAACTGAACCAATTTAATATTCAGTATTAATTTCATAAAGGAGTAGCTACCGGGTATTTAATTAGTGGGGGTGTTACAGATGAATATTCTAATTCATGGGGGCAATCTAGATAAGGAGGCAAAGTTAGGATCTAGCACAACTTAAGGCTCGATGTTAGAGTTTATAAAAACCATGCCCTTACTGCAGGTAGACTCAAGGGAAAGTAGAACCTCTAAGGAAACCCGAAGTGATCCTTCTATTCTAAGGGACTTACATCCTTTGATCTCACAAAATGAAACTATTAAGAAGGTTATTCCCTCTTAGGAGGAGAGGGGCTTTAAAAAGGAAATTGTAGCCACTTAGAAGGGCTTGCTATTATTGCGGGGAAACAATTCTCGCTCCCTGCAGTGGAGAGATATTCAAATACAATTTCTACCGAGGAAATGAACTCTTGTGCCTCGTACAGTGATGATATTCACTCACTGGCCAAAATGAACTACTCAATTATGGTGGCCACCTTAAGGGGTAGGGGGCTCTGCCAATGCCCAGGAGTTCATTTATTTGATGGGAAAGATATATTCGCAGTTTTATTAGTTTCTCCTTATCTCTTTATTTAATTTTACTTGTTCTCATATCCCTTTTCTCTTATTGGACAGAGGTCCTTTTAGCGGACGCTGTTGATGGCAGCAGTGGGTGAAAAAAAGCTATAGAGATGGTGGATAGTTAGAACCATACCCGGATGCATATGGACCGAATGATCAATGACCAGAGGCTATAGGTGGAGACTCTTAAAAAAATATAAGAATGCCTTGAAGTCACATGTTATTTACTCAAAGCATGAGAAGTTTCTAGACTCAAAAAGCCTCATAGATTGTGCATCTTAATTAGCTGCTGCACAGGAATCTTTAGCCAAGGTTGAGGAGCTCCATGCCCTTGGTCAAATTAAGCCCAAGGCTACATCAAAGGCTCTCCAAGGTCATATAATTGAGTTCCAAAGCATCCACGAGCTTATGAAGTTTCTATAGTTAATACTGGGGTTTTGTAATGGTTCATTAAATCTTTGAACCATATAACATTTGATACTTGCATTTTTTTTAGGACTGAAGGAAAAAAAATTATACGAACACTTACCCCCAAAAAAATTTGGGAATAAAGGACAAAGATGACATGTTCTAAGGGGACCATAGATTTTTAAATTCCAACTTTAAATTCATTTGGTAAAGGGTCCTAAGACCTCTAAAATATGTTTTACTGAGGTTGAAAGTATTAGGATAGGAAAACCAGTTCTATTGAGGGCCTTGAGACCTCAGAACTTAGATATCTTTCCATACTTAAGACCTCATTGGGACCTGAGACCCTTGGGCTTAGGCCCTTTTTAGAATCTAAAGTTACGCAAAAGGTCATAAGACCTCAGAACTTAAATTTTGTAGTTAGAAGTCTCAATGAAAGTTCCTAAGACCTCTGGACTCATATTTATTTTAAGATGATATGGCGCTGAAAAGCTATTGGACCTTACCCCCAAAGGAGGACATTATGAGGGTCCACATTGGATCCTAAGAACTATAAACCTTAGGTCTTACACATTTTCTCTTTCTTAAATGAGTTTTGGAAATTTTTATCATTTGAACACTTAGCCCCACAAAACAATTCGAAAAATGGAAGTTTTTTAAGTGTTTTTACATATAGGTTTGAGGGGTGTTTGGTTAATGTTGTCATTTTTTTCTATAACTTTATGGTAAAAAAAAGGAAAATTTTCTACAAATAAATCCCTTTCAGATGTGTTGTTTATGTTCCTTTAAACCTTAGACTCTGGGAATTATGGATGAAAATCTCAATAACTCCTTTTAGTCTTTATTGGCGTATCAAAGATTGAATATAATTTTGGGGTCATTTAAACTTATTATTTGTAGTCCTTTTTAGGTCCTGCGACCTTTGACTTTAGTCTTAAGCTAAGGCTGGAATCTTTGCAACTTGAAGTTTGGATCCTGAGACCTTACCTCAAAACTAGAGCCAAGGATGGAGTCCTTGCAACTCTTTATTTTGGGTCCTTAGACTTTGGTTAAACTTTTTACCAAAGTCTTAATTCCTTGAAACTCAGTTGTTGGGTCCTTAGACCCTAGATTTTAAAGTCAAGGCTAAACACCTTGTAACTCTTTAAAGAACACGTATATTGAATGCATGGTGGGTATTAAAAATATTCCTTTCATTTCACTTGATCATCAAATATATTATTAGTAGTAATTTTTAGGTGTTCTACATTCCATGGATTAGTGAGTTCATATCCCTCCATATCTTTAAAATAATAGTATCCATGTCTCATAATTTTAGTCATCACATAAGGACGTTCCCATTTGGGACCTAGCTTACCTTTATTAATATTTCTGGTTACAATGATAGCTTCTCTCAAGACTAAGTTCCCCATTCTAACATCTCGATAAAGAGTTTTTTGTTAAAGTATGAGGTTTTGCTTTATTTATAAGCAGTCATTTGGATAAGTGCATATTCCCTCTTTTCATCTTGATCAAATAGGATCCTCTTGATACCTTAATCATTAGCTCATAGTTCAAACTAGTATACCCTTCTATAGGTAATACGATTTATGTTGTGATCACTGCCTCAGTGCTAAAGGTAAGGGAGAATGGAGTTTCCTTTATTGTACCTCTAACCACTGTCATGTAGGGCCAAAAGATACCTAGAAACTCCTCGGCTAATAGCCCATTTGCCTTTTTTAACCTTTTTTGAAGCTATGGAAGATGGTTATATAGGTTATCTCGACTTGGCAATTGGTATGAGGATGGACTGAAAAAGATTAGTGGTTTCTTATTCCATATCTTGAGTAGAACTCTCTAAATGTTGGGTCGTCAAACTATTTGTCATTGTCTGACATGATGCCTTTAGTAAAACAAAAGCGGCAGATGATGTTCTTCCAAACTAAGTTGGTAGTATTACTCTCTGTAATGGTGTCTAAAGTCTCAACCTCATCCCACTTGGTAAAGTAATCAATGGCCATAATATATATATATATATATATATACACATATATATATAAATTTACCTTTATTAAGGGGAAGAGGTCCTACCAAATCCACACCCCATTGAGTGAAGGGCTATGGACTTAACATGAGAGCCATCTTCTCAGCTAGTTATTTTAGAACATAGGCGAACCTCTAACACTTCTCATAATGTTAAACTAGATCCTTGCCTTCCTTCCTTAATGTAGGCCAGAAACACCCTTTCCTTAAGACCTTGTAAACTAAGTTCTTTTGCCCTATATGGGAACTGCATACACTTTTGTAGAGGTCTCAATGGACAAAACTGGCTTATAAGGGGCTAAAGCATCACTAATTTAATGAGAAGTACCCATGCTTTGATAATACTCTACTGTTATGTATTACTAGGAAGCTACATACTTCATCCATCTAGATTGAAGGTTTTCTTTTGATAGGATCACATCTCTAAGGTGAGCCATGATGGGGGGTCTAGTATGGGTTCTGATCAATCCCTGTTGTGTTGATCTGGAGATGGGTGCTACTTGGATGATCCAAGGTGACAACTAGGGCATCTAGATCTATCTCATCTGATGAAATGACTCATGAGAGATTGTTACCCTCTGAATTTTCTGCTCGAAGGACCTTTCTGATGCAAAAGTTAGGGATCCTTTTGATGAGGTGTTTTATAATTTTTAAATACCCTGACACATTATCACCTTTGGCCTTACAGATCTCAGTGACTTGGTTGACCACCAACTAAGTGTCGATAATGGCCTCTACTTATTGTGCTTTCAAACAGGCAGCCAATCTTAATCCTATCGCTAAGGATTCATACCCTGCTTCATTATTATAGGAATTGAATTTAAAACGAAATGCAAGAGAGATAGTACCTCCATCAGGGATAGCCATGTGAAGTCAATAACCATTGCTAGAGATGTTTGAGGAGCCATCCATGTGCAGAACCGATGTGGAAGAGTTGAGGTCTAGCTTCTAAAATAATATTGTCTAGGCTCTTTTGATATTATTGTGACCTTTGCTTCACAGATCTTGGTATATTCTTCCATTTCTTCCATGTTATTGAACTTTGCAATGAAGTCAGCTAACTCCTGACCCTTAATGGAACTCTATGGTTAATACTTGATATCAAACTCACTTAGCTCCAGAGACAATTTAATAAGTCTCCCGAAAGTATCGATCATGTGGAGGACCTACTAGAGGAGTTTATCAGTCATGACCATGATGGTGTGGAAATAGAATAAAGGCCTCATATGCTTTGCTGAGGTTATGAGGTAGAAAGAAAACTTGTCCATCCTCATATACATTCTTTTGGCCCCTTATAGAGATCGACAGATATAATAGACGGGACACTGAAACCTCAACTCCACCTGAATTAGAGTTGGGTTAATAGTGCTCATAATGCATCCAGATAGAAATACAGATCTTCCCCATGAGGGTTCTCAACAATAGAGCTACGGACCCTGGCTATCTCTTATTGTTCTAGAAGGCTTCTTCTTCCTCAGGAGTCCCTTTAAAGTCCTTTTTTAGTACTTTGAATAAGGGAATGAACTTGTGTGTGACCTTAGAGATAAAACAGTTGAGGAATGTAACTCTTCCAATTAGGATTCGGACCTCCATAACTGTACTAAAGTATTTCATATCTAATAGAGATTGAATTTTCTCTCGATTGTCCCTATACCTCACTTGGTGACCATTAACATAAGTAACTTACCTCCACCTACCTTAAAAGCACATTTCTTTAGGTTGAGCCTCATTTAGTTTCTTTTAAGGAGGCCAAAGGTTTCTCTGAGGTTTTGCACATGGTTCTGAGCCTCCAGGCTTTTGACCAACATGTCGTCAATATAAACCTCCGTTGTTTTACCAATGACATCTTTAAAGATGGACTGCATAAACCTCTAATAAGTGGTACCTGCATTATTTAGTCTGGAAGGCGTGAATTTATAGCAGTAGATAATTTTATCTGTAATGAATGAGGCATTTTCTGATATGGTTGTACACGGAGTAGGCATATGAGCAAAAGAAGAGTTCACAATCTGCTATTGAGTTCACCAATGTGTCAATCTGAGGTAGGGAATAGCAGTTTTTAGGGAATGCCTTATTGAGATCAGTAAAATCAACACACACCCTCCACTTTTTATTGGCTTTCGGTCCAAGGAATATAAGGAAAAGAGGAGTTCACAATCTTCTATTGAGTCCACCAAGGTGTCAATTTGAGGTAAGCAATAACAGTTTTTAGGGAATTCCTTATTAAGATCAGTAAAATCAACGCACATCCTCCACTTTTTCTTAGCTTTGGGTACAAGCGCTACATTAGAAAGTCATTAAAGATAATTGACCTCTATAATAAATTTGGTCGCTGAGATTTTATTAACCTCATTTGTTGTAGCATCATTTCTTTATGGGCTAAAGAACCTCTTTTTTCCAAACTGCTTTGTGATTTGGGTCCACACTGAGGTGATGAACCATAACTTTAGTATCCACACTAATTATGTCGGAGTGAATACGTATTTGTTTTCCTTTAGGAACTAAATGAGATCTTCTCTGAGGGAGGAGCTTAGACCAGCTCCATTCTGAACTTATCTGGTTGGATCCTTTGCATTAATTCATTTGGTGATCAACACGTCATTTGGCTCACCCCATTTGTTCTTTCCCTTCATCTCGTGTATCCAAGGTATCCATATTCATGAATCTCATGCTTGAGATTTCTAGGTGAGCCCTTTTTTCGATCTTTCGTTTCTTTAGAAGATTGATCCAAAATGGCATTGGTTGAATCTTAATGAGAGCAAGATATGTGTTTAAAATAAATAAAACTTTTTATTCTTATAGACATCGCCGATTATGGGTGTAGAAATTATATGTGACTTTAGGCCCACACGTGCTTCCTTCTAAATCTCAAATGGTTAAGAGGAAAGGCATGTCAAAGTGTGAGACAATTATTTAAAGTTCTTCAAACAATAATTAAGGGTCCTACGTCCATTATCGAAGGTGTTACGTTGTTTTTTAGATCATAAGAAATTCATTAAAATTTAAGCGGCCTCTTGAGTGTTGGTTAAGAGAGTGTGAGGTCTTGCGCCCTTTGTCAACAATCTAAAGGACCTTTGGAAGTAACCGATGGACTCGTCTAAAGGTTATTGAGTATTAATTTAGGGACCGATGGACTCCTCTAAAGGTTCTTGAGTATTGATTTAGGGATGACATATAAAGTGTAATATAACTAAAAATGATACGCGTTACAAGTTTATGCTTCTCATTAGTGGGTTGAGCAAATCACGAATAAAGGGAAACACTTATATAAGCTATAAGACTTATCTTCTCTAAAAGTTTGATGATTTGAATGTGTCTTCAACCTTTACCCAACCTTCTAATTATATGCAGACTGTAGGAGAAAGATTGAGTGGACTAGCACAGTATGATTGTGATGGATCTAAGGTCTGATGAAATAAATTAGAAGGTCGCGTGTTGGTCAAAGGATTTACAAGGGGTGTGAGGGAGTTGTTGAGTGCATTAAATGAATATGGGAGCCTTCAATTCAAGTGGGCTTGACTGATGCGGTAGGTTAAATAGTTATGCATTTTTTCATTTACCTGTTAGATTGGTTACTGATCGAGTGGAAAAACCGAGCGTCCGTGTAATACGCTAGTCGTTGTTATCGGCTTCCAATCTCAATACAAAAAAAAACTAAACTTGTAACTACACTCTTAAGGAGTATAGTGGCGAGTCTGGGTATCGAATCCAAAGGGAATGTTTGATAGAATATAACTGATTTATTACTTCTAAATTAAAAGTGAAAAAGATGATGATGGTTGAAAAGGGAAAAAAATAAGTAAATCAAGAAATTAAGATGAATGAGAAAATAGGGTGGAGTACAATCCCTCAAACCTTAACAAATTACCGTATAGAATACTAGAATTGTAAATTATAAATTTGAATGAATCCAGTCTTTATAGATTCTAAGCATTACATATATGAGGGATCTAGACCGCATCATATGAAATCAAAGATATATATAAAGCGGTGAATGATAAATCATACTCGTAAAGCGTTCATAAACATCTCAAGTACCTAAGGCAAGAGAGATTAAAAGATTGACAATGTTTGTATGAGTTTCTTTCACGATTCAATCAATATTTTAATTTAACCTCTATTTTCTACATAAATAATTTGCCTTGGATTGAGTTCATGTACCCCAACCCTTGGGAATTTAGCTACTCTTGATTTGGTTCAAGAATAAATTCACATATAAAATTATGGATCTACAAGACATTGTAAATAATTTGCAAATAATAAAACTAGAGAATGAAATGAGTTTACTTGAATTCAGCAACAAGAAAGTAATTGGAAGCCCGAAATCCTTACAACATAGAGTTCATGAAAGAAATTGAAAACTTCAGAATTACTCTCTCTAAAACTAACCCTAGAATTCCCTAGCTACTCCTAACCTAGCCACTCCTAACCTAGCCTCTCTTAGCAACTCCCTCCAAATGATGTAGGGCATGGGTTTTTATAGCACAAAGTCTCGAAATTGATAGCTCAAGTTGCTTGTGGCACAAGTTTTCCAATAGTTGCACTGCATTAACTGCATAATTAATTGCCAGGATTTCGCATGATCGGACCGGTTCGGATTACCCTTGGATCGGTCCGATATCCACTGGATCGGTTCTTTTATTTCTATCGGATCGGTTCTATTTTCTTCTCCATCGGTTTGCTATCCATCCGGGGTATACTGGACTTGGTCAATTCGGATCGGTCCGGTTTCCATCGGGTCGGTCCGATTTTCTTCTACTTTGACTTTTTCCTTGCAACTTTGACTAGCCATATCTTCTAATCTAGAACTCCGATTTGGGTGTCGTTTCTTCCTGTGCTCTTTTGAACTCATGCTCTTCAACTTCACTTTTGGTGTCGCCTTCGATTTCTGAGTGGAACTTTACTCTTTTGCCCTTTGACTTTTCTTCTGATTTTCTTCTTTTCCTTACTTGCATTCCATTCCTGATAACTTCATCACAATTACACAAAAACTAGGGAATATTGTTAAAAATAGACAATAGAGTGATATGGACTAAAAATGATTCAATTACCTTATTCGAGATATTAAAATCACCAAATTAAGGGGGTAATTCAGAAGAATTTACGCTTGGTCAAATCCCCCTAACTTAGGACTTTGCACGTCCCGGGCAATGTAACTGAATCTAATCAAAATTCTACTCTTGAAAATTCCTTTATTGGGATAGAATACCTTTTTTGCGGGCAAGCGATTGCATTTAGCGTATGCAACAAGCCTTTAAACCTCTAGGTTACCCTAGTAGGACGAGTTTTGTCTCGTGAGGGTTTGGAGTGAATACACCCACAAAATTCTTTATTGACTCAAATAAATATCAAAATACTTAAAAATTGTACAATTTAAACTTTTCGAAAAAATAATCATCATCAACTCGTATTCAGCTGTCTCATACCATAGTGTGTGTGTGCAAAGCCAAAAATTAAACCTCAAATTTCCACCGATTGAGCATTACGTTACTTTTCGAAAATTCGTTTGGTTTCAAATTCTTACGGATTGCACTCACAAACGAATCACTCGGATTGTGGCTATTTTCTTTCGGTACGCATGATATAAAGAGTAAATATAATGGACACAAATTCATGCATACAAAATTGAAAAGAAGGAAATATTTGGTGAAAAATCTCATCATCGGAATACAATTATTAGGAAACGGGAACATCACCTCTATTTCACACCATTTAATCTCTCATTTTATCTTTTCATGTCTTATCTCTCCACGCGGAAACTAATTTCGCAATTCGGACTCGGTTAGGACTTTTCGGGTTAAAAGGTGTAAAGGGTAAAATTGGGAATAGATGGATTGTTTGGAATTGAAAAATGTCCTTATAATGTCCATTAGTGCTTTTTCGGGCATTTGCTCATTTTTCTCTTTCTTTTTCTATTTTCATTTTTTTCTTTTCTTTTTTTCTTTTCTTTTTTTCTTTTCTTTTTTTCTTTTCTTGCTATTTTTGTTGAGCATATCTAAATTTTTTTTCTTGCCCCTTTTTGTTGCACTTTTCGGACTTAATGAATATTCCATTTTCGTAATTCTGGGCTATTTGGGTTTTTCGGGTTATCAAACGAGAGGGAAATATTTTGTTAGGCTCAAATTGGGTTGCAAAGGGATAATTTTGTTTTTCACCACTTTTTATGGCTAATATTTTTGGGTAACAAACGAGGGCATACTTCATTGTCCAAATTGCTAATCACATTATTACCATATGCATCTCGAGATTAATTAAGTTTAGAGATATATTTAGCACGAATTTCGAGACAACATTTCACACATTTCCCATAACCGATCAAAATAAAGGATTGAGATCAGTGGTTATCTATTGGAGTAAAGTTTGCTCTCCATATGCTATAATGGGTCTTATCTGAAGGAACTTAAAGTCTCTTAATAAATAAACTTTTTTCGCAAACAAGCATGGGATATTGCAAATAAGCCATTTATATGGTTTGACTTCATCAAGGATAGATTCAATCCTCTAGGGGAGAATAAATGTTATAAAATCAGTTCTAGATGGTTAGGTTATAAGGTGTCTAGAATGGAAAATTTGTAATGGTAAGTTAGTTAATTTATGGCTCTCTAATTGGTTAGGAGAAATAATTTTTCAGCATATTTCCCTCAATATTTTTGTCTTTGATTATCAATCCAATGTTAATGGCTTCATTAAAAATGGAAAATGACATATTCCATTATCTTCGAGCTACATTTCCCTCTAATCCATAACAAGATCATAAACATTAACCTTTCAATGATTGATTCTCCTTATGTTATGATTTATCCTCATTCTATATATGGTCTTCTCAAAATCAAATATGATAACAATTTTTATACATGTAGAAGCCAAAGTATCCCGAATTAGATAATATTTAGCATAACCATATCCCTTCCAAATTTTCTTGATTATGTGGAAGTTTTGTATAACAAATTAGCCACCCAAGACATCTTACAAGCTAAAGGTTTCCACTTAAGTTCTAAATGTGAGTTGTGTAGAGTTTATTCTGAAAATCTAAATCATTTGTTCATTGAATGTTCATTCTCTAAAACCATCTCGGATTGGGTTTCTGATTTTTTTCATAAAAATGTGTGGCAATTTTCGATATCTTCTTTATGGAATCAAATCCTCAAAGACAGTTTTATCCCTAATATTAAATATTTATGGATAGCTTTTTTATTTGGAGTGTGTATATCATTTGGAAAGAAAGAACTCATGTTGTTTTTACTGTAGATATCCATCTACTCATGGTTTCATTAAATACATGATATTTTGGGTTGGTTATATGGGTAAATATGGAAAGGGTCATATGTTTAATGAAGTTTTATAATTATCCATCCTTCATTTATTTCATTTTCATTGTAATCATAGAAAAGCTCCAAAAAATGGGAAGTGATATGGTAACCTCCTATTTGTAATTGGACCAATTTAAATATTGATGGTTTGTATCCTAATGCCAATTTAATACTTGTTGTAGGTGGTGTTTTCAAAAACTTTTGAGGCTTTGTGAGAGGGCTTTTTATGGTTCCATTGTTAATAAAGCTTCCTTTTATGCTGAACTATTAGTTGTGATCATTGGTATTAAAGTTGCATGGAATTATAAATGGATAAATATTTGGATTGATGTGGATTCAATGATTATTTTGAAATGTATTAATAACAAAAATTATTCTCCTCGGTTGACTTTAAGAGTTATTTAGAACTGTTGCAAATTCTTCGTTTCAAATATGAACTTTATTCGCACTCATGTCTATAGAGAATGTAATTGTGTGGCAAATTAGTTATCTAAAATTAGAACTCAATGCCAAGATTTTAAGTGGTGGTGGTATCCTCCTTTTAAGATTATTCATTTGGTGGCTAAAGACTTGTCTAGTAGTCCTCATTTCAAATTCAGGTAATTTTTGCCTTCAAAGTTTATGTTCGAGTCATAATTTTTGTTTTGGGTTTGTTTGGTTCTACATCCCCCAGCCCTAGATTTTGAGATCCTCTTGGTTATTTATATAGGTAATTGTGGAGAGTTTGAGTTTCCACTTTTATATCATTAATAAAAAATTTGGGGGGTTCTTCCCTCTTCTTTAAAAAAAGCTACATCGAACTAAACTAAATTATGTTCTTATGTTGTTGGGAAATAAGGTGTGATGAGTCAAATTTAAACTTAAAGTAAATGTGAAATGGATCCTAGAAGAATGGTCAAGATCGCTGAACTTGGTATAGAGAGAAGGGGGAGAGAGAGAGAGAGAGAGAGAGAGAGAGAGAGAGAGAGAGAGAGAGAAGGAAAGAGGTCGATATATATATACACACACACATACGTCAAAATCCCACCACAAATCTACAAAATAATTTTGTTAATTACACTATCTTGAACCTTGTTGCACCCAACATATAGAACTTAAACATAAAAATTATTTCAAGGGAAATTTCCCTTTTTAAAAATTATTTAAATGGATACAGTTAATCTTACATAAAAATCCATACACCAAATTGTAAGTAGAATAAACTTGATGTTTGAGAAGTTAACGAACTATTTCATATAGCTAGTTCCCAGATTAGATGTTCCACGAAAGAAAGGGTGAAAAATACATGGTTTCATACATTAGTCTATACCACTCGAAAGTTCAACTAAGGTGGTTGCCTAACAACTATAAAAACAGTCAAAGTACCATATTATATAGAGATATAAGGGAGTGAGAGGCCCTTTGAAACTAATAAGGCGAGAGAGAGAGAGAGAGAGAGAGAGAGAGAGAGAGAGAGAGAGAGAGAGAGAGAGAGAGGTTCTCTAGTAAAAACACTTAAGGGGAGAGAAAATTGATGACAAAAACGGTGTCTTTGTGTAAAAAAATAAATTTTGTGTAAAATGCCAACTTTTAGATTAAACTACACGTGAAAGTTTATGGCCAAATAATTTTTGGTTTAAACACCCTGTTTATTTAAATTCAATCATTTCATTAACATCAAATTTAATTTTACCCAATTCAATTTGTAGATCCAATTTTAGATGGTTATTGAATTATGCTGAATGCGGGAATTAAAGAACAAGCGCACAACATTACAATATCAAATTACTAGATAAGTCATGAATTACAAAACTAAGACATAAATTATAGCGTAGACTCGACATCGTCCACAATTTTTTTTCTTATGTTGTTTTAATTAAACCTCTATATCTTTTGCAAAATTATCGACTGCTCTACTCTTCAATACTTTACAGCGGCTTCGTTTTGTTTCCATCAATCTCCTTTAAAGCAAGAAGTTGTACGAAACCAATTATATCAAAATCCATTCAAGTTTTCTTGAAAGGATTTAGTTTTTAGTGTTTATGGATTAAGAGTTTTAAATCAATATTTAAAGATCTAATAAGAAGAATGAAAAGGGGTATCTTGGGTTTTGAAAGTAGCAGAGCCATTATTCTAAATATAAGTTCTGGATCCTTTTATACTTTTAGAGAAGTCTAAATCCATGAAAAAAGGAATCTTAATTTTTTTTCATCTCACTGAAACACGAGTGACCCTGGATAGACCAGGGTAACATATTTTAGAATGAGAGTTCATGTAACACCCTAGCCCAAATTTATGGTTTACCAATGGGTCAATTCGGTCCGAACCGAACATTAGGTGTAAAGTGTAATGAGACAACCTAAATAATGTTACTAGTACAGTTTTGAATTTTTAACATTTCACTTAATTATCATGCGATTCCATCCTATATCAAGCTACTTGTGGGGCTCGTGGGAAGCATCCCTGGAATCAAATCATATAAGCCTATTAACGTAAAATTAAAAGTATACTTGCATGTATAACGCTCCCAATGTACAGAATCACATACAAACTGTCGTAACAAAGGAAAGAGAATGAGTCGAATGCCGAGTAAAAAATACAATAATTCAACATAGAATCGAACGAAAAAAAAGAGACTTTATAATGTACCACCTACGTGCACATGCTAACACCATATATATATATATATATATATATATATATATATATATATATATATATATATATATATATATATATTTATATACTAATGCATCAATCCATTTTTTTCAAAACATTACTTGAGTTGATTAACATGTATTTCCTGATTTAATGCAACTGGTTAAATACTTAAACAAAACAACATTTGTTTCGAAAATGAACTTCATTTACAAAAATTTCCAATTTAGACATGCCAAATCCGCTTTAGCATTCACTACACCAAAACAGTTAATTAGTAAAATAATTACTAACACTAAAAAAGAGTTAGAAAAAATGTGTGGGGAATCAAATTACTAACACTTTTTTACCGTTACTAAATTCTGGGTTACTAACATTATTTTACTGTTACTAAAATGTTACTAAATTCTGTACTACTAACACTTTTCTACCGTCACTAAAGTGTTAATAATTTTGTAACACATTTCTAACACAATTTTTGTAACATATTTGGTAACGGTATAATTCCTTTACTAATATTAAAAAAAATTAAAATTATACACACACACACACACACACACACACACATGCGCTAGGTATACAATATTAAAAAATGCCAACATAATCACAGCAAAATAACTGTCGATCCTATTTAATTTCAATACAAATAAGTTAAATTTTTAAAAACAAATGGAGAAAATCTCATTTATTTATAGTACTATCCACCTATTTAAGGTATAAAAAACACTACAACAATAAAAAAACAGTTTGCAACAACAACACTAAGACACAATAACCTCAATACATATTAATAGACCAAATTCCATTAATAGAAAATTCATCTCAATACATATGAAATTCATATCAATACACGAGGCAATTTGGGAAATCTAAGAATTGTTCATCTTCATTTGGCAAGTTCATACAACACCAGTTGGCCCTTCTGTGATGGCCATAGGTGTTGTAACTACACTTATTCCAATCGAACACATAGCATGTATCTTCACAACAAGCGAAATATAATATGCAGCTCCTAGAGTTGGTGTCGCCTAAAATAACCAATGGAAAAAAAGAATGTTAATTGAAATAAAAAAACAATCAACCGAAGGATAACATGTACGTAATTTTTTCGTCAGTTGAAAAGAGTTTATGGATTTTACATATACACATATGGAAACTAGTGAGTTGAGGCCAAAATTTTATGTTCAAAACTAGTGAATCGCCCATGAGTTTACATGGTTTATAAATAAATGTTGGGCCCCATAATACTCATACCCCGTGACTCCCCTACGAACACTAAAACCTCGCTCTAATACCACTTTATTGAACAGAATTAGGTGTGCCGTCTCAATTGAAAATCATATGGCAACCAATGAGAGGAGGAAGCCAAACCTTTTATGGCGTTCAGGCCTGAAGAGTCGCCCATTAGTTTAACTAGTTTACAGAAAATTGTTTCATTCCTCGAAAAAATCATTTTCACTGTATTGTTGACATTGTTTCAGCATATAGATTGTGTGATCTTAATTCTACAGATATGAGGCCAAAAAATTAAGAGAGAAAGAGAGTCCATACCTAACCAACTTGTAAAAGCCAAATATTGCAACCTCTGAGCATGAGCCGTTATCTCATTGGCATCACGATGAGTGATTGGAAAAATGAAGACCAATTTCGATCATCTACGGGGACACCAGTTGAATTACCAATATTTTAAAATTTTCATTAAAAATAAGTCACAACATGCAGAAAGAAAACAGTTATACAATATATCAATAGAATCATGGCCAGTTATCTCATAGATTACCATTAGAAACATCGTCTTCTCCATGCTTAATGTCCTGCAAAAGGACAATGGAATAGGTTTGATTGTATAAATACATAAGAAAATTATAGACAGTATATAATTCTTCCAGTAGAATTAAAACTGTGTAATTTACGATAATGAAATCATGCATAAATTTATAAAAATATATTTACAACCAAGTATTCTCATGAAATAGTTATAGAATTAAATAAATAATAAACAAAAAAAACTTACAGTCTTTAATATTCCCATGAAATAGTTATAGAATTAGAAACTCACATTTATATCTTTCTGGAAATTGCATGAGTTTAATATATTTTCTTGGATCTGTATAAAGCATATAAAAACACATCAATAAAATTTTAAGAAATATATCATCAATTCAATGAAAAGTTCCAATTCCTCAGTCCTGGCTTTTTGAGGCCTTACACAAACTTTAAAGAAAATAAAGTAATGTATTTCAGAAAACTATACAAAAATCAAGAATCAAAATACATCATAGCTTCCATTGGCATCACAACTATGTAAGCATGATGCACGGCTTTGATGAAAGTACAAATACAACATAGAAAACTAAAAAACATAGCACGGACATTCCATGAGATTGAAATACAAAAAAGCATGATTGTAAGACAACCTCGTATTAATATCCTTGTAGTCATTCATTTTAAGATCAATAACCAAATGTATGTGGAAACCAACTATGAAGATATTTCATAGGAAAAGTATAATTGTTTATGTGATCATAATGTCAATATAGCAAAAAATTTGCGAAATTTTTATTTTTAATAGAAATAACAATTTGTAAATGGAAGCGTATAGTGTCATTAATATCCAACTTTGTTTCATCTTTCTATAATGTCAGTGCCAAAACATAGTATAATTTTATCCTTATAAGGTTATCCTTAGCCCTCACCATGTATGTGTTGGGTTTCGGTTTCTCTTCCATTTTTTCTACACATCAACTTCAAGCTAGACCTACAGTATAACAACAAATCATAATAGGATTAAGAATCAATGAGAGAAAAAAAACAATAACTATGACAATAAACCAATTTTTTTTAAAACACAAATATTGGTATAAATTAAATTGAATGACCTATCCATTTCCAATCCATAAGTAAAATAAAATTCAAATTAATTAAACATTAAACACTAAATAGTAATAATAACTCACCAATAAATTATACGGGTATAACGAAAGAAAAGATGAACAAAATACAATATAAGCTACAAGGGATCAATATCATGTCCGAAAAATATTAATGATGAAAGAGACAATAATCATAACACAAAATCTTTGGTATGATCTAAACAATAAGATCCTAAAAATAGGATAATAAATGTATCAGCACACTAATGTGAGAAAGATGATGCACTTTTTATGAAACATGACATTTAAACGAATAACATCAACTTTTACTTCCTTAGAAATTTTATTAATATCTCCTCATTTATGATCTAAACAATAAGGGTCTATTTAGCAATCCAATTTCAAGCCATGGAAATGGAATTGGAAGGCCAATTTTAATTCCAGGGAATTAAAATTGGCCTTCCAATTCCAAACCTTAGAATTGGGTTGTCAAACGGGCCCTAAGATACCCATCATTATTCAATTCTCTCTTATTAATATCATGTTGTATAACACAACCCCGCTCGTAATCAAGATTACCATTATGAATCTGATCATACTCTCCCCTTGAATATGCTACTTCATTCATTTCCTTATCACAATATCCCCGATGTCTTCCTACCACCATATAAAAATCCTATATTCACCAAATAACTCCCCTAAAACTCAGTGTACAATAAAAACCTAGCCCCCAAATCAATAACTCAATCCAAAAAAAACTAATTCCCCTAATAATTGTCCAAATATTGGTTATACAATAAAGCACCGGCCCTAAAATCAACAACTCAACCCTAAAAATCCTAATTCACTAGATAAATCCCTAAAACTGATTATACCTTAAAACTCTAGCACTAAAATCAGCAACCCAACCCCAAGAATTTCCTTTTATCTTTTGAAGAACAAATCAAACGGTCTAAGAAGCGTTACCTGAGGGCTCCAATGGTTTGACAAGCATCTGAGAAGGCTCTAATTGTGGACTAGCAAAGCTAAGCATTACTTGGTACGTAACGAGACCACCACCGAATAGATCGGAGAATGAGGAACATAATCATACAAACTACACCAGTGGATCAGGCCTTCCTTGGAGAGGAAAGTGTTTAAACCTGCAAACTTTGAGCAATAATATCATCCATGTTAGTGTAGGTTGAAATTGAATATGTACTATATATGATTAGGATGAAATTGAAGGATTTGGATCATCATATGGAATGGAAATTGATATAGGTTTTATTCCCTATGATATATAAATGATAACCCACGAAATTGAATTAATATTAATGAATAATTCTAGGCTTTTATGGTAGTTCTTAAAGAAGATGACAAACTAGGGTTCTTAATGCTTATATTTGAAATAAACCCAATTAATTGATGCCCTTCGATGAAATTGTAGTTCTTGAACATTAGAACCTATTTAATTATGTTAGTATAATATCCAGTATGTTTGAATTGGTGTTTAGGATGATTAAAATAAGGATTTGGGGTTAAAAATTGGAGAAACCCACACATATGAAAAATTTTCCATACCTACTCCGGCGAATCGATTCGGTCCTAGACGAATCAATTCGACAAGGCGAATCGATTCGGAACAGGCTGAATCGATTTCGCTCCCCAATTTTGGCCAGATTTCTCCTTTTTTTATAATGGTTCAAAAATCATTTAGAATTTATTATTGGGATTTGTTTTGATATACTTGGACTTATGTTAGAACACTAGTAGGCCTAGGTGGGTTTTAGGCTTGATCTCATAATGGCGTATATAAGGATAAACGTAATTAGCTTAACGTGAGAGGATTACCCAGTTAGGAAATTAATTCGAGTTATGGGAATTTGAGGATAACGATGATTTAGACCAGTAGGATATAGTGAGTCACCAATTAATTTTATAGTTAGAATAAACGGGACACTTAGAGTGGTGAGTAATACTCGAGAGCGTACGATGAAAAGTGAATCTATCATTCAATTAAACATAGGATATTCTGGATAATGATATAATATGTATGAGATTTATGATATGGGATGTCAGTGTACCTATATTTGTGTTATGAATATATATAGTAAAGATGAATACCTACTATATGATTGATTTATTATGTGTATGATATACGGATGGTTCTTGCTACCGTATGAGGTTTTGAAAGGGGATTGTCCCATCCTAATGAGCCCATTAGGCTGATTTTAGATTGGTGCCTTAGGACATAGAACCTAGGAAGACTTATCGGTGAGTTGATAAGTCAGCGATCATATGGGTGCGTAGGCATGTGCGTATCCCATAAGCTTGGAACTATATTCGCCTCCAATATGTGTGGTTTGTATTATATGGTTCCTGAATGATTTCGAATCGAGAGTCCTTATTTAGTATGAGATGTACCGGGACTAGATAGCAGAGTATGCATGCGCCGTAATTCAGTTTAGGGGTGTCATATCAGTATATATAATATATAGTGATGAATATGTATATGAAGTTATGATATTATCTATTGTGTGAAATTTTTAGATAAGGAAGGTAATAAATTTGTAAGTAACTTAAGTATGTGAACACTTAAACTTGTTGTGAAACTTTTATTCGGAATAATAAATGCAAGAACATTTGATAATAATAGTTTGTGGGAAATACGGGTTATCACTACAAGTGATAGTTATAAAGTGGATGTCTACGTTATAATTAAGTGATGACGATAACTAGGATGGTTTAGAGGTATATTAGGCGTGCACAATAGTTGTGAGGTGAGAATCTCAAGTGAGTGTTCGAAAAGCTAACATGTGTATTATATTTGTTTTACAACATTTTGAATACTTGCTAAACTATTTTAAAATATTTTACACTCGGCCTCTGACTCGTCTTTTGGAAATTCTCTTTTTCTTGTGAAATTATTTTTAAGTGTCCGGCCATAGGGGCGCGAAGCTTAGACTATTGGATCTTTTGACGTGCTGCAACTATTGTGGGAGTTGCACATCCTCATACTTATACACCTCTACATCTATGATTTCAGTTCATTGATTTAGGCTTCTCAGTTAGGGCATGTGTCGCCCATCATCATTTTACTTACGTCAGAGAGACATTGTACTCATTTCGTTTTAGTATTTAAATTTAAGTTGGATTTAGTATTATTAAGATTGATGGTTTGGATTTTGTTTAACTGGGATGATTATTCAAGTTTTATCGTATTTAGTTGGATGGTGTTTTATTCATTATTTATTTATTCATAAGAATTGTGAATGGGGGAGATTTGTAAGGACATTTTTGTCCATTGTCAATATATATGTCGTACGTCGTTACACCGTTGAAGAAATTCAAGATCGCATCTACATCAACGGATCCGAATATCAAAGCGTCGTCAATATCATAGCCTCTACGAGAATGAACTTGGTAAAGTTTTGTTTTTATGTTCCTTAAAGTTCATACTTAGTATTGGGAAATTTTCATAAAATGTTTTTTTATAAAAATAAGAAGTAAGTTTTTTCAAACAAAATGAGGCTTTTAAAAGGATTTTATTTTTTCTGGATAACCGGACCGGTCCGTCCCTATTTTAAAAGAACTGATCCTCCCCCGGACCGGTCCGCCTACCTATCGGACTGATCCGCTTTGCTCCAGTATACCACGGACCGATTGCGAACCGAAGAAGCATATTTTAAAAAAAGAACCGATCCGAGGTCCGACCGATCCGCCTCCTAGCCGGACCGGTCTGCCTGGGATAAATTCGAACAGTTCCGTGTAATGTTTTTCCACCGACTCTTATTTTCTATATATATTCCTAATTCGTTGGTGTATTTTTTCAAGTCTTTGAGAAAACGTTTCTAAGAGATAACACACAACAATACTTCATTTTTTTGATGTGCCAAACATCTATTTGATTCACACACAAAAATCCCAATTACTTTTGTGAATCTTTTGGAACCCTAGAACACAAGCTTTGCTATTGTTCAATCTTTGTGGGGAGATCTTTTCAACCGAGGGTTGCGTGTCATTGTTGAGGGAGTCTCTACAAAGTGTTATGGCTGCGTGTCATTGAGGAGAGCTGTGGTTCTTCCTTTGTTGTTTGGGCTGCGAGTCCTTGGAGGGTGCTTCGTGTATTTTCTTGCTGAGTTCAAGACTGCGTGTCTTTGTGGGTTGGTTGCGCGTTGATCCATTGCAAATTTCTCTATGTAATTGTAAGTTGCGATTTATATATTCATAGTGAAATAAAGGTTTTACCCGAAAGGGTTTTTTTCCTGAAATCTGTGTCTCAGCATATTTTTGTGTCACATGCTTTATTTATCTATGGGTTGACACACACACCTTAGATGCATGTTTAGGGACTCTAGTTAAATAAGGGGTACTTGGAAACTTACGAATTTAATTTAAATCAATTCTCACACAGTCACGACTTTTCAAAATGGTTTAAATTAATTGACATTAACTATTGGGTAAAATGTTTTGACACTAGCTTAATTAATTATTAGGTGATTAATAAAGAAAATATGTTTTTCGACAGTGATGCTAAGAATGAACCAACTGCATATTCTGTTTTAAATTTTATAATGGAGTGATCACCCGGTATTTAATTTGGCGGTGTCACGGGTGGTATCAGAGCATCAGGTTCTAGAGTCTTTTATGATCTGTGCGGCTTTTCACATTTTAACGTAGCGTTCTTTGATGTAGAGCCTTCACATAGGATTGTAGTATCCTTTGGGACTTACGTTCTCCTGTAATTAATTATAGTTGATGTGATTCATATAGGAGTGCGGTTGGACTTTGTACATCGAAAATTAATAGGGCGACCAGCGAGGGCCGTAAAAAGGACTGTAGGAGGAGAATCTCAACTGAAGACATGGAGTATTCGGGGAATGGTGATCACGAAAAAAGTTAGCATGAACGTTATTCAAGCAAGTGATAATGGGAAAACCACTCGAAAGCAGTAACTTCCCCAAATGTCGTCATAAATGATGTTGGTACTATTTCAGACTCGCCCAGCTTCATCAGCAAAGGGTGAGGGAGTCGGAAGAACTATTTTGAAGAGCCATCTATAAAGATGTGGGGAATAGGGAAAGTGTTATGGGCCTATGGAAGTACAGAATCCAAGGAAACTTTGTAGTATGAAGTGCAACAACACCCAGTACTTAATTTCAGGTAAATTTTTAGCTCATAGGAGCGGTATTAAGCGATAAGAGTCAGTCACCACATATAAAGAAGAATGTGTGAAATTCAATGACAAATCGGGGTATAGTTTAATCGTGAGGTCTTCCATCTGTTGTTCTAACATAGATGAAAATGGAATTTTGAAACTTACCACAAGTGGGTAAGATAGTGATCGTTCGTAATAGGTTGATTGCTTAATGAACTTCGTACCCGACAAAAGGGGGTACATAGAATATACAAGGGTTTATCATTGATAAAAGGCCGTGAGTAGAATATACAAGTTTGGATGAGATATCCAGCTAGGATGACTAATGTCGATGTCATCAAGGTTTTACGTTTACAAGTTTTTATCAGCACTTCTAGAAGAAGTGAGCCAGGAGTCTTAGAGAATCTAGCCAAAGAGCAAGACTATAATTAATGGTGTTAGGTAAGCACCACATGAGAGTATACCTATTAGGGAAACCATTTAAATGATTTTGACAGATTGAAATCATACAAAATGACGATGGAGTCAATCAAGGTCATACAGGCAAAAAATAAGTTCCATAGGGCCAAAGTAGCCAAAGGGACAATGTGAGTAACAATTGGCCCAGGACTACCAAGTCTGAGAGGGGGACACCCCGACATGTCCAGTGAGTCCAAAGTCAAGGGATAGCATAGGAAGGTGTACTATGTGTGGAGATTAGGGTCATCTTTTTTTAACTTATTCACAGTGAGAGAGTGAGACCAGTCAGACTGGGAACTGTGCTAGTGGAGCACAATAGCATGAGGAGCGGGATTTTTGGTAAGGGAAATCGGGATAATAGAGTTAGGTTAGGTGTTACCAACCCAAGAGTAGTGGCTTCAAGTAGGACTAGCAAGGTCCATAGCATATCCGTTCCTCAAGGTCGTTGGGACTATATAGAAGGACGGAGAAGTCCAGCAGGGCTAGAGTCAGGGACATGGGCGTTTCTCTGACGGTTGTTAGATAGAGAATAAATTTTTGGGTCGATGATTCACTTAAGAAAGTGTAAGTCATAATAAAAGAAGGGATTACCCAAAGCGAGGCATGAGGTAACTACAGGATGAGATCCTAGATGTATAACCATTGTAACAAATCGGGGGTCAGTTCTATTACGGGAGTACGTTTAGGGAATCGACAATCTGGTGAGACTGATGCCTCTCGGTTCACCCTTGAAAATATGGGATTAGATCGGGTGACACAATATGTCATAAGGTATGATTGTTAACACTAAAATTCGAGAGTGAGTCAGGTTTAGTGGATATGTTGGCAATATAGGCCTGGTTGTTACAAATATAGCTATCATTGGGTAATGGGGATCATTTATATGTCAACTGTAAGGGAGAGGGTGTGGGAACTGAAAGAATTTGATGTTTTGGTTTTTCTAATTTTGAGAGTTAGAAAAGTAAGACTCTTTATAACCATGTGTAGTGACTGGATACCAGGAGTTTGAGCAGTAGTAAGTTATGTGTAAGACTATCATGCTTGTTATTCCAGAGAAAGATTTATTATTTATGAGGCGTAACCTAAAAGAGGGTCGAGCCTACTTACATATATTGTATGTTATGTTATGATCAAATGTAAAGAACGATATCTTTAATATTATATCTGTATACGAAAATATTATAGACTTCAGTGAGTATGTTGTCTAGTTGTATTTGATCCCAGTGCGTAGGGACTTTTAACTGATGTGATTCAGTTTGCTTAATGTTCTTTGTCAAGCGGTGATGTATAGCTCGTTATTTATATAGCGCTAAGAACTTGTTATAATAAGAGAATTATGTTATTTGTCGGCTTTAGTGGCATAAAAGTGCACGAATAGACTTTTATGTCAGCTGACGGGCATTAGTGGGTACATATTATGGACTGAGGACCTAACGGATCTCAATGACTAGTAATGATTAGATAGTAGTGTATCGGGGGGGTTCTTTGTTTGAATTTTGCTTTACGAGACATCCCACGCATGAAACTTAGTGAACATTGGAAGTCGGGAGAGGTTTGGTCTTTAGTACCTAGGTTTAGTACCTTGGTTATTATACCTATGCGTGAATATAACTGAGAGTTGGTAATTGTATTTTGATTTAAGGTGATCCTGATGTGAAAACTAGTGTAGGAACATTTTCACCACGAATAGATTTGATGGGGCAACGTAGAAAATAATGAATTTACAACTAAGTGGGTGGGTGAGTATAACCTTACTGTATAATCATGCCAAGTGTATTACATAAAATGCAAGTATATTACGTTCAGTTGATTTGTACTGAAGTGCACAGGGCATAGGGTGTATGGGCGCCCTATTTAGTTGAAATTCTTAGTATCCTTCTCGAGGAGAAAATGTGGAAACATATGAAATGAACATAGATGCATAGGTAATATAGAGATGGGACTAAAATAAGACAAAGAGCATAGAACAAGGCGTGTCACCAGAAATCGGAGATTAGACGAAAAAAGGGGCTGAAAAGTACAGAGAATGTACATTTTTATTTTCGAGGATAATCATAAACTGCTATGTGCAGAGGAGTAATATGACTAGAATTATGCCATAATCAATCGAAGGTTTAAAAGTGTGACTCGGGGTAGACGAGAAGTTATTAGGATGTCATATTTTAGGATGTCGTTTTTCTAAAATTTAGGAAGGTGGTGTGAGTATACCACCGTACACCAAGTTTGGAATCTGACATAAGTTGTCAGGGTGGTTAGGAATGTCTCTCATGGAGAGAGTTACGAGACTTAACATTAAGAGAAATTAGAACCTAAGTAATATGACATTTTTCCATATAAAGATAAAAGAGCCAGTCAAGTGTAGGCATGTCTTTTTGAAGCGTTGTTAGTGGATTCATGATAATTAAGTTTGTCATTAAATGAGCGGTACCAGAAGAAATATATCATCATATAAAAATGGAAATGACTTATACCTAATCTGGAGTAATAAGAAGTGGACTTTCAGTCATAATGGTGACACTAGCATAGGTATAGTGGAAGCACCAAAATAGTATTACGGTATTTACTGTGAATACTTTCGGATGAGTTGAGTATTAGAATCCAAAGTGATAGTATTGGGACATATCCTAATTCTGAGGACGAATCAAATGTTGGAAAAGACACTGCGAGTGTGTATACTTGACTTGAGAGGAGGTTGGGAACAATATATTTTACTAGTGGAGTTTATGTATAATAACTCTTATCAGTTTATAATTGGCATGACACCATTCGAGGCATTTTACGGTAGGCCTTGTCATTCTCCTGCTTATTGGCTAGAGGTGGGGAACAATAAGATACTCAGTCCATACTTAATTCAGGACACTACGGCCAGGATAGAGATGATTTAGGTTCTTATTCGGGTAGCTCAAGATAGACAGAAGAGATACGCCGATGCCAAGAGGTTCTTCACGGAGTTTAGTGTTGGGGAATTGGTATTGCTACGAGTATCTCCTATGAAGGGGATAATGAGATTTGGGAAGAAAGGGAAGTTGGTGCCGAGGTATGTAAGGCCATTTCCTATTATTGATCGGATTGTGCCAGTGGCTTACAGACTTGGGTTACCCAAGAACTTACATAGGATTCACGATGTATTCCACATTTCTTAGCTGAGGAGATATCATCAGGATGAGTTGGCTCACACTCATATTTCTTTAAAGGAGGTTGATCTACAGCCCAATGGTTCCTATGAGGAAGGGTCAGTTGCTATCCTAGACCGTAGTGAGAGGAAACTGAGGTCGAAAATGGTGTCGTTAGTACGTGTTCACTGGTGGAACAATAATGTCAAGGAGTCTACTTGGGAGCGCGAGGATGAGATGCGCGAAAAATATCCAGAGTTGTTTTCTACCAGGTATACTTTTACTTTCCGAATTTCGGGATGAAATCCCATTGTAAGGAGGAAGTATGTAACATCTCGTATTTTTAATGATTTTTAAATATTGGATTAATTAAATTAAATATGAGAAATTAATTAAAAATTAATATAGATTAAAATAAAAATTAACTAGTGAGATAAGAGTTAGTATTATTAGTGAGAATTATATTGAATATTACTGAGTGATTCAAGTAATATATGGTTGGGAATATGATTGTGAATATATGAGAATTATCGCGAGTGAGAAATACAATAAGTGATAGTTACGGTAATTAAGTCGGGATGCGCGTGTTAGTCGTGTCAGGACTAAATTAATGGAATAAAAAGTAAATTATTTTTAAGTAATTCAAATGGTCATTTCGAGTGCCCAAATGTGTTCGAAAGGGTCGAGATAGTCAGCAAAGTCCACCCAGGGATTTAGTTTGTCTCCCGGGGCAATTTTAGGCCCAACTGACATCCCGAGAGGGTATTTTTGTAATTTCTATTTTTGGGCTATAATTAGGAGATGGAATACATCTGATACATAAGGGAAGTTAGGGTTTTCGTTCATAAAATCCAAGGGAGAGTCACACAGGAAGAAAGAGAGACAATTCTAGAAGTCTAAGGCTAAGAACCACCGAGATCACCACCACGTAGATCGGAGAACGAGCAACACAACCATACCAACTACACTAGTAAATCGGACCTTTCTTTTAGAGGCAAGTGTTTAAACTTCCGAACTATGGGCAATAATATCATCCCTGTTAGTGTAGGTTGAAATTGAACATGTGTTGTATATGATTGGGATGAAATTGAAGGATTTAGATCATAATCTGAAAATGAAATTGATATAGGTTTGATTCCTCATGATATATATATGATAATCCATGAAATTGGATTAATATTAACGAATAATTATGGGATTTTATGGTAGTTATTGAAGAAGATTACAAAGTAGGGTTATTAATGCTTATAATTGAAATAAACCCAATTAATTGATTCCCTTCGATGAAATTGTAGTTCTTGAACATTAGAACTTGTTTGATTATGTTAGTATAACATTTAGTATGATTTAATTGGTGTTTAGGATGATTAAAATAAGGATTTGGGGTTGAAAAATGGAGAAACCCGTAAGAACACATATGCAAAATTTTCCATACATGTACGAGCAAATCGATTCGGCTGCCCAATTTGGAATTTATTCTTGGGATTTGTTTTAATATACTTGGATTTATGTTAGAACACCAGTAGGACTAGGTGGGTATTAGGCTTGATCTCATAATTGCGTATTTAAGGATAAACGTAATTAGGTTAACGTGAGAGGATTAACCGATTTGGAAATTAATTCAAGTTACGCGAATTAGAGCATAACAATGATATAGACCAGTAGGATATAGTGAGTCACCTACTGATTTTAAGGGTAGAATAAAGGGTACACTTTGAGTGGTGTGTAATACTCGAGAGTGTATGCTAAAAAGTGAAACTGTCATTCAATTAAATGTAGGATATTCGGGATAATGATGTACTACGCATGAGATTTATGATATAGGACGTGAGTATACCTATATTTTTGTTATGAATATATATTGGTGAGATGAATACCTATTATATGATTGATTTATTATGTGTTTGACATACCTACATTTCTTGTTATCGTGGGAGGTTTTGAAAGGGGACAGTCTCATCCTGATGATCCCACTGGGGGGGATTTTAGATTGGTACCTCAGGACATAGAACCTAGGAATGACTTATCGGTGAGTTGATAAGTTAGTGCTCAAACTCATAAAAGGCTTAAACTATGAAAATGAAAATTTTTCTTTAGAAGAAATTGATACTTTTCTGGAATTTTCTGAATTACTGGAAAATGATTTTTCTGACAAGATCTTCAATACTATCAGGAGAATTTGTCTATTTGAAAAAACAAAGATAATTCTCCCACGTCCTCTATTCCAAATTGAAATTTTACCAAAAATTGAGGACCATGAGCAAAAGATAAAAAGTCTTTTACTCCAACATTTTTACTCTAGCTTAAATTATAGTGATGACATGCCAAAACTGCATTTCATTACTGAAGAAGGGTATCCACCTTGGGATATTGAAACAATTGAATGGGGGTTAGTAAACAAACTAATCTTCTCTAGTGTAGCCTGTTTCAATCATTTTGAATTTTTACCTATGATGATCAAAACCATGATCTATCATGTATTGACAAAAAGCAAGTACAAATATACTCGCTATCTGTCATTTCATATCACAAGCACAATTGGTTGCCGATCAAGAGAAATTTTCTATCAACCCTACCAGATCTGGTACCTCAGAGCCACTAAGGACTATGAATGGGACGAGATTAAACAAAATTGGGAAATTGCACTTAATGTACCGTTGGACCAGTTTGACACAACGAGATATTGGTCACAAAACCTGATCAATACTTCAAATTATGCAGAATATTTTTGTCGGGAATCAACATTAAAATTCATGGTAACTGATGGCAGATGATTATTTGTTACCGATTTACCGATAAATTATACTACCTCGCTTGAACAACGAGCGGCAGTAAGGGAGTTTCTAAATAACTTGAAAAATAAAAATAATTTAGATGTTCCCTTTGAACAACTAAGCCATGCGGAGGAATACGAACAAGCCCAATTACATGGACCTCCAAACCACAGCCCTAACGACAGCATGTCCTTCGACTCTGTTGCTGAGGCCAACATTGCCAATGCATTTGATGCATGACAATTGGACAAAGAAAATTAACCCACATGGACGACTGCAAATAATCCAGCTCACGAAGTGGGATATGCATACAGTCAGTAATCAGCTGACGCATGTGATGACAATTTGGACGTTTTAAACAAAAACATCCAAATCAGTTACTATTTACTTTTTGAATCATTGTAAATTATTGTGTGCTTTTACTGTGCAATCACTGTGCACTTTACATTCAACAGCCCACGTTTATGTTTTCTTTTCTTTGTTTATTCATTAAGAAAAATATAAGTGTATCTTTTAGAGGCTATAAAAGCAGAGCTTCTCCTCAGTTGTAATCATCAGTTGTAATATTTCTCTTCTCTCTCTTTTGTAACATTTTCCAGAATATTAATTCAATACCATTTCGATCTTTTCCGCACTTGTGTAATTGGTATCAGAGCCTTGTTACATCTTGTGATCAAAGGTTAGTATTCTACCATTTTGTTAGTATTCTAATTATGTTTATATTGTTATGCTAATATGAATGTTAAAGTAGAAACTATTATACTCCATCACAGAACTTATGTTGCTGGAGAAAATTTTAGGGTAAAACATAAAGTTATTGGAATTAAGTGCCGTAATAATTGTTGTATGAAATACCGTTTAATCTTAGTTCTATGTAAATAAGTGTGCTAACCTTTTTGAAAAAAACAAGAGTTATTTTGAAAACCTTTAAAGTTTTCATAAAACCCATATCCCTATTATTGTTTCAAAGCCCATATTTCCGTTTGCCAAAAAGCTAATGTAGATAGCAATCGGCGTTAGGAAAACAGGTTTTAGGCACCTGAAACAACATATAATAGGAGGTCTTAGGTACCAATGGAATCTGGAAAAGATGAACAAAATAATGATAATATTAATTTACAATGTTTAGCACCATGGTTACAAAAAGATGAGTCTATGTATAATCATAGTTTGCATATAGAAAAAAAAATCTGAAAATGATATTAGTAAAATTAGTACTACGTTAAATAGTTTAACTGATATAGTTTTTAGTTGGGTAAAACGAACTGAAAGACATCAGGTCGTTAATCAAAATTACGTAGAGAAAAAATTAGATTGTATTGATTTCAACTTAAACAAAGTTGATCAAAACATTAGTCAACTCGAAACAATTACAAATTTAGATCTAAAAGAGGAGACTAAACAAAAAATTGAAAATCTATTGAACAAAATAGATAATCAAAATCTAGAACAAACTGGAATGAATAACCCAGGGGATAACAAAATTCGTAGGTTATATTATGGTTCTGAAGAAATTAAAGCTCTTCAAATAGAAGAATTTAATTACACCGAATATATAAACGTTCGTGAAATATTAGATTATTGGAGACATTTATACAAATATCCAATATTAACTATCTCAGAACGTAATAAACTCATTGAACAAATACAAACTACGTATTTAGAAAATGAAAAATTATTACAACATTATCAGTATGAATTAAACCAATATTCACTTGATGACGAAGAAAATCCACCACATGTAGTAAATACAATTGATGGAAAAAGGAAGGCTGAAGAACCACTTCAGGAATTCCAAAATTGGGAAGCTTTTGAAGATTATATGCAAACCCCTGCATATAAAAATGAAAAATATTTTGTTAAAATAGGCAATGCTTCTACAAGTAACACTAAAAATGAGGATGAACGAAATCCTTTTTTCTTAAGAAGAGATAATTTGAACAAACAAAATATATCTCAACATGGTATTTATCTTGATCTAAGGCATGTCCCTTTTAAAGATCAAGAACAAACTATTAATGAGTGGGCACAATTCATGTCTATACTTATTACTAACTATAAGAGTACATGGTCTAAAGAAAAAATTTTAGACTACCTTGCTGCAACACTCCAAGGAGATGTTTTACAATGGTTGCAACAATGGGAAAGCTCAGATAAAGGAATTCAGCAATAAACTGAACTCCTACAAACCTTCAAATCTTTTGATGAAATATTAAAAGGATTTGTTGAAATAATTAAAGAAAATATGATTGGATATACTGGAGAACCCAGACTCCAAGAAGATGCGTGTTACATATTATCTAAACTGGAATTATGTAACATTTGTCAATTTGAAGAATTTGTTGAAATATATAAAAAATATTATTTCAAACTAAAGCATTCAGAAACCAAACACTGGATGGATTAATTCTTTCACAAACTCTCAAATCCATGGGATGAAATATCCTTACAATCTTATCCTGGCTGGTTAAAAACTGTCGGGAAGAATGAGACAGATGACAATCTTGGTTTTCGCATTAATTGGGTATTGAAAAAAATATCTGACAAATGCATTGAAATAAAATCCAAGAAACAAATTAAAAATCAAATCACAAAATCTAAAGTTGGTTATAAATGTTGTGATAAGATTTTAAAAGATGACTGGAAAATAGGATGTAATCCACCTCCTAGAAATTCCAAATATTCTAAATATTCTCGAAAGAGAAAATTTAAATGGAAACCTTGGAAAAAGAAAACACTTTTTTTAAAGAATAAAAAAAAAATAGGAAAAAGAAACCTTCTAAAAAACCACCTCTAAAAAAGAAGTGTCGTTGTTATATTTGTAACGAAGAAGGCCATTATGCACCTGATTGTCCTAAAAAAGGAAAAAGTGCAAATAAAATGATAAAATTTCTTGAAGAACAAGAATTAGAAATATTTTATGGAGAATATTTATCTGATTCTGATATTTCTAATTATTCTAATAAAATTTTATATGAGCTTGAATCTGATTCGGAAACATCCGATGAAGAACTCATATTTATGTATAATAATGCAGAAGTACGAGGTAGTAGCGAAGATGAGCTACAAACAATAGCCCTTCGTGAAATAGTTGGAGAAGAAATCACTTTTACCAACGAACAATTGAAAGAAATTGATAATCAAAGACAACTTATAAAAAAGGAAGATGTCTATAAATTACCAAAATTCAAATTATTCTCAACAAGAATATTTGAACAATTTAATGGTAATACTACTGCTGGATCAACAGATAATGAAACAGCAGATATTAAACTTTTTTATCTAACAAAGATCAAAAGATGGAAGAAAAAACACCCAAATATTAAATATATACATATAGGGTTTATTCAAATATGTATTACTGCCCTATTTAGACAAGGTATGGATACACCCGTAGCTATACTGGTCTTAGACAAAAGATTCAGTAACCCTATGAATGCCATAATTGGAGGAGTCCAATCCAATTTGGTAAATGGAGTTATTTGGTTCAACATAAAACCAAATTTCTTCATATCTATTGATGATCCAAATATTGAGGAATCTGTCATTATAAAAATTCAAATCAAAGGAATAGGAATGAAAGATACCTCAAGAAATATGTCAATACATTGGAAAACAATTCATGAATTGACAACTCTACCACATACAAATACACAGAATGTGGAAAGAAATATTATAGAAATATTTGAACCGCGACCATTTGATTCGGAAATCCAGCCTAGATTAATCAACTGGAGAGATTTGGAAGTACCAAAACAATGGATACTACCCCAAATAACAGAACCACCTCCTGAAAAACAACGAAACAGCGTTGAATTACAGGTATCTGGTAATAATGTTTATTTTAAAAATAAACATTCAGAAAATTGGCAAAAGAATTTTCCTGACAATAATTGGGAAAAATTAAAAGGAAAAAACCTTTTAAAAGGTGAGAATAGTAATAATAGTAATAGTAAACCTCCTATTGCTATGAAAAATATGCAAGTACCAATATTACCTGGAACAAATTATCTAAAAGAAGATAATATAAAATCCAGTCAAATTTATCATTTCCAATTAGGAAAAGAAGAAATAATCTTCTCACCAAGCCATGGAAAGAGAATATATACTTATGTATTAGGTTACTTTAATTTTGCAGGCTATAAACCATATAGTCTTTGCACATTAATTGATACAGGAGCACCCATATGTTCTTGTAGACCTAATGCTATACCTCCTGAAAAATGGATAAAAATGAAAAATCCAATTGCTGTAACAGGCATCAATGGGACACAAAATTTCATTGATTTAAAAGCCAAAAAAGTGACTATATGGTTTTATGAAAAGAAATTCATTATTCCAAAAATCTTATGCTTTCCAGAAATGCATGGAGATTTTATATTAGGAAACAATTTTATCTCAGAATATTTGCCTATAAGTATTGATGAGGGAACTATAAATTCAACCCTCAACAAAGATGTAGTAAAAATCCCCTTACTACAACAACATAAATATAAGTGCGAAAGAGATTTTCGCCCTACTAAGAAAGGGGATATTACTCCTTTTATCAAATCCCTTGAAGAAACTCATTGGCTTTATACTATATTAAAACATAATTTTAGTGAAAATTCACTAAAATTATGGAATAAAAGTCCAAGATATTGTAATCTCAAACTAAGAGATCTCAATGTCATTATAAGAGTAAAATCAATTATCTTTACCAGAAATGATATAGATGAATTTGATAAACAAATCAAAGAATTATTGGATATAAACCTTATTGAAGAAACAATAAGTCCACACTCTAGCCCTATCTTTGTGGTGATAAAACACAGTGAAGTTATAAGAGGAAAATCTAGAATGGTTATAAATTATAAAAGACTAAATGAACAATTAGAATTTAATGGTTATTTTATTCCAAGAAATGATGTATTAATTAACCAAATTAAAGGAAAAAAGTTCTTTAGCAAATTCGATTGTAAATCTGGATTTTGGCAGTTAAAACTAACTGAAGAATTCAAGCCATTGACAGCCTTTAGTACTCTTAGAGGTCACTATCAATGGAATGTTATGCCTTTTGGACTAAACACAGCTCCTCAGGTATATCAAAGATGGATGGACAAAATCTTTAAAGACCTTAAAGATTTTTGTGTTGTCTATATAGATGACATCCTTATTTTTTCCAAAACCATAGAAGAACATAGATATCATCTAAAAATTATTTGTGAAAAATTCCAAAAACATGGAATCATTTTATCACCTAAGAAAATTGATGTTGAAAAAAAAAGAAATTAATTTTCTTGGCATAATCCTAAACCAGGATGGCCTACAATTACAAGACCATATCATCTCTAAAATAAGAGATTTTAATGAGGAAATTTTGGATAAAAAATAATTACAAAGTTTCCTAGGAATCCTTAATTATGGAAGAAATTTCATAAAAGGATTATCTCAAAAAGAATTACCACTTCTTGAAAAAATTAAAAAGAATGAAGTTTTCATATGGAGTGCTAATGATACTCTTGTTGTTAAAACAATTAAACAAGAAATCATTAATAATTGTCCAAAAGTTTGTTTTCCTAAAACAGGAGATAAATTAATATTGTAAACTGATGCTTCGGATAATTGCTGGGGATGTGTTCTCAAAGAAATTCCTTCAGATTATTGGAATGAAAACAATCCTTCCAATAATTTCGGTATTCGTGGTAAGAAAACTGCTATACCAAAATCAATTCAAAAACATGAATTAATATGTGGATATAATTCAGGAAAATTTAAACCAAACGAACTGAATTATATTATTTTTGAAAAATAATTACTAGCAATAAAACTTGCTATTAAAAAATTCCATATTTTCTTAGCACCTGAAGACTTTATTGTCAGAACAGATAATAAAGATGTAAAAGACTTCCTGATAAACAAAAGAAATATTTTAGAAGGAAGAAGACTTAAATGGTTCAACCAAATTGCTATTTATACTTTTGAAGTTGAACATTTAAATGGTACTAATAATTTTCTTGCAGATTATCTTAGCAGGAACTATGATGAAAAACCTACTAACCAAGTAGAGTTTTTAGAAACCCACTAAAAAAGTGGAGAATATTAAATATTTTAAAATAACACCCACTAAACAAGTGGAATATTTTGAAATATATTTGATTAAAACCACTAAACAAGTGGCCTTTCTTTTCTATTTTTAGGATGGGAGATAAGCATCCAGGAGAAACCAAAGGAGATTGGGTGACTATTGCTAAAAAGGAAAAATCCCAAGCATCATCATCCACACAACCTAAACCAAACCCTGTTTATGTTGTATTCAGTGGAAGAAACCCAGGCTTCTATGACAACTAGAAACAATGTTTTATGCAAGTAAACAAATTCCCTGGTGCATGTCACCAAAAATATAATACTATGCCAGAAGCCATTACAGCATGGGAAAATTGGATGAAACAGTTAGGACCTCCTACTATGATTTACCAGTTCTCCAAACTTCAGACCAAGGAAAGCCTCCTTGATACTGAAACTTATGACTTTCACAACCCAGGAATCCCTTGCGAGTTGTATACACCATTAAATGAACCATGGAAATCTCATCTCCGAGATAAGAGAAAAGATTTTAGATATGTGCGTATCCCATAGGCTTGGAACTATATTCGCCTATGTGTGATTTGTATTGTACGGTTCATGAATGATTTCGAATCGGTAGTCCTTATTTAGTACGAGATGTACCAGGACTAGATAGCAGAGTATGCATGCACCGGAGCTGAGTCTAGGGTGCCATATTAGTATATATAATATATAGTGATGAATATGTATATATATTTATTATATTATCTATTGTGTGAAATTTGTAGATAAGGAAGGTAATAAATTATTAAGTAACTTATGTGAACTCTTAAACTTGTTATGAAACTTTTATTCGGAATAATAAATGCAAGAACACTTAATAATAATAATAGTTTGTGGGCAATATGGGTTGTCACTACAAGTGATAGTTAGAAAGTGTATGCCTAATTTATAGTTACGTGATGACGATAACTAGGATAGTTTAGAGGTACTTAAGGTGTGAAAAATAGTTAAGGGGTGAGAATATCAATTGAGTGTTCGAAAAGATAACATGTATATTATATTTCCTCTAATGCATTTTAAATAATTGCTAAACTGTTTTAAAATATTTTACACTCGGACTCTGACCCGTCTCTTGTAAAATCTCTTTTCTTGTGAAAATATTTTTTGGTGTCCAGCCATAGGGGCTCCATGCTTAGACTGTTGGATCTTTTGACGTGTTGCAACTATTGTGGTAGTTGCATGTCCTCGTATTTAGACGCCTCCATATCTATGATTTCAGTTAATTGATTTAGACTTCTCAGTTAGGGCATGTGTCGCCCATCCTCATTTTATTTATGTCAGAGAGACATTGTACTCATTTCATTTCAGTATTTTAGTTTCGGTTTGATTTAGTATTATTACGATTGATGGTTTGGATTTTGTTGAACTGGGACGATTATTCCAGTTTTATTATATTCGGTTAGATGGTGTTTTATTCATTATTTATTTATTCATAAGAATGATGAATGTGTTAAATGGTTTAAATTAATAGACATTCATTATTAGGTAAAATATTTTGACACTAGCTTAATTAATTATTCGGTGATTAATAAAGAAAACATGTTTTTCAACAGTGATGCTAAGAATGAACCAACCGGATATTTTGTTTTAAATTTTATAAAGGATTGATCACCCGATATTTAATTTGGTGGGGTGTCACAGGGGGCTCCCTCCACTTAATCCGCGACCTTGGTAAAAAAAATTGGCATCCACTTAATAAAAATCCAAAAATCCTGGTAAAAAATTCCATAAAAAAGGGGGTTGATTGATGTTTAGTCCTTAGAAGATAGTTCATTTAATATTTAGTCCAACATATTTCAAAAAAAAAATTAGTCCCTTAAAAAATAATTCATTTAATGTTTAATCAAATATATATTTCCAAAATTACTTTTTAGTCCCTAAACGTGTTTCATGTTATAAAATGCTTATTAAGTAGATGTCCACTTATATTTTAGAACTCTGGTATTCCACAATTATTAAAGTGTCTATTGAATTACCTTATTTTGTACTATAAATATGGATTATACCCCTTGAGTATTGATATATCAATGAAATTAAAGACTCACTCTCTCTAAATTATCTTTGTGTTCCCTCTATTTTACAACATATTATCTGCACGAATCTCTAAAAGAAAAACTCAAGAAAAAAAATCGACGGCACCAAGAAGACAATCACTTTGTGTTCGACAATGTCGATGTGGCCACCGACATAGTGAAATCAAATAGTGGTAGTTATGTGATTCAAAAACCCAACCTTATCTCTTACGATTTTCTCTTCTTCGACCATCTTAGAGAAGAAAATAAACAAATGGGTTTATAAACCATTCCAGGTCATCCAAAGATTAGATGCTAAAGTCTGTTGGATGGGTTTTCAAGTTAAAACATTCTGCTACAACATAAATTATCTTTTAATTTCATTAATCTTTTTAGTTATAAAAAAAATATCTTCGATAACTTAGGGTTTTGTATTTTGTTATTAAAACTATACATAGTTTCATATTTCGATTATTTACTTATATACATATATAATTAATTTCTTGATGTCAAATCCTTGAAATTAAAACTGTTTTGGAAAATAAAATTGCACTATTCTATTTTTTGTGCAATATACATTTAGCCATAATCTTTTATTTGTTATGTACATATGAGTCTATGATATATGTCCCATGAGTTGTATCTCAGTAGGATTCATAATGCAAAATAAAGACTTTCAATATTATTTTTTGGGGAGCATGTGCAATCAATAATTTATTATTAGGCCCAAATTGTATATATATCTTGTTATGTGCCTGCGTGTGGTGTTAAAAGTAATATATAAAAGTATGCAATATATGTCAATATAATAATTATATTGGTTTTGGAACTATCTTAAACTTATAGGAACTGTTGATGTAAAAAATTAGATCTCTCTAATTATTCAATCACAGATAAATAAATAAGACAAAGAGTTTTTAAAGTGGTTCAGCCTTATAAGAATGGCCTACGTCCACTGTTTTGGTATTGCTGTTTGTATGGGAATTCTTGATTACAAGTTATCTCAAGAAATTTCGGTCCGGGGTCTCCCTTACAATGAGGATTGTACAATGTATTTATAGCCCTGAGGCTGTAATGTGAAAGGGTAATACATTTAATGCCCTCTTTGCGTGTGCGTATGAATGATAAGAATTTAATGAATCAGTTGAACTGTTGGTTATCCAGCTATTAATGCTTTGTTCAAGATGCAGCTCGGACCGCTTGAGTTGCTCGGACCGCCTAAGCTTCTCGGCACTCAAGAGTTCCTCGGAGAGGCATTATTCATCGGAGCGTGTGAGTTCCTCCGGGAACTAGTCTTCCTTGTTGTAGTTTTGTTCCTCGGAGCGCGTGGGTTCTTCAAAAGTGTTGGTTGTTGCCATGTAGATAGCCACGTGTCTTCATATGATTGGTCCATGTCAGTAGATTAAATTTGGTATCAACAGAAGCCTCCAATGTTTCATAGTTCGAAATTTGAGGAGTATGGAACATTCTTTCTCGAAATTATGGTAGCTTTAAATAGTCTTCCTGATTTTTAGGAGCGTTTCCCTTGTATTTATTTCTCCTTCCCAATTCGTAGAATCATGCTTTTTTGGACTTTTCTGCGTGCTTCGATTCCCGCGCCACTTTTCATCTTTTTAGTCGTTGTTGTCCGCTTTGATTCCCGCGCCACTTTTCATCTTTTTAGCCGCTATTATCCGCTTTGATTCCCGCACCACTTTTCATCTTTTTAGCCGCCGGTAACGTAATCATCCTTTTTTGTAATCATTAATTCACCATTTCCCAAGGCAAGGTATTTAAACTTCACAGACACTCCCATCGTCTTCTACCTTTTCAAATTTTTATCTTCGAGTTTTACGTCGTCTCTTCCTACTCTCTTGTGCGTTCATCTCTTCCATCGTTCGTTGTCAACAGATCCATTCTTTTCCTGTAAGATCTTCTTCCTTCTTCTTCATTTCTTTATTCACCATGGTTTACCCTGTTGAGTCTCTTGAGAAGTTTCGTTCTGATTTCTTCATTCCCTCATGGGTTGTTTTGGAAGAGATTTCTGAGCCTTCTAATTACTTCCATTTGGCTGAGGGACATTGGTTTCCCAGTCTCTTTTTTGCTGAGTGTGGATTTTATTTTCCACCAAATCCCTTGTGTTTGGAATTTTCTCAGTACTTTGACGTTGTTCCGGCACAAATAGCCCCCAATACATGGAGAATAGTTAATTGGGTGCATAGGTTAAATCAAATCCATGGAACTCGAATAGGAATTCCAGAAATCAGGTACTGCTATAGATGGGCAGTTAATGATAATATTTTTTATTTAAAAACTAGATTTTTAAATAGAGCCTTAGTAGTCAATCTCCCTGATGCCAATAGGGATTATTTTGAACACGGGGTTGTCATAAAAAATTGGCAACACCCTCCATTAACTGGAGATGAGGTTTACCAGGGTCCCAGATGCCCTCCTTATGGCAATGGGATAAGTTATTTTCATTTTATTTATTTTGAAATCATGTTTCTTTTGTGTTTGATAAAATGTGCCATTGATAACAATGTTTATTTATTTGTAGTTGATAGCAAAAGAAAGTGCCCAAAGGAAGCAGATGTTAATATAAGACATCTGAAACTTATCTGGAGTCTACATCAGAGTGTTACCGACGAGCATATTAGGTCGGCTTCGTATCTGCTCCAGTACAAGAGCTACACCACTTCTTTCACTACTCGTCCAGTGATAAGTGAATCAGAGCCAGTACCAGCTTCCACCAGCTCATCGCCTGAATCCCATATTCCTTTAAGTGAAAGGATGAAGAAGAGAAGACCTCCTGCCCTGTTTGAGAAAACTGCCTCCGGTTCTGGGGAGGTAAAAAGGAGTAGGATTGATGTCCCAAGGGAGGGGACAAAGAAGACTGATGCAGCTCCTCTAGCTGCTCCTGTTAAAGTTGTCGAGAAGCCCGCAGTGGCTCCGAGCAGGTCTGCTGCTCCTGGAGAGGTGATTGTGATATCACCGACCATGGGTTCTTCCTTGGTTGAATCTGTACCTGTTCCCCCGAGGAGGCTGAAGAAGATCTCCTCGGTCAATTTGGCTGATACCATTACTCAGCCCCTAGTTACTGGAACTGGGGTTCCAACTTTTGTTACCCCGAGCTCTGTCATGAGCTCGGTGAAGTCCTCGATCATTCCCGAGGTCCAAGGTACTGAAGAAAACCTTACTCGGGACATGGTAACCTCACTAGATGCTCGTCACCTTGCTTCTGTAAGTCTCTTTACTTTGAATTTTTCATATTTCCTTTGTCATTTATATTTCTAACTTGCTTTCTTTTCCTGTTCACGGTTGACGAGCTGCTTCAATATAATCCTGAAGAAGGATGAAGCGATTAAGGCTTCTTGCTCCTCGTCCAGTGTGGAGGGAGCTCTGGAAGAAGCTACCAAGTCTCTAGAAGATTCTCGCCAGAAATATACTGATGACAAAGCTGTCTGGGAGAAGAAGCTTGCCTCCTCCGAGCAAGAAAAAGCTCAGGCTGTTGATGCCTCCAAGGAGTTGGAGAAGAGAATAAATGCCTCGAAGAAGGCAAATAAGGAGCTTGAAGAGAAGCTCAAAACTGCAGGAGAGTTTGAAGATAAACTCAAGGCTGCCGAGGAGGAGTTGGCTCAACTTCAGGAAGTTGGTCTACAGAAGGAGGAAGCTGAGCAAAAACTGAAAGCTGCTGATGACTTGCTATCCGAAAAGCTTACCTTGGAGAAGACCAATAGGAAGATGGCTGTGAAGAAGTCCTTCAGCTCTGGCTGGGAAAAGGGGTGGAACAAGGGGTTGGCTGCCATGGTGTCACAAGTGGACTATGGCGGTCTCAAATATTTTAGGGATGGATGGGTTGCCGCCCTTCAGGAGATGAAGGTCGACGAGTCTTCCGAGCTCTTCCAGAGACATATCCCTGGTCCCCCTCCAACTCCAGAAGAGTTAGAAGAGGACGAAGCTACCTCTGAAGAGTCTTCGATGGTGATGGGAGATCATGCCTTAGCCATCCAGCCTACTGCCGAGGAAATTCAACAAATCATTTCTTCCTCCGAGCAACTGCCTATTCTCCCCGAGCAACCTACCTCTTCATCCCAACCTCCCGAGAAGGTTTTGGGAGATAATGAAAAGGTGTAGTGTTGTTCGGGTTTCTCTTTATTTTGTTTCTCTTTATCAAATGTAACCCAGAAAATGTAACTCTAAACTATGATCTAATAAAACTTGAACTTTTTTTCATATTGTTATCTATCTTTCATTCATACTCTGCTTATTCTTCTTATTGATGATTGCTCTTCTTTCTCTGTTAGTTTTTGGCCAGGATGGAGCTGCTATCTGCCCATGACATAAAGTTACTGCAACAATGCAATGAGTACTTTAAGGTTGGTCACACAGACCTGAGTGCTCCACAAGTTGTCGACAACCTTGGTCACGATGCTTCAGAACAGGCAGTGGAAGCATATCAATATCTGAAGTGTCTGCTTGATCGGGCTGTAGCCAATAACGTTGCCTATTATGAAATGATCGAGGATCTTCAAAGAACCCTCGAAGACCTTCAGCTTCAATACAAAGAATCCACTGCCTTGTTGCATGAGGGGTACGAGAAGAAGTACCAGCAGATCATTGCCGACAAGGGCTATGAGAAGCTTTTTGCTGGGTACGATGTAAGGGAGAGAACCTTGAGAGACGAGGTCGAAGAATGTAGACAGATTACTGAGTTGCTGGAAAAGGAAAACAACAACCTGCAAAAGAGCTGTCACAACTGAAGTCTGCAGCTTCCACTTCTAGTGCCTTGATCCCAGTGACCGACGAGGGATTTTCGTTCTTAGAGGTTGAGAATGCTAAGTTAAGGGAAGAGTTGGACACCTTGAGGAGGTCGGGCCCTTCCACATCTTCTCGGGGACGAGCAAGAGCTTCTCGGGGACGAGCAAGAGCAGCTCGGATTCTTGTCGAGGAATAGAGGACTCAGTCTTCCTTAGAGAACCAGGCCTTCCAACTAATGGCGAATAACCAGGCGTTATCTGATATGTCAAAGAAGATTAGGGACCTGGAAAAACAGTTCCCCGCGCAGAAGTCAGTTTTGGAAAATAAGGAGCTTTTCATCAAGAATCTCCACGAGCAGCTAGAAAGGCTAACATATCAATTCCACAAGCAGCCCAGGGAGTTCTGGATGGCTGGATACAACGAAGCACTATTCCACTTGGATGATCGTATCCAGAATGCCAACAATGAGGGCTACAAGCAAGGCTGGTTGAATGCCTTAGGTGTGTTGAAGCTCGAACAAGGTCATTATATGTGGGACTATCATGATCTCGGGTTGCTTGACTTGCCTGTGCCACCATACAATTTGGACATGGATTGGATGCCTGCTTGGGCCATTCCTCGGAGCTTAATATCAAAGTATCTCGGTGACTACAGTTTACATTCTTAAATCGAGGTATCTCGTCCCGAGCATCTTTTAGATCGACCATCCGTGATGAATACAAGGATGTTGAAAGATCTTAATTTCATCAATTATCCTCTGTCTTTAAATGATCCGCTTGCTGGCGAGGAACCTGTGTCAAAAGCAGAGGGGAAGAGACCAGTAGAATAGGGATTTTTGATGTAATAGTTAGTATACATTTCAATATCAATGTACTTGTAATTTATTTTGAATTCAATGAAAAACTCTCATTTTGTTTGCAAATCTTGATTGCTATTGTCTTGTAGTTATCAAACACTTTATATTTGCGTATATTTGTTAAAAAGATAACAATATTGTGTTGTTTGTCAACCAACTCAGTAATAATTAAAAAATTACAAGTATCAGTACTGTTGCTCGATCACTTAATAATAAATTAATGAGTATAAAAATGTTGTTTAAAATTTTTCCAACCAACCAAGGTTGTTAAATTATGCTTGTCGACCAACTACAGTTACTGGATTTTTATCCCCGACCAGCCATACTTGGTAGATTTTTCATAAAATGTGTCCGACCAACCAAGGTCGATAAATTCTTCTTGTCGACCAACTACAGTTAGTGGGTTTTTATCCCGACCAGCCATACTTGGTAACTTTTGCACTTTCTGAAATAATCTTACCTCTCGACTAACATAAGTTGGTATTTTCGAGAATATATGTACCTCCCGACCGACATAAGTTGGCATTTGCGAGAATATTTTGTTTCCTAGCCAAACAGGTTGTCATTTTTAGGAATATTTCATTTCCTAGCCAAACAGGTTGGCATTTTTAGGAATATTTCGTTTCCTAGCCAAACAGGTTGGCAATTTTAGGAATATTTTGTTTCCTAGCCAAACAGGTTGGCCTTTTTAGGAATATTTCGTTTCCTATCCAAACAGGTTGGCATTTTTACGAATATTTTGTTTCCTAACCAACCGAGGTTGGAATTTTTAGGAATATTTTACTGCTGAGCAGTCTGAGTTTTGGCGAGTAGTGTGTAGACTAGTATTCCTCGAAAAATTCTCAATAAAAGGAGAGACTTTGGCAGAATATCTTCATTTTATTCATACTGATGGAACTGTGTTACATATACATCACCGATAATACTTGCACAGGTGATCTGCGTTCCATGCATTCTTAAACTCCTCGCCTTCTAAAGTTGCTATTCGATAAGTTCCTGGTCGAACAACTTCTGTAACTCGGTATGGTCCATGCCAATTTGCCTCCAGTTTGTTGTGCTTTTGAATTACCTTCTTCAGCACGTAGTCTCCTTCTTTCAGGTCGCATTTCTTCACCCTCTTGTTGTAAAACAAAGTTGTTCGCTGCTGGTAAGCAGCATTTCTAATGGCTGCTTCTTCTCTAACTTCCTCGAGCATGTTTAAATCCGGCCTTCTCATTAAGTCGTTGACAGGGGAATTGAAATTCAGTACCCTGTGTGTTGGGAGACCCAACTCGGCAGGTATAACGGCTTCACTTCCAAACGCCAGCATGTATGGTGATTCTCCAGTTGCTACTCGGGGAGTAGTTCGGTAAGCCCAAAGTACTGATTGTAACTCGTTGATCCAGTTTCCTTTTGCATCATCCAATCTTTTCTTCAAGCCATTTAGCAGCGTTCTGTTTATCACCTCAGTTTGTCCATTGCTTTGAGGATGGCCTGGTGCTGAGTGGACCTTCAAAATATTTGATTGATGACAATAGGCGGCAAACTCCTCGTTATCAAATTGCGTTCCATGGTCTCTGATGAGTTAGACCATATCGACAAATGATGTTCTTCCAAACAAATTGGTACACCTTCTCGTACGTCATGTCAATGAGTGGCTCGGATTCTACCCATTTAGTAAAAGAATCCACTGCTACGACGAGGTACTTGAACCTTCCTCGGGTCGTTGGCAGTGGCCCAACCAAGTCAATTCCCCATATGGCAAATGGCCAAGGGGAAGTTATGGGTGTCAACAATGCTTGTGGAGTTCTTCGGATGGAGGAAAAGCACTGGCACTTGTCACACTTCTTGGCGTAGGCTATACAATCAGCCCTCATCGTCGACCAGTAGTATCCTTGCGTTATTACCCTTTGTAAAAGCGTTTGATCTGCTACATGTGCTCCACAAGACCCTTCCTGGATCTCTTCAATTAATTCTTTCACCTCGGAGGGATGTACGCATCTCTGCACACCTGCCATAATTCCTCGTCTATATAAAACACCATTAGTTAATACATACCGAGCAGCTTTAAACTTCAATTTTTTGGCAGCGAACTTGTCAATTGGCAATTCTCCCTCCTCGATATACGCCCTGATGGAATCCATCCAAGATCGTCCTAAATCAAGGGTGATAAATTTCATCGTCAGATCTTTATCTATGCTCTGACCAGCTAACACTTCAATTGGGATTTTTCGTCTTAGCTCGGTGCGAGTAGCTGATGCTAGTCGAGCTAGGGCGTCTACTTTCGCATTCTCCATTCTTGGTATTCTGACCACCTGAATAGCAGCAAATTCTGACACCATCTCCTTTGCCTTTGCATGATATCTGATCATTAATTCTCCTATAACTGCATATACTCCCATCATTTGGTTTATGATCAATTGAGAATCACTGAAAACAATGACCTGTTGCGCCTCCATAATTTTTGCCAAACTAAGTCCTGCAATCATGGCCTCATACTCAGCCTCATTGTTGGAAGCTTTGAATTGGAAACGCAAGGCGTATTCTATATCGACCTCACCCGCAGTGCTCAAAACAATCCCCGCACCGCATCCTGTAGTGCAAGATGAGCCATCTACATATAGCCTCCATATAGGTAACTCGTCTTCAAATTTCTGATCAGTCAGAATTCCTCGGTGAAATATTTGTTGCTTCCTTTCCTCCTCAGATTTTTCTTGCTCTTCGTCGATCATTTCTTCTTTCTCTTTTACCAATCGTAGTTGGTCTGAACTCGAATTCAATGATCCTGTAACATCCACTTGCCCTTTTACCAACCGGAGTTGGTCTGAGCCAGTGTTTGTTGATCCTGTAACATCCACAGGTTGATAAGCGAGGAACTTTTGTTCCTCGTCCGGAGTGCTCACAACTTTCCCTGCATCACATCCTGTAACATCCACACGCCCTTTTACCAACCGGAGTTGGTCTGACCTAGTGTTTGTTGATCCTGTAACATCCACAGATTGATCAGCGAGCAACTTTTGTTCCTCGGTGGTATCAAGATAGGTGACCTCCGCTATAAAATCTGCTACAGCCTGCCCTTTTAATGATGATCTGGGTTCATAAATTATATCATATTCACCGAGCTCTATTGCCCAGTACATCAATCTCCCTGATTTTTCTGGCTTATGAAGGGATTGTCTCAATGGCGCATCGGTATATACTACTATAGTGTGAGCCTGAAAGTATGGTCTCATTCTCCTACTCGCCTCAATCAGCGCCAGTGCCAATTTATCCAGCCTTGGATATCTGATATCTGCTCCTCGGAAGGCCTTACTTGTGTAGTAAATTGCCTTTTGTACTCCATTCTCCACTCTGATCAACACCGAGCTAACTGCATTCTCGAACACTGCAAGGTACAAATACAATTTTTCTCCCATCACCGGCCTGGACAACAGTGGAGGTGCTCCCAAGTATTTCTTCAACTCTTGAAAAGCCTTCTCACATTCATCATTCCACTCAAAAGTCTTTCTGAGTGTCTTGAAGAATGGGAGACATCTATCAGTTGCTCGTGACACAAATCTGTTGAGTGTCGCTACTCGTCCTGTGAGACTCTGTACTTCCTTCTTCGTCGTTGGAGATCGCAGCCCTAATAGAGCTTTGATCTTTTCAGGATTTTCTTCAATGCCTCATTGATTAACAATGTACCCGAGAAACATGCCTTCTCATACTCCAAAGATGCACTTCATCGGGTTCAGCTTCATTTGATATTTATCTAGTTGATCAAAAGTCTGACTTAAGTCAACTAGATGATCGGCAACTTTCTTGCTTTTCGTCAGCATATCGTCAACATAGACTTCCATATTGTCACTGATTTGTTCAGCAAAGACCTTGTTCATCAGCCTCTGATATGTCGCACCTGCATTTTTCAAACCAAAAGGCATAACATTATAACAATAAGTTCCCCTAGGGGTAATGAAAGAAGCACTCTCCCTATCTTCAGGTTTCATTTTGATCTGATTGTAACCAGAATAAGCATCCATGAAGCTCAGCAACTCGTGTCCCGAGGTAGCATCCACCAGTTGATCAATTGGTGGCAATGTTAAGTGATCCATTGGGCATGCTTTGTTGAGGTCGGTGAAGTCTACACATATCCTCCACTTGTTGTTCTTCTTCTTTACCATCACCACATTAGCTAACCAATCTGGATATTTAACATCTTCAATGAAACAAGCTTTCTGGAGCTTCTCGACTTCCTCCTGTATAGCTTGATTCTTCTCGGGACTGAATACTCTTCTTCTCTGCTTCACAGGCTTGATCTCCTTATTCACATTGAGCTCGTGAGATAATAAGTTTGGGTCTATCCCAGGCATATCTTCATGACTCCACGCAAAAGTTTGTCTTCTCCTTCTAAGGAAAGTTATCAATTCCTGTTTTAATGAGGCTTCCAACGATGAACCTATTTGAGTAGTTCGCTCAGGGTGGTCGTCGTCCAGAATGATGTTTTCAGTAGCTTCCACCACTTGAACCTTCACGAGTTGTGACTCATCTCGAGGATCCAATGTTTCAATTTCCGCACCTTCATCCACTTGATAGGTAGTAGTCTTTTTCTTTGATTCTTCCAGTTCTTCTTGCTCGGCGGATGAATAATAGCATTCCTGAGCTACTTTCTGATCACCTTTTACAACTCCTACTCCAAAGTTTGTTGGAAATTTTAGGCACTGATGCACTGTAGATGGCACAGCCTCGAACTTCTTCAATCCTACCATTCCCATGATGATATTGTAAGATGATTGGACATTCTTATCCATCACGAAGAAACGTATTCTTTCTGTCCGACAAGCAGGCCACGTACCAATGAATATATCCAACTTGATCATCCCAAGTGGAAATACTTTCTCCCCAGCAAAACCGATGAGGGGTCTGTGGTAAGGCTCCAGTTGAGATAGCTTTAGATTTAAACTATCGAAACACGAGTAGAACATGATGTCCGCCGACCTACCATTGTCGACCAGCACTCTTGAGATCATTACCTCCTTCATTCTCATCTTGATCACCAGCGGGTCATCATGAGGATACAGAACACCTGCAAGGTCGTTCTTTGAGAACCCAATGACCAACTTCTCCTTGTTCACCTTTCTCGGGCGATCTTCCTCAGCTAGATTTATTCGCTGAATATACGAGCAAGCTTGAGCCTCACCGAGGTAAGCTTTCCTTTCTGCAGTAAGGTCTCCTCCGCCTGCATCTCCTCCTGTAATGACATTACAATCAAATGACCCAAAGCATATTGAAAATACCTCTCGTTCTGGCTGCCTTGGTTTCTTGGGAAGATCGGGAACATCTTCTGGATCAACTTCATGGTTTCTCTTCTTGGTCTCCTCCGCTCGCCGAGGAGATATAGACCTCTCTCTAGTTTGGTCGTTGTTTCTTCTTTCGCCTCCCAGATCAACATACTTTGTTATCTTTCCTCGTCGAATGAGTGTTTCAATCTCATTCTGAAGAGCTATGCAATTTTTGGTCATATGGCCATGATCTTTGTGGAACTCGCAATATTTTTCCTATTCCTCGTGTCAGGGTCTGCCTTCATTTTCTTTGGCCAGTTTAACTCCTCGTTGTTCTTAATTTCTTCCAAGACGTGGTTGATATTTACCTTCAAAGGTGTGTAATTATCAAATTTCCTCAAGACCTCCCATGACGACCTATTTTTGGATTGTTTGTCACCACCATTGTTCTTATGTTCTTTCTTCTTAGCTTTATCACCTTCCACCTTGGTTCTTTGGCGTCCATATTCTTCTTCGCAGACATAGCCTCATCGGCATTCATAATCTTGGACGCTTTTCCCATCAGGTCTGCCATGGTTCGAGGTGGATCTTTGGCAAAGTGTAGTATAACTTGTTTGGCAGTAGTCCACTCATCAAAGAAGTAATCGCTGTCTTCTCTTCATAATCAATGACTTTGAGTTTCTCGTTATTAAAACGAGTTATATAATCTCTGGTACTTTCACCAGCTTTTTGTCTAACACTTAAGAAATGTGCTACTCGTTTAACTAGCTTTGCTCCAAAGCAAAAATTTCCAATGAATAACTCGGCCAGTTGAAGAAAAGTTAAAATCTTACCCCGAGGAAGATTATTATACCATATTTGAGCAGATCCGGTAAGTGTTCTCGAGAATGCTCTGCATCTCATCTCATCTGGGACAGCATAGATGTCGGCTGCAGCTTGGTATTGTTCTATATGAAGGACAGGGTCAGTCTTCCCATCATACTTGGGAGTCACAACAGGTGCTTTGAACTTTGATGGTGTTTGAAAATCAACAATGTCCTGGACAAAAGGTGTTCCTCGAATAAAGGTTCGTTGTAGAGGGTTCTTGGCCCTAGCCATTTCCCCTAATCTATCCTCTAACCTCTGAATAGATCCTTTCCATGCATCATTTCCTTCCTCGGGCCTATTGGTTCGAGCAATTGATCGTGTTGAAGTGGCCTCCTGGGATTTATCTTGACGAGAAGCTGGTCGGTCATAGGATCTATCTTGACGAGCAGCTGGTCGTGACTGGGCAGATCCTTCCCTTAAATCTAATGGTCGTCGAAAGCTCCTCAACGCTGTATTAAGAGGACTTTTGTTCCTCCTAGGGCCTAATCGGTCGAAAGGAGAAACCCTACTTAATATTTCCAATGCGCTGGTCCTTTTTGGGGAAAGGGTGACACGTTGTTCAGTATCTGTGGCCCGCACTGACGAAGTTCGTCCAGATTGATAAGAAAAATCTTCAGACTCCTCATTACGATATGAATTAGTACGCCTAGTACGTGAAGAAGGCACACGGGTATTTCTTTGAATGCTTCGTGGTCTGAAATGGGCTGATGCACCGCCATGGAGGGTCTGGATGAGTTGTCTCATTGTTTCTTGCATGACGGTCTAGCCCTGAGCCAGATTTACCATTATTCCAGTCAGATCTGGAATAATTGGTGGAGCAGATGGATTTGGAGGGGTTCCAGCGTTTCGATTGCTGGATTCAGGAATATCCGCCATTGGTAATGGATTGTTTTTGATGAAAAACGATATTATCAGTCGTTTCCCACAGACGGCGCCAATTTGTTGATGTAAAAAATCAGATCTCTCTAATTATTCAATCACAGATAAATAAATAAGACAAAGAGTTTTTAAAGTGGTTCAGCCTTATAAGAATGACCTACGTCCACTGTTTTGGTATTGCTGTTTGTATGGGAATTCTTGATTACAAGTTATCACAAGAAATTCCGGTCCGGGGTCTCCCTTACAATGAGGATTGTAAAATGTATTTATAGCCCTGAGGCTGTAATGTAAAAGGGTAATACATTTAATGCCCTCTTTGCGTGTGCGTCTGAATGATAAGCATTTAATGAATCAGTTGAACTGTTGGTTATCCAGCTATTAATGCTTTGTTCGAGATGCAGCTCGGACCGCTTGAGTTGCTCGGACCGCCTAAGCTTCTCGACACTCAAGAGTTCCTCAGAGAGGCATTATTCATTGGAGCGTGTGAGTTCCTCGGGGAACTAGTCTTACTTGTTGTAGTTTTCTTCCTCGGAGCGCGTGGGTTCCTCGGAAGTGTTGGTTGTTGCCATGTAGATAGCCACGTGTCTTCATATGATTGGTCCATGTCAGCAGATTAAATTTGGTATCAACAGGAACATATCTAAGAGTTAATATGATATAGATATATCTTTTTATGTCCGTATAGTACATAGTTTGACACGAATAGTCGTCAATCTCTCATGTCTTTTTTAATACCCTATGTTTTTTATTCATGAATCTTAGTGTGTTATTACCATGCATGGTTTTATTACTATCATATCCCACCAAAATGAAAATCAATAATTTATTAAATCTTTAATATCGCTATATCAAGACCAGTAATTAATTTATTTTTATATTTAAATAGATTTTCTTAATTATTATAATTTATCCTTGAACTTCTACAATATTACAATTTTGATTATTTCAATTTGAAATTTTCATTACTGAGGGTTGAACTTTTTGATTATTAGCTAAATTTGGGACTAAAAGGTTCTCAATTAAAAATTAAAATTATGAAACCAGAAGTTTTCTATCATTCAAATTTGGGACCTGAAATTCTCACTACTATTTGAAATTTAAGCTTTTAAATTTCTAATTGCTATTTTTAGGGACTTAAAGTTTCCAATAGTTATCAATATTTTGGGACATGAAGTTCATAAATAGTTATTTAAGTTTGGACCTAAAGTTTCCATGTAAATTTTTTAATTTTGTACTAGAAGATTCCATATAAATTTTTTCGTCAAACCTGAAGTTTTGATTAGTTCTGTAATAGGGAAAAAGATAGCAAAAGATAGTAAAAGTCCCATAATAATTACTTATAACTTGGACCGCAAGCTACAATAATTTTGTAATCAAACCTGAAGTGTTGATTATTTGTATAATAAGGGTAAGGATATTAAATGTTCTATAATGGTTTTTATATTTTGGACCTGAAGTTCCAAATAATTTTTTCCTTATCAAACTTGAAGTTTGGATGTAATTAGGCAGTGTGTTTAAAGTCCCTAAATATTTAATTGTATTTATTATTTATAATTGGGACCTAAGTTTCCAAATAATTATTCGAATGTCGAAATTGAATTTTCCCCCTTCAAATGTCGGTTCGTGGAGTACGTAAATTATTTGGACCTAATATGTCAAAAGAAAATATATCAGAATCAAACCTGAAGTTTGATTGTAATTGACAGGGTATAGACCAAGTGTTCCCTAATTATTTTTATGATATGAATATTCATATTCATGATTATGACCAGAAGTTCGCAAATTATTATATGTATATAAAATATGCAGACCTGAAGCTCCAAAAAATATATCATAATAAGAAACTAAAAATTTTGATTATTCACGAGATATGAATATTGAAAGTTCTCGAAATAATTATTTATAAGTTAGACCTAAAGCTCCAACAAATATTTTTTTGGGGATTGGTTTCAAAATAAATTGGATATTATGGTCCGTTTGATAGCCTCTCAATTCCAGGGCAAATTCAGAAAAGTTAGAAAATTCTGGTCTTTTCCAGCTTTTAGGTTGTTTGATAGCTTTCATTTGCCTTGGAATTTGTTTTCTATGTACAACACCCCTTAAGCACAATTTGCCACCCTATGGTGGAATTCAATTCTTTGGGGGGGGGGGGGGGGGAGGTTTTTGTTTGCCACCTTTGGGTGACAAATCACTCAAAACCAATTTTTTTTGTAAACTCTATATATTTCATAAATATATAAATATATATTGTTAATAAATATGTAAATATATATATTTCGTATATTCTTATATATATTCGTATATTTTATATATTTTAGCACATATATGTATATTGCGTATATTTCGTATATTTATATATATTTCATATATTTATGTATTTCGTACATTTATATAATTTATATAATTCATTTATTTTAATATATATTTATGTTTCGTATATATATTATTTATATTTCGTATATATTTCGTATATTTATATTTCGTATATATATTTTAATATATATATATATATATACTGAATATATATTATTTACAGAATATACACATATATTACATATATACTCAATTATATAATATATATTGATATATTCTCTAAATAATATATATTTAGTATATTCAATATATAATATTATTTACAGAATATACACATATATTATATATATACTGAATATATATAATATATGGATATATTCTGCAAATAATATATATTTAGTATATTCAATATATAATATAATATATATTCATATATTCCATAAATAATTATATTATATATATATATATATATATATATATATATATATATATATATATATATATATATATCCGAATATATATATTTCGCAAATAATATATACAAAATATATATATTCCGCAAATAATATATATATTAATAATATATACAAAATATGTGAATATATATAAATAAATAAATAAATAAATATATATATATATATATATATATATATATATATATATATATATATATATATATATATATATGTATATGTATATATATATATATATATATATGTATGTATATATATATATATGAATATATATATATGTATGTATATATATATATATGAATATATATATTTCATAAATAATATAATATATGTATTCGAAATAATATAATATATATATATATTCCGCAAATAATATAATATATATATCCAAAATAATATAATATTTATTCACTCCGTAAATAATATAATATGTATTCATATATATATCCGAAATAATATAATACATATTCATATATATATTCATATATATATATACACGAATATATATATTCCGTAAATAATATAATATATATATTTCGTAAATAATATAATATATATATCCGAAATATATATTCCGCAAATAATATAATATATATATTTCGCAAATAATATAATATATTCATATATTTTGTATATTTAATTTTTTTTATATATATATATATATATTCCATAAATAAATTTTTCACATTTATATCTATTTTCCAACTTTTGCGTTTGATAGAAAATGTGAAAAATTGATGATTTTCCAACTTGTATCAAACAGACACAAGTAGAAAACTATTCATTTGCCTTGGAATTGTTTGCCCTGGAATCAAATGTCCTGGAATCATTTGCATTTTTCCAGTTTTCTATCAAACGGACCCTTAGAATAAGTCTTCTCAACTTCTTGACTTTTCATTTTTGTTAATAAATGAAATATTATTTTTTAAATACTCTTATAAAAATTAAAGGTTCCTTAACTATCTAATTAATGGTTTCACCATTAAATTTTAGTCTCTAGGCCTTTCTCTTTCTTCGAGTATTAAAATACTTTTAATGCTATTTAATTTTAACTCATTTTCATATTCTAATTATTTACTATATATTGGAGCCTTGGGAATGTGCAGAAAATGCAAAAAATAAAATAAACACCTGATTTTTATAATAAATAGGTTGGATTATTATTGGTCAGAGTTAATAAAAATCATTTGGCACTTGTTTGCAACATTCTTTAACATTTTTACCCCCAAATCAAACCTTTTTATAAAAGAGGGTAGAGAATTTAATGTCCTTCGACATTAGTAATATTAACCTTGAAGTTCATCTATTTGTGTAGAACCAGAAGTTCTCACATACAAATGATAAAAACCTGAGGTTTTATACATAATTCTCACTAGAAACTTTGTGAGTTATTTTTATGTATGATCAGAAGTCCTAGCTTATAATTTGATAATATATATGTACCTAAAGATTCATATATATGGGACATTAACTAAATAACCTTTAGTTGTCATTACTTTTGTCATAATTATTTTAGTGGCCCTAGTTATATATTAGAAACCTAAAGTTTCTGAATTTTGAGCCTAAATCTCTCAAATATTATAAGATTGTGAACTTTTGATTCGTTAGTTGTCAAACAAAAGTTTAAACTTTAATTGGCAAAGCTTTTATTATCTGTCCTATTATTTAAATATTTGATAATTATCTGATTTCACTTCTTAAAGCTCTGTCAACAAAAGTTTGATCATAAAATATACTATATTGTATTCTTAAGCATCTCTATTTTTGAATGTTGACTCTTAAAAGTGGAAATTCTGAACAGTCATCGTGTGATGAAATTTGTCGAGCGGATAATGAATAACTCACGCTATTATGAAAAAATAGAAGTTTTTTCTGACTTGGTATATAATATAGTAAAGATTTAAACCATAGTTAAACTTAAGACTCCATAAAACATATGCAATGTTGTTATTTGGTAATCTCCTATACATATGCGATAAGTTATATGAAAGAAATTTTCGAAGCAATTTTCTTTATTTTATGGGCACCAGTATACATAGGTACCATATTGAAATAAGCGGTTAAAAGTAATTTTGCTTTACTTTTAGTGTTAGAAGCCAGAAGCTTATACTAGAAAACAATCATTATATTATTCAAGGAGTTATAATATATATTGCATTTTGTCATGAGCCCGAAACTCCATGGTTATTTATTATTACACATTAACCATTTGGGTCACCTTAATTATTTTTCATAAGACATTTTGAAGGTAAATGATATCTATCAATATATGATGCTTATGATTCACCCTCTATTGAACCATTGTTAAATACAATGTTTATGGTATATATGAAAATTTATTTTTATGAGACACTATTCTCACTATTAGGCGGAGAATATAATGTACCAGAAGTAAAAATTATACTTAAAACGGCATGTTCTTGAAGAACGACGAGAATTATCGTCGAATACTTCCACATTATCACATTTAATTCCCTATATCTCTCAAAACGAAAATGAACTGAAAAAATATATTGCAACATCAAACGTCACATGAACTAGTTGCAAATATGCTTTCCAAAATCATTGTCCCGGAAGGATAAAATAAATTTGACGACAAATAAATTTATTGCACGCCAGAAGCGTGGAAAACCTATAGATCCTAAATACTTAACTCCCCAAAAGTGGAGGTTAAATAAAATCATGCTCAAACAACGCTCCGAAAAATGTTATATTTTCTATAAAATCCCATAAGACATTATTTTCTATGAAAACACACATTCCTTAAAGTGACTATAAAGCCCCAGAAATTGGCAAAGGTACCTAATATTAAATGAGATCGTTATGTTTTATGCATATATAAGAGAAAAGTGGGATCAACAAAGGTGATCATCAATGATATAAATATATATGTCTTAGGTACACAAAAATTAAAGGGAAATGATACTACAAATCCACGTACTATGAATGAATGTCTATAAAGAATATATTGGTCGAAATGTAAAAATTTCATGATGGTATAATTCGAGTCTCTTAATATATGTGGTGTATTTGGACCTAAAGTAGAAACCCTAAAAGATGCTAACCCTAAAGGTTACGAATGGGTATTTATAAGAATGTGAAGTCTTAAAACTCACTCAAGAGTACATGATTTATGGCAAAAGGTTTCCTGAAGAAACTAAAATTGATTATATACGAACATACCATCTTGTCAAGGGCGTAAATGCTTTTTAGATATCTAAATAGCTTAGCAGTTTTTTAAAATATATTATATGAGACTCATGAATATTATACCTGCTTATATACACGATACTTGGACAAAGAATACATATAAAAATCTTAGAAGGATTTTCTTTGCCTGAAGCAATGATAAGGAGTATGTACTGAAATGCACTAAGGTATTCATTGTACAACACGCAATCCAAATAGGTACAACCGGATTAGTAAATATTTGTCAAGAAACAATATGAAAATAATCATAAATGCAAATGTTATATTATAAGGTATCCTTAATATATGTGCTCCTGAAGAGCTCAATTGAAATGAAAAAGAAATATCCTTAAAGGATGTTCTCCTGAAGAGCTCAATTGAAAAGAAAAATATCCAAATAAGAAATTCGGAAATGAATGACTTTGGGTAACTAATTATTGTATCGATTGCAGATCGAGCACAATTTATGTTAAACTGAGATCCATTAGACAAATGGATTGAAAAGTCCTGCAATGATTTAACATATATTAAACATAATATTTTTGTATATTCATGGTCTCCGATATTTGGATATTAAATTATCCATATCATCATAAAGAGGGTGACAAATATAAATTTGGTCCTGAAGTACCATATATGCATGTTATTATTGTATTTGGTCCAGAAGTACCATACTTGTACATTATTAGTATATTGATTTACTTGACACAATGCATGATACTAGATATTATAGTTGCAGTCAGTATCTTGGCAAGAAATGATTATCATTGACTTGAAAAGTATGGGACAATTATCAACATTATGTGATATGCTAGTGGAATTATCTCTGTAATACTTTTTCAATCTAACGATCCACGTCATGTTAGTAATATACATACAAATTATCTCCATGATCCTCATAAGGAACAATCAAAGCACTTATGACTTGACTCGAACAATATATAGTCCTGCTACTACTTATTAATGAAATGGTGCTTGTATATCTCAAACACAAAGAGGATACATCGAGGGAGATATGACTAATACATTTCAGTTTTTATACATACATAAACTCCATAATAGTTATGCTGTTGAAGTCAAATAGACCCAATAAAATGACATGTTCATCTCTCTTCATCAAAATTTTATGGTAGTCAAGCTTATGAAGAAAAATAAAATTGAAGTAACAACCTAGCAGATCTATTCATCGTGTCAAAGCAACATTTCAAAAGGTTATGTATGAGACTCATATGCATCGACTCGGAGAAATATCATTAATCGGGGGGAGTATACAATCAGGGGGAGCATTTGATCAGGGGGAGAATCTAAGAACATAATATTTTGGACATATGTGCATTGTACTCTTTTTCCTTTAACTAGGTTTTTTTTCCATTGGGTTTTTTAGTTAAATTTAAACGAGGCGACACTGAGCGCATCCAACGGCGATCCAATAGTCACAAAAGTTATACTCCTTTTCTTTCACTTTGGTTTTTTCGCATTGGTTTTGTCCTTAGTAGGGCTTTAACAAGGCAATAGTCATTGAATGGTGGATATAGTGTACATTCAAGGGGCATGTTATAAAATATTTATTAAGGGGATGCCCACTTGTATTCTAAACCTCTGGTATTCCACAATTGTTAAGGTGTCTATTGGATTAATTTATTTTTTACTATAAATATATGTCATACCTCTTGAGTATTGACGTATCAATTACATAAAAGACCTATTCTCTCTAAATTATCTTTGTGTTCCCTCTATTTTACAATATTTTAATTTGAATTAATGTCATGCTCATATTACTACTCGGAGCTCAAAGTTATCTTTTAAAATACATTAGATGAAAAATTAAATTAATAATATATCATATGCTTTTTTAATATGGTCTTGATAAATACACCAAAAATTTTACTCCAAAACACTCTTTTGTACAAAACACCACATAAGTACCTAATATTCATACAAAACACCAAAAAAACACAACACCACATGTACCTTCACCCATATAAAAACTAAAAAAATTTAGAACCTCATTTTTTCCATTTCCATCTCTCTCTCTCTCTCTAACTTCTCTCCCAAACCATAATCGCCTTCTATCATACAAACTAGAACACCAAAAACACACAACACCACATTACCATCAAGCTTCATTACTATCATGCTCTCATTTTGTGTATTAAACCCTAGCATACAAACTACATATAAGAAATAAATTATAAACTTATTAAAATGTAACTCTAATTAATCTAACTACAAATATATTCCATTTGCGCAAACAAACCTAGGGTTTAACATGGACAGAAAAACCTAGGGTTTAACGATTTGAAAAAAGGAAAAAAAATGGTCTGCATCTACGATTTCCCGTCACTGAAGGTGCCAACAAAATTCGGTCATATCCAACCGTGATTCACCATATACGGCCAGTTCTTACTATGGTTGTAGGTTTCACGGCTAAACCCAATCGTGTGTCTATTTTCACGGCCAAACCTAACCATGTGTAAATATTTCACAGCCATATACAATCGTGATTTCCTTTTCATCTATATAGGTATAATTATAGTAATTATTATTTCTAATTTTATTTGTAATCTCTTAAAATAACAATTTATTTTCTATTTCATATATACTGGTATATTTTTAGCAATTAATGTTTCTAATTTTAATTCGAGTCTCTTAAATTACCAATTTATTTCCTATGTCATATATTCATGTTGGTACCAATGTTCATTTACTAATATAATTTGTTAATTCCTTATGTAGGTCATATAAATGGTGAGAAGAAAAAATCCCCCAACCGCATCCGAGCGAAAGAGGAGGTTGGAGGCGGATAAGGAAGTACGACCACCTGTATCTTCCTCTAGTAGTAGTAGTGCCAATGAGGCCACTAATCAAGAAAAGGATATTTTCCGATGACTTCGTTAGATAAAGTGGTAGGAGATTTACTTAATATTGAGGCGGATGCTACTTCGAAGTCAATTGAGTAAGTAGTTGATATGGTTATAGGTGATTTTATTGGAGTTAGTGATGGGCGTGAGGTAGGAGTGGGAGATAAAGAAGAAAATAAATCAAGAGAGAAAGAGATAGCGAGAAGGAAAGTGATGAATAGAGAGAGGGGGAAAGTGAGGAAGAGAGAGAGGAAGAAAGAGAGGAGAGAAGAGAGGCAGAGAGAGAGGAAAGGAGAGAGGAGGAGAGAGAGAAAGAAGGAGAGAGGAGGAGAGGAATATATAGAGTAGGATAGAGATGAAGAAGGAGAGAGAGGATGAGAGGAAGATAGAGAGGAGGAGAGGGAGGAAGAAGGAGATAGGGTAGGAGAGGACGAGTCTTCTTTCTCGGAAGATGAAATCCAACCGTCCACATCAAAAGGGACAAAGAAGAATGCCTATAAAAAAAATAAGCCACTTTGATTCCCAACCGATCGAGGTGTGCATGCCAAACAACCCAGAACTCCTTAAAAATTATCATAACCATATCGGTTATTCTATTTGGAATAGAGATGAGGAGAGGGGAATAATGAAGTGCGTGTACCACTTCAAAAAATTTACTGAGTGGGACATAGCTAAAGAGGATGAGCGGGTAATAGAGCTGGTGAGGAACTCGAGTTTATACGGTTTGATTAAACACTCATATCGGTACATAGACTATGTATCGATGTTAGCATTCATCGAACAGTAGCATCTGGAGACAAATTCATTTCATATGTCATTCGACGAGATGACCATCACCCTAAATCATGTGTACCATCTCCTTAAAATCCTTATAGTAGGCAAACCGGTGTACAGTATTGTTCCGAAGAAAGTCGAGGAAAAGACAGCCCAAATACAATGGCTTACTAAATATTTAGGTTGTACTGAGGATCAGGCCAAGGAGGAGTGTAACTTTGTATACGCTATTCGTTTTGACTGGTTAATGAATTTGTGTAAAGGGGGGGTTAAGAAGCTAGGGGAAAATACTTCAAAAAGGAGGATTGAGCAGGCGGTTAGGGCGTACTTACTTTTCATGGTCGATTGCTTGTTGTTCCCAGACAAATTGGGCAACCGACTACCAGTGTATTACCTATAGTCTTTGCAAAAAATCTACAAATGCAAAGACTATGCTTGGGGGATGGGTGCAGTAACCCATTTATATCGGCAGTTGGGGATTGCCTCTCAGGTAGATGTTTGGCAGGTGGTCGGATATATTCCCCTTCTCGTGGTACATGTTTTAAATTTAGCACTTGCTTTTAATTTTATTTTACAATATAATAATTTCCTAATTAATATGTCTGTATTGAAATTTTATTTTGTTTTGACTACAAACGTGGATATGCGACCACTTCAATTTGACGAGGGGGGTTAGAAATCTCCAGTTTGAGCATAGTGAGCCGCGTCTATGCAAATGGAGGGTGCAAACGGTGTCAGGGAATTCCTTTGCACAATTACTGGAGCTAAGGGAAACCTTAGATGATTTAAAAGCTTCAGACGTGAGTATTAGTTGTTTTAAGTTCAGAATTTATTTTCTTTATTTATGTATGCATTAACATTTAGAAATACATTTAGGTTGTATGGGAACCCTACTCCGAAAAAATTTAGGCTTACCCATTTCAGGAGGTCTCATGGTACAAAGGCCTCCTTATCTGCTATGATGTCGGAGAACCCTACTGCTCGAAGAGGGTCCTACGCCAAGCTCGACGTGTTCAAATAATTCCTAAACCACCAATGCGCCCTTTTTCAGAGGAGAGGGGGAAGGCCAATGCCCAATACAAATTAAAGTTTGATATCAAGAAATGGTATCAACTTAATTGGGTTAACCATATTCTATTCGATGCCAAACGTTCGACCCTGGTGAGCACTGTTCCTTGGGAATGTGTGGATGGGTACATGTCTTAGTACTTAGAAAGATCCATACATACATTCAAAATCCCTAGAATAGAATACTCAAGCCGGAGCTAAAGCACTCGGATAAAATGGTAAATATTTGAAATTTATCTGTAAATTAATTTCCTTTGTTCAAGAATTGTCTAACACAGTTGATGATAATTTATATATAGGATAAGGTGATAGACGTAGCCATTAGCCTGCTCCAGGAAGTTATTTAAGAAGGCTCGGACCAGGAGGTTATGGATGTCCTTGAACCATCACGTGCAGCGCTTGATGCCCTGCTTCAGGCCAAGGGAACGCACACGCATACAGAAAAGAGAAAGGCCCCGGTGCGTGAAGAAACTCGGACCAAGGCATGGCACGATCCATCCTCCAAGAGAAATGCCCCCTAAGCAAAAACCATCTTGACGAAGTGTTTAAAAATAAAATATAAAATATTTATTGGAACAATTTGAATGTAACCGTATTTTTAAAAAAATTGTTTGTAAAGTATCACCAATTTTGTTATGTGTTATGTGTTGGAACAGCTTCGAACAATTATGTTGAAACAACTTTGAAACAATTATGTTAGGTGTTATGTGTTTGAATGTTATGTACTTGAATGTTATCAGATGCTTGAATGTTAACAATACGGTGGGTTCTCACCATGCATTATTTCAATATGGTGTGGTGTCACCGTGATACTAATACCCACGGTGTGGTTTCGCCTCCGAATAAATAATCACGGTTTCATTAGACCGTGTAAGTTGGGGTGAAAAAATATCCAAAGTCTCTGTATAAACTACACGGTGAGAACAAACCGTGTAATAGTCATATACGGCGGCTTCTCACCGTCATAAGACATGTCATGGTTTCATTAGACTGTGTAAGTTGGGGTGAAAAATGGGCCAAGTCTCTGCATATATTTCACGGTGAGATCCAAATGTTGAATATATACTTACAGCTACCACCAGTCGTAGGAAGGCTTTCCACGGTTTCATTAGACCGTGTAAGTTGGGGTGAAAAAATAGCCAAAGTCTTTGTATAAACCACAGGGTGAGAACAAGATGTGTAATGGTCACATACGGCGGCTTCTCACTGTCATAAGACATGTCACGATTTCATTAGACCGTGTAAGTTGGGCTGAAAAATGGGAGAAGTCTCTGCATATATTTCATGGTGAGATCCAACCTTGGAATATATACTTATGGCTACCACTAACCGTAGGGAGACCTTCCACGGTTTCATTAGACTGTGTAAGTTGGGGTGAAAAATTAGCCAAAGTCTCTGTATAAACCCCATGGTGAGAACAAACCGTGTAATAGTCGCATACGGAGGCTTCTCACCGTCATAAGACATGTCAGGATTTCATTAGGCCGTGTAAGTTGGGGTGAAAAATGGGAGAAGTCTCTGCATATTGTAAGCGCAGTTGGAGAATCCCCGGGTTTGAAATAATAATCTCAAATTAAAAATATTTAATTTCCTTTTCAAACAAATGCGGAAGCGTTAAATACAAGTGATGGTTCAACAAATAAACAACAAGGCCGGATTTTAATATCTTAAGAAACAAATTAAAACAACATAATTCAAGTCCTAGTATTTGCCTAAGTCATGATTAACAATTATACAAAGTTAGGCGAAACCAATTTTAGCGAATGACTTGAATAAACCAATTTTACCCAATATTTAATTTAAGTCCCAAATTAAATGAGTGTGATAATTAAACCCGATTTTATCTTGAATTAAACCTAAAGCATGCGTTCTAAATGATGAGCAAGATAAAATAATCAAAGTCACACAACACCGCGATGTACGAGGAAAAACCCACTAACGGGAAAAAACCTCGGGACGGCCCTAGCCTCAAATCCACTAAAAAGGGAATTACAAAATACAAGACAAAAGACTTACTTCCTAAACTCGAACCCTCTCAAGCCGTGATGCTCCTTCTTGTATCAACCTCCAATTAGCGGATAACCAACGGACCTCCACCGTGGTCTCGGAATACACCGATAGGACTTTAAACGGTCACCGTCACCCGAACACGGAGCCTTTCTCCAAACGGGTAGAATCTCAACAAATGTCTTCTTTGTGATGGGGTGTAGAAGCAAACCCGAAATATCTCTTGAATTCGGTAGAGAAAACCGGTGCCAAAAACTCCAAGTAAGGATATGTATATATAGAACTTGGAATAAACAACAATGGGTGTAAACTAGAGTGTGTATGAATTTTCCATTTAAAGATTAACACTCAAAAACATGAACATTTTCCCTAATTAAATTTGCTCTCAAACTCTCTCTAAGAGTTGGATATGGAATGGAAAAGTTGTCTTGGAAAATGTGTTTCCCGCACATAATATTGCATGAAAAATGTTGGTTGAAAACCAAGTGGAGGAGTGGGGAAAAACTGCAAAAAACTGCCAAATAACTGTTCCCGCTGGAAGTTCGTTCGAACGAACTTGATTCTCGTTCGAACGAGACTTCTAACGAGTGACCAGCCTGGGCTCGTTAGAAGTTCGTTAGATATCTCGTTAGAACGAACATTCGTTCGAACGACATATCGAACGACTGTCCAGTTAGGGTCGTTGGCAAAACTCGTTCGAACGAACCTAGTTCGAACGACAAAACTCGTTCGAACGAAATCTGGTTCGAACGAAAAAACTCGTTCGAACGACATTTCAAACGAACAAACAGAAAGATTGAAAAATTGGATTTTGGCCCAGAAACTTTTATAAACTTTTATATACTTATTTTTTAAGTTTCTAATTGATTCTTTCTGAAAAATAAAATGCAGTTTTAATTCACCTAACACCCAATACGAATTGCTCCAAGCTCCTATATACATATAAATACATTCATACCTTGGGAGCATGGAACCTAAGTTGATGACGTACAAACGAGGCACATAAACTACGGCATGTTGATGATGCTTTATACTCTTTGCCGCTACGTCTTCAACAAACACTTCATAGGTCTTGAATATTACAATTAAATAAAATCCTATGAATAAATGTTTTTGTCCGGAATTGAGCCAAAACTAAATATGGACTCAATTGGAAATTTGTGTCCTTACAAATCTCCCTCTTTGGCTATTCCGGGACAAAAACCAAACAAAAATCCTAAAGGGCCGTCAAGCTCTACTAGACTCAAAACATAACCCGCCCAATCTTTACTCAACCCAAGGATCAAACTCTTTGCCATAGAAAGATGCCGCTTTAGAATAATTCCTGAACACTTAAGCAAACTCATCAAATGCATAGGGAATATCAAAATATTAAATGCAATTAATTAATTACTCCCCCTAAATTAATTCTCCCTTTAAACACATGACCTACTTAGAAAGACTTCTCCCCCTAAGATAAATCTCCCCCAAACGAAGATACGATAATAATAGGATTAGATACCATTTCTCCCCCTATCATCATTCTCCCCCTTTTTGTTTGGGAATAGGCAAAGGATAAAGAACTAATAAACCGCATGTGAAAGCTCAAAGTGTTAAGACATGAAAGCATATGGGCAATTTAAAAGCAAGGCAAAGATAAACGAATGCCATATATATAGACATTAGAAATATACCAATATAGAACGTGCATATATATAGATATAAACACACACATGACACAAAATACAATAAGTTTGCACACTCGTATGGCAAAAATGTGTCATATGGAAACGGAAGTGTAGGGGTGTGAACTAGCAACAATTAAATTTAGACCCAAACACTTAAGAAACGTTCACGGAGTTCTCATTTGATTGCAAACTTCATCACAGTTAAATATAACCTCATGTGACAATATAAAGATTGAACTCAATGAACAAACATACACAATGCATACAAGCCTAGCATGATGATGATTCTACAAACCAAATAGAGTCATGACATTAAAGACAACTAGGATAAACGGACATTGTGCAAACCGTTGATATACCATCCAATTCTCCCTCAAAGAGCATATATATTCTTTTGTTTGTGAATGAATATATCAAACAAACATAGTCCTTGGCAATTGCTTTTTGTTTAATGCCAAATATTCTGTTTTTAGGCCTTTGGATCACGTATTTCTTTTAGATCCAATCAACGGTGGCTTACTATCGCAAAGGACTTAATTCATCCTTTCGGAGCCCTTCCCCGTGCATATATTAATTTATCATGTTTTCATTTTTCGCACAAATCTCACATGCAACGGATTTTGACATGCACTAGTCCTCCTAGGTCATAGATATGTAGATGACTAGATTGATAGGAGAACACCTCAAAAAGCTCAAATATAACATGTGACATTAAGATTTCAAAAGAGCTCGTGCATGTGTGAATAGAGGCATATAGAAATAGAATCCATTTAATCAATACAAAATCCAACTACTCCATATAAAACATGGTAAAGAACATTTTAAGGATTGAAAATCTAAACCAAAAGTTCTAGCCACATGGAAGCGTAAACGATAGGATTCAAACACAAATATATGCCACATAAAGTGTGTCAAACAAAAATACACACAAAACAAAATCTTTTTGAGTTTTTAACATTTTTAATCAAAAATAAATATTTACTCAAAAGGACAATCAAAAATCATTTGTATTTTTCATTAAGCTTAAATGAAATAAATAAAACACAAATGATAAACAAAAAATCTTTTTATATTATGCAGTCAATACAAACACAAAATATAATACAAAAAGATAAACAAGTCATAATTACTAGCATGTGATATGAAATAAGGCAATGACTAGAAAATGACTAAACAAGCATACATTTAGCATGTGAATATAGCATGAAGTACAAACGCTAAAGTATGCAAACACTAACACATTCATCCATTAGATTTAGCAAGGGAGGAAGGATGTGAAAGTAAATGAGAATCAAAATCCCTATTCTGTAAGGTAACCAAGTCGGATTTCCTAACCCAAATTAATGAAGAATTACTATCTTGGGGTGTAGGAACATTAGCTATCGTGGTTACTTTACTATGGGATTTTCTAGGAATTCGTTTAAGATCTAAACAAAATTTCCTAAGATGACCTTGTCGACCACAAAGTGTACAAGTAAGAATATGTCGAAAAGATTTATCTAAGGAGTGATCATTAAATGCATTCCTAGAAGATTCTCCTAAAACATTGGTTTTGACTTTAGGGTTAAAATCATTACAAGAATTGAAGCCTAAACCAAAAGTGTCATTTTTAATTTGGACCGTTCCTAACATTTTATCTAGTTTTTCAGAACGACACTCCAAATCAAATTTGACATTACTAGAATCTTTTAATTGATTTTCCAAATCCAAAATTTTAGATTCTTGTAAAACATTTCGCTCTTCAAAAGCAAGAAGCTCCTTTTTCAAGGATTCCATTAAACCCCTAAGGCTATCTCTCTCGCCTTTTACATAGTTAAGCTTCTCTTGAAGAGTCCTCTCATGAGTCTTAAGGTCTTCTATTAAGGCACTTTCATCAATGACCTTGACACTCTCTCTTAAGCTCGCTTCTAACTTCAAATTAGCTCTTTTCAATTTAATAGATTCTTTATATAATTCATGAAAAGCATTTTGAAGTTCACTCATATCAACCTCTTCTTCATTTTCACTCTCTTCTTCTTTTTCACTCTCACTATCATAAAAAATAAGAGAATCATGTACAATGACCTTGGAAGTGGCATGTGCTATAATTTCATCATCCGATGAGTTCTCATTATCACTCACATGTGCCATAAAAGCCACAAAATTTTTCTTTGTGGGGGAATCGGGCTTTTCTTCCTTATCACTATCACTAAGGGTCGCATTATATGAAATGGGTCGTTTACCCTCTTTCCTTAGTTTAGTGGGGCACTCAAAAGCCCTATGGCCATAACCTTCACAACCAAAACATTTATTAGACTCGTCCCTATCAACATTTTCATTACTAGGTTTAGGGATCTTATCGGCTTTAGAAATCTTCTCGTTTTTATCATGTTTAGAAGATTCAAATTTCTTAAAATCATTTTTAACTTTATCTTTGTTAAATTTAAGAAATTTTCTAAATTTACGAGCAAACAAAGCCATATCTTCTGAGTCACTATCACTATCGCTCTCTACTACTTGTTTAACCTCTTTTCGGGCTTTTAAAGCAATGCCCTGTTCAATTTTCTTTTCATTTTTAGAGGGAAACATATCTAGTTCATAGGTTTGTAAATCACCTACAAGCTCTTCTAATTTCGTAGAGGCTAAAGTGGGTAAAGAATTTAAAACGGTCACCTTTGGAATAAATCTATCGGGTAGGGACCTTAAAATTTTCTTTACAACACGGTTGTCAGGTATTTTCTCTCCCAAGTTAAAGGATGAATTAACAATGTCAGAAAGTCTGGCATAAAATTTATCAAAAGTTTCATTTTCATCCATTTTGATAGTTTCAAATTGAGTGGTGAGGTTTTGGAGTTTAGAAGCTTTAACGACACTAGTTCCTTCATGAGTTAATTGTAAAATATCCCAAGCTTCTTTAGCGGTTTCACACGTCATAATATGTCGGAATTCATCCGGTGCGACAGCGCTAAATAAGGAATTTAAACCCCGGGAATTAAAATTTGCAAGCTTAAACTCATTTTCAGTCCATCTATCGACGGGTTTGGGAACTTGTTCATTTTCAATTAAATGTGTTGGTGGAGTCCAACCGTTAACAACAGACATCCAAACACGTTCATCGATAGATTTAAGCGCCGATTTCATGCGCGCTTTCCAATACGCGTAGTTTGAACCATCAAAAATACGAAATTTTGAAAATGGGGAAAAATCCATATTTAGCCAAAAATTAAAGGATCTTTAACGAAATAATTTATCGTTTTTGGCTCTGATACCAATTTGAAAAACGCAGATGGAGAATCCCCGGGTTTGAAATAATAATCTCAAATTAAAAATATTTAATTTCCTTTGCAAACAAATGCGGAAGCGTTAAATACAAGTGATGGTTCAACAAATAAACAACAAGGCCGGGTTTTAATATCTTAAGAAACAAATTAAAACAACATAATTCAAGTCCTAGTATTTGCCTAAGTCATGATTAACAATTATACAAAGTTAGGCGAAACCAATTTTAGCGAATGACTTGAATAAACCAATTTTACCCAATATTTAATTTAAGTCCCAAATTAAATGAGTGTGATAATTAAACCCGATTTTATCTTGAATTAAACCTAAAGCATGCGTTCTAAATGATGAGCAAGATAAAATAATCAAAGTCACACAACACCGCGATGTACGAGGAAAAACCCACTAACGGGAAAAAACCTCGGGACGGCCCTAGCCTCAAATCCACTAAAAACGGAATTACAAAATACAAGACAAAAGACTTACTTCCTAAACTCGAACCCTCTCAAGCTGTGATGCTCCTTCTTGTATCAACCTCCAATTAGCGGATAACCAACGAACCTCCACCGTGGTCTCGGAATACACCGATAGGACTTTAAACGGTCACCGTCACCCGAACATGGAGCCTTTCTCCAAACGGGTAGAATCTCAACAAATGTCTTCTTTGTGATGGGGTGTAGAAGCAAACCCGAAATGTCTCTTGAATTCGGTAGAGAAAACCGGTGCCAAAAACTCCAAGTAAGGATATGTATATATAGAACTTGGAATAAACAACAATGGGTGTAAACTAGAATGTGTATGAATTTTCCATTTAAAGATTAACACTCAAAAACATGAACATTTTCCCTAATTAAATTTGCTCTCAAACTCTCTCTAAGAGTTGGATATGGAATGGAAAAGTTGTCTTGGAAAATGTGTTTCCCGCACATAATATTGCATGAAAAATGTTGGTTGAAAACCAAGTGGAGGAGTGGGGAAAAACTGCAAAAAACTGCCAAATAACTGTTCTCGCTGGAAGTTCGTTCGAACGAACTTGATTCTCGTTCGAACGAGACTTCTAACGAGTGACCAGCCTGGGCTCGTTAGAAGTTCGTTAGATATCTCGTTAGAACGAACATTCGTTCGAACGACATATCGAACGACTGTCCAGTTAGGGTCGTTGGCAAAACTCGTTCGAACGAACCTAGTTCGAACGACAAAACTCGTTCGAACGAAATCTGGTTCGAACGAAAAAACTCGTTCGAACGACATTTCAAACGAACAAACAGAAAGATTGAAAAATTTGATTTTGGCCCAGAAACTTTTATAAACTTTTATATACTTATTTTTTAAGTTTCTAATTGATTCTTTCTGAAAAATAAAATGCAGTTTTAATTCACCTAACACCCAATACGAATTGCTCCAAGCTCCTATATACATATAGATACATTCATACCTTGGGAGCATGGAACCTAAGTTGATGACGTACAAATGAGGCACATAAACTACGACATGTTGATGATGCTTTATACTCTTTGCCGCTACGTCTTCAACAAACACTTCATAGGTCTTGAATATTACAATTAAATAAAATCCTATGAATAAATGTTTTTGTCCGGAATTGAGCCAAAACTAAATATGGACTCAATTGGAAATTTGTGTCCTTACACATACATTTCACAATTATAGTATAACATGGAATATATACTTACGGCTACCACCAACCGCAGGGGCACTTTCCATGGTTTCATTAGACCGTGTGAGTTAGGGGAGGGGGGAAATAGCCACAAAAGTCTCTGTATAAACCACATGGTGAGAACAAACCGTGTAATACTCACATATAATGGCTTATCACCGTCATAAGACATGTCACGGTTTTGTTAGACCATGTAAGCTGGGGTGAAAAATGGGCCAGGTCTGTGCATATATTTCAAAGTTACAGTAGAACATGGTTATTTAATTCACGGTGTGGTGTCACCGTGTAAATATCTGTGCGGTGTCAAGGGACCGTAAGTTACTTACAATACCCCAAGATTGCCAATTTATCACATATAACCAATTTATCGCATATATAACCAATTTATATTATAGTAATGATTGCGAAAAGATACAAAAAGTTCCAATCAATAATTGTTAATACAAAAAGTTACAATCCATTTACAAAAAGTTACAATCATTATCCCTAAACTTTCTCCAACAACCAATTTAAATATAACCAATCCTGATAATTACAAAAAGTTTCTAATCCTGTTAATTACAAATAGTTTCCAATCCTGATAATCACAAAAAGTTACAATCAACCCTAGGAATTTCACCACTGAATTTAAGACGCCGTCAAGTACTCGTCCTCATCTGATATCAAGCACGGTTCATCTCTCATCGCAATGTCTTTGGGACATATATTCTGAAACGATTGAAAGAGGGACTTAAACAAAGTAGGCCACTGAAGGGCATCTTGACCGACCCTTGATTTTTAGTTAGTGGTAATTGGTGGTAGGGGAAAATCTTGTGCATTTCAAACCCACCCAATGAATATTTGACGAGTTCAAGATATAGATGATGCGATTATCTTCCATCCTAGGTTTTGGCCCAACGTCAAATGGAACAAAATTTAAGCATTGAAATTTGGATATCAACACAACCATTAGCTTAAGTGCATTCACCGCAAGGTAGCAAAACTCTGGAATTATAAACCATCGCTCGCTTGTGCATGAGTGTCTAAAATAGTCTAATATCCTCTCATACTCATCAATATCGTAGGAGGTCATCACCTTAGCCCAAAACATCTTTTCCCTACATAGCTCAGACAACAAAGCACTACAAATAGCATGAGAATGTTCAAGTCCAACCCCAACATCCACCCCAAATAGCCTTATATGCACAGTTCCCATCAGATTCTACATTATATATATCTTCCACAAATGATTGAAAGAACTCGGGAACGTCCTTCGTATACATCTTCTTCTGCCGATACCACATCTCCAGTTTCACTCCCGTCAACGGGGAAATATTTGCGAAGAATTTTTTAAGTTCCCTAGTGGACGGTACATTTTTCTCCCAAGCACAAGGGATTCTTTTCGCAGATATGTCGGCGGACTATTTCCCCGTAGGTGACCTACCCTTTTGACGAATTTGTACGGGCTCCATCAAGGGTGTGCTAGAGGGTTCGACAATGTACATTAACTTGCTTAGTATCATATTTCTAACAGCTTCACCTCCCTCATTCCACCTTTTCATAAACAATATCGTCTTGGTGTGTAGTCAAGGTCACGGTACTGAGGGATGTCCGGGACAATGACAAGTTTCCTCCAATGATCGTCTAGTGCCCACATTGGAATTTCTTAGCCTAACTTCTCCTATTGGGACAACTCGTGGACACATAATCCGTATATAGTGCGAAGTACGTGGGAGCATCGTATCTCTGTATATTGGGTGTTAGCGCCTGATGCGCTCAATACCGATCGCATGGAATCTATCTCAACAATAATTAGATCCAATGCAAAGTGTGATGCCCTACCACGGATCTCGCGCAACAACGCATCACTGTGTCCATGCTTGGTGGATTGAAGTGATTTCAAAAACTCAGTTTGAATTTGAGTTACTTGGTGGCCAAGTAATAAGTCCATACCCATCCACACCGTCGCAAACGAGCTGGTGCTATTTGTTAAGGGTTTTTTTGGTTGCGTATGGGCACCATCCGCTCTGTTAGTTATTCGGTTACCACGGTGGGGTACGTGATTAGTCCATGCATGCGCAAACTGAAATCGAAAAGGAATCTAATTCTTCGATATGTACGTAACCATGTTCAGGTATTCTTATCAGTTTTGGCGAAAAGTCATCCATGCATTCTCAAAGTCATTCGTAGTCTCTGACTCCAACACCCCAAATCAACCTTGCATGAATACCTTATTATCTCGGTCTTTAATGTTGTATTTCACACATGGAACTTCAATGTTCTTTTGTACATGGAATAAGCATAGAAGAACGGTGGCAAGTGGAAACACACTTTGCAAAGTGTTTAGACAAGATTTTTGTTTGTCAGAGACAACAACTTGCGACAAAGCTTCTGTCTTGTATAATGACCGCAAATGTTGCAGAGCCAGTCTAAAATTTTCTTCCTTCTCATTCTTCAGAAATGCAAATGCAGTGCAAAGACATTACCTGGTAGAAGTAACCCCAATCATCTTAAAGAATGGCATATTGTAACGATTGGTCTTGTAAGTGCAATCGATCACAAGCACACTCAGGAAGCATTTCACCAACAAGCAAGAGGTGGGATGTTCAAAAAATAAATCCTCCACCACATTGGTTTGCTCATTCCTTCGATGCCAGTGGACATAATTCTTCTTTCCTAGCAAATGCATCAACTTACGCATGGCGGTGCGACCTTGAATCTCAATATTCTTCATTTTGCTTTTAGTGTTATATATTCTTCGTATTGATGAACAATTATACTCTGACCTCTTTTTCAATGTATGGAGTACTTCCTTCGGGCCAACTCCATTGTTTATCATCTCATTTGCAATGTTCCACTCTTATTGGGAGAGTCGATCGGCATATGAGTGCCCAATAAGTGATTTTGACACCACGTGGTTATGTACCCCACAGAGAACTTTAACGCACCAACGGCCATTATTGTGCGAAACCCCTTTCAATCTAAATGGGCAATTACATTTCCGGGTTATGGAAGAACGCTTCCTCTTCTTTTCCAACACCTCATATTTTTCGGGTCTATAAAGCTCGCTTCGCTCACAACCAAATACGACCCTACCCTCGCGGACTATACTAGCCTTGTCAAATTTTAAAATTATCATGACCGGATGAAACTTACGACCAACTTTTTGACACCAATCAATCGTCTTATCCCGGTCATCAAAAATCTTCACAAGACAAACATTGTTAAATGAAAGGACATTTTAAATTAAGATTTCGAGTATAATTGTAAAATCATGTTGAGTACAATATCCATAAACAAAACATACCTCCTCAGTTATGAATTCGACTGTCTGGTCTTGATTAATCGCATTAATATCCAATCCTTCTTATATTTTCGCATCCTAACAATGCACACAATCAAACTATGTCATACAATAATGTCATACATTAAATATCTCAAAGTGTTGGAAATTAACTACGTGATATGGTTTTTTACCATAGACGATGTGAAATCTGTAAACAAATCACGCAAATATTTGGGCGGGCACTACACCAAATCTGCCCATTTGTCAAGGTCATTGACCTTGACAAATCCAACTTGTCAAGGTCAATGACCGTGATATTTCGAGGCGAGACAACTTTTTTTGTCACGATCGTGTCAAGGTCAATGACCGTGACACGTTTGTCACGGTTTATAACCGTGACAAATCCGTGACCCTTTTTAAAAAAATTGTCACGGTCAATGACCGTGACAATTCTGGGCAGAATTTAAAAAAAATCTGCTGGGCAGTATGGCCACCGCCACTGCCCAGCAGTATATTTGTACCTGTTATAGCAATGTTGTACCTGTTCCAAACATCATATATCCAACACAAACTAAAGATAATGCAAATATATATTCATGACGATATAATCCAAATATTCAAAGTAAAAATAATATACATGACGAAATAATCCAAATATAATTAAAATGGACAAACTTAAAAATAATATTACCACATGTCTTGGATAAAACTGAGGAGGTGAGTAGGCCACACGACATACGAATTGACGCACCCACTAATATACGTCGTGCCGCATTGTTCGCGCAACCACAATAGGGAGTTCTCCTTCCCGGGTATGACATGCGTGACGAGCACCCTGGACTCCATCTCTTCAAGCACACGTCCATGGACTATTCCACCCTCGACGATATTCAGGTCCCTCAACCCCCGCCCTATCCGCTGGCCATCAAATACGTCCAATATGAACACGCTCGGCCAACCAATTGTCGACAATGGTCTGTTGGAGGGCGTCAAATAGGGAAGTGGATCGTCGAAGTACGAACGTGTCGGTGATGAAGCAGCGAGGTCCACATCCTCGTCATCCTGCGCCTCGTCCTCCCGCACCTCCTCCTCCACCGCCTTCTCCTTCTCCTTCCCTTTCTCTTTCCCTTTACGGTCTCCACCCAACGTACGCTTCATGAATGCGTACATATCTTGGACCGTCGCCTCCAAACGGGACAGCTTCGCGTCATGTGAATCCACCGTTCGAGCCAACCCGGTGTCGCTCGTCTCCAATCCGATGATCCTAGATTTGGCCACCCGCGAGCTCACTCCCCTTGTCCTCCCATTGCGATCAGAGTCAAGCACTTGGCTGAGTGCGTCTGTGGACAAAGATGCCTTGTCGGCATCAGACTGCGACTCATGCACTTCCTTAAGCTTTGCCTGAAACGACAAAAAGCACATGATTAGTAAAATAAGTAAACTAAAAAATTATAACGTAATTAACAATAATTAAACTGTCGGATTACTTACAATCGTGGCCGCGACGCTCAGGGACACCTCCTTGTCCTTACCCTTCTTCGTCCGAAGAGCCACATAAGTATCGAGCCTATGTGGCTTACCCCCTGGCCCACTCCCTACCCCCTGAAATAAAATAAAGTAAAGTAAACTTAGTATTGGCCCCGCAAAGTAAAATAATATCCAATAATATATTTCTGTAGTTATAGATAAATTAAATCTTACCTGCATCCTATGCTCCACCTCAGCGTAAGAGGTCCGGCCGGAGTAGTGCACGTCCGTCTTTTTAGACCGATTTTCCCTCCCCGATTGGTGAGATGTCAATTGTCGATCCTCGATCTCATTGTCAATGAACTTTTGCCATTGTGCCAATGAGATCGGCTCCTTGGGCGGGACGGATCCGCGCCATTGTAAAATGGACTCTCGTGTTTTTCCAAAGTACCGTGTCCGCATATTTTTCTTCCACGTCTTGTGTTGCTCCTTCAACTGCTCCAAGACAGAATCGCGTAGCTTTGGATCCAAGTTGAATTGTTCCTGTCCAACAAATACAATGTTAGTTACGAATAAATATAAATATAAATATAAATATAAATATAAATATAAATATAAATATAAATATAAATATAAATATAAATATAAATATAAATATAAATATAAATATAAATATAAATATAAATATGAAATTGAAATTGAAATTGAAATTGAAATATTCATATAAATATTACCTGTAGTGCCGCCCAAACAGCTAACTTGAGCTCATATGGCACCTCCTTCCAACTCATAAATCCCGGGCCGATGACCGTCTTTAGCAGCTCGAGGGATCTCGCTAATAGCTCCGACTTGTTTTCGACGGTAATCCCAAATTTTCCATATTTGGGGAGCCTAGGGGCGGAGGAGCCCTCGTCGCCTCCGCTACCACCGAACCCAGACGACATCATCATAAACAGCATCATCATCTTCGCCTTAACATCTGAAGGAGACATTTTTGCTGTAAAAAAAATGTTATTAGTACAGATAAAAAAAAATGTTAATAGTACACATTTCGTTTTACCTAATTGAATTAATTGAATTAATAGTACAGATAAAAAAATGTTTCTTCTATATTATAACGTATGTGTAAGTTCCGTCAATACCATTTCGTTTCAATTTTGTAATATTATGTTTTTTTCAAATATTTTAAAAGTTATTAAATGGGTGCCCCACCCCCACCCCCTGCCCCCCTCCCCCCACCACACACACACGCACACCTATGCACCTACGCGCACACACACACACACACACACACACACACACCACCCCTACCCACCCCCTGTTATTATCCAACTATTATCAATTATTTATTATCCAACTATTATCAATTATTTATTATCCAATTATTATCCAACTATTATCAATTATTTATAAAATTGATGTCTACACACACGCACACCTACGCACCTACGCGCAGAGACGAAGCTATATTGTGGCCAAAGGGGGCCATGGCCCCCCTTTAGAATTTCAAAGCCTTGATAGGTTTGATGGCTCCTAATAGTTAACAAGTTACATTTTATAAGTTAAAATATTATGGCAAGTTGAATGATGGTGTGCTAACCCTCAAAAAAGTTTGATTATATATACATGTGTGCAATATATATATAACAATCTATATGAGGTGTTTTAAGCAATTTTAATTTTACTTTTTATGTTTTATGAATTTATATACCACGGGTAAATTATTTCAATAACGTTTTATTTTGTTGTAAATTTATTCTAAATCTTTAATCTAATTAAATTTAGAGGTGGTAATTTAAGTGTGTTATACAAGAACTTATACAAAACCATATATAATTATGAAAATATATTTGTCACTTTTTCTACACGGTAAGCAATTAAATATGATTATTTGTGTCATATATAAGTAAAATCGGAGTTTATTATTTGTGTTTTTTGATCATGTCAATTTTTTTTGGTTCGTAAAAAAGGATCAACCTTAATTCACTAACTTCATATTGCATGCAAGTCGTCTTAATATATTCGTCAAAAATAATTTTCACTAATTAAATTCAATTCATCATATATTACTGAAATCGAGATAAAATCCTAAGCCAAAATTAGTCAACAATCAAACCGATCAAAATAAAATCGACTAAAATTGGTTCGGTCAACCAACCATAATGTGTCTATCTGTCCGCCCGGCCCCCTTTAAGTGTAATTCCTGGCTTCGTCCCTGCCTACGCGCGCGCACACACACACACACCCCACCCCACCCCACCCCTGCCCCCCTCCACCACCCCCTGCCCCACCACACACCACCACACACACACACACACACCCCACCCCACCCCCTGCCCCCCTCCACCACCCCCTCCCCCACCACACACCACCACACACACACACACACACACACACACACACCCCACCCCACCCCCTGCCCCCTCCACCACCCCCTCCCCCACCACACACACACCCCGCCCTGCCCCCACACTGCCCCACCCCGCCCTGCCCCCTACCCCCACCCTGCCCCATCCCGCCCCACCCCCCACACACGCACACACATACACACATATATATATACACATACACACATAAATATACACACAAATATATATATAAATGGAAGAGAGTGAGAGAGAAAATCGACCTGAAAGTAGAGAGAGAGAGAGAGAGAGAGAGAGAGCAGCGTCGAGAGAGAGAGAGAGAGGAGGGAACGACGGTGGGGAAAAAAGAAGGGGGTAGGGTTTTAGCTGTAAATATTGTCACGGTCGTGTCAAGGTCTTTGACCGTGACAACTATTTAAATTATTGTCACGGTCATTGACCGTGACACGACCGTGACAAGTAAATTTGTCACGGTCTTGTCACGGTCAATGACCGTGACAATTAGTTGTCACGGTCGTGTCAAGGTCAATGACTGTGACATAAAACGCGTATTTTTTGTCACGGTCAATGACCTTGACAAGGCTGGCCGGCTGAAAGGTGACAATTTGCTCATTTTGGTGTAGTGGAGGTTGATGCCATTTCTTATTCGATCATACTCGATTCACGCATATTCTCTTTCTCGATGGAAGCATATTCAGTAGGTACACTCAGTACAATAAGATTGTCTATATCTTGCCAAAATGTATCATCTAGAATCGCGTCATCTAACTGAAACGATAATACAATAATCAGTACATAATGGCAATATAATAATCGTTACATGAATTATATCCATATTGAATATTTATATCTATATGCAAATTTGATATCTATATTAAAATTTTATATATAAAAACAATACCACGGTCAACTATAACCGTGGATATAAAAGAACAACCAATAGAGACCGTGGGGTATTTGTCACGGCCAAATTACAACCGTGGGTATAATACCACGACCACATAAGGCCGTGGTGAACTTATCACAGCCAACTGAAATCGTAAATATACAACCACGGCCAGGTGAAACCGTGAATATAAAATCGCGGCCAAGTGAAACAGTGAAAATAAAACTGCGGCTAAGTATCATTACATGGTCAAGTGTAATCGTGTGATGTTAGTCTACGGTCAAATGTAACCGCGATGTGTCATTATACAGCATATTGGGACCAAAACTCATTGTCACTTCCTGTGACGGGAAACCGTAAGTGCAGTCAATTCAGTTTTTTTTTTTCATCTTTTCATCATTTTAAATGTTGTTTCACATATTATATAGTGTGTAGAGGTGTTTTAATACCTCAAAACCATCAAACGAGCATTGGATATTCCGAGTTTGAGAAGCTTGATCATCAACTTTCTTTTCATCGCCCATTATAATGTAGCGCATTGATCCTTGGTTTTTACATATAAACAACACAACAAAAACCACAACAACATAACAAACACACGAAAATAGTGATTTGGGAAGAAATAGTGAAGATGATTTTGGCTAGGTTTAAGCATTGGTTTGAGGTTTTCGGTGGAAATAAGAACCGGTTTGAAACTGTATCTTTTGGTCGATTGTGGAGTTTTAAATAATTTGGTGTCAGTTTGTGTTTAATTTTTCGTTTAGTTTGAGGTATATTAGACATTTTACAAGAAAAAAAAAAGATACAACACTTTTAGGTGTTTTGGAGTAAAGTTTGGATTTAATTTTTATATGAAATTTTGGAGATATTTTTTGAGTGTAAATATCAACGCCCTTTTTAATATGATTAATGACATCATCGTACTTCGTATCATAAAAATACCCAAAAATTGTGCCTAAACGAAATCAAATACTCCAGAAATCAATGTGATTCGTGTCACTAATGGTAGTTGCATGACAGTTAATTTCCGGTTCTTTTCATTTCGTTCTTGGTTCTGGAAGTCAGCGATATCGTGCATCTTTGCATAATTTAATACAGCTTTATCAAAAGGGAAAAAGAAAGTAAAGACACGGTATAACTTCCCGAGAGATTTGAAAGTAAAAGGAAAAAAAAGAGCGGAAAATTTCACGAAAAGACAATAGAAATGATGCAAACTTTTTGGCTTTAGTTTAATGAAATTCAGCCCAAATAGCGTGTCTAATAGGTACTCTTTCTAAAAAGATGTGGTGTACTTCACTCCTGAACGTGATTTTTTAAAATATATACTGGAGAATTAAAAGCTAGTGTGCATGATTACATTTATACTTTTGAACTCGTATAACCCGTCAAACACTCACTCGTCTGTCGTCCACTCGTATTTGTTAAAGTTAGTTCCCAAAGTTTGTCCTACAATTGGACTTGGTGGTCAGTTGAACTGAATTTAAGTCCAGGGAGCAGAGTACGTTAGTTGAAAACTCCCCTCTCTCTCTCTCTCTCTCTCTCTCTCTCTCTCTCACACACACACACACACAGCTTCAATTCTTTTTCTATGGGGAAAAAGAAAAAAAATTCATGAGTTTTCCATGTCGGGTAGAGACCGAGTCACGCCGAATTTTTTGATCTTAACAAAGTCATCTTCTCTCGAAATCACCACATTCTTCATTTATTATACTTTTCATTTAGTCTTTGGATGATTTTATTTTGAGATTCTATGGTTAGAGTATGATGCTTTGGTGATTTTTTAATTTTTTACACGATAATTCGTTTATTATAATAATTAAAAATAATTTAAACATGACACGATTAACTGGTATAAATTTAAAAATAATTAAAACTTATATTCAAATAAAAATCAACTCGAGTCGAAAATGATGCGACTAACTCGAATTATCATCCCCTTCCTCATCTTAAATTTTAAATTTTAAACTTACGCAACATTTAATTCAGGGACAATAGTTTAATAATGGGGTAAAATAAATATTCAATTATTTAAAATTATATTATATTCACTTTTTCATTCAAATGATGTGTATAATTATTTTTTAATTTTATACAAACAAAAATAGTAACTATGGACGTGTGACATGTGTTGAACCCTTGTGTATTATTCACTCAATTGAAAAGCATATCATCCATACCAACCCCAGGCTCAAGGATAAATATGACAAATGAAATGAAAAGCAGAGAGCATAAATAAAATAAACATCAGTTTGACTCTATTGAAATTTTCTTTTCTCAACAGTAATCAAGTTTAAATTCTCAGCATTTAAGAAAGTTATATATACATATATATATATATATATTGTAGCTATGGTACATAATATATCGATTTTTTTAAATAATAAAAAAATTATTCTTGAGTTTAATTTTTTGTATGATATTTAAACATTTGAAGAGATTCATATAAACAAAAACGCAAAATAACATTTTTTGTGATTTTAAAAAAATCGATCCAACTTTCACACATTTTAAAGCACTTTAAAAACTATGAAATTTTGACTGTTTTTTTTTAAATAGAAAAAAATTATTTTGAGTTGAATGTTTTATACGATCCTTTAAAATGTTTAAATACCATATAAAAAAGTTCAACTCAATTTTTTTTTTTAATATTTAAAAAAAAATGCACTAACAAGTATGTATACTTGGTATCTCTCTCTCTCTCTCTCTCTCTCTCTATCTATCTATCTATCTATATATATATATATATATATATATATATATATACACACACACACATACACACACACACATAATAGGGTATGCCCGTGCCTGAATGCACGATGCTAATTTTTGAAAGTGTACGTCGTTGATAGAACCATACGTCTTATTTAGTTCGCAACATATAAACAATTTTTTAAATAACCTATGGTATAACCCTATTAGTTTAAAACAATTTGGGAAAAATTTTCTTTATTTATGAGACATCGTGTAATGTAGAAGAAAATTAAAGAGTTCTCTAATCGAAATCAAAATTGACATAAAAAAAATTACATCCGCAACTAATACCGAACACAAACACATTATGGGGCTATAAAAGTAAATTGACTCGCAATTAAAATCACATTTATTAAAGCGAATTGATACGGTCCGAAGGGCTCGTCCATATAGAGGTTAGAGGTTATAAAAAACAATGAGATGGGTTTTTTCAAGAAATCTTTGGAGTTGAGTTTTTTTATAATTTATTCCGTTTATTTATGTATATAAAGGAATGGCTTGATCCTTGTTTAAACAAACTTCACGCGTCTCTCTCTCTCTCTCTTAAAATTTCTCTCCCTCTCTTTTCTAAGTTTGTAAAAATTCCAACCATATTCTGACAGTCTAAGTTTGTAAATTCTTAATTTCCTCCTTAATAATAATATATGTTTCAGTTTATTTATACTATTTCAGTTTGTTTATATTGATAATACCAAAAAGGGAAGGAATAATATATGTTTCTGTTTATTTATACTATTTCAGTTTGTTTATATTGATCCTTCCCTTTTTGGTATTATCCTTACAAACTTAGAAGTGAGAGGGAGATAAATTTTAAGAGAGAGAGGTGAAGTGTTTTTGAACAAGGATAAAACCATTCCTTTATATACAGAAATAAACGAAATAAATAATTTCTAAGACAATTATCAGTGGGTTCCTCTATGATTGAAGATGGATGAGTTGTCTGTCTCTTGACGTCGGCTGAAAGAGACTGTGGGTCCTACCACTAATATTCAAGCAGACGCAATGCAAACGATTTGTTGTTATGTATCGGCGTGAGTACAGATGGGGCCATGGGAGCCACTTAGGTCAAATCATCGAGAGGAAAACTCCCATTAACACATCTGGTTGGAAAGGTAAAGTTTAGCGAAGCAAATAAAGCCTCCATAGTATGATCTATGGGGATTTCAGTGTCAAATATATCACCAATAATTTCATCACCCTCTGGATTTTGTGATTCCCCTGCTAAACAAAAGAATGGATTATCATTCTTAACAGATGTCATAGAAACTTCATCATTTGATGGTAGTGGGATAGGATTTTTATCCTCAGAATATGTAGTAGTAAAAGCTGTAGTAAATTGACTTTTCGTATAATCCATAACTCTCTGGAGAAGTTCTTGTTTCGTAGATTTTGGAAACTTATTTTTAATTAAAGCTTTTAAATCCATAATTGCATTAACACCAAGAGACATTTTCTTGAAAAAACTCAACTCCTATATCAGCTAAATTTACTTATTTCCACTTTCTTCTTGATTGCCTTTTGACCATGGTATATGAATGAATCTAATATCCATGAAACTGTGAAAATGCCCCCTGCTTTAGAATAAACATTGGTCAGGAAATATAAGAATGATACATATTCCTCTATAAATGTCACCTTGGTCGGAGAGAGGTCATCGAAGAAGAAAACTCGAGGAAGAGCCTGAAGGCGTCCTGCTTCTGCAGTCCTTAAGTGTTAGTAACAGAGAACTGATTTGACTGGATAGTGTGTCCACTGACGTCTATGTATATAGTAGGTACCACCTTGATAAAATATAGGTACATGTCACTTGGTGTTTCTTGTGTCCATTGCACACGATCAAGAGGATTTACAATACCAGGGAAGTAGTCTCCAAAAGTCAATCTACTGATCTTGTGACTTATGTTAAAACTATCCTTCTGAATTTAAAAAATAAACTTGTTTGCAATTACATCACAATTCCATCCTTGAATAAAAGGGAGGAGGGGGCACAAAACATTAGAGGGAAAATATAAATAAAGTAAGAGAAATTAAATTACAAATAAAAATTAGAGTAGATTCTATTATAAACAAAAAAAAATACTCTAATAGCAATAGACAATTGAAAGTGTGGTGTTTGGAAATAAAAGCCAAAATATTCACAAATGCCAAAAAACTAACTGATGACATGACATGTTGATAGGAGTGATAGTATTTAAAGTAAACCCATGTTATAACACCTCCAGCCTCTTATTATAAAATAAATTGCCCGTATGCAGGACAACTGCCTCATTTTCAAAACTTCCAAATGCCAAAAAAAGGACATCTAGCGTATGCCCATTTCAATGTCCCCACCGAATTGTATCCTAATTTATACACCGACCTATGAGCATAAAATAAAACCAAGTTAGTAGCAAAATCAAATAACAGTTCCTAATATATACTACTGTACAATTGGCAGGCCTATAACCATTGTGTATAATTGGTAAACTAATAATCGCATACATTCCATAAAATACCCCATAATTCTAAACAATTAAAAATAAATGAATTGAAATTTTAAAAAAATATAAAATAGTCCCTGACTCAAACTAAAAGACATTTTTAAAGTTAAAAAGTTTGATATAACTAAAGTGACTAAATATATTAAAGATGAGAACATTTCATCTGCATATGTAATTCAGTTAAAAAATGAACTAATTGTAGGCAACAAAAGAAACTGAGCAACGACACTTCTCCATTTCTTACTAATACATTCTTTTTAACAGTTCCTACAAACTCCCATTCGTTTTCCCAAAATAGCATACAAAAGTCTCAAAAGCCTGTGGTTAAAAAAAAACTCTTAGGAGGACCTCAAAGAAGGAAGACAATACAAAAGGCTCAGATTCTAAGTTGTAATTCGAAATCAACGAAGAATCTATAGAAAGGAAAATTTTCATTTCATTCATATTATCAGCCCTAAAAATTTACCTCAAATTCCATCTCAGAGGCCATCGTTTCCGTTCCCTTAACATTACTCACTAAAATCTTTTTGAAATTACCTCGAAGCATATCAACACCATCCTCAAATCCGATCCCATCTCAGAAACGATGGAGGGGGACACTTATTCTCATCCAAGGCTGTTCTTTTACCATGTTTGTGTGCAATTTACTTCTAATCCTGCTGCTTTGGAACAAAAGATGACTGCCATGTGGCAGCTCGAGCTCATCCAAGGCTTTTTAACTTAACACAAAAGTCTTCGTACCTGCAACAAATTATAATAAAGGTCATTAGTATTTAGGTTATAAACTGATTAAGAAATAAAATAATGAAATACTGATAGAGATCCCTTTAAAAAGACATGAAATTACATGGATCAAATTTAGGTTATGTGGAATAAAATCAAGCAAAAGATGGTGGTTCATTAATGGCACGTAATTGAATTGAATATGTTTTTGTACATTTTATTATGTTCATAAAAAGTTGGTATTGCAGCTCAATTTTCTTGCAACCTTTTTAGTTACATGTTAAATATACACCCTTTCCCAACCATACTACTAAAAAAAATAGAACCTGACGAGTATAGTTTTATGTTCTCTAAATTTTGGGGAGAGAAGGCTCACTTGAGTGAGATGTAAATATCAGATTTGGGGTTTCATTGTTATCTTTCGATCTAATCACGTCAAAATGAGGGGAAACTGAGATTTTAACGAAGCCTAAAAATTTGACTAAACCAGAATCGAAGGTGGTTGTAAGAGATATTTTCCAATTCGCATGATTATAGTACTTACCATCTAGTTTTCAACTACGTATGCCTCTAAAATTTCATCAATCCGCATGGGTGGGACAACATGCATCCAAGTGTTTGAAACCCAACCAAGCAAAAAGATAAAATAATATAACCCATCATGGGTGGGAGGAAAATCGATGAAGATGGATCAAACCCAAGCGTGTTGTCATTTTAGAGCATTCATACCAGTAACTCAAGGCATATTAGCAACAGAGGAGACGACAGAAGATCAAGTTCAAAACTAAAGTCATGGTTTTTAATCCCTCTTCTCAATGTTTCCTGAGCGACGCATAGTGATTTTTGAAATTTATCAAATCTGATAAAAGAAATATGTAGGATAAATTTATTATATTACCCCCTAAAAGTAATTCTTTTATGTTTTTAGTGACTATATGGCTTCAATATGCACCGTTAACTATCGTACGTCTTATACACCATTAAAGGGTGAGATATTTGAGTTAGATAATTAACTTCAACATTTATCTCTTGAAATAGATAATTAAGTTGAACATTTTTTCATGCACACAAAGTGCAATAACGGTTATAAATAAAGGTCTCAGTAGAATAAAAGCATTATGAAATTCACCATGGAAGACATAAAAATGAGAATGAAACTAAAACTCACTTTCTTTATAAGCCATTCTGAAACCTCCAGGTGCCCAAATCCTGGAAAAACCTGAACTTGTACATATAGGGAATAGAAGAAGCACACCTTAAGAGATATATCATATTATTATAACTTCTTAAACACAAACACTAACTAATGGAAGATGCAAAAAATAACTAACATATCATTTTAAAGAAAATTAAGATGGATTCAAAAATTAAGGTTCCTTTCTAACATGGAAATACTTGACATTGAGAAAACTTGGACAAAATTGGGTCTAATAGGAAACACCTGTAAATACAAATAGAAAACAAAACAAATTTGAAAATTTTGAAAAATTAGTTAATAAGTTATTTATGTTTCAAACAGAAAAAATAGAGAGGGAGAGAGTGAGAAAGTGATTTCAAGTTTGTAAACACTATACCCCTAATATGTGAATGGTGAAACAAATATGAATAAAGGATGCAATATACTTCAACAATTCAAATATAATATGCAAATGACTAAAACAATCCAAGGAATGAATGAAGGTAAAAAAAATTGGAAAATAACAAATCTAAAATTTGAAAAATGGAATAAACATTATAAAAATAAGAAACATTAATTAAAAAAAATTCTAGATTCATGATTGTTGATGTAAAAAATTAGATTTGTCCTAATTATTTTAATCACAGATAAAAAGAATAAAGAAATAATAGACAATAGATTTTTAAAATGGTTCGGCCTTGTAAGAATGGCCTACGTCCACTGTCTTTGTTATTGCTGACTGTTTGTTTGGAATTCTCGAGAAATGGTTTGCTCAAGAAATTTCGGTACCCCTCCAATGAGGAGGTTACAATGTACTTATAGCCTTGAGGCTGTACAAATGAAAGGACAATGCATTGTTATCTAGTAGACATGTACATCTGCATGATAATAAATGAGCATTAAATGCGTAGTCGTCTCCTTGATTATCCTGATTAGAGTGTTATGTTGCTCGGACCGCTTAAGCTTCTCGGACCGCCTAAGTAGCTCGACACACTTGACCTGCTCGGGGCCCTTGAGTTCCTCGTGGCTTCTTAGTTGCTCGGTGATCTTGAGTTGTTCGATAGAAGTATATATATTTGCCACATTGGCAGACACGTGCTTGTAAGTGAGTGGTCCATGTCAGCAGACTAAATTTGGTATCAACAGAAGCCACCAATGTTTCGTAGTTTGATGATGAAGAAAAGTAAGGAACATTCTGCTGCTTAGATTTTCGGTTTGTATGGATTTTAGGTAAACTTTCATTGTATATAGCTCCTTTTTTGAGTGCATAATATCAGTCTTTTAAAGTATTTTGAATTTCCATAACCGCTTCAATTTTTGTGCCCTTTTTCTTCTTTTTAACCGTCGGATACGCAAACGTCCGCCTTAGTAATCATTGTTTTTCTCTATTACCGAGGTAAAGTATTTAAACGCCGCAAAAATCCTATCGTCTTTCACTTTTCAAACCTGTGTCTTTGAACTTTTCATTTCTTCTCTATCATGTGCGTTTGTTTCTTCCATTGTTCGTTGTCAACTGGTTCACTCTTCTCATGTAAGCTCTTCTTCCTTCTTTTTTACTTATTTTGTTCATCATGGTTTACCCTGTTGAATCTCTTGAAAAATTTCGTTCTGAATTTTCAATTCCTTCATGGGTCATATTAGAAGAACTTTCTGAACCTTCTGACTATTTTTCTTTGGCTGAGGGACATTGGTTCCCAAGTCTCTTTGTGGCTGAATGTGGCTTTTCTTTTCCTCTAAATTCTTTATGTTTGGAATTCTGTCAATATTTTGACATTGTACCTGCAAAAATAGCACCAAATACCTAGAGAATAGTTAATGGAGTTCATAGGTTGAACCAACTTCATGGAACCCATTTAGGGATTCCAGAGATTATGTATTGCTATAGATGGGTTGTCAGCGATAGTACTTTTTATTTAGAAACTAGGTTTTTGAATAGGGCGTTAGTTATCAATCTTCCTGATGCCAACAGGGATTATTTTGAACATGGAGTGGTAATGAAAAATTGGCAACACCCTCCATTAAATGGAGATGATGTATACCAAGGTCCTAGATGTCCTCCTTATGGTAATGGGATAGGTTGTTTTTATTTTTTGAAATCTTGCTTTCTTTGTATTTGATAAAATGTATCACTGACATTTAATTTTTGATTATTTGCAGCTGACAGCAAAAGAAAATCTCCCAAAGAAATTAATGTTAATTTAAAGCATTTGAAACTTATCTAGAGTTTGCACCAATCTGTGATCGAGGAACACATTAGATCTGCTTCTTATTTGTTGCAGTACAAAAGCTATACTTCATCCTTTACTGGTCGTCCAGTGGTGGTTGACATTGGCCAAGTACCAACTGCTGATACTAGTGTGGAAGGTTCTTCTTCAGAGTCAAATATTCCTATTGGTGACATAATGAAGAGAAGAAAAGCTCCTTCCTTTTTCAACAAGTCTGATTCTCCTGCTGTGGAGGCAAAGAGAAGTAAAAAAGATGTCCTAGAAGAGAGGATAAAGACTGTAGAGGTACCCCCTTATGATGCTACCAAGAAATTTAGCAAGAAGCTCCCTGTGGCTCCGAGCAAGATCGTTGAAAAGCCCCCTATCGTCCCAAGCAAGATTGTTGCTATCACTCCTCCTAGTGAGGTTATTGTCATATCACCAGCTAAGACAACGTCCTTAGTTGAGAATGTTCTTGTTCCTCCAAGGAGGTTAAAGAAAAATTCTTCTGAGAGACTTGCTGGACCAGTCTCTCAATCATCAACTGTTGAAGGTGGTGTTTAAACTTTTATTCCCCCGAGCTCCGCTGTGGGCTTAGTAAAATCTTGGACTATCCTAGAGGTCCCTGGCATTGAAAATTCTCTCACTCGTGAGAGAGTTACTGCTCTAGCTGCTCAACACATTGCCTCAGTAAGTATTATTGATCTGAGCCTTTTATTTTTTAATGCTATGTTCATACATTGACTTAGAGTTAATTCTTTTCTTAGCTGGTAACGTGTTTCAACAGCATTGTAAAAAGGGATGAAGCCATCAGGGCCTCCAGTTCCTCGAATGGAGTGGAAAAGGCTTTTACTGGATTAACCCAGTCTTTGAAAGACTCTCATCAGAAGTATGAGGAAAATAAAGTTTCTTGGGAGAAGCAGGTTAAGTCCGTTGAGCAGGAGAGAGATCGAGCTGTGGAAGCCTCCAAGGAATTGGAGAAGAAATTGAAAGAGTTTAAGAAGAACAATAAAGAGCTTGAGGAGAAGCTCAAGAATGCTGAAGAGCTTGACAATAAGCTCAAAACTGCTGAAGAGGAAGTTGGTAGACTTCATGATGTTGATCGCCAGAAACAGGAGGTGGAAGGAAAATTAAAGGCTGCCGAGGAACTTCTTATTGAGAGGACTTTCTTGGAGAAGGCAAAAAAGAAGAAATATTGTTAAAAAGTCCTTCAGCGCTGGTTGGGACAAAGGCTGGAACAAAGGCCTGGCTGCCATGTACTCTCAAATGGAGTTTGTCGGCCTTAAATATTTCAGGGATGGATGGGTTGCAGCTCTGCAGGAGCTAAAAATCGCTGAGAATTCTGAACTGTTCCAGCGACACACTCATGGCTCTCCTCCCTCTCCTAGAGAAGAAGAAGAAGATGAAGCTGCCTCAGAAGAATCTTCCATGATAATTGGGAACCAGGTCCCTGCTGTTGAACCTTACTCCGAGCAGCCCCAACCAGCAAACACTTCTGCTGAGTAGCTTTCATTGCCCTCCGAGCAACCAACCTCTTCGTCCAAGCCTTCCAAGGAAGTCTTAGGAAGCAAGGAGAAGGTGTAGAGTTGTTCGGATCTTTCTTCTCCTTTTTTTGTTGAATGTAATTTTGGACTATGTACTTCTTTTTGTGATGAAATAAAATAATTTGAACTTTGTTCGTTCGGCTTGATTTTTCTCTTCTACTTGCTCTGTCTGCATTCTTATTGATTCTTTATATCTCTTCTCTTTACTAGTTTATGGCTAGGATGGAGCTCTTGTCAGCTCATGACGCCGAACTGATGAAAAAATGCAATGACTATTTTAAGGCTGGTCGTGCAGATCTGAATGATTCTCAAGTCATTGATATCCTGGGTTCAGATGCTTCTGAACGAGCAGTTGAAGCTTACCAGTATCTGAAATGTTTGCTCGATCGTGCAGTAGCCAATAATGTGGCTTATTATGAGATGATTGAGGACCTCCAAGGAACTATCGAGGAACTCTAGTAGCAGTACAAAGAGTCCTCCACACTCTTGCACCAGGGGTACAAGAAGAAATATCAACAACTGAGTGCTGATAGAGGGTATGATAAATTTATATCTGCTTATGAGAAGAGAGAAAGTGTTCTGAAGCTTGAAGTCGAGGAGCATAGTCATATCTCCAAATTGCTAGAACAAGAAAACATTGCCTTACAAGAAGAAAATAAACAACTGAAATATGCTGCATCTTCCTCGGGAGCGTTGGTTCCGGTTAACGGTGAAGGTTTCTCTTTCTTGGAGGTTGAAAATGCCAACTTAAGAGATGAGTTGGAAACTTTAAAAAGAACTGGACCCTCCACTTCTACTCGTGGACGATAAAGATCTTCTTCTAGGGGACGAGCAAGGGTTGGTCAGGTTTCTATTGAAGATGCAAGAACTCAAGCAGCTTTGGAAAATCAAGCAGTTCAATTGATGACAAAGAATCAAGCTCTGGCGGAGATGTCTAAGAAGATTTTGAACCTCAATGAGCAACTTTCTACCCATAATTATGCTTTGGAAAATAAAGAACTTCTGGTGAAGAATCTTCACGAGCAACTGGAGAGGTTAACTTACCGATTCCATAAACAGCCTAGAGAATTTTGGATGGCTGGTTATAATGAAGCACTTTATCATCTTGATGCTCGTTTAGAACAGTCGAACACCGAAGGGTATAAACAGGACTGGTTGAATGCTCTCTGTGTTTTAAAATTGGAGAGGGGTCATTTCTTGTGGGATTACTCTACTCCTGGAGTTCTTGATCTACCAGTTCCTCCTTTCAAGCTTGACCTTAGTTGGATTCCAGCCCGAGCCATTCCTCGCGTTCTAATCTCTAAGTCTCTTGATGATTATAGTCTTCATTCAAATTTTGAAATATCTCGCCCAGAACACCTGCTTGACCGTCCATCTATAATAAACGTCAGAATGCTGCAAGATCTGAATTTCATAAATTCCCCTTATAGTCTTGATGATCCTCCAGCTGGGGTACACCCTGTGTCAAAGGCAGAGGGGAAGAAACCCATAGAGTAGAATTTGTTCAATTAATATCACATGCGATCTGTAATTTATATAATTTGTTCTGGTCTTAATGAAGAAATTTAATTTATATCATATGTAGTTTTCTTTGTAATTTAATTGTCATTGGTTTGGAAATATTTTATAGAATATCTCTTTTACTTACTAATGAACATGCATGTATATCTGTAGAAAGACAAAAATGTCTTGTTTGTTTTTAAATTGCCGACCAACTAGGGTTGGTGGTAATTGAATGCCGACCAGCTTGAGTTGGTGGTTGCCGATCAACCGGAGTTGGTCGTGTTTATTTCCCGACCAATCGGAGTTGGTGGTAATTTAATCCCGACCAATTAGAGTCAGAAGAGATTATATTGCCGATCAATCGGAGTTGGTCGTATTTATTTCCTGACCAACCGGAGTTGGTGGTAATTTGATCCCGACCAACCGAAGTTGGAAGAGATTATATTGCCGATCAACCGGAGTTGGTCGTATTTGTTTCCCGACTAACCGGAGTTGGTGGTAATTTGATCCCGACCAACCGGAGTTGGAAGAGATTATATTGCCGATCAACCGGAGTTGGTCGTATTTGTTTCCCGACCAACCGGAGTTGGTGGTAATTTGATCCCGACCAACCGGAGTTGGAAGAGATTATATTGTCGATCAACCGGAGTTGGTCGTATTTGTTTCCCGACCAACCGGAGTTGGTGGTAATTTGATCCCGACCAACCGGAGTTGGAAGAGATTATATTTCCGATCAACCAGAGTTAGTCGTATTTGTTTCCCGACCAACTGGAGTTGGTTGGTGCATAGTGTGTAACATTAATACTCTGAAAATTTTCATCAAAAAGAGGGAACTGGGTAAAACATTCAACACTTTATTTATACTGAAGAAGACTCCATTACTTAGAAATTCCACCTACTGATAATACTTGCGTAGATGTTCTGCATTCCATGCATTCTTAAATTCTTCTCCTTCCAAGGTTTCAATCCTGTATGTCCCTAGAGGAACAACTTTTGTTACTCTGTAGGGTCCATGCCAGTTAGCTGCCAGTTTGTTATGCTTTTGAATTACTTTCTTCAGCACATAGTCTCCCTCCTTCAAATCACACTTCTTTTCCCTCTTGTTGTAAAATAGAGTTGTTCGTTGTTGGTATGCAGCATTCCTGATTGTTGCTTCTTCTCTAACTTGTTCGAGCATATCTAGATCTAATCGCCCCATCAAGTCACTGATAGGAGAATTTAAATTCAGCACCCTGTGTGTGGGTAGGCCCAACTCGATAGGTATAACAACTTCACTTCCAAATGCCAGCATGTATGGAGATTCTCCTGTTACTGCTCGCGGTGTAGTACGATAAGCCCACAACACAGAATGTAGCTCGTTAATCTAATTTGCCTTTGTATCATCCAGTCATTTTTATAAACCATTCAGCAGCATTTTGTTCGTCACCCAAATTTGTCCATTGTTCTGGGAATGGCCTGGTGTAGAGTGGGTCTTCAATATGTTTGACTGATGATAATATGCAGCAAACTCCTTGTTGTCAAATTGAGTTCCATGATCTGTGATGAATGCATGTGGAAGACCATATCTACAAATGATATTCTTCCAAATAAATTGATACACCTTGTCATATGTCATATCAATAAGAGGCTCAGCTTCCACCCATTTAGTAAAGTAATCCACAGTGACCACGAGATATTTAAATCCTCTCCTGGTCGTTGGAAGTGGCCCGATCAAGTCTAATCCTCACATAGCAAATGGCCAAAGGGACGTGATGGATGTTAATAATGCTTGGGAGTTCTTCGGACAGAAGAGAAGCGTTGACATTTATCACACTTCTTTACGTAAGATGTACAATTAGCTCTCATTGTCGGCCAATAATACTCCTGTGTTGTTATTCTTCGCAAAAGCGTCTGACCTGCCACATGGACTCCACAAGACCCTTCATGGATTTCTTCGATTAAATTTTTTACCTCGGAGGGGTGGACACATCTTTGTAACCCTGTTATAATTCCTCGTCTATATAAAATGCCATTGGTCAATACATAACGAGCAGCTTTAAACTTCAATTTCTTGGCTGCGAGTTTATCAGTTAGCAGAGCCCCCTCTTCAATGTAGGCCCTGATGGGACCCATCCAAGATGGTCCTAAATCAAGGGTAATAAAATTCATCATTAGATCCTCATTTATGCTCCATTCAGCTAGGATTTCTATTGGGATTGTTCTTCTTAGCTCGGTGCATGTGACTGATGCTAACCGAGCTAGTGCATCTTCTCTTGCGTTCTTTAATCTTGGTATTCTAATCAATTATACGGCATTAAAACTTGATACAACCTCCATTGCCTTCGTATGATACTTAATCATTAATTATCCTTTTACTGCATATACCCCCAGCATCTGATTTACGATCAATTATGAGTCACTGAATAGGATGACCTGCTCTGCCTTCATGGTTTTTGCCAAACTAAGACCAACAATCATAGCTTCATATTCAGCTTCATTATTAGAAGTTTAAATTGAAAGCGTAGAGCATAGTCCACATCGATCTCATCTGGGCTGTTTAAAATAATCCCTGCTCCACTGTCTGTATTGCAAGATGAGCCATCCACATATAGATTCCATATATGTACTTCATCATCAAACTTTTGATCGGACAGAGTTCCTCGGTGGAATATTTGTTGCTTTTTTATGTCCTCTTGTAACACTTCTTGCTGTTCATCGACCATCTTCTCTTGCTCATCAACCGACTTAAGTTGGCCGAGGTTTAAATTTGATGATCCTGTAACATCCACAGGCTGGTCGGTATCCAACTTCTGCTCTTTGGAGATGTCTGGATAAGTGAACTCTGCGATAAAATCTTCCACTGCTTTCCCTTTGAGTGACGACCTAGGATCATAAATTATATCGTATTCGCCCAATTCTACTGCCCAGTACATCAACCTTCTTAATTTCTCTGGTTTGTGTAGATTTTACCTTAACGACATATCTGTATACACCACTATAGTATGAGCTTGGAAATATGGCCTCATCCTTCTACTTGCTTCAATCAGTGCTAGCGCCAGCTTTTCCAGTCTTGGATATCTAATTTTGGCTCCTCGAAAGGCCTTGCTAGTATAATAGATTGGTTTGTGCACTCCACCTTCCATTCTTATCAACGCTGAGCTAACTGCGTTCTCTGAAACTGCCAGATACAAGTATAATTTCTCTCCCATCACTGGCCTGGACAACAATGGAGGTGCTCCCAGGTATTTCTTCAATTCTTGAAAGGCCTTATCGCATTCATCATTCCACTCAAAAGTCTTTCAGAGTGTTTTGAAGAATGGGAGACATCTATCAGCTGATTGTGACACAAACCTATTAAGTGCTGTAACTCGCCCTGTGAGACTTTGCACTTCCTTCTTCATCGTCGGAGATCGTAGCTCCAATAGAGCCTTGATCTTTTCAGGATTCGCCTCAATTCCTCATTGGTTAACAATATATCCGAGAAACATGCCTTCTCGTACTCTAAATATGCATTTGGTGGGATTCAGCTTCATTTGATATTCTTCTAGTTGATCAAAGGTCTGGCCTAAGTCAACTAGATGATCAGCAGCTTTCTTGCTTTTGTTAGCATATTGTCAACATAAACCTCCAGGTTATGACTGATTTTCTCTGCAAACACCTTATTCATCAACCGCTGATAGGTAGCACCGGCATTTTTAAGCCAAAAGGCATAACATTATAACAATAAGTCCCCCTCGGGGTAATAAAAGAGGTATTCTCCCTATCTTGAAGCTTTATTTTAATCTGGTTATAACCAGAATAAGCATCCATGAAACATAATAGTTCGTGCCCCGAGGTAACATCCACCAGTTGATCAATTTTAGGCAAAGGAAAATGATCCTTAGGGTATGCCCTGTTAAGGTCGGTGAAGTCTACACACATCCTCTATTTGTTATTTTTCTTCTTTACCATCACCACATTTGCTAGCCAGTCAGGATATTTGACATCCTCAATGAAATAGGCGTTTTGTAGCTTCTCTACTTCCTCCTGTATAGCTTGATTTTTCTCAGGACTGAACACCCTTCTTCGTTGCTTTACTGGCTTGATTTCCTTATTCACATTGAGCTCGTGACACAAGAAATTCGGATCTATTCCTGGCATGTCTTCATGACTCCATGAAAAAATATGCTTTCTTCTCCTTAGAAATGCTATCAATTCTTGTTTTATTAATTCATCCAAGGATGCACCAATTTGAGTTGTTCGTTCTGGATGCTCATCGTCCAGGACGACATTCTTCGTAGCCTCCATGACATGTCCTTTCATGAGTTGGGACTCATCTCTAGGGTCTAATGTTTTAATCTTCGCATCTTCTATTTGGTAGGTAGTAGTCTTCTTTCTGGATTCTTCATGCTCCTCCTGCTCGACAGATGAATAGTAGCATTCCCGAGATACTTTCTGGTCGCCTTTCACCACTCCTATTCTAAAATTAGTTGGGAATTTTAAACATTGATGTACAGTAGATGGTACCGCTTCGAATTTTTTTAGTCCTACTCTTCCCATGATGTTGTTGTAAGCTAATTGGACATTTTTAGCCATTACGAAGAAGAGTACTCTTTCCGCTAGACAAGCAAGCCATGTACCAATAAGCATATCCAACTTGATTGTCCCAAGTGAAAAAACCTTTTCGCCAGTAAAATCAAGGAGGGGTCTATGATATGGCTCCAATTGGGATAACTTCAAATTCAAACTATCAAAGCATGGATAGAACATGATATCTGTCGAGCTACCATTATCCACCAATACTCGTGAAATCACCACTTCCTTCATTCTCATCTTAATCACCAATGGGTCATCATGAGGATATAGTACACCTGCCAAGTCGTTCTTAGAGAAACCAATGACCAGTTTGTCCTTATTCACCTTCCTCAGGCGATCATCTTTATCCAGATTTATTTGCTGAATGTACGAGCAAGCTTGAGCCTCATTGAGGTAAGCTTTTCTCTTAGCATTCATATCTCCACCTCCTGTATCTTCACCTATAATGACATTACATTCAAATGATCCAAAATGGATAGAAAATACCTCACGTTCTGGCTATTTCGGTCTTTTGGGGAGATAGGGGTCATCTTGGTCATCATCCGGGTCTTCTTCATGACTTCTCTTCTTATTTTTTTTTGCTCGACGAGGAGATCTAGACCTCTGCCTTGCTCGATCGTTGCTCTTTCCACCATTTCGACGATCAATATACTTGGCCAGCCTTCCTCGTCTGATGAGTGCTTCAATTTCATTCTGAAGAGCAATGCAATTTTTGGTCGTGTGACCATGGTCTTTATGGAACTCATAATATTTGGACTTATTCCTCTTGTCAAAATCTGCCTTCATTTTCTCTGGCCAGTTCAGCTCTTCGCTGTTCTTGATCTCTTCCAGAATGTGGTTTATATCTACTTTTAAAGGAGTATAATTTCCAAATTTCTTCAATTGTTCCAATGCTTGCTTTTCTTTTAAATGCCTGTTACCACCATTGTTCTTCTGCTCCTTCTTCTCAGCCTTATCAACCTCAACCTTGGTCTATTTGGTGTCCATATTCTTATTCGCAGCCATAGCTTCCTCGGCATTCATAATCTTGGATGCCTTTGCCATTAGTTCTGCCACGGTTCTAGGCGGATCTTTGGCTAGAGTGTAGTTCAATTTATCTGGCAACAGTCCACTCATCAGAGCAGTAATTGTTGTCTTCTCCTCATAATCAATTACCTCGAGCTTCTCATTATTGAAATGAGTAATATAATCTCTAGTGCTCTCACCTGCCTTATGTCTAACATTTAGCAAGTGTGCTACTCCTTTGACTGGCTTTGCTCCAAAACAAAAATTTCCAATAAAGAGTTCTGCTAGCTGAAAGAAGGTCGCAATTTTCCCCGGAGGAAGGTTATTGTACCACATCTGAGCAGATCCGGTAAGGGTTCCTAAAAATGCCTTGCATCGCATCTCGTCTGGAACAGCATTGATATCAGCAGCTGCCTAGTATTGTTCTATATGGAAAACAGGATCAGTTTTTCCATCGTATTTTGGTGTTACTACCGGGGCTTTAAATTTTGACGGTGTGGGAAAGTCCACAATATCTTTTATGAATGGTGTTCTTCGGACAAAAGTCCTTTGTAGAGGATTTTTGGTTTTAGCCATCTCCCCTAATCTATCCTCCAACCTTTTAATTTAGCCCTTCCATGCATCATTTCCTTCCTCGATCCTATTGGTTCGAGAAAATGATCGTGTTGAATTTTCCTATTGGGATCTTTCATGACGAGCAGCTGGTCGTGATTGGGTAGAGCCTTCCTTTAAATCAGATGGTCGTTGAGCGTTCCTCGACATAATCATAGGGGGACTTCTATTCCTCCTAGGACCCAAACGATCAAAAGGAGAGACTTTACTCAATCTTTCAAGAACACTTGTCCTTTTTGGGGATAAAGTGATGTTTTGTTGAGTGTTTGTAGCTCACACCGAGGAAGTCCATCCATACTGATAAGAAGGATCATTAGATCTCTCAGTACGATATGAATCAGTTCGTCTGGACTGAGATTCCTCTGGGAATATCGTTCGCCTAGTTCGCGAAGAGAGTAAACGAGTATTCCTCTGAACGCTTTATTACCCTGATTGGGCTGGCACTCCGCCCGGAACGGTTTGTATGAGCTGACGTATGGTTTCTTGCATGGCCGTTTGCCCTTGGTCCAAATTAGCCATTATACCAGCCATATCTTGAACATTTGGAGGAGTAGATGGAGGATTTGGAGGGATCCCAGCATTTCAATTGCTAGATTTAGGATGATCAGCCATCGGTGATGAATTATTTTGGTGAAAAATGATAATTACAGTCATTTCCCACAGACGGCGCCAATCTGTTGATGTAAAAAATTAGATTTGTCCTAATTATTTTAATCACAGATAAAAAGAATAAAGAAATAATAGACAATAGATTTTTAAAGTGGTTCGGCCTTGCAAGAATGGCCTACGTCCACTGTCTTTGTTATTGCTGATTGTTTGTTTGGAATTCTCGAGGAATGGTTTGCTCAATAAATTCCGGTCCCCCTCCAATGAGGAGGTTACAATGTATTTATAGCCTTGAGGATGTACAAATGAAAGGGCAATGCGCTGTTATCTAGTAGACCTATACATCTGTATGATAATAAATGAGCATTTAATGCGCAGTCGTCTCCTTGATTATCCTGATTAGAGTGCTATGTTGCTCGGACCGCCTAAGTAGCTCGGACCGCTTAAGCTGCTCGGACCGCATAAGTAGCTCGACACGCTTGAGCTGCTCGGGGCCCCTGAGTTCCTCGTGGCTTCTTAGTTGCTCGGTGACGTTGAGTTGTTCGATAGAAGTATATATATTTTCCACGTTGGCAGACACGTGCTTGTAAGTGAGTGGTCCATGTCAGCAGACTAAATTTTGTATCAACAATGATATTTACCTTAAACATTATCACTTCATGAATATAACCCACATTTGAAACACAAAACACATGAAAAAGGGTTTTGAAATGAAAAATAAAAATATAATCACCATAGGGGTTTTCTCCATTAAACTGATGAGGTGAATCTTATAACATACCTTCTTCTCCTCCAGGGACAAAATCGAAGAACCCGGAGACAAAATCAATACTTATATACCAAATCTAAGAATCTAAAGATAAAATCTTAAACCTTTAGAGAGAGAGTAACTTTCCTATAATGAGATGAAAAGTTCAGTTTGAACATTTTTGGATCTCAACAATACACTTTTAATTTGTGTATTTGTGTAAAGCTTGGTTGATTCAAGCCCTTGTGCATTTGCTCAAACACCTAGGTCCATCTCTTTGTCTTAACATTGCTCCCATTATCAATAATCAAGAAAATTTAATATCACAGTTCTAACATGAATAGAACAGAGGATAGGTAAAACAGTAATATATTTAGAATTTTTTTCATCTGAGTGTTAATAGTCAAATACAAAAATCATATCTGAACATAAAATGGAATACCTATTCATGATTTTCCGTACCAAATAAACATGAACATGTTAGTAAAGGGGACAAATATGCAAAGTAAAGGAGAAATCAAATGCAAAATATGAATTAGAAATAAAATAAATTAATAAACTTGTAAAAAAACAAATCGGTCATTAAAAAGTGAAGAGAGAATATACCAGATATGAGTCATTAAAAAATAATAATGGGTTCCCGTTGATATTTAACACATCTGAGTCACAAAAAAGAAAAAAAACAAATTATTAGATCCGATGGAGATCCAGTTGAATGGAGTGGCGGTGTAGGATGTTAAAGGGAGCCATTATGGGAGGCCTATTGGGAAAGGGTGTCATCGTGTGAGTGTAGGAAGGTGAGGAAGGAAGCGTGGGAGGGTGGGAGGGGAGAGAATGAAGGAGGCGATGAGTGACTGATGTTAGGGTTTGTTTGTGAGGGTAAGTTCCTGTGAGAACAGGGAGGAAGTGAGAGAGGGAGGCGGATGAGTGAGAAGAGGGAGCCTACAATCTAAAATCGTGGGTTAGGGTTTTCGGGTCATGTCTTTAGTAGGAATTAATCCAATCCCTCTATTTCTAGCATTGTTAGCTTCAATCTGAACTGTAAGGTGGCTTATAAGCTTATGAATTATGAAAACACCATTGATCCTTATTATATATATATATATATATATATATATATATATATATAAATACAGTCCTCCTCTTGTGCGGATTAGTCCACATTTTAAGAATGCGAAATGGACATGTGTCACCTGACGGTGAGCTCAGAAAAGAGAGAGAGAATGTGCTTATAATTTAAGCGATAATTTTCAGGGACACAAGTCTGGTCCGCATTCTTAAAATGCGGACTAATCCGCACAAGAGCATTATATATATATATATATATATATATATATATATATATATATATATATATATATATATATATATATATCACCTACATAAATTGACATACTTTACATTATAAGCTCATGTACCTTATACATTACCTATCGCTTGACAAGGCAGATCTAATTAATTAACGTGTAAATGAGTTAATCTAATTACTGAATTGTTTCTTGGGAAACATAAGAAAAAATCGTTTAAAACACTTTGCATATGTGGTTTCTAACCTTTGGAAAAATCCCCAACTTATTTAATTTGTTGCATTGAGAGCTTAACGAGGTGGTGGCGGTGTCACAATGGTTTGATTGCTTCATGAGAAGTATTATTAATTTAAGATGCAAATACTTCTTCATAGATAGGATCTGCGTACTTATAATCTCAGTTGTAAAGTTTCCTAATTACATGACCTCTTGTTTTGAGTTCAAACACAATTCTGCAATTTTGGCAAATTGATATTTAGGCATATTACTCATTCCTATTTTGTGGACTTTTTGACTTGAGTCCAGGTACGCCTGTCAACGGGTTGGAGACGGGTCGGGTTTAGGGAGATCCAGATCATGTAATCGGGTCTTCATCGGGTTCGGGTCCGGGTCTTCATCGGGTCTAGAATATTAGATCTAGACTCGGATCCGTTCGGATCTTCGGGTCTCAGGTTCGGGTTCAGGTCTGGCAAAATATATACATTTATTTTATATTAATTTTATACTATCCCCTTCTATATTTTTTAATCTTAAATTAAAATATTTTGTAATGTATTATAGAATGTTATTAATATAAATAAAACATATATTATTTATATTTATTATATACATAAATATATATTTTATATATATTACTTACATGTTATATTGATAAGATATATTTATAAATTTATATAAATTTATAGTATATGTATATATATTTAAAAAATAATAATATACAAACCGAGTCGAGTCATCGGGTCAGGGTCTTGTATAAGATTCAGATCCTACCCGTTTAATAAACGGGTCTTCGGATCTTTGGGTCTCGATTCCAAAAAAATATTCTCAGACCCTATTATACGGATCGGGTCCGGGTCCAGACCCAACCCATTGACAAGCCTAAGTCCAGTTATATACGTTTTAACTTAAAACGTGCCTTATATCCAAAATATTTTTCTTTTTATTATTACTGTTTCATAAGGTCAGCCTATATATAAATTTTTGTGTAAGGAAATATTGATGGGACGATTAGACATAATTATAAGTTACTACTGTGAGTGATAGTGATAATAATAATAATAATAATAATAATAATAATAATAATAATAATAATAATAATAACAATTGAGCATCAAGTCCACCAATAAGTATCCCGACATCAAACTCACGCAGATAAATGTCATCATTTGGTAACTAAAACTTCTTAATTGGGATTGTCCACATTCAACTCATTCACACAGATAATTGGGACTGTTCACATTCACACAGATAAATGTCATGGTTCGGCCCGAGTTCTGTTTTTGTTGGGGCTCTTTATTTGTACAAATTAATTCTATGATTGGTTTACCTGATTCTGCATTTAGATTATTCACTAAATATTAAAATAAAATTTGGTAGGATATAATTGGTAATTTTTTTGTCATATGGACCTAGTTTTTCATATTTGTTCATCACAAGAATTAAAAGGAAACAGTGCTTGTATTACAGTGATAAATTTTGGTCGGGCAGCGGTGGCACACCCAAACCATGCACAGTGTATGTAATTTCCCTTTCAAGGGTTATGATACCCCAAGGTCATTCATTCCTTAAGCCTAAACAATGAGAAAATATACTACTGACTTTTGTTCTATACTTTCTATATGACTCTCCCACTTTGTTCAACTAAGCACTAGTTCAACCACTCAAAATGGGATAATTTGATACCGATTTCTCATTCACCTATTAATGGTTTTGAACACATGAATAAATCAAGTTAATCTTGTAACACCCCAAAATTTTTAGATCCGTAAATAACTCAATTTAAATTAAAAATCAAATAAATAAAATTTTGGATTTAATTATTTTGGTAATTTAAAATGTTGGTTTTTATATATAGATTAAAGTTTTAATCAAATTTGAAATTGTGGAAAAATATGATTTCTAAAGTTTATATTAATTATGGGCGACTTGGGGGGCTCCTATTCAGGGGTGAATCGATTCGTCCCTTGGGGCGAATCGATTCGCGCCGAACAGAGCCACAAGATTGGGTTAGTGTTTAGTAATTATGTGTAATTAAAACTCTCCTACTTTCCTATATAAATTAAACTCGAGATTAGGATTTTTCATACACTTTTATATCAATCCAAAGATCAGTAAACCCTTATATTTTAATCTCCTCTCATTTATAAAACTCAAGTTTTGGATATCCAAATCTAATTTTCTCAAGAACGTCCAAGAACGGATCTTTCCTAATTTTGTGAGAGGATCGCAACCATGTAATCTGATTTTCATGGCGATTTCTTAACAGGCATGAATACTTTTTACTGTTCCCCTTAAAATATGATATGTTTTAGATATTTCATCAACCTTAATAATCATGATTTTCTTAAAAATTAATTGGGAAGATTAATTAGAAAAAGTGAGAAATTTCGAGACTGTTTTTATTCAAATTTATAAAATAATATAAGACTAAAAATAATCGCATGCTTAGATTAGAAGTTTGGTTTACGATAGAATTTTGGGATTTTCGCACATTAGAATCTAAAATCTGAATTTATAATTGAATTTCACCTCATATAATCATGTTATTAATGTGTACGTTGTAGATTAAATTATTGTTAGGTGATATAATATTATATATGTAAAAATGGAATTTTGTGTTGATTGTTGAAATATAACTTGTTTAATTAATTTTGATTAAACAAGCGTAATTTGGATGAAATTGTAATCTTGTGATAAATTGGAAGGATTGTAGAGTCAAATAAAAAATATGCTTTATGTGATTATGGTGTGTGCTAATAATTGGAGACTGCGGGGATGTTGAGATTTTACGGGTAGCTATGCTTTTGCCTTTATTTTTAGGTTGCTTTCTAGGTATATGACTAATATCCAGGCCTCGTTGTTGTTAACACTTTCTAGGTATGGGATTAGGGAGTATAGGTTCGTAAGGTTTGGTATTTCCTGGGTGGGGCTAGGTAGTACATCATTACATGTTTTTCGTTAGCCTAGGTGGGAGACTAGGTGGTGATTTGTGGTAGGTATTTCTCCGTGGTGATAGACTAGGTAATACTTATGGTGGGGTGAACTTTAGGTATGAGACTAGGGATGGTTTTAGGTTGTGATACCCAAATAATGGGCGGGGCTAATATTGTTTAAAGAGATCTTGAACGAAAATTAATAATTAATGCCTAAGATAATAAACGGGTATTAAAATGAATTTGCATCGTGAGTATGTGCAGGGCCAATGAAAATGGATGAACTGGATATAGCGAAGTGGGTGGGTGTTAGTGTCACGAGTATGTACGGGGCTAATAAATTTGGGAAAACGGGTTATAGTGAGGGGAGGTGTGTGTGGTTTATAACAGTGTGAGTGCGCTAGGAGTATGTGCAGGATCAATAGAAATGTGAACTAGCTATACTAGTGTCGCACTAAATAATAAAATTTATTGCATTAATTTAATTAACAGTTGTGAGAATTAATTTAATGTTGTAAACAATAATTGGACTTGAATAATGGGGTGGCTTAGTTATGGGGGTAGTTAGTGATGTTTTACTTTTCCCGCATAATATTGTATCGCATAATTTAAAATACTCTATTGTAATATTTATCATGTATGATGATTATGTCTAGATTCAAGGATCTTAATTGGGAGGAGTAGTTGGTATTCATGCAGTGGGATCTGACCCATTGTGTTGACTAGCATTTTAGGTTTAGTCATTGGGGTAGCTGCGTAGGATGGATTAGAGATCTTTGAAGTGAAGCTGGATATTTATTATTATCACTTTAGTAGTTTAGATTTATTTTCATTCAGTCGTTTTATTATGAGACAGTTACTTATGGATTTGGTGGGCCATTTTGGTTCCACAATTGTTTGCAGTTTTCAATAGAGATTTGTATTTGGATTATTTCGTTAAGTATTATTCTATCTTTTGGAGTTGGATGTTATATTTGGGATTTAGCATGGTAATGGATTTTATTGGATGAATGTTTATATTCGTTGGATCAATTCAAATTATATCTTGTGGAATTTTTTTTAAATATCTCATACTTTTGTTACATGATAAGAATGGCATTTTATTTATGACGCTCGACGTAGTTTGGCAATAGGGCTTGATCACCCCCAACGTTAAAATGCGCGGGGTGTCTCAGATGGTATCAAATCATGGTCTTTGGTCTCGTAAGCTGTGAGTTCATTTAGGTTCCACATTGCCTATCTTTGATTCCTTTTGATAATTAATACTCTTTAGTTTTCCCTGGGCTGATTGTTATTGTTCCTATTCTTTCAGATGGAGAATACTAGGAGAGTTGGAGATAGGAGATAGGTTTTGATTTCTAGTTTTGCAGTTCAGGAGAAAAGGAAGAAGTTTCTTTTGGGTGACGAGGAGTTAGAGGTTATCGTTCGTGAGGCCACAACGGACGGTATTGAGTTAGAAAGACAGAGGTGGGGACACTAAGAGGCACAACAACAGGGTGTACCCGCTTCACTTTGGGACAAGGTGATGGCTAGTTTCCATAAGGGAAATCCTCCCACTTTCGCAAGGGGATCTGACCCAATGGTTGCTCACCAATAAAGACGTGATATCGAAAGGCATTTGAGGATGGTGGATTGTACGGATGTGCATAAACATATGTTAGCTACTTTTAATTTGACTGAGGATGCGTTGTAGTGGTGGAAGAGTGTTCCCACATCTGAGGATAGGTACTGTTTGAATTATGGAGAGTTTTTGGTGAAATTTAATGACATATATTTTCTTTATTTGACTAGGAGTACGAATAAGAAAGAGTTTTTATATTTAGAGCAAGGATCGAGGTCAGTTAGTGAGTACAAGCAGGAGTTCACGAATCTGTCGTTATTTATATTGGAGGAGGTGAATATTGAGGAAAAGAAGATGGAGTGTTTCATTAAGGGTCTAGCACGGTCGAGTAAGCAGATGGTTTTAGAGAATCTGGCGTACACTACTTAGACTCAGGTGGTGGACGTCACACGGTGTTATGGCAAGAGAATGTGAATTATCAAAAGAAGTTAGGTAAGAGGAATGCGATAAGTGGTTAAGGTGGGGAGAACAAGGGTCTTAATTACCAACCATGGAAAAGGAAGCGAGAAGTGAAGGAGCAGCAAGCCTTTTAGTAAGGCAATAGTGCCTCGCAGGGCCCTCGGGGATAGGGGCAGGGACAACAGGGTGAGCGAGCGTCAGCTAGGAAGTTTGGACATTTTAGAGGCGTGTGTTACAATTGTGAGGATGAAGGACATCGAGCTATCAGATGTTCGAAGAATCAGGTCCGACAGAACCAAGGGCCTCCATCGCCGGCAGCACCAGGTGCCCAAGGAGCGCCAGCAGCACCCGCAGTGGGTAGATGTTATTTTACTTCCCGCTCGGGAACCTTAGGCAGGGCAGGCTTAGCAGGAGCCAAAGCGTGGCTAGTGGAATATCATGGTACGTGTTATTTTCACATTTATACTTATACATATAGTTGAGATATATATTGTATCTTTGTTCGTGGAATAGATACGTTTAGGATTGGGTGTATGGGCACTCAATTTAGGCATTATACGGGTAGGCATATGTAAGCCTTATTTTATTTGCGCGAGTTTATGTTTGGCGTTTACGCTTCGTCGCATTTCAAGGTCAAAATTTCATATTAGTGTGGGAGTATGTAACACTACGTGATTTTTAAAACAATAAATAACTCATTTTAAATTAAAAATCCGAAAAAAATGGATTTAATTATTTTTAGTAATTTAAAATCTTTGTTTATATATATATAGAATAAAGTTTTAATCAAATCTGAAATTAGGTGAAAAATTGAATTTTTAAAGTTTATATTTATTATGGGCGACCCGGGCTCCTATTCAGGGGTGAATCGATTCGGCCCCTGGGGGCAAATCGATCCGCACTGGACAGAGTTGCGAGATTGGGTTAGTGTTTAGTAATTGTGTTTAATTAAAACTATCATACATTCCTATATAAATTAGACTCAGGGTTTGGCTTTTTCACACGCTTTTATATCATTTCGGTAGAGGGGGCTTAAAGGTAATTTTGAGATTAGAAGTAATTCCACATTAGCAACAGTGTTTTGGGGATTAAGGCACCGTGGCAGCTCAGTGTGGCAGCTCAAGCGAGGCAGCTCAGCGTGATAACTTGTAGTTTAGCTTGTTGTATTAGTCATATTGTATCTTTGTTTATATTGACTATAAGCTATAACGGTTGTAACCATGTTACGAGAATAATAACGAGTTTCAGTGTGAGGTCAAACGGTACTCGCAAGAGACCAGGCTTGGCAGGGCCTGGGAGAGCTTTCATGCTCTATCAAATGACCTCGCCGTGAGAACTTTAGAGCGATATGGTTTGGAGGATTGAGAAGTAAGGCACCATTGGGGCTTGTCCTGACCATCTTAGATACACCTGGTAAAACACCGAAGTACCCTGACCATGAAACCTCGGGCGGAGGAGCTTGGAGTTCCATCGGGCGTTGAGTTGTGAACTAAACAACCCTCTACTTAATGTCACATCTACTGTAGGTGATGTCACTAGCCAGCTAAAATAATATCAGACCTGCACTTGAGTAAACCACCGTGGTATTTGGGACTGTCAGGCAGTTGGTGAGCCACCTCTGCGACAACAGCCCCCTGACACACAGTGATTAGGCAAAAGGCATACCTTGGCATTTAATGTTTATGACGTGGAGATAACTAGTGCATCAGGCATTTAATGTTGTGACATAAAGTATGAGGGATGTCTTTCATAGTCTTTAATGACAGATTTACCTCGGGTGTGGTGTGTGTGGGGGGGGGGGGGGGGGGGGCTATTTAAGGACCCCAACCACCTTTGAGGAGAGAGGATATTTTGAGAGTTCAGAAGTTATTACTAAAGAGAATATACATCAAAGAGAGTTATTACAAACCAGAGGTCTTATTCACTCACCATTGTCATTTATTATGAAGCTTTTAATACGTGATAGAGATTCTTGAGGGTTTTTGGTGTGTTTGCCTGCCTATCAAGGTTTATCTAGGGTGCTTACTTCTCTCTCCCTCTAGATAAGTTACTTATAAGTTCTTTAGTATCTTCGGAGTTATACACGAGAGATTTGTGAGTTTAAACTGAGTCTTATCTTCATTGGGTTTGTGTTTGCATGCTCTATCACTAATCTAAGGTTTTGGATAATTAACTTATCATTACCGTACTCAAAAGGGGTTACGCCTCCATCTTATCTAAACTACACTCTTACATTTGGAGACTTTGTTGGGGAGACATTCTTCTAAGTAAGAAGTATGGCGCAAGATAATGTTAATCGAAGGCTCAACTTTAATGACGTCTAACACAATGAAGAACAAGCTACGAGAGAACTGGAGGCTCTAAGGGATGGGGTTCCTCAAATAGAGGTACCTCCAGTTCAGGCGATGACAGGCGCTCCAGGGGTGACACAAGCTTCCACGAGTGCAGCGTTGGGACCCACTCAGGTGGCGCTCCTCATGAGTAAGTTTTTATGATTTTTGGCAAACTCCGATAGCTTCTACAATGCTGGGAGGATCGGAAGCCAATGCCTTCGTAATACCAGGGACAGTCCCAACGGCCCCACAAGGTGCAGGTGTAGCGAGAACGGTCCCAGCAAGCATACCCTCTATTGTGAATCCAGTAGTGGGAAACCTAAGAGTATCAATGGCCCTAGTGGTAAAGATTGTCCCGGCTGCAACGGGCACTCAGCCCATGGTCCCGTTGGTTGTTGTCCCAGTAGCATCACTCATGGAGGAAATGAGGAAGGAAATGCAGAAAGAGATGCTTAAGTTCATGAAAGCTTCATCACAATTTGCTGGCGAGGTAGATTTGGTTTATGATGACTTTCGAATACCTTATCCTCAGGAATACAGTGATGAGCCCTATCCAAAGGACTATATTCCTCCTATTTTTGAAAAATACACAAGGAAAGGTGGAAGCCCGAAGGAGCATATTAAGCGCTTTATTGAACACTTGGGAGCGTATTGCAATAATAAGAAGCTTAGGTTGAGGGAGTTTTCCAAATTCTTAATCGATAAAGCATATACCTAGTATTCCCATTTGGCCCCTAATAACGTTTCTACATGGGAGGAGATGCACGTATTGTTTGTCCAGAAGTTCTTTCTGGAAGAGGATGAGTTTACTTTGACCCAACTAGGTAGGGAAAAGCAACGACCTGAGAAAGAAGTGGTGGCCTATGTTCGAAGGTTTAGGGAAAGATCCCTCAAAGTGAGGGAGGAGGCCAAAGAACCCAAGTTATTGCATATCTGCACTGAGGGGTTGCTTCCTGAGTACATCTGCCATCTTATCAATGAGACGCGTGAGGGGACTTTTGTGGCGTTCTTAAAAGCGGCAAGAAATATCTCCTTAGTGGTGCGGCCCAATCCGGTGGTGGTGCCCATGGTGTTTAGGTAGCCGATGTAACCCGCTGGTGGGAGGTCTCATCCCCCACGGGTAGGGTACACCGAGGGGGGAGATAGGGGCAAGGCACCGAAGAAGGACAATAAGAGGAAGTTTAGAAGAGACAAGGAGGACCCACCACTATTACCTTATACATTGGAGGAAGCTGTCAGTTGTTACAACGCCATGGTCCAAGGGGGAACGGTCTATGATCCAAAGGATATTCCCGTTAGGGAACCCGATGCAGCAACGAAGGCGGATCCAAAGTACTGCCAGGTTCATCAGAGGATCTAGCATCCAACTGAGAGATGTTTCACACTGAGAAGAATCATCGATAAGTACGTGAAGGAAGGAACGCTACAAATCCCTCCATAAAACGTCAATAACAATCCGCTGCCAGCACATGGGGTAGGGCTGGCAATTTTTGACACGATAACCCGTTTATGGTAATAACCCGAACATGACCCGAACATGACACGATTAGCTTGTATAGATTTAAGATTACCTAAAACTTATAATAAAATCAAAATCATCACGACCCGAAAATGACACGAATAACCCGAATTGCCACCCCTAACATGGGGCCAATTTCGTGGTGTCCTATGATGAAGAAGCGGAGAGAGGAGAAAAAGAGTCAATAACGAAGCAGCAAGAGTACGAATAAGCTTTGGAAGGTTGTACTGGCTTACGATGAGGCAAGCGCCAAATATGTGGAGGATGTATATAGCGTCGAAGGTGAGGAAGAAGACCCAGTCCTAGAATACTGTGCAGTTATGAAATCCTCTAAGTTCACCTAGTTCTTCGACCAACTGGGGATACCAAAGGAGAGTAGGGTGGAGATAACCCCGACAATACTTGATATTACGTGGAAGAACGCACTCCCTTCGCTGAAATGGAAGGGACCTATGGCCAGGTTGGTAAGAAGGTTTCTGTCATAAGTAACCTTTAGCGATGCAGATAGGGATGTAAGATTCCTTCATAACAGGATATTGTATATAACTGCCAATGTCAACGGAGTTAGCTTTACAAGTACTCTTATGGATGGGGGAGCTTCCATCAATATCATGCCAATCAACTCTTTTCATGCAGCAAATATTCCATAAGTAAGGTTGGTCCCTATGCCTTTGGTGATTTCGGGGTATGATAACTAATCTTCCAAATCCACTGGGTACGTTAAAATTGGGATTGTAATGAGAAATCTGAGTTCCCACATCAAGTTCCACATAATAGAGAGTGTAACTTTCTATCATCTGCTAATAGGAAGGGTGTGGATGCACAACCAAGGGCTAGATCCTTCTACGTACCACCAATGTGCTAAGGCGAACATTAAGGGGATAGAGGTGACCATTAGGGCTACAAAAAGGCCCTTCACTATCGAGGAAGTTCACTTAGTGGATACGGTATTTTACATTGAGTTGGAGGAGGATGTTCGGGTCCTAACAAGAAGAATGAAGGGCGCATGGGTTCCCTCGATCAGAGAAAGGATGGGATCTTTGAACGAGCAGAGTAAAGAGGTTACAAGCAGCGCAAGATTAATGACCGAAGAAGCTCACCAGGTGGTCCCTCGGCCCCAAAACATCCCGAAGAAGCTCAAAGATAGGATGAGGCCCAGAGTGGATCCGAAAGAACATGAGGTCCAACAACAAAGCGTGCTGAGCCAGTTCTCAGGAAGAAAAATGGCCAAGGCTTTTAGAGAGAAGAAGAGTAAGGCAATCACCGCTACCATCAGGTAATGCAAGAAGGTCATTACTGAAGAAGGAAAGGTGGTGTATCGATTGTAAAGGTGTGAGTGCACGGTCCAGGAAGCTGATGATGAGGTTGACCCGACATATGAATGCTTTTTGGTTGATCAACGGGGATAATGTATGGTGATAGATAATTCCAGCATACAAGAATTTATAGAGGAAGTCACCGAGGAACCAGATTACATGGCAGATCAGCCGAAACTCTAGACACAAGAGTTGGAGCAGTTAAACCTGACAAAAGAAGGAGAAGATCCGAGGCCTATCTTCATCTCGAAGGATCTCAGTAAGGAGAAATGAGAAGCCTTAATTGCGTTGATTCAAGAATTTATAGATGTTTTTACATGGAAATACACGGAGATGGAAGGGTTGGACGAGGAAGTGAGTTACCATAAGTTGAACGTAATGCCTTCGGCCATTCCAGTGAAACAAGGAATGAGAACGTACAAGCCTGAGATGGATTTGAATATCAAGTAAGAGGTTCAACGCCTACTAATGGCAGGGTTCATCGTACCAATACAACACCCACTCTGGCTATCTAGCATTGTCCCAGTGGGAAAGAAAGACATAAATCAAATAAGGATCTGTGTGGATTTTAGATATTTGAATAGAGCTTGTCCCAAAGATGAGTTCCCTCTGCCCTCCATCGAGAGCCCGATAGATGCAATGGCTGGTCATGAGATGTATAGCTTCATGGATGGGTATGTAGGGTACAACCAGATCAAGATGGACCATTCGGATGTAGAGAAAACAATATTCAGAACCCCATTGGGTAACTTCATCTACAAAGTGATGCTGTTTGGACTCAAGAATGGTGGGGCTACTTACAGAGAACAATGATGGCAATTTTCCATGACTTCTTTCACAAGTTTATGGAATTTTATGTGCATGATTTTGTCATCAAGTCAAGGAAGGAGGAGTCCCATCTGAGCGATTTGAGGAAGGTGTTTTCCCGTTGCTGGAAGCTTAAATTAAAAATAAATCCACTGAAGTGTGTTTTCAGAGTGACGAGTCAGAAATTTCTAGGCTTTGTGGTTGATCGATAAGGGGTGCAGATGGACTAGGACAAACAACGAGCGATCTTGGAAATGCCATGTCCAAGAAAGACGAAGGATATAAAGAGTTTCCTCGGTACGGTCTCCTATCTTAGAAGATTTATGCCTGGATTGGCCGAAATAACACACCCACTGATGCAGCTGCTACGAAAGAACACGAAATTCAGGTGGGAGGAGAGTCACCAGGAGTCTCTTGATGGGATGAAAAAACTGCTCGTTTCATCACAAACCATGGTTCCCCCAAAGGCAGGAATACCGTTGCAGCTGTACCTCACATCCACAACGAGGTCCGTGGGAGCTTTGATGGCACAAGAGATTGATGAGCAAGAACGACAAGTCTACTACCTCAGCAGGATCATCCATGGGTCAGAAGTTAGATATAGTAGCTTGAAAAGGTATTGTTTAGCCTTAGTACTTGTAGCGCAAAAACTTAGACATTATATGTTGTCTTTTGCAATTCATATTGTAACTAGATGTGATCCTATTAAGTATTTATTGGCAAGTACTATATTGATTGGCAGGGCAGCTAGATGGTTCCTTATCCTCTCCGAATATGACTTGAAGTGTGTGGTTCCTCGCGCAATCAAAAGCTAGGCGTACGCTGATCTGTTGGCTATCTTCCCTTCAGGAATGTTTGAGCTGCCCAAAGAAAGTATACCAAGAGACGACTTGCAGTCTAATCACCTAGATGCAATGGATGAGGAATGGATAATGTAGTTCGATGGATCCTCGGAGAAAAAGAAAAGAGGAGCAAGGGTTATCCTTTCAAGAGGAATTGAGTAGATTTGCCTTTCCTACAAATTAGATTTCCCTTGCTCTAACAATGAGGAAGAATATGAAGCATTGGTGCTAGGGTTGCTGGAGGCTCTTCAAAGGGGGATTCGTTCACTTTGCATCAAAAGGGATTCAAACTTGGTGGTTCAGCAAGTGAATAAAGAGTACGCATTACAACATATGAGCCTGGCACCATACAGAATAATTATCCAGAGACTTATTTGCTAGTTCCATCGGACCAAGATCAGGAGGCAGCCCCGAATGATGAACCGCTACCCAGACGCCTATGCCATAATTGCCCAGAAAATGGTCATGAGGAGCAATACAACTACCGTCGTGATTCAACAAAGAACAATTACTTCGATGGTACAGTCAATTATACCAATGGAAGAGGATGGGGACTAGAGGGAAAAGATCAAGAGGCAACTGGAGGCTGGTGAAGGAATAATGGGGCTCAGAGAATTGGCCCAGTACTTTACAAACCAGGGAAACCTTTACTTCAGAAATATAAGAGGATGGCTGCCGAGATGCATCGGTCCAGAAGAGGCACGACAAAGATTAGAGAAATACACGAAGAGCACTACAAAACAATTGAGATACCCCTCTACCGAAGAATGCAAAGGGAGGTCTATAATGGAAGTGCGACAAATGCCAGTTATTCTTCGAGGTAGCTGAATGTCACTTCGTGGAGGCTCAACTTTACTTGAGACAACCCTATATTGGCTTCATTAAAGATGGAGTTATCCCAACGGAGGAAATTGATGCGATGGGACTCAGGCGAAGGTCCGCAAGATTCTACGTTCAGGAGGGGCAACTTTATCAAAGGGGATACTTCAACAGGTCGTTGCGTTGTATCATAAAGGAAGAAGCAGTCAAGGTCCTTAAACAGGCGCACGATCCATCTCACATAGGAGGGGCTAAGTTATATGACTAGTTAATGACTTTGGGATACTATTGGCCATCGATGGAGAAAGATTTGGCTGAGTTCGTTCGAAAGTGCAAGGCTTGCCAACTTCATGGAAATATGATCCATGCCCCATCAGTGGACTTACACTCCCTGGCGACGCCTTATCCATTTCACACTTGGGCGTTTGACCTAGTAGGGGTAATACACCCTTATTCAAGGGGGGAAATATGGATACTGGTAGCAACAGAGTGTTTCACAAAGTGGGCTGAGGTGATACCGCTGAGAAGGGCAACAGCGGGGGTGGTGAGAAACTTTATCAGAGAATACATCATTTGTCATTTTGGGATCCTAAAGGTTATCCTTTCAGACAATGGAACCCCTTTCATCAATTCAGAAGTAATGATGCTCACAAAAAAATACTCCATTATCCATCACACTTCGGCGGTAGCATACCCAAAGGGAAACGGTCAAGCCGAAGAAAATAAAAAAACTTTGGTCAATATCTTGGCTAAAACGATGGAGGAGTTTTTAGGATCATGGGATGACAAGATAACAACCGTTTTATGGGCCTATCGGATGACTAAGAGGAAGCCCACAGGGTATACATCGTTCTCACTTGTTTTTGGGGCCGAGGCGATTCTCCTAGTGGAGTTGGAAGTTCCCTCTACTCGATATGATTTGCGAAGTAGCATGACAGAGATAACGCAATGCAACACTTTCAAATATATACGAAACAGCTATCCAGGGCATACGATAACTTAGTGAGACCAAGGAAGTTCATGGAGGGAGACCTTGTATTGAAGGCATCAGTGAAACACATAAGGGGGCTTCCTCTGCCCAAGTTTGCAGCAAATTAGGAAGGACCTTTCGTTGTAAAGGAAGCTCATGACTCAAGTTATTTCTTAATTTCTAAGATGGAAGAAGAGAAACCATTCAAAATCAACAATAAATGGTTGAAGGTTTATCATGTGTAAGAAATTATGTTTGGGCCACCGATGTATCTGACTGATTATGAATGTACAAGTTCCTTTTATGATGAGTATACAAGTTCTTTTTATTATAACTCAAGTAGAGATGAAAGAATTACAGAACTTCACACTTCACAATCTATGCAATAAGTTATAACAAAAAGGAATGCATGAGAAAAATAAATATCTTTTTAATTCATAAAATTTGGGGCATTACAAAATTGGGAGTTGTCGCCCAAGAATTACATGAGAAGAAGAAAAAATATACAAAAACTCATTGGCCTAAGAGGAACCACATATCCGGGGAGGAGAAAAGATCTTCGGGAAGACCCGAAGAAGCTTCTAAATAGGATCGATGAGCATTAATAAAGACCTCCAACCTCGTTTGCGCATGTGTGCGCTCGATGAGGAGTTTCTCTCATTTCAGCTTCACCAGACGCAAAGCTTCTTCGATGTCCTCCACCTCTTTATCAACAGCTTCTAGAAGAGGTGATAACTCGACCAATCTAGCCTCCTTGGCCTGCTGATCCTCCTAGTGCTTCCGCAACAGTTCCATATGACTGTTCATCTATCGACTTTTAAGGTCTTTAAATACGAAATAAGCCAGTCAAAACGGAACCCGTCACGACCCAACTCCCTCAGATAACTCAGATATTAGTTAATGAGTGGTCGGGTAACGCTTGAGGTCAGAGTGTTGGTAATTTTAGCAATGACGGTGGGCATGCCTTGAAGCCTGTAACTCATAACAGAAATGTTTGAGCGTAAGCAATCCACTCTGAACGTCTCAGGATGATGATTTATAAGTTGTTCAATGATCAGATGATGGTTGGAAGTCATCTAAGGAGAACGGTGAAGTACCATCAGGTAGAACATGTGAGGAGCTAGGTCGGACATAGGAAGCTCACAGCTAGACTCGCTCTCAACAGTGGCACCGGTCGTGAAACCTTGGTCATCGTGGTTGGAATCTTCTGAAATGACAGGTTCTCGGTGCATCGAGGCAATGGGCGAAGGAGCTGGTGGAGAATCATCTCGATCCACCTGATAAAAGTTAGAGGAAACATGGAGGTTATGAAAAAATCTTAATAAGTGTTTTAGTTGTTAAGTCACCGATATAGGTGGAGCTGATGAAAAAATCTTAACAAGTATTTTCGTTGTTAAGTCACCAATATAGGTGGAGTTTTAGGAAAAATCTTAACAAGTGTTTTCGTTGTTAAGTCACCAATATAGGTGGAGTTTTTGGAAAGATCTTAACAAGTGTTTTCGTTGTTAAGTCACCGATATAGGTGGAGTTTTTGGAAAAATCTTAACAAGTGTTTTCATTGTTAAGTCACCGACATAGGTGGAGTTTTTGGAAAAATCATAACAAGTGTTTTCGTTATTAAGTCACCGATATAGGTGGAGTTTTTGGAAAACCTTAACAAGTGTTTTCGTTGTTAAGTCATCAATATAGGTGGATTTTACGAAAAAACCTTAATAAGTGTTTTCATTGATTAAGTCACCTACATAGGTGAAGTTTGAGAAACTGAGAAATACAGAGAAATTAGCAAAGTACCTCAGCAGCAGTAGAAGCGAGAACGGGAGTCACTACGGGGGCCATAATGGTAGAAACCGTTGGAGGCGGACTCATTGCCTCAGCAGCTTCAATAAGGCCCTTGGCTGAAGAAGCTCCAACGGTAGGAAAACTTCCCTCGCCAGCATAAGGTACTAAAGCCAACACGGGCGCATCATCGGAAGAAGACATTGGACCTTCAAGAGATGCCCCAATGAGAGCGGTAACACTAACTTGGGCCTGGAAAGGGAAACGACCACTAATAGCAAAGGGTAGAGAGAGACTTGGAGAAAGCTGCAAATGTAAAACCAAGTGTTAGACACAAGGAGTAAACACAAAAGAATAAGCGGAAGGAATGCATATCAGTTACCCCCGTTATGGCACCAAAAAGAGGAACTGAAGTAAGGGGTCTTGTCAATGCAGGAGGGAGGAGAATATTAGCTATCAGTGATGCCACTTCCACCTAAAATGACCCAACATATTTGAAATAATAAACAAAGCAATGGGACAAATAAAAAATGAGAGACTTGATAAGAAATTTACCTCAGGGGAACTCTCCTCAACCACAACGAGGGATAGAGGGACCTCTTGGTCGGTGGGTAATGCAGAGGAGGCTGGAGTAGTTGCCTCTGATTGGCCAGACATTTCAGTAGACCCAACGGTAGCAGTCCCCGTAGAAGCTCCTTTGGCCCATTGGGAGGATAAATGACGAGAGTATGTAAGGCCTATCATGGGAGAACGAGGAGGAGTGGTATCGGCTTAAGATATACCGCAACGTCCCCCCACGAAGTGGCTTACAGGGTGACTGAGAAGATTGAGCCTTTCTTCTCCAACTCCCTGCACCAAAACATTTTTTTATTAAGAAATGAGCATACGCAACACACCTTAAGAGAAGGGGAATAAGAAATAAAGAATGCACACATACCTCAGATCCATAGGGAGAATGAGAAGGTATAACAACTGATAAAGGTGGCGAGGAAGCAACAACAAAAAGAGCTGGGGATGGAGGTTTCTCAGGCACCTGTTTCTTCTGGGACTTGATTCCCAGCGTTTTCTTCCTTAAGCTCGTTGCACCACCACTTTCAGGTACCCTCGACTTTCTTCTCCTTTTTTCCGGCGGCTCACTGGTTCAACCACGATCGTGGGAAAAGCAGTCGAAGGAGGAACGACGATAGCGCATCGTTAAAACTCAGCATGTATTCTGTCGACCTTAGCTTGCACCTGCCTCCTCATTTCTTTAGCTACCTCTAGAGACATAGGAGGGTGAACGGAGGCAATACGGAATGCCTCCAAAGGAGTTTTTGCTTGAGCCTGAGGCTTAGACTTTGAGGACTTGGACTTCTTAGCTTTTTTGGAGGTGGCTGAGAAGGTGCTTCGCCCATTGCAGCTTCGGTTGAAGGGGTAGCCTATTTAGGGGCTGCAACGGCCTTAGACTTTGGGGTGGCAGTTGGAATCATTAGACAGTGAGGGGGTAGCTCCTAGGAGACTATTTAATCATTGTACTCAAAGGAAATTCAACCCTAAGTAAGGAGTACCCCTTAAGACCCAGTTCAGTAGAAGAAAAATAAAGGACGGAGGGATATTAAGGGGGGACTTAATGTACTCATGGTAGGGGTGCTCAAAAAACCGATTGGATCGGTGGACCGAATCAGACCGCCCTATTTTATTGAGTTTTTTTCATCAGTCCGGTCTAGATTTATTTTTTACCAAATTGGTCTAGCAGGTCCGGTCCTTGGTCCGCCTCATTATCCAGACTGGTTGAAGATGTGAAGTATCCAGACTGGTTGGCCAACACTGTCATGGTAAAAAAAATAATGATAAATGGAGGATGTGCGAAGATTTTACAGATCTAAATAAAGTTTTCTCGAAAGATCATTTTCCCTTGATAAGAATTGATCAGCTGTTACATACTACGTCGAAACACGAGCTTTTAAGCTTTATGGATGTCTATTACGATTATAACCAGATAAAAATAAATCTCGAAGATAGGGAAAATATAACTTTTATCACTCCCCGATGAACTTATTGTTATAATGTGATGCCTTTTGGTCTTAAAAATGCAGGTGCAACATACCAGAGGTTGGTAAACAAAGTTTTTGAAGATAAGATGGGCAAAAACATAGAGGTTTATATATATGACATGCTGACAAAAAGAAGAAAATCCTCTGAGCATATTATCGACATAACTCAAACTTTTGACCAGTTAGAGAAGCTTCAGATGAAGATGAACCCAACTAAGTGTGTGTTCAAAGTTTAAAAAGGAATGTTTCTCATCTTCATTGTCAACCAAAGGGTAATTAAAGCTAACCCCGCGAAGATAAAAGCTCTGATTGAGATGCAATCACCAGTCTACAAGAAGGATGTGCAGAGGCTGACTGGAAGAGTGGCAGCTTTAAATTGGTTTGTTGCTCGAGCAACAGATACGTGTTTGCCTTTCTTTAAAGTATTGAGGAAGACTTTTGAGTGGAACGAAGAGTGTGAATAAGATTTCTGTGAGCTGAAGAACTACTTGGGATCACCACCACTACTCTTCCGATCAGTTTTAGGGGAGAAATTGTACTTATACCTGGCAGTTTCTGAATTAGCTGTGAGCTCGAATTTATTTAGACAGGACAATGGAGTGCAAAATCCAGTATACTACACCAGTAAAGCCTTCAAGGGAGCTAATATTAGGTACCCACATTTAGAGAAATTAGCCCTAGTCCTTATTGAGGCGTCTAGACGAATGAAACCTTATTTCCAAGCACATGCCATAGTAGTCTATACCGATTTTCCTCTTCGGCAAGCACTCCACAAACCAGAAAAGTCGGGAAGATTGATGTATTGGGCAGTGGAGTTAGGATAATATGATATTGTTTATGCACCCAGATCTTCGTTGAAAGGTCAAGCTTTGGCAGATTTTATTTCCGAATTCACTTACCCAAAAGTACCCAACCAATTGAATTTGCCTACCGAGTAGAAGTCAGAAGAAGAAAGTTCATTTCAAAAGCAAGCTGAAGTTGTTACCGAGCAACCTGAATCCTCCAAAAGTAAAGAAATGGTACAGAGGTATACTGAGGAGAGTAAAAAGATATTCAGACATGGGTTTTTGACTGATGAAAATTTCATTAGTGATATTGCGATATGGAAATTATATGTTGATGGCTCTTCATGCACTACTAGCTGTGGAGCAAGTATCATCCTTAACATTCCTGATGATATTGATATTGAATACTTCCTAAGGTTTCAATTCAGACCCTCGAATAATGAGGCAGAATACGAAGCCTTGATAGTTGGGTTTAATCTAACATGCCGAGCAAGTAGTGTCCCATAGTAACTCGCAGCTGGTAGTGAATCAATTCCATCGTATATATAGAGTCAAATGAGATTTGATGACAAGATACCCTACCAAATCTATAGAAGTGATAGACGAGTTACCTACTGTCCAAATATAAAGAATTCCAAGAATAGGGAATGCTCGATCAGACGCACTTGCTCGACTAACATCAGCAATAAGGATTGAGCTTAGAAGAACGATCCTAATAGAGATTCTGGCTAATCGGAGCATCGATGAAGACCTAATGGTCAATTTCATTATAGTATATTTGGGACCCTCCTGTATGGATCCCATCAGAAGTTATATTGAAGACGTAACCTTACCAACAGATTCCATAGAAGACAAAAAGCTCAAATACAAGGCTACAAGATACGTACTGGATAAAGGAGTACTATACAGAAGGGGACTGACGACCTTCATGCAAAGATGTGTTCACCTAATAGAAGTGAAAGATTTTATCCAAGAAGTCCATGAAGGTTCTTGTGCAACTCATTCTATTAGGAAAACATTGCTTCAATGAATTAACACATAGGGATATTACTGGATGACCATGAGGGCAGATTGCACAGCGTTTGCAAAGAAATGTGATAAGTACTAGAGGTTCTCTAACGTTAGAAAAACACCCAATGCCTCTTTAACTCCAATCACTTCGCCTTGGCCGTTCGCCATCTAGGGAATAGACTTGGTTGGCCCATTGTCGACCACCAAAGGCAGGTTTAAATACCTGGTCGTTGCTGTTGATTATTTCACCAAATGGGTTGAAGCAGAGCCACTAGTTGACATAACTTATGAAAAGGTATACCAGTTCATATGAAAGAGCATAATTTGTAGATATGGTTTGCCATATGCTTTCATTACAGATCATGGCGCTCAGTTTGATAATGATGAGTTTGAATCCAACCGTGTCCAATCTAAAATTCAGAAGTTGCATTCTACACCAGGTCATCCTCAAAGTAATGGTAAAACTAAAGTAAAAAATAGAATTTTGTTAAATGGACTGAAGAAACGGCTTGACGCAGCTACGTGAAATTGGATCAATGAGCTGCACTCAATCCTATGGGCTTACAGAACCACGCTGAGAACAGCAACATGGAAAACACCATATATTCTTGCGTTTGGAACTGAAGAAATAATATCGGCCAAGCTCGGCTTACCAACCCACGGGGTATTGAACTTTAATTCCCTAGTCATTGATCTAATGAGGCGACTAGATCTTGATATGTTGGAAGAAGTAAGGGACGCTGCTTCCATAAGAAATGCTTCGTACCAACGGAAAACTGCTTACTTATACAATAAAAGGGTCAAGTCGACCAACTTGAAATAAGGAGATTATGTTCTCAAGAAGGTGATACAAAAGAGCAACAATCTTGAAGTTAATTATCACGGTCCCTATGGTATTTCTGCAGTCATCCGACCAGGCACATACCGAATAGAAACTTTGGAGGGTGAAGAGTTCAAGAATACTTGGAACACCGAACACCTTAGAAAGTATTATTAGTAGATTGCAAGATTTGTATTTCAGTTATTTCCAAGATGATTATCAATAAAATTGTGGCATTCCTCCAAGAGTTTAGTTTTTGATTTTTTTTCAGAGTATGGAGATACATATACATATATCCCTCAGATCAGAACTTGGTCGGCATTCTGACCAACACAAGGCATGCCAACCAAGTACTGAGAAGGTCGACGAACAAGATCAGTAAATGGGTCAACATATCAAGAGTCATATTACTCATAGTTTGTACAACTAATCGTCATATACAGTATGTAAGGATGTAAATGCTTAATATATAAATGTATTCCATCCCTTAACATTCCAACCCTTGGCCTCCGGATCACTATAAATACATTGTACTCCTTCCCTCAAAGGCAAGAATACAAGAAAGCAAGATATTGCAACGAATAATACCATAACAGTGGATGTAGGCTTTAATACATATCGGAACCAATTGAAAATCTTGTATCTATTTACATATTTTATCTGTGATTAAAGAAATAGATCTAGTCTAGTTTTTTACATCAACATGCGGGGTGTCACAAATCTTCTTGCGGAGAGGAACGCATTGGTATATTGACCCATACCCAAAGTTGTGTTGGTCCCACTTTTACTTAAAGTTAACCAAATTCAAGTTTTAAAACCACTAATTTTCTAACAATTCTTTGGATTGATATTTTCAATCTCTCTACTTTATCACCATTTATATCATTATTTGTGCACGTTATATTTTTTATTATGGTAAATTGGTAGAAAATCAAAATTCACCTTCTCTTGAGTTACATCCCGGACAAGGTTCTAAAAGGCGCGAGGCGTGGTCAAGGCGTAGAGGTCAAGCCTCAAGCCTTAGGCGCCTAGGCGTAAAAAGGCATTTTTTCTTTTTTTATAATTTTAATTATTCCAAGGCTAGTAATATAATAAAATAGTACATACCTTGAATTTTGAAAATATATCCATATGTTTGGTAGCCATCTTTCTCATATTCATGCTTCATAACCAATATTTGTCAACTAATCATTTGTTTCTTTAAAAAAAAGTGTGTCTTAGGCCTTTTACCAAGAATAAGGCGTAATAAGGCGTAGGCGATGCGTTTCTCTCAAGCCTCAAGCCTAGGCGGAGCCTAGGCAGGCCTTTTAGAACAGAGATCCCGGGTATTAAGCACAACACATAGTATTAGCCCAAAAATGGTTATGTCACTATTGAACGCTATACACAATGGCGGATCTAGGCCTAGGTTGATCGGAGGGCTAGGGCAAAAGAAGTGTATTATCTTTGGTAAGAAACCCAATCCAAATGCCATATATAACCCACCCTAATACTCAAAATCCAACCTAGCAGCTGATTAAGTTCTTGAAAAGAAAACACGAATCAAGTATTTTTCACTGCTACGCATTAAAGGAATAAAAAACACAAAAGAGAAAATCTCCCGCCATTTATGGGCATGACAAAACCACTTCGCACCCTCTCGACACCCACTTTACTCCCTCTGCACCCTCTCTGCTTCGGCTTTGCCTCATCTCCCATGCCCGCTTCGTCTCCCTCTCTGGCATTTGTTTTCGACGAGTCGACAACACCTGGCAGTGACTCCTCTAAGTCTTTTAGTGTCTCGCCTTCTCTCCTCTCTTATCTAATATTTTTTTTCCTTCAAAGTTTCTCTACCTCATTACCTCACTTAAATATGTTATGGTTGTTTTAAAATCCCTTCTTTAAAACTTATTTAAATACAAACTAGTGGATTGTGTTTGTGGCCCCGTTTTTTTTTTGGTTTGTTAAAGATTGTTTGAAGTTAGTTGAAATTATATAATAATTATTAGTTATTGATTATTTCATCTAGGTAGTTAATATTTCATGAAATATTGAAAATTTGTGCTTGACCCTTTGAGTTTTATTCTCGATTTACGAACATTATGTTGTAACACTTAATTGATTAAGTTAATTGCCTTATGTTAGGGGTGTCAATTTTCAAAATGACACGAAGGTAATCCGAAATTGACATGATATGTCGTGTTCTTATCAAGTTCGTATCGATTTTTTTTACACAAGATTGTGTCGTGTCAAAATTATGACTCGTGTTAGTCATTTTATCATGTCTTTTAGTGTTAATCATATTTTTATTCAGATTATCGTGCCTAATTATGTTTAATGTAGTGTGAAATTAAGAAATCGTGTTATTCGTGTCGTATCGTGTTCTATTTGGGTCGTATTCGAGCAGCTAAAAGAACACAAATTTGTAGCATCTCGTGTCGAGTTTATATCCGAAAAACCTTTATCATGTCGTGTCAGCTCGAAAGACAACCAAAAAAAGACGAGTTTCTAACCCTACTTTATGTTCCTTTATGAAAAACTATCACCTTGATATTTTAATTAACACTTTTTGATTCAATTATTTGTTAGGATAAAAATTGAGAGTCTTTCACTTTTTCATTCATTATCGCTTAAATGGGATCATTTTTGGTTTAAGGTATTTCACTAAATACAATTGCTTGAGGATTCAATTTATTAATTAAAATGTTGTTATTTATTAATGTGTAGGCATGCTTCTGATTATGATTATTCTTTCGTTGGGGATTTATTAAACTAATAAGATTTAATCGATAAAGATTTGTCGGGTAAAATTTTGATAAATTTTGTCGTGATCAATGAACGTGAATATTTAAACATTAGGAAGAACAATTTTGATATAAGCTTTTAAACACTAGCTGGTTGGTGGCCCACCTATTTGGATAATCATGGCTTCGCCCATGACTATATATTGTTATTTATTCAAATGTGTCAGTATCTTTTTTGTGTACATGTTTTTACTTTATCTTTTTTTTAAATATTTGAAGTTAAATAGTTTTGATTTTGGTGAGTCTCTGTGTCATGTGTTCGATTCACAAAGAAAACTGGCCTATGTATTCCCGATTCATTGTTTTTACTAGCACCAACCCAAAATAACACTATCTAATAACGCACAATCTCAACTTGTGTAGCCTGAATTAGAACATTGTAGGTCCCACTCTCACCGAGCATTATTGATACATTCACACCTAACAACCATGATTAAAGTCAGAAAAAGCTGTAAACTGAATCCAATTAGTCCTTTGCAAATTTGCCGTACCAACACACGCTTGGTCGTCGTGGCACACTCCAGCAGGTTTACTGACTCTGTAAATTCCTACCCCTCCTAAATTATTTCCCATAAAAATATTTAATATTCAACAAACAAATTTTATAATCTCCTACCAATTTCCCTCTGCACGCAATAACGAATGAAAAATCGTCCACAACTCCCACATCCCCCACTATAAATTCCAACCACATTATCAAAACTTTCTTTCATCCAAGACTCTCAAAACACCTCCCAAACAAAAAAAAAAACTCTTTGTTTGTATTCTAACATGGACTTTGATAACATTAAAGCAGAGAAAGCTAATGCGCTTGCGAGGTACCGTCGGTTCCGAAACCTTACGAAGTTGTTACAAGTTATTGAAGTTTTTGTGGTACTCAGTTTGGTGTCATGGTCATGGACACGTTTACCAAATCTCATCAACATATCCGGGGAGTATATAGTTGAATTTTCGGTTTATATCTTTAAACCTCAAGTTGTTTTTGTGATCGGAAACGCAATTGTAATCCTTCTCTTTGTTCTTTCCCCACATTATGATTGTGTAAACGACGTTTCCAATACTGATATCTATAGCGAGTATGTTGAAGACAATAATCTTGTTCTTGTACAACAAGTGTCTTCCCAGGAAGAGGTTGTGACGGATATTACGTGTTATGATAAACATGTTGTTTCTCAAAATAATTGTGAGGCTGCGGCTAGTGCCATAGAGAAGGCCACTAGACAAATACAAAGATTCCAAAGGACACAATCTGAGAAACTGAAGCGTGAGATTAAAGGGCAGCCTAAACGAGAGCTCCGGCGATCGGAGACGGAGATCGGGAGAGAGATTGTCCCCGCCGGTGATTGGTTTGGAAAGGTGGAGAGTTTGAGCAACGAGGAGTTTCGGCTTACTATTGAGGCGTTTATTGAGAAGCAACAGAGGTTTCTTTGGGCACAGAAAATGGCTGAACAAGAGTAGTACAGTAACGTTAGAGATTAATTACACATGTTAATGATGAAAACTAAGAGTCATAGTTATTAGAATCTGTTTTCATTTTATGTCCCGCGTATTTGAATGTAATGAACAGTTTTCCCAGTTCTGACTTTATTTTGAATTTGGGACAAAAAATCGTCATTTGCATTTCTGTTTTATTAGTAATTTGTTATGCGTTATATATAAATAAAAATCCTATCTTCAATCCCTTTAATACATTGCTATCTCCTGTTTGCAAACAAATGAAACATGAGATGACTTCAAGACTAGATTAAGGTATATTTGTTCTATTATGTGGAAAACAGAAGAAAAATATGTACCCCTACAATTCATATGCCTACTTTTAAATGTTTTCTTATAGTTACATTTTTATATTCAAATACTAATATACAGTATATTAGCTGGGTGTGAGAGTTCAATTATTATCTTTGTCTGGTTACCACTTCAAACTCAATTATTCCGACTTTGGGCCGGATCTCCTAAGATTTCTTTTAGACTATTCGGGGTTTCGAACATATTTTATTGCTTGGTTCACGTTATTTGTTTTTTAAGGTCCATTATCCACAATAATGACTTTTGTATGACTGCTATAATAGCCTTTGTTTTTTTCTCTACATATATAAGATTATTTGCATAGCATAATTTATTAAACACTTTTGTACTCCACATTTGAGTAGACAATCTATTTCTGTCATATGATGTTGACTATACATAAAGAAACGACTTGTAAGTCATATGAGTAGCTTCACATCTCTTTAGCTAGATACTCGATAGAAAGTACTAATTGAGATTTATTTCCCATCTTACATATTTCATTAAAATTGAGATGAGCTTACGTTTTCACCTTGAATTTGGTAAACGTATCCCCGTTTTCTTTAGAAAGCTTTAAAGTGAGATCCACTAGTTGTAAGGAAAAATAATGTTCATAATTAATTTCAAATTTACATTACTTTTATATTTAACAAAATGATCAATAATATTATTTTCCAACAACACCACCACCTGAAGCCATATATACATGTGAAATTATAGAAAAACCTAATGACTATATGATTATTGAACTGATTTTTTATTTATTTCTTACTATGGCACTAATAGCACTTAGGGGTTAGATTTGAATGGTCCATATTCTATGTGATTTACAACGACCCCTTTTGATTTGTGGAAAGATCAAAATGTGATTAAAATATTTTCCCTCTTGAAGGGCACAATTGTCTTTTTTTAAAATGTGATATAAGGGCACAATTGTTCATATACCAAAGTAAACCCTCGGCCAGGCCGAGGGCTAAATTCTACTTCCACTCCCAGGGGATCATACTGGAGATAGGGGTCAGCCAAACCGACCCCATCATTGACAACACAGTTCAGACGACCGGACGACCCTATGGAGGCCGACCCTACTATTGACAGGTTTCGTGACCCGAATTAGCCTATGTCCGTGGAGATAGAAGCCTCAGCTTAGGGGTATGCCCGGATGACCAAGCGACAGGCCGACCTTACGAGGGGCCGACAGTATGAAGATCCTACATCCGACAGTCAGGACCCAATAAGTCAGCATCAATCTCAGCCTCGACCTGTCACCTTAAGCCAAGGGTGATACATCATGGCGCGTGGTTCGGGAGACGCGTGAGACACTGCGCGTGAGATTCATATGGCACGTGGACAAAACTGTTATAACAATATCATCCCCTCACATGAGGGAATATTATGTCATTATTAACCATAGGTGGCCCAGCCAGGTGTCAACAGGGAATTGGCTAAGATCATCATTCACATGCCCTGTGCATGCTTGGGGCTACATTACTCCCCCAAGCCTTATATATATTTGTCATCTTCAACCTTATAAAGAGATGGATAATTATAACGCTAACAAAAATTATGTTTGTACACAAAGTAGGGAGAGAGCTTATGTGCATTGTATCCAAGTCCATTAGTGCCCAAATTTAGTAGATCACACACTCACAGTGGATGTAGGCCAAATAGGCTAAACCACTATACATCATTGTCTCCATTCTTCTTCTACTCACCTCCTTCTATATACTTATATATATAACTCTATTGCTTCCATTGTTGCTATTGTTTGAGCTCGTCACCTCTTATCTGGTGGTGCTGATTCTTAGCATCATCAATTGTCTTTATGATAAATGGATATACAATCTAAATAACTTAAATTTTCTGACACTTCAATAAAAAGGATAATGGTGGTCCTCACACCTTTGGCTTCAACATTAAGACGATCAACACAACTCAAATAAAAAGGAGTGGCATTTACTAATGCATAATAACATTACCCGTACTTAATTTAAGGAATATTAGGAACTAGACCCCCATTAGTTGTTATCATTTAGTGATTTGAAACACCCCCCCTCCAAAAAAAGAAGTAAGTCAACATTAACATCCAATTTCAGATGGCCCCATTCGACAGCAATTTTGGGGTTCTATTATTTGACACAATCTTCCTAGAATACGTGTAAGCTGTCAAATGCATTTCATAAAAATATTTCATCTTCTAGCTAACTTTATCATCTTATCTCTCTTTCTATATCGCGCTCTAAAAAGTCCGTGAAACTCTATTACCATTACCGACCCTATTATCTAGTTTTTTCCCCAACTATTAGATTATGTACCTTTCTAGGCCGAAGACAAAGCTTGTAGGACCACTTGAACTTGGCTGCCACTTTACTCAAACGAATTTGTTTCCATTGTTGAGGTAAAACTGTTACTTGTTCATGTAAACCCCAGGTTGCTGTCTTTTTTGACTTCAATTGGCATAATGTTTACTTTTTCTAGTACAAGGTGTCGTTTTGTTTGGAAACCCTAATTTGGTAACAATATTATATGATTTTCTTACTAATCCCCCCCCCCCCCCAAAGACCCTATTTTTACAACTTTAATGCATGTTTCGTCAAAACTATTTGATTTCTCAAATAAATCGAAATTTACTGTTGCATGGTAGTTCCGATTTACTTGTTTTTGTAAATTAAGATTGGATTAATGACTTCAAATTGGGGTAATGTTGATGATAATAACTCGAAAAAATGATATAGTTTTTTTTAATTTAAAACTTCTTACTACATGTAACAGTTATTCATCTTTATCAAAGGAGAAGCCTTCAAAAAGAAGAAGTCAACGTATTTTCCTCTATCTCAAAGAATTAGGAAGTTTGCAAGGTTGTTAAACATGATTTATTTCAATAAAATCTCAAATTCTCCTATAATTAATCCCATAGTGTTGTCTGATAATGACGATCATATAGGTGATAATTTTCAAATTGACAGTAAAATGGTAGAAATGGGAACACTAACTTATATTGAGTAAATGCACTTGAAACAAATGAGGAAATTGACGAGTTATTTGCTAACACATATAATTACACAATTACTGCTGATGTTAATGTTGAGGTTACAATTGAGGTTAATGATGAGGATAATAATGAGTTTGTGGATGGTTATGTTAAGGTTGATATTAATGAAAGGGGTGTGTAAATAGGCCATAATTTGAAGGGATTAATAATTAATTAATTAACAGATAATTCAATTAATTAAATAAAAATACCAATTTATGATAATTAAAATGTTAAATTTAAAGCTAATCTATATAAATATAAAGTTAAAACGAATTACAATGAAATTATAGAGTTTAATTGGTAAGCTTGATAATGTTTTGTGGGATTTAGTTTCATAATTATAAAGTTTGGGGTTCGAACAATCATCTGCAAATTATTACTGAATTGGATGGATGGGAAGTTTTGAAAAAAGATCAAGGGTAAGTTGGTCTTTACGTTTTACTTGGGGAATAAGTAAGTGCAAGAGAAAGATTTATAATTATTCGTCATTTTTTAAGTTTGGCATATTCCATTACATCTTTATCATTATGTACATTCTCAAGAGCTTCAAGTGAAAGAAAGTTAGTGACCAGATGTAGCAATCGAAGATCGAAAGAGTTAAAATCGTCACTTCAATCATCATACAAGGTATATAGTTTTGATTATATGTAAACATTTTATTCAGGGGTTATTTTTATAAAATGTTTGAGGCCTGCTTTTAAAATGATTTTCAAAGAAAAAATATTTTATAAGTCGTTCAAATGACGTTAAATCTTCGTTCGAACGAGATTGATAGTTTGTTTAAATGAACTTCAAATGAACATCAAACGACATTGTTTTGTTAGTAGACCTAATATCATTCAGAGCTCGTTCGAAGATGGTTTGAACGAGATTGGTTGTTCGTTCGAACGAGTTATGTTTTAGTTCTAACTAGTTAGCATTTTCGTTCAAACTAAGTCTTGTTTTGATTCGACTGAGTTTTCTTAAAATTTGTGTCGCCTCGAAATTTTTTTTGTCTATATAAAAGGGTCTTGAAATCATATTTTCTCGAACTTTTGGAAAAATTTATTTTCCCATAAATATCCAAAATGTCTCTAAACCATAGCTTGTTTAGAACTCTTTTGTTTTGCAATCCAATCCTTTGGATGATCTGTTGAGCATTATCAAAACCTAGAAGAACATATCTACTATTATACCCTTGTATAGTTAATTATTTACCGCTGAAGATTGGAATACTGTCTTCTGATGCTGATCGATAAATACCATGGCAAGTGGATCTTACTGTAGTGCGTAGCTGAATCTGCAGTGTTATTTATTGATAATAAGGATTGAAAACATAACCGCATCACTTAATGGAGTCTAAGGTTTTGTAATTTTATTAGTGTTGTTCTATAATACCTACGTGAAACAGTGTTGAATATAGGTTTTTCACGAAAGATTTTTTTTGTCATCTCCTATCTTCTGATTTGTGGTTTTTCGTTTGTTTGTTTGGATTTAGTATCAATATTTTGCCTTTATAGGTTCACCTAATTTATTAAGATAAAATTTTCACTAAATATAATTTGGTTTATGTGTGTGACTTAGTTTATGATATATACATATAATCGAACCACTCTACATTTTTCAAGTTAGTATTAGAGATTGTTCCTACAAGTTACTACATGACTCCTGGTGGTCATATGGATAACTCGTACAAAATGACACCTTTGTTAGATGGCTCAAATTATACCTATTGGAAAGCTTGAATAAGATCATCTATGAAATTGATCGACGAGTAGGTCTAGCTTTCTGTTGAAAAGGGGTAGACTCCTTATTCTGTGACTAATGAACATGTCATTAGTCTTAAACCAATCGCTAAATGGACTGAGGATGACCTTAGACTATACCATTTTAACTCTTGAGGTTTAAATGAAATTTTAGGTGTTGTACCACCAGAGGAATTTCATTGTATTATGACATGTACCACATCTAAAGAAGCTTAGGATATCCTCCAACTCAGATATGAGGGTACCAACACTATAAAATCTTTTAACCTTTCAAATCTCACCACACAATTTAAGACCATATGCATACATGGAGCTGATACTTTTGATGAAATATATGCACGGTTTTTTGATATTGTGAATTCTAGTTTTAGTTTGGGTGAAATTTTTTTGGAAGTGAATGTGGTTAAGAAAATTATGAGGTTTTTCCTGCTTCGTTTAAGTGCAAAAGTCACCGTCCTTAATTCTTTGAGATTTCTATACACGATTAGGCTGGAAGAGCTTGTAGATGATGTTCAGACTTATGAAATAGAGATGTTCCCCGAAATCGAAAGGAAAAAAGGAAGGAATAACTTTAAAAGAAAAATCAAAAGAAAAGTTTTCTGAGTCCAATTTCAAAATTGATCTTGATAATCTTTTCCTATCTACAAAAAAAAAAAAGTTGTTCCAAAGTAGAAAATAAATTTTTTGCTAAAAATAAAAATTTCAAAGTGGGCAAGAATGTTTTGAGAATAATCAATAGATAGCTAGAGGTGAGTACCATGGGAAAGTTGATTCGGAGAGATGTTATAAGTATGAGCGAAAGGTAATAAAGCCCATGAGTGTCCCACTGGGATTAAGAGACAGGGTAAAGACAAAGATAACTATAATAGAACTTTTAGTTATAGTCATGTTGAATTAGTGGATTTCGGTGATGAATCATTACGAGAACCTAATTTATGTGTGTTTATGGCTAGTCATGTTATCACTACACGTATGTCTTATACCGCTCAGGACGTTTCTAAACATGATATCCTCGACAATGTGTCTAACTATTTTGGAGAGCCTAAAGGTAATGATTTGAGTGAGGGCGAAGATTTATGTGAGGGAAAAAGAAGTATCCAATGTGTATACACCAAAATTTACACCGAGTCTTTAAATAAAAAAGTAAAATAAAGATTTAACTCTTTGGGTGTGGACTTTAGAGATGGAGTTGAAAGTTTTGATAAAGAGTGAGATCTCAGTATGAATAGCTTTGAGTGAGGAACTTATGTTGGTGGTAAGGGAAAAGAAAGACTTGACCAATAAAGTGGTTATTTTTATGCATAATTGGAGACTCATTAGAAACTTGATGCCTATGTTTTCAAGTCGAGAGATTTTGAACGGGACCTGGAGGTCGAAGTCAACTTAGAGGACACATCTAAGAAGGATAGAAATATGCTCCTCGGTGCCATGTTAGGTTTTAAGTAGAGGATGGGATAGGTTACGATGGTTTAACCACTTTTAATGTTGCACCTGAACCAGTTTTCAAGTTTGTGATGGATTTGTATAGGCCTCAGCCAAAGCAACCAATGAGAACTCATCCCAGGAGTTTTAACTATGGTCAACCCAAACCAATTTATGCTTGTACCCATTGCAAACAAATAAGTCACCTTAGGAAGTTTTGTTTTATGATAGGAAGAGTTTTCAGACATATGCTCCCACACACCACCATAGAGACCTTGCTAGTCTTCGAGAGCTAGTGGAGTTTTTAGTCAAGACTTCTCAATATTTGATGGAGGAATTTCAAAGGAAGTCCATTCCTTTTGAGAACACCTTCCGGACTAATAATTGAGGTCAAGACTTGTTTCTAATATAGGGTGATTTTCATATAGCTATATATTGTCCCTAATACTAGATTGTATTCTTGTATTTATATTTTTGAAAAAAATAAAAAATAATTTATTTTATATTATAAAAAGGTTTTAAAAATATTCGAAAAGATTTTACTTTTGATAAAAAAATTCCAAACTTCCAAATTATTTTTGTATGTTAGTTTCCAAAAGATTTTACTTTTATGGATCTTCCAATGGTGGCCTTTAATGCTAATGCGAGTTATCCTTTCGTAGCCCTTTCTCGTGCACGCTCATATTTAAAAAAAAGTCAAATAAAATCCAGACAATGATTTTTACATGCACAAATTCCCCTTACTAAATAATTATATGTATATGGCACGATTGTTGGGATAACACCTCACTTAGCTCATGTAACATATGAAGTCAAAATCCATAAAAGTTCATGTAAAGTGTGTGCTGAGGCATATTCAAATTGAATTCATCAAGCAAATCAATGTCAAACGACTTCATGTAAACATGATTAAGAACAATCTAACCATTGAAAATAAAAACCAAATATATTAATTATATGGGTACGTTAAAGGAATGAGATTCAAACACAATAATATGCCATGCAATATGTGTAAAACTAGACTATATAAAAATTAAAAATATTATTGAGTTTTTCAATATTTTCAAAATGATACCAATTAAAAAAACATAAGCAAAACCTTTTTGTATTTTTCTCATAGTGACCCAAAAAAATGGAAAATCAAAATACAGAAGATAATCACATCATAAAACTAGCAATAACATATAAGATGAAGCACAACACTAGTGTATGACAAACATGAAATCACATTCACTTATAAGATGGAGCAAGGGATGAGTCATGTGAAAGAAAATGAGAATTCACAAGCCTAACATTTAACGCCTCTAAATCAGATCTCCTAACTCACATATGTGTAACATGATAAACTTGGTCTTTGAAAACTTTACTGACCCTAGCCTTAATCTTCATAGGAACTTTTTAAGATCATAACAGAAACGCATAAGGTGACCTTTCCTACCACAATGTGTATAATTGAAGACACGAGGAATGTTACCTTTAAGTTAACCTTATCTAATATCCCTAGATTTGGTTGGATCTCTTAAACGCATGGTTTTAGCATTAGTAGTGGAATTATTTATATAATCAAAACCTATCCCACACTTGTCATCTTTAATTTTGACGGTACCTAACATTTTATCCAATCGCTCCTACTTAGACTCCAAATCAAATTTTACATTACTTGAGTCTCTCAACTTCTCCTCTAACTCCACAATCCTAAACTAGAGTAAATGCCTAGACTTTTTAAACTCAAGAAGATCCTTTGTTAAAGTCTCTATCAAACCAGAAAGACTCTCTCTCTCTCTCTCCTCAACATACTCTATCTTCTTTTTTATAGTCCTCTCACGTAACTTAAGATCCTCAATTAATTTTGAATTATCATCTCATATGGAAAGTTTCTTTCACCTTAGATTCTAAACATAAGTTAGCCTTTTAACTCATTGTACAATTCTTGGAAGGCCACTTGAATATCAATCTCTTCCTCATCTTTTTATTCTTCTCTCCTCATCTCCTCACTATCTTAGGATCCTAAAGACCAAACCTCAAAACCGTCATATACATGACCATCCTCATCGGGGGAAGACACTTCATTTATGCCCACATGACTTGTAATGAACGCGGTGCAATTGTGATCAATGGGGGAATTAAAATCCTCTTTAGACTCATTATCATTAAGGGTGGTAATGTATACCTTCAGTTTCTTACCATCCTTCCTTAGTCTAGTGGGGCACTCATGAGAATAATTCCTAAAACCTTGATATTCAAAGATCCTGTACCGATAATCCACCTTCTTAGGACCATTCTTATTCTTCCTATCACGTTCAACAGAGTTCTTTAGTTTATTTTCAAAATACTTCTAAAGACTCTTGTCATCTCAAAGATTTGAAAAGTTCTTGTAATTCCCAAAAAACCTATCTATCTCTTCAGCATTAAGCTCACCATCACTAGTGAAATCCGATATGTCCTCTTATCGGGATTTTATAGTAATAATTTTTTTTTCTTCTTTGGAGACACATATTCATCTCATAGGTTTGAAGATCACATAAAAGTTTTTGGACTCTTATAGTGTCGACACCACCTAAGGAATCTAGGATCGTGACTTTGGCGTTAAATCTTTCAAGTAATGACCTTAAGATTATTTCCATAACTCTAGAATCCAGGGTCAACTTACATAACTTTAACTAGGAGTTGACAATATCTGACAACTCGGCATAGAATTCATTAAAACACTCATTACCTAACATCTTAATCGTCTCAAACTTAGTCATTGATGATGATGTAAACATCACCACCAGTATGAGGTGTTTATAAGCTCAAACTAGCAATAACAATGGAAGTACAAAAGTAAATATCTAGTAGAAGGAGATGAGGTTAAGAGGAGAAAGACTGGTATATAAGTGGTTCAGCCAATTTGGCTTATATCCACTATGTGTGTGAGAGCAAGTTTCACTAGAATGAGGGCACTAATGGCATGTGATACGATCTCTCACTTTCTATCTCTACTGTCCATTTTACCAGGGCTCTCGCTAGGGTTACAATTATGGATCCCCCTCCAAGGTAGGAGAAGAAATGTATTTATAATGCTCGGGGTGGGGGGGGGGTGGGGGTGTAGTGTACCCCCCAAGCATGCCAAGAGGATGTTTGTGTTGAATACACTAATTATAGGTGGACACCTGGATGTTCCATATGTAAGGAATGATGACTAAATATTCCCTCATATGAGGGGAATGATTTAGTTATAACTGATGTGCTCACGTGTTCCAAGTCTTCCATGTGATTGCATGTGCTTGGACCTGTGATGTCGTCAATTGTAACCTCGGCCCGACCGAGTACGTTATTGGTAAGTCTCAGGGTTGTCTTAATCTGCGAATCATAAGTATGACCTAATCTTGATTGACCATCTGAGGTTAGGTATTAAGCATAGCTTCAATATCGATCGAGGTAGAGTTCGACAATGGCAGTCGCTTGAACCCATGGGAGATATCTGACCTCGACTGACGATCAGTCGATGTTCGTCATTGTGTTGTCGACCTTATGAAGAACGACTTCTCTGATGGAAATTTTGAGCCTCCTATCAACTTGGCCGTTACATCATATGAGGTTGTCGACTCCGAGTATGAGGGTATATATTGAGCATATCAATCACCCCTAGCCCTTAGTCTCCTATGTGAGTAGGTGTCTGAGAGGTATATGAGTTAGGCCGATGATGAGTCATTTTTTGGTGTCTTAGGTTTTGGAGTGTTTATTTGGACACATGCCACTCATTGAAGTGGTTAACGTGTTCCCCAAGGTATGCAGCTTTGACAGCGCCTTTTAGATTCTCTAGGGTAATGATAGGTGCCTTGAAAATTGCGCCCCATCATTAGGAAAAGGTTTAAATACTTTCTCTCTCTCCTCATTCTCCTTCTTCTCTCATTTTCATGCCTGATCCCTTTCTACAAATCTTTATCAGAACCTCCATAGCTCTGCTGCGATTCAAGGTTTCTAGCCCTTAATTTCTTCCTTCCTCAATTGAACTCAATCAGATATTGCTCTCCGACCTTTCCTTTTCCATTTCTGGTCATTACTTTACATTTTCAATTTTTTGGTGAGCTATTCCTTTTTTTGGTGAGGCTTTCTGCCACTGTTGAGTGGCTGTAGGGTTAGGTTTGTAGTGATCGAGTGACTTTGGGGCTATACTAGGTCATCTTGGGGTGATTTTAGCCAAAAATACTTGCTTCTAGACTTCTTGACGATCCTCCTATCATCTTCTTCGGTGACCCAATCATTGAATGTTCTTGAAGTTCTTAGTGAAAACCCTTTGGATTCCAAGTTTTAATCTTTAACTTGAGTAGCCCAAGTTGTTTGCCTGTTTGCCCTTTTAGTTTGAACTCTCAAGTGTAGTGTTGTCTTCTGAATGCTCAGACCTTAAATAAACTTATTGAAGAGTTCTCATCTCTGTGTAAGAATACCTTTGAAAATATTAGGCAAATAGAGTTAGCCCAGGAGGAGGCTCATAGGGCTGTGGCCTTTACCCTCAGACCAATCTTTCCCCCACACTTGAAGGTCATATACCCTGAGCCTAAAGAGCCTGCTGAGGTTCCTGAACCCATGTCTGAGGATAAAGTTTCTTCAGACCCAATGTCAACGTCTGAGGCAGGCGAGTTTGTAGACTCCTTTCAAGAGTCTATGGATTTTTACCCTAGGCAAGGTTAGGTTTCGGAGGAAACTGAGGTTTCAAGTCGTGCCTCGTCCCACAAAGGTGCTAGAACTTCACGTAGATCTTCTTCTGTTGAAATCTTAGGGCCCGGTGTGGCAATTCCCCCTCCTATTAACTTCATTCCTTTATCGGCCGCCACTGGTGTTGAGTTTGCGAAGAGGTTTCTTAGTGGTGCCCCTACAAGTGCCCATTCCGAAGTTACTGGGGATAGTGATGATGATAAAGGGGGTGAACTTGATACCTCTGTAGCTGTAGAGTATGAAAGTACCATGAATGATTATGACCTTCTTTATTTTAGGCATCTTTATTCCATAGACTCCTTAATCATCCTTAGGAAACCTCTGAAGGACGAAAGGGGCTTCGATGGTTGAGATGGCAAAATCTGCATCTATGAACTTATGTTTAAGTTAGGTTTTCATCTTTTTATCCACCTAACTATCAGAGCTATACTCTCATACATAAATCTTACCCCTTCCCAACTGTACCCCAATGCTTAGAGGGTTATGATTAGGGCCATCGTCCTTTGGAAGGTTGTTCACCATTCAGACCTTTCGGTTAGAGTTTTTACTGGCTGCTACGTTCCTTCGTCTGCAAAAAATCACCCTGGCTATTACAACTTCTTACCCAGGAAATTTAACAAGAAAATGCTCTTAGTTACCTAGACTTCAAATAATAATAGGAAACCTCGATATTTCTTTGTTTCTGGGGCCTGGGAGTTTGTTTTAGACGAGGCTTGTGGAACTTCGGTTCCAAGGACCCCTCTGAGATGGGGGAAAGTCTCCGTCGCGGCTAAATCCGATCTTGGTCTTAGCCAGGATAATTACAAGAATGTTGAGGACCTTCGTAATCAAGGCGAGAAAGGACGCCTTGTTAAGTATGAACATTTGCCGACCCCCACACAGGTTTGGGGGTGGTCCACTTAAAGAGCTTCATAAGTCTCCATATTTTTCTTACCAAGTGATGTTTCATACATTTTTTATCTATCCGACTTACTAACTCAGATACTTGTCTTTTTGTAGAGAAACCAGTAGGCATTTAAGACGACTTTTGGAAGATATTGACTCCCAACCTAGTGAAGCTCATGGAGAAACGAGGTGGCAAGAGTGCACCCCCACCTGTCGCAAAAAATAATGTCGGCACCTCTAAGGCTGATGCTTCCAAGAAGAGGAAGTCTTCTACTGACCTGGCTCATACGAGGCCGAGTAAGACTCGGGCCAAAGACCGTGCCATACCCATTTCGACTGACGATGCCTTGGCTGCTCATCTATCTCAGCTCAAAATTAAAGATAGCGTGATTGGGCACAGTCTGAATGCTGTCGATATTATTGGCACCATAATGACTGAGGAAAATAAGCATTTTCTTCGTGCCTTAGATGTCCCTTTATTGACTGAGCTCTCTCTTCACAAATCGATCCATGTATCAGTTTTTAACTATCTTTCTCCCAAGTGTTGCCTCGGCTTTTTAAAAATTATTACTTATTTATTCATTTCTATGATCTTCTTCTATAGGGTGTCTTATCTTTTCACCACCTTGTTGAGTGGAACTTAAAGAAGATGCCCCTTATAGAAAAGGGTAAGGATACTGAAAAAGTTGAAGCCTCTCTGAAGGTCGAGGTTGAAAGGTTGAAAGGAGACCTCAAGGGGAGAGATAACCAAATATCTCAGCTCAATAAGGATCATAGAAAAGCTCTGAAGGCAAAGGATGATGTTCTTTAATCAAAGGTTAATGCTGCAGGCAAAGCTGCGTTGGAAGATGCTACAGAGAAAGCCATTAAGGACTACAAGGTCTCTGACGAGTTTGTCAGCTTCGACTTTGAGTACCTAGAGAGGGCTATCAAAGCGACCAACATATGGGAGACCATGAAGAAAGGTGAGTCTGGGAGATTGTCTGTCGAGGAATTTGTTGGTCTCGGCTTTAGAGATCCTCGGTTCGCCCAGACTTTAAAGGAAGTTGAAGTGAGTGATGCTTCTCCAGCCGAGATAGCTCCTCTTGAGGTCACAGAGATAGAAGAAGGTGATCATCACGATAATGAGGTTGAATTTACAAACATCGACCTTGATCAGACTACAGTTGATGAAGGGTCTACCCCTGTCGAGGTATAGGCTCAACTTTGATTGCCTCCCGTGCCCATTCACTTTTTCTTGTGAAGCTTATTAGTAGTTAGTTTTGATGAACTTTGAAGAGCATTATTTGTAATTCTTATTTTCATGAACTCTGGTAGTAGCTTCTTGATATTCTGGATGTAATTCCGAATCCTATTTATGTTATGATCCTAAGTAGGTTGGATTTTTCTGATTCTATTATTTCATATTATGTTTTGTTGTTTTGTAATTATGATATTCCACACGTTCACCACAAATTTCACTACACCAAATTATGATGTTTACTAATGATGTTTACCCTCATATTCTCACCAAATTAATGATGTTAATGGTCAGGGGTCACCAAATTATGGTGTTTCACCTCACATTTCACCAAATAAATGATGTTAAGGGTACGAGGACACCAAATTATGGTGTTTGACCTCATATTTTCACCAAACTAATGACGTTAATGGCCCGAGGTCGCCAAATTATGGTGTTTCACCTCATATTTTCACCAAACTAATGATGTTAAAGGGTCTGAGGTCACCAAATTATGGTGTTTCACCTCATATTCACCAAATAAATGATGTTAAAGGTCTGAGCTCACCAAATTACGGTGTTTACCCTCATATTTTCACCAAACTAATGATGTTAATAGCCTGAGGTCGCCAAATTATGGTGTTTTCACCTCATATTTCACCAAATAAATGATGTTAAAGGGTCTGAAGTCACCAAATTATGGTGTTCAACCTCATATTTCACCAAATAAATGATGTTAAGGATTTGAGGTCACCAAATTATGGTGTTTCACCTCATATTTCACCAAATAAATGATGTTCAAGGTCTGAGGTCACCAAATTATGGCGTTTCACCTCCATATTTCACCAAATAAATGATTTTAAAGGCTCGAGGTCACCAAATTATGGTGTTTCACCTCATATTTCACCAAATAAATGATGTTAAAGGTCTGAGGTCACCAAATTATGGTGTTTCACCTCCATATTTCACAAAATAAATGATGTTAAGGGTGTCAAGTTACGAAATTATGGTGTTTTAACTCATATTTCACCAAATAAATGATGTTTTAGGTCCGAGGTCACCAAATTATGGTGTTTCACCTCTGTATTTCACCAAATAAATGATGTTAAGGGTCTAAGGTCACCAAATTATGATGTTTCACCTCATATTTCACCAAATAAATGATTTTAAAGGCCTAAAGTCACCAAATTTTGGTGTTTCACCTTTGTATTCACCAAATAATGATGCTAAGGGCCTGAGGTCACCAAATTATGGTGTTTCACCTCATATTTCACCCAATAAATGATGTTAATACATACATTAGAACAAAAGAATGAACACAATGTTGCTACTTTTTTATTGACTTTCTTTATATAAGTTGATACATGTATTACAAAAAGATAGAATAATTGCAACATCATAAGTAATATTTTTTCAAGTGGTCGACATTCCAAGGGTTGGAGAAGGGCTCCCTATCTACATTTTCTAGTCGGTAGGTACTAGGTACAACCTCATCAATTACCCTTTAAGGACCATGCCAATTATGATGGAGCTTATTTGTTTTCTGCCACTTCTTCTTCAGGAATAGGTCTCCCACAGCTATCATCCTTGCCTTTACCCTCTGATTGTAGAATGTCGTTGTTCTTTACTGATAGGTTGCCTGTCTTATCTCTGCATCCTCTCTTCTTTCCTCAATCAAATCAAGATCAAGTCTTCTCTCCTCCTATTCCTCTGAGGGTCATATGTCTGAACTCTATGAGTGGGAAGCCCTATCTCTGTTGGGATAAAAACCTCTGAGGCATGGGCTAGCATAAATATAGTTTCCACCGTGGGTGTCCTCACCGTCGTCCTGTAAGAACAAAGCACGACATATACCTCTTCTATCCATCTTCCTTTGGACTCTTGTAACTTTTTTTTATCCCATAAAGGATTGTTCGATTTGTGACCTCAGTCTGACCATTTGCCTGGGGTCGGCCAGGGGAGGAGAAGAATTGCTTAATCCCTACTCTTTCACAGTACTTTTCTAAGGAAACATTCTTGAATTGGGTTCCATTGTTTGAGATGAGGGTGTTTGGGAGGACATACCAGCATATGATGTTTTTTCAGATGAACTGGAAGGTCTTCTGCTCAGAGATTGTGATCATGGGATCGACTTCTACCCGTTTGGAGAAGTAATCAAGTGCCACAATTAAGTACCTATAGTTGTTTACATCCATTGGCAAGGGTCCTACCAAATTAATACCCCATACTGCAAATGGCCAAGGGGAATTGATAGAATTCAGGAGTTGGTGAGGCTGATGGGGGAATGATGGAGAACTTTTGTCACTTATCACATCTTTTCACATATGCAGCTGCATCTTTGGCCAAGGTCGGCCACCAATACCCCTGAGTGATTATCTTTTTAGCCAATGACCTTCCTCCAATGTGGCTTGAATAAAAGCCCTCATACACATCTTGCAAGATATATGGAACCTCTGAAGGGTGAACGCATCTGAGAAGAGGGAGTAGGAATCCCTTATTGTACATGACATCTCCCATAATGGAGAATTTAACAACACTGAACCTCAGCTTTCTCCTTTCTAACTTTGACTCTGGAAGTTATCCCACTCTTATGTATCTGATAAGAGGATCCATCCACAAGGCTCTCATGCTCAAATTTAGGCAAGGTCTACCAACCTCTTCCTCTTCGATGGTTGGTTTGAGTAGAATATTAACTGGTATCATTCTCCTTATGTTTGTTCTTATTGCTGAGGCCAACCTCATGAGTGGATCTGCTCGGCTATTGTCTAGCTGATGTATCCTCTCCATCTTTACTTCTTTAAATATTTCTAGCATTGTTCTCACCCTCTTCAGGTATCTGGCCATCCTTTCATCTTTAGCCTCATATACTGCCAGGATTTGGTTGATGACTAATCTTTAGTCATTGTGGACTAGGAGCTGGTCGACACTGAGGGATTCTTCCAAGAGAGACCTGCTATTAATGCCTCATACTCTAATTCGTTATTGGAAGCTTTGAAGTTGAGCCTTAGTTCATACTCAATATCAGTACCATCTGGTGCCGATAATATCAGCCCTGGTCCACTTCTTCTTTCACAAGACGACCCATCAATGAAAAGGTTCCAGATGGTTTCATTTGAAGAGAAGTTTCCCTCTGATAGGTCCCTTACTTGAAGAGGTGTCTCTCTTCTTCATTTTTAACTATTTTTGTCCAATTTTACTTGTCTCAGCCTCGTCTGAAGTTCGATCGACATCTCTATCTATTGGATCATCTGCAGCCTCGCGACTCTTCTCAATATCGACCTCATCCCAGGTAAACTCGACCATAAAATTTGTGAGTTCTTATCCCTTGATGGAAACCCTGGGTTGATAAACAATATTGTACTCCCCCAACTCGATTGCCCAGGTCATTAGCCTTCCTGACTTTTCAGGCTTATGGAGGACCTGTCTAAGTGGGAAATCAGTGAGGACGACCATGGAGTGGGCCTGGAAGTATGGCTTCATTTTCCTAGAAGCATGTATCAAGGCATATGATAACTTTTAAATTCGAGGTTACTTATGCTTAGACCCTTGGAATGCTTTGCTATTGAAGTACACTGGTCTCTGCACTCCATCCTCTTTTCTTACTATTACAACACTAATTCCTAAATCTAAGATAGCTAAATATACATACATCTTCTCACCCTGAATTGACCCGAATAGGAGTAGGGGGGATCCGAGGTAGGACTTAAGATCTTTAAAAGCTTTATCACATTCCTCATTCCATTTGAAAGCTTTTCTAAGAACTTTGAAAAAAGGAAGACATTTATTTGTAGCTATTGAAACGAACCTATTAAGTGCATCAATTCGTTCGGTTAGCCTCTGAATGTCTTCGAGGGTTTTGGGTATCTTCATTTCTAGCAAAGCCTTGATCTTCTCAGGGTTTGCCTCTATTCCCATTTGGTTGACGATGAAGCCCAAAAACTTTCCCACTCCTACCGCAAAGACACATTTGGTCGGGTTAAGCTTCATTCTGTATTTATCCATGGTGTCAAAAGTTCTTTTAAGGTAGGCCACATGAGTTTCGACCTTCAGACTCTTCGTCAGCATATCGTCCACATAAACTTCCATGGACTTGCCTATCTGATCCTCAAACATCATATTTATAAGACGTTGGTAATTAACCCCTGCATTCTTCAGGCTGAAGGGCATGACCTTATAGTAATAGGTCCCCCTGACTATAATGAATATTGTCTTCTCTGAGTCAATCGAATTCATAAAGATTTGATTATACCCGGAATATGCATCCATAAAGCTCATGAGCTCATGTCCTGCTGTGTCATCCACCATTTGATCTATATGAGGTAGGGGAAAACTGTCCTTTGGGCTAGACTTATTTAAATCGTTGAAGTCTATGCACATCCTTTATTTTCCATTAGCTTTGGGCACTATGATAGCATTAGATAACCACTCTGGGTATATAACTTCTTTGATGAACTTGGCCTCTTCAAGTTTTCAAACCTCGTCTCTGATAATGTCGTACTTCTCTCTTGATCATATCGTTCTTATTTGCTTAATGGGATTGGTATCCTCTACAACATTGAGTTTATGACACATAATCTCAGTATCAATACCTGGCATGTATGTATGGCTCCAAGCATACTTTGTCTCTTCCTTAACAACTTCACTAGTTCCTCCGTGATCTTAGGCTTTAGGGCTTTGCCGACTTGGATGGTTTTTTCTAGATCGTTCTCATTGATAATGATGGATTCTACCTCCTTCACAGCCTCTCCCTTTTTGAGCTTTGTTTCATCTCTAGGATCAAGGGTGTCAATGTTGTATGTGGTTATTTCCTTCTTATGAGATTCCATCTCTTTTGCAGAGTTTAAGTATCATTCTCGTGCCCACGTTTGGTCACCTTGCACTTCCCTTACTCTATAAGGAGTCTGGAATTTTACATTTGGTGGACCGTTAAAGGCACGGCCTCAAATTCCTTGAGGGCTACTCGTCCCATGATGGAGTTGTATGCCGATAAGATATTTTCATCCATCACAAAGAAAATGATTTTTCTGGTCATTCTCTTAGGCCATTTATCTCCCATTCTTAAATCCATTTCATACATTCCCAACGGATGGACCTTCTCCCCGCTGAAGCCAACCAAGGGGTAATGATAAGGGATAAGCCTTACTCGGCTGAGACCCAAGCTCTTGAAACAGGGCCAAAACATAACGTTTATAGAACTACCCCCATCCACAAGGATCCTCTGAACTTTACACCCATACACCCTTGTAATGATGACTAGAGGATCATCTTGGGGGGATAAGATACCCTTGAAATCAAGTCATGAGAAGTTGACTATGAGGGTGTCCATGTCTATGTTCTTTCTTTTCTCATGTTTAACCTCTGTCGAAGCCAAGTTCATAACCTCGGCTTTTGTTACTGCTTTCACTTCTGACAAATGAGCCTTGCCATCAGCTACCTCTGAGCCACCCCCTGCTAGTCCCCCGCAGATAGTTCTCACACCAAAAGATATCATGTTGACCCTCTTTACTGGGGTATTGTCGTCCTTTTGTGGAAGGTCAGGGTCATCATCATCATCATTAGAGACATCATCTTTCCTAGCAGGGATGTCTTCTTGGCATTTATCATTTCTCTTCCTTCTAAGGTCGACTCAGCTACCCTTTGAGTCTCTATCATCCATGAATTTATGGTGAAAGTTCCATCCAGATCACGACCATCTCGTCCTTCAGGGAGAAACATTTATTAAATAGATGGATATGATCTTGATGGAACTCGCACCATAAATTCTCTTTTCTCTTATGTGGAGGAGCCTTCAGCTTCTTCGACCATCTCAAAGACCTATCATTCTTAATTTTGTTAAGTATGTGTTCGCAGCTCACAGTTAAAAGAGTATAGTTTGCAAACTTATCGCCTATAATCCTCTTCTTTCCATCCTTTTTCCTTTAAAACTTTTCGCTGCCACTTCCATTCTCATCCTCATATTTCACGACCATTTCTTCTTCTGTGTTGATGACCTTTCTAGTTGTTGCTATTAGGTCGACCATAGGCTTAGGAGGGTTTTTAGTAAGCTTTCAGAGTATCTTTCCCTTCCGAAGTCCTATAATAAGGGTTGTCATAGCTATACTCTCTTCATAATCTTCTACCTCCAACTTTTCCTTGTTGAACCTCGCGATATAGTCTCTAAGGATTTCATTATTTCCTCGCTTTACATAAATAAAGTGATTCTTCTTCTTCTCAGGTCTTACCCCAAAATAGAAATTATGAATAAACCGCTCGGCCAAACCTTTAAAACTCTCAACTGAAGTTTTAGTAATAGAAGTGAACCAGATGTGTGCAGCCCCAGTTAGAGTGCTTGAGAAATCTCGACACCTTATCTCGTCAGAGAATGCCCATATTACAGATTGATACATTTTAATATGACGGACTGAGTTGGTACTTCCATCTTACTTGGGAGACACCACTAGAGGTTTAAATTTGGCAGGGGTTGGGAAGTTGACAATCCTTGCCACAAATGGTGAACCCTTTGAGTACCCCCTTTGTAATGCGTCTCGACTTTTTATGAGATACCCTATATTCTCTTCCAGCCTTTTAATAAAGTCGTTCCAGGTCTTAGCAACATCGGCTTGGCCTAGGTTTTCCCCAGCCACCTCCAAGGGGTGGACTGAGGGTTCCCCAGCTGTTGCACAACGTCGGCTGTTGACCTCCCCCTGACCACAGTCTCGGCCTTGCGGGGGTAGGCCATAATGGGGCTGGAGATCGCTAGACTCTCTTCATGATCCAGCTATGCTTCTTGACCTGGACAGCCTCTCTCGCAAGTCATTAATGGGTCCGAGTCTTTCGAAAGATGACCCTCTACTCAATCGATCAAAAGATGAACCTCTTTGACGGGCATCACAGTCTCGCCTTTCACCTTGACCTCTGCTCTGCCAGATAGGACGTACAGTGTTGTTTGATACCTCATATGGCTCCCAAAAGTCAGTCGGAGCATAATAGGCCTCTATATCGTCACACTTATCCTCTGGGCAAGGATTTCCTTGCATACCCAGGCATAAACTCTTAGGGTCAGCAACATCCCTCCGCTATTGAGGAGGAGGTAGGTCTTTTCGTGGTGCCTGGGGTGGTCCCCTGGCCTTATGTTGTCCCTGATCAGCTGTCAGAGTAATCATTTCTGGCGAGACCCCAGGTGGTCTTCTTATTATGTTCTGGCTTACCTGGGCAAAATTGCTCCTGCATTGCTTACTGAGTATTAGTTAAGGACTTTAAGGCTGCCGCCACCTCATCTATCTCGGACTGGGGTGGTGCTTGGCTAGAACTGGGTCCTCCAACGCCAGATGGGGGAGGTGGTAAATCTGGTGCCATGTAATAAGACAAGATAGCTTGTAATGAAAATATTATAGAGCTTGATACCTTTAAGGATCTCTTTCAATGGTGAAACATCTCCACACGAAGGGGGAGGTCTGGTTCACCACCAATGTCTCCGGTGACGTTAAGTATAAAAGGAGGAATAATATGAATCCTCTCTTTCCCACAGACGGTGCCAAAATGATGATGCGGTAAATAGCACCACCAGTATGAGGTGTTTATAAGCTCAAACTAGCAATAACAATGGAAGCACAAAAGTAAATATCTAGTAGAAGGAGATGCGAATAAGAGGAGAAACATTAGTATATAAGTGGTTCAGCCAATTTGGCTTACATCCACTGTGAGTGTGTGAGAAAGTTTCATAAGAATGAGGGCACTAATGGCCTATGATACAATCTCTCACTTTCTCTCTCTACTGTCTATTTTGCTAGGGCTCTCGCTAGGGTTACAATTATGGATCCCCCTCCAAGGTAGGGGAAGACATGTATTTATAGTGCTCGGGGGGTGTAGTGTACCCCCAAGCATGCCAGGAGCATGTGTGTGTTGAATACACTAATTATAGGTGGACACCTGGCTGTTCCATATGTAAGGAATGATGACCAAATATTCCCTTACGTGAGGGGAATGATTTGGTTATAACTGATTTGCTCACGTATTCCAAGTCTTTCATGTGATTGCATGTGCTCAGACCCATGATGTCATCATTTGTAACCTCAGTCTGGACGAGTACGATGGTAAGTCTGAGGGTTGTCTTATTCTGCAAATCTTAAGTATGACCTCAAACTTATTGACCAGTTGAGGCTAGGTATTAAGCATAACTTCGATGTCGATTGAGGCAGAGTACGATGATGGCAGTAGGTTGAACCCACGGGAGATGTCTGACCTCGGTTGACGGTCAACCGATGTTCGTCATTGTGTTGCTGACCTTGTGAATAACAACTTCTCTGATGGAAATTATGAGCCTCTTGTCGACTCGACCGTTACATCACCCGAGGTTATCGACTCCGAGTATGAGGGTACATATTTGGCATATCAGTCATCATATTTTGTAACTTGAAAACCCTAAAAATATAGGTTCCCTCGTGTGTGTATAAAAAAATCAAGGTTCTAAAAATCGCGGGGCGTGGTCGAGGCGTGGAGGCCAAGCCTTAAGCCTTAGAAGCCTAGGCGGGCCTTGGCGTAAAAAGGCGTGAAAAGGCGTTTAGGCCTTCTTAATATATTTTAATACTTTTAAACCATAACAAGGCTAATAAAATACTAAAATTGTACATATTATAAAAATATGTCCGAATATATGCAAATTAAAATACTATTGGATTATTTTGGATGAAATAATGTTTCGGTTAGCAAAAAAATTCTTTAAAAGGCGATATCGTTTCACTAAAGCATTGTTATTTTTAGAAAAAATTGCGGCTTAAGGGTTTTACCAAGAATAAGGCGTGAAAAACTTAGGGAGAGGCGTTTCTCCCAAGCCTTAAGCCTAGGCGGAGCCTAGGCAGGTTTTTTAGAACAGTGCAAAAAATATACCAAGTGTCCTTAGCACTCTTATAAGCCATAATGAGTCTAAATTCTTCTGCGACCACAGTGAAAACAATAACATTCACACCCTTAGAATTAAAAGTTAAGGAATTCTTTTCAACCGTTATCTAGGAGACGTATGAATTAGGAGCACCATCTTCAGTGGTAGGAGTTCACCTAAACTCAATGATGTTCCAAACATTATCATCTATCAATTTTATGAAAAATATAATCCAAGCCTTCCAATAGGGATAATGTGACCGATCTGTTCAATGGAACTACCTTCTTAGTTAAAATTCATCTAAATCCTAAATAATAACTGAACATGGATCTAAGTCAAGAAACTAGTGTAACCTACTCTAATACCAATCTAAGAATGCTAATTGCCCCTACGGTTTGTAAGAAAACACCATTTTATAACTTTTCACAACTTTAATAAACTTTTTACCTTTTAAAAACACAAGTGTTGTCTGAAATAACTTTTTCGATTTTAGTCCCTAAGAATGCATCTAGGTGAGAATAAGCAAGAAATAAATAAATAATACCACAACATGATGATGTACGAGAAATCCCACATTGGTAAAAACCTCAGTCAGCCCATCCACACAGGTCAATTATGATATATGTCTATTTACAAGAACAACTTAGACTTATTCATTGACTCGGTGCCTTTAATCCTTGATGTGCTTTCTCGTTCCTTGCAATCTTCTTCGAAGGCATTATTTGATGCCTTAAAATAGTCACACAATGCCGACATGATCCCGAGTCTCGGTATCCTAACGATCTTACTTGTCTCATGACCATTCCTGCCACGAGTAAACATAAATACAATCTCCACCAAGAGAAACAATCATAGTATGAAGAGAAAACAAATATGCTGCAACACAAAAGAGATCTTAAATAAAGCATAAGATCTATCTTGGGAAATCATTTTTTGTAAAAGATATATGAGATAAATTGATGCCAAACCTGAGTACTTATAGAAAACAAGGATTTTAAGGCGATATATTTTTCGAGGCAACACAGTCAAATGAAAACATATGGTTTGTTTGAAAAAAAACCTTATCTCGTTCAGACGAACAAAAACCTTATTTAAATGAACACACTAACCTCGTTCGGAGCAACTTTAAATGAGATTCAAACAAAATATTCCTTTATCCAACAGAAGTACTTCGTTTAATGTTCATTTGAATGTCGTATAATGACATTCAAATGTCGTTCGAACGAACTGTCCAAACTCGTTTGAATGAACTAAAACAAAAAATATTTTTTCTTTCAAAAGTTGTGACACCCCGCCTAATTAAATACCGGGTGATCAGTCCTTTATTAAATTATAATCAAGGTGAACAGTTGGTTCATTCTTAGCAATAGTGTCGCAAAAATAACTTTTTCAGTTTTAAACACCCTAAATAATTAAGCTAAGTGTCAAAACCATTTTTAGACATCAATTTCCAAATTTTATTTTAAAAACCAACATTTAAAACTTTACATAATTCATAGTTAAAGAATCACCCAACAACTATACTGGAACATATAATCCAAACAATTAAACATCCATCTAATTAATTCCAACTTTAAAACTTAAAGGAAAACATCCTGACACTAATAAATCCCAAAGTATAAATACTGGAAATAAACGAATCACAACCTCCGATAAAACAACTGAATAATGAAAAAGGGCGACACATGCCCAATGAAAGCTCTCCCAGAAATGCGACACGAAAATCTTGTCTCTATCTGACACAATATTCAGGGGCACCCCATGTAATCTGACAATCTCAGCAATAAACAACTGAGCATACTGACCCGTGGTACAGTCTCCCCACACTGGCAGAAAATGTGCCACCTTGGTCAAACGGTCCACAATCACCCAGATGGAGTCGTGGCCCCGCTGTGATGTAGGCAACCCAGTATTAAAATCCATAGAAATACTCTCCCACTTCTGCGCGGGTATTTTCAATGGCTGAAGCAACCCCGACGGTTTTTGGTGGTCCACCTTTACCAGCTGGCAGGTAGAACACTTGGACACGATCTCAACAATGTCCTTTTTCATCCCACTCCACCAGTATTGCCGCCTCATATCCTGGTACATCTTATCTCCTCCAGGATGCATCGCAAATTGGGACCCGTGAGACTGGGTCATCACTGCATGACGTAAGTCTGCTCCTTCTGGGACCACCAATCTCCCATTAAACCTCAAACCTCCATCAGAACTAACAGAATAGGACCTAGCACCCTCAGCTAAAAGTCTTACAATTTTCTCCTGGAAAAATGGGTCTATGATCCGTGCCTGTATTACCCTCGTAAAAATCTCAGGTGTCACTGTCATGACAAATATGAAGGAACGGGCTACTACGTCCTGGTGACCCAACTCTTTACACCTTGCTTTCTAGACGTTCGCTACATCGTCCACCGGTCTATGACTCAACGTATCGGCAACTACGTTGGCCTTCCCCGAATGGTACTATATGTCGAATTGATAGTCCTTCACAAACTCCAACCACCTGCGCTGACGCATATTCAGCTCTCGCTGAGTGAACAGGTACTGCAGTGACTTGTGGTCTATGAACAAGCAAAATTTCTCCCCCAATAAGTAGTTTCTCCATATCCTCAATGTTAAGACGACCGCTGCTAACTCTAGGTCGTGTGTGGGGTAATTCTTCTCATGCGGCTTAAGCTTGCGGGAGGCAAAAGCTATAGCCTTCTCCTCTTGCTGAAGTACTCCCCCGAGTTCCCGTAAAGAGGCGTCGGTGTAAACCAGATACTCCACGTCTGACTTATGTAAAACAAGGATCGGTGCTAAAGTAAGCTTGTCTTCAGCTCGTCGAAAGCTAATTGATAAGCATCGTCACAAACGTATGGTATCCCCTTGCGAGTCAGGTTCGTCAATGGACCTGCTATTTTAGAGAACCCTCGAATGAATCTACTGTGGTATTCGGCTAACCCCAAGAAACTACGTACTTCCATCGGTGTCGTGGGCTGTCCCCACTCCCTCACCGCTGACACTTTACTCGGGTCAACTACTATCCCCTGTTCAGAAAAAACATGCCCCAAGAGCTGCACTTCTCATAACCAGAACCCGCACTTCTCGTACTTATCATACAACTGATGCTCTCGTAGTGTCTGAAGAAACTGTCTCAAGTGCTCGGCATGCTCTTCCTCAGAGTGTGAATATATCAGGATGTCATCTATGAAGACGATGAAAAACTGATCCAAGAACTCTCTGAACACTCGTTCATTAAGTCAATGAATAGGGTTGGAGCATTTATGAGTCCAAACGGCATTACTCTGAACTCATAGGATCCATATCTCATTAAGAAAGAAGCTTTTGAAACATCCTGCTCCCTAATATGTAGCTGATGGTATCCAGATCTCAGATCTATCTTTGAAAAGAAAGTTCCTCCCCTTGGCTGGTCGAACAGATCATCGATTCGAGGCAACGGATATTTTTTCATATCGTAACCTTGTTCAACTCCCGGTAGTCCACACATAGCCTCAGTGAACCATCTTTCTTTTTCACAAACAAAACTAGAGCGCCCCAATATGAGGTACTCCTGCGAATGAAGCCCTGACCTAACAGTTGCTCTATCTGATCTCGTAACTCTTGCATCTCCGTCGGATCCATACGGTATGGAGCGCGTGCTATCGGTCGGGTATCCGGTAATAAATCTATGACAAAATCTATCTCTCGACTGGGGGGTAGGCCTAGTATCTACTAAAATACATCAGAATACTCACGAACAACTGGGATCGAATCCAAGGGAATCACGACCTTCTTAGAGGTATCCTCCTCTATGTAATACAAATTAGCGGTCGAGCCTCCCTCTGGGCAAGGCGTCGCCACTACAAACATCTCTTGCCCCGAAATGGCAAAGACAATAATCCCACCGAAATAATCTATCATGGCTCTATAAGCTGTGAGCTAATCCATACCAATAATGACGTCGTGCTCATGCATATCTAAGACTAACATGTCTGCTGGTAATACCAAGCTACCAATATCTACTCCCACACCCCGGCATATAAAGAAAATTAATGATTCATTTCCCAGTGGTGAATCTACACATGTTACAGTGATCTCTGCTGTGGCTAATAACCCTAAGGCCTTCGAAAAATGGGTAGCTATAAAATAGTGTGTCGCCCCAGTATCAAATAAAACCTGACCCATAGTACCATGCATAGGAAACATACCCTTAATCGTGGGTGGCACCTATGGAGTTGCTGCCTGGTGGACGTTATAGAAACGTCCGTACTATAACTGCCCCTACTGTACTGGAGCGGTTAGAATGGCTGGTAGGGCTGGTACCTGAGCTGGTGCTGGGAGGGCGGCTGGAAAAAGTGGCCTTTGTGGATCATTACGGGCACCCTATTTCTATGGGGCCTTATCACCCTCTGGACAATCCTGGCGCATGTGGCCATTTTTACCACACCTGAAGCATCGGCCCCTAAAATTTCCTCCCCTTTGTCCCTGTTGATTATGGCCTTGCTGGTCGTTACTACCCCGCCATTGGCCCTACTGGCCATGCTGATTACGCTGTTGGCCCTGCTACTGACCCTACGACTGACAATGTTGGCCCTACTGGCCCTGTTGATTAGGCTGGCCCTGCTGACCCTCCATAAATCCCCCAAATCCCTTCTCAAAATCACCTGATCGAAACCGCTTGGCAGGGTCTCCCTGATGGGAACTCTTCTCATGCTGATAAGTCTGCTCCTGAGATGTCGGTGCTCCACTAGCACCACTACTCCCTGTCCTGCCCTGCTGGCCGGAATCTCCTGCTCGCTTAATTCCCTGCAGGTGGAGGCGGTGATCATGGCAGTCTAGCAAAGCAGCATTGAGTACATCTGTGTAGGTACTCAGAGACAAATTTCCTATAAGGTGCTGACGGATCCTCCAAGTTAACGCGTCCATAAATAATAGTATATTCTTTCCCTCAGTGGGTGCCTCATCTGGCACTATAGTGAGAAGTCTTGTGAACTCCTCTTCATACTCAGCAACAGCCGAATTCTCCTGCTTCAGACTCAGTAATTTCCTCCTCATCTCAGTCTGTACGGCGGATGAGAAGTATTTTCTGTCAAACCGTGCCCAAAATGACTGAATAGTAATAATATCCCTGTCCTCCAAGGTGGTAGTGGATTCCCACCAATGCAAAGCGGCCCCCACAAGCTTAAAGGAAGCTAACAACTGTTTCTACACGTCCGTGCACTCGTACATACGTAGATGCCTCTGGATATCTTTCTTTCATTGGCTTGCTACAATAATATCTTAACCACCCGCAAACTCTGGGGGATGCACCTTCTGAAAGGCATCCTTAACTCACTCCCATGCAGATGGAAGCTGTGCCGGTACTAGCGCCATTGCCTGAAGTTGGGGTGGATCCTGCTGTACTACCGCTAGTGCGGCATTCACCGCCTGAGCAACGATAGCGTCTACTTCATTTGGATTCATCATTCCCTGAGCCGTAGGTACTGGCTGCTCGGCTTAGGCACGCCTATCATATGGTGCACGTCTCGGAGGCATCTGAAACGTGAAGGAATTTATTAGTCTACAGTTATTGTCAACTCTCAAATAGCTGAAGACGTAATCGTAAAAGAAAGAATACAACAATCCTAAAATAGGGCTCTATAACAAGAACGCTAAGCTGAAAGCGAAATAAATCGTGCAGATCCTAAAGGACACTAGAACCTGATGCTCTGATACCACCTATGACACCCTGCCGAATTAAATACCGGATGATCAGTTCTTTATTAAATTATAATCAAGGTGAACGGTTGGTTCATTCTTAGCATCACTGTCGCAAAAATAACTTTTTCAATTTTAAACACCCTAAATAATTAAGCTAAGTGTCAAAACCATTTTTAGACATCAATTTCCAAATTTAATTTTAAAAACCAACATTTAAAACTTTACATAATTCATAGTTAAGGAATCACACAACAACTATATTGGAACATATAATCCAAACAATTAAACATCCATCTAATTAATTCCAACTTTAAAGATTAAAGGAAAACATCCTGACAGTAATAAATCCCAAAGTATAAATACTGGAAATAAACGAATCACAATCTCCGATAAAACAACTGAATAATGAAGAAGGGCGACACATGCCCAACGGAATAAATAGTGCTAGAAGTGGAATCAACAATGAGGTCGTCTAAGTAAGAGGCCTGCAACTCCCACCTAAGATATAGCGCGTTCCTTCCAAAGGGTCCTATGCAAGACGCCCCTGTGGCTGGGCACCTGTAATATATACATATATATACAAGAGAGAAGAGAAAGTAGATAACGGGTCAGAGCCCGATTGTAAAAAAGTTTAAAATTAGTTTAGAAAGTATTTAAAATGCTTACCGTCTATTGCAACCAACATATTAGTGTGGTACTCCCTTGATAAATTCTCACCTCTCTTCTAATGTGCACACCTATCGCCCTAATATTCCCAACAATTTAACTTATCTTATCTTAAGTTACTCGTAAGATTAGATATTGACAACTTCAAATGTTAAGGAGATTAATTTTATTTAACAGCAAAGTTCTCACCTAAGCCTTATATGATTATAAAGTTTCTCAGTAATATAACGTACTTTTCAAACACTTATTTCCAAGTTGAAATAATTATTCATTTCTTACATACCATAGTCACAGTAGGTAGTTCCCAAATTCCAGATTTAAATATATATACTAAATACTCATATAATATATATATTCTAACGCACCCCATATAAAATTTATGGTGCGGGCACACTCTGCTATCCAATCCCCGTAACACTCGTACTAAGGGAAATACAAGTTCGAAATCACTCTCGAACAGTATTAACACCAAACACATACAAATTGAGGCGAAGTATAGTTCCAAGTCACTAAGAGGTCAGCACATACCCTCACGTCTCTTAGGACCGTCTGACTATCGATTTGATAGCCTGTACCAAAGATTTCTATCTTCTAGGGTACGACTCGATATCCCCCATAAAGGTCCCATCGAGATAAGACTATCCCAGTGCAGTAACCTCCAGGATAGCAAGTAGAACGGGCATGATTTTTACACGTATATAGTATATGCATAAACACAGTCATATATGTATACCACAATCCCCATATCAAATTTAGGTACATTCTCACGACCCATAATTATGATATTTATCCTTGTTACTCATTATTTAGTTATCACGTATAACGATTTGTCTCTTATTTTAATTTGTGGGATTATTCCAACTTACTACGTAACACTCGTAGATTCCTATCTTCCCAAGTGTAATTTCAGTAGGTTCTCATTTATTTTACAACGTAACTTTCTTATGAGTCTCACCCTTTAACACATATTCCCATTGTCCCTTATATGTAAAACATCCCCGTGAAATGTTAATCTCGTCTTACATTAAAGGTTCCATATTTTTAATATGTCCTACTGGTCTTCTTTATATCCCAAAATGTTCTAACATTAATATCCAAGAATTTCTAATCATTTAAGTTGGAGAAACCTATAAAAATGGGAATGTGAGTTATGCAGGAGGTCGATCGAACATCGATCGATCAAAGCATTGATCGATCGATACTCTAAGGTCGATCGATCGATCAAACAGGTATGGCAAATCTGCAGAATTTCCAGTTATGGGTTTTCTCTTCCAACATCATCCAAAACGTTATATATGACTACAAAACTCCCAGTAATTCATACTACAAGTATTATAACCTCAAATAAGTGATTTCCTACGTCAAGCATGCGGATTTTCATCATGAATAACGAATTCAAAGGGCAAAATCCATAAAAACATCAAGAACCCTAATATTTCTTTTGTTTGATTTCTTCCCATTCTTTTACCAGATTTCATACACTTTATTTACTGTAATTTCATGGTTCAATAGCTACATATGAATTGGGTTTCCAGAATACATATATTACACATACAACATGCGAATTCGAATCTCCAAAATAGGTTTTTCTTTCACAAAAACTAGTCTTAATCAATCTTAGGCTAATATTATTGGAGCATTAACTGAAATAGAGAAAGATAGATACTTTCCTGAGAATTTTTGGTTCAAAATTGTGGATATTTTGGTGTGGTTGTGATCCTCGTTGTACGATCTAACGTTTGGCGGCGACGGCTGTGCAATTGGTGGAGTTCTTGGCCTAGAACTCCTTAGAAAACCTCTCCTCTTCCTCTCCAATGGCCGTCTTTGGTTTATGGATTTTATAACCCTAGAAGGTGACTCTCACAATCTGATATTCCCTTAGAATTTTCGTGGGTTTTCAGGCCCAAAAATGTAAAATGTCCAAAACGCCCTCCCGGGGTGTTAATTAGGCCTAAAAATGCCCCGAGACCCAAGCTAAACCCCCGGGTACATTATTTTGACTATCGCAACCCTTCCGGACACATTGACGCACTCAAAATGACCATACGGGTGACTCATAATTTTATTTACTTTTAATAGTCCGAATTTAATCTCGACGCGACACAAGCACATCCCGATAAATTTCCAAAATTATCAAATTAGCTTCTCGTCTCATGATAATTTTACTAATCATAATTACACCACTTACTTTACCCATAAAGTAACTTATAACAAAAATAATTACTAACTCCCATCACGCTAGTAAGTATTAAATGATTTTTTGGATTAATATTAATTTAATATCTCTAATTAAATTCAATAAATCCCCAAAATTAAAAGGCATAAAGATACAGGGTATTACAAAAACATTTTACGAAAAATCCTCAAGAAACTTTTATAAAACAACACCCAAACATATCCAGGGATCAAACATTAATATACATTTATAACTTCATTGACATCCCTCGGATCTTGAAGACAAAAACTCAGCATGCAATTTAATGTAATCTCGATGTAGCTTTAAATTTACCGCATAGTCTTCAATCACACATCATAGGCTTGAAGAAAACACAACTCAAGTCCTAAATTATGACTCAAACAAGTATTTTCCAATCATGTAATAAGTCCAATACTTATAAATTAACTCCATTCGAGAATTAGTCCCTACACATTCATGTGACTTACTTATAGTGTTATGAGACTTGTCTTTATTTTTTTATGGTCGTATAAATGTGTACTTGGCATTGCGTTCTTCTTTAGTGATTACTTCCCTCATGCTAGACTTTTTATATCCCCTTTATTAAACATATACATGAACTTTTTGAACATTGTACCTGCCCGTAATATGTTGAACAAGATGTTCTCATATCAATCGTGCTTAATAATGAACCAAATGCACTAGGAACTAAATGATTTTGAAATTACCGTTGCCCAAATTTTTTTTGCCAAAAAATTTAATTTCGTTTAAGAAATGGAAAGGGGATATGAAAGAAGAAGTCTTCTTTGCGTTAAAATCCACTAATGGCAAGAGTCTAAAAGATGATTTTGGCACATAAAAACATAAGTGATAAGTATAATATTGTTTTATTTCATTGATGCTTAATTAAAATGAGCAATATGCTTCCTTAAAAAAATTAGAGAGTTTATACTTAAAATGTGAGAGTTTGAGGGTGCTATAAGTTAAAGATCAATGAGTTTTCACAATAAATGTCCTTAAAAACATTAAACATTTTGGCATTTTTGATTTAAGAAGCATTGAAATTCAAGACATTTTCTATAACTTGAGTCAATTTCATTTCGTTCAATTTTTGTACACCAAAGGTTTAATTGAGTTCTTTCTTTAGGAGTATCTATTTGACTTCGTGAACCTTTTCTAGGGATGAATATGTTAATTTTCCTATTCATTAAGCTCACACAATTTCAATGATTCAAATATTTTCATGCTTCTCCATGGTGTGACTTTTTCATATTTATAATTATATGTAAATTTATATACTAAAAATTTCAAAATTTTTCAAAAATAGTTGGTTACTTTGTTGAAGTATCATTGCATATGCTTATATGTCTAGTCTTTGTGATGATATTTCAAATATGGATTCAGGTAATGTTAAGTTTTCAACTTTAGCTTCTACCATTACGGACAAAAAGGGGGAGAACATATTATGGGGGAGTTTATTTTGTTTTCTTTAAAATCCATGCATCACAGTATTTATTTTGATTCACGTGTGTAGGTATTTTCAACCATGATGATTTCACAAACAACACGATGAAGACTTTCAATTGAAGACTATGCCACAAGCATATTTTATTTTTAGGGTTTCAGAGTGACATTCATTTTTCAGTTTTTATTTTTTGTACCGGAATAGACAAAGGGGAAAATTTGTAAGAATAAGATTTATAATTTCTCATCATATTTTTTAAGTTTGGCATATATCCTTACACCTTCATCATCATGTACATTCTCAAGAGCATTAATTGAAGATAAGTTAATGACCGAATGTAATAACTGAAGATCTAAAGAGTCGAAACTTTCACTTCAATTATCGAAGAATGTATATGATTTTGATTATGTGTAAAGATTTTATTGGGGGTTGTTTTATAAAATGTTCGAAGCATGATTTTAAAATGATTTTCAAAGAATTTTTTTAAGTCATTCGAATGACTTTAAGTCTTCATTCGAACGACATTGACAGCTCGTTCAAACAAACTTTAAATGATCATTAAATGACATTTTTATGTTAAAGGAACTAATATAGTTCGAAGCTCACTCGAAGATGGTTCGAACGAGATTGGTTGTTCATTCAAATGAGTTTTATATTAGTGTGAACGACTTAACATTTCGTTCAAATGAAGTCCTTTTTTTGGTTTGAAAGTTCTTTCTCAATTTATGCCGCATCGAAATTTATGTTTTTTTTTATATAAAGGGTCTCGGGATCATCTTTTCTCGAAAGTTTTGGTGAAAATTATTTTCCCATACATATCTAAAAGGTCGCCAAAACCCAATTTTTTTAAAGCCCCTTTATTTTACAACCAAATCTCCTTCAATTATTTGTTGAGAATTTATCAAACCATAGAAGAACACATCTACTATTCATACCCTTGTAGAGTTGATTCTCTACTTCTGAAGATATTAATGCTATTTCTTGAGACTTATTAGTGGACACCGAGGCAAGTGGAGGTTGCTGTGGAGTGTTGCTAGATGTGTATCTCGGTCTGTTGACAATAAATATTGAAGACACAACTGCATCACTTAGTAGAGTCGAGTGTTCTGTAAGTTTGTTAGTATTAATCTATAATACCTAGTTAGAATAGTGTTTAATATAGGTTTGTTCGAAAGAATTTTTTTCTTATCTTCTATCTTCTGATTTGTACTTTGTGGTTTGTTTGGACTTAGTTTTAATATCTTACATGTTTAGGTTCATCTAATTTATGAAGAGAAAATTTGGACTAAATAAAATTTTATTTGTGTGTGTGACCTTATTTATGATTTGTACATATAACTGGACCACTGTATCTTTTTTCGTAAGGTTTTCATGTTTAATATTAGGAACCTTCTAGAAGAAGTATTATATCCACTCAAACCATTTCATAGCCCGCACCTATAGACCGTGACCACATCTAAAAGGGCCACTATCATGGAGTGCAGTTCCACTTCCATGGCTAGGTCATGGGAGGATCACAAATAAGGCAATAGATCTTTTTGATGTATTATAACCTATACATTTTTGCCCATTTTAACAAGTTCCAACCCTTATTTTCTCTCATTTTCTCTCCAAAGAAAAACCTTAATTCTCTAAAGAAAATCAATTATATTTCCAAGGTTTATTTAAAAGGAGATTCAAGAGATGATTCAAATCATTTCAATCATATTTTCAAGATGTTTTAGGAGGGTTTCAAGGCTGATTTTCCCCAAACTTAATCTTTGGCATTGAAATTAAGCTTTTGTGGACTTTAGACGCAAGTTACTGAAATACTCCATTATTTTATAGATAGAACTGTTAAATTCACCTAAACCCTAATTATAGGCTTAACATTGGTTCCTATTTTAATGAAATTGTATAACCTTACATGAATTAAACTAGAATTTAGCCTGAGTTGATATATGAATTGTGCAATTGGACCATTATTAATTAGACTTGTCAATTAGAGTTTTATATTGAATAATGCCCGTAAGTTGATTTGGAGTTAATAATGGTAATTAAGATTAAATTATAAATTAATTATTATATAGAATGAATGTGACAAATAGAGTTCTACAATTAGAACAATGAGTTATAACTTTAGGTAGAAAATTCCTAATTCATGTAATCCGAAGCATGGCATTTAATTATTATAGTTTAATTCCACATATAATTGAATAAATAGTGAATAACCCAATTTTTAAAATCTTTAATTGTAATTAGATACCCTTTAATTAATTTATAGTCTTGAAAATTGGAATTTGGACCTAATTACATTTGAATTGGAATAAAGTCTTTAATTAATTTACTTATGTTGTTTTGAATTGAAATACTTGTGTAGTTTGATTAGAAGCAGTACATAATAAATGATTTTAGTTTATGCTGGTTATAGTTGTTTTTGGTTTAAGGTGGGTTGTTATAGTTAGAAATGGAAATCAGTTGTTTAATTCATTTAATCCTTGGATAACTTCGCACTAATATATATTTAACTAATTCTAGTGTCTTAACGACTAACCTATCTTGACGTAAGTGTATCGGAGGGGGTGGGGAGTGGGTCATTGTTTGCATGGAGTCTAGAGAAGGGTAGGATGGTGGACTTTAGGAATCCTTCAATTAACCTATCTATTTTAATATAAAATTTAAATAGATGAGTAGTCACATTTTAGATATGACCATGTGGCTGGTTAGAGAATCCCTTTAGAAGTTAATAAAATAATATCCTGGGCATTCTAAAGACTAATTTAGAATGGTATAAATGGTGGGGTAAATGAAATATAATGATGTATTGATAAGTAGTAAGATAAATTAGGAATATATATTGGTAATAAGATGAAAATAATATTGTTTAAATGAGATGGATAAATGGATGTGGTTATGGTTGTGAGCCGAGAGAGAACACTCTTACTTATTGTGCGTATTTGTGCATCACATCAGATATTATTTATCATGACTAGGCTATCACAAGGTGGTGACCAGTCGACAATGACAATATCTACCAAAAGGCTTTTTGCGCCATAAATTCAATTTTCAATTTTTTTAGGGACTCTAGGGGTTCCTCAGCATTACCCCTAGGGTCATTAAATGCACTGTACCTTTGTTCTAGGTTTTGGGTTCTCAAGAATCCACGTGTCAGTGTGGGAACTAACATCTCGTCATTTGGGAAAAAAATTTGATAGCCTTTTGGTATTCCTGCATGTTTTTCCATTTTAATATAAAAGCTAATATTTTTGAAGAAAATCTTTTACTGATACCTTCTTCTAAAAACACTCACATAGTTCCTCTTTTTTTTAATGAGAGAAAATTTCAGAAAAATCCATATCTTTTTTTCAAGCTTCATCAAAACTTCATTGGCCTCTCCATCCTCCCATACTTCTTCACATGTTAACGCCACCACCATTCCCCTCAAGATAAGTTCTTTTCCCATATCCATTTCCATATCCATGGTGGTAGCCACCAGTGCCACCACTATAACCACCACCCAAGGCTATTTAGTTACCTCAACCTCCTCTAATTCATCTTCAGTCGCCGGCGTTACCGAGCATTCTTCGTCACTACATTTTTTTTTCTGGAGGGTTGATTTTATGATCTCGTGAAATGAATATGTCTGTTCGCGATGAGTCGATTCTTGGGGAGACCACTTACATGGGTCTCTCGTCGTTGTCTAAAATGAAGGCGGGTTCCTCGTGAGAGCCATTACCTATTGGGGGTTCCTCGCGACCTTATGATACTAATAAGGGTTCCTCACCACCACGCAATACCGATAGGGGTTCATCATTCGCTCCTTCAATAATCAAGGGTTTCTCGACCGATTTATTTGGGACTTTGGGTTCCTCGGGTGAGGTTTTGACCACGAGGGCTATCTCACCTACGATTTTGACCGCTAGGGGGTCCCCATCTCTTATCGCGACCATGAGAGGTTCCTCGAACACCGAGGGTTCCTCGCGACTATCACTAGTCGAGGTGGGTTCCTCATATAAAGTATTTTACAGCGGATTTGGGTTCCTCGCTTGAGGTTTTGACCACGAGGGGTATCTAATCTATGATTTTGACCTATAGGGGTTCCTTGTCTGCTATCACAGCCATGAGAGGCTCCTCGAACATCAGGGGTTCCTCGCGATCACCGTTGGTTGAGGTGGGTTCCTCGTTTACCACTTTACGTTATTCATTTTTTAGGCTAGCTGAATTTAGTTCCTCATCAGAGGTTCTGGTGATGGTGGGTTCCTCGATCGCCAATTTGATTGAGGAAGGATCCTCGCCTTTTATTTCACGTGTTATGGGTCTTTCACATTTTTTTGGAAACTAGAGAGGGTTTCTCTCAATTTATATGTTTGCAGTTGGGTTTCTCACTTGGGATTACATGTAGTGTGGGTTCCTCGCACAAGCTTTCTACAATTGTGGGTTCCTTGCTTGAACCAGTAGCTATCGACAGTTCTTCCACCACTTCAGCTTCTTCTCAGAATTTGGTCAATTAAATGTGCACCCATTAGGGGAGGGATTTTGGCCTCTACCGCTATGCACCTTTTTTGGACCCAGTGATGATTACATGGCTTCTCTTACTCAATTTGAGGAGAAATTCATCGCCAATGTTATCGAGCGATCTCATGTGGGGTTCGGCGAGTCTATTGATTCTCCTACTATTATTCCTGACTCTATTATGAGAGTTAGAGTTTATCATGGTGATTTCCCTTATTCTAACATCGAGATCAAGGTTATGGGGGAGAGTAGTGGGCTGCACGGGTTGATCATATTCTGGTTGTTCCTTCTTATAAGGCTATTCATGAGGGACTTTGTATTCTTACTACCATTGATAGTTTGAAGTCTTGTACTATGGATTAACATAAATCTTCCCTCAATCTCTTATTGTATCGGTGCATTAGGGAATCTCACACTTTTGTGATGGGCTGGGAGAGTTTACTGTTACTATGGAGGATGTATGCGAGCTGTCGCCCTATCTTTCTTTAGGGAACTTGTTTTTACTGATGGTTTCGATGACTCTCTTGAGCAGAAGATGGTGGAGGAATTACGAGGCCCACTTGTTGAGTGTTTGAAATAAGTGGCTATAAATGTAACTAGTCTTACCAAACACTCCTTCACCAAATGGCTGAGCACTTAAAAGGTAGGGTGACTTCCGCCGAAATGGGGAGACTTCTAGAAGGGCTCTTAAAAGGCAGAATGGCCCCAACCTTAACTCCTCCTCAAACTTGGTTTTTATTCTTGTTACTTTTTTTAGACTGTTCTTATTACTAGGTAAACCCAAATACTCTCCTTGTTAGCTCCATTTTAGATTAGCTGTGAGGCTATCATGAAGGAGGTCAGAACCCCTCGCCACTTTAGCTCTTGGGTCTCTTTATTCTGGGTTTGATCATTCTCATGTAAATGTTGAGAGGTCTTGAGGCCACTATCTTTGCTAATTATCTTCTCCTGATGTTTTTTTTAGCATTTCCCTATTTCAATTATGAGCCTCAGGCCCGCCATAATAATGTTTCTGGTCTTCTGAGGTGGCATAGGAAAACCCCTAAGAATCCTCTAGGGCCTTTGATTGATGACATTGAGGATTTATTATTTCTCCCTCACAGCAAATTCCCCAGTGGTGTGTTCAGTTGACTTTCTTTCCCCATTGACGGTGGCACTTTTTATTGCCCTGCTGATGTTAACTCTGTTTCTACTTGCCCCCATATCGATGTGGTGTCAATGCTACTACCAGGTCTTCTTCCTTCTTTGACAGAGTTGAGTCAAGGTGTTGAGTTCTATCACTCTAGGAGCATGAGGAGGTAGATTGGTTATGACCAGGGTGTTCACACCCCTTCTTACCCTTCGAGCAGCGACCCTTCGGAGTTACACATAGAGTCATATAGGAGTTTTACCTTTTAGGGAATGTTTCACAAGGTACGTCACTTGGGAGGGATGTATGTACCTCCCCACGATTACTTTCCTTCATTCACCCCTTATTTGTTCTTACTCTAGAAGCGACATATTCTTCTTATTCAGAACTATGTGGTTGTGCCTCCACACGAGACTAACCCTACTAAGTACGTCAAAAGAAAAATTCTTCATCAAGCGAACACAGAAAGGCACTGGGCATCTTAGCACCACACCCAGGCTGTCTCTTGATCAAGATACTCCCATCCTAGTGAAGTCATTCCTCGATGAATCTAACCAGCTGCAGAAAGTTGAGGTTCCCTCTGCTAAGTCTAAAGGCTAGTCCAAGGGTAAAGAAAAAGGAACGGCTCCTGCAGTGGGTAAGAGAAAATACCCAGACACATACGTGTTTAACTTCATTGTTTCCACTACTGTTACCCCCCCCCCCCCTTCATGTGAGGACCAGAGCTACTAAGAGGAAAAGGGGGTCTCTGTTGATGCTTTCGCTCCCTCCACACTAGACTAAGGGGAAGGTACCGATGATCTCGGGGTGGAGGAGACCTATAGGACTATATGGGAGCGAGATTATGAGGATTTGGGCCTTTCTTCCCAGGGGACATCAGTAACATCTATTCCTATTAAAGAAGGTACTACACCCAAATCTTTTTTACTTAATGAAACTAGATCTTATGGAGTTTCACATGCTAGTTTCCCCTCCCCCTCATTGGAAAAGGAACTAGTTGACTATGGAAGCAAGCTTTCCTATGATGAATATAGTTCTTCTTCGAATGATGTGGATGGCTTGGATCACCATGGTTAAAGTGCTACTGGCAACTGTGCTTTGTCATTAGTTTCGAGGGAGTCTTCCAGTGATGATGAGAAATTACATTCCCCATTATGGGTTAGCTCTACCACCAGGCCCCTTCCATGTAGTCAGGTCGTGCGCCCTGTTGCTTAAGTCCTTCTTTGCTCGAGATCTTTATGCATATGATTGTTTTCTTCTCTTTTCATCATTGAATTGTTTACTAATTCTTTCTATGCAATGTTTTCACAGGTTACTTTCCCCATTATGGGTTAGCTCTACCACCAGGCCCCTTCCATATAGTTAGGTCGTGCGCCCTGTTGCTTAAGTCCTTCTTTGCTCTAGATCTAGATGCATATGATTGTTTTCTTCTCTTTTCATCATTGAATTGTTTACTAATTCTTTCTCTTGCAATGTTTTCACATTTTACTTCTGCAGAGGCAAGTGGTCTTTCACCCCCCCCCCCCCACACCCCGCATCGTGCTCCCTTCCAGCATGAGAGGAATTATATGTTCATTTCTTTTCAAGGACTTTTTAGATAGGTTTGTTACTCCACTAAGGGTTTTTTACGACTTTGATATTCACAATTTATATTTCTCTTACTAAGTCCTATATATTGCTATCTGTCTGCAGCTCTCATTTGTGCATCCTACTAGCACTAATGTCCTTTCTGTGACCTCACATTCTGCTTAGGTGCCTCTATGAGTTTATTTAAGTGGTTGGTCTCATTGTTCTCTCTTTTCTAAAATTATTTTATTTTTTTCTCTATTTATTTATGATTGCAAAAGGTGTTGCCCTCAAGCCCTGTTACTTCACCTTCTCCTACTTCGGAAATGGGCACTTCTGCACTTGAGCCCCTAAGTACCTCCTTCTCAGAGGTCTGTCTGTTTTCTTGGCCCTTTCTTATTTCTATTACTATTCCATTAGTGCTTATATTCTTTATCACCTTTCATTCCCCAAGGACATGTATCTCTTGGGCTTTCTTCTGTAGGTGGGCCCTTCCTTTCTTGGAGACCATTATTTCAGGGTTGTCCCCCTCAGGGTGGATTTCTATTTCTCACATCCATGTCTCCATGGATGGAAGACCTATGATCATGCATATCCCTCACATTCCCATATTTACTGTTGATTCCACTACTGATCCTATTTCACAGGTTTCCTTCTTCATTCTCACCTATGATAGTAATGATGATGACATCTTTTAAGGACATTATTATAAACAGGTCTTCAACACAGCCCCTGCAGCGCCACTGGTCCCCTATCGCACTTATTCTATAGAGGGGGTTCATGTACCTCGTTACTTTTCTTTTTTGCCTTTGGTCTTGCTTATACTGACAAGTCATTTTCCTTTATTTTCTTAGTTGGTTCGCGGCATCACTGCATCAGTGCCTCCCACTACTATTTCTTTAGCAGTCCCTCCTACAGCGGAATTTCCTTTCCTTTTTTCTTCCAATGAGATTCCTGCCATAGTGCCTCTCTCGGTAACTATTTTGTCACGGGTCTTTGGTCTTTTCTACATGCTTGTTTTCGTGTTGCTGATTCTTGCCTCTTTTTCTTAATGTACAATCTAAATATGTGGAAGTTTCCTTATCTATCACGCCTGCCACAAGTGTAGCGAGGCATCCCCTCAGGCTCTGTTCACTGTGCCCTCCTTAACCGCTATAGGGGTAACTACTCAGGTATGCTTGCTTACACTTGCATGGGAGTAGACTTTTCTATGCCACTCTTATAAATCATATTTTTTTAACTTTTGCGAGCAGGTTAGCATAGCTGAGGTCCCCTTATTTGTGGGACATGTTACCAGTTCGTCCCTCATAGCTACAGGTCTTTGGACTCAGATTTTGGATGAAGCTATCGAAGTAAATACTTGGTTTGCTTATATTCTCAATATTTTTTACTTGTACTTTGCCAATTCTTATTCACACTTACCTGTTTCTCTATTCACAGGTTAGTGCTGCAATCGTTGTAGTGATTACGGAACATATTGGGGGAATGGCTCTGGGAGATTTGCTATGCTGTCATACCTTTCCCTATTTTTTACCTCCATTTTTCTTCTTGATTTTACTGCGAAAGTATTCTTAACTCAGCCCTTGTTTAGTTGTTTTCAGGCTAGTGAGGTAGCTGCTCCAGAAACTATGGAGCATATTGCAGAGATAGCTGTGAGAGAGTTATTATATTGTCATACCTTTTCTCATTGTGTTTCTCCTTTTTCTTCTTACTTTTACTACGCAGCAAGTGCTCTCACCCTCACCCTTGTTTCATTGTTTCTAAGTGAGTGTGTCCATTGCTTCGGTGATTGTGGAGCAGGCAGAGAGTGATATGCTTCATCCCTCTCAGGTATTTAACTTCCATACCTAAGTTGTTATTTCCTCTTGCTAACTCATGGGTCGTATTGATATTTATCATTACTATTTCTCATGCTTAACCTATCATCTCCCCTTTGGCTGACTTCCTTTCGAGTGGCGATAGCACACTCACCCCTTTGAGCGTTGGGGTAATCTTTATATCGTAGCCCGTTTCAAAGTCTGGATACAACTCTCATTATCTTCTATATCTTTTGACTCATCAAGAACACTTATTTTCAAGATCCTACTGGTGGGTCTACCGAGGTAGATAATGAAGGGGATCATAATTCTGAAGCCATTCCTACAACTGGTGAAGTTAATTCTGTCGAGGAGTCCTCTTTTCTTCCTTCTGATGTAGAGTCTCATCATTCGGGTAGTGACGCTGAGGCGGAGGCTCCTACGGTTTTCATAAGAAGATTATGGAGTGAGGAGCAGCCAGGGCGCTTCAAAAAGCACGAGCGTCAGATTCTAGATTTGATTTTGGAGCATCATTCTGAGACATTCACCTCTCAGAGTGTACTTTATCTTGATAGTCTTACAGTGTGCAACCTCAAGGCCCTTACTAGTCACCTTCATGATTTCTTGACTACTTCTCCTGCTGAGCATACCAGTGCTTTCACTTTATTATTCTTGGAGAATCTCCGTTACCTAAAGTAGTTCTACCATTTTCAACTAGGTTGGCTTGATGCTAAGGTTCGTCATTTTCTGACTATTCCTTTTTGAAATATAGTGATACTTCACACATCGAGACAGACTACATTCGATCAACATCATGCTGAAGCTGCGAGGATCAATGGCCATATTGCATCACTTGAGTCCCAGATTGCATCACTTTAGTTTTGACTTGACAAACTTGAGTCTGGTTGCTAGGAGGATGAAGCCAGGTTGGGAAGGTTAGAGGAGGACTTCGTGAGAGAGGTTATCCCATCATATACTGGTGTCCTCACCCGCGACGAATTATTTTTTGTTGTTTTGAGTGGATAGGTTATTTTTTCCTTGTACTAGTTTTGTTCCTCATGTATAAAATCTAGTTATTTATGAATGAGAAAAATGTTGTTCTATTTTTCCTGCATTCTTTCTTTTCCTTTGCCTCTATCTATACTTTGGCACCTATTTACTGAGACCTACTCTAATTTTCTGTGAGAGTTTGGTCAATTTAGGTTGCCCCTTATACTGTGGGGTACTTGCATTGATCTGAGCAAGTCATATACATATACGCATATTTTTAGCACAACCCCTTATGATTACGGGATATTTTCATCTTATCTAGGTGAGTTACTAAATCTTGAGCTCCCCCGATATATGTGGGTGTGCTCTTTTACAATATTACAAGGAATAGCTTGGAGGAAGTGAATGACCCCCATTTCCTTCCTTTTTCAAAAGAATCTTTACAAATAAAATAAGTAAATAGATGATTCTCTTTTTAGTTTCGTAAGTCAACAAATCCCCTTGCAGAACGCGGGGTCCTTGCTCTACATTTTATTAATAGCTTTCATGGTCTTAAAGGTATTAAAGAGGGAGTATTTGGCTTCCTTCTCCGCATTTCTATTTCACTAGTCAAGTAAATCATTGCTTTGAGAAGTGAGGTTAAAACTTATTCTCTTGGATACATCTTAATATATATATATATATATATATATATATATATATATATATATATATATATATATATAATTACTTGGAGGACTCCCTCCTACTGGTCTGGTGAAAAAATAAAACTACTTGTCAACTATATCTGGGAGGACTTTTCTCAATATACTTTCTCTTAGGATGGATGTACCCCACAAAGTGTAATGAGCAAAGTTCTTCTTTTTCATGTACCATCTTCTAGCCTAGTAGAGAACATTTATGAAAAGAAAACATTATGTTGGGTCTACCTCATAATACATTTATTTTTATGTTGTGTAGTGCTTACAAGATGGTATTGCTCTATCATTTCTGTACAAAAAATGAATTTTTTGGGTATGGGAGCAAACCTCTCAGATTCTGGAAAAATGAAATTCAACAAAAACTAGGCATAGTACCTTTTCAATTACTTGCAATTGATGGATTGGAGACAATCACTACTCGGCTCCGAAATATGGCAGTAGCTTGACTTCCCTACCCCTCTCACCATAAAGGGGCCTTTCCAGTTGGGTTTGAATTTTGACGCTGACATGCTGCGGAGGTGATGGGTAAATGCCCGGAGGACTAAGTCTCCCCCATTGAAATTTTCTGGGTTTAACTAGGTTTTTATAAGCTCTGATAGCTATTAGGTGTAGACTTTGAAGTTATCCTTTGCCTTATCTCGATGCTCATTCAACACCTCTAGTTGCACGTACCATGGGTCCGAAATTAGTCCATTTCTTAGAGTGATCATAGTTGAGGGTACTGCTAGTTCCACTAGTAGGATAGCTTAAGTCCCATATAAGAGTGAAAATGGAGTAAACCCGGTCATATTTCTCTTCAAAGTGCAGTAGGCCCATAATACCATGGGTAACTTCTCATCCCATTCCCCTGACATGTCTTCTAGAATATTCTTCAAGATATTAATTAAGGTTTTAATGGTGGCCTCCGTCTGGACATTTCCTCTTAGATAGGATATGGTGGAGCAGTTGTGCATAATCTTATACTTATCCGTGAGAAACCCCATCTCCATACAAATGAATTGTTTCCCATTATCTATAAGAATCACCTTGGGTATACCAAACATGCATATGATATAGTGCCTGATAAACGGGATCACCACTTGGGAAATCACCCTCCTTAGGGGGATGGCCTCTGCACAATTGGTATACAATTCTGTAGCTACAATAATGAAAGCTTTGTCATGTGGGGCCGGGAAGATCTTTCCCACCAGATCGAATGCCCATGTGTGGAAAGGGTAGGGAGAAGCTAGGCTTTGCAAGCTGATAAAAGGGGCATGCAACATGTTGCCATGTACTTGGCAAGATCTCCACTTCTAACCAACAGATCCAGCCTCCAAAGTCATCCAGTAATACCCCAACGTCATCAGTTGATCATACAGTTTGGCACCTACCATATGGGAGGGCTCATGAGCTTCCTTCAACACCCTCCCGGTGTCTTCCTTAGCTATCCACTTTATTGCCTTCTCATTATAGCCCTTCCTATATATATCTTTTTCCACAAAGTAGAAATGGGCTATCCTCTTCCAGATATAAATTTTATCTAATCTCTCCACGGGTAGCTCACCATCTTTCAGATATGCTATGTATGGTTGCCACCAATCTTCAAAGGCCTTCACAAAATTAGCTTTTATTGGTTAGTAGAAATGGGTTTGGCACTTTAAACATCCATATTGTAGACGAACAACCTCTACGCTTATGGTAGGCCAGTAGTTTGTCGGTATCGCCACAATGTTTTTCATACATATCTACTAGCCTCTCTTTATCTTCTTTTTCTCTAACACACCTTGCTAAGAACCCTCCAGGGCTCTTGAAGTAAAGTGTCCCCTGCAGCAAGTGGTAGTTAGACAACTCTAACATCTTCAATGTACCCTTTCTTATCTCTAGCTGTTCCAACACTAGGTTTCTCCAATCTTATGGATCATCGCTTGGGAACAAAGACTTCACTGTGGTAGGTAGTGTTCTTCGTCGCACTATGATCGTTGCCTTTGTCTCGTCCATATCCAATTTTTGTGCTATCATAGCTAGTGTGTCAAGATGTCGATTCATTGTTCTTGCATGTCTCTCAACAGTTACCTCCAGGAATTTCTTGGAAACCTATAGATGATGTATCTATAGGGTACTTAGTTAGCATGCTTGAGAGCAAATTCCCCATTAACCTATTTTACCACTAAGTAAGAGTACTCCCGGATTCATAGCACTCTGATGCCACCTTCGGAGCGCTTCCAACATACCCAGAATGAGAGCTTCACACTCAGACTCATTGTTCGAACATTTGAAGTCTAACTTGAAAGAGAGGGTAATCTTCTCCTTGCCATTTGAGATTATGACTCCCACACCTCCCGTTCCTTGGGCGCATGAGCCATCAAACTCTATTTCCCATTTTTCCATTTCTTACACCATGCATGTATGGAAATTCTCCCCCAGCAACTCTTCATCGGGGGGCTCAAAATTTTCACTATGAAAATGGGCCAACAAATTTGCTACCACTTGACTTTTGATGGATTTGGGCACCATACAGTTTAGATCATATTCGGACGAGATTCAGAACCATATTTCTCACCCTACAAGTATCATCCTTACCAAGAGGTACTTGATAGGGTCTCACTTCGTGACTATATGAACTGTAAAAGCTGAAAGATAATGTCTCAACTTTTGAGCCACAAAGACCATGGAAAGATAGTGCCTCTCCACATTGGTATATCAAGATTATGTTCCTGAGATTGATCTTGACAAATATTACAGTGGCTTCTCTACTCCTTCCCTTTCTTGGTCTAGTAGTGCCCCTATGGATATTTATGTTGGGGTGAGGTAGAATAGCAGTGGTGCCCATGCCTCAAGTGGGATCATCGAGGATGTAGAAGATAAAATCCCTTTGATCTTCTCAAATTCTTTTTTCTGATACTTCCCCTAGACCCATTTGGATTTTTCCTTCAGTAAGGGTGTATATGAGTGAGTTACCTCTGCTAGAGCAGGTATGAACCTTCTCAGGTAAGATACCTTTCCCAAGAATCTCTTGAGCTACCTATGGCTCTTCAGGGGTGGAATCACTACTATGGCGTCTTCTCTGCATCAACTTTCATCCCTTGTCTATTCATAACAAATCCAAACAAAATTCCTGCTGTGACCCCGAAGGCACACTTCGAGGGGTTCATCCGCATCTTGTACTTGCAGCACCTTTCAAACATTCTTCGGAGGTCCTGTATATGCTTATATTCTCTCTTGGATTTCACCACCAGATCATCCCCATAAAACTCTAGTATATCATGAAATGGGTCATGGAAGATTTCCATCATGTTTTTTTAATATATGGCCCCGACATTCTTCAATACGAATGGCATGACTGTGTAGTTGAAATTTTCTAGTCGTCTGCGAAATGCAGTCTTCTCCGCATCTACCGGATCCATCTGAATCTGGTTGTAATCGTCGTACCCATCCATGAAGTTGTACATCTCATGGCCCGCGGTAGCGTCAGCTATGATATCTATGATTGGTAGAGGAAACTCATCCTTAGGACATTCCCGATTCAGATCGTGAAAATCCACACAAATTCGGATTTGGATTTTATCCTTCTTTGCCACTGGTACTATGATGGAGAGACACACAGGGTGCTGAATACGCTAGATGAACCTTGTTGCCAACAGCTTCTCCACCTCTGTCTTTATCTTCAAGTCAAGATCGGCCTTCTAGGTGCGTGTTGCTTGCCTTACAGGAAGAGCATTAGGAAGAACATTAAACCTGTGAGAGTTCACATCTAGGCCTATCTCGGGAATTTCGTGTAGTTCTAAGAAAACAAGTTGGTGAAATCTTTGAGCGAGCCAATGAGCTCCTCCTTCTATTTTGGTTTCATACTTTTAGAGATTAGAATGGGACTACCATTACCCCATTCTACCCCCAAGTTATTCTCCTCTCACTCTTGTAGTTTCTCTACGGTCCCATCCTACATGCATTCCAGAGCTTCCTCTGGTTCCTCCACATGTTCAATAATGTGAGACTCATCCACTACAAAACACTCTACTGCCTGGTCGATGCTCTCTTCCCAGAACGTCGCCCGTGAAAATTGTTATAACTGGCATATGACTTTCCCATCGGGTGGGACAGCTTTTTTGCAAGTTCGAGGAGGATTGGCTACCTCCTCCACCTTCCTCTTTCCTTTTTTTGTGTCGAGGATCACCCTTGACCACAATTGATCGTGGGAAGACTTCTTTGGTTGGTCACTTCCTTCTCTTCTAGCTTTCTCACAGAATTACTTCTTTCTTCATCTAGTTCAGTGTAGAATTTCGCATCCACCATATGGGATTTCTCAATGGAGAAGGTTTTCTACGTTGCCTTGATAATGATCTTTGTTTCTCGAACATTGGCCTTTGCACATTTATGGTAGGTGGAGGGCATTATGCCAAGGTTATGCATCTATAACCTCCCAATGAGCAGCTGGTAACTGGTATTGGCATTGATGACATGGAACTTGATGTGGGAGCTGAAATTCCCTAACTTAATTCCTATATTCACGTATCCAAGGAATTGCATTCTAGCGCTATCAAACCCTGAGATCACTACTAGCATTGGCACTATCTTCTCTTGGTCTATTAATGTATTGATGGTCATGATATTAATATATTCCCCTTAGTCCACTAATGCCCTTGGAAATGAAACTCCATTGATCATATATGTAACATATAATGGGAAGTTATGGAAGTAAGGCACCTTCATGTATGCTTTGAAGAATACCACTTCAAAAGTATACCTCTTGATCAACCTCCTAATTGTCCCCTTCTAATTCAATGAGGGCTCTCTCTATTGCTGCAAAGATTCTAAAACTTTCCTTTTGATGAATACTCTAGTGTCATACTTCATTCCTATTTGGTCGAAAAACCACTTAAACTTAGGGCTCATCGTTTTGGCCTCGAATTCAAAATTTAGGTCTACCTCATATGTCTGGGCATTACAAACATATTCTGACTTGGATGTCCCCCTTCATCCAAAGCAAGGATGGCATCCACTTCTCCCTCTAGGAGGTTTACCTGCTCAATTTCTTCACTTCCATCGTCTCCTTGATCCAAAGTGAAGAACCACTTCTCTCTCTTCCATTCTAGTTTAATTCTTTGTTTGTTGTTTAGAGAAAACCTTTCCAACTCTTTACATATTTGATAATCACTCTCCCACTCAATTAACTCTAGAGTTTCTTCTTCATTATACTCCACTACCATGTTAGCAGTGCTAAAGTGATGTGGTGGAAGTGGATTTTCATTAACATCTACCGGAGGAATCTGTAAGGTACCATTGGCCACCTACTCGCCAATGATCCTCCTCAAGTAGTAACAATCCTTGAGTGCTACACCCGCTAGTGTAACTCATAATATTTAGGGTTGGTTTTATCTGATGTTTTTGGGATTTCTCCATTCAGGTGAGGGGGTCCTGCCACCCCCTCCCGTACTAAGGTATGATAACAATCCATAGCTTCTTCTATGCTGTAAGTTAGTAGTGGTGGATCATCTTCACCAAACTTTCTCTGGTTACCTGGGCTGCTATTTTTGGATCTAGATCCTCCCTTCTTTCCTTTGGGATTTCCATCCACATAGTTGACTGCTTGCCACCTCAAGACTTGAAACCTCCCATAAGTCAGTGGAACTTGTGTCCTCCAACTCGATGTCCTTGTCTTTATTATCATGGATATATTTCCAGCAGCCTTGGTGAACTCTTTAAAAGTTCCATCACTAGTTCCATTGATAAAATGAAACTTGTACTCCTAAAATAGTCCCTCGCCATATATTTGTAGCAGTCTTGCCTCTACAACATCCTCATGGACATACAATGCCTTTTCATCAAAACATTTGATATAATGCATTAGCTCTTCTCCAGGTTTTTGAACCTCTTGTGCCAGGTGTCTTAGTGTGAATTCATCCTAAGATACAAAGAAATTTTGGAGCAACTTCTAGTGTATCTCTTCCCATGTAGGGATACTTTTGCGTGCTAAATGGTAGTGCCATGTATAGGCCTTCCGTATGAGGATCATGGAGACCTCAAACTCAGATCTTTGTCATTAGCATGCACTCTCAGATATTCAACGAACCTTTTCACGTGATATCTATGAGTCTCCCCTTTTCTGTTGAACTTGATAAATTTGGTTGGAATATGGATTCTCCTTCACCTCCTGTGGGTAGGGGTCTTACATCTCCTCATACAAATGAGGACCCTCTCTTTGGGAGTAGGAGAGCATCTTCCTTACTACCTCTATAGTAACAGCTTTGTAGGATGACTCCTCCAAACTCCCACCACTTTCTGTTGGTGAACTTGATGGTGTTATAACTTGCTCAAGTGTCATATTCTGCTGTGGAGCTACTTCTATCAGAATTACCGTTGTAGGAGTTACCCCTCCAGAGCGGCATGTTGCGGGTGTTACACAGTCTTGTCTCAAACTTGCTAAGTCTACATTGTTTTTTGTCAAAAACTCAAAAAATAGGCTCATAAGGCCCATGCCTACCATTAATGTTGTTATCGGTGAGTTGGTTTGCCCTCCCAGAGGATAGGGTGCCTTAGATACGATGACCACCATATCCTCTTGGGTAGCTGGTCACTTTGAGTTCCATTCTCAGATGGAATGTATTTAAAAACTAGCTGCTAAGAAATGTTGAAACCTTCGTTTTCCATTAAAGCAGGAATACTTCCCAAGTGAAGTCGTCAAATGTAATAGGGTAGTAAGACTGGGGTCTAGTAAGAAACTGAATCAGGTGAGGCATGACCCACTCTAATGGACTTTTCTTTCAAGGATATTACTAACTTCTGGAGCAGCTTCTGGTAAAACCTTCTCCTTTTGGTAAAAATGGAACTCAAGCTGGAACTACCTCCTTGCAAAAAGATTAACTTCATAATAATAAGGGTAACATTTCTGAAGAGAAACTCTTGAGAGTGATGGATGTCAGTGGGAAGTGAAAGTGAAAGGCACTTAGCCCATAGAGAGAGAGAGAGAGAAGAGAATACTAGGAGGTTCTAGTGTGATTTTGACAGAGTAACGGTGCAACTTAATTTATGATCCCTTTTTTTACCTTGCCTAGGGGTCGTATTTATACTGGGGCACTAGGGCTGAGTTGGCACTTTGGGGTGCCAAAATTGATAGGGTTGGTAAGAAACAAGGTCTAAAATGTACCATTTGTCCCTACCTATGTGTAACTGCCTGTCCCCTCTGACGGGTGCCACCTGGTGCAAATCAAAGTCGAAAGTAAAATATATATGTGATTGAGGACAAAATATTTGATTTGGTAAATATCGTTTAAAACGGTAAGTTGAGGTACAAACTTTGTGAACTTGAGAGGGAAGGCCTTAAGGACCACCTGCTCTAAAATCATTTTTATTGAGAAGAGGGGTTCTTGAGGACCCCCTTCTCTAAAATCATTTTTTATAATAAAAATTTATTTATGGTGAGCAACCTGTTGATTGCTCATTCTAGTTATGACTGAGTGTGTTGTGTAAGGACTTGAGTGACTCCTACGATGTTTCTACTAATATTATCTCAATCCTAAAGTTCTAAGTGGTTGATCTTTCTCAACAAATCTTATTCCTCAGCCGGCAAGCCAAAATTCCCAAGAGATCCCAACTGACCTATTTAATCCCTTTATGGGCAACTAGGCTACTTGTACAAGAAAGTAAATGTTAGAACTTTTATTCTATAAAAGAATAGCTTTTCATGAATAGGGGTTGCTCATGGTAGCCCCTCCCTCATCCTAATCTATTTTTTGGAAGTTTAGGGGGAAGAATTTAAGGGATCCTCACTCAAACATTTTTTTGGAAGTTAAGGGGGAGGACCTTGAATGCTCCCCGCCCCAAAATTTTCTAGAAATTTAGGGGGAGGACCTTGAATGCTCCTCGCCCCAACATTTTCTAGAAATTGAGAGGGAGGACCTTGACTGCTTCCCGCCTGAACATTTTTGGAAGTTTAGGGAGATAACCATGACTGCTCCTCGCCCCAACATTTTTTGGAAGTTGAGGAAGACCTTGACAGCCCTCTCCTGAACATATTCTATAAGTTGAGGGAGGGGAGTCTTGGGGGTTCCGTGCCCAAATATTCTCTTGGAGTTGAGGGAGGGGAGCCTTGGGGGTTCCGTGCCCAGATATTTTCCTGCAGTTGGGGGAGGGGAGTCTTGAGGGTTCCGTGCCAAAATATTTTCTTTTAGTTGAGGGGGTCTTTGAGGGACCCTCACCCCAAAATATAATGGACAAGCTTGAAACACCCTTTTACACATATTATAAGGTAAAGTTTTCGAGTCCAACCTCGAATAGATAACTCAACCTCGGGGGAAGGCAATACACCAGGATATAAATTCTCCCTTGCCCACAGTCTCACCAGAAGTTGTCTCTTACCCCCGATGCCTGGGGCCCACAATGCCACAATGTCTCCTACACATACTTCTCCTCCAATGATGAAATTCATCCTAAAGAAAATAACGCTAATAGTTTCATGAGGCTCGTTGGACTTTCTAGGCAAATCATATACACTACGATCGTAAGATTCCTCATCATAGCATTTAATTTTTTTTTCATCGTTCTCTTTGGTGGGTAACTTTGATTGTCCCCTGAAATTCATTTCATCCCTCAGCTCGGTAATTTTACAACTTAACCCGCTTAATCAAAGGTTTAATTTCATATTTTAGTGTCACGTAATTATTCGTTGTATGTCTAAGATCTTTGTCACCATTAGTTTTTGTTCCTTATTCTGTGAGGGTTCTTAAGTTTTTTTGGACAACTCGGATTTTCCAAACCTCAGATCTCGTCTAAAATATGGTATACCTTAATAGTGAGTGGAGAATACTCATGAAACTTCTTATCATATTTCTCCTATGAATGCTTCTTAGGTTTATCCTTTTTGTTCGAGATTGTTTAGGTATCGACCTTGGCCTAGCATGATTATTTGGCTTCCATAGCCTCCTCCACATTCATAATTTTCCCATCTCGCACTTCGAGATCATTCAGTGTGGTTGGAGGCTCCATCGCCAGATCCCAGTATAACTTACTCGAGTGTAGTTCTCTCATGATAAGAGTTATAAAAATCTTTTTATCGTAGCCAATGACCTCTAATTTCTCATGTTTCTCTTGATGATGTACTTCTAGTGGTATTGTCCTCTCTTTTCTTGACATTTAAGATATGAGACATTATATTTCCTGGATTTATATTAAAGAAAAAGTTTATTATGAACTGGTTGAATAACTAATTAAATGTGGTCATTTTCCCCATGGGAGCCTCCTATACAGCACGTAGGCTGAGCCATTTAATGGATTCAAAAATGCTCTACATTGCATTCTATCAAGAATAAAAATAATTATCAAAATTTTCTTGATATTACTGGATATGGTGAGTATGATATATCTTGCCATTATACTATTGCGTAATAAGTAGTGGTTTGAACTTGGTAGGGGCGGGATAGTGAGTATAGAAGTAGTAAAATGAGACCCATCAATGTAACCCCTCTGCAAAGGTTTTTTGTTTTTTATCATATTCCTCGTCATATCCTCAAGATGTTGGATGGAACATTTTCGTGGATAATCCTTCTTGTCTTTAATTAACTAATCAGCTCATCTTTGATTATTTTTTTAACTCTCTTCATGACTAGTGTGGTGCTTGGCCCTAGCAAACCCCTCGTTTTTTCCTTCATATAGCCAAGAAAGAGTCATCCTTAGTCATTGACCATAAGCAGTATTTTGGATGAACCCTCCCTAACTAGCCCTTAAATACCCATAGGTTATGCCCCAAACATTCAAAAGAGGTTCCTTTGTTCATCTTTTAAGCATTTGGGCATTGTGTCTCTATATTGTAATTTCTTTCTTCTATTGTTATGACACCGGAGGTTCTCCCAAGATAATAAGATTCATCTCATAGGCCAGATCCACTCCCCATATCAGATATATGATTCCTGGATACAAAACCCAGTTCCAAGAATCATGGGTTCTCCATGGAGCACTCCCTGAAAGAGTAACTCATGTACCTAAGGGGCAGGTGGTGGCATCTCTCTGCACCTATCAGAATGTTCAGTAACTTCTAGAGTAATTGGATCCAAATCTTTGGTAGGGCTATACCGATCAAGCTTGTCTAATGACAATGATTAGGATTAAGGTTTTCATGATTTCCTTATTAGTTGTTCGGTTCTTAACCAAACTATGTAGGATCCCTTAAAAAAATTCCATTCTAATAAGAGGCGATGGAGTTACCCCATTTCTCTACTATGTTTCTTTTTGGTTTATCAGATATTTCCATAATACAAAAAGTATTTGTCAAATTTGGGTTTGCAACAAGCAAAAATTTAGTAAAAAACATAGATCTAGTGAAAAAAACATAGATCAAGGCTACTAAATTTGAGAGCGAATGGCGGACACGTGTCTTACCTTTATAAGTTAGGTAAGATCATGGTTTACATGTTTTGTGAGAGAATAATGATAAGTTCATTATGCACAAGGTGATTATCTTTATGCCTTCTCATGTTTCACGTGTATATGTTTTATTACGTCATCGAGTCACAAGGTACATGCGTCTCGAAATGTTCTTAACTAACATAGCGATTTCTTTCTGTTGGCCCTAGGCTGAAGTCGAATCGAGGACGATTCAATCTCATATTATGACCTTGGTTCCTCATATATAGTAAGTTATCTAGTTTGGGTAACCTCCATGATATGTTTCGCCTTCTGACACATTCACAAAGTACACTATATATAGGGTACAACACACTCTACGAATATGTTATGGTATTATCGAAAGCATGCAATATTTAAGATGTTTTGCATTCGTTTTCAGTTAGATATTTATTAGTAAGTTAATAAAGTTTGTTTACATTCATTTTAAATGAGAATTTGTTTGTGGCAATACTATATATTTATGTTAAATATATTGATTATGATTCATTATGAATGATAGGAAATTCAACACAAGACGATTTTAGTATTATCTCTACGATTTAAACTAGAATGCATTGCAAAGGCATGATATCTTGTATCTATTATCTGCATCCTCTATAAATAATATTACTAAAACTTGATTATCATATAAACCGATTAGGTAGTTCCTAGCAACAACAATTACCTTCTAACACATATGATCGAGCCACTGTCGATTGCAATTCTTCTATAACATCCATAAATTCCATCAAGAATTTCTAAGGTCTTTGAATAGCCAATCATTAAAGACAATATTATAAAATTTTTGTTCCTATATTAGTGCAACCACTAGTTCTTAATAATTAAGTATTTGATTTCTCCCTCAATTATAGCTAGGGTTAGATTCTTTTCTAGGTCAAGTGAAATATCTTTGATGTCACCAAGCTTGCTTTTCATTAGGTGAATTTCATTTCTATAATACCGTACTTCTCTTTTTATTCCATAATCAAAACTTTACCATCATTGCGAATTTCATGGGATTGTTGAACAACGATGATGGATAAATTAAATAAAGAATTAAGGTAAAGGACATGCTCCTTCCTATATTTGGATTTTTAGGACAATGCTTTTCAAGTTTATAAATCTAATCCTTGTGGTACAATAGAATTTATTTATGTGGTCCCTTTGGAGTTAGGTGTTCATTTTTTTGGTCTGCGCCAGCGGCACCATTTTTCACCATTTTTCCATGGTGTTTTTAGTAGAGGGACTAAATTTATAAAATTATGTGGCGTGTCCTATTTTTATACACTTTGAGAATTATGAGGATCTTTCCCCAAAACCCCCCTAAATTAAAAGAGAGAGAAAGAGGACGTTGTCTTTTTATATAATAACAGTCGTCTATGATGCAATCTTAATAGATTTATTTATGGATAACAACGATGAAGGTTAGAGAGAGAGGACGAATTTGTTTATGTTTTCTCACCACTAATGCAGGTGCGTTGGTGCAGTCTGATAAAGGAATCTCAGTTATGATAGATAGAGGAACATTAGGTAGAGAGTATAAAACGATTAGTGCATAGAGTACTTTTGATATACATATTTAATTAAAATAATTTAAAGAACATACTTGTAGAAAATTTATATACAAGGGTTAATACATCATAATTAAAAACATGTTTGACTTAGATGAAATCTAAAAAAAGCCACATTTTCCCAAATAATAATTAGGTCAAGAAATCAGTTATCATTACATCCTAATTCAGTTTTTTGAAAACCATTACATTGATATTTCTCTTCCCTTTTCAATTAAAAAAAATCATTAAAAAGGACCAAAAGGATGTGTCTGTTCATTCAATGGTCCACTACCTATCTTCATGAGTATATAGTTATAAGAACCCAAACTAATGGTGATTATATAAAGCCACCATTTTCTCAACTATACTATTAGTATTGATGAAACGAAAAAAATTACTTTGTTAATACGAAATATTTATTAAACTTTTACACCCCCATTTGTTAATTTCTTTTGGGGATTAACCCCCCCAAAAATTAACTCAACATTGACACCTATTTTAAGATGACCCCTTACATTACTATTTGGGGTCTCATTTTTTGACACAATATACTAAAAATATCATATTATCTTGTTAAATAATGCCTTTTCCCCTTTAAATGAATGGGTAAATGACCTCATTACCCTTTAACTCATTGGACCCATTTATAAAAAATTGGAACAATATCAGACATGTTTTTTTTTTAAAAACAGTCGTAGCACCACCTTTGTTTCTCCTTTATCAATCTGAAGCCATAAATCCACTAATAGTCAAAATAATGTTTTATAACCACTATTTCTCAATATTTTATCAATTATAGATAATGGGAGGTGCCCACTAGTAAGAATTTCAACCAAAGTAAATTTTAGAGGATGTTAAACCTTTACATTTTCATTTTAAATACAAATTTAAGGTGAATTTTTGTGCATACTACACCAAAAGAACAAATTTGTAATGGATTTTTTTCATACTTGTAACGGTTTTAGCCATTGCAGTTTTGCAATGCTTTAAACCATTGGGATAAAGCAAAAACCATTACAAATATGCTTTTTTCTAAGATTTTTTTATGAAAATACTCGCGCACGTAAGCAACATGTTTCCTCATATCGAGCTTCCCTCCCTCTTTCTTCCGAGTCCATTTTTCCCTCCACTATACTCTAAATATTTTTTCAATCAAGCCCTCGGGACCATGAGAACATCCAACGGAATCCGTTCTACTGAGTCATCAATTTCTTTTCTTGTCTCAGAACGAAATCGTATTTTGCTGAAGCTGTGTTTGGGGTGAGTATATATTGTAATTTGATAAAAAAAAAATACCTAAATCAGTACGGTTTGTTTGATATTTCTTATATTTATGATGTTCTTCTTTATTTCATGAATTTACTATTGATTTTAAGAACATTCTTAGTCTAAACAAGACCCTAAATTACTGAATTTATTTCAGATGGTCAATATTGTTTACTCTATGTGAAATGTCAACCTCACAGGGTATGTATTTTCTCTTCGCTCTAATATTTTTTTGTAATCACTAATGCTGAGTTTTAATGAATCTAATAATTTCATTTCCTTATTGCTTTGGTTATTTCTCATCTCGAAGGGAATTTTTTTTATTAGGTTGTGTACTTTTTTTTTCCCTTTCCCTTCCCTGGCTATGGTATGTTTTATTAAGAAATTATTATGAAGGTTAATGTTTTCATTATATAGGAAATCATTGCCTTAATTTCTTATATAAGGTTAAACAATGTTTGTACATATTGAGCTATCACGTTTAATTATATATACAATATTGTGATTTATTTTAAAAATATTAGTATGTCTTAGTAATTTATTATTTTTACCTGGATTTCCCCTATTTGTGCACTCTACACAACCTAGATATGGGTAGTATAATTTTCATATTATATAACTATAGGAAGTGTTAAATATTTTCCATAGAGGTAGAGATGAAATATTTTCATCATGTATTTCAACGTTATTTCTCTTGCATCAAGACGAAAAAATTCCTCCAATCCAAATGGCCCCCTATATTCTTCTTATATGGTAGTGAAAAACGATTTTTTTTTGTAGAGGTAAATATTTTAGTTCATTTCATCTTGCTGGTGGCTTCCATATGTTCATATGTGTGCTTGCATGTATGTGTGTGCGTGTATGCAAATAGTATTTCGCTATGGTTTAATGCTATGCAATGGGGTTATGATCTGGTTTGTCATTTATATAGATCTTAGATTATTATTCATTTTAATTAGTTTGGGATTGAAGTTTTGAGTTGATTAATTTATGTGTTGCCAAAATAAATTTTGAATATACAAACAACTTCTTATTATGGTATATATTTTTTTACATCATTAGTAACTTTTCATATGTTTTAAGTTTTAAATTCATGGTGCAGATTAAATGGATCTCCCAACTGCTCTTGCTCACTCTGTAGCTATATTTGGCTAATTTCCTAACATTGCTCGTAAGATTAGTAGTTTTCAACCCCTCCTCATTTTTTTATTTTTGAAGTCCACATAAGATTCTTGCTTGATGCAAGCTTTAAAGGTTTTTCCATTGCTTAACCAAAAGTAAGATACATATTCTTATTTTTTACATATATTAGAAAAGTACACTTTGGACCATTTTCGTTGCTTACCCAGAAGAAAGATAAATGTTGAGAAACGGTTAACGATTTTTAGTGAACCCTTTATCCTCTCTTATCATATTTGTATTTACTGCCAGTTTCATTTTGATTAGTGATGGAAAGTTGAATTTGTGATGCTTGAATAAGATGTATTTATGGAATCAACATGCAACCTTTAAATCGTTTTTATAAATAAAGTTGATTGGGGGCCTTTGCTCATTATCATTGATTGAATTATAATTGATCACTTATAGGAATGTTTTTACTATTCCTTTCAGTGCACCAAAACAAGTCTACTGGAGATGCATATTCACTCCTAGAGAAGATTTTACAGAATATAGTTGCGATAACTACAATCATATTTTGGTTGGTCATTCCCATTCAAAAGTGAATCAATCTCAGAAGTTAGGGATAGGATGGGACTAATAAAAGTTGAGATAATTAAAAAACAAAATAAAATTAATCTTCTAATCCCCCATACAATATGAAAAACCATGTAAAGACTGAAACTAATACATATGATATATATATATATATATATATATATATATATATATATATATATAAGGCTATGAACTCTATACGTTAATGTTTAATGTATGCTGAGACAAAGGCTTCAAAGTGGAATATTCTTCATGTAAGAGTGTTCGGTAAAGCTGAATACATCTACCCCCAGTACCCTACAGTGATGGGCGACTCGTGCACTGGGTTATCACCTTTTTTTAGTACTGATAAAGAACTTAATAGTCAATTTATTGAATGCCACGTGAGATGTTGATGATTAGAGTGTTAGGGCTAATAATGGGAAAATAAAATATTTATTTGTTAGCCATTAGATTGCTTGGGAAAAAATCTTCATTTGTAAACCATTAGATTCCTAAAGAACTATTTTATACTAATAATGCGAGAGGTCGTGGCTATTGCAACACCAAATTATAGAGATGAGCCCACTAAGGCAATTCTCCTACTTCTTATCACGTCTTTTGAGTCCCTTCAGTCATATAAATTATATGAGTTTTGAGATTTTAGAATAAAGATGCAGTCAGAATCCTATTTTCATATTTGTTTTTAAGCCGTGGAAATGACTTATCTTAAGTAATATAATTTTATTAATTTTTGGATGTATTATCTGTTGATTTTGTTGTGAGTTCATAGTAGGTTTCGTCGATAAGTAGGGGTAGTTTAAAGACATGTTAAAGTCAAAGAGTTTATATCTGAATGGACATAGAATTTCTTCACTATAGTTATATCTTAGCGAACATACCAGTGATCTCGTAGGTCAAAGTATGATTATGTTGAATCTTTATTATTCGCATCAAGAATTGCTCAAAATTATGTTGTTCTCACTTGATTCTCAATATCATCATTTTTTGATCCAATAGCTTTGTAGTTGGGCCTCCAGTTGACTTTCCAAATTAGATATTGTCTAGTGTTCATCTCCCAAGTTTTTAGTGTTCTTCTCAAACTCTTCTGCTCATCGATGTATCAAAATTTTATTTTGTCAAGGTTGTAGAGAGGACTTCTAAAAACAAGGGAATTTTACCAAGTTAAGCAGGAAAATGTTCTTCAAGTTAGGCGACTTTTGATTTGGGTCACTTCTCACAACTCCTTTTCCTTTTTCACCACCATTGTATGTCAATTATTGTATCTTCCTATGACTCATTTGTTTTGGCTAGAAGAACACATATATCAAGATCTAAATATCATAAAAAAGAAAGATCATATAATTAAGGGTCAAATTCCTGATTGTCTTTCATTATACCTAATTGGCCACTGGAAAGTAATGGTCCACACTAAACCAAAAGTCTTATTTTCTAACGAATTTTTTTCTCTATTGTTAACGGTTTTTTACCGTTAGAATTTTTTATGGTTAAGCCCTTTACAAATGAATTGCCTATATTTTGTCAAAACTTAGGCATGATATAAACTACATTTCATATCTTCTTGTCAAATTAGCCTAATTAATTGGGCGATAAAAGATCTTCCACACTGGCTATAGTTCTAGATAATTGCAAAAATGCAAAAAAAAATATTCTAAGAATTGAAATAGATAAAATGCTTAGATCGGCATAATAAGGAAGTATAAATAAGACTCATTTCAATTATTGAAAGTGTTACATAAAAGTGATTGAAATGACCTCGGTTTTACAAATTAAAATTGAGAATTAAAAGAAGGCAGTTACTTAATTATGGAGAGAGAGAGAGATAGAGAGAGAGAGAGGGAGAGGGGGGGGGGGGTAGTATGTTGTAACACCCCGCCCGCCCAGGGAGAGCGAACGGAGCGCTACTATCGATAAAACTAAACTAATCCACAAATAACAAGGTATAGAGCATCTAAATCCCACAACAAAATAAGAAACCACTATTCTCATCTTCAAATTAATACAACAAATCTCTCGAAATAATTACAACAATCTAACTATCTCGAAACATAAAATAAATCTCCCAATGCTCTATACATCAAAATAAATACAAGTCTTCTCATCTCTTGTACTAAAAATTCTTCCCAAATAATCCTCACTAAAATCATCCCAATTGGTCCATAGCACTCAAATCCGTGCTCACCTGCCAACTAAGAAAAAGATGGGGAAGTACACAATACGACAGGAATATGCTTAACAAATATGTTAGCGATGAACAAAGCGCAACAATATGACTACGAATACTCAAATCAAATAATGCAAATCTCAATAGCATTTTATCAATAAATTTCTCAACAACACATTAACCGGAGTCACCAGGCCTCACCATACCGCGCCATACTTTATCAAGTAGCCAGAAAAGGAGTCTTGGCGGGTGCCCAACATCAGTGCCATATTAAAATCTCATGACAGCTTGCTCAAAACAACATGAATAATACCTCATGAATGAAAATAATTCCAACAATTATTTTTCTAGATTTCCAAGAATTTAACAATTCAAAATATGAGTTCAATTAACAAGAATTCAACGGAATAAACACTCGCGAGATTTCATGAGCATATTGTGTAAAACCCTATACCTTAAAATCATCACAAAGAACCAACATGAATCATGACATAGATTAACCTCAAAATCTAATCACACCATCACGTTCCTCTCGCGAAAATAGTCAAATCTCGTTCTAGCCCAAACTCGAGAAAACACCAAATAAGCTTTCTAATCTAAGGTTGAAATCTTGAATAGGTTTGGGGCTATGGTTTGTAGATGAAAGGGAGTAATTTTGGAGAGGTCTTCTGGTTGAAAAGTTTGAGAAAAAGTGATTTGAAAAGTCAAGCCACGAATTTGTTGATATATAAATGATTAAGTGTTTGATTAAGAAAAGAGTTCTAATCAGATATAAACACTAAAATTTTTATTTCGGATGATCGGACCGTTGGAGTTTCTTCAAATTTTAGTATGTTGTAGCGAACGGCAAGACAAGACTTCTGACAAAAATTCAGCTTGATCAAACGGTCGGATTTCTAAAAATATTATTTTTACTAGAGAGTTTTATGTTCCGAGGACTCTTAGAGAGTTTTATGTTTTGAGGACTCTTCTAAATAATAAAAATTCAATTAAAACTCCATTTTAATTCCGATTTCGAAATCGTTTGAAATTCTCGCCTTTAAAAATAATAACCAACATATTTGAGCAATACAAATAATTTTATCTCAAAATTTATTTTTCCTCTTTATTTCGAAAATACCCCAAAAATTACGCGGGTTGTTACACTTCCCCACTAATAATGGAATTTCGCCCTCGAAATTCACCGAATACCTAACTCTCAAAAATCAAGCCAACAATCTCCAAAAAATAATCTCGTCGCCAAAATAATTTCCTCACATCTAATCTAGATGCTTAATACGAAACGATACTCTAAAATTTCTATCTCCAAAATACGCGCCACAAAAACGCAACAGACCCAAAACCCAAGATCTGAGGGTTGTCGTATACCTAAGCTCTGATACCATTCTGTAACACCCCGCCCGCCCGGGGAGAGCGAACGGAGCGCTACTATCGATAAAACTAAACTAATCCACAAATAACGAGGTATAGAGCATCTAAATCCCACACTAAAATAAGAAATCACTATTCTCATCTTCAAATTAATACAACAAATCTCTCGAAATAATTACAACAATCTAACTATCTCGAAACATAAAATAAATCTCCAAATGCTCTATACATCAAAATAAATACAAGTCTTCTCATCTCTTGTATTAAAAATTCTTCCCAAATAATCCTCGCTAAAATCATCCCAATTGGTCCATAGCACTCAAATCCGTGCTCACCTGCCAACTAAGAAAAAGATGGGGAAGTACACAATACGACAGGAATATGCTCAACAAAGATGTTAGCGATGAACAAAGCGCAACAATATGACTACGAATACTAAAATCAAATAATGCAAATCTCAATAGCATTTTATCAATAAATTTCTCAACAACACATTAACCGGAGTCACCAGGCCTCACCATACCGCGCCATACTTTATCAAGTAGCCAGAAAAGGAGTCTTGGCGGGTGCCCAACATCTGTGCCATATTAAAATCTCATGACAGCGTGCTCAAAACAACATGAATAATACCTCATGAATGAAAATAATTCCAACAATTATTTTTCCAGATTTTCAAGAATTTAACAATTCAAAATATGAGTTCAATTAACAAGAATTCAACGGAATAAACACTCGAGAGATTTCAGGAGCATATTGTGTAAAACCCTATACCTTAAAATCATCACAAAGAACCAACATGAATCATGACATAGATCAACCTCAAAATCTAATCACACCATCACGTTCCTCTCGCGAAAATAATCAAATCTCGTTCTAGCCCAAACTCGAGAAAACACTAAATAAGCTTTCTAATCTAAGGTTGAAATCTTGAATAGGTTTGGGGCTATGGTTTGTAGATGAAAGGGAGTAATTTTGAAGAGGTCTTCTGGTTGAAAAGTTTGAGAAAAAGTGATTTGAAAAGCCAAGCCACAAATTTGTTGATATATAAATGATTAAGTGTTTGATTAAGAAAAGAATTCTAATCAGATACAAACACTAAAAAAATTATTTCAGACGGTTGGAATTGCTTGAAATTTTAGTATGTTGTAGCGAACGGTGAGACAGGACTTCTGACAAAAATTCAGCTTGATCGGACGGTCGGATTTCTAAAAATATTATTTTTACTAGAGAGTTTTATGTTCCGAGGACTCTTAGAGAGTTTTATGTTTTGAGAACTCTTCTAAATAATAAAAATTCAATTAAAACTCCATTTTAATTCCAATTTTGAAATCGTTTGAAATTCTCGCCTTTAAAAATAATAACCAACATATTTGAGCAATAGAAATAATTTTATCTCAAAATTTATTTTTCCTCTTTATTTCAAAAATACCCCAAAAATTACGCGGGTTGTTACATATGTGTTTTATTTATTAATCTTTTATGTGGACATGCCTAATGTGAATCACTGAAGCCATGAGAGATAGTGATCTGGCTGGATATTCTCTATGATATTTAAGAGGATAGATATCGTAAGGAGTGATCCATCATTTGTACAATTCGGGGGAAATTCAAAAAATGTGTTGCTCTTTGATCGTGATAGTATAACCTTTTGAGGAAAAATTGGCATCCTCATCGAAGTTGAGACTCTTCCCTTAATTTGTGGGGCTTTGAATGCACCGCTCCATTTTGGGCCTATGATTTTTTATGGCACACCTGAGACCAGGGGTCCCAATAACTGTAGTGAGTTCAATCAAGAAAGGATCCCTCGAGGGACCTTGGCAGAGAGATACAACACCTCGTGGTTTGTGTGCTTATGTTTTGTAATAAACAACATGTTTGATGAGGCCAAGCAGTCTAGTGTTGACTCGATGTTGTTCACCATGATGCCTGGAAAGTACTTTGAAACCTTATTTGAATCAGGTAATGACTTTCATGTCTCAAGAAAGATAGAACGTTCCATTCTCCCATCCTCAGAAAAAGAACACCAACCATGGGACTTTATCATTGAAGTACCACCAAACTATTGACTATTTTTACAACAACCTGTAAAAGTGTTTTTGGGGAACCGGGAGCTATATTCTGGAACATAACCATTGAAAAAGGGTCCTAGTGGAAGTGTCGATTTGTAATTATGGGACCTGGAGTGGTTCAGCAGCAAGACCAAATGTATTCCTGTTAAACTCGATCATAAACCCATTTAGGGGAATTTGTGTGTTGTTCTTAAATAATAAGCTATAAAATATTTGACCATCTCTCTGTATCACTTGTGCACTGATTTGTAGACCTTAATCAGTTGATGCTGATAACATAATAGGAAAAGGAGGGCCATTAGGTTCTATAGGATGATCAACAGGAATAATAGCATTACCACTATCATTATTACCATCTAGGACCATTAAATTGAGTAAATCTCGAACATGAGCTGCAGGTGTAACTGGTACTCGAGCTGCTTGCCCCATAGTGGCATAAGGAGGAGCACCATTTGACGTAAGTGGTGGTGATGCACCAGGTTCATGAGAAGACGATTCAAAATACCCAGCTTCACTTCCACCTAGATAGTCATTTTCTTCAATTTTCTGAGTCATCTTCACATGGGTAACAATTGCGCCTAGGGGCTAATGATACATAGATGACAGAGTAGCAATGTTGGCCAGAAGTTCATCAAGAAGAGAATGATCTATTAGGTTTAAATTATCTCTTATAATGGGATTCTCGGCTAATACGGCGTCCTTAATTTCCTTACGGTCAGATGAAAGAAGATGCCAATATATACACGCATGATCTCACAAATCTAGACTGCAGTCTCCACAGTGGCTTTATTTAAGACAACATGAATCATCTGTTGTGGGCCTCTAGTGGCTTCTTAAGGAAAAGTTTGATTGTTGTTGTAAGTAACTGCAACTGGACTTGTCCAAGTTCTTCAGGGAAACTCTCTAAAAAAAATTCAGGGAGCTCATCAGCATTATTGATTCTTTCAGCATACTCTCCAATTATCCAGATCATTAATGCATTAGCCTCTAGCTCATCTAAAGTGTCTACGCTCTCAAAAATTATAGTAATGATGGACTCATAACTCTTAGGATATCTCCTAAATATATCTTTAATGACTATAATAGATTCTTGAACGAAATAATTTACTTTGATCTTGATCATCTCAAGAAGAACACGAATGCACCGTTCAGCTGCTCTCTCTAGTTTGATGGCATAGCGTCCAATAGCATGAACTTCTTTTCTGACTAAGCCAACATATACTTCTGTAGCACACTCTTTGAACTTCGGCAGAACCTAGTCTATATTTCTGTAGGAAGCAAGTTTTATCATAATTTATAACTTTTACATCTCCACGTAAACTAGATTATTGTACTTACAGAAAAACACCTTGATTTCGTGGGCAAGGATTGTAAGTAATCTTTGACGATAAGGTTGATGTTTCACAATGCAATATATTAAATCTCTAGTTCTGTAGAAAGCAGCATCACAGCTGGAGGAGCCATTTTTTATAAAGATTTCGGACCACATCAGTACTGGTGATGAGTTCCTTTTGTTGAAAGATCATCTTAACAGCTGAAAGAACAACCGCACAATTTTCATACTGTAGTTGTGGAGTAACTCCCTCAATAATATTTTCATCTTCACGGGCATGTTCTGCCTTGTACTTCAAAAGAGCATCCAAAATGAAAACTTGGCCCCACTCTATGCATTCATTTAGAGCAATAAGTAGTTTTGATAGTGTGTGATTGGTGATTTTAAATATAGGTTTGCGACTGTTATCTTGAATCTCCGTAAGAGCATAAAAAACATTCACTACGACCATTGGATTGTTGTCAGATATCAAATCCTTGAGATCTTACAGAAACCTCCTATCCTCAACTAGGCGGCATTTATGTTATAGAGTTTAGCAACACATATAGTTTCCGTCTTACGACCATATGGATCATCATCCTTGAGACACCTCTGAAGAGGATCACATAGATATTTTGTGATTTTATCAACACGAATGCATCCCATCGTCCATACAGCCAAAGCACGAATAAAAGGATTTAGGTCATGTGAATCCTTTACAAATGTATTTACTGCAAATATTGCTAGGTTAGGCTGGCTTTTGTCATAATTAATGAGATATAAACAAGATTTTTGAGCTCTAAATTTTTTGTTTGCATGTATTTTTACAACATCTGTGAACAATGATGACACATTATTCCCAACTGTCTTAGGAGCAATCACTTTTTTAACAACATCCTTTCTCTTATCCTTGTATTGAGAATTGAGTTCCTCTTTGAGCTCAGGGATTTTAGCCTTTTTTGTAGTGGAGAAGTACTTAGAATCGTGTCCGATCCCCAACTTCTCATCCTTTAAAGGGGAACTTGACCCATTTTTCCCAGAATCGAGAGACACACTTATGTTTCTAGATCTAATTGCTCTATGGTGGTCAAAGGTTATTTTTTTTACTATGAGAAGTTTGTATGGGGTCCTCTAACCGTGATTGAATCTTTGTTTTTATTTTTTCTTGCCACAATTATTTTAATTTTGTGGGTTTTTCATTGTAAATTTTTTAATTTATTGGTCCTGTGATCTATTTGTATGTATATAGTCTTGAGTTATGTTTGAACTTCGGTGCTTCCATCTTAGATTTCAGTTTTTTCTCCATTTGTTTGTAATCCACTTACACTTGATGTTTCATTCGACTAAGGAGGTAGATTATTATCTTCAAGTGGTGGGAACATTTGAGTTTCGTGTTTTTGTTATTCTAGCTTCTTAGTGGGTGTTATTTCTCCAAGTGAAGCTAGAGAAGCTTTCAATGCATCAGAATCAATTCTCTTTGAATATGGATCCCAACTTGAGTACCCGTCAACAAAACTCTTAGTGTTGACATATCTCTTATTATTTTTATCTCGTTTGGATGATTGGGTTTCAATTTCCATGTCTTTGCTCTGACTAACACTGCAGTCCTCTGATTTCAACTTTAATCTTTCCATGTGATGCACTGACAAATCATTGACTCCCTTTTTACCAGGGCCACTAACGTCCACAACAGAAGATGACACTAGAGTACTCTTGAGGCGTCCTTTTTCATGAAGGTAAATTTCGGTTCTCTTATATGCATTCCTCGTAAAATAATATGAAATTAGTCTTCTTGTTTTCATAATTTTATAAAACTTTAAATGATGTAAGCGCAATCATTTCACAACAACATTTGAAATAAAATGTTTCTCTCCCTCATTCATTCATCTCTAAAAGTAAAATGACTATAATGAATGGCCAATGACTATATTATAGGTATATAAAATGACTAAAGAGGGCGTACTAAAGGTATTTCAAGGAAATGTCTCCCTCGAACCAAATATAACAATTTAGAGAAACCTAAAAATTTAATAAAAATACAAAAAGATTATAAATAAATCAAAGTATATGTTACTATCCCTATTTGAGAAAATCTCGCTCACGAGCGTGAAAGTAAGAAGTGTGACAAAGATATTCAAACACTACCATTTTTACCAACGGAGAAAGTAAATCGTCCACTTAAATGCTCAAAATATCAACTTGTAAACAGGTGGGAGCGACTAATCAAAAATCCCAATAATAGACATTTGGGGGTCAAAAATTGAAAACAACTTAGCGACCTAGAAATACGTATAAACAAATCAAGAGATACCAAAGTAACTTTGTAAAATTAACTTCTTCCTCATCAGACTCACGGTTAGCCAAATTGACTAGTATACGCCTCTTTTGGATTAAAAATGGGTTGTGGGGGAAAAAATTTAAAACAACAACCTAATGGCCTAGGTTTAGGTACAAACACATCAAGCCATACCAAAGTATGTTGTCTAAATTAACCGCGTCCTCATCTGACTCTCGGTTGATGAAATTCACTAGTATACGCTTTTGGGGTGGTTCAAACCAAAATGATTAGTATACGTTCTTTTTAGGGTTTAAAATGGTTGTGGGGGCGATAACTGAAAACAACCATCTAACGGCCTAGAATTAGGTACAAACACATCAATCAATGCCAAATAAAATTGTTTAAAATAACGTCCTTATCGGACTCTCGATTGGACTGATTGACTAGTATACCCTTCTTTTGGGGAATAAAAATATGCGTTGAGGGGAAAAAGGTTAGAATAATAATATAATAGCCTAGAAATAGGTACAAACTCATCAAGCGATATCAAAGAAACTTATCTATACTAACAGCTTCCTAACTGGATTCTCGATTGACCTAATTGACAAGTATACGCCTCTTTTTAGGGTTAAAATGGGCATTGGGCGTCAGAAAAAAAAACCTAAAACCTAGATTTAAGCACAAACACATCAAACGATACCAATTAATGTGCCTAAACTAACCAAGTTCTCATATGACTCTCTATTGACCTAATTGACTAGTATGCGCTTCATTTTAGGGTTAAAATGGGCACCGGGCGCCGAAAATTTTAAACAACCTTGCAAACTAGAAATAGATACAAGAACATCAAGCAATATAAAAGTAATTGTATACTAACAGCGTCCTCATCGGACTCTCGATTGGCCTAATTGACTATTATACACTTCTTTGGGGGGTTAAAAATGGGCGTTGGGTTGAGAAAACTGAAAACACCAACCTAGCGACCTAATAACCGGCACAAATACATCAAGCGATACCAAAAGTAACTTGTTAAAACTAACCTCATCCTCATTGGTTATGGTCATTTATTGTGTATAGATTACTCCCCAATAACATTACATGTGTGCCAATGGCACGAGAATGTACTACTCTTTTAAGTTATTTACTCATTTATGCTTACACATTTACTAAGATTGAGTTTGTTCAACATGTTTTTATTGGGAGATTTAAAGATTACTTTTGGGAAAATGAAGTCAAATTATTAAAGGAATATCATGAAGACTACTTTTGGGAGAATAATATGCTTAAAACATTAATCATGTTAGATTCCGTTTCATGTTTATTGTTAAAATCTAGAGGGTTTATCTTGTATTACATTTTATTTTGGTAATTTTAATGGTTATGAATGAAATATAGTTTTAGATCGATTTAATATCATTGAAATATGATGTCATTCTTTTTTTCACGCGTTTCTGGAATTATGTTGAGTGAAATTTGTGAGGATTTCTTTTGCATTGCAATTGGTTAAGCACGGGTTATTACTAATGTATTTATATCTTTTTGTTTGAAGAGAAAATAATACTTTTTTACAAATATAATAATATTGCTAATGAGCATTAACCGTTACAAATAAAAATATCTATTACAAATATATGACACTCCCACTCTATTATAATGTAGTTTTTATCCATTACAAATTATATATTTCTAATGGGTAATAATCGTTACAATTTAGTAAATCCGTTACTAATCTATGGGATGTGTATCAATGCTAAATCCGTTATTAAATAAATTGTAATGGTTTTAGTCCATTATAAATATTAAATTTCTAACGAATTTTGTCCGTTACAAATTCTGCTACAAAAATAAATAATGCCAATTTTCTAACGGATTTAATCCATTTCAAATATTTATTGTAACGATTTTTGCCCATTACAATTGACTTGTTTTTGTGTAGTCCGTGATGAATATGGGAATATTGGAATTTCTTTCCTTTGGATAAAAAAACTGTAAGAGCCAAACATGCAATGGTTATTGAATGCAAAAATCTTTAACAAACAAATATACTTATTAAAACAAGTTCTTAATTTCCAAAATAATAATAGAAATTTAAAGAAGTGGTTTGGAATAACACCTAGTGGATAACCTTCTAATGGTTGTTTTGATTATGGGTCACTGGAATAAGGTCCTTTGAAAGAAAATCAATGGTTGTGATGTTGTAAGAATCTTAGCGAATTTTATGAAAGAACGTAGTTTTGGGGAAATTTTTCTTAAGTGAAACAAGTGTGGACACTTTGTGTTGTTGAAAAATTCATAGGTAATTCAAAGAATGTCAATGTGAAAGTATAAATTGCAATGTAATTGGATGAATTATGTAAGAGATTTAAGATCAAGATGAAAAATCATTAAGTGTAAAATAATTTAGTGATAAGGTTCTAAATAACGTGGGGCGTGATCGAGGCGTGAAGGCTAAGCCTTAAGCCTTAGAAGCCTAGGCGGGCCTCAGGCGTGAAAAGGCGTTTCGGCCTTCTTAATGTATTTTAATATTTTTAACCATAACAAGGCTATTAAAATACTAAAATTGTACATATCCTGTAAATATGTCTAAATATTTGCAAAGTAAAATACTATTTGATTATTTTGGATGAGATAATGGTCGAGTTTGTAAAAACATTCTTTAAAAGGCGATATCATTTCACTAAAGCATTGTTGTTTTTCGAAAAAAGTGCGCCTTAAGGGTTTTATGAAGAATAAGGTGTAAAAATATTAAGGCGGGCTTTTCTCCTAATCCTCAAGCCTAGGCATGCCTAGGCGAAGCCTAGGTAAGTTTTTTATAACAGTTATATTTAATAGTTACCTCAGAGAATGTTTGAAAATTAAAATGATGTAGGTGGAAAAATCATATTGGTGATATTCATATTATGCCAAGAAAAAAGTAAATTATTCACAATCATAGAAGAACAATATTTACGGGGCTCAATAATGTGCCTATATCTATGGTACGGTGTCTTCTTTCTCTTATACTAGATTCAATCACAATAGTTACATATCCTCTATCCCCTGGGGCGAGGGTTGTATTTATAGATAAATAAAGATGCTTAAGCTACGTAAACTCATTAACCATGAAAGCTACCCCAGCTTGATTAATCTCATCTCACTCATTTATTCTCGCAGATCGATTACCTCTAACAACCCTTATCTTCTTAGATGAGATTTTGGACAAATTATTGGGTATTTGTCCTACTTTCACATGTGATTATTCTCCTCACAATTTCCCCCAAAGATTTATAAATTATTGAGGTCACAAAGATTTGTACGCTTCTTTAGATTAATCCGAGTTGTATTCGATGTTAGTGTTGGTCTTCCAACCATACTATGGTCAGAAGTCATGGTGACAAATATGCTTAAATATGAAGTCTCTTTACCAAACGGTTTTAAAGGGTACACTGGTAACTTTCCCTGGTCATTTAAAGGTAAACTGGTAATTTTAGCACCCTCAACTCAAGGGCGGTTATGTTTTAACCCACTTCGAATGTGTTCCAACCTATTAATACCCACTCCTACCGTAAGTTTGGTTCAAACCCACTACTACCATTTAATGGTGCATTGCGTTCGAATGTGTTACATCTCACTAATACACACTCGTACCATTAGTTTAGTTCATTTCTTAAAGTTTTCATTTGTCTTGAATGGAATCAGATCTCCATTTGTTCTTCCATACTCTTAAGCACTCTTTATTGGATATTTCTCTACATTTTTTTATTTCTTCAAAAAATTCCTTCTATATTTATAATTCTTATTGCATGCTATGAAAATGGTGTACGTTATTTGATAAGAAGCTTTCTGCATACGGTGGTCATTGTCTTCAAAAGCCACTCTCAAAATTCCCTTGAGTACCTACAAAACTTATTTAAAACAACTCGTATTACGGTAAGTACGAGTATCAGTCCAACTTCCAAGGTGAAACAATTGACGTGAACACTTGCAATTCTAATTTTATTATCAAAATATATTTTTTAAACAATTTCACGAGAGAAAATTAACTACTAAATGCTAAAATTACTAAATGACTAAATAACGAAAAACGATTGTGCAACCGAGTGTGAAAAATGTGAGCATGTCAAGAGATGGAATTACACTGCATAATCAATTATTTTAATTTCTCAATTTATTAATTTGAAATATTTCGATATAATGTTAAATCGATAATCTAACTCTCGTTAAAATTATAAATTTAATAAAATCTTTTTCGAAAAATTAATTTAAAAATGTCACACAATGAAAAATTAGGAATTATACTATTTTCAGATAATTACCCGCTAGGATCAATTTAACGAAAAAAGTATCAATCCTCAAATTCCAACACCGAATTAATATTCAAATTTCGGATAAACCTATCTCTAGTTCGATTCCTAAATTCAAACATTAATTTGTTTAATTAATTTACTAACTCTCGTTACCTAAATTAATTGGTGACAGTGAAAAATAAATTTTCCTAGAATTCTAACAATTAATGAAATTAATATCATACACAGTGCATCCCACCCCTTTAACGGGGTGTTTAGCCAAACATTCACATGTTAGAATAAAAAACATTCAATAATATAGGAAGAATGAAAAGGAAAGGGAAAGAAATGCAATACGCAAAGTTCCTTGTCGAATTGTGTTCATGAAAGTTCGTCCCAATTCTTCCACAATTTCCAGCACTTGATCACACCAAAAAGAATAAAAAAAAAACTAAAAATTTATTCTAAACTAAACTAATTTTTTTTGTATTTTTCTGAATTTTTTTTCATGACCCTAAATTGTACATAATATACACACTTGCTCTCTCTCTATGCGTCTCTTCTTTTGTTATGATATGAGAGTCTTATTTTTAAAATGAGTTGCCTTGCATTTATTTTAAAGTTCCCCGATGGTGTGTAGAGGAGATATTGGTGGGATTTCATTTGGATTGGTATTGTGTCCAATTTTGTTGGGATTTTGGTTAACAATGGAAAAGTTGGATCGAGATGGTGATCGGGTTGAGGCTTGGCTGATTTTTGGGTATCGATTATATGGGTTTGAACGGGTTCGTGTCCGATTTGGTGGGTTTCAGTTTGGGCAGAAAGGGGATGAACTCAAGTAAGGCTCGGGTCGATAGGTCCGAGATGGGACATGTTCGGACTTGGGGTGTTGGAGGTTTGGTTTGGATGGGTGGTTTCGACAGCTCTGGGTTCGAGCTCGCCGGAGTCTTACTGCTGGGTCGAAAGTCGATATGGGGGGGGGGGTCTGGGGTGTTTGGTTTATACCCGGTTTGGAGTTTTACTGGGTTGTGAGGGTAAAGACTGGAGGTCCAAAAGAAACGAGTTTATGGTGGATTGACTCATGGTGTCGTGGGCTATGGTAGTTTTTTTTAAGAGAGAGAGGTTATTGGTGTTAGGTTGAAAATGCTGGAAAGAGGAGAGAGAGATAGAGAGAGAAGTTGTTGGGTTAGAGGTTAAAGATGAGTTTGACAATTATTGGGTGTGTGATGGTGTATAAGATTTTTTTTTTGTGTATTAGGTGTAGGTTAGTATGGTGTGAGTGTGTATGGGGCTTGTGTGTGTTTAAGTTGTGACCCTGAAAATAACACACTAAAAAAATACAAAACTAACAAAACTAAAAATCTAAAAATAAAATACTACTCTAAAAATAAAATAAAGACTCAAATAAAAAAAATGAAATTGAAAAGAAATAAGAATAAAAATAAAAATCTATTAAACTAAAAACTAAAATCCTAAAAATGTAAAATCTAAAAAAAATAAATAAATGAAATCCTAAAAACTAATCCTAATAAAATAAAATTAAAACTAAAAACTAATAAAAATAAAAATAAAAATACACTAATAAAAATAAAATCTAAAAATATGCAAATAAATTCTAAAAATCCTAAATAAATCCTAAAAATAAAAGGACTTAAAATAAAAATCTAAAAAGGCACAAACTCAACACACACCGGGCCGGGGGTATGAACTGGGCTTGGTCTAGGCTTAGATTTGGTTCGGGACAAGGTTCAAGACATCGAAACTCTTCTGGGAAAGCTCAACGTTGACTCAGACATCGGAATCTCCTTTGATTTCTTCGATGCAAGCTTTTAATCGCTTCTGTGTCGTAATTGACTAGATTTAGCATCATTTAACACTACGACTGCTGATTGACCTTCAATATAGATAAATACAAACATAAGGCCATTTTTAATTAAAAACAAGTGACTAAAATGCATCTATTCAGGGCTTAAATTAGATAACCATTGATGCATTCAAATGATGTTATATCCATCCTTGGGGTACCGTTTAGTTAGACACAAATTATCTGGATTTTTATAATTTTGAAGGTGGCCATTGGTTTTTCTCCCAATTCATAGTTGAGGCTGGAATCACATTTCCTCCAAATTCTCTATTACTTGAATTTTGTGAGTTTTTGATGTGATTCCCACCTAGTTCTCTTCCAACACCTAAAGGGCTATAAACCGTGTAAAGAATATAAACAAGATCTATGGGAACAACTAGGGATCCCGGAGATTTATTTTTACTACATGTGGGTGATTATCAATGAGATGGTCAATCACCTGAAGGCAAATTTTTTTGAAAGGGATTGGTCGCCAAATGCATGACTTCAACAAGGAAAGAATTGGGAACATTTTCCCATCCTAGAGAAAGGTGATCCATACAAGGGTTGCAGACCCCCAAGGGCGGACATGAAATTTTTCTAACCTCCTTATGAAAATGCTTTATTAAGTTGTGTTTAGTGGTTCCCGTGTCTTACACACTATTATGATACTTTGATCTTTTTCTTTGTAGATACTAGTTAGAATAAATATACCAGATTTGAAGAAACCTTGGTCGATCAAAGAAAGATTAAGAGATCTCGACCATCCCAAATCGGTTGCTCTTACACCTATTCCAATACTTCATTTATTACTCGTCCTATAGATCGAGAACCAGAGATTCCAAATGGGTTTGTTGATCATAATAGCTTAACTTCTAGCACATCGATCTCCTTTGAGTTCATTGACATTTATATTATTTTAATAATTGTCCCCACTTCATCCGAGGACAAAACGTATCCTAAGAGGAAGATCCCAAACTTGACGTAAAATGCCCCTTACCCTCTTCTCCAACTGATTAACTGACTAAGAGGAATGAGATTAGGGGTCCCTCTCACCCTGTTACTATAAGGGATTCCCCAAATAAGATGCAGTTCTAACGTGTAAAGGGAAGAAAGGCGAATAATAACCTTTCCATTATAATCTCAACCTCAAAGTTGGTAGATGCCCCCAACAAGGGGAAGGAACCTGTTGAAAGGTCAATTTCCAAGTAACCAGAGTTAGATCTTTGTATTTTGAGAGCATCATGCCTCCCAAGTGACTAAGCTCTTGTTGCCAGCCTATCCTTAGACAGGTTGACCCTTCATGCCACCATAGCTTTTTTTATGTAAATGTTGAAGTTCCTTATCCGATGTTCATTGATTTTTGTTTACTTTCTTGATATTGACTTTGTCTTTTTCTTCTCTACTTGAAAATTTGTGGTGGACTTTGTCAACATGCTTTACAAAAGGTCCGTCTAAAAGAAGGAGGTCTTCGACTTGGGTGCTACTTTAAAAGAGGCCCAAAAGGTCTTAATGTTTCAAAGTTTAAGTCAACTTAAAGTAAGAACCTATTGAAGTCTAAGGACGAGGAAATCATCGAAATAAAGGATAGGGTGGAGGGCCTAGAGAAGGAAAATTAATCACCAGTCTAAACTCCTACTGTAGTAGTAGAGGCAACTAATATTGTATTTGAAAAAGGTTTGGACAAATCCTTTACTAATGCTAACAATCAATTGGACTTTGGACAAATGGCCTTTTTGTAATAAGGGTTGGGATGAAGCCTTAGCGAAGGTCGGGATTGTATCTTACTCCGAGTTATTTTTCTAGCATGCTCTGGGTTCTCCTCCAAACTTGGATGATGAGTACGAAGAGAAGTACGAGGCTTCAGATAAGCCTAAGGTTATAGAAGAACCCAAAGAGACTCCTGCTAAGTAGTTTAGCTTATGATCATTTTGCAATATTTCATGTTATGTCTTTTATTTTCATGTAATCCTTGTAAGAGCTTTCCCCATTAACTTTAAATGGAAAGAAAAAATCTTTTAGTTTTGATTATATTTTGTTCGACTACTTTGCTATACTTTTCTTTTATCTCTTTTGTGTTGTTGTTGCCTTAGATTTTGAACTTATTCCTTTCATCCTCCTAGTCTAACCATTTTTGGCCCTTGTGCCTATGACCTAAGAGAATAAAGATTTGGACTTTGTACTTAGAGATAATGCTTATGATCAAGCTCGGACAGTATCTATTGTTGTTTGCCAAGCTTTGAATAAAATGACAAGTCATTATGGAAACAAGGAGAAGATGGTCGTGAGTCTCCATGCTAAGATGGTAAGATAAGGAATATTATTAGCGTCCATCATAATGATAACGTTCTCTAAGGGAGGATGTATAGAAGGCCCAAAATGCCTCGGAAAGGTGCTCCACTATAAAATTATGCGACTGATGTACTAGCTTAAGAAGTAAACTCACTTTTTCTACACTTATGGGTATAATGAGAGATGGATGGTGCACCCACTGCATTTGTATTAGTCCTAGAAAGTGGCCTGCAAGCATAGATAGTTAAATGTCCTAGAGGTTCTCAAAGTTCTCAAGGATTCTCATTTTTGGTACGCATACTAAGTGGATTCTCCCTTTTCTTAGCTTCCTCCAAATGGGAGTGAGGATTAGTGGATACCAGTTACACTACACCAAAAAGACAAAATTGTCACTTTTAGGCCGCCCACCCTAGACACGATCAATGACCGTGACAAGACCGTGATAACTGTATTTGTCACGATCTCATCATGGTCATTGACCGTAATAACCTTATAAACTTGTTATGGTCAATGACTGTGACAGGTCCGTGACAACTTTGTTCGTCCTTCCTCTTCTTTTTCCCCACTATTTTCTTTTCCCTCCATCTCTCTCTCTCTCTCTCCCTCTCTCTCTACCATGTATTTTTTTCTTCTCTCTTTCTTTTTCATTTGTATATATGTGTGTATATGTGTTTGGGTGTGTGTATATGTGTATATGTGCATGTACATGGGTGTGTGTGTGCGTATACATGGGTGTGTGTGTGAGTGCATGTGTGTGTGGTGGGAGGGAGGGGGCAGGGGGTGGTGGTGTAGGGGTGGTGGTGGTGGGGAGGGGGTACATGGGTGTGTGTGTGAGGGGGGTACATGGGTGTGTGTGTGAGTGTGTGTGTGTGTGTGTGTGTGTGTGTGTGTGTGTGTGTGTGTGAATGTGTGTGCATTTGTGTGTGTGTGTGTGTGTCTGTGTAGTGAGCCAAGGTTTGGTGGGGCAGGGGGCATTTGTGTGTGGGTGGGGGTGGGGATGGGGTTAGGGTGGGTGGGTTTGTGTATGGGTGTGGTGGGTCTGGGGGTGTGGGGTGTGTATATGTGTGTATATGTGGGGTGTTTAGTTTAATACTTAAAATTAATTGTTAATGTTGATTTTTTTTTAATTCTTCCCAGCAAATATTTTTTAAATTCTGCACAAATTTATTACTGTCATTGATAGTGACAATTTTTTAAAGGTTACCATGGGTTTGTCACGATCTTGTTAAGGTCCAAGATCGTGACATGACCGTGACAAGTCTAATGAACTTGTCACTGTCAATGACCGTGACAAATCCGTGACAACAAAAGTTGTCACCCCCAGAATTATCACGGTCATTGACCTCGACAAGTCGAACTTGTCAAGGTCAATGACCGTGACAATTTGAAAGATTTGGTTTAGTGTTAATATATTCACATATAATTAATAATGGACAACCTCATCGACCATGACAATGATGATGAGTTTTGCTCTAATCTAGATACTGGTCGGTGAGCTTCCATATCCAAGGAGTGTAATCGTTGAAGATGATTCTGCTTACATCTTGTAATTTTCCTGTTCTTTTTATAATCAATCAACCATGATCGAATTTTTAATTACTGAACATTTTGAATGAAATGGAGTTTATTTTTTCCAGTTCTTGTTTGCATTATACCATTTAAATTTATGCCAAGCATGTATTCTTTGGACTTACATTTTAAAATTGTATCGCCACACTACCTTATCCCTTCTACCAATTTAAGGTGAGAATGTACATATTTGTTGGGAAATCCACCCGTTCAGGATTTTATCCGACTAGTGTAGTTCGGATTAATTAATTCCTATGGGTTCCCCCGTAGGCCTTTAGATTTCCTAGGAAATTCATAATGTTTTTTGTTTTTAATGGCCAAACATGTGAAGTTAAGACCATAATGAAGTGTAATCATATTAATAAGGTATTAAAATAATTGTCTAATCAGAAAAGAAAAAAATAAGACGACTTTGGACTAATATTGACCTCTATTTGAAACAATCAATGCTATTGTTATTAAATAAACATGATAAAAAGATGAAGTAATGAACGTAAAAAGATAATAATAAACTAAGAGTTGAATAATAAGGAAATTGCTTAAAAAAATTCTCTTTTTGGTTGCATTCCAATCCTTGGGTATCTCCTTACATTCCAACCCAAACTGGAAGAAAAAATACGGCACATGAGGGCCTCATTATTATTTTAGAGTGTCATGGACTGATGGTACTCACGAATATAATCAATATGGTCAGTTTCCCATCGTAATCTTGAATCTTTGGGAGATGTAGTTCTTAGGAGGCTCAAAGTCCTCAATTGATAGGGTTAATGGGGAATTAATTTGGGTATAAGTGCCCTCTTAGATAGTTCCTTAGTAATTCTAGCTCTATGGCGTGCATGATGGCCATCCATTTCCCACCGCATGAGGCTACGAAGATCCTTCTTATCGCGTCGATTGTCATGATGATCTTTCCTACCTAGTGATTACCTATAGTAGTAAAGACCTTGATCACATCGTGATCTCCTTCCTCAGTTACTAGTCTTACTCGCCTGATGGATAGGGTGGGGTGAACTCGTGGATCTTGAGTTTGTGTCCATGTAACACTTGATCCATCTTCTCTAAGTGACGTTAGAAGTGGGCAGTCTCCTCCCTTTAGTGGTGTGTGCATGCCTCGTGTTGATGAATGAATTTCTATTAGGCATCCATAATTCATAATATTCGTGATAGAAAAGCTTTTTGTGTGATTTTTTCGTTGTTGTACAAGCTCCTTCTAATCAAAACCTTGAATTACCTACAAAATACAACAATCTAAAGTGTAGAGGTAAGTAAGGGTATCAATCCACTTCCTGGGGAGTAAGCTAGAGACAAATTCAATTGTAATTCACTTTTATTTTCTTTTTGTGCTTTTTCACTTTTCTAATTTTTTTAGCCTTTCAATATTAAAACAATAGGGTGAGGTGAGGTTTTAAACTAAACTAAACTAAACTAAACTAAACTAAGATAAAAATAACTAACTAGAAAGTGACTAAAATTAAAACAAAGTCTAACACTAAAATAAAAGATAAAGTCAGGTGAATAATTGTAAGAACAATCAAGAAATGAGATTACAGCACAATTTTTAGTTATTCTAATTAATTAATTTAATTATTTGAATTCTCCCAAATTAATATCAAAATTACAAACCAACTCTCGTTGAAAGTGTAATTATAATAGTAATATTTTAGAAAATTATGGTTAACACGCCACAACTCTTAGAAAAATAGATCTAAACTCCTTTTAATTAATCACCCGCTAGGATCGATCAATTAAAATTTGTGTAAATCTTATAAATAATTTTCGAGTTGAAATTCAAGTAATAATACCCCTCTTAAGAAACCACTATATGTAGTTTGAATATAAAATGGGTATTATAACTAGAATTTCGATTTTCTCTCGAAAATCATTTATCCTCTCTCGAGGCGTAAATTTAAGGGTGAGGGATCAAAAGTAACATTCAAAGGGATTTTTCAAGTAATTAAACTAGTTAAAATAAAATAACATCAAACAAGGGTTTTACCCCACCCCTTGAAAGGGGTTTTAGCCTAACATGGTATAAAATATGACAAATTAATAATCAAAGGAATAAACAAATAAAATATAAGGATAAGAGGACAAATCTTCAAACAAGTCCACTTGGTTTGCAAAATTGGACTCTAATCCTCCATTGAAATTGAGAAACATCCATTCAAAATGAGCTTTTCACAATATTCAATTACATACAAACACTCATTTGAATCACTCAACAATTAATTTCTCACAAATATCTAAAAAAATAAAATAAAATAAAATAAAACTATTTATAAAGGATAATTTTCTCTACAATTCTCTCTCTAGAATTTTCCTATCTAAAAGCTCTTTCTCATAAACTAAAAATTACAAAATAATAATAAAAAGGATAGTGGATGAATTCATAATGGATAATTAAATAATAATAGAGATTTGCTAAAAATGCAAATCCTAACATTATAAAATTGTACATTAGAACTCACCCAAAGAAATAAATTCTAGATCATTACTTTATATTGAGATAATTGCTAAAAATACAAAATCTCAACATAAATGAATTGGGTTAGAATTTACCTCCCATAAGGGATAAATTCAACTACATCAATCTATTATGAAACAATTGCTAAAAATGCAAAAATTCATAATAGAGAGGTGGGGTGAAATTTATCCTAGAGATAATTTTCACTACACACCTCTATATTGAGGTATTTGCTAAAAATGCAAATACTCAACAGAGAGGGGTGGAGAGAATTTATCACACCGAGCTTAAAACTAAATTTGAGATCCTTTGCAAATGGGTCTTCCTCTTCAATTTATACAAGGCATGGAGCATGGGGGTTAATTTGGGCAATTGATTTAAGTGTGCATGTGGTTTGGGTGTGTCATGTGGGTAGTGAGGTGAGAAAATAAAATCTGATTTAGGGATGAGAAGTTTGGGGTCATTTTGGGGATTGAGATAGAAAAGTTTGTTGGGGGTTTTTAAGGTTATATTGGAAAAAGGGGTTTAAAAGAGGTTTAAGTGGCATGTGGCTTTATTTGGTTGACATTTGGTTTAGTTGGCTTTGGAATAGCAGAAGGTTTTAAAATCGTGCAAGGCGAATGGAAAGGAAATGGTTTTGGGGTTGGTTTGTAATGGGTTAAATGGGTATGGGTCTTTTGGTTGGCTTGCGACGTGGCTAGAGGAGGTAAGGGTCGCACGTGTCAGGCCGGAGATGTGGAAATCAACGTCGGAGGTAAGCTGGGTTCTGCCAGTTTCGGGCATCTCCGGCGGGTAAGGGGGGATGTAGGGTCGCGGGTTGTAAGGGAGAAGATAGTCGGGGTAGGTGTAGTTCCGGCAGGGGGCTCTGGTTTGTATGGGACAAGATGATGGGGAAAGGGCGAGAGAGGGGTCGGCTGGGACGAGAGTGAGAGAGAGAGAGAGAAGGGGGGAGCTGTTAGATCTTCGGAGGTGGGGACGGTTTGGGGCGCGGGTTGGGGCGCGGTTTGGGGCACTAGTGGTCGTCAGTTTGGGCTCCAGAAATGGAGGCTAAGGGGGCAGCGAGTTATGGTGGAACGGAGGGGTTTGGAGTTTATGGGGGTTGAGGGAGATGGGTTTAATGGTAGTGGTTTTGTGTTTGTTGGTGTGTTGGTTTGATGATGGAGGTGTAAGAGAGAGAAATGGAGTTGGAGTGAGGTTGAATATGAGGTGGTGATGATAGGGTGCAGGGGGTGTATGGGAATATGGTGGGTGTGAGGGTATGATGTGTTTGTGTGTTGTTTTTAGGGTGTGTGTGAGTTTAATTTGGACCCTTAAAATAAAACTAATTAATAAAAGAAATAATAAAATAAAATAAAATAAAATAAAAGCCGAAAAAATAAAATCCTATTCTAAAATAAAACAAAGACTCAAATAAAACTAAAAAGAAATCAAATAAAAAATCAAAATAGAAATCTATTAAACTAAAACTAAAATCCTAAAAAGAAATTGTAAAATCAAAATAAACTAAAAATAAATAAATCCTAAAAAATCTAATCCTAATAAAATAGGATAAAATAAAATAAAAACTAAAATTAAAAACTAATAAAAATAAAATTATATTAATAAAAATAAAATAGAAAAATTAGAAAATAAAACCTAAAAATTCTAAAATAAACCTAAAGTCAAAATGACTCAAACTAAAAATCTAAAAATTGATATAAGGGAACAAACTCAACACACACACGGTTTAGGGTAGGTTTAGGCTAGGCTTAGGCTCGGAAAATGTGGAAATTAACTCCATTTAACTGCAAATTGCTCCGAAATGTAGCTTTTGACACTGCAACTGCAATTAAGCCTGCATAATAAACATTTAAGTGCATAAGACCCATATTGTCGAGAATTAGCAACTGAAGTACGTCTATTTGAGGTATAAATTGTACAGTTTTGGGTGCTTACCACACCACCTCCAAACAGAGCGTTGCTAGTCCTCGAGCAATAAGATAGAGAGAAAGAGAAAGATAAGAAACCAAAAGTGTACCACTTTTGCGGGCACTTGCGATTGCATTTAGCATGTGCAACAAGCCTTTAAACCTATAGGTTGCCCTATAGGACGAGTTGTGTCTCGTGAGGGTTTGCAGGGAATATACCCACAAAATTCTTATTTGCAAAAATTTATTGAAAGGCAGTCAATCTCTTATTAGACATAGAATGATTGCACAATCCATCACATGAGAAATATTTGATTTCATAAATACAAGCTAGAATGCGTAAAAAGATTAAGATAAGTAAATACTCAAGGCACATCCTTCCTAGAACTCAATGTGTGTAGTGTGAATCAGTCAAAATGGGTTGAGAATCATAAGAGTAATTCCTAGATTGCCTTTTCAGAATCAACGCTTCAACTTCAAATCTCACAGGATATAACTCTCTCAAACAAACTCTCGGGATTTGGGTAAGTGTATCGCTCTTGTGTGTGAGGAGGTGAGTAAATGTAAGCAAGTTCAAACGTCTCACACACATATAAGAAAGAAAGAACAATAAGAAAGAAAATGATCTCATGAAAGAATGTTAATCACTATACTGAGAACGTCGAGTTATTCACCACGTTGACTATCATTTCCCCGAACACCTAGGGGAACATGCATGTATATGGGTGAGGGGGAAATGAAATGGGATATGTGGGATGAGGTATGATAGGATGGGATAATGATATGATGGATGGATGGTGGAAATTTGAGAAGAGTGTATTACTCATAGACGAACAAATGCCTTTATTTCTTGACTGCAACTTTCTCTTTTTCTTCTTTTCCAAATACACATCAATGTATGAGATAAATCTGCTAAAAATACAAATAACCCCAACATAGATTTGTATTTATTTTTTCTCTATCCGAATCGTCTTTGAGAGAGATATCTGCTAAAAATGCAAACATTCTTTATGATAGATCATCTCCTTTTTTTACTTACTTTTTTTTTCTTTCTTTTTTTTTCCTTCTTTTTTTTTCTATATTTTTTTTATTTTCCAAATACGCATCAATGTATGAGATAAATTTACTAAAAATACAAATAACCCCAACATAAACTTGTATCAAATTTTTCTCCATCTAAATCGGCTTTGGGAGAGATATTCGCTAAAAATGTAAACACTCTCTATGACGGATCTTCTCCTTTTACTTTCAACACTATTCTCTGTGGATATGGAAATGGGTGGTATGGTATATGGTGATGATATGGAAAATGGAAGGTGTATTAATGTATGATAAATGGACTTTGGTTGGTGTATGAGTGAAGGTGTGGTGAAAACCTAGTGATCGGGACAAATTTCAAGACACATGTTTCTTATAACTCGAAAAAGATGTCATTCTTAGTGATCAGGCCAAAAATTGAAGAACAATGAGATCATACAACAATTTAGAGTGCGGACCCAAAAGAAGTTGAATCAACTTGTGACTCGGAGATTGCATAAAACACTCAAAAAGGGTGAAAGGCACAAATCTCAAAAGCTAAAGTCTCCACTAGTGATCCTTTAGGTTCTCTTTAGAATTGTAGTACTCCTCAACTCTAAACGTAATGACGTGATAAGTGTGCAAATTTTGTTGAGTCTAGAAATTAATGGTGCAAAATGCCTTGTTATGTATTACATAAGCTATTTAGAAAAAGATAAATCCTCTAGCTTGATTCCTAGACTTTATAAGATGGATGATTGAAAATTCACATCAAGGAGTGAGATGAACACGAAATTTTAAAAATCAGATTTAAAAATACAAATTTTTCAAAAGAGGCACGCTTTTGATAAAATTCCCCACCCCCAAACAAAAAGGAACATCGTCCTCAATGTTAAGTAAAATGAGTTTTAAAATTGAGAGCATAAGGTAGGAAAGAGATTACCAGAATGAACCGCTAATGAAATGGAAAGATGTAGCCAAGAATAAACCTCAATAAATGATAAGAGAAAAATGTATACAAGTCTACAAGCATGGAAAAACATAGGGGGATGTGAAACACCACCCCCAAACAGGATGAGACTCATACAAGAAACGTGGGCTGCCTCCCGGTAGCGCTAAGTTTAATGTCTTCAGCCAGACCGAACCATTCTCACCCTAAATATAAGAAAAATAATGGCGCGAGGCGGAAGAAAACTTGGGTGAGTAGAATCACCTCCAAACAAGACTGAAGCGTCAGTCTTGTTGGATAATTGGACAAAGGTAAGGGTGAAGAAACACCGATCACGACCTTATTTTTTATTTTCAAGATGTTCTCTTTTTTGTGTGGTTTTTGAATAATTTGAAAAAGAAAGGAAATATTTTTATGATTTTTAGAGAATGAAAGGAAGATAATATTTTTGGATTTTTTAATTTTTTTCAAAAGGAAAGAAAATATTTTTGGATTTTTCTAAAAATAATGGAAGAAAATATTTTTGGATTTTTTTTTGAAAAATAAAGGAAGAAAATATTTTTGGATTTTCCTAAAATGAAAAGAAAGAAAATATTTTTTGATTTTTTTGGAAAAAAATAATAGAAAAAAAATATTTGGATTTTGTTGGAAGAAAATATTCTTGGATTTTTCTAAAATGAAAGAAAGAAAATATTTTTGGATTTTTTTTATATTTTTCGAAGAAAAAGGAAGAAAATATTTCTGGTTTTTTTTCAAAAGGAAAGAAAATATTTTTGGATTTTTCTAAAAAAATAAAGGAAGAAAATGTTTGGATTTTTTTATAAAAATAATAGAAGAAAATATTTTTGGATTTTTGTGAAAAATAATGGAAGAAAAATATTTTTTGATTTTTTTTTTGGAAGAAAATGGTGGGGAAAGATATGGACTCTTTGAATGGACGAACTTACTAAAATCCGACTACCGAAAAATGAATTGGACACACACACAAGTCAAGAAAATTTCCTAACTAGCACAAAGCCAATTTTTATCTTTGAATTTAGTGAAAGGGTAGTCGAATTTTAATGAAATCCACGGGCGATAAAAATCATGAAATTTATATGAGTGATCGCCTTTGCAAAATTTTCTCCTAGTGGGTACCCAGTTAATGGATTTTAAATTTTAATGATGGTTAGGGTAGCACACAAATGGTAAGCGAGTGAGTCGGGTGATGAAATCCCTTCTCTTGAGTGATCGGGTGTAGGTCTTAGCAATTTAATTCATCACACCATTCGAAAATAAATGCAAGAATAAAATCACACTAGAGAACACAAAATTGACTCGCTAACAGGAGAGGAGCGAGTGTGTAGAAATGTACCTCCCACAGTTTTTAGGCCGTTGGGTGCCGAAAAATTTGAGTCGATCGGGGGGAGATTACGCCTATCTCAGTCGTCCCCGAGAGTCCTACCGACCCAAGGTAGAGAGGCTTCTAAATCCTCGCCTTTAGACGCCCTCTCTCTACCTTGCCGGGTTTCCCTATCACGCTTGTCTTTGATTATTAAAATTTTTAAATGGAAAATAAAATAAAGGTGTCTCTATGCACCGCAATACAAGCAATGATAGAATAATCCTAATACAAGCCTTCTAAAAATATAAAATGGTACGAAAATAATAAAGTGAAAAAAAACAAATGAACTACAAGTTGAATCCACTCCAAGTGCTTCACGCTCCCAAGAATGGCAACGACGCCATTTGATAGAATGGCAACGGTGCCATTCAAAGGGATTTTTCAAGTAATTAAACTAATTAAAATAAAATAACATCAAATAAGGGTTTTACCCCACCCCTTGAAAGAGGTTTTAGCCTAACATGGTATAAAATACGAAAAATTAATAATCAAAGGAATAAACAAATAAAATAGATAGGTAAGAGGACAAATCTTCAAACAAGTCTCCTTAGTTTGCAAAATTGAACTCTAATCCTCCATTGAAATTGAGCAACATCCATTCAAAAGGAGCTTTCCACAATATTCAATTACATACAAACACTCATCTGAATCACTCAACAATTAATTTCTCACAAATATATAAAAAAATAAAAAGAATAAATAAAACTATTTACAAAGGATAATTTTCTCCACAATTCTCTCTCTAGAATTTTCCTATCTAAAAGCCCTTTCTCCTAAACTAAAAATTACAAAATAAAAAAAAAGGATAGTGGATGAATTCATAATGGACAATTAAATAATAAAAGAGATTTCCTAAAAATGCAAATCCTAACATTATAAAATTGTACATTAGAACTCACCCAAAGAAATAAATTCTAGATCATTACTTTATATTGAGATAATTGCTAAAAATGCAAAATCTCAACATAAATGAATGAGTTAGAATTTACCTCCTATAAGGGATAAATTCAACTACATCAATCTATTATGAAATAATTGTTAAAAATTTAAAAATTCATAATAAAGAGGTAGGGTGAAATTTATCCTAGAGATAATTTTCACTACACACCTCTATATTGGGGTATTTGCTAAAAATGCAAATACTCAACATAGAGGGGTGGAGAGAATTTTATCACACCAAGCTTAAAACTAAATTTGAGATCCTTTGCAAATGGGTCTTCCTCTTCAATTTATACAAGGCATGGAGCATGGGGGTTAATTTGGGTAATTAATTTAAGTGTGCATGTGGTTTGGGTGTGTCATGTGGGTAGTGAGGTGAGAGAATAAAATCTGATTTGAGGATGAGAAGTTTGGGGTCATTTTGGGGATTGAGATAGAAAAGATTAGTTGGGGGGTTTTAAAGGTACTAGTTGTGCCCACGTGCGTTGCACGTGTGAGCGATTCCAGATATTTAACATTGTGAAATAAATCATTTGAAAATGTGTTATAAGTAGAACAAATGATAATGTAACAGATTAAACCTATAACAGTGAACAAAGTGAAAATAAGCTAAAGAAATTGCATGTAATGAAAAAAAATATCGAGCAATTCACAATGTAATACATTTACAAAGGCATAATGATTTCATAGATCCCTACCAAACAATACGAATTCAAAAAATTGATGTGTAGATGAGTAGAAATATGTTTTGAACGTGATATAAGAACTAAGATAGGCAAGATGTATATCACCATCAAAAGTCGATTCCTATCACACAATGTGCTTCTTTGTCCTTAGCTTCTTGAAACTTTGTTGGTATGTATAACTACTCAAAGTCAAAAGAGTCATCAAGGAATGAAACAGATGAGTTACGATATTTTTTCGAACACCATTAATGCAATTGTGAAAATTCAAAAGTTTGAAATTTTTCATCTTACCTAACAATCAGCTCCTCATTGTCATTTTATAGATAAGTTGAATAAAAATCACTTCAAACTATATTGATTAATATATGAACTCAATACAATAATTGTATTAGTTAATTTTCAGCATTACATAAGAAACAACAGTAGTTAGTCCAATCTAAACTCAATGCAATTAAACCGTCAATATTAGTGTGCAATACAAAGTAACTTATTAAAAAAAGGATTGTCAATATGTTGTGAAATTCATGTTTTAACCTTCTCCATAAATTCCTCAAATATCCATATCTAAAATTATTTCAACATTTAACAATTCCTTTTTATTAGAAGTAAAAAGTGGATAGAATTTTGGAGATTAAAGATGCGGAATAAATGATTTTACAAACTAACATTTGAAGCTCATAGTGTTGTACCTTTAGTACAAAATTTTTTTAGGGGCGGAGCTTTATTAAATTTGCATCAACTGTAATTGAGAACGTGTGATAATTGATTAACTTTGCAAATTTCTAATATAGCACACTTATTTAATTTCATCCCCTAAACAGGCATCTAAGGTGCGTGTGTCAACCCATAAATAAATAAAACATGTGACACAAAAATATGCTGAGACACAGATATCAGGAAAAAACCCCTTTCGGGTAAAACCTTTATTTCACTATGAATATACAAGCCGCAACTTACAATTACACAGAGAAATCTACAATGGATTAACGCGCAGCCAACCCACAAAGACACGCAGTCTTGAACTCAGCAAGAGAATACACGCAGCACCCTCCAAGGACTCTGTGACACACCGACTAATTAAATACCGGGTAGCTACTCCTTTATAAAATTAATTCAAAATGCCAAGTTGGCTCAGTTAATAGCATCACTGTCGAAAACATTTTATTATTTCTAACCACCTAGTATTTAAAAAGAAAGTTACCAAATTTTAATTTAAGTCTGATTAACATGCAACAAGTGTAATGAAGAAATAAATTACGCCATTCACCATACTGAAGTAAAACGAATAACCATCACAATAGAGTAAATAAAGTCTGGAGGAAACCCCTCATAACAATCCCATAACTGAAATAAATAAACTGAAACAATACATGCTATAGTCTGAAAACTGAAATGTAAAAGATGCTCTAAATAGAAATGGGCAACATGCCCTACAACTGATAGATAGTGACTCTGGAATCCAAAGAATCGAAGCGTCTATGAACAAATCCCTGTAGCTTCCACAAACAGCTACAGCTCCTCACCTGAATGAGTACCTATGCTTGGTGTCCTTGTGGCTGGGCACCTAAAATGGTTTTACAAAGAAAAAGATTTGAAAAGCAAACGGGTCAGAGCCCGAATGTGGAGTTATATTTTAAAAACCTGCAAGTGCTTTAAAAACATTTAAAACATTAAATGCAAAGTATATGTTAGGACGTACACTCGCATGATATTCTCACCTCTCGTCTAACTGTGCACTCCTAACGTAAGTACCCATCTATAACTACCCTTTCCACTAGCTAAGAGACAACGTAACTAGCTAGACTACCAAAGGTTCTACCCATAATACTTGGTTTCGTTTAACATGACAACGCTCGTGATTAAATAGAGGTTTAACGTAAGCTCAGTTACTAAATATGCCATATATATAAGTAACAGTAACTCCTTATATATCTCGAAACAATACCGTAATACAGTTACAACATTAACATGAGGATTCCCATTATTTAAATGTATATTATTCACATCATAAATATACGATACAAGCACCCCGCAATCTAAGCCGTAGTGCACACATACTCTGCTATCCATCCCGGTACATCACGTACATAAGGATTACATATTCCGAATCTCTCAGGAATAGTTTACCGATAACAACATCACAAATAATGGAGGCGAACACAGTCACCATCACATGGGTCACGCACATACCTACGCTCCCATGGTCAGCGGACTTATTAATATCAAAATAAGTCTTTCTATGACCTATGTTCATCAAGGTACCAGTCTATATCCCCCCCGTAGGCACACAAGGATTAGAGGGTCCTAAGCGAACGCAACCTCCCGTGATAGCAAGTATGGTAGGTATGTCATACAAACAATCCATATACTACTACTAAGTAAACACACATCTTAGTAATACCGTATTTTAATCGTAGTACATATTGCATACTCGTACTAGCTTATACTTATCATAATTCATACTATTCCGGTTTGTAATTATACGCGCCATGATTCATCCTCACATCGTAGTAGACACTCACGTCTCAACCCAAATGGTTCAATGAATATAACTCTAGTATATGATTTACTCATCTCAATAACCCAAAAGTCCCAAATCAATCACTATATCATCAAATGAATGCTAACTCTACCCTTGAACCAGTTCCCGGAACTCCAAAAGTCAAAACAGTCCAAAAAGGGACAAACTGTCAACTCGTTAGAAGTCTCGTTCGAACGAGGCTTCGAACGAGTTTGGACTGTCAGGTCGTTAGAAGTCTCGTTGGAACGAGGCTGTTCGAATGAGGTCCCAGTTCGTTCGAACGAACTGACTCTTCTAACGATATCTCGTTCGAACGAGATATCGAACGAAAATCCCTACTCGTTAATAACGACTGGTCAACTCGTTAGAAGCTCGTTCGAACGACCTGGGGGCTGCTTCTAACGAGTGGCCAGTTTCGGCCCAGATTTTTCCCCAATTCGTTTTTCACCATTTTTACTCCTCAAACCTCTTCTAAAATTCGTTCCCACAATATATTGAGTCCTCTAATCATCCTCAAACATGTTAAGGGGCTATACTAACATCATTAAAGGGTTTAATATCTTCTAAACATCATTAAATCACAATTTCTACATTAATTCCCAATTTTCTTCAAGAACATAAACCCTAACTTTTTCTCATCATAAATTCCCAGATTTTAATTCGTTTATACATCACCTAGATATGAAATCTCCGAAATTAAATCTCCCCACAATGTTTCTACATGCAAACCTATCCCAATATTCAATAATAACTTCAAATTTCATGGGTTTTCTTTTAATCTTTCAAGAACAATCAAGATTCTTCAATTTCTAACATGGAAAAGACATTCTTCGAATTTAAATGAAATAAAGTCACTTGCCTTGGTTTGATTTCTGAATTTGGTGTGGATTTGGTGTCGAATTTCTGCAGAATTCCTCTCTCTCTCTCTCTCCTTCTCCAAGCTTTCTTCTCCAAAAGGCTATGGTGGCTAGGGTTTGCTTTGGGGAAACTTATGAAAACCTAATTTGATAAACCTCCGTAGCTAGTTGGGTTAATAAGGGTTGGTTGGGGTCAATCCTTATCAGATTACAACTCTCAATTTTCGTCACTTTTAATTACCCAAAAATACCAAATTACTAAAATACCCTTTAAGTTACCGGTATGGCCTAAAAATACACCGGTACCCAAACTATACCCCCGGCTAGTGTTTTCTGACTATCTCGACCCTTCCGGACGCGTTGGCTCACTCAAAACGACCATACGGATTGTAGATTTTAAATTCACTTTTAATATCAAAATATTATACCGTGACGCGGCGGTCCCACGCGTCTCAACAAAATTTCCAAATTGCCGTATATAAATCCCACGACAAATTTCATAATACCAAATACATATATAATCTTATATGTACATAAACAAATACCAAATCGCATCATATTAGTATTTATAACCCGGATTAATTTCCAATTAATACGCATTTAATTAATTAATCCCAAAAATAAATATAGCCAAAAGTACGGGGTATTACATACTTCCCCCCTAATAACTGAATTTCATCCCGAAATTTGAAACTAGAAAGTACCTTCTAAAAACAGCTCTGGATAACGCTCGCGCATCTCATCCTCGCGCTCCCATGTGGACTCCTCGACATTGTGATGTCGCCACTGAACACGCACTAACGGGACTACCTTTGACCGCAGTTTCCTCTCGCTTCGGTCCAAAATAGCAATCGGCCCCTCCTCATAAGAGCTATCCGGCTGGAGATCGATGTCCTCCACAACAATGTGAGAATGAGGCAAATTATCTCTAAGGTATTTCCTCAGCGAGGAAATATGGAACACGTCGTGAATCCGATGCAAATGCTCCGGTAACCCGAGTCCATACGCAACCGGTCCGATTCGCTCAATAATAGGAAACGGCCCCACATACCTCGGTGCCAACTTCCCCTTCTTCCCGAATCGCATAATCCCCTTCATCGGAGAAACCCTGAGCAAAACCTGGTCCCCCACTTGGAACTCTCTGAAAAACCTCTTCGCATCAGCATAACTCTTCTGCATGTCTTGAGCTACCCGAATGCGACTTCGAATCAACTCAATCCTTGCCGAAGTGTCCTGAAACACTTCCGGCCCAAGTAGTTTGTTGTCCCCCACCTCCAACCAACATGCTGGGGAACGACAAGGCCTACCGTACAATGCCTCAAATGGAGTCATGCCAATCGTGAACTGGTAGGAGTTGTTGTAAGCAAACTCCACCAGTGGAAGGTATTGCTCCCATCCACCCCCGAAGTCAATAATGCACATGCGTAGCATGTCCTCCAACATCTGGTTGGTGCGCTCTGTCTGCCCATCGGTCTGCGGATGATAAGCCGTACTCAACCGCAATTTCGTGCCCATGGCCTCCTGGAAACTTTCCCAAAACCTCGAAACAAATATCTTGTCTCTGTCAGACACGATATTCAGGGGCACACCGTGAAGTCTCACAATCTCTGAAATGAAGAGTTGGGCATACTGACCCGCAGTGTAATCAGTCCTAACGGGTAAAAAGTGAGCGACCTTGGACAACCTGTCCATAATTACCCAAACGGAGTCGTGGCCCCTCTGCGACGTAGGCAACCCCGTGATAAAGTCCATGGATATGCTCTCCCACATCCACACCGGAACCTCCAATGGCTGTAGCAATCCTGCTGGTCTCTGATGGTCCACTTTTACAAGCTGACAAGTGGCGCATTTTGAGACAAACTCAGCGATATCTCTCTTCATACCGCTCCACCAATACTGCCGTCTCATGTCTTGGTACATTTTGTCCCCTCCGGGATGTACCGCGAACCGTGAGCCGTGCGACTCTGCCATCACATCGTGCCGCAATTCTTCCCCTTCCGGAACTACCAACCTCCCATTGAAGCGCAATCCCCCGTCTGAGCTAACGGTATAGGACTCGGCTCCCTCTGCAAGTAATCGAACTATCTGCTCCTGACAGAACGAGTCATTAGACTGTGCCCGTACTACCTTCGTGACAATCTGCGGTGTAACGGTCATCACAGACATGAAAGATTGGGCTACTGCATCCTGGTGTCCCAATTCCTTCCACTTAGCCTTCCACACCTCTGCCACCTCATCTGCTAGCCTGCGGCTCAACGCGTCTGCTACCACGTTAGCCTTACCCGGGTGGTACTGGATGTCGAACTGGTAGTCCTTCACAAACTCAAGCCACCTACGCTGCCGCATGTTCAACTCCTTCTGCGTGAACAGATACTGTAGGGACTTGTGGTCCGTGAACAGCTGAAACTTCTCCCCCAAAAGATAGTGCCTCCAAATCCGTAAGGCAAATACCACTGCCGCTAACTCCAAATCATGCGTGGGGTAATTCTTCTCATGAGGCTTAAGCTTACGGGAAGCATAAGCTATGGCCTGTCTCTCCTGCTGCAACACACCTCCCAGTCCTTGCAAAGACGCATCGGTGTAAACCAAATACTCAACTCCCGATCTCGGCAACGCTAACACAGGTGCTGAGGTCAATTTGTCCTTCAACTCATCGAATGCCAACTGACAGGCATCACTCCAGATATATGGCACACCCTTACGAGTAAGATGTGTCAAAGGACCTGCTATCTCCGAGAAACCCCGAATAAACCTCCTGTAGTATCCTGCTAAGCCCAAGAAACTACGAATCTCTGTTGGTGTCGTGGGCTGCCCCCACTCCCTCACCGCTGATACTTTTCCCGGATCGACAGATATTCCCTGATCGGAAATAATGTGACCCAAGAACTGTACTTCCTTCAGCCAAAACCCGCACTCCTCATATTTTGCATACAACTCGTTCTGACGAAGTGTCTGCAAAACCTGCCTCAAATGTTCGGCGTGCTCCTCCTCTGTCTGAGAGTAAACCAGAATGTCATCAATGAAGACAATGACAAACTGATCTAGGAAATCCCTGAACACCCTGTTCATCAAGTCCATAAACGCTGCTGGAGCGTTGGTCAAGCCGAAAGGCATAACCCGAAACTCGTAAGAACCATATCTCGACAAGAATGCAGTCTTCGAGACATCCTCCTCCCTGATACGCAAGTGATGGTATCCTGACCTCAAGTCAATCTTCGAGAAGAAAGAAGCTCCTCTCAACTGGTCGAATAAGTCATCGATTCGAGGCAACGGATACTTATTCTGTATCGTGACCTTATTCAACTCTCGGTAGTCCACACACAATCTCAGTGAACCATCCCTCTTCTTCACAAACAAAACTGGAGCGCCCCAAGGTGAGGTACTCCTGCGAATAAAGCCCTGCCCTAACAGCTGCTCTATCTGATCCCGTAACTCTCGCATCTCAGCTGGAGCCATACGGTACGATGCACGTGCTATAGGTCTCGTACACGGTAGCAAATCAATAACGAAATCTATCTCTCGACTGGGTGGTAAGCCTGGTATCTCCTGAAACACATCTGAATACTCTCTGACAACCGGGATCGAATCCAAAGGAATCACAACCTCCTTAGAGGTATCCTCCTCTATGTAGTACAGATGAGCGGTCGATCCTCCCTCTGGGCGAGGCATCGCCACTATAAACATCTCCTGCCCCGGAATGGCAAAAACAATGCTCCCGCTGAAGCAATCAATCATGGCCCTATATGATACGAGCCAATCCATACCTATGATCACATCGTGAATATGCATGTCTAACACTAACATGTCCGCAGGCAATACCAAACCACAAACCTCTACCCCCACTCCCCGGCATATAAAGAAAATAAGTGACCCATTCCCTAATGGTGAGTCGACACACGTCACTGTGCTCTCTGCCGTAGCTAACAATCCTAAAGCTTTCGCGAAGTGTGTAGCTATAAAACAATGTGTAGCACCCGTATCAAATAACACCCGACCCATAGTGCCATGGATAGGAAACGTACCCTCGATCGCGGGCGGTGCCTGTGGAACTGCAGCCTGGTGAACGTTGTAGACACGTCCATACTGTAGCTGCCCCTACTGAGCTGGGACTACTGGAATGGGTGGCAAAGCTGCCATCTGTGGCGGTGCAGGAAGAGCGGCGGGAAACATAGGTCTCTGTGGCTCCTGGCGAGCACCCTGCTGCTGCTGCTGTGGGGCCCTGCCCCTATCAGGACAATCCTGCTTCTTATGGCCAGTCTTGCCACAAGTAAAGCACTTCCCTGGGAAGTTCCCTCCCCTCTGCCCCTGCTGTCCCCGGCCCTGGTGGCCGTTACCATTCCTCCCTTGGCCCTGCTGGCCCTGATGAAACTGCTGCCCATTCTGTCCCTGTTGGCCCTGATGGCCGTTTGGACCCTGATGGCCCTGGCGGAAACCTCCCTGTCCCTGCCGGAAGTTCCCTGATCGGAACCTCTTATTGTCCCCCTGCTGGGTACCCTGCTCAGTCTGTCTCTGCCCCTGACCGGTTTGTGCCCCGCTGGCACCATGTCCTCCAGTCCTGCCCTGATGGCTAGACTCCCCTGACCGCTTGCCCTCGGCCATATGAAAACGGTGGTCCTGGCAGTGTAATAATGCAGCGTTAACCACATCAGAATACGTGGCCAACGATAGGTTCCCAAGCAGATGCTGACGGATTCTCCAATTCAACCCATCAGTGAACTTCTCTATCTTCTTCTTCTCTGTTGGAATCTCGTCTGGAACGATATTCAACAGGTTAGTGAACTCGGCCTCATACTCGGCCACGGTCTTGCCCTCTTGCCTCAAACTCATCAGCTTCTTCCTCATCTCTGTATGAACTGCGGACGGAAAGTATTTGTGGTCGAACCGCACCCAGAACTCCTGAATCGTGAGGGTATCCCTCTCCTCCGCGGTGGTAATAGACTCCCACCACTGCAACGCAGATCCCACTAGCTTGAAAGTAGCTAGCACCTGTTTTTGAACGTCAGTGCACTCATGCATCCTCAAATGCCTCTGTATGTCCTTCCTCCATTGGCTCGAGACTACCACATCTGAGCTTCCAGCAAACTCTGGCGGATGCGCTTTCTGAAAAGCGTCACGTACACGCTCCCAAGCAGACGGGAATGCATTAACTTGTACTGGCGCGGCAACCGGCGCCTGAGGTGGTGCCTGCTGAATCACGGCAATCGCGGCGTTCACCGCTTGAGCTACTATAGCTGCAACCTCAGCGGCGTTCAACATGCCCTGAACTGGAGCGGGCTGTGGTTCGGGCGTAGCATCCCTGGGAACTCGTCGTGCACGTCGTGGAGGCATCTGAAATAAGAACAAAGTTTATAAGTTCATGGTTTATAAACTTAAAATAGCTGAAGAACGAAGCATACACAAAAAGAGTACAACAGTCCTAAAATATAGGGCTCTATATCAAAGAAATGTCGCGGAAACATAATAGCCGTACAGATCCTAAAGGACACTAGAACCTGATGCTCTGATACCACCTGTGACACCCCGACTAATTAAATACCGGGTAGCTACTCCTTTATAAAATTAATTCAAAATGCCAAGTTGGCTCAGTTAATAGCATCACTGTCGAAAACATTTTATTATTTCTAACCACCTAGTATTTAAAAACCAAGTTGCCAAATTTTAATTTAAGTCTGATTAACATGCAACAAGTGTAATGAAGAAATAAATTACGCCATTCACCATACTGAAGTAAAACGAATAACCATCACAATAGAGTAAATAAAGTCTGGAGGAAACCCCTCATAACAATCCCATAACTGAAATAAATAAACTGAAACAATACATGCTATAGTCTGAAAACTGAAATGTAAAAGATGCTCTAAATAGAAATGGGCAACATGCCCTACAACTGATAGATAGTGACTCTGGAATCCAAAGAATCGAAACGTCTATGAACAAATCCCTGTAGCTTCCACAAACAGCTACAGCTCGTCACCTGAATGAGTACCTATGCTTGGTGTCCTTGTGGCTGGGCACCTAAAATGGTTTTACAAAGAAAAAGATTTGAAAAGCAAACGGGTCAGAGCCCGAATGTGGAGTTATATTTTAAAAACCTGCAAGTGCTTTAAAAACATTTAAAACATTAAATGCAAAGTATATGTTAGGACGTACACTCGCATGATATTCTCACCTCTCGTCTAACTGTGCACTCCTAACGTAAGTACCCATCTATAACTACCCTTTCCACTAGCTAAGAGACAACGTAACTAGCTAGACTACCAAAGGTTCTACCCATAATACTTGGTTCCGTTTAACATGACAACGCTCGTGATTAAATAGAGGTTTAACGCAAGCTCAGTTACTAAATATGCCATATATATAAGTAACAATAACTCCTTATATATCTCGAAACAATACCGTAATACAGTTACAACATTAACATGAGGATTCCCATTATTTAAATGTATATTATTCACATCATAAATATATGATACAAGCACCCCGCAATCTAAGCTGTAGTGCACACATACTCTGCTATCCATCCCGGTACATCACGTACATAAGGATTACATATTCCGAATCTCTCAGGAATAGTTTACCGATAATAACATCACAAATAATGGAGGCGAACACAGTCACCATCACATGGGTCATGCACATACCTACGCTCCCATGGTCAGCGGACTTATTAATATCAAAATAAGTCTTTCTATGACCTATGTTCATCAAGGTACCAGTCTATATCCCCCCCGTAGGCACACAAGGATTAGAGGGTCCTAAGCGAACGCAACCTCCCGTGATAGCAAGTATGGTAGGTATGTCATACAAACAATCCATATACTACTACTAAGTAAACACACATCTTAGTAATACCGTATTTTAATCGTAGTACATATTGCATACTCGTACTAGCTTATACTTATCATAATTCATACTATTCCGGTTTGTAATTATACGCGCCATGATTCATCCTCACATCGTAGTAGACACTCACGTCTCAACCCAAATGGTTCAATGAATATAACTCTAGTATATGATTTACTCATCTCAATAACCCAAAAGTCCCAAATCAATCACTATATCATCAAAGGAATGCTAACTCTACCCTTGAACCAGTTCCCGGAACTCCAAAAGTCAAAACAGTCCAAAAAGGGACAAACTGTCAACTCGTTAGAAGTCTCGTTCGAACGAGGCTTCGAACGAGTTTGGACTGTCAGGTCGTTAGAAGTCTCGTTCGAACGAGGCTGTTCGAACGAGGTCCCAGTTCGTTCGAACGAACTGACTCTTCTAACGATATCTCGTTCGAACGAGATATCGAACGAAAATCCCTACTCGTTAATAACGACTGGTCAACTCGTTAGAAGCTCGTTCGAACGAGCTCGTTCGAACGACCTGGGGGCTGCTTCTAACGAGTGGCCAGTTTCGGCCCAGATTTTTCCCCAATTCGTTTTTCACCATTTTTACTCCTCAAACCTCTTCTAAAATTCGTTCCCACAATATATTGAGTCCTCTAATCATCCTCAAACATGTTAAGGGGCTATACTAACATCATTAAAGGGTTTAATATCTTCTAAACATCATTAAATCACAATTTCTACATTAATTCCCAATTTTCTTCAAGAACATAAACCCTAACTTTTTCTCATCATAAATTCCCAGATTTTAATTCGTTTATACATCACCTAGATATGAAATCTCCGAAATTAAATCTCCCCACAATGTTTCTACATGCAAACCTATCCCAATATTCAATAATAACTTCAAATTTCATGGGTTTTCTTTTAATCTTTCAAGAACAATCAAGATTCTTCAATTTCTAACATGGAAAAGACATTCTTCGAATTTAAATGAAATAAAGTCACTTGCCTTGGTTTGATTTCTGAATTTGGTGTGGATTTGGTGTCGAATTTCTGCAGAATTCCTCTCTCTCTCTCTCCTTCTCCAAGCTTTCTTCTCCAAAAGGCTATGGTGGCTAGGGTTTGCTTTGGGGAAACTTATGAAAACCTAATTTGATAAACCTCCGTAGCTAGTTGGGTTAATAAGGGTTGGTTGGGGTCAATCCTTATCGGATTACAACTCTCAATTTTCGTCACTTTTAATTACCCAAAAATACCAAATTACTAAAATACCCTTTAAGTTACCGGTATGGCCTAAAAATACCCCGGGACCCAAACTATACCCCCGGCTAGTGTTTTCTGACTATCTCGACCCTTCCGGACGCGTTGGCGCACTCAAAACGATCATACGGATTGTATATTTTAAATTCACTTTTAATATCAAAATATTATACCGTGACGCGGCGGTCCCACGCATCTCAACAAAATTTCCAAATTGCCGTATATAAATCCCACGACAAATTTCATAATACCAAATACATATATAATCTTATATGTACATAAACAAATACCAAATCGCATCATATTAGTATTTATAACCCGGATTAATTTCCAATTAATACGCATTTAATTAATTAATCCCAAAAATAAATATAGCCAAAAGTACGGGGTATTACAGACTCGCAGCCCAAACAACGAAGGAAGAACCGCAGCTCTCCTCAATGACACGTAGCCATAAAACTTTGTAGAGACTCCCTCAGCAATGACACACAGCCCTCGGTTGCAAAGATCTCCCCACAAAGATTGAACAATAGCAAAGCTTGTGTTCTAGGGTTCCAAAAGATTCACAAAAGTAATTGGGATTTTTGTGTGTGAATAAAAAAGATGTTTGATACATCAAAAAAATGAAGTCTTGTTGTGTTTGTACTCTTAAAAACGTTTTCTCAAAGACTTGAAGAAATACACCATCGAAATAGTTATATATATAGGAAATATAAGATGGTGGATAAAAATCTGACGGAACTGCTCGAGTTTATCCTAGGCGGACCGGTCCGGCTAGGAGGCAGATCGGTCCGATTTACCGGATCGATTCTTTTAAAATATGGCTCCATCGGTTCGCATTCGATCCGGGGTCTACTGGACCTCGAGCAAGGCGGATCGGTCCGGGTAGAGGGCGGATCGGTCCGGTAGCGAGGCGGACCGGTCCGGTTTTCCCAGAAAAATAAATGCCTCATTTTGCTTGAAAAAACTTACTTCTTATTTTTATAAAAAACATTTTATAAAAATTTCCCAATACAAAATATGAACTTTAAGGAACGTAAAAACAAAATTTTACCAAGTTCATTCTCGCAGAGGCTATGATGTTGAAGACGCTTTGATATTCGGATCCGTTGATGTAGATGCGATCTTGAGTTTCTTTAACGGTGTAACGGCGTACGACGTACAAATTGATAATGGACAAAAATGTCCTTACAAATCTCCCCCTAAGTCTATGCCGGTACATACATAAAAAATATCCGAATTATCAACTAATGACCTATAAAAATCTACCCTCCCATGAACCCTAAAGATGGAAAGATACAAAGGTATAAATCTTCATCGTTTGTTCTTCAATCTTCAACAATCATCAAATCTCAAAACTTTTCTCATCAGGGTGTGCAACATATTGATTTTCAATCTTCATACCTACACACATGAGACAAAGCAAATACCACGTGACATATCGAGTTTAAAATGAGATAAACATGGATATCAATATATGATAAAAACATAAGCTATATCTCAAAAACTCCCCCAAAATTCAAACTCCCCCATAATATGATAATTCTTTCTCCCCCTTTTTATGATGTCCCCAAATAGACAAATGAGAAGAATGAATCAAATAAGAAAAATCGGGGTGTCACGATATACAAAAAAAATAGACAAACTAATTTTTATTTTTCAAATTTCTCATACAAAGATAGGATACCAATATGAACAAAAATGATACAAAAATCACGCCATGGAAACGGAATGAATGGGTGTGAACACATTCGATAGGTAAATCAACTCAATCAATCATATGTGCACGATGCATACGTGTACTCCTAACGAATGAACATCAAAGGTAACCTTAGGTGAAAAAAATTGTTGAATTTAGATGACATCGTCTTATGCAAATCAACAAATCAAAGTCAAAATGATTTCCACCCCAATAACGTCCAAAACTATGTAGCGCATTTTCAAGCATTTCATGGACGTGCAAACCCGTTTTAAATTCTCCAACCAAACTTCCTCATATATATTTTCTTTTAGAGGTAATTTAAATTCTCAAACTTTGGAGAATTGGTGCAAAAACCTAAATGGCCCATAATTGGCATGAATTTCTTTTTATTGCCTTAAATTTTTTTTTTCGGGCTCTTTTAACCTCTTTGGACCTCGGATAATAAAATTCCTCAATTTTTTAGGTCCTTTTTAACATTGGCTTTTGCGCAAAGGATAGATAATTACCTTTCGTTGCCCCTCCCCGTTATCAAATAAAGCACACAAACTCACTAAACGGTTTTTATATGCACAATTTCCTTATCAAAATTTATCGCGCTTGGTTCGTTTTTTAGGACAGGATTGAAGTGAAAACACCCAACCAACATGTGATAAGACAAGCACAATAATCAAACAAATCCGTGCATGTGTGCAATAAAGGAAACATGAGTCAAACATGTAGGAATTAACACTAAATTACATCTTAATGACTCCAAACATTATAAAGCACATGGATGAATTGACCTATTGTCTCAAAACACTATAAAATAGTCACATGAAAATAATGGAATGATGTTGTGACTTGGTCATCCTAAGTTTCCATCCATAAACGGTGCAAAAAAAATACAAAAATCTTTTTGGATTTTCTCAAAATTTTATGAAAATAAAATCTTTTTGTATTTTTAAAAAATTTTCAAAACAAAAATATATACAAAAATGATACATACTAGCAATAGGCAAACAATGACATCATGCAAATCACCCTATGCTAGTAAACAAGTCAAACCTCAATCATTACGTGCGGAGGGGTTTTCCAAAGGTGGTGACAACTTATGAAAAACCTCCATCAGTTCTTGTGAAGTTTTGACGAAAAACTTAACTTGCTCACCTAAATGTGCAAACTCTCTCATGTAGTCTCCGGGAGCATGTAAAGTATCATGTGTGGGTGCGTGTGTGCCAGAAACACGTGTAGAAGCAAAACGTGACACATACCCCAACTTAAAGCAAAATTCCCTAAGGTGACCTGTCCTCTTGAAATGGGAACAAACATAAATAGGCCTAGGAACACCTTTCTCAAAAACTCTAGGACGCACTTTCCTAATAGGAATGGGACGCCTAGGTGGGTTAGGGTGAGACACATGTGAAACTGTCACTAAAGTGGGAACCGGCTCGGGTTCTAATTGGGAAGAAGAAGCACCGTCATGACTTATTCCTAACTTCTCACCTTTACCCTTAAGAACCACCTTTTCAACCTTCTTAGGTGCGTTCTCAAACTTGACTTTGACCACCCTGGCACGTTCGAGATCACTCTCGAGTTGGGATACACGTGTCGTCAGACTAGACAACGTGCTGGTCAAATCACACTTCTCCTTTCTCAAAACCTCCTTCTCCTTCTCCAAATCTAAAACCCGAAGACCTAAATCCCTATTATACCTTTTATTTTTCAAGGTCTCGGTGTACAACTCTCTAAAAGATTTTTGGAGCTCACTTTCATCTCCACTTTCACTCTCACTTTCTCCCTCACTTGAAGCGCTCAAACCATCACTATCACATTCGTGTGCACTATTGTGGGACAAGGTGGGTGTGCTCACACGACTAGAAAAAGCTACTAACTTCTCACCACTAGTCTCATCACCCTCACCTTCACTACTATCACTAAGTGTGGCGGGCATAGCTACTTTCTTTCCTTTCTTTCTAAGCCACGTAGGACACTCAAACACTTATGTCCCTTACCCCCACATTCAAAACAAGTGATGTTCTCAAAATCTTCCTCACACTCCTCATCGGATTTATTCTCTTTTTCTCTCTCATCACTTTCTTTGGCCTTTCCTTTCTTTTTATTTTTCTCAAAAAAATTCCTTTTATTGGAAGAATTATTTTTGTTCATGTTGAGAAATTTTTTAAAATTTTTCGCAAACAAGGCCATATCATTAAAATCAAAATCTCCCTCAGAATCGGACTCACAAACTTTTTCTTTCTTTTTCTTAAAATGAGTCTTTAAAGCAATGCCTTTATCCTTAGCCTTAATGGTTTTGGGAAAAATGTCAATCTCATAGGTTTGAAGATCTCCTACAAGTTCTTCCAACTTAAGTGATTTCAAATTTCCCAAAGAGTTCAAAACAGTGACTTTAGGAATAAAGCGTTTTGGGAGAGATCTCAAAATCTTTTTAACGACACGCGTGTTATCAATCACTTCACCCAAATTAAAACATGTGTTAACAATGTCCGACAATCGTGCATAAAAATCATCAAAGCATTCGGACTCAGACATGGTGATAGTCTCAAATTGGGTGGCCAAATTTTGTAATTTTGACTCTTTAGCCGCGTTCGTACCCTCATGTGTCAATTTCAAAACATCCCAAGCCTCTTTAGACGTGGTGAACGTCATAATTCGGCGAAAATCATCAGGAGAGACTGCTCCAGAAATAGCACTCAGACCACGGGAATTAAAATTGGACAATTTATAATCATCTTCAGTCCAGGCTGACACGGGTTTTAAAGTGGTGATGTTATTAACCGTAACCGTGGGAGGAGTCAAACCATTTTCGCAAAGCAACCAAACACGCTCGTCAATAGATTTTAAAATCGATTTCATACGAGCTTTCCAGTAGGCATAATTAGACCCGTCAAAAATAGGCATCTGATTATATAAGTGCTCCATAGAAAAAATGCGAATTTTCACAAAACTGATTTTAAAAAAATCAATATCACACGATTTTGCGGAAAATAGGAATACGCAATAAATTAGCGCAACCCGCTCTGATACCAATTTGAGAACGTGTGATAATTGATTAACTTTGCAAATTTCTAATATTGCACACTTATTTAATTTCAGCCCCTAAACAGGCATCTAAGGTGCGTGTGTCAACCCATAAATAAATAAAGCATGTGACACAAAAATATGCTGAGACACAGATATCAGGAAAAAACCCCTTTCGGGTAAAACCTTTATTTCACTATGAATATACAAGCCGCAACATACAATTACACAGAGAAATCTGCAATGAATTAACGCGCCGCCAACCCACAAAGACACGCAGTCTTGAACTCAGCAAGAGAATACACGCAGCACCCTCCAAGGACTCGCAGCCCAAACAACGAAGGAAGAACCGCAGCTCTCCTCAATGACACGCAGCCATAAAACTTTGTAGAGACTCCCTCAGCAATGACACGCAGCCCTCGGTTGCAAAGATCTCCACACAAAGATTGAACAATAGCAAAGCTTGTGTTCTAGGGTTCCAAAAGATTCACAAAAGTAATTGGGATTTTTGTGTGTGAATAAAAAAGATGTTTGATACATCAAAAAAATGAAGTCTTGTTGTGTTTGTACTCTTAAAAACGTTTTCTCAAAGACTTGAAGAAATACACCATCGAAATAGTTATATATATAGGAAATATAAGATGGTGGATAAAAATCTGACGGAACTGCTCGAGTTTATCCTAGGCGGACCGGTCCGGCTAGGAGGCAGATCGGTCCGATTTACCGGATCGATTCTTTTAAAATATGGCTCCATCGGTTCGCATTCGATCCGGGGTCTACTGGACCTCGAGCAAGGCGGATCGGTCCGGGTAGAGGGCGGATTGGTCCGGTAGCGAGGCGGACCGGTCCGGTTTTCCCAGAAAAATAAATGCCTCATTTTGCTTGAAAAAACTTACTTCTTATTTTTATAAAAAACATTTTATAAAAATTTCCCAATACAAAATATGAACTTTAAGGAACGTAAAAACAAAATTTTACCAAGTTCATTCTCGCAGAGGCTATGATGTTGAAGACGCTTTGATATTCGGATCCGTTGATGTAGATGCGATCTTGAGTTTCTTCAACGGTGTAACGGCGTACGACGTACAAATTGATAATGGACAAAAATGTCCTTACAGTAATATTGTCAAAAAATAAAAAATCATAATTTAAATATCGACATTTGGCGTAGACCACTAAGATTTATGTATCAGATCGATAACAAATAATAAAGAAAAATGAAATGGCATAAAAATGATATAGCAAAATGGAAATACTTATCAGTAGCGCTGGAAACTTGGCTAACCCGAAGAAAAGAAACAAATTCGTTATCAAATATAAACATAGCTACGCTAGATAAAAATTACCTGGAGGGAGAGAAAATGAGGGTAAAGATGATTTGGCTTCCCAATAAATACATATTACAAAGGGAGAAAAAGGTCATGGCTATTGGCACTCCCTCAATTCTTCTAACACTCCACTTTCAATTATAATTATCTTAAATGACAATATTATCCCTTTTGACAATTGTTAATTGGGTATAACTTATTTAAAAACTGTTTTATTATAAAAATTATTTTTAAACATTCTCAACAATTTTTTAATTAAATAATTGCAAATTTTTTTTATTATAAAGTTAAAAAAATGGAAGTTTTTTATTAAATAAAATTGGTCATTTTTTTTTAAAAACAAATTGTAAAAACAATTTTTTTAAATATTATTTTTTGAAATGGACATTTTAAAAAAAGGTTGGATATAACATATTTACAAAAATGACAATTATATTTATTAATGAGTGTTGTATGTTCAATAATTAACCAGGATTACAGTTGTTTCTCAAATTATATTTTTAGAAATTATTTTTTAATAACTATTTTTTAATATCTATTTTGTGGTAGGATTTTTTTTGGTTAACAAATAATATTTATATATCCTAGATTAAAGATTGGTTAGTGACGCTAGTGCGGACCCACATCATTTAATGGATGTCAGTCCGCGCCAACGACACTAACCAATCGATACAAAATAAATTACGTACAGTTTATAAATTCAAACAAAAATGGTTTCACAAGTTTATAAACAAAAATAGTTTCACCAATTTATAAACAAAAAGTTATTTTTTCAATAAATAGAATTAAAAAATTAATTGTCTTTTAATAAATTACGTATAATTTTTTATATAGAAAAGAAGTTAAAAAGGTGGTTTACCTTTTAAAATTGTTTTAAGCAATACATAAATTATTTTAAAGTTAAGAAAATGGACAATTGATGCTTAGTCCATAGAAGCTAAGTATGTTTTGCATTTAGTCCACCTTATTTTTATTTATTAAAAGATCCGTTGTTTAATTTTTGATAATTTTTTCTTCAAGTTCCTTTTGGAACAAAAAAAAAATTTGTTTGGGCTAAATGTTAGTTAAAAAAATGTTGAGGGAGTTTTTATCGAATGACCCATTTTTTTTTAATATAAAAAACAGTTTTTTTTATTTGTTAATTTTTTTCAAAGTTGTATGTAAAAAACAGTCTATCTTAAAAAAACTTTGAAAATCAATTCTCTTTTTAAAAAACAGTTTTTAAAACTATCTTGAAAAAATTTAAAACTTTGAAAATAGTTTGAAATATTGTTCTCTATTGAAAAAAAATAATTTGACTGTCTTAAAAATTTGTTTCTAATATAAACAACTATTTTTTACTTTCTTAAAAAAAATTTATTTAATAAAAAACATCTATTTTTTTAACTTTATAATAAAACAATTTTTGTAATTATTTAATCAAAAAAATTGTTAACAATGTTTGAAAATAATTTTTATAATAAAATAATTTATAAATAAGTTATTCCCAATTAAAAATTGTTAAAAATGGTAATATTGTCATGTAAGATAATTGTAATTGAAAGTGGAGTGTTAGAAGAATTGAGGGAGTGTCAATAGCCATACCATTTTCATGATGTTGGACAGTGATTGCGGTTCGAATTGTTCTTCTTGGTAATTGAACTGAAGAAATTATAAATCAATAACCATTAAATGAAATTAGAAAAATAAAATCACAAACTTAAAACCCTGTAGAGAAAAAGACAGATGAGGAAGCTTATGCCGTAAATGGTATCATATTTTGATGTTTCCTGGTAGCAAACAACTTGCTTGGTAGAGTTTTTTTAATGTTGTTATCAATGCCAAGTTTTTCTCCTGTGAAAATATAGAGAAGAAGGAATATGAAAAGATGGTTTGGGAGAGTGGAATTGAAAGTTGTAAATGGGAAATATGAAGTGTTGTACGGTGTATCTGGATGCTCAGGACACAAAAAAAAGTGAGGGTGTGTATGGAATAATATAATCAAAGGGTATTAAGGGGTTTGTATATAGTTTGAGGGCATTTTGGTCATTGGACCGTTACATTTACACTCTCCTCTTTTTAAGTAGTAGTGATGGTGATAGTGATGATATTGAGAAAAGGGGTTTAAAAGAGATTTAAGTGGCACGTGGCTTTATTTGGTTAACATTTGCTTTAGTTGGCTTTGGAATAGCAGAAGGTTTTAAAATCGTGCAAGGCATATGGAAAGCAAGGACGAAACTACCTTGGGGCAGAGGGGGGCCATGGCCCCCTCCAAACTTTTCATTATATTTACTCTACTGCTATACAAATTTGAAGTGTGGAGTGAGTAGAGATATCATTTATCCCAATCTTTCTTGTTTCACATAATTTCCTTTAAAAACCCCATTACATTTTAAGTTAAAAACTAAGGCGGCTTCTAACTTTTTTGTTATTTTTCATTCAAAATGTGTTGTTTTGCCTGTATCATTATGGCAATATATATTAGGGTCTCTCTCCCCATGTACACACATGTATTGACAATTTCCTTCTTATATTTAGTCTAAATTAATATTTAAGTTTTGATATATTTTCAAATGAATAATTTTCCTTGATTTTGTGTTTTAATTGCATATATAATTTTTTAAACCTTAAATCCATTTTAATTATAGATTTTTGACTTAATTGTAAATTTAAATTTTGACTCACAGTGTTTATTATAATGCATTTATAAATTTTAATGTTAAATAGATTCTAATTGCAATTTTTTACCACTTTTTTTGTTATCTTTCTCAAAGTTAATTGTCTTATTTTTATCATGGTAAAAGTATGTTTTAATTTATTTTTGTATATCATGAATTTTTTCTTTTGTTGATGAATATATATTGTCTTATAAGTGAATTTTTCCCCCATAACTTTTAGGCCCCCCTTAAGATTAAATCCTGGCTTCGTGCTGATGGAAAGGAAATGGTTTTCGGTTGGTTTGTAACGGGTGAAATGAGTATGGGTCTTTTGGTTGGCTTGTGGCGTGGCTGGAGGAGGTAAGGTCGCACGTGTCAGGCCGGAGCTGTGGAAATCAACGCCGGAGGTAAGCTGGGTTCCGTCGGTTTCGAGCATCTCCGGGGGGTAAGGGGGGATGTGGGGTCGCGGGTTGTAAGGGAGAAGACGGTCGGGGTAGGTGTAGTTCCGGCAGGGGGCTCCGGTTTGTATGGGACGAGATGGTGGGGAAAGGGCGAGAGAGGGGTCGACTGGGACGAGAGTGAGAGAGAAAGAGGGGAGCTGTTAGCTCGCCGGAGGTGGGGACGGTTTGGGACGTGGGTTTGAGGGACTAAGTGGTCGCCGGTTTGGGCTCCAGCGATGGAGGCTAAGGGGGCAGCGAGTTATGGTGGAACAGAGGGGTTTGGAGTTCATGGGGGTTGAGGGAGATGGGTTTAATGGTAATGGTTTTGTGTTTGTTGGTGTGTTGGTTTGATGATGGAGGTGTAAGAGAGAGAAATGGAGTTGGAGTGAGGTTGAAGATGAAGTGGTGATGATAGGGTGTAAGCGGTGTATGGGAATATGGTGGGTGTGAGGATAGGATGTGTTTGTGTGTTAGTTTTAGGGTGTGTGTGAGTTTAATTTGGACCTTTAAAATAAAATTAATTAATAAAAGAAATAATAAAATAAAATAAAAATCTAAAAAATAAAATCCTATTCTAAAATAAAACAAAGACTCCAATAAAACTAAAAGAAAATGGAAATAAAAAATAAAAATAGAAATCTATTAAACTAAAACTTTTATCCTAAAAAGAAATTGTAAAATCAAAATAAACTAAAAATAAATAAACCCTAAAAAATTTAATCCTAATAAAATAAGATAAATTAAAATAAAAACTAAAACTAAAAAGTAATAAAAATCAAATTATATTAATTAAAATGAAATAGAAAAATTAGAAAATAAAACCTAAAATTAAAATGATTCAAACTAAAAACCTAAAAATTGATAAAAGGGCACAAACTCAACACACACGATTTAGGGTAGGTTTAGGCTAGACTTAGGTTCGGGGAATTTGGTAATTAACTCCATTTAACTGCAAATTGCTCTGAAATGTAGCTTTTGACTCTGTAACTGCAATTAAGCCTGCATAATAAACATTTAAGTGCATAAGACCCATATTGACGAGAATTAGCAACTAAAGTACGTCTATTTGGGGTATAAATTGTACAGTTTTGGGTGCTTATCAATTCGCTTGTATCGTTACTCTCCTTTATTTGATCCTTGCGTGGTTGTAATGAGAACTGGGATTATTACGGATCCAGTTAGGTTGAATCACATACCTGGTCCTAAAAGCTTCGTGGCTATTCTGGTTATTTTGGCGACTATTATGAGATGGTGTGTTCTCATTGTGCTAATGAAACATGACTTATTTTTGGCTTGTTTGGTTGAGAAATTAATATTGATTCCTACATACGCCACTAATTATAGATGGTAATATCCTATTTTGGATATTCAACACAATATTAAGCCAAGCAGAAAATAAATCATGCACAATCATACAAGAATAGTTTTTTATGGTTCAACAATATGCCTACATCCATAAGAGGTTTTATCTTATCTCTTAGACTTGTTAAGATCACAACGATTATATATCCCCTTTCCATAGGGGCCGAGGGTAACATTTATAGAAAAATCAAGATGGTTGAGTTGTAAAAGACTCAATAACTAGGATACCTATCCCAGCTTAATCGGGCGTATGTCTCTCCTTTATTCTCATAGGTTGTTAACTCTAACAACCCTTATCTTCTTGGATGAGATCCTGGTCGAATCAGCGGGAACATGTTCTCCTCTCATGTATGCTCATATTATTCCCTTCACACATGCAACTTACTGAATATAATAATTTCAATCATTGCCACATTATAATATAAATAGCCACATTATAATATTTAAATTGAACCATATGTTAAATGTGTAACAAAGTAGCCAAAATATTCTCCAAAAAATGGCTAGTGCGTGTGCAAAAATAGTTCGACCTTAGCTAAGTGAATATAAACAACGAACGTAAGTAAGTTCTAAAAGAATTGATTGAATTCCCAATGTAAATTAGATTTATAAGAGTGATTCATAATTATTTTGTGCATTGGGTCTCCTAGTGGTGTAGAGGAACTAGGCATGAACCACCTTACACCTTAGGGCCTACTCCCATCACCATCCCTTCCCTTTTTCATATACACTACTTATGAGGTTGTTATTGTAAGAATTGGAGGAATAACTAGGGGTGGTTTAGATGTGGATGCCCTTAGCCCTTGTCCGTTTATAGCAGCTAGCTCCTCCCCATAGGATGCATTAACAAGAACAAAATTTCAAACTTCCAACCTAATGACACTTCTTTTATAAATACCTCTTATTATGTTTTGACCTTGTGTAGAAGGCCCCTTAAATGTCATATTGTTATGATCAGATTGGCCAAACTTTCCACATTTCTTTAAACTCCTCTGAGTACTTTGATTATTTTCATATCTAATCATCTTGAGTCATAACCTACCAGGTAGTCTTGATAGAAAAGGAGGCAATGATCTACAGTGTGGATGAGAAATTTAATAATGAAATAATATTGGTTCTTTAATATCTAAAGGTAAACAATTAAATGTCAATAATGACATTTAATAATGAAATGGTTTACCTCCTTCCAGTATTGTGGAGCATCAGTAGGTTGAACGTATCCTTCATATCTAGTTAGTAGTATAAATGTAAAATGCATGTAAAAAATTTGCACAACATTCAATAACCATTGATATGCGAGTAGAAAAATTTTAAAATAATAAAATAAAGAATAAATATATATTATCCAATTGGCTCTCTCCTTGGCGTAACAACAGTAAATACATGCACACATGGTACCCCCTATAATCTGCCATTAACAGTTACTGCATGTTTTCTCATTGACATCCACAGACCTCTTTGTGCCACTTCTAATAACAACCAAGTACATATAATGTGTTTTTCACTCAACTATATACCTTTTGACTTTAATATTCATCTTCTCAATGACTTTTACCACCATTGGAATAATCCTATTAGATAGTAATCTTCCACTTACCCTCTCTTTATATAGGAAGCTAATGCAAAGGGTTTGTTACTTTTCAATTAACTTGGCTCGTGGCATATCCCTCATTTAGAATATCACATTCCTTAAAAATTCTAATAAATTGTTACGAATATTCTCACATTTGAAAGTTTTCTCAAAGTGTGACGAGGCCCACATGCAATTTGCTTCTTAATCAAGCCATCCATTTTCCTCGGCATTCTTCTTCTCTAATAACACCATCACTTTGTTATGATCTTTAACCCTAAATTTGTTTTCGACCCCTAACTGAAAATTATTACGTGCAACTCCCCTGTATTCCTTCTAGATGTTTTGTACACGAGCCTAAACAAATACCTATGGAAAGATTTTCCACTAAAAACTTTCTTAACAACCTCAACCAACCCCTTTTTGTCTATGTGAAAAACTTTATGTCTACTCACAAAAACCTTTAATAATTCGGAATCTTTTTCAAGTATCAACATTTTCACCTCTAGCCACATATATATCAATGGGTAATAAGCCATTATTCTCAAGTAATGAAATAGAATACAAAATTGACCCACCATATTTACCTTCCAAAAAAAAACCATTTAATCCAATCACGGCCTTGCACATATTTTCCAACCCAGCTAAGAAATTTTTATAACAAATGGATGGACCCTTTAGGGGTGCCTCAATTATTCTACAAGGAAGCAATTATTTTTTAACTTAATTTTCTTACAAATTTTAGAAATATAGTTTGTAACCCTCATTATATTTTCCATTTAATCTCTCATAATCAAGGATTTTATCTTAATAAGTAGTAAGTTAAAAAATCATAACCCCATTTATTTTCCAAATCCCATTTTGAACATCTTTAAGCTTCCCTATGGTTTCTAATCCACACTCGATGTGATTTTCAACCAAACTTGCATTTTCGATGAGGTTCTTACTCGCTGAGTCAAACCTACAAGTGTCTTCTCCCACAAAATTAGCGTCATGAGGCCATCTCCTAAAATAAAACCGCCACTTGTAACTAGGGCACTTACATACAAATTTGATTTGTAAACTTCTTCCTAATTTCCCTTGCCCTTAAAATTACCCTACAATATGTAATTATGGTCATAATATCTTAACCTCAAGCTCTCTTTCCAATTCAATGTTCCCCTCATTATCATTTTCCTCCTCCTAAAGACATTTTTTATTTGTTTCACAAAGTCTTAACAATTCAATACCTCAACTATGCTCAATAGCCTCACCATTTTTGTTATCATCATATTGATTGTCACTTTCTTATTCACATTCACCATTGTATCTTTCTTGTTCCATATCTATGGAAGTTTTAGTTTCTCCTTCACTTAAATCACTAATATAAATAAGTGTTCCCTATAAAAGATCCCAACCTAGCCACTGATTGGCTTCGTTGGTATTAACAAGGGCATATAAAACTTATTGATGAATTAAGTCTTTCCAATCACTCCCATAAACAACCACCATATCTTCACCAATAAACCTCATAATATCCACCCTCAATGCCACCCTCATTCTCATAACTAAACCCATCTTGTAATAGCCCATATATTTTAACATTAGGCTCCCTAACATTAAAATATAAAACTTGTCAAAACAATTTAAACATCATTTTTAGCTTGTAGATTCAAATAAGACAAGTGACAAGATATAAATATGATATGACAAACCTCAAATACTCAATTTATAAATGAACCATCAACTAACAAAATATAAGACATATCTTTACCACTACATTCATAAGTCTCAAATGAAATATTCCACTACAGAGTCTCACTACAGCACGAACCCAAATGATAATATGAAATATACATGCCAAAGCAAAACTGTCCAACCATATACAACAAAAGTATTTCAAAATCACTTAAATCACACAATTAAAATTAAATATAGTACATCATAGAGATTAAACTAGATCAAATGTCCTAATGATGATGGCTGGCATAAAGAGGATGAATGATCTATGCAAGCTAGAAAATAATCCACTCTTATAGACGAGCCCTTGGACCTTAAATATTTCCATGGATTTAAATGGTTCAAACCCAAAAAATTTTAAATCCTACAAAACTCAAAGAAATTATATATACAACTAACAATTCCACAATTATCAAGCCTACTACAATAACCAACAATATGGGGATTTATTTTCAAAAGTTTGTAAAGACATTTTAATTTGATTAATAAATGATTTTCTTATTTATTTTGAAATGAGAATCAGGTTTGTGAGAATCATCCATATTTGTTTAAATATAATGTTTCGTATTAATGTCGTTCAATATAGCTCAATAGGGATTTTGGTGAGTTGGGCTCAGCCTCATTACAAAGAGATTGTAATTTCGGTCCTAGTATTATTTAAATGCTCAAAACCTCAATAGAGAGTTAACATCCTATTGGAACGTTTGTGATGCAATCCTAGAAGTTTATCTACAACTATTAGAACCTACATGATAGTTTGAGAACTTATGCAATAGTTCAACAGAGGATTGTAATCGGTACATCCCAATAATGCATTGAACATGACCAACCATGAGAGTTAAGTCTAAGGGTTGTCTTGATTAGACTTGGTCAACCTCACACCATTTGAAAATGGTGCATAGAATATTAATCTCAAGAATTATGAGGATGGGAATGCCTATGTAATTGTGATTTTATTGCTATGGATGATATTCGATTTTACATTGAATCAAATGATCCCTGTATATTGTGGGACAATTATACGTTTATATCCGAGATCATAATTTGAATGAATCCACATCCAATAAAAAGTTGGATTTAGATATCTTCTTGATAAACTTATAAGATTTATTTTCACCAGTACACCTGATGAGTGGATTATTTTATAATACGGCGAACTAGAAAAATAAGTTAAATCTAAGAATCAAGGAATTGATCAAATGTTAATTAAAGTAAAGTAATGAAAATTTTATTTGACCGAGCGGGTATTGAAATCATAACGTGAGGAATTATATTATCTACTAATATCACTTTTCAAATAAGACCTCATTATATTCGAGTGATTTACGAGATAGTTAAATTGGAGTGCAATCATAATTATTTAATGAAATTAATTATTATTATTAAATAAATAAAGGAAATAAATTTGGGATTTGTAATTTGAGATTTCTGAGTATTTATTTTTAAGACCAGTTAATTACTTGTCTTGGGTCCCTAGTATAGTCCATATACCCAAGTAGTGGGGCCTAAATTCTCAAGAAACCCAGTTTGTCCTAAGACCACCTCTTAAGCTACTATATATTGGTGTGAGTTGATGTTATATATGATCATATTCATTATTTGGGTCTGAGAAGGGTGATAGAAAACACCATTTATGTTTTTAGAAGGAGCCTAAAGAAAGAGGACCATATCCCACTAAAAATCAAGAGTTTTTTATCGCGAAAGATTCCCACCCACCTACTAAGCTTTGGGAGGATATTATACTAGAAGAACTAATCATTACAGAAGATTATAACAAAAACTTGTATTACCAAAATAAGGCAACCCTAAATCTACATCAAAGATTTTTTTCCCTATAGGATTGCAATCGGATACGCAAAGGTATTGTGTTCGAAACTCTAAACTCATTTTTCGAATCTAGTTTTTTGTTTCTTTCTTTCTATTTCAAAATAATTCGAAGGTTCAGGGGCTAGAATTATTTATTCCACATATATCGATCCCCAATAATTAGTATCAAATCCCTTATTATAGAATCATCGTGATTTAGTTAGAATCCATATTGTCCACCGAGTTGAACCCTAGGTCTAGTGTTAAAGATATGTGCATGGAAGTATATGTTTGTGTACTCGCATGATTTTTTAGGATTTGAATTATTGATTTCCCTTCCATATTTTCCATATGAATGTTTATTGTGTGCATGTATCCTACAAGGGTTTATCGATAGTTAATTTTCTCGTTGATTCGATTTGGTTGTAGAAATTAGGATTTTTAATTATTACATATCAATTTATGTATTTTGAGGAGTTTTTTATGAGATTTAATCATTAGATGTTAGGATTTTACATTCTCCACTGGCTTGTGATTTTGGTGGAAGGTCCATGGTTTGTTAGTTGATTTTGATGAAGAACGGAGATCTTTTATGGAGTTTTTGAAGGATATTGGAAGTTCAAAACAATGTAGCTTTTGAAGAAGTTCGAGAACTCTAAAGGCCAAGAAGGAGAAAATAAGAAGGAAGCATTAGCACACCGGCCAGTCGAGACCACGGGTTGCCAAACCGCAACTATGGACCTCCCTTGTCGACCGTGGGTTCGACGAGAAGGATCAAGGTATAAGTTATTTTTTGCAAGAATTATCCACCAAATTGTTTTGCAACAAGGACTCTTCTTCATTAAAATATTCACCAAACATGGACTATTATTCAAAGGAGTTCTAATTATTCAAGGAGTCTTCTTAAGGAAGAATTGTGGGCCATGATGGAAAGAGATAATCATGTCCTTTTATGGCTATTACATTTATTTACTTATTTATTTATTTATGTATTTATGTTCAATGCCTCGTTATTATATTTGTTTTGCATGATTTCATGAGCAAATTAATTAAATAATTAGGAACACTTGATAACTTGGCTTTTTGTGTGTTGTGGTTGTAGACTAAACCAAGCTAATAAAAAATCCTTCAATTACGTGTAAAAATGCAACGCAACTTGTATTGAGGTAAGTAAGGGTATCAATCCACTTAATGGAGTGAAACATGAGAAAAGAGATGTAATCCAATTTTCTAGTTATTTTCTTTCTTGATTAATCTATTTTTCAATTTTGCTTTTTGTTTCTTTTTTATTTTTTTAATTATTTTTTATATTAAAACAATTTGATGATGATGGTGAAATAACTAAACTAAGTGAAATAAACTACTTAAACTAGAATTTTTTTTAATGAAATAACTAAAAAGTGTGATGAAAAATGATTGAAAGATAACTAAATGAGAGAGAAAGATCAAGGGATGTAAATACACCCCCATTTCACAAAATTTGCACCAATTTGAAATATTTTAAATTGATTGATTTCCAAAATATTCATTTAATTCAAAAAGTAATTCTCATTACACTAATGAAATAATGAAATATTATTTTAGAAAAATACTTTTAATTTTCGCAACACTACTCAAAATGAATTAAAATGAATCACCCACTAGGATCAATTCACCCAACGAATTTTAACTACACAAAATAAAAATAAGAGCCGAAGAAAATTATACTATGATTTTAATCATTTTGATAAGCCTATATCTAGTTTGAATCAAATGATAAAATGACAACATAATTTTTAGTCCTTTTTCAATGATGATTTCATTTCTCAATGTGAAAATTAGATTAGGAACTAAATTTACTAATCAAAGGAAATCAAACAAATTAAAATTAACAAACTAAATCAATTATATTCATGAGGACTTTAAGTCATCCCTTGAATGAGAGATTAACCCTCCATAATCATCATTTTAGACACAAAATAAATAAATAAATAAAAGCATGCAAGCATTAAACAAGATAAATTAGAGAGGAATAGTTCAAACCCAAAAATGCCTTCAATTGCAATACTTTTTTTCAATTATATTTCTCTCAATTGAATTAAAATGACTCATTTTATTTTCTTCTTTAAACTAAAAAAACTAAAATAAAACGTATATTTCTATGGTCTTTTCTACTAGATCCTAGCTCTCTTGAATGGATGGTCCTTTATGGTTATATAAGATGCACATGGAGCAAGAGGCATGATTGAAAAGGTTGGGAGTTGTGCGGATAATGTGAGGGTAATTTATGAATGGTAGATGGGGGGTATTTGGGGAAATGTGACCTTAATGGAATGGGAGAGATGACTTAGGTTGGTTATGTGTAGAATGGGTAATGGCTTAAAAAGGTAGGGAGAAACTAGGTCAAATATGAATTTCAGTTTGATGAGTGGAAAAAACTGGGTAGGAGTAGAATTTGGGTTATCGGTTCAAGAAGGTCGGGTATGATGGAGTCAAACTAGGTTGTGGGTTAGTGGTTATAGAGGGTTTAAAATCAAGGTTGGTTTGGGGATAACTCTAGTATGGTGCAGACTGAAGTTCGAATATGGCCAAATTTCAAACTGGGTTGGGGGCAGGTATGGCTTAGGGAAGGTCGAGTTGTAAAGGGTCGTGTTATAAGGGCTTTTCGGTGGGTTTCAAAGGGTTGGAGGTTCTGATTTTCTAGCTAGAGCAGGTGGTTACATATTTGGGTTGCATACTGGTCTGATTGGTTATAAAAAGGCTAAACTCTGACGATTATGGAGGTCCAGGTAGGTCCGGGTTAAATGGTTTGTGGGTTTCAGGTTTGATGCTGTCGATTTAAAGGATTTAAGGGAGTTTTGTTGTAAATGGAGGTGAGAGAAGAAGAAGATGGTGAATAGTAGTTGGTGAGTGAGTTGTTTTAGTGTGGTGAGGAGCATATGGTAGTGGTGTGTGTGGTTAGTTTTGTAAACCAAACAAAAATAAAAATAAAATATTTACAACCTAAAAAATAAACTCTAAGTTTAAAAATAATAAAACCTACATAAACTAATAAATTAAACTCCTAAAAATATTTATAAATTTAAGAAATAAATCAATTAAAAAATTAATTCCCTAATATAAAAACAAAAAGACTTAAAATAATATAATACTAATAAACCTAACCTAATAAAAATAAAATACAATAAAATATTAATAAAACTAAACTAATAACAAAAATTAAAAAATAAAAATAAAAACCAAACAAAAATAAAACTCACACCTATTATATTTACGTAAATAATATAAAAACACTCGACGCACAATATATATTTACATAAAATAATAAAACACTAAAAAAAATATAATAAAATAAAAATGACTCGAAAAATATATGAATATATAAAATAATAATTAAAAAATAACACCGCACACACACACAAGGCAATTTTAGGATAGGCTAGGGGGTTTGGCTCGGTTAGGAGATAGGGTAATAGGTATGGGGATTATGGTTTAGCTTATTTAACCGCATTTGTGCCGCGTTTTGCGTTAATTATATACTTTAAACTCTGTAAGAGGCATTTGACCCACAAAACAAACATATATGCCCATAAGACCCATTTTGCCGAGAATTAGTAATTAAAAATCATTTATTCATGGTTTTATTTAAACACTTTTTGGTGCTTATCAACACTCAATTTTGTGGTAAACATGGTTTATAATTTGAGACAAACCTTCATCACTTATTTTCTTCTAAAATTAAATTAAATTTATTCTTTTATAAATTGAATTAAATTGGGGTGATTAATTTAAGGTATGAATTGAATTAAGATCTCCGGGTTTTATTTTAATTTAAAATTCTTATTTTTATTTTTTTTGGAAAATTAAAAACTAAAAAAATAAAATAAAATAAGTGTAATAGGGGTTTCAACATAAATGCCACTGTCTCCATTGATGTTTTACGAATCAAATATGATTAATTCATCGCATCAGTTAGGATGGTCCCCCAACGAATAGATTTAATTAGGGCATTAAGGATTCATTAAGACTCTTAAGTCATGATTTCAAGAATTAGAATGCGAGTGAGTTCAATACGCCCCTCAAGAATGTATTTCACAAGCGATTTTTATTTCAAGAATGAGCCAATCGTACACGCATAGACATAATTAACGATATCCTCCTCCACAGAGTCAATCTTATTAATTGTGGGACCAAAAGTCTTTGACTATTCAATTATGTTGGACATAGGATCCTGAATTGTCTAGGAAGATAATTAAAAGATGAAAGTCTATCTAGTTCAAGGCGGGATTATTTAATATCTCGAAGAGAAATCTCACTCCATAAGGTTACTAGGATGTTTGAAAGATTTTTATATTCAAATAGTGGTGACGGATGACACTTTATAATTAAAATGAAGTTAAATTCTCACACTGTTTATTTTTTAAATCAATTCACATTACAAAATTTGTGATTTTCATATTTTAAGATGGATCTTTATCTAACCCACTTGCTTTAGTCTTAATGGATAACGCGTTAACTATAATGAGCTTTATTGACTTGAAATGTAGTCTAGACATTGTTCTTATTACAAAGGACTTTAAGTTTGTTTTGACTAAGGACTACTCTGCCAACCCAGAGGAAGGGGCACCCAAAATGGATGATCGAGGCTACCATAGGTGATAAAATGATGGTCAAATGGCTCATTGTTACGTATTAGCCTTTATGACTAATGTGTTGAAACATTAACATTAGTACATCTCGTTCTCTTACAACATAATTATTAACCTCAAGGACATATTTAATGATTAGAATCGTATCACAAGGTTAAATGTTATGGCAATGTTGGTTAATACCAAAATGTCCGAGGGTACACCCATACGTGAGCACGTTCTAAGGAAGATGTCCATATTTGTAGAAATGGAGGTGCTTGGATTCAAAATCGATGGGTAACCCAAAGTTGATTTTGTGCTTTAATCACTACTGAAGTCCTTTAAATAGTTTTTACTAAAATTATTCCATGATAAAGTTTGATTACTCACTAGCATAACTTCTTAAGAAACTTCAGTTTATGAAGAATATCAATCGGTATAAGGGTGTGATTCAGATTGGTAAGAATGGTCCATCTTCTTTTTTCCAGAAAGGTAGGAAGAAGAAGAAGAAGAAGAAGAAGAAGAAGAAGAACAAAGAGCATAATAATAATAATAATAATAATAATAATAATAATAATAATAATAATAATAATAATAATAATAATAATAATGATGATGATGATGATGATGATGATGATGATGATGATGATGATGATGATGATGATGATGATGATGATGATGATGATGATGATGATGATGATGATGATGATGATGATGATGATGATAATAATAATAATAATAATAATAATAATAATAATAATAATAATAATAATAATAATAATAATAATAATAATAATAATAATAATAATAATAATAATAAGAAGAAGAAGAAGAAGAAGAAGAAGAAGAAGAAGAAGAAGAAGAAGAAGAAGAAGAAGAAGAAGAAGAAGAAGAAGAAGAAGAAGAAGAAGAAGTCTTAACAATAACATAAGGTGGTCAAGATGAACTTTAAGGCTCGGGGACAAGTAAGAATTCATAAGGAAACTTTTATATGAAAACACGAATGAAATTGAAAGAAAAAAAGGCTGATATTCTTAATTAGGAAGAATGGAAACAATAATTTCTCGTATATCAATGAGATATATTTTATGGTGCAATCTATTTGTGCCTAGTGTGTAGATTTAGGAGCTACTAATTATGTTTTCAATTATTTGTAGGGGTTCATGGTGACTAGGGAGCTTAGTGGTGGAGACATGTTTCTATTCATGGTCAATCATCACAAGACATCAATTGTAGTAGTATTAGTAGGACATATAGTTTTATAATTTGGTGCAGACAATTAATTAATATCGGTTGACTATTTATATGTTCCTAGCATTAGAAGAAATTTAATTTCAGTTTGTAATCTTCTCATGATGGATATTTAGTTTATTTTTACAAAAGGTGTTTTTATCAAAAATGCCAAATCTCTTATATGTTCTGGTATATTGAAAAATGATCTCTATATTACAAGACATGTCTCATCGATGTTTCTTTATACTGAATTGAATAACATAAATGGAAATAACCTAATGAGAAAGTAACCTTCTAAATTGATCGAAACATATCTTTGGCACTTGCGATTAGGTCATGTTAATCTGAAAAGGATATAAAAGACTGATCTCAAATGGACAATTGAGTTCATTAGAAGTGGAGGCACTTTGATTGTGTGAATCCTTCTTAAAGGGTAAAATGATTAAGAGGTCGTTTATAGACAAGGACTATAGGGACAAAGATGGGTTGGAATTAGTTCATTATGATTTTTGTGGACTAATGACTATCCAGTTAAGAGGTGGTTACCAGTGCTTCATTGCCTTCATTGATGATACTCGAGGTTTGGATATGTTTAACTTATGCACCACGGGCCTAAAGACTTTTATAAGTTCACAAATTACAAGGTTGAGGTGGAGCATGTGCATCCATACTCTACGATTTGATCATGGAGAGGAGTATCTCTTAGGAGAATTTAGGGGAGGTTTATTGGATTTAGGTATTACGGACCAGTTGTTCGTACCGAGCAATCCACAATAAAATGGTGTAGCAGAAAAAAGGAACAAGACTAATTTGGACATAATTAAATCCATGATAAGTTATTCGGATCTAACTAATTTCTTTTAGGTTTATGTACTAGATACAACTCCACATTTATTGAACGTAGTTGCTTTTAAATATGTCTCAACAATTCCCATAGAACTATGAAAGGGCTCAAACTAAGTCTAGCACACATTCATATATGGGGTTGCCAAACACATGTATTGCAAAAGCATTTAGGTACGCAAGAAACAAGGACATATGTATGTATCTTTGTGGATTATCCTAAAGGAATCAAGGATGGTCAATTCTACGATCCTAAGGACGAGAAAGTATTTGTTATCATAGATTCTCAGAACTTTGAGAAAAATTATATGATTGACCACAAGCCTAAGAGCAAGTTTATCTTGTAAGAGGTAAGAGGATAAGAGAAAGTAATTGCTTTGTGCCACCGATACATGATGAAACACAACTTGATATCAATAGTACATAACCTAACAATATTAGGCATTATTAATGATGATCAGGATGCACGTTTCACTTATACGGGACCACAAGTGGAGCCATATCGTAGTAAAATCATGAGAAATCCTAATAGGTTATTGTATTTAAGAGAGAACGTCGATGAAGTACCAAGGCAACACATATTGTATCCTGATAAGTATTACGAGGCACTATAATAAAATTATGTTGAGCTTTAGATAAAGTATACGAATAACCAAATGGATTCAATATATTTGAACCACATATGTGAATTTTTATACTTTCCTTATGTTATAAAACCTTTCGGTTGGAAGTGGGTCTACAAGAAAATTGAGGTGTAGACGAGAAGGTTGTTGCGAAAGGGTTCACTCCAAAAGAGAGGATCAACTATGAGAAAATCATTTTATTGGTAGTCGTGATAAAGTCTATATGGATTCTCTTATATATTACTGCTCATCTCGATTTTGATATTTGACAAATGAATGTTAAGAATGCATTCTTAAATAGTAGTCTTGATGAGTGCATGTCTATGATGCAACCCATGGAATTCATACCAATGGACCAAAAGAGAAAGGTGTGAAAGATTAAGAGATCCATATATGGAATTAAGCAAGCATTAAGATCTTTAAACATACGATTTTATCAATCAGTCAAATCATTTGGTTTTGATCATTGTTTGATAGAAACTTGTGCATTATAAGCATAACGAAAATGTTATGGTATTTCTAGTCATTTACATGAATGATATTATCCTAATCAGGAATGATGTGGGTGTATTATATTGTATAAGATTCTGGTATTTTAGTCAGTTCGATGTAAAGGACTTATGAGAATCCAGTCATGTTCCGGGTATCAAGATTTTGCAAGATCGAAAAAATAGGATATTGAGCTTTTCCTAAGCTACTTATATCAACATAGTGATCAAAAGGTTTAGCGTGCATGATTCTAAGAGAGGATTTCTCACTTTCAGGTATGGACTTTTTATTTAAGGATCATTATAAAGACGCCTGATTACATAGAGAGGATGAGGAATATACCTTATTCTTCAACGGTGGGAAACCTCATGTACGATATGGTATGTACTATAATGGATATATATTATGTCATTGGCATGATCAGCAGATTCTAGTCGAATCTAGGTGGGGATCACTAGATAGTTTTTAACCACATTCTCAAGTACCCGTAGAGGATAATTGATTATGTGTTGGTTTACTTAACAAATATTCAAGTACCCATTGGGTATACGGACTTCTACATTCAGTCGGATTAGGATTCTAGAACATCGACCTCAGGATATGTGTTTACCCTAGGAAGTGAAGCCATAAGTTGGAGGAATATTAATTACTCTTATATTTTTAATTCTACCATGGACGTCGAGTATGTTACCGCTTTTGAGGCATCAAAAGGGGTTGTTGCGCTTAAGAACTTGCTAAATGACTTGGGTTTGATTCATTCAGTATATTTGGTTATTACACTTTATTATGATAATATCTATGTAGTTACAAATTCAAAATAACCAAGAACTCGTAAGAGGGCGAAGCACATTGAGCGAAAATTTCACTTAATTAGGGAGATAGTCTAGAGGTGAGATGTCATCGTGACCAAGACTGCATGTCGGATAACTTGGAAAATCACATTATAAGGAGCTTACCATCTAGGACTTCTAACAGTCAGATAAAATGAATGGGAGTCAAGTGAATGTCCACACGATTATTAAAACCATATAAAGATGTTTTATTTTGATTAACAAATGATTGTCTTATTCATTTTAAAATAAGAATCATGTTTGATAGTTCTCTATACTTGTTTAAATATATTGTTTTATATCAATGTTGGTTAACAAAACTTAGTAACAATTCTAGTGTGTTGGTCTCGGTTGAATTACACTGGGATCTAAATTTTGATTCTATCAATATTCAAACGATAACAACCTCGATAAAGAGTTAACATCCTATTGGAATGTTTATGATGAAATCCCAGTAGTTTATCTTAAACTATGGGTACCTTTATGATAGTTCGAGAACTTATATAATAGTTCAAAAGAAGATTGTGATCAGTATATTCAAGAAATATATAGAACCTGACCACCCATAAGATTTGAGTCAAAGGATTATCTTAATTAGACTCTAGAAATCTTACACCAATTCAAAATGATGCATAAATTCTACATCCTAATAATTATGAGGATTGTAATTCTTATGTGATTTTAACTTTGATTGCTATGGGTGTGACTCTATTTTAAAATAAATCAAATGATCCCCACATATTGGCGGCAGTTATATGAGTAGGTCTGAGATTATAATTCAAAGGAATCCACGTTTGGGGATACCTTGGATTGTGATCCCCTTTGATAGGCTTATAATTTCCTTTCACCAATAAACCAGAACAATGGATTATTTTATATTCCGATGGAGTACCAAAATAAGTTAAGTCAGATAATCAGCGAATTCATTAGATGTTGTTTAAAGTCAATTAGCTACATATTTATTTGACAGTGAGGATATTAGAAGCTTAATAAGTGAATCATATTATGTACTAATATAACTTTGCAAATAAGACATCATTATATTCGAGAGATTTTAAAGGTAGTTAAATTGGAATGTAGTCATAACTATTTAATTGAATTAGTTATGATAAAATAAATAAAGGAACTAAATTACGAAATTTGGGATTTGGAATTTTTGATTATTTATATGGAAGCCAATTTAGTTTTAACCTTATGTTTGTAGTATAGTACATATGCCCAAGTAGTTAGGCTCGAATTCTCAGTAAACACGGTTTCGTCGAAGACCACCCCTTAAGCTAGTATATATTGGTTTAAGTTGGGGTTATAGAATCTAGTATTCATTATTAGAGTTTGGCAATGGTGAGAGAACAATATTCACATTTTTATGAATGATCATAGAGATAGAGAACAATATATCACTCTACAGAAAGAGTTTTCATTTCAAAATATGCCCACACACCTAACTAGCTTTGGGAGAATAATATGCTAGAATATACAAGAGTTACAAAATATTATAGCAAGATTTTGGAGTACAAAAATAAGGAACCCCCAAATCTAAATCAAATATATTTTTCCTCATCGTATTATCTCGGGATCTAGAAAGGAATTCTATTCGAAGTCTGTTGATGTAAAAAATTAGATCATATCTAATTATTCAATCACAGATAAATAAATGAGACAAAGAATTTTTAAAGTGGTTCAGCCTTATAAGAATGGCCTACGTCCACTGTTATGGTATTGCTGATTGTATGGAATTCTCGATTACAACTTATCTCAAGAAATTTTGATCCCTTTACAATGAGGATTGTACAATGTATTTATAGCCCTGAGGCTGTAATGTGAAAGGGTAATACATTAAATGATGTACATGTGAAAGGGTAATACATTCAATGCCCCTTAAGCGTATGCGTCTGAATGATAAGCATTTAATGAATAGTCAAACTGTTGATGATCCTGCTATTAATGCTTTGTTCGAGGTGCAGCTCGGACCGCCTGAGTTGCTCGGACCACCTAAGCTTCTCGGTACTCAAGAGTTCATCGGAGAGTTCTTGTTTCTCAGAGCGTATGAGTTAGTCGGGGAATCACTGCTCCTCGTTGTAGTATGGTTCCTCGGAGTATGTGAGTTCCTCGAAAGCGTTTGTTATTGCTATGTAGATTGCCACGTGTCTTCACTTTATTGAGCCATGTCCGCAGACTAAATTTGGTATCAACAGAAGCCCCCAATGTTTCATAGTTCGAACCTTAAGGAGTGTGGAACATTCTTTCTCGGAATATGGCAGTTTTAAATGGTCATCCTGAAATTTAGGAGTCTTTTGTATTTATTTTTCTTTCCAAATTCGTAGAATCAGGCTTTTTCGAATTTTTATAACCGCCTCGATCTCCGCGTACCTTTTATCCTTCTAGCCGCCGGTAGCGTAATCGTTTCTTTTTGTAATCATTACTTTTTCCTTTTCCCAAGGCAAGGTATTTAAGCGTCACATACACTCCCATCGTCTTCTACCTTTTCAAATTTGTATTTTTGAGTTTTCCATTATCTTACTCTCTGTGCATTCATCATTTTCATCGTTCGTTGTCAACAGATCCACTATTTTTCTGTAAGATCTTCTTCCTTCTTCTTCATTTCTTTTATTCATCATGGTTTACCCTGTTGAATCTCTTGATAAGTTTCACTCTGATTTTTCTATTCCCTCCTGGGTTATTCTGGTAGAGCTTTCTGAGCCTTCTGACTATTTTCGTTTGGTTGAGGGACATTGGTTCCCCGGTCTCTTTGTTGCTGAGTGTGGATTTTTTTCCACCCAATCCCTTATGTCTGGAATTCTATCAATACTTTGACGTTGTTCCTGCAATAATAACCCCCAATAAATGGAGAATAGTTAATGGGGTTTATAGATTAAATCAAATCCATGGAACTCGCATAGGAATTCCAGAAATCATGTTTTGCTATAGATGGGCAGTTGGTGATAACACCTTTTATTTAAAAACTAGATTTTTAAATAGGGCTTTAGTGGTCAATCTCCCAGATGCCAATAGGGACTATTTTGATCACGGGGTTGTTATAAAAAATTGGCAACATGCTCCTTTATCAGGAGATGAAGTGTATCAGGGTCCCAGATGCCCTCCCTATGGCAATGGGATAGGTTATTTTTATTTTATTTTATTTATTTTGAAATTATGCTTCTTCTATGTTTGATAAAATGTGCCACTGATATTTTAATGTTTATTTATTTGCAGTTGATAGCAAAAGAAAGTGTCCAAAAGAAGTAGACGTGAATATAAGGCACTTAAAACTTATCGGGAGTTTGCATCAGAGTGTTGCCGACGAGCACATTAGGTCAGCCTCGTATCTGCTGCAGTAAAAGAGCTACACCACTTCTTTCACTGCTCGTCCGGTGATAAGTGAAGTAGAACCATTACCAGCTTCTACCAGTTCCTCGCCTGAATCACACATTCCTTTAAGTGAAAGGATGAAGAAGAGAAGACCTCCCACCCTTTTTGAGAAACCTGCCTCTGGTGATGGAGAGGCAAAATGAAGTAAGATTGATGTCCCAGGGGAGGGGACAAAGAAAACTGATGGACCTTCCTCGGCTTCCCCTGTTGTGAAGGTTATCGAGAAGCCCCCAGTGGCTCCGAGCAAGTCTGCTGCTCCAGGAGAGGTTATTGTAATATCAACGACCAAGAGTTCCTCCTTGGTTGAATCTATTCCTGCTCCCTCGAGGAAGCTGAATAAGGGCTCCTCGGTCAATTTGGCTAACACCATCTCTCAGCCCCCGACTAGTGGAGTTCCCACTTTCGTTCCCCCGAGCTCTGCCATGAGCTCGGTGAAGACTTGGATCATTCCCGAGATCCAAGGTATCGAGGAAAACCTTTCTCTGGATATGGTTACCTCTTTGGCATCTCGCCACATTGCTTCTGTAAGTCCTTTTACTTTGAACTTTTCTTCTTTTCCTTGTTATATCTGTCTCTGACTTGCTTTCATTTTCTTCTCACAGTTGGTGAGCTGCTTCAATACAATTTTGAAGAAGGATGAAGCTATTAAAGCTTTAAGATCCTCGTTGGTGTACAGGAAGCTTTGATGGGCATGAGGCAGTCTTTGGAAGATTCTCGTCAGAAATATGATGCTGACAAGGCTGTTTGGGAGAAGAAGCTTGCCTCCACCGAGAAAGAGAAGGCTCGAGTTATTAAAGTCTCCCAGGAGTTGGAGAAGAGAATAAAGGACTTGGAAGGGAAAAATAAAGAGCTCGACAAGAAGCTCAAAAATGCTGGAAAGCTTGAGAATAATCTCAAGGTTGCTGAGGAAGAATTGGGTCAGCTTTGGGAGGTAAATCGACAGAAGGAGGAGGTTGAAAATAAATTGAAGAATGCTGAAAACCTTCTGTCCGAGAAGCTTTCCTCGGAGAAGTTGAAGAGAAAATTGGTTGTGAAGAAGTCTTTCAGCGCTGGCTGGGACAAGGGGTGGAACAAGGGCTTGGCTGCCATGATGTCACAAGTAGAATATGGTAGCCTCAAGTACTTCAGGGATGGATAGGTCGCTGCTCTACAGGAGATGAAAGTGGATGGAAATTCCGAACTCTTTTAGCGACACATCCCTGGTCCCCCTCCAACTCCTGAAGATGAAGAAGAGGATGAAGCTGCCTCCGAAGAGTCTTCTATGGTGATGGGAGATCATCCCCAGCCATCCAGCCTGCTACCGAGGAACTTCAGCAGTGTGCTACTTCCTCCGAGCAACCTCCAACACTTCCCCAGCTACTATCTGTTCCTTTCGAGCAACCTAATTCCTCGTCCCAGCCTCCTGAGAAGGTTTTGGGAGACAAGGAAAAGGTGTAGAGTTGTTCGGGTTTCTCTTTATATTTTTCTTTTGTAAAATGTAACCATGAACATGTAACTCTGAACCTTGATATAATAAAACTTGAACTTTTGTTCTTGTATACGGTTGTCTCTTCTTCATGCTTTATTTTGATTATTGATTACTGCCTTTTCTTGCTCTACTAGTTTTTGGCCAGGATGGAATTATTATCTGCTCACGATACAAAGCTGTTGAGGCAATGCAATAAATACTTTAAAGTTGGTCACATGGATCTGAGTGCAGCATAAATCGTCGACATTCTCGGCCAATATGCTTCAGAACAGGCAATTGAGGCCTACCAATACTTAAAGTGTCTGCTTGATCGTGCAGTGGCCAATAATGTGGCTTATTGTGATATGATCGAGGATCTCCAAGGCTCTCTTGAAGACCTTCAGCAGTAATACAAATAATCCACCGCCCTTTTGCACGAGGGGTATGAGAAGAAGTATCAACAACTTAATGATGACAAGGGATACGAGAAGCGTTTTGCTGGCTATGATGTGAGGGAGATAACTCTGAGGGCTGAAGGCGAGGAGTGCAGACAAATAGCTGAATTATTAAAGCAAGAGAATAACAACCTGCAAAGAGAGTTGTCACATTTGAAGTCTGCATCTTCCACTTAAAAATCCTTGATCCTAGTGACTGATGAGGGATTCTCGTTCTTAGAGGTCGAGAACGCCAACTTGAGGGACGAATTGGAGACCTGAAGAGAGCTGGCCCCTCTACATCTTCTCGTGGACGAGCAAGAGCTCCTCGGGGATGAGCAAGAGCAGCTCAAATTCTTGTCGAGGAACAGAGGACTTAATCTGCTTTGGAGAACCAAGCTTTCCAATTAATGGCAAAGAACCAGGCGTTGGCTGATATGTCAAAGAATATCATGGACCTGGAAGAGCAGCTTTCAGTGAAAAAATCAGTCTTAGAGAATAAGGAACTCTTCATCAAAAATCTCCATGAGCAGTTGGAAAGACTGACATATCAATACCACAAACAGCCCAAGGAGTTTTGGATGGCTGGGTACAACGAGGCTCTTTACCACTTCGATGATCGTATCCAGAATGCCAATAATGAGGGTTACAAGAAAGGCAATTTGAATGCCTTAGGTGTGTTGCAACTCGAACAGGGTCATTACCTATGGGACTATCATGATCCTGGGCTGCTCGACCTACCCGTGCCACCATTCAGACTTGATATGAGTTGGATCCCTCCTCGGGCCATTCCTCGATGCTTAATTTCCAAGTATCTCGACGACTACAATCTCCATTCAAGTGTTGAGATATCTTGTCCCGAGCACCTTCTAGATCGACCATCCGTGATGAATATCAGGATGTTAAAAGATTTGAACTTCATAAACTCTCCCCTTGCTTTAAATTATCCGACTGCTGGCAAGGAACCTGTTTCAAAAGCGGAGGGGAAGAAACCAATAGAGTAGGAATTTTGATGTAATAGTTAGTATACATTTCATTATCAATGTAATTTATTTTTGGATTCAATGAAAGACTTTTATTTTTGTTCGCAATCTTAATTGCTATTGTCTTGTAAAATACTTTACATTTGTGCATGTATGTCTATTAAAAAGATAACAATATTGTGTTGTTTGTCGATCAACTTATTGTCGACTAGCTTGAATTTATGGTAGTCATTATAAAAAATTACTAAGTTATTCCTCGACCAACTTACTAAGTTGTTTCTCGACCAACTTAGTAATAATTTTAAAATGTCACGAGTATCAATGATTTTGCTTGATTATTTTCTCGTATTCATAAAATGTTTACGACCAACCAAGGTCGATAAATTTTCCTTTTCGACCAACAACAGTTAGTGGGGTTTTATCCCCGACCAGCCATAGTTAGTGGATTTTTCCTTTGCGAGCAACTTTTAGCACTTTTTGAATAATTTTACCTCCCGGCAAACTCAAGTTGGCCTTTTCGAGAATATATTTACTTCCTAACCGACATAAGTTGGCATTTTTAGGAATATTTTTATTTCCCGAGAAACACATAGCTTTACTTCCAGGAGGAATACATGTAGCTTTACTTCCCAGAGGAATATAGGTAGCTTTACTTCCCGGAGGAATACAGGTAGCTTTACTTCCCGGAGGAATATAGATAGTTTTACTTCCCGGAGGAATACATTTGTTTCTCGACCAACCTTAGCTGGAATTTTGGAGAAAAATTTTGAGTAGCCCGAGTTTTGTCGAGTTTCACCGAGTAGTGTGTAGCACTAGTATTCCTCGAAAAACTTTCAATAAAAGGAGAAAATACACATCACTGATAATACTTGCGTAGGTGCTCTGCGTTCCATGCATTCTTAAACTCCTCCCCTTCAAAAGTTGCTATTCGATAAGTTCCTGGTCGAACAACTTCTGTAACTCGGTATGGTCCATGCCAGTTTGCCTCCAGTTTGTTGTGCTTTTGAATTACTTTTTTTAGCACATAGTCTCCTTCTTTCAGGTCGCACTTCTTCACCCTCTTATTGTAGAATAGAGCCATTCGTTGTTGGTATGCAACATTTTTTATGGCTGCTTCTTCTCTAACTTCCTCAAGCATGTCTAAATCCAATCTTCTCATTAAGTCGCTGACAGGGGAATTGAAATTCAGTACCCTGTGTGTTGGGAGGCCCAACTCGGCAGGTATAACAGCTTCACTTCCAAATGCTAGCATATATGGAGATTCTCCAGTTGCTACTCGGGGAGTAGTTCGGTAAGCCCACAGTACTGACTGTAACTCGTTGATCCAATTTTCTTTCGCATCGTCCAGTGTTTTCTTCAAGCCATTCAGCAGTGTTCTGTTTGTCAATTCACTTTGTCCATTGCTTTGAGGATGGCCTGGTGTTGAGTGGATTTTCAACACATTTGATTGATGACAATAGGAAGCGAACTCCTCGTTATCAAATTTTGTTCCATGGTCTGTGATGAAAGCACGAGGAAGACCATATCGACAAATGATGTTCTTCCAAATAAATTGGTACACCTTATCGTACGTCATATCAATGAGACGCTCAGCTTCCACCCACATAGTAAAATAATCCACTGCGACGACGAGGTATTTGAACCTTCCTCTAGTCATTGGCAGTGGTCCGACCAAATCTATTACCCACATGGCAAATGTCCAAGGGGAAGTGATGGGTGTCAACAATACTTGTGGAGTGCTTCGAATGGAAGGAAAAGCGCTGGCACTTGTCATATTTCTTGGCATAGGCTACACAATCAGCCCTAATCGTCGGCCAGTAATATCCTTGCGTCATCATCCTTTGCAAAAGCGTTCGACCTGCTACATGGGCTCCACAGGACCCTTCATGGATATCTTCAATTAATTCTTTTACCTCAGAGGGATGTACACGTCTTTGCAAACCTGCCATAATTCCTCGTCTATATAAAATACAGTTAGTTAATACATACCGAGCAGCTTTAAACTTTAATTTCTTGGCTGCGAGCTTGTCAATTGGTAATTCTCCCTCCTCAATATATGCCCTGATGATATCCATCCAAGATAGTCCTAAATCAAGGGTAATAAAGTTCATCGCCAAATCTTCATCTTTAATCCGACCAGCTAAAACTTCAATTGGGATTGCATTCTCCATTCTTGGTATTCTGACCAGCTGAATTGCAGCAAATTCTGATACCAACTCCATCACCTTTGCATGGTATTTTATCATTAATTCTCCTTTGGCTGCCTATATTCCCAACATTTGATTTACAATTAATTGAGAATCACTGAAGACAATAATTTGCTGCGCCTCCATAATTTTTGCCAAAATAAGACCTGCAATCATGGCCTCATACTCAGTCTCATTATTGGAAGCTTTGAATTGGAAATGTAGGGCGTATTCCATATCGACCTCGTTCGGAGTGCTCAAAACTAACCCTGCCCCACTGCCTATTGTGCAAGATGAGCCATCTACATATAGCCTCCATATAGGTAACTCGTCTTCAAACTTCTGATCTGACAGAGTTCCTCAGTGAAATATTTTTTACTTCCTTTCATCTTCCCCTGATATTTCTCGCTCTTCATCGATCATCTTTTCTTGCCCTTTTACCAATCGGAGTTTGTCTGAGCTCGAATTTGATGATCCTATAACATCCACTTGCCCTTTTACCAACCGGAGTTGGTTTGAGCTTGTGTTTGTTGATCCTATAACATCCAAAGGTTGATCAGTGAGCAACTTTTGCTCCTCGGGGGTATCAGGATAGGTGAACTCTGCTATAAAATCCGCTATATCTTGCCCTTTAAGCGATGATCTGGGTTCATAGACTATATCATATTCATCGAGCTCTATTGCCCATTACATCAATATCCCTGATTTTTATGGTTTATGATGGGCTTGCCTCAGCGGCATATCAGTATATACGATTATAGTATAAGCCTCGAAGTATGGCCTCATTCTCCTACTCGCCTCAATCAGTGCCAGTGCTAACTTTTCCAGCCTTGGATATCTGATCTCTGCTCCTCGGAAGGCCTTACTTGTGTAGTATATTGGTTTTTGTACTCCATTCTCCACTCTTATCAACGTCGAGCTAACTGCATTCTCCGATACTTCTAGATACAAGTACAATTTTTCTCCCATCACCGACCTGAACAACAGTGGAGGTGCTCCCAAATATTTATTCAAGTCTTGAAAAGCATTTTCACATTTATCATTCCATTCAAAAGTCTTTCGGAGTGTCTTGAGGAATGGGAGACATCGATCAGTTGCTCGTGATACAAATCTGTTGAGTGTTGCTACTCGTCATGTAAGACTTTGCACCTCTTTCTTCGTCGTTGGAGATCGTAGCCCTAATAAAGCTTTGATCTTTTCAAGATTCTCCTCAATGCCTCGTTGGTTGACAATGTATTCGAGAAACATGCCTTCTCGTACTCCAAATATGCACTTCGTCGGGTTCAGCTTCATTTGATATTTATCTAGTTGATCAAAAGTCTGACTTAAGTCAACAAGATGATTGGCAGCTTTCTTGCTCTTTGTCAGCATATCGTCAACATAGACTTCCATATTGCAACTGATTTGTTCAGCAAAGACTTTGTTCATCAGCCTCTGATATGTCGCACCTGCATTTTTCAAACCAAAAGTCATAACATTATAACAGTAAGTTCCCATAGGGGTAATGAAAGAAGTACTCTCCCTGTCTTCAGGTTTCATATTAATCTGATTGTAGCCAGAATAAGCATCCATGAAGCTTAGTAGCTCATGTCCCGAGGTAGTATCCACTAGTTGATCAATTCGGGGCAATGGAAAGTGATCCTTTGGGCATGCTTTGTTGAGGTCGGTGAAGTCTACACACATCCTCCACTTGTTGTTCTTCTTTTTCACCATCACCACATTTGCTAACCAGTCTGGATATTTAACATCTTCAATAAAGCAGGCTTTCTGGAGCTTCTCGACTTCCTCCTGTATAGCTTGATTCTTCTCAGGGCTAAACACTCTTCTTCTTTGCTTCACAGGCCTGATCTCCTTATTCACATTGAGTTCGTGACATAAGAAATTTGGGTCTATCCTGGGCATATCCTCATGACTCCATGCAAAAGTTTTCTTTCTTCTTCTAAGGAAAGTTATCAATTCCTGTTTTAGTGAGGCTTTCAACGACGAACCTATTTGATTAGTTCATTCAGGGTGCTCGTCGTCCAGAATGATGTTTTCAGTAGCTTCCACCACTTGACCCTTCACAAGTTGCGACTCATCTCTAGGATCCAATGTTTCAATTTTGGCCCCTTCTTCCACTTGATAAGTAGTATGCTTTTTCCTTGATTCTTCCAGTTCCTCTTGCTCGACAGATGAATAATAGCATTCTCGAGCTACTTTCTGGTCACCCTTCACAACTCCTACTCCAAAATTTGTTGGAAACTTTAGGCACTGATGCACTGTAGATGGTACAGTCTCGAACTTCTACAATCCTACTCTTCCCATGATGATATTGTATGATGATTGAACATACTTATCCATCACAAAAAAGTATATTATTTCTGTCTGACAATCAGGCCACGTACCAATGAATATATCCAACTTGATCGTGCCTAGTGGAAATACTTTCTCGCCAACAAAGCCGAGGAGGGGTCTATGATAAGGCTCCAGTTGAGATAGTTTTAGATTTAAACTATCGAAGTACGAGTAGAACATGATGTCTGCCGATCTACCATTGTCGACCAGTACTCTTGAAATTATTACTTCCTTCATCCTCATTTTGATCACCAATGGGTCATCATGAGGATATAGAACACCTGTGAGGTCATTCTTTGAGAAACCGATGACCAATTTCTCTTTGTTCACCTTTCTCGGGCGAACCTCCTCAGCGAGATTTATTCGTTGAATGTACGAGCAAGCTTGAGCCTCATAGAGGTAAGCTTTTCTCTCAGCGGTAAGGTCTCCTCCTCCTACATCTCCACTTGTTATAACAATACAGTCAAATAACCCAAAGCGTATTAAAAATACCTCTCGTTCTGGCTGCCTTGGTCTCTTGGGAAGATTGGGGTCATCCTTGGGATCAATGTCATGGTTTATTTTCTTATTCTCCTCTACTCGATGAGGAGATCTAGACCTCTCTCTTGTTCGGTCGTTGTTTCTTCTTTCGCTTCCACGATCAACATACTTTGCCAGCTTTCCTCTTCTGATGAGTGTTTTAATTTCATTCTGAAGAGCTATGCAATTTTTGGTCATATGGCCATGATCTTTATGAAACTCGCAATACTTTGCCTTATTCCTCTTGTTAGGGTTTGCCTTCATTTTCTCTGGCCAGTTTAATTCCTCGTTGCTCTTGATTTCTTCTAGAATATGGTTTATATCCTTCTTCAAAGGAGTATAATTATCAAATTTCTTCATTGCATCCCATACCGACCTTGTTCTTGAATGTTTGTCACTACCATTATTCTTATGCTTTTTTTTCTTAGCTTTATCACCTTCCACCTTAGTTTCTTTGGCATCCATGTTCTTCTTCGCAGCCATAGCCTCCTCGACATTCATAATCTTGGACGCTTTTCCCATCAGGTCTGACATGGTTCTAGGTGGATCTTTGGCCAAAGTGTAGTACAACTTGTTGGGCAGTAATCCACTCATCAAGGCGGTAATTGTTGTCTTTTCCTCATAATCAATGACTTCGAGCTTCTCGTTAATAAAACAAGTTATATAATCTCTGGTACTTTCACCAGTATTTTGTCTAACACATAACAAATGTGATACTCGTTTAACAGGCTTTGCCCCAAAATAGAAATTCCCAATGAATAACTCGGCCAGTTGAAGAAAATTGAGATTTTACCCCAAGGAAGATTATTATACCATATTTGAGCAGATCCGGTAAGATTTCCTGAGAATTCCCTACATCTCATCTCATTCAGAACAGCATAGATGTCGACTACAGCTTGGAATTATTCTATATGAAGGACGGGGTCAGTCTTTCCATCATATTTGGGGGTCACAACAGGTGCTTTGAATTTTGATGGTGTTAGAAAATATACAATTGCTTGGACAAAAGGTGTTCCTCGAACAAAATTTCATTGTTGAGGGTTCTTAGCTTTAACCATTTCCGCCAATCTATCCTCCAGCCTTTGAATAGAGCCTTTCCATGCATCATTTCCTTCCTCGGGCATGTTGGTTCGAGCAGCTGATCGCGTTGAAGTGGCTTCCTGGGATCTATCTTGATGAGCAACTGGTCGCGACTCGGAAGATCCTTCCCTTAAGTCTGATGGTCGTCGAAAACTCCTCGATGGGGATCTAGGAGGAATTTTTCTCCTCATAGGACCTAATCGATCGAAAGGAGATACTCTGCTTAATCTTTCTAGTGCACTGGTCCTTTCTAGGGAGAGAGTGATACGTTGTTCAGTATCTGTGTCTCGTACTGACGAAGTTCATCCAGGTTGATAAGAAAAATCTTCAGACTCCTCATTGCGATATGAATTGGTACGCCTAGTACGCGAAGAAGATGCATGGGTATTTATTTGAATAATTCGTGGTCTTGAATGGGTTTGTGCACCGCCAGGGAGGGTTTGTATGAGTTGACGCATAGTTTCTTGCATGACGGTCTGGCCCTGAGCCAGATTTGTCATTATTCCAGCTAGATCTGGAATATTTGGTGGAGAAGATGGATTTGGAGGGCTTCCAGCGTTTCGATTGCTTGATTCTGGAATATCAGCCATTTGTGATGGATTGTTTTTGATGGAAAACGATATTACCAGTTGTTCCCACAGACGGCACCAATCTGTTGATGTAAAAAATTAGATCATATCTAATTATTCAATCACAGATAAATAAATGAGACAAATAATTTTTAAAGTGGTTCAGCCTTATAAGAATGGCCTACGTCCACTGTTATGGTATTGATGATTATATGGAATTCTCGATTACAAGTTATCTCAAGAAATTCCGGTCCCTTTACAATGAGTATTGTACAATGTATTTATAGCCTTGAGGCTGTAATGTGAAAGGGTAATACATTAAATGATGTACATGTGAAAGGGTAATACATTTAATGCCCCTTAAGCGTATGCATCTGAATGATAAGCATTTAATGAACAGTCAAACAGTTGGTTATCCTGCTATTAATGCTTTATTTGAGGTGCAACTCGGACCGCCTGAGTTGCTCGGACCGCCTAAGCTTCTCGGTACTCAAGAGTTCCTCGGAGAGTTCTTGTTCCTTGGAGCGTATGAGTTCCTCGGGGAATCAGTGCTCCTCGTTGTAGTATGGTTCCTCGGAGCATGTGAGTTCCTCGGAAGCGTTTGTTGTTGCTACGTAGATTGCCACGTGTCTTCACTTTATTGAGCCATGTCAGCAGACCAAAATTTGGTATCAACAAAGTCCTAGATTCATTTTTTTAGATCTAGTTTTTCTATTTCATTCTTTATATTTCATAATAATTAAAATATTCTAGGGCTGAAATTTGTATTCCCCATGTATCGATCCCCAACACATAGAAAAATCCATTTTAAATAACTCACAAGTTTTTATAATTAATTCATCTATTAGGTAATTAAACTGTAACCAACATGCGCCCCTAATCCTCAGCCATCTCAAGAAAATACGGTATGCACACATATAATCCATCTCACAACTGCACACCACCTTTCTTTTGGGTGGGAAGAATTATAAACATGAATAAAATCATGTGACACAAATAAATACCATCACACAATCACGAACCACTTATATCTCACATGGCCGAAATAATCAACCTGAATAAAACTACGTGATGAACCATAATAATCCCCAACACAAAAGACTTTGCACGAGGGGCTAATATAAAAGGGAGTTTCAAGATTCTCCACTATATTTTTGGATGAGGGTCCCTTGAAGACCCCCCAACTACAAGAAAATATTTGGGCATGGAACCCCTAAGGCTCGCCTCCCTCAACTGCAAGAAAATATTTGGGAGCGAAACCCCAAAGGCTCTACCCCCTTCTCTGCGAGAAAATATTTGGGAGCGGAACCCCCAAAGCTCCCCTCCATCAACCGCAAGAAAGTATTTAGGGAGGAAACCCCAAGGCTCCCCTCCCTCAATTTTCAGAAAATGTACAGGTGAGAAGCAGTCAAGGTACTCCTCCATAACTGTCCACAAATGTTGGGGCGTGGAGTAGTCAATGTCCTCTCCTTTAACTTCCAGAAAATGTTCGGGCGATGAGCAGTCAAGGTCCTCCCCCTCAACTACCAGAAAATGTTGGGGCAAGGAGAAGTCACGGTCCTCCTCCTCAACTTCCAGAAAATGTTTGGGTGAGGAAACCTCAAGGTCCCCCCCCTCAACTTCTAGAAAACAGATCAGGATGAGGGAGGGGCTACCATGATCAACCCCTCATCATGAAAAGCTATTCTTATATAAAATAAAAATAATAACACTTACTTTCTTGTATAGATATCGTAGTCGAGCAGGAAGGGCTCAAATAGGCCAGTTGGGATCTCTTGGGAGTTCTGGCTTGGCGGTTGAGGAACACGATTTGTTGAGAAAGATCAACCACTTAGAACTTTAGGATTGAGAGAATACTAGTAGAAAGACCTTAGGAGTCACTCAAGTCCTTACACAGCACACTCAGTCATAACTAGAATGAGCAACGAAGAGGTTGCACACCAGAAATAAATTTTTATTATAAAAAATGATTTTAGAGAAGGAGGTCCTCAAGACCCCCTCCTCTCAATTTAAATGATTTTAGAGTAGGTGGTCCTTGAGGCCTCCCCTCTCAACTTTACAAAGTTTGTACCATAAGTTACCGTTTTAAATGATATTTAACAAATTAGATATTTTATCCTCAAAGGCAGACATATTTTATACTTCTTGCATCGGCCAAACACTTTCCTCAAATCGCTCAGATGGGACTCCTCCTTCATCGATTTTATGACCAAATCATCCCCATATAATTCCACAAATTTGTGAAAGGAATCATGGAAAATGGCCATTATTGTTCTTTGGTAAGTAGCCCCAGCATTTTTGAGTCAAAAGGCATTACTTTGTACGTACAGTTGCCCAATGGGGTTCTAAACGTCATTTTCTCTGCATCCGTGGGGTCCGTATTGATCTGCTTGTACCCTATATACCCATACATGAAGCTATAAATCTCATGACCCGCCGTTTTATCTTTAAATCTATCGATGGAGGGCATAGGGAACTCATTCTTAGGGGAGGCCCTATTCAAATCTCTGAAATACACACAAATCCTTATTTGATTTTTATCTTTCTTTGCCATCGGTACAATGCTAGATAGCCAGAGTGGATGTTGTATCGGTTTGATGAACCCTGCCATCAATCAGCGTTGGAACTCTTCTTTGATCTTCAGGTCCAGCTCAGGCTTGTACGTTCTCATTGCTTGCTTCACCAGGATGGATGAAGGCATCACATTCAATTTGTGGTAACTAACTTCCTCATCCATACCTTCCATCTTCATGTACTTCCACACAAAAATGTCTACGAACTCCCGAATCAACTCAACTAAGGCCTCTCATGTGTCCTTACTGAGATCCTTCGAGATAAAAATAGGCCTTGTATCCTCACCTTCTTTTTTCAGGTTCAATTTCTTTAACCCTTGTGCTTGTGTCTTGGGTTGATCTTCCATGTAGTCTGGTTCTTCGACGACATCTTCCATGAACTCTTGTATGTTGGAGTTTTGTGTCACCATACATTTCCCCCGTTGATCCACCAAAAAACACTCATATATCGGGTCAGCCTCATTATCAGCTTCTTCGGTCGCCCATTCACACCATTATAAATGATACACCACTTTTCGTTCTTCGATAATAACCTTTTTGTACTGTCTATCGGTAGTCACCACTGCCTTCCTCTTCTTCTCTCTAGAAGCCTTAGCCACTCTTCCTCCTAAAAATTGACCCAGCACACTTTGTCGTTGGACCTCATACTCCATTGGATCCACTATAGGTCTCATCCTATTTTTGAGCTGCTTTGAGATGTTTTGGGGCTGAGGGACCACCTGGTGGGTTTTTTCTAGCATCACTCCTTCGTTGCTTGCAACTTCGTTATTCTGCTCATTCAAGGGATCCATTCTTTCTCCGATCGAGGGAACCCAGTCTCCCTCTATTATTCTCATTAGGACTCTAACATCCTCCTCTAATTCTGTACAAAAGGCTACGTCTACCAGGTGAGCTTCTTCGACAGCGAAGGGCCTCTTCATAGCTCTAATGGTCACCTCCATCCCCTTGATATCCGCCTTGGCGTATTGGTGATACGTTGAAGGAACTAGCCATTGGTTGGGCATCCACACCCTTCCTATCAGCAGATGATAGGAAGTTACACTCTCTATTATGTGGAATTTGATGTGGGAACTAAGATTTCCCATCACAATCCCAACGTTCACATACCCGATGGACTTGGAGGACTGGTTGTCATAGCCTAAAATCACCAAAGACATGAGGACAAATCTCTCCTTCAGAATATTAGCTGCATGGAAAGAGTTGATTGGCATGATATTGATGGAAGCTCCCCCATCCATAAGATCCCTTGCAAAGCTAACCCCGTTGATGCTGATAGTCACATACAATGGCCTATTATGAGGGAATCTCACGGCCCTATCTGCGTCTCTGAAAGTTATCTCTGACAGAAACCTCTTTAGCAACCTGTCCATGGGTCCCTTCCATCTCAACGAAGGGACTGCATTCTTCCTCACAATATCAAGGATTTCCTGGGTTATCTTCAATCTACTCTCCCTTGGTATCCCTACCTAGTCGAAGAACTAGGCAAACTTTAGGGATTTTGAAACTGCACTGTATTCTATGGCTTGGTCTGCTTTCTCACCTTCAACGCTATATATCTCCTCCACGTCTTTAACACTTGCTTCATCGTAAGCTAACACTACGTTAGCCATTCCCTTAGTACAATCTTCCAAAGCTTCTTTAAACTCCTCCTTCTTTATCGTTATTTCCCTTTCTTCTCTCTCTACCTCTTCATCATAGACCACCACCAGATTGACCTGATGTCCTAGGAGTGGGTTTTTGTTAACATTATGCGGAGGGATTTTTTCCTGCCTTTATATATTTGTCAATGATTCTTCTTAGCATAAAATATCTCTCCATTGGATGTTGGATCTTTCGATGAATTTGGCTATATTTGGAATCTGCCCAAGTTGTAGTGTCTAGTTCCCCTACTGTACAAGGAAACAGTGGTGGGTCTTCCCTATCTCTTCCAAACTTCCTCTTGTTTTCCTTCTTTGCTACCTTCCCCCATATGCTCTTTTGGTATATCCAACCCGTGGTGGCTGAGATCTCCCTCCCACAGGTTGTATCGACTGCCTGAACATCATGGGAAACACCACTGGGTTTGGTCGTACAACCAACGAGATATTCTTTATTATTTTTAGGAACACCATAGAAGTCCCCTCGCACGTCTCATTAATAATATGGAAGATGTACTCAGGAAGTAGTCCCTCTGTACAGATCTTCAGTATCTTAGACTATTTGGCCTCCTCCCTCACATCGAGGGACCTTTCCCTAAACCTTCGAATGTAAGCCACTACTTCATTCTCGAGTCATTGCTTCTCTCTCCCCAGTTGGGGCAAGGTGAACTCGTCTTTCTCCAGAAAGAACTTTTGGATGAACAAAACGTGCATCTCTTCCCACAGGGAAACACTCTTGGGGGATAGGTGAGAATACCAGGCATATGCTTTATCGGTTAACAATTTAGAAAATTCCCTCAACCTGAGTTTCTTGTTATTGCAATGCGCACCAAGTGTTAAATGAAGCGTTTAATTTGCTCCCCTGTATATTTTTCAAAGATATGAGGAATATAATATTTTGGGTTGGGCTTATCATTATATTCCTGGGGGTAAGGCATCCGAAAGTCATCATAGACTGAAGCTACCTTGCCCGCAGATTGCGAGGAAGCTTGCATGAATATCATATTCTCTTTCTTTCCTCATATCCTCCATAGCTGATGCCATTGAAGGAACAACTAGAGGGACGATAGGCGGAGTGCCCGTTGCAGCTGGAGGAATCATCACAGTTGGAGCCATTGATACTCTAGGAGTTCCCACTGCTGGATTTATAATAGAGGGTATATTTGTTGGAACCATTCCTGTTAGAACTACACCTGGTGGGGAAGTTGGGGCTGCCCCTGGTGTCACGAAGAGTTGGTCTCAAATCTCCCCAACAATTTTGAAGCTACAGGAGTTTGTAAAAACTCGTAAAATTAATTCATGAAGAGTGCCACTTGGGCTGGTCCCAACCCAGTGCTCGTAGAATCTTGTGTCACCCCTGGGATATCTGTCGCCATTTGAACTAGAGGTACCTCTAACTGAGAGGCTCCGTTCCATGAATCCTCCAGCTATCTCGCCGCCTGTTCTTTAATTTGCTGAAAGTCATCAAAGTTAGGTCTTCGATTAACATTATCCTGTGCCATACTCCTTGCTTATAAGAATGCCTCCCCAGAAGTGTCGCAAAATGTAAGAGTGTAGTTTATATTAGATGGAGGCGTAACGGCTTTTGAGTATAGTAATGATAAGTTAACTAATCACGCCATCACTTAACTACAAGACACGCTAACACAACTTAGTGAAGATAGACTCGGTTTGAACTCACAAATCTCTCGTGTATAACTCAGAAGGTAATAATGAACATAGAAGAAACTTTTCTTAGAGGGAGAAAGAAAATAAGCGCCCTAGATACACATTGGTAGCCAGCAAAACACCCTCACCACCCTCAATGATCTCTGTTAAATATTAAAGCTTCATAATAAATGACAATGGTGGGTGAGTAAACTCTCTGGTTCGTAATAAATCTCTCCCTGATGTATATTCTCTCTATTAATAACTTCTCAACTGTAAAATAAGAACCTCTCTTCCCCAGAGGTGGTTGGGGTCCTTAAATAGCCCCCCACACCACTCCCGAGGCAACTTAGCCATTAATACATGTGAAAGACATCCCTTATACTTTATGTCACAAACATTAAATCCCTGATGCACTAGTTAGCTACACATCATAAACATTAAATGCCAAAACATGGCTTTTTCCTAACCACTGTGTGTCAGGAGGCTATCGTCACAGAGGTGGCTCAACAACTGTCTGACAATCCTAAATACCACGGTGGTTTACTCAAGTGTAGATTTGGCATTGTCTAGCTAGCTAGTGACATCACCAACATTAGATGTGACATTAAGTAGAGGGTTATTTCGTCCACAACTCAACGCTCGATGGAACTTAAGGCTGCTCCGCCCGGGGTTCCACGGTTAGGGTTTTTTGGTATTTTCCCAGGTGTATCTAAGATGTTCAGTAAAATCCCCAACGGTGGCTCACTTCTCAATACTCCAAACCAAGTCCCTCTAATGTTCCCACGACGAGGTTGTTCGATAGAGCATGAAAGCTTTCCCAGGTCCTGCCAAGCATGGTGTCTCGCGAGTACCGTTCGACGTCGAACTAAAAATCATTATACTCGTTAGATCATTACAACCGTTATAGTCCATAGTCATCATAAACAAAGATTCAATGTGACTAAGTAACACAACAAGATAGCATATGAGCTGCCAAGATAAGCTGCCTCGCCTTGTTGCTTCACTGCCTTAATCCCAAACACTGAGCTACCTCGCTGAGCTACCTCGCTACCTTAATCCCAAACACTGAGCTGCCACGCTGAGCTTCCTTGTTGAGTTTGCACATTGAGCTGCCTCCCTGAGTTGCCTGGCTGCCTTAATCTTGAACACTGTTGTTAATGGGGGGATTATCTCTAATCTCAGTATTACCTTCAAGACCCCTCTACAGAGATGATAGTATCCAATTTGTGCCTTTGAGTAGGAGACATTATATCAACCTCCAAATAATGGAATCAAAAGTTCGGTCTTATGAATGAAATGCCAAAATTGGATGAAATCGATGAGGATCCTTTAAGCGTTAGAAGACAAATGACTTGGGGCTAACCCCAAACTCACAAGAATGGCTCGTATGTTAGTGTGAATGGGAACTCTGAATATAACCTTGAACATTTGTTCATAAACAGAGACTTATCCACCATGGACGTCATAGGCCCTCTTGTCTTTTGTGGGCACTCTTATATGAACATCAAATTTTATGCTATATGCATGCCTCCATAATAATAGACCGGTCTCCCCAAGATTGCTACAAAATTTTAGGGAATAGTTGGTGTCAATTGGATCCTCATCTGAATTAGAAGATAGATCCTCAAACTTAGCGTCTAGGGCTCCTTCTTGACACCTCCTAACATATTGAGGATCAGTCATGGCCATAATTGGAGCAACCATGGGTGGGGCTTAAAAGGATACATCAACTCTCGTATCATAAGAGAAAAAATCTCTTGGATAGAATGGTTAACATGACTTAAGGACTCTGTGTGATTAGAAGATAAGGTTCCCGAAGAGGTCTTAGTAGCCTCAAATTCCTCAGGATTAGAGGTGGGGACCTTCATTACTTCCTGGAAGGAATCTTCACTCCGAGATGGTCCAGAGGTAGAAGGATTATGGCCTGAAGCCAGTGACATAAATTTAGAATCCAAAGTCAATGGCTCAAACATCGAATCACTAACCTTAGTAATAGGAGGGTGTATCAAATCCAAAGGTACTAGGTGAGTGGGAAGTGTAGGGTCAACTCCGTCCTTACACTTAGCCTCAGCCTTGGCTTCACACTTACATATATCACTAAAGATTCTCTCCCTAAGGTTTGAGTATTAGTCAGCTAACTCGTATAGAGTTCTTAACATTCAAATAATTCTAGGTTTGACCTGTATTGACTTTGGATAAAAAGTGATAACTTAAAGGTTTTCTGCCAAGAACACCAGAAAATTAAAGGGTGGTTCACTGGAAAAGGTGATTGGAGGCTCACCAAGAAATTTAACAGTGGGCATTTAAAGCTTTTAACACCAAGATACTTGACCGAAACACCTTAAACCTTTTAAAAGCCACAATAGAACCACCTGAACACCTGCAAACAACCCTACAACTACCCTAATGACTAAAAAATGATATGGTAGTCCACCAAAAAATGAAAAACAAATAGAGAAAAGGAAAAAATAGTGCTAAAATTGTAGAAGAAGGAGAATGGAGGCTAACCCGAGTTGTGATGAAGGAGTGGGAATGTAAGAATCCTAAGAAATTATCCTGGAGATCACCGGTAGATTAGAGAGAAAAGAAAGAGTTATAGAATCTTGGGCGTGAAGAAATTGGTTGAGGAAGAATGAGAGAGTGAATTTTTTTAGGTTTTTGAACACCCTAATCATTGCACATGAATTCCCATAAATCCATTATTTAGGAACTCTTGCCAAGGTAGGACAACAGCCACCTTATCTTAGCCAACATGCCAAACCACACAACCTATGACAAGTGTCCAATCCAAGACATTTGAAAGACACTTCTGTCTAAGACACTAAAGAGTAACTCTCAGCCTCATTCCAATAGGTGCATGTCCTCAAAGCTGTCCCAGACACTGGGGGTCTCGTCCACATAGGTGGTCAACTAACTATACCCCTTCGTCTTCCACTCACATTGAAGACTAAGGGATATTGGTGATTGATATACATAAATTTGTCCACGTACCTAGATGGTCTTAATTTGAAAAATCCGACCTTACTCACTCATCAAACTAGACAATCATCGATCGCCTAAGCATATATCCATCCTAAACAGCCTCGTTCTTGATCAGCTTCATCATCACATAATAGGATGCACTCTTAAACCAGGCTACTTCTATCATCTCGGCCTTGTACCAAGATGAAAGGTATGAGACCCATCGAATAACCCATGGTCATACTCAGCAGTCTGATGATCATCCACTTGGAAGACCACTTAGCGTCTCTTCTCGAATTTATACCACCCTGGAAAGCTGAGACTTCACTTTTACTTATCTTTATAACTATTTATAGGGAAGGTTCTTTATGTCAATCTCTACCTACCTAGGACCACCCCGGACGACATCTATACTAAATATGGAAGACGTGAATTTCGGTTCACCATCCCATATGGACATACCATTATGATAACATCTTCCCCTCATGCCAGGGAATATTCAGTCATTACATACTTGATAGGTGCCATCATTTCAATGGATCAGCTACCTCATGCACGTCTTTGGCATACTTGGGAGGAGAATTGTGCATCCCCAAGACTGTAGAAAGGAGCTCCATCTTCTTCATCAAGGTATATAGAAACAAAAACCTATCTAAGCTCTATAAAAATCATTGTAGAGAGATAGAGTTCTTGAGAGTTGTAGTTTTGGGCCCTCAGAGCTCCATAGTTAATGCAAACCACAAAAAACACCTCGCATAGTGGATTAGGATACGGTTGAACCAGCTATATCATTATGTCTTCCTCTTTAACTCATCTCCTTCTCTTATTTTCATACCTGCATTCATATCTCCATTATTATATCATTTTGATCTTGAGCTACGTATATAAATTTAATCGGCGATTTCATAGCATCATCAGTTATTATGTATATATGTGTGCAAGAGATATTCGCTTTGAAATTATTTGAGAACTGATGATACGAGAAATCGTCCACTTGTTGTTCTTGTACCAACAAGTCAAGAGTAAAGTATGTAATGAACAAGTAAAGCAAGTCAGGAGATAAGAACACAAGATATATAGTGGTTTAGCCTCTAAAATAGGCCTACATCGACTGTGGTGCTCTACTCTCATTATATTCATTGTTTTGTACAATATAATAATGCCTAAAGAGGTGTAAAAGTAAGATAATAAAAAGAGAGTACATGATGACTAATGATCCCGGTGTGCCGGAGAGGTCGCTGCAATATGGATGAGCAATTCTCGATTTGTATGGAGGGGAAGTGTAGAGAGGATCGGTACTGTAGAAACTGCTCCGGTCGTATGGAATCGATCCCTTATTTCGAGGTGTAGTCCTCTATTTATAAGAGGTATGTGAGCTATCACGTATCCTGAGCACATGACGTAAGTCCGGAGTTGTTGTAGTAGAAAGGGATACGACCTACAGGGCAAGCGGAAAATGCCACACCCTACATGAGGCTAGAGCTGCAGGTGCCATGCCCTATACATGGTAGGGCTGCGGTCTTTATTTTAAGACAATGGGTGAGTGCCGTGCCCAGTACTTGTAGGGCCTCACACCGAGTTCAGTAGGGCCGCGCCCTATATTGATAAGGGTCGCGGCAGGGTGCTATATTTGTATTATCAACATCTTTTCCCGATTAAGGAGAGATAGAAAGGTGGGAGACAAGTGCATCTATGTTATAATTAGTATATACATTTTTTCCCATTTCTATGCTCTTGAGAATTTGTATGTGTATATTTACGGGATCGCGCCTCGAGATAGTTCGATATATCATATAATTACTTAGGAGAAATGGAATAAAATAGAGCTACGTGTGCATCTCGGTGGAAATAATATATCAAAAGATATATTATCGAGGATCTAGCTCACAAGAAGGACATTGTATTGCGCCTACGTACTCGTGTGGAAACGAGTTCAAAGCCTATGTAGTTTGGTCATGTACTTGATGGGTATGAATTTAAACAGTTGACTACAATATTCATCATTAAGATAGCTTGGTATATTATTCTAGTTATGCATATTTAAGGTATTTAAAATTAAGAGATGGGTTCATCTCAGTTGAGAAAATGTATCAAAAGACATAATATCAAGGCTCGACCTCATGAAAAGGACTCACTATTGTGCCTATGTACTCATGCACCCATAAGAATAAAGCCTATGCAGTTAGTTAGTTTGTGTACTTGATGGGTATACGTTTAAGGCATTGCGTATATTATTCCTCCTTTAGATAGTTTAATATCTCATTTTAGTTATGTATACGCAAGGTATTTAGAGTTAAGAGATAGGTGCATCTTAGTGGAGACAACATATCAAGAGACATATTACTGAGGCTCGAGCTCATGAGAAGGACTCGGTATTCTGCTTGCATATTCTTGTGGCCATGGAATTAATGCCAATGTATTTTGACTGTCAATATGATCCAACGTGATGTGTGATCAAATGCAGGACTTGTATTGGTAGGGGGAGGGTTAGTATGTGTAGGGTCATAATGAGATTGGACACAAAGATCAATGATATTTGCATATTTTGTTATGATCATTGGGTGATCACTATCTAAAAGGTATGGTAGTTTAGATTAGTTTGGGGTTGCAAGGCTAAGATCTAATGTTTTATGCATCCTTGTCTACAGTGTTAGAGGTAGATATCAGGGAATTTCGTACTAGGGATGGATGCATCCCGTTTAAATAATACAATGTGGGACATATTATGAGGCTTCATTTTCATAAGTTTTGATTGGTATAGGGAATACATGGCAAAGGAGACTTGAAATTAAAACCAACATAGTTCTAACAAACAGGGCATATTTACATGTGTAGGTGACGGGATACCGGATATCAAATATACATCAATACGGTATTTATGGAGCCTTGTCTTTAATACATGATTTTCATTATGTTAGATTGATATATTTATATGTTAAAATAATAACTAATCAGAGGTCAAAAATTTATGTGTATTTGGATATGAAAGCCCATATTCAGATGCTGTCAGATATACGAGAATAATTCATTTGGAGAAGTGGTGGGAGTAGTCATATTTTTTACTTTGGCTCGATGCAATGTTTTGAACTAACTCGACTCATGGACACTTTCCTTAGAATGATTTTGAAAAGTATGGTTTCATGTTTTTTAATGGTCAATGTGGAGTTTAATTACTAATGTTTTAACATATGTGCATGTCAAGTCAATTAATAAAGGTATTGGATTAGAAACCATAATTTTAAAATATAATATGGCCAATATATATATATATATATATATATATATATATATATATATATATATATATATATATATATATATGGGGGGGGGAGGGGTATTTCTCCAAAATTTTTGGTAAACGGATCCTTGTTGGGTTATTAGGCTCTCGATGATTTTTAAAGTCTTTCTGTGATTTTTGAACTCTTTCGTGATTTTTTAAGTGGTTTGTGATTTTTGAAGTGCTTAAAAATGAGAGGTGAGTGCTTCTATTTAAAGAGAATTGGTCAAGTTCGTCTATCATTGGAGAGAGGAATGATGGCGATTTCTTTTAGATAAGGCCCTCATATGGGCATCCGAGATGATTTTCTTTTACACGTCTTCTACTATTCGGTTAAAGGGGATTTAGATCCTTTGTCATTCAGTAGAGGGATGATGGCCTTTTTTTAGATGTGGATGCATTGTGGGCGGTCGAAATTATTTACACTAACACAACTTTTACCGATTGATGGAAGGAACTAAAATTCGTTTGTCATTCATCCAAAGGAGCACACAGTATATGTTGTGGGCCTTTTTAGGTTTACTTTTATATTTAATTTTGACCCTAATAGTTTTATATTGCAGCCTTTTTGGTTTTTTTGGTATCCATATGGGGAGGTTTTTCTTCGAGATGTAGGTGGGGCAGGCTTGAGGTTCTGGGACTTATGAGAAGTTGTGTTTAAGGATTTTATTGGATGGAATATAATGATCCATAGCCCAATTGCATATCATGGTTTTCATAGAGTTAGTCAACTAAGAGTGTGTGATTGATCACACTCTATCAAAATTGAAAGGTCTAAAATTGGTTAGATAGTCTTGGGTGGAAATATAGCGACCATATAAGGATAGTGAAGAACCCTAGGAATATAAGTTAGATTTTTGAAAATTTGGTAGGTGTTTTTAACCATATGACACATAATTGCTTTGCTCAATACAGGGGATTTAGTTGTATGACTATTCAATGAGGAGCGAGATAACCGAAGTCAGCAGGATTCAACTCCCTATATATATGAAAGGGTGTCTCTCCCATTTGTTTATTAATTTCCTTCGACTTCCCTCTCTCTCAACTTACAAAATTTGGTATTTTACAAGCGTTCCAGGTATCCATTTTAGAGCCATGGACTCACGATGACTCGTTATTGAATAGGGGGTTCTCTTGGTGTGGATCCGACCATGGTTGTCAAGGGTATTCTCGAGGGGTTGGTTCCGGTGGTGGTTGATCCGAAGGTGCTTCCACTTATCATGGTTAGTTACCAAGTCTCTTTGCCTAAAATCACAAAAAGAGATACCTTATCCCCCGCTGCGAGGGTGACACTGTCTGGGCCTGAGGCTTCTGCTGATGGGTCCATTTTGTTGGATCCTGAAAAGGGCGAGTACCTCCTTCAGCATTATGGCTCTAAGAACATTTCCCATGGTGGTTCTATTTATGGTTAGGTTGGAGGTGGTGGATGCTCTGGGAAAATATCTCGTATTGGATAGTATGGTGGTAATGGTGTTTTTTGGTTTGTCTTTCAGGTGGGTTTTGATGTTACCTCCTAAAAAAACCCTTTTTATAGTTTTCTGATTTTTGGGATGTTGTATATATAGGGAGTATTTCCTTTCAATACAATCAAATATAAATCCCGAAGGTCTCGATATTCTAGGAGCCCAAACGGTGTAATTGAATAAATCCTCCTATATATGTTGTGGGTCGATGGCTCCTTCTCCTTCCCATTCGTTAAAATCTTATTCGTATTTTTCATAGGGAAATCTCTGATCAAGGATAGAACAAGATCCATCGCTGTGTTTTCACATTGAGAATTATTTACAGATGAAAAGGTGTCAAACGAGCTTCTTACTTCCTAAGTTCCTTTCTGAGGAACACGAGGAATCCCCGATGCATTTGTGTTTTACATAGGGATTCTCGATTCGTACATCGATGTATATAAATAATGATATTCCCCTTTTTTGAGATTCTATTTTGGTATTTATTTGGTTTGACTTTTATTTTATGCATCATTGGAGAAAGTATAGACATAATAGGGTCGAAACTCTTTTTAAAATGGCAGAAATAACAATAACAAAAACAACAACAATAGCATAAACAACAACAACAACAACAACAACAACAACGACAACAACAACAACAACAACAACAACAACAACAACAACAACAACAACAACAACAACAACAACAACAACAACAACAACAACAATAATAATAATAATAATAATAATAATAATAATAATAATAATAATAATAATAATAATAATAATAATAATAATAATAATAATAATAATAATAATAATAATAATAATATCAGGGGAAGAGTGTGAAAATAAGGGTGCCCCGTATTTTTGCGATTTTTCTTTTTAGAAGAGAGACAACTTTTATCTATTTGATGATGATTCGTTTGACTGTACTGACGTCAAAGTTGTGAAGGAAGGAAGGTCCCTTATCTCTACTTAGAAATTGGGAAAGATCTTTTTAACATAACTTATGAATCGGAGTGTTGTCCTTTAATCCCGGATAGGTTGCCATTTTGTGGGGGGCCCTTATTAGTCTGACTATTGCTGATTTGTCCCGGGATGCAGGGGAAGCATATTTTCCCTTTTGAAGACTTTTTTATTTTATTTATCACAGTATTAGACTTTTATATCGTGCATATTGTTTAGGAGGATGGGAACAATGTCCATAGAAAGGGTTTTCCCAACATGTGGTTTTTTAGTGTTTATTTAGACCAGGGCTAAAGTGACATCTTGAGTTGCCTACATATCTATGATTAAAAGGTGATGGTGCGCTCGTAATTTTTTACTTCTGTAATAAGAAATATACCGGAGAATCAAATTTACATAGTTCTTCATAAAAATGGATAAAAATGTGGGGGCTTAATGTATTTTAGCTGACTTCAAGAGAAAGGTTTATGGCCCAAGTAGGATTTTTTATGTAGGGTTGGGGATGTGTATGGGCTTTCATAGTCTTCCCATCCCTTGACGATCGATCATTCGATACTTTTCCTTTTCACCCAAAGAGGGTTTAGAAGGAATTTCTTCAATTTCTCGAGATTAAAGGGTCGTAAAATCTGACTCCATCGGGATCAGCTAAGGAAGCCGACCCGCCAAAGTTTATTTTGTTGACTAGATATGGTCCTCCCAAGTTGGGTGAAAATTTATCTCAGGGAGTCTTGGCATATTTGAGATTCTTTTTTAGGACTAGGTAGCCCTCTTGGAGTTTATTTTCTTAACTCATTTATTGAATGTCTAGGTTATACGCTATTAGTAGCCCTAGTTGTGATTAGCGTCTTTTCAAGTCCTTTTGTCAAGGAGATCTAGTTCATCGTAGAGGGCTTGGACCCAGTGAGTTTTGACAACCTGATTTTCCCTCATGACCTTATGCAAGCGCACCTCGTATTCAATGGGTAAGAACTCCTCCATGACATTAACTAGTAAGTAGGGTGTGTCCCCAATGGAGTTTTGCTATGTAGTATGGCAGCGCCAGAGGGCATATGGGAATTTGTTCGACCAGTCGTTGTAGGTTTTGATCATCTTGCTAATGATGTTTTTGACATTTTTGTTAGAAAATTCGATTGCTCAGTTGTTTTGGGGTCTACAGGGGATGACTTATGAGTAGTTATCCAGTACTCATATAATAGGTTGGAGAACTCCACTTCGAAGTGAGATCCATTATCTGATAACAAGTCATGAGGCACGTTGAAAAGGCAAATGGTGTTTCATCATATGAATTTGGCGGTAGCGACTGTGATACACGTATGCCCCATGGAGACCTTGGGAATGGCCTTTCCTATGATATCGATATCCCAAGTGGAGAACAACTAGGGTGAGGTTATGCAATATAGTTCTTGAGGAGGTAGATGTTGTTGGTGGAATATAATTAAAATTTAAAGCACATGTTGATATACTCAATGTGTTCTTTTGCATAGTGGTCTAGTAGAATAATTATCGAGGTATTTTTTGCAGAGGCTGTACCCACTCATGTGGGGCCATATTTTCCACCATGGATTTTATCCATCATTTCAAGAAATTTGTCTCTTATGATACATTGTAAGTGTATACTGTTAAACACTCTTTTGTATAGTTGGTGTCCACAGATGATGAATTGGGATACCAAATATCATAGACTAAGTCAGTTATTGGAGGAGGCATTTGATGGGTACTGATTTCTATTGAGAAAGTCCCTTATGTCATAGATCCAAACTAACAATCATATGGTTATTTCTTTAATGGTATCGACCTTAAATAAATATGAAAGGGTTTTTTGTCTAGTGACGATTAATATAATCTCTATGTTTCCCTCCAACATGTCGATCGTGGAGGCTAGGGTGGTAAGTTCCCTTGCAAAGTTATTTTTTGATCTCGGGAAGAAGTCGAATGCGAGATGCTCAAATCATGAAGAGACCTCCTCTAAGTATGGATGGTAAAGGTTGTAGTTTGTCTTCACGAATCTTCTATTTTCCTACTATTTGACGGATGACTATGCCGGAATTCCTATTGGCATTTAGGTAAGTGATTCCCATTTCGAGGTAATTTCGAGACCTGTGATGCAAGCCTCGTACTCAGCCATTTTATCAATGCATTCATATGTGATCTTGAGATTGGGGGTAGTCATATCGAGTTCAGGGATATAAGTATCATTCTAATGCTAAATCCTATTTTGTTATACGACCCATTAAAGTATATTTCCCAAGTTTCTCTATTGTTTAAGACAAAGAGATTCTCATTGTGGAATTTTCCCTCATCTTGGTCTTCCTTATTTGGCATATGTGATTTTTCCTCTATCATATAGGGTGAATAGATTCTCGAGTTCAGATATGGTTCTCCCTTTTGTGGCTTTCTGCGTGACATATGTGATTTAAAATTCGGGTAGGATTAACAGCCACTTAGACATCGGCTAAAGATAGTGGTATTCTCAAAGAGGTATTTTAGGGATCCATATCGAAAATGAACTGTATTCTAAAGGACATCATACAGGGTCGCAGTTTACCAGTGATACATACGAGGGATACACAAGCCTTCTCCAAGGTAGTGTATTTGAGATCATAGGAGACTAACTTTTTTCTGACATAGTATATGACACATTCCTTACTAAATCTTTCTAATTATTGGTCCATTCATGGCTTGAATAGATTTTGTCAATTTTGGTCATGTAGGGAAGGAGTGGTTATCATGGCTGAGGAGGAGCTATCAATGGTGGATGGGTGAGGTACTTTTATATATTATCGAATGCATCTTGACACCGACCATTCCAATCTTCTAGAGATTCCTTCTTCAGAATTTAGAAAATGGTTCACAAATGGTGGTGAGCTGGTTGATGAACGGTCTTATGAACTGTAATTGGCCTAGGAACCCTCTCACTTTCTTTTATATTCTAGGCGGTGGCATTTCTCGTACAGTTTTGACATTGGCAGGGTCTACCTCAATTCCATTTTTTTTATGATGAAGATAAACACATTTGGTTTAATTATTCTAAATGCGCACTTTTGCAGATTTAGCCTCATTTTAAAGAGACGTAAGCTTTGGAATTTTTTTTAGATATTCGGGACGTGTTCGTCTCGGTATTTGGATTCATTGATTATTTTATTTATGTAGACTTCAATTTCCTTGTGTAAAAGGTTGCACATAATAGTTATGACCTCACTCTCGTAAGTTTTACCAGCATTTTTAAGATCGAAGGGCATAAATGTGTAACAGTAAGTACCATGGGGGTAATAAACCTTATTTTTCGTAGTGGTAAGGGTGTTTTTTTTATCAAAATATATATTGCAAATCCATCGATGAAGGATTTGAGCACGTTATAAAATGTGTTTTCTGTAAATAATTTGATGTGGTAAAAGGAAATAATATTTGGGATAATTTCAATTATGATCCTTGTAATCTATGCACATTCAAACTTTATTTTTGGTCTTAAGTACTGGTACAAAGTGGGCTGGCTAAGTGGGGTATTCGACTACTCAGATGAAACTGATACTGAGCTGTTTCTCTACTTCTTCCTTTACATTGAAGGAGAATTCGAGTATTAGCTTACATAGTCTTTGTTCTATGAGTGAGTATCTCATACATGACGATAATCGGCTCAATATCAAGTATGTCGGGATAGGACCAAGAAAAAATATTCACGAAACTAAAAAGGAGGTCGTGAGTTCTTTTGGTTCATTTTTATATAGGGAGGACAGTATTTGTAACATTTTTGGGTTTTAGGGAGTTCCAAAGCTTATGGTTATTAGGTCATCCTCATTATGAGACATGCGTCTGTTTTGACTCTCGTCATGTTTTTGCAAGTTTTTTAAGTATTTTAAGTGTAAGGAAAAATTTCCAATCGAGTCAATTTATAAGTAATTGGCTTAATTCTAGACAAAACATTTTAGTCATAGGATAGACTTTGTGTTCGTGATCCCATAAGCCTATGATGTTATTTGATGAAGACGTAGAAGCTAAGAATCAAAGAATGGATATTTTGTGCTGATCTTAGTGCCACGTTTGTCTTTGCGTATACTGAGAATCTTGAAGGGATGAATTCCTATAATTTTTTAGTCCCATGAATTTTTATTTAGGATGTTATATTTTATTTTAAAAATCATTTCGAACATTCTTTAAAAAATTTCAAGAAAATATTTTTTTTAAGTTTTGTTTCGTTGGAACAAAAGATATGGTTATTAGAACAAAATGTAAGTATCGTTTGAATGAGCCTATAAGTCATTAGAATGAATTTTAGTTTTCGTTCGTAGTAGGGTTCAAACGAACATCAAATGAGGCCCTATAGTTGGAATTCTTTAGAAACTCGTTTGAAGCTACTTCAAACGAGAATGCAATCTCGTCCGAACAAAGTTGGTTTTTTGTTAAAGCAGATGCGATTCTTGTTGGAACGAGCTTAGTTTTCATTCAAACGATCTTACTTTTCATTCGAACGATCCCCCACCTCGAAATTCATGTTTTCTTATGTAGGGCATGTTGAAGTCATAACTTTTAAGTACTTTGGATGAAAAATATATTTGCCTCAAAAGTTCCTAGCCCTTAATTTCACCCTTTATGTTTCAAGTATCAAGATTCATAATTCATATGCTTTGAGATCTTGTTTATCCACTAAGCTTGTTTATTTCATATAGAGAGAAGGTGTTTTCATGCGCTGGACTCCGTATATACTGATTGCAGTGTTAGATAGTTGATAAACCTCATTGGTGGATACCAAGGCGCAGGTGGACTCATGTCTTATGGAAGCTTGAGTGGGTGTACTCCTGCATTGCATTATGGAGGATTGGTGTGAGATAGAAAAGCATCGAGGCTTGTAGGGGATCAAGTAGTTGTATAAGTCTGTTGTCTATGCTTTACAAAACCATATCATAGTGATCTGTTGGCTAGACTGTCCGAGGATTTTTCCCTTTGTAGTTTCCTAGTACATCAATGTCTTATGGTCCGATTTATTTATTTTATCTTCTATCACCTTAGACGAATGCTTTAGGTTAAAAGATGAAATTTGGTAAATTAGTTTTCCACAAGAAAAGATCTAAAAATTGATGCTAAGTTTATTTCGGCTAATTTTGTTTAAAGGCCCAATCTTTAAAATGTAAAAAACATAAAAATATCGGACTTGTATTTATTATATTCATCCTTCCCTAAAAGTACATTGTAAGGGACTTTGCGCACTCACCAAGTGGTATCAGAGTGGCTTGTACTAATTGATCGTGTAGATCCTTGTTTAGAGTTATTTAGGGTAGTTTTATATTCTCCATTCGAGTTTTTTTTCTCGATGAAGTCCCATAGTGATAAGTTGTCTGATGTACTTTCTGATGATGATTTTGATTTTCAAGAGTTTAATGATCTTCAAAAACCATCCTGGAAATTTATCTCTTTTGAATTTGATGTTTGCTAAAAGAATTAAAATTCTTCAAAAAGAAAATTCTCGCCTTCAAGATGTTTTGGAACATTGGCAAAATTTTGAAATCAAAGAGATTTCTTTCATGAGAAACTCGTGGACATGTGCCATGATTTTAAAATTTTCGAATTGTTCAAGAAATAGAGTGATGATCGAGTCTGAGTTTTAAAAAAATAATTAACATACTCAAATTTTTTTTGGGTGTGTTTACGTGCTAATGATGATAATGATAAAATAAATTTAGATTTGAAGACATGAAATAAGACTCTTATGGATAAATTCGCCTGAAATGAGGGAGAGAGAGATAATCTTATACGAATTATTAAAAATATGAGGACAGGCGTAAAGTTGGAAGAATCTAATTCTTTTCTTTAGTCTAAAATTTTGAAGTTAAAAGATGAATAAAAATACTCGAGTAGTAGTGGTAGTGACGATATTGGCTTCTCTGATTATAATGCTTTTATTTCTAAAGCCAAGACCATTATTTATTTTAGAGGTTCAACCACATCATAGGGTGTTAGAAATGGTCAACCTAAAGGTCCCATTCCTTATCGCAGTTACATATGCACATACCGTAGTAGGAAAAAACTCCTTAGGCATTTTTGCTATGATCTTAGGAAAGACCCTAGGAAGTTTAAGTCTAGTGTCCCTTTGGTTCCCAAAACTCGACGCGTTAAGTATACATCTATTTGGGTTAGGAAATCAAATTTGGAGGCTTTACATATTAGACTTGTTAATTCTCGTTTGCCTGCATATGACACTTCTCCTGCTATTTCTAACGGGCGATTGTGTTAGAATTGTTTGTCATACTCTAGTTGTACTTCATGACATATGTTAGCTAGTGTTATGATATGTGTATCTTTTGTATTATATTTTTCTTTTATATATTCAAAATTCAAAATTAAAAATACAAAAATATTTTATTTGTCTTTTATGTTAAAGTGTGTTTTCAAAAATGAAAAAAAAATGTATTTTTCTTTTGAAAACTTTTGGACAAACACAAAAAGTTTTTTGATTTTTGTGTATTTTAGTTTTACACATTTAGTATGTCATACTGGTTTGAATCCAATACACATCGTACCTTCCACGTGTTTAGGACATTTGGTTATGATTGTAGATACTTAGATTGTTCTTAATCATGCTATCATGGAGTTGTTTGAAACTTTATTTGATTTATGGATTCGACTTTGTATATGCCTCCATGAATACATGCACAAGCTTTTTGAACATTAACTTCACATGTATAATCAAGCATTGTGAGATGTTCCCCCCTCAATTTTATCATCTATATGTTTATGTGGCTTTGCAGGATTTATGTATGTAAGAACTGTTGCCCTTGAGCTTTATATGATAGATTAAACACTATGAGAGTGCATAGGGAAGGGCTACGAAAGGAGAAAATATCCTTGCCAAAAAGCCATTATTGGAAAGATCCCAATCAAAAGATTAAAGAAAATAAAAATAGAAAAATTAAAAAAAAAGGGCCAACATAGTTTAGTTTGTTTGATCATTCAAAAAGAGATGACTTAAAAAGACTTACGAAAAGAAAAGAAAATATGATACATGTTTATCTTTTGAGGGCGTTTAGGTGAAGTACAGTGGGTTTGCATAAGGAATCCTAGTTATGCAAATTTTGTCATCACCCTATTGATTAGAATCATCAATATTCTAGGCTTGTGTGCATCATGCTTGTTTGTTGATTAACTTCAAGTTATATTGTCACTTGAGACTAAAGCTTAATTTCATAAAATTTTGCAGTCAATTAGAATTATTGAACATATTTCATTGTTTGAGTCATAATTGATTTGTATCTTGTTCATGCCCATTCACTCCATCCCACATGTTTATACACATAGATATTATGCTATTGTGTAAGGCTTAAGTATTTTGTGTCGAGTCTTGTGGTTATTTATTCCTATAAATGTGTTCTTGATTTTCATTGGTCTATTTTCAATATATTATATATGGTATCGTGCTTTGAGTCTTTGCGCTTTATATTTAGCCCATTTTTATCATATGTTTAATCATTTAGATTATTTGCACTTGACTTGCCATATTGTGTGTTTGCTACTCTTTACACCGTCGCATTCCTTATTCCCTTATCCTAATGCTTTAAATTGTGGTATCAAATTTTTTCATATTGGTATCTTATGATCATGCATTTAGGGCGAGACTTTATTTTTACATTATCTTGCTTTGTGTAATTGGATTAATTTCGGACAAAACATTTGAGTCATAGGATAGACTTTGTGTTCGTGATTCCATAAGGCTAAGACTTTGTTTGATGAAGATGTAGTAGCCAAGCTTCAAATATTGGATATTTTTTGTCGAGTTTACTGCCACATTTGTCTTCATGTATATCGAGGATCGCGTAGGTATGAATCCATATAATTTATGAATCCTTGAATTTTTTATTAAGGGTGTTATGTTTTATTTTAAAAATCATTTGGAATATTTTTTAAGAAAATATTTTTCTGAGTTTAGTTTCGTTAAAAAAAAAGATAAAGTCGTTAGAATGAAATGGAAGTGTTGTTCGAACGAACTTGTAAGTTGTAAGAACGAATTTGGTTTTTTTTCGATGCATGGTGCAAACGAACATCAAACGAATCCCTACTATTAGAATTCATTAGAATCTTGTTTGAAGCTGGTTCAAACTAGAATGCAATTTTGTTCAAACGAAGTTGATTTTTCATTCAAACTAGATATAATTCTCATTCAAAGAAGCTTATTTTTTTTCGAACGAGCTGCCGCCTCTAAATATGTGTTTTTCATTTAAGGCGTGGTGACTCATAATTTATAAGGACTTTTGATGAAAAACGAATCTTCATCTATTTACGAAAGTCCTAAGCCCTAAATTTCACCCTTTACGTTTCAAGATCCAAGATTCATAATTCATATACTTTGATACCTTGTTTGGTCATCAAGTTTGTTTGTTTTATCTAGAGCGAACGTGTTTTCATGTGGTGGACACTATAGATTCTTATTGTGGTGTTTGACGATTAATAAGCCTCATTGGTGGTTAGCGAGGCGCATGTGGACTCTTATATTGTGCCAACTTGTGTTTAGTGAACCCCTACGTTCTAGTGTGGAGGATTTGTTAAATATACAAAAGCTTTAAAGCATGTGGAGGATCAAGTCGTTGTGTAAGTCTACTGTCTATGCTTTATAAAACCATATAATAGTGATCAATTCTATGGACCGTCCGAGGTATTATCCCTTCATGGTTTCCTCATACATCGGTGTCTTGTGGTGTGATTTATTTATTTTATCTTTTATCACCTTAAATGCATGCTTTAGGGTAAAAGATAAAATTTTCTAAATTAGTTTTCCACAAGAAAGAATTTAAAAATCGGTGCCAAGTTTATTTGAGACAATTTCGTTTGAAGGTTCAATCTTTAATATTTGAAAAACATAAAAATATTAGACTTATGTTTATTCGATCCATCCTTGGCTAAGAGTATATCGTAAGGTCCGTTGCGCACTCACTTTATGTTTACGTGTTATTGTTATTGAGGTGACTTCTAATCCATTACTGGATTCATAATCATCACATGTATTACACACATGAACATAGTGAAAACCACTATTTATTATACAATCAAGGGGAAGGAGAACATCATTAGAAATAATAGAAACATCTACTTCATAGAGGGATACATTAGGAAAGGGGATAAAGGGGACTCTTTAGCTAACGAGACAGACTCAAAGGGCCTTGGTATAATGGGTGCTGGGATGCATCCAGTAGAGGTCCCGTTCTTTAATACCATAGTTTCTTTGATGTTAGAAATGTTTGATGGCATATTCTGTTGAGTTTCCTTTAGAGCGACCTTTGTGTGTTTAGTAACTTTGATACTGATCGCCGGTTGGGGACGATATTTTTTTTAAAAGGTCTTTATTTCCCTTTGGGTGGACTTTAGGAGTCTAGTCGGATATGTGATATGGTCTTTATAAAGGCGTTTTCTGGGAGAGGGTTTTCAACAAGAGCTGGTGACTTTCCTCACTCAACTATTAATCCCATGGGGGTTTGTTGGTCATATCACGAGTCTCGATCGAAGGCGATGTTTTAAGCCAGAGCGATGTGGAGTCTAGCATACAGAGGTAGTGATTGAGTTTAGGGATGTTGGTTAACTGCCCTTCCTCTGTAGTGGCATCTTTAGTGGGCGAGGTAGTGTACCAATCATGGAAAAGTTCAACGAAAGTTAATTCGGTGGTTCCTAACATACCTACTAGAGCAATGTCATAAGGACATAACACAAGTAAATCTCATTTAATCTCTAGATAGGGATCTTTTATTTTTTTATTCTAACCCATGTTACACGAAGTTCCCCTCGATAGACTATGTGGAGCTTCCTGTAATCTTTGTTTAATCCCCCTTCATAGAGTATTTCCCTTCATGGCTGCACGGATCTCTTTGTTTTGTCCAACCACAGTTTGAGGAGCCCGTGATAGGGAAAGTCTTCTCCCTGGAGATAAAATTGTCCACTCTACCCTTAACGGGGATATTCAAGGCTTTTAGCTATGAATTTATGAACAGATATGTACCCAAGACTGATTTTTCCTTTTTGTTATCTAGCGATGGCAACTTCAAGGGTTCCTTGTTGATTTCTTTAGAGATTGAACCCCAAAATGTATCTTATCTTTTGTATGGTCCGGATAACTAAATTGTGAATGATCGCATCCTATTATATTATATGTGTGATTGGAATGACTAAAAATCCACTGAGGCAGATATCGTGGCTATCGTAATGGGTGCCAAAGATCAAGTTAATGAGATTAAAATTTCCCTTGAGCATAGTCATGGGGAGTGGGATGGATGATTTCCATTTTAGTTGTATATAAGTACCTCTATGAGGGGGAGACTTTTGGTTGAGGATGAAATTGTTGGGTTATGTTATCTTCCAGTCCAATAATACTCATTATATGGGACATGTATATGTATGCATTCCTGTAACTACAACATGTGTTAGTGTAATGGTGGGACCAAGGGATATCCCTACTATAAAGATATTATAGTCCGATTAGGAGATGAGAAGATCCAATTTGTTGTTGGGATTAGCGGGGTATTCTTCGGGCAGATGGATCTCAAGGGGTTATTCTCTACTATTATGGATATGCACATGGTATCTAGTACTTCCATGGGTAATTCATCCCATCCAGTAGCTCAGATGCTCTAATAAATGTCGTTACTGGTATATCAAATTTTCCCTTTATTATTGAAGAACGATAGGCGATCCTCCATATGAGAAGTTGGGTTGTATACTGTTTGCAGTGTGACCTTGCTTATTCATGCAATATATCTTGTTTTCATGGTGCTTTAGATAATCAAGTGGCTCTGTATCTGATAACAAATTCCCAATCTCAAATACTAAGAGATTATATAGATGTGATCTCTTATTCATATTGCTCAAGGCCTTTCATAGGGAGTAGTTACACTTTGTTTGCATTTTCTAAACTTGTGGTTGAGGGTGAATTCATCTCTGGGACCTGAGGATGTGTATTGTTAGTAGATGAGGATATGGTTGAAGAAATCGAAAATCCCTTGTTTGGGCATCTCATTTTTGTATATACAGTCAACATTGGATGTTGGGGATCTCGAACTATGTTGTAGTTGGCTGAAGCCAGTGCCCCTTCTATGTGTAGAGAGTATGGGTTTGGTGCCTATTAGAGAATATGGGTTTTAGGACTATTAATTGTGAGTGGTCACTATTCGAATCATGTGGATGTTATCCAAGGAGTAGACATTTGCCTTGGGTCCTTGGGGCGGGGCTTGGGTGAGTTTTCTATTTTTTAGATCATAGTCTTGCTTAAACAAAACTTGGACCAAATGATACTTTGGTTTTTATGTAATCGGTCCCACCTTTTTTTCGATATATTTAGGTGTGGTGCATATGGAGTAGGTCTTGGACTGGACCTGAGCTTCATTTTCCACGTGTTGCCTCTTAGGAGGAAGTAGGCTCTCAACCTTCTTTCCTCTTCGTACAATAATTGGTTGTGAGCTTTGAACATCCATGTGATGCGATCATTTGCCTTTAACTATTGGTATTTTTTAGTTATCTGCATTGGGGATAGGATACTATGGTTTCTAACTAAGAATTTCCATTGTTTGGTGATAGGTTGATGTGGTGCTTCTGACATTGCCCAGAGAGTGAACTGAGAACGTGTTTAAAGTATTGGGTTAGTGTGTATTATAGTTTGATCCTCAATATGAGAGTGAAAACAAGTGTACTTTTAAGGTATATTCCCCCCATCTAGTGGATTGAATAAGTACTATAAAGGTGATATGCTATATTACTTAGAGAACATTGTCGTACATTTATTCCTATTTAGACGAGTGATCGTCCTCTGATAAGAAGGGGTCATAATAGTTCTTGGAGAGCATGAACTCGGTGACTTAGTGAGATCCGAGATGAATTAGTTATTTTGAAAAAAATGTATGACCATGATGAAGAAGTTCATATGGTAAATGGTGGGCTTGGTCTTAGTTATGATTTTTATGGAGTGCAATTATGTGCATAGATGTTTATCTGCTTGATTATAGGGCTTTTCTCGCATCCTCGATTTTTTATGAACAAGGACGACTAGGTGGAGGGTTAGGTGTTTAGAATAAGAGCATATGTTAGGGCATTGGTGCCGGGGTTGGGTTGATATGGCAGGGGCTTGTTAATGATATTGTTTTTTGTCGGATAAGGGTCTCGACATCAATAAAGTATTGGATGGAAAACATTAAGGCCCAAAAGGGTCAGTAATATGGTCGGGTACTTGGTGGGACTCCTAATGTGCATCGACTCTACAGTTCTTGTCTAAGAAAATAGGGGCGATCTAGTGTTGAGGGATCTTAGGTGATGATCCATTTTTTAGGGAAGCCTATACTTCATTGAAAGGATCTTGTAGTTTGTTGAACTATCTTAGTGGGACCTTGAACTCTTTGGGAGAGGGAATGGCTTGATAATTTCCGAGGGAGTCTCCTTCTTTAAATGGTGTCATGGTGATTTCCACTGCTTGGAAAGTATTGGTAACGGGCATGATGCTGGGTTTGGAATGACCACGGGGGTGGTGATGTGATATATATAAGTTTTGAGTGAGTTCTTTCTAGTGAAAAAATGGTTTGTAGCTCGAGGAGGTTCTTTAGTGGATTTGGTAGTCTTTGCAGCCAAATTTTCCTCGACCTTGCCCACGATATGGTTAAGTTCTTTGAAGTCAGGGACCCATGTGAGCCCGAGTTCATTCTGTACTTATTTTTGGATATTTCAAATCAAGACTTTTATCTAATCATTTCCAAGGGTCAATTGACCATCAGATCAACTTTATCTCTCCTGTGAGTGATGAAATTTCTAACTATCTCTCCTTACTCTTATTTCAACATCTCTGAATTTGTACGTTTAATGTTCATTTCTCATTGTATTCGTACTATTTCATGAAAGCACGAAATAAATTGGTTCGTATTTTGAAGATACCTTCTCCTTCCAATCCTATACACCAATTAAGGGCTCCTCCGGACAAAATAAATGAGAAAATCCTCTTGATAACCCATAAGTTGGTTCATGCTTCCTAAGGTGATAATTTGATAATTGAGCGATAAGGGAACCTGGTCTGTTGTAGGTTTTGAAGACTAGCATCTTGAAATTTTTTGGGGAGTTAAGCTTTAGGATATAGTTCCATAGTTTTAATATTAGTGAGATCATCAATGATTTCAATCTTCCTAATGGATTTTTAAAGGATACACATTTTAGACTAGACCTGCGTGATCTCCTCATTTGGAGGTGGGGGTATATCCTCGTCAATTGGAATAGGGGCCATAAATTTATATCGAGTTGTCCTTGGAAGGCAATGTGCAGGTACTCGGGTTCATGCTGGTATGGTTTGAAATACCCTTTGTGAGGAAAGTGGTACTTATAAGGGTGTGATGGAATTAACACGGGGTCGATTCAAGGACTATCAAGAGAGGATCCTAGGGATTAACTTGTATTGCCTTGGTCGAAATTATAGGTAGTTGTTTAGTGTTAGGCATGCGAGGAATAAGTATGTTATTTCCTATTTAAATCATGGCAATGGCCTCTTGTTGGCATACTTATGCTAAGCTTAGGGGCCTGAGCTCAGATTGCATAGTGTTATGCAAAGTGGTTGTGTTTTCTAGTTGCCACAAGATTTGATCCATTGTATAAGGAGTCTGGCCTTCCTCAGTGGACATGGCGTAATGTGGAGTAAAATTGATTGTTATGAGATGGAATTCCACTAATGAAATCTAAATGACTGCACGGTACATGAACTCAGGTTTCTAGGATAGGAACTTAGAGTGAACTCTCTGCTAATTATAATAATTGCAGAAAACATCGGGGCACTTTCATTCAAGTTTTTATGGACAAAAAGGCTAACAGAAGAAAAATACATAAGGGGAGAATAATCACATATGAATTATATTTTCTCATGCAATTCTTTTAACTATTTTTAGTTGAGTTTGATGGTATTTTATTTTTTGTATTTTTATTTTCGTAGTTACTTTCGAGGGGAAGATCTGAACAGTGTCCCACTGGAATAAGATAAACATGGGCGAGCTCTTGTCTTGTTAGAACGAGGTATGAGGAAATACTAGAATTTGATCTAGTATTTCCTCAAACTAAAATGTTGTTAGGGGAATCCCACGTAAAGGGAATCTTCTCTAGCGATAACTTTCGAATTTATACTTCTGATCTTCCTTTTAAAGGGAAATATGATCATCCTAGAATTTGAGGGGTTTTGGAACATCTTTTGATGTTCTAAAATTTTGTAAAAATTTCATCAGAGATATTGACCCATAAGTATATGTTATTTTTATTCAATATGGTGTGTTCCTAAAGCTTTTTCTATAAGGAAAGGGGGTGATGTGACTTGTTAATTGGTGGATTACGTTTCATTGCCATGGATCATGATATACCAGGCCACTTGGATAGATAAAACTACAAGGTACATGTGAAACCACATTACCCTGCTACTAGATAATTATGAAAGGTTATTCAGTATAACCGAGTGGTGAAAAAGCCTCAAACTTTCCCTTTCACTAAGACTATGGGATCAAGCTATGAGTTGTTCGTATAGCATAGCAGATGAATGGGTGAAAAGGGTGAGGGAACTCATTAGTGACAAGACATTCTACGAAGAGACTTTTCAAAAGTATTATCTCTATAGAGGTAGTAAATTCTCGAAAGTACGAACCTCTATTTTGGGGAGAGGTGAATTTTATGAAATATGAATGTTCTTTTTGATAAATTTACTTTCCTAAAGTACAAAATGCTTTCGGGAAGTTTCTTAAGACTATGTAGTGAATGATGCAAAATAGGTAGTCCTTATTTTTGTATACTTTAATGTTTATTTTATCGTGAGACCCTTCGCACGTACACGATCCTGTACATGGAGACCTAAAAACATATCTAAGTTGTGAGGGATTCTCAATTAAGAACGCTAAATAGTTCTAAAATTTACATAAATTAGCCATAAAGGAGAGAAATATTAAGTCTAGTAAAAAGAAAGCTTATAGATAGTTCGATTCTCTTGATTTTTCCTCTGTGGAGTCTCCACTATGACGTAGTTGAGAATCCGTCTACTGTGTGCAATATTGATTTTCAATTAATGAAAAAATTTACCCAACAGAGTCTCTAGTGTGGTGTATCAGGCTCCAAGTACTGGGGGAAGAGAGACTTTTTATGTTACGGTAGGCGCGAGAGTGCTTATCTATCGATTTGTCACCTTCCTCTGAGATCGAGTTATCAGTCCAATGTTGGACTCAGTTAAATGCCCCTGGAAGATGTTTAACTCCATGTTTAGGTTATGTCTAATACCCCTGGTTCTTAGGTTTATAAAACAATGTGTGTTTTGTGTAATAAGGGGTTAAGTTGGTTTGTTTAGAGTCACCAGTTTGGTTTTGTACAATAATAAACATAAGATTCAGAATAGCTCTTTCGGGATAATCTTGACACATATTTTAAGTATGCGGTTGGTCTAGAGATTCTTGTGGTGTAGATTCAGGAAACTAGTTACGAGTAGGAAAGGTATTAGGCACCCCCACTTACTTTCCATGCTTCTTTAATGCTTATTATTACTCATTAGATTAATTGACTTCTTTTTATAATGGGTTTTGATATGTTATGTTGAGAATACCTTAAACGTATATAGGTGGTTAGGTAGGAAAGTTGTGTCAGTGAGCGGTGTAAAAACGTCACTTGAACCGCTCCATGTACATTAGATTTCTTGTGCATGAATCCGTGCTTGTTTTCTTATAACATGTGGCCATTAGTATTTATGTAAGTGTGTGAGAGATCTCGGCTTTAAGATTGTTTAATATATCTTTTTCGGTTGGGGAGAGATAAAAAGTTGAGAGATAGGTGCATCTTTGTTATAATTAATGTATATGTGTTTTCACATTTTTATGGATTTGAGAATTTGTATTTGTATATTTATGGAATCGCGCCTTGAGATACTCTGATATATCATTTTTATTACTTAGGATTAATGGATGATAGTTGATATATATGTGCATCTCGATGGAGACAATATATCAAGTCCTACCATCAAGGATCAAGCTCATGAGAAAGACTCGATATTGTACCTACATGCTTATGTGGCCACAAGATCAAAGCCTACGTAGTTTGGTTATGTACTTGATGGATATCCATTTGAGAGATTGAATATATTATTCAGGCTTGGGATAGTTAGATATCTCGTTCCACTTATGTATATGTTAGTTTTTTAGAGTTAAGATATTGGTGCATCTTTATGCAGACAACATATCAAGACACATGTTTTTTAGGCTTGAGCTCATGAGTAGGACTCAATGTTGCGCCAGCATACTCATTTCCCCATGAAATCAAATCCTACATAGTTCAATTGTGTACTTGACGGGTATGTGCTTGAGCGATTGAATGTATTATTCTTCCTTGAGATAGTTGACGTCTCATTATAGTTATGTATATGTAAGGTATTTAAAGTTAAGAGATGGGTGCATCTAGGTGGAGACAACATATTAAGAGACATATTATAGATTCTAGAGTTCACGAGGAGGACTTGGTATTACGCTTACGTATCGTGTGACCACGAGATCAATGTCGACGTAGTTTAATTGTTCACATGCTCCAACAGGATACATCTACAAGTGTAGGACTTCTACTGGGAGGAGGAGGACTGGTGTATGGAGGGTAAGAATATAAGTGGACCCGGAGATCACTCATATTCGCATATACCATTATAATATTAGGTGATCACTAGCTGAAAGGTATGGTGTATCAGACTAGTTTTCATGTGCAAGGCTAAGGATGCAATGTTTTATACATCCTTGGCTATGAGGGTAGAGGTAGAAATTGGGGGAGTTTAGAATAGGGATGGATGAATACTTAAGAAATAATACATTGTGGGACATATTATGAGGCTTGGTCTTCACGAGTTTATCTCGGTATAGTTCCAACAGAACTAAGAAGACTTGGGATCAAAGCCAAATTAATTCCAACAAATGGGGCATATTTACAAGTGGAGGGGAAATGTTATCGATTATACAATATACATCATTACTGTATTTACGAAGGTAGTCCTAAATATAGCATTTTGTTGTGTAGGATTGATATATTTATATGTTAAAATAATATCTAATCAAAGGCTGATGTTTGCCAAGTATTTGGATATCAAAACACAAATTCATGTGTCATCACATGAACATGCTTTATTCATCTGGAGAAGTGGTGGGAGTAGTTGTATTTTAGACTTTAGCTCTATGCAAATTTTCGAACTAACTTGGGTCACTATCAATTTCCTTAAAGTGATTTTAAAAAAGTATGTTTCCATGTTTTTAATGGTCGTTATGGCATTTTATTAGCGGTGTTTTAACATATGATCATGCCAAGTCAATTAATAGAGATACTAGATTAAAAACTAGACGTTTAAAATATATACACTATAAATTTCATTCTCAGACCCTTAAATTGGGGCCGGGATAAAGGAGGCAAACATTTATGTAAAATTTATTGCAATATATATATGGGGTATTGCCTCAAAATTTAGGGAGATCTTTTTTACCCTCATACTAAAAGATAAGATTTTAAGGTGTGGGTGTCCTTTTTTCTTGTATTTTTTAGTTGGACAATACTTCGCCTATTATATTTCTCAAATTTTTTGTCCCCAGTTGGGCAGGACTTTGACTAGAAGTGTATGGTTTTTAGAAATTTCTATGAGTGTTTTCTCTATTTGGTACTCGAAAGTGATTTAGCGAAAGTAAGAGATTTCCTTTCGAGTGAAAAGAAAATTTTGTAAAGTACGAGCTTGCTCAGAACTTTCAAAATGAGGTCGACTATCTCAGACGCTCGAGGGGGGGGGGGGGGGGGGGGGGCGAGAAAGTTAGAAATAGGACCGTTATCAGGTTTTAGGACTATAAGTGATTTTCAAAGTTCTTTCGGTTATTTTCTAAGTCTTTTTGTGATTTTTGAAGTCTTTGGTGATTTTCGAAGTGCTTTAAAATGAGAGGTGGGAGCCTCTATATTAAGGGAACTCGACGAGTTCTTCTACCATTCAGCAAAGGGATGATGGATGGTATTATTAGATAAGTCCACTATGTGGGCGATCATGATTATTCTCTCTAGCATGGATTATAATATTTTGTTAAAGGAGCTTTAGAGACTTTGTCGTTTGATAGAGAGATGATTAACGTTGTTTTTAGATAAGGTCCCCATGTGGGCAGTTGAGATGAATTGCTCTGAAACGGATTTTACTAAATGGTAGAAGGACCTCAAAGCCATTTCTCGTTTAGCCAAAGGAGCCCAACTAATCTTTCGGTCCTCTTTGGATTACTTTTATTTTCAATTTTTACCCCAATAGTCTTTTTTTGCAGTTTTTGGCCCTTTTTGGTATCCATTTGGGGTTATTTTTCTCCAAGACTTAGGTGGGGACAAGTTGAGGGTCCGAGGCTTGGACGAGGCCTTATTTAAGGCATTTTATAAGGTGAAGTAGAAGGATCGACATCTTGATAGTATATTGGGATGTCCATAGATTCCCCTGCAAAATGAAAATCATATTAAAATAAAGCAAGAACTCATATGCATATAGTGGTCAAGATGAAGTTGACTTGGTCAAGGAAGGCAATAAATGGCTTCACAAGGTGATCGAGATTGTCTAATAATGTTGTGTTTGAAGGACAATCTGAGTGGACTACTATATCCACGTGATGACCCACGGGTGGTTATCCTTATGTTGCAAAAATGCACAATTCAAAGGATTCTTGCTAACAATTAAAACTTTGCAAATGACTATTTTATGACTTTTTCAAGGTTAAAGATGTCAAAAAGGAAGTTGCAATCATATCATCATCCTCTGATTGCCTTTTGGGGGGATAAGATGTTCCACATGGGAGCAATCAAGTTACAAGTGATGGAAGGTACACGTCTAACCTAAAGCACACAAATAATGAAGTCCTTATTCATGGACATGAATTCAGCCTCAACCTATAACATCATTTTTGGTCATGTGGTTCTGAAAAAATTATAGGTTGTTGCATCCATTATCCACCAGGTGATGTAATCAAAGGAAATTTAGGTAGTGGCTTTGCAGTGATACTTTACTTAAGTTGAGGAGAGATAAATACTAACAATTGCCTAGTAGCTTGAAACTCAGGACCCATAAGATGAAGAAAAGCTAATTAGCGTGTAAGAAACCAAAAAAATAAAATCATGATATTGGATCGTGAGCATCCAACACTGATCATTTATATCGAATCATCCATTGAATCGATGATCGAAAGGAATTAGTTGAGTTACTTAAGAAGTGGAGCAATGTGTTTGCATGGAGCTATGAGGATATACCAGTCATTAAGGCGGATGTACTCTCACATGACCAAATGTGGTAAAGGAAGCCAAGTTATTAAAACATAAAATAAGGGTCTTCATCGAAGAGAGATTCATTTCCATAGAGGTGGAGGTATACAATCTCCAAAAAGAAAAATTAATTAAAGATCTTAAATACCCGAGTTGGTTATTAAATTTGGTCATGGTTAAAATTCTGAATGGGATGTTAAGAATGCGTGGTAATTTTATGGATCTCATGAACTCTTAAGTTTCATTGATGCATATTCGAGTTACAACAAAATTTTTATGAATCCAGAAGATAGGGAGAATACCTCATTTGTAACTAGTACGTGAACTTATTAATACGACATTATTCCCTTTGGGATTAAAAGTTTTGGAGAAATAAAACAAATTTGAAGATGTACAGTTGTGTTTCTTGGCTTATTTTGTGTCAAAATATTTTATTTATTAGATTAGGGGAGTTTATTTTTAGTTCAAGAATATATCCTTGGCATTTTTTGTGTATCTTGATGCTTTAGGTTCGTACATGCCTCTATTCAAGTCCGTGTTGGCTAGGATTTTATCGCTTCATTAACTGAGATATGCTGATAGATTTTTAGACCTTTTGAAATATGTTATATGACTCATGATGCACTTTGGATAACCTATATACCTGTTTCCCAAATTTCATACACTTTTTTTTTTTATCTTTAAAGTATTACATTTTTCAAACTTGTGTAAAATAAGCCATTTGGAATCATTTACTTTCAAAAAATCCTTCAAAATGGATATTTTTTTAATATGTATTGTCAGGTGTAGGAAAGTGTATTAGGTGTAGGGAAACCGTGTGAAGTATGTGGAAACAAGAAGTGAGAACATAAGTTTTTTCCATGCGCACGAATTTTTCCAGGATGCCCATATTTTGTCATTTTTTATGATCGTATGCATGGAAAAATGCCTCCGCACCATAGACATCATTGAGTGAGGGAAAAAATTACTGTAAAAAAGAAGTTTGGGTCCATTTTTAAATTAGAAATCTTACTTCCCTCAATGATTTTTTTAAATTTAAGAGCTAATCTTTCTCTCTCAAAACCCTAAATGAGATTCGATTTTACCTCACTTTTATTTCTATTTTGTGTTAGTGATTTTGAGTCATCATCAAAACAATCTTAGAAAAAATCCTTCATTATTTATAGTTGAAATTCTTTACATATTCGAGGATTTTAAGTAGAATTCTCTAATCTCGATGTGTTGATGATAAATGAAATTGGATTCTTCTCTCTCTGTAAGCTTTGGAGGACTTCATTTTAGAGTTACAAGAATGGGTGGAGTTTAGAGTATTAGAGGATTACAAGATCTTGTTGGAATTCAATCTAGGTAAATATTTAATCTCTTGTAAAAGTATTCATGTTTCTAGTAGATTAGTCGTAGCATCCTAATATATTTTCCCCTAGGTGTGGTCTTTTCTCATCTATGGTGATGTTGTGCTTATTCTTGCATTACCATTTATTCATAACACATAACCTAACATAAGATTATATTAGATTTACAATTGATTTAGGTTGATAGATGTTTGTATCTCACATAATTGCAATTTAATTAATGTCATTTGGCTAGATCTCACCAAATCCGAAATTAACTTGAATTTAGATCTAATTGAATCTATGTGTAGATTTCTCATCTTGTATAGTGGCAATTGAACTCAAAGTCTTTCAAATTGATTTTGAATTGATATCATAACACTTTCTTTGAATCTAAAATTGGATCTAAGAATTTTAAGGAATGATTTTAATAAATTGCCAAAGTGAGCGTGAGGTTGATTTACAATGGATTTAAACAATTTATTTTAAATTGGAAATGAATTTAGAGTATGTATAATTGACCACTTTTAGTACCTTAGTAAAATAAATTTCAGCATTTTCAATTGTTATCAGAGAACGATTTCTCTTTTTGGTATTAACATCCCAGTTCATGGTTTTATACCTTACTTGCATGTTCCTTGTGCTTTTTATGCTTGTGCGTTCATTTTTTATCTCTTGTGATTACTTAATGGATAACATGTGTGATTATATCTTGAGTGGATTTCGTTCTAGTTTGCCAAGACTTACACATGATAGGAATTTCTTTATGAACAATAAATTTAAATTCCTTATTTTCCAAATTGATGAGAATTCTTCTCATAGGAACTTTTGTGTTCGTATTATAAATTCTCATCTGAATTTTGATGGTTATGATGATGATGATATTGAATTTATATGTTCGGTATATCACAAGCTCATGAAAAAGTATTTCAAATCACAAAATAAGAACGATAAATCAACTACTAAACTCAAGTTAGTTGAAAAACAAAAAGCTTCCTTGATTAAGGAACTTGATGATTCTAGCCAATTGTTCATTTTTAAGAGCTGTCTTAAGAGAAAATATGAAACATGTTGAAAAAGAAAAACTTGAGCTATTGGACTTGACTTGTGTTTTGAAAATAGAAATGAACACTTTGAAAGAATAAAATAAAGGTTTGAAAAATCTGAAATTCAAAGTATATAAATGTTTGTGAAAAGTTTGAGTTGGTTAATATTTGGTTTTGACACTTGAAAATGTGAAAATGGAAATTCAATGAGCGAAGTATCTAATTGTGACTTTGAGAAGAAATTTTCTTCACTTGACAATGAATTAGCCTCATCAAAGAAAGTTAAAATTGATCTTGAAGATCATTCAAAGAAACTTGACAAAATTCTTTTGGAAATGACTTATTCTTCTTTAGAATTTAACGCGACTTTTTTGAAAAGGATTTTGACATATGTACCAATATGAATGGATCAATCTTAGTTTAATCTGAATGACAAAAGTCACGGTTTCAAAAAAATATTTTTTGTTGCGATAAGTGTTTTGGACAAAAACGGAAGTGATCAAAATATGTTTAAGGGTCGTTATTTTGAAAAGGGAAAAGAAGGTTTGAAAAGACCTTCGAAACCCTACATTTGAACATTTTGTCACGAGAAATGGTCGTTTGAGAAATTTTTTTCTACAAGTTGTTTAGTAATCAATAAAAATTCTTCCTAGGGTATGTTTGCACTCATTGTCATAAACTCAAAAACCTTAAAGATTTTTGTTTCATGCATAGGAATTCTCACTTTGGTTCACTTTCACATGAACTTGATCCTTTTTATTCATGTGATGATTTGGAACATAATTTAAATGTGCATGTGACCAAAGTCAAAGAGTTAACTATGTATTGTTTTAGGTATTTTGAAAAGAAAAACACTTTTCGGAGAAACATGATTTTGGTTTTAAACTTGCCTTATGTTCATCCTCACTTGCAAGGAAGTAGGAGTTTGGGAGTGAAACAAAATTTTGTGAATAAGAAAAGTTTTCAAAAAGGATAAAAAGTTAAATTTAAGCCTCTAGCTGTGACAAGGTTTCTAACTAATTCCACGAATCTCATGTTAAATAATGTTTGGTAGAAGAAAAATGTGGTTGTTGTTGGCATGTGTGTTTCCACCCCCTAAAGATGAGTTGTCGTCACGTGTCCCTTCACCTCTCATTGATACCAGAGAGATTATTACTTCCACTTGAATTATTAGGTTCTTGTCATAGCTAGTATTTTGTTATCTCCTGTTTCATATCATGTCCTAGGATATGTCATTGGTGTCAATTTTCTTTGTGTATAGTTTGTTATGATCTATTTTCTCAAAGGTCGCTTCTTTTGATTTGTTTTTTGTGTCTCAATTAAGAAAAATCCAAACAGATTTTGAGTTTGTTTATTTTGTGTGAGAGTGTCATGTGATCCATGTTTGATTTTCTTCTCTCATACATTATGTTATTTGTTTGTTCCTTTGGATATATTCATGAAAATTTCAAAAATATGTTTGATTGTTTGATATTTGTTTTAGGAGAGAATTGTATTTCTGTGGTTGGTCTTTAGTTATCTTATCATTTGGAGAGTGAAAGATGCATTTAGATTTATATATTTACACATTTGAGTTTATTTTCATTTTCTACATAATATGCTTATGTTTTGAGGAACATAGAAAGATTTTGTATTTTTGGTACTTTTGGTCAAATCATATAAAAATATGTTGATTACATAAAATGATATTTTATGGCTTATAATATGTTTTGAGGATTCAATTGTTGAATCTGTGTAGTAAATTTAAGCTTTTCAAAAATATCATGAATACATTGACTCTAGTTTGTATTTAATGACTTGAATGCTTGTCTTCACATTACATGACATAAACTAACAATTGATATGATAAATTGTCATTTCTACAATCATTTTCAAACTTACTTAAAAATCAATCTTTCATGAGTTTCAAAAGTGCTCCATGGTCTATATGAGATCAATGTGAGAATTTTATATGTTTAACTTGAATATGGACCATTTTGAATGCGTTAATAAAGGCTACCATTAGTGAGATAAAGCCCAATTTGAATTTAAGTATCATTACATAGGTGTCAACTAGGTGTATGAAATTAATCAATGGAAAAATCCAATGTGTGAAAAGAGCCACAAGCTAAGTTCTTAACAAGAATTAAAAACAAGATAGGGCTTTAGCATTTCAAAAGAAATTGTTACTTTAGTTTGGAATTCACAATCATTAGAAAATCAACACTTGTAGAGGGAGTTTTGTAAGTGGATTTGTAATTTAAGATTAAACTCAGGATCGTATTGCATTTTCTCATTAAAGTTTGCTTAATTTGCCAATTAATGCAATTTAATCTTTAATGTTGTGTCTTCTATTTCTATGCACATACAAGACAATGATTCTTATGCTACTTTAGTTGTGTTTCAAATAATAATTGAAAATGTTTTCATTTGTAACAAATTTTTCATTTGACATATCTAAAGTAGTTCTACATTCTTGTGAATGTGATTTTGTTTTATTTGTCAAATTGTTTGTTCTTTAAGATTTTCCTTAGTTTTTTCTGGTATACACTTGTAATTTTGGTTTGTATTATGATCATTCTTTGGTCATATCTTTCTTGAGCATCTTGTGGATCTGTCATATGGTTCTCATGATTGAATTAAGGTTCATTTGTTCAAGACAATGGTGTTTATTGGTGATTTATGATTAAGGGGGAGAACATTTTTCAAAGGACTAATAAATTTGTAATTTGTTAGTTGATAAAGTGTGAATTTGTGCAAAACTGTCTGAACTAGTTCTTTGTGACTGTTCACATGACAGTGTTTTCCCCTGTATGCACAGTCCCATGTTTTGGTACATTGCAGTTTATTTTTTAATATATGTGTATTTTCTTATATCTCTCCTGTATTTATACCTACTTCTTTGGTTGTTGTACCTCTATATCATCCTCTTGTTTCTTTACTAGTGACCTTATGTGATTTCGTGGATGATTGTTTGATCCTTATGTGTAATAACTTAAATTTTTATAGTCCAACATTTGATTTGCTTGATATGCCCTTGGTATTGTTATTTTAACATATGAACTTGATATTCTCTTTGTGTACTTGGATTGAGAGTTGTACATTTTGTGAGCTATTGTGTCTTGGGACATGTATTGTTATAATTTATGTTGTTTTAGGTATAAATTTTGATCTTGATGATGCATATACATGCTTATTCATCGCTTACCATGTTTCGTGAGTATTTAGTCTCATTTGGGTTGATTTTTTTATCTTCATCCATTTCACAGATTCTTGTCATGCTACTTTTGGACATATGTCCTTCTTGTCATATATTCTTTTGTTTATTCATATTTTCCATGTTCATGCCCACTTACCTTATGTCTGTCGTTTCATCATACTTATATTCCCATCATGTTTTGCATGCTCCATAATTTTTGATTTGCCATGATTTTCATGATTCTTTCTTTTCATGTATAGCTTTATGGGCAATGATATTTTCCTTAGTGGAGTGTTATATTCTTTTGGGTAAGATACATTCATTTTAGGGGGAGCTTTTATCTATTTATTTACGATGTTATTATTTTGTGGATGTTTTCCCATGATACACTTCTTAGACTTCATGGTACATATTATTTGATGTTAGCATGCATTTCTTGTGTAGTTTAGTTGTTGATATCAGATGAAAATTATTTCTTTATTATTCACTATATCTTTTTACAATTGATATCTTCAGATTTGATTTTTTGGATACCCCAGATGCGATTTAGGGGGAGAATTATTTTGTGTATATCCCACATGCGATTGATTATCATGTTCTTATTTTTACTATATATATGTTCTATCTCTCGCATCGTTTGAGCTTTATGGTTTCACTTATCCTAGTATTATCTTCTTTACATTTGCCTATATAAGGCAAGAAGGGAGAGAAAATATTATCTGCGGTAATGCATTTATTCAGGGATAGTTCCTACGCAGGGGGATCTTTTACCTTTACATTGATATTACATTTGCTTGATGGTTAGTGTTGTTTGAATTTTATAGGATATCATCATAGAGAATCTCAGTTTGTTATGTCCATTATTAGTTTACATTGTCATTTCTAAGGTTATGGGTGATGTAGACTAATGTTTAGGACTTTATTGTATTTTGTGGGATTTTCATGTATTTTGGGCATTTGAAATATTTTGGGATTTTTTCCACGAAACAACCAAAGGGGGAGATTTAAGATTTAGAGTTATGTTTTTTGGCTTATTCCATGTCAAAATATTTTATTTTTTGGACGTATAGGAGTTTGCTTTTAGTTTGGGAAGCTATCTTTGCCTTTTTTGTTTCTCTAGATGCTTGAGTCCCATACATGCTTCTATGCATGTCCTTGTTGTCTTGGATTGCATCTCTTCATCGACTCAGAGACTTTGGTGGATTTTTAGACCATTTTGGAGATGTTATATGACCCATAATGAGCTTTAGGATACCCCCACATACCTTTTGACCCCATTATATATATAGTTGTTATCTTTAAAATGTTATGATTTTTAACTTGTGCAAAGAGACCTATTAGGAATCATTTCCTTTAAAAAAAATCCTTCAAAATGCATTTTTATAAATATGTGATGTCACGTGTAGGCAAGACGTGCGAACGACGCAAAAACAAGTAGTGAAGACAAAAGTTTTTTTTTATGTGCGTGATTTTGTCCAGAATCCCACATCTTATCATTTTTATGATCATGTGCATAGGAAAAGGGTGTTGTGTGGGAAAATTTTCAATTTTTCCTTAAAATACATTTTGGCTCCATTTTCAAATTATAATTCTAAATTCCCTAACTAATTTTTTCAAGTCTAAGAGATTATTTTTCTCTTTCTAAAAATCCTAGATAAGATTGATTTTACCTCATTAATATTGAAACATTTTGGGACTGATCATCAAAACAACCTCAAAAACTATCCTTCATCACTTACCATTGAAGATCTGAGGAGTTGGAGTGGAATTCTCCAAAGTAAATGTGTTTAAGCTAATTAGAAGTGTACTCTTCTATCTCTACAAGATTTAGAGGAGGTTTTTTTAGAGTAACTAAATTGGAAAAATTTTTGAGGGTTGGAGGATTACAAAAGCTTGTAAATAGGAACTCAAGTTAGGTAAATGTTTGGTCTCTTATAAAAGTCTTCATGTTTATAGTGGATGAGTTGTTACATCCTAAGGTCTTTTCCTCTAGGTGGAGTTTTTCCTTATATAACTTGGTACGGTTCTTATTGTTGGATTAACATATATCCACATGATACAACCTCACATAAGATCAGATCTACAATTGATTTAGGTTGCTAAATATTTATATTCCAAATTATTGCAATTTAATTGACTAGTATGGCTAGATCTCACTTAATCTCAAATTAACTTAAATTTGGCAATATTTGAATCTATGTGTCGATTTCTCATATTATCTAGTAGTAATTGAACTCAAAGTCTTTTGAATTGATCTCATAACACCTTCGTTGAACTTAAAATTGTATATAATAATTGTAAGATTAAATGCTTAATAAATTCCCTAAGTGAGTGCGAGGTTGATTTACAAGGGGTTTAAACAAGTAATTTTTAAAATGACCATGAACTATGAGTATGCTCTAGTCAACCCCCACACCTTCTAGACATTATCGCAATAAATTTCTGCATTTTCAAAATTGTTACTAGACAAATTAGGAAAATTATGGAGTTGTAAGTTGACGATATGCTGACAAAGAGAAAAGGGACCACGACCACATACGTGACCTCGACCAGTCTTTTGATATAATGGAGGAAGTAAAGATGATGTTGAACCCTTATAAGTGTGTGTTTTGTGTTAGACAATTTAATTTCTTTAGCATTAACTAGTGGGTCTCACTCAATTCCATCAAACTTCTGTGGACATACATGGTTAGGTGTTGTTATATGGATACGTAATCCTCAACATATCCTAAGTCATTATAAAAGGACTCTCGTTCGAAGATCGGACATATTATCTCACGGAGATCCTCCAAATAAGAGCCTTGCTCTTTTGGAGCTTGTCTGGATCACCAAGAATGTGGTCACTACAATAAGAGGGAGTCTCCATTGAGAGAGACTCAGGGAGATTCGAATAACACACCCCCACTTTGAGAAGCCCTAAGAACCTGAATGCGGGGATATTAAAGAAGGTTCATGTTGTAAGGATGGGAACAATTCATTTATCATTGGTTGTGCACCTTTCCTAAACCATAGTTATATGGACATAGAAATAGTGAGGACTAGGGATAAATAGGACTAAAAGATATTAGCTTAGATCCATTAAAACAATGATGTGATAAGCTTATTATTCACCTTTAAACATAATGTCATGGTTTTACATTGAAGACCATGGAAGTATAAGATTATTATATATGCCACAGACTAAGATGGTAACATGCCATGTCCAAAGGCTTGGGGAGAGTAATGTCCCAATGGACGTCGAATATTTATTTAAAACCATTGGGCATGGCAAGGTACTATGTCGTAGCTCAACTCAAGAGCTAACAAAGTTAATAGACCCGAAAAAACATAGAAGAAAAATCTAGAATCCATACTAAAGTCATGGAACGTAAAAAAGAAATGAAAAACGGGTTTTTATTCCGTTTCCCCGAAAATATACCCAATATGGGATTGGGGATGAATTGTGTATATGGGGTTTAATGGAAAATTTAAAATCTTTCTTAACTTATTGTAGTATTTAATTTAAATATGATAATCCTAATTATAAGTGCGGAATTAATCAATAATAAATATAGTTGTGTGTGTGTGGGTGTGTGTGTGAGAGAGAGAGAGAGAGAATAATGTAATTTTAAAAATAGGGATTTTAATATGGTCTGTACTCTACCTATGTCCATGCTAGAGACAACACCCAAGAACTCCATTATCTCCAGTAGACTTATGGCCGAACCATAACCTCACAAGGAACACTACCATATAAACTACAACCGACAAGATGCTAAACTCAGCATTGCCCAAGAGGAATCCACTAAATAACCTAAGGTCTTTAAGTGACTCAACTACCCGAAACTATGGCTCTACCAGCTAAGAAGATACAATGAATACTAAGATTTATGAATGAAACATAAATCCAAATAGATTCACTAATAATGTAATAGTGTGTTTACTTTCTCTTTCTAAAAATCCAGGTGAACAAGTATCACAAGTATATAGCTAAAATGGGTTTTAGGGTACGTCTTTATCACAAGTGGGTGTTAGGATGGTGATTATATTAAACAGGAATTGGGATTGTGAATTTAGGTTCAAGTGAGTTTTCTAAAATCTATTATTTTAAGTAAGTTTCTCGGTTTAAAATTCCTAAGTAGGTATTCTGCTTACTTTCTTAAAATTCAAGTAAGGGATGAAAAAAGCTAGTTTGCATAAGATTTTCTTAAGGAGATTATGTTGTAATCTTGGGTGATTTGATATGGATGAGGGGAGGCTTTATTTATAGTGTTAGGAGGATTCCACATGCTGATAAAATGGTTGATATTCATATTGGAAGACATACGATATTAGGATGCAAGTTTGGATAATTTTACATATAGTATTTCTAGACACCTTACATTTAATCTATTAAAAGACCAAGTTTAGTCGACTAAAACTCTTTCGTTTAGGGTTTATCTGGTGTCTTGAAGGTTTAGTTGGGTGTACAAAATTTATCTTACTAAAACTAATTTTAATCGACTAAAAGAATGGTTTAATCGACCAAAGCTACCAAATTTCGGGTAAAATAAATTTGGGTTTGCAACTATGCTTTGGGAAAGGTTTAGGGTCTATTAATGTGGGTTTATATGTGTAGGTTTTGAGAATATACAAGGTAAAACATGTTATTATACTTTTGTACAATGGTTCCTAAAGTACAACAAATTAAAGTAATAATTAACTGGGCTTTTGAGCATTATTTGTATTTATTGAATCATCAATTATGGGCTTGTGATGTGATTCTTACTTAATTTGATCTCCATACATTATGGGATGTGGTGTAACTTTCTTGTTTAACTAGTTATGTCCAAACAGTGCTTGAGGCTTTGAGAGCTTGGGATTTGACGCAAGCTTTAAGTCAACTTCAAAATGGCTTATGATTTTCATTATCTCGGCTATAATATTCATTGTATTTTTATTGATATGGTTGTATGGATGATGTCTTCCTGGTAACATGTCTCATAATGTATGGAGTGCTTGTTTTGATATCAAGTATACTTTGAGCAAATATAGTGAAGTTATGATCTTATATCAATAGTGTTGTCATCATACAACATCCTTTTTGGTTTAAAACATTTGGTTTCCCATGTTCAATTAATCACAAAAAGTTCATCTCACAAAAAGTTAGATACTATAAGTGGAATTAGTGAAAATCAAAAGTAATAGCCATGACATATGATTAAAAGGTCACGTCCTCTTCTTCATCTTCATTATCACCTTCAACGGTAGTATCAAAATTTTTATCTCATTATTGAAAGGTCGGGTCTGACTCTTGTTGACTTATATACTCAACTTCCCTAAGCTCAGCCTCACAATTAGTGTGCAAACGATCATTGAACTTCCAGTGGAAAATGACATCCTTCGTGTAAGGAAGGTTCTTGGCTACCCTCAGTCGTATCTCTTTGTAGTTTTAGGTGTAAGCCTTGTTTTGGACCATACAATAATCTCTATAAGTTCTAAATTCGGCCATGACTTCCCCCCAGCCTTCTCTAGTAGCGCGTCATAGTAATGATTGTCCTTTTTCAAGACTACGTCATGTTTTTTTCAACCTTCGTTATAACCTCAACATGTTTATAAGTTGTGGAGGAGAGTTTGACCTCAAGAACAATAATCTTCTTATCCTACTCTGCGACCATCCTTTAAGTATTAAAGCATTTCTTCTCACTCCATAACCTTACTTAGTTGTTCCTCAACAACGTATTTGGCCTTTTTAGTTGTTTCAACTTTGGTCGTTTCCTCTTTTTTTAGCTTCAAAAGTTATGACAACGAACTTTTTACCTGCCTTAAATTAAGATTTTTGGGCCTCTTCAACCTTGGCCTTATTGTAATACCCCACATTTTTATGATATTAAATAATTATGGGTTTAATTAGTACTGTTGGATTAATTAAATTAAAAAGTTCGAGAAATTTAATTTTTAATTGATTCGAATGTAAGATAATTATTCACTAGTGTGACAAGGGTTAATACTTATTGATGGAAATCATTGATTATTACTGTGGGTATATGGAATATGGAATTATATAATTTTTATAAATTGTCGGAGTGCAAAATACGACAATTTGGGATTTTAAGTCAGGACACATGTGTGAGTCCTGTCGGGATTAATTGTATGAAATAAAAAGATAAATTATTTTTGTGTAGCTAGTACGGTAATTTTGAGTGCACCATTGAGTCTGAAAGCGTCCAGATAGTCATGAAACTCTATCCGGGAATTTTATTTGGACTACGGGTAGTTTTAGGCCTAACGGGCATCCCGAAGGGGTATCTTTGCCCTTTGGATGTTTGGGATGATATTATGGACGAAAATTAAGAAATTAAATAAGGAGGTACATGGTTAGAGGGGAGTTATCAACTCTAAACCTACGTGAGAGAAATTAGAAATGCACAGAGGATGAAATAAGAAACCATAGGAGTTCTTGGTGCCTAACTCAAGAAGACACACCAAAAACTATACCAACGTGTAGAACGCGAGACGAGGAATGCACCCATACCCATATCAATAGACGATCAGACCTTTGAAATTAAGACAAGTGTTTAATTGTTGCAATATATAGCAACAAGCATGTTCATATTAGTGTTGGTGTATTATATTCACTATTTGATTCATAAGTTTTGATGAAATTGGAGGATTAATGTCATTTATTAAAATCTCGAGATTAAAGTAGGATAAATCCCTCAGGTAGATAGTTTAGAAATCTCAAATTGATGAGTATTGATGATGGAAGAAATTGAAATTGATGTTTTTGTATAAAAATTTGATGAACTAGGATTTTGAATTGTTAAATTAGGGATTTTGGATTTTATAACTGATTTATGATGAATTAATGGTTCAACGTTAAGGGAAATCATTTATACATGTTAGAACATTAATTATGATTGTTGTTTTGGTGTTGGGGTGCAGGATTTGTGTATATATGTATAGGGATGATTTGACTATATATATATAGTTATATATAGTTATATTTTTGCATAATTCTAATGCATGAAATTAGAAAATATGTAGATGTGGGTAAACAAAATAACTTAAGGGGATAAAGTATTTACTACTAGAATAGAGAATATCAAATGCAGTTAATGGGAGTTAGGTTTTAAATAACGTAGTGAATGGGTGATACGGGTTTCTCTTACGAGCTATAATTAGTAGTATATGTCTATGACCTAGTTGGGAATAATTTGGGTAACTAGGTTGGGGTAAACGTATGCTAGGTGTGTACATTAGTGGAGGGGTGAGGATCTCATGTGAGAGTTTGGAACTAATATGCGCATAATAATTGCATTAATACAATTTCAAATACTTGTTAAAAAAAATATTTTTGCAAATCGGGCTCTGACCCATTTCTTGCTATTTCTCTTCTCTTTTTCTACACACACACACACACACACACAAATATATATATATATTATACCAGGTGTCCAGCCATAGGGTCACCACCAGACTTAGACGCGTGGATTATTCGACGAGCTGTAACTGTTGTTGAAGTTGTAGGTTACTGATATTAGACGCTTATATCTTTTCATTCAGTTCTTCAGACATTTTAGTTAAGGCACGTGTCGCCCGTTTCCATCTTAGTTATTTCAGAAATTGTATTTTCTTATTAGGTTTTCTTTTCCTGTTGGATTGAGTATTATTATTCTATTGCTTTTAAACTTTGAACTCGAATGTCTTATCCAACCTCATTTATTTTAGCATTTGATTCATGTTCACTATTTATTGTTGTGGAATCAGAATGGCGAGTATCTTAAATAATGGAATTTATTAATGGATTAATTGGGTATAATTAATTGAGAAAATGTTTTGACACATAGCTTAATTATTTATTAGGTGATTAATAATGAAAATTGTTTTTCAATAGTGATGCTAAGAATCAATCAATCAGATACTTTGATTTAATTTATTAAAGGACTGATCACCCGATATTTAATTAGGCGGTGTTTCACAGGTGGTATCAGAGCATCAGGCTCTAGTGTCCTTTACAATTTGTATGGCTTAACATGTTTTTTGCTTACTGTTCATTGATATAGAGCCCTATAATTAGGACTGTTGTACTCTTATTTATATGCTTATGACTTTAGCTATTGGATATTTAATGATAATTATGGACTAATAAATCCCTTCTCGTTTCAGATGCCTCCAAGACGAGTATCAAGAAACAGGAATGCCCATCCAGAGCAGCAAGCAACTCAGGTTTAGGGAGTGATTAACGCAGCTTTCATTGCCGACATTATTGCTCAGGCGGTAAATGTAACTTTAGCGGTGGTGTAACAAGCCCCACCCCAAGTACAGGTTGTGGCTCCAGTTCTAGTTCAGTTTCCAACTACATGGGAGAGTGTCAAGGATGCTTTCTAGAGGGCACATGCCCCAGAGTTCTCGGGCGGTTTTGACGTCATTGTAGCGAGCCAATGGAAGAAAAATATACAGAGGCATCTTCGCATGTACGAATGTACCGACATTCAGAGGCAGTTACTGGATTCCTACAATCTAGTGGGGTCCGCTTTGCAGTGGTGGGAATCCACTACCACCTTAGAGGAGAGGGATAATATGACTATTTATAGCTTTTGGGTGCGGTTTGATCGCAAATACTTTCCCTCTGCAGTGCAAATAGAGATGAGGCAGAGACTATTGAATCTGAAGCAGGAGGGTATGAAAGTGGCAGTATATGAAAAGGAATTCACGATGTTCCTTAATATGGTTCTAGATGAGGCACCTACGGAAGCGAAGAAAATTCTGATGTTCATGGATGGATTGACCCACATGATTCGTCAGCACCTCATAAGTAATCTGTTGTTGGGTACTTTCACTGATGTACTCAACGCCGCCCTATTACATTGCCAGGACCATCGCTTCCATCAACCTAGGAGAAAATGACCAGGGGAGTCCAGCCAGTAGGGCCGAACAGGAGGTAGTAGTGCCGGTGGGTCACCATCAACTCAAGGGCAGACCCCTCATGGTGAGCAGAGTTCCCACGAGGGGGACCGTGATAAATGATTTTGATTTGGAAATTCTAGGCAGGTATATGGGGGTTATAGGCAGGGCCAGTCTAGTCAGTAGGGCCTACCTTGTTATCAGTTGGGCCATCAGGGCTAGAAATAGGGCCATCAAGGCCAACAGAAGCATCAACAAGGTCACTATGGCTAGTGGAGGGGGGATAATGGCCAGCAGGTTTGAGGTCAACAAGGGCAGCGAGGAGGTAACTTCAGTGGCAGGTGTTTCTCTTATGGAAATACTAGCCATAGGAAGTAGGATTTCCCCAACAAAGGAAGGTTTCCCCATCACTAGGGAGACCAGTAGGAGCCCTATAGACCCATCTTTCTCGCTGCCCTAAAAGCAGCAGTGCCGGTTCTATCATTTATAACACCTCTGATTTAGCAGGGACAGTTACTGTATGGACGTATTTTTAACATCCACCAGGCAACAGTAGGCGCCACTCATGATTGAGGGTATGTTTCATATCCATGGCATTATGGGGCGTGTTTTATTTGATACTGGGGCATCACACTATTTTATGGCCACTAGCTTTGCATAGGCCATGGGGTTATTAGACACGACAGAGAGTACAACGACATGCGTGGACTCACTACTGGGAAATGGGCATTTTATTTTTTTTATATGCCAAGAGGTAGGTATAGAGATTGGGAGTTTGATTTGGCCTATCGATATGCTAGTCCTAGATATTCACGAGCATGACGCCATTATTGGCATGGATTGGCTTGATACTTATATATCCATGATAGACAGTTTTAGTAGGAGTATTATTTTTGTTATTTTGGGCCAGGAGATGTTTCTGGTGGCGATGCCTCACCCTCAAAGAGGAACGTCCACCCATTTATATTATATAGAGGAGGAGACCTCTAAGGTGATTGTAATTACTATTGATTCGATTACTATAGTTTGTGAGTTTTCCAACGTGTTCTAGGATATACCAAGGCTACCGCCTAGCCAAGAGATAGAGTTAGCTATAGATTTGATGTCGGGCACTCGGGCGATAGCCCGCGTACCATAACGTATGGCTCCAACTGAGATGAGGGAGTTTCGAGATCAGATTGAGCAGATGTTGGGACAGGTCTTCATACATAGGATTACCTCACCTTGGGGTGCTCTCGTTCTGTTTGTGAAGAAGAGGGATGGTTATTTAAGGTTGTGTGTGGACTACCGAGAGTTGAACAAAGTCACGATGCATAATAAGTATCCATTACCATGAATTGATTATTTGTTCGACCAGTTGAGAAGAGTTTCCTTCTTCTCAAAGATAGATTTGAGATTGGGATACCATCAGCTACGAATTAGGGAGCAGGATGTGTCGAAGACTGCTTTCTTGATGAGATATGGGTCCTATGAGTTCAGATTCATGTCATTTGTGTTGATAAATTCTCCAGCCAAATTTATGGACTTAATGAATCGGGTTTTCAGAGAGTTCTTAGATCAGTTTATCATTGTCTTCATTGATGACATCCTGATTTATTCCCAGACTAAGGAGGCTCATGCCGAGCTTTTGAGAAAAGTTCTTCAGACTCTACGAGAGCATCAGTTGTATGTCAAGTATGAAAAGTACAGATTCTAGTTACGAGAAGTACAGTTTTTGGTGCACATTATGTCAGAATTGGGGATATTAGTGGACCCGAGCAAGCTATCGACGGTGAGGGAATGGGGATAGCTCACGACACCGATGGAGGTACGTAGCTTCTTAGGGTTAGCAAGATATTAACGATGCTTCATTAGATGGTTCTAGAAGATTACGGGCCCATTGAAAAATTTGACTCATAAATGGGTGAAGTTCGTTTGGGATGATGCCTTCCAGTTAGCTTTCGATGAGCTAAAGGATAACTTGACTTCAACGCCAGTTCTTTCTTTACCCAGGCCAGGAGTGGAGTACTTGGTGTATACTAATTCTTCTCTATAGGGCCTTGGTGGAGTACTTCAGAAGGAGGAACAAGCTATATCTTATGCCTCCCACAAGATTAAGCCTCACGGGAGGAATTACGCCACCCACGACTTTGAGTTAGCAACTGTCGTGTTTGCCCTACATATTTGGAGGTACTACCTGTTGGGGGAGAAATTTTTCCTGTTCACATAACAAAAATCACTGAAATACTTGTTCACTCAGCGGGAGTTAAACATTCATCAATGTAGGTGGATGGAGTTTATTAAAGATTACCAGTTTGAGATATAGTACCACCAGGGAAGGCCAACGTAGTTTCTGATGCGTTGAGGCATAGGCCAGTAGGTGAGGTGGCGGAACTGTGGAAGGCGAAGTGGAAAGAGTTAATACATTAATATGTAGTGGACCGATGCTTTATGTTCGTCATGACACACTCCTGAGATTATTACGAGAGTGATCCATGCGCAGACCGCTGATTCAGTTTGCCAGGATCAGATTGTACGGCTTCTAGCGGAGGGTGTAGAGTCCTACTTAGTGAGCTCAGATGGTGGATTTCTATTTAATGGGAGATTAGTGGTCCCAAAAGGAGAGGATTTGTGTCATGCAGTGATGACCCAGTCTCATGGATCCATATTTGTGGTAATTCCTGAAGGGGATAAAATGTACCAGGATATGAGGTGGAAGTACTGGTGGAGTGGGATGAAGAAGGACATTGTGGAGTTCATGTCTAAGAGTGCCACCTATCATCTGGTAAAGGTAGACCACCAGAGTCCTCCAGGGTTACTTCAACCGCTAGAGATACCTACTTGGAAATGGGAGAGCATTTCCATGGATTTCATCACTAGGCTACCTACTTCACAACAGGGTTGCGATTCTATATGGGTGGTGGTTGATCGGTTGACCAAGGTAGATTATTTTCTCTTAGTATAGATGGATTACACTACGACACAGTATGTCGGGATATTTATTATCGAGATAGTGATATTGCATGGGGTGCCCTTGAACATCATGTTTAACAGAGACAAGAATTTTGTATCACGCTTTTAGGAGATCTTTCAGGATAACATGGGTACTAAATTACGATTGAGTACGGCTTATCACCCATAGAAAAATTTACAAACTGAGCATACTAATCATATGCTGGAGGACATGATGCGCATGTGTGTCCTTGACTTTTGAGGGAGTTGGGAGACGTATCTTCCACTGGTGGAGTTCACTTATAATAGCTACTATCAGTTTATGATCGGCATAGCCCCAATTGAGGCGTTGTATGGCAGGCCTTGTCATTCTCCTACTTGTTGGCTAGAGGTGGGGGATAACAAGTTACTTGATCCAGAGGTAATTCAAGAAACGTCAGCCACAGTTGAGATGATCAGGAACCATATTCGGGTAGCCAAGGACAGGCAAAAAATCCACACTGACGCAAAGAGGTTCTTCAGGGAGTTCAACATGGGGGATCAAGTATTGCTGCGAGTGTATCCTATAAAAGGGGTGATGAGGTTCGGGAAGAAGGGGAAATTGGCTCCGAGATATGTAAGACCGTTTCCCATTATCGGGAGGATCGAACCGGTGGCATATTGACTTGGGTTGCCAGAGCACTTGCACCGTATTCACGATGTGTTCCACATCTCATCATTGAGGTTGTTTGTTAGGGATTAGTTGGCCCACACCCACATTACAATTGAGGAGATTGATTTACAACCTGACCGTTCATATGAGGAGAGACCTGTGGCTATCCTAGCCAATAGCGAGAGTAAATTGAGGTCAAAGGTAGTTCAGCTAGTGAGGGTTGAATGGGAGCATCAGAATGTAGAGGAGTCTACTTTGCAGGAAGAGGAGGATATGCGCGAGAACTATCCAGACTTATCCCTACCAGGTATGGTTTACCTTTTGAATTTTGGGGAAAAATTACGTTATTATGGGGGAAGTATGTAATACCCCGCATTTTTTATCATATTAAATAATTATGTGATTAATTATTATTATTGGATTAATTAAATTAAAAAGGTCGGGAAATTTAATTGTTAATTAATCTGAATTTAAAATAATAATTACCTAACATGTCAAGGGTAAACTTATTGATGGAAATCACTGATTATTACTACGGGTATATATAATATGGAATTATATCATTTTTATAAATTGTCAGAGTGCGAAATACGACAGTTTGGTATTATAACTTAGGATGCGCGTGTGAGTCATGTCGGGACTAATTGTATGGAATAAAAAGATGAATTATTTTTGTATAACTCATATGGTAATTTTGAGTGCGCAATTGAGTCTGAAAGGGTCAACGTAGTCAGAAAACTTTAGACGGACATTTTATTTGGACTCCGGGGTAGTTTTAGGCCTAATAGGCACCCCGTAAGGGTATTTTTGTCTTTCGAAATTTTGGGATGATATTATGGAAAATTAAGAATTTAAATAAGGAGGTACATGGGTTAGAGGGGAGTTATCAACTTTAAACCTACGTGAGAGAAAAGAGAAAGGCACAGAGGAAGGAAGAAGAAGCCATAGGACTTCTTAGTGCCTAACTCAAGAACACGCACCAAAAACTATACGAAAGTGTAAATTGCGAGACGAGGAACGCACGCGTACTCATATCAACAACGGATCAGACCATCAAAATTACGACAAGTGTTTAATTCTTGCAATTTATAGCAACAAACATGTTCATATTAGTGTAGGTGTAATATATTTACTATTTGATTCATAAGTTTTGATGAAATTGGAGGATTAATGGCATTAATTAAAATCACAAGATTAAAGTAGGATGAATCCCTCATGTAAATAGTTTAGAAATCCCAAATTGATGAGTATTGATGATGGAAGAAATTGAAATTGATGTTTTTGTATTGAAATTTGATGAACTAAGGTTTTGAATTGTTAAATTGGGGATTTTTTTATTTTATAACAGATTTATGATGAATTAATGGTTCAAGGTTAAGGAAAATCATTTATACATGTTAGAACATTAATTAGGATTGTTGTTTTGGTGTTGGGGTTGAGAAATTTAGAGGTTTTAGGATTGAAATTTTTAGGAAGACGAAGTATGAATAGTAAAACATAACAGGTCTGGCCAAACCAGAGAGAGACTTCATCTCGTTCGAACGAGATGGAGTTTCATTCGAACAAGAAGCAAAGTCGTTCAAATGACAGGTCCCAGAAAAAACCCAAAAATTCCCATTTTTTCCCCAAACCATTTTACACAGTTAATTGTGTTAGGAAAACTGCCATTTACTGATATTAGCTTAGTGCAGAATTATTTGGAAAATATTCCTAGGATAATACCTTAAGTATTGAATAGGTGAATTAACCTTCAAAATCTCGAGAGTGTGAATAGTTGAGTTAATTACATAAGTAGTAAAGAGAAATATACTACGTGTAGAAATATAAATATGGGTTGGGTGAATACCTAATGTTTTTAAGGCTTTGGGAATCCCTATTATCGTATGTTTATCATTATTGTGTGTATAGCATACCTACGCTGCTTGCTATCGGGAGGAGCTTTCGCGTAGTGGACAGTCTTATCCTGGGTGACCTAATGGGGGGATATTTGACTTATACCCAGAGCATATGAACTTGGATACGTGCTATTTGTTATGTAAGATAGTTCCAACGGTTGAATGGGTGCATAGGTATGTGCGTGACCCATTTAGCTGGTGAGTATGCTCGCCTCCAATATATGTGTTATGAGATTTATGGTTCGTGAGAGACGTCGAACAAGTTGTCCTTTATGTAGCGAGCGATGCACCAAGACACGATAACACAATATGCATTGCGCCAAGTGGTCCTAAATAAGGGGCGCATGATATATTTATATATATATAGTTATATAGTTATATTTGTGCCATAATCCTAATGCATGAAATTAGAAAATATGTAGATGTGGGTAAACAAAATAACTTAAGGGGATAAAGTATTTACTACTAGAACAGAGAATATCAAATGTAGTTAATGCGAGTGATGTATTAAATAACGTATTAAAAGGGAGATACGGTTTTCTCTTACGATCTGTAATTAGTAGTATATGTCTATGACCTAGTTGGGAATAATTTGGGTAACTACATTAGGGTAGACGTACTCTAGGTGTGCACATTAGTGGAGGGGTAAGGATCTCATGTGAGAATTCATAACTAATATGAACATATTAATTGCATTAATTTAGTCTTAAATACTTGCTAAAACAAATATTTTTGCAAATCGGGCTCTGACCCATTTCTTGCTATTTCTCTTCTCTCCCCTCTCTCTCTCTCTCTCTCTCTCTCTCTCTCTCTCTATATATATATATATATATATATATATATATATATATATATATATATATATATATATATATATATATATATTATACTAGGTGTTCAGCCACAGGATCATCACCAGACTTAGACACGTGGATCATTCGACGAGATGCAGCTGTTGTGGAAGCTGTAGGTTATTGATATTAGACGCTTCTATCTTTTTATTCAATTCTTAGTTCAGACATTTCAGTTAGGGCATGTCTCGCCCGTTTCTAGCATAGTTAGTTCAGAAATTGTATATTCTTATTAGCTTATCATTTCTAGTTGGATTGATTATTATGATTCTATTGGTTATAGCCTTTGAACTAGAATGTTTTATCCAGTCTCATTTATTATCGTATTTGATTCAGGCTCAATATTTATTCTTGTGGGATGGGAATGGCGTATATCTTAAAGCATGGAATTTATTACTGGATTAATTGGGTATAATTAATTGGGAAAATGTTTTGACACTTAGCTTAATTATTTATTAGATGATTAATAATGAAAATTATTTTTCGACAGTGATGATAAGAATGAACCAACCGGATACTTTGATTTAATTTATAAAGGACCGATCACCCGGTATTTAATTAGGTGGGGTGTCACACTTATGTGCACCCTTTGTGACCAATTGTTGTTGTAATAATTTTTCATATTTAGTCTTCTACTTAATAGAGGACCTATCAAATTAAAAAAAAAGAAATGTTAGTAGAAGAAATAAATGTTAAAGACAAAAAAGCATGGAAAAATGATATTTACCTTGAGAAATATGTGGAGTTGATGAATCTCTTGGTCCTCAGCATCAAGATCTTATATATGTGCAATCAATGGAGTATCTATGATCTCCTTCATCTTGGCGATCGCGAATCTATCGGTGTCCCTAACAGAGTCAAGTTTTAGAGGCCTAAGATATATCCTATTCCATGACACTCTACGAACAACTACTCCACTTATAGGAGTAATATGAGTGGGTTTAGTTCAAGGAGAACACTATAAAAAGTATGTTCTATCAGGATGATAGACTCATAGGTGTCGTGTATGAAATCCATCTCTTTGACTAGGGATGCTGAATCAAGATTCACTATCGTATCAGTAGTGGACATGGCTATGAAATCATTAATATGATATGAATTTAAGCCTTGTCTATAGCCTTAGGTAGGATCTCGGCATTAACAATAGCAGAGGATGGATTGGTCCTAACCCTTTTCTCTTCTTCCCTGTTCATGGGGTAGATTTAAAGGCTTGAGATGTTTATTTTAACTCGTCTAGTTAAGAAAATAAGAGATGTTATACTATTTCCATGATTGGAGAAACGTTTATGGATATACCTTCACATTTAATTCAATATTAAGAAATGAAAAACAAAAAGGACATGGAATATTGAATATAAAGGTCTCAACCTTTTTATTACCTTATTCGGATGGCGTTTGAGGTATTAGAGGGCTTAATAACCAAGTCCGATTATAGAGTTACTAAGTACACAAACTTTTTATTCTTATTTGGGATATCTCGGGGTCTCAATACATTCCCTATGGTGATTTGTGGGGGTAAAGCCAACACAAACTATGGAAATAAAAAGTTCAAGTAAGTAAGCAAGTTGATATATTGGACAAAGATTGCGATAAGAAAAAGTAAAACTACCTTTATGGGGAGGCGACTGTGACACCCCGCCTAATTAATCCCGGGTGTTTAGTCCTAAATCAAGTTAGAAAAGGTTTCTCAATTGATCCATTCTTAGCGTCACTGTCGTCTTTTTAATTACTAACCACCTAAGTGAGAAAAGTAGACTGGTGCCAATTTTTTTATCTTTCAATTAATTAAATGAAACTCATACAAAACATATAATAATACACAATCACAGTTAACTGAAATAACCATCCGCAAATAAAATACCTAACCGAATAAACCATGGATCCAAATATCCAATACAAGTAAAGATAAGAAGACAATCTCAACAAGTCTAATACTGATAAATGAACTGTGAGCGACAAGCTCAAATAACTACTAGAGAGTCTCTACACGAATGAAAGAAGGATGCGTCTATCAAAAACCTCGCAACATCCACATGTGCTGCAGCAACGGATACCTGGAATAGAGTCAAGCCTGGAGTCCCCGTGGCTGGACACCAAAAAGGTTTTTAAAAAGTTTTTATAGCAAGGGTAAGTACCCAAAAACATTTGAAAATATTTAACAAATGATTAACTTGCAGTAATAAATAAATATGCACGCTCTTCATATTTTAGTTAGTGCCACACTCTCTTGAGGACTTCCTTATCCCTCCTCTAATGTACACTACTAACGCTTCCATTTAACTTACCTAGGTCCAACTCTCCTGACCCAATACTTATGTCAACTCTTGCAATTAACTTACTCTAACCGAGTATGCCTTAATCATGACTTTTAAGTTATTATAAACGTCAACTTAATTAAATCATTACCCTTTTTAATTTCATATAACCTTCACACTTGTTATGAACATAATACATCTCACCTTTGTATTAATTAGCATGTATATAATTATTTACCTAATTATATACTAAGTCACCTTACAGTATTCACAACTATACGGATATAACATTTAGTAATATTTTTTTTTTGATTAAAGTCTCACCGGGTAAAAGTCCTCTAAAGTGCTATCCCACTAGGTATATTCACCTGACCTAGTTACCCCAAGTAAGAATTTCTCCCTGACTTGGTTATTATATAATTATTGGAGGCAGTCATATTCCTTCCCTGAAAGTGATATGCCCTCACCCATATAACAGACGCTATGACCTGGGATTATACTCGCCCTACTCCTCAAGCTAGGGGATTCATCCACTACGCGTAACCTCCCCCTATAACATTACAGAATATAATAATAATATATGTCAAAGATATTAAAGTACACCCATATATACATATACATATACATATACTATCGCACACCGTATATATAAAAATTTAAATTGTCCCGACTATACAGTGTACTAAATCGGTAACACAAGCCTATTCCGTTTTTACAATGAGTTGTGGCCCAACTCGGGTTATTAATTAATTTACACATTAATTTCTTTTGGTATCGCCCCAACCATTATATATCCGTACTTACTTTCGATGCCCTAATTAACACCACCCGAGTCTCAATTCCCGACTCTAAATTATTTAGCCTTTACCTAAATAAGATTTATATCTCGGCATTCCTCAATCGTTATCCCCGGACTTGTTCACTACATCCATATTTAATCATTTCGAATACCTTCCTAAAAATTCAACCATAGTGTGTCACACCTAATTTCTCTAAAACCTAACAAATTTTTAAATTATGATGTCACACTAAGTCGTCTCCAAATTCTAATAAAATTTATTCACCATTAATTATATTTTAAACCCATGTATTAATTTCTCACCAATTTAAGTCATGGAAAAATATTAAATTAAATTTTCTCCATATAAAAGAAAACTCGGCGAACTGTCTGAATCTGCCGACCATCGATCGATCGATCGAGCAGGTATTCATCTTCTTCGCGAAGACAGATTCTGCCATGGACGAGTTTCATAAAACCCTAACTCCTTCTACCAGCAATATCAAGCCTTCTTAACAATAATATAAGTTAGGAACCTTATTATGGACCTCCAGAATGTCCACCAACGTTATTAATTCGTCCATTAACTACCATTTCTGAATTTGGAGAAATATTCATCTTTAATTCCTTACCCATTTACACCCCAAATCCCTTCACCAAATTCGTTTCTAATTATCCAGATATCATCCTACCAGATATGTATCAATTTATAATATCAGATTTGACAAGACCTCGTGTTTATGACATGAACAACCAAAATGAATTTTAATCAGTCACATCACATGAATTGACAAACAGATTCAATACTATTGTAAGTTATCCACTTTCCTTAGGTTTCGTAGTGTCTGATTTGGAGATGAATTACAAGGTTGAAGATGATCCTTGTTGGCTCTCTAGTGATCCCAAAACTGCCTTTAACTGCTATTAGGGTTCCTTAATACACTTAGCCTTTTTCTAAACTCTATTAAGTCATTTCCTTATTTCCTCTAATTTAATAATTACCCTAAATCCCGTTTTTTGCCTAATGGGCGAAGCCCAAGCAACCCAAATGCCCCCTTGTGGGCCTGACTATGTCTAAAAACTCCCCGTGGCCCGTTTACTACCCCCGGGTACACTTTTTCGACTATCTCAGCCCATCCGGACTCAACCGTACACTCAAAATTGACATGTGAATTAATTTATAAGAATACTTATCCCCCCACCCCTTTAATCTATACCGACTCCCGGTTGAGATAAGTATATACCCTGTCATTAATACTCGAAATGACTTAAATAATTAATTACTATTCGCTTAGTAAATAATTTCCCCTAAATATTAACCATTTACTCCCCGGTTAATATTTGAATATATTTTGCCATAATTAATTCATTTTAAATTACGACACACTAGTTATTTAGAATTCCCGAATTAATTAAATATTTAGTGCACCAAAAATACGAGGTGTTACAGCGGCTCCATATTCGTAAAATGGTGTATGATCCTTCTAATTTAAACTCTTAAAGGTGAATTCCCAATTATCCCCGGACACATAAAAGTACTTTCCCTTCAAGTTCTCAGTTTTGGAAGTATAGTTGGTCATGAGGTATCTAGATGAACTCTGTGGCCCTAAATAATAATCCCATGGATGGTTCACGGTATCTTATTTTGGCCTATATAATTCAAAAAACTCTGTGAAAGTTATATCCTTTTTGAATTTCTTCTTCTAAACCGCAAGACAAGCTAAATTTTTCCTCCATCGATTATGGTTCAATATATGACACTGCCAATTTCACAGCCTTAAAAATTATCCTTACTCGGACAGATAAGCAGTCTAGGTCCTATAAGAAAGGCATAATGAGGCAAGTAAACCCCGTTGTTTGGTGTCGTGGAGCATAAACTTTGATCAGCATCATGAAAAAATAAAATTATTCCCTTTAGAAACTCACGGGCTTCAAATAGGTTGATCAAGCACTCCTCAATCATCTCACGTAAATATTTTATCATGGTAGGAGTCATGTCTATCTCCTGGTCATGGCCTAAAGTCCTAGATTTATTATTCCTTACTTTTGCGAAACTATTATAAGTATCTCATCTTGAAATTGGGGTCTCTTCTCTTATGCTAGGCTTCATAGATTTCTCGTTATTTGTTGAGAATGTATTTTCCTCAGACCTATGACTCGTCTCGACTGTCTCTATCAGACCACGATAAGAAGTTATTAGATCCCTACAAGTATAAATAGAGGACGTGAAAGCAATATCGGAATGTGGATTACTATGGTATTCAATAAGTAATAGAGTCTTTACAACCTATATAGGATGGTCATGTAAGACATTTGAAGTAGATCTACCAAGATATTCCCTATAAAATCAATCCAGCCACTCCCCAATGTCTTTATTCATGTGTCCTTGATAGAAGCTTCACAGCTACAAGACCATGAACACTTATGAACAAGACTCCTTAAATAAAGTATATTAGTGTCGTAACATAGTTAGCAAACTTCAAATGCCATGGCCTTGTTCTAAAAGATGAGATGTCATTTCTAGGTAACAAAGCTTATCATAGATATCTATGAGAAATACAGAGAACCTAAAGTGGTCCAAGTATTGGATATAGGCAACGACCTCATTTGAGGAGATGTGTCGTGGAAAATTAACACCTAATGATATTTTTCAAGGATTAATAAATATTTATACCATAACCCTAGGTCTTTGGCCAAGAACACGACAAGAACAACATCAAGTGTTCTTGAGGAAAAACAAACCAAAACAAATTGAATTCCATATTTCAGGCCTATAAACAACAAATACTATTGGAACCTATCCTCTAAATCGGCATAAAAAAATTCCCACATAAACCATTGAAACAAGATTCTTTGTCATGATTCAAAGATAAAGGTCGAGAACCAAAAAGTGAAAATTGCAATTCAAATTATGAGTCATACTTAGCAACATGGATCCCAAGTGTTTACAATTCATGCTATGGATTATATTTGTGCATATAAGTATTTGCAACCCCAGTTCAAGCATCTGTTGCAAGAAATAGTTGCAATGTGCAAAAAAAAAATCAAAACCTTATCTCTTCATAAAAAAATTGGTTCTATTTCATAAGGCTATGGCATGAATTAATATATGAAAATTAAAGAAAGAAAGCAATGGAATGATATCGATGAACAAATAGCATAAAAGAGACTAAAGATAACTTGGAAATTAAAGTTAAAGGTCACCACATAAAGATATTTGAAATCTATGGAATCAACTAGAAATTGTATATGTCTCTGCTCTCGAATATTGGAATTGATAAATGAGAACTCGAAACCCAAGGCCTTTTTATTATGGGTCTCAGAAGATAAATCGTCGTAGTAGTTTAAATCTCTTAGATAAGGCATCACATCATTGTTTGGACCATGGACATCAATAAGACCCAACACTAAATCACAGTCCTCTTATAAATAAGGCTTATGTTGCTTCTATTATACTCAAAATATGTACTCCAATACCTAGTGGACTTGTTGAAGGACCTCTACTACACATTTTTTAAATCATACCAGTCATTTAGTTTGTCTCGAGACAAGGTTAGCAAGTTGATCTAGTGACAGGTCACCAAAAAATCTTCAAACACTCCAACCACAAAACATGTCCCTTGATGGCACAACTCTCTAAGAAATTTGTAACACAACCAAATTCGTGAGTGAAATTATAGGTGATATTGTTGTATCCTAAATATAACGTACTTTGTGGATTTTTCAAAAGGAGACACTTGTCATAGAAGCTACCAAATCCATATAACTTAGCATATATGTGGAGTCGAGGTCATAGTATGAGATCACTTGTTCCATGGGTCAGCTTCGGCTTATGTCTAATAAAAAGGAATAACACTCTTAGTTAACATCATTTCGGGAGGCATGCACCTTACGAATGGGCAACATTAACGACAGATACACATGCTACGAGAGAAGATGTGAAGATATTCTCCCCATAAGTCATAACTAACTTGTGACTATTCCCTCACATAACTTATAAAACATGATCTCACCTGACATATAATGGTGAGACATGTTTCCTCCTCCTCTCTCACTTCTAGTAGTCTATAATTAATATATAATTAACCTCATGTGAGCTATAAGATATAACTATAATGTTATGCTACCCAATTGTATGTGTGTGTGTGTGTGTATGTGTGTGTGTGTGTGTGTGTGTGTGTATATTGAGAGAGAGAGAGAGAGGGGGGGGGGAGATTGTACCAAAGTGTATTTCCAGAGTGATTGTCCATTAGAAGAAGAGAGATCAGTGCACTGTGGACATACGCACCTAATTGGGACGAACCATAAAATTTGTGTCCACCTTTTCTCCCTATTTACTCCCTGCTTCATTTTTTGTTATTATTTTGGTATTTTATCTTTTATCTGGTTAGATTACTTTTTTATTCATATCATTTAGCTAAGATCTAGTCAATACCAATTTCCAGCAACAACAGAGGGTCTCGTGAACGTCTATGATTATATGGATATGGGATAGTTGTTATATCATTCTCCTTATTTTTCATTTTAAAATTTTAATGCGTTATGTTGTATATGAAGACAATTGAAAATTTTGTCTATTTAATCATAAAAATGAGAAAAATATTACAAAATATTAAGAAAAGTTTATGTTTTTCATGGTAAAATATATGAAAAATGTATATTGTTTTGTATAAATTGACTGGAAAATTTTGAAAACTTAGTTATATATTTGTAGTAAACCTTTTATGTAGTATTCCCACACAAGAATTATACAGAACTAGGAGGTCTTAACATGATGTTAGTTTTTTATTAACCAAATATATAAATGCTATTGTTTGGAAAGTCTCCTAATATCGTTATTTTACACACACACACACACACACACACACACACACACACACACACACACACACACACACACACACACACACACACACACATATATATATATATATATATATATATATATATATATTGTGACACTGAAAATGAAATGTTGGTAGGCCCTAAAAAACTCGTGAAGAATGTGGTTAAGGAAGAAAAATCATATATCCGCCACTCTCACGATGTTCACAAGCACCCAAGGATATAATCAGTCATTGTCAAGGGGTGCCAAAATGTAAAAATTTGATTCGTGAACCTATTTTAGTCCTAATAATAAAAATATGTAGTCTCCGAGCAAACGACGTAAAAGACTATTGATGCATACAAAACGAAATAGATCACAGGCTTGGGGACTAACTTACGGAGTGGGAAGGTGCTAGGCACCGCATCCTCCCTTTCGGTCTCTCATGAGCTATAAAAGATGTTCTACTTCACCGAAAATATATAATTATGTGTAAAATATGTGTGGATTAAATAATTTCTACATGTGTTAAGAGTGAGTGAAGAGCGAAATCAATATGTCTGCATCATGAAATGGTGGGAACAAATCATTCGAAAGAGAATAATTAAAAGAAAAAGAAAAATATTTAAATAATTAAAATATTATTGATGCACTGAATCACGACTCATTATGAATAAATGAGTATGCATGTCAGACGGGACCACTTAAAGGGTGATATAATAAGTAATAGCAGATAAACAATGAGCAATGCGTCGGATCGTGACTCGCCATGAATAAGTGTGTACGCATCTCTAATGGGATCGATAAAAATGAAGATAAATTAGATTTAAGTGTATATATATATATATATATATATTAGCAAAAAATAATATGAGAAATGTAAAATAAGGAAGAAACAGAACACGAATCCCAAGGTAAACTCGGGACACTTATGTAGCCAAAACTTGTAATAAAGTCCACATAGTTTGAAAATAGGGGGAGGGGGGGGGGGGGGGGGGGGGGGTAACCCGTAAATCCAAATCTAGAGTTTTATATTTTAGTTTGTTAAAAGTGTGCACAAGTAGTGAAAATATAAAAAAGCAGGAAAAAATCTAATTTGGGGATTATGAGTTAAACCCTCTTTTGGATTTTTTATTTTATTAAAATAAAGTTTGAGAATAATGGATAACAAATATCATATTACGTGGATGTTAATGAAATGGTGGCAAAAATTGAGTTGTGGATGATATAAGGGAATGTTGAGAGAATATTTGGGAAGTGATGTAATGTACTAAGAATAATGAAATATCAGAAATGACACTAAATTAACAAATTGGGTTTGGTTACTTGGCTAGATCTCTGGATGACACACTTAGTCGACGAAAATTTTATGTGATTTGTATGAGTGATGGTAGGACACCACTAACACATTCCATTTGGGTGTGGGTGAGATGGTAGTCACCCCAATTGATGTGCACTAGCTCACAAGAATAGACTACAGGGGGCAGGTAGAAGTGGATAGATTGGTCCATATGACAAAACGACAATCTAGGAGGCTTTAGTGGACTTTAGGAGAATTGGTCCTGGAGAATCGTTGAAGGTTTTGGTGTTGAGGAACACTTTATTAATGAGGAGGATATATCAAGTGTAAAGTAAAAGTGAAGTAAGTAATGAGGGAAAGAACACAAGATATAGAGTGGTTCGGCTACAAAAATGAACCTATATTAACTTTGTTGCGATGCTCTCATTATATGTGTTGTATAATTCAATATCATTGGGCCTAAAGAGTCATACAATTAAGAGAGGAGAAAAGAATACATGAGTATAGTGAATCTAGGTAGACCAAATGTGAATTGCAAGGCAGTTTATATACCGGTTGTGGCCTGGTAAGCCCCCAGGTGGGTGTAGCTCTAGAGAGAGGTAGTGTAGATATTTTGGTAGGGCTTCACCAGGTGATTCTCCTTTCGGTCCCCCTAATTATGAGGTGAGCACCTTTATTTATAGGAGATAAAAAGGCAATGTCATGTGTTTATGACATGTGATAAATGGATAAGTCTAGATAATGAATAGTTTTAGATATCTATCAATGGTGGCATACAAATAGGGGTTGCAGCCAGCCTGGACCCAGGAAGCAGCCATCCTGAAGGAGGTCTTGCGGCCTGTCTGAGTCCAGGGAATAGGCAATTTTGATAAAGGTTGTGTGTGTCTATATCCATATGGTTTCGTGGCCTGTATAAGCCCAGGCACCGAACCATTTGTTAATGCTTCCACAGTTGTAGGGACAATACTGGCCATATCAATAAGCCCCCAAGCCGTAGTGCTAAAAATTTGTGAGTTGGAGTTGTGGTTGAATTCAATGTCCTGTTGCAAGTATTCATAGGTTTTCGCAGCAATTGGAAGACGACACTTCAACTTCCCGTGCCCTCTTATATAAATGGGTTCTTTCCGTGGCGATCATTACCTTTTCCAAACCTTGATATCATATCAATAGAGAAGTTCTGCCAATTTCATCTTGAGTTTTTTGACGATTGTCTAGCAATGGTTCAAGGCTATTTGAGATGGCGTTTCTTCTGAGAAACCAGTGGTTCTCCATTTTCAGGTAATCTTTCATCTTTCTGTAATTTTCCATTTTGATCTAATTTCCAAGAACTACCTGAATTTATCTTATGTTTATCATACAAATCTGCATTGCTCAATTTATATTGAGACCCTTTTTGCTTATTTCTAATTTCTTAACTTGATGATATTGAACCATTTACTTTATCTCTCATAATAAAATAGGTAGATAATTAAAAATCCATTTTTGCTTTAATTTGACCATTGGCTTTCAATTTTATGTTTTTGGGTAGGTAAAACTAGATTCTTAGCTAGTTTTATGTATTTGAACTGAATTTTGGTAAAAACAAATAAGGGTTCTTTAGGATTAATCCATGCCCTGCCCTAATTTTGGATTTATTTTTTTCCAATAATGCCAAGAACGTGTCCTTGATGTTCTTGGCCAAAACCCTTAGAATCATGAGTTTTTAATATTTGCGAACACGTATCTTATCCAGATTACATGATTATGTATTTGGCCACGACTGGTAGTATGACTTGAGCTATTTAGGCGCAGCCTTTTGCCATTCCTTCTCTTGGCTGCAGTCTCTAAAATCAGTTGGTTGCAGCTGACTTTTAATTTTTTGCACTTCTATGTCTTTCTGTGGCCTCTAAGAGGCTTCTATAACCATGGTGGTTGTGGAACCTAATTATGGAGTCCTTCTAATTTTCAAGTTTTGTTATGGCCCTATGAATTGGAACCCTCAAGATTTCTTGGACGACTTCTGGAATTTTCATTTTGTCTTTTCTCGTACTCAGATCCCATATGTAAAGCCTTTGAAGGCTATTGGGCCTTGTCTTCTTAAAGATTGCTACAACTGCATCATCGTTGATTCTGACTCTATGGAATCCCTTAACTTTAGGGACACTAGTGAGGCCCCGGATGTTATGAAGGAGGAAACTAGTTCCAAAAACAATCCTCCTTCAACAATAGCGGCTGGGCACCTGTTGGGACAGTGACGGTCCCACCTTAAATTAGGAATCCCCTAGCTGAAGCATCTGGTCGTATCCAGTCCTCTAAGAAGGACCTTACAACTCTCAATCATAGGTGAATTATGGACTAGGACTGGATTTTTGATCTTTCTATGGCCTTTGATTTCCCTGAACGAATAATATGTACACTTCCTTTCGCAAACAAAGTTCATGTTCTATTGTTCTAGATGGTGTTTGCTTTCCTCTCCATGCCTTCCTTCTGGGGCTGCGACTTCTTTTTCATGTGCCCATCATAAGGATATTGTGTGCCATGAACATGGTTCCATCCTAATTGGATCCCAACCGTTGGAGGTCTATTCTTGTTAGTTTGGTGCTTTGGCAGAAGCACTTTGATAAAGATATTACGATCGCGGAGTTATTCTAGTTTTACAGCCAAAGGAAAATTCTAAAGAATTCTTGTGGTATTGCTATTTCACGCTGTCGAGAAGTGATAGGTACTTGTACACCGACCGACCTACCAGTGTAAAAAACTAGAAGGACAAGTATTTATTTGTGTCTGGGATATTTGGGAAATCTAACTAGAAGAAACTGAAAGGGAGAAATCGGTCAGAATGTCGGGGACTAAGGGACGTCAATACAAAAAGGGTATGCACTGTCTGCAACCCACATTAATCTTTAAGATATTTTACTTCATACTAACTCTACTTTTCTCATGCTGCAGATATTAACAACCTTAAGCTTATCAACAATCAGGCGAAGAGGGTTGAGGATGCAACTCACTTACCTGATTCGAAGAAAAAGTTTTTTGAATTGGTCACTTCTACCTCCATTCTCAAATAAGGATATTTTTCATCCAAGGTGATCCCCAAGAAAATTTCTACGCAAGGTAAGATTTAACTTTCCAATATTTTCACTTCTAATATTTTTTTGTGGCCTCCTCACATCTTAACAAAATAATTTTGGGTGAGGAAATTGACCTTGATCTTTTGGCGGCCCAATTATTACAAATGGATGAAGATACCACGACCATTAACCGGAGGAAAAGGGGGAAAAGGGGGAAGAGGTAATAAAAGGATGAAGTCCCTATAAACGAACCAACTACTGAGCCTCCGCAGTAAAGTGCTATGGTAGAGACTGGAGTAATCCCTCCGACAGAGAAATCTGTGGCCCCTGATAACGATTTTGTAGCATGAGAGAACAAAATTGATGATAACATTGTTGATGATCTTACCACAAAAGTATTAATTTCCTTTCAAGATCTTCAAGGTGGGTGCAACCCCGTCCATGTCTCACCCACCACTTATCCTCCTCCATGTTTCACCCATTCAAGTAGGGCAGGTGTGGGCCCTGATGGTCATTCACGTCTTCAATTAAGGGCGTTAAATCCTCAATCTTCCTGGGACACAACTACCAGTGCAAACAACAAAAAGAGGAATGTCTTGAACACCATTGATCTTAATCGTTTGGTTGAATATGATCCTAAGGACTTGGAGGAAGCATCCCTCTATAGCTTGTTGCGTGTAAGTGCATTTCATTGTGTTCACTTTCTTCATTTCATTATTTAGATGCTAACAAAAATTCTAAATTTCAGGCTGTAGACATTGTTATGACCTAGAGGTCAAATTATGAAGGCCTGTACAAACTGCCTTAAGCCTTGGAGTCAGTTCATAAGGATTACCTGGAGAATGCTAGGGCCTCTTCCTTTGAGGCAGGTAAAAAATCATCTACAGCCGCACGTGAACTATCCAAGATAAATTTGGAGGTTATTACCAAGGAAAAAAAATGAGGTCAAACTAAATTTCACTGAGGCTACAGAATCCCTTCAAATTGCTTAGGCTAAGGTTGTGGAGGCTACCAGGCAAGCCACCTCCTTTGAGAGTAAACTCAATGTTTTTTAGCAGAATTATGATAAGTTATATCTTAGTACCACTTCCACCCTCAAGTAAAAGGATTTTGACCATGTCACAGCTATAAAATAGAAAGATGAAGATCATGTCGTAGCCTTTACAAAAGATGCGAATGAAGTTGTAGCAACGTACAAAAAATCAAGGGACTTCTTCCTCACAAATAGTGAAGCCTATCTTCGCGGCTTGAAGGAAAATAAGCACGGGGTGGGGAAAGACTTCCCTGAATCAAAAGAGCAAGTCATGTCCTGGAAGCTAGGTGATGTTAAGCACAAATAATGTGTGGCAAAGATTAGAGCTGCGATAGAAGTAAGAGCCAAGAAATTAATGGAAGATGTTGCGACAGAAATTTGGCCATATTGAAACAATCTTGCAACTTTTTGAACTTTAAATCTAAAACAAGGTTGTTTCTCTTTTGCTAAAGCTGTGGCCCTAAACTAATACTGATCAGAGTAATGAATATTTAACCTGTTGACTACATGCCTCTTTTTCTTTGCTCTATTTTTACATCTTTGCAAGGTTTCTCTCTCATGTTACCGCCTTTGATTGATACAACCTAAAATATTGAACAGTTTACAGTCTTTATTTTACTTGCATGCTCCTATTGTGATCTTGAGAATAGGATGCAGTCACTGTGGTTACTGCCTACATTATTGATATTAGGTTGCACTCATTTTTTAGACAAATATAGGATTGTCAATGGATGATTAAGTCATTGTCCTCTTTGAATGTTACTGCAGAAATATAAGATTATTCGCGGAGGATTAAGTCCTTGGTCCCTTTGGGTTATTAGCATGCCTCCCTAGGCTAGGTATTATGAAGCATCCCCAAGCAATAATCGAATATATATCAATCCATATCTGGCTGGGTATTATGAGCCCCCATGGATAATTGATGCATCGCCAAAGCTAAGAATGGGCATTATGAGTCCCGTGGTTAATTAAAGCATCCTGAAATCTAAGAACAGTCATTATCAGCCCCCGTGGATAATTGAAGCATCTCAAAAGCTAATAAGGGGCATTAAAAACCCCCGTGAACTCGCGGTTAGAAGGGCGCAACTACCAACCAATATAGTCTCCTCAGCAAACCTTTCCTTCTGAAATAAGCAAATAATTTCTGGGGCAATTGGTCATCATGTTCCATTGAATCTGTTTAAGACCAATGTCTTTCATTATATTTCCAAGAAGGAAAGTAAGAATATATATATATATATATTGACTATAAAAAAATACGAAAGTCTTGGAGATATAGCTAAGAAGAGCTTCATAGATAGAGTTCAAGAAGAGGAAAATGTGAAGAAGTAGAAAAAAGGCGAAAATCAGGTAAGCGGCCACCCAGGTATCGGTTGCACCCCTTAAGCATCCTTTAGGAATCACTGAAGCGCTCCCTTCCTGACGAGACTTTAAATATAATTCTTTTAGGTGTGACAATCGTTTGTTTTGTGTCCAGATCACTGTGGAAACTGCACCATATGGCCCGGTCCCTCTTGTGAGGAGGGTAACTCAGCTTCTCAAGCCAATGGAGCAATTTGTCTTCTTTGATGAGCTCCAAAATCTCTTCGATTTCAGACTTTGGTAGTGACCATTGCTACTTCTACCGCGGCCTTTTTCATGGATGTGAAGGTTGCAGCTTCTGCTATTATGGCATATGCTAAGGTGATGGTCGCAACTTCCAATGTAAGGACCCTCTGTGTCAGGAAGTTAACCTGGTCTTGGAGTGCTCATTGACAGTCATACGGGTGATTAATGTAGCTCAATAACTAGGCAACCTCTTCACTCTTCTATGTCCTTATTTTTGAGGTTCCTTTCATGTCTTCTACCATGTTAGTCTTCTAGAAATGTATATTCTGAGATCAACCAGATAATGGTGAGAAGACATGGAATTCAGGAAAACTAAGCCTAGTAATGGGCATGCATCCCTTTATTATCTGCAATTTTATTTTGTTGTGGCCGCCGCCTGAGGTACATATGGTCACATTAATGGGAATTTTCTAGGTTAACTAAAAAGGCTATAAAGACCAACTCCCCGAAGAATGCTACGGCATTCTGGCAATAAAGTAGCCTGACCGCATCCCTCAGGTAGCATGGAAGGGTGTGATCCCAAAAAAAGTCTCAAGACCTGAGATCAATTCATATAATATATACATAATGTGCCTACTACAAATTTACCAACGTCAAAACAACCTTTAGGTGTGAAAATAGCACCAACTTGGTAATAAGCCATAAATCATAGGTGTAAAAGATATAAATAAGTGAATAGAACTCTTCCCTAATCACCCACCTTTAGGAAGCCACTGCCTTTTGTGTTTTTCAACACTATAGGTAAGGTAACATCACCGAGGTATAGAAAATAGATCTATGGTCATATAAAAGAAGATCAACAAACAAATTTGAAAAGGAATAACCCCTTATCCGCGTTGTATAGAAATGTAAAGGCTCAATAACCAAAATCCCACCTAAGGGATTATGACCCAATGGGTCCCCGTAGATGAGACAAGGAATTTAGAACCCTAAATAAGAAGAAATAAGATTAAAAAAAAACCTCGTTTCCCACGGACGGTGCCAAAATGATTGTATGAGAAATATGACACAAGTTGTTCTCAATCATCATATAAAGTGTAAAGTAAAAGTAAATCAACTAATGAGGGAAAGAACATAAGATATAGATTGGTTCGGCTATAAAAATGAGCCTACATCCATTTTGTTTCCATGCTCTCATTATGTGTGTTGTATAATAAGATATGATTGGGCCTAAAGAGGCATATAAGTAAGAGAAGAGAAGATAATACATGATTATAGTGCATTCGGGTAGACCAAATGTGAACAATAGGGCAGTTTGTGTACTGTCTGCAGCCTAGTAATTCCCCAGGTGGGTGTAGCTCTAGAGAGAGGTAGTGTAGAGATTTGGGAAGGGCTTCTATAGATGGTTCTCTTCTCGATCCCCCCAATTATTAGGTGAGTACCTCTATTTATAGGAGATATAAATGTAATGTCACATGTTTAGGACACATGACAAATGGATAACTCTGTAGAATGAATCCTTCTGGACAATTATCAATTAAGGCGTGGAAATAGAGGTTACGGCCTATTTAGACCCAAGAAATAGCCATCTTTAACGAGGTGTCATGGCCTGTCTAAGTCCAGGAAGTGGTCAATTCTAACCAAGGCTAGGTATGGCTATATCCATATGGTGTCGCATCGTGTATGAGCCCAGATAGCTACCCATTTATTAATGCCTCCGCGGAAGTAGGGACAATACAGGCTATATCACTTTCCACTGCTCCAAGTCACCTTCAAGATTTACAAATATGACTCAGGTAGATTAATGTTGGCTTCTCTATGCATTTCCTTTGATGTATTTAGTCGGCGCTATCAATCGACATTTACAATATCCACGTAGCTTATGGGGGTAATCTTGGTTATTACACTTTTATTTTTGTTTATTTTTTTCATTCTTGTTGACGATTTTTGTTGAAATAATCTATTTCTTTGTCAAGTGTGGTTTTATCTGGTGATCAGGCATAACATGGTGTTAATGCCTTTACTGATGAGTGAGGAGGGGGAATGGTCGAGAAAGCTTCAATGGAGGAAGGCGAACAGAGTGTCGAAGGAGTTCGTGGTTTTTAAGAATGTGAGGATCGTATTAAATGCCATAACAACGTGTCACCCTTAGGGAGTGGTAGGATTCAAGAACATTCATGCCCAATCACACCAATTGATGGCATACGAGTTTAGGATGCTTGGTACCTAGTCAAGAGGATGGTCAGACAAGTGATGGAGAGTGGGGCGGAGGTTCTACCAGTGGTCGCTCCTTCCTATATGAGGAGTATAAGGAAGATGTCAGATGAGGAGTGGGTGGTGGCGATGGCGGGGGGAAATTACATGCTCCATACTAACACGATGGTAGGGAATGACTATTTATACTTCACATCTATTTGGTTATTAGGTGTCATGCTTATGAGGAATTTTTTTCCATAAGGCGGGTCTTACCTATAAGGAATTCTCTGCCATGTTGGGTATTGACCATCGAGTTATTGCAACCATGACTGGTCTTTCTCATTCTCCTCAGGTTACTCTCGCCGAATCACTGCATATTTCCCCTTCTGCTGCCCAACCACTGGTGTACGAGGGAGGGATCAATCTTCCTACACTGCTGAGCTGTAAGCATCATAGGGATTATAGGGATAATAGCTTTGTTCGAGCAGTGGGATTAGGATGGACTGTTGAGATGCTTCTCATGATAGGCCATTTGACAGCAAAACCTCAGGTGGCCATTTTTTTATTGTGGATGTCATACCATCACAATCTTGATACTACCATAATGTCAAAAACTTCAAACGGTATAAATGACTTGAAATAATTTTGGTCCACATTTCTATAAGTCATCCTTGTGATGTTATTTATGTGGTTGTTGGAAAGGATTATTTTTTAGGTTCCTCCTCAATATATCCTCTAAACGGCGCTCTAAATTTATTTCCACATCATTTTGAGCGTTGTATCCCTTCAATAAAGAATTGGGTTAACTAGCTTTAGCAAATTAGGGCATAATCCTCCGTTGGCTTGTGCTATGGTGGGGTGAATTATAGACAATTCTATAGTTGGACAAATTCTAATATGCTCTACTCTTGGGTATCCATCAGATCTCTTTCTACTTTTCTTGGCGAATTCTGCATCAAGTGGGCTGGAATCAAATTTTCCCTTTGTACATAACTAATTTCTTTCCTATGGAGGATTTGACTAAGTCCTTGGGGATGATCTTGGAACCTTTATGGCAATATCGTAGGATATTTATCCATTCATCATAGTCCATGGGAGAATATTTTGTAGTTTCAATGGATTACCTAAGATGGTTATGGATGTATGTGATTAAAAAAGTTAGTGATGAGGAAACATGGCAGAGATGACTCACGATGGTTGAGGTTATGGAAGGAGGCATGTTGATGTCATCCAATTTGTTTAAGGATTATTGCCACATCTAGCATATGAGTAAGTGCAATCAGGGTTGGGATTTATTGGGACCCTCAAGGAATAATAACGATCGTGGTGATGACAAAGAAGGTCCTTCTTGCGAAGCATGATTGGTGTAGGTTTGGCAGTAGGTGTGTATGTGTTTTTGATCAGTTGTGGACTTAGGGTAGGCTATGTTGTTATAGTAAATACATGGGTATTTCATGTAAGTTTAAGGACTTTTCTTGTTACTAATACTTCATGTAATTTCCATGATTTAAGATGTAGTAAAATATGATTTCATTATATCTTGTTATTCCTTTGGAAGCATATCTTTATGTTTGAATTATCAATACTAATCACTAACGTATACGTAATCCTTGTTTCACTTAAATTGATGAGAGAGACTAGTGTTTCAAAGAATAAAATTTTATGATAAAAAGGATCGCTTCAAAAGTGACTTTATGGGTTCCCTACATACCTATATGGGGTAAAAGTTGTTTGAAAGTTAAGAAGGAAGTCATGAGAGGATGAGTTCCCATGTAGTTCTTATAGAGGGAGGAGGTAAGAGTTTTTTTGTAATATAATGGAGATGCGAATTGCGCAGCGTGATGAGTGTCAGATTAGTGATAAAATTTCTTAAGTTGGACAAATTTACTAGACCTGCCATTTCTTCTTTGTCGAGGTTTGTGAGCATAGGAGTGCCACCTGCCATAATTTTTGTTATGAGGTATGGGACACTACAATTAGGTTTGAATTTTACTCTTGGTTACTAATTGGGTTCTAAAATTTCCTTGAAGACAAGGTTGCCTTCTCGCATACCACGATATTTGGCCTTTATATTGAATGATCGTGCAATACAACGATGATACCCTTGTATGTGGTATAATCTTTTAGTGTCTTTTCATCCAGCTGTGCGATTTCATTATAATGACATTGTTTACATTCAACTTCTATAATTAACCTTCAAGAATGACCCATAAAGATGGTATCTCGAGTTCAACAAGAAGTAATGCTTCCATTCCATATACTAGGGAGTAGGGTGTAGCCTCAGTGGGCATTCTAATGGATGTGAGGTAGCCTTAGAGGCTACAAGGGATTCGATCCGACGAATACTTATAATTTTTGGTAATCTTACTGATTATGGTTTTAAAGGTTTTACTAGCATCTTCATTAAACCCATAGGTTTATGATCGATAGGGAGAAGACTCCTAACTCTATTCCATATTCTTCGATCACTTATATGAATTCTTCTTCGAAGTGGAGCCCATTATCTGATACCAATCATGGGGGACCCCATAGTGATAGATAATATTCTTTCTGGTAAACTAGGCTACTTTCTTCACATTCAATAACCTATATGATAAAACATTTTGTTAAAATAATTGATGGATACCAAGATGAATTCGTTCTCATTTAACTCTTTAGGAGTGACTCAAAGTTGACAAATGGCCATGGAGAGGTCATGTTGTACAACTCTCGATAGGGTAAGTGTTTAAGATTGTGAATTTCTGGCATTTGAGTCACTATCGAACATAAGCAGCCCAATCTTGGATAATAATAGTCCAATAATAGCCTTGTATGATAATATTCTTAGCAAGTATAAGACCGTGAATATAGGTCCCACATTCCTTGCTATGCATTGAAAATGCATGCCATCGATGTTCCTCTACAATAGTTCCTTACCATAAATGATGTACTAAAGTGAAATGTAGTGAAGGGTTTTATAGCCAATTTTATCATCCCTTTGAGGATATCAAACAAGTTTTAATAGGCGCCAGATATCATAATACCACAATCTTATATTATTTGAATCTTCTTTCTTAGAGATCTCGATATGATAGTAATGAATTGGCATAGACTATTTATGAAATTGAAAGGGGGCCATTATTATTCACCCAAGCATGATGACTAAGGATTCCAAGGTTTCCAATGCATCGTTAAAACTTTTTATTAAGCTTGAAAGGTAATGGAAGGTGACATCCTTGAATTTGGAAGAGAGTTCTTCAAGTTAAGCGTGAAATGCTAGGAGCTTCTCATCTTTGGCTTTCCATTTTCGGAGGACATTCCCTATGATGAGCGTTGATTCTCCATAGACATTAAGGTGACGAATTCCTTTATAGATGGAAAGCTTAGGCGCATAGTGCATGCTTCATATTCTCTCATTTTGTCAGTGCAGGGGAAGTCCAACTTAATGGCAATGGGAGTATAAGGTCCATATCCTTTCTTATTAGCAGGTCTATTAAACAACATTTTTCATTGTATCTATTCATGAGAAGTACAGAGAATATCCTCGTCCAAGAATTTAGCAATCCACACATCGACTTTTCTCCTAGTAATTTTGACTGAGTAATTATCGATGGTTATTCCATTGATATCAATATTCATCACTTGGGTGATGTCGAACTTGGCTAACAATAGTAGCCAACTGTCCATGTGGATTGAAAAGAAAGTTTTTTTAGTAATTACTTTATGTGATACATTGGAGACACTAACTTGATGTGGAAATGCAAGCATGTATTGTTGAAGTTTCTGAGTGACCTAAATGAGGGCGACACACTCCTTCTCCAACATGGTGTAATTTACTTCATATCCATCCAGTTTTTTACTAGCATAATAAATGTCTATTTATTTAAGAGAGTCTTAAGTTTATTAGTATAGCATAGCCCAAGCCATAGTCTCGCTTACAGTGAGGTATAAGAGACAAGGGAGACCAAGTTATGGTAGCATGAGCACCGTATGTTGGGTAAGATGCCGCTTAATTTTTTCAAAGGCTTCGCGGCATGCATAATTCAAGACTTTGGTTGAATATTTTTGGAGGATCTTGAAGATGGGATCACTAATACAAGTGAGTTGGATGACCAACTTATTGATGTACTAGAGTTTTCCCATGAAACTGCGAATGTCTTTCTCAGTCTTAGGTTGTGGAATTTTAGGATTACTTTAAGTTTAGCAGGGTTTTTGTTTGATTCCTCTTTCTCTAACCATTAAGCCGAGGAGTTTTCCTTTTGTGACACCGAAAATGTACTTCTGTGGATTGAGACGCATCTGGTATTACTTCAATTGTCTTAAATAATTTCCTCAAGGCGAGATTATGACATTCTTGAGTTTTGTACTTTATGATCATGCCTTCAACATAGAAGTCATTCTCTTTATGTATAAGATCATGGAGGATAGTTATAACTTCTCTCTGATATGTAGCCCTAATGTTTTTTAGACCTAAAATCATGAAAGCGTATAAAAAAGTACCCCCAATGGGTAGTGGAAACGGTATTCTCTTGGTGGTCGAGATTCATCTTGATTTGATTATACCATGCAAAGCCATTGAAGAATGACTTCAAAGCTTGATTGGCATTATTGTTGATGATTATCTCGATGTTGGGCAGGGGATAATCATCCTTTGTGGAAGTTTTGTTCACATCCCAATAGTCAACACACATGCGAACTATTCCTCCTGATTTTAGCACATGGCAATGTTGGTGAGCTAAGTTGGATACTCGACCACACCGATGAAATCTATGTTCAACTTCTTGACTACCTTTTCTTTTAATTTGAGGGCACATTCGAGGCATATATTTATCTTTTCTTGCTTGACAGACTTGGATTTTGGATAAGTTGGGATCTGTTATATGATCTATGGGTTGATCCCAGACTTGTCATTATAAGACCATCTTAAGACATCTTTGAATTCTCATAGGATCTCTTTGAATTGTGGCCACTCATACTCATTAAAGGTTGACCCTATCTTAATCCTCCATGAACATCTACTAGAACCAAGTTTAATTATTGTATGGACAAACTTCCAATCGATTCATTTGCAATACTGCCTTCATTCCATTGGACAAAACGCTTTTTGCAATCTACATACAACCTTAGAGAATTGATCTTCCAAAGTTCATGCGCCATCAATATGCCTTCAAGTCCATTCTCCTAAAAAGGTATATGACCAAAAAAAAATTATGTATTGGAGTAATTTAAAGAGAGTGTTTCATTTAATAAAATTAATTTCCATAAAAAAAATTAAAATTAATTTTAACTCTTTTTCAACAAAATTGGAAATCTCGTTCGAAGTCGCTGCAGGTCATTCGAATGACATGAATCTAACGACATTGCCCTGTCTTCACTGGTTGGAAATGTCGTTCGAAAAATATTTCTAACGACTAATCTAACTTGTCTGTGGACTATCGTTAGATAAATCGTTCGAATGAAAGGTCATTCAAACGATATCGTTCGAATGAGATGTGTCAGTTGTGAACTTTTTTAAACTGTTTACCAGCATTTATTTTACATAACTTCCATCGTCCACTACTTTTTCAGTTTTAATATATGGACAAAAATCAGTTATTTTTTTGTAGGAACTTTTACATACTCTAGAGAGCAAAATTTAACATCTTCCCATTTGGTTTTAAAATCCTTCTCCAACACAATTTTAACCTTTGAACCAAAACCCCATGACATCAACTTGAAATAAAACAAGCACACTTGCGATGGATTTCTGCATTCAAGGTTATTGAAGATTGTAGTTTGGGCTTCGGTGGATACCGCGACACGAGTAGTGTCAAGCAACGCATTGGAGCTTCACATACTACAAATTTAAAGGTAGAGGACGACATCAGCACGTCTTGAGTGAGTCAAAGTCTGTAAGTCTTTTGAGTCCTTTGGAAAACCTATTTGTAGTGGATTTGTCTAGGCCCAGCCGTCCGAGGTTTTTCCCATTTGGGTTTTCCTCGTACATCAACGCGTTGTGGTTATCATTTACGCACTTTACTTTATTAAATCACATAGATGTATGCATAGGATAAAAAGGATAAATTTGGATAATTTTATTTCTCTTAATCAAGTTATCAATCCCATCACTCTAACAGTCAATTGTTCATGCTAACTTTTAAATTTGCAAAAGCAATTAAAATTGGAATATATCTCTACTTGGCTATTTTTGAATTGCGTTGTGTGTGTGTATTCTACAAAATAACCTAAGTACATATAACCTTACAACTTCAAATTGGTATCAGAGCTAGTCTCTAAAAGTTATTTAGATGAATCCTGGAGGTTATATGGAAAGTTTTTCATCGAATAGACTACCTATGTTTGATGGAATTAATTACACCTATTGGACAACACGTATGAAATCTTCCCTTAAATCAATTGATGAATGTGTTTGGGTTGCTGTTGAAAGAGGTTGGTCCCATCCGACTATGATTGTTGATGATGAAACTATTTTAACACCTATAGAACATTGGAGTAAGGAATAATTGAAATAGTGTAACTTTAACTCTAAAGGTTTAAATGCCTTATTTGGTGCGGAGACTCCCAATGAATTTCATCGTATAATGACGTCTGAGACGTCAAAGGAAGCTTGGAATATTCTCCAAGTTACTCATGAGGGAACTAGTGTAGTTAAAGCCTCAAAACTTCAAAACTTAATGACTCAATTTGAAACCATCACCATGAAAGAAACTGATATACTTGATGACTTTTATGCTCGTATATCTAATATTTATAATTCTTGCTTTAACTTAGGTGATAAAATACCTGAAGATCGTGTTGTTAAGAAAATTCTTAGATGCCTCTCTAAGCGTTTCATTCCTAAAGTCACTATTATTAATTCATTAGGAAATCTAAATATCTTGAAACTTAAAGAGCTTGTTGGTGATCTATAAATGAATTAGATATGTTTCCTAAAGATAAAAAAAGCAAAGATAAAGGTGTTGCCAAGAAAGTAAAGAAAGTATAAGTGTCTAAATCTGATGAGTCTGTTATAGATCTTGGTGATATAACTTTATTTGATAAAAAATGTAAAAAAATTCGCAAGTTCAAAAAGCAAAACTCAAAATTTGAATAACTGAAATTTGAGAACAACAAAAACAAATGTAATAGAAAATTCAATAATCAAGATCTTAAGAAGCTCAACAGAGATAACTTTAAAAAGATGATTCAGAGAGATGCTTTGAGTGAGAGGGATGTGGTCACAGAGCATTTGAATGCCCTAGTAAACTTAAGAGACAAGGTAAAGAAAAGGTTGTTTACAATGACCCTCTAAGCGACCATGATAATGAGTCTGAAGACTCTAATTTCTTTACCCCGTTCAGAACAAATTTCACTGCTTTTATAGCAAGTCGTGCTAGTAATTCAAGTGAGTCACGCCCTAAGGTTGAGAATTTTGAGAAAAATCTTGAGGTTACATCCACTCACTCTACTAGTAGTGATGAAAAAGGAAGTGAAAGTGAAATAGATGAGAGTAAACTACAATCCGCCTATACTGAACTATACACTGAGTCTCTTTATATTAAAAAAGTAAACAAAAGATTAACCTTTAAAGTCTTAACTTTAGAAAAAGAGTTGACGAGGCAATTAAGATATCCCTCTTTGAGAAACTTATATTGGTAGGCAAGGAAAAATGCAATTTAATTAACTCCTTAGAAGGTGCTAACAAAGATCTTCATGAGCCTTTAGAGATTAGAAAATCTCTTGAAGATAAAATAGTACAACCTGAAAAAGATCTCTACTCCTCTCTTGAAGTCAGAGTCATGCTCGAAGATAATTCATGAAGAATGGGTAAATTATTTCTAGGTCCTGTTTTGGGCAATAAGGAGAAATGTTATCAAGAGATAAAGGGTATAGGATATGTAGAAGGAGAGCCATCCAAAGTCAAACCTGAACCCATAGCTAAGTTTGTTACCAAATATAATTTTCTTAAACCTTATCTACCTAAAATAAGTCCTCCTACGCAACCTTTAAAAGAAAATCCAAAAACAACCCTATGTGTGCACTTATTGTCATAAACGGGATCATCTTAAAGATTTCTGCTACAAGCTTGGGAAGAAATCTTATTTTAAAAATCCTAAACAACACTATAGATCCTTAGCTAGTCTTAAGAGCTAAGTTGAGTATCTAGTTAGTACTTCTAAAGGTCTAATGGAAGAGTTTCTTAGATTTTCTAAACTCCAAGGAAATAATTCTAAACATAACACAAGAGGCAACAAAGGAAAGAATACAACTCAAGCTTGGGTTAAGAAAAATCATACCAATAAAGCTTTTGTTACTTATGTTTCACTTAAGGCTCAAAATACCTCCCAATGGTAATTTGATAGTGGTTGTTCAAGACATATGACCGGTGATAAATCCTTGTTTACCACTCTTGAAAACTATAAATATGGTAAGGTCACCTTTGGGGATGGAAGCAAATCTCGAATCATGGGTAGATGATCTATTGAAATCTTTGAGTTTCCTAAACTTGACAATGTCCTTTATATTGATGGTCTCAAGGATAATTTGATAAGTATTAGCAAATTATGTGATGACAATCTTGATGTTAATTTAGTTAATCGGAGTGCATCGTATATGATCACTCGGGTGAATCTATTTTACAAGGAGTGAGAACTAGTGATAATTGCTATGGAATAGTTCCTAAATACTCTTTGGTTTGAAATAGTGCAAAAGCATCGTATGTAGACCTTTAGCATAAAAGGTTAGGTCATGTTAACTTTAGAGATCTTGATCGATTAGTGAGAAAAGAGCTAGTTCGAGGTCTATCAACTCTAGGAAAACCAACCTCCACTATTTGCAGGACTTGTTAATTAGGAAAGCAAATTAAGAATCCACATAAAAAGTTAAACTCAATAACTACATCTCATGTCTTAGAATTGATACACTTGGAACTTACGGGTCCCACTCGTACCGAGATCATAGGTGGAAAGAGATATATCTTAGTAATGGTGAATGATTTTTCAAGATACTCCATAGTAGGCTTTCTAAGAGAAAAATCCGAGACAATTGATTTTCTCACTGTTAAGTGTAGAATTCTTCAAAATCAACACGATGTTACCATAAACCGCTTTAGGAGTGATAATGGAACCGAATTCAAGGAATCAGTTGTAAATGACTTTTATGGTGAAATAGGAATTAAACATGAATTCTCGGTCGTTCGAACTCCATAACAAAATGGTATAGTTGAAAGAAAAAATTGAACGATCTAAGAAATGGCAAGATCTATGCTCCTAGGAAGAAATGTGGCTCGTAGGTTTTGGGCCGAAGCGGTTAACACTGCATGTCACACCGTAAATAGGGTTTATTTGCATCCTAATACGATAAAAATGCCATATGAATTGTGTACGGGCAAGAAGCCTAATTTGGCCTATTTTAGAGTTTTGGGTAGTCCTTGTTATATACTTAGAGATAGAGAACTACTAGGTAATTTTGACTCAAGGAGTGATGAAGGTATTTTTCTAGGATATTCTCAGAATAGTAGATCTTTTAGATTTTTCAACTTAAGTAGATCTAAAGTCATGGAATCAATAAATGTTGTACTAAAAGATGATGTTTCGGCCACATCTATTGAAAATGAGGAAGATTTGTCATATGAGTTTGATGTTGTTTTCGATGTTGAAAATATTGATTCTCACAATTATTTGGTTGTTTCCACTATTGAGAAAAAGGATCCTTCTCCTTGGGTTCATAAAATTCATGACCCTTCAAAAATTATAGGAGATCCTGAGGTAGGTGTCAAGACTAGGGCTCAATTAGAAAATGAAGTTACATATTTGTGCTATACGTCTAAAATTGAACCTAAAAGCTTTAAAGAAGAATTAAAAGATGAACATTAGATTAATGCCATGCAAGAAGAATTATTTCAATTTAAGAAAAATGATATTTGGGAATTAGTACCTAGGCCTTCTAATACAAACATCATTGGCATAAAATGGATTTTCAAAAATAAAATCGATGAAAATGGCGTCGTTGTTCATAACAAAAGCTTGGTTGGTTGCCCAAGGATACATCCAAATAGAAGGTGTTGACTTTGAAGAGACTTTGTCTCTAGTTTCTAGGTTAGAATCGGTTCTCCTTTTACTAGCCATAGCATGTCACCTTAAATTTAAATTATATTAAATGGATGTAAAAAGTTCCCTTTTAAATGGTATTCTTCAAGAATAATTCCATGTTGAACAACCTAAAGGGTTTGAGGATCCAAAGCATCCTAATCACGTCTTCTTCCTAAAGAAAGTGCTATATGGCTTGAAACAAGAACCCCGTGCTTGGTATGAAAGACTCACTTATTATCTTCTTTCTCGTGGCTTTTTGAGAAGGGGAGTAGATATGACACTATTTGTTCGTCGTGATGAGAAAGATATTCTAGTTGCACAAGTGTATGTCAACGACATATTGTTTGGTTCAATATGTGATAATCATACTCAATTCTTTTCAAAATAAATTCAAGATGAATTTGAGATGAGTATGGTCGGTGAACTTACTTTCTTCCTAGTTCTTCAAGTTCATGAACTCGAAAGTGGGATATTTTTGTCCCAAACCAAGTATGCTAAAGACCTTGTTAAGAAATTTAAACTCGAATCCGCTAAGAATGCATGTACTCCTATGAGTTCTTCGATTAAACTTAGTAAGTACACGAAGAAAAGGATGTAGAGCACACACACTTAAGGAGTATGATAGGTAGTTTACTTTACCTAACCACTAGTTGTCTGGATATTTCCTTTACTATAGGAGTTTGTGCCCGCTATCAAGACGCCCCAAAAGAGTCCCATTTACTTTCCATTAAACGTATTATCCAATATGTTAGTGGGACCCTGTCTTTTGGGATTTGGTATTCCTTCGACACAAATGATTGTCTATCGGCATATTCGGAGGCCGATTGGGTAGGAGATGTGGATGGATGCAAAAGTACATCTGGAGGTTTTTTCTACTTTGGAAGTGAACTTGTCTCATGGATGAGCAAGAAAAAAAATTCTACTTCTTTGTCCATGGCGGAGGCCGAATACATAGATGCCGGGAGTTGTTGCACTCAACTCATTTGGATGAAACAAATGTTGGAAGATTACGGTATTTCTCAAGGAACTATGACTATCAATTGAGATAATACTAGTGCAATTAACATTTCTCATAATCCCGTTAAACATTTTAGAACAAGGAATATTCGGATCCGAGAACATTTTATTCATGACTTGGTTGAAGAGAAAAACGTTTCTCTAAGCTTCGTTTCTACCGATCAACAGTTAGCCAATATCTTTACCAAGCCTCTAGATGCCCTTAGGTTTGAAAACCTTAGGAAATCAATTAGGGTTTGCTCCATTGATTGAGATCAAAACCGTATATCTAGTTTAGGTTATTTCTCATGTATATTTTTTATACCTATGAACTAGATTATTTTTGTAAATATTTCATTAAAAATTTCAAAAATATTTTTTCTTTCTTATTTTCAAGGAAAACGGGAATGGTTAGAAAATCTCTCACAATTTTTTTTCCATATGGCTTTGTGCTCGATGTGTTCGTGTCACTATTCTATTTCATGTCCACGTGGCTTTCGATGAGTAGTCAACCGGACTTCATTTTTCTTGTGCACAAAAATGCTCTTTTAGGATATGTATTTATGTGATTGCCTCATCTATTTGCCTTCTTGCACACACTTTTCACGAAATATTACGGATATCTTGTTCACATTGTACTCGTAAGATGAGATTTGGTGTTCTCTTCTCATTCTTAGTCACATCTATTATAAGCAATCGAAATTATGCATGATCATCCATTGCTCGAATTTTAACAAAAAGTAATTATATTCATTTTATTGTTTGTTGTTTCTTGCAATGGACTCGGGTAGTGAAAAACAAAAAGTTTTTTCGTGAATAGCCTCCATTTGCATAATAGTATACGTGGCTTAAATTGAAGCATTGAAAAATGATATAATTCCAAGGCCAAAAATATTTACCTCGGTTGACTCTTCAAAAGAAAAGTTTCAATCTAAAGTTGCTAATGGGAGAGATAAGTTGAAGATCAATGGACATGCACATTTATTCGATCCTTGCTTTCTAATTGTGACAACATTGGCGAGAGAATCATCTATCTTGTATGTGAATTGCTTTAGTGTTTGAGTGTCCAATGGTATTTCTTTAACGACACAAGGCTGATGGGAGTTCATATTACGTTTATATGTTGTTTGGCATTTCGCACTTGTGCATTGTTTTGGGTAAAAACTCTCACTCGCATTCTTCACACCCCCACATTTCCCATTTGAGTGATCTACTTGTGAAAGATTCCCCATTTGAGTGGAAAGAATCATTCCAAAGTGCTTTTGAAAAATTAAAAAGCATGCTTATTTTCGCTCCCATTATGCAATCTTTGGATTAGTCCCTTCCATTCGAGCTTATATGTGATGTGATTGATTATGCAATAGGTGTTTTTTAGATAAATGAAAGATAATAAGGCTCACGTCATGTACTATTCTAACCGAACATTAATTGGACCACAACTTAACTACTCCACGACAGACAAAGAATTGCTAGTCGTAGTCTTTGCCCTAGACAAATTCTCCTCTTACTTCATAGGCTTGCCCATTATATGCTTCATTGAACACGCGGATATTAAGTATATCCATTCCAAAAAGGATGCTAAACCACACCTCATAAGGTGGATCCTACTGCTAAAGATTTCAATCTCTGTATAAAGGATAATAAAGGAGTAAAAAACATCATAGTCGACCATTTGTTGAGACTTTCGTTTGACGTACCTATCAACCATACCCATAGATGAATAATTTTTGGATGAATAATTATTCGCCACTTCTTATCTCCCATGGTTTATGTATATAATGAATTACCTTGTCACGGGGTTTGTTCCCCCCGATTGAACACTGGAAGAGAAAAATAATTTCCTAACTTGGTCACATAGGTTATTCTATGATGATACCTATTTGTTCAATATTGCACGGACTAAATCATATGAAGATGTTTAACGGATGAATAAATACCTAGCGTCATCCATTTTGTCACACAGAAGCTTGTGGAGACTATTTTTATATGAATAAGATGGTTGCGAAGATTCTTCAAAGCAGCCTGTATCGGCCAATAATTTTTTGGTATATAAGTTCTTATTGCAAATCTTGCGATAGATTCTAAAGGACTGGAGCCATCACTCATCAAGACATAATGACATTAACCCCTATTCTCATCATCAAGATATTCAACTATTGGGGCATTGATTTTATGGGCTCCTTAACTCCCTCCTTTGGTTTCTTATACATCCTCGTCACAACAGATTATGTGCCAAATGGATTGAGGCCATATCTACTAAGACAAATGACAATAAGGTGGTGATAAAGTTCTTACAAGACCACATACTTTCTCGCTTATGAACTCCAAGGACAATCATTAGTGATAACGGCTAACACTTTTGCAATATGCCATTTGACTAACTTTTGTGAACATATGGGGTCATGCACGAGGTTGGGGGTACTTATCACCCCCAAATAAATGGGAAATACGAGCTATAAAATCATGAGATTAAGTAAATTTTAGAGAAGACAGTCAATCTTAATCGGAGGATTGGTCTCTCCAATTAAATGATGCACTATGGGCTTACCGAACCGCGTAGAAGAACCCCCTCGGGATTTCCCCATTTCCCTTTGTCTATGGAAATCCTTGCTATCTCCCTATTGAGCTAAAGCTTAAGTCATATTGGGAGATTAAAAGGTTTAACTATAACATGGATCAATCCAGTGAATCACGCAATCTTTAATTGGAAGAAATACGCAACGATGCATATGAGAGCGCTAAAATATCCAAAGAAAGGTTGAAACTCACACATGAGTGAATTATCCATCGAAAGGAGTTTTATTCAAGTGGAAAAATGCTCCTATACAACTCCCGTTTACACTTGTTTCCCGGAAAGTTACGTTCACGGTGGAATGGACCATTTATTGTGTGAGAGGTGTTTCCCCATAGGGCCATTGAGTCAGAAAATCTTAAAAGGAAGACACGTTTAAAATGGTTTAAAGTGAATGGACAATGCCTAAATCAACACCTAGAGGCGTGTGTTGGCGAAGCCGACACGATTTGGTTGTCAAACCCCATTTACGGGGTTGAATAACTTAGAGAAGAGGTCGTCACACTCCTGATGCAAATGGGGTGAGTCTTCTTGTAACATTTTAAATCTTGTAAGGTTAGGTTAGTAGAGGTCCGTGAGTCATGATTTAGAAAGGATGAGGCACACCGTTGCATAACACGAGATAGTTTACGTTAAATCACGGTGAAATTTTGAGGTCCCTAAGGTAGTTATAGAGATAAAAGAGTTTCAGAGATGTTGAAAAGTGAGTCGGATATGTTGCCTACGATTCGAGGTTGAGAAAAAATGAAAATTAGAAGCAAAGTACCAGATATCGGAACCAGTTCGCCATGGGCATACTAAAGAGTAGAACCATCTCGCTTTTATAGTGTGGGCAAGATGATATCCGAATCAGTTCGCACTTTTTAAGCTTATAGGGTCGAACCGGTTCAATTTTCTGGGCAAAAAAAAGAGGACCGGACCGGTTCAGGTCCAGATTAGAACCGGTTCAATTTTTTAAAATTCCACATTAATTCCCTCCATAACTTCCCTCTCAAATTCATCCCCTTTTTTAAATCTGCAAATCACCCTCCAAAAACATTCCCTCCACCCAAACCTCTCCTCTTTTCACTTCTCGCCATGATCTCCCACTATTTCCATTCTGTTTTCCCATCAAAACCACCCCCTCCTCCATTACAAATACCACTCTCCCTCACCCCTCCACTCACCTCTTCAATACTTCCAAAACATTCTTCTCTCCCATACAAATACAATCTCTCATTTCATATGCCTGAAATTAAAATTATGTTCAGAAATACAAAGATACGAAAATCCTCGAAGGTCTTGACCACACTTACCGCTCCGATCAGGAATGAGATTGGTTCGAGGTGTTCTTCTCTATGCCCCGCACCCTATATATTGAGAGACAAATAATTTGGAGGGAACTACCCCAATAAATCATTGATGATATTCTTCTCTACGCACCGCACAGGGAGTGGTGTGTTATCTTTGAGGAACTCGGTAAGGATATTTGGCCCAGCGAGGTTCACATATTTTATGGAACAAGTAAAATTGACAAGAATAACTTGCGATTAATATCTTGATGACAAAGTTATCCCCTTCTCTTTTGACCTCATCATCTGGAAAAATGTGGGCCAAGCGAGTTCCCGACCCACAATAGTACACCTACCCCAATATGAACATACCATCACGCAAGACCAAATGCATTGCAAGGATTGCCCTAAATCACCATTGGCCATGATATTCATTTCCCATGGGGAACCTAGACAAGTGGACCCACGTGGCCTTTCTTTTCATTTATGGGTCAATTTTGCAAACTTTCGCAAATTCCACCCTCCGAATTCACCAAGAAAATTTTATACTTCATATCCTTGACGCGGGCACCACTATCCATCTCGCCCTCACCTTCTATAGGGAAATCACTAATGCCTCATACAATTGCACCGACAAATTTTCCCTCCCTTACTTATGCCCGCTTCATCACTTCTATCCTTAAGGATGCGGGCATCGAGGAGCCACCAATGCAATCGCACCTCCCAAATCCTATTATATATGTCCCCCTCATAAGGAGTGCTCACCAAATGTGGTTTGTACATCATCACGGCTCATGCGAAAGAGGCCATTTTAATGAGTGAGGGGGAGGAAGAAGAGTATGACGAAGAATGTGATCCCAACTATGAATCGGATTGGAGGAAATTTCCCGCCGAATTCACATCTCGAGGCGAGGTTTGACAGGATTATTAATGAGTATTGGGAGGATCGCCAAGCCTACCGTTGGGACACTAGTATGACGGTCCACCTCCAAGCGGAAATGTATCGGCTCCGAATGAGTTTTAATTCACAATTGACACCATATTACTTTGAACCGTGTGATCCAAATGCCCCCACACCCTTGCATTAGGTTTTTGAGGTTTATTTTCACAGTTATTCTACTTTTAATTATTTATCTTTTTAAAAACTATGTATGCTTATCCTTTTTATTTCATATTGTAATGGAGTTGGTTGTTAGTAATATTAAATTCTACATATTTTTTATTTTCTCCCTTTAACGCACCTTTCTTTTTTTAAATTTTTTTGTCCTTCTTGCTTAAGGACATTGAAAAGTCTAAGTTAGGGGGTGTATGTGCATTTCTAAAGTTCATAAATTGCAAAATGCCAAAAAAATTAAAAAAAAAAATAGAAAAATTCAAAATTTCCCCAAAAAATGGAAATTTTCAAAAAAGGCAATATTTTTCTTCAAAATAAATAAATATAGGAATTTAAAAGCTTCAAAAATATCACTAAAATTTTGTTTGAAGTCTCGAATTGTATAAATCAAAAGCACAAAGCCGAAATTTACTAAAAACGGAAATTGAGTAAAAATATACGACTTTACGAATAAGTGTGGAGATTAATTGACCTAGTGAGATTTTGAGCATATCATTTTTGTGAGTAATTAAATCAATCTTAGTTAAAAATAACTCAAAGTTCAATTTATCTTTAAATAAGTCGTTGAGGATCTATATTCTTTTATTTTGATCAGTTACAAAAAATAAGTGAGAAGTCGTGTTGAAAAATACGCTTAAAATATCATTAAATTAAATTTAATCTCGAGACGCATAAGATTTTGTACTTAGTAATTCAGATAGATGATGTTAGGTCATCGTTTGTTACCTAAAAATATGAGCCGTAAAAAAGTCATGAAAAATTATTCCTTTTGCAAACCTAATTGAGCCTAATAAATGTCCCAATTTGTTTGATAACTCGAAAAGACCATGAAGCCCATAGTTCTGAAAATCGAAAAGGTCATCAATAAAATCCAAAAGGAGCAAGAAAAGAAAAAAGATCTCAAACATATAAGAGAGAAAAAGAGAAAATGCGCGAAAAAGCGCTAAGGGGCATTGTAAGCAAAATTTTCCAACTCTAAATTTCCCAACCATTCTCATTTTACCCAATACTTATAACCCGAGAAAGTCCTAAGCGAGCCCAAATAATGACATTATTTACCGCATGGAGAGACTAAGACACAAAAAGATAATAAAAGTGATTAATTGGTGTGAATAAGAGGCAACGTTTCCCATTTTCCAATGACCATAATCTAATGATGAGATCTTTCCAACATCATAATTCCTTCTTTCAAGTTGTACGTGTGAATTTGTGTTCCATAACATGTACTCTTAAAAATCACGCACACCGAGAGAACTAGACACATTCCGATAGATTCATTTGTGAGAGTATCGAGTGAGAATTGAATCAAAATGAATTTTAAAAAAATTAACGTAATGATCAATATGTGGAAGCTAGAGGTTTCATTCTCGGCTTCGCACGCACACACACAACAAATTGAGGGTATATTCACTGCAATCCCTTGCGAGACACCACTCGTCTTACTAGGGTAACCCATAATACAACTGCTAGTCTATGAAAAGAACATTTTATCCTAATAAGATATTTTCCAATTGTTTAGATCATGATATGATTCTTTTATATTACTCGAGACGATCAAATTTCTAAGTTAGGGGGTTTAATATGGCAAAAATTCTTTGTATTTATCCCCGTAATTTAGATACCTTTCCTATCTTGTGCAACATTAATTCGATGATTTTATCTCATATTATTGTTACTGACCTCGTCCTATAACTACATTACGTTTCATGCATTTATCTTATATTTTATAGGTATTTTATGCACATGAAAGAAATAGAGAAATTGGAATGAAAATTGAAAAGTAAACAAGGAAGGCCAAGGGCAAATACATAATTTTACAAACGTAATTCGGATGCAAAAACTAAGAGAATTCTAAGTCATTGAGTTCACGAGTATATAGGAAGAAACGATAACCAAATCCGATCTACGGTCGAAAAGATATGAGCATGAGAAGAGCTGAAGAATCAAACCAGGAATAGCTATGAAATTTTGAAGATAGAACCGGTTTGATTCCTGTGTTAGAACCGGTTCAATTTATGCAAAACATTGGCTACACTAGAAATAAAATAGGTTTGGTTCTGAAAGTAGAACTGCCTCGATTGTCTGAATTAGTTTAAACACTTGTAAAAACATGATTTATTATTCATTCATTATTCTTAGAGTTAGTGTTTAACCTTTTTTTAGAGAAGAAGGAGGGAAGAAACCTTCGAGAAAGATTTATCTAGAATAACATCAAATTCTTCATTATTTTATATGGTGTTCTTCAGTATAAATGTTTTCTTTGTTTGCTTTCAAGATTTGTCCTGTTTCTACAAAACTATTCCTTACTTTCTTGTTGGAATTCATTCATATATGTTTAGCTACAATAGTTACGTAATAATGAATTCATGCAACGTAGAACCCATGCTAAATTGTAACTGCACCATGTCCGACTAAGTTCTTAGATGGTTGGAGTACATGAACCCAACCTAGGTAACACAGATGAATTTAAAAGTGGATAATATCTAATTAATAATTCAAATGTCTTAAATCTTATTGAAACAAACATCTTAGGTCATTTAATTCCGTTTCCCTAGGTTATCGATATGTTTAAGAATATGATACTAATTTCATTAGTTTATCATTCCTGTTAAATATGAATTTTTATTTGATATTGTGAGGAGTAAGATTCGCATATGTCGAATACTTAGAAAGTATTTAATGTTTCTTTGAATTAGGAATTAGGTTTTTGAAGGTTTTATGTTCTAAGTAATTATCGAAGGTTTGGGGTAGTGTACTCCAACTTTATTTTCTCATGAATAGATTAAAAATCACATATTTATTCTTCCATGTTTAGTTAGTTCACACTCTTTATTAATTTGCATTAGTTGATAGAAAATTCCGCAAAATAATCACATTTGTCTTTCTTTCCCTGAGCCAAACGTAAGGTTAGTCGTCGTCACGTTCTATGTCTTAATCCTTGAGTTCGGTACCCGACTTGTTCAGAACGATCGTCTTAAACTTGAGACATAATTCACGCGCACTAGAGACAAATTCTAAGTCACATCAGTAGCCATGATTTTTAACTATATCATTACATTCACAATCAATAGTAATATATCTTTACTTTGGAGGATAGTATAGCCGATAAAAAGGACGTTAGGGGAGGTGGTGGGATAAAAATGTGGGTAGAGGATATTATCAGTGGCTATAAAAAAAAATTGAGAGTGTCTTACGAGGGGAATGAAATGGAACTGGTGAATTCAATTAGGAAAATAAAGAAGAAGTAGAGGGTGTAAAATGAGGGAGGATATGGAAGTTCTTATTTTTGGGGGAAGAGTTAGAGGGGGAGTTAATAAAGTTGGAGTGGTATATAAATTAGTGGGGAGGGGGGGGGGGGTAATGGGGGTATAGGAGGATGAGGAGAGGAGTGAATACTTTTCTCATTGAAGCAAAGGATCATTTCTTAGAATGTCCAGAGTCTAAATGATCTTAAGAAAAGAGATGTGGTGAGTGGGATGTTTATTTGTACAAGATGGATCTATTATGTTCGCAATAGACAAACATGGGTATTATAAGTAGGGAAGCCGTATCAAAGTGTGTGGAGTGGGAGGTATTTGGATTGGTGTTGTCTAGTTTTATGGGTTGGGGTGGGTAAGGGGTAGTTATGTTCGATTAAAGAGTAGTGCAAAAGGTGGATATTCTTCAAAGAAACTATTTATTGTATTATTTGTTTAGCTGTGTGGAGGTTAACTTATGAAATTTTGGGGGGGTTGTACAGGGCAATGGAGGATTTTAATAGGGAGATATTGGAAGAGTTAAGGGGTGTTTAGGGAGACAAAGGGAAGCACCATGGTGTGTGAAGGGAGACATTATTGTGGTTCAATTTAACGAGGAATGTAATAGAGATGGGTTTACATCTAGAGAAATTAATGAATGGTTTGATTTTATTAATAATATGTCTATGGCCATCCCTTCGACTTTCCTTCATCTCGGTGCTAGTGGCTCGCACCTGCACAGCTGGAGAGGGAGAGAAGGTATCGTTCCCTTTTCTAATAGTGCTTCGTTCGTTGTCGATGTGGGGTGATGTAAAGAGATGGAGTCACCAGCCATTTTTTTACAAAATAGGAAAAAGAACATGTCCCAGCCTCGAGAAAGCGACATCAAAAATAAACTGATGCTTACAAAACTAATAGTTCAGAGGTTCGGGGGCTAAGTTATGGAATGGAAAGGTGTTAGGCACCTATCATGCCCTTTTGATCTCTCGTGGGCTTATGTTACTATTTTCCTTAATTTCTCTGTGAAGTGAGTGAATGAGAATATATAAATGGAGATCCGAATCATTTGACTCATATCATGAAAAAGATAGACTGAGGTCATTCAAAAGAATGTTTCCAAATTAGTAATTAGAAAATATGACGTATACATTTATCGAGATATTGATCGTTATAATGGAATGATAATATTTTTTAGATAAAATTCAATTATGAATCAGTAGTATGATGTACACGAGTAATGTATGGATAAGATAGGAGAAAGATGAATATAGGAAAAATATGAAAATTGGACTCGAGTTTCGAGTTTTAGGCCGAAATGCCTATAAAGGCATCAAAGTCTATGTAGTTCGCATGTGAAATAAGGGTGGGGTTTATCCCATATATTCAAATGGGAGTTTGTTATATGTGTGTGTGCAAAAAGATATTTTTAGTTTTTAGAAACTGTGGTGAATAATCTCGTTGGAATTTATAGGTTTAACCATCTTTTTCTTTGTTTTTGATTTTTTTTAAGAAAATAAAGTATGTGTAATATAACTAATAAAGGATGAGATGTTAATTTGTATGATCTAAAAAAAAGCTAAACTGAGAATTTATATAGCTAATGCAAAAATAAAGAAATTTAGAGAGAGAAAAGGGTAATTGGAACTTCTTTGGGGACTTGAGGCTTGATTTTGATCCTTGATGAGGTTCCTTGTATTTCATATGAATGTTGGATGAGAGAGAAGGATATTTTTGCTAAATTGGGTATGAAAATGATGGGAATGAAAGATGGAAAGGAATATCACACAAGGAAACTCTGCTAGTTGCATAAGAATATTGTTGAGATCACTGATATTGATGGATCTCAGGTGTGCTTTATAAGTGAGCTCATTACCTCCTTATATAGGGTAGGGAAAACTTCGTTTGGCATATCCCTATCCCTACCAATCGGCAGGTCACCCTAGACACACTGCCGATAGGCAGGGAAATGAACCGACTAATTAGTAGTCTTGTGCAAATTTTTTTCAAAAAATGGTTATAGAACGCAATCCCTAAATCCAAATCATGTATGAGTCATATCCTTAAAAGATTAATTCAGAGACCATTAAGAGTCCTTGGTAAGCTCTCGGGTCCGGGGGTTTACTTTAGGTCAAGGGGATCAAAAGTGCCCCTCGATACTTTGGGTAGGAGATCGTCAGACGGTAATGGATCGTTCATCCAAACTGTAGGTTTAAATAATATACAGGGTGGACCATTGGAAAGATTATGCGAGGAAGTTCGATGTTACAAAGGGCTTCACTTTCCTTCGAGAGTTGACTTTCGTCAACCGGGGCACGAAAGCGCTCTGTGACCTTTCGGAGTTATACGAGTCATTTATCCTTATCGTAAGGCTGATTTGCGTACGGGGCGAAATGTTGGAAAGTGTATTCCATGCACTTTGATGATTTATTCATTCTCATTCAAGTTGAAGAGCTTGCCTTCGTCGAATAGTGTCCGGGAGCTCCCAATGGCCTTCGAATTAGTTTTTGAGGGAAAACAGATCATTCATCCGAATGGTTATTCCATTTTGCACATGGGGTAGATCGTTGAAAAGGGGTTTTAGTGACCTTTGAGGATCCATTGAGATTTATCTATGACAATGGAGTTGATTGGGGTTAGATCTGGGGCCGGGAGCATCCAATCGCCTCCAAATTGATTTTCAGTAGTAAAATGGTATGTTCGTACAAATTGTTATGATGATTTATAAATGGGGAAAATGGTTGGAAAGGGTATTTAGATACTTTTGAAGATCCAGTTATATTTTTCTTTAATGATGAAGTTGATCTGAGTCAAATGGGGGCCGAGAGCGCCCGATGGCCTCTATATTGGTACTCAGAGTATGACCTAGGGTTTGTAGTGAATGAAAAGGTGATAGGAACCTAAGGAGAGACTTAGGGAGTCCTAGAATGTGGTGTGTATATAGGCCCTCGATGGGTAAGCTTAAATAAGCAAAAACCATCGAATAGACACCACATTATGTTTAAGAAAGAGGTTGATTCTGAGGACCTATGGTAATGCTGGGAATGGAAGATTCTGAGGGCCGAGGTCAATTCTGAGGACCTTAAGTATGGGCGACCAATTATGAGGTTTGAGAATTCTTTTAATTTATTTGAGCCTTTTTCCAATAAGAATAATCTTTTATGTGAGCCTTTGCACTATTAATACTCTAGTGTGAGGAACCCTGGGGGTTATTTAACTACCACGTGACTTTCAGCATTCCTTTTCTCATTTTTTGCATTTTTTTGTTCCTTTTAATTTTGAAAAAAGGTTACTCTTTTGTTTTGATATAATGTCATTGTTGTGATGAGTCTTTTCTTTAGGGGGATGACAGGATTTAGAGATGTGTGGGAGAACCTTCTTGCGGTGGTGCGTTGGATGGTTTATTCCGTGGGTTTAGGTAGCTTGGTGTCTGCATTGGATGAGACATCCCACTTCCCAGTTATTTTATGTGTTCTTGGGGAAAGGTAGTAGGATACTACCCATACCATACATTTTGGTTTTGGGTAGATGACAGTGAACCTCATTAATGTTCAACAACTAGTGGGGATAGACTGCAAGAGGAGTAGATTAAGGTGGACCGGTCCCTGAGGGTAACACCGACGGAGGCAGAGGCATGCTGGGTGATGTTAGACGAATAGTCTCAACTGATTTCATTCGTATATATCTTCTTCAAGAGGTTTTGTTGAGTCAATAGATTGACAAGAACAATGGGCTACAGGTTCGTCAGATGGCTCATTTATTTATTCTTTTTCTATTGGGAGGATTTTTGTTGGTGTTGAGAGGCGACATCGTCCATTTATTATTTTTACCATACTTAAGGGTATTTTTAAATACCCATCTCTTTTACTTGGGTATCCTGACTTTAGATACCCTTTATTCATCTTTGGATGCTTTCAGTCAGTTTTTTTTGGCAGGTTTTTATTGGAGCCACGTATCTTTTGGAGATATTTTTCTTTTGTATTTTTCCTTTATGCATTATCTTTTATTTCCTTTTTGATTTTTTCTCTTATTACTTATTCTTGTCCTTTTGCAGGAGTTGTTTAATGAGGTGATCGGGTTCAATGTTCATTTGATTGGTTTCCTTAATGAGTCGGTGGGGGGATTTTTGCCACATGTATCGCTGGCAAAAGTTCAATCGGTAGTCGAAGCGATCTCTTTCCTTAGGTGCAGTGCGTCGGGTCTTGAATGTTATGAAGAGCGACCATTTTATCTCTTATTTTATCTTGAGTCATTTTCTTTGGCATTTCCGTTATGAAAGTATTGACTTTGTCTTGGCAAAATTCAAGTGACCTTTTACCGATGGGGAACGGCCATCCAGTACACGGGGTTGATCGGGATGCATGCACAGAAGCGTCGACTACTGGCGAATGAGTTTGGATACTCATGGTATTTAGGAGAGAGAGTAGTTCGACAAATCATGGAGGATGTGATGGTGGTCCCACCAGCAATGCCCCTGAGGTATATGAGGCAGGTTCGAGATATATCAGAAGAGGGCCCTATTCATCGTGCATAAAAATGGTGGCGACCTATGACTACCTTGATTTCACGACGATCAGGATGATTCCATCATTCATCTATGATGTGGTGAATATTCCTCCACCTCCTATGACTTTAGGCATGGGTACGAGTCGGCTAATGGGTTCTTCTCATAGCATTGGTGGTGAATCGATGTCAGAGGTTCCCTTTGTCCGAATTGGTCATCCTTCCTACAACATTAGACTGTCTTGGGGAGGATCAATGAGTATGCTACATAACCCTAACGTGAAGGATTCGGTAGTGTTGGGGTTTATAGAGGATGTTCTCGAGCCAGATGTATATTTTTCTCCTTTATCTTTTGGATTTGTTCTTCTCACTTTAGACTGAATGATTTTCTCTTTTTATTTTTCTTGTAGCATAAACGACTTTCGATTACCTGAGGAACATCTGAGACTGGGTGTCTTCCACAATGGCTCATATTCTAGATTCAATCATGGTTCCTTCCTTCTTTGTGCCATTTACTTGTTCTGAGCACGGATCTAGATCAGGTAGTGGAGGCTCCTCATCTCATCATTGCGAGAAGCGCGTGCATCGTAGGGATGAAGAGAGAGAGGGAGAGAGAGAGAGAGAGAGATAGAGAGAAAGTGTGGTGTTTCGGGTTGAGTCCCGTTATTTTTCTTCTTTCCTTTTTCAGAAAAGAAATGTAATGGTGGCAACACATATATGAAATGAATGGGATTTTATTAATTTACCTTTGCTTTAAATGACTTAATCTGCATGCACTTTTTACTTTCCTTGTTGAGATCGTAAAAAGGATTAGAATGACTTAAAAGATAATTTATTTTGAAACATGATGAGATAAATATTAGGAGATAATAATTCTATATTTTTTTTGAATAAAAATTATTTTTTATTGAGTTTTTAAGTTTTGACAAAAAAGGAAAAATGGATTTTTCTTTTTAAATGGAGGATATTGGTCAGCATACCCCTTCTCCTTCCTATCGGTAGGCCAGTCCAGTCAAATTATCCTAAAGCTTTAATTGTACTTTCTTCACCAACTTTTTCCTTGATGGGGTAGTGTTCCATTCGAATTTTACAGGCTCCTTATCTTTAGCCAAGTTTTTTAAGTATAAAAAGGGGTAAAGTGGAGAGGTTTCTTCATCCATTCACATCTTCTTTCTCTTGCTTATTTCTTGTCTAGTGTTTTTTTTTCCACAATGGCCCTTCCCATAAGTGCATAATTTTCCTCTTATCTCGAGAATTTAGAGGTTATGTGTTCGTACAACATAGACTATGATGCCTTTAACAAGCATCAAGTTTACTTGTGGTGAAACCGACCCATTGATTGGAACATGCTGACAACGGTAGTACAATGCTGGTACCCTGAGGATTATGTTTTTCATTTTGGCTTGGATGAGGTCTTCCCGACTTACGAAGTCTTTTCTATTATGTTAGGGGTGAACCCCAGTGATGCGGCGGCCATGCCTGAATTCTCTCGGTCTCCTTGGGCACTGTTGGCGGAATTTCTCCATATCTCTCCTTTGGCGGATTGGTCCTTTGTTGTTGGAGGAATGATCTCCCTCCTAGTTGCGTTGTATTCCATGTGGCTAGGGGATGTCAATGACACGGGCTACGCTTGAGCCGTCGTCCTTGGATTAACTTCAAAGATACTGCTGGTGGCTGGGGACCTGTTAGTGGACCCTAAACTTGCAAACATTACTGTGAGGATATCGTATCGTCGCAATGCTATGGCGATGATACTGGCACAGGCCCTGAATGGTTTAGATGCTTGGCGACAAAAACGTTCTGATTTTCAGAGAGGTAGTCCCGTCATGCTATTTATGTGGCTGTCTGAGAGATTCCACTTATTGGTCCCCCTGAATATCCCTTGGTAGTTGTGCCAAATTTCTTCACCTATTATTTCATCAGCTTTGGCCCGAATATCGATAACCGGGTAAACTTATTCATGGAGCACGGAGCTCAATTTATGCGTTAATCAGTGCCCTAGTGGGGGGAATCGCATTCCATTCTGGAACTAGGGGAACACTAGTATGTTCATTTAGTTAGCCTTCGACAAACCTCCTTATATTTTCCTTGGCGGATCCTGCATTAAGTTGATGGGATTAGATTGTGCCTTCCCATATCCTATACTTCTTTCCTATAGAGTATTTGATGGAAGGCATGCGCACGTGGTTGGGCTCTTTACAGAAGATTCATCGGCATCGACTCATCCCTCTTGATATGTTGGCAGAGTTTGGCATATTTCTTGGGACTATATGAAATGGTTGTGGAGGAGGGTAGTAGTTAAGATGTTGGCCGAGGAGACTAGGTAGAGATGGTTTGCGATGTTTAACACTATGAAGGGGGCATAGAGATTTTCTCTAGGATGGTCCGATCTTACCATTCCATGGATCTCCTTCGGCATACTACCAAGGCAAGGAAGTTTAGGGGCCTCAAGATGCAGAGGATGATGGGGATGGATCTTCTGGCAGCAGTGGGTATGGTCTTTTTATGAAGCTGGTATTTTTGTGAAGCTTTTATGTGTTTGGTTATGTATTTGTCCATTTTGTTGGAAAAAATTTTGGGAAGGTTTTGGTTATCTTGTTTAGGATCAATTTGGTTTGGTTTTATTTTTAGGACAGTAAGGTTGGTGGGGGTAGTTTTTTAGCTCCCTACGCTGATATTTCCTTTAATCATGCTAAAATTTCCCAAAATGGAATAAAAAAGGAATTTAATTATATTGTTGTGCCTTTTGATGAGTTTTGCATTTGAATTGTCTATACCAATCTCGAAGGCATACACAGTCCTTTTGTTCATGTAAATGATAAAATGAACTGTCGTTCTCAGAGGTAGAAAAAGAATATCATTTTATGAAAAAGAAAGGGGTAGTGCCCATGTAAAGCGTATCAGCTACCTACGTACCTCTAGGGGTTTGTAAAATTTTTTGAGTTTCATTTTTGAAAGAAAAAGGTAATTTTAGAGTACCAGGCACCACGTAGTTCTAAGTAGAGTGAAATGGAGAATTTTTTATTTAGAATAGAAGGGAGATGAGAGGAGTCGTGGCGTCCCGAGATTTCGAAACACGGGTAAAATTTACTGAGATGGTCCAGGTTGACAGGTCGGGCCATCTTTTCTCCGTCAAGGTTAGAGAGCATAGCGACGCCACCGAAAAGTATCTTCTTTACGATGTAGGGGCCCCTCCAGTTTGGTTTGAATTTCCCTCTGAGGTCCGACACGGGTTCTATGATTTTTTAAGGGATAAATCCCCTTCTCGGACACCACGATCCTTAAATCTCATATCGAATGATCGCTCTATCTGGTGATAGTATCCTCGTATATGATATAAAGCCTTTAGTCTCCTTTCGTCCAAGAGTTAAAACTCATCAAGATGGATCTGATGCCAGTCTTCTTTATTGACCTTGCTTTCAAGCATGACGCGTAGTGAAAGTATTTTTAGTTCGACGGGTAGTAATTCTTCTATATCGTATACCAGGGAGTAAAGGGTAGCCCCAGTAGACACCCTGGCCGAAGTGTGGTAGCCCAAAAGGGCATAAGGGATCTGATCGGCTCAATATCGGTAATTCTCGATCATCTTGATAATGATTGCTTTGGGGTTCTTATTACTAGATTCAACTGCACCGTTGGTTTGTGGTCGGTAGAGGGAAGATTTGTGTCTCCTGATCCCATACTTGTCAACCAAGTATGTGACTTCTACCTCAAAATATAACCCATTATCTTACACTAGCTCGTGCAGGACCCCGTATCGACAGATAATATTCTTTTGAATGAACTTATCAATTTCTTTGGCATTCAACACTGTGTATGAATAGACTTTGACCCATTTGGTGAATTAATGAATGAAAACTATGATGAACTCGTGCCATTGGAGTTCTTGGGTTTAACTTTCCCTATGATATCGATGCCCCAGGTGGAGAAAGGGAAGAAAGAGGTCATGTTGTATAATTCTCATGGAGGCAAGTGATGGATATTAGAAAATTGTTCAGATTTAAGGCATCTTTGGACATAGGCGGTGCAATATTGAACCATGGTAGTGCAATTATAACCTGTTAAATAATCTATTTGGCGAGCATATAACCATTCATGTGGAGTCCGCATTCCCCGCTATAGATTTTATGCATCATCTCTTCAATGTCATCCCCTACGATGCAGTGTAAGTGGGTTCCATTTAAGTTTCTTTTCAACATTATGTACTGGGCAGCCAATTTACGGAGGGTTGCTCGATATTTCTTATTGGTGTCCTAGGGGTACCTACCATGCTAAAGGGGGTGCCAAATGTCGTAATACCATCACTCAACCATATCAGGATCATTTTCTGTGATGACATCAATATGGTAGCGGTGGGTTAGTTTATCTTGTTTTTAGACTATTAAAGGGGATGTCGTTATTCCCTCGGGCATGTCGACCATGGAGGCTAAGGTAGAAAGGGATTTGATCAAGTTGTTCCTTTCTCTAGGAAAGTAGTGGAAGGTGACATCTAGGAACTGGGAGGCCAACTCCTCTAGGTAGGCATGGAAGGGTAAGAGTTTCTCGTCCTTGACTTTCCATCTTCTAAACACCTGACCGATGATGTGGGCTGAATCCTCGTAGATATCTAAGCATTGGATTCCTTTCTTAAGTGTGACTTTGAGGCCTACGGTGCAAACCTCGTATTCGGTCATATTATTGGTGCAGGGAAAATATAGCTTGATGAAAATGGGAGTGTCGGAGTTATCTGGGGCAATCAGGAGTATCCCAATGTCATATACTTTCTTGTGGGTGGAGCTGTCAAAGAACATTTACCACCGGAGATCTTCCTGAGAGGTGAAAGATATCTTCATTCGGGAATTCATAGATCCAAACGTCAGTTTCTTCCATGGGTTAATCACCAAGGTAATCAGATATAGCTCTTCCTTTTATGGCTTTCTGCGTAACATACACAATATTGAACTCGGCTAGTAGCTTTAATCATCGAGCCATTTGGGTAGACAGTGAAGGTTTCTCGAGCAGGTATTTGATAAGATCTATCCACGACATAAGTCTGATGGAAAAAGAGACCATGTAATGCCGTAATTTCTGAGAGATCGAAACAAGGGAGACACATGCTTTCTCTAAGGGAATGTAGTTGACTTCGTACCCAGCAAATTTATGACTCGCGTAGTATATGGACCTCTCTTTACAGGATTCTTTAGTGTATTGGGCTAGCAGAACCCTAACTGCGGTGTCCGTTATGATCAAGTACAGGAGTAAATGTAGTCCATCCTGTGGTGGCATGAATACTAAAGGTCAAGTTAGATACTTCTTGATTCAGTCAAATCCTTCTTGGAAAGCTTCATTCCAGACTTTGGTAGAATCTTTGTGAAGGAGTTTGAAGATGGGTTCACAAATAGAAGTCAACTGGTTGATGAATCGATAGATATACTGTAATTTTCTGAAGAATCCCTTCACTTCCTTATCTGTTCAGGGTGGTGGAATTTTGAGTATGGCTTTTAGTTTGGTAGGATCTACTTCAATCAACTTCTTGCTAACTATGAATCCAAAAAGTTTTCCTTTCGTAATGCCAAAAACACATTTCTATGGGTTAAGTCGTATTCGGTATCGCCGCAGTCTTTTAAAGATTTTCGAAGAGTGGGAACATGACCTTATCAAGTATTAGACTTGATGATCATATCATCCATGTAGACCTCAACTTCTTAGTGTATCAGATCATGCAAGATGGTTATGGCAGCCCTTTAATAGGTAGCCCATGAATTTTTAAGACCAAACGACATAACTGTGTAACTAAAGGTTCCCCAAGGGGTGATGAATGTGGTTTTTACTTGATGATTAGGGTGAATATTGGCCTAATTGTATTCGAAAAACCCATCAACGAATGACTTGAGAGCGTGACTAGCTGTTTTGTCTACAATCATGCCGATATTAGGTAGCGGGTAATTATCCTTCGAAGAGGCCTTGTTCAAATATCTATAATCAATACACATGCAAACGTTTCCTAATGATTTCGACATGGGTACAATGTTGGCCAACCATATGGGATATTAGATCACTCAAATGAAGCCTACGTTCAACTGCTTGACTACCTCTACTTTAACCTTGAGCGACTATTTGATGTGAAGCTTTCGCAGTTTCTATTTAACGAACTTATATTTCGGGAGAGTTGGAATTTTTTTTGAGCTATTTCGAGATCGATGTTGGGAATGTTGTCGTAAGACCATGTGAATAAATCTACAAAATATTTCACCGGTTCTTTAAGTTATGCGCGCTCACGCTCGTTAAGGGTGGACCATATCCTAATCTCGCCTAGTTGGATACTAAAATTGAGACTGATAACGATAGTTTCATCCTCATTAATTTGAATTTGGTTATGTTATTTGCTATTAACCTTATTAAGACAAGTTAAGAATTATTCATTTGTAAAATATCATCATCAAGAGTGTGATTATAATCAAGACAATGGCATAGCAAGATACTCAAAAGCTTCATTTATTTCATTCTTCGGAAAAATAGCATTGAGAACCTCATCGAAGGAGGTCTTAATTACATTGTATCAGAACACGGAATAACAGAAGAAGAAGGATAAACATCTCGGTTAGGTTACATATCGATAAATGAAACTGGTACATCATTCTAGTTAAGGAGGGGTGCATCAGTAGTCTTGATCAGGATGGATGGATCCGATGATGTAGAGTCTGAATGGATCATACAGAGTGACAACTCCAGTCTCTTCAAATTGAATGGGTTCTCGGAGTCAATTCCTTAGAAAAACTTGGTAACAGATGCAGTGTTCTCAGTGAGTGGTTGTACATGATGCCGGGAATATTTGACCCAAGAATAACAGTCGTGGAAGAAGATATCCATCCCTGGCTTCATCTTCTAATCCACATGATCAAACCAAGGTTTAGGAAAGCCACAAAATAAAAAATCTTTACCCTCTTTAACGAATCTCCCATTCAAGAAATCCCCTAAGACAGTCTCAGCACTTTCTAACCTTCTCTTCAATTGAGGTTGGTGGAGAATTATGAGTTCCTCTAATGATGGTTAATAGCCTAGTCCACATGGAGGAAAGGCCTTCTTCAAAACTATAGGTTCCAGTATTCCCTATTGTCATCGTCCCAGTCCCAGTACGGGCATGAAGTGCATATTTTTTAATATATATCACATTGACACTGCCAGGAGGGTTATGCTCTGAAAAAACTCTATTATTGAAATCATCCCCTTCTAGGAGTGGAATTTGTTTTACTCGAAAACTAGACAGAAGCATATCATTCACCTTATGTTGTAACCCTAGTACCGGCTTATTGCTGCTTGTATTTTTCGTGTTAGCATCATCGCCCAAGATGGTGATGACCTGCCCCTTGGCAAAGAACTTTAATTTCTGATGGAGAGAGGAAGATACCCCCTTGATACTGTAAATCCATGGTCGATTGAGCAATAAGTTAAAATAAGTCGGTATGTCGATGACTTAGAATTTTGTAACGGGATATGTAGGGCCAACCCGTATTGTAATCTTTATGGATCCCATCGCCTCTCGAAGAGTATTGTCATAAGAATGCACTGCGATGAAAGTTGGACTAAGGTCGCTTTCTTTGAAACCTAAACGGTCGAGGATTACTAACGAGCAAACATTAAGTGCTAATCTGTTATCGGCGAGTGAAAGTGGGACAGTCTTCCCCATCACCTCGACAGAGATATTGAGAGCATAGTTTTGATTAGGACCAAACTTAGGAATTTATTCATCGAAGAAGGAGAGCATTCTAGTAGAGGCAATGCATATTACAAGCTCAACGGACTCTTCATATAGATCTCCCACTCAACGGAGAGATGCATAAGTGAAGGAACTAAGTGCCTTTTAGTTTTAAAGCATCAAGTAACTCAGAGATACTTCAAATCTCATTGGTCTATCAAAACAAGTCTTCCATAATCTAGATGGCATCATATAAACTGACATATTCGGTGGATACCACCCAAATATCTAACTCTCGATCCCACTTTCGGTATTCCAAGAATAGGATGTTGAACGTTTGGCAGTCAATGGTTATTTCAGAGGGAAGTCTCAACCCAAACTGTAGGAGCTGGTTCAGTATCACTTGTAATTTTATATATTTCCCTTCGAAATGAGTACGAATAATAATACATGCTCTTATAAGAAGTGACAGCGCTTGGTCGACAAAATAGGTAGGGTGTAGGAGAAAATATGGACAAACTTTGAGGGTTTTAGGTGAATATATAGGTATAATAGGCGATTTACTAGGTACAATTTTGGTAGATGGGTCAAATTCTGGATTATTTTCTAGAAGATAGCATTTTCATGATTTGAAAGTGGATTGTGGGTGGTGTTTGGTTTAGGATTGGCTGGTGGGCCGATAACACCCACAACCAAACATTGGATCACTTTCTGGAGATGGAATAACTGATCAGTAGTATGGTCGATAATTTGATGGAAATCGCAATGGGTGTCGGGTTTGAAATTTTTAGGAAGTGGGTTTTATAATGCACGAGGGTCCAATGGTTTGATGAGATTTCGGCTCAAAAGGGCTTGGTAGACTTTGGAAAGGGGAGCATAAAGCTCGGTGTATTCTTTTCTGACTAGGTTAGCACGACTTTCTAGAACCCAAGAGGTAGCAGGCTATGAGATGTTGTTGATGGTTGAGACTGTAGCATACTTCTCATATTTTCTTGGAGTGAATTATCCGGATACTTTATTTGGCTCAGCTTCTGTCTTGGCAAGACTTTCTTCAGTCTCTATTCCTGCTTCCCAGAGGTCTCTAAAGTGGGGGTAATAATGTCCTCCCATACTCGCTCGGATATGGGGTAAGAAGTTTTTCTTCACAATTCTTACTTGCTCCTCTTCTAAAGGTCGGTTGGTCATAATGGTCGCTTTCTCCCTCCATCTTGGTATAAAATTACTGATAGTTTTCTTGGGATTCAACTTGAGGGGTTCTAAATCACAGTATGCAAACGGTAATTCCTAGTTGTATTTGTACTAAGACATGAATTCATGGAAAACATCCTCCTAACTAAGAATTTTGGATTCCTCGAGGGATAGGAGCCAGCGAAGAGCATTGTATTTCAAAGTATGCTGGAACATTTGGTCCATTATTTCCTCTAAGGCACCTAGGAGAGCCATGGCTCATTGGTAACTTTAGAGATGGATAATTAGGGGTCCGCTACCTCCAAATTTCTCAATGTTAGGCATTTTAAACTTTTTCGACAACCTTTCTTTAGGGTAGGGAGACATATGGGTGTAATCCATGTAGTTCCCACAAATTCGAACATGTTCAAACTTCTTGGCCAGCATCTTAAGGTCCTCCTTTACCTTGTTCAACTTTTTTCTTTTGGATCAACAGGTACTGGTAGGTTAACCCCTGGCTGGACCAGATTCGGAATAGGGATCTGAGTTGGTGGTGGCTTATTAGCAGGAGGGGAATGTGGAACGTGTTGATATTCTTTCGGGACCCAAATACATTTATGTGTGGGCAGACCCATAGTACGAGAGCGGAGGACCTTGGGATCTTCGGGAATAGGGACCCAATTTTGTTGTATCTCATGAACCTCGGTTTGAAGGTTGTCAATCTTGGTGGTAAGTTAGAATAGGACCGTCATCAAATCAGGTCGTACATTCGGTACTTGGTTTGCATACTACATGGAGAGGTGTGAAAGTGGACTCTGGACTCGAAAGAAGTAGCGGGAGAACTTATGGAGCTTCGGGGCTGTTTAACCAAAGACCAAAGCTAATAAAGAGATAGGCCAAGGTTCGGGTATGCGATTTACCTGAGAGGAAAAATGATTCGAATTTATTTTTGAAAGAGATGAGGAAAAAACTTTTATAATTGAAAAATAAGGAAAAATTTGGACGAATTTTTTGAAAGGGAAAGACAAAATATTTTTGGTATTTTTTTATAAAATGAGGAAAAATGTATTTTATGTTTATGATAAAAGGAAAGAAAGTGCTTTTGGAATTTTGATACAAGAGGGAAAATGTTTTTGGCACTTTTGTAAGGAATGAGGGAAAATCAAAAAAGAGTCTCAACATTATTATTATTATTATTATTATTATTATTATTATTATTATTATTATTATTATTATTATTATTATTATTATGTTTTAACTTGTATTAAGTTTATATAAATGAAAAAGAAACGCCGGACAGGACCTGAGCTTGGGAAAAATTAGGTTTGTAAAAAATGTAAAACATGGTTTGACTTGTTGTTAGGCTCATGGACAGGCTTCCGTTTATAAAAAAATGAAATCACATAAAATTTTGGATTGCATGCCGACCGGTCATTTCGGTAGAGTTTTGGATAATAACTGACAAACTATATACGAGTGTCGTAGGTTTGACGCCTATATGAGGGTATGTAGTTGTTGGGTTGGTGGAAAGGTTCCCCCCCTTTGGCATAACTTCCACAATATACGTCTTGCTTTTGAGAGCGATCAATACTTGTGGACAAAACATTTGATATACCTGAGTGTACATGAATTGCCTCACTATATACCTCATGGGGACGATACATATGATATCGAATTCAATATTGTCAATGTATGTGAACGAGTTCCCTGTTATATACCTCTCTTCACGACTTTGGTTAAGTCGTACGATGCAGGGGGAACCGTTCGATATACGTTGAAGGTACTTGGTCAATGGATGGTGATATTTATATTGCTTACGCTAGCTGCGACCTGCCAAACGAGCATCAATTACAAAGTGACCCCTCATTTACGGGAGAAAAATTGATCAATAGCCATGATCTTTGGTAATGTAGTGTACAAAATGCATGATTCTTCATTAGTACATTATGGAGAGAGTATTTTTATTTGTCATGATGAGCACTATACTAATAGGGAATAATGTACAAGTATCATGAAAAGTAAATCTAGCATGGAGTTTATACTAAGCATGGATGTGTGAGAGTGAGTGAAGTGTGAATATTTATAAGTGAGTGCATGGTAATGAGACTAAGCATGGATCATTTATTAGTGGTGTTTGATGAGTGGAGGTGTGTGTTAGTGATACCTAGGCATGGATATTCTAAGTGGTGTGTGCAATATGTGGATATAAGTGAACCTATGTATAAGTGTAGGTAGCGTGACGTGTACATGGAGATTATTTACAAGTGTGTGAGTGAGTAGTGATATAAGCATGAGGGGTGGAAATTCGTATTTTTGGGTCGTGTTTCGAGATGACACAACAAGACGTGGCAAGGATTTTCGGACACAAACACGACATGACACACATTCGTGTTTTTTTTAGTTGACACGAACACGACCCAAATAAAAACGACATAACAGGATACGATATGAATAACAAAATTTTTTAAAAGTTCACAGTAAATTAAATATAAATAGACACGATAATGCAAATAAAAACACGATTAACATGACAAGACACGATATCACAACTAATACGACTAGTAATTTTGAAACGAACACGACATGACACGACTTCATGTCCAAAAACCCACACACGAACACGATACCAACATGATATATCGTGTTAATTTCATGTCGTTCCGTGTCGTGTTTTCGTGTCGTTTCTAAAATTTCCACCCTTACATAAGGTATATATATAAAAGAAATAATATAGGAGAAAAAAGGGAACATACAGGTAGGTGCATACACACACATGTAGAAGATGATAACACCCATTCAAACAGAGTTTAGCCCTCTTATGTCATTTGTCCCCAGCAGAGTCGCAACTATAGACATCCCTCTGACTTTCCTCCGTGTTGGGGGGTCAATTCTCTCGCACGCGCGGTTGTAAAGGCATAAAAGGTCTCTCACCCTTTTTAAAGAGGGTTTCGATCGTCGTCGATGTGGACTCGCCAGACTCGCCAGACTATTCTTCATAAAATAAGCAAAAGAACAAGTCACCGCCTAGAGAGAACAGCATCAAATACAAACTAATGCTTACGAAACCAATATCTCAGAGGTTTAGGAGCTAAGTTACGGAATGGGAAGGTGTTAGGCACCCATCCCGCCCTTTGGGTCTCTCATGGACTTATGTTACTATTTTCCTTAATTTGCTTGTGAAGTGTATGTGTGTTTATATATATATGGAGATCGAAATCGTTTGACTCATATCATGGAAAAGATAGAATGAGGTCATCCAAAGGAATGTTGTTAAAATAGTAATTAGAAAATTTGATGTATGTGTTTATCGAGACATAAATCGTTATAATGGAACGTTGATATTTGTTAGATAAAACAAAAAAATGAATCACAAGTATGTTGTATATGAGTAATGTATGGACAAGATAAGAGAAATAGGAAAATTGGAAAATTGGACTCGACTTTTGAGTTTTAGTCCTAAATGCCTACGTAGCCATCAAAGTCAATGCAGTTAGCATGCAACACAAGCCTGGGTCTTATCCCATAGATTCAAATGGGAGTTTGTTATATATGTGTGTGTAAAAAGATATTTGTAGTTTTGAGAAAATGTGTTGAATAATCCAGTTGGAATTTATAGGTATAACCCTCTTTTTTCTTTATTTTTGGTTTTTTTTTATAAAAAATAAAGTATGTGCAATATAACTAATAAATGATGAAATGTTAATGTTTATGATCTAAAATAAAATCTAAATTGAGAATTTATATAGCTAATGCAAAATAAAGATATATATAGAGAGAAAAGGGTATTTGGACCTTCTTTGGAGACTTGAATCTTGATTTTGATCCTTAATGACATTCCCTACAAGTTGAGATGAATGTTGGATGAGAGAAAATGGTGGTAATGAAAGACGAAAATGAAATTAACATAAGGAACTTCATTGATTGTGGAAGAATGTTGTTGAGATCAGTAATATTGATGGATCTCATGTGTGCCTTAGAAGCGAGATTATGCCCTCCTTATATAGGGTAGCGGTACTGCCAATCGGCATATCCCTAGCCCTGCTAATCGGCAGGTGACCCTAGACACACTGTCGATTGGAATGGAAATGGACCTGCCAATCAGCAGTTTCATGCAATTGTTTTTAAAAAAGGTCGTAGAACATAATCTGTAAATCTAAATAATGATCGAAATATACACTTGGAAAGGAAATTAAAATACCTTTAAGAGTCCTTTAGTTCACTCCGGGTTCGAGAGTTGACTTTGCATCAAACGAGACTCGAAAGCACCCGTCGATCCTTTGGACAAGAGATTGTCGGACTGTAATGGATCGTTCGTCCAAATCGTAGGTCAAAATCGTGCATTGGTTAGACCTTTAGAAATATTATATGAGGTAATCCGAAGTTCCAAATATCTTCTCTTTGTTCGGAGAGTTAACTTTGGTCAACCGAGGCCCGAAAGCACTAAGTGACCTTTTAGTGTAAAACGATTCGTTCGTCTGTACATAAGGCAGATTTGTGCACAGGATGGACTGTTAGAAAGGGTATTAGGTTACCTTAGAAAATTCATTCAGTCTCATTCGATCTTAAGAGTTTACCTTAGTCAAATGGAGCCTCGAATCACCTAGTGGCCTCTAGATCGGTTTTGAGGGAAAACGGATTGTTTGTCCGAACGGTTATGCCGTTTCTTGCATGGGGTAGACCATTGGAAATGGGGTTCAGTTCCTTTTGAGGATTTATTGAGATTTCGCTCTGACGATGGAGCTGGTTGGGGTCAAATTGGGTCATGGGATCGTCCGATGGCCTCCAAATCGATTTTTTGTAGTAAAATGGTCGATTCGTTCGAACCATTATGATGATTCGTGCACGGAGCAAAACATTGGAATGGTGATTCAAAGCGCTTCTAATATTCATTGATCTTTCGCTCTGACGATGGATTTGACTAGAGTCAAACGGGGATTGGGAGCGCCTGATGGCCTCTAGATTGGTATTCGAAGTATGATATAGGGTTTGTAGTGAATGGAGATGTGCTGGGGACCTAAGGAGAGACTCAGGGGATCCTAGGATGTGGTGTCTATAATTTTATCAGTTAATTTACCACTTTAAGATGTGTTCTTTACCCATTCCATCAATAGAGAATCTCAATCCCTTTTAAAGTTGGATTGTTTTCATGTCTTGATGGATTGGGATGAGATATTTTAACGGGTCGTGCAAACTTATTTACCTAAAGAGACCTCCAATCATGTTCCAATTATTTTGGAGTGTGGTGTGGTGATGTGGGGGACGAATCCTTTTATATTTGAGAATGTGTGGCTTATGGAGGAGGGATTATTTAACAAAGAAATCATGGTGGTAGAGTAATTGAGTGAAAGGTAACACAGGGTTTTTGTAAACTCATAGAATTTCCTTTCTCAAAGAGGATCCAAAAGCTTGGAATCGAGTTTTCTTTTGAAATGTAAGGAATTTCATCAAGAGACTATTAAAGGATGTTGAGTAGCTAGACATCAAGGCGATTAGGAACATTATCAAACGAGGACAATATGCATATGGAGGAAATTAAAGAAGATGGGGGAGGAATATGTAGCTGGAGGAAATTCATTGGAGGGAAAAGTTGAGTATTTTGTGGCTAAAAGGAAGGAGATACTAATGCAAAGTTTTCCACTAAAATGAGAGCTCGAATAGTAGATTCAATTATATCGAGAAAGTCTTGGCATATGGAAGGATTTCTCAAAAAAGCGGGAGATACGAGCCACTATATGGCAGTTTTATGAGGAGTTTTATATGAAGGAAGAGAGTTGGAGACCCACTTTAGATGGATTGGAGTTTGTAAGTACTTTGATCACAGATTGGAAGTTATTAAAGGAACTGTTTAGTAAAGGGGGTGGAGACTACATTAAAATATGTGAGGTGAAATAAGTCTCTAGGTCGATATGGGTTTCCCCTTTTTTCCAATAGTCTTGAGAGGTATCTCGGGATGAGGGAATTTCCTTTTTGAGGTATATTCACTAGATGGGTCAGTTTTAACAAAACTTAAATGGTACTTTTACTACCTTGGTCTAAAATAAAGGAAGGGAGGTAGATATTAAAACTTTCAACCGATAAGCTTTGCAGGGAATGTGAACAAGTTATTAGCTAAGGTATTATGAGTTAGGATATGAGGGCATTAGACCCAATCATTTTTAGTTAACCAATTGATTTTATGGTGGGAATATAGATTCTGAATGTTGTACTGGTAAAGAATGTTTATGTAGAGACAAAATTCAGAAGCAGTGAGGTTATGGTCACTTGTAATCTTGACATCAGGAAGGGGAATATTATTTCTTCTGTTGGGTACACCATTTTAATTATAGGATCTCTGAAAGCGGTCTTTTTTAGTTTTAGGTGTCTATGTCTACGAGATCCTTATTATTCGTTTCTCTTTATCCTGATTATGAATGCATTGAAAAACTAAAGACCAATGCAATTAATGGTTTCTCGATTAGTGATCTAAGACACTCTATTTTGCTAGTGTCGCATTTGGTTTTTGCGAATGATACCATCATATTTTATGGAGTGGAACATGCGGAGTTTCATATTTCTTTTGATATTTTTAATTATTGTTTAGGGTTTTGTATTAATGCCGACAAGTGTGAGATGATCCTAGTTGGTAGAGGGGTGTGGGTGGACTACAAGTCATTATTAATTATGCAAAAATTAGGATCCCTTCAATATATTTATCTCAGATTAACTTTCGGGAAACAGTTTAAGTCCAAGGTGCTTTGGGATCCGTTGACAAAAAGGATCGCTGGGAAATTAGAGATGTGGAAGAAGCGCTAATTGTCCAAAGGAAAAAATGAACTTTGATTAAGAGTAAGTTGTCGAGTCTATGCACTTATTATTTATCTATCCTTCCTCTCCTGACATCCTTTCCTAAGAAGCTAGAGAACTTATGAGAGAGTTTTTGTGGATAGGTAAGGAGGAATACTTCAAGTATAGCTTGGTGAGTTGGGAGGAGGTGTGCAAAGCATTGACGGGAGGGAGTACGGGGTGAGGAATACAGATCATTTTAACACAACCCGGTTTAAGTTTTCTAAGAAAAATATTTTTGCATTTATTTTTCACTTGATTTTATGAATTGATTGTATTCATCTTTATAAACTATTATTGGGATTGGAAAATAATTTTTCAAATAAGGATTTCGTTAATATGGTTTTATGATTTCAAAAGAAATTCACCAATTTGTTCTTTTTTTTTTTATATTTAGCAAAATCTGATTATTAGAATTAAATGTAATAAAAACAAGTCTTTTGAAATGCCTCCAAAAGTTGAAACAAAACCCGTACATTTATACATGCATGATTACCAAGCAACAAATCACTATTCTTGATATTATTTATTTTTTACTTTTTATTGAATTTCATTCCCATGGCTATCTAAAGGGAATAGATGGAAATGTTACAAACATTTTTGGAAATGTATAAGTTTTGTATGCATTATCTGGCTTGTAAATTTGGTATCCGAGAAATAAAATTAAATGAAATGTTAAAACTACTTTCTGCCAAATTTATCGACTTCTTAAATATTACTTGAAATCCATTATCTCCTCTGTTCAAGAATTATGAAGAGTAAAAGAAATATAGCACGCAAAAAAAGACATTATTCCTCAATTCTATTATGCTATGTTTCATTTAAAAAAGCATATATGAGAACATGAGAGATGGAAACATATAAGAAAATTTATATTGTTTTTAATTTCTTGGACAATTTTCTCAAATCCAACATAATTTTATGTCTTTGGAATTACTTCACCAAATTAGCGAATTAAAGTTAGGCCTAGCACTGGCAAAATTATGGGCTGGACTTAATTTGGGCGGGTCAAATATGGGTTGGGTTAAATGTGGGTTGGGCCAAATATGGGTTGGGTTAAATGTGGGCTGGGCCAAATATGGGCGGACCAAATATGGGTTGGGCCAATCCATTATTTTTCTACTAAAATAAGCATTACAATTCGAAGTACATGTAAAAAAACTCATATTTTACTCACAACTTTTAAAAATGAATGTTATATTCCATTTGTATCTTTTAAAATTGCGCTCTATATTTGATTCCTAGCTTTCAAATATGAGCCCATATTTAACTCATAGCTTTGAAATATGGGGCCCATATTTAACTTATAGCTTTTAAATATGGGGCCCATATTTAGATAAGTGGACTAATATGGATTGTTTTATTATTTGGGCCACATTTTGCCACTACTAGTTAGGCCTATCCACTTGTGTGGAACTTTTATGATAGTACGACTCACAAAAATGCTGCCTCTTGCTCTCATCCACTTGTGTGGAACTTTTGCAACAAGAGTTGTCAATTAGCAAAGATATTTTGTACTTTTTCTATTTTGATATTTTGTTGTCTATGGGGCTCCCGTACCAACTATTTTGTACCATAGATTAGTCATCAATAATTAGAGAGACTACATACGTCGGGGGTTGCATGTGGTGATAGATTAATCAAAGGCCATCAATATTCTAGACTTTATGCTCGATAGATTTATTAGTATTTCCGACCTCAATCACCACTCCATTTAGGAAAGCCACAATTCTAGTTCTTAAATTAAAATTTCAGAGAGAAGAAGACCTTGGTTGACACAAATATGAATTTATAACAAACATAATAAAATAATTATGTAAACAAATAAATAAAGAATTCAGAATATATAGAAAGGATTTCATGCATATCTAATTTGCATGCTTTTTGTGCAAATATTTTTTTTAATAGTGAAAAAAATATTTTTTGACTGATTTTTTATAACAATTTCATAAACATTATGATCATAAAAAAATTCAACTCAAAATAAATTGTTCTGCTATTTTAAAAAAATCGGTCAAACTTTGTCACTCTTTAAGTTATTAAAAACTCACAAAGTTTGACCGATTTTTTAAGAGTAGCAAAAAAAATCATTTTGAGTTGAATTTTTTTTATGATCTTACTGAAATGTTTAAAGTTATAAAAAAAAATTAACCCAAAAATATTTTTTTAACTATTTTATCAAAAAATGATTCGTGCCAACAGTACGCAAACTCGGGTATGTATGAGAACCCCTCTCTCTCTCTCTCTCTCTCCCATATATACAAGGTCTTGTGCACACTAAGTTTGCACAGTGCTGGTGCACACCAATTTTTTTAAAGCATTAAAAAAATATTTTTCAGTTAATTTTTTTATGTGATATTTAAATATTTCAACAAACCCATGTAAAAAAATTCATTTCAAAAACAAAATTCGCTATTTTTAAAAAATCGGTCAAACTTTCGGAGCTTTTAAAGTGCTTAAAATGAGCGAAAGTTTGACCGATTTTTTAAAAATAGCAAAAAAAAAAAATTCAACTGATTTTTTTTACATGGGTCCGTTAAAATGTTTAAATAGCACCGAAAAAATTAACTCAAAAATATTTTTTTTACTATTTTAAAAAAATGATGTGCAAATTTAGTGTGCACATAACCCTCTCTCTCTCTCTCTCTCTCTCTCTCTCTTTCTGTATATATATATATATAGTTACGCTCTATAACATATATACCTATGAACATATATTTTTTTTTCAAATAGTACAAAAAAATTATTTTGAGTTAATAATTTTTATATGAGTTTATGATATTTTAGCTCAAAATAATGTGTTATGTTATTTTTAAAACATAGGTAAAAAAAACTCACAATTTTAAAGGGTAAAAAATAACATTATTTTCAGTTGATATTTTTTATAAGGTACATCGAAATATCATGAATCCGTATAAAAAATATCATCTGAATATGATTATTTTTACTATTTTAAAAAATGGCTATGTTCATAGGTATTTTCTAGGAGGTATGTTAGCGCGTGTTGCTATATATATATATATATATATATATATATATATATATATATATATATATATATATATATATATATTTTGTGCGGACCAGTCCATATTTTAAGAGTGCAGACCGGACATGTGTCACCTAATGGTGAGCGCAGAAAAGAGAGGGAGTGTACCTATAATTTAACGGATAATTTTTAGGATCACCGTGAGAAGACACATGTCCGGTGAGTAGTTCTATATATATATACAGGACAATGATACAAACACCAACTCCTAGTACCAATTCAGTACTAATTGTGTTTTAAATGCATTGTACCATCATGGTACCTACACTTTAATACATGGAACCTACATTTTTGTACAATCATTTAAAGAACATTTGGTACTTGATTGGTACTAAGAGTAGGTATACATATCATTATTTTTATATACTAGGTGTAAACCCGCACGATGCGCAGGCTAACCGTTCACAACAAATACAGTACTTTCTAAAGTGATAAGCTATGGGTTCTTCAAAGAAGCATAAAATATAATTGTACTAAACGAAGATAAAATAGTTGATGTTAAACATAAAGAAATATAATGAAAGTGAAGAAAAATAATTTATGTTAGAAGTGTCGATAACCATAAAAGCAACAACACCGGGATGTTGAACAACCACATGATGAATCCATGTTTCCTCAGTTCGCAATGCTAGTACCGATGTTCAAATTCGCTGAATGGAAACACCCCCACTAAGTCTGTAGGAAGCACATCTTATAAAACTCAAGCGAAGCAGAAAATTGAGAAAATAAAACACATGAATGAGGTTAAATAAACCCAAAACAAACTGTGGGTCTATGAACTATACACTCCCTAGTAAAAATTCAATGCCCTAAAGCAGAGAGTACATCCATAAATACTGACTTGTTTAGTTATGTTTCATGTTTAATTTTTTTTTAACAATAATAATATAAAGAATAGCAGCCACGTAAAGTCACCTCTCACCTCCGTAAATTTTAAAAAAGAAATTGTCGCACTCACCTCCTCCATAATGTTTGGACCACCTTCTCAACATGATTCAAACAGTTTTTTTAATTACATTAATGATTGTTAATGTAAACTGTTTTAATCATGTTAATTTACCTAATCGGAAGGTACCTGGAATGCATCCTAATTGCTAAAAGTACCTAGCATACATTCGACTTCTCTAAAATACCCCAAGTCAAATTAAAACATTTCCATATCCTCCTCCCTCCAAGACTAAACATCGAATTACCACAACAATGTTACAATGAGAGATAGGAAAATTTCTTACCTCGTCGGGCATAAGCAGGCAAGAACCATCAAGACGTTTCTCTCCCGAATTTACAGTAACATCTATGATTTCTTGTGTTGAATGAGTTCAGTATGTGTATCCTCGGGAAGATCAAGGGACATAACACACATCAGATGAGGGGCAAGTTTTGTAATTTGGGGGGCTAGAAATATATTAATCAATTATTTTCTTTACAAATTCCAGGAGGTACCTGGAAGGATTCAGCACAACCCATAATATGCTAAGGCATCACTGGTCATCACAGGGTCATATGCTATAAATGGCCATCCTGAAGCCCTTAACCTGCAGAATATTATAATTAGGAAATGTATATATTAAAACATGACGACGATATATGTAATAATCATGAAAGAATACCTTCCCTACATATTAAACATGGCGATGATATATCCTTTCTTACAAAACACCTTCCCTACCATCAAACTTAAATTAAAAATGATGTTGCATTGGTAGTATACCACGATGATATATTGCAATCATGAAAGAATACCATAATGCATATTATCCATCTCATATTGTCCAAGGCTCTATCTGCCACGCCTATTGCACATCTCCAAGATAAAAAAAAACTTGATATATTTGTTAAGCATATGAAGAGAGAGATCGTTGATAGTACATTCTTAGTACTATACCTGATGTGCCAGTGAATGTAACATATGTTCAAGATAATTTCTTTAATGACTATAATCTAAATATACTTCAAAAGCTTAAGGACTTTATGCACTACAAATTGTATTAACTCACACTACTAAAAATAGTATATCCTACAAATAAAGAGGGTTCCCACAATACAATAAGAAATAAAGTAGGAGAATTAGATGTTTAACACATGGTCCAATCTAAGACAAAAAATAGGTAAATTAGATGCACATGGTCCAATCTAAGACCATACAAACAGTTTAACATTTACTTGACAAGGGATTTAACATATACACATTATTAATTACAATATATGTCTTTTCCCTTTGTATTGAGGAAACAAATACTTGAAAAGAAATAAAAGGGAAGAAGCACAAATAACGCCCTCAACTTTTCAATTTCTGCAAGAAATCCCCATGAACTATTTTGAAGCAAGAAATCCCTGAAATATGTATTGGGTTGTATATAGCCCCTCCCGGGGACATTTCTCTTTTAGCAACACTGAAATCTTTGTAAATGCGTAGTTTAAAATGATTTCTTGCACTTAAATAATTCAGAGTTATTTTCTTATAAAAAAATGAAACGGACCAAGGTTTATATTTAAACTTTAACCTAAATAAAATAAATACATCTAAAAACGTATCCAACATCGAGTGCATCGTGCCATACAATATTCCTTGCAATCTAGATTATAACCCAATACTTTCGGATTGACAAAACTCTCAAGGGATCCATAAAAAACACAATGGATCCGTTATGAATAAATTGACACACCTAAAAAATAGCTGCACCTAATGACCCATAAGTCAACAGTTTTCACGAATAGAATAATTAACTCGTGGTACATGTCATCAAACCGGATTTAAAAAATGTAAAAATAGAAAGAAAAAAATAAACAAGGGGGAAATAAAAAAGAACACCTCCCCACTTCTTCTAATTCTCTGTATCACTATACCTTCCCACGTTAACACGCACAGTTGTCAAGAAAAAATCTAACATAATGACCTAGAGAAAAAAATTCTAAAATTCCACAAATAGAACAATGGACATCGCATACCTCATTACACCCCGAAAAAATCCAAACTCTTCGATACTTTTTCATCACTTGAGCACCTTTCCATGTATTAACAATAAAAATTCTATTATCAACAGTATGACCCAATAAAACTCCCCACTGGACACCAAAAAAATCAACAAAATTCCCATAACTGTTTCACCACTTCATAATGAAACTGAAGATGAATTAGTTGTTGTGTCACATGCTACACCAATTAAATAGTATGAGTAGTTTAAACCGAATAATAAAGCTACATGGGGAGGGGTTATACAAATATCCACATAAGTGTCCATGAAGGTGATGTTTGGCTAATTTTCTTTTTTTGGACACCTCTAAGGGGGGATATTCCCCGGCTCTAGAATTATATAATTAAAAAGTCAAAACAAAAATTAAATACAGAGGGAACTAATAGTGTGAACCTTGTGTTATGAAATCTACGAAATCAAGGTGGTGGAGCTTGGTGGAACTTGAAGGTCTGGAATTGATGTCCGTTGAAAATATGAAACCGGTTGGGATTCCAAATCTGAAACCACGTCCAATAATCCCAACATCCATTCAAATGGATCTGAATGGATGAACATGATCCAATGCGCAAAAGTGGTTGGATAGTTGGCTGCGTCAAATCATCGGTGATGATTTATAGAAGGGGCTATATTGATCGGAGTTATGGGAACATCATCGGCGTTAAAGTCGCCATAAGGGTTTATGAAGTCTGAGATCTAAAATTGGTGAGAATGAGAGTGGAGTTGTTAAAATTTGCATTGGATTTTAGAGGTCTTGGGCAAGAAGAAAGTGAAGGGTTAGAAGATAAATAATTTTTGTCCCATGAGTTACCACCCATTCTCTCTCTCTCTCTCCACAGTAAAATAATTGAAACGCCTTGACATACTGTTACTTCGAATGAGTTGTTTCAGGTTTTTGAGAGGTATATTATTTCGGTCGACGTGTACAACTCCTTAGCCAAGGAGCATTTAAAGCCTTGTTGTGCATTTGCAAGCGTGGATAGGCTAATTGCAAAGAATAATAAATGCCTTGTTTTGCATTTTATAGTAGTAAGATATATATATATATATATATATATATGTGTGGGTCTGGACTAAACTACACCTCTGACACTTGAACTTTGACATTAGTAACATTTGTCCCCCCCCCCTCCCCCCCCTTCTCTCACCCCTCTTTTTTTTCATAAAAAAAAACAATTTAACCCTTAAACTATCCTAAATTTATGCAGATGATCCTTCCATTATATTCTCCCTTAAACTTGATGGGAAAGGATAAGAATGTCGATTTTAACCACCCATTTCTCTTCAAATTATAAAAGAAAACTTTTACTAGATATATATGTGGATTTGTGGTACTTTTTCAATAACGGTAAATTATAATTATATGTTTGATATACACAACAAAGATGATTATTAAAATTATAATATGGACCCAGTTCAATTACAAAGGATTTCTCTCGAGGGAGACACATATTTTGAGTCACAATAACACTAAATAATTTTTTTTTTTAAATATACAATTGTTTTTAAGTAGACAATAGTTTTCGTATTTTTAAGTTATGTTCGGCTTGATTCAATACATGAAAATCCATTTTGAAACGAATGCGACGCAACATAAAATCATGACAAACACAATTACTATTTTTTACATCCAATTAAATACGATAATACACAAGTGCAGGACATGATATCTTAACACGAACCATAATTTTGACATAAACATGACATGACTTCATGTTAATTCGGCTAAATCTCTTGTCATTTCATATTCTATTATTGTTTTGTGTCATGTTATACTGTGTAATACCCCGTATTTTTGGCGATATTTATTTTGGGATTAATTAATTAAATGAGAATTAATTGGAAATTAATCCGGGTAAAATACTAGCGAAATGTGAGTTGGTATTTGACTATATTGAGTATATATGATGTTATATGAATATTAAATTATGAAATTTATCGTGAGATTGATATATGGAAATTTGGTCATTTTATTGGGACGCGTGTGACAATCGCGTCAGGATATAATTATTTTGATTATAAAAGTGAATTTAAATTCTATTAACCGTATGATCGTTTTGAGTGTGCCAACGCGTCCAGAAGGGTCGAGATAGTCAGAAAACACTAGCCGGGGGTTTAGTTTGGGTCCCGGGGTATTTTTAGGCCATACCGGCATCTTATAAGGGTAGTTTGGTAATATTGTATTTTTGGGAATTAATAATGACAAAAATTAGGAGTCTTTATCTGATTGGGAATAGACCCACTAAACCCACTAACCAACCCTTAATGACCCAATAAGCTACGGGAGTTATCAAATTAGGTTTCCCAAAACTTCCTAAAGAAAACCCTAGCCACCATTGGAGATAAGCTTGGAGAGAGAGAGAGATAGAAGGGAATTCTGTAGAAAAGCTTTACCAAATCAACACCAAATTTAGAGACACTCGAGGCAAGTGACTTAATTCCATTTAATGTCAGAGAATGTTCCTTCCATGTTAGATAATTCAAATTTATGTTTGTTCTTGGAAGATAATGAAAAACCCATGAGTTTGGAAGTAGAATACTAAATTTTGATGAAAGGATGGCATGTAGAATCATAGTTAGAGGACTAATATGATGTTGATATATCTTGTAAGACACAAAAACGGATTTAATTGGATAAATTAAGGATCTAAAAATTTTAGGGTTCATATTCTTGAAAATTGGGGAAAAGTGTAGAGACTTGAGAATTTAATGATGTTTAGGATGAATTGATTCCTTAAAATATGTTAGTATGTGACCTAGGTACGTTTAGGGATGATTAGAGACCTTAAACAATTGTTGGTTTGATGTTTAGATGAGTTTTGAAGAGATAAAAATGGTGATAAACGAGATAGGAATTTCTGGGCTTGAAACTGGCCACTCGTTAGAAGACCTACCCAGGTCGTTCGAACGAGCTTCTAACGAGTTGACAGTCTGGGTTCTAACGAGAGTGATGTTCGTTCGAAGTTTTCGTTCGAACGAGATCTCATTAGAAGACCCAGTTCGTTCGAACGAACTCTCGTTCAAACAGCCTCGTTCGAACGAGTTGATAGTTTAGGCTTTTTAGCCTGTTTTGATCCCGAGTGCCCCGTAACCTTGTGTATAGGTAGTGATAGCCTTACCTTGATGAGTAATTGGTATATTTAGTATGTTTGGGATATAATGAGGAGTCAAACCTAGAAGTGTAGTTTGAACCTAAAGGAAAATATGAGCTGAGACGTGAGTGCCTACTACGACGTAAGAATAAATTATGGTGTGTATAAATATGGACCGGGATTATATAAGTTGTATATATATTAAGTTGGTACGAGAATGCGATATGTACTACAATTAAATTACGGTGATTACTAAGATGCGTGTTTACTTAGTATTGGTATATGATTTGTGTGTATGACATACCTACCATACTTGCTCTCACGGGAGGTTTGCGTTCGCTTAGGGCCCTCTAATCTTTGTGTTGCCCGAATTTAGACTGGTTTCCTCGATGAGCATAGGTCAGAGAAAGACTTATTGGGATGTTAATAAGTCCGCTGATCGTGGGAGCGTAGGTATGTGCGTGACCCATGTGATGTGACTGTGTTCGCCTCCATTATTTGTGATGTTGTTATCTGTGAACTATTCCTGAGAGATTCGGAATATGTGATCCTTATGTACGTGATGTACCGGGATGGATAGCAGGGTATGTGTGCACCGCAGCTTAGTTCTCGGGGTTCTTGTATTGTATATTTATGATGTGAATAATATACACTTAATTAATGGGAACCTTCATGTTAATGTTGTGAATATAATTACGGTATTGTTTCGAGAAAAACATAACGGGTTAGCTGATAGTGAAATATATTGCATATTGAGCATCTGAGTTTACGTTAAACCCCTATTTAATTGCGAGCATTATAATGTTAATGGGAACCGAGTAATAAGGGTAGAGCCTATGACAGTCTAGCTAGATATGATGTCACTTAGCTAGTGGTTAGTGTCATTTTAGATGGATACTTACATTAGGAGTGCACAGTTAGACGAGTGGTGAGAATTTCATGTGAGTGCACGTCTTAACATGTACTTTGCATTTAATGTTTTAAATGTTTTTAAAGCACTTGCAGGTTTTTAAAATATCTCCACATTCGGGCTCTTACCCGTTTTCTTTCAAACCTATTTTTTTTTGTAAAACCATTTTAGGTGCCCAGCCTCAAGGACACCATGCATAGGATACTCATTCAGGTGACGAGCTGTAGCTGTTTGGGGAAGCTACAGGGATTTGCTTTTAGACGCTTCTATCATTTCGATTCCAGATTCAATATCTATCAGTTGTAGGGCATGTTGCCCATTTCTATTAGAGACATCTTTCCATTACAGTTTTTCAGACTTTGGCATGTATTGTTTCAGTATTCAGTTTAGTTATTTCAGTTTGTGGTATTGTAGTGAGGAGTTTTCCTCCAGACTTTATTTACATTATGTGATGGTTATTCTATTTACTTCGTTATGGTGAATGGTGTTGTTATTCTTCATTTCACTTGCTGTATGTTAATCATACTTTAATTAAAATTTGGCAACTTACTTTTTAAATACTAGGTGGTTAGTAATAATAAAATGTTTTCGATAGTGATGCTATTAACTGAGCCAACTTGGCATTTTGGTTTAATTTAATAAAGGAGTAGCTACCCGGTATTTAATTAGTCGGGGTGTCACAGGTGGTATCAGAGCATCAGGTTCTAGTGTCCTTTAGGATCGATACGGCTATTATGTTTCCGCCAAGCTTTCTTTGATATAGAACCCTATATTTTAGGACTGTTGTACTCTTTTTGTGTATGCTTCGTTCTTCAGCTATTTTAAGTTTATAACTGCGAACTTATAAACTTCATTCTTATTTCAGATGCCTCCACGACGTGCACGAAGAGTTTCCAGGGATGCAACGCCTGAACCCCAGCCCGCTCCAGTTCAGGGCATGATGAACGCCGCTGAGGTTGCAGCTATAGTAGCCCAAGCGGTAAATGCCGCAATTGTCGTAGTTCAGCAGGCACCACCTCAGGCGTCGGTTGTCGCGCCAGTACAGTAAAATGCATTCCCGTCTGCTTGGGAGCGTGTACGTGACGCTTTTCAGAAAGCGCATCCGCCAGAGTTTGCAGGTAGCTCAGATGTGGTAGTCTCGAGCCAGTGAAGGAAGGATATACAGAGGCACTTGAGGATGTATGAGTGCACGGATGTTCAGAAGTAGGTGCTAGCTACTTTTAAGCTAGTTGGATCTTCACTGCAGTGGTGGGAGTCTATTACCACCGTGGAGGAGAGGGATACTCTCACTATTCAGGACTTTTGGGTGCGGTTCGACCGTAAGTACTTTCCGTCAGCTGTTCATACGGAAATGAGGAGGAAACTGATGAATCTGAAGCAGGAGGGTAAGACCATGGCCAAGTATGAGGCCGAGTTCACGAATCTGTTGAATATCGTTCCAGATGAGATACCGACAGAGAAGAAGAAGATTGAGAAGTTCACGGACGGGTTGACATGGAGGATCCGTCAGCATCTGTTAGGGAACCTTTCATTGGCCACTTATTCTGATGTGGTTAACGCTGCTTTGTTACACTGCCAGGATCACCGCTTTCATATGGCTGAGGGCAAGAGATCCAGAGAGTCTAGCCATCAGGGCAGGACTGGAGGGCATGGTGTCAGTGGGGCACAATCTATTCAGGGGCAGAGACAGGGTGAGCAGGGTTCCCAGCAGGGGGATCAGATGAGGTTCAGATCAGGGAACTATAGGCACGGACATGGAGGTTTCCGTCAGGGCCATCAGGGTCCAAACGGCCATCAGGGCCAACAGGGGCAGAATGGGCAGCAGTTTCAGCAGGGCCAGCAGTGCCAAGGGAGGAACGGTAACGGCCACCAGGGCCGGGGACAGCAGGGGCACAGAGGAGGGAACTTCTCGGGGAAGTTTTTTTTTTGTGGCAAGACTGGCCATAAATGACAGGATTGTCCTGATAGGGGCAGGGCCCCACAGCAGCAGCAGCAGGGTGCTCGCCAGGAGCCGCAGAGGCCTATATTTCCCGCCGCTCTCCCGCACCGCCACAGATGGCAGCATTTCCACCCATTCCAGCAGTCCCAGCTCAGCAGGGGCAGCTACAGTATGGATGTGTCTATAACGTCCATCAGGCTACAATTCCACAGGCACCGCCCGCGATTGAGAGTACGTTTCCTATCCATGGCACTATGGGTCAGGTATTATTTGATACGGGGGCTACACATTGTTTTATAGCTACACATTTCGCGAAAGCCTTAGGGTTGTTAGCTACGGCAGAGAGCACAGTGATGTGTGTTGACTCACCATTAGGGAGTGGGTCACTTATTTTCTTTATATGCCCGGGAGTGGGGGTAGATATTGGTGGTTTGGTATTACCTGTAGACATGTTGGTATTAGATATGCATGTTCACGATGTGATTATCGGTATGGATTGGCTCGTAGCTTATAGGGCCATGATTGATTGCTTCAGCGGGAGCATTGTTTTTGCCATTCCAGGGCAAGAGATGTTTGTTGTGGCGATGCCTCGCCCAGAGGGAGGATCGACCACTCATCTGTATTACATAGAGGAGGATACCTCTAAGGAGGTTGTGATTCCTTTAGATTCTATCCCAGTAGTCAGGGAGTATTCGGATGTGTTTCAGGAGATACCAGGCTTACCCCCCAGTCGAGAGATAGACTTTGTTATAGATTTACTACCGGGTGCGAGACCTATAGCATGCGCACCGTACCGTATGGCTCCAGCTGAGATGAGGGAGTTACGGGATCAGATTGAACAATTGTTGGGTCAGGGGTTTATACGGAGGAGTACTTCACCGTGGGGTGCCCCTGTGTTGTTCGTAAAGAAGAGGGATGGTTCACTGAGATTTTGTGTGGACTACCGGGAGTTGAATAAGGTCACGATACGGAATAAGTATCCGTTGCCTCGGATCGATGACTTATTCGACCAGTTGAGAGGAGCTTCTTTCTTCTCAAAGATTGATTTGAGATCGGGATACCATCAGTTGCGTATCAGGGAGGAGGATGTCTCGAAGACTGCGTTCTTGTCGAGATATGGTTCTTACGAGTTTCGGGTTATGCCGTTTGTTTGACCAACGCTCCAGCTGTGTTTATGGACTTGATGAACAGAGTGTTCAAGGATTTCCTAGATCAGTTTGTCATTGTCTTCATCAATGATATTCTAGTTTACTCCCAGACAGAGGAGGAGCACGCTGAGCATTGGAGGCAAGTTTTGCAGACACTTTGTCAGAACGAGTTGTATGCAAAATATGAGAAATACGGGTTTTGGCTGAAGTAGGTCCATTTTTTGGGACACATTATTTCCGACCAGGGGATATCTGTTGATCCGGGGAAGGTATTCCACGGTAAGGGAGTGGGGACAGCTAACGACACCGACTGAGATTCGTAGTTTCTTGGGCCTAGCAGGATACTACAGGAGGTTCATTCGGAGATTTTCGAAGATAGCGGGTCCTTTGACACATCTGACTCGTAAGGGTGTGCCATTCATCTGGAGTGATGTCTGTCAGTTGGCATTCGATGAATTGAAGGATAAATTGACCTCAGCACCTGTGTTAGCATTGTCGAGACCAGGAGTTGAGTATTTGGTTTACACCGATGCGTCTTTGTAAGGACTTGGAGGTGTATTACAGCGGGAGAGACAGGCCATAGCTTATGCTTCCTGTAAGCTTAAACCTCATGAGAAGAATTACCCCATGCATGATTTGGAATTGGCGGCAGTGGTATTTGCCCTACAGATTTGGAGACACTATCTTTTAGGGGAGAAGTTCCAACTGTTCACGGACCACAAGTCCCTACAGTACTTGTTCACGTAGAAAGAGTTGAATATGCGGCAACGTAGGTGGCTTGAGTTTGTGAAAGACTACCAGTTCGATATCCAGTATCACCCGGGTAAGGCTAACGTGGTGGCAGACGCGTTGAGCCGTAGGCCAGCAGATGAAGTGGCGGAGGTGTGGAAGGCCAAGTGGAAGGAGTTGGGACACCAGGATGTAGTGGCCCGATCTTTCATGTCTGTGATGACTATTACACCGTAGATTGTCACGAAGGTAGTACGGGCACAGGCTAATGACTCGTTCTGTCAGGAGCAGATAGTTCGATTACTAGCAGAGGGAGCCGAGTCCTATACCGTTAGCTCAGACGGGGGATTACGCTTCAATGGGACATTGGTGGTTTCGGAAGGGGAGGAATTGCGACACGATGTGATGGCAGAGTCGCACGGCTCACGGTTCGCGGTACATCCCGGAGGGGATAAAATGTACCAAGACATGAGACATCAGTATTGGTGGAGCGGAATGAAGAGAGATATTGCCGACTTTGTTTCAAAATGCGCCACTTGTTAGCTTGTAAAAGTGGATCATCAGAGACCGACAGGACTGCTACAGCCGTTGGAGGTCCCGGTGTGGATGTGGGAGAGTATATCCATGGACTTTATCACGGGGTTGCCTACGTCGCAGAGGGGTTACGACTCCGTTTGGGTAATTGTGGACATATTTTCCAAAGTTGCTCACTTTTTACCCGTAAGGACTAACTACACTACGGGACAGTATGCCCATCTCTTCATTTCAGAGATTGTGAGACTTCACGGTGTGCCCCTAAATATCGTGTCTGACAGAGACAAGATATTTGTTTCGTAGTTTTGGGAGAGTTTCCAGGAGGTCATGGGCACGGAATTGCGGTTGAGTACGGCTTATCATCCGCAGACCGATGGGAAGACCGAGAGCACAAATCACATGTTGGAGGACATGCTACGCATGTGCATTATTGACTTTGGGGGTGGATGGGAGCAGTACCTTCCACTAGTGGAGTTTTCTTACAACAACTCCTATCAGTTCACTATTGGCCTGGCTCCGTTTGAGGCGTTGTACGGTAGGCCTTGTCGTTCCCCAGCATGTTGGTTAGAGGTGGGGGACAACAAACTACTTGGGCCGGAAGTGATTCAGGATACTTCGGCAAGGATTGAGTTGATTCGGAGTCGCATTCGGGTAGCTCAAGACAGGCAGAAGAGTTATGCTGATGCGAAGAGATTTTTCAGGGAATTCCAAGTGGGGGACCAGGTTTTGCTCAGAGTATCTCCTATGAAGGGGATTATGCGTTTCGGGAAGAAGGGGAAATTGGCACCAAGGTATGTGGGGTTGTTTCCTACTATTGAGCGGATCGAACCGGTTGCGAATAGACTTGGATTACCGTAGCATTTGCATCGGATTCACGATGTGTTCCATATTTCCTCGCTAAGGAAATACCTTAGAGATAACTTGTCTCATTCGCACATTGCTGTGGCGGACATCGATCTCCAGCAGGATAGCTCCTACGAGGAGGGGCCGATTGCTATTTTGGACCGAAGTGAGAAGAAGTTGCGATCAAAGATAGTTCCGTTAGTGCGTGTTCAGTGGCGACATCACAATGTCGAGGAGTCCACATGGGAGCGCGAGGATGAGATGCGCGAACGTTATCCAGAGTTGGTTTTAGGAGGTACTTTCTAGTTTCGAATTTCGGGACGAAATCCAGTTATTAGGGGGGAAGTATGTAATACCCCGTATTTTTGGCGATATTTATTTTGGGATTAATTAATTAAATGAGAATTAATTAGAAATTAATCCGGGTAAAATACTAGCGAAATGTGAGTTGGTATTTGACTATGTTGAGTATATATGATGTTATATGAATATTAAATTATGAAATTTGTCGTGAGATTGATATACGTCAATTTGGTCATTTTATTGGGACGCGTGTGACAGTCGCGTTAGGATATAATTATTTTGATTATAAAAGTGAATTTAAATTCTATTAACCGTATGGTCGTTTTGAGTGCGCCAACGCATCCGGAAGGGTCGAGATAGTCAGAAAACACTAGCCGGGGGTTTAGTTTGGGTCCCGGGGTATTTTTAGGCCATACCGGCATCTTATAAGGGTAGTTTGGTAATATTGTATTTTTGGGAATTAATAATGAAGAAAATTAGGAGTCTTTATCTGATTGGGAATAGACCCACTAAACCCACTAACCAACCCTTAATGACCCAATAAGCTACGGGAGTTATCAAATTAGGTTTCCCAAAACTTCCCAAAGAAAACCCTAGCCACCATTGGAGATAAGCTTGGAGAGATAGAGATAGAAGGGAATTCTGCAGAAAAGCTTTACCAAATCAACACCAAATTCAGAGACACTCGAGGCAAGTGACTTAATTCCATTTAATTTTAGAGAATGTTCCTTCCATGTTAGATAATTCAAATTTATGTTTGTTCTTGGAAGATAATGAAAAACCCATGAGTGTGGAAGTAGAATACTAAATTTTGATGAAAGGATGGCATGTAGAATCATAGTTAGAGGACTAATCTGATGTTGATATATATTGTAAGACACAAAAATGGATTTAATTGGATAAATTAAGGATCTAAAAATTTTAGGGTTCATATTCTTGAAAATTGGGGAAAAGTGTAGAGACTTGAGAATTTAATGATGTTTAAGTTTGAATTGATTCCTTAAAATATGTTAATATGTGACCTAGGTACATTTAGGGATGATTAGAGACCTAAAACAATCGTTGGTTTGATGTTTAGATGAGTTTTGAAGAGATAAAAATGGTGAAAAACGAGATAGGAATTTATGGGCTTGAAACTGGCCACTCGTTAGAAGACCTACCCAGGTCGTTCGAACGAGCTCGTTCGAACGTTCTTCTAACGAGTAGACAGTCTGGGTTCTAATGAGAGTGATGTTCATTCAAAGTTTTCATTCGAATGAGATCTCGTTAGAAGACCCAGTTCGTTCGAACGAACTCTCGTTCGAACAGCCTCGTTCGAACGAGACTTCGAACGAGTTGACAGTTTAGGCTTTTTAGCCTGTTTTGATCCCGAGTGCCCCGTAACCTTGTGTATAGGTAGTGATAGCCTTCCCTTGATGAGTAATTGGTATATTTGTGATGTTTGGGATATAATGAGGAGTCAAACCTAGAAGTGTAGTTTGAACCTAAAGGAAAATATGAGCTGAGATGTGAGTGCCTACTACGACGTAAGAATAAATTATGGTGTGTATAAATATGGACTGGGATTATATAAGTTGTATATATATTAAGTTGGTACGAGAATGCGATATGTACTACAATTAAATTACGGTGATTACTAAGATGCGTGTTTACTTAGTATTGGTATATGATTTGTGTGTATGACATACCTACCATACTTGCTATCACGGGAGGTTTGCGTTCGCTTAGGGCCCTCTAATCCTTGTGTTTCTCGGATTTAGACTGGTTACCTCGATGAACATAGGTCAGAGAAAGACTTATTGGGATGTTAATAAGTCCGCTGATCGTGGGAGCGTAGGTATGTGCGTGACCCATGTGATGTGACTGTGTTCGCCTCCATTATTTGTGATGTTGTTATCTGTGAACTATTGCTGAGAGATTCGGAATATGTGATCCTTATGTACGTGATGTACCGGGATGGATAGCAGGGTATGTGTGCACCGCAGCTTAGTTCTCGGGGTGCTTGTATTGTATATTTATGATGTGAATAATATACACTAATTTAATGGGAACCTTCATGTTAATGTTGTGAATATAATTACGGTATTGTTTCGAGAAAAACATAACTGGTTAGCTGATAGTGAAATATATTGCATGTTGAGCATCTGAGTTTACGTTAAACCCCTATTTAATTGCGAGCGTTATAATGTTAATGGGAACCGAGTAACAAGGGTAGAACCTATGACAGTCTAGCTAGATATGATGTCACTTAGCTAGTGGTTAGTGTCGTTTTAGATGGATACTTACATTAGGAGTGCACAGTTAGACGAGTGGTGAGAATTTCATGTGAGTGCACGTCCTAACATGTACTTTGCATTTAATGTTTTAAATGTTTTTAAAGCACTTGCAGGTTTTTAAAATATCTCCACATTCGGGCTCTGACCCGTTTGCTTTCAAACCTATTTTTTTTTGTAAAACCATTTTAGGTGCCCAGCCTCAAGGACACCATGCATAGGATACTCATTCAGGTGACGAGCTGTAGCTGTTTGGGGAAGCTACGGGGATTTGCTTTTAGACTCGTATATCATTTGGATTCCAGATTCAGTATCTATCAGTTGTAGGGATGTTGCCCATTTCTATTAGAGACATCTTTCCATTACAGTTTTTCAGACTTTGGCATGTATTGTTTCAGTATTCAGTTTAGTTATTTCAGTTTGTGGTATGGTAGTGAGGAGTTTTCCTCCAGACTTTATTTACATTATGTGATGGTTATTCTATTTACTTCGTTATGGTGAATGGTGTTGTTATTCTTCATTTCACTTGCTGCATGTTAATCAGACTTTAATTAAAATTTGGCAACTTACTTTTTAAATACTAGGTGGTTAGTAATAATAAAATGTTTTTGATAGTGATGCTATTAACTGAGCCAACTTGGCATTTTGGTTTAATTTAATAAAGGAGTAGCTACCCGGTATTTAATTAGTCGGGGTGTCACATATTGTCGTGTCTAAAAAAATCTATTATTTATTAAATTATATATTTAAAACACAGATATTTTGAATGTTCATAAACAATGTAATACTAATTATGTATTTCGGGAGTTTTTACTTTACCATCCATTTATATTCATAATTATACTTCGCCCACCACTTTGTTTTACTTTAAACAATGCTAGGTATACTGCATTATTTTAGGAAATTTAAAATGACCACGTGCCATATAGATATGAGAACTTTTTCAAACCATTATGCGTTGTTGAATAAAATCCAAAATAGAATATAAAATTTATAGAATAAAGTATATATTATATCTAGTTTAGTTGGGAAGACACGGGCGCAGAGTAGATAATATATGCTTTGTTCTTTAAAACTTTTAAAGTATAAAACTATTTTTAGAAGATTTCTTTTTCTCAAGTGAAAGTAAATAAATAAAAAAATCAAAAGATTCTTTTTAGGGAGCTTGGCAAATATGTCATATTTATATAAGACATTCCTAAATTAGTGTCAATAAAATAAATTTTTCTGAATAGGTCTTATCTTTGCATCTACTAAATATTTACCACCTCTTTTGTAATGAAACTTATTCGATAAAATATGTTTTGTAGTGGAACCTATTGGAACAAAAAAATGTTGGACTTATTTGACTGCATACTTAGTAAATGAGACCGACCGATAAAAATACATTATATATATATATATACACACACACAGTAGTGTATGCCCATGCTTGAAGGCACGATAAAAAAATTTCAAAGTAATTAATCGTAAAACGGGAAAAAAAATTCAAACTATGTAATCACGGAACGACAAATTTCAATTTGCGTAATTACAAAATGGTAAATTTTTTGAAAAGTATGCGCGCACCTGAAGGCATGTAGATAACAAAAATTCTAAAGTGTCACATTGGGTATAATAAAACTTTACTCAAGTCCCACCCATAATACAAATATTTTATAAAAGTTGGGCAGAGTTTCCTTTGTTTATACGACTATCCACCATGTTTAGACAAAACAAAATACCACAGTAATAATAATAATAATAATAATAATAATAATAATAATAATAATAATAATAATAATAATAATAATCATCTATCTTGTACCTCGCATATATCATCAATTATTCAACTCAGAAAAAAATACATATCATAATAGACAATTCAAAATTTTGAAGAAAATTATATTTTCACCCGATCATTATGCCAAAATTGCACGTTAAGACGATAAACAATCTTATCACAACCAAAGAATATTTCCAAGGGAGTCCAGAATTACACCATGCCGCTTGTTTATCCCACGTCACGCTTGTCTCATTCATCGTCACAAAATGCGTACACCGAAAATATATCTTCCTTGAATTGATCCAATAATCAAGTGGATGGGAAGTCTATATGCCTCTGATCGACACGAGTGACATGCATAGATGATAATTGTACATTTAATAGGACATTCCAAACCATAATTGATTTAGTGGATCAGACGAAAAACTCAATCCAACAATTATCAAAAACGAAAAGGTCAAAGTTGAATATATGTGCATCCAAATTTGAATGGTTTATGAATTAGTTATGCATCGGCTATGAAGTGAGGAACACTATTGTCTAATGAGCAGAAGGTTGTGTAATAAAGAAGGTTGTGTAATTACCTATGATATAAATTACTAATGAGTTGTTATAATATTGTGTAATGAATTAGTTATGAACACTACTGTCTATGAATTAGTTACAAATTAGATATGTTATAAATTACTACTATCTGAGAAGCTATAGGAGCAATACATTTTCTACTATCTAAGCTCATCTAACCAGTTATAAATTACTACTATCAGTAAGGAACACTACTGTCTAATGTGGTGGGTGGTTTCGAGCTTGTCCGCGCTCGGACGCACCATTATTTGTCAATGCGCGACGACGGTGTTCTCGTCATCGTCGCGCAAGGAGATTAATGCCTAGAAACTTATGTGAATGTGGTTCTGATGGTTGGATAATGCATTTGGGAAAAGGAGGATAAAAAAATTATACAGCTGGTGTATCAGCTATATAGCCAGTTATACAACTTAGCAGGTATAATAACCAGGTATACATCTAGGTATAACAGCTAGGTATTAATTAGTTATGTTATTAAATCAGGTATAACATATGTGAGCATGTATATCTTTTTCTTCTCATATTAATCAATACTTCAGCTCATATAACACTTCTGTATCTGCTCGTATTACTCCATATCTAACCAGATATAGCAGCTATAAATTACATCTTCTGCTCGTATAATGCTTCAAACCAACAAAATGAGCATGACATGACGTGTATATCCACATTATGCTTGTGTTTATATTTGGGGAAAACACCTTTGTTGTATGTTTTTAATTGCACCTATCCTATAACTAACTTCCCCCAATCACATAGTACTGTATTGATACTTTTTTCACATAATCAAATCAACTTAAAAAAAATATTCAATATTATAAAATCAGGCGCCCATAACCTAAAGTACCTTTATTCTATTGCATAAGTATTATTTAGATCTAATATCCATATGATGATCGCCTCATCATTCTCATAAGAATTGGATTCCCATATATGGTGCTCTTTTAAAGAAATCAGTGAAAAGGACAAATTTGATTATTTCTCCTGTATTCCTCTGTTTGGTCATGCAGGGTGGTGCTTGAGGGATAATTTCTTGAATGACATAGTTGTACCAATCCGAAAAGAAAAAGAGTTTGGATCAATATTTTAGTAACAAAACATCAAGAAAAATTACACGTATTCTTTGTTCCCTCCATTGTTGATGAGATACGATACAATACACAAAAAAAATTAAAATATAGCACACATGCTTACGACATGTATGGGAAAACTGAGTCACCAGCTTGAATATCCATCATAAGAATTTTACAATGAATTTTGTGATCGATCAGTTTTCTGATGTCAAAATGCAAGTTTTAATCATAAAAATTACAATTATTATTTCTTCCTGGAAGCATAGTACATTTTGTTAACATCAAAGTGTATTTAAATTCTGTTGGCATTACATCTCATACTATAGATGATTTCAATATGCATGGATCAGGAGTGGTGCACTCGAATTTAGAAATATTCATGTTTAATAACTTAAGGATGAAAATATCATTGCACAATAAGGATTAATACTTTAATTACTTCCAGTTGTAAATGTATTCACTGACTTCAGACATCATATTTTCCTCCGAAGTTGATATTGAAAGTGATGGAAGGAACCTGAGATCTTCCCACAACTCCTCCTTTTCCACTTTCTTATCCTAAAAAAGATTTAATTTCTTTCTAAATACACTTGCCATTTCCATGCCACAACTGATGTTATTATTCATCTCCAATGCCACAGCTGATGTTATTATGCATTTCCATGTAGATGATCACCAATTAACTCAGGAACATGATTACAACTCAGAAACTTCAAGATAGACAGAGATGTCGCTTTAAATTCCTGAAATCATCACAAATTAAAAAAACATATTTTGAAATAACGAAAAACAAAGTAGCACAGTATCAATCTTAATAAAAATCATATTTTGCAAAAACGACAAACAAAGTAGCCAGTAACAGAGATATAAAAAATCAAAAGTCACTAATTGCATAATAGATATGAAATGTAGCAAATATGAAACAAAATACAAATTATATTTAGCAAACTAATCAACCCAAAGAAAAGACGAAAAACCAAAACCTACCATTATAAAGGCTTACAAATGCACTTCTGACCCCACAGTCCAAGATACACAAACCAACTAAGCATCTCTACCCTCCTGCAAGAATATGTAAAGGAAGAAAAAGGGAGAAGTGAGTTCTACCAAGTACTTGTTACTATCACAAATAGTGAATCTATTGAAATATACAAAAAAAATAATTGAACAATAACATTAATCTACCTCATAGTGAAACTGACTTAAGAAACTTCAATATCAAGATTCTAAGCAGCTTATATTAATGGTTGATGAGTATGTGCCGCATGGTGGGATTGCTAAACATAATATGCGTGGCCTTATTGATTCTATCAAATTAGTTGCTACAAATGACTTCGATTGCTCCCAGTAGGTTGAGGAGCCAACACTTTTGGTCACACGTTATGAGTATGCCAACCTTTTTCACATAGTTACAGATTGGGACAATGCATATGTGGCATTAAAAGTAACTAGCGTGCCCAATCGACCGCGTTTGATCTGTATAGATGGTCATTGCATGACACCTCTGGAAGAACCATGGAAAGCAATGTTTTCAAGCATTAGATATGCCAAAAACTTCACTGGTCATGTTTGTTTCCGTCATGCTATCGTCTCACCTTTGGGATATGAAACGACTATATTTAAGGGCCTTAGCGAAAACATAAATTGTCAAGGAGCCTTTACACATGATTTGTGGAAAAATCAAAATGATAAGGAAACCGCACAATTATCTGAGTTTGGTGAGATGATAAGAGTGGCTTTTGGGTTTCCAGTCGATAGACACCAAATCCCAAAGCCAATCTTGGGTCACAATGTTCATTTTGTTCGACGTGAAGATTACTTAGCGCATCCATGCCATGCTCATAAGGTTCAATCAAGTTTCAGTAACGAACATGAAGTTTTTTATTCTTTAAAGAAGTGGGTTTCAAATCACCGAAAATATAAAGTCAACTTAGTAAATGGATTATTTGCATGCATGTCGATGAAAGATCAAGTCAAATCCATTCAAGGTGCATCGGTCATTCTTGGGGCCCATGGGGTAGGTCTCACCCACATAGTTTCTGCATTAGCCAAAATAGTGATTCTGGAGATCATTAGTAGTGAGTACATTTGCACTAATTTCCTAGTGGAAGGGCGTGGAGTACCACCCATTACATTTTCGAGGATAGTATGACACACCCGCAGTTGTTATTGATAATCTCAACCGCATCTTGAGAGGTCTTGGATGATGAATATCATTGAATGAGATTAAATATTTATCCTTCATCGACTTAGAACTCAGACTCGTTCGTGTTCAAGTTTTGACTTCCCGTAGCTTGTTCACTTTACCGCTCTGCTTGCTTTACACAAAATTAATGGTTACCAAATTGAAGAGATAAAACTTATATATTTCTTTGAGTTCAAACCAAAGTTCATTATTTATGGAGTGGAAGCAAAATCATGGATATCCATTTCCACGGTAATCACCATACAAATACCTTGCCTATGACGCTATTGGCCAATGACATAAAATCAACATGGATTGAATACTCCTACACCTTTATAATAAAAAAAGGTGTAATAATATATTAGTCTCTCATATTATAAATTTCAAATGGTGAATCTGGGAACAAAGAAAAAATATGCTACCACGTGATCTACAATGCCTAATATACAATATATATTTTGAACAAACTTACAACACGTGTTCATATTAATCAAGGCAATAGGAGCATGCTCATATAGTCCATCCTAAGCCATTAACAAAGTAGTATGAGAAGTTAAACAATATATAGCCCTGAACCTAGACAATATATAAAAACATATAGTCTGAACCCTTAAAAGGTACTTAAACTAAAACCTGTCACACAAAATGCATTGAAAATGATTAATTTTGGGAGCTAGGATCACTTAAAAGATCATTAAATGAAAAAAGTAGAAAAACAAACTACAGTCCATCACATATCAATAGGCCAAACAAAAAAAACAAAAACAACACTACTAACAAAAAGTTATAAGCTTTGAGTAACCAACTCGAATAAATAAGGAGAAATACTAATAAAAATGACAGATTCAATGGCTCACCCCAAACTCACAAACTAAAACAGAGTATAAATTTGTTTAATCCAAAAAATACCACTAGTAAGAAATGTATAATGTCTTGAAATTAGCAATGACTTTGAAACATTCGGTGGGTCAGGTACTGTGAAAGGATTATTGCTGGGATCTACTCTATAATCAACTTATAAAACGAATATCATAACACACATATAATGATATTAATGTTATTTATGAAATAATATCATAACACTTGTAATAAATACGTATCATGTCCCCAAATGCATAATGTTCCTCTTAATATACATATATGATCACATCATGTTAAATACAACAAAATTCTTTTACTCTAAGTCAAATGTTAGGGACTAACAACTTTCCTCCGCGAGTAAGAAATTTAAACACACGTTAACCATATAATGAAACAACAAATTTACATTTGAGTGCAAATATTATAATGCAATCAAAGGTATTTAGGTAATTATAATAACCAAAATATTTATCTCAATACCGATTTTATTCAAATCAATATGTATCTCGCTGAACAAAGACGATTATACTGAACATATCTTACTCGGTAACATTCAACTTGAAGTTGTAAGCTTATATGTACTTAGGTTATTTCATATAATACACACAAACAACGCAATTAAAAATTTGCCAAGTAAAGATATATTCCAATTTTAATTGCTTTTGCAAATTTAAAAGTTAGCATGAACAATTAACTGTTAAAGTGATGGGATTGATAACTTGATTAAGAGAAATAAAATTATCCAATTTATCCTTTTTATCCTATGCATACATCTATGTGATTCAATAAAGTAAAGTGAAAAAATCACAACTACAACGTGCCGATGTACGAGGAAAACCCAAATAGAAGAAACCTCGGACGACTGGGCCTAGATAAATCCACTAAAAATAGGTTTTACAAAGGACTAAAATACTTACATACTTTGACTCACTAAAGACATGATGATACCGTCCTCTACCTCCGAATTTGTAGTACGCGAAGATCCAACGCGTTGCTCAACACTACTCGTGTCGCGGTATCCACCGAAGCCCAAACTACCGTCTCCAATAAGCTTGAATGCAGAAATCCACCGCATGTGTGCTTATTGAATTTCAGGTTGATGGCGTGGGGTTTTGGTTCAAAGGTTAAAATTGTGTTGGAGTAGGATTTTTAATAAAAAAAAAGGAAGATAAGAAATTTTTCCTCTCAAGAGTATGTAAAACTTCCTTGTGAAAAATAACTGATTTTCGTCCATATAGTAAAACTGGAAAAGTAGTGGACCACGACAGTTATATAAAATAAATGCAGGAAAACAGTTTAAATTTTTTTTCAAAACTGACAGATTTCGTTCGAACGAGTTATCTAACGATAGTCTAGTGTAAAGTTAGATAAGTCATTAGAAATCTCATTCGAACGAGGTCGTTCAAACGACATTTGTAAGGAGCTTCTAACTAGTTACCAGTGTAGTCAAGGCAATGTCGTTAGATCTTGGTCGTTCGAACGACCTGGAGGAACTTCGAACGAGATTTCCTGTTTTCTTTTAAAAGAGTTCAAATTAATTTTAAAATTGGTTTTTTATGAAAATTAATTTTGTAGGAAAATTACTCTATATGAAATAAAAATTACTCTTTATGAAAATTACTCCAACACATAAAAATGATTTTGGTCATATACCTTTTTAGGAGAATGGACTTGAAGTGCATATTGATGTTGTGTGAACTTTGAATTCTCGATTCTCTATGGATGTATGAAGCTTGATGAGGAATGAACCAAATGCATTTTGTCCAACAGAATGTAGCCAATATTACAAATGACTCGATTGGAAATTTGTCCTTACAAATCTCCCCCATTGGCTATTTCGGGACAAAACGAAATAATAAAAAAATAAATAAAAAGACTTAATTTGCTAAGCCAACCGTCAAGTCGATTCTAAAGCCTGTCCCAAAAACCTAAATAAAAAGACAAACTAAGTAACGCGACTGACGGTGTGCTACAAAAAAGTATGTGACGTATCCTACACACATGAAACAACAAATTCATAAAATGCATGGGGAAATAGAGAATATAAATCAAAATGTAAATCAAGTTTTAGATAATTATGGGAGTATAAAGAACATAAAGAAGAGAACATAAAGCAAGAAATTATCATGAGTATGCCATATGTTAAATTTTCATTAACTCTCCCTTTTAATGTTTCTCCCCCTTTTTTCCGGAAAAGACAAAGGGATAGATATAGCCTACATGGATAGAATGAAAGCATTAGAAAAATAGGCAACATAATCCAAGAAACATATGTGCAACATTTGAAGAAACAAGAGAGATTGCATTAAACATAAATGGGAAAAACCAAATATACATACATTAATAAGTAGATACAAGTGAGAAAATGGAAATAGATGTTATGCTCGACCTCACAACTACAAAATCAATAGACTAAAACATAAATAAAATCAAGGAGTAAGAGCATCATTTGGTGAATCATCTTGAAGGGACCGTGCGCCCGATGAGCCAGCTCCACGGCGCATCTCCATGTGATAAATATCCTCAAGGTGCTCAAGAAGCATAGAATCCCGACGTGCTTGAGCTTCATCCCTTCATGCTTGAGCCTCCTCACGACGAGCCTGAGCCTCCCTATCTTACTATATAGAAATCAGAAGATCTTGCAACATAGCCCGCTCTTGACGCCTATCTTCTTGAATTTGCTTCACCTATGAACATACAAACCTAATATCCTCTGATTCAATGGGTGCGGAAGCATGAGAAGAAGATGCTCTATGGGTGGCACGAGAGGGTGCTGGCCTACTAGGGGCAGCAGTGGAGGAAGTGGAGGATTGAGAAGATGCGGAGTGAGAGGGAGTGAGTTGAGGAGTATTGAGGGGTAAGTGACCACGATACCTACCAGCAGAGGACATATCAATGGTTTGGTAGCGGGTCACCGAGACATCGGTGAGAAGACAAGGGCAGCCGACGGTAAGAAAAAAGCAGGTAATAATAATGGTAAAGGGGAGGGCTTATCTAGCGGTACTGGAGGGAAGGATTCTAACGGACTTAATGACAAGATAAATGAAGGCAGGAAGGTCGATGGAAACCCTAATGCTAATGGAAAACATGAGGTCCATGTGTATCTTTGTGCTTTGGGTTGAGTTTGCATGTGTAATTAGACAAACACACACAATCCAATTAAGGACCATAAAATCAGGATGTAAATTTTTATGGAAGATTGTTGATGATATGCAAATATTGCGTATTTCATCCTCCGAACGGATGCATTTTAGCCCCTTTGGGTATTTTATTCCCTATATTTATGCCCGGATGGGTTAATTGAGCTTTTATAGGTATTTGGATGCTAAGTATGAAGTTCGGACGCATTCCGCTCGATTTTCATACGCGATCGCACGTTCAAGGGCATTTTAGTCTTTTCACAGCTTGGGCACCCAACATCTTCACAAAAGTTGTATCCCTCCTCTCTGACTTCTCGTGGCCATGAACGGTGCGTGATTCCGAGTCCGTATGAAGAAGTTACGGTGATTTCAGCGGAGGGAAAAATAATGAAACCAAAAGAGGAGGAGAAGAGAAGAAAGGCAATGCACTAGGATGCCTTGATTTTGCCCTTATATATCGATCAATCGACCAAATGGGTCGATCGATCGATCCTCATCGACATTGGGATATTTGTTCATGATCGATCGATCGACCAAAGTGGTCGATCGATCGATCTCGTGTTTTCAGCAGATATTTTGGCCTTTATTTTCTTTTCTTTTCTCTTTTCTTTTCTTTACTTTTTCCCACTTACTATATAAGACTTTTTTGTTGTAATAATCAGATAACCAGTAGTTAGAACAGATTTTAGAGAGAGTATCTTAAAGTTTGAGGGTTTTTGGTTAGTTCTTCTTCATTTCCTCTTGGATTGACACACTTTTGGGATTGTAAGTTAACTATTCATTACCCTCTCCACTAATTTAACTTGTATTTCATTCTTTATTGGTTTGATAATTAGGTTTACAACATTTTATAATTAGTTTACAGGCTTTGATTTCATTGCTTTCTAGTGTAACTTTGCCACGTTTATTTACCACTGTTCTAAAAAACCCGCCTAGGCTTGAGGTTTGGGAGAAATGCCCCGCCTTAAGATTTTGATGCCTTATGCTTGGTAAAATCCTTAAGGCGTACTTTTTCTCTAAAAACAACAATGTTTTAGTGAAACGATATCGCCTTTTAAAGATTTGTTTACAAACCGGACCATTATCTCATCCAAAATAATCAAATAGTATTTTTATTAGCAAATATTCTGACATATTTTTATGATATGTACAATTTTAGTATTTTAATAACCTTGTTATGGTTAAAAAATATTAAAATATATTAAAAAGTCCTAAATGCCTTTTTACGCCAGGCCCGCCTAGGCTTCTAAGGCTTAAGGCTTGGCCTCCACGCCTCGATCACGCCCCGCGTTTTTTAGAACCTTGCTATTTATCGATTTCTTTACCGCGTTTTTAACATGCTTTCTAGGTAATTTAAATTAGGTTATGTTTGAATGGAACTCACTTGGGTTAATGCGTTGATTGGCATTGGTGATAGTGTTTACGGGTCTATTTCGGGTGTGTTGCCCTAGTTATTACCCCTAGGATATTTGACGGGTAATATCATGTATGTCCCGTGCTTACCACCTTTCGCGCGTAATTTTTGGGATATTTGTTGACGCCAAAATCTTATTAGGCTTTTATGAGGATTTAGGGGTGTGACGAACCTTGATTTAATTAACTGTCTAAACGAGATGCATTTGTAATAACTCGTCGACCCATATTACCATTTTATACAAATTAACCTGGGTGAGGGATATTCGACGCAACCTATAGTTTTACTCGCTTTGTTAGTCTAGTTTCAACACACTTGCCTAGATTAATCATTTCCCTTTCATGCATCTTTTCTTGTAGTTTGTAATTCACCTTTTAACATTTTATTTCGGAGCACTAAATCACTTAAATTCTAGCAACTCGTCCCAGTGGATCTTTCGATACTCGACTTACCGCTAGACTTACCCCGCAAGTGTAGTCGTAATTTAGGTTTGTTTGTATTGAGTAGGCGAAATGAAAACAACGACCAGCATCTGACACATGCTGCATTTTTCGTACTCGATCAAAATGACACCGTTACTGGGGATAATTTTCTTTGAATCTTAATTGGTTCAGTGCTTTGGTCCCCACAACTTGCTTCATCAAAATGGCGTCGTTGTCGGGGGTAATTTTTATTTTAGACTTTATTTGATTTCGTATTTTATAGTATTTTCATTCTATTTGTATTATTTCCTAATATTTTGCAGGACTTCCACATTTGAGCACTTAGAATGCTCGAATTTTTCCCGCGCGCACTTACTTTATGGTATCAGCCATTTCGAGCCATTTTTGGGGTAAGCATGTCTTATTCCAATTCTTTCTATAATCCTTGTTATAATTCTCACAATTATTGCAAACCTATTACTTTCGGTGAATACTTAGAATCCCAAAGTAAAACAAATTTAAATATGACTTTAGGCGAGTATAACGAAAGTCAAAAGTTAGGTTATTGGAATTTTGATGATGATGACAATGATTTTGGGACTTTACCTCCTTATAATAGGAATGTTGCCGAGACATTATGCTAGGGTCGGCCCCAGCCGAGGTTGAACTGATTCCATGAAGATCACCAAGACTTCTTGTCACCTCGGCCTAAGCCGAGGTTGGACTGGTTCCATGCTGATGATTACTAAGGCTTCTTGTCACCTCGGCCTGAACTCAACCGAGGTTGCCATAGCCAGGTGTACAAGAGTGCTGTTGATGCCTGTGATGCACTTAGAGTCCATTGGAAATGTAGGTGATAGTGTCGGCCTAGGCCGACACTGGTCTGGCCGAGGGATGATATCGTGGGCCCATGGATTATCTAGGGTCGATCAATATCTTGGCCATCATCTCGGTCGAGGTTGGTGTCTCTAGGCCGAGGTTACACTTGGGCATATCAATCATCATCAAGAGTTTGATTAAAATCAAGACAATTAATGTAAGGCATAACAACATACTCAAAATCTTAGTTTATTTCATTTTCAGTAAAAATAATGTTGAGAACCTCCTCAAAAGAGATCTCGACTAAATTGTGATAAGATAAAGGAGGAACGATAATTTAGGAAGAGAGAGGGTAAATAATTGGGTTGGATTGTATTTTAGTATGCAAAATTGGTTCAACATTCTACCCGAGGAGAGGCGCATCAGTGGCCCTAATTATAGTGGACTTATCTGATGATGTAATTTCTGAATGGAGCATACATAATGTCAACCCCGGTGTATTCAAGATAAACGATTCTTCAGAGTCACTTTCCTTGGAGATCTCAAGAATGGCTATGGTTATCTGAGTGAGAGGTTGAACTTGATGTGGGCAGTCTTTGGCCCAGGAGTAGTTGTCTTGAAAGAATATTTCTATCATTGGCTTCGTGTTCTTGTCAACGTGATCATACTATGGTTCAGGAAAGCCAAAAAAGGGTAACACTTCACCTTTTTTTAAAGAATATTCCAATCAAGGAATCCCTTGAGACAGTCTTGAAAACTTCTGAACTTATCTTCAATTATGGTTGGTGAAGCATTTTGAGTTCTTCTAGTGAACGATGATAACTCAGGACGTATGGAGAAAAGGCTTTTTTAGGATTATGGGTTCCATTATCCCTTGTTGAAATCACCCCAAACCCAGTTCGGGCATGAATTGCACATTCTTAACATTTGTATCACGTTGACATTAACAAGAGGGATATGCTCCAAAGAGACTCATTTTTTAAAATCATCCCCTAGTGGAAGGGGAAGTGGATCAACCCTTAATTCGAAGATAAGCATATCATTCATCCCGTGTTGTATTTTTATTATCGAATCGCTGGTGTTGGCCTTTTTAGTACAGTCACTGTCTCCCAAAATGGTAATGACTTTCCCCTTGGCAAAGATTTTCAACTTCTGATGAAGGGAGGAGGATACCCCGAATGGTATGAAACCATGGTTGACTAAGCAGCAGATTGAATTGTCGAGGTATAACAGTAACTTAAAAATCAGTAACGATATTAATAAGGCCAACCCTTATTCTGAGTGTTATGGATTCCATCACCTCTCGGCATTTTTTTGTCATAAGCATGCACTACGGTGAAAGTAAGAGTCATTTCACTTAATTTGAACCCTAAGCAATTGAAAGTTCTTAATGGGTACACATTGAGGGTGGAGCCATTGTCGACGAGAGAGAGCGAGAATGTTTTCCCTATTAAATCATTGGATATATTGAGGGCATAGTTGTGATCTAGACTGATCTTTAGAATTTCTTCTTCTGAGAAGGAAAGGACTCCAGTAGTGGTAAAGGATCCAACCAGGTTCATATCTTCTTTTAGAGTGATGGAAGGAGGGACTGCGGGCCCCGTGAGTAACTTTATCAAAGCATTTTGGTGTAATTAAGAAGACATGAAGATCCCCACAAGGTGATTTTGTCTTGGAGTTTTCTTGAGTTGCTCTAGAATTTTACTTTCTTTAATGGTCATCTTTGGCATTTGAAGTTCTTCAAACACTCCCTTTCCCTTGTCTATTCTTGATGGCTATGTATTCGGATCATGGTAGTGTCTCACTCATGTGGCATATAATTTACGAAGGTGGGGAGGAATAAGAATCATTTTTATTCATCACATTTTGGTTGTATGGCTACTTTACTGATTTCCTATAATAAGTTATCGAAAGAGATCATCCCGCACATACTGGTTACGGAACTGACCTTTTCTTAACTCGATTCATTATCGGAGTTATCAAATATGTCCCCCCATCCGGTAGTGATGAGGTCATCTTGTCAAGAGAATTCAATGCGTTCCACAACCTCAATGGCTTCTTCATATAAATCCTCCCACTCAATGGGGAGGTGTAAGAGAGTAGGTACCAAACAACCTTGAAGCTTTAAAGTAGTGAGCAAATCGAAAATGCTGCATATTTCGTCGGTCTATTGGAACAGTTCTTTCATAACCTACACTACATCATCCAAACTTATTTCATCAATGGTTACCATCCAATTATCTGACTCCCAAGACCACTTTCGAGCTTCCATGAATATGATACTGAGTTTCTGATAGTCGATGATCATTTCATAGGGCAATTTTAACTCGAAATTCAGGAGTTTGTTAAGAATAGATGATAAATCAATATCTCTTCCTTCGGACCGAGTACGAACGGAGATACAATCCCTCGTGAGGAGTGACGGAGCTCGATCGATGAAGCAAGTAGGGTATAGGTGAAAATATTGGCAGAATATGAGTGGTTTGGGTGAAAATATGGGTATGATAGGTGCTACACTGGGCACAATTTGGCTAAATGGGTCAAATTTTAGGTCATTATCTAGGAAGATGGCATTAGTATAGGTTGGAAGGATGTTATGAGTGGTTTTAGGTTTAGTATTGGCTAGTGGGGAAATAGTACCCCGGTCAATTACACCCTGGACTACAATTAGAGATAAAAGCATTAAGCAATAATGTGTTTGAAAGACTGGTGAAAGTCACAGTGGGCATCTGTTTTGAAGTTTTGGGGAAGTATTTTTGTCAATGGATGAGATTCCTGAGGTTTAATAAGATTTCACCTTAGTAAGGCTTGGTATACTTTAGAGAGGGGAGAATAGAGCTCGGTGTCTACTTTTTTGACAGGTTAGGGTGACGTTCTTGTGCCCAAGCGATAACAGGATTGGATATATTATTGATGGTTGAGATTGTGGGATTGGGAGGCTTCTCCTATTTGTTGGGAGTGAACTGTTCAGACACTTTCTTAGGCTCAACTTTTGTCTTAGTAACACTTTCTTCAAACTCTAAACCAACTTCTTGGAGAGCTCAAAAGTGTAAGTAATATTGTTCTCCCATAGTTGCTCTAATATGGGGTAACAAATTCTTCTTCACTATGCTGACTTATTTTTTTTTCGAAGGGATAGGGTCGGTTCGTCATGGTGGAATCTTTCTACCTCTACCCTACTATGAAATTACTGACAGTTTCTCCGAGATTCTGCTTGAAAATTTCTAAATCACAGCGTGTAACCTCTAGTTCATCGTGGGACTTATACTGTGATATGAATTCACGGGCAACATTTTTCCAACTACGAATTTTAGATTCCTTAAGGGATAAGAACCAATAAAGAGCATTGTCCTTCAAAGTCTGTAGGAATATCTATGACATTAGTTATAGAAAGGCACCAAGGAGAGTCATGCTTTAGTGATAATTAAAAAGATGAACAATTAAGGCCTTCTACCCCCGAACTTTTCGATGGTTGGCATCTTAAATTTCTTCGGCAACCTTGATTTAGGGTAGGGAGACATATGGGTATAGTCCATGTAATTGTCGGCTATCTTAACTTGTTCAAACTTCTTCGACAATAGCTTAATGTCTTACTTGACCTTGTTCAGTTATTCCTCTTTCGAATCAATGGGTACTGGTAGGTTATCCCATGGCTGGGTAAGGTTTGGCATAAGGTGTTAGGTTGGCAAGCAGAGCATCGCAAGTGGAGCATGCTGATATTCTTTGATACCCAATAGGTTCGAGAGTGGGTGAACCCATGGCACGAGGAAGGAGAACCTCGAGTTCTTCGAGAATTTGGATTTAGCTTCGTTTCATATCATGAACCTCAGTTTAAATGTTGTCAATCTTGGCATCGAGTTAGAGTAGGAGTTCCATCAGATCAGGTTGTACGTTCGGTGTTTGATTGGTGTTTTCCATGGAGGACTAGTGAAGGTGGATTTCATACTCGAATGAAGTTTCAGGGGAACTGATGGAGCTTCGGGGTGATTTGACGGAAGACCAAATCCAATAGGGAGTCAGGCTAAGAATAGGGTATGCGATAGACCTAAGTAGAAAATGATTCACATTTACTTTTTAAAAAGAAGAAGAAGGAGAAGAATGGTTTTTATTTTGTTGAAGATGATGGAAAATGTTTTGGGCATTTATAGTAAAAAAGGAGGAAAAATGTTTTTTACATTTAAATGAAAAAGAGGAAAAAAAAATGTTTTTGGTATTGTTGGTAAAAGGAGGAAAAATGTTTTTGATATTTTGATTAAAAAAAAGGCGAATTTTTTTTTTTTACACTTTTGGCAAAGAAGGAGGGAAAAACGAGAGAAGAGTCTCAGCATGATTATGTTTATGTTTATGTTTTCAGTTGTACTATGTTAACCTAAATGCAAAAGAAATGTCAGACAGGAATCGAGCCCAGTAAAATTTGGTAATACCGAGTTGGACTTCTTTCGAGGATCTTGGTTAGGGTCCTATTTAAAAAATGATGAAATCACGCAAAACTTTGGACGACATGCTGACCAGAAATTTAGGTAGATTTTCATGTGGTAACCAGCAGACTAAATATGAGTGTCCTAGGTTTGATGCCTATATGAGGTTTGTGCAATAGTTAGGTTAGTGGAAAGGTTACCCTCTTTGGCATGACTTACACAAATATACTTATTATTTTTAAAGAAAATCGTTACGTGCTGACAAGACATTTGATATACTTGAGTGTACGTGAATTGCCTCACTATATACCTCATTGGGATAGTACGTGTGAGAGAGAATTAGATATACTTGACGTACATGAACGAGTTCCCTGTTATATACCTCCCGTCATGAGTTCAATCAAGTGGTACGATACGGGTGAACCTTTCGATATACATCGAAGGTACTTGGATAATGGAAGGGGAGATTCATATTTCTTAGCCTAATTGTGACCTACCGGACCAACGCCCATCACAAAGTGACCCGGTAGTATGAGACAAAATTTTGGTCAATAACCATGTTCTTAGTGATGTAATGTGCAAAATGAATGATTCTTGATTAGTATATTATGGACAGAGTATTTTATTTGGCATGATGAGCACTATACTAATAGGGAAGGATGTACAAGTATCATGAAAAATAAATCGAGCATGGAGCATGGTGCATGAAGATTACACTAAGCATGGATATGTGTGAGTGAGTAATGTCTGAATATCTATATGTGAGTGTGGGTTAGTGAACCTAAGCCTGGATTAACTATAAGTGGTATGTGATAAGTTGAAGTTAGCATGGATATATGTGTAGTTAGGGGAGGTGTGTTCTAGTGAAACCTGAGCATGGATATTTTAGGGGGTCTGCGAAAAATATGGATACAAGTGATACTACATATAGGTGTAAATATTATGACGTATACATGGAATATATTTACATGTTAATGATGGTGAAAGGTGAGTGATAGGAAATATAAGTATGAGTTACATATATACAAAAAAAAGAGGAGAAAAGGAAACATACAGATAGGTTCCTACGCACACATGTATAAAATTATAACACCCATGCAAATAGATTCTAGACCTCTTATGATAAATTTGTCCATAGTGGAGTCGACACTGTGGCCATGCCCAGTCACTTTTCTCTTCATTCTACCCCTTCCATTTTCCTTTGGGGGAAGCCTCTTGGTGCTCACATGGGCATAGTTGGAAAGAGAGAAGAAGAAGGGCCTCGTTCCCTTTACTAGGAGGAGCTCTTCAACCATTGTTAATGTGGGGTGATGTAAAGAGATAGAGTTGCCAGACTATTTTTCATAAAATAGGTAAAAGAAATTTTTTCGCCTCGAGACAACAGCATCAAAGACATACTGATGCTTGTGAAACCAATAGTTCATAGGTTCGAGGGCTAAGTTACGAAATGAGAAAGAATGTTCCATACTTCTCAAAATTCAAACTATGAAACATTGGGGGCTTCTGTTGATACCAAATTTAGTCTGCTGACATGGCCCAATTAAATGAAGACACGTGGTGATCTACATGGCAACAACAACACTTCCGAAGAACCCACAAGCTCCGAAGTACAAGATTACAACGAGGAAGACTATTTCCCCGAGTAACAATGCTTCCCCGAGGAACTCATATGCTCCGAGGAACGAGAACTCTCCGAGGAACTCTTGTGCACCGAGAAGCCTAGGCGGTACGAGCAACTGAGGCGGTCCGAGCTGCACCTCGAACAAAGCATTAATAATGGGATAACCAATAGTTTCACTGTTCATTAAATTCTTATCATTCAGACGCATATGCTTAAAGGGCATTGAATGTATTACCCTTTCATATGTATATCATTTAATGTAGTACCCTTTCACTTTACAGCCTCAGGGCTATAAATACATTGTACAAACCTCATTGGGAAGGAGACCCCATACCGGAATTTCTTGAGATAACTTGTTATGAGTGCCTCGGGGAAATAGTCTTCCTCATTGTAATCTTGTACCTCGGAACTTGTAAGTTTCTCGAAAGTATTGTTGTTGCCATGTAGATCACCACGTGTCTTCATTTAATTGGGCTATGTCAGCAGACTAAATTTGGTATCAACAGAAGCCCCCAATGTTTCATAGTTCCAATTTTTAGAAGTAGGGAACATTATTTCTCGGAATATGGTAGCTTTAAATGGTCTTCCTGATTTTTAGGAGTGTTTCCTTCGTATTCATAAAATCATGCTTTTTTGAACTTTTCTACTTGATTCGATTCCCACGCCACTTTTCGTCTTTTTAGCCGCCGCTAACGTAATCATACTTTTTGTAATCATTACTTCACCATTTCCCAAGGCAAGGTATTTAAACTTCACACACGCTCCCATCGTCTTCTACCTTTTCAAATTTGTATTCTTGAGTTTTCCATCGTCTCTTTCTCTCCTCTGTATTCATCTCTTCCATCGTCCGTTGTCATCAGATCCACTCTTTTTCTGTAAGATTTTCTTCCTTCTTCTTCATTTCTTTTATTCATCATGGTTTACCCTATTGAATCTATTGATAAATTTTGTTCTGATTTTTCCATCCCCTCCTAGGTTGTTTAGGAAGAGCTTTCTGAGCCTTCTGATTACTTTCGTTTGGCTGAGGGACATTGGTTCCCGAGTCTCTTTATTGCTGAGTGTGGATTTTCTTTTCCACCAAATCCCTTGTGTCTGGAATTCTATCATTACTTTGACATTGTTCTTGCAAGAATAGCCCCCAACACATGGAGAATAGTTAATGGGGTGCATAGATAAAATCAAATCCATGGAACTCGCATAGGAATTCCTAAGATTATGTTTTGTTATACATGGACAGTTAATGATAACATTTTTTATTTAAAAACTAGAATTTTGAATAGAGCCTTAGTAGTCAATCTCCCTGATGCTAATAGGGATTATTTTAAGCATGGGGTTGTCATAAAAAATTGGCAACACCCTCCATTAACTGGAGATGAGGTTCACCAAGGTCCCAGATGCCCTCCTTATGGCAATGGGATAGGTTATTTTTATTTCGTTTTATTTATTTTGAAATTATGCTTCCTTTATGTTTGATAAAATGTGTCACTGATGGCAATGTTTATTTATTTGCAGTTGATAACAAAAGAAAGTGCCCAAAAGAATCAGATGTCAATATAAGGCATTTGAAACTTATCTGGAGCCTGCATCAATCTGTTGCCGACGAGCACATTAGATCAGCCTCATATATGCTGCAATACAAGAGCTACACCACTTCTTTCAATGCTCGTCCAGTGATAAGTGAATCAGAGCCAGTACCAGCTTCCACCAGTTCCTCGCCTGAATCTCACTTCCCTTTAAGAGAAAGGATGAAGAGAAGAAAACCTCCCACTTTGTTCGAGAAACCTGCCTCTGGTTCTGGAGAGGTAAAAAGAAATATAGTTGATGTCCTAAGGGAGGGGACAAAGAAGAATGATGTGCCTTCCTCGAATACTATCGTGAAGGTTGTAGAGAAGCCCGTAGTGGCTCCGAGCATGTCTGCTGCTCCTGGAGAGGTGATTGTAATATCACCAACCACGGGTTCTTCCTTGGTTGAATCCTTTTTAGTTCCCCCAAGGAGGCTGAAGAAGAGCTCCTCGGTCAATTTGGCTGACACCATCACTCGGCCCACAACTGCTGGGACTGGGGTTCCCTCTTTTGTTCCTCCGAACTCTGCAATGAGCTCGGTAAAATCCTGGATCATTCCCAAGGTCCAAGGTACTAAAGAAAACCTTACTCGAGACATGGTCACCTCATTAGCTGCTCGTCACCTTGCTTCTATAAGTCTTCTTACTTTAAACTTTTCATATTTCCTTTGTTATTTCTGTTTCTGACATGTTTTCTTTTTACTTTCACAGTTGATAAGCTGCTTTAATATAATCCTGAAGAAGGATGAAGCTATTAAAGCTTCATGCTCCTCGTCCAGTGTGGAGAGAGCTCTGGAAGAAGCTATCAAGTCTTTGGACGAGTCTCGCCAGACATATGCTACTGACAAGTCTGTCTGGGAGAAAAAGATTGCCTCCATCGAGCAATAGAAATCTCGAGCTGTTGATGCCTCCAAGGAGTTGGAGAAGAGAATAAATGCCCTGGAGAAGGCAAATAAGGAGCTCGAAGAGAAGCTCAAAACTGTTGGGGAGCTTGAAGATAAGCTCAAGGCTCCTGAGGAAGAACTGGCTCAACTTAGGGAAGTAGGTCGGCAGAAGGAAGAGATTGAAAACAAATTGAAAGCTATTGATAACCTGCTGTCCGAGAAGCACTCCTCGAAAAAATTGAAGAGGAAGATGGCTGTGAATAAGTCCTTCAGCGCTGGCTGGGACAAGGGGTGGAACAAGGGGTTGGCTGCCATGGTGTCGCAAGTGTACTATATCAGTCTCAAATACTTTAGGGATGGATGGGTTGCTTCTCTCCAGTAAATGAAAGTTGATGAATCTTCTGAGCTTTTTCAGTAACACATTCCTGGTCCCCCTCCAACCCCAGAAGATCTTGAAGAGGACGAAGCTGCCTCACAAGAGTCTTCTATGGTGATGGGAGATAATCCCCCAGCCATTCAGCTTCCTACCAAGGAACTTCAGTAGATTGTTACTTCTTCCGAGCAGCTTCCCATGCTCCCCGAGCAACTACCCATTCCCTCCGAGCAACCTACTTCCTCGTCCCAGCCTCCCGAGAAGGTTTTGGGAGATAAGGAAAAGGTGTAGAGTTGTTCGGGTTTCTCTTTATTTTTTTTCTTTCTTTTTCAATTGTAACCCACATATGTAACACTGAACTTTATGATCTAATTAAACTTGGACTTTTACGCATACTCTTGTTTATCTTCTATTCATACTCTGCTTATATTTCTTATTGATGATTGCTCTTTCTTTCTCTGCTAGTTTCTCGCTAGGATGGAATTACTATCTTCCCATGATACTAAGTTGTTGCGATAATGTAATGATTATTTTAAAGCTGGTCACACAAACCTGAGTGCAGCATAAGTTATAGACATCCTCGGCCAAGATGCTTCAGAACAGGCAGTGAAAGCATATCAATATCTGAAGTGTCTTCTTGATCGAGCGGTGGCCAATAATGTGGCCTATTATGACATGATCGAGGATCTCCAAGGCACCCTCGAAGACCTTCAGCTTTAATATAAAGAATCCACTGCCCTGTGTATGAGGGGTATGAGAAGAAGTACAAGCTGATCATTGCTGACAAGGGCTACGAGAAGCTTTTTGCTGGGTACGATGTGAGGGAGAGAACCCAGAAAGGTGAGGTCGAGGAATGCAGATAGATTGCCAAGTTGCTGGAGCAAGAGAACAACAACTTGCAGAAAGAGCTATCACAGTTGAAGTCTGCAGCCTCTTCTTCAAAAGCCTTAATCCCAGTGACTGATGAGGGATTTTCATTCCCGGAAGTTGAGAACGCCAACTTGAGGGACGAGTTGGAAACTTTAAAGAGGTCCGGACCTTCCACATCTTCTCGGGGACGAGGAAGAGCACCTCGGGGATGAGCTAGAGCAGCTCGGATTCCTGTCGAGGAACAGAGGACTCAGTCAGCCCTAGAGAACCAGGCCTTCCAACTGATGGCAAAGAACCAGGCTTTAGCTGAAATGTCGAAGAAGATCAGGGACTTGGAAGAGCAGCTCTCTGAGCATAAATCTACCTTGGAGGACAAAGAGCTCTTCGTCAAAAATCTCCACGAGGAGTTGGACAGACTAACATATCAGTTCCACAAATAGCCCAGGGAGTTCTGGATGGCTGGATACAATAAAGGGCTCTATCACTTGGACGATCGTATCCAGAATGCCAATAATGAGGGCTACAAACAAGGCTGGTTGAACGCCTTAGGTGTGCTGCAGCTCGAACAGGGTCATTACCTGTGGGACTACCGCGATCCCGGGTTGCTCGACTTACCTGTGCCACCATAAAAATTGGATATGATTTGGATCCCTGCACGGACCATTCCTCAGAATTTGATTTCAAAGTATCTCGGTGACTACAATCTTCATTTAAAAGTCGAGATATCTCGTCCCGAGCATCTTTTGTATCGACCATCCGTGATGAATGTCAGGATGTTGAAGGATCTCAAATCAATTCTCCTCTGGCTTTAAATGATCCGCCTGCTGGCGAGGAACCTGTGTCAAAAGCAGAGGGGAAAAACCAGTAGAATAGGAATTTTTGATGTAATAGTTAGTATATATTTCAATATCAATGTAACTTTCATTTCATTATCAATGTAATTTATTTTGAATTCAATGAAAGACTTTCATTTTTATTCGCTACTGTCTTATAACATTTTATATTTGTGCATGCCTATCTGATAAAAAGATGACAATATTGTGTAGTTTGAACTGGTGATAGTCATTTGGCAAAAACAACATTTTGTTTTTCGACCAACTTTGTAATAAAGTAATAAGTATAAAAATGTTTAAAATATTTCCAACCAACCATGGTTGTTAAATTCTTCATGTCGACCAACTACAGTTAGTGGACTTTTATCCCCGACCAGTTATAGTTAGTCTTTTTGAAATAATTTAGCCCATAAAATGTTTCCGACCAACCAAGGTCGGTAAATTTTCCTTGTTGACCAGCTACAGTTGGTGGGTTTTTATCCCCAACCAGCCATAGTTAGTAGATTTTAGCGCTTTACCTTCCGACCAATATAAGTTGGCATTTTCGAGAATATATTTACCTCCCGACCAACATAAGTTGGCATTTTTCGAGAATATATTTACCTCCCGACCAACATAAGTTGGCATTTTCAAGAATATTTTGTTTCCTAGCCAAACAGGTTGGGATTTTTAGGAATATTTTATTTCCTAGCTAAACAGGTTGGCATTTTTAGAAATATTTTGTTTCCTAACCAAATAGGCTGGCATTTTTAGGAATATTTGTTGCCTAGCCAACCGAGGTTGGCATTTTTAGGAATATTTTGTTTCCTAACCAAACAGGTTGGCATTTTTAGGAATATTTTGTTTCCTAGCCAATCGAGATTGGAATTTTTAGGAATATATTGTTTCCTAACCAACTGGGGTTGGGATTTTTAGGAATATATTATTTCCCAACCAACCGGGGTTGGCATTTTTAGTAATATTTTTGTTGAGTAGTCTGATCTTTGCCGAGTAGTGTGTAACACTAGTATTTCCCAAAAAATTCTCAATAAAAGGAAGACCTTTGGCAGAATATCTTCATTTTATTCATAATGACGGAACTGCATTACATGGGAATATACATCACTGATAATACTTGCGTGGGTGCTCTGCGTTCCATGCATTCTTAAACTCCTCTCCCTCTAGAGTTGCTATTCGGTAAGTTCCTGGTCGAATAACTTCTGTAACTCGGTATGGTCCATGCCAATTTTCCTCCAGTTTATTGTGCTTTTGAATTACATTCTTCAGCACATAGTCTCCTTCTTTCAGGTCGCATTTCTTCACCCTCTTGTTATAAAACAAAGTTGTTCATCGCTGGTAAGTAGCATTTCTGATGGTTGATTCTTCTCTATCTTCCTCGAGCATGTCTAAATCCAGTCTTCTCATTAAGTCGCTGACAGGGGAATTGAAATTCAGTACCCTGTGTGTTGGGAGGCCCAACTCGGCAGGTATAACAACTTCACTTCCAAATGCCAGCATATATGGTGATTCTCCTGTTGCTACTCGGGGAGTAGTTCGGTAAGCCTAAAGTACTGATTGTAACTCGTTGATCCAATTGGCTCTCGCATCATCTAGTCTTTCTTCAAACCATTTAGCAGCGTTATGTTTGTTACTTCAGTTTGTCCATTGCTTTGAGGATGGCCTGGTGCTGAGTGGACCTTCAAAATGTTTGACTGATGGCAATAGGCAGCGAACTCCTCGTTACTGAATTGTGTTCCATGGTCTGTGATGAAAGCATGAGGAAGACCATATCGATAAATGATGCTCTTCCAAACAAATTACTACACCTTCTCATACGTCATATCAATGAGCGACTCAGCTTCTACCCACTTAGTAAAATAATCTACTGCGACGACGAGGTATTTGAATCTTCCTCGGGTCATTGGCAGTGGCCGAACCAAATCAATTCCCCATAATGCAAATGGCCAAGGGGAAGTTATGGGTGCCAACAATGCTTGTGGAGTTCTTCGGATGGAGGAAAATCGCTGGCACTTGTCACATTTCTTGGCATAGGCTATACAATCAGCCCTCATCGTCGGCCAGTAGTATTCCTACGTCATCACCCTTTGTAAAAGCGTTCGACCTGCTACATGTGCTCTACAGGACCCTTCATGGATCTCTTCAATCAATTCATTCACCTCGGAGTGATGTTCACATCTCTACAAGCCTGCCATAATTCCTCGTCTATACAAAACACCATTAGTTAATACATACCGAGCAGCTTTAAACTTCAATTTCTTGGTTGCGAGCTTGTCAATTGGTAATTCTCCTTCTTCAATATATGCCCTGATGGGATCCATCCAAGATGGTCCTAAATCAAGGGTGATAAAGTTCATCGTTAGATCTTCATCTATACTCCGACCAGCTAGCACGTCAATTGGGATTTTTCGTCATAGCTCGGTGCGAGTAGCTGATGCTAGACGAGCTAGGGCGTCTGCTCTCGCATTCTCCATTCTTGGTACTCTGACCAACTGAATAGCGGCAAATTCTGACACCAGTTCCTTTCCCTTTGCATGATATCTGATCATTAATTCTCCTCTCACTGCATATACTTCCAACATTTGATTTACGATCAATTGAGAATCACTGAAGACGATAATCTTCTCTGCCTCCATAATTTTTGCTAAACCAAGTCCTGCAATCATGGCCTCATAATCAGCCTCATTGTTGGAAGCTTTGAATAGGAAACGCAGGGCGTATTCCATGTCGACCTCGTCTGGAGTGCTCAAAACTATCCCCACGCCACATCCTGTAGTGCAAGATGAGCCATCTACATATAACCTCCATATAGGTAACTCGTCTTCAAATTTCTGATCAGTTAGAGTTCCTCGGTGAAATATTTGTTGCTTCCTTTCATCCTCCCCGGATATTTCTCGCTCTTCGTCGATAATTTTTTCTTGCCCTTTTACCAACCGGAGTTGGTCTGAGCTTGAATTTAATGATTCTGTAACATCCACTTGCCCTTTTACCTACCGAAGTTGGTCTGAGCTAGTGTTTGTTGATCCTGTAACATCCACAGGTTGATCAGCGAGCAACTTTTGCTCCTCGGGGGTATCAGGATAGGTGAACTCTGCTATAAAATTTTCCACAGCTTGCCCTTTTAGCGATGATCTGGGTTCATAGACTATATCATATTCACCGAGCTTTATTGCCCACTACATCAATCTCCCTGATTTTTCTGGTTTGTGAAGGGCTTGCCTCAATGGCATATCGGTATATACTACTATGGTATTATCTTAGAAGTATGGCCTCATTCTCCTACTTGCCTCAATAAGCGCTAGTGCTAACTTTTCCAGCTTTGGATATTTGATCTCGGCTTCTCGGAAGGCCTTACTTGTGTAGTAAATTAGTTTTTGCACTCCATTCTCCACTCTGATCAACGCCGAGCTAACTGCATTCTCGGACACTGCAAGATACAAGTACAATTTTTCTCCCATCACTGGCCTGAACAATAGTGGAGGTGCTCCCAAGTATCTCTTCAACTCTTGAAAAGCCTTCTCGCATTCATCATTCCACTCAAAAGTCTTTCTGAGTGTCTTAAAGAATGGGAGACATTAATCAGTTGCTTGTGACACAAATCTGTTGAGTGCTGCTACTCGTCCTGTGAGACTCTGTACTTCCTTCTTCGTCGTTGGAGATCGCATACCTAATAGAGCTTTGATCTTTTCAGGATTTGCCTCAATGCCTCGCTGATTGACAATGTATCCGAGAAATATGCCTTCTCGTACTCCAAATATGCACTTCGTCGGGTTCAGCTTCATTTGATATTTATCCAGTTGATCAAAAGTCTGACATAAGTCAACTAGATGATCGACAGCTTTCTTACTTTTCGTCAGCATATCGTCAACATAGACTTTCATATTGCAACTGATTTGTTTAGCAAAGACTTTGTTCATTAGCCGCTGATATGTCGCACCGGCATTTTTCAAACCAAAAGGCATAACATTATAACAATAAGTTCCCCGAGGGGTAATGAAAGAAGTACTCTCCCTGTCTTCAGGTTTCATTTTCATCTGATTGTAGCCAGAATAAGCATCCATGAAGCTCAGCAACTCGTGTCCCGAGGTAGCATCCACCGATTGATCAATTTGGGGGAGTGGAAAGTGATCCTTTGGGCATGCTTTGTTGAGGTCGGTGAAGTCTACACACATCCTCCACTTGTTTTTTTTCTTCTTTACCATCACTACATTGGCTAACCAGTCTGGATATTTAACATCTTCAATGAAACAAGACTTCTGGAGCTTCTCGACTTCCTCTTGTATAGCTTGATTCTTCTCGAGACTAAATACTCTGCTTCTCTGCTTCACAGGCTTGATCTCCTTATTCACATTGAGTTCGTGACATAAGAAGTTTGGGTCTATCCCTGGCATATCTTCATGACTCCATGCAAAAGTTTGTTTTATGCTTTTAAGGAAAGTTATTAATTCTTGTTTTAATAAGGCTTCCAATGACGAACCTATTTGAGTAGTTCGCTCGGGGTGCTCGTCGTCCAGAATGATGTTTTAAGTAGCTTCCACCACTTGACCCTTCACGAGTTACGACTCATCTCGAGGATCCAATGTTTCAATCTCTGCACCTTCGTCGACTTGATAGGTAGTAGTCTTTTTCTTTGATTCCTCCAATTCTTCTTGCTCAGTGGATGAATAATAGCATTCCCGAACTACTTTCTGATCACCTTTCACAACTCCTACTCCAAAGTTTGTTGGAAATTTTAGGCATTGATGCACTGTAGATGGTACAACCTCGAACTTCTTCAATCCTACTCTTCCCATGATGATATTGTACGATGATTGGACATTCTTATCCATCACGAAGAAACGTATTCTTTCTGTCCGATAAGTAGGCCACATACCAATGAATATATCCAACTTGATCGTCCCAAGTGGAAATACTTTCTCACCAGCAAAACCGATGAGGGGTCTGTGGTAAGGCTCCAGTTGAGATAGCTTTAGATTTAGATTATCGAAGCACGAGTAGAACATAATGTCTGTCGAGCTACCATTATCGACCAGTACTCTTGAAATCATAACCTCCTTCATCCTCATTTTGATCACCAGTGGATCATCGTGAGGATATAGAACACCTGTGAGGTCATTTTTTGAGAAACCAATGACCAACTTCTCTTTGTTCACCTGTGTCGGGCGATCCTCCTCAGCTAGATTTATTCGCTGAATGTACGAGCAAGCTTGAGCCTCACCGAGGTAAGCTTTTCTCTCTGCAGTAAGTTCTCCTCCTCTTGCATCTCCACCTGTTATAACATTACAGTCAAATGACCCAAAGCGTATTGAAAATACCTCTCATTCTGGCTGCCTTGTTCTCTTGGGAAGATCGGGGTCATTCTCGGGATCAACTTTATAATTTCTTTTCTTGTTTTCCTCTCCTCGACGAGGAGATCTAGACCTTTCTCTTGCTCAGTCGTTGTTTCTTCTTTTATTTCCCCGATCAACATACTTTGACAGCTTTCCTCGTCTGATGAGTGTTTCAATCTCATTTTGAAGAGCTATGCAATTCTTGGTCATATGGCCATGGTCTTTGTGAAACTCGCAATATTTTTCCCTATTCCTCGTGTCAGGGTCTGCTTTCATTTTCTTTGGCTAGTTTAATTCCTCGTTGTTCTTAATTTCTTCCAGGACGTGGTTGATATCTACCTTCAAAGGAGTGTAATTATCAAATTTCTTCAATACCTCCCATGACGACCTATTTTTGGATTGTTTGTCACCACCATTGTTCTTATGTTCTTTCTTTTTGGTTTTTTCGACTTCCACCTTGGTTTCTTTATCCATATTCTTCTTTGCAGCCCTAGCCTCCTCGGCATTCATGATTTTGGCCACTTTTGCCATCAATTCTGACATAGTTGTGGGTGGATCTTTGGCCAAAGTGTAATATAACTTATTAGGCGACAGACCACTCATCAAGGCAGTGATCGTTGTCTTTTCCTCATAATCAATGACTTCAAGTTTCTCGTTATTAAAACAAGTTTTATAATCTCTGTTACTTTCACCAGCTTTTTGTCTAACACTTAACAGATGTGCTACTCGTTTAACTGGATTTGCCCCAAAGTAGAATTTTCCAATGAATAACTCGGCCAATTGAAAGAAAGTTGAGATCTTACCCCGAGGAAGATTATTATACCATATTTGAGCAGATCCGGTAAGAGTTCCCGAGAATGCCCTGCATCTCATCTCGTCTGGGACAGCAGAGATATCGGCAACAGCTTGATATTATTTTATATGAAGAACAGGATCAGTCTTTCCATCATATTTGGGGGTCACAACAGGTGCTTTGAACTTTGATGGTGTTGGAAAATCTACAATGGTCTGGACAAAAGGTGTTCCCTAAACAAAGGTTCGTTGTAAATGGTTCTTGGTTTTAACCATTTCCCCTAATCTATCCTCCAGCCTTTGAATAGAACCTTTCTATGCATGATTTCTTTCCTCGGGCCTGTTGGTTCGAGCAGATGATCGCGTTGAGGTGGCTTCCTGGGATCTCTCTTGACGAGCAGCTGGTCGCGACTGGGCAGATCCTTCCCTTAAGGCTGTTGATCGTCGAAAGCTCCTCGACGCCGCATTAAGAGGACTTTTGTTCCTCCTAGGGCCTAATCGGTCGAAAGGAGAAACCCTACTTAATCTTTCCAATGCGCTGGTCATTTTTGGAGAGAGAGCGACACGTTGTTCAGTATCTGTGGCTCGCACCGACGAAGTTCACCCAGGTTGATAAGAGAAATCATCAGATTCCTCATTGCGACGTGAATCAGTATGCCTAGTACGTGAAGATGGTGCGCGGGTTTTTCTTTGAATACTCCATGGTCCTGAATGGGCTGACGCACCGCCATGGAGCGTTTGGATGAGTTGTCGCATTGTTTCTTGCATGACGGTCTGGCCCTGAGCCAGATTTGTCATTATTCCAGCCAGGTCTAGAATATTTGGCGGAGCAGATGGATTTGGAGGGGTTCCAGCGTTTCGATTGCTGGATTCCGAAATATCAACCATTTGTGATGGATTATTTTTGGTGAGAAAACGATATTACCAGTCGTTTTCCCACAGACGGCGCCAATCTGTTGATGTAAAAAATTAGATCACTCTAATTATTCAATCACAGATAAATAAATAAGACAAAGATTTTTTAAAGTGGTTCAGCCTTATAAGAATGGCCTACGTCCACTGTTCTGGTATTGCTGTTTGTATGGGAATTCTCGATTACAAGTTATCTCAAGAAATTCCGGTCTAGGGTCCCCTTCCCAATGAGGTTTGTACAATGTATTTATAGCCCTAAGGCTGTAAAGTGAAAGGGTACTACATTAAATGATATACATATGAAAGGGTAATACATTCAATGCCCTTTAAGCGTATGCGTCTGAATGATAAGCATTTAATGAGCAGTTAAACTGTTGGTTATCCCATTATTAATGCTTTGTTCGAGGTGCAGCTCGGACCGCCTGAGTTGCTCGGACCGCCTAGGCTTCTCGGTGCACAAGAGTTCCTCATAGAGTTCTCGTTCCTCGGAGCATATGAGTTCCTCAGGGAAGCAGTGTTCCTCGAGGAAATAGTCTTCCTTGTTGTAATCTTGTACCTCGGAGCTTGTGGGTTCCTCGGAAGTGTTGTTGTTTCCATGTAGATCACCACGTGTCTTCATTTAATTGGGCCATGTCAGCAGACTAAATTTGGTATCAACAGAGGGAACATTCTTTCTCGAAATATCGTATATTTAAATGGTCTTCGTGATTTTTAGGAGTGTTTCCTTCGTATTCATAGAATCATGCTTTTTTGAACTTTTCAGCTCGCTTCGATTCCCACGCCACTTTTCATCTTTTTAGCCGATGTTGCCCGCTTTGATTCCCGCGCCCCTTTTCATCTTTTTAGCCGCCGGTAACGTAATCATACTTTTTTGTAATCATTACTTCACCATTTCCCAAGGCAAGGTATTTAAACTTCACAGAAGCTCCCATCGTATTCTACCTTTTCAAATTTATATTCTCGAGTTTTCCATCGTCTCTTTCTCTCCTGTGTATTCATCTCTTCCATTTTCCGTTGTCATCAGATCCACTCTTTTTCTGTAAGATTTTCTTTCTTCTTCTTCATTTCTTTTATTCATCATGGTTTACCCTGTTGAATCTATTGATAAATTTCTTTCTGATTTTTCCATCCCCTCCTGGGTTGTTTTGGAAGATCTTTCTGAGCCTTCTGATTACTTTCGTTTGGCTGAGGGAAATTGGTTCCTCAGTCTCTTTATTGCTGAGTGTGGATTTTCTTTTCCACCAAATCCCTTGTGTCTGGAATTTTGTCATTACTTTGACGTTGTTCCTGCAAGAATAGCCCCAACACATGGAGAATAGTTAATGGGGTGCATAAATTAAATCAAATCCATGTAACTCGCATAGGAATTCCTGATATTATGTTTTGTTATAGATGGACAGTTAATGATAACATTTTTTAGTTAAAAACTAGAATTTTGAATAGAGCCTTAGTAGTCAATCTCTCTGATGCTAATAGGGATTATTTTGAGGATGGGGTTGTCATAAAAAAATTGGTAACACCCTCCATTAACTGGAGATGAGGTTCACCAAGGTCCCAGATGCCCTCCTTATGGCAATGGGATAGGTTATTTTTATTTTAAAGTACAGAGTCTCACAGGACGAGTAGCAACACTCAACAGATTTGTGTTACGAGCAACTGATAAATGTCTCCCAATCTTCAAGACACTCAGAAAGACTTTTGAGTGGAATGATGAATGCGATAAGGCTTTTCAAGACTTGAAGAGATACTTGGGAGCACCTCCACTGTTGTCCAGGCCAGTGATGGGAGAAAAATTGTACTTGTATCTTGTAGTGTCCGAGAATGTAGTTAGCTCGGCATTGATCAGAGTGGAGAATGGAGTGCAAAAACAAATTTACTACACAAGTAAGGCCTTCCGAGGAGCAGAGATTAGATATCTAAGGCTGGAAAAGTTAGCACTGGCGCTTATTGAGGCAGGTAGGAGAATGAGTCCATACTTCTAGGCTCATACCATAGTAATATATACCGATATGCCATTGAGTCAAGCCCTTCATAAGCCAGAAAAATCAGGGAGATTGATGTACTGGGCAATAGAGCTCGGTGAATATGATATAGTCTATGAACCCAGATCATTGCTAAAAGGGCAAGCTGCGGCAAATTTTATAGCAGAGTTCACCTATCCTGATACCCCCGAGGAGCAAAATTTGCTTGCTGATCAACCTGTGGATGTTATAGGATCATCAAACACTAGCTCAGACCAACTTCGGTTGGTAAAAGGGCAAGTGGATGTTATAGAATCATTAAATTCAAGCTCAGACCAACTCCGGTTGGTAAAAGGGCAAGAAAAAATTATTGACGAAGAGCGAGAAATATCCAGGGAGGATGAAAGGAAACAACAAATATTTCACCGAGGAACTCTAACTGATAAAAAATTTAAAGACGAGTTACCTATATGGAGGCTATATGTAAATGACTCATCTTGCACTACAGGATGTGGCGCGGGGATAGTTTTGAGCACTCCAGACGAGGTTGACATGGAATACACCCTGCGATTCCAATTCAAAGCTTCCAACAATGAGGCTGAGTATGAGGCCATGATTGCAGGACTTGGTTTAGCAAAAATTATGGAGGCACAATAGATTATCGTCTTCAGTGATTCTCAATTAATCGTAAATCAAATGTTGGGAGTATATGCAGTTAGAGGAGAATTAATGATCAGATATCATGCAAAGGCAAAGGAACTGGTGTTAGAATTTGCCGCTATTCAGCTGGTCAGAATACCAAGAATGGAGAATGCAAGAGCAGGCGCCCTAGCTCGCCTAGCATCAGCTACTCACACCGAGCTATGACGAACAATCCTAATTGAAGTTCTAGCTGGTCGAGGTATAGATAAAGATCTGACGATGAACTTTATCACCCTTGATTTAGGACCATCTTGGATGGATCCCATCAGGGCATATATTGAAGAAGGAGAATTACCAATTGAAAAGCTCGCAGCCAAGAAATTGAAGTTTAAAGCTGCTCGGTATGTATTAACTAATGGTGTTTTGTATAGATGAGGAATTATGGCAAGCTTGCAGAGATGTGTACATCCCTCCGAGGTGAATGAATTGATTGAAGAGATCCATGAAGGGTCCTGTGGAGCACATGTAGCAGGTCAGATGCTTTTACAAAGGGTGATGACGTAGGGATACTACTGGCCGACGATGAGGGCTGATTGTATAGCCTATGCCAAGAAATGTGACAAGTGCCAGCGCTTTTCCTCCATCCGAAGAACTCGACAAGAATTGTTGGCACCCATAACTTCCCCTTGGACATTTGCATTATGGGGAATTGATTTGATTGGGCCACTGCCAAGGACCCGAGGAAGATTCAAATACCTCCTCGTCGCAGTAGATTATTTTACTAAGTGGGTAGAAGCTGAGCCGCTCATTGATATGACGTACAAGAAGGTGTACCAATTTGTTTGGAAGATCGTCATTTGTCAATATGGTCTTCCTTATGCTTTCATCACAGACTATGGAACACAATTTGATAACGAGGAGTTCGCTGCCTATTGCCATCAGTCAAACATTTTGAAGGTCCACTCAGCACCAGGCCATCCTCAAAGCAATGGACAAACTGAAGTAACAAACAGAACGCTACTGAATGGTTTGAAGAAAAGACTGGATGATGCGAAAGAAAATTGGATCAACGAGTTACAATCAGTACTTTGGGCTTACCGAACTACTCCCCGAGTACCAACAGGTCAATCACCATATATGCTGGCGTTTGGAAGTGAAGTTGTTATACCTGTCGAGTTAGGTCTCCCAACACACAGGGTACTGAATTTCAATTCCCTGTCAGCGACTTAATGAGAAGACTGGATTTAGACATGCTCGAGGAAGTTAGAGAAGAAGCAGCCATCAGAAATGCTGCATACCAGCAGCTAACAACTTTGTTTTACAACAAGAGGGTGAAGAAATGCGACCTGAAAGAAGGAGACTATGTGATGAAGAAAGTAATTCAAAAGCACAATAAACTGGAGGCAAATTGGCATGGACCGTACTGAGTTACAAAAGTTGTTTGACCAGGAACTTACCGAATAGCAACTCTAGAGGGAGAGGAGCTTAAGAATGCATGGAACGCAGAGCACCTACGCAAGTATTATCAGTGATGTATATTCCCATGTAATGCAGTTCCATCGTTATGAATAAAATGAAGATATTCTGCCAATGTTATTCCTTTTATTGAGAATTTTTCGGGGAATACTAGTGTTACACACTACTCGGCAAAGATCAGACTGCTCAACAAAAATATTCCTAAAAATGCCAACCCCGGTTGGTTAGGTAACAATATATTCCTAAAAATGCCAACCTCGGTTGGCTAGGAAACAAAATATTCCTAAAAATGCCAACCTGTTTGGTTAGGAAACTAAATATTCCTAAAAATGCCAACCTCGGTTGGCTAGGAAACAAAATCTTCCTAAAAATGCCAACCTGTTTGGTTAGGAAACAAAATATTCCTAAAAATGCCAACCCTGGTTGGTTAGGAAACAATATATTCCTAAAAATGCCAACCTCGGTTGGCTAGGAAACAAAATATTCCTAAAAATTCCAACCTGTTTGGTTAGGAAACAAGAAATTCCTAAAAATGCCAACCCCGGTTGGTTAGGAAACAATATATTCCTAAAAATGCCAACCAAACAAAATATTCCTAAAAATGCCAACATGTTTGGTTAGGAAACAAAATATTCCTAAAAATACCAACCTGTTTGGTTAGGAAACAAAATATTCCTAAAAATGCCAACCTCGGTTGGCTAGGAAACAAAATTTTCCTTAAAATGCCAACCTGTTAGGTTAGAAAACAAAATATTCCTAAAAATGCCAACCTGTTTGGATAGGAAACAAAATATTCCTAAAATGCCAACCTGTTTGGCTAGGAAACAAAATATTCTCGAAAATGCCAACTTATGTTGGTCGGGAGGTAAATATATTCTCGAAAATGCCAACTTATGTTGGTCGGGAGGTAAATATATTCTCAAAAATGCCAACTTATATTGGTCGGGAGGTAAAGCGCTAAAATCTACTAACTATGGCTGGTTGGGGATAAAAATCCACCAACTATAGCAGGTCGACAAGGAAAATTTACCGACCTTGGTTGGTCGAAAACATTTTATGGGGAAAATTATTTCAAAAAGACTAACTATAGCTGGTCGGGGATAAAAATCCACTAACTGTAGTTGGTCGACATGAAGAATTTAACAACCTTGGTTGGTTGGAAATATTTTAAACGTTTTTATACTTATTACTTTATTACTAAGTTGTTCGAGAAATAAAATGTTGTTTTTGCCAAATGATTATCACAAGTTCAAACTACACAATATTGTCATCTTTTTATCAGATAGGCATGCACAAATATAAAATGTTATAAGACAATAGCGAATAAAAATGAAAGTCTTTCATTGAATTCAAAATAAATTACATTGATAATGAAATGAAAGTTACATTGATATTGAAATATATACTAACTATTACATCAAAAATTCCTATTCTACAAGTTTTTTCCCCTCTGCTTTTGACACAGGTTCCTCGCCAACAGGAGGATCATTTAAAGCCAGAGGAGAATTGATGAAGGTGAGATCCTTCAACATCCTGACATTCATCACGGATGGTCGATTCAAAAGATGCTCGGGACGAGATATCTCGACTTTTGAATGAAGATTGTAGTCACCGAGATACTTTGAAATCAAGCTCCGAGGAATGGTCCGTGCAGGGATCCAAATCATATCCAATTTTTATGGTGGCACAGGTAAGTCGAGCAACCCGGGATTGCGGTAGTCCCACAGGTAATGACCCTGTTCGAGCTGCAGCACACCTAAGGCGTTCAACCAGCCTTGTTTGTAGCCCTCATTATTGGCATTCTGGATACGATCGTCCAAGTGATAGAGCTCTTCATTGTATCCAACCATCCAGAACTCCCTGGGCTATTTATGGAACTGATATGTTAGTCTGTCCAGCTGCTCGTAGAAATTTTCGACGAATAGCTCTTTGTCCTCCAAGGTAGATTTATGCTTAGAGAGATGCTCTTCCAAGTCCGTGATCTTCTTCTACATTTCATCCAAATCCTGGTTCTTCGCCATCAACTGGAAGGCCTGGTTCTCTAGGGCAGACTAAGTCCTCTATTCCTCGACAGGAATCTGAGCTGCTCTAGCTCGTCCCCGAGGTGCTCTTCCTCATACCCGAGAAGATGTGGAAGGGCCAGAGCTCTTCAAAGTTTCCAACTCGTCCCTCAAGTTGGCGTTCTCAACTTCTAGGAATGAAAATCTCTCATCGGTCACTGGGATTAAGGCTTTTGAAGAAGAGGCTGCAGATTTCAACGGTGATAGCTCTTTATGCAAGTTGTTATTCTCTTGCTCCAGCAACTTGGCAATCTATCTGCATTCCTCGACCTCACCTTTCTGGGTTCTCTCCCTCACATCATACCCAGCAAAAAGCTTCTCGTAGCCCTTGTCAGCAATGATCATCTTGTACTTCTTCTCATACCCCTCATGCAACAGGGCAGTGGATTCTATGTATTGAAGCTGAAGATCTTTGAGGGTGCCTTGGAGATCCTCGATCATGTCATAATAGGACACATTATTGGCCACCTCTCGATCAAGTAGACACTTCAGATATTGATATGCTTCCACTGCCTGTTCTGAAGCATCTTGGACGAGGATGTCTATAACTTGTGCTGCACTCAGGTCTGTGTGACCAGCTTTAAAATAATCATTACATTGTCGCAACAACTTAGTATCATGGGAAGACAGTAATTTCATCCTGGCCAGAAAATAGCAGAGAAAGAAAGAGCAATCATCAATAAGAAATATAAGCAGAGTATGAATAGAAGATAAACAACAGTATGCGTAAAAGTCCAAGTTTTATTAGATCATAAAGTTCAGAGTTACATGTGTGGGTTACATTTGAAAAAGAAAGAAAAAAAATAAAGAGAAACCCGAACAACTCTACACCTTTTCCTTATCTTCCAAAACCTTCTCGGGAGGCTGGGACGAGGAAGTAGGTTGCTCGGAGGGAATGGTAGTTTCTCGGGGAGCACGGGAAGCTTCTCATAAGAAGTAATAATCTGCTGAAGTTCCTCGGCAGCAGGCTGAATGGATGGGGGATTATCTCCCATCACCATAGAAGACTCTTCTGAGGCAACTTCGTCTTCTTCAAGATCTTGTGGGATTGGAGGGGGACTAGGAATGTGTTGATGAAAAAGCTCAAAAGATTCATCAACTTTCATTTCCTGGAGAGCAGTAACCCATCCATCCCTAAAGTATTTGAGACTACTATAGTCCACTTGCGACACCATAGCCGCCAACCCCTTGTTCCACCCCTTGTCCTAGCCAGCGCTGAAGGACTTCTTCACAGCCATCTTCCTCTTCAATTTTTTCGAGGAGAGCTTCTTGGACAGCAGGTTATCAACGTCTTTCAATTTGTTTTCAATCTCTTCCTTCTGTCGACCTACTTCCCTAAGTTGAGATAGCTCCTCCTCAGCAACCTTGAGCTTATCTTCAAGCTCCCCAGCAGTTTTGAGCTTCTCTTCGAGTTCCTTATTTGCCTTCTCCAGGGCATTTATTCTCTTCTCCAACTCCTTGGAGGCATCAACAGCTCGAGCTTTCTCTTGCTCGGTGGAGGTAAGATTTTTCTCCCAAACAGCCTTGTCAGCAGCGTATGTCTGGAAAGACTCGTCCAAAGACTTTATAGCTTCTGCCAGAGCTCCCTCCACACTGGACGAGGAGCATGAAGCTTTAATCGCTTCATCCTTCTTCAGGATTATATTAAAGAAGCTCGTCAACTGTGAAAGTAAAAAGAAAACAAGTCAGAAACAAAAATAATAAAGGAAATATGAGAAGTTTAAAGTAAGAAGACCTACAGAAGAATTGTGACGAGCAGCTAACGAGGTGACCATGTCCCGAGTAAGGTTTTCTTCAGTACCTTGGACCTCGAGAATGATCCAGGATTTTACCGACCTCATGGCAGAGTTCGGAGGAATAAAAGTGGGAACCCCAGTCCCAACAGTTCTGGGCTGAGTGATGGTGTCAGCCCAATTGACCGAGGAGCTCTTCTTCAGCCTCCTCGGGGCAACAGAAACAGATTCAACCAAGGAAGAACCCTTGGTCGATGATATTACAATCACCTCTCCAGGAGCAGCAGACCTGCTCGAAGACACTACGGGCTTCTCTACAACCTTTACCACAACAGCCGAGGAAGGCACATCATTCTTCTTTGTCCCCTCCCTTGGGACATCAACTTTATTTCTTTTTACCTCTCCAGAACCAGAGGCAGGTTTCTCGAACAAAGTGGGAGGTCTTCTTCTCTTCATCCTTTTGCTTATACTGGCTCTGATTCACTTATCACTGGACGAGCAGTGAAAGAAGTGGTGTAGCTCTTATATTGCAGCAGATATAAGGCTGATCTAATGTGCTCGTCGGCAACTGATTGATGCAGGCTCCTGATAAGTTTCAAATGCCTTATATTGACATCTGCTTCTTTTGGGCACTTTCTTTTGTTATCAACTGCAAATAAATAAACATTGTCATCAGTAACACATTTTATCAAACATAAAGGAAGAATAATTTCAAAATAAATAAAACGAAATAAAAATAACATATCCCATTGCCATAAGGAGGGTATCTGGGACCTTAGTGAACCTCATCTCCAGTTAATGGAGGTTGTTGCCAATTTTTTATGACCACCCCATGCTCAAAATAATCCCTATTAGCATCAGGGAGATTGACTACTAAGGCTCTATTCAAAATTCTAGTTTTTAAATATAAAATGTTATCATTAACTGCCCATCTATAACAAAACATAATCTTAGGAATTCCTATGCGAGTTCTATGGATTTGATTTAATCTATGAACCCTATTAATTATTCTCCATGTGTTGGGATCTATTCTTGCAGGAACAACGTCAAAGTAATGATAGAATTCCAAACACAAGGGAATTTGTGGAAAAGAAAATCCACACTCAGCAATAAAGAGACTCGGGAACCAATGTCCCTCAGCCAAACGAAAGTAATCGGAAGGCTCAGAAAGCTCTTCTAAAACAACCCAGGAGGGGATGGAAAAATCAGAACAAAATTTATCAATAGATTCAACAGGGTAAACCATGATGAATAAAAGAAATGAATGAGAAGGAAGAAAATCTTACAGAAAAAGAGTGGATCTGATGACAATGGACGATGGAAGAGATGAATACACATGAGAGAAAGAGACGATGGAAAACTCGAGAATACAAATTTGAAAAGGTAGAAGACGATGGGAGCATCTGTGAAGTTTAAATACCTTGCCTTGGGAAACGGTGAAGTAATGATTACAAAAAAGTATGATTACGTTACCGGCGGCTAAAAAGATGAAAAGGGGCACGGGAATCAAAGCGAGCAATAATGGCTAAAAAGACGAAAAGTGGTGTGGGAATCGAAGCGAGCAGAAAAGTTTAAAAAAGCATGATTCTACGAATACGAAGGAAACACTCCTAAAAATCAGGAAGACTATTTCCCCGAGGAACACTGCTTCCCCGAGGAACTCATATGCTCTGAGGAACGAGAACTCTCCGAGGAACTCTTGTGCACCGAGAAGCCTAGGCGGTCCGAGCTGCACCTCGAACAAAGCATTAATAATGGGATAACCAACAGTTTTACTGTTCATTAAATGCTTATCATTCAGACGCATATTCTTAAAGGTCATTGAATGTATTACCCTTTCATATGTATATCATTTAATGTAGTACCCTTTCACTTTACAGCCTCAGGGCTATGAATACATTGTACAAACCTCATTGGGAAGGAGACCCCAGATCGGAATTTCTTGAGATAACTTGTAATCGAGAATTCCCATACAAACAGCAATACCAAAACAGTGGACGTAGGCCATTCTTATAAGGCTGAACCACTTTAAAAACTCTTTGTCTTATTTATTTATCTGTGATTGAATAATTAGAGTGATCTAATTTTTTACATCAACTGCACCCATCCTGCCCTTTCGGTCTCTCATGGGCATGTGTTATTATTGTCCATAAAAAAAACTCCATGAAGTGCATGCGTGTGTATATATAAATGGAGAATAGAATTTCTCAACTCATGTCATGGGGAAAGGCAGAGTGAGATCAACCATAGGAGTGTTCTCAAAATAATAACTAAAAGCATAATGTGTGCACACTTATCAGGATATCAATCATTATGGTGGAACGATGATATATGTGTTGGATAAAGGGAAACTAAGAATAACAAATACAATATATGGAAATAATATATTAATAAAAAATGCAAGGAGGACTCAAGTCTCGAGTTTTGGCCTGAGATACCTATGTATCCTAAAAAGGCATCAAAGTCCACATAGTTCTCATCCAATATGAGGGTGGTATTTATCCCATAAATCCAACCGGGGATTTTTTTTAGACGTGTGTTTAAAAGGATATTTTGATTTGAAAAAATGTGATGAAGAATCCTGTTTGGAATTTATGAGTAAAACCCTCTTTTTCTTGTTTTTGGTTTTTTTTATTGAAAATATGGGATTATTAATATGTATGGACTAATAAGGATGAAATTCTAAAGTAACGATTAGATAACTAATGCCAAAATAAGGAAGTTTAAGAGAGAGAGAATATGCTTGGACCTTCTTTGGAGACTTAAAGATTGACCTTGATTCTTAAAAATTCTTCCTTGCAAGTGGATGAGGAATGCAGGATCATAGAGAAGGGTATTTTTATAAATTGGTGTGAAAGTGATGGAAATGAACGATGGAGAGAGGTTTCAAACAAGGAAACTTCGCTGACTTTAGAAGAACCGTGTTGGGATCACTGAAGTTGATGTTTATGGTGTCCTTTTTAAATTGAGCTCATTATCTCCTTATTTATGGTCAAGGGGGTTCCGATCGTCATTGTCCTTGTCCTTCCAATCGACAACTTCCCTAGACACACTGCCAATAGGAAAAAAAATGGGTCTGCCATTCGGCTAACTTATGCAGATTTCTAAAAAACAATGGTCACAAAATCCAATACATAAGTCAAAATCACATAAGGGAATACCATTGTAAAGGGTATTCAGAGAAATTTAAGAGTACATGGGACACTCCTGGGTTCCGGAGTTGATTTTGCTCAAACGGGGCTCGAAAGGGATCGATGGTATTTTAGATAGGAGATTCCCGGAGGAAAATGAATCATTCGTCTGAACCGTATGGTCCATTCACGCATAGGATGGACCATTGGAAAGGGTATTCAGAGCCCTTCAAATATTCATTCAATCTCGTTTGATTCAGAGAGTGGACCTTGGGCAACCGGGGGTCAGAAGCTCCCAGTGACCCTTAGGAATAAAATGAGTCATTCGTCCTTATCAAAAATCTGATTCATGCACGGGGAAAACCGTTGGGAATGGTTTTCAGTTCCTTTTAAGGATTCACTTAGTCTTGTTTGAGTTGAATCTTTGACGGGAGTCAAATGTAGTCCAGGAGCACCCGGTGGCCTCTAGATCAATGTTTTGGGGGAAATGAATTCTTTGTCCGAACGGCAAGTTCGATTCGCGCACAGGGTGGACTGTTAGAAACTGGATTCAGTTCTCTTCGAATATTAATTAATATTTTTCTCGGGTGAGAAATTTAATTGGTGTCAAAATGGGGCCCGAGAGCGCCAGGTGGCCTCGAGATCAATTTTCAGTAGTAAAATGGAAAGTTCGTCCCAACTGTAAGGTCGATTTATGGACGGGTCAGGCCTTTGGAAAGGGGATTCATAGGTCTTCGAAGATTCATTAAGATTTTTTTTACGACAAGGTTAACTAGAGTAAAATGGTGTCTGGGAGCGCCCGGTGGAATCTAGATCGGTACTCAGAGTATGACCTACGATTTTATGGCGAATGGGGAAGTGCTAGGGACCTCAGAAGAGTCTTAGGAGGGTCTTAGATTGTGGTGTCTACAGTGTTAATCTATGTTCTCACTCTTGTTCAATACCATAATTCTTTGATATATTATTACGTGACATATTAGGAAGCCTTGAACTTGTGAATTTACGAGAAATATTAATTCATGCATTTGAATAGGTATTGTGAGAATTAAGTGCATATTGCATGGACATGCACGTCCTTACATGGTTTTTCCATGGGTTTTCAAGCCATATTGATAATACTTTACATTAAGGTTTGCGCCGAACATTGCTTTGAAAAGTAATAATTATTTTGTAGTAATTAATGTACGAGTTTTATAATTTTTTATAAATAAAATTGGGGTGTCGAAAGAAGAAGAATTTTTGCATAAAAAAATTATTTTACATTTGGGGCACAAATATTATTTTGATATATTATATTTTTCATCGCTAAATAGTTTAATGAAATTTATATGAATTCAGGGTAATTACTATAGGTATTTTAAGAAATATAATAGGATAAAAAATAAAGTAAAAGATTTAACCAAACCCACAAAAAATATCCCCCCTGGTCTACCTGCCACCCTATTCTTCTCAAGTATTTTTCAGCTATAAACACCATTATTTTGAGTAAGTTTAAAGTTGTATTTCGGGAGTTATATATATATATATATATATATATATATATATATATATATATATATATATATATATATTATTGGAGGTGTATTTGGTGCATTATGGAGGAGTTGTGAAGGTTATTTTTTATCACTTCTGAAGTATATATTCTAAAGCATTATTGGAGCTTATTTTCTATATGTTATTATTAGTTTTCTTCATTAAGGTAGGAGTTCCATATAGAATATTTTTAGAAAGTAAATTTGAAGCATGTTAAGTTAAATATGTATTAAATATTTATATCTATTCGACATGCTACCTATATATATATATATATATATATATATATATAGGTTATTTGTGTGTTAAAAGAAGGTATTTTATGTGACAAAAATTTCAATAAAGTTTAGACGGTTTTGAATAGGATGTTATACTATTCAAAAGGAATAATTTTAACAAAAATATGGTTAAGTATTCTCAAAAAAGTTTTATGTTTAAATTCTACAAATGGTATATTTGAACACGTGTGATACACGTATTATGAATTGGATTATAATACCACACATGTGTATAAAAGTGCATATAATGTAAGTTTAAGGCGTTAAACTAGAAATTGAACATAAGTTGTATTAAATAGACAACAACCCTTCAGGTTATTTATTCTGAAAACAGCACCTGAATATAGGAAAATTACGTTATAGCCCTTAAAAGTATAAAATTTATAATGGAACTAAAAATTACAATTTTACATAATAAAATCTTCGTTTGGTGGGATTTTAATTCTAGTCCTTGAAAATTGGTATATTTTACATGAGATTGGTAAATAAAAAGTCTTGAATGGTAAAATCTCACTAAGCGGATAAGACTTGAAAACTTAAAGTTAAAAGGCATAAATAAAGTGTGTAATTTTTGTAAGAGAGTTACATTTAAGGTAAGCTAATACCTTGAAAGGTTTGGCCTCATCGATCGATTTAAAAGATACAGAAATATGAAAGACGCTACTATATAGTAGAGAAAGATGCTCGGAGCAACTGAAAAATTTAAGACCAGGACCATAGGGTGAGGTTTCATCTTCGACCAGTTACAGAGAAAATGGTTGTGGTATTTATAGCACGCGGGGAAATCCTATAAACACAAATGCGATATGGTTAAGTCCAGGATGAAAATTTTATAAAAGTCAAGACATGGAATTAATATATTCCGAAAAAAGAAAAATAATTAATAATTGCATACGGACATAATATTTTAGGTTTAAAATGGTGTACATGAAAATGTCTAGAAATCATGTAACACATGAAATTATTAAGCCTAGGGAACTAAACGAATAAAAGAATCTAGTAAGTGGATGATTAAGGAAATATATGATAAATCTGGGAGGCTAAGTGACCTATAGCGGGTATAAACACAGGCTTTATACGGTAATGTTGAGGTGATGATATGTCCTAAAATGAAGAAAAGATATAAAGAACTATAATTCGTCGTTTGAATGACCTATAGAGGTTATTGTAATACCCCGTGTTTTTATGCTATATTAATTTGGGGATTTATTAAAGTTAATGTGAATGAATTATTTAATAAAAATTCGGAAATTAATTATGTTATAATTATTAACATGACGAGAGTTAGTAATTATGGGAAATTTGTTGAATATTACTAATGAGCAAAGTAATATATTATATTGGTTATATTGAATGTCATGAGTGAGTTAAATGACAATTTCGAAAATTTAAGTCGGAACGTGCTCGTGTCGCGTCGGGACTAAATTTTGATAAATAAAAAGTGAATATTTTATAAGTTGCCTGTATGGTCATTTTGAGTGCTCCAATGCGTCCGGAAGGGTCGAGATAGTCAGAAAAGTATACCCGAGGGTTTAGTTTGGGTCTCAGGGCATTTTTAGGCCTAATTAGTACCCCGGGAGGGCATTTTAGTCATTTTACATATTTGGGTAATTAAACCCACGAAATTCAGCAACCTATATCAGCCATTTAGGTTAGTCATTTAGGGTTAGAATATTCAGAAACCTAGAACGGTCATTGGAGAAGAGAGGAGATAGCCCTCAAGGCAATTCAAGGCCAAAAAGTCACCGGTTTGCACCGCCGCCACCACCAACGCGTAGATCGCGAGAAGGGGAGCGCAACCACACCAAAATCAGCCGCAATCCAGACTTCTGAAAATCACAGGCAAGTATTTATCTTGCATATTTTTATTGGTGCAATTTTCATATTAGTTTAGGAATGATTAGAGATGAAAAATATGGAAGAAAACTCAATTTGTGATAGGAAAACCCATGTAGTATCGATTTATATGGAAATTCTGGAAACCTTGCCATGTAGAGGAATGTAACCACGAAATTTTGATAATTATAAGAAGGGATTTCTGGAGAAAATTGGTTAGAAACCTGTTTAAGAGAATTTTAGTGATCTTGATAATTAATTAACTTTTGGGGTTGTTAATCCTAGATTAAATGATGGAAATACCCATGCCTTACATTGGAAACATCTGATATATTGTTATAATGTTAGTAGTAGCATTTTGGGACGTTTGGGTTTGGAAAAATATGGATTTGGATGAAGAAAAGTGGTAGAACCCGTAACTGCAATTCTGCAAAAATCAAAATACCTACTTGATCGATCGATCGAGCATAGAGCTTCGATCGATCGAAGGTTCGATCGATCGAGCCCCAGACCTCGATCGATCGAGCCCCAGACCTCGATCGATCGACCCCTCCTGGCAGACTCCTATTTCCCTTGTTTAATTAGTTAAATTAAATTTTTCATGAAATAATTATTGGGTATTCTTAATAAAATGTTTTGGGAGATAGGAAAGACCAGTAGGACATATGAATAAGTGTTGGGAACTTTATTATAAGATGAGAAGTTTACTTTTGGGGTAATTATATAATGAACGATGAAACTACATATTTCAAGCGAGAGATTACGGCGAATAGCTACGATAGTGACTAGAGTTATGCCTACTGAATTTTCTACATGGAAGGATAGAATCCACGAGTGTCACGTAATAAGTGAGAAAACCCTTCGAGTTAAGGTTAGAGATGAAACCTTATACGTAATACTACTAATGTGAAATTAAGGATAAATGTTGTAATTATGGGTGACGAGAGGAACCTACATTAATATGATAAAAGTGGTATGTTTATATGATTGTGTGTACATATATTATATACATGTGAAAATCATGCCCACGCTACTTGCTATCCCCGAGGTTACCGCGCTGGGACAGTCTTATCTCGATGGGACCTTTATGGGGGATAATGACTTGTACCCTAGAAGATAGATGTCCTTGGTACAGGCTATCGACGTGATAGTTCAGACGGTCCTAAGAGACGCAGTCATGTGCCATCCTCTTAGAGACTTGGAATATATTCTTCGCCTCAATTTTGTTTGTATATGTGTTAATACAATTCGAGAGTGATTTCGATTTTATTCCCCTTAATATGAGTGATATGGGGTTTTGGATAGTAGAGTTTGCCCGCACCATAGTTTATTTGGGGTGTTGTTATAATATATATATTATACGAGTAGTTAATATATATATATGAAATTCTGAAATTTGGAACTACCTACTGTGAATTGATAAGTAGGACATGGTTGATGACTCAAATAGTAAATGCTTGTTTTGTGAAAGTATAATATGACACTGGGAAACGTTATAAATTAATAAAGCTAAAACAAGAGTGGTGTTGCTAATTGGAAGTATTCTTTTTAAACAATGATATTGTTCGGTTTTGAAATCTTATGAGTAAGTTAAGATAAGCTATATTATTGGGAATGTTAGTATGATAAAATGATAAGATAACCCGTTGGGAAGGTTAGTACGATAGGCGTGCACATTAGAAGAGATGTGAGAATTTCTCAAGAGAGTGTCGCTCTAATATGTTGTTGCATTGTCCTGTATCAATTTAAATACTTGCTAAACATATTTTAAATCAAACACACTTTCGGGCTCTGGCCCGTTTCTCTCTCTCTCTCTCTCTCTCTCTCTCTCTCTCTCTCTCTCTCTCTCTCTTTTATATAATATGTATGTATTACAGGTGCCCAGCCACAGGGGTTCCTTGCTTAGGATCTCTTGGAAGTAATGCGCTGCAGCTTAGGTGGGAGTTGCAGGTCTCTTGATTAGACGACTTCGTTCATTCGGATCCACTCTTAGTACTTTCATTTAGTTGAGCATGTGTATCTCTTTCCATTATTCCATTATTATTGGACATTTGTATTTCAGTTATTTCCAGTATTGTTACTATGGGTTTTATTCAGTTTGATTGTGTTACTTTATATGTCGCATGTTGACATTCGATTGACAAATGTTTTAAATTAATTGGACTATGTTGCAGATATTTAATGTGGTGTGATTCTTACTTATTGAATGTTGTTAATAAAATAAATGATTTTCTTTAAATAAAATTTGGTAAGTATGTATGAAAATGGTTTTGACACTTAACTAAATTATTTAGGGTGTTAATATGGAAAATTTAATTTTATTGACAGTGATGCTGAGAATGAACCAACTGTTTACCTTGATTTAATTTAATAAAGGAGTGATCGCCCGGTATTTAATTAGGCGGGCTGTCACAGTTATAAGTCCAAGTTGGCGTGTCAATTTGAATAATTCTTTTCGTACACCGGGTGTGTGTGTTGAAATGCTTTTTTAGAAAATGCCTGAGATATGACTGTTTTATGTGTAAAATTAATTATTTTTAATGGAACAATAGATGAACTGAAAAAGGTAAACTAGGAAAAATGTTTTGTTTTCTAAATTTATCTTATGGTTAATCAGTTAAACAAATATTTTCGTGATAAAATGTCAATATAAAGAATATGAAGATTCATTGATTTAACCTAAGTTAAAGGTAATGTTTTGGAATAAAATATGGTTAATGCATATTTAGTTAATTATTTAATGTCCACTTAAGTGATTGTTAAGATATTGCATTCGTTCTTTCTATCATTCGTTGCAATATTGTATTATTGTTGGGAACTCCATTGGGCATTGTTTTAACATGTTCCTTTCTTATGGAAGGTTCAGCGATACATTGTAATTCTAGAACATTTTGTATGTATGTGATTCTTATTGTTTACGATACTATCTCTAATGTTTTGTACCTTAAGTCCTTACCTAAAGGGTTCCACACTCATTATCAATGTACTTATATGTTTGGAAAAGGGTAATTCATGATTATTCGGTAAATCTAACCAATTAAATTGGACTAGACATATTATTTATGTTATTTTACATCACTCCCCACTTAACACAGCTAAACCAAGATGGGTTGACCTATCGGTGACCTATAAATCTAGGTCGGGGCATTAACTTGGTATCAGAGCTTTTGGTTCAATTTTTTATGTGAGTAACTTGTAGTTGTTAGATCAAGATTTGGTCTTTCGATCATCAAAACTTGGTTTTGGGCTTTGTCTGTATGGGGCGAGTGAATACTCTTTGTAGGAAAATGCAACTATAACATTGTAGTTAAGGATTTCAATATCGTTCGAGGCTTCTTCGTTAGAAAGGAAAGGTTAAGTTTTAGTAATAGTGCTCTCTTATCGGCATCCTTAGGTAAAATGATAAGTAACTTAGTGAATGTTCACCTCATGGATATGTGGCAAAATTGTATTTATCATAATTTGGGTGGCATCCCATGAGTCACATCGAGAGGCGTTTGGGCCTTCTTGAGTCTCAAAAAATACCTTGGGTGTTTGGTAGTAACATGCTTATAGAAGGTTTATGATGGTCATTGTGGGAAACCAATTTAGGTTTATCAGAGTAGCACAACGGAAGCCTAATGACCACATTGTTGGGTATCATTGGGTACATTAATTTGACACTCACCACTTATATAAGTATAATATAAAGCTCTGTAAAGAATCGACATCATGGTTATGTCTTATTGCAAATTGTCGGCTCATCGTGAACGCAAGACATAGACAAATAACGGTAATAACATAAAAATGTACATTAAGGACTAACATTGGTGAATCACAAGTGTCATTGAGCAAATGTCGAAAGGGTTCGATAACTTGTGAAAATGCCCCATTTCCCAAATAATGTATCAAGTCGTAGTGATGTATACATGCATCACGGTAAGTTTTTTAAGGACACTCACTATTGGGAGTGTTTCATGTATAGTACCTAAAGTCCAAGAAGACTTAGAGGAAGAAAGTTTTCAACAGTTTATGTCATGCAAGAATCAACATGGGTTTCATCACCCTCCTAGGAAGGGTTGGTTTCAAAAGGAGAAATTCAACTATTATCCGGTTTATTTTCTTGAAATCCCTTAATTGACTACATTATCATTGATAGAAGAACTACATGAAATCAGGCCTTAAGAGGGATTCGAAATGTCTCGTGTGGTAGGAGTTATATCAGTTGGAAGAAAGTTTATTTCCCTTTTATAAATGATGGATATTGTATTTTTATATTAGGGAATTATAGTGTATTTAATCCATTAGAGGACTTAAATTTTATATTGCCTTGCCACCCTCATCGGTGAATCCTGATTGAGAGATTACGTTATGGTAAAAGGTTTTCTAACATCAATGGAATTGTTGAATGCAATGGCATTTAGGTCTTTTGACTATGTGGAAGTAGTTGAGCATTGTGCATCATGTATAACCTAATATTTCTTCATAACGGACTGGTCAACAAAGGGGAAGTTGTATGCAAGCACAGTAGAATTTCATAGGAAAGTTAATAAACGATGCTGATAGTAGTGTCACCATCATTCATCAAATGTGATACCCAAGTATGGGCTGTATATACGCCAAGTCGTACCATATTTTGGTTAGAACCATATTATGTAGTTTTGACTTGAAGAATGGGTCGGTTCTTCCAGCATTGCACACGAAACATGACGATTCAGTAATAACGTAACAAATATAGATGTGAATCGAACATCATGATTTTTCAAATGTATAATCATCGGTTATTAAAATTGGCACATGAACCAAATGAGAAATGTGGGCATGACACGAGGCTGACTTGTCAATAATAACATTCTAGGACATCGGTTGGTAGTGTCCTAAGATAAATTATGGTTTATACGTGATTAGTTAGGTTCTATCCCCAAGGTTTAAGTTGGGATACATCACGTTGGAACGGTTAAAAAGGATATTTGTATGCCCTCCATGGTATTTGCCAACATATCAACAGTCAGTCATGAAAAATTTGTGTTCATTGGGATAAACGTGCTTGTAGGTGTCTCTAATAAGGAAGGAAGTATATCTTTATGATATCCTATCCCTGACCCACTTCCTTGGTCACGGACTTCTGATAGTCACGGACATGGTCACAACCAATACCCCTGACCCGATTTACAATCATGGTCACGGCCCAAACCCGTGACCATCACCCAATTTAAAAACCATCTAGGCACAACCCATAGTCGTTATCATGTTTTGTGCCTTGGTCACGACTTAATACCGTGACCATTTTTCCTATAAATAATATTCAACACGGCTTTAGGTACTGAATTTGTTATCTATAGAAGTCAACTTAGTCATGGCTTTGGGTCATGCCTAAAGTTACTGTACAGAAAACATGGTCAAAGCTTTGGGTTGTGTCCAGCTGTAATAAAAAAAATCCTCAACTCGGGAGGGTAATCGGTCAGTCGCTGGACGTGCTCCGTGGGTGACCTCGCGGGGGTCTCGTGCTCTCAAATCTAGCATCTCGGGACCACGTGGTAATGGGACCAGTGTAGGAATTATAAAATCTAGGTCATTCTCTCGAATAGGGGATCCCGTGATCACGTAGTCGATTCGTGCGAGCTACGTTGGTCCCGAGCGAGGTGTTGGCGCAGCTCACGGGGCGATTGGGGGGTGTTTTGAGGTTTCGCCATCTAACGGCACGTTTTTAAGCCTAAGTGTAGGCATTCTGAAATATGGGTCATGCTCTCAAACTGAGGGTCATGTGACCACGCGGTCGGTTTCTACGAGTTACATTAGACCCGAGCAAGGTATTGGCACCGCTCACGGGGACGTTTGGGAGGCGCTAAGGGGTTTAGCCCCCTGACGGTACATTTTCAATCCTAAGTGTGGATATTCTTTGTTTTGGGTTGTGCTCCTAAACCAAGGGTTGCGTGAGCATGCGATCTGTTCATGAGAATGACATCGGTCCCGTGTGAGGTGTTGGCGCCGCTCACGGGGCCGTTTGGGGGGGGCACTAAGGAGTTTCGCCTCCCTGACGTCACATTTTCTAACCTAAGTCTGGATATTCTATGTTTTGGTCTGTGCTCTCAAAATTAAGCTCTAGTGACCACTCTGTCGGTCTGTATGAGTTGCATTGGTCCCGTACGAGACATTGGCACCGCTCATGGGGCCGTTTGGGTGGCGCCTTGGGGTTTCACCCCCCAACGGCACGTTTTCAAGCCTAAGTGTGGATATTCTCTATTATAGGTTGTTCTCTTAAATCGAGGGTCCCATGACCATGCGATCGATTCGTGTGAGTTACATTGATCCCGTACAAGCATTACTCACGGGGTCGTTTGGAGGGCACTAAGGGGTTTCGCCCCCAGACGGCATGTTTTCAAGCCTAAGTGTGGATATTCTCTATTTTGGCCCATGATCTCAAACTGAGGGTCCCGTGACCACATGATCGGTCCGTGCGAGTTACATTGGTCACGTACGACCTATTGACACTACTCACGGGGTTATTTGGGGGGCGCTAAGGATTTCTCCCCCCGATGACACGTTTTTAAGCCTAAAGGTGGATATTATCTATTTTGGGTTACTCTCTCAAATCTAGGGTCCTATGACCATGTGGTCGATTCGTGAGGGTTACATTGGTCCCGTGCGAGGTGTTGGCCCCACTCATGGGGCCAATTGGGGGGCGCTAAGGGTATCGCCCCCCGATGGAACGTTATCAAGCCTAAGTGTTGATATTCTCTATTTTGGGCCATGTTCTCAAACCAAGGGTCCCATTACCACGTCACTGATTCTTATGAGTTACATTGGTCCCGAGCGAGGTGTTTGTGCCTCTCACGAGTCCATTTGGGGGAGCTGAGGGGTTTTGGCCCCCGACGGTAAGTTTTCAAGACTAAGTGTTGATAATCTCTGTGTTGGGTCATGATCTCAAACCGAGGATCCCATGACCACACAGTTAGTTCATATGAGTTATATTGGTACTATACGAGGAGTTGGCATCACTCACAGGGTCGTATGGGGGGCATTTTGCGATTTTGCTCCCCGACCGCACATTTTCAAACCTAAGTGTGAATATTCTCTGTTGTGGGTCGTGCTCTCAAACCAAGGGTACCGTGACCATGTGGTCAGTTTGTGCGAGTTAGATTGGTCCCATATGAGGTGTTGGCATCGTTCACAAGGCCGTTTGGGCAGAACTAAGGGGTTTCTCCCTCCCCCCCCCCCCCCCGACAGCACGTTTTCAAGCATAAGTGTCGATATTCTCTGTTTTGGGTCGTGCTCTTAAACCGAGTGTCCCGTGACCACACGATCATTTCGTACAAGTTACATTGGTCCCGTGCGAGGTGTTAGCATAGATCAAGGGGCCATTTGGGGGGGGGGGGGGGGGGGGGCTAAGGGGTTTCTCCCCCCAACGGCACATTTTCAAAACTAAGTGTGGATATTACTCTTTTGGGTCGTGCTCTCAAACCGAGGGACTCCTGATCACACGGACGGTTTGTGTGAGTTACATTGGTCCCGTATGAGGTATTGGCGCCACTCACCCATTTATTTGGGGGGCACTAAGGTTTTCGCCCCTCGACGACAACTTTTCAAGACTAATTGTGGGTATTCTCTATTTTGGTTCATTCTCTCAAACTGAGGGTCCCGTTACCACGTGATCGGTTCGTGCAAGTTACATCGGTCCCATAGAGGTGTTGACATTGCTCACAGGTCTGTTTGGGTGGTGCTAAGCAGTTTCTCCCTCCAATGGCACGTTTTCAAGCATAAGTGTGGATATTCTCTATTTTGGATTGTGCTCTTAAACCGAGGGTGCGAGTTATATGCGGTCGATTTGTACGAGGTACATTGGTCCCGTGCAAGTTTTTGTCTCCGTTCACGGGGCTGTTTGGGGGGCACTAGGGGATTTCTTCCCTCGACAGCACGTTTTTAAGCCTAAGTGTGGAAATTCTCTATTTTGGGTCCTTCTCTCAAATCGAGGGTCCCGTGACCACTCTATCGGTTTGCACGAGTTACATTAGTCCCGTGCGAGGGTTTGGCGCTACTCATGAGGTCGTTTGGGGGGGGCTTTGGGGTTTCAACCCCCGACGGCCAATTTTCAAGCCTTAGTGTGGATTTTCTCTATTTTGGATCGTGCTCTCAAATCGAGGGTCCTATGACCATACAGTCGGTTAATGCAAGTTGCGTTGGCCCCGTGAGAGGTGTTGGCGCCACTCCTAGGACCGTTTGGGGGACGTTAAAGTTTTTCTCCCCCTGATAGCATGTTTTCAAGCCTAAGTGTGGATATTATATATTTTGGGTCGTGCTCTAAAATCGCGGGTCTCGTGACTATGCGATCAATTCGTGTGAGTTAAATTGGTCTCGTGTGAGGTGTTGGCGCTGATCACTGGGTCGTTCGGGGGCCCTAAGGAGTTTTACCCCCCGATGACACGTTTTCTAGTCTAATTGTGGTTGTTAACAAATTTGTTTCGTGCTCTCAAATCTGGGGTCCAGTGACCCTGCGGTCGGTTCCTACGAGTTACTTTGGTCCCGTGCAAGGTATTAGTGCTACTCATTGGGACGTTCAGGGGGTGCTTTGGGGTTTCGCACTCGAAACGCTTGTTTGGCAATAAAATCTATCTTTTATAGCATGGCCAAATGCGACGTGTTGTAGAGCTCATTGAAATTCTTCTAGAAAGGTGTCCCAAATAATATAATGCATTTTCCTGTTTGTAGTTTGATATAGTATTCCAAATACGACTCCTCTATAGGCATGTTTAGTGGATCTTTATGAAGGTCACAATCCCCGTAATGGTAGATATTCTCATTACGGGGAGTGTGTCCTTCACGAAGATCCACCAATCCAAGACACTCTAATAGATGATTCGTATTTGGAATACTCTATCAAACTTCAAATGGGAAAATTCATCATATTATCCATGACTCCCTTCCAGAAAAGTTTCAATGACCTCTAAAACATGCAAGAACCCCCTACATGGTCACGGGGCTGTTAAGCGGGTGCTATGTGGTTTCACCCCCAAAAGGCACGTTTTCAAAACTAAGTGTGGATTTTCTCTATTTTCGGGAATGCCCTCAAATCAGGGGTCCTATGACCACTCGGTCATCTCCTACGGTTACATTGGTCCCATGTGAGGTGTTGGACCTGCTCACGGGACTGTTTGGGGGCGCTAAGGGGCTTCTCCCCCAACGGAACATTTTCAGGCATAAGTCTGGATATTCACAAATTTATGTCGTTCTCTCAAATCATGGAACCCGTGACCATGTGTTCAGTTCTTACGAGTTACTTCGGTCCCAAGTGAGGTATTAGCGCCACCCATGAAGCTATTTTGGGGGCGTTGCGGTGTTTCACCCCCCCCCCCCCCCCCGACGGCACGTTTTGAAGTCTAAGTGAGCATATTCTCTATTTTTGGCCATGCCCTCCAATCGGGGGTCCCATGACCATACGATCGGCTCCTGCCAGCTACATTGGACCCATGCACTATGATTGATCCCCGAAAAGGTCCGTTTTGGGGACGCTAAGGGGTTTCCCCTCTAACGGCATGTTTTCAAGCCTACATGTGGAATTTGTCAAATTATCCTCATATTCTTAAATCGGGGGTCCCGTGACCACGCTATGGGTTCCTGCAAGTTACATTGATCCCGTGGCTACGCCATCGGTTCCTGCGAGTTACATTAATCCCATGCGAGGTGTTTGCACCTCTCACAGGGCCGTTTGGGAGGTGATTTTTGTTTTCTCCCTCAAAAGGCATGTTTGGAAAGACAATCTGCCTCTTTTGGCCTTACCAACTGCAGCATGTTTAGAGCTCATTGAAATTGTTTTGGAAACGAGTCCTGAATAATATGATGTGTTTTCTCATTTATAGTTTGATAGAGTATTCCATATATGACTCCTCTTATTCTAAGGAGTATGGCTTTCATCAAGAACCACCAATATAGGACACTCTAGGGAATTTAAGGTGGCTTCATAGGGAACTCAACTTATGCTCAGGAGACAAAGGATGGGGAAGCAGTTTCTGCTGAGATTACTCGATAATAGCCCCAACATTTTGAACAATTTGTAGTAGCAGCCTGGCCCCTCCATTATGAACAAAAGAGGTGGCCTCATAGGAATATTAAGATCTTAACAACCCTGATTTAGGGATTTCAAACTGTTAATCTTCATGTGAGGCCACCTTGTAAAGTTAATTTCCCTACACCTTGAAACTAGTCCCTTACAAACATTACCGCTCACTCTAGTCAACAAAACCGTACCCCACCATCTAAAATCAATAATGGTAAGACCTGCTATAGTTGTAAAAGGCTAGGGATTCACTCGTGTTCCCATTATAGTCTCCCACGAGTGAATCCCTAGATTTTTACAACTATACCAAGTGTTCCTATTATTAATTTTATATGGTGGAGTTTGATTTTGTTGAGTAAAGTGAGCAATAATGTTTGTAAGGGCTTAATTTCAAGGTGCAGGGAACTCAACATTACAAGGTGGCATCACAAGAAGATTAACATCTTGACAACCCTCAATGAGGGTTATTAAGATCTTAATCTTCCTGTGAGGCCACCTCTTTTGTTCATAAAGGAGGGGGCATGATGCTACTATAAATTGTTCAAAATGTGGGGGCTATTGTCTAGCCATCTCAACTGAAACTCCTTCCCCATACTTCGTCTCCTCAGCATAAGTTGATTTCCCTATGAGGCTAACTTGAGTTACTGGAGTGTCCTATATTGGTGGTTCTTGATGAAGGCCACACTCCTCATAATGAGAGGAGTCGTATTTGGAATACTCTATCAAACTCCAAAAGGGAAAATGCATCATATTATCTAGGACACCTTTACAGAATAATTTCAATGAGATCTACAACACGTTGCATTTAGCAAGGATAGAAAAGGCAAATTTTCTTGAAAAACATGCCTTTTGAGGGAGAAAACCAAAAGCACATCCCAAACGGCCCCATGAGAGGTGAAGACACCTCGAACTATATCAATGTAACTCGCTGGAATCGATTTCTTGGTCACGGGACCCCCGGTTTGAGAATATGTCGATAATTTGAGAAAATCCACACTTAGGTTTGAAAATGTGACGTAAGAGGGCGAAACACCTTTGCCCCCCCATCAAAAACAGCCCCTTTAGAGGAACGATCATCGCTCATGGGACCAATGTTACTCGCAGGAATTGATCGCGTTGTCACTGGACCCCCGATTTCGAAATATGACGATAATTTGAGAAAATACACACGTAGGTTTGAAAACGTGTCGTTCAAGGGGAAACCCCTTAGCGCCCACCCTACAACCCCTAAAGAAGTTTGAACTCCTCGCATGGGACCAACGTAACTCGCAAGAACTGACCACGTGGTCAAGGGACCCACGATTTGAGAATATGATGATAATTTAAAAATATCTAAAAATTGGATTTAAAAACATGTCGTTAGAGGGAGAAAACTCAAAGCATTATCTCGTAGTCCTTCTAACATACTATCCAGCAACAAGACAACAACCAATAATTATCCAACAACCAAAACAAACAAAACCAACTATTATCCTGTACTCCATCTAGCATACTATCCACCAACAGGCCAACAACTAATAATTATCCAACAGCCAACCAAACAAAACCGATAATTATCCTGTACTCTTTTTATTATCTAAAAAATTTAAAAGATAATGCATATAAATTATATAACTACTTCAGTTAAAGTAAGGAGAACTTGATTCATGCGATCCAAGAAGGACATTAAATAGAGTCTTATGAATGTATGATTGGACCAAATTGATCCTGGATCCCCCAACGTATTCTTTTACACGTACATTTTTTGACTAGTATCTTTAATACAATCTTTATAAATCAAGCTAATTTAACTTCATTTTATGAACACTGCATCAATGAAACTGATCAACAAATGTATATGTATAGGAACATGTAGAAATTGAGTTGGGTCAATTTGATCCAGTTACAAACTCAAATGACTTTATTCTCAAACCGAGAGTCTTCTGAAAATAATAAAATATTCGATTAAGCATAATATATTATCGAAAGTTAACTTACATAAATCATATTAAACATTCATAAAATTAACTAAACATTCATATATCACAGTAAAGCGCTAATACAATGTCAATATCAACATGGGATACAAACAAGATGGACAAGGTTAACATAATATTTTGATACTCAATCTTCCTCTAAATCAACTAAAATATCCTTCAAATTAGTTTTTCATGAAGAGTTGACTCGAACTCTTTTGGAACCTTCAATGCATCCACTTCAGTAGTCATACCCTTTGGTGCATGCACAAAAATAGATCAATTTCCATCGTTTATTCACTTCAAGTAGAATACCTTCTTTATGGGGTGAGAGGCATTAATAAAAGTCTTGTTGACTATGCGATCTTTACTCTTCAACTTTGATAAATCTACCATAATAAGTTTGGAGTTAGGATTAACTTGGCAAGCATTCGTAGTATCCTCCACCTTTACACAATCACAATAGAATAATATTTATGTGAAATCTAAGTAATCAAGTTCTAGGATTTGTTGGACTATACCATAATAGGTTAGCATCATATTCTTTGGATTTTTATTGCTTTTACTAGTGATACAGGTGGTAAAGAAAGAAATTGATATTCCACCATTTTGCGTCAAAAGTTTTTCCTCATATGGATATGAAATGAAATCAATGTCGTTGGTGAGGAATTTCTTAAAATCTTTCGCACGAATGTTAGGGCCTTTTTCTAGGTGTGGAAGCATGGAAGAGACATCACTTCTTTTTAGAAGCTTCATTTATTAATGAATTTATATTAAGGCATGTTTTTATCACACATGAATAAATAATCGCACACATAAGATGTGAAATTTCCCTATTTTGATACCCATGCCGTAAAATCGGTTGTCGTGTAATTTCTCCTTTGATTTTGGCTAATTTCTTTCTCGTACTTCCTACGGGAAAATTATAGAGTTTAGATCGTAAAATATAAAATACAGATAATCAAAGAAGAAGAATTCAATAAATATTCAATCTCTGCATTCTTCAACTTCATCTTGTGATTCGAAGACATAATGTGTTGCTTTCTCGTATTGTATATGTATGAGTTTCACCTCTTTAGGGTTCCCAAACGGTAATTCATCCTCAAACTTGTCAGGTTCCGCTATCACTCCTTCTCTACGAGGATTGGACCACCTTACCTCTTGTTCTGGCATATATTACCTAGCGTATAACGACGATTCCACAATTACGTATTCTTCAGCAATTGACCCTCCAATATACCGTGTATTCTTTACGTAATCTTTGAAGATTTTCATTAAGCATTCAAAAGGGTACATCCAGCGATACCTGACGGGACCACATAATAAAGCTTCATCGCATAAATGCACAAGCAAGTGGATGCTGATATCGAAGAATGACGCAAGAAAATATTTCCCTAATACACAAATTACCGCAGCTAAAATTGATTTTGCAGCTTTAATGTGCCTTCTGTTTACAACTTTTACACAAACTAGGGTAAAGCATAAACTGATTTACATAATTGCCCGATGGAGATCTTTGTGTTCAGAGAAGTAATGCTGAAATAACAAAGGGATTAATTGGATGATTACATGCCAGTCGTGAGACTTGCACTATTTTAAGTCATTTGTTTGGTAGTTTACGACCCTATGTAAATTACCAGAATAACGAGTTGGAGTATTCAAGTTGAACAACGTGTCTAAGAGGATCTTCTTCTCACTAGTAGTCAAAGTGAAAGCAGCTGTAGGGGAAGAAATTCTTCCTGTTGTAGGATCATTTTTTAACTAGAGTTTCTTTTTTGTCTTCATATCCTGTAGATCTCGATGAGCGCGCCCTCCGTCTTTGGAATGAGATCCACCCAAACATGTTCCTATCAGATGTTATGCAATATTCTTCTTTATGTGCATCATATGAATTACATGCCTTACACAATGATCTTTCCAATAAAAAAAATCAAAAAATATTAATTGCATGGACCATGGTTTTGCTTTATTAGGGTCGTTAGGATCTCACCTTTCTTTACGCTTCAGGTTTACAAACTTGTTGTGTTTTCCTACATACCTATTCCCCGTAGTCATAGCCGCCACCTTCTCCACAATTTTCTGACCAAAAAACCGAGTGGGTTGCATCCGACGCTCGTGACAAATAGGATAAAAGTTAGACTTGTCATTCCTGAAAGGGTAATTGGTCGGAAGAAATCTACGATGACCCGTGTAACTCATCTTACTACTATGTTGTAGCCAAATGGTTTTAGTTTCCTCACCATATATGGGAAATCCATAATAACCATGAACATTACAACCGGACAAGGTACCATAAGCCGGAATGTCGAGGATCGCCCACATCACCATTGCTTTAAGTGTGAACTCTTAACCCTTGTGAGAGTCGAGCACCGTCATGCCTTTATCCCACAACTCTTTATGTTATTATATTAATGGGGCTAAGAATATATCAATATCATCACTTGGGACCTTCGAACCGGGTATCAATAAAGATAATAATGTGAACTCCTTTCTCATGCACAATGTCGAAAGGAGACTTAAAGGCGCCATGAGAACTGGCTAATAACTTTGACTAGTACTTAAATTACCGAAAGCCTTAAACCCATCATTTGATATTGCAAGACAAATGTTGCGCAGTTCTTTGCAAATTCATGGTGCCATGTATTTGAAATTTTCCAGACGAGTGAATCAATTGGATGACGTATAAAATTCCCACCCACCTCGCATTGAGCGTGCCATGTCATGGCCTCCACTATCCACATTACAATAAAAAATCATTTTAATCGTGGCCCATGGGTAAAATACTTCAAAACCTTTTTGTGACACCCCGACTAATTAAATACCGGGTAGCTACTCCTTTATTAAACTAAATCAAAATGCCAAGTTGGTTCAGTTAATAGCATCATTGTCGAAAACATTTTAAAAATTACTAACCACCTAGTATTTAAAAAGTATGTGCCAAATTTTAAGTTAAGTCTGATTAACATGCAAAAAGAATAATGAAGAATAATAACACCATTCACCATAACGAAGTAAATAGAATAAACATAACATAATGTAAATAAAGTCTGGAAGAAAACTCCTCACTACAATACCACAAACTGAAATAACTAAACTGAATACTGAAACAATACATTGCCAAAGTCTGAAAAACTGTAATGGAAAGATGTCTCTAATAGAAATGGGAAACATGCCCTACAACTGATAGATACTAAATCTGGAATCCAAATGATAGAAGCGTCTAAAAGCAAATCCCTGTAGCTTCAACAAACAGCTACAGCTCGTCACCTGAATGAGTATCCTATGCATGGTGTCCTTGTGGCTGGGCACCTAAAATGGTTTTACAAGAAAAATAGATTTGAAAGAAAACGGGTCAGAGCCCGAATGTGGAGATATTTTAAAAACCTGCAAGTGCTTTAAAAACATTTAAAACATTAAATGCAAAGTACTGTTAGGACGTGCACTCACATGAAATTCTCATTTCTCGTCTAACTGTGCACTCCTAACGTAAGTACCCATCTAAAACGACACTAACCACTAGCTAAGTAACATCATATCTAGCTAGACTGTCATAGGTTCTACCCTTATTACTCGGTTCCCATAATCATTATAACGCTCGCAATTAAATAGGGGTTTAACGTAAACTCATATGCTCAATGTGCAATATATTTCACTATCAGCTAACCCATTATGTTTTTTTTCTCGAAACAATACCGTAATTATATTCACAACATTAACGTGAAGGTTCCCATTAATTAAGTGTATATTATTCACATCATAAATATACAATACAAGCACCCCGAGAACTAAGCTGTGGTGCACACATACTCTGCTATCCATCCTGGTACATCACGTACATAAGGATCACATATTCCGAATCTCTCAGGAATAGTTCACAGATAACAACATCACAAATAATGGAGGCGAACACAGTCACATCACATGGGTCACGCACATACCTACGCTCCCACGATCAGCGAACTTATCAACATCCCAATAAGTCTTTCTATGACATATGTTCATCAAGGTAACCAGTCTAAATCCGGGCAACACAAGGATTAGAGGGCCCTATGCTAACGCAAACCTCCCGTGATAACAAGTATGGTAGGTATGTCATACACAAAAATCATATACCAATACTAAGTAAACACGTATCTTAGTAATCACTGTAATTTAATTGTAGTACATATCGCATTCTCGTACCAACTTAATATATATATAACTTATATAATCCTGGTCCACATTTATACGCGCCATAATTTATTCTCACGTCGTAGTAGGCACTCACGTCTCGACTCAAATGTCTATTTGATTTGATCTACACTTATATAATTTACTCCTCATTATATCCCAAACATCTCAAATATACCAATTACTCATCAAGGGAAGGTTATCACTACCTATACACAAGGTTACGGGGCACTCGGGATCAAAACAGGCTAAAAAGCCTAAACTGTCAACTCGTTCGAAGTCTCGTTCGAACGAGGTTGTTCGAATGAGAGTTCGTTCAAACGAACTGGGTCTTCTAACGAGATCTCGTTCGAATGAAAACTTCGAACGAATATCACTCTCGTTAGAACCCAGACTGTCAACTAGTTGAAGCTCGTTCGAACGAGCTCGTTCGAACGACCTGGGAAGGTCTTCTAACGAACGACCAGTTTCGAGCCCTGATTTCCTACTTTCGTTTTTCATCAATTCTTACTCCTCAAATCTCCTCTAAAATTCGTCCCAACAAGGTTTTAAGGTCTCTAATCAATCCTACTCATATCAAGGTTATAAACTAACGTATTTTAAGGAGTTAATTCATCCCAATCATCACTAAATCATCAAGGCTCATCACTTTCCCCCAATTTTTCAAGAACATAAACCCTAAAATTTTAAATAATGAATTAACCCAACTTAAATCCGTTTTTAGTTTCATCCAATAACTAATATCATCAGAAAAATCATCTACCTATCGTTCTACATGCAATTTTCCTCAAGATTTCAAGTTCTAAGTTCCAAACTACATGGCTCTTCATATTTCACCAAGAACAAATCAATTTTATTAAATTCCTACGCATAGAAAGAGCATTCTCTGAAATTAAATGGAATTAAATCACTTGCCTTAAGTTTATCTCTGATTTTGATGACGATGAAGAAGCTCTCTCCCTCTCTTTCTGCAGAATTCCTTCTCTATAAGCTTCCTTATCCAAAGGTGGCTATGGTGGCTAGGGTTTTCTTTGGGAAAGTTGGAAACCTAATTTGATAACCTCCGTAGCTTATTGGGTCATTAAGGGTTGGTTAGTGGGTTTAGTGGGTCTATTACCAATCAGATAAAGACTCCTAATTTTCGTCATTAATAATTCCCAAAAATACAATATTACCAAACTACCCTTATAAGATGCCGGTATGGCCTAAAAATACCCCGGGACCCAAAATAAAACCCCGGCTAGTGTTTTCGGACTATCTCGACCCTTCCGGATAACCCGTTATGTTTTTTTTCGAAACAATACCGTAATTCTATTCACAACATTAACGTGAAGGTTCCAATTAATTTAGTGTATATTATTCACATCATAAATATACAATACAAGCACCCCGAGAACTAAGCTGCAGTGCACACATACTCTGCTATCCATCCAGGTACATCACGTACATAAGGATCACATATTCCGAATCTCTCAGGAATAGTTCACAGATAACAACATCACAAATAATGGAGGCGAACACAGTCACATCACATGGGTCACGCACATATCTACGCTCCCACGATCAGCGGACTTATCAACATCCCAATAAGTCTTTCTATGACCTATGTTCATCAAGGTAACCAGTCTAAATCCGGGCAACACAAGGATTAGAGGGCCCTATGCGAACGCAAACCTCCCGTGATAGCAAGTATGGTAGGTTTGTCATACACACAAATCATATACCAATACTAAGTAAACACGCATCTTAGTAATCACCGTAATTTAATTGTAGTACATATCTCATTCTCATACCAACTTAATATATATATAACTTATATAATACCGGTCCACATTTATACGCGCCATAATTTATTCTCACGTCGTAGTAGGCACTCACGTCTCGACTCAAATGTCTATTTGATTTGATCCACACTTATATAATTTACTCCTCATTATATCCCAAACATCCCAAATATACCAATTACTCATCAAGGGAAGGCTATCACTACCTATACACAAGGTTACGGGGCACTCGGGATCAAAACAAGCTAAAAAGCCTAAACTGTCAACTCGTTCGAAGTCTCGTTCGAATGAGGCTGTTCGAACGAGAGTTCGTTCGAATGAACTGGGTCTTCTAACGAGATCTCGTTCAAACGAAAACTTCGAATGAACATCACTCTCGTTAGAACCCAGCCTGTCAACTCGTTACAATCTCGTTCGAACGAGCTCGTTCGAACGACCTGGGAAGGTCTTCTAACGAACGACCAGTTTCGAGCCCAGATTTCCTACTTTCGTTTTTCATCAATTCTTACTCCTAAAATCTCCTCTAAAATTCATCCCAACAAGGTTTTAAGGTCTCTAATCAATCCTACTGATATCAAGGTTATAAACTAACATATTTTAAGGAGTTAATTCATCCCAATCATCACTAAATCATCAAGGCTCATCACTTTCCCCCAATTTTTCAAGAACATAAACCCTAAAATTTTAAATCATGAATTAACCCAACTTAAATCCGTTTTTAGTTTCATCCAATAACTAATATCATCAGAAAAATCGTCTACCTACCGTTCTACATGCAATTTTCCTCAAGATTTCAAGTTCTAAGTTCCAAACTACATGGCTCTTCATATTTCACCAAGAACAAATCAAATTTATTAAATTCCTACGCATGGAAAGATCATTCTCTGAAATTAAACGGAATTAAATCACTTGCCTTAAGTTTATCTCTGATTTTGATGACGATGATGAAGCTCTCTCCCTCTCTTTCTGCAGAATTCCTTCTCTATAAGCTTCCTTCTCTAAAGGTGGCTATGGTGGCTAGGGTTTTCTTTGGTAAAGTTGGAAACCTAATTTGATAACCTCCGTAGCTTATTGGGTCATTAAGGGTTGGTTAGTGGGTTTAGTGGGTCTATTCCCAATCAGATAAAGACTCCTAATTTTCGTCATTAATAATTCCCAAAAATACAATATTACCAAACTACCCTTATAAGATGCCGGTATGGCCTAAAAATACCCCGGACCCAAAATAAACCCCCGGCTAGTGTTTTCTGACTATCTCGACCCTTCCGGACGCGTTGGCGCACTCAAAACGACCATACGGTTAATAGAATTTAAATTCACTTTTATAATCAAAATAATTATATCCTGACGCGACTGTCACCTGCGTCCCAATACAATGACCAAATTGTCGTATATCAATCTCACGAAAAATTCCATAATTTAATATTCATATAACATCACATATACTCAATATAGTCAAATACCAACTCACATCTCACTAGTATTTTACCCGGATTAATTTCCAATTAATTCTCATTTAATTAATTAATCCCAAAATAAATATTGCCAAAAATACGGGGTATTACATACTTCCCCCCTAATAACAGAATTTCGTGCCGAAATTAGGAACTAGAAAGTACCTGGTAAGAACAACTCTGGATAACGTTCGCGCATCTCATCCTCGCGCTCCCATGTGGACTCCTTGACATTGTGATGTCGCCACTAAAGACGCACTAACGGGACTATCTTTGACTGCAGTTTCCTCTCACTTTGGTCCAAAATAGCAATCTGCCCCTCCTCGTAGGAGCTATCCGGCTGGAGATCGATGTCCTCCACAGCAATGTGAGAATGAGCCAAATTATCTCTAAGGTATTTCCTTAGCGAGTAAATATGGAACACATCGTGAATCCGATGCAAATGCTCCGATAACCCAAGTCTATACGCAACCGGTCCGATCCGCTCAATAATAGGAAACGGCCCCACATACCTCGGTGCCAACTTCCCTTTCTTCCCGAAATGCATAATCCCCTTCATAGGGGATACTCTGAGCAAAACCTGGTCCCCCACTTGGAACTCCCTGAAAAATCTCTTCGCATCAGCATAACTCTTCTGCCTGTCTTGAGCTACCCGAATGTGACTCCGAATCAACTCAATCCTTGTCGAAGTATCCTGAATCACTTCCGGCCCAAGTGGTTTGTTGTCCCCCACCTCTAAACAACATGCTGGGGAACGACAAGGCCTACCGTACAACGCCTTAAACGGAGCCATGCCAATAGTGAATTGATAGGAGTTGTTGTAAGCAAACTCCACCAGTGGAAGGTACTGCTCCCATCCACCCCCAGAGTCAATAATGCACATGCGTAGCATGTCCTCCAACATCTGATTTGTGCGCTCGGTCTGCCCATCGGTGTGCGGATGATAAGCCGTACTCAACCGCAATTCCGTGCCCATGGCCTCCTGGAAACTCTCCCAAAACCGCGAAACAAATATCTTAACTCTGTCAGACACGATATTTAGGGGCACACCGTGAAGTCTCACAACCTCTGAAATGAAGAGCTGGGCATACTGTCCCGTAGTGTAGTCAGTCCTTATGGGTAAAAAGTGAGCGACTTTGGACAATCTGTCCACAATTACCCAAACGGAGTCGTGACCCCTCTGCGACGTAGGCAACCCCGTGATAAAGTCCATGGATATGCTCTCCCACATCCACACCGGGAGCTCCAACGGCTGTAGCAGTCCTGTCGGTCTCTGATGATCCACTTTTACAAGCTGACAAGTGGCGCATTTCGAAACAAACTCAGCGATATCTCTCTTCATACCGCTCCACCAATACTGGCGTCTCATGTCTTGGTACATTTTATCCCCTCCGGGATGTACCGCGAACCGTGAGCCGTGCGACTCTGCCATCACATCGTGTCGCAATTCCTTCCCTTCTGTAACCACCAATCTCCCATTGAAGCGTAATCCCCCGTCTGAGCTAACGGTATAGGACTCAGCTCCCTCTGCTAGTAATCGAACTATCTGCTCCTGACAGAACGAGTCATTAGCCTGTGCCCGTACTACCTTCGTGACAATCTGCGGTGTAATAGTGATCATAGACATGAAAGATCGGACCACTGCATCCTGGTGTCCCAATTCCTTCCACTTGGCCTTCCACACTTCCGCCACTTCATCTGTTGGCCTACGGCTCAACGCGTCTGCCACCACGTTAGCCTTACCCGGGTGATACTGGATGTCGAACTAGTAGTCTTTCACAAACTCAAGCCACCTACGCTGCCGCATATTTAACTCCTTCTGTGTGAACAGGTACTGTAGGGACTTGTGGTCCGTGAACAATTGGAACTTCTCCCCCAAAAGATAGTGCCTCCAAATCCATAGGGCAAATACCACTGCCGCCAAAGCCAAATCATGCGTGGTGTAATTCTTTTCATGAGGCTTAAGCTTACGGGAAGCATAAGCTATGGCCTGTCTCTCCTGTTGTAATAAACCTCCAAGCCCTTGCAAAGACGCATCGGTGTAAACCAAATACTCAACTCCCGGTCTCGAGAATGCTAACACAGGTGCTGAGGTCAATTTATCCTTCAAATCATCGAATGCCAACTGACAGGCATCACTCCAGATGAATGGCACAACCTTACGAGTCAGATGTGTCAAAGGACCTGCTATCTTCGAGAAACCCAGAATAAACCTCCTGTAGTATCCTGCTAGACCCAAGAAACTATGAATCTCAGTCGGTGTCATGGGCTGTCCCCACTCCCTCACCGCGGATACTTTCCCCAGATCAACAGATATCCCCCGGTCGAAAATAATGTGTCCCAGAAACTGGACCTCCTTCAACCAAAACTCGCACTTCTGAAATTTTGCATACAACTCGTTCTGACGCAGCGTCTGCAAAACTTGTCTCAAATGCTCGGCGTGCTCCTCCTCTGTCTGGGAGTAAACCATAATATCATCCATGAAGACAACGACAAACTGAACTAGGAAATCCCTGAACACTCTATTCATCAAGTCCATAAACACTGCTGGAGCGTTGGTCAAACCAAAAGGCATAACCCGAAACTCGTAAGAACCATATCTCGACAAGAATGTAGTCTTCGAGACATCCTCCTCCCTGATACGCAACTGATGGTATCCCGATCTCAAGTCAATCTTTGAGAAGAAAGAAGCTCCTCTCAACTGATCGAATAGGTCATCGATTCGAGGCAACGGATACTTATTCCATATCGTGACCTTATTCAACTCTTGGTAGTCCACACACAGTCTTAGTGAACCGTCCCTCTTCTTCACAAATAAAACTGGAGCGCCCCAGGGTGAGGTACTCCTGCGAATAAATCCCTGACCTAATAGCTGCTCTATCTGATCTCGTAGCTCTCGCATCTCTGCCGGAGCCATACGGTACGGTGCGCGTGCTATAGGTCTCGTACCTGGTAGTAAATCTATAACAAAGTCTATCTCTCGACTGGGGGGTAGGCCTGGTATCTCCTGAAACACATCTGAATACTCCCTGACAACTGGGATAGAATCTAAAGGAATCACAACCTCCTTATAGGTATCCTCCTCTATGTAATACAGATGAGCGGTCGATCCTCCCTCTGGGCGAGGCATTGCCACTACAAACATCTCTTGCCCCGGAATGGCAAAAACAATGCTCCCGCTGAAGCAATCAATCATGGCCATATAATCTACGAGCTAATCCATACCGATAATCACATCGTGAACATGCATATCCAATACCAACATGTCTGTAGGTAATACCAAACCACCAATCTCTACCCCCACTCCCCGGCATATAAAGAAAATAAGCGACCCACTCCCCAAAGGTGAGTCGACACACGTCACTGTGCTCTCTGCCGTAGCTAACAATCCTAAGGCTTTCGCGAAGTGTGTAGCTATAAAATAATGTGTAGCCTCTGTATCAAATAATACTCGGCCCATAGTGCCATGGATAGGAAACGTACCCTCAATCGCGGGCGGTGCCTGTGGAACTGCTGCCTGGTGGACGTTATAGACACGTCCATACTGTAGCTTCCCCTGCTGAGTTGGGACTGCTGGAATGGGTGGCAATGCTGCCATCTGTGGCGGTGCGGGGAGAGCGGCGGGAAACATAGGCCTTTGTGGCGCCTGGCGAGCACCCTGCTGCTGCTGCTGTGGGATCCCTGCCCCTATCAGGATAATCCTATCGTTTATGGCCAGTCTTGCCACAAACAAAACACTTCCCTGGGAAGTTCCCTCCTCGCTGCCCCTGCTGTCCCTGTCCCTGGTGGCCGTTACCGTTCCTCCCTTGGCCCTACTGGCCCTGGTGAAACTGCTGCCCATTCTGCCCTTGTTGGCCCTGATGGCCGTTTGGACCCTGATGGCCCTGACAGAAACCTCCCTGTCCGTTCCTATAGTTCCCTGATCTGAACCTCTTCTGATCCCCCTGTTGAGAACCCTGCTCACCCTGTCTCTGCCCCTGAACAGATTGTGCCCCACTAGCACCATGTTCTCCAGTCCTGCCCTGATGGCTAGACTCTCCAGATCTCTTGCCCTCAGTCATATGAAAGCGGTGATACTGGCAGTGTAACAAAGTATCGTTAACCACATCAGAATACGTGGCCAATGAAAGGTTCCCTAACAGATGCTGACGGATCCTCCATGTCAACCCGTCAGTGAATTTCTCAATCTTCTTCTTCTCTGTTGGTATCTCATCCGGAATGATATTCAACAGATTTGTGAACTCGGCCTCATACTCGGCCACGGTCTTACCCTCTTGCCTCAGATTCATCAGTTTCCTCCTCATTTTCATATGAACAGCGGACGGAAAGTACTTGCTGTCAAACCGCACCCAGAAGTCCTAAATAGTGAGAGTATCCCTCTCTTCCATGGTGGTAATAGACTCCCACCACTGCAGTGCAGATCCAAATAGCTTGAAAGTAGCTAGAACCTGCTTCTGAACATCCGTGCACTCATACATCCTCAAGTGCCTCTGCATATCCTTCCTCCACTGGCTCGAGACTACCACATCTGAGCTACCTGCAAATTCTGGGGGATGCGCTTTCTGAAAAGCGTCACGTACACGCTCCCAAGCAGACGTGAATGCATTTGCCTGTACGGGTGCGGCAACCGGCGCCTGAGGTGGTGCCTGCTGGACTACGATAATTGCGGCATTTACCGCTTGGGCTACTATAGCTGCAACCTCAGCGGCGTTCATCATGCCCTGAACTGGATCGGGCTGGGGTTGGGGCGTTGCATCCCTAGGAACTCGTCGTGCACGTCGTGGAGGCATCTGAAATAAGAATAAAGTTTATAAGTTCACTGTTTATAAACTTAAAATAGCTGAAGAACGAAGCATACACAAAAGGAGTACAACAGTCCTAAAATATAGGGCTCTATATCAAAGAAACTTAGCGGAAACATAATAGCCGTATAGATCCTAAAGGACACTAGAACCTGATGCTCTGATACCACCTGTGACACCCCGACTAATTAAATACCGGGTAGCTACTCCTTTATTAAACTAAATCAAAATGCCAAGTTGGTTTAGTTAATATCATCACTGTCGAAAACATTTTAAAAATTACTAACCACCTAGTATTTAAAAAGTATGTGCCAAATTTTAAGTTAGGTCTGATTAACATGCAAAAAGAATAATGAAGAATAATAACACCATTCACCATAATGAAGCAAATAGAATAAACATCACATAATGTAAATAAAGTCTGTAGGAAAAATCCTCACTACAATACCACAAACTGAAATAACTAAACTGAATACTGAAACAATACATGCCAAAGTCTGAAAAACTGTAATGGAAAGATGTCTCTAATAGAAATGGGAAACATGACCTACAACTGATAGATACTAAATCTGGAATCCAAATGATAGAAGCGTCTAAAAGAAAATCCCTGTAGCTTCCACAAACAGCTACAGCTCGTCACTTGAATGAGTATCCTATGCATGGTGTCCTTGTGGCTGGGCACCTAAAATGGTTTTACAAGAAAAATAGATTTGAAAGCAAACGGGTCAGAGCCCGAATGTGGAGATATTTTAAAAACCTGCAAGTGCTTTAAAAACATTTAAAACATTAAATGCAAAGTACATGTTAGGACGTGCACTCACATGAAATTCTCACCTCTCGTCTAACTGTGCACTCCTAACGTAAGTACCCATCTAAAACGACACTAACCACTAGCTAAGTAACATCATATCTAGCTAGAATGTCATAGGTTCTACCCTTATTACTCGGTTCCCATAATCATTATAACGCTTGCAATTAAATAGGGGTTTAACGTAAACTCAGATGCTCAATGTGCAATATATTTCACTATCAGCTAACCCGTTATGTTTTTTTCTCGAAACAATACCGTAATTATATTCACAACATTAACGTGAAGGTTCCCATTAATTAAGTGTATATTATTCACATCATAAATATACAATACAAGCACCCCGAGAACTAAGCTGCGGTGCACACATACTCTGCTATCCATCCCGGTACATCATGTACATAAGGATCACATATTCCGAATCTCTCAGGAATAGTTCACAGATAACTACATCACAAATAATGGAGGCGAACACAGTCACATCACATGGGTCACGCACATACCTACGCTCCCACGATCAGTGGACTTATCAACATCCCAATAAGTCTTTCTATGACCTATGTTCATCAAGGTAACCAGTCTAAATCCATGCAACACAAGGATTAGAGAGCCCTAAGCGAACGCAAACCTCCCGTGATAGCAAGTATGGTAGGTATGTCATACACACAAATCATATACCAATACTAAGTAAACACGCATCTTAGTAATCACCGTAATTTAATTGTAGTACATATTGCATTCTCGTACCAACTTAATATATATATAACTTATATAATACCGATCCACATTTATACGCGCCATAATTTATTCTCACGTCGTAGTAGGCACTCACGTCTCGACTCAAATGTCTATTTGATTTGATCCACACTTATATAATTTACTCCTCATTATATCCCAAATATACCAATTACTCATCAATGGAAGGCTATCACTACCTATACACAAGGTTACGGGGCACTCGGGATCAAAATAGGCTAAAAAACCTAAACTGTCAACTCGTTCGAAGTCTCGTTCGAACGAGGCTGTTCGAACGAGAGATCGTTCGAACGAACTGGGTCTTCTAACGAAATCTCGTTCGAACGAAAACTTCGAACGAACATTACTCTCGTTAGAACCCAGACTATCAACTCGTTAGAAGCTCGTTCGAACGACCTGGGAAGGTCTTCTAACGAACGACCAGTTTCGAGCCCAGATTTCCTACTTTCGTTTTTCATCAATTCTTACTCCTCAAATCTCCTCTAAAATTCATCCCAACAAGGTATTAAGGTCTCTAATCAATCCTACTCTTATCAAGGTTATAAACTAACGTATTTTAAGGAGTTAATTCATCCCAATCATCACTAAATCATTAAGGCTCATCACTTTCCCCTAATTTTTCAAGAACATAAACCCTAAAATTTTAAATCATGAATTAACCCAACTTAAATCCGTTTTTAGTTTCATCCAATAACTAATATCATCAGAAAAATCATCTACCTACCGTTCTACATGCAATTTTCCTCAAGATTTCAAGTTCTAAGTTCCAAACTACATGGCTCTTCATATTTCACCAAGAACAAATCAATTTTATTAAATTCCTACACATGGAAAGAGCATTCTCTGAAATTAAACGGAATTAAATCACTTTCCTTAAGTTTATCTCTGATTTTGATGACGATGATGAAGCTCTCTCCCTCTCTTTCTACAGAATTCCTTGTCTATAAGCTTCCTTCTCCAAAGGTGGCTATGGTGGCTAGGGTTTTCTTTGGGAAAGTTGGAAACCTAATTTGATAACCTTCGTAGCTTATTGGGTCATTAAGGGTTGGTTAGTGGGTTTAGTGGGTCTATTCCCAATCAGATAAAGACTCCTAATTTTCGTCATTAATAATTCCCAAAAATACAATATTACCAAACTACCCTTATAAGATGCCGGTATGGCCTAAAAATACCCCGGGGCCCAAAATAAACCCCCGGCTAGTGTTTTCTGACTATATCGACCCTTCCGGACGCGTTGGCGCGCTCAAAACGACCATACGGTTAATAGAATTTAAATTCACTTTTATAATCAAAATAATTATATCCTGACGCGACTGTCACCCGCGTCCCAATAAAATGACCAAATTGTCGTATATCAATCTCACGACAAATTCCATAATTTAATATTCATATAACTTCATATATACTCAATATAGTCAAATACCAACTCACATCTCGCTAGTATTTTACCCGGATTAATTTCTAATTAATTCTCATTTAATTAATTAATCCCAAAATAAATATTGCCAAAAATACAGGGTATTACACTTTTATGGGACTTGTGAGCTCTTTTGATATTTTATAGGTTTTTCATTTACCTTCTCACTAACAACATATCTAGGCTCATCGCATACTGTACATCCGTCCTTCTCTCTGTGTTTGTTGCGATACAATGTGCAATCATACTTGCATGCATGATTAGATTTGTATTTCAATACCAAACCCTTCAAGATCGTCTTCATGGTAGGATAATTATCTAGTAGCGCATTCTCTTTTGTGAGAATTTCTTTAACCCACTTAAGAATTTATGTTACACTATTCCCAGACAAGCCAAACTGACTCTTCAAATTATGCAAACCAATCATTGCATATAATACCAAATTATCTTCATCACAATCTTTATACAACGGTTTAACCACATCGGCTTTCAACCGTATATATTCTTGGTCTCCTGGTAGTTCAGTATCAAATTATTCATTATGAGCATTATTTGTCTCCATGAGTTGGTGGTTTTGGTCGTGGTGGACTCCGTAAGCATCGTCAATTAGGTCGGTCAATGGACGATGTCTTGGTGAATCATTTACCACTTCCACTCATTGGTGTTCTGTTACATGGTCGGTTACTGGTAATTCTTCAGGAACATAAGGTTTCTCCGATATGTTCAGAGTTGTTCAGCAACCCGAGAAAGCGATTTATTTTTTTAGTTTAGGGAAAATGAAAATCGTTTACTGAGTTGTTCATAGATGTCATCTTTAATATCTTTATCTATGAGGTTTCAATTAACAGCTCCTCCCACTCCCACATTCATTTTTTCTAAGGACAAACACTGGGCTTTAAAATGTTGAACATGATTCTTTTCCCCCGTGAGGTTATTTCCCAATAAAGAGAATCCAATCGTCTTCTTCTCAATTGACCCACCAGTTTCATGAGCATTGGGCATGTTTGTTGGATTAGTGGGAGTACCTTGCCTACTGTAACTCGAAGTAGGGGAGTGAACAGTTTATAGAGTTGAGTATTGCTTAGAAATTGGTGATGAGAATTATCCATGTGGTTGTGTCACATTGTTGGTTATAGCATTGCTTCCATTACCACCCGACATTATCTAGAAAAATAATAAAAGTTCAATGTGTATATATAATAATAGATGCATAATTTCAAAGTTATGTAAGGACATGTTTTATAAATGTTCGGGTTAGTATCTAGGCATTTAAGATTTATCCTAGATTCTAGAATATATGTCTTATACCGCTACAGTCGGCTCGTATTTCGGGTTAGTATCTCAAAACGATCATATTTTGATGGCCTCAATCCGAATTCAGCATTGTTTCACACACCCATCTTCATCAACATCGTGCATCATGTTCATAGTTTTCAAAATCGTGCATAGTGGTATTCATCGTGTCATGGTATACATGATTCTAAAAATATTGGAAGACCGGATCAATCCGAATCTTGAGATAATCGAACCGATCAGGGTGGCTTTTTTATTCAGAAAATGTCTTCTGATTGGACCGATCCGGAGATGAAAAAAACTGAACCGATCTGGTTGGATATTCTATACAGGAATAGTCATATTTCCTAACTGATCCATTTAAAATGATAATCAAACCGATTGAATGACCGAACCGATCTGGTGAACCTTTTCGGATCGATCTGACGGGCTCAGAAAAATTCGGCGCATCAGATTTTGTTCTCTTCTATAAATTCCCACTTCGGATTTTGATTTGTTTAAGACTTTGATGGAACACTTTATTAACCTAATTCGACAAGTCTTTATATGTTTAAAACACAAACACTTTGATATTCACAAACACTCAGAATCATATATATGAATCGTTCTAAACCTAGTCATACCCATTCACGGAGCATTTTATGTTGAGAAGAGTGTTCTTTACACTGCTAAAATTGGAGCGTCTTGAAGGAGCTCTTACTGACGATAACGAACTAGTGACTGAGGGTCTTCGCTTGTCAAACTATATTTCTTTATGTATGTAAGTGTTTACAAAAAATATTGAAATAAAAAGGTTTTGCCCCTTTGGGGGATTTTTCCTATTTTTCTATATGTGATTGATCTTTGCATGATGTGAATATGTTGAATGTTGAATCAATCACTTTAAGATACATGACTTTAGTGTGTGTTTAAATCTAGATAGTTAAAAATTGGATTTAATTAAATTCTATTCTCTGGTTAAACCAAAAGCACACTCTCAAATTGGTATCAGAGCCAATTACACTATTTCACCATGTAATTTTCCGCAATGTTTTTTTATGAATATCAATTCGTTAAAAATTGATTTCTTGAAAAGGTGTTTGTTCAATTGGAAAAATCATTTAATAAAATTCCAGTTTTTGACGAGTCTAATTATGCATACTAAAAAGCCTGTATAGAATCCACTTTTATAGACATTAATGAACATGTGTGGATTCTTGTCGAAAATGGGTGGACACCCCACTATCACTATTGAAAACATGACAACTTTAAAATATGTGGCTCAATGGACCGAGGATGAATTTGAATGGTTCACGTATAATTCTAAAGGTCTTATTTCCATTTCTAGATTCGTCACTCCCGATGAGTTTCGTCACATAATGATGTGCACCGCGTCTAAAAAAGCATGGTATATTCTTCAACTTACCCATGAAAGAACGAACACTGTTAAAGAATCAAAACTGCAAAACCTAACTACACAGTTTGAGACTATAACTATTCTTGAGACTGAAGGTTTTGATGAATTATATGGACAATTGTCTGATGTAGTTGACACTAGTTTTAACCTTGGTGAGCACATTCCTAATGCATGTGTAGTTAAGAAAATCCTGCAATATTTGCCTAAGTGGTTTATCCCCAAACTCACTGCATTAAATTCTTTAGGAAACTTGAACACTATTAAATTAGAAGAATTTGTAGGTGATATTAAAACCTATGAAATAGATATGTTTCCTAAAGATGTTAAAGCAAAAGATAAAGGGGTAGCTCTTAAATCCCAAGCCAAAAAGAATTTTGAGTCAGTTAGGAGGAGGGTAGAATTAAATTAACGGAGTGAGGAAAATACGTCAAATTCTGATTTTGACTTCGATTTAGATGATTTGGCTTTATTTGCAAAGAATTTTATGAAATTTCTCAAGTTAAAAAATAGTGTCCAGGTTAATGATAAAAAGAAATTTGAGAAAAATAAAAATGTCAAGAATTTTGAAAAAGAAAAGAAAGACACACCCAAGAGAAACGATGAGAGATGATGTGAGTGTGAGGGTAAGGGACATAGAGCTTTTGAGTGTTCTACAAGGATGAACACACTAGACAAAGAAAAAGGAAAAGTTGTTCTTAATGCTACCTTGAGTGAAGAAAGCGAGGTCGAGCCGATGGATTCAGGAGAAGAATCATCGCATGAATGTAACTTCACCGCATTCATGGCTAGCCACGTGAGAGATTATGATGTACCTCACAACGATGAGGATGCCTCTTCACATGGAGACCTCGACACTGAAAGTGGGAGAGAGGATGCATGGGGTGAGAGTGAGAGTCACCTTTATCGAGCTTATGCTGATTTATATGATGATTCATTTAAAACCAAAAAGCGTAATAAAGGTTTAGTTCTTACGATTAAAGCATTAAAGAAAGAGTTAGGAGAGAAGAGAGAGATTGAGTCCTCCTTGTTCACCTCTCTGAGAGAGAAAGAGTATGTTTATGGAGAGAGAGATAGAGAAAGAGTTAGGAGAGAGAGAGAGAGAGAGAGAGAAAGGGGGGGGGGGAAGAAAGAGAGAGAGAGAAAGAGAATGAGTCCTCCTCGTGCACCACTTTGAGAGAAAGAGAGCCTGTATGTGGAGAGAGAGAGAGAGAGAGAGAGAGAGAGAGAGAGAGAGAGAGAAAGAGAGAGAGAGAGAGAGAGAGAGAGAGAGAGAGAGAGAGAGAGAGAGCTTATTTGGAGAGAGAGATAGAGAGCTTGTTTGGAGAGAAATAGAAGTGTTTCGAGATAGTCAAAGGGGACTTGACAAAGAAAGTGGCTAATCTGGCAAAAGACCTCTGTGTATCCAAAGAGGCTCATAAGATTTTGGAAGACCTTGTTGCCCAGCTCACTCACGATCTTGAAAGAGCATGGGAAATTAAGGTACAAATTGATGATAGATTTAGAAAGATGGGAAAGATGCTCCTCGCCCCTGGCTTAGGATTTGGTGAGAGGAATAGAATTGGTTTTGATGATGCATCCACTTCACAAATTGCACCTGGACCAGTCCCTAAGTGTACAACCTTATGGTCATCCCCCCAAACCCAAGAAAGTTATTAGGCTAAGAAAAACAAACTAAGGTAGGACTCAGACTATGTACTTATGTACTTATTGTAATAGGAAAGGCCACCTGGGAGAGTTTTGTTATAGTTTGGGTCGAACAGTGCGTACTTATGCTTCATCACACCCCACGAGTAATCTCACGAGACTAAGAGAGCAAGTTGAGTTTTTAGTCGCTACTGCTCATAATTTAATGGGAGAATTCCAACAGTTATCTGGACCGTCTATGGATACTACAAAATTTGTGACTAGAACCATCAACAACAAGGGTAGACAAAATGTTACCTCCACTTGGGTACCTAAAAATGACAACAAAAGATCTTATCGCTCATGTTACTCTGAAATCTCAGAATTCCTCACAATGGAATTTTGACTGTGGGTGTTCTAGAAACATGACTGGGAATGTCTCATTTTTTACCTCCTTAGTGGATCGTAAGGAAGGTAAAGTCACTTTTTATGATGGGCGCATGTATAGAATTATAGGACGATGTACCATCGAGATACCAGGGTTTCTTAAGCTAGAGAATGTATTGTATGTTAAAGGTTTGAAGGCAAACCTTCTCAGCATCAACCAATTGCATGACGCTGACTTTGCAGTTAAGTTTAATCGAGACGTTTGTAATTTATATGATCAAGATGGCAAAATTATATTGCAAGGGGTGAGGACAAAAGATAATTGTTATGGGATAATGCCCAAGTCCTTATTTGTCTGCAACAGTACCACAATCACTCTTATGGATCTGTGGAATCAACATCTAGGTTATGTGAACGTTAGAGATTTATATCGATTAGTGAAAAAGGACCCATTATACGGCTTACCATTTCTTGGAGTACCAGCTTTCGTAGTTGGTGGAACTTTTAGTTGGGAAAGACAATTCGTAGCCCCCATAGGAAGTTGAATTCCATTACTACCTCTGTGGTAATTGAGATAATTCACATGGATCTTATGGTCCCTACTTGTACAAAAGGTCTAGTTGGTAAGAGGTATACCCTCATGATGGTGGAAGATTTATGCAAATACTCAATCATAGATTTTTTTAGGGAGAAATCATATATTATAGAGTTCTTAATGACCAAGTGTCGTATCCTGCAAAACTAACATGGTGTCACTATTAATAGAATGCGTTGTGACAATGGCACTGAATTTATGAAGATCAAAGTAGATCTTTAGTGTGATAACCTTAGAATCAAACATGAGTTTTCAACCGTAAAGACCCCTTAGTAAAATGGGATGGTTGAGAGCAAGAATCGGACGATACAGGAGATGGCTAGATCTATGTTTCTTGGCCGTAAAGTTTCTAGGTGATTTTGGGCAGAGGCGGTGTCTACCGCATGCCATGCGATGAATAGGGTTTATTTGCATCCATACACACTTAAGTCACCTTATGAATTTTGGAATGGAAAGAAGCCCAACCTGGCATATTTTAATATCTTTAGGAGTAAATGATACATCGTACGGGATAGAGAGCAATTAGGAAATTTTTACTCTGAGAGCGATGAGGGAATACTGTTAGGATATTCATCGAATAGTAGATCACACCGCGTGTTTAACCTGAGAAGCTCTAAGGTTATGGAGTAAATTAACATCATCGTACAAGATGATGAACCTTCGACATTAGTTGACCCTAGCCGTTTGTGTTAGGATGAAGACCTTTATGGTAATGATCCCCTTATCCCTCACACACCGTGGGTGGACCCTACTCCTGTCTTAGGGGATACACTTTCTTGGGTTCTCAAGAGTAATGATCCTACTCCTATTCTGGAAGATCGCACTGTAGGGGTCAAGACTCGTGCTCAGCTAGAGAACGTTGTCATCCATGTCTACTACACGTCCAAAGTCGATACCAAACCCTATAAAGAAGCACTGAAGTATAAACATTGGATATATGTTATACAGGATGAGTTTCTTTAGTTTAGAAAGAAATATGTCTAGGAACTTGTTCCCCGAACTAGTGAGACTAACATTATTGGTACCAAGTGGATTTTTAAGAATAAAATGGATAAAAATGGTACGATTATCCATAACAAGTCTAGGTTTGTAGCTCGGGGATACACACAAATTAAGGGTTTAGACTTTGAGAAGACATCTGCTCATGTTGTGAGGCTTGAGTTCATCCGATTATTACTCACCATCGCATGTCATTTGAGCTTCAAGTTATATCAAATGGATGTCAAGAGTGCCTTTTTGAATGGTATTCTACAAGAGGAAGTTTACGTGGACTAACAAAGGGTTTGAAGACCCTTCACATCCAGGACACGTCTATTATCTGACAAAAGTTCTATATGGTTTGAAGTAAGCACCCCGTGCTTGGTACAAGAGGTTTACATAGTATCTCTTACCCGTGGCTTCAAGAAAGAGGGATTTGATCAGACATTGTTTATCTGGAGATATGATGGTGCTATTTTGGTTTCTTAATTCTATGTGTACTACATAGTATTTAGATCAACATGCTCCCAGCATGCTCATAGCTTTTAGGAGGAAATAAAGAGTGAGTTTGAGATGAGCATGGTTGGTGATCTTACATTCTTCCTTGGTCTCGAGGTTCATCAGTTAGAGGATGTGATGTTCATCTCCTAATCCCAATATGCTAGAGATCTCATGAAGAAATTTGGCTTGGACTTCGCTAATCACGCGTGTACACCATGAGTACATCTACAAAGCTTAGTAAGGACACTTTAGGTAAGGACATTGAGCCAACCTTGTATTGGAGTAAGATAAGTAGTTTTCTCTATCTGACTGCTAGTCGTCACGACATCGGCTTTAGTGTTGAAGTTTGTGCGTGATATAAGGCATCCCCCAAAGAGTCACAGTTACTCGCTCTAAAACATATTATCAAATACGTGAGTGGGACTCTTTCCTAAGTTATTTGGTATTCCTTTGATACCAATGACCGACTGTTAGCCTATTCGAATGTCGATTGAGTCAGGGATCTAGAATGATGTAGGAGAACTTCTGGTGGGTGTTTCTTCATTAGTTCTTCTCTTGTCTCTTGGTTCAGAAATAAGAAAAATTCCATGCCTTCGTCCACTACAAAGGCTGAGTAAATAGCCTGTAGGAGTTGTTGCAAGCAACTTCTGTGGATGAAGCAAATGCTAGAGGATTATGGGATATCACAGGACACCATGACCATTTCCTATGATAACACGAGCAGGAAACACATATCCCGCAATCCTGTCCAGCTTTTGTGCACAAAACACATTAGGATACTGTGACACCCCGCCTAATAAAATACCAGGTGATCAGTCCTATACCAAATTAAAACAGGAATCCTAGTTGGATCATCCTTAGCATTACTATCGAAAACTTTTTAAAACTTACTAACCACCTAGTATTCCAAAAGCTAGTGCCAATTTTAACTTTTTAATTAAAACAAAACAGTACATGCGAAAATAAATATAAACCAGACACACAACTGAATAATTAATTAAATAATTTTCCGAATAATCCACCGGCCACCAAAGTGAAATAATCCAATACAAATATCCAACACCGGAATAAAACAAATCTAAAAACTGAATAGAAAGTCTGGGCGACATGCCCTCAATAAAACTGAAACTGATACAAGATTCCTACTATAGGAATGAATGAACGATGCATCTAATCCAAACTCCTGCTAGCATCCACATATGCCGTAGCTCCGTATCCCTGGAATAGAATATCAATCATGGCGTCCCTGTGGCTGGACACCTAAAAGGTTTTGAAAATAGTTGTATAGCAAGGGTTAGAACCCAAAACATTTTGAAAATATTTAGCAAGTGAATTAAGTGCAGTAATTTAAAATGAATGAATGTTCTTCATATTTAAGTTAGTGTCGCACTCCCTTGTGGAGATTCTCACCCTTCCACTAATGTGCACACCCAACGGTTACCTTAACCCCACCTAGTTGTACTACCCCGTCCAACTAGTCCTGGTATAACCTCCCCTTACCATACAAATCTAACCCGAGTATAATGAATCCTGAATTATAAGTTATCTCATAATTAACTTAATTAATTCCTTCTTAAATAGTAGCATATAATTGTGTCACAAGTCATATAAAGTAAATACATCACACACTGTATTATTACCCACATATAATATTGAATACCATTATATGCGTACCTTTACTAAAACATCCACACATATATCACACGTACATCCATCCTTCTGAGTATACCCTCGCCGGATGATTCCTTCTAAAGTGATATCTCACTAGGTGTTCTCACATAACCTAGTTACCCAAGTTGGAATAGCTTACCAACCTGGCCCAAAACATAAACGAAGTGGCGACGATCATATTCCTTCCCTGAAAGTGAGATAATCCCCTCACCCGTATACCGGACGCTATGACATGGGGATATACTCACCCTACTCCTCAAGATAGGGGATTCACCCACATCGTGCAACCACCCTCGATAGCACTAGAGTATATAAATTAAATAAATATCTAATCACTGATATTTAATAGGACAATATATTAACATATATATATACTATTACAACACCGTATATATATACTATAAACCCCAGCTTTATCGTGTACTCAAAGATCCGTAAGACTAGCCTAAAATTTTCTGAGTCTATGTCCCGACTCTCTTAATTAATTTTCTCACTTAATAATTTATCAACTTCCCGAGTCTATGGTCCGACTCTAATATATTTAATTCACACCGCAATTAACTTATTACCTCCTCGAGTCTATCGTCCGACTCTAATTAAATTAATTAACACACCTATTAATTTAATACCTTCCTGAGTCTGCAAACAGACTCTAATTTAATTAATTAACACATCGATTAATTTAGTACTAATCCGAGTCTGTAGTCCGACTCTAATTTAATTAATTTACACATTAATTAATTTAATACCAATCTGAGTCTGTGGTCCGACTCTAATTTAATTAATTTACACATTAATTAATTTAATACGTTCCCGAGTCTAAAGTCCGACTCTAATTTAATTAATCTCACATTCATTAATTTAATACTTTCCTGAGTCTACAGTCCGACTCTAATTTAATTAATCTCACATTAATTAATTTAATATTTGGTGTCGCCCAACCATTATACCCGGACTCGCTCACTTGGACCGTAACTTACTATTTCTAGAGTCTATGTTCCTATCAAAAGGAAACACACAATAGGCATTCACAACTTAAGTAATCCAATAAAACAGTAGGTATTTACACAACCCACTTATTCATAATTGTACGTAATATATTCCTCTCTAATATTCACCGTACTTGTTTGCTTTACGAATTTATTTCACTTTCGTATTAATTCAAGTATTCACGCAACTCTAAGGGTCCTAGTTACCCCTTGTTATATCAATTCAGTAGTTACCCTTTTTAACCCACTGACCTAACGAATTTAAGCCCGCTCACCCTTTTACGTAATTATATTCTTATCATCTCGAACTAGAGTACGTCATGATCAAGACTATGATTCTCCACTTTAACTCTTTTACAAAATTAAAGTCCAACACTCAATCATATACCTACTTCCATATCATTATTCCATCAATATATTTCATCAAGGTCCCAAACACTTCCCCGATAAAATTTTAGACATTTGAGGTTTAAAAAGAAAAATCTCAAATTTTCTAGCAGATTAAATACCCTCTAGTAAAATTTTGATTTCTCCCTCTATAGAACTCCGATTGACCTGATTCCAAGATCATTGAATATCTAAGAGAAATACCTTTACAGGAATGTATGGTTCACACTCAAATTTGAAGTATAACTCAAATGGCATACGTTTAAAGTGGTGTCAAAAATTCTGACAAATTGACATCTTGTGTTCATCAATTAAACCCTAAGTCATTCAAGATTCATGTTCTTCATCCAAGAACTCATAAAGATTCCATGTTAATCATCAAATATATTCAAATTTCATTTTATCTTTACTTAGGGATATAAAATACACTTATTTCTTACTTTGAATCTCAACCAAGTATTCCATTAACAATTCCCCACTTTCACCCATTTATACCCAAAAACGAATTTTAATTTACACATCACTATGAAATGAATTGATTATCATCAATTTTGAAATCACAATAGTTAACCACTTGCATGAAATCGTTCGTAGGGTCTGATTCCGTTGGTGTAGAATGGTTGATGAAGAACACATCAATTAACCCCTTAATTTGGCTCTAAAATCCCAAAATTGGCTCTTGATTTGCTTTCCCCCAAATCCCTCTCAAAGCCTAGGTTCTCCCTTGTGTCTTATGACATTTTCCTTTCTTAAACCTAGGTCTTAAAACACTAATCTCGTTTTTATCGTAATGTGCCTAATTAAAATGGCCCAACTCACCCCGTGTGGGCTCAGTTATGCCCAAAAATACTTCGAGGCCCAATTACTACCCCCCGAGTACTCTTTTTTTATTATCTCAACCCATCCGGATGCAACCGTACCCTCAGAATTTCCATCCAAAATACTTTTTGACATATCCAAATTTCGACCTCAAAATGAGACACACATTAATTCAGACAATTAAACTTAAAGTCGCCAATTATAAATAATTCGGCTCACTAAAATAAATTCTCCAACTCATGAATTTAAGTTTCCCCAATTTAAATATTTATAAATCCCAAAATAATTAAATATTAATTGCTCAAAATTACGGGGTGTTACATACTCCCCTCCCCCCCCCCCCCCCCCCCCCACACACACAAAGGAATTTCGTCCTCAAAATTAGGATATGCCTAGTGCTCCAAGCTTCAAATATCACTCTATAGTCATGTACCTCTAAGCTCGCTATATTTATCTCTCCCTCTTCTAATCGTAACTTACACAAGTATGCATTTAAATTAACCAGGACGCCCATACACCCTATACCAGTGCATAACCGCACAAAATTTGCCTTAATTAACCAGGGTACCCGTGCACCCTATCCCCCTGCTTTACCGCACAAAAGTTATCCGACTATGCAAGTCGTATATATATATATATACTGCCTGGGGTACCCAACCCATGTACTAACGACCAAACATCTCCCCACTTCCAAAGTGGCGCTAAGTTTCATGCGTGGGACGTCTAGCAAAGCGAAATCCAAATAAGGAACCCCCCCGATACACTACTACCTAACATTGTCGATCGTCGAGATCCGTTAGACCCTCAGTCCGTAGCGCGTACCCCAAAATACTTGTCTCTTAACACAAAAGTATATAGGCTTACCCTCATGCTACCAAAGACAACATAAAATACCGCGCCCTTACTATCACTAGTTCTTGCGCTAAATAAACCCTGAGCTATCTCTTCCTGCTCATAAATAAATTTAACCACACTGATTCATTTTAGTAAACACCCTTACTTACTGGGATAAAATGTGAGAACACAAGACCTCACTTTGTGTCTATCGCACCACACAATATAACATATATGCTCACATAGACATAGGCTAAACGCCCTCTCATGTGATACCTAGTACCAATCATATCCTGGTGTTGCGAACACCAAAACTTACCCTCACTATTTACAGGAATTCAAATCCGCTGCTATCCAGTCGATACATGGGTAAATCATTAACCCTACTCCCAAAATTCTCGAAAGTAGTAAACCCCCGCATAAATCAAACCTTCTCTCAGTGTACACCCCCACTCTCTCGTGGATAACACCAAGGAACTCCGCAACCCCACGGAAAATATATACATATATATAATATTATTTCTATAGCCAGCGCACGCACTAAATTCGACTTACCCACGAAATCTAGTGAAAATAATTCTTGTATTGTGACACCCTCACTGTCACACCAAGTATACCCATTCCCATAGGATAAAAATAATTACCTCCATACTCCAGCTGCAATGTCTGATCCTCGGGGTCCGGAGCAGCTTCCCATTCCCCGAATGCACCCATGACTTGTTGTAGTGGTTGCACATTCAGGACCTCATCCTATAGTTGAACCCTTCCACGCTGAGGACCATCTCTTTTCACGTGTCCCGCTTCCCCATAAACAAAACACCTCCTACTAAATTCACACTGCCACTGATCCTTTCCTTATTGGCCTTATCGGAAGTCCTGGCGATCCTGTCGATAGACTCCAGACCTAAATTGCTTGGCCTGATTCCCCTGCTAAAAATCATGCCCCTGATGTCCCCTTGTCTGCTACTGAGATACCCCACTGGTACTGTTCCCTCCTGCTTCAACTGGCTGGCTAGTTTCCACTCCCCTCTTGCTTCCTTTATCGTGGAAGCGATATTCCTGAACATGCAGGAGTGCTGCCTTAAAGACATATATATAAGCTACTAACGCGGGATTACCAATCAAATATTGTCTGATCCTCCAGACCAACCCATCCACGAACTTTGACTTCTTTCTTTCTTCATCGCATACCTCAGTCAGTATAAAATATGCCAAACGAGTGAATTCTTCCTCGTAATCGGTCACTGAATGATCCCCTTGAGTCACCTCTATAAATTTTCTCCTCATTTCAGTCTCAAATGCTGGAGCAAAATACTTGCGGTCGAACCGCACCCAAAACTCGATAATAGTCCATGTATCCCTTTTCTCAACTGTAGTGATCGACTCCCACCACTGTAGCGCTGCTCCCACTAACCTAAAAGTGGATAGCATTTGCTTATGCACCTCATTGCAATCTACCATGCGTAGGTGACGCTGGATATCTCTCTTCCACTGACATGCTAGTACCACATCTAAGCCCCCTCGAAACTCTGGTGGATGGCCCTTTTAAAAGACCTCTGAGTACTTGCTGCCACCCCGACGGCCCCGAACGAGCCTGAAAATCTGGCACTACTAACACTTGTGACTGATCCCGTGGAAAGTACCTTGCCAGTGCGACTACCATCACTTCAACTACCTGCGCCACCAATTCAGCTACCTGTGTTATCGAAATCATCCCTGGCATTTGCTGCAGTGACTTTTGCTCCTGACGAGCCTCTCTAGTCTCATCTCACCTTGCTGCCCCAGCTACTCTCTCTCTCTTGGGCGGCATCTGGAATGAGAATCGAATCGTATGAGTTCACTCTCAATTATAAATTTGTTAGAAGAATGTATATGCGCATATGTATGAGAATACAACAATCCTATAATAGGGCTCTATATCAAAGATTGTTAAGCCAAAATGTGAAAAGGCGCACAGATCCTAAGGACACTAGAACCTAATGCTCTGATACCCTCTGTGACACCCCGCCTAATAAAATACCGGGTGATCAGTCCTATACCAAATTAAAACAGGAATCCCAGTTGGATCATCCTTATCATTACTGTCGAAATTTTTTAAAAACTTACTAACCACCTAGTATTCCAAAAGCTGGTGCCAAGTTTAACTTATTAATTAAAACAAAACATTACATGCGAAAATAAATATGAACCAGTCACATAACTGAATAATTAATTAAACAATTTTCCTAATAAACCATCGGCCACCAAAGGGACATAATCCGATACAAATATCCAATACCGGAATAAAACAAATATGAAAACTAAACTGAAAGTCTGGACGACATGCCCTAAATAAAATTTAAACTGATACAAGATTCCTACTCTATGAATGAATGAACGATACGTCTAATCTAAACTCCTACTAGCATCCACATATGCCGCAGCTCCGTATCCTTGGGATAGAATATCAATCATGGCGTCTCTTTGACTGGACGCCTAAAAGGTTTTGAAAATAGTTTTATAGCAAGGGTTAGAACCCAAAACATTTTGAAAATATTTAGCAAGTGAATTAACTACAGTGATTTAAAATGCATGAATGCGCTTCATATTTAAGTTAGTGTCGCACTCCCTTATGGGCATTCTCACCCCTCCACTAATGTGCACACCTAACGGTTACCTTAACCCCACCTAGTTGTACTACCCCGTCCAACTAGTCCTGGTATAACCTCCCCTTGCCATACTAATCTAACCCGAGTATAATGATTCCTGAATTACATGTTATCTCACAATTATATATATATATATATATACTATTACTACACCGTATATATATACTATAAACCCCGTCTTTATCGTGTACTCAAAGATCCGTAAGACTAGCCTAAAATTTTCTGAGTCTATGTCCCGACTCTCTTCATTAATTTTCTCACTTAATAATTTATCATCTTCCCGAGTCTATGGTCCGACTCTAATATATTTAATTCACACCGCAATTAACTTTTTACCTCCTCGAGTCTATCGTCCGACTCTAATTAAATTAATTAACACACCAATTAATTTAATACCTTCCCGAGTCTTCAATCTGACTCTAATTTAATTAATTAGTACATCGATTAATTTAGTACTAATCCAAGTCTGTAGTCCGACTCTAATTTAATTAATTTACCCATTAATTAATTTAATACCAATCCGAGCCTGTGGTCTGACTCTATTTTAATTAATTTACATATTAATTAATTTAATACGTTCTCAAGTCTAAAGCCCGACTCTAATTTAATTAATCTCACATTCAATAATTTAATACATTCTCGAGTCTACAGTCCGACTCTAATTTAATTAATCTCACATTAATTAATTTAATATTTGGTGTCGCCCAACCATTATACCCGGACTCGCTCACTTGGCCCGTGACTTACTATTTTCGGAGTCTATATTCCTATCACAAGGAAACACACAATAGGCATTCACAACCCAAGTAATCCTATAAAACAGTAGGTTACACAACCCAATTATTCATAATTGTACGTAATATATTTCTCTCTAATATTCACCGTACTTGTTTTCTTTACGAATTGATTTCATTTTTGTATTAATTCAAGTATTCACACAACTCTAAGGGTCCTAGTTACCCCTTGTTATATCAATTCAGTAGTTACCCTTGTTAACCCACTGACCTAACGAATCTAAGCTCGCTCGCACTTTTCTGTAATTATATTCTTATTATCTCGAATTAGAGTACGTCACAATCAAGCCTATGAATCTCCACATTAACTCTTTCACAAAATTAAAGTCCAACACTCAATCATAGACCTACTTCCATGTCATTATTACATCAATATATTTCATCAAGGTCCCAAACACTTCCCCGGTAAAATTTTAGACATTTGAGGTTTAAAATAAAAGTCTCAAATTTTCTGGCAGATTAAACACCCTCTAGTAAAATTTCGATTTCTCCCTCTACATAACTCCGATTGACCTGATTCAAATTTCATTGGATAGATAAGAGAAATACCTTTCCAGGAATATATGGTTCACACTCGAATTTGAAGTACAACTCAAATGGAATGCGTTTAAAGTGGTGTCAAAAATTCTGACAAATTGACATCTTGTGTTCATCAATTAAACCCTAAGTCATTCGAGATTCTTGTTCTTCATCCAAGAACTCATAAATATTCCATGTTAATCATCAAATATATTAAAATTTCATTTTATCTTTACTTAGGGATATATAATACACCTAGTTCTTACTTTGAATCTCAGCCAAGTATTCCATTAACAAATCCCCACTTGCACCCATTTATACCCAAAAACGAATTTTAATCTACACATCACTATGATATGAATTGATTATCATCAATTTTGAAATCACAACATTTAACCACTTGCCTGAAATCGTTTGTAGGGTTTGATTCCGTTGGTGTAGAATGGTTGAAGAAGAACGCACCAATTAGTCCGTTAATTTGGCTCCAAAATCCCCAAATTGACTCTTGATTTGCTTACCCCCAAACCCCTCTCAAACCCTAAGTTCTCCCTTTTGTTTTCTTCCATTTTCCTTTCTTAGATTTAGGTCTTAAATCACTAATCCCGTTGTTAGCCTAATGGGCCTAATTAAAATGGCCCAACTCACCCCGTGTGGGCCCGGCTATGCCCATAAATACCCCGAGACCCAATTACTACCCCCGGGTACTCTTTTCTGACTATCTCGACCAATCCGGATGCAACCGCACCCTCAGAATTGCCATCCGAAATACTTTTGACATATCCAAATTTCAACCTCAAAATGAGACACACATTAATTCGGAGAATTAAACTTAAAGTCACCAATTATAAATAATTCCGCTCACTCAAATAAATTCTCCAACTCATGAATTTAAGTTTCCCCAATTTAAATATTTATAACTCCCAAAGTAATTTAATATTAAATCCTCAAAATTACGGGGTGTTACACATACCCGATCACTTTTTTCGTGAGCTTGCAAAACAAACGGTCGTACGCTTGAGTTTTGTATCTACCGACCTTCAGTTAGCCGATATTTTCATGACGCCTTTAGATGCCCTTAGATTTGAGAGTCTTAAGAGATATTTAGGTATTTGTATAGTTGACTGTGGGGTTCTCACCATGTCTAGAGTAGGATGCATTTTTTCATGTTCATATCCTCTGATTCATATCTCCAGATTGTATCATGTGTATCATTATTTGTTTGATTTTTATTTTTGTTTTTTAAAAAAATTGAAAATTTCAATAATATTTTCATTTTATAACTTTTTAAAAAAAAAGAGTTTTGTATTTTGTTTACACCATTCGTGGATAAACATTTAAGATAGCCATAGTCACAACTTCAATTCATATTCCATGTGACTGTTTTATAGTGATTTGAGAGGCTATATCATTTAATCCATGTGGTTTACATTATTTGGAGTCTTTGAGATGTGATTAGTGATATCTTCTACATGTTTGGCTCCTTATCTACTTTATTTTACACATGCACGAAATTATTTGAGTATTGTACTTGTCATTCACATATTGTCTTGAATGTTTTCATCTCAATTTTGTCTATACAAGGACCAAACTGTGATCAAACTTGAAAAGATAGTAGTACATGTAATAACCATTTACCGTGAGGATTTAATTAGAACAAAATATGATGAGTGAATCACAAGAAAAGGCTATGAGAGTTCAAAATTTACTCATCATAAAGCCACCATTTGAAAAAAAGCCCAAAAAACCAAGTGCCTATAAAAAGAAATATATGCCAAATCAAATGGGCCAATAAGTTTTAGTTTCATCACCTCAAAAGAAAAATATAATGTTTAATTATTTTTGAGGGAGTTTGGATGGAAAGAAATGAAAAACGGGTTTGCATGTTCTTGAAAGTCTTGAAAAAACGTTTCAAATGTTTTGGAAGTTATTGGTGTTGAAATCACTTTGACCTTTGATTTGCTGATTTGATTGAGTTACTTTCTTTTAATTCCATAATTTTTACACCTAAGTAAGATGTTGAGTTCATTCATTAGGAATATACATCATTCATTGGACAAATATGTTATGGTTGTATGTGTTGATTTTCCTATCAAATCTATTCACAACTTTTATGGTTGTATGCTTGTATGTGTTGATTTCCGCTATCATCGACTTGGTTGTTTTAGTGTTATTTATTGGTGTGATTGTTTGTTGTATATTTTATAACAAATATTTTGAAAATTCAAAAAGAGAAAGTGGTTCTTCTTGTGTCAATCTCCATTTGCATTTATTTATGCTCTTCTTTTTGTTTATTGGGGGACATCATAAAAGGGGGGAGAACGAATTATGGGGGAGATATAACTTAATGTTCTAATGATTTAAGATTAATTTAATATTTCATTTTTCTTATCATTATATATCAAACTGTTGTGCATCATGTGTATCTGTTTCTTGCCTCATCTGTGTAGGTACCAAATTGAGGATTCTGTTTGCACACCCTGATGAGGACAAAGAAAGTTTGAAGGGTTTTGAAGATTTGAAGATGATAGAAGACATGTCATACATTTAGTATTTCCAATTTTGGGGTTTAATGGGGATATTACTTTGTAGGACATTTGTTTTGTTTGGGGAACATAATTTGGATTTTTTATGTATGTACCGGCATAAACATAGGGGGAGATTTTTAAGGATAAGTTTTATAAATGTCCGGGTTAGTATATAGTCATTTCAAATTTATCTTAGGTTCTAGAATATATTTTTTATACCTCTATAGTCAGCCCGTCTCAGCACGATCATATTTCGATGGCCTCAATCCGAATTCGGCATTGCTTCACGCACCCATCTTCATCAAAATCATACGTCATAGTCATAGTTTTCAACATCGTGTGTAGTGGTATTCATTTTGTCATGGTATAGAAGATTCTGAAAATATTGGAAGACCAGACTAATCCGGATCTGGAGATAATTGAACCGATACGGGTGGCTTTTTCATTTAGAAAATGTCTTCTGATTGGACCGATCCAGAGCTGAAGAAAAATGAATAGATGCGGTTGGTAATTCTTTACAGGAATAGTCATATGTTCGGATCGATCCGTTTAAATTAATTGGGATGATCGAACTGATTCGATGATCATTTTCAGACCGGTCCGACGGGCTCAGAAAAATCCAGCACATCCGTTTTTGTTCTCTTCTATAAATTCCCACTTCAGAGTTTGTTATGTTTAAGACTTTTAGGGAACACTTTATTAACCTAATTCGACAAGTCTTCATATGTTTCAAAAACAAACACTTTAACATTCACAAACACTCGTAATTATATATGTGAATTATTCTAAACCTAGTCATACCCATTTGTGGAGCATCTTGGGTTGAGAAGAAGGTTCTCTACACTACTGGAATTGGAGCGTCTTGAGGGAGCTCGTGATGATGAAAATGAACCGGCCCTTGAGGGTCTTCTCTTATTAAACTGTATTTCTTTATGCATGTAAGTGTTTACAAAACATATTGAAATAAAAAGGTTTTGACCCTGTATACACCCCATTCTGTTACCCCCTAACTCTCTTTAGGTCCCGAGTACCTCCCCTCATCACTACAAACCTAGGTCATGTCCCGAGTACTGACTTAGAAGCCATCGGGCATTCCTGGGCTCAGTTTGACCAAAAAGACAAACTCTTCATCTCAACCAAGACTCAATGAATCTTCATAGGCACTGAATACCCTTTCCAATGGTTTGTCCAGTGTGCAATTCTGACTTACCATGCGGACAAACGATCCGTTTGCATCCAAAACCAGACCAGAGGCCACCGAGAGCTCCCGGGCTCTGTTTGACCTATGTCAACTCTTCAGCTTGACTGAGGCTATATGAATTTTTTAAGGGCACTGAATCCCCTTTCCAACGGTCCATCCCGTGAGACAATTCGAACTTTTCATACGGATGAACGATCCGTTTGACTTTGAGAGGTCACCGAATGCTTCCCGTGCCCTGTTGACAAAAGTCAACTCTCCAAATCGGGTCAAACTCTTGGGAATGTCGAAGTACATCTCCTAACCTTTCCAATGGTCCGCCCCGTACGTGATTCAGACTTACCATACGGATGAGCGATCCGTTTATGTCCGAACGATTCCCCGTCCAATGGACCGACAAACGCTTCCGAGCCATATTTGGCCCAAAGTCAACTCTCGAACCCGGGAGCGGTCCAAAGGACTTTAAAACGTCTCTAAATTGCCTTTCAAACGGTATTCCCTATGCACGATTCAGACCAACGGATTTCCCTCGGCAGCTAATTTTCTGAAAAAGCCTGAACGCACTACCAAATGGCAAGTTCCAGACCCTGCCTATCGGCACCTGTCGATAGGCAGTGGCATGCCAATGCCGATTGGGAGTCACCTGGGCCTATAAAAGGAGGCTTTCACCTCATTTTCAAGGAGAGCCCAGATCTGATAATAATCTCTCTAAGCAAATCCCAAAAACCTCTCTCGAGGGCAACGTGATTTCAACTTCCAAATCCCTTTTTTACTTCACTTTTCATCAAACTTGGTGAATTATCCACTCTCCATCATCATCCAAGTGCAAGGGCTGCTCTCCAACATTCAAGATCTTCAAGAAGGTCCAACTTTCTCAAACGCTCTCTTAATTTCTCTTAAATTCCCAATAACATGTTTTCTTACTTAGCACTTTTATTATCTCATCTCACACATCCTAATATACTTTTTATTTAGTATTATCGCACATCTCGTATTTTCATATAAATAAAAACCCAAAAAACAAGAAAAATAGGGTTTGCTCATAAGTTTCAAGTAGGAATTCTCACACTTTTTCCACACTTTTCTCACAACTAAAACACTTTTTTCTACACACACACTCATAAATAAGAGATCCCACATTGGGATTTATGGTATAAACCCCACCCCTCGTTTAGTATGCGAACTACGTGGACTTTGATGCCTTTATAGGCTAAGTAGGCGTCTCGAGGTAAAACCCGAGACTCTAGTCCTCTCTTTCACCTTTTCTTTTACTTCTTATTTTCTCTAAACCTAATATTCTTATATTCTATATGCTCGTTCTTAATGACGTATTACTCCATATGCGTTATCGTTCCATTATAACGATCGACGTAGGGGTAATCGCGTAAATCTTATCTTTCTAATATTATTCTTATATCTTCCTACGGATGATTCTCTTTATATTTTCCATGATACAAGTCGAGGATTCCTACCACCATTCTATATATACACATCCACACATATCATGGGGGGGAAACATAAAGGAATATAGAAAATATCCATGAGAGACCGAAAGGGCGGAATGGGTGCCTAACACCTTCCCATTTCATAACTAAGCCTCCGAACCCTTCTCGAAATTATATTGGTTTCGCACGCACCAGTATGTCTTTGGATGCCATCCTTCGGGGTGGCTTCCCCTTGTTCTTTTGTCTGTTTTGAGTAAAATAGACTGGAGACTCTGAATCTCTCTATATTTTTACACCACAACTCAAATGACGCCGGCTGAAGCGCTCCCGAGAGGGACGCGCGGGACCCGAAGGATCCTCCCTCCATGCACCCACTGGCCCGCACGGCGAGGATCGGGGATGGCCACATTGCCGACTCTGCTGGGGATATCTGTTTTTTGGTTTTGAGGCCTTAACTCTATTTACATGGATGCTATATTTGTTTATCTTCCCCCATATCCGCATGTTCCCCTTTTCCTTATGTATCCCATGCTTATGCTTATATTCACACACTTGTAGAAATTTCTCCATGTAGACTTCACACCACTTGCACTTAGGATCACATATATCCCCATGTTGCATGCATCGCCCATCCATACTTGGTGTACCTTTTGGGGTACTTGTACTTTGCTCCCTGTTTGGCACAATCAAGAAAGGCATTCTCATTATAAGATACTAATAAGAGAATCATGCATTATTCACACAACATCACCAAAGAGCATTGTTATTGACCAAATTTTACCCAGTAACTGGAGACTTCATGATGGGCGCTGGTTTGGTAGGTCATAGTTAACCTAAGCGATATGACTCTCACCTTCCATTGGCTAAGTACCTCTGGCATATATCGAACGGTTCCCCCGCATCGTACCGTTTGACCGAAGTCATGACAGGAAGTATATCCTAGGGAATTCGTTCACGTAGACCGAGTATATCGAATTCTCTCACACACGTACCGTCCCCACGAGGTATATGGTGAGGCAATTCACGTACACTTAGGTATATTAAATGGCTTGTCCCCACGTACCGATTGCCCGCAAAAGCAAGGCGTATATCATGGAAGTCACGCCAAAGGGGGGAACCCATGCTTATTCACCCAACCAATTGCATACCCGCATATAGGTGTCAAACCTAGGACACACACTTTAGATTGCCGGTTTTAACTCAAAACTCTGTCGAAATTCTGGGTCGATCTGTCGCCCCATTTTCGCGCATTTTTAAAATGGGACCCTATCCGTGAGCCTAGTTACAACTCTAACCATAGCTTTGCATATATTAAAAACCCTACTTTTCCAGGCTCGGGTCCTGTCCGGTATTGCATTTAGGAGAATTAAATACAAGTGAGAACATAATAATCATAATAATCATGCTGAGTTCCATCTCCAAAAACATTTCTTCTTTCCTTATCAAATTCCAAAAACATTTCTCCCTTCTTTATCAAAAATCTAAAAACATTTCTCCCTTTTTTTTATCAAAAATCCAAAAATAATTTCTTCTCTTTTTCCAAAAATAAATCTCATCCTACACCTTCTCAGGTCGATTGCAAGCCCCTAGCCTGGCTCCCTATTGGCTTCGGTCTTCAGTCAAGTCACCTCGGAGTTTCATCCGTTCCTCTACTACTTCTTCTGAGTTCGGAATCCATCCATTTTCCATGGAGAATACATATCAAACACCAGTCATACAGACAGATTTGATGACAGTCCTGGCTCACCTCGTGTCCAAGATTGACAACCTCCAAACTAAGGTCCGAAAGATGCAACAAAACTAGGTTCCAATTCCTCAAGAGCTCGAGGCCCAATTCCCTCGTGCTATGGGTCCACCCGAGCCTATCTGGGTTCCTGAAGAATATCATCACGCTCCACATGCCCCTCCTATCAATGGGCCGCCGCCTGTCCAACTTCCAATGTCGAACATTGCCCAGTCTATGGCTAACCTCCTTGTGGTCGTTGATCCAAATGAAGAAGAGTTGAATAAAGTCAAAGAGGATCTCAAGATGCTCACCAAGAAGTTTGACCAAGTAAGGATCTCTGGGAATTACATGGACTACACCCACATGTCTCCATATCCTAGAGCGAGGTTGCCCGAGAAGTTTAAGATGTCGAATATCGAGAAGTTCGGAGGGAGTGGACCTCCAATTATTCATCTTCACAGTTATCATCATTCCATGACTCTGCTAGGGGATTCTGAAGAAGTGATGGCCCAATTGTTTCAGTAAACTTTAAAGGATAGTGCCCTTCGATTGGTTTTTATCTCTTGAGGAATCCAAAATCCGTAGCTGGGAGGATGTAGCCCGAGAATTCATGTCACAGTATAAATACAACGAAGAGCTTGAGGTCACCCATCGTGATTTAGAAATTCTCAAACAGAGTCAGTCAGTAACTTCATAACCCGGTGGGGGGAGCAAGCAGCAACCATGACCAATCGGCCATCTGAAGAAGAGAATGTCAACATAGTGAAAAAGAGCTTCGTGCCCCATGTTCAAGCGACGATGGGAGGACAATACTATCCCCACTTTCGAGCTTTAAGAGAGGCTAGAGTGGAAATCGATGAAAGTCTCGTTAAAATAGAGGTTGAACCAAAGAAGGTGTCCGGACAGTTCACCCCTAGAAAGTATGACAAGCCTGCCAGTGCCATCGTTTCAACTATCAATAACATCTCTCAACCAACCACATCATGGGCACCAGAAATCCGCCCTGCTTACACTAAACTTCATGCTCCCCTCTCTAAAGTTTACCAAGCCCTGTCAATTCGAAACCTTATCAAACCCTTAGATCCCCGTCCATTACAAAATCCACTCCCAAAAAACTTCAAGACTCATTCTCATTTCGTCTTTCACCAAACTGATGGCCATACCACCAACCAATGCTTTCACCTTCGAAACATAATCCAAGATCTCATTGACCGAGGTACCATCGCCCCACCAGCCAATCCTAAGCCAAACACTACTCACAATCCACTTCTGAATCACACCAATGCCCTCTTCTTGGAAGAAAACCCAGATTTCAATCCCTCAACTCAAATCACACCCATATACTCTCCTAAACCTCTTCAAATTTGCCCATATTTCCTCCTACACCCCTTACGCATGCGTCCTAACTAAATTTACCAAAATTTTAGTATTTCTCACTCACGAAAAATCAAAATACTTTCTCATTAATTTATTACTCATTCATTAAGTAATATTAAATATAAATAAATATTAACCCTTATCTCCCTAATTAATATATTTTAATACGAATTAATTTGCCATTTTCAATTAATCACAACATAAAAATCATTAATATTATGGGGTTTTACGTCAAAGCACCTAATGCGAGACTGAGGAGCCTCTTTTATACCTTCTTAGATGTGTCCTCTAAATTGACCTTGACCTCCCGAGTAAGTTCGAGATTAATCTTGGGTTGGGATACAAGGGCTTCAAGTTTGTCACGAGTCTTTAATGAAATTTGAAGATATTTCACAAGACTTGCCACGGTGTTTGTCAAATTGGTTTTCTCCCTTTTGATAATAATCAACTGCTCACATAAAAAAACTTTCACCTTCTTGAGTTGACTCACTGATGCCTTATACTCTCTCAAACCATTCACCTCTTTCTCTAAATCTAACACCCTAAAAGAAAAATATTTATTAAGGTTTTTGGTTTTTAAATTATCGATTAAAGATCACTAAAGGATTTTTGGATACCACTTTCTCCCTTATTCAAATTTTCTTACTCACTCTCATTTTCTCCAGAATAGTTTGAAACATCGTTGAAACTTTCGCGTTTAGATACTCATTGGTATGGGACAAACTAAAAGTGGTAACATGACTTTCCATAAACTCACATAAATTCCATTCATGTGGTGATTCACCCCATAATCCATCGACTCGACGTCACTATAGCTAAGAGTGGCCTTGTGTGCAACTTTCTTGCCCTGTCTCTTAAGCCTAGGGGGACTCTCATGTGTCTTAGTCCAATTTTAATGTAATAATCCAAGCATGCAAACAACACGTAGAGATAAGAAAAAATTCTTTAAATAGGAAAAAACAAATATTCAACACTGCAGAGTTGATAGATAATTGACGTACAAATTACTCAGACAAACTAAGTATGACACGCGGAATCTTTAATTACTTCTATAAAAAAATGACCCAATCCAGAGTCATCCACAAGAAGAGATCTTCCCTCGGTATCCACTGATCATCCTTTGTCTTCTTCAGTAGTGAAAACTTGGTTCACATGCTAGTCATAGACAGTGAACACCACAAGGTTTATGAAAGATTTTTCAAACAAGGGTTTCATAAATTTTACAAATCAAATATGGGGATGAATGATTCATGAATTTAAAAGTGTTTTTGAGGAAACAAATGTGAAAAATAGAACAAATATGCAGAAATCCTTTTCCCAAAGTCCCGCTGAAAAACTACTCAAAATAGGTATTTATATGAAAATCACAAATTTCGAGGCGGTGTGGTAGTTCGAACGAAAATGGACTTCGTTCTATCGAAAATGTCAAATTTTTTCGAACAAGATTAATGCTCATTCTAACAAAAAGCAATTGTCATTTGAACGATCTTCTCACGTTCTTCGGACAAGAATTCTCTGCTAGGAAAACAAAGTTTCATATAAAGGACGTTAGAAGTTGGTCCTAAGGATAATCCATCTCGTTTGAACGAGACTCTAAAACAAATATTTTATAAAATTCTCTTAATAAAAAATCTCAATTTTATAAAGTTTACATTATAACATATGATTATAAAAATCTATGAACACCCATGTTTTATATTTTCTTAACTTGTAGTGGTGTCATTTATCATGGAGATACCAAAGTTCGGATTGATGAGCCATTTTGTAACTGGATATGCCAAAAACTAAAGTAAAGCCTAAGCTCTGAAAAATTATAAATATTTGCCCTTATACTTGTCGAAATTTCAGCAATTTCATGATAAAATAGAATGTTTATTTAAACTGATAAATCAAACTTGCTGCCAAATGAAAAACCCCACAAATACACACTCCATTCCTCTTTAGAATCCCTATAACACCTTTTAACAAAGATAAAAATTGCCATTTCTACACCACTTTAATGGAGTTTTGTACCACTTCCACTCCCAAACCAGCCTATTCTCCCTGAGTATTTTTCAGCTCTAAACACTATTATTTTTAGTGAGTTTTAGGTTGTATTTTAGGGAGTTATATATGAGTGTATGTATATATATATATATATATATATATATATATATAAGATCCCAGAATATATATATATACTAGCATATGCTCGTGCCAAGGGCACGACGATAAATTTTCCCTCGTGATAAAACCCAGCCCATAATAACCCGCCTTTTTGAAAAAACACCTTTAAAACCTCCAAACCTCCTTATAATTCATCCTCAAAACTCTTTATAATTCATCCCAAATAATATACCCTAGCATGTACATGATTTATGACATCAAATCATATCAAAATCATCATGGAATTTCGATGAATCATACTAATATTATTTTAACTTCAAGAAAATCTACATGATAGAATTCTTTCTCAAGAAGACATATAAATCCCAAATTTCCTCAGCAGTTAAACCCAAAATTTCATGATGTTAATTCTTATTTCATCAAAGGAATAATCCTAATAATTTCCATTTCAAGAATTACATCAAAATCATCAAATTTTCATCTTTGATATATAGGTTTCATGGATGCTTACCACTCCTAATTTAACATGGATACTATGCTCACTAATTGAAAAAAGAATTACACTTACCTTAAGGTGTAGGTCTGATCCTTTGGTGAAGATGTATGTAGGATACTTCCTCCTCCTTTCCAATCACTTTTCCGATGGTGGTGCAAGTTGGTGCAACCCTTGGTTTGCTCTCAAAATCCCTCCTCTTCCTAGAATTCTCTCCCTTCCTCTCCTTAGTATTTTGGTAAATGATATCTTCATTTAACACACTCTAATATTAAATAATAAAACTCCAATCCCGAAGGTACTATTCACCTCCCCAAGAAAATGACCAAAATACCCCTCTGGGGTGTCCTTTTGGTTCCCACTTGACCCTAGACCCAAAACAAACCCCCGGGTAGACTTTTCTGCCTATTACGACCCTTCCGGACCCATTGGCACAGTCAAAATTACCATATGGATGACTTAAAAATAATTTCCCTTTTTTCTCTTTTAATTTAGTTGCGACACGACTCACACGCGCGTCCTAATTTAATTTCAATAATTCGCATATTATTCACTCGTGACCATATAATCATATATTAATTTTAATCACTAAGTAATATTAAATATCAAGCACATATTACTTTATTCTCTCGTAATATTAAATCCGGGTTAATTCCAATTATTATTCATAATTAATTTCAATTAATCCCCATTTTACTTTTAATTAATACTATATTAAAAGTCATTAAAATTACGGGGTATTACATGGTGCTTGCAAACAAACTAATTAGTAGCATATATTGTTACTCAACAATGGATTGTACAACATGTATTGATGTTTTATGGGGTTTCCATATGAAAAATTGTTGGAAAATTTAATGTCTTTTGTGTTTCTGTGATAAAAAAAATTATGCAAAAAATTCATTGTCAAACAACAAATAATTACATGCTAAGGAAGATAAAATAAATCAAGTTGGATGTATAACATACTCTCCTTAAGGCAGAATTTACCTCACTATCGGTGGTTAGACAACTAAATTCAATAGTTGATCCACATAAGAAGCACTACAACATGCAGAGTCGGTCTGAGATTTTGGCAACCCTGCGCGATGTTAAAAATAATCACCATTTTATTTTCTCTTCAAAAAAAGTTACACAATCAATGTTATGCATCCCCCCACCCAAAAAAAAAACAAAAAACAAACTTCAAATTTGACATCTCCAGATCGAGAACTTCTTATGTATTATCTATTTAAACAAAATGATCAAGATTTGCATAATTCAGGTCAAATGCATAATTGATTAAAAAGCAAAGATTGAATTGAAGTATGGATATAAACAGTAATAATTCTTTATACTCCATAAAAAATTTACCTTTGTCAATTGTGTCCATCCCCGATCCTCACGGCGGGCGAGTAGAGTGAGGATCCTAAGTCCCACGCGTCCCTCTCGAGAGCGCTTCGGCCAGCGTCATTGATGAGGTGAAAAATGTAGACATATGGAGTCGCCAATCTATTTTACTCAAAATAGACAAAAGAAAGGGATCCATCCCGAAGGACAGAACCAAAGACATACTGATGCATATGAAACCAAAAGTGATTCGAAAAGGGTTTGGAGGCTAAGTTACGAAATTGGAAGGTGTCAGGTATCCATTCTGCCTTTACGGTCTCTCATGGATTTTTACTATTTTCCTTTATTTTCCCCATGATATGTGTGCATGTGTATATATAGTCGGGATAGGAATCCTCGACTTGTATTATTGAAGACATAAAGAAAGTCGTCCGTTGGAAGGTAGATATAATATTAGAAAATAGGATTTGCGCGATCATCCATGCGTTGATGGTTATACAAGAACGATATATATATATATATATATATATATATATATATATATATATATATATATATATATATATATATATATATATATATATATATATATATATATATATATATATATGTGTGTGTGTGTGTGTGTGTGTGTGTGTGTGTGTGTGTGTGTGTGTGTGTGATTTAAGAGAATTAAATTTAAAGAAGATATAAAATGGGAAAAAGAGTAAAAAATAGGAATCGAGTCTCGGGTTTTACCCCAAGGCACTAGCCTATAGAGGCATCAAAGTCCACGTAGTTCGTATGCAAAACGAGGGGTGGGGTTTACCCATAAATCCAACCGGTAACTTCTCTTATTTGTGTGTATGTGTGTAAAAAAGTGTTTTAGTTGTGAGAAAAGTGTGAGAATTCCCTTTTGGAATTTATGAGCAAACCCTCTTTTTCTTGTTTTTTGGGTTTTTTATTTGTATGAAAATAAGAGATGTCCCCGATTGAATTTATGGGATAAACCCCACCCTTCTTTTTGCATACGAACTACGTGGACTTTGATGCCTCTATAGGCTACATAGGCATCTCGGGGTAAAACCCGAGACTTTAGTCCTATTTTTTACTCTTTTTCCCATTTTCTATCTTCTCTAAATTCAATTCTCTTAAATCATATATATATATATATATATATATATTTATTTATTTATGTATTTTTTTTCTCAGTGGCGTATTATTCCACATACATTATCGTTCCCTTATAATAATCAATGCAAGGATGATCGCACAAATCCTATTTACTTATATTATCTTTACCTTCCTACGGACGACTGGCTTTATCTCCTCAATGATACAAGTCGAGGATTCCTATCTCCACTATATACATACATGCACACATATCACGGGGAAAATAAAGGAAAATAACAAAAATCCATGAGAGATTGTAAGGGCGGAATGGGTGCCTAACACATTCCCATTTAGTAACATTGCCTTCGGAGCCTTTTCGAATCATTTTGGTTTCGTATGCATAAATATGTCTTTGGATGCTGTCCTTCAGGATGACTCCATTTCTTTTGTCTATTTTGAGTAAAATAGACTGGAGAATCCATCTCTCTACATTTTTCACCTCATCAATGACGCTGGCCGAAGTGCTCCCAAGAGGGACACGCAGGACCTAGGATCCTCACTCTACCCGCCCACCGTGAGGATCGGGGATGGCCATAGTGGCGACTCCGCTGGGGAGAATGATTCTTTGTAATTCTTTCGGGGAAAATTACCTTATGATGTTGATTTGAGCAGGGGAGCCGATGGCTAGGAAAAGCCTCATGATTTTGGAGATTTTGCGGAGGAATGGCCAAAATTCCTCTGGGGAAGTGATTAAAAGTTTCAGGTTTTGGATGTATTGCTCGGGGAGGTCTGAGACCTTTGGGGAATAAGAGGTGATACTTAGAGATCCTCCGGGGGGTTTTCGGGAGGAGATTCACTTGGCTTTTGAGAGTTCTGCTGGGGAACTATGGGTTTTGCTTGAGGGAATGCAAAATTTTCTTTGCGAAAATGTTTTAAATCTTTCCGGGGATTTTTAAGAATTTTCTGAGGATTTTTCAGTATTTTCTGTGAGTTTTGGTACAAAATTTTAAGGTGGTGCCGGTCGGCATGGTGCAGAGGGTGCCATTCGACAGTGGTACGGACTTTTGGACTGCATTGGGAAGGTAAAAGGGCAGTGCCGATCAGTGGTTGTGGGTTCAATGTCGATCGGCATGACCCTTGGCATCCTATATAAAGGGGGCGAATTCCCTTCATTTTTCACAGCTTCTTGCTTTCTCTCTTTCTGTGATTTCCTCTGCAAATCGTTCTAGCATTCCGATCTTTAAGTGATGGTTGCCTTTGTGAGCACTACAACACATAGGGAATGGTTGACTGTTGATGACTTGGCGAATGTGGAGTGGAGGTCCAGGGCGCCTCTTTCTTTGGGGAGTGAGAATTCCTTTGACGCATTCGAGCCGATTATGGATTAGTGGACCTTACTACGGGAGTCATCGCGTCATCCCTCTTCGAGGGTGGTGAGCCTTGACGATTATGTAAGTAACCTGACTTTTAGCATTCTTTTCTTTTTTCTTGGTGATTTTTCCTTCCTTCTTGAATTTTTAACAAGGTTTCTTCTTTTAACAGTGTGATATCTCTTTAAAAAACATGCATGCTCGTGGGATGACGGGGCTTAAGGATGCCTGAGAGCGTCTTCCACCTATGGTACGGTTGGTGGTATCATCAGTTGGTTTGGGGATGTTGGCATCTGTGCTGGATGAGACGCCTCGTTTGATAGCGGTCTTATGCGCTCTGGGGAGAGATGGTGGGATACTACCCATACTTTCCATTTAGACTTTGGGGAGATGACCGTGACTACCATAGATGTGCAGCAGCTGCTAGGCTGTATTGTGATGAAGAGAAGATAGAGGTGGATCACTCCCTGTGGGTCAGGCCGGAGGCAGTGAGGGAGGCGCTTGGTGACGTAGGGAGGATAGTTTCTGGGGATTCCATCTGTCTTTCCTTGTTGAAGGATATTTTACTAAGTAGGGTGGTTGATGTGGAGGATGGGCTGCAGGTGAGGCAGATGGACAGGTTATTCATATTGTTGGTACTGGGAGGTTTCATAGTGGCGTCAAGCGGCGACATCGTCCATTTGTGGTTCTTGCCGTACTTGAGGATGTTTTTTAACATATCTCTCTATGATTGGGGGAGTCGAACTTTGGCGACCCTCTATTTTTCTTTGGATGCATTCAGCCGGTGCTGCCGATAAACTTTTACTGGAGCCACGTATCTTCTTGAGGTATTCTTCAGTTTGCACATTCTCCTTTCATGCATTTGCATTTTCCTTATGTGTCTCTTTTTTATTGTGAATTCTTATCTTTGGCAGATGTGGTTCTATGAGGTGATTGGGTGCAATACCCAGTTGATTGCCCTAAAGGACGAGACTGTTAGGGACTTCTGCCAATTATATCGATGGCAGAAGGCTAATCGGCAGTCGAAGGGATCTCTTTCTCTGGAGGTGGTGCGTCAGGTCTTGAATGGCCTGACCAATGGTAGGGTAAAACTCTTTCCTCTTTAGTCTTAGTTTTTTCATATTTTGATTATGTATTGACTTATGCCTGCTGGAGATTTTCAGGTGACTTTTTACCCTTGGGGGACAGTCATTCAGGATACAGGGGCGACTGGGGTGATCGTGCAGATGAGGAGTTTACTGGTGCATGATTTTGGATATTCTTGGTATCTTGGGGAGAGGGTGGTTAGGTATATTTCTGAGGAGGAGGTGATGGCGCCATCCGTGCATCCTCCTATGTCCATGAGGCGGGAGCGACTGTTGTCAGAAAATGCGAGGATCACGACAATGATCGGCGAGTCCTACCTATTATACGCTGATACGGCTCCTCCATATGACTATATGGACTTTGTGACGAGCTGGTTGATGGAGCCCAACATATATGATGCCTTGCCTTTCCCTCCTGGGGGTTCGAGTCGAGCGGTGGGGTCTTCCCACAACGGTGGTGACTTAAGAGGTTCCCTTCATTCGATTGCGTACTCCATTATACAACATTCGACGGGCTGATGGAGGGATGGTCCCCATGTTGAACCGTCCTTATGAGATGGATCCGGAGGATCTGGGTTTGATAGAGGAGGTTCTTCCTCCTGAGGTATACCTTCATGATCTTTTCCTCTTTTTGTTTTCTTTTCTGTTTTGATCCTTTATGCTTTAATACTGATTTGCCTTTTACTTGCAGCAAGTCCGGGTGTCGACCACTTGGGTGAGGGACATTAGGGACTCAATATCTTCGAAGACTGTCCATATTCGAGATGCAATCTTGGTTCCTTCTTTCTTGGTGTTGTATGCTTCGGTCGGGGAGGACTCTGACTCGGGTAGCGATGGTGCATCATCTCACCGTAGGGGAAAGAGAGCATGTCGCAGGGGTGGAAGCACTTAGAGAGAGGGGTGAAGGGTATGTGAGAGAGAGAGAGTATGGGTTCGGGTTGAGTCCCATTGTTTTTTTGCTTTTCTTTTATTTCCTGCAAAATTTGATGTAACACAGAAGAATATATATATGCAATGCAATGGGGTTTTTTATTATCTTTTGTTAATGGTGAATGCATGCACATGCGCTTTTACTTTGCTGCTGGGATCGTAAAAAGAGATATTTTGGGATTTGGAGGAAAGTTTAAAAAATGAGAAATTATATAAGGGTGGAAGAGGATTTTTGAAATTTTGTTTGGGAATATCAATTTATTTTTTATTGAGCTTTTGATTTTGACAAAATGGAAAAAAGGAATTTTTCCGAAAATAGGGGTTTGCCGATCGGTAAGACCCTTGTCCTTCCTATCGGCATTCAAGTCCAGTCCCATCAATTCAAAGCTTTTATTAGTGCCCTCTTCACCCTCTTGTACTTTGTGGGGTAGGATTCCCTTCGATTTATGTAGGGATTATGTTTTTTTATGAGGGTTTTCAAGTATAAAAAGGGGTAAGGGCGGAGTTTTTTCATCACATCTTCACATTCTTACTTACTTGCCTACTATTTCTTACTCTTCCAAGATGGCTCTCCCTGGTAGCATTGAATTTGATAACTACCTCAAAGCCTTGGAAGCAATGTGCTTTTATAATGTCGACTATGATTCTTTCAACATGCATCGAGTTTCTTGGTGATGCAATCGGCCCATTGAGTGGAACATGTTGATGGTGGCGGTATAATTTTGGTACCCCGAATACCATGTATTCCTCTTTGGGTTGGATGAAGTTTGTCCTACCTACAAGGAATTTTCTTCCATGCTGGGGATAAATCCCAATGTTACTGTAGCTCTTCTTGAGTTTTCCCGTTCTCCCAGGGATTTATTGGCCGAGTTTCTTCATATTTCACCTTCGGCGTCTAGACCACTAGTTGTTGGGGGAATGATCTCCCTTTCGGTGGTGTTACAGTCCATGCATTTGTATGAGGATGGCGATACTGGATACGTCGTAGCCGTTGTTCTGGGCTTAGTATCAAATTTAATGCTAGTGACTGGTGGACCCACAACTTATAGCCATTACTTCATGGATGTCATGCCGTCGCAATCCTACGATAGTGATACTGGCAGAGACTTTGAGTGGTCTGAATGCCTGGCGAGAAGGTCATTTTGACTTTCTGAGGGGTAGTCCAGTGATGTTGTTCATGTGGTTGTCTGAGAGACTCCGCTTGGTGACTCCTCCGGAATACCATTTGTCAGTTGTACCCAACTTATTTTTGTGCTATTTCATCAGCATTGGCTTGGACAACGAGAGTTGGGAGAACTGGTTTGTAGAGCACGGGCTCTAAATTTGTGCTAGTTAGTGCCTTGGTGGGGACAGTTGCTCTCTATTCTGGAGCTGGGAGAATAACCGTATGTCCGGCTGGTTGGTCTCAGACAAACCTTTTTTTATTTCCCTTGGCGGATTTTGCATCAATTTGGCTGGGAACAGGTCGTGCCTCCTCGAACACTAGACTTCTTTTCGATAGAAGATTTTACTGAGCATGTGTGCATTCGGCTTGGCTCCATGTGGGAGAATCGTCGTCCATCGACTCGTCCTTCTCAGTCTGTTGGGAGAGTTTGGCATATCCCTAGGGATTATATGACGTGGTTGTAGAGGAGAGTAGTCAGCAAAATATTGGTAGTGGAGACTGGACAAAGGTGCCTCATTTTATTTAATACCATAGAAGGAGGTGTTGTGGTTTTTCTGAGGTTGTTTAGAGCCTATCGATCCATGGAATGTCTGTCGCATTCTGTTCAAGCAAGGAAAGCTTGGGGACCCCAGGATATAGATGATGATGATGATGATGATGATGATGATGATGATGATGATGATGGAGAGGGATCCTCCGGTAGCTGTGAATAGGACTCCGGGAGAGTTTATTTTGTAATAGGGAATAGATGTGGAGATTTATTTGGCTTTCTAGGAAAGTAGGGGGAAGGGAGTTATCTGTTCCTTTTCTTATGTAATTCGTACTATAATTTCTTATTAGTGAAATAAATAAGTTTTTGATCATCCAGTTGTGCCTTTTGATGAGTTTTGTATTTTTGAATTATTTATACCGATCGCTAGGGCATACATGATCTTTTTGTTCAAATATATGTTAGAATGAACTTTCATTCTCGGAGATAAGAAAAGAATAGTTTTTTTTTGAAAAAAAGGGTCGTGCTAATGTAAGATGTATGAGATGCCTACGTACACAGGGGTTTTGAATATTTTTTTAATTTATTTGAGGAATATTTTTGCAGAGGATCAGGCCCACATAGTTCAGGGTAGATGGAAATGAAGTTTTGTTTTTTAAGAATAGAAGGGAGATGAGAAAAGTCGTATCGCGCCGAGATTTCGGACTAGGGGTAAAATTTCTTTGGACAGTTCAGGTTGACTGGGCAAGCCATCTCCTCCCCATCTAAGTCGATGAGCATGGCGGCACCACCAGACAGGATCTTCTTTACAAGGTATGGGTCGCTCCAATTGGGCTTCAATTTCCCTTTGGGGTTCTAGATGGGTTCTATTATCTCTTTGAGGGATAGGTCCCCTTCTCAGACAAAACAGTCTTTGACTCTCTTATTGAATGATTGCGCTATTTGACGATGGTACCCTTGTATATGGTATAGCACTTTTAATCTCATTTCGTCTAGGAGGGTCAACTCGTCAAGACGGCTTTGGCACCAGTCTTCTTCACTGACCTTATTTTCAAGCATGACGCGCAGCGAGGGTATTTTCATCTCCACGGGTAGGAATGCTTCCATGCCTAGACTAGAGAGTAAGCGGTAGCCCTAGTAGAGGTTCGAATTGAGGTTCAACATCCCTAAGTGGCGTATGGGATCCAGTCGGCCCAATCTCGATAGTTTTCAGTCATCTTGCTGTTGATGGCTTTGAGGTTCTTATTAGCGGCTTCGACTGAACCATTTATCTGAGGTCGGTAGGGAGAATATTTGTGTCCCTGAATCCCATATTCGTTGACCACCTCTGTAACTTCTACCTCGAAATGCAACCTTTTATCTGACACTAACTCATGCGGGACCACATATCGACAGATGATGCTTTTCTTGATGAATTTGGCCACTTTCTTGGTGTTGAGAACTGCGTATGACTCAGCTTCAACCCACTTGGTGAAGTAATCAATGGAAAATAGGATGAACTCATGCCCATTAGAACACTTTGGTGTAACCTTCCCTATGATGTCGATGCCCCGAGTGGAGAACGACCAGGGAGAGGTTATGTTATATAATTCATGTGGAGGCAGATGCTGAAGGTTGGAGAATTGTTGGCATTTTAGGCATTTTCAAACATAGACGGTGCAATTCTGGGTCATGGTGGGCCAGTAGTATCCTTGTCGGATGATCTTGTTGGAAATCATATGAACGTTCATGTGGAGTCCGTGTTCCCCACTATGGATCTTCTGCATTATCTTTTCAATATCTTTCCCTGCGATACAGTGCAGATGAGTTCCATTGATATTCCTTTTGAGCAGTGCTTTGTGATAGATGATGTACTGGGCAGTGAGTCTTAGGAGGGTTTCTCGGTCTTTCTTATTGGAACCCTATGGATACCTACCATGCTTGAGGAGGCGCCAGATATCATAGTACCAGCAATTGGCTAGATCGGGATCTTTTGTGGTGATGAGATCAATGTGGTAGCAATCGGTTGGTTTGTCTTGATTTTGAATCTAGAAGGGGGTCATTGTTATTCCTTCGGGCATGTCGACCATGGAGGCAAAGGTGACAAGGGCATCGGTTAGGTTATTATTTGCTCAAGGTAGGTAATGGAAGGTGATGTCTTGAAATTGGGAGGCTAGTTCTTTTAAGTGGGCATAGAAGGGTTTGAGCTTCTCGTACTTAACCCTCCATTTTTTGAGCACTTGACCGATGATGAGGGTGGAATCCCCGTAGACGTCTAGACATTGAATATCTTTCTTGGGAGAAACTTTGAGGCCTACTGTGCATGCCTCGTATTCAATCATGTTATTGGTACAAGGGAAATCCATCTTGATGGCGATATGAGTGTGGGCGTCATCTAGGGCGATCAGAAGTATCCCAATTCCATATCCCTTTTTGTTAGCAGCGCCGTCAAAGAAAATTTTCCATCAAAGATTGTCCTGGGCAGTGGAAAGGATGTTTTCATCTAAAAATTCGGAGATCCAGACATCGGCTTCATCCATGGGGTAATCAGTGAGGTAGTTAGAGATGGCTCTTCCTTTCATGGCTTTCGGCGTGACGTACATGATATCAAACTCAGCTAAGAGCATTAACTATCGAGCCATTCGGCTAGACAAGGTGGGTTTATCAAGCAGGTATTTGATGGGATCCACTCGGGATACAAGTTTGATGGGGAAGGCGAGCATATAGTGTTATAACGTTTGGGTGACCTAGATAAGCGCGACACGTGCCTTTTCCAAATCAGTGTAGTTGACTTCGTATCTGGCCAATTTACGATTGGAATAATAGATGGATCTTTCTTGGTGGGAATATTCAAGGTATTCGTCTAGCAAGGCCCCAACTGCAGTGTCAGTTATGGTTAGGTATAGGAGCAAGGGGAGACCAGGATGTGGTGGCATAATTACTAGGGGTTGGGTCAGATATTGTTTGATTCGGTTAAAAGATTTTTGGTAGGCCTCGTTCCAAACCTTAGTTGAATCCTTTCGAAGGAGTTTAAAGATAGGTTCGCAGATGGAGGTTAACTGGCTGATGAACCGACTAATTTATTATAATTTTCCAAGGAAACCTCAAACTTCTTTCTCTATTCGGGGAGGTGGCATCTCAATTATGGCTTTCAGCTTGGTGGGATCTACTTATAACCCTTACACACTGACCATGAATCCCAAGAGTTTTCCTTTTTTAACACCGAAGATGTATTTTTGCGGATTGAGTCTCATCTGATACTATCACAGTCGTTCGAAGAACTTTCGAAGAGTGGGAACTTGACCTTCTCTAGTCTTGGATTTGATAATCATATCATCCATATAGACCTCAACTTTTTTGTGAATCAGAGGTAGCCCCAGCGTTTTTGAGACCAAATGGGATAATAGTGTAACAAAAGGTTCCCCATGGGGTAATGAACATGGTATTTTCTTCGTGGTCTGGGTGCATTTTGATTTGGTTGCATCCGATAAACCCGTCGATGAATGACTTGAGATCATGACTGGATGTGTTGTCCATGATCATTTCGATATTGGGTAACGGATAATCATCCATTGGAACGACTTTGTTTGAGTCCCGGTAGTCTACACACATCCGAACCTTCCCTCCTGATTTTGGCATAGGCACTATGTTGGCTACGTCTGATATTCGATCACACGAATGAAGCTCACGTTCAACTATTTGACCATCTCCTCTTTGACTTTGAGCGACCATTCGGTGCGGAGCTTTCTTAAATTTTGTTTAACCGTATTGTAATCTAGGAGAGTTGGAATCTCATGCGAAGCTATTTTAGGATTAATGCTGAGCATATAATCATAGGACCATGCGAAGACATCCATAAATTCCTTCAATAATACTTCGAGTTGTGCGCGCTCATGCTCGTCAAGGGCAGCCCCTATCCTAATCTCGCGTTGTTAGCTACTAGAGCCGAGTTTAATCAAAAATGGTCTTTTCTTGATTAACTTGAACGCGGTTATGTTGTTTATTATTAACCTTATTTAGATCAGTTAAGAATTGTTCATTTGAAAAATCGTCATCATCAAAAGTTTGATTAGAATCCAAACAGTTAATGTAAGGCAGAGCAAGATACTCAAAATCTTTGTTTATTTCATTGATAGGAAAAGCATCATTGAGAACCTCATCAAAAGAGGACTTTCAACAGGTATAGACAATTGAAGAAGAAATGGGGTAAACATTGGGATTAGGGGGATTTCAACAGGTAGAACTGGCGCAGCATGCCAGTTGTGGAGAGGTCTATCAACATCTTTAATCAGGTGGGATGGATCCAGTGATGTAGTGCCTGAATGAACCATGCAGAGTGTCAGCCCTAGTGTTTGTAAATTGAATGAGTCCTCAGAGTCACCTTCCTTAGAATCTTCGATATCTTTGATGAGAGATTGTACATAGTGTTAGGAACTTTCGTCCCATGGGTAGCTATCTTGGAAGAAGATCTCCATTCCAATCTTTATCTTCTTGTCTGTATGGTCATACTATGCTTCTGGAAATCCACAAAAAGGGAAGTCTTCACCTTCTTTGATGAATCGTCCATTCAAGTAGTCACCTGGGATAGTCTGGATGCAGTCTAGTCACCTCTTTGGTCGAGACTGGTGGATCATTATGAGCTCTTATTTTGGTGGTTGATACCCCAAACCACAAGGAGGGAAAGCTTTCTTCAGTTCAATTGGCTCAAGTATCCCTTGTTGTCTTTGTCCTAACCCTAGTCCGGGCATGAAGTGCATGTTTCTGAACATCTGAAACACATTGACGTTATCATGAGGGTTATATTCTAGACAAACCCTTTCTTTAAAATCATCCCTTGTCGGGAGTAGGAGTTACTTAACTCGAAATCCTAATAGGATCATTTCTTTTGACTCGTGTTGTATCTCAAGGATCGGACTGTTGGTGCTTGCACCCTCGGCATTATCGTCGTCGCCTAAAATGTTGATGACTCATCTGTTAGCGAAGAACTTCAATTTCTAATGGAGTGAGGAAGACACGCCCTTGATACCGTGGAGCCAAGGTCGTCCGAGTAACAGGTTAAAACAAGCTGGGATGTCAAAAACTTGGAATTTGACGACAGGGTTTATAGGGCCAGCCCCTATTATAAGCTTTATGGATCCCATCACCTCCCGAAGGGTATTATCGTAGGCACGTACTGCAACAGAGATTGGAGCGAGGTCACTTTCTTTCAGGCCTAAACATCTGAAGGTTCTTAGTGGGAAAACATTCAAGGCGGATCCATTATCGACAAGAGAGAGTGGTACGACCTTCCTCATAACTTCAACGGAGATGATGAGTGCATGATTGTGGTTTGGCCCAATTCTGGGGATTTTTTCTCCGAAAAAGGATAGCAATCGGGGAGAGCTCAGGGATTCAACCAAATTTACTGCTTCTTCTGGTATGGTAGAGGGATGAACTATGGGTCTAGTGAGCAACTTGATCAAAGCATTTATGTGCAGCTGAGAGGATATGAAAAGCCCCCATAGAGTGATGTTAGCTTGAGTTTTCTTCAGTTGATCGAGGATCTTACTCTCCTCGATGGTCATTTCTGGCATAGGAAGGTTTTCAATGACCTTCCCTTTGTCATTAGCTAGTAGTGAGCTTGGAATCTGGTAATGCCTCCCTGATCTGGTCATGTGATTTACTGAAGAAGGGAAGAACATGAATCTCGTTTCCTCATCAATATCAGGTTATTCTGCCACCTTATTTATTTCTCCGAGAAGTTGTTCAAATGATATCATCCCACGCATGTTAGTTACCGGGCTATTTTTTTCTAAAGCTTGCTCTTCATTCGAATCTTCGAACTCTTCCCCCCATCCGGTGGCAACAATTATGTCTTTCCATGTAAAGTCAATGCATTCCATAACTTCAACGGCTTGTTTATACAGGTCTTACCATTCTGTTGGGATATGTAAGGGTAAAGGGACCAGGCACCCTTATAATTTTAGAGTAATAAGTAACTCAGTTATACTGCAGATATCATTGGTTTGCCTGAATAGTTCTGCCATAATTTGAACGACATCATCTAAGCAGAACTTCATCGGTCGGTACCAACCAATGGTCTGATGCTCGCGATAATTTCTTACGTCCAAGAACAGCATGCTGAACCTCTAGCAATCAATGATCATCTGTGAGGGCAATTTCAGCTCGAACTCTAGGAGTTGGTTTAAGACTTTTGATAATTACATACTTCCATTTTCAGAATGGGTACGGACAACGATGCATGCTCTGGTAAGGAGTGACAGTGCCTAATCAGTGAGGCTAACAGGGTGTAAGAGGAAATATGGGCAGGTTTGGAGAGGTTTGGGAGAGTGTATGGGTGTGATTTGAGTTGAGGGATCAAATCTTGGGATCATTTCTAGGAAGATAGCATTGGTATGATTTGCGAGTGGGTTGTGAGTAGTTCTTGGCTTAGGATTAGCTGGTGGGGCAATGGCACCCCGATCAATTAGACCTTGGATTACATTTTGAAGGTGAAAGCATTAGTCGGTGGTATGTCCAGTAGTTTGGTGAAAGGCTCAATGGGCATTTGCCTTGAAGTTTCTTAGGAGCGGATTTGGCAAAGGACGGGGATCCAAGTGTTTCATAAGGTTTCGTCTCAACAAGGCGTGATAAACTTTAAATTGGGGAGCATGAAGCTCAGTGTATTCTTTTTGGACTCGGATAGGACGGCTTTTCGGTGCCCATGATGTGGTTAGTTAAGAGATTTTGTTGATGGTTGAGACTGCAGCACCGACAAGTGTGTTATATTTTCTAGGGGTGAACTGTCCGGACACCTTCTTCGGTTCAATTTCTATTTTAGCCATACCCTCATCGATTTCTACTCCTGCTTCTCTGAGAGCTCGAAAGTGGGGATAGTATTGTCCTCCCATGTTTTCTCGGACATGGGATAAGAAGTTCTACTTCACTATGGTGACTTGTTCTTCCTCAGAAGTCAATTGGTCATGGTTGTTACTTTTTCCCTCCATCACACTATAATGTTACTGACTGATTCCCCAGAGTTCTATTTGAGCAGCTCTAAATCATGGCCGGTGACCTCAAGCTCTTCATTGTATTTGTATTGTGACATGAATTCTCAAGCTACATCCTCCCAACTACGAATTCTGGACTCCTCGAGAGATAAAAACCATCGGACGGCACTATTCTTTAGAGTTTGCTGAAACAATTGGACCACCACTTCTTCAGAAGCCCCTAGTAGAGTCATGGAATGGTGATAGCTGTGAAAATGAACAATCGGGGATCTCCGAATTTGTCGATATTCGGCATCTTGAACTTCTCAGGTAACCTCACTTTAGGATAAGGAGACCTGTGGGTGTAGTCCATGTAATTCCTAGAGATTCTGACTTGGTCAAACTTCTTAGTGAACATCTTGAGGTCTTCTTTAACCTTGTTTAACTCCTCTTTCGAATCAATCATCATAGGCAAGTTGGACCCATACTGGGCAAGGTTCGGTATTGGAAGTTGGGCAGGCGGTAACCCATTAGCGGGAAGGGCACCTGGAGCGTGCTGATACTCTTCGGGAACCCAGATAGGCTCGGGTGGATCCATAGCTTGAGGTAATAGGGCCTCGGGCTCTTGAGGAATGGGAAACTGGTTTCGTTGCATCTCCTGAACCTCACTCTGGAGGTTGTTAATCTTGGACACGAGCCGAGGTAGGACTGCCGTCAGATCTGGATGAACAACGGGTACTTAATACATGTTCTCCATGGAAGGTGGATGAATTCTGGACTCGGAAGAAGTAATAGGGGAATGGACTAAACTCCAGGGTGATTTGACGGAAGACCGAAGCCAATAAGGATCCAGGCCAAGGGCTTGTGATCGATCTGAGAAGGCACAAAATGGGATTTGTTTTGGGGAAAAAGAATGAAAATATTTTTGATATTTTTTTTTTATTGGAAGACAAAAATATTTTGGGTTTTTTGATAAAGAGAGGAGAAATTTTTTTGGATTTTTGATAAATAGGGGAGAAATGTTTTTGGATTTTTGATAAAGAAAAGGAAAAAAAATGGAAGATGGTCTCAGCATGATTATTATAATTATTATGTTCTCACTTGTATTAAATTCTTCTAAATGCAAAATGAAATGCCGGACAGGACCCGAGCCTGGAAAGAATTAGGTTTGTAATATATGCAAAGCTATGGATGGGCTTGTGACCAGGCTCACAGACAGGGTCCCGTTTTAAAAATGCTCGAAAATTCGGGGGGCAAGTCGACCCAAAACTTCGGTAGAGTTTTGGGTTTTAACCGGCAATCTTATATGTGTGTCCTAGGCCTGACACCTATATGCAGGTATGCAGTTGATTGGGTGAATCGAAAAGGGTTCCCCTCTTTGGCATGACTTACACGATATACGTCTTGCTCTTGCGGGCAATCGGTACGTGTGGACAAGCCATTTGATATACCCGAGTGTATGTGAATTTCCCCACCATATACATCGTGGGGACGGTACTTGTGAGAGAAAATTCAATATACTCGGTCAAGCGGTGCGATACGGAGGAACCGTTTGATATATGTCGAAGGTACTTGGCCAATGAAAGGTGAGAGTCATATCGCTTAGGCTAACTACGCCCTGCTAGACCAACGCCCATCACTAAGTGACCCTCCAGTTACTGGACAAAATTTGGTCAATAACAATGCTCTTTGGTGATATCGTGTGAATCATGCATGATCCTCTTATTAGTATCTTATGATGAGAGTGTCTTTCTTAATCATGCCAAACAAGGAGTAAAGTATAAGTACAAATGGTATAACAAGTATGGATGATGCGTGAAACATGAGAATATATGTGATCCTAGGTGCACATGGTGCGAAGTGTACATGGAGAATTTTCTACAAGTGTGTGAATAGAAGCATAAGTATGGAGGACGCATGGAAAAGGGGAACATGCAGAAATGGGGGAAAATATAAACAAACATAACACCTATGTAAATATAGTCTAGCCCTCAGAATAATAGTCCCCAGGGGAGTCACCACTGTGGCCATCCACGATCCTAGCAGCGGGCGGGTAGAGTGAGGATCCAAGGCCCCACGCGTCCCTCTCGAGAGCGTTTCGGTCGGCATCATTGATGAGGTGAAAAATGTAGAGAGATGGAGTCTCCAGTCTATTTTACTCAAAACAAAAAAAGAAAGGGAGTCATCCCGAAGGACCGTATCCAAAGACATATTGATGCATACGAAACCAAAATGATTAAAAAAGGGTCCGAAGGCTAAGTGACAAAATGGGAAGGTGTTAAGCACCCATTTCGCCCTTACGGCCTCTCATGGGTTTTTGCTATTTTTCTTTATTTTCCCCGTCATATGTGTGCATGTGTATATATAGTGGAGATAGGAATCCTTAACTTGTATCATTGAAGAGATAAAGCGAGTCATCCGTAGGAAGGTAAGGATAATATTAGAAAATAGGATATGCGCGATCATCCATGCGTTGATCGTTATAAGGAAACGATAACGTATGTGGAATAATACGCCACTGAGAACAAATATATATATATATATATATATATCTGTGTGTGTGTGTGTGTGTGTGTGTGATTTAAGATAATTGAATTTAGAGATGATAGAAGATGGGAAAAAGAGTAAAAAATAGGACTGGGTCTCGAGTTTTACCCCGAGACGCCTATGTAGCCTATAGAGGCATCAAAGTCCACGTAGTTCGTATGCAAAACGAGGGGTGGGGTTTATCCCATAAATCCAACCGGTAACTTCTCTTATTTGTGTGTATGTGTGTACAAAAGTGTTTTAGTTGTGAGAAAAGTGTGAGAATTCCCTTTTGGAATTTATTTATGTGTGTGTGTGTGTAAAAAAGTGTTTTATGTGTGTGTGTGTGTGTGTGTGTGTGTAAAAAAGTGTCTTAGTTGTGAGAAAAGTGTAAGAAAAGTGTTAGAATTCATGTTTGGAATTTATGAGCAAACCCTCTTTTTCTTATTTTTTAAGTTTTTTATTTGTATGAATATAAGAGATGCGCAATAATACTAAATAAAAAGTATATTAGGATATGTGAGGGGAGAGAATAAAAGCGCTAAATAATAAAACAAATTAATGCGAATTTATGAAAATTTAAGGAGAGAATTGAGAAAATTGGACCTTCTTGAGGATCTTGATCTTGAGTGTTGGAGAGCAACCCTTGCACTTGGATGATGATGGAGGGTAATGAATTCACCAAGTTTTATGAAAAAGATGATGAAAAGCGGAGGTTGGAAAGGGATTTGGATGTGGAATCCGCGTTGACTTCGAGAGAGGTTTTTTGGATTTGCTGGGACTGATGTCTATCAGATATGGGCTCCCTTTGCAATCAGGGAATGTCCTCCTTTTTATTATCCCAGGGCATTACCGATCGGCATAGCCCTGGTCCTGCCAATCGGCAGGTGTGTTTAGGTATACTGCCAATAGGCAGGGTCTGGGACCTACCGTTTGGTAGTGTAATTCTGGCCTTTTTGGAAAATCGGCCGCAGAGTGAGAACCGTTGATCTGAATCGTGAATGGGGTAGGCCGTTAGAAAGGTAATTCATATACCTTCGAAAGTCCTTTGTACCGCTTCCGGGTTCAGGAGTTGACTTTGGTTCACATGTGGCTCGGAAGCGCTTGTCGGTCCATTGGATGGGGAATCTTCGGACGCAAACGAATCGTTCATCTGCATGGTAAGTCCAAATCATGCATGGTGAGGAACGTTGGAAAGGTTAGGAGATGTAATTCTGCATTCCAAAGAGTTTGACCAAGTTTGGGGAGTTGACTTTGGTCAACTGGGCCCTGGAAGCATTTGGTGACCTCTCGGAGTAAAACAGATCGTTTGTTTGTACTGTAAGTCGGAATCGCGCACGAGGCAGACTGTTGGAAAGGGGATTCAGTTCCCTTTAAAGATTAATTTAGTCTCGATCGATATGAAGAGTTGAAGTAGTTCAAATGGAGCCCGGGAGCGCCCGGTGGCCTCTAGATCAGGTTTCGGGGGAAAACGGGTCGTTCGTCCGCATGGTAAGTCATAATCGCGCACCGGATGGACCATTGGAAAGGGGATTCAGTGACCTTTGAATATTCATTCAGTCTTGGTCGAACTAAAGACTTTTGACTTTTTAGTCAAATGGAGCTTGGGAGGGCCCGATGGCTTCTAGGTCAGTACTCGGGGTATGACATGGGTTTGTAGTGATGAAGGGAGGTGCTAGGGACCTAAGGAGAGTTTAAGGGGTAACATAATGGGGTTTCTACATCAATATTGATAATTAGCTTAAAATTTTACTCTTGTCAATCTTGATAATTACCTTAAGAACTACAAGATGATTGAAAATAATAATAAATTTTAAAAATTAATCTATAGCCCCAATTGTTTAGAGAGAGGTGGGGAAGTGGAAATTATTTATGGGAAATATAAATATGGTTGTGGACTGTGACATATATTTAGGGATAATATTTCAACATGCCTTCTATTATTTTAGTACTTTCCTTTGTAAATCAATGGACCCCTCACTCTTCTAAAGAATTACCATACCCCTTTATCCAAGAGTAAAAAAATATGTTACTTTGAGAGTAATGACAAGTGAACCAGCATGAATTTAAAAACTCTCTCTCCCAAGAAACCACCTAAGAACTAAACCTCCTAAGAAATTTACCTCCATCAAAACCACCAAACCCAAATAAACTATCCCATCTCATAGAGATAATCATGGAAGACAGGACAACTATCAAAGGAAAAAAAAATGATGACATGCAAACGGCGTACGAGGTGTCTTATCCTGACAAGGTACTCATCAAACCATTTGACAGACTGCATCGAGGTATGGGTGACACACAAACCCATCAGGTAATCAAAACAGCAACAACAACGCATACGTTTTTCTCATCCTACGAAATAGGAAGCCTGGGTTCCAACCCTGTCAGGAAAAAAGCTTTAAAAAACTTTACGACGACACACAATATTTACGATATAGGGCTTAGTGCCCCGTCTTTAACCTAGAAATCTAATGCATCCTCCGTCCATCATGTTTGCGAAAGGTTAGGTAGGGGCCTTGCAAACATGCAGTGGTTGGATTTCTATCCTAACAAAGAGTTTACCCACCTACCTAATGCAGGCTCTGACCAATGTACGCTTTTAGTTGACAGCATGCCCACATGTGTAAAAACGGAACAACATTTTATATACTGCAAGGAATGGGCTTTGTATCCATCTTTTCATGAGATGCTCCATGATCAGTGGAGTCGGCCGGTGACAAGACCGTCGGACAGCTGCTTCCTTAGAAAAACCCACTTATTTCATCAAGCGGTTATCTCATGGAAAAAAAATACATTTATGGAAACATGTCTACTAAAGTTTTTAATCTCCATTAAGCTCTTTTGCAAACTCGAAAGTATCTAAAGAGAAATCTTGACCCCGCATAACTCTCACGTGAGAAAGCAATTCAGGAGGAATTGTCATGCAGCGTAGGACAGGAAGCCTTATATTAGAAAAATAAATATAAGCCCAAGTGGACCCTAGAAGGTGACAATAACACTAAATTCTTTCTCACATGTGTTTATAACTAACGTCGTATAAATACAATTCAGTTTGTGTTCAATCCAGATTCTGGGTGGCATAAAACTCATACTGGTATTATCACATAGTTCCAGAAGTTTTGGGAGACTCTGTTTTAAACAACTAACACACCACTGGTGACAGGAAGTTATCCATTTGTACAAATAACGGACTCTGAAAAAGCAAAATTATTAGAACCTATCACGGAAAAAGAAATATAATCCACCCTTGAGTGGATGGGAAAAAATAAGAGTCCAAGACCGCATGGTCTGACGGCAGAATTCTATATAATCCATTGGCAAGTGATTGGACCAATAGTGTGCGACTTTATATATGACTTTTTCTACTCTGGTCGAATGTCCCATGCTATAAACCATACATTATTGATTTCCATACCTAAATGGCATAATACAACCCAAGTATATAATTTTTTTCCTATAAGTCTTTATAGTGTGATTTATAAGCTCGTCTCATCCATCCTTGTGGAACGACTGCGGCCCCTCTTACACTATCTGGTATCCCTTTACTAAGCGGCCTTCGTGGCATAACGACACATTCAGGATAAGATCCTTATTGTACATGAGATGTTACACACTATGCGAAAATCGAAATTTAAAAAAGGGAGTTGTTCTGTAAAAATTAATTTATCAAAAGCATATGATAAAATGGAATGGCAATTCATTTTTTAGGTGATGAGTCAACACAGGTTCCCAAAACAATGGATTACAAACCTCTCTACATGTGTCTCCACCACTTCCTTTCATATGTTGATTAATGGGCACCTTGGGGCCAATTTTAGGCCATCAAGAGGCCTTAGGCAAGGAGATCCATTGTCTCCGATCCCATTTATTCTTGGCCCGGATGTCCTCCTACAAAACATTGAGCAAGAATGTTATCTAAAAACTATGATCGCCCTTCAACCATATTTAACGGGTCCTAGGATCCCGGTGCTTTCTTTTGCTGACGATTGCATCTTTTTCCTTCAACAAAGCCCTCATAGGATCAGTCGATGCAATTTGGTCCTGGAAAAATTCTCCACCATTTCGGGGATATCTATTAATTAGAAGAAATCCATGAAAATCTTTGGTCCCATGACTCCACACTTGTTCATGCGTACAATGCGAACCGTGTTAAGTTTTCATCATAATCCAATTCAGGAAAAATACCTCGGTCTTCCCCTTATTACTGGACGGGTCACGCATGGTCTCTTTCTTGATCTTATCGTGAACCTAGAGACCAGACTACAGACGTGTTATTCACATGTTCTATCTTATGCGGGTCTAGCTATTCTTATAAATGCAGTATGTATGTACTTACTTGCATACATTATGTTGACTTATCCGCTAACCAAGCCTATTCTCAATACACTCACTAAAAAAATTAAATCATTCTTCTGGAATGCCACCATTACCTCAAAAAAAATCCCAACCCTCCCTTATTCTATCATTACCCTTCCCAAACAATACGGTGAACTGGGCATTAAGAACCTACACATGCTCAATACTGCATTCATGATTAAACTCCTATAGAAGTTTTTCTCTGAACCAGCAAATCTCTGGGCCTGCATAAGAAAGAATAAATACTACATACATTCCACACTGGTGTAGGAAAACTAGCCTAACTAAACATCTTGGTTTTGGACTCGGGTTTTAAAGCTTATTCCCTTGTTTCAACAGGAATTAAATGGCGAATTGGGCCTGGGAATATCTCCTTTGGTCAGCATTTCTGGTTTCTACATGAAACTCTAGGGCAACGATTTCCCTCCCTACCTTCGACCATTCTCAATGCCCCGTTATCTAGTTTTATTCATAACTATCAGTGGAATCAGCCCATGTTATCCCAATATCTTCCACTCGATTTCTTTCTTTATATTAAAGTCATATATATCTCTTATAGTGGGACAGGACAAGCCTTATTGATGGCCTAGAAGAATAGGCTCTTTAACTTTAGCAGATACCTGTCGTTGGTTAACCACGGAAGCGATCCAACAACACACCCTGGCCCTATCGTGGCTATGGCTCTGGAGGTGTGGGCTTCCTCCTACACTAAAGATATTCTTGTAGTTTCTAACCCACCAGTCTTTGCCTATAGTTGATCGGCTATGCTACTACCAAGAAATTACTTCTCCTATATGCCCTTTATGTGACCTGTTAGACTCGAACACCCATATCTTTACTAAATGTTTGACATTATTTTCACATTCGTACACTGCATAAGGAGACTGATTTCTTAGCGTCCGCCATGCTGAGGCGACTAACCCGACGCTGCAAGACCTCCGAGCTTACGTATTAAGCAGTTAGACCATCTTTCTCTCTCCACGCCTTATGGCTTGCTCGCAATGAAGCCCTTTTTAGACACAATCAATCATTAAATCCATGACCGTCCACTCAGTATCGGATCAGATAGTGAAGTTTATTCATGACCATTGAGCCCAGGCCACCCATTCAGAGTTGACTGATAGGCAGTTTCAGATCGCCTGGTCACCTCCTGTACAACCGTTCTATAAGTGTAATACTAATATAGAGAAATCCCACCTCACGGGCCTTGCGCCCATGGGAGGGATTATCAAAAACTATCGTGGCAAATTTATCTCACAATATTCAAGTAATATTGGATATGTGTCATCTCTGATCGTCGAGCTTTGGACCTTAGAAACAGGCCTTGAATTAGCTTTTTATGCAGGAATAAAATGTATTGAAATATAAACAGATTGTTAAACTGCATTCCATATGGTTTTCAGGAATATAGCACATCATCCAATCCACGGGGATTGGATCCAGGCCATTCATGACGTCCTTCAGAGCCCTGTGTATGTATTTTTGAGAAGCTAATATGTATGCAGATGTTTTTACTTCTTTTTCAATATCAAGTCCTTTCTTCTATGAATTTTACGTGTGTCCCCAGTTTTTATTTCCTTTTATGTGTCGTGATCAGAGTCAGTGTACTATAGTCAGGTCAGTAGTAAGAAACATCACGTGTAAAATACCTTTGTTTCGAATAAAGCTTTGGTTTTAGGGAAAAAAATTATGTTGCTTTGGGCCTGTATAATGACCCTTAAGGTACCTTGCCGAGGGTCGACCCTAACAACTAGGGGTGGCCTTGAACAGGTGTCAAATTTCGATCGCACATTACCCTTTCTAGTTTTTTTGTTATAACTTATATGTTTAGGACCTAATTTTTTATACTAATGGACAAAAAAGGGGATTATTTTTTAATTTTTTCACGGGGCTTGTCAATTTTTATGAATTTCAGGACCAATCCTACTGGGAATACCTGTCATGTGAACTAAACTTTGTATAATATCCTCTCTTGATTGTCCCTATATATGATTTAACATTGTTTTTACATTGGTAGAAAAATTCGAAAAATAGTATTTCAAAGGGTAATATTTTTAAGTCATTCCATTTTATGTGTCAACCGTAGAACATATATATATATATATATATATATATTATTTTATTTTTATTTTTAAATCCTTAGATAATGTGTGGACAGTTCCACACTATATATTTATTTACTTTTATATTAAAACCCTTAATTCCACACATTATATAAATATCTATATAATGTGTGGAACTATTATTTTTATATTATTTTTTTCCATGTCTTTAATATTTTTTTGAACTTTTGTACAAGTGGAAATTTTCATTAAAAATTTCTATATCCTTACCATGTCACGTGATAAAGGTGTAATTACTATTGGGAAAGATTTTGGGGCATTCATGTTTAGATCCTATTAGACTTTTCTTCAGACATTCTAGTCCCACCATGTTTTCCCCTTACATATAAGTCCTATTCCTAATTTTTTGGAACTTTTTTCCACAATTTTACCCTTTTAAAATCAACCATCCGTAACTTCCTTGAGGAAGTTACATAAGTGGTTGGACTTTTTTTTAAATCTTCAAATGATCATAACTTTTGATTCACAAATCCGTTTTTCACAAAATTACTATTTTTGAAATCTTCTCGATGAGATCTATAAAAAAAGATCCATGAAGGCAATAAAATTTCAAAGAAAAAAATTTACATAAACAGTAAACTTTACTGTATGCACTAGAATACAAAATAGTTTTATATATGTGATATTTTCACAAACAGACAGTAACATTTACTGTGGTAATATTACACTTTAAATATATATATATATATATATATATCCAGTGGATTCAAACTCTCTTTTTTCAAAATTACCTTATATTTAAACGTTCGCGCTAGCGGTATCCAATCCTTACCACCATTGTTGGAGCATCAACGACCTTCGTCAGAGCTCCGATTTTGGGTGGGTATGGGTGGCATGTGGTGTTGCTAGCGCAGACCTTTGAAAATAAGTGGCTTTTGAATAAATGGGTTTTGGATCCACCGGAGTATCATGGGGTGCCGCTGGCGCGGACCTTTAAAAATAAAATTGGATAAATGAGATCGAGATCCTCTTGAGTGCCGATTTGGGGTGAGTAGGGGTGTCACTAGGTGCCGGCGGCAAAAAACTTTAAAAATAGGAGCATATTTGACATATATATATATATATAATGTGATAACACAGTAAATGCCCTTGTTTGTAAAAATGTCATAGATATTAAACTTTCTTGTATACACCAGAAAACGAAATAGTTTTATATTTGTAACATTTTCACAAACAATAACATTTAATGTGTTAATATATTTATGAAATAGTTTTATATATATAACATTTTCACAAACAGTAACATTTACTGAGTTAATATTACACAATATACATATAACATTTTCACAAACACTAACATTTACTGATTTAATATTACATAATATATATATATATATATATATATACACGGTAGATCCAAACCTTTTTTTTAATTACCATATTTTTAAAGGTTTACCCTAGCGACATTCAATCCCTACCACTACCCTGTAACACGCCGCCTTAAATAATAACGGGTGGCCAGCCCTATACTATATTAAATCAAGAGTTTCAGATGGTCCAGTCTCAACATCAACTGTCGGTACTATATAATATAGGACTAACTACCCGATATCATATAGGTGAGATGTTAAAATTAAATAAAATGTGAAACAGATAACCAACTAATAATAGAAAGAAAGATGCATGAAAGAACTAGATAAATGAAATGCTAAAAGAAAAATGAAATAAATAACGACCACAGAATATACTACAAAAAGTAGACCCGAATAAGCTGTCGGGTCACAGCCAATACAATAACTGTAATGGAATAAATATAAACATGTGTATAAATATCCCTTGGGTACAAACTCGATGTACAACATGAATCCTACCTAGAATTTTAAAAAAGTAGTAAGCGGCTACAAGATACATCCCGCAACAGTCCGCACTTGTCACGGCTCCCAAGACTCTGGACAGAGGGTCATCCGGCATCCATGCTGTAGGATACCTGTAATAATATATATATATACAGGCAGGAGAGAAAAGTAAACGGGTCAGAGCCCCGATTGTGAAAAATATTTAGCAAGTGTGTTAACCGTGCATAATAAGTTTCGGTGCACTTATTTCATAATTAAAGTGGAACCGCACTCTCGTGGAACCCCAACTCACCTCTCATCTAAAGGCGCGCACCTATTCCCGTCCTCATGTTTTAGTTAAATTACCCCCATTATAATTAGGATAACCTAACTCATCATAGGCCTAGCCTATACCCACGAGATCTACCTTCCTATCTTACCCCGAGAATCCACCCCCTTTTCTAAAAACAATAAAGTATTTATTTTCAATCATATGTGCCTTATTAGGCTTAGTGGATTCCGGTTTATGCTTTAACCAATTATAATTTAATAAATTACCCAATACGCAACTGGGTTGAAACATATAGTTTAAATTTCTAATTAATAAGCATGAAACATCATTATTGACACAACTTCCCTCCAATTTCAACGCTGCGCTGTGTTTTGTGCGTGGGGTGTCTCGCAAAGCGAAATCCAAACAAGGAACCACCCCGTTACACTACTCCATGTCAACGTCGATCCTGGAGATCCATCATGTCACACATAAATATCGACAGAACTTCTCTCTACTCTCAACAATGTACTACATTTCGTGCGTGGGGAGTCTCGCAAAGCGAAATCCAAACAAGGAACCGCCCCGTTACACTACTCTTTGACAATGTCGATCATAGAGATCCATAATGCCGTGCATACCATAACTGGCAGAACTTTTCTCCAATTTCAACACTGCACTACGTTTCATGCGTGGGGTGTCTCGCAAAGCGAAATCCAAACAAGGAACCACCCCGTTACACTACTCCTTGACAATGTTGATCCTAGAGATCCATAATGCCATATATACAATATAATACTACTACTACTACTAACATCTCCAATCATATCCTTGGGATGATGTAACCGAAATATTCCTTAAATGCGATACATCAACCCCCATCAATCTAGTACACCATAATCATCCAAGATGTAATCTACCAAAATTCTATATCCTTTCATCTATAAGATATATAAATATATATATATATAGGTATTTTATGCTCACCATATATATACATATACCAATCATCCATACCCATGACCAAGTGTACGTATCATATCTGATGTACAATGGACATGCACATAATCCACCCGGCTACATATATTGCCGATAAAACTGCATCAATGCTATCATCTTCCCAATGCCCGGGTCACGTAGCAACTGGGGACCACCTGGTGGGGATCAACGATACCCACCTCGTGATAAATCACACACATGACGTCCTGGGAAGCGGTCATAGCTCCACAGGCAATGAGACGAAACATACCCACCACGTCTCATCCCAAAATATATCTATCGCATAATAACAAACCGGACGACTATGACCTGGGGAATATCCACACCCTGCTCTATATGCCAGGATGCTCATCCTCTGCGCGGAAACTTCCGAATGATAGCATGAGCTGGGTATGCTTAACCACATAAGTATATATATCGCTCACATGCGCAATATACATACATCCATATGATCCCATCATATGATCCAATTAGTAAACCATCATATACGGTTTAAACATCCATACCATGTATGTCCACAACATAAATATATCCATATATTTATATGCATACAGATATATATATATATATACATATTCACATATCCATATATCTATATATATAAACTAGTTCTCGTTCATATGTATAAGATATACAAACCCAGCTATGAGTATCCATAAATCCTCAATATACAAGCCGTCACCACAAACTCATATCATTTACCTTGATATGTGAATACAATCCCTCACTTGAAACATATTCAATCATTTTTCCTATGATGAATAGTCTCCCAAAACCATATGTATATATCTATACATATATATATATATATATATTCAACATTAGGGTTATCACCCAAGAGTTTGTGTAGGAATCCATCACTACACATTTCATCCATCTTTAAAGTACATATTTTCCTTTAGTACTATATAACCATAGGCACATCAATGACTTAATAGTCTAAAACCTCAAATTATTCCAACCTCGTTTCAAGTATTGGAATCTCAATGGTCATATCCCCACAATTTCGTGTAAACTATCCTAACTAGAATTTGTGACACCGCTTATTCTAGTCGATAGTACGATCCCAATCGTTCCCAATTTTACCTATGGTTCAATTTATCTTATGAACCCTTACTCCCATTGAGTTATCAATTTTTCCTTAGTCTAAATATGTCTAAGGATATGAGACCCCTCACTCTCTAAGAGCTCTCAACTTCACATCATATTTATACCTTTATATCTAAAATTGGTATTTCCAACCTCTATGAGGTTTCCCCCACAATCACCATATGTAACTCCAATACATACATGGATACATTTCTCCCAAGTTACCCTAAGGAGTCCCCAAAATCCTAATATGTGGGGAAACTCCTTATATGTCTCCAAGAACATATCTCTTACATCATAAGAGAAGGCCCCCAAATCAATAAACCCAACCAAAAAGGGTTTGGAATCACTATGGAGAAAATACCTCAAAATGCCCTGTTTCCGAATCGATTCGGCCCTATTCCGAATCGATTTGAACTAGCGAATCGATTCGGCCTCCAAGGCGAATTGATTTGGGTCCAAAGACCTGGGCTTCAGCCACAGGCCGAATCGATTCGGCTTGGGTACGAATCGATTCGGTCAATGCAGACCTGCCAATTTCCCTATACCGAATCGATTCGCTTAAGGGGGCGAATCGATTCGGGCCTGCAAATTTTGAAAGGAGTTTTCTTCTTCATCAAAACCCATGAATTCTAAACCCTAAATTTTTCATTCTAACCCCCAAACCTTCATCAAATCATGATTTTAAGCCCATTAATCAACCCAAAGTTGCTCCCTCCTTCTCAAGGCCTAATTCTCCTCAAAGAATTTTCTTCCTCATAAATCCTTCCTAACCATTTTGACGGACAAAACGCGATGGTGACTACCGAAAACTCCCTCAGTCCTACACAACGAAACTGAGTCTCCATATTTTCTCCCTCTTCCCAGAAGGCAATACTCCTAGCATTAGGACATCTACACTTTCCTCACATCGGCAAGAGTCACCAACACCAGGTTTCCTAACGAAGGATGACTGGTTTCTCAACCTAAACCTCCCAAAGACTACACTAACCTCTCCTCAAACTTTCCTTACTAAGTCTAAGGTTCACTATTCGAGTAATTTTCCTTTCTTACTCAACTGCCGATAAATCACCTCACACCCATGCTAGAAATCTCCTAAATATCTCCTTCGGAATCGGGGAAAATAGAATACCCCCGATCAAAGCATACCCAAAATATGTTATGGTTATTGTACTTCTAATCCTATCCTTTCCTAGACGACAAAATCTAGGCGACGTCTGAAACGAAACAAGAGCAACCGTTCTCAGAACGTCAATCAACTGAATATACTTCACTGAAGAAAACAACGCAGTAAGTACAACAGTCCTAATTGTAGGGCTTTATGTCAAGAACGTTAACGGAAGAATCCATAAAACTCGCACAGATCCCAAGGACTCTAGAACCTGATGCTCTGATACCATCTATAACACCCCGCCTAAAATAATAACGGGTGGCCAGCCCTATACTATATTAAATCAAGAGTGTCAGATGGTCCAGTCTCAACATCAACTGTCGGTACTATATAATATAGGACTAACTACCCGATATCATATAGGTGAGATGTTAAAATTAAATAAAATGTGCAACAGATAACCAACTAATAATAGAAAGAAAGATGCATGAAAGAACAAGATAAATGAAATGCTAAAAGAAAAATGAAATAAATAACGACCACAGAATATACTACAAAAAGTAGACCCGAATAAGCTGTCAGGTCGCAGCCAATACAATAACTGTAATGGAATAAATATAAACATGTGTATAAATATCCCTTGGGTACAAACCCGATGTACAACATGAATCCTACCTAGAATTTTAAAGAAGTAGGAAGCGGCTACAAGATACATCCCGCAATAGTCCGCACTTATCACGACTCCCAAGACTCTGGATAGAGGGTCATCCGGCATCCATGCGGTAGGATACCTGTAATAATATATATATATACAAGCAGGAGAGAAAAGTAAACGGGTCAGAGCCCCGATTGTGAAAAATATTTAGCAAGTGTGTTAACCGTGCATAATAAGTTTCGGTGCACTTATTTCATAATTAAAGTGGAACCGCATTCTAGTGGAACACCAACTCACCTCTCATCTAAAGGCGCGCACCTATTCGCGTCCTCAAGTTTTAGTTAAATTACCCCCATTATAATTAGGATAACCTAACTCATCATAGGCCTAGCCTATACCCACGAGATCTACCTTCCTATCTTACCCCGAGAATCCACCCCCTTTTCTAAAAACAATTAAGTATTTATTTTCAATCATATGTGCCTTATTAGGCTTAGTGGATTCCGGTTTATGCTTTAACCAATTATAATTTAATAAATTACCCAATACGCAACTGGGTTGAAACATATAGTTTAAATTTCTAATTAATAAGCATGAAACATCATTATTGACACAACTTCCCTCCAATTTCAACGTTGCGCTGCGTTTCGTGCGTGGGGTGTCTCGCAAAGCGAAATCCAAACAAGGAACCACCCTGTTACACTACTACATGTCAACGTCGATCCTGGAGATCCATCATGTCACACATAAATATCGACAGAACTTCTCTCTACTCTCAACAATGTACTACATTTCGTGCGTGGGGAGTCTCGCAAAGCGAAATCCAAACAAGGAACCGCCCCGTTACACTAATTTTTGACAATGTCGATCATAGAGATCCATAATGCCGTGCATACCATAACTGGTAGAACTTTTCTCCAATTTCAACACTGCACTACGTTTCATGCGTGGGGTGTCTCGCAAAGCGAAATCCAAACAAGGAACCACCCCGTTACACTACTCCTTGACAATGTCGATCCTAGAGATCCATAATGCCATATATACAATATAATACTACTACTACAACTAACATCTCCAATCATATCCTTGGGATGATGTAACCGAAATATTCCTTAAATGTGATACATCAACCCCCATTAATCTAGTACACCATAATCATCCAAGATGTACTCTACCAAAATTCTATATCCTTTCATCTATAGGATATATAAATATATATATATATAGGTATTTTATGCTCACCATATATATACATATACCAATCATCCATACCCATGACCAAGTGTACGTATCATATCTGATGTACAATAGACATGCACATAATCCACCCGGCTATATATATTGTCGATAAAACTGCATCAATGCTATCATCTTCCCAATACCCGGCTCACGTAGCAACTGGGGACCACCTGGTGGGGATCAACGACACCCACCTCGTGATAACTCACACACATGACGTCCCGGGAAGTGGTCATAGCTCCACAGGCAATGAGACAAAACATACCAACCACGTCTTATCCCAAAATATATCTATCGTATAATAACAAACCGGACGACTATGACCTGGGGAATATCCACACCCTGCTCTATTTGCCAGGATGCTCACCCTCTCCGCGGAAACTTCCCAATGATAGCATGAGCGGGGTATGCTTAATCACATAAGTATATATATCGCTCACATGCTCAATATACATACATCCATATGATCCCATCATATGATCCAATGTAGTAAACCATCATATACGGTTTAAACAACCATACCATGTATGTCCACAACATAAATATATCCATATATTTATATGCATATAGATATATATATATACATATTCACATATCCATATATCTATATATATAAACTAGTTCTCGTTCATATGTATAAGATATACAAACCCGGCTATGAGTATCCATAAATCCTCAATATACAAGCCGTCACCACAAACTCATATCATTTACCTTGATATGTGAATACAATCCCTCACTTGAAACATATTCAATCATTTTTCCTATGATGAATAGTCTCCCAAAACCATATGTATATATCTATACATATATATATATTCAACATTAGGGTTATCACCCAAGAGTTTGTGTAGGAATCCATCACTACACATTTCATCCATCTTTAAAGTACATATTTTCCTTTAGTACTATATAACCATAGGCACATCAATGACTTAATAGTCTAAAACCTCAAATTATTCCAACCTCGTTTCAAGTATTGGAATCTCAATGGTCATATCCCCACAATTTCGTGTAAACCATCGTAACTAGAATTTATGCCACCGCTTATTCTAGTCGATAGTACGATCCCAATCGTTCCCAATTTCACCTATGGTTCAATTTATCTTATGAACCCTTACTCCCATTGAGTTATCAATTTTTCCTTAGTCTAAATATGTCTAAGGATATGAGATCCCTCACTCTCTAAGAGCTCTCAACTTCACATCATATTTATACCTTTATATCTAAAATTGGTATTTCCAACCTCTATGAGGTTTCCCCCACAATCACCATATGTAACTCCAATACATACATGGATACATTTCTCCCAAGTTACCCTAAGGAGTCCCCAAAATCCTAATATGTGGGGAAACTCCTTATATGTCTTCAAGAACATATCTCTTACATTATAAGAGAAGGCTCCCAAATCAATAAACCCAACCAAAAAGGGTTTGGAATCACTATGGAGAAAATACCTCAAAATGCCCTGTTTTCGAATCGATTCGGCCCTATTCCGAATCGATTTGGACTAGCGAATCGATTCGGCCTCTAAGTCGAATCGATTGGGGTCCAAAGACCTGGGCTTCTGCCACAGGGCGAATCGATTCGGCTTGGGTCCGAATCGATTCGGTTAATGCAGACCTACCAACTTCCCTATACCGAATCGATTCGCTTAAGGGGGCGAATCGATTCGGGCCTGCAAATTTTGAAAGGGGTTTTCTTCTTCATCAAAACCCACGAATTCTAAACCCTAAATTTTTCATTCTTACCCCCAAACCTTCATCAAATCATGATTTTAAGCCCATTAATCAACCCAAAGTTGATCCCAACCATTTCTATGCCATTAAATCGAAGTTTAAACATTGATTTCAAGATTAAACTTAAAAATCTAGGTTTTGATATTTATACCCAAAAATCCATTTCTTTAACCCACAAATTATGAAATGAAATACACAAATAGCTATTTAGCAAGATTAAACACTTGCCTCAGATTTGTAGAGGTTGGATCGTCCTCGATGTCGCGATTTGGCCGGAAATCCCCAAGCTTTTCTTCCTCTCTCTCTCTCTTCTTCTTCTTTCTCTCTTCTTTCTCCCTCTAGGGCTTTTTCTCTCTTTCTCTAAATGATAAAGGCTTGATCCGTAAGCCTTAAATCCTTTAAAACAATAAACCCAGTTTTAAATGTTAATACACACTTTAAATGACTCGTTTACTCTAATTCGAGTCAAACTGACTTAAAAACATTCTGGAGCCGAAATAAAACCCAATGACTGTCATTTTGACTATCTCGACCCTTCCGGGATCAATGGTACCCTCAAAATCATCATCCGAAATACTTTAAAATGTCGTCTATTTTTGGACTTAAATTCCCAAATTTTAGAATTCTTCAATTTAAATTAAATTTTATTTTCCTAAAATTTAATTTCTCAGTCTCTAAAATCGAGGGTTGTTACATACCCACCCCCATTGTCGGAGCTTCAATGACTTTCATCAGAGCTATGATTTGTGTGGGTAGTAGTGGCATAGGGTGCCGCTGGCGTGGACCTCTGAAATTAAGAGAATATTAGATAAATGGAGTTTGGATCCACCGAAGCTCCGATTTGGGGTGAGTAGGAGTGACATTAGGTTAGGTTTATATCTATAATATTTTTACAAACGGTAGCATTTACTAGGTTTATATCTAAATCAGAGCTTTGATGAAGGTTGTTGGAGCTCCGACAAAGGGGGTGGGTGGTGGTGGGGATTGGATGCCGCTGGCACGGGCCGTTAAAAACAAGATAATATCAGAAAAAAGAGGTTTGGATATATATATATATATACACTGTGTTATATGAACACAGTAAATGTTAATATTTGTGAAAATGTTATAGATATAAACCTAACCCAATGCCACCCCTACTCACCCCAAATCGGAGCTCCGGTGGTTCCAAACCCCATTTATCTAATATTCTCTTAATTTCAGAGGTCCGCGCCAGCGGGACCCAATGCCACTACTGCCCACCCAAATCATAGCTCTGATGAAAGTCGTTGAAGCTCCGATAATGGGGGTGGATAGTGGTGGGGATTGAATGTCGCTAGCGTAAACCTTTAAAAGTATGGTAATTTTGAAAAAAAAGAGGTTTGGATCTACCGTGTATACATATATATATATATATATATATATATATATATATATATATATATTGTGTAATATTAACTCAGTAAATGTTACTGTTTGTGAAAATGCTATATATATATATATTGTGTAATACTAACTCAGTAATTATTACTGTTTGTGAAAATGTTATATATATAAAACTATTTCATAAATATATTAACACATTAAGTGTTATTGTTTGTGAAAATGTCACAAATATAAAACTATTTCATTTTCCGTTGTATACAATAAAGTTAATATCTATGACATTTTTACAAACAATAGCATTTACTGTGTTATCACATTATATATATATATACATCACACCTAATTCTAGGCCCTAAAAAACTTTTTTTTTTTAATTTTGTATTTTTCCCTTGAAATTAACCTTCCAATCAACACATATGCAAAAAATTAGGTCAAAATACATTTTGTACCTATTTTTAAAAAAATTCACAAAAAATTGTTGGCGCAGACCCTTATAAATACGGTATTTTTAGCAATTTTTTGTAGATTTTTTAAAAATAGTTACAAAATATATTTTGACCTAATTTTTTGCATATGGGTTGATTAGAAGGTTAATTTCAAAGAAAAAATATGAAATTTGAAAAAAAAAAAGTTTTTTAGGGCTTGTAATTAAGCATGATGCATGGTGATATATAGAGCATGATGTAGGTGAGCCTTCTCCTATATATATATATATAATATGCTCATATTTTTAAAGCTCTGCGCCACCGGCACCTAATGCCACCCCTACTCACCCCAAATCGATGCTCAAGAGGATCCAGATCCCATTTATCCAATCTTATTTTCAACCGTCCGCGCCAGCGGCACCCCATGACACTCCGATCGATCCAAAACCCATTTATTCAAAAGTCTCTTATTTTCAAAGATCTGCGCTAGCGGCACCACATGCCACCCTTACCCACCCAAAATCGGAGCTCTGACGAAGGTCGTTGAAGCTCCAACAATGGTGGTAAGGATTGGATGCTGCTAGCGCGAAGCTTTAAATATAAGGTAATTTTGAAAAAAGAGGGTTTGAATTCACCGGATATATATATATATATATAAAATAAGGAGTAAAAATTTTGACACTATTTCATAAGTTGACAACTTAATCAGAGGCTAGGATCGAATGCGCCAAAATTGAATCCGAGGGTTGAAAATTCATGGAGAAATTTTCCCCCTCTACCCTCACTACTATTTCACTTTATTTCAAATTTTGGGGTATTTTGGTAACACCCCATTTCCACTCAATCAACCCCATTCCCCCTCAATCAACGTCATACCCACTCACAGACTCATACCATAACCACTCGACTTCTTCACGATCTCTCTCTCTCTCTTTCACTCTCATGTTTTTGACGCAATTTTCTTCTTCTTCTTCTTCTTCAGGTGAGGTTTTCCTCTCCTTCTTTAACTTGGTTTGATCTCTATTTTGTGAAGATTTATGGAGTTTATTGTTCAAAACTCTAAGTTATAACTGTGTTTATGATTTTTTACCTTACATTTTAACTCAGTCTCTCTCTTAAACCAATTTGTTGTTTATTGATTTTGGGTATGTTTTTTCATATGAAGATGCTTTCTAGAAATAATTTGAAAATTTGGTTTTGTAGTTATTTGGGGGTCTTATGTTGAATTTTCTATGCCTCCCGTGGAAATTTAGTTTTGCAAGTTCTTAAGGATTATCTTTATAGGCATGAATGTTTTTTAAGCTTTATATGTTGTATGTTTAGGTAAGAAATTTGTGTTGAGGTCGAAATTTTCCCCAAACTTTATATCCTAGGTCTATTCGTGGATTCGAATATTTGGGTTTGCAACTACTTTATAGATGTTTCATAGTTGTTGTATGCCAAATTAATTTTTAGTCTTAACAATACTCTTATACTATTTTTGGTCATTTCAGGTAACATGAATCCCAAGCGTTCGACAAAATTGTCAAGTGAGTATTTTAACTGTGAACTTATTCATATCCCTTTTTATATTATGAATCTATTTATCTAAATTGTTTTATAGTTGTTTAGATGGTCCATTTCATGATAAACATAAGTTTACATGGTGTATGGAAATACATCTCGTACATTTGGACTTTAAAGAAAGTAAAATAGATCTAAGATCAAAGGTTGAGTTACGAAACCTTCCTTGAGCGATTTTGTTTGTTCTATTTTGTTTTGGGGATTCAATGAACATAAAGGTAATATCATATTTAAATATTTTGTTGGTTCTATTAAGTTTTATACAATGAACATAAAGGTAATATCATATTTAAATATTTTTCCCAATGTTTCTCTGATCTTTTTGTTTTATTTCATTTAAATTTTAGTCTTGGAACTAGAACTGTACAAACTTTACATATTGAAACATTTTTATTTTTATTTTCAATTTGAGAATTCAAAATTTTAAGTATCGTGAAAGCTCTCTCTTTCTGAGGGGGTAAGTCTTGGACTCACAATATATTAAAAAGAACAAATATCAAATTGAATTCATAAAAAATGTATTGTTATTAGAAAAGATTTTCCTTTCTAATAACATGAATTCATCATTGTGATTATTTTAATTTTCATCTTTTCATGATTTTATCATATCCTAGATTGATGCTTTACAACTTTGATAGATTGTGGGAACTGCTCCCTCCGGTACCAACCCTTCCCGATATTGAATATGGCTTCCTAAACATTCTCATGTCATGTATATTACTATAAGAGATGTTTTAAACATGATCATGTTTAAAATATTCCATTACATTCCTATTAGCTTTAAAGCTATATATTTACTTAATGTTATTAGGTTACTGATGTAGCAGCTGAAATTGGTATTGGAGTAAACTCCAACCCGTTTGGTACTTAGAATGACAAGGTATTGAACATTCAATATGGTATTGAACATTTATATCTGTAGTTTATTTATTTATATATTTTAATATCTAATGCACTTCCACGTATCTTCTTAACAGTGGGGGTGATCTTTGTCAATGTGTTGATCATAGTGTAGTAGATAATTTTTTGGTTGGATCATAATGTCAAAACATATAGATGTCTATATAGCTCTTTACTCTTACATAACCATCCAGTTCTGGTAATCCGATGTTCGTTCGCAAACCTTTAACTGAATAATATCTAAATCATAACGTGCCAAAATCTCACTGAATCTATTTCAGCAGAATGTTCCAGATGTTCCCAAGACTTTTACTGGAACTGATGATTCATCTTAAGACTTTTACTGGAACTGAATAATATATACATCACCGAATCTGTTTTAACTACTTTTCTTATTTTCATATTTATGTTTTGAGAGTTCGCTGTTTGATTTTGGTGTTGGTGATTTAGGAATTTTCTTGGTGGTCTATTAATTTGGGAATTTGGAAGTACTAATCTATTGGATTGTTCTTCATCATCAGGTGACATTTTGTCGTTTTGAGTTAGGGTTTTTCTACGCATTATGACATTTTAAAAACTTTTTTGATGATTGCGTTTCTGAAATGTTGTTCTGAAGAATCTAAGAACAAGCCAATTGATGAAGTATTATAATCCAACAGGTAAATGAAGATTGAAGGTTCATGTAGCCCATAGTTTGAAGATTGAAGGTTCATGTAGCGTCAGATGTTGGCAGATTATAGAAAGAGACCGTGGGAGAAGAAAATGAATGAAGAAGATTCCGCAGCTAAAAAATTGAGGTTCAATTTTCTATTTCCCTTATTAGACTTATCAGGACCAGTGTCTTTTTTGGTTTTGATGGTTATATGCTTGAACATATGTTATTGTTATGTGATGTTTCTCCAAGTGCAGGTTTTTGTGTTTTGTCATTCATTACCTTGATGGTACCACAAGGTTACATATATTGAGAGAAATTTCACAAGTTCTTTACAGGATTTTGGAAGAACACAAAGAAAAATGACGAGTGAAAAATATCATAAATTGTTGAAAAAATGAATTAAACTAAAAGGGCACCCTATTATTTCTTTTTCGTTTGTTTTTTAGTAAAACATTCAGATTGTATTATCTATTATAAGAATAAACTCCTCAAGTAATATGAGTCTAAGATACTGATTTTGGGGCTACAAGTTATTATGCCAATTATTGATTTTGTAGGCTAGGTGTTTGTCTCCGTATCACTCTAATTGACAACATTTATCGATCCAATTTTCAATAACTGTTTGCGACTGACAACTCTGTTTTGATAATGAGGTTGCATATTTGAGTTTTGAAAATTATGTTTTGTAATTTGTTTATTTAGTACTATTTTTGAAAGACACTAAGAATGTTAGACACTGAAAAATATGATTACTGTGTCCGTTCTAACTACTCCGAAAGACCATTCTTAAGCTAATGTTATGCAGATATGAGGGGACAGTAACTATTGCCATGTTATGCATATTATTCATTTTGGAATCCCTCAAAATCTCTCTTCTTAGGGATCCTAAAACCGTGAAGGTTGGGCTTGGCATTGCAAATGATGCTGTTAACGTTTTCAAGGATCAAAATGTATCTATAGATGCCTTGGAAGATCTGTTTGTTATTGCCAATCAAAATTTTGATGGAGATTTCAAGAAGTGGAGTCTAGGATCGCTAACTGAAATGCTTATTTATTTGCAAACAGTTTCCAAAGCCTTCCAAAATTAAACTAGGCAACTGGGAGACAATTGTCTTATCAAAGGAACTAGAGTATCCGACCACAAATGCTTTTGCCTCTTGGTACATATATGAGGCTTTGAACAGCCGCCGAAAAACCGTTGATAACAAAAGTAAGGAGAGGGAAAGCATTGTACACCACTGATCGAATTTGTTTTAAATTTGAACAATACAAGTTAAATGAGCAAATTGTCATAAATTCTTCTTTGCAAAACTATAACCCTCATGGCTGAGTATACCTGTGCTCTGGGAAATATCACTTCAGCTGTTGGCGTTGTAATTGTATTTGTTTAGCCTTTCACTGATGAGTTATACGAGTATCTCATTTATCAGATTTTGAAATTCTCTCTCTCTCTCTCTCTCTCTCTCTCTCTCTCTCTCTCTCTAACCTTTTGAGATGTATTATGCAAGGTAAGAATTTATTTGTCTGGCCTGATGCTGCTGTTCCTGTTGTAGCTGCTCTTGAGAAGGACTCGCATATGGTCATTTTCTCAGATTTTCAGAAGTACAACCAGAAGATGTGCCAGCTACAGTTTAATCGTAAGGTAGATAGGTTTCTTCCAATTTTTGTTTATGTTTGTGCAATGGTCCAATGATACGTTTCGTCCAAAGATTATTTTTTCAATATTTTGACTCAATTTCGTTTTGGGCAAGACAAAAAGAAAGATACATTATGAGGATCATTTTTCTGTAACTCTTCTATATCTTTTACTAATTATTGCAGCCTTCTTTATATCATTGTAGATATTATTCATTTTTCCTTGCAACAACTTTGGTATCATATCATTGTTTCCATCAACAACTTCATGAAGTGTGCCAAATGGATGAAGAACTAATTCAAATTGTGAAATAACATACTTTTAAAATTCTTTATATTTAGTTTATTTATACCATTATTTTTCAAACCTTTTTAGTATATAGTTTTGGTTAATATAAAACATGTAGATTTGGAGTTTGAAATGTCATTTTTGTCGTGGAATTGAAATAATCCTAAATGTATGGAGACATTGAAAAATTTTATCCGCTTGAGATCAAAACAAAACTCTTATTCTAATAATTTTTGTGGGGGAAATATTAAGTAGGGTGGATAATCCTATAAACGAATGAGATTATGATAATTTTTTTTAATATTGTACTTTGTTTTATTGGCAAACGGAATTTTCGTCATTTTGCGTTTATGTACTTTGAAAATTTTCATATATACTGTGTAATATTACCACAGTAAATGTTACTTTCTGTTTGTGAACATGTCACATATATAAAACTATTTCATATTTTAGTGCATGCAATAAAATTTACTATTTGTGTAAATTTTTTTCTTTGGAATCTTATAACCTTCATGGATCTTGTTTGATAGATCTCGTCGAGCAGATTTAAAAAATAGTAATTTTGCAAAAAAACAGATTTGTGAATCAAAAGTTATGATCATTTAAAAATAAAAAAAAAGTTCAACCACTTATGTAACTTCCTAAAAGAAGTTACGGATGATTAATTATAAAAGGATAAAATTATGAAAAAACTTCCTAAAAAGTTGGAATAGGACCTATAAAATTATTGAAAAATTAATAGAATTAATATAAATGTTGACCCGACAAATAAAACTTAAATATAATTATCTCAAAAATTTTTGTATTGTCCATTCTTATCATAGAAATGTATATGAGTACAACTGTCCACGGAGGATGGCCTTATTACTTACTATCAGCTAATCTGCAGTTGTTCTCGACAAATTTGGCATAGATGGACATAACACATAATGTAAATTTTCCAAGTTTCGTTTAATCTGTAGCGCACGTACAAGACTTCCGAAATTTGAAGAACAAAAAAGACCAAAGAACTTCCCTATGTGGTTCATAAGCATAAACAAAAGTACTAAAGCCTTTTTCTTTAAATGTTTGGGTTGAGCCAGACAAAAGAGAAAACCAACAAATATATTGCCACTTAAGAGCATCACATATGGATCACCAACTTTAATTGGACAAAGATAGGGCTCTACAGATAGAACAAGTAGGGCCAGGGTCCACCATTCATGGTTGGTGTCACCTTTTTAAATTTTCTTTTATGGCGGTGATCTTTTATCAATTTTTCTCTCTTTGCTTTTTCTTACAAATTACAATATGAGGTTGTAGCACCAAGTGTTGCATTACAACAGCTTGCTTCATTTCTTATAAAGTTGTAATTTATGGGACCGACTATTTCAATAATATATTTATGTTTATTAAAAAAATTATATTTAGAAGAAGCATACGTACACCATCAATTCATCATCTAATTCTCCATTGTCCTCTTCAGTTTTGAGCTTTGACTAAAATACATCTTATAATAGCTGTCGCATGGCACTTTAAATAAGAGAAAGTTCACACTAAAACATATTTATGTAATATATGCTCAATTAAAAATAGCCGCTATTGTTCCAGAAACGCTGAAAAAGTAGGAAGGCTCGGCAGTTGGAAATTAAACAAACAATTGTGGGGACGAAAATTACTTTTGATTAAAAGCTTGCTGCCATTTAGGTAGCAACATGGATTAGATTTCTCCTCATTATGACCTTATATTAATGGTTGGGATGTTGACCCTTCCTCTCAAATGCCTTAGATCTTAATCATATTCACTTTAATTGTCGCAGGCTTACTGTAATCTTGTAATCTTTTTAACATAACAAAAATCCACTATATCATTTGTCACAAAGAATCCTAGGTCCAACATGAGAACTCATGGACAAAACCACTTTCCCATTTTCCTTTTGGAATTTAATTAAAAGAAATATGGATGAAGCTGATGTATCATAATTAGAAAATGGGTCCCGACACCTGTTACAAAGCCGTTTAAGGCCCGGAGAACATTAGTGAGGGAATGAAATGACAAACTGGAGTACAGAGAGAGATTTTATACTAGATTAGTTATATATTTAAGGAAATTATTAAATTAACTTTTGATTTATTTTCTTCTTCGAAATATGATCTTTATTAATACGTTTTTAATAAAGAATACATGTTATATCTTGTATAAATGACTTGTATTTCACAAGAAATACAGAATAAAAGGAGTTAAAATTCCAATTAAATCTCTTCCTTGATGGACGGTTGAGATTAATTGACTTTTGAAATTCGGGTCATCTCTCAAACTATAAATATATGTATTTTCTCCATCAAAAGGGCATCCAAGAAATGTCAATTAAAACACATACCTAAAGGTTTATAAGCAAGGAGGGAGAAGTCAAATTCTCCCTTAAATGATTGTTGAGACGATCACACCGGCGACACTCGATGACGACGTTCAACAGTTGAACTGAATTCATGGCGTCGAAAGGAGGTACTTAATATTACTCTTTTCACATTTCTATTGACGTAATTATCATATTGTTCAAAGATCTTGAGAACCATGTATAAAATGTAACTTGCAATATAGTCTCTGAATTATTGTTCTAAGTTTCAAAATGATGCATAAGCTCAATCTTTTTTCAATTTAATCCTTCACTTGATCATTTTTTTAGTGTAACCATTCCTTTTAAATCCCTTATTTTTTCAACATAACGGCGGTATTTTAAACAAATCATAAATGGATTATTCACTTGTAACCAAACACACTTCTCTTTCTCTCCCTAGATAGAGAGAAAGTGACTATATCAAATTTACATACCAAGTTTACATATTGATTTATTTTAAATAGTAAAACATTATTTTAGAATTTTTTCATATGATATAAATATTTCAAGAGACCACCCCTCCATATATATATATATATATATATATATATATATATATATAATGACATTTAAAAAGAAAAAATGATATATAAATTTAGTATGAAAACAGAGAGAGAGAGAGAGAGAGAGAGAGAGAGAGAGAGAGAGAGAGAGAGAGAGACTATTCCCACCCCAATACAACATTCCTCCACTCCACCTTTACATTGAATGACTATATTATCCTTGAAACCCACCAACTTTTTTCACTCATCCAAAATTTATCCCTCACTTTTTTTAGTGCAATATAAAAAGGGAGAAAAACCCATATGTTGATACCAAATTTAGTCTGTTGACATGGACCATTCACTTGAAGACACCTGTCAACCTACGTGGCAATTACAAACACTTTCAACGAACAACATACTGTCACCGAGCTACTCAAGCGCCCCGAGCAACTCAATCATACCGAGCAGCTTAGGCGCCCCGAGGAGCTTAAGGCTCCGAGCAACTTAAGCGTACAAAAAAGCTCAGGCGGTCCAAGCAACTCAACGTACAGAGCATCCAAATCAGGAGAATCAAAAAGACGACTGCGCATTAAATGCTCATTATTATCGTACAGATGTATATGTCTACTAGATAACAGCGCACTGTCATTTCTCATGTACAACCTCAAGTCTATAAATACATTGTAACCTCCTTATTAGAGGAGGACTCTGGATTTCTTGGTAAACTCACTTATTAAGAATTCTAGGCAAACAGTTAGCAATACAAAAACAGTGGACGTAGGCCATTCTCATAAGGCTGAACCATTTTGAAAATCTATTGTCTTACATTTATTTATCTATTTTTATCTGTGATTAAAATAATTAGATCAAATCTAGTTTTTTACATCAACATATTGGCGCCGTCTGTGGGAAACGACTGTACTTATCGTTTTTCACCAAAATAATTCATCATCTATGGCTGATAATCCTGAATCCTGTAATCAAAACACTGGGGTCCCTCTGAACCTTTCTACTCCCCCAAATGTTCAAGATCTGGCTGGTATAATGGCTAATTTGGCCTAAGGCCAGACGACCATGCAAGAAAATATGCGTCAACTTATACAAACTGTTCAAGGTGGAGTGCCAGCCCAATCAGGACAACGAAGTGTTCAGAGAAATACCCGTTTACCCTCTTCGTGAACTAGGCGAATGTTATTCACAGAGGAATCTCGATCTAGACGCACTGAATCATATCGTACTGAGAGATCCAATGATCCTTGTTATCAACTTGGGCGGACTTCCTCAGTACGAGCTACAAATTCTCAACGAAACATCACTCTATCTCCAGAAAGGACTAGTGCCCTAGAAAGATTAAGTAGAGTCTCTCATTTTGATCATTTGGGCCCTAGGAGGATCAGAACTCCTCCTAGGATTGCGCCGAGGAACTCTCCACGACCATCCAATCTAAGGGAAGGTTCTGCCCAATCACGACCAGCAGCTCGATCCCAAGAAGAAAACTCAATACGATCAGTTGCTCGAATAAATAGACCCGAGGAGGGAAAAGACGCATGGAAGGGCTCTATTCAAAGGCTGGAGGATAGATTGGGGGAAACGGTTAAGGCCAAGAATCCTCAACAAAGAACTTTTGTCCAAGGGACACCATTCGTACAGGCAATTGTGGATTTTCCCACGCCTTCAAAATTCAAAGCTCTTGTGGTGACGCCTAAGTATGATGGAAAAACTGATCCTGTCCTTCATATAGAACAATACCAAGCTGCTGTCGATATCTATGCAGTTCTAGATGAGATGAGATGCAGGGCATTTTCAGGAACTCTTACCGGATCAGCTCAGATATGGTACAACAACCTTCCTCGGGTGAAAATTGTGACTTTCTTTAAACTAGCAGAACTCTTTATTGGGAACTTCTATTTTGGAGCGAAACCAGTCAAACGAGTAGCACACTTGCTGAGTGTTAGACAAAAGACAGGTGAAAACACCAAAGACTATATTACTCGTTTCAATAATGAGAAACTTAAAGTAATTGATTACGAGGAGAAAATATCAATTACTGCTCTGATGAGCGGACTGTTGCCAAATAAATTGTACTACACTTTAGCCAAATATCCGCCTATGATCATGGATGAACTAATGGTAAAAGCAGTCAAAATCATGAATTCCGAGGAAGCTATGGTTGTGAAGAAGAATACAGACACTAAGAAGACTAAGGTCGAGGCTGATAAGACTGAAAAGAAGGATCAGAAGAATAATGGTGGCAACAGGCAATCGAAAGCAAAGCAAGCACTGGAACAGTTGATGAAATTTGGAAATTATATGTGACACCCCAACTAATTAAATACCGGGTAGCTACTCCTTTATTAAATTAATACCAAATGCCAAGTTGGTTCAGTTAATAGCATCACTGTCGAAAATATTTTAATGATTTCTAACCACCTAGTATTTAAAAAGTAAGTTGTCAAATTTTAAATTAAATCTGATTAACATGCAACAAGTGAAATGTAAAGGATAACATAACCATTCACAATTAAGTCCAACTATAGTAAATCAACAAGTAAAAATGAGTCTGGAGGAAATACTCCTCACAACAATCCCAATATAGAAAGAAATAAAATGAGTCTGCATCCTGAATTAATTACAAACCAAAAGTCTGAATAACTGAAAGAAATGAAATGTCTCTAAAAGAAATGGGCGACATGCCCTACAACTGATGAAATCTGAATATAGAGTCAAGGCAAATGAAGCTTCTACTATCAAGGCCCTGTAACTTCCACAACAGCTACAGCTCTTCACCTGACTGGAAATACTATGCATGGCGTCCTTGTGGCTGGGAACCTAAAAAGGTTTTTACAAAAAAAATAGATTTGAAAGCAAACGGGTCAGAGCCCGAATGTGGAGAGTATTTTAAAACCAGCAAGTGTTTTAATAACATTAAAATAATGAATGCAAATTACATGTTAGGACGTGCTCTCACATGAAATACTCACCTCTCGTCTATTTGTGCACTCCGAACGTACCGTACCCATACAAGTGTTTCTCATATCTAACTAGACCAAAAAAAATATTGTCCTTTCTACTCGATTCGTATTATAAGTCCCAATGTTATCAATTTAATAGAGAGCTTTACTTAAATTCTCAAATATCAAAATATTAGTAGTACAATTTACCAAAGTTTGTCTCTCATTTTATATTCTCAATGCGTTACTATAATGATTCTCACATTCAAACATAACAATTCTTTTCATTTAACTGTATATTACTTACATCATCAATATACAATAAAAGCACCCCGAGGCTAAGCTTTGGTGCACTCATACTCTGCTATCCATCCCGGTACATCACGTACATAAGGATCACAAATTCCGAATCTCTCAGGAATTGTTAGAATAAGCACAACACACTAAAATGGAGGCGAACATAATTCAACATATCCATGGGTCACGTACATACCTACGCTCCATAGTCAGCTGACTTATTAACTCACAAATAAGTCATTCTAGCATTATGTTCTCTAGGCACCAATCTAAATCCGGGCACACAAGGAGTAGATGGCCCTAAGCGAACGAAAACCTCCCGTGATAGCAAGTATGGTAGGTATGTGATACACATCAAATCATATACATATACTAAGCATGCACACATCTTAGTACTTAACATATTTTATTAGCGGTATACTTCTCATTCTTATACCACTACACGTGTCCCCGGTTTATATATACACATCATCCATTATCCTCACGTCGTAATTTGTTACTCACGTTTTAACCCATAAATATCATTTGGTTCAAACCACACTTCTATGTTTTACTCCTCAATATATCCCAAATGCCCCAACTATATCGATTAGTCATCAAGGAATTGTCATCTCTACAATTAAACAAGGTTACAGAACACTAGAAGTCAAATCAGGCCAAAAAGGCCAAACTGTCAACTCCTTAGAAGTCTCGTTCGAACGAGGCTGTTCGAACGAGAGTTCGTTCGAACGAAGTGGGCATTCTAACGAGATCTCGTTCGAACGAAAGGCATCGAACGAACATCCCTCTCGTTAGAAGGCAAACTGTCAACTCGTTAGAATCTCGTTCGAACGAGCTCGTTCGAACGACCTGGGCAGGCCTTCTAACAAGGTGACAGTTTCGAGCCCAGAAATCCTAAATTCGTTTTTTCTCCAACTTTCTCTTCTCAAAACTCATCCCAACAGTGTTTTAAGGTTACTAATCATTCCTAAACATACTTAGGTCGTATATTAACATTAATATGGGATCAAATCATTCTAAATCACATTTAATCATCAAATCTCCCCAATTTTCCCCAAATCCCATGCACATTAACCCTAGAAAATTAAAGTCATCCATAGACATAATTAAATCCGTTTTTGGTGATATAAAAGATGTATTTATGTCAGAATAATCACCCTAACATAATTCTACATGTAATCTTCTCATCAACATGTAATTTTCTAATTTCAGTTCAATGGGTCTTTATCATTCTCCAAGAACAAAACAATTATATAAATTTCCTACGCATGGAAGAAACATTCTTTGTAGATAACGTAATTAAACCACTTGCCTCTAATCTTTCTCTGAATTTGATGCTGAATCTTGAAGGTTGAATTGTTTTCTCTCTCTCTCTGCAGAATTCTCTTCTCTCTCTCTCTCTACAAGTTCTTCTCTAAAGATGATGACAATAGAGGTGGGGGTTTATTCTTGGACCCTTAACTTCTATTCTAAACTTCTCCCGTAGCCCACTACTCAGTTTAGTGGTGATAATGGGTTGGTGGGTTTAATTAATAATCATAATTAAACTCTAATTTTCGTAGGTTTTAATTCCCAAAATTCCAAAATTACCAAAATACCCTTTTAAGTTGCCGGTATGGCCTAAAAATGCCCTGAGACCCAAACTAAACCCCCGGTTAGTGTTTTCTGACTATCTCGATCCTTCCGGATGAGCTGGCGCACTCAAAATGACCATATGGTTATTAGAAATAAAATTCAATTTTTAATTAAATCAATACTTTCCTGACGCGACTGTCACACGCGTCTCAACAAAATTTTCCAAATTGTCGTATATCAATCTCACGACAAATTTAATAATTTCAATATTCATATAACGCCGTATGTACACATTATAATCAAATACCAACTCACATCTCGTTAGTATTTTATCCGGATTAATTCCCAATTAATACACATTTAATTCAATTAATCTCATAAATAAATATCACAAAAATACGGGGTATTACATTATACTCCTTTGAAGGTAGATATAAACCACATTCTGGAAGAGATCAAGAACAGTGAGGACCTAAAATGGCCAAAAAAAATGAAGGCAGATCCTGACAAGAGGAATAAGTCCAAATATTGCGAGTTCCATAAAGACCATGGTCACACGACCAAGCATTGTATAGCTCTCTGGAATAAAATTGAAGCACTCATCAGGCGAAGAAAATTAGCCAAGTATGTTGATCGCCAAAATGGTGGAAAGACCAGCGAACGAGGAAGGCAAAGATCTAAGTCTCCTCATCAAGTAAAAGAAGACAAGAAGAGAGATCACAAAGATGATCCAGAAGATGACCCCGATCTCCCCAAAAGACCAAGACAGCCAGAATGCGAGGTATTTTCAATCCATTTAAGTCATTTAAATGTAATGTTATTACAGGTGGAGAAACAGGAGGTGGTGATATGACTCCAGAAAGGAAAGCTTACCTCAATGAGGCTCAAGCTTGCTCGTACATTCAACGAATAAACTTGGCTGAAGATGATCGCCCAAGGAAGGTGAATAAAGACAAACTGGTCATTGGTTTCTCTAAGAATGACCTGGCAGGTGTACTATATCCTCATGATGACCCATTGGTGATCAAGATGAGAATAAAGGAAGTGGTGATTTCACGAGTACTAGTGGATAATGGTAGCTCGACAGATATCATGTTTTATCCATGCTTTGACAATTTGAATCTAAAGCTAGCCCAGTTGGAGCCATATCATAGGCCCCTTCTTGGCTTTACTGGAGAGAAGGTTTTTCCACTTGGGACAATCAAGTTGGATATGCTTATCGGTACATGGCCTGTCATCGAACAGAAAGATTATTCTTTTTCGTAATGGATAAAAATATCCAATCAACTTATAATATCATCATGGAAAGGGTATGTCTGAAGAAGTTCGAAGCAGTACCATCTACTATACATCAATGTTTAAAATTCCCAACCAACTTTGGAGTAGGAGTGGTGAAAGTCGACGAGAAAGTATCTCGGGAATGCTACTATTTATCTGACGAACAGGAGGAATGTGAAGAATATAGAAAGAAGACTACTACTTATCAAGTGGATGAAATAGAAGATGTAGAGATTGAAACATTAGACCCTAGAGATAAGTCTCAGCTTGGGAAGGGCCAGGTCATGTAGGCTACCAAAAATATCATTCTGGATTACGAGCATCCAAAATGAAAAACTCAAATCGATGCCTCACTGGATGTATCAATAAAACAAGAATTGATAGCATTTCTAAGGCGCAGAAAGCAGACTTTTGCATGGAGTCATGAAGACATGCCAGGGATAGACCCGAGTTTCCTGTGTCACGATCTCAACATGAACAAGGAAATCAAGCCAGTGAAGCAGCGAAGAAGAGTGTTCAGTCCTGAGAAGAACCAAGCCATACAGGAAGAAGTATAAAAGCTATAAAAAGTCTTTTTTTATTAAGGATGTCAAATATCCTGATTGGCTAGAAAATGTGGGGATGGTAAAGAAGAAAAATAACAAGTGGAGAATGTGTGTAGACTTCACTGATCTTAATAAGGCATACCTAAAGGATCATTTTCCTTTACCCCGAATCGATCAACTAGTGGATGTTACCTCAGGGCATGAATTGTTGAGTTTCATGGATGCTTATTCTGGTTACAGCCAGATTAAAATGAAGACTGAGGACAGGGAGAGTACCTATTTTATCACCCCAAGGGGAACTTATTGCTATAATGTTATGATTTTTAGACACCAAATGCATATTCGGAGTACGAGAAGGCATGTTTCTCGAATATATTGTTAACCAACGAGGAATTGAGGCAAACCATGAAAAGATCAAGTCTCTATTAGAGCTATGATCTCCAACGACGAAGAAGAAAGTGCAAAGTCTCACAGGGTGAGTTGTATCACTTAATAGATTTGTGTCACGAGCAACTGACAGATGCCTACCATTCTTCAAAACACTCTGAAAAACTTTTGAGTGGAATGATGAGTGCGAGGATGCCTTTCAAGAACTGAAGAGATATCTGGGGACGCCTCCATTGTCATCTAGACCAATGGTGGGAGAAAAAATATACTTGTAGCTGGCAGTTTCGGAAAATATAGTGAGCTCGGCATTGATAAGGGTGGAGGACGGAGTACAAAAACTAGTCTATTACACCAGCAAGGCTTTTCGAGGAGCAGAAATCAGATATCCAAGGTTGTAGAAGTTGGCACTAGCACTTATTCAAGAAAGCAGAAGGATGAGGCCATACTTCCAAGCCCATACTATAGTGGTGTACACCGTTATGCCATTAAGACAAGCTCTGCATAAACCAGAGAAATCAAGAAGATTGATGTACTGGCAGTAGAACTTGGTGAATATAATATAGTTTATGAGCCTAGATCATTGCTCAAAGGGAAGGCAGTAGCGGATTTTATCACAGAGTTCACTCAAGAAGATGCCTCCGAAGAATAGGAGTTGAATACAGACCAACCTGTGGAAGTTATAGGATCATCAAATTTTAACCCCGACCAATTCACGTTGATAAACGAGCAAGAGAAGATGATCAATGAGCAATAAGAAGCGCCGGAGGAGGATAAAAGGAAGCGCTAAATATTCCACCAAGGAACTATGTCTGATAAAAAATTTGATGATGAAGTACCTATATAGAATTTATATGTGGATGACTCTTCGTGCACTACAGGTAGTGGAGCAGGGATTGTTTTAAATGGTCCAGATGAGATTGATGTGGAGTATGCTCTTCTCTTTCAATTTAGGGCTTCTAATAATGAGGTCAAATATGAAGCAATGACCGTGGGTCTAAGTCTAGCCAAAGCCATAAAGGCAGAGCAAGTCGTTATATTCAGTAATTCATAAATCAAATTTTAGGGGTGTATGCGGCAAAAAGAGAATTAATGATCAGGTATCATGCAAAAGAAATGGAGGTTGTATCAAGTTTTACTAAAATTTAGTTGATTAGAATACCAAGATTGGAAAATATAAGAGCAGCCGCCCTAGCTCGGTTAGCATCAGCCACACACACGGAGCTACGAAGAATAATCCCAATAGAAATCCTGGTTGGTCGGAGCATAGACAAAGATATGATGATGAACTTCATTGCCTCTACTTGAGACCATCTTCGATGGACCCCATCAGGGCCTATATTGAAGAGGGGGCTTTACCAACTGATAAACTCGCAGCTAAGAAACTAAAGTTTAAAAATGCTCGTTATGTATTGACCAATGACATTTTATATAGACGAGGAGTTATAGAAGGCCTACAAAGATGTGTCCATCCCTCCGAAGTGAAGGATTTGATTGAAGAGGTTCATGAGGGATCTTGTAGAGCCCATATAGCAGGTCGGACACTTTTATAAAGAATAACAACGCAGGGGTATTACTGGCCAACGATGAGAGCTGATTGTGTAGCTTATGACAAGAAGTGTGATAAGTGTCAACGCTTCTCTTCTATCCGAAGAACTCCCCAAGCATTGTTAACACTCATCACGTCTCCTTGGCCATTTTCCATGTGGGGAATAGACTTGGTTGGGCCACTTCCAACGACCGAGGGAAGATTTAAATACCTCGTGGTTTCTGTGAATTAATTTACTAAATGAGTGGAAGCTGAGCCTCTCATTGATATGACATACGACAAAGTCTATAAATTTATTTGGAAGAATATTATCTGCAGATATGGTCTCCCACATGCATTCATTACTGACCATGGAACCCAGTTTGATAACGAGGAGTTTGCTGAGTATTATCATCAATCCAATGTACTGAAGAGCCATTAAGCACCAGGCCATCCCCAAAGCAATGGTCAAACTGAGGTGATAAACAGAACGTTACTGAATGGTTTGAAGAAATGACTAGATGATGTAAAAGGAAATTGTATTAACGAGCTACATTTTGTGCTGTGGGCTTATCGTACCACACCACGAACAGCAACAGGAGAGTCTCCATACATGCTGGCATTTGGGAGTGAGGCTGTCATACCTATTGAATTGGGTCTACCTACGCATAGGGTGCTTAATTTAAATTCTCCTATCAGTGATTTGATGAGAAGATTAGACCTGGATATGCTCGAAAAAGTTAGGGAAGAAGCAGCAATCAAGAATGCAGCATATCAACAACAAACAACTTTGTTCTATATTAAAAGAGTGAATAAGTGTGATTTGAAGGAAGGGGATTATGTTCTGAAGAAAGTGATCCAAAAGAATAACAAACTGGAAGCCAATTGGCATGGACCCTACAGAGTGATAGAAGTTGTTCTTCCAGGGACATACATGATTGAAACCTTGGAAGGAGAAGAATTCAAGAATGCATGGAATGCAGAGCATCTGCGTAAGTATTATCAGTAATTGAAATTCCTATGTAATGCAGTTTCTTCAGTATGAATAAAGTGATGTTTCACCCAGTTTCTTTATTTGTTGAATTTTTTTTTGGAATATATTAGTTCTACTTACTATACACCAAATTCAGAGAAACTACCACCAACTCCGGTTGGTCGGGAATCAACTACCACCAACTCTGGTTGGTCGAGAATTAATTACCACCAACTCCGGTTGGTCAGAAATCAATTACCACCAACTCCGATTGGTCGGGAACTAACTACCACCAACTCCGGTTGGTCGGGAAATCAATTACCACCAACTCCGGTTGGTCAGGAATCAATTACCACCAAATTCGATTGGTTGGGAATCAATTACCACCAACTCCGGTTGGTCGGGAACCAATTACCACCAACTCTGATTGGTCAGGAATCAATTACCATCAACTCCGGTTGGTCGGAAAATTAATTACCACTAACTTCGATTGGCCGGGAATCAATTACCACCAACTCTGATTGGTCGGGAATCAATTACCACCAACTCCGATTGGTCGGGAATCAATTACCACCAACTCCGTTGGTCGGGAAATCAATACCGCCAACTCTGGTTGGTTGGTACCAAACTAGAAAAGAAGCTGGAGGACCTCCCGGGGTATCCACTGTCTAGGCAATAAAGTAATCCATAAGAGATTACTACAACTAAGAAGGAACATGGGATGCAAATCATTCCATTGCTTAGGCCTAAAGAGTGACAAGTCACTATAATTAAACAACAAATGGGATAAGTATAATATATACATATATATTTACCAACCAACAAGTAAGGACATTATACAAATTATTTAGAAGAATATAAAATGGCGAAAGACTAAAAATTTCTTCATTCAAATCAAGTAGAATTACATATGATGTGAAAAATATACTTCATTACATAAAAAAACCCTATTATATTGGTTTTTTCTCTTCTTCCTTTGAAACAGGTTCTACCCCAGTAGGAGGATCATCTAATGCATTAGGGGAATTTATAAAATTTAGATCTCGTAGCATTCGAACATTAATCACGGAGGGTCGATCAAGCAACTGCTCTGGGCGGGATATCTCAAAGTTTACATGAAGACTATAATCGCCGAGATACTTGGAGATCAAGCATTGAGGAATTGCCCGAGTAAGAATCCAACTAATGTCAAGCTTAAAAGGAGGCATGGGAAAATCGAGCACTCCAGGGTCATAATAATCCCATAAGTAGTGGTCCTGCTCCAATTTCAGCACACACAGTGCATTCAACCACCCTTGCTTGTACCCCTCGTTATTTAACTGCTGGATCCGAGCATCAAGATGGTAAAGGGATTCATTATACCCAGCCATGCAAAACTCTCTGGGTTGTTCATGGAATTGATAAGTTAACCTCTCCAGTTGCTCGTGGAGACTCTTCACCAGAATTTCCTTATTTTCCAAGGCAGAACTCCGGGAAGAGAGTTGGTCAGTAAAATTTAGAATTTTCTTAGACATTTCTGCCAAAGCATGATTCTTCACCATCAACTGAATTGCCTGATTCTCCAAGGCCGATTGAGTTCTCGCTTATTCAATAGAAACTCGACTAACCCTTGATCATCCACGAGAAGAAGATCTTGCTCGTCCACGAGTAGATGTGGAGGGTCCAACTCTTTTCAAAGTTTCCAACTCCTCTCGTAAGTTGGCATTTTCTACCTCCAAGAAAGAAAAACCTTCATCATTAATAGGGACCAAGGCTCCTAAAAAAGATGCAGCAGATTTGAGTTGTTTTATCTCTTCTTGCAAAGCAATGTTCTCCTGCTCCAACAACTTAGCGATATGACTGTGCTCTTCAACTTGAAGCTTCAGAACACTCTCTTTCTTCTCATGTGGAGAGATGAATTTATCATAGCCTTTGTCAACACTCAATTGATGATATTTCTTCTCGTATCCTTGATGCAAAAGTGTGGAGGACTCTTTGTACTACTACTGAAGTTCTTCGATCGTTCCTTAGAGATCTTTAATCATTTTGTAGTAGGCCATATTATTTGCAACAGCATGATCGAGCAAGCACTTTAAGTATTAATAAGCATCAACTGCTCGTTAAGAAGCATCTGAACCAAGGATATCAATGATTTGAGCCTCATTAAGATCTGCATGAATAGCTTTAAAATAGTCATTGCATTTCTTCATCAATTTTGTGTCATGAGATGATAAGAGCTCCATCCTGGCCATAAACTAACAAAGAGAATAATAAAGAGAATTAATAATGATGCAGACAAAGCAAGTAAAAGAGAAAGTCAAGACGAACAACCAAAGTTCGAATTTTTATTCATCATAAGAGGAGATACATAGTCCAAGGTTACAATCAAGAAAGCAACAAAAAAGCCCAAATAACTTTACACCTTCTCCTTGTTTCCTATGACTTCCTCAGAAGGTTTGAAGGAAGGGACTGGTTGCTCAGAGGACAAGGGTAGTTACTCGATAGAAGTGTTGGTTGGTTGGAGTTGCTCGGAAGGTTGAATAACAGGAACAGCAGGGACATGATCTCCTTTCATCATAGAAGATTCATCTGAAGCAGCTTCATCCTCTTCTTCTTCTCCAGGAGAGGGAGGAGGGCCATGAGTGTGCTGTTGGAATAACTTGAAATTCTTAGCAACCTTCAGCTCCTGCAAGGCTGCTACCCATCCATCCCTAAAATATTTGACGCTGGCATACTCCATTTAAGAAGACATGGCAGCCATGCCCTTGTTCCACCCTTTGTCCCAACCAGCACTGAATGATTTTTTAACGGCATTTTTCCTTTTTGCCTTCTCCGAGGAGGTCCTTTCCCTAAGAAGCTCCTCGACAGTCTTCAATTTTTCTTCCACCCCCATTTTTTTTCGCTCAACATCTTGAAGTTTGACAACTTTCTCTTCAGCAGACTTGAGCTTAGCCTTAAGCTCCTTGTTGCTCTGTTCAAAATCCTTATTGCTATGTTTAAACTCCTTCAACTTTTTCTCCAACTCCTTGGAGGCATTCACAGCTTAATTTCTGTATATCTCAATGGAATTGAATTGCTTATCCCAAGAAACTTTATCTTCCTCGTACTCTTGATGATAATCTTTTAATGGAGGGTCCTAGGTGTCCACCTTATGGCAATTGAATAACAACTCCATGATCAAAATAATTCCATTGCCAATTTTATCATCTCCATTTAATGGAGGGTGTTGCCAATTTTTCATAACAACCCCATGATCAAAATAATTCCTATTGGCATCAGGAAGATTGACAACTAAATCTATATTCAAAAACCTAGTTTGTAAATAGAATGTGGTATCACTGACAACCCATCTGTAGCAGTACATAATCTCTGGAATTCCTAATCGAGTTCCATGAAGTTGATTCAACCTATGTATGCCATTAACTATCCTCTATGTATTTGGAGCTATTCTTGCCGGTACAACATCAAAATATTGGCAGAACTCCAAATATAGGGGATTTAGCGGGAAAAAAAAGCCACATTCAACCACAAAAAGACTTGGGAACCAATGTCCCTCAGCCAAAGAAAAATAATCAGAAGGTTCATAAAGTTCTTCCAAAATAACCCACGAAGGGATTGAAAATTCAAACCAAAATTTATCTAGCGACTCAACAAGATAAACCATGATGAACAAAGTAAATAAAACAAAGGGAAAAAATCTTACAGAAAAAGAGAGATCAGTTGGCAATGAATAATGGAAAGAACGAAGGCACAAGATAGAGAGGAAATGAATAGTTCAAAGATACAGATTTGAAAAGTGAAAGACGATAGGATTTTTGCCGCACTTAAATACTTTATCTAGGGAATAGATAAAGGCAATGATTACAAGGGAAGACGTTTGTGTTTCCGGCGGCTAAAAGAATAAAAGGGCACAAATATCGAAGTGGTCATGAAAATTTAAAATATTTATGAAGCCTGATACTATGCGTTCAAAAAGGAGTTATATACAACAAAAATCCATAAAAAACCAATAATCTGAGCAGTTTTCGAGCATAATATTCCACATTTTTCTTCCACCTCAAAGTGTGAAGCATTGGGGGCTTCTGTTGATACCAAATTTAGTGTGCTGATATGGACCATTCACTTGAAGACACGCGTCAAACTACGTGGCAATTACAAACACTTTTAACGAATAACATACTATCACTGAGCTACTCAAGTGCCTCGAGCAACTCAATCATACCGAGCAGCTTAGGCGCCCTCGAGGATCTTAAGGCTCCGTGCAACTTAAGCGTACCGAGCAACTTAGGCGGTCCGAGTAACTCAACGTACAGAGCATCTAAATCAGGAGAATTAAAAAGACGACTGGGCATTAAATTCTCATTATTATCGTACAGATGTATATGTCTACTAGATAACAGCGCACTGTCTTTTCACATGTACAACCTCAAGACTATAAATACATTGTAACCTCCTCTTTAGAGGAGGACTCTGGATTTATTGGTAAACTCACTTATCAAGAATTCTAGGCAAACAGTCAACAATACAAAAATAATGGACGTAGGGCATTCTCATAAGGTTGAACCACTTTAAAAATCTATTATCTTACATTCATTTATCTATTTTTATCTGTGATTAAAATAATTAGATCAAATCTAGTTTTTTACATGAACACCATATATGCATATATCTAATGACAGTTTCTTTATTTATTATTTTTTTTATAAAAAATAAAATCTACTTTGATTATAAAAAAATGTTTATTATAGAAAACTTTTTTTTAAATGTATAAAAAACCGTTTCAACCTTTTCAAATTGTTTAACAAAAACAAGTCAACTATTTTTTTTTTATGTTTTGATGGTTGTTTTAAAAAATTGTTTATAAAACTAAAACAATGATCTATATAATATAAAAAACTCATTTTTTATTTGTCTTTTATATTTAGAAAACTGTACATTTTATTTATAACTGTTTTATGAAAAAAAAAATTAACACCATTTTCTATAAATATTAATAAAACACTAGAAAAAATGATAAAATATTTTTTTTAACAAAAAGAACCATTAAGAAAATGCTTTCTTATAAAAATAAGCGAAACATTTCAATTGTTTTTTTTAAATTCAATTGTTTTTTTAATTTTTTTTATAAAAACTAAAACAATGTTCTATATAATACAAAATCTATTTTAACTATTTTTCTAGTGTTTTATTTGTATTTATAAAAAAAAGTGTTAATTTTTTTCTATAAAATAGTTTAAAATAAAATGCACTATTTTTTCATATATAAGATAGGTTTTTAACAGTTAAAAAGGTTTAATTTTTATAATCACTTTTTAAAAGCAATAGTTGAATTAAAAAAAAAAACAATTGAAATACTTTTCTTTATTTTTTAATGAAAATAGTTTTTTAACATGACTCTTTTGTAAAAAAAAATTGTTTTAAATGTTTTTTGTGTTTTATTTATATTTATAGAAAATAATGTAATTTTTTTATAAAATAGTTTCAAATTAAATGTACAATTGTTTATATAGAAGACATATTTCTAATAGTTAAAATAGTTTAGTTTTGTAAAAAATAGTTTTTTATATTATATATAACGCTGTTTTAGTTTTTATAAGAAGCTTTTATAAAGGTTTTTTGTTAATTTAGAGCCTATTGTAATATGTATTATGAAAATAGGAACGTCAACCATTCATAGCATGCCACGTCAATCGATAATATGAAAATAGGAACTAAAAGTACAAACCAAATGTTTGTTGTCCTATATCCATAATTAATATTATTTTAGGCCCTAAAAATATATAGACTATTTTAAAAACTACAATTAAAAAGTTTTTAAAAAAAGGAGTTGAAATGGTTTTTTAACAGTTATAAAAAGTTAAAACAGTTTTTACACAAAAATTAAAAAAATAAAATCTATAATAAATATTTTTTTTTATAATCAAAACAATTTTTAATTTATATAAAACAATTTTTAATAAATAAATAAATTTGTGTTTACACATATACATCTATGAATTTTTCTCCCTTATTATCTTACACTAAAGAAAGTGAGGAATGGGTTTTGAATGACTAAAAAGAGTTTGTGGATTTTAAGCGGAATATAGTCATTTAGTATAAAGGTGGAGTGGGGGGATGTTGTGAAGGAGTGAAAATAGTCTCTCTCTCTCTCTCTCTCTCTCTCTCTCTCTCTCTCTCTCTCTCTCTCTCTCACACACACACACACACACATACACACACAAACACACAGAGTCAGGCTCCTGTGCACATTACGTTTGCACAAATATTTTTTTAAAATAGTAAAAAAATATTTTTGAACTGATTATTTTTGAGTGATATATAAACATTTCAAAGAACTCATATAAAAAAATCAGCTCAAAAAACGTTTGTTTGCTATTTTAAAAAAAACCGGTCAAACTTTCACACTTTTTAAAGCACTTAAAAGATGCAAAAGTTTGACCGATTTTTTAAAATAGCAAAAAAAAAAATTGTTGATTTTTTTATATGGCTTCGTTGAATTGTTTAAATATCACATAAAAAAATCAGCTCAAAAATATTTTTTTTAATATTTTAAAAAAATAGGTGTGCGCCAGCTCATGTGCAAACTTATTGTGCACTTGAACCTCTCCCTCCCTCTCTCTCTCTCTCTCTCTCTCTCTCTCTCTCTCTCTCTCTATATATATATATATATATATATATATATATATATATATATATAATAATGCTCTTATGCACACTAGTCCGTATTTTAAGAATACAGACCGAACATGTGTTACCTAACGGCGCACCTAGAAATTATCGCTTAAATTATAGGCACACTCTCTCTCTTTTTGGAGCTCACCGCCAGGTGACACATGTTCGGTCCGCATTCTTAAAATGTGGACTAGTCCGCACAAGAGCAGGACTGTATATATATATATATATATATATATATATATATATATATATATATAGAGAGAGAGAGAGAGAGAGAGAGAGAGAAAGAAAGAGAATATTACTGGGCATTTGATATTTGGTTCTCACTTATCTATCTCGTTTACAATTCGATCCACACTGTTTTCATAATAAGAGGTTACTTCTCATTTTTTGTAAAAATCTGACCTTAGGCCATCCGTAGTGGGAAACCTAAATGTGTAGATTTAGGTTTTTGGTTATCACAGTAGGTAGGAAAATGTTTAGATTTAGGTTTTTGGTTCTCACAGTAGGTAGGAAAATGTTTAGATTTAGGTGAGAGAAAATGTAATGGCCGTGAAAATTTAGATGGTGGAAACACAATGTGTAAATAGGACCCACGCGATGTGGGCGGATAAAAGGTAACCGCCCAGACTGGGCGTTTAAAAGATACCCGAATAGATATATTTGGCGAAAAAATGGTCGTTAAACTTTTATCCGCTAAGATCTGGGTATTAAACTTTTACCCACCAAGATCTTAGGCATTTAACTTTTATCCGTCCAGATCGGCCACGTCAGATTTTTACATTGTCTTGCATTTTTGCCATTGTAAAAACTCCTCTAACAATGTAACTCAAAAAACGTACATTTACATCTTTTTACACTTTCCCACTACAGATGGCCTTAGCTTTGATATAACTTTAAACTAGCATGCAATCCGCACAATTCGCGGACACATATAGTATTTTTTATCTTATTTTGATACATAAATATGGTACACTACACATATAGCATCCGAATTTTAAAGTAATATTTTCATAGGCTTCAGCAAAATAACCAACAAAGAACAAATAGTATATTAACAAATTCATCCATTACATGAATTCAAAAGTCCATTTACATCATTAGGTTTTAAAATAAGGAGAGAAAACATACCCAAATAAAGTATGCCACCTACATACTCATGAAATATAAATCATCAATCTTTATTAAAGTAATTAAAATAAAACTATTAAAATAGCAATTATCACAGGAGGGGTAAAATTTCAAATCATAATGATGAAATATGCAAGATGGAACAAACTCAAAACGTTTGAAACCCAAAAAAACAAAAATCCATTTGGAACCCCGAGAAACATTTGGACATGTCCAATGTTTAAAGGGAAGAAAATCGTCTTTTAAAACCGTAAAACTAAAACATATGAATTCTTGGTGGGAGTCTTCTTGAATGATCTCACAGGATGAGATATATTTGCATCTTCATGTATATAATCATTGAGGGAATATGGAAGCTTAATGAATATATGGTAAATAGAATATGGAGTTATAGAGATGGAAGTAAGGGAAAGGTTGCAAGAGATGGAAGACAATATGTCATTTTTTTTCTTTTCGAAATGGAAGAAGGGGACAGGTTACAAGAGAGGACAGGGCAACACATCGTTAGGAAGATGAGAAACCCAGAGTAAATGCAAACACACATACAACATTTTGGATATTAGAGGAGCTCATTCTTTTATATAATACAAAAGTTTCTTTTACCTTACCTATATATTCATATAATAAGTTAGCCTGGTTTTTGAAAATGTACACATTTTTAACGGTCTAGATCGATTCCACCTCCTTACACATTTTTACACATTTTAATTGTTCAGATCATCTCCCTTTCTTTTTTACCAACCTATCCCTTAATTCTTTGATTTCCCCCTCTTTTATACTCACCAAAATTACACTTCAATTAAAAAATGAGGGTATTTTTGAAAATCTGTCTCCCACACACTCTTTTACACATGTACGCGCTCACCTCTCTCCCTCATTCTCTCTCTCCAAACCCCACAATCCCACCCCGTCGTCTTCACCTCTCTCCCTCATTCTCTCACTCCAAACCCCCCAAACCCACACGCACACATGGCAATTCGACTATGGCTCTGACGCCGGACGGAGCCCCCTCCCACCCCTGGTAAACCCCCCTCCCCCTTCCCCACTCACACACGCACACACAGACTCACACAAAATCACACACACACACACGCACGCACGCACACACATAGAAACACACACACACACACACACACACGCTCCACTCCCGTTCTCTCTCATATGTCACTCTCAACCCACGAATCTAACGCTCCATGGAAGATTAAGAGGGTTTTGTGTTTCCTCTATTACCGATATGTAATGAAGGTCCATCACTGACTTCGAGTTTGAAAAGAACAATCAATTTATTATCGCGGACGACTCTCATTACTTCCCTCTGATGCAGAAGGTATTTTTTTATCACAATGAGAGGAGTATTTATCTTAGTTGTAGTAGAGAGGGACAATTTTTGGGAAAACCTTGAAATCTCTAAGGCTTGCTGCCATCGTCCTCTCCTTTTGTGATTTGAATTTTGATTCAATTTTTTTTTCATTTTTTATGTTTGGGAATCATAGAGATCAGATTTATGCTTTTGTTATTGTTTATCAATATTTGTGTTTTCAGGAGCTTACCTCTCCCCTCTCTATTACCGATTTGCACCAGTGGTCACTACCCCGCTTCTCTCTCACGCATCTCTTCATGCTTTTGGGGGGGGTTTATTATGTTTTTTTTTCACTTCAAGTTCAATTTTTTTCTCACCTTCAATTTATGGTTCAATTTATATATTTTTCTAGAAAGGGTTTATACACCTTTATCCAAGTTGTTTCACTCCCTCTCCCTTATGATACATTGCAGGTTGATTTAGGTCTCCAAATATGATTGTATTTGTTCTCTTGAAAACTCTTCACCACGAAGATGCATAATAGGTAGAACTCTGTTCCTCACTCGCCTAATATATTTATTGTTTGATTTAAGGCTTTATGGATATAAATTTCTGTTTTAGGCTGAAAACATTAGTGTTTTTGGCTTTCATAGGATATGTAAATGGGGCTGAAAAAAATTGTGTTTTAAGATATTTTTTAATTAAAAATATCGGCGGGTAACATTTTGTCATCCAAGGGCTTTGGGCAAATGATAGTTTACCGCCAATTAGTGTGGGCGCCACTTACACAATGTCTAATCATAAATGCAAATATATACGACTCTACACATTTTTTAACAGGAAATGTGTATCGTTTCTAAGCCATTGCCCTCTGTGGGTGGCCTAAATAAACGTTTTTTGGGGTAGTGTAAATATTAATTAATCCATCATATAATATTCAGAGAATTAAAATAAAAGATGTGTCAATTTGGGGGCTTTTTATCACTGTGAGTTCTCTACTCCACTTTAAATTTGATGGGTTTTTAAATTCCAGACTTGATTTTTTTAGAGTTGTTATGTTACCTTATCTTTTAAACACTTTGTAATTTTAGCAATCTTTGAAATCCGCTTTGTGAACCGTAGTGATTGCGAACAAAAACATGAATTTTTAGCTTATCCATTTTTATGATGATTATTTTGATTATGTTGATTATTATGAATATGATGATGTTGATGAGGATGATGCCACCGCTAATGATGAGTATGTTGGTTATTTATTGGTGACGAATGCTTAGAGTTGTTAGATGAACATTTGCGTGAATGTTTGCCTTTGTGTCATCTGACTTGGGGCCATTTTATAAAAGTGAAATTGTTTCAAATTGGATTATTATTTCCAATTGGGTTTCCCTTTATGCGTAGAGTTGTATATTTTTCTTTATTGTGATCTAGTTCTATCTGTTGTGAAGAAACCTTGGAAAATTTGTTGTGATGAAGAAACATTGGAAAAGCAGGGGCTGCTGTGATCTAGCTCTAGCTCTAGCTGCTATAATGGTCATGAGTCGCTAATTGATCGATTCACATTCGCATTGAGGTATAAAACATGAGATTTCTATTTTTCTTTTGTAGTTTTCTTGATCTAATCATGTTTTCTTTATTTCATATTAAAATTTGGTTTATGAAATCATATTTCTTTCTAATGGCGGTTAATATTAAAGCATTATGGTAATATCTCTTTGTTTCTTCTCTCTCCCTCATTCTTTAGTAAATTTTTAAACTCTAATTGTTCATGTTATAATCAAATTCTCTTCATATTTTAATGTGAAGTTTGCTGAAATTAAAATAACTTTAGATAAGGTCTAATATACAGTTATATCCCTATAATTTTTTAAATTCTAATATGTTCATGTTGTAAACTCTAAGTAATAAACATGGATTGTTGAAATGGTTATATGTCTTTTCAGAGGATCAAATATGCTTATGAGGTAGTGGATTTCAATTTTGATTGGGTTGAAAATATAAAGTTGTGTTGGCTGAAAAATGAAAATACATGTTGTTAAGAAGTCTTATACTACAAACATGCATCCATTTTAATTCAACTTCCAAAATTTATGTATGTTTTTTCGTTTGAGGTTAGATTAGTGATATTGATGAATTGAAAGCGTGATTTTAGATAGTGTTATGGGAGATTTAGTTTAGGCATAATGTAAGTGACATTCTATAGATACACTAAGCTATCCCACGATATATGAATATATGCATATTGCATATATGCCCTACATATCACTTCTAATTTAAAACGCCAGCTTCATTTGTTCACTTAGATGCTAAGCTCAACCAAGTCTGTTACTTCAATAAATATGCATATATGCAATGGTAAAATCCCCCCCCCCCTTCCCCACTCACACACGCACACACGCACACACACAACTCTCCCTAATTTTCTCCCCCTCCACCGCCCCCTGCCCCGTCCCGTATCCCCTTCCCCACTCACACACGTGCACATAGCTCTCAATCATCTTCTCCCCCTCCGCCACCCCCTGCCTTGCCCCTCCCTCGTTCCCCACTCACACACGCAGAGCATATATGCGATGCATATATGCAACCCCCTCCCTCCCTTGGTAAAATCCCTCCCCCTCCCCCCTTCCCCACACGCACACACACAGACATACACAACTCTCCCTCATCTTCTCTACTTCCACCCCCCCCCCCCCCCCCGTGCCTCGTGCCCTCCCCCTTCCCCACTCCACACAAACACACACACACACACACGCACACAACTCTCCCTCATCTTCTCCCCCTCTGCCACCCCCTGCCACGCCCCCTCCCCCCTTCGCCACTCACACATGCACAGTTTGCACTTTTTATCGAATAACATGGATAGGAATTTGGGAATCTGGGAATTTTCCATTTCCCCATTTAATAAGTGACCAATTTTGAATTCCCCATTTAATAAGTGACCTATTTTTAATTCCCCATTTAATAAGTGACCTATTTTGAATGACCATTAGGAGATTGATTCGTATTCACTCGGATTTTCAATATATGCCCCCAGCTCCACATCATTTGATAATTACTATTGACCGACCACTTGACATGCCTATTGAATTGTTAAGTTACTTGATTAATATTTAATGGTTGTTGCATCCAGGTTGTCGATAGAGGTTCAGAATGTTCTTATACCGTCCAATCACGATTTCTCTCCCATATTCCAGATTTGTCCCACTTTCATCAACGTTGTGGAGGTAATTTTTTTGTTTCGAATTTTAGATTTATGTGTGGATGTCGTATATTAGGACGCTGCATATATATATATATATATATATATATATATATATATATATGCGGTGCATATATACGCGCAATCTGCATATATATGTGCATGCATATATATGTGCATATGCATATATATACTCATGTGCTTATATATCCAGTGCATATATATGCACAATCTGCATATATATGCAGAAGCATATGCACATATATGCACTTATACGCTCTGCATATAAATTTGTTGGCAAGTTATGCATACATATATATATATATATATATATATATATATATATATATATATATATATATATATATATATATATATATATATATATTTGTTGTTATATATAATCTATGTATAACAGCAAAGCTGTTATATATATTATCGGTATCGGAGAGCATGTCGGTCACTAAATGTAAGAGCACACATGCATATTACTCTATTTATTGTTGAAATCACTTATACGCTCTTCTTTAATGTTGCAAGCACAATTAATTTGACTTTAAGAATGAATATGCGACGTTTATTGAAATGTACAATAGGCTTTGATTATGACATATCTTCATTTTCTGTTGTATTTTATTAGGCACTACTTTTGGTTGGATTTCATCTCTCCACACATGCACACCCTGCCCGTCCCCTCCCCCCTTTCCCACTTACACACGCTCACACACACATGCACACACAAACTACATATATGCACTGGCATATATGCCTCAATATGCATATAAACAAAGGCATATATGTTGCAGTATACATATATGCATATGCATATATGCACTGCATATATCCATACATGCTCACACGCACACACGCGCCCCCTGCCCCGTCCCCTCCCCCCTTCCCCACTCACACACGCGCACACAAACACACACACAAACACGCACACATGCTTCAATATGAATATGCATATATGCACTACATATATGCATACACGCACACACGCGCCCCCCGCCTCGTCCCCTCCCCCCTTCCCCACTCACACAAACACACACGCGCACACAAACATACACAAAAACATGCACACGCGCGCCCCCTTCCCTGCCCCGTCCCCTCCCCCCTTCCCCACTCACACACGCACACAAGTGCCCCCTGCCCGTCCCCCCCCCCCCTTCCCCACTCACACGCACACACGCACACACAAACAAACATAAACAAACACATGCACGAACACACACTGCAATATGCATATATGCACACACGAACCCCTGCCCCTGCCCCTTCCCCTCCCCCCTTCCCCACTCACACGCACACATGCGCACACAAACACACACACAAACATGCACACACGCACCCCCTGCCCGTCCCCTCCCCCTTCCCCACTCACACATGACACACGTGCACACACACACACAGACACACACACACATGCACACACGCGCACACGTTGCAATATGCATATATGCAGATTGCATATATGCCCTTCATATATGCATACTCGCACACACACGCCCCCTGGCCCGTCCCCTCCCCCCTTCCCCACTCACACGCACACAAACATGCGCACATGAGCCCCCTGCACCGTCCCCTCCCCCCTTCCCCACTCACACACATGCACACAAACACACACACAAACACACACGCGCACACACGCTGCAATATGCATATGCATATATGCATACATGCACACACGAGCACACAAACACACACGAACACGCACACACACGCCCCTTCCCGTCCCCTCCCCCTTCCCCACTCACACACACACACACACGCGTACACAAACACACACACAAACATACACGCACGCACACATGCAAACACACTGCAATATGCATGTATGCAGATTGCATATATGCATAGACGTACACACGCGCCTCCTGCCCCGTCCCCTCCCCCCTTCCCCACTCACACACGCACACACACGCACACAAACACACACACAAACACGTGCACACACACACACGCACGCACCCCTTGCCCCATCTTCTCCTCCCTTCCCCACTCACACCCGCACACATGCACACACCCTGAAATATGCATATATGCATATGCATATATGCACTGCATATATACAGATTGTATATATGCAAATTGCATATATTCATTGCACACATGCACACACGCACACACGCGCCGCCTACCCCATCCCCTCCCCCCTTCCCCACTCACACACGCACACACGTGCAAACAAAAATGCACACAAAAACACACACACAAACACATGCACACACGCGCCCCCTGCCCCGTCCCCTCCCCCCTTCCCCACTCACACACGTCCCCTCCCCCTTCCCCATGTGAGGATGAGATTTATAGACTCCATGCCACATATGATCATTGTGTACCAGCTATGGTAGTTAGGTTAACATACAATGTTTTTGGGAACTCGAAAGTTGAATTGCTAACGTACAATGTTTTTGGGAACAAACTAATTTTGTTTTTCTTTTCATTTCAGGTTTTAATCCAAGACTTATAAAACATGGACTTAATCTTCCATCGTCGCTGTAGCCCGCTGCCTAAATTTGCCTCAAATTTATGTCACTGTAGCCCACTGCCTAAATCTGCCGAATTTGGGATTTTTTTTTAATTTGTTGTTTTTGTTGTTACCCCTTAAATTGGGTAGATAGTCCAATAAACAAAGGAGACTATGCCCAATTTTTTTTTAAAATTGACACTTTGTTTTATTGAGACACAATTAATTTGATTCATGAATATTGTATATTTTATTTTATATGTGAATTTGTTTGAAGAATTTAGACAATTTGGATGCTGGACTCTTTGTTATTTGTTAAGCAGGGTGAATAGTTCCATAAACTAAGGAGATTATGCCAATTTTTTTATAAAAAAATTGACACTTTATTTTTTAAAGACACAATGTGAATTCGATGGATGAATATTGTATATTTCATATTATATGTGAATTTATTTGATGAATCTAGACTATTTGAATGTTATTGTACTATTTGACATTGATTTAAAATTACACTTCAAAATTTTTGCGTTTCGCTATTATATACTTTGAAAAATTGTCACCGTTTCGCGATTACGTACTTTGGAAAATTTTGTCGTGCCTTCAGGCACGGGCATACGCTAGTGAATATATATATATATATATACAGTCCTGCTCTTGTGCGGACCGGACATGTGTCACCTGACTGTGAGCCCAGAAAAGAGAGAGGGTGGGCCTATAATTTAGGCGATAATTTATAGGCGCACCGTTAGGTGACACATGTTCAGTCCGCATTCTTAAAATGTGGAGTAGTTCTCACAAGAGCATATATATATATATATATATATGTGTGTGTGTGTGTGTGTGTGTGTGTGTGTGTGTGTGTGTGATTGATTATTAAAAAATGGTCGTCGGAAGCAAGAAATGGACATGGTGCTAATAAAGATAAAAAACTTAATACCTGGAAATAGTTTTTTTTATATTATCCCTAGACTAACAACATATATATACTTTTAGATTTATATACTGTATGAATTTGATGTGCAAGATAACGAGAAATAAAATCATCATACCCAATTAGAAAAAATATGTGGATAAAAATATTCACGAGGTAAATGTTATTATATGAGAGAGGTACATAAATGTAGACTGTTGTTGGAAACTTATTTCTTATTCTCGTTAAGATTGTATTAAAAAAAATACGATCTTCTCCAATTATTCACTCGAGAGTATCACACAACAAATAAATTATAAGTAAGCTAATAAGTAAAAATACTAAAGAAGTGAAATAAGTAACAATCCTCCACACGAATGAAATAAATAAATAAATAAAATAAAATAAAACTACGCTCTAGAGTATCATAAGGAGTGACGTATAAGGCAAAGGTGTCATTCGACTTGAACCTTTGCTTTGGGTTGATCTATTGAGTTTACCGATTGATAGTGAACTAATGTCTTGAACTATTTCACCATTGTTGTAAACTTAAGTCAATAGAACACACACGTGACTCCCAAAAATCATCATCGAGTTCTCACAGTTGTGCTCGTTTCGGCCTTGAGCATGGCCAGGTTTTTTGAGTGCTCTTAGAGAATCAACCTTAATTCTCATAGGAAGCGGCCCCACTACCACACTCATATAGGTGCTTCTATCAAGAGTGTACTGTATCTCACACCCCACTGAATAACACCTATAAAAAGCATTAAGAGATTAAATCTCATCCTCCACCGATACAGAGGTACTACATCATAGGAATGGGTTTTAAGTAAAACTTAAATTTGTACCCCCACAAATCACTCGTATAACTTTGTTATCACATTGAACCCAAATCTTGGGATCTGCAGTCATATGGGTTGGGTTTCCATTATAGATGATTTACATATTAATAGGCTTTAGGCCCATTCCCCTCGATGTTTGATAAACTAGCTCTCTAGCTAGCCCTTTAGTCAATGGATCCGCCAGGTTTTCCTTTGATTTGACATAGTCGATTTCTATAACTCCATCTTTCAATAGTTGTCACACTGTGTTGTGTCTTCTCCTGATATGTCTAGACTTTCCGTTGTAGGAGTTATTATGTTCTCTTGCGATCGCAACTTGACTATCACAGTGAAAAGACCCTCATAAACATAGCCACTCGTAGACTTACATTCATCATTATCAGAAATCCAATTAGCATAAAAAAAGCCTTCAATTACAGCAGGATATCTAATATAATTAAATACCATAATTTATTGGGTATTTTAAATATTTCAAAATTCTAATAAAAGCATCCCAATGTTCATTATTAGGATTACAAGTGTATCTGCTAAGTCTACCTATAACATATGCAATATCAGGTATAGTGTAGTTCATAAGATAAATTAGACTACCTATAACTCTAGAATATTCTAATGATGATACACCAGGACCCGAATGCTTCCTTAAGTGACAACTAGGGTCATAAGGTGTTTTATCAGGAATACAATTAAATTGTTCAAATTTTCTAAGAACTTTCTCTACATAATGAGATTGGGTTAAAACAATTCCTTCAGAATTTGTAATGATTTTAATTCCAAGTATAACATCAGCAACACCCAAATATTTCATATCAAATTGCTTATTGAGGAAAATTTTAGGCTTATTAACTACATCCATAGTTGTTCCAAAAATAAGCATATCATCCGCATATAAGAAAATAATCACACCAGAATTATCCTTGAATTTGCTATAAATACATTTATTCGCTTCATTAATGTTAAAACCATTAGAGATCATTACTTGATCAAATTTTTCATGCCATTGTTTAGGATCTTGTTTTAGTCCATATAAAGATTATTTAAGTCTACACACTTTTTGATATAGGCCTTGGACTACAAACCCCTCGGGTTGATCCATATAAATTTCTTCTTCAGGATCTCCATTCAAAAAAAGCCGTTTTAACATTCATTTGATGAATTATCAGATTATGTAACGAAGCAATAGTAATTAATAACCTAATAGATATAATTTTAGTAACAGGAGAGTAAGTATCAAAGAAATCAAATCCTTCCTTCTGCCTATAGCCTTTAGCTACCAATCTTGCCTTAAATTTATCAGTAGAACCATCAACTTTTAATTTTCTTTTAAAAATTCATTTGCATCCAATAGTTTTACATCCTTTAGAATAGTCAAATAACTCCCATGTGTTGTTAGAAATAATAGAATCATATTCACTATTAATAGCTTCTTTTCAAAAAATAGAATCGGGTGAGGATATTGCCTCACTAAACGTGACGGGGTCATTTTTCATTAAGTACGTTAAAAATTTAGGACCAAAAGAAGTAGCTATCCTAGGTCTTTTACTTTTTCCTAATTTCAATATCTTATGAATTTGGAGATTAATTTCTAATACTTGGACCCACTGGAACAGAACTACTAGTTCCCTCACTTCTCACTTTAAAAGGAAATTTTTTCTCATAAAATTCAGCATCTCTTGATTAAAAAATTGTGTTTTTATCCATATATTGATTTTTAGAATCAATTACAAGAAACCTATAAGCATTACTGTTTTTTAGCATAACCAATAAAAACATAATCAATAGTCTTTGAGCCAAGTTTAGTTCTCTTAGGTATTGGTATTGAAACCTTAGCAAGACACCCCACACTTTAAGGTGTTTATAAAAAGGTTTTCAATTTTTCCACATTTCATAAGGAGTTTTATCGTTACTCTTAAAAGGTATTTTATTAAGAATGTAACAAGCAGTATGAAGTGCCTCACCCCACATATTATAAGGCAACCCCAAAGTGCTTAACATAGAATTTACCATATCCTTAAGAGTTCTGTTTTTTTCTTTCAGCTACACCATTAGATTGGGGTGAATAAGGAGGAGTAACTTGATGAATCATTCCATTTTCTTTACAATATTTATCAAGATCATCGGTGTATTCTCCTCCTTTATCGGATCTTAATGTTTTAATGATTTTTTTCAATTGTTTTTCAACTTCTAATTTATTAGAAATAAATTTTGAGAAACTCTCATCTTTACTTGTAAGGAGATAAATATAACAATAACGAGAGTAATCATCAATAAAAGTAACAAAATATTTATTTTCACCACGTGTCACATAACCTTTAAAAATCAAACGATCATAATGTCTTAAACTTAAAACAGTTTAACTTCTTTCGACACTTGGAAAAGGGTTTTTAGCATATTTTGATTCAACACATATTTCACATTTAGAGTTTGTAGAAATATCACATTTTGGTATGTTTGCCAAAAATATTATTTTTTTAATGGATGCCTTATTTACAAGACCAAGTCTAAAATGCCACATATCACAAGAGTCAATTAAATAAGAAGAAGAAGTAGATATTTTATTATTATCAGTCATGGTTACAATTATTTTGAAAAGACCCTCATGAACATAAAATTTCTCCACAAAAGCACCTCCTTTAGTCCTAACTACCTTATCACTCTCTAGAACAATTTTAAAACCCTTCTTAATTAATACAAAACCAAACATCATATTCTTCCTAACCTCAGGGACATACAAAACATCTTTCAATGTGAGAACATTTCCCCAAGTGAACTTTAAAACTACGTTTTCCTTGCCCTCAACCTTAGACGAAGAGGAGTTTTCCATGTACAGACGATCATCCTCACCCACAACAGTGGAGGTAGTGAAGGAACCTCTCCCGCCGCAAGTATATTTGGTGGTGCCAGAGTCAAGCCACCAGTCTGTCATGTTACTCACAATGTTTGCCACGGTCACAACAACAGAAAAATTACCCTCCTCGGTTACATTTGCTTGAGGCTTCACATCTTCACTCTTCCTAAACTTGCAATCTTTAGCCTAATGACCTCGTTTTCCACATACATAGCATTGACCTGCAGTTTTAGATTTAAATTGAGGTTTAGAATTTTTATTATTATCATTCGGTTTGAATTTATGGTTAGACCTCTAATTCTGGTTTGGTTTATGGTGCCCATGTTTCTAGATTGAATGGTTAGGCTTAGACTGGTTCTATTTTTGGTTTCTATTTGATTTTCCCTCTACCAAATTAGCCTTAGAACTAAATTCAAAAATTTTCTCCCTAAATTCGGCATTCCTATTATCTTCCTCAATTATCAAATGAACTATCAAATCTTCTAGCGACATCTCCTTTTTCTTATGGTTCAAACCGTTTTTGTAATCTTTCCAAGAAGGTGAGAGTTTTTCAATTATAGCAGACACCTGAAATCCCTCACATATATTATAACCCTCAGCCAGAATTTCATGAATAATAATTTTTATTTCTTCCAGTTGCGACATAACAAATTTACTATCTTTCATTTTAAAATCCAAAAATTTTCCAACCACAAATTTTTTAGACCCAGCATCTCAGTTGCATATTTTTTATCCAGTAAGTTCAATAATTCTTTAGCAGTAGGACATGACCAATAAACATCATACAATTTAAGGCAGAGACAATTCAGTATATAATTCCTACACATATAATCCCTTTGTTTCCAAATAACCAGTTCTTCAGGTGTAGAAGGTCTATCAGATGCAATAACGTCAATGACCTTAAGAGTTATTAGGTAAAATTGCAGTTTCATATGCCATATCTTAAAATTATTTCCATTAAACAGTTCAGGTTTTTCAAAGTATTTTTCATTAGGATTTTCCATGGCAGATTGTAGATTAACAACAAAAATTTCACCTTTAGATTGTCGGAAATTATATGTGCAGAATAAACGAAAAAACCCAAATTCGAAATAGATAAAATTAGGGCTTATCGATCGAGGTTTGTGTTTGACACAAAGTCCTAAAGGTGAAATTGCTCGCTGATATTTGTAGTTTTTAACCTCGTGAACATACACCTCTCAGGATTCAACGATCAGATTTACAGACCATCTTTGTGTTAAATCTTTTAACTCTTAGGATACTCCAGCACTCCCAAAAAAATAACGAAAAGTAGAAAGTAGAAAAATTATTTTTGGAGAGAAATTAGGAGAGATTGATTTTTTCTGTATGTTTTTTCAAAGTTGTAGCCTATATTTTATACAAAAAAATGGTCAAAAACGTGGGTAGAGGTTTTAGCCAACTAACCCACTAATATCTCCACTAAATGGTAGTTTACTTAGAATAGGAGACTAAGTCAAAAATTAAAAATGAATTAATAAAAAGAGTAAAAATTTTGGGCACTCAAGAGAGGCCCAAAGCCCCAAGGCCCAATCAAAGATTATTAATGTTTAGTGCCCCTCCTAGGGATTGAACCCATGACCTCAAGCACCAAATCCCATAAACTTTCCACAAGGCCACTTACCCCAACTTATTTAGTTCATTCAAAATAAATATATATACCAATATACCTGATAATCTCCCACATGATTGAAATAAATAAATAAATAAAATAAAACGACGGTCTGGAGTATCATAAGGAGTGACGTATATGGCAAAGGTGCATTCAACTTGAACCTTTGCTTTGTGTTGATCTATTGAGTTTACCGGTAGATAGTGAACTAATGTCTTGAACTATTTCACCGTTGTTGTAAAATTAAGTCAATAGAACACACACGTGACTCCCAAAAATCATCATCAAGTTCCCACAGTTGTGCTCGTTTCGTCCTTGAGCATGCCTAGGTTTCTTGAGTGCTCTTAGAGAATCAATCTTAATTCTCGAAGGAAGCAGCCCCACTACCACACTGATATAGGTGCTTCTATCAAGAGTGTACTGTATCTCACACCCCACTGAATAATAGATATAGAAAGCATTAAAAGATTAAATCTCATCCTCCATCGATACAGAGGTACTACATCATAGGAATGGGTTTTAAGTAATACTTAAATTTGTACCCGCACAAATCACTCGTATGACTTTGTTGTCCCATTGAACCCAGATCTTGGGATCTCTAGTCATATGGGTTGGGTTTCCATTGTAGGTGATTTAGATATTAACAGGCTTTAGGCCCATTACCCTTGATGTTTGATAAACTAGCTCTCTAGATAGCCCTTTAGTCAATGGATTCGCCAGGTTTTCCTTTGAACTGACATAGTCGATTTCTATAAATCCATCTTTCAATAGTTATATCACTGTGTTATGTCTTCTCCTGATATGTCTAGACTTTCTGTCGTAGGAGTTATTATGTGCTCTTGCGATCGCTGCTTGACTTTCATTGTGTATGGACAAGGCTGTTTAGGCCACAAATGAATATGTAATATTAAGTTCCTTCACCATTTAGCCTCTTCACTTGATTTATCTAAAGATATGAACTCTAACTCGATAGTGGATCTATCTATGCACATTTGCTTGGTAGATTTCCAAGATATAGCGCCTCCTCCAAAGGCAAAATCATAGCCACTCGTAGACTTACATTCATCATTATCAGAAATTCAACTAGCATCACAAAAGCCTTCAAATATAACAGGATATCTAATATAATGAATACCATAATTTATTGTGTATTTTTGATATCTCAAAACTCTAACCAAAGCATCCCAATGTTCATTATTATGATTACAAGTGTATATGCTAAGTCTACCCACATCATATGCAATATTAGGTCTAGTGGAGTTCATAAAATACATAGACTACCTATAACTCTAGATTATTCTAATGATGATACACCAGGACCCGAAAGTTTCCTTAAGTGACAATTAGGGTCATAAGGTGTTTTAGAAGGAATACAATTAAATTGTTCAAATTTTCTAAGAACCTTCTCTATATAATGAGATTGGGTTAAAACAATTCCTTCAGAGTTTTTAATGATTTTAATTCCAAGTATAACATTAGCAACACCCAAATCTTTCATATCAAATTGCTTATTAAGGAAACTTTTAGTTTTATTAACTCCATTCATATCAGTTCCAAAAATAAGCATATCATCCACATATAAGTAAATAATCACACCAAAATTATCCTTGAATTTGCTATAAATACATTTATTCGATTCATTAATGTTAAAACCATTAGAGATCATTACTGGATCAAATTTTTCATGCCATTGTTTAGGATCTTTTTTAGTCCATATAAAGATTTTTTAAGTCTACACACTTTTTGATCTAGACATTGGACTACAAACCCCTCGGGTTGATCCATATAAATTTCTTCTTTAAGATCTCCATTCGAAAAAGCCATTTTAACATCCATTTGATGAATTATAAGATTATGTAAGGAAGCAACATCAATTAATATACTAATAGATGTAATTCTAGTAAGAAGAGAGTAAATATCAAATAAATCAATTCCTTCCTTTTGCCTATAGCCTTTAGCTACCAATCTTGCCTTAAATTTATCAGTATAACCATCAGCTTTTAATTTCCTTTTGAAAATCCATTTGCATCCAATAGTTTTAAATCCTATAGGTAAGTCAGCTAACTCCCACGTGTTGTTAGAAATAATAGAATCATATTCACTATTAATAGCTTCTTTCTAAAAAATAGAATCAGGTGAGGATATTGCCTCACTAAATGTGACGGGGTCATTTTCCGTTAAGTCCGTTAAAAATTCAGGACCAAAAGAAGTAGCTATCCTAGGTCTTTTACTTTTCCTAATTTCAATATCTTCTGAATTTGGAGATTCATTTCTAACACTTGGAGCCACTGGAACCGAACTACTAGTTCCCTCACTTCTCACTTCAAAAGGAAATTTGTCCTCATAAAATTCAGCATCTCTTGACTCAAAAATAGTGTTTTATTCCATATATTGATTTTTAGAATCAATTACAAGAAACCTATAAGCATTACTGTTTTTAGCATAGCCTATAAAAACACAATCAACAGTCTTTGGGCCAAGTTTAGTTCTCTTAGGTACCGGTATTGAAACCTTAGCAAGACACCCCCACACGTTAAGGTGTTTATAAGAAGGTTTTCTATTTTTCCACATTTCATAAGGAGTTTTATCGTTATTCTTAAAAGGTATTTTATTAAGAATATAACAAGCAGTATGAAGTTCCTCACCCCACATATTACAAGGCAATCCCGAAGTGCTTAACATAGAATTTACCATATCCTTAAGAGTTCTGTTTTTTCTTTCATCTACACCATTAGATTGGGCTGAATAAGGAGGAGTAACTTGATGAATTATTCCATTTTCTTTACAATATTTATCAAGATCACCGGTGTATTCTCCTCCCCTATCGGATCTTAATGTTTTAATGGATTTTTTCAATTGTTTTTCAACTTTTAATTTATAAGAAATAAATTTTGAGAAACTCTCATCTTTACTCATAAGGAGATAAATATAACAGTAACGAGAGTAATCATCAATAAAAGTAACAAAATATTTATTTCCACCACGTGTCACGTAACCTTTTAAATCACAAAGATCATAATGTATTAAACTTAAAACAGTTGAACTTCTTTCGACACTTGGAAAAGGTTTTTAGCATATTTTGATTGAACACATATTTCGCATTTAGAGTTGGTAGAAATATTAGATTTCGGTATGTTTCCCAAACACATTAATTTTTTAATGGATGCCTTATTTACATGACCAAGTCTAAAATGCCACATATCACCAGAGTCAATCAAATAAGCAGAAGCAGTAGATGTTGTTTTTATTATCAGCCACAATTACATTTATTTTGAAAAGACCCTCACGAACATTACCTTTCCCCACAAAAGCACCTCCCTTAGTCACAGCTACCTTATCACTCTCTAGAACAATTTTAAAATCCTTCTTAACTAAGACAAAACCAAACACCAGATTCTTCCTAACCTCAGGGATATACAAAACATCTTTCAATGTGAGAACATTTCCCGAAGTGAACTTTAAAACTACGTTTTCCTTGCCGTCAACCTTAAACTAAGAGGATTTTTCCATGTACAGACGATGATCCTCACCCACAGCAGTGGAGGTAGTGAAGGAACCTCTCCCGCCGCAAATATATTTGGTGGTGCCAGAGTCAAGCCACCAGTCTGTCAAGTTACTCACAATTTTTTCCTCGATCACAACAGCAGAAAAGTTACCCTCCTCGATTACATTTGCTTGAGGCTTCACATCTTCACTCTTCCTAAACTTGCAATCTTTAGCGTAATGACCTAGTTTTCCACATACATAGCATTGACCTGCTGGTTTAGATTTAAACAAAGGTTTAGAATTTTTATTCTTATCATTCGGTTTGAATTTATGGTTAGACCTCGAATTCTGGTTTGGTTTATGGTGCCCATGTTTCTGGTTTGAATGGTTAGGCTCAGACTGATTCTGTTTTTTGGTTTCCATTTGATTTTCCCTCTACCAAATTAGCCTTAGAATTGAATTCATAATTTGTCTCCCTAAGTTTTGCATTCCTATTATCTTCCTCAATTCTCAAACGAACTATTAAATCTTCTAGTGACATCTCCTTTTTCTTTGTTTCAGACCGTTTTTGTAATCTTTCCAAGAAGGTGGCAATTTTTCAATTATAGAAGACACCTGAAATCCCTCACATATATTATAACCCTCGGCCAGCATTTCATGAATAATAATTTGTAGTTCTTCCAGTTGCGACACAACAGATTTACTATCTTCCATTTTAAAATCCAAAAATTTTCCAACCACAAATTTTTTAGACCCACAATCTTCAGTTGCATATTTTTTGTCCAGTAAGTTCCATAATTCTTTAGCAGTAGGACAAGACTAATAAACATCATGCAATTTAAGGCAGAGACAGTTCAATATATAATTCCTACACATATAATCCCTTCGTTTTCAAACAACTAGTTCTTCAGGTGTAGAAGGTCTATCAGATGAAATAACGTCAACGACCTTAAGAGTTGTTAGGTAAAATTGCAGTTTCATTTCCCATCTCTTAAATTCTTTCCATTAAACAGTTCAGGTTTTTCAGAGATTTTTGCATTAGGATTTTCCATAGTATATTACATAATAACAACCAAAATTTGACCTTTAGATTGTTGGAAATAATATATACAGAATAAATGAAAAAACCCAAATTCGAAATAGATAAAATTAGATGGACTTATCGATCGAGGTTTCTGTTTGACACAAAGACCTAATGGTGAAATTGCTCGCTGATATTTGTAGTTGTCATCCTCGTGAACATACACCTCCCAGTATTCAACGATCAGATTTACACACCAACTTTGTGATAAATGTTTTAACTCTCAGGATACTCCAGCACTCCCAAAAAAATAACGAAAAGTAGAAAGTAGCAAAATTATTTTTACAGAGAAAGTGGGAGAGATAGAATTTTTCTGTATGTTCTTTCAAAGCTGTAGCCTATATTTTATACAAAAAAATGGTAAAAAACGTGGGTAGAGGGTTTAGCCAACTAACCCACTAATATCTCCACTAACGGGTAGTTTACTTTGAATAGGAGACTAAGTCAAAAATTAAAAACGAATTAATAAAAGAGTAAAAATTCTGGGCACTCATGAGAAGCCCAAGGCCCAAGGACCAATCAAAGACTATTAATGTTTAGTGCCCCTCCTAGGGATTGAACCCATGACCTCAAGCACCAAATCCCATAAACTCACCACTGGGCCACTTAACCCAACTTATTTAGTTCGTTCAAAATAAATATATATACCAATATGCCTAACAATCCCCCACATGAATGAAATAAATAAATAAAATAAAATAAAACGACGCTCTGGAGTATCATAAGGAGTGACGTATAAGGCAAAGGTGTCATTCGACTTGAATCTTTCCTTTGTATTGATCTATTGAGTTTACCGGTTGATAGTGAACTAATGTCTGGAACTATTTCACCGTTGTTGTAAACTTAAGTCAATATAAGACACATGTGACTCCCAAAAATCATCATCGAGTTCCCACAGTTGTGCTCGTTTCGGCCTTGAGCAAGCCCAGGTTTCTTAAGTGCTCTTAGAGAATCAACCTTAATTCTTATAGGAAGCGGCCCCACTACCACACTCATATAGGTTCTTCTGTCAAGAGTGTACTCTATCTCACACCCCAATGAATAACAACGATAGAAAGCATTAAGAGATTAAATCTCATCCTCCATCGATACAAAGGTACTATATCATAGGAATGGGTTTTAAGTAAAACTTAAATTTGTACCCCCACAAATCATTTGTATAACTTTGTTATGCCATAGAACCCAGATCTTCGGATCTCCAGTCATATGGGTTGGGTTTCCATTATAGGTAATTTAGATATTAATAGGCTTTACGCCCATTCCCCTCGATGTTTGATAAACTAGATCTCTAGCTAATATTCTGGAAAATTAAAAGAACGTAATATTCTGTTTTTATTATTTTTTGTAGGAAATAAATCGTTTTCAACTTTTTTTAAATTTTTAGATACTTAATAACATTTTGAAAATTTTGAAAATTGGTAAATTCTGGAAAACAATAATAATTTTCTCGAAAGTAAAAAAACAAGTACTATTCCAAAATAAAAAAAAAAGTAATATTCTGTTTTCTAATTTTTTTTTATAAAAACAAGTTTATTTTATTATTTTGTACAAAACAACTTTTGAATAAGGTAATGTTTTTATTATTATTGTTTTTCAAAATACTTGTTTTCTAACTTTATTTTTAACAAAGTTTTGTAAATAAATTTTCTCACCTTTTCAGGAAATTGGATCCATCAGTTTCAGGAAATAAAAAAATGTACCATTTCAAATAGCTAAAAAAACTTAATATTGTGGGAAATAAAAAAACGTAATATTCTAGAAAATAAAAAGTGATATTCTTTAAAAAAAATGTAATGTTCTATTTTTACTGTTTTGTTTTGTAAAATATATTGTATTCATGTTGTTTTTAATTTTCAAACACTTTATAACATTTTGAAAATTTTAAAAAATTGTAAATTCTGGAAAAAAAATGATATTTTGAATTGTAAAAAAAGTAATGTTCCAAAATAAAAAATGTAATATTTTTGTTTTCTTATTAAAAATAGTCGTTTAATTTCATGAAACAATTGTTTAATTTTTTTTATTATTAAAAACAGTGTTTAATAACCCTTAAATTTAAAATATAAATAACCCTTAAATTTAAAAATCGGTCAAACTTTCGCAGTTTTTAAATTTAAAAGCTCCGAATGTTTGACCATTTTTTTAAAACAACAAAAAGGGTATGCTGAGACGATTTTTGTTACATTGGACCCCTGAAATATTTAAATGTCATATTAAAAAAATTAAGTCGAAACATAATTATTTTTACTATTTGAAAAAAATAGGTATGTATATTTGGTATATACTGGAGCCGGTCTTTGTATGTGAATATATATATAAATATATAATAAGTTACAAAACTTATGGATGTCTTAAAATACAAGTATGACATCACAAGATGAATTATTTTGTACTTCCTATTTTACCCCTCAAACATTTGAGTTCCCCCCCCCCCCCTTTTTTCTCTCTATAATTTGACCCCTTTTTTACTTTAATTCAAACTGAGGGGTATCTTTGTAAACACACCTACTTTACACACTCTCACCACAAACCACTTCCCAATCTCTCTCTTGCCTTTACTTTCTGCCCAACCCCCAAAATTATCTCTCCCTAGCTTTCCCCCTCGTGCCCCCTCGGGTGAGCCCTATCTCTCTCACCCGCATGCGTCTCTCTCTCTCTCTCTCTCTCACACACACACACACACACACACAATTCTAGGGTGCGATTTTGCAATTTTATTATGTAGGTCTGCTTTGCTAGGGTTTTGGGTATATGAATTTGAGGTTTTTGTTATTTTTGTATACATTTTCGTTGATCTGCTTTCTTAGGGATTTTGGAATGGTGTTTTCATGTGGTTGATTGTTTGTTTGTGCTTAGAGGTTTATGGTTTATTCTTACAGGTTTATGGTTTATGCTTACACCATAATGCTTTATTGGTATCTTGGACTTAAGGTAAAAAACTTCGTTTTTTTCTTTTTCGGATTATTTGTTTGCAGATTGAATCCTAAAACATGTATGTTTCTTCTTCTAATTTGATTATTTGGTCAATTTTGTTAATACAATATCTAATTAGTTTATGACTTTATGCAGAGGTTACTCTCATACCCATCAGAAGCTACCCTCATTGATTCCCTAGCATTCTTACTGTTTGTTATGCTTTTTATTCTTCTATTTATGTCTCTTACTTTAGTTTGTATTTGTCATAAGTAATTTTGTTGGTGTGTATATCTGTCATTCGTGAATAATATTTTTGGTTCTTTCTGATTTATGTATTTGAATAATGGGAGTTTTGGGGAAAGGTCCCCTCTAACTCAAAGTTATATAAAAACAGGACACTCCACATAATTTTATAAATTTAGTCCTTGTTCTAAAAATACCATGAAAAATGGTGCCGCCAAAAAATAAAAGAATGTCTAGTCATAACTCTAAAGGGACAACATAAATAAATGTTATTATACCACAGGGACTAGATTTATAAACTTGAAAAACACTGTCCTAAAAAAATCCAAATATAGTAAGGAACATGACCTTTACCTTAATTCTCTATTGAATAATTGCTTCTACAAGACAAAAAATGTTTTTCCAAGAGATGAGGTTCTTTATATGAATTGGGATTCAAAACAATGTAATTTTCTTTGTTAAACATCCACTGATTGACAAAATGGGCAAGTGAGTATCTTAATATATTTCCTAGTGGTGAACTTCATGATGTAAATCCTGGATTGCAAATGTGTATTCATCTGGGGTATGTAATCTTATGCTGTAGGAGGATCTAAATGAGTCCAGTTGTGTTGCTGATTGGTTTGTTGGTGTGTTTGGCTGTTTGGATGGTAATTTTTTTGGGTAGGTTCTAGTTTGCCCTTTTAGCATGACCCCTCATAGCCGATGCAATCGTTGCATTAGCGATTCACCGGAGGAACGTTCTTCCTCCTCTTCTTCATCCTTATCTGATGAGGACAACAATGTCACTGCGTCCATCCCTGATCTTAAATTGCGTTGGGGGACACTCTCCAACCATACACTATACCATACATAAGGTTTTTCAACTAGGTCCATTGTCCATCTCTCATCTCTATCCGGCACCACCGTTCACTCCTAGATCTCTGACTTAGGGTGGAACCCCTTGTTCTCTCTCACTAACACTATCATCCCCGACCTTATTAGGGAAATTTATTTTGCTATGTCTGTTCAGTAGGATCATATTTTCTCTCTTGTGAGAGGTCGGGAGATCTATGCCAGCGTGACTCCATAGCTCGACCTTTACAGCTCGGCCTCATCCAGGCCGAGGTCATGCACCAATATGGCAGTCGAGCATCTGTTGACATTTGGATAAGGACACATGGGCACAAATCAATTGTAACAAGATTATTCTCCACATGTGGGGAGAATATTTCATCATCATTCCTTACATGTGATAGTGACAGATGGCACTCCCACATTGGTGAGGCAACCACACACATGCTCATTACATGTATGGGGGGTACATTACACCCCCTTGGTATTATATATAGGGGTCACCCCTACCTTGCAAAGGGATCCCAGTTATTCAACCCTAGAAAAAACTCTGTCTAAATATACAGTAGAGAGAGAAAGATTGAGAGATTGTATCCATGGCCATTAGTGCCTTCATTCAGTGATATTACTCACACACTCACAGTGGACGTAGGCCAGATTGGCTGAACCACTTATATTCCGGTGTTGATTCCTCTTATCCTCATATCATTCTCTTATCTCTTTATATAACTGTGCTGCCATTGTTATTCTTATATTGAGCTTGGAAACACCTTATCTGGTGGTGCTGATTTTGGCATCATCATCTTGGCACCGTCTGTGGGAATCGAGAAGCTATCTCTTCCTCTTTTTCTGCCTAACCTCATCGGAGACTCTGGTGGTTAATAAGGAACCACCCCTTGCGTGGAGCTATTTCACCATTGAAAGAGGTCCTTTAAGGTATTAAGCTCACTTACTACTCAAGCTCTATAGTGTTAACATATGGCACCAGACTTACCACCACCTCTTCTGTCACTCGGGGGTGGAGGGGCTAGTTCCAGTCAGGCTCCTCCTCAGTCCGAAATGGCGGAGGTAGCAGCAGCCTTGGAATCTTTAGCTGCAACACAACAAGCCATGAAGGAGCAATTTGCCCAGCTCAGTCAAACCATGATGATGAGGCCACCTGGAGTCTCATCGGAAATGATCACTCCGGCGGCAGTTCAGCCTCATCCTGACGCTAGGGGACCACCCCAGGCGCCAATGAAGGACCATCCTGCACCCCAGCGGAGAAGGGACATTGCTGACCCTAGGCGCTTGTGCCTGGGGAGGCAGGGAAACCCTTGCCCAGAGGACATGTATGAGGACCTAGAAGCTGAAAAAGCTCCAGAAGACTGCTGGGAGCCGTATGAGGTGTCAAATGACACTATACGACCTCTTAGGCAGAGTCAAGGATGTGTCGGCCGAAGAAGAGAAGAGGGACAACAAAGAGGGTCAGCCTTTGATAGGTTGAGCAGAGGGTCGGCCTTCGAGAGGCTGGGCCCGGTGAATGACCTAAGACACAGGTTATCAAGGTCGAGGAGCGCAACAGGCTCTCAGAGAGGGGGTAGACAAGGTCGGTCGGACCAAGGCCGACCCTATGGAGGAAGAGACAGGGAACATGAAGAGGTCAACAGTCAACGTGTTGTGGCTGGGGAACCCTCTGTCAATCGCAGGGAGGTGGCGGGGGATAACCTCGACCAAGTTGATGACAGAAGACCCTGGTGTGATTATATCCAACGCCTTGAGGAGAAGATAGGAGACCTCATTAAAAGCAGAGACCCATTACAAAGGGGTTAATCAGAAGGCTCCCCATTTGTGTCTAGGATAGTGGGGTTCCCAACCCCAGCCAAGTTCAAGCTTCCTACAATGACTCCTAAGTATGATGGCAGCACTAACCCTCTGCACCATATCGAGATGTACCAGTCGACGGAAGATATTTACTCGATACTCGATGAGATGAAGTGTAGGGCCTTCTCGGGGACCTTAACAGGGGAAGCATACAGCTGGTTCACCTCTCTTCCGAAGAACTCGATCGAGAACTTCAAAGGTTTGGCTGAGCAGTTCATCCACAACTTCTGCTTTGGGGTAAGACCTCAAAAGAAGACTACCCACCTGCTGTATGTCAAGCAGGCCAAGGGTGAAAGCCTAAGAGACTACATAGCAAGATTCAACAAAGAGAAGTTGGAGGTGGAAGACTATGAAGAGAGCATTTCCATGACCGCCCTTATAGGAGGCCTCCAGAAGGGGAAGCTTCTGTGGAAATTGGCAGAAGACCCCCCCAGGTCTATGGCGGAGCTGCTGGCAACCGCAGGGAAGGTGATGAATAAGGAAGAGGCAATGGCAGCCAAATATGAAGAGGAGAACCACGGTGGCACTGGGAGGTCCCAAAGAAAGAAAGAGGGGAAGAAGAGGTCAGGTGATGACAAGTTTGCCAATTACACCCCCCTGACTATGAGCTGTGAACACATCCTTAATGAGACTAAGACTGACCGGACTCTGAGGTGGCCGGAGAAACTGAAGTCCCCGCCACATAAGAGGAACAAAAACCTATGGTGTGAGTTCCATCAGGATCACGACCATGTCACAGATAGATGCTTCGCTTTAAAGGATGAGATTGAGAAGATGCTGAAATCTGGAAAGCTGAGGAAGTATGTGGATGGCAAGGCTCCAAAGGGTGGAAGAGAAGACCCTAAGAAAAGAAGAAATGACAGATGCCGTGGCGATGTCCCGGCTAGAAGGGACGATGATTCAGAGGGAGATGATGAAGATGACCCGGATCTTCCACTAAAGGATGACAACACCCCGGTGAAGAGGGTCGGTATGATCTCCTTTGGTGTTAGCACCATATATGGGGGATTTGCTAGAGGTGGCTCTGAGGTAGCCGGTAAGAAGGCTCATGTAGCAGAGGCCAGGTCAGTGGCCAAGTTTGAGGTTGTGAATCTAACGTCTTCCGATGTCGTGCAGAAGAGGAAGAAGGTAGACATAGACACCCTCGTAGTGGGGTTCTCCAGAATCGACTTCAAGGGTATCTTAGCCCCCCATGATGACCCTTTGGTCATAACAACAAGGGTGCATGGGTGCGAGGTAGGGAGGATCCTCATAGACGGGGGAAGCTCAGCAGACGTGATGTTCTGGCCTTGTTTCAAGAGCCTGGGTCTTAGCAGGGCAAGGTTGGTGCCCTACCATCACCCATTGATAGGCTTCAGTAGTGAAAAGGTGCACCCCTTGGGCATGTATGAAATGGATGTACGTATGGGGGATGAGTGGCCTAAGAGGCTGACCAAGAAGATAACCTTTTTCATCATGGACGAAAATGTTTTCTCGGCCTACAACCTCATCGTAGGAAGGGTGGTCCTCAAAGAGTTTGAAGTCGTGCCATCGATGGTCCATCAGATGCTAAAATTCCCGACTCCTTATGGAGTAGGGGAAGTGCAAGGGGACCAGACCACGGCGCGGGAGTGTTACTTCAACTCGGTCGAGAAGAGAGAGGCCCATAAGGGAGCAACCACCACTTACAGCATTGGCACTCTTGACCCAAGAGACGAAATAAAATTGAAAAAGGGTGAGGCCGCGGAAGAGGTAGAATCAATCATCCTCAATGAGGACGAGCCGGAAAAAACCGTCCAGGTCGGTAAGGCCCTAGAACCAGGAATCAAGGAAGAGCTGATAAACTTCCTCAGGAGGAGACAGAGTGTTTTCGCATGGAGTCACGCAGACATGCCTGGCATCGACCCTGAGGTCATGAGCCACAAGCTCAACGTGGACAGAGATGCCAAGCCAATCAAGCAGAGATGAAGAGTCTACTCCAGGGAGAAGTACGACGTCATCCGGGAAGAGGTAAAAAAGTTGGAAGAGGCTGAGTTCATAAGAGAGGTTACCTATCCGGAGTGGCTTTCAAATGCAGTCATCGTGACTAAGGCCAATGGGAAGTGGAGGATGTGTGTATATTTCACTGACCTAAATAGGTCTTTCCTAAAAGACAACTATCCCTTACCTAGGATAGACCAGATAGTGGACGCAACGGCAGGGCACGAGCTTATGAGCTTCATGGACGCTTATTCAGGCTACAACCAAATCTTTATTGATGCTGAAGACTCTGAGAAGACGACCTTCATTACTGACAAAGAGACGTACTGCTACAAGGTGATGCCCTTCGATCTGAAAAATGAGGGGGAAACGTATCAACGTCTTGTCAATAAGATGTTCGAGGAGCAAATAGGTAAGACCATGGAGGTGTATGTGGACGATATGCTAACGAAGAGCTTGAAAGCCTACACTCACATAGCGGACCTTAAGAAAACCTTCGATGTCATGGACTCGTACGGAATGAAGCTCAACCCAGCGAAGTGTGTCTTCGGGGTAGGAGCCGGGAAGTTCCTAGGGTTCATCATGAATCAGAGGGGGATTGAAGCAAACCCTAAGAAAATCAAGGCCTTGCTCGACATGAAGACTCCTAGGAGTATCAAGGATGTCCAGAGACTCACGAGAAGAGTGGTTGCCCTTAACAGGTTTGTTTCTAGGGCGATAGACAAGTGTCTTCCATTCTTTAAAGTTCTAAGAAAGGCCTTCCAATGGGACGAAGAGTGTGAAAAAGCCTTTGACCAACTCAAGTCCTACTTAGGGTCTCCCTTGTTACTGTCTCAGCCCATCATGGGGGAAAGGTCGTTTGTGTATCTGGCAGTCTCTGAATCAGCCATCAACGCGGCTATCATATGGGAAGAGGATGGGGTCCAGAGGCCTGTGTACTTCAACAGTAAGGCTCTTCAAGGGTCTGAACAGAATTATCCCTGAATGGAGAAGTTGGCTTATGCACTAATACACGCCTCAAGGAAAATGAAACCTTACTTCCAAGCTCACTCCATGGTAGTCCTCACTGACTCCCCACTAAGGCAAGTTTTGCACAAGCCTGAGAAGTCCAGAAGATTGATGACCTGGGCCATCGAACTAGGAGAATATGATCTTACCTACCAGCCTAGGACAGCCATCAAGGGACAGGCCCTCACAGACTTTGTTACAGAATTCACCTGGGAAGAGGCCGAGAAAGACAAAGGCTTAGATGACGGCAAAGAGACGAACCGTAGTGTCTTCCGAGATTCGAAAGAGACAACACCAAACGTCTTCCGAGGCTGAGAAGAGGTCGTCGCAGGTAAAACCCGGAGCAGAGTAAAAGAGATCGAATAGGATCAATACCTCTTCAAGAAGGGGGTTATGAGAGAAGGGGTCTTATCATCAGATGCGGACGTATGGAGCCTCTTCGTTGATGGCTCTTCCCGTGACAATGGAAGCGGCGCGGGGATAATACTCTTTGCTCTAGATGGCGCCAACATTGAATACGTCTTGAGATTCAACTTCCAGGTCTCAAATAACGAGTCCGAGTATGAGGCCATGATAGCAGGTCTCTTATTGGCAACAACTCTTCGAGTAAAGTGACTCCTACTCCATAGCGACTCAAGGTTGGTTGTCAATCAAGTGTTGGGGGTATACGAGGCCAAGGACGAAAGGATGTACAAGTACTTGAAGAAGGTAACAAGGTTGTTAGAGTATTTTGAAGAAGCGAAGCTGAAGAGAGTGCCTCGACTGAGCAACAATCACGCTGATGCATTGGCAAGGCTGGCCTCGGGAATGAAGACAAATTTGGGAAGGACCATTCCAATCGAGGTATTAGGAAAAGCAAGCATCGAGGAGGATGATGTATGTATCCCCTGTCACAATGTGAACCTGGGAGACTCATGGATCGACCCGCTCGTCAGATACCTAAGAGACGGAGAGCTACCTGAGTCTAAGATGGAAAGGAGAAAGTTGAGATACAGGGCTGTAAAGTTCTCAATAGTAAGAGACATCTTGTATAAAAACGGATTTGCATTGCCTCTCCTCAGATGTGTGCATCCCATGGAAGTACCCCAGGTCTTACAGGAGGTTCATGAGGGTTCTTGCTCTAGCCACATAGGGGGAAGGCCCTTAGCCAAGAGGATCATCACTCAGGGATACTGGTGGCCTACCTTGTCTAAGGACGCGGCAGACTATGTGAAGAGGTGCGACAAATGTCAAAGGTTTGCCACTATCCCTCATTAACCCCATCAGCCTATGACGTCAATCTCTTCTCCATGGCCGTTTGTGGTATGGGGAATTGACTTAGTAGGACCTTTGCCAAGAGCTGTCAACAACTATAGATTCTTGATAGTTGCCATTGACTACTTTTCAAAGTGGGTGGAGGAAGAACCGATGATAACAATTACAGAGCAGAAGACCTTCCAGTTCATTTGGAAGAACAGCATATACAGATATGGCCTCCCAAACACTCTCATCTCGGATAATGGGACCCAGTTCAAGAACTCCTCCTTAGAAAAATATTGCCTAAGAGTGGGAATTAAACAGTTCTTCTCATCTCCTGGCCGACCTCAGGCAAATGGCCAGATCGAGGTCACTAACAGAACTATCTTGGACGGAATCAAGAAGAGGTTAGAAGATGCAAATGGGAGATGGACATAAGAGGTCTACGCTGTGTTATGGGCCTACAGAACCACGGTAAGGACACCAATGGGAGAAACCCCATTCATGCTGACACATGGCTCAGAGGACGTCATACCAACGGAGGTAGGACTGCCGACTCATTGGATTCAGACCTACGACCCTGACAGCAATGGGGAGAATAGAAGGCTAGACCTGGATCTTATCGAAGAAAGAAGGGAAGACGCAGGGGTCAGAAAAGCAGCCTACCAGCAGAGGGCAGCGAAATTCTACAACCAGAGGGTGAAGTCAAGACCCATTGCAGTGGGAGACCTAGTGCTAAATAAGACCCTACAGAAGGCAAACAAGATACACCCAAACTGGCATGGCCCCTACAAAGTAACGAAAGAGGTTGTGCCTAGCACTTACAGGCTAGAAAACCTAGAAGGAGAACCTTTCACTAACCCATGGAATGCTGACCATCTCAAGAGATATTACATATGATGTTGCATAGAATTTTATGTAAATGTACCATCTTATTGAGAAGAGGATATTAATAAAGATCCGTTTCCATGACAGTTCTTTCTTCATTCTTACATCATTAATTTGGTGAAATTTATTATGGGGATAACATCTTAGGTAATGACCTCAGACTCTCATAACATCACTCGGTGGTGAAGAGGTCTGAGCTCAGACACCTTAGCAGATGACCTCAGACCCTTAACATCATTAATTTGGTGAAATTTATTATGGGGATAACATCTTAGGTGATGTCCTCAGACCCTCATAACATCACTCGGTGGTGAAGAGGTCTGAGCTTAGACACCTTAGCAGATGGCCTCAGACCCTTAACATCATTAATTTGGTGAAATTTATTATGGGGATAACATCTTAGGTGATGACCTCAGACCCTCATAACATCACTCGGTGGTGAAGAGGTCTGAGTTTAGACACCTTAGCAGATGACCTCAGGCCCTTAACATCATTAATTTGGTGAAATTTATTATGGGGATAACATCATAGGTCATGACCTCATACCCTCATAACATCACTTGGGGGTGACGAGGTCTGAGCTTAGACACCTTAGCAGATGACCTCAGACCCTTAACATCATTAATTTGGTGAATTATGAGGCTAACATCTTAGGTGATGACCTCAGACCCTTACAACATCACTCGGTGGTGACGAGGTCTAAGCTCAGACACCTTAGCAGATGACTTCAGACCCTTAGCATCATTACTTTGGTGAAATTTATTATGGGGATAACATCTTAGGTGATGACTTCAGACCATCATAACATCACTTGGTGGTGAAGAGGTCTGAGCTCAGACACCTTAGCATATGACCTCAGGCCCTTAACATCATTAATTTGGTGAAATTTATTATGGGGATAACATCATAGGTGATGACCTCAGACCCTCATAACATCACTCGGTGGTGACGAGGTTTGAGCTCAGACACCTTAGCAGATGACCTCAGAGCCTTAACATCATTAATTTGATGAATTATGAGGCTAACATCTTAGGTGATGACCTCAGACCCTTACAACATCACTCGGTGGTGACGAGGTCTGAGCTCAGACACCTTAGCAGATGACCTCAGACTCTTAACATATGAGATTAATTATGAGGCTAACATCTTAGGTGAGGACCTCAGACCTTCATAACATCACTCAGTGGTGATGAGGTCTGAGCTCAGACACCTTAGTAGATGACCTCAGACCCTTAACATCATTAATTTGGTGAATTATGAGGATAACATCTTAGGTGATGACCTCATACCTTCATAACATCACTTAATGGTGACGAGGTCTGAGCTCAAACACCTTATCAGATGAACTCAGACCCTTAACATCATTAATTTGGCGAATTATGAGGATAACATCTTAGGTGATGACCTCAGACCTTCATAACATCACTTGATGGTGACGAAGTCTGAGCTCAGACACCTTTGCAGATGACCTCAGACCCTTAACATCATTAATTTGGTGAAGGTTATGAGAATAACATCTTAGGCAATGACCTCAAAACCTAATTACAATTCAATGTTGAAGAGATCTGAGGCCAGAATTATTGACTGAGTATAAACAAGAACACTGCAAAAAAATAATAGAAGAGATTGACATTCAGTAAAAGGAAGAGATCATATAGCATTCAGAGGCATTGATTACAAATATTCCTTAAAAAATACTGAGGTATTACAAGTTACAAATTACAAATTTGTTATAAGTTAAAAAAGACTAAAGGTCTGAGGGGGGAACATTAACAGTCTCGGCTGGGTTGGCTTGATCGGCATTGGTCACCTCGGCCACGTCGTCAGTGTGGTCTGCCCCTCCGACCTCGATCCCTCCAAGAGTTGTAGTTTTAGCAGGTGCAGCAGCCTTGTCCTCTACCTCTTGAAGAGCCTGTGCAAACTGGGGATCTGCAAAGGCGAGACCTACAAAGTTAGAGGACTTTAGAGTACCGACCTCCCACTCTCTGACTTTAGCCCATTTGGTAGTGGCTTTGATACCTCTTTCAAGATATTCAAAGACAAAACCCATGAACTCGTCTGAGCCTTTGTAGTCAGAAATTATTTTATCTGAGGCATCTTCAAGGGCAGCCTTCACAGTCGAGCTGACCTTCTGCTGCAGCATGTCATCTTTGGCCTTCAGGGCTTTGGCGTGTTCTTTGACGAGAAGAGAGATGTCTTTTTCCAACCCCTTGACCTTATTTTTAGAGTTATGCAGCTCTTACTTCAGACGGTCGACCTCAGCATTCAGGGGACTCTCAACCTTCTCGGCCTCTTGCCCCTTCTGGATAAGGGGCAATTTACTCATAGCCCAGTTCTATTGTTGATACATAGCAGTCACTCCCTGCACATTTAATGAAGAGGTTAAGCGGGAGAAAAGTCAGATGTTGAACTTATAAAATTTTGACAAAGGAACAAATCATACCTGGATGGCTCTGTGAAGGGGGGTGTCCATAGCTCTGTAGAAGCGCTTGTCAGCCTCGATCATTACAGAGCCGATTGTGTCCATGGCCTGCCTGCTGTGGATGACCACACTATCGATTAACTTAAGCTGATCCAGATGAGCCGTCAGGATGTCGGCTGAAAAAATTGGAAGTGCAGCATCTGAGGCCTTCTTTTACCTCAAGGTCGGCCTCTGATCCTCAGAGGCATGGGCCTCTGGGGCCCTCTTCTTTGAGGCCTAGGATTTGGATGTAGAGGGAGCTGGGGGAGGAGCATTCAGACCAGCCTTTTTGGCAAGCCTCGCCAAGCTCGGAGCAGCCATCTCCCAAAGTTTGTCTGGGATGCCCTATGGTCGCTCTGCAAAAGTTAAAAGATATGGGTCAGAGATCAGATATAAATAAGTTCAGAGTTTAGACTTAAAATAAAAATTCTTACCAAAATCAACAAGGAGACTTCCACTAAGGATCGTCCTCGAGAGATACTGGGGGGTCAGTAAATGTTAGAACTTAACAAACAGACTATGTGCCCCTTGGGCTTGCAGGGCCTTCACTTTTTGCATATTCTGAAGACTTAGACCAGGATCGGCCCTGGCATACATGGAGACCTTTCCCCATTTGAGGGGTATCCTCGGCTCAAGTTTGGAAGAGGGGACGCATGGGCCAAATTCCCATGGTCCTGAGGCGAAAAAATAACTGGGCATCCAGTTATGATTTGAGGTCTGAGTCACCTGGAGCATTTTCTTCTCAGGCCTCCGAGCCACAAAATGATAGTATCTTGGATGGTTTTTGGCCGAGGTTTGGACATAACAACCAACAAAGACCTGAACTGGGAGGTTAGAGTGGTGTACTGGTCTCCATAGAATAATGGCCCCTATGATGACTCTCCAGGCATTGGGAGATAGCTGTGAGGGGGCCAAGTTGATGTAAGAGAGAATGGATTTGATGATGGGATGAATGGGTAGGCGAAACCCTAACTTAAACATCTGCTCGTACAGGAAGATTTCCCCATCTCGGCCGTGATAGCCCTCTCTTCCCTCAGAGGTCTCCTTAATTTGATGGAAGGACTGCTGGAGTATAAATATCTGAAGCACAGAAGATCCACCTCAGTGACTGTGCTCTCGAACTCAGTCGCCTCAGAGATGTCAACATCGCTTTCAGAATCTTCGTCATCATCAAGCTCAACGTTGGCCGGAGCAGATGTAGATGGGTTACTAGGGAATCTCTGAGCGAACTCTTCCCCTGTGACGGCCGACAGAGGGTATTGCATCAAGAATGGGTGGCACAGCCACACTCAGCTCGAGCACTTCAACCTCTGAAGAAGAGGCTGAGGTGCTGGAGCCATTATGGGATGAAGCTCGACTGGATATCTCGGCCTGATTAGGCCGAGGTGTGAAATTCATAGCTTCCTGGAAAGAGTCCACTGACATGGGGTATGAGGTAGAAGCTTCAGAATTAGACATAGGTGTTGGATCAGCAGGCACCCCTGTATAATAGAAGTTCTCCGGGGGGTCAGGATATATCACCCTCAGAGGTGGTGGAAACAAAGGTCTAATGGGAAACTCTTGTTACCTACGAGCTTCCTCCTGAGCCCTCTATATTTGCCTAATCTTTTCTAGGGTTTTCTCTCTAAGAGAAGGGAAATCCTTAAGAAGCTGGTATAAAGGTCTGAGCATCAGAGGACGACTCTAAACTTAGGAATAACTCCTAAAACTACAAACATGATTGACTTGTAAAATAAAGGAGTTTAAAGATCAAACTTGGAATTTTAAAGCAAACCCAGTTCGCCTGAGACAATGGTGCTCGCCGAAAAATGCAAACCAAAAGAGAAAAACAGAGGAAATGAAAGGGAGAAAATACCTAGAAATGGAACGATGAGGGAAAGTGAAGAAAACTCGCAAGAAAACCAACGAATGCCTCTGCAGAAGAGCGCTGATTGAAGAAGTTTGAGAGAGAGAAAATCGCAAGAACAAAATGCTTTGATAAAGTTACACCAAAATGTCTTCTTAATTACACCAAAATGCTTTGATAAAGTTACTCACGGGGCCCGCAGTCCCTCCGTCCATCACTCTAAAAGAAGATACGAACCTGGTTGGATCCTTTACCACCACTAGAGTCCTTTCCTTCTTTGAAGAAGAAATTCTAAAGATCAGTCTAGACACAACTATTCCCTCAATATATTCATTGATTTAATAGGGAAAACATTCTCGCTCTCTCTCGTCGACAATGGCTCCACCCTCAATGTGTACCCATTAAGAACTTTTAATTGCTTAGGGTTCAAATTAAGTGAAATGACTCTTACTTTCACCGTAGTGCGTGCTTATGACAAAAAAACACCGAGAGGTGATGGAATCCATAACACTCAGAATAAGGGTTGGCCCTATTAATATTTTTACTGAGTTTTAAGTTACTGTTATACCTGGACACTTCAATCTGCTGCTTAGTCAACCATGGTTTCATACCATTCGGGGTATCCTCCTCCCTTCATCAGAAGTTGAAAATCTTACCCAAGGGGAAAGTCATTACCATTTTGGGAGACAGTGACTGTACTAAAAAGGCCAACACCAGCAATTCGATAATAGAAATACAACATGGGATGAATGATATGCTTATCTTAAAATTAAGGGTTGATCCACTTCCCCTTCCACTAGGGGATGATTTTAAAAAACGAGTCTCTTTGGAGCATATCCCTCTTGTTAATGTCAACGTGATACAAATGTTAAGAATGTGCAATTCATGCCCGAACTGGGTTTGGGGTGATTTCAACAAGGGATAATGGAACCCATAATCCTAAAAAAGCCTTTTCTCCATGCGTCCTGAGTTATCATCATTCACTAGAAGAACTCAGAATGCTTCACCAACCATAATTGAAGATAAGTTCAGAAGTTTTCAAGACTGTCTCAAGGGATTCCTTGAATGGAATATTCTTTAAAAAAGGTGAAGTGTTACCCTTTTTTGGCTTTCCTGAACCATAGTATGATCATGTTGACAAGAACACGAAGCCAATGATAGAAATATTCTTTCAAGATAACTATTCCTGGGCAAAAGGCTGCCCACATCAAGTTCAACCTCTCACTCAAATAACCATATCCATTCTCGAGATCTCCAAGGGAAGTGAATTTGAAGAATCGTTTATCTTGAATACACTGGGGTTGACATTATGTATGATCCATTCAGAAATTACATCATCAGATAAGTCCACTATAATTAGGGCCACTGATGTGCCTCTCCTCGGGTAGAATGTTGAACCAATTTTGCATACTAAAATACAATCTAACCCAATTATTTACCCTCTTTCTTCCTAAATTATCGTTCCTCCTTTCTCTGATAAAAATTTAGTCGAGATCTTTTTTGAGGAGGTTCTCAACATTATTTTTACTGAAAATGAAATAAACTAAGATTTTGAGTATGTTGTTATGCCTTACATTAATTGTCTTGATTTTAATCAAACTCTTGATGATTATTGGTATGCCCAAGTGTAACCTCGGCCTAGAGACACCAACCTCGGCGGAGATGATGATCGAGATATTGATAGACCCTAGATAAGCCATGGGCCCACGATATCATCCCTCGGCCAGACTAGTGTCGGCCTGGGCCGACACTCTCGCCTACATTTCCAATGGACGCTAAGCGCATCACAGGCATCAACATCACTCTTGTACACCTGGGTATGGCAACCTCGGCCGAGTTCAGGACGAGGTGACAAGAATACTTAGTAATCATCAGTATAGAACTAGTCCAACCTCGGCTTAGGCCGAGGTGACAAGAAGTCTTGGTGATCTTCATGGAATCAGTTCAACATCGGCTGGGGCCGATGCCAGCATAATGTCTCGGCTGAGATCAGGCCGAGACTCCCCATGGCACATCTCGGAAGACGTTTATCGAACCTTTACAGCTCGGCCTCATCCAGGCCGAGGTCATGCACCAATATGGAAGTCGAGCATCTGTTGACATTTGGATAAGGACACAGGGGCACAAATCAATTGTAACAAGATTATTCTCCACATGTGGGGAGAATATTTCATCATCATTCCGTACATGTGACAGTGACAGATGGCACTCCCACATTGGTGAGGCAACCACACACATGCTCATTACATGCATGGGGGGTACATTACACCCCCTTGGTATTATATATAGGGGCCACCCCTACCTTGCAAAGGGATCCCAGTTATTCAACCCTAGCAAAAACTCTGTCTAAATATACAGTAGAGAGAGAAAGCTTGAGAGATTGTATCCATGGCCATTAGTGCCTTCATTCAGTGATATTACTCACACACTCACAGTGGACGTAGGCCAGATTGGCTGAACCACTTATATTCCGATGTTGATTCCTCTTATCCTCATCTCATTCTCTTTTCTCTTTTTATAATTGTGTTGCCATTGTTATTCTTATATTGAGCTTGGAAACACCTTATCTGGTGGTGCTGATTCCGGCATCATCAATGATAATTTTGCAAATGACCAATTCTTAAATGATCTTAATAAGGTTATTAACAAACAACATAATTGTGTTCAAGTTAATGAGGATTAAACTATTATTATCAATCTCGATTTTAGTAGCTCATAGCATGAGATTTGGATAGGGTCCACCCTTACGATCATAAAAGTGCGCAATTCGAAGAGATATTGAAGGAATTTAAGAACATATTCATATGGTCCTATGACAACATGCCTAATATCGATCCCGATATCGCCCAACATGAGATTTGAACTCTCTCAGAATGCAAACTGGTCAAACAAAAACTACAAAAAGATTTTCTTTTAAGAAATTTTGTATGAAAAGCACAAAAAGATTTTATTTTGATAAAATTTTTGAAAAATTCAAAAAGATTTATGTTTTTGCTTCTTTTATGGATGAGCATTTAAGATAGCCAAGTCACAACTTCATTCCATATATCCATGTGACTGTTTGATAGAGATTTGAGACGCTACATCATTTCATCCATGTGCTTTACTTAGTATGTAGTCTTTGAGATGTAATTAGTGATATCTTCCTACATGTTTGACTCCTATATCCTTCATTGCACACATGCACGACTATATTTGATTATTTCACTTGTCTATCTCATATTGGTTTGAGTGTTTCCATCTCAATTCTGTCTATACAATGTACAATATGCGATAAAACTTGACAAGATTGGAATGCATGTAAAAACCGTTTTGGTGAGACTGTGTGTTTTTGTATAATGGGGAGGGGCTGCAAAAGGTAATCATCTATCCTTTGCGCAAAAGCCACCGTTAAAAAGGACCTAAAAAATGGAGGAGTTTTAATATCCGAGGTCCAAAGAGGTTAAAAGAGCCCGAAAAAAAAAATTAAAGGCAATAAAAAGCAATTCATGCCAAATATGGTCCACTTAGGTTTCACCATCAATTCTCCAAAGTTTGAGAATTTAGAATGCCTCTATTCAAAATTATATCTGAGGGAGTTTGGTTGGAGAATCTCTAAACGGGTTTGCACTTGCTTGAAAGTCCTGAAAAAGCATAAAATCATTTTGGACGTTATTGGTGTGAAAATCACTTTGAGCTTTGATTTGTTGATTTGATTGAGTCAATATCTTATATTGTCATTATTTTACACCAAAGGAAGCATTTGAGTTCATTCGCAAGGAATATCCAATATTCATCGTGCACATATGTCATGTTTGTATGCATTGATTTTCCTATCGAATTTAATCACACCACCTCATTTATGCTATCATCGACTTGGTTGGTTTGTGTTCATTCATGGTGTGATTTTATCCTAGTGACACCCCGCACTTGCTTATTTGATTTATTTCTCTCATTTGTCTATTTGGGGACATCATAAAAAGGGGGAGAATGAATTATCTTATTATGGGGGAGTTTTGAAAGTTTGAGTTTGCTCATAAATTGGTATATTTGTTTATCTCATTTCAAACTCGATATGTCACTTGGTATTTTGCTTTGTCTCATGTGTGTAGGTACTACATGGATTATCATTGGATTGCACACCCTGATGAGAAAAGTGTTGAGATTCCAGAAGAATTGAAGAACAAACGCTGTAGTCTTATTCAATTGTATCTTTCCAGTTTTGGGTTCATGGAAGGGTAGATTTGTATAGGCATTTTTATTTGTTTTGATAATTCGGATGTTTGTTTTTATGTATGTACCGGCATAGACATAGGGGGAGATTTGTAAGGACATTTTTGTCCATTATCAATTTATTATGTCGCACGTCGTTACACCGTTGAAGAAATTCAAGATTCATACATTCATCAACGGATCCGAATATCAAAAGAAGAAGAGGAATCAAAGTCTGAAAGAACCGGACCGGTCCGCCTGGAATAAAAGAACCGATCCGGTCAACCGAACCGATCCGCCTCAGACCCGGACCGATCCGACTGCTGAAGGCCAGTATACCCCGGACCGCAAGCGAACCGATAAAGCCTGAAAAAGAACCGATTCGATCATCAACGGACCGATCCGCCTCAGAATAAAAGAACCGATCCGGTCAATCGGACCGATCTGCCTCAGACCCGGACCGGTCCGCCTGGGATAAACTTAAACAGATCGTGTTCAGATCGTGTTCAGATTTTTAAGGCCCGAGACTTCTTATTTAATCCCACTACGAGAAGTGGTTTTCTAAGACTTATACACACGATTTTCAGAGTACAGAAAGCCCTAAGTCTTCACCTATTGAGCATCTAGACTCTAGGTATTTGATTCACACAAATTGCCAATCCTTTGTGAATCACTTTGCAACCCAAGAACACACTTTGGCTGTTCACACCCTTGTGGAGAAGACCGTTCTTCTTCTACATTGCAACCCTACTGGAAAGGGATAGTTCCAGCCGCCGACTATAGAATCCGACACCTGAGGGTAATTCTTAGTCACTTGTATTTTCATTGCAATCTGAAATTGTACAGCCTACAATATTATAATGAAAATAAATGGTTTTTCCCCTTTGGGGGATTTTTCCTCACAAGCATGTGTTTGAATTTTCTTTCTTTGTTCATTATCGTATTCAATCACATATTGTTGCATGTTTAGGGTTTGTTTGGGTTAAAAGGTGTTTAATATATAAGTTTATCATTTGAACGCGAGCACATACGTTCTCAGGAATGCAGTAGGCTACTTGGCTGATACCTGCTTGATCGATCGATCGATCCTTCTCGATAGTGAAAATTTTATTCATCATCAATTGATCGACCAAAGGGGTCGATCGATCGATCCCCTGTTTCCAAGAGATATTTTGGGCTTTCTTTTCTTTTTCCTTTTCTTTTCTAATTTAATTCCCACTTGATATATCAGACTTTTTGGTTGTAAATATCAGATATAATTCGTTTTAGGTAAGATAGGTTAGGGTTTTGGAGGTTTGGGAGCTCATTTATTCATTTCTTCTTGGATTGACACCCATTTGGGCTTTTAATTTGTGCTACCATCTTCCATTTCCTTTAATATTCTTTGTATTTCCTTATTTCCTTGCTTTCTAACTAGATTTACATTCTTTCCAAAATAGTTCCTTATTTTATACAAATTAACTAGGGTGAGGGATATTCGACGCAACCTATAGTTTTACCGCTTTGTTAATATATTTTAAATACACTCGCCTAGATTAATATTTCCCTTTCATGCATCTTTTCTTTTTTATTTTGTAATCTCCTTTTACACTTTTATTTCGGAGCACTAAATCTTATAAATTCTAGAAACTCGTCCCTGTGGATTTTCGATACCCGACTTAGTACTGTGCTTGCCTCGCAAGTGTAGTAGTAATTTAGTTTTGTTTCTATAGTCGCGGCGAGACAAAAAACAATGACTGTGGGCTTACATGCGTACACTTCTCGTGTGCTATCAAAATGGAGCCGTTGCCGGGGATTAGTTTTTTTTAGACTTTATTTGATTTAGTATTTCATAATATTTTCTTTATATTTGTATTATTTGCTAATATTTTGCAGGACTTCCACATTTGAGCACTTAGAAACGCTCGAATTTTTCCCGCGCGCACCTACTTTGTGGAATTCGCCACTTGAGCCATTTTTTGGGGTAAGCACGTAATATTCCAATTCTTTCGATAATCATTGTTATAATTCTCAATATTCTCAGAAACTTATAACCTTCGGTGAATACTTAGAATCCCAAAGTATAACAAATTCAAATATGACTTTGGGCGAGTATAATGAATATCAAAATTTAGCTTATTGGAATTTTGATGATGATGATAATAATTTTGAGCCTTTACCTCCTTATAATAGGAATTTTGAAATGAATTCGAATAGTTTTCAAAATTCCTATCATAATGACTTTTCGTTTAAGTCCGATGGTAATTTTCAAAGTTTCCATTTTCATGGATCCGCACATCAACCTATGACATTCGGTGAGGTTTTGTGTATGTATGAGAATGAGAAAATTGAAACTCGTTATCTGGAAGAAAATCGTTGTTCGGAATATGAATTGGATTTATTATTTGAGTCCGACGATGATTTTGCTTCCAAGAATTTCGAAGTCGAGGAATGTTTTGAACCAAATGAGGTACTTGTGCCTACTTTGGAACAAACCATTCTAGACTTTGCCCATCTCGTAATAGATATTGAAAGTGAGGATGAAAATGACGTAATATCTATTTGCAATGAAATGATTTCTTCTTTGCCCCCCCAAAGAAGAACACTTCATTGAAAACGATATTATTTCTTTCAAAACTCAAACTTCATGCGATGATGATTCATCTCATGAGTTTGAATTTCTTTCATCCCCATTTTCATTCTCTATTATCACAACTTCACAATTACCCGATGATTCGGTTTCAAACTTTAATGTTTTAAACCTTTACGTCGATGAGGAGTACTTGCTCGAGTTTCCCTCCACGATCACATTCATGCCTTCGTGTGCGCCGCCTCCCATTCCAATTTCAAAATCATTGGGAGGATATTCCGCTTTTCTCTACCCCCCTTACGTTTTTTTCACCCATTCAATCCAAACCCCCCATCGTCCCTCCAAAACTTTTAATTGGCGATGGTTCATTTCTTCCGCCTTACACATGCCTTCCGTTGTTCAAACGAAATTCATATTTTTCAGAAGGCATGCTTGTATATGAGGGTACACCAATTATCCTCCAAAGTCAAAGCATTTTTATGGTGGACCCTCAGCTCTTTAGACTTCTAGTGTACATTTAGTGTGAAGCCTAAATAGTAGGTTGTATATAGTTAGCTTTCTTTCTTTTTATTTTTTCTCTCTTTTTTAATTTAGTTTAGTGTAATTAGTTAACTTTCTATTTTTTTTTTGTTTTTGCCATGCTCGGTACTAACTTGTTTTGTAGATTCTTTGGACTTGTTCATATGGGGATCGCTCCAATTTTAGGTAATATCACTCTTTTCCTCTCTTTAACTTGGTTCTTAAATCACATTGAGGACAATGTCAAGTTTTAAGTTAGGGGATGTGGGATAATCTATCCATTTCTTTATTCAGTCCCTGTTTTTGCTCATATGTTAGTTACTTAGTAGGCTTTTCTTAGAAAAATTAAAATTTTCAAAAATATTTTCTTTCTTTTTTCTCCTTTTTTGGGAATTTTGCCTTTGTTTTCGATGATAAATTTCAATAATTTCCCGATCCAATAGACAACCCAATGATGCATGTTCTCGATTTTAGAAGTTATTAGACTTTAGCCTCATTTATTGATATTATAAATAACTTCATGAATTAAACTTTAATCCCATGAGCACATTCACTATTATTTCCTTATTGATTTGGTTTAAGTTTTTTATAACTCGGTAATCTTTTGTTGCATTGTATATACTTACACCGAGTAAGCTTTGTACCTTTCGTCATTTGTGAGTGTATACACTATTCTTTTCTCTTTGAAAACATTGAATTCGTCGGTAATCTCACTATTCTTTCATTTTACCGTTCATTAATTGAGTTCATACTTGAAATGTGTTACTTGAGCATGATTTTCATATATTATTTTGATTCGAGAATTGTGTAAACTTTTGGAAATGATCATAGGCCCTCTTTGTTATATCACCCATATTAGCCTTGACCTCACCCTTATATGTTTACCCTCGTTAACCCCTTTGAGCCTAAATATAGCCTTTCGTTTCATAACCCAAATCCCATAACCTACTCCAAATTGGAGTTTTAAACCATACATACACTTTCCATACCTTTGTTTGGATTGTTACTTGGGATTGAATGTTGTTGTTATGATGTCGATTTCAATTTAGGCATATGAGAGTTTGAAAAGTAAAGAAAAGAAAGTTGTGAAAAAAGTGAAGAAAAAGAGAAAGCAAAAAGCAAAAGAAAACAAATGCAAACATGAGAAAAAGAAGAAAAGAAAAATAAAGAGAAAGTTGTAAATGTTGTATATAGTTCGAATAATCTTTGATTACTCTCTCCGATGATATATCTAATACCGTTTTGGAACTTGTTTTCCAATTTTGATATTTCCCGCATTTTTCCATTATCCCGAGTTTTCATCCCGAACACTTTGAATACGTACATACATTCCTTTTATTTCATACCCTAACCATACCTACATTATAACCCTGTTAAAGTCCTATGTGATCTTAGGTTGATGTAATTCAAAAGTCATAATAGTTTTGATAATCTGTGAAAATGCATTTCGCCTCTTTTAGTGTGCGGTATCTTTCATTGAGATTATAAATTTTTATTTTATATATAGCGTTCTTCATTTGTGACATGTGTGCAGCCTAGTTTCCATTTACATTTACTCTTTATTCCCGCATGTCCCGTGTGTTACCTCCCTATTTCGAGTGAATTCGCTTGATGAGTGTAATGCCCGTGAGGATTGAATGTATGCTTGCTTTAACTAATAGTATCCGGTATATATAAGTTTTTCGCCAAATCACACTTTGCATGTGCTCGCTCCCCCTCCCGCATTTTAAGTTTTCAATTCTATGAGGTGCATTCTATAATGTTAATGATTTGGACTTTCGTTTGAATTCATTCACTTTGCTAATAATGCGTATGAAATCTTTTTCACTTTTGGTGGGCTTATCGCATGTTGGTTTGGGCATATTTTGAGGAAACCATGTGATGTTTGAGGCTACCATCCCTGAAAACCCTCACGAGACTACACTCGTCCACTAGGGTGACCTAGGGATTTAACGACTTATTGCATACGCTAAATGCAATCGAATTGCAAAGTGGCCTTTTGATTTTATACCATACTTTTGTAGAATCTCTTATTTTTGGTTTGCTTGTAGTTCTTGTTGCATCCCATTTCATTGCTAGGGACTAGCAATGTGTAAGTTAGGGGGTGTGATAAAACGCAAATATTGCTTATTTCATCCTCCGAACTGATGCATTTTGATCCCCCTCGGGTATCGTATTCCCTATATTTATGCTCGTTAACCAGACAACCTCGGGTTTCTATGTTAACATGTTTTACAGGGGTTAATTGTGCTTTTATAGGTATTTGGATGCTAAGTGTGAAGTTTGGATGCATTCCGCTTGATTTCCATACGCGATCGCACGCTCAAAGGTATTTTAGTCTTTTCACAGCTTTTTCACCTGTCCTAACATCTCACGAAAGTTGTAGCCCTCCTCGCAAGCTTCGCGTGACCACGAAGGTGCGTGATTTCGAGTTTGTATGAAGAATTTACGGGAGTTTCAACGGAAGGAAAAATAAGGAACCCACAAGAGGAGGAGAAGAGGAAGAAAAGGGGAATGCAGTAGGCTACTTGGATGATACCTGCTTGATCGATCGATCGATCCTCGTCGACAGTGGAAATTTTGTTCATCATCGATCCATCGACCAAAGGGGTCGATTGATCGATCCCGTATTTCCAAGAGATATTTTGGCCTTTCTTTTCTTTTTCCTTTTCTTTTCTAATTTAATTCCCACTTGTTATATAAGACTTTTTGTTTGTAAATATCAAATATAATTCGTTTTAGGTAGGATAGGTTAGGGTTTTGGAGGTTTGGGAGCTCATTTCTTCATTTCTTTTTGGATTGACACCCATTTGGGCTTGTAATTTGTGCTACCATCTTCCATTTTCATTAATATAGTTTGTATTTCCTTATTTTCTTGATTTCTAATTAGATTTACATGCTTTTCTAAATAGCTTACATGCTTTGATTTACGTGCTTTCTAGGTAGATTTACGACGTTTATTTACACACTTTCATTTACCGCGTTTTTACGATGCTTTCTAGCTAATTTAAATTAGGTTGTGCTTGAATTGAACTCACTCGAGTTGATGCGTTGCTTCACTTTGGTGATGTCATTTACGGGTTTAATTCAAGTGCGTTGTCCTTGTTATTTCCCCTAGGAGATTTGACGAGGCATATCACGTATGTCCCGTGTTACGACCTTTCGTGCGCAATTTTGAGATATTTATTGATGCCAAAATCATATTAGGTTTTTATGCGGATTTAGGGGCGTGACAACAGTTGGTTAAATTAAGTGTCAAACCGAGACGCATTCTAAATAACTCGTCGACCCATGTATCCATTTTATACAAATTAACTCGGGTGAGGTACATTCGACGCAACCTATAGTTTTACCCCTTTATTAATCTAGTTTAAATACACTCGCCTAGATTAATATTTTCCTTTCATCCATATTTTCCTTTTTAATTTGTAATCACCTTTTACAGTTTTATTTCGGAGTATCGTATAAATTCTAGCAACTTGTCCCTGTGGATTTTAGATACCCGACTTATCGATGTGCTCGCCTCGCAAGTGTAGGAGTAATTTATGTTTGTTTGTATAGTCACGACGAGACAGAAAACAACGATGGTGCACTTACACGCGCACACTTCTCGCACGCTATCACACTCCCCGGAGTATGGAGAAATAATACTGAGAGCATCACCGTGGATGTAGGCATTCTTGTTGATACATGTAAATACGGTGTCGTGTGATTTTCCATTCTTTACATTCTTTGTTTGTTTTGGTGATTGCCTTTTCTTGTTAATTTGTGTTGAACTTAATTGTCACCACAAGTTCCTTTTTAAAAGAATTGTAATCCTGATAGGGGTATACATGAATCCTCCTATTAGTGATTGGATAGAATTTAATCCTAAAATAAAGGGGTGATGACTTTTTACATTTGATATATATGTTTGTGGTAATATGAATTGTTCTTTATTTATATATATATATGTATATTCTATATGCATTATGTTATTGGTATTACTTCTTTATTGAATTGGTGTATATATACTAGGTAATTTAAATTTTTTATGTATACTTTATGTACTAATTATGTATGGATAAAACTTTTAGTTGCTCCTGTGTCTAACATTGTTGTAGTATCTAGGATTTTATTTGCGAATTTTATTTGTGTAGAAAAAGTTATTAATGCTGATTTATTTGTATTATTTACTTGTTCGTTAGGTTGGTCTTTTATTTATGTATAACAGTTTATACATAGATTTTTATAACATGTTTCACAAAGATACATTTCTTTATCTTCTTTTTAGCATTTTATACATTTTCCTTTTATAAGCATATATTGTATAATTTTATATTCACATTCTTCTAGATTATATAAAAAAATTAATCTTCTAGGCTTTTTTCTATAGTTTCCATGTGCTCGTTATATGATTCTATTGACTTTATACTATATATGCTAATATTATCTATTTCCTCATATTCATCAAATACGCTTTCTAATTCTATTGTGTCTTCTAAGTCATCTTCAATGTCATATAATATATTTAATTTTTCTTGAATTTTTGGGACATTATTATTTTTGTATCTATAAGGGCAATTTGGCCTGATAAGGTTGGGGTCTCCATATATAAAACATTTACAATTTTTTGTTCTTTTATTTTCATCCTTTTTTACTTCTTTGCTTTCTTTGTTTATTTTTCTTTTGTTGTACCAAGGCCTTTTGCCTTTATATTGATATATTTATAATTCTTTTTATATGTTCTACTAGGTCTAAGTCTATAGTTTCTATATTTTTTGTATCTTTTTGTGCCTTTGTTTTTATTTTTTTCATTATATTTTTATTATTACATCCATATTGTGGTGGTAAATCTATTTGTCGACAAGTATAATAATATTGTTTTTTATTTCTTTTCCCTCTTTTAGTTTTTTGCATTTTGATTTTAAAGTATCATAAACTATTTTTATTCTTGATCCTATAGAAGAGTCATTTTTTTCTCCCATATGTTCTTTCCAGTTTTTTCATATTTTTCTCCTATGGTTCCTGGTATTTTTTGTAGGTATCTATTTAATAATTCATTATCTATGGTTCTTCCTACCTATCTCTAATATTCCGTAAATTTTCTAGTATATTCTCTTATATATTCTAATCTTCATATTTTTAATTGTTCTAAATTTCTTAATGCTTATGTTTTCTTTTGTTTTAAATATAATAGTCTATTTGTTCCTACATATGCTTCTTTTATTAAATTGGTAAATCTTTCTACATTAAAGTTTTCTTTAAATTGTTTATATTATACGACTGCTTTTTATGTTAAATACCAATTAGATACACTACCTTGTAATGTATTTTCAAAATATGTTTATGTTTCAATTACGTTTTCAAAGTCTATTAATGTGCACGTTCTAAAACATCATTTCTTCCAATTTTCTATTGCAACTTCCCAATCTTGAGGATTTATTCTATCTAAATTTAGTACGCTTCTATATTTACTTATGATATTAGAATCAGTATCAAATATATATCTATTACGTTGTTTGTATGCTGGAATTTGTTTATTATTTTCATTATATGTTTCTCTTGTTGCTTCTAATTTTTTATGAGTAGAATAGTCTCTCCATGTGTTAGTTGTAGTTGAAGATTTTACTTCCATTTCTTCTATTGGATTAATTTCTTCTAATATTTTTATAATTTCTTCTTCTTTTATAAATTTATTTATTCCCATATCTATTATTTTTCTTTTATTATCTTCATACGTTCCTTCTGCACATATTATTGTTTCTTTAGTCTCTTCACTACGATATTTTTCTATAAGTTGTTATGTTGTCATATTGTCACAATCTTCTAAAGTTATATCATATATTTTATCTTCTAGTAATTCATAAATATGTTCCACTTGTTCTTCTATTATTAATACATTGATTTCATCTAATATTTCTTTATTGTCTTCTAGAGGTTTATATTTACTAAATGTAATACTGCTTTGTCATATGTTATTTTCATATATTTTATTTTTTTCTCGATGATTTGTTGTATTTATTGTTAGTTGTGGTAATTTCTATTCAATTTATTCATAGATACTATTAACTATTTTTTGCGCCTCTATCATTTCAACATATCTAATATTGAAGGATTTTATTATACAATCAAATTCTGCTTTAAAATTTATTTTATAATGATTAAATAATTTACCCATAACTAGTGTATATACTAAAAGGTTATTATATTGCCCTGCCATATTATATCTTCTTATTCTTATTACTACTTTTATATGTTTATTAAATTCATTTATGTCCATAGAAAAGTTTGGTATACACCCTATTAATACTGTATTTTTTGCTAAATCTACTTATGCACTAGCTATTTGTACCTGTTTATGATTATCCCATCTATCATCATAGATATATATACGAAAATGTTTGTACCTGCGTCTAATCTAGTCAGTCCAACAAGTCCTATTACTATTACTCCTAAATGCATAAATTCTAAATTTTTTCTACCTAGTGCTTTTGTAGATTCTTCAGTAATTAAATCTAAAATTATTTCGCTATTGACGGCTGTTATTTTTCTCTGGCCGGGATGATTATATATATTATTATTGAATTCTAATATGTTTTTATTATATAATTGTTGCCCTTTTGTCTTTTGAATACCTTTTTCTATGTATCTTTTAGTATCTTCTTCATTGTTTTATATATATATATATATATATATTATTTGACCTATTTATTTTACCAATTTATTTGTATTATTGTTTAATAATAACAACAAATGTGACAACCTAGTTAATATGTATTATTATATGTAATTACTATTTTGAGGTTTTTTTTTCAATTAGGTCCCGTTGACTATTCAACTATTAATTCATTCTATTTTAAAGGTGTACACAATAAATATTATTGTTTGTGTAATTTTTTTTAAATTGAAATATTATGTACTCCATGGTGCTTGTTTGATGAATATATGGATAAAATTTTCTTGAGAACACAGTAAATTTTACTGCCTGTATAATATTAACACAGTAAATGCTAATGCTTATGAAAATGTCATGGATATAACACTATGTCATTTTTTAGTGTATACAATAAAATTTACTGTCTGTGCAAGTTTTTTCTTTGAAATTTTATTGAGTTCAAGGATTTTGTTTGATAGATCTCGGCAAGGAGATTTCAAAAATAGTAATTTTGTGAAAAACTAATTTATCAATCAAAAGTTATGATCATTTCAAAATTAAAAATAGAATGGAAAAAAATTTCAACCACTTATCTTACTTTCTCTAGTAAGTTAGGGATGATTAGTTTTAAAAGGATAAAATTGTGAAAAAAGTTTCAAAAAAATAGGAATGTGGCCTATTTAATTATTAAAAAGTCAATAGAATTTAATTACAAAAAATTTGTTCACATGTGACCCATATATACGAGACCTATATATAATAATCACTTAAAAAAGAGCAAAGCGAAGGGCCAAAACTGAAGTTGGAGGTGGAGCCCTGAAACTTCTTAGAGAAATAATTGATAGCCTCTTCTTTGATATTCTTTTGGGTATAAATCTAATCAACGTTGTCATGTTTTACGAGGTGGATGGAAGTTTTAGATCTTTTCTTCTTTACATAAGCATGAAAAAAACTTGGAGTTGCAGTCTCCTTCTTTTGGTCGATTAAGATTGGCTTTTTGCCTCCAATAATCGTCGTACATACTGTTAAGATTGGAAAGGTATGTATAGGATTTGGAGAGGCCTTATCTGTTCTCATCTATATGGTTGTCTTCATGCTTCATTTCATACTTTAAAATGTCATCTTCAACAGATAAAGACTTCTGTTGAGTGTTCCCAAACACCGTCTTATGCCATTTGATTAGAAAAGCTTTGGACATTATGGGTGATAACTTCAATAGGGTTGCCTTCCACATAGAGGTCCCAATGGTTTACAATTATTAACTTAATGAAGGAGTAATGCTTACACCAATAAGAGTGGGTAATGCTTACACCAATAAGAGTGGAAAACTCATTACTCACATACAACTGATTGAAGACAGTGAGGAGCAGAGGGGAGTGATCCGAGGCTTGTTGATTGAGATATTTAACTGAGAGTTTAGATAATAAGTTGAACTACTCAACATTGGCAACAAATCAATCGATCCTCTCCCATATAGTAACAGAACCACCTCTTTTATTCCACAAAGTGTATTTTGAACCCAAGAATCCAAGATTTTTTAGGCCACAACTGTGAATTCAATCCAGAAAATCTGAGGCAGCATTCGCATTAAATTTGTTTCCTCCCATTTTTCATCAGCAATGATCACAGTGTTGAATGCCCCCTCCCCTACTATCCACGTCTCTGTAGTAAACTCACTATCCAAGTAGTTCCACAGCAAAATCCTGTCAGCTCTATTACACTTGGGATATAATAGAGTAAACTTGATAGGCTTAGGGAGAAGAGGGTGATGATGTTCGAAGAGACGGCGTGGTCCATTTGGGATTGAGTAGAGAGGTCAAAACCATGAGTGGAAAACATGCAACATAATGAATTGGAGTCATTGCCTAGGCATGAATCAAAACCAAGCTTTAATTTTGGACTCGTCAACTTTGGCCTCAAAGCAAACCAAAATAGAAATGTTATGAATTCTTTTAAGCTTTTTAACTATCCTGATCGCACTTTTCTTGACAATCCCTCTACCTCTAATATTCTAGAGAAGAAAATTTATCATTAAAATTGAGTGGGGGGATAAAGCTTGGATCCAAATCTTAATGCCATTCCTAGGCTAGCAGATCTATTTTCCATTTGCTGTTGTCGTCTGGAGGAGGTCTATAGGAAAGGTTAAGAGTTTCCACCACTTAAAGACTGTTTTCTTAAGCTGTGAAGGTCCCCTCAGGCATCCCACTGTTTAGTCAATTTTGTTCTCCCCTAGCAGAAACTGATTTATGATGTTTGGGGTTTGTGGGGGTGTTGTCATATTCAATATTCTTATTAGACAATGGTTTTTGTTTATCACACCGCTAACTGAGCGTTGGGCTTCCAGTTAATTGTTGTAGTAACATTCTTCTTCCTCACTGATTGTTAAGTCTTGGTCTTTATTAATGATAGTGTTGGAAATCAATGTTAGTAACGAAATTAATTATTTAATTTTAATTGTATTAAATTTTGAATTTCTTATTTATGTAATTTTAATAAATGTCAGATAATTAATTAGGAATGTGATAAATAAAGATATTAAAAGATTTGGATAAACCCCGTTAGTCACATGATGGTTAGTGGCATTAGTGGGAGATTTAGAAAGGTCCTCTTCCCATTATAAATAGAGACCTCTACACCATCTAGAGTCATCTCAATACACACTGTTTCTAAGGAGGGAAAGAAAATCCGAAATTCGTTTTTTCTCATATTCCGGGCTATTCAAGAAAGGAGTATTCAAGTCATTTTAATCCGTTCAACAACGATGGACAAATGTCAGTTTTTAAATCATAGTTATAAGGAATTTTCGGTTCTGTGATTACATGAAGATAAACATCTTGGATTCATGTTAAAACTGTTTTATTCATGATACAACCTTATGATTCATATTCGAATTTATGATTAACAAAACAGTATGAGTTAACATGTGGTATCAGAGCTTGCAGTTTATAATCTCATGTTTTCCGTTAATAAAAACTCCTTTATAACATTCTGATTTATGATCTTTTAAAAAATCTGGAAATCTGGAATTTTAGTAAATCTGAAATTTTTGTTAAATCTCGAAATTTGGAATTTTTTTCTTCTGAAAATCTAAATTTTTTTTTCTGGATATCTGAAAATTTTATTTTTCTGAAAATTTTTAAGCAATATGATAATCGTACATATGGTAATTCGAATTTGTATTTATGATATTAAGAGCGAAATTGCTTTTGTGCCTGAGACCATATGCGATGTCTTATTTCTGTCATTAAATCTGCTCTAAAAGTGTGTTTGAGATTTTCTGTGACGTTTTTTCTTCCGTCCCCAATGAAGGGTCAAAACTTGCTCGAAATTTTAGGAAACTGACATGGTCGACTGGAAACGTCGAAATAAAAAAAAACCATTGTAAACAATGGGCACCACCTTACTTTTGTGTTTTGACGTCGTTAAGGCCCTCAAAACCCCGTTTTTGCCATTTTAGGAAATAATCTCCGGGCTTATAAATCTTTGCAAAAAATTGATATTAACGTTTTGTTTTCTAGCATGTTTTACTTCGATTCTATGGTGAAAACTCATTTTTGCCATTTTTGGCAAAATTCATGTATTTTGTGTTTTTACTATACTTGGGCAATTATGTTTTTGATGCATTTAAGCTACTATTGGTATCTTTGTAATTATTGATAGATTACGTATTATAGTTAATATTAAGGCATGATTAACTATATTTAAGTTGAGATATCTAAATAATTATTCATTTGAGTTAAGTCAAAGGCCAAACAAAGGCTGAGACTGCATGTACGAATAATATACTTACATTCATTATAGACTTATTCTAATGTCAGTTATAAAATTGGATTGAAGCGCAACACATGCTAATATTTGAATTGAACAACATTAGAACTAGTTTTTGTAAAAACAGAATAGTTGACATTAAGTCCATTAATCATGGTATTAAATGTTTAGGCAACAAACACAAATGCCAAAATTATGGGACCATGATAAATGAATTATAGGGTAATATATCTTTACAAATCTGAACATTATGTGATGATTAACACAGATTCCGTGATATTCAGATTGTAAATGAAATGTGCCAAAATCTTTAGTCAACAATTCAATATTCGACCCTTGGGATTTTTGTTGTGTGTGAAAATTTAATTTGTGAACATTGTTATCAATTGCAGTTCCCTTTAACCTGTATTCGCAAGCTCAGTCCTATTCCAAATTTGATGGAACTAATTTTTTTGAATGGAATAAGCAAATTGGGTTCAACCCAGGGGTTCTTGACCTGGACATGGCAATTATATGTGATGAACCCACTGCTATTACTGATACCAGTAGCGAGGATGAAATTGTTGTCCATGAAGCATGGTCTCGATCCAATAGGTTGGCCCTAATGTTTATGAGAATGTGTGTTGCTGCTAACATTAAGACCTACCTAACTGAAACTACGAAAGTGAAAGAGTATTTGAACAATATTAAGGAACACTTTCGAACTGCTGATAAATCCCTTGCTGGGAAACTGATGGCTGATCTGACCACTATAAGGTTCGATGGTACTCGAACCATGAATGAGCACATTATAGAAATGACCAATCTGGCTGTTAGACTTAGAGTTTTGGGCATGACAGTGGATGAGTCTTTTCTCGTCCAATTCGTCCTAAACTCCCTACCTCCTGAGTATGGGCCTTTTCAAATCAATTACAACACTATAAAAGACAAATGGAATGTAAATGATTTGCAAAGAATGTTGGTACAGGAGGAAGGAAGGCTCAACATAATGGCCATGTGACTAAGGGACAGGTGGAAAACCTTACAGTCAAAGGAGCTGGTTTTAAGAAGAAGTTCGTCAAGGGCATTAAGAAAGGTCCTGGGCCTTCTCATCAAGCTGAATCATCAACTGCTACTGTGAAGAAGGAAAAGAACGACAAGTGTCACTTCTGTAAAAAGAAGGGCCATTTCCAAAAGGATTATCATAAATGAAAGGCCTGGTTCGAGAAAAAGGGTAAGGCCTTTCTTTATGTTTGCTTCGAATCAAACTTTATTGACGCTCCTTCGAACACTTGGTGGATTGATTCTGGTTCTATGTGTCATGTTTCTAATTCGATGCAGGGCTTCATTTTGATTCGCAAAACAAATCCAAATGAGCATTTTCTCTACATGGGCAATAAGGCAAAGGATAAAATAGAAGCTGTTGAAGTCTTTCGCCTGATTTTAAGCACTAGATTTATTTTAGATTTGCAAGAAAATTTTTATGTTCCCACAGTTTCTGGGAATTTAATTTCTGTTTATAAACTCGCTTTAGATAGTTTAGCAATTGAATTTAAGAACAATGGTTTTGGTTTGATTAAAAATTCTAACAATCTTGATTCTGATTTTTTATTAGATGGTTTATATCGATTGAGTCTTGAAAATAATTTTTCTGAAACCCTTGTGACCCTGCATCCTAATGTTGGTATGAACCGTGCACTTAATGATGAAAATCGGCTTATTTGTGGCATAAAATATCAGGGCACATATCCAGGCCGAGAATTGAAAGGCTCATTAAAGATGGAATACTCCATAACCTGGATTGGGCCAATTATGATGTATGTCTGGACTGTATTAAAAGAAAGCTGACCAAACATATAAAGAAAGGAGCCACAAGAAGCACCAAGCTACTTGAAATAATACATACAGACATATGTGGACCTTTTGATATTCCATCCATTGGTGGAGAAAAATACCTCATCACCTTTATAGATGATTTTTCACGTTATTGCATTTTGTACATGTTGCATGATAACTCTCAGTCTGTGAACATCGTTGAAATATACATTAATGAGGTTGAGAGGTAACTAGGAAAAAAGGTGAAAATTATTAGGTCTGATAGAGGTGGCGAATATTATGGTAGATATGACGAGTCAGGGCAACGCCCTGACCCATTTGCTAAACTCCTTGAAAAATTAGGTATTTGTGCCCAATACACAATGCCAGGATCACCTTGGCAGAATGGTGTAGCTGAAAGACGTAATCGTACCCTTATAGAAATAGTAAGAAGTATGATAAGTAGGACCCATTTGCCTACATTTTTGTGGACACATGCATTAAAAACCGTTGTACGCATCTTAAATAGGGTTCCTAGTAAGTCAGTTTCAAAAACCCCTTTTGAACTTTGGAAAGGATGGAAACCCGATTTAAGGTATTTACGTGTGTGGGGCTGCCCAGCAGAAACTAAAATCTATAACCCTCATGAAAAGAAATTGGATCCTAGGACATTATCTTGTCATTTTATAGGGTATCCAGAAAAGTCGAAGGGATATAGATTCTACTGTCCAAATCATACAACTAAAATCATAGAAGCTGGAAAGGCTAAATTCATTGAAGAAAGTGAAGTAACTGGGAGTATAAAAGAAAGGGAGGTAATCATTCAAGAAGTTAGGGTACAAATTCCTATACCCAGAGTTCATAACATACCTGTTGTTCCTAATGTAGTTTTTGAACCGGTCATTAACCCAATCAGTAACAATGAACAACAAGTGAATGATCAACCAACTAAACAACCACATAGTGAGACCACAGGAAGTTCCATTAAGAATATCTCAAAGAGAAAGGAGATTGGAAATTCCGGATGATTATGTGGTGTACCTTCAAGAGACCAAATTTAACAAAGGGAATATTAATGATCCATTTTCTTATGAAAAAGATGTAAATAGTAATGATTTCGATAAATGGAATGATGCCATGAATGAAGAAATAAAATCTATGAATGACAATAAAGTTTGGGAGTTGGTGGAATTGCCAGAAGGACAAAAACGAGTTGGGTGCAAGTGGATCTTTAAGACCAAACTTGACTCAAAAGGCAATATCGAACCACATAAAGCTAGACTTGTTGCCAAAGGTTTTAATCAACAAGAAGGCATTGATTATAATGAGACCTTTTCTCCAGTTTCAAAGAAGGACTCATTGAGAATCATGTTAGCGTTGGTGGCTCATTATGATTTGGAGTTGCACCAAATGGACGTAAAAACAACTTTTCTAATTGGGAGTTTAGAAGAAGAAGTCTACATGGCACATCTACAAGGCTTTATAAAGGAAGGAAAGGAAATATGGTCGGTATATTGAAGAAGTCAATATATGGTCTAAAACAAGCTTCTCATCAATGGTACATTAAGTTTCACGATACCATTACATCCTTTGGGTTTAAGGAAAACATTGTTTATCGGTGCATATACCTGAAGATCAGTGGGAGTAAGTTTGTGTTTTTAGTACTATATGTTGATGACTTACTTATCGCCAGCAGTGATCTTGGTTTATTAAGTGAAACCAAGAAGTACCTTTCTAAAAACTTTGAAATGAAAGATTTAGGTGAGGCACCCTTCGTGATCGGGATAGAAATATCTCGGGATAGATCATGAGGAATGTTAAGATTGTCTCAGAAAGCTTACATTAACAAGGTTTTAGAAAGATTTAGCATGCAAAGTTGCAATCTCATTAATGTTCCACTTCAGAAAGGGGATAAGTTCAGCTTAATTCAATGCCCCAGAAGTGATTTAGAAAGGGAGCACATGAAAGGCATGCCTTATTCTTCGCTCGTAGTGAGCTTATTATATGCACAAGTCTGCACTAGACCGGATATCAGTTTTGCCGTTGTGATGCTAGGCAGATATCAAAGCAATCCGGGGATTCACCATTGAAAGTTACAAAGAAAGTTCTGAGGCACCTGCAAGGGACCAAGGATTACATGCTCACATATCAGAAGACTGATCATCTTGAGGTGATTGGTTATTCAGACTCAGATTTTGGGGGATGCCTTGACAGTAGGAAGAACACTTCGAGTTATGTCTTCCTTTTGACTGAAGGAGTCGTTTCATGGAAAAGTGCTAAGCAAAGCGACATCGCATCATCTACTATGGAGGATGAGTACGTAGCTTGCTTCGAAGCTACAAATCATGGATTATGGCTGCGAAACTTTATTTTAGGGCTTAGAATTATGGGGTCAATATCTAAGCCGCTGAAAATTTATTGTGATAATGTCGCAGCAGTCTTCTTCTCGAAGAACGATACGTATACTAATGCTTCTAAGCATATTGATATGAAATACCTATCAGTTAAAGAAGAAGTTCAGAAACAAAGAGTGTCAATTGATCACATTAGTACGCGTGATAACATAGTAGATCCTCTTATGAAACGACTATCTCCGAAGACCTTTATGGAACATGTAAAAGAGATGGGTCTCGATTAGTTGGATTATGATTGCTATTTTGGCTTAGTTGTTTGACACTATTACTTGAATTCAATAAAAGTGTTTCTGATTTCTATTATTTCTATCTTTTGTGAATGCATGCATATAATTATGAATTATTGTTGACAGAAATAGTTCTTATTCAAGAGGACATTATGAGGCCATTATGATACCCAATATTAAAGGCTAGTTGAATGAAACATTGGTGTTGTGGGACATGGAAGGAACCGTGCTCTTGAATAGCATGGAACTGCCATGACTCGCATCCGTGAATCATTTGATTTAGCAAAATTTATCAATGATTGTGCACCTTATGATACCTAATTTAATTATACGAATTATTAAGACCAAGTAGGAGACTGTTGGAAATTAATGTTAGTGACGAAATTAATTATTTAATTTCATTGTATTAAATTCTGAATTTCCCATTTATGTGGTTTTAATAAATGTCAGATAATTAATTAGGAATGTGATAAATAAAGATATTAAAAAATTTGGGTAAACATTATCCGTTAGTCACATGATGGTTAGTGGCATTAGTGGGAGACTTAAAAATAGTCCCACCACCACTAGGATTCCATCCCTCTTCCCCTGATAAATAGAGACCTCTACACCATCTAGAGTCATCTCAATACACACTGTTTCTAAGGAGGGAGAGAGAATCCGAAATTCAGCATTCAAGTCATTTTAATCCGTTCAACAACGATGGACAAAGGTCAGTTTTTAAATCATAGCTATAAGGAATTTTCGGTTCTGTGATTACATGAAGATAAACATCCTGGATTCATGTCAAAACTGTTTTATTCATGATATAACCTTATGATTCATATTCGAATTTATGATTAACAAAACAGTATGAGCTAACAAATAGTACCAACAGATTGACGAATTATTTGGTTTGCATGGTTTATGAAGTTTTGTTTTATGTTAGTTGTAGGCATATTTGGAATGATTTCCGCCTCTTCATATGTCGTTTCTTTTTTATCTAGATTATTATTCTCCTATGAAGTTTGTACCTCTTTCCTTGCTACACTCTAATTTTTTGGAGCTTTTTTTTTTTCCATCGTGCTTGGATTGAGAATGGTTCTTGGCTTGCACCTGTCATTGTGCAGTAATTATTTGGATTTCTAATTCTTCAACACCATTTGATTGTTGTTTAGCTACTTGCCTCTCATCTGAATTTGGGGGATCTTTAGATTTAAAGAAGTTAAGCATCCATGTTTTAGTTGACCGTGTTTTAGCTTTCTTAATAGTTTGACCTTGTTCTTTTGATTGAGGGTCAATTTTATCATTCTTGGGATTCCTGTCTTGGTCGATTTTCAGTTTGCAATGACATATAAGTTAAACAACTAATAATATTCAAAATGAAAGTTATGCCAAATAGAAAACACATGAATCCATTGTAGATGACCCAATCTATGCATTACATGGTTGAGAGGAACTAATGTTGTCTCTATCTACAATATGGCACCGTTTGGAAACTTTACCCAAAAATTTATTTCTACAAACATAAAACAAGTTTGCAATAGGATGCCTTGTTCAGTGATTATCAACTGAATATGTTCAAATTAGTCAGTCATAATGGAGCAAATCAAAGTTACATTGGGAATGCATCATTTTTTCGTTTAATTCTTGTCCATACATGGTTCAAGGCTTATGTAAATAATATGGCCAATATGCGAATAATGAGATTATGGGTTAATCAACCAAATTAAATTTCGAGAAAGCACATAAAAACTTAAAACATAGGCAATACATATGTAAATTAGTCAAGTCATATTCCTTTTTCATTTATTTGTTATATTACCTTCTCTTATCATTAATGAATTAGGACCGATGCCATAGACTAGGAGTGATCAAAACAAGGAGAGCTCATAACTATTGAGTACTCCACACACACGTGGCAGAAAAATTTGTGCTTAAGTGAGGGAGGATGTCATTTTATTTATTCAAATATTTTTTTAATATTTCTTCTCAAATGGTGTCGACGACAAGAGAAAATAACTTTTGTTACCTTTTAATTGATTCATTATATTATTTTCCTGAATACTTGCATTGTCATTCAAAGATGATCGAAGAGAAAAATGGAGTTGAATCTACTCGCAAGGAGGTATAAAAAGTTACACATACGAGGAAAAATAAGAATTCATCTAGCCATAAAGAAGGCCAAGTCATTGAATGTAAAAACAATTTGTTCTTTAATGTATTAACTTTTGAATGGTTTTATTTATATAAGTATACGAGTTCACTTGTTGAGTTTGTAGGTTAAGCTGAAGACTCTAGAATCACAATATCCCGATTTAGATAATTTGGCTCGAGATGATATTTATGAACAAGGCATTGAACTCGACAGGCATGGAAATGTGAGGGATCTTGGCTTAAGTGTTACTCCAAGTATGCTATTTGGATCAATGTATAGATAAACGCAGGCCGAGAGGAGAGATACTGAGACACAACTTTTATGTGAAATTGAGAGGCTGAGAAATGAGTTAGACACTCAGGTACGGTCTCAAGCTAAAATGCAAGAAAATATATAGGCTGAGATGGAGATTAAAATGCTAGAACAAATGTATGCTATGCGATTTGAGATGGAGGCTAAGATGCAAGAACAATTGCATGTTATGGCATCTTCGATGCAAGTACCAATGGATGTATCTTCAAGCATCAAACATATTATAATTATTAGAAACTTGATATATTTGCTAATATATATATATATATATACACTAGCGGAATGCCCGTGCCTGAAGGCACGGCGAAAATTTCCAAAGCATGTAATCATAAAACGACTAAAATTTCATTCCCCAACAAAATAAAGTGTAATTTAAAATAAAAAAATTCTAATATCATTTATTTATAAGACTATCCACCTTGCTTAACAAATAACAAATAACAAATAAGCCAACAACATTCAAATAGTCTTAATTTACACCCCACCCCTCCACCCCCCCCCCCCCCACCCCCCGCACACAATCAAAGCATAACACTATGTATAATAGTAAAAAAAATATCTAAAAATAAAATCACAAACAAAAAGGACTTAAACTAAGTCATTACATTATCACCTATTCATCACAACTATCCCACCTAACACTTATCATCAAAGCCTAACTATATATAATATAAACTGTGAATGTACGGGCGAACATTTCTAAAAACATTCGTCTATAAAGAATTGTATTCATAGAATTTTTTATATAATAGAAAAATGTTAACACGATTTAGAAAATTTTGGGATTATATCCCCTATTTATTGGACTATCCACCTGTTTGAGAAACTAAAACTACTCAGCTATACAATTAGTCTATCCCGGACATTATATAAAACAAATCATTGCTAACAACTTTACCAACAAAATGATGATAAAAATAATACCTAAACACAATAATAAATTTTCAATCTAATAAAAAATATAAATCGTTCGATCAAATAACTCGTGGTATATTTGTAAAGGGGTGGGATGGGGCTCAAAGCTAAACAGGGTCTCAAACTCAGGGATCTAATTGACACTTTCTCCTCGTATTTGTCATAATCTGAAAATTAAACAACAGAAAATAGACATGTTAGTTCAAATCCATAATAAATATACAAAGATTAACATAATGTCAAACAATCAGTACCAAACATAAACGTGATTAACTTAAACCATTGTATCTCAACATCTGTTAAAGACCATAATTTTCTAGTGTTCTTCCTAGCGCTGAAACAAAAATAGTAAAGCAAGATCCAATTCTACTTAAATGTTTTAATAGAAGATTAGAGAACATTACCTGTAAATATCTTTAATTTGAGCTTTTGGATGTGGTCTAAAAACTTTCCCGATATAAGACATACCATGCAAACCAAAAAATACCACTCTGTATCGGTGAGATCTTGGGGCAATAATGCAATCGAAGGCATTCTAGATTGCAGGCAAGTTTCAGATTACTCGAATCAATGCATGAGAATTTTTCATATAATACTTAAAAATTATCAAAACTACAAAATTGCAATATAGGTAAAAAAGACGACACCTCCATTCCTTGCACGCCTCGTCTTATATAGGGAAAAAAGAAATTTTCATATAATGAAGAGCAATTATAGAGTGTCATAAAATTAAATAATTATACCCGCATATAAATATACTGAAAACTAAAAGGAGGCTAAAGGAGTAGGAATAGAAAATTAAATAGTAAATGCATATATCCATCAGCAGCATTGTCTTGTCCAATAACCTTAGCTTCCTAATTACAGTTGTGAGGGTCATCAAGCTAAGGTTTATATGGCAACCTTCCCTAAGCATTGCACCTTCCGCATATGATTGTGAAACTTTTTCACTTCCATCTAGATCTACAAAGTTCTGCAGAAACATCAGTATAAACAGTTATAATCATTAGTTTATTGGTGAGGCAATTAATTACTTACAAAAAAATATATAGTTCTGCAGAAACATCAGTATAAACTCATGATCATAACTGTTCATTTCAAGCATCGCACATACACATCCTGATACTTGAAACTCCCCAATTAAATTACATAGTAAAATAAAACATTGAGTTTTAATATATACAAAGATTTGCGATCACTCTGTCAATGTCGAAAAACATATTCACCTGTAGAACATTTGAGAAATGAATATGAATATGCCAATCATTTAGTATGCGAGCCAACAAATAAATGAATATGATAATATATGAACATCAGTTTAGTATGAGTTTTACAATGACATGATAGACAGGTTTTACACTAGACAGGTATAGTTACGTTGGATTACTAAGTGGATTATGTGGGGCCGAATGAATTGGTGAAGAAGTTAATGTGTACCATTGAATTGGGGACGAATGAATTGGTGAAGAAGTTAATGTGATTGAGAAGATCCTAACTTTAAAAATGGGTAGTCCACTAAGATTAAAAATGCAAGGGCTGAAACATTTTCAGACTAATGACAATAAGATAAATAACAAAATTGGGGAAAACGTACCACTGGGGAAAGCTTGGGGAAAATGTACAACTTTAGCATCCCCATTATTGTTCCAAGCTGCTCCTTTTTGTGCTTTCAATAGTGCCCTATTGTCTCTGGCAAGCTTCACAAGGAACACCAAAACTCAAACGCCTTCATGGTCACTCCTATGCCTTCATACACTGATCCATTTATGGACATAGGTATGCACTGATCAATTGAGTGTTCATCAATTTTGATGAAATCTAAAGAAAAATAAAATAATTATGAATTTAAATACAACAATAAAAAGATTTCCATATTCAAAATTCCCATAAAATAACTTACTTCATCAGCTGCCTGTCCATGTCCCTGTCTTCTAGACGTAGTGTTTTGGCGAATGAAAAACTTCTTCGCATGCCATTCCTCGCCAATCACCTTTCCCCAGCATTTGAAAACCATGTAGAAACATCATATGTTCCTCTACTGTCCATGGTACTCCTACAAATAAATGATACCAAGGAGCTTAACTAAATTCCTGTGTTGAAGATTTGCCCTTAACATGACCTCATTTTTAAATTCAATTTCTCCTTGTTCCGAATAACTAGAAAGTCTCTTCACAGCTATTTCTCGTCCATTTTGGAGCTGACCCTGAAGATATAAACATGAAGATATAAATAATCAAATATGAGACAGATGAAACAACTCTCAAGTACAAATTGTTCTAATTTCACAACAAAATATTCGTATTACCTTGTAAACAACTCCAAATCCACCTCGTCCAAGTTTATTAGTATCAGAAAAGTCATATGTTGCAGCTTTAATAGTATCAAAGTCATATTGTAAGGATTCCACAGTGTTAATTTCATCCAGAACATCAAAAAGAGAAAAGCAGAATTAGGAGCTTATATAATATACTTGAAGTTAAACCATTACCAGAAAAATGAATGATACATTAAAACTGAATGATATCATTGAATGATACTAATATAATCGAACTTATATAATATACTTGAACTGCAAAATGAATAATTTCATTGCAACAAATGAATGATACATTAAAACTTCAATTTGCTTATGTTGGTATAATTTAACAATATTTGATGCTATTTCACATTCTCATGCCTAAGGTAATGATGTCCAATGCAACAAATGAAGGTATAAATCTAATAAGAAAATTTAAACTTACTATCATATTCACCCGCTGGCATCTGCTTCCCCTTTATGATGCGGATGCAAATGCAAGAAATTCCAAGTTTTACAAAAATGACAACAACTATGACGGTAATAATTACAGTTCGAGTCGTGTTGTTACCACCATTACCTGCAAAATAATAAGAAAGTACTTATTACCTATTTGAAAAAATGAAACCGAAACATGTTGTTTTGAAAGGGAACAAACAAAAAGTACATTTGGGATAACTATAAATGGTAAAAGATTATAAAGAGAGAAAAACTCACTCAGCTACAACCTAAACTTCAACACTTCTTTATGTTCGGTTCATACTATATGAGAGTATATGTGCTCTGGCTTTAAATAACGATCTATCAAATATGATGCTTATGATACCAATATAGTTTGGTAATTAAAAACCCCCTAGATCTTTTTCAAAATAATAAGAGCCTAAATGTTTCAATAAACTTAGTATGACTTAATATAACACAAAAGGCCAATGAAAAGCAATGAATGATTTTTTTTTTTACAATTTCAGAAACTTTCAATGAAAAAAATACCCAATCAACCAAAAAGACAAACCTCTGAAGTTGCTGAAATAAGAACATAGCACAGAGGATTTTGAATTAAAAAAGAAAATTAAAAAAAAATGGCTGGCAGCAATAGCTAAAAGAGGAAGAAGACATTCGGTTACACTGGTAAAGACACTATTGCACACAAACTTAGAAAAACTAATTCTCACAGGTATGGCAGAGTGCCGGCGGCTTCCAGACAGCCTCGCCGAGATCAATAAAGATCATATATTGGAACTGTCAAGGATTGGCGAACCCCTTGATAGTTCACGAATTGTACAATTTCAATCTCCGCAAGAAACCCTACATTATGTTTCTTTCAGGATCAAAATTAAGAGCCAAGAATGTTGAAAAAAATAGATGAAAACTTTCACCTTTTTAACTATCAGGGTTACTGCACTTGCGCTTTTTAACTATCAAGGTTATCATACAAATGCTGAAGCTCACAAAATGCTATTTGTAACGATGGAGAGTTGATTAGTCTGGGGAGCAGAGTAATGTTGAACAAATCAAACGGCAGAAGCTATTCAACATGGTTACTCTCAAAGGACCATCTCCAAGTTTGCGATATAGTTCGTTCAAGGAAGGAGCTAAACCCCTGTAAACCTCAAGCCATGGCTGCCATAGAAGGAACAATAGTTGGTTTGAAGGCACATAAAAAAATTTCCAAAATATTGAATCATGTATAATTTAAGTCAAAAAGTCTTTTTCAGAACACATTACAAAATTTGGCAAGGTTTCCTTCATTTAGTAAATATCCAAATTTGGGCATAGTTTCCTTCACTTTTTTACATCGAGATAAAGTGAGCGTGTGTGAGTCAAGGATATAGAGAGAGTATATACACCTCTTTTCGATAAACCAATAACCACCGATAGTTCTATATCAATATATATTCAAATTTCCATAAAAAACTGATAAAATACCACTGAACGATGTCAAAACTTAAAATTTCAAGCACTAAAATCACACTTACAGATTCAAGAAACAAAACAAATAAATGTTTTGCGGTGACTGGTATAAAGGCACATAAAATATGTTTGATGCGTGAATGTGTTGTTCTATCTAAAAACCATGTATATAAATCAGTTAAATTCAAAAATACAATACACTACACACAATTGTAAGAAATGTACTATAGAAAGGGGAACCAAAACTTCTTAAAGGGGCTGCAATAATTGTCACCAAAACATGCATTAAAATTTCCAAATATTAATTTTATGTAGATATTCCTAAAGAGATACCTATAAAACTTAATTTAAAGTAAAAATATCACCATAAATTCGTTATCATTTATTTTTCCCGCATGACAAAATGGTGTATGAAATTTATCAACTACTAAAAAAATAAAAAGAAGTTCAACAATATACTTTTCCCTAAAAGAAGTAAAGAAATAAAAAAATGTCATCAAGAAGACATTAGTTCCCAATTGTTACAAATAAGTGTAGTACAATATATCATTAAGAATCTCATTGTAAAGTGTGACACCCCGACTAATTAAATACCGGGTAGCTACTCCTTTATTAAATTAATTCAAAATGCCAAGTTGGTCCAGTTAATAGCATCGCTGTCGAAAACATTTTAATGATTACTAACCACCTAGTATTTAAAAAGTAAGTTGCCAAATTTTAATTTAAGTCTGATTAACATGCAACAAGTGTAATGAAGAATAATAACACCATTCACCATAACGAAGTAAATAGAGTAACCATCACATAATGTAAATAAAGTCTGGAGGAAAACTCCTCACTACAATCCCACAATTGAAATAAGTAAACCGAATACTAAAACAATACATGCCAAAGTCTAAAAACTGTAATGGAACGATGTCTCTAATAGAAATGGGCAACATGCCCTACAACTGATAGATAATGAATTTGGAATCCATGTGATAGAAGCGTCTACAAGCAAATCCCTGTAGCTTCCACAAACAGCTACAACTCGTCACCAGAATGAGTATCCTATGCATGGTGTCCTTGTGGCTGGGCACCTAAATTGGTTTTACAAGAAAAATAGATTTGAAAGCAAACGGGTCAGAGCCCGAATGTGGAGATATTTTAAAAACCTGCAAGTGCTTTAAAAACATTTAAAACATTAAATGCAAAGTACATGTTAGGACGTGCACTCACATGATATTCTCACCTCTCGTCTAACTGTGCACTCCTAACGTAAGTACCCATCTACAACGACACAAACCACTAGCTAAGTGACATCATATCTAGCTAGACTGTCATAGGTCCTACCCTTACTACTCGGTTCTATTAACATTAAAACGCTCGTAATTAAATAGGGGTTTAACGTAAACTCAGATTCTCAATATGCAATATATTTCACTATCAGCTAACCCGTTATGTTTCTCGAAACAATACCGTAATTATATATACAACATTAACATGAAGGTTCCCATTAATTAAGTGTATATTATTCACATCATAAATATACAATACAGGCATCCCGAGAACTAAGCTGCGGTGCACACATACTCTGCTATCCATCCCAGTACATCACGTACATAAGGATTACATATTTCGAATCTCTCAGGAATAGTTCACAAATAACAACATCACAAATAATGGAGGCGAACACAGTCACATCACATGGGTCACACACATACCTACGCTCCCACGATCAGCGGACTTATTAATATCCCAATAAGTCTTTCTATGACCTATGTTCATCAAGGTAACCAGTCTAAATCCGGGCAACACAAGGATTAGAGGGCCCTAAGCGAACGCAAACCTCCCGTGATAGCAAGTATGGTAGGTATGTCATACACACAATTCATATACCAATACTAAGTAAACACACGTCTTAGTAATCCCGTAGTTTAATCGTAGTACTATTCTCATTCTCGTACCAATCTATAATTTACACACTTTATACGATTCCGGTTTATAATCATACGCACCATAATCTATTCTCCCATCGTAGTAGACACTCACGTCTCAACCCAAACGGTTCATTGATTTAAATCACTCGTATATAATTTTCCCCTCATAATAACCCAAAAGTCCCAAATCTATCAATACATCATCAAAGGGATGTTAACTCTACCCTCGAACAAGTTTACGGGACTCCCAAAATCAAAACAGGCCAAAAAGGCCCAAACTGCCAGCTCGTTAGAAGTCTCGTTCGAACGAGGCTGTTCGAACGAGATCAAACTGTCAGCTCGTTAGAAGTCTCGTTCGAACGAGGCTGTTCGAACGAGATCCAGTTCGTTCGAACGAACTGTACCTTTTAACGAGATCTCGTTCGAACGAAGTTCCCTTTCGTTAGAAGCGACTGGTCAATTCGTTAGAAGCTCGTTCGAACGACCTGGGGAGGCTCTTCTAACGAACGACCAGATCGAGCCCAGATTTTTCCTTCTTCGTTTTTCATCAATTTTACTCCTCAAATCTCCTCTAAAATTAGTCCCAATGATTGTTTTAAGGTCTGTAATCAATCCTAAACATATTATAATCACCTCCTAACACGTTTGCAAGGATTAAATCACTCTAACATCAATCAAAATATAAATCTCTACACTTTTTCCCCAATCAATCAAGAACATAAACCCTAGAATTTGTAATCATCAATTAGTCCATTCTAGATCCGTTTTTGTTACATCCTACATATACTAACACCAGAACAATCATCTCTATATGGTTCTACATGCAATTTGTCCTCAATATTCAATTTCTAAATCCAATTAACATGGGTTTTCATTCATCTTTCAAGAACAATTGGAATTCTTCAATTTTCTAACATGGGAAGAACATTCTCTGAATTTAAATGTAATTAAATCACTTGCCTTTATTGTCTCTGAATATGGTGTTGATTTCTGTAAAGATTTCTGCAGAATTTCTTCTCTTTCTCTCCCTCTCCAAGCTATCTTCTCCAAAGGTGGCTATGGTGGCTAGGGTTTTCTTTGGAAAAGTTGGAAACCTAAATGATAACCTCCGTAGCCTATTGGGTCATTAAGGGTTGGTTAGTTGGTTTAGTGGGTCTATTCCCAATCAGATTTACTTCTCTAATTTTCGTAATTTTTAATTCCTAAAATACGAAATTACCAAAATACCCTTTATATTGCCGGTGTGGCCTAAAAATACCCCGGAACCCAAACTACACCTCCGACTAGTGTTTTCTGACTATCTCGACCCTTCCGGACGCGTTGGCGGACTCAAAATGACCATACGGTTTATAGAATTTAAATTCACTTTTATAATTAAAATAATACACCATGACGCGGCGGTCACACGCGTCTCAACAAAATTTCTAAAATGCCGTATATCAATCTCACGACAAATTTTTCATAATTCAATATTCATATAAAAACATGTATGCACATAATCAAATACCAACTCGCATCTCGTTAGTATTTTTAACCCCGATTAATTTCCAATTAATACACATTTAATTAATTAATCCCAAAAATAAATAGCCAAAAATACGGGGTATTACATAAAGGTAATTAAATTCCAATGGAAATTTAATTAAGAACTTGTATAAATGCTTAAATGAAACCTTAATAGGAAGTAATCAACAGTTATCCTTTAAACAATAGTTATTGGAACCAATATCCACAAAGAAAACAGAGTCGTATTGTCCACACTTGAACCAAACTTGGCATTTGTACTTTTATACCAAATTAAACAAAATTGCAAATATGTAATATAATCAAATGCATTATCCAACAACCAAGAACTTAAAGTAATGAAGCAAAAATAGTTTTTTTACTAATAAGATAACTCCAACAATGAATCACGTTAATGACCAAGTATAATTCATAATGTTTCAAACAATATAAATGTATAAAGAAATAAACAATGCCCTAGCAACACGTAGGGCACGAACACTGTTTTAGGAAACATGATGCAGACTTCACAGCACACATCATTTGCTTTTCCAATACGCTAAATGCTCGGTATTTCTAATAAGAACAAATTTTATAAATCTTCCAATAAATCGTCCAAGAAACTAGATGTACCTGGTGAGTCTGCAGATTTCCTAGGGATAGATAGGGAAGTTCCTACCCCAGCTTCGGGTGATGGCCTGGTAGTTCATGACACGGGTGCTTACTGCATGAGCATGGCTTCAATTTACAATCTCAAGATGTGCCCACCTGAATACCAGATTGAAAAAGATGGATCAGTGGCCCAAATCCAGCACGGGGAGACATTTGAAGACCATATGAGATACTTTGAGGGTCTTTAATTTCATTTATTATTTTGAAAACAATCATGATTCTTCCTGCTTGAAATTGATTGTAATGGTCACATGTTATCTATCTATCTATCTTCCCTTGATAATGTTTTGACGCCTGAAATATATCTGGCCAGTTCTGTTAATTATAATATTTTCCGTTTAGGATAAGTTGAAGTCCCATGTTAGAGATAAATCGATCAGGAAACTGTAATTTGGGGTGGGGGGGATCAGAAGGTGTTGTTTCATACCATTGGTATAATTATAATCCTCGCACACTAAATATCGTAGTACACTTTCACAATCATGTTTGACACCGGGTCCCTGTAAGAACAATTAGTTAAGAAGCTTCCAATGTAAATCAAGGTGCTAAATAAATGGAAAATAAGTAGTGAACTTAAGCTTAAGTCACTTTGGGCACCAGTGCTAAATGTAATTAGGATGTTTCAGTTCCACATTTTATAATTGGTCCATGATAGAATGAAGACTAAATGTGTAATTGGGCCATGATAGAGTGAAGAACAATCATTTAAAGCAAGGAAATGTGGTCAACTTAAAATTATTTTAGCACAAAAAAAGAATATGAAAAAATGCCACTAATAGACCTCAAAAAAGTAAGAGTGCTTACCAAACAGTCTCACTTAAATCTTCATTACAGACATTTGTATCAACATGCTTCTGCAGGCACATTTCTCGTTAATTATTGAACTTCTTAAATTTCAAAGCATGTAAGATATTAGTAGAAGAAAGATTCTGTGAATAAGTAAAAAAAATACCTGAACGAAGTCCATATAATATGCTCGATTCAACATTCTTGTTCTTAGCATCCTACGGGATAAAAAGAGCACGTAATCCTATTCTAAAAACAAAACTCAATATTCTGAAAGAATCCTTAACATTTTCAGAATAGGATTAAGGAAACCATCAAGAACATACTTCAAATACCCATATAAATTTCCACACAATATTCGGTTTTCCTAGGAACCATCTCTTTCCTGTCTCTCCAGATGTTTGAGTGGCATCCAAAACCTGTGACAGTTGATATAGGGAAGAAAAAAATAGGATACTTTAGACATCAAACAGAGTACTTTAGGGATCAATCCAAATCAAAACAAATACATATATAATACAAAGTTTAAAATCCATTCTCATATCAAAACTGTGAAACACTATAAATAAAACACCATTTAAGACGAACCTAAGATAACGCAATCAAATGAAATGATTAAACGAAATGAATATTCATATTCGAATAAAATGATTAACCGAAATTAATATTCATATTCAAATGAAATGATTAAACGAAATGAATATATATGCAACATTCATATTCAAACTGTTGTGCATATATGCATACAACTGAATATGAATGTAGTGATCTGAATATATGCAGCATATCTAAAGCATTCAACTGCTGTAGTAAATAGGAATATGAATGTAGTAAAGGAAATGAAGTAATCTGAATATGAATATATGCATACAACTGATGTGCATACAACTGATGTAGTAAATATGAATATATACAGCATATATGCATACATCTACTGTTTTGGTATTCACTATTTTGGAGGATTGAAAAAAATGGAAAAGACATGGCTATGATAAAAAAATTGTGTCTACAAACTCAAAAGTTGCCATATGTTTCTAATTTGTGTCTACCAATCAAATGTAGCTCTTAAAAAAGTCTACATGTTCCACCAACCAAAGCATTACCCCAAAATTACCAAGTTCAAATTGGGAGTATGAGAAGGTGGTTCAAATTAGTAAATTTAACCCCCAAGTTAAATTCAAGAAAAATAAAAAGTTAAAGAAAAGCAAAAAAATTTCCTTGGAACAAAGAAATGAATATGAATAGGTGCAATTAATTAGAACTGTCTCACACATGCCACATTATTCAACCTCCAATTTCGAAAGAATCCCCATGCCTACAAACAAATATAATAAGTGCAATTAGATTTACCTTATTCCCATTTTTCTTAAGATGTAGAGGACTATCGAAATCGTCGTCTGGGATATATTCAAGATCGTCGTCAAGGATATATTCAAGAATACGAACATGCCAAGAAAAAGCTAAATTCTTCAAGTTAGCATAACATGAGGAACCTACAAAAAGATCTAATTTAAAGAAAACACAACGTATCATAATAAAAGATTTTTGTTAATAGTAAAAGTGAGTCTCAACCATCAGTACCAATAACATATAAAACTTCAAATCTAAAACAATCACTTGTTAGCAATTAATAAAATTGTAGTGGACTACTTGTACTCACTTTTGGATCCTAAATTCCCACAGGGTAACAACTATAAAAGAAAAGAAAAAAAAACCAGACCTGTTGAATTTGAAAAAATGAGATTAAGATAGAAAAGGTAATCTTTAATAATTGAGATCCTCAACTCAAATCAATTTAATAATCACAGAAGAAATTTGGCTCTATTACGGAGGGGGAACAAAAAATTTGTGTTAGGAGGGGGGAACACCAATTTGGCTCTATCAGAGAGGGGAAATATTAATTAAAAAGAATAAGATGCGTACAAATAATATAGATCATAAACTTTGTACATCTATATAATAAGATTCAGATACATAGACATACGATTAGATTGAAAAAGGCACGACATAGACATCTTTAGTTCTTTAGTATACACAGACTTAATACATGTTTCTTATTATGCCTATTCCACATTTCATGTCTCAGAATTGAAGAAACTAACTATCAAGAACCAACATTTGAACTTGATATGCTCAACTGTCAACAAAATAAAAAAATGGACCTTAAAAAAGTTACAAATATATGTTAAACCGGATCTCAAATGGCTCAAGAAAAGTACCATTTGTTATACATATGGAAATGATATCAACCAAGTTAAGAAAAGTACCATTTGTTATACATATGGAAATCACAATATAACTCACAAAAGTTCAATTTCACCAACTTCATCAATCTCTAAGCTCAACCCCCATGCACAAATGTACCCACAAAGGAAAACTGCAGAACAAACCAATTTAAACAAATAAAAGACTTTCCATATCAGGGAACCATATAAAACAAAAGGTATGAAAATTTAAACAGAGGCTTGAAAATTGATACGGCATACTCATTGCCAGTCTTCTGATCAGGACACATTTGACACTTTAGCAACCAAAGTTTGGGACAATTGCAATTATAAATAATAATTGATTAGTAACAGACAAAATTTCATAAAACAAATAATTATATCCCTACTATTATGGAAACAAATTCGAGTAAATTAAAATAGCATAATCAGCCTGATTGAAAGCCACCGCACATATTTTGCAATCCCACAATTGTAAAAACCCTTATAATGAGCCTTCTAAATGAAATAAAATGATTTACAATATCAGTTCCATTTTATTTGAAGAAAATGGTTTTATGTCCTAACACGAAGATGTTAACTATGACATCTCATCAAAAACATGATTGTCACTATAAAAAAATCTAAAATATAAAACTGCTAACAATCTATATACCTACAGACTCATTCATCTATATCAAATTAATGGGGAGAAAACTCCAAGGTTGCAGTACAATAAAACTCCATAAACACAGCTAAAAAAGACTAATCCAATAAAACCCCATAAACCGGTACACAATTAGTACCTACTTAAGAAAATAACATCTACAAATCGAACTAACACCTACTTAAGGCCAAATTGTTACTTGGAAATCAAATTACTACATAGTTAACAAATTAACACCTACAAAATTATGCAAGATTAGTACCTACAAATCAAATCATATCTAAACCCAAAAAACAATTTGATCTCCCCAAAGTCCTTTTCGATAAATGATGAAAATGAAATGGATTTCAAACCCTAAAAAAAGTTTTGAGATCTAAATAAATGCAAACGAAACAGAGAGAAAAACGGAGGTTGTACCTGAGATTAAGATTATAAAAAACCGAGTGGTATCAAGAATGGTAGACCATTTACGTGGTGGTTCTAGAATGATGGGTTGCGTCCAAATGGGAGTTGCGTCAGAGAGAGGAAGAGAGAATGAGGTTGTGTCAAGGTTGGCGTGTCCAAATGGTTTCAGAATTGGAGTGTTACCAAAATTCCCAATTTTTGAATTAAAGGGTTGGTTTGATCAGTAGGAAAAAAAGGGGAATAAAAAAATTGAGGAGTAATTGTGTAAAAGTAAGAGATATGGTATGAGAGTGTGGTGTGCACATGGGGGGACATAATCTCAGCGGTCCATTTCGTGCCTAATTGGCAACATCCTCACCCCTAATTAAGTTATCATCTTATTGAATAGTAAAAACCTTCTACTCCTTATTATATATATATATATATATATATATATATATATATATATATATATATATATATATATATATATAGAGAGAGAGAGAGAGAGAGAGAGAGGTAGACACATGTGCATACTAAGTTTACACATCATTTTTTAAAAATATTATAAAAAATATTTTTAGGTTGTTTTTTTTTGTATGATATTTACAAATTTCATTGAACCCGTATAAAAAAAAACTGAGTTCAAAATTTATTTATTTTTGCTATTTTAAAAAAATAGGTCGAACTTTTGCAGCTTTTGAGCATTTTAAAATCTAGAAAAGTTTGACAGATTTTTTTAAAATAGCAAAAAGAGTTTTTTTAAGTTGATTTTTTATATGAATTCCTTGAAATGGTTATTTATCACATAAAAAGTTCAACTCAAAAATATTTTTGTAAAATTTTGAAAAAATGATGTGCAAACTTTAGCATGCACATGAGCCTCTCTCTCTCTCTCTCTCTCTCTCTCTATATATATATATATATATATATATATATATATATATATATATATATATATATATATGAATCAAGTGTAGATTGAGTGGACTCAGCTCAACAAAATTAACAAGTGCAAAAATAGTCAGAGAGGAGATCAAGGGATGAGAATCAACGAGTTAATACACAGTCTCAATTTCTTAGAGGATACCTTTATATATAATATATGAGTATTGCAAAGATTTAATTTGAAGTTTTATGTAGTAAAACTGGGACCAAAATGGTATACTGAATAAATAAATGTGAACTTTATGTTGAAATTACATGCAACCATTAATTGCTAGTGGGGACTGGTGCAATGCACGGGAGTGTGTGACAGATTATTTACGATTAAACGTCTATTTGTGAAATTATGATTAATTATTATATATTTGTGATATTAATTACGTATGTACACATGATAACATAATTTTTATGTTCGAGATGATAGACATTGGCATAAGTTTTTTTTTTAATTTATTGAATGTTTAAAATAACATATCCATAATACACATTTTCGAAATCCAAAAACTCAAAATGATGTTCATCATAGCAACAATCATTAGGATAACGTATAAAACAATAAATAAAACTCAACAAATTTTAACTTAAAAATTAGCCTTGAATACAATATATGAAAGCACTCCCAATGTCCAAATATACTGATGCCACCAACCATTACAACTTATAGACTCAAATATAATTGCATATGCAATGTTTTTTTTATGACGATACGTACTAATATTTGAACTCATTGTAGGCTCCAAGATGATAAAAAATACACGCTAAATGATGAAATGGGTATGTTCTTAACAAGTTTTACATGCCTAAAAATTTACACTTCATATAATTTTTTTTGCAGGTTCTGGACAGGTCATGTCGCATTCATACGTGGAGTTTAATGATGAATATTATATTTTAAGGTTGGTATCATATGTTCATATTATGGATTTTTTTTGCATGGTTAAATGGAGAAATTCTAATGATTTTGAAGTTTGAAGATATTTTAAAAAGTTCATATGAATTTTTAAAAGTATAATACACGTTAGTTTGGGATTGTAAATATTGAGGTATTTATATTATCACTTAATGTCGTGATTTTGGTTCATTTATGTGTTTATTTGATTGTGGCATATTAATTGGATTGGATTATTACAAGATTGATATATTATGATTTGGTTAATAATTTTTTCCTCACACATATATACAAAATAGAAAAAATAATATACATATGTTACTAAATCCAACCCTTAAGGTTGTTAAGAAGTTTTGTCATGGATTGCTATAATCAAATGTAAAATCTAACATTTTCTCAAAAGTGTTAGAAAACAGTGCTGAAAATAATTAGTTTTAGCGACATTTACCGTAATTGCCAGTTATTTTTTCGCATTGGTGGAGATTTGACAACATTTACTAAATGTCACAATAAATGTCAGAAGAACTTAAGCCATAATTTATAAAAAAAAAGTCATAAATTTCCCGACATTGAATATAAATATCGAAAAAGGTATTCCCGACAGTTTTTCCCCTTTGCCCGACATTAATAAAATGTCACCAAAACTACATTATTTTGTATTGAACTTTCGACAAATAGGGATATTTGATAATCATTATCTTATAGGTAGAGCAGTATCAGTGGTGTTAGTGCACACTCTCCTCATAGTTGAAATGATGAGGTCATGGTCGTTGGCAGTGCGACAACATGACATGAGGTTGTAAAAAATCAATAAATCTAACAAAGAATAGCACCAATCCATCTCATACTGAAGATACAAGGGACGCATTCAAGTAGTCTCAAAACCAACAAGATATGATGCAAGATCTTTATAGGTAACATCATCCATGATGTAAGAATTATAATCGTGATCATCTAGATGAGTCTCTAACCCTAAATGAGTAGATATAATCTCATAAGTAAGCTTAATCGATATACAATGCACAAAAGATTGAAAAAATGATTGTTCTCTAGAACGACAATGTTCGCATAGAACTTGTGAACTAAAGTAACATTGGATGGACCATGGGGTTGGAGCAATGAAGAATCTCGAACGGTGTCAATCAATGACAAGAGACAATGACAATTATCACTCCTTTAAAAAGGAACTAAATCCATATCTCTCTCTATGATAATTGGTCTGGACATAAACGATGAAAACAAAGAATAACATTCTCTAGTAAGCCTAATCCGAGAGGCAATAGCCTATGCAACTAAAACTGGAATAGAAGCACTGGGGGCCTAACGATGCCTCCAAGTAGGTTTAGGGGTCAATAAAAAGTCACGGGCTCTTGATGTCTCATCGGGACCTCTCAAAACATGAACCCTTTTCCTAGACTGAGTTTTTGGTCAACATCATAAAAAAATATGGAATATACATAAGCAAAACCTAATGAAGAAACCACAAAGGTACAAAAACCCCTAAAATGTATTAACACAAAATCACAAAAAATATAATAAAATAACCCAAAAACTCCTCAAATAGAATACCCAACCTAGAATCAATAGAAGGAAAGGAAATCAACTAAAGCAAAAGAGAATCGAAGACTTACTCAAGTGAAATCAGGTGAATTGCATGAAACTGTCAAATCTAGATTTGAATACCATAAACCACATAATAATCTCTCAAAATAGGATCAGAGTGACATGAAATGGGTGATAATTACTCTGGGGATGTTTTCACGTGAGGTTTCTGAAAAATATGTTACTAAATTTGTTTATAAAAATAAACTATTTAAGTAACTCCGATCTGTTTTTTTAGGAAATTCTTTTCGTAAAAACCAAACTATTTGAACACAAGATGTGTTTAAAAAATCAGTATGTACGAGATCTATTCAAGATTTGAATAACAAGTTTATAAAGTAGTTTAAAAAACTTAAACTCAGCACAACCAAAAATGAGATGAGGAGATGTAGAAAGATTATGTTCACGATGTTTTTACGTGGTAAAACCTCACCAATTGAGGAAACATCCGTGACTCCCTTTACGGAGTAAAATGAAAAATCCACTAAAATAAATTTATGAGTTACAAACTATATAACTAACATGCAAACAACTCAGACCTATATAAGTTTAGGAATGTTCCCTCTGGTGTCCTTATAACTTCTCTGCAGTTCTGATTGTAGATGTAGTTCTCCCAGTTTGTTAACTTCTGATTTGTTCTAGCACTTTACGACGACTCTTTGTTCACAAGATCTTATTACCAACCCTTTTCGTATTGTAGGGTGAAAGTGTTTGTGAAGGTTCTCTATAACATATGCATGCACACACACACACACACTTATTAAGTACAAACAGTCCTAACAAATTACAGTAACACTATATGCTGTGATCTTTTCTTTTTCTTTCTTCTTACAAAACTTAGAACCATATTTGACCTTTAAATCAATCCCAGAATCCACGGATACCTTTCTAAGAAGACATACAAGGTCTTAATAAATCTCAGAATTTTGAAAAGATTTTCGAGATTGAAAACCACCAAGTGAGATTCCAAACTAGGTCAAAGGTTTAGTTTTACAAGAACTAGAAACCGAAAGCATTTATTGTTGATTTCAAAGTAAGCAAACATTTTATAGAAAATAATCAAGAATATATTTCTCAAGATGAGAAAGAAAGAATGAAACTAAGTGTAATGTAACATGAATAACTCAGATTTGAAATTTTTATGAAATCAGAATGTAGATCTGAGTAAAATTTTAAGTTGAAAACAAGATCTAACGAACAAGAGGTTACAGCAACAATTACAAACTCAACTCAAACTCTCAAACACTCAAGAACACTCAGGGTAGTGTTTTGGATATAAAGGAGTTTTGAAGAAGTGTTTGAGTTTGGATGGAAGAGGCTTTGACGAACAGGGTTAGGGTTTCTAACTCTCTCTCTTCTCTCTATTTTCTCTCTTCTCTCTCTATTTTTCAGAAAAATGAAAATGGCAAAAGTCTCCGAAGTCTGAGAATAGGGTTCCTTTTATAGGGTGAAGAGAAGGTTCGAGAGACTGGATCAAAACCAAGGGCCAGGATTAAGTCAAGTTAAATTGACTTAGATCGAAGGGTTCTAAGAACGCGGTGCTTAAACGATACCTGATTGGTTTAAAAAGTTGTACTGGGATTCACCAAGACAACATGCTGATCGTCGATAACCAATGATCCAAGGGCTAAAAACATACGCATTTATAACTCAGTAAAGAAACACAATCTCATCCAATCAGATGAAGACAGATGTTGGTCAATAACAGGATATGAAACGCACGTCCTAAAGTAATTAAAACCACACCCTAAGGTTTACTCCGCTTTCGGATTCTACCCAAGGTAACATTAGGCCAATATAACCAACAAATTATATATACAGATTGACCACAGAAACTATTAAATCAAGTTTTAATTAAGAAAACCTTATTTAAAAAATGTTTATAAAATCCCAAAAAATTATTAAAATTCAAACTTAGGGATTTAAACACACTCAACATATATACACACATTATTATGCAGTCTGATATGCAATAAATAAATTCTACTGTGTGTGAGTGTTGGCAATTTGTTCTTGATCACTATAAGATACAGAGATGAAGTAGCAAACCAACTTCTGAGGTTCTTTGGTTTCTAGGGAGGACATAATTTTGTTATAATTTCCAAACTAGATGAGCACTTATACAATATAGACTTAAGTGAGTCAAAAGCATAAGGGCTTCAATCTCCCCCTTTGGAAATATGGACAAAAATCTCCTTTGAGTCATCTAGGAGTCGTAGGGCAACAAACAAATAAGAAAAACTTATTCCTATCAAAATTCTATCTACCCAATACCTAGAAATCAAAAAGTACATAACTCAACTAAGTACATTTTAATACCCTATTACAACTGTTGAGAGTAACTGTACAATAAGAACCTGCAATTGATCACTAAGATCAAGCTGATTAGCATATGTAAGAATTGAATAGACTCAAATTTCTCCCCCATTTTGTCTCAAATGGACAAAGGGAAAAACTTGGATAAACAACAAAGTTATTAGTCAGCATAAACCATACCAATAGATTTACGTAATGAAATGAATCTATTATAATCTAGAGGTTTGGTAAACATATCTGCGAGTTGTAGATCAGTAGGAAGATAATTAATTTCTAATTCCTTAGATTCAACCAATTCGCGTATAAAATGATGTCTTATTTTAATATGCTTTGTTCGCGAGTGTTGAACAGAGTTTTTAGAAATATTAATCGCACTTTGATTATCACAATAGAGATGCAATTGGTTTTCTTGAATACCATAATCACTTAGCATTTGTTTAAGCCAGATTAATTGAGCACAACAGTTGCCAGCGGCTATGTATTCAGATTCAGCTGTCGAGAGTGATGTGTAGTTTTGTTTTTTACTACTCCTTCCTACCAAGTTATTACCTATATAATAACATGCTCCTGATGTGCTTTTACTATCATTAGTACACCCAGCCCAGTCAGCATCAGTGTACCCAATTATAGTGCTTGGTGTGACATTAGTGTACCAAAGTCCTAGATTTAGAGTGCCTTTTACATATTTAATGATACGTTTAACAGCATTCAAGTGGCTCTCTTTAGGGTTACTTTGATATCGAGCACATACACACACATCATACATCATACTACAATACAGAGTAGGATCTACAGATTTTCCATTTTCATCTTTAAAAAGTTTTAGCGTAGTATTCATGGGCGTTTTAGCATCTTTAGCACTCTCGAGGCCAAATTTCTTTACTATCTCTAAAGCGTACTTGGATTGCGATACAAATAATCCTTCTGAATTTTGTTTGACTTGGAGGACTAAGAAGAATTCTGGCTCCCCCATAAGGGACATTTGAAATTCCTTATGCATAGTTTCAGAGAAGGATTGGACTTCTGAGGGAGAAGTTGATCCAAAAATAATATCGTCAACATAAACTTGAGCAATAGTGATATGTTTGTCAAAATGTTTGACAAAAAGAGTTTGGTCATTTCTGCCTCTTTTGAAACCTTTAACAAAAAGAAAACTGGAAAAACGCTCATACCAAGCTCTAGGAGCTTGTTTAAGGCCGTACGAAGCCTTTTTTAGACGAAATACATGATTTGGATATTTAGGGTCAATGAACCCTTTAGGTTGTTCTATATAGGTTTCTTCAGCCAACATTCCATTAAGGAACGCAGATTTGACATCCATTTGGTACAGTGTAAAATGCATGTGGCAAGCTATAGCAAAAAGCAGATGAACAGATTCTAAACGAGTAACAGGAGCAAAGGTCTCGTTAAAATCTATTCCTTCTATTTGAGAGTATCCTTAAGCAACTAATCTAGCTTTATTTCTAATTATTATCCCATTTTCATCAGTCTTATTTTTGAAAATCCAACGTGTGCCAACAACCTTTTTGTGATCAGGATGTGGAACAAGATACCCAACATCGTGAATGAAAAATTGTAAAAGTTCTTCCTGCATAGCAGAAATCCAGTGAGAGTCATTTAATGCTTCATTTACATTCTTTGGTTCCACAAGGGAAACAAAACATGCATAATGTGCATAATTTCTTAGTTGGGATCTTGTACGCACTGGCTCACTAGGGTTACCAACTACGTTATTTATGGGATGATCTTTAGAAACCCAGTTAGGTACATCAGGTGTCTCAATTGGTAATGAATTATCCATTTCAGAGGAGTCATTTTCTAAAATATTTGTAGACTCTTCCTCAATAGTAGATTCACCAGTCTTGCTTTCTACAGTGGTGTCACTAACAATTACATTTATGGATTCCATCAAGGTTTTAGTGCGAAGATTATACACTCGATAAGCTCTACTGTTAGGCGAATATCCTAGAAATATGGGTTTATCTCCCCGGCTCTCAAATTTGGATAAGTGTTCCCTATCTTTTCATACATAACAAGTACTGCCAAAGGTTCTAAGATATTTGAGATTAGGCTTTTTATTGTACCAAAGTTCATAAGGGGTTTGTTTGGAATTCTTTCTAAGATAGACCCTATTTATAATGTGACATGTAGTACCAATAGATTCTACCCAAAAATATTCAGGTAAATTTTTGGCATGTAACATAACACGTGCCATCTCTTGAAGGGTACGATTCTTTTTCTCCGCAATACCATTCTGTTGAGGAGTCTTAGGAGCACTGAACTCGTGTTTATAACCATTATATTCACAGTATTCTATAATACCAGTGTCTTTGAATTAACCACCTCTATCACTACGAATTCTATTCACTTGAGAATCCTTCTCATTAATCCTAAGAAGAATTTTTAGGAAGGTTTGAAATGTTTCAGACTTTTGTTTTAAGAAGGCTACCCAGGTAAATCTAGTGAAGTCATCAACCATAACAAGGATGTAACTGTGTCCACAGAGACTAACAGTTTTGGAGGGACCCATTAGGTCCATATGGATGAGTTCTAAGGGATTAGAGGTAAGAATATCTTTGAATTTCTTATGAGGTGCCTTAAAAATTTTACCTTCCTGACAGGAACCACAAATAAGATTGGGAATGAGTTTGATTTTAGGAACTCCTCAAACTATTTCCTGAGAAGTCAGTCTACTAAGGTTATCATAATTTATATGACCCATTATGTTATGCCATATCTCATTGTCATCCATTCTGGCAACATTATAGATTTCAGAATTGTTCATGACAGTGTAGCAATTGTCAGGAGTTATGAATCCAGTAATTATGCATTCACCTTTTTCATTTAAAATTTTGCAATTGTTCTTTGAAAAGGTAAGAGTATGATCTGAGTCACAAAATTGCGATATGCTAAGTAGATTTGCCTTAAGACCTTTGACTAGAAGAACATCTTAAATAATAGTAAGCCCATCTTCTTGGAGAGTTCCTTTGCCTATGATTTGAGATGAAACTCCATCACCAAAAATGACTTTACCACCAGCAAATCTGGTTTTGTTTAAAAGTTTAGTTTCATCACCAGTTATATGCTTAGAACATCCAGAGTCTAAATACCAACCGAATGATGCGTGTTCAGCTTTTAAAGCAGTAACAACAACATTACACTTCGTCTGAGGTAATAGATCATCTTTTCTAACCCAAATTGCCTTAGTTTTCATCTTGCGCTTATTAGCTCTCAATTGATAAAATTTGTGAGCTTTGAATTTTTGCTGAAAAATGTTTTGCGCATGATTTTGAATTTTTTGAAAGACTTGAGCATTTGGTTTAGGAAATTTCTTAGGATTCCTTCTAGGAAATGTTCTTTTAGGTTTGGTCTTTCTCTTTCTATAATTAGAGTTTCTATCTGGCTGTCTAGGAAGTATATAATTGTTGCGGTTCCTCCTAGAATAGTTAAAGTTCTGATAGATATAAGGATTATAGACAGGTTTAACTAGTCTCCTAGCATAGCAACTATCAAAAGAGTGACCATATATGTCGCAGTAGGAGCAATAAAGATTGCTCAGAATTGGGGTCTCCTTAGGAAAGTCTCTAAACAAAGGTTTTAAAGAGTTTTGAGGCTGAACTCTATTCCTAGATGTGACAGTCTTGTATACAGACTCATTCTTCCTAATAGAGGCAGACGTATTTAGCCTTAGGTGAACTTTCATGGTTAGAGCAACTTGATTCCCCAATGTTAAAATTTTGATTTTTTGAATCAAACTCAGCTTTTAGAGAATGAAAGTCTGGGCATGTTTCAATAGGTATTTTTCCTCCTGACACAAACTTGATAGGTTCAATAGATTTTTTTTGTGTTTTCAAATTGGGACAAAACCCTATTCCAGTTTGATCATCAGAATTAGTTTTTGATTCAACAACAAATTCATCAAAACATTTTGAATTATTTTCAAATTTTGTAAATTTTTTGAAAACAGTTGCTGTCTTTTCTTTAGTTTGTTCCAATTCTAACAATGTCCCTTTATACTTTTTCTCCAAAATTTCATTTGTTTTAGTTAAATTTCTGAGTTTTTCATCAAACATTTTGATTTCACTTTTATGAGTCAAACATTGGGTAGTATAATCTCCAGCATTTAGTTTGACCATTTGGCTTAGATCTTCCAACTTTTTGGTAAGTTATTTCATAATTTTTTCTAATCTAGCGCTTTTCTTGAGAGTTTTAGCATAGAGTGTGTGAATGTCTGGGAGGTCTTCATTGTCCGAGTCACTAAGTGTGGTGTGTTGAGTGACCCCTAAAGATTCATTTGTTAAACTCACACACCCATTGACATCGTCATTATCGCTATCCCTTTGACTCACACACCCCTAGGTAGAACATGCAACATTCTTAGTAATCAAAGCATCTAAACCAGTATAAACATGATTCTCAATAGCAGGAGTAGAGTTGCTAGAAATATTTTCATACACAGGCATAGGCACATCATCATTATATATGATCTTGGCAAAGAAAGACATGCAAGGGTCAAAAACATCAGATGACTCAGGTTCCTCCTTTTCAGAGTCACTTGAATCATCCCATGTTTTGCAAATGTTAGCTCTAGTGTGTTTGTTTTGAGTGTTCAAGTTAACTCTACAGTCTTGTGCAATGTGCCCCCAGTTTACCACATCTATAACATTCAGTCTTCTTAAGGTCTCTATTAGGTCTAATATGAGAGACCTTGTAATTTTTGTCATGGTTTTTCTCATGAGGTCTGTGATTAGAGGGAGTTGGATAATTTGAATTGCCTTGTTTATTTGCCACTTTGTTTCTAAACTTAATGATTTTATTAAACTGTTTTGTAGTTAAAGCAATCTGATTGTCCAAACTCTCTATATTGCATTCCTCATCAGAATCATAAGTGGGGAATATAAGCTCAGGCTTAGTTAACTTAGAAGAAAACCTCAGATTGGAACTAGTCTGTTTCCTATGGGTTTGGGTCAATTGTTTCTTAAATTCTAGTTCTATTTCCACAGTTCTTAGTTTACTACTGAGTAATTCAGGAGTGATATTTTGATCACACATTTCCGCAATAACATATCTTTTGTTATCAAATTTTTTTTTGGTAATGATCTTAGAATTTTAGATACAATTTCATGTCTGTCATAAGTGACCCCATTAGCATGCAGTTTGGTCACAATATCAGTCGGGTTCATATAGAAGTCATCAAATGACTCAGTCTCAGACATAATTAAGGAGTTATACTGCTGAATAAGCATTTGAGTTTTAGCAGCCTTAACTCTAGTGTCTCCTTCATGAGCAGTAACCAAGGTGTCCCAAGCTTCTTTAGAAGTGGTACAGGATGAGATTCTTTTGAACTCATGTTCATTTACGGACATAAATATGTCATTCTTTCCTTTGTTATTATTTCTAAAAACTTGTTTCTCTTCTTGAGTGAACTCACTTAATGCTTTCTTAACCCTCTCATTACTTCCTTCGGTGGCTGGTTTAGTAGGAAAAGTGTAACCATTTTCAACAATGTCCGAGAGATCATCTCCTAGAGTTCTTTGAATGAAAGCAATCATCCTTACTTTCCAGTAAGAAAAATTGGTTCCATCAAAGATTGGAAGTCTGGTCAAGTTACCAAATCTCTCATTTTTCTCGTCCATATTTGATTTTCAGAAAACAATTTCAGAAACACAAGATCTCTTTTGAAAGCAGTTTACCAAGCTCTGATACCAATTGAAATATATGTTACTAAAGCCGTTTATAAAAATAAAATATTTAAGTAACTCCGATCTATTTTTTTAGGAAACACTTTTCGTAAAAACCAAACTATTTGAACACAAGATGTGTTTAACAAATTAGTATGTACGAGATCTATTCAAGATCTGAATAACAGGTTTATAAAGTAGTTTAAAAAAACTTAAACTCAGCACAACCAAGAATGAGATGAGGAGATGTAGAAATATTATGTTCACGATGTTTTTTACGTGGTAAAACCTCACCAATTGAGAAAACATCCACGACTCCCTCTACGGAGTAAAATGAAAAATCCACTAAAACAAATTTATGAGTTACAAACTATATAACTAACATGCAAACAACTCAGACCTATATAAGTTTAGTAATGTACCCTCTGGTGTCCTTATAACTTCTCTGGAGTTCTGATTGTAGATGTAGTTCTCCCAGTTTGTTAACTTCTGATTTGTTCCAGCACTTTGCGACGACTCTTTGTTCACAAGATGTTATTACCAACACTTTTCGTGTTGCAGGGTGAAAGTGTTTGTGAGGGTGCTCTCTAACACACGCATGCACACACACACACACTTATTAAGTACAAACAGTCCTAACAAATTACAGTAACACTATATGCTGTGATCTTTTCTTTTTCTTTCTTCTTACAAAACTTAGAACCTTATTTGATCTTTAAATCAATCCCGGAATCCATGGATACCTTGCTAAGAAGACAGACAAGGTCTTAATCAATCTCAGAATTTAGAAAATCTTTTCGAGATTGAAAACCTCCAAGTGAGATTCCAAACTAGGTCAAAGGTTTAGTTTTACAAGAACTAGAAACAGAAAGCATTTATTGTTGATTTCAATGTAAGCAAACGTTTTATAGAAAATAATCAACAATATATTTCTCAAGATGAGAAATAAAGAATGAAACTAAGTGTAATTTAACATGAATAACTCAGATCTGAAATTTCTATGAAATCAGAAAGTAGATCTGAGTAAAAGTTTAAGTTGAAAACAAGATCTAACGAAGAAGAGGTTACAACAACAATTACAATCTCAACTCAAACTCTCAAACACTCAAGAACACTCAGGGTAGTGTTTTGGATATGAAGGAGTTTTGAAGAAGTGTTTGAGTTTGGTTGGAAGAGGCTTTGACGAACAGGGTTAGGGTTTCTAACTCTCTCCCTTCTCTCTGTTTTATCTCTTCTCTCTCTATTTCTCAAAAAAATAAAAATGGCAAAAGTCTTCGATGTCTGAGAATGGGGTTCCTTTTATAGGGTGAAGAGAAGGTTCGAGAGACTAGATCAAAACCAAGGGCTAGGATTAAGTCAAGTTAAATTGACTTAGATCGAAGGGTTCTAAGAACGCGGTGCTTAAACGATACCTGATTGGTTTAAAAAGTTGTACTGGGATTCACCAAGACAACATGCAGATCGTCGATAACCAATGATCCAAGTTACGCGTTTATAACTCAGTAAAGAAACACAATCTCAGCCAATCAGATGAAGACAGATGTTAGTCAATAACAGGATATGAAACGCGTTTCCTAAAGTAATTAAAACCACACCCTAAGGTTTACTCCGCTTTCGGATTCTACCCAAGGTAACATTATGCCAATATACCCAACAAATTATATTTACAGATTGACCACAAAAACTTTTAAATCAAGTTTTAATTAAGAAAAACTTATATAAAAAATGTTTATAAAATCCCAAAAAATTATTAAAATTCAAACTTAGGGATTTAGACACACTCAACATATATACACACACATTATTATGCAGTATGATATGCAATAAATAAATTCTACTGTGTGTGAGTGTTGGCAATTTGTTCTTGATCACTACAAGATAGAGATATGAAGTAGCAAACCAACTTCTGAGGTTCTTTGGTTTCTAGGAAGGACATAATTTTGTCACAATTTCCAAACTAGATGAGCACTTATACAATATAGACTCAAGTGAGTCAAAAGCATAAGGTCTTCAGTTTCATCTCCGAGGTGTGTTTAGAGATGAAATGAATAACTAAACAAACTCACCCCTATTGAATTGTCAAAACCGTACGAATGATGAAAATTTAACCGTGCGAATGGATGTGTTTTGTGTTTGTGCACACTAAACAAAGGATCTTCCCAAATAAATCCAAAAACTCTAGAAATTTCCAACTTAATCTTTTGAATCCCATCACTCAGAATCTTTAAGATATGAATGAATACAAATGCATGAAAAATCATTCAATTTGACTTTAAAAGAACAAACCTGGGATAAAAATGCTAAAAAATTAAAAATTAACGTCTCTCTCACAGACATATATACAAAGGCAAGCACTAAATGTGTAAAGTGTGATTATGACAAGGTAATTCCGGACCAAATGATTTGACACACACATTTCATTTAAATATTGATTAAAACATGAATTTAAAACACATTTAATTCAACTTCAATCAATTCAACATCAAAGGTTTAAAATTCTTATCGAATCAATAATTTGTAATTTTTTAATATCAATTAAGGTATGATTTATGTGAAAAATGTAAGACAAAATCGACAAGAATATAAGTAGTCTAATCCTGTAAACATTATAAATGATCATTAAAAGACAATCATTATATCAATATCCTTTTTATCTCAAAATGATAGTTTCAAGCCGTTAACCACCTTAAGCGTACGTTGATTAAAATATTTGATTGCTAACTAAATAACAAATTTTGTTTTTGAAATGTTAAGCCCTATCTTATTTTTCATGTCAGTTTAAGCTCTTATCTTATGGATCCTTTTTAACATATTTTGGATTTTGTCATCAATTGGATTTTTACATCCCTTGATGACTCCTACCAAAAAATATTTGAATTTCTAAAATGGGTCTAATCACTCTAGCGGTAGCTTTTATTAATGCGATTGAAAATGGTCCATTTTCAACGGCTTCATAGTAAGTAACTCACAAAATCTCACATATGGACAAACTAAACATCAATGGGACCTTAAGGATTTGATCATGAGCACTAAAAGCAGTATTCATATAATTAACATCATACTTAACAAGTGATATGGATGTGCACAAGTAGTGTGAAATCAATACCATAGATTTCAATAAATTTTCAATCATAATTTATCAAATGAATTTCAACCAAACAATTAAATCAATAAAAATATTTTCGTCAAATGGTTTAGAATTCACTTTTTAATTATCGTTCAAGTTAAATCTATCATCAAATCAATATAAATTAAAGGCATAATCGCATTTCATGAAAATAATAAATATAAAACATTTTTTGATTTTTGAAGAGGAATGGTGCATGAATATTTATAAAATCATGTTTAGTAGTGAAACATAACATAGAAAGAAAATTCATGAAAAATTCACATATGCATGAAATCTCACCAGCCCATGACAACTGAATTAATGCAAGTTCTCTTACCCACATCGACTTGTTTTCCCCATAAATCAAGAATGAAATAAAATGAAAACCTATAAGAACCTAGTCATCCTAAGAAAACTATCTATCTTGATAGTGATGGATGTTGCATCCCCCGAGTCAATATGACATACAAACTTTACCTCTTTTATCTTAACTTTCCTTTTAGGTACATCAGTCTCAACCTTATTGTGAGAGACAAATAAGTTAACCTTAATTCTAGGCGCATACCTAGGCCTACCAATACCTTCTATAGGTACCCATATCTCTTCTTTCCTAATGTTATTATGTATAGTCCTTAGAAATTGAGTTTGCTATTTAGGTCTAGGAATGTTACCTCTAGCTTCACCATTATTGTCGTGAATTTTATAAAATATTGCAAGTGCACGGGCTATTATAGAATAGCGAGGGTAAGTACGGGTCGAACCCATAGAGATTTGTCAATTTTAATTTTTAAAAGAATTGCAACTGTCCAACTAGATAAAATGGGATAGGTAATATGTACTAAACTAAATAAAAGCAACTACGATAAATGAGAGTAACACAAGATATTTGTAAACAATTAGGAAATAATTAGGATTCGGGGTCCATTTATCACGTAACTAATATTGCACACTAATTTAATGTTTTCATTCCCTTTTTATAACTCAAATTAAACCGAATCTCGCCGCGTTTAATTCGAAAAATATGATGGTTATGATATAATATTTTTAACGCCTCTAATAGGCGGGTAGACTCCCTATTCCCTTAGAAAATACAAGTTTTAAAATTCGCAAATGTACTTCTGCATGGACTAGCAAAATAATCAAAGTGCAAGCATAATCTATAAAAAATTACTATTTTTAAATCTCAAAACTTGATTTGACAAAACAATCTTGAAGGTTTTAAAGCACACTCTCATGTCGCTTTAAATGAATACTGAATCTTTAATAACAATTAAAACAAGTAAGGAATAAACAACGATAAAATTAATGTGATAATATTAGCTAACAATGATAAACTTCACCCTACTCTTAATATAAGAATCAAGCTACCATAATGAAAGAGAAATTGCAAGAATAAGTAGAGATCTTCATTAATAAACAACACTTACAAATAGTTCTCTCACAACAATCTTCAATACTCTAAAAAATGATAAAAACTTGGCCCTGAAATTGATTACAATCACTCAAAGTTGCTCCCCGAAATCCTCCACGAAAGTCCTCTCTAATTGTCTACGAAATTATGAGCCCAAGGGTCCTTTTTATAGGACAAGTGGTGAGGTATTTGAGTTGCGGCGGGACCCTTTTTGATTGGTTGAATGGTGTTGGTATCTATCTCTCCACCTCTTTAATCTTCGGATCGTGATAAGGGACCGAATTTCCCCCCACTTTAAAACTCTTATCTTTTCTTGCTGAACACTCATGACGAGTTTCGTCCAAATCGGAGAATAAAAATTTTCAACTTTTTTACGATTTCAGAAGTGTAAAAAATAGCTTTCTTCGACCGACCATAAAAATCAGTTTTTTCGCGCCATTTTTGAATTGATCATCAATTTGTACCAAATTCCATCATTATCTACAAAAAATTCACTAGGCAACTTTTTTCACAAATTAGCATAAGAATATTATAAAATTATCGAAGTTCCCATTTTTGACTTAAAATTGCCATTTTCAATATGAATTCAATCATTTTCGCATTTTTTCTGGTTTTTAATAAAATAGTCCTAAGAACTTATTAAATACACTAAAATGGGACTAACAAAGTATAAATTTGGCTATAAAATATACAAAATAATGCACTCATCAAATACCCCCAAAACTAAACTTTTCTAGTCGTCGAGCAAAACTAAAATTTAAAATCTAACTCACTTTCGTAGGAATCACGATTGCACTTAGCATGTGGAACAAGACGTTAAACCCCTAGGTTACCCTAGTGGATGAGTTTTGTCTCGTGAGAGTTTGAAGTGAATATACCCACAAAATTTAAAAACTTGACTCAATACAAAAGACACAAAAGTAATATAACCAAGTTTGAATGCAAACTTCATAAATATAGTAGAACTTCATTTTTCAATCTCAACTTATCGTGGTGTGTGCATAGCCAATATAACCATCCATTTCAAAAGATTTGATTGTTACATTTCTTATCTGAAAGTTCGTTTTGATTTTAAGATATCATGGAATGCACTAACAATCGAACACTCAGAAATGGGTTATTTTCTCTCGATATATGTGAATAAAAGAGTAAATTTATATGAACAAATTTCACATATACATGATCAAAAACATATTTTTTTTTATAATGGATGAATACGATGTCATGAATGGAAAATCGATTACTTGTTGAAAACAATGAATCTCACAATAGATCCTATTCATCTTCTCTCAACACTATAACTAACTTCCCTTGAGATCTATTAGGACTTTCTTTGGTTGTATTGTAGGCTCGGGTCTCACTAGAAAGAATGGTTTTTTTTGGAGTTCAAAATTTCTGAGAATATAGAGGTTTTTCGGTATTTTGATTGTCAGGCACTTTTTCCCACCTCCATTTTACTTTTCTCTTTTTGTTTTCTTTTCAACTCACATTTTTCATCATCTTTTTTCTTTCTTTCTTTCTTTCTTCCCCTTTTTTCTGACACATCATTCTTTTGCGAATTTTTTTTTTGCCCTTTTTTTTCAACCGTAATTTTACCCAAGTATTCTCAAAAAATGGGTATGACTTCTTTTTATGAGCTTCAAACTCCCAGTTGGAGTTAGGTAGGATAATGGATTTTCAATAAAAGATATATTTTCTTTTTGGCTCAAATGGGCTTGCAACGGAATACTATAAAAAGGTTGGATTTGAGGCTTAATTTTGGGCTTTCAAACGATGGCCTAATCTCATTTCTCAAGTTTCATTCAGTTAATTTATGTCTCAAGACGACTTATCAAGACTTCTAGTGATTTCAAATTCACATTTTGACCTTTTGTTTCCAGTAATCGAACAAAACAAAGAATTTGAGATCATCAATGAATTTATCACTCAAGGAAAGTTTGAGTTATTTTAACTGTGATTGATTTAAATCTCTCGAAAATGATGAATGGAACAAAAATCTCACCGGGTGAAAATCTCCACATTTATTCGTTAAGTATATTAACTTTCACCTCAATATCCATTTTCGATCATGGCTAATGTGTAAAAAATTTCATAAGTTGAGAGATCGATGAATTAATTCTATATTAAGAGATCGTTTCAAAACTCAATTATATTGAAAATCTTTTTGAATTTTTGAAAATTTTTCTGATTTTTTTTTTCAAAAATATCGTCCTTACCCCCAAACCTAAATTTTACATTATCCTCATTGTATGCTTAAATAAAAATATGGACAAAGAAAATAAAGTAAAGAAGTAAAATGATGATACATGTTAACTAAAAAATAACAAAAGGAAAAAAATACACAAATAATATATAGACACATGAAAATTACCATCATCACCATAAATTAATAATCGAAATAGTTGTAGGTCATTCCAATTAATAAACTTTATAGCACTAAGTGCCAAAATATCATCAATTTAAGACCATGACCACACAACACAAATTTTAATCTTAAATCCCTGTCATAATGGTGAGCACCGACATCATCAATAATAAATAAATTTGAATCGCATGAATCATATTTCGATGCATCACATGGAGGTAATAAATTTCAATAAGGATCCAAATATTTATTATCCCTTTTTCGAAAATAGTCACGCAAAATTGGGGATGCATACTCCACTCCTAAATGTGAGATTTTATGAAAAACGTGGGAAGAATATGTATCACTAGGTGATACACTTTCTTCATAAAAAACAGGAGGATCGTCATAAATACTTGAAGTATCACTAAAATCGGATGTCGAGTCCTCAAATAAATTTTTCCACATATAAAAAGAAGCAGCATTTTGCTCAATTAAATTAGGACAAAAATATTGACAAACATCCAAATTATCACAAGTATTACACGTGTCAAGATTGTCAATTTTTTTCTCCTCACAAAATTGATTATCTCCAATTAATTCATGATTATTTTTAGAAATAGCATCATTATACCATTTGTTCAACTCTCTCCAATTGATACACTTCGGTGGACCGATAGTAATTACAGGGGTTGGAGTCTCATCCATACCTTCTTTAATTTTTAAAATGACTACTGAACCATTTGAATTAAATTGAAATACATAGTCATCTAGATTTTCAGTATTTTGTAAAAACACGTCCATAGGATCCATTGAGGAATATGAGAAAGATGACGGGATAACAATATGAGGATCACCCATTTCAATTTACAACACATGAATTTATTTATTTATTTTGGGTATCTCCTACTCTTTGACAAGGGAGAATTTAAAAGACGAACAACTACGGTTGTCTCCTCAAATTCCGATTTCACCTCCAGGTAGGTGGTCGGTACAAAGACTCATTAAAAACCACCAATCCTAGACAAGGAAAAACGGAATCGATTTGACAAGTTCGCGTAGGAGTAGCTTTTAATTCTAGCCTCGTTAAGAGTTTTTTTTCTTTTTTTATGAAATTTTTCCAAAAAAAAAATTGTAAAAAGTGAAACAAACTAGTCCAAAAGTCACAACTTTTTTTTAAAAAAAAATTGCCAAATCCCCGACAACAGTGCCAAAAACTTGTTGTCAATTTTATAAAATACCGCAAGTGCATGGGCTATTATAGAATAGCGAGTGTAAGTATGGGTCGAACCTACAGAGATTTGTCAATTTTTCATTCAAATTAATTATGACTATCCAACTAGATCAAATGGGGTAGAAAATGATTATGAACTACACTAAATAAAAGCAACTACGATAAATGAGAGTAACACAAGATATTTGTAAACAATTAGGAAATAATTAGAATTCGGGGTATATTTATCACGTAACTAATATTGCACACTTATTTAAAGTTGTCATTCCCTTTTTATAACTCAAATAAAACCGACTCTTGCCGCTTTTAAGTCGAAAAATATGACGGTTATGATCATAATATTTTTAACGTCTCTAATAAACGGATAAAATCCCTATTCCCTTAGAAAATACATGTTTTAAAATTCGCAAATGTACTTAAGCATGGACTATCAAAACAATCAAAGTGCAAGCATAATCCTTAAAAAAATACTATTTTTAAATCTCAAAACTTGATTTGACAAAACAATCTTGAAGGTTTTAAAACACACTCTCGTGTCGCTTTAAAATGAATACCAAATCTTTAGAAACAATTAAAACAAGTAGGGAATAAACAACGATAAAATTAACGTGACAATATTAGCTAACAATGATAAACTTCACCCTACTCCTAATATGAGAATCAAGCTACCATAATGAAAGAGAAATTACAAGAATGAGTAGAGATCTTCATTAATAAACCAAACATACCAATAGTTCTCTCACAACAATCTTCAATCCTCTAAAAAATGATAACAACTTGGCCCATGAACTGATTACAATCACTCAAAGTTGATCTCCGAAATCCTCTATGAAAGTCCTCTCTAATTGTCTACGAAATTATAAGCCCAAGGGTCCTTTTTAGAGGATAAGTGGTGAGGTATTTGAGTTATGGCGGGACTCTTTTTGATTGGCCGAATGGTCTTGGTAGCTATCTTTCCACCACTTTAATCTTTATATCATGATAAGGGACGGAATTTTACCCACTCGAAAACTCTTATCTTTTCTTGCTGAACACTCATGCCGAGTTTCGTCCAAATCGGAGAATAAAAATTTCAGACTTTTTTACGATTTCACAAGCGTAAAATACAACTTTTTTCGAACGACAGTAAAAAGGAGCTCTTTCGAGCCTTTTTTTAATTGATCATCAATTTGTACTAAATTCCATCATTATCTACAAAAATTTCACTAGGCAAATTTTTTCACAAATTAGCATAAGAATATTATAAAATTATCGAAGTTCCTATTTTTGACTTAAAATTGCCATTTTCAATATGAATTCAATCATTTTTTGCATTTTTTCCTATTTTTTAATAACATAGTCCTAAGAACTTATTAAATACACTAAAATGGGACTAACAAAGTATAAATTTTGGTATAAAATATACAAAATAATGTACTCATCAATTATCTTACACTAGAATTGATATTTTGCTCACTAATGCATTAACTTGGCCTCTTACCTTGTTAATAAGATTTCAACAGAACATTTTTCTCATATTTCTAAGGAGAGTTTGGGTTCTTTTCTTCAACCACTAACAATATTGATTCGAAAGATCATGCACTTGATAAGAAGTAAAATAAGACACTTTCCTTCTCTCAAACCGTCTCAGATTCCTTTTCAAATATTCCTTCACAAACTTTGCATTTTGATCAACTCTTTTAGGTCTTTTTTTTAGGAAAAAATTTACCACACGATTTTACGTTCCATAAAAGGTACAACCAAATCCATTTTTCGCAATCTCGAATTTAAATTGATCCTCATTATTTTTAAGCATACGATTTTGTACCTTATCCTCCTTATGAGCATTTGAACTTTTAATATTCAATTTTATTTCCTCAATCTTTGAATCATTTAAACCAATCCCATGATTGTCACTCAAAAAAATGTTATCAAGAACATTTGTCCTTTAATGTATTTTGATTTATAAATCCTTAACATCCTTTAGTTCAAATTTCAAATTTTCAAAGACAAGTTTTAAAATTGAATTTTGAAGCTTATTCTCTTCTGTTTCTTTTCAAATAATTGAATTTTGTGATTACAAAGACCCACATTTTTTAATGAACACATCAACATCTTTTGTAGGCTAAAATATTTTAATTGAACATGTTAAATCTTCTCTTCTTTATCACGAAGTTCATTTTGTAAACCTTATATTTTTTATACAAAAGTTTGATTTTAGACTTCTCATGTTTAATAGACTCTTGATAGAGTTTGTCAAAAGCTTCTTGAATATAATTTACATCCTCTTAACTCTCACCTTATGATTCATGAGTCGAAGCATGTAAATTGTTACTACTACATGATGACGAGTCACTCAAATACTTATCACTCATAGCTCTCTCACAAGTTCTTTTCACCACACTATCTAATGACACTCTCTCATCACTTCGCATATCACTTTCTTCTGTCCTTACCATAAAGGCTATTTTACATCCGTACTATCTTTACTCTTATGTAAACATAATCGAAAGAATAGGTTATTAACAATTTTACATATTTCAATACCCGAAAGAACAACCCGAAAGACTTTGCTTTTTGATAATAACGGTCGCATGGTTAATGCGGAGACTAGCATCAAAGTTGCTGCAGTTTCTCATTTCCAAAACATCTTGGGACATATCAGATCTTACAATGTGAACAATCATTTTCAGTTTGAGATATTCCTTATTGAGGAGAAGTAGTTAGGATTAATTCAACAGGTCGCGATGGATGAAATCGAGAAGGTTATGCTGAGTTTTAACTCAAAAAAAGCCCAGGGATCGGACGGATTCAATGCCCACTTCTTTCAGGTTCGTATTTAACACATAACTATCCAATTATACATGTTATTTGTTATTTAATCATTCAAAATGTTATGTATTCTATATTTAACGTTAGGATCTTAGATCAACATGATTATCATATATAATCATTATGTAGAAGATAAACGATATTATAATCACATACCTCCATCATGTCACAATTGAAAAGATTGGGAAAGCAATTGATCTTAACGATGTTCGATCAGATCAATCATTGGACTGTGACTTCATATTGTCTTTGAATCGTGTTCCAGTTTCAGTGCAGTCCAATAGTTAGATCCTCCTTTATGGTCAAAACACTATTCCCAAATTAACTCTCATAGAGAATTTAGATTTCTCTCCTTTTATTTCATTATGTTGTCTTTCAGTGTGTCTAAATAATAGAAAATCGGTCACTTATTTATAAGTAGGGATATGACCCAAATCTCTAACAGTCACTTAATCTCAACCGTTCATCAGAGTAAATATCCAACATGACTCTTGGTATGTATAATAAACCCTTTCATTAACCAAAGTGACTCTTAGTATTAGTATAATTATGGAGCACATTATGGAGAATTATTACTTAAAATAATTCTAACATTCTCCCACTTGGTCCATAATTGGCACGCAATAATATTTGAGTCATCCTTAAATGATATATGATAAATACCTTAAGAAAAGAAACCATTAATGCTAGTCATGGTGCTCACATACTAATTCAAGAGCATGATTTCTTCCATGTACCACAACAATAACGACTCACCCTACAAGGTTTATAAATTGAATTATTTAAATAGTGGTCCAATAATGTCTTATATAAAAGATTATTTTTGTCACATTCATCAATTCACATGCATGTAAACCTATCTTGCACAACAAAATTTGAAATGTTCACAATACATTTTAATTGATTTAAAATACAATGTTAAAAATTAAACACCAAATAATACTTATACTTAATTGGCTACATGAAAGACCCATATCTTAAGAATGCTTGATGAATGTCCTTTGGTGATATACCATTTATTATTGGATATTCTATGTTAATACTTGTACTAATGTTTTCAATTGACACTTTTTGTTTATGAAATTCTCCATTCGCATATGGGTAGCATATCATAATATGCTTAGGTTATTTAAAACACCTATTAGTTCTTTATAACGAAAATTACAACGGTATTATCATAATATCTCAGCATCTTGGATATAGTGTCGACATTTACAAGTTTCGAAATAATTTTTTTCCGCCATAATCCATAAATTTTAGCCTCAATGTATGCTATAAATAATATTTAATTATTTCTCACTCTTTCCTAATATTTAATTAATCAAGAGCGAAGAATTATCATAAGTGTAAGCATATAACATTTTAGGCTTCTTATTACTTTACTCTCTTAAAATATTTTAGTTCTCTAATCTATCATTCATTACTAAGAGAAATTCAAGAAATATATAAATTTACTCCCACTCGCTTCAAGGCATATAGAATATAATAAAAAATACATACAGTATTCTTAAGAATACGATCGGTGGAAATTGACATAAGTTTATTAGTGATTTCTCAATCTATATAGTTCTTTTCTTAAACTCTCATGAGTTTTCATAATAAATGTAACTTTTAATAAAAAGAAGTTATATAAGACATAAGAATTTTACTTTTTAAGATATAGGTGAAAATATTTATTTACACCCCTTTCTCTATTCGTAAAGAAAACTTTGACCATAATTCTAGTTTTATGCCATTAATTATCACCAGGGTTGTGTTTTCTTAAGATGCATTTACAATCAACTCTAGTGGGTCAATTTGATAATTCAATGTTGTGACAACTCGGGAATAATTATGATAAATTATATTTAAATCATGCTTATCTTATGTGATATGAATAATGTGTTTTTAGTATATCTAATGTTAAATGATTATATTTAGTCTAATCACACTTTCATAAATCGTGAAATGTCGAGTTATGTACGAACACAAAGTTTTGTTATTTTCGATAGAAATATTCCTGTTTAAGAGTAGTTTTGACCCTTATAACATTACAAATGACTTGAGGTTAAAACTCGATAGTTGTATACATGTGAGTTATGGTTGTAACACAACAAACGGTGCATCAAACGTATGTCCGAGTAAGAAGTTAGGCCGAATTTACGAACAAGGGACAAATCTGTCCATTCCCTTTAAGTTGTAAATTGTCTTTTAGTAAACCATATGGCTTATTTTGATTGGATGGAAATGAGGCATGCCTTTTCCGACTTGAAACGCTTCTTTTAACTTATTTCTTCAGCAAATATAACCCTAGGTTCAGTTTTGAGAGATTTAAGCTTAAGGAAAGAGAAGTAGAAGTTAAGGAAGAAAGGATTTGAAGGAAAAGGTAGGAAAACTATTCCAAGAAAATCCTTAAGGTGTTTCCAAGGTAAAATTATGTGTTAATATTGTTTTAATCTTCTATTATACTTATTTCAAAGTATATAAATCGTGAAGTATTGATTAAAATTCAATCATCCTTTGTGATAATAGGTATTGGTTCATAAGTGAGATTGATGATGTTTATAGGTCATATTGCATTGTATTGAAACCCTTTGTATTTAAACTTTCATATCTCTTTGTGTGCTTACTGGAATTAAGAAATTACAATTGGATATGAAAATAGACTCATATATTCTATCATATCAAAAAATTAGAATTTAACTACTTATGGTTAGCCTTTAGTGATGGTTGCAAGTTGGTATATAGTTGTTGTTTGTATATTTCATTTTGGTATGCCCTGAGTTTTGTCAAGCTTTTGAGATAAAAAATGAAGTCCAAATATTATGAAACTTTAATTTTGTGCTATTCAGTATGTGTACTAAATGTGTGTTGAAAATCCTGGAAAGTTATACGGAATAAAAATTATGAAAATTCTTGGAAGTTGAAGGAACAATGGAGGACCTTGTAGGGCAGATTTCTTGTGTTATAAGGAAATGGTCATAACTTGCTCTAGGAGGCTTGAAAAATTACACCATCACTTGTACTGGAAAGTATATTGATATATATTTCCATATTGATAAGGTTGAACACCTGTATTTATACAATTTAGGAATATGGGATGGTTAAGTATGGAGGTCAATAATATGAGGCCATACTGGATACCCCATGAAAGAATCTTTATATCTTCTCCTTCCAAAGGGTATTTTGAGTACATGTTTTATGTGAATATACATGAGAAGTATACTTTAATGTTTACTTGGGATTAGTTATAAATTTCTTATGAGTTATGTTCTACGATTGAATGTTCATAACTCTATCAAGATATATACCATTGTTTTGACTTTACTCATGTTTCTTGGGATTCTACTCAAGTGGAATCATATTGTGGTTGTGTAGTCATTGAAAGTACATAATTATATTAAGATAATACTTATGATTGAGATTCAATACTGGTTTAGTTGGATTAATAGGTGTAAGGGCAAATCAACGAAGTTCAGCTCCACCCGAGGAAAACGTAAATACATAGTCGACAACCAAATGTGAGTGTACTTATTGAGTTGATTTTGGATATGATGTATATGTATTATATGTTGAGATGATATGGATTATGATAAAGTCATGAGATGTTGAGATGTTATGGCTTATTTACAAGCCAAGAGATGTTGAGATGTTATGGCTTTATAAAAGTCAGGATATGTTGAGTTGATATGCAATTCAGGAGATGTTAGGTTATTAAAACCTATGGATATGATTATTTCCTACGGGCAGGAGATGTGGAGTTTTTTAACTCCGGATATGTATATGGCCTAATTTGGCCAAGAGATGGATATATTAATATGTTGAGATGTTAATATAGTAATTTTACTATATATAGATGTAGTACATTCACTAAGTTTTTAAACTCATGGTTTTATATGTTTTCATTTTCAGGTTTTGAAGCTGCCACTACCAAGTCTAGGATGTTGAGTGAATAGTAGTATTGTCTGCTCAGTTTGTTTTGTACATTGTACTAGTTGTAATTAAGTTAAATGGTATGGGAGTTTTGCTTAAATTATGTCTCCTTAAAATGATTGTATTTTTAGTATTTCGCATTTTAACCTTGAAGTTTCTTTAATGTGTATTACCAAATAAATAAATAAATAATAATGTGGTTAGTGAACTTTTGAGTTAATTATATCCTAATGGGGTTAGGGGGTGACATAGGCAGTACTAAACCTCATTTTTATAAAATGGTAGTATAATTTTTAATACTCGTGAAAATAAAATCCAGATATTTTCTTACTCATCTGTCAAATTCACATTATTGTAATAAATATCACAATCATTCAAAATAACAAACTCAATTAAGTAATTATTAAAACTATTTATATCCAATCATCAAAAGAACAATTATCTTTGATAGTAGGGGAATGACAAGAAAACTTCTTTTATAACCATATTAGGTGATTTGATACTCCCACTAATTTCACCATTCTTTAAAGAATTTAACATTTTCTATTTCAATAGTAAATAGTGTACTCTCTTGAAAGTGTAGAGACATAATTCTAAATTTCAATTCTTTTAATGAATTCTAAATCCATGCGTGTATTATACATTTCAAATCATGCGGGATGTCAAATTGGGTAAGTAAAGTGGGATTCATATACTACATTTGTAATCATATATATTCATTTTCGCGTGAATAAATATTATGGAGATACCAACATTATTACGTTTAACTTGTGGTTTTATTACGACATGATCTATGTGGGCCCACTATCCAAGGACTATAAACTCCCACTTGGGCTACATAGATCGTTTTAAAATTATAAAATCTTAAGAGCTCAAACATGAGTGTCAAGATTCATAAGTGACAATCAAAAGATAATCTACTTTATTAAACCATCATAGAAAGACCAGATTTAAATGGTGTGATATTCAATTATGTCACAAAATTGAAAAGCTAATTTGAAATTCAACATTATGATATAGGATCAGAATGATTTTTCTTATTAAAGCTTTATCAAAAATATAATTGTACAAGTCACTAATGAGAACACCATAATTAAGAAAATATATTTTCATATAAACTTAAAAAGATCTTTTGTATCATCAAGAAAAATATCTCAAGATAAAATTGAGAAAAAATATTTTGAAAGGTAATTAAGTTTTTTTTAATGATTCCAAAATAACATAAGAAAAGGAATCCATGATGTAAATTTTTGTCTTGCAAGCATCCTAAAATGATTTAGAATTATTTTTTGTAGCATCCCAGTTTTGATAAATTAAACAAATTATATCGCTCATACCAAACGACACATTATAACTCACACAATATAGCTTAAAATATGTATGTTACATAATGGGTACTCACATTTTAATCTCTAACTTGTGAGATTTTACATTAACTTTATGCCTAATCCGTTTAAGAAATTTTTCAAATTTATAAAAGACTATCACAGACTAATTCATCAAGAGCGGGTTCCTCAAGTAAAACTAAATTATAAGTATTTAACATTTTTAAGTGAAACTTAGATTCTTCATTTCACTCTAATGAGATAATACAATTAATGAGATAAATGGCTTACTACATGAATACTTTATGGAGACAACTTGTATATTAATGAAATTTTATTAATGTTGACTTTATTTTGTAATAACTTTTAATATTTATATTTGACTTTATTAGGTACTATGTTATGTAATTTAGATGGACATGTTATCTATAATAATCTTTCACCACTGAATTGCATAATTTCTTAATATTGATTTCGGTTACTTAAAATCAACTTCGTTGGGAAATTATGTTGCTTGAGGAAATAAACCAGATGTATCTAATTAATTGTGACACCCCGCTTAGAATATTAACGGGTAGCCAGCCCTATACTAAAATAATCAGGATTCTCAAGTGGATCATTCTCAGCATCTACTGACGATTCTAAAAATATGCACGGCTAACTACCCGCTACCACACAAAGAGGGTATCAAATATTTTAAAAACATTTTATTTAAAACCAACCATGTAATAACTGACCAACAACATCACATCTAAATATGAGAAGAGATAGTCACATGCTCAAATAATATAAAAGAGGCTAATAAAAGAGTACAACAAAATGTACAAGATACAATACCCGAATATGCTGTCGGGTCACAGAAAATACAGTAATCTGAGAGAGACAATATAAAAGTGCTACACTACAACACTTGCGTATAAACCCGATACACATACTCAACCCTAATCAGGATACACAAAAGATAGAAATCAACTATATCAAAATACCGCAACAGTCCGCTACTGCCACAGCTCCACGAATACACTGGATGGATAATAACGATGGCATCCTTGCGGAGGAACACCTAGAATAATACAATATATATACATAGCAGGAGAAAATATAAATGGGTCAGATCCCGTGGTGAAAACATTTTATAGCAAGTGTATTAAAATGCATAATAATTATAAATGCATTATGACATGATTAAGGTGGAGTCGCACTCTCCATAAAATCCAATCACCTCTCAACTAAAGTGCGCAAGTAAACGTATGCTCATGATCTCCAATTAATTTATCAAATCAATCTAAGGCCAAAGTAATCTAACTAACTCCCAATTTACACTCATCTAAATTCCATCTAAATCATATCCTTCAATTTCTAATATTATTGATCTCAATTATTCGTTCTCTTTCTAAACATATAAAATATACATAAACATTCTCTATTACTAGAATTTCTGATATTCTAGTCATTGACATAATTATAAATGAGTTATTAGCATCTAAGTGCTAAGGACTAAATTTCTGATATTCTCCCAATTCTCAATACTGCACTGCATTTCGTGCGTGGGACGTCTCGCAAGCGAAATCTAAACAGGGACCCCCCCCAATACACTACTCTTGGCAGTATTGATTATCAAGATTCATTTCTCCCTCAATGCATGACGTGTATAACCCAAATTCTCTTATTCCAAAAGTGATTTATTAATTATTCTCAATTCTCAACAGTGCAAGGCGTTTCGTACGTGGGATGTCTCGCAAGCGAAATCCAAACAAGGAACCCCCCGATACACTACTCCTTGGCACTGTCGATCGTCGAGATACATACTATGTATATAAATATGAGCACTAAGGACTGACTTCTCCTCACTCCCAACATTGCATTGCCTTTCGTGCGTGGGACGTCTCGCAAGCGAAATCCAAACAAGGACCCCTCCCCCCCCCCCCCCCCCCCCCGATACACTTCTCCTTCGCAATGTTGGTCGTCGAGGTCCGTTAATCCCTCAATACCCAAAGTACTAAGCACACCGGCATAAAAATAACCACCCCAACGAGCTATAAATCGAGGATGCAGGTTCTCAATGCTATCATCTTCCAGGAATTACTCACTTTATCCCAGGTTACCGTATACCGGACTATTATCACACCGCCATGGTAAAATAACCAATCAAACGTACGGGAAGCAACCATAGTTCCTCCCTGGCAATGAAACGAAATATACCCACCACGTCTCACCCCTAATAAACCTCATACAATAATAAATGGACGCTATGGCATGGGGAATATCCATACTCTGCTCATCGAGCCAGGGTACTCACCCTCATCGTGCAACTTCCCAATTATAGCAAGGAGGGGGTATGTTTCACTTATATATATATATCATTCACATAAGATATACATATATCATCACATTATATAAATATATACTATCACATAAGGTATATATATCACACTATTACATAACCATAGTACGCTCTTAGGCGTAAGTGAAATAATTTCATAATTTAGTATATTTAACTCTCGATATACTATTCGTCAATAACTCACATAACTTCCCCACTTAGTACACACCAAACTATTTCTCACTTGAAGTTCACACCTCAGTTTTATTTATATGAATCGTCTCTCAATTCTATTTACGTTGAGGATATTCTCTATATCCTAATTCACCTCGATCAACATTTCTCATTTATATGAAATATCTCCCAAGTTAATTAGCGTTAAGGATATTTTCTATATCCGTATGCACATCAATACACATTTATAATTTTTAATCCAAAATATGGTTCAATTGATTACATGAACCTTTAAAGTTATCCCATTTTTGGTATTTGATTCTAAAATCCAACATCAATAAGCGCATTCTCACTCTTTTATATAATTCCATAATTATCTCCAAATAGAACTCTCAATGGTAGTGGGCTTCCCCACTAGTCGGTACAATACTCTCCAATCGGTATTCTCTCGAACTAAATCAATATGACTCCAATAATTTCTTATAAGGGAAACTCCCTAAAAGTCTCCAAAACAAATTTCTCATAACGCCTATAGAGCTTCCCAATCGATAAGCTCAAATGAAATGGGACGAAACTCACCCTAGAAAAACATCCCCAAAACTGTCCTGTTTCCGAATCAATACGCTCCCAATCCGAATTGATTCGGCCCAAAAAATCGATTCGGCCTCCTAGGAGAACCGATTCGGGTCATAAAACCTGGGCTTCTATCTCAGGATGAATCGATTCGGGTTGAATCTGAATCGATTCGGTCACTCAGACCTGGGCACCTGCAACTATCCGGATCGATTCGGTAAGGGGCCGAATCGATTCAGCCTATCAGAAGGCACGGAAATGGCTATTTCTTCAAAGCCAAAAATACCCAAAATTCATTTTAATCATCTTCTAACCATTTTTATTCAACCCAAACATAATATTAACATCAAATCTCATCATATAACTCAACCCAACTAATTTCATACCCTCAAATTTATTTATACACCTCAAATGCAAGATTTACCCAAAAATCTAGGTTTTGACAATTTAAACCTAAAATCCATAAATTTGATCCACAAATCATGAAATAAATGATACACAACAATTATTTAGCAAGTTTAATCACTTTCCTGAAGTTCGTAAGGTCTGATTCGTCCTCAAGATCGCGAAATGGCCAGAAATCCCACTTTTCTCCTCTTTCTCCTCTTCTTTTCTTCTTCTCTCTTTCTCTCTCTTTCTTTCTCTTTCTCTCTAAGGAGAACTGTTTCTCACGTAGGCTTTTAAGCCTTGTCTCCCAAGATACACAACTTTAAATGACTCGGTAACTTTAATTCGAGCCAAATGAACTTAAAACATTTCGGAACCCAAATAGACCCCAAGTACAGTCATTTCGACTTTCTCGACCCTTTTGGAAACAATGGCACACTCAGAATCGTCATACGAATCACTTTATAACATCTTCAAATTTTGACCTCAAATGCGAATTTAATTATTCTCCAATAAAAATAATATTTATTCCTCCCAAAAATACAGAAATTATAGTCTAAAAAATCTCGAGTCGTTACAGACTTCCCCACTTACAAGAATTTCGTCTTCGAAATTAAGCTAAGCCTAATACTTGAAAGTTCAACTAGTCTCTACTACACTTATCCTCCCTAACACTATACCCAAACCCCCCACTTCTCACGACGAATTTATTTGAATTTATTATAAAACCTATTATTAACCAATAGGGAGCCCATACACCCTTTATTCGAGCTCTACTCGTAAAAACCCAATTAGGCTTCACTTGTCTCAAAAGTTCCACCATTCAAAATATAATAAATTACACTAACATAATAATAATATAACAATTTTGAAGGCTCCAAGGATTTAACTCCTCTCAATTCCTGACATTCGCTACTTTCATGCGGGGGAGGTCTCGCAAGCGAAATCAAAACAAGGAACCATCCCAATACACTACTATGTAGCGATGTCGGGGATTGAGAGTTTGTGAAATCCGGACTAGAGTTTAAAATATTTTTGTGAAAATCGTTTTTGATATGGCCCAAGGGCCTATACAAAGTTTTATTTTGCAGTTTTATTTTAAAACAGTTTGTGTCTTTCAACATTTATATAAAATACCTTATGCCCATGGCACAAGGTCTTAGCAATCATCATACACATAATAACATATAGATCACAACATTAGCATAATTATGAGCTAAAATTCTCTCACTCAACAATAATCTAATAAATTATGAATCATTCGAGTAATAATCTCTCGCATCATATTAACATATTGCCATACACTAGGCTCTTCCATAGTTGGAATACAACAAATAAATAAGTCTAGCACGACTATAAAAATAAGTAGCTTTATCATTACTACTTAACGCATTACAACAATTCTTGCACTCACAAAAAAGTTATAGCTCTCTTTCTAGTACATTACAAAATAATCTAGTTTCTCAAAAGATGATAACATAAGAGCCTCACTCGCTCAAACTTCCCTTTTGAGTCATTCCATATATAATAGGGTTATAGCACTACCTTCTCATAAGTATCTCCCTACGATATCCACAAAACTTCATATTGTATAATCCTATTCACAAAGGAAAATAACTTACATCATACCTCACTAGTCCGATTTCCTCTCCTCGTCATTGGGTTCCCACACAAAGTCCCCTCACCTAAAATGACCTCCAATCTGCTGTAAGGGTTGCACTTCCAAAACTTACTCAAAATGTGGTCCTCTACCTCTTTTAGGACAATCTCTCTTTCTATGACCTATTTCCTTTCAAAAGAAACATCTACCCATAAATCCTCTCGGGCCACCTTGAGGAACAAAACACCGTTGCGACCCTCGACAATCCTGCTTATACCCTCTGGCATTACTATCATTCTCTTCGCTAGACCTACTTGATGAACCCGAATCTCCAAAGTTCTTACCGCCTCACGAACGATGAAGATATTTATGACACTATAACAGTGCCTCACTCACTACCTCGGTGAAAGTCACTAATGCTGGGCTCTCTAACAAATGCTGTCGAATTTTCCCATTTAAGCCTCGCATGAAGTTTAATATATGCTTCTCTTTCGTATTTACCTCATCAGGTACTAACTTCGCCCATCGAGTAAATACTTCTTCATATTCTGCCACCGTTATATTACCTTGAAACACATCCATCAATTCCCTCCTCAAATCCTTCTGAATCAGGGAAGGAAAATACCTTCTATAAAAGAGTTCCCAAAAATCTGTTATAGGCAATGTATCTCTCTATTCTGACGTGGTGATAAACTCACACCATTGGAGGGCTTCTCCCGTTAACTTAAAGGTGGCTAAAAATTTCTTATGCACCTCACTACACTCAACCATACGGAGGTGCCCCTACATACTATTCTTCCATTGACTTGCAGCCATTGCATCAACTCCCACTAAAAACTCTGGAGGATGGCCCTTACTAAAATCTTCCCAAACTCCTTCTCACAAAGATGGTCCTGAATGGGTTTGGGTTGCTTGAACTGCAGGTTGCTATGCCATCGTAGAAATGGCAGCAGTTACTGCTTGTGCCACAATATTGGCAACTTCATCTGTAGTCATAATTATGGGAGGCAATTGGGGTTCCACACCCTCGGCCCCTTTATTTTCCCTGACTGAATGACCTCTCTTCAGTGGCATCTGAAACAAGAACAATCATATCAGAACGAATTTCAAATGTTTTCTCATCATAGAAGAAATATGGACGTATGAACACAACCGTCCTAATAATAAGGCTCTACATCAAGAACGCTTGCGGAAGATCGCAGTAACCCACACAGATCCTAAATACACTATAACCTGATGCTCTGATACCACATGTGACACCCCGCTTAGAATAATAACGGGTGGCCATCCCTATACTAAAATAATCAGGATTCTCAAGTGGATCATTCTTAGCATCTACTGACGATTCTAAAAATATACACGGATAACTACCCGTTACCACACAAAGAGGGTATCAAATTTTTTTAAAACATTTTAATTAAAACCAACCATCCAATAACTAACCAACAACATCACATCTAAATATGATAAGAGACAGTCACATGCTGAAATAATATATAAGAGGCTAATATAAGAGTACAACAAAATGTACAAGATGCAATACCCGAATATTCTGTCGGGTCACAGACCGTACAGTAATCTGAGAGAGACAATATAAAAGTGATACACTACAACACTTGGGTATAAACTCGATACACAGAATGAACCCTAATCTAGATACACAAAAGATAAAAGTCAACTATATCAAAATATCGCAACAGTCCGCTACTACCACAGCTCCACGAATACACTGGATGGATAACAACGATGGCGTCCTTGCAGAGGGACACCTGGAATAATACAATATACATACATAGCAGGAGAAAATATAAACGGGTCAGATCTCGAGGTGAAAACATTTAATAGCAAGTGAATTAAAATGCATAATAATTATAAATGCATTATGACATGATTAAGGTGGAGTCACACTCTCCATAAAATCCAACTCACCTCTCAACTAAAGCGCGCATGTAAACGTATGCTCATGATCTCCAATTAATTTCTCAAATCTATCTTAGGGAAAAGTAATCTAACTTACTCCCAATTTACACTCATCTAAATTCCATCTAAATCATATCCTTCAATTTCTAATATTATTGATCTCAATTATTCGGTATCTTTCTAAACATATAAAATATACATAAACATTCTCTTTTACTAGAATTTCTGATATTCTAGTCATTGACATAATTATAAATGAGTTATTAGCATCTAAGTGCTAAGGACTAAACTTCTCCCAATTCTTAATACTGCACTGTGTTTCGTGCATGGGACGTCTCGCAAGCAAAATCCAAACAAGGAACCCCCTGATACACTACTCCTGGCAGTATTGATTATCAAGATTCATTAGGCCCTCAATGCGTGATGCGTATAACCCAAATTATCTAATACTATAAGTGATTTATTAATTATTCTCAATTCTCAACAATGCACGGCATTTCGTGCATGGGACGTCTCGCAAGCAAAATCCAAATAAGGAACCCTCTCGATACGCTACTCCTTGGCACTGTCGATCGTCGAGATGCATACTATGTATATAAATATGAGCACTAAGGAATAACTTCTCCTCACTCCCAGTATTGCACTGCGTTTTGTGCGTGGGATGTCTCGCAAGCGAAATCCTAACAAGGAACCCCTCGATACACTACTCCTTGGAAATGTTGGTCGTTGAGGTCCACTAATCCCTCAATACCCAAAGTAGTAAGCACACCAGTATAATAATAACCATCTCAACAATCTATAACTCGAGGATGCAGGTTCTCAATTCTATCATCTTCCACGAATTACTCACTTTATCCCATGTTACCATATATCGAACGATTATCACACTGCCATGGTAAAACAACTAATCAAACTTACGGGAAGCGGCCATAGTTCCTACCCGGCATATGAAACATGCCCACCATGTCTCACCCCTAATAAAAATCATACAATAAGAAATCGATGCTATGGCCTGGGGAATATCCACACTCTGCTCATCGAGCTAGGGTGCTCACCCTCATCGTGCAACTTCCCAATGATAGCAAGGAGGTGGTATGCTTCACTTATATATATATATATATATATATATATATATATATATATATATATATATATCATTCACATAAGATATACATACATCATCACATCATATAAATATATACCATCACATAAGGTATATATATCACACTATTACATAACCATAGTACGCTCTTAGGCGTAAGTGAAATAATATCATAATTTAGTATATTTTACTCTCGATATACTATTCGTCAATAACTCACATAACTTCCCCACTTAGTGTACACCATACTATTTCTCACTTGAAGTTCACACGTCACTTCTATTTATATGTATCGTCTCTCAATTCTATTTACGTTGAGGATATTCTCTATATCCTAATGCATCTCGATCAGCATTTCTCATTTATGTGAAACTTTTCCCAAGTTAATTAGTGTTAAGGATATTTTCTATAGCCGTATGCACATCAATCAGCATTTATAATTTTCAATCCAAAATATGGTTCAATTGATTATATGAACCTTTAAAGTTATCCCCCTTTTGGGTTTGATTCTAAAATCCAACATCAATAATCGCATTCTCACTCTTTCATATAATTCCCTTATTAAATAGAACTCTCAATGGTAGTGGGCTTCCCCACTAGTCGGTACAATACTCTCCAATCGGTATTCTCTCGAACTTAATCAATATGACTCCAATAATTTCTTATAAGGGAAACTCCCAAAAAGTCTCCAAATTTTTTTTCTCATAACACATATAGATATTCCCAATCGACAAGCGCAAATGAAATGGGATGAAACTCACCCTAGAAAAACATCCCCACAACTATCCTCTATTAGAATCAATTCGATCCCAATCCGAATCGATTCGGCCCAACGAATCGATTCGGGTTGGGGCCGAATCGATTCGGTCACTCAAACCAAGGCACCTCCAAGTATCCGAATCGATTCGACCTATCAGAAGGCACGAAAATGGCTATTTGTTCAAAGCCAAAAATTCCCAAAATTCATTTTAATCATCTTCTAGCCATATTTCTTCATCCCAAACATATTATTAACGTCAAATCTCATCATAGAACTCAACCCAACTAATTTTCTACCCTCAAATTCATTTGTACACCTCAAATACAAGATTTGCCCAAAAATCTAGGTTTTGACAATTTCAACCTGAAATCCATAAATTTGATCCACAAATCATGAAATAAATGATACACAACAATTATTTAGAAAGTTTAATCACCATGCCTGAAGTTCGTAGGGTCTCATTCCTCCTCGAGATCGCAAAATGGCCGGAAATCCCACTTTTTTGCTCTTTCTCCTCTTCTTTTCTTCTTCTCTCTTTTTCTCTCTTTCTTTCTCTTTCTCTCTAAGGAGAATTGTTTCTCCAGTAGGCTTCTAAGCCTTCTCTCCCAAGAGACACAACTTTAAATGACTCGATAACTTTAATTCGAGCCAAACGAACTTAAAATATTTTGGAACCCAAATAGACCCCGAGTACAGCCATTTCGATTTTCTCGACCCTTTCGGAAACAATGGCACACTCAGAATCATCATACGAATCACTTTCTAACATCTTCAAATTTTGACCTGAAATGCCAATTTAATTATTCTCCAATAAAAATAATATTTATTTCTCCCAAAAATACATAAAGTATCGTCTCAAAAATCTAGAGTTGTTTCATTAATGTCTTTACATATATAAGCACAATGAGTTATTACTACATTTTTTATCCTTAAATTTAATATTCAAAGGTGTGACTACCAAACTATCCATTATATGATTATCTCATTATTTTATGGATTGTATAATAATTTTAACAAGCATTAAAATTTTCGAAAGTCATAAATTGACGGCGTGCTTATAAATTAAGGAAGGTTATAGACTATTTAGAGAAACCGATACTAAGCTTAATAAACAAACATATTTCCCCTTAATATTAACTTCACCATTGCAACTGGACTCCTTGGAGCAACCAAATCACGACAGCTTAATCATAATGAAATTATTAATAATTCGAACATTTAAAATCATATTTCAACTTTTTAGAGAAACTAAAAGATAACATTTGAATGTTATCACAAAATTTACCATTTACAGTTTATTAGATTAGACCACTTTGGTGGAATCGTAACGTAATCGTGATATTAATACCGATATGACAACCTTAAGTCATGCTTTTAACAGTCCATTATTCATATCGGATATAATAATCATATCCACATTAATCTAATATTTATAATTTTAAGGACCGAATTAAACTTCACTTAAATATTAAGTTCAAGCAAAAATTAAAATCCTTCGAGGTTAAATTGATGCAAAAGAATATTACTCATTAATGTTCATTTCATAATAGTAATTTTACCATTGAAAAATGTTACAATGAATAAGTCACATTATCATTGCATCAATAATTTAACATCCATAATTATATTTGGGCATACAGATAATCAATTTTATACGCACTAATTTTATATTTAAAATAGTATACTAGGTCACTTTGATGGAAACCTATTCTAACATAATGTAAATATTAATTTCAAAACCTTAACCATAATTGTAGTAGTCATAGTAATATTTGGCATATACCAAAAATATTATGATAGCCAAATAAGGTAAGACAACTAATATATTTATTAAAACACATAAAATGGAAAAATACTAAATTTTCAATAATGAGAAAATTTGAGTAATCATTACAAAAGAGTTAAGAAAACTCTTAAAATAATCTCCATTAAGAAGAATTTAAAAAAATTGGAGAAGGAAATTGTCATCTACTTTATTACCAAGTATAACAAATTTAAGGTTTTGAGTGCTTAAACGTGTTGAAATAGACAAAACAACACTCTGCATAAAAAAATAGTGTGTTTTTATCATTAGATCATTTCGGATTGATATTAAATTTAATTAAACTTCGAGTAAGTCGACAATTTTAATCCCAATCATTTCTTATTAGAGTCATAAAAGAAATTGTCACTAAAAATGTCTTAAAATTTTAATTTTATAGTTTCATAAAATAAGAAGATTTAAAGACATAATTAAATTTTCACAAAGGAAAATCACAATAAAGGAACCAAATCCAATTTTAATTGGGTTATAAAAATATTTGGAGCCCAACAATCTCAATAAAATTTTCTTTTATGTGATTATACAAATATTCCAATTAATTCATTTGGTTGCATTCACAGAGATTGTAAATTTGTTTATCCTCAATTGTGCATTCAATATTTAATTCATAGAGTTGTGACACCCTACTTAATTAAATTCCGGTTGATCATGCCTTTATCAAATTAAATCACTATTTACATATGGTTGATTCTTACCATCACTGTCGCAACATTATTAATTAGTGACCACCAATATTTTAATTAATCCGGTGCCAAATTTTATCTTATAATTTAATCCAAACCCAACAAGTGTAATAATAATCCAAATAACCAACACAATATAAGATATTCTAATAATGCCACAAATATATAATATGAGAGTTAGCCGAATAATATCGACTAAGACAAGCAAAACAACATAAGTCCAAAGTATGCAAAGCATAGCCAATACATGTTAAACCAAGAGTAAAGAGTACATAAGCCAGGGGCAACATACCCAAAGTACAACTGAGACCATCCCTATATTGATGAGAATGAAACAGGCGTCTGATACAAAATCCCGTAGCACCCAGATGTACCGCAACTACGTACCCTACAATAAGTTCAAGCCTCGCGCCCCTGTGATAGGACACCTAAAAGGTTTTGAAAATATTTTATAGAAAGGGTTAGAAACCAAAACATTTAAAAATATTTAGCAATTGAATTTAATTACAGTAAATTAAAATGCATAAATGCTCTCCATATTTATGTTAGTGTCATACACTCTCTTGAGGACCACCTCACCACTCAACTAATGTGCACACCTAATGTACTTCTATATAACCCACCTAGATATCTGCCCCGTAACTAGTCTTGTCATATGTATATCCTACTTCCCCCACTACAATATCCCAAGTAAGTTTAACATATGAGTTATAAGTTATTAATTACACTAACTTATATAAATATTTTCTCATTTCATACCATATAACATTCTCAAAACTTATATAATTAAAAATAACTCTCATCATGTATTTACCTATATATAAATGTGTCGTATATAAATAATATCATATTACAACATTCACACACATGTCGTAGACGTAACCATCCTCCTGAGTAGTCTTTCATTGGATGCTCTCTAAGTGCTATCATCTATGGGTACAGTCATCCACCCAGAATCCTCACTCAGTGCGCTCCAAACAGAAAAATAAAGCGCATAGCAGGCGAACGTAGTTCCCCCTCAAAATGAGACCGACCCATACCCCAAAGCGTCTCATCCCTAACCACAGACGCTATGACCTGGGGACTATACTCTCCCTGCATTCACTAGCCAGGGGATTCACCCACATCGCTCAACGTCCCATGATAGCACTAGAGTAGGTATGTTTTCCTATAAATATTATACACACAAATATATATATATATATACACACACACACACACTACACATCACCGCATATATATATATATATATATATTAAATCCAGGCTACTCGTGTAGAATATTTGTAACACCATCCTAACATATTCAAGTCTATAATCCAACCAAATTTCAATTATTCACATGCTAATTAATTTCATTATCTTCGTGTTACTCAACCAAATATACCCAAACTATCTCTCTTGGCCATAAATTTAAAATCCCCAAATCATTAATCAATTTCTTTCAAATAATTTTGCCCACTTAATTTGTAAGGTTCATAATTAAACAATTTAAACTTTATATTTCAATTTGGATTTATCCCCTAACAATCCATGGGTAATTTATACAATTTAAACCCTAAATTATGACCCAAAATTTAGATTTACCCAAAACATGAACCATTTACAAAGAATTAACAATCAGGCCTGAATCAGGGGACGGGAAGAATCTGTCAATATAAAGAGACATTGTTCAAGTGACTACCCCTATCGTTTGACCGACTTCGGCTATTGTTTGAATGTGACACCAGGTCGTTCGAACGACACTAGTGTTCTTTCTCTTCTATCGTTTCCAGAAAACCCATTCCGCCATTATATATTAAAAACCTTTGTTTCTGCCAAGGTTCTAAAAAACGCGAGGCATGATCGAGGCATGGAGGCCAAGCCTTGAGCCTTAGAATCCGAGGCGGGCCTTAGGCGTAAAAAGGCGTGAAAATGAATTTAGGCATACTGAATATATTTTAATATTATTAACCATAACAAGGCTATTAAAATACTAAAATTGTACACATCATAAAAATATGTCTGAATATATGCAAATTAAAATACTATTTGATTATTTTAGATGCGATAATGGTCCTGTTAGTAAAAAAATTCTTTAAAAGGCGATATCGTTTTCACTAAAGCATTGTTAGTTTTAGAAAAAAGTGCGCCTTAAGGGTTTTACCAAGAATAAGGCGTACAAAACTTAAGGCGGGGCGTTTCTCCCAAGCCTTAATCCTAGGAGGATTTTTTAGAACAATGGTTTCTGCAAAAGATTTTAACCCCTAAACCTTCCAAGATTTATCCTAAATTCACCCATTTGATTTTCTCAATCTAAATACATCATATACACAAACTGGGGAATCATCATCCACATATTCTTATCATCTATATAGATTTTTAAATCACAATCATGAAATCCCCAAATTCAATTATGGAACTAACCCTAACATCTTAATCAATTCACACCTTCTATAATATGAATAGGAAAAAAGGCAAAATTAATCATAATGCAAGTTAAATCACTTGCCTTAGGGTTTGTAGAATAAGATTCTTCGATGAACATGATGGGTTGATTTAGGGGTATCCTCTCTTATTCTTGGTTTAATCTCTCCAAATCTCCTCTAGTTCCTCCATTCTTTTGAATCTCCTTAATTTGGTCTTCTAAAAATGAATTAGGGTTCCCACACCCTCTCATAATTAGGGTTATTTACTGAAATCTCGTTTTTGGGCTTATGAGCCTTCTAAAAAGGGCTCAAACGCTTATTTGGGAGCTCAAATGTGTCTTGAAAAGTCCTGAAACCCATAATATACATATGACCACTCTTTTCGAACTATTTCGACCCTAGTGGACTCAACCGCACGCTCAAAATCTCCATCCGGATAATAATTTTTAAATGTTAACATTCACTCATTAACTAATTAAATTCTCTCACTATTTAAATAATACTAATTAATTTAATTGTTATTAAATTACGACCACTTAGTAATTTAACAATTACCAAATTAATTACTTAAAATAAATGCCCAAAATTATGAGGTGTTACAAGAGTATGAAAAAAAATTACTTTCGTGGAACAAACACGTACACACATATTATGTAATGTACGTAAAAATAACATCTCCCAAAAATATTATATGCAAAACCTAATGGATAATCAAGGGTCCAAATATAGATGCATACACAATAATCTAATATTTATAACTATAAATTAATGCACTTTAATGTCTTTCTAATCTAACATCATATGAATATTAATGTCGAAACATTAATTCATAATTATATTAGGACCACTTGGCAACCAAATATAGATTATACAATATAATCAGATTTATCGAAAATGTTATTGTCAAACCCATAATAATACATCTAATATTCAAAACTTTATATTGGACATTTTCATTAATACAAAATAATACATAGCAAGAATATTATAATAACCATTTAATGATAAAAAGTATATATTTAGTGACTTATAATATAAAATATAGGAAAGTAATTTATTTTTTTCAAAAATGAAAATTTTTGAGTCATCACTACAATAACATAAACATTCTCTTCAGGATCACTCTCCAATTCGCAGAATTGTAAAATCAATTTTTAAGCGAGAGTTATTAGCATTGACATTATTACCAAAAATGACAAAAGCGTGATTTTAGGGGTATGAACAATAGCTGCCGAGATAGGGTGGTGCCCATTATAAACAATGGTTTTTGTTTATTTTAACGTTTCCATGTGACCATATGAATTTCATAAAATTCTTAGCCAAAAAAATTTATTACTAAAAAAATTCAGTAATTCACTAATTTTTTTTACCGAGATTCTTTTTGTAGGCAAAAACACATAATGGAGAATCATCTAATCAGAAACCTAAGCTTTGATACCACATGTAAACATAATCAAAAGGACATATAATTAATAATTTTATATGATCTATATATTTAACATGTGAATATTCAATTATACGCGTTAATTGTTCTTTAATCATTTCAAATGTTATGTATTATATATTTAACGCTAGGATCTTAGATCATTGTGAAAATCACACATGATCATTATACGAAAGATAAAACGATATTATAATCACATACCTCCATTATGTCACAATTGAAAATTTTGGCGGAGCAGTCGATCTTTACAATGTACGATCGAGTTAATTTTTGGACTACGACTTCATCTTATCTTTGGCAAAATCTTGTTCCTGTTTCAGTGCATTCCAAGGGCTAGATATCCTTATATGGTCAAAACACTATTGCAAAATTAACTGTCTCTTTATGAATTTAGATTTCTCTTGCATATCCTATAATTTCATTATGTTGTCTTTCAGTGTGTTTGAATGATGAAAAATCAGTCACTTATTTATAAGTAGGGACAGGGCCCGAATCTCTAACAATCAATTAATCTCAACAGTCCACCAAGGTGTACCACCAAAGAATCCTTCTGACTCTTGGTATTTAGAGTACATCCTTCCATTAACAAAAGTTACTCTTAGTATTAATATAATTATGGAGCACATTATGTAGAATTATTCATTGAAATGATTTTGACATCTCGTTCTCGATATCACTTAAGTTTGACTTATACATTTTCTTTTTATTCTCCTCACTCTTATTTCTCTCAATCCTTTTAAAGTGTGCAGGAAACACATTCACGTGATGACCAATGCCACCACAACCAAAATACATGGAATTTACTTTCTTGTAATCACCCTTCTAAAAAAAGACTTATGTTTAGAAGACTTATATGGGTTTATTCAATCTTCTTTTCATTTTTGAATTTATTTCTATTTTTATAAAACTTTCCAAAACCTATAAAAACACGTTCCATGTATACTTCAACATTCTCTTTCGGGTTTTCAACACCTTTCTCACAAACACTCTCACTTGACTCAACAACAAATACCAAGTACTTTTTCGATTTCGAAATAAAAATAATTTCTTCATAATTATAAAGTTGAAGTGATTCAACAAGATCTTCAAGACTATGTATTGGTGTCCTTGACTTCATTCAAAATATCAACTTTTGTAGAGAATTTAGAAGCGAAGGTTCTAAGAAGATTTTTCACAACCTTATTTTTTGAAATCTTCTCACTTAAGTGGAAAGACACATTTATAAACTTCGTCAAACTAGTATAGTAGAAATTGAAAAATTCACTATCCTCCATTTTCATGGTTTCTAATTTTATTGTGATATGTTGCAATTTTGAACATTTCACACCTGACGTTCCCTTACGAGTAGCTCTCAAGATATACCATGCTTCCTTGGCTTCTCTTAATTGAGAATGTAATTGTACTCTTGAGTACTCACCAAAGCAAATCGAGTAGTCAAATCAATCGAGTTAAAGTTGCAATCAACAAATTCGTCCTTTGTCCACAAAAATATAGATTTCTTCACCCTAAATGAATCTTTTGTTGTGGTAGGGTACATCCAATCTTCTTTAACACTCATCCACACGTATTCATATTTCGATCTAGAATGCGCTCTAATTTTTACTTTCAATGCCCATAGTTTAAGTCATCAAAGTAAGGTGGACAATATGTGGAGCTAGAATAAAAAAATTAACCAATAAAAGCAAAATTATAACAATTCACAAAAATAAGCAAGTATTTGAACAAAATTCAAATAACACACAATAAAGCAAGATCTACGCATGCACGTTAATTCTATTCAAATGATCACTTAGCTCTGATACCATTTGAAGGTATTTGTGTGTTAATACTCAAGTAATCCTCTACAACAAAGGGAATAGTTTTGAATGCATCATAAGTCAATGTTTTGAATTTCATGAAATGCTACCAATATTAAATTATCAACATTTGATTTGATAAAAACCTTTTCAAATGACTTGGTTAACTCACACGAGATTAAATTAAGTGAATCCAGAGGTGAAACCTAGATCTAACACACTTAATCATTTATGAGGAAAATTCACAAGATGCAAACCTGATATACGTGATGTGTGTGATTAATCATGTGCATACAAATACAAAATATACGTAACCAAGCATAAGACAAGGTTTATGAGGAAAAATTCCAATCTAGGGGTAAAAACCTCAACGCACTCTAATTCTCATTTATACATGAAAATCAATTTTACTAAAGACAAAAATGTATCTCAAAAAATATATATCGTGTAGTCACCTATGAACCTCTAAACTTCACCCTATAGTCAATGAGAATCCAATAGCAAGCTCCATATCATGAACGAAGAAGTCCATTCTTTTCCTTGAAAGCCACACCACACTAAAAAATCTTTAATAATTCGGAATGCTGATGTAGAATTAATTGACAAGGGATAGTGTGGAGATCTTATTAAATCCACTCTTAATTCTGTCAATTTTTTTTAAATGGAATATAGAACAAAGTTTGGAAAGTGTTTAAACAACAAGTGAGACTTGGTTTTGAATAGAGATAACTCTAAACATTGAAAATATCTTAGAGGGATATTACAATTGTGTAAATTTTAGATCTTAAAAAAATGGGAGGGATATTAGACTTTAAATTGATATTTTTTAAAATATGTGGCCACTAGGTGCATGGGTCGAGTTTGTCATCCGCATGATTCTTACCAGTATGGAATCGTGGTAATGGCCATGCACATGGGCTTACTTGGCAGCCGTGAGAATGTCGTAGTGCGCACATGATTAATATAGATCCATCACTACACGAAAATTGGCAGACAGTTACGGCGGCCTAGTCATGGTCTTGGTCCGTGACCAACTGTTCATGGCCCAAAGTCGTGACCAAAATGAAAAAAAGCGTTACCAGCTCCATGGCCATACAATGTCGTGACTCTTAATAGATCTAGTAATGGATATCGGCCATGACTATGGTGGGTCACGACCATAATCTGTGCCCATGATATGACCAATATGGTGGAAAAATTTGTGACCAACATGGATGAAAAATTATGCCAAATTTCCCTTCGACTATGGTCATGGATTATGGCCATGACCATATCCATGACCATGGCCAAAATTCTAGCCAATGGGGTCATGGATTTTGGCCCGTGATCATTTTGAATTAGTTACACCCAGTCCTATTACAATGGGATGGCCACGGATGATGACGTGAAAAAAGGATCTCACGACTGTTGGTCAAGGCCCAAGTCGTAATCAGTCTCTTTATTTATAAACCCCAAAACCCTTTCAGCCATCTTCACGCCGACGCTCTCTCTCTCTCTCTCAAACCCCCAATATACATGTATATACTGTGTGTGAATATATATATATATATATATATATATATATATATATATATATATATATATATATGTATGTATGTATGTATACGTGTGTATATATATGTAGTGCATGTATATGTATATGTTTATGTGTGTTTATTTTAACCGTAATTAAAATTGAAACCCTAATTTTTAATTCGTACACTATGTTTAAAATTTTTTATTCTTAAACCCTAATTAATGGAAAATTTTCCAATTTTTTAACTCCATTTAAAATTTTTAATTCTTAAACCCTAATATAGTGAGAAACCAGAATTTTGCCCTAATTAGAGGAAATTTTTCCATAACCCCTAATTTAATGAGAAACAACCCTACTTTTGTGAGAGATTGTGATTATTGGTATGTTAGTTTATCATATAGATGATAGAAGGAGTGTGGGATAATTATTGGTTGCTGGTTTGGTTATTGGATTGTGATGTTGGATTGCTTGGATTGATAATAGACATATACTTTCGAACTCTTTCATAATAAATCCTAACAAAATGTGTCTTAACACTTATGACAAGTTCTTGTTTGGATTTCACCTCGGTGAGATCCAACATGCTCAGGATTATAAGAAGGGTAATGATGAATCAATCTAATATACCTTTATACCTTATGTGTTAAAATAAAATAAACTAAAATTCGATTGGTTTAAAAAGAAAAAAATAGTTATTGAATAATTAATGCCTTTATTTGTAGGACTCAAATTCATGCCCTTGTATATTTTTCTGAAAAAATGAGGCACGGTGTAATCACTAGCAACAAGAGTATGGGATATTGCTATTGGACTACAAATATACTTATTTTATTAGTGCGCACCACTTACATGGTACTCCTATTTATTTGTATGGGAATAAGAAGATTGAATGATTTAAATATCTTGCAAATTGTGGAGTTGATCTCCAATAAGAGCATCTGTTCGATCGTATTCTATTTTCCCGACTAGAAAGATGGGATGATGCTAGAGATAATATATTCAATGTACATGATCCCGATGTATACTTGACCTTACTTATGTTGTTAGAGAAGACATAAAAAATTAACTCATTATGGATACAACTACGTATAGAGAACATTGACATAGATGGCGATGTCTTGGGACATATGCATGCCAAATTGAATATTTCCAACAAGTTGAAGAAGATGGGATTCTTAATTCATGTTAATGATATGCACACATCAATCATAGATCTTCATCCTAGTTGTCCACGTGCAAAAATCCATAGGTTATTAAAAATTAATACCAAATGGATGGAGATCAGACATATTGAACATATTTTATAATCTTACTCTGATAGGTATATATATAAGTGTGTGTGTGTGTGTGTGTGTGTGTGTGTGTGTGTGTGTGTGTGCGCGCGCGTATGTATGTATATATATTCATAAACTGATTAGTTAGTTATAAATTCATATTATTATAATTATTTAGTCGCTTATTGATTTTTATTTTTTAGATAACATCAAGTAGCAGTGGATAAAATGACAAGGTGACCCCCCAACGACGATCCTCATCTCGTCCACAATAACAAGAATTCTCATCACCATTTGTCGACCAATTCATAACTCCACAATTGGTTCATTCCACTACTAAGTCTAGAAAACGTGATACTTATAGGAAAAACCCCCGAATATTCCCCAAACGGCCCCGCAAGGGGCATAAACACCTTATACATGACCAACGTAACTTGAAAAAATCATCGCTTAGTCGTGGGACACTCATTTTGAGAATAGGATCAGAAATTGAAAATATGCAGACTTAGGCTTGAAAACGTTCCGCTAGTGAGCCAATACCCTGAAAAACCTTCCAAACGGTCCCTCAAGGGGCACAAACACCTCACTCATGACCAACTTAACTCGTAGCAATCGACTGCATAGTCGGGGGACTCTCAATTTCAGAATAGGATTTGAATTTGAAAATATGTACACTTCAGCTTGAAACCATCCTACTAGTGGGCTAAATGCCCGAACAACCACCAAATAACCCGGCAAGGGGCACGAACACCTCATACGTGACCAATGTAACTCATAGCAATGGACCTCACAGTCATGGCACTCCCGATTTGATAATCGGATACTAAATTATAAAATAGGCACACTTGTGATTAAAAATATGCCGCTAGTGGGCCAAAACCCCGAACAACCCTCAAATAACCCAACAAGGGGAACGAACATCTCGCCCATGACCAAAGTAACTCATAGAAATCGACCACTTAGTCATGGGCCTACCCATTTGAGAATATTACACAAATTTGAAAACAAGCACACTTTGGCTTTAAAACGTTCCGCAAATGGGCTTAAAACCCCGAACACCCCCCAAACGTCCCCACAAGGGGCATGGACACCTCATACATGACAAACTTAACTCACATAAAAAGATAATAGGATCCAAATTTGAAAATAGGCACACTTAGGCTTGAAAATGTGCCGCGAGTGGGACAAAATCCCTAACAACTCCCAAACGGTCCTACAAGAGGCATAAACACTTCGCGCGTTACTAGCGTAACTCGTACCAATCAATTGCATAATTACAGGACTTCAGGTTTAAGAATATAACCCAAATATTAAAATTGTCATACGTGGGCTTTTAAACGTGCAACTAGTGGCCAAAACTCTAGAAGACCCCTAAATGGACCCATAAGGGGCCCGAACCCTCGTACGTGACCTACATAACTCGTAGCAATAGATGGCATAGTCGTGAGACTTTCAGTTTAAAAATAGTGCTCGAGTTAGAAAATAGGCTCATTTAGGCTTGAAAATGTTACATGTGTGGGTCAAAATCACGAACAACCCCCAAACGACCCTGCAAGGGGAACGAACACCTCCCACTTGACCAACGTAACTCATAGAAATCGACCTCAAAGTTGCAAGACCCCTGATTTTAGAATAGGACCCCAAAACAACCAATATTTATTTCATTTAAATATGGTCACGGAGTTAAACTCTGACCATCTTTTATTTTTGTCATGATAAATCTTTGCTCGTGGATGTAGTCCGTGACCAAAGTGAAGCATGTGTAAAAGGATGTCACGGCTATGATTCGTGACCCTACTGCAGCATGTGTAAATGTGGGTCACGGCTACGCCTCTAACCATATTGCAGCAAGTGTAAATGTGGGTCACAGCTATGGTCCGTGACCATGTTGAAAGGTTTGTCACACCTTGGTCACTACTTTAGTCCATAACCATGCTAAAAGGATGGCCACGACTTGGTCACGTATTTAGTCCATGATTGCCTAGTCATGACCCTTGTCCGTGACCAACCTGCCTTATACTGCCACATGCCATGGTCAATTAATACTACTTTTGGTTAGGGATAAGGTCGTGACAAGTGGTTTTGGTCATGCCTTTTCTAGTCACGGATAGGATCCATGTCCCGCGGGTTGGTGACAACTCGAATCTATGACCAGCCGTTTATTTTGGTGTAGTGCGTGCAAACAGTAACGACATTTTTTTTAATCCTTAACATGTTCATATGCTAAAGCTAACCTCCAAAGTTATTTAAAAATAGTTCAAAAGGTCTTTGATACTTTTTTGAATCACTTGTTCAAATGTTTTCAAAAATCCTCATGCATCTTTTGAAAACATAGTGCATGTGTGTGTTTAGCCATGTACAATTCATAATAATATAAAATAATACGAACTTCATTCTAATGTGATTGTATGGTAACATAAGTGTTTAATGATTGGGGTGCAAGATCTTCAAGTCTTCCAAGGTTCATCTAAGTCTAATCTAAGACAAATAACCCTACCTAACTAAAAAGAATTATGTCTATTTGACTTCAAAGACTCAACGACTTAAACATTATGTCAAGGGAATCTAGCCAACAAATATTAATACAAAGTTATATTTTCAGTTTTAAAGAGATAATTGATAAGTTCATTCATAATCTGTTCTTCATATCGAAACTAGTTTGTAGAGTAAAACATCTTCAAGACTTCATCTACCGATTCAACAAGGAAAAATTTAAAGGGGTCGACTATGATAAAAAGATAATAATAACAATTCTTATAAGCGACCTCCAACCTGTCTAGTTGTACACTTTTGAAAAATCCTCTTACGATTATGGACAAAATACTATTTTAGGATTCTAAAGTTATTGTCCTATAGGAATCTATGGATATAAAGAAGGGTGAATTGACAAAAATGGTCCAGGAAAAATTCAATCGAAACAAATACAAAGGGGGTAAGAAACCATACAAAATTATTGAAGAAAATTTCATATGTTACATGCCTCTTAACACTAAGGTAAATCATACCCTTAACTAGAATAAGGATGGGGAGGTGATAAAATTTCCAGCCAAATTGAAATCTCCTCTAAATAAGAGGAATAAGAAAAAATATTGCAACTTTGATAACGACCACACGCATGATATGGATGATTAATACGCCCCTAGAGATTACAGAACTCATTAAAATAGATAAGATGAAAAGTTTAATTGAGAAAAATGACAAACCTTAGGAAAAGAGGAAGATTCAAGGGTCAATTGCTCGTGAAAAATGACACAAGAAGGATGAGAAAAATTTCAAAGAATATGAAATTTTTATAGAAGATGTTAGGAATTTTTAATATTTGACTAAGATCCCAAGGTCTTACGGGGAGAATTGAATATGATCTCATTTGTATGTCATATGATATATGAAGGATATACGAGGGAGGATATTAACCAACTGATCAAAAAGCCTACATGGGATATTCTAGGTTCGAATCTCGATGATTTGATATTAACTTAGCTCGAGGGGATGGGGAAGAAGTTCAACCTATAATAGAAAACATTGAATGATTGATCATTGGATTTACCGCGATGATTTAAAAAATATCCTCCACCCCTATGATGATCCAGTTGTGGCAACTACATAGTCCACCAGTATAATGTCTTAAAGATACTTGTAGATGGATGAAGCTCATGTGATGTAATATTTTGGAATTACTTCATGGGTATTAATATTAATGTTAATAAATTAAAACCTTACCACCAATGCTTCATTGACTTTCGGGTAAAAAAATACACCCCTTAGGAATTGTGGAACATGATGTTTGAGATTTAACTTCTTGGTCATGGATCCGAATATGATATCTCTATAAAACAACATCACATGACAAGTATCCTTGAAATAATTTCAAGTTATACCTTCACCTATTCACCAAATGATGAGGTTCTCAACCCATAATTTGGTGGTAGAAGTCATGGGTGATAAAATAGAGGGGAACAAAAGAAAGATCACCTCATAAAATATATAGTTGACCCTTGGTAAGAGAAAAAGATAAAGAATGTGAAGTGACTTCGTAGGTAGCATCAATGGTTTTTTATGAAGATGATCCTAAAAATACTTTACAAATTTTCTTTTTCCTAAAGTTCAATATAATGAAGAAGTTAATTGAAAATTTTAGTACATACAGGTATGTCTTTGCTTGATCTAAAAATTATTTATTAGGGGTGGACCATGACTTTTTCTAGTACTAGATACATAAACCTTTTTGCTAAAGAGGTGAAGCAAAAGATAAGGGAATTTATAGTTGACTGCTACTTAATCATATGGGCAAAATTGAATAAACTAATCTCAATTCGTTTCATCAAGGAGGTGAAACACCCTCTGTCGTTAGCATATGAGGTTATTGTACCTAAGATAAATGGAAAATGTCGCATGTGCATTACCTTTACCTATTTTAACGATGTGTTCACTAAAGACTACTTTCATCTACCAATAATAGACCATATGGTTTACACCATTACATGTCAAGAACTCACAACCTTTAAATATTCATCAAGTGGATACAATCAAACCTGTACGAACAACTACAACAAAGAAAAAACATCACTCATCATGGATAAAGATACCTTTTATTACATTTTAATTCCAATCGACCTCAAGAATGTTAGATCCACCTATTAGAGGCTTGTAAAAAAGATATTCAGAGATCAAATTGGCAAAATAATGGAAATATATAGATGGCATACTCACAAAGATTCTAAAAGAAGAAGATCATATCTAGGATTTATACAAAATAAATAAGCACTACTAGAAGCTCAATCAGACAAAGCGTGTCTTTGGAGTAAAGCAAGGAAATTCCTAATCTGCATTGTTAATCAAACAAGAATTTAGACCAATCCAGATAAAATTATAGCTCTAATTAAAATCCAAGTTCCAAGTAACTAAAATGAAGCGCATAGATTGACTGGGTGTGTCATGAAATTGAATAAGTTCATCTCTACGACTACTAAAAAATGCCTATAATTCTTTAAATTTTTAAAGAAATCCTTCGAATGGAATATAGAATGCTAAAAATTATTTCACGAACTAAATATTTTTTTGCGCTCATCTCCACTTCTTTCTTATCCTGTATATGAAGGAAATGTATACTTTTATTTGTCCGTCTTGGAGTCTAACATGAGCTGAGCAATGATCCAAGTGATATGGGGGGGGGGGGGTGAAAAATCTCTTATACTCTTTAAGTAAAGATTTCCCATGTAAAGGATCAAGATATCTGAAGTGGTAGTAGTAAGATGTAGGCTTATATTCAATCACGCTAATGTGTAGTTCCAGAGTACCAAACTCTTTCACAAGTTGTTCATAAACTTGAGAAGCCAAGTTGACTCATAGATTGGTCTATAGAACTAGGGGCATATATAATAGAATACCAACGTCAAACAAGAATTAAGGGACAAGACTTGGTGGACTTTTTAGCCTAATTTACTTGCGAGGAAACAGACGAACCATAGTTATATTTAATAATAGCATGAACAAATAACTTAGGAAAAACTTCATCGACTTGTACCACTTCAGACGCTGGAGAAACCGTTTGAGAGAAAGCAATAATTTAAAAACTCATAAGAATTAGTATCAGTAGAGCAAAAAAAAGAATAATATCAAAGACCTCTCAACCCATAAATTCCAGTATGGAAGTTATTTTTGGATAGTTCATCCCGTCCTATGGGTAGCATATAATGCATCATGCACTTATCTCATGATATAACATTTATAAAGTATGCCCATCAATTCAATTTCACAACCTCCAATAATGAGGATGAATATGAAGTGATGCTTGTAGGCCTTTACGTTGTATTTTCAATGGGGGTAATACAACTCTAGACTCAGAAATATTCACACTTGATAGTGAGGAAGGTGCTAGGATAATATTAGGCTAAAGATGGAAGTATGACCCAATACTTGGTGAGGGAAAAGAAAAAAAACAAATTTAAAGGAGTGAGAATGGCTAGAGTACCCCGATTTAAAAATATAAGGTTTGGAGTCTTAAATCGATTCCCCTCCACCACTATATATTAACATGTAAAGTCATTACTAGATAAATCTTGGCCAAAACAAGCCTAGAGCTTGAAGAACTAGAGGTAGATATTTTAATCTCAATTTTGGTCTCTCTTGGATGGATACTATCATAGACTATATATGAAATGTAAATTTGCACGAATACAAAAGGGTAGAGAAAAATAGATTAAGAGTGACCAAGTTTGATATTTATGGCATAGTGCTATTGAATAGAGTATTCTTATTGCCTTTATTTAGATGTGAGAAACCAACCTAAGTACAATACATGCTAAGGAGATACATTAATGATCACGTGGAATCTACATTACGAAAAATTTCTTGTAAATATAATTGTGACTTAGGGGTATTATTAACAAACTTTAGCCAAAGATGCTTTTGTGTATGACAAGAAATGTAATTTTTGTAAATGCCAGCCTCATTCATCGTCCTCAATAAAAGTTTCTCAAAAAATCTCCAGTCCATTTTTACAAATTTATATGGACAAAGTTGGACCACTCTCCATAGTAGTAGGACCATTTTGGTTCGTCATAGTGGCGTGGATTATTTTATAAAATGGCTGTTAGAAGAGCCTCTCATAAATATCACTAACACTAAGTTCTTTCAATATATGTGGCCAAACATATTGTGTTGCTATAACATGCCAAGACCCTTAATCACAAATCATGGGGCCTAATTTAATAACAAAGCACTATAGGCATTTAGACGGCGAACGTCATAAAACATTATTTTCTCAGCACCCGCCTATGTATAAACCAATACACATACATAATTCATGAATTGAAAGATACTTTATAGATTAAAATAAGTTTAGAAGAAACATAATAGATTTGTCTCGATGAGTTATTTAGTGTCTTAATGACTTACTAAACAACTCCCATAACCTTAAAAGGTGGAACATCCTTCATGCTTATGGTTATGAATGAGTCGTTCTCGTGGAGATATGACTCCCCAAACATGTGGTTTAACATATTAACAAAAAAAGAATTATGAGGGACATCATTTATACTTGGATTTAATTAAAGAACGTTATTAAAATGCCCTGATACGGTAGACAACCTATCAATGAAAATTTCCCACTACTATAACAAAAGTGTTAAAAGACGAATCCTCAAAGTGGAAGACTATATTTTATTTAAGTTGTTAAACAAATCAAATAAGATACATCCTGACTAGAACTACTGGGGATATGCATAATGAAAAAAATTTCTATAATTTTTTTTATTGATAATTCAATAGAAATATAAAGTATGTTTAGAAGCATAAACCTAGGGTTTTGCATCACGATACCTTTACGAATGTTATAGGTGATCTAAATGAGGAGAAATATGATTTGTAGAAGATCAAGAGGATGTTTTTATTTTCCTTAAAAAATCTTGATATAATGGATTAAATTCCTTTAATCATCTAGTATGTGACCCCCCAAAGTAAGCTTAGTGTGTGGGAACTCCTAAGGATGAAAACTTAATCATTTATGAGAAATGTTAATATTGTTTCCTCTCTCTCTCTCTCTCCCTCCCCCCCTCTCTCTCTCTCTCTCTCTATATATATATATATATATATATATATATATATATATATCATTCTTAGAATGTGTTATGAAACTTAAAATCCTTCCTTAGATCAACATATATAGGTACAAAAAGTGGACTTATACCAATTAGGATTTCTATAAAATTTAGGTCATTCATTATGAATGATACGGATAAGTTAATACATAATTATATGGACATGATTTATTGCATTTAAATTATGCAGTAGTGTAGTAGTTATGCATTGACTGGGCTATTTTGGTCACGGTTCCTATGTTCATATTTTTTTTAGGTAACGCGATGTTACTGCCAAATCAATGATGTCGGGTTGGGTTAGCTAGGAATGGGTGAAACAATGATTTTGTGTAAATGTAAATGATGTAATTAAGTTAACTTACCCTTTTAAGAAGTTTGTAAATGCATAACTACTTAATGCTGTAAAAAGTTTTTAGTTGTATGGATTTATGTTGATGACTTTAAAATTAAAACACATGTTTATAATTCCAATCCAATTTATTTATCTCATAATTACTTGAATAATGATTTCTTTGTTTGTAAAGTTAAGTAGTGCATAATGTGATTTCCCATGTAAATCATACAATACCCCCTTTATGAGATTCAATTTTTTCGCTAATTGATTATCACTAATTTGGTATTTGTTCATTCATCTGAAACATAACTTATTTCGTGACATACCGTATTAAAAATAATTCAATGAACATGTTTAATTGGTAGAATCAAAACTTATAAGTTTAACAAGGTGGTATCACAATCCATGATATCAACATGACGCGAATTCTTCCAAAATATGATCTAAAAAAGGCACACACCATGATTGCCCAACTTGTAGATATTTAGACCCATTAAATTATATCACACCTGTAATAATAAATCAATAATTTTATGAACATTACAATCCTCATATTTCTTTAGATTAAAAATCTACGCACCCCTCACAAATGACATGAGATTGAGAAAGTCTAACCTATTGAACACACTGACTTGAATCTCACCGTTGTCCCATTTAGTACATTCTTGATGTACTGGTACGACTCTCTTTGAACTATAAAAAAAGTTCCAAAACTAGTTGATAGGTTCCTGTAGTCTAGATAAAATTGACTGTCATTAGTAAATAAATATAAGGCATTCTCACAAACATTATTCTTATTTAAGGATAAACTTGATACACTGTTGTTAATAAATAAATGGAATATATGGTTTTAATAATAGAAGCCCAATTAGAACAACCCCCAAGAATTATTGAAGATGTTTTAAAAGAATTTACAGACTTGAGAACCTTTAAGTAAAGACATTTGCCAACTTGTAAAATGTTGAGCATTTGAAGACGTATTATCACTAGGAAAGTGTAATTATTTGTAAATAAAAGTAGCACTCGATGTAATCAATTCAACCTTTTATTAGTGAAATGCAATGTTTTTTTCTTCTCCACTATGATATCTCAGTTTTATATATAATTCAAAGTGAACTTAATATTTAAAATAAAAGTAATGCCTAATGGTAATGACTCGTATATTCATTACTTGGAATATGTAAATAAGAGGGATTAAAAATGAGAATAATGGCCTGAAGACCATTATTCCTATAATAAGAGTATACAAATGAAATTATTTACAAAGAGAATAATGTTTTACTAGGGCATACAGATAAATAATTACCTCGTTTTGTAAAATTCCAGTTGTTGGGTTTTGATAAAAATCAGTATGACAAGTCCTCTACAATTTATCAATAATACAACACTTGAAAACTCATATCCAACCCAGCGTTTTAATTATATTGGAGTGCAATCATAATTATTTTAATTATGATTATATAATGAAAGGAAATAAATTACGATAATTATAAGTTGGAAATTTTGAGTATTTATTTGGAACCTAATTTAATTATTTGTCTTGGTTCCCTAGTGTAGTCCAAATACCTATGTAGCTAGGCCTAGACTCCTAAGAAATCAAGGTTGGCCTAAGCCCACATTTTGTAGTTGTATATAAAGGTGCGGGGAGGGGTTTTAAAGATAATGATTATGCGTTAAAATTTGGTAGGGGTGGCGAAAACGCTAATTACATTTTTGTGAAGAGGCCTAGAGATATACCATTATATCTCAATAAAAAGAAATGGTTTGCATATCAAAAGGTGCCAACACACCTACTTAGATTTGGGGAGGATTATATACTAGAAGATATGATCTTAACAAGTGGTTAATCAAGATTTTGGAGATACAAAAATGCAACACTTTATCATCAAGAAATATTTTTCTCCCCATCGGATTGTAACCAGATCCGCAAAGATATTGTGTTCTTGAAACCCTATGTTTAATATTTAAATGTAGTTTTTAATAACTTTTCAATGCATTATTAATCAAATATCTTTAGGGATAAAAAATTTCCATGTCTCAAATGTCAATCCCAAGTTATTTTCTCCAATAATTGGTGTTAAAGCCCTAGTTAATATTATTCATGTTTTGAATGGTCCATGTTGTCCACCATGAAACCTTAGGTTTGGCATGTTATACGATTGAACAATCTTGTATACGGTATCATACTAACATGGTTTTGAAGATATTCTATATGTATATCCCTTTTATCATTGTCGCACATGTTTATTTTGTGTTATTAGCATACTAATTTGCATCCTTTATTATACCCTAAAATATATCCACCAATAGACATATGACGCATGGCTTTGAAGCCCACGTAAGCACAAGGAAGTTATGCCAAACTAATGATCAAGGACGATAACCTATAAACAAGACCATGGACTTTACCTAACTAGATCATGGAGCGTACTCCCTTATCCCCTAAACACTTAAGACCATGGCTAGGTGCACTGACAGGATGTCGACCCCATGACATGACTACATTAAAGGGCCTCCACCATGAATGTATCAAGCCTTAACCCCTCAGACTCAACGTCCACAAATGTCCTAACCACACACATTATCAATAACCTACTAGTTATTCACATTTTATAAAGATTCATTCTCAACACCACTTATCCATAAGTCACGTGTACCGTTCATGTGACACTCCCACCAATTACTATAAATAAAGGTCCTCACCTCCTCATTTGACAGGCTACATTTAGGCGATCAAGATCTGATAAATTCTCTCCTCCATCACTCTAAACCTAAGAGCATACTCTTGTCACCTAATTCGCTCACCTGGGAAAATCCTAGTCGCATCCTCTCCCTGGTATACATTATAAGGCCCAACCTTTACTACACAGAACTTTTATGTTATGCATTTATCTTATCTCTCTCCTCTTGTATGCTTCTAAAACCTTCCAAACTTATACTAATTCATGTATATAATGAGAATCAGGCTCCATAGTGTACGTTGGATTAATTCCATGGCCGAATAATTCTGAATCTCCTATTATCTCTCTTTTATTCTATTTTATATACTTTGACTGTTGTGTATAAATTGGACGATATGATGTACTTTGGTAAACCATTTTTAGATAACAATAGTTTGGCATTGTCTGTAGGAATCACAGTGTTCTATCGAGTATTTTTTTTTAAATCAGGTCCATTATGCCTTATTTCATCCATAAGGATCCCCGGATCAACATCTCCTGGCTAAGATTTTGGTTGTTAGACCCCTATTTGCATATAACCCGTTAAGGGTATCTTTATCTTTTCAGATCTATTTTTCAAAACCACTCTTGAGGTTTTTAGGCAGATCCGTTTCCCCAATTGATGTTTCCATGTCTAGATCCTGCTAACAATCTCGATAAGCCACGACCTCATAAGTACTTATAACTAGGGATGCATATATTTTCATCTCTCAAAACAAATTTAGGTATTTTATGTCATGTTATGACCTATATATTAGGAATTTGCTGCTAAACTCATGTTATTTTGCACATAACGACTTGTTATGCCTTTGATCAACACCTCAAAGAATATTATAGCCCAATTCATGGGGTGAAAAATCACATTTCGATAAATTCGGGGTAAAATCTACTTTTGTCCCCTACGATCTCAGACTTTTTTGTGTTGTCGTGCTATTGGTCATGGCCTCCAGTTAAGTTGTTAGGCTAATTCTTTAATTTTTGTCATATTCAGCATTTCTGATTAAAGAATTGTCTTCTCTTAGACCAAAGATGCCACGAAATGCTTAAAAACCATGTACATATCATATGCCTTATGGATCGGGTTAAATTAAATAAATATAGTCATCCGAATAACAACTGATAATTCCATGTGCAAAATCAAACAAGGCTATTTCCTTGAGGATCGTAAATTGTCGAAGATAGGTTAATATGCTTTTATCAACTTTTTAGTTACTGTTCTAATTTGGGGGCATATATATAGAAAATTTCCATCAAAATGGGACAATTCTGAGAGGAAACTACATTCGATCATATCAATCACAGTGGAAAAGAAATCGTCATAAAAGAAAAAAGGCTATGCCTTCATCCCTTATTGGCTTAGCATCCTCATTATTGCGATCTTCTCGGCTACTTACCTTTGTTACTATCTACTCAATTTTTTATTATTTTTACTCTATAACTCTTATATTTCGCAATCTATTAAGTTTATCTCACAGAAAAGATTTTCTAAAGAATAAAAAAACTAGGGAAGAATCATGGAAGGAATCTCAAAACTAGGTCCCTGGCTAACATAAGATACGACCCATTTGATGATATGCATCAACGAACTGTATGAGGGTTATGCCTCTCTCTAGGTTCTGATTAACCACCTAGAGTAAAGAATTCTTATGCTTGAGTCCATATCCTTCACCAACACTCTGAAGGATAAAGATCCCAAAGCGAAGATAGTATCCACAACCTCTGAGAGGAAGATTGAGACAAAATCAATGGCATGGAAAGGAAGCATGAGGACTACCCAGAAAAGCCATACAAGGAGTTAACCTCGATAAAATATAATCTAGAGGATATTTTAGCTAACATTAAAGGATAGAACCTCATCAAATGGCCAGGAACACTGAAATCTCCTGCTAAGAGGAGAGAGAAAAATAAGCGGGATGACTTCCACAAAGACATTTTCCACACGACCAATAAGTGCCATTACCTAAAGAGTGAGGTCAAGAGGCTTGCCAGATAAGGAATGTTGGAACAATTCACAGAGGGTGTAGCCTTCGACTTAATTGAGATCATCCGCAACCCTATGGATGTTGAGGGAGTTTATACTCATGTAAATCATTGCAAAGATGTGATTTACATATCAATTTTATATTCCCTAAACATACATATCAATGAAAAAAATCATTTTACTATAATGCCTTTGCAAATTCTTATCCACATGTTTAAGGGGGAACTTAACAACCAACACTCCTTAAGGCAACAACTAGGATAACGAAGGCCATGCCTAGGGCGAAAGAAAAGTTCTAGCTGATTTCTCAAGAAGATATCTCAGCCGATAGTTGGGAAAGATCAAAACCTAAGTTAAGAAATCAAACTTAGTCCGCATTGAGATCCCAATTGGAAAGAACCTCGTGCTAGTGGTTCTGATCAGATCCTCAACGATAGAGGTTACCCGATTAGAGTGAGTCTTTTATCAAATATTTGAGGCTGACTCCAAATATCACGACATATACTTGGGTAGGTACTAATACCCCTATAGCTTTGGGTGACTCCTAATACCCCAATATAGCCCTGGGTGGTTCATAATAACCCAATATATCATTGTGTGGATCCTAATAACCCAATATAACCTTCAGTGGATCTTAACATCCACCCTTCTAATACCCTAATATAGCCTTGGGTAGATCTTAATACCCAAAAGAATAAAAGATTCGAAAAGATTAAATATCATGGTAGCAAGGGAATACCATAAAAGTTAAAAGACATCATCCTAATGGCTACAGTAATAAATTTCATCATGACCAATGCCTTAAGGGGACATTGTACCCCTCAGGTTTGTAGAGTGTTATATGAAGCCTTTGGAAAATATCACATTTCTAAATCTTGGGTTGTCACTGTAACCCTTAGATTTGCAGGAAAGAAGACTGCAGTAGTAATACAATGCTGTAGATAATGAAGACTAATATCAAGCCTCTCGCCTTTATATCTCTTATGTCCTCGAACATGCAGACTACATATTTCATTTCATTTTTTAAGTTGCGGCTACAACCATTACAATCCGTTGAAATAACGTCAGGTTCAAAGTATATGACAACAACTACAAGAAAGAAAATATGGAATAGATAAATAAGACCTCAAAGGTTTAACGATAAAATGCAAAATAATAAGGTACACAAGGATGCCTTAAAAATTCATTACACAAAAATTTAATGCAAGCATTGTTAAAGTAAAAATAGTTGTAAAGAAAATGAGACTAGGACTCTACGTTCTCAACCTCATGACCGTTCTCATCCTTCAGCCCGTCTCGGTTTCTTCAGCCATAAGAGTTATAGCCGCTTGCCTATTTTTCTTACCATCTTATCTTCAGCCCGTAGTTCCTCCACACACTGAGTGTGCTCACCATCAATAAGCCTTTAGGCATATGTATTTTCCTTACCTCTTGATAGTTCTTATCATAAATATGCCTCATCTCTTTGTATCCTTAGATATATGATTTATTCTATCCAAATAAGATGTCCTTCTAGGTCTTGAAGCTAGACATGACATCCTTAACAACTTTCTTCAAAGCAACAACTTTATCATCAAACATCTTCTCTCTATCCATTATAGGGATTTTTATTAAGGCATGGATCTTAACATCAATTTGGATATCTTTCACTAGTTGCGGCTTGTCTTCCAGTCTCTAGGTATTTAGCCTCATAAACTTTAAAAGCATATGCAGCCTGCTTAATTTGTTTTTGACGTCATTCTTGTCCTTAATAGCATCATCTCTAGCTTGTCTAGTGGCCTCCACCTAGAATTTAGTATCTTTAATGAAAGCCTGTACGGACAACTTCGCAACTTCAAAAGAAGACGCCCTCGCACTTTCCATATCATCCTGGTGGGACCTTTCCACAACCTTATAAAGATTGAAGAGCTCTTCATATTTTCCCTTTTTTCTTACGATAACCTTAGTGGCCTATAATGAAAAGAACATAGTTTAGTCAGGTCAATATGAAATAAGGCCGCAGAGTCATATGGTACAAATAAAGTTACCCTAAGAAAATAGTGGAGGGTGAATTCCTCCAAATCCTTACCATCTTTATCAAATAGATGCTTGAGGTTGTCAGGGTCCGCAACCCCCTCCTCAAAGGCACCACGATAGCATTAGTGTCTCAAGGAGATTGGATTGCATAATACAAGGTCACAGAGAATAAGGCATGCCCCTACTTTATGGAGATGACACATTAGTATTAACTGGAGTAGCCGTAAGTGGAGGGGATTCAGTAATAGAAATCTAACCAAAGTTTGGTGGGTCTTTATTTTTCTCATCTATTGTGATGAAAACTAACCCATCATTGGACATGTTGGTCATGGTATCATAAAAAAAAATGGCACATTTGAATCACCATCGGCATCCTCAATTTGTGTCCCAAGGGACACATTACTTACTAGGACAACATCTTTATTTGTAGCCCTCTTCCTCTTTTTTTCCTTGACCATCCATGAACCTTGATTTAAATTTTAGATGCCTACTTTAGCTCTTCCAACTAGGAAAGGAGAAATTACTTATCAATCTCCATCACTGGATGCCCGTGTGCGAAAGTACCTGTATAAGAATTGGCACAATTAATAATGAAAATTGAAAATAGTAATACAATCCATAGACATTGAAGTTGATTTGGCTACCTCTTGGAGCTAGCCTCAAATATGCTAGGTGGGCACTGTAGTACCCAAGTTCGTGCAAAGATTGAAGGGTGACCACATTAGAAAATTATTTCTTCTTATTGGGAATCAAGACCGTAGCCTCAATTATCTTCTTTTGATGCCATTAAGCGTCAAACCTGCACGAACTGCAAATTGTATTGTAAATATCCGGTTAAATGAATATCAAAGTCCACAGATATATATTATAAATTATCTAACTTCCATAGAAGACGTCCCTAGGACTGCAAAAGCATATGAGATTTCTTTCTCTTAGAATCTTCGGCATACATTTCTTAGTTATCGCTATAAACAAAGAAGTATTTGCCTTTCCAATTTTGGTACTGGAAGTTCATCCCCCCATTCGGTATATATTTCCATTATGTAACCCCATGTAGTAGTATTGTTGATTTTCCATGGAGTTCTCTTTTGGCTAATAAATATTGAATAACTCTGCGGCGTTATATCTCTCCCAAGATTCTTTTCATAAAATACCAAGGCTACTGGGATAGCCCTACACCCATTTGGATCAACTTGGACTGGGGATAGATTCATCTCCTTAAAAACATTCCAAACTAGTACTCGTACTTGAATCTACAGACTTGGAAGGAATGTAAAGGGAAGGAGACCTTATCGTTTGGGATCACAAAAAATGATCATTAGTACACGAAAGAGAGTGTGCAGACAGTTCCCTTAGAAAACTCACAAGCCTCAGTTAGTTGAGCCTGCCACTCCTTTTTCATGATACTAGGATGATTCAGGGTTGTTGGATCCTTCATTGCATTAGTATTGTAGCCGGACGACCAGTGTTTAATATTCCATATATTAATAGTATGAGCTTCTCCAGTTGGAGTTGTGAAAATCCTCTCAATTGGCACCTGATTATTCTTGGAATAGGTATCTTCCTCAACTCTGTGGCTGCCATATACAGCCTCCATTGGGTCACTATAGTTAGAAGAGTCTGCAGAGTCATAATCAAAACATATGGAAGTTGAGCACCATTTAGTTTACATGTTCCACTTATTTTAAATTGTTTTATATGTAACACCACGGGAAGAGGAACATTAAAATTCCTGATCAATAGATCTTTCAAGTATTCCCAAGTATTTTATGCAGGGTCGTAGCCGTTATGAGTAAAATAAATAGGAAGAACGAGTTTTAAAGACCACGACCTCATGAACAAGGGTCATGACATCAAACAAAAATATCCTAAGGTTGGTATAAAGTAGGTATCTATGACATGTATTAATTAATTTGCAAGGACTATTAAAATACCTAAAGAATGTTAGTATTGGTACAAAGTAATGTAAAGAAGTGAAGGTCCGCCGCTATTAGTCAAATGCCACAGAATCTTATATGTATACACCATCAAGGATAACGTTTCATCCATTAGACAAAGGCTGTGTAAAGAATAGAAAAACACCTCTGCTCCAACTTATACGATCTTATAAGATGAAAAAAGAGAAAAACTAGGACATTGGGCCAAGAACAACCACGAATATTAGTTCGTGTTCTTAACCCAAAACTAACGAAAAATTCCTAAAAACCACTCGCCTCTTTAGTATCCTTCTAAAACATGTTCAAATTCAAATCTTCTACCCAAAATCTATAAAATCCCAGCATCTCGAGGATTTCGTCAAAGGGTTTGATCTCAAAAATTCATTTAACTAACCCAAAACTAGTAAAAAAAACTAACCTCAAAGGATACCAAATACCCAATCTATATTCAAAGGTTATATTAATGGTTTGATCCACTTACGTATTAATAATTCATTATATTCAAGGTTCGGTTCATTGTGTATTTATTCCATTATGTATTTTTTCTAATTAACATAACGATTCCCAAATACCCCAAAGCAATAAAAAACCTAACCTAAAAAAACCCTAGATGTACATTTTCATGAGTTTTGAAGATTAATACAGGTAATTGAAAGTAAAAATGATGAAATCATAGAAAAAATCAAGGAAAACCAACCTGAAACAGAGAAAATAAGTCGTCAGATAAGATCATCCGAGTGTCAACGAAAATTGATTAACTCTATCGAAAATCATCTCTACATTTCCTCTTAAAGTATTGAATAAGATTTTAATAAGAGGCCATGATCTCAGCCGATTTATATAAGAGGTTGTGAAAAAATGAACCGTTACATAATCTGGAACGCCTAAATAAGTAGACTACGACATTAACGAGATCTCAGCATCAACAACGATGCAACCATCTCAAATGTGATCGTGTCCTTCGAGATAAGGATTCGTAGACAAAAACAAATCCCTAACACCAAATCACTTGCCTTTCACAACTAAGACTTGGGGGGATTCTATTATATACAAAATATGTCCACCATTGGACTTATGCCACATGGTATGGAAGACCACATAAGCACAAGAACGATATGCCAACGTACTGACCAAGGACAAAATTTTATAAACAAGACCATAACCTTTACCCTACCAGGATGAGAAATGCATTCCCTTATCCCTTTAAAAAATCAAGACCATTGTCTGGTGCATAGATAGGCTGCAGACCCCATGACATGCCTACATTAAAGATCCACAACCACTCATCCCTAACATCCCGAGATGCCGAGGCCGCGAACCCTAACACGTCATTAATAACCTACCATGTTTCCACATTTTAGTAAGATTTCTTCTCAACAACAATTATCCATAAGTCGCGTGCACCGCATACATGACACTCCCACCAATTACTAAAAATAGAGGTCCACACCTCCTCATTTGACTTGCTACATTTAGGCAGCGAAGCCCTGCCAAATTCTCTCTTACATATCTCTACACCTGAGAGCATTCTATGCTCACCTACTCCGATCACCCGAGAAACTCCTAGTCGTGGCTTCTCTATGGCCTACACTACAAGGCTACAATCTCCATTACACAGAACTAGTATATTATGCATTTATCCTATCTCTCTACTCTTGTATGCCTCTAAGGCATTCCAAACTTTTACTACTCCGTGTATATAATAAGAATCAGGCTTCATGGTGGATGTCAGATCATTTCCATGGCCGAACCACTCTAAATCTCGTGTTCTCTCTCTTTTATTATATTCCCTATAAATTGACTGTTATGTATAAATTCGAGGGTATGATTTACTTTGTTAAAGCATTATTAGATAAAAATACTAGTAATTAGATTAATTAGGGACACTCTCTTATTATGGACAACATGAATTTGATTTTGAGACTGACCTAGATCACTATTTTCTTGAAAATTCATTCCATTTATTATTTTCTAAATTGAATTGAATCCTGCCAATTTATTTAATAGTATAAATTATTTTTTTATCTTTGGGTTTTATTTTAATTTTAAAATGGTTTTATTTTTGGAAAAAATATAATACTACGATCGAGTTTTTTAATTTGTTCAATTAATGAGAATTTAATTTCGGCTTTTAGAATTGAATGAATACTTTTTCAAAACCTTCAAGCCTTAAAATACTAATTAGGAGAAGGGTTTCAACATAAACCCCACAGTCTCCATCGATATTTTATAATTGTGATGCGAATTCCTCATGTCAGCTTGATTTGGCCTCCCATCGAATGGTTTTAATTGTGTTAACACGAAAATTTTAAAATTCTTAAGTGGTAGTTTATTATAATTGAATATGAGTGAGTTCGGTCCTCCCATTGAGGAAGTTCTACGTGAATAGGTTTAATCTTAATAAATGAACCGATAGTATACACTTTGACACAACTTTTGATATCCTCTTCATCGAAGTCATTGTCATTAGGACTGGCACCAAAAGCCGTCGGCTATTCATTATGTTGGATAGAAGGATCCTAAATTATCTTGATAGAATAATGAAAAATGAAAATATGTCTTATTGAAGGTGGTGGGATTTAAGCTTCCATCGATAAATCTCACACCGTAAGAGAACTAGGTTACCGAGTGAGATTAATTTTAAAAATTAGCACTTGAGGGATGCCACTTTAAGATGTAATTAAAAATTCTCGTGTTTTAATTGAAATTAATGTTTTCAATCTTATAATTCTAAGATTTCATAAATGAATTCAACTTTTTGTTACTAGTATTAGTCTTAATGTTTTAACTAGAATAAGTTCCAGGGACTGAAAATGTAATTATACTTTTTTCTGACTTAAAGGGGATAATAAACTTGTTTGACCCACAATTCCCATCAATATTTTAAAATTATGATGTCATCAATTCATTGTGTCATCTTTATCCGTCCGCCCCTCAATCAGATGGTTTTATTCACAGAATCACAGTGTTTTAAAATATATGTTAGCTCTTTTAATTCAAGTGATACATGTATTCGATCCCGACATCCTAGAAGTTTTACATAGATTTTTAATATTAAAGATTTGATTGACGGGAATTTGTAAACAAGTAAGATAAGTTAATCGCACTCAATTAAGAATCATGTATTACAAGCATCTCCATCATTAATTGAACTAAGGATTCCTTGGGTTAGATGTGATGGGGAAATTCGATACCATTTCGTAATCCGATAGTAAGGTTATCAGTAGCCAAATGTTTGTGTTGGTTATTGCGAAGATATTTACTTCATTCCCTAAAGGCATGAATGAGGTTAAGTCTAAGTCTTAAGAACAACGACTCAGGTTAAGGAATTTCATATTTCTCGATAGTAGTGAAATAGTCGAAAGGCAAGTATTCTCACCATATTTAGTTAGAACTTTATAGCAATGTGTCCAGTTTTCCTTGCTCTTTAAAGAAAAGGACATGGTCATGGTTTATTGCTTAAAATAAAATGAATAATTTATGGTCCTATCTTCAAAAAATTGGTGTGTATACACGGGAGTCACAATTCAGGATTTCAACTCGTTGCATAGGTTCCAAGTAACCAGACAATTACTTAAGATAAAGATGCTCCTAATTATGCATAATCATAATAAGACATCAGTATAAGGAGTAGGAAATATTTTATATTATGGTGATGATATATAGATAATGTAGGTCAATTTTTTAATGTACTTGGTTTATTTTTAGAAAAGTTAGATTCGATTTCTCAATTGGTTTTGAATAGATATCCGATCAATTTTATAAATTTGTTTTATCAAAATGGATATCTTTTATTTGTTCTGGTATATTGGAAAATAATTTATAAATTATAAGTTTTGTCACACATCTTTTAAATACTTAATTTGCTAAATAATGGACATTCATTGAAGAGAAAGTTTCTTCTAGAACCAAAAACAGTTTTGGCACCTAATATTTGGTTACTTTATTCTAAAATGAATTCAAAGTCCAGTTTAAAATGGACAATTGAGTTCATTGGAAGTGAAAGAACTTTTAGTTTTATACGGTCAAACAATCAAGGAATCTTCACGAGCCACATTTAAAGAGCCAAAGATGTGTTGAAAATGTCTCACTATAATTAGTGTGATTTAGTATGTATCCAATCAATAGGTGCTTTTAAGTTCTTCATCGATTACATTGGTGGTCACTCAAGGTATGCGTGTGTTTAAATTATGCACCGCAAGTCTAAAGCCTTCAATTAGTTCAAAATGTTCAAGGCTAAGGTGGAGCATAGGTAAGGTAAACCAATCCATGTTATTGTAACAACCCTCGCTTTTGGGAGCCCATTTTATATTTATTTACTATGTTGAGTAGTTGCATATATAAAATGTTGCATGTGGGTAAGTACTAATTTGATGAAATAAGTTAATATTTACAAATAAGTTGCATGATACCATGTGTGTAAGTAGTTGTTACCATGTGGTGTTCTATTTTGTCATGAAAATTAATATGGAAACTTGAATTAAAATGGAACCAGAACTTAATTTGGCTTATAAAATCTCCAAATGATAATTTGGAGGGTGTAGTTAGTTTCGGGAGGTGCGAGACAGTCAAAATGTGTGCCATATTGTATTTTGAGATTTTGGGCACTTTTGACTGGTTTTGGCATATTGCGTATTAGAACTTAACTATTGCGGTATTTTTACTTAAGGGTTGGAGACTTTTAATCTTAAGCCACGTTTAGTATTTCCCCAAGTCTTCCAATTCCTCTTATTTTCCCTAAGTGTTCTAGCCCTAGAGTGAGAGTGGAAGATTGGAAAATGAGAGAAATCTTGAAGATTTGTGGTTTGATCTTGCTTTCTTCTTCAACCAAGCATGTTATTGAAACCCCAAGGCAAGTTTTATACTTGCTATTATATGGTTTAAGATGAAAAATTAGTATGAGTAGATATGTATAGTTTTGATGTAAAAATAATTGTGGTTTTTGGTTGGATTTATGGGTATCAACATCTTTGGTAGAGTTAGATTGTTGATTGAGGTAGAAAAATGTTGTTGGGTGCATTTATGATCTTTTGGTATCATTAAATGTAGTTGGATGATTTTGGTTGGTTAATGATTTTGGGGTTTAGAAGATATTAGGAGAATGGGTTTAGGTCTCCAATGGCCGGTCGATCGCGTATCTCAGACCGGTCGACCGGGCCTTCGGAGGGAGGCACACTACTTTCTTTCAAAGGCATGAGATAAGGTCGCGGTCGACCGCGGTTCTACCACAGGTCGACCGGTCCATCCGAAATGAACTTTCTGCTTTCTTTCAAAAGCTAAACTTTGAGACGCGGTCGACTGCGGTCTTGGGATCGGTCGACCGGTCCCCTGTTTTCTCAACCCATTTCCTACTTTTGTTTTTAATCCCTTCTTTCCCCTAGGAACTTAGGACTCTTCTTGAATGAAGTAAACATTGGCTTTTAGAGTCCTAGTTGAGTTGGTTGTCACCCTAGTGTTGAATGGGTTCACTTGGGGTTAAGTTACGGGGAAGGGTTGTCCTAAGTGATGTTAAGGCATCACTTTTCTTTGTACATCTTAACAAATATGGATGGGAATTGTAGGCCCATACTTGGAGACCTTAGGGGCTTAAATTGAGTTATATAAAACCTCATGTTTGGGAAATGAATATGATCCCTTGGAGATTTATTCGAGGCATAACCTAGGATGAGTAATGAACTATCCTAAGATAACAGTTTCAAACAAATGAAACATGTAAATGTAATGAAAATGAAAAGTATGTTTTTTATAGTAAATGCTAATTTACTTAAACACACCTCTCTAAATGCTATCATAAGGGAAGCTCGCGCATGAGGTGATGTTCCTTGACTAGTGAATGAAGGGAAACTATAGTCCTCGGCCATATGCGGGTTTATTATATGTATTTTTTCTGCGCTAGTGAAGTAATTCCGGGTGTGGTTATGACTCACTCGCAGGCATATGGCCACTTCCCGATGTGCGTTAGGTACCCAGGCTGCCTTGTTTGATGGGCCCCTAGACGATGATAGTCATTTAGGGGCGCGACCAGTGGGGAAACTCGGAGGGGCGGTCTTAGAATCGTTATATGCATAAGAATATAGCTTTTTTAAATCTCAAGTGGGACTTGAGGGCTGTATAATTCCACTAATGATATTATTACAATTACATTCTTGCTAAGGAATGGGAATTGGAATGAAATAAGAAGATGATGTTAGTATATTCGTATTCAGGAACTAAAACTGGATTAGAGTGGAATTTGGGGAACATTAGCTCTTAATTTAGTTTTTAATTTCATCTTCTTGTATAGTCTCATTTAATTATGTCATTTCACTTGTTTTCTTATGATTCATGCTTAGGTTGTTAGAGTGTTGATTTCTATACCCATGCGTTGCTATTCATATCTAGCATGGTTTTTATTCATCTGGGAACTATATATAAACCGGGTCCTGACCCGTTCTTTTTCCTCTATGTTGTACTTGTTATTGTATCCGCCCAGTTGCTCCTCCGTAAGGATGCCCGGGTTGATATTCCTACTCTTCTGCTTTTAAGGAGTTGTATGAAATTACGGATATTACAGGATGTTTTGTTAGACGCCGTCATTCTTTTGATATCTAGTTATGGTCGGGTCTGTCACTCGGGCGAGTGGCCCAATCTTGTAATTGTATAATGAATGTAAAGCATAACATCTAACTGTTGGGATTACTTTTTTGTAGCTGTGAACCGACATCATATTCGGTTCTTATCTTTGTATTATGTCGTTTTAGATGTATATTAATTATGTTTCTTTGAATTCCACTATTGTTCTAAAATGGGTTGTTTAAATTTTTTTTCTTAACTTAACTTTTAATTGCATAAATTGTTTTGGCAACCCGTTTTCTGAATTATTGGGTGGTTTTCTCGGTTACTCTTACTATATTTGTGGTGCTGAGAATGATTTTCGTCCATGATTACCGTATATGTCGGAGTATCGGGCTGGCCACCCCTTATTTCGGAGTGCGGGTTGTCACAAATGGTATTAGAGCACTCAGTTCTAGAGTACTAGGATCTATGTGGACTTGTCACGATCTACCATAGCGTTCTTTGATATAGAGCCTAATGATAAGACTGCTTTGCTACTATAATTGCGATCTTCTATGAAATAGATTGTTGTGAATTGTATTCTAACACAATTGTCCCTTCATCGCAGATGCCGCCTAAGAGAGGTCGCCCTGCGAGACGCAATAGAGTTGTAGAAGAGGATGTTGGTCCTCCACCGCCCCAAGGAACTTTTAATGCTGCTGACGTAGCCAATATCGTGGCTCATGCAGTTAATGTTGCCATGACCGCAGTAACTCAACAGATGCCAACAGCTCAACAACGGGCACAAGATGCTCAAGAACCTACGGGACCTTCTCTGTGGGAAAGAGTAAGGGAGTCCTTTTTAAAGGGCCATCCCCCAGAGTTTGACGGAGGTTCTGACGTCGTTCGAGCAAAATCAATGGAAGAAGGATATGCAACGCTATTTACGAATGGTGGACTGTAGTGAGGAGAAGAAGCAAGTCCTTGCTACTTTCAAGTTGGTTGGGGCAGTGTTACATTGGTGGGAGTCGATGACTATGCCAGAATAGAGGGATACTATGTCCATTACTGATTTTTGGGTCTTGTACGACCGAAAATATTTTCCACCCGCGATTCAGAGGGAGATGAGGAGGAAACTTCAAGATCTAGTTCAGGGAGAACGATCGGTAGGCGAATATGAGGAGGAGTTTACCCGGCTAGCTAGTTTTGTTCCGGAAGAGGTAACCCCAGAGGAAAGGAAAGTCTCGAAATTCATGGGAGGTCTAAACTGGAGAATCCGACAGCATTTGCTGGGTAATCCGGCTCTACAAACTTTTGGTGAAGTGATGAATGCTGCATTTCTTCATTGTCAGGAGCATCGACTGTTTATTCAGAATAGCAAGAAAGCTTCAGGATTTGGGCAAGTGGGGAAGCCGGGGTGAGTGGGAATGGAGGAGGAACCTTTCCTTTGTCCCAACCAGCGGGTAATAAACAACGAGATAGGGATCCCCAGCAAGGGGATGGATCGAAAAGATAACGCTCTGGCGGGTTTAATGTTGGTGGAAATGCTAACAGGCAAGGTCAGGGTGTCGTACCACAACAAGCGGGTCGAGGTGGCCAGGGAGGTAGGGGCCAACCGGGCTAAGGTTTTGGGCAGTTCAGAAATAACAGAGGTCGAGGTGAGGGTAATATGGTGGGGAAATGTTTCCAATGTGGGGAAGCTGGTAACTTTAAGAGAGATTGTCCTCAGGTGATTGGGGGACAACCTCCACGAGTTCCTCAGCAACCTTATGTGCAGTTCCTTCCACAAGCACCGAATCCAGTTGTCCCTCTGCACCAGGGTCAACTACAGTATGGGAGAGTCTACCACATTCAGGATGCTATGCTTCCTCCTATTCAGCCAGCGCCGCCAACTATGGAGGGTAAGTTCCTTATTCAGGGACACATGGGTCACGTTCTGTTTGATACGGGTGTGACGCATTCTTTTATTTCCAGAAGTTTTTCTCAGTCCACAGAGTTGATAAAATCTGCGGAAAGTACCTTTTCTAGTGTGGAGTCCTCTATGGGTGACGGTTCCCTTATTTTCTATATTTGTAAACATATAGGGATCATTCTTGGTAATTTGTGTTTTGAGGCCGACTTACTCGTCCTAGACATGGTCGGGTATGATGTTATTTTGGGCATGGATTGGCTTGTTAAGTATCATGCTATAGTAAATTACTACGGGAAGAGTATAGTCTTCGCCGTTACCGGACAAGATATGTTCCTAGTGGTTATGCCTCGTTTAGAGGGAGATTCTAGTACTTATTTATATTGTATTGCGGATGAGAATTCTCGGGATGTAGTTGTTCCCTTAGATTCTATTCCTATTGTTCGCGATTTTGAGGACGTTTTCCGGGAGATATCAGGTCTGCCTCCTAGTAGAGAGATTGAGTTTGTTATTGACTTAGTGACGGGAACTCGACCGATTGAGCGAACTCCTTATCGTATGGCTCCTGTGGAAATGAGGGAGCTAAGAGATCAGATTCAGCAGTTGTTAGAACAGGGGTTTATCAGGCGTAGCACATCGCCGTGGGGTGCTCCTGTGTTATTCGTGAAGAAAAGAGATGGTTCTCTCCGGTTGTGTGTTGACTACAGAGAGTTGAATAAGGTCACCATCCGGAACAAATACCCTTTACCTCGCATAGATGATTTGTTTGATCAGCTCAGGGGAGCGACCTACTTCTCTAAGATAGATTTGAGAACGGGGTATCACCAGTTGAGGATACGGGGGCAAGATGTATCCAAAACTACTTTTCTGACGAGGTACGGGTCTTATGAGTTTTTGGTTATGCCTTTTGGGCAAAGCAATTCCCCTGCAGTATTCATGGATCTTATGAATAGAGTATTTTGGGACTTCCTAGACCAGTTTGTCATTGTGTTTATTGATTACATTCTTGTGTATTCTCAAACGGAAGATGACCATGCTACTCATTTGGGGTTGTTACTGCAAAGGTTAAGGGATCACCAATTGTACGCTAAGTTTGAGAAGTGTGGTTTTTGGTTGCGGGGACTGCAATTTTTGGGTCACGTCGTGACATCACAAGGGATATCGGTGGACCCAAGTAAAGTTGTTGCGGTGAGGGAGTGGGGTCAACCCACGACGCCTACCGAGATACGCAGTTTTCTGGGTTTGGCGGGCTATTACCGCCGATTTATTAAGGGATTTTCTAAGATTGCTAGTCCTTTGATAAATTTGACCCGGAAAGGGGTTAGATTTGTGTGGGATGACGCCTGTCAAGCTGCATTCAATGAGCTTAAAGATAGATTGACTTCGGCTCCAGTCCTCGCTTTACCCAAGCCAGGGTTGGAATATTTAGTCTTCACCGATGCATCTCTACAAGGTTTGGGAGGTGTGCTTCAGCAGGAGCGACAAGCTATTGCATATGCTTCTAGAAAACTCAAGCCTCATGAAAGAAATTATCCGGTGCATGATTTGGAATTAGCTGCCGTTGTCTTTGCCTTAAAAATTTGGAGGCACTATCTTCTCGGGGAGAAGTTTAGTCTTTTCACGGACCATAAGTCATTGTAATATTTATTTTCTCAGAAAGATCTGAATATGCGGCAGCGAAGATGGTTGGAATTCGTGAAAGATTACCAATTTGATATTCATTATCATCCGGGCAAGGCGAACGTAGTGGTAGATGCCCAGAGTAGGAGACACTAGGGAGAATTAGCTGACATGTGAAAAGCTAAATGGAAGGAACTTAGTCAAGAGGATGCGGTTGCTAGGGCATTTATGTCCGTGATGACCGTTACTCCGACGATTGTGGCAAGGGTTGTGGAAGCCCAAGGCAGAGATAAAGAATGTCAAGACAACATTCGCCATTTATTGACTGGGGTAGCGGAGTCCTACTTGGTAAGTTCTGGCGGTGCCTAACTACGAACTCTGCTTTTCAGGTACTGCTGCAGCCATATGAGCTTTGACCCCGACGAGTTCCTGAGAGGCTTTTGGGCAAAGCACTTTGGGACCTCTCCCCCCGCGCTTACTTCTGTGCCCCCTCTAAGATCAGTAGGGCCTTGCAAACTCAAAGATTGCCCAAACTACGTAATTCTTGACTCAGACTCCGCGGACTCCGCGTCTGGAAAGAATTATCAATCGTCGATGGAAGAAGCCAACTCTAGTACTCACCCCACGGCTGAAGGAGATAGTACCGCGGCCGCTAGAAACAAGCCAGGAGGTACATCAGGGAGGGGTGAGAGACCCTTGGCCGCGCTTGATATCCGTAGCTCAATGACCCAAGATTGGGTTGAGCAGGTGGCTGAGGCATTCGAGTTTCTAGAAAATTTGATGTGTTCAGCCCCTGCCGCGAACCAAAGACCGTGCACGGTTCTATCCGACGGCGGAATTTTCTTCCCCCTGCACGCGTTCATTTACGGGCTGTGGCTACCTGTCCCAGTTCCCATCCGTTAACTTTTTCAGGCGATGAACTTGGCCCCCGCACAGTTGGACCCTAACGGCTGGAAAGCCATTCTCGCTGCAGTTGTCCTTTGGCAGCAGCAGTTCAAAAAGGACATCACTCCCGCGGAGTTCTTTCACTTCTACCGTCCAAAGGAGAACTCGGTGAAGTTCGCGGGCTACTATTATTTATCTAGCCGCGGCAGCTATGAGACTCTTTATTCTGGGAGGCCGACAAGTGTGAAAAATTGGAAGGGAAAATATTTCTACATCTCTGGTGAAGGCTGGGAGACGCACCCTGAGGAGAATGAAAGAGAGAGAACATATATAATGCCGCGGCAGTGGGGGATACCCTCAAAATTAGGTATATAAGATCATAGCCGCGTCCTTTTTATTTCACGTGTGATTTCCACTAACTTGAATCGTCTTTTCATTCTGCAGCCCTTGACAATCTGCATTTAAACAAGAGGCAGGAGAAAAGAGTTGCCGAGGCTGCGGAAGTTCCTGCTGAACACAAGAAGTTCAGCATACTTGTAACGTCGGCAACTATATTTGCGGTGGGATTTTTCCCAAACAAATCCATTCCTCAACAAATGGGCGCGGAAGGTAAACCACTATTTTCATTCTATGGCCGTTTCTGTCCTTGAACTCATGCTATTCTTTTTTAGGTGAAGAGGTTGACAGGGACCTGCTAGCAGCGCAGGTGGCAGAGATGGATGAGGACGCGGTTGTCAGGAATAATACCACGCGGAGCAGAAAAAGGAAAAGGTCCAAGGCTAAGAGACCTGCCGCGGCTCCATCCGAAGAAAATAATGCTGCCTAAGCCGCGGTCACTGCCAATAAGGCGACTGATCCTGCCGCAGAGCAGGTGGTTAATGACGGCCTTCCGCATGACCAATTTGATGATGACATAGGGGAAAACCTGGCCGCGGTGGGCTTGATGTCAACCGATGTGCCCCTTCATTCATCATCTCCTCCACCGCCAGCTGTTGTGGGGGTTAACGCTAACTTACCGCCCCTACAATTCCGTGGAGAGTCCGGGCCTGATGGAAGACCAAGACCCCAATTGAGGCAGCCTGACCCCAATTCCTCTTGGGACACTACTGCAAAGGCTGCACGAAGAATGAAGCGAGCACTGGATGCCGCGGACTTAGACAGGCTAGTTGGTGAAGATCATGAAGACCTGGAGGACTGCGGCCTCCACAGCCTTCTGAGGGTACGTACCAGTCGTCATTCTTTCAACTTTTGCACCATATGTATTTTTCATATTTTCTCCTTTATTTCAGGCCGCGGATGTGATTGTTGTTCAGAAGAGGAAGTACGAGGCCTTGTACAGGCTGAAGGAGGCCGAGAAGAGTGCCCATGCCGCGGACTTGCAAGCTGCACGGGCCTCTTCATTTGAGGCTGGAAAGAGTTCTGCTGCCGCGGCTCTTCAGGAGGTAAAAATGAACTTGGAGAAGGCAGACAAGGAAAGGGAGGAAGCGGAGCAAAATTTTATACAAGCCGCGGAATCCCTAAAAGCCTCGCAGGCTCAGACCGCGGAAGCTGCCCAAGCTGCAGAGATTGCCAATAACAAGCTTATATTTCTTCAAAAGAAATATGATGAGCTGGAGTCCAAGTCTGCCCAGGATGCAACAAATCATGCCGCGAAAATAAAAAGATTGGAGGCTGATCATGGTGAATCCCTCCAGCTAGCCATAGATCACGTCGTGGAGTCATTTAAAGGCTCCAAGGACTTCTTCATTGTCAACAACAGGGCCTACCTCCGCGGCTACCAGGAGCTGCGGCAGAGATTTGTAAAGAAATTCCCCGAGACCAAGGATAGGGTCCTGGCCTGGAAGTTAAGTGATGCCGAACATCATGAGTGCATTACTGAGCTCAAGTCCGCGGCGAAAGAGAGGGCAAGGATGAAGGCGGAGGCCGAAGCAGCGGCTGGGGAAGGTGTGACAGAGTCTGTCGCAGATGGAGAAGATGCTGATGAAGATGATGACGCAGCCTCTTAAATTCAGTCAATTTCTGGAGCTCATCATTAATTCAGGGTTACGTCCCTTATTTTTGTAATCTGCATTTGTGGCTGCGGCCTCCTTTCTGTAATCTTGAATATTAATATCAAGGCTGCGGCCATATTGACTACTTTGTACATAATTGTTATCTTTCCAGTTCTTGCTCTCTTACATTGCCTTCTTATAATGAATGATTCATCGCAGCCGCCGCATATTTGAAAACGCATCCGTGTCCAGATAAACATAATATTTTAAGTCCGCGAACAGAGATCGAATTCGTATATTGATTAATTGCCCATTTCCGCGGACATATTGATAGTGCGACGTCTTTTGAAGTAAAGGATTTAGCGGTCATGAGGAAGCTGTGTGCAAGACGCGGCTCTTCATTATGCCATGCCATGTAAATGTCTTTGCCTGGTTGCCGCGGTCCTGATTTCAAGGATGGGACTTGCTGATTGCATGTGTCTCCATCCGCTTTCCCTGCACCCAGTTGTCTGAATTGTTTGCCTTTTGTTGTCCCATGACCAACATGAATCATGAAGCAAACTCTTCCCTTAGACTTGGTACAATTGAATTATTACCGTGGCATTCGACATTGTAGCCCTCTCATGCCTCTAGATGTGATGTTAGTGTCTCAGCACTTTCACGAATGAGTGGCTCTTAGAGCTCTACAACCGTACCGGTGGGATGCAACACATTTCTGGTTCATCTGAACGATGTGCCTTTGTAGACGTATGCTGGTGTTTCCCAATCTTCTCGCGCTGGGTCATGTCGTCAAGAACTAACATGTGAGACACTATCAAACCTCTCCCAGCCGGGTTACGTTATGAAGCCACCCACACCTAATGTGTGAGACACTATCAAGCCTCTCCAGGCTGGGCTATGTTATTAAGCCGCCCATAGCTAATATATGAGACACTATCAAGCCTCTCCAGGCTGGGTTACGTTATGAAGCCACCCACAGCTAATGTGTGAGACACTATCAAGCCTCTCCAGGCTGGGCTATGTTATTAAGCCGCCCATAGCTAATATATGAGACACTATCAAGCCTCTCCAGGCTGGGTTACGTTATGAAGCCACCCACAGCTAATGTGTGAGACACTATCAAGCCTCTCCAGGCTGGGCTATGTTATTAAGCCGCCCATAGCTAATATATGAGACACTATCAAGCCTCTCCAGGCTGGGTTATGTTATAAAGCCACCCACAGCTACTGATATACACAAAGTCCTCCACGGCCAGAGATTATAAGCCTCCCGGCTTGATGACGCGTCCCAAGAGCTGAGAACGGGCATTGTAAGCCCCCGTGGCTAATAAAAGCTCCTTGAATCCTCGGACGCTTTCATGATTATAATCATTATATGATAAGATACAGTTGCACATCGTGAGGGGAACTTTTGAGCTAATTAAGACCGCAATCCCTCCATAGGTGCATCTCAAAATAATGATAATCTTCCAAGATAATGTGTTATTCTTCCCTTGGAATCTGTTTAAGACAAAAGGTCTTTTTGTGAGATGACAAATTATGAAAACAAGAGAGGAATGAGATACAGAAAAATTTGCTAATTCATATATTTATATATGTATGTTTCAGCTAATGACTTTGCTAATAAAACATAAAATCTTGAGTATTCGGGCTCTAATGAGATACATAAAGCATAGACAGAAATAGTTGAAATTGAAAAAGGCTAAGGATGAGGTGTGGCATGCAGCCTCTGTCAGGTCCGGCTGAGCCCTTTATGCATTCTTCAGGAATCGCTGCAGCATCCCCTGGCCAATTAGCCTTTCGACTTCATCTTTCAGAGCATAGCATTGCTCTGTGTCATGGCCATGGTCTTGATGGAATTTGCACCAGGCAGCTTTGTTCCTCTTGTGGGGTGGAGCTCTTAGCTTTTCTGGCCACCTCAAAAGCTTGTCCTCTTTGATACACTCAAAGATCTCTTCGATTGGAAAAATCAACGGCGTATAGACGCCCGACTTTTTCTCTGATTTCTCTGCTTCCCTTTTCTGCCTTTTGCCAGCTTCTTTGACTGTCGCGGCAGGTAAAGCTCTTCCCGGACCTGCGTTTGAATTTTGATTGGTCGCGGCCTCTAGCATCAGTACCCTCTGAGTGAGGTAATTGACCTGGGTCTTAAGTGAAGCATGGCTGTCATAGAGGTGATTAAGGTGATTATACAGTTGCACAATCTCATCTTTGACTTCTAGGCTCTGGCTGGATTCTCCCTCCATTTCTGCTTTGTTAATCTTTATAAAGTATATATAATCTGAGAAAAAACTAACTGAAGTGAGTAATCTCAGAAATATTGGAGTAACCAAGTAGGAAATGGGAATGCGGCGTTTTCACTATCACATGGTATTCCTGCCGAGGCCGCGGCCAATAGGGCACATAGGTGCACTGCCGCGGCCTTGTATGATATACACCAAGGTTGATCTGAAGGCCAGCCGAGTGTTCCTTGATGTTTTGAAGCTTCTGTATTACAACTGACCCAGTAGAGGTTGCGGCATGTAAGGTAGTTGAACTACCACGCCGCGTCCCTACTTAGGCAGTGAAGGCACAATCCCAAAATTGAAGCCCGGGAACTGAGTTTTTCTCCCAAAACCTGTGGAGAGCATACCTACTAGGGTTTATCCATGAGAGAATAACCTCTCGGTGCACACAATGGCATAATTCTAATGATAAATCCTAGATCATAGGCAAAGAACAAAAAAAGGAGTAAATAGAACTCTTCCCTAATCACCCACATTTACGGGGCTAAAGCCCATCAAGCCTTCCAGCTCTATCTAGGTGGGGTGATATCACAGGGGTATGTAAAATAGATATTAAGTCATGAGATGGAGACCCGAGAGCAGATCTGAAGGTAAGAAATACCCATTAAAGGGTGTAAGTATGAAATTGAGCTTAATAACCAAAATTTACTCATGTGATGATGATCCAGAGGATCCCCATGAATAGAATAAGGTGTTTAAGAACTCGAAACATAGAGAAACAAGATTGACATATATCGTTCCCACAGACGGTGCCAAACTGATGATACGAGAAATCGTCCACTTGTCGTTCTCGCATCAGCAAATCATGTGTGAAGTGTGTAATAATCAACTAAAGCAAGTAAATAGAGAGAAGACAAGGTATAAAGTGGTTCAGCCTCTAAAATAGGCCTACATCCATTGTGTTGCTCCGTTCTCATTATATGCGTTGCATGGTACAGTATAATCGTGCCTAAAGTGGCATACAAATATGAGAATAAAGGAGAGTACATGGAAGTACTGAGGATTCCGGGGTATTGGATAGGTGGCTGCGATGTGGATGCGTGGCCTCCAAGTTGTGTGTTGAGGTTGTGTAGTGAGAATCTGTATTGTAGAGCCTGCCTTGGGCGTATGAGGAATCGATCCTCTTTTCCAGGTATGGTCCTCTATTTATTAGGAAGTGAGTTGAGTCACGTGCCCACATCACGTGACATGTACCAAATCTGCAGTCATTGTGGATAAGGGTGCGCAGCCCGTCGAGTAAGCAACGCTGAGTAGTAGTACCGCGCGCCCTAAGGTGGGGTGCCGCGGCCCCTGATGGAGGGGGTCGCACCCTATGAGAGATCTGGCTGTGCCCTGACCGTGATAACTGCCGCGGCCTGTATGGCCTGAACATGCGCGGCTTCGGAAGAGTACTATCGCAGCAGGGTGCTATAATTGGCATTATCAATGATGTTAGTATATTCCTGTTCAGGAAGTAAAACTGGATTAAAGTGGAATTTGGGGAACACTAGCTCTTAATTTAGTTTTTAATTTCATCTTGCATAATTTCATCTTCTTGCATAGTCTCATTTAATTATGTCATTTCACTTGTTTTCTTATGATCCATGCTTAGGTTGTTAGAGTGTTGATTTCTATACCCATGTGTTGCTATTAATATCTAGCATGCTTTTTGTTCATATATGAACTATATATAAATCGGGTCCTGACCCGTTCTTTTTCCTCTATGTTGTACTTGTTATTGTATCCACCCAGGTGCTCCTCCGCAAGGACGCCCGTGTTGATATTCCTACTCTTTTGCTTTTAAGGATATGTATGAAATTCCGGATATTACAGGATGTTTTGTTAGACGCCGTCATTTTTTTGATATCTAGTTATGGTCGGGTCTTTCACTCGGGCGAGTGGCCCAATCTTGTAATTGTATAATGAATGTAAAGCATAACATCTAATTGTTGGGATTACTTTTGTGTAGATGTGAACCGACAGCATATTCGGTGTTTATCTTTGTATTATGTGGTTTTAGATGTATATTAATTATGTTTCTTTGAATTCCACTATTGTTCTAAAATGGGTTGTTTAAATTTTTTTTCTTAACTGAAATTTTAATTGCATAAATGGTTTTGGCAACCCGTTTTCTGAATTATTGGGTGGTTTTCTCGGTTACTCTTACTATATTTGTGGTGCTGAGAATGATTTCCGTCCATGATTACCGTATATGTTGGAGTATCGGGCTGGCCACCCCTTATTTCGGAGTGCGGGTTGTCACAGTTATATGATCTTATCGCATGGGTGTTTATCTCTTAGGATATTTAAGGAATGATTTATTGGAGGTTGGGATTTTATCCTAGTTGTCTATACCAGACAATCCTTTTCAAAATGGTGTTAGGGAAAGGAAGAGATAAGGCTCTTTTAGATATGATAGTGACCATGGTTGGTTATTAAGGACTATAGCATTATAATTGAGATTTTACATAAGAGAGGGGAAGATTCATTATGAATTTAATTTCTTCTTATTTGCCCTCTTCAATTCCCTTTGAAAATTTGAGTGATGCAATCTTATATAAGGCAATTTTAGATTTGAGGGTGCCGGACACCCATGTTCTAGAAGGAGCCAAGGATGTTGAAATTAAATATCGAGGTATGTCTCTTTATTAGTTATCCCAAAGGCAAATTAGGTTGTTCATATCATACTCCTAAGTACAAGTACATTGATTACATTAGAGATAGGTTCTTGTAGTAGGATTGTGTAGCAAACCACGGGCCCAACTGTAAGTTAGATTTGCAAGATAATAAGGTACATCATATTGCAAAATTTTCTTAACCACCTATACAAGATGAAATACAACCTCATATCGATAACTCACTACCTCATCTAGTGGGAGCATTGTATATGACTAGGATGCATGTGTCACTTGTGCTGGATAACAAGTATGGCAATGTCCTAGTGTGAGCATCAGGAGTCGTCCTAAATGATTAGTATTTTTGGTGATCGTTTCAATGAGATGTCAGATAAATATGGATCGGGTCCCAAAAAATACATTGAAGCATTCCAAGATAGAGACTTTTTCTTTGACTTTTGACTATGGATGTCGAAAGGGATTGACTTTGAGAAAATTTTCTCACGGTAGTCATGCTAAATTCTATCAAGATTCTTTTAATTCAAGATAGCGTTCTCAAACAATTGTCATGACATATATATAGTAAGAAGTCAAAAAAATAAAGTGATGTAAGCTTATGGTATCCATTCATTGATTTAATCTTACACCAAGGTCTTGGGTCATCCGGCTTGATCATGTAATCATGTTTTAATTTTGATTAAAGGTCGAAAAGTATTTTTTTATATAAGAAGCATGAAAAATGTAGTCGTATTTTTAAGTACAATTCATGGATAATATTTGTCTAATCGGAGATGAGTGATATTATTATATTACATAAGAGTGTGGTTTTCTGGTTATTTGATATAAAGTACTTAGGACAATAAAAATACATCTTTATAATCAAGCTTCATCATATTGGTTTCAAAATCAGTTATATCGATATCGTATTCATGAGATTAGATTCAATGGAAAGAGTTTATTTTAAAGTTTAAAATAATTTTGTTTTGTCAATCAATGTCTTAGGACACCATATTAGAAGAAAGAAATAATCAATATACCTAATTCTTTGATGATCGGTAGCTTCATAAATACTATATATTATGTGCAAATACTAAAATGTGTTTATGACTTCAGCATGGTCAATAAATTTTAGTCTAATATTATTATAACTTTTAGGCATAAAGACTAGATGTTTAGTATTATAAGGATTTGAAGTTTCTTTATCTTCGAATATGAGTTTACCTAAGGAGGTTGAGCCATAAGATTAAGGAATGCGAAGAAATCTAGGATTATTGACTCCAGCAGGGAGGCCAAAGATGTTGTCAGTTCGGAGACTACTAAAGAGGAGAGATGGCTTAATTACTTCCTAAAAAACTTGGGTGAGGTTCCAATAAGTGCAATTGTATATAGTAATTTAGTTTTCATGGAGGTACGATTACAAGTTAGAGAGAATCCATAATCCATAAAAGGGTTAAGCACATTTAGTGTAGGTTTTGCCTTATTCTAGAGAACGGGAAATGGGAGATAATTTTATGACCAAGTTCTTATCAGATAATGCCAGGTTAGTCCATCTACTAATACCCATCGAACTACTGAGTAGATGGGTTGGGAGTTGGATACATGGCTTTAATACTAAGTGGGAGATTATTAGGGTTTTATTCTCAAAACCATGCATGCCATTTACTTTTTAGTAAAGGTGTGTTATTCATTTTGAAATAAGATTTGTGGTTGCAATAATGAGTTATATTTGACTTAGGTATATTGTACAAATTTTGGTCAGTGGAGATCGATAGGAATTTTGGTGAGTCAGCTTAAAATTGATTATTAAGAGATCAAAATTTAAGTTCTAGCACTATTAAAACGTTCATAACCTAAATAGGGAGTTAACATCTAATCGAATGGTTGTGATGATATCCTAATAGTTTATCTCAAACTACAAGAATCTATATTATGGTTCAAGAACTTGTATTCGAGTTCATCAAAGAATTGTGATCGCTACATCCTAGGAATATATTAAAGAAGACCACTCATAATATTTGTGTCTAAGGGTTGTCTTAATTAAACTAAGAAATATCACACCATTTGCAAATGGTGAACATATTCTGAATCCCAAAAATTACGAGGATCTAAAGTCTTTTTTAAATTTCACTTTCAGTGTTATGGGTGAGATTTGATTTTATATTGGGTCAGATGAACCCTTCATATTGGGTGACAATTGTGTGAGTAGGTCTGAGATCATAATTAAGAGGAATTTGCGTCGAGGGTATACTGTGGATTGTGATACCCCCTTGATAGAATTATGTGTTTTGTTTTCACCAAGTGAAATAAGTTAAGTGTGAGAATCAAGGAATTGATTACATGTTGTTTAAAATAGATCAATAGTAAATTGGTTTAACTAAACGGGTAGTGGATAGTTAATGTGGAGAATTATATTATCTACCTAATCAACTTTGCAACTAATATCTTTTTATATCTTAGTGATTTTTGAGATAATTAAATTGAAGTGAAGCCATAATTATTTAGTGGAATTAATTACGATTAAATAAAGAAAGGTAAATTATAATAATCGTAATTTTAGGTTTCTAAGTATTTATTTGGAAGCTAATTTAATTATTTGTTTTACGTCTCTGGTGTATTAGGAATACCCAAGTATTTAGGACCAGAATATCAAGAAGTCCAGTTTGGCTAAGTCCATCTTTTGTACTTGTATATAAAGGTGTGTGAAGGGGTTTTAATGATAATGATTCATCTTTAGGGTTAAGAGAGGTAAGAGAAAAAATATTCAAGTTTCTGTGAAGAGGTTTAGATAGAGACCATTGTATATAAAACAAAAGCAAGGATTTTTATCTCAAAAGGTGTCCATACACCTAAATAACTTTGGTGATGATCATACAATGAAAGATCTAAGACGAACAAACAAAAATTTTAATACTCAAAAGAAGCCAGATTTGCAAAGGTATTGTATTCTTAAAACCCTAGGTTTCATCTCTAAACCTAGGTATTGATTTATTTTTAATATATGATTAATCAAATGTCATTAGAGCTGAAATTTTTATTCATTTTAGATATTAATTCCAAGTTATTTTCCCTAACACTTATGGTCCCTATAGCTCCTCCCTAGGTCACTGCAGCTACCTTATGGGACCCTATTGCCACTCTAATACTTGCTAAAGCGGCCCCAAGACATTGCAAATATGTTCTGATGGTTTTTTTGAAGCCTATTTATTATAGAATTACTTTTTAGCAATAATTTCTTTTCCTCCAGGATGTCATTCTTAATAAGCATGCATTGTTCAAGGAGTTTTTGACCCATAGGGACTCAACTTAAGGAAGAATTTTCTAGCTAGATGGAAAGGATCATTTTAGTGTTTTTTAATTTATTTTTTGTAGTTATTTATTTTTTGCATATGTCTTTTAATTTTAATGTTGTATATTTTTTATGTTAATTAGTTAATTAATTAGGGAGATGCAATTTATGGACATACAAGTTTTACTTTTAAGATCGGCATGGATAATGTTGTTTTTAGAAAATCACTTTTATATGTCCTTTTCTAAATTGAATTTAATTAGGTAATTAATTTGAAGGTATAAATTAAATTGTGATCGTTGGGTTTTATTTTAATTTTTAAATTGTTTTAGTTTTGCAAAATTCAAATACTGAGATCGGGTTATTTAATATTTGTATAAGTAAATTGAAAATTATCATGAATTGAATTTGGGTATTTATAATTGAAAGAATTGTTTTTAAAAATACCCTAAACTTCAAAATATTAAGTGGGAGAGAGATTTCTATAGAAATCCCACGATCTTCATGGGTGTTTTGATAATACGATGTGATTACTTCCTTGTGTCAGATTGATTTAGCCTCCCATTTCATGGAATTAATTAAAACATCTGGTATTTGTAAAGACTTATAAGTGATAGTTCATTTAAATTTAATGTGAGTGATTTCGGTCCACCCATCAAGGAAACTCTATATGAGCGAATTTCATTTCAATGATTGGATCGATGCTACAAACCTAAAAGCAACTAATGATATCCTCCCCATTAGGGTCACTGTTATTAGATGTGGTACCAAAAGGTATTAGCTATTCATTATGTTGGACATTAGTTCCCATATCCAAATAATATAATGAAATATTAAAAGTTCCCTAGTTCAAGGTGATATGATTTAAGCTCCCATCGAGCAATCTAACTTCATAAAATAACTAGGATGTCGTATGAGATTAGCCTTTGATTGGTAGTAGAGGGATGCTAAATTAAAATTTAATCAAATTAATTCTCCCATTTTATGGGGAAATACTTTTTTCAATGATGATTCCAATATTTCAAATATAAATTCAACTTTCTTTAACTAGTTCTAGTCTTAATGTTTTAAGTGGAATAAAATTTAATGACTGAAAATGTAATTCGACATTGCTCTGACTCGAGGGGATATTAAAATTATTTAACCCAAGGTTCAATCTGCGTTTTAAAATTGAGATGTGGTTTATTCCTCATGTTAGTATTTGCCTTTCCTCCCCATTGGAGGGAATTGATCATGGAATCATGATACTTTTTAAATTTATCATAATTCTTTCAAATTAAGTGTTATATATGTTCAGTCTCCCCATTAAAAAAATTCAATATGGACTTTTTAATTTTAATCTACTGACCGATGAGAATTTTTAAAAACCAACTTTGGCTGATGACCAAAAGTAAGAATCATGTCCTTAAAAACTATTTTTATCATTAGTTGAACAAATGATTCTTTCGATTAAAAATGGATATGGAAGACTAAATCCACTTCATAATCATGGAGTGAGCCTCATTTCTAGCCAATGGATTGTGTTAGTTATTGAGAAAAGTTTCACTTCTTTTCTGAAAGGAAAGTAAGAGGATAAGGCTATGTCTCAGGTACAATGGTTTGGGTAAAGAAAATTTCATATTCCTCTATAGTATTAAAATGGCCCAAAGGATGGTATTCTCAATACATGTAGTTAGAACTTTTATAAAAAGGTGTTTGTTTTTACCTTGCTTTATAGAAAAAATTACATGCTTATGTTTTTCTCCTAAATTAAAATCCGTGATATACGATTTATGGACATATACCTAGTGTGTAGACACTGGAACCACAAATCAGTGCACAACTCATTGCATAGGGCCTAAGTAATCGATCAATTTATCAAAACAAAGAAATCCTGATAAACGGCAATAAGAATTAGGTAACACTAATAACAACAAAATATCTTGTATTATTATGGTGTATACATCAAGATAATGTAGGTAAATTATTCAATGTACCTACTTTTAAAAAAGTTGGTTTCGATTTCTAAATTAGTTTTGAACAAATAATAGATTTATTTTGCAAAATTAATTTATTAAAATTTGATATCTTTTATTTGTGCTGGTACATTGGAAATAATTTAAACATTATAGGGTTTGTCTAGTCAATACTTCTAAATAATGAAATGAATAATGTTAATGGAAAAATCATTAAAGATAAAGTTACCTTCTAGAACCAAACACAATTTTAACACGTATACTTAGGTTATTTTATTTTAAAACTAATTCCAAGACTTTTTTATAATGGAACAATTGAGTTAATTGGAAGTGGAGGAACTTCTATCCTTTAATCGTACTTAGAAATAAATATGACAAAAGGGGAACTTCACGTCCTAAATCTAAATTGGAAAAGATATCTTGGAAATTATTCATTTGATTAATGTGGTCCTGTGACTATCCGATAAAGAGGTACTTTTGAGTTCTCCATCGATTTAATTTATGATAACATGAAATTAGGATATGTTTACCTCATGAACCTTAGGCATGAAGCATTTGATTAGTTCAAAGTACAAAAACCTAAGGTGGATAGGATAAAGGAAGGAATACGAACCCTTTAGATAGGATAAAGTCAATGGTTAGTTATTCAGGACTACAATATTCATAGTGGAATTTTATGTGCTAGATAATAATACATATTCTAGATTTTTTTTCTTCTTAATCATCCTCATTAACTTAGATTGAAGATTGGAGTGATCATAAATTCATTCTAGGGAATGTTCAGATTTGGGGGTGTCTGACATTAGTGCCGTGGAAGGATCAGATGAAGTTGAAACTGAGGGCAGAGGTATGTCTCTTTATTAATTATCGAGGTAGTTTATATCATATTCCTATCTATAAAATGGTGATTGTTTGTATTAATCCTTAATTCTTGAAAATTGATTACACAATAAAAAATGTTCCCGAGTGTAAGCAAGTATTACAAGATTAAAAAGGAATGTTATATTACCAATGTTACTAGACCACCCATACGTGATGAAATAAAACCTTGTATTTATAATGCATTCTTATTTGGAAGTTTTTACATAGAGATTTGACACTTGATAAGGAGATATAGGGAATTGGTATAAGGATTTCCTTAAGATGTAGATGTTTTATTAATCAAGAAGAGTCAATTGAACAAACCTTCCTCCAAAGCAACATAACTGCTAAAGTTTGGAAGTTTTTATGAAATTGTTGTTTGTGAAGTTGAACTACCACTCTTGTAATGAAATGCTGGATGCATGGTTTTTAAAAAAGTCCAGAAAGATTATTTAAATTTATTTTTTTACCTGATTCCCCTTTTGATATTTTAGGAGTAATGGATTGTTCCAAATGATAACTTATTTTAGGGAACTCAAATTGTTATTGATTCAATTGTTTCCCAAGCTATCAATATGTTCCATTCTATAGATTATTCTATTTGTTTCACAGACAAAATAAGCATATAAGATGATTTATTTATTAAAAAATTAAATATCCGATGGAAGTCCATAGTCCTAGGTTTATCATAACCAAATGTCTTAGGCCTAGTCATTATATTTTCAAACATAATGTCGATGGTGCCTCAAAAGGGAATCAAGGAAACAGTGGGGTTAGAGGCATCATTATAGACAAAACAAGGTATGTTTAAAGTATCATTTTATGGATGTATTAGCCTCAATTATAGTCTTAATGTTGAAATAGAAGATCTGCATAGAGGAATTTAGTTACGTCTTGGTTTGGTCATCCCAGATTTAGTTATTAAATCTGATTCAAGGGTTGTGGTTCATTTGAGTGATGGTTTTTGGAATCCTCCTTAGTCATTAATGAGTAAAATTCAAATTCTGAAGCATCAGTTTGCTTTTAAAGGCAATCTAATGGCGTGGCAAAAAGTCTCCCCAATATTGTTATTTCTTCTCAAAGATTAAGCACTATTTTAATACCAGCAATCTTCTTACATTTGTTTAATGTTTTTTAGCCCAGATAGCGTTGATCTCCCTAACATTAGAATTTCTTAGATTATTTCTTTTGATTGTATTGGGGTTTATTATAAAATCCAATGTTTATGGGTTTTTATACAATAGATATATTGGGCTTAATAATCAATTGTCTTTTATTTTTATTTTACTCTCTAGAGCTTGTAAGTGTCACTAAGAAGAAGTTATTTCTCATTATTATATAAATAATAGGTGTGAGGGTCCTTTCCCTATTCCCTAACAACAACAACAACAACAACAACAACAACAACAACAATAATAATAGTAATAACAACAACAACAACAACAACAACAACAACAATAATAATAATAATAATAATAATAATAATAATAGTAATAATAACAACAACAATAATAATAATAATAATAATAATATTAAAATAATAATAATAATAATAATAATAATAATAATAATAATAATAATAATAATAATAATAATAATACACTACCTAGGGATATTGGGAGTATTACCAATGACCAGGATACATTGTCACTTATACTAGATAGAAATTAGTGCCACGTCATCGTGGGAGCATCGGGAGAGATCCCAATAGGTTAGTGTTTTGGTTAATCATTTCGATGAGATCCCTGGAAAACATTATCCGACTCCTAGGAACTACTAAGAGGCATTCTAAGATAAGGAAATTTACTTTCACTTGTAGATACCAAAAATAAATTTGATGTATTGAAATCAAGTTTTTGGACTTGTAGGCTTGGGATAAAACCAACCAGGTGCAAGTGTACGTATAAGAATTTAAAAGATATATGGATGGAAAGGTGTAAACCTTTAGGCAAATGATTGTGGAAGGGTTTACTCAGAAAGAAAGGAATTTACTATGAGCAAACCTTCTCATTTTTTGCTACGATAAATTATGTCCGTATTCTTTTAATATCAAGACTATGTTCTAGAATGATTATCTTAATAAGTACATAGTAAAAATTCGGGAACATAAATTAACTTAATCTGCTGAGATCGATTTATGGATTTCATCTAACACTAAGGTATTGGAGCATTCAATTTTATAAGGTAATCAAGTTTTGATTTTGATCAAAGTTTGAATAATACTAATTTGTACAAGAAGTATAATATAAACGTTATAGTATTTCTAAGTACAATTTTGGAGCATATTCTCCTAATCGGGAACAAGGTGGGAGTAATGTCTTACATGAGAGTGTGGTTGTCTAGGTAACTCAACATAAAATTCTTAGTACTAGTAAGTTACATCCTTGTGATCAACATTTTGCTAGATCAAATAAAAAGGATGTTGGGATTTTCCAAAGTTAGTTATATCGATATTGTACTCACAAGATCAACATTAAGATTTAATGAATGCTAGACCAAATAAAAAGGAAGTTGGGATTTTCCAAAGCTTGTTATATCGATATCGTACTCATAAGATCAAGATTAAGATTCAATGAAAAGACATTCTTTTCAAGAATTGAATAAATATGCCTAAAAATCAGTGCAACCACTTGATATGATGGAAGAAATGAGATATATACCTAACACTTCGATGGCTGGTAGCTTTATGTATGTTATATTGTGTAGTAGATGAAATATCTGCTATGCCATTTGCATGATCAACAAATTTTAGTCTCATAGTCTTACACCTTTAAATTAAAAAGGCTAGGTTTTTAGTTAGACAATGATTCCACGTTTTCTACCTTAAAATATGTATTTCCCCAAGGATGTTGAGCTATAAGTTGGAGGATTTTGATGCAATCTCACTCTGCCAAATCCAATAAGGAAGTTGAAGTAGTTTCCACTTCAAAGGAATAAAAATAGTCTATATGGCTCGGGAACTTCGAAAGTAACCTCGGTTACATTTCTTCAAAGTGCAATCAACTATCATATATTTTTGTGTTCATAGAGGTACAATTGCAAGGTCAAGTGACCTCGTAAACAATAAAATGGTTGAGGACATTTGATCACATACTTAACATAGTTCAAAAGATTGGACAAGGATATAATATGTTTATTGCAATGATTGCTTGTAAATATACTTGAGACGGGAGTTCAATGCATAGGTATATACCTTTAAGAATAAGTGGGAGATTATTGGGGTTTTGTTCTTTAAACAAGATATGACGTTTACTTTTAAGTAAAGGTCTATCAGTTTATTTTCAAATAAGAATAATGATTATGAGAATGACTTATAATTATGATTAAATATATTATATGTTTGTCAATCAGTTGAACATAGTAAGAATTTCGGTTAGCTCATTCGACTTGATCAAAAGAGATTGTAATTTCGATTCTTGTTTAATTGAAGAAGTTCAAAATCTAGATGGGAGGAGAAGTCATATCGGTATAGCTGAACCTAAAATTTTAGTAGTTTATGTCAAACTATAGGAACTTATTTGATGGTTCAAGAACTTGTTTGAAAATTCAACAATGGATTGCAATGGTTACATTCACGAATATATTGAATATGACCACCCATTACATTTAAGTCTATGGGTTATCTTGATTAGACTTAGGCAATATCACACCATTTTCAAATGGTGCATAGATTATTAATCCCGATAATTATAACTATTAGAATTCTTATACAATTGTTGCTTTAATTTCTATGGGTGTGATTCAATTATGTATACGGCTAATAGATCTCCGCAAGTTAGGCAATCGTTGTTTGAGTGGGTTTAACATAATAATTCAAAGGAATCTACGTATAAGAGATATCTTAGATTGTGATACACCCTTGATAAACTTATATATTTTTTCCACCAGTAAAACCCGACAAGTGGATAATTTTATAATCCGGTGGAGTAGGAAATAGGTTCAGTCTTAGAATCAAGGAATTGATTATATATTTGTTAAAATTGATTAGAGATAAATTGATTTGACCAAGTGGGTGTTGGAAACTTAAATCATGGAATCACATTATGTAACATGATTATTTTTGTAAAAAATAACTTTTTATTCCGAGTGATTTAAAGATAATTAAATTAGACTAAATTCGTGATGATTTAGTGGAATTAATCGAGATTAAATAAAGAAATGAAATAAATTTCAGTAATTTTAATTTGGGATTTATGAATATTTATTCAGAGTCCAATTTAGTTATTAGTCTTAGGTCCCTAGTATAGTTCAATACATAAGTAGAAGGTCCGAACTTTCGGGAGACTAAGTTTAGCCAATGTCATGACTTATACCTATTTGTATAGGGTTGAGCTAGGGTTTTAGGGTAATGATCCATTATGGTTCTGTAACACCCCATATTTACTAGGATATAAAATTTAATTAATTTGGTGATTGGAGATTTAAATTATCTCAAGGATTTAATTCAATTAGTGAATTTGAGATTTAATTCATTCGGATTATTTTAAAATTTTACTTGTGTCTAATTTGATGTTGGGGCTGGAGATAAAAGTAAACTGACTCGGATGATGTTTATGAGTGCATGGTTATTTCTAAATAGGTCAACATATTCAGAAAAGAGTACATGGGGGCAGTAATTGGGTCTCGGGACATTTTTAGGTATAACTGGGCTCACACGGGTGTTTAGGTCATTTTAATTTGGCTCATAGGCTTAATTTCGGGATTTGTGATATAAAACCTATAATAGGGAGTTTGTGGAAGACACAACTTAATAAGAAAAACCTAGCTTTGCAGAGGATATAAGAGGGAGAAATTAGGAGGGCTTTCAGGAGCTAAACCAAGACGAGGGGGGTGTTCTTCGTCAAGCATTCGTCTACAAGAAAGGAAATCAGGCCTTACGAATTTATTTAGGTAAGTAGTTAAACTTGATTTCAAATTTCATTATTTTGATTCATATCATAGTGAATGTAAACCATATTCAATTTAGGATGGTTTATAATATCAAAATTCATTTTGGGTCGGTTCTCATACGAGAAAGGGTCTTTGGATGATTTGATCATGTGGTGTAGACTATATGGAAATTGATGATGCAATATGATTCTAGGTTGTAGGAATCTTAATCCTATGATAAACCTAGTAGAGCATGATGTTTAATTTGGGATTAGAGAATGAAATTTATAACCGATTGAAAAGAATGCGGATAAAAACCCAATTTAGAAATTGATGGATTGCGATTGAAATCAATAGTTTCTAAAGGTTTGGATGACGTTTAGAATCTGATTTGGAGGTGTATTTTTGTTGAGAATGATTTTATTAAGGTTGGGGTAGAACCAGAAATCTTAGAAGTTTGTGTAATACCCCTTACTTTTGAGTAATTATTTCTATCGTAATTTGCCTTGTGGGTTAATTATATGAAATAGAGAAAGTTAAAGTCAATATTATTTTAAGTGATTTGAGAGATAATATTTAGTGAATTTTGCATATTTACTGTTAGGTGAATATAAATGGCATCGTATTATTGTTATTGTGTCGTTGTGTATTAAGCGACAGTTATGACTTATATTCCAATTTGATCATTATTAATGAATTAACATGATGTGGGAACATGAAATATTGTACAATATTCGGGATGCCAATTTAGAGGGTACCGTTAGTCCGAAAATGGTTGAGATAGTCAAAATAAGTACCAAGGCGTATTTTTGGGTTTTGGGTACTTTTGATTAGTTATAACTTAATTATGTAGTACCATTTAAGTGATAGGCTTAATGAAATTGGGCATTTAAGTCTTCCAAGAGAATTTTATTTCTCATTTTATGTTTCTAAATCTAGACAGAGTTTGAGAGAGAGAGAGAGAGAGAGAGAGAGAGAGAGAGAGAGATTGGGAGAAAGAGAAGAGAGAAGAGAGAATCGGAGATTTGGAGCTTGGAATCGTTGCTATCGGAAGAGAATCCGAGACTAAAACCTTAAGGCAAGTTGCTACCTTTAAAATGTATGATTTTGTGTGGATAATTTGTATTGATAGTTGTGTTTTTGGAGATTTAAACCATTTATGGGGTTTGATGATTTTTAATGTTTAAATCCTTAAACATTGATTTAAATTTGATTTGAGTTTAGTTGAAGATATTAGTTAGTTATTGTGTAGGAATGATTTGATGAAATTATTAGTTGATGATGTTGGGATTTGTTGGAAGAAATTGATTTGGGGGATTTAGGGTTCCTAATAACCCGTATCCCTAACTGGGCAATTCGACCAGGGCGAATCGATTCGCCCTCCTCAGCGAATCGATTCTATAAAAGGGTGGCTACAGGTCTGAGGAACCGAATCTATTCGGGTTAAGGCCGAATCGATTCGGGATGAGATAGAAGGTTGGTTTTTCTCAGCTGAATTGATTCTATTTTCGGGCAAATCGATTTTCTACCAGGGGCGAATCGATTCAGAAACCTTGCAGTTTTAGGATAGTTTTTTTATCTTAGTTTCTACCCATTTTCTTTTAGGTTTAAGGCTTAGTAACCTTCTCTTATGAAGTAATAAAGAGTATTAGGGGTCTAAATTAGGGATATTAATACCCTAAATTAGTATAAGGATAATTGGGTTTATTTCAGGGGGGGGGGGGTGTTATTCAATAGAAGTTAGTGTCCTTTTTCAGCTAGTAAGCTTAGCCTAGGACTAAGGGAAGGTTGGATGGTATTGTTAGGGCCTTTAGAGACTAGTATGTGGAAAAATATACTTGGTAGCCCATAGTGTTGTTGTGAACTTTCGGAGACTAGTATGGGGGTAATCAAACCTCATAGCTTATATCGTTATGCACATTTGGTTCCGTAAATAAGAAATATATTTTAAATTGGGACATATTGCTTATCTCATTTGATTTCAAAAATGTAAAAATTGGATGTTTTAAATTGGCATAAATTGAGATTATGGAATGCATATACATACCTCTATAAATGCTATTATAAGGGAAGTTTCAAGCATGAGGTGATGTCCCCTGGCTAGTTAATGCAGGGAGAATATAGTCCTCGGCCATAGGATTGGTGGTTACATTGTGTGGTTGTTTTATTCGAAGTGAGGTAATTATGGGTATGGTTATGACTCATTGTCGAAGGTATATGGACTCTTCCCACACGAAACGATTTAGGGTGTCCAGATGGTCTTGGTTGTAGTCCCTGGAAGATGATAGCATTTAGGGGCGCATCTAGTGGGGTGACTCCCAGAAGGATGGTCTTATAATCGTTATATTTTGACTATACCTATTCCCATGAAAGTGATATTTTATAAATGGCTAAAACATTTTATAAATCAACTTTGTGGCATATGTTTCCCAAATGGTAAAGGGACTTGTGAAGTTATATTTTATGAATTTGTAATTTAAGCATGATTAGTGGAATTTTTCTATTCTCTTAATTAAACAGGTAGTTTGATTTATAATGATCTAATGTGCTGCTAGGATGTGTATTTGGATTACAGGTGAGGATGATTCTTATATTGAAGAGAGAACCCAACATGTTTATGATGTTTAACACTCATAATTGTTATGCATTTTATTCTCACATATATCATATCAAATCGGTCCCTAGCCCATTTATATTTCTCTTTCTTGTGCGGTTCTCATTTATGCTCATGTGCTCTGCTGCAAGTGCGCCCGATATGATCCTTCCTTCTTAGTGTCAGGGAGCTACAATATTTTTGCGGATGTTGTAGGATTTTTGTTATAGATGCTTCCATCTTTTCTATACTCTAGTTATGATCAGATTGAACATTCCGGCGTGTTGGCCAAAATTTGTACTTGCTTATATACTGTGATATTTATTTGTAATACTTGGTGTAACCGTTGTATTGGTCTCTTAACCGACAGCTTAGTCGATTATTATTTTGTATAATGGTTAGTAAACTGTCTGTTATATATATATATATATATATATATATATATCCACCTTCTTTTATAAATTGGATTGTTGAAATTATTTTTATTAAACTTGAAAATTTAATTGACATCCGTTTTCTAAAATAACTGGTGGTTATCTCGTACTATTGTGTTTACGACAGTGATGCTAAGAATGGACCATCTATGATTCTTGTATTTATCGGAGTATCGGGCTGGCCACCTCTTATTTTAATAAGATGGGTGTCACAGATGGTATCAGAGCATCAACTTCCAGTGTCCTTAAGAATCTGTGCGGATGTACTACGCTTTCAACGTTGCTTTTGATTTGACATAGAGCCTTTGGATTAGGTTAGTTGATTCCTCTTATGAGATTTCGTTCTCGTGCCATAACGTAGGATTTTAGTAAATCTTTTGTGCGTTCGTTCGATATTCGTGGGATGATTGATGAAGGGTAACTAGGGAAGGCCGTTATGAGGGCCGTAGGAGGCGGGGCGTAGTTAGAACTGTAAGTTGAAGTCGGGAATAAGGACCACGGTGGAGGTCACTCCCTTCATGGAATTTTTGTGGATTGATACAAAGACTACTAAAGTACAGTAGCTATATTTACCCAAGTACTGCTATAGTAGAGAGTGGTACTAAACTTGAATTACCTAGTGAAGTTAAATTGGGAAAAAGTTTGGCAGGTCCTTGATAAGCACCATACGTTGAAGTTAAGTCATACGGAGTCGTGTAGCTTCATGTAATGGAAGTATAGGGCTTAGAATCTTTGGCCTAGAGAGGGGTATAGGAATGCCTAGACGTGAAAATTTGAGGAAATTTTTTCACTATTTGGAGCAATGTCAAAATGGTGGGAACAGTAGTCACCATATTTGGGGGAGCAGGATGTTTTTCTCGTAGAGGAATCTTATGGATGGTTTTAACAACAAATTCCTTTGATTTATCAGAAATGAAGAGAACACAGTTTCTCAAGTATTCATATGAGGATCGGTTAGAGGCCGACAGTGAATAAAGAGTTATATAGTTAAGGAAACCTTGCATAGAAGTAAGGTAGGTACAATGAAGAAAGAGTCCTTCAGTGGAATGATAGGCTCACTAGTAAGTGGTGCTAACACCTATGGAGAAGTCATGTTCGTGAAACCCCATTGGTGGACATCCACCCGGGGAATTTATTGAAATAAGGAAGTGGAGGCCGATAGCATGTTCTCTTTGTTGGTGGAGTTAAGGGAACTACAAGGGTGATTGTCAGGTTCGAAGCTATAGAGTCTGATATATTGAAAACCTTAACATGGTCAGGGTGGCCAGAGATGGGGAATGATTGTGATGTGGAACGTAGAACCACACGCTTTGATTTTGCTCGGTAGGAGTTAAAGGACAAGAATAGGGTGACTAGATGGAGCATTAATTAAAGTAGTTTTCTGTTCAAATAGGACAAGGGTACTGTATCTGGGAACTATTTGGAGCAGCCAGGGTAATTAGCAAGAATGTTGTTGTGAGTTCCACCTCGGATGAGGGAGGTGTATTTTGTGTGGCAAGAATGAGTCACAGTATTTTATTAACCCTAGATTCGAGTGTGTAATTCAAGATTTGTGGCACTATCGGTAATATTATAGAGGGTATATCTATACGTTTTTCGCTGTAGAGAGGTTCTATTTTCCTTTATTCGCTGTAAAAGTGAGTGTTGATATTTTAAGATTATATATGGTTTATACTAATTGTTTTGTATGTGTTATATGAGTATAAAATATTTTTAATTGATCGGAGCGATAGTAGGCTAATGATTGCAAGGCTATCGTCTCTGCGATTCCAGGGTGGAACTAGTTGTTCTGCAATATCTCACCTGGATACGGGTTGAGACCTTATAAATATGGTCTAAAGTATGCATGAATTATTATTTTACATGTTTTATGCTGACATATCTCCACGATCAATAAAGTTAAGTAGTAGAGATGTTACTTTATTATTATTTTACATGTTGGGAGTCGAGAGATGTTACTTTATTCTAGGATGTTAGTTTTGGTGAAATTAGTCGAGAGTCACATGATTGATTAAGGGCTAATAAAAAGTAGAGGTTCGGTGAATAAGCACTGGAAATGTTTCCCTCGCCGCAAATATGTGGGCGTGGGAAGGTAAAGGAAGTCGGGTTGAGGCTTATAGCCAGGCCTTGAATAAAAGGAAAATTTAAAGGAAATATATTTTGGGTAGGAGGTTCGTAAAACTTTGCAGAGAGTAGGTACCCCGATTAGTTAGACTTTCCATTTCGTCAAAACGGAAGGACATAGAGGTAGAAGCGCATTAGTAGGGTTATGAGATAGGATTTTTAGCGGTCCCAATTGTGTGCCTTAGGAAATTATATCTTGATGACCGACGATGCGAGGTATTAGTGTAACGGGAGGGTTTCTTGTTTGGATTTTGCTTTGCAAGATGTCCCGCGCATGAAACCGAGCGAATGCCAGAAATTGAGAAAGGTCTTGGGGACTAGGGATATAGTTAGTATAGTACTCATTTTACGTGTGTAGGAAACACATCGACCTTATGTTTATTAGGAAGTAAGGCCAGTGGGGCATGTGGCGCTGTTTTCGAAAGGCTGTAGTGAGTTAACCATGCGGAGATTGGTGGGTTAACTTTAAGAAGGATTGGGTTTCCAGGAATTAGAAGAATGGAATCTCGTGTAACTCGGGACACCAGGTCGAAGAGAATGTGAGGCACATTTTTAGAGAGAGTGTACATCTGTGACCTAGATATCGAAGAGCTGAAGGACAAGTTGACTTTTACTCTTGTACTCGTGTTGCTAAGTTTGAGAGTGGAATATTTATTCTTTACGAACGAGTCTCTACTAGGATTGGGAGGTGTGTTAATACAGGATCATGGGTTCATTGCGTATGCACATCGTAAGCTTAAGCCTCATGAGAAGAACTATCCCACACATGACTTATAGCTCATCGCGATAGTGTTAGCCTTACTGATATGGAGGCATTACCTCCTGGGTGAGAAATTCAGTCTTTTTATGGATCACAAGTCATAATAATATTTGTTCTCATAGAAAGATCTAACTATGCAGCAAAGTCGGTGGTTGCAGTTCGTAAAGGACTATCAATTTGATATTCATTATCACCCAGGAAAAGACAAATGTGGTAACGGATACACTAAGTAGAAAAATCGTGGGGGAACTAGTGAAGGCATGGAAAGCCAAGTGGAAAGAGCTTATCCAGGAGGATGCTATAGCAAGAGCATTTTTGTCAGTGTTGAGCATTACACTCGCTATTGTAATGAGAGTCATGGAAGCACAAGGAAAGAACATTTCGGAGTTTGTCTCCCAATGCGCCACTTGTCAATTGGTGAAAGTGGACCACCAACGATCAGTGGTGTAACACCCCACGACTTTGGAGACTGAGAGATTTAATTTTGGGAAAATTAAATTTAATTAAATTGGAGAATTTTAAAATTTGGGAATTTAAGTCCAAAAATAGAGGATGTTTTAAAGTATTCCGGATGATATTTTTGAGGGTACCATTGATCCCGGAAGGGTTGAGATAGTCAAAATGACTGTCATTGGGTCTTATTTCGGCTCCAGAATATTTTTAAGTTGTTTTGACTTGAATTGCAGTCAACGAGTCATTTAAAGTGTGTATTAACATTTAAAACTGGGTTTGTTGTTTTAAAGGATTTAAGGCTTACGGATCAATCCTTTCTCATTTAGAGAAAGAGAGAAAAAGCCCTAGAGGGAGAAATAAGAGAAAGAAGAAGGAAAGGAAGAGAGAGAGGAAGAAAGCTTGGGATTTCCGGCCCTACAGCGACATCGAGGACGATCCAACCTCTACAAATCTGAGGCAAGTGTTTAATCTTGCTAAATAGCTATTTGTGTATTTCATTTCATAAATTGTGGGGTAAAGAAATGGTTTTTGGGTATTAATGTCAAAACCTAGATTTTAGGTTTAATCTTGAAATCAATGATTAAATATGGATTTAATGACATAGAAATGGTTGGGATCAACTTTGGGTTGGTTAATGGGTTTAAAATCATGATTTGATGAAGGTTTGGTTGTTGGAATGAGAAATTTAGGGTTTAGAATTCGTAGGTTTTGAAGAAACAGATGAAACCTTCAAAAATTGCAGGTCCGAATCGATTTGCCCCCTCAAGCGAATCGATTCGGTTTGGTAAAACTAGCAGGTCTGCATTGACCGAATCGATTCGGACCCCAAGCCGAATCGATTCGGCCTATTGCAGAAGCCCAGGTCTTTGGGTCCGAATCGATTCACCTTGGAGGCCGAATCGATTCGATAGACCGAATCGATTCGGAATAGGGCCGAATCGATTCGGAAACAGGGCATTTTGAGATTTTTCTCCATAGTGATTTCAAACCCTTTTTGGTTGGGTTTATTGATTTGGGGGCTTTCTCTTAGGATGTAAAAGATATATTCTTGGAGTTACATATGGATATTGGGGGAAAACTCTTTGAGGTTGGAATTTCCCAATTATAGATAAAGGTATATAAATACCTATATATATATATATGTTTGAGGTTGAGAACTCTTAGAGAGTGAGAGGTCTCCTATCCTTAGAAATATTTAGACTAAGGAATCAATGATAACCCGATAAGGGTAAGGATTCATAAAATACAATTGAACCCTAGGTAAAAAGTTGGGAAACAGCTTGCGGGTGTACTATCGACTAGGATAAGCAGTAGCGTAAATTCTAGTTAGGATAGTTTATACGCAATTATGGGGATATGGCCATTGAGATTTCCAATACTTGAAATGAGGTTGGAATAAATTGAGGTTTTTTTACTATTAAGTCATGTTTACGCCTATGGTTAGATAGTACTAAAGATAATTATGTACTTTCACATTTAGAGGTGAAAGGTGTAGTGATGGATTCCTACACAAATTCTTGGGTGATAACCCTAATGTTGAATGTATATGTATAGACATAAACATATGGTTTTGGGGGACTACTCATCATAGGAAGATGATTGAAAAGGTTTCAAGTATGGAATTATATTCACATATCAAGGTAAATTTAATGGAAATGGTAGTGACGGCTTGTATATTGAGGATTATGTATACTTATAGCCAGGTATATATATATATATATCTTATACATATGAACGAGAATTAGTTTAGATATATAGAAAAGGATATGTGAATACGTGTTGATATATATATATATATCTGTATGTATATAGATATATGGATATCTTTATGTTGTGGACATACATGGTATGGATATTTAAACCGTATATGATGGTTTATTATTTGATCATATGATTGGATCATATGGATTATATATATTATGCATGTGAATGATATATATACTTATTTGGTTAAGCATACCCCGCTCATGCTATCATTGGGAAGTTGCGCGCGTAGAGGGTGAGCATCCTGGCTTATGATGCAGGGTGTGGATATTCCCCAGGTCATAGTCGTCCCTTATGATTATTATACATATAGATATATATTTTTGGGATGAGACGTGGTGGGTATGTTTCGTCTCATTGCCGGTTGGAACTATGACCGCTTCCCGGGACGTCGTGTGCGTGTGTTTACCACGAGATGGGTGTCGTTTAGTCCCACCATGGTGGCCCCAGTATTGCTACGTGAGCCGGGCACTGGGAAGATGATAGCATTGATGCAGTTTATCGGCGATATATATAGCCGGGTATATTATGTGCATGGCCTTGTACATCATATGTAGTATGTACACTTGGCTATTGGATTGATGATGATATATATATATGGTTAGAAATAAATACCTATATACATATATATATATATATATATATATATATATATATATATATATATATATTATATATATATCCTATAGATGAAAGGATATGGACTTTTATGAAGTACATCTTAGATGATAATGGTGTACTAGACTGATGGGGGTTGATGTATCTCACATAAGGTATTATTTCGGTTACATCATCCCAAGGATAATATTGGAGGTTCTTTTATTTTATCTTAATTGTTTTCTTTCTTTTCTTTTCTTTCTTTCTTTCTTTAGTAGTTATAGTTAGTAGTAAAGGTAGTATTATATAGTATGTTAAGGATTATGGATCTCTAGGATCGACATTGCCCAGGAGTAGTGTAACGAGGGGGTTCCTTGTTTGGATTTCGCTTTGCGAGACGCCTCACGCACGAAACGCAGTGCCATGTCGAGAGTTGAGAGAAGTAATTCTATTTGTGGCATCTCGGATCTCTGGTCTTGACCTTGTCAGGAGTAGTGTAACGGGGCGGTTCCTTGTTTGGATTTCGCTTTGCGAGACTCCCCACGCACGAAACGTAGTACAATGTTGGGATTAGAGAGAAGTCTTGCCAATATTCCATGTGCATGTTATTAAGTATATAAATTCTTACGTTTTTAGCATATTTATGTATATATATATATTTATGTATATGTATAGGGGTAATGTTTTAGGAATTATGATAATTATAATTCATGAGTTTATTAAATCGGAATTCATTAAGCCTTTTATGGCATAACTGTTGTAGTCATAATCTAATAGGATTAGAAATGGGTGGATCCTTAGATTATGACGGGAGGGTAGCTCTCGTGGTTATAGGCTAGGCCTGATAAGTTAGGTTGTCCTAAAATCAATGGGGTAATTTAACTAAAAATTGAGGACGCGAATAGGTGCGCGCCTTTAGATGAGAGGTGAGTTGGGGTTCCACGAGAGTGCGGTCTCACTTATTTATGTTATTAAGTACACCGGTATTTATTATGCACGGTTAACACACTTGCTAAATATTTTACACATTCGGGGCTCTGACCCGTTTACTTCTCCCTCCTTCTTATATATACATATATATTTCCACAGGTATCCTACCGCATGGATGCCGGATGACCTTCTATCCTGAGTCTTGGGAGCCGTGACAGGTGCGGACTGTTGCGGGATGTTTCATGTAGCCGCTTCCTACTTCTTTAAAATTCTAGGTAGGACTCATGTTGTATATCGGGTTTGTACCCAAGGGATATTTTACTTACATGTTTATATTTATTCCCTTCAGTTATTGTATTTGCTATGACCCGACAGCTTATTCGGGTCTACTTTTTGTAGTACATTCGGTTGTGATTAATTGGTTCATTTTATTTATTATAGTTGTTTCTTGCATCTCTCTCTCTTATTCTTTAGTAGTTTCATAGTGTTGGGTTTTGTATGTTGCAAGTTTTAAATTTTTATAACATCTCGCTTATGTGATTTCGGGTAGTTAGTCCTATATTATATAGTACCGTTAGTTGATGTTGAGACTGGACCATCTGGAATTCCTGATTTAATATAGTATAGGGTTGGCCACCCGTTATTATTTTAGGCGGGGTGTTACAGATGGTATCAGAGCATCAGTTTCTAGAGTCCTTAGGATCTGTGTGAGTTTATGGATTCTTCCGTTAACGTTCTTGACATAAAGCCCTAAAAAAAAATAGGACTGTTGCGTTCACCGCGTTATTTTCTTCTGTGAAGTATATTCACTTGATTGGCGTTCTGAAAACAGTTGCTCTTGTTTCATTTCAGACGTCGCCTAGATGTTGTCGTCTAGGAAAGAATAGGTTTAGAAGTACGGAACCCATAACATATTTTGGGTACGCTTTGATCGGGGGTAGTTGTTTTCCCCGATTCCGGAGGAGATGTTGAGGAAATTTCTAGCAGTGGTTCGAGGTGATTTATCGGCAGTTGAGTAAGAGAGGAAATTTACTCGAATGGTGAACCTTGGACCTAGAAAAGTAAGTCTGAGGAGAGGTTCATGTAGTCCTTGGGAGGTTTAGGTTGAGAAACCCGTTAACCTTCGTTAGAAAACCTGGTGTTGGTGACTTTTCTCGACGTGAGGAGTGTGGAGTTATCCCAACTATTGGGAGTATTGCCTTCTTGGAAGTGGGAGTATGTAATTGGAGACTCAGTTTCATTGTGTAGGACTAAGGGAGTTTTTGGTTGTCGCCATCGTGTTTATCCTTCAAAATGGTTAGGAAGGATTTTGAAGAAGATGTTTCTCTTGTGGAGAAATAGGCTTAGGGATAATGATTTTTCCTGGAAGGAGTTGAGGACCCTGAGTTGAGATTCTAGGGTGAGGGGAAACCATTAGATTATGGAAGTATAAGGTAGAATACCTTTCTTTGGGTTTGAGTTACGTTTTGGGTAATAATTGGGAACATCGCGCTTAAGGCATGATGGGTAGTTAGCCGCTACACCGCTAGGGTGTATGGAATTTTCCTAGAGGAGGAAGTGAGCAAGTGTGGCCTTGGTATGGCATCTTTTGAGACGATACACCTTTTCATAACTGAGAGGTTCAGGGTTTGGTAGATTTATGAGGAGCGGATAATTTAGCTCATAGTTGTGCAAGTTTTGAGAACTAGATATTGGTTAGAATATTGTATTTGTTGAGGCCTTGTGTCTTAAACATAAGGTGTTTGTTTGGCGTGTCGAAAGTCGCGGAATATATTTATATTGTATTATTGTATAGGCCCTCGGGCAATATCTAATATACCAAAAATCTTTTTCTAAAACCTTAACCCTGGTTCAACTAATCTCAATCCCCGACCTAGCTACACAGTAGTGTATTGGGAGGGTTCCTTGTTTGGATTTCGCTTACAAGACCTCCCCCGCACGAAGGTGGCTAGTGTCAGGAATTGAGGAAAGTTCAACCAGTGGAAATTTTCAAACTTTTATATATTTAGTATATTGTTATAGATTATGTTACCGAGGATTATCTAACAATTTGAGGCTAATGGAGCCTGATTAAGATTTTACGAGTAGAAACTCGGGTACAGGGTGTATGGGCGCCCTGGGTAGCTAGTTGATTTTAGGGATCGGTAAGGATCTATATAGTTCGACGTGAGAACTATAAAGGATCGGCATAGTGATCTTGAGGATTGATATAAGGACTAGATGATATTGAGGTCCTAGGCTCATCTTAAATTTCGCGGGACGAAATTCTTGTATGGGGGGAAGATTGTAACACCCCACGACTTTGGAGACTGAGAGATTTAATTTTGGGAAAATTAAATTTAATTAAATTGGAGAATTTTAAAATTTGGGAATTTAAGTCCAAAAATAGAGGATGTTTTAAAGTATTCCGGATGATATTTTTGAGGGTACCATTGATCCCGGAAGGGTCGAGATAGTCAAAATGACTGTCATTGGGTCTTATTTCGGCTCCGGAATATTTTTAAGTTGTTTTGACTTGAATTGCAGTCAACGAGTCATTTAAAGTGTGTATTAACATTTAAAACTGGGTTTGTTGTTTTAAAGGATTTAAGGATTACGGATCAAGCCTTTCTCATTTAGAGAAAGAGAGAAAAAGCCCTAGAGGGAGAAAGAAGAGAAAGAAGAAGGAAAGGAAGAGAGAGAGGAAGAAAGCTTGGGATTTCCGGCCCTACCGCGACATCGAGGACGATCCAACCTCTACAAATCTGAGGCAAGTGTTTAATCTTGCTAAATAGCTATTTGTGTATTTCATTTCATAAAATGTGGGGTAAAGAAATGGTTTTTGGGTATTAATGTCAAAACCTAGATTTTAGGTTTAATCTTGAAATCAATGATTAAATATGGATTTAATGACATAGAAATGGTTGGGATCAACTTTGGGTTAGTTAATGGGTTTAAAATCATGATTTGATGAAGGTTTGGGGGTTGGAATGAGAAATTTAGGGTTTAGAATTCGTAGGTTTTGAAGAAACAGATGAAACCTTCAAAAATTGCAGGTCCGAATCGATTCGCCCCCTCAAGCGAATCGATTCGGTTTGGTAAAACTAGCAGGTCTGCATTGACCGAATCGATTCGGACCCCAAGCCGAATCGATTCGGCCTATTGCAGAAGCCCAGGTCTTTGGGTCCGAATCGATTCACCTTGGAGGCCGAATCGATTCGCTAGACCGAATCGATTCGGAATAAGGCCGAATCGATTCGGAAACAGGGCATTTTGAGATTTTTCTCCATAGTGATTTCAAACCCTTTTTGGTTGGGTTTATTGATTTGGGGGCTTTCTCTTAGGATGTAAAAGATATATTCTTGGAGTTACATATGGATATTGGAGGAAAACTCTTTGAAGTTGGAATTTCCCAATTATAGATAAAGGTATATAAATACCTATATATATATATATATGTTTGAGGTTGAGAACTCTTAGAGAGTGAGAGGTCTCCTATCCTTAGAAATATTTAGACTAAGGAATCAATGATAACCCGATAAGGGTAAGGATTCATAAAATACAATTGAACCATAGGTAAAAAGTTGGGAAACAGCTTGCGGGTGTACTATCGACTAGGATAAGCAGTAGCGTAAGTTCTAGTTAGGATACTTTATACGCAATTATGGGGATATGGCCATTGATATTTCCAATACTTGAAATGAGGTTGGAATAAATTGAGGTTTTTTTACTATTAAGTCATGTTTACGCCTATGGTTAGATAGTACTAAAGATAATTATGTACTTTCACATTTAGAGGTGAAAGGTGTAGTGATGGATTCCTACACAAATTCTTGGGTGATAACCCTAATGTTGAATGTATATGTATAGACATAAACATATGGTTTTGGGGGACTACTCATCATAGGAAGATGATTGAAAAGGTTTCAAGTATGGAATTATATTCACATATCAAGGTAAATTTAATGGAAATGGTAGTGACGGCTTGTATATTGAGGATTATGTATACTTATAGCCAGGTATATATATATATATATCTTATACATATGAATGAGAATTAGTTTAGATATATAGAAAAGGATATGTGAATACGTGTTGATATATATATATATATATATATGTATGTATATAGATATATGGATATCTTTATGTTGTGGACATACATGGTATGGATATTTAAACCGTATATGATGGTTTATTATTTGATCATATGATTGGATCATATGGATTATATATATTATGCATGTGAATGATATATATACTTATTTGGTTAAGCATACCCCGCTCATGCTATCATTGGGAAGTTGCGCGCGTAGAGGGTGAGCATCATGGCTTATGATGCAGGGTGTGGATATTCCCCAGGTCATAGTCGTCCCTTGTGATTATTATACATATAGATATATATTTTTGGGATGAGACGTGGTGGGTATGTTTCGTCTCATTGCCGGTTGGAACTATGACCGCTTCCCGGGACGTCGTGTGCGTGTGTTTACCACGAGATGGGTGTCGTTTAGTCCCACCATGGTGGCCCCAGTATTGCTACGTGAGCCGGGCACTGGGAAGATGATAGCATTGATGCAGTTTATCGGCGATATATATAGCCGGGTATATTATGTGCATGGCCTTGTACATCATATGTAGTATGTACACTTGGCTATTGGATTGATGATGATATATATATATGGTTAGAAATAAATACCTATATATATATATATATATATATATATATATATATATATATATATATATATATATATATATATATATATAATTATATATATATCCTATAGATGAAAGGATATGGACTTTTATGAAGTACATCTTAGATGATAATGGTGTACTAGACTGATGGGGGTTGATGTATCTCACATAAGGTATTATTTCGGTTACATCATCCCAAGGATAATATTGGAGGTTCTTTTATTTTATCTTAATTGTTTTCTTTCTTTTCTTTTCTTTCTTTCTTTCTTTAGTAGTTATAGTTAGTAGTAAAGGTAGTATTATATAGTATGTTAAGGATTATGGATCTCTAGGATCGACATTGCCCAGGAGTAGTGTAACGAGGGGGTTCCTTGTTTGGATTTCGCTTTGCGAGACGCCTCACGCACGAAACGCAGTGCCATGTCGAGAGTTGAGAGAAGTAATTCTATTTGTGGCATCTCGGATCTCTGGTCTTGACCTTGTCAGGAGTAGTGTAATGGGGCGGTTCCTTGTTTGGATTTCGCTTTGCGAGACTCCCCACGCACGAAACGTAGTACAATGTTGGGATTAGAGAGAAGTCTTGCCAATATTCCATGTGCATGTTATTAAGTATATAAATTCTTACGTTTTTAGACTATTTATGTATATATATATTTATGTATATGTATAGGGGTAATGTTTTAGGAATTATGATAATTATAATTCATGAGTTTATTAAATCGGAATTCATTAAGCCTTTTATGGCATAACTGTTGTAGTCATAATCTAATAGGATTAGAAATGGGTGGATCCTTAGATTATGACGAGAGGGTAGCTCTCGTGGTTATAGGCTAGGCCTGATAAGTTAGGTTGTCCTAAAATCAATGGGGTAATTTAACTAAAAATTGAGGACGCGAATAGGTGCGCGCCTTTAGATGAGAGGTGAGTTGGGGTTCCACGAGAGTGCGGTCTCATTTATTTATGATATTAAGTACACCGGTATTTATTATGCACGGTTAACACACTTGCTAAATATTTTACACATTCGGGGCTCTGACCCGTTTACTTCTCCCTCCTTCTTGTATATACATATATATTTCCACAGGTATCCTACCGCATGGATGCCGGATGACCTTCTATCCTGAGTCTTGGGAGCCGTGACAGGTGCGGACTGTTGCGGGATGTTTCATGTAGACGCTTCCTACTTCTTTAAAATTCTAGGTAGGACTCATGTTGTATATCGGGTTTGTACCCAAGGGATATTTTACTTACATGTTTATATTTATTCCCTTCAGTTATTGTATTTGCTGTGACCCGACAGCTTATTCGGGTCTACTTTTTGTAGTACATTCGGTTGTGATTAATTGGTTCATTTTATTTATTATAGTTCTTTCTTGCATCTCTCTCTCTTATTCTTTAGTAGTTTCATAGTGTTGGGTTTTGTATGTTGCAAGTTTTAAATTTTTATAACATCTCGCTTATGTGATTTCGGGTAGTTAGTCCTATATTATATAGTACCGTTAGTTGATGTTGAGACTGGACCATCTGGAATTCCTGATTTAATATAGTATAGGGCTGGCCACCCGTTATTATTTTAGGCGGGGTGTTACAAGTGGGAATGTTGCAACCGTTAGAAATACCGGCGTGGAAATGGGAGAGTATATCCATGGATTTTATCACTATATTGCCGATGTCGCAAAGCAGTCATGATTCTATTTGGGTAATTGTCGATCATTTGACCAAATCGCCACACTTCCTACCAGTACGGACAGATAATAATACGGCACATTACGCCCGACTCTTTATTGTAGAGTTTGTGAAAGTTTCTGGGGTGCCTATCAATATAGTGTCGGACCGAGACAAGATTTTTGTATCCCATTTCTGCAAAAGTTTCCAGGAAGCAACGAAGGCCGAATTGAAGTTAAGTACCTCCTACAACCTGGAAACGGGTGGACAAATGGAGAGAGTCAACCAAATGTTGGAGGACATGCTTCGAATGTGCAAAATTAACTTTAAAGAAGGATGGGAACAATACCTTCCCTCGGTCGAATTTGAATACAATAATTCATACCAATTCATGATAGGTATGGCACCGTATGTGTCATTGTATGGCCGACCATGTAGATCAGTTGCTTCTTGATTGGAAGCAGGAGACTATAAGCTCCTTGGACTTAATATGATCCAAGACCCCTCTTTGAAGATTGAGCTTATTCAAAACTGCATAAAATTTACACAAGACCATCAGAAGAGCTATGCTGATGTGAATAGAGGTCATGTAGAATTGGAGGTAGGGGACCAAGTTTTGTTGTTAGTATCCCCGATGATGGGTATAATGCGATTTGGGAAGAAAGGCAAGCTTGCTCCGTGCTATGTAGGCCCTTTTCCCTGTTATTGCCAAGTTAGGCCCCGTAGCATATCAACTTGCTTTGTCGGAACACCTATAACAAATTCATGATATCTTCCATGTTTCATCTTTGAAGAAGTATAAGAGATGCAAAGGATCTCATTGGCATATTCCATAAGACGATATTTAGTTACAACCCGATATTACATATGAGCAACAACCGGTTACTATTTTGGATTATGGAGAGGATAGACTAAGATTGAGAGCGGTACCATTGGTTCGAGTCCAGTAGGGACACCACAATGCTGTAGAACCAACTTGGGAACAAGTGGTTGATATTAGAAAGAAGTGTCCACACCTCTTTTTATAAGGTATGCCTAAATATTGAGGGCAAAATTCCCTTTGTAAGGGGGGGAGTGTGTAATACCCCTTACTTTTGAGTAATGATTTCTATCTTAATTTGCCTTATGGGTTAATTATATAAAATATAAAAAGTTGAAGTGAATGTTATTTTAAGTGATATGAGAAATAATATTTACCGAATTTTGCATATTTACTGTTAGGTGAATGTAAATAGCATCATATTATTATTATTGCATCTGTATGCTTTAAATGACAGTTATGACTTATATTCCAATTGGATCATTATTAATGAATTAATATGATGTGGGAACATAAAATATTGTATGATATTCCGGCTACCAATTTAGAGGGTACAGTTAGTCAGAAAATCGTTGAGATAGTTAAAATAAGTACCAAGTGGTATTTTTGAGTTACGAGTACTTTTGACTAGTTATAACTTAATTATGTTGTTATGAGTCATTTTAATTGTGTAGTAGCATTTAAATGCTAGACTTAATGAAATTGGGCATTTAAGTCTTCCAAGAGCATTTTATTTCTCATTTTAAGTTTCTAAACCTAGAGAGAGTTAGAGAGAGAGAGAGAGAGAGAGAGAGATTGGGAGAAAGAGAATAGAGAAGAGAGAATTGGAGATTTGGATCTTGGAATCGTTGCTACCGGAAGGGAATTTGAGACGAGAACATTGAGGCAAGTTTCTTACTTGCCAATGTATGATTTAGTGTGGATAATTTCTAATGATAGTTGTGTTTTTTGATATTTAAACCATTTATGGGTTTTGACGATTTTTGGTGTTTAAACCCTTAAACCTTGATTTAAATTTGATTTAAAATTGATTTGAGTTGCAGATATTATTTAGTTATTGTGTAGGAATGATTTGATGAAATTATTAGTTGATGATGTTGGGATTTGTTAGAAGAAATGGATTTGGGGTATTCAGGGTTCACAACAACTTGTAGTCATAACTGGGCAATTCGACCAGGGGAAATCAATTCTCCCTCCTCAGCGAATTGATTCCCTAAAAAGGGTGGCTACAGGTCTGAGGAACCTAATCGATTCGGGTTAAGGCTGAATCGATTCGGGCTGACACAGAAGGTTGGTTTTTCTCAGTCGAATCGATTTGCTTTTTGGGCAAGTCGATTTGCTACCAGGGGTGAATTGATTCGGCCCTAGGCGAATCGATTCAGAAACCTTGTTGTTTTAGGATAGTTTTCTATCTTAGTTTCTATCCCTTTTCTTTTAGGTTTAAGGCTTAGGAACCTTTTCTTATGAAGTAATAAAAAGTATTAGGGGTCTATATTATGGAGATTAATACCATATATTAGTATGAGGATAATTGGGTTTATTTCGGGTGGTATTAAATATAAGTTAGTGTCTTTTTTTATTTAGGAAGCTAGCCTAGGACTAAGGGAAAGTTGGTTGGTATTGTTACGGCTTTTCGAGACTAGTATGAGGAAAATTTCACTTAGTAGCCTATAGTGTTGTTGTGAACTTTCGAAGACTAGTATGGGGGTAATCAAACCTCGTAGATTATATCGTTATGCACATTTGGTTCTGAAAATTAGAAATATATTTTAAATTGGCACATATTGCTAAGCTCATATGAATTCGAAAATGTAAAAAGTGGATGCTTAAAATTGATATATCTTGAGATTATGGAATGCATATACATACCTCTCTAAATTCTATCATAAGGGAAATTCCGCGCATGAGGTTATGTTCCCTGGCTGGTGAATGCAGGGAGAATATAATCCTCTACCATAGGACCGGTGGTTAGATTGTGTGGTTGTTTTATTCGATGTGAGGTAATTCCGGCTATGGTTATGAGTCACTGTTGAGTGTATATGTACGCTTCCCGCGCGATGTGATTTAGGGTACCCAGGTGGTCTTGGTTATAGTCCGTTGAAGATGATAGCAATTAGGGGCGCATCCAGCGGGGTGACTCCCAAAAGGATGGTCGTAGAATCATTATATTGTGACTATAACTAATCTCACGAAAATGACATTTTATAAATGGCTAAAGTATTTTGTATATAAAATTTGTGGCTTAAGATTCCCAAATGGTAAAGGGAGTTGCGAAGTTATATTTTATGAATTTGTAATTTAAGCATGATTAATGGAATTTAGCTATTTCTCTTAATTAAACAGGTAGTTTAATCATGATTCTTATATTGAAGCGTGAATCCAACCTATTTATGATGTTTAGCACTCATAACTGTTATACATTTTATTCACACATATATCATATCAAACAGGGCCCTGACCCGTTTATTTTTCTCTTTCTTGTGTGGTTCTCATTTATGCTCAGGTGCTCTGCCGCAAGGGCACCCGATATGATCCTCCCCTTTCAGTGTCAGGGAACTACAGTATTTTTGCGAATGTTTAATGATTTTTTGTTATAGACACATCCATATTTTCTATACTCTAGTTAAGATCATACTGAACATTCGGCCGTGTTGCCTAAGATTTGTACTTGCTTATATACTATGATATTTAATTTTAATACTTGGTGTAACCATTGTATTGGTCTGTTAACTGACAACTTATTCCGTTATTATTTTGTAGAATGGTTATTTAACTGTCTCTTATGTATATATTTATCCACCTTCTTTTATCAATTGGATTGTCGAAATTGTTTTTATTAAACATGAGGGGTACCAGACAGTCCTAGTTGTTCGAATTAAATTTTTGACATTTTTATTTAGTGAAAAATAGATATTGGGCATATTTCATAACGATTATAGGTGGATATAATTTGGGATTAGAAGGGTGGAAAGTGTGTGACACATGATTTATGAATTATTGGAAAATATTATAAGGTATTTAATTACGGGCCGAGTAAATATGACCTGACATTGTGGGCGTTACACTACTTTAATGAATTATGTAATGTGAAATTAATTAAATTAAGAGTCGGGGCTACGACTCGGGTATTTTTAGGCTATGTCTTGCGGGAATTAGGGATGTGGTAGGCGGTTTAATTTATTATATAGTTATATAATAAATTATTGAATATTAAATTTAACAAGGGGTGTTAAACTAAATAATGGAATTTTTTGTAACAAATTCTAAACGATAAAATTACGGACCGAATGAGCGAGTCTGGGTATTATAGTTGGGTGAAACAACTGCAATGGGAAAAAATACTTAATATGTGATTAATTAAGTTACAAGTCGTGATATAAACATGGGTATTTTTTAGCTAGTGCCACAGGTTAGTCGGACTATTATTAAATTTATGTATATGGTAGTGTGATATTATATATATATATATATATATATGGTAGTGTGCTTTATAGATATAAGCTTCAATCATTTTTATAGGAATACACACCCCTCTAGTTCTATCATAGGAGGTTGCGCGATGTGGGTGAATCCCTGGCTTGAGCATCAGGGAGAATATAATCTCTAGGTTATAGCGTCCAAGGTTTATATGTTGTGATTCTTTTCGGGGTGAGACGTCTTGGGTATGATTCAGTCTCACACCCGGGGAACTATGACCCTCTCAACTATGATTTTTTTATTTTTCTGATTTCGTGAGCTTACAATCTTAGGTTATCCGGGTGGATTGAGTATACCTGAGGTGATAGAATTTTAGAGAAAACATTCGGTGAGTTCTTACTCAGGTATGGATGTTTATTATACTTGACATGTGTGCGAATGTATTTCCTATATAAAAAGTGTGAAAGTTTTAATATTTAAAAAGTGGTTTTCTATATAACTAGGGTGAAAGTTATGTGATTTAAAAAGGTGATTTTTTATATAACTATGGTGAAAGTTATATGATTTAAAATGGGGATTTCTTACATAACTAGTGTGAATGTGACATAAATTTAATATAGTTGAATCGATTAATAAATTGATAAGTGGATAACTTAATAGTCCCAGTAAGAATACTTGGGTTAGAGTATTGTGGTGGACAGAGGTGTGATGAGGCTAGTTAGGTAGGGTATCTTAACTAGGAAGGATAGCAGGCAAGCGTTAGGTATGCACATTAGATAAGGGGTGAGCTACACCTCAAGAGAGTGCGACACTAGCTTAATTATGAAAGTGTGCATATTTAATTATTGCAATTTAAATGCTTGCTATATATTTTCAAAATGTTTTACTTGGTCTTTGACTCGTGTCAAAACTTTTTCAAAACCTTATAGGTGTCCATCCACAAGGACACACAGTTTGAGGATTCTAAATTGGGATGCGCAATTGCAGATCATGTGGAAGTTATAGGACTTTGCTAGAGATGCTTCTTTCATTCATTCCTAGTGCAGGGACTTTATTTTAGTACTCACTTGGGCATGTTTCCCTTAGATTTAGTATTAAGTTATTTATTTTACTTTGTGTATCCAGGTTATTGTTTCAGTTTAGTGTTTTATTTTATTATTGAATCGATAGTTAATTCATATGTGTTTGATTCAGTTATCAATTTGTGTTGATGGTTTCAATTATTATTATTTCTACATGTTTTTATTTATTGAAAGATAAAATTTGGCACCAGTCTAACTAAATTACTAAGTGGTTAGTAACTTTAAAAAGGTTTTCGATAGTGATGCTAAGAATGATCCATATGAGACCAATGCTTTATTTTGATCACGGGCTAGCCACCAGGTATTTTAGTAGGCGGGGGTGTCACAAATGGTATCAGAGCATCAAGTTCTAGAGTCCTTAGGATCTGTGCCGCTTTTTACCTTTGAACATAATGTTCTTTGATATATAGACTTGTTGTAGGATTGTTATATTCCTTCACATATGAGACTTACGCTCTCATGCTATTAAATATAGTTGATGTGATTCATATACGAGTTCCGTTGGGCTTCGTTCACTGAACAATTTTGGACGACTGAAGAGGGCCATTATAAGGACTGTAAGGGGAGAGGCTCAGCATAAGCCATGGAATATTCTGGGAACAGTGATCGTAATAGAAGTAACAATGGTTATTGTTTAGGCTAAATATCATTGGGATAATAACTAGGGTGCAGTAGTTTCCCTAAGCACTACCATAGAGAGCTGTGTTGTTGATTCACACTCATCTAATGTAGTCGATGAAAGGGGGAAGTCGGAGTAACTCTTTCGAAGAGACATCCATAAGGATTTTAGGAAGAGATGGAGTGTGATGTGTCAATGGAAGGAGAAAATCCAAAGGCATTTGTGTAGGGTGGAGTGTAGTGGCACCCAATATTAAATTTTATGCAAAATTTTGGCTCATAGGAGCGACATTATAGTGGTGGGAGTCAGTCACCACAAATATGGAAAGATACCATGAATAATGAGGAATTTGGGGTGTAGTTTTCCTCCAAAGCTTCTCATCATCTGCTTAAACTGAGAGGCAGAAGACATTTCAATACTTATTTCAAAAGGGCCGTTTGGTGGTCGATTATGAAGGAAATTTGAGGTGTTTAGAGAAATTCGTACTCGACGAGGTGGATATGTAGGATGAAGAAGGTTCATAAGTCGATAATTGACTCATGGGTAGAAAATATAAGCATGGATGGGAAATCCAGATAGTACGATGGGTACCGTTGCTGTCAATGTTATGAGAAGGGACCCAAGAGTGTTAGAGAATCTAATCGAAGGGAAAGACTAGAATTAAAAGTGTTGGTGAGGCACCACTATAGGGTATATCCATTAGAAGCCCAATTTTAATGATTGAGATAAATAGAAATTCTACTAGGTGACGGTGGATTCAGTTAAGGTCATTAAGGCCATCAACGAGTCCCATAAGGCCAACAGAGCCAAAAAGAAAAAGGTAATAACAACCAAGGTCAAGTCTACTAGGTTTGTGAGGAGGAAAACCCTGACATGGACAGTGGGGCCAAGAAAAGGGGAGGGACGTAGAGAGGTGTCGTATGTGTACAGAGTAGGAACACATGTGTGAATATTTTCTACAGTGAATTGAGGGACATGAGCAGGATGCCCAGTAGGGGAAACATTTATAAGAAGCTTTTGTATTTAGTTGGGATGAGGGTGTTATGTATAGGAACCATTTGAACTGCCAGTGCTATTGACAATTGAAAGTATCAATTTTATTCTGGGGTTATTAGGGTATGTTTTGTGTGACATGAGCGAGTCATAATAATTTATTAGTACTATATTCGCATGAGAAACGTGTTTAGTAGAGGTATCATTAATATTAATAGAGTGTGTGTATATTCACCATTGAGTTAGTGGGGATATCTTTAGTGCTATCTGCAGGGGAGCAGGTGTGGACACGGAGAGGATATATTTTATGAGGATAGCTCATTTTGAGAGGTGATATTAGAGTTATGGTTTTATCCTGGGTATGAACTTTTAAGCAATGGTGGGCGATTACTGTAAGACTATCATGTTCACTATTCCGAGGGCAAGATGCATATGTTTACGATGTCTCACTTGAAAGAGGGTCAAGCTCGCAGTGATATTTTTGTAAAGAAGATTTTCAGAGAATGCACTTGTCTTGTTATATTAGATCCCGGTGGGTATGGACTTTTACTGATGTGATTCAGGGTATATCGAGTTCACAATTGAGAGGAGATTTTTTATCTCATTGTTGTTTATGTGCTAAGAACTTAGGGATAGTGAGTGCACAATATCATGTGACGCCTTGAGAGACATGGGCATAGACGATTTGATTTATCTGACAAGAGACATAATTTGTGATATCTTAGTTATGTGCTTTGGACCCATTGATGGGGAAATATCGAGAAGAATCAAATTGCAAATTTTGGAGTAATTGAGAATACCTCTATGATATAACCACACCGAGAGCGTCGGACTGAGTTTGAGATAAGTGTGTTATCTATGATACGTAGTGATATTTATGCTGCAATGTTTGGGCTATAATATATAGTATGGTGAGACTTTGTGTTCGCTATTCTGAGGTATGATTTACTTGTGCTAGTTTATTACCAAAAAGAGGGTCAAGTCTATATATATGTGTATATATGTTATCCTGTGTTGCATAATAGATTTATTAGAAAGTGTTTGTATTGTTATATTTTATCCCTGGGAGTCCGTACATTTACTGTTGGGATTTAAGGTGAATAGGATTTTCTATCGAGTGGGGCGATATAGCTCCTGATTAATTCACGCTAAGAAACTAGTGATCGTAAGGGTGTTGTATTATATGATGTCTTTGGTAACGTGAGAGTGGACGAGTATGCTTTTACGTCAGGAGATGAAAATTTTGGGGTACGTGTTATAGACTAAGAGCCTATTAGATCTCAACGACTGACAATGTTATGTAGTAGTGTAACAGAGGGGTTTCTTAATTGGATTTTTCTTTGAGAGACATCCCACGCATGAAACTTAGCGCAACATTGGAAGTGGAGAAATGTTTGGTCATTAGGACATGGGTTTGGTACCTTGGTTAATATACACATATGTGTTTATAATTGTGATTTGAAACCTATATTATGATTTAAGGCTAGTAGAGCCTGGTAACATTCATGCAAATAAGCATGGATACAAGGTGCATGGGCACCCTGGGTAATTAATTTAATTTTAATATAATTCGCGATTAGAAGGGGCAGAGATATGTGTAACGATTTTAAAGGCATGTGAGTAGGTATGTATTCGAGGCTTGGAGTACTAGACTCATCTTAATTTCGAGATGAAATTCCTTTGTAAGGGAGAAAGTATGTAACATTCCGTATTTTTGAGGATATAGAATTTAATTAATTTTGGTGATTTGAGATTTAAATTGTCTGGAGGATTTAATTAAATTAGCAAATTTGCGATTTAATTAATTCGAATTATTTTAAAATTTTATGCGTTGTTATTTGAGGTTGATGTTGAAGATTTTAGTAAACTGACTCGAATGATGATTTTGAGTGCACGGTTGATTCCAAATAGGTCGATATAGTTGGAAAAGAGTACCCGGGAGTTGGAATTGGGTCTCGGGCTATTTTTTGGTATAATCGGGCTCACACGGGGATGTTTAGGTAAGTTTAATTTAGTCCATAGGCTTAATTTCGGGATTTGTGATATAAAACCTACATTAGGGAGTTTGTGGTAGACAAAACTCAATAAGAAAACCCTATCTTTGTAGAGGAGATAAGTGGGAGAAATTAGGAGGGCTTTTGGGAGATAAACCAAGAAGAGGGGTGTGTTCTTTGTCAAACATTCGTCTACAAAAATGAAATCAGACCCTACGAATTTATTCAGGAAAGAAGTGAAACTTGCTTTCATTTGAATTGCGGTATCGTGATTCATATCATGGTGGGTGCAAACCATAATAATTTTTGGATGGGTTATTATGGCATAATTCGTTTTGGGTGGGTTCTCATACGATAAAAGCATCATTGGATGTTGTAATCATGTTGCATAGATTAAATGGATATTGATGATGCTATATGATTCTAGGTTGTAGGAATTTGAATTATATGATAATTCCTGTAGAGATTGATGTTTAATTTTGGATTATAGAATGAATTTTTTAACCAATTGAATGGAACCTGGATAAAAACCCAATTTAAAAATTGATGGATTGTGATTGAAATAAATAGTGTTTAAAGGTTTGGTTGATGTTTAGATCTTCATTTGGAGGTGAATTTATGCTCATAATGATCATATTAAGGTTGGGATAGAACCAGAAAGCTTAAAAGCTTGTTAATAGTGGAAAAATGTGTTAGAGAAGAAGAGGGTTCCCTATTCAGATGCAGCGAACCAGTTCAGATTTGGGAATGAATCGGTTGGGGTGGTAGGGCAAACCGGTTCTGGGGTCAGGCCGAATAGGTTCGGGGTACCTGACATTCCTAGTTGTTCGAATTGAATTTGGGAATTATTTATTTGCTGAAAAATAAATATGGGGCACATTTCCTAACTATTATAGGAGAATATAATTTAGGATTAGGAGGGTGGAAAGTGTGGGGCACATGATTTATGAATTTTTGGAAAATATTATAAGGTATTTAATTATGGGCCGAGTAAATGTGTCCAGGAATTGTAGGGGGTGACACTACTTTAATAAATTAATTAAGGTGAAATTAATTGAAAATAGTCGGGTTTGTGACTAGGGTATTTTTAGGCTAAGTGTTGTGGGATTTAGGCACGTGATAGCCGATTTAATTTATTATAGGGTTATACAATAAATTATTGAATATTAAAATTAACGAGAAGTGTTAAACTAAATAATGGATTTTTTTGTAACAAACTCTAAGTGATAAAATTATGGACCGAATGAGAGAGTTTGGGTATTGTAGTCGGGTGACACAATTGGAATGAAAAAAAAAATTAATGTGTGATTAATTAAAATACAATTCGGGATATAGACTTTGATATTTTTGGACTACGGGTGTTAGGCACGACTTAGCCATACTATTATTAAATATATGTATATGGTAGTGTGATTGTATATATATATAATTGTGTTCTTTATAAATATCAATGTAAATGATATATAATAGGAATACATAACCCTCTAGTGCTATCACAGAAGGTTGCATGATGTGGGTGGATCCTCTGGACTGAGGAGTAGGGAGAGAATAATCCCAAGGTCATAGCGTCAATTATTTATACGTTATTATTCTTTTCGGGATGAGACGTCTTGGGTATAATCCCCATGACCGCCTCCGCTATGATTATTTTATTTTTCTGATTTGGTGAGCTAACTGTCTTGGGGTATCCGGATCGATTGAGTATACATGCGGAGATAGAATTTTAGAGAAAACATCCGGTGAGTTCTTACTCAGGTGTGGATCGTTATTATACTTGACATGGGTGTGAATTTTGTAGTATACTAGTACGTATATAACATGAGTACATAATTATATACTGGATTAATACATAAGTATGAGTATATTTCCTATATAACTAGTGTGACAGTTATATGATTTAAAAAGTGGTTTTCTATATAGCTAGGGTGAAAGTTATGTGATTTAAAAAGGTGAATTCTTATATAACTATGGTAAAAGTTATATGATTTGAAAAGGGAATTCCTTACATAACTTGTGTGAACGTGATATGAATTTAATATTGTTGAACCGATTAATAAGTTGATGAGTAGGTAACTTAATAATCAATGTAATAATATTAGGGTTAGAGTGGTGTGGTAGAAAAATGCGTGATATGCCTAGTTAGGTAGGGTAGCTTAACTAGGAAGGTTAGCAGGCAAGCATTAGTTGTGTACATTAGATAAGGGGTGAACTATACCTCAAGATTGTTGGACACTAGCTTAAATATGAAAACTCTGCATGCATATATAATTATTGCAATTTAAATGTTTGCTAAATATTTTCAAAATGTTTTACTTGGGCTATGATGAGTGTCAAAATATTTTCCAACACCTTTTAGATGTCCGGCCATAGGAACATCCAGTTTGAGGATTGTAACCAAGGATGCACAGCTGTAGCTCATGTTGAAGTTGCAAGATTTCGCTATAGACGCTTAGTTCATTCTTTCCTCATGTAGGGACTATATTTTAGTACTCATTTGGGCATGTCATCCTCAGATTTAGTATTCATTTATTTATTTGACTTTATGTATCTAGGTTATTGTTTCAGTTTACTTTTGTATTTTATTATTGAATCGATAGTTGATTCGATCATCTTACTTATTTCATTCATCTGTATTGGATTCAATTATCAATTTGTGTTGATGGTTTTAATAATTATTATTTTCAGTTGTTGCTATTTAATGAAAGATAAAATTTGGCACCGGTCTAATTAAATTTCTAGGTGGTTAGTAACTTTTAAAAAAAAATCGAGAGTGATGCTAAGAATGAGCCATATAAGACCAACGTTTCATTTTGATCATGGGCTAGCCACCGGGTATTTTAGTAGGCGAGGTGTCACAGGTTCGAGACTGAGAGAAAAAAGACTATTCACATTTGTTGTGAAGGGGTGAGGACAATTATAATGATTTCTCTCATATTTCACTAAGTTTTCATCTATAAGAGTGCCCACACATAGGGTTTACTTCGGGCGGATCATAAATAAGAATATTCGTGATGTTCAGAGCATTCAACCAAGGTTTTTTTCATAACTTGAGAGGGAAATAGGATCTTCATCTTCTTCAACTTATTTCTCATCATAATGGTCACAACAATATGCACTAGGGTATTGTTAATTGAAACCCTTGGTTTATTCTTTGAGCCTAGTTCTTATTGTATTTTCAATGCCTGATAATCAACGTTCTTTAGGCTCAAATATTTATGCATTTAAAATGTAAATTCGATTTCCTATCACTATCATACCCAATAGAGAGAATTAATAACATTATCATTATTTTCTAAAGTTCATAATTGGTGATTGTTTGAAATCAAATGCTAGTATTTCGTCCCCCCCACCCCACCCCCAATAGGGAAGTTATATTTGTATATTATTAATTTGAAAGAATCTTTATGGAAATTAATAAACAATGATGTTGAATGATGATAATATAGTAAGGATCCTACTCTTTAAAAATTCCTCGTGGGTGAACTAGGGATATGTTGGATTATAAATATTCAAAACCGAGCATTATCGGAAGCCAAAGAATAATATTAATGGACAATCATTATAAAGGATGTTTATTTCTTAGTGGAACCAAACACAACTTAAACACTCATGCTTAGGAAATTTTAATCAAGAAATAATTCGAGGACATTGATTACATATAATATGGGAAAACATCATACCGTTCTCTACCACGACAAACTTTCAACGGATCCTCCATTGATACTCAATATTGTCCTAAGTGTCAATATGGTATAAATGGGCACTTGAGTTCATTGAAAGTGAAGGCCTTTTCATTCTATGAGTATATTATAGAATGTAAAATGATGACAGGGGTTCGTCATGACTAAAAAAAGATAAAATAAAAAAATTTGTTACAATTGGTTCAATTTGATTTTTGTGGTCCTTTGACTATCTAGTCAAGGTGGTTAGGAGTAATTAGTCAATTACAATGATGATTACTTAGCTACGGATATGTTAACCTTATCCACCACAACTTTAAAGCCTTTAATTAATTAAAAATGTAAAAGTCTAAGGTGGAGCATGGGCGAAGTTTACTAATCCAAAACTTGCAATCTGATCATGGGAGTGTATACCTCTTTAGAGAGTTTAGAAATCATTTAATGAAGGTGGTAATTGTATCCCCATTGTCTATACCTGATGTAGTGGAAAAAAGGAAACTTGTTTAGATATAGTAAGGTGCATACAAGACTGCAAAATTCTTATTAGGGGTTTACATTAGAGGCAAATATATACATTATAAATTTATTTCCTGATAAATTGATGTCTCTAACTTCCATGGAACTATGCAATGTGCACAAGCGCACTCTTGGACATGTTCGGATGTGGATACCCGAACATGTTCTGCAAAATAAGACAAGGTAGTTGGAATAAAGGGCATAAGTAAGTCTTTTGTTGGTTATCCCAAAGGTTCTAACGATGGATTATTTTATATTGCTAAGAATAAGAATGTTACTTATCATAGTAATGTCAGGTTCTTGCAAGAGGATTATAGAATGAACCACATTCCCACGAGTAAAATAGTCTTACAAAAGAATAAGGAAGATCATATTTCCAATGTTGCTAGGCCACCCATGGAGGAATATACTTAACTTGATATCGATAATAAATTACCTAATGGGAGTGGGAGTATTACCGATGATCATGTGACACTTATATTGGATCACATTATAATGGGATCATAAGGAGACATCCAGAAAAGTTAGTGTTTTGGGGTACCATTTCGGTCAAATCCCAAGGAAACGTCGACTAGGTACCAATAACTATAACAAGGCATTCCAAGACAATGCATTTTATCTTTCCCTTAAGATTATGGATACCTTGATGGATTAAATTTATTCTTATCTATTTTTGGAGCTTTTAGACTTACAAAAGGGATAAAACCCTTCGGGTGCAAGTGGATCTAATGGAGTTAAAAGATTGATAGATGCAAAGGTTTAAACCTTAAAGTCAAGGATTGTTGTGAAATGGTTTACTCTGAAAGTAAGGTACTTAATATGATGAAACCTTCTCATCAGTAACTATGCTAACGTCTATTAAGATTCTTTTAATATTAATATATTTTCTTGATAATTTCATCTATATCGCGAAACCTAAGGGATTCATTATAAGAAACCATGAAAAAAAAGTGTGTAAGCTTAAGAGGTCCATTTATATAATTAATCTAATATGAGGATCGTGGGAGATTCAATTTAATCACGCAATCAATTTTTGATTTTGATGAAAGCCAAAAACACATTTGTTTGTATAACAAACATGGAAGTATTTTTGGTACATCTTGTGGATGATACTATTTTAATAAGGAATAAGGTGGGTATATTGATTTGTATAAGAGTGTGGGTGTCCATGTATCTTGACATGAAGACCTTAGGTCAAGCCATTCACATCCTTGGGATCAAGCTTTAGCTAAATTGGAAAAATAAAATTTGGGCTTATCCCTAGACACTTATATTCGTGGATGATCTCACAAGTTTAGAATGTGGGAATAAAAAAACATATTTTTTCATTTCATACGTGAAATACTCTCTTTAAGGATCAGTGTCCGAAGGCACCTTATCAAAGAAAGAGGATGAGGAATATACCTTATGCTTCAGTGATGGGAAAACTCGGTGTGGGCGAATGGCCAAATTTTAAACTTCAAATTATGAGATGGCTCAATGATATACCAAATTTTAATTTTTTAGAAATTATTTAATTTTTTTTCTTTAAAAGCATAATTAAACATAAAAAAATTAAATTAAACTAATAGGGAAATTAAGCTAGCGAAACATTTTAATTTTCACTTAAACAAATTCAATCCAATTGAAGTTAAAAAAACTAAGCATGAATATTTTCAAATTAAATTAATGCCTACTTGAATTAAATTAAACGAAAATTACCCATTTATTTAAATAGCACCAAATTAAACATGCGTTGTGATTTAAACCAATTTTTATCTTATTAACCTACACATGCATCTAAGTGAGTATTTTGCAACATAAAAATAAATCACAAACACACTGCATCGTGATGTATGAGGAAATCCCACAATGGAAAAAACTTCGAACTACAAGTCCACTAAGTATGGTATTTTTACAAAAGACACAACAAGAGACTTACTTCCTCGACTCGACTCCCTTTAAGCCTTAACACTCTTTCATTCTTCGCCTTCGTCTAGTCGACAACTCCAGAGTCCACTGGAATCCTTGAATCCACTAATGGGGCACAACTACCGTCAACCCACACACAATGCCTTTCACCGTATGAGAATGCCACAGCAATACAATCTTGTTTTTGGGTAAAGAAGGAACCCAAACTATCTCCTTAAAGGGTAGATAATAAACCCGGTTCCAAACAATCTCCAAGCAAAGATATATATATATATATATATATATATATATATATATATATATATATATATATATATATATATATATATATATATATGAATTTGGATTTAAATAAACATGGTTGTAAACGTGTGTTTTTGGAAGAAATTTGATCTTTAAAATCAACACATAAAAGGGACTTTTTGTTGGAAGTATTTTCCTCTCAAAAGCTCTCAAGGATGCAAAAAGTCTTATGTAAAAATTGGTTTTTGCAGTATTTTTATTAGGTAAAAAGTTATTGGGATAATGGGAAAGTGGGGAAGTTTTTTAAACAAAAAATTTCCAAACTCACACCGGGCGTTTGAATGAATTTTCACTGTTTTTCGAACGACACGGTTCAAACGATATTTTAGCATCCAAGTTCATTCGAGCGAGATTTTCATAAAAGTTCTCATTCGATATTTCCTTCCAATGACTTCCTTCTAATGACCTTCTAACGAGAAAACAAAAAAAATATGAACAATGTCGTTAGAAGTTCGTTCGAACGACCTGGGAATTTCGTTCAAACAAGATTCCAAGTTCGTTCAAACGACCTTACAGAAAATCTAAAATTCTTTTAAAGCCCAATTTTTTTTTAAAAGTTCTAAAATGATTTTCTGAGAAAAATAAAAAGTCATTGACGATAAAAGTTTATAAAAAGAACACCCAAATAAATTTCCAAGTTCCTCTATATATTAATGCATTCATACCTTTGGAGACCTTGGAAAATGAGACAATGTTGATGATGAGAAACGAGGCACTTGAAACTGGAAATGATATATGCACTAATACTTGGACGTATCATCTTCAACTCTTCAAATGTCATAGACTTGATAAGTACAAACATCTATCCTATGACGCAATGAGTTTTGTCCGGAATTAAGCCAACACTACAAATTGACTCAATTGAAAATTTTCCCTTCCACCCTTGTACGTTATGTTATGAACAAGATTGGATATTAGATTTTTTTTTGCATGGTGAACATATTTTAGTTTAACCCATACGAGGAAAACTAAAGTACAATAGAGGACATTCTCAAGTACCTTAAAAGGACCAGAGATTATCCATTGGTTTACACACCAAAGACTCTTTAACCTTTTAGTAACAAAGACATAATTTTCAATCACATAAGGATTCTAGGATTTCAACCTCAAGATATGTGTTTTCTCTAGGTGATATAATTATTAGTCAGATTGCGGACTCTCCCATGGAGGCGAAAGTTATTTCCACTTCGAAGCTAACAATAGAAGCTATATGACTTAGAAACATCCGAGGTGACTTGGATGATGATACTTTAGTGTGATCGGCCATTACGTTATATTGTGTTATTACTAGAATGATTTCAAGTTCGAGAGTGTAACACCCTGTAATTTTAAGGATTTAATATTTAATTATTTTTTGGAGATATACAACTATTTAAATTGGAGAAACTTAAATTTTTTATTTGGATAATTTATTTGAGTGGGAAGAATTATTTATAATTGGTGAGTTTAAGTTAAATTGTTCAAATTAATGTGTGTCGCATTTTGAGGTCGAAATTTGGAAATGTTATAAAGTATTTTGGATGAAAATTATGAGTGCGCGATTAAGTACGGATGGGTCGAGATAGTCAGAAATGAGTACCCGGGGGTAGTAATCGGGTCTTGAGGCATTTTGGGCATAGTCGGGCCCACACGGAGTGATTCAGGCCATTTTAATTCGGCCCATGTGTCCAAAAATGGGATTAAGGGTTTTTAACCATATTGAGGGACTTATTGAATGGAAATTAACAATTCTAAACCTAGGGTTTGAGAGAGACACAGAGAAAACAAATCTAGAAGAAAATTGGGAACCTTTTTGGAGAAAAACTAAAGGATAAATTAGGTGTTCGTCATCAAGCCATTTTCTACACCAACAGATCAGACTCTATGAACAATCAGAGGCAAGTGGTTAACTCTTGTGATTTTTAAATTGTGATAATCAATTCATATCATAGTATGTGTATAAAAAAAATTTGGTTCTGGGTTAAATAGCTAAAAAGGGGTTTTCCGGATTTAATTAGTATATGTAGATTTGAGACAAAATTAATGGTGAATATGGATATGGATATGGGATTACTGGAATCAGTTGTAGGATTCTAATTAGTAAGTATTGGTGACAAATTTTGAATCAATGTGAAGAATTCACATCTCCGTAGGATAAACCCGGGTGAGACCCAATTCTGGAAAAGTTTGGGATTTTGATGAATTGACGAATGATTTAAGTCTTCTAGGAAGATTAGAATATATTTCTATGTAAATGAAATGTTGGTTGTGATTGGGTAAGGGTTTGGAATGAAAATAAAAGCTTGAGGGTTCATCCATGGCCGAACAGAAGGCTGGAGAAGACGATGACCTGGTCGATCTATCGATCGACCCAGTTTTTAATTTTTGGTAGTGACTCGATTTATTAATTACATGGGAGATATTTATTGAAAAAGGGTTCCTGGACTGATTTAAATGATGTAATTTAAATAGGGGCATGACTCTTGGTACTTTTAGGCAATTATAATCGGGTTTTGGGAGAAGGTAATGAGGGTCAAGTTATGAATAAATTTCGGGAAATATAAAGATATGGTCCAAGTGAGCGAGTCCGAACACAAGGTAATAAATTAATTAATGTGTAAATTAATTAAATTAGAGTCGAATCATAGACTCAGGAAAATATTATATAAATTAATGTGTAAAGTATTTATATTAGAGTCGGACCATAGACTCAGGGGAAATATTTTATTAATTGATGTGTGAATTAAATAAATTAGAGTCGAACCATAGACTCGGAAAGATGATAAATTAATAAGTGAGAAAAATTATTAAGTTGAGTCGGGACAGAAACTCGGGAAATTTCAGACTAGTGTGACGGGTTTTAGTATACGGTAAAGCCGGGATTTATATTTTGTATATATACGGTGTGGTGATAGTATATATATATTTGTGTGTACTTTGTGTGTGCTATTAAATATCAGGGACTAGATATTTATTTAATTTATATACTCTAGTGCTATCAAGGGAGGTTGCGCGAAGTGGGTGAATCCCCTAGATTGAGGGGCAGGGTGAGTATATCCCCAGGTCATAGCGTCCGGTATATAGGTGAGGGGCTTATCTCACTTTCGGGGAAGGAATATGACTGTCTCCACTACGTATATATTTTTGGGCCAGGTTGGTGAGCAATTCCAAGTTGGATAACTTGGTTATGTGAGCACACCTAGGGAGGTACAAATTTAGAGGAAAATTATCCCGCGAAGGTATACTCGGGCGGATAAATATATATATGATATATGTGTGGATGTTTTTTGTAAAAGTAAGTATATAATGGCGTTAAATATTATATGCGGGTCATAATACAATATGTGATGTATTTTTTTTATATAACTTGTGTCACAGTTATATGATATTGTTTAAAAGGAATTAATTAAGTTAATTGGTGAAATAACTTATAACCCATTAATAATAATACCTGGTTTAGAGTAGAATGGTAAGGGTAGATTATACGAGGACTAGTTGAACTGGGTAGTACAACAAGGCGTGGTTAAAGTAACCGTTAGGTGTGCACATTACAGGAGGGGTGAGTATGTCCTCAAGGGAGTGCGGCACTAACTTAAATATGAAGCGCATTTACATATTTTTAATTACTACAGTTAATGCACTTGCTAAATATTTTCAAAATGTTTTGGGTTCTAACCCTTGGTATAAAATTATTTTTAAAACCTTTTAGGTGTCCAGCCACAGGGACGCCACGATTGATATTCTATTCGAAGGACGCGGATCTGCGACACATGTGGATGCTAGTAGGAATTTGGATTAGATGCATCGTTCATTCCTTCCTAGAGTAGGAATCATTTACCAGTTTCAATATTACTTCGGGCTTGTCGCCCAGACTTTTCAGTACAGTTTTAAGATTTATTTATTCAGATGTTGGATGTTTGTATTGGACTATTTACTTTGGTGGCATATGCTTTATTTGGCATGTCATTTTATTATTTATTCAGTTGATTTAATCCAGTCGTTGTGTATGGTTCATATTATAATTCCTCATGTTATTGTCGTGTTTAATTAAAAAGATAAAATTTCGTACCAGCTTTTTGGAATACTAGGTGGTTAGTAAGTTTTCAAAAGGTTTTCGACAGTGATGCTAAGGATGAACCAACTGGGATTCCTGCTTTAATTTGGTATATGACTGATCACCTGGTATTTTAATAGGCGGGGTGTCACAGATGGTATCAGAGCATCAGGTTCTAGTGTCCTTAGGATCTGTGCGGCTTTTCACGTTTCAGCTTAGCCTTTTTTGATGTAGAACCCTATCATAGGATTGTTGTATTCTCATTCGTATGCACATTTATGTTCTTCTGCCAATTCCTTTATATTTGAGGGTGAACTCATACGATGAGATTCTCATTTCAGATGCCGCCTAGGAGAGATAGAGCAGCTAGGGCAGCAGGGGGAGATGAGACTAGAGAAGCTCATCAGGAGCCGGAGTTACTGCATCAATTTCCCGAGATGATTTCGTTTGCAAAGGTAACTGAATTAGTGGTGCAGGAAGTTGAAGCAACGATGATCACAATGGAAAGGTACTTTCCACGAGATCATCCAGAGGCATTAGTGGAACCGAAAGTTAAGTCCCACCCAGGGACATCGGGGTGGTAGCAAGTACGAGAGGTTTTTCAAAAAGGGCATCCACTAGAGTTTTGAGGGGGTTCAGATGTGGTGCTAGCGTGTGAGTGGAAGAGAGATATCTAGCGTCACCTATGAATGGTAGAATGCAATGAGGTGCAGAAGAAAATGCTATCCACTTTTAGGTTAGTGGGAGCAATGATACAGTGGTGGGAGTCGATTACTATAGTGGAGGAAAGGGATACATTAGCTATTGAAGAGTTTTGGGTATGATTCGACCGCAAGTATTTTCAACCAGCAGTGGAGATCGAAATGAGGACAAAGTTCAGAGAGGTGACTCAAGGGGACCATTCAGTGGTCGATTACGAGGAAGAATTCACTCATTTCGCAAACTTTATACTGGATGAGGTAAGCAATGAAGAAAGGAATAAATCAAGGATCATGGATGGGTTAGTCTACAGGATCAGACAACAATTGATTGGTAATCCCGCATTAGTAGCTTATACAGATGTCGTAAATGCAGCACTCCTGCACTGCCAAGAATATCGCTTCCACGTGAAAGAAAGTATGAGGGGAGTGATAACCATCCAGTCAGATAAAGCAGGAGGGAACAGTACCAGTGGGGTATCGCAACAGTAGATAGGGGGACATCAGGGGAATGATTTTCGGTAGGGAAATCAGGCCAAGCAATTTAGATCTGGGGGCTATCGATAGAATGTCCAGGACTTCTGACAACGCGTGCAAGGAAGGGATTAGTGGCAGGGTGAATTTAATAGGAGGTGTTTCGTTTATGGGGAAGAGGGACACATGAAGAGATATTATCCTAAGCGAGGCAGGGGTTAACTACACGACGAGGTCCTCGATGTACAACCACTACACTAGAGTTCGCGGGTGACGACGAGGGTGTCACCATATAAGAATTACTTTCACTAGAGTTCGCGGGTAAGTCAAATTTAGTGGGTGCACTGGCTATAGCAGCCACATTACATATATATATTTACGTGGGGTAGTGGTTTTTCTTTGGTGTTAACCACGAGAGAGTGGGGGTGTACACAGAGAGGGGATTGGTATTATGCGAGGAGTTACTACTTTCGGGAATTATGGGAGTAGGGTAGATGATTTTACCAAATAACAACTAGATAGCGATGGATTTCAACTATTGTGGATAGTGAGGGTAAGTTTTGGTGTTTGCGACACCAGGGTATGAATGATTTTTACTAGGTATCACCTGAGAGGGCGTCTAGCCTTTATATATGTGTGTATATATGTTATATTGTGTGGTGCGATAGAGACACATAATGAGGTCTTGTGTTCTATTAGTTTATCCCGATAAGTAGGGGTGTCTACTGAAGTGAATCAGGGTGGTTAAATTTATTTTCGAGTGGGGTGAGATAGCTCGGGATTTATTTTGCACAAGAACTATTGATAGTAAGGGTGCAGTATTTTATGTTTTCTTTTGTAGAATAAGAGTAGGCATGTATACTTTTGTGTTAAGAGACAAGTATTTGGGGGTACGTACTATGGACTCAGGGTCTGATAGATCTCAACGACCGACAATGTTAGGTAGTAGTGTATCGGGGGGGTTACTTGTTTGAATTTTTCTTGCATGATGTCCCATGAATGAAACTTAGCACAACGTTGGAAGTTGGGAGATGTTTGGTCGTTAGTACATGGGTTGGGTACCCGGCCATTATATATATATGTGTGTGTGTGTGTGTGTGTGTGTGTGTGTGTGTGATATGACTACGGGTTGGAAGTTATATTACGGGTCACGACTAGCATAGTCGGGTAACTTTCATGCGGTAAAGCACAGGGATAGGGTGTATGGGAACCCGGGTTAATTAAGGCAACTTTTGTGCGGTGAAGAACGGGTACAGGGTGTATAGTGGCCCTGGTTATTTAAAATGCATATTTTTGTAATTTATAGTTAGAAGTGGGAGAGATAGATATAGTGATCTTAGAGGCGCATGACTAGAGAGTGATATTTGAAGCTTGGAGCACTAGGCTTATCTTAATTTCGAGGACGAAATTCCTTTGTAAGGGGGGGAGTATGTAACACCCCGTAATTTGGAGGATTTAATATATCATTATTTTTTGGGAGATATAAAAATATTTAAATTGGAGAAACTCAAATTTTTTATTTGGAGAATTTATTTGAGTGGAAATAATTATTTATAATTCACGACTTTAAGTTAAATTGTTCGAATTAATGTGTGTCGCATTTTGAGGTCAAAATTTGGAAATGTTATAAAGTATTTCGGATGACAATTCTGAGTGCCCTATTGAGTCTGAATGGGTCAATATAGTAAGAGAAGAGTCCCTGAGGGTAGTAATCAGGTCTTATGGCATTTTGGGCATAGCGGGGTCCCACGGGGTGATTTGGGCCATTTTAATTAGGCCCATGTGGCCAAAAATGGGAATAAGGGTTTTTAACCTAATTAAGGGACTTATTGAACGAAAATTAACAATTCTAAACCTAGGGTTTGAGATAGACACAAAGGAAACAAATCTAGATGCAAATTGGGAACCTTTTTGGAGACAAATTAAGGGACAAATTGGGTGTTAGTCATCGAACCATTTTCTACACCAACGGATCAGACTCTACGAACAATCAGAGGCAAGTGGTTAACTGTTGTGAGTTTTAAATTGTGATAATTAGTCCATATCATAGTATGTGTATCAAAAATCTATTTTGGTTATGGGTTAAATAGCTAAAAGGGGGTTTTCCGGATTTGATTAGTATATGTAGATTTGAGACTAAATTAATGGTGAATATGGATATGGGATTGTTGGAATCAATTGTAAGATTCTAATTAGTAAGTATTGGTGACAAATTTCGAATTAGTGTGATGAATTCATATCTCCGTAGGATAAACCCGAGTGGTACCCAATTCGGGAGAAGTTTGGGATTTTGATGAATTGATGAATGATTTAAGTCTTCTAGGAAGATTAGATTAATATACTTCTATGTAAATGAAATGTTGGTTGTGATTGGGTAAGGTATTGGAATGAAAATAAAAGCTTGAGGGTTCATCCATGTCCTAACAGAAGGCTGGAGAAGACGATGACCTGGTCGATCGATCGATCGTCCCAGGGGGATCGATTGATCGATGATACGAAATTTTTGGCAGTGACACCAGTTTTTAATTACTTGGGAGATATTTATTGAAAAAGGGTTCTTGGGCTGATTTAAACGATGAAAATTAAATAGGGGAATGACTCATGGTACTTTAGTAATTATAATCGGGTTTTGGGAGAAGGTAATGAGGGTCAAGTTATGAATAAATTTCGAAAAATATTAAGATCTGGGCTAAGTGAGCGAGTCCGGGTATGTTGGTTGAGTGACACAAGGTAATAAATTAATTAATATGTAGATTAATTAAATTAGAGTTGAATCATAGACTCAAGAAAATATTATATAAATTAATGCATAAAGTATTTATATTAGTGCCGGACCATAGACTCGAGGAAAATATTATATTAATTGATGTGTGAATTAAATAAATTAGAGTAGGACCATTGACTCGGGAAGATGATAAATTAATAAGTGAAAAAATTATTTAATTTGACTCGGGACAGAGACTCAGGAAATTTCAGGCTAGTGTGATGGGTTTTAGTACACGGTAAAGCCAGGATTTATATTATATATATATATTCGGTGTGGTGGTAGTATATATATATATACTAGCGAAATTTATTCTACTATCTACCCTACTTAACAAATAACAAATTGTCCAACACCATTCAAATAATCTAAATTCATCAAAATAACTCACATATAACATGAAATATATAATATTCATCGATTAAATTCACGTTACCTCTAATAAACAAAGTGTCCATTAAAAAAAATTGAACATAGTCTCCTTTGTTTATTGGACAATCCACCTTCTTAAGGGATAACAACAAATCCAACAATATTAAATGATCTCAAATTCATCTAACAAATACTTCAACGAAATAAACTTCGTAACAAAAATAACATATATATCAACTTAGGTTCAATGGCTTTAGACGGTTCTTTTTCTTCTTCATCATCCTCGCTAAATGAGTATGCCACATCCTTCAAGGCTTTAGAGATTCTCTAGACGACAACTTGTGGATAATTTTTATCATGAATAACTGTATATGCAAGCAATATAGAAAAATTATGTCAAAATTTTAAGAAATGTGAGAAAAATAAAATAACCAATATCATATCTAAGGAATAGAAAAGACCGTACATTTCATCCACATGAGTTTGTCTATCGAGACCCTGAAATATGTGGCGTTCCGGATATTGGCCTTATGAGTCATCTGTCAACAAATATACATATTCACAAAGTGTGAGAGAGAAATATGGAGAATTCATGATGTGAGTGATGTTTACGAACATATGTGGTAGGCACCTATTTTTATGTTTCCATGCCACATTCCTACGACATTTATTATATTGACCCCCTTCCTATGATGTAATAGTAAACTAAATTTGTTACAAAATAAGTGAATATAATAAGTTTGTTACTAAATTTATGTCCACATATAGCTTGTCCAAATTTAGAATAACCCACTCTGAACATGGAAAACACTAAATTTATATAAATCAAGTGGGAGAAGAATAAAAATCTAAGCACACCCCACACCCATGGATATATATGCATTTGGTCATGTGAATTAGGATGTAATACCCCGTATTTTTGGCGATATTTATTTTGGGATTATTTAATTATATGAGAATTAATTGGGAATTAATCCGAGTAAAATACTAGAGAGATGTGAGTTGGTATTTGACTATATTGAGTATATATGGTGTTGTATGAATATTGAATTATGAAATTTGTCGTGAGATTGATATACGGCAATTTGGTCATTTTATTAGGACGCGTGTGACAGTCGCGTCAGGATATAATTATTTCATTTATAAAAGTGGATTTAAATTATATTAACCGTATGGTCGTTTTGAGTGCGCCAACGCATCCAGAAGGGTCGAGATAGTCAGAAAACACTAGTCGGGGGTTTAATTACGGTCCCGGGGTATTTTTAGGCCATACCGGCAACATAAAGGGTATTTTGGTAATTTTGTATTTTGAGGAATTAAAAATGACGAAAATTAGGAGTCTTTATCTGATTGGGAATAGACCCACTAAACCCACTAACCAATTCTTAATGACCCAATAAGCTACGGGAGTTATCAAATTAGGTTTCCAAAACTTTCCAAAGAAAAACCCTAGCCACCATTGGAGATAAGCTTGGAGAGAGAGAGATAGAAGGGAATTCTGCAGAAAAGCTTTACCAAATCAACACCAAATTCATAGACACTCGAGGCAAGTGATTTAATTCCATTTAATTTCAGAGAATGTTCCTTCCATGTTAAATAATTCAAATTTATGTTTGTTCTTGGAAGATAATGAAAAACCCATGAGTTTGGAAGTAGAATACTAAATTTTGATGAAAGGATTGCATGTAGAATGATATTTAGAGGACTAATCTGATGTTGATATATCTTGTAAGACACAAAAATGGATTTAATTGGATAAATGAAGGATCTAAAAATTTTAGGGTTCATGTTCTTGAAAAATTGGGGAAAAGTGTAGAGACTTGTGATTTAATGATGTTTTGGACGAATTAATTCCTTAAAACATGTTAGGAGGTGACTTTAATATGTTTAGGATGAATTAGAGACCCTAAAACGTTGCTGGGATGAACTTTGGAAGAGGTTTGAGGTGTTAAAATGGATGAAAAACGAGATTGGAGAAAATCTGGGCCGAAACTGGTCCCTCGTTAGAAGACCTCTCCAGGTCGTTTCAACGAGCTCGTTCGAACGAGCTTCTAACGAGTTGACCAGTCGCTTCTAACCAAAGGGAATTTCGTTCGATAACTTCATTCGAACGAGATCTCGTTAGAAGGTACAGTTCATTCGAACGAACTGAAATCTCGTTCGAACAGCCTCGTTCGAACGAGACTTCTAACGAGCTGGCAGTTTAGGCCTTTTTGGCCTGTTTTGATTTTGGGAGTCCCGTAAACTTATTCGAGGATAGAGATAACATTCCTTTGATGATATATTGATGGATTTGGGACATTTGGGTTATTATGAGGAGTAAATTATATACGAGTGATTTTAATAATGGTTAATATGGGATTGAGACGTGAGTGTTTACCACGACGTGAGAATGAATTATGGCGCGTGTAAATATGGTCAGGGATTATATAAGTTGTATATATATTAAATTGGTACGAGAATGGGATAAGTACTACAATTAAATTACAGTGATTACTAAGATTCGTGTTTACTTAATATTGGTATATGATTTGTGTGTATGACATACCTACCATACTTGCTATCACGGGAGGTTTGCGTTCGCTTAGGGCCCTCTAATCCTTGTTTTGCCCGAATTTAGACTGGTTACCTTGATGAACATAGGTCATAGATAGACTTATTGGGATGTTGATAAGTCCGCTGATCGTGGGAGCGTAGGTATGTGCGTGACCCATGTGATGTGACTGTGTTCGCCTCCATTATTTGTGATGTTGTTATCTGTGAACTATTCCTGAGAGATTCGGAATATGTGATCCTTATGTACGTGATGTACCGGGATGGATAGTAGAGTATGTGTGCACCGAAGCTTAGTTCTCGGGGTGCTTGTATTGTATATTTATAATGTGAATAATATACACTTAATTAATGGGAACCTTCATGTAAATACTGTGAATATAATTATGGTATTGTTTTGAGAAAAACATAACGGGTTAACCGATAGTGAAACATATTGCATATTGAGCATCTGAGTTTACGTTAAGCCCTACTTATTGAGATCGTTATAATGTTAATGGGAACCGAGTAGTAAGGGTAGAACCTATGACAGTCTAGCTGGTTATGATGTCACTTAGTTAGTGGGTTGTGTCATTTTAGATGGGTACTTACGTTAGGAGTGCACAATTAGACGAGAGGTGAGAATTTCATGTGAGTGCTCGTCCTAACATGTATTTTGCATTTAATGGTTTAATTGTTTTTAATGCACTTGCAGGTTTTTAAAATATCTCCACATTCGGGCTCTGACCCGTTTGCTTTCAAATCTATTTTTCTTGTAAAACCATTTTAGGTGCCCAGCCACAAGGACACCATGCATAGGATACTCATTCAGGTGACGAGCTGTAGCTGTTTGTGGAGGCTACAGGGATTTGCTTTTAGACGCTTCTATCATTTGGATTCCAGATTCATTATCTATCAGTTGTATGGCATGTTGCCCATTTCTATTAGAGACATCTTTTCATTCAGTTTTTCAGACTTTGGCATGTATTGATTCAGTATTCAGTTTAGCTATTTCAATTTATGGTATTGTTGTGACGAGTTTTCCTCCAGACTTTATTTACATTATGTTATGGTTATTCTATTTACTTAATTATGGTGAATGGTGTTATTATTCTTCATTACACTTGTTGCATGTTAATCAGACTTTAATTAAAATTTGGCAACTTACTTTTTAAATACTAGGTGGTTAGTAATAATAAAATGTTTTCGACAGTGATGCTATTAACTGGACCAACTTGCCATTTTGAATTAATTTAATAAAGGAGTAGCTACCCGGTATTTAATTAGTCGGGGTGTCACAGGTAGTATCAGAGCATCAGGTTCTAGTGTCCTTTAGGATCTAACGGCTTATTATGTTTCCGCTGAGCTTTCGTTGATATAGAGCCCTATATTTTAGGACTGTTGTACTCTTTTTGTGTATGCTTCATTTTTCAGCTATTTTAGGTTTATAATCAGTGAACTTAAAAACTTCATTCTAATTTCAAATGCCTCCACGATGTGCACGACGAGTTCCCAGGGATGCAACGCCCGAACCCCAGCCCGCTCCAGTTCACGGCATGATGAACGCCACTGAGGTTGCAGCTATAGTAGCCCAAGCAGTAAATGCCACAATTGTCGTAGTCCAGCAGGCACCACCTCAGGCGCCGGTTGCTGCGCCAGTATAGGCAAATGCATTCTCGTCTGCTTGGGAGCGTGTACATAACGCTCTTCAGAAAGCGCGTCCGCCAGAGTTTGCAGGTAGCTCAGATGTGGTAGTCTTGAGCCAGTGGAGGAAGGATATGCAGAGGCACTTGAGGATGTATGAGTGCACGGATGTTTAGAAGCAGGTGCTAGCTACTTTCAAGCTAGTTGGATCTGCACTGCAGTGGTGGGAGTCTATTACCACCGTAGAGGAGAGGGATACTCTCACTATTCAGGATTTCTGGGTGCAGTTTGACCGCAAGTACTTTTCGTCCGCTGTTCACACGGAAATGAGGAGGAAATTGATTAGTCTGAAGTAGGAGGGTAAGATCGTGGCCGAATATGAGACCGAGTTCACAAATCTGTTGAATATCGTTCCGGATGAGATACCTACAGAGAAGAGGAAGATTGAGAAATTCACCGACGGGTTGACATGGAGGATCCGTCAGCATCTATTAGGGAACCTTTCGTTGGCCACGTATTCCGATGTGGTTAACGCTGCTTTATTACACTGCCAGGACCACCGCTTTCATATGGCTGAGGGAAAGAGGTCGGGAGAGTCTAGCCATTAGGGCAGGACAGGAGGACATGGTGCCGGTGGGGCACAATCTGTTCAGGGGCAGAGACAGGGTGAGCAGGGTTCCCAGCAGGGGGATCAGAAGAGGTTCCGATCAGGGAACTACAGACAGGGACATGGAGGTTTCCGTTAGGGCCATCAGGGTCTATACGGCCATCAGGGCCAGCAGGGGCAGAATGGGCAGCAGTTTCACCAGGGCCAGCAGGGCCAAGGGAGGAACGGTAATGGCCACCAGGGCCGGGGATAGCAGGGGTAGCGAGGAGGGAATTTCCCAGGGAAGTATTTTGTTTGTGGCAAGACTGGACATAAACAACAGGATTGTCCTGATAAGGGCAGGGCCCCACAGCAGCAGCAGCAGGGTGCTCGCCAGGAGCCACAGAGGCCTATGTTTCCCGCCGCTCTCCCCGCACCACCACAGATGGCAGCATTTCCACCCATTCCAGCAGTCCCAGCTCAGCAGGGGAAGCTACAGTATGGACGTGTATATAACGTCCACCAGGAAGCAATTCCACAGGCACCGCCCGCGATTGAGGGTACGTTTCCTATCCATGGCACTATGGGTCGGGTATTATTTGATACGGGGGCTACACATTATTTTATAGCTACACATTTCACGAAAGCCTTAGGATTGTTAGCTACGACAGAGAGCACAATGACGTGTGTCGACTCACCATTGGGGAGTGGGTCACTTATTTTCTTTATATGTCGGGGAGTGGGGGTAGAGATTGGTGGTTTGGTATTACCTGCAGACATGTTGGTATTAGATATGCATGTTCACGACGTGATTATCAGTATGGATTGGCTCGTAGCTTATAGGGCCATGATTGATTGCTTCAGCGGAGGCATTGTTTTTGCCATTCCGGGGCAAGAGATGTTTGTAATGGCGATGCCTCGCCCAGAGGGAGGATCGACCGCTCATCTGTATTACATAGAGGAGGATACCTCTAAGGAGGTTGTGATTCCTTTAGATTCTATCCCAGTTGTCAGGGAGTATTCGGATGTTTTTCAGGAGATACCAGGCCTACCCCCCAGTCGAGAGATAGACTTTGTTATAGACCTATTGCTAGATACGAGGCCTATAGCACGCGCAATGTACCGTATGGCTCCGGCAGAGATGCGAGAGCTACGAGATCAGATAGAGAAGATGTTAGGTCAGGGCTTTATTCGCAGGAGTACCTCACCTTGGGGCGCTCCAGTTTTTTTTATGAAGAAGAGGGACGGTTAATTGAGACTGTGTGTGGACTATCGGGAGTTGAACAAGGTCACGATACGGAATAAGTATCCGTTGCCTCGAATCGATGACCTATTCGATCAGTTGAGAGGAGCTTCTTTCTTCTCGAAGATTGACTTGAGATCGGGTTACCATCAGTTGTGTATCAGGGAGGAGGATGTCTTGAAGACTGCGTTCTTATCGAGATATGGTTCTTACGAGTTTCGGGTTATGCCTTTTTGTTTGACCAATGCTCCAGCAGTGTTTATGGACTTGATGAACAGAGTGTTCATGGATTTCCTAGATCAGTTTGTCATTGTCTTCATTGATGATATTCTGGTTTACTCCCAGACAGAGGAGGAGCACACCGAGCATTTGAGGTAAGTTTTGTAGACACTCTGTCAGAACGAGTTGTATGCAAAATATGAGAAGTGCGGGTTTTGGTTGAAGGAGGTCCAGTTTTTGGGACATATTATTTCCGACCGGGGAATATCTGTTGATCCGGGGAAAGTATCCGCGGTGAGGGAGTGGGGACAGCCCACGACACTGACTGAGATTCGTAGTTTCTTGGGCCTAGCAGGATACTACAGGAGGTTCATTCGGGGATTTTCGAAGATAGTGGGTCCTTTGACACATCTGACTCGTAAGGGTGTGCCATTCATCTGGAGTGATGCCTGTCAGTTGGCATTTGATGAGTTAAAGGACAAATTGACCTCAGCACCTGTGTTAGCATTGCCGAGACCATGAGTGGAGTATTTGGTTTACACCGATGCGTCTTTGCAAGGGCTTGGAGGTGTATTATAGCAGGAGAGACAGGCCATAGCTTATGCTTCCCGTAAGCTTAAGCCTCACGAGAAGAATTACGCCACGCATGATTTGGAGTTGGCGGCCGTGGTATTTTCCCTACGGATTTGGAGGCACTATATTTTGGGGGAGAAATTCCAACTGTTCACGGACCACAAGTCCCTACAGTACATGTTCACGCAGAAGGAGTTAAATATGAGGCAGCGTAGGTGGCTTGAGTTTGTGAAGGACTACCAGTTCGATATCCAGTATCACCCGGGTAAGGCTAACGTGGTGGCAGACGAGTTGAGCCGTAGGCCAGCAGATGAAGTGGCAGAGGTGTGGAAGGCCAAGTGGAAGGAATTGGGACACCAGGATGCAGTGGCCCGATCATTCATGTCTGTGATGACTGTTACACCACAGATTGTCACGAAGGTAGTACGGGCAAAGGCTAATGACTCGTTATGTCTGGAGCAGATAGTTCGATTACTAACAGAGGGAGCTGAGTCCTATACCGTCAGCTCAGACGGGGGATTACGCTTCAATGGGAGATTGGTAGTTCTGGAAGGGGAGGAATTGTGACACGATGTGATGGCAGAGTCGCACGGCTCACGGTTCGCGGTACATCCCGGAGGGGACAAGATGTACCAAGACATGAGACGCCAGTATTGGTGGAGCGGTATGAAGAGAGATATCGCTGAGTTTGTTTCGAAATGCGCCACTTGTCAGCTTGTAAAAGTGGATCATCAGAGACCGGCAGGATTGCTAAAGCCGTTGGAGGTCCCGATGTGGATATAGGAGAGCATATCCATGGACTTTATTACGGGGTTGCCTACGTCGCAGAGGGGTCACGACTCCGTTTGGGTAATTGTGGACAGATTGTCCAAAGTCGCTCACTTTTTACCCGTAAGGACTGACTACACTACGGGACAATATGCCTAGCTCTTCATTTCAGAGATTGTGAGACTTCACGGTGTGCCCCTAAATATCGTATCTGATAGAGACAAGATATTTGTTTCGCGGTTTTGGGAGAGGTTTCAGGAGGCCATGGGCACGAAATTGCGGTTGAGTACGGCTTATCATCCGCAGACCGATGGGCAGACAGAGCGCACAAATCAGATGTTGGAGGACATGCTGCGCATGTGCATTATTGACTTTGGGTGTGGATGGGAGCAGTACCTTCCACTGGTAGAGTTTTCTTATAATAACTCCTACCAATTCACTATTGGCATGGCTCCGTTTGAAGCATTGTACGGTAGGCCTTGTCGTTTCCCAGCATTTTGGTTAGAGGTGGGGGACAATAAATTACTTGGACCGGAAGTGATCTAGGATACTTCGACAAGGATTAAGTTGATTCGGAGTCGCATTCGGGTAGCTCAAGACAGGCAGAAGAGTTATGCTGATGCGAAGAGATTTTTCAGGGAGTTCCAAGTGGGGGACCAGGTTTTGCTCAGAGTATCTCCTATGAAGGGGATTATGCATTTCTGGAAGAAGGGGAAGTTGGCACCAAGGTATGTGGGGCCATTTCCTATTATTGAGCGGATCGGACCGGTTGCGTATAGACTTGGGTTACCGGAGCATTTGCATCGGATTCACGATGTGTTCCATATTTCCTCGCTGAGGAAATACCTTAGAGATAATTTGGCTCATTCTCACATTGCTGTGGAGGACATCGATCTCCAGCCGGATAGCTCCTACGAGGAGGGGTCGATTTCTATTTTGGACCGAAGTGAGAGGAAGCTGCGGTCAAACATAGTTTCGTTAGTGCGTGTTTAGTGGCGACATCACAATGTTGAGGAGTCCACATGGGAGCGCGAGGATGAGATGCGCGAACGTTATCCAGAGTTGTTTTTAGCAGGTACTTTCTAGTTCTGAATTTCGGGACGAAATTCAGTTATTAGGGGGGAAGTATGTAATACCCCGTATTTTTGGCGATATTTATTTTGGGATTAATTAATTATATGAGAATTAATTGGGAATTAATATGGGTAAAATACTAGCGAGATGTGAGTTGGTATTTGCCTATATTGAGTATATATGGTGCTATATGAATATTGAATTATGAAATTTGGCGTGAGATTGATATACGGCAATTTGGTCATTTTATTGGGACGCGTGTGACAGTCGCGTCAAGATATAATTATTTTATTTATAAAAGTGAATTTAAATTCTATTAACCATATGGTCATTTTGAGTGCGCCAACGCGTCCAGACGGGTCGAGATAGTTAGAAAACACTAGCCGGGAGTTTAATTTGGGTCCCGGGATATTTTTAGGCCATACCGACAACATAAAGGGTATTTTGGTAATTTTGTATTTTGAGGAATTAAAAATGACGAAAATTAGGAGTCTTTATCTGATTGGGAATAGACCCACTAAACCCACTAACCAATTCTTAATGACCCAATAAGCTACGGGAGTTATCAAATTAGGTTTCCAAAACTTTCCAAAGAAAAACCCTAGCCACCATTGGAGATAAGCTTGGAGAGAGAGAGATAGAAGGGAATTCTGCAGAAAAGTTTTACCAAATCAACACCAAATTCAGAGACACTCGAGGCAAGTGATTTAATTCCGTTTAATTTCAGAGAATGTTCCTTCCATGTTAGATAATTCAAATTTATGTTTGTTCTTGGAAGATAATGAAAAACCCATAAGTTTGGAAGTAGAATACTAAATTTTGATGAAAGGATTGCATCTAGAATGATATTTAGAGGACTAATCTGATGTTGATATATCTTTTAAGACACAAAAACGGATTTAATTCGATAAATGAAGGATCTAAAAATTTTAGGGTTCATGTTCTTGAAAAATTGGGGAAAAGTGTAGAGACTTGTGATTTAATGATGTTTAGGACAAATTAATTCCTTAAAACATGTTAGGAGGTGACTTTAATATGTTTAGGATGAATTAGAGACCCTAAAAAATTGTTGGGATGAACTTTGGAAGAGGTTTGAGGTGTTAAAATGGATGAAAAATGAGATTGGAGAAAATGTGGGCCGAAACTGGTCCCTCGTTTGAAGACCTCTCCAGGTCGTTCGAACGAGCTCGTTCGAACGAGCTTCTAACGAGTTGACCAGTCGCTTCTAACGAAAGGGAATTTTGTTCGATAACTTCGTTCGAACGAGATCTCGTTAGAAGGTACAGTTCGTTCGAACGAACTGAAATCTCGTTCGAACAGCCTCGTTCGAACGAGACTTCTAAGGAGCTGGCAGTTTAGGCCTTTTTGGCCTGTTTTGATTTTGGGAGTCCCATAAACTTGTTCAAGGATAGAGATAACATTCCTTTGATGATATATTGATGGATTTGGGACATTTGGGTTATTATGAGGAGTAAATTATATACGAGTGATTTTCGTAATGGTTAATATGGGATTGAGACGTGAGTGTTTACCACGACGTGAGAATGAATTATGGCGCGTGTAAATATGGTCAGGGATTATATAAGTTGTATATATATTAAATTGGTACGAGAATGTGATAAGTACTACAATTAAATTACGGTGATTACTAAGATTCGTGTTTACTTAATATTGGTATATGATTTGTGTGTATGACATACCTACCATACTTGCTATCATGGGAGGTTTGCGTTCGCTTAGGGCCCTCTAATCCTTATTTTTCCCGGATTTAGACTAGTTACCTTGATGAACATAGGTCATAGAAAGACTTATTGGGATGTTGATAAGTCCGCTGATCGTGGGAGCGTAGGTATGTGCGTGACCCATGTGATGTGACTGTGTTCGCCTCCATTATTTGTGATGTTGTTGTCTGTGAACTATTCCTGAGAGATTCGGAATATGTGATCCTTATGTACGTGATGTACCGGGATGGATAGCAGAGTATGTGTGCACCGAAGCTTAGTTCTCGGGGTGCTTGTATTGTATATTTATGATGTGAATAATATACACTTAATTAATGGGAACCTTCATGTAAATACTGTGAATATAATTATGGTATTGTTTTGAGAAAAACATAACGGGTTAACCGATAGTGAAATATATTGCATATTGAGCATCTGAGTTTACGTTAAGCCCTACTTATTGAGATCGTTATAATGTTAATGGGAACCGAGTAGTAAGGGTAGAACCTATGGCAGTCTAGCTGGTTATGATGTCACTTAGTTAGTGGGTTGTGTCATTTTAAATGGGTACTTACGTTAGGAGTGCACAGTTAGACGAGAGGTGAGAATTTCATGTGAGTGCACGTCCTAACATGTACTTTGCATTTAATGTTTTAAATGTTTTTAAAGCACTTGCAGGTTTTTAAAATATCTCCACATTCGGGCTCTGACCCGTTTGCTTTCAAATCTATTTTTCTTGTAAAACCATTTTAGGTGCCCAGCCACAAGGACACCATGCATAGGATACTCATTCAGGTGACGAGCTATAGCTGTTTGTGGAAGCTACAGGGATTTGCTTTTAGACGCTTCTATCATTTGGATTCCAGATTCATTATCTATCAGTTGTAGGGCATGTTGCCCATTTCTATTAGAGACATCTTTTCATTCAGTTTTTCAGACTTTGGCATGTATTGATTCAGTATTCAGTTTAGCTATTTCAGTTTATGGTATTGTTGTGAGGTGTTTTCCTCCAGACTTTATTTACATTATGTGATGGTTATTCTATTTACTTCATTATGGTGAATGGTGTTATTATTCTTCATTACACTTGTTGCATGTTAATCAGACTTTAATTAAAATTTGACAACTTACTTTTTAAATACTAGGTGGTTAGTAATAATAAAATGTTTTCGACAGTGATGCTATTAACTGGACCAACTTGGCATTTTGAATTAATTTAATAAAGGAGTAGCTACCCGGTATTTAATTAGTCGGGATGTCACATAGGAATTCATAGAAACGATTTTTTTTTCTAACCTTGAATTAAACACAACCAGTTTAATATCACGGTTAATTGATTTATTGGTAGGGGTGACAATTTAATAATGACACTAATATTATCGTGTTGCATTTTAAAGTGGTTATGCTCCTGACAAACTAATTAAAAACTATACCATGTCGTAATGGAATCAATTATTGAAACTATAAAATAATGAGAAGAATAAACGGTACCTTTAGTTTTTGTAGTCTACCTTCTGTGACAACCCGCCTACTAAAATAATATGTGGCCAGCCCAATACTCTAATAATCACAGGAATCATAGATGGTCCATTCTCAGCATCACTGTCGATTAAAATAATAGTATGAGATAACCACCAATCATTTTAGAAAACGGAATGTCAATTTAAAATTTTGAAAGAGAAAGAAAAACACTTAGACAATCCCATTTACAAAAATGGTGGATATAAAAAATCAATGAATCAAGAACGACAATGTAATAAATAATCACCGAATAAGCTGTCGGTGAATAAACCAATACAAATAGTTACACCGAGTATTACACATTAATTATTACAATATAATAAATGAGTGCAACACTTGGACAACACGCCCGAATAAATAAACTGAACATAACTAGAGTACAATGGAAAATAGGCGTCTAATACAAATAATCTACAACATCCGCAATATGTCGTAGCTCCACGACAACCGGAAAAGAAATGTAAATACGACTGTCCATGCGGTAGAGCACCTGCACGGAAAGGACTATATACAAAAACATAGAAATATAGACAGGTCAGGGCCCGGTTTGATATGATTCCCATGTGAATAAAATGCATGACAGTTAAGTGCGTAGTTCGCTCACAATTAACAATATTATTTCTCACCTCTCAGTCTAAAAGCACGACCTAGCGCAATATCATGAGATGGTCTAGTTAACCAAAGTACTAAGGGATAACTTCTCCACAGTCTCAACACTATGCCCTATTCGTGCGTGGGGTGTCTCGCAAAGCGAAATCCAAAGAAGGAACCCCCCCGATACACTCGTACTTAGGCAAGGTTGATCATCGAGATCCATTAGACCCTAAGTACAAATTTGATGTATATAATCATCTAATTTAATTTCTCTTAACATAGTACTAAGGGCTAAATTTCTCCCCAGTCTCAACACTATGCCCTATTCGTGCGTGGGGTGTCTCGTAAAGCGAAATCAAAACAAGGACCCCCCCCCCCCCCGATACACTACTTCTAGGCAAGGTTGATCGTCGAGATCCAAATAGACCCTCAGCACATAACTAATATATATACATATATGGGCAATCATCAAGCTACTCAAGGAAACATAAATAAACCCATTCACCATCTAAAAGCATAATTACTATTTCTTTTTAAGGAATATATATAAATGGTACAACATTTTATCAAATGTTTACCAATTAATCTCATTTCAATAATTTCTTTACCAATTTTATTTCCTTTCTTCCATCCAGGAAAAATACATTTTTAAAGCAAGTTTTATTAACATAAAAATGCTTTACCTTTTTCATAAAATCCCACTTCCCTTCTTCCATCCAGGAAGTGTATACAAAAAGCCCTTTTTATTATCATAAAAATGCATTTTAATACCATATGCTTCCATCTCCCTTCTTCCATCCGGGAAATGTATCTGAAGCCAATCCATATATCCCATTTCCCTTCTTCCATCCGGGAAATGTATTTAAATCCAATTCATTATCATGAATTGGTTTAACATATCTAAGATCGTTCCTCCGGGTTTTCCCACTGGACGCGCCCCTAAATGGCTATAATCTTCCAGGGCCTATCAAACAAGACAACCTAGGAACCTACCAAACGTCGGGAAGCGGCCATATTCCTGCGGGATAGTCAAGACCACACCTAGAATCTCCTAACCAGCGCAGTATAATAAACGCCCATATGGACTAGGGACTATATCCACCCTTCATTCATTAGCCAGGGGGCTTCACCACACGAGCGCAAATCCCCTTATGATAGTGATTTAGAGAGGTGTTTATCCATAAATTATCATTTATGAAAAACATTACTTTTTCCTTTTTGAAAACATCCAATTTTATGTTCTTAAAATCATTTGTACTTACTCATTTAGTACCACATATTAGCATATGTCTTTCTTATTCTTAGTGTCATATTTTATTAATGACCTAAGACCCGAAGTGCCATAAACCTCAAACTAGTCTCCAAAAGTTCATATAATTTCATGAACCATCAAAGTGAGTCTTCACCAATAATAGACTCCCAAAAGTCCCAACATTAACATTTTATCTCCAATTTATCTTTAGGTTAACTTTCTATATCATTCGGATATTAACGTATACAAACTAGCCCTCGGGGTAAGCCCAATTATCCCTTATTATCCTAGGACATTTGTCTACCCAAAACATAACTCTAGGACTCCCCATTACTTCTCAAAGGAAGCTCCCTAAACCTCGGACCTAAAAGAAAAAGGCAAAAAAAAATCAAACTAAGAAAATCTCACAAAAATAGGGTAACTGAATCGATTCCCCCTGGGTCGAATCGATTCAGCCCCAACCCGAATTGATTTGGTTTGCCCAGACCTGTATCCTTCCCCTTATCCGAATCGATTCGCCCTTAGGGCCGAATCGATCCAGTCCTGCAAATTGGCCCTATTTGGGCTACGGGTTTAAAAACCCTAAAATTCCCAAAAGCTCAAATCTTTAGTTTTATCCAACCTCAACAACAATTAATTCTCCCAAATTGTTTCTACACAATTTATAACAAATAATTAATCCTCAAATCAAATCAAAACCAAGATTAAAGGGTTAAATCATCAAAATCAACAAAGAACCCGTTTAGGGTTTAAATCTCCAAAACTTAACTACACATGCAATTTATCACATTAAATCAACATCTAGCAAGTAAAAAACTTTCCTGGGGTTCATAGTCTTGGATCCTCCTCTGGTGGCAACGATTTCCGGCCTCAAATCTCCATTTTCACTCTTTTTCTCTATTTTCTCCCAACTCTCTCTCTCTCCTTTGGCTTATAACACAAATGAAGAAAGAAAAAGGGGTGGGGGAACTTAAACGGGTCTTAATACATAAATGCCCTCTTTTAATTTCTAATACTCCATTAAAATTACTCGTATCCACTTAATTGAGTCATAACACCCCAAAAGTGCCCGAAACTTAAAAATACAACTTGGCACTTATTTTGACTATCTCGACTATTCTAAAACAACCGCAGCCCCTATTTTGGCATTCGGAATAAAGTCAACTATTTTTGTGTTCCAAATTCATTTTATTTTATTAATTATATGTGACAAACCGGTTCCGAAATAAGGGGTGGCCATCCCGATACTCCAAAAAAATACAGGAATCATTGATGGAATCATTCTCCACATCGTGACAACATAAAGAGTATACGAGATATCCGCTCAATAAATCAGACAACGGGTTGTCAAAAAAATTTGTTTTATAATTTAAAGAAATCATTTTAAACAACCCATACATGAAAAAGAAAGTGGAAACCCCAAAACAGAATACATTAATAACAAGTGTACAATAGAAGAACTGACTAAGATATCAGTCAACATAATTTCATAAAATGTACAATAAGCTCAATCGATTACATATTACATTCATTACACATTTACAAAGGTTGGGCCACACACCCGAATAAAAACCCGAACATAACTAGAAAACAACAAAAGGAGGCGTCTACACAAAATATAGCGTGAAATCTGCAAAAGGTCACAGCTCCTCAAAAGACATTGGAATGGGGAAGTCATTACGGGCGACCTTGCGGTGGCACACCTGAGCAATTATAATATATATATATACATACACAATAAGAAAGAAGAACGGGCTAGGTACCAGTTTTATGTGATCACCAGATAACATCATGACAATAGTGAATGATTAAGCATGGATGATAAAGATGACATAACAGCATGATAACATCATAAAATGAGCTAATACAGTTAAATGATTATAAAGTGAAATTCAATTATATAAGAGAATAAGAATAATCATTAACCTTTTTCGTCTTTCACCATTTCATCTTATCTTTCTATTCCTTATCAGGAATACTATTATTTTCATGTTCTCTCTGTGGCACTTATCTCAATTGTATGCTCTTTGTGGCATATATTATGCTCTTTATGGCATTTGTTTTATGCTCTCTATGGCATTTATACCCATAAAGTCCAACCTGATGATTAGAATAGTTATAAGTATATATATATATATATATATATATATATATATATATATATATATATATATATATATACATATATAACGATTCAAAGACCGCCCGTCCGGGTTTCCCCACTGTGCGCGCCCCTAAATAAACATCATCTTCCAGGGCCTGCCATAAGATAGCCTGGGATCCTATCGAAATGTCGGGAAGCGGCCATATGCCTGCGGGATAGTCAACACCGCACCCAGAATCTCCTACTCATCGTAGAAAAATATCAAACAAGTGCTCAAATGGCCTAGGACTATATCCACCCTGCATTCATTAGCCAGGCGGCTTCACCTCACGCACAAACTTCCCTTAAGATGGTATTTAGAGAGGTGTGTTTAACCATATCATTAATTTCCATTTCATGATTCAGTAAATTATCATTTACTTTGTCCATTTTATATTTTATCAAATGCATTATGGTTATCCGAAACTATACGTGCTTAACATCATTATAATAACCTCGAGGAACATTCAAACTCCCAAGTTATTTTCCCAAGTCTCTTTTTGGGCTTTATGATAAACCATCATACATCACTTTAGCTTCTAAGTCTCCAAACACAACTTAATACTCTCTTAGACTCTTACTAATTGAAAAATGAGAGTAATGCCTAAACATCACTTCACACACCCTCAAACTAAGTCCCATATATACCAATTCTAATCTAGGGTACTAAACTAATCCACCTAGAACTCTAGGACCCTAAATTTACTTCATACAAGAAGGTTCCTAGACCTAAATCCTAAACAAAAGTGAGTTAAAATTGAATTTAAAAATTAACTCAAAACAGCAAGAAAACGAATCGATTCTCCCTAAAAGAGAATTGATTCGGATAAGGGAAACTGACTTTCTGTAAACTACCGAATCGATTCGTCTTGGATGAATCTATTCGGTCCAAGCGAACCTGGAAACTGGACTTAGGAGAATTGATTCACCCCTAGGGCCGAATCGATTCGGTCCTGCGAAAATGCCAAGAATGGTTATGGAGTCTTGGACTCTAATTTCTACCCCGACTTAAAACCTTTCAAACCAAACTCATTTATTTCACCCAATACACCATAAATACTACCAACTACTACTACAACCATCAATAATCATCCAAATCATTCTTTAATGATTCAAGACCCACAAATACACAAAAAAAAACCTAAACTAGTTGAACCATAATCACTACACCATTATCACTACAAATCATTTATCTTAAAACACATATAGCAAGTAGAAAACTTGCCTCAATTTAGCAAATGCAGATTCTCTTTATATAGAAGTAAGAATCCTTCTTCAATCTCTTCTATTTTCTCTACTATTTCTCTTCCTCTCTCAAATTCTCTAGGTTTAGGAATACAGTTAAGTGAATAGTGACTTAATCAAGACATAAATCGTGCCTTTAGTCAACAATCCCAACTTAAGGGATCAATATGGAGATAAAATAACACGCAACTGCATATTTAAGGTATAATCAGTCAAAAATGCCCAAAACCTCAAAATACAATATGGTACATATTTTGACTATCTCGGACATTCCGGAATCAACTACGGCCTCCAAATTATCATTTAGAAAATTTATAATTCATTTTAATTCTCGCTTCCATTTTAAATCAAAATATCATTTTAAATTCTTATGACACAATAAGCTCATCATGAGGATATTTACATACTCATACAGTAAATATACAACTAGTTAGTAAATATTAACTTTTCTCCATTAAATTAGTACTTACTCTATATCTCAACATTTTGTATATAATTACTTTACATAACAAGTAAATATAAATTAGGCTCTCATAAGCGAGGGTTATTACATACTCCCCCCCTTATGAGGGAATTTTGTCCCCAAAATTCAAGCGTAGCTTATAAGAAGAGATGGGGATACTTCTCTCGCATGTTATCCTCACGTTCCCATGTTGACTCTTTGGCATTGTGATGAATCCATTGGATACACACCAAGGGTACCACACGAGATCTCAACTTACGCTCCCCATGCTCTAGAATAGCAATCGGTTGTTCTTCATAAGATATGTTGGGTTGCAAATCAATATCTTCAAAAGGAATATGCCAAAGGGAAACTTCACATCTCTTATACTTCTTTAGAGAGGAGACATGGAATACATCATAAATTTGTTGCAAAGGTTCCGGTAAGGCAAGTTGATACGCCATTGGACCGACTTTTGCTATAACTGGAAAAGGTACAACAAAATACGGCTCAAGCTTTCCTTTCTTCCCGAAATGCTTAATGCCCTTCATTGGTGACACTCGCACCAAGACTTGGTCTCTAATTTCTAACTCCATGTGCCTTCTACCCGCATCGGCATAGCTCTTTTGACGATCTTGGGCTATCCGAATGCGATTCAGAATGAGTTCGATCTTTGAGGAAGTATCTTGGATTATTTCAGGTCCAAGTAATTTGTTATCACCCACTTCCAACCAATAAGCGGGGGACCTGCATGGACGGCCATAAAGAGCCTCAAAGGGCACCATTCCAATTGTAAATTGGTATGAGTTGTTGTAAGCAAACTCAACAAATGGAAGGTATTGTTCCCAACCACCCTTGAAATCAAGCATGCACATTCAGAGCATGTCCTGCAACATTTGGTTTACTCTTTCAGTCTGACCATATGTTTGAGGATGACAGGAAGTACATAACCTGAATTCGGTCCCCATAGCCTCCTGGAAAATTTGCCAAAAGTGAGAGACAAAGATCTTATCCCAGTCGGAAACAATATTTAAAGGTACCCCATGAAGTCTAACAACCTCCTCGATAAACAATTGGGCATAGAGAGCAGTATCAAAATCCGTACGCACAGGGAAAAAGTGTTCCGACTTAGTCAAGCGGTCGACAATCACCCAAATCGAATCATAACCCCTCTGTGATCTCGGTAAGCCCGTAATAAAGTCCATCGATATGCTTTCCCATTTCCATACTGGGATCTCCAACGGTTGCAGCAAACCTGTCGGTCGTTGATGATCGATCTTGACTAACTGACAAGTAGTGCATTGGGATACAAACTCTGAAATATCCCGCTTCATACCGGGCCACCAATATTGGTGACGCATGTCTTAATACATCTTGTCCCCACTAGGATGTACCGTAAATTTCGACCTGTGAGATTCCGCCATCACCGCCCATCTCAAGTCCCCTTTATCAGGAACAATAAGTCTTCTATGGAAGCGTAATCGACCCTCTGAACTTATTGAGTAGGACTCTGCTCCACCAAATAGCAACTGAGGTATGTGGTCCTAACAGCCCTTATCACTACCTTGGGCTCCTACAACCCTTGCTACAATGGTATGAGTGACGGTCATCACGTACATAAATGCTCTCCTCATTTTATCCTCCTGACTGAGCTCTTTCCACTTAGCCTTCCAAACATTAGCTAACTCTACCTCGGGCTTCCTACTCAAGGCATATCCTACAACGTTCGCCTTGCCCAATTGATAATGAATATCAAATTTATAATCTTTCACGAACTCCAACCATCGACGCTGACGCATATTCAAATCTTTCTGTGAAAATAAATACTGCAACGATTTATGGTCCGTGAAAAGACTAAATTTCTCCCCTAAAAGATAATTTCTCCAAATCTTAAAAGTGAAGACAACCGCAGAAAGCTCTAGGTAATGCACCGAATAGTTTCTTTCATGAGTTTTTAGCTTGCGAGAAGCTTAAGCAATTGTCCGCCTCTCTTATTGAAGCACACCTCCTAATCCTTGAAGAGATGCATCGGTGAAGAGTAGATATTCCATTCTCGGTTTTGGAAATGCAAGGACTGGATCCGAAGTTAACCTATCTTTGAGCTCGTCAAAATAAGCTTGGCAAGAGTTATCCCAAACAAATATCACCCCTTTTCGGGTCAAATTTATCAAAGGGCTTGTGATTTTAGAAAAACCCTTGATAAACCAACGGTAATAACCCGCCAAACCTAGAAAGCTACGGATCTCGATAGGTGTCGTGGGTTGACCCCACTCCCTCACTACAATCACCTTAATAGGATCCACTGATATACCCTGAGATGACAGAACATGGCCCAAAAACTGAACTTCTTTCAACCAAAAGCCCCACTTCTCAAATTTTGCATATAATTGATGATCCCTTAATCTTTGCAGGACCAAACGTAAGTGGGTAGCATGGTCAGATTCTGTCTGAGAATAGACTAAGATGTCATCGATGAACACAATAACAAATTGGTCAAGGAAATCTCAAAACACCCTATTCATGAGATCCATAAATACAGCAGGGGCATTGGTTAGTCCAAAGGGCATAACCAAAAATTCATAGGATCCATATCTGGTCAGAAATTCGGTCTTGGATACATCATGCTCCCGTATTCTCAATTGGTGGTACCCCATCCTCAAATCGATCTAAGAGAAGTACGACGCTCCCCTAAGTTGGTCAAATAAATCATCAATACGAGGCAAAGGGTATTTATTCCGGATGGTGAATTTGTTCAACTCTCTATAGTCCACACATAATCGGAGGGAACCATCTCTTTTCTTTACAAAAAACACAGGAGCACCCCATGGAGACGTACTGCGCCTAATGAATCCCTGCTCTAACAACAGTTGGATTTGATCCCTTAACTCCCTCATTTCCACCGGAGCCATGCGGTATGGAGCCTTCATAATCGATCGAGTGCCCGACGCTAAATCAACCACAAACTCAATCTCCCGTCTCGGAGGTAATCCCGGTATCTCCCGAAAAATATCCTCAAAATCTCTAATAACTGGGATAGAATCCAGGGGAACAAATACATCCCTAGAAGTATCTTTCGCAATACAATATAAATAGTTACTCGTACCCCCTTCCAAACTAGGCATAACTACCAAGAACATTTCTTGTCCCGGAATTGCAAAGATTATACTCTTCCCATAACAATTCACTATATCCTGATATTTTACTAACCAGTCCATACCCAAAATTACGTCATACCCGACCATGTTAAGGACGAGTAAGTCGGCCTCAAAACACAAATTACCAGGATTAATTCATATGTTTTTACAAACAAAGAAAATCAATGAGCCATCACCCATGAAGGATTCAACGCTAGTGAAAGTCCTCTCAGCAGATTTTATTAACTTTATGGTCTGAGCAAAACTCCTAGAAATGAAAGAGTGTGTCGCACCCGTATCAAATAATAATCGACCCATATGTCCTTGGATGAGAAACTTACCCTCAATCGTCGGAGGTGTTGGAGGGGTGGAGGAAGCATAGCCTCCTGAATGTGATAAACCCGTCTATACTCCAGTTGCCCCTACTGTGGAGGAACAAACGAATTAGGAGCCTGGGGCGGAAACTGTACATACGGATGTTGTGGAGCCCTAGGAAGATGACCTCCAACCAACTGAGGACACGACCTCTTATAATGGCCCAACACTCCGCACTAACAACATTTGTTCGCCACATTCTCCTGGTTCTGCCCTTGATTATTTCGGAACTGCCCCGAGCCTCGGCCCTGCTGGCCTATACTACCATTCCCACCTCTACCTGCGTGCTGTTGTGGTTGTCCACCTTGACCCGGACCTACTATTGTTACCACCCGTATTAAATCCACCAAAGCGTTGGCGTTTCGAGAAATCCCCTTGCTGGGGATCCCTCTCTCTTTGCTTACTCACCGAAGATTGTGTTGAAGGAGATGCTCCTCCCCCAATCCCATAACCTCCATATTTTCCCCCTTGTCCCATTGCGACAACCTTCTTTCTATGTTGCACAAACAATCTATGCTCTTGGAAATGAAGTAGCGCCACATTCAACACATCCAGAAAGGTTTGTAAAGTCGGATTTCCCAACAAATGTTGATTTATCCACCAATGTAAGCCTCCCACAAACTTAGATATTCTCTTCTCTTTTGGAGTCACCTCATCCGGCACAAAACTTGCCAAAAGGGTGAACTCCTCTTCGTACTCTACTACGGATCTTTCTCTCTGAACAACATCCTAAAGCTTCCTTTGCATCTCCCTTTTAACTGCGGGAGGGAAATACTTTTGGTCAAACAAGGCCCAAAAATCAGTGAATGACATCGTATCCCTCCGCCCCGGTGTAGTCATCGACTCCCACCAATGTAATGCTGATCCGATAAGCTTGAAAGTAACAAGGGTTTGCTTTTTCTCCTCGCTGCATTCTATCATCCAAAGATGGCATTGCATGTCTTTCTTTCACTGATTTGCCTTTATAATATCCGAGCCACCATCAAATTTAAAGGGATGGACCTTAAGGAAAGACTCTCTAACTCTTTTCCACGGAGAAGGTTCCGTAGGATCTTGTGCCTCTTGCGCTCGTGGTTGAGTTGGTGGCGCTTGCTGAGTCACTACGGTCATGGCAAGATTGACCGCTTGAGCCACAATATTTTCTACATTAGCAGCAATAAAAGTTCCTTGTGGCGGAGGCGAGTGACCAACGTCCTCTTCTACAGCTCTATTTCGTTGAGCGAGACGACCTCTCTTAGGCGACATCTGAGATGGAGAAATAATAGAGTTAGGATACTATTTAAAACAATCTATCTTGCAGAAGAACGCAAACATAAGTAACAATGCAGTCCTAACATTAGGCTCTATATCAAAGAACACTACGGTAGAACGTGACAAGTCCACATAGATCCTAAAGACTCTAGAACCTGATGCTCTTATACCATCTGTGACAACCCAGTATCCAAAATAAGGGGTGGGCAGCCCGATACTCCAAAAAAATACAGGAATCATTGATGGAATCATTCTCAGCATCGTGACAACATAAAGAGTATACGAGATATCCACTCAATAAATCAGAGAACGGGTTATCAAAAAATTTTATTTTATAATTTAAAGAAAGCATTTTAAACAACCCATACATGAAAAAGAAAGTGGAAACCCCAAAAACAATATACATTAATAACAAGTGTACAATAGAAGAACTGATTAAGATATCAATCAACAGAATTTCATACAACGTACAATAAGCTCAATCGATTACATATTACATTCATTACACATTTACAAAGGTTGGGCCACACGCCCAAATGAAATCTCGAACATAACTAGAAAACAACAAAAGGAGGCGTCTACACAAAATATCCGGTGAAATCCGCAAAAGGTCACAGCTCCTCAAAAGACATTGGAATGGGGAAGTCATTACGCGCGACCTTGCGATGGCAAACCTGAGCAATTATAATATATATATATATATATATATATATATATATATATATATATATATATATATATATATACACACACACACACACAAGAAGAAAGAAGAACAGGTCAGGGCTCGGTTTTATGTGATCACCAGATAAATGATAGGTATGACAATAGTGAATGATTAAGCATGGATGATAAAGATGACATAACAGCATGATAACATCATAAAATAAGCTAATACAGTTAAATGATTATAAAGTGAAATTCAATTATATAAGAGAATAAGAATAATCATAAACCTTTTTCATCTTTCAATATTTCATCTTATGTTTCTATTCCTTATCAGGAATACTATTATTTTCATGTGCTCTCTATGGAACTTATCTCAATTTTATGCTCTTTGTGGCATATACTATGCTCTTTATGGCATTTGCTTTACGCTCTTTATGGCATTTATACCCATCAAGTCCAACTTGATGATTAGAATAGTTATAAGTACGTATATATATATAACGATTCTAAGACTGCCTGCCCGAGTTTCCCCACTGTGCGCGCCCCTAAATAACCATCATCTTCCATGGACTACCATAAGACAACTTGGGATCCTATCGAAACATCGGGAAGCGGCCATATTCCTGTGGGATAGGCAAGACCACACCCGGAATCTCCTACCCATCGCAGAAAAATATCACACAAGCGCTCATATGGCCTAGGACTATATCCACCCTACATTCATTAGCCAGGGGGCTTCACCTCACGCACGAACTTCCCTTAAGATGGTATTTAGAGAGGTGTGTTTAACCATCTCATTAATTTCCATTTCATGATTTAGTAAATTATCATTTACTTTGTCCATTTTACATTTTATCAAATGCATTATGGTTATCCGGAACTATACGTGCTTAACATCATTATAATAACCTCGAGGAACATTCAAACTCCCAAGTTATTTTCCCAAGTCTCTTTTTGGGCTTTATGATAAACCATAATACATCACTTTAGCTTCTAAGTCTCCAAACACAACTTAATACTCTCTTAGACTCTTACTAATTGAAAAATGAGAGTAATGCCTAAACATCACTTCACACACCCTCAAACTAAGTCCCATATATACCAATTCTAATCTAAGGTACTAAACTAATCCACCTAGAACTCTAGGACCCTAAATTTACTTCATACAAGAAGGTTCCTAGACCTAAATCCTAAAGAAAAGTGAGTTAAAATTGAATTTAAAAATTAACTCAAAACAGCAAGAAAACGAATCGATTCGCCCTAAAAGTGAATTGATTCGGATAAGGAAAACTGACTTTCTGTAAACTATCGAATCGATTCATCTTGGACGAATCGATTCGGTCCAAGCAGACCTGGAAACTGGACTTAGGCGAATCGATCACCCCTAAGACCGAATCGATTCGGTCCTGCGAAAATTCCAAGAATGGCTATGAAGTCTTGGTCTCCAATTTCTACCCCAACTTAAAACCTTTCAAACCAAACTCATTTATTTCACCCAATAGACCATAAATACTTCCAACTACTACTACAACCATCAATAATCATCCATATCATTCTTTAATGATTCAAAACCCACAAATACACAAAGAAAACCTAAACTAGTTGAACCATAATCACTATACCATTATCAGTACAAACCATTTATCTTAAAACACATATAGCATGTAGAAAACTTGCCTCAATCTAGAAAATGCAGATTCTCTTTATGTAGAAGTAAGAATCCTTCTTCAATCTCTTCTCTTTTCTCTACTCTTTCTCTTCCTCTCTCTTGTTCTCTAGGTTTGGGAATACAATGAAGTGAATAGTGACTTAATCAAGACCTAAATCGTGCCTTTAGTCAACAATCCGAACTTAAGTGATAAATACCGTGATAAAATAACACGCAACTGCATATTTAAGGTATAATCAGTCAAAAATGCCCGAAACCTCAAAATACAATATGGTATATATTTTTACTATCTCGGACGTTCCAGAATCAACTACAGCCTCCAAATTATCATTTAGACATTTTATAATTCATTTTAAGTCTCGATTCCATTTTAAATCAAAATATCATTTTAAATTCTTATGACACAATAAGCTCATCATGAGGATATTTACATACTCATACAATAGATATACAACAAGTTAGTAAATATTAACTTTTCTCCATTAAATTAGTACTTACTCTATATCTCAACATTTTGTATATAATTACTTTACATAACAAGTAAATATAAATTAGTCTCTCATAAGCGAGGCTTATTACATACTCCCGCCCTTATGAGGGAATTTTGTCCCCAAAATTCAAGCGTACCTTATAAGATGAGATGTGGATACTTCTCTCTCATGTCATCCTCACGTTCCCACGTCGACTCTTTGGAATTGTGATGACTCCATTCGACTATCACCAAGGGTACCACACGAGATCTCAACTTACGCTCCCCATGCTCTAGAATAGCAATCGATTGTTCTCCATAAGATATGTCGGGTTGCAAATCAATATCTTCAAAAGTAATATGCCCAACGGCACCTTCGCATCTCTTATACTTCTTTAGAGAGGAGACGTGGAATACATCGTCAATTTGTTGCAAAGGATCCGGTAAGGCAAGTTGATACTCCACTGGACCGACTTTTGCTATAACTGGAAAAGGTCCAACAAAATGCGGCGCAAGCTTTCCTTTCTTCCCGAAACGCCTAATGCCCTTCATTGGTGACACTCGCACCAAGACTTGGTCTCCAATTTCCAACTCCATGTGCCTTCTAACCGTATCGACATAGCTCTTTTGACGATCTTGGGCTATCCGAATGCAATTCCGAATGAGTTCGATATTTGAGGAAGTATCTTGGATCATTTCAGGTCCGAGGAATTTGTTATCACCCACTTCTAACCAATAAGCGGGCGACCTGCATGGATGGCCATAAAGAGCTTAATAGGGCGTCATTCCAATTGTAAATTGGTATGAGTTGTTGTAAGCAAAATCATCCAATGGAATTTATTGTTCCCAACCACCCTTGAAATCAAGCATGCACATTCGGAGCATGTCCTCCAACATTTGGTTTACTCTTTCAGTCTGACCATCTATTTGAGGATGATAGGAAGTAATTAACCTCAATTCAGTCCCCATAGCCTCCTAGAAACTTTGCCAAAAGTGCGAGACAAAGATCTTGTCCCGGTTGAAAATAATATTTAAAGGTACCCCATAAAGTCTAACGACCTCCTCGATAAAAAATTGGGATAGCGAGCAGTATCAAAATCCGTACGCATGGGCAAAAAGTGTGTCGACTTAGTCAAGCGGATGACAATCACCCAAATCGAATCATAACCCCTCTGTGATCTTAGTAAGCTCGTAATAAAGTCCATCGATATGCTTTCCGATTTCCATACCGGGATCTCCAACGGTTACAGCAAACCTGTCGGTCATTGATGATCGATCTTGACTAACTGACAAGTAGTGCTTTGGGATACAAACTCCGAAATATCGTGCTTCATACCGGGCCACCAATATTGGCGACGCATGTCTTGATACATCTTGTCCCCACCAAGATGTACCGTAAATTTTGACCCATGAGATTCCACCATCACCGCCCGTCTCAAGTCCCCTTTATCAGGAATAATAAGTCTTCCACGGAAGCATAATCCACACTCCGAACATTTGATTAGGAATCCGCTCCCTCAGATAGCAACTGATGTATATGGTCCTGACAGCCCTTATCCCTACCTTGGGCTCCTACAACCCTTGCTACAATGGTAGGAGTAACGGTCATCTCCGACATAAATGCTCTCCTCATTTCATCCTCATGGCTGAGCTCTTTCCACTTAGCCTTCCAAACATCAGCTAACTCTCCCTCGGGCTTCCTATTGAAGGCATCCACTACAACGTTCGCCTTTCCCAGATGATAATGAATATCAAGTTGATAATCTTTCACGAACTCCAACCATCGACGCTGACGCATATTTAAATCCTTCATTCATTCAAACATAGCACCAAACCGTTTCTCATGAACTATCTATCCTACCTTTTTACTTCGGAAGGAGATAACTACACACCTCGGCACACATAGCCTCTCTTCCCAATTTACATTATACCCTTGCCAGGGAATAACTACACTATGCCACACTCACGGCACCATCCTTATAGAAAATGATATGTATTAATACTTCCCATTCCTAGCAAAGACTCATTTATTAAATCCACTCTCGATCATAACAACACGAGTCCAGGAGTAAAATTTAGCTCATACTTCAACTCCTCTAATGATAGGTTACCGAGGTAACGCTCTATCCAAGAAAGGCCCCACCATCCACGGCCTAACATTCGAAATCACTCAAGATCCTATACTTGTTCTTTATAGGGACCTAATCCCACTTAGAGTTAACCCACAAACCTATTGTGGTCAACTCCCTACCACCTTCCTACAACATGCTACACGCCTTAAGGATCTTACGTCCTAATAATCCTAAAGTAAATATATATCCTAATCTAGTCATATAAATATTATCCTAGTTATAACCCTAGTGTCCAAGACCTTTCCCAACTCCCAACATTCGCTCGGTTTCATGTGTGGGACGTCTCGTCGAAGCGAAATCCAAACAAGGGTTACACTACTACCTCGCATCGTCGATCGTTGAGAAATAATGGTCGAAGACACATGATCGGGATCGCGAGAATCCTAAATCATAACTCTATTAATACTCTTCTACTTTTAAGTTTTATGATATCAGTCAACTGAGGCATTTACTTTCTGTAAGATGCCACAAACACTTGATCCCAATATACACATATACACATCTTTATAAATGGCCATCTCATCAAGGCATAATCATAAGTCTCAATTCGACTTTCATATCTTAGTCTTCCCCACATCGATTAGAGGAAAAACTATCACAGTTCTCATATCTCGCACTTCAACTTAGCCCTTTAATCACTCATTTACGTGATTCTCGGCTAAACTTCCAACCCAGCACTTAACCAACAAAAAGAAAGAAAAGAAAAGAAAATGCAGCATCTCTCCACTCCCAATGTCATTAAGGCTCATGCGTGTAGCGTCTCGCAAAGCGAAATCCAAACAAGGAATAACTCCAACACAATCCCCTTAACTTGTTGGTCGTGTAGATAAGGCAATATCATACACAAGTAAAGCAAGAAAATAATAAAACAAAACAAACAAATCAAAACAAATCAAAATGAAAACTACCTGCATACCATAAACCATTTCTATAAAGTCTCAACCCTATATCTAGGTGAGATATTATAGAACAACAAGCTCCTCTCTATAACTAGAAATAGGATAGCCTCACGATTTATTCGCTTGCTATCGCACCAACCAAACTGTAACAACCTGCATAATTTTGGGCAATTTTAATTAATTTTTGGAAAATGGAGGAAAATAAAGTTTTTGATAAAATTATTTTTATTGCTTAAATATGTTAATTATTATTTTTAAAGGCGGGAATTTGAAACGGTTTCGAAAACGGAGTTAAAACGGATTTTAAAATTATTTTTAAATGTTTTTAACTCTTGGAGTTGTTTTGACTTCCAACTCTTCATTTATTTACCTTATTTAAAGGAGTCTTTTGGATTCCAACTCTTCATTCCTGTGCATTATAAAAGGAAGTCGTGGGTAACCCTTTTAACCTACTTTTGGCACAAATTTTGGTAGGAAATATATTTTATATTCCTCTTCTTTTTATATACACATTGGCCCTTGAGATTTGTGAGTTCTAACCTTAGATTAGAGGTGTTCTTTGAGCTATTTTTGTTGGAGGTTCTTGGAGGAGCTTTTGTAGGTCTTCTGAGTTGATCTTGAGGATGTGATCATTGGTTTCTCATCATGGTTTGAGGTATGGGGTTTTACACAATATGCTCCTTAAATCTCGCGAGTGTCATTCTCTTTGAATTCTTGTTAATTGAACTCATATTTGAATTGATAAATTCATTGAAATCTGGAAAATAATTTTTGAAATTATTTTGATTCATGTGGTATCATTATATTGTTGATGAGCACGTTGTCATCAGATTTTAATATGGCGCGGATGTTGAGCACCCGCCAAAATTCCTGTTTCCCGGGCTATGGCTTGATAAAGCATATACGGATGTGTTGAGGCCTGGTGACCCAGTTAAAGTGTTGTTGAGAAATTATATTGATATATTCTTTGAGATTTGCATTTTGATTTGAATATTCGTACTCGTGTTATTACGTTTTATTCGGTGCTAATCCGTATTTGTTGAGCATAATTCCTGTTGTGTTGTGTACTTCCCCATATTTTCTTTTAGTGGCAGGTTAGCGCAGATTTTGGGGTGCTATGGAGAATATTTTAGCGAGGATTATATGGGAAAGATTTGTATTATTTTTATGTATATAGCTTTGGAGATTTGTATTTTTATTTGAGAGACTTGTTGTATTTTATTTGAAGAATTGAGATTAGTGGATTTATATGATTGTGGGTTTATTTAGATGCTCTATACCTTGTTATTTGTCGATTTTGATTTATTTTATCGATAGTGGTGCTCCGTTCGCTCTCCCCGGGCGGGTGGGGTGTTAGAAATGGTATCAGAGCTAAGGTATACGGCAACCCTCGAGGCTTGAGGTTTGGGTTCATTGCGTGGTTAATAATTTTTGGAGATAGAAAATTTTAGGTGATATTTGCGTTAGGCATCTAGATTATTTGTGAGGAAATTATTTTTGGAGATGAAATTATTTTTGGAGATTGTTAGCCTGATTTTTTAGAGTTAGGCATTCGGCGAATTTCGAGGGCGAAATTCCATTGTTAGTGGGGAAGTGTAACAACCCGCGTAATTTTGGGCTATTTTAATTAATTTTTAGAAAATGAAGGAAAATAAAGTTTTTGATAAAATTATTTTTATTGCTTAAATATGTTGGTTATTATTTTTAAAGGCGAGAATTTCAAACGGTTTCGAAAACGGAGTTAAAACGGATTTTAAAATTATTTTTAAATGTTTTTAACTCTTGGAGTTGTTTTGACTTCCAACTCTTCATTTATTTGCCTTATTTAAAAGAGTCTTTTAGATTCCAACTCTTCATTATTGTGCATTATAAAAGGAATTCGTGGGCAACCCTTTTAACCTACTTTTGGCACAAATTTTGGTAGGAAATATATTTTATATTCCTCTTTTTTTTATATAGACATTGTCCCTTGAAATTTGTGAGTTCCAACCTTAGATTAGAGGTGTTCTTGGGGCTATTTTTGCTGGAGGTTCTTGGAGGAGCTTTTGTAGGTCTTTTGAGTTGATCTTGAGGATGTGATCATTGGTTTCTCATCATGGTTTGAGGTATGGGGTTTTACACAATGTGCTCCTTAAATCTCGCGAGTGTCATTCCCTTTGAATTCTTGTTAATTGAACTCATATTTGAATTGATAAATTCATTGAAATCTGAAAAATAATTGTTGAAATTATTTTGATTCATGTGGTATCATTATATTGTTGATGAGCACGTTGTCATGAGATTTTAATATGGCACGGATGTTGGGCACCCGCCAAAATTCCTGTTTTCCGGGCTATGGCTTGATAAAGCATATACGGATGTGGTGAGGCTTGGTGACCCAGTTAAAGTATTGTTGAGAAATTATATTGATAAATGATTTGAGATTTGCATTTTGATTTGAATATTCGTACTCGTGTTATTACGTTTTATTCGGTGCTAATCCGTATTTGTTGAGCATAATTCCTGTCGTGTTGTGTACTTCCCCATATTTTCTTTTAGTGGCAGGTTAGCGCAGATTTTGGGGTGCTATGGAGAATATTTTAGCGAGGATTATATGGGAAAGATTTGTATTATTTTTATGTATAGAGCTTTGGAGATTTGTATTTTTATTTGAGAGACTTGTTGTATTTTATTTGAAGAATTGAGATAAGTGGATTTATATGATTGTGGGTTTATTTAGATGCTCTATACCTTGTTATTTGTGGATTTTGATTTATTTTATCGATAGTGGCGCTCCGTTCACTCTCCCCGGGTGGGCGGGGTGTTAGAAATGGTATCAGAGCTTAGGTATACGGCAACCCTCGAGGCTTGAGGTTTGGGTTCATTGCGTGGTTAATAATTTTTGGAGATAGAAAATTTTAGGTAATATTTGTGTTAGGCATCTGGATTAGATGTGAGGAAATTATTTTTGGAGACGAAATTATTTTTTGAGATTGTTAGCCTGATTTTTTAGAGTTAGGCATTCGGCGAATTTCGAGGGGGAAATTCCATTGTTAGTGGGGAAGTGTAACAACCCGCGTAATTTTGGGCTATTCTAATTAATTTTTAGAAAATGGAGGAAAATAAAGTTCTTGATAAAATTATTTTTATTGCTTAAATATGTTGGTTTTTATTTTTAAAGGCGAGAATTTCAAACGGTTTCGAAAATGGAGTTAAAACGGATTTTAAAATTATTTTTAAATGTTTTTAACTCTTGGAGTTGTTTTAACTTCCAACTCTTCATTTATTTGCCTTATTTAAAGGAGTCTTTTGGATTCCAACTCTTCATTCCTGTGCATTATAAAAGGAAGTCGTGGGTAACCCTTTTAACCTAGTTTTGACACAAATTTTGGTAGTAAATATATTTTATATTCCTCTTCTTTTTATATACACATTGGCCCTTGAGATTTGTGAGTTCTAACCTTAGATTAGAGGTGTTCTTTGAGCTATTTTTGTTGGAGGAGCTTTTGTAGGTCTTCTGAGTTGATCTTGAGGATGTGATCATTGGTTTCTCATCATGGTTTGAGGTATGGGGTTTTACACAATATGCTCCTTAAATATCGTGAGTGTCATTCTCTTTGAATTCTTGTTAATTGAACTCATATTTGAATTGATAAATTCATTGAAATCTGGAAAATAATTGTTGAAATTATTTTGATTCATGTGGTATCATTATATTGTTGATGAGCACGTTGTCATGAGATTTTAATATGGCACGGATGTTGGGCACCCGCCAAAATTTCTGTTTCCCGAGCTATGGCTTGATAAAGCATATACGGATGTGGTGAGGCCTGGTGACCCAGTAAAAGTGTTGTTGAGAAATTATATTGATAAATTCTTTGAGATTTGCATTTTGATTTGAATATTCATACTCGTGTTGTTACGTTTTATTCGGTGCTAATCCGTATTTGTTGAGCATAATTCCTGTCGTATTGTGTACTTCCCCATATTTTCTTTTAGTGGCAGGTTAGCGCGGATTTTGGGGTGCTATGGAGATTGATTTTAACGAGGATTATATGGGAAAGATTTGTATTATTTTTATGTATAGAGCTTTGGAGATTTGTATTTTTATTCGAGAGACTTGTTGTATTTTATTTGAAGAATTGAGATTAGTGGATTTATATGATTTTGGGTTTATTTAGATGCTCTATACCTTGTTATTTGTGGATTTTGATTTATTTTATCGATAGTGGCACTCCGTTTTCTCTCCCCGGGCGGGCGGGGTGTTACACAAACCAAGAATATCTCTACTCTTATAATACATATAACACATATAACACAAGTAGCACATACCACACATACCATCACTCTCCCCATAACGAGTAAAAGAAAAAATATAGAACCTCCCTACCACGGGAGTCATATATGTATACTCACTATAATAATATCCATAGTACTACAAGATCGATTTACACACCCGAATCTAGGGTTAATACAATACTACTCCCTCTTATCATAAGGAATGCTCCACCCTCAACTACGGCGAAACATCCCACCAATATACTTGCCAATCTATGGCCACTACTAATGGTTCCTAGACACATTATTCTAGTCTCATCCAAACTAAACTACTTCCACCTCTAGATACCCTAGCGATTACTCGTGTAGTTCCCTTAACTTCTTCAGCAAAGAGAACATTCTACTTGCCTCCCCGTCCTTAGTTCAGTGAGTCCTCCCAGGGTGGATGTCCACCGATGGGGTCTCACGAACACTACTTCTCTAGAAGTGTTAGCAACACTTACTTGTGAGCCAATCATTTTCACTGAAGGGCTCTCTCTCTTCCTTATAACATCCTTATTTTGGTGCACAGTTTCCTTAACCGAAACACCCTTTATTCACTGTCGGCCTCTAACCGAACCTTGCATGAATACTTGAGAATTTACTTTCTCATCCTTCCTGATATCCCAGAGAAACTCGTTGTTGAAAACACCTAACGGGTTTCCCTACGAGAAAAACTTCTTGCTCCACCAAAATGGGGCGACTACCACTTCCGCCACTTCAACTTTACCCAACGGGTGAAGGATTTTCCTCCAATATTCACACCTAGGCACCTATATCCCCTACTCTAGGACAAAATTATCCGGCCTTATATTCCCACCGAATGAGGTTACACTTCCTCCATCCCATCGAACTTCAACATGTGGCCCTCATTAAGGACCTCTCATCTTGAATTTTACGTCACTTGAAATCCCCAGCTGAGCACCATTCTCTATTGGCAACGACACTTGGAAAACTACATCTTCTGTACTTAGTAGTCACGGTAGCAATATAAGATAATGCTATAAAGGGAGCGACCTCTAAAGAGGCCCTAATACCCGACTACCACTTACAGCCCTTAGTAATCCCGTCTCATGACGCCTTCACAACGGCCTTCCTTGGCGCCCTATAACTGATGACTTACGAGTCTCACACGACGCACAAAAGGTCTCCGGGGTTCTCATACTATAGCAGGAGAACGAAATCTCACAAGAGAAATCAACGATCTTAATCTTAGGGCTCTATATCAAATTAGAAGTAACGCTGAAAGCGAAATACGTCCACACATATTCCTAAGGACTCTAGAACCTAAAGCTCTGATACCATCTGTGACAACCCGGTTACTAAAATAATAGGTGGCCAGCCTATTACTCTAATAATCATAGGAATCGTAGATGGTCCATTATCAGCATCATTGTCGATTAAAATAATAGTATGAGATAACCACCAACCATTTTAGAAAACGGACTGTCAATTTAAAATTTTGAAAGTGAAAGAAAAACACTTAGACAATTCCGTTTGCAAAAATGGTGGATATCAAAAATCAATGAATAAAGAACGATAATGTAATAAATAATCACCGAATAAGCTGTTAGTGAACAGACCGATACAAATAGTTACACCGAGTATTACACATTAATTATTATAATATAATAAATGAGTGCAACACTTGGGCAACATGCCCAAATAAATAAACTGAACATAACTAGAGTACAATGGAAAATAGGCGTCTAATACAAATAACCTACATCATTCGCAATATGCCATAGCTCCATGACAACAGGAATGGAAATGTAAATACGGGTGTCCATGCGGTAAAGCACCTGCACGGCAAGGAGTATATGCAAAAACATAGAAATATAGATGGTTCAGGGACCGGTTTGATACGATTCCCATCTGACTAAAATGCATGATAGTTAAGTTCATAGTTCTCTCGCAATTAGCAATAATATTTCTCACCTCTCAGTCTAAAAGCACAACCTAGCGCAATTTCATGAGATGGTTAAGTTAACCCAAGTACTAAGGGTTAACATCTCCCCGGTCTCAATAATATGCCCTATTCGTGCGTGGGGTGTCTCGCAAAGCGAAATCCAAACAAGGAACCCCCCCGATAGACTACTTGTTAGGCAAGGTTGATCGTCGAGATCCATTAGACCCTAGGTACAAAATTGATGAATATAATCATCTAATTTAATTTCCCTTTACATAGTACTAAGGGCTAAACTTCTCTCCAGTCTCAACACTATGCCCTATTCATGTGTGGGGTGTCTAACAAAGCGAAATCCAAATAAGGACCCCCCCCCCCCCGATACACTATTTCTAGGCAAGGTTGATCGTCGAGATCCAAATATACCCTCAGCACATAACTAATATATATACATATATGGAAAATCATCTACAGCTACTCAAGGAAACATAAATAAACCCATTCACCATCTAAAAGCATAAATCCTATTTCTTCTTAAGGAATATATATAAATGGTACAACATTTTATCAAATGTTTACCAATTAATCTCATTTCAACAATTTCTTTACCAATTTTATTTCCTTTCTTCCATCCAGGAAAAATACATTTTTAAAGCAAGTTTTATTAATAGAAAAACACTTTACCTTTTTCATAAAATCCGACTTACCTTCTTCCATCCAGGAAGTGTATACAAAAATCCCTTTTTATTATCATAAAAATGATTTTTAATACCATATGCTTCCATCTCCCTTCTTCCATCCGGGAAATGTATCTGAAGGAAAACCATATATCCCATTTCCCTTCTTCCATCCGGGAAACGTATTATAAGGCAATTCATTATCATGAATTTCTTTAACATATCTAAGACCGTCCCTCCGGGTTTCCCCACTAGGCGCACCCCTAAATGGCTATCATCTTCCAGGTCCTATCAAACAAGACAACCTGGGAACCTACCAAACGTCGGGAAGCAGCCATATGCCTGCGGGATAGTCAAGACCACACCCAGATTCTCCTAACCAGTGGAGTAAAATAAACGCCCATATGGCCTAGGGACTATATCCACCCTGCATTCATTATCCAGGGGGCTTCACCACACGCGTGTAACTTCCCTTATGATAGCGATTTAGAGAGGTGTGTATCAATAAATTATCATTTATGAAAAACATTACTTTTTCCTTTTTGAAAACATCCAATTTTACGCTCTCAAAATCATTTGTACTTACTCATTTAGTACCACATATTAGCATATGTCTTTCTTATTCTTAGTGTCATATTTTATTAATGACCTAAGACCCGAAGTGACATAAACCTCAAAATAGTCTCCAAAAGTTCATATAATTTCATGAACCATCAAAGTGAGTCGTCCTCAATAATAGACTCCCAAAAGTCCCAACATTAACATTTTATCTCCAATTTATCTTGAGGTTAACTTCCTATATCATTCGGATATTAACCTATACAAACTAGCCCTCGGGGTAAGCCTAATTATCCCTTATTATCCTATAACATTTTAATACCCAAAACATCCCTCTAGGACTCACCATTACTTCCCAAAGGAAGGTCCCTAAACCTTGGACCTAAAAGAAAAAGGCAAAAAAAATCAAACTAAGAAAATCTGACAAAAATAGGGTAACCGAATCGATTCGCCCCCTGGGACGAATCGATTCAGTCCCAACCGGAATCTATTTGCCAAAAAGCCGAATCGATTCGGTGAGTGAAACTTGACTTTCTGTAATAGCCGAATTGATTCGGTCCCAACCCTAATCAATTCGGTTTGCCCAAACCTGTATCCTTCCCCTTATCCGAAACGATTCTCCCTAGGGCCGAATCGATTTGGTCCTTGAAATTGGCCCTGTTTGGGCTACGGGTTTAAAAACCCTAAAATTCCCAAAACCTCAAATCTTTGGTTTTATCCAACCTCAACAACAATTAATTCTCCCAAATTGTTTCTACACATTTTATAACAAATAATTTATCCTCAAATTAAATCAAAACTAAGATTTTAGGGTTAAATCATCAAAATCAACAAAGAACCCATTTAGGTTTTAAATCTCCAAAACTTAACTACACATGCAATTTTCACATTAAATCAACATCTAGCAAGTAAGAAACTTGCCTCGGGTTCGTAGTCTCAGATCCTCCTCTGGTGGCAACGATTTCCGGCCTCAAATCTCCATTTTCTCTCTTTTTTCTCTATTTTCTCCCAACTCTCTCTTCTCTGTCTCTCTCCTTTGGCTTCTAACACAAATGAAGAAAGAGAAATGTGTGACATAAATTCCCTCTTTTAATTTCTAATACTCCATTAAAATGACTCGTATCCACTTAATTGAGTCATAACACCGCAAAAGTGCCCGAAACTTAAAAATAGAACTTGACACTTATTTCGACTATCTCGACTATTCTAAAAACAGTCGCACCCCCTATTTTGGCATTCGGAATAAAATGAACTATTTTTGTGTTCCAAATTCATTTTATTTTATTAATTATACTCCAATTTAAATATGAGTCATGACCGTCGTATAACCTATAACGACGCAACAAAACACAATATAATGCTATTTACCTTCTCATACAGTAAATAGACAAAACATAGTAAATATTATCCCTTAATATCACGGGAAAGAATTTATTATCCCTTAATATCACGGGAAACAATATTTACTCCAACATCCCCTATTTTATAAAATTATCCCTTCGGGCAATATAATATAAAATAGTTGCTCAAAAACCTGGGTTGTTACACCTTCCGCGTACCAACTTTAATATTATAGTTAATTGATGTATTGGTAGGGGTGACAATTTAATAATGACATTAACATTATTGTGTTGTATTTTAAAGTGGTTATGCTCCTGACAAACTAAAAAAACTACATCGTGTCGTAATTGAATCAATTATTGAAACTATAACATAATGAGAAGAAAAAAATGGTACCTTTAGTTTTTGTAGTCTACCTTCTGCATACCAACTTAAAATTGCAATGGTTTAAGATTGAATCTGCAAAAAAAGGGAGAAAATTTGGCATAATCTCCTTTATTTCAATACAAATAAGATAAAAAAAAATTAAAAATTGTGCATAATATCCTTTATTTATAGTAGGACTATCGACCTTCTTAAGGTATATAAAAAACACTTCAACCATCATTAATATCAAATTTTGATTATAAATCAAGTAACATCAAATTTTCAAACTTAAATGTAAGTTTATTATTCAACAGAGATTTAATGACATGTATAACAATAATTTATTCAAGTACGGAGGTAGGTTCCTACACTGATGATTTTCCTAGATGATTTGCATAACTTTCCAAATTTGTGTATTCCATTAAACCATTGCATATTCCATTACATGTAATTATTAAACTCAAACATTAATGCAAACATATAGCACCAATATTAAATAAAACAAAACCCGCAATAAGATGTTCCTAAAGGGCATGAATGTATTTACCATGAATGTATTTACCATGATTATTGCCTTGTCAACCCTCAACCCTGGCCTTTACTTTATCAACAATGTATTGAAGATTTGAGGTTTTGGGTTTACCTCTGAAAATGGTTGAAGTTATTTCATGCCGCCGAAGAAGAGACTTTTTACCCAAAAACTTTATACATTCTGCTTGTTCATGACCTGACATGAAATATCAGTACAATTATAAAAAAACTCATGAGAATCAAAAGAGAAATGTTACTCTGTGATTACCTTATGAAGTTGGATCTGTCTTTGCGATCAAAGATTTTCTTCGAAGTGTTGTCTCCTCGATACTTGTGAAGTTCAAGAATAGATGGACGTTTTCTCTTGGTAATAACCTTTGATATATTTCAATAGTACTCAACATAAATGATGTGGTCGTTGAAGTTCCCTGCTAGATCATCTGGTATGCCAAATTAATAAACATTAAAGGATGAAGAATCAAACATGTATGATTATTAAAACATGTATGCTCAAGAATGAAACATCTATGATTCAAACGGAATGAAGAATCAAACAGGTAAGAATAAAATCATATGCTCTGTAACATGTATAATTTATCACGTAATTCAAAGCTTAGGGAAAATATAATAATCATAAATAATCTATATTCTTTTGGTAATGAGAAATGTCCAGGAATCAAAAACAACTCCCAAAATCTTTCAATCAATCTTATAAAGGCACGGTAAAAAAATTTCAAAGTACAACATGAACATTATGATTTATTTATGATCTTTATTTCATATTATCCAACAACCTCAAGAAACCTGAATTCATGCCATTGCAATACATTTCAAGGACTCTATTTCATTAAAAACGTGCTCTCATTAAAAAACATAGAAGTATGGTTTAAGAGAACCATAAAAGTTTGAACAACTTCATTTACAGTGTACTGTTTACTTCATCTAACTTGAAACCCGTATAGATTTTGACATATCTGCCCAGAACCAAACTCAATTCCGAGCCCCACAAAACAATTTTACTATACTATAATAAACGTGTGCCAAAATAAAGTAACAAAAAATAATTTAGAGATGGACAACTTAAACCACTCAAGTTAATAAGTAAAATAAAATAATAAATATTGAAACTTTACCACCCAATCCAGAGGATAAAGACCTGAGTAGAATTCCATGATTTCTTCCATTAATTCCCATGATATCTTCATTAATCCCCACTCCACATTGTGCTCTTTAATGTTTCTCAATTATCTGGAACAAAAGATTAGGAAAAACGAATAAGTAATTACAATAAACAGTAATAATTTAAGAAAAAAGGGACATATACCAAATAATCCCTCAAATTTTTTTTAATACACGTTTAGTCCAAGCCTTTTTATTTTGCATCAAAAAGTTTTTATACTTTTTGGTAAAAAATAAAAGGCTTGGACTAAATGTGTAGTAAAAAAATGTTTGAGGGACTTTTTGGTTTTTGATCCTAAGAAAAAATGAGAAATGCATTGGAGCCAATTAAACTGAAGATAATGTACAATGTCAATTAAACTGAAAATAAGTAATTCCAATAAATAACTATTCTGTCACCCTCATCAATTCACTTTTGTTCCATATACATATTTTACTCGCTAAATGACTGAAAACAAAATTTTTCCCGACATATATGAACAATAAGAGGAATATTATGATACCTCCACTGCACGAAAATTTTTACTCCATTAACCTGCAATATTTAGTGATTTAAGCTCATCTTCACTACCGTCAAGAACTACAAATGAACACTGAAAGACTGCAAACGTTGGTATTTTATTTCTCAGTTCCAACATTCCATTAGTTAAGCTCAAATTAAAAAATGAATTTGGAACCCAAATCACATAAAATGGAGATTAAATTAGGAAAAAAACTCTCAATCGCCCCCAATAGCAGAAATAAAAACCCAACTATAGATCTGTTGAAAAAACTACCCAAAATCGAATCGAAAATCAAACAAAAAACGTAAATATGTTGAAAACTCTCAATCACCCCCAACAACATAAATAAAAACCCAACTATAGATCTGTAGAAAAAAATACCCGAAACATAGTAAGGCGACGGTGGTAGTGATCTGTAGAAAAATACTCCAACAATACTCCAACAATGTTACCCAGTTCAAGAAAAAATACCCAAAACTCTCAATCGAACCCAAAACGTAAATCTATAGAAAAATATTAGATCTGCAAAAATTAACAGTAGATCTTAGAATGAACAATGAATAATCATACATTGAAAAGAGGAATAGGTGGCGACGGTGGCAGTGTGGCGACGACGGCGGTGACAGTGAGCTTGAAGGGGGCGGGAGTGTGCGTAGAGGATGGAGAGGAAGGAGTGTGGCCAGTGACGAAGAGGAAGAGGAGGGAGTGGCATGCAATGAAGAGTAAGATGAGGGAGTGGCGTGTGACGAAGAGGAAGAGGAGGGAGTGTGGGCGGCAATGACGGCGACAGAGGGAAAGGGTAGAGTTTGGGGAAGTCGAGAGATGAAAATGAAGTGGGGTTTTTTTGTGGGGGATGTTGAGGAACGGGATAGAATAAAGAATGGGATGGGTATTTTCTTTCATTTGCCATGTCACAATGGTAAAATCTGACATGGGACAATCTGTAACCCTTAGATCGGCCCAAAAAATTTGATCCCAACTATTAATTTTTTGTAAGAGAAAAACACCCCCTCTCATATAATATAGATATATATGTGTATGTACTTTGTGTGTGCTATTAAATATCAGGGACTAGATATTTATTTAATTTATATACTCTAGTGCTATTAAGGGAGGTTGTGCGATGTGGGTGAATCCCCAAGCTTGAGGAGTAGGGTGAGTATATCCCCAGGTCATGGCGTTCGGTATATGGGTGAGGGGCATATGTCACTTTCAGGGAAGGAATATGACCGTTTCCATTATGTATATATTTTGGGGCAGGTTAGTGAGCATTTCCAACTTGGGTAACTAGGTTATGTGAGCACACCTAGGGAGATAGTACTTTAGAGGAAAATTATTCGGTGAAGGTATACTCGGAGGGATAAATATACCTATGATATATGTGTGGATGCTTTTAGTAAAACTACATATATAATGGCATTAAATATTATATGCGAGTCATAATATAGTATATGATGTATTTGTTTTACATAACTTGTGTCACAGTTATATGATATTATTTAAAATGAATTAATTAAGTTAATTGGTGAATTAACTTATAACCCATTAATAATAATACTTGGTTTAGAGTAAAATGGCATGGGGAGATTATACCAGGACTAGTTGGACGGGGTAGTACAACTAGTTTGGCTTAAAGTAACCATTAGGTGTGCACATTAGTGGAGGGGTGAGTATGTCCTCAAGGGAGTGCGACACTAACTTAAATATGAAGCGCATTCATATATTTTTAATTAATGCAGTTAATTCACTTACTAAATATTTTCAAAATGTTTTGGGTTCTAACCCTTGGTATAAAATTATTTTCAAAACCTTTTAGGTGACCATCCACAGGGACGCCAGGATTGATATTCTATTCCAGGGGCGCGGAGCTGCGGCACATGTGGATGCTCGAAGGAATTTGGATTAAACGCATCGTTCATTCCTTCCTAGAGTAGGAATCATTTATCAATTTCAATTTTACTTCGGGCTTGTCGCCCTGACTTTTCAGTACAATTTTAAGATTTATTTAATCAGGTTTTGGATGTTTTTATTGGACTATTTACTTTGGTGGCCGATGGTTTATTCGGCATGTCATTATATTATTTATTCAGTTCATTTAATCCAGTCATTGTGTATGTCTCATTTATAATTCCGCATGTTATTTTTTTATTTAATTAAAATGATAAAATTTGGCACCAACTTTTTGGAATACTTGGTGGTTAGTAAGTTTTAAAAAGGTTTTCGACTGTGATGCTAAGGATGAGCCAGCTGGGATTCCTATTTTAATTTGGTATAGGACTGATCACCTGGTATTTATTAGGCGGGGTGTCACAGAGAGTACATAGGACCTATTAAAGGAGATAAGAACATTGGATATACGTACCACTTAGTTAGAGGGATTGAACAAGGGAGGTAATAATTTATGACAAAGATGGCATGAGTTAACAAACAGTTAATCCTTCCACAACTAGGATTATAGACTGCCAACTAGAAGGATTGGATTTTAGATGCATAAGCACATGGACTATAGATTAAGTGGGCGATTGTTATTGTTTTATTATTAAAGACCTATTTACAACATTTATTTTTTAATAAAGGTGTTTCAAGTTAATTTTGAAATAAGATTCATGTTTGTGAGAATATTCAATACTTATTTTAAATGTATTGTTTGTATGTTAGTCATTTGGACTTCGTAGGTGAAAATGTAATATTCCATATATTAGCTATAACCTATATCAAAATATTGATTCATGCACTACGTCGAGCCCAAAATATTGATTCACATAGATAAGTGAGAGAATATTTGTCCTTTATCAATGGAGATTGTGTCTTTAAGACTCTAAGACCACTCAAGTTTTTGAAGCCATTCGTTGCTAAAAACTTAAGCATATCCTTTTACGAATTTGGTTTAAACTTTAGATATTCCACATATTCACGTGTTTTCAAAATTGAGAGAATATTTCATGGATTTTTTTTGTGAAATACCATTTTGAGTTGTGTATTTGTTTTTGAAACTGGGATCAAGTTTTATTTTGAATAATTTATTCAAAATTAATTTTAAAGGGTTTTTGTTTTAATAGTTCGCATGGAGAAGTTTCTAACACATTCCCACTATTAGTGACAACCTGTGCATGTGATAATGTTTTTTCCCTACTCGCATGGCCTTGGCTCAAAATTGATTTCAGTTCTTATTATCTAACATCATGCAGGAAAAAAGACACAATTGTGTGCACGATGGAGATAGAATTTAAAAAATTTCTTTAACTAGCCTCCATTTGTTCATAACTCTTTTCCCGTATTTTAAAATCCATTATCTGAGGAGGTTTAATTGTTTAAGAGATTTTATTTCTCTCTCTAATTAAAATTTAAAAATTCATTTAAAAGTTTTTCAGATTTTTAGATATATAATGAGATCTATATTTGAGAGTTGATTTGAGAGGTTTTAGTCAAGAATTTATCCAAATTTATATTTGAATTATGTCTTCAACACTTGATTTATACTCCGATATCTAAAAAGGACGTGTTTTAGATATGTAGCATTAGAGCATGGTGTGGATCTAGGGCGGAGAATGGACTTCCATGTTTGATTGATGGATCTTCACTTGGATTTCTCATTGAAATGGGGGAGAGCCATGATATTCATCGATAAATTCTTATGAGTGCACTTAATTGATTTATCCTCTTAAATCGAGTAAAATAACTTTTCAAATTTAATGATATAGAGGTTTTATACCCATAGGTTGGGTATATGAGGCTTTGCTGACTCTCGCGTGGCACTCGAAATGTCAGCCATGGCCGACCTTATGGGTAGTTGATCCAATGAAACATGTGTGACACCATGCCTAATTAATTATCGGGTGATCAATCCTTGATTAATCAAATTCAGAATATCAAGTTGGTTCAGATAATGCATCACTGACGAAAACTCAAATTTTAATTTAATAAAACTAACAACCGAATATTTAAAAAGGGTGATGTCCAAATTTTATCCTCTCATTAATTACTACCCAAAAGAATACCAATAAATACCATGCATCACAGTAACATAAGTAAAGTCTGACTCACGTAAAATAAATGTCTAGGGTAAACACCTCCAGGTACAATCCCATACAATAAATCCAATAAAAGAAATCAAACATACGAGAGAATTTAAAATGACAAAATCTCTGAAAGTAAACATAACTAAGGACGACATGTCCAACATAATGGATAACTGAAAAGGAAAGAATGAGATGAGTCATCTACTAGCAATAATCCTGTAGCTTCCACACCAGCTACAGCACGAAAACTGAAAAGCGTCTCTTAAGGCTGGTGTCCATGTGGTAGGGCACCTAAAATAATGGAACAATAGAAAGATATACAGAAAAACGGGTCAGAGCCCGATTTGAAAACAGTTTAAAACAGCAAGTGCTTAAATTGATTCAATTAGCACAATTATTTTTCAAGTTAACTTAGCGTACTCACTTGAGATACTCACACCTCGATCTAGTGTGCACGTCTTATGAGCCTAACTACCCAAACTAGTCATGATTCCCAGGCTGACCACTAAGTTTATAATAATATGCTTGAAAGTCTGCCTATATAACTCAAAACCGATGTTCTTATGATTCCGATATAGATTTAGGATTACTTTAGTTTATTCTCATATACTTTTAAATGCCTAATTGATAATACCATAAGTGTACATTTAAAAATAGCGTCATCAACATAAGACACCGAACATGATTCGCGTCTACACACACCAGGTATACATAGTAATTTATATAAATACAGCAATATTTTACCCCTGGTTGAGAAACCCTTAATGTTACGCATACTCGGCTATCTAGTCCATTTGCAAAGCTCACGCATAGAGGACAACTAGTTCAATCTCTCGAGAACTAATAAAAACATAAACACCTTTTGGTGGCGAACATAGTCCCAAGTCGATGGGTTACGCGCCTACACGGCCGTCATCACAGTCATTCTCACATATAGACCGTACCTAGGTTCCATGCTCTAGTGGTACGACTCTAAATCTCCCAAAGTCACACAAGGTTAGGTCGTCCACAACGCGTTAACCTCCGTTCGATAGCCAGTATCTAGGTATGTCATACACATAATATTTTGAACAAGAAGCATGCACACAACTTATGTAAATTCATTAGCTTTCCCATAGTCTAGTATTTGCAGTACGAATAGTATGTATCCCTTATTATACGCCGCACCTTATTCATATATATCCTCCCTTGTATTTTTGCATCTCTCTTTTATAAATTTTCCTACCTTCTGAAAGTCGACATATTCTCCGCTCACTAGTAATTATATATTTTAAGTCACTCAACGTTCATACATGCCTAACACTCATTGAAGTAAGTTTATGAAAAGTTTAAATAAAAATCGGCCTAAAAGGTCATTCTGGAATCTTATTAGAAGACCCAGAAATCTCGTTCGAACGAGGTCGTTCAAAAAAGGGTCGTTCGTACAAAGGTACTTCGAAAAAAACACCAAACTCATTAGAAGGGCTACTGGAATCTCGTTAGAAGTCTCGTTCGAACGACCTGGGCTAGACTTCTACTGAAATTTTCATAGTCGCCCAGTTCATTTCCAAAATTTGTTTTTCCAGATTTTCTCCACTCAAATCTCAACCTAAATCCATTCCAACCCAATTTTGAGGTTTCCAGACTAATCTAAGTCACCCTAGAACACTTATTTGCATTGTTTTGGGGTCCAATCCTTCTAATCATCACGTAATTTCAATAAATTCCCAAATTTTACTATAGACCATACTAACATAAACCCATAATTTTTTTGTCTATAAAAACTCCATTTTTATTTTTTGATTAACGTCTAATTCATAAAATTTCACATTCCTATTAAGGGGAAAATCCTCTACATGCAAACACCCATCAGATTTCTAAAATTCCTACATGATTTCATCATAGGTAAACCCAAATTTTGTATTAATTGTTCTAAACCTCAACACATGTTAACAAGAGTAATAATTGCTAAGAGAAGAGAAAGATAATCACTTTCCCTAAAATGAACTTCTGATTCGAGAGTTGAAAGTGGTATAGGAATGATCCTCCTGACACGATCTACGTGCCGGTGTACTTTTTGTTGTGAAAGGTTGAGTTCTTGGCTTAGGGCTCTAATGGAGTCTCCTTCTTCTTCCTTTGTTCTCTCTCTATTTTCCTCTCTTTCCTGTAGGTTGAAACTGACGACTACTAACCAAAAATGCGTTTTTATTAAACCTAATTTTCATGCATTTAATTACCTTAAAATTCCTAAAGACCAAAATACCACTTCGGGGTGTCGTTTTGTGTTAAAAATGTCCCGGACTCTAAATAAAATACCCGAATAGTGTTTTCTGACTATTTCGACCCTTTCGGATACTCTGGAGCACTGAAAATAGTCGTCCGAGTTATAAAAAAATAAATTATCTTTTACCCCCAATACATACAGTTGACGCGACTCATACGCGTCCCAAATATTTATAACATAACTGTCGTGTATCTCTTTCCCAGCCAAACTATTATTTCAATTATTACTAACTCTCATCCCGTTAGTGATTATTATCATAAAATCGAATTAATTACAATTTAAATTTTCTCCCTTTAATTTAATTAATCCCCATTTTCCATAAAAATTATTATGCGTAAAAGTACGGGGTAATACGTACTTCCCCCCTAATAACAGAATTTTGTCCCAAAATTCGGAAAAGGATATATATATAAACCTGGCAAGAATAACTCTGGATAACGTTCACACATGTCATCCTCACACTCCCAACTTGGTTCCTCAATATTATGGTGCTTCCACTGAACACGTACTAGTGGTACTACTTTCGACCTCAACTTCCTCTCACTAAGGTCTAAGATATCAATAGGCCCCTCCTCACAGGAGCTATCAGGATGTAAGTCTATCTCCTCTAAAGAAATATGAGTATGGGCCAAATCATCTCGAATAAATCGCCTCAGTGATGAGATATGAAACACGTCATGGACTCTATGCAAGTGCTCCGATAACCCAAGTCTATAAGCAACTGGACCAATCCTCTCGATAATGGGGAATGGCCCTACATACCTAAGCGCCAACTTTCCCTTCTTCCCAAAATGTATAACGTTTTGCATCAGTGTAACTCTTCTACGTGATCCCCAATCTTGAATTCTCGAAAATAACGTTTTGCATCAGTGTAACTCTTCTACTGATCCTGAGCAACTCGAATACTGCTCCATATCAACTCTACCTTTATCGAAGTATCCTGAATTACCTCTGGACCCATTAACTTGTTGTCCCCCACCTCTAGCTAACGTGTTGGGGAATGTGACACCCCGTTTAATTAAATACCGTGGAATCACTCCTTTATTAAATTAAAGTCAAGGTGAATAGTTGGTTCATTCTTAGCATCACTGTGGTAAAAATAACTTTTCCAATTCAAACACCCTAATTAATTAAGCTAAGTGTCAAAACCATTTTTAGACATAACTTTCCAAATTTTATTTTATAAACTAAGATTTAAATATTTACAATAATTCAATATTAAAGAATCACACCACAATTATCCTGAAACATATAATCCAAATAACTTCAACATTTAAAACTTAAAGTAAATATCCAGACAGTAATAAATCCCAAGGTGACAATACTAGAAATAAATGAATCACAATGTCCAATAAAACAACTAGATAATGGAAACGGGCGACACATGCCCAACTGAATAAATAAGCTAGAAGTGAAATCAAATAAATGAAGTCATCTAAGCAAGAGGCTTGCAACTCCCACCTAAGCTGCAGCGCATTCCTTCCAAAGGATCCTACGCAAGACGCCCCTGTGGCTGGGCACCTATAATATATACATATAGATACAAGAGCGAAAGGAAAATAGAAACGGGTCAGAGCCCGATAGTGTAAATTATTTCATATTTGTTTAGCAAGTATTTAAAATGTCTATAGGCCAATGCAACAACATATTAGTGCGACACTCTCTTGAGAAATTCCCACATCTCTTCTAATGTGCACACCTATCGCACTAATCTTCCCAATGGCTTAACTTATATTAGGTTACTCGTAAGATTTAAAACTGAATAATATAATTGTTTAAGAGGAAAATTTCATTTGGTCACAAAGTTCTAATTTAAACCTTATTTGCTAATAAAGTTTTGCAGTGTCCCATTATACTTTTCAAAACAAGTATTCTCAAATTGAAGCCAAGATTCATTTCTTACTTACCATAACACAGTAGGCAGTTCCAAATTTCAGAATTTCATATATATAGTAAATACTCGTATAATATATATATATATATATATATATATATATATATATATATGTATATATATATATTCTAACAACACCCCACATAAAAATTATGGTGCGGCATACTCTGCTATCCAATCCTCGTATCTCTTGTACTAAGGGAAATACAAGTTCGGAATCACTCTCGAACCGTATTAACACATACCCAAACAATATAGAGGCGAAGCATAGATTCCAAGTCTCTAAGAGGTTAGCACATACCCTCACGTCTCTTAGGACCTTATGACCATCGATCAGATAGCCTGTACCAAGGATATCTATCTTCTAGGGTACAAGTCAATATCCCCCATAAAGGTCCCCTCGAGATAAGACTGTCCCAGTGCGGTAACCTTAGGGATAGCAAGTAGCGCGAGCATGATTTTCACATGCATATAATATATGTATACACAGTCATATAAATATACTACTTTTATCATATCAATTTAGGTTCATCCCATAACCCATAATCACGACATTTATTCTTATTTTCCCATTATTTGTTATCACGTATAACGGTTCACCTCTAACTTTAATTTGAGGGATTATTTCAACTTACTACGTTAACACTCATGGACTCTATCCTCCCAAGTGTAAAATTCAGTAGGTATTCATCTATTTTCCATCATAACCATTTTACATATCTCTCCCTTTAATACAAAATTCCATTGTCCCTTATATATAAACACCCCAAAAATACAACTTTTGCCTTACATTAAAGGTCCCTTAATCATTAATAAATCCTACTGGTCATCTTTATCTCCCAAAATATTTTAATAAGGATGTCTAAGGAGTATTCTTCATTTAGAATCAATTCAACAATTTTAAAACTGGAATTTAAGTCTTCCAGGATGGGTCGATCGATCGAGGGCAGGGGATCGATCGATCCAACCTTCGATCGATCGAAGCTCTTAGCTCGATCGATCGATCAAACAGGTATGGCGAACTCTGCAATTAACCAGTTACGGGTTCTAACACACAACCTCATCCAAATCAAGATTTTTCATTCCCAATCACCCAAAAATTTGTACTACTAAGTGTATAAACCCATATCATACATCTCCTACGTAAAGCATGCAAATTTTCATTAATAACCATGGATTAACATGCCAAAATTCATATAAATCTCAAGAACCCTATAAATCTCTTTAACATGGATCTAATCAGTCTTTTCCCAGAAATTACACTCCTAATACATCATAAATTCATGGTTAAGAATCTACGTATGAAGGGATTTCCAGATTATCAATCAAATCATAACTACATGTGGTTTTCCTATCTCCAACATGGGTTTTCTTCTATAAAACTCATCCTAATCACCCTAGGCTAACAGGAATGATGCCTTAACGAAAATAAGCAAGATAAATACTTTCTTGGGATTTTCAGAATTCTAATTTGCGAATGATTTTGGTGTGGTTGTGTTCCCCGTAGCACGATCTACGCTTGGTGATGGTGGCGGTGCAATCAGGTGACTTTTTGGCCTTGGATTGCTTGGAAATCTTCCTCCTTCCCTCTCCTATGGTCGTTCTAAAGTTTTGAGTTATTTTAACCCTAGAAGGTAACCTCAGACATCTGATATAACCCTTAATTACCCAAAAATGTAAAATGTCCAAAATGCCCTCCGGGGGTACTAATTAAGCCTAAAAATGCCCCGAGGTCCAAACTAAATCCCCGGGTACACTTTTCTGACTTTCTCGACCCTTCCGGACACTTTTACGCACTCGAAATGACCATACGGGTGACTTATAATTTATTCACTTTTATTCATCAATATTTAGTCCCGACGCGACACGGGCGTGTCCCGACTCAAATTTTCAAAATTGTCATTTTATTCACTCTTGACATTTAATAGAGCCAAAATTATATTACTTTACTCATTAGTAATATTCAACAACAAGTTTCCCATAATTACTAACTCACATCACGTTAATAATTATAAAGTGATTAATTTTTGGATTTATTTTAAATTAATAACTCACATTAAAATTTAATAAATCCCCAAATTAATATTGCATAAAAATACGGGGCATTACATACTCCCCCCCTAATAACAGAATTTCGTCCCAAAATTCAAAAAAAATAAGGCATAACTAGTAGAATAAATTTGGGTATCTCTCACGCATATCTGCCTCATGCTCCCAAGTGGATTCCTCCACATTATGATGCTCCCACTGGACCCGTACAAGTGGAACTACCTTCGACATCAATCTCCTCTCAATATGGTCTAGGATAGCCACCGGTCTCTCCTCGTAAGAGCTGTCAGGCTGTAAGCCTATCTCATCTATCGCGATGTGATTATGGGCCATATCATCCCGAAGATATGGTCTTAACGACGATATGTGGAATACATCATGAATGCGATGTAAATGCTCTGGCAGTCCCAATCTGTATGCTACCGACTCAATCCTCTCGATAAAGGGAAATGGTCCCACGTACCTCGGGGACAATTTCCCTTTATTCCCGAACCTCATCACTCCTTTCATAGGAGATACACGTAGTAACACTTGGTCCCCCACATTAAACTCCCGGAAGAACCTTTTCGCATCGGTGTATCTTTCCTGCCTGTCCTGGGCTACTCGAATGCAACTCCTGATCATCTCAATTCTCGCGGAGGTTTCCTAAATTACCTCTGGTCCTAGAAACTTGTTATCCCCCACCTCGAGCCAACAAGTTGGGGAACGACAAGGCCTGCCGTACAAAGCCTCGAATGGAGCCATGCCAATCGTGAACTGATAAGAGGTATTATAAGCAAACTCTACCAGTGGAAGGTGTGGCTCCCAACCACCTCCAAAATCAAGAACACACATGCGTAGCATATCCTCCAACATCTGATTAGTATGCTCTGTCTGTCCATTTGTCTGTGGGTGATAAGCTGAACTCAATCTCAGTTTTGTACCAATAGCCTCCTGAAAGCTCTCCCAGAAACGCGACACGAAAATATTATCTCTATCTGACACAATATTCAGGGGCACCCCATGTAATCTGACAATCTCAGCAATGAACAACTAAGCATACTGACCCGTGGTATAGTCTGTCTGCATCGGCAGAAAATGAGCCACTTTGGGCAATCGGTCTATAATCACCCAGATAGAGTCGTGGCCTCGCTGTGATGTATGCAACCCTGTAATAAAGTCCATGGAAATACTCTTCCACTTCCATGAGGGTACCTCCAATGGCTGAAGCAACCCTGACGGTTTCTGATGGTCCAACTTTACCAGTTGGCATGTAGAACACTTGGACACGAACTCAGCAATGTCCTTCTTCATCCCACTCCACCAGTATTGTCGCCTCATATCCTGGTACATCTTATCTCCTCCAGGATGCACCGAAAATTGGGACCCGTGAGACTGGGTCATCACTGCATGACGTATTTTTGCTCATTTTGGAACCACTAATCTCCCATTAAACCTCAAACCCCCATCAGAACTAACAGAATAGGACTCAGCACCCTCAGCTAAAAGTCGTACAATCTTCTCTTGGCAAAACGGTTCTGCGGTCTATGCCTGTATCACCCTCGTAACAATCTTAGGTGTCACTATCATAAAAGATATGAAGGAACGGGCTACTGCGTCCTGGTGGCCTAACTCCTTCCACTTTGCTTTCCAGACGTCCGCTACATCGTCTACCGGTCTACAGCTCAACGCATCAGCAACTACGTTGGCCTTCCCCGGATGGTACTGTATGTCGAACTGATAATCCTTCACAAACTCTAACCATCTGCCCTGACGCATATTCAGCTCTCGCTGAGTGAACAGGTACTGTAGTGACTTGTCGTTTGTGAACAAGCAGAATTTCTCCCCCAATAAATAGTGTCTCCATATCCTCAATGTAAAAAATGACCACTGCTAACTCCAGGTCGTGGGTGGGGTAATTCTTCTCATGCGGCTTAAGCTTGCGGGAGGCAAAAGCTATTGCCCTCTCCTCCTGCTGAAGTACTCCCCCAAGTCCCTGTAAAGAGGCATCGGTGTAAACCAGGTATTCCACACCCGGCTTAGGTAAAGCAAGAACTGTTGTTGAAGTAAGCTTGTCTTTCAGCTCGTCGAAAGCCAATTGACAAGCATCATCCCAAACATATGGTACCCCTATGCGAGTCAGGTTCGTCAATGGACCCGCTATTTTGGAGAATCCCTGAATGAATCTCCGGTAGTATCCGGCCAACCCCAAGAAACTACGCACTTCCGTCAGTGTCGTGGGATGTCCCCACTCCCTCACCGCTGACACTTTACTCGGGTGAACTGCTATCCCCTGTTCAGAAACAACATGCTCCAAGAACTGTACTTCTCGCAACCAGAATCCCCACTTCTCGTACTTAGCATACAATTAATGCTCTCGTAGAGTCTGAAGAACCTGTCTCCAGTGCTCGGCATGCTCCTCCTCGGAGTGTGAATATATCAAAATGTCATCTATAAAGACGATGACAAACTGATCTAGGAACTCTCTGAACACTCGGTTCATTAAGTCCATGAACACGGCTGGAGCATTTGTGAGGCCAAATGGCATCACCCTAAACTCATAGGACCCATATCTCGTCAAGAAGGCAGTCTTTGAAATATCCTGCTCCCTAATACGTAGCTGATGGTACCCCGACATCAATCTATCTTCGAAAAGAAAGTTGCTCCCCTCAACTGGTCGAACTGATCATCGATTCGAGGCAACGGATACTTATTCCGTATCGTGGCCTTGTTCAACTCCTGGTAGTCCACACATAGCCTCAGTGAACCATCTCTATTTTTCACAAATAAGACTGGAGCACCCCAAGGTGAGGTACTTCCTGCGAATGAAGCCCTGACCTAACAGCTGCTCTATCTGATCTCGTAACTCTTGCATCTCTGCTGGAGCCATACGGTATGGAATATGTGCTATCGATCCAGTATCCGGTAATAAATCTATGACAAAGTCTATCTCACGACTGGGGGGTAGGCCTGGTATCTCCTGAAATACATCGGAGTACTCACGAATAACTGGAATCGAGTCTAAGGGAATCACAACCTCCTTAGAGGTATCTTCCTCTATGTAATACAAATGAGCGGTCGAGCCTCCCTCTGGGCGAGGCATCGCCACTACAAACATTTCTTGCCCCGAAATGGCAAAAACAATACTCCCTCCAAAATAATCCATCATGGCCCTGTAAGCAGTGAGCCAATCCATACCGATAATAACGTCATGCTCATGCATATCTAAGACTAACATGTCTACAGGTAATACCAAGATACCAATCTCAACCCCCACACCACGACATATAAAGAAAATAAGTGAACCACTCCCTAGTGGTGAGTCTACACACGTCACAGTGCTCTCTGATGTTGCTAATAACCCTAAGGCCTTCGCGAAATGAGTGGCTATAAAGCAGTTCGTCGCCCTAGTATCAAACAAAATACGACCCATAGTACCATGGATAGGAAACATACCCTCAATCGCGGGTGGTGCCTATGGAGCTGCTTCCTGGTGGACGTTATAAACATGTCCATACTGTAACTGCCCCTCTTGCACTAGAGCTGCTGGAACGGCTGGTAGGGGTGGTACCTGGGCTGGTGATGGTAGGGCAGTTGGAAAAGGTGGCCTCTGTGGCTCATTACGGGCACCCTACTACTGTGGGGCCCTCTCTCTCTCTAGACAATCCTGGTTCCTATTGCCATTCTTACCGCACCCAAAACATCGGCCTCTGAAGTTACCTCCCCTCTGAACCTGCTGACCACGGCCCTACTGGCCGTTACCACCCCGCCACTGACCCTGTTGGCCCTAATGAAAATGTTGTTGGCTCGGTTGGCCCTGTTGCTGACCCTACTGCTGTCAGTGTTGGCCTTTATGGCCCTGCTGATTAGGTTGGCCCTGCCTATAACCCCCATATTCCTGTGTGGAATAACCTGAACGGAATCTCTTAGCAGGGTCCCCCTGATGGGAACTCTGCTCGTGCTGACGAGTCTGTCCTTGAGATGTTGGTGCGCCACTAGCACTACTACCCTCGGTCCTGCCCTACTGGCAGAAATCTCCTGCTCTCTTGCTTCCTTGCAGATGGAAGCGGTGATCCTGGCAATGTAGTAAAGAAGCATTGAGTACATCAGTGAAGGTACTCAGAGACAGATTCCCTATAAGGTGTTGACGGATCCTCCAAGCTAACCCATCCACAAACAACATTATCCTCTTACCCTCGGTGGGTGCCTCATCTGGCACTATGGTGAGAAGTCTTGTGAACTCCTCCTCATAGTTAGCAACGGTATAATTCTCTTGTTTCAAGTTCAGTAATTTCACCCTCATCTCAGTCTGCACGGCGGGTGGAAAGTACTTGTGGTCAAACCGCTCCCAGAACGACTGAATCGGGATCGTATCCCTCTCCTCCAATGTGGTGGTAGATTCCCACCACTTCAGAGAGGCCCCCACCATCTGAAAGGAAGCCAACAACTATTTCTGCACGTCTGTGCACTCATACATACGAAGATGATGCTAGATATCTTTTTTCCATTGGCTGACGATGACAATATCTGAACTACCCGAGAACTCAGGGGGATGCGCCTTCTGAAAGGCATCCCTAAGCCGCTCACATGCAGATGGAATCTGTGCATGTACTGGCGCCACTAACAGAATCTGGGGTGGAGCCTCCTGTACCACCGCTAGCGCGGCATTCACTTCCTGAGCAATAATAGCAGCTACCTCATTAGCATTCATCGTACCCTGTGCCGGAGCTGCTGGCTGCTCGGCTGGGCACGCCTATCCTTTGGAGCACGTCTCGGAGGCATCTGAAACGTGAAGAAATTTATTAGTCTACAGTTATTATCAAATCTCAAATAGCTAAAGACTTAAACGTAAAAGCAAGAATACAACAATCCTAAAATAGGGCTCTATAGCAAAAAAAATCTTAAGCTGAAAGCGAAATAAGCCTACAGATCCTAAGGACACTAGAACCTGATGCTTTGATTCCACCTGTGACACCCCGCCTAATTAAATACTGGATGATCACTCATTTATTAAATTAAAGTCAAGGTGAACAGTTGGTTCATTCTTAGAATCACTATCGTAAAAATAACTTTTCCAATTCAAACACCCTAATTAATTAAGCTAAGTGTCAAAACCATTTTTAGACATTACTTTCCAAATTTTATTTTATAAACAAAGATTTAAATATTTACAACAATTCAATATTAAAGATTCACACCACAATTATCCTAAAACATATAATCCAAAAAACTTCAACATTCAACAACTAAATCCCAACATTTAAAACTTAAAGTAAAACATCCAGACAGTAATAAATCCCAAAGTGACAATACTAGAAATAAATGAATCACAATGTCCAAAAAAACAACTAGATAATGGAAATGGGCGACACATGCCCCACTGAATAAATAAGCTAGGAGTGAAATCAAATAAATCAAGTCGTCTAAGAAAGAGGCCTACAACTCCCACCTAAGCTGCAGCGCGTTCCTTCCAAAGGATCCTACACAAGACGCCCTTGTCGCTGGGCACCTATAATATATACATATAGATACAAGAGAGAAAGGAAAATAGAAACGGGTCAGAGCCTGATAGTGTAAATAATTTAAAATTTGTTTAGCAAGTATTTAAAATGTTTATAGGCCAATGCAACAACATATTAGTGCGACACTCTCTTGAGAAATTCTCACCTCTCTTCTAATGTGCACACCTATCGCACTAATCTTCCCAATGGCTTAACTTATCTTAGGTTACTCGTAAGATTTAAAACTGAACAATATAATTGTTTAAGAGAAAATTTTCATTTGGTCACAAAGTTCTCATTTAAACCTTATTTGCTAATAAAGTTTCCCAGTGTCCCATTACACTTTTCAAAACAAGTATTCCCAAAGTGAAGCCAAGATTCATTTCTTACCTACCATAACACAGTAGGTAGTTCCAAATTTTAGAATATATATATATATATATATATATATATATATATATATATATATATATATATATATATATATTCATATTCTAACAGCACCCCACATAAAAATAATGGTGCGGGCATACTCTGCTATCCAATCCCAGTATCTCTCATACTAAGGGAAATACAAGTTCGGATTCACTCTCGAACTGTATTAACACATGCAGAAACAATATTGAGGCGAAGCATAGATTCCAAGTCTATAAGAGGTCAGCACATACCCTCACATCTCTTAGGACCTTCTGACCATCGATCAGATAGCCTATACCAAGGATATCTATCTTTTAGGGTACGAGTCAATATCCCCCATAAAGGTCCCATCGAGATAAGACTGTCCCAGTGCGGTAACCTCAGGGATAGCAAGTAGCGCGGGCATGATTTTCACATGTAAATAATATATGTATACACAGTCATATAAATATACTACCTTTATCATATCAATACAGGTTCATCCCATAACCCATAATCACGACATTTATTCTCATTTTCCCATTATTAGTTATCACGTATAACGGTTCGTCTCTAACTTTAATTTGAGGGATTATTTCAACTTACTACGTAACACTCATGGACTCTATCCTCCCAAGTGTAAAATTCAGTAGGTATTCATCTATTTTCCATCGTAACCACTTTATGTATCTCTCCCTTTAATACAAAATTCCATTGTCCCTTATATATAAACACCCCAAAAATACAACTTTTGCCTTACATTAAAGGTCCCTTAATCATTAATAAATCCTACTGGTCATCTTTATCTCCCAAAATATTTTAATAAGGATGTCTAAGGAGTATTCTTCATTTAGAATCAATTCAAAAATTTTAAAAGGGGAATTTAAGTCTGCCAGGAGGGGTCGATCGATCGAGGGCAGGGGATCGATCGATCGAACCTTCGATCGATCGAAGCTCTTGGCTCGATCGATCGATCAAACAGGTATGGCGAATTCTGCCGTTAACCAGTTACGGGTTCTAACACACAACCTCATACAAATCAAGATTTTTCAATCCCAATCGCCCAAAAAAATTTACTACTAAGTGTATAAACCCATATCATACATCTCCTATGTAAAGCATGCAAATTTCCATTAATAACCATGGATTAACAGGCCAAAATTCATGTAAATCTCAAGAACCCTTGAAATCTCTTTAACATGGTTATAATCAGTCTTTTCACAGAAATTATAATCCTAATGCATCATAAATTCGTTGTTAAGTCTCTACATATGAAGGGGTTTCCAGATTATCAATCAAATCACAACTACATGCGGTTTTCCTATCTCCAACATGGGTTTTCTTCTATAAAACTCATCCTAATCACTCTAGGATAACATGAATGATGCATTAACGAAAATAATCAAGATAAATACTTGCCTGGGATTTTTAGAATTCTAATTTGCGGATGATTTTGGTGTGGTTGCATTCCCCGTAGCACGATCTACGCTTGGTGATGGTGGCGGTGCAATCGGGTGACTTTTTGGCCTTGGATTGCTTGGAAAGCTTCCTCCTTCCCTCTCCTATGGCCGTTCTAAAGTTTTGAGTTGTTTTAACCCTAGAAGGTAACCTCAGACATCTGATATAACCCTTGAAATTTCGTGGGCTTAATTACCCAAAAATGTAAAATGTCCAAAATGCCCTCCCGGGGTACTAATTAAGCCTAAAAATGCCCCGAGGTCCAAACTAAATCCCCGGGTACACTTTTCTGAATATCTCGACCCTTCTGGACACTTTGACGCACTCGAAATGACCATATGGGTGACTTATAATTTATTCACTTTTATTCATCAATATTTAGTCCCAACGCGACACGGGCGCATCCCGACTCAAATTTTCAAAATTATCATTTTATTCACTCTTGACATTTAATAGAACCAAAATTATATTACTTTACTCATTAGTAATATTCAACAACAAGTTTCCCATATATACTAAGTCACATCACGTTAATAATTATATAGTGATTAATTTCCGAATTTATTTTAAATTAATAACTCACATTAAATTTAATAAATCCCCAAATTAATATTGCATAAAAATACGGGTTATTACAGGGAATGACAAGGTCTGCTGTATAGGGATTCATATGGAGCCATACCGATATTAAATTGGTAGGAGTTGTTATATGCAAACTCCACCAGTGGAAGGTATTGCTCCCAACTTCTGCAAAAATTAATTATGCACATCCGTAACTTGCCCTCCAACATATGATTCATCCGCTCTGTCTGACCATCCGTCTGTGGGTGGTAGGTTGTTCTCAGCCACAACTCCGTACCCAACACCTCCTGAAAACTTTCCCAAAATCGAGAAACGAACACCTTATCTCTGCCAGACACGATATTGAGAGGCACTCCATGGAGTTTAACTATCTCTACTATGAATAACTAGGCATAGTGTCCCACGATGTTGTCTGTCTTGGCTGGAAGAAAGTGGGCTACCTTAGTCAATCGATGCACTATCACCCATATCGGGTTATGTCCCCTATGCGATGTAGGTAGTCCCATGATGAAGTCCATGGAAATGCTCTCCCATTTCCACATAGGAACCTCTAATGACTATAGAAGTCCCGTCAGGCTCTGATAGTCCACCTTTACCAATTGACAAGTGGCACGTTTCGAGACGAACTCGGCAATATCCTTTTTCATTTCTCTCCACCAATACTGTCTATGCATGTCCTGGTACATCTTATCCCCATCGGGATGCACTGTAATTTGGTAACCGTGCGACTCTGTCATCACCTTATATCATAAATCTTCACCCTCAGGAACAACCAATATCCCATTAAAATGTAGGCCCCCGTCTGAACCCACGGTGTAAGACTCAGCCCCCTTGGCTAGAAGCTTCACTATTTTACTTTGGCAGAATGAATCATCTGCCTGAGACTGTACTACTCCCATAATAATCTGGGCATAATCATCATTGCATACATAAACGATCGAGACACTGCATCCTAGTACCCTAACTCCTTCCGTTTCACTTTCCACACCTCGTCAACCTCAACAATTTCCCTATGGCTCAACGCATCTGCTACCACATTAGCCTTTCCCGGGTGGTATTGGATATCAAATTGATAATCCTTCACGAACTCAAGCAACCGACGTTGACGTATATTTAATTCCTTCTGTGTGAAGAGGTACTATAGTGATTTATGGTACATGAATAAGTAAAATTTCTCCCCGATGAGGTAGTATCTCCAAATTCGAAGAGTGAACAAGACTGTTGCTAACTCCAAGTCGTGGGTGGGGTAATTCCTCTCGTGAGGCCTAATCTTATGGGAGGCATAAGCTATAGCCTGATCCTCTTGTTGAAGTACACCTCCAAGTCCTAATAAGGACGCATCAGTGTAGACTAGATAATCCACTCTCGGCCTGGGTAATGCTAACACTGGTGCTAAGGTTAACTTATCTTTCAACTCATCGAAGGCTAACTGATAGGTATCACTCCAGATAAATGGCACCCATTTGCGAGTCAAAAGCATTAATGGACCCGCTATCTTTGAAAACCCTCAAATGAACCTCCTGTAGTATCCGACTAAACCCAAGAAACTGTGTATCTCGATCAGTGTCGTGGGTTGTCCCTACTCCCTCACCGCTGACACCTTCCCTGGATCGACGGATATCGCTCTATCAGAGATGATATGCCAAAAAAACTATACCTCCTTTAACCAAAACCCACATTTCTCATATTTTGCGTACAACTGATGCTGGCACAGTGTCTGCAAGACTTGCCTCAAGTTCTCAGCATCGTCCTCCTTGGTCTGTGAGTAAACCAAAATGTCATATATGAATACGATGATAAACTGGTCAAAGAACTCTCTGAACACCCTGTTCATCAAGTCCATGAACATGGCTAGGGCATTGGTTAGCCCGAAGGGCATAACCCTAAATTCATAGGAACCATATCTCGTTAGGAAAGCAGTCTTCGACACGTCCTATTACCTGATACGTAGGTAATGGTACCCTGATCTCAAATCAATCTTCGAGAAGAAAGTCGCTCCTCTGAACTGGTCGAATAAGTCATCGATTCGAGGCAACGAATATTTGTTCCATATCGTGACTTTATTCAATCCTCAGTAATTAACACATAATCATGGGAATCCATCCTTCTTCTTAAAAAATAATACAGGAGAACCCTCACGATGAAGTAATCCAATGGATAAACCCTTGCCCCAATAACTGCTCAATCTGGTCACGCAACTCCCTCATCTCTGCTGGAGCCATACGGTAAGGTGCACGAGCTATCTATCGAGTATATGGTGCTAAATCAATGATGAAGTCTATCTCTCTACTCAGTGGTAACCCTGAAATCTCCTGAAACACATCGATAAACTCTCAAGCTACAGGAATCGAATGAAGTGGTACCACAACCTTCGTAGAGGTCTCCTCCTCTATATAGTATAAATGCGTGGACGATCCTCCCTCAGGATGAGGCATCGCCACCAGGAAAATCTCATGCCCGAGTATGGCAAAAACTATACTCTTACCATAATAGTCAATCATGTCCCTATACCTAACAAGGCAATCCATGCCCACAATCGCATCATACTCGAACATCTCTAATACGAGCATGTCAGTGGGTAAGATAAACGTTAAATAAAAAAAAGAACAGAACCCTTACTCAATGGAGAATCCACACAAGTGGTCGTACCCTCTACTCTATCAAATAACCCCCTAGTATGCGCAAACTCCATGGCAATAAAATAGTGTGTGGCTCCGGCATCAAATAAAATGCGCTCCAAAGTCCCCTAGATAGAAAACACACCCTCAATCGTTGGTGGGTCCTGCGGGACTCCGGCCTAGTGCAAATTGTAAACTCGTCCATACTGAAGCTTCCCTTACAGAACTGGGGTGGCTAGGATGGGTGGCAATGCTTCCATCTATGGAGGTACTGGGAGGGCTGCGGGAAATAACGGTCTCTAGGTTCCTGACGAACACCCTAATGTTGTTGCTGGCCCCTAACCTTCTGAGGGCAGTCCTGGCATTTATGGCCAGTGTTGCCACACGTGAAACATCTCCCTGGGAAAGGTCCTCCCCTCTGTCCCTGCTGCTGTCCCCATCCCTGATGGTCCTTACCACCCCTCCCTTGGCCATTCTGGCCCTGGTGAAACTGCTGATGGCCTTACTGGCCCTGATGACGGTGTTGGCCCTGATGGTCATGTCGAAAGCCTCCCTGTCCATGTCTAAAACCTCCTGACCTGAACCTCCTAGGATCCCCTTATGGGGAACCCTTATCACTGTGCCTATGCTAAACCTGAACTGTATGTACCCCACCGGCACCATTTCCTCCTGCCCTACCCTGCTGGCTGGGATCTCCCCCTTTTTAACCTTGGATAAGTGGAAGTGGTGGTCTTGGCAGTGGAGTAGTGATACGTCAACCACATATGAATAGGTGGCCAGGGAAAGATATCCTATTAAATCTTGGCTTATCCTCTATGTCAACCCATCCATGAAGCACTGAATATTTTTTTCTTCGCTCGAAATCTCACTCGGTATAATGTTGAACAGATTAGTAAACTCTGCCTCGTATTCTGTCACGATCCTTCCCTCCTACTTCAGATTTGCTAACTTTTAACTCATCTCTGTCTGGACAGCCGAAGGAAAATACTTGCGGCCGAACCTCACCCAAAAGTCTCGAATACTGAGTGTGTCTCTCTCCTCAGCAGTGGTGATGGACTCCCACCACTGCAGTGCTTCCCCCACTAGTTTGAATGTGGCCAAAATCTGAATTTGTACTTCCGTGCACTTGTGAATCCTCAAATGCCTTTGGATGTCCTTTTTCCATTGGCTCACTACGACTACATCAGAGATCCCTGAAAACTCCAGAGGATGCGCCTTCTGGAAAACATTCCTAACACGTTCCCAAGTAGACGGGAAAACCAGGGCTTGAACTGGAGCCACCATCGGTGACTGAGGTGGTTCCTGTTACACTATGTCCAAGGCAGCATTGACCGCCTGAGCTACAATGGCTTCCACTTCAGCGGCATTCATCATACCCTGAGCAGGTGCTGTTGAGCCTCTAGCTGGGCTTCCCTGTGAATTCTTTGTACACGTTTTGGAGGCATCTGAAAAGAGAGAAAAGTTTCATCAGTCTACAGTTATATTCTCAAATTAGCAAAAGATTGTAAAACGTATGAAGAGTAAAACAATCCTAAAATATAGGGCTCTATATCAAAGGACTCTACGCGAAAACATAATAAGTCGTACAGATCCTAAGGACACTAGAACCTGACTCTCTGATACCACCTGTGATACCTCGCCTAATTAATTACTGGGTGATCAGTACTTAAATAATAAATTTCAGAATATGAAGTTGGTTCAGATAATGCATCACTGACGAAAACTCAAATTTTAATTTAATAAAACTAACCACCTAATATTTAAAAAGGGTAACGTCCAAATTTTATCTTGTCATTAACTATTACCCAAAAGAATACCAATAAATACCATGCATCATAGTAACATAAGTAAAGTCTGATTGAAGTAAAATAAATGCCTAGATTAAACATCTCTAGGTACAATCCCATACAATAAATCAAATAAAAGATATCAAATATAAGAGAGAATTTAAAATGACTAAATCTCTGAAAGTAAGCTTAAGTAAGGAAGACATGTCCAACATAATGGATAACTGAAAAGGAAAGAATGAGATGAATCGTCTACTAGAAATACTCTTGAAGCTTCCACATCAGCTATAGCATGGCAACTGAAAAGAGTCTCCTAAGGCTGGTGTCCCTGTGGCTGGGCACCTAAAATAATGTAACAATAGAAAGATATAAAGAAAACGGGTCAGAGCCCGATTCAAAAACATTTTAAAATAACAAGTTCTTAAATTGATTTCAATTAGCACAATTAGTTTTCAAGTTAACTTAGCGTACCCACTTTAGATACTCACCCCTTGATCTAGTGTTCACGTTTAACGAGCCTAACTACCCAAACTAGTCATGATGCCCTGACTGACCACTCAGTGTATAATAATATGCTTAAAGTCTCCCTAACTAACTCAAAACCGACATACTTATGATTTCGATATAGATTTAGGATTACTTTAGTTTATTCTCGTATCCTTCTAAATGCCCAAGTGATAATACCATAAGTGTACATTTAAAAATAGCGTCATCAACATAAGACATCGGACATGATTCTGGTATACACACACCATTTTCTTTAGGTATACATAGTAATTTATATAAATATAGCAATATTGCACCCTTGGTTGTGAAACCCTTAGTGCTATGAATACTCGGATATCTAGTCCATTTGCAAAGCTCACGCATAGAGGACAACATGTTCAATCTCTCGAGAACCAAAAAATATATAAACATGTTCAATCTCTCAAGCCGATGGGCTACGCACATACCTACACACCTATACAACCGTCATCTCTAATTCTCATGGATATCCCGTAGCTAAGTTCAATGCTCTAGTGGTACAACTCAAAATCCCCTGAAGGCACACTAGATTCGGTTGTCCACAATGCGTTAATCTACGTTCGATATTCAGTAGCTAGGTATGTAATACACATAATATTTTGAACAAGAAGAATGCACACAACTTATGTAAATTCATTAGCTTTTCCATAGTCTAATATTTGCAGTATGAATAGTATGTATCCCTTATTATACCCCGCACCTTATTCATATATATCCTCCCTTGCATTTTTGCATCTCTCTAATTTTATAAATTTTCCTACCTTCCGAAAGTCGACATATTCTCCGCTCACTAGTAATTATATATTTTAAGTCGCTCAACGTTCATACATGCCTAACACTCATTGAAGTAATCCTACGGGAAGTTTGAACAAAAATCATCCTAAAAGGGCATTCTGGAATCTCTTTAGAAGACCCACAAATATCGTTCGAATGAGGTCATTCGAACAAGGGTCGCTCGAATGAAGGTACTTCGAACAAACCACCAAACTCATTAGAAGGGATACTGGAATCTCGTTAGAAGTCTCATTCGAAAGACCTAGGCTAGACTTCTAACAAAATTTTCGAAGTCGCCCAGTTGATTTCCAAAATTCATTTTTCCAGATTTTCTCCACTCATATCTCAACCTAAATCCATTCCAACCCAATTTCAAGGTTTCCAGACTAATCTAAGTCACCCTAGAACACTTCTTTGAATTGTTTTGGGGTCCAATCCTTCTAATCATCATGTAATTTCAATAAATTCCCAAATTTTACCATAGACCATACTAACATAAACCCATAATTTTGTTGTCTATAAAAACTCCGTTTTTATTTTTTGATTAACTTCTAATTCATAAAATTTCACATTCCTATTAAGGGGAAAATCCTCTACATGCAAACCCCCATCAGATTTCTAAAATTCCTACATGATTTCATCATAGGTAAACCTAAATTTTGTATTAATTGTTCTGAACCTCAACACATGTTAACAAGATTAATAATTTCTAAGAGAAGTGAAAGATAATCACTTTCCCTAAAATGACCTTCTGATTCGCGAGTTGAAAGTGGTATAGGAATGATCCTCCTGACACGATCTACGTGCTGGTGTACTTTTTGTTGTGAAAGGTTGAGTTCTTGGCTTAGGGTTCTAATGGAGTCTCCTTCTTCTTCCTTGGTTCTCTCTCTATTTTCCTCTCTTTTCCTGTAGGTTGAAACTGACGACTACTAACCAAAAATGCATTTTTATTAAACCTAATTTTCATGCATTCAATTACCTTAAAATTCCTAAAGACCTAAATACCCCTTCGGGGTGTCGTTTTGTGTTAAAAATGTCTTGGACTCTAAATAAAATACCCGAATAGTGTTTTCTGACTATTTCGACCCTTTCGGATACTCTGGAGCACTCAAAATAGTCGTCCGAGTTATACAAAAATAAATTATCTTTTACCCCCCAATACATACAATTGACGCGACTCATACGCGTCCCAAAAATTTATAACATAACTGTCGTGTATCTCATTCCCGACCATACTATTATTTCAATAATTACTAACTCTCATCCCCCTAGTGATTATTATCATAAAATTGGATTAGTTATAATTTAAATTTTCTCCCTTTAATTTAATTAATCGTCATTTTCCAAAAAAAATATTATGCGTAAAAGTACGAGGTATTACAACATGCAGATCTCGGCTGCTGCCTAATTAAGGGGTCATTAGTAACGTTGGTCATGGCTGGCCTTATAAAGGATGAGATTTCTCATAGTTTATCTTAAGTCCTTGTTACCTCGGCCGTCAAGATGGCCGAGGTTGTTGCCTCTGAGTTGGGAGGTACAATTTGGGAATAGCAATCACCCCTTATCCCTTAGTTACCTATGTGAATGGGTGACTAAGGGGTATGCATATCCGAGGTTTCATTTCTTTATGTGCCAATATTTCCTTGACAAGTGTCAACTTCTAAAGTAGGTGGCGTGCCTGAAGAGAGCAATGATGTTAATTGTACTTTTGGATTCCCAAGGCAATGATGGGCCTTGGGATTTGTGCGAGTAAGATTTAAGTGTTTAAACCCTTTTTCCTTCTCTTTCTGGTTCATTTCTCTTACTTTTCCTGCCTGAGCCTTCTCTATTTTCCATTTCTCTCTCAAGAACTTTGTTGTTGTGTTTTGGTATTTCCTTGTTTCTGATCTTCCTCTTCTTCATTCCATACTCATATAGGTACCATCTTCACCCTATTTCTTCCTTTTTTGCCTTTAATTTTCATTTCTTCTTTTTCCGGTGATTATTTAGGCTTTTTGGTTAGGCAAATAGGGTTTTTGGGTAGCTTTTTGAATTTTTCAGTGAACTTGTTCTTGGTTGTTCTTGGTTTGAAGTTGTTCACAATCCCAGTTTGATCTTTTAGTTAAGTTGTGCCAAGTTTTTTGTTCTTGTTTTAGATTCCAAGTGTAGGGTCGTCTGACTTATGCTCAGACCCCTACATAAGCTCTTAAAAGATTTCCCTTCTCTCAGAGAGAAAATTTTTGCAAAAATTAGGCAAATAGAGCTAGCCTAAGAGGAAGCTCGTAGGGCTGAGGCCTTCCCCCTCAGACCAATCTTTCCTCCACCTCTGAAGGTGATATACCCTGAGCCAGCTGAGCCTGCTGAGCCAACAGAGGATCCAATTGACCCCTCTCCAACGTCTGAGTCTGAGTCGTCTACCTCAGACCCTATGTCTGTAGATTTATTTTAGGAGGCTATGGACTTCTCTATCAGGCAAGATCAGGTCCCTAATAAGTACGAGGTCCAAAGTCATTCCTGGTCCCACAATGGTGCTAGCACCTCACAGACTTCTTATGATGTCGGGATTATGGGGCTGAGCGTGGCTATTCCCCCGCCCATTGATGTTATCCCTCTATCGACCTCCACCAGGGCTGAATTTGCTCAGAGATTCCCATCTGGTGTTCCTACACCTGCTCAGGCCGACGTTGTCAGGGATAAGGATGATGGTCATGAAAGTGATGTTGATACCTCAGAGACAACCGATATAGAGAGTACTGTTACTGAGTACAACCTCTTAGCATTTAGGCACCTTTATTCCATAGGTCCTTCCATCAAACTTAGGAGACCTCAGAGAGATGAGAGGGCCTTTAGTGGCCGAGATAGGGAGATTTTTGTGTACGAGAAGATGTTTATGTTAGGATTCTATCTCCCCATCCATCCAATAATCGGGTCCATATTATCCTATATTAACCTGGCCCCTTCACAATTATCCCCTCATTCTTGGAGGGTGATAAATGGGGCTATCATCCTTTAGAGGGCAGTCCACCACTCAGACCTTCCGTTCAGGGTCTTCACAGGGTGGTACGTCCCATTCTCTGCTAGAAATCACCCCAGCTACTACCACTTCCTAGCTCTGAAGTCTGAGAAGAAGATGTTGATGGTTACCCAGACTTCTAATCATAACTGGAAACCACAGTATTTCTTCATCTCTGGGGCATGGGAATTTGGTACTTGTGTCACCTCTTATTTATTAGAGCCGAGGACCCCTCTGAGGTGGGGGAAATTATCACTAGCTGTTAAGCAGACCCTGGGCTAAGACAGGATAACCTACAGATGGTTAAAGTTCTTCAAGATCAGGGGGAGCATTATTTGCTAGTCAAGTATGAACATCTAATGACCCCCTACTACCTCTCTGAGACTGGCATGGGGGGGAGTCCTTTAGCCGAGTTTTGTAAGTGCTTATTTTGCAAAGTCGTGCCTCTAATTTTTTAATGTTTTTGATTTTCTAACTCAGTCATATTTTTTACGGAGTGACCAAAAGGCATCTCAAACGACTAGTGGGAGATGTCTGCACCAAGCCTTATAAAGTTGGTGAGGAAATCTAGGTACAATGCAACTCCTCCTCCTACTCCACCTCCTAAGAAAAATGTTGGCACCTCTAAGTATGATGCTATAAGGAAGAGTAAATCCACCACTGCTGGCTCAGAGAATCAGAGACATAGTAAAACCCAAAAGGGAAATCGTGCCATCCCCATTGCGTCTGATGATGCACTGACCACTCATCAGGAGTAGTTGAAGATCAGTGACAGCCTGAGAGGTCACAGTTTAATGGTAATGGATGCCATCAGCTCTACAATGACCAATGCTAACAAGCGTTTCTTGATGGCCGAGTTTAGCCTCCACAAGTCTATCTAGGAAAAAACTTTTTCTTTTTTATTCCAAGTCTAACCTCGGATTTAATTGGATTAAGGTCTGCATTCATACGTCTGACTTTATTTTGCAGGGTATTCTTTCTATGCACCAATTTTTTTACTAGACCCTGAGGAAGTTTCCCCTTATTGAGAAGGGAAAAGACGCCCAAAAGGTGTAAGCCTCTTTAAGTGCAGAGATTGAAAATCTAAAGACAGCTTTGGAGGTGTCTGAGAATAAGGTGAAGTAGAGGGACAGGGACATTGGTAATCTCCAAAAGGACCACACCTCTGATCTAAAGGCCAAGGACGACGTTCTTCAACAAAAGGTTGATGCTGTTGTGAAAGTTACCCTTGAGGATGCCTCTGAGAAGATTTTGGCTAACTATAAGGTCTCTGACCAATTTAGAAGCTTCGGCTTTGAATACCTTGAAAGAGGTGTTAAAGCTACTGGTAAATGGGCGGCCATCAAAGAAAAAGATTTAGGGATCTTGACAGCCTCCGACTTCATTGGTCTCATCTTTGATAGAACTCAGTTTGCTTAGGCCTCGTAAGAGGTTGAGGAGGAGGGAGAAGGTGTTGCACCTATAGAGACTGCACCAGTGGAAGATGCAGAGACTGAGGATGTTAACACTCAAGATGATGGGGTTGAGGTTACCAACGTCGTCCAAGAGGACACCTTGTTGCTTCATACCCTTAGATTTTAATTTATGAATCTTTACACTTGTAATTTTTTGCTTCTCATCTGTAATTTTGTAGACTCTGATAACATTTGTAACTCTGACTACTTTATGTTATACCATCCACAAAGGATTTCGTTTCTTTCTATGAATGCTCTCTTGAATGTTTCCTTTAAAAGTTATACAATGTTGTTCTTTCTAAGGTCTAAATATACCTCATGAATTTCACCAAATTAATGGTGTTTTAACATCTGAGGTCATCAAATTATGATGTTTACCCTCAGACCTTTCACCAATTTAATAATGTTTTAAGGTCTGAGGTCATCAAATTATGATGTTTACCCTCACACCTTTCACCAATTTCATGATGTTTTAAGGTCTGAGGTCATCAAATTATGATGTTTACTTCAAAAGTTTCACCAAATTAATGATATTTTAAGTCTGAGGTCATCAAATTATGACGTTTAGCCTCAGACCCTTCACCAAATTAATGATGTTTGAAGTGTGAGGTCATCAAATTATGATGTTTCACCTAATAAATTTCACCAAATTAATAATGTCTAAGGTTTGAGGTCATCAAATTATGACGCTTCACCTCATAAATTTCACTAAATTAATGATGTATAAGGTTTGAGGTCATCAAATTATGATGTTTCAGCTCATAAATTTTACCAAATTAATGATGTTTAAGGTCTGAAGTCACCAACATATGATGTTTCACCTTAAAAATTAAACGGTTAAATCCCCCAAACACTTAAAACCTTTCTTTCTATTAATTTGCCACTACCTTCTTCAAATTTCCTTCGCTTTTTAGAGAGAGAAAGAGAGAGCTTCCATTGTTGAGCATCTGAAACCTCCATTGCTGTTTAAGCTTGTGCCTTCCTTTTCTTGCTCTCATCTTCTATGCCACCTCCTGTGGTTGCTCTCCTCCATTGTCGTGATCAATCTCTGCTTACTCAAGGCTTTTTTTGTTTGATATAACACTCTGCCATGGAGGTCAACTTTTAATGCAAGTTTGAGACCTTAATGTTGGGTGATGAGGACGAAGAACCCTCGAAGTGGGGCTTTCTTCCACCAGAGGGGACTCTCAGGTTTTGTCTGGAGCAAGGGGACTTTCAATGGTCCCAAATTGATTTCGAAGCACCAGGGGGTTCTCCTGACCATTTTGCTGCTTGGAACTCTCACATGGTGAGTTCCCATGGTGATATTCTGAGTAAGATTGGCCTTCAATGGGCCAAATGGTTTGGTGAGTTTACTCTCTCCAAAAATAATGCTGCTCTCCCCATTCTTGTTTCTCGTTGGAACGTGACGACTCACACATTCATCGCTGCGTGGGGAGAGTTTACGATAACCCTAGAAGATGTCTGCGAGCTCCTGGGGCTCGAAGCAACAGGTCATGATCCTTATACCGATGAGCCTCTCGACGCCCAAGAGATTACTGACCGTTTGGCGTTGGATCGAATATGCCGAAGTTGCATCGGTTCTTCAAACAAAGCTACCTTCACTCCGCTGATTAACTACTTCTTCAAGGGTTCTAGTGAAGGTAGTTCTTCAACTTCAACGGATGCCCCTAGTCAAGGTACATCGTTAGAGCTCCCTGCTTAAATCCTTGTGATTCTTTCCCATTTTCTTTTGACGGGAAAACCAAATGATCAGCCCCGAAGGGACCTTATCAACATATCCCTTCGTTTGGCTGGGGCATCAAACTTCCTTTGGCTGCAATTGCCTTAGGGTCCCTCTACACCTGGCTCGACAGAACATTTTTCGATATGGAACGATCTCTTGGCCGTTATAACCTGGCCAATTTTGCCAACAGCGTCCTGCTAACCGGCTTTCTTTACGTGCGCTTTCTTGTTGTAGCGGCCAAGGCCAACCGACCTCCTTCTGGGGAAACCATTCTGCCCCCACGCTCTTATATTTATCACAAGAGGCAGAGCCGAAAAGAGCTGATCGCCTCAATTGACCGTTTTGAGGACTTTGTTATGAGGCCTTACGGAGAGGACGTCTTTGTTCATACTTGTGATTTCTTCCAGCACGAATCCAGGGTGGTTCGGGTGGGGGTAGACATTGAAGATCCTCAGTTAGCCGTGGTGCTTATCCTTTCTCCAGGGTATCTGCCGTCCTACATCGAGTGGGGATATTCCAGCGAACATTATAACCCCAATCGGTGCAGTCGTCAATTTGGGTTTGATCAGGGGGCTCCTCGCTCAGTTTTCCAATCTTTAAACCCAAAGGTTAGCTTTAGCGAGGCATGTTCCTTATTTTCCTCCACTGCTGCGTGGGGGATAAGTGAATCAATGGCTGGGCGAGTCACCATTCCCTTCAACAAAAGGCAAGGGAGTGTGACCGGTCTATTTTCCACGAAGTTCTGGCCGAAACAACTGGCTAACATTGTTGAGTTCATAGATGGCGAGCCCGTGTACCCTCCAGTTCTGTCGTTTTCTGTGTTGGAGCTGGGACTTAAAGGCAACTCCGTTCTGGGGATTGAGTTCCCTCTAAGCAAAACCCCTAAGAGGCCTACCGAAGAGCTTCCTCCGTTATGCCCCATGACTCCTACTGCCATACCCAAAGCGAAAAGTGCTGGGGTATCCAGGAAGACTGCTCCTTCGACTGGAGCCACTGCTGGTGAAGGGTCTTCGCAGCCATCGACCAAGAAGGCCAAGAGTGGGGTGGCTTCCACAAAAAAATCAAAGTCCAAATCCCAGACTCCTGTGGCAGCCCTTCCCATTGCCTCTGTTCCTCCTCCCATATCTCCTGAAAGGGCCGAGAGGTTAAGGAGGGAGGCGCAGGCTGAGGTAGATTGGGTAAATGCAGAGTTTCAACGGCGTGCTATCGTCGTTCCTCCTTCGGTTGCTTTCCCTACAATCATCGTCGATCCCACTGAGCCAGCTGCAAGGAGGAGGAAAAGTTCGAAGGTTCCTCAAGCTATTGGCAGTGATGTGACAAGGTCAAGGAGGAAGACTTTAGGCACCAAGTCCCAGAGGAAGCAAGCTCCCACGGTGCAAGCTTCTCATTCTTCTTCCCGATCTGAGGTATGTACACTTATTTTGTTCTCTTTTCCTCTTTAGTTAGAGCAAGCTGCATTTGCTTATATATATTGTTCTTAATTAATTTGGTGCAGGGACTTAAAGAAATGGGGCCTCGTTCTCCTAGTCCCCCAAGTCCCCCCATAAGCCATTTCGTGGGTGGTCGTTGTGGGGCCCTCTCATCCGATACTACCCCACCCCGTTCACCAATGACCGGGCTTACTTACGCCTGTCGTTCAATCTCACGACGGGCGAGGGAGGAAGCTGTGGAGGGTGAGGTTATAGAGCCCATGGATGTCTCTTCGCCACCAGAGACAACACAATCCGAGACAACTACCCCAGTCCCCACTGGCTCACTGGCTTCCTCTGAGGTTGCTCTCCCCATTGTTCTGGCTGCTGCAAGTGACCCTGAGGTAATGATTTCATACTTAATTTGTCTGATCCAGCATTCCTTCTCTTTCGCCCCATTCTGTGTGCTGAATTTGGGATGTTGGTTGCTCTAGATCGAAGTGTCCTCGCTGCTAGCAAACATTCTTCGGCCAACGGTGCTGGCGAGACCTCTGACCACAGTGCCCCTTTTCAATGTTCTGACTGAGGTAAGTAATACTTGGATACATTTCGCTCTTTTTCTGTACTTGTTACTCTTTACTAACATTGGCTTTTATATTGCAGCTTTCCCCTGATCTTTCACCACCCTCATCAATTCCCAATGAGCCCCTTACGCTTGCCTTGGTACCTTATGTGGGCGAGGGAACTCTGTCGATAGTTGAGGTGTCTGCGGCCCGAGGCCCCGTTGAGGCTGATGAGGTAACAAGTCCCCTCCCAACGGTTCCTGCCCCTGTTATGATTCAGGTACTTTCTTAATTCTCGGCATAAACTCCACCGTATGTTAGGGTTGTGTTTTTTTTTTTGCATAACTCCATCTTATAATGGTGACTTAACAACGAAAACACTTATTAAGATTTTTATATAATCTCCACCTTATAACGGTGATTTAACAACGAAAACGCTTGCTAAGATCTTTATATAATCTCCACCTTATAATGGTGACTTAACAACGAAAACGCTTGTTAAGATTTTTATATAATCTCCACCTTATAACGGTGACTTAACAACGAAAACGCTTGTTAAGATTTTTATATAATCTCCACCTTATAACGGTGACTTAACAACGAAAACGTTTGTTAAGATTTTTATATAATCTCCACCTTATAACGGTGACTTAACAACGAAAATGTTTGTTAAGATTTTTATATAATCTCCACCTTATAACGGTGACTTAACAACGAAAACGCTTGTTAAGATTTTTTTATATAATCTCACTGTTCCTTATATCTCTTCTCAGGTTGCTCGGGAGGATTCCTCACCAGCTCTTTCTCTTATGGGTACACCTCGTCAGGAACCTACTGTTTCGGAATAATCTGATCATGCTGACCAAGGTTCCACGACTGGTGTTGAGGCAAAAAGTGAATCTGGGTGCGAATTGCCTCTTCCTGACTTAACTCCTCCTGCCTTTTGCCTAATGGTGCTTCACAATTCTCCCCAAATGCCTGTGAGCCATCGCTTGGTGATTGAGCAGTTGGTGAACCATCACCCCGAGACCTTCACCGTGGACTGCCTACGGTCCAATATTCCCGTGATGAGTCATCGACTGCAAGGCATGGCGATCGTTGTTTCTGAGATTGCTAATACTCCCACTTCCAGTGTCACCCGAGCCCTCATTAATCAGTTTCTGGGTTTTCTGAAGGAATTGGGTCGTGACGGTTTCCGTTTCGACTGGCTTATAACGTATTTAAAAACTTTGAAGAGTCAGCAGCTGATCGGCCAGAGGGAACTACTGGGAAAGCACCAGGAGGACCAACGGGCTGAGGAGGTTAAGTTAGGTGAGTTGGTACCTCTTTCGGAATCGGCGGATGAAGAAATAAAGAATGCCGAATAGGCTCTGCATTTGGCCAAGCTAAAACGGGAGAGACTTCTTATTGAACGCGCACAGGTGCAAACCAGGCTAGAGGTTTCTGTAAACGCTCAAACCTCATTTGTGTCAGCTTCTTCGGGCCTTCCTGAGGATTTTTTCTCTTCCCCGGACCTATGGTTCCTCTTAGGGTAGTAAACTCATGTATATATTTTCTTTCTTCGTCCATTTATGTAATTATTGGGCAATAGTTCCCAATTTTGTGTAATGCTCTCTTGTTTAATGAATGAAAGAATGTATATTTTCCAGTTTTATCTTTGATTTATGACTACTTTCATATCAAATGTCTAAACTTCATGTCATCAATAAAACTTGTATATTCATAATCAAAGATTAGATACATCGATGGTACAAACTTAATTGTTTACACATGATAGACTTTTAACCATTTATTGTTAATTTTGAATGGCTTATCTTCCTCCAACTTAGAAATTAAGCAATAACCTGAATTATGAGCTTCCTTCACGACGAAAGGTCCCTCCCAATTGGCTGCGAAATTTGGCAGAGGAAGTCCCCTAATGTGTTTCACCGCTGCTTTCAAAACGAGATCTCCCTCCACGAACCTCCTTGGTCTTACCAGGTTGTCATATGCCCTAGAGAGCTGCTTTGTATACATTTGAAAATGTTGCATCACGTTGTCTCTATGTTCATCCAATGCCTCCAACTGCACATGCCTGTTCTGAGGAAGCATGCTACTTCGCAAGGCGTATCGAGCAGAGGGAACTTCCAACTCCATTGGAAGGATTGCCTCAGCCCCGTAGATAAGGGAGAACGGAGTGTAGCCTGTGGGCTTCCTCTTCGTCGTCCGATAGGCCCACAACACTGCTGCTATCTTGTCATCCCACGATCCTGGAAAGTTCTCCATCGTTTTAGCCAAGATATTAACCAGAGTTTTGTTAGTTGCTTCGGCCTGACCGTTCCCCTTCGGGTATGCCACCGTTGAAGTGTGATGAACAATGGAGTACTTGTCTGTGAGCATCGTTACTTCTGAGTTGACGAAGGGAGTCCCATTATCTGAGAGAATAACCTTTGGGATCCCAAAAGGGAAAATGATATACTCTCTGATGAAGTTACTCACTACCCCAGCCGTTGCCCTTCTGAGTGGTATTGCTTCAGTCCATTTTGTAAAGCACTCCGTTACTACCAATATCCATATCTTGCCCCTCAATGAAGGATGTATCACCCCCACGAGGTCGAATGCCCAAGTGTGGAAAGGATAAGGCGTTGCCAGAGAGTGTAATTCCACCGATGGGGCATGGATCATATTTCCATGAAGTTGGCAAGCTTTGCATTTCCGAACAAATTCGGTAGAGTCTTTCTCCATCGTTGGCCAATAATACCCCAACGTCATCAGCTGATCATATAACTTGGCCCCTCCTATGTGAGCTGGGTCATGGGCTTGTTTGAGGACCTCAGTTGCTTCTTCCTTTGTGATGCAACGCAATGGCCTGTTGAAGTACCCCTTTCGATAAAGCTGCCCCTCCTGGATATAGAACCTTGGGGCCCTTCGCTTCAGTCCCATCGCATCCATTTTCTATGTTAGGACAATTCCATCTTGAATAAAGTCGATATAGGGCTGCCTCCAGTCCGTTTGGGCTTCGATGAAATGGCACTCAGCTGCTTCGAAAAATAGCTGACACTTATCACAATTCCGTTGTAGTTCTGCCGCATCTTATTTCATTCTAGGCCAAAAATACCCTCCTCTTTGAATTCTCCTATAAATAGGTATCTCAGTTGTTTCGCAGTGCTCCTCATGTGTTTTCTTCAACCTTCGCTTTGCATCTTGATAACCATCCCCTTGCATTTCTGAAGTAAAAATTTCCTTGGTTTGTAAAGTATTGGGCTAACTCTCTTAGTCCCATAGCTCCTTCGCCAGACTCCAGTTGCTTCCTGATCTCTCCTCTCCAATCCCCATCTCCCTCCATCGGTAGTATTGACTGCACCACCGAAGGAGCTGTTCTTCGTTGGATCGTAACGATAGTCGTATCTCTCCTCATGACCATCTTTTGAGCAATAGTGGCATAAGCGTCTGGATGACGGTTCATCGTTCTGGGGTGTCTTCTGATTTTGGTCCGTTGGAACTGGCTGAGGAGCCTTTGAATGATCGTTCTGTACGGTGCCAAACTCATGTGCTTCAACGCATATCCTCCGTTAACTTGTTGAATCACTAAGTTCGAGTCACCCTTGACGCAGAGTGAACAAATTCCCCTTCGAAGAGCCTCCAGCAACCCTAGCACCAATGCTTCGTATTCTGCTTCGTTATTGGAGCAAGGGAAATCTAGTTTGTAGGAAAGGCAAATCTCCTCTATTCTTTTTGAAAGGATGACCCCTGCCCCTCCTTTTTTTTTCTGCCGAAGACCCATCAAACTGCATCGTCCATTCCTCATCGGTTGCATCCAGATAGTTGGCTTGTAAGTCGTCTCCCGGAATGTCTTCTTTAGGTGGTTCAAACGTTCCTGATGGAAAGATTGCCAACAGATCAGCATACGCCTGGCTCTTGATAGCACGAGGAACCAAACACTTTAAATCATATTCGGAGATAATAAGGAACCACCTAGCTGCCCTGCCAATCAAGATAGTTCTAGCCAACAAATACTTAATAGGATCACATCTAGTTATAATATGAATTGTAAAAGATAGCATATAATGTCTAAGTTTTTGTGCTACAAAGAATAAGGCCAAACAATGCCTTTCTAGGCTGATATATCTAATCTCTAGCCCATGTATGATCATGCTAAGGTAATACACTGGTCGTTCTTGCCCGTTAATCTCTTGTGCCAGCAAAGCTCCAACTGACCTTGTAGTGGCGGTGAGGTACAGCTGCAACGGTACTCCTGCCAGTGGAGGAACCATGATTTGTGGTGAAACGAGTAGCTTCTTCAACTCATCGAGAGACTCCTGGTGATCCTTTTCCCACCTGAACTTTGTGTTCTTTCGCAGCAGCTGCATCAACGGGTGTGTTACCTCGGCCAATCCTGGTACAAATCTTCTGAGGTAGGAGACTTTACCGAGGAAACTTTTTAGCTCTTTCGCCGTTCTTGGGCACGGCATCTCTAAGATCGCGCGTTGTTTATCCTGGTCAATCTGCACCCCTTGTCGATCAACCACATATCCTAGAAACTTCCCGCTTGTTACTCCAAAGACGCACTTTAATGGGTTCATCCTTAATTTAAACTTCCTACATCGAGTAAACACCTTCTTTAAGTCGTTTAGGTGGGACTCCTCCTTCTTCGATTTGATGACAAAATCATCCACATAGAATTCTACAAATTTGTGGAAGAAATAGTGAAAAATGGCCATCATTATTCTTTGATAAGTAGCTCTCACGTTCTTAAGTCCAAATGGCATTACTTTGTACATGAAATTGCCCAACGGGGTTCTGAATGCCGTTTTCTCTGCGTCCGCGGGGTCCATCTTGATCTGGTTGTACCCTACGTACCCATCCATGAAGCTATACATCTCATGCCCAGCCGTGGCATCTATCAAGCTATCAATGGAGGGTAGAGGGAACTCATCTTTGGGGCAAGCCCTGTTCAAATCTCTAAAATCCACACAGATCCTTATTTGACTCTTGTCCTTCTTCCCTACTGGCACAATGCTAGATAGCCAAAGGGGATGCTGTATTGGTTTGATGAATCCTGCTACCAACAAAAGCTGAACCTCTTCCTTAATCTTCAAGTCCAACTCAGGTTTATAAGTCCTTGTTTCCTGCTTCACCGGGATGGCTAAAGGCATCACGTTCAGCTTGTGGCAGCTCACTTCCTCATCTAGCCCTTCCATTTCTGTATACTTCCATGCAAAGACATCTATGAACTCCCGGATTAGCCCAACCATGGATTCTCATTTCTCCTTACCAAGATCCTTCGCGATGAAGATGGGCCTTGGGTCTTCCCCTTCTCCTGCCAGGTTCAACTTCTCCAACTCTTGTGCCTGGGGCTTTGGTTGATTTGTCATGTAGTCTGGTTCTTTGGCGACCTCCTCCACGAACTCCTGTATGTTGTAGTTGTCTATCACCATACACTGTCCATGTTGATACACCAAGAAACACTCATATAACGGGTCAGCCCCATCCTTGGTCTCTTCGGCCGCCCGCTCACATCGTTATAAATGGTATACCACCTTCCCCTCTTCGGTGACCACCTTCTTGCATTGCCTATTGGTAGCCGTTGCCACGGACTTCCTCTTCCTCTCTCTCGAAGCTTCAGCGATTCTCCCCCTGAAAAGCGACTCAGCACGCTTTGCCGTTGGACCTCATGCTCCACAGGATCCATTCTAAGCCTTACTTTGTTTTTGAGCTGCTTCGTGGTACTTTGGGGTCGAGGGATCACCTGATGGGTTTCTTCGGCCCTCACCCCTTCGTTACTCGCGGCTTCTTTACTTTGCTCGTTCAGCGGTCCCATTCTATCTTTGATCGAGGGAACCCATGCCCCCTCCATTCTTCTTGTTAGGAATCGAGCAACCTCCTCCAACTCCGTATAAAATGCCGCATCTACAAAGTGAGCTTCCTCGATAGCCAAAGGCCTTTTTGTAGCCCTAATGGTTACTTCTGTTCCTTTGACATTCGCCTTGGCGCATTGATGATATGTTGAAGGAACTAAACCTTGATTGTGCATCCACACTCTTCCTATTAATAAATGATAGGAAGTTGCACTTTCTATTACGTGGAACTTGATGTGGGAACTCAGATTTCCCATTACAATTCCCATATTCACATACCCAATGGATTTGGAAGATTGGTTGTCATACCCTGAGATTACCAGAGGCATGGGGACCAACCTTTCTTCTGGGATATCAGCTGCGTGGAAGGAGTTGATCGGTATAATGTTGATGGAAGCGCCCCCATCCATAAGCATTCTTGCAAAACTAACCCCATTGATACTGGCCGTCACATACAAGGGCCTGTTATGAGGGAACTTTACAGCTCTATCTGCATCACTGAAGGTCACCTCTGATAGGAACTTTTTCACCAGCCTCGCCAAGGGTCCCCTCCATTTCAACGAGGGAACCGCGTCCTTCTTCGCAATGTCTAGGATTGCCTGAGTTATTTCCAGTCTTCTCTCTTTTGGTATCCCCACCTGATCGAAGAACCAAGCGAATTTTGGGGATTTTGAAACTGCGATGTATTCAACGACTGCCTCCATTTCCTCACCCTCAACGCTGTATACGTCTTCCATGTCTTTAGCGCTTGCTTCATCGTAGGCTAAAACTACGTTAGCCATTCCTGTGGTACAATGTTCCAGAGTTTCTTCGAATTCCCTTTGCTTTACTGTTGACCTTCCTCCTTCTCTTTCCGCCTCATCGTCGTAGTCCATCACCAAGTTGGCCCCATGCGCTGGAAGTGTGTTGTTGTTAACGTTCTGTGGGGGGATCTGCAGTATCCCTGCCTTTATGTACTTGTCAATGATTCTTCCCAGTGTGAAGCAGCTCTCTGTCGGGTGCTGGATCTTTCGATGAACCTGACAATACCTAGGATCCGCCTTCGTTGCGTCATCAGGCTCTTCCGAAGGAACGCCTTTTGGTAGGTAGACCGTTCCACCTTGGACCATGGCGTTGTAACAACGCACCGCCTCTTCTATCGTGCATGGTAACGGTGGTGGGTCTTCCCTATCCCTTCCGAACTTCCTTTTGTTGTCCTTCTTCGCCGCCTTACCCCCATCTGTTCCTTCGGTGTATCCCACTCGTGGGGGTTGAGGCCTTCCTCCCCCAGGTTGTATCGGCTGCCTGAATATCATAGGCACCGCCACCGAGTTTGGTCGTACGACCAATGAGATGTTCCTTGCAGATTTTAAAAACGCCGAAAAAGTTCCCTCGCGCGTCTCATTGATAAATGGTAGATGTACTCCGGAAGTAGTCCTTCAGCACAGATTTGTAATAGTTTGGACTCCTTGGCCTCCTCTCTCACATCCAGAGACCTTTCCCTGAACCTCCGAATGTATGCCACCACGTCTTCTCCTGGTCGTTGCTTCTCTCTCCCTAGTTGGGTCAGAGTGAATTCATCCTCTGCTAGAAAGAACTTTTGGACAAACAGCACATGCATCTCTTCCCACGTGGAAACACTTTTAGTGGCCAAATGAGAATACCATGTGTATGCTTTATCGGTTAGGGATTTGGAAAACTCCCTCAACCTGAGCTTCTTATTATTGCAATGCGCCCCCAGGTGCTCAATAAAACATTTAATGTGCTCTTTCGGATTCCCACCCTTCCCTGTGTAATTTTTAAAGATGGGGGGAATATAATCCCTTGGGTAAGGCTCATCATTGTATTCCTGAGGATAAGGTGTCCTAAAGTCGTCATAGACTGAAGCTACCTCGACTATAGACTGTGAGGAAGCCTGCACAAATTTTAACATCTCCTTTTGCATTTCTCTCCTCATTTCCTCCATGGACGATGGGGCAACGACCAATGGGGGTGTTGGCTGAATGACCGTTATAGTTGGAGCCATCGTTATAGATGGCGCCGTTGATACTCCGGAGATTCCCACCGCCGGATTACCGACGGAGGGTATGCTTGCCGGGGCTATTCCCGTTGTACCTGCGCCTGGTGGAACCGTTGGAGCTGCCCCTGGTGTTAAGAAGGAATTGGCTTCGAGTCCTCCCAGCACCGTTGAAGCTGAAGGAGTTTGCAAAAACTCATAGAACTTGCTCATGAGGAGGGTCATCTGGGCAGGTCCCTGCCCAGCGCTCGTGCAAGCCTGCGTCACTCCTTGAGCGCCTGTTGTTGTCTAAACTGGAGGCACTTCTATTCGAGGAGCTCCGCTCCTTAAAGCTTCCAATTCTACCGCTGCTTGCTCTTCACTGTGTTGGATATCATCAAAGTTGAGCCTTCGATTAACGTTATCTTGCGCCATACTCCTTCCTTAGAAGAATGCCTCCCCAGCAGAGTCGCCAAATGTAAGAGGGTAGTTTAGATAAGATGGAGGCGTAACCCCTTTTGAGTATGGTGATGACAAGGTTAGTCAGAAAACACTAGTGATTTAGCCACAAGACACAAAGAACAGTTTGGAATGCATGGAACCCTGTTTATACTCACAAATCTCTCGTGTATAACTCTCAATATAATAAAGAACTCAGAAATAACTTAGCTAGAGGGAGAGAGAAGTAAGCACCCTAGATACACCTTGGTAGGCAGGCAAAACACACTAAACACTCTCAAGAATCTCTGTCATGTATTAAAAGCTTCGTAATAAATGACAAATGGTGGGTGGCAGAACTCTCTGGTTTTTTCAATAACTCTCTCTAGTAAATAATTTCTCAAAACTCTTAGAGGGATATCTCAAAAAGAACTCTTTTTAGAACTTTCTGATCGATCCCCTTCCTTGGAGGTGGTTGGGGCCTTAAATAGCCCCCCACACCACCCCCGAGGCAGCTAAGTCATTTTAATGCCTGTGAAAGACCTCCCTCATACCTTATGTCACCATCATTAAATACCTAATGCACTAGTTGTCTTTACGTCATAAACATTAAATGCCAAGACATGCCTTTTGCCTAACCACTGTGTGTCAGGGGGCTGTTGCCACAGAGGTTGCTTACCCACCATCTGACAGCCCCAAATACCACGGTGGTTTACTCAAGTGCAGATTGACGTTGTCTAGCTGGCTAGTGACATCACCTACAGTAAATGGGACATAAAGTAGAGGGTTGTTTGGTTCACAGAAAAGATCCCGATGGAACTCGAAGCTACTTTGCTCTAGGTTCCACGGTGAAGATCTTTCGGTGTTTTACCAGGTGTATCTAAGATGGTCAGGACAAGCCCCAACGGTGCCTTACTTCTCAATCCTCCAAACCAAGTCCCTCTAAAGTTCCCACGGTGAGGTTGTTCGATAGAGCATGAAAGCTCTCCCAGGACCTGCCAAGCCTGGTCTCTCGCGAGTACCGTTCGACCTCACACTCATTCATTATTCTCGTTATAACATTACACTCGTTACAACTCGTAGTCAATATAAACAAAGCTGTAATATGACAAACTAACAATAAGCTAAAGTACGAGTTTCCACGCTTGAGTTGCCACGCTGAGCTGCCTCACCAAGCTGCCACGCTGAGCTGCCTCACCAAGATGCCACGCTTGAGTTGTCACGCTGAGCTGCCTCACCAAGCTTCCACGCTTGAGTTGCCACGTTGGGCTTATCCTCAGAACACTGTTGCCAATTGGTGGATTATCTCTAATCCCAGGATTACCTTCAGGCCCCCTCTACACCAACTATAAGGCTATCCATATCTACCTTCTTTATCTTTTATAGCCTTTGAAGATGCCAGTTTCACCACCTCTACTTTGGTCACCGACTTAGCCTCTATCACATGAGCTTTATGGTCGGTTACTTCGGAGCCACCCCCTGCTAGTCCTCCACATATGGTGTTAACACCAAAGGATATCATACCAACCCTCTTCATAGGGGTATTTTCGTCTTTTGGTGGGAGGTCGGGATCGTCCTCATCATCACCATCTGACTAAGTGTCTCTTCTCATTGGGGAGTCATCTCGACATCTGTCATTTCTCTTCTTCTTAGGGTCATCTCTTTCCCTCTTAGGAGGTTTACCGTCAATGTACTTCCTCACCTTTTCCTATTTCAACATCTTCTTAATTTCATCCTTCAAGGTGAAGCACTTGTCTGCCATATGGCTGTGGTCCTAGTGGAATTAACACCATATGTTATTGTTCCTCTAATGCGGAGGAGCCTTCGGCTTCTCCGGTCATCTCAGGGATCAGTCGTTCTTTATTTCATTGAGGATGTGTTTGAAGCTCACAGTTAGAGTAGTATAATGTGCAAACTTATCGTCTTGGGACCTCTTTTTCCCATCTTTCCTCCTTTGGAACTTCTCGCTGCCACTTCTATTCTCATCCTCATACTTTGCGTCCATATCCTCTTCAACGTTCATGACCATTCCTGCAGTTGCCAATAGCTCCGCCATGGACTTGGCAGGGTCTTCTGCAAGCTTCCACAATAACTTTCCTTTTTGGAGTCCTCTAATGAGGGCAGTCTATAACACCCCGCATTTTCATGCATTAAATATTTAATTAATTCGGGAATTGAAAATTACTTGTGAGTAGTAATTTTAATTAAATTAATTAGGGAAATTTTATTTAAATATTAATCTGGGAGTGAATGGTTAATATTTACGGGAATTTATTTACTAAGTGAATTGTAATTATTTATTTAAGTCATTTCGAGTATTAATGATAGGGTATGCACTTATCTCAATCGGGAGTCGGTATAGACAATAAGGGGTGGGGGGATAAGTATTTTCATAAATTAATTCGGATGCCAATTCTGAGTGTACGGTTGAGTCCGGATGGCCGAGATAGTCAGAAAAGTGTACTCGGGGGTAGTAAACGGGTCACGGGGCATTTTTAGACATAGTCGGGCCCACACGGGGGCAATTGGGTCATTTGGGCTTGGCCCATTGGCCAAAAAACAGGATTTAGGTAAATTAATGAATTAGAAGAAATAAGAAAACGGTTGATGTGAGTTTAGGAAAATGGTTAGTGTGCTATGAAACCCTAACAGCAGTTAAAGACAGATTTGGGGATCACAAGAAAGCCAACATAGGTCATCTTCAACCTTGGAACTCATCTCCAAATTCAGACTCTACGAACCTTAAGGGAAGTGTTAACTTGCTGTAGCATGTAAAAATGTATTTCGATTCATATTCATGTGATGTGTGTATTTAAGGAAATTCGTTTTGGGTGTTAATGGCAAAATCTGATTTTGAAGATAATAATCTGATTTACGGAATTTGGGTAAGGGTTTATGTAAAAATTTGAAATTTGTATGTTAATATATATCTGGTAGGATTTTATCTGGATAATTAGAAACGAATTTGATGTTGGAACTTGGGTTGTAAAGGGGTATTGGGTTAAAGATGGATTTTTCCCCAAATACAGAAATTGTAGTTAATGGACGAATTAATAATGTTGGTGGACATTCTGGAGGTCCCTAATAAGGTTTCTAACATGTATTAATGTTAAGAGGGCTTAAGGTTGCTGGTAGAGAAAACTAGGGTTTGGGAAAAATCGTCCATGGCTGAATCTGTCTTCGCGAAGAAGACGAAGACCTGCTCGATCGATCGATCGAAGGTCTGGGGTCGATCGATCGATGGTCGACATATTTTGACAGTTCGCCCAGTTTTCTTTTATATGAAGGAAATTTTAATTTAATCTTTTTTATAAGTAATTAATTTGGTGAGAAATTTATACATGGGTTTTAAATCTAATTAATGGTGAATAAAGTTAATTAGAATTTGGAGACGACTTAGTGTGACAGCATAATTTAAATTGTTGGGTTTTGGAGAAATTAGGTGTGACACACTAAGGTTGAATTTTTGGGAAGGTGTTCGAAAGGATTAAATATGGATGTAGTGAACAAGTCCGGGGATAACGGTTGAGGAATACCGAGAGATAAATCTTATTTAGGTAAAGGCTAAATAATTCGGGAGTCAGGAATTTAGACTCAGGTAGAGGTTAATTCGGACTACGAGAATAAGTCCAAATTTTATGGCGGGGGCGACACCATAGGTGACTTAATTAATTAATGTGTGAATTAATTAATAATTAGAGTTGGACCATAAACTCTTAATAAATTAAATAGGCTTATGTTACGGATTTTGTACATGGCGTAGCCGGGACATTATATATATATATATATATATATATATATATATATACGGAGTGTGATAGTATATATATATATAGTGTGTGTGCATTAATATCAGTGATTGAATATTATTAGTATATACTCTAGTGCTATAGGGGGAGGTTGCGCGTAGTGGATGAATTCCCTAGCTTGAGGAGTAGGGTGTGTATAATCCCAGGTCATAGCATCCGTTATATGGGTGAGGGGCATCTCACTTTCAGGGAAGGAATATGACCGCCTCCAATTCGTATGTTAAACTAAGTTAGTGAGCCAATCTAACTTGGATAACTAGGTTACGTGAATACACCTAGTGGGATAGCACTTGGGAAAATTTATATTTTGTGAGTATTTTTACTCGGTCGAAAGTTTGTATTAAATGTTATTTCAGTATGTTTTTGAATACTGTAATATAATTAAATATATAATTAGGTAAATAATTATATATGTGATAATTAATACATAGTGAAAAATGTATTATGTGCATAACAGGTGTGAATGTTATATGAAATTAAAAGGAGTAATGATTTAATTAAGTTTGACGTTTATAATAACTTAAAAAATCATGAATTAAGGCATACACGGTTAGAGTAGGTAAAATTCAAGGGTTAAAATAAGCATTGGGTCAGGAGCGTAGGACCTAGTAAATTAAATGGAAATGTTAGTAGTGCACATTAGAGGAGGGGTGAGGAAGTCCTTAAGAGAGTGTGGCACTAACTAAAATATAAAGAGCATGCATATTTATTTATTACTGCAAGTTAATCATTTGTTAAATTTTTTCAAATCTTCTTGGGTACTAACCCTTGCTATAAAAAATTTAAAAAACCTTTTAGGTGTCCATCCACAGGGACGCCAGGTTTGAGTCTATTCCAGGTATCCTTTGCTGCAGCACATGTGGATGGTGCGGGGTTTTTGATAGATGCCTCCTTCTTTCATTCGTGTAGAGACTCTCTAGTAGTTATCTGGGATTGTCGCTCACAGTTCATTTATTGGTATTAGACTTGTTGAGATTTTCTTCTTATCTTTACTTGTATTGGATAATTGGACCGATGGTTTATTCTGTTAGGTATTTTATTTGTGGATGGTTATTTTAGTTAACTGTGATTGTGTATTATTTTATGTTCCGCATGAGTTTTATTTAATTAATTGAAAGATAAAAATTGGCACCACTCTACTTTTCCCACTTAGGTGGTTAGTAATTAAAAATACGACAGTGATGCTAAGAATGGACCAACTGAGAAACCTTTTCTAACTTGATTTAGGACTGATCACCCAGGATTAATTAGGCGGGGTGTCACAGATGGTATCAGAGCATCAGGTTCTAGTGTCCTTAGGATCTGTGCTGCTTTCTACGTTTCAGCGTAGCACTCGTTTGTTGTAGAGACCTATTATTAGGACTGTTGATTCATTTTCCGCTTGTGAGATATCGTATTTCTGCTGTGGATATTTTTGTGTAAATTGTGTACTTATACAATTCAATCTATTTCAGATGCCACCAAAGAGGCAGAGAGCATAGTGGGCTGAGGCTAGGGATGAGGTGAGAGAGGCCCATCAGGAACCACAGATGTCGCCACCACCACCCCCACCCGAGTTGATTTCAACTACTCAGGTGGCAGTGATAGTGGCCCAGGAGGTCGAGACAGCGATGCGAGTTATGGCAACTCATTTTCCACAGCCCCAGACACCGACTCCAGTGGCACCAGTAGTCCAGCCTCCAGTGGGGCCACCGTCTTGGTAGCAAGTTAGGGAGACCTTTCAGAAGGGTCACCCACCTGAGTTTCGAGGTAGCACCGATGTGGGGGAGGCTTGGGACTGGAAGAGGAATGTTCAGCACCATATGCACATGCTGGAGTGTGCCGATGTGCAGAGGCAGATGCTTACTTCCTTTCGTCTGTCGGAGGCAGCCATACAATGGTGGGAGTCAGTTACCACCGTTGAGGAGCGAAATTTGATGACGACATCCGAATCCGGGGTGCAGTTCGACCGCAAATATTTTCCACCAATAGTAGAGGATGAGATGAGAAAGAAGTTAAGAGAGTTGGTACAGGGTGACCGATCAGTAGCAGACTATGAGGAAGAGTTCACCCGTTTGGCGAACTTTATGCCAAATGAGGTGAGCGATGAGGAGTGGAAGAATTCAAGATTCATGAATGGCTTAGCCTGGAGGATCAGGCAGCATTTAATTGGGAATTCTCGACGTTAATGACTTATACAGATGTCGTTAATTCCGCCCTTGCACATTGCCAGGATCATCATTTCCATGCGAAGGGGAGTAAGAAAGCAGGTGAGCCAAGCCAGCTGGGCAAGGCGGTTACTGGTGGTGACACTAGTGGTACTCATCAACCGATTATTATCCAGCAGGGGAGTCAGGCCAAGAGATTTAGATATGGTGTGTCCCGACCGGGAGGTCAGGGATTCAGGCAAGGGCAGCCGGGCCCAAATCAGCAATAACAGGTTCCTCAGGGCCATCAGGGCCAAGGGAACAACGGCGAAGGCCAACAGGGCCAGCGACATCAGGGTCAACGACAGGGGAACGGTCAGAGACATTTTTTTGTCTGTGGCCAGCCAGGACATTTCAAGAGGGAGTGCCCATAGAGGGGAAGAGCTTAACAGCAAGAGGTCCAACAGGGGCAACGGGGACAGATGCCGCCAGCAGCAGTAGCACCCGCCCCACCGCAGCAGGGACAGATGCACTACGGGCATGTGTATAACGTCCGGGATGTTCCCAATCCTCCGACGCAGCAAGCACCGCCAGCAGTTGAGGGTATATTTCTCATTCATGGTTATGAGGGTAGTATTCTTTTCGATATGGGAGCTTCACATTCATTCATTAAATATAATTTTGCTAAACGAGGCAGACTACTAGAGGCCGCGAGTAGTCTTTGGATGTGTGTAAAGTCGCCAGTAGGTAGTGGGGCTACGATTCACTCGATTTGTCAAGGTGTGGACATTTTTATTGGGAGACTTAGTTTAGCAGCGGACCTCTTAGTGTTAGATATGGAGGGGTACGATGTCATCTTGGGTATGGATTAGTTGGCAGGTTATCAGGCGACGGTGGATTGCACCGAGAGGACCATCGTGTTCTCCATTCCAGGGCAGGAAATGTTTTTTATAGCAATGTCGCTACCTAAGGGAGGGTCACGCACACACTTGTATTACAGTGAGGAGGAAACTTCACAGGAAGTGGCTATTCCATTGGACTCAATCCCAGTGGTGAGAGACTTTGAGGATGTGTTTCAGGAGATACCAGGATTGCCACCTAACAGGGAAATCAAATTTTTGATCGATTTAGCACCGGGGACGAGGCCTATTGCTCGAGCCCCATACCGTATGGCCCCTTCAGATATGCATGAGTTGAGGGAGAAAATTCAGCAGCTGCTGGGCAGGGTTTCATTCGACGAAGTACATCACTGTGGGGTGCACCGGTGTTGTTTGTGGAAAAGAGATATGTCTCACTACGGTTATGCGTGGACTATAGAGAGCTGAATAAGGACACGATATGGAATAAGTATCCATTGCCTAGGATTGATGACCTATTTGACCAGTTGAGAGGGGCGTCTTATTTCTCTAAGGTCGACTTGAGGTCAGGGTATCATCAACTACGTATCCGAGAGGAGGATGTTTCGAAGACCACTTTCCTATCGCGGTATGGATCTTACGAGTTCAGGGTGATGCCATTCGAGCTCACCAATGCACCAGCAGTGTTCATAGATCTCATGAACAGAGTCATCAGGGAGTTTCTCGATCAGTTTGTTATCGTGACCATTAATAACATCCTGATCTACTCGTGTACCGAGGAGGAACATGCAGTGCACCTGCGTATAGTGTTACAGACATTGCGGGATCACCAGCTCTATGCCAAATTCGGTAAGTGTGGATTTTGGCTACGGGAGTTCCAGTTTCTTGGCCACGTGGTGTCAGACCGTGGTGTTGAGGTGGATCCAAGTAAAGTATCGGCGGTGAGGGAGTGGGGACAGCCCACGAGACCGATAGAAGCGCGCAGTTTTCTAGGGTTAGCCGATTATTATAGACGGTTCATCAAAGGATTCTCAAAGATTGCGGGCCCTTTGACGAATCTGACCCGGAAAGGGGTACCTTTCACTTGGAATGATCATTGTCAATTAGCTTTCGACGAGTTAAAGGACAAGCTGACATATGCACCCATGCTTGCATTGCCAAAAGGAGGATTAGAGTATCGGGTTTACACTGATGCATCCTTAGAGGGACTTGGGGATATGCTTCAGCAGGAGGAAAGGGCTATAGCTTATGCGTCCAGGAAGCTAAAGCCCCATGAGAGGAAATACCCCACTCACGACCTGGAGTTAGCAGCAGTCATTTTTTCTTTGAGGATATGGAGACATTATCTCCTGGGGGAGCAGTTCACACTATTCACGGATCACAAATCACTTCAGTATATCTTCAATTAGAAGGATTTGAATATGAGGCAAAGGCGATGGCTAGAATTCGTGAAAGACTATCATTTTGATTTTCAGTATCATCCTAGTAAGGCTAATGTGGTGGCAGATGCGTTGAGTCGGAGACTGACTGGGGAGATATCAGAAGTCTGGAAAGTGAAGTGGAGAGAACTTCGATACGAGGATGATGTAGCCAGGGCTTGCATGTCAGCATTATCCATCACACCCGAGATCATTATGCAGGTTGTGAGGGCTCAGGCAGAGAATCAGACCTGCCGAGATAGGGTGAGCCAGTTGCTAGCTGAACGAGCAGAGGGTTACTCAATCAACTAGGAGGGAGGCTTACGCCATCATGGGAGGTTGATTGTGCCAGAGGATGCGGAATTGAGGCACGTTGTTATGACGGAGTCTCATGGGTCAAGATTCGCAGTACCTCCCGGTGGGGATAAGATGTATCAAGAGATGAGGAGGCAGTATTGGTGGGCAGGAATGAAATGAGACATAGCAAAGTTTGTTTCGAAATGTACCACGTGTCAGCTTATGAAAGTTGACCATCAGAGACCATCAGGGATGCTACAGCCACTTGAAATTCCCTTGTGGAAGTGGGAGAACATCTCTATGGACTTCATTACAGGGTTACCGACATCGCAGAAGGGTCACGATTCCATATGGGTCATTGTGGATCGGTGGACCAAAGTGGCCCACTTTCTCCCGGTTCGCACAGACTTGGAGACGATGCGTTATGCGCAGCTATTCATAGCAGAGATTGTTAAGATGCATGAGGTACCGATAAATATTGTATTGGATAGGGACAAGATCTTTGTGGCCCACTTTTGGCAGAGTTTTTAGGAGTCCATGGGCACGGAGTTACGTTTGAGTAAAGCCTATCACCCACAGACTGACGGACAGGCCGAGAGAGTCAATCAGATGCTGGAAGATATGCTCAGAATGTGTATTCTAGACTTTGGGGGAGGTTGGGAGAAATATCTCCCTCTGGTAGAGTTTGCGTATAACAACTCTTACCAATTCACAATCGGCATGGCACCATTTGAGGCACTATACGCGAGACCTTGTCGTTCACCCGCTTGTTGGTTAGAGGTGGGGGACAACAAACTATTGGGGCCTGAAATTATTCAGGAGACACCTGCCAAGATAGAGCTGATCCGAGGGAGGATTCGAATAGCTCAGGATAGGCAGAAAAGTTAGGCTGATGCTTCACGGATACATGTGGAGTTAGAGGTTGGGGATCTGGTATTAGTCTGGGTGTCCCCTATGAAAGGGTTGATGAGGCTCGAAAAGAAGTGTAATCTAGCACCGAGGTACGTGGGACCTTTCCCTATTATCGAGAGGTTGGAGCCTATAGCCTACAGGCTGGGATTGCCGGAGCACCTTCAGCGGATACACGACGTGTTCCATGTGGCATCGCTGAAGAAATATCGCAGGAGCGAGAGGGCCTTCTGTCACATTCCACTCAAGGAAATTGATTTACAGCCAGACATCTCATATGAGGAGAGACTGGTTGCTATTCTGGACCGGAGCGAGCGAAAGTTACGATCCAAGGTTGTTCCACTAGTTAGAGTACAGTGGGGTCATCACAACGTTGACGAGTCTACCTGGGAGCGGGAGGAGGATATGTAGGAGCAATATCCAGAGCTTTTCATCACAGGTATGAACTAATTTTGGGGACGAAATTCCTTTGTAAGGGGAGGAGTATGTAACACCCCGCATTTTCATGCATTAAATGTTTGATTAATTCGGGTATTGAAAATTACTTGTGAGTCGTAATTTTAATTGAATTAATTAGGGAAATTTTATTTAAATATTAATCGGGGAGTGAATGGTTAATATTTACGGGAATTTATTTACTAAGTGAATAGTAATTATTTATTTAAGTCATTTCGAGTATTAATGACATGGTATGCACTTATCTCAACTGGGAGTCGGTATAGACAATAAGGGGTGGGGGGATAAGTATTTTCATAAATTAATTTGGATGCCAATTTTGAGTGTACAGTTGAGTCCGGATGGGCCGAGATAGTCAGAAAAGTGTACCTGGGGGTAGTAAACGGGTCACGGAGTATTTTTAGACGTAGCCGGGCCCACACAGGGGCAATTGGGTCATTTGGGCTTGGCCCATTAGCCAAAAAACGGGATTTAGGTAAATTAATGAATTAGAAGAAATAAGAAAACGGCTGATGTGAGTTTAGGAAAATGGTTAGTGTGCTAAGAAACCCTAACAGCAGTTAAAGGCAGATTTGGGGATCATAAGAAAGCCAACAAGGGTCATCTTCAACCTTGGAACTCATCTCCAAATTCAGACTCTACGAGCCTTAAGGCAAGTGTTAACTTGCTGTAGCATGTAAAAATGTATTTCAATTCATATTCATGTGATGTGTGTATTTAAGGAAATTCGTTTTGGGTGTTAATGGTAAAATCTGATTTTGAAGATAATAATCTGATTTACGGAATTTGGGTAAGGGTTTATGTAAAAATCTGAAATTTGTATGTTAATATATATCTGGTAGGATGTTATCTGGATAATTAGAAACGGATTTGATGATGGAACTTGGGTTGTAAAGGGGTATTGGGTTAAAGATGGATTTTCCCCAAATACAGAAATTGTAGTTAATGGACGAATTAATAATGTTGGTGGACATTCTGGAGGTCCCTAATAAGGTTTCTAACATGTATTAATGTTAAGAGGGCTTAAGGTTGCTGGTAGAGAAAACTAGGGTTTGGGAAAAATCGTACATGGCTGAATCTGTCTTCGCGAAGAAGACGAAGACCTGCTCGATCGATCGATCGAAGGTCTGGGGTCGATCGATCAATGGTCGACAGATTTTTGACAGTTCGCCCAGTTTTCTTTTATATGAAGGAAATTTTAATTTAATCTTTTTCCATGAATTAATTTGGTGAGAAATTTATACATGGGTTTTAAATCTAATTAATGGTGAATAAAGTTAATTAGAATTTGAAGACGACTTAGTGGGACAGCATAATTTAAATTGTTGGGTTTTGGAGAAATTAGGTGTGACACACTAAGGTTGAATTTTTGGGAAGGTGTTCGAAGGGATTAAATATGGATGTAGTGAACAAGTCCGGGGATAACGGTTGAGGAATACCGAGAGATAAATCTTATTTAGGTAAAGGATAAATAATTCAGGAGTCGGGAATTTAGACTCGGGTGAGGTTAAGTCGGACTACGAGAGTAAGTCCAAATTTTATGGTGGGGGTGACACCAAAGGTGACTTAATTAATTAATGTGCGAATTAATTAATAATTAGAGTTGGACCATAAACTCTTAATAAATTAAATAGGCTTATGTTACGAATTTTGTACATGGTGTAGCCGAGGGATTTTATATATATATATATATATACGGAGTGTGATAGTATATATATACAGTGTGTGTGCATTAATATCAGTGATTGAATATTATTAGTATATACTCTAGTGCTATAGGGGGAGGTTGCGCGTAGTGGATGAATCCCCTAGCTTGAGGAGTAGGACGAGTATAGTCCCAGGTCATAGCATCCGTTATATGGGTGAGGGGCATCTCACTTTCAAGGAAGGAATATGACCGCCTCCAATTCTTATGTTAAACTAAGTTAGTGAGCCAATCTAACTTGGATAACTAGGTTACGTGAATACACCTAGTGGGATAGCACTTGGGAAAATTTATATTTTGTGAGTATTTTTACTCGGTCAAAAGTTTGTATTAAATGTTATTTCAGTATGCTTGTGAATACTGTAATATGATTAAATATATAATTAGGTAAATAATTATATATGGGATAATTAATACATAGTGAAAAATGTATTATGTCCAGAACAGGTGTGAATGTTATATGAAATTAAAAGGAGTAATGATTTAATTAATTTTGACGTTTATAATAACTTAAAAATCATGAATTAAGGCATACTCGGTTAGAGTAGGTAAAATTCAAGGGTTAAAATAAGCATTGGGTCAGGAGTGTAGGACCTAGTAAATTAAATGGAAATGTTAGTAGTTCACATTAGAGGAGGGGTGAGGAAGTCCTCAAGAGAGTGCGGCACAAACTAAAATATAAAGAGCATGCATATTTATTTATTACTGGAAGTTAATCATTTGTTAAATATTTTCAAATGTTTTTGGGTACTAACCCTTGCTAAAAAAAAATTTAAAAACCTTTTAGGTGTCCAGCCATAGGGATGCCAGGCTTGACTCTATTCCAGGTATCCTTTGGTGCAACACATGTGGATGTTGCGGGGTTTTTGATAGACGCCTCCTTCTTTCATTCGTGTAGAGACTCTCTAGTAGTTATCTGAGCTTGTTGCTCACAGTTCATTTATCAGTATTAGACTTGTTGAGATTTTCTTCTTATCTTTACTTGTATTAGATAATTGGACCGATGGTTTATTCGGTTAGGTATTTTATTTGTGGATGGTTATTTTAGTTAACTGTGATTGTGTATTTTTTTATGTTCCGCATGAGTTTTATTTAATTAATTGAAAGATAAAAATTGGCACCAGTTTACTTTTCTCACTTAGGTGGTTAGTAATTAAAAAGACGACAGTGATGCTAAGAATGGACCAACTGAGAAACCTTTTCTAACTTGATTTAGGACTGATCACCCGGGATTAAGGAGGCGAGGTGTCACACGGTCAGGGCTATATTCTTTTCATAATCTTCAACCTCTAATTTTTCTTTGTTGATTATAGCAATGTAGTCTCTTAGGCTCTCGTTCTTGCCTTATTTGATGTACATAAAATGAGTGGTCTTCTTTTGAGGTCTTACCCCAAAACGGAAATTGTGAATGAACCGTTCAACCAATACCTTTAATTTCTCAATAGAGTTCTTCAGAAGAGAAGTAAACCAGATGTTTGAAGCTCCCGTCAAAGTCCCAGAGAAGGATCGGTACTTCATCTCATATGGGATTGAATAAATATCCGTTCAACATTGGTACATCTTAATATGATGCATAGGGTTGGTACTACCATCATACTTGGGAGACACCGTAGGTGGTATGAACTTGGAAGGGGTTAGGAAGTTCACTATCTTTGCCACGAATAGGGAGCCCTCTGAGAACCCTCTTTCTAATGGGTCTCGACTTTTAATGAGGTTCCCTATCTTCTCTTCAAGACGTTGAATGGAGTCATTCCACAGCTTTACAATGTCGTTCTGGCCAAGGTTGTCCCCAGCCACCTCTGAAGGGTGAACTGAGGGTTCCTCAGCCACTGCACAATGTCGAATATTGACCTCATCTTGATCCCTGTCTCGTCCATGATGGGGTCGGCCAAGGTGAACCCGATGTTCCCCATCTCTCCTCTGAGAGCCAGCATCACTTTGTGACCTGGATAACCTCTATCTTAAGTCATTGACTGGGTTGAGCCTTTGAAGGGCTGGCCCTCTACATAAGCGATCAAAAGCTGACCCTCTTTGTTGGTCACCCCCGTCTCTTCTACCCCCACAGTCTCTACTCTATTGGGTAGGATGTACCGTATTATTCAAAACCTCCTACGGCTCCAAGAAATCTTCCGAAGCATCCTCTGCCTCAATATCGTCATACCTATCCTCAGGGTAAGGATTTCCTTGCCTCCCCAGACATAAACACCTAGGGTCAGCAACGTCCCTCCTCCATTGAGGGGTAGGTTGGTCTTTCAGCGGTGCCTGGGGTGGTCCCCTGGCTTTAGGATGGGGTTGTGCAGCTGCCGGAGTAATCATCTCCGGTGAGACCCCAGGTGGCCTCATCATATTTTGACTGACTTATGCAAATTTATCCTTCATTACTTGTTGTGTTGCGACTAAATATTTCAATGTTGTAGCCACCTCAGCTATTTCGGTTTGGGGTGGTGCCTAGCTGGAACTACGTCCTCCAATACTAGATGCTGGAGGAGGTGGTGGAAACTCCAATGCCATATGATAAAACTGAAGAGCTGAATAATCAAAAGACTGATGAGCTTGAGAACCTTAATGGACCTCTTTCAATGTTGAAACAATTCCACACGAAGGGGGAGAACTGGTTCACCACAAGAGTTTCTGGTGACGTCAATCTTTAAAAGGAAGAGTTATGTCTTCTCTTTCCCACAGACGACGCCAAAATGATGATGTTGTAAATAGCACCACCATGTAAAGAGGTAGTAGAGATCAAACAGTCATAACAATGGAAACAAATAACAACACAAATATATTGAAGGTGATGAGGAGAAAAGGAGAAACACACCAATATAAGTGGTTCGACAATTGCCTACGTCCACTGTGCATGTGAGTGTAAGTATCACTATAAAAAGAGGGCTCTAATGACCTTAGCAATACAATCACTCCACTTTCTCTCTCTACCCTGAATGCACCAAGGTTTGGCTAGGGTTGTAATTATCGATCATTTTCAATATTTAGGATGCCCTCTATATATAGTGCTTGGAGGGTGTAATGTACCCCCGAGCATGCAATGTTCATATGTATGAAGATCCAACCAATGTAGGGTTGACACCTGGTTGATCTCAACTAAATAATGATGACCTCAATATTCCTTGTTGTGGAGAGAATGATTTAGTTATAACAAACTTGTCCATGTGTTCGAAGTCATTCATGTGCATGTAGATGCTCGGCTGTCTTTGTTTGGTATCCACCTTGGCCTAGGTGAGTACCAGGTTGGTGAGGTACGACTCCCGCCTTGGCTGGGAATTAGAGGATGACCTTGGTTGGGATGCCAGCCGAGGTTATATATGTGGAACATCGGCCACGACCAATGTTGTCTTGCACTTGATGCTGAGCCTGCAAAGCTTTGTTGATTCAATGTGAAACTTGTAATGTCGGCTAAAGATGATGATGATGGGATTGTTCATTGTACCTAAGAGGCTTTTTCGACTCTCGCGTGGTGCCTGTAACGTCGGCCATGGTTGACCTTATGTGTAGTTGATCCAATGAAACATGCCGATCTCGGTTAATGCCTAATTGAGGGGTCATTAGTAACGTCGGTCGTGGCCAACCTTATGAAGGAAGAGATTGCTGATTGTTTGTCTTAAGCCCTTGTTACCTTGGCCGTCAAGCTGGTCGAGGTTGCTGCCTTCGAGTTGGCAGGTAAAATTTGGGCATATCACATAGTTGTCTCTCGAACGAGATGGCTATGTCGTTCGATCTACATAGTGGTCTCTCTCAAACAACTGTTAATGTCATTTGAACGACCGAACGGAATCGATTTTTTATAAAATACAACTCTAAACATCTTTATCAAAATAAATCGAAGTGTAATTGTTTTCAAACACTTTAAAACCATTTTTTAAATTATTTCCGTTAATAAAATAACATCCTTAACCAATTTAAAATAAATTTCGAGTCCCATTATATTTACGCATTCATACCTGAGTTATCTCAAAATGGAATTTGGTTTGAAGACAAAATATACACCATAAAATCGACATGATTAATTCCTTGAAGATTTGCCTCAACGTCTTTAATAAACTTAAATACGTCATAGTCAGTGTGAGATTGTGACAATAAAATTCTACCTACGACTCAAACGAATTTTGTTCTGGAAATAAGTTAAATAAACATACAATGGACGTAATTGGAAATTTTGTCCTTATATATGGCCAGAGGTTTTTCCCGTTAGTGATTTTTTTCCTTATATATTCGGTCTTGTGGTTATTTTACTGTTATGCATATTTTAAAATCATTGTCTTAATTAAGGAGAGAAAACTTGAAACCTGAAACCTCGTAAATACTTTGTCACATAGAAGTTTGGATTGTTTACCCTTTTGATAATAACAAATTACTAATATTTTTAAATTAGACTAATTAACGAGAGACACACTCTCAACTATTATTAGAGTGGGTTTGAAATGTTTTAGGTATTATAACACTGGATAGATTTTTTTTGTGTTTATTAGATGGAAGTTCAACCCTTCGACCTCCTCCATTTTATGGTATCAAGTATTCCTACTACAAAGCTTGTATGTCCTCATACTTTATGTCTATGGATGATAAAATATGGAATAGTATTATTTTATATGGAAATGTCCCATGGTTGTTTTCGATAATGTCCGTATTGAAAAGTTTAGATCTAGTTAGGATGATAATTATATTAAGGAAAGTGGGTGGAACATAAATGTACTCAATACCATTTTGGGTTGTGTATCTCTTATTGAACTTGACGTAAATTTACTTGTACAATGTCTAAGGAGGCATAAGAAATATTATGGATGACCGAAGAAGGAACTTCCACCATAAAGAACTCTAAGCTTTAACGATTGACCACCCATTTCAAACTTCTCACCACGAAGGATAACAAAACTTTTGATGAGTTCTATTTTGATCTAAAAGCCATATTAACTTCCTCCTTTTCTTCAAGGAAAACCACAAAAGAATATATAATTGTTAAAAAATCTTACGACCTCGCCTAAGTAAGTTCCATGGAAAAGTGGATCCTATTAACAAGGTTAAAGTTCTACTAAAAACACCCATGTGTGTTGGTGAGTTGGTTGGCTCTCTCCAAACCTATGATGCAAATTTTTTGTATTGATAAGGAATTCAATCGAAAGAGAAAAATAAATATTTTAAGGCTACGAAGGCATATCCTAGTTTGAGTTACCTTGATGTTAGTTATGAGGATATTTCCTTCCTTATTAAAAAAATTTTAAGACTTAGAAAAAGTAATTTCAATCTAATGGTGCTCCCGATAATTATCTACCTAGATTTGAAAATGGTTAAGTAAGTAAAGATATGAAGGTTGAATCTCCAAAACCCAATATTTATTTAACTTGGGGTGGTCGAGGACATATTTCAAATCAATGTCCTGCGAATTTGAGTTAATGAAGTCGAAAGAACAATCATCAAGACACTTTTGGTGATGATGAATCAGAATCGGATGATGACCCAGACTCATATGATAACTGTCAAGAAAACATATATGCCATTTTCATGGAAGGAGATAAATTTGATGTGTTAGATAATTTAAAGGATTTTTATATTCATCATCCGATTATTGGATAAGTGATTACTTCTAAGACCGTTTTTGCACTATTGAAGTAGAAGAAGAAGAAGAAGAAGAAGAAGAAGAAGAAGAAGAAGAAGAAGAAGAAGAAGAAGAAGAAGAAGAAGAAGAAGAACAAGAACAAGAAGAAGAAGGAGGAGAAGAAGAAGAAGAAGGAGAAGAACAAGGAGAAGAAGAAGGAGAAGAGGAAGAAGAAGAAGGAGAAGAAGAAGAAGAAGAAGAAGGAGAACAAGCAGAAGAAGAAGAAGAAGAAGAAGAAGAAGAAGAAGAAGAAGAAGAAGAAGAAGAAGAAGAAGAAGAAGAAGAAGAAGGAGAATAAGGAGAAGAAGAAGAAGAAGAAGGAGAAGAAGAAGAAGAAGGAGAAGAAGGAGAAGAAGGAGAAGAAGAAGGAGAAGAAGAAGAAGGAGAAGAAGAAGAAGAAGGAGAAGAAGGAGAAGAAGAAGAATAAGGAGAAGAAGAAGAAGAAGAAGAAGAAGAAGAAGAAGAAGAAGAAGAAGAAGAAGAAGAAGAAGAAGATGGTGATGATGATGATGATGATCTTAAGGTCGAGTATGTTAAGTATTATGAGGATTCTATAAACCTTGAAAGTCAAAACATAAAACTCTCCACTATGATAGTTAATTTTGAAAAAGAAAAGTTCATGGTGAGTGAGAATAGTTTGAGATACTTTGATGCTCAACATGTGGTGAGTAATGAACCAAATTTAGAGGGAAGTATTTACAACTTTCTTCGACTTGTGGTTGATTTCCTTAGGAAATCCAGACATGAGAGTGGAATCTCAATGATAGACTTTCATAACAAAATCTCTTTACCTGAGATTGAACTACTATCTGTGTACACTCTAAAGATAGATTTTAAGTATAGGTCTCAATAGTTGGATAAGATGATATGAGGTACCAAATAATACTACTATTATAAACATGGTTTAGGTTTTGTTGATTGTGAAGATCTTTGTCTAATAAAATCATATTTTCATCTCAATGCATTTTACCATTTATAATTGGTGATTCTTGTACTATTGATTCATCCGAAAATATTCAGAGCAAGGTAAGTTCATGTTTTACCATTGTACCAGAGAAGGATACTTGAAAGGTTTTTTTTTATACTAGGGAAACAACTACTTAAATGCCCCATCGACCGCAATGAACCAAAATCCTTTAAGTTAACTTATTGTCATAAGATGTCATACTCTAGAGAGTTATGTGTTTTACTTCAAACCTCACTACCTTTAGATGATTTTAAGAGTGGTAGAGATGACGATAGGTAGGGAAAAAGAAAAAGGAATCCCCAAAAAAGTTTTCCAAGGGAAAGGAAAAAATTGACCCTCCCAAGGTGGTTTCGAAATCCGATCCTTAAATAGTGACTCTAGTCGTATTTTGAAACACGTTATAAATAGGGTTGAGTTAGAAGCCTTGAGAGGCCCTTCTAGAGAGAACTGTTCATCATATACTAAGTAGAGTTTGAATTGTTTATAAGTTCTTTAGATTGTTTGGTATACTCTTTTTAGAATAATATGGCTCTCTTTTCTACAATTAAATTCTTTAGGATATAATCTTTATTTTTGTTCATGCCTTGAGATTTTTAGCTTTGTAAAATATTGGTCTTATATGCTTATTTTTAATATTTTATCACATTTGCTCAAATGCAAATCTGCATGCTTAGTTATTGTACAAATGGTTTTACTTATGACTTTTATACTCCAAGTTTAGAATTCCTTAGCTTTAAATGCCTTGATAAATTAAAATTGATATCTTAGAGTGTTCATCATAACTCATGCACTTTACTTTGCATTATAACTTGAGTAATTTCCAAGAAAAAGTTAACGAAGGAATTTATTTTTACTTCTAATGGAAATTAAAAGTTCATTGTGATGTTTTGAAAAGGTTGTCATTGATAATCATGTTGTGTATGAGCTATTTTATTTATCGTGGTTGGAGTTAAAATGATATATATTTTAAAATCAAGATAGATGATGGGGTAAGGACTACAACTTTGGGATTGAAAGAACTACCTTACATTGGAAAAAGTTCCCCACCCTTTGTAATGATTGACTAAAATTCGCCATGTGAAAATTACAAGGGGAGGTCCAAGCCTAGATTGATTGAAAGACTAATCTTGTAGAAATAATAAAGTAATGATAGAACAATATATCATTTGGAAGGAGATCATTCAAGAGAAGCCACGCATCTTGATCACGAGATCAAATACCTCAAAGAAGGAATGTGGTCACTCGTAGGACCTCCCAGAAAGATTAAGATCAATCAAGAGAGATTGAAGGCACATTTTGTAATATGAGTTATGATTTACATGTATTATCTCTTATTGTTTAGATACTAGGAGTTGTTTTATAATAATTCTAAGATTGGTCAGGACCTTCGAAGGACTATTTCTGGTAGGACATGGGAGAGCTCACATTATCTATCGAACAACCTAAACCTCACAGGGAATTAGTTTAGAGGATTGGGAACAAGATAATGTTGGGTAAGAAATACCAACCTTTTTTAGAACACTTGGGCAAAACCTCTGTTTAATGAAACCAATAAATAGTCTGTCGAGACACCATCAGTTGAGGGACCTCACTTATAACAATTGTTAAAAGATGTCCTTTTCGTCTATCACAGTAATTCCATGTTGCTCGAACAGCCATCATCCGAAAGATCACATTTGGCTGATTAGACAGTTTCTCTCATATATTATCGTTTGCTACCTCTAATGAAGTCACGTTTCCTAACATTTTAGGAACTTGAGAAAAGTGGCACTTGAATGAGTTGGTTTCTTTAACGACTACCTCTTTTAAAGGAATGTCCCATCAACCATCAAAAAATAAACCTTTGCATGAACCTGTCACATCTCAATCAATGCAAAGGGACTCTTAGTAACACACACTAGAAAAAAAAAGTCTTTTTACAACGTCAAAAAAGTGTCATACAAATCTATTTACGTCACTTTTAATTACAATAAAAAAACGTCTTAAAAGCCACCATCATAAAAATTTTAAAAAAACGTCTTAAAAATTAGACTTTTAATACACGTTAATTACAAGGGTTGAAAATAATTAAAAAAAGTCTTAAAAATAATTTTTTTTTAAATGCGTTATTTACAAGGCTTGCAAAATTTTCCTCACTACTTACCACTTGTCCAAAAGCGACCTAAATATGTTTTTTATGGGACACTTCACTTTGAATACATATCCATATATTACATTCGAAAGTTGTCCTAAGAAATAAAATCAACATAAATGTTCTCAAAATCAATTCTAACTAGTCATATCCATAAATACATTCAAAAGTTGTCATGCCAATATCTACATCCAAAAGTTGTCCTACCAATTGATACATGTTATGTCAATATCTACTTCCTAAAGTTGTCTTATCAATATATACATCCAAAAATTCTCATGCCAAAGTAATACATACATTTAAAAACTACATTTTCATCCAAAATATGTTAAAACCAAAAACTTCCATCTCAAATAAACTAATATAAACCAAATATGTCCTTGACATTCCACCACAAATGTACCCTACATTCTTTCTTTACAAAACCACTTTCCATAAACCTACAAAAAAATAAAGGAAATATTATAATCACTTTCAATAAGAAACCAATTTATGAAAATCCATATAACCAATTTATCAAATATATGAGGGAGAGGGGGAGAATTACTATGCTTTGAGGTGTCTTAAAATGAACTGAGTGAAATCAACTAGTACATCATCAATCTCATCCTTTGTGTATGTATCTTTCTTAGATAGCATGATCATCTTAAACAATCCAATAATAAATGATGAGTTTTTGAGACTTATATTACGAGATGATGAAAATAAATCTAATTAATTACGTTTGAATAAATAAACTTCCAAGGACTATCTATTAATTCTTTCATATATTTCATCACATAGTATCCGCACTCAACGTTCGTAGGTATTGCGGGTCGTTTATTTCCATCAAGAGACAATGGAATGTCCCCACTACAAGACATAAATTTTATTATTAATTGTGAATGATTACTTACACTCGACCAAAGTAGAGATGAAATTTTACTCGAGCAATGAAATAGAACTTAGTTGCTTCATCACTTGGGTGACGCAAAGGGTCCAACCGATAAAAAGTTATCGAAGAGTAATCAATAAAAATCAACACCCAATGAAAACTACATAAGAATAATTATAACACTAAAATACATTATGCATAACTAATTAATAGTCAAAATATTAAAATGTAACAAAATCAGTTAATACTCACATTTCTTAAAGGTTGTAAGGAACAAAATCTATATGATTTCTGCTTGCATGTTCCAATCTTTCAGTGAGAAATTGATATATATTCACATGGTATATAGAACTAATGGATTAAGGATTGAGAAATTTAGTGTTTCCTCGAGAGCTTGGAAACATATCATATAAGTGCCTATATAAGAAAACAAACAAATGTTATGGAAAAATTAGTGATTGGTTGAAAATAATTTTAATCTCATACCTCATGTATGCAACAATAATTATGACATCTACGGGCTTCATCGCACAACACTCAAACATGTATTTCTTGAAGACAAATATCTCGAGATTATCATCTCCAAATATTTCCTTCACAAGTGGAATCATAATCTGATTTGCCTTCATATTTTGTAATGATTGTGTGAAGGAAAAAACCATAACGTGATCACCAACAGATTTCTCACTTTCTTATTTCTCACCGCCACGATTGTTCTTTTTGTTCTATTTTGGATAATAAACAAATACAATGTCAGTTAATGGGATATTTAATGCAATATATACTTAACGCTTGAAAATATTTGACCTCAATGCCAAGTTGTACAAACTCCTTCGCCCAAGCAACAAGTGAATTGAGTGCATCTCTAATTAGAATCGACTCATCGAGAACTACTATAGGTAGATAGGCCCTTGGTGAAAATATTTTTTTGATGGATACACGAATATCGTGTTTGCCAAGAGGAGTGTTGTGAATTTTATCATTTAAACCTTCCTTCTCAAACACTAACCCTTTTGCAACAATATTGGATTTCATATCAATTACCAATCTACGTTTTGTTTCCTACACAATCACATTATATAATAATGAAAATTAGAAGGAAAAAAAATTATATAACAATAAGTGTACTTTATGAAATATATTTTTGTAACATAAAAAATTATTGAGTCATGAGTTGTACATTTCCAATATTAGATGTGGAATGTGGCCATGTTGTTTCAGTGTTTCCATCAGCTTTGAGCTATGATAATCCATGATAGAATGATAGAAAGAACACATTATCATAACCAGAGTATTTTACTCAAATAACTGTTTAAAGCGTAAGTGTTTGAGCCATGATGATACCTTTCCAATGTTATATGTGAGATGTGTCTTTGTTGAATGAATCGTTTGGTTTCCATAAACTTTGAGCTATGATATTCCATGATAGAATAATAAAAAGAACACACTATCATAACTGAAGTATTTTACTCAAATAAATATTTGAAGCATAAAAGTTTGAACCATGATAATACCTTAACAATATTTGATGTGGGATGTGGCTTTATTGATTGAATCATTTGGTTTCCATGAGCTTTGAGATATGATCATCAATGATAGAAAAAATATTTTTTAATAATTGAAAGTTTTTTAATATAAATTTTTTAAGAAAAAAATGAGTCGTGGTTAATAACTTCACAATTTTAGATGTGGGACATGGCCCTGGTGTTGGAATCTTTGGATTGGCATTAGATTTAAGATGTGGTAATCAACGATAGAAAATAAAATTTATAATAACCGGAGTATTGTCTTAAAGGAGTTGAAGCGTAAAAGATTGGGTCGTGGATGATACCTTTTTAGTATTAGATTTGCGGTGCATCCCTGTTGTCTACTTCTTTGGATCACCATCAACTTGGAGCTATGAGTAGAATTAAAATTATTAAAAAATATTTACATATATAAATTTATTTTATAAACATGATAAAAATTTCCACTTTTTCCATTACCTTTGAATGAAGTGATGCACTTTTATCTGCATTTGAGGCAATCTCATTGGATGAGGTTGTAATTTCTTTTTTCTCCAACTCCTTCAATATTTGCTCTAGTTCTTAGTTTCTTTTGCAGTGCCCTTTATATTTCTCCTCTAATTCATTTGCATATATTTTTTATCCGCACCTCGGGAGTTTAAAATATGTTGTCGGGGTAACTCCAAAACCTACACTCGTAACTCGTCCAGAGTGCTCAGCTATACCCAATGCCATTGTAAGGATGTTGAAATTTTCTTCAATAAATAGGCTTTCATCCTCAGCTTCGTCTTATGATGCAATCTGAAAAAATCATACAATAAAGTTAGTCATGAAAACATAGTAAACATTTATGGGGTTTTCATATGCAAACTCACTATTTATTCAGCCACTGCGTTCATGTCATCATCTAGATAATGATCACCCCTTTTCTCATGAGCTTTCACCCATAAGAAACAGCGATCTTTTTTAAAGGAAGGACCCATTTCTTTTTCTATAAATAGAAATCACACAGAAGACTACGTTAATTCTAATTTCTTACTACGTCTTATCATAATAAGAAATAATTAATTTCATTTACTAAAACATACCAGCTCTGAAGTAAGACCAACATATCCTTCTTTTCTAAGCGATGATTAAACATGTGCTTCCCTCGCCTTTCTCTTTGAATCTTGCTTATTCTTCGAAATGAGACCAATAAGTTTATATAAATTTTTCAATAACATGTTAACGAGCGTAATAAAGATAAAGGACCAACAGGGGGAAAACAAGGTTAAAATCCTTTAGAATAATAGGGAAATAAATATAATACTAAGGAAGAAAATGATAGTAAAAAATAGTGGAATGGATAGGCAGATCAATAGAGGAATTGATAATCTATTAAAAGTTACAACAGAAGTTTTGATTGCTAAAACTAGACCAAACATGAGTATCGCATCAATACGTCTGTCTAATGAAGTGAAAAATAATTTTGATGCTCTACAAATTGGGAATTAGATTGCCTGCCTAAGCTAAATGTTGAAAAATATCTGTCTAAGAAATTTGGAGAAGGGATTGTAAGCCAAGGTGGTCAAACCAAAGAATGGGTTAAAATTTTTTGTAAAACCAACTCATTTAGTAAGACCACGCAAATGAATATTAATGATTAAGATGAGGGAACAAACCAACAAAAAAACTCTTCAGGTGATTGGCTCAATATTCCAGACCAAAGAAAATGTGAGAACATGAGGAATAAGACTATCATGGGCAAGGGTACAAATTCATATGTAAATTCTGGTAGAGAAGAAGGGGAAGTGGATGAGCTAATTTCTCTGGAAATTTGGAAAGAATGTGATCCACATGTGAATCTAAACTCAAGGAAAAACATATTTTATAACACTCAAATTATAGCCCAATACGAAGGCTATGGGAGAAGAGGCAACATATTCTCGTAGAAGATAATACCAATAGCAGTATCACTTTAGAGGATATTATGCATAATGATCCAGGGGATGTAAATAAAATAGTATATTATGTTGCGGGTGAAGTGAACCATAGGAGTATCAATAGAAAGAAAGAAGTCATTAAATGTGACAAGTTGGATTCTATAAATAGTGTGGATGGGCAGCCTATTCTCGTAGAAGACAATACTAGTAGGAGTATCACTTTAGAGGACATTATGCATAATGATGCAGGGGATGTAAATGAAACATTATATTGTGTTGCAAGTAAAGTGACTGATTTGAGTATCAATAGGAATAAAGAAGCTACTAAATGTAATAACATGGAGACTACAAATAACATGGATAAAATGATCAACACGGAATCTAAAGTTAATAGAGAAATTGTGGATATGGATAAGATTTTATCTATGGAAAGGGGGTTAAATCAGGAATCAAAGCCCATAATTTTAACATATAAACATAAGGCTCAGGATAATCAATTTTTATCTCAAGCCCGTAACACAAGGAATAATTGCATATCTCTCGAAGCAGAAACCTATTATAGATCTATCCATTCGAATGAGGCCACCAAGCTGAATGAAGCAAGGCACTTGAATGCCAAAGATGATAGTGTTAGTATGGGAGACAATCAGAATGACAATGATTAATTCTCCATAAAATCTGATATAATCAATTATAACATGGATTATAGCATTGTATACATAGTATATATATTGAATATACGGTCCTCACCCATTAGGTTCTTGAATCAAAATATCACTAAAGAAAATGAGATACCTATACTTAGAGGTTACATGCAAAACGGATGCTAGAAAACTTGAAGATATCATACAGTTATAATAATAATGTTGGAATTTAAAAAAAGTTCCAAATGATACTAAAATTGTGCCAAAGGCCAATCCATAACTTCAACCACTCGAACTTGACTAGTATATTCCCTTTGAAGCTCTAAAATTAAAATTTGGTTGGGTTAGCAGACAACTTTATTATACAGCATGACTTTTTATAAAGTACCACACATTCCTATAATGTACTTTAAATACCTTTTTTTAACAATATTGAGGGTTTTAATGAGAGGATGGAAAACTGTCTACAGGATCAATATACACAAAAGTTGAATATATGCATCCGGCTAAATACTACTTGAAACTTACTTTCAATTTTTCTTATTTTTGTAATTTTTTTAAAAAGTCAAATTTCAATGTAGATTCTTAGCAATTTTCACTTCCCTATGCTTGGACGATATGGGGACAAAAGAGACCTTTTATGTTCTTGACTCTTGATCACTAAAATCTAAAATTCAGGATAATTATATTATATCCAAGTTCCCGAGTTGGAGCGAGAAATGTTGCATTTGAGACTAAATGTATGGATTGATTGAGGAGGAGGGATATCCACTTACAACACTTCCTAACTACACTTCTATATATTTTTTTATTTACAGGATAAAAAGAAAAATGCAGATTTAAATGGGAAAATGAAGGATATGAAAATAATCTAATGTTTTGAAGTAAAATGTGGGGAGAGAGATTTTAATAATATTTCGGCTGCAATAAATTCAAGAAATCTAAGCACATGATAAGGTCTGTGTATTACTTTTCCAAACTTGTAAGTCTAATAAAAACACTGTACTGATGATTGAGATATTTTCTCGACCCCCTCAGACTTGATCCATTTGATCAGTATGTTCCGATGTATGAAAAATGAAGACAGAAACTCTAAGTCAAGAAGGGGAAACACCATCACTCAGTTCAATAAATTTGAAAAGGGATTAAATATATACATGGAAACTAATCAAATAAATTCTTCATAGAAAATCAACTGATGGCCAGTGTTATGATCATTGATGACCAATTTTCACCAAACACTTCAATGGCATTACCCTTCAAAAATTTATAAATGTATTTAGTATAATCTAAATAACAACCGATTTTATCCAACCGATTGTCCGTTTTCACTAAATGCCTTTGTGTGTTTATTGCTTATAAAAGACCACTTGAGCAATATCTAATTGATCGATGGTTGTCACTAAACACCTCAATCTACATCATCCACTAAGGAGTATTCATTAATATAAGAAAGTACGACTCATACAAAAGGAAATATACCATTCGTTCAAGTGAAGTACAAAGGAAGATCATTCATTCACATCAATAAAAATTAAGAAATTTATTGTTATAAAATAATAAAAATACTATAGAATGCAATGTTCGGGATATAAAAATAAAAAGAAGGGTTTAAGGAGAGGGGTGTAAGGCAGTACGCAGTCGAGTTCTTCACACATTGACATATTGAGGTCTTTGGCTTCAGATTGAACATGAGGCTAGGGTTAAATAATCAACCCATGATATTCCGTATAACTTTTTGAATGCAATAATGAAGGAGATGGAATCAGGTCTTCATCATCCCCTTTACATTTAGTCGAATCAAAGATGAAGAGTCCACATTTAGATGAGGAACCTTCACCTGATTTTCTAACTACTTGTATCCGTTTTAGAAGGATTGAAATTTTATTAGCCCCATATATGAAGGAGTAAAAAAAAATTAGATCTTACGCCACACATATTGAATATAAGCGCCTAATGCTTCTGATATTTCAAGACAAGGTGAGTTTTGTCATTTTTGTCTTAATTTTTGAGTTATTTATATATCTAGTGACCAATCATATCATTAGGGCCAATAATTGTTCTTCATTAGAGGCTAACTTTTAATTTATACTTATACGTCAGTAAAGCTGTTATTTTTACTAGTCTTTCCTTGCACAAGCTTTAAAGTACTTCTGTTTAGTATGAAACATACACAATATATAGAAGGTTTCAATGATTTGAAACATTTTCTACTAAGATATTTATCCAAGGTGTTTGATGTAGAAGGTGATGCAACAGTTATTAGTGTAGGAACTGTTTTATCACTGCTTGAAGCGTAAATAATTTATTTTGTACAGGTACTACTATATATGCCATTACCTATTTCAGAAGGTATATGGGAGTATGTGTCCATGGACTTTATTTTAGGTTTACCCCTCACTCAAATGGGGATATATTATATTATTATTTTGGTGGACAAATTCTCTAAAATAGATCACTTTATTGTCCGTAAGAAGATCAATGATGCCTCGGATGTTGCTAATCTATTCTTTGAATAGAGAAAAAATAAATTTACAACGAAATGGCAAAAATAAAAATATGGGAATAAATTATTTATTATTTTTACACCTTAGAATGTTTTTAAAGATTTTCTTTAATGAACGAATCCCAAGATGAGTGATTAATGAATGGAGCATACTTCTTTGGTAGACGTTTAAGAATCACTGGTATATCTTCAAATCTTCGAATCCATGACGTGAAAAGATGGGATTTAAATTTCCTTCAACTCTTAGCCATCTTCAATAACACTTGACTTTTGCTCCTCTAATCAATATCAAACTTTACCCAAAAATAAATAAATTAAACCCCAATTAAAATAAAACTACATCTGAACAAAATACATATCTATTATATATTAACAGTTAATAATTAATCAATATTTACCCGTATTGCACTCCATAACTTCTTTTTATATGTGTTTGAGACTTCATGCCATCTTATGAAATTTGATTGGAACAATGGACTTAACTAACAATATGTAATAACTCGACAATTCTATTTTATCAACAACTGCGTGGCCTTTATCGTTGACCAAAACCCTTACTCGTTCTTCTGTAGTTTGAATTTTGATCAATTATTTGAGCTTTTCTGGCCCTCTACCCTTACAATTGTCATAATTTTCTTCAATATATTCGTTTTCAGAAATCACGTTATGAGCATTATTTGAGTTCGCGTGATGTTGAATATCTTCGTTTTTCGGATCCATTTAAGAACTAAAATTCTGAATTAGAAACCAAAAAAAGGTAAGATATTTTGATTCATTTTATTTTCTTTAGGAATTCCTTTTCACATTTGTTCTTTCATGCTCGTCATAATTTCATTAGGGGAGAGAAAATGGGACTATGATTTCATTGGGGCTGATTTGTTTCTTTCTAACAACATGAAAAGGTTCAAATATTTCAAATACGAATGAAAGTAAACTGGGATACAAAAAGGGAGAGAGGATAGAAATATTACCTAACCAGAAATATTATATATGAACTCAAGTATTATTCGAATTGTGGAAGAAATTACCTAAAATAAAGTCAAAATAACATCTTAGATAAGCTTACTTTAAGTTTTGTCCTCCTTAAAGTTTTATGTCCATCAAATGGTTGATAGGCATACTAGCTAGAAAATAAATAAAAATAATAATAAAAAGAGTAGATTACCTTCGTATCTCTGATAACACAAACGATTACTAGCCCAATGTCCAATTAGATACTAATTCATTATGGGACAATTATTTTAAAAAGATATAAGTGTCACTATATACCTATAGATGTATATACATAGTTGGTATATACCAATTTTGTTTTCATTGTTACCATGATGTGTGGAAATAATATTTCATGTATTGATAAATAATTAAATATGTGTATGTCAGTTTTCCAACAATGACATCCTTCATGGTGGTAGTTGATAGAAGTGGTTATTATGAGAAGCAACTAAAAGATAATATATGGAACCTAAAGATCCAAAATTTAGAGAACATCATGAATCGACTTAATTAATCGGTAAGTCATTCAAAGGACATGCATATAAAACACAAATAGATGTCAAATAAAGTTGCTAGTAAGCATTAAGAAATCAAAACAAAATATAGTGAATTGAAATAAACAATAAGGAATTGATTCACTTTTAATTTAATGTCCAAATACAACAAACACAAAACCAAATAAGAAATATGTTCCCTAATAACACCCAATCAAATAGAATACTTACAATTCACATAAAAGGATAAATATTTAAGAAGATGATATTTGATTGTCAATCCAAGTCCCCTCAGCATCTTCATGTGCATAATTTGATGAACTTTCATCAATGACATCAAAAGATTCAACATTGGGAAATACACTCATTTGAGTGTCATTTCCACCACAATCGACAAACGTATCACCATTGTCCTTGTCATAATATTCCCTTTGAAGAGCTGACAGTGCAATTGAGCATTTAGTATCCAATAGATCAGGTACGTAAAATACTTGCTTGGCCTGAGAAGCCAAGGTAAAAGAATTAGATTTATGACCAACTTTACCAAGTTCGACCGAAGTGAATCCAAGTTCGTTTATCATGATGCTATTTTTGTTATCAACCCAATCACACTTAAATAATGGAATATTAAATGAAAAATAGTCTAGCACCCATATCTCTTTAATCACACCGTAAAAAACATATCTCTAACAATAGGTTTACTATCCTTTGCGCTAGCTACTAGCATCATTTTGGCGACTATGCTCACTCCACTATTCTGGTTAACTCGAACATCATCACGATCCTTCGTTTGATACCGACATTTGTTAATGACATAACCATGATATTTTAATACATTTTGACGTGGTCCTTGAGCCAACCAAATTAAAGTGTTTAAGACAATTGTATTTGGGACATGTTGATCAACTTCAACCTGGTATTTTAAGAATATTAGTAAAAATAAATTATGACAACAAGACACATGTAAAATTTTAGAGTGCATGACCTATCACGAAACCCTTGAATAAAGGTGCGTTTATGCTCCTCTTCTAACCAATTTTTATTTTTTTCTTTACGAAAGTGCATTTTCGTCAAGTAATGCATATGCTCTGAACATCAAGTTATGAATTAGAAATGTTTCATATAGAGGAAATTAAAATTATATAGAGAATGTTTTATTTCAATATAATTACTCGATATAACGTTGATCATCATTAGTGTTATGTAACACATGGTAATGTGATTGATTCAACAACAAACGATCGACTTCAATGATATCACCACCCCTCAAAGGTTTGTCATCTTCTACATCATAAGGAACTCCGATTGCCTTTAATCCAGATAAGAACTCCGAAAAAAACTCGATTACTTCTTCGGCTATATAACATTGGGCAATGGACCCTTCTGGGCGATTTTTATTTTTCACATAATCTTTCAAAACTTTCATATACCTGAAAATCACTAAGGATAAGACTGCCATCATGATATATATTTGATTATAATGGAAAAAAAATTTAACATACTCACCTCTCAATTGGGTACATCAATCGAAAAAAAACTGGACCACAACGTTCGACCTCTCTCACAAGATGCACCACTCCTGTTGTCGTTCGAATAAGATGCCATCACGTTTAAACGAGAATTTTGGGTTTCTGACGAGATTCCATAATTTCTGTTTTGACCCAAAAGCGTTCAAAAAATTATATTTTAGCCCACAGTAGGTTCTGAATAATTTGGGTACATTAACAACGAATGAGACACTTGGGTTAAGGTTGGAAAATTATATGTAATTGATGAATAAAAATTATGTGAGCGATATCTACATAATAATAATAATACGATTAAGAGATGAATATTGTATCATGATGTCAAAGAATGATGGTGGAAATTATTTCTCTAACAAGCACATTGTGCCCATAAGATCCTTCTGAATTTCTCTTAATTTATGCACATCCACCACTTTCGCATAAAGAGCATTAAAAGAGAGGCATACTCTAATACGTAAATATCTCGCATGTTTTGGCAATACACCTCGTAAAGAAACATGAAGATATTTTTTCATTAGAACGTGATTGTCATTGGATTTGAGGTCATATAATTTTAAATCTTCCATAGAGACAAGACTTTTAAAATTCAAATAGTATCGATCTAGGACCTTAAGATAATGTAAAGTTTCACACATCATTATTTTTTTCCTCTTTAGATAATGTGTAACATGTCAGTGGCAGGTAAATCCCTTTCTCGTTAACGTATGGTGCTAACTCCTTCCTTAAACCCATCGTGACGAGCTCATTATGAATCTTCGCACCATCTTTTGTTTTTCCCAAAATGATAAATAAAGTCCCAATTATACTCTCGCAATTTTTTTTTCAATATTCATTACATCCAAGTTAGGTCATACTCGAAGATGTTTTCAATACTCAAGCTCAAAAAATATTGACTTCTTCTTCCAACATGTAGCATCTTCATTTTGTACACTTCCTTTATTCTTTCTCTTCTTTAATGTCGATTTAGTCCTAGTAACATGATTCTTTCCCTAAAAGACCTTAACCCCCCGACCTTCACTAATATTTATTCCCCACTCAAAGGTTCCGATGGTAAGCCAAACTCTTTCACACCATTACAGGATTTTTTTAATTTCGGAATGGATGGTCCAGTGGAAGATACCTTCTATGACACATATAAATGCACTTAGCACAATTTTTCAATCTCTGAGAATATATCTCTTCATTATATATTGAACAAGCATAATATCCCTTTTTAGTAGAACCCGACAAATTCCCATATGTAGGGAAATCATAAATTGTCGACAATAAAATAGCCCTCAGTGTAAAATATTCTTGTCGGTATACATCAAAAGCCTTCACTCCTTCCTCCCATAAAGTTTTCAGATCCTCAATTAGAGGTGCCAAGTAAACATCAATGTCATTTCCATGTTGTTTGGGGCCTGATATCAACATCGTTAATTGAGTATGCTTTCTTTTCACGCATAACTCCGATGAAAGGTTATAAGTATTCAGTATAACTGGACAAAAATTATACCTAGTGCTAAGGGTATTATGTGGATTAATTACGTCTATTGAGATATATAATCGAAGGTTCCTTGATTCCTTTGCAAACTCTGGCCACTTCTCATCTATTAGCTTCCATTGTGGTAAATCTGCTGGATAATGCAATCGACCATCAATTTCTCTTCCATTAGCATGCCACGTCAAATCTTTTGATGTTTGTGTTGATTGAAACCACCTTTTGAATCTTGGGATTGGTGGAAAGTACCATGGTATTATTTCAAGTGCACCCATTTCCCCTCCATCAGTCACATTCTTATTGACTTTATATCTTGGCGTTCCACAAGTAGGATATACTATTTCATTCACATACTTTTTTCTATATAGTATGTAATCATTAAGACAAGCATGTATTTTCTGATACTCCATCCCAAATGCAAACAAACTACGCTCTGCCGCCCTAGTAGATAAAGGCAATTCATTATCGTCTAGGAGAATATCTACAAACAACGTAAGCACATCTGAGAAGCTTTTATATGACCAGCGACTCTTAACTTTTATATTGAATAGTTTCACTATTTTTGCCAACTTAGTATACTTTCTACAACCTCCATACAAGGGCCTTTTTGCATCTCTAAGACAATTTTGGAAATAATTGTGATCTCCGGTGAAGTCTTCATTTATATCCTAGACTATATATGTTTTATTTGCAGCATCATCAATATTAATTCCATGGTCTTCATCGATACACTCGTCACATTTTTCACTTGACGGCTCTCCATTATTTTCTTCTTCCCCATGCCAATCCTACGTAGTGTATCTTGGATGAATTTCATTATTGTATATATGATACCTTATATCATTTTCACTCATTTTGAAGATGTTATCTCACTAAGTTCATTGGCACAGAATTGAACTAGGATCATCAGTGCCAACTTCAGCAAATCTTATAAATATTTTAACCCCATCCTTATATTCTTTGGATAATTTACACTTAGTCATCCAGGACTTATCCATACCAACCTTGGGTGACAAAACCTAAATTATTAAACAATCAGTTAGACAATGTGTATATATATATATAAAGATAGGTTGGTTTATGAAAATATGTACATTTTTAACAGCTCAGATATGTGCCACCTCCTTACATATTTTAATGGTTGAGATCATATATTTTTTCTTTTTACAACTCTACCCCTCAATTATTTGATTTCCACCTTTTTTTCTACTTAAGAACCTTACCCTTCAATTCAAAAATTCGGGCTTTTGGGTAAAAACACATCATGTGTTGGGTTTCCCCTACTTTTCTACCCAAACATTATCTCACCTCCCTCTCTCTTCCGTTTTTCCTTTCCCCAAAGAAAATCCTCCCCCTCCCGCCGCCATCTAAGATCCCTCCACCTCCCCCTTCCTCACTTACACACACGCACACACAAACACACACATTCAGTCACACACACACGCACACACACTATTTCGAATCGCATTTTTTTTTTTTGCAGGTTTGGTTCAAATTTGGTTCAAGGATGAAATTTGGTTTGGTTCAAATTTGCATTTTTTAGAGTTTTGTTTGGTTCAAATTAGGTCTTCTATTTGGATGAAATTTGGTTCAAATTTGTTCTAATTTGATTAATTTTGTAAGTTTCTCTATTTATTCTCTCTTCCACCACCATTCAAGGTATCATCTTACATAGGTTTCTTTTTAGGTTCGAAATAAGGCTATTTCATGTTTATTGCTTAATTTTTTCTCTATTCAGTGTCATTTCCGATTGATGTTTTGGTTACATTTTTTTCTACCTATGATATTTATTGATTGTCGTTTACATATTTGGGTGTGAGATTATTTATTCAAGTTGCCAATGCCAATAGTGGTTTCGTGTGTATCATGTGTTTACATATTAGGAGAGAGAGTTTATGTTTAGGTGTGTTATGAATGTGTGTGTTGAGGGAGAGAGTAACGAAAAATAGCATGGTGTTTTATGCTTAGGTGTGTTATGATTGTGTTTGATTAAATGCCTTTTAGCCACTATATGTCTGAAACATCAGAATAAGAAGTTATAAGTGGCCTTGCTTTTCTATTTGATCATTTCATTTCCAATTAAATACATCAAGTATTCCATTATTAATTCCTGAAATTTAATTTCTCTATTGTAGCCATATGGAACACTTGGGAATGGGTATATGCGGCAGAGTGTGAGTTCCCAGCTAAGCTCCATTTGCACTCTGAATTAAGCTATTCAGGTTAGTATTTCTTATGATTTATGATACACTACTTATTCATGTACAGAACCTAAAATTAACAGGACGACACATAGTAATTCTTATGATTCACGATAAGATTTGTATGACGACACATCTAGATTGTTAGTTATCTCAACGATATCTGACTTCACTTGCCTCACTCAATAGGGAAGAGTCCCCCCCCCCCCCCCCCCCAATTATCACACTATGGAAGAGATATTCAAGTGATAAGGACCACGCATTGATTTATTTTGCAAGTATTCTCAGGTATTTGAGAAAACTCCATGTATTGATTTCTAAAAGACAAGTGGAAAAGAAGTATTAAGTTGAAAAGCAAGAGAAACGCCTGTTATACAATTTGAAACATGTTGTAAAAGTTGAAAGGTATAAAATCTTATTTATTTTATATGTTTTGTTTTCTTAAACATCTAAATGTTAGATGAAATGTCTATGAGACGTTATTTTTTGTTCATTTCCACACAATTCACGTGTTAAGAAAGTTTTGGTAAACAACCCAAACTTATACTCTATTTCATTGTTCTTTACTCTCCGATTTTTCATTATCCATGATGCCTCTCTTATCTCTTCTCTCCCCGAGCCACCACGCTGCTACTCCTAGGTAAGTTTGAAATAGCTTGGTTTTTGTCAAATGTGATTCTTCCTTTTTCATTCATTCTTTTGATTTCTTCCATTTCCATAGAACATTGAACCCCCATGATTTCTTCGTTTTTCAAATGAGGTTTTTCACATTTTTCATTCATTGGACTTTCAACATTGCACTCGGGTTGTGTTTCTAGGACAAATACGGGTTGATTTAGTTGGATTTAGGTTGGTTTTGGCCGAGGACACGTATTGTTGTTCTTGGTGCATTCTTAACCAAAAACCTATAGTTTTAGATGTCCCAACTTTTGTCTTTAAATAAATTGTTATTTTGGGTATCGTTGATGGGTTATCATGGTTTTTGTTTTTATATTGAGGTACTTACTAATTTTGTTTCTTGGTTTTACAAGTACTACTCATTCCCCCAATTTTTCAGTCTCACGTACATCTCATTATTATTGAAAATTTTGAATTCTTTGGTTGAAAATCGTTAGAGTCGTTGTTTCTTTTCCTTTTCATTAGTTATGTAAAGTCCTCTGTTTCATGTTATCTTATTATTTATTTCATATTGGGAATGAAATGAAATTACAGTATCTATATATACAATGCTCTGATGTTGCATTTTAATGACTTATGTACAATTTCAAATGATCTGTATTGAGATAATAATTCAAGCCTTGAACCTTCGAGCTTATAGCTCCTATATACCATCTATAGCTGATATATAGCTGCTATATACCAACTATATGCGATGTGTTTTTGTTGTAAATGCGATATGTTTTTGTTGGACCAATTCAATTTGTAAGTGTTCTTATTTATCTCCCATAATACATATTTGTTTGCATTTGCGTAAATAGTTTATCTTTCCTTTTTATTTTTTAAATGAGTTAAGACTTAGTTCTCCTGGAATTCCATTCAACGTATGTTTAGGAATTTACATACGTTCTGAAGTTGCCTAAATAGCTATTGGTTGACTTTTATAGCATCGATGGTCCAAAATCCATTCAAACTCTCGGGGTAAAATGAAAGATTTTGAGAATATTTCGAGAAGATTTTGAGAAGTTATGTCATATAAACTGCATATGTAGCTGCATATATATGCAGTTGCATATATATATATATATATATATATATATATATGCATATGCGTATATGCAAAAGCCCCCCCACCTGTTCTCCCTTCACTTCCCCCGCCACTGCTCTGCCTTTCTTCTCTTCACTGCCATCCCCTACTGCTAGACATCTATTCTCTTCACCTTGATACTCTGACCAGCCCAACTCCAAAGATAAGTTTTTGTTTTGTTTTCAGTTTTGGATGATATACCATCAATTCCTATTAATTTGGTTATTGCTTTTTCATTGTTTTTGTTTACTGCATTTGTAATGTTTTAACCGACCCCACCCCACCCCACTAAATCTTCAATTTTCATCTTATTCAATAGTTTTAGCTGATACATGCATTAATACATACATTATACAAATAATATTGCATTTGATATAAATTGAGTCACAATATCATTTTTCTTACAGATTTCGGTAACCGACAAACTTATATTGGAGAATTGGAGAAGTATATGTTGAAGTTCATATCGGTAAGTTCTCCTAATTTTTAGGTAGGTTCTTGAATTTTTTTCCAGTTATGCATATGTTTTTTATATGATGCATATCGACAGTGGTGCATAAATCTTATGTTGATGTTGCATGTTTTAGGGTGTGGGTGCCTGCAAAGCTCTGTGCACTGGACGGTGATGAGTGCGGTTCTTGACTCAACAAGTTACCTGGTCGACTCGATTCGGAGGAACTTATCAATAGTGGTTTATTATGTACTTATATTTGGGGTTTATATTTGATTATTGTTAAATTGGTGAAGTGGTTGAAATGAGGTCCAATATTGACCTCGAGTATTGTAGAATTGTTGTTGTTGAGTATTTTTTTTAAAACAAGGTGGATAGTCCTATAAATAAAGGAAATTATGCCCAATTTTTTTAAAATTAGAACAAAAATATTGTACATTTATTTAGACTACCTTTTTTTGTAATTTTAACGTAAACGAATATTGTTGCCATGGATTTGGGTTGTTTATTTATTATAGTGTCAACCGAGTATGAATATGGTAATATGTACTGTGAGTGAACTGAGTATGGGTTTTTTATTTCACTTTGTTGTCGGGTAACGATTTTTTTTTGCAATTACATACTTTTTGTTTTGCAATTAAACACGACATGACATTAAATATTATTGTTTACCTATCTCAAACACGACCCAATGTTTTTTTAACCAAAAATGAACTTTACCAAAATAAACACATGAGATTTTATTACCAATTGTGAACACTCACGTTTGGCAGATAGTATTATGGCCAAATTTTTTAAAATTATACTTTGTTTTGTCGAGGAACGAAATTTTTGTGGTTTTTTAATTACGCATTTCTAAAATTTTTGCGTTTCGCTATTACGTACTTTGAAAAATGGTCACCGTTTCGCGATTACGTACTTTGGAAAATTTCGTCTTGCCTTCAGGTACGGGCATACACTAGTGTGTGTATATATATATATATATATATATATATATAACCGTACATACTATTATATTACTTTGCCATATTCAATATTTTGTATTTTTCATCATTCATTATTAGTTTAAAATATGTACATAATAATTTGCCAATCTCCTCGTGAAATCTTAGACAAATGAAATTGAAGACAAATATATGTATCGATTAATATGGATTTCCTAATAATACATACATTCAAATGAAATCAAAGACAAGTGTATTATGTGCTAATTTTCAATTCATCATGTTTATAATGAAGCATTATATCAAACAAAACAAATTTTACATATATCAGAACATAAGAACACTAAGGCCCAGTTTGGTTGCCCAAATTGTTTGATTATGTAAATTGGTTCATTGTGAATTAGTGAATTGTAAATGAGTGAATTTGAAATGAGTTAAATCCAATTTTATACAATGTTTCGTAATTTGAAATTGATGTTAAGGTTTTATGAAAAAAAAGATAAAAACAAATCAAGTGAGAGAGGGGGAGGGGGAGGGAAGGAGAGAGGGAGAGGGAGAGTGCACATGCACTTTATGCGACTCCTATTTCAAATGGATTCATTTCACGTTTTTTGTGAAATGATCCAATTTAAGATTTTGTACATGAGCTAAAATGAGACAATTAATAAATCCTTTCATTAATGAAACAAAACACAATTAATAGGTCAATTTGTAAATGGATCAATTTATTAATGATCCAATTTACAATTTTGGGAAACCAAACGGGCCCTAAACAAATGGAAAAATCTTTTAAGGACTATCTGCTTACCTTTAAAAAAACAAGAGAGGGGAAGAGCGCAAACATAAAAAGCACGCCACAAACCCAATATTGAAACATATACTGTAGCATGTTAGATAGTTGGCTATTATCTATCCATACCCGAGGGAACGCAAGACCCAGCAGGTCTCTCAATCTCTAGTTAGCTTATAGTGCACATATATACTAGAGATTAGGAAACTAATTTTGATCAGGATTTCTACAAATGGAAGGAAAAGAAGACACTTGGAAACCGAAATTTTCTATTTTGAATGTAATTATCCTCTCTTTAATCCAAAAAATAAAAATAAAAAGAACTCCTTAGCACTGCAAAACAGGAGAAAGGAGATAAGATATCCCTATATGACACCTTTAGAGCAACAACAATAACCATGAGGGGAACCGTTGATAAGAACTGAAAGGCGGTTAGAGGCGAGGAGACATTTAATCGATGATATGAATGTGTAATTGAATCCAAAGGATTTTAGAGTATATTATATCACACCTTGTAGCTGATGTGATTTCCAAAAGTAAAACATTCCTTGTAACTTTTGGAATTTACTGTTGCATACTACATGTTTAATTTTTTTACTCTTTGAATTTTCATGAGTAAATACATGATGCCACTTGATCAAATATGTTGCATAGTATTTTTAATTAATTATGTAATGTTTGGCACCAATGGCTATAGAAATATTTTTTTTTATATCCAGAGGGGAAAAAAAAGAAATGTCCAAGCATGTTATAACCTTCTAATGTACCTAACATTTTCTATGAACACTTAATTTGTTTGTCATAAGAAACATCATATGTGGACATCATGCAGTATTGAGGTTTGATTTAGTATGATATGCCCATATAAAATTTGTTGGGATATTAAAAACATTATACACTTTTGAGGTATGAACAATACCTATTGAAATTACGCCTTTTAAAACACCGGTTGGGCATAATTTGATAATTATGTGGAAAACATATATCGCTGCAAAACAAATGATGAAACGTGTGATTAGATGAATCATTATAATTTTCAGTCCATCTATTAAAAAATCTTTTTTCATTCTTCTTGCAGTTGTTATATAAGATCTATATATTTTAGCGCAAAAATAATTTGTCATTGGACAATCTTCACTTCAATATGCATTTGTCATTCATTACAATGATCGGATGTACAAAATCCACCTAAAACATGTGATTTGATTGATATTAATTGTTATATATGACGTCTCATTTGCACCAATTTTATTTAGGTTGGTTTCGATGTTGTGAGGAAATTGTAGTGTTTACAGATACAATTGTGTTTTGATTCACTACTGTACTATACTTTGCAGTTCATTATTCATATATACGACTCAATTTAATTATTATTAGTGCCAACTAACATAATCATCATTAAAAAAAGTATCCATTTCCAATGGCTGGCATTGTATCGTTTAAATGTATGGGAAATTATTTCGCATAATAAATTCATATGGATGATTTCTAAAGAACCAAATTTCATACCGAAACATTTTTGACACTTCAAAAACTTAAAAGTTACAGGATAATGGACAAAAAATAGAATAAATGATACACGTTCCTAGGGTTTTTCCACTTCTTCTGTATTACTGACTTATTTATACCTATTTGACAAGTTCGGGGACAAGTAGGAGATACACTTTCAAACTTCTTATATATAGAAAATAGGTTGTACACGAATGGGTTTTTATGTGATTACTTTTCTTTACGTATAAATGTCTATACACAAAAGCATCAAATGAGGAAGTTGTGGTTTAAACAACTGTAATTGTGATATTACCTTTTTTATTTGTTGGTTGCTCAAACTCAGTTTGCTATGTTATAATTCTAGGAACCTTTTTTCGTATAAGAAATCAATTTTGTTTATTTATTTACATTCAGAAAGGAATTAAAATGGTGATTTAGTTAAAATGTCGATACACTTATATCTAAGTAAACTTATTATATACATAAGTATCTATACATTACAAAAGTATCTATACATACCTACATGAACTAAACACATACAGTAACTGCTCCAATTTTAGATCCTTTATCTTCTTACATGAATTCTTTACAATGTGCAGGCACTTGCTTCATTCAGAATTCGGTATCTATCGATAAGCTTCTCTATGAAAACCAGATAAGGTACATGAAACTAAATGAAATGATCATATTAGGACTTCAAAATGATATACGAATGAATTTGATGCTCTGCTTTCCCCCATTGTTTTCTCTGCATTTTATAAGTTCAACTTCATATCATATATGACATAATTTGTGTGACTTATCATGTCCTTACATCAATATAATTATATCTCCCGTTTACTTATGACCTGAAACATCCATATAACTAACTACGCTTGACCACTAGTCATTATAAAAATAACACTTCTCTGAGTAGTTAATGATTTGATTAGTAACTCTTAAATTGATGAGATTCAAAAAATCGCAAGGGAAATTGTTTATGATGTTACTGTCATTAAAGTTATGAAGCATGTTTATGGATTGACCCTGTTTACTATTGGATAATTTTAAATTGGAAATATAGGTAAGGTGAGGTGTGTAATATGTGGAATCAGCGACTACCCCTATGCATCTCATTATATCTCTTGATCGATACTATGTTGTTCCATAGTCATTATAAAAATAAAGCTTCCATGAATAGTTAATGACTTGATTAGTTACCATATAATAAGTTTTGAAATTGATGACATTTCAAAAATGGTAAGGGATTATTAGAAATTGATATGAAAGGAAATTATATGTGCTATTAATCTCATAAAATTTTATGAATTATGTCTATGGATTGACCCTATTTACTGTTGCATAACTTTAAACTGGAAATATAGTTAAGATGATGTGTGTACTATATGGAATCAACAACTACCCATATGCAACTCGTTATATCTCTTGATCAACACTATGTTGTTCTGTAGAAATAATAAGGAGATATGATTTAATGATTATCAACTTTATTAATTGTATTGATATAAAAAGACATATGCTTAGGTATGAAAAATCATTAAGGACAATGTGCAACATGGGAATGTTGAATTATAAATATAGCAGATAGTATAGACAAAACTTATTATTGCCAACATATTTGGGAATAGTTGAATCATAAAAATCTCATTCATCTCATCTGTGAATATGTTAGAATTTATATAAAAAAAATATTTTTCAGAAATCGTGGCAGCAGCTAAAAGTGAGAGAGGGGTGGTGAGGGACATAAACCTTATCCCATTGCAATAGAAAATCAAGAAACTATGAGATTTTTAAGACAACCCATTGTACATCAAATAAACACCAAAGTAAAACTATCTTCATCTTATAAAAGAATAAAGGAATTAATAAAACAACCGTCCGCATAGATTTGAACAATTTTGAAGACAATTTTGTACTAATATCGTCCATCACTTGATACACACATTCACCCTTAGAGGTAGGTTAGATAATTGAATCCCAGCTGACTTAGTGAGGGTGTTTCTCATCTTTTGAGTTTCACAAGGAATTAAATAGGGATTGACAGATGGAAATGAAAATAGTTATAGGTGCTTTGAGAATTAATAGAATATGGGTTCGAATGGCACCAAAACAGATCTGATTTGAGTGATCTTACCCCCAAATGAGAGAAGATTAGATTTCTATTCCTCAATTATAGAGTGGCGATCATATTTTCAAAAAGAGAGGCAGTGGTCTTGCCTTAAAAAATAGGAGCTCCTAGGTATTTAATGCGAATGACGTATGAGTGAAACCAGTACATCTACCTATGTACTTTATCCCTGAGGAAGTAGAAATAGCTTTGGGTGTGGTCTGGTCAAGGACTACACACTGCTAATTCCTTCTTACTTTCAGCAGTGTCCTTTCTCATAGTGTCCGACATTGCTTGCTTAGCCTTCAAAATTCTCATTCCAGTGGTAACTTGACCTTAGTCAGTGCATACATTTTGATCATTTAGATACATCTAACCCAGGGGGTGTGGTAGAGCGGAAGGGGCTCTTCCTCCCTTAACCAAGGGTCGGGGGTTCGATCCCCGCCTTGGGCATGGAGCAGCCTTAAATCTCTGGGCCAGCTGTCCCACCCATCGAGGTGCCTACAAATCAGCGAAGGGATTAGTCACTAAGTCGCTAGTGGATACCCTGGTGTAAACCAAATTTTGATACATCAATGATTTTAGATCATGAATGATATAATTTAGTTGTATCTTTGGTTTTATCCATGAATGGACACTCATAATATCCTATCAATGATGTTCTAAATTGCTAAATTGATGCCATATCTATATAATTATGTGTATGCCTAAGTCATTTGATCATCGGGATCTTAAATAATTATCTCATAGTTAATATAACTACATATGTTATAATAGTCTTAGGCATATGCCTCTGTTTATTACTCTGATAACATTATAAAATACTTGTTCAATACACTTATTTAAGAATTTGATACCGTATGCTTAAGAATGTGTGCTGGAGTTATGAAATTTATCAGATTCTTAAAAATATGTACCAATCAATTATTCTTATCGATTTATTTATTATATGTATATTTTTCAACCTTCAACCAATAAACATCCATATTACACTGTGTAAGGTTTAGGAATATAATACAATATTTCTACTTCCTTATTATTAACTGTAAACTATGATGAAGAACATAACTAAAAATGGATTTTTAAAATATCGTATATGTATAACAATAATAAATCACTCATTTTATTACAACATATATACATAATACGAAAATATTGAGAATGCTCAACTTATAGTATACATGTGAATATAAAATATTTCTATTTTTCATAGCATGATTAGTTGCTCATTCTCAATACATTCTTCATTCTGAAATAGTTGAGTTCTTTTCTTCTATAAATCCAATGAGATTCTTAATTACAATTCTGAGTACTTGGCCTAATTTTTCATGCACACTTGATTGTTAAGTCTACTATGCTAATTCATATGTCATATCAATATAATTATATGAATTCTTTATACGAGTAAAATTAAGTTTACTAAATATTTTTAATACATTTCATTCAACACATGTCGGCCGGCGCATCGCGCGGGGTACATGCTAGCGTAACAGAATTATATTATCAAATTAAATATATAACCATTAAAGATGGTTTTTATTTCACATTTATAACTATATAACAATAAAATGTCTTGGACCGAACACTAAACTAACCCTAGTACAAGGACACCGAAAAATTCTTTCTTTCTTTATTTTCTAAACACATTGATGTAATACCCCGCACTTTTATGGGAAATTAAATTTTCATAAATGGGTGTAATTTGGAAATTTGAGGAATTTCTCAAAATAATAACTTTTGGAGTTTAGGAGTGTTAGAGGATTTTTGATGTATGTTATAACTACTTTTTGGAATAAGTAGATGAGAAGGATTATTTTATTACACGTTGTAATTGAGTAAAGCGACAGAGGACAATATTTTAATGGGAAAACCCGCATGGAGGTCTATTGGGTTAAAATGGTGAATTGCATCCAAGTAACTCGGATGGAAATTTTGATTGTACGGTTGGTCTCGAAATGGCCGAGATAGTCAGAATAGAGTATCCGGGGGTATTGTCTAGGCTCCGAGAATATTTGGGCTAATAAGGACTCGTAATTGAGTAAACGAGTCATTTTTGGGTTTAATAAGGGATAAACCCTTTTTCTCCCGATATAAGGCATGGGAGGGGGAAACAAAAGGAATAAAAGAAAGAAGAGAGGAAAGCAGGAGAGAAAAGAGGAAGAAAAGGGAGGTTCCAGCCAAACTCCACGAGATTCACCCCGGGATCGTCGGATTTTATCCACGAGGCAAGTGTTTACTTGCTTTATTTATTTTGGAGCATAAATCTCATATCAAAATTTGGTATTAACAAATCAGAAGATTTTCAGGATGGGATTTTTTGAATCAAAATGGGTTTTCGGAAGTTAAACGAGTAAACCCCGACTTTTATCCAATTCGAGAAACTTAGGAAATTATGGAAATCGTTTGTTTGTTTTGGGTTCTAAGATGTTTAGAACCCATTTTATATGTGTATATATCATTGTTTGAGGTTGGAGGACGTTGGGGTAGTAGATAAAATCTTGGGAGAAGATTTAATGGCCGAAACAGCTTCTCGGAGAAGAAGCTGTCCGGAGCGATCGATTGATCGAGGGTAAAGGATCGATCGATCGACCATCGATCGATCGAAGGCCAAGGGTCGATCGATCGACCCTTCAGGATTTTTGGCAATTTTCGCCTAGGGTTGATTACATGGGATGATTTCCAATTTTAATTGGTTCTAGCTTATTCATTTGAGGAAATAAGTATTTATCTAGTAATTTAGCTCTAGCCATTTGAGGAAATTTATAGGGGCTAGGAGGGTGCTAAATTGGTGTGGCACTAAAAATCATATTTTCGAGGAAAATAATGGATTAAGAAAATAAAGGTTTGGGGTTCCTAAAATAGAGTGGGGACCAGAAAAATACTGTTAATTAAGTAAAATATAGACCTTGGGTTCATGGAAAATGGAATCCATGACTTATTTATTTAAGGGTGTTTAGGGCGAGTAACGCTTGAGTTGATCTTTCGGTGGGGATGGTGCATATAAAAATTAAGCACGAAGAGAATGTAATTATGTGTAAAATTGTGTGCGAGAAAATCCTACAAGGTGGATAGGATAAAATTGGGATATAGGCTAAAGAGGATTTAGGGATTGTCCGATACGTCTATTGACGATGGTCATTATAGGTGGTGCGATACTTATGAGAATTAAAAGAAGTCAATGGTATACTTATCTACTTAGTACGAATTGGTACATTAGGGCTTATGTACATGTCCTTAATTAGTGATTAAGGTGTGAGTTATACTTAAGAGAGAGAATACTTATGAGATTGGCAATTGTAGCCACATATACATTTGAGGAGTGATAAATGTATATATATATATATATGTGTGTGTGTGTGTGTGTGTGTGTGTGTGTGTATGTGAAGCATACCCCCTCTAATGCTATCATTGGGAAGTTGCGCGATGAGGGTGACCACCCTGGCTCGAGGAGGAGGGTGTGGATATTCCCCAGGTCATAGCGTCCATTGTTATATTATGTGATTTTTATTAGGGGTGAGACATGGTGGGTATGTTTCATCTCATTACCAGAGAAGAAGTATGACTGATTACCAGATGTTGTGGGTGGGTGTTGTCCGTGATTTGATGATATTGAGTCCGACCGCTGGTCCCCAGGATGTTATGTGAGTAATGCCCTGGAAGATGTTCGTTGGGATGGTTATTATACTTATGTGTGCAATAGGTATAATTATATACTGGATGAGTATAGTATATTGTTTGTGTAGGAAAACAAGACATTATATAGTAAGCTCATGTATATAAAGTGAAAAAGCCCAATAAAGTGTATTTTTCCCATTTTCAGTAAATTTGGATCCGGATGTATATGATAATGAATATAAAGCTATAGTATATACATACATATATATATTATTATATGTTTATATAGGTCTTATATTTATGTCATGTGCTGAGGGTCTAACGAATCTCAACGATCGACGCTGCGAAGTAGTAGTGTATCGGGGGGTTCCTTGTTTAGATTTCGCTTCGCGAGACACCCCACGCACGAACTGAGCGCAGTGTTGATAATGGAGAGAAGTTTAGCCCTTAGTACTCGGGTTGTCGAGGTTTTTTAGCAGACGGGTGAATTAGATTAGTTAGGCGCGATATATTAACTAGGATGTTTTAAACGAATGCGTTAGGCATGCAATTTTATAAGAGGGGTGAGGGGTATCTCATGGGAGTGCGAAACCAATTTAAATATGAGACAAAACTTGTTTTTAAAAATAAAGCATTTATGAACTTGCAAAATATTTTTACAACTCGTACTCTAACCCATTTTCCTATTTTTCTTTCTTGATATACACACACACACACACACACACACACACACACACACACACATATATATATATATATATATATATATATATATATAGGTGTCCAGACCCAGGGACACCTGAATGATGATTCCTTCGAGTCATACGTCTGCTGCAGCAGCTGTGGATGAATGCTGGTTCACTATAGACGCTTTTATCCTTATAATCTAGATAGGAGGTACTGTATAAACATTCGGGTTGATAACCCAACATTAATTATTTATTCTTTTATCGCCTTTCATGCATATTCGTTTATATTTTATTATTGTTCAACCGAGTGTTCGGTTATTTTATTTCTCCTCGATTTCATTTATTTAAGTTGTGTGATGGTTTTACTTTGTTGGGCTTTTTAAAAAGATTAGTTGAATAAAATTTTGACGCCAGCCTAATAGGTTATTAGTAATTAAATTGGTTTTCGACAGTTATGATAAAAATGATCCATATGCGACTCCTATTTTTAATTTGGTACAGGAGTGATTGCTCGGCATTTTATTAGGCAGGGTATCACAGATGGTATTAGAGCATCAGGTTTTAGTGTCGTTAGGAATCTATGCAGACGCACTACGCTTTCAGCGTTTCCTTCGATTTGATATAGAGCCTCAAGCATTAGGAGTGTTGATTCGTTTTGTGAGATTTTGTTCTCCTGCTATTACATAAGATTATAGTTAATCTTTTGCATGCTCGTTTGAGGTTCCTATGCTGATTGAGGAAGGGTGACCAGGGAAGGCCGTGATGAAGGCAGGAGGAGGCGGGGCTTAGCTGGAACATCTAGTTAAGTTAGGGACAAGGACCGCAGCAGAGGCCACTCCCCTTGTATCATTTGCTAAGGATTGTTGTGGCGATTACTAGAGTATAGTAGTCATGAGTATCCAAGTACCAATATAGAAGGAAGTGGTGCTAAACTTGAATTACCCGATAAAGTTAAATTATCTAGTGTAGCTAAAGAATTCGAAGAGGTCTTTGATAAGGACCATACGTAGAGGTTTAAGTTATACGGAGTCGGTGTATGTTTACATGGTGGAAGTAGAAGGATCGAGAGCTTTGTCTTAGAGTAGGTTATGAAAGAATAACCATATGTGAAAAGTTGAGGAAATTTTTTTTTCTCTTCTTTTCACTCACCCGTGGGAGCAATGTTGAAATAGTGGGAACGGTTACCACCATTTTTGGGGGAGCAGTATGTTTTGCACATAGAGGAATATTATGAATAGTTTCAACCGCGAGTTCATTTGGTTTATCAGTAATGAAGAGAATGAAGTCTATGGATCATTCACATAAGGATCGGTCAGATGTCGATCGAGAATCAAGAGTGATAAGGATAAGTAAGCTTTGTAACGAAGTAAGGTAGGTACAATGAAGAGAGAGACCTTCCGAGGAATGATAGTCTCACTAGAGAATGTGTATGTTCTAGGACCCCATTGGTGGGCATCCACTCGGGGAATTCATTAAAACGGGGTTGTTGAGGCCAATGGTGGAGTTTCCTTTTCATGAAGAAGTTAAGGGGAACTAGTAAAGTGATTGTCAGGATCGTGGATATAGAGTCCAAGATACTGACAACCTTGAATGGGTTAGGGTGACCCGAGATAAGGCATTGATTAAGAAATTTTTGGGTTCAGTTACGACAAGTGTATTAAGTCCGGGAACCATTTGGAGTAGCCAGAGAGATTGGCAAAGTTATCGTTATGAGTTTTACCTCAGATGAAGGAGGTATATTTGGTGTGACTAGATAGAGTCGCGGTATTTTTCTAACCCTAGATTCGTGTGTGTAATTCAAGCTTTGTGGCAGTATCAATATTAGATAAGGTAGGTCTATGTGTTTTTTCGTAGTAGCGGAGTTCTATTTTCTTTCATTCTCTATAAAATCGGGTGTTGATATTTCGTGTATATATCTAGTTTGAACTACTCATTTTATGAGTAAAGTACAAGTATGTTATTATTCTGAGTATAAAATATTCTTTATTGATCAGAACGATAGAAGGCTAATGATTGCAAGACTATCGTGTCTGCAGTTCTTGGGGTGGAATAGGTTATTGTTGCGATATCTCACCTGGTTACAGGTTGAGTTCGCCTTGGCTGTTTTGGGTAGATGGAACTTTGGTAAGAAGAGGTTTAATTATTATGATTTCAGTGTGTGGAGGACTTTTAGAGACGATTTAAGGCATGCGAGGATGTTGATTTCGTGAATAAGTTATATAGTGTGGGTGAAACATTATAGACTGAGAGTCGTGTGATGATGGTATGCTTAGAGATGGAAGTGCTATGGAAAATCACTAAAATAGTTCCCTCATTGCTAGTAGGTAGGTGAGGCAAGGTAAAGTAAATTGATTTAAGTTTTGTAGCTAGGCCTTAATGAGAAGGAAAATTCGAAGATATTATGTTTTGGGTGTGATGTTCAAAACATGTTTGAAGGGAGTAGGCATCTTGATTAATTAGACTTTCTTTTTACCCAGGTGAAGGATGAAGTGGTAGATGTACGTGGGTAGGTTAGTGAGGCATAATTTAGGATGTCCCTCTGATGTGCCTTAATCCGTTATATTTCAGTGACCGACGACGCGAGGGAGTAGTGTAACGGGAGGGTTCCTTGTCTAGATTTCGCTTTGCGAGATGTCCAATGCATGAAACCGAGCAAATGTCAGAAGTGGAGAAAGGCCTTGGGTACTAGGGATATACTTAGGATTATACTCGTTTTGTGTGGTTAGGGTAACGCGTAGATCATAGGATTATTAGGGAATATGTTCAATAGAGTTAGTAGCGTCGATATAAGAAGGTTTTGGAAAGTAAACCACAAGAATATTGGTTGATTAGTCCTAAGGAGAATTGAATTTGGAAGGTTGGGAGGACCAATGTGTGAGTATTAAATCGAAAAAATGAGGCCCTTATTTAGAGAGTGTGTTACGTGTCGAACGTTTACAATGGTTGTGCTGATAGGCACGAGTTAAAAGGGGTATGGGTGCGTTGGTAAAATGGGTATAAACTGTATAATTTGAAGATTATGTCGTGAGGCAGTATAAGTGGAATTAGCATGGGTTGAAAGGAACGTCGTGAGAGGTAGGTGATAATCCAATTATATAGGGCAATAAAAGATAGCATGCCCAAGATAAGAAACGACACTGACGAGAGTGGTCAAACGTTAGAGTAAACGGACGTTTAGAATCGTGTTTGGATGTTAGAACAGCGGCTGTAGGCTCCTCTTTCTATGTGGGGCATTAGAAATGATGGGTTCGATGTGACGTTATTAGAGTCACTATACGACTACGGTAGCAATATAGTATCATCTAAACCTGATTAGAAGTAAGTGATGAATGAGTGTATGGCTGAGAACCATTGGATTCGTTCCCCTTGAGGCATACGGATGTGGAGCGATCCTAGGATAGTGTTTGTAGTATTGGTTGTATCTAAATTTTGAGGATGAAATTCCATTGTAAGGGGGGAGTATGTAATACCATGCACTTTCATAAATGGGTGTAATTTGGAAATTTGAGGAATTTCTTGGAATAATAATTTTTGGAGTTTAGGAGTGTTAGAGGATTTCCGATGTATGTTATAACTACTTTTGGGAATAAGTAGACGATAAGGATTATTTTATTACACGTCGTAATTGAGTAAAACGATAGAGGACAATATTTCAAGGGGAAAACCCGCATGGAGGTGTATTGGGTTAAAATAGTGAATTGCAGCTAGGTACCTCAGATGGATATTCCGATTGCGCGATTGGTCTCGGAATGGCCGAGGAATGGCCGAGATTGTCAGAATAGAGTATTCGGGGGTATTGTCTAGGCTCCAAGAATATTTAGGCTAATAAGGACTCGTAATTGAGTAAACGAGTCCTTTTTGGGTTTAATAATGGGTAAACCCCTTTTCTACCTATATAAGGAAAGGGAGGGGGAAAGAAAAGGAAGAAAATAAAGAGGATAGGAGACTAAGAGATAACAGAGGAAGAAAAGTGAGGCTCCGGTCAAACTCCGAGGGATTCAACTCGGGATTGTCGAATTTTATCCACGAGGCAAGTGTTTACTTGCTTTATTTATTTTGGAGCATATATCTCATATCAAAATTTGGTATTAATAAATGAGAAGATTTTCAGGATGGGATTTTATGAATTTAAATGGGTTTTCGGAAGTTAAACGATTAAACCCCGACTTTTATCCAATTCTAGAAACATAGGAAATTATGGAAATCATTTGTTGGTTTTGGGTTCTAGGATGTTTAGAACCCATTTTATATACGTATATATCGTTGTTTGAGGTTGGAGGACGTTGGGGTAGGAGATAAAATATTGGGAGAAGCTTTAATGGCCGAAACAGCTTCTCGGAGAAGAAGATGTCTGAAGCGATCGATCGATCGACCCTTCAGTATTTTTGGCAATTTTCGCCTAGGGTTGATTACATGGGACGATTTCCAATTTTCATTGGTTCTAGCTTATTCATTTGAGGAAATAAGTATTTATCTAGTAATTTAGCTCTAGCCATTTGAGGCAATTTATAGGGGCTAGGAGGGTGCTAAATTGGTGTGGCACTAAAAATCATATTTTCGAGGAAAATAATGGATTAAGAAAATAAAGGTTTAAGGTTCCTAAGATAGAGTGGGGACCAGAAAACTACTGTTAATTAAGTAAAATATAGACCTTGGGTTCATTAAAAATGGAATCCATGACTTATTTATTTAAGGGTGTTTAGGGAAAGTAACGCTTGAGTTGATCTTTCGGTTGGGATGGTGCATATAAAAATTAAGCACGAAGAGAATGTAATTATGTGTAAAATTGTGTGAGAGAAAATCGTACAAGGTGGATAGGATGAAATTGGGATATAGGCTAAAGAGGATTTAGCGATTGTCCGATACGTCTATTGACGATGGTCATTATTGTAAGGACACAAATTTCCAATTGAGTCCATATATAGTTTTGGCTCAATTCTGAACAAAAATATTTATTCATAGGATAGTATGTAAATGTAATATTCTGAAGCCTATGAAGTGTTTGTTGAAGACGTAGCGGCAAAGAGTATAAAGCTTCATCAAATATGTCGGTTTGCGTGCCTCGTTTCTACGTCATCAATCATAGTTCCATGCTCCCAAGGTATGAATGCAATTATATATATATAGGAGCTTGGAACAAGTTTATTGGGTGTTAGGTTTAATAAAAACTGCGTTTTGTTTTAAGAAAGAATTAATTAAAACTTTAAAATAAGTTTATAACAGTTTTCTGGGCTAAAATCGAATTTTACAACTTTCTGGTTTTTCGTTCGATAGAGTCGTTCGAATGAGATTGTCGTTCGAACGAAAATGTCGTTCGAACGAACCTGCCAACGAGTTCCCACCAAAGTATATTGGTCTGTCGTTCGAAATGTCGTTTGAACGAGATTGTTCGTTCTAACGAGATTTCCAACGAGATTCTAACGAGTTCAGTCTGGAATGTCGTTAGAAGTCTCGTTCGAACGAGATTTCGTTCGAACGAAATGTCGTTCGAACGAGATGCCAGGCGGGAACAGTTTTTGGTAGTTTCTTGGCAGTTTTACACCCACTTCCCCACTTGGTTTTTAACCAACTTTTTCAGACTTTAATATGTGCGGGAATAACATTTTCCAACTTAACTTTTCCAATCTATTTCCATCTCTTAGAGAGAGTTTGAGAGCAAAATTGTTTAGGAAAATGTTCATGTTTTGAGTGAGATTTTTAGAGAAATATTTTCATCACTCTAGTGTTTACACCCAACTGAGTTTATTCCAAGTTCTTATATACTTATCAATTGCTTGGAGTTTGGCACCGGTTTTCTCTACACCGAATTGAAGAGAAGTTTTGGGTTTTGCTTCCACCACCCACAAAGAAAGAAGAAGTGTTTCTATGTTGATTTACCCACACGGAGAAAGGCTCCATGCTCGGTTGACGGTGACCATATAAAGTCCTATCGGTGGATTCCGAGACCGCGGTGGTGTTCCAAGGTTATCCGCTAGGAAGAGGTGTCTACAAGAAGAAGCATCGAGGCTTGAGAGGGATCGAGTCGTGTGTTGTAAGTCTATCTATCTTGTACTTGTAATTCCATATCTAGTGGATTTGTGGCTAGGGCCGTCTGAGGTTGTTTCCCGTCTTGGGTTTTTCCTCGTACATCGCGGCGTAGTGTGATTGGTTTATTTTATCTTGCATAAATAATTTAGAATGCATGCTTAGAATAATATCAAGATAAAATTTGGTTTAATTATCACACTCACTTTAATTGGGACTTAAATTAAATATTGGGTAAAGTTTATTTAATTCAAGTCATTTGCTAAAATTTGGTTTCGCCTAATTTTCTAATATTGATAAATATGACTTAGGCAAATTCTAGGACTTGGATTAATTAATCGGTTAAAGTGAATATAGGTGTCATTTTAATTTTTTTTCAAGGAAAATAAAATTCATTGATCTATTTTATTGAACCATCATCCTTACGCTTCCGCATCATCTTCGAGTTAAGGAAATTATAAGTTTGATTTTATTTGATAAAATTAAATTATCAAGCATCGGGGACTTTCAATTATAGGTGGTGCGGTACTTATGAGAACTAAAAAAAGTCAATGGTATACTTATCTACTTAGTACGAATTGGTACATTAGGGCTTATGTACATGTCCTTAATTAGTGATTAAGGTGTGAGTTATACTTAAGAGTGAGAATACTCATGAGATTGGCAATTGTAGACATATATATATTTGAGGAGTGTTATATATATATATATATATGTGTGTGTGTGTGTGTGTGTGTGTGTGTGTGTGTGTGTGTGTGAAGCATACCCTCTCTAATGCCATCATTGGGAAGTTGCGCGATGAGGGTAAGCACCCTAGCTCGAGGAGCAGGGTGTGGCAATTCCCCAGGTCATAGCGTCCATTGTTATATTGTGTAAATTTTATTAGGGGTGAGACGTGGTGGGTATGTTTCATCTCATTACCGGGGAGGAACTATGACCAATTCCCAGACGCTGTGTGTGTGTTGGCCGCGATGTCGGTGATATTGAGTCTGACCGCTGGTCCCCAGGATGGTATATGAGTAATGCCCTGGAAGATGATAGCATTAAGAGACTGCATCCTCGAGTTATAGGTCGTTGGGATGGTTATTATACTTATGTGTGAAATAGGTATAATTATATACTGGATGAGTATAGTATATTATTTTTGTATGAATACAAGCCATTATATAGTAAGCTCGTGTATATAAAGTGAAAAAGCCTAATAAATGAATTTTCCCCATTTTTGATAAATTTGGATCCGGATGTATATGATAATGAATATAAAGCTATAGTGTATATATATATATATATATATATATATATATATATATATATATATATATATATATTATGTTTATATGAGTCTTATATTTACTTCATGCGATGAGGGTCTAACGGATCTCGACGATGGACGCTGCCAAGTAGTAGTGTATCGGGGGGTTCCTTATTTGGATTTTTCATCGCGAGACACCCCACACACAAACTGAGCGCAGTGTTGAGAATGTAGAGAAGTTTAACCCTTAGTACTCGGGTTGTCGACGTTTTTTAGCAGACGTGTGAATTAGATTAGTTAGGCGGGGTGGCTTAACTATGATGTTTTAAACGAGTTCGTTAGGCGTACACTATTAGAAGAGGGGTGAGGGGTATCTCATGGGAGTGCGATACCAATTTAAATATGAGACAAAACTTATTTTTAAAAATAAGGCATTTATGCACTTGCGAAATATTTTTACAACTCGAGCTCTGACCCGTTTTCCTATTTTTCCTTTCTTGCTATATATATATATATATATATATATATAGGGACACCTGGATGATGATTCCTTCAAGTCAGATATCTACTGCAACAGCTATGGATGCATGCAGGTTCGTTGTAGACGCTTCTACTCTTGTAATCTAGATAGGAGGTACTGTATAAACATTCGGGATGATGACCCAACATTAATTATTTATTCTTTTACCGCCTTTCATGCGGATTAGGTTATGTTGTATTATTTTTTAACCGAGTGTTTGGTTATTTCATTTCTCCTCAGTTTCATTTATTTAAGTTGTGTGATGAATTTACTTAGTTGGTTTGTTTAAAAAGATTAGTTAAATAAAATTTTGACGCCAACCTAATAGGTTATTAGTAATTAAATTGGTTTTCGACAGTGATGCTAAGAATGATCCATATGCGACTCTTGTTTTTAATTTGATACATAAGTGATCGCCCAAGATTTTATCAGGCGGGGTGTCACAATTGAGTAAGCCAAAATTTATTTGGCAGCTCTTATAGGCAATTTATCAAACATAAGGCATGCCAAAAGAAAGAGAGCTACTAGACATAAACCAAAAGTGATGGTATATTTACACTACATTAATGAATTGTTGTTGTCGGGTAAAGAATATTAGCCCAACATCAGAGATGATCTTACCATTATTGAAGAACTAGAGATTATTATGGGTAAAGAATGTACCTTATTGATCAGTCGAAATGCTGTTGAAGCTTTACTTTGCCTTAAAATTGTAATGTAAAACTAGTATGCCATTTAATTATGAGTCTAGAAACACATATAAGAACAAGAAATGGAAAGACGAAATTAAGTTGCTTTTAATTAGCTAGAATTTAAATGGAAATTGAACAAACAGAACTGGGGTTGGAAAACCCACCTGATGTTATTACCCATTTAGTTCTTATCTATATGAGGAGATCAGGGTCAGAGGAGAAAGAGAACGTGATAGTTGATTTCTGAAGAGGAGAATGAGGTTAGGGATATGTTGAGGAGAAAGAGAGGGGTATAAGAAACGTAAGCAGAGAGGGCACGAGATTATAGGCAGCAGTTGAGCGAATTAGGAGGGATCGTGAGCGCGGGAGTTTAGATTTTAGGTTGCTTTTAATTTAAAACATTGTATAAATAACCAAATAAAATTTATTCAAGTGAGTTAATTACAAATAGGATGTAATATTAAATGTAAGAACACTCTTACAACGGTTCATTTTTCAGTGATGTAAATTAATTTATAAAAGTATCTTAAATATATATTTTTCTTCTAGTGACAAATAGTAATCCCGCCAAAACAAAATATCTCATGAATTTATTGCTCTATCTTAAGCATTAATTACAAATTACTCTTACCATTAAATCGTGTCAGAACATATAATGTTAGCAAGGTTACTCGAATGACCTTAGACTCATATAAATACTTTCGCTTATCTCCTTTTAAGGGGATCATCACTTCTTCTCCAAAGTCGATGCCTAGTTTTCTCTAAACACGAGCATTTATTATGAGTTTACCATTTTTTTATTATGGTCCTTGATCTTTATAACTTAACCACTATTTATTTATAAACATTGGTCTTGCCTCTATTGTTCCAAAGTGCTTAGTACTTCTCCCTCCAGCCATGTTGAATGTGGGACCCATTTCATTTCCTATAGTCAAAGAGCATTTATATTGTAAAAGTTTCATTTAGTATAGACTATTAGTTTTAAAGCCAATTTTTTGGGGACATTACATTTCACATTTATTGGATCAATCTTTGTGCACTAATCCTCATTCTGAGAACAAGTTATGCCTTACTAAATACTAGTTATATTTAAAGAACCCACCCTTTATAAGGAATGACCAAAAGTCGCCACATGAAAATTTTGTTTCAAAAAGAGATGTCTAATAGATTTCATCAGTCCAAAAATTGAGTACAACAATGATATGAAACAAAAAAATATTTTAATCATAAATCGCTATTTGAGGGAGAAAAAATGGTAGTTGAAGATTTTATTTTTTTTCAATGAAAAAATAGTCTTTATGTCTGTAGTATAAAGACAAATTGTTCAAAAGTTTGATTTAACATTAATCTTCATTCTTTATTTTACGGTTTAATATTCATATTGTTCACTTTTTATCAAGAGTTATGCCTTTAAATCACTTTGTATTTAGTTTGGCCTTGGGACTTTTAATGTTAAATTATTATTTGTGTATGTACTTGACATAACCATGAACCGTTGATGATCTTTTGAAATCTTATTTGATCATAATAATGGTATAATTTTTTTGGGACTAAAATTTGCTTTCTTATAGCTAAGAAATCATAGTGTACATTTCTTTTTTATATATGTGTTTAGTTTCACATATCGTTATTCTATAAACTTCTGCTACCTTGTTCGTTGGTACTTTTCCACAGCGAATATTTCCACCATTGATTATTTCTATCACTGAAGAGAATGCTTCGGGGATTGCTAAAGTCACCTAAATCGGGATTATACAACTTTTTACCTAGTTTACCTTTCAAAACCCCTTTTAACCTTAAAACCTACATACCTTCCTCCATTTTTAGTATCTTGGAAGCTGTTATTAGATATTCTCAACCTCATTCTAGGGGACAATCATCATCTCAATAAATTTATCTCTCCAAAAATTTTGATTTGCTACATTTCTACAGTAAAGGATTGGTGCTAGTTGTTTTGTTGGATTGTGATGATTTCTTATCTATAATCGTTAATTTTTACATGTCTTCAGAAAAGATTGATTCTCTAGATTATATGTTTTTCTTTACTTATTTTTATGGATTCGTATACTCTTTTATTTGTATGTGTTAGACATTAGGAGTGTTTGACTTCTTATAATTCATGAGACTATTTCTTATATTTTAAGTATATGATCCTTGGTTTATCTTCTGATTATACCATTCGTTATAGGATTATGCACTTTGTTCCCTTGTTGTGTGTGATTTCAGGCTATTCTATATGCCTCCAAAGTTTCACTCACGCGCCTCAACTTCCTCCACTTGTTCCACATTTGATGAATTATTTTTAGACGTGCTATGAATTGGGAGAGATCAGTTGATTTAGCTTCACTTTTTAACACCCATGTACCCCATTCTGGAGTTTTCCTCAAATCGAAACACATTACCCTAATATGGTGAGAGCATTTTTTTTTCAGTGCTTGTGGATGGTAAGTACTACATAGGCAATAGTGTTTTATCTGCCAAAGTGAGGAGAATACATGTTAATATTTCTTCTAGGTTGATAAGTAACCACTTTAGTGTCCTAAAAGGAAATCACCCCTTATATATACATGTAAGCAGATTATAGGCGAACTTACGAAATGCATTGTGTTTACTTTTTATAGTGGAAACCATTATCAGTCTTGGATTGAGCTAAATTATCCACAAGATTTTCTTGCTAAGGATTTTTGTATTCTGAATATTGTAGTGTCCTCATGTATTTTTCCCACATATCACCTTCACAACGTATCTTTCAGACATGCACAAAATTTTTGTACCGTTAGTATGGATGATTGTATGTGTGTTGCATGATTTGATCAGGTACTCGATCTTTTCTCACCCTTTGGACAATAAGAAAACTTGCATTTTTCCCTTCATTCGTTTAACTGTCCACTTGCTTTTATAGCTTGGGGTTCCTATTCTTCCAAATGAAGTTCAGTAAAAGCCTCAGTATACGTTGACCATCTAATTCTACTATCGGTTTATTGCTGATCTTAGCGACTATAGTGGATTGGCCATGCCACCTCGTGTTTTACCTTAACTAAATCCTTGTCCTACCTATATATATCAATACTTTAATGTATATTAATTTATCGAAGATGAGTTAGATTTAATTATTTCTCAGTTATCTTCTCAATTGCATTCTAGTTTTCTATCCGTCTTTCAGGACCATAGGAATACATTTTCTTCCTTTAGTTCGAAGATTTATTCTTTTTGCAATATCTTCCAAGACACTTTGAGATTTAAGTGAATATTGATGTGGATGCCTTTAAGGAAGCTCATAATGGTGTTATGGAATTATGTGATGTAAAGACTTTGAAGAAGAAGAAGAAGTGATGTATTTTATTTTTTGTTTTGTTTTTTTATTTTGGGCTTCTTTATTTGGGATTTGTTTTATTTGACTTCTGTTTATTATATCTCTTATCATCCTTATAACTCTTAAATGTTTATTGAAATTATTATTCACTTTTAGCATACCTTGTATATCTTTTCATATTATATTTTATATCTCCTTGTGTAGTTAAAATTATTGCTCTTAGGTCTAATTCTTTCGAATTATATCTTGACTAGACTTCATTTTAATTATTCACTAGACTTCATTTTAATTATTCACTCATTATATGATTCATGCTCTATTTGTTAGTTTTACTATCATGCTTTACTCTCTCAAAATTCTTCGCTTACTTTATCGCATTATATGCTTAGTTCTTTCCTTTGTTGCTTTACGTGACAAAAAGGGGGAGAAGTTTATAGATAGGGAAGTGTTGTTTTCAAAGCATGTTAGGTTTCTTAGAGACATTTGTTACTATATCTTGTTGTCTGAGAATAATTGTATACTTAAGTGGGAGTTATTTTAGATATATATGATATTCACATGTTCTTAGTTCTATATTCACATATCCATGTCAATCATATTTTCCTTATCTTGTTATTTCACATTGGTATTTTGATAAGTTTGTTACTCTGTGACAGGAAGCTATTATGCAAGAAGATATTTTGATCCATGAATATAGTTGAGTCTCTTGTTTGGATTACTTACTTGCAATAAATGTAATTTTCTATTTTTGTTTTTTCCACAGCCACGTGAGTCGTAAAATGGTAGATTTATTTAATTTTCTGGTAATTTTTCATTTTGAGTGTTTTTCTTGAATTTCATCATACGAGGAGATTATGAGACCATAGTATACTCAATGTGATCCACATAATAGATTGCCTTAATACATTGTCAAAACTGTATATGAGTCTTTGTCCAAGAGGTCCCCAAAAATCTTTATCAACTTTAAACTGGATTCACTCATGTCGAGCCTCAAGTACACCACTTAGAAAAGCTACTTAGCAGACTTAGATTCACCCCCTAGTTTAGTTATTTCTTATTTGAAAAATCTTTTTAATTAAACTTATTTGGACAAATTATCAAATACACTATGCAAATAAACTCTTCCTATTATAATTTATTTTATTAAAAATTCTGCCTTTTCATGCATTTTAAGTATGGGTATTCCTTGTTGGGAAAAACATACTTTGGGTTTTTTCACAACATATTTTTAAAATATATTTTTGGCAAAACTGAAAAAAAATACATGTACACATTCGCAAGTTGCTCTGAAAGTTTTGTCCCCGTGGTTTTTCTCTAGAAAATTGTGCGACCCTTTTGCTTCATGTTCATTACGACAAAGATATTCCTCACTGTAGTGATGCCATCAACTAGCGATCTTGACAACTGTCCAAAAGAAATTTTTGAGGAGATATTTTATTAAGATTCCATTTGTAAGTGTTCTAAGTACACCTTTTCGACTAATTGGACCTTGGATGTGACTACCTGAGACCATAAAAGCTTGAAACCTAACATATTAGCTTCTTAAATGCTTTTAAACTTATGGATATATAGTTGTGTTCAATACTCTTCGAAACCAAGAGTGAGAGTTTAAGAAAATCTTTTTGTTCATAAAAAACATTTCAAATATTTACGAGCATATTTTTCATTACTGTTGTTTAAGTTCTTCAAGACATTGATTTTGGGTTTTTCTTTTTGAGAAAACCTTAGAGATTTATTTATTTATCTTTATGTTCAAAATCATTTTCTGAACTTTTGTTCATAAGTAAATATTTTTTATTATCTATCTTAAAAAATCATTATGAGATTTAGAGCACCATACCCTTGTAATACACCAAATCAACCTTTTACTATTCTCTCATAATCCTCTATATATATTTTATTCTTTCTTGAAGGTTTCATTCATGGAAGAAGTTGCTTTAACTTTAAAGATGAAATTTTGGCCAAGTGTATTTGAAAACATTGTTCATGGATCAAAATTGGTGGCACTTGTGTAATGTTCTTCAGCTGTCAACGTTGTCCTCAGAGGATATGGTATGTAAGAGCTTTTAGTCGATCATGACAATATGTGGTTGTATGTATTTATCTTGTAGTTATAATACTCTCCAAACAGTGCATATGTCATTCTTATCGGACCATGTTTTTTTTTTCGTTAGTTGTTTTTTTCTTGTACATCTGGTGTTGTGTTTATTTTACTTTTATGTATCTTTTAGAATCATTGTCTTAATTAAGCACATAAAACTTGGATTTTAAAACCTAAGAAAATATTTTGTCACATCGACTTTTGGATTGTTACGTTTTCTATAATAACTAATTACTACATCTTTTCTTGATTTACATATATTAATTTTTATTTTAGTAGTTCTCGTCAAGAGCCACACTCTCACAATGTTACTATTGGAACATGAGGCCCCCAATTTTAAAATCTTTCACTTTCAAAATCAATTTCTTTTTAAAGATGCGGAATACAGATGGTTCAATTAAACAAGTACGTAAACACCAAATTTTAAATTCTTCGCAACTTTAAACTATACGCAAAATCAAATTTGTGAATTTTTACTTTAAGCCCAAAAATTCAATTTAATACAAATCCTATAACTTTGCCTAACAATAAATATTCAAATTTGAATAATAGGCCAAACCAAATTTTATCCAATAAAATTAATGACTTGAATCAAATTTAAATATACCCGAATTAAAGTTGCACCAAATTAAAAAAAAATAGTGATTTAAAACAATTTTATCGTTTTACCTAGGCAGGCATCCAATGTGAGTTTTGCAAAAGATAAAATAAACATATAATCACTACGCCGGGATGTACGAGGAAAAACCCACAACGGAAAAAAAACTCGGACGGTCCTAGCCTTAGGTCCACTAAGTACGGAATTTATAATTACAAGCAAGATGCCTTACAACACTTGACTCTACTCCTTCAAGACCCGATGCGTCTTCTTCTAACTACTTCTGCCTAGCCGACAATCCCGGGCTCCACCAGAACCTTGGAATCCACCAATGAAACTGTAGGAACAGCTGTCAACCACACATGTTGCCTTTCACCATGTGAGAATGCCGCAGCAAAACAAGGAGACTCCTTCTTTAAGGGATGTAGAAGTAAACCCAAACTCTCCTTTACGGTAGAGATAAATTCGGTGCCAAACAAACTCTCCAAGCAAGATTTATATATTGATAGATAGAATCTTGGATTAAAACAAACAATTGGGTGTAAACTTGGTTTTGTTCTTTGAATAAATCAATTTGAGTAACAAACACCAAGGGAACTTTTTATGAAAGAATTAAGATCACAAAACCTCTCTAGGAGATGGAAAAAGTTCTTAGAAAAATTATGGTCCCAAAGTCATTAAATTCTGTGAAAGAGTAGTAGGAAAGTGCTAAAAACTGCTAAAAACTGTTCCCACCGAAATCTCATTCGAACAACATTTTCGTTTGAATGACATTTCATTCAAACGAACTATCTAACAAAGTTCCAGTGGCAATTCGTTGGCAAACTTCGTTCAAACGACATTCTCATTCGAACGAAAAACTCGTTGGAACGACAATTTCGAACGAAAAAACAGAAAGCTTAAAATTTTGATTTTAGCCCAGAAACTTTATTTTAAAGTTTTAAATAATCCTTCTGAAAATAAACATCAGCTTAAAATAAAAGTAAACCCTTTATAAACATATTCCAAGTCTCCCTATATATATACAAAAATGCATTCATACCTATTGGAGACAATGGAGTATGATGTTGATGACGTAGAAATATGGCACTTGAAACACGACAATGATGAAGCTTTATAAGACTTGGCCGCTACATCTTCAACTCTTGCATATCATAGGTTTGGAGGATACGCACTTAATACTATCCTATGACATAAATGTTTTTGTCCGAAATTGAGCCAACACTACATTAAAACTCAATTGGAAATTTGTGTCCTTACAAATCTCCCCCTTTCGCTATTCCGGGACAAAAACAAAAACAAAATCCTAAAGGGTCGTCAAGTTCTACTAGACTTAAAACATATCCCACCCAAAGTATAAAATACATAGCTTGACTCAAAAATCTAAGGATCAATATCTTTGTCGACGATGAAAGTTGCCATTTAGAAGAATTCCTGCACACGTAAGCCAACTATCAAACGCATAGGGAATAAGAATATTAAATGCATATAAATTAAATACTCCCCATAAATTAATTATCCCCTTTATTAACTATGATCAACCCAAGAAGATAGCGCTCTCCCCATAAGTTAAATCTCCTAAACTTAGATAATATTGCAATTGGATTAGATACCATTTCTCCCCATATCATTCTCCCCCCTTTTGTTCAGGAATAGATAAAGGATAAAAAATTAATTTAAACATGATGCTTAGAGTGATAAGAGCATGAAAGCATATAGGCAACAAAAGAATAACTAATCCATACAAAGAGTAAAGGATACCAACTAAGATGCAATAAAATGATATCAATATGATACAAAAAGTATTAAGCATGTGATATCAATAAAGAATGCAACAAGATAGATACCAATCATGAAGTAGAAGCATAGATTGACTAGAAAGCAAGGCAAAGACAAAAAAATACCATATATATGTAGACATAATGACTATCAATAATGCACATGCACATATATATAGGTATAGACACCACACATGAAACAAAATACAATAAGTTTTTCTCACTCGTATGGCAAAAATGTGTCATATGGAAACATTAGTGTTGGGGTGTGAACTAGAAACAATTAAATTTAGACCCAGTCACTTAAAACATGTTCACGGAGTTATTAATTGATTGTAAACTTCATCACATTCGAATATAACCTCATGTGACAATATAAATTGAACACAATGAACAAACATACACAATGCATACAAGCCTAGACTTTTGATTATTCTACAAACCAATAGAGTTATGACATTGAAACTATAACTTGGATAAACGAACATTGTACAAACCGTTGATATACCATCCAATATCCCTCAATTTAAGCATATTAATTTTTGAATGACAATATCAAACTAAACATAGGCCTTGGTAATTATTTTTCTTTTTAATGCCATATTTTATTTTAGGCCTTTGAACCACGTATTTCTTTTAGGTCCAAACAAAGGGTGGCTTACTCGCAAAGGATGATTATTCCTTTTGGAGCCCTTCCCCATGCGCGCACACACACACACACACACACATATATATATATATATTATTTTTTTGTCTCACACAAATCTCACGTGCATCGGATTTTAACATGCACTAGTCCTCCTTGGTCACATAACATGTAGATGACAAGATTGGTAGGAGAATGCCTCACAAAGCTCAAATATACATGAAGTTATAGTTTTAAGAGAGTTTGTGCAAGTGTGAACTGAGGGATGTAAAATAGAGTCCATTATATCAACACACAATTCAACTACTCCATGTAAGCATGGTAAATAAAATTTTAAGGATTCACAATCTAAACCAAAAGTTCTAGTCAAATGAGAGAAAAACGAGGATTCAAACACAAACATATGCCACAAAATGTGTCTAAAAACAAAATACACAAAAAAAGCATTTTGAGTTTTTCAAAGTTTTTACCAACTACAAAAATTAACTCAAAAGATAAACAAAAATCATTTTGTATTTTTCATTTAATGCAAATGAAAATGAAAGAATAAAATTCAAAAGATAAACAAAAATTATAATTCTTGCATGTGATTGATTATGAAACATAGACTAGAAAGATGATATACAAAACATACAACTAGCAAAATATATATCATTAAGCACAACAGCTAGAGTATGTAAGACATGCAAGCAATTACTCATAAGATATGGCAAGAGAAGAGTCATGTGCAAGAAAGAGAGAACCATCAAACATAGGAAATATTGAAAGAAGCACATTTTCCATTTTAAACACTAATGCCCAAAAACTACCTAAATGCAATAACTTAGCGCTCCCGCTTTGATACCACTTGTTGGAACACGAGGCCCCCAATTTTAAAATCTTTCACTTTTAAAATCTATTTCCTTTTAAAGATGCGGATAAAGATGGTTCAATTAAACAAGTACATAAACACCAAATTTTAAATTCTTCACAACTTAAAACTATACTCAAAATCAAATTTGTGAATTTTTACTTTAAGCCCAAAAATTCAATTTAATACAAGTTCTAGAAATTTGACTAATAATAAATATTCAATTTTGCATAATAGGGCAAACCAAATTTTATGCAATAAAATTAATGACTTGAATCAAATTAAAATATACACAAATTAAAGTTGCACCAAATTAAACAAGAGTAGTGATTTAAACCAATTTTATCTTTTTACCTAAGCATGCATCTAATGTGAGTCTTGCAAAAGATAAAATAAACAAATAACCACTACGCCGTGATGTACGAGAAAAAACCCGCAACGGGAAAAAACCTCGGACGGCCCTAGCCTTAAGTTCACTAAGTACATAATTTATAATTACAAGCAAGATGACTTACAACACTCGACACGACTCCTTCGAGCCCCGACGCGTCTTCTTCTAACTACCTCTACCTAGCCGACAATCCCGGACTCCACCAGAACCTTGGAATCCACCAATGAAGCTGTAGGAACAACCGTCAACCACACATGGTTCCTTTCATCATGTGAGAATGCCCCAGCAAAACAACAAGACTCCTTCTTTGAGGGATATAGAAGTAAACCCAAACTCTCTTTTACGGTAGAGATAAATCCGGTGCCAAACAAACTCTCCAAGCAAGATATACACACACATATATATATATATATATATATATATATATATATATATATATATATATATATATATATATATATATATATATATATATATAGAGAGAGAGAGAGAGAGAGAGAGAGAGAGAGAGAGAGAGAGAGAAAGTTGGATTAAAACAAACAATTGGGTGTAAAAATTGTTTTGTTCTTTGAATAAATCAATTTGAGTAACAAACACCAACGGAACTTTTTATGAAAGAATTAAGCTCACAAAACCACTCTAGGAGATGGAAAAAGTTCTTAGAAAACTTTTGGTCCCGAAGTCATTAAATTCTGTGAAAGAGTAGTGGGACAAAGTAGTGGGAAAGTGCCAAAAAACTTTCAAAAATTGTTCCCGTCGAAATCTCGTCCGAACAACATTTAAGTTCGAACAACATTTCGTTCGAACGAACTATCTAACCAAGTTCCAGTGGCAAGTCATTGGAAAACCTCATTCGAATGACATTCTCGTTCGAACGAAAAACTCGTTTGAACGATAATTTCGAACCAAAAACCAGAAAGCTTAAAAATTCAATTTTAGCCCAGAAACTTTATTTTAAAGTTTTAAATAAACCTTTTGAAAATAAACATCAGTTTAAAATAAAAGTACACCCTTTATAAACATATTCCAAGTCTCCCTATATATATATATATATAAATTCATTCATACCTTTTGGAGACAGTGGAATATGATGTTAATGACGTAGAAACATGGCACTTGAAACACGACAATGATGAAGCTTTATAAGACTTGGTCGCTACATCTTCAACTCTTGCATGTCATAGGTTTGGAGGATACTCACTCAATACTATCCTATGACACAAATGTTTTTGTCCGTAATTGAGACAACACTACATTAAGAGTCAATTGGAAAGTTTTGTCCTTACAGTTACACTAATGTTCACTCACATTGCCTATGTGTTGCGGATATTCTTAGTTATTGGGATTCAAGAATCACCAACTGCCTTTTAATAGATTGTTATTATGGTTGGAATAAATATAAAATTATTAAAAAATATAATTATTAGTTTGTAGTAAGAAGTATATGAATTTCTCTCCAGTTGAATCTTAGTCAGTAGGGAGTTTTCCACTCCCAAACTTTATTTAGGTTAGCTAAGTGGACTTCATGCTTTATTGACTTCCTTTTATAGTGAGTATATTCATTAATATAATAAAGTACTATTAATAAGAGATGAAGTAATAATTTAAAATAAATAAAAACATGTAAACAAAGTATATGCGGAGATCTTACGTTCATTGGAACACATGAAGACTTGTGTATTTTAACTATAAATTAGCCTATGGAACAGCAAAATGTCCCTATCTTTGTTTTATTAGGACTTGGGAAATTAATAAACCAAGTATCGGGACTTGTCTCTGTCCCAAAATGGCAAGTTCTAGATCTAAGAGAAATCCTTAGGTTATATTAGTACTTGATTCCGTTGAAGCCCAAGTTAGTGATGCAAATTTTATTAATGGAAATTATACCCATTATAATCCAGAAGCTTTTGTTCCTCACTAGGTGTGGTTCTTTTCTTAGCATGACTTTGAATGTTGTACTCGGTACAAAATGCCTCAAAGTCATTCCAAGAGTCACTATTTACTTTCTTAAATGCCTACACATGGCTTGTGAGAGAAATGAAGAAGAAGAATAAATTGAAGGAGAAAATGTTTATGTGAAAATTTATACTTTGAAACTCAAATGGATGAGAGAGATAGGAATGGAAACACTTCATACCTTTAGCTTTAAGTAAGGAGTGATTGTTGTTTTAAGCCTTTATATCCCTTAACTCCAAAAGGTCGGTGAAGTGACTGTTCTCCTAAAAAGATATCCTCCCTATCACGCCCACCTAGTCATGTACTTCACACACAATTATTACTCACGGTAAGACAAAATATAATGTATAAAACCCTAAACATAGGGATTCTATGTGGATAGGCCCATAATTTTGTTCCCATTCAAAATAAGTGGGATGCATGATTGTAAATGCATTCTTAGTGGGAAAATTACGCCACGCGTGGATGGAAAAATAAAGTAGAATTGGGTCAACGACGCATAAAGATTGATCACTCAAATTCTAGTGGAAATTTAAGGTATTAAAAGTAGGGTAGTTCACATGGAACCTAAATAATTGGAAAGTCTTAGTCGTCCGATGATCATGGGCCACCTAAGGGAGAATCACCAAGGATAATGAAAACATAATCAGATGTATTCTAGATAGATCAACAACTTAAGAAATGAGGCAGAGGATGGAGGTCGACCACATCAAGAAACCTCAAATTGCCAATTGATAAAGTTAGGACTCTGGAAGCTACAAATAGACAACCTAAATGAAGAAAATAAGATATAACACAATCTTTTACTAGGGGTGGAAAATCGTGTTATTGGGTCAGATTGAGGATCGATCAGACGCGCTAAAAAATATATTTTAGTGACACGAACAGGACATGATGTCGTGTTATTTTTTCATAACCTAAACACGACCCGCTTATAACACGACACGATTAACACGATTTATAATTTTGATCGATTAAAGATGGATAATACAACACAATGGTGTGGAATGCTTGGCACAACACGATCTATACAAGATTTTTCCAATTGACTCTTCCAATTGCATCAAAAAAATAATTACATCACAATTTAATTGACCCTGATAGATTTTAATCTACTGTGCTTTTAATTTCCCCCCTAAAAAACCACAAACCACTACTAAGCATGCAAAACTAAAAATTATATAATCTCAACCATTAAAATTTCCAAAACATTTCAAACACAACTTAAAAATTGTTAGTGAGATTAAAATTGACAAATGTCGTAGTATACTACAAATATAGTTTTTTTAGCTAAAATGACACTAATAAATTTAAAGAGTCTTCAAAAGATAACTATTCTCCCCAGACCTTGCATTATTCTTTATCCCATCATCATGCAAAATATCATCCTTATGCAAAAAAAATATATATAACCATTAGAAGAAAACAAATTAGTAATAAGAATGAAACTAAAACATTAAAAATAGCATGTATTAACCTTGATAGCATCTAATGAATTACTTTTTTTGTTATCCAATTGTATGATATCTTTAGTGAGCTTAAGAAAATTTATTTTCGAATCACTTAATTAGTAAAAAATCCAAAATGATTAACATGTAAGAATATTTAATTTAAAAAAATTAATTGCAAAAAAATAAATTTACCTATAATGTCGAAACCCAATCTCTAATACAAATCAAGGCCTCCATGAATCCAGGCTTAAGTGAGATCCGATATCGATCAAGCACATGACCACTATTACTAAAGTCCGACCATTATGAAACCGTGGATATAGGGAAACTTAAGACATCATGTGCCATATAAACTAGATCAGGGTATCAGTATTGATGAGTTCTACAAAAACTTAAAACACCCAATTGTTTTGCTAAGTCATTTCTTAGTTCCAAATTAATCTTAAGTATATCTTTTGCATGGAAGAAAGTGATTGACTCTCATAAGAATATGCATCCTACAAAACAATATATTTGGTAAAAAACAACATCATATACTTGGTCAAAAACTAGACTTAGTAAAACAACAACATATACTTGGTAATAGACTTAGTAAATTCACCTCTAGAATCCTCAGATTTAATAAAGATGGATTCATTAAAGAGAGAAACATTTCTCACAGTAATATTCTTTCTTATGAGTGCTTTATCTTATTGGATTACAAACGTTCGGGGTGCAATATAGATAACAAATTTGATTTTTCAAAATCTTTTGACACAATTAGTTAGGATTTCATCAACCTTATCTTCCTTTGAATTTAGTTCCACTTTTGTTAAATGGATTCAAGTTATTATTCAATCTGCTATATTATCTATCTTGTTCAATGGCTCTCCATATGGATACTTCACTTGTCCAATAGGAGTAAGGTCAGGGGATCCTCTTTCTCCCTTACTATATTGCATAATTGTTGATGTCCTAAGTAGAATATTAAATCTAAGGTGGATCATGGTCTCATTAAGCCCCCATTTATTTTCCCGGAGGATTCACTTCTCCCTCACACCTTATTTATGATGATGATATCAAGTTTTTCTGTACATGCGATAACTCTTCTTTAAACTCCATTAATAATGCATTTGCAGAATATGCTTTCTCTTCTAGATAGGTCATAAATAAATACAAATGCTTAATCTTTGTTATCAAGGGAGATTCTTCAACAAAAGGTCCCTTTTCTTATGTTCTTGGCATCAAAGAAGGAGGAAATTCTTTCAATTATATAGGAGTTCCTATATTCAGAGGCAAGCCCAAATCTATTCATCTCCAAACAATAGTTGACAGAATCATAACTAAATTAGAAGGTTGGCAAGGAAAACTTATATCCTTAACTAGAAGAGAAAATATTATTAGATCAATCACTACTCCTATGCTGCTTCATTCTTTCCAAATCTATAAGTAGCCCTCTTATTTATTGAAAATAATTGATCAATGGTCCAAAAATTTCTTATGTTCGGGGAACATTACTAGGAGCAAGATAGTTACTGTCTCTTGGTGTTTAACTTATAGAGACAAGATGGCTGGAGGCATTGGTATTAAAAACTTTTTAGTTCTTAATCAGACCATTCTTCTGACACAAGCTTCGAATCTTTTATCTAAGCCCTCTTCTTACTCTAATTTCATCCAAGCTATATCTCATCCTCTCAACTAGAAGACCTCATACAAAATTATCTATGTTTGGCCTGGATTGAAAAAATTCTATTATTAAACTCCATTCTAAATGGATTGTGGGAGATGGGAAATCTATTAATTTATGGCAGGACTAATGGATTGGCCGACCCATCATTGAGATGCTTAATTCTAGTAATATTGAGCCTAATAATCTTAATACTCTTGTCAGCTATCTCATTCATGAGGAAAAATGGAATATCCCATAAGAATTTTCAAGCCCATTCACATCTTTATTTTATAGAATTTTTTCTATTCATTTACCCATTCATTCTGCTCGGGACACTTTTACATGGACTCTATCTAGTAATGGAATTTTGACTTCAAAACATGCTTATCATGTTCTTAAAAATAATACTAGATATGATTCCTATTTTAAAGAGTTATGGAATTCTTTCATCCCCCCAAAATTTCAATTATTTATTGGAGATTATTCCAAAACAAGCTGCCAACACATGACCAGCTCCAAAGAAAAGGAATAAAATTTCCTTCTAGATGTTCTTTGTGTAAAAATGCATTGGAAAAAGAAAATAACCTATTTCGTTATTGTCCATTTGCTAAAAATATATGGAGTTGGTTATTCAATGCATTTAATTATATTTTCTATCTTAAAGACACCCCTCTCCAGACTTGGAAGGCAATTATCAAAGTCCATTTCAGTTCTCAAATAAAAAATTAGTGGATTTCTTATTTTCTTGGATATCTAGATTCCATCTGGAAAAGTAGACATCAAACTATATTTCATGACAAACCTCCTTCTTCTCATAATTGTATTGCTTACATTAAATGCTTACTTCAATCCCTTCATTCCCTCATTCCTTGTGCAATGAACAACTCAACTCCAGACCTCTTTATTTTGCACAATTAGAGAACTCGTGATAAGATTAGAAAGTCTCCATTTATAGTGCCTGTGAACTGGGAGAAACCCCTTCAAGGGTGGATCAAACTCAACACTAATGGTCTTTCACTTGGGAATCCTAGAATTGTAGCTATAGGGGGAGTTTTTATGACATTTAAAGGTTTTGTGAGAGGTGATTTTTACTCTAATATTGGAATTCATTCAACATGTTATCCTAAAATAGTGGCTCTTATTATGAGTACGAAAATGGCTATGAAATTCAGTTGGAATAACATTTGGATAAGGTGTGATTTCACTCTTGTGGTAGCATCTCTCAGTTCTTCTTCTTTCAAACCTCCTCGGAATTTATGGAGTAAATGGAACAATTGCCTATATTGGTTATCCAATAGGTCTTATAAAATCTCTCACGTTTTCAGAGAACGTAACATGGTTGCTGACAAACTCTCTAAGATGGGCATTCAATATCATATCCTTAAATAATGGTGGTCACCCCCTCTAGAAATTTCTAACCTTGTTTATAGAGATGCCCTGCATGTTCCTAATTATAGATTCATGAATTGACTTTATGTTTTAATTCCTTATTCCTTATTTTGGAAGAATCTGTTGAATGTTTTTTTTGGGCTCTGTAGAGGGTCTGACTCCTTCATTATATTCTCTTTCTTTTTTAATAAACTTCTCTTCTTAGTCCAGTCTTAGGCATGAGTTCCATAAAAAAAATCACATCCTTATATAAATAATAAAAAATAGCCATAATAGCCTCATACTCTTAAAACTAAAATGGCAAATCATGCATTATAATGGCCATACTAACTAACTCCTGAAAAATTTTAGCCTCAAATTTAGAAGAGCTCATTGACATATACCTACGAGATTGTTCATCAACATTGGGTTACAACATTTTTATCCCTCCTTGGACATTTTTTCATATTATTCTCAAATAACCCGACTCATTCATAGATGCACACATATAAATTTTTAAGCATTTTTTTACATTTAGCTCTTTCTTTTCCATTATCACCAATGGGAAGAAAGTAAAGAAAAAATCATATATGAGACTAGCATTCCCTACATTGCTGATGTGAACCCTTTTCTATTTTTGTCTCTCGTTTCACATTAACTTCAACAACATCGTCATCCTCGCAAGAAGTATCGTCTTCATTATCAACTTAAAAAAATGATAACAATATTGAGGTAAATCACACCATCTGAAAAAAAATCACAAAAAATTGGAAATCGAAAACTTCAAATGAATAAACAATATGAAATAAACCTAACAAAATAAAATGCACAATCACCTGATTTTCATATGTTCATTCACAATGAATTCTGAAAATTTCACCCTTCTTTTCTCCCCAACAAGTTCAAATGATTTTGTGATTTTCTTCTCATTATCATTGGATAAAAAATATTTTGAGTTCATTTTGATTGAAGTAATTAATTCGCCTGACAAAAATGGGTGGGTAGGGGCGCTGACGGAGGAGGGAGAGGTTAAGAAAGAAATATGTTTGGAGCTCATGCGACCTAGTGTGGTGCATTGAGAATGGTTTGTCATGTACGCTGATGAGGGCTGGTGAAGTTAGAAGACGGTTGAAGTTTGTTTGTGGTTAGGATTTGATTTTTGGTATCTTTGTGAAGTCTCTCTTAATATTAAGTAAAGGTAGATTCATGGATTGTGATTTTTAATAAAAGCCTTCTTTTCTTAATGGGTCTATAGAAGGTAATAATAGGGTCAATAATGGGTTTTTAATCTAGTCCATAATTGGTCTTAATATGGTCACTATCATGTTTTAACGGGTCAATTTTCTGGCCAAAATTAAACAAGAACACGACACAAAGTGATAGTGGGTCCAATAAACTAGACTCAAACATAACATGATAAGTCGTGTCAATTTTGTGCTAATTTCGATTCGTGTCTTTTCGTGTGGTCGTGTTATTTCCAAAATTGCCACGTATATCTTTTACTCATGACTTGGGATCTCAGCTAGTATTTTCTCTTCCTCATTTCTCTATGAACAAACACAGTTGGACTTGTGTTCTTTATTATTTTTCACTCACATATCTTTGTGTTCAATATTATCTTTTCACTTGGATTTGTGGGACAAATTGGTATTTAGCATTATTATAGGATTGATATACCCTACAATAATTATATATAATGAAGACCATAAATTAGAAAATTTTAAAATATAAAAATCCAAATATTATAAAGAAATTCTACCAAAAATTCTAAAAACAATTCATAAATAACTCTGAAATTTATTTTGGAATATATATATATATATATATATATATATATATATATATATATATATATATATATATATATATATATATATTCTCATGCATCTTTATGTAGGAAAACAAAAAAAATCTATAAAATGTCAATAATAGGAGAAATTATAGGGCACATCATAAAGAGTGAATAATGGGTGTAATGGTGATATCCACATCACTTAGACACATGTTATCCATTGTTATTTCTAACAAATATTAATTATGCACCAAATTTGATACCGTATATTGTTGATGTAAAATACACCCACGCCATCATTTTTAGAGAATATTAGTATAAGTTTTTACATATACATCATTTCTATCACAAGTTATCCCTTACCATCACAAACCAATCAAAACATACATATAACTTATACCTATTTTAATTTCTTAATATATATATATATATATATTCTCGGGCAAGATTTAAATGACATCTTTAATATCAAATTCAATCGATTTATACCAACATAACTTCAATCAATATATGAAATCGTCAATTTTTGTTTATTTTTTTATGTTATCATATTTTATTTTTGACAGATTTTAATTTAAATTAGGGAAATTATAAATTTAATCCTGAAATTTTTGGGGATTTTTTATATGGACCTGATGTTTAAAAGTTAAAATGTTAATCATGGTTTTTGAAAATCAATTCAGTTTGTCCCACCATTACATTTACTGTTATATATATATTAGATATTGTGCGATTAGTCCGAGTCAACCATGTTTGTGATGGCTGCAATCCCACTTGTAATTTTCTTTTGGCCGAAGTCCTGTAACTTATCCTCTTTTGTAGGGGCAGTAGTTTTTCAAAGGCAACCCTCAATTGATGTTTTACCTACCTGTTTGCCACATCCTGTTTGACGGGAATAAATGAGACCTACAACTAATTGACATATAGATAGAATCGGGTGCTAAAAAAAATATAATCTAGGACCAAATGCTTGCTTTCCCTATATATATGTGTGTGTGTGTGTGTGTGTGTGTGTGTGTGTGTGATCTAATAAAATTTTGGCACATAATACCTCTTTTTAACCTTAGATAATCTCTTTGAAGGATAAAAACATCAATAAATAAAAAATAAAAATAAAACAAATACGAAATTAGGTGGATCAAAAGATTCAGCTCTCTCCCACATCCCCTTGCCCTTTTAACTCCCCCTCCACCCCCCAGTCGTCCACTAGTGGATCTTGAATATGATAACACATGTGTGCATTCAGAGACTGGTCGATGGATTGGTCTATCTCTCACAAACCAAAGTCAAAATCAATACAAAACACACTTCGCATACTTAGATCAAAGCAACACCAATATCCATGTCATATGTTTATAAAAGTTTGCAAACTTTATTGAGAGCATTCAATACATTGTACCAAATACCAATACCAAAAATGAAACCAAAAGCAGCAAATAACCATACCGCATGTAACACCCCGTATTTTTCGGATTATTTAAATTACATGCGTCACAGTAATTTAATTAAATTGAAAAATTAAGTGAAGTGAATAAATATTAACTAGAAAGAAATGGATTAATATTTGTGTTATTATATTTACTTGCATAATAAGTAAATTAAATTGTATTATTTTCTATGATGCCGTAGGAGGCAAAAGCGACGAGTTAACAAGATCTTATTTAGGACGCATGTGTGAGTTCGTATTGGGAATAAGATAGTAAATTGATGATAGGTGACTCAGATGGTTATTTTGAGTGTACGGATGATACGGTATGGATCGAGATAAACAAAATTATATATCCAAGGGTTGTAATCAGCTTCTCGGGACATTTTAAGCTATGCAAGACCCGTATGGGGGTATTCGGGTCATTTTTATATTATAGCGTAACCTAAAAATGAGATTAGGACTATATCGATGGATTGTAGATGAGTGAGGAAGCCAATGGATCAATCTAAATAACCTAATTTAGTTCACATCATGACTAGTGAATAATTAATTTGAACTTTGGGGTGGGATTTACATGTCAAAATGGGTTTTTGGCAAAGATTTCATGAAAATTATTTGAGAAATATATTATATGAAATCTGAGATGAACTATACATAAAGGTTAGAATTTTGATTTAAAAATATGAATTGGAATCATGATGGGAATATATGTGATACTAATTGATAAATATGGGAAAATAGTGAATTTTGATGTTAGAATTAAGATGTGAATTAATTATAAGAAAATTTATGTTGGATCATATGTTCAAATGGTTATTGGATAAATTGATATGTGAAAACATATATATTTATGATAAGTAATGTTAGAGATGATTCTAAGTGTAAGAATAACAAATAAAGAGGCCAAAAGAAAATATCAAAAGAGGCATAAACGAGAGGAATGAGAAGAGACACTTTGGAGAGTTTTAGATATTCTTTTTTAGTGCATTCAAAAGAGATTTGAGAAAAACTCAAAAAACATACTAGACCCAATTTCTCTTGTAGAATTCAAATATAAAGTCAAATTAGTGATTTGGATAATGTTTGGATCTGATTTTTCTGAATTTGAAAATAGACCTACAATGGTGGATTCTGATTGTGTTCGGTTGCCCTGTCTTGGGTACTTTCTTTATTTGAATGGATTTTGGTGATCGGTGTGACAACCCACTTAAAATAATAATGGGTGGCCAGTCCTATAATACTTTAATTCAGGAATCTCAGATGGATCAGTCTCAACACCAACTAACGATACTAAATAATATAAGACTAACTACCCGAAATCATATAAGCGAGATGTTAAAATTTAATAAAACATACCACAAACCACAAACTACAACTATAGAACTACAACCAAAGGTAAAACATACACGAGTACATGATAAAAGAAGTGCTGGAATAAAATTAAATGAGTATATACAAATGAATATACCCGAATAAGTTGTCGGGTCACAAACAGTACAACAACCGTAAAGGAGAAATATAAACATCTATAAATATCCCTTGGGTATAAACCCGATATACAGCATGAATCCTACGTACATTTACAAGAAGTAGGAAGCGACTACCATCTAAATCCCACAACAATCCGCACCTATTACGGTTCCCAAAACTCTGGATAGAAGGGCATCCGGTATCCCTGCGGTAGGACACCTGTAGTGTAATATATATATATATATATAGCAAAAGAGAAGCAATAACGGGTCAGAGCACGAGTGTAAAAATGTTTAGAAAGTGTATTAACCGTGCATAATAAATATAAATGCACTTATTTCATAATTAAAGTGGAGTCGCACTCTCGTGAAACCCCAACTCACCTCTCATCTAACAGCGCGCACCTATTCGTGTCCTGGAATCTTACTTAAGTTACCCCACCCATAAGGACAACCTATCTTTTAACAATACCCTAGAATCCTTCCCATTCTAATCACATTTATTTATATTTACACATATATGTTATATTAGGTTTAGTTTCAATTCCGGTTTATAATTTAATCAGTTAGAATTCTTAACATATTACCCATTTGCATTTGGTTTGAATCATATGATCTAATTTCTGAATAACATACATACAAATTAATAAGGACAAAACTTCTCTCCATTCTCAACATTGCACTACGTTTCGTGCTTTCCTTTTGGTTACTTTATTTAGATGCTTTCCTTTCGATTACTTGAATTATTGTATTATGACTTTTAGCTAGAGTTATTGGTTAATGTAATTATGTCTCCGAGTGTGAATTTTAATTAGTACATGGTTGATTATGTGAATGGAAATTTTGTGTAAGTAAGTTAATATGTTTTAAATTTTAACACTGGACCTAATAAGTTATTAATAATTAAAATGTTTTCGATAGTGATACTAAGAATAAACTAGTTGAGATTCATATTTTATTTTAGTAGAGGACTAATCAATTATTATTGAAATAAGCGGGGTGTTATAGATGGTAACAGAGCATCACGTTTTAGTGTCCTTAGGATTTGTGTGGACTTACTATGTTTTTAACTTTACTTTACTTTGATGTAGAGCCCTATGCTTATGACTGTTGATTCCTATTACGATTTACGATCTCCTAATATTATGTATAATTGATATGAAACTTATACGAGTTTGGTTAGGTTTCATATGTTGAGAAGTAGAGAATGACGAATGAGGGACTTTATGAGTACCATAGTAGGAGAGGCTCGGTCAGGGTCGCTAACTATTAGGGGGACAGTGATCGCAGTAGAGGTGGTCACTATTGTCTGTTAGGAAGATAATGATATAATGATCGTAATGGCTCAATAGTTTTCTAAAAAACACCATAGAAGACGGTTGTACTAATTCATACTCATCAAGTGCAGTCAGTATGGGAGAGACTCAGAGGGGCCTTTCAGAAGGGCCATCCGTTGAATTTTTAGAAAATGAAGACGCGGTAATAAATATCAAATGGAAGGAGAACATCCAAATTCATTTACATATAATGAAGTGTAGTGAAACTCATAAACAAATTTGGGTCAATTTTAAGATTGTGGATGCAGCGTTATAGTGGTGGGAGTTAGTCACCACGTCTGAAAAGAGATACACCTTGGCGATCAAGAAATTTTAGGTGTGGTTAGAATGTAAGTTCTTTCCATCTACTGTTTGGACAAAAATACGGAGGAAATTTTTAGACGTGTCATAGAAGGGTCGAACAGTGGCGAAGTATGAAGAATAATTTAGTTGTTTAGAAAAATTCCTACCCGATGAGGTAGATACAAGGGAGAAAATAGTCATTAGCATGATGATGGACTCACGTGTAGAAATCACCAATACTTATGAGGAAATCTGTCTTAGAAGACTTATGGTGATGTCGTCAATATCATACTTTTACAAGGTCAATATCAATGCTTCCATGCGAAGCAATATGAGAGAATTGGAGAGTCTAACCAACAGAGTAAGACTATATGTATTAGTGTTAGTGTGACACCACATAGGGGATGACCAATAGACGAAAACATTTACGAAATTATGATCAAGGGAATTAGGATTGAGTGAATGTTAATTTCGATAGAGCCATCAGGGGTAAAACATTATTCCACTGGGCTATCGGAGCCAAGGGAACAACTGGGGTAGCCATCAGGGTTGAGGCTACCAGGGCTAAGGAGTAATGCATCCTCGACATGACCAGTAGGGATAGAGGTAGGGATATTACACTGGGAGGTGTCTATGTGTGGAGAGCAAGACCATATGCATCGACCTTGTCCCTAACGAGTTAGGGGATAGGAGGAGGGTTCCCAATAAGGGCGACTGTTATAGCAGCTTTGGTTCAGTTTAGACGTGAGTACTATATTGAAGAACCATTTGAATAGCTGCTGATATTTGCAATTGAAAGTATGAGTTTTATCCATGGGAAAATGGGGAAGTTTTACGTGACACATGCGCATCACAATATTTTGTTAGGGCTAGATTTGTGCGTGAGATGGGTTTAATGGATGTATCGTTAGTATTACATTGTGTGTATATAAATACTGTCGGGCAGGGGGATCTTTTTGGTTGCATTTGCAGGGAAGTATTTGTGGACATTGGGAGGATATGCTTTTATATATCTACTCATTTTGGAGAGATATGATGTGCGATTATAATCTAGGGGTATGGAGTAGTTAGTGATGGCGGACTGTTACACTATGGCTATCGTGTTCTCTATTCGAGGGATGGACCTGTTGTTCTTGCGATGTCTTACCTAAAAGAGGGTTGATCCCCCCCCCCCCACACACACACACATATATATATATATATATATATATATATATATATATATATATATATATATATATATATATATATATATAAGAGACTTACGAGAGTATAATTGTCTTCTTATATTCGATCTCAGTGTGGATAGACTTTACGGATTTACTTCGTGGATATCGAGCTTACCGCTAAAAGGAAAAAGTTAGCTCGTTATTACTTTAGCACTGGAGACATAGTGATATTGCGAGCTCAGTATTGTAAGACTCCTTTAGAGATGTAGGAGTTCATGATTAGACTTATATGCCTAGGGGAAGGATATTGAGTGTCCCAGTTATGTGCTTTATGATATAGGATATTGATGACCGACGATACTAGGTGATAGTGAATCAATGAAGTTCTTTATTTGGAGGTTGTTGGAGGGACCTTTCACGCATGAAACTTAATAAACATCAATAGTTATGACACATTTTTAGATGTTAGGGCATCAATTTTAAAATTATTTTAATAGGTAAATATTAGTAATTGCTTAAATGTTTACTTTTGCATTAAATACATAAGATCAATTTGTATTCTTTTGGTCCCATTTTTATCGTTCGTAATATAAAGAAGATATTTTTTAATGATAGTAACTATTTCACTTATGTTTAGTTTAAAAAGTAAAAATTTAATGTCTGCAAAAACCTCCAAATCACTATGTCTTTTTCTCAAATTGTAAATATGGACTGTACGTATGAATCTAACAGTAAATAAGCTTCTTCTTCTTCTTCTTCTTCTTCTTCTTCTTTTGAATTTTCGATAGTAAATATTTACCAAAAATGTTGATGTTGATTTATTGATGTATTATTCTAATATTAAACTTTTACTTAGTAATTGAATTATAATTCTTCTCTACGTTTTCATGTTTGTTCTTTACTATAGTAAATATTTATTGTATGTTAAAATGTTATATATGAGTATATTTCCTAACACAATAAATATTTATTGTATGCATAATTTGTTTCTTTAGAATTATAAGATGTTCATCAGTCTTGTTTGAAACATCTTAGTGAGTAGGTTTCAAAAATAATATATTTTAGAAAACGGTTTTGTAAATAAAGAGTTATAGCATTTTCAAAGTCTAAAAATAAAGTTGAAGAAAAAAAAAAGTAAACGTTCAGAATTTCATTAACAATGACCGATGAGTGGTCAGAAAAAGGATATATTTTTCATGTAAAACCCTTAATATTAGGATTAGGACCTATTTAATGGTTGAATAGTTAATGGGACTAATTTATGAAAATAAATTTCAAATGGGACCTATATGTAAAATCCCCTAAAAAAGGTCTACAACGTGTCATCTTAAAGAAATAGTGTAGATTGCCTGAGAATGTGGCTGCCATTGAAGATAAAACATTATGTTTTGCCAATAGTTAGGGGTATAAATAGAACAAATTTGTTGCAAATAACATACTATCAATCATCTATATTTGTATAGAAGGTGACTATTTGTATTATCATTTGTATCCTCTCAGATGCTAAATCCTTATTTCAATCCTTTCAGATTTGGGTAATATATCTTTCTGTTTACATTATTGAATATACATATAGTGTATTTATTTAACATTGATTTGAAAATTTATAAATCTTATTAAAAAATATTTTTACAAAACATTCAAATTAAATAAAATATTTTATTTAGCTGCCTACAAAAAAATATAGATTCTTTAAAATGAGTACTAACATTTAATACATACAAGTGGTCATTTATTGACTTGATAATGTGTCAAAGTGGGTGAATGAGAATTTGAGAAAGTATTTCAGTGAACACATCTAGGAAGAAATATTGATAAGTGTCAAAGTAAAATAATTTTTCATAACTACAATACATTGGCAACACTATATATGAGTTCTCTTGAATATGTCAAAAAAATGTATACTATTAAGAGTTATCATAAATTTAGACAAAAGTATAAACAATGTAATATAGTGAAATAGATTGTAAAATCGTAGCAAAGACAAGAGATAAACGGATATAATTTTATACATTAAATTGATTAGACAGTTTGGATTCGGTTGTCTAGGTAATTAAAATACATAAATATGGGTTGGATCAAATGTCGGCTGAATATACAAACTAATATTTTTATGATAGATTTTTTTTAATAAAGTAAATAATATATTCTTGTTTGATTGTTTTTAGAGATTATCTAAACCTTTTATATCACCCCTAAAACAATTCAGGATAAAATATTGTTTTTACTATTTTATAAAAATAAGTCCAAATATGTCGATTTTAACTCCTTAAAAATTTAATATATATTGATGGATTTTTTTTAACTACTAAGTTTTATTTTTTTATTTATTAGTCGCATGCTCTGCATATCAATGGTAAGTATTTCTTAAAAAGAGATTGACTGTAATTATTATGTTTTATATTGTGTTATGTAAAATATACTAATAACGTATGTGAATGGTACTTCTAGACCCAATTTATATTTGTCATCCTTTTACGATGATATATGTATTTTAATATCTAAGCACCAGAGATCATGGGTATACTAAAATTGTGTATTTGATATATGTTAAAGCATTGCAAGACTTTTTAATCCATTTAACTAATGGATCTATCTTTTGTTCTCGATTTGCAGGCTGAGACAATAACTAGTTATCCCAAGGTCATTTATTTCCATTTTAATTGGGATCTTCAGGAGAATATCCTTTTAAGGATATTTTATAAAAGAATAATCCATATATGATTGTTTCCCAACCTTTCCTTAAACAAATATTTACAAAGATAGTTGTACACTACATAGTAAATCAAGAATAGTCACGGCATGTGGGTTATGGTCCTGGGTTATCACAACCTGTTCATGGTCCTAGGTCGGGATCAGAGCCAAAACAACATGATCAAGACCGTGACTAGGAAAATGGGTGGTAGCTAATGGCTTTATTCATGGCCATAGACCATAACCATATGGCTCATGACTCAAGTTCGTAACAAACCCATGAATATATAGACCCAAATCTCCTATCAAAGCGGGTCACGACCAATGAGCATTACCATATTCATGAAAAATGTAATGGGTTTAGTAAAGAGTGGTCACGGCCCAGGATCGTGACCGTTTTAAAATAGTCATGGCGTTTGGTCATGATCTTGAACCGTGACCTTATGCTAATACATATAAACATCACCAGGCACTGGTAACATTTCACTATCTCTCTCTAAACACCTGCTCCCTCTCTTTGCTCCTCTCCTCAGTCCATCGCCACCACCTCTCCTCTAGCCACCCCGTCTCTTTGTCTCTCAGTTACTCACCCTCTCTCCCCTTTATTGATGGTTTGTCATTGTCCGAGTATCATGGACAGAATTAGATTTATTGATTATGTATTTGTAATTATATTTAAGAAGGAAGTGGATATGTATGAATTATTTTATTGAAATATATTGGATGTTGTGGTTAAAATTATTTGGATTTGTTTGGGAATGGGGTGGAGTTGGGGGTTTAGGGTGGATTATGTTAATCTATTTTGAGGATTCTTATGGTCGTATGAGGGCTTATTTGTGTGAATAGGAAGCCTAATTCCAATTTTGGACTGACAATGTTCTAATTGTAAATAAACCCTTTAACTCAAAAGGTTTCTATGAATTTAATTTGGGTGGGGTTTGGGATTGAGGGATTTTATGGATCTGTGATTCATTTGCGTGTGATTAGAAAACCTCATTCTAGTCTTGTTTGGGAATTTTCTGATTATAAACCACTCTAAATTTGAGTTGGGTGATTAGAGCTGATTGATTTGGGATTTATTGTTTGAGACCTTTTATGTTATGGTTATGTCACCCTTTTTGTTGTATTTGTGAACCCTAATTTCAGTTTTGGAGTTGGTTTTTTCAAACACAACATTTTTCGTTTCATCCATTTTTAAACCAAAATACCATCTCCATATCTTTAAATGGTAAATTTGTATTTTTTTTAATTATTAGATGTTTGTATATAAATAATTTTATGTGTAGGTGTGTATATGCATGAGTGTGAATTAGTGTGTGTATGATAGAATGGTAGTGTACAAAGTGTTCAGAGAGAGAGACACATGCACAAGCAATGGATTGATTGTAATGATCAAATAAATGATTTGATGTGCTCACGACCTTATATATACTTACACCTTTATAACACATATAAATACACGCACATGTATAGCATATATAAACACACGCACATGTACAACACATATAAATACACGCATATGTATAACACATATGAGTGTGCTCACACACATATATATACTTACACACGTTTTCTTCTCTTTTCATGTGCACATGCAATTGGAGAACAATAAGTGAAGTTCAACTGATTATAGGTTCTTCCTTTATTCATTTAACTTTACTTATCTTTTCTTTTACGTAACATAGTCTTATAACTATTTGTTTGACTATTATAGATATGTATATGTGTATAACGCGTATAACTCAACTTGTACATATATTTGGTTAACTAATATAACATGCTTATTTCGTGGACACATAGTAATTTTAGGATAAATATAATAAAATAAACTTAATTTTCACTTGCTAATATTGTATGGGTGAATAATATGGACAATACTATTAGTTCATATTGACCCCCTCCTTAAGTGGTTGTTATTTTGTAGAACACAAATTGGTGAATGGAGTTGAACAATTGGTGGACATATAGTGATTTTTGGATTAATTTAAATGAAATAAACTTAATTTGGACTTTTTTATATTTGTAGGGTGAGTTCAAATAGGCAGAAGGATGCATAACAATGTTACGATTAATTATATAAGATAAACTTAAATTGGATCGGTTGAAAAACAATAACTAGTTAATGATCAATTTGAGTAATCACTTGTAGGATTCATATTCACAGCCTCCTATATTTTTTTCAGGAAAAATGACGCACGACGATGATAATTGGAAATAAGAGTACGAGAGGTTGAAATTGGACCGCACTTACACATATTTTATTAGTTCTCACCATATAGAGGGTAATCCAATTTACAAGTATCGGAATAAGAAGATTGAACATTTTAAATACCTGCCAAATCGTGGGGTTCATCCCTTACAAGAGTACCAGTTCAATCATATTCTATTTTCCCTACTAGAAAGCTGGTATGAGAAAGTAGAAAATATATTTCCCCTACATAATCCTGACGTAGATCTGACGTTACTTACAGTGTTACAAAAGGAAAAAAAATAATCACCCATTGTGTATACAATTACGTAAAGAGATTACTTATCAAGACTGTGATATCTCGCAAAATATGCACGTTAATTGAATATTGACAATAAGTTGAAGAAGAAATAATTTCGAGTTCATGTCATGAACATCTATACATGAACCATAAATATATTTCCTCCTAATTGTACACATGAAAAAATCGATAGATATTTAAAAAGTAATACCGAATGGATGGAGATATAAAGTCTTGTTATGAGAAGGTATATACATATATATAGTCGTAAACATGATTAGTTAATCATAAACATGATAGTATAATAAATCCATCACTTATTTTTTTCATTGTAGGTAATGTCGAATGATAATAGAGATAACATACCAAATGATGATGGGATACCTCCTAGATTCTCATATCATGCGACTCACCTGGATTCTCATCACCACTAGGTGAACAATACTCTTCTCCTCCAATGGTTCTCTCTAGCACTCCATTAACGAGTAGGAAACTGTAATGCCCTGACCCCAGTTTGGGTCACTATTGGGTCAACCCACACCGAATGAAAGAGTTAAAGGGGGAGGGGGTCTAGTTTTATTATTTAAGAAACATCCTTTTAATTGAATTATTTATTAAAGACTAATTTACTAGTTTTAAGTTGGGAATGAAGTGACCACTTCAAGTAATTAAGTCAATTTACAAGGTTTAATTATAAAAATTCAATTTAATTCACTATACCAATTAAATAATAAATAAACCATATTCGTCCTTGTATTATTTTAAACCATAGCCAAAGGCCCGAATAAACTCGTCTAAAGTCCTGAATTACAAATATTTCAAAAGATAATTTAAATAAAATTACAGAGCATTAATGACGTTGGTTTCCCTATGGGCACTTTCCCGCGCCCTTCCTGACGTCTATACTCGAGGTACCTAAGGTGGGGGTGGGGGTTTTAACATAAAAAAAAAAGGGTAAGAGAATTCTCTCCAGTGTGGGTAATACTATCTATACATTTTCTACAAAAAAAATACTATACATATAACACGTATTTTAATCAGCGTTTAAAAATTCAGCTTGTATTAATGCAACTACCATGCAATGCAACCGAGCGATGAGATCATTCTCACACTTAACCATTTCATGCACCTTTTACTAGGTTTAGCGGCTTAATAATACATTATTTATTAGTCTCCAATTATGACATTTCATTAGGTTTTTCTTACTTGTTTATTTTCGAGAACAACCAATATCTTTTCCATTTTCCATTCTCGGAATGTTTTAATATCTGCTTACTTTAACGGGCTCCACACCTCAGAATATGTTATTATAGGCTCTAGCCAGTGATTTCGGATCTTTCACCCTAGGGCCCTGGTCCCTTTTTAATCATCTCGGTGTCATCTGATTCTATACTAATGTGTGTTAACATTTTAGCTAATGTTCACATTATTCTGTCATTACATCGCTTTTGTTATTCTATGGTCTTATCACTATTTCACGTTGTTGCGTTTCATTTATTTATTTTATTCATTTTTCTCCAAAAATCGATCGATAGGGTCTAACGAGGACTCTAACCACTAGGACCCTCAAGTTTGGCAAAATTACAATTTTTCTCCTTCTTTCATGAGAACTTTGTGAAAAACATATTCAATTCATTATGGCACTAAAACACAACATTTTCCTTTCCAAACATCTTTTTTATTATTTTATGTTAAAAATCATGTTTATCGTTTAATGCTTTACCACATAAAATACATTTAATCATTTAAGACCATTATTAACAAAATGACCATAACTTGCCAAATTTTCACATGTGACTTCAAATATTATTTTTTTTCATTCTAAAAATATTTATAACATATATTTAGGGATTTTTTTTCTTACATTTTATTAATCCCTATTAACACCCATTCCAATAGGATTTATCAAGTCTAAATTGCCATTTTCTATCTTACTACATGATTCTACACATATTAATGAGGATTTTAAACCTATAAAATTTTCAAAATGCACTAACATGATATAAATCATGGGTTTATAGTTTTCATGCTTTCTTCCAAATTTCAAGGTAAAAATGCCATTTTATTCATAAAAGACACAATTACAGTTTGTCTTCTTAAAAAATTCATTTTTCCAAGACTTTAATATGATAACAAATAACTACATTTTTTGCAATAAAAATAATCTAGAATGATTTCTACATATTTTTCATAACTATAAGCCTTAAAATCTTAGGAAGAGGAAAACCCTACCTCAAAATTGAAGAGGAGGCAAAATTAAGATGAATACGGAAGCTCCTAACTCCTAATACTCCCAAAAGCTCTTCAAAATGCTCCAAATTTCTTCCTAGTAGCTTGGCTCTACCCACTTCCTCCCTTGATAATGCTTGAGGATTAAGAACAAGCCTTGAGAATGGTGTTTAAAACTTTTGGCAAGGTGTGGCTATGGTGGGAAAATATTGGGAAAGAAGGTGAACTCTTGAACTTACAGAGGGTGAGAGGGAGAGAAATGTTGATAACAATTGTGGGGTGAGACCCACCCTCTCTCTCTTCTTATAACCCCACAAAATCCTTTAAAAACTCAAGCCTTATATGTGATACACATTTTTTTATCATCAGGTTCTCTCAAATGTTGACACATCATCAATCCAAGGGCCCAAAATGAGACAACCAACAAGGGAGGTGCGGTCTTTCGAATGACATTTTGCCTCGTTCGAATGAGATCCCTCCTAATTCGAATGAACTATCTGATAAGGATTTAAAGAGGTAAAAAATTGGGTTAACTATAGATGTACGAAGCACCTCATTCGAACAAGACAGGACCCCTCATTCGAATGATAGTTGACATCGTTTGAACCAACGTTTCTAATGAGATTCCAGAGCCAAGGGGAAATCGACCATTTTCCTAGTCACCAGAAGCCCTTTCGAACCTTGTTCAAACATGAATAACCCTCGTTTGAATAAATGTTATTTTCCTTGCAATAAACTTTAGGCTATATAAACATTGATTCGATAAGTACTTGGGCTACGATGAGGATCAAATATCAATATTCATTCATAAATATAACTTTATAAGGAAAGAGTTATAATCGTGGGCATGAGTATTATTAAAAAAAATTCATGTTAATCCAACACCTACACCCCCGGCTGCCAACACATCTCAAGAAAATGAGAAGAAGCCCATTGGTTTCTGCCTTCTCAAGAATAATCGTACTCGCAATAAAAATGATATCAGATTATTTAAATCCAAGAATTTATCGCTTGGAAAAATGAATGTGGGATTCGATGAAGAAGATAACTGGAACGCATTTGATCAAGCCACCAAGGATGATATTTTTTTTAATAACTTTGTAAGAATTATTCATTCTCCGGCTGTTCAAAGGAAAATTTTATTTCCCGGGTTGCTAGACAAATGAGAACATATCAAAGGAACCTTCGGCAAAGACATTTCCCAAAAGGGGCATCAATCTTTGAAATTTTTGTTGTGAAAGATAGATTCCCTCTGAATGTTGAAATGTCGGTCCATTAATGGCACAACTTTTTAAAAAATGAGGAGTTGGACAAAACGTTAGTCCAGAGGGAGAAAAATAAACAAAATAGTACGAAGAAAATTAATGTCCACCGGATGGGTTCTAAATAATATGAAGATTTTAGGAGTTAATGGTCAGAAAGGACAAAGGGTGGTTCAGATGCTGATAAAAAAACTAATCAAGGCAACTTGTATGTGAAAAAAGTAAAAAAGACAACACTTGGCTCCGACTCTACTGAGTATGACTAGTTATTTATATATATATACAAACACACACACATTATATAAAATAATGTTAAATCATAAGAGTAAATAGAAATTCACGCTACAGCAATTAATCGAAGCCATTAGTAGTCAGCCCGCTTCGAGCCCTTATGATGACATTAAAGATGATTCCCTCACTCGAACCTTTGAAAATGACAAAAGAGGGAGGATGAGATGTGCCGAATAACATATGACGAATACCAATTTAAAACACACTGCACCTCTCATGGACACGCTCTTTTCGGTGAGGAATCCCATCTCAAGCCAAGAATCAAGTCAGTCCAAGACATATGGGGGTGTACAAGATATTATGAGTAACTTGGGAGTGTTGGCAGGTGAAATCGGGATCCTTGTGTACTTATTTAATCAAGTTTTTTGGCCTCAAGGTTACCCCTATCCTCATGTGCAAGGTTTTTCCTCCTAAATGTCACCTCCTTCAACATTCCCCTCTCTAGTGCCTCCTCCTGCCACATTCCCCTCCCTAGTGCCTCCTCCTGCCATATTTTCCTTCCAATTGCCTCCTCCTACCATAGTCCCTGGATCTTCTTCATCCACTCATGGTGGCTATGGAAATAAATATTATATATGTGACTAGCCATATCAGGATTATTTCCTAATACACAATCATTTCCTTGATTGTTGGAATTCGTTTTCAAAATCACCTTTTGCAAATGGGTGAGGCTCAAATATTGGTTGATAACATATACAAAGTTTTTGGAGAACAGCATGTGCATGTTGATAGAAAAAAAGGTACCTTGCTGATATACTAACATAATTATTTTATCACTTGGCTAGTTGACTTGGTTGTCAAGATTAGGCGATGAACAATTTTAATTTATGAACAAGTTGTATTATCTTGTTTATTTAAGTAATTTTAAATTCTTGTGTCATTTGTTGATAATTTTAGTGTATGCAACATGAATTTAATTTTAACTTTAATTTGTGTTGAATAATTTGAATGAATTATGAATTGTGTGTTCTTATGCGACATGACCTTTACTTCAACTTATTAATGTAAGTGAATTGAATTTTGAATATCATTTAATGGAATTTCTACAACAAAGAGTGAATGGGGGAGAGTAAAAGAATATATAATAATCATGTACAATGCGTTCAAGAAATTTTTAAATATTCTTGTAGAAATATTAAAAGTGACTACATTCGTGTTTGTCCACCCATTGTATGAACAGAAAATATAAGCCTTTATAAGACATTTAGTTGCATTTACTAAAGTGGGGAATTTTGAAAGACTATAACATAAGGACATAACACACTGAAAAAATGTACATTATGTTCCAGAAGAATTATAGGTACCTGACCATGTAACGGAAGTGGTATATGATTCGCTAACCCATTATCCTTTGACTGACCTAATTCATGATGTTTACGGCGTCTAACACCATCAAACAACCAACATATGGATATAGATATTTTCTATTATCACTAAGTAAATGAACAAGTTGTTGTCGAATTATGAGAAGATTAGAAATACGTGGGTTAAAAGTTGAGGCGGATAAACCATTGTATAAAGATTTTGATAAAGATCAGTCGGTATTATATGCAATGATTGGTTTGCATAATTTGAAGAGTTAATTTGGTTTGTCAGGTACAACGTAATTGAAATTCTTAAGTGGTTTCAACACATTCTCTTAAAAGAGAACATGTTACCAAACAATTATCCTAACATGGAGAAGAGATTGAAGGGTTTGGATTTGAAGTACAATCTATCCATGCATGAAAATATGATTGCATATTGTACCGAAACAACCAAAAGAGAAGGATGAGTGTCATATATGCAGCGAGCATATATATATGTGGCCTGTGATAATAGAAAGTAGTAGAATGAAAAATATTTCAAGTGCGCTCAAGTTTCACATAAGGTATTGAAGTATTTTCCCCTCAGGCCAGCGTTAAAATGGTTTTTCATTGTATAGTGGATAACAGAGGACATGAAATGGAATGCTTGATACAATGTGGGTGCTAATCTCATGTATTATCCAGTTGATTCACTCATGTGGCAACATTCAAATTCTTGACACATTGAATTTGGAAAGGAACCGTGCAATGTATGTTTTACGTTATCAACCGATGGGCTTAACCCTTTCAGTAATTTAAGCACTAATCATAGTTATTGGTGAGCTATCATGGATCCTTTAAGTCTCCTTATAACACTAAACATGAAAAAGAAGTTCACATTATTGTCGTTATTGAAACCCTAGCTGAAGGCTCCCAGTGATGATATTGATATTATCTTTACGCCAATAATCGAAGAACGTAAAGACTTGTGCGATAAAGGCATGAGGGCATTTGACGCTCATAAGTGTGAGGATTTCACATTTAAATTAATGGTAATATGGGTTGTTCATGACCTTCCTGCTTATGGAACCTTATTTGATTGCAATTTTTGTTGTTATTCTGGATGTCTAAAATGTGGGAAGGAAACTGAAGCCACTTGGCTACATTATAATGGTAATACGAGTTATACTGTTCATAGTAGATTTCTACTGACCAGTCACCCTTTTACAAATGACAAGTCTAACTTCTTACCTGTCGTTCATGAGCATAGGATGTAAACTACTCAACTTTCTAGTTAGCAAATCAAGAAGAAGGCAAAGGTTAAGACTATGGGGAATATGTATTTTGGTAAACACTCTCAATATGTAAACCTGAGGTAGGGGTGGAAAATCGTGTTATTGGGTCGTGTTCAAGACCGATTCGACATGACACGAAATATATTTTAGTGACACAAACACGACATGACATGATGTCGTGTTATTTTTCACAACCCGAACACAACTCACTTCTAACATGACACAACATGATTGGCACGATTTATAATTTTGATCTCGTTAAACCCAACTAGCATGACATGATTGGCATGAAATTCTTGGCATGACATGGCACGGCACGATTTATTGCAGATTTTTCCAATTAATGCTTTGAAGTGCACCAAAAAATAATTAAACCAAATTTTAATTTATGATGACATATTTTGATTTACTATGTTTTTAATTACCCCTAAAAATAATAAAGAACTAATAAGCATTGTGTTCATCCCAAGATCTTACTCTCCCCTCCTCGGGGCAATTTTTGGGGGAGAAAAGAGGGAGAGATAAAGGACTTGCGCCCTCGCTACATTGTGTGGTGCTTTGGCCGTCGTCGGTGTTAGGGTGATGTGAAAAAGATTGAGTCACCAGCTTATTTTGCACAAAATAGTCAAACGAACATGTTGTCACCTTGAGAGAGTGGCATCAAAGACAGATTAATTCTTTAAAAATAAATAGTTCATAGGTTGGGGGGCTAAGTTACATAATGTAAAGGTGTTTGGCACCCATCCCGCCCTTTTGGCCCCTTATGGTCTTATGTTACTATTTTCCTTAATTTCTCCATAAAGTGTATGTACGTGTATATATAAGTAGGGATCAAAATTTCTCGACTCTCATCATGGAAAAGATGGAGAGAGGTCATCTATAGCAATGTTCCCAAAATCATAATTAGAAAAATATGATGTGTGTGCTTATCAAGATATTGATCGTTATGATGAAACGATAATATATGTTTAGATAAGACACGCAAGTATGAATCACATGTATGATATATATATATATATATATATATATATATATATATATATATATATATATAGAGAGAGAGAGAGAGAGAGAGATAAGATATGAAAAAATGAAATTATGAAAATAGGACTCGAGTCTCAAGTTTAATCTCGAGATGCCTACATAACCTATAAAGGAATCAAAGTCCACGTAGTTCGTATGCAGCATAAGGGTGGGGTTTTATCCCATAGATTCAAATGGGAGTTTATTATATATGTGTGTGTAGAAAATATATTTTAAATTTTGAGAAAATGTTATGAAGAATCCTATCAAAATTTATAGGTGTAACTCTGTTTTTCTTTGTTTTGTTTTTTTTTTTGAAAGCTAAACTGAGAATTTATATATCTAATCGAAAATAAAGAAATTTAAAGATAGAAGGATGTTTGAACATTTTTCGGAGACTTTAAGTTTGACCTTGATCCTTGTTAAGATTACTTGAGAGTCGGTATGAATGTAGGATGAGAGAGAAGGATATTTTAGATAAATTGGGTATGAGAATGATGGGAGTGAAAGGTGGAAAGGAAATTCACACAAGGAAACTTCGCTAATTGCAAAAGAATGTTGCTGAGATTACTAATAGTGATTGATCTACAGTTCCTTTCAAAGTGAGCTCGTTCTCTCCTTATATAGGGTAGGGGGACTGCCTATTGGCATTTTCCTTGTCCTGCCAATCGAGAGGACTCCCAAGACACACTACTAATAGGTAGAGAAATGGACCTGTCAATTGGGAGTCTCGTGCAATTGTTGTAATAAAGGTCATAAAATGCAATCTATAAGTCCAAATCCTGCACTAGGCATATCATTCGAAAGGCAACTCAAATACCTTTAAGAGTCATTTAGGCCTGTCCCAAATTCGGGAGTCAACTATAGGTCAAACGGGGCTTAAAAGAGACCGCGGGTCGTTTGGAAAAAATATCATCCTACAAAGATGGATCATTTGTCCAAACCGTAAGTCCGAATCGTGCACGAGGTGGACCATTGGAAAGTTAATATGAGGTACTTTGATGTTCTAAAGAGCTTTGCTCAGTTCGGAGAGTTGACTTTGGTCAAACAGGGCCTGGAAGCGCTCGATGACCTTTCAAATTAAAATAGATCGTTCGTACGTACGCTAAGCCTAATTCGTACACATGTTATACAGTTGTAAAGGGTATTCAGTGAGCTTTGAAGTTTCATTCAATCTCATTCGAGATGAAGAGTTGACTTTGGTAAAACAGAACTCAGGAGCACCTAGTGGCCTCCAGATTAGTTTTTGAGGGAAAATGGATCATTCGTTAGAAAGGTTGTGCCATTTTGTGCACGAGGTGGAACATTGGAAAGTGGATTCAGTGCCCTTCAAATACTCATTAAGCTTTCTCTCTAATGATGAAGTTGATTGGGGTAAAATCACGGCCCGGTGGCCTCCAAATCGATTTATAATCATAAAATGATCCGTCCATCCGAGCCGTTATGTTTATTTATGCATGGGCACACTATTACAAAGGGTATTCTGAGCCCTAAGAATATTCCTTGAGATTTTTCTGTGAATGGAGTTGAGAGAGTCAAACGGGCTCGAGAGCACATGATGACCTCTAAATCGGTACTCACAGTATGACCTAGGTTTTATAGTGATTTACGGAGGCACTAGGGACCTAAGAAGAGACTTAGGGAGGTCCTAGAATGTGATATCTATAGATCCCCCAGGCGGGTGAGCTTGGAACAAGTGAAAGTCGTCAAATAGATATTAAATGATGTTTTGGGATAAAAGGTCAATTATGCAAATCTAAAGGGATAAGGATGAACATTTCAGAGGGTCGAGGTCACTTCTGAGGACCTAAGTTAACATTGGGGATGACCAATTCTGACGATTGAGGTCAATTATGAGGAACTAAGATGGGAGGGACCAATTCTGAGGATCGAGGTTGTTTTCGAGGACCTTAAGTAGAAGTGACCAATTCTGAGAGTCGCGGTCAATTATGAGGACCTTAAATGGGGGCTACCAATTTTGAGGGTCGAGATCAATTTTTAGGACCTTAAGCGGGTCCCCCCAATTCTGATGGTCAAAGTCAATTATAAGGACCTTAAGTATGAGAGATCAATTTTGAGAGTCAAGGTCAGTTCTGAGGGCCTTAATCGGGGGCAACCAATTCTGAGCGTCAAGGTCAATTCTTTGGACCTTAAGTAAGAGCGACCAATTTTAAGGATCGGGTTCAATTATAAGGACCTTAATTAAGAGCGACAAATTATGAGGGTCGAGGTTAATTCCAAGGAGCTTAGGTTGTAGAGACCAATTCTGAGGGTCGAGGTCAATTCTGAGGACCATATGTATGGGTGACCAATTCTGAGGGTCGAGCTTAATTCAGAGGACCTTAAGTTGGAGCCACCAATTTTTAGGGCCGAGGTCAATTCTGAAAACCTTAAGAGCAAGGCTACCAATTCTAAGGATCGAGATCAACTTTAAGGACCTTAAGTTAGAGAGACCAATTATGAGGCAATCAATTTTAGGAACCTTATGTATGATCAAACAATTCTGAGGGTCAAGGTTAATTCTGAGGACCTTAACAAAGGGTCACTGATTTTGGAGGTCGAAATCAATTCTGAGGACCTTAAGTTGGGAACGTGGGGGAATAGCTGGGAAATTTTTAACATTTTCCTTTTTCAGAGACTTTACTAGGTAAAAGACATTTGTCTAGGGATTATGTCATTTTAGGGGAGTGAAAAAATTCCTTTTTGGGTAAATAATTGATAACTTAAGGTTTTGGAATTTCGTTGGGGAATGTGTTGCTAGGGAGAGATGTTAGGACTTTTAGCTTTGCTTGGGGAAAATTGAAATTTCCCTAGGATAAAGTTTTATTTAGGAATTCCTACTAGGAAACGGATAGGATATTACATATCCCTATTGGGGAATCATTTGATTTCTACCTAGGATGAGGATGTTAGGATGCAGACATGCTGATTTAAATTGGGTAAAATATGGTATTAATGCGGCTGGGTATTTGAGAGCTTGAAAAATGATTCTCTTGGTGAAGAAGTGTCCCAATATTTTTTTCGCAATTTTAGGAATGTTTCTAGAATTTTTTAGCATTTTCTTGGATTTTTATACGAAATTTCAAGGGGTTGCTAATCAGCATATTCTACGAGTTGCCAACCGAAATTGGAATGGTCTTCTGGGATAACATGGGAAGGGAAAGGGGCGGTGCCGATCGATGGGTGTCGGGAAAATACTGATCATCATACCCCTCAGCCTTCTATAAAAAGGGGTGAATTCTCTTCATTTTTCAAAGCTTTGAGCTTTCCTATCTTCATATTTTCTCTTTTGTAATATGCTCATGCATTCTTTCCTCATTCGAGACTAGAAAATGCCAGATTTCTCAAGAACCGAGACCCAGATGGTGTGGCTGACCGTCGATGATTGGGCGAACCTGGAGTGGCGAGGTAGGGTGCCCTTGGCGTTGGGCAACAGGAACACTTTTTATTTGTTCAAGCCTGTTGTTGATGATCGGACTCTTCTGCGTGAGCCTTCACATCATTGGTCATCTAGGGTGATGAACCCTAGTGGTTATATAAGTAACGCATGACTTTTGGCATTATTTTCCTTCTTTTTTCATTTTCTTATTTCTTTGAATTTTAACAAAAGGTTTATTTCTGTTTTAGCAGAATGACATTGCTTCTACGAGCTTCCACTCATGGGGGACAATGAGATTCAAGGATGTGTGGGAGAACCTTCGTGTGATGGTGCATTGGGTTGTCTCTTCCATGATTTTTGGTCTTTTAGCATATGCTTTGGATCAGACGCCACACTCTACGTCCATTCTATGTGCATTGGGGGAGAGATGATGGGACACTACACACACCTTACACATAGGATTCGGGGAGATGCCGTTACCCCCATTAATGTTCAGCAGCTTCTTGGGATCAATTGTGAGGGTACGTATAAAGGTGACACCTATGGCTATGGATATGGGGTTGGGAGATGTGGGGCGGTTAGTCTCGGGGGACTCGATCCGTATATCTCTTCTCCCATAGGTTTTGCTGAGTCAAAGGATTGACTAAACCAACACGCTACATGTGTGGCAGATGGCCTCCTTATTTATTCCTCTGTTTTTGGTGGCGACGAGCATAAACATCATCTGCTTATGGTTTTTATTATATTTGAGGCTTTTTTAATATCCCTTTCTTTGACTGGGGGAGCCTGACTTTAGTGAACCTTTATTCTTCTCTGGATGCTTTCATCCAGTACTTCCGGTAGACTTTTACTGGACCCACGTATCTTTTAAAGGTAATTTTATTTTTTCATTTTTCCTTTATGCATTTTCTTGAATTTATTGTTCGATGTCTTCTGATTGTTAAATCTTGTGTTTTTGCAGACATGGTTCTAAGAGGTGATCAAGTTCAGTGCTTGTTTGATTGGTTTTCATGATAACTCAGTGTGGAACTTCTGTCGGATGTACCAATGGTGAAAGTCCAACCAGCGTCTAAGCCATCTCATTCCTCATTTATAGTACGCCAGGTTTTGAATGTCCTGACTAGTGACCGGGTTATTTCATATTTTCTCTTTTGAATCCTTTCTTTTGGAATTTCCTTTATTTGTGCGAATATTGAATTTATCTTTGAAAAATTAAGGTGACCTTCTATCCCTCGGGGATGGCCATCCAAAACATAAGGGTGACCGGGATGCATGCGCCGATGCACTGACTACTGGCACACGATTTTGGATACTTCTGGTATCTGGGATAGAGTGGTCCGATAGATTTTGGAGGATGAGGTGGCAATCCCACCAATGATGCCCTCGAGATATATGAGGCGAGTTCGATAGATGTCAGAGAAGGCCAGGGCTGTAGAGATTATTTATGAGCCCCGCTCGTCGTATATAAACACGGTGGTGACTTACGACTATCTTGAATTCATGATGAGTTGGATGATGCCATCATGCATCTATGACGTGGTGAATATGCCTCCTTGTCCTAGAAATTGAAGCAGGGCTACGAGTCGACTGATGGGATCTTCCCACAACACTAGTGGTGCATCTACATCAGCAGCGGTAGAAGCAACAGAGGTTCCATTTCTCTATATTTCTCCTCCTTCCTACAATATCCTACTTGATAGAGGGGGATCGTTGAATATGCATCATCGTCTTAATGCGATGGTCCTAGTGGTGTTAGGGATGAGAGAGGATGTCCTTCAACCAAAGGTATATCTTTTCATTTCTTTGTCCCTTATCTTTCTGGTTTCTTATTTTTCTTTAAACTGACTAATGTTCCCTTTTATTTTTGTTGTGGCATGTCCAGGTCTTGACTACCTTGGTGAGGGACATTCGAGAGTGGGTAGCCTCTGTGTCATCTCATATTCAGAATTCGATTCCGATTACTTCCTACCTTGTGACATCTACTACTTTTAAGAAGGGATCTAGATCAGGTAGCGGAGGCTCCTCATCTCTTCGCCGAGGGAATAATTCACGTCGTAGGGATGAGGGATCCTATGAGGGGGAGGGCGAGAGAGAGAGAGAGAGTTTGGGGTTTGGGGATGAGTCGCATTATTTTTCTTCTTCTTTTTTCTGCACAAAATTTAATGATGGCAATATATATATATATATATATATATATATATATATATATATATATATATATATATATATATATATATGAAATGAATTTGATTTTTATTTATTTATATTTGCTTTAAATGAATTTAATCTCCATGAACTTTTTACTTTACTTTCAAAGACCGTAAAAGGCGAAGAATTACTCAAGAGAAACTTTATCTTGAGGCATAATAAGTAAAAATATAAGAAGAAAAATTTTGAATTCTTTGAAATTAACATTATTTTTTTTATTTTTTGATTTTGACAAAAAAGGAAAGGCAAATTTTTAAAAAAATATGTGGATGTTGATGGACATGTACCTTGTCCTTCCTATCGATAGGTCATTCTAGTCAAATCACCATAAAGGTGTTATAGCACTTTCTTCGGCTACTAGTACTTAATGGGGTAGTCATTCTTTTTGATTTTTCGGGTTCCTTGTTTTTAGCCAAAATTTTCAAGTATAAAAAGGGGTAAGGTGGGTAGGTTTCTTCACCCATTCAAATTTTCTTTCTCTTCCTTATGTTTTGCCTTCTGTCTTATTATTTCCAAAATGAGCCTTCCCATACATGAGTAATTTTCCTCTTATCTGTAGAATTTAAAAGATATGTGTTCAAACAATGTAGACTATGTCGCCTTTAACTTGCGCCAGATCTCTTTGTCGTACAATCAGACCATTGACTGGAATATGCTGACAATGGAAGAAAAAATTTGGCACCTTAAGGACCATGCATTCTGTTATGTCTTGGATAAGGTTTGCTCGACCTATGAGGAGTTTTCTGATATGTTGGGGGTAAATACCAACGACCATGCCTGTATTTTCTCAATCTCCTCAATAGCTGTTAGTGAGGCTTCTCGATATCTCGACTATTGGTCCATGGGGGAATGATATCCCTCCCATCTGTATTGTATTTCATTCGTCTGTGGCATGTTAATGATGCTTGCCATGCCAGAGTCATTTCCCTTGGCTTAACATCAAAGCTATTGCTGGTTCCCATTACTACATGGATGTCATATCACGCAATATTATAGTGGTGATACTGACAGAGACCCTGAATGGTTTAGATGCTCAACGAGAAGGTCATTCTGATTGTCTGAGAGGTAGCCTGATTATGCTATTCATGTGGCTATTTAAGAGATTCAATTTAGCAATCCCCATAATATCCTTTAGCAGCTGTGTCGAATTTATTTTCCTGATATTTTATTAGCTTTATCCGACTATAGAGAATTGGGTAAACTGGTTTGCGAATCACGGAGCTTAATGTCTGCATTGATTTATGCCCTGGTAGGGGGAGTTGCAGTCTATTCTGGAACTAGGAGAATACCGACATGTTTGGTTAGTTGGTCTCCGATAGACATCCTTTTATTTTTCCTGGCAGCTCTTGTGTCAAGTCATATGGGAGCAAGTTGTTCCCTCATGTACCTTGGACTTCGTTCCTATAGAGGATTAGACGAAAGGCATGAACATGTAGTTAGGATCTTTGTGGGAGAATTTACGACCTTCAAACCGTCCTTTCAAATCTATCAGAAGGGTTTGACATGTTTTTGGATACTACCTGAAATGGTTTTGGAAGAGGTTAGTGGCCAAAATCTTGGCAGAGGATCCCAGGCAGGGATGGTTTGCCAGTTTTGACATTATGGAAAGGAATAGTGGTTTTCTCTAAGATGTTCTGGGCTTACCTTTCCATGGAGTGCCTTCACCATACTATCCAAGAAGGGGAAGTTTTGGGGACTCAAGGAGAATATGATGATGGGAATGGGTCTTCTGGAAGATGTGGATATGGTCTTTTGTGGAGATGGTGATATTTGTGAAGCTTTTACGTGTTTGGTTTTTTTGTTCTTTTTTATAAATAATGTGGGAGAGTATGGTTAGTTTATTTTTAGGGCTAGTTTGGTTTGACTTATTTTAGGACAGTTAGGTTGACAGAGGTAGTTGTTTTGAATCCCTATGCTGATATTTTATTTAATCATGCATAATTTTTCCATTATGGGATAAAAATGATTTTTAATTATATTGTTGTGCGATGAGTTCTACATTTGAATTATCTATACCAATATCTAAGGCATACATAATCCTTTTGTTCATGTAAATGATTAAATGAATTGTCGTTCTCAGTGGTAAGAAAAAAACAGCATTTTATGAAAAAGAAGGGGGACTGTTCCCATGTAAAGAGTAAGAGATGCCTACGTACCTCTGGGGGTTTTGAAAATCTTATGAGTTTCATTTTTTAAAGTAAATGGTTTTTCAGAGGATTAGGCCGCACGTAGTTCTGAGTAGGCGAAAATGAAGATTTGTTTTAGAATAGAAGGGGGAAGGGAGGAGGAGTAGTACACCAAGATTTCGGACTAGGGGTAGAATTTCTTGAGACGGCCCAGGTTGATTGGACACGCCGTCTTTTCTCCATCAAGGTCAGTGATCATAGCAATGCCACTAGAAAGTATCTTTCTCGCAGTATAGGGGCCACTCCATTTTAGCTTGAATTTACCTCTGGGTTCCTAGACTGGTTGTATGGTTTATATGAGGGTTATGTCCCCTCTCACGGACACCATGGTCCTTAACTCTCCTATTGAACGATAGGTTTATTCGGCAATGGTATTCCTGTATGTGATATAAAGCATTTAGCCTCCTTTTATCTAAGAACGATAATTCATTAAGTCATCTCTTATAACAATCTTCATCGTTAAAGGTATTTCTAGTTCCACCTATAGGACTATTTCCATGCCATATACCAAAGAGTAAGGGGTAGCCCTAGTAGATGCTCAAACTTTAGTGCGGTAGCCCCAGAGGGCATAGGGATCCGATTGGCCCAATCTCGACAACTATCTATCATCTTGTTGGTGATTTCATTAAGGTTCTTATTGGCAGTTTCAACTTTACCGTTGGCTTGTAGTCAGTAATGAGAAGATTTATATCTCTGAATCCCACACTTATCGACCAACTATGTGACTTCTACCTCAAAATATAACCTAATGTCTAACTCTAGCTCGTGTGGGACCTTGTATCGATAGATCATATTCTTTTAGATGAACTTGGATACCTTTTTTAGCATTAAGTATTGCCTATGACTCAACTTTAACCCATTTGGTAAATTAATCAATGGCAACCATTGGATGCTTTGGCTGTAACTTTCCTTATGATATCGGTACCCCATGTGGAGAACGGCCAGGGAGAGTTCATGTTGTATAATGTCCGCGGAGGCAAGTGATAGGGATTAGAAAACTATTGGCACTTAAGGCATCTCCGAAAATAGGCTATGTAATCCCAAACCTTGGTAGTAAAATAGCATCCCTATTGGATAATATTCTTAACAAGAATATGGCCATTCATATGGGTTCACATTCCTCATTGTGGATCTTTCGCATCATCTCTTCAATGTCAACCCCTACAATGCAATCTAAATGGGTTCCAACGAAATTTCTCTTGAACAGTGATTTTTTGTAGATAATGTACTGGGTAACCTGTTTGAAGAGGTTGCTTCGTCTTTTTTGTTTTCATCCTAGGGATACCTACCATGCTTGAGGAGGCGCCAAATGTTGTAATACTAGAACTTGGACATATTAGGATCCTCCTTTGTGATGAGATCGATGTGGTCGCAATGGATTAGTTTATCTCACTTTTGGACTATGAACGGGGCCATAATTATTTCCTCAAGCATGTATATCATTGAGGTTAAGGTAGCAAGGGCATCGACCAAGCTTTTTCTTGCTCAGGGTAAGTAGTGGATGGAGATATCTTGAAATTGGGAGGTCACCTCTTCTAGATGGGCGTGGAAGGTAAGAGATTTTCTTATTTGACATTCCATCTTCTAAGAACCATGTGGATGATGAGGGAAGAGTCCCCGTAGCCATCTAGGAAGTGGATCCATTTCTTAAGAGCAAATTTGAGGCCTACGGTTCATGCCTTGTATTTGGTTATGTTCTTGGTGTAGCGAAAATCTAGCTTAATGGAAATTGGAGTATGAGAGTCATCAAGGGCAATCATGAGTATCCCAATTCAGTATCCTTTTTTATTAGCAACGCCGTCAAAGAACATTTTCCACTAGAGGTCTTCCTGAGAGGTGCAAAGGATGTCTTTATTCGTGAATTTAGAGATCCAAATGTTGAATTCTTCCATGGGGTAGTCATAAAGGTAGTCAGAGATGGCCCTCCTTTTCATGGTTTTTTATAATATCAAATTTGGCTAGCAGCATCGACCAGTGGTCCATTCAACTAGACAGGGTGGGTGGGTTTTTATAGTAGGTATTTGATAGGATCCATTCGGGATAAAAGTCTCATGGGAAAAGAGTCAAACTTTCATGCTATCGTTCAAATGACATCCAATCTCGTTCGAACGAGATGGGATGTTGCTCGAACGAGTTCTTCAAATCGTTCGAATGGCACATTTTTTGAGGCAGCATTTAAATCCTATTTAAACAGTGTTTTCATCATAGTTTCGTAGGCATGCTTTCTAGAAAACAGTTCTACGAACCAGAAAATTATTTGCACATGTTTTCTAAGGTTTAAAAATCTTAAACACATCCTTAGAGTTTGCAAAGATCCGAGTTATCATTCTTATATGTTTAAGTGATCTTGCGGCACCAAAGTTGTTTGTTCTACACATTAAACACAAAGGGTTTTGCGGTGAAGAAGCGACGAACATCATGTTCGACATCGTAGATGAATCTAAGCCATTCGGTGGACACCGAGACATACGTGGACACGTGTCTTATGGACAGAGATCATGGAAGCCTGAATTTCTGTGTGGGCACTATTGAAGAATGGTTGAAGATCAGAAGGAGCCTCAAGACCCATGGGGATCGTGTCTTAGTGTAAGGCTAATCTGTCTTTGTAAAACCATTGTTCATAGTGATTGCCTGGCTTGGGCCGTCCGAGGTTGTTTTCCCATTTTAGGTTTTTTTCTTGTACATCCGGCATTGTGAGTATTTTTTACTTTACTTTACTTGCTTTAATCACTAGATGCATGTTTAGGATTAATCAAGATAAAATTGGCTTAAAGTAAGAATTGGGTTTTTCACAACTTGGTTTGGTGCATAATTAAAAGTTGGATCTTTTTCGGAGAAAAATTGGTTTTGTTTAAAACACACATATCGGGCCACTCACACTTTCATGTTCGCAAAACATAATCCTTTGATGAGAATCATCCATTGGGTATACCATTAGAAAGGTACTTCAGAGACCTTACTGAGTCCTTGGGACCGCTCCAGGGTCTGAGAGTTGACTTTGGATCAAATGTGGCTCGGAAGCGCATGCCAGTCTTTTGGACGGGAGATCGTCGGACAAAAACAGATCGCTCGTCCATATAGTAAGTCAGAATCACGCACGGGGCGGATCATTGGAAAGTTTAAGAGATGTAATTTGACATTCCTAAGAGTTTTGCTCGGTTCGGAAAGTTGACCTTGGTCAATCGGGTCCCGAAAGTACTTGGTGACCTCTCGAAGTAAAACGGATTGTTTGTTTGTACCGTAAGTAAGAATCGTACGCGGGGTGGACTGTTGAAAAGGGTATTGAGGTACCTTCATAGATTCATTCATTCTCGTAAGATCTGAAGAGTTGACTTTAGTCAAACGGGTCCTGGGAGCGCCCAGTGGCCTCCAGATCGATTATTGGGGGAAATCTGATCATTCGTCCAAACGATTATGTCGTTTTATGCACCAAGAAGACTGTTGGAAAGGGATTTCAGTTCCCTTCTAAGATTCAAAGAGATTTATCTCTGGCAATGAAGTTGTTTAGGGTCAAATTGGGGCTCGGGAGCTCCCGATTGCCTTCGAATTAATTTTCGGTAGTAAGTTGTCCGTTCATCCGAATTGTTATGCCGATTCATGCATGGGGTGGACCATTGGAAAGGAGTTTCAGTTCCCTTTAAAGTTTTAAAGATCTTTCGCTCTAATGATAGAGTTGACCGGAGTCAAACGTTGCCTATTTCACCCAATATATATTATACGAATGAAAGAAGATTGAGTTTTAACTTTGATAAAATTAGAAGTACAATAATTTAACTCATATGTACATGTATAAAAAATTATTGCAAGTACCAAAGAAATCAACACTTGAATATAACATAAAAACAAAACACAACTTTAAGAGAGCTTTCATTGGATATGACATATATTATAACTAAGAGTTTTCATAAGTGTTAATCTTTAGAATAAATGTTTATATCTCAGCATAAAGATTACATATAAAACATTGAGATACTTGACAATAGTATTCCATATTTGAGACATTTTATCAAATACTTACTATTCAATAATTGGACCTACTGCTCAAATAGATCTTAACCGTGAAACACATATCAAATAGGCATCCCATTCTTTTTTCTTACCATTCAGCGAGTTCTCTTTTTTCACCGTGTTCATCAATCTGTACAGAAACAACTAGAAATAAAAAAATATATATGTGGTTATAAAAATATCTTTAATGATGTATTTATGAAGCACTTTAAGTTTTTATTTGTGAGGGATATATGGCACACTTTCATGCCCTTAGATCATAGTAGGAGAATCAATCTTGACCATTAATTTTTTGAAATAGTAAAACACTCTCCTACCATATTATATATATATATATATATATATATATCTTAAAACAATTACATACACACACACACACACACTAATACACATGCGCATACACAATGTTAAGAAGCTATTTATAAGATTCTTTAAATAATACCCAACATACTAAAACATAATCATCTATCTTCCTATTACCATTTTCCCAAAGTATCCAAATCATATTAATCGAAAAAGTGACAATAACATATATTATGCACATTACATGGTATAAGGGTTGTAATTTATTGTTTACATTCTTACACAACTGGATTAATTTCATTTAATTTTTATAATCATATATATGTCCATTCATATGTGCGACACTTAAATGCACCAACCAGTAGTGTCTCGTTCGTGCTTTATCGGTAATTTCGAAGGAATCTCTTATCCAATAAAACAATACAAAATACATCTAAGTGGGGCGGTCCCTACGCAATATACCGGTTCATGGCCCATACCCAGTGGTGACAAAGGATCCTAGCATCTACACTGACCTCCCATGGATGGCCCTGATACGTAGTACCTATAATAATGACCTACACAACGTCGAGCCCACCTGTGACGACGTGTGATACAGTCCCGAATGCGCATAACCCAACCGATAAGATCGTGTATGAACATAGTTATGTTCACAAAACAAACATAAGTACGTACTCTTCTCATATACTATGTATAGTTAATTACTCTATAATCACCCAGAATATCCTAAATGATTACCCATAAATAATTATACCTTTATAATTGACCATCTAATTACTTACTAATTCCTTCATCTTTATAAGAACATCTAACCACCTATTTAAGTATAGTACCCAATTTAATATTTGTGCCACAAAAGAAATTTTAATAAAATTCTCGTTTATCCAAACACCAGCCCACCCACTCTCATGGGTTCCTAAAAATATCCCTAATCAAATATCGATTCCATCTTAACCTGCACCAGGAGCTGAATTGATTCGGATCTGGAGTCGAATCGATTCGTAGGGGGGGAGAATCGATTCGCCTAGGAGGCTAGATCAATTTGAATTTGGGCAGAAGGCCAAATCTGCTACATTTTCTTAACACACAAATCATTAATTCTTACCCATCTCCTATACCAATGGTTATAAATTTATATCCACATTAAAGCATGTCTTTATGAATTAGTTTATAATCTTAGGTTAATTATTTGCATATTTTGGCATAGATTTCAATCCCTAAAATCCTTGAATTTAACCCATTAATAGGTTTACATGAATTAGATCTTTATCAGCAAATCCCATAATGTTTTATCATTATACAAGGGTCTTAATTATCAAACTTTTCAAATTTCTAAACATGAATGCAAATCCTCAACATATGAATAAATCTTTCTAATTTCATCAAGGTTCTAATGCATGAATTTCATCATTTAATATCAACCTAACCTCATCCTAATTTCTAGATTCAACTAACTTATTTCAGATTTGTATTATCTACACTGATGCGATTTAATTATATCTTTCTATCATCAATTTTCTATGAAATTCAGAATCTACATGGAAGAAAACTTCAATTATTTAAGAAGTAATTTGGACGTTTAAATTTAAGCAAGAGAATTCTTAACTTATTATAGTGGTTTGATGATTTCCTCTTGAATCCTTTGCCTCCCTTCCTTTTTGGCATTTGTTTTATTCTCCCTTGAGGTGGGTAATTATTAACCCTACTCTTAAACTTAAATTAGTGTCAAATCCCAAGTTAAGACTTATACCCATTTTTGGACCCCCAAATGGGATGAACCCGTAATTAAATTAGCCTAATGACCTCCCAACTCATATACCTATACCCCGGGACCATTTCTAAAAGTTTAAAACACCAAAAAGAGCCCATAAAACCTCCCAGAATGTGCCCCAATTATTTTTATTCCACATATACATTTATATTGTGTTTAAACAACACGTATCCATAAGTTTATTAACGTACAATTTATTTTCACGAGTGAACTCATGATGCCAAATTGAGTCATGCAATTATATAATCATGAATACAAATTTGTTTTAAATTTAAATCTTACCCATTTAAATTTGAATCCATCTGATTTAATTTATTCCCAAGATTAATCCAAAATAATTAAATTTATTTATGTCACAATATTTTTCTTCGAAAATCCAGGATATTACATTTTCCTTCGTCGTTCTTCTTTATCAACATCCACTTGCTTATGCATTTATGCGATGAGGCTTTGTTGTATGGTCGCTTTAGTTATCATTGGACGTATCCTTTTGAGCGCTTGATGAAAACCTTTAAAGATTATCTTAAGAACACAGTATATTGGAGGGTCAATTCCTGAAGAATACATAACTTTGGAATCATCGCTATACACTCGAGAATATATGCTCGTACAAGAGCTGAGGAGATTCAATCCTCATGGATAACGACTGATTGAGGAACCTGATGAGTTTAAGGATAGATTGCCTTTAAAGAATCCTAAAGAGGTGAGACTCACTAATCTATACAAGCACGCATCTCATTATGTCATCAAATCGCAAGATGAATTTGGAGGTTGGAGAGAGTAAGTAGATACATAATTAACTGAATTATTCTTATTACATTGTATATATTCTCTATGTTATCATATAAACTCTACAATTTACCTGTAAGAAGTACGAGAACTAAATTTCCACAAATCAGAGGAAAATTTTCATAACGAATGATTTTGGGGCATGGATATCAAAAGAGATCATTTTCACCTCTAATGTGTGTGGTTGTTTATTTATGCGTGGTAAAAACATACCCTAATACATATTCATTTATAAATGCAGTTTCTAAAAAGCGGTGATGTCTCTTTAAGGTTTGCACGCCTAGAAAAAGGTACTACATTTCGTGAAAAAGAGTTTAATTAATTCCTCATCAATGGTTTTGATTTTTTTCATATCCATGTGAAGAAAATATGTTAATGCAAAATAGAGGAATTTAAAATTCTACCTTAAATACCTGTATTGCTAGCCAAATCGATAAAAATCCAAAAGATACGGTGTTAACCTATTATGGGATTGTCCAACAAATTCCGGAACACGATTATTTTAATTTCATAGAAATCGTATTATATTGTGACTGGGTGAAGCTGGAGGACACTTCGATTACTTGTAAAGTAGATCATGACTTAAAACTTAGCATGGTAGATTTATCTAAGGGGGATAATAAATCTCAAATAGTAAACGAGTCTTTTATTTGTGTCGTTAAAAATGTAAATAAGGTATTCTATTTAAAATGCATAAAGGATGGTAATTGGTCTATTATTTTGCATGCATCAAAGGGTATGACTACTTAAGCAGATGCATTAAAGGCTCCTAAAGAGTTCCATTCTACTCTTGATGACAACCCTACTTTGAAGGATCTTTTTAGTTGACATAGAGTAAGAATAAGTATCAAAATATTATTTTACCCTTGACAATCCTATTTGTATCATATTATAATATTCCTATATATATCCAATTTGTAGCCTATTATGTTATTGGCACTTTACTAGTTCTTTATTTTGATTTATGAATGTTTAGTCCAATTTATGAATGTTTAGTTTAAATTATGAATGTTTAGTATGATTTATCAATTAACTAGGATGGCATGATGATTTACATTGAATTCTCAACTCCAAGGTTACAATATTTCTTAACTTTTATGAATTGATTCCTGTATATAAGTTTTTAAGGGGGGTTGCCTAAAAATAAATTTTATTTTTTAGTTAAATGGATATGGTGATGGCCTAATTTGATAATTGTTCCACCCATGGTTACGGACCTGGGTCGTAACCATGGGGTCACAAATTATGGTCGTGACCATGGAGTCAATATTGTCTCACTCTAGTCATGGATTTGGGCTATGAACACGAATTCAGAGTTCAAATCTATGACCATGGCGCCAATATTATATCACTGGAGAGACCGTGACCCCATTTAGGGTGACGAATTATGTATGTGACCATTGGTTTTTGTCATAGGGAAAATGGTAACGACCGAGGTTCATGAATTGTGGCTCTGGTCACATTCGAGGTTCGTAACCATCTTCGTGGACTTTTAGTGAGGGCTGGAATGGTATGTTTGTATATAATCAATCTGGGATTTCTGTAGGAAACCTTCTACGATAATCCATTCACTTTTATCTAGTTTATTATTTTGCTTTCTTATAAATACTCATTCATAACCTTTAGGATTAACATTTTAACATGATTGTACTATAGGTACGAGTACACCACGTTTATTTAAAGATTTAATTTATGCCATCATTGCATTTTCTCATTTGGGACAATATATTCTTTGTCGGGATTCATTCATAGTATGTGAATTTTTAGTATCATTGCCCTTTTATTTTTGTATAGCTACAACATATATAATAATTCTATCGATGATCATCTTTGATGATCCCACTTTTCTCTCCTTTATGTATAAAACATAAAGATCTCATTAATATTATGTACCATTGCCTACTTCGGGGGCTTTATAGTTACTCCGAAAACTTTCGTCTTCAATATCATCTTTTGGGAATCTAGAGAAAGTGAATATTTCATTCATAACCTCTTCTTGAGTGTTATGTAAAACATCATCTCAAGGGTTATTTGGGCATGATTTTATTTAACCTCCACTAGTAGGGAGTCAAGTAGTTGGGACGTATAGGTTTGCCATGCTTCTGGCATGCAATAAATTTATTTATTGTCAAATTTATTTTATCCTTCTCAGACAATGATTTTGGCAAGAACATTTGCATCTAGCGCGTATGACTACTTCTAACATTTTAAGATTTATAATCATTTGATAATTATTCATTTTTTTGGCATTGAGCGAAAAATATGATTAGATAACACGAAGTGAAAGTATTCCATGATAATTCTCGTCATTCTTGAGGAACAATTTCAACTTTCGGTATGTTATATCCTCCCCCTAATGGCGAAAATAATGTTTTATCATCAGAAAATCACACATATACAAAAAAACACTACATTTGCCAATGGTTCAATAGAAAGTGAATCATAATCACTATATATGTGAGAACAATAGTAAATATGAACATCAATTGAAATCATAAATATTTTGTAAAAATAATAAGAGGATGTTATTTGCAATTTTAAATGCTTGTGAAAAACAAATGAAGTGATCAAATTGGTCATTGTATAATATCACCCAATTGAACCATGGAGTCTCAGGCTCATGACAAAGTGTAATTCAATAAAAATTAATGCTGTGTAGTATAATCTCATGAATAAAGGAATTATTGTTTGCTATTGTAAGCTTTTTACTGCAAACACTAGAATAATGCAAAATTGAGTTTCACCAATTATTAATACGGTACCCATTTATTCTTATGCCCATAAAATGAAATAAATTTCTACAAAAATTTCTTTCATATAACTCATCGCATATGAATGGAAGGGTCCCATAAAACAACATCACATTCTGGAGCCTTAGGTTCAACTATGGTTGAAACCTTTACTATATTACACACCAAGTCTGAAAAAAGTTATAATAGTGTGAGGTTTTAATTTTCTGCTAAAGAAATGTCATTAGATAATGACATTTCACAATTGTCAATTAAAACATTCAATATAGATTGTGAAGTGTGTGTGAGGTTGAATATATGGATAAATAACAATAACTTATATTACGGTCAAGAGTTTGCTGACCATACTTAAATAAATGGAACTATTTTGCAAAACAATTCAAAGAATGAGATGCAAAACAAAATCTTTAACCTTTGTAAAAAAAATCTTAGATTACTTAATGATCTAAAAAAATTCATATTTAAGGATATGAATAGTTTATGAAAGATCATTTAAAGAAATTTCTGAAAAAATTATTCATTTTGATGATTTTGGACCATCACAAATCAGTGTTTAATCATTATACGAATATTAAATCATGATTTATATTTAAAGGAGGAAAACCTGATCAATTAAAGTTTAGAACTTTGCGTTTCATATAAACTATAAAATTAAAGCTAGGACTGCAGGTTTTCAATAAAAATAATCCTTAAAGCGCTTGGTGCAGATTATGTGAAATATAAAACTTCAAGTCTTATCATTTTTGTGTGAGAACTTCTTGTTCCACAAAAATAGTTGAACTTCGTGTTCAATATTACTAATATCTAATGATATTAAATTCTCCATACCTTTGTCTCAAAACTTCAGGTTTGGTTAGGGGTAAAAATGTTAGAGAATCGTTCAAACTAATATATATATATATATAGTCAGACTCTTTGACATATCTCCTAGCAACATACATATGAACATACCCATTTTTTAATATATTACAAAAAAAATTGAGATGATTTTTTTCTATGGGTTCATGATATATTAATGTGCCCCTATAAAAAAAATCAACTGAAAATAATGTTTTTTATTATTTTTAAAAAATAGGTCAAAAAACTGATAGTTCTTATCGATTAAAATAGTCAGTTTTTTACCTATTTTTTAAAAATAACAAAACACATTATTTTGAGCTGAATATTTTTACAAGAGCATATTAAAATATCATAAATCCATATAAAAAATATCAACTCAAAATGTTTTTTTACTATTTTAAAAAAATAGGTATGTTCATAGGTATGTTTAATGAGGTATGTTGGAGAGCCCCACTCTCTCTCTCTCTCTATATATATATATATATATATATATATCAACTTTGGTTGATAGTAATTCAAATTGATTTTTTTTAATGTTGAGGGGGTTATTTTTCACATTCTCTATATATTTTCAAGACTTCAGAGTATTGAAGCATTGGAATGGGAAAATGATTTAAAATTAAATATCATTAAAATATGATTTAATATTCAAATGAAGCGAATGTTCTGAAAAAAAAAAGCTTTGATTCAAAAATCATTAATATGATACTTCGAAGGACCTTTAACCTTTAATATCATATCTAAAAAGATATTTTATTTAATAAAGAAAATGATAAGATAAGAAATGAAAAGTTCATGTTTTAATATTTAATTTATTTGAAGCCAATACGAAAAAAATATTTGAAGGTTAAGGTCCAAATTCTAAATAATTACTTTGAGAACTTTAAAAATTCATACCATGCGAATGATCAAAACTTCAAGTTTTGATTAAAGATATATTTTTTTGGAGCTTCAGGTCCAAATATTTCTAAATAACATGAGAGCTTCACTCGTCATATTTTCAATAATTAGTAAATACTATATCATAATTATAAATAATAATTTATAAACTTCTTGTCACAAGAATAATTATGGATCTTCATATCTCAGATTATGATAATTCAGGGACTCTTAGTTTATGCCCTTTAAATTAAACAATCAAAATTTCAAGTTTGATTATAATATATTTTTTTGAGACTCTAACTTCAGTTTCTACTTGAATAATTATCGGAGAACTTAAAATTACAATGATAAATAATTATTGAAACATAATGTTCAATTATATCAAAACATCGAGTTTGATGAGGCATAAAATTATTTTGGAACTTCAGGTTCAAACTATAAATAGTTATTAAAGAATATTTAATGTTCTTACCCTTATTATAAAAATAATCTAAACTTCAGGTTTTGGTTTATATTATATTATATTGAAACTTCAGGTCCAAAATTTAAAAAGTGATTGAGAACTTTTAAGCCCAATTTTAAATGACGTGGGAACTTTTGGCATTAAATGAAAAAAAAATTATATAGTAACTTCAAGTTATAAATTTAAATGAGTGTTTGGAAAGCTCAAGACCTCAAATTGAAATAAGAATTACAAACTTCATAACCTAATTATCAAATAGTAATTAAGAACTAAAAGATCCAATTTTAATTACAAAGGGAACTTTGAGTCTAAACTTTGAATGATGATTAGGAACTTCGCTTCCTAATAAAAAATAAATAAATAAAACTTTTGATTCCGATTTTTTTAATACTTAAACATAAATGGTAAATATTATGTGCCAATGTTTATGAGGTGACAAAAAAGTGAAGTTTTGAGATTAAAATAAAAGTGCAGGGCCAATATAAAATTAATTGAAAGTGTATGAGATAAACTACTAGTACCCAAAAGTATGAAATCAATTTCTAAATGTATAAAATTCCTTTAGTCATTTTGTATGTAACCTAAGCATTCGATATTTGACAAAATTATAGGAAAAAAATTTTTACCTAAAAAGTAATGCATTTATTTATATGTTATTTATCAGTACAACCAAATATGTAGTATTCTCTTTGTTGATGTTGTATATTTAGCTTTGGCAGTTAAACAAAATGTAATAAAAATATACCATCCATTTCCCTTATCACTCAACTATAAATATTGTTAATACCCTCCAAAGTAATGTTAAAAATTTTGTAGTCATTTTAAAAAATCTAAAATTCATTTAATCAGTTAATACCATGTTAACACATTATTAGAGTGATTAAAAATAATTTTAGAGTGATTTAAAGAAATCAGATTTATTCATATTCATGGTAAAAATAAGTCATATTTTCTTTTTTCTTCTTTCTTTTTCCTTTTTTTTAACAATGAAGTAACTCATTACACGGAATAATTGACATCAATGTCAAATTGCATTAGGCGTTTCATGCCTCTTATGGACAGAAGGAGGCATTTATACCTTTTGTTCATGTCATTCTTTTCATGGCTCTGGTTCTTTATCGATGAGAGAGATAGAAAGGAATGCATGTTGCCATGTTGCTTCAAGTTATCGGGAAAGAATGGGGGCATCAATTATATGGTTGTTCTAACACAAACAACATTTTACAAATACGATGATCAGTGATCAAACTCACAAAGATGTTGAGGAAGCGTGACTTTTTTTTACACAAAGTGTGTGCACCGTTGATATTGGATGTGTTTTAAGCTATGGGTTGCTTGTTTGCCAATGCATTCAACTATATCCTTTGTGTGTATTCTCCCAAATAAAATATCAAACACTTGCCACTACGGGTTAGACTAACCACTGGTGTTGTAACTTTTATGCCTATCGTACTATGTGATAACAATCATTTCATGCAAGTAGGCTTCAAGCAAGGATTTCCTATGTTGTACATTCTTCCGGAATCGGAATATCATTATTACCTAGATGCTCAATGATGGCCAAATTTAGTGAGTAATCAAATTACCAAAGGGGACAACCTTATAATTTTTCCATCATTCCTTCAATTCAAATAAAGATTGACAAAAGTATGTAACTTATTTTTTTAATTAATATCAATTGTTAAAGTTACTTTAATATTTATTATCGAATAATTATTTATTTTATTTTATTTTTGTATTCTTAACGGAAAAAGGGAGATTTACACATATATTATGTGATTAACTTACACGCCACCAATTAAAGCTTCAAAGGTATGAAAAATACAAAACCATTACATTATTCTTTAACTAAACCTCCTATATATAACTAACAAATGTAACCATTTTTTTTAGGGGGGGGGGGGTACAAAAATAAGCATGAAGATTATCTCAACAACGTATTTTGGATGATTTTATTAGTAGACAGTTATTTAGTTGTGCCAGGCATTTGTTACTAGTGCATAAACCTTCGTTTTTTGAAAGCTAGCACATTGTTTTTAAGAATTTAATGGTTACATTCTCATCATTCTGTCATTATTTTTTTTGTAGAATGTTAATTACAATTATATTTTTTTATCATCATTTTAAACTATTTTTTGTGTATTGTACGTGTGTTACATGGTGGAAAATGAAACCAAAAATGGAAGATCGTTTAAATTTTACCAAGAAATGAAAAAAAATAAAGAGAAATAAGAAAGAAACCAAGAGGAAGCAAAAACATGAAAAAAAAAGCAAGCAAGCTTATTAAAAAAGTGAAAAGTATTAAAGATGAAGAAACATGTATAAAAAAAGCAAGGTTCTAAAAAACGCAGGGCGTGATCGAGGCGTGAAGACCAAGCCTTAAGCCTTAGAAGCCTAGGCAGGCCTTAAGCTAAAAAAGGCGTGAAAAGGCATTTAGGCCTTTTTAATATATTTTAATATTTTTAACCATAACAAGGCTATTAAAATACTAAAATTGTACATATCATAAAAATATGTCTGAATATTTGCAAATTAAAATACTATTTGATTATGTTGGAAAAGAGGATGGTCCGGTTTGTAAAAATATCTTTAAAAGGCGATATCATTTCACTAAAGCATTGTTGTTTTTAGAGAAAAAGTGCGCCTTAAGGGTTTTACCAAGCATAAGACGTCAAAAGCTTATGGCGGGGCGTTTCTCCCAAGCCTCAACCCTAGGCGGGTTTTTTATAACAGTGAAAAAAAGGAAAAAAAATCGTTTTGAGTTTTTGCTTTTGTGTTTAACGTATATTTTATTTTTCATTTATGTAATACCCCGTATTTTTATGCTATATTAATTTGGGAATTTATTAAATTTAACGTGAAGGATTTATTTAATAAAAATCCGGAAATTAATTATGTTATAATTATTAACGTGACGAGAGTTAGTAATTATGGGAAACTTGTTGAATATTACTAATGAGCAAAGTAATATATTATATTGGTTATATTGAATGTCATGAGTGAATTAAATTACTATTTCGGAAATTTAAGTCGAGAAGTGCCCATGTCACGTCGGGACTAATTTTGTTAAATAAAAAGTGAATATTTTATAAGTTGTTTGTATGGTCGTTTTGAGTGCACCAACGCGTCCGAAAGGGTCGAGATAGTCAGAAAAGTGTACCCGGGGGTTTAGTTTGGGTCTCGGGGCGTTTTTAGGCCTAATTGGTACCACGAGAGGGCAATTTAGTCATTTCACCTTTTTGGGTAATTAAACCCACGAAATTCAGCAACCTATATCAGCCATTTAGGTTAGTCTTTTAGGGTTAGAATATTCAGAAACCAAGTGATGGCCATTGGAGAAGAGAGGAGAGAGCTCCAAGGCAATTCAAGGCCAAAAAGTCACCGGTTTGCACCGCCGCCACTAACGCAACCACACCGGATTCATCTGCAAACCGGACTCCTGAAAATCCCAGGCAAGTATTTAACTTGCGTATTTTCGTTAGTGCAATCTTCATATTAGTTTAGGATTGATTAGAGATGAAAACTATGGAAGAAAACCCAATTTGTGTTAGGAAAATGCATGTAGTATTGATTATAATGAAATTCTGGAATCCTTGCCATGTAGAGGACTATGACCCACGAAATTTTGATGATATATTAGAAGGAAATTCTAGCAAAAAAAATAGATTAGAACCTTGATTAAGAAAAACTCTAGGGTTCTTGATGATTAGATGAATTTTGGGTTAATTATCCATGTTTAATGTTAGATATACACATGCTTTACGTTGAAAACATCTGGTATATTGTTATATTGATAGTAGTAGGATTTGTGGGACGATTAGAATGGAAAAACATGGTTTTGGATGAAGAAATTTGGTAGAATCCGTAACTGCATTTCTGCAGAATTTTCGCAGACCTGCTTGATCGATCGATCGAGCCTAGAGCTTCGATCAATTGAAGGTTCGATCGATCGAGCCCCAGACCTCGATCGATCGACCCCTCATGGCAGACTCCTATTTCCCTTGTTTAATTAGTTAAACTAAATTTATCGTGAAATAATTCTTGGGGATTCTTAATAAAATATTTTGGGAGTTAGGAAAGACCAGTAGGGCACATGAATAAGTGTTGGGGACTTTATTTTAAGACGAGAAGTTTGCTTTTGGGATAATTATATAATGAACGATGAAACTACGTATTTCAAGTGAGATATTACGGCGAATGACTACGATAGTGGATAGAGGTATACCTACTGATTTTTCTACTTGTAAGGATAGAGCCCACGTGTGTCACGTAATAAGTGAGAAAATCCTTTGAGTTAAGGTTAGAGATGAAACCTTATATGTAATACTTATAATGTGAAATTAAGGATAAATGTTGTAATTATGGGTGACGAGAAGAACCTACATTAATATGATAGAAGTGGTATATTTATGTGATTATGTGTACATATATTATTTACATGTGAAAATCATGCCCACGCTACTTGCTATCCCTGAGGTTACCGCGCTGGGACAAGTCTTATCTCGATGGGACCTTTATGGGGGATATTGACTTGTACCCTAGAATATAGATATCCTTGGTACAGGCTATCGATGTGATAGTTCAGATGGTCCTAAGAGACGCAGGCATGTGCCATCCTCTTAGAGACTTGGAATCTATTCTTCGCCTCAATATTGTTTGTGTATTTTTGTTAATACAATTCGAGAGTGATTCCTATTGTATTCCCCTTAAAATGAGTGATATGGAGTTTTGGATAGTAAAGTATGCCCGCACCATAGTTTATTTGGGGTGCTGTTATTATATATATATATATTATACGAGTAGTTAATATATATATATAGAATTATGAAATTTGGAACTACCTACTGTGAATTGATATGTAGGATATGGTTGATGACTCAAATTGTAAATACTTGTTTTGATAAAGTATAATATGACACTGAAAAAAACTTTATTGACTACTAAAGTTAAGATGAGAACTTTGGTTATTAATTGAAATATTCTTTTCAAATAATTGTATCGTTAAATTTTGTCTATCTCTGTACTTTGGAATTTCGTACTTCTGCGATTTGTTTATTTGAATGATGAACTCATCCAAATTTACTTGAATTTTCAGATGGATCGTCAAGAAGAACTAGCTAAGACAGTTAAGAAAGCCAACGAGCAAGATCGACTCACACCTCAGGTATTCCCAGGGAGAATATCAACCGCCGAGTTAGCGGGAATCGTGGAACAAGCAGTTACCACTGCAGTACTACAATACCAAGAACGCAACCTACAACTTAAAGGAGGAAAAAAACCTAGAGAGGTTACCCAAATGCATGTGACTAACGTTGAGAATTGTGCGAAGGCACCGAATCTGCGACAACAAAACAATCAAGATCGAGTCAGTTTCAGAGGTAACGAGATTTATGTTCAGGGACAAAAGTGTCAGGGCCAAAGAAGTCAGGTTCAGGATGAAATCACCAAGAGGTGTTTCGATTGTGGAATGGATGATCACAAACGTAAATCTTGCCCGAATCAGACTAGGGATCAACTACAATCTGACCAGCAAAGAATTTCGAAACTCTGCTATAACTGTGTACAACCGGGTCATAAGTGGATGGATTGTCCCCGCCCTGACATAGCTTTTCCGTAAATTTCCCTTCAAGGCTAGCAAGACCAGGGGAAAAGCGAGACTACTCAACACCGTAATAAAGTGAAGCAGTTTCTAGGTAGGTGCTTCCAATGTGGCAGAAATGGCCATAGGCGTCAGGATTTCCCAGAGAAGAATAGGGCCCCCCGACAGGAATGTGCTAACAATAAACTTCAGAAGCCAACTCCGCCACCCATTCCAACAGCATCAGTTCAGCAGAGAAAGCTACAGGGCGGATGTGTTTGTAACTTCACACAGGCAATATCTTCGCAGGCACCACCCACGATGGAGGGTATGTTTTTCTACCCATGTTACTATGAGTCGAGTTTTGTTTAATACTGGGGCAACGCACTATTTTATAGCTACCTATTTTGCGAAAACCTTAGGGTTATTAATTACCGTAGAGAGCACTGTAATGTGAGTAGACTCACCACTGGGGAATGGTTTACTTTTCTTTATATGCCGGGAAGTGGGGGTAGAGATTGGTAGCTTGGTATTACCTGCAGACATGTTAGTCTTAGACATGTACGAGCATGATGTGATTATTAGTGTGGATTGGCTCGCAGCTTATAGAGCCATGATTGATTGATTCGGTGGGAGCATTATTTTTGCCATTCCGGGGCAAGAGATGTTTGTAGTGGCGATGCCTCGCCCAGAGGGAGGTTCGACCGCTCATTTGTATTACATAGAGAAGGATACCTCTAAGGAGGTTGTGATTCCCTTAGATTCGATCCCAGTTGTCAGGGAGTATTTCGATATGTTTCAGGAGATACCAGGCCTACCCCCCAGTCGAGAGATAGACTTTGTTATAGATTTATTGCCAGATACGAGACCTATAGCACGCGCACCGTACCGTATGGCTTCGGCAGAGATGCGAGAGCTACGAGATCGGATAGAGCAGCTGTTAGGTCAGGGCTTTATTCGTAGGAGTACCTCTCCTTGGGGCGCTCCAGTCTTGTTTGTGAAGAAGAGAAATGGTTCACTGAGATTGTGTGTGGACTACCGGGAGCTGAAAAAGGTCACGATACGGAATAAATATCCGTTACCTCGAATCGATGATCTGTTCGACCAGCTGAGGGGCGCAACTTTCTTTTCGAAGATAGATCTGAGGTCGGGGTACCATCAGTTACGTATTAGAGAGCAGGATGTTTCAAAGACTGCCTTCTTATCGAGATATGGGTCCTATGAGCTCAGGGTAATGCCGTTCGGACTCATGAATGCCCCAGCCATTTTCATGGACTTGATGAACCAAGTATTCAGAGAGTTCTTGGATCAGTTTGTCATCGTCTTCATAGATGACATCTTGATATATTCACACTCCGAAGAGGAGCATGCCGAGCACTTGAGGCAGGTTCTTCAAACTCTACGAGAGCACCAGTTGTATGCTAAGTACGAGAAGTGTGGATTCTGGTTGCGAGAGGTACAGTTCTTGGGCCATGTTGTTTCTGAGCAGGGGATAGCATTTGACCCGAGTAAACTAACAGCGGTGAGGGAGTGGGGACATCCCACGACACCGACGGAAGTACGTAGTTTCTTGGGGTTAGCTGGTTACTACTGCAGATTCATTCGGGGATTCTCCAAAATAGCGGGTCCATCTAACTCGCAAGGGAGTACCATATGTGTGGGATGACGCTTGTCAATTAGCTTTCGACGAGCTGAAAGACAAGCTTATTTCAGTGGCAGTCCTTTCGTTACCGAAGTCGGGTGTGGAGTACCTGGTTTACACCGATGCGTCCTTACGAGGACTTGGGGGAGTACCTCAGCAGGAAGAGAAGGCTATAGCTTTTGCTTCCCGCAAGCTTAAGTCGCATGAGAAGAATTACCCCACCCACGACCTGGAGTTAGTAGTGGTCGTCTTTGCATTGAGGATATGGAGGCACTATTTATTGGGGGAGAAATCCCGCTTGTTCACAGACCACAAGTCATTGCAGTACCTATTCACTCAGCGAGAGCTGAATATGCGTCAGCACAGGTGGTTAGAGTTTGTGAAAGACTACCAGTTCGATATACAGTATCATCCGAGGAAGGCCAACGTAGTTGCTGATGCGTTGATCCGTAGACCGGTAGACGACGTATCGGACGTCTGGAAAGCAAAGTGGAAGGAGTTGGGTCACCAGGACGCAGTAGCCCGTTCTTTTATATCCGTTATGTCAGTCACACCCGAGATTGTTACGAAGGTGATACAGGCACGGATCACAGACCCGTTATGCCAGGAACAGATTGTGCGACTTCTAGCCGAGGGTGCTGAGTCCTATTCTGTTAGTTCTGATGGAGGCTTGCGGTTTAATGGGAGATTGGTGGTTCCAGAAGGAGCAGAATTACGTCATGTAGTGATGACTCATTCTCATGGGTCCCGATTTGCAGTACATCCGGGAGGCGATAAGATGTACCAGGATATAAGGCGACAATACTGGTGGAGTGGGATGAAGAAGGACATCGCCGAGTTCGTGTCCATGTGTTCTACCTGCCAACTGGTAAAGGTGGACCACCAGAAACCGTCAGGCTTGCTTCAGCCATTGGAAGTACCCGCATGGAAGTGGGAGAGTATTTCCATGGATTTTATTACAGGGTTGCCTACATCACAGCGGGGCCACGACTCTATCTGGGTGATTGTAGACCGTTTGACCAAGGTGGCTCATTTTCTTCCAGTGCGGGCAGATTATACTATGGGTCAGTATGCTCAGTTGTTCATTGCTGAGATTGTCAGATTACACGGGGGTGCCCCTGAATATTGTGTCAGATAGGGACAAGATTTTCGTTTCACGTTTCTGGGAAAGCTTTCAGGAGGCTATGGGTACTGAGTTGAGATTGAGTTCAGCTTACCACCCACAGACAGACGGACAGACAGAGCGTACTAATCAGATGTTAGAAGATATGCTACGCATGTGTGTTCTCGGTTTTGAAGGAGGTTGGGAGCCACATCTTCCACTGGTAGAGTTTGCTTATGATAACTCTTATCAGTTTACGATTGGTATGGCTCCATTTGAGGCTTTTTATGGTAGGCCTTGTCGTTCTCCAACTTGTTGGCTCGAGGTGGGGGATAACAAGTTGCTAGGACCAGAAGTGATTCAGGAGACCTCCGCGAGGATTGAGATAATCAGGAGTCGTATTCGGGTAGCCCAAAAGGCAGAAGAGCTACGCCGATGCGAAACGATTCTTTCGGGAGTTTAATGTGGGAGACCAAGTGTTATTGCGTGTATCTCCTATGAAGGGAGTGATGAGGTTCGGGAGGAAGGGGAAATTGACTCTGAGGTACGTGGGACCATTTCCCATCATTAAGAGGATTGGGCCGGTTGCAAACAGTTTGGGATTGCCAGAACATTTACACCGCATCCACGATGTATTCCACATCTCGTTGTTGAGACGATATCTTCGGGATGATATGGCCCATACTCACATTGCGATAGATGAGATAGACTTACAATCTGATAGCTCTTACGAGGAGAGACTAGTGGCTATTCTAGACTATAGTGAGAGGAGATTGAGGTCGAAGATAGTTCCACTTGTACGAGTCCAGTGGGAGCATCATAATGTGGACGAATCCACTTGGGAGCGCGAGGCAGATATGCGCGAGAGATATCCAGAGTTGTTTTTACCAGGTATGCCTTATTTTCCGAATTTCGGGATGAAATTCCGTTATTAGGGGGGAAGTATGTAATACCCCGTATTTTTATGCTATATTAATTTGGGAATTTATTAAATTTAACGTGAAGAATTTATTTAATAAAAATTCGGAAATTAATTATGTTATAATTATTAACGTGACGAGAGTTAGTAATTATGGGAAACTTGTTGAATATTACTAATGAGCAAAGTAATATATTATATTGGTTATATTGAATGTCATGAATGAATTAAATGACTATTTCGGAAATTTAAGTCGAGAAGTGCCCGTGTCACGTCGGGACTAATTTTGTTAAATAAAAAGTGAATATTTTATAAGTTGTTCGTATGGTCATTTTGAGTGTGCCAACGCGTCCGGAAGGCTTGAGATAGTCAGAAAAGTGTACCCGGGGGTTTAGTTTGGGTCTCGGGGCGTGTTTAGGCCTAATTGGTACCCCGGGAGGGCAATTTAGTCATTTCACCTTTTTGGGTAATTAAACCCACGAAATTCAGCAACCTCTATCAGCCATTTAGGTTAGTCTTTTAGGGTTAGAATATTCAGAAAACAAGTGACGGCCATTGGAGAAGAGAGGAGAGAGCTCCAAGGCAATTCAAGGCCAAAAAGTCACCGGTTTGCACCGCCGCCACCACCAAAGCGTAGATCGCGAGAAGGGGAACGCAACCACACCGGATTCATCTGCAAACCGGACTCCTGAAAATCCCAAGCAAGTATTTAACTTGCATATTTTCGTTAGTGCAATCTTCATATTAGTTTAGGATTGATTAGAGATGAAAACTATGGAAGAAAACCCAATTTGTATTAGGAAAATGCATGTAGTATTGATTATAATGAAATTCTAGAATCCTTGCCATGTAGAGGAAAATGACCCACGAAATTTTGATGATATATTAGAAGGAAATGCTGGTAAAAAAAACAGATTAGAACCTTAATTAAGAAAAACTCTAGGGTTCTTGATGATAAGATGATTTTTGGGTTAATTATCCATGTTTAATGTTAGATATACACATGCTTTACGTTGAAAACATCTCGTATATTTTTATATTGATAGTAGTAGGATTTGTGGGACGATTAGAATGGAAAAACATGGTTTTGGATGAAGAAATTTGGTAGAACCCGTTACTGCATTTCTGCAGAATTTTCGCAGACCTTCTTAATCGATCGATCGAGCCTAGAGCTTCGATCGATCGAAGGTTCGATTGATCGAGCCCCAGACCTCGATCGATCGACCCCTCCTGGCAGACTCCTATTTCCCTTGTTTAATTAGTTAAACTAAATTTATCTTGAAATAATTCTTGGGGATTCTTAATAAAATATTTTTGGAGTTAGGAAAGACCAGTAGGGCACATGAATAAGTGTTGGGGACTTTATTATAAGAAGAGAAGTTTTCTTTTGGGATAATTATATAATGAACGATGAAACTACGTATTTCAAGTGAGAGATTACGACGAATAACTATGATAGTGGATAGAGGTATACCTACTGATTTTTCTACTTGTAAGGATAGAGTCCACGTGTGTCAACTAATAAGTGAGAAAACCCTTCGAGTTAAGGTTAGAGATGAAACCTTATATGTAATACTTATAATGTGAAATTAAGGATAAATGTTGTAATTATGGGTGACGAGAAGAACCTACATTAATATGATAGAAGTGGTATATTTATATGATTGTGTGTACATATATTATTTACATGTGAAAATCATGCCCACGCTACTTGCTATCCCTGAGGTTACCGCGCTGGGACAAGTCTTATCTCGATGGGACCTTTATGGGGGATATTGACTTGTACCGTAGAAGATAGATATCCTTGGTACAGGCTATCGATGTGATAGTTCAGACGGTCCTAAGAGACGCAGGCATGTGTCATCCTCTTAGAGACTTGGAATCTATTCTTCGCCTCAATATTGTTTGTGTATTTTTGTTAATACAATTCGAGAGTGATTCCTATTGTATTCCCCTTAAAATGAGTGATATGGAGTTTTGGATAGTAAAGTATGCCCGCACCATAGTTTATTTGGGGTGCTGTTATTATATATATATATATATATATATATATATATATATATATATATATATATATATATATATATATATATATATATATATATATATATATATTATACGAGTAGTTAATATATATATAGAATTCTGAAATTTGGAACTACCTACTGTGAATTGATATGTAGGATATGGTTGATGACTCAAATTGTAAATACTTGTTTTGAGAATGTATAATATGACACTGGAAAAAAACTTTATTGACTAATAAAGTTAAGATGAGAACTTTGGTTATTAATTGAAATATTCTTTTCAAATAATTGTATCGTTAAATTTTGAATCCTACTAATTACCTAAGATAAGTTTAATCATTGGGGAAAGTTAACGTGTTATATGATGAGATAAACCATTAGGAGGGTTAGTGCGATAGGAGTGCACATTAGAAGAGAGGTGAGAATTTTCTCAAGAGAGTGTTGCACTAATATGTTGTTGCATTGGCCTGTATCAATTTAAATACTTGCTAAAAACGTATTCTAAATCAAACATACTTTCGGGCTCTGACCCGTTTCTTTCTTTCTCTCTCTCTCTTGTATATATATGTATGTATTACAGTGCCAGCCACAGGGACGTCTTGATTAGGATCTCTTGGAAGGAACGCGCTGCAGCTTAGGTGGGAGTTGCAGGTCTCTTGATTAGACGACTTCGTTCATTCGGATCCACTCTTAGTACTTTCATTTAGTTGGGCATGTGTAGCCCTTTCCATTATTTCTTTGTTATTGGGACATTTGTATTTCAGTTATTTCCAGTATTGTTACTATGGGAGTTATTTGGATTGGATGTATGACTTTATATTTCGCATGTTGACATTCGATTTACGTATGTTTTAAATTAATTGGTTTGTGTTCCAGGTTTATTGTGGTGCAATTCTTAATTGTAGAAATGTTGTTTTTAAATAAATAAATAGTTTTCTTTAAATAAAATTTTGGAAAGTTATGTATGAAAATGGGTTTGACACTTAGCTTAATTATTTAGGGTGTTAAATTGGAATTTTTTTTTATCGACAGTGATGCTGAGAATGATCCAACTGTTTACCTTGATTTAATTTAATAAAGGAGTGATCGCCCGGTATTTAATTAGGCGGTGTGTCACAATTTATACCATCCCATGAGGTGGGTCGATAAATAAGAAGTCGGTCTAATAATAAAAATATATTAATATTAGAGTGGTTTGATAAAATTAATGGGTTAAAATAAAACCTCTCTTTTTTTTAAATATATTAAAGGTGGGGTGAAATAGGAAAGAAATTTTGAGAAATTGTAAAAAAAAAGTGACCACTCTTAGAAAAATGTGGGTCAAATGGGACTACGCACAAAACAAAGAATATATGGGACCGATGGGGCCCTAGTAACTATCCAAATCTATTAGGGAAAAGAAAATATATCTACTTATTCATACATGTGTCTATAAGCAAAATGGGTTTCCCTATTTCTTCCCAAACGCCGCCTTTAAAAACTCCTCCACCTTCTAAACTCCCTGATCCATCTTCAAGCTTTCAACCCCCACTTTAGGCTGCTTCTACAACTACCAACGGAGTTCCTACCTTTTCTAAATCTCCATCATCTGCACAACCAGATTCGTACAAAGCTTGACTGGAAAATCACATCAACCATATCTTCTTCCCATCCTGGCTAGATCTAGCGGTTATGGATGAACTTGATGATGTTGAAGTAGAGGAGCCGTCATCCAGTAAGTTGCTTGCTATCTCTCTCACCTCTGAAGAACTGGTACGAATTAGGGCTCCGTGGAGAAAATCACTCATAATCAAACTCGTGGGTCAACGTTTACCTCTAGTCAATTTGAATAAACGTTTGCAAAATCTTTGGAAGACCGCAGCAAAAATCTATATCATTGATTTGGGTTCTGAATTTTTCCTCTATAAATTTTTAAATAAAGAGGATTATCTTCTAGCTTTGATTGGAGGTCCCTAGTTTCTGAAAAACAACCATCTAGCTGTTTTTAAGTGGAAAAAGAACTTCCGTCCATCTATAGCTATTTTCCAAAATATGAGTTTCTGGATTCAACTACCTTAGTTGCCTATTGAATACTACGATCCAACTGTGTTGTTCAAGATAGCACTTGCCCTAGGCTCTCCCATTAAAATGGATTTACATACTGGGTCTATTGACAGAGCTAGATACATGCGCATCTGTGTTGAATTTGATATCTTAAAAACCCTTCCTTCAAAAATTAAAATTGGTCCCCTGGTACAAACGATCTCTTATGAGTTGAAAACCTCAATTTGTAACTATTGTGGAATGATTGGCCATGTTCAAGAGGCCCGTGCAGACGAAACACAGGTATCGGTTGAGAAACTTCATTTGGATATTAATCCAGGCACTACGGCGAACGCTGAATGGATGGTCATAAGGAAGCGGTCCTTCCCCCGCTTATCTGGGGAACTATTCTTCCAATTGGGTGGGTGCTCTGAAGAATTTTCCGGCGGGTTATACCAATAAGGCAAGAGATGGGTCAACTCAGTTGGGAAACCCCACCCTTTTAATGGGTAACTCCGCCTCTCATGGTACTACAATTAGTCCCAATAGAAGCTGGCTACCCAAACAAATGAACACTTCCCAGCAACAGTCCAGCAAGGTTAGTCTCTCTAATTCTTTTAATCTTTTAACTAAAGAACCCAATAATTCAACCCATCAACTTTCGAGCCTAGTTAGTAATAAGCAACCTATATCTCAGCCTCAACCCAGTTTTTCTACTTATTTACATGACCAACCAAAGAGTAATATCCACCCAATATCTAACCCACCTTCACACCTACCTCACACTTCTACTCCTATAGACACCTGTCCCACTAACCCACATGTGGCACGTCTGGTTCAAGCTACTCGTGACAGGTGTCTTACACACTCTCAACCAGCCTACGAAAATAACCACGACTCTCAATATAACACCACAAAAACTTCTACTTATACACCTATAATAGTAACTGGCCCTACTAACTCTTCAATCCTTTCTTCCCCTACAACTCACCCTCCTCTTCCTGTAATTACTATTATTATCTATTCAAAAATTAATGGATACCAACCCTCCACCCACTTCACTAATAACACCTGTCACCCATATGCCATTAAACGATGGGCCTATGAGGAGGGAAACCCCACCATTACAAACCAATCCGAACATTCCTTTCCACTTGCACCAGGGTACACCCCAGACCCCACATATCCCCTCGAATTTGAATTTACCAGCCCCCGCAGCCCAACACCCACAACCCCAACCATTGCCCCAAAATCAACCTCCAGTAGCAGCCCTAGAAAACCCACTCTTTGAAACCCGAGACCAATTGTTAACTCAAGGGCAAGAGACCTTTGTCTTCCACCCATTTCATGTTCAACCCCATACCTCACCTACCAAATGGGTCTTCGCCGTCTCTTGACAAAACTCGAAAGCTTCCACGATCAGGTCATACTCGATCAGGAACAAGTGTACCGATTCCAAGCAAGGCAGAAGTTAAACGTGGTCCTTCAACAGTTTATCTTCAACTTCCTAAGAAATTTTGCGATGCCATGGCTACCAGAGACTGCATTGCAGGGCTTCGCAAATCTATTATCCATCCAATCCATGAAAATTCTATTATGGAATGCTAGGGGAGCTTCTCGGCCAATTTTTATGGTTGAATTTTTGAATTTCTATAATCAGTACTTCCCGGACCTTATGTTTGTAATGGACACTAGACTCGATGTTCCTAATTGTCAGTGACAACTTCGGAGATTTCCTTTTGGTGAGTAACCACATTGTACTGGCTGTTGGTCTATCGGGGGCATGTGGATCCTGTGGAATCCTAATAATATGAATATCACTATGGTATTTCAAGCAGACAGAGTAGTTCGGTTGCTTGTGGAGATGGCCCAACACTTGTCTCCTCTTATGTTAACCCCGGTTTATAACTACGCTCAACCCAATCGCAGAGGGCAGGTATAGGATATTCTTCGCTCGCTATCTACTAATATTCGTATGCCATGGTTAGTTATAAGAGACTTTAACTCAATCTTATTGCCTTAAGAAAAAATGGGAGGGATCCCGCTTAACTTATCTAATATTGAACTTTTTAGCTCTTGCATGGAAGATTGTGGGTTGGGGGATTTGAGATTTAATGGTCCTACGCGTACTTGGTCTAATAAACACGAAATCCATAGCCATATAAGAGAGCGTCTGGATAGATGTCTTTCTAATGATAAATGGAATCTTGCCTTCCCTTTAACCAAGGTTACTCACCTTTCTAATTCCACTTTTGATCATTTCCCTCTACTAACCCTATTACTCCTTTTCAAAATTATCGTCATATCTATGATCACGCTTGGTCTACTTACTCGTCTTATAGATCTCTCATCAGTAACTATTGGACTTCATACTTTCAAGGGTCATCTTCCTACCAATTTGTTAAAACATCTCAATATCTTATGTATAAGTCTAAAATTTGGAAAAAATATACTTTTGGAAATTCGAAAACTTTGATTGCGCAAACTCAAGAACATTTAACTAATGTGAGATATGCCATAGATACTACTATCTCTACTGAACTAATTCAGACTAAATTATTTCTTCAAAAGAAACTCGAGGATTTACTTCGACGGGAAAACCTGTATTGGCAGCAAAGAGCTAAACTCAATTGGCTAAAAGATGGGGATACTAATACTAAATATTTTCATTCGGTTGTAATTAATCGGAAGGTTCGGAATCGCATTTCTGCTATTTTTACGGACAATAATAAATGGCTAACTTCCCATTCTAAAATTGAAATGTAATTTCTTTCCTTTTATAAAAATCTGTTTAAATCTACCAATCCTAGGATGGTAAATATTAATTTTGACCATTGTCCACCCCAGTTAACTAGTGAGGACTTAACTGTTTTAAATAAATCAATTACCCCCTGGAAATTAAAGATATTGTGTGGAATATGCCTCATCACAAGTCACCAGGACCTGATGGCTTAACTGCTGAATTTTACAAGGACCACTGGGACGTGGTGGGCCCCTCAATTATTAACGTTGTCCAATCCTTTTCTCATTCGGGTTTTCTGCTTAAAGAACTTAATAAAACTTTTCTTGTTTTTTTACCCAAATGTGACAACCCTTCCAAAACCTCCCAATTTAGACCTCTTAGCCTTTGTAATGTGAGTTACAAAATTATATCTAATATTATACTAAACAGAATTTGACCTTTTCTATCCAAAATTGTTAGTCCATTCCAAAATGCTATAGTTCCTGGGAGACATATTTAGGATAACATTTTAATCACTCATGAAATGAGTCACTCCATGAGAGGTTCAAAATATAATAGTGGTAGCTTTGCTCTTAAAATGGATCTCTCTAAAGCCTATGATAAACTAGAATGTCCTTTTATTCAATGGGTATTGAAACAACATGGTTTTCCTGATTTTTGGGTTACTCGAATCATAACATGTGTTACAACTCCTTCTTTTTCAACAATTATCAACGGTCAATCAGGTACCTATTTTAACCCTACAAGGGGTCTATGACAAGGTGATCCTCTCTTTCCTTATCTTTTCATTCTGGCCTTGGATGTCTTTATTCGTTCCTTAATAAAAGCTAATCAGGATAAACTAATATCAGCTTCCAAAGCCTCTAGGTGTGGGCCTTCTATTCCTATTTTGTCATTTGCTAACGACAGCATTATTTTCTTAAATGGTTTCATGCGAAATGTGGTTAACTTTCAATTGATCCTGAACAAATTTTGTGTCGTATCTAGACAAAGCTTAAATACTAATAAATCGACCATTTTATTCTCTTCTCATATGGCCCATTAAATAAACGTAGGATTAGATAGGCACTTAATGTCCCTTTTTTTGTATCGAATGAGAAATATTTGGGGCTGCCGCTTATTAGTGGGAGAATGACCAAAATGATTTTCCAGGACATTATATTAAAATTAGATAAGAGAATTAACCTTTGGTATAACCAATACTTATCCTATCCTAGTAGGATCCTTCTTATCAATTCAGTCACGAATTCTCTTCCGTTATATAGTATGTCTTCTTTTCAATTGCCTAAAACTCTTCTCGAAGAATTTTCGGTTAAGATTAAAAGGTTTTTTTGGAGGGCAACTTCGAATTCTAAGAAAAAAATGACTATCCCATGGAGTTTACTAACGCGACCTAAAATGTTGGGTGGGTTATGAATTAAAAGTATGCTTACTCTTAATCAAACTTTCATGTTAAAATTATGATGGTCTTTACTTACAAATCCTAACTCTTTATGGGCATCAGTTATGACGCACAAATATTACCAGCATAATACGTTTTTTACATCGAAATTCTTGGGCCTGGCAAAATATTACAAAAGGAACCTTACTTCTCAAGGAGGGAGTTCAATGGTCTCTTCATGAGGGCCACGTTAAATTCTGGACAAATAATTGGATGTCTTCTAAGTCGTTACAATCAATTCAACAGAAATTTAGTTATGATGACTCTACTTTAGTGTCTCAATTTCTACACGCTAACACTGAAAATTGGAATATTACTGAATTACTGAAGTATATTCCAATACAACATATTCCTAAAATTATTAGTATTCCTTTGTATGACCAGAATTCACCTGATATTGCATTTTTGAGCCCTAATAAAAAAGGGTTGTTTACTGTTAAAGCCACTTATAACTGGCTCACTAGTAAGGACATGAGAATAAGTATTCCTTTACTTCCTTGGATCAGATTATGGAAGTTACCTTGTACTAATAAAGTTAAACTTTTCTATTGCTTTTAGTCTCATAATGGTCTTCCTATCGCCGATGCTTTACGTGCCAAAAATATATTTCATTCGGATATTTGTTCCTTATGTCAACAACATATTCCAACTGTCACTTCCTCACTAATTGTCCGACTTTTCACGACATCATTAACACTACTGGTTTACAATTTTCTATAGATGTCCATTTTCTGCTCGCTATTGCTTCTAGCGATCGTCCTGAGAATACTTCAAAAAATTTGGCATCTACGAAAACTCTTTTCACCTGTTGGCGTATCTGGAATTTACGTAATAATGCAATCTTTAACAATTGTCCAGTTCAATTACATCTTCTAAATCACCAAGTTAGGGAGGACATTGCCAATTACATTTCCTTTAATAAATTGGAACCTCCTCCAATCAAGAAGGTTAGGCTAAATATCTCTTGGCATCCTTCAGAAAAAACTCTTTTCAAACTTAATACGGACGACTCTTGCAATAGTAATACTCTTTCGGCGGGAATTGGGGGAGTCCTTAGAGACGACATGGGAAATTTTATTTGGGGCTTTGCTAAAAATATAGGCTTTAATTCAAATGCATTAGCTGAAATGTGGGCAATAAAAGAGGGTCTAAAGTTTGCTACTTCTAAAGGTATGTGTAATATACATGTGGAAACAGATTCTATGTCTACATACCAATTGTTTTGTAGGGCACCATGTTCGAGCCACCATCTTCAGGAATTGCTCGGGGACTACCGTAAGGAGACTCAGAAGCTCGACACTATGTGGATATCTTTTTGTTATAGAGAGGCGAACTCGGTTGCTGATATACTGGCCAAGCTTGGAAATAGTTGTAATAATATGACTAGTTTTTTTGAAGTTGCACCTAGGTTTCTCCACAAACCACTTTTGGTTGATGTTTATAGTACTATGGTTAGTAGGTTTGTGGATAAACCTATAGTTTGTAATCTTACCTTGATCTAATATATTGTTTGTGTTTGTCAAAAGAAAAAAGAAAAAGAAAGAAGAAAAATTGAATACGTGGACATACCTCTCAATTAAGAGAAAACAAGATGAACAAATTTGACATTTTTGTTAACGAAAGAGGTAGGGGGCGGGCAGGTCGAAGCACATAAAAAATATGGGAGCCTTGAGTGCCGATAACGAATCGTAAAATAAAGCAGACACGCAGATAATTTTAAGGAAAATATATTTTTCATTTCATTAGTATGTAAACTGTCATCACCCTTACTTATATTACAAAATAAAACATCTAAAAAAATTCTTAATTAATGTGAGATACAGTGGACATCACAGTTTTATGCATTCTATAACAACTAACCTTTTTCAACTATTGACAATATTAAAAAGGGTAGAGTTATTCCCACTCCAACCAATTCCTAAGGCACTCTAAAATCTTGTAAAATGACAAAACAACCCTTTAATACTTACACACTCCTATTAACATGCTAAAAGTAAAACATAATTAATAAATCTTTATGAAAAACAGTGAAGTTCTTTTTTTTTTAAATTTGATTTCTTAGAGACGTGATTTTTTTTTTATGTCTTAGAGACGCGATTGGTTAATGCCGCTGGTGCGGACCGACATCATTTAATGGATGTGGGTCCGCGTCAGCGGCACCAATCAATCACATCTCTAAGACATCAAATTTTTAAAAAAAAACATATGTAGAAAAAAGATCACATAGTAAACATATTTTTAATGACAAAAATAAAAACGAGAGCCTGCAATAAAAAATGAGTTTTTTTTAAAATAAATAAAGGGGACAAAAAAATGTATTTTTTGTCAAATTTTATAACACCCGTTTGATTGTTTTTTAATAAAGAAAATGAAAGAAGAATTTTAAAAAATTTGAGAATAAATATTTTTATCATTTTTTCTTTACTTTGATAGAATTACTGTAAATAAAGAAAGAAAATGTTTTGGGAATGTTTATCATTTTCTATTAAAAACACGTTCTATTTAAGTACAGAAAAAACGATAAAAATTATTTATTATCGATTTTTTTTTAAATTCTTCTTTCATTTTCTTTATCAAAAAACAATCAAACGGGTGTTATAAAATTTGACAAAAAAGACACTTTTTTTGCCCCCCTTTTTATTAAAAAACTCATATTTTTTTTAAAAGAGAACTCAGTTTTTTTATTATTCTTTCGGGTACATTTCAACAGTTTTAATTTTTATTAAAAAAATAGAGTAATTATTCAACTTAAAAAAATAATTCAAAACGCTTTTTTCATAAAGATTTATTAATTATGTTTTACTTTTAGCATGTTAATAATAGTGTATAAGAATTATATGATTATTTTGTCATTTTACAAGATTTTGAAGTGCCTTAAAATTGATTGAAGTGGGAATCCTCTACCCTATTAAAAATTATGAATATGGTCAATCCCTAAATTGATAATAAGTTTCAGTGTCCAAGCCCAAATCACCATTAGTTAGGTCACTCATTGAATTACAAAAGCTATAGCAAACCGTCTATCTTACTTTGCAGGAGTGACATCTGCCCGCAAGGGAACAACTTGTATTGGGCAACCACTTTTTAATCTGGAAAACATCGCCCACTTCTCAATGCTCGAATCTGAGTTCATCACCTTCCACCTGAATAAACAAATTCTCAAATGTCAAAAATTCATTGTAATTGCTATTTTAGATAAATTTGGCCTCTTTGCGAATTGTAATGTGACAATAAAATATCATCTTCGTTTAAAAAATTGAAGTTGAGACTGTTAATTTTGCAGAACTACTCACTCATAAGAGATAACTAAACGATGGAGAAAGACTAGCATCATGGCTCTTGCTAAATTAATTCCAAGGCATGTCCTCCCACCTATCCCAAAAGCTAAGAAGCTGTATGGTTTTAATTCATCCTGTTCATGAATAAATAGGGACACCATTTTAAGTATAGGGCATGAGAAATTTTACCAAATCTTAATTCGCAATGAAAGATCTACTATTATATCCAATTATGAATTATTGTCTGTTTTTTAATGTTATTGTCGTAAACAATAGTTTTACCATTCATGACATGCTAAAAATGATATATTCTAAATGACAACACTAAAAACAAGGTTAACACGAAGCCACTTACGTCAAACCTTGAGGGAATGAACTTTTGAGGGTCATCATACACGTTTGGATCAAGGTGTATTGATTTCGCATCAATATTTATGTTCCAGCCTTTTTTGATCTTATACCCTAGGAAAAGAAAAATATGGTTACGACATTACTAGCTTGTATATTTTGAGACTATGAAATAATTTATAGATGTTAAAACAAAACACCTTGAATCTCACAGTCGTGGCGTGCCAGTCTGGGGAACCATGGCACTATAGATGCCATCCTTAGTGATTCTTTAACAACCTGCTTGTAGCCAAATTCTCAGTTAAGAAATGCTAAAAATTAAGGACTTGTTTGGTTTACAATTATAATTATATTTTCTTTGTTTAAATATAATTCTAATAAGAATCTGTGTTTGATGACTTTTTTTTAAATACAAAATTATAATATTTTTGTGTTATAATCAAATATTTTAGAAAACAGGTTTAGGGTATTTTATAACTTCTGTTTTTTATTTTTCAACTCAAAATTATTCATTCTTAATATTTTAATGCAGTTATATCTTAATATATAATATACATACATAATACATTAATATGCGTGTAATTCTTATTAAAAAAATATATATGTACATGTACACAAAATTACGTATGGAGTAATATAAAGTTAAATAATATTATCAATAAATACATGATACTTATATATAGTTTTATACATGCATTATTAATGTATGGAATAATATAAAATATATATATAGTACATATGTATTAAAAATATTATCAATCATATGTCTATATAATAAAGTAAGAAACTTGTGTATGTCACAAGTTTAATAGCTAATGTCATCAATATGAATTCATCATGCAATGCCTTTTATACCCTCTATCATTTGAGTTCCACTCTTTCCTTACACTCAAATTTATCACCCACTTTTTATCAAAATTCAAAAAAAGGGGTAAAATGGTATTTGCCATTCTCTCACAAACCCTCACTAAACAAACCTACCCGACATTCTCTCACTTACCCCTCATTATCGAACAACATCAACCACGGGAGAGAGAGAAACCTCTTTGGCCTGCATCAACAAGGAACAATACTACTCTTCAGCCTCCATCAATAACAATGGACATCAACTACAACGATTATCGACAATGAACAACCTCTTCAGCCTCCATTAACTCTCACAATAGATTTGTACGTTCTTCTAATCGTTTTGTTGGGTATACGTCTCTTTTTGTGATTTTGTTGAATGATGAAGCATGCAGATCTAATCAACTTTTTCTTGTGTCAGATCTGATATTTCGACTTCGTGATGTCGTGATTTAGGAAAATCGAGTTTTTCTTGCATCAGATCGACATCAGATATGCCCGGACATAAGATCGCACATTCATTTATGTATCTCATTACATTTGTGAGGTCTTTGTGTATTAGATCGACATCAGGTAAATTCATATTTCCCTATTCTCAAGATCTTTGTGTATCTCATGGTTCTCATCTTTCTAATTTGTCTCTGGTCTTCCCGTCGCCATCGCTATCCATAAAAGGTAAACTGATTCTATAATCTTTCTTATATTCTCTGTATCGTTTGTTATGATATTTACAGGTAAATAGTACTATTAATGGATTTACATGAGGTTTTATTATGTGTTTATAGGTTTATGTTTATGGATTTTTTCTCTCACAAACTCTCTTTGGGTAATTTTTTGTATCTCTGTTCCCAGGTACTATTTTTTTAATGTTCTTATTTGGGTTTTTCAATATCATCTGTGTCAATCTACGTACAAGGCAAATGTGTTTGGAGATCTGCGTACAAATGAAAAAAATTACCTGGGAATGGGTTTTTTAAAGTCATAGGTGGTTTTCATTTATCTGCTTATAAGACAAACATTACCTGAGAAAACAACAATGTGGGGTTGATTTTCTCGGAGGAGCAGAAATAGATTCTTTAAGTATATATAATTGTTGTGAATCGTACCATTGCAGTTTCATTATTATGCTCAAGTTAAATTAATAATGATGTGAATCGTACAGTTCCGTTACAGTTCAGTTATTATGCTCAACATAAATCAGTAGTTAATTTCTAAACTGGAAAAAATGTGTTGCAGTCCGATTATTATGCTCAAGTTAAATTGGTTGCAGTTCAGTTCATTATACAAACGCTCCTTCCACTTTCTTCATCCACACTAATGTTTGGATTTAGATATCCCATAATTGTAACTTTGTTTTAAAATACATTGTTTTTGGTTTCTCATTATGTATCTTAATGTTCTGATTTGGTTTGCTCATTTGGTTTGATTTGGGGTTGATTTTCTATTTATTAAAGGATCGCATTTAACTATGCATTCAGACATCTATGTTCTGATGAACATTTGATTTTCTCATTTGATTTTCTATTTCTACCATAGTATGTTCTGATGAACATTTTAAACATTAGTATGTTCTGATGAACATTTTAAACATTTTAGTAAGGTGTGATTTTTTTTATATTTATTGATGAACATTTTAAACATTTCTTTCGTTAATAGCTATTTAAAGTTTAATAATTTGTTGTTGTTTCTCTCTTGGCAGGTTTATTGGTTCGATTGGGTTTGAATCTTGGGTTTGATTGTGTTTGGAACATGTTAATGGGAAACATAATGTCCACACTTTACATTGGTTTTGGATTATGCTGATCGAAACATGTTCCAATGACATATGGAAGCTGACTGGTGACCTGAGACTGGTGACCAGAAACATGTTCCAAACACTTAACCTGGTGACTTGAGACTCTACAACAACCGCTATAAGCAAGGGCATATGGCAGCTAACTGTAGGAATATGTGGTGGTGGAGGTGGGTGTCGAGACATTGTGTGCCAGAACTGCAACCACGTGGGCCATATGAGCCTTGATTGTATGGCCTTAAAGATATGTCACAACTGTGGGGGAAGAGGACACCTATAATTTGAGTGTCCTTCTGGGAGGTATATGGAACAATTACCAGATCACTTCCCAGATAGCTTTCCTGATCGTTTCCCCAACCATTTTTCAAACTGATTTCCTAGGAGGTACTAATGAATGAAGCTTTAGGTTTATGAAATATTAGTCTCTACGTTTCATTCAGAGTGAGTTTGGTTTTAGTTTTAGAATAATTTGAACCTTTGAAACTTTTAAATCTTGAGTTGCGTTCGAGTCTTTTGAACTTCTTACGTGTTCAAAAACATGTATCAGATTTGGAGCATTAATTCCTTAGGAGTATCAACACTGCATGATGTCAAACATGCAGTGTTAATGCGGCATTTAGAACTATGTGGGCAGAGTTTGAGTGGGAAAATAATGTTGTTTTCAACAATGTAATTCAAGATGAGAAATAACTCCTTGAACAATTATTAAATCAATCAACATGAAGTTCTTGACTTCCCCGTCGGGACTAGAAGGTGAGTGTGGGTTCTTGACGGCTAATATGTATGCAAAGAGTGTGCTTGGACAGGATGCTTTGGTAGATTTGAGGATTGATAAACAAGCAACAGATGGTAATTGTTCGATGTATCAATAAGAAATTTTATTTTTGTTACTATAATGGCATGAATTTTATTGTATGGTGGTTAGCTTTATATGCTTTAACAAAAGCACCTTAGTCTTTTCTCCCATACACGAACATATCTTGATTTTTTTTTTGACACTATTAAATTGGTACTTTGACGCATTATTTGAATGGGTGCACAGTACACGGCGGGTGATCAGGTTTCTATTGGTATTTCACGATGTAAAAATAAGATTGTGCCATCAGTATATGTGATTACAGGGGGAATGCAGAGGCCCAATTGATCCCTATCCTTAGAAATTATTTCTGATCAATTTATAGTCGAATAACTAATTGTGTTGTGTACAGAGTTAATAATCCGTCAACTCACACTTGCTTTTTAAGACTTTTGAACTAAAATTCAAAAAATAGGTATTGAGAAGTCTAATGCAAAATTTGGACATTGTTAAATATATATACGTTAATGATTTATCATTTTTGGTTGTTTCACGTTTCAGGACCAATGGACTTCATGGAAACAGATGGTGATGATGAGATTGGAATTTTTGTAATGAAATGTTGTACCTGATTTGTGTCTACCGTGTTTAAATTTCAAAATTTTATGAATCTATTATGTTTCTTATATGTACCATAAGAAATTTTGTACTTGATTGTGTCTACTGTATTGTTGGAGTTTTTATTTGTCTCAAATAGGGTGGTTATCCTATAAACAAAGGAAATTTTGTCTAAATTTTTTGAATTGTTAACACATTTGTGCTGTAAAAACAATGATATGACTGGAATTAGTATTTGAAATATATGATGTTATTGGAGTACTGTTGTTGTTGTAGTACTTTTTTTTAAACATGGTAGATAGTCCTATAAATAATAAAATTTTGCTCAAATTTTCTAAATCGTTTACACATTTAACTTGACCGCACGATTCATACTTGGAAGAATTTTCATCGTGTCTCCAGGCACGGGCATACCCTAGTATATATATATATATATATATATATATATATATATATATATATATATATATATAAGATAGCTTATGGATGGGGCAAAATATATGGATGACATTTTACCTTTGTAAGCATGATATTTTATGTGTTGCATGTATACATAACATGCATATACATGCACATACATAAAATATCATGATAAAAGTTATTATATACTATTACACTATTATACACTATTGCATATACTATTATATATATATACTATTATATTAAATTTCATTATTTTTTAAATATTTTTATTTATTTATTTAAGTTTTTTTTTATCGTGGCAAATTTATCGTCATGCCCTCGGCACGGGCATCCGCTAGTATATATATATATATATATCTCTGTGTGTGTGTGTGTGTGTGTGTATGTATGTATGTGTATGTGTGTGTGTGTATGTATGTACACACACACACACACACATACATACATTATGCACACACATACATACATACATACATACATACACACACACATACATACATACATACATACACACACACACACACACACACACACACACACACACACACACACACACACATATATATATATATATATATATATATATATATATATATATATATACATGATTGTCAATTTTATCAAATTTTCAAAAAACTGTATTTAAAAATAAGCTTACCAAATGCACACCAATAATTATAAACACAAGAAACTGAATTTAAAAACATTGTTTAAATCGAGTTTTCTATGTAGCGATCCAAACGCCCGGAAGATAATTTCAGAATGATGGAATGGGGAATGGGCAAATCCAGAAACATTATCTAAGGTAGAAATGAAATCTAAAATTTAATTTCACCGATAATAACGGAAATTATATAGTAACAAAGTTTTGAATTTCATTACAATGACACCACACGAGGGTTTGGCCTCATTTAAATATATAGTTTACATAAAAATCATCCATTAAAAGAAAGTTAAATAAAAAATACTCTCATTATCTACACAAGGCATAACAATTGTCATCGACGAGACTTCATATCCTACAAACGTTGGGATTAATTACACTTCTCCCCTGAGCTTTACCTCATTTTTTCACTTTGTCGTCCAAACTTTCATTTTCTGGACTTAACCCCCTAAACTTTCAATCGACTACAAGTAACCCCCTATTGTTAACACCTCAATCTTTTTGATGAAAAATTGACTAATGTGCAAAGCATGTGACTTTTTAATGGGATATTTTTATCTTTTAAACCTCATATTTTAAATTAAGGAAAAAAACACAATTCTGTAATTATTGTCTTAGTTTCTCCATCTTACACTGTACCTCCCCCGCCCCCCCCAAACGGCTCTCCCTCAGGTTTCTCTTACTCTCGCAAACACAAGAACACAAAAAAATACGCACCATTAATGGGGTTGAAGGAAAAGGCGAGTATAAATAGGATTCTTGAAAGAAGGGATTTGAAAATTTTCAAATGGGTTTCTGAAATGAGTTTTTTGGAGAAGAAGGAGGTTTTTTTATATGAGTTAGTTGAAGAAGAGGGAGGATTTGAAAATTTTGAGATGGGTTTGTTAAAGAAGGTGAATGTTTTAGTGGGTCTGTTGAATAAGATGAGAGTTGAGACCGATTTGTTGATAAAGACTTGATTTTGGAAATGTGTTTTTTTTTCACTTTTGCTGTAACTTTTTTTTTTCATTTTTGCTATGTTTTTCCAACTTTTGGTGTTATTTTTTTATGCTTTTGTTCTGGAATTTTTTTGGGGGAAAATATATTTTCTTATATTTTAGAAGTTTTTTTTACCGTCAACTTTTTTTTATAAGGGTTAATTTTGCTAGGACTTTTTTTTTAATGTTGAATTATTTTTCTTTTACCATCAATTTTTTTATAAGGGTTAATTTTGCTAAAAAATATTTTTTTTTGCTGAAAATATTTTTTTTATGTAAATTTGTTTTGGGTGTAAATGTGATTTCTAAGGTTTAATTTTGCTAAAAAATGATTTTTTCTGGAAAATAAGGTTTTTTGTTCTAATTGTTTTCTATAAGGGTTAATTTTTCTGAAAAATGTTTTTTTGGAAATACGTCTATTTTTCAGAAATTTATTTTTTTATTTTTTGGAATTTATTGTTTTGGGGGTAAATTTATTTATTTTTAATTTTTTTGAATTTTTAAACAATTTATTAAAATATTTAAATTGTTTTTATTCGTTTCTAGATTTATTAAAGTTTTTTTCAATATTTTTAGATTTTTAAAAAGTTTTTTATTTTTTTAACGTTTAAAGTTTTTTATTCTTTTTTAACGTTTAAAATTTTTTTTACTCTTTTTTAACGTTTAAAAAGTTTTTTATTCTTTTTTAACGTTTAAAGTTTTTTTTATTTTTTTTTAACGTTGAAAATTCAAAAGTTTTTTAGTATTTTTTGTAATTTTCGGTTTGTTAATTTTTCGCAATTTTCACGTTTTGAATTTTCTTTAGTTTCTATAGTTTTTGTTTATTTTTTAATAATTTATAAATAAAATTGTAATTTCCAGATTTTATAAAATTTTATGTAAAATGTTTTTCTATAATTATAAGATTTCGTAAATATTTTTTCTATAATTTTTATAATTTTGATTTTTAAATTTTTTTGATTGATTTGGATCAAAATACCATCATGTGCATGACACATGACTCACTTTTCCATTAAAAAATTAATGGTGTTAACTCTAAAGGTTTAATTGTAGTCGTTTTAAAAGTTCAAGGGCTTATGGCAATAAAATATAAGTTTGGCAAAGTAAAAAACTGGGGTAAAGTTCAGCGAGAAAGTGTAATTAACTCTAAACATTGCATGTTCACCTCATCTTCTATGGCATTATGTCTTTCTGAATATATATAAACCATTCATTATTCTCCCATTTGATTCCAGATCTGAGTCTTCACTATCTTCGTCATGTTAAAGTCGCAACCTTATAAACTAATGGATATAATATATCATTTTTGTTTTTCACGAGTATCTTAGTCAAATCAACTATTCCTTTCATATCTTGAAATTAAACGTACAATGTCAATTTAAGGATATATGTCTTAAGTTGATTGCCAAGTGTCACGGGTTGCGATGAGAAAATTTTAACAAGTTAAAAAATGAGCAAAATGAATCAATTTATCCTTACTAAATACGGAAAACTATCGCCTCAGTTCAAGCATGCCACGCACATAACCATCTTGGTGTTCACATCATTAAGACAATTACTTACCTCTTAAATTTGCATGTATAGAGCATGATATAACACCTCAACTCGATAATAATGCAAGTTTGTTATTTTCTTAAGATTGACTCATGGTCATCACAGAATAACAAATTCTTCTCCTATGCTAGGGACATTAATGTTTTGCTTATAACTAAAAGTTTACGCTTCATGTATCAACGCGTCCCATGCATTATCTCCCAAGCTCGTGGCATTCCCACTGTCTTGGCCGTTCCTTTGTAATGCTTGTGGAAAATTTACCATTTTGTATCTAGAAGATGTAACATATGCCTATTTTCTCCTTGAGACATTACATTGAAAAAAGGCCTAAAAATGTAATATCCTGTATTTTTTCTAGAATAAATAAAACTATATTTTTGGAATTAAATTCGTGGAAATTAAATTAAATCAATGAAGTTAATTTATTAACTGTGAACATGTAATTTGTTATTATGTCATAATCATGTGTAATTGATTTTTATGCTCATAATTACAATGGAAAATAATTACATGTGTAGTAGATAATTAATGTATAATGTGTGACTCTATTATTTATCTAATTATGGAATAATAATAATTAGGACTCATTTTGGGAAGTTACATGGGCTCGTTTGGGTGTTTTAATCCTTTAGAAATAGTCCTGAGGTACATGCATATAAGTTGGGAGACTTTTGGGCTAGTCTAATTATGGGTTCGTAATGGAGAAATTAGTCGAACTTGGGATTTGGGACTAACATAAGATTAAAAGGAAAGATTAACACAACCCACACTTAATCAAATACATAACCCTAGCAGCCTCACCTCAAGAGAAACGGGAACAGAGGCCAAAAAGGAGAAGAAACAAGAAATTCAAGGGGAAGTTCATCAATCGCATATCCAATCAAGAGTTTTCTTGCTTAATTTAACGTTCAGCGTGCTTCTTGATTCATCGTAGTAAACCCCATGTGATTTATGGGTTATAGTTTTTAATTTGATGATTTAATGGTAGGGATGAATCTTATTGATATAGAGGACTAATTGTAATATAGGTTGTTAAACCCAGAAATCTAAGATTATCGAAATCTTGAATTTGATGATAAATGCCTTAGGATTTCTTAAGATAAAGTCTGAAAAATTGGATTCACATGTAGAGGTTTTGATATATGTCTAGGATCTGAAAATTTGTGACTTTGAACCCCTGTTATGTGCCCCAAAAATCTGATATGTATATAGTTGAAATCATCATAGAAAATTTGGGCTCAGGATCTTGATTTATTCATATAAATTTTGGGATTTAGGGAAAGAAATTGATGTTAATATATGAAATTGATAGCTCTAAGATGAGTAACTAAGTAGTAGGGACATGATCATATGATTATAAAAAGGAATTAACAATTAGAAAGGATATCTCGTAGTATAAAAACGTAGCAGAACCGGGCTTCTACCCAGGTCTAAATCGATTCGGCTATGAAACGAAATAGATTTGGTTGGAGGAATCGATTTGGACTGGGAGGTGAATCGATTCGGCTCCTGGGGCAGGTTGTGTTGGGACCAGGGATGAATTCGAAATGCTTTTAGAAAACCATACGAGTTGGAGGGACGGTGTTTGGGCCAACGATGATTTTATTAAAAATCCTAGTGTGGCACGTAGATTAATCGTGAAGTCATATTTAACTAGATGGTTAAATAGTATTTTAAGGAAGAAGGAATTAATAATTAACTGGATGGTAAATTATTAATATGATATCATGTGGGATATATTAGGTAATTATAGAGTAATTACCTACAGATATTACATGGGAATAATATGTATTCGTATTTATTTATGTGGACATACCAATGTTTGTCGACGGTTCTATTGGTCTGGATGTTGTGTAGGTTATTTTCATAGGTACTATGTAGCAGCACCATTTACAAGAGGTAGATGTAGATACGGGGATCCTTTGTCACCCCTAGGTATGGGTCGTAAACTGGTGTACTGCATAGGGACCGCCCCACTTATATGTGTTTTTGTGATGTCTGATTGGATCGAGATGTCCTTCCAACTTACCGATAGAGCACAAACGAGACACCATTTGGTAGATGCCTTTGAGTGTCCAATATATATATATATATATATATATATATATATATATATATATATATATATATATATATATATATATATATATATATATATATATATATATATAATACCCTAATTAAATGAGATTGATAAAATTGTTTAAGAATGTAGATAGTAACTTACATACCCATACTATGTTGTGCATAATAGATGTTTATGTCACCTTCCCGAGTTATATGAGACTAGGATACTTGGGCATTGATAATATGAATGTAGATAGTTATGCTTTATCATGTTAGCTATGGTTAATACATTTGATATTAAATTGGCACAGTTGTCATTTACTATGTTGGGATTTATTTAGATACACGTACTATCACACTTAGCACAGGGAGGATATATTAATCGTATGGTAGTGATGTTGGGGTATATTTACTTTAAATTGAATGTATTTATTGCACTTTAAATTCAATAAGTTAATTCTTGCAACTCTAGGGCGCTTACCCATATTTAAATATTTTCTCCCCTAGGTGCTCTTAGACAGGGATAGCAGGATTGTTGATGTATCAGCCTTGCAGTCTCCTTTTGCTCATCACAAATTCCACACTTATTGATTATAGTTTAGGTGCTACTCCGCTTCAGATTATTTATTTTATTTGGGATTTTTGTATGGGCATAAACCCGATATTTATTTACTTCATGTTTGTTTGAGATATTTACTGTTATGTTGAATTTATCATACGCTTGGTTCTTGATTGTATGTTATTATTGTTGGGATATTGATTTAAACCAAACTAAGATCTATTGATACATAATTTATATGATATTGATGCTGATAATGATATTAATTGACAAACAGGCCCCATCTTGGGCTTATTATGTCTGGCCAATCTTTACGTCAGAAAGTGGGAGTCGTTACAAAAAACTAGGTTATGGATCTTCACACCATACCCTTTCAGTGTATCCTCCGTAGTCCTTATTATTGCTACTAAAAATTATATGATTTTCTTTTCTTCTCTTTTCTTTTCTTTTTATCCAACTTTAATACCTCCATAATAATGATGTTTTGAGTTTAGTACATTTTACTAATTAATTTAGAGTTTTGGTACCTTTTTTATGAATGCTCGGTTAGATTTTAAAAAATGAAAAAATGAATACAAACAAAAAAGAAGAAAAAAAACATCGTCCCACAACGTCCGTCCTCCACCCCCACCTCATCCAGCCTTAACCCCGCCACCCACCCACTCCCATCTCTCTCTCTATATATATACACACACACACACACACACACACACACACACACACAGTGTGTGTGTGTGTGTGTGTGTGTGTGTGTATAAAGAGATGGGTAGGGTGGGTTGGGGGTTAGCTAGGGAGTAGGGGTGGCGAGCTAGCATAGGTGAGGGGGGTTATGTTACATGATGGGTATGTTTGTTTGTTTTTTTACTTTTGCTTAGATGTTATTCAGTTTTCTATTTTATTTTTTTCACAAGTCATATGTCATGTCCATGACTGTAAAATCCACCCAAACCTTCACAGAAAAGGTACTAAGCTTAAACTCCGATAATAAATGGTACTAAACTCAAAATTGAGTAATTAAGAAGGTATTAAAGTAAAAACATATTTTTTACTATCTTAATTTTATTAGTATGGTATTTCTAAGATTTCAATGTCACCATTCCTAAACATATTTTACTAAATAAATCCTACAACCACTTTAATATTTTATAATAAAAAGATGGCATAAGGACATCACAGTAAAATTTTGAGGATAAAGGTTTTTAAAATTTGTGAGGTTGACATAACTTAATTTCATCAACATTGAAAGATAATTAAAAATGTGAGACACTTATTATTTTAGGCGAGGATACATATCCACACATTCTACTCTGTAAAATGATAACCGTAGAAATATATTCCCAAACTTTAAGAGTATATATACCCCTAGGATAACAGAAATGATTAGTTCCCTTGGGATATCGAAACTCATTGGAAGGGAAAGTATCTTCATGGTGTGAGATTTAAACCAAAAGCCTATATATGTGCATCGCCAAATGGTCGCTCGGATCTTATCCAAAATGTTGCATTATATTACATTCAAGTTGTTGTTATTTGATCTAATTAAACAGGATTGGTTCTATTACTGAATGGGTCATCACTAATATACAAATCGGCCCAAATACCTTATCTAAGATTGTGTATTTATATCCATAAATACGTCTCGTGTCCATATTCATTAAAAAAACTCCACATCATTCAAGAGTCTAGATGTCCAATTACGTTAAAAAGATATTACAAATTGGTTTACAAAAAAATTTATTTTTTGTGATGCTATCATAAGGGTCATTATTGTATCATCGAAGACGAACATTGCTGAAATTTATTTAGTAAGAACTTCTAGGGGGCAATTTTGTCTTAAGGTCAGAGAATTGAATTCTTGCCTAGGTGAACAAGCAATATATTTACATCATTCGTGTCGGTCTTCTTTTTCTTCATTTTGTCCATTAATTTTTTTATACTGTTTAATTAATATATTGAATAGAATAATCAAAAAGTGTTTTACTAACAATCTTAAGAAAAAACCTACTTATTCTTTTGACATATATATATATATATATATATATATATATATATATATATATATATATATATTGTGACCTAAAATAAAAAGACTATGTGGACCAATAATAATATGACACCTATCATAGTATCCTGAGGGACCAATTCAACAGATTGACATTGTCGGCTTTATTATCCCCTTAGGTAGGCAGACTGGCCGACCACCTTCAGGAATGCAAACCATTAGTAAGGTGAAAAGGCAGTTGCCGAAATTTCTAAAGTCACCGTTGCATAAGCACATGAAGATATGCTCATCTATTATATATAATGTGAAAGTGTACATACCTAATGTATAAAGGTATTTCACCTCTTCTCCCTCCCAGTACTAAAAATAGCCTATTACACACCTCAGCCAAGGGAGAGAGAAAAATAGTTTACACCTAACCCTAGAGAGTTCATGAGAGATTGTACTCAAACCCTAATACTTAGTGGCATTACATCCGTGGATCTAGGTACCATATTGAGCTAAACCACGTAAAAACCCTTGTCTCTCTATCTCTCTATTTGTCTCTCTTCTCTCTCTAGTCCAAATAATCGTATACATTATATGTGGTAGATAATTATTGGTACAATTAATCTAGGACTCATCATAATCACTGTACTAATTTTAGACACCAACAGATCAGCGTCGTTTCTGGGAATCTGATGAGTATATTATTGTTTCCTACCTATTCCGAATCGATAAATAATTTTCTAATCATAGACTTGTGAGTACTGAAAAATTGTAGACAACCCAGAAGATAGCCGTGTCGCTAACACATTCATTCCCTCTACCCGTCCGGCATAGGAGATATCTAAGGAACTTTGATGAACATACCCAAAGGTTAAGAGTCTATATAAGAAAATGTCAAATAATTGACTCATACGCTCCAAGTTAGGCTCGTGGAAGGCCCCGTCATAAGAAGATAAATGTTGCCTCCTGCCCCTCATGGGACCATGCCACTAGCAAATCCAGTAAAGAGGCATGAGAAAAGTAGATCTAGGAACTCTATATCAACTAACGACCGAACCTATCGTCTAAGTGCTACCTCATATCTAAGATCCACTAACTATTATAATGGACATTAATTATCTAAAGGAAGTTCGAGCATGCTAGAAATATTGAGCAGGAGCTTAGCATTTGATAATCTATGTCCCCGAGAGAAAATGGGTCATAATCACAAAGAGCCCTCAAGATTCATAGATCTCTGAGAAGGATATGTCAGGTTAAGTACCAACATATGAGTATCGGTGCATGCCGAGTAGACTGTTCAGGAATAGAGCTCATCACATACCCATGGTTGAGAGACTAAAACTATCTTAGTCGAACACGATATATGCGAGCATCCCTGAAAGTGCTAAATTCAATGGTTGGAAGACCATTTGGGGGAAATAGCTAAATCCAAGAATCCTTTGCTTAGGAGTTTTTCAATCACCCTTCATTCCTGTAATTGTGAACTACCTTACACGTGCCAAATTCAAACCACCTGTAGTAACCCCAAAATAGGATGGCAAGACAGACCCTATACTTTACGTGGAACATTATTAAGTTGTCAATGATATTTATTCAGTCTTCGATGAGATGTGTCGTAGGGAATTCTCTAGAACTATTATCGGATCAATCCAGATCTGGTACAATAACTTATCGCCAGGGAAGATATCCAACTTTCAATAGTTGGTTGATTTGTTCATTGGTAACTTCTTCTTTTGGATCCAAACCAATCAGGAGGGTAGATCATCTTCTAAGTGTTCACCAGCGAGTTGGAGAAACAATGTGCGAGTAAATCACTAAGTTTAACAGCAAAAAATTGGAGGTTGTCGATTACGATGAAAAGATGGCGATCACTAAGTTGATGAGTGGATTTCTCCTTGAGAAATTATACTATTCTCTAGACAAATATCCACAAAAGACCATGATCAAATTAGTGGGTGAAGAAGGAAATATTATGAACACCGAGGAGGCCATGGCTTCCAAACAATCTCACAACCCTAAGGCCAACAATAACTTAGGCTCCGAGAAGAAGGAGAAAAAGGATAAGACATTGGAGAAACCTAAAAGGAATAACAAATACACCCCTCTCACTATTGGTGTACATCACATTCTCGAGGAAATTCGAGAAAGAGAGGATCTGAAATGACCCGGGAAGCTGAAATCTCCCCCAAATCGATGTGATAAACCCAAGTATGGTGAATTCCATAAAGATCATGGTCATAATGCGGACAGTTGGATAGCCTTAAAGAATGATAAAGAAAGCTTAATTCGAAAGGGATAACTATCCAAGTTTGTTGACAGAGAGGAAAGAGTAGATCCTTAAGAATAATGAAAGGTCCGAAGACAATCAAAATCCCCTTGCAAAAGTAGAGATGACAAGAAAAGAGACGGAGATGATGATGTAGAAGATGACCAGATCTTCCGAGGAGACTTAAATAATCTTTGCGTTAAGTGAAAATGATCTTTCTTTGGTTGTCATTTTATTACAGGTGATGACACTAGCGTTGGTGATGAAATAGCTGAAATAAAATACTTTCTCAATGAAGCCAAAGCATTCTCCTACATTCAATAAATGCATTTTTGTGGCGACATTGATAATCACCCAAGGAAAGTAAACAAGCATAGATTAGTGATAGGTCTCTCCAAAGATGAGCTACCAGGAGTAATCAACCCCTAAAATGATCCTTTGATAATCATAATATTGGTACACAAAGGAAGGGTAGCTAGATTGTTGGTCAATAATGGAAACTTAGTCGACGTACTATTTTACTATCGCTTCAAGGGATCAGGGCTATGACATAGAAAACTTGAGCCTTATCACAGGCTATCCAGGAGGAAGCAGAAAAGTTATAGAATAAGAGCTTTATTGAAGACTTTGGATACCCCTAGTGGTTAGTGAACATAGTTATGGTAAAAAAATAAGAACAATAAATGGCGTATGTGTTTTGATTTCAAAGACTTGAACATTGCCTGCCTAAAGGACCATTATCCCTAAAGATTGATCAAATGGTCGATGCTAATGCTAGTCATGAATTACTTAGCTTCATAGACGTATGTTAGGGGTATAACCAAATTAAAATTATGCCATAATACGAGGAAAAAATATCATTCATTACTAGTCGTAATACATACTACTACGACGTTATTCTTTTTGGGCTCAAAAATTCTGGAACAATGTACAAGAGGTTAGTGAACAAGTTTTTTAAAGAACAAATAGGTAAAAACATGGAGGTATATGTGGATGATATTTTGAAAAATTGAAAGAAATCTGTTAATCACATTAAATATCTAAGGCAAACATTCCACTAGTTGGAAGAACACGAGATGAAGCTTAACCCCACTAAATGTGTGTTCGGCATGCAAGAAGGAATGATCCTTCGTTTTATAGTAAATCAGAGAGGCATTGAAGATAACCTGGATAAAATTCTAGCACTGATGAACATGTACTCTCCCATAAATAAAAAGGAAGAAGATTGACTGGATAGTTAACATCTATCAATAGATTTGTCTCACAAGCTACTGATAGGTTCCTTCCTCTCTTCAAAGTGCCAAAGAAAACTTTCAAATAGAATGAGGAATGTGAAATTTTTTTCTCATAATTGAAGAAATACATAGTATCTCCCCCTTACTCTCAAGATCGATCATGGGGAAAATCTCTACTTATACTTGGACGTATCCGAGTCGGCAGTTGGCTCAACGTTGATATGACTAGTAAATGGGTTGGGTGCATAAACTAGTTTACTGTACAAGAAAGGCTTATCGAGGTGCCGAAATTCATTACCCAAGATTGGAAAAGTTAGCTTTGGTCCTAATTAAAGTCTCTCTAATAATTAAGCCATACTTCCAAGAACACATCATTATGGTCAATATAAACTTTCCCCTAGGTCAAATCATTCATAAACATGAGAAGTTAGGAAGATTGATGTTCTAGGTTGTGGCACTTATAGAGTCTGATATACAATATGAACCCAGAGCAACAATGAAGGTATATGCTATTAATTTAATGGAAGAATTCACTTACGAAGAGAAACCTGTCAAGCAGACTTCCACGAAAGAGAGTTTAGCAGTAAAACCAACTGAGAAGACTTCTTCGAAAGAGAGATCAAGAGTTCAACCTATCGATCATACTTCTCTGGACGATATCACAATGATTTGTACAACTGACCACGCGGAGGTTATACCAGAGACATCGGCTAAACGGAAAGTCGTTGCCAGCTACCTAGAAGAAAGTGTAAAGCTATTTAATTACGGGATCATTGCTGAAGGAGATTTAAATGAAGAACCTACAGTTTGGAATATTTATGTAAATGGATCATCATGGGCCTAGGGTAGGGGGTTAGGCTGATTCAACACCCCAAATAACATAGATGTCAAATATGCCCTCATATTCCAGTTCAAGGCCTCCAAAAATGAGGCAGAGTATCAAGAACTAATAACAGGATTTGAATTAACACTCTCTAGGTGCTGAGAAGATACATGAAAGTAGTGACTCCCAACTGATTGTAAACCAAGTACTCAATCTTTATGGAATCAAAGGAGAGTTCATTACAAAATACCTAGCCAAATAGCAAGGCATGGTATCTAAATTTACGACAATCAAAGTAATTAAGATCCCTATGATTGATAACGCTTGGTCAAATGAACTTGGTCGGCTCACTTCTATGTTAAGAACTGAGTTGAGAAGAATCTTTCCATTAGACATTCTCACACATCAGAGTATTGATGAGAAAAGCTTCAATATTATTGCATTAAATCTAAGACCATCATGGATGGATCCCAAAATGGGTATATTGAGAAGGGAATCTTACTAATTGGTCCAAAGAAGGCTAGAAAACCAAGGTACAGAGCGACTATCTACATTATGGAATGAGGAATCCTATTCATGAAAGGATTCATCATTTTGCTATTCAGATATGTTCATCTGACTGAGGTACCAAATATGATAAAGGAAATACAAGAAGGTTCACTTGGAGCCCATTTAGTTGGCAGATCGCTAGCCAGCTGAGTAGCTACACAAGGTTATTATTGGCCCACAATGGAAGAAAATTGTGCTAACTATGCAAGATGTTGTAAAAATGCCAAAAATATGTTGCAAATGATAAAACGTCGGGGTTTGCGCTCACGATGATTACATCCCATTGTCCCTTTTCCATATGGTGGATTGGCCTAGTTTTCCCTCTGCTGAAGACAAGGGGAAGTTCAAGTACTTAGTCATCTCAGTATATTACTTCACCAAATGGGTAGAATCATAACCGCTAGTAGAATATAACCTTCGAGAATATCTTCGAGTTCATATGTAAGAGCATTATTCGTTGATATAGAATGCCATATACATTCATCACCGACCATGGTACTCAATTCGATAACCAAGAGTTCTAATGATATTGTGTTTAGTCCAAAATCCAAAAGTTACATGTTGACCTTAGACATTCGCAATGAAATGGTCAAATAGAAGTGACCAATAAAACTCTGCTCGATGTAATGGAGAATAAGTTGGTTGATGCCAAGGGAAACTAGATCAACAAACTATAAAATGTTCTCTGGGCTTAAAAGGCCACGTCAAGAACAACCGCAGGTGAAAATCCCTACTGTTATCATTTGGAACTGAAGCAATAGTCCAACGCAAATTGGTTTGCCTAGTCATAAAGTGCTCAATTTTGATTCTTTGAAGAGTGATCTTATGAGAAGTTTAGATTTGAACTTCATTAAAGAATCTAGAGAATCCACTGCACTTCGCATGGTCGTATATCAGAAAAGAACTGATATTTTCTATTACAGGAGGGTTAAACCGAGAAATCTTAAGGAAGGAGACTATATATTGAAGAAAGGGCTCAAGAAAGGGAACAAATTACAGCCAAATTGTCACAATCCTTTTTTCATCTCTGCAGTTGTCTGACCAGGTACTTATTGGATTGAAACCATGGAAAAGGAGACATTCAAGAACCCTTTAAACGTAGAAAATCTAAGGATATATTATCAGTGATCCAATCAAATGTACTCTCTTTTTTATTTCATGTAATCAAGTTTCACAAAACATTATTGCACTTTTTGATGTTTTTTTTCAAGGTGTGAGATGTGTTAAATTTAAAGAAATCTCAAATAACAACGAAAGACTAGAACTCCAAAAACATCAAAAGAAAACTTCACGTATGACTTCATCTTTGGATAAGCCGTGAACGAGAAGTTCTAAGTATAAAATTTTATATATGACCCCACAAGGTTGAGAATAAAAAGTTTAACCATCCCGAATTAAGGAACAATCCTATGCCATTTGATCACCATGGTAACTAATGCTTCCACCTGATCCGAAAAAAAAGATTTGTTTAAGAGACCACAAACAAATGCACGTTAGTAGAACCTATGGCAGAACAATATGAGTTCATCCAAACCGGTAACCAGTAAGGAAAATTAGTCTACTTATTTCCAACCACATAATCATAAGATTAAGCTACTGGTAGGCCACAATCACATAGTAAAACAATTAGTGCATTTATTCAGAAACCCCAATATCAGAGTTTTATTACATAGAAACAACCAACAACGGAAAATGAAAACTAAATATCAACTATCTACACCTATCAGATGAATGTATGTTCAAGGCCTTCTCCATTCTAGCAGGGGTAACATCTAAAGCATAATTAGTGACAGTGGTACTTAGATATCTAAGCCTTGTTTGACCATTAGAGCTAGTCTTCTTCACCAGATGCAGGTGTCGACTAAGGACCTCATCCCCATGCAAACCATAAACTTCGAGTCACTTCCTGATCAGGATAGTGGGGATCGCATCGGGGGAATCCAAGAGAAATCTAAATTTAAGGGAGTATTAGGGTGTTCTATTTAACGAGCGTCATCCAAATACTATATCCACCACCATTTATAACCTTCTTTATGGACTTGCTTAAGTTATATACCTAAATTTGTTAGTGCTTCATCATAACCATCCTTCCATATGGTATACGGCTACTTATGAAAGTGATAAGTGAGATGATCAACCTTATCACTATAGCCCACTAATTGCGTATGATATTTGATTATTCAGTTAGATCTTTCATAGCTCTTTCCTCCACCACTAATAAGCGAGCCATAACCACCTGCCAAGAAGATTGACATCCTCCTTTTGTTTTCCTAAGTTGTTTAAACTCTTCCATTAGATGAGAATTATACTGCTCTAGGAATGAAACCCCTTAATTTTAATCGGTCGTGGATGCCTTCTTAAGACCTTTTGATTCATACCTCAATAAGTTCTTCTCCTACGTAAAAAAATCGTTTACCTCCTGAGCATTTCAAATCTGACTGACACACAAACTCCTTTTTAAAGTATGTCGAAGCTAAGTCTCACAGTTTCTTACCAAACCCACTATCACTCCGGAGAATAGCAAACTCCTTCTCGTAGTAGGTAGAGAAACTAGCAACAACATCCTTATGGTCTAGCTAAAGCTTGAGGATCATCTATAGTATGAAGTGTTGGTCACTATTGCTTGATGGAACAACCCGCGCATATGGATATAAGCATCCTTAGCCTTGTCAGAAACATCTAAGTCAAGAACTTCCTCCACCTCCTCTTCATCTATCTCTTTATAACTGATACCAAACAGCTGAATACTACTTTGGAAAAATTTCACTTTCAACAATAACCATATTAACCATTCTGGAGTAAAAATAAAATAAATATTATAGTACCTATGTAATACGTAATGAAAAAAGGAATGCACCAAATTATACGGGATCATGGACAGAAAAATATTTTTTTATTGAAGGTTGAAAGTATTACAGCTGAAGAAATTGGAAAACTACATGAGAAGTACACATAACAATTATATAAAAAGTCCTATCACTAAACCTTTTCCTTTTCCTAGGTCAACTCTTCCTCTAGTCGGGCAACCATCACCATCTGATCCTAGGGAATCTAGGACTCAACCATGCCCTAATCATAATCAAATTCCTCGTCAATTCCTTGAGGAGTACCTGGATTATGTTGAAGGCAAAATTATGAACCAATAACTGTGTCAATCTGAGTTAGAGCGACATCATAACTCTCATTCAAGGAGGACTTCTTCAAATATTTAACTTAGATAGCAGCAATAAATAATGCTTTATCATATCCTTGGGTATAACAATCCTCCTTTTCCTTCTTGGACTTGGCCTTCAACTCTGCCACCTGGTCCTCAGACTTCTTTATAACCTTCTCAGCCTCCGTCATAACCTTTGGAGCCTTGTAGGCTCTATTCATAGCATCTCAATGAGCTTACTCCACCCGGGTCTTTCCATCCTCAATATTCTTTATATTATCATCCATAATATTTTTATCATCTTCATAGGTATGTTTGACATACTCCAAGGAGTTATACGTTTCTTTAAAGGCTACTTCCATGTCTATTGAGGATTCCATCCACTTATTTTTCCTCCTCATCAACTGCTTGTAGTCCTCCAAGAACTAAAAAAATTAACATTCAAAAGGCATTAACAACAGTTAACAATGAAATATGACAATAATAAAATATCAGGTGATACTAACAAGGGGCAGGTTATGGTTAGGCCATTCAACCAACCTTGTGTGAGGAAGGGACGGCACTATAGCCTCGTCAACAGGTTGAACCCGTGCTCCAAGTAGACCGTGATCTCGTCGCATGTTTGTAGTGGAACTACCTTGACCTTTATTGGCCTGATTTTTTCCAGCTAACTCCAAGATAAGGTATGGACTCATCTTCAACCTCTTGAATTGGGATCTTAATTTTTTCTTGGAGATATTTCAACTACAACGAAATTTTTGGAACCCCCAACATCAGCTTTATTTTCAATGGGAGGGGGGATTTAAAGACAAATAAGAGTTTGGGGATCTTCCTCGTCAGCACAAACGAGATATCCAAAGATCTAAAGGACAAGGAAGTACCCCCAGTAGAGAAATTTCCTTCTACTTGTGGAGCAGACTTCTACTCAATACTAGAAGAAGAAGAGCTTGGGTATTCTACATTGATGGGGGCTACTATTATGACCTCTGTTGGACGATAAACGAAAGATGTGATGGAACTATAATATCTAATAAATTCAAAGGTAACGCAACGATAAGCTTCGCCAATCCTCTATTGTATGGACCAAATAATCTTCAGGTCGATAAAATTAACCTCTAAGACACGGGGAATATCCTTTTTCTTTTTCTCTACAAAACAGAAAGATAAGAAAATACAATTAATGACATAATCATAAGGAGGCCTAAAAAGATGAAAAATGTATAAATGTGTGTGAGTGATGACTTATGCCTTGGCTTTCCTAAGGACCAAATTACCAGTATTTTAATATCAAACCATGATCCCAATAATCCTTATTAGAATCAGACAAATTTACCATAAGGGCTCTATTGGAAAATCTCATCTTCAGATAATAAATGTTCTCGTTAGTGGTTCCCCAACTATAATAATGTATTAACTCCTTCATTCCTATGTTGGTCCCATGTCGCTAATTAATACAACTTATTTCATTTACCACTCTCCTAGTGTCTGGGGGCACTTTAGCAGGGACCACGTAAAATACTAACAAAACTCTAGGAACAACTGATTATGTGGAAAGGTAACCCCACACTCAATAAAAAAAATCATGGGGATCCACTAACCCTCCTCCAATGCATAAAAGTCAAAAGGACATGTTAGTAACTTTGTTTTTACCCAAGTAGGGATGCTATGGGTAACCCTAAAAATCTCCAAGGATATCTCATCAATAGTATACACCAATTTGTATAAAAAATATGAAAGAAATAAAATAAGAGAAGGATTCTTATAGGGTAAACAAAATGGCAATGAGGAATGGCTCTCATAAATAGTGAAAGAAAATCTTAAGAGTGAGGAAAAGAATTAACAATTCAGGGTGAAGTGAACAAATGAGGGAACCGAAATTTTATTAAACTCAGTGATGTATTCTGAGTTACAGGAAGTAAACAAAGGATGGAACCAAAATTAAACGTACCTACTATTTCATCTTTTGATAATGTGTCATTTCTCAAGAAACCAAATGACTAGAGTACCCCCTAATGACTCATTATTTTTACTATTATTTATAAAATTTCCATTAATTCAAAGAATAAAATTCAAAAATTTGCAAGCTCCTGGAGTTCGATAACCGTCCAGAAGCCTATAGAGAGCCGAACAAACCCTGGTGCATAATACTCCATCATTTCAGTTATTACTCACTCCAATCAAGAATGAAGTATTTGGGGTTTTGTCTGTAACCTAAAATAACAAGACTACGTGGACGAATAACAATATGACACCTGTCATGGTATCAAGTGGGCCTAATACAAAAGATTGACGCGATCGGCTTTACTATCCCCTTAGATTGGAAAACTGGTCGACTACCCTTAGGAATGTGAACCATCAGTAACGTGAACATGCACATGTGGGAATTTCTACAATCACCCATGCACAAGAACGTGAAGATATAATCAATTGTTATCTGTAGTGTAAATGTGTAAATACCTAATGTACAAAGGTATTATGCCTCTTTTCCTTCCCACTACTGTAAATAACCTACTACACCCCTTATCTCAGGGAGGGAAAAAAAAGTTCACACCTAACCCTAGAGAGTTGTTGAGAGATTGTACTCAAACCCTAATGCATAGTGGCATTACACTCGTGGATGAAGGCACCATATTGGGATGAACCATGTAAAAAACCTTATCTCTCTCTTTGTCTCTCATCTCTCTCTAGTCCAAATAATCTTATATATTATATGTCGTAAATAGTTATTGGTATAACTAAGCTTGGACTTATCATAATCACTGTACCAATTTCTGACACCAACAATATACCTATAATTATGTTTGTTGTATTTAGTGATATATAAATATATATTACTGTCATATAACTTTACAAAGAAGGATTATTTATATACATGGAGTCTCCTATAAATGCTTCTCTTATATATATATATATATATATAGATATATATATATATATATATATATATAGAGAGAGAGAGAGAGAGAGAGAGAAAGTCTCTTGTAAGGACTTCTTATGGTGCAGACCCTGGTATAAACCATTTTTTTTAAATAGTAAAAAAAGATTTTTTTATGAAATTTCATGGATGTGATCTCCACAGTGAGACGATCATCTGTAATTTTTTTCATTAAAAATTCAATAAAAAAATCGTTGGCATGAGGTGATATGTAAAAAAAATTGTACAAAAATTCATTTTCAACCATTGAAATGTTGGGTCGGCGCCAGCCACTTTATTGATTGATTTTTTTATCAAAATTCATGGATATGATCTTCGCAGTGTCGAGATCATATCCATGAAGTTTCATTGAAAAAAATCAATAAAAAATTAGGTGAGATAATTGCCAACATTTCAACGGTCGAAAATGCATATTTATACTAGTTTTTTACATATCACCTCATATCAACAATTTTTTTATTGAAATTTTTTATGAAAACAATTGGAGATGATCTTATCACCGTGGAGATCATATCCATGAAGTTTCATAAAAAAGTCATTTTTTTACTATTTTAAAAAAATGATATGTATCCGGGTATGCACCATAAGGAGTCCTTACAGGAGGGGGCCTCTCTCTCTCTCTCTCTCTCTCTCTATCTCTATCTATCTATCTATCTATCTATCTATCTATCTATCTATCTATCTATCTATCTATCTATCTATCTATCTATCTATCTATCTATCTATCTATCTATCTATCTATCTGTCTATCTGTCTATCTATCTGTCTATCTATCTATCTATCTCAGAGAGAGAGAGAGAGGAAGGTTCACCTACATTATGCACTATACATCACACTATACATCACACTATACATCACACCTAATTCTAGGCCGTAGAGAACTTTGTTTTCAAATTTTATATTTTTCCCTTGAAATTAACCTTCCAATCAACCCATTTGCAAAAAATTTGGTCAAAATACATTTTGTAGCTACTTTTAAAAAATCCACAAAAAACTGCTGACGCAGACCCTTATAAATAAGGTATTTTTAGCAGTTTTTTGAGTATTTTTTAAAAATAGCTACAAAATGTATTTTGACCTAATTTTTTGCAGATGGATTGATTGGAAGGTTAAATTCAAGGGAAAAAATAAATTCAAAAAAAAAGTTTTTTAGGGCCTAGAATTATGCGTGTTGCATGGGTGATGTATAGAGCATGATATACTATAGCCGAACCCTATATATATATATATATATATATATATATATATATATATATATATATATATATATATATAATAAGTATTAAAACTTATGTATGTCATAAGATATAACTATGATGTCATCTATATGAGTTTTTCCTGCACTACCCTTTTGTCTTTGAAAATTTTGGATTCCGCCTTTTTTTGACACACTCTAATTTTTCCCCTTCTCTTCAAAATTCAAAAATAGGGGCAGAATAGTATTTTAGCATTTTGATGTCATTTTTGTTAATTTCACTATTAGTCTCAAACGCATTACTTTTGAATCAAAACCCCTATTACCCTTCCCCCAAAACATAACTCCTCCCAAGCTTCCCCCAACCTATTTTGACATAAGCTTTGTACATGAAGCAAAGACACAGCCGACCAAACTTCATAGCTCCCAAACCTCATACCACATCACCAATAAACTAAATCTCTAACCACCAAACCTCCGACCACTTATATTTCAACAAACCAAACTTCATACCACCTCAAACTTAGAACAACTCCTCTGTCTAGCATAAATCGGTACCCTTCCTTCCAAATCGAACCAAGATCCCTTACAAACATTCTTTATCTCTCTGATTGTAACTTTGTTGGTTTTTCTAGATCTGATTGGAACTATATGGTTTTTTTGTTTGTGTTTTCGACCAGTGATATCTCCCTCTCTTTGTGTCGGGCATACATTCTCCCTCTCTTTATATTTTTAAATCGAAAGCTTTAGGCACGTTGTGTTTATTTTTATTTAGATAAAATATAGTTTCTAGATTTTTTTTATATTTGTTTTACTATCTTTTTGGTTAAACGAGTTTTAGTGTTTAAATCTTTTTTAGACTTATTTGCAATTCTATTTCTTTTATATTTGTTATATGGATGTGTAAAATATTTTAGTTATTCCTCATACCACTTGTAGATTTTTATTGATCATTGTGTTTTTTTGTATTTGTTGATTTAGGGGAGTGGTCTTGAGTCAATTTCTTCAGCTCTAGGTAAGAATCACTGATAACTTATTCAGTATTAGAAAATTAAATGGTGTATTTGATATACTACTGTCGTAGAATTCGGTTGACATCGAATGATGGATTTTCCATATTCTCAGAAGTATCCATGATTTCAAGATGGCTGTGGAAAGGAGCATATATGCAACTGATGCAAAGGTTCCTGCACTTGTAGAAGCTCAAGAAATCTTATGCCAACTTGGACATTATTTTTATGAAGCTGATGTGAATAATACCACTGACTACTAAGGGACATAGGGAAGTTCTTACTTGTAAGGGTAAGATACTATTAAAAAAATATTTGGTTTCATTATATTAAATTAAGTATAAAGCATCTCTACAACTTGAACATTATTTGGTGAGTCATAGAACTTGGAGACATGTGTTGGATTTAGTTGACTGGTAGTTGAAACACTATGTGAATCGTGAAATATGGCATCTAGGATGGAAAAAAAATTCAAGGAAATTATTAACTATCAAACACATATAAAAGTGGGCAAAAACATCATTTATCACCTATTTGCCCATTTGCCATGGAAAATTATGTCTATCAAATGGGATGAGAAATGAAAAATGATTATATGAAGAAATCCACTATTAATCCTTTTATTGATTTCAAATTGGTTAATTCAAACAATTTTATCAATCTAGTCAAAGATATCCAAACACTTTTCTTATCATACATGCTAAAAATATGGTTCTCATTGAGTCTTTCCAAATGGTCTCTGCTATTGAAAAATTACTCCCATCTTGGAAAGATTTATATAATATTTGAACATAAATGCAAAATGGGCTCAACGAGACTTGGTTATAATATCGAGGATTTAAGAAGATACTCATTTTCCTGAAATGAAATCATGAAATTTCATGGTATCCAATGCACATGCGATTGAAGAATAGACAAAAACCATAAAAAACTAAAATGAATCATTCTTAAGGAGGAAAAATATACAGTTAATGTAATTTCAAGAAGTTAAAGGGTAATTACTTCATTTGGGAAAAACCAAGACATTAAGAAAAATAAGAGCTTAAAGCAAAAGGTTGGTAAAGACAACATGATCGAAATAGACACAATATTAAATGATGTTTCAGAGATTTCTTTTTATGTTGTTGCATCTCGAGTGAAATTGGTAGTAAATAGTAAGGAATAGTGGGTGGATACTATAACACCCCGTAATTTTGAGGAATTAATATTTAATCTTTTTGGGAGAAATAAAAATATTTAAATTGGAGAAACATAAATTTATGATTTGGAGAATTTAATTAAGTGGGAAGAATTATTTATATATGGAGACTTTAAGTTTAATTGTTCAAATTCTTTTGTGTCGCATTTTGAGGTCAAAATTAGAGGTTGATATAAAGTATTTCAGATGACAATTTTGAGTGCGCGGTCGAGTCCAGATGGGTTGAGACAGTCAGAAATAAGTACCCAGGAATAGTAATTGAATGGTAGTTAACACAACTCTAAACCTAGATCTTGAAAGGGAATTAGGGAAAGCAAATCAAGAGCCAATTGGGGATCTTTTGGAGTCAAATTAAGGGACTAATTGAGTGTTCGTCATCAAACCATTAACTACACTAACAGATCAGACTCTACGAACAATTCCAGGCAAGTGGTTAACTGTTGTGAGTTTTATATAGATGATAATCAATTCATATTATGGAAAGTGTAAACCAAAATTCATTTTGGGTGGGTTATTGCATGAAATTGGTTTTTTATGAAATTGAACATGTTGGGTGATTTAATAGTTCAATTGATGTTATAGAAGTATTCAGTATTGATTGGTATTAGAACTCTAACAGAAAATATGTACTAGAGATAAATATATGGGGATTATAGAATCTGATTTTCAAATTTTAATTGGGATTGTACCGTAGGAATTCGTTTTCTTAAGTGGGTGATAACTCTTGAAATTAATGATGCTAAAAGGTTTAGGTTATGATCATAGTTCATAATATATGTATAAAGATTATAAATATGATGGATTGAGGTTGGGAGTTGAGAAAAGAAAGCTTGGATGGTCGTTAATGGCTGAACAAATGGTCGGAGAAGAAATAGACATGTTCGATCGATCGATCGAAGGCTTGGATTGATCGATCGCTAGTCTCAGATTTCTGGCAAGTTCGCGAGTTTTACATATAAAAGGGAAATTAATTTAAGATTTTCCCCCCAATTTTTATTTAGTAATAAATGCATATGTAACACATATTCCTTAGCATTTATAAGGGGGTATAATTGGGTTAGAGGGGTGATAATTGTATGTCACGAGATGAATAAATTTCGGGAAATAATTCGTAAGTATTGATTTTTGGACCGAGGGAAAATGTCCGGGTATTGTAGTTGAGTGACACTACATTATTAAAGGAATTGAGGTGAAATTAATTAATTATGGGGCTGAATATGGAATCGGGTATTAACGATGGTATGGGCCAAGGGAGCGAGTCTGTGTATATTGGTTGGGCGACACCAATTATTAAATTAATTGATGTGTAAATTAATTAAATTAGAGTCGGACTGTAGACTCGGGAAGGTAATAAATTAATTAAGGAGAAAATTAATTACTTTGAGTCGGACCATAGACTCGGGAATATACAGGCTAGTGTTACGGGTTTTGGTACACGGTAAAGCCGAGATTTATATATATTATATATATATATATATATATATATTTATATATATATATGGCGTGGTGATAGTATATATGTATGTGTGTACTTTATGTGTGCTATTAAATATCAGGGAATAGATATTTATTTAATTTATATACTCTAGTGCTATCAGGGGAGGTTGCGCGATGTGGGTGAATCCCCTAGCTTGAGGAGTAGGGCGAGTATATCCCCAGGTCATAGCATTCGGTATATGGGTGAAGGGATTATCTCACTTTCAGGGAAGGAATATGACCGCCTCCACTACGATTATATTTTGGGCCAGGTTGGTGAGCGATTCCAACATCGGTAACTAGGTTATGTGAGCAGACCTAGTGAGATAGCACTTTAGAGGAAATCATCCGGTGAGGGTATACTCAGAGGGATGGATATACATATGATATATGTGTGGATGTTCTTATTAAAGGTACGTATATAATGGTAGTAAATATTATATGCGGGTAGTAATACAGTGTGTTATGTATTTACTTTATATAACTTATGTCACGATTATATGATATTATTTAAAAGGAATTAATTAAGTTAATTGGTGAGATAACTTATAGCCCATTAATAATAATACTCAGTTTAGAGTAGACTGGCAAAGGGAGATTACACCAGGACTAGTTGGATGGGGTAGTAAAACTAGGTAGGGTTAATGAAACCGTTAGGTGTGCACAATAATGGAGGGGTGAGTATGTCCTCAAGAGAGTGCGGTACTAACTTAAATATGAAAAACATCCATGCATTTTAAATTACTGCAATTATTTCACTTTCTAAATATTTTTAAAATGTTTGGGGTTCTAACCCTTACTATAAAATTATTTTCAAAACCTTTTAGGTGTCTAGCCATAGGGACGGCAGACTTTATATTCCATTCAAGGGACACGGAGTTGCAGAACATGTGGATGCTAGAAGGAGTTTGGTTTAGACGCATCGTTCATTCCTTCCTAGAGTAGGAATCATTTATCAGTTTCAATTTTACTTAGGGCTTGTCGCCCGGACTTTTTAGTACAGTTTTCAGATTTATTTATTCAGTTGTTGGATGTTTGTATTGGACTATTTACTTTGGTGGCCGATGGTTTATTCAGTAAATAGTTTAATTATTTATTCAGTTGATTTCATCCAGGCGTTGTATATGGCTCATATTATATTTCCGCATGTTATTATTTTATTTTATTAAAACGATAAAAATTTGGAATACTAGGTGGTTAGTAAGTTTAAAATAAAGGTTTTCGATAGTGATGCTAAGAATGAACCAACTGGGATTCCTGTTTTAATTTGGTATAGGACTGATTACCCGGTATTTTATTAAGTGGGGTGTTACAGATGGTATCAGAGCATCAGTATCTAGTGTCCTTAGGATATGTGCGGATTTTCACGTTTCATCTTAGCGTCCTTTGATGTAGAGCCCTATCATAGGAGTGTTGTATTCTTATATGTATGCGTATTTACGTTATTCTGTCAATTACTTTACATTTGATGGTGAACTTATACGATTCGATTCTCATTTCAGATGTCGCTTAAGAGAGAGGGGGAAGCTAGGGAAGCAGGGAGAAATGAGACTTGAGAGGATCATCAGGAGCCAGAGTTACCGTAGCAACTTCCAGAGATGATTTCGGCTGCACAGTGTAACAACTCGTGACTTTGTGACTGAGAAATTAAATTTTGAGAGAAATAAATTTATTTAAATTGGAAAATTTTAAAATTTTGGAATTGAAGTCCAAAAATAGAAGACATTACAAAGTATTCCAAATGATAATCCTGAGTGCGCCATTGGTTCCGGATGGGTTGAGGTAGTCTAAATGATTGTCATCGGGTTTTATTTCGTTTTCGAAATATTTTTGAGTATGTTTGACTCGAATTGGAGTAAACGAGTCATTTAAAGTGTGTATTAACATTTAAAACTGGGTTTATTGTTTTAAGGGATTTAAGGGCATACGATTCCATCCCTTATCATTTGTGAGAAGAGAGAAACAGAAAGAAAAGAGAAAGGAAGAAAGAAAGAAGAAGAAAGGAAGAGAGAGAGGAGAAAACGCTGGGAGATTTCAGACCAAACGCGACCCGGGGACGATCCAACCTCTACAATCACAAGGCAAGTGGTTAATCTTGATAAATATTTTATTTGTGTATTTAATTTCATAATTTGTGGATAAAAGAATTTGATTTTGGGTATTAATAGCAAAACCTAGATTTTGAAGTTTAAATCTTGATATTGAGGCTTAGATATGGGTTTGATGGCGTAGAAATGGTTAGGATCAACTTTGGGTTGATTTATTAGCTTAGAATCATGATATGATGAAGGTTTAGGGGTTAGAAGTGAAGAAGAAGAAGAGACCTTTAAGGTTCTGCAGACCCGAATCGATTCGCCCCTTAAGAGAATCGATTCGACTTAGGCAAAAATTAGTAGTCTGCATGACCGAATCGATTCGGACCCGAGGTGAATCGATTTGGCTTGAGACAGAGTCCCATCTCCTTTGGACCGAATCGATTTGCAGTTGGAGTGAATCGATCCTCCCTTGAGACCGAATCGATTCGGGCCAGGCCGAATCGATTCGGAAACAGGGCTGTTTTGTGGAGATTTTCTAGGATGATTTCTAACCCTTTTTGGTTGGGTTTATTGATTTGGGACATGATTATATGATGTAAGAAATATGTTTTGGAGATTTATTAGAATTTTCTCGCATGATGGGACCGCGGGTACGTATCGAGTGCTTTTGGGGACTTATATCCATATATATTGGAGAAGGTCATATCGATATAGTGGGGAATCTCATTGAGAATGGGAGTTCTACTTAGGGGTCACAAATGAGCCTAGTTGTGATGTACGGTTAAGGTCCCTTTGACAGAGTTATGAGGGTGCAACATGGAATAGTAGGGCGATAATTGTGTAGAATCCTTATCGTGATAGGATTTCACTTAAAATCGATTTGGGTACTGATGAGAGAGAGTGGTTGCGTATCCTTAGTAATATTTAAGTTGTGGAATAGATTGCAAGAGCAATAAGAGTTAGGGGTTCATAAGAATAATTGAACCATAGTCGGGATAGTGATTATATATATCAATGTGGTATTTCCCGAAAAGTATGGGATCATGAGATTAATTTAAGATTGAGTTTGAGGTTTATAGACTAATAGTTATGTTCATATAAATGGTCAAATTAGTACTAGAGATATTGATGTACTTTCGAATATAGAAGAGAAGTATAGTGATTGCTACCTACACTCAACTTTGGGTGATAACCTTAATGTTGGAGGTATATAGATATGTCGGAAGATTATTTATATCATAAGGAGAAATGGATGAATATGCTTCAAGTGAGGGATCGTATTCTTAAAACGAGGCGAGCTAATGTGTTTGGGATGATGGCAATATATTGAGGATTATGTATGCTTATAGCCAAGTTCATAAATATTTTACATACAAACGAGAGGTAGTGTGTATGTGTGTGTCTGTGTGTGTATATACATATATATATATATATATATATATATATATATATATATATATATATATATATATATATATATGTGTGTGTGTGTGTGTGTGTGTGGATATATATCTGTATAGATACGAATATATGGGTATATTTATGTGGTGACTACCTAAACCGTATATGATGGTTTAATTATATTATGTAATCATATGGATGTATATATATTGTGCATGTGAATGATATATATACTTATGTGGTGAAGCATACCCCCCACATGCTATCGTTGGGAAGTTGCGGATTGAGGGTGAGCATACTGGCTTGAGGAGCAGAGTGTGGATATTCCCCAGGTCATAGTCGTCCATTGTGTTATTATGTGATTTACATTTCTTTTGGGGTGAGACGTGGTGGGTATGTTTCTTCTCATTGACCGGTTAGGAGCTATGACCGCTTCCCGAGACGTCTTATGTGTGTGTTGATCACGAGGTAGGTGTCGTTTAGTCCTACAGGTGGTCCCCAGTATGCTACGTGAGCCTGGCACTGGAAGATGATAGCATAGTGAAGTATATTGGCGATATATATCCAGTTATATTATGTGTATGGCCATTGTACATTATATGTAGTATGTACCTTTGGCTATGGGAATGAATGGTTGTATATATATATATATATATATATATATATATATATATCCTATCAGTGAAAGGATATAAAAGTTCTATGGTGTACATCTTGGGAGATTATGGTGTACATGATTGTTGAGGGTTGATGTATCGCAGTTAAGGAAAATCTGGTTATATCAACCCAAGGATTGAGTGGAGATTTTGGGGTTACACTTAGTTAGTAATCCAAATAGTAGTGGTAGATTTGTGTGGATGACATAATGGATCCCTATAATCAACACGGTTAAGGAGTAATGTACCGGGGGGGTTACTTATTTGGATTTCACTTTGCGAGACGCCCCACGCACAAAATGCAGTGCCATGTTGAGAGTAGAGAGAAGTTTTGTCCTCGGTACTTGTATGTATCAGTAGTATGATTATGTAGATTACATGATGGATCCCTACAATCAACATTGTCAATGATTAGTATATCGGGGGGGGGGGGGGGGGGGGTTCCTTGTTTGGATTTCGATTCGCGAGACGCCCCACGCACCAAACGTAGTGAAATTGTTGAGAGTAGTGAGAAGTCATGTCCTTTGTACTTATATGTAATTGTAGTAGTAGAATTGTGTGTATGACACACTTTTCTAAAAAACCCGCCTAAGCTCCGCCTAGGCACGCCTAGGCTTAAGGCTTGGGAGAAACGCCTCGCCTTACGCTTTTCACGCCTTATTCTTGGTAAAACCCTTAAGGCACACTTTTTTCTAAAAACAACAATGATTTAGTGAAACGATGCCGCCTTTTAAAGAATTTGTTAACAAATCGGACCATTATCTCATCCAAAATAATCAAATAGTATTTTAATTTGCATATATTCAGACATATTTTTATGATATGCGCAATTTTTGTATTTTAATAGCCTTGTTATGGTTAAAAAATATTAAAATATATTAAAAAGGCCTAAACGCCTTTTCACGCCTTTTTACGCCTAGGCCCGCCTAGGCATCTAAGGCTTAAGGCTTGGCCTCCACGCCTCAATCACGCCCCGCGTTTTTTAGAACCTTGACATAATGGATCTCTAGGATCGATATTGTCAAGGAGTCGTGTATCGGGGGGTTCGTTGTTTAGATTTCGCTTTGCGTGATGCCCCACGCACGAAACGCAGTGGAATGTTGAGAGTAGAGAGAAGTTTTTTCCTTATTAAATTGTGCATGTTATTTAGAGAATAAACTCTTAATTTGAAGTTTAATGTTAATATGTGAAGTAATAAAATGGGTAACTGATTAAGTTATGAATTGGAACCAATAAAGCCTAGTATGGCATATATGTGTAAAAATAATTAAGTGTGATTAGAACGGGAAGGATTCTTCGGTTATGTTAGGATGGCAGGTCTTGGGGTATAGGCTATGCCTATGGTAAGGTAGGTTGTTCTTATAGGAGGGGTAACTTAATTAAGATTCCAGGACGCGAATAGGTGCGCACTGTTAGATGATAGGTGAGTTGGGGTTTCACGAGAGTGTGACTCCACCTTAATTATGAAATAATGCATTGATATTTATTATGCACGGTTAACACACTTGCTAAACATTTTTACATCTCCGGCTCTGAGCCGTTTATATTTTCTCTCCTGCTATATATATATATATATATATATATATATATATATATATATATATATATTACTACATGTGTCCTACCGCAGGGATGCCAGATGCCCTTCTATCCAGAGTTATGGGAGCCGTAACAGGTGCTGACTGTTGTGGGACTTAGATTGTAGTCGCTTATTATTTCTTCGTGAATCTAGATAGGATTCAGTTTGTACATCGGGATTATACTTTAGAGTTATTTATAATTGTTTATATTTTCTTCCCATGAATGTTGTACTGTCTGTGACCCGACAGCTTATTCGGGTATATTCATTTATATAAACTCGTTTCACGTTATTCTATCACTCTATTTCATCATCATACTTGTGCATTCTACCTTTGTTAGTAGCTATATATAGTTGGTTTGATTTCCATTGTATGTTTTGTTTAATTTTTAGCATCCGCTTTTAATAGTTTCGAGTAGATAGCCTTATATTATTTAGTTTTTTCAGTTGATGTTGAGACTGAGCCATCTGAGATACTCGATTTAATGTAGTATAGGACAAGCCACCCATTATTATTCTAAGCGGGTTATCACAGATGGTATCAGAGCATCAGGTTCTAGAGTCTTTAGGATCTGTGCGAGTTTTATGCGTTCTTTCGTTAACGTTCTTGACATAAAGCCCTACTAGTAGGATTGTTGTGTTCACTACGTTTATCTTCTTTCGCGAGATGTACTTGTTCGAATGATGTTCTGACACAGTTGCTTTCGTCTCAGACGTCGCCGAGAATAAGTCGGTTAGGAAGGGGCAAGATGAGAGATGTAATACACATAACAGATTTTGGGTACACTTTTATTTGAGGTATTTCTTTCCGTAATTCAGGCAGAGGTAGGAAGGAGAACCATGTGATCGATAAGGTAAGTACTGAAGAGGAGAGAATAGGGAACCCTTGGGAGGTTAGATTGAGAAATTCTTCAACATTTGTTAGGAAACCTGGTGTCGGTGATTTTTACCGATGTGAAGTGTGTGAAGTTGTCCCAATATCGGGAGTATTGCCTTCTGGGAAGAGGGAGTGAGCAAGTGTGATCTTTGTACGACATCTTTTGGGATATTAAACCGTCTTGTAATGAGATAGTAGGGAGTTTCTCTATTTATTCCGGGAGTGTGAATTGTTAAGGTTACTATTTTCTACTTAGGCTAGGACAGGAAATTTTAGTATTCCAATGAGGAAAGAACTTATCTTATGGAAATGTGTTGATGTGATGTATAGGATTGGTATAACTGAGAGATTAAGAGTTTGGTAGATTCATTTTTGAGCTGAAAATTTAGCTTATGGTTGTGCTAGTTTTGAGAACTAGGTTATAGCTAGAGTATTTTAGTTGTTGAAGCCTTGTGTCCTAAACATAAGGTGCTTGTTTGGCGTGTTGAAAGACATGTAATTTTTTTTATATTATATCGTTACATAGGCCTTCGGGTAATATCCATAATTTTAAAATCTTTTATAAAAACTTAACCCTGGTTCAACTGATCTCAATTCCCGACATAGCTACACAGTAATGTATTGGGTGGGTTCCTTGTTTGGATTTCGCTTGCGAGACCTCCCTCGCATGAAGGTAGCTAGTGTAAGGAATTCAGAAGAGTTCAACCATTGGGAATTTCAAACTTTTATATTCATAATATGTTGCTATAGATTATGTTTATAGAGAGTTCTATTATGATTTTGAGGCTAGTGGAGCCTGATTATTGTTTTACGAGTGGAGCTCAAGTACGGGGTGTATGGGCGCCCTGGGTAGCTAATTTGATTCTAAAATTTATACGGTTCGATGTGAGAACTGGGAAAGGATCGGTATAGTGATCTTAAGGGTAGATGTAAGGACTAGAGGAGATTCGAAGTCCTAGGCATATCTTCAATTTCGTGGGCAAAATTCTTGTAAGGGGGGAAGAGTGTAACAACCCATGACTTTGGGGCTAAGAAATTAAATTTTAAGAGAAATAAAATTTATTTAAATTGGAGAATTTTAAAATTTTGGAATTGAAGTCCCAAAATAGAAGACGTTACAAAGTATTCTGAATGATAATTCCGAGTACGCCATTGGTTTCGGATGGGTCGAGATAGTCAAAATGACTATCATTGGGTTTTATTTGATTCCAAAATATTTTTGAGTATGTTTGACTCGAATTGGAGTAAACGAGTCATTTAAAGTGTGTATTAACATTTAAAACTGAGTTTATTATTTTAAGGGATTTAAGGGCTTACGATTTCATCCCTTCTCATTTGTGAGAAGAGAGAAATAGAAAGAAAATAGAAAGGAAGAAAGAAAGAAGAAGAAAGGAAGAGAGAGAGAGAGAGAGAGAGGATAAAAAGTGTGGAGATTCTGGCGCAAACGCGATCCCGGGGACGATCCAACCTCCACAATCTCGAGGCAAGTGTTTAATCTTGCTAAATATTTCATTTGTGTATTTTATTTCATAATTTCTGGATAAAAAAATTGAATTTTGGGTATTAATAGCAAAACCTAGATTTTGAAGATTAAATATTGATATTGATGTTTAGATATGGGTTTGATGGTGTAAAAATGATTGGGATCAACTTTGGGTTAATTTATTAGCTTAGAATCATGATATGATGAAGGTTTAGGGGTTACAAGTGAAAATTTAAGGTTTAGAATTCGTGGGTTTTGTGAAGAAGAAGAGACCTTTAAGGTTCTGCAGACCCGGATCGATTCGCCCCTTAAGCGAATCGATTCGGCTTAGGCAAAAATTGGCTGGTTTGCATGACCGAATCGATTCGGACCCAAGCGAATCGATTCAGCTTGAGATAGAGTCCCAGGTCCTTTGGACCGAATCGATTCGCAGTTGGAGCGAATCGATTCGCCCTTGAGACCGAATCGATTCGGGCCAGGTCGAATCGATTCGAAAACAGGGCTGTTTTGTGGAGATTTTCTAGGATGATTTCTAACCCTTTTTGGTTGGGTTTATTGATTTGGGACATGATTATATGATGTGAGAAATATGTTTTGGAGATTTATTAGAAGTTTCTCGCATGATGGGACCGCGGGTACGTTTCGAGTGATTTTGGGGACTTATATCCATATATATTGGAGAGGGTCATATCGTTATAGTGGGGAATCTCATTGAGAATGGGAATTCTACTTAGGGGTCACAAATGAGCCTAGTTGTGATGTACGGTTAAGATCCCTTTGAGAGAGTTGTGAGAGTACGAAATGGAATAGTAGGCCGATAATTGTGTTGAATACTTATAGTGATAGGATTTCACTTAAAATCGATTTGGGGACCGACGAGAGAGAGTGGTTGCGTATCCTTAGTAATGTTTAACTTATGGAATAGATTGCAAGAGCAATGAGAGTTAGAGGTTCATAAGAATAATTGAACCATAGTTGGGATAGTGATTATATATATCAATGTGGTATTTCCCTAAAAGTGATGGGATCATGAGATGAATTTAAGACTGAGTTTGAGGTTTATATACTAATAGTTATGTGCATACAAATGGCCGAATTAGTACTAGAGATATTGATGTACTTTCGAATATAGATGAGAAGTGTAGTGATTGCTACCTACACTCAACTTTGGGTGATAACCTCAATGTTTGAGATATATAGATATGGTGGAAGATTATTTATATCATAAGGAGAAATGGATGAATATGCTTCAAGTGAAGGATCGTATTCTTAAAGCGAGGCGAGCTAATGTATTTGGGATGATGGCTAGTATATTGGGGATTATGTATGCTTATAGCCAAGTTCATAAATATTGTACATACAAACGAGAGGTAGTGTGTGTGTGTGTGTGTGTATATATATATATACACATATACGAATATATGGGTATATTTATGTGGTGAATACCTAAACCGTATATGATGGTTTAATTATATGATTTAATCATATGGATGTATATATGTTGTTCATGTATATGATATATATACTTATGTGGTGAAGCATACCCCGCACATGCTATCAATTGGGAAGTTGCGCGTTGAGGGTGAGCACCCTGGCTCGAGGAACAGAGTGTGGATATTCCCCGGGTCATAGTCGTCCATTATGTTATTATGTGATTTACATTTCTTTTGGAGTGAGACGTGGTTGGTATGTTTCGTCTCATTGATCGGTTAGGAGCTATGATCGCTTACCAGGACGTCGTGTGTGTGTGTGTTAATCACGAGGTAGGCGTTGTTTAGTCCTACAGGTGGTCCCTAGTATGCTACGTGAGCCGGGCACTGGAAGATGATAGCGTGGTGCAGTACATTGGTGATATATAGCCGATTATATTATGTGTATGGCCATTTTACATTATATGTAGTATGTACACTTGGCTATGAGAATGAATGGTTGTATATATATATCCTATAGGTAAAAGGATATAAAAGTTCTATGGTGTACATCTTAGGAGATTATGGTGTACTTGATTGTTGGGGGTTGATGTATCACACTTAAGGAAAATTCGGTTATATCAACCCAAGGATTGAGTTGAGATTTTGGGGTTACTCTTACTTAATAATCGAAATAGTAGTAGTAGATGACAAAATGGATCCCTAAAATCAACACGGTCAAGGAGTAGTGTATCGGGGGGGTTCCTTGTTTGGATTTCGCTTTGCGAGACGCCCCACGCACGAAACGCAGTGACATATTGAGAGTAGAGAGTAGTTTTGTCCTTGGTACTTGTATGTATCAGTAGTATGATTATGTAGATGACATGATGGATCCCTACAATCGACATTGTCAAGGAGTAATGAATCGGGGGGGTTCCTTATTTGGATTTCACTTTGCGAGACGCCCCATGCACGAAACGCAGTGAAATTATTGAGAGTAGTTAGAAGTCATGTCCTTTGTACTTATATGTAATTATAGAAGTATAATTTTGTGTATGACATAATGGATATCTAGAATCGACATTGTCAAGGAGTAGTGTATCGGGGGGGTTCCTTGTTTGGATTTCGCTTTACGAGATCCCTCACGCACGAAACGCAGTGCAATGTTGAGAGTAGAGAGAAGTTTTGTCCTTATTAAATTGTGCATGTTATTTAGAGAATAAAGTCTTAATTTGAAGTTTAATGTTAATATGTGAAGTAATAAAATGGGTAACTGATTAAGTTATGAATTGGAACTAGTAAAGCCTAGTATGGCATATATGTGTAAAAATAATTAAGTGTGATTAGAACGGGAAGGATTCTTGGGTTATGTTAGGATGGAAGGTCTTTGGGGTATAGGTCGTGCATATGGTAAGGTAGGTTGTTCTTATAGGAGGGGTAAATTAATTAAAATTCCAAGACGCGAATAGGTGCGCGCTGTTAGATGAGAGGTGAGTTGGGGTTTCATGAGACTGCGACTCCACTTTAATTATGTAATAATGCATTGATATTTATTATGCACGGTTAACACACTTGCTAAATATTTTTACTACTCGGGCTCTGACCCGTTTATATTTTCTCTCCTGCTATATATATATTACTACAGGTGTCCTACTGCAGGGATGTCGGATGCCCTTCTATCCAGAGTTGTCGGAGCCGTAACAGGTGTGGACTGTTGTGGGACTTAGATTATAGTCACTTCCTATTTCTTCGTGAATCCAGATAGGATTCAGTTTGTACATCGGGATTATACTTTAGAGTTATTTATAATTGTTTATATTTTCTTCCCATGAATGTTATATTGTCTGTGACCCGACAGCGTATTTGGGTATATTCATTTATATATACTCATTTCACGTTATTCTAGCACTCTCTTTCATCATCATAATTGTGCATTCTACCTTTGTTAGTAGCTGTACATAGTTGGTTTGATTTACATTGTATGTTTTATTTTATTTTTCGCATCCTCTTTTCATAGTTTCAAGTAGTTAGCCTTATATTATTTAGTATTGTCATTTGATGTTGAGACTGAGCCATCTGAGATACATGATTTAATGTAGTATAGGGTTGGTCACCCGTTATTATTTTAAGCAGGTTGTCACACAAAGGTAACTGAATTAGTGGCGCAAGCAATTAAAGTGATGATAATCACAATGGCAAGATACTTTCCACGAGATCAGCCACAGGCGTTAGTGGTACCAGAGGTTCGGGCCCATCCGGGGCCGTCAGAGTGGCAGCAAGCACGAGAGGTCTTTCAAAAGGTCCATCCACCAGATTTTTGAGGGAGTTCAGATGTATTAATAGCATGTCAGGGGAAGAGAGATATCCAACGTCACCTACTCATGGTAGATTGTAGTGAGGTACAGAAGCAGATGCTAGCCACTTTTAGGTTAGTGGGAGCAACGCTAGAGTAGTGGGAGTCAATCACCACCGTTGAGGAAAGGGACATATTGACTATTACTGAGTTTTGGGTGAGGTTCGACCGCAAGTATTTTCCACCAGAAATTGAGGCAGAGATGAGGAGGGCATTCAAAGAGGTAACTCAAAGGGACCGTTCAGTGGCCGATTACGAGGAAGAATTCACTCGTTTGACAAACTTTGTACCGGATGAGGTAAGAAACTAAGAAAGAAGGAAGTCTAGGTTCATGGATGGTTTAGTCTAGAGGATCAAGTAGCATCTGATTGGTAATCCCGCATTAGTATCTTATACAGACGTCGTTAATGCAACACTCTTGCACTGCTAGGAATATCTCTTCCACATAAAAGGAACAAGGAGGGGAGTGTAACCCAGCCAATCGGATAAGGCAGTAGGGAACAATACCAGTGGGGTATCCCAGCAGCAGACAGGGGGACATCAGGGGAAGGATTTTCGACAAGGGAATCAGGCCAAGTGATTTAGATCTTAAGGCTATCAATAGGATGGCCCGAACTTCCGACAAGGCCAGCAAAGAAGGGATCAGTGGAAGGGTAAATTTATTAGGAGGTGCTTCGTTTGTGGGGAAGAGAGACATGTGAAGAGAGATTGTCCTAAGCGAGGCAGGGGTCAACTACAGGACGAGGTTCTGGATGTATAGCCACTACAACAAGTCATGGGTGCATTCGGGCAGGGGGAAACTGCTGAGGAACCCGAGGAGCTGCCATTGCAGCTAGAATATGGAGGTAATTATCTTTTTATCCTATAGGCATAGGGTATGTTTTGGGTGACGGTGAGGGTGTCACAATATAAAATTTTATTTTCACTAGATTTCGTGGATAAGTCAAATGGGTGCACTGGCTGTAGCGTACATATTAACTATATATATATATATATTTTCGTGGGGTAGCGGATTTCTCTGGTGTTAACTACGAGAGAGTGGGGGTGTACACAGAGAGAAGGTTGGTATTATGCGAGGAATTACTACTTTCGAGAACTATGGGAGTAGGGTAGATTTTTTTCCAAACATCGGCTGGATAGAGGGCATTTAGCCCTTATATATATATATATATGTGTGTGTGTGTGTGTGTGTGTGTGTGTGTGTGTGTGTGTGTGTGCGCGTATGTGTGTGTGTGTGTGTGTGTGTTGTATTGTGTGGTGCGATAGACACATAATGAGGTCTTGTGTTCTCATACTTTATCCCGGTAAGTAGGGGTGTCTACTGAAGTGAATCAGGATAGTTAGATTTATTTTCGAGCAGGGAGAGATATCTCGGGGTTTATTTTGCGCAAGAGCAAGTGATAGTAAGGGCGCGGTATTTTATGTTGTCTTTTGTAGCATAAGAGTAGGCGTGTATATTTTTGTGTTAAGAGACAAGTATCTGGGGGTATCTGTTATGGATTGAAGGTCTAACAGATCTCAACGACCGACAATGTTAGGTAGTAGTGTATCAAGGGAATTCCTTGTTTGAATTTACCTTTGTGAGACATCCCACGCATGAAACTCAGCACAACATTGGAAGTGGGGAGATGTTTGGTCATTAGTACATGGGTTAGGTACCCCTGTTATTATTCAGATATGTGATATGACTACGGGTTGGAAGTTATGTTACGGGTTACGGCTAGTATATTCGGGTAACTCTCATGCGGTTAAGCACGGGGATAGGTTGTATGGGCACCCGAGTTAATTAGGATAAATTTTGTGCGGTTAAGCACGGGTACAGGGTGTATGGGGGCCCTGGTTAATTAAAATGTATATTTGTGTAACTCATAGTTAGAAGCGGGAGAGATAGATGTAGCAATCTTAAAGGCGCGGGACTAGGGAGTAATATTTAAAACTTGGAGACTAGATTTATCTTAATTTCGAGGACGAAATTCCTTTGTAAAGGGGGAATTATGTAACACCCCGTAATTTTGAGGAATTAATATTTAATCTTTTTGGGAGAAATAAAAAGATTAAAATTGGAGCAACTTAAATTCGTGATTTGGATAATTTATTTGAGTGGGAAGAATTATTTATATTTGGTGACTTTAAGTTTAATTATTCAATTTTTTGTCTGGTGCATTTTGAGGTCAAAATTGGAAAATGATATAAAGTATTTCAGATGATAATTCTGAGTGCGCGGTTGAGTCCGGATGTGTCGAGATAGTCAGAAAAGAGTATCTGGGGGTAGTAATTGGGTCTCGAGGTATTTTTGTGCATAGTCGGGCCCACACGGGGGGGGGGGGGGGGTTGGGACATTTTAATTAGGCCCGTGTGACCAAAAACATGATTAGGGCTTTTAAACCTAATTGAGGGAGTGTTGAACGACAGTCAACACAACTCTAAACCTAGAGCTTGAAAGAGAATTAGGGAAAGCAAATCAAGAGCCAATTGTGGATCTTTTGGAGTCAAATTAACGGATTAATTGAGTGTTCAACATCAAACCATTAACTACACCAACGGATCAGACTCTACGAATAATTCCAGGCAAGTGGTTAACTGTTGCAATTTTTATATAGATGATAATCAATCCATATTATGGAAAGTGTAAACCAAAATTCATTTTGGGTGGGTTATTGCATGGAATTGGGTTTTTATGAAATTAAACATATTGGGTGATTTAATTGTTCAATTGATGTTATAGAAGTATTCAGTATTGATTGGTATTATAACTATAATAGAAAACATGTACTAGAGATAAATTTATTGGGATTATAGAATCAAATTTTCAAATTTTTATTGGGATTGTACCGTAGGAATTCGTTTTCTTGAGTGGGTGATAACTCTTGAAATTAATGATGCTAAAAGGTTTAGGTTATGATCATAGTTCATAATAGATGTATAACGATTATAAATATGATGGATTGAGGTTGGGAGTTGAGAAAAAAAAAGTTTGGATGGTCGTTAATGTCTAAACAGAAGGTCGAAGAAGAAATAGACATGTTCGATTGATCAATCGATCGATTGATGGCTTGGATCGATCGATCGATGGTCCCAGATTTCTGGCAGGTTCGCCAGTTTTATATATAAAAGGGAAATTAATTTAAGATTCCCCCCCAGCCCCACTTTTTATTTAGTAATAAATGCATATGTAGCACATATTCCTTAGCAATTATAAGGGGGTATAATTGGGTTTGGAGGGTGATACTTGTATGCCATGAGATGAATAAATTTCGGAAAATAATTTGTAGGTATTGATTTTTGGACCGAGGGAAAATGTTCAGATATTGTATTTAAGTGACACTACATTATTAAAGGAATTTAGGTGAAATTAATTAATTATGGGGCGGAATATAGAATCGGGTATTAACGATGGTACGGGCCAAGGGAGCGAGTCCGGGTATATTGGTTGGGCGACACCATGTATTAAATTAATTGAAGTATAAATTAATTAAATTAGAGTCGGACTGTAGACTCGGGAAGGTAATAAATTAATTAAGGAGAAAATTAATTAATTTGAGTCGGACTATGGACTCGGGAATATAGAGGCTAGTGTTACGGTTTTTAGTACAAGGTAAAGCCGGGATTTATATTATATATATATATATATATATATGTGTGTGTGTGTGTGTGTGTGTGTGTGTGTGTGTGTGTGTGTGTTTGTGTGTGTATGTGGCGTAGTGATAGTATATATGTACGCGTGTACTTTATGTGTACTATTAAATATAAGGGACTAGATATTTATTTAATTTATATACTCTAGTGCTATCAAGGGAGGTTGTGCGATGTGGGTGAATCCCTTAGCTTGAGGAGTAGGGAGCGTATATCCCCAGGTCATAGCGTCCGGTATATGGGTGCGGGACTTATCTCACTTTCAGAGAAGGAATATGACCGCCTCCATTACGTTTATATTTTGGGCCAGGTTGGTGAGGAATTCCAACTTGGGTAACTAGGTTATGTGAGCACAACTAGTGAGATAGCACTTTAGAGGAAATCATCTGGCGAGGGTATACTCGGAGGAATGGATATACATATGATATATGTGTTTATGTTCTTATTAAAGGTACGTATATAATGGTAGTAAATATTATATACAAGTAATAATACAGTGTGTGAGGTATTTACTTTATATAACTTACCTAACGGTTATATGATATTATTTAAAAGGAATTAACTAAGTTAATTGGTGAGATAACTTATAACCCATTAATAATAATACCCGGTTTAGAGTAGAATGGCAAGGGGAGAATACACCAGGACTAGTTGGACGGGGTAGTACAACTAGGTAGGGTTAAAAAAATCGTTAGTTGTGCACAATAGTGGAGGGTGAGTATGTCCTCAAGAGAGTGTGACACTAACTTAAATATGAACCGCAATCATGCATTTTAAATTACTGCAATTAATTCACTTGCTAAATATTTTTAAAATGTTTTAGGTTCTAACCCTTGCTATAAAATTATTTTCAAAACCTTTAAGGTGTCCAGTCAGAGGAAGGACATACTTGATATTGTATTCCAGGGACACGGAGTTGCGGCACATGTGGATACTAACAGGAGTTTGGTTTAGACGCATTGTTCATTCTTTCCCAGAGTAGGAATCATTTATCAGTTTCAGTTTTACTTAGGGCTTGTCGCTCAGACTTTTCAGTACAGTTTTCAGATTTATTTATTTAGTTTTTAGATGTTTGTATTGGGCTATTTACTTTGGTGGTCGATGGTTTATTCGGTAAATAGTTTAATTATTTATTCAGTTGATTTCATCAAGTCGTTGTATATGGCTCATATTATATTTCCACGTGTTATTGTTTTGTTCGATTAAAAAGATAAAAATTTGGCACATGATTTTTGGAATACTAGGTGGTTAGTAAGTTTAAAATAAAGGTTTTCGACAGTGATGCTAAGAATGAACCAACTGGGATTCCTATTTTAATTTGGTATATGACTGATCACGCGGTATTTTATTAGGCGGGGTATCACAGATACCAGAAAAACTTATCCGATTATCTCTGACGAGAATATGTTTTGTTCATATCAACTAATAGTAAGTGTGAAGACTAATTGTTTATGGGAAACTCATCTTCTTCAAAGGTGGAAGGAAATGGAAATGTTTTGCTAAAGATGTTCTTTAAAAAGAAGTCATTCTCAACAATGCTTCATATATAAAACAAACTCTAATCAATATCATTGTTGAATAAAAATGATTTCAAAAAGTTTTTTACGGTTGATTAGTTTATACTCACTAAGAATGGAATGTAAATAAGCAAAGACTACTTGAACGATGGTCGCTTTAAAATGTAATGGGTTTTTACTATAAAATTTATGATGATTATGATGATGATGATGACTAGGATGGTGATGACGATTCTGCTTATGTGATTAAGTCCTTTAAGTTTTGGCATGGTAGATTTGGGCATGTTAATTATGAATATATTCGACGATTAATTCATTCGATGATTTCCTCTAGGTATTATAAACTCAAATAATAAATGTGAAATATGTGTTATATCCAAAATAATAAGAATAAATTTTCATTTAATAAAAATATGTCCTGAACTCTAAAATTAATTCACACAAACATATATGATTAATGTTTGTGAAAACTAGAAGTAGGAAAATTTATTTTAGTGCTATTATTGATGGCTACACAAGATAATGTTACATGTATGTGCTAAAATGAAATGATGAAGCTATAAGTTATTTGTAATATATTAAAATGAAGATGAATTAATTTAACAAAAAAATAAAGGTTATACTAAATGATAGAGGTGGGAAATATGAATAATCATTTATGCATTTATGTGTTAAGAATGGAATTAGCCACCAATCTATCGATCCTTATTAACCCCAACATAACAGTGATGTTGAATGACAAAATCAAATTCTAAAGGATATAACAATTACTAGATTGACAAGTTATGGTCAACCAAGAACTTGTGGTGGTAAGATTTAAACTTTAATAGTCATATTCTTAACATATTACCCCATAAGAAATTCCATAAGTCGCCTTATGAGTTGTAAATAGGTCGAACACTGACATAAATGTAAAATTATAGGGGTGCTTAGGCATGGTAATTCTCCCATAAAAAGACTTAAATAAGGCCTAAAACCTTTGATGGTATATTCGTTAGATATGCTAGCCACAATAGTGCATATTCATTTTTCAGCTCATAACTTGAAGATTGTTAATATATGAGAAAATATAGTAATAGAATCAAGCCATGCTATATTATTTGAAGATTTATTTTCATGTAATATTTCACTTGAACCTGGTTCTTATGATAAAAAAAACAGTGGTCCTACTGCTAGTAGTAATCCTAGTCATACTGTTAAAAAAAAGATGATAATGAACCTACACTTCGTAGGATGTAAAGAACATCAATTTCTAACCTATTTTGTAAAAAAGAATCGTCAAATGTTTAATAGAGGAATGTCCACTCCCAGATAATACTTTTGGAAGGTGAAAGATAAATACTCAAACATAGTCTATTAAGAAAAATGACCCATGGAAATTAATCAATCATCACCGGGAAATAAACCATCCGAATGTAAAGGGATCTTAAAGAAGAATATGAAAGATTATTGTTCAATTGACGAATATAAAGTAAGATGGATGGACAAATGCTACAAGGAAAATGAGGGGTTATAATATTTTGAAACATATTCACTGGTTATAAGAAAACATGCATAGGTATGTTTATTGATTTAGTATAAATTAAAAAGTCAAGATAAATCGAATGGATGTTAAAATCACATTCTTAAATATTTAATTGAATGAAGAATTTATATGGAACATCCGAAAGGATTTATAAACCCTTGGCAAGAAAGAAAAATATGTAGACTTCTTAAATTCCTTTATGGATTGAAAAATAAGTAGACTTCTTAAATTCCTTCTCAAATAGATTTATGATTTAACGAGTGTGGTGAGTGTATTCACCTTCAAAACCACTCAAATTGGAAATGTTACTAGTTGTGTATATGTTAATCATATGCTTATTAGTTCTAAAAATAATGATATACTCATATCTACCAAGTGAATGCTGGATAATAAATTTGATATGACATATTTAGGCGTGGTCGTTGTGATACTAGGCATAAAAATGTTATTACTATGAAAAGGACTTGTTTTATCTCAGTGTAATGAGAATATACTAGAAAAATACATTAAGGATAAGAATATTATTGTAATAACACCAAATGACAAAATTTACGTGTTACAATTTTTTTTTTGTAAAAGCATATCCCAATTACAGTCTCGTATTATTGTCATATTAATGTATCGCATGACCCCATGAGCTACATTCAATCGCATATAACTTACATTGTAAGTAAGTTAAGTAAATGTACAAGTAATTATGATTAAGACCATTAGAAGGTGATTGTTAGGGTTCTTATATATCTAAGATATACTCTTTTTTATGGATTCCACTTCATCTAATCCTTGAAGAGTATAATTATGATAGCTAGATATAAGAAACAAAGTAATAAAATTCATGAGTGGATATTTGTTTACTATTAGAGGTGGAGCAATATCATGAAACTCCTCGAAATAAACATGCATCTTTATATCCACAATGGGATCTGAATTTGTAGCATTTATTAAAGTGAGTAATAAGAGGAATGGATTTTTAACTTAATAAATAATATTTCGATGTAGCCAAAACATGTGACAAAAATTTGTATAGATTAGGATAAACAATGAGCAATTGTTAGGGAACAAAGTACTGCTCATAGTAGTAGGTATCGGCATATGCTTTGAAGATGTAAGTTTATGAACCAATTATTCACAAAAGGTTTTAGCTCAATATACTACAAAGTCAAAGGCAAATATTTCATGTATTCTTTCTAAATCTTTATTAAAAGACAAACTGTATTAATTATCGAGGGTAATACGATTAAATCATTAATATAAATGTCTTTGTAATCGCAACACAACCTATTTAACTGGAGATCTCATGATCTACGTTAAAAGAGACAACCTTATAATTTGTCACTTTAAGTTTTAGCAGAGTGGACAAAATACTTCCTACTCGATCCAATGATGAAATACTATTGCTTTTAATGAGTTTTAGGGATCTATAATTTTAATGATTTTTATAGAGGGAGGTTTCTAGTGGATACGGTTGTATATTTTTTATATAAATCACATATATGAATGGGGAGGCATCCACTTTTGTGATAATTAATAATACTATATACTCTAAAACCACTAATGAAATGAGGTGGTACTCAAGGTCAAAATGAGCACAAATTTAAAAAACTACACTATTCGAAAAAAAATTATGTGACTTCTACTGTTTTGGTTTACATAAAAAACTGACATTCAAAGACTTAATATTGATTAAATATATAATAAATTCGATAGTTGTTCACTGAGTAAGGTTCAAGGCCATAAATATCGACGCTGAATCAATAAATTTCCAAAAAGGATACCCAAAAAGGATACCCAAGCCCACCACATGTGGAAAAAAGGATAATCAAATGACTCGCCGCTACATATTGGCCAGTAAGACTAATGTGTTGCAGCACTAACACAACACATGTCCACTACTTACGACATGTATCTTAATCTCATGGATATATTTAAGGATCTAAACGGTGCCGCAAGGTTAAACTTTATGGCATGGTTGGTCAACACCAAGATGCCTGAGGGTACTCTGTATGCGAGTAGGTTCTAAAAATGATGTCCATTTTAGTGGAACTTGAAGTTCTTGGAATTTAAATTGATAGGTAAATTCAAGTTGATTTCATGCTTCAATCATTACCGCATTCCTTTAAATAGTATCGCCAAAATTATTTTACGAAAATTTGGATTACTCACTGGCACAAATTCTTAAAGAACTCCAGGCAATGGAGAATGTCAATCGAGATAAGGGTGTGATTCAGATTACTGAGAAAGGCATGTCTTCTTCTTTCCTCATAGGTAAGAAGAAGAAGGGAAAGTCCCAGACACAACCTAAAGTTGTCAAGACAAACTGTAATGCTCGGGGTGAAGGTAAGAAGTCGAAAGGCTAATGTTATATATGCAAACATAAAAGACATTGGAAGAAGTAGTGACTGGTCTTCTTATCCAGAAAAAATGGAAACAAAAATGTCTCCTATATCACTTAGAATTTTTTTGTGGTGCAATCTACCGGTACTTGGTGTGTAGATTTAGGATCCACTAATAATGTTTGCCTTTATTTAAAGGGGTTCCAGGTAACTAGGGAGCCCGGTGATGGAGATATGTTTCTATTCATGGGCAGTCATCTCAAGGTAGCAATATTAGCAGAAAAAAATTTAGTTTTAAATTTTAGTTAAGACAATAAGTTAGTATTGGTAGATTGTTTTGTTATCCCTAGAACGAGAATAAATTTGGTTTTGATTTCTAAACTTGTGATGAACGGATTACTCGTTTATTTTAATAAATGAGTTTTTTTAATCAAAAATGATAAATCTCTTATATATTCTAGTAAATTGAAAGATAATATTTATGTTATAAGACTTTTCTCGCCACTTTTACTTAATACTGAATTGAATAACTATAATGGAAATAACCTAAAGAGAAAGAAGCCTTCTAAGTTGACCCAAACATATTTTTATCACTTACATTTTGTGCATATCAATATGAAAAAAAAAGACAAAGATAGGTTGCAAATGGGCAATTGAGTCCATTGGACGTGGAGGCCCTTCGAATCTATGAATCCTTCTTAAAGGGTAAAATGACCAAGAGGTCGTTTACGACCAAAGGGTATAGAGATAAAGATGTGTTATAATTGGTTCATTTTGATTTTTGTGGACCTATAACTTTTGGGGAAAGAGGTGGTTACGAGCACATCATCATTTTCCTCGATGATTGCTTGAGGTTTTTATATGTTTTCCTTAATGCACCACAAGTCGCAAGCCTTTGATAAGTTCAAAGTGAGCAAGGTTGAGGTGGAGCGTAGGTGATGAATGCGTAATTTTGTATTATTTATGCCTAAATCTAGACCTTGTTAGGCCCGTTGTATCATAAGTAATGAGATTTTAGAGTCATTTTTGTAAAAAAGAAATAAAAATACAAGTTTGAATGAAATTTTAGTTAAAAATGCTATTTTGATAACCTCAATGGGTGAAACCATAATTTTAAAAACTTTAAGGGACTAAAAATAATTTTTGGATGTTTATCTAGGCAAAATAAAGTTCTATCTGAAATTTGGTCGAATTTTGGATTAAAACGAGGAACTTTTGAATTTCGAAGGCTAAAATACAATTAAAGGGAATTATGTAATTTTATAAACTTGTATGACCCAAAATTGGAATTCATTATTTTTATATTTGCATTTTTACAGTTACCTTAAGAGTTCGGATAATAAAGGAGTCGATATGAAAAAATAATTAGTATACGTCGCTCGAGTGTCCTTGAGGCCTCGCCATAGCTTTTCGAAAAGGTGTTGAAAAGACTCACAACTTCGAACTTTATGCGAAAATGAGATTTTGATGTTTTGAGGGTCAAAAAGGAGATTAAAGGTGGTGGGGAATAATGCAAAAAATTGGGGATAATTATTAAAAAAAAGACCTAATTGCTTTCAACTCTTCTAAAGCCTCCATGAGATAATTACCAACTCAAATATAATAATTCAAATGGATTTTTACCCCATCCCAAACACCTCAAGTCATATCCTATAAAAAGAACCCTTGGGCTCACAAATTCAAACACACTTTCAGGGGGAAATTTTTGAGTGACTGTATTCAATTTGAGAGTCAAGTTTTTTTCATTTTTCAGAGGATTGAAAATTATTTTGAGAGAACTTATTGTAAGTTTGATATCAGAGTTAGCTAAAATTTTCACGTCATTTTAATTGTTGTTTATTCCCTACTCATTTTAATTGTTATAAAAAAATCGGTATTCAGTTTAAAACGACACGAGAGTGTTTTTTAAAACCTTCAAAATTGTTTTTTCAAATCAAGTTTTGAGATTTAAATATAGTATTTTTTATGGATTATGCTTGCATTTTTTTGATAGTTCATGCTTAAATACATTTTCCAACTTTAAAACATGTATTTTCTAAGGGAATACGAATTTTATCTGTCTATTAGAGATGTTAAAAATATTTAGAATATAACCATCATATTTTCCTAATTAAACGCGGTTTAATTTGAATTATAAAAAGGGAATGATAACACTAAATTATTTTGTAATATTAGTTATGTGATAAATGGACCCCCAATCCTAATTCTTTCATATTGATTACAGCTCTCGTGTGTTTCTCGAGCATTGGCTAAAGGTTATGAATACCGAGATGGATTCAATGTATTCAGATTGAGTATGGTAACTTATATGCTTTTCAAATGGTATTAAAATCCGTTGATTACAAATGGATCCACTAGAAGAAAATAGGAGTATAACAGGAGGGTGGAAAGCTTCAAGGCACAACTCATTGCAAAAGGATTCACTCAAAAAGAGGGGATCCACCATGAAGATACCTTTTCCCTATTATCCATGATTAATTCCATATGAATTCTCTTTATCTATTGCGTCACATCTTGATTATGATATTTGGGAAATGGATGTTAAGAGTATGTTATTGAATGGTAGTCTTGACGAATGCATCAATGTCATGGAACCCATACGATTTATAGTATAAGGCCAAGAAAGCAAGGCGTGCAATCTTAGGAGATCTATTCATAGTCTTAAGCAAACGTCAAGGTCTTGGAACAAATTATTTTATTAATAAATCAAATCATTTAGTTTGGATCAATATTTCATCAAACTTGTGTATATGATAAGAATGAAGAAAACATGGTGATATTTCTAGTACTGTACGTAGATGAAATTCTCTTAATCGAGAATGATGTGAGTGTTTTATCTAGTTTAAGATTATGGTTGTCTAGTCATTTCGATACGAAGGACTTGGGAGACGCTCGTAACATCCTAGGGTTCAAGATATTGCGTGATTAGAAAATTAGGATGCTAGAATTATCCCAATCTACTTATATAAGGTTTAGCATGCAAGCTTCCAAGAAAAAGGTTTCTCCCTTTCAGGTATGGGATTTCTTTATATAAGGATCAGTGTTCTAAGACACTTAATCAGATAAAGATGATGATGAATATACCTTATGCTTTGGCGGCAGGTAGCCTCATGCATGCTATGGTTTGTACTATACTGGATATCTGTTATTTCGTTGGCATGCTTAGTAGATTCCAGTTTAATCTAAGTGAGGAGCATTGGGGTACTGTAAAGCACATTCTTAAGTAACTTAAAAGGACTAGAGATTATGTGTTGGTTTTCTCGATAGAGAGTGTAGTACCCATTGGGTAGTCGAGTAGGGATTCTAGGAGATCGAACTAGTGATATATGTTAACCCGAGGAGGTGGAGCAATAATTTGGAGGAGTATAAAAAAATCTTATATTACTATGGAAGTTAAGTATGTTTCCTCTTTGAAGGCATTAAAAAAGGTTGTTTGAGTCCAGAACTTCCTAAGTGGTTTGGGTGTGGTTCCTTCAGTATAATGGGCTATTATACTTTATTATGACCATAGCGATGCAGTTGTAAATTAGAAAGAACCAAGGACTCATAAGAGGGAAAAACACATTGAGATAAAGTTTAACCTGCTACTAGAGAACATGAAGAGCGACGAAATCATCGTGACCAAGATTACATCTGAGGATAACCTGGTAGATCTTTTTACAAAGATCCTACCATCTCGAAATTTTGATAACCATGTAAGGGGAATGGTATTCAAGTGCGCGACCACATGGCTTTAAGACTAAGTAGCAGATTGTTGGGGGTTTATTATTAAAACCATGAGTAAGATATTTTAGTTTGACTAATAAAGGATTATTTTATTCATTTTTAAATGAAAAACAAGTTTTTGATAATGCCTTATATTTATTTAAATATATTGAAAAGTTCATAACCTCGATATGGAGTTAACATCCTATCATAGTGGTTATGACGCAATTCTAGTAGTTTATCTAAAACTAGAGGAACCTATATGATGGTTCGGGAACTTGTATGATAGTTCGACAAAGGATAGTGATTGCTACATCTCAGAAATGTATTGAACCGGAGCACATATGATATTTATTTCTAATGAATGTCTTGATTAAACTCAGGTAATCTCACAATATTTGCAAAGGGTGCATAGATTCTTAGTCCTAAGAATTATGATGATTAAAATAATTATGTGATTATTACTTTATTTGCTACGGGTGAGATTCAATTTTAGATTGAAGAAAATGATGCCCACGTATTGGGTGATAGGTATAGAAGTAGGTCTGTGATCTTAGTTCGAAAGAATCCTTATCCGGTGATACCTTGGATTGTGATTTCCTCTTAATTGAATTATAAGATTTATTTCCACTAGTAAAACTGATCAGTGGATTATTTATAATCTGGTGGAGTAGCAATATAATTTAAGTACGAGAACCAGTGAATTGATAGATGTTGGTTAATGTCAATTAGAGGAAAATTGATTTGACCAAGCGAGTATCGTAATCTTAAGATGGTGAATCACATTATGTACCATTATAAACTTTGCAAATAAAACCTTATTATATACACGTGATTTTTGAGATAATTAAATTGGAGTGCAATCATAATTACTTAGTTGAATTAATTATGATTAAATAAATAAAGGAAATACAGTAGTTTAATTTTGAATTTTCGATTATTTATTTACAAACCAATTTAATTATTTGTCTTAGGTCCCTAGGATAGTCCATAAACCCACGTAGTTAGGCCCAGATTCTTAAGGAACTCCTTTTAGACCAAGCCCTTCTATTATACCTGTATATAAAGGTGTGGAAAGGGATTTCAATCATAGTTTTTATTATTCGGGTTTGAGAAGGATGAGAGAAAATAATATTTACATTTTTATCCAGAGGCCAAGAGAGAGAGGACCACGTCTCACTCATAAGCAAGGGTTGCCATATTTAACTATGCCCACACACCTATTTAGCTTTGGGAGGATTATATATTAGAAGATCCAAGATTTTCATAAGGTTCAAACAAGATTTTAAAGATCGAAAAGAACGCAACCCTTCGTCATCATCAAATACCTTTCTTCTCATCAGATTTGCAACTGCATTGTATTTGAAACCCTAGGTTTGTTCTTCAAACCCATTTTTATTTTTATATTTATTATTAGATTAATAGAAGATTCAATGATTGAAATTTTTTATTCTGCATATATTGATCCCCAAAACTGGCTTGGTTCAGTTTCACTACAAACCCAAATCAAATTCGAGGTTGATCAGTTCCATATTTTTGGAACTGGAACCAGAATCAATTATGTCTAGAATTGAACCAATCTAAACCAACAACTCATGGGTTACTTTGGATCGATTCTAGATTCCAAAAAAAATATTAAAAAATAAATAAATAAAATAATTTTCTTTCCAAATATAATACAAAAAATACCGAATATGAAAACAATATAAATGGAATCCACGTCTCAAAACTCAAAATTAATATAAAACTTTTAAATTAAAGAAAAAACATGACATTTTTCATATATATAAATCATAAAAAACATGTTAGCACCAGATTGGTTCCGATTTGATTCTGGTTATCGGATCAGTTCCTGATCATACAGTTTAGGGTTTGCCTATATTTTGGCTTGTGTTAGAAATTGGAACTGAATCGATAATATTGATTTCACATTTTTTTGAACTATAATCAAACCAAAAAGAGAAAAAAAACTAAACCAACCTAACCTAGGAAACTCGGTTGATTCACTGTATTTTTTTTAGTTTTCATGCACATCCCTAGTTTAAGATATCTTACCCTTCAAGATTGAAGTATGATATGCAATCTATTCCCTACAAAGTAATACGATTCCAGAGTTAAGGCATATTTTCTTGGAAGTCTTGGATGAGAATCGCGATGAAGTCTAAAAGATTTTTCAAATTTACATGAAGCAACTATTTAGAGATTACGAGAAATTGGTTAAGCCAACAAAATTCTCAGAATATCATTAAGTACTAAAAGAAATAGTGAATCACATTTAAGGGTTGCGATTGCCCAAGTTTCCATATAATTGGGAAGGCCCTTTGTGGTCAAGGAAGCTCATGACTTAGGCTATTACTTAATTTCAAGGATTAAAGAAGATAATCCATTTAAAGTCAACAAGAAGTATTTGAAAAACTATCACGTTTGAAAGTTATACGATAATTTTGGGGTCTCAAAAATGTTTTAGAGTTGTTTCGTACATACGTAATGTTGTGTGCTAAATTATCAATTGAAAAAACATGTGTTATATATATATATATATATATATATATTATAACGCAATCACAAATATGCATTGCAAGAAGGGAGTTGGGTAAAATTCCATCTTACTTCATTAAAAAAAAAGGCAGTTATGATTAGAAGGGAAATTTTCCCAAAGCAACAATACATTTATTTTCCAAATAAATAAGTTTATTCTAGTAGAAATAACATATTAGTAGTCTTGAAGAAGCCTTGTCTAAGGGAAGAAGAAACATCAATTGATACATATCTTTAAGACTAATTCATAGCAGATAGTTATGATTCAAGATGTTCATTATTTTTTAAATTGTCTTCATTGTTATTTTTCACCTTAACCAATGCTTCTTTGGCAGATTTCATAGCTGCTACACAATGGTCGATATTCGATAATAAACTATTATTGTTTTATTGAACCACCCTAATTTTATCTAATTTTGTATGAAGTTATTCTCGATAAAGTATTATCATTGTGTATTTCAATAGTCATAAACGATCAATCAAATCATCATTGACCAAGTCATAAAGACACCACAAATATTGGTTTATAGTATTCTATTTTAAAAAAGTGGAAGAGGTATTTAAAATCGATCCAACTAATTCCTCTACTCCTTAAAAGCGACGCAACATCATCATGGTAGTCATATAAAGACTTTAAGAATGTGGAATCACTTTGAAGACACTAGAAGAATGATATCCATAACCACTCTTCCTCAATAAAGTTTAATTTAACTACTCATAGACCAGAGTTCTCTTGTATTGGTCGCCATCAATTAATTCATCAAAAACATGAAAATTTTCCTCTATAGATGATGAGCAAGCCTCATCATAGTTAGCTTGACTGAATTCATTTAGTAGAGTAATGAGATGAATTTGTCTATAAACATATTGTAAGAAGACAAAGAAATGATTAAATACACCAATATGTAATGAGGTTTAAATACTTACTCTCCCCAGAAATATGGTTCATTACAAACACGTATCCTATTGATAAGTCACCATGATTGGTGCATTAAAAAATCTAACCACATTGGTTGGTCACTATTATGTGTGCGTTAAAAATATTTATCCCATTGGTAAGTCACCATGACTAGTACATTACAAAACATTACCTTATTTTTAAGTCACCATGACTGTTGCATTACAAAATCATACCCCACTAGTATGTCACCATTATTAGTGCATTACAAAATCTTACCTCGTTGGTAACTCACTATGATTGGTTCATTAAAAAAGCTTACCAACTAAGTAAGTCACAAACATTTGGTGTATAAGAAAATATTAATAATATATAATCTACCTAATTTAGTGATGGAATAAACCTCGTGGAAGATGAGCTACTTTGGGATCAACTTCACCTTGAGCTTCTAATGGCGATACGCAAGATAATGCATTAACAGACTGAATAAATACTAAAACAATAAATACGTTGTGAAATGAAAATTTTAAATGTTGTTCTAATAAGAAAGGATGTACAATTCAATGTTTTATTTCTGTTAGTTTGGATAAGAGAGGTTGGAATGAAAGTTCCTAAGTGAATGGGAGGAGACTGATCTAATAGGTGAATCTACAAACCTCCAAGAGTTAGTGCCACCAGGGATGGTAGTAAAGTAGGAACATTCTTGGGAAGTCATAAAAAATAGCACAAAACTATGTTAAAACTCTCGAATCATCATTACTTAATAATGTAGCTAATGGAGGTAAGAATGACAGTTGGAAATTAATATTAAGTGACGAAATTAATTATTTAATTTCAATTGTATTAAATTTTGAATTTTCCATTTATGTGGTTCTAATAAATGTTAGATAATTAATTAGGAATGTGATTAATAAAGATATTAAAAGATTTGGGTAAACCTTATCCGTTAGTCACATGATGGTTAGTGACATTAGTGGGAGACTTGAAAGAGTCCCACCTTGACTAAGATTCCGTCCCTCTTCCCCTTATAAATAGAGACCTCTACACCATCTAGAGTCATCTCATAACACACTATTTCTGAGGTGGGAGAGAAACTCCGAGGTTCCATTAGAGTGCATTTTTTTTCCAAGAAGGCAGATTGATGGAGCAATTAATCAAGATTGATCTTTGATCAAGGTATGTCTTATTTTCTATCTTTTAGACGTATTTTGTGAAAACATGAAGATCTAAGATCCTTTTATTTAGAACAATTGTATGTTAAACTTTAATCATATTAATGTGTTCATGATTAATATTAGGGTGTTCTTAAGAATGATTTTATATGTGGTATCAGAGCTAAAGTTTAAGATCTCATGATTTTCCTTATTGATGTTCGTCTATAATGAAATATGTGCCTGAGACTTTCTGCAACATTTTTATTTATGTCATTAAATTGCTTTTGTGCCTGAGACCTTCTGCGACGTCTTATTTATGTCATTAAATCTGCTCTTAAAGTGTGTCTGAGAATTTCTGTGACGTTTTTTCTTCTGTCGCCAATACTCACTGGTGAGAATGAAGGTCAAAACATGCTCGGAATTTTACGAAACTGACATGGTCGACTGGAAACGTCGAAATAAACAAAACCTATTGTATACAGTGGGCACCAACTTACTTTTGTGTTTTGACGTCGTTAAGACTCTTAAAATTGCGTTTTTGCCGTTTTTGGTAATAATGTTGACGTCAATATCTCACTCCAGAAAATTGATTTTTGTATTTCGCAAATTGTTTTGAGATCCTGGAGTAATTATCTACATCTCTGTTGTGCTAACTAAAATTTTCTATTTTTGGCAAAAATTACGATTTTCCCAAATATTATGTATTTTTTCCACCACAGGGGTTGTTTTTAATGTTCATGGTTGTTTTAATATTCATCTTATGTATTATTTTGTAATTATGAAAGGGTTCAATATAAAATTTTGAATATTAGATGTATGATTATGTGTTTGACAATAGCATTTCGATATATTAGGTTATTGTGCATAATCTATAATTGGTAGCCCAAAAGTCCTAATGTAATTATGAATTGATGTTTCGACAATAATATTTATATGATGTTGGATGGAGAAGACATGAAAAGTTTCTTAATCCATAATTGTAAATATTTGATTATTATGTATGCATCTATATTTGGACCATTAATTATACATTAAGTTTTGAGTATAATATTTTTGGGGCATTGATTTTACATAAATAATGTTTATGACTTCCAGAAATTTTTTTTTAATTCCGTCGAATATTTGAGATTCTGGAGTAATTTCTTACAGTTCCATGATGCTAACTTTTTTGAAAAAAATTTAAGTTTTTCCATATTTCATGTATGTTTTATCTAGAACTATGATAAAACCTTGCTTTAATGATCCTTTTTTAGTTGAATATTCGTGCGAAACACATGCCAACATATTTCATATGGTAGGATATTATACTTGTGTTATTGTTAATATTCATATTTTGATGAGTCTCGTGCCAAACACAGGCCAATGATTCATATTGTTGAATAGTATGATATTCATGTTTTAATGAGTCTCGTGCCCAACACAGGCCAACGATTCATGTGGTTGAAAATCAGAATTATTGTTTATTTTAAGGCTAGTACTCCCATTAAGTTGAATTAAATGCCAAACACAGGCTACAATTCATATGTGCGGATACTAGATTTATTCGTTGCATGCATGCATATTTGAATATATGACTTGCAAATTTTGAGACTCATAAGTAGGTATTCATTCAGTTTAATCAAATGCCAAATACAGGCTAAGATTACATGTGAAGATACTATACTTGTAGTCATTACAGATTGTTCTAATGTTTGTTATAAGGTTAAATTGAAGCGCAACACATGCTGATATTTGAATCAAATAAACATTGGAATTTTTGCAAATGTTAAATAATTGACATCAATGTTAAAAAGTCATATTTACATATGCCACTAGTATGATAATTGTGATTATAACCGTATTGTGCATAAGTATGACCATGAATGTTTGGGTCAATATTTCTGATTTGTTACTCATACATAAGTGATGAAGCGAAAGTAAATGATTTATGTCTTTCATTTACTATTATTGTGTAATATCTCATGTAAACTCTTTGTCTATTTGATTTTCACATTATGTCTAATTTTTCGTGAATTTCAAGTTAGGGAATAGACAATAATATAATTATTCATGTATTACGGGGATTTTGAACATGTATGCGTATCTCTAATATTTATATAATATAAGGTTTAGCATTCATTAAAGTGCTCCATTCCAAAAGATATAAATATTGGACTAATGCATTAATATCATGCATATTTTGGTTGCCTACGGGTCCATGTATGATATTGAATGCTAGGATGATGATACTTTATGATGTTGCATACATATTATTGTTTATTCATTTATTGTGATTCCAATAATTGAACAAAATATTAGTGGTGATATATATTTTGGGAAGGTAATAATGGTCGTCAAACACAGATGCGATAGTTTCTTTCACTATCATATCACCAATTAAGTTTATGAAAACCATAAACATGAATAATTTAGCTTATTGATCATGCGATATTTAATGAAAATAAGTGAAAAATTTATTGACTTGTGTATGTAAGTCTTTATGTAATGTAATATTCATATTATGAAATGTTTGGTAGTCACCACAGTGACCCAACTAGAATGGCAATAAATATTAAATGTAAAGATGATGGTAGTAGTAACTCATGATGCTTATAATTGTAAAAATATTAATGGGGTATATTTAGTTTATTTCTTCAAGCAAGGTTATTCCTTACAGTGAATCAATTTTGAGTGATTGAATGAACATCATAGATCACATACATTATTATATTATGTGAAAATAAGTTGTGCACAAATATCGTGTACAATATAATGAAATAACATTATACCCAATAAAGTAATCTACAAGCATCATATAATCGATATTTCACGGTCACTACTGACAAAAACACACGGTTATGCACTCAATTTATCATGTAATCGATGTGTGTGTTGTTAAATCAAAGCATTAATGAAGTGAGCAATTTATCTCATTATTTTATCATATATTATTGTATCCCATTTTATTTCTCTAAAATTTCATATTTGATTTGGTTAAACAAATTAAGTTTGTTTACATGTTGCACACTCGGACTAATAATGATTAAGATAATATGTATCTTTTTTGATTTGAAATGAGTTTTTCATCTCAGTAGAGTTTTCAAGTTATACTTACTATGTTATAGAAAGTATCTACTTTTGATGCAAGGATTTCTTACAAAACAAACTAGATTTGCTAATAAGATTCTTTTCTTTTGTTCTTGGGGAATCAAATCGCCATTTGTTTTCATAAACCCTCAATTTCTTTTGAAAATTTTTTGTCTATACTTGATCGTGAGGGATATGTTCTAAAGAATCTTTTGATGTATATTTTTCAAGGGTTATGATTTTAGTTTTGATGTTTTGTACAAAATAAAGTTTGGACATAGTTCTTTAAAAATTTGTTTGATCCTGCATCATAATCGTAGCGTTTTTTTTTATTTATGAAACTCTTTAAATCTTGTACCAAATTAAATCTAGACTCTTTTTCATAATTTTCGTGGACAAGATTTTTTTAATGTCTCTTACAAATTTTGATAGTCGAGTTGTGCTCTTAAGGTATTACGATGTCTAATATAAGGATGACCTATGTGGCCCAAGTGGGAGATTATGAGACACTTCCCTTAAAGTGGACCTACATAGATCATATAATTGTCATTGACACGTATTTATTGCATTAAAGTCAAATTCATTATGAAAGGTGAAATTAGTGGTAGTAGAAAATCATGAAATATGATTATAAAGGAAGGTAGGGTACTTATCCCATTAACGATAACCTTCTTGAATCCTTGTTCTTTTAGATGTTAGATTGTCAAACAACAAAGAACAAATAAATGGTCAACCACTAAATGATAGTATTGCCACCGTGAGAGAAATGTAGATGAAATCATAAGGAATAATATTAAGAAGATCCTAAAAGGTCTACTATCCTAAATGATTATGTGGTGTATCTGCATGAACATGAATTTGGCGTAGGAATAAATAATGACATGGTTTTATTTTCAAAAGTCACAAGAAGTGAAACTAATGGACTACAACTAAGGTCGAAATCTCGTTGAATTACATAATTGATGCACTAAAGTCGGGTATAAGGGGGTCATCAAGACCAAACGCGACACTAACGGTAGTTAAACGAGATAAAGCTAAATTGTAGTAAAATATTTCACTATTAATGAAGAAAATGTTATAAATGAACCTTCTCAATTATATGTAAGGACATGGAATTCCTATGACATTAGTAGCTCATTATGATTGAGAGTTACATGAAGTGGATGTGAAAATTACTTTTTGAATTCTAATAAACCATGCGTATATGTTTAGGAGATCATTTTGTAAACATAAGTTTCCCACATGACGTATTTTAAGAAATAATATCATTATTTTTTATTAATCGTTGTATACTTGTATACACCTTAAGATCAGTGGGAGTAAATTTATATATTTTCTCTATATACAAGCACAGATTTAGAAAGTAGAGAATCAAAATAATCTTATGGGTTTAAAAGTTGTGTATGAAGTAATGAGATACTTAAAGGACTATATGCTCACACTTATGATGTATGTGTTCATTTAAATATGAACACTTGTTGTGACTCAGATTTACTAGTTGTGCGGATGGTACGAAGTTCACTCTTGCTTAAGTATGTTTGTTTTGGTTTATCAACCAATATAATGAAGGAGTGCAACACAAACCATCCATTAACTATTGTGAAAGCTGAGTTTGTAGCATGCTTGATGCTACAACTTATGTATTTTGGCAGCACGACTTCATTTCGGGACTTGGAGTTGTCGACACTATTATCTAGTCGTTGAAATATTATGATAATGTCGCTGCAATCTTCTTTATGAAGAAATGTTAGGTATTCCTAAAGTAACTAAGCACGTTGAATGAAATACCTATCAGTTAAAGAAGAAATTCAGAAACAAAAAGTGTCAATTGATCACATTAGTACGAGTGATAACATAGCAGATCCTATTACGAAATGACTATCTCCAAAAGACCTTATGGAACGTGTCAAAGAGATGGATCTCGATTAGTAAAATTATGATTGCTATTTGGCTTAGTTGTTTGACACTATTACTTGAATTCAATAAAAGTGTTTCTCATTTCAATTATTTCTGTCCTTTGTGAATGCATGCATATAATTATGAATTGTTGTTGACAGAAATAGTCCTTAATCAAAAGGACATTATGAGGCCATTATGATACCCAATATTAAAGGCTTAGTTGAATGAAACATTGGTGTTGTGGTACATGGAAGGAACCATGCTCTTGAATAGTATGGAACCACCATGACTCGCATCCGTGAATCATCTGATTCAGCAAAATAAATTTATCAATGATTGTGCACCTTATGATACCTAATCTAATTATGCGAATTATTAAGACCAAGTGGGAGACTGTTGGAAATTAATGTTAAGTGACGAAATTAATTATTTAATTTCAATTGTATTAAATTCCGAATTTCCCATTTATGTGGTTTTAAGAAATGTCAGATAATTAATTAGGAATGTGATAAATAAAGATATTAAAAGATTTGGGTAAACCTTATCCGTTAGTCACATGGTGGTTAGTGGCATTAGTGGGAGACTTGAAAGAGTCCCACCTTGACTAGGATTCCGGCCCTCTTCCCCTTATAAATAGAGACCTCTACACCATCTAGAGTCATCTCATAACACACTATTTTTGAGGTGGGAGAGAAACTCCGAGATTCCATTAGAGTGCATTTTTTTTTCAAGAAGGCAGATTGATGGAGCAATTAGTCAAGATTGATCTTTGATCAAGGTATGTCTTATTTTCTATCTTTTAGACGTATTTTGTGAAAACATGAAGATCTAATATCCTTTTATTAAGAACAATTGTATGTTAAACTTTAATCATATTAATGTGTTCATGATTAATATTAGGGTGTTCTTAAGAATGATTTTATAATGACATCATTACTTAATAATGTAGCTGATGGAGGTAAGAATGACTACAAGTTACATATCCAATGGACATCTTAATTTGGGGTTATCCACCCCAAGCTACCTCTAATGAAATTTGGGGAATAGATGACATTTCTAGGAAGAGAATTTCACTTAATGTACATTCTGGCATGTTAATATTGTTAGCTTCTCTTCTTGAAGAATGGGACAAATAAATGTGCCCTTTACCAAGAGAACTTGAGGGAGTAACTTGAACGGGGGAGTATCAAACCGATGCAACAACTTCATGAATACTTTGAATGGGGGACCTATCACCGGATGAAGAAACTTCACCAAATGTGGATAGGGAATGTTTCACTCGATGGAGAAACCTCATTACTAATAAAAGGTGATTTAGTCTTAACCAATTCAAGAGTAGCATGACATACCATATGAATACATGAGAAAAATGAACAAAAATATAAATCAACACTTAATGAAAAAGGGTAAAATTAGCCACGTATCTTTCGAGTTGGGGGCAAAAGTGTAGAAAGGAGTTGGGGGCAAAAGTGTAGAAAGGAAAAGATCATTATGAACTACTGTGTCATGATTAGTCTCAAAAGTATGCTTAGATGCTGTAAACTATGTAGAAATTTTAACAAGTTGAACAATGTGGATCTTCGCAAAAATGTTTTGGTGGGTTCGATAAATAAGTACCGAGGGAACATCAACTACAGCTGGTTAAGGAACCTTAAAGGTTAGAGGTAAAGGCACAATATGATAATGATCCAAAGATGGGAATGAAATATTATCATTAATAGTAGTATCTCTCTTGTTTCCTACGATAACCTCCTCAATAGTCACGACTTTAACCTCCAACGTAAAATGAGTTTCAGCTACAGAGTCCATGATGTTTGTCTTTATGCATGGATCAATAGGTTTAAGCTAACTAGGGAAAAAACGCCTATTTAAGTCGTAATTTTACTTAATATTTAATTTTTGGTAGGCCTCGACTTATCAACCTCTTGCGAGGTACCTTCAGTAGAAAAATCTTTGTGCGATGAAAGATCTTTCGAATTTTTTCTTTAACAACATGAGCAATGGACTTTTTATTTTATTCTTGTTTATCCCAATGGTCAAATCAACATCAATTATTGAAGGAGGAAATACCTAGGGTAAAACCTTTTCATCGGCTCTCAACTAAAGTTCTACACCAATTATGGATAAAATTTTCAACCCTAATTCTATAGGGCCAAATTTCTTAACAAAAAGGTAAATATTGTCGGTCGGCAAAAAGTGAAAAATTCAAGATTAGAGGAACAATAATGGAGGAACCAACCAAGAGAAGAATTACCAACTCTCTTCATGTTAGGAATATTTTTTTCTCCATTTTGTGACATTGCTACAAATCATAACTTGCCAAGTATGGTCTTGGGTAAACTGGTATAGTCTAAAGGCAATTGATGCAGTGTCATCAATTATGGGAAAAAATCTTTCTTTCTTTGCCTATTATTCCATTGAAAAATTATGGGATAACATACTAGAAAGGAACTAATAATGGAAGACACACGCAAGCTTTAGAAAGTGGTCATAAAGAAAAACCATAAGAAGAATAAAATTAAAGAAGTTTCTCACGTCATAGTGGTCAAAAGACATATCCATATCACTGTATGTACGAAAAATCCATGTTTAAATGGAACCCATCATCACAACAACAGGAAGATTGACACCACGAGCAAAATGCATAGAAATTTGAACTAAATCACTATTAATGGCTCTTTTTTTTTATTAAAATGAAGACAGGTACTAAAAAAAGAATCTATATTGCTAATTCTAGAGGATTATCAAAGAATCTATATTTCTAATTCTAGAGGCTTATCATACCCTTTGACAAAGACATAAGTTCTTTGACATTTTGCTATTTCTGTTCAATTGTAAGATTTATCATATTTTACCAAAATAAGCCTATATATTTTCCAAATGTGCCCTTAGAAAAACCTTCAATAGTTTCTCCAACTCATTTATCCAATTTTTCTCTATCAGCCTTCCTAGCTTCATCAAGAGGATCTACATTGAAATGCACTGACCATAAGAATCCTTGACTAAAAACTCACAAAAATCTCCAAGAATGATCATAAATTCACCCCAAATATAAATTAAAGTATGGGTAGTTATGCTTGATCGAGAATCTAACAGTTGCAGGGTAGCATTATACTCTTACAAAGTGAATCTCCAAACCAAGCTACAACCCTCATAAGCCCATTTTTTACTATAACATCTAAAAAATGGACTTAATGTAATCAGACCAGCAAGCAAAACCATTAAGTTCATTGAATTCAACCCCGAAGTGTGTAAAGTCTCCTCTATCTTGAATTATAGCACGTTGGAGGTATTGATGAATGGAAAAGTTGTATGGTTCAGTGGTTCCTCATGAACCAATAAAAAATGATAAGTATACTCCATTTTCCCTTTAAGGAGTTCAAATTTTTATGGGAAAAAGATCTTCTTTGATAAAGACACGGTCATGATCATAATGACCCAAAGAAACTTGTGTCTTCACCATCTCGATTGCCAGATTTTTAGTAATACATGTCACTACTGCTAAAGAATTGGAATACATTGAAATTGATGATATAAGTGAAATAAAATTAGCTCAAATTAATGAGAAAAGAAGATGAATAAGGATCATGATCATAATGACCCAAACACCTTCTGAAAATTAAAGTCCTCAAACTTGGTGAATAATAGCGTCAATTGGAAGGACTCTAAAATTTAATGAAAAGAGAAATTAAAGATATAGATGAGTAGAGAAGCTTGAACTCCCTTGTGTGAAAACCTAGGTGTATCCATCAAGGGCCTCTCGGTATTATGTGTTTTTTACATAAACTTATTGTTGACACGATAATTTTATGCATGGTGGGGAAATTTAGAAAGAGTATAATGAGAAACCTCCTGTTATGATATTAATGGACGTAAAATCTACGTTTGGGAATGGTTAGTCAACAACAAGCGGCATCAAAAAAGCATAAACAAATTTACAACAATCCAACATTTTCCAATCATATGAAAATCGTTCTAAGTTGATATCTTTAGGCACGAACGATGGACCAAAGCCTGGTAGGGCTTAGGAGAAATTTCATGCTCTATCAAGGGATATCATGCTTAAAACTCTTTGAGGGAGTTGGATTGGAGAAAAAAGAATTAATCAACATTAAGTCTAATAAATTAACCATTACAAACACATGTGCAAAGCATCAAGATGGGTCGAATGACCGATTCAAGGTCATTTGAAACAAGTCATTAGCATGCATTATTGACTAAACATAGTTTTGCACCAATTAAACGTATATTTTAATTAGTTATGTAAAATCAAACCTAACATGTCAAATAATCAACATACCTTAGATAGGTCATTGTTAGGCTCAGTAGACGTAAGGTACGTCTCCTGTCATAGCTCAAATAATTTCTTTTCCATTGCAATTTCTATCATAATTATCTCTCTTGACATGTTAGGTGCGGCTAGAATTACTTTTAATTAAATGTTATCTATGATATTCCTCGACCTATTTACACTAAAAGAGAATTTTTAATGAGAATTTACATCATCTAACGATTAATCCATAAAAAATAGAGCATAAATACTTTCAAGAATCGAATTGTCGCAAATTATTATTAATTTGATCCATTTATACCAAAACAATCCTCATTCATTTTTCATATATTACTCCATTCAATACTTCAAGCATACATTGGTTCATCATCCTACGTACTCGACATGTGTGGCATGTTTGTTCTTGTCCCCTTCGAATCAACTCTCTCAAGATCCCTCATTTGTAATTATTACACTTACATTTATCCCTCCTTTAAATATTATTGTAAATATCATGTTATAGTGATTATTCTTAAAATAATATTATCTTTTACTATTAATATTGGTTATGCCTCAAAGCATATTGTAAGTGCACACGATTGTACTACTATCTTACACTATTCAAAGAAATTCTAATGTCCACTAACTTATAAGAAAAAAAATAATAAATCCTACCATGTTTTTATTAAACGTATAAATCAATCGATTTTATGACACTCGCATTATCTCTCCACCATTTAAGTGCAATATTTAATGTAGTAAGATTTTATTTATATGAATATCTCTATAATTAACATATGAAATTTCCTTGTATTATAGGGTCCCTAAATAAGAGTCAAATTATAACATGAACATTAGAGAGAGTATAATGTAAACAATACCATAATCCTATACAACAAAATTTAGTGTAAGTGGATATACCTTGGACGCGTATGGCAAGTTATTAAGATCTTCAAGGGTAAGATATGAGTCAGGTGAACATGAAACCTTTTTTGCTAAGGAAAGTTGCTCTGCCTGTTTTGAACAACAAACTATATTTTATGAAACCCAAACATTCATATAACATTACAAACCAAGTCATATCACGAAGATAGTTAACTTAACTTCGTTTTGAAAGAAAAAAGAATAATTGTACATCTAAAATTAATCCACCTAATTGTTGCATATTTCTCAGTGACAAAATCAAAATTCATATATTATATTTTGATATCCAATTCTTAATTTTATTTTTATAATTAAATGTTGCATTAAATATAAACCGCTAAGGGAGCGGACCCCTTTACAAGGTGTATAAATTACATCTTAAGAAAGGAGGATGAAAGAGCCTCTACCACAAAATAACCAAATCTACAAGTCTCTTTGCAAATCCTTCACAAGCTCTGGAAATTTGGGAAGAGACGCAAATTATTTGTCCTTAATCCAACTCATTAAGATATTCAAAATAATGTAATGGATTCTAGGAGGTGTAGTCTCCCAGCCGTCAAAACATCTCATGTTTCTCTTCTACCAGATAGTCCAAAAGATATAGTGAGGTACCAAATGACACACTTTGCGACCCCCTTTAAACTTAGTGGGGTGCAAAGCCTCAAGTAGCACTCTTATCATCTATGGCATAAGCCACGAGGTTTAGCTTAAGGATAGAAAAACACTCCATAGCCTCTTATCACACTGCAATGCAATAGTAAATTGGTCTTCCCTTAGCCATACTATTTAGTTGGAATGTGAGAATTGAAAATAAAGTTTAACATGTGTGTGTTCAAATTATGTAATGTGATACGCATCACTTCATTAAGGGACAATTTTGTAAGAATATAGTATATTCTTTGAGTCTCCAAATTCAGGAATCTATAATTATATGAACAAAATAATATTTGATTCTTATCCTCTAGGTCTCTAAAAAACATAGTTAATCAAAATCATTCATGATGAATCATTCATTTCATTTTCTTTAGTACACCAGTTCTTTGATAAAAATGTATTATTTACTTTACAATAAACATATAAGGGACTAAGGGGTATAGATTTAACTCGATAGTTAAAAATATTCTTAAATCGGTACATACATTTAATTTAAACTTGTGGGTTTTTAAATTTCCACACACGATATTATATGTACTCTTCATATAAACATTATATAAAATAATTCATATAATGTATTTAGATTCTAAGTCATAACTCTAATAGAAAGCCTTCTCTTCTTCCCTCGTTAGAGTGAAGGTTTTACAAAAAATCAAAGACACTTAATGGAAATTTATCTATCTCCTTTAGAGACATCCTTTCACTGGTCATTTGCTATTGTGAAGAATTATTTTTCTCCAATGAAGATTTCTTCACTGCCTCTGAACCCTTAAGAGGTTGAATTCCAAAAAAATTAAAAAGATTTGTGATATATGTCATTGTATTTTTAGTCAAACAAAAGCTTAGTTCTCTCTATGGAAAATCTCACAAACATATTAGCGAAGGCGGCCCCGGTTGCGATATTAGAGATACTCACTGGTTCATTTTATTACAAATTGTAGTAAAGGTAACATATTCGAGATTAAGTAACTGAGCTTTAAGAGTAGTTGTTTTAGAGTGTCTTAGACACAATTTTAGGGACTCCCATTTTACTAATAAGATTCATTTGCATTTTATCATGTCTTTTGTGATTTTAAGACTATTGGACCTTTTCCCACATAAATTTTAGAGGATTTCTTCAATTGAGTTTTGATCATGAGAGTTTTTCTGGGGGGGGGGGGGGGGGGGAGGAGAAGGTGTGTCCTTATTAAATAATTTTTGGGTAGCAACTATTAGTTTTGATATAGAGTGAGCAATAAGGTGTGCTCACAAGATGTATTGCTTGTCAAGGGAGAGGTTTGGTGGCTGATTGCATGCTTATGGGAGGCCTCTTAACAAGGTGGTAAGTTTTTTAAGATGAGACAATGATTCAATAAAAAGGTGATGGCTTTTACCTCTATAAGGAAGCATGCGTTTACCTCTGTGAGCAATAAGAAGTTTTTTTTAATCTTATTGTTAGGAAAGAAAAGTCTTAGTTGCATCTCCAACTACCGGAGGTTTCTGCATGTAGGGGTGGGTGTATGTGGGAGATGTGTTTTGAGGCATGTAAATAAGGGTTTATTGTGCAAGACATAATAAATTTGAAGTTGTGTTGGGTTAGATTATTGAAGGTTTATCATATCTTAAAGTGGTGAAGGTGGAACCATGGTTATTCTCCCCTATGAACATCATAGAAGATGCCACATTATGGACTGACCATGTTATGGAAGATGACTCTTGCCTTAAAAGAATGATGTTTTTTCCAGAGAGACCTATTGGGACGGGTGGGTAAATCAAACTCATTATCACAACGCGTAGAGAATATCAAATAGTGGGTAATGAAGAGATGAAAGCCTGATTGGTAAATTTAAGTGAAGAGTCTTCGCTCCTTTCTATTCTTTTTTGTGTTTGCATCTGTCAAAGAGGTGGATAAAGTTTTGGAAGACCGGAGTTAGTTGTTCAGTGGAGACCTTCTTTGTCTACAAAGGTGGAATCCCTTAGCGGGGTTTGTAAGAATTCTAAAAGGTTATGAAAACTGTTAGCTACAAGTGATGGGGCTTCCTCTTCAGTTATGGGGAGTGGAAGTTTTTAAATCCATAGCGGAGAAATATGGAGGATTTATCAAAGAGGACAAATACGCTTTAGTGGGAAAGACTTTCAGTGGTCTATATTACTTGTGAAGTGGAGAGATAAAATGTCTAGGAACATTAATATTAGTGTCGGAGGATGGAGTTTCTATTTAGCTGTCTGGGATGAATTGCACGAGTGTCAGTACGATGATCGAGGATGTTTAGTGTGGTGGAGAAATTATCTCCCATCATAGATAAGGAAGGACTGATGCGCTATCATAAGAGGAGGTCACAAAGATTTATGACTTAGTGAACCTAACGATTAGCTTGTATGCTATTGTAAATAATAACACATTGGGTGAGGAGCATGGGTATGTGTCAAATGTATGTTTGTTGAGAGCTACTTCTCCGATAAAGAAATGGTATTTGATGACTGTTGGAGTTAGAACACGATTGAATACAAAGATCATTGAAAATGAAGGTGTTATGGTTTATGACCCATTCAAAGTGAAAAAAGGGGGTTATGATTCATGTCAATACACTAGTAGCCATTTAGCCAGCAGAAAAGGATCAGTCAACAGTTGGAGTTAGTTCACGATGGATGGAAGAGGTACTTGCAAACAACGGTGTAATGGGTACTTCCTTATCTCACGCAGAAGAAGTTGTTGTGGTTAAAGAGGTGGGTACTCAGGCAACCGGTGATGCAACTGCTACATTGAAAAAACAGGAGGTTATTAGAGTTATCCAAATTTTGGGGAGAATCGAGGGAAACAGGGATGGAGATATTGAATTAGGCTTAGACTTATTTTGCGGAATGTGAGGGGGGTAAACAATCATAACAAATAAGGCATTCTGAGCGGGGATATGTCTCGATAGAAACCAGATATTTTATATCTGCTTGAGATAAAATTGATCCGGGTGGATAACGAGGTGGCGAGACATATTTGGGGAGGTCGTAGGGTTAAATGGATGAGTATGAACACTGTGGGTTCTTTTAGCGGAGTGATTATTATGTGGGACTCCAGTGTGGTGGAATATTTTGATATCTGGATAGGCATTTGGACTTCTTCTTATTTATTCAAAAATGCGGAAGGCAACCTATCTTAGAGATTCTTAGGGATTTATAACATTGTGGAGGATTCTAGTAGATGGGAGTTATGGGTAGAGCTTGCACGAGTTAATAGGGATTAGGGAGATCTTGGGTATCTAGGGGTGATTTCAATGTTATGAAATTTGCCTCAGAAAGAAGTGGTGGTGGGAGAACCAACAGATACATGAGCGACTTCTCGATTTTTATTGATGAGATGGAATTGATGGATTTCCCGCTGAAGGATTTCCTATTCACTTTGTCTAGCAATAGAGATATCTCGTCTTTGTCTCGCATTTGATCGCTTCTTTATTTCTAAAAGGTGGACAAATTTTTTCCCTGAGGTGATTCAGTCGTGCTTACCACAAGTTATGCTTGATCGTTGCTCGATCATGTTAGACTGTGGGTGTTAGAGAGAAGGCATGATCCCTTTTAGATTTGAGAATATGTGGCATAACGAGGAGAACTTTGTGCTTAGAGTCAAGTAGTCATGGCTTAGTTATGTGATAGATGGAAATGCTAGAAATAGACTGGTTTTAAAATTAGGGTGCCTCAAGGAAGGTATTAAGCGATGGAACAAAGATGTGTTCATTTATATGACAGTTACTACCGCCAGATGTAAAGAGCAAGTTGGATGCTTTGATGAGAATGAAAGGATAATCGTTCTCTCTGTTGGGGAGTTAAGGGTGTTGGAGGAAAAAAAGGGAGAGGTCAGTAGAAGGCTTATTCAGGAAGAAATAAGTTCAAGACAGAAATTGAAGGCTCTATGGTTAAGGGACGGGGATTATAATATAATTTTTTCCATAAATTGGCTAACTCTCATCGGTGCTTTAACCATCAAGGGCAAATAATTATGGGAGAGGGATAGGAGTTCAAATATGTTAATGAGATAGTGGGGTCATCTCTCAATTTTACGAGAATGAGTTTGGGGAGGAGGAAAAATGGTGTCCTTCCCTAGATGGGGATGAACTGGGAAATATCTCACAAAATGGATGGAAAGATGTAAAATTTGAGTTTGATGAGTGGTGATAAGGCACCAGATCCTGACAGATTCACGGTGTCTTTTTATCAGCAGTGCTGACCTATTATCATAGTGGAGGTGATGGCATTCTTGAGTGAGTTCCATGACAGAGGTTATTTCTCGTAGATCCATAATGCGACGTTTATCGCCTTGATTTCCAAAAGGGGGATCGATTGATATTTGAGATTTCAGAATCATAAGTCTGATTGGGAGTACTTATAAACCTCTTCTTAAAGTTCCGTCGGTCAGGCTCAGGAAAGTAATTGATCCTATGGTACCCGAATCTCAAAATGCCTTCATGGGGGAAAGGCAGATTCTCGATGCTCTTCTAGTTTCTAGTGAGTGTGTGGAGGCTCTATTGAGAAGTGGGGAGTCGGGTATTTCATGCGAGCTTTATATTCAAAAGTCACATGATCATGTAAATTGGAACTTTATATTGTACCTTCTGAGGAGGATGTGGTTCAATGAGAGGTGGTATCGATGGATCAAGAGGTATCAGATTTTCCATTATGATTAATGGGGTGTGAGAGAAGTTCTTTCCCAATTCTTGTGGGCTTCATCAGGGGATCCAATGCCCCCTTTTCTATTCACTTTGGTGATGGAGGCATTCATTCGGATGGTAGGCCACATGGTGGAGGTGGGTTAGATCAGTGGTTTTAGGATCATCCACCCACGCGCAAGCTCTATTATGGTGTCCCATCTTCTATTTGAAGATTATACTATTATATTTTGTAAGGCATACTTGGACCAAGTTAGAGTGTTGTAAGTTCTTTTCATTTTATTTGAGGTAATGTCAGTTCTTTGCATTAATGCAAGGAAGTGTGAGATGATCCAGGTTAGGGTGGACATGAATGTGGAAGGCCTCGTTGGGACTTTAGGTGGCATGACTAGCTTTCTGCCCTCTACTTATCTTCATTTGTTATTAGGGGATAAGTATAAGTCCTTAGCCATTTGGGATCCGGTTCTAGAGAGAATGAAAGAGAGGTTGGTCGGGTGGAAGAATGGTTATTTATCAAAAGGTGGTAGACTTACCCTAATAAGGAGTATGCATTCTAGCTTGACCACTTACTTCATTTTTATCTTATTGTTATCATATCTAGTTTGTAAAAAGATAGAGTTGATGATGAGAGACTTCCTATGGAGAGGTAATGAGGAAAATTCTAAATATAGTTTTATGGGGTGGGAGAAAGTTTGTAAACCTATAAAGGAGGGGAAGAGGGTGTTAAGAACCTCGAGTTATTTAATAAAGCTTTTCTAGGTAAGTGGAGTTGGAGGAATCCTCGTGTGGAGAACAGACTTTGGAGGAGTGTAATGTGTGAGAGAGGGTGGGGAGTACGCTTCACGGGTGGGGGCCTAAAGTGGGGCCGTTTGCCCACGGGGTGGGGCTATGGAAGCATATTTCCAATAGGTGGAAAGAGTTCTCTAAGTACACAGAATTTCAACTGTGGAGAGGTAATAGGATCGGGTCCTGGAAAGCTTTTTGGGCACGAATGATACTCTTTAGGATCAGTTTCCTGACATTTTCAATATAGATGGGTATGAAGAAGGTTTGATATTGAATCATATTTCTATCATAGGGGAACAATTTGTGGGCAACCCTAAGTTCAAAATACGATTATGGGACTGGATGCGTGAGGAGGTTGAGGATATCTATACTTGGTTGAATTCAGACTCACATCCGTCGAGTGGGGATGATGATTTGAGATAGAAGGTAGATGGGAAAGGGGGTTTCATGGTAAGAGGTTATTATTCCATTTTGAGTCGTTTTAGGAACCCAAGGGCTTCATTCCCTTGGAAGAAAATTTGGAAGTTTATTGCACTACCGAAAGTGACATTCTTCATTTGGACCGTTGCGAGACAAGCGTTCTATTGACAAAAGGTTTGAAAAAATAAGTAGTTTATGGCTAGCTATTGTTGGTTATGTAAGGAGGCATAAGAGAAGGCCTATCATCTTCTTTTTCACTACAGGGTTACCAGAGGCCTATGGGATGCCTTCTTATACATTTTTTGGGTGGTGTGGGTTATGCCTGAATCAATGCAAGAGTTGTTAGAGGCATGGTTCCCATCGAAGGGGTGGAAGGGGGTAGCAATGTTTATCGAATGGTCCCACAGTGTATATTTTGGACAATCTGGCAAGAGAGGAACACGAGTTGATTTGAAGGCATGGAGGATGCTCCTTCCAGAATCCATTATTTTTTTAGAACTTTACTGAGTTAGGTGAAAGAGAGACAAACCTAATATAATGTAAATGTGTTGTAGTTTATAGAGGAGAGTCATAGAGGTATGTAGGTGTGGTAGGTCAATCAGGGCCTTGTTGTTTTGAGACCGTTTTCTATTTGTTATTTTATATACTCTCTGTATACAGGTTCCACTCCCTTAGTGGTTTGTTATATTAATTCATTTACTTATAAAAAAAAAGTGACTCCAAACCTCGACTCGATTTAACCCCATAGATTTCCAATTATTCAATTATACAAAAGATTTAACGATTTAACTCTAAGCCCCTCATTCAGCGGGATAAAACAGTGGGATTTGGGATATTTAATCATGACTTTCATTACACAGATTTTTTAATATCGAGAATGGATAGTTACTTTCACTCAAATTGCTAAATGTCATTAAGACCTTGTCCGAAAGTTATACTCTTCTTAAATATTTTGTACATGTGACCTTTCGTAAAAACATCTTCCCTTCCCTGGTTCAAGGAACTAAAGTTCTCATTACACTTTAGATAATTTCGCAACCGTAAGATATTCTTAAGGTTAATACGGTTGCATACCCATATAAGAATGATACTTTTTACCCTTAAATCAACGAAGTGATTGTGTTTTTTAGTGACAATCATCTTTGTACTTGTACACAAAGGAAATTACCTAAAGTGTATTTCGGTAAGTATTTTTACATTTTGAGCATGGTCATGTCCTCATATTTTTTTACTTATGAAGAACCCCAATTGTGTTTTTATGATAATGCATTGTTGTTGTATGCAATTGGGAATGGTATTCTAAATTTTTTGGTTATCCTAATATATGAGATTATGGTGGTCCATAAAAAATGAGTTCAGTCTCACCTATATCCCTTCGGTTAACCAATCATATGAATTTTTTTATCACGAGATTTTCATACCTTCAAATGAATTTGTTTAGAGAAGTAAGTCTTTTATCTCTATTAATTTATGTTATATATTAACCACTTAATTAGGTTTATTATATCAATCAGTCAATTAGTCGAGTACAATGGTTTTGTAGTTCTTCTACATGTTGCACCACCTCATGATCCTCATCCTCGTCACCTTTACTATCATTGTAACTCATCCCTTGAACTTGGTACTTTCACACTTTATCTAGACCAATTAGATGATTGTGTCCTTCAGATGAAAAGTTGTATGCACACTAACCTATTTTCTACCCGTGATGACTTTACTAGTTTGTTGCCTCAATGGCTATGGGTACACAATCCCCCACGAATGGTTAAATAACCCTTCATCTACTCATTGATATCTCATATGAAAGAAACATTCAATTCCATTAAGTTAGGGACACCTTGCACAATGTCCAGTCAAGTGCTCACAACCACCACAAATAGAGGAACGCTAGGAAAGCAAATATGGATGATTTATAGCTTTGTTTGTCTTTTCGCTTTGTGTTTTTTTAAAATTATTAAGGATAAGGATTTATCTTTTATTAGTTATATATATATATATATATATATATATATATATATATATATATATATATATATATATATATATATATATATATACATACTAGGGTGTACCCGTGCCGATGGCATGGCAATAAATTTTTTCCCTTGATAAATTTGTGCCGGTGCCAATGGCATACTCATAATTTTATCCCGATGCGTTTCTCTTAGCGACCTATCATTAGGGTGTACCCGTGCCGATGGAACGGTGATACATTTTCTCCCAATTAGAGGGTACCTGTACTGATTAAATTTCATCATATTTAGTAACGACATTACATGTCACGATTGCCCGTGCCGATTGCACGCTAAAAATGCTACTTAACTTCCCAAGACGCCTCAACTCGCTCAAAGCTAGTATCCGAGTAAAGGTATAACACGAAGTGGATGCATATTACACATGTGCAGTTGACACATTAGGCACTCATGCATTTCTTGATTTATATTATTTTATTTTTTGCCTAAACAATTTCTAAAAGTAAAATTAGATTATTTTTGTTAAAAATAATTTTTAAAATAAAATTGATATAACTTACATGTTTACTTTTGTTAGAAACAGTAGATTAATATTGTTATATGTTTACTTCCTTAAACCATTAGACATTTAATAGCATGTACCTATCTTGATGTGTCCAAACTGATTGATAGGAGGCTATGACATTTTAGAGTTTACTTTTAGCCACCTATTGGTTGTATCAATTAATAGCATCACAGCAGCATTTCAAGCCATGGGATTTTTCGTGCTTAGATGTATGTTTAAAAACATTTCTGATCGGGTAGATGTTAGGAGAAAGTAGACTTTTTAAGTCTAATAGATGTCACTACAGTCCAAACATTTTTTAAAATTAACATATCCAAATTGCTCAAGGTAGTTGCACACCAATAATGGTCAATGCAATTCTAATACCCATCCCCAAATGGAAATCAAAGAAAATATGATTTTTCTCAATAACTTCAAAACCCTCTTATATGTGTAACTTCAAAATTATATGTACATGTAAGCAAATCTTCCATAAAAAAATATGTTGAAAAAAATGAAAAAAATAGTCTAGCAAAATTTCAAATTTCTGAAAATTGGTAATTAAAATGGGAGAGGAGCTTCTGAGAGTGTATTTTAGTAAAGAGTTTTAAGAAAAAAATATTATTTTAAAAAGTATTAAAAGATATCATTTATTGCATAAATATGATAACAAATTTCAAGATGGCTATTGATTCAAATTCAATTGAATATGAACTGTCAATAAAAAACAATCATGTAGAAAAAACTTAGTAGGTACAAATTTTCAATGACTCCATATTAGTGATTTTGGAATGAATTTCAAGTTCACTGTTAGGAAAAAAAGATTAATCTGTATCAAATCTATAATACATTTAAAGGCAAGAACACATGACAAAAAGGATACGCATAGGGTGCCTTCCATTTACTTTAATATCATCCATACATCTTTGGGTCTTAAATCTGTTTATGGATGCTAATCACAATTTTTTGTTATGTTTGGGTCTTAAAATATAACTGAAGAAAATGAAATGAAAAAAAATCTAAAAAGTAAAAATCCAAAAATATTGAGGATGGGTTCATCTGGAGCTTCTCGGGTATTTATGGTCCAGTGGAGGATGCAAGTATATGGGAATTGTGGGAAGAATTGTCAGTGGTGAGTAGGGTGTGGAATGTACCCGTTTGTATGGGGGGGTGGGGATTTCAATGTGGTGAGGTTCTCAGGGGAAAAAAGTGGTGGAGGAAGAATCGATAGGTATATGCGTGATTTCTCTGATTTTATAGTTGACTTGGAGCTGATGGATCTTCCGTTGGTGGGCGGGCTTTTTACTTAGTCTAGCTTTCAGGATAGGCCTGCCATGTCTCGCCTGGATATATTCCTTGTTTCCAAGGAGTGGGAGGAGCACTTTCCTGGGGTGGTACAGTCGTGCTTGCCTAGGGTGACCTCGGATCATTGTCCCATCTTATTAGAGTGTGGGGGGGCGGAGGGAGGGTAGTTCGCCGTTTCGATTTGAGAATATGTGGCTTAAGGAGCCTGATTTCGTGGAGAGAGTTGGAGTATGGTGGTCTAGTTATGTGGTGGAGGGGAATGCTAGTTTTAGGTTGGTCTCTAAATTGGGCTTGCTTAAAGAAGATTTGAAAAGGTGGAATAAAGAGGTGTTTGGAAATGTCCGTCTGGGTACTACTAGTTTATTGGAGGAGGTCAGGAGGCTCGATGAGAAAGAGGGGAGATTGGGACTCTCGGAGGAGGAAAAAAGAGTTAGGGAGGGGAAAAAAGGGGAGATCGTGAAGAGGATCATTCAGGAAGAAATTAGCTGGAGACAAAAATCTAGAGCGCTGTGGTTGAAAGAAGGTGATTTAAATACCAAGTTCTTCCATAAGGTGGCCAATTCGCATAGGCGCGGTAATCATATTCGAAGCATCCAAGTGGGGGAAGTGGTATTTGAAGAGGATAGAGAGGTTAGGGGGGCCATCTCTCAGTTCTTCGAGGGGTTGTTCAAGGAAGAGCAGGGGTGGCGGCCCTCTCTGGATGGGGCTGAGTTTGCGAGTATTTCCTCTTCTGAGGCGAATGGTTTAGAGGGTCATTTCACCGAAGAGGAGGTGGGGAGAGTATTGAATTCGATGTGTGGGGATAAGGCGCCGGGTCCCGACGGCTTCTCGACGACGTTTTTTCAGCATTGTTAGACTGTGATCAAGGGGGATGTGATGGAGTTTTTCCATAAATTCCACTACAGAGGTTACTTTGTGCCGAGGTTGAATGCGACTTTTATCACCTTGATCTCCAAAAAGGGGGGATCGATTGATATCAGGTATTTCAGGCCTATTAGCTTGATTGGTGGCATTTACAAGCTTCTGGCTAAGGTGTTGTCAGTTAGGCTCAGAAAGGTTATTGATCCTCTTATTGCTGAGTCTCAAAACGCGTTTGTGGGAGGCAGACAGATTCTTGATGCTGTTTTGGTAGCTAATGAGTGCGTGGAATCCAGAATTAGAAGTGGTCCTCCGGGATTAGCTTTCAAGCTTGACATCGAAAAGGCGTATGATCATGTCAATTGGGACTTCCTTATGTATTTGTTAAAGAGGATGGGGGTTTGGTGAACGGTGGTGTCGGTGGATCGGTAGGTGTGTTAAGACGGCCATATTCTCCGTTATGATCAATGGGGTCCCTGAGGGCTTTTTTGCGAGCTCTCGTGGGCTTCGTCAAGGAGACCCGTTGTCCCCCCTTCTTTTCATTTTGGTCATGGAGGCGTTTAGTCGGATGATGGGTAAGGTGGTCCAAGCCGGTTGGATCAGGGGGTTCTCTTTTGGGGCTCCGGGTCCTTATAGGGTGTCTGTATCTCATCTGTTATTTGCGGACGATGCGATTATTTTATGTGATGCTGACCAAAGGCAAGTGCGCGCTCTGAAGTTATTTCTTACTTGTTTTGAGGCGATTTCAGGTTTGAGAATTAATGCGAGGAAGAGCGAGGTCATCCAAATCGGGGGTGAGGTAATGACGGAGGAGTTCGGTGGCATCATGGGGTGCAGAATCGGGTATCTCCCTTGTACTTATCTTGGACTTCCTCTCGGAGCTAAGTATAAGTCTAAATCTATCTAGGATCCGGTGTTGGAGAGATAGCGTAGAAAATTGGAAGGTTGGAAAAATGGGTTCTTGTCGAAAGGGGGGAGACTCACGTTGATTAAGAGTTCGTTGTCCTGCTTGCCTACTTATTTTATGTCCATTTTGCCTATTCCTGTGGCTGTTCGTCTTAAAATGGAGAAGATGATGCGTAATTTTATGTGGAGAGGCACGGAGGTTAGCTTTAAGCATAGTCTGGTTAAGTGGGAGGAGGTTTGCAAGCCGATAAAGGAAGGGGGGGCGGGTGTGAGAAACTTGGTTAACTTTAATAAGGCTTTGCTGGGGAAGTGGATGTGGAGATTTTCTCGGGAGGAGCATAGGTTGTGGAGAAGAGTTGTTTATGCTAGAGGGGGTGGTACTCTTTTTGGGTGGGGGCCGGTGGTGGCGACTTTTCCTCACGGTATGGGATTGTGGAAACACATAGCGAAGGAATGGAGATCATTTTCCAGTCATATCGAGTTTTCTCTAAGGAGAGGCGACAGGGTCAGATTCTGGAAAGACAAGTGGGGGGATCAGGGGTCCATTCAGGAGCTCTACCCAGGGATGTTTAACCTTGGAGGAAATCAAGATGGTTTGGTGGTGGAGCACATATCGATTAGCGGGGAGGGGGTGATGTGGAACCCTCAGTTCAGAAGAAGACTTTGGGATTGGGAGTTGCAGGAGGCGGATTTATTCTTTCAATGGTTGGGATCGGCCCCCCGCCCGACGGTTATGGAAGATTCCCTTAAATGGAAGGGGGGAGGGACAGGGGAGTTTTCGGTCAGAAGGTACTATGAGATTTTGAGTGGTAGGGGGAATCCTAGCAACCTCTTCCCTTGGAAAAGTATTTGGAAGGTGAAAGCGCCTCAGAATGTCAGGTTCTTTGTGTGGACTGCGGCTAGGCAGGCTATCTTGACTCTTGAGGGCCTTCAAAAGAGAAGATACCGTCTCGCGAGTCGTTGTTGGTTATGCAAGGAGGAGGAGGAAAAGACCAATCACCTTCTTCTTCATTGTAAGGTGACGAGAGGTTTGTGGGATTTATTTTTCGCCATGTCTTGTATCACTTGGGTTATGCCAGGGACTGTTAGGGTTCTCCTAGAAGGGTGGAAACCGCCGTGGGGATGGTCGAGGGATAGGAGTGTGTGGCGTATTGTTCCACATTGTATCTTTTGGTCGATTTGGAAGGAGCGGAATGCGAGATGCTTTGATGGTATTGAGACGGCTCCCTCGAGGATTCGTTATATGTTTTTAAGCACTCTTATTAGTTGAAGGAAGGAGAGATTCGTCGTCTCGACTCAGGAGATTCTAGAGTTCGTGGAAGGATTTCACTCTGCGGTGTAAATTGCCTTCCAGGCGGGGTTTAGTTTGTTTTCTTTCCATTGTTCTATTATGTATTTGTTTTTTGTATACTTCCTGTATTCGGGTTCGCTTCCTTAGCGATGGTTTAGTTATATTTCATTTACTTATCAAAAAAAAAAATCTAAAATCTAGAACATCATCAAATATGTTCAAAAATTTATGTGTGGAACCATTTCCAAATAAAGCTTGAATATTACCTTAAAAGAAGCCAACCTAAAATATTGTAGAATCAATTTCAAAAGAAGAGGTTGTATGATTGATAAATTATACTACTTTATAATATGAGTAATAAACTAAAATATGAAGAAATGACATCTTCAAACAACTACGAAGACCAAATCTAGCATCTGCATCAGTGAAAACCCAGGAAACTCCCCATTGCCTACATCTATTTTCAAAAGGAAGATATAGAAAATAACTTTTTAGCCCCCAAAAAAGATAACACAGGACTATAAAAAAACCTCACCTTCTTTATTCTTTATCCAGACCTCACACTCGTATACATAATATGGTAGAACTTCCATCAACAAACAAACTGTGTGTGCCTGACTGGCACCGAAAAATTTGTAAAAAAAGCAGGTACGCCTGGGACAGAAACCGGAGATCCGGAGTTACCTCACCATGGATAACGGGTTCAGAAGTTGGTGGTGTTCGTCTATAATGAGTCTGGGTTGAGAAGTTAATGGATTTGACCCGGTTTAAAAGTGATAGAAGAAGTACCGGAGGAAGAAACCTCACAGCACCAAATCAAAAGTAGATCGAGAAATTGGATTTTCCATGAGATATCACCATCGGAATTTAGGAGCTCATAAATGGAGTCTACAAAATTTAGGAGCTCATAAATGGATTCTCCTACCTGATGCATGATGTTAGATCTAAAAAACAAAATATTAAATTGGATAGTTCTAAAAATCAAAAGCAAAAAAAAAATAACACAAATGAGAAAGGGTAAAGAACCTGTATAGATCTATAAAAAATATCCTTACTAATGCAGTCGCCCTTAAATGCAACTGCTTCCCCCCTTCACCATTTTCGTCACCCTCCTAACCTCTCTCGTCAAACCCAGAATTCTCACGCATCTGTACCTAGAACGCTTATGCCACTGCACGCCGAGCCATAGAGCTATTCGTAAGCTGCTGCAATGGGACCTTAATGAGGACAACTTTTTTTTCAAAATGGTTTTGGTCTCTTGAACCATTTCTTTTGTTTGAGGCATTTCAAAACGGGGTTTGTAAACAGAACATTATAATGAGTGATGTATAGAGAGAGTTTTGCAAAATTTATGTAGCCCAAAAAAGCAGAAAACCCCACAATGGAGATGGATCCCAATAAGTAGAAAACTGATGTAGCCCAAAAATTTGCAAAAACTGCTGTCTATGGTTTTGAGTGGTGGAATCTGCGAGATTTTTCTTGGAGTACCTAAACACTTCTATTGTGATATCTCCGAGATTCACATGAGAATGACATGAAATGTGTGATGGATAGAGAGAGTTTTCTCGAGCCTTGTGCTCCATTGACTACCTAAACATTTTCTTGAGCCTTGTGATCTTTACGCCAGACCAAAACTCGCCCCTTATTAGTTGGTTAAATTTGAACCGTTAGTTGATAAAGACCAATTTCCCAAAATTTAATCTCAGCCATCAATTGGCCTAGACAAAAAAAAAACTCCTCCTTTATTATACTTATATATATATATATATATATATATATATATATATATATATATATATATATATATATATATATATATATATATATATCACTTGTCTTGGTATATTTTCGACTCCATATGTAGTAGATATTCTGTTTTTTAAGCTTACTTATATTATATGATCCTTTACCTTAGTTGCATACTATGTGCTAGATTGTAATATGGCGATCTCTTAATTTGTTTGATGATTTTCATGTTACTCTCTAGTTGTTCATATTTATATTTGCCCTATATTTTGATAAGTTATTTCCTTTTTCTTATTCATGACAAAAAGGAAGGGCATTTTATAGGAAAGGGGGAAGGTTTAATTGAACATGTTTGGAACATATTGGGTAGTTTTGTATCTACTGTACTTAGGTGGGAGAGTGTATGAGTGTTATATTATGTGTGTTGAGAGATAATTGCACAATTGTGATAGGTGTGTTATAATAATTTGATGAATGTTTTCCTATTTATATATTTAAATTATTCATCTATTTATGCATATGTTTTCATTATCATTATGTTGGTGTTTTATATTTTTGCTTAGTGGGGTGACAACAAAATAGGAGCAATATTTCATTCAAGGATGTTTGAGTGTCTTTTCATTTGTTACATGATGATATAATAATCAAAATGGATTATAATAATAACAGATTTATAGAAAAATATGAAAACTTCACTAGTAATTTCTTTCTGAATCTAAGGAAGGTTCCAATCGGAGGGTTGACTAGACTAACCCACTAGGAGATTCACTATTCAATTGAATTTCGATTTATATTCTTTGAGAGTGACGGTTTGGGGAGTCTTCTAGTATAATGAGTTCCGTAGCAGCCCTAGATATCTCCCTGTGATCAGTAGTTCCTTCTAATGGAGGTTGAATAGAAAATGGTTTATTTTCTTACGGGAGGGAAGGAATTTGTTTTGGTTTTACATTCAGTACTTGAGGCATGGGGCTTTTTAACAAAGCTACACTCATTTTGGGATAGGTTCAATGGTTGGGTTCGCTTCTCAGGGAAGCCTCCCTGGCACAAAGGAGTTATTTTAAGATGTGTCGAAGCCTAGAGAGAAAGGTGATTCCTTACACTATTTTAGTAAGAGGAAAACATGTTTTAATATTGTGGTTAGGAAGGAGGAAACTAGAATACATTTTCAGTTTCCCGAGGACGTTGGAGGCAAGGGCTAGAAATACGCGGGAGAAGCTTTCGGGAGGATAGAGAATGAGGTCTCATGCATAGGTCCGAACTCTAACACTGACACTAGAGTTTCTTTTTCGGATGGTCGGACTTTTCTTCAAGAGGCCAAAGTAGAGGCATGGCCACTTTCAAAAATCAACATATAAAACGATCGCTCGTTGCTATCTGAATTCATAGTGGAGGACGACTCTTGCCTATATAGGGTGAAGTTTTTCCAAAGAGCTATTATTGGACGGGTCAGTAGCCTCAACACATCACCGCCATCATTGAAGAAGCTAAAATAATGGGTTTCGAAAAATGGAGTCTCATTGGTGAAATTAAGGTAAGGTTTCTACACTCCTTTTTTTTTTTGTTCATGAGATCGAGAGAATCTTAGCAAAAAAAGGTGTTCTTTATATGGAGATCATCGTTTGGTTCGAAGGTTACATCCACTGGCAGGTTACACTAGGGGTGAAAGTTCTACAGATTACCGATGGATACGTATTATGGGACTCCCTATCCAACTTTTGGGGGGTAAAAGTATTTAGGGCCATATGGGAGAAGTGTGGTGGTTATATGAAGGTCAATAATGAGACATTGGTGGACGAAGAGTTACAGTGGGCGAGGATCCTTGTTAAGTGGAGTGAGCATCTTCCAGATAGAGTCAAGATCAAAGTAGGGGGCTGTGTCTTTGAGTTGGATATTTGGGATTAATCCCGAACATGTTACTATGGTGGAAACAACAATCAGTATGTAGATGAGGAGATTAAGTGAGGTCATTATTTGGATGATAAAGTAGAGCTTATGCTTGTGGTTCATGAAGAGACTCAAGAAGACTTTAGTATCTCTCTAAATGGAGTTGTGGACTCACATGATAAGGTGAGGGTAGGAACTGGGGTGGTAGCTCATTTAGAGATAGGCGGCCTTACATAGGAGAAGTGATTGTAGTCTTCTGCCTCCGTTTCACGGTTGTGTTGTATGGATCAAGTAGTAATGGCTTTGGTTGGTCAAAAGCTCATAAGCAGGTCACACTAATGAGAAGACTGCATAATGATGGTGGTTTTATGGAGAAAACAGGAGCAGGTTAGGCGGAGAAGAAAATCTAGCTGGAAAAGTGGTCGGTGTACATAGAATCCACGCCTTCCATTGAACAATACATCTCTGTTACGGTTCCAAAGTAATAGTGGAAGAACATAATAGAGGCGATAAGACGGTGGCTTCAGGAAAGTCTGCTGTTGTAGTAAGTCATTACTCTGGTCTTATTAGCACCGAAGAAGCAGTGACAAACATGGTGTTAGAGGGCACGTGTGAAGTGGAGCAAAACACGGGTGTATAGGGATTAAAGAAGAATAATGATGTTGGCAAAAAGTCTATAAAGAGGAGGTGAGGATTACAGTTCCATCCGAGAAAGAATATGTTGGGTTGGTTTTGGGTGGGCATCTGGAGGAAGTCTTAGTCAACACTCGGATCAACAATCCTTTTTTAAAAATTAAACATCCCATTTTTGTCTCTCTTGTGAAGACACAATAAAAAATAATATATGGTCAGTTTTCTTTGAGTGTGGAAAAAAGAGTTGAAGTTTCTAAAATGGGTTGTACGAAGAAATAAAAAAGCGCGTTTAGGTTCGGGGACACCCCCAAAGGACGAAAAGATATTTATCTCAGGAGTTCCATGATGAGACTTAAGAACATTAAGACGTTTATTAATCTAGGTAAATCCAAACAAATTAAGGGGCTGAAAGGGAGAAATTGAAAGGCGGGAGCAAAATCAAAACGTTCGATTGTAAAAAAGTTGGTGAGGAGTGTAGTGACAGGTTCGATAGTAAGACTTTAAATACAATGGTAATTATGGTTGCGATCGAATGTGTTTAGAGTATTTTAGGTGGGGTTGACACACAACCATCTCTAGTGAACCTAGAAGTGGGTAATATGCTATGGAATAAAATTTTCAGAGCTTAATGATTCCATATTATGGTAGAGAACGAAATCCCAAGATTAGGGATCGAGCGGGAGGTAAGGGAGGACGAGTGGTGGGAGGATGACTTGGAGGGTTGGGTGGAGAGTACGATATGAGGATTTCGTAAAATTTAGGGTGATTGTATATGAGGGGTGAGAGAGTAAGGTCGTGGGGTTACTCGAGAAAATCATTAGTCATGGGCGAGGGATGATAAAGGAGGAGGAGGGGGAGGCGGTGGAAGACTAAGGTGTATCTTATTAGTGGGTTTATTTCTAAGTTGAAACAAGACATCATTTGCATATAAGGGACTAAGTTGAGTCTTATGGATGATGGATTAACGAACTCTATTTGGGAAGGACGTTGGGTTAAATGGCATTGTATGGATGCAGTGGGAGCCTCGGGAGGAGTATTCACAAAGTGGGATTCTAGAGTGGTGGATTTATTAGACTAAATGGTCGGTTAATGTGGAAGATGGGTTCATCTGGAGATTCCATGGGTGGTACAGGCCAATGGATGACTAGAGTAAATGAGAATTTTAGGAGGAGATAGATGGAGTCAGTGGTCCTTGGGGAGTCCCATGGTGTTTATGTGGGATTTCAATAAGGTGATATTTGTCTCTGAGATGAGCGAAGGTGGGAGAATTGATAAATACATTAGGGAGTTGCCGAATTTTATTGATGAGATAAACATGTCGGACCTGTCGTTAGAAGGTGGACTATACACATGGTCTAATAACAAAGATTTTCCTTCCCTGTCCTGCCTAGGCTTCTTCCTCATTTCTCACGGGTGGGAAGATATTTTTCTAGGGTAAATACAATCTTATTTACCGAGGGTTACGTCGGGCCATTGACCGATTATATTAGAGTGTGGGAGATAGAAAAAAGGTAGAACTCCTTTCATATTCGAAAATATGAGGATCAAGGAGGTGGGTCAAGGAGGTGGACTTCGTAGAAAGAGTGAAGAATAGTGTCAAGATACTCGATGGAGGGTAATGCTAGTTTCAAGCTAGCATTTATATTAGGGTTGCTTAAAGAAGATATCAAGCGTTGGAATAAAGAAGTTTTCAAAAATGTGAGGGAGGCCACTGATAGATACATGGACGAGATAAGGCACTTAGATGAGAAGTAAGGTAGATATGGTCATACTGGGGAGGAGAAGAGGGAGAGGGAGGAAAGGAAGGTAAAAATTGGGAGAAGGCTTATCTATGAAGAAATCAGTTAGAGACAGAAATCTCGAGCGTTATGGTCAAGGGAAGGAGATAAGAACACCAAGTTCTTTCAAAAAGTGGTGAATTCTCATCATCTCTTAAACCACTTTAGAAAAAATTTAGTGTATGGGGTTGAATTCGAGGATGTTACTGAATTCAAGGGGCCATCGCTCAGTATTATGAGGACCTATTTAGAGAAGAGAAGAGCGGTGACCTTCTCTTGATGTGGTCGAGTTGGGGAGCATCTTGTGGCTAGAGGCCGAGATATTAGATGGGCAGTTCATAGAGGACGACGTTGTACAGGTCTTAAAGTCCATGTGTGGTGATAAAGCTCTCGCCCGGACGTATTCACGCTGGCTGCACTATTGGTCCATTGTTAGAGGGGAAGTGATGGATTTCTTTGGTGAGTTTCATGACATAGGTTACTTTTTGAGATGTATAAATTCGACATTTATTACATTGAATTCAAAAAGGGGGTCAATCAATTTACATGATTTTAGACCTATTAATCTTATCGGGAGTGCTTATAAACTTTTAGTTAAGGTTTTTTCAGTTGGGCTCAGAAAGGTAATTGATTCTCTAATTTTGGAGTCTTAAAATACCTTTGTTGGAGGAAGACAAATACTCTATGCAGTGTTAGTGGCCAATGAGTGCGTGGAAGAAAGACTTAAGAGTGGGGAATAGGGTGTTTATTGTGAATTGAATATTGAGAAAGCGTATGATTACGTGAATTAGAATTTCTTATTGTACTTACTCGGAAGAATGGGTTTCGGAGAGAAGCAGTGTCGTTGGATCAAAAGAAGAATCTTTACTGTTAGGTTCTCAATTTTGATTAATGGTGGCCCCGAGGGCTTCCTCCTTAGATCCAAGGGACTTTGATAGGGTCACCCATTTTCTACATTCTTATTTATTTTGGTGATGGAGGCTTTCAGTCGGATGATGATCCAGACAGTTGACGCAGGGTGGATCGGCACTTTCGGGATAGGGTAGCCTAACATGAAAGGATTTCACACCAAAATTTTGTAGATAACTCTATTTTTTCCTTTAAGTCAAAGGTTGGGAAGGTTCAGGCTTTAATACTTCTTTTATTTTCTTTGCGGCGGTCTCAGGGCTCCGTGTTAATGTGGGAAAGTGTGAGATGATTCAGATTGGGGGTTGCTAATGTGAGGGGTTTAGTCGAGATACTTGGATGTAAGACTTTTTCCTTCTCATCTACATATCTTGACCTTCATTTAAGGGATAATTTTAAGTCTAAATCTATCTGGGATCCAGTACTGGAGAAGATGAAAAGGAGGTTGGCGGGAGGGAAGAATCGTTATCTTTTGAAAGGGGGGAGGTTAACCTTAATTAAAAGTACACTATCTAACCTTCTCACGTATCTCATGTCTATTCTACCATTACCTTGTTTTGTTCGAAAGAAGATAGAGAAGATTATGAGACACTTTTGGGGAGAGAAAACAAGTATTATTTTAAATATAGTCTTCTGGGATGGAAGGATGTTTGAAAACCTATTAAGGATGATGGTCAGGGTATAAAGAACCTAGAGGGTTTTAACGAACAACTTTTAGGTAAGTGGTTGTGGAGATTTCCTCATGAGGAGGACAAGTTACGGAGGATGGGGAGATGCACTCATCTCATGAGGAGGACAAGTTACTGGATTCTCTCGTGGTGGTCCAATATCAACCTTGGTTGAGCTTGAACCGCCATTGAAAGATCTTTGGTTTGAGTTCTTAGCTCATTTTTTGCTCTTCCAACTCACTTACTGTACATTGATAGGTTTTTTCGATCACCAAAACTCTTCAATGGCATCAAATCCTCCTACTATAGGTGGAACCAGTACCAACCAAGACCCACCTCAATCAGAAATGGCTGATGTGGAAGCGGTTCTATGCTCCTTAGTGGACAACCAATGACAAATGCAAGAAACTCTTGTTGCTTTCAGCCAAAACATTATGGCTAGATCTATTATTGCCGTAGAGGAGATGGTAACTCCAGCCTCCAGAGAATGTGACCCACATCCAACGGCCAGGGGACCACCCTAGGCCCCACTCAAGGACATTCCTCCTCAGTAAAGGTGCATAGAAGTGGCCGATCCTAGGCATTTATGTCTGGGGAGGCCTGGTCGTGAATGCTATGATGATGAGGATGGGAAGTATGATGAAGAGGATATCAGGAGCTGTTGGGAACCTTATCAGATTTCTAGAGGAGTTGTGCGACCCTTTCAGCCCAACCGAGGATGTAGTGGTAGGCTGAGCCGAAAGTGTAGGCCAAGGGCATCAGCTCTAGACAGATTAAGTAGGAAGTCGGCCTTTGATAGGCTTGGCCTTACATCAAATGACCTGATAAATAAACTTTTCAGGTCCAAAAGTATAGCTTGTTCCAGAAAGAATGATAGATGTATTAATCGTCGACCTCCTCGTGGTCGAGACGAGGATCAGAGAGATGTGAATAGTGAACAAAGAACAATATCCAAAGATACCTCGGTTCATCTAGATGGCAGATAAGAGGATGGAGATAATGTGGCCCAGGATGAGGTTATAACAGGGGCCGAGAGATGCTGGAACGATTTTATTCAAAGGTTGGAGGATAAGATTGGGGACATTTTGAAGAGCCGAGACCCCTTGCAGGGGGGATACAATGAAGTCTCCCCTTAGTGTCAAATATTATGAGTTATCCTACCCCTCCTAACTTCAAGCCGCCAATGGTCACTTCAAAGTATGATAGGAGCACTCATCCGGTCCACCATGTGTAGATGTATCAATCAGCTGGTGATATTTACTCAGTCTCAGACAAGATGAGGTGTCGTGCCTTCTCAAGCACCCTAAACGGAGCAGCTCATGTATGGTTTAGCTCTGTCCCTAAAAACTCAATTGAGAATTTCAAACAGCTTGCAAAAAGGTTTATATATAATTTTTACTTTGGGGTGATGCCCTAGAAGAAGATGACCCACATGCTGTATGTGAAGAAGGGGAAGAATGAAAGTCGGAGAGAGTACATAGCGACATTCAACAAGGAGAAATTGGAGGTTTAGGATTATGAAGAGATTATTACCATAACCTCCCTGATGGAAGGTTTGCATAAAGGAAATCTACTTTGGAAGCTAACAGAGGATCCTCTAAAGTCTATGGACGAACTCCTAGTTACGGATGGGAAGGTCATGAATGTGGAGGAAGAAATGGTTTCTAAAGGTGAAGATGAGAAGGATAAAAGTAGTGGGGGTAAGTTCCACAAGAAGAAAAAGGACGACAAGAAGTGTTCGATGGACGACAAGTTCACAAACTACACCCCTTTGAATGCAAGTTGTAGAACATTTTGAATGAGATAAAAAATGATCGGTCTCTGAAGTCTCTTAAGAAGCTAAAGGCTCCTCCTCTCAAGAGGAATAGAAACATGTAATGTGAATTTCACCAATACTATGTCCATAATACCGACAAGTGTTTTGCTCTCAAGGACGAGATTGAGATAACGTTGAAAGCTGGAAAGATGAGAAAGTATGTTGACAAGGAAAGTTCCAAGGGTGGTCGAGATGACACCCAAAAGAGGAGGAACAACAAGTGCAAGCCTAATGCTCTAGAAAGACGAGATGACGATGACTCGGACAATGATGACGAAGCAGACCCAGAATTGCCTCCCCCAATTACTGATCCTAAAGGTCGGCTTCATATGATCTCTCTTGGGGGTAAGATGATACGTGGACGACTATCTCGAGGAGAAAAGGAGGTTGCCGATAGAAAGGCTCATGTAGCAGAGGCCAAGGCCCTCCCTCCAAACCCCAATGAAGTGCATTCAGCAGCAATATAGACGAATAAGGTAAAAAGAACTAAAGTTTATATAAATAATTTGATTGTGGTTTTTTTAGATTAGAATTCAAAAGGATTTTATCCCCGCATTATGACCCTTTGGTTATCACCACTCTGAAGCATGGTTATGAGGTTCCGAGGATTTTGGTGGACAGCGGCAGTTCGGTCAACGTTATGTTTTGGGACTATTACAAAGACTTAGGTCTGCACGAAAAGAGGCTAGTATTGTATCATCAACCTCTCATCAGGTTCAGAAGAGAGAAAGTACACCCTTTGGGGATTTATGAAATGGAGGTCAGATGGGAAATTGCTGGACAAAGTGCCTTACGAAGAAAATTAATTTCTTCGTTATGGATGAAAATGTCTACTCGGCCTACAACATAATTTTGGAAAGAGTAGCCCTCAAGGAATTTAAGGACATGACTTCAACGGTTCAACAAATAATTAAATTTTCAACTCCATATGGGGAAAGGGAAGTGTAGGGTAACCAGGTTGAGGCACACAAATGCTACTTCAACTCACCTGAGGGGAGAGAGGAATACAAAAGAGCTACTACAATGTACAACATTGATACCCCAGATCCTAGAGATGATACTAAGTTAAAGAATGGTTAAGCCACTGAGGAGGTAGAATCCATCATCCTCAATGAGGATGAATAAAAAAATAATGCCCAAATCGGCAAAGCCTTAAAGAAGGAAATCAAATAAAAGTTGATCAAGTTATTAAAGAAGAGGAAAAGCATTTTTTCCAGGAGCCATGAAGATATGCCTTCCATCGATCCAAATATTCTCTCCCATAAGCTTAATGTGGTCGAGGATGTAAAGCCGATCCGACAGAGAAAAATAGTCTACTCCTGGGAGAAATATGACGTCATTCGAGAAGATATAAAGAAGTTAAAAAAAATCCAGCATCAGTAGGGAGGTCATCTACCCTGAGTGGTTGGCCAATGTTCTCATCATCCTTAAGGCCAACGGTAAATGGAAGATGTGTATTGATTTCACATATCTAAATAAATCATGTCCTAAAGATAGCTTCCCTTTGCTAAGGATAGACTAAATGGTGGATGCTACTATTGGCCATGAACTAATGAGTTTCATGGATTCCTACTCAGGGTATAATAAGATATTCATGGGCCCGACTGATGCGGAGAAGGCATCTTGTATAATAGACAAGGGGACCTATTCTTATAAGGTCATGCCCTTCAGTTTGAAGAATGTAGGGGCAATATTCCAAAGGTTGGTCAATAAGATTTTTGAGGATCAGATAGGGAAGATGATGGAAGTTTACGTCGATGATATGTTGACAAAGAGTCTCAAGGATGACACTCATATGGTCCTTGAGAGGACTTTTGATACTATGTATAACTTCATGATGAAACTTAACCCGTCAAGTGTGTCTTCGGCATAGGAGAAGTCAAATTTCAGGGCTTTATCGTGAACCAGAAGGGTATTGAAGCAAACCCAAGAAGATAAAAGATTTATTGGAGATCAAGACTCCGACGACATTCAAAGATGTGTAGAGGTTAACTAGGCGAGTGGCAGCGCTAAAGAAGTTTGTGTCTAGAGCTACTGACAAGTTTGTTCTTTTTTTTCAAAGTAATTAGAAAGTATTTTAGGTGGATGAGGAGTGAAATAGTACCTTTCAATAATTAAAGGCCTACCTCGGCTCCGCACTCTTACTATCAACACCAATCCAAGTAGAGAAGTTGTACTTATATCTACATGTGTCGGAGTCGACCATAAATGCTAATATGATCAGAGATGAAGATAGAGTACAGAAGCCAATGTATTTTAATAGTAATGTCATCCAAGGGGCCGAGCAAAGATATCCCCAAATGTAGAAGTTTGCCTACTCTCTAATACATGCCTCAAGAAAGATGAAGTCTTACTTCCAAGAACATACCTTGGTCGTCCTCACTGACTCTCCCCTTGGAAAGGTCATCCATAAACCTAAGAAATAGGGTAGGTTGATGGACTGGGCAATTGAGCTTGGGGAATTCAATATCATCTACCATCCAATAATGGCCATTATGGGGCAAGCCTTAGCAGACTTCGTTACTGAGTTCACATGGGACGAGGCCGATACAGAAGAAATTAAGGTTACAGCTTACGAGGCAGTATGTCTTCACCCGACTGAGGTCGAGACGAGTTCAACCAAAACTAAGGTGTCCGAGAATGAGGAAGAGAGACACCTCTTCAAGAATGGGACCTTAAAACATAGTAATATTTCAACAAATGGTACAATACGGAACTCGTATATCGATATCTCCTCATGTAAGGCAGGTAGTAGAGTAGGGTTAATTTTGTTGGTCCCGGGCAGGATTGATATTGAATATGCACTGAAATTCATCTTCAAAGCTTCCAATAATGAGTCAAAGTATAAATCCCTCCTAGAAAGTCTCTCTCTTTCTCGAGCAATGAACGTCAGCCAACTCCTGGTCCATAGTGATTTCAAGTTAGTTGTCAATAAAATGTTGGGGGTATATGAGGCCAAGGACAATAAAATGGTCAAATACCTAGAAAGGCTAAAAGCAACACTGAAGAATTTTAAGGAAGTGATGCTGAAGAGGATACCTCATCTGGACAACAGCCGAGATGATGTTTTGCTAAAGTTAGCCTTCTCTACAAGAATAGAACTCTGAAGGTCAGTGCTGATGGAGATCTTACATTGTCCGACCATTGGAAGACAATACAGAGGAATTTTATTTGAACTTAAATTTGGGAGCCTCTTGGATGGATCCCATTGCCCGGTACATTAGGGATGGAGATTTGCCCGCTTCCAAAGTCGAGAAGAAAAAGTTGAGGTACAAAGTGGCTAAGTTCTCCATTATAGGAGCCATTTTTTTTATAACAAAGGATTCTTACTCCCTATACTCCAGTGTGTTCATCCGTCTGAGGTAGAATATATTTTGAAAGAGGTTCACGAGGGATCTTAGTCCATCCATATTATAGGGAGGTCATTAAAAAAGATGATTATTACTCAAGGATATTGGTGGTTAACGTTGACCAAAGATGCAGCTGCATATCTGAATGCAACATATGCTAAAGGTTTGCCACCATTCCCCATCCACCTCATCAACCCCTTTTCTCTATCACATTCCCATGGCCACTAAAGGTTTGGGGAATCAATTTAGTATGACCCTTACTAAGGCTTGTGAGCAATTACCGCTACCTAATCCTAACTATGGAGTATTTTTGAAAGTGGGTAGAGGCTGAGGCAATGATCACAATCACGAAGAATAAGGCCTTTCAGTTTATCTAGAAAAATATTATCTGTAGATATGGCCTACCTAACTCTCTAATTTCTGATAATGGGAAGCATCTCAAGAACATCTCCCTTGAGAAATACTGTGAGTAGGCCGGCCTAAAATAGTTCTTTTTAACTCTAGGTGGACCAAAGACCAATGGGAAGACAGAGGTTACCAACAGAACAATTCTTGGTGGAATCAAGAAAAAGTTGTAAGATGCCAAAGGGAGATGGATTGATGAGGTGCATGCCACCCTATGGGCATATAGGATGATAGATATGACCCCAATAGGGGAAACTCTCTTCACGCTAGCCTATGTCTCAAAAGCTGTAGTACCGACAGAGATAGGTCACCTAAGGAGACTGGATTTGGACCATTTAAAAGAATGAAGAGAATATATTGAGGTTAGGCAAGCCGCCTATCAACAAAGAAGAATAAAGTTTTATAATAAGAGGGTGAAGGCCCAAACACAAGCGGTAGGGGACCTCATCCTCAAGAAGACTTAGCAGAAGACCAACCAGCTTCATCCTAACTGCCATGGTCCTTATAGGGTGGTTGAAGAAGTGGTTCCAGGAACCTATCGACTGGAAAATTTAGATAGAGAGCTACCCAATCCGTGGAATGCTCACCATCTCAAGAAATACTACCAGTAAGATTTTTATGTCAAGAGTTTCATTCTATCTTCATTTGTTAATAATTTAATTTTAGTATCATTTGTCCATGTAATATGAGAGTCGGATTATGAATGGAAAAAAGGAAAAGTGTTCTCTCTTATATTTTGTTATTTAAATCATTTTAGATTGCATGTATTAATTCATACTAGGCTACAAAACATCATTTGTGGTGAAGTAGATCTTACTTACTCTTGGTGACATGATAGTTTAGATGGGGTTAACCTCGTCCATTGACTCTCACTAATACCAAGATGGTGGGAACAATATCTAAATATCATTAATTTGGTGAAAATAACTCTCTTGGTTGGGACGACAATGTATGGACGAGACGATTCTCAACCAGATACTCTTAAAACGAAGAGAGGGGACTCGTGATGCAAACACCAAAATTTGGCGGATTCAAATTAAAAATCACTTAGTTGTGGTTCATATCAAATATGATTAATTTGGTGAAAATAACTCTCTTAGCCGAGATGACAGTGTATGGACGAGACGATTCTTGACCAAATAATCTTAAAACTGCGTGAGGGTACTCGGGATGTAAACACCATAATTTGGTGTCTTCGAATTAAAAATCACTTAGTTGTGGTGCACATGAAACATCATTAACTTGGTGAAAATAACTCTCTCGATCGAGACGCAGTGTATGGACGAGACGATTCTCGACCACACCCTCTTAAAACGACGAGAGGGGGCCTGTGATGATGAATTCAAATTTAAAAGCTATTGCTTTAGTTATGTGAATCTCAGGAAAAAGGCAAGCCTCGGTTAACTAAGATGACGCTCCAAAGAGATGGAACGACTAGTGAAAGCCAGTTATAAACCATTCCATAATGCATTAACAACGTCAAAAACAAGAAGAGACGAAATAAATAATAAATGCCTATAAATAAGCATCAGGCATTCATAGATATTCACTGATAAATCACCAATTCAAAAACAAGCAAAAATTAACCCAGTGTTTGCAACAAAGAGTTTAATTTACATCAGAGGGCATGAGGCAAAAAAGAGTTCTAACGTCTTATGATAAAGGCTACTCCAAGAGATTGGTGGCATCATCAGCTTGTCGTTGGGCGTCGACCGTCGTCTGAGCATCGATATGGTCCTGAGTATCGGCTCCATCATCATTGGCACCATTCCCGACCACCACTTCAGCATTCTCGATGAACTCGGTGGGGTTAACTTCAGTAGTCTGGGAGACATCTCAACCTCGGCCAGAGCAGAATCAAGAAGAGGGTCACTGAAATTAAGGCCTTCAAAGTCCTTTGGGGATAGAACCCCAGTCTCGACGTGCATGAGCGCTGCCCATCGGCCGGTTGTTCTGATCCCATGGTCCAGATACTCAAAAGCATAGTTGCCTAACTCCTCATACTCCTTGAATTCAGCCACAACTTGTTCCTTCGCCATATTCAAGGCTTCTTGAACAACAACATCAATCTCATTCTGTTTATTCTCGACCAATGTCTTTAATGACTCAGCATGATCGGTCTTCATCTTGTCCAAAGCCTCTCTAGCTTTCTTCTCTATTGTCTGAGGCTTTTTAAGGTCGTCTCTCAAACCTTGTTCAACTTTTTTAGCATCCCTTCCCTTATGGATTAAGGGAAGTTTCTTCTCAACCTATCTCCCAAGATGATAGAAACATAGTATATATTGCAAAATAAGGTTGAGCCTAGTTAGTACAATACTGCACTTGGTAAAAATAAAAAAGAAAAGTCCAGACAAATACTTGGATAGCCTTGTGAATGCTGAATTCGGTTAAAAGGGACGGGCTTACAGATTGAAGAAATGGTTTTTCAGTCTCAGACATCTGTTTTTCAATACCTTCAATGGACTTCATGGATAATCCCATAACCCTCTCATTGCTCAACTTCAATTGAGAAAGACGGGTAGCAAGGACGTCTGCATAATGGATTGGTATAGCCTTGTCCGATCCTTGGGTTGCCCCACCTAAGTTTGCAGGACGAGTGGGAGTGGTATCTTCCACTCTCTCCTTCCTCTTCCTTGTATGCTCAGCATGGTCGAGACCACCAATAGTCTTCTTCATAGTATCGGTTGGGGCCGATTGCTTCTTGTCGAATTTGTTGACATTGTTGAGAAGATTGGGGGCCACCATTTTTGAAATAGCATTAGGAATATTATTTGGGCGATTAGTGCAAGGCAAAAAGTTAGTACCAGAAATATACAAGTCGATATTATATTTGAAAGGATGAGTCTACAGTTATCAAAATTAAAAATTCAACTTATAAATCTTTGCAATAGATTCAACTTGAAGACTGGGTTCTTAAAGGTTATGAGGGGTCAAGAGATTCCCATATGTGGCGAAACCACCACCTTCACCTTAGGTCCTTGAGGTCTTAATCTTAGATTGATCATCTAAAGTCAAACAAGGATCAATTTTAGCAGACATCGACACCTTGACACATCGCTGGGGTACCCTCGTCTTGGTGGAGGATAAGATAGGGTTAGGTGGAAATTTCCATCTGCCGAACACAAAGAATAATATCGACTTCTAGTGGCGATTAGATGTTTGATTGACAAAAATGATCTTCTTGGTCGACTTCCTAGCCACGAAATGGTAGTAGTAAGGCAGAGACTTGGTATAACAAAACATTATAGCAAGCCGATAACACGCCAATTCGAAGGTCAGTGCCATGGCAAAATTTCCAAAGGATTATGGAGCCGATAAGGAATCTATAGGCATTTGGGGAATATTGGGCTGGAGCTAAACCAAAATGAGTGAGAACAACTCGTATAATAGAGCATATGGGAATGCGAAAGCTGAGTTTGAACATCTGTTCATAAACTGCAATATCTCTAGGACGACCATCATAGGCCCTCTCAGACTCATTCAGAACCCTCATTGTGACACCATAGCTGATATTAAACAAGTGCTTCCAAAATAAGAGGTCGTATTCAGTCACAGTTCTCTTAAATTTTTGGAGAAAATAAGTGTTTAGAGGTTCATCGGCCTCATCCCTAGAGTCTGCGTCATTAGGAGTTGATGCTCCAATTGGGACCTCTTTGGGAATTCAATATTTATCATGGAAGTAACAGGGATAGCCATTTGGATTGGGGGTTAAGCAACTGTGACTCTCGGCTCAGATAAGGTTGACTTATCAAAAGACAAGTCCACCTCCTTAGACCTGGTAGCCCAAGTCTCGATTGTAAGAGAGTTAGAAACCTTCATATCATGTTCATACAAGTCCACATGGACCGAGACCCTAGATGACGATGGATAATAGCCTTTCGAAGATGAGATGTCTACAACATCATCATACAAATATAAGACGTCACTCATTCTAGTGACACTTAAGACGAAAGTGGGACGATAAGTGATAAAAGGGTCGTCTTGTCCTGCAGATGCAAGGGGATGAGATGGTGAAGGATCCTCTCGTCTCTCACTTATCGGAGGGCGGATAACCACCAAAGGAGGTGGAAATATAGAATGAAAAGGAAAGGCCTCGGCCTAGCGCCTGACCTCAGCTTAGACTTTGTACTAGCAAATATCTTTAAAGATCCTTTCCTTAAGGTGTGGGAATTAGTCGGCTAGCTCATACATTTTCCTTAACATTCAGAAAGACGGCCCTCAACTTAGTGAAAAGGTTTGGAAAAGGTAAAAAAAATTAAGGATTTGACTATATTTGACCTAAAGATCTAGAGCAAGGAATATGAAAAGTTGGGTTTTTAAGAAATTGACAACAAAATGAGTGATTCACTGGAGAAGATGACCGGGGATCCACCAGAACAACCTAGAGAGGGTAAAACAAGGATAAGAAACCCTAAATCTATTACCAAACCCTCAAGTCCACTCCCTTAAGCCCAAAACTAATTTTTTAGACACCGAAAACTGATTAACAGTCGCTGGAGATAAAATAAAACTCACTGAAAAGAAGGATACAAAAGAAGAAATGGATAATAATAGCGAAAAACTAACAAGCAAGGAGGAAAAAGGGTACCTAGAGAGGATGGCCAAGCTGACAACCACTAGAATCTTAAAAGGATGGCCGAAAAATGCCTTAAAAGCGAAGAAAAGAGAGATAACTCTAGAATGGGAAGTCTAGAGAGAGAATATGGCACGCGAAAATGCAGAAGGGAACAAAATTTCAAGTTAAAGTGTTTTTAAACCCCTTAATGACGGGGTTCAATTCTCAATGAGCCCATAATTAGGGCATAACTTCCAATGTACACGTAGGTTATTGCCATTACTTTGGGACCACATCATGATAAGGATAGATGACTGGTGTCCGCCACTCGTACACATCAATACATCATTATTTGACAAGTTAGAGACATACCTTCATCACTATAGATTGACATTCTTAGCCCTTAGTCCTCTATCTACACATAGTACTAAGGGATAGGGGTGATTTATATGCCATTACCTGACCTCGTCTCGGCTTTATCCCCTCTCAGCCGAAGCCAACCTCATAGAGCATCCTCATGTGAGTCATCTTGAACAACTGGCACAATCTGTCTCGATCGGTGCTTCTCGTATCAATCTTAACCCAACACAATAGGCATCTCATCTCGCTTGTCAACCAACCTCTTTTAGATCATAAAGGCTGAGACCTTCTAGGCCAACCGATTCCCTTACCTCGATATGACGCTGGTGAGAGAGATTACAATTGGTAACCATCAACCCAATTCAATAGTGTCACAGTCGTCTCGTACTTGGCAGGGCCGACGGTTTAACCTCGACAGTACACTCTAGGCATCTTCTTGAGCACATGGAATAAGGAATGCATGGGAGACTGCACGTGGGATGCAACACCCATGTGAGCTAAACCGTTGTAACAACATCATGTACAAATGTGGGGAATATTTTATAATCATTGCTTGCATACACCAGGGACAGATGGCATCACCTTGCTGGTCAATTGGAGTTGTGCATGCCTCATGCATGATTAGGGTGCGTATGACACCACCCCATCCATAAAAATAGTTGTCTTTTACCTCATTGTAAAGGATCGATTATTCTCAACCCTAGCAAAACTCTGTCAAAATACATAGTAAAGAGAAAAAAGCTTAAGTGTTATATTTAGAAGATATCAGTGCCCTTATTCTGGTTAAAAACCACCATTCACACTACATAGTGGATGTAGGCTCCGTCCAAACCACTTATATATGGTGTTATCTTCTCCTTTGCTTCATCTCTTTCTGTATTTTACACTTGTTCTTACACAATTGTTGTGCTAGTTTGAGCTTATTTACCATATTGACTTGGTGGTACTAATTCTGGTATCATTATTCACTGTTGAAGACCAAAGATGAGGCGGATGGAGGTTTGTGGTCTATTTTGGTTCTCAAGGGAATCATTGTTGAGTTTAGGCTGCGATCTATGTGAGTTTTCTATGGAAGATTCATTGCAGATTTTATTGTATTTGTAAGCTGCGATTTACATTACATAGTGAAACATAAGTTTTAACCGAAATGGTTTTTTTTCCTAAAACTTTGTCTCATTTTCATGTTTTTTTATCACCTTAGATTCATGTGTAGGATAAAAAGACAAAATCAATTTAATATTCGCGTCCGCATTTAAAAATTGGTATTGCAATTTTTTGTTGAAATCACCCTTTACGATTATTTTGCATTCTCATGTTAAAAATCAATCAAATTTGTAGCAAGCAATGATAAAGAATAGGATTAGTGGATGTTCATAATTGATAAGAGATAAAGTGTGTAGTAATCGCAACAAATTGTATGGTGAAAGTGAGGAAAGCTGGGGTCGTGGCTAAAAATTTCACTTGTGTATTGATGAGTATTTTATTTGAACTATTAATCACACGTTATTTTTTTCTTCTTATAAAATATTTTGATTTACAGTCTAATAGTGACATTTACATGCGAATAATATTATGGTATTTTCTTAATCAATCTATTCTAAAGATCGTGTCAAAATTCATAGCGTCTAATTTCTTAGTAATCAACTTTACGGAGATTGGTATTAAAGGACATTTAGAACCCATTGAGCTAATTGGTCTTACATTAACACCTCGAGTTTATTTGTTAAACATCAGCGATTTGCCAAGGACTTTTTTCAGTCTATCAAGACATTATTATAAAAGTTTAATTGTAAAACATAAGTAATTTTATAAATTAGATGTGTGTTGAGAGGTTATGCTCCACCTACTATTATTTTTGTTTCTTATAAAAGTAAAAAATGTTAATAAAGTGGATTGAATGTATGGCTTTTATTTTGAAGGGGGAGGAGGTAAAACCTGAATGTCTCTAATGTGTGAGTCTTGGACAATGAGCTAGAAATTTTTAGAAACGCACACAAAGAAAATACAAAATCGTGCAGTGAATTCATGAACATGGTGGTATATGAATCTAAACAACTTTCTTATGTACTCACTTGAAGCGTAATAAGGACCTCTTGGTTTTCATCCAAGTACTTAATCATCCATGTAATTGCGCTTGCAGTTGTGTCATGGCCTATATATATACATCAATGTGTTATATATATATATATATATATATATATATATACACTAAAATTATGAAAAAATTAATGGGAATTAAAGGACGATATGAGTTAGGTAATAAATGAGATGGTATGCTTAGTTATATATCTGACCTGCAATAATCATAGTTAAGATATTATCTTTAATTTGGTCATCTGTTAGTGATACTGCTCCCTCACAACACGTCTCTTCATTTTCTTTTGTTATAAGGTGTTGTAGAAAATCTACATGAAGATCATCTTGCATGCCTCTTCTTTCACTAATTACCTTCTCCAGCATGTCCATTATTCTCTTTCTTGCCTGAAATAAATAAATATATGCATTTTGTAACTAATATATATATATATATATATATATATATATATATATATATATATATCCAACACATCAAAAAATACACATAACTTATCCTCACTTAAATGTACTGGATTATAACATTTTAGGTCGATTTTTTCAAAATGACCGACCCAACCCGATAAAGTTAAGTGAGAATAAGTGAGGTCCGTTTTTTGACGTCATAAGTGAGTTTTGTTAGGGGTAAGGTAATGAGTTTTTAAATCAATTTATGTGGATATGATGTGTATGGTTAGGATATTATCCCCATAAAACATTATCATTTACTAACGCGAGTGAAATTAAAATTATCAGAGATTTTTAAAGTGGTTCGGCTAGGAATAAAGCCTACGTCCACTGTTATGTTATTGTTGAGTGTTTGCAGAATTCTTGATTACAAGTTCTCTCAAGAAATTCCGGTCCCTTTGAATGAGGGAGATACAAGGTATTTATAGCCTTGAGGCTGTACATGAAAGGTTCGATACATTAAATGATATACATGTGAAAGGGTAATACATTTAATGCAGCGTGTGCGTCAAGAATATAATGAATAGTTGAACAGTTGTCCGTCTGGTAATTAATGATACGGCCGAGATGCAGTTCGGACCGCCTTAGTTGCTCGTTGATCAAGAGTTCCTCGGAGTGCTTAGAGTATCTCGGGATGATGTAGTTCCTCGGGGTGTTGTAGTTCCTCGGGGTATTGTAGTTCCTCGGGGTATTGTGCCATGTAGATTGCCACGTGTCTTGTTATTATTGGTCCACGTCAGTAGATTAAATTTGGTATCAACAGAAGCCCCCAATGCTTCATGCTTGATGGGTTACTTGAAAGGATGGAATATTTATTCTGCAATGTTGCTCGGTGCTCGTGACATTCTTGATCTACCTTCTTGATTTGTTCTGCTGACGTGGACCAATAATAAGAAGACACGTGTCAATCTACATGGCACAATAACAACGAGGAAGTTTATTTCCCCCGACCAAGTCATGTTCTCTCCGAGCAACGAGGAGGACACCCCGAGGAACTACAACACTCTGAGGAACTCCAGCGCTCCGATGAACTCCTGAACGACGAGCAACTAAGGCGGTCCGAGCTGCATCTCGGCCGTATCATTAAACGGACAACTGTTCATTAAATGGATAACCATTTTGCTACAGTTTTTTTAGAGAGAATTACCTCAACATGGATATGATCTTGACCAAATTGATGAAAATGTAAAGGATTATTTTGAGTTTATCCCCCAATTTTATTATTTTAATTGCAATAGACGCCATAAAAAATCTATAATATCCCCCATTTGGTTAACTTTCCATATGTGTGAGTAGTTAAACATATTAACAAATATTGACCGAGCTTAATTTAATTATTACATACATTACAAAATAAAATATAAAACAAACCCCCCTCTCCCCACCCCACCCCCCAATAGCCACTTCTGCCCCAACCAATTTCCTTCCATAAATACAACCACGACCGACCCCAAGGACCTATACTAGCCCTAACTGTTGGTTTGGGCTCTCTTATGATGCTTGGGGCAGAACTGAGATTCAGGCAACTTTATGTTGTGTTATTTTCAGTTTTGGTTTATTTACAAATTTTCCATTTAGGCTCAAATCTATAAATACAAGTGTTATTTCTAGGTTTTGAGAGAGGACAAGTTTAAGAGCTATTTTGAGAGTTATCAAAGCTAAAGAGAGATAGAGCTCCCATTTGAGGGGTGAGTTCTTGTGAGGTTGTGAGTGACTTTCTAACAGATAAATTGTGTGTGTATATAACCTTTGGGTTCCTCCATTTATCTATAGAAAAAAGAAATCCTCCTTGGTGGATGTAGCCCAAATTTGGGTGAACCACGTTATATCCTTGTTGTTTTGCTTTGATGATTGTTTGTATGTTCTTATTCTCTCTTCATTGATGCTTGGTTGAATTGATTGGGAGTTTGCACACTAGTTAATTTTGGGAACAAGGTCTTGGGTGTTTTCGCACACCAATTGTTTGATAAAATTCCTGAGTGAGTTTTATCGTCTTGGTCGCTAGAGATACTCTTGCTTTAGTGCAACAAGTGGTATCAGAGCTTTGGTTGAAAAGTTTTCCCGGTATTTTGGTTAGAGGTTGAATCAATTTTGGCAATTTTATCATAGCTTTTGTTTTTGTTCCAAATGACAGAAAATGTGGAGAGTGCTCGAGAATCAACCTCTACAAGCGGAGGCTCTAAGAGATGGGATCCGAGTTATGGATCGAGTGGATCAATGAAGATGGACATGAAGACTTTTGATGAGAAGATCGATTTTGGGTTATGGCAAAGACGAATGCGAGGCGTTCTTGTTCAACAGAGGTTGCAATTAGCATTGTTGGGGGTAGAGGGACGACCGGTAGGCATGACGGATGCCGAGTGGATTGACATTGATCAAAAAGAGGCTTCGTGTATTGAGATGCTTATCACAGATGATGTGTTGAATAACGTGATAGCGGAGACCACGACTAAAGGTATGTGGGATAAGCTAGAAGAAATTTATTTTCGAAAGTCGTTGTCAAATAAATTGTTCCTCAAGAAGAAACTCTTTAAGCTTGAGATGAAGGAGGGTGAGGATATGATGAAGCATATCAATGTTTTTAATTCCTTGATAAATGACTTGAATCAAATAGATGTTCAATTCATTGATGAATATCGAGTATTGTTATTGCTTGCATCATTACCCGATTCATACGAGCATTTTGTGACCACTCTCATGTTTGGGAAGTCTATGCTCCGGTGCAATGAGTTTGTGCAAGATATGCAATCTCATATCACGATGAGAAAGAAGGAAGGTGGAGGTGACGTGTATTCCCATAATGAAGGCCTTACGGCGAGAGACGGAGGTGGGCAAAATGGCGGGAGGAACTCCAACCGTGGATTTAATAACGGTAGTAGGTCTAGATCGAGGGGTGTTGGTGGTAAAGGACCGAAATACTACAAGTGTCAGGAATGGGGTCATATGATCCGAGAATGTCCTTTGTGGAACGACAAGGTTAAGGGCAAGGTTGATTCCGAGAGGGCAACGGTAGCGAGTGCGAATTATGAAGATGAACTTGGAGAACTTCTTATAATCTCTAAGGTTAGCTCTCTTTCCCAAGATGATTGGATATTAGATTCGGTATCGTCGGATCACATTTGCTCTAAGAGGGAATATTATGAGACTTTTACGAAAAATGGAAAAGGTTCCATGTCTTTGGCTAACGGCGAGAAGGTTGCCGTTGAGGGTGTCGGGATGGTGAAACTCAAGATGTTCGATGGGGTGGAGCGCACTTTGGGTGGTGTGGCCTATATCCCAAAGTTGCGAAAGAATACCAACTAGTGGAGGGGATGGATCAAAGTCCCCCTCCGGGGCCAACGGGTGATGTTGACTCGGTTTAATTGCACACATGCATTGGCTGATTGGAATCGAGGAGGTGTAGGACCGTGATGGATTCGAGGTGTGTGTATCTAGTTCAAGGAGGGCCGATGAGTTATTGTTTGCGAGCATTGGCAAACGGAAGTTTTTCGCGATAAAGACTTGGTACATCTTTTGAGTGTGAGATTTGGAGGGTATGAGAGGTGAGGAATTTTCCCTCTCATCCGTGGTTATTTCTCATGGTGGAAGATGGTGTTGATGTGTTAGAATGTTTTGTGTAAAGAGGGTGTATGCTATATGTATTGTGTGAGGTTGTACTCACCGGGTTACACGAGGAGCGAGATTCACCGTATGGTTACATGGGAAGCATTCAAATGCATGAAATGGAGAGTTCTTAGTTTAGAACTTGGTTCCTCGGTGGGTGGAGTCGTTTGGAGTCTTTGAGTGAAGACTTGCGATATCTCACTTCATGGTTGAAGTTTGGGGTGGCTTACCATCAGGTGGAGCGTATTGGCTTGTTAGACGTCGGGATGATCTTCGAGCGGATTCGATGTTTGTATTCCAAGTTGGTTGGATCGTGAGGATCGCCTGGGGGAATTGCATTAGCTTGGTAGATGGTGGGACGGTTTTCAAGCAAGTTCAATTTCAGCATTCTAGAGATTGGTTGTGTAATACCCCGTAATTTTATTGATTTTTATTTAAGGGATTAATTGAATTAAATGAGAATTAATTAGAAATTAATCTAGATATAAATACTAGCGAGATGTGAGTTAGTATTTGATTATGATGTTAAAATTGAATATTTCTGAGTATATATGGTAATATATGAGTATTGAAAATATTTAAATTATCACGATGAAGAAATACGATAATTTGGGAAATTTAGTTGGAATGCGCGTGTTTGTCGCGTCAGGAATGAAATTATTTAAATTAAAAAGTTAATTTTATTTTTATCAAGAGAATGATCAATTTGAGTGTGCCAACATGTTCGAAATGGTCGAAATAGTCAGAAAATAATAGTCGGGGGTTTAGTTTGGGTCACGGGGAATTTTTAGGCCAAACCGACAACCTAGAAGGGTATTTTGGTAATTTTAAAAATTAAGGGATTAAAACCCACGAATTTTAGTGTTAAATTAGATATTATTAAAAGAGCCACTAAGGCCATTATCAGCCAAAAAGTGAGAGAGTGGGCTACGAAAGTTTTTTAGAGAAGTTAGAAAGAGGGAAAAGGGTTTCCAAACAAAATCATCTCCCCACCATCATTTTGGAAGAGATTGTGACTAAAAAGAGGGAATAATCAACATTGAAACACAGGCAACAAATCTGAAGAACAAATCTAAGGCAAGTGATTTGAAATTATTAAATTCATTGAATATTTCCTCCATGTTTAGTGTAGAACTGTTTTTGCCTTGAAAGTTTTGAGGAAAACCTAATGAAATTGTTATAAAAACTCTAAAGTTGGGTTAGGGATTACATGTAGAATGACTATGGACGAATTTGGTATTCAAAAACTTAACTTTGATGATTTAAAAACGGATTTAGGATGGGTAATTAGTTACAATAAAATTTTGTGTTCATGTTCATAGGGTTTAGTGTAAAATTTGGGGATTACTGTTAATTGCATGTTGATTAAGAGTATTTGAACCCAAAAATATGTTAAGAAGCGGCCTAAGAGGACTTAGAGTAGTTTAGGAACATTAAAATGTTATTGGGATGACCTTAGGATGAATTTAGAGAAGATAAAAATGAAGAAAAACGAGTTGGAAATTTACTGGGCGTATTTTGCCATCTCGTTAGAAGACCTCCCCAGGTTGTTCGAACGACCTTGTTCGGACGACCTTCTAACGAGATGACCGTACCCCTTCTAACAAGTTCATTCGAAGACTTCGTTCGAACAACCCTCTTTCGAACAACCTCGTTCGAATGATATTTCTAACGAGTTGACAGAATGACCTTTTTAGGCCTGATTTTATTTCCAACCTTCAGTAGACTTATTTAATTGAGTGATAACCTTCCCTTGTTGACCAGTGGGTAGAGTTGTGAGAGTTGAGTACTTTGAGGATTAAAACTTAGAATTAAGTAGTAGACCGAATGACATCTATGGACTAGGGTATAAGTAACTAAAATTACGACGTGAGAAGAGTTGATAACTTTAATGTATATAAATTGGGGACTTGTAAATGTATAACATTAAATTACGGTATAGGGATGAGAAATATACCTCTATTAATATTATGGGATACCTAAGATGTGTGAATACTTGGTATATGTAGTTATTTATGTACAACATACCTACCATACTTGCTATCACGGGAGGTCGGCATTCGATCAAGGCCATCTAATCTTTGTGTGCCTACTTGGGGGATTTAGATTGGTACCTCGAGGACATAGGTCAGAGAAGGGCTTATTGAGAAGTTAATAAGTCTGTTGATCATGGGAGCGCTGGTATGTGCGTGACCCATGTGATGTGAACTATGTTCGCCTCCATTATATGTGCTTGTTATTTGTTGAAACGGTTCCTGATAGATTCGGAATGCGTGATCCTTATGTATGTGATGTACCGGGATTTGATAGCAGAGTATGTGTGCACCGCAACTTAGTCTAGGGGTTCCATTACTGTAAATTATGTTGAGATTGATATACTGAATTATTGAAATGAACTGTTTATATAAGTACAAGTGCGAATTAATGTAATATCTTTGTAGAGTTAAAAGGGGAAACACTTAGTAATAATTGAAACTAATTTCGAGGAATGAAGCTAAAAGTCTCAGTTTATAGTAAGTCATCGGGAATTAAACCATTATTAGTATAGTAAAAGTCATATATATTGAATTAGACTAGTTTGATAGTAGAATACCTAGAACGAGTACGGGCACGATAGGTGTGCACAATTAGTTGAGAGGTGAGGAACTCATGTGAGTGCACTCGCTATCATGTATTTTATATTCAGTGTTTAATGATATTAAACATTCGCTGTATTTTAAACTGTTTTCACAATCGGGCTCTGACCCGTTTTCTTCCAAGTCTATTTTCTTATAAAAACCTTTTAGGTGCCCAACCACAAAGACACCAAGCGTAGGAGTTCCATTCAGGTGACGTGTTGTAGCTGCTGTGGAATTTATAGGACCTCGATAGTAGACTCCTCCACTTTCTATCTTGGCTCTATTTCAGATTCACTCATTTGTAGGGCATGTCGCCCCATTTCTTTTAGAGACATCTTATTTATTCAGTTTTATTTCAGTGGGATGTAATTAACTTATGATTCAGACTTTGTATTTAGTATTTCAGATTATTTAGAGGAGTATTCCTCCAGATTCATTATTATTCCATAGTTATTCTATTGTGACTATGTTGTGGTTGTTATGTTAGCATTTCATAATCTAATACATTGCATGTAAATCAGATTTAATTAAAATTGACAACTCACTTTTTAAATATTAGGTGGCTAGTAATTGTTAAAATATTTTTCGACAGTGATGCTATGAACTAAACCAACTTGACATTTTGAATTAATTTGAATAAAGGAGTAGCTACCCGGTATTTAATTAGTCGGGGTGTCACAGGTGGTATCAGAGCATCAGGTTCTAGTGTGCTTAGGATCTGTACGGCTTGTTATGTTTCCGCTGAGCTTTCTTTGATGTAGAGCCCTATATTTTAGGATCGTTTTACTCTTTTGTGTATGTTTCACTCTTCAGCTATTCGGAGATAATAACTGCGAACTTATAAGACTTTACTCTCATTTTAGATGCCTCCACGACGTGCACAGCGAGTTCCCAGGGATGCTCAGCCCGAGCCACAACCTACACCAGTTCAGGGCTCCTTGAATGCCGCAGAGGTTGCCGCTATTGTAACCCAAGAGGTAAATGCCGCCCTAGCAGTTGTGCAGCAGGCACCGCCTCGGGCGCCGGTAGTAGCGCCAGTACGGGCTCATGCATTCCCGTATACTTGGGAACGTGTCCGTGATGCTTTTAAAAAAGCACACCCTCCGGAGTTTGCAGGTAGCTCCGACGTAGTTGTGTCCAATCATTGGAAGAAGGACATTTAAAGGCACTTGAGGATGTACGAGTGCACGGATGTACAGAAGAAGATATTGGCTACTTTTAATCTAGTGGGATTAGCATTGCAGTGGTGGGAGTCCATTACCACTGCGGAGGAGAGAGATGTTCTTTCTATTCAGGAATTCTGGGTGCGGTTCGACCGCAAATATTTTCCATCAGCTGTTCACACTGAAATGAGGAGGAAGTTAATGAACCTCAAGCAGGAGGGGAAGACCGTGGCCGAGTATGAGGCCTAATTCACTAATCTCTTGAACATCGTTCCCGATGAAATTCCAACTAAGGAGAAAAAGATTTAGAAGTTGGTGGATGGGTTGACTTGGAGGATCCGTCAGCACTTGTTGGGTAATCTCTCGTTGGCCACTTACTCTGATGTGGTTAACGCAACACTACTTCACTGCCAGGACCACCGCTTCCACATGTCAGAGAGTAAGCGATCATGAGAATCCAGCCAGCAGGGCAAGACAGGGGGAAATGGTGCCATCGGGGCACAATCTACTCAGGGTCAGCATAGGCAGGGAGATTAGGGTTACTAGCAGGGGGATTTTAATATGTTCAGATCTGGGGGTTTCAGAAATGGTTAGGTAGGTTTCGTCAGGGCCAGCAGGGTTAGCACGGCCATCAGGGACAGCAAGGCCAGCATGGTTAACAGCAGCAGTTTCATGAGGGCCAACACGGCCAGGGGAGGAATGGCAACGGCCACCAGGGTCGTGGGCAGCAGGGTCCGAGAGAGGGGAATTTTCCAGTGAAGTGTTTCACTTGTGGCAAAATTGGCCACAAGTTCCAGGAGTGTCCTAAGAGGAGCAGGGCCCCACAGCAGCAGCAGCAGGGTGCTCGACATGAGCCCCAGAGACCTATGTTTCCCGCCGCCCTCCTAGCACCACCAAAGATGCCAACTTTACCCCCTATCCCAGCAGTACCAGTCCAGCAGGGACAGCTTCAGTATGGGCGAGTTTATCAACTCCATCATGCTGCAGTCCCACAGGATCCACCTGCTATTGAGGGTATGTTCTCTATTCAGGGGACTATGGGACGTATTTTATTTGATACGGGGGCCATGCACTGTTTCATTGCCACGAGATTTGCACGCACTTTGAGGTTGTTAGACACTACAGAGAGCACGATTACTTGCGTAGATTCACTATTGAGCAGGGGTTCTGTGATTTCTTTTATTTGTAGAGGTGTGGGTATAGAGATCGAGAGATTTACTTTACCTGCTGATATGTTAGTATTAGAAATGACTGAGTACGATGCGATTGTTGGTACGGATTGGCTAGCTTCGTACCGAGCCATGATTGATTGTTTTAGCAGGAGTATTATTTTTCCATTCCCGGGCAGGAGATGTTTTTAGTGGCGATGCCTCACCCTGAGGGAGGATCGTCCACTCACTTGTATTATATAGAGGAGGAGACCTCTAAGGAAGTGGTATTACCACTCGATTCGATTCCATTTGTTAGGGAGTTTGCTGATGTATTTCAGAATATACCTAGATTACCTACTAGTAGAGAGATAGATTTTGTTATTGATTTGACGCCAGGCACTCGGCCAATTGCTCGCGCATCGTACCGTATGGCTCCAGCGGAGATGAGAGAGATAAGGGATCAGATAGAGCAGTTGTTAGGTCAGGAGTTTATCCGAAGGAGTACTTCACCGTGGGGTACCCCTGTGTTCTTCATAAAGAAGAGGGATGGATCGTTGAGGTTGTGTGTAGATTACCAAGAGTTGAATAAAGTCACGATACGGAATAAGTATCCGTTGCCCCGAATCGATGACTTATTCGACCAGTTGAGAGGAGCTTCCTTCTTCTCAAAGATTGACTTGCGATTGGGATACCATCAGTTGCGTATCAGGGAACATGACGTTTTGAAGACTGCTTTCTTGACGAGATATGGTTCCTACGAGTTTCGGGTTATACCTTTTGGCTTGACCAATGCTCCAGCCGTGTTTATGGACTTGATGAATAGGGTATTTAGAGAGTTCCTAGACCAGTTCATCATTGTCTTTATTGATTATATTATGGTTTACTCCCAGACAGAAGAGGAGCACGCTGATCATTTGAGATAGGTTTTGCAGACGCTGCGTCAGAACGAGCTTAATGCAAAGTAAGAAAAATATGGGTTTTGGCTGAAGGAGGTTTAGTTTTTGGGGTATATCATTTCAGACTGGGGGATATCTGTTGATCCGGGGAAGGTATCCACGGTGAGGGAGTGGGGACAGCCCACGACACCGACTGAAATCCGTAGTTTCTTGGGCCTAGAAGGATACCACAGAAGGTTTATCAGGGGTTTCTCAAACATAGCAGGTCGTTTGACACATCTGACTCGCAAAGGTGTTCCATTCATCTGGAGCGATGCCTGTCAGTTGGCATTCGATGAGTTGAAGGACAAGTTGACCTCAGCACCTGTGTTAGCATTGTCCAGATCGGGAGTTGAGTATCTAGTCTACACCGATGCATCCTTACAAGGACTTGGAGGTGTGCTGCAATAGGAGAGTCAGGCCATAGCTTATGATTCCCGTAAGCTTAAGCCTCGCGAGAAGAATTACCCCACACACCACTTGGAGTTAGCGGCAAATGTATTCGCTCTTCAGATTTGGAGACACTACCTCCTGGGGGAGAAATTTCATTTATTCACGGACCATAAGTCTCTACAATACCTCTTCACGCAGAATGAACTGAATATGCGTCAACGTCGGTGGCTTGAGTTTGGGAAGAATTATCATTTTGATATCCAATATCACCCAGGTAAGGATAACGTGGTAGCAGACGCATTGAGCCGTAGTCCAGTAGATGAGGTGGCCGAGGTGTGGAAAGCTAAGTGGAAGAAGTTAGGACACCAGGATGCAGTGGCCCGATCGTTCATGTCTGTGATGACTATTACACCTCAGATTGTTACGACAGTGATAAAGGCCCAGGAAAATGACTCGTTCTATCAGGAGCAGATAGTTCGATTACTAACAGAGGGATCCGAGTCCTATACCGTTAGTTCCGACGGGGGATTACGCTTCAATGGGAGACTGGTCGTTCCGGAAGGGGAAGACTTGCGACATGAGGTAATGACAGAGTCACACGGCTCACGGTTCGCGGTACACCCTGGTGGGGATAAGATGTACCAAGACATGAGATGACATTACTGGTGGAGCGGGATAAAGAGAGATATCGCCGTGTTCGTTTCTAAATGCGCCACTTGTCAGCTAGTAAAGGTGGACCATCAGAAACTGGCAGGACTTCTATAGCCGTTAGAGGTTTCGATGTGGGTATGGGAGAGCATCTCCATGGACTTTATCACGGGGTTACCTACGTCACAGAGGGGTCACGACTCCATATGGGTAATTGTGGATAGGTTGACCAAAGTTGCTCATTTTCTGCCCGTGAGGACAGACTACACTACGGGACAGTATGCGCAGATTTTTATTACTGAGATAGTGAGACTTCACGGGGTGCCTCTAAATATCATGTCTGATCGAGATAAGATATTTGTTTCACGGTTTTGGGAGAGTTTTCATGAGGCCATGGGTACAGAGTTGCGGCTGAGTACGGCATATCACCCACAGACTGATGGGCAAACGGAGCGGACAAATCAGATGTTGGAGGACATGTTGCGTATGTGCATCCTAGATTTTGGAGGTGGTTGGGAATAGTACCTTCCACTGGTGGAGTTTGCTTATAATAACTCCTACTAGTTCACCATTGGCATGTCTCCATTCGAGGCGCTATATGGTAGAACTTGTCGTTCCCTAACATGTTCGTTAGAGGTGGGGGATAACAAACTCCTTGGACCGAAAGTGATTCAAGATACTTCGGTAAGGATAGAGATGATACAGAGCCGTATTCGGATAGCTCAGGACCAGTAGAAGAGCTATGCTGATGCCAAGAGGTTCTTCCGAGAATTCAAGGTGGGGGACCAGGTGTTACTCAGAGTATCTCCTATGAAGGGGATTATGCGTTTTGGGAAGAAGGGAAAACTAGCACCAAGATACGTGGGGCCATTTCCTATCATTGAGAGAATTGGGTCAGTTGTGTATAGACTTGGGTTACCAGAGCACTTGCATAGGATTCATGATGTGTTCCACATTTCCTCGCTAAGGAAATATCTTAGGGAAAATTTGGCCCATACTCACATTACTTTAGAGGACATTGATCTTCAACCTGATAGTTCCTATGAGGAGGGGACGATTACTAATCTGGACCACAGCGAGAGGAAACTGAGGTCGAAGATAGTGCCATTAATACGCGTGCAGTGGCGGCATCATAATGCCGAGGAGTCTACATGGGAGCGCGAGGATGAGATGGGCGAACGTTATCCAGAGCTATTTTTACCAGGTATTCATTAGTTCTGAATTTCGAGAAGAAATTATGTTATTAGGGGGGAAGTATGTAATACCCCGTAATTTTATTGATTTTTATTTAGGGATTAATTGAATTAAATGAGAATTAATTGGGAATTAATCCGGATAAAAATACTAGCGATATGTGAGTTAGTATTTGATTATGATGTTAAAATTGAATATTTTTGAGTATATATGAGTATTGAAAATATTTAAATTGTCACGAGGTAAAAATACGACAATTTGGGAAATTTAATTGGAACGCGCGTGTCAGTCGCATCAGGAATGAAATTATTTAAATTAAAAATTCAATTTTATTTTTGTCAACCGAATGATCATTTGGAGTGCGCCAACACGTCCGGAAGGGTCGAAATAGTCTAAAAACACTAGCCGGGGGTTTAGTTTGGGTCCCAGGGCATTTTTAGGCCAAACCGGTAACCTATAAGGGTATTTTGGTAATTTTAAAAATTAAGGGATTAAAACCCACGAATTTTAGTGTTAAATTAGATATTATTAAAAGATCCACTAAGGCCATTATCAGCCAAAAAGTGAGAGAGTGGGCTACATAAGTTTTTGAGAGAAGTTAGAAAGAGGGAAAAAGGTTTCCAAACAAAACCATCTCCCCACCATCATTTTGGAAGAGATTGTGACCAAATAGAGGGAAGAATCAACCTTGAAACACCGGCAACAAATCTGAAGAACAAATCTAAGGCAAGTGATTTGATATTATTAAGTTCATTGAATATTTCCTCCATGTTTAGTCTAGAATTGTTTTTGCCTTAAAAGTTTTGAGGAAAGCCTAATGAAATTGTTATAGAAACTCTAAAGTTGGGTTAGGGATTGAATGTAGAATGACTATGGACGAATTTGGTATTCAAAAACATAACTTTGATGATTTAAAAACGGATTTAGGATGGGTAATTAGGTACAATAAAATTCTGTGTTCATGTTCACAGGGTTTGGGGTAAAATTTGGGGATTACTATTAATTGCATGTTGATTAGGAGGATTTGACCCAAAAAATATGTTAAGAAGCGACCTAAGAGGACTTAGAGTAGTTTAGGAACATTAAAATGTTATTGGAATGACCTTATTATGAATTTAGAGAAGAGAAAAATGAAGAAAAACGAGTTGGGAATTTTACGGGTGTATTCTGCCATCTCGTTAGAAGACCTGCCCAGGTCGTTCGAACGACCTCGTTCGAACGAGCTTCTAACGAGATGACAGTACCCCTTCTAACGAGTTCGTTCGAAGACTTCATTCGAACGACCCTCGTTTAAACAACCTCGTTTGAACGAGATTTCTAATGAGTTGACATAATGGCCTTTTTAATACTGATTTTATTTCCAACCTTCAGTAGACTTATTTAATTGAGTGATAACCTTCCCTTGTTGACCAGTGGGTATAGTTGTGAGAGTTGAGTACGTTTAGGATTAAAACTTAGAATTAAGTAGTATACCGAATGACATCTATGGGATAGGGTATAACTAACTAAAATTACGATGTGAGAAGAGTTGATAACTTTAATGTATATAAATCGAGGACTTGTAAACGTATAACATTAAATGACGATATAGGGATGAGAAATATACCTCTATTAATATTATGGGATACCGAAGATGTGTGAATACTTGGTATATGTAGTTATTTTTGTACAACATACCTACCATACTTGCTATCACTGGAGGTCGGCGTTCGATCAGGGACATCTAATCTTTGTGTGCCTACTGGGGGGATTTAGATTGGTACCTCGAGGACATAGGTCAGAGAAGGGCTTATTGAGAAGTTAATAAGTCTGCTGATCATGGGAGCGTAGGTGTGTGCGTGACAAATATGATGTGAATTATGTTCGCCTCCATTATATGTGCTTGTTATTTATCTAAACGGTTCCTGAGAGATTCAGAATGCGTAATCCTTATGTACGTGATGTACCGGGATTTGATAGCAGAGTATGTGTGCATCGCAGCTTATTCTAGGGGTGCAATTATTATATATTATGATGAGATTGATATACTGAATTATTGAAATGAACTCTTTATATAAGTACAAGTGTGAATTAATGTAATATCTTTGTAGAGTTAAAAAGGGGAAAACACTTAGTAATTATTGAAACTAATTTCAAGGAATGAAGGTAAAACTCTCAGTTTATAGTAAGGCATCAGGAATTAAACCATTATTAGTATAGTAAAAGTCATATATATTGAATTGGACTAGTTTTATAGTAGAATACCTAGAACAGGTACAGGTACGATAGGTGTGCACAATTAGTTTAGAGGTGAGGAACTCATGTGAGTGCACACACTATCATGTATTTTATATTCCCTGTTTAATGATATTAAACACTTGTTGTATTTTAAACTGTTTTCAGAATCGGGCTCTGACCCGATTACTTTCAAATCTATTTTCTTGTAAAAACCTTTTAGGTTCCCAGCCATAAGGACACCAAGCGTAGGTGTTCCATTCAGGTGACGTGCTGTAGCGGCTGTGGAAGTTACAGGACCTCGATAGTAGACGTCTCCACTTTCTATCTTGACTCTATTTCTAATTCACTCATCGGTAGGGCATGTCGCCCCATTTCTTTTAGAGACATCTTATTTATTCAGTTTCATTTCAGTGGGATGTAATTAACTTATGATTCAGACTTTGTATTCAGTATTTCGGATTATTTAGAGGAGTATTCCTCCAGATTCATTATTATTCAATGGTTATTCTATTGTGACTATGTTGTGGCTGTTATGTTAGCATTTCATAATCTAATACATTGCATGTAAATCGGATTTAATTAAAATTGACAACTCACTTTTTAAATATTAGGTGGCTAGTAATTGTTAAAATATTTTTTGACAGTGATGCTATGAAGTGAACCAACTTGACATTTTGAATTAATTTGAATAAAGGAGTAGCTACCCGGTATTTAATTAGTCGGGGTGTCACAGGTTGGATCATCAGGATCGCCAAGGTGGAGTTTGTTGGTTTTGGCTCTCCTATGATGCTTGGGGCAGAACTAAGATTGAGGCAACTTTGTGTTATGTTATTTTCAGTTTTGGTTTATTTACAAATTTGCCATTTTGGCTCAAATCTATAAATACAAGTGTTATTTCTAGGTTTTGAGAGAGGACAAGTTTGAGAGCTATTTTGAGAGTGATCAAAGCTAAAGAGAGATAGAGATCCCATTTGAGGGGTGAGTTCTTGTGAGGTTGTGAGTGACTTTCTAAGAGATAAATTGTGTGTGTGTATAACCTTTGGGTTCCTCCATTTATCTATAGAAAGAAGAAATCCTCCTTGGTGGATGTAGCCCAAATTTGGGTGAACCACGGTATATCCTTGTTGTTTTGCTTTGATGATTGCTTGTATATTCTTATTGTCTCTTCATTGATGCTTGGTTGAATTGATTGAGTGTTTGCACACTAGTTCATTTTGGGAACAAGGTCTTGGGTGTTTTCCGCACACCAAGTGTTTGATAAAATTCCCGAGTGAGTTTTATCGTCTTGGTCGCTAGAGATACTCTTGCTTTAGCGCAACACTAACAACCATCTTCATCACAGAAAAACATATATCATATTTGAAATAAAAATCATAATCCATATATGAAAATTCAAATTTTGGAAATTCAAATCATGTTTACCGTTAAAATTGGGATTTTCTGTGGACAATAGTGGTGAAAAGGGAAAACTACCGGAGGTTTGGAGTTGTTACGATTAAGTGGTTGATGATTATGGCTTGAAATGACATGCTTAGTGTTTCAAGTCATGCTTAGGTGTTCTAGTCAAGGGGGTCATGTCGACATGACAGAGTTAAACTTTTGTTGGAAGCTTTCTAGATGATGATAATGGTTGCCAAATTCGAGTTAATGTTCGGGTAGACATGTTTGAAGTGTAAGTTGGGTGAAAATGGCTTTAAGGAGTTATTGGAGTTGGTATAAACACGGTGGCAGGTGGAGAATAAGCTTGGGATCTAACGTGAGTCGGAGTGGTCACTAGTGATCGTCTTTGGTCGACGAAGATCAATTGTGACTATGGACATCGTTGAAATAAATGTTCAATATTACGACCCATTTTAAGAGACAAAAAGTTTGTTTTTGTTTTAAATATCTATTTTAGTATATTTAATGAATTTAATGAAGGTTTGTTAATCTTTATTACCAAATTAATTAACTAATTCAATGGAAAGTCAATGAAATGAGGGTTTGTTACAATTTTTTTATATTATGGGCGTCTATTGCAAAATCGGTTATAGAAGTATGGGGCAACCGAAAAATAATTGAAAATTTTGTTCATTTACCTAAAATTGGACAAGATTCGTGATTTTGGTCCACTTGTTAGAGCCAACCCGAATATGTACTTATAGATAGTCTTTTTAACATACCTAAAAACATAAATTTATTTTTGAAGGGTAAATCAATACTATTTTTTAGGAAATATAGTGATACCAAATATAATAAAGTAAAAATCAACCTTATACATTCATATGATTTTTATTGTGAAAGCCCATGTTTGAATAAATGGATTGGGCTCTAGTTGTCAATTACCTGGAGACCTTTAGCGAATCTAGTCCAAGGTAACCTTAAAGGGAATGCAAGCATTGCTTCACAAACATGACCCACATCTTTTTGTAACATCTCGACTTTATCTTGACACTCCATACTGAACAACATCTTGCACATTGCCATAGATGTTATCTGCAACAATTATAGTAGTCAAGGAGAATTTTTTAAAAAAAATTAACTATTTTTTTTTTGTGAAATATGAAAATATATAAAAACAAGGCCTAACAAATACAGTGAGTCAAAAACACGGGCTAAACAATAGCTAAAAAAAAAAGCCCAAAACATGCAGGGAAAGAACAAACCAACAAATGGATTAAACCAAAGCCCAAAAAAAAATCCCAAAACAAACTAAACCAACTCTCAAGCAAAGCCTAGACCACAAGCTAGCCCAACCAAATGTACAATACAAAACAATAAACTCCTTAATAAATAAAAAGGCATAAACATAAGTGTAATTCACGTAACACTCAACACAACATGCGTAGAAAAACCATCGCACCAACCAGTCAAAGAAAACCACCCAACCCACTTCGTCGGCCACTAACCTCTTTACAAGGTAGATAACAAAAGATAATATTTACATTTTTCAATATCAAAAAGAAAAGAGATATAAACAACCATAGAAAAAGACCTAAACTCTCCCAAAGCATGTTGGAATATTTTTTAATATTTCTAATGTGGGCTTACATATTAAAATAACAATTGTATTGGGATTCTATTCTATTTGGGCTAATTAAGTGATCTAATTAGTAAATCCCAATGGATATTTAAAAATGAGTATGGGCTTTATAATGCGTGGTTATCCAAGAGTCACCTATTGGTTACTCAAGAGTTGTGTTACTCAAGAGCCACCTATTGATTATTCAAGAGTCACCTAATTAGAATTTATGAAATTGTAATTCGATGCCTATCAATATAATGAAGGGTTTTGATCCCCAAGGCTAATGCACTAAAAACACTATCTTCCTCATTATAATCATTGAGAGAGAACTCATATAGAGAGAGGAATTAGTCTGTGGAAGACCTCTAACCTCCCAGGTCTAAATCACCATTATGTATTTAGGTACACAATTCCTACAATTATTTTATTAGGTAATCTTGATAATCTAATATGTTGATAATGAACATATGAGGAATTTTATTCTATATTTCAACAAGTGGTATAAGAGCCTCTTCATATTAGATTATTGGTATTGGTATTATGATTGTGATTTAGAAATGATTTTATTTTATTTCTCAGACATATGATCTAGTCAGAACCCATATGGCTTTTTAGGACACTTTGTAGAATTTATGTATGATTTCTGATAACTTTTATAATCATAGTCCCAAAATGGATTTCGTATTGTTAATCCATATTGTTTTTTGATTTATCTCAAAAGGGTTTAATTCATGATATATTTGGATAGATTAATTCAGTTTTATTCAAGATATATTGAAAATAATTTTAAGGGACGTTTTCAGCGACATATTTTGTTTTCTTGCTAAGAATTTCACAAAATTTTGATGGTCACCTGAAAATGTCGAAACAAGCAAACCCCATTATAAACAATGGTTACCATCCTATCTTGGAGATTTGACGTCGTTTAGACCCCTAAACACTTGTTTTTTACATTTTGGTAATAATGTCAATGCTAATAACTTTCGCTTAAAAATTGATTTTACGATTCCGCGAATTGGAGAGTGATCCTGGAGAGATTATTTATATTAGTGTCGTGACAACTCAAAAAAATTCATTTTTGAAAAAATAAATTATTTTCTCATATTTTATGGTATAAATCACTATATATATTTTTTATCATTAAATGTTTCTTCTAATATTCATGTTGTGTATTATTTGATGTTGACCAAGGGTTCATTATAAAGTTTTGAATATTAGATATATGATAAGGTGTTCATATGGTTGATGGGAGGAAGAAGAATCCCGTTAGTGGAACACATGTTTTTGAATAATTTGGATTCATGATATTTTTTTATGGAACCAAAGCCATGCTCCAATTTGTGGTATTTATTTAATACCATTTATGTCTTATATCTTAAAATAAATTAATTGAAGTAATATGTTGCCAAAGTAACCTCTATTGCATAGATTAATCTATTTTAAGTTATTAAGATATGTGTGTTTATTATGTATGCGATTATTGATCGGTCCAAAAAAAAGGTTATTAATTGGCCAAATAATAAATATACATGCGAGAATAAAAGTGTGATGATTATAAAGTTTCCATGTTGACAATATACCAACCCAAAGAAAGATTGTTGTTTGAGTGGATTTATCATCAACATTTGATTTTTACGTTAAGAGTATAACTTACAAGTTAATGTCTCTGTCTCAAGACTAAATGTTAATGTTGTGCTAGGTATCTTAAATAGGGCCCGCCATTACAGTTGCATAAAATTTATGCCTTGCATTTCTTCTTTTAATATATCTTGACATGAATTTTAATTTAAGATTATGTTATTTATTTTTTGTCTCAATTCAGTAACTGCTTCTAGTACTAATACCACTACAAACATGATAACAATTCCTGTCATTAATGGAAAAACATCAACAACTGGAAAGAGAACATTTTTATAGTTCTTGGATGCATGGATTTAGACTATGCACTAAGGAAAGAACAAACCGCCCCTCTTACGAAAAAAAAAAGTTCCATTAAGGATAAAGCAAATTTTGGAAGTCTAATGATGTTAAGGCACAGCATTCCAGAAGCATCCAGGGGAGGTATATAAGATGAGGTAATTTCTATTGGAAGTGCTCATATTACATATACCTCAAAAAATAATAGGTGAAAAAGGAATGATAATGAGAAAACCGTAGTAGGAATATCATAACCCAGAATTTGACAAAAGAAGTAGGATCTAAAATTTACCTTTTACTTTTGCAAAAAAACTGCGCATGTGAACAAGGATTTTTCCATGTACGTCGCATGGTGTGTAAAGAAAGGTGCATTTTTCAGTTAGGCTTGTTCTTAATTTAACTTGGATTTTGTACCTAGTCATACTTGGTGGGTAGATTTTGGTACTACTACTCATGTCTGTATGTCTGTGTAAGGTTGCCTGTGGAGCTAATCGCTAAATAACGTTGAAAGATTCATCAAGGTGGGCGATGGAAAAATAGTTGCAGTTGAAGCAATTGGGACCTTTAGATTATCTTTTAAGACTGGTCATTTTATTGAATTAAGAGAGAGTTATATAGTACCATCTTTCAGACGAAATTTAGTCTCTATTTTTGTTTTGGAAAAATATGGTTTTCTTATTCATTTGGAAAAATAAAGTTAGTCTTTTTTAATTCTACTCTTGTTATGACTAGTTATTTAATTAATAAATGATATATGTTGAATACCAATACTTCATTTAATGAAACCTTACAAACAACTATAAGAGGCACAAAGAGTAAATTGATTGATGAGAATTTCCCCCCCTTATGGCACAAACATTTAGGTCATATCTCCCAAAGAAGAATCGAAAGGCTTGTGTCAGGTGGAATACTTGAACCCCTTAATTGGGTGTATAAAGGGAAAACTGACAAACATTCAAAAATTAAGTGCAAAAATGAGTTTTGGCATCTTAGAATTGATACATACCGATATTTTTGGTACATTCCTTACGACTTCTTGAAATGGCCAATAATATTTTATCACATTTATAGATGATTATTTTTGTTATACGTACTTATATTTAATTAACGAGAAATCTCAATCCTTGGACGTTTTTAAGGCCTTCAAAGACAAAGTTGAAAATCAAATAGACAAGAGGATTAAAGATGTCAAATATGATCGTTGTGGTGAATACTATAGAAGATATGATGGATTAGGTAACAAAGTCTAAGATATTTTTTCAAATTCATAGAAGAATGCGGTATCGCCCCATAATACACAATGCCAGGGAAACTTAGCATGAATGGTGTTACTATGAGACGAAAAAAAACACTGAAGGACATGATAAGAAGTATGATTAGTCATTTTCTTTGCTATAATGACTCTGGGGAGAGGCATTTAAGACTGCAGTATATATTCTAAATAGAGAACCTAGTGAAGCGGTATCTAAAACCTTTTTATCAACAATGGATATGCCGAAAAACTATCATTAAGCAGTTACACAGTTGGAGATGTTCGGCTGAGGCAAAGCCTTATAAGCCGACTAAAAAGAAACAGGACTCAAGAACTATTAGCTACTATTTTATTAGGTACGTTGAACAGTTTAGGGGTTACAAGTTCTATGATCCCTTAACTAAGTCCTTTTTCGAGACAAAAAATGCGAGATTTCTTGACGATGTTGAGTTTGAGGGGGAAGATACAGTTAAGAATAAGAATGTAATCTTTGAAGAGGAATAAATTTCTCTACTAAACACTATTCAGCCTGCTGACAGTGTTCAAGAAGACAACAATGAGTACATCCCTGCTAAAATTCAAAGAGTTACTGTAGAAGAGCCAACTCAACAACTTTTGTACGATTTGACTTATTCTGCACCATTTGGTCTTATATGGTTAAGTTGATCTACGATGAATAACATTAGCCTGAGATAGCTGAGTTCGTCCTACTTTGGCCTCATTTACCCTAAGATGGTTAAATTTTATCTCCTACGATCAAATTTGACCATAAATGGTCAAACTAGTTTGCGACAACCAACATTAGCCTGAGGAGGCTAAATTCATCCTACTTTGGTCTTATTTGACCTAAGATGGTCAAATTGATCCCTTAGGATCATTATTCACTATTAATGGTCAAGTTGGTTTACGATGACCAATATTAGCCTAAGATGTCTGAATTCGACCTACGTAGTACTCATTCAACCTAAGATGGTCGAATTGATGCCTTATGATCAGAATTCTCCATTAACAGTCACTTTGGTCTATTAAAACCATGGTCAAGTTGGTCTACAATGATCAACATTAGTCTTAGATGGTTGAGTTCGGTGTATTTCAACCTCATTTCACATATGATGGTCAAATTGATCTTCTACAATGAAAATTGACCATAAATGGTGAAGTTGGTCTATGATGACCAACATTAGCCTAAGATGACCGAATTCAACCAAGTTCGACCTTATTTGGCCTAAGATGGTGAAATTGATCTCTTACGATCGCAATTAATCATTATCGGTCAAGTTTATCTACGACTACCAACATTAGCCTGAGATAGTTGAATTCGGCCTACTTTATACTCATTCGATCTAAGATGGTCATATTGATCTCAAACTATCATAATTGACCATTAACGATTAATGTTATATACGATGACCAAGGTTCTAAAAAATGCGCGGCATGATCGAGGCATGGAGGCCAAGCCTTAAGCCTTAGAAGCCTCGGCGGTCCTTAGTGGTAAAAAGACGTGAAAAGGTGTTTAGGCCCTTTTTAATATATTTAAACATTTTAACTATAACAAGGCTATTAAAAATACTAAAATGGTACATACCTTAAAACATGTCTGAATATATACAAACTAAAATACTATTTTTTTAAATACTAAGAAAAAAACAAAAAACGCGAGTCTTTTTGGACGAGAGGTGGAGAGGTTTAGAATACCATTTGTATTTTGGTTGTTTTTAATAAGATATTGATCCATTTTTTATTTCTTTAAAAAGCGATATCATTTCACTAACGCGTTTTTATTTTTAAAAAAAGTTTGCCTTAAGCCTTTTACTAGGAATAAGGTGTAAAAGGCTCTAGGCGGGGCGTTTCCACAAACCTCAAGCCTAGGCACACTTTTATAACACTGATGATGACCAACATTATACTAAGACAACTGAATTCGGCCTAAGATGGTCAAATTAATCTCTTACAATTGTAATTGACCATTAATGGTTGAAGTTGTCTAGACAACCAATTTCAGTCTAAAATTGTTGAGCTCGGCCTACTTTGGCCTCATTTGACCTAAGATCTTCGAATTAATCTATTATTATTATAATTGGCCATAAATGATCATGTTAGTCCACAATGACCAACATTGTCCTAAAGCGGTTGAATTCGACCTACAACGGCCTCACTTGACCTTTGGAGATCAAATTTGATCTTTTATGATCAAAATTGACCTAAAGCAAGTAAATTGGTCCGTGACGACCAATGTTAGCCTCGAATGGTTAAAATCGCCCCATGAGGGGCTTATAAATTTATTATGACCTAAATGGTCCTATTATCGACCTTATAAGTTATAATTAGGCAATAGTACATCTCAACAATCAAAATAACGCAAGAACAAACCACAGTCAGACAAGTAAGACAAGAACTACGACTGACCTGATCCCATAACGGTATGTAAGCATTTCGACACATTTGAGGCCAGTCCATATTTTTATCGAATGTCATTCTAGTAAAGTTAAGGATTCTATCAAAATCTAACAAAGTCAAATAAAGGGAATCCACAAGACGGACCAATTGTATCAGTCTCACCATATCTGGTCGGTACAATATACATACTCCAGCTCCCAGCTCATCTCAGAATTAGCTTGGCTGAAATGAGATCTAGGGGTTAATTGTGGGGGATAAAAATATGCCTCCAATAATAACATGACACGTGGTGAGGGGGGTCCAAGACCATTCTTTAAAGAGGTCGATGGATCGCTTACTTACTCAGTGACACAAGGCCTACCAAGCTAGTCTTAAATGATTATAGTCCTTATGGTACTACATGACTGATTTGATGAATAAAGACAATAAGAATCAAAATAAAGATAGAAGACTAATCATATCACAACATTAGCAGTTTCTTATGATGTAAACTTTAATAATAGATTCTTTATTCAATTGTAACCCCTGACTTTATATAAAGGAGATACCCCTCATTATGCAAGGGGTGCTTAGAGGCCTGAGAACACTCTAATGTAAATTTTATCTGATATTAATGGAAAGAACCTCACTACCCTTGTGGATGTAGGGCAACTTAGCCAAACTACGTAAATTAAGTACCTGTTGTGGGGGATCCCCCCCTCCCCCCTTTGGGTGAGTTTAGATTCCCTGCAAGAACTATTTCTATTACACGTGAAGAAAACCATCATTTCTTTCATACCCCCCCCCCCCCCCATTATTCCCCGATTATGTTGAAGGGTTTATGTAAAAAAAACATATCTTCTTTACTTCCTCTAGAGTCAACTGAGGTTGTATCTTAACTTTCTGATCCACATTTAATGATTTTTGCTTTATGCTATCCAATCCATCTTAAAAATGCTATTATTATCACTACTGGATCCTAATAACTTGGAGAAGAACCTCATAAAGCCTCTGTACACCATCCTCCTCTCTTATGATGGTACCACCAATAGTCGACTCTGAGACTACTAGATACATATAAAGCTTTTCCCCTTGGACTGGTCATGACAATAATAAGGGAGAGTCGAGGTAGGACTTCAACTCTTGAAAGTTCTTATCACATTCCTCAAACAATTCTAACGTTTTTCAAAGAACTTTAAAAAATGTAAGACATTTGTTAATGGCCCTGGACACAAACCTGTTAAGTATTGCCACTCTCCCTGTCAGCCTCTACACATCCTTGATCGAAGCTGGAGTCTTTATATCCATCAAGGCCTTGATCTTTGTCGGGTTGGTCTCTATCCACTTATGATTTACAATGAGGCCTAAGAATTTTCCTGCTCCTACGTCGAACACGCACTTTATAGGGTTAAGCTTCATCTTGTATATATTCATCATGTCAACATTTTGCCTGAGGTCGGCCACATGGGTGTTGGCCTTGAGGCTTTTAGTAAACATAACATCAACATAGACTTCCATCGTCTTCCCAATTTGATCCTCAAACATCTTGTTGACAAGCCTCAGATAGGTAGCTCCAGTATTCTTCAAACCGAAGGGCATGACCACATAGCAGTAGGTCCACTTGTCGGTTATGAAGAAAGTCTTCTCCTCATCATTCGAGTGCATAAATATCTGGTTGTATCTCGAGTAAGCATCCATGAAGCTCATTAGCTCATGGCCCATTGTGGCATCAACCATCTGGTCAATTCTCGGAAAATGAAAGTTATCCTTGGGGCAAGCCTTGTTTAGATCGGTGAAGTCCACACACATTCTGCACTTCCCATTAACTTTGGGGATGATAATTTCGTTGGCTAGCTAATCAAGATATATCACCTATCTTATGAAGTCGTCTTTTTCCAACTTCTTTACTTCTTCCCGAATGACCTCATATTTCTCTCGAGAATAGATTATTCTCTTCTTTTGTATTGGTCTACCATCGTCGGCCATATTAAGTTTATGGAAAAAAAGTTCAGGATATATGCTCGGCATATCCTCGTGACTCCATGCGAAGATACTTTTCCTCTCTCTCTCAAGAGTTTGAACAGCTCTTCCTTGATATCTCTTCTTAGGACTTTGCCGACCTGGACAATTTTTTTTAGCTTGTCCTCATTGGGGACGATGGATTCTACCTCTTCCGTGGCCTCCCCTTTCTTCAATTTGGTTTCATCCTTGTGATATAGGGTATCAATATTATAGGTCATAGTTTCTTTCTTGTGATCTTTCCTCTCCTCGGCGGAGTTGAAGTAGCATTCACGTGCCAACACTTGATCACCTTAAACTTCCCCTACCGCATAAGGGGTCTGGAATTTTACCATTTGGTGTACAGTGGATGTCATGGCTTCAAACTCCTTGAGGGCTACTCTTACCATGATGATGTTATAAGCCGAGTATACACTTTAGTCCATTATAAATAAATTGAACTTCTTTATTAGCCTCTTAGGCCAAACATATCCCATTCTGACGTCCATTTCATAAATTCCTAATGGATGTAACTTCTCTCCGCTGAACCCTATCAGAGGATGATGATAATGGGTGAGCCTCTTCTTGATGAGTCCCAAACCTTTGAAACATGGCCAGAACATAACATCAGCCAAACTTCCCCCTTCGACCAATATCCTCGGCACGTCATACCCATGCACTCTATTTGTAATTACCAAAGTGTAATCCTATGGAGCTAGGATTCCTTTGAGGACAAGTCTTGAAAAACCCACAATTAAGGTATCCATATCTACCTTCTTTGTCTTCTCTAACTTTGTACTTACTTCGACCGAGTTTACATTTTCAACCCTAGGAAAGTCTTTAGCCTTGGCCACATGCGCCTTACGGTCAACCATTTCTGCACCACCCCCTACTAGGCCTCCACAGATTATCTTTACATTGAACCAGATCATGTGGAGTCAACCTTTTGGATCATCATCCTTTGGTGGAAAATCTGGGTAGTCATCATCATCTTATGAGGCATCATCCTTCTTCCATGGGATATCTTCCCAGCATGTATCGGCCCTTCTTTTTTGGGGGTCGTCACGTCCCCTCTTTGGGTTGTCACTGCTCACATACATTCTTAGCTTCCCAGCCTTAAGCATCTTCTTAATCTCATCTTTCAGGCAAAAAGACTTGTTGGTTAAGTGCCCGTGAGCCTAGTGAAATTCACACCACAAGATTTTATTCCTTTTGTGAGGGGGAGCTTTCAGCTTTTCGGGCCATCTTAGGGACCGATCATTCTTGATTTCATTAAAAATTTGCTCGCAACTGGCCGTGAGGGGAGTATACCTGGCAAATTTATCATGTTGATCTCTTTTTTCTGTCTTTATTATTTTTATGAAACTTTCTCTCACTGCTAGTCCCCTTCTCATCCTCATACTTAGTTTACATAGCTTCCTCAGCGTTCATGACCTTGTCGGTCGTCGCCAATAGCTCGTCCATAGACTTTGGTGGGTCCTCAGCAAGCTTCCAAAGCAATTCTCTTTCTGCACGCCTCCTATTAATGCTGTCATTACAATACTTTCCTCATAATCCTCCACTTCTAACTTCTCCTTATTAAACCTCATAGTGTACTCCCTTAGACTCTCATTCTTTACCTGTTTAATGTACAACAGGTGAGTAATCTTATTTTGGGGTATTACCCCAAAGCAGAAGTTATGGACGAATCATTCTGCGAGTTGCTTGAAATTTTCAATGGAGTTCTTCAGTAGTGAAGTGAGCCATATATAGTCCGCTCCAGTCAAAGTTCATGAGAACGCACGACATTTCATCTCATTTGAGAAGGAGTAGATGTCTGCATCGGACTGGTACATCTCTATGTAGTGCACAGGTTGGTGCTCCAATCATATTTTGGAGTAACCGATGGCGACTTGAATTTGCCAAGGGTTGGGAAGCTGACTATTTTTGCCACAAAAGGAGAACCTTCACACTATCCCCTCTGAAAGGGGTCACAATTCTTAAGGATTTCTCCAATCTTATTTTCTAGCCTTTGAATTAAGTCATTCCAAGGCCTCTCAGCCACTTCAACAACGTCGGCCTAGCCAATGTTATCCCCTGATACCTAAACTGACCTAAATGAGGGTTCCCCTGCTGCTGACTTGCGTCAGCTATTCACTTCTCATTGTCCCTCATCTCGGCCATACAGGGGTCGGCCATCTGCCCCCACCCTTCTCGAGCCAGCATTGCTCCTTGACCTGGACAACCTTTCTCTCAAATCACCAATTGGGTCAAGCCTTTCAAAGGCCAACCCTCTACTGAATCTATCAAAGGCAGAGCCCCTTGGCTTCACATCACGGCTCATCTTCCTATCATGACCTCGACTTCTTTGGATAGAGGTACCGTATTCCCAGATACTTCGTATGGCTCCCAGCAATCACTCTGAGCATCTTCAGCCTCATAATCATCATAACGGTCCTCCAGGCAGGGTTGGCCTTGCCTCCCTAGGCATAACCTCCTAGGGTTAGTAACGTCCCTCCATTGCTGAAGAGGTGGCAAGTCTTTGCGCGGTGCCTGGGGTGGTCCCTTGGCATCCTGTGAGTGCTCCAAGGTTACCGGAGTAATCATCTCCGATTGTACCCAGTTGGCCTAATTATTACATTTTGTCCAAAAGAAACAAGATTCTTTTGCATTGCCTATTGACTAGCAATCAAGGACTTCGATGTCGTCGCTACCTCAGCCATTTCCGACTGAGGAGGTGCGCCGCTGGAACTAGGACCACCAGCTGGTGTTGGTGGTGGTGGAAATTATAATGCCATGTGTTAAACCTTACAAATGAGAAGTAGTCAAAGAGTAAAAGCCTTTTAGCTCAACATGAACTCTTTCAATGGTGAAACAGCTCCACAGGAGGGGAGGACTGGTTCACCTCTAGAGACTCCGGTGAGGACAAGCTAGAAAAGGGAAGAGATGACGCTACTCGTTCCCACAGACGACGCCATATTGATGATGCTTGAAATATCACCACAGGTCAAAGTGATGAAGAAGATTACACCCGTATAACAATGTCAGAAATGCAACATGAATATAGCGGTATCATAATAGAGAGAGAAGTGGAGAAGAGGAAGAATACCAGGATTTAAGTGGTTCGGACGGAGCCTACGTCCACTTTGTGTGTGAGAGTGAATTCCACTAGTAAATGAGGCATTAAGATCCTATTTACAACACAAGCTCTCTCTCTCTCTCTCTCTCTCTCTCTCTCTCTATAATTGAGCAAAGTTTTAGCTAGGATTTTAATAATGCCCTCCTTTATAATGAAGAAGATGAAGTTAATATATACTGCTTATGGGGTATAATGTACCCCGTAAGCATGTTGTATATATGAATGTATTGCTCTTATCCAATCCAGTGTGGACATCTAGATATTTTACATGTAGATCATGATGACCAAATATTCCCTCACGTGAGGGGATGATCTGGTAGTAATGGTTTCGCCCACGTGTAGTTTGTGTCCCATGCGACCTGATCCACGCGTCTCCCAAACCATGCGCTATGATGATGCAAGCCAATATCCTGAGACGAGGTCGAGGCAAGTGATTCAGAAGTTGCCTATATCATGGGTACTGCAAAGTTGGGTGAAGGTCGACCGTAGTCTTGCACTTACTTGAAGAAGAGGTCGAGGCTTTAGATAAGGCCGAGGGCTTATGCTTATCAATTGCTGGGTAGCTGGAGCTCAGCTTATCATTCAGGCCGAGGCTGATGATAATCTCAGGTACGACTCACGGATGAGGTAAGGCCTAGCTTAATTGCCTTATTGTTTTAAGTCGAGTATACTGTCATGTGGGACGAGTGTATATTCTGGCATATTAGCTAGATTAGCGAAAAATTAGGCTAAACGAAAAAACAAATACTAACAAAACTGTGGTCGCGATTAGATTTTTCCTACTTAAGCCATTCCCGGTGTTATACCATATAATTATGGTTTCACATGTTTGCGTTGAAATTTCTCTACAATACGATATATATATATATATATATATATATATATATATATATATCATAACTAGCATGTGTGCACACATAATGCGTGTGGAATTAAGATCATAGTATTATTAAGCAAATTTGTCATTGGTTAAAAGTATTTCAAACGACCTTTGATTTTTAGTCTAGCGTTCGTCACAGTTGGAAGTCTAATAGCAATTAAGAATATTTTTTAATGATTTTTTATGTTCGTCAAACCCTTGGAGGTAATCTAATTATTATAGTTTTAAGGAGCTATGTCAAAATACGTGGTTGATAATAGGGAGTACAGTAGAAGAAAAAAAACTTATCTTATTATTCTTCTAGTTAAATTTTAAATAATTTATAATTAAAATAATTAATAATGAAAAAGGAATATATTTTCAACCATGCTTCCCGATATGTATCTCCCAAATTTGTTGGTACACCTTCTAGATATTTGCAAAATTAGTATTGATTAATTATTGAATTAATAAAGACAACATTTAAAATAAGGATAAAGCTTGGTGTCCACTTTTATACCCATTTTTCATACCCGGTGCATTGAAATTTTGTACCTTATTGTTGTAGGTCCCTCCAGGGCATAAGGTACAAGCTTTTATTGCCTTGTCTTATTAGGCGGGTATGAAAGTGGATAACTGTAGTGATACTCTTAAAATAAATCAAAGATGGCGATTTAGGGATTTTTCATATGAAGTGCAAGTGTCCCTTAAACATTATGGGTCAAAGCCCAAAGTCTCCAGCATCATTCAATGCTTCCTTTTCTAATTTGTGGCTCATACTTAAAAAGAAGTGAAGGGACAATGGTTGGTCGTATTTTGGAATGATTGGATCACTTCGACTGACCTTTTTCTCTTTTGTGCTCTCCTCCATTTGTACTCAAATAATATATATATATATATATATATATATATATATATATATATATATATATCGTTCGAGATTGAGTTGGTGCTTAGTGCTTTTGATTGTACAAAAGGAGTTGAACTTGATATTGGAAAAAGATATTGAATTGACATATACCTTGTTTCTATTTTCAATTCAATTCATTGTGGTATATATAAGATATTCCTCTAGCTTGAGCTATATTTTCTATCTACAATCTCCAGGCATAGACATTTCACATTATTGAAATGAATTAAACCCATATTCTAAATAGGTGAATCTTAACATTTTAAACATTTTGTTTATCTTGGTGTCAACAATTAGCCTGCCTTATCTGTAAGTAAAAAAATTAAAAAGTTTTTACACATAACCTCCTATAATAATATCGTATTTTGACATAATCTTCTAAAATATGAAAAATTAGACATAGCTTTCAATAAGGTTATAGATGTTACTCTCTTTTTAAAAAACTCCATTAATACATATTTTGACTTAATCTCTTCTATATTTGGAACTAAAATACCTTCTTTTGTGGGATTTATGTCAAAATACGACATTATTATAAGAGGTTAAGTCAAAAAAGTCATTTTTTAAATATAAAAATTGTACCGATTTTTTGGAAATTGTGCATGTTTTTTAAACCCTAATTACAAAAATCATACACATCTAAAAAAGTAATGGAAATCACATAAAATTTATACACATAATATTTGTAAAAAATCTACTTTAACCATTTTTTCTTAAACGTATATAATAAAAAATAAAAACAAAAAACTGTTTCAAGAAATAGTTAAAAATACTATTTTAAACACTTACATTTTTTTTAAAGAACAAATTTTAAAAATTAAAATATATATATTTTTTAACATGTGCACAGTTTAAAAAATACACATACAATTATTTTTTCAAAAAATATTTGAAAATTGTTTTAATCAATATACATTTAAAAAAAGGCAAAAAAGGTTTTTTTTAAACAGTCCGAGATTTTTTTAAACCCTCATTAAAGTTCTCGTAGTTTGACATAACCCCTCAATGAAAAAGGGTAACAGATAAATAGAGTATTTTTTTTTTGTAACGGAGAGTAACATCTTTCACGTTTGGGGGTTATGTATAATTTTTCATCTTTCAGGAGTTAAAATATAATATTACTATAGGGGTTAAGTAAACATACATAAATAAATGAGGAAAAAATTAGGGTTGGAACACAAAGTGTTGACCATGGTAAAAGAAAAAAAATAATAAAAAAAGATTAAAGAAGCAAGATGAAAATGTTTGGGCGAGAAGTGAGTTGTGACCCGAAAACAACTTATGCCCAACTCTCCAAACCTAAATTTTTGCACACAATAGCTCAAAATTTTGGTTTAAATAAGATTTTACCTATTTAGGCGGTCCTCTAGATTTAGTTTGGCCGGACAAAATGGGTTAAACATTTGGAGATGGATACAGCATTGTTTTTGGCTTAAAAAGGCTCTGTTCATCTTTTATTTTCAATATTATATTTATCTTTAATTTGTGATAATAAATATTTGGTCCAAGAAAAAAATATTCTTAAAATAGGGTTGAGGCCCAGAGTAAGTATTTATTGGAGGATCAGTCTTGACTTGTTCGTTAATTAGCGAGATTCTTTAAGGTGGGTTGTCACATATCTCTACTTCTGTTGTTCGGGTCAAAACTACTATAGGCTATATATCCATTGAAATTCCCTATTGGGCCATTTGTACTAGTTTTCATTAGGGATAATTCTAAATGGAGCCACCAATTACAATCAATATGTTGAATAAATCATAAGATTAAGAGGTATAAACTTGTATCCTATCAGGACCCCCAAAAAGGATTTATAGAACTTTATGAATGCTGGAAATATTTTATTATTATTATTCTCAATTTTTGTGTGTGTGTGTGTGTGTGTTTGGAAAGTGAAAGAAAAATGAACTATTTACAAAGTAGATATGGTAGTAAAGTAGCATGCAATTTGCAGTCTTAATTGAGATAGAAAAAAAAAAACCTTTAGTGCCTCTTCGAGAACCATAACAGTTTGTTTGTGTTTCCAGGAGCTAAGTGCACCTACAATTAACTCGTCAAATTGTGGAATAAACAAAGAGACAGAAGCTGTGGAGAACATATTCTTGAGACGCCCTCGTATCAATTTATGGAGGTGGTGAGAAGAGCACAGGAGGCTTTGATCACCAACTAGCTCTGCAATCGACCTTATATATCTCTTAGTGAATTGTCCCAAATCGTTGTTTAATATAGCCTTTGCTGAGTCGGTACTGGAGATAAAAACATGGACCTCACCAAATAATTTGGTTTTGAAGCAGTTTCCGTACCTGCTGGGATGAAAAATATGATTAGTTTTGATGTTGCTTGTACAATACATCATCCCAAATGTAACTGTGCCATCAGGATGTAACGGTGCCATCACTCATAAACAAAAGGCGGAGGCAATGCAAAATAATAAAAATAACAATATTCTTCAAAGTTAAATTACAACACTTTAACGAAGTAATGCTACACCCACATAAAAATGCAACATAAAAGTGTGACTCAATTAACATGTCGCATTCGAATTGGCGCGTGCTTCGACTTTACAAGGTTATACTCTTAGTGAAGCTCGAATAGAATGAAGTTGTAGAACGTAATTCATAAGTGGGTTTATGCCTATTCTAGGGCGACCAACCCAACTTGGGTTGTATTATAGTTTTTAAGTGGGTTTTATGCTGAAGAGATATGCTATAGACACCACAGTAAAGACTTTTATTAACATAAATAACTTGAAACATTTAAAAAAAGTGAAACCTAACTAATGACAAAATTTCCCAAGGTTCATGGTATTTCACGATCTTGGTACTACTGTGCCATCTAATTCTTCCTAGTGGTTGGATCATATACCCCCTTTGATGCATTTTGTATGGTCCCTGGTTGTTCGATGCTAGTTTTCCATTTGAAGGATTTTTTACCGCTGGAAGGAGCAATCTGGGAAATATGTCGCTAACTTGAAATTACCAGGCTTTGATTTTTTGTTCATGATACATGTTGAGTTCTTACTAGTAAGTGAAAAAAATGTATAAGGGCTTATCCTCTACATTCATCCACTAAGTCCATCTCGTGAGCTATCCTATAGTCGTTTTTCCCATCTTCAAATATCTTAGTCCTAAAGGTCGAAATATCGATCCCAAAGGGAATGACTGCTTCCATGTTGTATTTTAAGAAGTACGAGATTTCTCTGATAGGCCTTCGGGGTATTGTTCTATATGCCCAAAGGACGGACGAAAGCTTGTCCATCCTGAGACCCTGTTTCTTTTTTGCAATATGTGCTTGATGCACAAGAGTGGAGTCTTGTTTCCGATTTTGGTCTAGCAGTAACCATTGCACTGTGAATTTTGGTCATGAACTCCCCGCAAACGAGGTACCATTCTCGGTTGCTAGAGCTGTGGGGAATCCCAATCTCGTAATTATGTTCTTTCAAACAAACCGTTTGCCATTGACTTCTTTGATGTGGGTGAGCTATTTTGCATACACCCACTTAGTAAAGTAGTTATGGGCAATTATCTAGTATTTTTAATTTCTCGTAGCTATAAGTAAAGAACCCACGATATCCATGCCCCATTAAGAAAAAAGTCAAGGACTTGTGATGGGGTTTAGATCGTCGGCTAGTTGCGTGATGATTGGAAAGAATCCTTGGCATTTAGCACACTTGTGGATGAACTAAAGAGCATGTGTTTCATAAAAGGCCAGAAGTATCCATTAGAGAACACCCTATAGGTGAGTGATCTTCCACCGACATATAACCTCCACAACTACCTTCATGCATCTCATTGAGGATTCCTTCCACTTTGTATGGGTGGACATATTTGAGGAAAAGACTCTTGAATCAATGTGGGTAAAGTTTTCCCTCAAAGTTAAGGAAAAACCTTGTCGACTGGATCTTCAGCTTGAATCTAATGGTAAATCTCCTTTCTTTACAAAAAAAGACGTGATTGGGTCCATCCATGAGGATGTTGGTTGGATATGTATGATGTTTGAAGCTGACTCGGGTTCATCAATGATGGGTTAATCTATGTAATTTACCTTAATCATTCTCTAGGTTAATATCAATGGCAAACGTTACATTAAATAATGCAATAGCATGGCCGTTGTTGCTCCTTAGAAATTGATCCACTAAAAGCGATTTGAAGAGCTTAAAAAGTCCCCATACTTTATTTCGTTGTCACTTCTTTCTTTTCTAGTGGTAAAATGGAGAAGTCGACAACAAAATTAACAAATACTTGTCCTTTGATACTTGTTCTGTAAGATTTGTCAGGGGCTTACATTTCACGATAAACTCTTTTTAGAGCACGGGGAAGGATTTGTGACACGCGGTGAGGCAAAGTCACATGGATTAAGGTTTGAGGTACATTTGAGAGAAACTAAGATGTATCATGTCATAAATGCCGTGGTGATGGGATTTATTGAAGGTAAATATTTTTAAAATCCATTTTACAATGGGTCACATGTCTTTTGGTAAAGGGTGGTCCATCCAAAACTAGCTGTGGTTTCTTCAAACATTAGGAATTCTTAAGTAGTAATGGGAAAGAATTCCCAAGGATTTTATCGCGAAGGGGGTCACGATACTATATGGTGATAGTGAATTGGTTGACCAAAGTAGCTCACATTATGGCAGTTAGGACTGATCATACTACGGGACAACATGCGAGAGATTTATAACCAAGACAGTAAGGTTATATGGGGTATCGTTTAATATTGTATCCGATTAGGACAATGTCCTTGTCTTTTCATTTTGGAAAAGTGTTCACGAGGCCATAGAACCGAGTGTGGTTGAGTACGACCTCTTATCCGAAGCAAATGGCAGAACAAGCGGATTAATCAAATTTTGGGAAAATAAATTATATGTGTACCCTTGAATCTTAGGGTAGGCCGAGAGCAATTCCTTTCACTAGTTGAGTTTGCGTACAATAACTCAGATAAGTTCACTTTTAGGCATAGTGTCAGTTGAGGTATGGCACGGTAAGCCTCGTCATTTTCCTGCTTGTTAGCTAAATGTGGGGGACCAAGTCCTATTGCAAAAATTAAGATGGGTTGAGACTTAGAGTATATAATGTGTGTAAAATATATACTACACAAATGACCTGCTTGTGGGCGATTATACCGAGACGAGATTGTATGTATTTAAAGAACGATTAATCTACTAAGGTGCGAGTAGTAAAAGGCTAGATAGCGAACATCTAACTAAGTTTTAGTAATGGAACTTAAACGATAAGGCTTGGACAAGAGCCTACGTGGCAGGGTAACTTGGAATTTAAAACGAATATACGTGAGGTGTTCATTATTAAGGGTATTTGATAGCGTAATGTATGGGTGGTACGTAGTAGTTTACTCATGAGCACAAGGATGCGATGCGCGACATATAGCCGAGTTGTTCTTATTTTGTATATGTTTTTCGAATTTCGGGACAAATTCCGTTGTAAGAGGGGGAGTATGTAATAATTAAATTTATTTGGGATAAATTAATTCAATATTAATTCGGATTTTAAATTTAATAATTACTAGCGTGACGAAAGTTAGTAATTACTGGTGAGAATTATGTTGAATATGACTTGATGAGTAAAGTAATCTATGAGATTTAATTTATTAAAAATTATCGCGAGTGAATAATACGACAGTTATAGAAATTAAGTCGGGACGCGAGTGCCAGTCGTGTCGAAACTAATTTAAGAAAATAAAAGATAAATTAATTCTAAGTCACCCTTGTGGTCATTTTGAGTGCGCCAATATATTCGGAAGGGTCGAGATAGTCATAAAAGTGTACCCAAAGGTTTAGTTTGGGTCTCGGGACATTTTTACACCTAACCGGCAACTCGGGAGGGCATTTTGGTAATTTCCAATTTTAGGCTTTAATTAATGACTAAATTTGAAGGTTTATATCTGATGGAAATTAGATTCCTTGAGGGTTATAAACACTTGAGTTGCATAGAGGCTAAGGAAGGGAGAATAAATGAGGTTTCCAAGGAGGAGACCCATGAATCCTACACCGTTCCCACCAATTCCACTACCAATGCATTGATCGGGAGGAGAGGATCATTCCTATACCACTCAAATTCATCGGATCAAACCTTTAATTTCCAGGAAAGTATCTATCGTGATATTCTTGAGTTTATAATACATCCATGCTAGTGCAGGAGATATGATTTTATGTTCCCATGTATATACAATGTTGTTGGGACACTTGTATGGAAAATTCTGAGTAAAAACCATGTTAGGAAAACTCTTGATATATATAGAAAATTAATTACGAAATTGATTCCTAGTAGAGGTTGAAATCTATAACAATTACGGGAATGTTGATTATGATGATAAAGATAGGGTTCTTGATGAATTAGCTTGAATTAAATCCCTTTAATTGATGACCCTTAATAAATTTGTAATTGTTTTACGTTAGAAATCATGTACTTAGGATAGTAAAACTTTTGGTTTGATTGTTTGGGAGTTTGGGATGAATTAATAGAGGTTTTGGATTTAAGTTGATGAAACCCGTAGGCAAAGAATTGGAGAAATTGGCTCAACAACTTCTCGATCGATCGATCGACTCAAGAATATCGATCGATAGACTGGATCGATCGATCGACCTTTTTCATCGATCGATCGACTCTTTCGGTAAATTGGATCTTCTTTCCTTTTTAATGTTAATGCAACCCCAGTGTATAAGGACCTTTAATCATAACTTAAATATTATAATGGGACTTCAGAAGGACCAGTAGGGTCGTGGACAAGGTTCGGGTAGTATGACTTCAATTGTAATTTAATCGTGGGGTTACGAGGGTATAAAATGGGTTATGATTGCATGTGTGACAAATTGGAGATTGTTCGAGTCAATGATGACTTAGGCCAGTATGGTAGAGAGAGTGCACCTACTGATCTTATATTTATTAAAATGATCACTTCGAGGTTAGAGAAGTACGAGAGAACTTGCGATAGTGAGAAAATAAAAGAATAAATTAATTACACGTAGAATTTGGGTATTACGTGACGATATATGGGTAGAAAATTCTACGGGTTGTGGGTATACCTATCTAATTAATGTAAATATATATATATATATATATATATATATATATATATATATATATATATATATATATATATGAGTGCATGTATATATTATTTGAATATATGTGTTTAATCGTACCCATGCTACTTGCTATCACAGAGGTTTCAGCGTCGGGACAGTCTTATCTAGATGTGACCTTTATGAGGGATATTGACTTGTACCTTACAACATAGAATCTTTGGTACATGTTATTTGAGAATGATAGTCAGACGGTCCTAAGAGACATGAGGGTATGTGCTGACCTCTTAGTGACTTGTAACTATGCTTTGCCTCCAATATGTGTATTTTGTGTTAATACAGTTTGAGAGTGATTCCGAACTAGTATTTTCCTTTTGTATGAGGGATACGAATACTTGATAATAGACTAAGCCAGCACCGTAGATTTATGTGGGGTGCCCTATTAGTATATATATTATGAGTGATAAATATATGTACCTGTGATTAATCAACTGTTCTTGTGAGTAGGTAAAATTAAATATATAATGTTAAATGAATTAAGTGGTTGAGAACTTAAGACTGTATTGAGATTAACTAAGATGGTTTGATAAATTCATAAGAAAAGGTTATCAGATATAAACTATAGTCATGCGATCACTTGAATCAGGATTAGTGAGGGGAAATTAGGTTAGAATAGTTAACTGGGTTAGCTTTATCTAGACTAGTTCAGTAGTACGTTAGGCGTGCACATTAGTTGAGAGGTGAGAATTCTCAAGTGAGTGTGGAGGTACTAATATGTATGTAATATCAATTAGTAAGAATTTTACATACTTGCTAAACTATTTTAAAAATATTTTACCCTCGGGCTCTGACACGTTTCCTATCATCTCTTCTTTATTTTGTATGTATATATATGTATTAAAGGTACCCTGTCACAGGGGCGTCAGACTTAGATCTTTGGACTATTGGCGCGCTGCAGCTAGTGTGAGAGTTGTAGGTCTTTACATTTAGACAACTTCATCCTTGTCGTCTCAGCTCTCCACTTAGTCATGTGTCGCCCATTTCCAGTTTTTATTTAGTTCAGAGAGACTTGTACTCTTTATTATTTCAGTCTTCAGTTTTAATAGGGATTATTTTTATTATTTCATTGTCCGTTGTTGTGGGATATTTTATTTGGATTGGTTAATCTAGTCTGGTAATTTCATTTGCGTGGTTTGGTTTTTATTATTATTATCCGTGTTCATGAAAATGGTTTCGTATATTACATCATAACAATATGACTTAATCTATAAAATTAAATGTTTTGACACTTAGCTTAATTATTTATTAGGTGATTAATGAAGAAAAATTGGTTTCGATAGTGATGCTAAGGATGAAGCAAACGGACACTTTGATTTAATTTAATAAAGGACTGATCACCCAGGATTTAATTAGGTGGGGTGTCACATCATCCAGCTTTTTAAATGAGGAAATCAAATTTTGGGTCATTTTTCAAACCATTTGAGACCAATCTCCCCTAGAGTAGAGAGGAAAACTCGACACATGAGGGCATCACGGTGACTCCATAAAGACATAGTTTTCTTATAACGCCTGATGTTGTGGGAAGGGTCTCACTTTTCATCGTACGTGGTAATATTTAACACCAAAACTTTCTTTCGTGGCTTTATGTTTCTATCTCCATAATAAAGGGTGAGGTTGAGTTATGCCCTAATGCTATCCTAGCAATATCCATTGGAGTTCTTGATAAATTGGGGTTTATCCTTCCCTCCATTTCCATTTTGATGAGAAACTTGACATCATCACTTCCAACCTTCTTCGACGGTATCCTAGGATGGGTCAACATATTTCTTTACATTAATTCTACTAGATTGACTGGTTCATGGCTGCGACTTGTAGAGTGATTAGTCAATGCATAGTTGATACGCTATGGATTAGATTGCACTATGCGAGACATCCTTAATCTGAAAACTCTATTATCCCAGTTACATATGCTATGATTTAGGGAATGGATCTTTCACCTCCTGAGTCATTTCATAACACAAAGATTGGAATTCGAGAACCGTGAACTGCCTTCTAAGATGAATAATTTATTCATCACGATCGTCTAGTCCCTCCTCACAAAAATTGGCAAGTCTTGACATTGCAGTCCCCACAGGTCGTTTTATGGAATGATTATAACATCGTAGACTAGGAATAAATCTTCTGGGCAAGCGTCCCATTGACCTCGGTTGACTAGATGGTTGAGGGATCCTCTAAGGAGTCTGCTCCCTCCTGACAATTCTTACCTCAGATTGGATATGACTTCTAGCTTGCTAATGATGAGATTGATGAGCACTCATATCAATTATAGGGCTCATATTTCAGGATGGCAAGAGTTCAAAACTTTTCCACAGACGATGCCAAATTATAGGAGATATCAAACCCATTGTAACATCAATATTAATAATTGTCTCAAAAGATATGGTTGCAATAAAATAACTGATATAAGATACACGTGGTTTGATAGATCGTTGTTCCTGCATTCACGAGATAAAGATGGAGAGATGTATATTAATCGAGAATAATAAAAGACAATTTAAGTGATATGATTCCTAGATGCGAGTTCAAGTTGTAATGAGTAATTTACAAATTAATATCCCCACATTGGTTTGGGTCATCATTATTTATATGTATAAGGTCGTTAAAAATCTAGGTATCTTCCTCTTAAACCTATCCTAAAAATAGTGTAATTATAACTAGTTTAATCTTCCATGATGCATCGTGATCTTCCTGAATTCTTTGTTAGCCCTTCCTGGGTATTTGGCTAACTACGCTACCTCAACTTCTAGATGCCGTGTGTCAGCCCACATGGCATAATCAGCCTATCCTCCCTTGAGGTATAATTGTCTAAAATGAAACATTTAGTTTAAGCCACATTTAGGAGTAGTATAAATGTAAGTAGTAAAAGATTAAAACTTTTATCCAAACTTGATGGATATGATCTCCATGGTAAGGTAAATTCAATATCATAAAGATCAATATTAAAATAGGTGACATGATTATCAAAAGTTATAAGGGTTGAAAATGGACATATTTAGCAAATTTGTGTTTCACTTGCTTCTATATTGAATTATTTGATTTTTTATTATATTATGTTCCTGTTATGGAGAGCATTTCCGCCACATTTTATTAAATATTCAATTTTTTACCAATATAATAATTACAATGCTACATTCTCCAAATATGCATCAAAATGCATTTAAGGTTCTATAATTAAGTGGACGTATATGCATTGTCAATTCCAACTCATGAAGCTAAGGCCCAATGGAGGCTTATGTGCCTACTCATATTTTATTTTTTATATTTATATATTCGTAAATATGTTTTACAAAAAAAATAAACTTTTTTATGAACATAAGGTCGAAAAATGTAATCCATGTCAAAATTTTAAATAAATAAATAAGAAAACAATGAAATTATCTCTTTATACATAAGTAGGGGTAATTTCCTACAGATGATATCCAATGCTCACATGACAAATTAGAATAACAGTAAAAGAGAATAATGGAATCACACGCACAATACAAGATGTATGTGGTTCGACAAAGTGCTTATGTCCATGAGGTTTAGGGTTTACTCTTTATTACTTTTTAAAACTTGTCGGCAGAATTATAATGTTATCCGATGATAAAATATAACATGCCCCATTTAATAGGGAGCGGGTTTACATTTATAAAGGATCATAGGATCGCCAATAGCTAGCCTTAAGTGTTTGAACCTATACCTTATCAAATTTAGCCGTTCTAAATGATGGATATTTGGTAGTTTTTTGTGACTTAGACTCTTCAATAACTTAGAGAGCAAGAAGCTCAAACGCTTGTTTCGAGTGCATGCCATAGTAACTAAGGGCCCCATAATTTTCCTTAAAGATCGGGGTGGCCTTGATGTCACTGAGCTTTATTGTATCTAGGTCGGCTATTGATTTTGACAAGTCTTCATAGTTAAGGGGGTAACATTATTCCTTCCCCGAAGGTTGATTTCTGCTTAGAATCTTCGCTAGCTTTTGAAAGGAAATTTAATAAATGCCCTAAAAACTCGCTAATTTTTTTCCATTTTGCTCCCTAAGGGCACGCTAGTAAATAGAGCATCTTTTATTAGCGGTGAACCATCCCTTCGATAGTTATTGCACACGCGTGTGATCATTATATTTTTGGGGGAACCATGAGACCATTTCTCACAACAAAATAATATTTCCCTCTATTTCCTCACTTTCTTGTTCATTTCAAAACCTACAAACTTCAAAGGAGGAATCTTCACTGTCTTCATTTGTCTGTAAGAACTTTCCAAACTCTCAACTTCATTTCAATCTCTTTTCTACAAAAAAAATTTTCAATTCTTTCGTTAGGTTGTCATCATTAACCATGGTGTATGTTATTAACGAAAATAACGTGGAGAAATTCAAAATGGATTATCGAATCCTCCATTGGATAACTGTAAGATTAGTTGAAGCTCCTTGTGATCTTTGTGCCCTTTCTGAAGGACATTGGATGCCTTTAATCTTTATTGTCGAATTTGGGGTCACTTTTTCCCCAAATCACTTATTTTTGGAGTTCTGTTAATATTTTAATGTGGTACTAGCCCAAGTTGCTCTGAATATATGGAGGATCATTAATAGATTTTATCAAATTAACAAGATATATGAGAACTATCTTATTACTACTAAAATAATTTATTATTATCGATGGATAACAACCAATGAGAAAATTAACTACATGGTGGCGAGGGTGACCAGTTGGGCCCTAATCAATAATCTCCTTAATTCCAATTAAGACTACTGGGATCATGGGTTGATTGTGAAGAACTAGAAGTGTTCTCCCCTCCCCGAGGATGTGAAATACGAAGGACCAAGATGCCCCTAAGAAGGCTAAGGGATTGTCTAGGATGTAATTATATTTCTATCTTCGCTATCTTTTTCTGATTGAGGCTAATGTTGTGTTCTTTTCTTTGTTCTTTGTAATAAAGATAAGAAGAAAACTTCTCTCGTAAGTGACATTAATTTTGTTGATCTTATAACATCTTAGGACATCCAATAGAGGAATGAAATTATTGATCATCCCCGTTCAACGACATTCCTACTTGGCTATAAGAGTTTGACCTCCTCTTATGTTACGAGTCCAGTAGAATGAACACATATAATTCCTATTTATTTGGATGACCCAAGAGCTTCCACCTCCCAAATCTCAAAAAGGGAGGGATCAAATGAGGAAGGAACATCATCTTCCTTTGAGCCATTGGAAGTTTTGTCAATTCCTTTTAATTTTTCTCCTAGTGCTATGGAAAAGAAAAATGTTGTAAACTTGATTTATAAAAATGTTGGTACCAGATATCCCCCTCATCGCCATTAGGGCAAAGAGAAAGATCTTGCGCGACAAGTAAGCATGAAAAATGAATTTGGGGGTTCTACTAACCTAAAAGACATCGAGGATTCCCCCTCCAAGGACCATGAGCCACTTTCAAAGAGGAAAAATAAATATTAGATCCCTCATCCCCTACTAGAAATTATGGGAAAAAAGATAAGGGCAAGGGCGTTTCCCAATTAAAATTCTCTAGCTCTGAGATGGCCCATGACTTAATTCGGTCAATAATATTTACTGCTAATATGATGACTGCTCCTGACCTTCCCCATTCTCAACTATTGGAGTGTGCCAACCACAACCTCTCCCTTGTGATTATATCGTTTATTTATGTTCTGCTTTTTGCTCCCCCTTTTACTTTCTTCTTGCTTATCTTTTTTCCCATTGTGTGGAAGTTCCTGATCGATTACGATCAATTATTAGAAAGCAATGACGTATTAAAGACATTATCTGTTGATATGGATGAGGCTTTTTAGGATCTGGGAAAGTATCTAAAGTCAACTTAGATACTGAGTACTGCCCAAGCAACCGAGAAGCTGAACTCACTGAAATAGTCAAGAGCCTGGGGATGAAAAGATCAAGATTTAGAATAATATTGATTACTTTTCCAAGATAGTGGTTAATTCTAAATAGGCCAGGAGGGATGATGGGGATGCTAAGGTCGATGCTTATCTTCCCAAGAAATGGGCCACACAGGATAAGGCCAAAGCGAATGAATCCTTAGTTGGGGTGTCAATGGACTAGGACGAAGAATTCACTCATGGATAGGACAATGACTTCATTAATGCCTATATATAGATTTCCTACCTTAAAAAGGTGTTGTTCAAGAATGGTTGGGATGAGCATCTTACCAAGGTCCGTACTTTTGAAGATTCTGACCTTTTCCAAGAGCACCGCATAGGTTCCCCTCCTCAATTTTAGGAAGCGGTCGAGGATGATGATGAAGGAAGTGACGGTCAGATAGTAGGATGCTACCACTGAGCTTGCTCAGGTGAAAATTTATCGAAAAAATGTGATTGGGGGTGACCATCCAAAAGCCACAGTTGATCAACAAGCTATCGGGAAGGAGAAGGTCGGCGAGAGTGTTTTTAGGATTTTTTTAGGAAACACTGAGTTTCTTTCCTTTCAATGAATAATATAGGGGATTGCCCCATTTATAATTTTTTTAATAAAATGCATATTTTGATACAATTGTTGACCTTTTCAATGCTTTCTTATTCCTCGTATTTTTTCTTTTGTTTTTCCAAGCTTATATGCTCGACCACTCGTTCATGATGTTTGACGCAAGACTTGCAGTATTGGTCGCTTCTCCACATGAATTTCAGGAAAGATGTTGAAGGCTTACTTGGATCTTCTTCACCTCTACTATTAGGGATGTGTCCAATAATTCTTCCTTTCATGAATTTAATTTTTAATGCCTAAAATCATCATAAGAATTCGTTGGCTAATTTGAAGGCTGACCTTGACTAGAGGCTTACCAGGTTAAGAAAGGAGAAAGTGTTAAATAAAAAAACTAGCCAAAATCGAGTCTGCTCATACGAGGAGAATTTCACTCTTCATGCGAACCTTATGGGTGTTGGGGGTACTACCACTATCCTCGAGAAAGAGAATAATGATCCAAGGGTTAATCTTAAAAGACATAATAAGTCCAATCCGAGTGAGAAGGTTGAAGATGGAGGCCCTCCTTAATTTGGACTCCGCTCTAAACGATACTCATAATTTTGGATACAAAAATGGTTGGCCCATTTTTCCCTTACAACGGTAAAGGTTTCATAGGATTTTGAGTTATGGTATTGGTACGTACCAGGTTGCATTGACTAACAAAAGACTCCTTATAAGCTTGATGTGTTTTGTGGATCCTAGCAGAAACCATTCCAGTTATCTTAATAAGTAAGTACCTCGGCGACTATGACCATGATGGAAGTGATGGAGTTTATCGACCTCAAAACTTAGTTGACAAGGTGAGCCTCGGGGGGCCATTAAGGATAAGGGATATGTTTACTATCGGTACTCCTTACAAGTTGTACATTCGCCTACTTGAGTTGGGACGTCCACGAATGATATCCCGATCGCGTAATTTATCCCATTGGATTTATCATTTTGTTGCAAATTGTTTGATTTTTAATTTTTTCATAATAAATTAATAGTGTTCATGTAATTTTTTGCATCTTTCTTCCCTTTTATGATGTGGGGTCTTCTTGTCTTAGCTTTTAGGTGATCTTATCACGTCAAACCTTAGCCCTAGATCCAAAAAAGTAAAAAAGGCAAATGTTTATGGGGCTATTACTCAGCAAGAATTAGACCTAGTTGGTTAAGGGTTCCTAAGGTTTCCCATTAGGCCTTTCATTGGATGTGAGCTACTGTTAACATTTTGTTGATCATCAAAACATTTTTGGTCTAGTTGATCGTTGGCCGACCAACTAGTTAGTCTTGTATGCCGACATTTAAATATAGAGTTACCATATAGGCGTCCATTATTTAGTATTAAAATAATACTTCTGAAAGAAGATAATCATAACAACGATAAGTAAGAAGTCAAAGTGAAAGATATTCAACTAATAGATCTTTGTCATTAAATGCTCATATATCTGCCACTTGAAACAATGCAAAAAGTCTAAAAGAACTTCTAAAAAATAATTCAAAATTGAAATAAACTAAAAAACTTAGACTTTAAAAGTTAAAACTGAAACTTCTTTACATTGGTTGCATTCCATGATTAGGGAACCTATTTGCCCAACATTGTTTCTAAGTGTAAAGATTCCACTAAGTCGTCTTGAATGACTTTTAATCAACTTTCCCAGTTGTGCCCAAGTTTCCCATCTGAGGGCTTCTTAGCAGTACCCATACTCTTTCTGAGTATGTAGTTCCCGACCTTGAAGCTCCTCGCCTTGACCCCCTATTGTACTTGTTGGCCAATTATTACTGGTAGGATGCAAGATTTATAAGAGCCAGTTCCCTTTATTTATCATCTAAGTCAATCTCTTCTCTGATTATTTCGTTATTGAGGTCTTGGTCGACTAAGATGCAATTTATGGTCGGTAGACCTACTTCTAGTAGGATGAATGCCTATATTATATAGAACAAGGCAAATAGTGTTTCCCCCATTGATCACCAAGGCCTAGTTCGAAATGCCCAGAGAATGCAAGGAGGTTGATCGACCCAGAAATCCTTTGATTTCTTTAATATCTTTCTTAATTTTTTGAGGATTTTTATATTGAAGGCTTCCGGTTACCCGTTACTCCTAGGGTAGGCCACTGAACTGTAGTAGTGCCTAATTTCTTGCTCGTTGCAGAACCTTCTGAATAGTCTACTTTCAAACTAAATTTCGTTATCCGTAATGATGATTCGAAGATGCCAAACTATGTTATGATGTACTTTCATATGAACTTGATCATATTGTCATCTCAGATGTTCACCAAGGGTTTTCTTTCAATCCATTTAAATAAGTAATATGTACCAACTAACGGATACTTCTTGATGCCAATGGTGAGAGGCAATGGTTCACGATATTAAGCACTCACTGGGGAAAAGGCCAAGTACTTATGAGGGACTTGAGGTCGCTAGCTAGTTGATACACTAACAACATGAAAAGTTGTCAGCTTTTGTATTTTTGTATGCAAGTACCTTCATCCTTTTGTATATATTTCCACCATTATCCTTCTTTCATTTCCCTAAATGCTAGTGACCTGCCCTCTACGTGTCTCTCACATATCTCCCCATTAAGCTCGTAGAGGGTCTGTTTGACGTCGTTTGGGTGCACACATTGGAGGTAAGGTCATAAAAAATAGCGTCGATAAAGGTTCTAATCAATCACTAATGGAAGTGGGCGACTTTTACTCGTACTTTATGTTCTTCTTTCTTATCAATTAGAGGGTCATCTTCTATTAGGTAGTGAACGATTGGATCCATCCAACTCAAGGTTCCATCAATGACCATAACTTGCTCAATAAATTTCTTTTTTGTTTATACTAGGTTGGTTAAGGTATTCTACTTCAATTTTCCATTTTATATCCCCCTTAATAACTAAAGTGAGTGCGACTAGTGCTTTAGTGTGATTGTCATTCCCTATTGGGAATTGTTACACTTGTACCCACTTAAACTGGGCAAATAGGTGTTGGTCTTATTCAAAGTATGTGTCAATGTTCTCTTCCCTCACATTGTAGCCTTCTGATATCTAGTTTTCTACTAGCTTAGAGTCATAGAAGACGTCAAGGTGATGGGATCCTTGGCAAAGCCCTTTACATAATTTGCAGAGCAAGGTTTCGTACTCAACTTAATTATTAGAGGCTTAAAATTCCAAAGGAATTACTTTCTTGAGAATAGTTTTCTCCAGGGATACTAGTAATATGCTAACTCCTTCCACCTTAGTCTTTGAGGCTTCATTAATATATATTACTCAGTTCTTACCCCATGCAATTGATTGTCGAACGGGCTCCTCACTTCCTATGCTAGTCTCCACTGGTTACTGATTGCTAGAAAATTCGTCGATGAAGTCTGCTAGGACTTCCCCCTTGATTGGGGTTATAGAATAGAACTGAATATCAAACCTTTTGATTTCAATCGACCGCTTATACATCCGTCCAGACAAGTTTAAACAATGATAATGTGTAGTTTGAATCAGTGTTTCAACTTTCTAGAGGCTATCACCAATGCGTATGCAAGTTTTTCCAGCAAGAGATGCCTTTTCTCAGAATCGAGCAAGGTTTGTCTTGCAAAGTAAATGGGAGACTGACTCTCTAATTTTTCTATAACTAAAGTCGAGCAAACTTCGTTACTGGACATCGAATGATATAAGTGGAAAGGTCCTTGATCGTCAAGAATGGTCAGCAATGGTGTTTGGCTTAAATAGTTTTTCATCTCTTCAAGTGCCTTTGTGTATTCATCATTCCATACTTCCTTCCTTTATTTCCTAAGTTCAAGAAAGAAAAGTTGTCACTTCTCAGAGGATCTTGATTCGAAGCGGTTAAGTGCAGCTAGCATGCTAGTCAACTTTTGCACCACACACACAATTTTGGGGGTTACACCTTACGAATGACTTCAATCGGGTTAGTAATTACCTGGATACCTCTTTGACTGACTAAGAATCTGAGGAACTTTCTCGATAACAGTAAGAGACAATCCATCAAAGTATCCATCATTTAATCGAATACTAGAGAAATGGTGGATAACAAAAAGGAAGAAGAAAAGTTGTAATTTATTTAAATATATACTTGGTCTTGGTTTTGGTTTTGCTAAGTTTTGCAACCGACTATTGGGTAAATACCTTGCTTACATAACTTGTAGGGCATTATCCATGATTTCTTCACAGACCAAGACTGATCTGACCGAATGATCTGAAATGGAAAAGTGTGGATATAAATATTACCCTTAGTTGGGGATGGCTAGAATGGGTGGTTCCCCCAGGTAGCTCTCGATCTCTTATAGATTGACTCCGTTCAATTTGACGTCTCATTCTATATTTGTTACCGAACTTTGTTTGGGCTTCTATAATCAACATTTGAAAAGGCTCTTAGCCAAATAGACATGAAGGAACCAAAAAGACAAAATAAACTATAAGCCATATTTTTTTTTCCAAAGCAACACAATATGTGCTAGCTAAAACACCATGATGGTTACTAGTGGTTTGGGGGTATTACTTAGTAATTCAATATAGTTTTTTGTAAAAAAAAATACTGTTTAGAAAATTTAATCACAACTTTTAATCAGCTGTTTGGAAAATCCTATCCCAACTTTTAATCAAGCGAAGATTAATATCTTAAAATCAATGTATGTTGCAACTGCAAATATTTGCTCCACATTTTTTTCCATAATTGGAGTTCTCTCAAGTTCATGTTAAATAAATTATATATTCTTTTTTGTCATGTATAAAATATGTCCATGCATGTATCTACCATACTTATTTTATTATTCATTTAAAAAATTTGCTACTTCGATTCATTGAGTTGTTTGGATTTATAATTGTGTATGATAAGTTGAACTTCTATCTAGTACAAAAATATCACAATTACTTGGCAATTTTTTCCCATGGAATCCATTTATACATTCAAATCAGTATTGTGCTGATTGGAAATTATTTTAGAAAATATATTGTTAACCCCATGAATTAAGAAAATTAATTTTTTTTTGGCATATAATTATTAACATGTCCACATCAGGTAATTAGAAGATATTGATCAATAGATTGTCTATTAGTGTGGTGTGATATGAAAGTTTATCACAATAATTCAATATGAGTGTCGAATTTTAGGTTTCCTCACCCTCTTTCAAAATCATTTGTTAGAGTTCAATTTTTAGTGACTTATTTCAAATTTGTACTCAAAAGAAAACATAAAATATTTTTTTAAATAAATAGTATATAAAACGCCAACACATCACGCGGGTTGTATGCTAGTAAAAATAGATGGGGGACTTGGTAGAACATAAAAAATAAAGTGGACTAAATTTACATTGTACATATATCCAAAAGATTAAGTATTAATTGCCCCAAATTTGAATCTTTGTTAGTTATAATTATTTTTGTATACAATATCATATATCCATAACAAAATATTGTAATTCAAATATCCATGGTTTTGTATCTGTCTTGTTTATAAGTATTTTCTTTCATTTTTGCATATACGATAAGTGGTGCTTTCCAGTTATAATTGTAACATGTTTATCATCATATTGCTTTCCATCTCTGTGGACAAATTTGAATTATTTGAACTCTAAAAAATTAAGATATTCATCGTTAGGTGTCCATAGTGGTCAATTAAGTTAAAACCTTTATTGATCTACTTTTATTAAACTTAATAAACTCCTTATTGTTAAAATAGTAATGCATGTGTCAAAGACTCTTTCTAAAAGGACACGTGATTTGAACATAATTTAATACACGCATTGATTTGTCGCATCCGCAATCACTCGTTTTCAAGTTACACATCTCCCATGACAGTAAAGCTCAGAAACGAGTCAATACATGTGCAACACTTCTACGCCAAAACAAAAGCCCATATCTTAAAACAATAATACAAAAACGATAAAATAACAGTGCAAATGGAAAAGTAACAACATAGTGAACTGCATATTCAACTCTAAAAAATATGTGTCTGTCACTAAAAAAATCTTTAAAATATGGATGATATCTTTTATATATTAATGTGTCAACAACCTTACTCACACAGTTCGGCTGTTCTTGTTACCATTCCCGCTTTTAGATTCATGAATTGTGTGCTAAACCTCTATAAATTTTCAAACCAAAAACGTTTAGTCTGCACGCCCAAATTTTTAGATCGTGCAAGTGGAGGATGATCATATCAAGTAGGTTGTCCATAGTGACAATTGTTTCGGTGTGTTTTCAAGGTGTTTGATTCAGTGTGTTCGCATTCTATAGCCAAGGTTTTTATTACTAAACAATACCAACAACCTTCTTTAATTATCTCATTGATATGGAGCCTATATATATATATATATATATATATATATATATATATATATATATATATATATATATATATATATATATATATATATCTTAATGTCTAATTTGAGTTTGATAATTTGTAATAATCTTAGCTCAAGGTACCTAAAATTTATAGTCACAGATAAAAATAAGGAGCTACAGAGACAAAATAATTATAAGGAGAGACATGGAGATTTTACATAGTTTAGCCCAGATATAGTGCCTACATCCATGGGGGTAATGTCACTATGTTTTTAGGGTTTACTACAATTCTTACAAGAATACTCGCTAGGATTAGAATGAAGTCGTTTTGTCACTTAGTTGATAGAGATGGTAATCTATTTATATCCTCTAGAAGTTGCTTAGCATCCTAAAGAGGGTCTGGTTGGCTGGCAACCTCTGGGACTAGTAAATTTCAACTTGTTATATAAAACGGTGGAAATTTCATAAATAATTATAAAAACAGCAAACCGTCTAAAGGTATGTTGGACTTTTGGGCATCTCGGGGAATGAGACGTCATCGATATCTGATGGTACATTTAATAATTTTGTAAGAACATAATCGTGTGATTGTCCGCTAGAATCTGGAAATTATCGGATTTATTCTCGATCGCAGTTGATATGTCGTATACCATTATATTTGGCATGTCTACACATGATCACTATAATGGCCACTACCCGAATCATTGACAATGTGCTCATAATCATGCACCCATTATTTTTAACATGTGACATTATACTTCAACCGATATTCACTATTCCACTACATTAATGGTATAATTATTATTTGGAGTTATTAATTTTCACAATAATATTTTTGGAGATTTTTAAATAAATTTCATAATTGTTCGCATTTTCTCAAAAATAAGGTTGGCATTTAAAAATAAATATTTTCACGTAAAGTCATTCAAACGACTTGGACATGTCTTTCAAATGAAATGGACATGTCATTCGAAGGTCAAGAAATGCCTCGTTTCTTCTTTGCATCAAACAACCACGTACTGTTTTGATTTTTAATACGTCGTTTCTTAGATCGTTTGAATATGGATCTAACTACATCCCTATGACGTTGTCACAACATACACATGTCGTTCGAATGATAAGACGCTGCCTTGATTTTTTCTTTCTCCTATAAATACCTTCTCTCATTAGGTATTTCATAAGACTTTTCAACTCCGTCTTCTAAAAACCTGTTGTATTTTAAGTCTTCATATTTTAAGGTTAAAACCCATTTTAATTCACTGAAACCTCCCTATATATATTTGTGAATATTTAGAAACCTTTATATTGATATTACCCATTCTTGGAGTTATACTTGTGGAGAAGAAAATAGTTCTCCATTACCGATTCTTGGAGTTCTTGCGGGTGCTCTTGCTGAAGATAAAGAATCGAGGCCTGTGGGTATGCGTCTATCAAAAATGTTATATTTCTCTATGTACATGTAAGTCAGGGTTTATATTAAATAGGGAAATAAAAAGTTTTTATGTTTTCGGGGATTTTTCCTGAAATTTGCTTTTGTGATTGTTGGATTGCATGTTAGATAAATTTATTGCTTTCAATCACTTAAATTCTTGTTTAGTTTAAAAACTGGATATACAAATTGGAGTCTAATTAAATAACTTAGGACACTGAACATAAGCGCACTCTCAAATTGGTATTAGAGCCACTTACACAATTCTACCTTGTAATTTTTCAAGAAATTTTTTCTAGAATCAATTTTCTAAAAAAATTGATTTTAAAAAAAGATAAGTTCAATGGATAACTTATATAATCGAACGCCAATTTTTGATGGTACAAACTACACTTATTAGAAATCCCGCATGAAACCACCCTGAAAGGCTATTGATGAACGTGTCGAGTTAATTTGTGAAAGAGGGTGGACTCCTACCACTGCTACCGTGGATAATGTGACCAATCTTAAACATGTGTCTAACTCGACTGAGGATGAATTTAAATGGATCACTTATAATTCACATGGACTTAGTGCAATTTTTGGAGTCATCTCACCCAACGAGTTCCAACGTATCATAACGTGTACCACGTCTAAAGAGGTATGGGGTATTCTGCAGCTTACACACAAGGGTAAAAATGCCATTAAGGCATCTAAATTGAAAATTTTAACTACTCGGTTTGAAACCATAATAATTCTTGAATATGAAAGTTTTGATGATTTTTATGCACGTCTATCAGATATTTTTAATACTATCTTTAATCTTGGTGAAAAATTTCCTGACATAAGAGTAATTAAAAAGACTTTAAGATCACTTCGTAAGCGCTTTATCCCAAAATTCATTGTGATTAATTCTTTAGTATCGTTAGATTGTCTTAGGTTAGAAGATCTTGTAGGAGACCTTCAGATTTACAAAATTGACATGTTTACTGAAAAGGTTAAACTTAAATAAAAATGGATCACACTTAAGGCCCAATTTAGAAAGAGTGAGGAGTCGTCTAGGAAGAGAGAGGGGTCATCAAAAAAAGAGAGGAAGTGTCATCTGATTCTGAGTACGACTTTGATTTAGATTATTTAGCTATTTTTGCTAAAAATTTCAACAAAATTCTCAAATTAAAAAGTAATGGAAATTTTAAAAATAAAAAGAGTTTTGAGAAAATTAAAAATGGGAAGAAATTTGAAAAAGATAAAAGGGCGGTCCCAAAGAGAGATTAAGAAATGTGTTACGAGTGTGATGGGAGAGTTCATAAATAATATGAGTACCCAACTAGGTTAAAGAATCATGTCAAGGGAAAAGCAACCTTAAATGCCACCCTTAGTCACAAGAGTGAGGTCGAGTCGGTGGATTCAGGAGAAGAATCATCGCATGAATATAACTTGAACGCATTCATGGCTAGTCATATGATTACTTCTAGTGCACCTCACGATGATGAGGAGGATACTTCACAAGGATACCTAGACAGCAAAAATGATTTGAGTAAGGGTAAGGATGTTGCAAGTGAGAGAGAGTGTGACCTATAGCGTGCCTATGTTGAGTTATATGCTGAGTTATTTAAAACAAAAAATCAAAACAAAAGGTTAGCAACTAGGATCATTTCTCTAAAGAAGGATTTAGGAGAGACGAGAGAGAGAGAGAGAGAGTCTTCCGTTAGCATGTGTTTGAAAGAGAGAAAGAGAGTAGTTTTTGAGAAAGAGAAAGGAGACTTGACCAAATAAGCGACTAGTCTTACGAGTGAGGTTCTTGCATTCGTGAAGACTCGGAAGAAACTTGAAGCCCTTATATCCCAACTCACTAGTGATCTTGAGAGATCCTAGGAGGTCAAATTAAAGATTGAGGACATATATGGAAAGATAGGAAAGATGCTCCTCAGCCCCGCTTTAAGGTTTGGTGAGAGGCAAGGAATAGGTTTCGATAATTCTTCCACATCACGTACTGCACTGAAACTGGTTCTTCAATTCATTGTAAATCCTTATGGACCTCAACCAAAACCTCAAAGAAAAGTTTGATCCAAGAAAAGAAAACCAAGGTCGGCCTAAGGCTATTTATTTCTACAAGTATTGCAAGAGAAAAGGCTAACTTAGGGATTTTTACCATAGTTTGGGTTCAACTCGACATACACATACTCTATCGCACCACTTTAGCAATTTTGATAGCCTTAAAGAGTAGGTTGAATATCTTGTTGCCAACTTCTTACAGTTTCATGGAAGTGTTCCAACTAATGTCTTTGTCGTCAGTGGATACTTATAATATCCCAACTAGACCCAAAAACGACAATGGTAAACAAAAAGTCACCACTAGTTGGGTGCCTAATTTTGAAGAGAAATCCCATCTTATTCATATAGCTCTTAAGTCTCATAATACCTCCCAGTTGTATTTTTACAGTGTTTACTCTAGACATATGACTAGTGACTTCTCATTTTTTACTAGCCTTGGGGATCGCAAGGACGGTAGAGTTATCTTTGGAGATGGGAGTAAATCTAGCATTATAGGACGAGTTATATTTTAGATACCTTGTTTTCCTAGGATAAATAATGTTTTGTATGTCAAATGTTTGAAAGCGAACCTTCGCGGCATTATCCAGTTGTGAAACGCAGACTTTACTGTGAAGTTTGAACGAAATGAGTGTAACATTTATGATCAAGTCGGTAAACTTCTACTGGAAGAGGTGAGAACAAAAGATAACTATTATGGGATTGTGCCCAAGTACTCATTTGTGCAAAACATAGCCATGATATCTTATATGCATTTGTGGCATTAATGTCTAGGTCATGTTAATTTTAGAGATTTTGAGCGCTTAGCAAAGAAAGACCTAGTACGTTGCATGCCGTCACTCGAAAAGTCGACTTCCATGGTTTATGGTCCTTTCCAGTAGGGAAAACATAACCATAGTACCCATCGAATGTTAAATTTCATTTCCATTACACGTGTGCGTGAGTTGATTCGCATGGATATTATGGGTCCTACTCGCACTAAGAGTCTGGGTGGTAGAGGTATATCCTTGTGATGGTAGATGATTTCTCTCGTTATTCGATAGTTGGTTTCCTAAGAGAGAAATACGATGTTGTAGAATTTTTTAAGACCAAGTTTCGTGTCCCACAAAATCAACACGATGTTACTATAAACAGAATGCATAGTGAAAATGGCACATAATTTAAAGAAGCGAACATATATCTTTACTGTGATAGCCTCGAAATTAAACATGATTTTTTTATCGTGAAAACTCCTTACCAAAATGATATTATTGAGAGGAAGAACCAGAAGATTCAGGAGATGGCTAGATCTACGCTTATAGGTTGTACAGTTTCTAGGAGGTTTTGGGTAGAGGCAGTGTCTACTGCATACTGCATGGTGAATAGGGTATATCTTCATCCACACGCACTTCAGATGTAATATGAATTATAGACCAGGAAGAAGCCCAACCTTATGTATTTCCACGTCTTTGGGAGGAAATGTTACATCCTTATGGATAGAGAGAAGTTAGGAAATTTTGACTCCTAGAGCGACGAGGGGATTCTGTTAGGATATTTATCGATAAGTAGAGCATATCGGGTTTTTAACCTAAGCAGATCTAAGGTTATGGAATCAATAAACGTCACTATTAAAGATGACGAGTCACCGACATTTGTTGATCAAGACCATTTGTATGAGGATGATGCACCCCTTAGTGATGATCCCATTATTCATCACACCTAGGGTGGTCCCCACTCCTGACTTAGGGGACACACCTTCTTAGGTTTGCAAGAGTTATGAACCTTTCGCCATTTTAGGAAATCCCACCTTAGGGGTCAAGACTCACGCTCAACTAGAGAACTTTGTTCAATTTTTGTGCTAAACATCTAAAGTTGAGCCCAGGGATATCAAAGAAACACTAAAAATGGAACACTGAATATCCGCTATACAGAAATATTTGCTTCAGTTTAGAAAGAATGATGTTTGGGAACTTTTCCCCGACCTAATGAAAAGAATTGGATTGGTACTAAGTGGATATGCAAGCATAATATGGATGATAATGGTACCATTATACATACTAAGGCTAGGTTGGTCGCTCAGGGTTATACATAGATTGAGGGTGTAAACTTTAAGGATACATTTACTCCTGTTGTGAGGCTTGAGTTCGTCCGCCTACTACTCGTCATTGCATGTCATATGTACTTCAAGTTATATCAGATGGATGTCAAGAGTTCCTTTCTGAATGGAATTCTATAGGAGGAGATTTACATGAAACAATATAAAGGGTTTGAAGACCCTAAGCACCCTGAACACGTTTATTTTCCTAGGAAAGACATGTATGGTTTGAAGCAAGCACCCTATGCTTGGTACGAGAGTCTTACTTCCTATCTCCTAGCCCTCGGCTTCAAGAGAAGGGGAGTAGATAATATATTTTTATTAGGAGATAAGAAGGTGTTATTTTGGTTTCTCGGGTCTATGTGGACGACATAATGTTTAGATCCACGTGCTCCCACCTTGCTCACGACTTTGAGGATGAGATAAAGAGTGAGTTAGAGATGAGCATGGTTTGTAAGCTTACATTCTTCCTTGGTCCCCAGGTTCGTCAGCTAGAGGATGGGATGTTCATCTCCCAGTCCAAGTATGCAAAAGACCTTGTAAAGAAGTTTGGGTTAGACTCAGTTAAGCATTCTAGCACACCCATGAGTACCTTGACGAAGCTTAGAAAGGACGTAAAGAGCACCTTGTATCGGAGTATGATAGGTAATCTTCTCTACTTTAATGACAGTCATCCTGACATAACCTTTATTGTTGGAGTATGTGCGAGATATCAGGCATCCCCGAAAGAGTCAGACTTACGTGCTCTTAAATGTATTATCAAATACTATAGTGGGACTCTTACATATGGAATTCACTATTCCTTTGATACCGGCGTCCGTTTATCTGCCTATTCGGATGCCAATTGGGTCGAGTATGCAAATGGATATAGGATCACTTTTGGTGGGTGATTCTATTTTGGTACTTCTCTTATCTCGTGGATGAGTAAGAAGTAGAACTCCATCTCTTTGTCCGTTGTGATGGCTAAGTACATTGCCACAGGGAGTTGTTGCACGCAACTCTTATGGATGAATCAAATGTTGCAGGATTATGGGATATCACAAGACACCATGAATATTTCCTGTGATAACACGAGCGCGATACACATATCCCGCAATCCAGTCCAGCATTTGCGCAACAAACACATTAGGATACACGAGCCCTTTCATGAAACCTTTAGACGCACATAGATTTGAGAGTCTTAGGAAGTCTTTAGGTATCTACACAGTTGACTAATGGTTGGTTTGTGTGTCTAGTATATGATGGTTTTTCACGTGCATATTTTTGGTTCTTATTGCTAGACTGTATCATTTGTATTACTCTTGTATTATTTTTACTTTTTCATATTTTAGAAAAATCCAAAAAGATTTTCATTTTTTTGAAAAAAATTGAAAAATACAAAAATAAATTTGGTTTTTAAAAAAAAGGAAAAATACAAAAATATTTTTGATTTTTAAGAAAAATGAAAAAGACAAAAAGATTTTATTTTTATAAATATTTTTGAAAAACACAAAAGGATATTTGTCATTTGTTCACACCTTTTAGGGATGGACATTTAGGATGGCCCAGTCACCATATCATTTTATTATCCACATGACTATTTGGTAGTGTTTTGAGACACAACTTCATGTCATCCATGTGCTTTGTAATGTTTGGAGTCATTGAAATATAATTAGTGATTACTTTTTAGTTGTTTGACTCATTATCTACTTTAATGCACATATGCACGAATTTATTTGATATATGTAATTTTCTATCACATTATGGTCAAAATATTTTCATATTAATCATGTCTGAAAATGAACCAAATGCAATAGAAAGAGTCAATGAAAGTAGTGCATGTAAGAACCGTTGCCCGTCAAAATTTATATGATACTGAAAAGATAATGAGTGAACACAAGAAAGTGCTACGAGAGGCATGTAAACTCATTGTGAAAGCCACCATTTCAAAAAATAGACCAAGAAAAAAATTAAGGCAATGAAAAGAAATATATGCCAAAATGGGGCCAATAGGAAATCTCTTAAAAAGAGAATTTAGAACCTCAATAAAAAAATGCATTAATATTTATGAAGGAGTTTGGTTGGAAATCAACGGGTTTGCACGTCCTGACAAACTCTCGAACAAGCATTACTCAGTTTTAGACGTTATTAGTGTGGAAATCATTTTAGACTTTCATTTTTTTATTAGATTGAGTCAATTTCATATAAATTCAACATTTTACACCTAAGGAAGATTTTGAGTTCATTCCTTAGGAGAATCCAAAATTCACCGTGCATATATAATTACGAATGTTTGAGTTGATTTTCCAATCGAATTTGTTCACAACCATACACTTCTGCTTTTATCGACTTAGTTATCTTAGTGTAAATTCATAGTGTCATTTTTCTGTATGTTTTTTGTTAGACAAATTTTGAAAAATTCAAAAAGAGACGGTTATTAACTTTGTGACACACTCCATATTTATTGTTTATGTTTTCTTTTCTTGTCTATTTGGGACATTAAAAAAGGGGGGGAGAACAAATTATGGGAAGTGGAAAAGTTTGATTATTTAATGATTTACTTGTGATTAATTAATTCATCATTTATGCTTATCATTTTATTTCAAATGTTTGTGTGTCACGGATATTTGTTTCCTGTCTCATGTGTGTAGGTAAAAATTGATGATCATATATTTAGCACACCATGATGATGATAAAGAAACCTTGGAGATTTGAAGATTTCAAGACATGTATTCTGATATTTCCACTTAAGGGTTTTGCGAATATTGGATTGTATGTCTTAGGGATTTTTTTGGTTGCATAATTCAAAAAAAATTATGTATGTAATGGCATAGACATAGATGGAGATTTCTAAGGACATAATCTTATGATTGTCCGCTAGAATCTGGGAATGATCGGAGTTATCCTCGATCATAATTGGTATGTCGTATACCGTTATATTTGGTAGGTCTACACACGATCATCCATGATGGACACTATCCAAATCATTGGCAACATTCTTAATATCACGCACCCATCATCTTCAATGTGTGACTTTCTACTTCAATCGGTCTCCACTACTCCACTACGTTAATGGTATAATTTTTATTTGGAGTTCTTAATATTTGTAATTATATTTTGGGAGATTTTTAAACTTTTTTAACTTTTCATACTTGTTCCCCATTTATCCTTTTCAGTTTAACTGCAGGAAAGTTGTTCTGGTAGCCACTGAGAGTGACCTGTATAAGAGGATCGTTCAAATCATCGTGGCAGACCATAAAGATCTTAACGATGAGGAACTGGAAGAATTCCTCGACTTAGATACTTGTAACCAAGTTATAGATACATATCTTCATTCACATTTACTGTTTAGTTAAGCCATGGCGACTAATACCTCTTATTATGAGATGATACCCTAAATGAAAAAGGATCACAAGTAAGATCTTGCCAACTTGACAGTTGATTATGAGAAAAAGTTCGCTCCGCTGAGCAATAATAGTGGTTTTGATAAAAAGTTATAGGATATCTCCTTGTTATAAAATAAAAAGGAGTTTCTGATGATGTGTGAGGTGAATAGTGCTCGAGAGGCAGCCAGTTTGTTAGAGCAGGAGAATAACATATTAAGGGATGAACTGGAAGGATTGAAAATTCTATAAATTTCGATTAGAGGGAAGGTTTTTTTCTGCAGTAGGAAAACACCAAGTTAATGGAGAAAATTAAGAGGTCAAAGAAATCCAACGGTGGCCAGTCCTCTAGGCAGTTTTTGGTTTCTAGTCCTACAGTTAAACATTAAAAGATTAAAAATACGTTGGTCGACCACACTAACTTGATAAAGAATTAATCAGCTAGCATTAAGAGATGGATGGAAAAGTTATACCATATAACTTTCCATTTTCATAAGCTATCGCACACCTTTTGGATGAGTGGGTATGATGAATCCTTGGCACATATGGGTGATGAACCTGATCAAGCTAGGAAGTAAGGATACAAATGGGGCTTACTCAATGCTCTGACAATTTTAAAGGTGTCAACAAAAGACTCTTTATTGTACTGGCATGACCCTGGATGTTTGAACCAACCTACACCTCCTTTTAATCTGAGAGGATACGCTCAGGCGACCTCTGTATTTGGTGGGAAAACCCAACTCTAGTAGATAGAATAGGCTCAGGTAATTGGGGTCTACTGTTCTGCCTACGGCTCCGGATGTTCCATTGAAGGCGTGGATAAATCCCTAGAAAACATCCCAATAAACTGAGAAGTTTCTAGGTTGGTTATGTGTTGGTTTTGCAGTACAAATGCATTATATAATAATGTTATATCGTTTTCTCTTGAATAAAATTTATGGTGTTACTTATATTCCTTTATATAATTGTGGACTACCAGTAACTTAAAGGTTAGATTATGTGGTCGTCCAACTTTTAGCCGATTAATCTGCTTAACTCGTTACCGGTTTGGACGAACCTAAATTGTCCATCCTTAGGTCCTACTCACACACTTATGGTTGTTCAAACGGATCTTGTGTCATTTTGACCAAGTGTTTGTGTTAGTTACCATTGGTGAGCAAATGTTACAAAATTTGGTTTAGTAAAACTTCTTGTTCTTAAATTTAAAAAGTCACACATGAAACTTTAAGATGAGAAACTTCTTGTTTGTGGCTTGTCAAAGATGAAGTCATACATGAAATTTTAGTATTGTTGTTTTCGGTTAAAAGATTTGGATTAATTTTTTTTTGTTTATTTTGAGATTTGTTACATCTCGTATTCCCCCGAAAAAAACACAAAAATGGAAATCATTTGTTGAGAAACTAATAATTTTTCATTGAGACTCCAGAACATTATACAATGATATTGGAAATTTTAACTCATAATTATTGGTAATATTTCCTTAAGTGTTTGGAATTATAGGGGTTCTTGAACTGCTCTCCCTCCAGAGTTCTAATAGATAAGTTCCTGGTAAGATGACCGCATAAATATGGTAAGGACTATGCCAGTTAGCATCCATCTTGTTTTCTTTCTGGAGTACTTTCTTTTGAATATAATCTCCTTTCTTGAGGTTTCTTGACTTTACTCTCCTGTTATAAAATCTTTTAGCATGTTGCTGATAGGATGCCACACGTAGTGTCACGCTCTCTTTGACCTCTTCCAGTAAGTCTAAATCTAATCTCCTCATGAGGTCTCTCTTTGGAGAGTTAAAGTTAAGTACACTATGGCTGGGTAAAATTATTTCATTAGGACCACATCTTTTGTCCCAAATGCCAATATGTAAGGAGTTTCACTGGTAGATGTCCTCGACGTGGTTCTATAGTCCCAAATAACACTTTATAACTCATTGATCCAGTTCCTTTTGGCGTCATCTATCGGCTTCTTCAAGCCATCAAGCAACATGTTATTGGTTATATTTGTTTGTCCAGTGCAATGAGGGTGCTTAGGAGCGGGGTGCAGTTTCTGGATTTTAGATTGAATGTCGTAATCTTCAAACTCTTAGTTATTAAAGTGAGTCCCTTAGTCTGTGATGAAAGCATATGGCATACCATGGTGGCATATGATATTCTTTTATATTAATTGAAAGACTATCTCATAGGGCATTTCAATAAGGAGTTCAGCTTCCATCTATCTGGAGATATAATCTATGTGAACCTTTATCTTGTCTTGGGTAGAGGAATGAACAAGTCAATTCCCCATATAGGAAAAGGCCATGGGGATTTGGATGGCGTAAGTGCAATTCCAGATTTCCTGTGGATGGTAGAAAACTTATGACATTTCTTGCATTGCGTTGTATATGCAACACAATATGCCTTTATGGTTGGCCAGTAATATCATTGGGTTGACACTCGTCGAACCAATGATCTTCCTACTGAATGATATCTGGAAGATCCCTCATGTACCTCCTTAACCAAGTCTTTCACTTCTGAAGGGTGAACACATCATAGCAATGACATAATGAATCCTCTTTTGTATTGTACTCCTCCTTCCAAAATGTAGTTAGTTTCTTTGTACCTTAAGTTTCTTACTTCTTTCGGATCATTTGGTAGATTGCCTTTTTCAATATAATCCTTGATGGGATCCATCCCCGAGGGGACCAATTCTACTGCGATCAAATTAACATGTTCTTCTTCGATGCTTATATTAGTTAGGATTTCTATAGTATTGGTCTTCCTTAGTTATGTCCTGGTTACAGAAGCTAGCTGAGAAAGTGCATCTTCTCGGGTATTTTTAATATTGGGTATTTCGGGCATTCGAAGAGATTAAAACTTTGATATCTTGTCTTGAGCTTTGGTTAGATATATTTTCATTAACTCTCCCTTAACTTCGTATTTACCCAGCACTTTATTGATGATCAATTGAGAATCACTATGACCTATGAACTGCTTGACGCCTGATAAGAGAGCTAATTCAAAGCATGCGATCAACGCTTCATATTCTGCTTCATTATTTAAATCTTAGAATTGAAACTTGAGTTCATATTCCCCATATATATCATCGGGAGTGTTAATTATCAGTCCAACGTTGCTACTAGTTACACATGAGGATCCATCTAAATACGTCTTCCATATATGCAATTCTTCATCAAAGTTACCTTTGCTCAGGGACCCATAATTTAACATCTTTTGGGTTTTCTCTGAGTACCGTTTGACGACTTTTTGCGCAGTGGAATTTTCAGGTCTGTCTGTCATGGTGCTATCGTCTAGAGATGTGTACTTGAGAGGATTTATTACTGAATTTTCTTTTGCCAGAGTCTGGTTGGCAGAATTTTCTTCATAAGTGAATTCGGCTATGAAATCTGCTACCACTTATCCTTTTACTATCATCCTAGGTTTATAGTGTATATCATATTCTCCGAGCTCTACAACCCATTCCATCAATATCCCTGACTTTTTTTAGCCTGTGAATGGGTTGTCATAGCGATAAATTCGTGTAGACCATACTAGTGTGTTATTGGAAATATGATTTCATTCTTCTTGAAGATTCAATGAGGGCTAAAGAAATAGTTTCCAATCACAGGTACCAAAATTTTTCTCCTCAAAAATCCTTGCTGGTATAATAGACTAGTTTTTGTACCCCATTCTCTAATCAGATGGGCACTGAGTTGATTGTCGACACAAATATTGCCAAGTATAAATATAATTTTTCAACTATGAGTGGTTGGGACAACAATGGTAGTTATCTTAAATACTTTTTCATCTTTAAAAAGGCATTTTCACACTCCTCATTCCACTCATATGCCTTTTCAATAATTTGAAGAATAGTAAACACCTATCAGTAGCTCGGGAGACAAACCTATTAAGGGATGCTACTCCTCCAATTATTTTGTGTACATCCTTCTTAGTTGAGGGAGACTTCATGTCAATCAATGCTTTAATCTTGTCTAGATTGGCTTCAATGACTCTTTGATTTACTATGAATCCCAGGAACATTCCTTCTTGCACGTTGAACATGTATACGGTAGGATTGAGTTTCATCTGGTGTTTCTCTAACTGTTCAAATGTTTGTCCCAAGTCCATAATGTGGACGATGGATTTCTTTCTCTTAGTGAGCATGTCATCCACATACACTTCCATGTTTTTTCCAATTTGCTCTTCGAAAACCTTATTCATCAGCCTTTGGTATGGTTCTTCGACATTTTTTATCCCAAAGGGCATAACATTGTAATAGTAGTTACCTTGGATGGTGATAAATGAGGTTTTTCCTTGTCCTCGAGCTTCATTTTGATTTGGTTGTACTTTTAGTAGGCGTCCATGAAACTTAATAACTCATGCCCAACTATAGCATTGGCCAATTGATCGATTCTAGGGAAGGAAAAATGATATTTTTGGCAAGATTTGTTGAGATCCGTAAAATCAACACACATATGCCATTTGTTATTAATCTTCCTTACCATGACCATTTTGGCAAACCAGTCAGGGTATTTGACATCGTTAATGAACCTTGCCTTTTGCAATTTGTCCACCTCTTCCTGGATGGCCATGATCCTCTTGGGACTAAACACACATAATTTTTTCTTTTTTAGCTTAACACTTCGGTGATATTCAATTCATAGCATATGAATTCTCGGTAAATTCCGGGCATATCCTCATGACTCCAAAAGAATAAATTCTTCTGTTGTTTGAGGAATTTTATTAATTCTTGTTTGAGGGTTGGCTCCAGGGATGAGCCGATTTATGTAGTCCTCTATGGATTATCGATATCCATGATGATCATTTACTTTACTTCCACAACCCATCCTTTTACCAAATTTTCTTCCTCACGGGGATCTAGGGTCTCAATCTGAAAAGTGATGGTGAGTTTCTTTACTTCCTTTTGGTTGACAAACGTGTTATAGCATTCCCTGGCTTCAATTTGATTTCCCGTAATGACTTCGACCCCATAATGTGTGGGGAACTTTAAGCATTGGTGGACAGTAGAAGTTATTGATTCAAATTTCTCCAAACCGACTCTCCCAATGATCATGTTATAAGCTAATTGGGAATTCTTATCTACGACGAAGAAACGAATCCTTTCAGCTCAATTAGCTAGGCTATGTGCCGATATAGACTTCCAAATTTATAGTTCCCAAGGAATACACCTTTTATCCTGAGAAGCCTATGAGGGGCCTGTGATAAGGCTCTAATTTTCTATCACATTGTCCCAATTTGTTAAAGCAATCGTAAAACCTGACATCGACTCAGCTACCATTGTCCACTAAAATTCGGCCACTCTTTCTTTATGTACCCTCAAAGTGATGACTAGTGGATCATCATAGGGACATAGCACTCCAGATAGGTTGTTATTAGAAAAATCAATCACCAACTTGTCTTTGTTTACTTTCCTTGGGTGACCATCGACATTGTCAAATAGATTGATTTGTCGAATGTATGAACATGCCTTGGCTTTATTTTGGTAAACTTTTCTTTTGCCTATTTCTTCGCTGCCACTAGAGTCACCTCCTGTAATGAAATGACAATAAAAAGATCATCTTTACCTCAATATCGGGCTCTTGACGTTTCTTCAACAGATTTGGGTTGTCCCCTGATTCGTTATCTCTACTTCTTTTCTTGTCATCCCTCCCCTTGCATGGGCACTCAGATCGCCTTCGGGTGTGTCAACAAACTTGGAAAGGTTTCCATGTTAAATTAGATTTTCTATATCGTTCTTCAAGGATATGCAATTGCCCGAAGTATGTCCATGGTCTTTGTGAAATTGATAGTATTTGGACTTATATCTCCTATTAGGAGGATTATTTAATTTTCTAGGCCATTTTAAATATGTACTTCTACGGATATCTTTTAGGATGTGGTGTAATCCAACACTGAGGGGGGGGTATACTCATCACAACTCTTATGCTTTTCGACCATCTTATCTTTCTGGTCATTCTTCTCGGAGCCTTATGAGCATCGGCCTTCAAGATAGGGTTTTTGTTAGCAGCCATAACCTCCTCAACGTTCATGATTTTACTATCTTTATCCAAAAACTCAGTCATGGTATGAGGGGGATATTTAGCCAAAGCATAACACAACTCTTCGAGGAATAAACTTCTTATCAAAGCAGTGATCGTTATCTACTTTCTAATAATATACCACTTCTAATTTTTCGCTGTTAAAATGAGTAATATATCCACAAGTAGTTCCCGGGTTATTGATGAACACTTATCAAATGAGCTACTCTTTTATGGGTTTGGCTCCAAAGAAGAAATTACAAATGAATAGTTCAGCAAGTTGCTAAAAATAGGAGACTTTTCCATGAGGCATATTATTGTACTAAATTTGTGTTGATCCAATAATATTGCTTTGGAATACTCGACAGTGCTAGAACTAAATAGATGTCGGCGATAGCCTGGTATTATTTCATATGGAGGACTGGATTAGTTTTACCTTCGTATTTGGGAGGAACCACGAGTGGCTTGAATTTGGAAACTGTTGGGAAGTTCATAATTATTAGGATAAAATTTGATCCCGTCACAAAACACCTGTGAAGAGGTTATTTTATTTGGCCATTTCTCCCAAACAACAACTGTTGGATTGAACCTTTTTAAGGATGATCGTCTGGATTAGTTTTATGGAAAGCACTTTTAGTGGCTCAACTGTACGTTTGTGTTGAGCTCTCTTCCTGAAAAGTCTGCTCGACACACGCAGATCCTCGCACAGTGGTTCTTGACTTGATAGAATGTTCTGGATGGTCTCAAGATCTGGATGGCTCCTTATGATTGTGACTCGTATTTTCTCGTGGACCTAGGCGATCGAAGTCAGAGCCCCTGCTTAGTCTACCTAGGGTGTTCGAATGTTCTTGAGAGAAGGAGATCATATCATCGTAAAGTGGAACTGAGGGAGGAGGGCGTTCCAGGGCAGTAAAACCTATCATTGGAAGATCTGGAATATCGTGATCTACTTCTTTCGTTTTTAGGAGATGGAGGTGGCATTTTCTTTCAAAAGGATGACTGGCTTCAAGTGTATTAGTAAGCTGCCTTACTATTTCTTTCATTACTTCCTGCCCCTTGGCAATGTTCAACAAGATTCCTTGAAGATGTCATATGATGGGAGGGGCAGAAGGACTGAAGGCTTTGCCCGCGGTAAGACTATCTTTTTGGATATCCATCATACTTTAGTAGTATGATTGAAAAGTAAAGATTGACAAAAATAAGTAGTAAAGAACAATAACTTGTCGATTTCCCATAGACTGCGCCAATCTGTTGATGTTTAAAAATGGGTTTGATAATTTGGAATAGTCTTAACTTAAGGTACCCAAAATTTATAATCACAGATATAAATAATTAGCTTGAGAGATAAAAGAATTATAGGGAGAGATACAAAAATTTTATGTGGTTCATACCAGATATGGTACCTACATCCACGGGAGTAATGGCCACTATATTTTTAGGGTTTAGTACAAGTCTTAGAAGAATACTCCCTAAGGTTAGAACAAAGTGGCTCTATCACTTAGCTGTGAGAGGTGGTAATCTATTTATATTCATTAAAACTTAAAGAGATGGAATACCTTTATATGCTAGGTCTTTATATCTTTACAGGATAATAGGCAGTTGGATATTTGTTCATGTGCATGTGGATGGTGACTATTGAATATCCCACATGTATCTGTTCATATTAGTGACTTTTCATCTTCACGGGTGTGGTCAGCTGGATGCTGGCCACAAGATACCTGCGCTGACATGACCTATTAGCTATTTGAGGATTCAGTGATAATGCTAACAAGTGTCACTACTTTATTAGTTCACATGGCATTATTATTATATATATATATATATATATATATATATATATATATATATATATATATATATAGAGAGAGAGAGAGAGAGAGAGAGAGAGAGAGAGAGAGATACACACACACACACACACACACATACATAAAAATTTTAAAAATGTTTTATTTATTTTTATTTTTTAGTGTGTTTAAAATTATTAAATATTGACCTATTTTTTAAAATACCAAAAAAAATCATTTTGAGTTATTTCTTTAAGGATCTCTCGAAATATTTAACACACTATAATTTTTTTTAAATATATTTTTTATTTTTAAAACAAAATCATGAACGGAATGGTCCGCACAAACCATCCCCCACAAGAGTCTTTCTCTCTCTCTCTCCAGAGAGAGAGAGGTTCATAAGTGAACCCATATAACGAACATTTTAATGAGCCTAATATGACATTAAAAAATAACTCTTAATTTCTTGTTATAATTGGCTCGCTTCAGCGACAACGGACGCGCGTGTTTTTTAAATATACACACACCCCTAACATAACATACCCACCACCCCTTTGTCCGTGTTGTTTGGGTCTAGCCGGTGTTGCCCATGTTGGTTGGGTCTGGCCGTTATCCATTCGTTTTACCCAGTTTCATTTACTTGGGTAGTGGGCTGCTGCCATTTGTCACGGGTTATGGGGTCATGGATTAAGGGAATGGATAACACGTTTAGCTCCGGGTAAAAGGAAGATGGTTGAGAGTTTGGATTTAGGTCGAGGATAGGTGGAATGAGGCTTGGGCTGATCAGATTTAGTGGACTGAAAACTGGGTCTAACCAGAATTGGATTTGGGCCATGGGGACTAAGTCGCCAGAGGTATGGCAATGGTAGGTGGTTGAGTTGATTGAGATGACTGTTATAGGCAGTTAGTTTCCGGTATGAGGCCGCCGGATAGGTGGATCATAGAGGTGAGTTCCGGTGGGATAAGGGAGCTCGTTAGCGTTATGTGGATGGTCGAAGGTCGCGGAAGGGTTCGAGTTAGGGTGGAATAAGGAAGATTGGGTTAATAGGTCAAGGCTACTCTGGGGGTTTTCGGTTGAACCTTTACACCACCCAAAACCAATCAACACGGGCAAATGGGCTGAGGGGTGGGCATTGGGTGAGGGGAGGATTGTATGTGTATTGAAAAAAAAACGCGTGTGTGTGTATCACACGCATGTTCATTGCTGCTAATGCGAACCAATTACAACAAAGAATTAAGGGTTATTTTTAGTGTCTTATTAGGTTCATTAAAATGTTTATTATTTTTGTTCACTTGTGAACATCTCTCTCTCTCTCTCTCTCTCTCTATATATATATATATATATATATATATATATATATATATAGGGAGAGGTTCTCTAGTGGACCAAAAGAATGGACTTTTTAATGGACCCTAACAAAAAACACATAATAACACATTAATTTTAATTCCTATAGTGTAATTGGTACGCGCGAGCGGCACTCGAGACCCCACTACCCCCCCACCCACCCACGTACCCACCCACCCACCCCCACCATCACCATAGCAGCCCATATGACAACAGGGCTGCCATGGGGGTGGGGTGGGGGGGTTGGGGATCGATCGACACACGTGTTTGGTGCCGCTGGCTCTGATCAATTACACTAGAGGAATTAAAATTAATGTGTTATTATGTGTTTTTTGTTAAGGTCCATTAAAAATTTCCTTCTTTTGGTCCATTGGAGAATCTCTCTCTCTCTCTCTCTCTCTCTCTCTCTCTCTCTCTCTCTCTCTCTCTCTCTCTCTCTCTCTCTCTCTATCTATATATATATATATATATATATATATATATATATATATATATATATATATATATATATATATATATATATATATATAAATATATAGACACACACACACACAGTCAAGCTTTCCATCATACATCACTTATACTTATTTTTAAAAAGTAGTAAAAATATGTATTTTCAACAAAATTTGATGTACATGATCTACGTCGTAAGGAGATTATCTATAAAAAAAATTACTAAAAAATTTAACCCGGAAGTGGGTGGAATAAAAAGAGAGTATATATGTGAAATTACGACCGTTCAAATTTTTTTCCATCATCTCACCTACTTTCGGATTGAAATTTTTGATTTTTTTTTTTGTAAATAATACCAAATTTGATTGAAAAATATATATTTTTTTACTATTTTTTTAAAATAAATATATTCATAGATATATTAAATAAAGTATATTTGAATTATATAAATATTTCAGAACCTCAACATATATATAAATATTTGAATTAATATATTATAGAGAGTCTACATGTCATATCCCCTCGTAGTTTGTAGAAGCTGTCATCTGTCCGATCCCTAAATAAATTAAATTTACATGCAGATAACTTTTTATATCTTTTAACACAAATCAAACTACGATATACCTTAGCCGCCGAGTTCGAACAAAATCATAGAAGCCCCTTTCACTGTTGATGGCCGCCATAAATTGAAGTGTTTCTCCGATAAGCGGTAGCCCATCACTGCCCGGAGGAATCCCTACCGTCGATTCTGTATCACTTCGATGCGAACTCTTTACAACTCTACAAACCAACCATAAGAGAACGATGTACACAAAAGTGTAACAACACTGGCAATATGAGAGAGGAAGCAAATGGAGCTCCATCGACCTTTGTCTTAAAATGATTTTCAACTGACTTTAACTTAAAATGACCATGGTTATATATGCATATGTAATATGCACGTTGGCAGAAAATATGTATTAATATCAGAATGTTCCAATGGAGGGGCCATGAGAGCACTTTTGGTATTTTGGCCGACAATTTGGTAATCCGGCCGACAGGTGATACTGATGTGTGATTCAGTGTTTCCACTAATTTGAATATATATATATATATATATATATATATATATATATATATATACAAACATACACACACACAATTCTGCTCTTGTGCGGACTAGTCCGCATTTTAAGAATGCGGATCGAATATATGTCACCTGGTGGTGACCCAGAAAAGAGAGAGTGTAATTTCTAGGCGCACAATTGGGTGACACATATCCGGTCCGCATTCTTAAAATGCGGAGTAGTCCGCACAAGAGCATTATTATATATATATACCGGTCCACATTTTAAGAGTATGGATCGGACATGTATCATCTGACATTGAGCTCAGAAAAGAGAGAGAGCGCGCCTGTAATTTAGCCTCCAATTTATCGGCCCATCGCGAGGTGACACATGTACAATCCGCACTCTTGTGCATATCAGTCCGCATTTTAAGAGTGCGGACCGAACATGTGTCACCTGGCGGTGAGCCAGAAAAGAGAGAGAGAGCGCCTTTAATTTATCATCTTATCGCCAAGCGACACATGTCCGTCCGCACTCTTGTGCATAGCAGTCCGCATTTTAAGAGTGGGGACCGGACATGTGTCACCTGGCGGTGAGACAAGAAAAGATAGAGAATGTGCCTATAATTTAGCCGATAATTTCTAGGCTCACCGATATGTGACACATGTTCGCTTCTCATTCTTAAAATGCAGACCGGTCCGCATTTTAAGGGTGCGGACCGAACATGTATAACCTAACGGTGATCACCGCTAGGTTACACATGATCAATCCGCATTCTTAAAATGCAGACTGGTCTACACAAGAACAGTATTGTATATACCAATGTGGTTTTCACAAATTCCCTAATTTTAAATCAATTTCAGTTCATCCGTAAAATATGCAATTACATGTCAAAAAAATCAAGTATGCACGTGACACAAAATTTAGAAAAATTCCCCGAAGGGAAAAACCTTTATTTCTAGAACTTTGACAAGTTTATAAGACCATTGACCTACATACTAGGGGTGTTTGCGGTCCGATCTGGTTCGATTTTGAGGTATTTTTTTAACCGGATCGACTTAGTCGGTCCTCTAAAAAAGTGGATCGAGATCGGACCGATAATGTCGGTTAACCCACCCTAGTCGGTTCGATTTTTTATAGGATCAGTTCGGTCTAACCCGTCGATCCTCACATTAATGAATTACATAATTTATAATAATGAAAATATACCGGACTCTATTTTTTCCAAATATTAAAAACTAAAAAATATCAAAATTTGCAATTAAAACAAACCTAGTACTCATCAAATTATAATTTAAACTAATAAAATATTGAAATATATATTTCCACTATTTATTTATCTTATATAAATACATATATGTGTAAAAATATATAATTTTATATAGAGTCGGTCCGGGTTGGTTCTAATAGGGTTTTAAAACTATAATCCGTGGACCGGACCGACGGTCCTCTAAAAATATAAATCGAGACCGGACCGATTAAGAAAAAAACCGAAAAAAATAGTCAGTTCGGCTCGGTCCGTCGGTCCAGTCGGTTTTTTGAACACTCCTATTACATATAACTTGATAATCTCTCATAAGTGTAACACATGGTGTCTTCGTCAAACCATCAAATCATTGGCTATAAATCAGCAATGGTTCACACGCAGCTATGCCACAAGGACATTCGGTCCAGACACGCAGTCTTCAGCAAAGAATCAACGCGCAGAAAATGCTCAATGAGACACAATCATAAACTTCGTAGCGACTCACTCCACAATAGCACTCAGCTCTCGATTGTAGAGCTCTCCCCACAAAGGATGAGTAATAACAAAGTATGTTCTTTGTGTTCCAAAACAACTCACATAAAGATTGAAATTTAGTTGTGAATTGTAAACAAAAAGGGATTAAAAACCCTAAAAGGAGAATACCTAAATATGCAGTTTTGTGCAGAATAAAAACGTCAGGTCTCTCAATGAAAACAAAGTTGGAAAAGCCTATTTATAAAAAGACTTAAGGCGGTGGGTCGCTCAAACGAGATCCACTGTCGTTCGAACGACAAGAAAACTTAGCGCGACACGCCATGTCGTTTGAACGACATTAGATGTCATTCGAACGACCTATCAAATGAGATTTTAAGCAATGATTGTAGATAATTTTGATACGAACGTGTGGCCACTAGTTTCGTATTTTTCTGTTTTTTTTAATTAGTTATGACTTTTCTACGGAAAGGAGTCCGAGAACAAAATCTTTAGATAGAATGAATTCGAAAAAAAATTAATAAAAACATTTGAAGCTCCACTCCAACACTTAGAAAATATTTTATCAAAAATAATCCCAATACTCTAAGTGCGTTGTTAAGGTACTCTAAAACGTAACCTTACCAAAGTTAACCTTACGGAGACTGTTTGTTGAAGAACCTTAATTATTCGGATCCATTTTGAATTGAATGTGATCTTGAACTTCTTCGGCGGTGTAGCGATATATGACATATAAATTGATAACAGACAAAAATGTCCTTACAAATGTCCCTCTATGTCTATGCCGGTACAAAATAAAAACATCTGAATTATCAATGAAAACATGACCTATACAAATCTACCCTCCCATGAACCCAAAACTCAAAAGGTAAATGACAAGTCTTCAAACTTTTTCAAACTTCAACAAAATTTAAACATTCTTTGTCAACATCAGGGTGTGCGATCCAAAAATCTTCAATTGTACCTACACACATAAGAGAAAGGAAAAACCTCGTAACATATCCAGTTTGAAATGATATAAACATAAAACATGTAAGCATAATCAAATCTCTCCCATTCTTAAACTCCCCCATAATATCATAATTCGTTCTCCCCCTTTTTATTTGTCCAAAATAGACAAGGAAAAGAATAAACCAAATAAATCAAATCGGGGTATCACGGTAAACAAGTCAAACAAATATGACCAACGTGCTCAATGAAGGATATGCTCTAAAAACTTCACAAACTATTTTTTATTTTTTATTTTTTTATACAAAAGTGTTACAAACACACCATGAATTCATACTAAGATAACCAAATCGTGGAAACAATATGAATGGGTGTGAACATATTCGATAGGAAATAAAAATCAATCACGTCATATGTGCACGATGCATATTGTGTATTCCTAACGAATGATCATCAAAATCGTCCTTAGGTATAAAAGTGCTGCATTTAGATGGCATCGTCTTTAATCAAAATCAACAAATCAAAGTCTACATGATATTCACACCAATAATGTCTAAAAAAAATTAATGTCTTTTCAAGACTTTTTAAGGACGTGCAAAGACGTTTTAGTTCTCCAACCAAAGTCCCTCATATATATATTTTTTAAAGTGATCTAAATTCTCAAACATTGGAGAATTGGTGAACAAACCTAATGGTCCCCTTTTGGCATAATTTTTTATATTGCCATTAAATTTTTCGACGCTCTTTTAAACCTCTTTGGACCCCGGATAATTAAAATACCTCAATTTTTTAGGTCCAATTAAATGGTGGCTTAATCGCAAAGGATATATGTGAAGATTTCGTAGCCCTTCACCATTTTTAAAATTCACAGAAACTCACGAAAAACGGTTTAAAACATTCACACCATTTATTATCTTGTTTTATCGCATTGGGTTCATTTTAATAGACATAATTGAGATAAAAACACATAACCAACATGTGATTCGACAAGAACAATATTCAAAAAAATTTGTGCTTGTGTGCATCAAAGGAAATAATGAGTCAATCATGTATGTAATAACACTTAATTACATGTTAATGACTCCAAACACTATAAAGCACATGAATGACATAACATATTATCTCAAAATACTATCAAATAGTCACATGAATATGGTATAATTTTGTGACTTGGTCATCCTAAAAGCCAGTTCATATAAGGTGCAAACAAAAAATAAAACTCGTTTTGAATTTTTTAAATATTTTATGAAAATAAAATCTTTTTGACTTTTTCAAAAGTTTTTATACAAAAATTTAATACAAAAAGTACATGTCAACACATTAGCAAATATATATCATGAAACCACAACTAGTTTATGATAAAAATGCAGACATAATCATCTATAAGATATAGATAGAGAAGAATCATGTGAAAGCAACGGAGAATAAAGTAGCCTCACATCTAATGCCTCTAAAAGTGATTCCCTAACCCCAAATAGGTGTGAAACGTCGTGTGGGTGGTTTTGGGAACCAAGGGAACACTAGATTTCAACTTTCTAGGACTTTTTCGAAGATCGAAACAAAAATACCTAAGGTGACGTTTCCTATCACAATATGAACATGCGAAAATGGGTAGAATGACACTTATGGGTTGACATTTTCTAACGTCCTTGGGAATAATTTACCCTCTAAAACAAATAATGGTCTTGGCTTTAGCAATGGAAGCATTAGAACAAGACGATCCATTACAATCACTACACATACTACTCGAGTCTTTCAAATCATTTTTCAAGCAAAGAATTATACTCTTCCAAAGTTAGGGATTTCTTTTTCAAATTATCATTTAAACTTAATAGTTTATCGCTCTCACCCTCAATTAAAACAAACTTATCCTTAAGAGTCTCTTTACGTGCCATAAAATTATCGATTAATTTTTTATCCTCGACAGCACAAACGGGAACCCTAGAATTTTTTAAGTCCTCCAATTCTTTTTCTAAAACTAGGACTTTATCATAACTCTCCTTTTTGGAAACTTTTAAAGAATCAAAGTCAATGCACAAATTACTAAAGTGTTCAAGATAAATATCTCTTTGAGTTTGAAACGTTTGAAAATATTCAAACTAATTTTTAAAAAGAGAATTTTCTTCTTCCAAACTTTTAATCCTTTTGCAAAGTTTCAAATTCAAAAGAGTTAATGTTTACGCAAGGTCGTGAACTTTATCAAACTCATCTGGACTAATAATATCAACAGTATTAGAATCCATCGAGAAAACAAATCAGGAGAGGAACACAAATAACCACAAATAAATCGCACTACAGGTTCTATACCATAAATTAGTGCAACAAGCTCCGATACCAATTTGAGAATGCAAAATATTAATTGGCTCTGTGGTTTTCAAAAATTCCCTAATTTTAAACCAATTTTAGTTCATCCCTAAAATATGCAACTATGTGTCAAAACAAATCAAGTAAGCATGCTACACAAAATTCAGGAAAAATCCCTGAAGTGCAAAACCTTTATTTCTAGAACTTTCACAAGTTTACAAGACCATTGACTTACATACAACCTGATAATCGCCCACAAGTGTAATGCACGGTATCTTCGTCAAACCTTCAAAGCATCGGCTAGAAATCAGCAATGGTTCACAAGCAGCTATACCACAAGAACACCCAGTCTTCAGCAAAGAATCAACACTCAGAAGATCATAAATGACACGCAGTCATAAACTTCATAGCGACTCACTTCACAATAGCACTCAACTCTCGGTTGTAGATATCTCCCCACAAAGGATGAACAATAGCAAAGTATGTTCTTTGGGTTCCAAAATAACTCACATAAAGATTGAGATTTATTTGTGAATTGTAAACAAAAAAGGATTAAAGACCCTAAAAGGAGAAAACCTAAATCTGCTATTTTCGCAGTTTTGTGCAGAATAAAAACGTCTGGTCTCTCAATGAAAATAAAGTTGAAAAAGCCTATTTTTAAAAAGACTTGAGGCGGTGGGTCGCTCAAACGAGATAGCATGTCGTTTGAACGAGATCCACTGTCGTTCGAACGACAGGAAAACTTTGCGTGACATGCCATGTCGTTTGAATGACATTGGATGTCATTAAAACGACATTGGATGTCGTTCGAATAACCTATCAAACGAGATTTTAGGCCATGATGGTAGATATATAATTTCGATACGAACGTGTGGCCACCAGTTTCATATTTTTTTTATTATTTATGATTTTTCCATGGAAAGGAGTCCGAGAACAAAATCTTTAGATATAATGAATTAAAAAAAATTAATAAAAATATTTAAAGCTCGGCTCCAACACTTAGAAAATATTTTATGAAAAATAATTGCAATACTCTAAGTGCATTATTAAAGTACTCTAAAATGTAACCTCGCCAAAGTTAACCTTACGGAGACTGATTGTTGAAAAACCTTGATTATTCGTATCCGTCTTGATGGGAATTTGATCTTGAACTTCTTCGATAGTGTAGCACTATACGACATATAAATTGATAACGGACAAAACTGTCCTTACAATATATATATCAAGGTTCTAAAAAAATGCGGGCGTAACCATGGCGTTGAGGCCAAGCCTTAAGCCTTAGAAGTCTAGGCGAACCTTAGGCGTAAAAAGGCGTGAAAAGGTGTTTAGGCATTTTTAATATATTTTAACATTTTTAACTATAACAAGGTTATTAAAAATACTAAAATGGTACATACCTTAAAATATGTCTGAATATATGAGAACTAAAATACTATTTCTTTAAATACTAAGAAAAAAATAAAAAGAAAAAACATTCGTTTTTTTACGAGAGGCAGAGAGGTTTGGGATACCAATTGTCTTTTGATTGTTTTAAATGATATATTGGTCCAGTTTAAAAAAAATTCTTGAAAAGGCGATATAGTTTCACTAAAGTATTTTTGGTTTAAAAAAAAGTGCACGGCTTTTAGAACACTGATATATATATATATATATATACACACACACACACACTAGCGGATACCCATGCCTGAAGGCACGACGAAAAATTTCAAAAGTACATAATCGGGAAATCGCAAAAATTTTGAAATTTCGTAATCGCAAAATGACAAAAATATTGTTCCCCAAAAAAACATCTATCAATCGTTCCTCAGTATATATAAGTGCATAACTGCTACTTGTAGCTTAACTTTTTTACGCCATACATTTAATTGTGTGGTACTTGATACAACTATTAACATATATTATTAACTGTTACATGATTATATCACATTCAGACTTTATTTAATATAATTGTTACTATATATATAGGAAAAATTAAATAAAGATTAATATTTGTGCGATGAAGTTGTCAATAAATGAATTTCCCAACTGAGAACAAAATTAAAATCACTTGGATAGGGTAAAAACGATGAAATCTAAATCTCACTAACCACGGGATAAAGATCTTAAGCATTAGTAGTTAGGTATGTGTATAAAATGAAGACCCATAATGAAGTACAAAATATATTGCGATAATTATAGTTACACACATAGGATCTCATTATTTTTTTTCCAACGAACAAATTATATACTTAAGAATCCAAGCTGACACAAAAAATATAAAAACATGAGTATTGCTTGAAAAAAGTATCTTGAATTGCACAATACTAAGTGCACACACAAACTCTATCCTAGAAAAACATAACAAGATCAAATTTTTGACAGCACCCTAAAGTCATGTACAAACAATATAAAATTGATCTACAATCGATGTTCTGATCACATACACAAGTCACTCAAATAATAGGCTTAAAGTTAGCATAAAAATAGTTCATATTGATAACCTACACCATATATGCATACTGGTAAAAATGAAAATGTTTATTTTAAAAGTAATATAAGTGATATGCCCAAAATGTACCTGCCAGTTCAGAGAAATCAAGATCGACCTTGATGACGACCGAGGTAACAAGAGAGAAAGAATAACCATCAACGACGTCATCCTTCATCAGGTCAGCCATGGCCGACGTTACCAGCACCGCCTCAATTGAGCATCTACCGAGGCCTACGTGACTCGTGGGATCAACTATCCATCAGGTCGTCCTTAGCCGATGTTACAAATATCACTTGAGAGCCAACAAAAGCCTCATAGGCACAATCGATAATCACCAAGTCATCATCGGCCTTAGCCGATGTTATACCTCATACCTAACCTCAACCAAACATCCTGGCCGAGGTGTTCAGGGAACTTTGATCTCAAACGATGACAGGGTCGTATTCCGCCAACCTCATCCTCGCCAAGTCCGAGGTTAATACCAAGCGAAGATAGCCGAGCATTTACATGCATACATATGCCTTGGAACACGTGGACAAGTTTGTTATAACTGAATCATTCCCTCCACATGAGGGAATATTGAGGTCATCATTACTTAGTTGAGATCAGCCGTGTGTCACCCTTGCACTAGTTGGATCTCCATGCACATGCTCATTGCATGCTTGAGGGATACAATACACCCCTTAAGAACTATATATAGAGGTCATCCTCTACCTTGTAAAAGGATCCAAAATTGCAACCCTAGCTGAAACTCTGTTATTTTACACAGTAAGAGAGAGAAAGCTTGAGAGATTGTATCCATGGCCATTAGTGCCTTATTTTAGTGATATTACTCACACACTCACAACGGACGTAGGACAGATTGGCTGAACCACTTATATTCAAGTGTTCATCCTCTTCTCCTCACCTCCTTCTACTATATATACAAATACTCTTGTGCTGCCATTGTTGTCACCTTACCTGGTGGTGCTATTTCAAGCATCATCATTTTTGGCACCGCTTGTGGGAATGAGAAACTGTCTCATCCTATTATTCTTCTTAACCTCAACGAAAACTCTGGTGGTGAACCAGGCCTCACCCCTTTCGTGGAGCCATTTCACCATTAAAAGAGGTCCTTTAAGGTATTAAGCTCATCTTCCTCACAAGCTATTTGGTTTTAACATATGGCACCGGAGTTTCCACCACCTCCTCCACCATCTGGTGCTGGAGGACCTAGTTCCAGCCAGGCACCACCCCAGTCTGAAATGGATGAGTTGGTAGCAGCCTTGTGGTCCTTAGCTGCAATACAGCAAGCAATGAAGGAACAATTTACACAGCTCAGTCATGAGGCAACCTGAAGTCTTATCGGAGATGATTACTCTGGCGGCTATTCAACCTCTTCTTGAAGCCAGGGGACCACCCCCAGGCACTGCGAAAAGACCAACCTACTCCTCAACGGAGGAGGGATGTTGCTGACCCTAGGCTTTTACGTTTGGGGAGGCAAGAAAACCTTGCCCCAAGGATAAATATGACGACCTGGAGGAAGAAGATGTCTCGAAATACTGCTAGGAACCTTATGAGGTTTCCAACAACACGGTATGTCCTATCCAACAGATCCGATATTGCGAGGGCCGAAGAGATGGTGGTTCCCAACAAAGAGGGTCATCTATTGATCGATTAAGCAGAGTGTCGACATTTGAAAGGCTAAACCCAGTTAATGACCTAAGGCAGAGGTTATCTAGGTCGAGAAGTGTAACAGGCTCACAAAGGGAAGATGGGGTACATCGTCCTCATCACTGTCGACCCCAGCAAGGTCGAGGCAAGGATCAAGAAGAGGTAAAAAGCCGACATTATGCAGCAGCTGGGGAACCCTCAGTCCACCCCTTGGAGGTGGATGGGGACAACCTCGGCCAGATCGATGTTGCAAGGCCATGGAATAACTCCATGGAACGTCTTGAAGAGAAGATAGGGAACCTCATCACAAGCAGAGACCCACTGCAAAGAGGTTTCTCGGAGTAGAAAGGATAGTGAATTTCCCAACCCCTATGCATCATATTGAGATGTACCAATCTGCAACAGACATTTTCTCAATCCCAGACGAGATGAGGTGCCGAGCCTTCTCTAGGACATTGATGGGAGCTGCATATATTTGGTTTACCTCTCTTTCGAAGAACTCTGTTGAGAACTTTAAGGGCTTGGCTGAACAGTTTATTCAGAATTTTTATTTTGGGGTAAGACCTCAAAAGAAGACCACTCATCTAGTGTACATCAAGCAGGGAAAGAATGAGATCCTAAGAGACTACATTTCAAGGTTCAACAAAGAGAAATTAGATGTGGAAGATTATGAATAATAGAATATAGCTATGACAGCCCTAATTGGAGGACTCCATAAGGGGAAGCTACTGTGGAAGCTTGGTAAAGACCCTCCAAAATCTGTGGCTGAGCTATTAGAAGTAGCATGTAGGGTTATGAACGCCAAAGAGGCAATGTGTGCAAAATATGAGGATGAAAATGGAAACAACAGTGGAAGATTCGGAAAGAAAAATGATGGAAAGAAGAGGTCTGTAGACGATAAGTTTACACACTATACTCCTCTGACTGTGAGTTATGAACATATCCTCAATGAGATAAAGAATGACAGGTCCCTAAGATGGCCGAAAAAGCTGAAAGCTCCTCCACATAAGAGGAATAAGAACCTATGGTGTGAGTTCCACCAAGATCATGGCCATGTGACCGATAAATGTTTTTCCTTGAAAGATGAGATCGAGAAGATGTTAAAGTCTGGGAAGCTCATAAGGTACATGGATGAAAGAGCTTCCAAGGGGGGGAGACATAACCCTAAGAAAAAGAGAAATGACAGATGTCATGAAGATGCCCCGAAAAGAAGAGATAAGGACTCAGATGATGATGATGACGATGACCTTGACCTCCCACCCAAGGATGATGATGCCCATGTAAAGAGGGTTGGAATGATCTCCTTTGGTGTTAACACCATCAGTAGAGGACTAGCAGGGGGTGGCTCGGAAGTAGCCGACCGCAAAGCTCATGTGGAAGAAGCAAAGTCAGTGACCAAGGTGGAGGTTGTGAATCTAGCGTCTTCAGAGGCTAAGAAGAAGAGAAAGAAGGTGGATATGGATACTCTCATAGTTGGGTTCTCCCAACTTGATTTCAAAGTTATCTTAGCACTAGACGATGACCCTTTAGTAATCACCACCAGGGTGCATGGGTGTGAGGTCCAGAGAATCCTCATTGACTACGAAAGCTTCGCAGATGTTATGTTTTGGCCTTGCTTCAAGAGCCTAGGCCACAACAGAGCAAGGTGTAATACCCCGTATTTTTATTGCCTTGAATTATGAGATTTATTAAAATTAATTTGGGATAATTAATTGGAAAATAATCCGAATTTAAATGATAGCGAGACGAGAGTTAGTATTTGATTATTATAATGTTGTTGAATATTACTGAGTGATTATGGTAATATGTGATTATTGAATATATTAAAATTGTCGTGAGTTGAAAATACGGCAGTTTCGGTAATTAAGTTGGGACCCAATTTAATGGATTTAAAAGTATTTTATTTTTATTTCATCCTTATGAGCATTTTGAGTGCGCCAACGTATCCGTAAGGTTCGAGATAGTCAAAAAACACTAGTCGGGGGTTTAGTTTGGGTCCCGGGGAATTTTTAGACATAACCGGCAACCCGGGAGAGTATTTTAGTCATTCCTATTTTTGGGTAAACAGTGACCCACGAATTTTAGACAGTTAATATCAGACAACACTTGAGTCCCTTAGGGTTTCTCAACCAAAAATCATAAATGGCCATTAGAGTGGAAGAGAAGGAAGTTTCCAATGGAGAACCACCACTTAGAGACTTTTGCACCACCGGATAGATCGAAAAGCAAGGATCATCCCCATACCATCTACTTCATCGGATCAAAATCTTCATTTCCAAGCAAGTGATTTAACTTTCAATAATTTAGCGCATATATCATCCATGTTAGGTTAGAATTGAAGAATAACCTTGAATATTGATAAGTAAATGGATTTGAAGAGTTAAAATCGTAATTTGGGTAGGTTTTGCATGTAGATTAACTTCTGGGATTTTAGCATCCACGAAATCATGATCCATGTGTAGAGAATTATGGAATTTTATTGAATTAGTTAGTTCTCTTGAAGAAATAGAAGAACTAGGGTTTTTATATATAAATTTAGTAAATTGATCCAAGAATTTGATGTCCTACTATAATTTGATGATTCTAAAACGTGGGAAATGATGCAAACATGTTGGTATGATAATTAGTATACTTGGTTGGGAATTTAAGACATTATAATGAATAATTAAAGGTGTAAAAAGAGGAAAACCCGTAGCTGTTTAAGAAAATCTGGGCTGATACCTACTTGATCGATCAATCGACTCAAGAATGTCGATCGATCAATCGACTCAAGAATGTCGATCGATCGATGATCGATCGATCGACCCCTTTTCTTCGATCGATCGACCCCTTCTGATTTTTGGCAATTGTTTTCCCTTAAGGATTAATAAAATCCCAAGGGCAACGATGATTCTTAGGATGTTTAAATTGATATTTTGGGATTTATTTAAGGTCAGTAGGGTCTTAGTTGAAGCCCGAAAAAATGTATTACCTTAGGGATTTGAGTACTATTGCTTACGAGGGACTATCGAGTGATTTACGATTAGAAATCGTTCAAATTGAAACTATAATTGGAATAAACACTGAGGTAAGGATAAGAACAGTAATAGAGGGGCTTTAAGTCACTAAGATAACATTATAAATTAATAAGAGGCCTAGTAACCTTTTGGGGTAGGTTTAGGTACTCAAATTGACACGACGAGAGAGAGTTATCAAGTTAAACATATAATTACATAAGATGTTCGGGATAATCTTACTACGTACGAGAATTACTAGATAGAATGTGAATATCTATATTGAAATATGATTACTAAGGTTGTGTGAATGCCTAGTGTATGGATTTCTTATGTGTATGACATACCTACCATACTTGCTATCACGGGAGGTTACTTTTTGGAAAAGGGCCATCTTATCTATGTGTGCCTTCGGGGGGATTTATATTTGTACCTTAAGGACATAGAACTGTGAATGATTTATTTGTGAGTTGATAAGTCAGTTGACCACGGGAGCGTAGGTATCTGCATGACCCATGGGTATGTGAACTATGTTCGCCTCTAATATGTGTGATTTTTATTTAGACGATTCCTGAGTTATTCCGAACACGTGATCCTTACGTAAGTGATGTACATGGATTTGATAGCAGAGTATGCGTGCACCGCAACTTAGCCTATGGGTGCCATATATACATTTATGTACTGAGAGTGATATACTTATGTACTTGTGACTGGTTCCTTGTTACTTAGTAGATGTGAATAACTAAGATATTTGAATGGGCTAAGAATGAGAATTTAATTAACACTTCAGATAAGTAATTTTAATGAATGCGAATATGGGTTATGAATATAATTGGTTGGATACTAAGAGTAGACATCCTATGGTAGAATGCGAAAGCGAAAGTGGTACAGGCTAGTTATTTAGCGGCTTAACTAGGATGGGTTAAGGGAATACGTTAGGCGTGCACATTAGTTGAGAGGTGAGAAACTCATGTGAGAGTACGCAACTAACGTGTGTATAATATGTGTTGTTTAATTGTAATTTAAACACTTGCTAATCTTTTAAACTGTTTTCACCTCGGGCTATGACCCGTTTTCCTCCAAATCTATTTTGTTTTGTAAAAATATTATTAGGTGCCCAGCCACAGGGACGCCAAGCATAGGAGTTCCATTCTGATGATGTGTTGTAGCTGCTGTGGAAGCTACAGGATCTTAGTATTATACGCCTTCATATTTATCCTTGGTTCCTTTAGAGTCATTTGTATCTGTTAGGGCCTGTCGCCCATTCTTATTTAGAGGTTGTAGTTACAGTCTATCATTGTATCGGTTATTGGTTTATTTATTCAAACTCTTGTATTGGAACTTTATTTACCATCTCATTATTATTGGAGTGTTTACTCCAGACTCAGTTGATTTCATTTCGTTGGTTATTCATATGAGATTGTTTATGCGATTGATGGTTAATGATTTAATTATTGGTTAATTGATAACTTAATTAATAAAATTTGACATCTCTCTTTTTAAATATTAGGTGGCTAGTAATTAATTAAATATTTTACGACAGTAATGCTAAGACTAATCCAACTTGATATTCTGTATTATTTTAATAAAGGAGTAGCTACCCGCTATTTAATTAGATGGGGTGTCACACAAGGCTTGTACCCTATCATCATCCATTGATCGGCTTCAGTGGAGAGAGAGTCCATCCATTTGGCATGGATGAGACGGATGTACGAATGGGTGACGAGTGGCCTAAGAGGTTGACTAGGAAGATCAATTTTTTTGTGATGGATGAAAACGTCTTCTCGGCCTACAACCTCATCCTAGGACGAGTATCCCTAAAGGAATTTGAGGTCGTGTCCCAAATGCTAAAATTCCTGACCCCCTATGGGGTAGGGGAAGTGCAAGGTGACCAGACTTAGGCAAGAGAATGCTACTTCAACTCTTCAGAAGAGAGAGAGAGAGGCCCATAAGAGAGCAACAACCACATATAACCTTGATACACTTAATCCTAGGGATGAAACAAAATTGAAGAAGGGAGAGGCCGTGGAAAAGGTAGAATCCATCGTCCTCAATGAGGGTGAACTGGAAAAAACTGTCCAAATAGGCAGAGCCCTAAAACTCGAGATCAAAGAAGAGCTGATAAGATTTTTGAAGAAGAGGCAGAGTGTATTCGCTTGGAGCCATGCAGATATGCCTGGTATCAACTCGAAGGTTATGTGCCATAAACTAAATGTGGCAGAAGACACTAAGCCAATCAAATAAAAATGAAGAATATACTCCAAGGAAAAGTATGATGTCATCAGGGAAGAGGTCAGAATGTTAGAAGAGGCAGAATTCATTAGGGAGGTCATATACCCACAGTGGTTATCTAACACCGTCATTATGCCCAAAGCTAATGAGAAATGGAGGATGTGCGTAGACTTCACTAATTTGAACAAGTATTGCCCTAAAGACAGCTTCCCCTTGCCTCGAATTAATCAGATGGTAGATGCGACGGCAGGATATGAACTTATGAGCTTCATGGATGCGCATTAAGGGTATAATCAGATCTTCATGGATGCTGAAGACTCAGAGAAGACATCGTTCATCACCAATAAGGGGACCTATTGCTACAAGGTCATGCCCTTCGGATTGAAGAATGCAGGTGCCACGTATCAACGTCTTATAAATAAGATATTTGAAGGTCAAATTGGCAAGACCATAGAGGTATATATAGATGACATGTTGACAAAGAGCTTGAAGGCTCATACTCACGTAGTCGACCTGGAAAGAACTTTCGACACCATAGATTTATACAGGATGAAGCTGAACCCTGCCAAGTGTGTCTTCGGAGTAGGAGCTGGAAAATTTCGTGGATTCATCATCAATCAAAGGGGAATAGAGGCCAACTCCAAGAAGATTAACACTTTGCTTGAAATGAAGACACCGAGAACTATAAAAGACGTTCAAAGGCTCACAGGGAGAGTTACTTCACTCAACAGGTTTGTTTCTAGAGCTATGGACAAGTGTCTTCCCTTTTTTAAGGTGCTTAGAAAGGCCTTAGAGTGGGACGATGAGTGAGACAAGGCCTTTAAGGAACTCAAGTCCTACCTCGGATCGAATTGGGAGAGTATGACATTGTTTATCAACCCAGGGTGGCCATCAAAGGGCAGGCACTTGCAGACTTTGTTACTGAGTTTACATGGGGAGAGGCTGAGATTGAGAATTTTCCAAAGGTGGCAGATGAGTAAGACAGTAACCTCTTCCAAAATCCAAAAGAGGTTATGTCCAGTAGAGATGGAAAAGGGGTAGATGAGAATGAGGAAGACAAGTACCTCTTCAGGTAAGGGACCCTATCAGAGGGAAACTTCTCTTCAAATGAAGACATATGGAACTTTTTTGTGGACGGGTCATCTTGCAAAAGCGGTAGTGGAGCAGGGCTAATAGTGTCAGCATCGAGTACGCACTGTAATTCAACTTCAAAGGATCGAACAACGAGTCTGAGCATGAGGCTTTGATAGCAGTCCTCTCCTTGAGAAAAGCTCTTAGTGTTGGGCCAACTCCTAGTCTATAGTGATTCAAGGATGGTCGTCAAGTAAATCTTGGGAGTATATGAGGCTAAGGATAAAAGGATGGAGAAATACCTGAAGAGGGTAAGAATAATGCTAAAAATATTTAAAGAGGTGAAGATTAAGAGGGTACCCCGGCTAGATAACGGCCGGGAAGATGTACTAGCAAGATTGGCCTCAGCAACCAGGACAAAACATCAGAAGAATGGTACTAGTCAGAATCCTGCTCAAACCAACCATTGAAGAGGAAGAGGTTGCCACACCATGCCTCAATTTGAATCTAGGAGCCTCTTGGATGGACCCTCTTATCAGATACATCAGATAGGGAGAGCTGTCGGAGTCAAAGTTGGAAAGAAGAAAGCTAAGATACACGGCTGCCAAGTTCTCAATTATAGGAGACGTCCTTTATAAAAAAAGGATTTTCTACTCCCTCTCCTCAGATATGTCCATCCCACAGAGGTCCCACACGCCCTGTAGGACGTACATGAGGGGTTTTGCTCCAGTCACATAGGAGGAAGACCTTTAGCTAAGAGGATAGTTACGAAGGAATACTGGTGGCTGACCCTAGCCAAAGATGTTGCAGCACATAAAAAGGTGTGACACGTGCCAAAGATTTTCCACTATTGCCCATCAACCTCATCAGCCTATGACGTCAATCAGTTCTCTTTGGCCATTTTCAGTATGGGGGATTGACGTGGTAGGACCTTTGCCAAGAGCTGCGAATAACTATCGATTTCTGATAGTAGCAATTGCTTACTTCTCCAAATGGGTAGAGGCTGAGCCAATTATCACCATCACCGTGCAGAAGACCTTTCAGTTCATTTGGAAAAATATCATATGCAGATACGGTCTTCCAATCACCCTCATCTCAGATAATGGGACATTGTTCAAGAATGCTTCCTTGGAGAAATACTGCGAAAGAGTCGAGATCAAGCAGTTCTTCTCTTCTACTAGCCGACCTCAGTCAAATGGTCATACTGAAGTAACGAACCGAACAATCCTTGATGGGATTAAGAAAAGGTTAAAAGAAGAAAAGGGGATATGGACAGAAGATGTGTATGAAGTATTGTGGGCCTACCGAACAACATCAAGAACACCAACGGGGGAACCCCCATTTATGACGGCCCATGGCTCAAAAGTCGTCATCCCTATGAAAGTATCACTCCCCACTCATAGGGTTCAGACCTATGACCCCGAGAAGAATGCGGAAGAGAGAAGACTTGATCTGGATTTGATTGAAGAAAGAAGAGAAGACGTAGAGATAAGACAAGCAACTTACCAGCAGAGAACTGCAAGGTTTTACAACCAAAGGGTGAAATCAAGACCTATAGCTATAGGAGATCTGGTCTTAAAGAAGACGTTACAAAAGGAAAATACTCTCCACCCGAATTGGCATAGTCCCTACAAAGTAGTCGATGAGGTTGTGCTCGAAACCTACCGGCTAGAAAATCTCGAAAAGGAACCTTTATCCAATCCTTGGAATGCTGACCACTTGAAGAAATATAACATATGATGTGGCAGTTGTTTTCTTGTAATACATGTATCATTTTATGAACAAGGCGTTAATGAAAAGAGCAGTTCATCTGTCAATACTTTATGTCATCATGCTTTTGTGGGAAATTTATGAGGTAAACATCATATTTTGATGACCTCAGACCCTAAACATCATTAATTTGGTGAAATTTATGAGGTGAAACATCATAATTTGGTGACCTCAGACCTTAAACATCATTAATTTGGTAAAATTTATTAGGCAAAACATCATATTATGATGACCTCAGACCCTAAACATCATTAACTTGGTGGCAATTTATGAGGTGAAACATCATATTTTGATGACCTCGGACCTTAAACATCATTAATTTGGTAAAATTTATGAGGTGAATCATCATAATTTGGTGACCTCGGACCTTAAACATCTTATTATGACGACTTCAGACACTAAACATCATTAACTTGGTGGCAATTTATGATGTGAAACATCATATTCTGCTGACCTTAGACCCAAAACATCATTAATTTAGTGAAATTTATGAGGTGAAACATCATAATTTGGTGACCTCAGACCTTAAACACCATTAATCTGGTGAAAGGTATGAGGGTAAACATCGTAATTCGATGACCTCAGACCTTAAACATCATTAATTTGGTGAAATTTAAGAGGGTAAACATCATAATTTGATGATCTCAGACTCTAAACATCATTAATTTTGTGAAAAGTATTAGATATTAATGTAACTTCAAACATTAATGTAAACACCATTGCATGATTTGTAAGATAACATTCAAATCGAAAGAAGCAAAATCCTCTGAATAAGATGGTATAACATGTAGTCAGAATTACAAGCTAAAAGTATGTCATCATAGTTTATAAAAATTACAGATGGAAAGTAAAAAATTGCAAGTTAAAGGCTTCACAAGCTAAGGTCAAAGGGTTTGCGACCGCAGACGTGTCTACTTGGCCGATGTTGGTAACCTCGGCTCCATCATCTTGAGGGTTGACATCCTCAGTCTCTGTAGCCTCCAATGGTGCATTCTCTACAGGAGCGGTACCTTCCCCTTCCTCCTCAACCTCTTGCAAGGCCTGAGCAAAGCGAGGATCGCTAAAGCCTAGGCCAACAAAGTCTGAAGCCTTCAAGCTCCCTGACTCGAATTCCTTTGAAGCCGCCCACTTCCCAATCGCCTTAATACCTCTTTCAAGGTATTGGAAGCCAAAGCTAATAAACTGGTCAAAGAACTTATAGTCGGCCAAGATCTTCTCAGAGGCGTCCTCACGGGCAGCTTTCACTGCAGCATCAACTTTTGTCTGAAGGATGTCATCTTTGTCCATCAGAGCAGAGGTGTGGTCCTTCTTGAGATTGGCTATGTCCTTATCCCTCTGCTTCAACTTATCTTTAGACTCATCCAACGCTGTCTTCACACGTTCAACCTCTGCATTTAAAGAGGCTTGCACCTTCTGGGCCTCTTTTCCCTTATCAACATGGGGCAGCTTCCTCAGGGTCCAGTCGACGAATTGGTACATGGACAGAATACCCTGCAATACAAAGTCAAAAATATTAGTTCAAGCTTTAACGCACATCAAGGATGAGGTTACACTTGGAATAAAAAAGTAAAAGTTTTTAAATTTTTTTACCTAGATAGACCTGTGAAAGCTAAACTCGCCCAGCAGGGGGGTATCCAAGGAGCATAAGAAATATTTGTCTACATCGGTCATCACAGAGACGATGGTATCAATTGCCTTCAACCATGGCCTATCAGGCTATCACTGATCTTAAACTGCTCCAAACGAGCAGTGAGTGCATCATTAGAGAATTTTAGGATGGAATGATCTCCTTTTGGGGCTTTGCTATTCCTTTGGTCCTCTGGTCCGGTGGTGGTCTTCCTCTTCTTCGTAGCATCAGCCTTGGATATGACGACATTTTGCTTAGGTGGGGGAGGGTAGGGGCTGCATTTCACCCAACTTTTCTCATTAACTTGATAAGGCTAAAATCAGACATCTCCCACACGTCATCAGAGATGCCTTCTGGGCGTTCTACAAAAAATATATCTGAGTTAATAAATCAGAGATAGTAAAAATTAGAGGTACAACTTACGGAAAAGTAACACTTACGAAGCTCGGTCAAAGGACTTCCCCCCAGTACAGTCTCAGAGAGGTAATAGGGGGTCATCAGATGCTCGTATTTAACTAACCAATCGTGCTCCGCTAATCTTGAAGATCCTTAGCCTTATGAACGTTCTCCTGGCTAAGCCGAGGGTTGGCCTTAGCAACCCGGGACACTTTTCCCCACCTCAGAAGTGTCCTCGGCTCCAACGATGAAGAGGTGGAATAAGGACCAAACTCCTATGCCCTTGAGTCAAAGAAATACCGTGGTTTCCAATTATGATTTGAAGTCGGTGTAACCAATAACATCTTCTTGTCAGACTTCCTAGCTAGGAAGTGGTAGTAGCTGGGATGGTTTTTGGCAGAGGATGGGATATAACATCCTGTGACCCTAACAGGAAGGTCTAAGTGATAGACTACCTTCCAAAGGATAATGGCCACAATCATCACCCTCCATGCGTTGGGGGATAATTGTGAAGGGGATAAGTTAACATGAGACAGTATAGCTCTGATCGAAGGATGGATGGGGAGACGAAATCCCAACTTAAACATCTTCTTGTACACACAGATCTCCCCTTCTCGGCCACCAAAGGTCCTCTCACCCCTCAGAGGTCTCCTAAGATTGATGGAAGGACATATCGAATAGAGGTGCCGAAAGGCTAAGAGGTCGTGCTCAGTGACAGAACTCTTTATCTCGTCTGCCTCCGAGGTGTCAACGTCACTCTCATGACCATCATCCTCATCCCCTAGAAATGTTAGCCTGGGAAGGTGTAGGAACACCACCAGGGAATCTCTGAGAGAACTCATCCCCTGTAGAAACAGACAAAGGAATATCATCAATGGGTGGTGTATAGGCGAAACTTGGCCCTATAACTTCAACATATGAAAATGTTCGTGATGTAGTAGACCCATTGTGGTACAAGACACGATTCGGGACCTCGGCCCGATCAGGGACCTGATCTTTCCTAATGGAGAAGTCCATAGACATAGGGTCAGAGGTAGACGACTCAGACGCAGACATGGGAGAATGGTCAATTGGATCCTCTGATGGCTCAGCAGGCTCAGCTGGCTCGGGGTAAATCACCTTGAGAGGTGGAAGGAAGATAGGTCTGAGGGGGAAGGCCTCAGCCCTATGATCTTCCTCTTGGAATAATTCTATCTGCCTTTGCTAAGGTCTTCTCTCTAAGAGAGGGGAAATCTTCTATAAGTTTATAAAGAGGTCTGAGCATAAGGAAGACGACCCTACGCTTGGGACTCTAAACCACAAATAAACAACTGGGAACAACTTAAAATAAGGATCAAACTTGGTTTTTGAAAGCGTTCAAACCAAGAACAATCAAGAATAAGTTCACCGAAAAACTTAAACTACCATCACAAAATGCAAGAAATGGAAATAAAAGGTTGAAAAATGGCAAAAAAAGGTAATAAGAAAAACCTGATAAAACACTAGATGAAGAATAAGAGGATTGAGAAAAGAAATCCACAAACATGACCTCGATTAAGCTCTGGAAGAGAGAGAGAGAGAATGCAGAGAGCAATGGGCGGGAAAGTAAAGAAATGAAGAAAAAAGGAGAAGATAGGGGTTTAAACCCCAAAATCGTACTAGTACAAATCCCAAAGCCCATCATTACATTGGGAGCCCAAAAGATAAAATAACATAATCACACCTTGTCAGGCACGCTATCCCCTTCAGAAGTTCACACATGTCAAAGAAATGTTAGTACACAAGAAAAACCCAACCTTGTACATGCGAACCCCTTAGTCACCTATTCACATAGGTAACTAAGGCCTAGGGGTGATTGATATGCCCAAATTGTACCTGCCAGTTCAGAGAAATAAACCTCGACCTTGATGACAGTCGAGGTAACAAGAGCACAAGAATAACCATCAACGACGTCATCCTTCACTAGGTCGGCCACGACCGACGTTACCAGCACCGCCTCAATTAGGCATCGGTAGAGGTCTACGTGACTTTTGGGATCAACTATCCATTAGGTTGGCCTTATCCGACATTATAAATATCACTTGAGAACCATCAAAAGCCTCATAGTCATAATCGACAATCACCAAGTCATCATCGGCCTTAGCCGATGTTATACCTCATACCTAACCTCGACGGGATATCCTGGCCGAGGTGTTCAGGGAACATTGATCTCAGACGATTCCAAGGTCGTATTCCACCAACCTCGTCCTCGCCAAGACCGAGGTTGATACTAAGCGAAGACAGCTGAGCATTTATAAGGATACGTATGCCTTGGAATACGTGGATAAGTCTGTTATAACTGAATCATTCCCTCCACGTGAGGGAATATTAAGGTCATCATTACTTAGTTGAGATCAGCCAGGTGTCACCCTTGCACTGGTTGGATCTCCATACACATGCTCATTTCATGGTTGGGGGGGGTACAATACACCCCTTAAGCACTATATATAGAAACCATCCTCTACCTTATAAAAGGATCAAGAATTGCAACCCTAGCTGAAACTCTGTCATTTTACATAGTAAGAGAGAAAGCTTGAGAGATTGTATCCATGTCCATTAGTGCCTTATTTCAGTGATATTACTCACACACTCACAATGGACGTAGGCCAGATTGGATAAACCATTTATATTCAAGTGTTCATCCTCTTCTCCTCACCTCCTTCTACTATATATACAAATACTCTTGTGATGCCATTGTTGTCACCTGTTTGAGCTTGTCAACACCTTACCTGGTGGTGCTATTTCTAACATCATCAATAAGCACAACTCTTTCAAAAAATATAACCTTTATATGGAAATAAAGAGTACTTCGTTCATGTAATTATGCACAAATTGTTAATGGGTGGAGGTGCAACATATATTTTCAAGGGGGTAACACAAATTCGTGATGTTTCACGAGCATCAATATTTCTGCAAAAAATTCGTTGAGTTGCCATTTAATGGCATTGTTCTTTTCAGTTGAGATATATTTCTAAGTTATCATTCCTAATAAAATGTGCAGATTTCCATTCATTATCACAACAAACTGTATAAATGCAAAAAGGTTCAATTAGTACAAAGAAATAAAAATAACTTAACAAATAACATAAGCTTGTGATTTTTTAGTTGTAAACAAATAACATAAGGTCGTAATTATTTAGACCACCAAGACGACTCAATGAGAAATACACAATTTCATAGTCTAAGAAAATGAAGAATAAATGACAATATAATTAACCACATGAAAAAGTAGTTGCAACCGCAAAGCAAATTTTTAATTTTTACGAAAATACAATAGTATGCTATTTTGTTGAACCGCACCATATGCCAATTTTTGTTGTACATAAATCTAATATCCCTGTAACACGAAGGTCAGAATAACTTTAATTGTCAAGCCACTAACATGGCTATAGTAGCAACCAAAAACAAATCACTCTAATATTGAGCCTTGTGCGTATCAAACCATAATGCCTTAACAACTCTCATATTGTCATTAGATACAAACTTGACCCTCATGCATATGACACCAAAACAATATTACAGATCTGATATGGTACGTCTGGAGCCTTCTGGATTTGTCATTTTTTTACCTTTGAGCTCTCATATGATATTTTTGACCTAATAATCTTTTTAGAGTTACACAATTAGTCTTAAACACAATCTGAAAAGAAAAAGAAGGTGGAATCAATATTATAGGAGCAGAGCATCAATAAAGTCAATCCAAATATTCAGAAACAAAAATATATTAAGGATAACAAAAATATTCAGACTCAACGATCAAAGAGTTGGTGTTTAACGCAACTTATATTCAAAAGATCATCAAACACCCATGTTAGATATGAAGAATAATAAAAAAGTTAAAGCCCAAGTATCCATGTAACCCAGGATAGTTACGACATTCAAACCCAGATTTGCCCAAGTCCAGCGACCTAAATTACCACCGCTGGCCTTCCATAGCCCAATTTCTAAAAAGAGGCCAAACCACCGACCCCCATATCCAACATCTCTGGTGCGAAACTCCACGCCGGCGAGTACCCCATCCAAAAAAATACAACCTCATACCTCCATCCAAAAGAAATACATATGAAAATCTGGCGAGTACTCTATTCAAAAAAACACAACTTCATACCTCCATCCAAAAAAACTCTCTACCCACTTCATTAATTTTTCTACGGACAGAAGAACACCCACTTCATCAAAATTCATTGATACCCATTTTTTTCTAAAACTTTAAAGACATGCGTTGGGATCTGAAAACTAATCTTAAGACAACCATAATAACACAAAAAAATATACCAATCGAGATTAAACAATTGCAATACCGACCAAAGAATACCTGAAACACCGAAAAGATATACATGAAAAACCAAAAAGATAAACCTAAAAAAAAACAAAATGCATCAGAAATTATAAAGCATTAGAGTGTAATACTAAAAAACCCACAAATGACCGTCTTCAATGTTGCTTTCGTTGGTAAGGAAAGAAAAATAAATTAAATCAAAAAATCGTTGGATTCATGAGACTACATAAAAAAATCGTTGGTACATGATTTATCAGCGTGTGTTACTGTACCAACGTGTGTTCATTTGTGGCTGGTACAGTAACGGTTTTTCTTTCTCCCTGGGTTTATGGCTGGGTTTCTGCATTGTGTAAAAATTTCGTTGGATTCATGAGACTACATAAAAAAATCCACCAAAATAAATTAAATCAAAAGGAGAATAGTGAGTAGAGAAGGAGGTACCTGACTTCTTTGGTAAGGAAGAAATGTTGTCAATCAGTAGTTCGATGGAGGATTGTTGCAGTCTGAGTGAGCCAGAAAAGATAAAGGGAGAGTACAAATATGGGGTTAAAGTCTTGTTATGGTGAGTGAGAAAATAGGAGCAGGTGGGAAGACGTGAGTGACAAAAGCCTGAAAAGGGAATAGGCAGTGTTGGTAATCGTGTAACAAAGCTTATAATCATCTAAATCTCAACCGTCCCTTTAGGGGTTTGCTGTCAAAATGAGGGAATGACTTTTACTTCCACTCGTAGGCATCCTTTTTCAGTTCCATTGTCTAATAGTGGGTGTCTCGTTAATTAAAAGGCTCGAGGTAGACTACGAATTGAGAGGTTCGAGAGATTAAGAGGCTGTGCCACGTGGATCCATATTAAACCATTAGATTCAAACTCCCACATTCAATATCAACCATTAATTATGTTATCATCTTATTAAACAGTAAAAACACCATTACTACTTGAGATGGGCCATTTGCTGCTTGAGTTATATTTTTTTACAATATTTGGTGCTTGTTTGGGTCCAAAATTAACGGAAATCGTTAGTTGGCTCACATAACCGTTAGTTGACCAACTTTTTTTAAACTAAAAAGGCCACTTTAGACCCCGACTACATTAATATATAAATAAGAATATTATAAAAATGTTTAAATGTTTTTTTATACATAAAATATATCAACCGTATTTCCACAAACAAAATAAAATTTCCACGAAATAAGAAATGTTTTCTATGAAATAAAATGATTTTCAACAAAACAAAATTTTTTCCACCCAAAAAATAATTTCCATAAACAAAAAAAAATAAATTCCACCATAAAAATAAAAAAATAAAACTGATTTTAGCCGAGATAATATATTTCCCAAAAAAAATCCAGCCAAAAAAATATTGAAATAAAACAGATTTCAGTTAAAAAAATAATTTCCAACCAAAACAATATTGCAATAAAACTGATTTCGATTTAAACAACTATATCTCCAAAAAGAATAATTTTCAGCCAAAAAAATATTATAATAAAACTGATTTCGATTAAAAAAACGTATATAAAAAAAATTAATTTCCTGCCAAAAAAATATTAAAATAGAACTGATTTCGATTGAAAATAATTTATCTCCCAAAAATTAATTTCTAGCGAAAAAATTACTATAATAAAATTTATTTTGATTAATATATATATATATATATATATATATATATATATATATATATATATATATATATATATATATATATATATATATATATATATCCAAAAATTACACTGATTTCGATTAAAATAATATATCTCCAAAAAAAATTAGAAAATATTAAATTAAAACTGATTTCGATTAAAAAATATATATATAAAAAAAATAATTTAAACAACCAAAAAATATTAAAATAAAACTGATTTCGATTAAAAAATATATCTCGAAAAAGAAATAACTCCCAGCCAAAAAACCATCCGGTCATGGAACTCCGACCATGTAACTCCAAATCCCAAACCTCCGGCCATAAAAAACACCCAATTAAAAAGATTTTCAAAACACAAAATTTGTATTCCACCCAAAAAATGATTTCCAATTACAAAATAAATAATTTTCGGCAAAAAAATATATGAAAATAAAAATGATTTCAGTTTAAAAAATTATTTTCAGGAAAAAATATTTTCAACAAAAAAATAATTTTCACACCTCCGGCCACCAGCATACTTCCGGCCAACAAACCCGAAAATTCTAAACCTTCGGCGAACAAACCTCTGTCCATAAAAAATCCTCGTAGGAGGAGAATAAGAAATCGAAACTCCACGCGATTTGGGGTAGGTGTGGAAGAAAGGATTTGAAGTTAAAATATAAAAATAGATTTGACTTATTGACAAAAGGAACAAACAATTTGGCGTAGGTGTGGATTTGAAGTACTGATAAAATATAAAACCGAATTTAAAGTTAATCATTTGTTCATTTTTTTTAAATACAATAACAAATCGCCGGTGTGGGTTTCGGAGAAGCAGAACTCGCCGGTGTGGGTTTCAGATAAGTAGAAATCACTGGTGGGTTTCGAGAAGAAGAAATGGGAGAATAAAAACTCTACCGTTGAGAGAGAGAGAGAAAGAGAGAGAGGGGAATTTTAGGGTTTTAGAAATTGATAATTGATAAAAGGGGGTACAACTATTAGACGATCGTCTGTGAAAATCGCTAAAATAACACCCGTATAACAATAATGAAACCTGGCATACCCCAAGCACTAAATATTGTAAACAAATGTATCTCAAATAGTAAATGACCCTTTTGAGATTGACTAAATATATTTTCTCAGTTTTGTGTTGAAATTAATATGTCTGGTAATTATCAATCTGCTTCACATAAAAGAATAATTATAAATCTCTTTTCTAAATATATTCGAATAATTAATTTGAAATGGTAAATATGGTTTTTATTTATTTGGAAAATGTTTTGTAAAAGTAAATACGGTTATTATTTAAAAATTATAAATATCGTTTTACACAAAAAGTATGATTCTATTTTTATAAAAAAAATAATTACTTTTTATATTAAAAAAATAAATATCTTTTTAAATTTTGTTTAGAAAACAATTATTGAAACAATTTTTTAATATTATTAAAAAAGTAAATGTTATTCGAAAGATTTTTTTACAAATAAAAAAGTCAGTTCTTTTGCTTTGTGTATATATATATATATATATATTAGCTCAAATCTGGAAATTATTCCAAATAAAATTAAGAAAAAAAAAGTGAGAATGTGATTTCTTAAATTATATGTTATGCTCTAATGCCACTTTGGTAGGGACATAGGTCGTGAAAAATTCAAAATTTTGATTTCTAAAGAGATGGTTTAAATTTAAAAATTTCTTTCAAAATTAAATTATGACTTCTTAAACTAAACTTCAATTCATGTTCAAACTATCACAAATCAAATTAAGCAAACTTAATTCAAGATTAATATGAATTTTGCACAATTAATACTTCCAACTTGAACTAAAGTATACTAAATTATCCAAATGAATTAAGTACCAATTACACCATTATTGTGATTAAACCAATGTTAACTTGTTAAACCTGAGCATGCATTTAAGTGAGAATATGCAAGATAAAAATAAACAACCACAATGCCTCGATGTACGAGAAAAACCCACAACGGTAAACCTCGGAAGGCACAGTCATAAGTCGACTAAGTACGAATTTAATACAAGGACACGGCAGAACACTTACTCAACGACTCGATGCCCTCGCAAGCCTTGATGCTCTTCGTTCCTTCAACCTCTGCCTAGTGACAATGTAGGAATCCACCTATGTCTCAGAGTCCATCGATGGGGAATATGCTACCGTCAAACATATAGAGTGCACCTTATGTACACTAACGAACACGAAATCCTATGCAAGAAACAATCCGTAGGAATGTAGGGAACAAACACGGTGCCAAAACTCTAATCTCAAAATACATTATATGTTGAGGCGTGGATCATGAAACAATTTGTGTGTAAACAAAAACATTCTTGACTTTTCTTAAATGTTTCTCTCTTTAAAAAGATGGAAAAGTTTTAAACATGGATGAATTTCTTAGAGATAATTTTTTCTCCAAAGGTTTGAAAAGTTCTCTTGGAAAAACTGTTTTCCCACACTATTAAAGTGGATGAAAAAGAGTGGGAGATTAAGAGAAAAACTGTCAAGAAAAATTGCTCTTTTTCAAAAACTGCTCTGGTCATTCAAACGACATCCAATCTCGTTCGAACAATATTTCAAACGAGAAAGCAACACAACACAAAAGATACTTCATTAGATGTCTCGTTCGAATGACCAAGAATTCTCGTTCGAATGACGTGGGAAGCTCATTCTAACGATCTGGGAAAAATCAGATAATTTTTCTTGAAAAAATTTAAAGACATTTTAAAATAGCTTAACAAAAATATTACTACCCAATGATAAATTTTCAAGGCCCAACATAATACCTGAGAGATCCTTGGAATGTTGATGATGCAACATGACATGAAACACGATATAAGATTTGATCGCTTCGACTTGGCCGCTAAGTCTTCAACAAAAATTTCATAGGCTTGAAAGGTCACAAACACAAGTTCTATCCTATAACTCAAGCAGTTTTGTCCGGAATTAAGCCAACACTATAAATGAACAAAATTGAAAATTTGTCTTTACAAAAAGGGACAATTATATTAAACTATTTTAAATTAAAAAACATGTGTTAAAAGAAGTGTTCTAAAAGACCCGCCTTGGCTCCACCTAGGCATGCCTAGGGTTGAGGCTTGGGAGAAGCGCCCCGTCTTAAGCCTTTTACAACTTATTCTTGGTAAAAGCCTTAAGGGACATTTTTTTTAAAACAAAAACGCTTTAGTGAAACGATATCTCCTTTTAAAGACATTTTTTAAAAAACGGACCAATATCTCATTCAAAACAATCAAAATAACAAATGGTATCTCAAACCTCTCTGCCTCTCGTCCAAAAAACACGCGTTTTTCTTATTTTTTTTCTTAGTATTAAAAAAAATAGTATTTTAGTTTGCATATATTCAGACAGATTTTAAGGTATGCACCATTTTAGTATTTTTAATAGTCTTGTTATTGTTAAAAATGTTAAAATATATTTAAAAAGCCTAAACTCCTTTTCAAAACTTCTGTACGCCTAAGACCCGCCTAGGCTTCTAAGGCTTAAGGCTTGGCCTCGATACCTCGGTCACGCTCCGTATTTTTTAAAACCTTGGTTAAAAGTCTAAACTGGATCCATATAATGAAAATAAAGAAAATATAGCCAAAAAACAACAATAACATAAGAATATATATGTTGTGTGTGACTATGTGAGAATATATTTATATATTTATATATCTAAGCCAACGATTGCATATTATTTCTTCTGTGTATAATAAACAAACCAAGTGTACATATATATATATTTACACAAATGAAGGGTTGCTATGCAGTATAAGGAGAGCAGTTGTATTTGTTACTGGAGCTGGTCTTTAGGAGCGGTATTTGCGTGAGTTTAAAATTCAAACCGTGGTGATCATTGTTGGGTCCGATATTGGTGGAGAAGTTACCGAGGTAGGCTTAACTCAATGGGACTGGTTTGATATAATTCTCCTGGCCTTTCATTCTATTATTTATATTATTTGTTTATTACCACAATATTTGCGGTGACATCCGTTCTTTTAGGTTGTTCGCGTTTTGCAATACAGATATAAATTACATATTTGAAGGTTTCCCTTGGCCTCTTCTTCTGGGTTTTGGTATTTCTTCTCTTTTTTTTGCTTTGCCCTTTTGTTGTATGCGTTTTTGTGCTTTTCACAGTTGGAGTATCTTATTTTCTCTAGCTGGTTTTTCAAGCCGCTCGATTTTGGTTGTTAGAAGTTTTGTTTGTAATGTTTTTCTTGGTGACAACTGTAAGTAGTTTCTTTAGTGAAATCAATTTTGATGTTAAAACAAAAATATTGTTATGTTTTCTTTTAAACCAGGAAGGCTTAATTACCGTTCGAATTTCCAAAGAAGATCAAGATTACATCTTTGAAATGCTTGCTGCAGTGTCATGGTTGGGGAACATTTCACTTAAGTAGCTGACAATGAAAATCATGTAAAGGTTGTGGCTGATGAAGGTAATATACATACTTGGTTTTTTATTATATTATTATTAGATTTTCTAGCAGCTGGGCAGCGTTTTCATTTGGAAATAAGCACACCCATGAAGATAAACCTAGACAACCAAGATCAAAATACCATTTATAAACTCTAAACATGTATTTGTTTTTTTTACTTACTTTTCTTCTTCTTTCAACTATAAATACACACACACACACACATATATATATATATATATATATTCGGCCATGCATTGCGTGGCCTGCATTCTAGTATATATATAAATTTGGTGTCTCCTCTCATAGGATTGACACGTGTACACTTTGAAGGTTAAACATTACTCAGCATCTGCTGCACATAGTTCTATGCCACGTTATGATTCCAATCCCAAAAGGTTACAATGATTGCAATTTCCAAAGACTGTTCACTGCTCCAACTGATCACCTGGAGTTCTCTTCACCTCCCATCCGAATGGGACAAAGTTATATATATGCAATTCTGCCTAAAGCATGTTCAATGGTCATACACTATTAGAAGAATGGACACAAGTATTTGTGTGCGAGTGAATTATGAACTATGAAGTAGAGAGATAATACTATCACGGGTCTATTTTTTGTCAGCATGAAATCTATAATTGGATGATACTGCAAACTTAAGGAGGGACATCATCAACTGCTGAATCCTACTTCAGATGTGGATGTCAAGGTACACACTTTCATAATCAGCTCAAAATTCCTCCACATGTTATCCCCATGTGAAGGTACACACTTTCATTATCTCCTCCAAATCTCCATTTCAAGAACAACCGAACAACCATCTCAAAGCGTATCAAATCTACCAATTATACCCATGTCAGCTGCCGTGAGATGAGTGTTTCTTGGTTTAGAAGTCCACAAAGAAAAACGAACTAATATTAGTGACAAAAGCAAAACAACAAATTGATAAAAAAAAAAATAATTGCACAGGGAGAAAATTAAGGACTTTGCAGCAAAGCCACCAAACTTTAAAGAAATGAATATATAGAATATATATTTCACGAGTATCTGCAAAGGGATTAAGCATTTCGTTTTGGTTGAAAAGCCCCACGTAACTGGAAACGATAATTGAGCGTCTGATCTTCCATACCAACAACCGTATTCCTTTTACTATTTTGTTTTTTATGTTTAAAAAGAGCATTATGATATTGACGCGGAAAGGTTTCCTCCATCATAAAATCTTTGACCACTAAAGAAAGAATGATGTTATTTCTCATCATCATTTCCTTAAAATATATTTTACCAGTATCTAAAAAATTCCTAAATGATAAATTGATTATAATTCAGTGTTTAGTATTAGGGTCCGTTTGATGATAGAAATCAGTGATTTATTAGAAAAGGTTGGAAAAGTACCGAATTAATAGATAAGTAGCTTGGCGCAATGGCGCTTTACTTTATCAGTTTCACATCTTAAACACCCCAAAAGAATTGGATTTCATAGAAAACCAAAAAAAGAAGAAAGTGCCTCACAAAATCACTCGTGTATTCTTCCACTCCTTTTTCTATTTTAATAAAACTCATTTTTCTGAGTTTACAATCAAACTCAGAAAAAAAAATCCTTTAATTATTTAGGGGAGAGTGCTAAAAAGAATCCTAAGTCATGTAGTATTTGTAATTAATCAACCGTATTTTTAAGTTCTTTCCATTATAGCATGCATCATAGAGATTCATGACTACAACGACAATCATCATAAAATTTTTATTCTAAAAATTATAGACTACCAAAAGAGAATATCTCAATATATTCTTGGCCTTCCCGCCACAAAATTTTCCAGAAAGGGTCACGACTTGCAAAATTGGTTATGTTCATTAAAAATGACAAGAACGCTATATATACATTAACACCATTTTAAATTCTCAATTTTCGGACACTCATTACAGAACATGCATATTTTAAATCATGGGGCACAACATATTTTCATAAGGAGATCTTCCTATTAAATCATGTTTGAAGGGGATATTTCTTAATAGGTCATATCATAACATTTTTTTCTCAATAGGTCCTATTTGTACTTACAGTGAATATTCACTGTATGTTTACAAATGGGACCTATTGGAATAAAAATCTTATTTCATGGGATCTGATGGAACAAAAAAAAATGTTAGAACTTATTAAACTACATATTTAATAAACGAGACTAATTGGTAAAAATCCATTTTCATAACCATGTAGGCTATATATTTCAAAGTGTAATAAAACCATGCTTAGAAATTAAAATAAAAAAATAAATAAGAAACATCTCATAATGTTCGGTGAAAATAAATTTCATTTTGTCTATCTTTCACTTCTTTAATTTTTCCTTTAAAAAGAGTAGGAGAGAAGGACGTGTGTTTATTTCCTCATTCCTTCTCACTCTGTAAAAGACGCCCTTCGTCTCCCCACCCCGTCTTCTAAAATTCTACATCCCGGGCTCTTCGGTCTTCGTAATTCTTTGACCTTCTTTCCACATACAAAGATTTTATTATTATTATTATTATTATTATTTATTCTCCAAACCCCACAATACATACTTTAACCCGATCTACTTATCACGCCCTAGCCGTTCAATTTCTTATACACATGTCTCTCTCTCTGTGTGTATATATATATACACACACATATATATCACATTCATAAACAACCTTTACCTCTAAGTATGGATTTTAATTCTGGGTTTTTCGAAGATACTTTTTCAATTTTTGGAAAAGGTTCTAATTTTTTTTTCTATTATTAGTACGCTTTAGTTCTTGTTGTATTGCAGTTGCTACTGAATAGACAAAATATGCCCATCATTTCTACCATTTCTAACCTGTACGTTCTATTTAACTCTCCTTCTTTCAAAATTATTTCCTTTGGTTTATAATTTTTTTGGGGAGTTTCGGAAATGAAAAATGCTATGTGTCCCAAATAACTCCCCCAAATCATCCCCCAAATAGCTTTAAGTGTTATACCTTATGGTATGGGTCCCGTCAGGGCACAACTCATCAATGCTATTTGGGAGAGATTTGGGGGAGTTATTTGGTACCCATAGCACCACTCTTTGAAAATTATTCAGATAGTTCTCATGAATTACTACCATTTCTCTCATTGCATGTGGTTATATTCCTTTCCTTTTTCTCTGTATATTTAATTCTTAAATGTTTATTCTTACAAATCACTAACTTGAAATTTTCCTGATGGACATTCTGAATAGTGATTTTTTTTATTGAATGAGAATTGTGGTTTATATATTTGCTTCAACCCATGTTAGTTTCATTTTATATCTATAAATTATATTTATGTCTTATTGTTTTGTATTGACTTTTTGTTACATGTGTTATTTTTAGATTGTTTCATGAGTAATGGTAGTGAAAATTTCATTTATATGTTGATTTTAAAAGATCTTAAAAAAATCAAAAGTTTAGTTTTGTGATTGATCAGGTATCTATCACAACCCCAAGTGTTCAGACTATAGTGTATCAATCCATTTGTATTTTTTTATTCACACTCCTGTAATACCCCGTATTTTTGTATATTTTTATTTAAATAATTTGAGGAATTTATTAGAAAAAATATGTTTTAATTAAATTATGCAAGTGACGTAATTTAATGCGATTATATAATAACAGTGGCTATTATATATTAATCGAGAGATAGATACATATTAAGATTGCATAATGATATTTACTAAATGCGTACACTAAATAATTGATAATTGTGGTCATACGGCATAGCGAGTGATATGTGCGTATTTTATTTAATCTCACCGGGAGTCACGTGTAGACTATTTTGAGGGGAGAAATGAGACATATATTTTAAGTGACTCAGATGATAATTTATAGGTCACGAATGATTCGAATGGATCAAAATAGTCGGAATAGGGTACCCGGGGGTATAGTTTGGGTCCTGCGTCAATTTGGGACCAAATCGGCACCTATTAAGGGCTTTTCAGTCATTTTACAAAAAGATGTGAAGGGACCTACGAAATTTAGAGCCATATATCTGATATTTAAAGATTGGGTTTAGGGATCATAACACAAAAAGGTTAGAAAGGCCATTAGAGAAAAGAGAGAGAGCCTATTTTCAAAGCTTAAAGAAATATTTTGAAGATGGTGAAGAAATCTTGTATACCAAGGCAATTGGAAAGGAAGATTGGAGAAGGAAACAATTAATCATCAACAAAGAACCAAGAAATCAGATCAATCAACCTAAAGCAAGTGTCTATTGCAAATTAAATTGATGTTATAATACTCATGTGTAGGGTTTTCATGAATAGATTGATTGTTATTGAAAAATCTTGAACAAAAAGTATGAATTGATTACATGTTTGGATATAATTTCATGTAGATTATATTTACATCTGTAGAGGATGAAAAATAATAAGAATTTTGATTGTTTCTACGGATCTAAATCTGGGTTCTATATGGAATGGAAGAGAAGAACATAAAACTAGAATCGTGAAAAAGTTTTGAGGATTTGTTCATTCTTGATTGATTTCGGTAAAGCCTTAATGTGTTTGAAATGTTAGAAAGCATCCTAAGTTATATAGAAAAGGGTTGTTATTGTTGATTTTGATTTTGGCAAAGGATTGTGGAAGAAAATGGGGAAAACGTATCTAATAGATGGGAGGTTAATTTGCAGACAAAAACGAACCAGTCCGGTCCTGGGAAAGGGTGGATCGATCCAGTTTCCATAATTTTTGAAAATTTCCTCTTTTGCCTTGTATTCCTAATTAGAGGTTGTGAATAAACTTTAGGACCTTATGAAAATAATATTGAGTGACTTATTATTTTATAGTAGGCCTACGATGGGAGTACGACTTTATCTTAGAGAGAGAATTAAGATGAGAATAGCCTTGGTTATAGTAATTCGTAATTGATCCGAGGGATGGATAAAGAATTTCGAAAATCTATTGAAACTACGTATATCAGTAGGTTAAGGATGGAAACTACTGAATTTATATAACAAATGGGTAACTAGGACCCTAGAGTTGTGTGAACACTCCTACACATACGATAGTGAGATAAATCGTAAAGTAAATAGTACGGCAAGTATGCGAGAGATATATATACAACGTACTAACATGTATTAACGGGTTGTGTGAATACCTATTGGTGCATAGTACTACTTAGGTCGTGTGAATACCTAAAGTATACTATATATAGATATTGGGGATCGAGGTATGATTATGAGCCGAGAGATATAAATTACTATTGGTGATCGAGGTAGGAGTCCGAGCCAATAACCCCTAAAATGCGATACAGGGAGGTGATTATATAGTATGTGTTTATAGTATATATTGGGTGCAAAATATATATACATAAAATGTGCTTAATTCTGTATTGGGGTCGATGATTATCGGGACCAATACACGGAAGCTCGATTTGGGGTCGATGATTATTCAAACCAAATTAAAGATAAATGATATTAGGGTCAAGGAGTATCCGGACCAATATATATATCCATAACATTTACCTTGGGGTCGAGGGATTTTCGGACCAATTTAAATTATAAGATGATTAGGGTCCATGATTACCAGGACCAATATCCTCATTTTATATATTGTGTGTGAAATATATACTTTATGATATTCTACTTACGTTCGAGAGTAGATATGTAGATTAAGAGATAGAAACTATATTTCAAGATTTATAATAGATTGGGAATATCTATAATAAATTAAGTAGTGAAATTTAATTTTGGATGTTGAATGGCAACCTTGAAATGATTTATGAATTAAGTAGTGAAACTTCAATATGGAATTTTCATGATGATTAGGCGTGAAATGCAATATGAATTAAGTAGTGAGACTTAATTATGATGATTAAACATAAAATATGTGAATGTTATATGAAAACATAATATGAATTAAGTAGTGAGACTTAATAATATGCGAGAAATGTTAATAATGAAGCGTGTTGTATGGGCGGTATGGGAGAGTAGACTTGATAAGATCGGTTATATAATTTAGTCGAGATAGCTTGGGTATGATATCTAGGTGGGATATGTATAAGAACGTTAGGTGTGCACATTAGATGAGAGGTGAGGAAACTCAAGGGAGTGTGTGTGAACCTAACATGTGTAATCAATAACCGATTTTAATTGAAATAAATTACTTGTTAAATATTTTCAAATATTTCTAGTACTAACTCTTGTTATAAAAATATTTTTAAAACCTTCTAGGTGTCCAGCCACAGGGACGCCAAACTTGATGCTTTTATTCCAAGGACTCGGAGTTGTAGCACTGTGGATGCTGAGAGGATTTTGAGTAACCGATTCTTTCGTTAAGATCTAGCATAGGATCTCACTCTTCTATATCATGTTTGGACACATGGTCTATTGTCGGTATTATAGTTTCAGTTTTGTATTAGTTTTACTTTGCCTCTTGGACTTGGATTATTACTTTATTTGGTTATTTCTGGCCGATAGTTTATTTGCCATGACTTTGATTCATTTACATATGAAGATGGTTTGGACTCTAGTATATTGTGAATGTTATTTTAGTTTTGAACTATCTATTTATCCTATTTAATTGAAACATAAAAGTTGGTCCCATGTCTTTTGAATATTAGTTTGTTAGTAAGTTTTATAAAGTTTTTGACAATGATGCTAAGAATGAACCAGATGAGATTCCTGTCTGATTGATACATGACTGATCACCCAGTATTTTATTAGGCGGGGTGTCACAACTCCTTTTATGGGGTGGTTGGTTAATGAGTGCAAGTTTTAACTAAATATTTTTTTTACTTTGATTTATATTTCTTATTCATCTTTAAAACATTTTATAATAATTTTTGTGTCTTGTCACCCATGATAAAAATTCCTTACCTATCTGATACATGGAGTATTCATTACACAGGCAAACGCAAAGCTGCCTGGCAAGTGATAAATTTTTCGTATATTTTTTTAACGTCTGCAAGGTTGTAACTTTATATAATTAGGTATGTAACATTTACCAAGCATGATACAACACTCAATGCCAGTTTATTTTCCACTCCCTTTTCATAAAAAAATCGCTATTTTTTAACTAACACCTCATTTCCTCTCATTAACACACACAAATCATTTCTTTAGAATTACACAAGTCTCTTTCTTTCTTCCAAAGTTCTATTAACGTTTCGTTTTCAGTTATAGAAATCGAGTTCAATCAAGAGTCATTATATTTGGTGGGTTTGGTTTCAGGTCTTTGCGCAGGTTCTGCAAGGGCTTCACATGCATGTAGGGTGAACTGAAGAGGTGTTGAAACACGCACATAAGAAAGGATTTTTCAAGAACGAGGGATGCATTTTTGCTGTTACATCGCATTGAGATGAGTGGTATTTCACAGTAAATGAAATCCTAAAAAAAATCACTTTTGATATTGATTTGTCTCCCTATTTTTTCCCTCTTTTGGGACGGGTATATATCAGTTGACTAATTGACGTCTTTGTTGGTGGGGCTCTTAGATTAACCTTTTTCAATGTTGACATGCAAAATATGCTCCAATTATGGAATCTAAATGTTGTTTGATTAAAAAACAGAATACTTTTGAATAACTTCGAGAAAATTCCTAGAATATTTACTCTTTAGCATATAATTTATCCTTCTTATACTTGATTTCAAGTTTTTGTAAAGATGATGTATCAATATAATCTCTCTTATATATGTTATGATATGTATGTATAACTAATCACTGTTAGCTGATTTTGATTATTTTTTTACTGATATTATTGTATAACATATTTTTTTTGATAAAAAGTTTTTAAGAATAGTATTAAATGTTTGAAGTGATTTTATGTTTCTCCATTTGTGATAGATTCTAATTTATTTTATTTTGATACTTGGGTAGTGTATGTATAATTACAATTCCTAATTTTTATTAGGATTATTTTGCATTATGTTGAATGTGTAGTTTCATATTGACTTCTTAGTGTGTTTAATTTACCATAGTTTAGGAAAGTAATACTATTAATTTGGCCTCTTTAAAGGGTATTGATTATTTCATTATATTCTTTTTCCTGCCATATAACTAAAGTATATAATAGACTATGTTTTAGGTAAAAATAAGTAAATATAAAACTGGGCTACGTTAGAAAGTCAATTAAATCAAGGAATTCAATTTTTTTGCCAACAAACTATTTTGCATTGGGTACCGACCAGAGGGTATGTGTCTATACTGATATGTGATTGATGAAGATTTTAAGAGTCGTCTTATCGTGATGGTGCAAAACAAATGACCAAAAGTTAGAAAAATGTTGAAAGTATGGATGTTGTTTTTAGATAAGTTTAAATAATGTTTTAAGTAAAATATACCAAACACATTGCAAGTGAATTATACATCACCCGTACATCGCACGGGTTGCATGCTTATATATATATATATATATATATATATATATATACACAAAGAGAGAGAGAGAGAGAGAGAGAGATTCCGGCTCCGTGCGGACACACTGCATACGGATTTTTAAAAACTAGCGCCCAAAATTTTTTCGAAGTGATTTTTATGGGTTATTAAAAATTTCAATGAACCCCAAAAAAATTACACCTCTAAAACTTTTATAAAATAAAAAAATATTTTTTTATTAAAATAAAATCATTTTTTTATAGTAAACCATTTTTTAAAATTGACTTGTTATAAAACTGTTTCTATTTTTTTTAAATAAAAAAATAGTTTTAAAGGTTTTAAAATTAAAAATATTTAAAACTATTTTTAAAACGTAAAAATTGTTTTAAAAAGTTAAAACGGTTAATAAAAAATTAATGTTAGTTTTTTATAAATAAAAATTATTTTTTTCCCTAAAAACCTTTTTTCTATTAATATATAAAAAAAATTAACACTTTTTCCTAGTTTTTATTTATAGAAAATAGTTAAAAATAAATAAATAAAATACAATTTGGGGAATAAAGTGTAGGCTTTTAAAATAAAAATAATTAAAAATACATATATTTTTTCAAATATCAAAACCAGTAAAAAAATAAATTAGTCATAATTTTTTTTAAATAACAACTTTTATAAATACTATTTCATTTATATACAATAATATTATAAAAAATGTTGAAAAGATTTTTTTTTTTTAAAATGTTAAAAAATTATAAAAGGAATGTAAAAATACAAAATTTTCAAAACAAATGCAGTTATATAACATACAGGTTCCCCGATAAAAAACAGTTTTTATAAACAATAAATTCTATTCTTTTTTAAATAGACATCTTTTAAATGAACTTTTTTATCTAAAAATATTTTTTTAAAACAGCTAAAACATTTTTTCGAATAAAAAATGAATTTGTAATTTTTAGATGATGTACATTTTTTATTTAAAAAAGTACAGTTAAAAATAGCAATTTACTAGTGCACAATTAAAGGCATACATTTTTTTTTAAAATAACGTAATTTTTATATAAAAATAGTTAAATAATATACAATTTTTCACAAAAAATATAAGGAAAAACACTTCCCTTTTAAAAAAAGAAGTTTTTAAGAAAGTCAAAACATTTTCTTTTTATTCATAAAAAAGGTTTTTATTTTTTACGAAATGTTTATTTTTAGCTAAAAAACTAATTTTTATAAATAAGATTTGTTAAGCAATAAGTAGGGTGATATATTGAACAATTTACGCTTGAAAATGAGTAAGTTAACTGTCAGGTGACGGAATCCATCCAAGTGGGGATCAATCCCCAAGTATGGAAAATTATGAGAGTTTGACTCAATAACGAGTACTTAATGGGGGATCAATCCTCAAATAACCCATTAAAAATTAAGGTTCTTTTTATACACTTGATTACAAATATTAATTAAAAAAAATGTCACAATTATTGTCATAGACTACTAAAAAACATAATTTTATACTTTGAGAAGGCCTATTACGATAGCTCAAAATAATATTGAAACAAAACCAATATAATTATCCTTTTAAAGTTATAATGCTTCGAAAAATAATTATTGTTGTCCAAATTCTACTGGTTATATTCAATACAATATTACGATGAGCAGAAAACAAATCATTCAGAATCACACAAGAAGATTATTTATGTGGTTCGATAACGTGACTATGTCCACATACGATTTTCCCTTTTTATTAGTTCAGTTCCAATAATGGTGATTACATCCCCTTTCCCTGGGGTGAGGGTAACATTTATAGAAAAACTACGATAGTTGAGCCGAGTATGGATCAATGACTAGGATAGCTATCCCATCTTTATCGGTTGTATTCCACTCCTTGACTCATGATTGGAACATTCTGTCTTACGTGTGTTCGAATTATTCTACTCATAATTGCCTCTAAACTTTTGCAATTGATTGAGGTCATAAAGGTTTGTTCACTACTTCAAATAAATCTTATTCTACTCATAATTGCCCCTAAAGTTCAGTAATTGATTGAGGTTATAAAGGTTTATTCACTGCTTCAAATAAATCCAAATTTTGGTCCCTGCTAGTGTTTGTCGTCTAGCCATACTATGGTGGGAGGGCATAGTAGTAACAATTATTAAATGTGAAGAGTCACTTTCCTCCCCAGTTTTGGAGGGCATTTTGGTAATTTTGCTCGGTCATTTGAAAGGTATGATGGTAATTTTAGTGCCCTAAAATGAAAGGGCGGTTGTATGTATCAACCGTCATTTGGGAGCTTGCTGGTAAATGATGGGATATTGGATTGAAATGTGTTCTAACCCACTAAACCCATATTTAAATTCAGTTTTGTTCATTACTCCAAATTTCTATTGTCTTCAAGAGAACCAGTGTTCCCTTTGTTGCTTCCATGCTTTAAAGTTTTCTTCCATTAATTTGTCTCTCCATCTCTATATTTTCATTATAGAATCCCATTTTTCCTTTCTATTCTTGTTTCCTATTATGAAAAATTATATATGTAATTAACAAAAATACCATTGAGCCATTCAAAGGTTATTATATCGATCCATGTGTGACTGTTTAGTTAGATCTAGGCCCCATGGATTTCTACAATATTGATGACGACGATTGGCTATTATCTCAATTTATAGGTGAAGATGGAATCACATTTTCCCTAAACTTCTTATTTTTTGAATTTTGTTATTTTTTTTATGTAATCCTTGCTTAGCGATCTCTCAATACCCGGAGGATTATAAATGGTGTAAATTGTATTAACGAGCTATATACGACCAAACTGGGGATCTCAGAATTTGTTTTTGCTACATTTGGGTGATAATCAATGATAAGGTATATTACATGAAGGCAAGAAGGGTTAAAAAGACCTTAGTCATCAATTTTTCAGACTCCAATAAGGGGTTTTGGATGACAAGTACTTAGTCACCCCTTGATGCTTCTAGATGCTCGGCTGATCTAGACATTCTAAATCTATCACTATTTTTAGGTCAGAGTTGACAATTAAAGAAAAAATGGCTCATGCATCTATGTAGATATTATTCCCCTTAAAAATGATAAGACTTGGACATATTCGGACTTAAAAACCAAATCTTGAGTTGTCTAGAGTTAGGCTAACATGCATTCATTTTTAGCATTATAGTCTCTAAATGTCACATTAGATACAAAAATTGAGTCATAAAACATAACAGTGTGACTTGCGTCAAGATACAAAACTTCCCTTAGTTATCCGATAAGGGCCTCATATTCAGCTTCATTTTTTGATGCTTAAAAGACAAATCATATACCCTACTCGAGGACGGTATGATCTAGGGTCACTGGTACTTTCTCTAATTCGACCCCTTTGTTATTAGATGATCCATTCACATAGAGAGTCCATTTGTGATGTTGGATGAAATCTTTCACGGTCATTTAATCTTTGAGTTTTACTTCTTTCTTAAGTTAATGCTCACCGGAGAACTTAACGATGAATTCTGCAAAAAGAAAATTCCATTTAACTATAGTTAAGGGTTAATAGTGGATGTCAAAACTCCCCTATTCCACCGAGCACTTGGACATCCATCCAGAGAGGTCAAACCTTTTAAGTATTATCTTTAAGGGAAATGAAGTTATGGTTATAATGGAGGTGCTTAAAAGTTGTGATTCAGCTTGTACAAAGCTATTACTAGTGAATATGATAACATTTCGAGTGAGAAAGAGTGCATCTAGAAATGTCATACTGATGTAATAAATTACGAATTAATTCGTTTCTTTCTCGAACACCAATATCGAACTAATTGCATGGTCGGACGCCGATAGATACAAATAAATAAGATCCCTCGCATTTGGAACCATGTGTAGAGGATATCATCTCTAGTAGAGTTTGATTTCTTCAAGTGACTTTGAGAATTTAGCATTACAAATACCTTCTTCTCCTTTCTTAATATCTGAACGAATGGTCGATATCTCTCAGAATATTTGGAGACAAAGGAATTAAGTTTCGTAGGAATACCATTCAACTTTTGGATGTATTTGATAGTATTGGGTGATTGGATGGTTCTTCTTTCCTTGATCTGATTGGGATTTCCTTCGATTCTCCTTTGGTTGACCAAGTAACCTAAGAACTTATTAGACTAGACTCCGAAAGAACACTTTACTACATTGAGCTTCATTTATAGTACTGGAGAACATCAAACATCATTGAAAGATATGAAAGTTAATCACCTTTTTGTTTACTTATGATGAGTATGTCATTGATATATACCTTTATAGTATCACCCAGCTGATTATTCAACATCTTGGTGACTGGTTGCTGGTAGGTCTCACCTGCGTTTTTTAGTCCAAATAGAATGCATGTGTAATCCTAAAGTTCAATGGTAGTGATGAAAGATATATTCTCCTAGTCGGTCCCAAATAGAGGAATTTAGTGATAGCTGGAGTAAGCCTATAAAAATCTCATCCGTTCATGGCTACATGTGGCGTCGACCAACTCATCGATCTTTGGTAGGGGAAATTATCTTTGGATCATGCCTTATTCAAGTCAGTGAATTCTATGCAAAACCGTCACTTTCCATTAATTTTTTTTTTACTATGACAGGGTTTGAGAAACACTTAGGGAATTGAACTTCTTTGATGGACCTTGCCTCAAGAAGTTTTCCAACTTCATCTTCCATTGTATTTGCCATTTAGGGGGTTGTTCATCATGATTTTTATGTAATCGGCAAAAAATTTAGGTCCACATATAGCTTGTGGCACATTACTTTGGGGTTGATTCTAGACATATCATACAACTTCCAGGTGAACACATCCTAGTTTCCCTTAAGGAAATAACCATCTCTTCTTTTTCATGATCACCGAGCAATATACTAATAAAAAATTTATTCTTTGTATGAGAGTGGTCGAACATAACCTCTTGTAATGATTCCATAACTCTATTTATGGGGCCACCCTTATTTATTCTATCCCTCGTCTCCCACACTTTAGTTGTTATTTGGAGGAGGTATCTACCTTCGTGCATGACCCCCGGTCAGTAATGCATTTAAGCTTCTGATAATAGGTGGATGGCACAATTTTCATCACTTGGAGTCATCCTTATCCCAAAATCACATTGTACTGTGATTCAATGTTTCCTGCTAGGAATTAGATAAGATTTTATGTACTTCCAGTTCGTACTGGGAGAATTACCTTTCATAGTGGCATAATTATTTATCTTGAAAGACCAACCAAATGGATAGTCGCTTCTTCAAATCTTTCATTTTTGAATTAAGATGGTTGAATGCTTAAGGTAAATTACCTCAGAAGAAATTTCTTAGTCCGCTAGTGGATTATCCACATCCCAGTTGGCTATTCTGATTGTGATTACACGTGTGTCATGATGTGGAGTTTCGACTCCAACTAGATCTTCCTCGGTGAAATAAATGTACTTAACATAACCAGTATTATCTAGTCGGCGATGTTTGATGGTAGTAGGTTTAGTTTGGATGATTTGGAAAGCTTCCACTACCACAATGATTTTCTTTAACTCCATTTTGATAGAGTTGCCTTGGATTTTGTCAGAGCTTGAGGCACCATGAATGATTACAGACTTGTGGCCTCGTCATCTAGGATGTTTTTTGGCTTTTAATCTCATTTAGAAGGTCCTTTACCATTCTTTTTCTCCACGTATTTTTCTAGGTGGCATCCTTAGGCTAGTTCCTTTAGGTGAGACTTGAGAGCCTTACAATTTTTTGTCTTGTGCCCATGCTTCTTGTGGTAGAAGCATATTAAGGTTTTGTTTCTCTCTGATGGGTCCCCTATTATTTTAATCAACCACTTGAAATAATGATAATCGTTAATATTTTTCAGGATTGTGTATGCTGGTCTTTGAAAATGATGTTGATGGCGTAATATGACTTATTGGGGTCTAATTTCTTGTCGCCCTTATCTTTGTTTATTATCCTCTTCCGTCGACTATTACCTTGTTGTGTGACAACACATCCTACACTTTGGAATATTTCTCATTTTGGGACATCAGGTTGTCTATAGTGGTACCTTTTTGGTGCGAGAATGGTACATCATTGCGCTGTTTAGAAAGCCTATCTTAAATGAGGCTACCTCCACCTGTTTGGAGTAGTGTTCCACCTCATTGTAGATTACCCAATATAACCAAGCATACTAACACAAAGTTTCTTTAGGCTTCTTCTTCAATATGATGAGGTAGTCAATCCTCTTTGGATGGGTTTCTCTGATGATGAACCTTGTAGTGAAGGCCTTTGCGAGTTGTTTGAACCTAGAAATAGATCGCCATTATAGTTTCTTAAACTATTTTTGTGCAATGTCCCCTAAACTAGAAGAAAATATCTTGTACACGAGGGCCTCTACTTGAAGACATGGTTACTGAGATTAGTGTTCCCATTATAAATCTTGAATCTAGGGAAAGTGAACTTATTGGAAGGCTTGAATTCCTCAATTGATCGGGTTAATTGAGACTTCATTTACCATATGGTTCTCTCTTGTCTAGTCCTTAGTGGTTCTAGATCCTTAGTGGGAAAGATGGCCCTCCATCTCCCCCCGTGTGAGGTTGCGAATGTCCATTTTATTATGAAAATTACTGTGGTGATCTTTTATATCTGGTGATCCCCTCTAGTAGGCAGTACCTTGTTCGCATAGTAACTCCTTCCTGGTTATGAGTATTGGTCACCTGAGGTATAAAAATGTGGGTAAATTCATGGTTCTTGCCTTTGTCTCCATAGAGCTCTTTTTCCATCCACTTTAGTTGATGTTAGAGGCGAGCATTCTCCTCTTCTTGTGGAACCTGATTGCCTACGGTTCATGAAGGCATTTCTTATAAGAATCCATAAGTCACGATATTTGGTTGGATCATGGTGTCTCATTACTCTCCACCATTTTATCCTTGCCTGGATGGTAACGAGAGTTGGGAGTATTGTGGTTCCTGGTTGGTTGGATCACATACCTGATCCTAAGAGCTTCTTGTCCGTTGTAGTTAATTTGTAGACTAATGTGAGGCAACGAGTGCTCACTACATGAATGAGACATGAATGCTTTGTCTTATAAAGGAAAATCAATTCCCAAAAAGGGCACCAATTGTAGGTGGTAAACTCCAACACATTATATTCAACAAAATATTAATCTGCGAAGAAAATAAATCATGCACAACAGTCTTTTCTGTTAGTTTGGTTCCAATAATTGTGATTGCATCTCCTTTCCCTTATGGGTGAGGGAAACCTTTATAGAAAAATAAAGATAGTTGAGCCGTGCAAGCCTCAATATCGGGATAAATCCCAGCTTGATTGGTTAGCTTTAGTAAGTCTTATCCTCAAGGTTGAGGTCTTGACTGCATCGGTGGACACGTGACCTCCTCTCACGTGTGTTCGGATTATTCTCCTCATAACAAGAAAAACTAAGTCATCTTGATAAACCTCGAGTCTGATAATACGATACTAGATTAACCATAGGTTTATTCAATAATTAGGTTGTGTGCCAAAATCACTAATACCATTAGACACCCATTAGTATATTATTCCTCCCCCCAACCAAAAATAAATAAATAAATAGATAGCCGCAAGACCTCTCTCTCTCTCTCACACACACACAAAGAATTTTAGGTTTTTAGTTTTAATTCTATATTTGTATTTCATGAAAAAAAAATAATTTAATTTTAAAGAATAAAATGATTATAGGCATAAAGAGGGGAAATGTTTTTTTTTATTTGGTGTTAATATTTATAAAATTTTTTAGTTTTGAAAACCACTATTTTAAACTACTTTTAATAGATAAAAAGTGAAAAAAAGTTTCATTTTTAATTAATTCTTGTTGATATTTGTGTTATCATTTATTTAACCCTTTTTTATTTTAAAAAAATTCGATGTTTTTTAACTAATTTTATAAAAAAATATTTATTATTAAAAAACTATTTTTCACTATCTTTTCTTATTATAAATTTTTTATTTACAAAAAATAACTTAAAAAATTTTGAATTAGAGAATTTTTTATAAAAAGGTTATAAATTTTTACTTATAAAAATGTTATACAAACTATTCAGTAAAAATGTTTCATAAAAAGTTAGTTTTTATTAATAAAAAATACTTTTTAATAAAAAAATGATAAAAAAGTATTTAATTCACAAAAAATTATAAATTTTGTTTTTTTTACAAAAAAATTAAATGTATGGGAAAACTATAAAAAATGTAATGTACATTTTTTTTAAATTTAATATTTCATTCATAAAAAAATATAAGATAAAACCTTTTGAAAACAATTGATAAGAAAACTATTTATAAAAAAAGTTATATAAAAACTCTTTCATAAAAAGTCAAGTTTTATTTAAGAAATATTATTTTATTTATAATAATTTTTTTTAAAGAAGTTATGATAAAAATGTTTATTAGAAATTTCTAAAGAAAATGTTAAAAAAAGTCAATTTTTATATTTATGAAAACTATTTTTTATTTATAAAAAGATTGATTTTTATAATTAATTTTTTTTATATACAAACGATGTTTGAAAAAGGTTTTTTAAATGACGTATAATTATTGAAAAAAAATTACATTCAATTTCTAAAATTGGCTAAATAAATATTAGCATAAATAAAATTGGACTAAAATTTGGTGAGAGAATGGGAGAGAGGTAAAGAGGGAGAGAGAGAGACAAAGAGATAAGGGAAGGGATTTATGAGGAGATAAAAAGAGAAAGTAGAAAAGAGAAAGAGTGAAAGGACAAAGAGGTTCAGGGGGTATTTTGAGGAAAAACAAAAAGAAACAAACGGATGCTTAAGATCATTAGTAATTTTGATGCATAGTCTAATTATTGGCCAAAACTTAAATGAAGTCTAATATCGTATTATTAAATTGGGGTTTTATCAAAATAACCCTAAAAACTAACATCTTTAAATCACTAACAATTTCAAAATCATTATATAATGGCATTATTTTAGGAAAATGACTATATCTTCAACTCTTTAAAGTATGGGAAAAAATATTATGATCCCTGTAGACATACCATCCTAGGACCCCCCAAGGCACCTTCTGAGGTACCTAACACTCACTCATTCATCGTAAAACCTAAGTCATACCCCGAGTATCGATTTAGAGGCCACCGGGTGTCGGGCCCCATTTGACTCCGGTCAACTTTCTCGCTTGAGTGGAAGCTCAATGAATCTTTAAAGGGCTTTGAATCCCCTTTACAACGGTGCGCCCTTTGTACGACTCGGCATTACAATTTAGATGAACGGTCCGTTTTACTATCATAAACTGATCTAGAGGCCACCGCACTCTCTTGAGTCCCATTTCGGCTCCGGTCACTTCCTCACGTAAACATAAGGTCAATGAATATTTGAAGGGATCTTAATATCTTCTACAATGGTCCTCCTTATGTACGAATCAACCTTATGATTCGGACGAACAATCTGTTTTACCTCAAAAACTAATCCGGAGGCAATCGGGAGCTCCCGGGCTCCATTTGACTACTATCAACTCTTCATCTCGAATGATACTGAATGAATATTTAAAGCTACCTAAATACCCTTTCCACGGTTTAACTCGTGCGCTAATAAGCCTTACGGTATGTACGAAGGACCCATTTTTCTCCGAAGAGTCACCGGACGCTTTCGAGCCCCGTTTGACCAAGGTCAACTATCTGAATCGAACGAAGCTAAATGCAATATCGAATGGCACTGAATGCTTCGAAGTAACGATCCATTTTCCTCTAAAAATTTCTTGTCGAATGACCAATGGGCGTGAGGAGGCCCTTATGCGTTTGTGCTTTAGGCAAAGACAATCTTTTTAAATTATCGCAATTTTATTATGTACCAATTTTGTTAACCTAATTAATTAACCCAGTTTTATCTTCTTAATCCTAAACATGCATCTAGTGAGGTTAAGATGATAAAGTAAATAAAGTTCACAATCCCGATGTACGAGGAAACCAGTAAGGGAAAAAAAACTCGAACGACGCAAGCCAGACAATCACTACGATACAAAAATTACAAAAGAAGAATACAGTCTTACTCAATAACTCAATCGTCACAATCTTGATGACTCTTTTTTTCTTCTACTTCTCCTCCACAGTGCCATATAGGAGTCCACCCATGAAATCTTCCACAACACACGAGTCCCCGTATGCCTCGGTATCCACCGATGCAGCCATAATAATTGTTTACGATTCAAAACACATAATCTACTGCTTCTTCACCGCAATCAGCACTCATGGAGTCCACTGCACGAACACAGTTCTTCTAAGGATGGAAGGATCGAATAGTGGTTAAAACCAAGATCTCTATAACATATGGATTATGTAAACTCAAATATTGTAATAAGGAAGGATGTTTATGATTTTATCTTTGGAAAACTGTAGTAAATAATTTGCAAAAAACCTATATTTTTCTATTCTGTTCTGCACAACCAATTTTCTGAGACACTCGATGCGGTGAATCATTCCAATGAAAACCATATGTCGTACGAACGAAATCAGTATCTCTTAAGAACGAGAAAACAATCTCGTTTGAACGAGAGTCCAATCGCATTTGAAAGATGAAAAAAATCGTTTGAACCGTAAAGTATAAGACTTAGTTCATACGACTCTAAACACAATTGAACTCAGAAAAGATTTATTAAAATCACTCTAAAATTAATTTGAACCAAAATAACATCCTTCTAAAGCTATTTTGAGAACCGTAAACCATTATGCATTCTTACCTGCGAGAATCTCAAAAATCCATATGAAGACTGAAGCGTGCACCAAAAATGTGGCATAATGTATATTTGAAGCTTGGTCGCTACGTATACAAAATAACATCATAGGTTTAAGGGAATCGTGACACGTAAAGACAATCCTATGACTCAAAGTAATTTTTGTTCGGAAGGATTACAAAACATACAAATTAATGCTATTGGAAATTTCTCCTTATAAAGTGGTTGGAAAGCCTACCTCGCAGGTTAGTCAAGAGGTTCGAGCCATTCATAGAGGCGTTCACAACTCACTTTATAAATAACATCTTACAACCGAAGAGGATGGATTCTCTCTTGACCATGAAGAAGAAACCACACAAGACGTTATGAGAATATGCTAAACGCTATAGGGAAACCTTTAACGAGGTTAAAGATTTCTCGAAGCAGATTGTTGTAACATCGTTCAATATTATACTTCTACCTAAATCCATATTGCATTATTCCATCACCAAGAAGGAGTCGGACACCATCAATGATCTCATATCATGCATTGGGAAGTATGCCAAAGTGAAAGATATAGTGAAACTCAACCAGGGAGAGACTAGTCTCGTAAAGGCGATGGAAGAAAATGATAAGTAAAACACCCCAAAGATGGGGTGGAAAAAGTAGAATGGAGGATCCATAAAGGGAATAAAGAAGACTCATCCAAGTCTTTCCAAATAATTAATACCTTTTTCAAGGAGCTAATTTATAAAATCTTAAGCAAGATCAATGACCATCAATTCCTCAAGTGGCTCAAGAAGATACGCGGTGATCCGACCAAGAGAAACAATGCACTAAGATGTGCCTACCTCAGGGACAACGGACACAAGATCGAGAATTGGAAGGTCCTTAAGTCCCATATGGGGGAGTTATCCTAAGCGGGTAATTTGAATTAGTATATATATAAAAAAATTGATCAGGATGCCACAACCGCTAACCCAAAATGAGATATCTTTCTAGACGATGAGGTGGGGAACGAGTTTGCTGTTATTCGCAAGGCATCAGACCCCAAGAATATCCAAGGTAACATAGTTCGAATGGAACTCAAGAGGGTCACAAAAGTGATGGAGGCCTTCCAAATTGACCCCTCTAAAAGCTAAGCTGACAAATGCAGGCGACGATAGGATATGGACTACAACATGAACATAGTCTTAATGAAAGATGATTTGATCTAGGTAATGAACCCACACCACGATGCACCAGCAATCACTCTCAGGATTGAAAACTGGGATGTGGGTAAGCTTATAGTGAATCAAGGTAGCTCTTCTGAAGTAACGTACGTAGAGCTCTTTCACAAGCTCAATCTGAATATGTTTTTGGGAAAGTAGTTCATCCAGTAAGGACAAGATTTATCTATAAACTCATTGAGACCATCGTTGAAAAAGGGTGTCTACACACCTTGAGGGGTGTGCCCTCAACCTATCATAAAAAACTCAAGTGCATTACAGAGTGATGAATAATGGAGTTCAAAGGTGATTAGGCCATTGACCGAAAGTGTTTCATTGCTTCCGTCAGAACTAAGAAATAAAAAACTAAAGAGAAGGAAGTCATCCCCAAAACATCTTAATACGGAGCCACTATATCCAAATAGAAACTAAAATATAGTAGGCTAGGGATATAAGTGACAAGAGTTAACCCCACAAATCGAGTCGTGGAAATACTATAGGAAGTAGCTTTTAATGAGAGTTGACAAAAAAGGAAATTTTTAATCACCACCACACCGTCCGATAAAAAGTGGAGGGAAGTAACTGATACTCTAAATCAAAGCCTAGATGTATTTGCATGGGAAGCATATGATATGCTTGGGATCGATCCAAAAGTCACCTACCATCAACTTCATGCTGATCTAGTATTTCCTTTGATCACACAAAAGGCTCACCGTACTGCCCAAATAAAGGCCGAGGCAGTGGAAAAGGGGGCAGGGAAACTTTTGGAGGAAAGGTGCATCTGAGAAGTTCAAATATATCTTAAACCTGGTTGTGGTATGAAAGATCAATGGTAAGTAAAGAGTATATATGGATTTCACTAACATCAATAAGGCTTGTCCCAAAAACAGTTTTCCTCTGCCAAAGATAGACCATTTGGTCAATGCCACAACAGCCCATGAGTGGATGATCTTTCTATATGCCTACTCAAGGTACCGTCATATTCCACTATTCGGCCCCGAATAAATAAGACTTCGTTTATCACTCCCTTAGGCTTGTACTGTTACAGGGTCATACCTTTAGCCTAAAAAATATCGGAGCCACGTACCATATATTGGTCATCAAAATGTTCAAAAAATAGCTGGGAGAAATAATGGAAGTGTAAATTGACAATATGGTCATCAAATGCAACTCTAACGATGATCATATTAATGACTTAGAAAAGACATTTAGAATCCTCAAACACAGAAAAAATGAAGCCAAACGCGAGGAAATAACCCATCTGGGGTCTAGTCTAGAAAATTCTTAGGCTAATTAGTTAGTAAGAGGGATTGAGGCAAACCCTTACCAAATAGTCGCAATCAACAACGTTCAGCCTCCAAAGACTCTTCACAAAATTTAAAATCTAACTAGTATATTGGTATCTCTAAACCATATGATATCCAAGTTATTTGAGTAGTGCTGACCATTCTTTCAACTGCTAAAGAAGGAGAAAGGCCTTACATGGAATAATGAATGCTCAAAGTTCCTTAAATAAATTAAATCTTATCTAATCAGACCTCCTCTATTTTCGAACCTAGATTCAAGAGATCCTCTCTATCTCTACCTTGTATTTTCAAGCCACGCAGTCAGTCTTGCCTTGGTTGGGAAAGGGAAAATGATAATCCCCCATTTACTATAATAGCAATATGCTCGTAGATGCTTGGAAGTGCTACTTCCCACTGGAGAAACTAGCCTACTCTTTAGTCACCGCATCTCCCAAGCTAAAGCACTAATTTGAGGCCTATTCAGTTATAGTCTTCACACCATTTTCCCTCAAAGATATTCTTCACAAAGCCGACCTATGTGGAAGTATGTCCAAATGGTAAATAAAACTTTGGAGGTTCGATAAACACTATCGATTGAAAAAATTAATTAAAGGACAAGTTTTGACGAATTTTATCATAAAATTTATGGGGGAAGGAGCACCAAGATACCAGTAGATTGTCGATCAATTGAAATGTCGTAGGATTGACAAATCTAGAAAATGGACACTATATATGTGGATGAAGCCTCTGAATCTGAAAGGAATGGAGTATGAATTGTACTTATCACACCAGAGAATACCATGATCCAACAAGGAATCAAGATGGGATTTGAAGCATCAAATAATGAAGATGAGTATGAAGCCCTAATATACGAATTACCTAAGGCTCACTTATTAATGGCAAATCACCTTGGTGTATATTATGACTCAAAGATGGTACCTAACTAAGTCACCCTGGATTCAATTCCAAGGATGAAATAATGGCAACAAACCTATAGGTGGCCCATGATTTGATGTCAAAATGTGAGAAAGTATGCATTCAAAAATTCTCCAAGGGGCATAATATCCATGCCAATGCCTTAGTAGCCCTAAGCTTAGGAATGGACAATCTAAAGAGAACAGTTGAAGTGGAATTCCTTACCATGCCTAGGATTATAAAGCTAGTTGTCGTCGAGCACATTCTCGTTGTGTAAAAAAGTCCCAGTTGGATGCATCCAATAATTATTTATCTACAAAATGATATCTTGACGACCGATAAAAATTAAGACCATAAAGTCAAGGTTAAAGCTATGCGGTTTTATCTCAGCCCTGTCGAAAAACATTACAGGAGGTCTTTCACACGTCCTTCCCTTGAATACATGCACCCAAATTATGTCGACCAATTTATTTACGAAATACTCGATAGGATATGTGGAAGACAGGTAGGAGGAAGGTCGCTTTCCTTCCGAGAAGTTAAAGAAGAGTATTGGTGGCATTATATGCATAAAGAAGTAACCTTTATGTCCAAAATTATGAAATGTGCAAAAAATTCTCCCCCATGCTTCATCAACTAACCAAAGACTTGAAGTCACTAACTAGTTTATGGTCGTTCACTCAGTGGGGGTTGGATATTGTAGGACCACTCCTAACAGTATCAGGAAATTGCTAGTGTCTATTCATTCGCATAAGATTAATTCACAAAGTGGGTTAAAGCAGAGCCAATGGTGAACATCAGGGATACTGATATGATCGGATTCAATTGGAGGAACATTGTAACACGCTTTGGGGTACCCACGAAAATCGTCATGAACAATGTCATACAGTTTGAAAGTGAACCTTTCCAAGGATTATGTGACAACTATGGCATTAAAAACTATTTTAACTCTGTGGCTTATCCCCAAACGAATGGCCAAGTTGAGTCTTTCAATAACATAATGCTCGATAGGATTAAGGCCTAATTGGGTGGATGAGCTTATCTATGTTTTGTGGACATATCATACTTGTAAGGACATATTTTACATATCCCGATTACATTAGAGTATGTCGCATACCGCTACAACCATAAAAGAAAAGTTTAAGTCCAATCATGCATCAAGACGGGTTCGAATATCAATATTCTTTAGCAGACAAGCCTATGCGAGATAAATTTTGGTAAGGTTGTGTTTAAGTCCCTTAATGATTCATTTAAAGTGTTGGGATAATATTTCTAAAATGCTCTTAAACATCAAAGGTGTCATTTTACATCTAAATATTTTTTCTAAGTCCTGAGGCGGAGTTTTAATAAAAATAATTTTTCTCTGAGGTCGTTAAAAAAAAGTCTATGTCATTCATACGGAAAGACAAAGTTGTTCAAACGATAGCTTCAAGCAACATATCATCTTGCACGATAGCTTGTTTGAAGGTCACTTGATCCATTTCATCAAACGACATGCTACTGTTTTGGTATTCTTACCTTGCTTGATAGGTCGCGCGATCCCAGGATCGAATGCCATTTGATGTCGTTCGAGTGACCTCCCATTATCGTTCAAACCAAGACACCGAATCAATTTTTTTTATAAATACATATTAAATGAGTCCATTTTTCTTCAGAAGACCCAAGTATTTCAGTATACGAAAACTGTAAATTGCAGAATTTTTTTCTTCTCATTTAAGGATTTTTAACTTTGTTTTTCAGTTCACAAATCATCCCATTAGCTTTAGTGAATTGTTATGAAACCAAGATACAACTCTGTTGAAGTTTCTCTTGCAGAGATGAAATCCCTAATGCTGGCTTGGTATCTCTTGAGGGAGGTGCTGGGTGATGATTGCGGTCACTTGGGAGTGCTTGAGGGTGTTCCTTGCTAAAGATAGATATGCGGTTCTTATGGGTTTGGTGCGAAAAATCCATTGTTAATTCTAGGTTGCGACCAATTTGAGTGTTCGGAGGAATATTCATTGAGGATTTCTATAAGTGTTGTTACATTTATTAAAATAAATGTTTTGCCCTTGTGGAGGATTTTTTTCCCTGAAATCTGTGTGTCAGCAATTTATGTTTATTGTGATGGCATGATTTATAAACCTATATGCATGTGTTATGGTTTAAATAATTTGGATAACAAATTGAATTCTAATTAAATAAACTTTTAATTGGAAATTTGCGAATCCATTAACAATTGATATCACCCATCATTCTCAAATTGGTATCCGAGCTTTTCAAGCGATCTTAGCTTTTGAAATTGGTATCAGAACGGGTTGTACTAAGTTATTGTGTTTGAACTTGTTTACTCACTATTTTTAGGAGATTGGTTGTTTTAAACTTCTCACTAGTTTGTTTGATGAAATCTCCTAGTGTTGACAACTTAAATCGTTTGGATTTGATTTTTGCTAAAATAATTAATTTTTGAAAAGGGAAAACTCTCGTTTGAAATCTTCTATGGATCTTTTACAAACGGTTCAATATCAAAGATATTTTTTTGTGATACGTTTGTTGCTTTGGACCAAGTATTTAATGATTTAAAATTGTCCAAAAAGGAGAGTTATGATAGAGTGCTATTTTTAGAAAAAGAATTGGTGGACTTAAAAAATTCTAGGGTTTGTGTTTGTGCCAAAGAGGATACAAATATATTGATAAATGATTTTAAGGCACGTGAGAAGACTCTTAGGGAAAAGTTTGATTATATTGAGGGAGAGAGAGATGACCTTCTAGTTATGATTGAAAATATGGAGAAGGAGTCCCTAAAATTCAAAGAGTCTAATTCTTTATTTGAGTAAAAAATTTTGAAGTTGAAAAATGATTTCAAAGATTCGATTAGTTTGTGTAGTGATGTAATGGCCCATCTTGTTCTCATGATTAAAGTATCAAATTTAAGACTATTGTTCATTTTAGAGGGTCAACCAAAACTAAGGACGTAGGTCACATTCCTCCACTTTACACATGTTCACATTGTGCCAGGAAAGGTCACCCTAGGCGTTTTTATTTTGATCTTGGAAGAGGTTCTAGGATGTTTAAAGGTTGTGTCCCATCAGTTCCCATAACCCCTCGAGTTAGGTACACACCGGTTTGGGTTAAAAAATCTTTTTTGGAGATGCTAAATGCTAGTTTGGTTGATTCTCACATGCTTGCACATGCTGCATCACTTCTTATTTCATCTTGGTAATTGATTGCATGGTTTGTTTATCATACACTAGTTATGCTTCTTGATTTATTTTTGCTAAGTATTATGCCATGTGTAATGTTTGTATTATATTTTCCATTTTTTTTGAAAAAATTTAAAGATCCAAAAGATTTTATTATGATAAAAGTTTGTAAATGTCAAAAAGATTTTTGTATTTTTTTACACCGTTTATGGATGGAAATTTAGGATGACCAAGTTACAACATCATTTCATACCCATGTGAGTATTCAATAGTGTTTTGAGATGATACATCATTTTATCCATGTGATTTATAATGTTAAGAGTCATTAAGATGAGATTTGAGATTACTTTCTACATGTTTGACTCATGATTTCCTTTAATGCACACTTGCACGAATTTGTTTGATTATTGTGCTTATCTATCACACGTTGGTCGAAGTTTTTCCATATCAATCCTTTCTTTAAAATGAACCATATGTGATAAAACTTGACAATGAAAGTAGTGCATGTAAGAACCCTTTCCCGTGAGTAATGTCTTTCAATTTATATATATGTGAAAAATGGGGAAGGTCTACGAAAGGTAATCATAATATCCTTTGCGATTAAGTCACCATTTAAATCGGACCTAAAAAAGTGTGAAATTGAAAAAAGTAGACAATGTCCAAAGAGGTAGAAAGGTGCCCGAAAAAATTAAGGCAATAAAAAGATAAATATGCCACAAAGGGGCCATTAGAATTTATATCACCTCAAGAAAAATAAAAGATTTATTATTTATGAGGGTATTTGGTTGGAATTTTATCAACGGGTTTGCACGTCCTCACAAACTCTTGAAAAAACATTACGTAGTTTTAAATGTTATTGGTGTGAAAATCCTTTTAGACTTTAATTTGTTGATTTGATTAAGTCAATGTCATCTGAATTCAACATTTTTTACACCTAAGGTTGATTGTACAGTTTATTCGTTAGGAGTATCCATATTCATCGTGCACATTTCTTATCTATATTTGAGTTGATTTACATATTGAATTTGTTCACACCCATTCATTATGTTTTGAAGATTTGGTTATCTTAGTATAAATTCATAGTGCGTGATATTTTTTTTAATGTAAATTTGACTTTGTTGAAAATATTGAAAAATAAAAAATAGTTGGTGAAAGCTTTTAAGATTATCCTTGAACGATCGTAGTTGATTTGCTTTGCTTGTCGTGTCACTCCATGATTATTTTTATTTGTTCTTTTCCTTGTCTATTTCGGACAAATAAAAAGGGGGAGAACGGATTATGATTTAATGAGGGAGTTTGATTATGGGGGAGATTTCAGATTTGATGTTTGTTTTGATGTTTAGTTATCTCATTTTAAACTCGATACGTCACGAAGATATTTGTTTCTTGTCTCATGTGTGTAGGTACAAAATTTGAGGATAATTATTTTGCACACCCTCATGATGATAAAGAAAAGATAGAGATTTGTAGATTTCAAGTTGAATATTTTTGAAGAAAGTTTAAAACCTTGCATTTTTAGTTCCTTTTCAGTTTTGGGTTCATGGTAAGGTATTAGATATATTTAAGATGTGTTTAGTTTGTACCGTCATAGAAATATGGAGATATTTGTAAGGAAATATTTTACATAGTCCGGTTGCATTAGTGTTCGTATACCGCTACAAGCGTCGAAGAAAAGTTCAAGTCCAATCATGCATCAAGATGGATCCAAATATCAACATTCTTCAACATAATTTTTGTAAGGCTGTGTTTAAGTTCCTTAATGGTTCATTTAAAGTGTTGGGATAATTTTTCTAAAATATTTTTAAACATCTGAGGCGTCATTTTTTATAAAAATATTTTTTCTAAGTCATGAGGCGGAGTTTTAATAAAAAATAATTTTTCGCTGACATCGTTCAAATGACAAGTCTATGTCATTCAGACGACAGGACAAAGTCATTCAAATGATAACTTCAAGAAAAATAGAATCTCTCATGATAGCTCGTTTGAAGGTCACTTGATCCATTTCATGAAACAACATGCTACTATATTGGTATTCTTACCTCATTTAATAGGTCACGTGATCCCTAGTTTGAACGACATTTGATGTCGTTCGAGCGACCTCCCATTATCATTCGAACGAAGTCACCAACTCATTTTTTTTTATAAATTCCTGTTAAATGAGTCCATTTTTCTTCAGAAGACCTAAATAGTTCAATCAATGAAAACTGCAAATTGCAGAATTTTTGTCTTCTTATTTAAGGGTTTTTAACTTTGTTTTAAATTAACAAATCATCCCAATAGCTTTAGTGAAATGTTTTGGAACCCTATATACAACTTTGGTGAAGTTTCTTTTTATAGAGACAAAATATCTAAGACTGACTTGGTAGCTCTTGAGGGAGGTGTTGGCCAACGACGACGGTCACTTGGGAGTGATTGAGGGTAGGTTGTGATTCTTATGAGTTTGCAGCGGTCAATCCATTGTTGATTCTTGGTTGTGACCTATGTGAGTGTTTGAGTAATATTCATTGCACATTTCGATAAGTGTTATTACATTTATTGAAATAAAGGTTTTGCCCATGCGGTGGATTTTTTTCCCTGAAATATGTGTATCATCAATTTATGTTTATTTGTGATGGCATGATTTATACACTAGATGAATGTGTTATGGTTTAATTAATTTGGATAAAAAATCTTCTAATTAAATAAGATTTTTATTTGAAATTTTGTGAATCCATTAATAATCGATATCACACAACATTCTCAAATTGGTATCAGAGCTTTTTAAGCGATCTTAACTTCTCAGTACTATAGCTAGAAGGCCTACTAGGGAAACCCACTCTAACATATAGGATGGAGGAAGTTATTCCTCTTAAAGATGGTCTGCCAACCATGAGGTACACCGTTACCCAGAAAAAATTAAACGACGAAGCTATGGGAGTTGAACTTGACGTAGAAGAAGAACGAAGGGAACAAGACATAATAAAGCTGGCTTCCTACCAACAACAGTTGTCCAAGTAGTCTAACAAGGATGCCAATCTGAGGAAATTAAAAGTCTATGATTATAACCTCAAAAAAGTCCTCGATAGTGCCAAAAATCCTTTAAATAGTAATATGGGACCTAACTAGGAGGGACTATTCAAGTTTATCAGAGACAATCTACAAGGAAGCTATCATTTGGAAACAATGGAGGGAAAGGAGATACATAGGGCTTGGAATGAATCCAATCTCAAGAGTTTTTACTTTTGGGTTCACTCTTATTTAAGTTATTTCTATCTCAATTAGTTTTTGCAAATTTTTATTTCAGAACTCTTGATTCTCGAGATTTGATCTAGCATTTTTAATAAAAGCCCAAGTGGTTCAGTTGGTTGCTTAAATTGTTTCCAAAATGGTAAGATTACATTTTAAATTAATAATCATAGTATTGATCAACAATACCTTAGTCTAATTGTAATTGCAAATTGATTAATTACAATTAAAACTAAGGTCTCAAGTTCTTTGTTTTGAAAAACACAAAGACCTCATGAATTGCCTAGGAAAATAAAAGATGTACGGGTGATCCCTAGGCACTAAATGAACTCGACTTTAGTCGAAATAAAATCCTGAAGGGGTGGATGGATCTAAAACCGGGTGCATTTTTTCCATAGTCTGTTCTAGGCCTAAGATGATGTGATGACAAAACCTAAAAGGTAAGACAAGACAATAGAACACATACTTGGAATAATGGAATTAACATGTAAAATGACGATATTATAAAAAAAAAACTTGTTACAAAAAGGTACATTTAGAATAATAATGGGACAAAATAGACAACAACTATTATCGGCTAGCAAGAGTAGCAAAAACTGCTCTTCTTTGACTATCAACAAGATCTGGACGAAAATCATCGCTACCATGAGATGTCAAGTAGCTCTTGGCCAACTGGATAAGGAAGGCATCCAATGGAACCTAACTTTTTCACTTCGAAAGGGTGGATGCCTATAAGCCTAACAATCGACTTAGTATATATACCAAGGCTGAGAATCGTTGGGAACTTTTAATATCCCCAATACATTTAGCCATCCATGCTTCTATGTTAGTTGATTTACCTCATCTATATTGATAGGGGCATCTATCCAACCTTCTTTATGGCCAGCAGACAACTCTTCTCACATACCCATCCAAAAGAGATAATGCAGTTTGAGGATGTCGCGACTAAGACTCATTGGCAAAACATGAGCCTTTTTACAATCATCATATTCCTCAACAAGTTTCTTCTTAAAGGAGTCATTGTCAGCTTCCAGAAGGTCCCCTGTATCCCAAATATTCTTGGCTTAACCAAGATACTTCTTCAATGAGTTCATCTCTTCCTCCATGAGAGTACCCACATAACCCAAGTCTTTCACATCATCTTTCAGGTTGGCCACTAAGGAAGATTGAATTTTATAGGCATAAAAATATCCCTGATGGACTTATACATAGAAATAAATAAATGAGGAGCTTGGGAACTTAGCTCCCAACCAATAATGATATCGAAATTGTAAAAAAAATAAAGGAATCTCTTCAACAATATTGGTATGCTACAGAAAGTAAGAATAAAAAGGGAGAGATCAACAATAACTCAAGTAATAATTAAAATTCACAACAAAAATCTTTCATTGATAATCAAATTAGAAGGACCCTTTTAAACAGAGACCAAATAAAAAATACAAGGATGTGTAGCAATTGTTTTTAACTAGTCTCATTGCGCTTCACCTTCCCTTAAGTCTCTGGGTCTTTGCCTTTGGCATCTACAGAAGAATTCTTATGGTCTAGGGTATCTGTGGTAGCCTTCTCATCAAATGTTGGCAAAGAACCACGGCTATGTTTACCAAAACTCTCAGAATCAGTAGGGACATTTATCCTTGCCAAGGAAGCATCCTAGTCATTCTTGAAGATAGAATTCCAGATGTAATCTAGCTGGTATTTAACATCCTCAACGACTTTAGTGTAACCTTTATAATAGCTGACCTCATTAGCTGAAGAAAGACCTTCACATCCATTTTTCAAATGATCATGTTCAACCCCAAGATAGTCATTAGAAACCTTTATCTTGCCGCGATTGTTCTTCAGCGTGCCCATGGCATCACTAGTGGACCTTTTCTCCTCACCATATTCTTTTTGGCAGCAATAAAGGCTTCCTCGGACTTGTCCAAGGCCGTCGTCAGATAATTATTTATTTTGTATTGATGTAAGCGACTCTCTAAAATGGTGAAGAAGTTCACCATAAACTGCAAATAGGTAAACAAAGACTATGTCAAAACACAAAATGAAAAATCCAGTAACTTCAGGCAGAACAAAAAGAATTTCGGCATACCAAAGACAATGGCTGAGCGGTATGAGTTGAGAGTTGATCATAGGACAACTAACTCACCTGCTCATAATCTGATGCAAGCATTCCCCCTTCAGCACACTAAAGTCCAATTAGGAGTTCTTGGCCACCAGCATAACCTACTGAGTTCTTCGTGACATGGGGGCATCACCCTTCTTAAAGGGATGTAGAGGAATGGAAGAAGGGGCGTCTTTGAGGACTTAGCCTTTGTGTAGGAGGGATTGACATAGTCATCTTCGATAAGTAAAATTATTTTTTATGGGAGCCATTGAGTCTTTTTACTCTGCAGGGATGGACTCAACCTTTAAATATTCAAACGAGGAATAATTGGAAGCTTCCTGACTTTCAAAAGGAAGTGGAAGATGAGGAATTGTGTCGACTGGATGAGCTGTTAAGTTGTCGATAGAGTTCTTGTACACAAGAAGAAAGGAGGTATAATGGGGGTGATCACCATCTTGGACTAAGGGCTTTCAGCTATTCTTCCATATTAATGTGGTCAAGGGAAGGTTCTTTCTTCTTCAATCGAGTTGGTTAGAAAAAAGGAAGAAATTTTATCAGTAAACATACAATCAAGTAAAAAATTCAGGAGGAAGAAAAAATAAAGTGTTAACCTATATCATTCCTCCACTCTGGGCACAAAAATCCTTGATATTGCTCACTCTTTGAAAGAGGTGGATGTCGCCAATTTTTGGCAATAAAACCCTAATCCCAATACTCTTTTTTTGAATTCAGGAGATTAACTACTACGAACCCGTCAGCATTCCTCTCATTTAGTTACACTATACCATCTATTGTGTGGGATCAAGAATAACCATATATAATTTCTGAGATCCCTATATTGGTCCCATACACTTAGTTTTTTCTATGGACTCTGTTTACAATTCTCCATGTGCTTGGGGTACATTGGACAGTAAAGATATAAAAAAACTTAAAAAATTCCAAAAAAACCTTGGTTTGAAAATAATGTTATTCCCCCCCCCCCCCCCCCCCAGCTACTGAGAGGGCATGGATCCAATGGACACCCTCAATTGCGATGCAATTTTTGGGCAATAGGGCACATTCAATCATAACCCATGGGGGAATTGAGAATGTTTTTCTAAAATCTCCCACGGTCCTCTCACTAACAATATATACCATTTTCAAAGAAGAAAATAGAGGGAGGAGACTATGCAATGAAAATAAATAGAAGGAACTACGAAGATGTTAGAAGCAAGCTAGAACGAAAAGGACTTACAAAGTGGTTTGAGAAAACAGGAGCTTCAAGAATTATTTTTGAGCAAGAGAAGAATGAATCAAAATGACGGTACAGATTTTTGAAACAAGTGGAGGTCGAATTCTAAGAGTTTAATCATACTAGATAGGACCCAAGATTGAAATTAGAGGTTCATTTATTACATAGTACTAGCATACCCTTGCCATTATCAAGTAATTATGGACACGTCCATGCATAAAACTCATACTTTGAACTCACAATTTGGGTCAACAAAAGATGTAAAATTCTTCGGCCCATCTTTAGTAAAGAATTTTATGGGCAATTGTGGGTGCAAAACCATAACGTCCTCATATTCAACAACCCAAATAGGCCCATAATGATGCCCAAGTTAGATTTATCATCATGTGGATAATTGTGAAGACTCATGTTGATAATTATGAAGACTCATCCTCATTACCTACATTATCTAAGGAAATAACTAGGGATTAGTGAACGAGCTAATAAGGAGTTGGAAGAGTTCGTGCACATCTCAACCACTATTTTCACTATAAATAATGCCCCTACCATGGGGTAATGGGACATGTAATTCTGAACCTCGAAAAGAATTAACAAAAAATGAGAAACCCTCTATAGACATAAGCAGTTGTCGAACCATGTAAATACCACGTGATGTGATCTTTACTTTCTTTTTAAATTCATTTTCTTTTAGAATTATTAATGGTGATTTCTTGAACTCGCGATTACATTGATAACAACCTAAACACAAATTAAGACAACATTTGTAGTATCAATAGCTGAGAGATTAGGTTATTTAACACTAAACAAATATGATGTAAAGAAATTAAAGACATAAATTAGAAAACTATTTATATTTTTTGAAGAAATTACATCAAAACACCTTGAATAATTTTAGATTTACATCTTACCTCTAGATTTGAAAATTCCCACAATAAACCTCCCAATCTTTGAACCAGTGAAAATATGCAAAAAGTATAAAATAGCATCTTCCCCTGATTTGAAACAACCAATAATGAATCTCATAATCTTGAGGCTGTGATAAAATATCAAGATATTTTTACTACTTAAGGCCCAAAAATTCGAACCCTATTCCAAAGTAAAAAGTGACATTAATGAAGAACCATATTAACTTCAAACCCATTTCCATTATACCTTAAAACCAAAGACTAATTAAATTGGGTTGTTTAAAAATAACTAAAGACATAAGCCCTTGAATGAAAATAACTTAGAATAATTCTTGTTTCCATGTACATAGATAAAAAAATTGATGGGGAAAGTTAATTTTTGGCCAATGTAAAGTGAGTCACAACACACACACACACACACACAGAGATACACACACATATATGTGTGGGGGGAGGAGTGCCCATTTTTTATAGTGTATGATAGTAGCCGAACAGTCCTAATGGATTAAGACGTTGCCCGACCCAAATCATGACTCCATTTCCACACGAGTATTTTAGTTGTATAATAACACTTACGGATATGGTCAACTCAGGTACAAAAAATATTGGGTGAGATATTCAAGTACCTTATGGAAAATTCGTAAGATAGTTAGAGTTCTTTGAATAACTCAAACTCTGTAACAACATACTTATAATTTGTACACCCTAACCCGAGGGAAAAGGATTGAAACTTTATATTTTGAGGGAGACTTAATAAGAACAAGTAACATCTCCATGGACGTAGGCAAGTTGTCGAACCCTGTATATCATTGTTGTGCGTATGATTTTTTTTACTTTCTACTCTTTGTGATTGTTTTCATGATATCTCTTATTGTGATATTTTCTGTGCTCATAATTGGCACCGTCTCTTGTAATCGACTTGTATTCCTATGAAATCATTCATTACCCAAAATCTCATAATATCTCACAACATCAGAAATATCCCCCAAGTCGGCAACATCTAAGAAGACCCAATTCCTCCTAGGGTTAAGTCTGAGATTTTCCACCATACAAAACCTAAGTTTCCCAAGGATAGGCAACCCTTTGAAGAAATCCATGGGACACCTAGATCTACCCAGATTTCTTGGCTGGTAGATGCTTATGAATTTAGGCTTCATGAACAAGAGGAGGTTGTGCACCTCTAAGTGGAAGAAAACATTTGTCTATAGAGGCGACTGGAAAGAATGGAGAGAGACCTCCAAAGGGACACTGGAAAATGTCGTGCAAGCACTCCTAGACCTCATGTGAGAAAAATTCACGATCGAGGAAGGATCCCCAAGCATGAATAGAAGATAAGTGAACGAGTTAGGTCAGAGCAAGGGAGATCAGAGTGTGGCCAACAGGAAAAGTGACACTGAAGGAATGATCAACATAACGAAGACTTAATGATTCTGGTCCATAGGGAGATGGACAAACATCAAGCTCACCGATGAGATATATCCACAAGAGATCTAGCCATAAGATCTCTCCGCAATAAGATAAAATCCTCTTTTTCGAGGGAGATTAAGCAGGAGGAGCCCCCAAAGAAATTAGTTGTTCCTAGATTCAAGGTCTTCGATGGGAAAACAACCCTATAGACCACAATACAAGAAAAAGTACTTTCGACGACACCTGAAATGCGTCGTGAAACTACTTCCACGACACATTTTGTGTAGTTGTTGAAGGGGGGTGTCGTAGAAAGTTACCTTCTATATCGACATCTTTGTGGTGTCGTAAAACTATTTGACGACACCCCTCAAGTGTCGTTGAAACAAATATCCACGACACGTAGTTACTAGTCGTAAATATCCACGACACCTTTGTTGTGTCATAAAACTATTTCACGACATCTGCCAAGTGTCATTGAAACAAATATTAACGACATCTAGTTACTAGTCGTAAAAGTCATTACCCAAAAAAACCTTCCACGACTACTTATTATGTGTCGTTAATGTTATTTTACGACTGAATGTAGGTGTCATTAATATTGTACATGACTACATATAAGCGTCGTTATATCATTTTACGATGTATAAAATATGTCATTAAAAGTGTATAATTTTTTTTATAAAAATTAGCGTCTCAAATGCATGTTGCTTATACTAACATTAACATATCCACATATATGATTGTATCACAATTAGACATTCCACAATTCTTGAAATTTAAAACAAACTTATATAATTAAGAGGAACTCATAATATGTACTCATAATCATAATATCAAAGTCGTGCGCAAAACACTAGAAGGAATATATACTTGGGTGTTACAAGTCATATAAAAGCATGGGATTATAATGAAAGGAGCATAGCCTAACAAGTAAAAAATGCAATCTTCCTTAAAAAAATAACTAATATCATTCTTCAAAAACATTCCTCCCATAATGTCTTCAACATCTTCAAAAAATAAGTCCCTGTTCAGAAAACAATTTTAGTAAAATACTCTCATAAATTAATAAAACACTTGTAATAATAAAATAAAAAATCAAAGTATACCTTCAATCCAAAAAGTAATGAAGAAACACCATACCCACTTAATTACTTATGTTTATTTGAAATCTATACGAGAGAATGTCAAAGCAAAATTCTTAGAATAAAATTCAAGAACTATAACTATTCCACTCACATAACTAGTCAAAATGAATGTATCTATGTGGCCATGCTATGGTACTTCCTTTTTCATCATCAAGTATGGAAAACGCATCCGAGTATCGAAAAACTGGCACTTTGGGCACTAAAATTTCAACAACCCATACTTTATAACAATCAGGCCCAAGGATTTGGTGGTGCACTAGTGACTTCGGGTCTGTAGAATCAAGTTCTGCGCTTGCAACTTCTTCTCCAGTCCCCAACCAATGTAACAATTTGCAGGGAGAATTTCTTTGTGGAGCACTTTGTATACATGAACTTTCTCGATTGCACTAATAAATAGTACAAAAAAAACAATTAAAAAATAATTATTAAAGCAACTAGTAAAATAATTTAGACTTAGATAATTCATTAACAATAACCTGTAGAGTATGTGCGTGATTATGCATGGCGTCCCCACCACCCTCATGTTGACCCTATAGAAATTGCAAGTGAAGTGTATAAAAACAAAATAAGGGAAAAAATATATGCATTGAATCATGTTTAATTTTAAAAATATACCACATTTCGTTCATTTCCTTGCGTCATTCGACTTTCCATGTGCATCTTCCATTCCAAAAGTTGTTGAATTTGATTTTCAAGAGTCATTACCCTTGCAGTACTATGTAACGACACATCTACCTTCGTAGGCGTCACCCCAAATCCAAGACCTCGGACATGACCCGGACGTTCAGGACCAAGCACCTTTACCACTGCATCATCTCTCAACGATGTTGAGTCATGAGATGGAATTTTTTCCATCTTTTCCTAAAATAAATACAAGAATTTAACATATTAAAAAATAATAATAAACACATTGTAGCTTTTAAAAAAATTGTAAAGTGTTGTGTAAGTGTTTAAGTCGTAACTATTGCTTCACCAACAACTTGATTAACTGGATCGCCATTTTCTCTCCTATGTCCCCTTATCCAAACATCAACACGGCGTATAGTTTTATTTGGGTCTTCGGCTTTCTACAAAATTTTGAAAGATAGGATTACGAAATAATGTAAGCTATTTCTGAAGTATACAACTTCAAAGGGGAAACATACCATGTTTTCCTTAAGTCTTGCATAGCCTCTACGACTAGTTGTGTGTGGATGGATTTGCTTTGCTCTAGCCTCCTTATGCTTTTCACTTGTTTCCTATAAAAATAAAAGAAATCATATATAATTGCAAGAAATACAAGAATACTAAAATTGGACTTTAGTCTATTAATAAAAATAAAAAATAAATAGTCAAATTCACTTGCATCAAATTCAGGTGACAAACGAGATTTAACAAATTCATCCCATTCGTTTGACTTCATTCCAGGGGGCTTGAGTAATGTAAGATGGCGAGTGGGATTTGGTCTTTTAGCTTCTTCTCGTATTTGTGTTGACAATTTTGACTTATATTCTTTCCAAGCTCTGCCCGTCTGACCTAAAACAATGGCCTTTCGGCATTCTTCAAGGTTATTTTTTTGCTGCATCATACAGAAAAAATACACTAAATTAGTTACAATTAAATATGTACAAAGTTACATTCAAAATATTACATAATTGTGCAAAGGGTAGAGAAATAAAATACTCACAGTAACAAACTCCCATATTTGATCCTTGATGTCATTTGTCACCTTATCCCAACCTTTATGTGTTACTGGTACGCATTCTCGTGCTAAAATTCCAATCATAGAACTAAGCTGGATGGAATAGAGTCCAATTGGTTGCCCAAACTCATTGAATTCTACATCTTTACGGTCTTTTATCCCAGTTGCAATTACATTCAATTTTGATGGCCCCCGCTTCTTTTTTTTGCCCTTATGAACAGAATCAATGTTGGGTACTTCATCCGCATAAATTTCTTCCGCCGCATGTGAGTTAGAGACTTCGCATGATATTCTTGCATCCTCATTCTCATTGCATGTAGTTCGTTTTGATCTCTTACCCCTAGCAACCTGTTTTGGATACACACAACATGCATGGAATGTAGTGTAAATTATATGGACTTCAATAACATTTATTACAAAGTTTAAATTAAAGAGATAATGGACTCATAACTCAACTCTTTAAACATATCCACCATATTCTCAAAAGGTATATTTTTTTTTCTATTCACTCTATTTGACAAGAAAAAAATTAGAAAAATTAGTACAACTCGGTCCAAACAGAGTAGTTCAAGTGAAGGTCCAGGATGCAATATAAATGGGAGGAATAAATTTTTTATTATACATCTGCACTTAAAAGCCTAACTTCAAGTTACACATGTACTAGGAATGCGAAAAAATATTATTCATGATTGATACATGATTGATACAGAGCATGATTGGTACAGAGCATAATATATGAAATACATGCATTTTCTTAGTGTCCCTTATTTTCATTTATATTTTCAGTTTCCAGTAGGCACACAATTGATGACACTAAGCTAAAAACAAAGGTACACTAAGAGACATAAGTTTCCATGATTCAATATGAACCACACAGGTGTTCTTGTGAATCATCAACGCAAATAGCTCCATTTGGATTCTTTGGAAACATCAATGGAAAATTTCTATTGACAATAATTCTATGCAGTCTATAGCTCTTAAAATTCAAGAAAACTCTCTTCCTTGCCCCATTAAATTTATGGCTATGTATGGTAAATGTAACAAAGATGACAAAGAAGAATTGTGGGAGGATATCTATGGTCAATGCAATTTCCCTCTTCCTATAATTGTTGGTGGAGATTTTAATGTGGTCACTTATCCTCTAGAGAAACTGGGGGGTAATGGGATAGACCTGGAGGCTTGTACACAGTTTAATAACACTTTGGGAGCAGCAGGACTGTCTGAAATTCCATAAAATGGATCCAAATACACTTGGTGTAATCATCGAGAAGGATTTAATCGAATTTGGGCCAGGTTGGATACAGTTGTGTGTAACTTTCAATGGATCCAAACTTTTGCTTTATCAAATGTTGCTTATTTAAATAGAACCAACTCTGACCACAGTCCACTTCTTCTTAGTCTTATTCTTAAGAATGAAGCTGTCAAAAGAAGCTTTAGATTCCAAATTTTTTGGTCTAAACACAATGAATTTCAATCCATAGTAAAGAAATCTTGGAGTATTGATTGTACAGGTGATCCTCTCAGAATTTTCTCGCAAAAACTCAAGGAAACAAAGCAGGCATTATCTCTGTGGAATAAAGATACCTTCAAGAATATTTTTCAAGATACCATTGAGGCAAAAGATGATGTTTTACTGAAAGAAACTCAACCAAAATCAAATTTTACTGAGGATACTAATATTGAGTACAAGCAAGCAAAGGCCAAACTACAATTCCACCTGTCACTTGAAGATGAATTCTGGAGACAAAAGGCAAGAATTAAATGGTTGCAAGAAGGTGATGAAAATTCAAAAAATTTCAATGCAATGGTGAATCAAAGGAGAAATAGACTTGTAATTTCCAGAATCAAAGACTCTAATGGAAATTGGACATCTGATCCAATCTCTATCAAAAATCAATTTTCTGATTATTTCAAATCTATTTTATCCTCTCCTACTTATATTCATGAGGATGCATCTTTGCTAAATCACATTCCACACCTGATCACTGAGAATGACAATATCCTTCTTTCTGCTCCTCCATCTATTGATGAAATCAAACTAGCCATTGACTCAATGGACTCTTCAAGCACAACATGTCTGGATGGTTTCAACTCATTGTTTTATAAACAATGTTGGGACACTATAAAAGCAGATCTTTTCAAGGCCATTTCAAGTTTCTTTATGGGGAATCCTCTTCCAAAAAGTTGGACTTCAACACTTCTCACACTTATTCCCAAGACTGATAATCCTTCTTCTTATAATGATTACAGGCCCATAAGTCTTTGCAACACTTCAAATAAAATCATATAAAAAATTCCTGCTACTAGACTTGGTAGTCTCCTTAATAAAATTATCAGTCCAAACCAGGCAGGATTCATAAAAGGTAGAGCTATTTCTGAACAGGTACTTCTAGCATAAGAAGTCATGTCCAATTTCAATAATAGAAAGAGAGGCTCAAACATGGTGTGCAAGCTATATATGTCTAAAGTCTATGACAGGGTCTCATGGATGTATCTCCTTCAAGTTTTGAGAAAGTTTGGCTTCAATGAAACACTTATTGACATGGTTTGGAGACTTATATCCGAATGTTGATTTTCTATTCTCATCAATGGTTCTTCTCATGATTTTTTCAAGTCTACTTATGGAATTAAACAGGGGATCCCCAATCCCCTGCGCTATTCATTCTCTCAACTGAAGTTCTAAACAGAGGGATGCATCATTTATTCTCTAATGGTAAAATTGATTCATTTTCACTGCCACCAGGAAGTACCACTATCTCATGCCTCTCTTTCGCAGATGACACTCTCATATTCACTTCTGGCATCGCTAAGGATGTGGATCGATTCCTCTGAGGTCCCCCTACCCCTTAGCACAAACACCATCTCAGAATTATTGGTTCTAGTCATCAATTTTAAGGAGTTCATGTCCTATGAATAATAAGGCCTAGATTATTTATTTACTTAGTAGAACCTTAGGCCTCATTGTTCACCCTCAGCTAACCCACATTTGAATATTATAACTCCAAATATCTAAAACCCCTTCATCTTCACCCAAGCAAGAGAAGATGTACTAAGGTCCACTAAAGACCTCTGCCAGACCACAGTTAAGAGAAAATTTTAAGTGAAATCAGCCTCGAAAAGGACGTAGATGGCTTTCATCCTCTCAACATTGGCAAGCTCGCTATAAAAGGCAGAGAACCTCTGCTCCTTCCTTGCACCCCCAAGGGCTGTATTGAGCTTCTATCAAGAAGTGGTATTAGCATAAAAGGTAAGAAGGTTGTGGTGGTGGCTCGAAGTTTTTTTTTGCAGTACGACCAGTAAAAATACTTGGTGCATATTGCAGGAACCTGCCACATCTCCATTTCAGCAGCTCCAGGAAATCGTCACTCCATTCACGCTGTAATCTGAAACAGAAATCCGCTTACATTACCTTTGGCCCTCAATGGCATCGCTAAGGATGTGGATCGATTCCTCTAAGGTCCCCCTACCCCTTAGCACAAACACCATCTCAGAATTATTGGTTGTAGTCATCAATTTTAAGGAGTTCATAGCAGAAGCCTATGAGTTCATGTCCTATGAATAATAAGGCCTAGATTATTTATCTACTTAGTAGAACCTTAGGCCTCATTTTTCACCCTCAGCTATATCTATATCGGGTTTTACAGTTATCCACACGAACTTTATGTCCTCAAGTATCTCATTGACAACAGTTGGACTTGAAGTCCTCGTGATTGATCCATGCAGTTACCATTAAGTGTAGGGATATTGATCGACAATAAAAGCAGTTACCATTAAGTGTAGTAGCAGCATCAAGAATTTAAAAACATAACAATGTACCATTAAGTGTAGTAATATACGGACACTGAGAAACAAGACAATGAGTTAATAATCTATGTACCTGCAGTTTATATTTTAGTGAGAGAACAAAACTTTTTTTATTTAGCGCTCTTATGTGCCATTTCCCATGCTACGTCAATAACACTCCTGAAAGAAAAACAAAACAAAGGTTGTCAATCAGTAATAATTTAGCCCTGTATTACTTGAAGGATTCAAGAAAAATTTCACACAGACCCTATATAAAATTATCAAAGGTAATGTGCCACATGATTTCTCACAGGGGCCACGTAGTAGAGCTCTGTATATTTTCTCATCAGCTATTGATAGGAGTTAATAGGGCTTGTTTTGGTGAGTTATCACGTATCCCAAAAGATGGACATCTCAGTTATGTGGGACTACATTTAATAAGAGGAACACAAATGGAGATAGAGCGCCATGCTCAAATAATTCTGAAATAAATTATAACATGCGACATAGAACTGCAAGAATTAAACTCTATTCAGTTGAAAAGAAAATAAGAGATATATGTATTTCTTGTAATCTACATTAAATTTTTAAAATTCCCAATAAAATTCTCATCATTAAGTATAAAAATATGCAAAAATAGACAGTTGTATTCATATCATATCCAAGACACCCATATCGTATTCAGAGATCAAAACTAACAATTTAACAAACGGAAACTTATATGGAGTATCAGCATTTCGCAAATGACACCAACGACGTCATGTGATCCATGTCAAAACCAGCAGCTACAACACGTGTAAAAGCCATGCCTTGTTCCTTTTGCAGCATTGTTTTCCATGTCTCGAGGACTTTTAAATTTTACACGGTTTAGTAGTGTCAACTTATGTCTACGGAATGCACCGAATTTTATGAAATTTAGGGAACATAAATGTAATTCACTTAAATATAATAGAAATTTAAGTGTATAAAGGCCTTCTCAACACATTTATGAGGGCTTGGCCTAAAACAGGTCTTGTAAAGTGGTAACATAAATCGGGATCTACAACTCAACATCTAGATCATTTTTTACGGTTCTTTTGCATGGAGATCAATTTTGACAGTTCTTTCACTTATTTAACACTTTTTTATTGATGAGATTGGAATGTGATATCATTTTGACTATTGCCCAATTTTTGTTAGCTCTCTATTTTGAGTGTATTCATAGAGCTATAAATGAACAAACTATATGTGATGCGAATAAGGTTAAACACGCAAACTAGCATAGAAAAGGAAATATATATGCAGCACAAAGAAACATTCTCTGTTAGTTATCTATTGTTAAATTCACCATAAACATACCAACACTTATATTCATCAAACAAACTTAATGTTTACATGCTAAAATAAATAACAATCACACAATAACACCCTCACAATCTATCCTCACATGAGGCTCATCGTCATTTCTCTCATTATTGTTAAGTTTTGAAACATCAATCCGCGAATATGATGTGTAAGCGCTTTCATCATACGTCTCCAGCTCATGAAAACCTCGTGGCGGTGCCTTGAGAACCACATACCAATTTGATGTTCCACTTTCTCTCGAATAAAATACTTGTCTTGCTTGTGATGCTAGAACAAAAGGATCTTTTTTTAGTTGATTTTGTCCTTGGTGGAGGTTAACCAAAGTGAATCCATCGTCAAATTTAACACCATTCGAAATGCTGGCCCAATCACATTGAAAGATAGGCATTCGAAATTTGTGAAAGTCCAACAAAATTATATCCCGTATAATCCCATAATATGAAACATTAGCAACAACGTGTGTGGTATCCTTTGCACTAGATCTACAAATAGTCTCTGCCTCGAAAAAAACTCCACTATCTTGGGTGGACTTTTCAACCATGGATGTATGAAATCGTTTGCCATTTATTATGTAGCCTGAATATGACATAGCATAACGTCGTGGCTCAACCGCTAGCCACTTTAGGATTGTTGATACTTCAGTTGTGTTTGCTTGGACCTTAATCTGTTTAAAATATCATAAATAAAATTATATGAATTTTTATATACATAACAACATTAGACTCTTACAATGCACAACGTAAAAATTGGTCTACCTTGTTCATGAACCACGAAACGAATGTCTCGATATGTCTTTTTTGTAGCATAGTCTCATCTTGGGATAAACTTTGATTGGAATGCTTTAGCTCGCTCAAATGCATTCTAATATGAACGTAGAGGAATTTTAATAACAATATTAATGATAAGATAAGTTATAAATATATATAACGAGCATCATTTTACTCACTCTATATATGGCTCAACTTTTAAATTATTAAAAAGCACAGAACGATGGGCAATTTTTAACAAGTCATCGGACAATGTTATTGGCTTCCCCTTTGAGATAGGTCGTCCTCCCAGTATTGTCTCATCTTCGAACTCTTCATTTCGAGATTGTGGAACACCTATTTCTGCTATTTTTTTTAGATACATGCTACAAAACCTTACACACTCATCAGCCAAATAATTTTCTGCTATGCATCCTTCAGGTCGTGCACGGTTCCTAACATAACCCTTGAGTACCTTCATAAACCTAATGAAAAACCATAGCAAAAGAATACGAATACAACATTTATTTACTACTAATCTAACTTGTTAATAAGATAAAAGTTAAATACATTCTAAATTACCTCTCAAATGGGTACATCCATCGAAATTGTACGGGCCCACATAATCGAGCTTCTCGAGCCAAGTGAATTGGCAAGTGAACCATAATGTCAAAAAAAGAGGGAGGAAAGTACCTCTCCAACATGCATGTAATCTCTACGATACCTTCCTCTAATTTTTCCATTCTCCTTTTATCGATCACTCGTTGACATAACTCATTAAAAAATGAAGATAAGCGAAAAATTACTTGTCTTGGCCCCTTTGGTAGTAGTCCCCGTATAGCAACTGACAACAATTGTTGTATTAAAACATGATAATCATGGGATTTCAATCCCAATAACTTACATTCTTCCACTAAAACACAACGACTAATGTTGGAGCTATAACCATCAGGTAACTTCAAATCATATAGTCTTTGACAAAAAACTTTCTTTTCTTTCTTTGAGAGTGTGTAAGGTGCTGCCGGTAGGTAAAATTTATTCCCTTTTGGTTGTGGATGTAATTCCTTTCTAATGCCCAATTCTTGCAAATCTTTACGAGACTCGAGGCCATCTTTTGATTTTCCCTTTACATCTAACAATGTGGAAATGAGGCTATCACTTATATTCTTCTCGATGTGCATCACATCCAAATTGTGACGTAAATCTAATGCCTAGAGAGAAAAAATGAGAGAGGATTAATATGAAAAATAATTGTCCTAAAACTTTTAATAGAATTGCATTAAGTTAGTGGCTTAGATTATGAGTTAAAATATACGTACATGACAATATGGTAAATAAAAAAATATTGACTTCTTTTTCAAGAACACTTTCTTCCTCTTACGCTTCTTCCCTTTACCGAGATCATTTTCAACACCCTTCAAAGCATCTAAAATTTCCTCTGCATTCAAAGGTTTTGGTGGCCTCCTCAATTCTTCTAATCCGTCAAACCAACTCTTTTTGGTAACCCTCCACGGATGGTTCATTGGGAGAAAACGCCTATGGCACATATACACCGATTTCATACTCTTTGATAACCGTAGTGAGGATGTGTTAGGACCACAAACTGGACATGCAAATTCCCCTTTTGTGGTACATCCGGCTAAATTAACATATGCGGGAAAGTCATTTATTGTCCACATCAAAATAACTTTCAAATTAAACGTAGATTGGCTAGATGCATCGTACATCTCCACCCCATTATTCCACAACTTGATTAAGTCATCTATAAGTGGTTGCAGATATACATCTATGTCATTTCTCGGTTTCTTTGGCCCCGGTATAAGCAAAGTCAACATCAAATTTTCCTGCAACATGCATAACCATGGGGGAAGATTGTACACAGTTAAAATTACGGGCCAACAACTATAGCTCGAGCTAAGATTATTAAAGGGATTAAATCCATCCGCTGCAAGTCCAAGCCTAAGATTTCTTGGATCGGATGCGAAATGAAGCCACTTTTTATTAATTGTGTCCCATGCTAATGAATCAACTGGATGTCGCATCTTTCCATCTTTGCTTATGTGAGTTGAGTGCCACTGTAACTGCTCTGCTCTATCTACTGATAAAAACATCCTTCGAAATCTTGGGATTATTGGAAAGTACCGCAATACTTTTGCAGATACTCCCTTCTTAACCTTCTTTGTGCGTTCGTCAACTTTCCACCGCGAGGAGCTACATTTAGGGCATTTATCCAAATGTTCATACTCTTTTCTAAATAAACAACAATCATTAATGCATGCATCTATCTTCTCATAGCCAAGATCAAATTCCTTTAGAAACTTCTTCGTTGCATACAAGGACTTAGGAAGAACGTTATCCCCGGCAACATTTCATGTAGAGACTTAAGAAGTTCATTAAATCCTTTATCAGATAGTCCGTGTGTAGCTTTATGCTTGTATAAAGTTGTAATTGCCGACATCTTTGTATACTTTGTACACCCGGGATATAAAGGAGTCTCGGCATCTTTTAACTTTTGTTTAAAACTTTCATCGCCGCTTTCAAAACTATCTTCAGCAAAAATTGCATCTTGAACATAAGCATCTTTATACATCCTATGTAAATCTGACAATTCAATATCAATATCATTAGAGTATGAAGAAGTCGAATGTTCTCCGTGAAATACCCACTTCTTGTACGTAGGATCAAAGCCATGAATGACTAGGTGTTCAAATAGTTCTTCCTGGTCTTGTTGACAAAGGTTTTTACATTTTCTACAGGGACATATTATCATATCAGGATTTCTAGGAGTTTTCTTAGCAGATTCAATAAATTTGTACACGCCATCTTGGTACTCCTCGGTATGTCTACAGATAATAAAAAAAGGCATGAAATCATAATCACTTCTCAATTTCACTACAGTGTTCATTCAGAAAAATACTTTAGGTTTTTGTAATATATGTAAACGTATATGTATGCGAGTAATAATAAAAAAAAAACCTTGGAAATCTCAACCAATCTTTTTCCATCTTGAGTTTCCCACTTACTAGTTTCTAGTCTGTTTACACCAGCAAACGTTAATATTAAAAAAGAGGTAAAATATCAATAATAAACGGATAAAATGTCATATTTTTTTCAATATAGTCATTCTACAAGATCTCATTACATTAGTCACATTTTACTAAATCTGATTAGATTATTCACTATCTACAGAGGTAGATTGAAATAAATATATAGTTAGATCATCGGGGCTACAAACTATAGCCATTTTTGTCTTATTCATGATTTTCTTAAGCATAGAAGTAATATAATCACCCACACTCAACAATACAGATTCATACACTTAAATCAAGTTGACCTGATGTATACACATATGTTCAGAAATATCAATGTGGGTATATACACTTAATTATACACAAATGAAGCAAGATAAAAATACCTATATTGGATCTGATTTGTAGTATCTGAATACTGCCTAAGACAATCACCTGCAAAATAGAATAATGAAATATTGCAAATGAAAACATCAGATTTAGTATTAATGAGTTTGCCCGGGAAAAAAAAGAATTAACCCAAATGTCGATAAAAAAATAAAACTCACATAACGCAATTAAGAAAGAAAAGAAGAATAACACACAAGTTGTCAGATTTCACACTATATATCCAATGTCAAAGAGTAAAAAAGTTGTTTAGGATCCACAAAATTTGATTTTCAGGAACTAAGAGCAACAAACTTTCACATCTAAAAAAATAGCATCGAAATATCATTCGGTGCATGATTACGTGTTTGTAGCAAAAAGTAACAAAGTCGCAAGCCAAAACTTGACCAAAATAGAAATAATAAATAAATAGATTACAATTTATATCATCATAGCTTAATGTGGTTGTCATTATAAAAAGAAAGGCCATACCAATTTTAATCATCCAACAATACTATGGACTTTGAGGTCTGACATAAGCATCTGACATAAGCATCTAAGATATATTTTTTTGACATAGCATATAAACATACATTACCCCTTCTTCAAAGCTAAAAATCAGAACATTTATTTTTTTTGGTCAACTAGAGGTTGAAACAGTGTATCTCACTAGATTGAAAATAAGGAAATCTGGTGTGATGATCAAATGGCATTTGTATAACACACTAGACAGCGTGATCAAATTTAGTCAGTGGGTGAACTGTAATATTTGTCCTCTTTGTAAATGTCTTTGTGGTAAATCCCTAGATTGACAAAGAGAGAAAATGGGCAGTGAATAAAAAAATGAGCTCAGAAAACCAATACTCATATCCCAAAATCCAGGGTGGGATAATTATGTCCATTTACAGGTATGCGTCAAATTCTTTATCATGTCTACATTTTTTCGTTCTTGTACTTTCCAATGCCGTTTTAAAAAGTTCGCATAATATAGAAACACAGTGTTTTCTAAACACAATATATTTGGAACTGACATAAGCTAAACAAGAACATAATGGAAAATTTAAATAATTGGAAAGTTTTCTATACTAGTTGGATCGGGAAAGAGAAAAAATACCTTACATTAATGGAGGTGAAGCTCTGTGGGTCTGCTACAATGGAGATTTCCCCGCTCTGTTTCAATGGAGATTTATGTACGAAGAGTTATATACCTAGATTTCTATACCGCTCTGCTTCAATGGAGACTCTGATTCCGCTCTGTTTCAATGGAGATTTATGTACGTAGATTTATATACCTAGATTTCTATACTGCTCTGCTTCAATGGAGACTCTGCTTCAAGGGAGATTTATATAGGGCTCTTCTTCTAAACCTCCATCGAAGTTGCAGTTCCATACGGCTCTCCTTCATGACAGATACGTGAGTTTTTTATGAGATCATGGATGAGGGTTGTTACGATAATATCCAACATTTTTTTTTGACACACGACTGAAAATTCTAGCGCTAAACCTGGCGCCTTTTTTTTTTTCTAATTTACGACACCCAATAACGTGTCGTCTTTAAAAAAATTAGAACATATTTATTTTAATAGACAATTAAAGTAAAGGTCATGTTCCTTCCTATATTTAGATTTTAGGAAAATGCTTTTCAAGTTTCTAAATCTAGTCCCTGTGGTACAATAACATTTATAAATTTAGTCCCTGTGGTACAATACCTTTATTTTTTTGGTCCGCGCCAGCGGCACTATTTTTCACCATTTTTCATGGTATTTTTAGTACAGGGACTAAATTTATAAAATTATATAGAATGTCCTATTTTTATACACTTTGAACATTATGAGGACCTCTTCCTAAAACCCCCTTATTTTATATATCGTGATATTTATTATAATTGAAATATTTACGACACGTTTCGAAATTATGTCGTGTTTATCTACTTTCCACAACACATTTTTATAAAGTGTCGTCTTTATCGACTTTCCACGACACATTTTTATAAAGTGTCGTAAAACATATGTCGTGGAAAACACTTTTTCTTGTAGTGCCATTTCGACAACATCGTCAAGAAATGACCTTATGGAGCCTCAATGACGCACTTATGTGTAGGATTTTCCCTTCTAGCATACATGATGTAGAAAATAAGTGGTTTGATAGGTTTCTTTACAATCGACCATGAATTTTACAGCTCTGGAAAAATCCTTCACGACGCGGTTCATAACCAGCAGCTCCCATCCTAAGCGGATGGATGCACTGCTCACAATAAAGAAGAAGCCAAAGGAGAACTTCCCTGACTATGCCAAAATATATTGGGAAGTTTTTAATGAGATCGGTGATTGCGCAAAATAGGTTTTCATAACATTCTTTAAAATCAATTGGTCGATTACCTCTTTCTTGAACTTGTCCCTTACTAAGAAGTAGACCAGCACTATCAACGATCTTATGGCCCATATCAAGAAGTACGCTAAGGTAGAAGACATAATTCATCCTAATGGAGGGGACATCGGTGGAGAAAAGGTGAATAAGGTAGAAAAGAAGAACGATAACCAGAAGAAGGGAAACACGAATGGGGGAAAGAATGGCTTTAAGAGTAGGAATAAGAATGACCCCTCCAAAGCGTTTCAGGCTATTATCACAATCTTCAAGGAAACTATTTAAAATATTCTCAGTAAAATCAAAGATGAGACGCTCATCAAATGGCCCAAGAAGATGGGTGGAGACCCAACTAAAAGGAACAATGTGTTGAGATGCATGTTCTATAAGGAAAGTAGTCATCGAATCCAGAATTACAAAGCTTTGTAATCACATTTGGAAGAGATAGTTAAAGAAGGGTACCTCAATGAGTATATCGAGGAGAAAATAGAAAAATTCACAACCAATGGCAACCAAAAGGCAGAAAACATTCTCAATGATAATACAAGACACGAGTTTGTAGTAATCTATGGGGCATCAGAACCTAAGCAGATCCAGGGCAACTCCATGCGAATGAAGCTCAAATTAACCCTGCCAAGTCCCAGGAAGGAAAGCGTAAGCGACCAGAAGACGTTGACTACACCAAGCACATCATGTTCACCGTAGAAGATACTTGTGAACTAGGGTAGTTCATGATGCGTTGGTAATCACATTCATAATTTCCAATTTGGATGTTAATAAGATACTTGTGGAGTACGGGAGTGCATCCGAAGTGATGTACCTAGAACTATTGCATAAACTAGAGCTGAATATCATTGACCTCAAAGTAGCCACTGTTCCATTGGTTGTCTTTGCAGGGAGGATCACAATGCCATTAAGGAGGATAATCTTACAAATCAAGGGAGAAACATTTCAAAGCCAATTGAGTTTTTAGTGGTGGACATTGAGTCCCCATACCATGTTATTTTGGGAAGAGGTTGGATCCACGCCATGATGGCTGTACCATCCACCTATCATCAAAAGTTGAAGTGCATTGCCAATCTGGGTGTGGTCAAAATTTATGGTGACCAGGATACAACCAGGAAGTGCTTTATTGAAGATATCCACTCGAAAAAAGAAAAAAAATAAGGAGTCAGAGAATGCCTAAGAGAAAGACAATGAAGGGGTTGTGCTTTACAAATAGCAACTCCGATATGGTCGACCAGGGGTGGAAGAGACCAATGGACACCCCACTGATAGGCTCTTAAAAAGCCTGGAAGAAGTTTTAGCCGATGATAACTTAATCGAGAGGAAGTTTGTGATCGGGGAGACTCTCATTGATTAAGAGAAAAAGAGTTAGCTGAATTTCTCAAAAGCAACCTAAATGTTTTCTCTTGGGAGCCATATTAGTTACGAGGGATCGACCCCAGCGTGACCTTCCATTACCGACACATTGAACTAACCTTCAAGCTCATCACTCAAAAGGCTCATCGAGTAGACCCTGTGAAGGCTAAGGCAGTGGACGAAGAAGTAAGGAAGCTACTAGATGTAGGATCCATCAGGGAGGTTCAATTCCCAACATGGTTATCCAAACTAATGGTGGTACCCAAAAGCAATGGCAACTAGAGGGTTTATATCAATTTCACCGACCTCTATAGGGAATGCCCAAAGGATATCTTCCCTCACTTAAAGATAGATCAATTGGTTGATGCCACAGTGACACATGAGAGGATGAGTTTCATAGACGCTTACTCTAGCTATCACCAGATCCCCTTATATGGACCCGACCTGGATATGACCTCCCTTATAACCTCAGTCGAGTTATACTGCTACAAGGTCATGCCATTTGGCCTCAATAATGTATTGGCAACTTACCAAAGGTTGTTCATAAGGATGTTCATAAAATAGATGGAAGAAACGATGGAAATATACATCGATGATATGCTAGTTAAAAGAAAGGACAAATCCTATCACCTCTCAAATTTAGAGACAACCTTTGAAATCCTCAGGAAATATCAAATAAAGCTTAATGCAAGCAAGTGTTCATTCGATGTCCAATCAGGTAAATTCTCAACTATTTAGTAAAAAAGAGGGTAATGGAGGCCAACCAAGATCAGATCAATGCTATCACTAGATTCCAGCCTCCTCAAACATTTAGGGATATTTAGAAGATTACTGGAATGCTCTTGAAACTTAATCACTTCATGATACGGGGGAAATATTGGGTATTTCACCCGTTAACCTACGCGTTATTAGCCCCCTCGGATATCTTATTCCCTATATTTATGCTCGTTAACCAGACAACCCTCGGATTTCTATGTTAACATGTTTTGCAGGGGTTAATTGAGCTTTTGTAGGTATTTGGATGCTAAGTGTGAAGTCCGAATGCGTTTCGCTCGATTTCCGTACACAACCGCACGCGCAAGGGCATTTTAGTCTTTTGACAGCTTGGGCACCTGGCCCGACATCTACACGAAAGTTGTAGCCCTCCTTACTAGCTTCGCGTGGCCACGAACGGTGCGCGATTCTGATGCATAACGACAAAGTTACGGCGATTGGAGCGACATTGGATTGTATGCCAAAACAGGGAGGATTGCAGGCTGCCCCTGCTTGATCGATCGATCGACCATAAAGGGTCGATCGATCGACCCTTCTTATTTTTACCACGAATTACACTGTCGATCGATCGACACCAGAGGTCGATCGATCGATCCCCTGTTTTTCAGCAGATATTTTGCATTTCTTTTCTCTTTTCTTTTCTAAATTAATTCCCACTTGGTATATAAGCCAATGTTGATGTAATAAACAAAGGACAACGTTTTTAGGTTAGTTTAGTTAGGGTTTGGAGGGTTTTTGCTTGGTTCTTCTTCTTCCTCTCTTGGATTGACACACTAATTGGTTGTAAGATTAACTATTCATCTTCCCTCTCCATTAATCTAGTTGTTTTCCATTCTTTCCTTGCTTTCTAGATAGATTTACATGCTTTTTAGTTAGGTTTATTGTGTTTATTTATTGCTTTTCTAGTTTAATTAGTTTAATTTAGTTAATTCATTATGCGTCCCTAGATAAATAGGGTCGGGATTGCGTTTTCGCCATTTTCGGGCCCCGAGCTCCGAAAACTAGGTTTTGCGTAAAATTGCGTTTAATTGAAACCTCGCGTATTAAAGTCGAATTATTATGCGTTTAACTTTCTTTGTCATGCAACGTTAGTGTTTATAGCGATTATCCGAATTTAATCCGCGTGTGATCATTTTTCAGTTAAATGTTTTATCTCGCAACTTTGGGTTAAATTCCTTCTTGCGTGATGTTTATGCTTAATTGAAAATGCTCGATTAAATGCTTTGGAGCCTTAATTCTAATTAGTAGTTGTTTCAGCCCGTGAATGTGCGTATGCGATCCCGATCCTCGCTTTACTTTAATTTAGCTTTAACTTCTCTTTTCTTTTGTTACCACAACCACCCTATCACTTTTTTTTATTTCTTTTACACCATTTTTATTCCTGAAGTTATAAAACAATTAAAGTCTAAAATTCAATCACTCCCTGTGGATTCTCGATACCCGACTTACCGCTCTACTTGCTTGTCAAGTGTAGTTGTAGTTTAGGTTCTTTTGCATGTCGAGCGGGAGCCGAAATCAACGATAGTGTCCCTACACGAACACTCGGTTTCCCTCGCATCACTTCATCTTCTAGTCTTTACAATGGTACCGACCATTGTTTCATCTTCTAAAAAAGGGCAAAGGCCTCATATTGTACGATGACTATTCGCGAGCTTTGGAAGAGATCATATCGTACCTCAACAATCCACCCTTTCTGGTAATCCAAAATGATGAAGACCCACTGTACCATTACCTGACAGTATCAGACCACACTGTAAGCTCCGCCTCAGTGTGTGAAAAAGGAAAATGGAAGAAACCTATTTATTAAGCTAGTAAGACACTCCTGGATGTTGAACAACGATACCTACCTCTGAGAAGCTCTCCTAGTCTCTCATGGTTGCTTCAAGGAAGCTGAAGAATTAATTAGAATCCCACTCCATAATCGTAATAACTTCTTACCCCCCTTAAAGCCATTATGTGAAGAGCTGACCTCTCTGGACGAATCTCAAAGTGGTCAGTCGAACTCAGGAGATTTAACATCCACTTCCATCCTATAACGACGATCAAGGAAAAAGTCTAAACATATTTTATCACTCAGTTTACAGGTTATCAAATAATGATTTAATCGGATAATGAGCAATCAAATATAGTGGAAGCACAGTCTAAAAACTTGACCTGGTACGTTAATGGATCCTCTAATTCTAATGGGGCATGAGTGAGGATCATCCTCATCACAGCGAAAGACTCTATGATTGATTAAGGAATCGGATTGGGATTTGAATCCTCCAACAACAAAGATGAATATGAAGCACTGATTGACGGTTTGTAAAAAGCCAAACTATTTGGGGCAAATGACCTCCACGTATTCGGTGATTCCAAGATGGTTTCTAAATAAGTAAGCGAGGACTTCAACCCCAAAGATGATCGAATGGTAGCTTACCTCATCATATTAAAAGGTCTCATAATAGATTTTGAAATGGTTAAAATTCAACAGTTCCCTCGAGGATCGAACTGTCACACTGACGCTTTAGCAACATTGAGATCGGACATTGACTCTTACCTAAAAAGAACTAGATAAATAGAGTATCTTTCACAACTTAGTATCGACCAAGCAGTCATTGCTGAGCAAGTCCTCCTCGCAGATAAGGTGCCATGTTAGGTTGATAACATCATTAATTATATATGGAGTGACATACTACCGGATGACAAGAGGTCGTCCCATCAGGTTAGGGTGAAGGTTGCTCGTTTCTACCTCAATTCGAAAGGGAATCGTTATAAGAAATCATTTACATGACCCTACTTCCAATACGTTCACACATGAGACACCAAAAAATACTTAGTGAGCTCCATAAGGGCCTTTGCGAGAGTCACGCAGGTGGGGATCTTTGGCCTTTCGATGCCGAAGGATGCAGGTGCCTACATTCACAAATGTGAAAAGTGCTAGAAGCACTCACCTATAGTTCACCAGTCTTCCAGGGATTAGATATTGTGGGTCCAGTACCTACTGCATTTTGGAATTGTAAATATCTACTTGTAGCCACAAATTACTTCACTAAATGAGTAGAGGAAGAAACACTGATAAATATTCGAGATTCTGACATGATAAGGTCCTTATGGAAGAACATCATAACTTGATTTTGGGATACCAAGGGTTTCCATCACTGATAATGGTACACAATTTGAGAGTGATTTCTTTCAATCTTTTTGTGATAAGCACGAAATCAACAGTACTTTAGCTCCGTGGCATATCCGTAAAAAGAAAAGTAGAGGCTGCATATAAAACCATGCTCGTAGGATTATGGAAACACTTGGAAATGTCTATAGGTTCTTGGGTGGATGATCTCCCTCGCGTTTTATGGGCTAATCACACCAACCCTAGGCGACCAACCAAGGAGACACCATATGCACTCTCTTATGAAATGTAACTTATCATCCCTTTGGGCCATTTTAAAATGGCCCTACGATGGGAGCTACTCTGGTCGACCAAGGCCACAATGATGATGCACTATGCAGTGAGATTGACCTAAAAGATGAGTAACGAGATATGGACTTGATCAAGTTAGCCTCTTACCAACAATAATTGGCCAAGTAATACAATAAAAGGCTCAACCCGATGAAGTTTTTGGTAGGGGACTTTTGTAACACCCCGTAATTTTGAGGATTAAATATTTAATTATTTTTGGGAGTTATAAAAATATTTAAATTGGAAAAACTTAAATTCATGAGTTGGAGAATTTATTTGAGTGAGCCGAATTATTTATAATTGGCGATTTTTAAGTTTAATGGTTCGAAATCGCGTGTGTCACATTTTGAGGTCGTAATTTGAAAACGATAAAAAGTATTTCGGATGATAATTCTGAGAGCGCGATTGCGTCCCGATGGGTCGAGATAGTCAGAAAAGAGTACTCGGGGGTAGTAGTTGGGTCTCGAGGTATTTTTGGGCATAGCCAGGCCCACACGGGGTGAGTTGGGACATTTTAATTAGGCCCAGACGGCCAAAAATGGGATTTAGTGTTTTTAACCTAATTGAGGGACTACGAACGACAGATAGAAAATCCTAAACCTAGAGTTTGAGAGAGGATTAGAGGAAGCTAATCAAGAGGTCAATTAGGGGATGTTTTGGAGCCAAATTAAGGGACTAATTTGGAGTGTTCTTCATCAACCATTCTCTACACCTACGGAATTAGACCCTACGAATAATATCAGGCAAGTGGAGGTAATGTGTAAATGGTGATATCCAATTCATATATTTGTGATGTGTAAACTAAAATTCGTTTTGGGGATAAATGGGTACAAAATGTGATTTTGTTAATGGAATACTTGGCTGACATTCAAAGTAAGAAATAGGTCTATTATATATCCCTAAGTAAAGATAAAATGAAATTTGAATATATTTGATTATTAGCATGTAATGTTTATGAGTTCTTGGATGAATAACATGAATCTTGAATGATCTAGGGTTTATTTGATGAACACATAAGGTCAATCTGCTAGAATTTTTGACACAACTTTAAATGTATGCCATTTGAGTTGTACTTCGAATTGGAGTGTGAACCATATATTCCTGGAAAGGTATTTCTCTTAGCTATCCAATGCACTTGGAATCAAGTCAATCGGATTTTGGTAGAGGGAGTAATCGACATTTTACTATAGGGTGTTTGATTTGTCAACATAGTAATCTGCCATAATTTTAACGTGAATTGAAATGAGTGAGATTTGAATTTTACTTCGAATTGGAGTGTGAAACATACATTACTGGAAAGGTATTTCTCTTAGCTATCCAATGAACTTGGAATCAGGTCAATCGGAGTTCTGTAGAGGGAGAAATTGAAATTTTACTAGAGGATGTTTAATCTACCAGAAAATTTAAGATTTTTCTTTTTAAGCCTCAAATGTCTAAAATTTTATCAGGGAAGTGTTTGGGAACTTGATGAAATATATTGTTGGAATAATGATATTGAAGTAGGTCTATGATTGAGTGTTGGACTTTAATTTTGTTATAGACTTAAAGTGGAGATTCATAGGCTTGATTGTGACGTAGTCTAATTCGAGTTGATAAAAATATAATTATAGAAAAGCGTGAGCGAGCTTAAATTCGTTAGGTCAGTGGGTTAACAAGGGTAACTACTCAATTGATATAGCAATGGGTAACTAGGACACTTAGAGTTGTGTGAATACTTGAATTAATACGAAAGTGAAATAAATTCGTAAAGCCAACATGTACCGTGAATATTAGAGAGAAATATATTACGTACAAGTATGAATAATTGGGTTGTGTAAATACCTACTATTTTATAGGATTACTTGGGTTGTGAATGCCTATTGTGTGTTTCCTTGTGATAGGAACATAGACACGAGAAATATTAAGTTATGGGCCAAGTGATCCAGTCCGGGGATAATGGATGAGTGACACCAAGTTATTAAATTAATAGGTGTGTTAATTAATTTAATTAGAGTCGGATTGTAGGTTGGGGTAGGTATTAAATTAATAGGTGTGATAATTAATTTAATTAGAGTCGGATTGTAGACTCGGGTAGGTTTTAAATTAATAGGTGTGAAAATTAATTTAATTAGAGTCAGATTGTATACTCGGGTAGGTATTAAATTAATAAGTGTGTTAATCAATTTAATTAGAGTCGGACGATAGACTCGAGGAGGTATTAAATTCATAAGTGTGTTAATTAATTTATTTAGAGTCGGACCATAGGCTCGGGGAACGTATTATATTAATTGAGGTGTGAATTAATTATATTAGAGTCAGACCATAGACTCGAGAAGACGATGAATTATTAAGTAAGAAAATTAATTATATTAGAGTCGGACCATAAACTCGGGAAGATAATAAATTATTAAGTGAGAAAATTAATTATATTGAGTCGGGCCACAGACTCAGGAAATTACAGGCTAGTGTACGGGATTTTGAGTACACGGTAAATCCCTGATTTATATATATATATATATATATATATATATATATATATATATATTGTGCGTGATATTAAATATCAGTGACTAGATATTTATTCAATTTATATACTTTAGTGCTATCAAGGGAGGTTGCGCGATGTGGGTGAATCCCCTAGCTTGAGGTGTAGGGCAAGTATATCCCGAGTTCATAGAGTCCGGCATATGGGTGAGGGATTTATCTCACTTTTAGGGAAGGATTATGACCGCCTCCACTTCGTTTATGTTTTAGGCCAGGTTGGTGAGCGAATCCAACTTGGGTAACAACACTTTAGAGGGAATCATCCGGCGAGGGTATACTCGGAGGGATGGATAAACGTATGTTATATGTGTGGATGTTTTAGTAAAGGTATGTAGATAATGGTATTCAATATTATAAGCGGGTAATAATACAGTGTGTGATGTATTTACTTTATATAACTTGTGACATAGTTATATGCTACTATTTAAGAAGGAATTAATTAAGTTAATTGTGACATAACTTATAATTCAAGAATCATTGTACTCGGGTTAGAGTAGTATGGAAAGGGGGAAGTTATACCAAGACTAGTTGGACGGGGTAGTACAAATAGGTTAGGGGTCAAGGTAATCGATAGGTGTGCACAATAGTGGAGGGGTGAGAATGTCCACAAGGGAGTGCGACACTAACTTATATATGAAGCGCATTCATGTATTTTAATCACTGCAGTTAATTCACTTGCTAAATATTTTCAAAATGTTTTGGGTTCTAACCCTTGCTATAAAACTATTTTCAAAACCTTTTAGATGTCCAGCCACAGGGACGCCAGGATTGATATTCTATTCCAGGGACATAGAGCTTCGGCATATGTGGATGCTAGCAGGAATTTGAATTAGATGCATCGCTTATTCATTCCTAGAGTAAGAATCATTCATCAGTTCCAATTTTATTTAGGGCATGTCGCACAGACTTTCAGTTCAGTTTTCAGATTTTTTTTATTCCGGTGTTGAATATTGAATTGGATTATTTCACTTTGGTGGCCGATGATTTATTCGGCAAGTTGTGTAATTAATTACTTCAGTTTAGTTTTATTCAGTTGTGTGAATGGTTTATATTTATTTCCTCATGTACTATTTTGTTTAATTAAAAAGTTAAAATTTGGAACACTAGGTGTTTAGTATGTTTTAAAAAGTTTTTGACAGTGATGCTAAGGATGAACGAACTAGGATTCCTATTTTAATTTGGTATAGGACTGATCACCCGATATTTTATTAGGCGGGGTGTCATAGATTGTATCAGAGCATCAGCTTCTAGTGTCCTTAGGATCTGTACGGATTTTCACATTTCGGCTTAGCAATCTTTGATATAGAGCCCTATTATAGGATTGTTGTATTCTCATACGTATGTGCATATACGTTCTTCTATCAAATTTATATTTGAGAGTGAACTCATACGATTCGATTCTCATTCCATATGCCGCCCAGGAGAGAGAGAGAGAGAGAGAGAGAAGCTAGGGAAGTAAGGGAGATGAGATTAGGGAGGCTCGTCAGGAGCAAGTGCTATCGCAGCAACTGCCAGAGATGATTTTGGCAGCACAGATAACTAAACTAGTGGCACAGGCAGTTGAAGCGACAGTGGTCGCAATGGCAGGGTACTTTTCATGGGATCAGCGACAAGTGTAAATGGAACCAGATGTTTAGGCCACCCGGGGCCATCGGGGTGACAACAAGTACGAGAGGTTTTTTAAGAGTGGACACCCACCAGAGTTGCGAGGGTGTTCAGATGTAGCGCTAGCATGTCAAGGAAGAGAGATATCCAACATCACCTACGCATGGGAGATTGCGATGAGGTGCGGAAGAAAATGCTAACCACTTTCAGTTTAGTAGGAGCAACGCTACAGTGGTGGGAGTCAATCACCATAATTGAGGAATGGGATACACTATCTATTGCAGAGTTTTGAATGCGGTTCGACCGCAAGTATTTTCCTCCAGCGGTTGAGACCGAAATGAGGAGAAATTAAAGAGGTGACTCAGGGAGATAGTTCAGTGGCCGATTACGAGGAAGAATTTACTCATTTGGAAAATTTTATACCAGATGAGGTAAGCAATGAAGAGAGAAAGAAAGTAAAGTTTGTAGATGGGTTAGTCTGGAGAATTAAACAACATTTAATTGGTAATGATTCATTAGTATCTTATACTGACGTCGTTAATGCAGCACTGCGGCACAGTCAGGAATATCGCTTCTACGTGAAAGGAAGCGGGAGGGGAGTGGAAACTAACCTGTCGGAAAAAGCTGGAGGGAACAGTACCAGTGGGATATCCCAGCAGCAGATAGGGGGAAATCAGGGGCAAGATTCCGGCAGGGAAATCATGCCAAACGATTTAGAACTGGAGGCTATTGGCAGGATGGCGAGGAGTTCAAATAAGGTCGGTATGGAAGGGACCAGTGGCAGGGTGATTGTATTAGAAGATGTTCCGCTAGTGGGTAAGCGAGACACATTGTAAGGCCCTAAAACATGATTAGGAAGGTTAATTACATGATTAATTATAAGTTAGGAGTTATAAGTTATAAATTGGTTATGTGTGTTAAACATGTTAATTATCATGTTTAGGGGATGCATGCTCATGTGATATATGTGTTGTTTACATTAGGTGCTAATTGAGCTTATGATCGGGGATACCATATTTAGAACATATGATTAGTTATGTGGTTAAATGCATAATAAATTATGTTTTTAATGCATGATTATGTTTATAAAAGTAAATAAGGGTGTTGATACGAAATTGGCAATGTTTGGCCGCCAAATGTGAAAGTTTTGAGATTTTCGGTAAATTGCTACTTTCCTATTCGATTCCTAAATTAGGCGTATTAGTTTATGATTTTGGGAAACCATAAATTATGAAAGTTGTAGATATATGAATTAATATTATAACACAATAAACGGTGGGTTAAATGGAGTCTCGTACAAGAAGTTATGCCGAAAGTACGAAACAAGGGCAAATATGTCCATCCCTTAAGTGACAATTGTCTTATTAGCACACCATGTGCTATTTTTTGATTGGTTAAAGGGTGGGTGATGGTTTGGCCGAATTAAACTGTATAAAACAACTCATTTGTTCAGCAAATGCAGCCGTGAACAAGTGTTTTGCCTAAAGAGAGAGAAAGAGAAGAAAGTTAAGGAATAAATCTTTGGAAATTTTCCATAAATCAAGGAATCCTCGTAAGGTAATTACATCTTTATTAAAGTTGGTCACATGGATGAGTTATATACTTATCATGCTTTTATTTTTAATTTGTATATATATTTTAATGATACCCATATTGCTGAATTGTGTTGCAACAAGGATGGGTTAAGAACACAAGTTAAAACTGGAGCTAGGATCGTAAATGCATATTTTAAAGTCCTAAATTTACATCATCTTTTCGTAAAGCATTTTGATTTAGAAAATTCATGATTATGATGTATATTTCTGCTAAAACATATTTATTATATGTTTCCATGAATTATACTCAAGGTCAAGGTTATGTATGCTTAAAAATGTTAAGTTATGCCTTAATGTTGTATTTTGACCTAGTTATGCTAAAAATGGTATAAATCATGGAATACTTATTGGAATTGAGTGATTCAAGTTGGAGAGAAAAATATAACCATACATGTATAACATATCCTAAAATTATATAAAATACCAAGGAATGAACCCTTGGTGATAGTTTGAAGTCTTGGTTTAAAATCTGCCCTAAAGGAGCAAGAATGCATACCAGGTGTTTGACGTTTTGCTCGACATAGAAAATGAGCCCTAAAAATTATAAAACATTAAATTTGTATTATTAAATGTGTTTACTGATATTGGGTGGAATATCATGGAAAGTTATGTTGTAAAAAAATTATGAGAATTTCATGAAGTTGAAGTTGTGTTGTTGTTTTTCTTGAGAAATGATTTGGAAAAGGTTCTAATAAAATGGCCATAACTTTGTCTAGCAAATTCGTAATTAAATTTTGTAAATTGTGTTAGAACCCTAATTAATTGGGTGTTATAGAAATGTGAAGTGTCATATTTAATTCCTCATTAGTTATTTCTGATTGACCAAAGGATGTGATGTATTACTGGGTTTGATATTAATCGGTGTATTCAAATACTAACGACATTGACTTCTTAGGTGGGGAAGCAGCTAATACTACCATACCAAGGAAGTAGTTGGTATTAATCTTAGCACTAAATCCAAGGTGAGTGACCTTCCTTACGAAATATAAATGCTTATAATTTCATATGGAAATGTGTAGTTAAACACACGTGTTAAAATGTTTATGGGAGTGATGTTGTATTTATGAAAATTTTGAGTTTTAAACCTGATTTTTAAAAATTTCGTGCGGTTTCTTTCATCTCACTCATTGATGTGAATTTTCAATCATCCATCTTTTAAAATCTAGGAATCAAGCTAGAGAATATTTTTTCTAAATAGCTTATGTAATACATAACAAGGCATTTTGCACCATGAATTTCTAGACTCAACAAAATTTGCGCACTTATCATGTCACTATGGTTTAGAGTTGAAGAGTACTATAATTCTAAAGAGAACCTTAAGGATCACTAGTAGAGACTTTAGCTTGTGAGATTTGTGCCTTTCACCCTTTTTGAGTGTCTTACGCAATCTCCGAGTCACAAGTTGATTCAATTTCGTTTGGGTCCGCACTTTAATTGTTGTATGATCTCATTTTCTTTCATAAAATTTTGGTTGATCACTGAGAATGACATCTTTTTCGAGTTGTAAGAAACGCGTGTCTTGAAATTTGTCCCGAACACTAGATTTTCATCCATACACCTACCACTTTCCCCCATATCATATTTCCATTCACTTCACCCATTATATTCCCATGTTCTTCCAAATTCCCACATATTTCCCCACACACCCACCTATCACCTCCATTTATATCATCCATTCATATATCATCATCCATACTCCTACCACTCTTTCCATTTCGCATCCATTTTTCACCCATACACTTCACCCATTACATTTCCATTATCTTTCCATATTTTCCCCATCCATATATATTCCCCTCACTATCCATATATTTCCCCACCGCAACCACCTATCATTTCACTGATATATCATCCATTGTTTTGAGAAAAAGAGTGTGATTTCAAATGTAAATGTCTTCATTGTTGGTTTGAAAAGTGAGAGAAAAATAGAAAAAAGAGAAAAAAAAAAGAAAAAGAGAAAAATAGAAAAAAGAAGAAAAGAAAAAAAAAAGGAAAAAAAAGAGAGAAAATAAAAGAAAGAGAGTTGTAGTTTGTAGTTGGTAATAAAGACATTTGTGCCTAAAGTGTATACACTCTTCTCGCTCATCCATCATATATCCATCATTTTACACATCAATCCCATTCTACATCACTGTCCTTCATGTCACCATTATATCCTACATCACATATCCACCATCCATCATATCATCATCCCATCCTATCTCACTATCACCATCCATATTATCCCACGTCATCATATCTTTCCCATCTCATTTTCCCCTCACCCATATACATTCATGTCCCCCTAGGTGTTCAGGCAAATGAAAGTCAACGTGGTGAATAACTCGACATTCTCACTATAGTGATTAGCATTCTTTCATGAGATCATTTTCTTTCTTATTGTTCGTTATTTCTTATATGTGTGTGAGACGTTTGAACTCGATTACATTTACTCACCTCCTCACACACAAGAGCGATACACTAACCCTAATCTCGAGAGTTCGTTTGAGAGAGATACATCCAGTGAGATTTGAAGTTGAAGCGTTGATTCCGATAAGGCAATCTGGGAATTACTCTTATGATTCTCGATCCGTTTTGACTGATTCACACTACACACGTTGATTTCTAGGAAGGATGTGCCTTGAGTATTTACTTAGTTAAACTTTTTACACATTCTAGCTTGTATTTCTGAAATCATTTTTCTTGTGATGGATTGTGTGATTATTCTACATCTAATAAGAGATTGACTGCCTTTCAATAAATTTTTGCAAATAAAGAATTTTGTGGGTATATTCCCTGCAAAACCTCACGAGACACAACTCGTCCTGTAGGGCAACCTATAGGTTTAAAGGTTGTTGCACATGCTAAGTGCAATCGCAAGTGCCCGCGAAAGTGGTACACTTTTGGTTACTTATCTTTCTCTTTCTCTCTATCTTATTGCTCGAGGACTAGCAACGCTCTGTTTGGGGGTGGTGTGATAAGCACCCAAAACTGTACAATTTATACCCCGAATAGATGTATTTTAGTTGCTAATTCTCGACAATATGGGTCTTATGCGCGTAAATGTTTATCATGCAGGCTTAACTGTAGTTGCGGTGCCAAAAGCTACATTTCGAGGTCAATTACAGTTACATTGGAGCTAAATACCCTTGCCCCGTAACCTCATCCTACCCAAACCTAGCCTAAACTTGTCCTTAAACCGTCACCCAAGACCCGTGTGTGTTGGTTTGTTCCCTTTTTATTTTATTTTAATTTTTTAGATTTTTAGTTTGAGTCATTTTTATTTTAGGATTTTTAGATTTTATTTACTATTTTTAGATTTTATTTTTATTAGTTTTATTTGATTAGAATTAGTTTTTTTTAGGATTTCATTTATTTCTAGATTTATTAGATTTTATTTTTTTAGGCTTTTAGTTTTTAGTCTTATAGATTTCTATTTTTTATTTTTTCATTTCTTCTTAGTTTCAATTTTATTTGAGTCTTTATTTTATTTTAGAATTAGATTTTATTAGGTTTTTATTTTATTTTTTTAATTTTATTTTATTAGTGTTATTTTTTTTTAGGTGTCAAATTAAATACACACACATACCCAACATATGTCCTACCCCCTAAGCTACACCTCTTATCTTAAACCCTCACCCTCACCAAACTAACCTACACCCACACACACCATAACCCACACCACCTCATCTTCTTCCCAAAATCCACTCTCTCTTCTCACTAACCTCCATTGCCAAAATCAACTTAAACCTCAAAACCATCTTTCCAAATACCCATCTCTCAGCTAAACCTATCTCTAGCCACCGAACCCTCCGCCGACGAGTCATCCAGCCCCCCTCAGCCCCGACCTCTTTCGTCACCAGCAACGCCGCTCCGGCCAGCGCCGGCGATAGCCCTTCGCGCAAACCCGTTGACCCGCGCCCCTCTCTCTCACTCTCGACCTCGCCTCTTACTCCCTCCGGTGCACCTGTCCGCCGGTGACACACCTCGACCACCGGCATCCATACCAGCTCCGACTGTATTATCGCCCCACTCCGGCGATGTCTCCCACTCTGGCCACCATCATGCCTTTCCAACCCAAGCCCATTTCAGCCCTCATACGATTTCTTCACCTGTCAAAACACAAAGCAAATGCCAAACAAATTGACCCTCTTTCAATCTATAACCCATTTCCAACCTTTACCCATTTTAACCCCAAAGCCTTTAAAACCCATTTCTCCAAAGTCAAAAATCGTCACCAGCCAAACCAAAAATAAAACATAAACCCATGTGCCAATAAACCCACATGTCACTTATCCCTTTTAATTCCTTTTACCCAAATACACCCTAACCAACCACTTTAAGACATTTTCCTAAAATACCCCACAAAACAAATCAGATTTTATCCTCACCACCCTCACCCCCATGACCTCACTCAAAACACATGCACCTCTAACCAATTTTCCAATTATGCCCCTTAGCTCCATTTGCATATAAAAGAAGACCTCAAGGCCATTTGAAGAGGGAATTGAGAGCTTAGATATGAATTCTAGAGAGAGATAGTTTAGAATTGTAGAGAAAATTTTCCCTTGTAAATAGTTTTTCATTTTTTATTTTTAGATATTTGTGAGATTAAATATTGTTAGAGAATTAATTGAGTGGATAGTTAATTTCATATCATTTGGAAGATCAATTAAGAGGTGTATGCTTCAATTTCAAGGATTGGAGTTCAACATAATCAAAGAGATTTGGTTTGATTGTTCTCTTCCCTTCTTTTATTATTTTATGCCTTTGAATATTAATTTGTCATATTTTATACCATGTTAGGCTAAAACCCCTTTCAAGGGGTGGGGTGAAACCCTTATTTGATATTATTTTAGTTTAATTAGTTTGCTTACTTGAAATTTCCCTTTGAATGTTAAATTTGATCCCCCACCCTTAGATTTACGCCTCGAGAGAGGGTAAATGATTTTCGAGAGAAAATCGAAATTCTAGTGATAATACCCATTTTAGATTCGAACTAGAGATAGGGGTTTCTTAAGTGGGGTATTAACATTTGAATTTCAACTCTAAATTTAATTTCTAAGATTGACATAAATTCTAATTGATCGATCCTAGCGGGTGATTAATTAAAAGGAGTGTAGATCTAATTTTCTAGAGTTGTGGGGTGTTAATTTTAACCTTCTAAAAGATTACTATTCCAATTACACTTGCAACGAGAGTTGATTTGTAATTTTAATATTAATTTGGGAGAATTCAAATAATTAAATTAATTAATTAGAATAACTAAAATTTGTGGTGTAATCCCACTCCTTGATTGTTCTCACAATTATTTACCTCACTTTATCTTTTATTTTAGTGTTAGACTTTATTTTCATTTTAGTTACTTTCTAGTTAGTTATTATCATTTTTCATTTAGTTTAGTTAGTTTAGACCTCACCTCACCCTTTTTTTTTAATATTGAAAAAGCTAAAAAAATTAGAAAAAGTGAAAAAACACAAAAAGAAAATAAAAAGTGAATTATAATTGAATTTTATCCATTTGCTTTACTCCCTAGAAAGTGGATTGATACCCTTACTTCCTCTACACTTGAGTTTATTATATTTGTAGGTACATAAGGATTTTGATTAACTTGGCTTCAAACAACGACATATACCCAAAAAAACCAAGTTATCAGTGACCTTTCTTACGAAATATAAATGCTTATAATTTCATATGGAAATGTGTAGTTAAACACACGTGTTAAAATGTTTATGGGAGTGATGTTGTATTTATGAAACATATACATATGATTAAAAATGTTAAGAGACGTTATATAATGATATGGACTAGTGAGTCCTTTTTCTAATGTTAAGGACTGTGGTGGGTGCTACGGGATGTGGTAGTACTGTTAATCCAACTTAAAGGTTTGTGTACTCGGGCCTAATAAAGGGATGTGGTGGTCCCTAATAATTGTGGTGGGTTAATTGGACTGTGGCGGGTCCAGGCTTGCGAGAGTTTCACAATACCTGTTGGGTTATAGCATTAGAACAAAATAAAAATGGTTATTCAAATTGGTTATATGTGTGGTATGTGGTCATTCACTAAGCCTTTATAGCTTACACTCCTGTAATGTTTTGTTTCAGGTATGCTTATAATTTGGAGTCCACTGCCAAGTTAGGACCTTAAAACGGGGGAGTGACAGATATTTAGTATGGTTTGAATATCAGGATTTCTTTTGTGTAATTATTAAACTAAGGATCTTGATTATGTAAAGTTATGTAGTACTTATTAGTTATAAGTAAAGGCAGTTATGTTTTCATCTACACATACCTTTGGAAAAAAAAAAATCTTATGCTATATTTCCTTAGAGATTTAAATTTAAAGCATTGTTTAAGCAAGTTTATCTCTAATTAAAAGGATGAGTTTAATAAAAATTAAGTCGGGGCGTGACAACTTGGTATCAGAGCCAGGTTATTAGGTTCTGGACACGGTGTGAGGGTCTAGATTGACAGTGGACACTAGAACGTGAGTTTTTTATGTGTTTGGATTTTGACTAACAATGTTAATATTAAACTGCTAGTATTGTATTTTGTTTAAGATAATTATATTGCAGTTAGTGATGGATCCACGCGAGACGCATGAAGGAGCAGAGGGTGAGTCATCTTATGTTCCTAAAAGTTAGCAAGGACATAGACATGTTCAAGTGGAGGAACCAGAGGTGCAATAACAACCTATTGATGATGTGGGAAGAATATTACGTGCTGTGGTACAACTTTGGAACAAGCAAGAGGTGGAGAACATGGTGGGGATAGGGACAAATTTCATGAGAGGTTCATGAAGTTAAATCCGCCAGCATTTACTGGGACTACTGATCCGTTAGTGGCAGAGGGGTAGATTAGAAAGATGGAAACAATATTCAAGGTGATGGAAGTGAGAGATGAACAAAAGGTTTTGTTAGCAACCTTTAGGTTAGAGGATGATGCAAAGTTATGGTGGGACGCAACATAAAGATTACTTACTACAATTGGGGGAGTGGTGCCAATAAATCGTCCACAAATTACAAGGGAAAGGTTTGTAAAGGTGTTCTTTGAAAAATATTTTCCAAGGCTTTATAGGAAAGAGAAAGATGAAGAATTTATCACGTTGAAACAGGGGAATCGAACAGTGGCAGAGTATGAAGCTTTATTTATATCCTTATCTAGATTTGCACTAGACTTGGTGAGGACGAAAGAAAGTAAATGTGATCGGTTTCAAACCAGGCTGAGTGTAGATATAAAAAGCATGGTTGATAATATGAAGATCATGGATTATGTGGACTTGGTGGATAGGGCCATGGTGTCAGAAAAGTCAATAAAAGAAATGCAAGTTGAACACTCGAAGAAAGCTAGACATGATAGTATAAGATCATATGGATGGGAGGCGGGAACCTCAACTCAGAGTGTATCACGAGGAGTGCCTAAGGGCCAAGAATTTATAAATAATAGAAATGCACGTGGAAGATTTCAAGCTCGAGGTGGAAGGACTGGGATGAATCGGTCAGAAAATGCATCCGTGATGGGATCGAGGGCCATATTTTGTTATAGATGTGGTGATCAAGGGCACATGTCTCGGGAGTGTACAATAGCTGAGACGACACCTTTATGTTTCCATTATCATCAACCGGGGCACTTACAAAAGAACTGTCCAGCGATGGGAACTACAACTTCAGTTGGGAGTGTGACAGTAGGAGATAGGATTTCTACACCAAAAGTACACTGGGGAGGTAGAGGAGGCGTTTCTCAAAACCAAGGCCAAGGCAGAGTGTTTGCACAGACGCAACAAGATGCATAAGCTATGCCTAACGTAGTGACAGGTACACTTCGTATTGGTGATAAAGATTCTTATGTGTTGATAGATCCTGGTTCTACACATTCTTTTGTGTCTTTTCTTTATCTGTTGCATCTTAATAAACCATTATCATCATTAGATTTTGCTTTAGCTATTATTACTCAAGTGGGGGGGTTGGTTTTTATTAAGAGGGTATATAGGGAGTGTGTGGTATGAGTGGGTGAAAAATAATTACTAGTTGACTTATTGCCTCTCGATATACGTGACTTTGACGTGATACTGGGTATGGATTGGTTAGCCTCATATCATGTATGTTTGTATTGATTTAAAAAGGAGGTAGTGTTTCGATTACCGGGTGAACCTGAATTTAAATTTATTGGGGAACGAAATGTCACTCCAACATGTTTGATCTCTGCTACAAAATGTTATGAACTTCTAAGGAAAGGATGTGAGAGTTATTTTGCTCATGTGGTGGACTCACGACAAGAGGCTGGAAAACTATCAGATATACCAGTAGTTAATGAGTTTGCAGATGGCTTCGCAGAAGAACTCCCAGGGTTAGCACCAGACTGTGAGGTGAAATTTTCGATTGAGTTAGTACCAGGAACTGCGCCAATATCTATTGCACCATATCGTATGGAACCTGCAGAATTAAAAGAGCTAAAGATACAGTTGCAAGATTTGTTAGATCGTGGTTTTATAAGGCCTAGTGTATCACCGTGGGGAGCCCCAGTATTGTTTGTGAAGAAGAAAAATGGAACCATGAGGTTGTGCATCGATTATCGTCAATTGAATAAGGTGACTATCAGTAAGAAATACCCACTACCCCGAATTGATAACTTGTTTGAGCAGTTACAAGGAGCTAAGGTGTTTTCCAAGATCGATCTCAGATCTGGATATCATCAATTGAAAGTAAGAGACTGTGATATTTCTAAAACTGCTTTTCGTTCCAGGTATGGACATTATGAATTCCTTGTCATGCCATTTGGGTTGACAAATGCACTAGCTGTATTCATGGATTTGATGAACCGTATATTTCACCCATACGTGGATTCTTTTGTCATTGTCTTAATTGATGATATTTTGATATATTCTCATAGTAGGGATGAGCACGAACACCACCTGCGTATTATTTTACAGACCTTGCGAGAGAAGCAGTTGTATGCTAAATTTTCTAAATGTGAATTTTGGCTAGACAGGGTAGTATTTTTGGGGCATGTTATTTCTGCTGATGGTAATTGTGTTGATCCCAAGAAGGTTGAAGCAGTAATGAATTGGGAAAGACCAACTAGTGTGACAGAGGTGCGTAGCTTTTTGGGATTGGAGGGCTATTAAAGGAGGTTTATACCGGGGTTTTCTTCTATTGCATTGCCATTGACTAAACTTACTAGAAAGGAGAACAATTTTGTGTGGAGTGATGATTGTGATAAGAGCTTTGAAAATTTAAAGGGTAAGTTGACATCAGCTCTAGTATTGACTATCCCAATAGGTATAGAAGGATTAGTTATTTATAGTGATGCTTCGTATCAAGGACTTGGATGTGTATTAATACAGCATGGAAAGGTAATTGCTTTTTCTTCTCGACAGTTAAAGATACATGAACGTAACTACCCTACTCATGATCTCGAGTTAGCTGCAGTAGTTTTTACATTAAAGATCTGAAGACATTAATTATATGGTGTTAGTTGTGAAAGTTTTACTGACCATCAAAGCTTAAAATACTAGTTTACTCAAAAAGACTTGAACTTGAGGCAAAGAAGGTGGATGGAACTTATAAAAGATTATGATTGCACAATACAACACCATCCGGGTAAAGCTAATGTTGTTGCCGATGCTTTGAGCAGAAAATCTCGAGGCATAGTATCTTTTATTCATTGTATTTGAGTTGACCGCTGAGAGAGTTAGCTTTAATGGGGGTGGAATTAACTTTGAATGAGTCTTATGGAATAGTAGCACATTTAAATGTTAGACCCACGTTGATTGACTGGATTAAACAAGCACAGGCAGGAGATGCAGAATTGGAGAAAGTTAGAGATAATATGAAAAAGGGTAAAGAAAATGAATTTTCTACTCGGGATGATGACATTGTTATGTACGGTAACCGTTAGTGTGTACTTAATGTGCCTGATTTAAGAAGAACGATTTTAGAGGAAGCGCGTTGTTCTTTATATGCTATGCATCCAGGGAGCACGAAACTGTATAGAGATTTCAAACAATGTTATTGGTGGTCGGGAATGAAACACGACATTGAAGATTTTGTTGCTAGATGTTTAGTTTGCTAACAGGTGAAGTCATCAGAAGCCAAGTGGTTTACTACAACCATTGCATATTCCTAAGTGGAAATGGGAACATGTTACTACAGATTTTGTTGTAGGTTTACCAAAATCATCCCGAGGGTTTGATTCTATTTGGGTTGTCGTTGATATGTTGACTAAGTCTGCACATTTTCTTCCTGTTAAAGCTACTTACTCCATGGATAGATATGCAAAAATATATGTGGATGAGATTATTAGATTTCATGGTGAACCAGTTTCTATTATTTCTGACCGAGATCCTAAGTTCACTTCTCACTTTTGGCCTAGTTTACAACAAGATTTGGGGACTAAATTGAAATTTAGTACAGCTTTTCACCCTCAGACTGATGGGCAGTTAGAAAGAACGATCCAGACACTTGAAGATATGTTACCAATTTGTGTATTGGTGTTCGAGGGCAGTTGGGATGAACACTTGCCACTAATAGAGTTTGCTTAAAATAATAGCTATCATTCGAGTATTAATATGGCTCCTTATGAAGGTTTGTATGGGAGAAAATGCAGAACTCCAGTGTGTTGGACTGAAGTAGGAGAACGAAAACTACTTGGGCTAGAAATTGTACAGCAGACTGCTGAAAAGATTAATGTTACCCATAATCACTTAAAGGTGGCGCAAAGTAGACAGAAAATTTATGCAGACAACCGAAGGAAAGAATTGAAATTTGAGGAAGGTGATCGAGTATTCCTACGTGTTTCTCCTTGGAGAGGAGTTATAAGATTTGGGAAGAAGGGAAAGTTAAGTCCCAGGTACATTGGCCCTTATGAGATCGTAAAAAGGGTTGGAACTATAGCTTATAAGTTGGCATTACCACAAGAATTGTCTCGGATACACGATGTTTTTCATATATCCATGTTATGTAAGTATGTGCCCAATCCTTCACATGTGTTTATCTCATAACCGATAGAGCTTCAAGATGACTTAACTTATGTGGAGGAACTAATTGCTATTGTAGATCGAAAGGAGCAAGTGTTATGTAGTAAAACCATTTCACTAGTTAAAGTGATGTGGAGAAATCAGAATGTGAAGTATGGCACTTGGGAAGGGGAGGATAACATGAAGAAGAAATATCCTCATCTATTTGGTAAGTTTCTTATGCGTTAAATTTCGAGGACGAAATTTTTATAAGAGGGGTAGAATTATAAGGCCCTAAAACATGATTAGGAAGGTTAATTACATGATTAATTATAAGTTAGGAGTTATAAGTTATAAATTGGTTATGTGTGTTAAACATGTTAATTATCATGTTTAGGGGATGCATGCTCATGTGATATATGTGTTGTTTACATTAGGTGCTAATTGAGCTTATGATCGGGGATACCATGTTTAGAACATATGATTAGTTATGTGGTTAAATTCATAATAAATTATGTTTTTAATGCATGATTATGTTTATTAAAGTAAATAAGGGTGTTGATACGAAATTGGCAATGTTTGGTCGCCAAATGTGAAAGTTTTGAGATTTTCGGTAAATTGCTACTTTCCTGTTCGATGCCGAAATTAGGCGTATTAGTTTATGATTTTGGGAAACCATAAATTATGAAAGTTGTATATATATGAATTAATATTATAACACAACAAACGGTGGGTTAAACAGAGGCTCGTACAAGAAGTTATACCGAAAGTACGAAACAAGGGCAAATATGTCCATCCCTTAAGTGACAATTGTCTTATTAGCACACGATGTGCTATTTTTTGATTGGTTAAAGGGTGGGTGATGGTTTGGCCGACTTAAACTGTATAAAACAACTCCTTTGTTCAGAAAATTCAGCCATGAACAAGAGTTTTTCCGAAAGAGAAAGAAAGAGATGAAAGTTAAGGAATAAATCTTTGGAAATTTTCCATAAATCAAGGAATCCTCGTAAGGTAATTACATCTTTATTAAAGTTGGTCACATGGATGAGTTATATACTTATCATGTTTTCATTTTTGATTTGGATATATATTTTAATGATACCCATATTGCCTAATTGTGTTGGAACAAGGATGGGTTAAGAACACAAGTTAAAACTGGAGCTAGGATCGTAAATGCATACTTTAAAGTCCTAAATTTACATCATCTTTTCGTAAAGAATTTTGATTTAAAAAATTCATGATTATGATGTATATTTCTGCTAAAACATGTTTATTATATGTTTCCATGAATTATACTCAAGGTCAGTTATGTATGCTTAAAAATGTTAAGTTATGCCTTAATGTTGTATTTTGACCTAGTTATGCTAAAAATTGTATAAATCATGGAATACTTATTGGAATTGAGTGATTCAAGTTGGAAAGAAAGATATACTCATACATGTATAACATATCCTAAAATTATATAAAAATTCCAAGGAATGAACCCTTGGTGATAGTTTGAAGTCTTGGTTTAAAATCTGCCCTAAAAGAGAAAGAATGCATACAAGGTGTTTGACGTTTTGCTCGACATAGAAAATGAGCCTTAAAAATTATGAAACATTAAATTTATATTATTCAATGTGTTTAATGATATTGGGTGGAATATCATGGAAAGTTATCTTGTACAAAAATTATGAGAATTTCATGAAGTTGAAGTTGTGTTGTTGTTTTTCTTGAGAAATGATTTGGAAAAGGCTTTAATAAAATGGCCATAACTTTGTCTAGCAAATTCGTAATTAAATTATGTAAATTGTGTTAGAACCCTAATTAATTGGGTGTTATAGAAATGTGAAGTGTCATATTTAATTCCTCCTTAGTTATTTCTGATTGACCAAATGATGTGATGTATTACTGGGCTTGATGTTAATCGGTGTATTCAAATACTAACGGCATTGACTTGTTAGGTGGGGAAGCAGCTAATACTACCATACCAAGGAAGTAGTTGGTATTAATCTTAGAACTAAATACAAGGTGAGTGACCTTCCTTATGAAATATAAATGCTTATAATTTGATATGGAAATGTGTAGTTAAACACATGTGTTAAAATGTTTATGGGAGTGATGTTGTATTTATGAAGCATATGCATATGATTAAAAATGTTAAGAGACGTTATATAATGATATGGACTAGTGGTTCCTTTATATAATGTTAAGGACTGTGGTGGGTCCTACGGGATGTGGGGGTCCTGTTAATGCAACTTAAAGGTTTGTGTACTCGGGCCTAATAAAGGGATGTGGTGGTCCCTAATAACTGTGGTGGGTTAATTGGAATGTGGCGGGTCCAGGCTTGCGAGAGTTTCACAATACCTGTTGGGTTATAGCATTAGAACAAAATAAAAATGGTTATTCAAATTGGTTATATGTGTGGTATGTGGTCATTCACTAAGCCTTTATAGCTTACACTCCTGTAATGTTTTGTTTCAGGTATGCTTATAATTTGGAGTCCACTGCCAAGTTAGGACCTTAAAACGGGGGAGTGACGGATATTTAGTATGGTTTGAATATCAGGATTTCTTTTGTGTAATTATTAAACTAAGGATCTTGGTTATGTAAAGTTATGTAGTACTTATTAGTTATAAGTAACGGCAGTTATGTTTTCATCTACACATACCTTTGGAAAAAAAAATCTTATGCTATGTTTCCTTAGAGATGTTAATTAAAGCATTGTTCAAGCGAGTTTATCTCTAATTAAAAGGATGAGTTTAACAAAAATTAAGTCGGGGCACGATACACATGAAGATAGATTGTCTTAAGTGAGGCAGGGGTCAACTACGGGACGAGGTCCTGGATGTACAGCCACTAAAGTAAGTCATGAGTGCATTCGGGTAGGGAGAAGATGCTTCGGAACCCGAGGATCAGCCGTTGCAGCTGAAGTATAGAGGTAACTATTTTTACCCTAGGGGAATGGGGTATATTTTTTACTGACAAAGAGGATGTCACAAAATAAGACTTATTTTTCACTAGAGTTCGCATATGAGTCGAATTTAGTGGGTGTGTTGGCTGTAACAGCCATAGTATGTGGATAAACTTTCCGTGGGGTAACGGAGTTCTTTAGTGTTCTTCACAAGAGAGTGGAGGTGTACACTGAGTGAAGGTTTGTATTATGCGAGGAGTTACTACTTTCGAGAATTATGGGAGTAGGGTTGATAATATTTCCTAAATATCGACTGGATAGCGATGGAATTTAACTATTATGGATAGTGGTGTTAAGTTTTGGTGTTCGCGACACCAGGATATGATTGGTATGAGGTATCACCTGTGAGGGAGTTTAGCCTATGTATATGTGTGTATATATGTTATATTGTGTGGTGCGATAGACACCAAGAGAGGTTTTGTGTTCTCACATTTTATTCCGGTAAGTAGGGGTGTTTACTTAAGTGAACCAGGGTGGTTAGATTTATTTTCGAGCAAAGAGAGATAGCTCGGGGTTTATTTTGAGCAAGGACTAGTGATAGTAACGGCGTGGTATTTTATGTTGTCTTTGGTAGCATGAGGGTAAGCGTACATACTTTTATGTTAAGAGACAAGTATTTAGGGGTACGTGCTATGGACTAAGGGTCTAACGGATCTCAACGACCGACAATGTTAGGTAGTATTGTATCGGGAGGGTTACATGTTCGGATTTCGCTTGGCGAGACATCCCACGGATGAAACTTAGCGCAACGTTGGAAAGTGGGAAGATGTTTGGTCGTTAGTACATGGATTGGGTACCCCGGGTAGTAAATATATGTGTGTATATATATATGTGTGTGTGTGTGTGAAATGACTACGGGTTCGAAGTTATATTACGGGTAACAACTAGCATAGTCGGGTAGCTTTCGTGCGGTAAAGCACGGGGATAGGGTGTTCGGTACCCGGGTTAATTAAGGCAAATTTTGTGTGGTTAAGCACGAGTATAGGGCGTATGGGCGCCCTGGTTAATTTAAATGCATACAAGTGTAACGTATGGTTAGAAGAGGATGGGATAGATATAGCGGGCTTAGAGGCACATGACTAGAGAGTGATATGCGAAGCTTGGAACATTACGCTCATTTTAATTTCGAGGACGAAATTCCTTTGTAAGGGGGGGAGTATGTAACACCCTGTAATTTTGAGGATTTAATATTTAATTATTTTTGGGAGTTATAAAATATTTAAATTGGAAAAACTTAAATTCATGAGTTGAAGAATTTATTTGAGTGAGCCGAATTATTTATAATTGGTGATTTTTAAGTTTAATGGTTCGAAATCGCGTGTGTCGCATTTTGAGGTTATAATTTGAAAATGCTAAAAAGTATTTCAGATGATAATTTCGAGTGCGCGGTTACGTTCGGATGGATCGAGATAGTAAAAAAAGAGTACCCGGGGGTAGTAATTGGGTCTCAGGATATTTTTGGGCATAGCCGGGCCCACACGGAGTGAGTTGGGCCATTTTAATTAGGCCTAGATGGCCAAAAATGGGATTTAGTATTTTTAACCTAATTGAGGGACTAGGAACGGTAGATAGAAAATCCTAAACCTAGGGTTTGAGAGAGGATTAGAGGAAGCTAATCCAGAAGTCAATTGGGGGATCTTTTGGAGCCAAATTAAGGGACTAATTTGGGGTGTTCTTCATCAACCATTTTCTACACCAACGGAATCAGACCTTACGAATAATTTCAAGCAAGTAGTTAATTTGCGGTAATGTGTAAATGGTGATATTCAATTCATATTTTAGTTATGTGTAAACTAAAATTCGTTTTGGGGATAAATGGGTACAAAATGGGGTTTTGTTAATAGAATACTTGGCTGCGATTCAAAGTAAGAAATAGGTGTATTATATATCCCTAAGTAAAGATAAAATAAAATTTGAATATATTTGATTATTAACATGGAATCTTTATGAGTTCTTGGATGAAGAACATGAATCTTGAATGACTTAGGGTTTATTTGATCAACACAAGAGGTCAATCTGCCAGAATTTTTGACACAACTTTAAACGTATGCCATTTGAGTTTTACTTCGAATTAGAGTGTGAACCATACATTCCTGGAAGGTTATTTCTATTATCTATCCAATTAACTTTCAATCAGGTCAATCAGAGTTCTGTAGAGGGATTAATCGGCATTTTACTACAGGGTGTTTGATCTGTCAACATAGTAATCTTCCAGATTTTGATGTGACTTTAAACTTGTACGATTTGAATTTTACTTAGAATTAGAGTGTGAAACATACATTAATGGAAAGGTATTTCTCTTATCTATCCAATGAACTTGGAATCAGGTCAATCGGAGTTCTGTAGAGGGAGAAATCGAAATTTTACTAGAGGGTGTTTAATCTAGCAGAAAATTTGAGATTTTTCTTTTTAAGCCTCAAATGTCTAAAATTTTATCGGGGAACTGTTTGGGACCTTGATGAAATATATTGATGGAATAATGATATGTAAGTAGGTCTATGATTGAGTGTTGTACTTTAATTTTGTGAGAGAGTTAAAGTGGAGATTCATAGTCTTGATTGTGACGTATTCTAATTCGAGATGATAAAAATATAATTACAAAAAAGTGTGAGCGAGCTTAAATTCGTTAGGTTAGTGGGTTAACAAGGGTAACTACTGAATTGATATAACAAGGGGTAACTAGGACCCTTAGAGTTGTGTGAATACTTGAATTAATACGAAAGTGAAATAAATTCGTAAAGTAAACATGTACGGTGAATATTAGAGAGAAATATATTACGTACAAGTATGAATAATTGGGTTGTGTAAATACCTACTATTTTATAGGATTACTTGGGTTGTGAATTCCTATTGTGTATTTCCTTGTGATAGTAATATAGACACGAGAAATATTAAGTTATTGGCCAAGTGAGCGAGTCCGAGGATAATGGATGAGTGACACCAAGTTATTAAATTAACAGGTGTGTTAATTAATTTAATTAGAGTCGGATTGTAGGTTCGGGTATGTATTAAATTAATAGGTGTGATAATCAATGTAATTAGAGTCGGATTGTAGACTCGGGTAGGTATTAAATTAATAGGTGTGAAAATTAATTTAATTAGAGTGGGATTATAGATTCGGGTAGGTATTAAATTAATAAGTGTGGTAATTAATTTAATTAGGGTCGGGCGATAGACTCGGGGAGGTATTAAATTAATAAGTGTATTAATTAATTTATTTAGAGTCGGACCATAGACTCGGGGAAAGTATTATATTAATTGAGGTATGAATTAATTATATTTGAGTCAGACCATAGACTTGGGAAGATGATAAATTATTAAGTGAGAAAATCAATTGTCTTAGAGTCGGACCATAGACTAGGGAAGATGATAAATTATTAAGTGAGAAAATTAATTATATTGAGTCGGGCCACAGACTCAGGAAATTACAGGCTCGTGTACGGGATTTTGAGTACACGGTAAATCCCTGATATATATATATATATATATATACATATATATATATATATATATATATATATATATATACGGTGTAATGATAGTATATATAGACGTGTATATATATTGTGTGTGATATTAAATATCAGTGACTAGATATTTATTCAATTTATATACTTTAGTGCTATTAAGGGAGGTTGCGCGATGTGGGTGAATCCCCTAGCTTGAGGAGTAGGGCGAGTATATCCCCAGGTCATAGCGTCCGGCATATGGGTGAGGGATTTATCTCACTTTTATGGAAGGATTATGACCGCCTCCACTTCGTTTATGTTTTAGGCCAGGTTGGTGAGCGAATCCAACTTGGGTAACTAGGTTATATGAGCACACCTAGTGGGATAGCACTTTATAGGGTATCATCCGGCGAGGGTATACTCGGAGGGATGGATAAACGTATGTTATATGTGTGGATGTTTTAGTAAAGGTACGTATATAATGGTATTCAATATTATATGCGGGTAATAATACAATGTGTGATGTATTTACTTTATATAACTTGTGACACAGTTTTATGCTACTATTGAAGAAGGAATTAATTAACTTAATTGTGACATAACTTATAATTCAATAATCATTGTACTCGGGTTAGAGTAGTATGGCAAGGGGGAAGTTATACCAGGACTAGTTGGATGGGGTAGTACAACTAGGTTAGGGGTCAAGGTAATCGATAGGTGTGCACAATAGTGGAGGGGTAAGAATGTCCACAAGGGAGTTCGACACTAACTTATATATGAAGCGCATTCATGCATTTTAATAACTGCAGTTAATTCACTTGCTAAATATTTTCAAAATGTTTTGGGTTCTAACCCTTGTTATAAAACTATTTTCAAAACTTTTTAGGTGTCCAGCCACAGGGATGCTAAGATTGATATTATATTCCAGGGACATGGAGCTGCGGCATATGTAGATGCTAGCAGGAATTTGGATTAGACGCATCGCTTATTCATTCCTAGAGGGGAATCATTCATCTGTTCTAGTTTTATTTAGGGCATGTCGCCAAGACTTTCAGTTCATTTTTTAGATTTTTTTTATTCCGGTGTTGAATATTGTATTGGATTATTTCACTTCGGTGGCTATTGGTTTATTCGACAAGTTGTGTAATTAATTATTTCAATTGAGTTTTATTCAGTTGTGTGAATGGTTTACGTTTATTTTCGCATGTACTGTTTTTTTTAATTAAAAAGTTAAAATTTGGCACCAGCTTTTGGAATACTAGGTGGTTAGTATGTTTTAAAAAGTTTTCGACAGTGATGCTAAGGATGAACCAACTGGGACTCCTATTTTAATTTGGTATAGGACTAATCACCCGGTATTTTATTAGGCGGGGTGTCACAACTTTGTTCTAAGAAAAGTCCTCGACAGTGCCATAAAACCATAAGAAGGAAAACTGTGACCAAATTGGAAAGGACCCTTTAGGGTAATCAGAGACGATCTTCAAGGAGCATATCACCTGGAAACGATAGAGGGCAGGGAGACACCAAGAGCATGCAATGCAACTAATTTTTAGATGTTTTGCTTTTAAATCTCCTTTACTTTTACTATCACATTTAGTTCATGCAAATTTTTATTTTCATACATTATATTACTCAGATAGTATTCAATGAATAAAGTCCGGATTGCCCCCTTTACTTTCGTATCTTTAAATTGGATGCTTAAGTCTTATCATAAACATCTTTTAAATACTCACCCTTTCCAAGCGATATCTCCATCCTGCATGGATAAACTTCTGAGATTACGATAAATAGTTAAAGTTGTTTTCAAATCAGAAAACATAACAGGATTAAGTAGGGTTCATAGCAATTATAGTGGGTCTGTAGATTCATTTCAATTATTACATCCCTCGGGTTCTTGTTATAAATACAAGAGACCTCACGGGTTACCCTGACAACTGCAAAAACCCTATAAATGATCGTTAGGCAAAAAATCCAACTTATGTTAGATGTTAACATTGTCAGTTATAAAAAAACTACTCGGGAGGATGGACCATTAACTAGGTGCATTCTTTCCATCATTTTACTTAGGCCTAAGGGAGTGTGACGACACAACCTAAAAGTTAAAGTTGATGGAACGTCATAGCTAGGTCATGTTGGACTGGGGGAATCGCTAAACACAAACAACATATAACCAAAACTATCTCTCAATACCATTTAGTTAGCTGTAAAACTCAAAATGATAAAATTAGAAGCAAAGAGATGCCCGGTTAAGCATTACATAGTAAACCAATATGAATGTTTAGTCATCACGGGCTCAAAACATCAAGAAATAGTAAATAATTTTTTTTCATTATCTCAAATGGAAAGTTACATTTATATTAAAACCAGAGGGAACAAAGGATTTACAACGACCCATGATGGTGAGCAAGGTAATCTACTGCGCTCGATCTCCGATCATCATATGGGTGAGGCACAAACTCTTCTCCTGCATCTTCTAAGTAATGTTCCAGAACTTCAAAAGAAATGACATCTATTGGGATCCATCGATCATCCCTCGAAAAAGGATTATGGAGATAGGCTGGGAAATCGATCTTATACTTACACCATAAGGGAAACTTCTTAAGCATCTTTAGTTTTTTAAGGGCACTAAGCCACCCCCGGGAAAAGGCAAGGTCCTCTGCCTCCTTCAACCTCGCTGGGGCATCAGTCCAACTCTGGTCATAACCATCTACCCAGACCTGTCATGGACCCCTCTAGAACAAGTTTCTCAAGCTCATCACGTCCCTCTGAAGTCTTACATTAATTACATATTCCCATCGAACATCCCCATTTAGCTCAGTTACCTCCCTTTAAAATGTTTAGGTCTCAACTAGAGCGACCCCCTGGACAATGATGAAGATCCTCGCAACGCAAAGGAGGACCTTGATGGGGTGTTCTCCTTCATTTGAGAAATTTACTTTTTTAGACTGTTGTTCTCCTTCTCGATCAGCTCGCTCACTTGAGTCACCTCATTAGCATCTAAAAGTTTATCCTTCAACTCATTTACTTCCTCTTGGACATAATCCCCAATCTCTTCCATCTCGTGGAGATTATCTTTTAGCTTAGTAACCAATTCGAATTGGTCCTTATACTATTGGTTTCTTGCCCTCAAGGATTTGTAGATATTCACAAAGGCCCTGCTAACCTTTGGGTCGATGTTCGACCCGATAATTCATCCCAATGGAGAACTTATAGGTATATACTCATCTATATCAATGGACTATAATCAATACAACAAACAGTAGATTTAATGGACATCAATATCATGAAAAGACAACCAAGATGAAGTTTCTTTTTATTTAAACATAAACGGGGGCTTGCGCCAGGACAAGTCTGAAAATTACAAAACCTAACAACAACAAGGGAAAAAAAGCAGAAATCCTAGACGAGTGGAAAAGGTTTACACCCTCTGAGAAGATGCTGTCCCTTTCCCCTTATCAGCAATTAGGGGAGCTTAATCACCAGCAACCACGATCGTGTCTACATCGCCCGTAACTTGGACAACAGAAAGGTCTCTAATAGTAGGATCAATAGTTTTTATCCCAGCTTGAACAAAAGGCTTGTTAATCAGAGTCTCCTCAGCATCCATAAGGTTTGGCCTAGCTTATGTTGGGAAAATAAGGGGGAGTCAATAGGAATCTCAACTATGACCAAAGCTTGGTCCTATCCCTTCTTAAAGCCCAACTACCGAATATAGGTAATTTGTCACTAAGCATCATTATACGTCGCCTCTTAGCCTTCAATGTACCCATTACATAGGGCATATGCAGCCTCTCTATCTAATTTGTATACCTTGGCAGACATATCCTTGTTGGACTCTGGTACCTTAAACTTATCAGCAATTACTTGGATATAGACCTCTTGGAGGTCGAAAAGCTCTTTCACCAACTTCTCTTTAAGAGCATCCAAGGACCTCTACTTCTCTTGATAAAAGTGACCTTAACATTGTCCAGGGCCTCTTTGAATATCCTCAGAGACTCTTCCATCTCTGCATTCTTATTTAACTAGTTAGCCTGGACACGGAGCAACGTGGTGAAATCATAAAAAAACTGTAGAAAGAAGAGAAATGCAAATCAATTTGCCAAAGACAGAGAATTAGAAAATTATAGGAAAAATGGTACGTACTAAAGCAATCCTTTAAATGAATTTATGGATAATTTGTGAGCACCCATCTTTATTGACCGCTCATGGTCGGCAATAAGCACAACCCCCTTTAGAAGTGCAGGGGCAAGATGGGGGAGTCAACCACACTTTTCCCCTTGGCAATAATAACACAAGAAGGGATAAGGGGCGCCTTAAGGGCTTTTATCCTCTTCTCCTCTTAACTCCGTATCTCCTCTTCTCTCTTTTCATCTCTTTATTTTCTCTTCTCTAGTTTGATCTCCATGGTTCTTGAATGGGAACCATCTGCTTTGGGGTAGTCTCTTTCCTTCCTCTTGAAAGACTTCATACGTTCAGATAACAGATCATCATCATCATCGTACTTGATCAAACACTTTCTTCTTAGAGGCACCGTTTCTTCCCCTTCTTCCTCTCCTTTTTTATTGATTTCCTCCTCGTTGTCTTCCTCTTTACCTACTTTCTCTTCCTCCTCTTCGCTCTCTTAGATATCTTCTGACTTTTCTTCGTTTATCATAATGGGTTCAGAAGTGCTACCAACATCCCCCTCTGAAACTTTCGAATTATGGATGGAATCTACTGGCTTGGCGATGAAACTAGAAATGGAGTTCTTGTACTCAAGAAAATAAGTAGCAGAACAGGGACGCTCGTCATCCGAAAGAGTATCCATAATCCTCCAAGCGTTCAAGAGAGCAACAACTTTAAGCTCGTGGCGAGCAGGTTCTTAGTTCTTGAACTTAGCTGCAGTACAATCAGAAAAAGACTCAGAAAAAACATGAAGAGGAATAAATAATTAAAGAATAGAGAAAAAGACAATATTATTGACCTATGTACTCCTCCCCAAAGGTAGGTATCCGAGGCCCCCTGTACCTTATTCCCCCTGATTGGGGAGAGTATTGCCAATTTATAGCAATAAAACCCTCACTCCATTAATACTTATGATAGTCAGGAAATTTACAACTAGAACCCTATCTTCACTCCTAGCCTTTAGATATAAAAGTCAATCTTTTATGCACGAGATGACATAGCAGTAGAAAATTTCAGCAAACCCTAAGTTAGTATCCTACATCTCATTTATCCTATATACTCCATTCACAATTTTCTAAACATTTGGAGTACATTGGGCAGGAATTTGAAAAAGTGCAAAATTAGATGATTGGGGGGAAATTTCAACCCTCCCCCCTAAGAAACTAACAAGGTATGAATCTAGTGATCATCGTCTATGGTGCGAACATTTCGAGAGATAGGGACACATTCAATATCTAGCCAGTCAGGAATAATATAACATGTTCTAAACTCATAAATGGATTTACTATCAAGACTCGCCATTAATATGACAGAGGAAGAGAAACCCTATCTATAGTGACAAACTAATTTGAAGAAGAATAACTAATAAGCTGAAGACTAGAACTTACAAGTAGTGGCGAAGCGTTGAAAAGGCATAGACGACAAATAACTCTGATTTTTTTAAGAAGAGGATAAGAGAGGAAGCTTATGAACGAATGACGTTCAAAGAATTCCTGAATTCACTGAACATGTGATTAATTTGCACACGAAATTTTTTCAAACATCTCAGATCATGAGTCGCACTTCCCTAAAAAGATCTAGACACTTCGAATTTATTCTTATTGACAAGGGTGTCCCCATCATCTTTCACGAATAACAAATATGCCACTACATCTTTTTGGATACTATTTCAAACTATGGGCCTTTAACTCAATTAAAATATATTAGCCCAAAATTATTGGCCCAAACATTTTTGGCGCAATTATGGGAGGCCATTTTTTTTAGTCCGTGAGAGTAGCCGAAGAGTGTTGATGGATTGACACGCTGTCCGACCCAAATCATGACTCTATTTCCATACGAGTATTTTAGTGGTATAATAACACTTACGGATATGGTCAGATCGGGTACAAAAAATCTTGAATGAGATATTCAAGTACCTTATGGCAAATCCGCAAGATAGTTAGAGTTCCTTGAACAACTCAAACTCTGTAATAACATACCTATAAATAGTACACCCCAAATCGGGGCAAAGGGATTGAAACTTGAGATTTTGAGAGACATTTAATAAGAACATTTAATTTCTCCGCAGATGTAGGCAATTTGACGAACCACGCATATCCTTGTTGTGCGTGTTATTTCTTTTACTTTCTCCTCTTTGTGATTATTTTCGTGGAATCTCTTATTGTGATATTTTATGTACTCACAATATATATATATATATACACATACACACACACACACACACAGACGAAAATTAGACAACTCATTTTACAATTATTTGGGAACACATCCAAATCATAAATGTGAACTCCTAACTATACTAATGGGTAAAAAATCATAAGATAAACAATTTAATGTATAATAACAAAGAAAGTAAAATAAAATAATTAATGAGTTATTGTAGTATAAACAATAAAAAAAAGTTACCAAAATTATGAACTTACTCACTCAGCAACTTCAAGATGCAAATATATACAAGTCAAATAGCTTCCTCCTGAATCATTTAAGTCATTGTGGATTTGGTATATTTTTGTAGTTCCGTATTGTCAAAAACTAGTCAGAAGAACCACATAAATGGCGCCGACCCACTATTAAAAAGATTATAAAAAACCATTGCTAGAGTTTCTATAATTAAGACCAATCGATATGCACGGCTGAGCTTAAGAAGGATAGATAAAAGAGGAGACTCTGATAAACATTTGGCTTACTTTGGGATTTTAAGAGGCGGCGGAGAGAGTTAATTATAGCTGAAGGGAGAAAAGCAAGAGTGAGGGACAAAAGAAGAGAGTTAATTACAGGAGAAGACTTAAAGAGGCAAGAGAGAAAGATAAATCCTATAAAAGCAACAGAATCATAGATGTCCGAAGAGAGAAAGTCGTAGCTGGTAGATTTCAAAGGGAAAGAAAGAGAGAGAGTGATAGAATTGGGCAAAACTATGAATGTAATGACATGTGGTAGAACCATATGAGCAAAATACATTTTAAATATATATTAGATTTTTCATGTTTAATGACTCTTCTCCATCGAACAAAAATTATTCTTCGACTATCATGTACCTATCCAATCTATCTCTTGGTGTCATGTGAACAACAATGTGCTAATTTGGTTTTGTAGGGTCCTTTACATACCATACTTTTTCTGTTTATGATGCTAACATTAAAGGTTCGTTACACTCTCAATCATCCCTATATTTTAAATTCTTGAATTTCACCATCTTAAAGTTTAACTCGTCCACATTGTACCCATGTGATTTTTAACCCAATCACAATTGAATAACAAAAAGTTCATGCCATTAAGGTATTGAAATTCAATGATGCGTATTAGCTCCTCTAGTATGTAATATCCCATATAGTTTATTTTTTATCTTATTAACAAAAATAACTCATTTGTTCATCTTTTATAACAACTCCTATAATATGAGTTTTCCCTCGACATATCATTCTTGAGGGGACGTAAAAGCAAGAATTTGATTTCATCGGAGTTCCACATCATCAGTTACCATTATTCAACCCTATAATATTTTAAAATAAATCCATCAAAATATAATATACTTATTTATAATTCAAATATTAGTTATGATATTTTTATTTACATGATTATTAAACCATATGTGGAATTCAGTATTATGAAGATTATGAACATGATGCTTTTGTGAATCTTAAGGACACCTTGATGAAAGTTCTACGAGCATTTTTCTATAAAATATAAGCATAGTCATATAGCTATTTCATATAAATTATAAGAAAACGTTTTACAAAAAATATGTGGTTATAATGAAAATTACTGTATGCATTGTGTCATTTCCTCGATGTTGGTAAGAACATACTGATGACTTATGTATATGTTACATGATCAAGTTCAAATGAAATTTTTTTCCCAACTTCACAACCAACCATATCCCCTGTCATCATTGATGTCTGGTTAGTTAGAATTGGTTTTGACATCCAAGTAAGTTGAGAAAAAAGTCATACATTCCTCAATAAGAATAAAATTGGAAGTCGAGGCCTTAGAATGAGACTAATTACGAAAAGTATAGTTTTAAGGTGTGGATATACCTTTCAATTGGTTACATCGAACGGTAAAGGACATAACCAACAATTTACGAGTTCAATATGAAAAATTATAGTTAAGTGTTCCATCACATCAAAGAAACCCAATAGGATTACTTAGTTCAAGGTTATAAAGTGTAAGAGTTGATTGGTCTTCAAACTTTCCAGATTAGCCACGGTATTGGAAATTCAAGAAAAAAACATGAAACCATTATTTAATTCAATAATGTGTTTGACAATATTCATGAATAATACCCTACGCAATGCTATAGGAAGTACCTTTTGCATTGAAACGTGATTGTCATGAATCTTTAATCCCCTTATATTTCTTTCTAGAATATACATGAACCCTTATGCATTTGATGAGTAACAGTTTGGAGTTTTAAAGACTCGCAACACCAAACAAATGCATTCACTTTGTTATTCATCACAAAATATTCAATATGAATCAACTCTAGATTTAATCCAAGTGTTTGAGGATGTATCCATGACCTAATATTTAAAATTTTGAGGTCTTTTAAAGACTTTAAATTGTCTTTTATTTTAACCTTAGTACCTAACAATGTAAATTGGTAATAATCACACACATTCTTCTCAATATTCATAACAACAAGATTGTCAAGAATAAGATTATCGTTCGAGTATGATAATTTAAAAAATATACTTTTCTTTTTCCAACCCATTCTAGGTTTCAACACTTTCTCTGTCTCTTTTTCTGGCACTTGTCTTCCCCTTATTCTAAACACATATTCAATTTCATATTCAATGCTAAGATCATTAAATTGTTGCAATACTTTCAATCCTAAAAGTTTGAATGGGTCCAGTTGTAATTCTAGACTCCCACAAAATTTGGACTTGTTTACTCGGATGATAGTCCGAGTGAGCTTATGTAATCGTATGAAGGTGCTTGAAGTCTGTATAGTTCGTGAACGAGTCAAGAGGGATTTCACCTCATATAAAGTCTCAATGCAAGAGATCTAGTCTTTATTAGATAATTAGATATGTTTTTAAAGTGAAACAAAACTATATCTTAAAATGTGTATGATTTAAATCCTTGAGAGAACTTGAACAAGGTTGATTCACTCATAAAATCACTCGACGGTGAATGGAGAGAAAAACTTCCAACATTAAGAACAAAATAGTATACTAAATCCCTGAATATAGTGATCCTATAACTTATATGAGAATATCTCACGACGTTGAATGTTTATGTTTAATTTTTAAAGATAAAAGTGAAAATGGATGAATATATACATGATTTGTCTTGAGGTTTTGAGATCGAGGTTCTCAAATACAAGTACATATCCACCGCAGGTGGAATCAAAGTCAACATAGTTTGGGCTTGACCTTTGGACAAAGATCAATCCTCGTAGAACATAAAAAGTATATTAGGGAGGTGTTGTAGCACAAGACCACCCTCTCTACATCAAGACTTCAAAATAAAAGAGTGAGAGACAATGTAACTACAAAGTTATACGTGTTCTTTTTTATTTCGGTAGCATTCAATTTTGGAGTCGAACATTTTAGGAATGGATATAAGGATACTTTAAAGGAAAAATATATTAAAAAGAAAAAAGTAAGAAAACAGATGAAAATGGCTTTTTTGGTTTCTTATAGGTTTGGATGATGAAAGAAAATTTAGGGTTACGAGTTAGACTTCTAAATCTAAACATAAATAGGGATTTGATGACAAATGAAAAGAGTTTTGGGGCTATTTGGAGATAAGTCCTTAGGGACATAATTCTCAGCTTTTAAGCAAGATGATTTAATTCCTCTAGTTGGTAGGTGGGGCCTCTTTTTATGCACAAAATTTTGGGGCTGAGGAGGATCGATTGGTCAAGAATATTGTGCGCCCATGATTGATTCGTCATACGCACATCTCCCTCAATTCTAGGACTTTTTTTGGATTGGTTTGACTCTTTGGGATGTTTTTGTGCTGTTTTAGGTTTTTATTTAGGCTTTTATAATCATGTTTTTGAGTTTTAAATTATTTTGGGGACTTTGGAAGACAATGGTAGGTATTGTTACCTTTATGGAGCAGAATGAGGTGTTTATAGATCCCCTTAACAACATAGTTAATTTTTGGTGAACGTTGTTAGTAATAGAGACACACGTTCTATGATGGGTGGGGAATTTTTTTTTTCCATGGGATTCCTCAGATTACTCTTTTGGAGAGCTGACCTTTTGGAATTACAGTAAAGGATTGTGGTACTTACTCGACCGTATTCTTGATGTTAAGGGTAATGTTTACAAAATTCTATGATGCATTGCCATATTTTTTCTCAATGTTTATCATTCGCATGGGGAGAGGTCCAACATTATATTGGTTTGAAATCCATCTGCATGAGACAGGGTGTTTTTTCGCTACACCACATCGGTTGGAAATTATCCGTATAGGGCGAGGTGTTTTTTAACACATTAGATTGTTTGGAAACCGTCCTCATGTGACAAGGTGTTTATCGATACACCTCATCATTAGGAAAGTTTTTCGCATTGGACGAAGTGTTTGTCGATACACCGAATCATTTAGAAAGTATCTGCATAGGATATGATGTTTGTTTATACATCGAATCATTAGGAACGTTGTTCGGATGGGACTAGGTTCTTGTCGATACACCGAATCTTTATGAAAGGGTCCACCTAGGATAAGGTATTTGTCGATACATTGAATTGTTTAGGAAAGTTTTCGCCTAGGATAGGTTGTTTATTAATACACCTAATATTTTATGAAAATTGTCCTCGTGGTACGAGTGTTAAACGATACACATAATAGTTTAGGAGAGTTGTCTTCCTAGGACAGGGTGTTTGTCGATACACTAAATCATTAGGAAATTATCCTCATATGAATGGTGTTTGTTATTACACCGAATAATTTAGAAAGTGTCATCCTAGGATATGGTGTTTGTCGATGCACTGAATCGTTTAGAAAGTGTTCGCCTAAAGGACATGTTTTTTATGAATACAATGAATCATTTAGGAAAATTGTCTTCCAACGACAGGGTTTTTATCAATACACTGAATTGTTCAGAAAGTTATTCGTAAGGGACGAGGTCAAACAAAGTGGATAGTTGATTTAGAAACAAAATCTTTGTTTATGAGGATTTAATGAGGAGGAAATTTAATTTTTTAATCATTGATTATGGAATGACTAATTTGAATTTGGATGGATGTTGGTATTTATAAGGATAATGGATTTTGGATGATGAATTTTGATTTTTTTAGGAAAACGAATTTTAATTGGTTCTGGGGCACTTAATCGATTGGTCCATCATTGATCCCTCTTGATCGATAAATTAAGTGTGTGCTTAAACTATCTATCAGGTGCTTGTACCTCTTTATATAAGTCTGATGTTTGGGTTAGGATTCAATTTTTTAGTCATCATTATCTCTCTACATTCTTCTGAGCTTCACTTTTCTTTATTATTGAGTATTTTCCCTCTACCATGCCAGAGGGAGACATCAGAGAGTAATTAAATATCCTCATGGGTGATGTCCCTAATGTGAGGCCCGTGACCGAGGCCAAAGATCTTGATGATTGGGAGGACATAGATATTCTAGATGAGCTAATGCGAGAGACCTAGGCATGAACCACCATCTGCCTCAATGGGGAGATCACGCTAATTTTTTATGAGAACCTACTCAACATCTTTCACACTTAGGGCGTCATAGTCAAGTATAAATTTCTTTTTTACGAGATTATGCTATTTATTTGCAGGACTTTGTTTATATAATTAGGAATCCTTATTATGAAATTATCTTACTTTTTAATTATCATCTTTATTTTATGCATTATTTAGGAGCATCAGAGCCATCCTTATCCGTCTTAAGGGTTTCCTTAAGAGAGTGGTGGTTCTCTCGGATAGTGAATACTTCTTTTATGTCATTTGGTACAAAGTCAGGGAATTAGAATTTGACCCCTTCTTTGAATTAATTTATGATAATTTGTGGCACTACCATGATTCAGTCATAAGTATAGAGGTGGTGGGACGTTACTTACACCTTCCACCTTTGGTGGGTGAGATGGAACTCACCCCTTGGACCTTTAAGTCTTGATTGTTTCGTCATCTGGAAACTTTCCAGTGATGATCCCCCACTACCTCAGTCTCTTGAATGATTCCATCAGGGCGATGCTAGGGTTTCTGTTGGATATTTATTTAGGAATGAATTTCATCAGTACCTCCTTGAGTTCCGACATGCATAGACATAAAAGGGGTTTAGTAGACGATGAGATGAGGATTCTTCAGTATACGAGGTGCTTCTTTTTTTTTCCACTCACCCATGCCATCTACTCCTCTCATGACGAGATCGTTCATTATGGTTTTATCTATCCTCTTAGATACTTAATATACATTCTCCAATATGATTAGTGCGACTCAGCCTTGGGTATAATCTATGCTAGAATGAGCAGCCCTTCGAGACGTGGGGTTAAGAACCGTGTTGGTTACCTAGATACTTGGGAAATATTCCTTCTCTCTTTGATTTCCTTTCCATTTGACTTTCCTTTTTGACGCATTACTAATCTTTTCCATATTTCTTCATGCAATTGTTGGCTCTCGAGATATTTGGGGTCCACCAGGGGCCATTGTGGTTATAGGAGGAGGGATGTTAGCTCTGCCATGTGACACCCCGACTAATTAAATATCGGGTAGCTACTCCTTTATTCAAATTAATTCAAAATGTCAAGTTGGTTCAGTTCGTAGCATCACTGTCGAAAATATTTTATTAATTACTAGCCACCTAATATTTAAAAAGTGAGTTGTCAATTTTAATTAAATCTGATTAACATGCTATATGTAGATTATTAAATGCTAACATAACCACCACAACATAGTCACAATAGAATAACCATAAAATAATAATGAATCTGGAGGTTTACTCCTCACAACAATTCAAATACTGAAATAAACAAATACCAAGTCTGCATCACTAAATTAATTACAACCCAAAATCTGAAATAACTGAGTAGATAAACTGTCTCTAAAAGAAATGGGGTGACCTGCACAAAAAATGAGAAAATCTGATAATATAGAGTCAAGATTGGAAGTGGAGGCGTCTACTGCCAAGGTCCTGTAACTTCCACCAGCTACAGTACGTCACCGGAATGGAACTCCTATGCATGGTGTCCTTGTGGCAGGGCACCTAAAAGTTTTTACAAAAAAATAGATTTGGAAGCAAACGGGTAAGAGACCGATTGTGAAAACAGTTTAAAAAAAATGGCAAGTTTTTTAATGACATTAAACAACGAATGCAAAATACATGTTAGGACGTGTTCTCACATGAAATACTCACCTCTCGACTATCTGTGCACTCCTAATGTATCCGTACTCATTTTAGTTATTCCCATATCTAACTAGACCAATACAAAAATCTAACATTACTATACGATTCATGATTTAATTTTATTCTCGGCTTCCCAAATTAGTAATACTACTTACTAGAGATCTTCCATCTTATCTTTACATAACGTTGCTATTATTTATACTCACATATATACATGACAGTCCATTTTAATTAACAGCATATTATTCTCATCATAAATATACAATACTAGCACAAGCTGCGGTGCACACATACTCTGCTATCCAATCCCGATACATCGCGTACATAAGGACCACGTATTCCGAATCTCTTAGGAATCATATCAATAAACAACAATCACAAACAATGGAGGCGAACATAGTTCACATCACATGGGTCACGCACATACATACGCTCCCATGATCAGCAGACTTATTTACTTCTCAATAAGTCCTTCTCTGACCTATGTTCTCGAGGTACCAATCTAAATCCCCCTGTAGGCACACAAAGATTAGATGGCCCTGATCGAACGCCGACCTCCCATGATAGCAAGTACGGTAGGTATGTTATACACAAATAACTACATATACTAAGTATTCACACATCTTAGATATCTCAACATATTAATAGAGGTATATTTCTCGTTCTTATACCATCATATAGTGTTACGCGTTTATAGGTCCCCGATTTACGTACATTAAAGTATTCAACTCTTCTCACGTCGTAAGTAGGTACTCATTTCCTAATCCACAAATGTTATCCGGTTTACTCCAAGATTCTAATTTTTACTCCTCAACGAACTCTGATCTCTCCATTATACTCACTGGTCAATAAGGGAAGGTTATTACTCCATTAAATAAGTTTACGAAACATTTGAAATAAAATCAGGCCTAAAAGGCCATTCTGTCAACTTGTTAGAAGTCTCGTTCGAACGAGGTCATTCGAACGAGTGTCGTTCGAATGAAAGGCTTCGAACGAACTACAAACTCGTTAAAAGGGATACTGTTATCTTGTTTAAAGCTCGTTTGAACGAGGTCGTTCGAACGACCTGGGCAGGTCTTCTAATGAGATGGCAGACTACGCCCAGAAATCTCCAAATTCATTTTTTCTTCATTCTTCTCTTCTCTAAATCCATCATATGATCATCCAAACTAAGTTTTAATGTTTTTAAACTACACTAAGTCCTCCTAGGTCACTTTTTAACATATATATGGAGGCAATACCTCCTAAATCAACATGTAATCATCATAATTCCCAAATCTTACCCCAAACCCTATAAACATGAACACATGATTTAGTGTATACAACTACTTCTTATAAATCCGTTTTTAAAATCATCAATAGATATATTTTGGATATGAAATTTGTCCATAACTATTCTACATGCGATTCTCATATAAGATTACAATTTCTATCTCCCATTTCATGGGTTTTCATCAAACTTTCAATACAAGACATATATTCAATTCTAAACATGGAGGAAACATTCACTTGAATTCATATAATTAAACCACTTGCCTTAGATGTTCTGATTTGATGTTGAAGGATGAAGGTTGATTCTCCTCTTTCCCTCTACAGATTTCTCCCAAAGAAGGTGATGGTGGCTAGGGGTTTCTTTTGGAACCTCTTAAGACTCTCCCTTTAACTCTCGCAGCCCACTACTTGATAAATGCTGATAATGGACTTAATGGGTTCATTACTAATATAAAATTAACCTCTAAAATTCGTGATTTTTAATTCCCCTATTTTTAAAATTACCAAACTACCCTTCTGGGTTGCCGGTATGGCCTAAAAATGCTCCGAGACCCAAACTAAACCCGCAACTAGTGTTTTCTGACTATTTTGACCCTTCCGGACACGTTGACGCACTCAAAGTGTACATTCGGTTAATAAAAATATAATATACTTTTTAAGTCAAATAATTTCATTCCTGACGCGACTGACACGCCCGTCCCAACTAAATTTCCAAATTGTCATATTTCTACCTCGCGACAATTTTAATATTTTCAGTACTCATGAAATTTTCAATTTTAACATCATAATCAAATACCAACTCACATCTCTCTAGTATTTATATCCGGATTAATTTCCAATTAATTCTCATTTAATTCAATTAATTCCTTAAATAAATATCAATAAAATTACGGGGTATTACATACTTCCCCCCTAATAACAGAATTTCATCCCGAAATTCGAAACTAAAGAGTAACTGGTAAAAATAACTCCGGATAGCGCTCGCGCATCTCATCCTCGCACTCCCATGTGGACTCCTCGGCATTATGATGTCGCCACTGAACACGTACTAACGGTACTATCTTCGACCTCAGTTTTCGCTCGCTTCGATCCAAAATAACAATCGGCCCCTCCTCATAGGAAGTATCGGGCTGAAGATCGATGTCTTCTAAAACAATGTGGGTATGGGCCAAATCATCCCTATGACATTTCCTTAGCGAGGAAATATGGAACACATCATGAATCCTATGCAAGTGCTCTGGTAACCCAAGTCAATACGTAACTGGCCCAATACGCTCCATGATAGGAAATGGCCCCACATACCTTGGTGTCAGTTTCCCCTTCTTCCTAAAATGCATAATCCCCTTCATAGGAGATACTCTGAGTAACACCTGGTCCACCACTTTGAATTCTCTGAAGAACCTCTTGGCATCAACATAGCTCTTCTGTCGATCCTTAGCTACACGAATGCGGCTCCGTATCATCGCTATCCTTACCGAAATGTCCTGAATCACTTTCGGTCCAAGGAGTTTGTTATCCCCCACCTCTAACCAACATGCTGGGGAACGACAAGGTCTACCGTACAACGCCTCAAATGGAGCCATGCCAATGGTGAACTGGTAGGAGTTGTATAAGCAAACTCCACCAGTGGAAAGTACTGCTCCCAACCACCTCCAAAGTGTAGGATGCACATACGCAACATGTCCTCCAACATCTGATTTGTCCATTTGGTTTTCCCATCCATCCGTGGGTGATAAGCCGTACTCAGTCGCAACTCCGTACCCATGGCCTCCTAGAAACTCTCTCAAAATCGTGAAACAAATATCTTGTCTCGATCAGACACGATATTTAGAGGCACCCCGTGAAGTCTCACTATTTCCGCAATAAAAATCTGGGCATACTGTCCCGTAGTGTAGTCTGTCCTCACGGGTAGAAAATGAGCAACTTTGGTCAACCTATCCACAATTACCCATATGAAGTCGTGACCCCTTTGTGACGTAGGTAACCCCGTGATATAGTCCATGGTATGCTCTCCCATATCCATGTCGGAACCTCTAAGGATTGTAGAAGTACTGTTAGTTTCTGATGATCCAACTTTACTAGCTGACAAGTGGCGCATTTAGAAACGAACACGACGATATCTCTCTTCATCCCGCTCCACCAATACTGGCATCTCATGTCTTGGTACATCTTATCCCCACCAGGGTGTATCGCGAACCGTGAGCCGTGCGACTCTGCCATTACCTCGTGTCGCAAGTCTTCCCCTTCCGAAACAACCAATCTCCCATTAAAGCGTAATACCCCATCTGAACTAACGGTATAGGACTCAGCTCCCTCTGCTAGTAATCGAACTATCTTCTCCTGACATAACGACTCAATTGCCTGGGCCTTTATCACTCTCGTAACAATCTGAGGTGTAACAATCATCACAGACATGAACGATCGGGCCACTGCATCCTGGTGTCCCAACTCCTTCCACTTAGCTTTCCACACCTCGACCACCTCATCTATTGGCCTACGGCTCAACGCGTCTGCTACCATGTTAGCCTTCCCTGGGTGATATTTGATATCAAACTGATAATCCTTCACAAACTCAAGCCATCGTCATTGATTCATATTCAGTTCCTTCTGCGTGAAGAGGTATTGTAGAGACTTGTGGTCTGTGAACAACCAAAATTTCTCCCTCAGGAGATAGTGTCTCCAAATCCGAAGAGCGAATACGACTGTCACTAACTCCAAGTCGTGGGTGGGGTAATTCCTCTCGTGAGGCTTAAGCTTACGAGAAGCATAAGCAGTGGCCTGACTCTCCTGTTGCAGCACACCTCCAAGTCCTTATAGGGATGCATCGATGTAGACTAGATACTCAACTCCCGATCTGGGCAATGCTAACACAGGAGATGAGGTCAACTTGTCCTTCAACTCATCGAATGCCAACTGACAGGCATCGCTCCAGATGAATGGCACACCCTTACGAGTCAGATGTGTCAAAGGACCCTCTATCTTTGAGAAACCCCGAATAAACCTCCTGTAGTATCCTGTTAGGCCCACAAAACTACAGATCTCAGTCGGTGTCGTGGGCTGTCCCCACTCCCTCACCGCAAATACCTTCCCCGAATCAACAGATATCCCCCGGTCTGAAATGATATGCCCCAAGAACTAAACCTCCTTCAGCCAAAACCCACACTTCTCATACTTTGCATAAAGCTCGTTCTGACGCAACGTCTGCAAAACTTGTCTCAAATGCTCGGCATGCTCCTCTTCTATCTAGGATTAAACCAGAATGTTATCAATAAAGACGATGACGAACTGGTCTAGGAACTCTCTGAACACCCTATTCATCAAGTCCATAAACACGGCTGGAGCATTGGTCAAGCCAAAAGGCATAACCCGAAACTCATGGGAACCATATCTCGTCAAGAAAGCAGTCTTCGAGACGTCCTGTTCCCTGATACGCAACTGATGGTATCCCGATCGCAAGTCAATCTTTGAGAAGAAGGAAGCTCCTCTCAACTAGTCGAATAAGTCATCGATTCGGGGCAACGGATACTTATTCTGTATCGTGACTTTATTCAATTCCCGGTAATCTACACACAACCTCAATGATCCATCCCCTTCTTTACGAACAACACAGGGGCACCCCACGACGAAGTACTCCTTTGGATAAACCCCTGACACAATAACTGCTCTATCTGATCCCTTAGCCCTCTCATCTCTACTGGAGCCATACGGTAAGGTGTGCGGGTAATTGACCAAGTGCCCGGCGTCAAATCGATCACAAAGTCTGTCTCTCTACTCAGAGGTAGTCCGAGTATATCCTGAAATACATCAGCAAACTCCCTAATGACTGGAATCGAATCGAGTGGTATTACCACTTCATTAGAGGTCTCCTCCTCTATATAGTACAAATGTGTGGACGATCCTCCCTCCGGGCGAGGCATCGCCACTAAAAATATCTCCTGCTCGGGAATGGCAAAATATAATACTCCTACTGAAATAATCAATCATGGCTCGGTATGTAACTAGCCAATCCATACCAACAATCGCATCGTACTCAATCATCTCTAATACTAATATATCAGCGAGTAAAGTAAATCTCCCTATTTCTATACCCACACCTCTACAAATAAGGGAAATCACGGAACCCCTACTCAACGGTGAATCTACACAAGTAATTGTTCTCTCTGTGGTGTTTAACAACCCAATAGTGCATGAAAATCTCATGGCAATGAAATAATGTGTGGCCCCCATATCAAATAAAATACGCCCCATAGTCCCCTGAATAGAGAACATACCCTCAATAGCAAGTGGATCCTGTGGGACCGCGGCATGCTGGAGATGATACACTCTCCCATACTGAAGCTGTCCCTGCTGGACTGGGACCGCTGGAATGGGTAGTAATGTTGCCATCTGTGGTGGTGCTGGGAGGGCGACGAGAAACATAGGCCTGTGTGGCTCGTGTTGAGCACCCTGCTGCTGCTGCTGTGGGGCCCTGCCCCTATCAGGACAATCCTGGCATTTGTGGCCAATCTTTCCACAAACGAAGCACTTTCCCGGGAAGTTTCCCCCTCGCTTTCCCTACTGCCCACGGCCCTGATGGTCGTTGCCATTCCTACCCTGACCATGCTGGCCCTGCTAAAACTGATGCTGCTGACCATTCTGGCCCTACTCTCCCTGATGTCCGTTCTGACCCTGATGGCCATGAAGAAAAACTCCATGTCCATTTCTGAAACCCCCAGATCTGAACCTCTTAGAATCCCCCTGTTGGGAACCCTGATCTCCCTGCCTATGCTGACCCTGAGAAGATTGTGCCCCGCTGGAACCATTTCCCCCTGTCCTGCCCTGATGGCTGGACTCTCCTAATCTCTTACTCTCAGACATGTGAAAGTGGTGATCCTGGCAGTGAAGCAGTGTTGCGTTAACCACATCAGAATAAGTGGCCAACAAGAGATTTCCCAACAAGTGCTGTCGGATCCTCCAAGTCAATCCGTACATGAACTTTTGAATATCTTCCCCTCAGTCGGAATCTCATCGGGAATAATGTTCAAGAGATTATTGAATTCGGCCTCATACTCGGCCACGATCCTCCCCTCCTACTTGAGGTTCATCAACTTCCTCCTCATTTTGGTGTGAACAACTGATGGAAAATATTTGCGGTCGAACCGCACCCAAAACTCCTGAATAGAAAGGGCATCTCTCTCCTCCGTGGTGGTAATGGACTGCCACCACTGCAACGCTGATCCTACTAGCTTAAAATTAGCTAGTATCTGCTTCTGAACATCCGTGTACTCTTACATCCTTAAGTGCCTTTAAATGTCCTTCCTCCACTGATTGGACACAACAATGTCGGAGCTACCTACAAACTCCGGAGGGTGTGCTTTCTGAAAAGCATCACGAACGCATTCCCAAGAAGACGGGAATGCATGAGCCTGAACTGGCACAACTACCGGCGCCTGGGGTGGTTCCTGTTGTACAACTTCTAGGGAGACATTCACCGCTTGGGCTACAATAGCTGCAACCTCGGCGACATTCATAGTGCCCTGAACTGGTGCAGGCTGTGGATCGGGCTGAGCATCCCTAGGAACCCGTTGTGCACGTCGTGGAGGCATCTAAAATGAGAGTAAAGTCTATAAGTTCGTAATTATTATCTCAAAATAGCTGAAGAGCGAAACATACACAAAAGAATACAACAGTCCTAAAATATAGGGCTCTACATCAAAAAAAGATCAACGGAAACATAATAAGCCGTACAGATCCTAAGGACACTAGAACCTGATGCTCTGATAGCACCCGTGACACCCCAACTAATTAAATACCGGGTAGCTACTCCTTTATTCAAATTAATTCAAAATGTCAAGTTGGTTCAGTTCGTAGCATCACTGTCGAAAACATTTTAACAATTACTAGCCACCTAATATTTAAAAAGTGAGTTATCAATTTTAATTAAATCCGATTAACATGTTATATGTAGATTATGAAATGCTAACATAACCACCACAACATAGTCATAATAGAATAACCATAAAATAATAATGAATCTGGAGGAATACTCCTCACAACAATCCGAATACTGAAATAAACAAATACCAAGTCTGCATCACTAAATTAATTACAACCCAAAATCTGAAATAACTGAATAGATAAAATGTTTATAAAAGAAATGGGGCGGCATGCCCAAAAAATGAGAAAATATGATAATATAGAGTCAAGATTGGAAGTGGGGGCGTCTACAGTCAAGGTCCTGTAACTTCCACCAGCTACAGTACGTCACCGGAATGGAACTTCTATGCATGGTGTCCTTGTGGCTGGGCACCTAAAAGTTATTACAAAAAAATAGATTTGGAAGCAAACGGGTCAGAGACCGATTGTGAAAATAGTTTTAAAAAAATAGAAAGTGTTTTAATGAGATTAAACAATGAATGCAAAATACATGTTAGGACATGCTCTCACATGAAATACTCACCTCTCGACTATCTGTGCACTCCTAACGTATCCGTACATATTTTAGTTATTCCCATATCTAACTAGACCAATACAAATCTAACATTACTATACGATTCACGATTTAATTCTGGCATCTTCATTTAAATAGAGAGCTTTACATTTATTCTCGGTTTCCCATATTAGTAATACTACTTACTAGAGATCTTCCATCTCATCTTTACATAATGTTGCTAGTATTTATACTCTCATATATACACGACAATCCATTTCAATTAACAGTATATTATTCTCATCATAAATATACAATACTAGCACCCCGAGACTAAGTTGCGATGCACACATACTCTGCTATCCAATCCCGATACATCGCGTACATAAGGACTACGTATTTCGAATCTCTCAGGAATCATTTCAATAAACAACAATCACAAACAATGGAGGCGAACATAGTTCACATCACATGGGTCATGCACATACCTACGCTCCCATGATCAACAGACTTATTAACTTTTCAATAAGTCCTTCTCTGACCTATGTCCTCGAGATACCAATCTAAATCCCCCCGTAGGCACACAAAGATTAGATGGCCCTGATCGAACGTCGACCTCCCATGATAGCAAGTACGGTAGGTATGTTATACATAAATAACTACATATACTAAGCATTCACACATCTTAGATATCTCAACATATTAATAGATGTATATTTCTCATTCTTATACCATCATATAGTGTTACGCGTTTACAAGTCCCCGATTTACGTACATTAAAGTATTCAACTCTTCTCATGTCGTAAGTAGGTACTCATTTCCTATTTCACAAATGTTATCCGGTTTACTCCAAGATTCTAATTTTTACTCCTCAACGTACTCCAATCTCTCCATTTTACTCACTGGTCAATAAGGGAAGGTTATTACTCCATTAAATAAGTCTACGGAACATTTGAAATAAAATCAGGCCTAAAAGGCCATTTTGTCAACTCGTTAGAAGTCTCGTTCGAACGAGGTCGTTCGAACGAGTGTCATTCGAACGAGGTCGTTCGAACAAGTGTCGTTCGAACGAAAGACTTCGAATGAACTACCAACTCGTTAGAAGGGATACTATCATCTCGTTAGAAGCTCGTTCGAATGACCTGGGCAGGTCTTCTAACAAGATGGCAGACTACGCCCAGAAATCTCCAAATTCATTTTTTCTTCATTCTTCTCTTCTCTAAATCCATCCTATGATCATCCAAACTAAGTTTTAATGTGTTTAAACTACACTAAGTCCTCCTAATTAACTCTTTAACATATATATGGGGACAATACCTCCTAAATCAACATGTAATCATCATAATTCCCAAATCTTGCCCCAAACCCTATAAACATGAACACATAATTTAGTGTCTACAACTACTTCTTATAAATCCATTTTTAAAATCATCAATAGATATATTTTGGATATGAAATTCGTCCATAACTATTCTACATGCGATTCTCATATAAGATTACAATTTCTATCTCCCATTTCATGAGTTTTCATCAAACTTTCAATACAAGACATATATTCAATTCTAAGCATGGAGGAAACATTCACTTGAATTCATGTAATTAAACCACTTGACTTAGATGTTCTGATTTGATGTTGAAGGATGAGGGTTGATTCTCCTCTTTCTCTCTACAGATTTCTCCAAAAGATGGTGATGGTGGCTAGGGGTTTCTTTTGGAACCTCTTAGGACTCTCCATTTAACTCCCGTAGCCCACTACTTGATAAATGCTGATAATGGACTTAATGGGTTCATTACTAATATAAAATTAACATCTAAAATTCGTGGGTTTTAATTCTCCTATTTTTAAAATTACCAAACTACCCTTTTGGGTTGCCGATATGGCCTAAAAATGCTCCGGAACCCAAACTAAACCCCCAGCTAGTGTTTTCTGACTATTTTGACCCTTCCGGACACGTTGACGCACTCAAAATGACCATTAGGTTGATAAAAATATTGTTTACTTTTTAATTCAAATAATTTCATTCCTGACGCGACTGACACATGCGTCCTAACTAAATTTCCAAATTATCGTATTTCTGCCTCGCAACAATTTTAATATTCTCAATACTCATGAAATTTTCAATTTTAACATCATAATAAAATACCAACTCACATCTCGCTAGTATTTATATTCGGATTAATTCCCGATTAATTCTCATTTAATTCAATTAATCCCTTAAATAAATATCAATAAAATTACGGGGTATTACACGCCAGAGGAGATGGAGAATGGGTAAAAAGGGATCGAGTTTTTTAGTGTACTCTCCCATTCTGAGTGGTTATGTACTTTCCTTTTCTTCCGTTTAATTTTCTGCTAGTTTTTATATTTTTTCATTAGTCTGTCTTGACTTCGAGGGTGTCTTCTTCCCTTGGGTTATGTCCTAGGGACATTGGGCTAGGACTAGGGCTACTACTCAAACTTCTTCTCGTGTTCTCTATTATAGTGATGAAGATGCATGTGACACCCCACCTAATTAAACATCGGGTGATCAGGCCTTCATAAAATTAAAACAGGTTTCTCAAATGGTTCATTCTTAGCATCACTGTCGAAAACGTTTTAATTACTAATCCCCTAAGTAAAATTAGACCGGTGCCAAATTTTATCTTTCTTAAAACAGATAAATCAACCTTGCGGAACAAAGTATAAATAATCATGTACTATAATTCAAACAACAAAGTAAAAGTACAACAGAACAAAAGTAATACCGAATAAACCATCGGCTAAAAATCCCAAACAACAATAGAGTAACCACTAGTCTGAATCTAAAATCTGAGACTAATACCGGACAACAAGTCCATACATAGAAGAGTGTGAGATCCTATACTAGATCTGAATGAGAGATATCGCCTAGTCAAAATCCTGTAAGCATCCACTGTGCTACAACTCCGAGTCTCTGGAATGGAATCATCATGCATGGCATCCCTGTGGCTGGACACCTAAAAGGTTTTGAAAATATTTTATAGCAAGAGTTAGTACTCAAAACATTTTGAAAATATTTATCAAGCGTTTATCACAATATAAAATGCGGTTATTGATTACACATGTTAGGTTCTCGTACACTCTCTTGAGTTAACTCACCCCTCATCTTTCGTGCACACCTAACGTTCTACACTTAGTTTATCTAGACATACTTCCCAAGCTAACTAAAACCAAAGTAGTCAACTGAACTTATCTATACCCAAGTTCCAGTACCGCCCATACAGTACAACCTTTTCACTAACATCTCGCGTATGTTAATTAATTCTCAAGTAACATTTCATCTATGTTATTTTTCAAGATTTCCCCTTTAGTTTTACTACTAAAATTACTACAATTCTCACAATTGTTAACTTTCCCACTTATGTAATTAAGTTTCGCTACTTGAATTACTAAATAGATTTTCTCTATCTAAAGGTTCATTTCGTAATTAAGTTTCACTACTTAACTTACCAATTCAGTATGTATCTTCAAATACATCAAATATCTCAATCTACTAACACACGAAAGTATAATATCATCCAGTATATATATATTTCACACACAATATATACTAAATATCAGTCATTTCTATTTTGTCCTTTTTATACATGTAAGGGACTCTTGGTTCGGAATGATTCATCGACCCCAAGTGAGAGTTGGTTCGGAATTATCCATCGACCCCAACTATTTTAAAAATATATATATATATATACACATATTCTGGTTCGGGACTCTCTCATCGCGACACCAGTTCAAAGTTTGGTTCGGTATTTCTCATCGACCCCAAACATATAATAACTTTATGTTAGTTCGGAATGTCTCATCGACCCTAACATAATTAATTTAGGTATAATCTCTCTACCTAAAAGATCACATAATTCAGTAGGTACACGCCCGACCTATTAATCATATACGTACGTAATATTTTAATCTCATATATTTACCGTACAATATTTTCTTTATGATTTATCTCATCAATCGTATTTATTTGAGTATACACACAACTCTAAGGGTCCTAGTTACCCCTTACATATAATTTCAGTAATTATTGCTTACCCTACTGGTCTATTACTTAAATTGAATTTACTTCGTCCCGTAACTCAATTTCTGAAGTCCCCTATACTCTACTAAATCGGATTATTCTCCTCGGTTCGTAATCCAAGCCCTACACCCAATGGCTTTATTGGACCTCAACAATATACCTACTGGTCTTATTCTTACTCCCATATAAGTATAATGTAAATCCTAGAATACTCATTCATTCCCGAACTCAATGAAGGATTAAACACAAAATTTTCGGGAAATAGCTTGCGTCGATCGATCGACGGCTGGGTTCGATCGATCGACATAGTCGATCGATCTATAGTTCGAGATCGATCGATCGATCGAACAGGGAGAGATGCAGTCTGTCTTCTTCGTTGATTCTCTCCTCCATTAACAAATTTCCAAACTCTATTATTGTCCACCAAACTTCGACCCAATGATCCTAACATGTTTCCACATATACTAGGATAGTTTATAACGTATCAAATACATTAAAACTCCAATTCCTTTAAAGAAATAATGAATTAAACCCAGAATTTCTTGAAAACCCTAGTTATGGTGTTCTTCCCATATTATCATTACAAATCCAGATTTTAATCCGAAAAATCATAAGTCTAATCTGAATCTTAATCCTCTACATAAGGTAAATCATTCTACATGCGATTCCTATCCCACCATGTATAAATATCATCTTTCTCCAATCAAAATAATGATTTAAACAAAACTATTCAAAAACCCTACACATGGGTTTTATAACTTTATAATTTTTGCAGTAAAAAACTTGCCTTATGATCAGTAGGGTCTGATTTCGTGGTTGTTGTTGATGATTGATGATCTTCATCCTTCAATCCTTCTTCCCCAACAAGTTGATGGCAAAAATCCCTTTGAATCCTTCCCAATTCTTCCTTTTGCCTTAGACAGTTGTGCCTCTCTTCTCTATAATGGTATTGGTGTTGTCATGGGTGTTCTAACCCAAATTCCTCTATCATACGGCAGATATAAAACCCTCAATTTCGTAGGTCTCCATACCCTCTTATGTTAAAAGACCAAAACGCCCCCGAACGGTCTCGGTTTAGTCCAAAATTACCCCGGGACTCAACTAGTACTCCCGAGTATACTATTTTGACTAATTTGACCCTTCCGGACTCATTGGTGACCTCTAAATTATCATTTGAGTCACTTAAAAAAATTACTTGTTCTCACCCCACACGGTCTACATGCGTTAAGTAACTATTTACCACTCGCACTAAGTAAATAAAATGAGTCAATATATACCGGTATCTATCTCTCGATTAATATACCATAATTACAATTTTAAATAAAATTCTTTAAATTACTACTCTTACGTAATTTAAATTAAGCCGACATTTTCTCATTTAATTCTCCAATCTAATTAAATGGAATATTTGGGATCTTCAGAAATACGGGGTATTACATACTTCCCCCCTTGCAAAGGAATTTCGTCCTCGAAATTAGGATAAGGCTGGTATTAAGGCTAAGGACCTTAAATATAATTGCATCCTCTAATACCCAATACCAAATCATAACATCATAATGGTCTCCCCAAGCACATGACCTTTTCATTATAAATTCTTATCGCACGTTACCCATGCCGCATATATCATAATTAAGTCTCACTTCTTAATTTCTCATAGATTTTCCCAATCCAACGTCAATTCTTGAAATTAAGTTTCTCCCTACTTAATTTACCCATTTGATGTATATCTCTATATAACATCTAAGTGTCTACTATCACTCATAAGTAGAATATTATAAGGTATATATTTCACATACAATATATACTTTAAGAAAAATTGGTCCGGCCAAAATCATCGGCCCCAATAATCCTATCATTTACATTGGTCCGGGAATCCATCGACCCCAAGGTAAATGTAATGCACATGTTGGTTCAGACCTTCCGTCGATACCAATATTTATCATCGATTTGGTTCGAAATCATCGTGCCCAAATCGATCCCTCATGTATTGGTCCGGAACATCATCGACCCCAATACAGATATTAAGCACACTTACTGTCGCACATAAGTAGGAAAATCAATAGGTATATATATCGTACACATAACATATACTATCGACACTTATTTTATAATCACCCCCCTTCTATAACACTTTTAGGGTTATTGGCTCGGAATTCCACCTCGATCACCAATAGTTATTAATTACTTGTCTCGGGATTACATCTCGAGCACCAATATATGTATATATATCTCATCGCACATGATTAGACAATTTGTGAGCCATATATTTCACATTTCATATACCCTAAAATGTCACACTCCAATAGAATGTCCTCATATCACGCGTTAAGGACTTAAAAGTTCGAAATGTCTCCTCGAACCACACCCAAAGTACATGTATTGTTCGTAATCGGTACCCACGAACCTAATTCTCATGTACAGTCCATATAGGCACTCACTCTACCTATAAATATGCTCTTATAGGCATACATTCAACCTATGAATTTATCAGTGGGCTTCTCCGAAATTCCACTATCATAAGGGTGTATCATCATTCTTTCTCACTAACATTGAGTCGTAGGTAGCACAACGTACTCAAAATAAAACTTTATCTCTATTCCTTCCTGACCATCTCTCACAGGGTGGGATTTTAGGATTTCATCCTGATCCACAATCATGTAGAGCGGCACCGTGCACTCTCCCTTTTCAACTACATACTAATCCATCCCGATCACCCCATTTCGCTACCCCCAAAGAAATGTTGGCTTAATGATGATGTTCACAACCCGTCAATAATTTATAAATCTGTCTCCTCATTCCATCATTGGAAATGTAGGCTCACTACCACATTCCGGTTGTTTATTTCGAGTCCATCTCGCCCTATTAACTAGAGGTGTGTCTGGAGACAATCTCACTATGTCTCCCCTCAGCATCGCTTCCCACTTATCGGCATTTTAGAAATGCGTAAGTCACTCTCAACACTCAGTTGAGTAACACCTTCTATCACTTCTTCGCAACAATTAGGCCTCCCAATTCAAGAGATAACTTTTGAACGGCTTTCCACCGACTTTCATCCCATAGGGTGTGCTGGATATCTCAGCACATATAATCTTGGATCATCGTCTATCTCCCATGACGTTCAACCCATTTCATCGATACGACTTGCCTCCTAATTTCCCCACCGGCGTACAAAATAATTCTCCGCAACCCTCTATCTCGGATGTCTACGGAGTCCAATTGGTTAGGGCGCCCATACACCCTTTTCTCCGGGTACATTTGCAAAAACATTGCAAATGTCGCACCCGTAACATGCTTTTCTTCAACCCTAGCCTAGTCTACACGACGTGACTATAATCTTGTGGGTATTCTCAATACCCTATAGACAAAAAAAATCAAATCCTTGCCCACAAAGTCCCACTTATCCCTTCGTGGTGAGGTAAGCCTTTCAGTGTTTCTCCACACACTACCGGCTCCACTGATGCCCTAGCATCTAACAATGTCTCTTCTCCTGACGTGCATAAAAATTCAGTCGTATTCCCTTTCGCAACCGAACTTAAACAAGGGACTTCTCCCCATGTATTCTTACTGAGCATTATCGGAGCAACACACAGTCGATATGCTCAAATTCGATTTCTCGACAATATGTGCAACCATACTCCAATATTGCTAAAGGAGTCAAGTGGCACCGCGCTTATACTATCACTAAGTCTTTAGCACTAACTACAACGACGAGCTCGATCTCTCCGCTCAGCGGGCATACTACATACCTTGACTCACATCATTTATGTTCCCACACACCGAAATCAATTACTATGAGACATTCATAATCCCTGAAGTCCCTCACCTATTGAGGAATAATGACAACTCGACCCTCTTTCAGGTGAGGTATCGTCACATACCCCATTCACTCCAGGCTAAAACCCATATACTTCCTTATCCATCGCTCTGGTGGTTCAGATGGTTTCCGGGCATAACACGCTTGTCCTCTCCGGAATGCAAAACTTATTGGAGTTATTATTTCTTCAAATAACTTCCAGCTAAAATAAAATGCGTGGCCCTAGAATCCACACTAGACATCTTTTCAAAAATTCCTGACTTCAGGCCATACTGACCAGTTTGGGTACCCCTACTCTCGGACTGGGTAGTCTCGATCCTGAACACTATCATCTTGGTTCCCTTAGTTCTGCTGACCAAGAGGAACGCACTATGGGACTTAACAGTCCCGACTTAGGATCTAATCATTAAATCCTCTAGTGGGTTTCCACTTATGGCTTGCACCAGCCCCATTACATTCAGTCTTACTCTTTGACTAAATCTCTAAACTCCCTTAGCTCCGCCCACCTAGGAGCATTTACCTCAACCTTGTAGGAAGTACCATATTGTCTTCATATACTTAAGTCGTCTAAGAAGAGTTTTACCAAAATTTCAAATCATAACTCGAGAGTCCATTCTCTTCAGTACAAGTTCACTCCCAAGGATAAATTTCTCTCTCACGATTGGCCTCTACCAGGCTTTCACGTGAGGGGTTCAGATATTCCCATTCACTACGCTTTTGAATCATCATTGGAGAACTTTGCGGTTAAACTATACGTAAAGTTCTTCTATTTATATATACGGACCATCGGTCCGAAAGTAGTGATTGGTATCCCCGCCACATTGCCTCAAAATTTACTCAAATTTTCACTTCTGAGTATTTCTACTCCGTCCTAAATGCCAAAAACTCTGGACATACTACTTCCATTGGTTAACATGCACAGTCGCCGTTTTATCACATTTACGGCTCGTTCTCATCAAATTTTCTTCAGACCTACTCCCACTATCACTGCATTGGGCGGTCTAGACTAGCATCCCTCTTGCCGTCACGACACTTGGAAAATGCCTGCTATGCCTCAACAACCCTTGCAGCATTTACTTTCATTACACGCTAGGAGTGACCTCGACAACAGTCATCTCTCCTATGATTGCCATCTTCGAACACCCCATGCTTTATGCCGAGCTCCGAGCTCCTGTAGTCCTGCTAACGCCAATGCTAGACCTACCACCATATTCGACCTATCGTGCCCAATCGGACTCATATATATAACACTACGTCTATTAAATAGCAGGAGAACGTAAACTACGTACGTAGAGGAGTACAATAATCCTAAGATAGGGCTCTATATCAATCAAACGATACGCTGAAAACGTAGTAAGCCGTACAGATCCTATGGACACTAGAACCTGACCCTCTGATACCATCTGTGACACCCCGCCTAATTAAACATCGGGTGATCAGGCCTTCATTAAATTAAAACAGGTTTCTCAAATGGTTCATTCTTAGCATCACTGTCGAAAACGTTTTAATTACTAATCCCCTAAGTAAAATTAGACCGGTGCCAAATTTTATCTTTCTTAAAAAAGATAAATCAACCTTGCGGAACAAAGTATAAATAATCATGTACTATAATTCAAACAACAAAGTAAAAGTACAACAGAACAAAAGTAATACCGAATAAACCATCGGCTAAAAATCCCAAACAACAATAGAGTAACCACTAGTCTGAATCTAAAATCTGAGACTAATACTGGACAACAAGTCCATACATAGAAGAGTGTGAGATCCTGTACTAGATCTGAATGAGAGATATCGCCTAGTCAAAATCCTATAAGCATCCACTGTGCTACAGCTCCGAGTCTCTGGAATGGAATCATCATACATGACATCCCTGTGGCTGGACACCTAAAAGGTTTTGAAAATATTTTATAGCAAGAGTTAGTACTCAAAACATTTTGAAAATATTTAGCAAGCGTTTATCACAATATAAAATGCGGTTATTGATTACACATGTTAGGTTCTAGTACACTCTCTTGGGTTAACTCACCCCTCATCTTTCGTGCACACCTAACGTTCTACACTTAGTTTATCTAGCCATACTTCCCAAGCTAACTAAAACCAAAGTAGTCAACTGAACTTATCTATACCCAAGTTCCAGTACTGCCCATACAGTACAACCTTTTCACTAATATCTCGCGTATGTTAATTAATTCTCAAGTAACATTTCATCTATGTTATTTTTCAAGATTTCCCCTTTTGTTTTACTACTAAAATTACTACAATTCTCACAATTGTTAACTTTCCCACTTATGTAATTAAGTTTCGCTACTTGAATTACTAAATAGATTTTCTCTATCTAAAGGTTCATTTCGTAATTAAGTTTCACTACTTAACTTACCAATTCAGAATGTATCTTCAAATACATCAAATATCTCAATCTACTAACACATGGAAGTATAATATCATCCAATATATATATATATTTCACACACAATATATACTAAATATCAGTCATTTCTATTTTGTCCTTTTCATACACGTAAAGGACTCTTGGTTCGGAATGATTCATCGACCCCAAGTGAGAGTTGGTTCGGAATTATCCATCGACCCCAACTATTTTAAAAATATATATATACACATATTCTGGTTCGGGACTCTCTCATCGTGACACCAGTTCAAAGTTTGGTTCGGTATTTCTCATCGACCCCAAACATATAATAACTTTATGTTAGTTCGGAATGTCTCATCGACCCTAACAAAATTAATTTAGGTGTAATCTCTCTACCTAAAAGATCACATAATTCAGTAGGTACACGCCCGACCTATTAATCATATACTTACGTAATATTTTAATCTCATATATTTACCGTACAATATTTGCTTTACGATTTATCTCATCAATCGTATTTATTTGAGTATACACACAACTCTAAGGGTCCTAGTTACCCCTTACATATAATTTCAGTAATTATTACTTACCCTACTGGTCTATTACTTAAATTGAATTTACTTCGCCCCGTAACTCAATTTCCGAAGTCCCTGATACTCTACTAAATCGGATTATTCTCCTCGGTCCGTAATCCAAGCCCTACACCCAATGGCCTTATTGGACCTCAACAATATACTTATTCATTCCCGAACTCAACGAAGGATTAAACACAAAATTTTCGGGAAACAGCTTGCGTCGATCGATCGACGGCTGGGTTCGATCGATCGACATAGTCGATCGATGGATAGTTCGAGATCGATCGAACAGGGACAGACGCAGTCTGTCTTCTTCGTTGATTCTCTCCTCCGTTAACAAATTTCCAAACTCTATTATTGTCCACCAAACTTCGACCCAATGATCCTAACATGTTTCCACATATACTAGGACAGTTTCTAACGTATCAAATACATCAAAACTCCAATTCCTTTAAAGAAATAATGAATTAAACCCAGAATTTCTTGAAAACCCTAGTTATGGTGTTCTTCCCATATTATCATTCAAAATCCAGATTTTAATCCGAAAAATCTTCAAGTCTAATCTGAATCTTAATCCTCTACGTAAGGTAAATCATTCTACATGCGATTCCTATCCCAACATGTATAAATATCATCTTTCTCCAATCAAAATAATGATTTAAACAAAACTATTCAAAAACCCTACACATGGGTATTATAACTTTATAATTTTTGCAGTAAACAACTTGCCTTATGATCAGTAGGGTCTGATTTCGTGGTTGTTGTTGATGATTGATGATCTTCATCCTTCAATCCTTCTTCCCCAACAAGTTGATGGTAAAAATCCCTTTGAATCCTTCCCAATTCTTCCTTTTGCCTTAGACAGTTGTGCCTCTCTTCTCTCTAATGGTATTGGTGTTGTCATGGGTGTTCTAACCCTAATTCCTCTATCATACGGCTGATATAAAACCCTCAATTTCGTAGGTCTCCATACCCTCTTATGTTAAAAGACCAAAACGCCCCCGAATGGTCTTGATTTAGTCCAAAATTACCCCGGGACTCAACTAGTACCCCCGGGTATACTATTTTGACTAATTTGACCCTTCCGGACTCATTAGTGACCTCTAAATTATCATTTGAGTCACTTAAAAAAATTACTCGTTCTCACCCCACACGGTCTACATGCGTTAAGTAACTATTTACCACTCGCACTAAGTAAATAAAATGAGGCAATATATACCGGTATCTATCTCTCGATTAATATACCATAATTACAATTTTAAATAAAATTCTTTAAATTACTACTCTTACGTAATTTAAATTAAGCCGACATTTTCTCATTTAATTCTCCAATCTAATTAAATGGAATATTTGGGATCTTCAGAAATACGGGGTATTACAATGCATCCTTGTATCTGGGGGTGATGGGAGGGCCATTCTTCAGTGGACTTTCGAGGCCCATTTGACTACTCTAGCGGTGTCTCCTTTTGGTATGGGGGGTATCAATGGGCAGTTCCCACTTAGACTTCTCTGTCCCATATGTGGCCTTTATTTACGAGAGGTAGATGGTGACGGTTCTCCAGGTTAGAGAAAGATAGGGTTTGAGGGATTCTACCTATATCGTTACTTTTATCTCTTGCCCAGAAGGACCAATTATGGGATCGGTTGGGGCGTAAGATCGATCCTTCGCTCATTCACTAGTTGTTTGAGTTTTGGGTTTGTCCGTAAAGTATACAGGGGATGATGATGGATAGTACAAGGAACTAATTCCTCATTCTCACCCTTATTTCAGTATTCTCCAGGCGATGGAAGTACATGATGGTTCTTATTTGATTTATCTATTTTTTGTTGTATATGTTTATTTATTTTTATTACATTGTGATGCATTCAGTTTTCATGATAGGCTTTAAGTATTTCTGGAGTGCTTCTAGAGAAGATTTCTGAGATAATGGGTGCTTATATAGCTTACATTTGAAGGATGATGATAACTAGGAGTGAGGGGCTTCCAATGATTGAGGAGTGTTTGGTCATTTTTCCTTACGGAGGTTTGGGAGTTCATGTTGTGGACGTTCCCGAGTCTTCCCTACGAGTGCTCCCTAGACATAGGGGACTTACTCTACCCCTACCTCCACGTGGGGTCCATTTATTTATGAGGGTGATGCGGCATGTGCCTTTATTTCTGATTCAGATGATGAGGAGGAAGACTGCTCATCCTCCTTCATTAGACCTAGTGATTGACTTTAGCTTCCACATTTAGGGTATTTTTTTATTTTTTATTCGTGTATTTTATATTTTTGTATTTAAGTTTTAAATAGCCTCGTCCTGTATTCCTATCATCATGTGCAAAACATGTTTTATTTATGACAAATGCTTTTATTTTTGGGCCATTTGAGTGAATTTATTATAATGATGACAAATATAATGAAATAGATATGCAAAGATTCGATTAAGACCAAAATGGAAGATTTCATATTTTACTTACTCGAAATAAGTATTGTTAAGTGGATTTCTAGTTAGCAGGTTTGCGAGAGTAGACCGAATATTCTAATTTTAATACGATGAACAATCGGTCTATGGATGGACTGATTGATCAATTCCCTCTCCCGATAAATTAGAAGGGGTTTTGGCCTTCGATGTTCGCACCTTCTACTTCATACTACCATAATGTTAGACAATGCAATATTTTGTACTTGTTAATTTTAAATGGCGCTTTGTAACTCTAACTACCTCGCTTATCTGAATAGTAAGATAGATAATTTTATTTACAACTTTGATGTTTGGTCCTTTTTAGTCTAGACCATTATGGTTTTGTTACTTTGTTATCTTGGAGGACCATATCCATCGATTGGGCTTTCTTGTAAGTGGTAGTTAATGTTTGGTCCCTAGAGGATCATTTATTCCACTTTTCTTTGCACGAAATATGTCCAATGTTTGAAGACTATTATTGCTTGATAGGATATGGTATTTACCATCCCATTGGAGAGTTATATCTGAGTTTGGGGGGGGGGGGGGGGATCTCTTATATTATTGAGCTGCTAGAGGTGGACTACGTTACTAATGGGGAATTCCTCATTGAGGAGGGCATTAATATGATGGTGATCATTTTTTTCTTATTATAGGATATCCCCGAGAGAGGGAAAAGACATGACCGAAGAGGCTCTCTAATTTTAGCATTAATATCATAACAGTTTTTGATTATCGGTAATACCCGTGTTGACATTCGCCTGGAGGATGTGGTTCTATAAATAAAGGAGGGTAAGAGACCGATACCCTTGATTCTAGGTGATACCATTAATGGTCTTTCTTCCTTTTGTTCTCTTGAATATTCGTTTATGTGAGGAAGCCCATTGATCATGTATATGTGGCTTTTGAGAGGTTAGGACTTATCAGTGACCTTTTGTCTTTCCTTATCGACCGAATGATTATGTCTTTCATGAGATGTTTATACTTATGAGGGAAACTGAAGGATATTGGGTGGACTAGTTATTTGAATTTGGGCATTCTTATATGAATTAGTATTTCCATCAGAGATCGACGATAAGACGTCATTTTTATTTAAGGCCATTTTTTCATTTTTCACTTTACCTTGTTCTACTCCCGCAACGCGTAATGCGTCAATTTGGAAGAAGGAAGGGGATCCCTCCCCCTTTGATTATGAATCCGTTTATAGCATAGGAAGTAACTCACATTCAATAACTTTATCTAGTATTTTTTTTTATATTAATAAATGTGTATATTGTAATGAAAATATTTTAGTTTTTTTTATTGAAAGACGAGTTCCCTGCAGTTCCTAAACCTTTCTTTGCCATCCTAAAAACTTTGCGATGAATTTTTAGGAATCTAAAGAATGATGTAAAATCTAAAGGCTTCACTACCCTAGAGGGGTGTGTCCTTGTTGACCAGACCCTAAAGGGTTTCCTTCGTACCTCCATTGTGTGATGGGAATGACTTGGTAATGATTTTGATGGATTTCTTTCTTTTGTGGAGGAACAAGTCGTACGTAGTTCTTTTCGGATTGTTTATGTTTATATTTTACACATCTTTCTTAACATGATCAACAGTAATGAGCTTGGACAACTCGATTCCATCTATATCAACTAGGAGGGTCGCGCCTCTTGAAATTATCTTTTTTATTACACATGGTCACATTCAGTTGGGACAAAACTTGCATTGAGGGTCCCATATGGCCTTAATGACGTGCTTAAGCACCAGATCTCCTTGTTTTGCACCTATATTCTTGACTTTCTTATTGAAGGACCTGGTGACCCTATTGTGATACCCATACATATGATATTGTGCCAATAATCGACTTTCGTCTAATAATGCAAGCTCCACCTATCTGCTTTTACACAATCCGTCTCAGGGATTTTATTTTTAAGCAATAAACTTAAGAAGGGGATTTCCGTTTTGATCAAAAGCTTATATTATATCCTATATATAAGGTATAATGGATTGGTCACATTAGGTGTTCCGACAGTGGTCCGATATCCCCACAGTGCTTATAGAATACGATCAACCCAGTCTCGACATCACTCGGTCATTTTGTTCAGTATTTCTTTAATGTTCTTAATTAATGACTCCACAACCCAATTGTCCTGAGGGTGATATGAAGATGATTTATTTCTTTGGGTTCTATACTCCTCGATGAAATATGTGACCTTTTCTTATAAGTGCATCCAATTATCAGATATTAATTCAAATAGTACCCTATATTTGCATATAATGTCTTTTTGTATGAACTTATCCACATTTTTCTGTTGAACACGTCATACGCTGCTGCTCCGACCCTTTTGTGAAGTAGTCTTTGGAAACTAGGATAAATTCATGGCCAATTGATGCTTTTGTTGTTACCTTTCCAATAATATCGATCCCCCATGTTTAAAAGGGCCACAAGGATGTCATAAAATATATATATATATATATATATATATATATATATATATATATATATATATATATATATATATATATATATATATTTCAAAGGAAGATGCTATAAATTTGCCAATTGTTGGCATTTTAGTCACCTTTTAACGTAGTCGCTAAAGTCATGTTGGAGAGTTCTCCAATAATAGCTTTTGCGAATTATATTTTTAACAAGCATGTGGGGACTATATTCTCCTCTATTAATTTCTTCCATTACCCTTTTTCTTCGCCTTTGTCAAGACACTGCAAGTGGGTGTCGTTAGGATGTCTCTTGTTCAAGTGTCCCACACATATAACGAATTGAGCATCCCATCATTAAAGGGTCATCTTATCTTTCATGCTGGATTCAGATGGGTAATTTACCTTTTGGATAGGTTCTTTTAAGTCTTGATACTAAGTCTCTTCGTCTATAGTCTCAGCCATGGATATTTCATTTATGAGACCAGGTTGTTCTTACTTGAGCACATCTATTTTTACTTTATTCAGATCTTGAGTGATGCCCACAATGGAGGATAAGGAAGCCAATGCACCAGTGAAGCTATTCTGAGCCATTGGAAGATACAAGAATTGAATGTCATCTAACAGGTAAGTAATATCCTCTAAATACTCGTGATAGCGCATAAGTATTTATTCCCTAATCTTCCAATGTCCTAAGATTTGGCAGATGATGAGGGATGAGTCCCCGTACATGTCGATCCTTTAGATTGATATTTTATGATATATAGTCATTCCCGCAATACAAGCTTTGTACTCGATGATATTTTTGGTGCAATCGTTGTTAAGCTTGATGGACATAAGTTGGTTTATCATATCTGGCGAAATCAATAAGATGATAATGTTGACCTTCTTTTTATATATGGATCCGTTAAAGTGTAACTTCCACCCTTAGTCTCCTTGACTTTCTGTTAGCATGGTGTCTTCATATCGAAAATGGACAGAGATCTCGTCTTGCCCATACAAAGTGGATTTGACCAGATAAGACTCAATGGCTTGTCCTTTGATGACATTCTAGTACGCATACTCAATGTCAAACTATGTAAGAATGAATAACATTTTGGCCAATATGCTCGTTAATGCAGTTTTTTTGAGAAGGTATTTAAAGGATCCATGTGAGAGATTAGCTTGGTCCCAAAGGTGATCATATAATGCCTTAGCTTCTGCATTTCCTAAATGAAGGAGAGCCAATATTTCTCTCTGGATGTATACCGTCATTTAGAGGCATTGATCTTCCTACTATTGTACTAAATGGTTTATTTTGAATAATGATAGACTCCCCGAAAGGGAGTCTACCGAATTCATCCCCCATTTCATCTCTCTCCATTGATTTAAATCAAAATAATCCTAACCTTTGATTTATTATTTATAAAAAATACATTATATACTTATACTTGCTATATATTTAAAACAAAAATTTAAAGATACTCTCTTTTTTTTTTTTTAAATTAATAAATGTGATTTATTTTAAAGATAAATTAATTTTACATTAAACTAAAATTTAATGATTAATTGTTAAAAGTTCCTCTAACATTTTTTAATACACATTTAGTCCAATCATTTTTATTTTGTTCCAAAAAGACCTCAAACACTAGTTTAACCAATATTATCTTATTTTTAAAGGTTCGCGCCAGCGGCATACTTTGAGTGTTTTTATTTTGTTCCAAAAAGTCCTCAAATATTAATTTAACCAATATTATCTTGTTTTTAAAGGTCCACGTCAGCGGCACACATTGGGTGTTTTTATTTTGTTTTAAAAAGTATTCAAACACTAATTTAACTAATATTATCTTATTTTTAAAGGTCCGCGCCAACGGCACACATTGAGTGTTTTTATTTTGTTCAAAAAAGTTCTCAACCACTAGTTTAACTAATATTCTCTTATTTTTAAAGGTCCGCGCCAACGGCACACGTTGAGTGTTTTTATGTGGTGACGACTTTTTGGAACATAGTTTTTTTTATTTTTATCGCGAGGAACTTTTTAATAGTAAATATAGTTTTTTTTTTTTTAAATATGTACTTTAATTTTAATAAATAAAAAACTGTTTAATTTAATATTTTAGATTCACGACTCATTAGTGCCGCTCGCGCGAACTTACATTCCCGGATCAACATCATTTATTAAATGTGGGCACAACTTTATAAAAAACTGTTTTATTTTATAAAAACACAATTTCTTTTATAAAGGCACAACTGTTTTTTTTTATAAAAATATAATTTTAAAAAATATATATAATTAATTAAATAAATAAGGTGAGAGCTGAGACGAGGCTTTCAATTTGGAATGGGGATAGAAATTTGGGAGAGTACAGCACTACTCTTATTCTTTACGACATTCTTCGACATATTGGGCCAACATGGCTTCTTTTGGAGTGTCAGTGATTGTGAGATATAGGAAAAGAGGATGCTGAGGTCATGGTGGGGCCAATATAGGCGACATAGTCAGTTAGTGTTTGATTCTATCAAAGCCTTTTGGAAAGATGAGTTTCATAGGTTGGTGGAGTCTTTTATGGAACAATTTAATGATTGTCCCACATAGGCCTGTCAATGGATCGGATTTTATCCGAATCCGAATCCGAATCCGATCCGTTTAAGCGGATATGGATCATGCCTAAAATTCGATTATCCGATTACCCGATTATCCGTTTATTAAATGGAGCGGATTTGGATTCATATGCTCCGATCCGTTAATAATCCGATCCGATTAATATTTTTGATATACATATATAAATTATATATAATACATTTTTCATTAATATATATTGTATTTAATAATATTTTATATACATATTTTACATATTTATTATAATAGTTCTCTATTTCATTATCTATTTTTATGGAACATTTGCAAAATAAATTTATGAAATAAGAGTTGAAAATAAAAATGTTGCAAATCAAGTTTAAGATAAATGGATAATCGGATAATCGGATCCGATCCGAATCCGTTTAATATTAACGGATATGGATTTGGATTTGCCTGATCCGATCCGATTAATAAACGGATCAGATCCGAATCCGTTTAACATAAACGGATATGGATTTGGATTTGCCTGATCCGGTCCGAATCCGATCCGTTTACAGGCCTAGTCCCACATATAGAAGTTATATAAGAGATAAACCTGCTAATATATTGTAACCCTCTCAGGAAGCCCCTGACTTCATTCTTGGTGTATGGCAGTGGACTTTCCACGATGGCCTTGATCCTGTCTGGGTCCATTTTGATACCCTTTTTGTTGACGAGGCACATTCCCCTTACTGATTCCGAACACGCACTTTTGGGGTTTCAAGTGCATTTGATATATCCTCAGTCTTTTATAGGACTTCCTTAGTGCCTAAATATGTCCTTCCCGTGTATTGGATTGGATGCGCATGTCATCCAAACAGACTTCAACCTTTTAATGGATCATATCATTTGTTAAGGTGGTATCCCCTCATTGGTAAGTGATAGAAAAAAAAAATTGATTCTCAAATGTATTTGTCGTTGTGTACAATTCCTCTATCCATAAAAAAACTTTACAAATCTATAAAAGTAGAACAAAACTAGACTATAGTAATAAGTGAGGTATCAATCCACATCTAAGGGTGAAACACAAAATTGGAGAGGACATATATAGATTTATTTGCATTTTGTTATTATTTTTTTTTATTTTTTGCATTTTATATTTTTTTATGGATTTTTCAAGGGATTTTTTGAAATAATTAACTATACTAATTTTTATAACTACTAATTAAGAAGTAAAAGCTAATTTAACAAAAGTGAGATAAATAAAATTGTTCTAATAAATAAACTAACAAAATTGGACTCATGAGGGTTTCAAATTTTCATCTCATAAATGAGAGATTAGCCGTCAATAATCATCATCCAAAAAAATAAACTTAAAAGTATACAAAAAAGGGCATGTGAGGATTAAACTAAAAGTAATCAAGAGGAGGAGATCAAACCCATTCAAGCCTTGAATTGAAATGAAATCTTCAATTACATCAACAATCTCTCAATTATACATCAAAATTCTCTCAATCTCAATCACTCACTAATGTATTTATTGAATCTAAATTAAAAACTACAAAACAAAAAATAAAAATAACGGATGAATTCAAAATGGACAATTAGATAATAAAAGAAATTTACTAAAAATGCAAATCCTAACATTATAAAATTGTACATTAGAACTCATCCAAATAAATAAATTCTGGATCATTACTTTATATTGAGATAATTGCTAAAAATGCAAAATCTCAACATAAAGGAATGGGTTAGAATTTACCTCCCACAAGGGATGAATTCAACTGCATCAATCTATTTTGAAATAATTGATAAAAATGTAAAAATTCATTATAGAGGGGTGGGGTTGAATTTATCCTAGAGATAAATTTCACTAAACACCTTTATAATGAGATATTTTCTAAAAATGCAAATACTCAACATAGAGGGATGGAGAGAATTTTATCGCACAAGGCTTAAAAAATAATTTTGAGATTCTTTCTCAAATGGTATTCATCTCCTTATATAGTGTGGCCATGGAGCTAGGGGTAAATTGGGTAGATAATGGGAGCATGTGGGTTGAGTGAGATGAGCACAAGTGCATAGAGTGTGGGGATAAAAATATGATTTGGTTAGAGAATCATTTGGGTATTGGGGTAAAAGTTATTGGGGGTAATATAGGAATTAGGTTAATTGATTTTAAAGACATGTGGGTCTTAATTGGTTGACTTGGTCTTTGTTTGTATCTTTGACAGGTCACGTTTTTGGCTTTGAGAGAAATGAAATGGGTCTTTGGAAAATGGAATGGGTTTAAATGGTAAATGGCAAAATGGGTATGGGAAGGTGAAACCGGGTTTAGTATGCGGGTCTGATGGGTTTTGGATAGGAGCGTCACTGGACTCTCAGGGAGGTCACCGGCTCATGACCAATGGCCGGAGCAGGGGCGCCGACGATGGGGTGGCACGCGGGGCAGGGGTTATGATATGGGTTGCCGTCGGGGCAGAATCGAGTTGATCTTGGATAGGGGAGATCGGGTTGATCCGGTTGTGGCAATGGGTTTGAGTTGATGGTGTTGGGGTTTTCAGGGTAAGGGTCGCCGGAGGAAATAATGTTGGCCGCTGGTCGCGGGTTGGACAGGGCGCAGGTCCGACCGGGTCAGGGGGCGTTGGCGGGTACGAGTTAAAGGTATGGATGGAGGTGTAAGGTTTGGGATTGGGTGTTGGTATTGAGGTGTGTGTTAATGGAGGTGAGGAGAGAGAAATGGTTTAAAGGTTGAGTGGGGAAGATAAAGTGGAGGGGGTGTTTGTGTCTGGTGAAGGTGTAGAATTGTTAGGGTGAGGGTGAATGAGGACATATAGTGTAGATGTGTGGTGGATATAGTGTGAGTGAGGATAAGTGGGGTGTAGGATATATAGTGTGTGAGTTGTAAGGACACAAATTTCCAATTGAGTCCATATATAGTTTTGGCTCAATTCCGGACAAAAATATTTATACATAGGATTGTATTTAATTGTAATATTGTCAAGCTTGTGAAAAGTTTGTTTTGAAGACGTAGCGGCAAAGAGTATAAAGCTTCATCATCATTCCGATTTCGTGCCTCGTTTATACGTCATCAACCAAAGTTCCATGCTCCTAAGGTATGAATGCAATCATATATATATAGGAGCTTGGAGCTTGTTTATTGGGTGTTAGGTTGAATTAAAACTGTGTTTTATTTTCAGAAAGAATTAATTAAAACTTTAAAATAAGTTTATAAAGTTTTCTGCGCTAAAATCGAATTTTCCAAACTTTCTGGAAGTTCGAACCAGATGTCGTTCGAACGAGATTGCCAATGACTTCCCATTATGGCATACTGGAACTTCGTTCGAAATGTCGTTCGAACGAGATTGTCATTCTAACGAGATTTCTAACAAGCTTCTAACGAGTTCATACTGGAACTTCGTTAGAAAACTCGTTCGAATGAGAATGTCGTTCGAACGAGATGCCAGGCGGGAACAGTTTTTGGCAGTTTTTAATCAGTTTTTCACCCACTTCCCCACTTGTTTCTTAACCAACTTTTCTCAGACTTTACTATGTGCGGGAATCACTTTTGATTATTAATCTTTTTTATATCTTACTAACTCCTAGAGAGTGTTTTGTAAAGAAAAATCAAAGAGGGAAAAAGATTATGTTTTCAGTGTGTTTTTATCAAAGAGAAAAATATACACCACTCTTGTTTACACCCAAATTAGTTTCTTCCAAGTTCCCATATTCATATATCTTGCTTGGAGTTTGGCACCGGGTTCATCTCTTCCGTTCAAAGAGAAGTTTCGGGTTTTCTTCTACATCCCAAAAAGAAAGAAGAAGAGTTTTGTTGTGGCATTACCCACTTGGAGAAAGGCTCCTTGCTCGGGTGACGGTGACCATATAAAGTCCGATCGGTGGATTCCGAGACCGCGATGGAGCTCCAAGGTTATCCTCTAGGAAGAGGTATCTACAAGAAGAAGCATCGGGGCTTGAGAGGGATCGAGTCGTGTGTTGTAAGCCTTTCTGTCTTGTATTTGTAAATTCCGTACTTAGTGGATTTGTGGCTAGGGCCGTCCGAGGTTGTTTCTCGTTGTGGGTTTTTTCTCGTACATCTCGGCGTAGTGTGATTGATTTATTTTTTATCTTGCATAATGAATTATATCTCATGCTTAGGGTAATTCAAGATAAAAATGGTTTTAATAGTCACACTTAATTTAATTGGGTGCTAATTAAATTTGGATAATTATTTATTTAATTCAAGTCATTTGCTAAAATAGGTTTGGCCTAACTTTGGAATATGGATAATTATGACTTAAGCAAATTCTAGGACTTGAATTAATTGGTTTAAGTGAAATTTAATATTTGCATGTTTAATTTATTTTCACTTAAGTTTAATTTGAAATTTAAATTTAAATTTTTGTTTTAACTGAATCATCACCTTTTTCGCTTCCGCATCTGTTTCATAAAAAGGAAATATAATTTTACAAAGGGTTTATACAATTCGGGGTTCCGCATTTCTTACAAATTGGTATCAGAGCCAAAAACGATAAATTATTTCGTTAAGATCCTTTAAATATTTTTTGGCTAAAATGGAATTTTCCCCATTTTCTAAATTTCCAATTTTCGATGGTTCTAAATACGTGTATTGGAAAGCGCGAATGAAATCGGTACTAAAATCTATCGACGAGAGAGTTTGGATGTCTGTAGTTAACGGGTGGTCCCCACCAACTCACTTAGTTAAAAATGAACGTGTTCCCAAACCGGCCGACAGATGAACTTAAAATGAGTTTAAACTTTCTAATTTTAATTCCCGTGGTTTGAATGCCTTGTTTAGTGCTGTCACACCGGATGAATTCCGATGTATTATGACGTGTGAAACCGCTAAAGAAGCTTGGGATATTTTACAACTAACTCATGAATGAACTAGTGTCGTTAAAGCTTCGAAACTCCAAAACCTCACCACTCAATTTGAAACTATCAAAATGAATGATAATGAAACTTTTGATGAATTTTATGCTAGACTCTCCGATATTGTCAATTCATCTTTTAAGTTGGGAGAGAAAATACCCGACAACTGAGTTGTAAAGAAAATTTTAAGGTCCTTACCCGATAGATTTATTCAATAAGTGACCGTTTTAAATTCTTTACCATCTTTAGCCTCTACGAAATTAGAAGAGCTTGTTGGTGATTTACAAACCTATGAATAGACATGTTTCCCTCTAAAACTGAAAAGAAAATAGAAAAGGGCGTTGCTTTAAAAGCCCGGAAAGAGGTCAAACAAGTAGTAGAGAGCGAGAGTGATAGTGACTCGGAAGACATGGCTTTGTTTGCTCGAAAATTTAGAAAATTTCTTAAATTTTACAAAGATAAATTTAAAAATGATTTTAAGAAATTTGAAACTTCTAAGCATGACAAAGTCGAGAAGATCCCTAAACCTATTAATGAACAAATAAATAGGGACGAGTCTAATAGGTGTTTTGGTTGTGAGGGTTATGTCCATAGGGCTTCTGAATGCCCCACTAAACTAAGGAAAGAGGATAAACGACCCATTGCATATAATGCGACCCTTAGTGATACCGATAAGGAAGAGGGACCCGATTCCCCCACTAAGCCTAATTTTGTGGCTTTTATGGCTAGTCATGTGAGTGATAGTAGAACTCATCGATTGATGAAACTTTAAAAAATGACACTTCTAAGGTCATTGTTTATGATTCTCTTTGTTTTTTATGATAGTGAGAGTGGAGAAGAAAGAGAGAGTGAAAATGAAGAAGAGGTTAATGTAACACCCTGCCTAATAAGATACCGGGCGATCACTCCAATATTAAATTAAAACAGGAGTCTCATATGAATCATTCTTAGCATCACTGTCGAAAATCCATTTGATTACTAATAACCTATTAGGCCGGTGTCAAACTTTTAACTTTACTACTCTTTTTAACAACAATAAATAAAACATCCACACAGTTTTTGCCGAAATGAAACTAAAATGAAATAAAATAACCGAACACTCGGTCAAAGTATATAACTATATCGAATGATGCTCTAAAAGAATAAATAAATGCAGTTGGACCATTGGCCCGAATGTTTATACAATACCTCCTATCTAGATTACAAGAATGGAAGCGTCTACTGAAAATCCTGCACGCATCCACAGCAGCTGCAGCAGACGTCTGACTTGAAGGAAGTGCCATCCAGGCGTCCCTGTGTCTGGACACCTATATATATATATATAATATATATAGAAAGAAAGGAAAAGTAGATAAACGGGTCAGAGCCCGAGTTTTGAAAATATTTAGCAAGTGCATAAATGCCTTATTATTTTGAAAAAGGTTTTATCTCATATTTAAATTTGGTATCGCACTCCCATGAGATACCCCTCACCTCTCCACTAATAGTGCACTCCTAACGCATCCCTCTAAACATCCTAGTCAAGCTATCCTGCTAAACTAGTCTATCACGAACCTACTATCAATCCTAGATAGTCCAAGCAATGTACTAAGGGCTAAACTTCACCCCAGTCTCAACGTTATGCCATGTTCGTGCGTGGGGTTTCTTGCAAAGAGAAATCAAAACAAGGAACCCTCCCCCCGATACACTACTACGCGGCACGGTCGATCGTCGAGATCCTCCAGTCCTTGAGTACAAAAAGATATATATAAATATATACCATAAGCATTTATAATATTAGAGCACTACGGATTAAACTTCTCCCCAGTCTCAACACATTGCCATATTCGTGCGTAGGGTGTCTCGTAAAAGCGAAATCCAAACAAGGAACCCCCCCCCCCGATACACTACTATGCGTCAAGGTCGATCATCGGGATCCATTAGACCCTCGGTACTCGATTCATCCATTTATATATACATATATCCATAATCATCCGGATCTATCTCCCGGACTGAGGATTCATATATCAAGTATTTATCAATACTTTCATTTTTCTCAAAACTTCCCATTTCCCTTTTTATACTTAGGAAATGTAAATATAAAAGCCAATTCATTATCATGAATTGCTTTAACAAATCATATACTTTTAAAATCCAATTTTATTATCATAAAAAATGCTTTTCCGTTTTATATCATCCCATTTCCCTTTTTATACTCAGGAAATGTATTCAAAGCCATTTTCATTATCATAAAAATGCTTTGATCATATCATATGCTTCCACAACCCTTCTTCCATCCGGGAGTGTTACCGAAGCTAAACCTTTATCCCATTTCCCTTCCTATATCTAGAAAATGTAATTAAAGCCAATCCATTATCATGAATTTCTTTAATATATAACGCGTTCTAAGACCGCCCGTCCGGATTTCTCCATTGTGCGCCCCCCTAAATGGCTATCATCTTCCAGGGCCTATAATCAAGACAACCTGGGATCCTACATCGCAAGACGTCGGGAAGCGGCCATATGCCTGCGGGATAGTCAAGACCACACCCAGAATCTCCTAACCAGCGCAGAAAAAATACAACAAACGCTCATATGGCCTATAGGACTATATCCGCCATGCGTTAATTTGTTAGGGGGCTTCACCATACGCACGCAACTTCCCTTATGATAGCGATTTAGAGAGGTGTGTATCCTCATTTTTATTAACTAAGAAAATCATTTATCTTCCCTTTTTGAAAACATTTATTTTTACATTTTCAAAAGTCATTTCCTTTAATTCATATATATACTTTAATCACATAGTATATATATATATATATATGTATATACCATATATTCCTACCTGAATATATAAAAATGGCCATATTTGCCAAACCATCTATCGATGACCAATAATCCCAAAGATTCTCTCAAAGAATCATAATCATGCATTCATATATGAATAATACTAAACCCAAAGTATTTTCTTACTTTAATAAGTAATACATACTTAAATCCCATCTACGGATTTATTTGGATATCTCCAATTATACTAATTCACTCTAAGTGAATATACACATATATATACATTCCCAATTCCTCAAGTCCTTTAGGACTTAACCCTCTATAATACTCTAATTTAGAGGGCCCTTAAACTTTAAACTCAAAGAGGAGAAATAATCCTAATCTCCAAAATCTTGGGCTGATAACAGGGCACCGGTCGATCGGTCCTAGACCCCCGATCAACCGCGGGTTGTAATTAAGCCTATGAAACAAAGTAGTAGGCCCTTCCTCCTTGACGCGGTCGACCGGCCTTAGGGGCGCGGTCGACCGGTCACACCAGGTCTCCCAAAATTAAATCCTCAATTCCCTTATCCAACAACCCAAATTCATTTTCGGGGTTTCTATACTACCCCAAAAATTATCCAGAACATCTACGCAATTAATTATAGCCGTAATTTTTTCAATTCCTGATTTGATTTCCGAGTTGATGATTTCAACTCGGAGCTGTCATCTTGTAAAAATCATATCAAATCGTAGAAAAATCAGAAAAATACGCGGTCGGCACCCACGCGACCGTATCGAAAAGATCTACAACTTTCGTGTTTTGGCCGAAATCTAAATCAATTCTTTTCCTGGCCAAAAAGGCCCCCTAAAGTGACGGGTTACTATTCATCGTCTTCTCCGAGACGATTTCGGCCATTAAAGCTTCTCCCAAACTTTTGTCGCCTCACCCAACGTCCTACAACCTCAACCAACTACAAATACACATATATTAAGGGTTCTAAACATCCTAGAACCCAAAACCACCAATTAATTTAGGTTAAAACCTAAGTTCCATAAATTGAAATATTATTTAGGGTTTAATTGTTTTAACTCCCAAAAACCCGTTTTATGCACGATAACCCACCCCAAAACCATTAGGGTTTGTTTATACCAAACTACGGTATGAGATATTTATGGAAAAAGATAAATAAATCAAGTAAACACTTGCCTCGTGGATATAATTCGACGACCTCGAGTCGAATCAGGCGGAGTTTGACCCGAATCTCCATTTCTCCTCCTCTTTCTCCTTCCTCTCTCTCTTGTTTCTTTCTTTCTATTTTCTTTCCCTCTCTCCCTCTTTATATAGGAAGAAAAGGGTTTTGACCCTTAAAACCCAAAAACGACTCGTTTACCCAATTACGAGTTACTTTTACCTCTAAAATTATCCGAAACTCATTTTTTAAAATCGGACACTCTTTTCCAACTATCTCGGACATTCCGAGACTCACGGCATAGTCAAAATTCCCATCCGAGGTACTTGACCGCAAATCACTATTCCAACCCAAAATAAATAAATGCGGGTTTTCTAATTAAAAATCTTACCTCGTGTCGCTTTTCTCCACGGCGACATATAATTAAAATATATCGACCTATACAGTCCCAAAAATAATCACAACATCCTTCGAAACTCATTTAATCCTCGAAAATCTCAAAAGTTACTATTTAAGAAAATTCCTCAAATTCCAATTTATTTTAAGTTATGGAATTTAATCGTCTCCAAAAGGGAGGGTTGTTACATACTCCCCCCCTTACAACAGAATTTCGTCCTCGAAATTCGGATATAACCTACACCATATAACTAGGATCACTACAAATCCTAAAACCTCAAGGGAAAGATACTAACCCAATGGTTCCCAATCATATGCTACACGACTACCACGATCGTAAAGTGACTTTAATACGTCACATAATACCCATCATCTATAATGCTTATCGGCATGAATTTCAACCTTATATACTACGCCCATTCTATTTCTGGCGGTATATAAAACCATCTTACCAAGGTGGCCATACACCTTTCAAACTTGCGCATATCTGCACATCCGTAGTGAACGTTTGACACGTAACACTCTCTCCCAATAAGGATCTCCTTTCCTCGGAGTAATACTCACCCATGGGTCCTCCGAACCCACGAAATTCCATTCTCCTAAACTCGGCGCCACTAACTCTAATAAAAATACTAAGGTCTAAGCGTTACCCTACTTAAGCGAAACGAGTATCCTAAATATGTCCCTAGTGCCCAAGGCCTCTCTCAACTTCCAACATTTGCTCGGTTTCGTGCGTGGGACGTCTCGCCAAGGCGAAATCCAAACAAGGAACCCTCCCGTTACACTACTCCCTCGCGTAGTCGGTCATCGAGATATAACGACCCAAGGCACACAAGCGGGACATCCTAAATCCTACTAGGCTAGCCTATGAACGCATTCCTACTATCTTATCCTTCCGCCCATATAGAAGGAAACCTAATCAATCAAAGTGACCACTTTCTGTAGAAAGTGTAACGAATATAATACCCAAAATTTATCTTCTCAAAATCTGCCTTTTCATTAAGGCTGGTTATTATCCTCAAACCAATTTCTCTAAGTCCAACCTCAACCACCCACTTGTGGCGAGGGGACCACTTTATTGCTTTTCCATAGCACAATCTTTCCATAGTATATCAACATCATGTGGCTCATAGCCTTTAGTGGTTCATCCACACTATAAGACCTTTCCACAAAATCAACATCCTTGCATCCCATAACATCTCCCCACTCCCGACGCCGTTAAGAGTCATGTGTGGAGTGTCTCGTAAAGCAAAATCCAAACAAGGAACCCCTCCACACATTAACCCTTGACTTCGTTGGTTATGGAGTTCCGTCATTTCAACATGCAACCGGGATATCCCTATCCCCTAATCCAATAAAAAGGTGGTCTGAACTCCTATCTCTAACTAAGAGTCCGACCACCCTGCGCTCGCACTTATTTTTAAGTCCTTGCGCAAACAATAATGAGCTTTATGTTCAGCTCAACGAAAATCCTGTGGCCTTAAATCATATATATAAGGTCGCCATAAACCCAAATCACGATAAGGAAACCTCTTCTCATTGAAGTTCCATTAACCCATAACAAATAAGGTGAAATCAACCTATATCTAGGTGAGACACCGCAACTACAACCCGTTCCCTCCAGGAACCATGGACACGATAGTCTTGCCATCATTAGCCTGCTATCGTTCCCAAAAATACCATCATCTTATACAATATATAAAATATAAACACCCGCCTCCTATGACGAGTGAAGGAAAACAAAATCCCGCTATCGTGGAAAAATATATAGACATACATGTTATTATGTTATCGTGACCGCCATAACTCAAATTACACACACGAGTCTAGGGCTAACTAATACCGCGACTTTATCTAGTCATGCCAAATATACCTTCTCAATTGAGGTAAAACTCATAACAACAACTTCATTTTAACAAATTCCCCGAGTGGATGTCCAACCATGGGGTCCTCAAATATACCCATTCTTTAGTGAGCCCATCCTTCTTGGAAAGGACTTAATATTCATTGCACCTAACTCACTTAGGTACAAGGTTCACTTCGCCATAATACTCTTTATTCACCGTCGGCCTCTGGATGAACCTTAGGTGAATAATTCCCAAAACAACATTCTTCTCATCCTGCTGATTCATGGGGACTCACGGTTAGAACTATCCGTAAGATCCCTTTCGAACCCTCAATTTCCATGAGGAATTCTACTTTAGTACCACTCTCCACTTCAGCGGTACTGCAGTGCTCATAACTACTTATTATTTAGTAGTCGCCACCGAAATCCTTAACAATTACCATAGGGAGAGTGACCTCTACTAAGGTCCTCATCCCAACCTTCTACCAAGTGCTCCAGCTAAGCCTCACCTCCTGCTGCCATCCAAGCTCCGCACACGATTCTCAAACGAGCGCGCAAAAGATTTCTATAATCTCAAAATATGGCGGGAGAACGAAATCTCATAAGAGAAATCAACAATCCTATTCCTGAGGCTCTATAACAAATCGAGAGCAACGCTGAAAGCGTAGTACGTCCGCACAGATTCCTAAGGACACTAGAACCTGATGCTCTGATACCATCTGTAACACCCCACCTAATAAGATACCGGGCGATCACTCCAATATTAAATTAAAACAGGAGTCTCATATGAATCATTCTTAGCATCACTGTCGAAAATCCATTTAATTACTAATAACCTATTAGGCCGGTGTCAAAATTTCAACTTTACTACTCTTTTTAACAACAATAAATAAAACATCCACACAGTTTTGCCGAAATGAAACTGAAATGAAATAAAGTAACCGAACACTCGGTCAAAGTATACAACCATATCGAATGATGCTCTAAAAGAATAAATAAATGCAGTTGGACCATTGGCCCGAATGTTTATACAATACCTCCTATCTAGATTACAAGAATGGAAGCGTCTACTGAAAATCCTGCACGCATCCACAGTTGCAGCTGACGTCTGACTCGAAGGAAGTGCCATCCAGGCGTCCCTGTGTCTGGATACCTATCTATATATATAATATAGAAAGAAAGGAAAAGTAGATAAACGGGTCAGAGCCCGAGTTTTGAAAATATTTAGCAAGTGCATAAATGCCTTATTATTTTGAAAAAGGTTTTATCTCATATTTAAATTTGGTATCGCACTCCCATGAGATACCCTTCACCTCTCCACTAATAGTGCACTCCTAACGCATCCCTCTAAACATCCTAGTCAAGCTATCCTGCAAAACTAGTCTATCACCAACCCACTATCAATACTAGATAGTCAAAGCAATGTACTAAGGGCTAAACTTCACCCCAGTCTCAACGCTATGCCATGTTCGTGCGTGGGGTGTCTCGCAAAGTGAAATCCAAACAAGGAACCCCCCCGATACACTACTACGCGGCACGGTCGATCGTCGAGATCCGCCAGTCCCTCAGTACAGAAAGATATATATAAATATATACCATAAGCATTTATAATATTAGAGCACTAAGGATTAAACTTCTCCCCAGTCTCAACACATTGCCATATTCGTGCGTGGGGTGTCTCGCAAAGCGAAATCCAAACAAGGAACCCCCCCGATACACTACTATGCGGCAAGGTCGATCATCGGGATCCATTAGACCCTCGGTACTCGATTCATCCATTTATATATACATATTTCCATAATCATCCGGATCAATCTCCCGGACTGAGGATTCATATATCAAGTATTTATCAATACTTTCATTTTTCTCAAAACATCCCATTTCCCTTTTTATACTCAGGAAATGTAAATATAAAAGCCAATTCATTATCATGAATTTCTTCAACAAATCATATACTTTTAAAAGCCAATTTTATTATCATAAAAAATGCTTTTCCGTTTTATATCATCCCATTTCCCTTTTTATACTCAGGAAATGTATTCAAAGCCATTTTCATTATCATAAAAATGCTTTGATCATATCATATATTTCCACAACCCTTCTTCCATCCGGAAGTGTTACCGAAGCTAAACCTTTATCCCATTTCCCTACCTATATCTAGGAAATGTAATTAAAGCCAATCCATTATCATGAATTTCTTTAATATATAACGCGTTCTAAGACCGCCCGTCCGGATTTCTCCACTGTGCGCGCCCTTAAATGGCTATCATCTTCCAGGGCCTATAATCAAGACAACCTGGGATCCTACATCGCAAGACGTCGGGAAGCGGCCATATGCCTGCGGGATAGTCAAGACCACACCCGGAATCTCCTAACCAGCGCAGAAAAAATACAACAAACGCTCATATGGCCTATAGGACTATATCCACCATGCGTTAATTTGTCAGGGGGCTTCACCATACGCACGCAACTTCCCTTATGATAGCAATTTAGAGAGGTGTGTATCCTCATTTTTATTAACTAAGAAAATCATTTATCTTTCCTTTTTGAAAACATTTATTTTTACATTTTCAAAAGTCATTTCCCTTAATTCATATATATACTTTAATCACATAGTATATATATATATATATATATATATATATATGTATATACCATATATTCCTACCTGAATATATAAAAATGGCCATATTTGCCAAACCATCTATCGATGACCAATAATCCCAAAGATTCTCTCAAAGAATCATAATCATGCATTCATATATGCATGATACTAAACCCAAAGTATTTTCTTACTTTAATAAGTAATACATACTTAAATCCCATCTACGGATTTATTTGGATATCTCCAATTATACTAATTCACTCTAAGTGAATATACACATATATATACATTCCCAATTCCTCAAGTCCTTTAGGACTTAACCCTCTATAATACTCTAATTTAGAGGGCCCTTAAACTTTAAACTCAAAGAGGAGAAATAATCCTAATCTCCAAAATCTTGGGCTGAAAATAGGGCACCGGTAGACACCCGATCGACCGCGGGTTGTAATTAAGCCTATGAAACAAAGCAGTAGGCCCTTCCTCCTTGACGCGGTCGACTGGCCTTAGGGGCGCGGTCGACCGGTCAGACCAGGTCTCCCAAAATTAAATCCTCAATTCCCTTATCCAACAAACCAAATTCATTTTCGGGGTTTCTATACTACCCCAAAAATTATCCCGAACATCTACGCAATTAATTATAGCCGTAATTTTTTCAATTCCCGATTTGATTTCCGAGTTGATGATTTCAACTCGGAGCTGTTATCTTGTAAAAATCATATCAAATCGTAGAAAAATTAGAAAAATACACGGTCGGCGCCCACGCGACCGTATCGAAAAGATCTACAACTTTTGTGTTTTGGCCGAAAGCTAAATCAATTCTTTTCCTGGCCAAAAAGGCCCCCTAAAGTGACGGGTTATTATTCATCGTCTTCTCCGAGACGATTTCGGCCATTAAAGCTTCTCCCAAGCTTTTGTCGCCTCACCCAACGTCCTACAACCTCAACCAACTACAAATACACATATATTAAGGGTTCTAAACATCCTAGAACCCAAAACCACCAATTAATTTAGGTTAAAACCTAAGTTCCATAAATTGAAATATTATTTGGGGTTTAATTGTTTTAACTCCCAAAAACTCGTTTTATCCACGATAACCCACCCCAAAACCATTAGGGTTTGTTTATACCAAACTACGGTATGAGATATTTATACAAAAAGATAAATAAAGCAAGTAAACACTTGCCTCGTGGATATAATCCGACAAACTCGAGTTGAATCCGACGAAGTTTGACCCGAATCTCCATTTCTCCTCCTCTTTCTCCTTCATCTCTCTCTCTTCTTTCTTTCTTTCTTTCTCCGTTCTTTCCCTCTGTCCCTCTTTATATAGGAAGAAAAGGGTTTTGACCCTTAAAACCCAAAAACGACTCGTTTACCCAATTACGAGTTACTTTTACCTCTAAAATTACCCGAAACTCATTTTCGAAAATCGGACACTCTTTTCCGACTATCTCGGATATTCCGAGACTCACGGCGCAGTCAAAATTCCCATCCGAGGTACTTGACCGCAAATCACTATTTCAACCCAAAATAAATAAATGCGGGTGTTCTAATTAAAAATCTTACCTCGTGTCGCTTTTCTCCACGGCGACATATAATTAAAATATTTCGACCTATACAGTCCCAAAAATAATCACAACATCCTTCGAAACTCATTTAATCCTTGAAAATCTCAAAAATTACTATTTAAGAAAATTCCTCAAATTCCAATTTATTTTTAGTTATGGAATTTAATCGTCTCCAAAAGGGCGGGTTGTTACAGTTAATGTGAGTGAACTTCAAAATGCTTTTCAAGAATTATATAAAGAATCTATTAAATTGAAAAGAGCTAATTTGAAGTTAGAAGCTAGTTTGAAAGAACGTGTCAAGGTCGTTGATAATAATATGTTGGTTGAAGACGTTAGGACACGAGAGAAAGCTCTTATAGAGAAGCTTGAATATATAGAAGGCGAGAGAGATAGCCTTAGGGGTTTAATGGAATCTTTGAAAAATGAGATCTTGCTTTTGAAGAGCAAAATATTTTATTAGAATCTAACGTTTTAGAATTGCAAAATAAATTAAAAGACTCTAGTAATGTCAAATTTGATTTGGAGTGTCGTTCAAAAAAATTAGATAAAATATTAGGAACGGTCCAAATTAAAAATGACACTTGTGGTTTAGGCTTCAATACTTGTAATGAATTTACTCATAACGCCAAAACCAATGTTTTAGGAGAATCTACTAGGAAAGTTTTTAGAGATCACTCCTTAGGTAAATCTTTTCGACATGTTTTTACTTGTACAAATTGTGGTCGAAAAGGTCATCTTAAGAAATTTTGTTTTGATCTTAAACGAATTCCTGGAAAATCCCAACGTAATGCAATCAATGTATTTAGAACTCCTACACCCCAAGACAGTCTTTCTTCATTAATTTGGGTTAGGAAATTCGACTTGGTTGCCTTGCAAAATAGGGTTTTTGATTCTCATTTACTTTCACATGCTTCCTCCCTTGCTAAATCTAAAGGATGAATGTGTTAGTGTTTGCATACTTTAGCTTTTGTACTTCATGCTATATTCACATGTTAAATGTATGCTTGTTTAATCATTTTCTAGTTATTGCTTTATCACATATCTCATGCTAGAAAAAATGATTTTTGTTTATCTCTTTTGTATTTTATTCCTTCATTTTGTTTGCATTAAATGCAAAATACAAAAAGATTTTTGTTTATCATTTGGATTTTATCTCTTTGTAATTTAAGCTTAATGAAAACTTCAAATGATTTTGGTTTGTTTTTTGAGTATATATTTTTTTATTTTTGGTTATAAATGTCAAAAACTCAAAAAGATTTTATTTTGTGTGTATTTTGGTTTGACACACTTTGTGTTGCATACACTTGTATTTGGATCCCATCTTTTACGCTCTCATGTGGCTAGAACTTTTGGTTTAGATTGTCAATCCTTATTATGTTTACCATGCTTACATGGAGTAGTTGGATTTTGTGTTGCTAAAATGGATTCTATTTTTATATGCCTCTATTCACACATGCACGAGCTCTTTTCAAATTTTAACTTCATATGTATATTTGAGTTATGTGAGGAGTTCTCCTTCCAATCTTGTCATCTACATATTTGTGACTTAGGAGGACTGGTGCGTGTCAAAATCCGTTGTACGTGAGATTTGTGTGAAAAATAAAAACATGATAAATATAAATGTGCACGGGGAAGGGCTCCGAAAGGAATAATAATCCTTTGCGATTGTAAGCCACCGTTTGGAATGGACCTAAAAGAAATACGTGGTCCAAAGGCCTAAAAAAAGAATATATGGCATTAAAAGAAAAATAATTGCCAAGGCCTATGTTTGATTGATATAGTCATTCAAATTTAATATAAATGCTTATTGAGGGAGATTGGATGGTATATCAATGGTTTACACAATGTCCGTTTATCCTAGTTGCATATCTCATGTCATGACTCTATTGGGTTGTAGAATCATCAATATTCTAGGCTTGTATGCATTGTGTATGTTTGTTCATTGAGTTTAATCTATATTGTCACATGAGGTTATATTTAAATGTGATGAAGTTTGCAATCAAATGAGAACTCCGTGAACATGTTTTTAGGTGATTGGGTCTAAATTTAATCGTTACTAGTTCACACCCCAACACTTCCATGTCCATATGACACATTTTTGCCATACGAGTGTGCAAACGTATTGTATTTTGTGTCATGTGTGTGTTTATATCTATATATATGTGCGTGTACATTATTGATATATTTCTAGTACATATATATATGATATTTTGTTTTGTCTTTGCCTTGCTTTCTAGTCCTTCTATGCTTATACTTTAGTTTTGGTATCTATCTTAAATTAGTTATGCTTTTGTTGCCCATATGCTTCCATGTCTTATCACTTTAAGCTTCAACATGCTTTTATATTTGTTCTTTATCCTTTGCATATTCCTGAACAAAAAGGGGGAGAATGATAGGATAGTATCTTATCCTATCATAATCTTATCTAAGTTTGGGAGATTTAACTTAGGGGGAGTAGCTCACTTCAAAGGGGAGAATTAATTTTGGGGGAATATTTATTTTAATTGCTTTAAATACTTTGATATTCCCTATGCATTTGATGAGTTTACTTAAGTGTGCAGGAATTCTTGTAAAGTGGCATCTTTCAATGGCAAAGCGTTTGATCCTTGGGTTGAGTCAAGTTTCGGTTGGTTATGTTTTGAGTCTAGTGAACTTGACGACCCTTTAGGATTTTTGTTTGGTTTTTGTCCCGGAATAGCCAAAGGGGGAGATTTGTAAGGATACAAATTTCCAATTGAGTCCATATATAGTTTTGGCTCAATTCCGGAAAAAAACATTTATACATAGGATTGTATTTAATTGTAATATTCTCAAGCCTATGAAAAGTTTGTTCAAAGACGTAGCGGCAAAGAGTATAAAGCTTCATCATCATGTCGGTTTCGTGCCTCGTTTATACGTCATCAACTAAAGTTCCATGAATGCAATCATATATATATAGGAGCTTGGAGCTTGTTTATTGGGTGTTAGGTTGAATTAAAACTGTGTTTTATTTTCAGAAATAATTAATTAAAACTTTAAAATAACTTTATAAAGTTTTCTGGGCTAAAATCGAATTTTCCAAACTTTCTGGAAGTTCGTTCGATATGTCGTTCGAATGAGATTGTCGTTCGAACCAGATGTCGTTCGAATGAGATTGCCAACGACTTCCCATTATGGCATACTGGAACTTCGTTCGAAATGTCATTCAAACGAGATTGTCGTTCTAACGAGATTTCTAACGAGTTCGTTAGAAAACTCGTTCGAATGAGAATGTCGTTCGAACGAAATGTCATTCGAATGAGATGCCAGGCGGTAACAGTTTTTGGCAGTTTTTATTCAGTTTTTCACCCACTTCCCCACTTGTTTCTTAACCAATTTTTCTCAGACTTTACTATGCGCGGGAATCACTTTTGATTATTAATCTTTTTTATATCTTACTAACTCTTAGAGGTGTTTTGTGAAGAAAAATCAAAGAGGGAAAAAGATCATGTCTTGAGTGTGTTTTTATCAAAGAGAAAAATATACACCACTCTTGTTTACACCCAAATTAATTTCTTCTAAGTTCCCATATTCATATATCTTTCTTGGTGTTTGGCACCGGGTTCATCTCTTCCGTTCAAAGAGAAGTTTCGAGTTTTCTTCTACGTCCCATAAAGAATGAAGAAGAGTTTTGTTGTGGCATTACCCACTTGGAGAAAGGCTCCTTGCTCGGGTGACGGTGACCATATAAAGTCCGATCGGTGGATTCCGAGACCGCGGTGGAGCTCCAAGGTTATCCGCTAGGAAGAAGTAACTACAAGAAGAAGCATCGGGGCTTGAGAGGGATCGAGTCGTGTGTTGTAAGCCTTTTTGTCTTGTATTTGTAAATTCCGTACTTAGTGGATTTGTGGCTAGGGCCATCCGAGGTTGTTTCCCGTTGTGGGTTTTTTCTCGTGCATCTTGGCGTAGTGTGATTGATTTATTTTTTATCTTGCATAATGAATTAGATCTCATGCTAGGGTAATTCAAGATAAAAATGGTTTTAATAGTCACACTTAATTTAATTGGGTGCTAATTAAATTTGGATAATTATTTATTTAATTCAAGTCATTTGCTAAAATAGGTTTGGCCTAACTTTGGAATATTGATAATTATGACTTAGGCAAATTCTAGGACTTGAATTAATTGGTTTAAGTGAAATTTAATATTTGCATGTTTAATTTATTTTCACTTAAGTTTAATTTGAAATTAAAATTAAAATTTTTGTTTTAACTGAATCATCAACTTTTACGCTTCCGCATCTGTTTCATAAAAAGGAAATATAATTTTACAAAGGGTTTATACAATCCGGGGTTCCGCATTTCTTACATGAGTGTTTAATTTGGACCATTAAAATAATAAAGACTCAACTAAAATTAATAAAACTAAAACTAAAAAATAAAATCTGACTAAAACTAACTAAAAACAATAAAAAATAAAATATTAAAACTAAAAAATAAAAAATAAAATTCTAAGCTTATATAAAAACTAAAATAAAACAAAAGAAATTAAAACTTAAAATCTAAATAACAACTAAAGTCCTAAAAAATATAAAATCTAATAAAGTAAAAATAAACTCCTAAAACTTAGTCCTAATAAAACTAAAAAAAATAAATAAAATAAAATTACACTAATAAAATAAAAATAGAAAATAAAACCTAAAAATTATAAATAAATCTAAAATAAACCTAAAAATAAAACGACTCTAACTAAAAATCTAAGAAAATTCTAAAAAGCCCAAACTAAACACCCACGGGCTCGGGTGAAGGTTTGGGCTAGGTCTAGGCTCGGGTTTGATTACGGGAGAGGGTTCATGTTACGGGATTAAGCCACTTTTGTCGCGCATTTGCCCTAAATTAACACTTTAAACTTCGCAAACGCTTATTGAGCTACAAAACAAACCAATACTATCATAAGTCCGAAATTATCGAGAATTAGCAGCTAAAATGCGTCTATTTGGGTATAAAATGTACACTTTTGGGTGCTTATCACCCCACCCCCAAACAGAGCGTTGCTAGTCCTCGAGCAATAAGATAGAGAGAAAGGGAAAGATAAGTAACCAAAAGTGTACCACTTTCGTGGGCACTTGTGATTGCACTTAGCATGTGCAACAAGTCTTTAAACCTATAGGTTGCCCTACAAGACGCGTTGTGTCTCGTGAGGGTTTGCAGGGAATGTACCCACAAAATTCTTATTTGCAAAAAATTATTGAAAGGCAGTCAATCTCTTATTAGACATAGAATACTCGCACAGTCCATCAAGTGAGAAATAATTTGAGAAATACAAGCTAGAATCGTAAGAAGTTTAGCTAAGTAAATACACAAGGCACATCATTCCTAGAACTCAACGTGTGTAGTGTGAATTAGTCAAAACGGGTCGAGTATCACAAGAGAAATTCCTAGATTGCCTTTTGGAAATCAACGCTTCAACTTCAAATATCACTAGGTATATCTCTCTCAAACGAACTGTCGAGATTTGGGTAAGTGTATCGCTCTTGTGTGTGAGGAGGTGAGTAAATGTAATAAAGGTCAAACGTGTCACACACACATAAGAAAGAACGAACAATTAGAAGAAAAATGATCTCATGAAAGAATGCTAACCACAATAGTGAGAACGTCGAGTTATTGACCACGTTAACTTTCATTTTCCTGAACACCTAGGGGAATATATGAATGATTATGGGTGATGGGAAAATGAATTAGGGTAGGATGGTATGAGGTGAGGTAGGATAGGATGGGATGATGATATGATGGATTGATGGTGGATATGTGAGAAGAGTGTATGATACTTTGACGAACAAATGCCTTTATTTCTTGACTGCAACTTTCTCTTTTTCTTCTTTTCCAAAATACTCATCAATGTATGAGATAAATCTGCTAAAAATACAAATAACCCCAACATAGATTTGTGTTTATTTTTTTCCATATGAATCGGCTTTGGGAGAGATATCTGCTAAAAATGCAAACACTCTCTATGACAAATCTTCTCCTTTTTGACTTTTTTTTTTCTATTTTTTCTTTCTTTTTTCCAAATACACATCAATGTATGAGATAAATCTGCTAAAAATACAAATAACCCCAATGCAGATTTGTATTTAATTTTTCTCCATCTGAATCGAACTTTGGGAGAGATATTCGCTAAAAATCCAAACACTCTCTTTGACGGATCTTCTCCTTTTAACTTCAACACTATTCTCTTTGGGTGAAAAATGGAAGTGGATATGGAAATGGATGGTATGATACGCAAAAGGGAAGGCGTATGGATGAAGATAAATGGAATTTGGTTGGTGTATGGGTGAAAGTATGGTGATCGGGACAAACTTCAAGACACGTATTTCTTACAACTCGAAAGTGATGTCGTTCTCAGTGATCAAGATAAAATTTTAGTGAGGAATAATGAGATCATACAACGATTTAAGTGCGAACCCAAAAGAAGTTGAATCAACTTATTACTCGGAGTTTGCGTAAAACACTCTGAAAGGGTGAAAGGCACAAATCTCACAAGCTAAAAGTCTCTACTAGTGATCCTTAAGGTTCGCTTTAGAATTGTAGTACTCCTCAACTCTAAACCGTAATGACTTGATAAGTGCGTAAATTTGGTTGAGTCTAGAAATTCATTGTGCAATATGCCTTGGGACGTATTACATAAGCTATTTATAAAAGATAAATCCTCTAGCTCGATTCCTAGACTTAAAAAGATGGATGATAGAAAATTCACGTCAATGAATGAGATGAAAAAAACTGCACGAAATTTGAAAAGTCAGGTTTAAAAATCACAATTTTTCAAAAGAGGTACGATTTTGATAAAATTCCCCACCCCCAAACAAAAAGGAACATCTTCCTCGATGTTAAGTGAAATTATTTTTAAAATTGAGAGAATAAGGTAGGAAAGAGATTACCAGAATCAACCGCTAATGAAGTGGACAGATGAAGACAAAATGAAACCTGAATAAGTGATAAGATAAAAAGATGTGTACAAGTCTACAAAGAATGATAAAGCACTGGGTGATGTGAAACAACACTCCCAAATAGGATGAGACTAGTACAAGAAACGCGGGATGCCTCCCAGTTGCGCTAAGTTTATTGTCTTCAGCCAGACCGATGGAATCTCACCCTAAAGATAAGATCTACGAAAGCACGGGGCGACAGAAGAATGGGTGATGAGAATCACCCCCAAACAAGACTGAAGCGTCAATTCTATTGGATAATTTGACAAGGGTGAGGGTGAAGAAACAACGATCACGACCTCATTTTTTTATTTTCAAGATGTTCCCCCTTTTTTGTGGTTTTTGAATAATTTGAAAAAGAAAGGAAATATTTTTGGGATTTTTAGATAATGAAAGAAAGAAAATGTTTTTTGATTTTTTTGGAAGAAAATAGTGGAAAAAATATTTTTGAATTTTTTTGGAAGAAAAGAGTGGGAAAAAAAATATTTTTGATTTTTTTTGGAAGAAAGAGTGGGAAAATTTTATTTTTGAATTTTTTTGGAAGAAAAGAGTGGAAAAATAGGTGGACTCTTTGAATTTGCACGAACTCACTAAATCTCGACTAGCAAAAAATAATTTGGACACACACACAAGTTAAGGAGAATTCCTAACTAGCACATAGACAATTTTTATCTTTAGATTTAGTGAAAGGGTAGTCAAATTTTAATTAAATCCGCGGGCGCTAAAAAATAACGGAAATCTTTGTGATCGCCTTTGCAAAATTTTCTCCTAGTGGGCTACCTAGTTGATTACTTTTAAATTTAGTGATGGCTAGGATAGCACACAATGGTAAGCGAGTGATTCGGGTGATGAAATCTCTTCTCGTGAGTGACCGGGTGTAGGTCTTAGTAATTTAATTCATCACACCATTCAAAAAATAATTGTGAGAATAAAATCAAAAAAGGGCACACATAAGCACACAAAAGAATTGACTCACTAACAGGAGATGCGCGAGGGTGTAGGAAATGTACCTCCCTCGGTTTTTAGGCCGTGGGGTGCCGAAAAATTTGAGTCGACCGAGGGGAGATCACGCCTATCTCAGTCGTCCCCGAGAGTCCTACCGACCCAAGATAGAGAGGCTTCTAAATCCCCGCCTTCAGACGCCCTCTCTCTACCATGTCCGGTTTCCCAATCACGCTTTCTTCAATTATTACAACTTTTAAAATGAAAAAAAATATGGTGTCTCTATGCACCACAATGCAAGCCAAGATAATAAAGTCCTAATACAAGCCTTCTAAAATAAAAATAAAAAAGGGTGCGAAATGAAAAATACAAATGAATCAAATAATGGATCCTCTCAAGTGCTTCGAGCTCCAAAGAATCGCAACGACGCCAATTGATAGAAAAAAATTGCTTCTCTAATGTATTTGTCGTTGCGTGCAATTCCTCTATCCATAAAAAATCTTCACAAACCTATAAAAGTAGAACAAAAGTAGAATATAGCGGTAAGTGAGGTATCAGTCCACATCTAAGGGTGAAACACAAAATTGGAGAGGACATATATAGATTCATTTGCATTTTATTATTATTTTGCTTTTTATATTTTTTTATGGATTTTTCAAGGGATTTTTTGAACTAATTAACTATACTAATTTTTATAACTACTAATTAAGAAGTACAAGATAATTTAACAAAAGTGAGATAAAAAAAATTGTTCTAAAAAGTAAACTAACAAAATTGGACTCATGAGGGGTGCAAATTTTCATCCCATAAATGGGAGATTAGCCCTTAATATACATCATCCAAAAAAAATAAAACTGAAACTATACAAAAAAGGGCATGTGAGGATTAAACTAAAAGTAATCAAGAGGAGGATATCAAACCCATTTAAGACTTGAATTAGAATGGAATCTTCAATTACATCAACAATCTCTCAATTATACATCAAAATTCTCTCAATCTCAATCACTCACTAATGTATTTATTGAATCTAAACTAAAAACTACAAAAAAAATAAATAAATAAAGGATAATGGATGAATTCAAAATGGACAATTAAATAATAAAAGAAATTTTGCTAAAAATGCAAATCCTAACATTGTAAAATTGTACATTAGAACTCATCCAAAGAATTAAATTCTAGATCATTACTTTATATTGTGATAATTGCTAAAAATGAAAAATCTCAACATAAAGGAATGGGTTAGAATTTACCTCCCACAAGGGATGAATTCAACTACATCAATCTATTTTGAAATAATTTCTCAAAATGCAAAAATTCATTATAGAGGGGTGGGGTTGAATTTATCCTAGAGATAAATTTCACTACACACCTCTATAATGAGATATTTTCTAAAAATGCAAATACTCAAAATAGAGGGATGGAGAGAATTTGATCACACAAAGCTTAAAAACTAATTTTGAGGTTCTTTCTCAAATGGTATTCATCTCTTTAAATAGTGTGACCATGGAGTTAGGGGTAAATTGGGTAGATAATGGGTGCATGTGGGTTGAGTGAGGTGAGCACAAGTGCATGGAGTGTGGGGATAAAAATCTGATTTGGTTAGAGGATCATTTGGGTTTTGGGGTAAAAGGTATCGGGGCTAATATACGAATTGGGTTTAATGATTTTAAAGACATGTGGGTCTTAATTGGTTGACTTGGTCTTTGTTTGTATCTTTGGCAGATCACGTTTTTGGCTTTGAGAGAAATGAAGTGGGTCTTTGGAAAATGGAATGGGTTTAAATGGTAAATGGCAAAATGGCTATGGGAAGGTGAAACCGGGTTTAGTATGAAGGTCTAGTTGGTTTTGGATTGGAGCATCCCCGGACTCTCAGGGAGGTCACCGGCTCATGATAGATGGCCGGAGCAGGGGCGCCGGCTATGGGGTAGCTCGCGGGGCAGGGGTTTTCATATGGGTTGCCACCGGGGCAGAATCGGGTTGATCTTTGATAGGGGAGATCGGGTTGATCCGGCTGTGGCCATGGGTTCGAGTTGATGGTGTTGGGGTTTTCAGGGTAAGGGTCGTCGGAGGAAATAGTGCTGGCAGCTGGTCGCGGGTTGGACAGGGCAGAGGTCCGACCGGGTCAGGGAGCGTTGGCGGGTATGGGTTAAAGGTATGGATGGAGGTGTAAGGTTTGGGATTGGGTGTTGGTATTGAAGTGTGTGTTAATGGAGGTGAGGAGAGAGAAATGGTTTAAAGGTTGAGTGGGGGAGATGAAGTGGAGGGGGTGTTTGTGTGTGGTGAAGGTGTAGAATTGTTAGGGTGAGGGTGAATGAGGAGATATGGTATAGGTTTGTGGTGGATATGGTGTGAGTGAGGATAAGTGGGGTGTAGGATATTTAGTGTGTGAGTGTTTAATTTGGACCCTTAAAATAATAAAGACTCAACTAAAATTAATAAAACTAAAACTAAAAAATAAAATCTAACTAAAAATAAAACGAACTAAAAACAATAAAAAATAAAATATTAAAACTAAAAATAAAATCCTAAGCTTATATAAAAACTAAAATAAAACAAAAGAAATAAAAACTTAAAATCTAAATAAAAACTAAAGTCCTAAAAATATAAAATCTAATAAAGTAAAAATAAACTCCTAAAACTTAGTCCTACTAAAACTAAAAAAACAAAATAAAATAAAATTACACTAATAAAATAAAAATAGAAAATAAAACCTAAAAATTATAAATAAATCTAAAATAAACCTAAAAATAAAACGACTCTAACTAAAAATCTAAGAAAATTCTAAAAAGCACAAACTAAACACACACGGGCTCGGGTGAAGGTTTGGGCTAGGTCTAGGCTCGGGTTTGGTTGCGGGAGAGGGTTCAGGTTACGGGATTAAGTCACTTTTAACCCGCATTTGCCCTGAATTAACACTTTAAACTTCGCAAACGCTTATTGAGCTACAAAACAAACCAATACTATCATAAGTCTGAACTTATCGAGAATTAGCAACTAAAATGCGTTTATTCGGGGTATAAAATGTACACTTTTGGGTGCTTATCACACGATCCCCAAACAGAGCGTTGCTAGTCCTCGAGCAATAAGATAGAGAGAAAGAGAAAGATAAGTGACCAAAAGTGTACCACTTTCATGGTTACTTGCGATTGCACTTAGCATGTGCAACAAACCTTTAAACCTATAGGTTTCCCTACAGGACGAGTTGTGTCTCGTGAGGGTTTATAGGGAATATAAATATACCCACAAAATTCTTATTTGCAAAAATTTATTGAAAGGCAGTCAATCTCTTATTAGAAATAGAATACTCGTACAATCCATCACATGAGATATAATTTGAGAAATACAAGCTGGAATCGTAAAAAGTTTAGCTAACTAAATACACAAGGAACATCCTTCCTAGAACTCAACGTGTGTAGTGTGAATCAGTCAAAACGGGTCGAGTATCACAAGAGTAATTCCTAGATTGCCTTTTCGGAATCAACGCTTCAGCTTATAACCTCACTAGGTATATCTCTCTCAAACGAACTGTAGATTTGGGTAAGTGTATCGCTCTTATGTGTGAGGAGGTGATTAAATGTAAGAAAGTTCAAATGTCTCACACACACATGAGAAAGAACGAATAATTAGAAGAAAAATGATCTCATGAAAGAATGCTAACCACAATAGTGAGAACGTCGAGTTATTCACCACGTTAACTTTCATTTTCCCGAACACCTAGGGGAATATATGTGTTGATACCAAATTTAGTCTGTTGACATGGCTCAATTGGGTGAAGAAACGTGGAAATCTACATGGCAATAATAAACACTTACGAACAACACCTCGACTCCGAGGAACCATACTGCAACGAGGAATTCTTCTTTACCGATCAACTCAGACGCTCCGACCTACAAGAACTCTCCGATGAACTTTTGAGTACCGAGGAACTTTTGAGCACCGAGGAACTTTTGAGTACCGAGGAACTTAGGCGGTCCGAGCAGCTCAGGCGGTCTGAGCTGCACCTCGAACAAAACATTAATAGCAAGATAACCCAACAGTTTGACTACGCATTAAATGCTTATTATCATACAGATGTATACGCTTAAGGGGCATTTAATATATTACCCTTTCACATTACAGCCTTAGGGCTATAAATACATTGTATTATCCTCATTGTAAAGGGACCAAAATTTCTTGAAAAAACTTGTAATCGAGAATTCCCAAACAGTCACCAATAATATAAACAGTGGACGTAGGCCATTCTTGTAAGGCTGAACCACTTAAAAAGTTCTTTGTCTCATTTTATTTATCTGTGATTAAATGATTAGATGTAATCTAATTTTTTACATCAACAGATTGGCGCCGTCTGTGGGAAACGACTGGTAATATCGTTTTTCATCAAAAACAATTCATCACAAATGGCTGATATTCCAGAACCCAACAATCGAAACGCTGGAAGCCCTCCAAATCCATCTGCTCCGCCCAATATTCCAGATCTGGCTGGAATAATGACAAATATGGCCCAAGGCCAGACAGTCATGCAAGAAATGATGCGACAACTCATACTAACCCTCCATGACGGTGCACCAACCCATTCAGAATCGCGAAGTATTCAAAGAAATACCCGTTTATCTTCTTCACGTACTAGGCGTACCGATTCCTATCGTATTGAGAAGTCTGAAGATTTTTCTTATCAACCTGGATGAACTTCGTTAGTACGAGCCACATATACTGAACAACGTATCACTCTCTCTCAAGAAAGGACTAGTGCACTAGAAAGATTAAGCAGAGTATCTCCTTTTGATCGATTAGGTCCTAGGAGGAGCAAAAGTCCTCCTAGAGCCGCATCGAGGAGTTTTCGACGACTATCAGACTTAAGGGAAGGATCTGCCCAGTCGTGACCAGTTGCTCGTCAAGATAGATCCCAGGAAGCCACATTTACATATTTGTTAATTTCACATATTAGGATTTATTCACAATTATAACCATATATATATATATATATATATATATATATATATATATTAAATCATCCCTATACATATATATACATTTCCTGCGCCCCTTGGTTAGGACCACTTGGCACAATGCATACTCTGTTATCATGTCCCGGTACATCGCTCGCTGCATAAAGGACAACTTGTTCGGCGTCTCTCACGAACTATAAATATCATAAGACAAATATTCGAGGCGAGCGTACTCACCAGCTAAATGCATCACGCACATACCTACACTACCATTCAACCGTCGAAACTATCCTACGTAACAGATAACAAGTATCCAAGTTCATATGATCTGGGTACAAGTCAAATATCCTCCCATTGGGTCACCGAGGATAAGACTGTCCACTGTGCAAAACCTACGCTCGATAGCAAGAAGCATAGGTATGTTATACACACAGTAATGACAAACATATTATAATAGGCATTCCCGAAGCCTTACAAAAATTTAAGTATTCACCCAACCCATATATATATTTCTACACGTAGTATATTTCTCTTTACTACTTACACAGTTTACTCGAATATTCACACTCTCGAAATTCCCAAGGTTAATTAACAAATTCAATACTTAAGGTATCATTCTAGGATTACCTCCCAATTAATTTTGCACTAAGCTAAAATTAGTAAATGGCAGTTCTCCTAACATAATTAACTGGGTAATATGATCTGGGGAAAAATATAAATTATTCGGTTTTTCTCAGACCTATCGTTCGAACGAGTTAGCAGGTCATTTGAATGACGCTAGCTTCTCGTTCGAACCAGACTCCATCTCGTTCGAACAAGATGGGGTATTTTCTAGTTTTGCTAGACCTGTTACGTTTTACTATTCATACTTCGTCTTCCTCAAGATTTCAGTCCTAAAACCTCTAATTTCTCAATTCCAACACCAAAATAAGAATCCTAATTAGTGTTCTAACATGTATAAATGATTTCCCTTTACTTTGAACCATTAATTCATCACAAATCAGTTATAAAATCAAAAATCCCCAATTTATCCATTTAAAACCCTAGTTCATCGATTTCCATACAAGAACATCAATTTCAATTTCGTCCATCATCAATACTCATCAATTTGGGATTTATAAACTATCTACATGAGGTATTCATCCTACTTTCATCACCAGATTTTAATAAATGTCATTAATCCTCCAATTTCATTAAGACTTATGAATTAAATAGTGAATATAATTCACCTCCACTAATATGAACACGCTTGTTGCTATAAGTTACAAGAATTAAACACTTGCCTTAACTTCGATGGTCTGATCCGCTATTGATATGGGTATGAGTGCGTTCCTCATCTCACGATCTACGCTTTGGTATAGTTTTTCGTGTGTGTTCTAAAGTTAGGCACCAAGGACTCCTACGGTTTCTTCTTCCTTCCTCTGAGCCTTTCTCTTTTATCTCACATAGGTTTAGAGCTGATAACTCCCCACTAACCCATGTACCTCTTTATTTTATTTCTTAATTTTCATCCATAATATTACTCCAAAATTCCAAAGGACAAAAATACTCCTGCGAGGTGTCGGTTAGGCCTAAATTTACCCCGGAGTCCAAATAAAATGTCCGGGTAGAGTTTTCTGACTATATCGACCCTTACTTACTCAATGGTGCACTCAAAATTACCATACGAGTTATACAAAAATAATTTACCTTTTTATTCCATATAATTAGTCCCGACACGACTCACACGCGCGTCTTGACTTAAAATACAAAATTTGTAGTATTTCGCCCTTCGAAAATTTATAAACATTATATAATTCCATATTACATATACCCACAGTAACAATAAGTGATTTCCATCAATAAGTATTAACCCTTGGCACGCTAGTTAATAATTTTTTTAAATTCAGATTAATTAACAATTAAATTTCTCAACTTTTTAATTTAATTAATCCAACAATAATAATGAATCCCATAATTATTTAATATCATGATAATGCGGGGTATTACATACTTCCCCCTAATAACGGAATTTCACCCCAAAATTTGAAAATTAAACCATACCTGGTAAGAATAAGTCTTGATATTTCTCGCGTATATCTTACTCCCCCTGCCACGTAGACTCCTCTACTTTATGATGCTCCCACTGAACCCTCACCCGTGGAACTAACTTTGACCTCAATTTCCTATCTCTACCGTCTAGGATAGCCACATGCCTCTCCTTATATGAATTCTCGGGATGTAAATCAATCTCCTCAATCGCAATATACGTGTGAGACAACTCATCCCTAAGGAACCGCTTCAATGATGAGATGTTGAACACATCATGAACACGATGCAAGCACTCCGACAGCCCAAGCTTGTATGCCACCGGTCCGATCCTCTTGGAGCCAATTTCTCTTTTTTCCCAAACCTCATCACCCCTTTCATAGGGCACACTCACAACAATACTTGATCCCCCCACGTTGAACTCCCTGAAGAACCTCTTTGCGTCGACGTAGCTCTTCTTCCTGTCCTGGGCTACCCAAATACGGTTCCTGGTCATATCAACCCTGGCTAACGTTTCCTTAATTAAATTTGGCCTTAGTAACTTGTTGTCCCCCACCTCTAGCCAACAAGTAGGAGAACGACAAGGCCTACCGTACAACAACTCGAATGGGGCTATGCCGATCGTAAACTGATAGGAGTTATTATAAGCGAACTCCACTAGTTAAAGAAATGACTCCCACCCCCCTCTAAAGTCAAGGACACACATGCACAACATGTCCTCCAGCATCTGATTATTACACTCAGTTTGCCCATTTGTCTGTGGGTGATAAGTCATCCTCAACCGTAGTTGAGTACCTATAGTCTCCTGAAAGCTCTCCCACAAGCGTGATACAAAAGTTTTGTCTCTGTCCGACACGATGTTCAAGGGTACCCCATGCAGTCTCACTGTCTTGACAATAAATATCTGGGCATACTGTCCCATAGTATAATCAGTCTGTACGGACAAAAAATGAGCTACCTTGGTCAACCAATCCACCACCACCCATAAAGAATCGTGACCTTGGTGTGAAGTAGGCAGCCCAGTGATCAAATCCATGGAAATACTCTCCCATTTCCATATAGGTATCTCCAATGGATCAAGTAACCTTATAGGCCTCTGGTAGTCAACCTTTACCAGCTGAAAGGTGGCACACTTGGACACGAACTCCGCAATGTCCTTCTTTATCCCATTGCGCCAGTACTTCCGTCTCATATCCTTGTACACTTTATCCCCTGTGGGATGTACTGCAAACCTAGATCCATGAGACTATGTCATTACTGCATGACATAAATACTTTGCTTTAGGGACCACTAATCTCCCAATAAATAGTTGTCCCCATCCGAGATCACTGAGTTGGTATATGTGCCCTATGCTAGAATACGTAGAATCTGATCCTGGCATAATGAATAAGCGGCCTGGGCCTGGATTAGTCTCGTAATAATCTCTGAGGTGACTATTATAATGGACATAAAGGATTGTGTCACTGCTCCTGATGTCCCAATTCTTTCCACTTCGCCTTCCACACTTCTACCACCTCACCTACTGGCCTATGGCTCAACTCATCAGCAACTACGTAGGGCTTCCCTGGGTGGTACTATATCTCAAACTAGTAATCTTTCATAAACTCTAGCCACCTGCGATGACGCATGTTCAACTCCTGCTGAGTGAACAAGTACTGTAGTGACTTGTGGTCCATGAAGAGTTCAAATTTCTCCCCAACAAGTAGTGTCTCCAAATCCGTAGGGCAAACACGGCTGCTGCTAAATCCAAGTCATGGGTGGGGTAATGCTTCTCGTGAGGCTTAAGCTTGCAAGAGGCATAAGCTATAGACTATTCCTCCTGCTGAAGTACTCCACCAAGTCCTTGTCGAGAATCACCAGTATACACCAAGTACTCCACTCCTGGCCAGGGTAAAGCAAGAACTTGCATTGAAGTCAACTTATCCTTTAGCTCATCGAAAGCTAACTAACAAGCATCATCCCAAACAAACTTCACCCCTTTGCGAGTCAAATTTTTCAATGGGCCCATAATCTTTGAGAACCCCTATGATGAACCGCCTATAATATCCTGCTAACCCTAAGAAGATACGCACCTCCGTTGCTGTTGTGGGCTATCCCCACTCCCTCACTATAGACACCTTGCTCGGGTCCACTGAGATCCCCAATTTTGACACCACGTGCCCCAAAAATTGTACTTATCATAATTAGAATCCACACTTTTCATACTTGGCATACAATTGATGTTCTCGTAGAGTCTGAAGAAACCTTATTAAGTGCTCGGCATGCTCATCCTTAGTCTGTAAGTAAATCAATATGTCATCTATGAAGACGATGACAAACTGATCTAAGAACTCTCTGAACACCCGGTTCATCAAGTCCATGAATACGGCTGGAGCATTTGTCAGCCCAAACGACATGACTCTAAACTCATAGGACCCATATCTCATTAAGAAAGCAATCTTTGACACAACCTTATCCCTAATCCGTAGCTGATGGTATCTTGATCTCAAATCTATCTTTGAGAAGAAGGAATCTCCTCTCAACTGGTCGAACAAATCATCAATTCGGGGCAACGGATACTTATTTTGTATCGTGACATTGTTCAACTCTCGATAGTCCACAAACAACCTTAACGAACCGTACCTCTTATTCAAAAATAGAACGGGGTCACCCCAAGGTGAGGTACTCCTACGGTGTGCGGGCTATCGACCGAGTGCCCGACCATAAATCTATAACGAACTCTACCTCTCAGCTATGTGGTAGTCCTGGTATATCTTGGAACACGCTAAAAAACTCATGAACTATAGGAATCAAACAAATAGGAATCACTATCTCCTTATAGGTCTCCTTCTCTATATAATATAAATGGGTGGACGATCGTCCCTCATGATGAGGCATCGTCAACATAAACGTCTCTTGGACCGGAATAAGAAAAATAATACTCCTGCAAAAACAGTCTATCATGGATCTATAAGTAGCAAGCCAATCCATGCTAATAATCGCTTCATAATCATGCATATCTAAGACAGGCATATTGATAAGCAAAATCAAAATCCCAATCTCTATACCTACCCCTCAGCATATAAAGAAAATCAAAGACCCCCTACCCAACGATGAGTCTACACTAGTCACTATATTCTCTGTCGTGTCTAATAACCTCGTGGCCCATGCAAAGCTAGCGGCTATAAAATAGTGTGATGCCATAGTATCAAATAACACATGCCCCATAGTTCCATGGATAAGAAACATACCCTCAATAGTGGGTGGTTCCTGCTGTGGTGCTGCCTAGTGGACATTATAAATACGTCTATACTGTAACTGTCCCTGCTAAATAGGTGGTGCTAGGAAAGCTGGGACCTGCGCTGGTGCTGGTAGGGCAGCGGGAAAGATGTGCGCCTGGGGCTCCTGCTGGGCTCCCTGTTGTGGGGGAAACTTACCCTTGTTAGGAAATCCTTCTTTCTATGGCCAGTCTTGCCACAAGAGAAACACCTGCCACTGAAGTTACCTCCTCTCTTCCCCTATTGGCCTTGGCCCTATTGGACATTTTTGCCCCTCCACTAGCCCCGCTGACCCTGCTGATGCCTCTGTTGGCCTTGTTGTTGGCCCTGATGGACCTATTTCTGGCCCTGATGGACCTGCTGATAACGAGGTAGGCCCTCTTGACTAGGCTAGCCCTGCCTATAGTCCTCCATATCCCTGCTTAGAATTTCCATATCGAAACCGCTTAGCAGGGTCTACCTGGTGGGAAGTATGCTCACCCTGACGGGTCTACCCCTAAGCTGATGGTGCCCCACCGGAACTAATACCTCCTATTCGGCCCTACTGGCTGGTCTCCCCTGCTCATTTTCTCCCCGCTGATGATAGAAATGGTCCTGTCAATGTAATAGGGTGGCATTGAGTACATAAGTGAAAGTACCCAATGATAGATTACCTATGAGGTGTTGACGAATCCTCCACGTCAATCCATCCATGAACATCATCATTTTCTTCTCTTAAGTAGGTGCCTCATTTGGAACCATAGTAAGCAGCCTCGTGGATTCCTCCTCATATTATACCACCATCATACCCTCCTACTTCAGATTCAATAGTCTCTGCCTCATCTCTGTCTGCATTGCGGAGGGAAAGTATTTGAGGTCGAGTTGCACCCAAAATCTATGAATGGTCATATTATCCCTCTCCTCCAAGGTGGTAATGTATTCCCACCATTGTAAAGCAGCCCCCACTAGCTTATAGGAAGCCATTATCTACTTCTGAATGTTGGTACACTTGTACATGCAAAGATGCCTCTGGATATCTTTCTTCCATTGGCTCATTATGATGATGTCAGAACCGCTCGAGAACTCTGGGGGATGTGCCCTCTTAAAAGCATCCTTGACCCTCTCCCATGCAGTAGGAAACTGAATTGAAACTGGAACCACAACCTGTACCTGGATGGGGCCTGCTGTATCACCGCTAAGCCTGCATTTATCGCCTGAGCAGTAATGGCGGCAACGATAGCTGCATTAATCATTCCTTGAGCCTGAGCCGTTGGCTGCTCTGGCTGTGCATTTATGTTTCTTGGGGCTTGTCTCGGAGTCATATGAAACGAGAAGGGATTTATTAGTCCATAATTATTAGTAAATCTCACATATGTGAAGACGTAAACGTATAAATAAGAGTACAATTGTCCTAAAGATAGGGCTCTATATCAAAGAATTCTAAGAGGGAAACATGTTAAGCCCTACAGATCCTAAAGAAAACTAGAACCTGATGCTCTGATACCACCTGTGACACCCCTCATAATTAAATACTGGGCGATCAGTCCTTTATTAAATTAAATCAAAGTGTTTGGTTGGTTCATTCTTAGCATCACTGTTGAAAAATAATTTTCATTAATAATCACCTAATAATTAATTAAGGTAAGTGTCAAAACATTTTCCCAATTAATTATACCCAATAAAAATCCAATAATAAATTCCATGTTGTAAGATAAAAGCCATTTCCATTCGGAAGAATAAATACTGAACATTAATCAAATACTGAAATAATGAGACTGAATGAAACATTCTAGTACAAAGTCTAAACAAATAGAATCATTATACTCAATCCAACATGAAAGGAAAAGCTAAAAAGAAAATACAATCTCTGAAATAACTAAGATGGAAACAGGTGACACATGCCCTAACTAAAATGTCTGAACTAAGAACTGAATGAAAAGATACTAGCGTCTAGTATCAATAACCTACAACTTCCACAACAGATGCAGCTCGTCGAATGATCCACGAATCTAATTCTGGTGGTGAACCCGTGGATGGACACCTGGTATAGTGTGTGTATATATATATATATATATATATATATATATATATATATATATATATATATATATATATATATATATATATATATATATATAGTCAGAGCCCGATTTGTAAAAATATTTATTTTAGCAAATATTTAAAACTGAATTATTACAATTATTATGTGCATATTAGTTCCGAACTCTCACATGAGATCCTCACCCCTACACTAATGTTCACACCTAGCGTACGTTTGTCCTAACCTAGTTATCCATATTATACCCAACTAGATCATAGAGATATACTACTAATTTTAGCTCTTAAGAGAAACCCGTATCGCCCATAGAATACGTTATTTAATACTTCACTCCTATTAACTGCATTTAATATTCTCTGTTCTAGTACTTAATACTTTATCCCCTTAAGTTAACTTGTTTATTAACATTTACATATTTGTTAATTTCACACATTAGGATTTATTCACAATTATAACTATATATAACTATATATATATATATATATATATGAAAAACTATTACTAAGGCCATTTAATATAGGATTAAACTATTTGAGTAACTCCGAACTGTTTTTTGAGGAAACTCTTTTCTTTAAATCAAACCAGGTTAATCACAAGATGTGTTTAATAAAACATGCATGAGATCAGCTCCAGATTTGTTAACAAGTTTAAAAAAAAAAACTTAGACAGTTTAAATCAGCACACCAACAAGAATGAGATGAGAAGATGTAGAAAGATTAATGACGAGAGATTTTTAACGTGGTAAAACCTCACCCAACTGAGGAAACATCCACGGTGACTTCTAAGTCACAGACGAAAAATCAACTAAAACAAAATATATCAGTTACAAACTATATAACACACATGCACACAAATCTGTCCTATACAAGTTTAGGAATGTACCCATTGGTTTCCTTCTAACTTTTTTACAGTTCTGATTATTGATGTGGTTCTCCCAGTTTGCTAACTTCTACTTCGTTCCAGTCTTTACGTCGACTCTTATTTCAAGATCTTATTACCAACCCTTCCAGTGTTGTAGTGTGTAAGTGTTTGTGATGGTTCTCTAACACATTCATGCACACACTCACGCTTATTTATACAAACAATCCTATCAAATTACAGTCAAGATCAATATGCTTTGATTATCAGTTTCTCTCTTCTCAGAATACTAAAACCTTATTTGAACTTTAAAATAATCCCAAAATCCACGGTTATCTTACTCAGAAGACGATTCAGGATCTTAATCAATTTTAGGGTTTTTAAAATACTTTAGAAATTGAAAACCGCTAAGTGTGATTCCATCTAGGTCAAACGTCTTGTTTCAAAAGAAATAGAAACATAAAATGATTTTATTGATTTTGAAGATGAAAACATTTACAGAAAATAATCAACAAAATATTTCTCAAGACGAGAAACTAAGAATGCAGATCTAAGTGTAATATAACATAAAATAACCAGATCTATGATTTCTATGAAACAGAAATACAAAACTAACCTAATGTTTAAGTGGACACAAGATCTTAAAATGAAGAGGCTTGAACCACTAAACATCTTTCAACCCAACACAGAAAAACGATCAAACACTCAGGGTTTGTGTTTGGTGTAAAATAGTTTTTGGAAAAAAGGGTTAGGGTTTGAAACTATATGGAAAAATTAGGGTTTCTAATTCTCTCTCTGGTTTCTCTCTCTCTTCTCTCTTCTTTCTCTTATCTCTTCTCACTCGAATTAAACGAAGTGGAAAAAGTCTCTCAAAGGCTTAGGGTATGGCTCCTTGTATAGTGGGCTCAGATGGATCGAGAAGGCTGAGATGAATCTAAAGGCTGAGATTTAGTCTTGGCCTTTTGACTTCCATCCAATGGTTTAAAAGAAGCAGTAAGTTAAACGCTTTTTGATTGGCTAAGAGATATTCACAGGGATTGGGCATGGACGCATGTAAGGCATTGATAACATCAATCCAAGGGCTCAGATTGAACAATGAATTTGTATCTTTGAAGAAGCACAAAATGAACCAATATCAGGTTGATAGGTGTAAGGCTAGGATTCACTCTCACATGCGTGTCTCAAACTAATTACACAGACACCTTGTTGTCTCTAGTGCTTTGGGTTTCTACCCAAGTGAACTTCCATGAATAAAACCAATTTCAAAAATTACAGAATCACCCCAAAACCTTTTAATTCCAATTTTATTTATGAAAAAAGTGTTTTAAAAATCATGAAAAATTACCAAAAAATTATTAAAAAAGGTTTTAAGGGAAATTAACGCAGAACACACACACAATCAATTTATGCAATGTATGACTAATGTATCCACTCCTAATGTGTGTGAGTGTTGGTGAATATACCATTGATCAGTCAAACAAGAGGAATTAATGTAGATAAGTGTCTGAAGCTCTTTAGTATCTGTGGGCGGGACTCAATTTTGTCACTATTTCCAAACTAGATGAGAACTTATACAATGTAGACTCATGTGAGTCAAGAGTATAAGGTGATTCAATCTCCCCCTTTGGAAATATGAGACAAAATCTCCTTTGAGTTATGTGGGACTCGTAGGCTACAGAGAAAAAAAAAGGAAAAACCTATTCGTACACAAAAATTCTATCTACCCATTTCCTAGAAAAGAAAATTACATAACTCAACTAATTACAAGTCAATACCCTATTACATCTGTTGAGAATAACTGTGCAAAATCCTGCAAATAATCACTAAGATCAAGCTTATTAGAAATATGTACAGAAAAAATGAACTCATAAGACTCAAACTTCTCCCCCATTTTCTCTCAAATGGACAAAGGAAAAAAACTATGCAAGTCAAGGAGTTTATTCAGCACAAACCATTCCAATTGATTTACTCAAAGAAATAAATCTATTGTAATCCAAAGGTTTCGTAAATATATCTGCGAGTCGTAAATTAGTAGGAAGATAATTGTTTCTAATTCCTTAGTTTCAACTAATTCGTTTGTAAAGTCATGTCTAATTTTTATGTGCTTTGTTCGCGAGTGTTGAACATAATTTTTAGAGATATTGATCGCGCTTTGATGATCACAATAGAGATGCAATTGTTCTTCTTGAATACCATAATCACTCAACATTTGCTTAAGCCAAAGTAATTGGGCACAACAACTTCTAGTGGCTATGTATTCAGATTCAGTAAATTATTACCTATATAATAACATGATCCAAATGTTCTCTTACTATCATCAGTACACCTTACCCAATCGGCATCAATTCATCCTATTATAGTGCTAGGAGTATCATTGGTGTACCAAAGTCCTAAATTTAGATTGCCCAAAGTATTTTATAATTCTTTTAACACAAACTAAATGGCTCTTTTTAGGATTGTTTTGATAATGAGCACATACGCAAACAACGTACATAATATCAGGATGCAAGGCAGTAAGGTATAACAAGGTTCCTATCATACTACGATATAATGTTGGATCTACGAATTTTCCACTCTCAACCTTCGATAATTTGACCGTAGTACTCATGGGAGTTTTAACATCTTTTGAACTCTCAAGGCCGAATTTTTTAACAATCTCTAACACATATTTTGATTGCGAAACAAATAATCCTTCTGAATTTTGTTTGACTTGAAGACCCAAGAAAAATTGTAACTCCCCCGTAAGAGACATTTGAAATTATTTATGCATAATTTCTGAAAAGGATTTAACTTCTGAGGGAGATGTTGATCCAAAGATGATGTCGTCAACATAAACTTGAGCTATAATAATATGTTTGTCAAAATGATTGATAAAAAGGGTTTGACCATTTCCACCTCTCTTAAAATCTTTGTCTAAGAGAAAATTGGAAATGCGCTCATACCAGGCTCTAGGCGTTTATTTTAGGCCATACAAAGCCTTTTTAAGACGAAAGACATGATTTAGATATTGAGGGTCAATGAACTCTTTTGGTTGTTCTACATAGGTCTCATCAGTCAATATTCCATTAAGGAAGGTAGATTTGACATCCATTTGATAAAGCGTAAAATGTAAGTAGCAAGCTATGACAAAGAGAAGACGAACATATTCTAATCGAGTAATAGGAGCAAAAGTCTCGTTAAAATCTATTCCTTCAATTTGAGAGTATCCTTGAGCAACTAATTTGGCTTTGTTTCTAATGATTATCCGACTTTCATCGGATTTATTTTTAAATATCCAAAGTGTGCCAATAACCTTTTTGTGATCAGGCTTAGGTACAAGATACCAAACATCATGAATGACAAATTGAAGAACTTCTTCCTGCATTGCAAAAATCCAATGAGGATCATTCAATGCATCATTTACATTCTTTGGTTCCATAAGGGAAACAAAACATGCATAATGAGCATAGTTTCTTAATTGAGATCTTGTAGGTTCACTAGGGTTACCAACATAGTTATCTATGGGATGGTCTTTAGAAACCTAATTAGGTACTTCAAGATTCGCAATTGGTAAAGAATCATCTATTTCTGAAGAGTTATTTTCTAAAATATTTTCAGACTCTTCCATAATGGTTGGCTCTCCAGTCTTACTCTCAACAGTAGTGTCACTCACAATAACGTTTATGGATTCCATTAAGGTCTTAGTGCGAAGATTATAGACACTATATGCTCTACTGTTAGGAGAATATCCTAGAAAGACAGCTTTATCTCCACGAGTCACAAATTTGGATAAGTGTTCTCTGTCTTTGCAGACATAACACGTACTACGAAAGGTTCTAAGGTACTCAATATTGGGATTTTTCCCATACCAAAGTTCGTAAGGAGTTTGTTTAGAATTCTTTCTAAGATAGACCCTACTGATAATGTGACATGTAGTACGAATGGATTCTACCCAAAAATACTTAGGTAAACACTTAGAATGAATCATAACACGTTCCATATCTTTAAGGGTACTATTCTTTCTCTCAGGAAAACCATTTTGTTGAGGGGTCTTAGGAGCACTAAACTCATGTTTGTAACCATTATAGTCACAATACTCTATAACACCTGTATCTAAGAATTCTCCACCTCTATCACTACGAATTCTATATACTTGAGTGTCTTTATCATTTTTAATTCGAAGTAAAATCTTCAAAAATGTTTGGAAAGTGCCAGACTTTTATTTTAAGAAATCTACCCAAGTAAATCTAGTGAAGTCATCAACCATAATAAGAATGTAATTGTGCCCACAGAGACTAACAGTTCGAGAAGGACCACTTGGGTCCATATGGATGAGCTCTAAGGGTTTAGGGGTAAGGATATCTTTGAATTTCTTATGAGGAGCCTTAATAATTTTTCCTTCCTAACATGATCCACAAACAATATTATAAATATGTTTGATCCTAGGAATAGCTCTGACTATTTCTTGTGAAGAAAATATACTAAGATTTTCATATTTTATATGACCCATTCGATTGTGCCATATCTCATTGTCATCCATTATGGCAATATTATAGACCTCAGTATTGTTCTGGACAGTATAATAGTTGTTAAGAGTCCTGAGTCCTGTAATTATGCACTCACCCTTTTCATTTAAAAGTTTAGAATTATTCTTTGAAAAGGTGACAATATGATTTGAGTCACAAAATTGTAAGATACTAAGTAAATTAGCCTAAAGACCTTTTACAAGAAAAACATTTTCAAGTAAAGGTAATCCTTCTTCTTAGCATGTTCCTTTACCAATTATTTGAGATGATACACCATCACCAAAAATAACTTTTCCCCCCAGCAAAGCTGGTTTTGTTTAAAAGTTTGGTATTATCCCCACTCATGTGCTTAGAACATCCAGAGTCTAAATACCAACCAGAGGGAGTGTGTTCAGCTTTTAAAGCAGTAATCACAATATTAGACTTCATCCGGGGTAATAGCTCATCTTTTCTAACCCAAACAACTCTAGTTTTCATTTTGCGATTATTTGCGAGCATTAAATTTGTGTTGAAAAATGTTTTGCGGATGAGGTTAAATTTTATGGAAGGCGTGAGCATTTGGCTTAGAAAAGTGTTTAGGAATTCTCGGAAATGACCTTTTAGGTATGGTTTTTCTTTTTCTATAGTTAGAATTTCTGTCTGGTGGTCTAGGCAGAACATAATTGTTACGACTTCTCCTAGAGGAGTTAAAGTTTTGGTAGACATGGTTGACTAAACTTCTAGAGTATCAACCTTCAAAGGAATGACCATATAAGTCACAGTAGGAGCAATATAGATTGCTCAAAGAGGGTATCTCCTTAGGAAAGTCTCTAAACATTGGTTTCACTGGATTTTGATTTTGAACCTTATTCCTAGGAGGTACAATTTGAAAGATAGAATCACTCTTCCTAATCGAGGGGCAGGCATATTTAGCCTTAGGTGGACTTTCACACTTAGAGTAACTTGATTCCCCAATATCAAACTTTGATTGCTTTTTGTAACACCCTACCTAATTAAATATCGGGTGGCCGGTCCCATACCAAATTAAAACAGAATATACAATTGGCTCATTCTTAGCATCACTGTCGAAAACATTTACAACTCACCCAATATCCAATTAAGACGGTGTTAAAAACTTTCCAAATTTCAATTTCAACAAATCCATTTTTTAGTTTAAGAATAACACAACACATTTTATTCTACAACACTTATAACTGAACATATAACACAAAAGAATTTAAATGCAATTGGAATAAACATTCCCAAATAATATTAATCCATTACAGTAATCCCAATAATCACAAATGTATTAAAATGACACGAACACAATAGTATATGACTCCGATAGGAAGTGATAACTGAAATCCTTTGGGAGACATGCCCTAACTATAAGAATACTGTGAATCAAATGAAGATAGGCATCTAAGCAAAACTCCATAGCTCCATAGCTCGTCATAATCGGCTAAGGTTGGCATCCCTGTTGCTGGACACCTGATATAGAAGATACAATAGAAAAGAAAATATGTAAGGAAACGAGTCAGAGGCCGATGTGAAAATGATTTTGAAAATAGCAAGTATTTAACAAGTGCAATAAAGCATTTATTATGTACATGTTAGTATCCAACTCTCACTTGCTGTTCTCACCTCTCAACTAGAGTGCACACGTAACGTTTCCTATTAACTTCCTAGTTAATGGTCCTTTTTCACCAATTCCATAATATAATTCCATTCCCATATCATAAACCCGTATGTCCCATACCATACGTTATATAATCATTCTTATACATATCTCATTTATATGAATCGTTTCTCATTAACATGGATCATTTCTCATTAATATGAATTAAGCTCTTCAATAAATATTCATTAACTTATTTCAATTATTTTCTCAATTCACCATATCTACAATTACCATGCAGTAGATGATTTAACCACAATATAACCATTCATTCATTTAATTAATTATATATATTCATATATAATACGCCACCCCGAGTTACAACTTCAGTGCAATGCATTACTCTGCTATCACGTCCCAATATCGCAGGTCGCCGAATAGGGGACATAAGGTTCGATAAGGATTCCTCGAACCACAAAATAACAACACAATCATTGGAGGCGAACATAGTTCTCATACCCACGGGACACGCACATACCTAAGTTCCCATAGTCAGCGGACTTATCAACTCCCCGATAAGTCTTTTATAGACCTATGTTCTCGAGCGACAAATCAAAGATCCCATGGATTCATCAGGATATGACTGCCCTCACGCGCAAACCTCCCGTCGATAGAAAGTAAGCTAGGTATGTCATACGCACAATCATAAATCAATCAAATAGGCATTATCATACCTATAATTTACTTTCAATAAGGTACTCACATTACCCTTAGATTATTCCCTTATGTAGCATTTTATCTCATTAAATTCCACGTATTAAAATATCATAACTTTACTTCTTAATTTAATTATCCCCGAGCCTCACTCAATACTCACGGTCCAAATAGATTTTTCCTCAACATATATTCAGTAAGAAGTCACTAATACCCTATTGGTCCATATCGTCATCTTTCCCAAAGTATTACGAATTAAACTCTCCCTTTAATTAGGGTTAAAACCGATAGTTACAAATCTCTTATAAACACATCTTCTTTCATTTAGGATTAAACCCTCTTGTAAACTTAAGGATACCAAGGTGTTATATTCAATCACCCCTGCTGGTCCTATCTTTAATCCTCATGCATACGAATTAGAATCCAACAAATGAATCTAACAACCGAAATACCTTTTAAATTAATTATCATTATTGTAATCAATTAAATCTCAAACAAATTAATTCAAATCTTAACTAGGGCTTACTGATCTTATATAAGTCCCATAATATCCAATTAATAATCACCAAAGATCTACCAAAGGTTTGGGATAAGAATCAAAATTAAAAGGAAAAACTTTAGGAATTCTAGGGAGTTCGATCGATCGAAGGCAGGGGGTCGATCGATCGATCACTCAGGTAACAACGCAGTTTTTCTGCATTTCTGCAACTACGGGTTTAGCCATTTTTGATCATTCAAGCCTTCATATTAACTTCCCAAATGACTTATAATCCTTACTACATGATGTATCAACATATATGAATGATTTATAATACTTTTAACATCCTAGAATCATCAAGAGATTTAACTAAAAGCATGTTTATATCCACTTTTTCCGGAAAATTATCAACATATTATCTTCAAGAACACATCAATGATTTTCAGAATTTCTTCAACAGATTCATGATCATTTTGTGGATTACTATCTATCTACAACATGAGTTTGATTCCTATATATTTTTTGTTTCCAGAAATCCATTTAACAACTCCATTATTTCTTCCAAACATGAAAAAACATCTTTTTTCATAACTATTCTAACATGGAAAATATACAAACTTAGATTGCCATTATTAAACACTTGCCTCTAATGAAGGTCTGATCCTTTGGTGCAGTATATCTTAGGTGGTTCTCCCTTCTCTGGTCAACCTCCGGTGGTGGTTGGTAGTGGTGACCCTTAGTTCTTAGTTCTTCTCCTTCCCAAGTAAACTCTTCTCTTCCCAAGCAACCTTTCCCTCTCTCTAGGAAGATGACTTCTCTATTTTGTGTAGATGAGATAAATAACCCACATACACTTAATATCCAAATACTTATAATAGGAAAAAATCCGAAATCACTATTCATTCCCCCTATAAATATGATGAAAATGCCATTTTGGGTTGTTTATTCATTTCCAAATGACCCGAGACTCAAAACCAACATCCAAATAGACTTTTCTGACAATTTCAAACCTTCCGGACGCAAGGACGCAGTCAAAATGACTATAAGGTCGATAGAAAATAAATTTCCTTTTTAATTTAACAAAATTAGGCCCGATACGTCCCATACTGCGTCTGACTAAAAATTCAAATTACCGAATTTATATCTCACAGAAATTATCAATAATCATCACATTCATATATTACCTAAATATCTTTAAGTAATATTCAAAATCATACATTTTAATATCCACCATTCGGATAAAACCCAAATGAATTAATTAATTATAAAATCCAATTAATCCATTAATTTAAAATATAACCCATTTAAAAATCATTAGAAATCACGGGGTATTACACTTTTCATCAAACTTTTATTTTAAAGAATGGAAATTTGGGCAAGTATCTATAGGTCTTTTTCCTGCTGACACAAACGTGATGGTTTCAAAAATTTTAGTTTGTGTCTTTAAATTGGGGCAAAACCCTAATCTAGTTCGATCATCAGAATTGGTTTTTGAATCAGAACAAAACCATCAAAACAGTTTTAATTATTTTCAAATTTTGTAATTTTTTTTAAAACAGTTTCTCTCTTTTCTTTAGATTGTTACAATTCTAATAGTGTCCCTTTATATTTTTTCTCCAGAGTTTGATTTTATTCAATCAAATTCTTTAATTTTTGATCAAAAGTTTTAACTTAATTTTAATGAGTTAGACATTGGGTTGTATACTCTTCAGCGTTAAGTTTAACCCTCAGACTCAGGTCTTCTAGTTTCTCAGTGAGATCTTTCACTATATTCTCTCGTCTAGTGCTTTTCTTGAGAGTTTTAGCATAAAGTTTGTGAATATGAGGGAGGTCTTCAGTGTCTGAATCATTAAGTGCAGTGTGTGAAGTGACCCCTAAGGATTTAATTCTTGAACTCACACGCCCATTGACATCGTCATTATCGCTTTCCCTTTGACTCACACACCCCGTGGTAGAACTAGCAACGTTCTTAGAAATTAAGTCATCTAAACCAGTAGCAACATGATTCATAACAACAGAATTAGAGTTACTAACATCATTCTAATACACAGGCATAGTAATATCATCATTATATATTATCTTGGCGAAGAAGGACATGCAAGTATAACACCCCGTATTTCTGAATATTCTTATTTAATTAAATTGGAGAATTAAATGAGAAAATACGGCTTAAATTTAAATTACGTAAGAGGAGTAATTTAGTTAAATTTAATAAAAATTGTGATTATGGAATATTAATCGAGAGATAAATACCGATTTATATTGCCTCATTATATTTACTTAGTGCGGGTAGTAAATAGTTACTTAATGCGTGTAGACCGTTTTGGGGTGAGAAAGAGTTATATTTTTAACTGACTGAAATGATAATTTAGAGGTCACAGATGAGACCGAAAGGATCAAATTAGTCAAAATAGTATACCCGGGGGTACTAGTTAAGTCTCGGGGTAATTTTGGACTAAACCGAGACTGTTCGGGGGCGTTTTGGTCTTTTAAAATAAGAGGGTATGAATACCGACGAATTTGAAAGCCTTTTATCAGCCGTATGAAAGAGGGGTTAGGGTTAGAAAACCCATGTAAACACCAATACCATTAGAGAGATGGAGAAAACTAATTCCAAAGCTTAAGAAGGGATTCTTGAACAATTGGAATTGGTTCTTGCACCCAAATCATCCATGGAAGAAGGATGGAGGGAGAAGAACATCAACCCATCATCAAATCCACGAAATCAGATTTCCCTCTCTCAAGGCAAGTGTTTATTACTAATCAAATTCAAGTTATAATACCCATGTGTAGGAAGTTTTAAGACTTGGTTGATTCAATTGAAAAACTTTGAACTAAATGTATGAATTGATCATATGTTTGGGTAGGCATGCATGTAGAATGAATCCCTAAGTAAAGATGAAATAAAATTTGAATATATTTGATGATTAAAATATAATCTTTATGAGTTCTTGGTTAGAGAACATGAATCTTGAATGACTTAGGGTTTAATTGATGAACACAAGATGTCAATCTGCCAGAATTTTTGACACAACTTTAAGCGTATTCCATTTGAGTTGTACTTCGGATTATAGTGTTAACCATACATGCTTGGAAAGGTATTTCTCTTAGATATCCAATAAACTTGGAATCAGGTCAATCATAGTTCTGTAGAGGGAGTAATCGACATTTTATTACAGGGTGTTTGATCTGTCAACATAGTAATCTGCCAGAATTTTGACGTGATTTTAAACGTGTGCGATTTGAATTTTAATTCGAATTAGAGTGTTAACCATACATTACTGGAAATTTATTTCTCTTATCTATCCAATTAACTTTAAAATCAGGTCAATCGGAGTTCTGTAGAGGGAGAAATCCAAATTTTACTAGAGGGTGTTTAATCTGCCAGAAAAATTTATGATTCGTTTTGGCTGCGAGAAAATGTGAGATCTTTCCTTTTAAGACTCAAATGCCTAAAATTTTATCGGGGAAGTTTTTGGGACCTTGATGAAATATATTTCTAGAATAATGATTTGGAAGTAGGTATATGATTGAGTGTTGGGCTTTAGTTTTGTGATAGAATTAAAGTGGAGATTCATAGGCTTGATTGTGACGTATTCTAATTCGAGATGATAAGAATATGATTTCGAAAAAGTGTGAGCGAGCTTAAATTTATTGAGTCAGTACGTTAACAATGGTAAATACTGAATTGATATAACAAGGGATAACTAGGACCCTTAGAGTTTTGTGAATACTCGAATTTAATATGAAAGTGAAATAAATTTGTAAAGCAAACAATTATTGTTAATATAAGCGAATACTATATTACGTACAAGTATGATTGATAGGTCGGGTGTGTACCTACTAAATTGTATGAACTTTTAGGTTGAGAGATGTATACCTAAATTAACTACGTTAGGGTCGATGAAGTATTCCGAACTAACGTAGGGTTAATATATGTTAGGGTCGATGGAGTATTCCGAACTAACATTGGGTTATTATATGTTTGGGGTCGATGTAAAATGCCGAACCAAACCTTCTAACTGGTGGCGTGATGAAAGTGTCCGAGCCAGAATATGTTATATATATAAATAATTGGGGTCGATGTATCATTCCGAATCAATTCTGTACTTGGGGTTGATGAATCATTCTGAACGAAGAGTCCTTTATGTGTGTCAAAAGGACATAGTAGTAATAACTGATATTTAGTATATATTGTGTGTGAAATATATACTTAATGATATTCTACTTCTGTGTGTTAGTAGATTGATATATATTATGTATTTAAAGATACATACCAAACTGGTAAGTTAAGTAGTGAAACTTAATTACGAAACGGAACGTTAGATAGAGAAAATCTATTTAGTAATTTAAGTAGTGAAACTTAATTACAAAAGTGGGAAGATAGAAATTGTGATAATTGTAGAAATTTAGGAGTGAAACTAAATGAGAAGTTTTGAAACATAACATTGGTGAAATGTACTTGAGTATTAATTAACCTTCGCGAGATGTTAATGAAATGGATGTACCGTGTCGGCGATACGAGAACTTAAGCATATATAAGTTCAGATGATTACTTAGTCCTAGTTAGATTGGGAGATATGGCGAGGTAGGATAAGTGTAGAACGTTAGGTGTGCACAAAAGATGAGGGGTGAATAAACTCAAGAGAGTGTACGAGAACCTAACATGTGTAATCAATAACCGTAGTTTATATTGTGATAAATGCTTGTTAAATATTTTCAAAATGTTTTGAGTATTAACTCTTGCTATAAAATATTTTCAAAACCTTTTAGGTGTCCAGCCACAGGGACGTCATGTATGTTAATTTCATTCCAGGGATTCGAAGCTGTAGCACAGTGGATGCTTACAGGATTTTGACTAGATGATATCTCTCATTCCGATCTAGTACAGGATCTCACCCTATTCTATGTATGGACTTGTAGTCCGGTATCAGTTTGAGATGTCAGTTTCAGACTAGTAGTTGTTGTATTGTTGGTTGGGATCTTTTAACCGATGGTTTATTCGGTAATACTTTGGTTCTGTTGTATTTATACTTTGTTGATTGAGTTACAATACATGGTTATTTTTATTCTTTGTTCAGCATGGTTGATTTATCTGTTTTAAGAAAGATAAAATTGGCACCGCTCTAATTTTCACTTAAGGGATTAGTAATTAAAAAGTTTTCGACAGTGATGCTAAGAATGAACCATTTGATAAACCTGTTTTAATTTAATAAAGGCCTGATCACCCGATGTTTAATTAGGCGGGGTGTCACAGATGGTATTAGAGCATTAGGTTCTAGTGTCAATAGGATCTGTACGACTTACTACGTTTTCAACGTATCGGTTGATTGCTATAGAGTCCTATCTTAGGAGTTTTGTACTCCTATACGTACGTAGTTTACGTTATCCTTCTATTTAGTAGATGTAGATTTATATATACGAGTTCGCTGGGCATGGTACGTAGAACATGGCGGTAGGACTAGCATGGGCGTTGGAATGACTACAGGAGGGAGGAACTCGGCATGAAGCATGGAGTGTTCGAGGATGGTAATCATGGGAGAGATGACCGTTGTCGAGGTCACTACGAGGGTGTAATTGAAGTAGATGCTGCAAGGACTGTTGGGGCATATCAGACTTTTTTCTAAGTACCGGAACTACAAAGGGTGAGGTTAATCTAAACCCTCCAACGCAGTGATAATGGGAGAACGTCTGAAAGGTCTTGGAAGAGAACGACCCGTAATTTTTTTTGGTAAAACAGTGACTGTGTATGCTAACCAATGGATGTAGAATGTACAGAGGCTTTAGCATTAAGGATAGAGTAGAAATACTCAGAAGTGAAAATTTGGGTAATATTTTTGTATAGAGGCAACGTGGTGGGGATACCAGTCACCACATCCGGACCGAGGGTCAGTATACAATTAGAGGGACCTTACGTATAGTTTAACCAGAAATTTCTCCAATGATGGTTTAGAAGCAAACTGAATGGAATTTTCTAAACCAATAACGTGAAAGCCTAATAGAAGCGAACCGTGAGAAAGGAATTTATCTGTTGAAGTGAACTTGTACCCGATGAGATAGGTACAAGGGAAATAGAGCCCTTGAGAGAATGGACTCTCGTGTTATCGTTTGTAATTTTAGTAAAACTCTTCTTGGATGAATTGTGTGTATGAAGGCGGTATGGTGCTTCTTACAAGGTTGAGGCAAATGCTCCTAGGTGGGACGAGCTAAAAGATTTAAGGATTTAGTCAAAGAGTAAGACTAAATGTTATGGGGCTAGTGCAAGCCATAAGTGGAAACCCATTAAGGGATTCCTTGATTTGATCCTAAGTCGGGACTGTTAAGTCTAATAGTGCGTTCCTTGGTCAGCGAAACTAAGGGGACCATGATGATAGTGTTAAAATTAAGGCTACCAAGTTCCGAGTGGAGGAATACCCTAAACCAGTCGGTGTGTCCTCGAATAAGGGGATTTTTGAAAAGATGTCTTATGTGGGATGTAAGACCACGAGTGTTGATCTTGCCCGAAGTTATTTGAGGGGATAATAACTCCGATAAGTTTTTCATTTCTTTAAGGACAAGCGTGTTATGTCCGGGGACCATTTGAACCACCAGAGTGATGGGCAACGAAGTATATGAGTTTTAGCCTCGAGCGAATGGGGTATATGACGATGCCTCACCTGAAGGAGGGTCGAGCTATATTTATCCATTAATGTGGGAGACTCCAGAGATTATGGATGTTTAATAGTGATTGATTCCAGTGTGTAGGAAACTTAATGATGTGATTCAAGGTATATCGTATAACCGCTGAGCGGAGAGATCGAGCTCGTTGTTGTAAGAAGAGCTAAGGATTTAGTGATAGCATAAGTGCAGTGCCATTTGACTCCTTTAGAGATATTGGAGTATGGTTACACATATTGTCGAGGAATGAAAATTGAGTATCTTGACTATGTGTTGTTCCGACACTGCTCAGTAAGAATTCATGGGGAGAAGTCCCTTGTTTAAGTTCGGTTGCGAAAAAGGGATACGACTGAATTTTTATGCACGTCAGGAGAAGAGGCGTTGTTAGATACTAGGGCATCAGTGGAACCGATAGTGTTGTGGAGAAACACTGAAAGGGTTATTTCACCACGAAGGGATATGTGGGACTTTATATACAAAAATTTGATTTTTGGTCTATAGAGAATTGAGAATACCCGCAAGATTGTAGTCACGCCGTAAAGACAAGGTGAGAGTTGAGGAATAGCTTGTTACGAGTGCGACGGTTGCAATGTTTTTGCAAATGTTCACGGAGAAAAGGGTGTATGGGCGCCCTAGTCAGTTGGCTTTCTTAGTCATCTAAGATTATATGTGCTAAGAGAGCCAGCACACACAATGGGATAAGAGTCAGTGGGAAGCCGTTCAAAAGATGTCTCTTGATATGGGAGACCTAACTGTTGTGGAGAAGTAACGTAAGGTGTTACTTGGCTGAGTGTTGAGAGTGACTTACGCGTTACTCAAATGTCAAATCTTATAAGATAACCAACCCTAAAATTGCGCCTATTACGAAGTGCACATGGATTGTAAAGTATAACATACCCAGAGAGAAAGGGGAATAGAGTACCACTTGAGGAAAGATGATGTAAGTGGGAAGTGCTGTTGAGGAAGAGACATAGTGAGATTGTCTCTAGACACACCGATAGTTAATGGAGAAAGATGGGCTCGAAATGAGCAACCGAAAATTGGTAGTGAACCTATGTTTGTAGTGATGGAATGAGTAGGCAGACTTATAATTTATGGATGGGATGTGAACATCATAATTAAGTCAACATTTCGTATGGATAGCGAAATGGGTTAACCGGCATGGACTAGTATGTCGTTAGAAAAGAAGAGGGCACAAGTTCAAGGTGCCGCTCTATATTGTTGTGAATCGTGAAGAAATCCTAATATCCCACCCTATGAGAGATGGTTAGGGAGGAATGGAGATGAAGTTATTTTGGGTACGCTGTATCGCCAATGACTCAATAATTGTGAGAAAGGAAGATATTACGCCGTAACGATGGTGGAGTTTTAGAAGGAACCACTTATCAATTCATAGGTTAAATGTATACCTATATGAGTATATGTATAGGTAGTGTGAGTGTGCCTATATGGACTTTTCATAAGATTTGATTTTTAGGTACCTATTATAAACTTATATGTACTTTGAAGTGTGGTTCGAGAAGACATATCGAATTCTTAGTCCTTTACGAGTGATATGTGGACATTCTATTAGAGTATGATATTTTAGAATACATGAAGTGTGAAATATATGGCTCACAAATTTTCTACTCATCTGCGATGATATATATATATATATATACATATATTAGTGCTCGAGGTGTGATTCCGAGACAATATAACTAATCACTATTGGTGATCGAGGTGGGATTCCGAGGCAATAACCCCAAAAGTGTTATAAAAGGGGGGTGATTATAAAATAAGTGTTTATAGTATATGTTATGTGTAAGATATATATACCTATTGATTTTCTTACTTATGTGCGATTATAAGTGTGTTTAAATGCTGTATTGGGGTCGATGATATTCCGGACCAATACATGAGGGATCGATGATTTTTCGAACCAAATCGATGATAAAAATTGGTATCGACGGAAGGTCTGAACCAACATATGCATTAAATTTACCTTGGGGTCGAGGGATTTCTGAACCAATGTAAATGATAGGATTATTGGGGCCGGTGATTTTGTCGGACCAATTTTCCTTATAGTATATATTGTGTGTGAAATATATACCTTATAATATTCTACTTATGAGTGATAGTAGACACATAGATGATATATAAATATAAAGATATCCATCAAAAAGGGTAAATTAAGTAGGGAGAAACTTAATTTCAAGAGTTAACGTTAGATTGGAAAAAAAATCTATGGAGAAATTAAGTAGTGAGACATAATCATGATATATGCCGTATGGATAACATGCGATAAGAGTTTATAATGAAGCATGGCATGTACTTGGGGCGACCGTTAGGAAGATATGATTTGATTTTTGGGTATTAGAGGATGCAGTGATGTTTAAGATCCTTACTCTTAATACCAGCCTTATCCAAATTTCGAGGACGAAATTCTTTTGTAAGGGGGGAAAGTATGTAATACCCCGTATTTCTGAATATTCCTATTTAATTAAATTAGAGAATTAAATGAGAAAATACGGCTTAAATTTAAATTATGAAAGAGGAGTAATTTAGTAAGATTTATTAAAAATTGTGATTATGGAATATTAATCGAGAGATAGATACCGATTTATATTGCCTCATTATATTTACTTAGTGCGAGTAGTAAATAGTTACTTAACGCGTGTAGACCGTTTTGGGGTGAGAACGAATTATATTTTTAAATGATTCAAATGATAATTTAGAGGTCACAGATGAGTCCGGAAGGATCAAATTAGTCAAAATAGTATACCCGGGGATACTAGTTGAGTCTCGGGGTAATTTTGGACTAAATCGAGACTGTTTGGGGGCGTTTTGGTCTTTTAAAATAAGAGGGTATGAAGACCTGCGAATTTGAGAGTCTTTTATCAGCCGTATGAAAGAGGGGTTAGGGTTATAAAACCCATGTAAACACCAATACCATTAGAGAGAAGGAGAAAACCAATTCCAAAGCTTAAGAAGGGATTCTTGAAGAATTGAAATTGGTTCTTGCAACCAAATCATCTATGGAAGAAGGATGGAGGGAGAAGAACATCAACCCACCTTCAACTCCATGAAATCATATTTCCCTCTCTCACGGCAAGTTTTTATTACAAATCAAATTCAAGTTATAATACCCATGTGTAGGAAGTTTTAAGAATTGGTTGATTCTATTGAAAAACTTTGAACTAAATGTATGAAATGATCATATGTTAGGGTAGGATTGCATGTAGAATGAATCCCTAAGTAAAGATGAAATAAAATTTGAATCTATTTGATGATTAACATATAATCTTTATGATTTCTTGGTTGAAGAACATGAATCTTGAATGACTTAGGGTTTAATTGATGAACACAAGATGTCAATCTGCCAGAATTTTTGACACAACTTTAAACGTATTCCATTTGAGTTGTTCTTCTAATGAGAGTGTGAAACATACATGCTTGGAAAGGTATTTATCTTAACTATCCAATAAACTTGGAATTAGGTCAATCAAAGTTCTGTAGAGCGAGTAATCGACATTTTACTACAGGGTGTTTGATCTATCAACATAGTAATCTGCCAGAATTTTGACGTGATTTTAAACGTGTGCGATTTGAATTTTACTTCGAATTAGAGTGTGAAACATACATTACTGGAAAGGTATTTCTCTTATCTATCCAATGAACTTGGAATCAGGTCAATCGGAGTTCTGTAGAGGATGAAATAGAAATTTTACTAGAGGGTGTTTAATCTTCCAGAAAAATTTATGATTCGTTTTGGCTGCGAGAAAATGTGAGATCTTTCTTTTTAAGACTCAAATGCCTAAAATTTTATCGGGGAAGTTTTTGGGACCTTGATGAAATATATTTCTAGAATAATGATATGGAAGTAGGTTTATGCTTGAGTGTTGGACTTTAATTTTGTGAGAGAATTAAAGTGGAGATTCATAGGCTTGATTGTGACGTATTCTAATTCCAGATGATAAGAATATGATTTCGAAAAAGTGTGAGCGAGCTTAAATTTATTGAGTCAGTAATTTAACAAGGATAAATACTGAATTGATATAACAAGGGGTAACTAGGACCCTTAGAGTTATGTGAATACTCGAATTAATATGAAAGTGAAATAAATTTGTAAAGCAAACAATTATTGTTAATATAAGAGAATACTATATTACGTACAAGTATGATTGATAGGTCGGGTGTGTACCTACTAAATTGTATGAACTATTAGGTTGAGAGATGTATACCTAAATTAACTACGTTAGGGTCGATGAAGTATTCCGAACTAATGTAGGGTTATAATATGTTAGGGTCGATGGAGTATTCCAAACTAACATTGGGTTATTATATGTTTGGGGTCGATGTAAAATGCCAAACCAAACCTTCTAACTTGTGGTGTGATTAAAGTGTCTGAGCCATAATATATGTATATATATAAATAATTGGGGTCGATGTATCATTCCGAACCAATTCTGTACTTGGGGTCGATGAATCATTCCGAACCAAGAGTCCTTTATGTGTGTCAAAAGGACATAGTAGTAATGACTGATATTTAGTATATATTGTGTGTGAAATATATACTTAATGATATTCTACTTCTGTGTGTTAGTAGATTGATATATATTATGTATTTAAATATACATACCAAACTGGTAAGTTAAGTAGTGAAACTTAATTACGATACGTAACGTTAGATAGAGAATATCTATTTAGTAATTTAAGTAGTGAAACTTAATTACAAAAGTGGGAAGATAGAAATTGTGATAATTGTAGAAATTTAGTAGTGAAACTAAATGAGAAGTTTTGAAACATAACATAGGTGAAATGTACTTGAGTATTAATTAACCTTCGCGAGATGTTAATGAAATGGATGTACCGTGTCGGGGATACGAGAACTTAAGCATAGATAAGTTCAGATGATTACTTAGTCCTAGTTAGCTTGGGAGATATGGTGAGGTAGGCTAAGTGTAGAACGTTGGTTGTGCACAAAAGATGAGGGGTGAGTAAACTCAAGAGAGTGTACGAGAACCTAATATGTGTAATCAATAACCGTAGTTTATATTGTGATAAACGCTTGTTAAATATTTTCAAAATGTTTTGAGTACTAACTCTTGCTATAAAATATTTTCAAAACCTTTTAGGTGTCCAGTCACAGGGACGCCATGTATGCTGATTTCATTCTAGGGACTCGAAGCTGTAGCACAGTGGATGCTTACAGGATTTTCACTAGACGATATCTCTCATTCAGATCTAGTACAGGATCTCACACTATTCTATGTATGGACTTGTAGTCCGGTATCAGTTTGAGATGTAAGTTTCAGACTAGTAGTTGTTCTATTATTGGCTGGGATCTTTTAACCGATGGTTTATTCGGTAATACTTTTGTTCTGTTGTATTTATACTTTGTTGATTGCATTACAGTACATGGTTATTTTTATTCTTTGTTCATCATGGTTGATTTATCTGTTTTAAGAAAGATAAAATTGGCACCGATCCAATTTTCACTTAGGGGATTAGTAATTAAAAAGTTTTCGACAGTGATGCTAAGAATGAACCATTTGAGAAACCTATTTTAATTTAATAAAGGCCTGATCACCCGATGTTTAATTAGGCGGGGTGTCACAACAAGGATAAAAATCATCAGATGATTCAGGTTCCACATCTTCAGAATCACTTGAATCATCCCATGTTTTGTAAATATTGGCCCTAGTATGTTTGTTGGTAGTGTTCAGTTTAACTCTACAGTCTTGTGCTATATGTCCTAGTATTCCACATCTGAAACATTCAATGTTCTTGAAGTCTTTTTTAGGTTTCTTGTCCTTGTGGTGTTTGTCTTGACCTTTCTCATGAGGTTTGTAGTTAGACTGAGTGGGATAATTTGACTTGCCTTGTCTGTTTGCCAATTTATTTCTAAATTTGACAATTTTCTTAAATTGTTTTCACGTGAAGGAAATTTGATTATCCAAACTATCTATATAACATTCCTCATCAGAGTTATCATTAGGTATAGTAATCTCAGGTTTCATCAGCTTTGAGGAAAAAATCAAGTTGGAACTAGTCTGTTTCCTATGGGGCGGAGTCATTTGTTTCTTAAATTCTAATTCCCTTTCCACATTTCTTAGTTTACTACTGAATAATTCAGGAGTGAGATTTTGGTCACACATTTCCTCAATAGCATATCTTTTGTTATCAAATTTTTATGGTAATGATCTTAGAATTTTAGATTCAATTTCATGTCTATCATATGTTATCCCATTAACATGCAATTTGGTCACAATGTCAGTCAATTTCATGTAAAAATCATCAAAGGCTTTAGAGTCTGCCATAATTAGGGAATTATACTGTTGAACAAGCATTTGGGTTTTAGTAGCCTTAACTCGACTGTCACCTTCATGTGCAGTGACCAGTGCATCCCAAGCTTCCTTAGAAGTGGCACGAGATGAGATTCTTTTGAACTCATGTTCATTTATGGACATAAATATGTCATTCTTTCCTTTATTATTATTTCTAGAAGTTTGCTTCTCTTCTTGAGTGAATTCACATAATCCTTTCTTAATCCTCTCATTACTCCCTTCAGTGGATGGTTTAGTAGGACAAGTATATCCATTTTCAATAATATCCCAGACATCATCTCCCAAGGTTCCTTGCATGAAAGCAACCAGTCTTACCTTCCAGTAAGCAAAGTTGTTTCCATCAAAGAGTGGGGGTCTGGTCAAGTTGCCAAATCTTTCATTTTTCTCGTCCATTGTTTTGATTTCAAGAAAATAATTTCATAAACACAAGATCTTTTAAAAACATTTCCACACCTCTGATACCAATTGAAAAACTGTTACTACAGTCGTTTAATACATGATTAAACTATTTAAGTTACTCCGAACTATTTTTTGAGGAAACTCTAATCTTTAAATCAAATCAGGTTAATCACAAGATGTGTTTAATAAAACATGTATGGGATCAATTCTAGATTTGTTAACAAGTTTTAAAAACAAAATTGAGACAGTTTAAATCAGCACATCAGCAAGAATGAGATGTCGAGATGTAGAAAGATTAATGACGAGAGATTCTTAACGTGGTAAAACCTCACCGAACTGAGGAAACATCCACGGTGACTTATAAGTCACAAACCAAAAATACTCTAAAACAAAATATTTTAGTTACAAACTATACGATACACATGCACACAAATCGGTCCTATACAAGTTTAGGAATGTACCCACTTGTTTCCTTCTAATGTTTATACAGTTCTGATTATTGATGTGGTCCTCCCAGTGTGCTAACTTCTACTTTGTTCCAGTCTTTACGTCGACTCTTGTTTCAAGATCTTATTACCAACACTTCCAGTGTTCTAGTGTGTAAGTGTTTGTGACAGTGCTCTAACACATGCATGCACACACTCACGCTTATTTATACAAACAGTCCTATCAAATTACAGTAAAGATCTATATGCTGTGATTTTCAGTTTCCCTCTTCTCGGAATACTAAAACCTTATTTAACCTTTAAAATAATCTCGGAATCCGCGACTATCTTGCTCAGAAAACGATTCAAGATCTTAATCAATTTTAGGGTTTTGAAAATACTTTTGAAATTAAAAACCTCCATGTATGATTCCAATTAGGTCAAAGGTCTTGTTTCAAAAGAACTAGAAACAGAAATTGATTTTGTTGATTTTGAAGATGAAAGCATTTATAGAAAATAATCAACAAAATATTTCTCAAGATGAAAACTAAGAATGCAGATCTAAGAGTAATATAACATAAAATGACAAGATCTATGAGTTCTATGAAACAAAAATACAGATTTTACCTAATGTTTAAGTTGGACACAAGATCTTAAAACGAAGAGGTTTGAACCACTAAACAACTTTTAACCCAACACAGAAAAAATCTCAAACACTCGGGGTTTGTGTTTAGTGTAAACTAGTTTTTGGATATAGGGTTAGGGTTTGAAACTGTTTGGATAGATTAGGGTTTCTAATTCTCTCTCTGGTTTCTCTCTTCTCTCTCTTCTCTATTCTCACTCGAATTAAACAAAGTGGCAAAAGTCTCTCAAAGGCTGAGGGTATGGATCCTTATATATTGGGCTGAGAAGGATCGAGAAGGCTGAGATAAATCTAAAGGATGAGATTTAGTCTTGGCCTTTTGACTTCCATCCAACGGTTTAAGAGAAGCGGTGAGTTAAACACTTTCTGATTGGCTAAGGGATGTGCACGGGGATTGGGCTTGGACGCATGCAGGTCATTGATAACATCAATCCAAGGGGTGAGATTGAACAATAGTTTTGTGTCTTTGAAGAAGCACAAATTGAACCGATATCAGGTTGATAGGTGTAAGGCTAGGATTCACTCTCACACGCGTGTCTCAAACTAATTACGTAGACACCCTGTTGTCTCTAGCGCTTTCAATTTCTACCTAAGTGAACTTCTAGGAATAAAACCAATAATCAGAATTCATAGAATCACCCCAACACCTTTTAATTCCAATTTTACTTATGAAAAAATTGTTTTAAAAATCATTAAAAATTCCCAAAAAACTATTAAAAAGGTTTTAAGGAAATTAACACACAAACACAAACAATCAATTTATTCAATGTATGACTAATGTATGCAGTCCTAATGTGTGTGAGTGTTGGTGAATATACCATTGATCAGTCAAATAAGAGGAATGAATGTAGAGAAGTGTCTGAAGCTCTTTGGTATCTAGGGGAGGGACTCAATTTTGTCACTATTTTCAAACTTGATGAGCACTTATACAATTTAGACTGAAGAGTATAAGGTGCTTCAATATATATATATATATATATATATATATATATAGTCAAATCATCCCTATACATATATATACATTTCATGCGCCCCTTGGTTCGGACCACTTGGCGCAATGCATACTCTGTTATCATGTCCAGGTACATCGCTCGCTACAGAAAAGACAACTGGTTCGGCGTCTCTCATGAACTATAAATCTCATAGCACAAATATCCGAGGCGATCATACTCTCCAGCTAAATGCATCACACACATACCTACGCTCCCATTCAACCGTCGAAACTATCCTACGTAACATATAACAAGTATCCAAGTATATATGCTCTCGGTACAAGTTAAATATCCTCCCATCGGGTCACCAAGGATAAGAGTGTCCACTGTGAGAAACCTATGCTGGATAGCAATAAGCGTAGGTATGTTATAGACATAATAATGATAAACATGTAATAATAGGCATTCCCAAAGCCTTACAAAAATTCAGGTATTCACCCAACCCATATATATATTTCTACACGTAGTATATTTCTCTTTACTACTTACAAAATTTACTCGATTATTCACACTCTCAAAATTTCCATGGTTAATTCACCAATTCAATACTTAAGGTATCATTCTAGGATTACCTCCCAATTATTTTTTCATTAAGCTAATATTAGTAAATGGAAGTTCTCCTAACATAATTAATTGGGTAACATGATCTGGGGAAAAATATAAATTATTAGGTTTATTTCGGACCTGTCGTTCGAACGAGTTAGTAGGTCGTTTGAACGACGCTGGCTTCTCGTTCGAACGAGGCTCCATCTCATTAGAACGAGATGGGGTATTTTCTGATTTGACTAGACCTGTTACATTTAATTATTCATATTTCATCTTCCTCTAGATTTCAATCATAAAACCTCTAAATTTCTCAATCCCAACAAAAAAACAAGAATCCTAATTAGTGTTCTAACATGTATAAATGATTTACCTTTACTTTGAACAATTAATTCATCACAAATTAGTTATAAAATCAAAAATTCCAGATTCAACAATTTAAAACCCTAGTTCATCAATTTCCATACAAAAATATCAATTTCAATTTCGTCCATCATCAATACCCATCAATTTGGGATTTCGAAACTATCTACATGAGGGATTCATCCTACTTTAATCTCCAGATTCTAATAAATGTCATTAATCCTCCAATTTCATCAAGACTTATGAATTAAATAGTGAATGTATTACACCTACACTAATATGAACATGCTTGTTGCTATAAATTACAAGAATTAAACACTTTCCTTAATTTTGATGGTCTGATCCGCTGTTGATATGGGTGTGAGTGCGTTCCTCGTCTCGTGATCTACACTTTGGTATAGTTTTGGGTGTGTGTTCTAGAGTTAGGCACCAAGGACTTCTATGGCTTCTTCTTCCTTCCTATGTGCCTTTCTCTTTTCTCTCACGAAGGTTTAGAGCTAATAAATCCCCACTAACCCATGTACCTCTTTATTTAATTTCTTAATTTTCGTCCACAATATCTCTCTAAAATTCCAAAGGACAAAAATACCCCTGCAAGGTGCCGGTTAGGCCTAAAATTACCCCGGAGTTCAAATAAAATGTCCTGGTAGACTTTTCTGACTATCTCGACCCTTACGGACTCAATGGTGCACTCAAAATTACCATACGAGTTATAGAAAAATAATTTACCTTTTTATTCCATACAATTAGTCCCGAGACGACTCACACGGGCATCTTGACTTAAAATACAAAATTGTCGTATTTCGCACTCCGAAAATTTATAAACATTATATAATTCCATATTAGATATACCCATAGTAACAATATGTGATCTCCATCAATAGGTATTAACCCTTGGCACGCTAGTTAATAATTTTTTAAAATTCGTATTAATTAACAATTAAATTTCTCGAGCTTTTTAATTTAATTAATCCAACAATAATAATGAATCCCATAATTATTTAATATCATGATAATGCGGGGTACTACATACTTCCCCCTAATAAAGGAATTTCACCCTAAAATTTGAATAGTAAACCATAGCTGGTAGGAATAAGTTTGGATGTTTCTCACTTATATTTTCCTCTCGCTCTAACGTAGACTCCTATTCGTTATGATGCTCCCACTGAACCCTCACCCATTGAAATAACTTTGACCTCAATTTCCTATCGCCACGGTCTAGGATATCCATGCGCCTCTCCTTATATGAACTTTCGGGCTGCAAATCAATCTCATCAATCGAAATGTGGGTGTAGGACAACTCATCCCTAAGAAATTGCCTCAATGATGAGATGTGGAACACATCGTGAACATGATGCAAGCATTCTGGAAACCCAAGCTTGTATGCCACCGGTTCGATCCTCTCGATAATGGAAAATGTTCCTACATATCTCGGAGCTATTTTACCTTTTTTCCCTAACCTCACCCTTTCATTGGAGACACTCACAACAATACTTAATCCCCACGTTGAACTCCATAAAAAACCTCTTTGCATCGGCATAACTCTTCTTCCTATCGTGGGCTACCCGGATACGATTCCTGATCATCTCAACTCTGGATGACGTTTCCTCAATTACCTATGGCCCGAGTAACTTGTTGTCCCCCACCTCTATCCAACAAGTGGGAGAACAACAAGGCCTTCTGTACAACTACTCGAATGGGGCTATGCCGATCATAAACTGATAGGAGTTATTATAAGATAACTCCACTAACTGAAGATACGACTCCCAACCTCCTCCAAATTTAAGGACACACATGTAAAGCATGCCTTCCCGCATCTTATTATTATGCTCAGTTTACCCATCTGTCTGTGTGTGATAAGTCGTACTCAACCGCAGTTGAGTACCCATAGCCTCCTTAAAGCTCTCCCATAAGCGTGATACAAAAGTCTTGTCTATATCAGACACGATGTTCAATGGCACCCCATACAATCTCACTATCTCGATAATAAATATCAGGTCATGCTGTCTTGTAGTATAATCCATCCGTCCCGACAAAAAATGAGCTAACTTGGTCAACCGATCCTTAACCACCCATATATAATCGCGACCCTGCTGTGAAGTGGGCAACCCAGTTATGAAATCCATGGAAATGCTCTCCCATTTCCATATAGGTATCTCCAACGGATGAAGTAACCATGTAGGCCTCTGGTGGTCCACCTTTACCAGCTGAAAGGTCTCATACTTGGACATGAACTCCGCAATGTCCTTCTTTATCCCACTCCACCAGTACTTTCGTCTCATATCCTGGTACACTTTATCCCCCGTGGGATATACTGCAAACATAGATCCTTGAGACTGTGTCATTATAGCATGACGTAAATCCTCTCCTTTTGGGACCACTAATCTCCCAATAAATGGTAGTCCCCCATCTGATATCACTGAGTTGGAATCTGTGTCCTATGCTAGAAGCTTTACAATCTGATCTTGGCATAATGAATCAGCGTCCTGGGCCAGGATCAGTCTCGTAACAATCTCTAAAGTGACTTTAATAACGAAAATAAAGGATCTAGTCACTGTTCCTGATGTCCCAATTCTTTCCACTTCGCCTTCCACACTTTTGTAACCTCACCTACTGGCTTACGGCTCAACGCATCAGCAACTACATAGGCCTTACCTGGGTGGTATTATATCTCAAACTAGTAATCTTTCACAAACTATATCCACCTGCGATGACGCATGTTCAACTCCTGCTGAGTGAACAAGTACTGTAGTGACTTGTAGTCTGTGAAGAGACAAAATTTCTCCCCCAACAAGTAGTGTCTCCAAATTCGTAGGGCAAACACAACTGCTGCTAAATTCGAGTCATGGATGGGGTAATTCTTCTCGTGAGTCTTAATCTTATGAGAGGCATAATCTATAGTCTGTTCGTCCTACTAAAGTACTCCACAAAGTCCCTATCGAGAATCACCAGTATACACCAAGTACTCCACTCCTAGCTGGGGTAAAGCAATAACTGGCTTTGAAGTCTACTTATCCTTTAGCTCATCGAAAGGTAACTGACAAGCATCATTCCAAACGAACTTCACCCCTTTGCGAGTCAAATTTGTCAATGGGCCCGTAATATTTGAGAACCCTCTAATGAACCGCATGTAATATCCTGCTAATCCTAAGAAGCTACGCACTTTCGTCAGTGTCGTGGGTTATCCCCACTCCCTCACTACAGACACCTTGCTCGGGTCCACTGATATCCACAATTTTGACACCACATGCCCCAAAAATTATACTTCTCACAATTAGAATCAGCACTTTTCATACTTAGCATATCATTGATGCTCTCGTAGAGTCTTGATAAACCTTCTCAAGTGCTCGGCATTCTCATCCTCAGTCTGTGAGTAAATTAGAATGTTATCTATGAAGACGATGACAAACTAATCTAAGAACTCTCAGAACACCTGGTTCATCAAGTTCATGAATACGACTGGAGCATTTATCAGCCCAAACGGCATGAATCTGAACTCATAAGACCCATATCTCATTAAGAAAGCAATCTTCGACACATCCTTCTCCCTAATCCATAACTGATGGTATCTCGACCTCAAATCTATCTTTGAGAAGAAGGAAGCTCCTCTAAACTGGTCGAACAAATCATCGATTCGGGGCAACGGATACTTATTCCGTATCGTGACTTTGTTCAACTCTCGATAGTCCACAAACAATCTTAACTAACCATTCCTCTTATTCATAAATACAACGGTATCACCCCAAAGTGAGGTACTACTACGGTGCATGGCCTATTAACCAAGTGCTCGACATCAAATCTATAATGTATCTCTCAACTAGGCGGTAGTCTAGTATATCCTGGAACACATCAGAAAACTGGCGAACTATAGGAATCGAATCAATAGTAATCACTATCTCCTTATAGGTCTCCTTCTCTATATAATATAAATGGGTGGACGATCGTCCCTCAGGATGAGGCATCGCCACCAGAAACATCTCTTGGGCCAGAATTGCAAAAATAATACTCCTACTAAAACTGTCTATCATAGCTCTATAAGTAGCAAGCCAATCCATGACAATAATTTCTTCATGATCATGCATATCTTACACTAGCATATCGATGGAAAAAATTAAACTCCCAATCTCTATACTTACCCCTCGGTATATAAAGAAAATCTAAGACCCACTACCCAGCGATGAGTCTTTAGTAGTCACTATACACTCTGCCATGTCTAATAACCACGTGGCCCGTGCAAAGCTAGAGGCTATAAAATAGTGTGGTTCCCTAGTATCAAATAAAACATTGCCCATAGTTCCATGGATAAGAAACATACCCTCAATAGTGGGTGGCGCAAGCTGTGGTGATGCCAAGTGGACGTTATAAACACATCTATACTGTAACTATCCCTGCTGAATTGGGGGTGCTAAAAAAGCTGGGACCTGCAGTGGTGCTGGTAGGACAACGAGAAATATGCGCATTTGGGGTTCCTTCTAGGCTCCCCGCTTCTAGGGAAACTTACCCTTATCGAGAAATCCTTCTTTCTATGGCCAGTCTTGCCATAAGAGATACACTTTCCACTGAAGCTACCTCCCCTATGGCCCTGTTGGCCTTGGCCCTACTGGCCATTTTCGCCCCTCCATTGGCCTTGCTGACCCTGATGATGCCTCTGTTGGACCTGCTATTGAACCGGATGACCCCGCTGTTGTCCTTGATAGACCTGCTCATAATGAGGTTGGCCCTCTTGACCGGGCTTGTGTGACACCCATGCCAATTAAATATCAGGTGATTAGTCCATTATTAAAATTTAAAACAGAATGTTCGATTTGTTCATTCTTATCATCACTGTCGAAAACATAAATCCAATAAATTAACTAAAATTTAATTAAGGTAGTGTCAAAACATTTCCCAATTAATCTTGAAACTAAGTAATTCATTTAATTTCTGAACATTTAATTATAAACCATACATAAGAAATGAATATTAACTGAATCAAATACTGAATAATTAAGACAAGATCAAACCTTACAGTTCAAAGTCACAAACCAAACCATAATAAATGCTCAATCCAATTGAAAAGAACTACAAAGGAAACTGAGTACAACCTCACTAATGAGAATGGGAGATACATGCCCGAACATAAATATCTAAACTAGGAACTGAATGAAATGAGGGAAGCATCTAATATCAATGACCCACAACTTTCACAATAGTTGCATCTCGAAAAACCATCCAAGTATCTAGAACCGGTGTTCTTGTGGCTGGGCACCTGAACTAATACATATTTATATAGCAAAAGAAAGAAGAGATGCAAGAGACGGGTCACAGCCCGATATTTTTAAAAAAATTTATTAGCAAGTATTTAGAATTTCATTAAAGCAAGTATTATATGCATGTCAGAGACCAAATGTAATCACTAATTTTTATCCTTATAAGTTCCATATCGTTATAACTAATATCGTAAGTATTTATCACTTAATACCCTCGACGCATTTACATTTATGATTATCTCTCTCTCTCGTGATCTTCTAGGTAAACTCACTGTCCCAAATATTTTAATCATTACTCCTAAAAAACTCCCAATAATTCTGCACTATTTTGGGATCATCGAACACAAGTTTTCCTCACTCAAATTGAATATTTACCCAAATAGGGGCAAAATAGGAAATTCTTTGAAAATTAAAAAATCTCGCTCGAACGAGAATAAGATCTCGCTCGAACGACATACACATGTCGCTCGATCTAGCTTCGCGCGACAACTCTATCTCACTCGAACGACTTCGCGCGAGATACTGGTCTCTCTCTAATGACTCACTTCGCGTGACTTCGCGTGACATCTCGCGACCTGGGCTGTTTTGTCTCCTACCTCTAGATTCAGTGTTTTCCCCCCATTTTTACTTCTAAAACCTGTAAAACTCAAGCCCAAACTTCCAACAATCAATACCAAACATTCTTCTAACATATATATGTGATTTCCTATAACCTAACATCATTAAATCATCACCAACCATCGATATAATTCGAAATCCCTAATTTATTATTAAGAACCCTAGTTCTTAAATTGATATGCATAACTTCTAAATTAAACCTAGATTTGTTCATAGCAATCATCATAGTTTCGTAGGCATCATCTTATCTACATATGGGATTCAAATTCTTATAAAATCAGCCCTAGTTTAAAATATAGTTCTCCAATTTCACCCAAATTAACTTTCATAACAATGGTTTATTAACCTAGACTAATATGAACACAATTATCACTAAAGAAATAAAGCAATAAACACTTGCCTCGATTTCGAAGGTCTGATCCGTTGGTGTTGTTGGTATGGATGCGCTCCTCGCATTCCGATCTACACGATGGTGGTGGTGGTTGTGCAAGGTGGTGTAAATTGACTCTCCTCCTTTGGAATTTGCTCTCCCTTACCCACTATGGCTCTCTGTTGACTTTGGTGTATTCTAACCCTAATTGTCCCTAATTAGCTGATATAATATTTCTCCAATTTTTGTCCATTTAAAGTCTCTAAAAATCCAAATTACACAACTACCCCTCCCGGGTGCCATCTTGGCCTAAAATATCATGGAGTTCAAATAAAATACCCGGGTAGAGTTTTCTGACTATCTCTGCCCCTTCGGACTCAACGGCGCACTCGAAATGATCATATGAGTTACTTAAATTAATTTACCTTTTTATTCCACTTAATTAGTCCCGACACGACTCACACGTGCGTCCTGACTTAATATACCAAACTGTCGTATTTCTCTCTCACGACAAGTTATATAAAATTTTTATTCTATATTACTTATTCTCACAATAATATTAATAATTACTAACTTCTCATCATGCAAGTAAATATTCAATTTTAATCTGTATTAACAATCAATTCTAACATTTTAATTGAATTAATCCAACAATAATAATAAATCACATAATTATTTAAATCCTAAAAAATACGGGGTGTTACATACTTCCCCCTAATAACGAAATTTTGTCCCGAAATTTGAAAAATAAGGCATTTTTGGTAAGGACAACTCCGGGTATTTACCTCACATCTCTTGTAATCTACGCAGTACCGCCCATACAGTACATCACCAAATACCCTTAATAATGAACACCTCACTGATGTTATAATTTACTCTCCAAGTCTTACCATTTAAGTTTCACCACTTCAATTTTTGATAATTGCTATCTAGCCTCCTACTACTCGCACTAGCAGATTAATCAGTATTTAGATATATACGAATTTCTCTTACTACTATGTTTCATTAGTAGTTTATTCTTTCTTGTACGGTATATACTTTACACAAAATATATACTATAAATGTTAACACATTTTCTCCATACTGCCTTCGCAAGGGACTATGGAACCCAAGCCTGTAAGCTACCGGCTCAAACTTAACAATAATAGGAAAATATCCCACATCACTCGGTACCAATTTCCTTGTTCCAAATGCAATAATGAAAATCCCAATCGTTTCCATCCTGGTTAACGGTCCCTAAAATTCCTCTGGACCTAGTAGATTATTGTCCTCCCCTTTATCCAATAAGCACAAGGATGACAAGGATTGATATATAATGCCTCAACTGGAATCCTATCGATAATGAGCTGAGGGGAGTCGTCTTACACTAAATCCACCAGTGGAAGATAGTACACTAAAACTTCCCATAATTTGAAATACAACATACCTCGCAATGTGTAACTAGAACTCTTAGACTTCCCGTACGCCTGCGAGTGTGTTAGGCCAAATACGTTCGCATCTCGATATTCACGGCCTCCCGAAAACCCTTCCCAATATTCGAGTCATAACTCTCTTGACTCTATTGGAAAAAAACTCTAATTGTACCCCATATAACCTTACTATCCCAGGAATAATGGTTGGGGTTTACTGTTACATGTTATGATTTGTCCTAACTTCGTATAACATGAGGTACTTTAATTACCAGACCCACTTTCACCCACATAGGGTCGTGATCCCATTACGAAGTAATTGAATTTGTAATGGTCCAGGGATTCACTCTCCCATTACTACAAAGGAATTCCTAATGTTGAAGGAACTCTATTATTTCCTGATGGTCCACTTCCAATTAGAGCTTAGTAATGTCTTGCTTCGCTTATGCCATCACTACTACGGTTTTATCTCATGATGCATTTTATCTTTCTTATAACCACATCCACATCTATGACTTAGGCGACAGTGTCATCATTGCATGTCGCAAGGCCATCCCCTTCTCTTTAAGCTTCAAATTCTCGTGAAATATGTTCTCTCCATGTCCTATTAAGTAAGTTTCAACTTCCCTGAGTTAAAATTTATCAGATTCTTCCTATACCATCCTCTTGGAAAACTTGGGAATTAACGATCCTAACTAACCCAAACCATCAAACAACTAAGTCCTGAAGTCAAAACTTCTACATTCAGTTACCTCCAAAATACGCATTGTGTCACAATCTTTCACTTAGGGAAGAAATTTTTTTATTACCCAAATATCTAGGGTGCCCATACACCCTATGCTTTGTACATTGCGGTACCACCTTACTAGACGTGTTATATAAATATAAAATTATGCCCCACATACTTGGCATGAGTATATTCAAAGGTCCTACTCAGCCACCCTACCTTTTCCACCTAATAATATCTTAGGTTGTCCCACTGGTCTGCTTGTGGTGTCAACGATTGGTAACATTATCACATATTAATCTTATACGGCTCTATCTGCCTTAGTTTGTAATATAACCATTAAATCACTTCTATAACTACGTATACGTGCAATCACTACGATACTAAATCCATGTACTAGAGGTAAACTTCTCCCAATTTCCAACGTTCGCTAAGTTTTATGCGTGGGATGTCTCGCAAAGAGAAATCCAAACAAGGAACCCTCCGATACACTACTACCTAACACTGTTGGTAGTCGAGATCTGTTAAGTCCTTAATCCATAACATATATACCTAAATTCCCATCTACGAACATAAAAAGTCTACTCGTCCACTCTCATGTCACTAAAGACGACATACAATGCGGCGCTCTCACTATCACAAGTTATTAGCGCTATATGATTAAGGAACTATACCTCTACTCTATACAATAAGTCAATATACCCTGAATCACATCATTAAAACATCCCTGCTCACCGGGATCAACATAGTAAGGCAACATACTCACTGAAGTCTATAATACAATATAACACATATGCAGGCTCAACAGTCCTTCAGGGGATGCCTCGTTAAAACCATATATTTAAAATTTGAAATTTATAGTACGATAGTCTTATCTCACAATTTACTACCATTCAAAACCTCAGTAACATGTAACCATACCTTATAATAATAATATGCTCGAATATCATCACACTCAAAGGAGCACGAATCGTTACATAATACCATATACAAATTTCTCTTAGTGTCCACACTTGCTCCTCCTTGCAAATGGTACAAAAAGTCTCGCTACCCAAATGGTAGTCACCTACATAATAAGGCTGCTATCCTTAGCGAACCCACTAAACTGGATGCACACTCGAATCCTTAGTGTTAACTATTCACATATGATGTGACAAACCCATGTCACTTGAACTCACCATTTTTTCAGAAGGATGAAATAAAGCTTTATCAGTCTAGCCTGATCGTAGGGTCCCCGCTTGAACTTTTTGTGACCCATAATTATCTACAATCGTTATAGCTTTTGGATTCCACTCATTAGTTTTCCTTTCCTCGTTGTGGGTACATTATTCTATTTTATGGCTTACCCACCCGACATTGATACATTTTCCCCATATCTCTAGGCCTCAATTATGGCCTTCCCTTTATTTCCTGACCCCCGTCGACCTCAAAATACGGTATGTTATAGTTATTGAGGACTACGCTGGTCCTGCCTAGACCTACTACTCTCGGGTTATTAGTTCCAGGGTCCAATTCTCTTGACCCGATTCCTACACTGGATATTTTACTTCTCCAACTGGTATGTGTTACGGGCACGGTTTATTATTCCCGATACTATCAATTTCACTTCTCATGTGAACACATTCAATACTGGTAACCCTTATCTCTACATACAGGGAAATTTCCCTTTCACTGGTCCTTCTGGCCTTGTTGCGATGTACTTCTCTCGGATCTGTCAGTCTTAACTCCCAGTTGTTATTTTCGTTGTTCTTTACGCTCTATAGGGGATATGGAACACATACTCGACCCGTTGGTCTTGGCTGAATCCAACACCCTTACGTTAAGATTTAATAATATATTTTACTAGGTTCCCCCCCACTGGGTATACCTTCTGCTGATGTTATACTAACACTATTGAATTCATCCTTGCCCTTCGGCTCGGTATCACAACTCGACTGGCTCCCATTCTTCTGGGGCATTGACATATTCTAGTAAACATATACCTTGATGACATTCACGCTAGTCACTTTAGTCACACCTCCCACTTATGCTAGGGTATTTTACCCACGAGTCCATTTTTAACTTACGAACCCTTTTATCTTTCGTGACTCCTACTTCGGTTACGAAGTTCTCTTGCCAAGTTAACTCATCATTTACAGTCAGCCTCTACTCGACCTACTGGTGATAAGTTCAACATATCTTTCGTATCTCTGTCTGACCAGTGGATGGAAAATTTTAAACGATCAATCCCGTACCCAACATCTCGGTTTGATTGACTATTCTTACTCTTTGTTATTTCTCTAAGCTAGAAAAATTTCTTATAAATTTAAAATTCTGTGTGTCACTGCACTCTACTTTACATTATTGCCATTGGATTACCTCCCTCCAATGTCCCATCAAACTTAGATATTACTGTTGGTGACTTCTATCGTGGTCACCGTTCCCCGAATGCTTCACAGCTTTCAATTGTTTTCCTCCTCCAGCAGTCCCGCTAACGACCTTCGCTGGTTGTCCCATTTTATTCAGAGTACGAAGTCCAATTACTCTCGTATGTGAATTGGATTCACCAAACTAAATCGGAGGAGAGCGTAAATCACATATGCAGTGGAATACAACAATCCTAGAATAAGGCTCTACATCAAAGAACACTGAGCCGAAACGTAATAAGCCGTACAAATAAAAAAATACTTTAGAACCCGATGCTCTTATAGCACCTGTGACACCCCGCCCAATTAAATATCGGGTGATCAGGCTTTTATTAAAATTTAAATAGAATGTTCGCTTGGTTCATTCCTAGCATCACTTTCGAAAAAATAAATCCAATTAATTACCTATCATTTAATTAAACTAGTGTCAAAACATTTCCCAATTAAACTTGAAACCAATTAATTCATTTAATTTCTGAACATTTAATTATAAACCATACACAAGAAATGAATATTGACTGAATCAAATACTGGATAAATATGACTGGATAAAATCATGTAGTTCAAAGTTACAAACCAAACCATAATAAATACTCAATCCAACTAAAAAGAACTACAAATGAAACTGAGTACAACCTTGCTAATGATAATGGGCGACACATGCCCGAACTGAAATATCTGAACTAGGAATTGAATGAAATGAGAGAAGTTTCTAATCTTAATGACCCACAACTTCCATAACATCTACATCCGGCAAACCATCCAAGTATCTAGAACCGATGTCCCTATGGCAGGTCACCAAAACTAAAACATATATATATAGCAAAAGAGAGAAGAGATGCAAGAGACGGGTCAGAGCCCGATGTTTTTAAAAAGATTTATTAGCAAGTATTTAGAATTTCATTAAAGCAAGTATTATATGCATGTTAGTTCAAACTCTCACATGATATTCTCACCTCTCAACTACTGTGCAGGCCTAACGTACATCTAATCCAACCTAGCCATCTGACACACTTCTAATTAGGAAAAAGGCTTATCCTTCTAGTTACCCCTCATTGTAGTACTCCATCTTTGATCTCAAAATTTATCATTTTAAATAAGTGTTATCACACTAAAGTCAAGTATTCACTATTTACGTTATTGAAGATTTCCCTACTTTAATAGTCTGCAATTATTCCATTTTAGATATACCACAAGCATATATATAGTAACACGATCTTAATAGCCTACAAATATCGCATTTTAAGTATAACACAAGTATACATATATATTCACCACTATTATATATATTTACTAACACAGCACCCCATGGATACACCTGTAGTGCATTGCATACTCTTCTATCATGTCCCGGTACATCTCGTAATCCACTACAAAAAAAAGTAACTTTTGAAACAGTGGCCTAACTGTCCCAAAAAGATGGTTTATCCGTCTCAAATACTTTTTGGGACGCTATTTGGGACGGGTAGAGGGGGTATTTTTGATAGGGGTTATAAATATTTTTTGTGACCCCATAGCCGTCTCAAAAGAATTTTTTGAGATGGGATTAGATCCGTCTCAAAAGGTCCTCATTTTATAAGACTCTTTTGAGACGGCACGACAGCTGTCACAAAAGAGTGTTTTTGAGATGAGAATTAATCTGTTTCAAAAGGTTACTATTTTAGAAAACCTTTTTAAGACGACAACATAACCATCTTAAATATGTTTTTAAGACAGTTTTAACCATCCCAAAAGAGGTGAATGGATCTTAAAATTTTTGCACCAATATATTATGGACAATAAAATCTATCGCTAAAGTTTCATATTAAATTGAATTACATTTAAGACAACACAAACAACGAATAATAATAAACTGTAATACATAAGATGATTTTCAACCAACATAACGAATCATTTTCATTCAACAATAGTTAGAGTGCTTACAACCATCTCGAAATATTCATCAAAACAAAAATTTATGACACTAAATTCAAATATTTGACTTGACAACAAAAATACATTAATTTCTTATACTCCAAAACATAAAATGTTTTTATCAAAGTAATTCTGCAACATTAAATCATACGACCTCCAAAACCACTGATTAAAATTTGTATGTTCTATAAAAATTGTCTCCTGCACAAAAAAAAAAATATAGTGTCAATTGTGTCAAAATTAATACCACAATCATCAACAATACAGTGTGCAAAATGAATCAATATAGTTATTCTTATCACAAGCAATATAAATATTTAACTACTATTATTTTTTTTAAATTTGACAGAATCTCATTTGTTTATTCATGAAAACCACATGTAGTCAACCTGTTTTAAATATTAAAATTGATTCTACGAATAATATACACCATCCAATATAAATTATTTACCACCACCATAATAATTTTTCACCACCACAGAGAGTTTTCACCACCGCCACTGAAAATTTAACTTTAAACTAGAATTTTCAACATGAATCTCTCTCTCTCTCTCTCTCTATATATATATATATATATATATATATATATAAGTAATTATATGTATGAATTATATATTATTACCTAGTCGGACTGAATCGTTAAGGTAATGGAAGCATGATGAAGGGTGCATATCATTCTTCATCTTTAATAGAGCTTGTTGGTTGCAACGATGACGACGCTTCAACATCATGGATCTGTATATTTGCATTTATCATATTAAGAAGTCACATTTCAATTATATATCACATTTCAACATCAGTTATATATCAACTACAAACTAATCAAACATGAAAAAATTAAATAAAAGGATCGATCATTACCTTAAAATGACCATGTTCATTTAAAAATAATTTCCACTAAATTACTACTCCTTATAGGAGTCTGAAATTTCTGTAGGTGTTTAGATTATTAATTTTCCCATGAGATTTCATTTTGAACAAGTTTTTCCTTTGAAGCTTGAGTTATTCGTACTAATTAATACACCAGCACATATACACTGCATTATACCACTTTAGCAGACACATAGATGCATAGCAGATGCACGATTAACACAAATGCATAGCAGACACACAGATGCATTATTCCACTTAGGGATGCACGATTAACAGAAATAGGCAGACACACATTGGTTAAATTTTTTTTCTGAAAAAGAATAATGTATAGTAGGCATATAATAAGGTCTAACACAACTAACATTGGTGAAAAAATATAATTTGTTTTTTTTATCTCAAACAACAATGTGTATTGAAACAAAAGATAAAATTACAAGAACGATGAAGCACAAGTCCACCCAAAGCTACTAATCAACACACTCACATAAACACACACCGCTGCTAAACAATAACACACACACACACATGTATGTAATCACATATACACCTATGTAGTACCAAGCTATCAGCAGCCCCTGCTGCTACACTAGGTAGTGTGCACACACAGATATATAGCAGCAACACACACACTACATAGTAGGTCGAGGTTCAAAAAGGATCAAGAACCTGTAGGCGGTCTGCCCTGCACCTCACCAATCTGGTAGGTTCCCAAACAATGGTCCATTGACCTTGAAAGGCCCACAATGAGTCTAATCCAAAGTATAGTCCAATGCCAAGGGTCATCCAATCGTGTTGATGTCTAAAATGGACCTTAGGTACCTCATTCCCTTTGGAAGGGAGAATGGGCACACTACCCTATATGACCTTCTTTGTAAAGAAATTTGGGAAATGTTCAAATATACCAATAGGTCTTTTAACACCAATGAAAAAATTTAAAAAGAAAATTATATATCTTTCCTTTAAAGATTAGATGAGAAATGGTGAATTTACAGAAAACGTAAGTGAGTCTTATGACAAGCTTTACAAAATTTCCATAGGTTGTAGAAAAAGAACATTAAGTTGGCAACAAAATTCAAATTTGTTGACAATGACAGAGTCAACCAAGTGTGACCTTAATTTTCTAAGTCATCTTAATAAAAATATGGATACTCTTCTTGAAAGTTTCAATATTTTGAAAGTGAGAGCCGATGTAAAATTATGTTCGTGCCTAATAAAAATTAGGCAGTATCTGACACTATCTTAACGATATGTGCTTAAAAAAAATTATGAGTTGTGCATAACCAGTTATCTGACATTATCTTAACTTCTGGTATGATTAATTTAAAGCAATTATTGGTCAGTGGGAAAGCTTCTTGGATGGCGTACCTGGACATATATTGTTTCGATGCTTATGGTTCCCTTTTTTATACTGGATTACTCTCTACAGTTGGTGCATTATCTCATTTACAAATCCCGGTAGTTTCTGTTAATGATGATGGAAGAGTAGTGGTTATTTCTGAGGAAAATGAGGGAGGAAAAAAGGAAGCAATAAAGATAAGAGAGCTCAAGTTGAGTAGCATACCGTTCTCCTTAACATGCAAACTTCATAAGAAATACATCCTTGTGGATCCCATGTCTGAGGAAGAGTCCATCGTGGATACACTTGTGAACGTGGTATTGGATTCGTCTTGTCAACTTGTATCTCTTTACAAGCCAGGGGAACCAGTTCTTGCCTACACATCAGTTGTCCAAGATTGCATTGCGCACATACGATTGAGTCGCAAGCGCATCTACCGTTGCATCTGTATAAGGTACGAACACTTATTGTTATGAAAAGTTCATTTATTAAAAGTCTTAATTTTGATCAATAATTTCATAAACAACATAATAATATTGAGAAATGTTTGTTTTGTAGATGGGGCACCCCGTTGTATAGGCGGGAAGCACCCCGTTGTCTTTTTCGGTTATTTTCTAGTTATTTTTTTATTTTAGTTTGTATATTAGGTTGAGGGTAATATTTCAACGCACTCCTTCCCTTTCTCTCTTTCCTATAAAAGAGTTGAGTCTTCTTCATTCTGTTCTATATGGACCAGATCAGGGGAAATAATCGATTTGTATCAATTCAATTTCATATTTATGAGAATTCCTTTCTATTCACTTGACCCACTCTTTATGGATTGTTAGTGTAAATCAAAACAGTCCTAACCAAGTTTCCAGTTAAAATGGTTGATCATTCTACAATTCCGATTTCCAACTATTATGCTGGTTGTTCAGCTAAAAGAATTAAATTATAGGGGCTTAATCATTATTGTATACACTTCATATTATTGTATAGTTACCAATATGATAGCTGAAGCAATTTTTTTCCCCGAGTATAATGCAATGATATTAGGACTAAATCTAATGTAGTATATTAGGACTAAATCTAATGCAATGTACACAGATACTGATTTTCATAAGAAACTTAAAAACTGGGTGTTGGAGAATACCCCAAAAGCAAACTATTGAGCAAGCAACCTTCGTAAAAGCTGGATGTCGAAGAATCATTGAAGCACTAATCATAAGTCATAAGAAACTTACCCATGAGGCGATCTTAAACTGAGGGAGCTTGCTCAATAGTTTGCTACTCCATAACACCCAGAGCTTTCCTTGTAAGCTCATAGCCTATAAAGTTTATAGCAGCCAATGGATCAACCCAGAAGAACCTGGGTACACCTCCTTTGAATAATCCAAGGGGACCCTTGTGATGAAGGATGGACAAGTCTACAATGGACATTGACATGGATTGGCCCTGAGTAGCAATCATTGTTCTAGTTTTAATCACATTGAATGGGGATGTTAAAATAGTAGTTAGCCCACCAGTTATAGCCCCAACAACAATTGTTTCCCATGTCAATGTCCATTGTAGAAACTTAAGATATTCTGAATAACCTTTTTGGATTCAGTATAAAAACCTAAGCCTGCAACATAGAAAGGAACCTCACGGTAGAGTGTGGAACCTCACGATAGAATGGGCAAAGTGATCAAGTGTTGCATCCTTATCAATTTTTGACCACTCCCAATAACAATAGCTGACTGTATACGACCCATAACATTATCACAAGGATCGTGGTAAGTAGAGGTCTTAAGCAAAGCTGATACAATTTGAGGGGAACAATGACCTGTGTCCAAAACATCCACTTGTGACGTCTCAAAAAAATTTGTGGAACAATTTTCTTTACTTGTACACTCCCCAATAACAATATCAGACAAAGTAGTGGACTGAACTGGTTAAAAACAAGTACCTATTTTCAAAACAAGAAGGGGTACCATGTCATTAACATATGGAGTATAATCGTGGCATGTGGTAGCACTATGCAAAGTAGGAGTATTTTGAGGCATACCTATCTCCAAAAAATGTGTGTGTCCCATACCAACAATAGTAGGAGTAGTATTGTGGCAGATATGCGTCCATGCAGAATTAACCAAGCCAATTTAGGCATCTGGTGTAACAAAATTAATAGTCGGCCCATATTGAATGACCTTATCAAATTGTGACGTGTCCAATATGTTAGAGGGACAAAGAGAAGTCAATATTGTACCACACTTATTTAAAAATACCGACCGTATATCAGTAGGGCTATAAGTTTGACGAGAATAAATATTAGGAGCCATACCCTGAGTATGACCCACATCATTAGCACATGAGGCATCAATGTGGCAAGAATTAACCTTATTCAAAGGTGTAGCAACACGGGAATCCAGGTTGTTGGCCAACAAATTGGTATGTTGAAAAAAAACTGCTATTTCCATTTAACGCTAAGAAAATATACAAGAATCACAACATGGGAAAATATATCCAAAGAATCCTACAAGTTTAAGTTTTGCTAAAACAACCTGTTTCTGTGTATATCTTACTAAAGAATATAAAGTTAGGTTCCGAATGATTTTATTCTTTCAATACATCAAGAATATAAAGTTAGGCTTCTACTGATTTTAAATCCTCGCTTCCGACTCACACCTTTTAAATATTGCTTCGAGGAACGCATATTTAAACATTTTACGAGTCAACTAAAGACTTGGGAGGAACTTATGGAAGCTGTTGCGGCACAAACTAAGGCAATTGTGGATTAAGTATCAAACTGGGATAATGTTCTTTTTGCATATGAGTCTGTCTGGGCTATTGGAACTGGGAAGGTTGCAACTCCCGCTCAGGCTCAAGAAGTAGATTCCGAATTGAGGAAATGGCTTCAAGCTAACATTAGTCCTGAAGTTTTTTCCACGACCCGAATCATTTATGAAGGTTTTGTGAGTGGTGTCAGCTGCAAGGAGATGTGGGCACGACCCGATGTCGATGGTTTTGCTAGTTGGTGGAGCTTTTCTCAAGACGAAATTCATTGAAATTATCAAGGCTGCTTAGGCGAAGAAAAATGCATAAATTTAGATGTTGTTCATGAGTACTAGTAGCATGTGAATACGAAAAATAGATCAACAAATTTCCAATGCAATTTTGAAACACTGTTAATACTACGAAAATAACAATATGCATAGCTTTCTAGTATCCGTAATTTTGAACAACATACATATCTTGTCATTGATGAACTTGTTTAGAGAAGATGTTTCAATGATCACAAGGAGGAGATGTTTCAATGTTCCTCTCTAAAGACAAATGGTTGCCCAGATTGTAAGGAGGAGATGTTTCAACGTTCCTCTTTAACAGAATACCCCCTGTATCGGCCATAACCCAACATTTAATGATAAAGATGTCATGGTGAGCCTCTTCACTCTGGCTTATATCTTCACCTTTGGTGTTATTAGCAATCAACACAATGCCCTTCTTGGGGTGTGTGCAATCAGGTGGTGGGCAGGTTTGACAATTTGATAAGAAACATTTTAGGTTAGTCACATAAGCCTATAAAACATGGACAATTATATGCGTACTAATAGTGTACACAATTCATTATAGTGTTGCACATACTCTTGTTAAGAGAAAATTTTAATGCATTTTTTGCATACTCTATCAGGAAAGTTTCATTATTATTTTTTCATTTTCACCCTCAAAAGCCCACCTTTAACCCCAACATGAACGTTTACTAGTTAATTTGGGAAAACCAAGAGTCCGATAAGGACACATCCTAAATACCATTTGAGCCCCAAAGAAAATACTTAGTAGTCAATTTTAAAAACCAGGAGTCCGATGAGACATGCCACTTCCTACAAGTTACTTTATAACTCTTGGGGCGTATGTATGTCTATCCGGGCCACATGATTGTTGTTTTGAGTTTTCCAAATCTATGTTCCATTTTTAATCCCAAAACAAATGTCTTCTAGTCAATTTCAAAAAATACGGAGTTTGATGAGGACATAGACACTTCGTACAAGTTACCTTTGTACCTATTGGGGAGTTTGTGCCTCTCCCCAAAAAACTCGATTGCTATTCTTAGTTTTTGTCCCTTAAATCCTATTACCCCAAAATAAGCATAAACTAATCAATTTCGAAAACCGAGTCTAGGGATGACACAATGACTTCTCTTAGGTTATCTTGGTACCTTTAGGGGTATCAGTGTCCCTATTTCGGCTCTTACATTGTTGTTTTCAATTTTCACCCCCAGAACGGGCGTTTAACCCCAAAAGAAACGTTTACTAGTCAATTTAGAAATCAAGAGTTAGATAAGGAAACAAATACTTCCTACAAAATTTTTTTTTCTCTTTGAATGGACATGTCTATATCTGGGCCACTTGTCTGCTATTTTAAGTTTTCACCCATAAATCCCAATTTTAAGCCCAAAATGACAGTATACTAATCAATTTTCAAATTCGGAAGTCTGATTTGGGCACGGTCACTTCCCTTAAATCACTTTCGTCTCTTTTCGGTTATTCATGCCTCTCTCCGGGACACTTAATTATTATTTTCATTTTTTACCCCCCAAAACCCACTTTTAACTCCAAAACAAATATCTACTTATCAATTTCAAGAACCGGGAGTCTGATGAGGACGCTGACACTATAAATTAATTTTGGATAACATTGGTGAATTTTTCAACGGTAATGCATGTTTAAATTAATTGGGTCCATCACATATATCACAAAATAAAATAAAATTCTAATAGTAAACTCACACAAACGAGTATATACAATCAATAATTAGCACAAACAAATATATCAATAATTCAACTAAAATTCACACAAATAAATATACAAATATTGCCATAAGTTAATCTTAAAACTACACTACAACAACCAATTGACAGTCCGAGTTTTCAATTGTCTCACCCTCAACCTCCTATCACCACTACAAATAAATTCAGTACAAAAACTAATAATATTAATCAATAATCAATAATTAAAATTACCTTTAATCTGTATCAATTCGAAGATAATATAACTTCAAAGCTCGGGATTAGATCAAATATTTAAACGCCAATGAACCCTGTCAAATATCCGTTAATGAAAAACATATTACTGCCATTGAAAGAAAATAATTATGGTATAAAGAAGAAAAACAATTAATTAATTTATATTAAAAACTTCAGCTATCCCAATAACCAACCAATTACAACAATTAGACATCCCATTACTTTTACATTACCATTTCTTTAATTTTAACAGCAACCAAGTAACGAAATTATAAAATAATAGATAACAAAAACTAATTTGATGTCTCCAACCATAAAATTCAAATTTAATAATTTCTAATTACACTTAACCCTAATTTTTGAAACCCCTACTTAGCTATCCAGCTACACCACCGTAATACCACTACAAAAAAAGAATGCGACTTACTTCTTGTCTAGTGAACCAACAAAGATGGTAGATCTAGGGGCAGGTCTAGGGCTAGGATGAGCGAGGGCAGGGCTAGGGGAGTGAGGGCGATCGTGAAGGGTACATCTAGGGAAAGAGAGAGCCGGGTGGATTAGGGTTTTTGCCGAGATTGAAGGTTGAAGAAATGACGTGAATAGGTTTTGGTTTGGTTTCCCTTTTTTTGTTTTCTTACCAAAGTAACAGAAAAGATGAGCGGGAGTTAAAAATGGTAAGGAGGGAACCCAAAAAAATCTAGTCATCTCATAAGGTAAACCTTATGAGACGGATGTTAATTTGGAGTCTCTAAAACTCATTTTTTAAGACAGATAAAATTAATGGTCTTAAAAATTATTAGATTTTAAGACCACTAATTTTATCCGTCTCAAAATGTGACTTTTAGAGACTTGAATTTTAGCAGTCTCAAAAAGTCTAGTCTTAAAAAGTAATTTTTTTTGTAGTGATCAAACAACAACTATCAGTTCGGGAATCTCCCACGAACCATATAAACAAATCACACATATTGGAGGCGAACATAGTGCACATACCTATGGGTCACGCACATACCTACGCTCCCATAGTAAGCTGACTTATCAACTCACAATTAAGTCTTCACAGTCCTACGTCCTGAGAAACAAGTCAAATATCCCCCCGAAGGTCGCTCGGGATAAGAATGGCTCTTCACAACCTCCCGCAATAGCAAGTAGCTAGGTATGTCATACACATAAGATCAAATATAGGTATACACACAACCCATCAAATCAAACGGTATACACCCAACCAAATGTCATATTCCATACGTAGTATTATCATCACTAAATACTATCAACGTATTTTTAAATTATGATATTCCCTCTCTCGTAATATATATAAGGATAATATGTCATTCGAAAATCCTTAATACATAATCATAACAAGTCCTAATTGTAATCACTAATTTTTATCCTTATAAGTTCCATATCATTATAACTAATATCGTAAGTATTTATCACTTAATACTCTTGACGCATTTACAATTACGATTATCTCTCTCTTTTGGTCATCATGGTAAACTCACCGTCCCAAATATTTTAATCATTACACCTAAACAACTACCAATAATTCTGCATTATTTTGGGTTCATTTAAAAATCCATTAATAAATTCCATGCTGTATGATATAAGCCATTCCCATTCACAAGAATAAATACTGAACATTAATCAAATACTGAAATAATGAGATTAGATGAAACATTTCAGTTCAAAGTCTACACAAATAGAATCATAATACTCAATCCAACATGAAAGGAAAAGCTAATAAGAAAATACAATCTCTGAAATAACTTAGGTGGAAACGGGTGACACATGCCCTAACTGAAATGTCTGAACTAAGAACTGAATGAAAAGATAGCAGTGTATAGTATCAATAACCTACAGCTTCCACAACAACTGCAACTCGTCTCTATATATATATAGCAAAAGAGTGAAGAGATGCAAGAGAGGTGTCAGAGCTAGATGTTTTTAAGAAGATTTATTAACACGGGTTTAGAATTGCATTAAAGCAAGTATTATATGCATGTTAGTTCGAACTCTCACATGATATTCTCACCTATCAACTAGTGTTCATGCCTAACGTACATCTAATCCAACCTAGCTATCTGACACACGTCTAACTAGGAAAAAGACTTATCCTTTTAGTTACCCCTCGTAGTAGTATTCCGTATTTGATCTCATGTTTGAACATTTCAATAGATCCATATAAAAAAATCAACTCAAAATAACATTTTTTGCTATTTTAAAAAAAACGGTCAAGCTTTTGCAGTTTTAAAGTGCTTTTTTATGTGGGTCAAACTCTTTTATATGGGTCTATTGAAATGTTTAAACATCATAAAAAAAACTGAACTCAAAATCATTTATAAAATGGGCCTATTTATCATTTTAAGTAATTGTTATCACACTAAAGTCAAGTATTCACTATTTACGTTATTGAAGATTTCACTACCTTAATAGTATGCAATTATTGCATTGTAGATATACCACAAGCATATATATATATATATATATATATTGACACAATCTTAATAGCCTACAAATATCGCATTGCAAGTATAACACAAGTATACATATATATTCAGCACTATTATATATAACTACTAACACAGCACCCCAAGGATACACCTGTAGTACATTGCATACTCTACTATAATGTACCGGTACATCTCATAATCAAAAAAGGACTATCGGTTCGGAAATCCCCCACAAACCATATAAACAAATCACACATATTGGAGGCGAACATAGTTGACATACCTATGGGTCACGCACATACCTACGCTCCCATAGTCAGCTGACTTATCAACTCATAAATAATTCTTCACTGTCATACGTCCTGAGATACAAGTCAAATATCCCCCCGAGGGTCACTCAGGATAAGATTGTCTCTTCACAACCTCCCGCGATAGCAAGCAGCTAGGTATTTCATACACATAATATCAAATATAGAATACGCACAACCCATCAAATCAAACGGTATACACACAACCAAATGTCATATTACATACATAGTATTATCATTACTAAATACTATCAACCTATATTTAAATTACGATATTTCCTCTCTCGTAATATATATAAGGATAATTTGTCATTTGAGAATCCTTAATACATAACCATAAGAAGTCCCAGATGTAACCACTAATTTTTATCCTTATAAGTTCCACATGTTAATAACTAATATGATAAGTATTTATCACTTAATACTCTCGACGCAATTACAATTATGATTATCTCTCTCTCTTGATCATCGTGGTAAACTCACCATCCCAAATATTAGAATCATTACACCTAAACAACTCCTAAAAATTATGCACTATTTTGGGTTCATCGAGCACTAGTTTTCCTCACTCAAATTGATTGTTTACCCAAATAGGGGCAAAATAGGAAATTCTCTAAAATTTAAAAATCTCGCTCGAACCAGACTAATATCTCGCTCGAATGACATACACATGTCGATCGATCGAGCTTCATGCGACAACTCTATCTCGCTCGAACGACTTCGCACGAGATACTGGTCTCTCTCGAATGACTCACTTCGCGTGACTTCGCGCGACATCTCACGACCTTGGCTTTTTCGTCCCCTACCTCGAGATTCAACATTTTCCCACCATTTTTACTCCTAAAAACTCCGCCTGTGTCATGCTTAACTTCTTATTTTTTGACACTGTCGGTCCCAAGCCCGGAAAAAGGAGGAGGGTTGCGTTAGGTAGCTGACAGCCAGCGTAAAACTTTGTTAGATCCTTACGAACATGAATCCTATAAATATACGTGCTAATGCTAGGACATTCCCCTTAAGCGATGAGTTGCGCCTGCCACCGGGTGTCTCAAAAAATTGGCAAGGGGCGTTGTGCCTGCCACCGGGTGTCCTGAAAAATAGGCAAGGGGCGTCGTATCGGCGCCCAGATGCGACGATAAATACGCAAGGGTTCTTGCAACAAGCTAGACGTATGCGGGTAATGAAGCTAGTCCAGCATACTAGACTTAGGTTAGCATCTTGGAACATAGGGACTATGACAAGAAAAGGGATGGAGTTAGTAGATACCATGATAAGAAGAAAAATTAACGCAGCTTATTTACAAGAAACTAAATGGGTCGGTGAGAAGGCTAGAGAAATAGAAAATACAGGATTTAAATTATATTATACAGGAAAACATAGAAATAAGAACGGAGTTGGAATAAGAGTAGATAAAAACTTTAAGGACGATATCGTAATTGTTATTAGGAAAGGTGATAGACTTATACTTGTAAAATTGGTATTAGGTGAAAACATAATTAATATTGTTAGTGCTTATGCACCTCATGTAGGATTGGATGAGCACACTAAAGTACAATTTTGGGAACAAATGGATGAACTAATTCAAGAAATACCCCTAGGTGAGAAAATCTATATAGGTGGAGATTTTACTGGCCATGTAGGAGAAGATCGTGTAGGATATGAGATAGTGCATGGAGGACATGATTTTGGAGATAGGAACGACGGGTGAGAGTCTATCTTAGATTTTGCGATGGCTTATGATTTTGTACTAGTAAATACATGTTTTAAAAAGAGGCTTGAACACTTAATAACTTATAAAAGTGGAACACATAAGAGCCAAATAGATTTTTTTATTACTAGGAAAGGAGACTGATTAACGTGTAAAGATTGTAAGGTTATCCCGGGAGAGAACTTAACCTTACAACATAGGATAATGGTGTTGGATATAAATATTAAAAATCAATCACGAGTGCGAAAAGTGAAGATTAACCCACGAACTAGATGGTGGAATTTAAAAGGAGAGAAATTAGAACTATTTAAAGATAAAGTATTAAATGAACCAACATGGAATAGTCAAGAAGAAACTAACATAATGTGGAATAAGATGGCTACATGCATTAGGAGAATATCAAAAGAAATTCTTGAAGAATCGAAAGGCAAAGGGCCACAGTCTAAAGAAACTTGGTGGTGGAATGAAGAAGTACAGAATATAGTAAAAATTAAAAGGTAGTGCTTTAAAACATGGAAAAAAATTGAATTGAAGAGGATTTTGAGAAATATAAATGGGCTAAAAAGGAAGTTAAGAAAGTGGTAAGAGATGCTAACTTAAAAGCGTATGATGATCTTTATACAAAATTAGGAACACAAGAAGGGGAAAAAAGTATTTATAAGCTTGCTAAACTTAGGGATAGGAAAACAAAAGATTTTAATAACGTTAAGTGCATCAAAAGTGATGATTCGAGAGTCCTAGTCAAAGATGATGAAATTATGGAAAGATGGAAAAACTATTTTAAGAGATTATTAAATGGAGATAATGGGAGTAGATTAGATATAGAGGAACTTAGGGAGACTCGAGAAGGTTTATTTTTTCGTAGAATTAGGACAACAGAGGTCAGGATTGCTCTAAAAATATGAAAAAAGGGAAGGCTTTAGGACCAGATGGTATCCCTATTGAGGTTTGGAAGTGATTAGGGGAGGATGGAGTATCATGGCTTACAAAATTATTTAATAGAATTTTAATGACTAATAGGATGCCCAATGAATGTAGAAAAAGTATTTTAGTACCTATTTATAAAAATAAAGGGGACATACAAAGTTGTTCAAATTATCGTGGTATTAAGCTAATGAGTCATACAATGAAACCTTGGGTGAGAGTGATTGAATATAGATTGAGATTGAAGACAAAAGTATCTGAGAATCAATTTGGGTTTATGCTTGGAAGGTCAACAATGGAAGCAATCTATTTATTGAGGAGATTAATGGAGACGTATAGAGAGAAAAAGAAGGATCTTCATATGATTTTTATAGATTTGGAGAAGGCGTATGATAGGATACACAGAGATATAATATGGTGGGTTCTACATAAAAGAGGAGTGACTCGCAGATATATTGACGTGATCAAGGATATGTATGATGGTGCGATGACTACAGTAAGAACATCAGCTGGAGAAATTAGTGAATTTTCAATTACGGTAGGGCTACACCAAGGTTTAGCATTAAGTCCTTATCTCTTTGCGCTTGTTATGGATGAGTTGATTGGACAAATACAAGATGAGGTGCCATGGTGTATGCTATTTGCAGATGATATTGTTTTAGTTGATGAGACTGAGATGCGGATAAATGCTAGGTTGGAATTGTGGAGAGAAACTTTAGAAACAAGAGGATTTAAAATAAGCAGAACTAAAACAGAATATGTGGAGTGTAATTTTAGTAGTAATAGGAGGATAAATGGAGATGTGGTGAAATTGGAGGGTCAAGAAATACCTAGAAATGACCATTTTCGTTATTTAGGATCGATTCTATAAAAAGATGGAGATATTAGTGATGATGTTACGCATAGGATTAGAGCAGGCTTGGTTAAGTGGAGAAGTGCGACCGGCGTTCTGTGTGATAGGCGTATACCTTTGAAGTTAAAAGGAAAATTTTATAGGACGGCCATTAGACCCGCCATGTTATATGGGACTGAGTGTTGGGCAACCAAGAAACAAAAGGTGCAGAAAATGAGTGTGAAGGAGATGCGAATGCTAAGATGGATTTGTGGTAAAACTCGAAAGGATAAAATTAAAAATGAACAAATTCGTGAAACGATAAAAGTAGCTCCTATATAAGATAAATTGAGAGAAAATCGACTTAGATGGTTTGGACATGTTAAGAGTAGACCAATGGATGCTATTGTAAGGAAGAGTGATTTAGTTAGTATTGATGGTAACCCAAGGGGTAGAGGTAGGCCTAAATTAACTTGGTGGGATATTATAAAAAAGGACATGATATCATGTGGTTCAACCGAAGATATTGCACTGGACAGAATGGAATGGAAAATAGGATTCATGTAGCCGACCCCAAATAATTGGGAAAAGGCTTTGTTGAGTTGAGTTGAGTTTTACTCCTAAAACCTCTAAAAATGAAGCCCAAACATCCAACAATCAATACCAAACATTCTTCTAACATATATATGTGATTTCCTATAACCTAACTTCATTTAATCATCACTAACCATCCATATAATTCAAAATCCCCAATTTATTATCAAGAACCCTCATTCTTAAATTGATATACATAACTTCTAAATTAAACCCAGATTTGTTCATAGAAATCATCATAGTTTCGTCGGCATCATCTTATCTACATATGGGATTCAAATTCTTATCAAATCAGTCCTATTGAAGATATAGTTCTCCAATTTCACCCAAATTAAGTTTCACAACAGTGGTTTATTAACCTAAACTATCGCTAAAGAAAGCAAGAAATAAACACTTGCCTCGATTTCGAAGGTCAGATACATTGGTGTTATTGGTACGGATGCGCTCCCCGCGTTCCGATCTACACGATGGTGGTGGTGGTTGTGCAAGGTGGTGTACATTGACTCTCCTCCTTTGGAATTTTCTCTCCCTCACCCACTGTGGCTCTCTCTTGATTTTGATGTATCCTAACCATAATTTTCCCCAATTAGATGATATAATATTTCTCCAATTTTCATCCATTTAATTTCTCTAAAAATCCAAATTGCAAAACTATCTGTCCCGGGTGCCGTCTTGGCCTAAAATATCCCGGAGTCCAAATAAAATAATCGGGTAGAGTTCTCTGACTATCTCGACCCCTTCGGACTCAACGGCGCACTCGAAATGATCATATGAGTTATTTAAAATAATTTATCTTTTTATTCCACTCAATTAGTCCTGACATGACTCACACGTGCGTCCCGACTTAATATACCAAACTGTCGTATTTCTCTCTCACGACAAGTTAGATAAAATGGTCATTCCATATTACTTATTCTCACAATAATATTAATAATTACTAACTTCTCGTCGTGCTCGTAAATATTCAATTTTAATCCGAATTAATAATTAATTCTCGCATTTTAATTTAAATAATCCAACAATAATAATAAATCTCATAATTATTTAAATCCTCAAAAATACAGGGTGTTACAGCTGGACCTACCTATAACCCTCCATATCCCTGCCTAGAATTCACATATCAAAATCGCTTAGCAGGGTCCCCCTGGTGGGAACTATGCTCACCTTAACAGGTATGCCCCTGAGCTGATGGTGCCCTACCGACACCACTACCTCCTGTTCGGCCCTGCTGGCTGGACTCCCCTGCTCGTTTGCTCCCTTACTGATGGAAGGGATGGTCCTGGCAATGTAATAGGGTGGCGTTGAGTACATCAGTGAAAGTACCCCACGATAGATTACCTGTGATGTGCTGACGAATCCTCCAGGTCAATCTATCCATGGACATCAGAATTTTCTTCTCTTCAGTAGGTGCCTCATTTGGAACCATAGTAAGAAGCCTCGTGGATTCATGCTCATATTCTTCCACTGCCAAACCCTCTTGATTCAGATTCAATAATCTCCGCCTCATCTCTGTCTGCATTGCAAAGGGAAAGTATTTGAGGTCGAACTGCACCCAAAATCTCTGAATAGTCATATTATCCCTCTCCTCCAAGGTGGTAGTGTATTCCCACCACTGTAAATATTTCCCACTAGCTTATAGGAAGCCATAAGCTACCTTTGAATGTCGGTACACTTGTACATGAAAACATTCCTTTGGATATCTTTCTTCCATTGGGTCGCTATGATGATGTCAGAACCGTCTGAGAACGCTGGGGGATGTGCCCTCTGAAAAGCATCCATAACCCTCTCCCATTTAGTGTGAAACTGAATTAAAATAGGCACCACAACCTATACCTAGGATGGGGCCTGCTGCACCACCGCTAAGGCTGCATTTACCGCCTAATCAATAATGGCGACAACGACAGCTACGTTAATCATTCCCTGAGCCTGAGTTGCTGGATGCTCTGGCTGGGCATTTATGTTTCTTGGGGCTATTTTCGGAGGCATCTAAAACGAGAAGGGATTTATTAGTCCGCAATTATTAGTTAATCTTAAATATCTGAAGACGTAAACGTATAAATAGTACAATTGTCCTAAAGATATGGCTCTATATCAAAGAATGCTAAGAGGAAAACATGTTAAGCCGTACAGATCCTAAAGGACACTTGAACCTAATGCTCTGATACCACCTGTGATACTCCTCCTAATTAAATACCGGGTGATCAGTCCTTTATTAAATTAAATCAAATTGTCCTGTTGGTTCATTCTTAGCATCACTGTTGAAAAATAATTTTCATTAATAATCACCTAATAATTAAGTAAGCTAAGTGTGAAAACAGTTTCCCAATTAATTATACCCAACAAAAATCCATTAATAAATTCCATGATGTATGGTATAAGCCATTCCCATTCATAAGGATAAATACTGAACATTAATCAAATACTGAAATAATGAGTTTGGATGAAACATTCCAGTTCAAAGTGTAAACAAGTAGAATCATAATACTCAATCCAACCTGAAAGGAAAGGCTAATAAGAAAATACAATCTCTGAAATAACTTAGGTGGAAATGGGCGACACATGCCCTAACTGAAATCTCTGAACTAAGTACTGAATGAAAAGATAGCAGTGTCTAGTATCAATAACCTACAGCTTCCACAACAGCTACATCTCGTCGAATGATCCACACGTCTAATTATGGTGGTGAACCTGTGGATGGGCACCTGGTATAATATATATATATATATATATATATATATATATATATATATAAAGCAAAGAGAAGAGAAATAGCAAGAAACGGATCAGAGCCCGATTTGTAAAAAATATTTATTTTAGTAAGTATTTAAAACTTCATTATTGCAATTATTATGTGCATAATAGTTCTAAACTCTCACATAAGATACTCTCCCCTCCATTTATGTGCTCACCTAGCGTACGGCTACCCTAACCTAGTTCTCCAAATTATACTCAACTCGGTCATAGAAATATACTACTGATTTGAGCTCTTAAGAGAAACCCGTATCACCCATACAATACGTTATTTAATACTTCACTCCTATTAAATGTATTTTATATTCTTTGTTCTAGTAGTAAGTACTTTATCCCCTGAAGTTAACTTATTTACCAACATTTACATATTTGCTAATTTCACACATTAGGATTTATTCACAATTATTTATATATATATATATATATATATATATATATATATAAAGAGCAAGGGTCTTTTTACTGTTTCATAAGAGGATAAGATCTTTAATGGTTTAGATTTAGTCCAACAAGGCACGAAACTAACGATCTGGATCAAAATTCAACCACGTTTGGCTACCACCCTAATTCTGACATATTATACACCATCACAAAAATCTATCACCTTTTACTTAAAAAAAGGATTTACGCTGCTCGATGAGGATGGTACGAAGTTACTTTAATTTGAATATATCACCTCCACATCAGACATCATCACCAAACCATCACACTTACGCAACAGTTCTCTCAAATCAAACAATACACATCTAAAACCCCATTTACAACACCAAAAACTTAACAAGCTCAAACCCCAACTTTAATTCCAACCCAATATTCAATTAATGTTTTTGCCTCAAAAGTTGTGTACCTCGAAATACTTCTGCCGCTGACAAGCTTTTAAACCTCCCTTTTCACAATCTATTTCTTTAGTCTTACTCTCTCTCTCTCACACACAACTACGAACTCTCTCTCTCTCAACTAAGGACACCACCACAATCCCCCATGTCACCATTAACCTCTCGGTTCGGTAAGAACCATCCATGGTATTTTCCCGGTCTCTCTTAACACTCCTTATCCATCTCCCTCATATATTGTTTCATTTCAGATATGTTGGCAACGACTTTATGTCGTAGAAATCGGGTTAAACTTTGTTTTTGGTTTAAAATCATGTTTTGTCAGGCTTGAAAGTCATTTCATTCTTTCCATTTTATTTTTGGCGGGTTTAAAATCATGTTTGTTCTTTGTAGAGAATGGGTTGGAAAGTTTGAATCACGTTCTCCATTTTTTTTTTCTTTCTGAAGCTAAAGGCAGGTTCGGTAATGGGGAAAAGACAGCAGGGGGTGGCCGGGTTATGGGGTTGTGTTGGTTCAGGCGGGTTCGGTTGGGTTTGATGAGGTCTATGTTTCGGGTATACGGGTAGCAGCTGTTGGAGGAGTATCAGGTGCGAAATTGGTTTCGGGAACCGGGGCAGGGATTGATGGGTTAGGATGTTGCTATGGGTTGAATGGGTTGAGGTTAAATCTGAACAGCGGGTTAATAGTGGGTTAGGTAGAAGGTTTTGGGAGGTCGGGTCGTTTGTTCAAAACTCAACTTGATGTAATTTGTGCTCCATCTGTGATGTTAATTACTGTGAGGCTGTTGGTTTTGGCAGCTAGAGATCTTTGATTTTCCAGTGTCGGTCTGGCATAACCCTATTGTTTGGGTCTCGTGTTGTACGTTTGGTTCGAGTAGAACCCCATTGGATTTTTATTGTAGGTTAGTTTTTTATTATTTATTTTACATAATGTTGGGGTTGCTGTTTTATGGGGGTGTTTTATTATTTATTTTATCTAATCCCCATTCTTGGACCAGGAATGTTAATTTTTCAAGTTTTCAAGTCAAATAAGCCTCATGTTTCAAGATTGTTAATCTAATACCCCCTTGATAATGTTTGAGTGATTTTTTCACAAGCTACATGAAGCCACGAGCCTTAAATATGCGAGATGAGTATTAAACACTCATCTCAAATCTTAACTTTTGTTGATGCAGGTTTAGCTTATGCCAGACTTAACTTATGAATTTTACTCACATTTTAAGATAAGTAAGGGTCCGTTTCATACACATTGGGCAAATTTTGCTTAGATAAATATTTTTTTCTCACATTAGACTATCAAACACCAAATGAGGTAAAACAATTTTTTATGTAAAACATTTTAATAACACGTTTTCGTCCATATTATCATATATAATAATAAAAAATAAGTTTTTTTTTTTAAATTTCGTCCCAAGTTTAATTTAATAAAAAAATATTTTTTTCTTTTCTTTTTACTTCCCGTTTTTATTTATTAAAAAAGTCACAAACTATATATAGAAAAAGTTTTTTACCCCAAAACTATTTATTAATAACAGTTTTTACATTAAAACAATTTTTTAATTTTTACATTAAAACAGTTTTTATATTAAAATAATTTTTTGCATTAAAATAATTTTTACATTAAAACAGTTTATTATTTTATACATTAAAACAATTTTTACATTAAAACAATTTTTTATATAAAAACAGTTTTCACATAAAAAAAATTCATTTTTTACATTAAAACAATTTTTTACATTAAAACAGTTTTTTACATTAAAACGTTTTTTATGAAAAAACAGTTTTTGCTTTAAAACAAATTTTAATTTAAAACAGTTTTTTTTAACTATTTAAAACAATTTTTAAAATATTCATAACAGTTTTTTTTAATTATTTAAAATAGTTTTTAAATTGTTTTTTAAAATATTAAAAGCGTTTAAGAAGTTAGAAAATTTGTTGGTAAATATTTTTCATTAATATAGCAAATCAAAATTTGCCAACATGTTATGCATATGAGGTGTTCTACATTTTGTTATCAAACACACTAAATTGTAGGCAAATGTCATATTTGTCAACTTATTTATCATTTGTCAGAGCAAATAATGTTATCAAACGGACTTAGATTTTTAAAACTCAAAGTTTGAAATGTTATAATTAAAAAATAGTAATTGCAAATCTAATCTTGATATTTCAAAGACACAAATGCACCTTATTAAAGCATTAGATCGATATGTTAATTGTGCCATCAACACGGGTTAGACCTAGCCATTAATAGTAAGTGTACCATCGTGCCATCCATATGATAATATGTTACGTATCGTCAAATTGATATTTTTCTTGGTAGCATACCATGAGGTGTTCGGCAAAACTGATATTTAAAACCATGGGATGATCAACAATATTTGTATTTGTACTGTTGGCGACACGTTGAAAATACAAAATATCGCGGGAATAAATTTATTATTGGAATAAATTTATTGCTATGTCATCGGCACGGGTACAAAATTTCACGGGAACAAATTTATTGTCGTGCCTTTAGGCACGGGCATACCCTAGTGTATATATATATATATATATATATATATATATATATATATATATATATATATATATATATATATATATATATATATATATATATATATATATATATATATAGTCAAATCATCCCTATACATTTACATATTTACATCGTTCGCTGCATAAAGGACAACTTGTTCGGCGTTTCTCACGAACCATAAATCTCATAACAAAAATATTGGAGGCGAGCATACTGACCAGCTAAATGGGTGACGTACATACCTACGGTTCCATTCAATCGTCGAAACTATCCTACATAACAGATTGCACGTATCCAAGTTCATATGCTCTGGGTATAAGCCAAATATCCCCATATCGGGTCACCCGGGATAATACTGTCAACTACACGAAACATCTGCTTGATAGAAAGCAGCGTAGGTATGCTATACACACAATAATGAAAAACATATAATAATAGGCATTCTCGAAGCCTTACAAAAATTTAGGTATTCACCTAACCCATATATATATATTTCTATACGTAGTATATTTCTGTTTACTACTTACATAATTTACTCGATTATTCACACTCTTGAAATTCCCAATGTTAACTCCCCTATTCAATACTTAAGGTATCTTTCTTGGATTACATCCCAATTAATTCATCACAAATCAGTTATAAAATCCAAAATCCCCAATTTAACCATTTAAAACCCCAGTTCATCAATTTTCATACGAAAAACGTCAATTTCAATTTCATCCATCATCAGTACTCATAAATTTGGGATTTCTAAACTATCTACATGAGGGATTCATCCTATTTTAATCTCTAGATTTTAATAAATGTCATTAATCCTCCAATTTCATCAAGACTTGTGAATTAAATAGTGAATGTAATACACCTACACTAATATGATCATTCTTGTTGCTATATATTGCAAGAATTAAACTCTTGCCTTAATTTTGACGGTTTGATCCGCTGTTGATCTGGGTGTTAGTGCATTCCTCGTCTCGCGATCTATGCTTTGGTATAGTTTTTGGTGTGTGTTCTTGAGTTAGGCACCAAGAACTCCTATGGCTTCTTCTTCCTTCCTCTGTCACTTTGTCTTTTCTCTTATGTAGGTTTAGAGTTGATAACTCCCCACTAAACCATGTACCTCTTTATTTAATTTCTTAATTTTCGTCAATAATATTACTCCAAAGTTTCAAAGGACAAAAATACCCTTACGGGGTGCCGATTAAGCCTAAAATTACCTCGGAGTCCAAATAAAATGTTCGGGTAGAGTTTTATGACTATCTCGACCCTTTCGGACTCAATGGTGTACTCGAAATTACCATACGAGTTATACAAAAACAATTTATCTTTTTATTCCATACAATTAGTCCCGACATGACTCACACGCGCGTCCTGACTTAAAATACCAAACTGTCGCATTTCACACTCCGACAATTTATAAACATGACATAATTTCATATTACATATACCCACGGTAATAATCAATGATTTCCATCAATAAGTATTAACCATTGGCATGGTAATTAATAATTTTTTTAAATTCAGATTAATTAACAATTAAATTTCCCGACCTTGTGAATTTAATTAATCCAACAATAACAAATAATCACATAATTATTTAATATCTTGAAAATGCGGGGCATTATAATATCATTACTCCTGTTTTCGTAGGGATGGTGTATTTGGCGATAAGGGGACTACCCCCGCCCCACACACGGTGGTGCAGAACAACCAATGACGAAGATATATTGTTGATCCTAGGCGTCTCCGTCATGAAAAACTGGTCCAGAACTGTCGAGACAAACAAGCATGTGACGAGGAGGAGTATTAGGAGACATTTGAGGTTTATGGAAAAATAATTCACCCAGGCTCGACCTAATAGGCAAAAAGTGCTCTGCTAACCCCTGATGGCCGACTAAGAATTTTAGCATTTGAAAGACTCAATATAAGGTCAACCTTATATCATCTGGACCTAAGAGGAGATGGGCGAGATTGAAACGCTTGCTCTCATAGTATTTTTACGTCCATAGGAGATGCTAAACATTGTGACCACAATATCATGCAAAGCCTTGATAGGGAGGAAAAGAGAGAAGTCCACAACTGAAAGAGAAATATCAGGTGAGATCCATCACGACTTGTAGTTACGGTGTAAGGAGGTGATGATAATGTCATTGCTGAAGAAAGTTCTCGGAATAACTACATTCAAAGGATATAGGAAAAGGTCGACACTCTTATCAAGAGTCGAGACCTCGATCGACGAGGTTACATGGAGGGGTCTCCTTTTGTCACAGAGATCATAAATTACATTACTCCTATAAAATTCAAGCCTCCTATTATGAGTTATAAGTATAATAGGAGTTCAAACTCAGTACATCAAATAGAGATGTACCAATAAGCGATCGATATCTACTCTATACCTGATAAAACGAAGTGTAGGGTGTTTCCTAGCACCCTCACAATTGCTTCTCATATATGGTGTACACCCTTGCTCAAAAACTCCATTAACAACTTTAAGCTATTAGCAGAGAAGTTTATACATAAGTTATGATTTGGCATGAAGCTGCCAAAGAAGGTAACTCACATTTTGAATGTGAAATAAGGAAATAACAAGGCTCAGAGAAACTGCATTTCTTATTTCAACAAAGAAAAATTTGAGGTGGAATATTACAAGGAAAGTATTTCTATGATAAAGATCCTCTAAAACTATGACTGAACTCCTGGCTTCGGTCGGGAGGGTCATGAATGTGAATTAGGCCACGACAACCAAAAGGGGATGTAAAAAGGAGTCCGCTGGAAATAAGTTCAACTAGTCAAAAGATAAGGAAAGAAAGAATATGTTAGCTAAAGATATATTTTCTAAGTATACTCCTTTGAGAGTGAGCCCTGACTTGATTCTTAATAAGATTAAGGACAACAGAGTACTTCAACGGCCAGAAAAGCTAAAGTACCCTCCTCACAAGAGGGATAAGTGCAAATGATACGAGTTTCATCAGGACCATGGGCATATGACTGACAAGTTATTTACCCTAAAGGATGATATAGAAAAATTAATGAAATAGGGTAAGCTACAGAAGTATATAGACAAGAGTGGTGACAAGGATGATTATACAAAAAAGTGCCATTGGAGGAAGAATGACAATCCTAGACGAGAAGTCTAGGTTAATGATGATAGCGGGGAAGCTGACCTCAACCTTCCAGCAAAAATCTTTGATTCAAAAGGTCAGCTACGTATGATCTTATTTTATGTGAAGATGATCTGCAGAGGATTAGCAGGTGGTGGAATAGTGTCGGCTGACAAAAAGGCACATGTGGTGGCAACCAAAGCAATGCCAAAATGGATGGATGTGAGTTCAGAAAAGGCCGAGCTGAAACATTGGAAGCTAAAGAAGGCGACACTCAGTTTGCTGACTTTTCTAGACTTGACTTCAAGCTATTCTTGGATCCATATTTTGACCCTATAGTCATCAGTACAAGGTCACATGGGTATGATGTGTATCGAATTATTATTGATAGTGGGACCTCAGCAGATGTTATGTTTTGGAATTGTTTCAAAATATTGAAGTTGAGGAATAAAAGTCTCTTCCTTTATCAGAAACCGTTGATCGGCTTCAGGGGAGAGAAATTCCACCCCCTGGGAGTATATGAGATGAATGTATGCATGGGTACCTGGATGGGGTTCCTCACCAAGAAGATTAACTTTCTTTTTATGGATGATCATGTGTTCTCGGCCTATAATATAATTATGGGAAGAGTATCCATCAAGGAGTTTGAGTTTGTACCTTCCATGATTCACTAGATGGTAAAATTCCCAACTTCATATGTGGTAGGGGAAGTATGGGGCGACTAAGTGTAAGCTCGCGAATTCTACTTAGACTCGGCCATAAGAAAGATACCACTACATACAATATTGACACTCTCGATCTGGGAGATGAGAAAAAGGTAAAAAAGGGTGAACCGACCGAGGAGGTAGAAACCATCTTCCTCAATGAGGATAATCCGTAAAAATCCATCAAGATCGGTTCATCCCTAAAATCTAAGATCTAGGAGGAATTGATAAGGCTACTGAGAAAGAGACAAAGTATTTTTGCTAGAGCCATAAAGATATGTTGGGGATAGACCCTAATATTATCTATCATCGACTGAATATTGATTAAAAATTTAATCATGTAATGCAAAGAAGAAGAACTTTTGAAAAGGATCGATATGAGGTTATTTAAAATGAAGTTAAGAAACTCTAGACGACTGAGTTTATTCGATAAATTAAATATCCAGAATGGATGTCCAAACGTTATTATAGTGCCAAAGGTCAATGGAAAGTGCAGGATCTGTGTCGACTTCACCGACCTGAATAAATCATGTCCCAAAGATAGATTTTCCTTACCTCGAATTGATCAGATAGTTCATGCCATGGACGAACATGAATTGATGAGTTTTATGGATGCATATTCGGGTTATAATAAAAAAATTATTCATAAACCCGACTCCGAGCAAACTTCTTTAATCGAGGATAAAGGAACAAATTGTTATAAGGTAATGCCAGTCGACCTAAAGAACGCAAGGGCAACCTATCATAGGTTGGTAAACAAGATGTTTGAAGAACATATTGGGAGGACAATGGAAGTTTATATGGACGACATGTTAACAAAGAGTCTGAAGGATGAGTATCACGTGCCCAATCTTGAACATACTTTCGACACAATGGATAAATTGAAAATGAAGTTAAATCCTACCAAGTGCATTTTCGATGTCAGCGCTGGAATTTTTCCTGATGTCATCATGAATCAAAAGGATATAGAGGCCAACCTCGTAGAGATCAAAGAACTTATTGACACGCAGACCCCCAAAACCATCAAAGATGTTCAGAGACTAACGGGATGTGCTGTAACCCTTAATTGTATTGTCTCTCGGGCAACGTATATGTGCCTTCCATTTTTAAGATACCAAGGAAAGCCTTCGTTTGGGATGAAGAATGTGAGAGAGAGTTTTAGGAGCTCAAAACCTACCTAGGGTCACCCATGCTACTATCTCGGCCCATTCAGGGGGAGAAGTTGTTTCTGTACTTAGTTGTATCACAATTTTCAATTAGTCCGATCATTGTCCACAAGGATGAGGGTGTTCAAAAGTTGGTGTATTTCAATAACAAATCATTGTAAGGGACCGAGCTCAAGTATTCGAGAACGAAAAAAATAGCTTACACACTTATACAAGCTTTAAGAAAGATGAAGCCCTACTTTCAAGACCATAAAATAGTGGTTTTCACCGACATTCCCTTGAGGCAGGTCATTCAAAAACCTGATAAATAATATAGGTTAATGTCCTGGTCAATTGAGTTAGGTGAGTTTGACATCATTTACCAACCGAGGTATGCAATTAAATCACAATCTATGGAGGACTTTGTGGACTAGTTTATATGGATCGATTTCAAAAATGAAGTTGAAGAAATTGAGACACCAACAGAAGTGCTAAAGAAGGTTGTGGCAGAACCTACACTAGGCAAAGTTGTAAAATCCAGTATTGAAGGGAAAGATTTCCTATTCAGAGATGTAATTTTGTATGAAGGACCTTTCTCACAGGAAGTTCCAAGATGGAGTATATTTTTAGAATAATCGTCTTGTGAGAATGGAAGAAGCATGGGTTAATACTTTGGGCCTCGAACAAAACAAATATTGAGTATGACCCGAGATTCAATTTGAAGACATCAAATAATGAATCGAAATACGAGGCCTGCTAGTAGGTCTCTCTCTCGCCAAATCATTTAACATCGGCCAAATAATTTCTCATAGTGATTCATAATTGGTCATTGACCAAATATTTGTCCAAGGATGAGAAGATGGCTAAATACTTATCCAAAGTAAAGAAGATGATATCAAACTTTAAAGAAGTTAAATTCATGAGGGCTCCTTGACTCAAAAATAGTCGAGTTGATGCCCTATTTAGCCTAGCATCGGCTACAATAGCCCAAATTAGGTGATCAGTTCCTATTAAGATCCCACACAAGTCGAGTATTGAAGAAGAAGACAATGGACTTTTGTTTTTATTGAATTTGTTTTCAAGGGAATCATCGATGTATCCATTGATCAAAGACATTCGAGATGGTGAGATCCCAAATTTTAAGTCCTGGAGGATGAAACTCAGATATCGAGGTACAAAGTTCACCATAATTGTTGATGTACTATATAAGAGAGGGTTCTTGATTCCACTAATCAGATGTATTCACCCTACCGAGGCAGATCACATCCTACAAGACGTCCACGAAGATTCATTTCTAAGTCATATCGGAGGACAGTCTCTTTCTAAAAAGATCATTACCTAGGGTTATTGGTGGCCGACACTCACCAAAGTTGCAACCAATTATGTAAAAAAGTGTGAAGAGTGTTCGAAATTATATATTATCCCTCCCCAGCCTCATCAACATCTCTCGTCTATCACTACGCTGTGGATGTTTTAAGTTTGGGGGATTGACCTTGTTAGTCCTCTTCCTAACGCAACATGTAACTACCAATATCTGATAGTGGTTATCGACTATTTTTCCAAATGGGTAGAAACTGAAACTGTGATTTCCATACACGAAGTTAAAATGTTCAAGTTTATCTAGAGTAATATCATATACTGATATGACTTACCTCATACTCTGATATTGTATAATGATTAACATTTAAGAACTAATCATTGAAAGCCTACGGCAGGCTGGTCGGCATAAAATAATTTTTCTCAGCACCGAGCTAACCCCAAGCTAACGGTCACACTGAGGCCACTAATCGAATAATATTTGAAGGGATAAAAAAGAAGATAGAAGATACTAGGGGCCTGTGGAAAGAAGGTTTGTATGGGGTCCTATGGACTTATAGGATGACTGAAAGGACGCCGACATGAAAAACATTATTCATGCTAGAATACAGGTCCAAGGTAGTTATTCCCACATATGTTGGACTTCCCAACCACCTAGTTCAGACCTATGATGCAAAATCCAATATTGAATAGAGGTGGCTTGATCTAAACATAATTGAGGAGATATTAGAGGATGCGTAAGCACGACAATTAACGTACAAATAGATAGCGAACAAATTTTACAATAAGCGGGTAAAGCCTAGGCCGATAGCTATGGGTAAACTAGTTTTGAAGAAGTTTTGGCAAAAGCTGAATAAACACCATCCTAATTGTCATGGGTCGTACAAGGTGACTGAGGACTCCATGTCGGGTACTTATAGGTTAGAAAATTTAAACATGAGTCCTTAACCAATACCTGGAAAACCGACCGTTTGAAAACATATTATTAATAGTCATTTTTTATAAAGTGTAGCCTCTCAAAGTGATGTATCTAAGTGTTTCTTTCATTTGTAAGATAATATGAGTGATTAATGAAAATCAAAGTGTTCGATCATATTTAACCTTTTTACTATGGTCAATTGTTGCATGGTTTGATTTATATTAATATAAGAAGCATCATTTTTATGGTGAATTATCTTATAACTCACTCTCAGTGATACGAGAGTGCATAAGGAGCCTCGTCTCCAACATTCCCTTCCAATAATGCCGAGAGAGGGAATCAATGTGATAACATCACTTAGGTGGTCAGAAAAAAATTTAAAATCATTTTTATATGGTTGATTAAACATCATTCATATATAGAAATAAATGTCATAACTCTCTCGGTGATATGATAGTGTGTGAGGATTCTCGTCTCCCCCATACCCTCCCAACAACGGCGAGAGGGTGGATCAATGCATAACATCACTTAAGTGGTGAGAAACACAAGTTAAAAATCATTTGTATGGTTGCTTCAACGCTAGTTTATTACGATGCATGTAATGTATTAAAGTTAGGTGTAACCATGAGCATCATAAATAGAACACCATTCAATGGTGATAAAATAAGAAGGTGCAGACACAACACTTGATCAAAAATATAACATGGTGAGTGTAAAGAACAAAAATGATATGTATTATCAAAAGATCATCAACATTAGAAAAAAAATGTTAAAATTGTTATGTGTTAAAGACAATTGTTAAAAAAAGAGGAAGAGATGGGGAAATGGTTAAATTAGATACGGGGGTGAAGCCATAGGCAGCCACCATATAAAAGATAAAAGTCTCAGCTTCTTTTTTCCTATCAGACTCCTCATGGGCGACATTGACAGCAGTTGATTTCATCTACACCTCTCCCTCCACGCTACCGCCGTCAATTGCTTCTATGTCATCCTAGATTACGGTCTCGACCATTTTATTCTCGGTTGCGATAGCCTCAACCATCACTTTTCCAAGTTCCATACCAGCTATCGGGTCAGCAAAGTCAAAATCCTTCAAGTCCACGGCCAACATAGGCTCGACCTTATCGAGGCTTGAATATTTAAGAAGGGACCAACGACAAGCCATCTTGGCTCCCATTTTTAGGTATTAGAAACCATAACTATCAAACTCGTCATACATTTCGAAGGCTTTGATAGCATTCCTAACAGAATCGTCAACCTCGGCTTTATGCTTGAGATGGAGATCTATAATTTGGGCATTGTGGCCCTTTTTTTGGACTACCAGCTCATCCGCTTATTTCTTATCAATCTTTTCAATCGCCTACTTATGGATTAGGTCGGTGTATTTTATATATTTTTTAAAAGTTTTATTGTCCTATATGGCCTAAATTTCCCACTAAACCACAAGGAGGTTCTCCTGGATCCACTAGTACATCTGATTGATCGCTAGAAGAGACTACAAAGAAAATGAAGAGAAAGACAACACAAGACGTGACATAACTTGGGAAATCTAAAACATTTCTAATCTAAAATATTTTACCTTAGTGGCCTTATGCATGCAAAGTAACCTAGCCAAGGAGGGTCCATGACTTGGAGAAATCTCATGTCAGACTCAGCCAATATAGAGCTGACAAATTTCTTGGCCCCATTGTTATCGTCGATCAGGCGAAAATGGCCAACTGCTCCAACCTAGCAGCTAGGATGGCATCAATGGATATGGTTATGGATTAATTAAAGAAGGCTTGGTACGAGCCATACTTCATACGCTTCTTCAAGGGAAGAGGACCCGTGTGGACACCCTCAACCTTCTCTTTCCTTTTCTTCCCCCATTAGCCTGGTTGGTCCCACTAGTTATTGTTTTTTTGGATGGGGTGTGAAAGTGGGCTTATGTGAAACCCCGCCTAATAAAATACCGGGTGATCGGTCCTATATCAAATTAAAACAGGATTCCATGTTGGTTCATCCTTAGCATCATTATCGAAAACCTTTTTAAAACTTACTAACCACCTAGCATTTCAAAAAGCTGGTGCCAAATTTTATCTTATTAATTAAACCAAACAAGCGAAAATATAATGAGTCATTCACACAACTGAATTATATCAACTGAACAAATAATAAAATGACATGCCGAATAAAAAATTGGCCACCAAAGTAAATAGTCCAATACAAACATCCAACACTTGAATAAATTAATCTAAAAACTGTACTGGAAAGTTTGGGCGACATGCCCTCAATAAAACTGAAACTGATAGATGATTCCTACTCTAGGAATGAATGAACGATGCGTCTAATCCAAGATCCTTCTAGCATCCACATATGTCGCAGCTCCGTGTCCCTGGAATAAAATATCAATCCTGGCGTCCCTATGGATGGACACCTAAAAGGTTTTGAAAATAGTTTAATAGCAAGGGTTAGAACCCAAAACATCTTGAAAATATTTAGCAAGTGAATTAACTGCAGTAATTAAAATATATGAATGCGCTCCATATTTAAGTTAGTGTCGCACTCTCTTCAGGAAATTCTCACCTCCCCACTAATTTGCACACCTAACGATTACCATAACCCCACCTAGTTGCACTACCCCGTCCAACTTGTCCTTGTAATCCTCCCTTTCCTTTCCACTTGTTGTCAAGTTTTATTTATTATAAAACTACCGCAAGTGCACGGACTATTGAAATATAGCGGGTGTAAGTACAGGTCGAACCCACAGAGACTTCTTCAATCTTTATAAAGTATTGATTGTCCAACTAGACATATGAGTGTATGAAAGTGATTAAGTTTCTAAAATAAAAATAAAGACGGAATAAACGAACAAGTACAAGAGATAATATTAAATTTAGAAGAAACTAGGACGTAGGTTCCGTTTGTCAATTCTAATTAAATTAACACATCAATTTAACTCCATAATTCTGACTTTATAACAAAAAATATAACGACTGTCGTCGTGTACATTTCGGAGAATTAAACATTACACGCGCTCAAAATATTTTAACGTCTATTGAATTAGACACCTCTAGAAAATATCATGTTTTAAATTTTTAGTGTGTATTTCAGCATGAGGTATCAAAACATCTAAGTGAAAGCATAACCCATCAAAAATGACTACTTTAAATTTTTTTAAATCATGAATTTATAATTAATTTTTGAGGTTTAAAAATACACTCTCATGTAATTTTAAGCAAATAGAGATTTTTTTCTTTTCAAATTTACAACACGTAGAAATATGTACAAAATTAAATTAGCACGCATAATTTAATTAGTCATAACAAACATCACCTAAATCCTATTAATTAAACTACCCACACATTATATCTGACACACAAATACTGCAAGATAAAAAAATAATTTTCATTAATAATAATCAACTTACAAAATTTCAGGTCCAAGACTTGAATTACAATATGCAATATGCAATATGCTCCTCCAAAGTGTGCCTAAAAAATACTCACTACACAATTTTTTTTTATCTAAGTGTGTCTTTTTTTTTCACTCTCTCGTCCCTTTTTTTGCACACATGGGGTGATGTACGTAATGGGTATTTGTAGGAGTTTAGTGTAAACATGTTGTGGGAGCAGTGGGTTTGTGGGTTTGTGGGTGGTAATCTTCTTTTGGTAGAAGGAAGAAAAAAGAAAGGGGAAAAGGTTGGGGTAATGGGTTTAGCAGATGGGGTAATGGGTTTAGTGGGTATTTTTTGTAAAAAAAAATCGCCAAAAAATAGATGGGGAGGCAGGGTTCGAACCCCTGACCTCACGCAGGTCTCTCCTTCTCCCAACCATCTCACCCAACATCTATTTCTCATATAAATACACAACCAATTATATTTAACAACATATTAAAACCCAAATCTCATAATTTGCACAATAGCCCAAATCACCATAACTTCTTCATTCGGAGTCCGATTGACTTGTCGTTTGAACTGACATGACCCTCATTTTGGTCCCAACAAATTTTGAATAGTGTTCGGGTCTCGAGGTTGACTTCGAGCGTTGACCCAGGGCTTTGACTTGGATTTTCTTTTCAGTTCGAACTTTGCACGGCCATAACTTCTTCGTTTTAACTCCAATTGTCACGCCGTTTGAACCCAGGCATCCCTTGATTCAAGGCCTTCAATTTCCATGGTTGGTCCGAGTCCGAAACCAGACATTTGAATTTATAATTTAGTCCCTGAAGTTGTGTCGGTGCCCGTTTCATGCCCGAACGATGTCCTGTCATCGTCTCTTGCCTTTTAATCTTGTTAATACTCAAAACAACCTTGCACAAGAGATTAGAAATAAGTATTTAAGGTCATGAATTAAAGATGTGCGCATAAATTTTGCAAAATTACATTATTAACCCCATTTATTCTGAAATATGTATTTTTCTTTTAAATAACAAAAATAACTCTATAAACTTTTTATTGATGGTGCAACGGAGCTAAAAGGGCCTAGATTTGGGTGTAAATAATACACAATAATGCACTCATCACCAATCTAAAGCGAGTATTATTATCCATGGATTATAAGTTATCTCACTAATTAACTTTATTAATTTCCTTTAAATAATATCATATAACTGTGACACAAGTTATATAAAACAGTTACATCACACACTGTTTTATTACCTGCATATAATATTTACTACCATTATATACGTACCTTTACCACAACATCCACACATATATCATATGTATATCCATCCCTTCGAGTATACCCTCTCCGAATAATTCTCTTTAAAGTGCTATCTCACTAGGTGTGCTCACATAACCTAGTTACCCAAGTTGGAATCGCTCACCAACCTGGCCCAAAATATAAACATAGTGGAGGCGGTCATATTCCTTCCCTGAACGGGAGATCAATCCCTCATCCATAGACCGTACGCTATGATCTGTGGATATACTCACCCTACTCCTCAAGCTAGGGGATTCACCCACATCACGCAACCTCCCTTCATAGCACTAGATTATATAACTTAAATAAATATCTAGTCCCTGATATTTAATAGCACACATAAAATACACACACACACACATATATATATATATATATATATATATATATATATATATATATATATATATATATATATACTATACTATACCACACCCTATATATCTATATAATAAGGAGTAGGATGTTTTTACTGTTTGATAAACTTATAAGCTAAATAGGGGTTGTCATGAAGCCACGAACGCAAGAAATCGAGGGCTCGGATCAAACTTGAGAAAACTTGCACAAAGCTAAAAAATTTGGGAAGTGACCACTGCCTTTTAGACGTTTCTTCTTACACTCCTACTCCCCTTTCTTCTGAAACACACAATCACCCACTACGATGCTCTCACTCGGCCCTTAACTTCTCTCTCTACCATTAGCATCTCTGATCTGCATAGACTCTCCCCCACTCTACCTTAGTTTTCGTAAGTATTCTTCAATTTCAATTCTGATGTTAATTTTATTTTTCTTATTTTATTGTGCGAGTATATGAATTTATAGGTTGATCATCCCAGGAGTATTTTTGGGTTTCATTCTCCAAATCCTCTGTTGTGTTGAAGAAACCCAAACCCAGTTTTTTTATGCATTTGAGATTGTTTGCTTTCACCATTTTTTTTCTTCCACACTCACCAAAACATCGTCCCCATCTAATTTAATTTCACTCACTCATGTATAATTTTTTGCATCTCCATATATACAGATAACATGTGCTTTGGAGGAAGATATTTTGTCGAAGAACCCACGTGTATTTGGATTTACACTACAAATCTCAATTATGTTTTGTCTCTTGGGCGATTCATTGGAAAGTTAAAATTAGTTTTTTTGGGGATTTTGCATCCAGTTTTTGCTTTTTGGAAAATTCGTTGGAAGACTCCAATTAGTTTTTTTTTAATAAAAATTTGGGTAAAAATCAACATATTATCACTGGTGTAGTGTGGTGTTGAGAAAAAACATAGAATTTGAGTAAAAAATGATGTTCTTGCTAGGTATTTTTTAATATGCACTACTTATGTATGTATTTGCAATATTTTGAGGTGATGTTGAATAAATAATGTAAAACTAAATATTTGAATATCGTCAATAATAATTTAGGACACCTTGTTAAATATCTTTTTGTTGTTTGATGTCATAGTTGCATTAAAGAAGCCTAAAACATAGGAACTGTTACTCTAAATTGATATCACAATATTGGTTTTAATTTTATTACTCAGTTAGTCTTCCATTTTATTTCTTACAATGATTTAGAAGCAGGTACTTTTTTTTTCTTACTCTAAATTCTTGGGGTTTCATGATGTCTTTCTGGAAGTGATTGTAACAACCCGCGTAATTTTGGGCTATTTTAATTAATTTTTGGAAAATGGAGGAAAATAAAGTTTTTGATAAAATTATTTTTATTGCTCAAATATGTTGGTCATTATTTTTAAAGGCGAGAATTTCAAACGGTTTCGAAAACGGAGTTAAAACGGATTTTAAAATGATTTTAAGATGTTTTTAATTCTTGGAGTTGTTTTGACTTCCAACTCTTCATTTCTTTGCCTTATTTAAAGGAGTCTTTTGGATTCCAACTCTTCATTTCTTTGCATTATAAAAGGAAGTCGTGGGCAAGCCTTTTAACATACTTTTGGCACAAATTTTGGCAGTAAATATATTTTATATTCCTCTTCTTTTTATATACACATTGACCCTTGAGATTTGTGAGTTCCAACCTTAGATTAGAGGTGTTCTTGGGCTATTTTATTGGGGCTTCTTGGATGAGATTTTTTAGATCTTTTGAGTTGATCTTGAGGATGTGATCGTTGGTTTGTCATCATGGTCTGAGGTATGGGGTTTTACACAATATGCTCCTTAAATCTCGCGAGTGTCATTTTCTTTGAATTCTTATTAATTGAAGTCATATTTGAATTGTTAAATTCATTGAAATCTGGAAAATAATTGTTGAAATTATTTTGATTCATGTGGTATCATTATATTGTTGTTGAGCACGTTGTCATGAGATTTTAATATGGCACGGATGTTGGGCACCCGCCAAAATTCTTGTTTCCCGGGCTATGGCTTGATAAAGCATATAGGGATGTGGTGAGGCCTGGTGACCCGATTAAAGTGTTGTTGAGAAATTATATTGATAAATGCTTTGAGATTTGCATTTTGATTTGAATATTCGTACTCGTGTTGTTACGCTTTATTCATTGCTAATCTATATTTGTTGAGCATCTTTCCTGTCGTATTGTGTACTTCCCCATATTTTCTTTTAGTGGCGGGTTAGCGCGGATTTTGGGGTGCTATGGAGATTGATTTTAGCGATGATTGTTTGGGAGAGATTTGTATTATTTTGATGTATAGAGCTTTGGAGATTTGTATTTTTATTCGAGTTAGATAGTTGTAATTTTAATTCGAGAGACTGGTTGTAATTGAAGAGATTGAGATTAGTGGATTTATATTATTGTGGGTTTATTTAGATGCTCTATACCTTGTCACTTTGGGATTTGGATTTATTTTATCGCATTAGCGCTCCGTTCGCTCTCCCCGGGCGGGAGGGGTGTTACAAATGGTATCAGAGCTAAGGTATACGGCAACCCTCGGGTCTTGGATTTTGGGTTCATTGCATGGTTAGCAATTTTTGGAGATAGAAAATTTTAGGTGATATTCGTGTTAGGTTTCGATATTAGAGGTGACGAATTTATTTTTGGGAGACGTAATTTATTTTTTAAGATTGTTAGCCTGATTTTTGAGAGTTAGGCATTCGGCGAATTTCGAGGGCGAAATTCCATTGTTAGTGGGGAAGTGTAACAACCCGCGTAATTTTGAGCTATTTTAATTAATTTTTGGAAAATGGAGGAAAACAAAGTTTTTTATAAAATTATTTTTATTGCTCAAATATGTTGGTCATTATTTTTAAAGGCGAGAATTTCAAACGGTTTCAAAAACGGAGTTAAAATGGATTTTAAAATGATTTTAAAATGTTTTTAACTCTTGGAGTTGTTTTGACTTCCAACTCTTCATTTCTTTGCCTTATTTAAAGGAGTCTTTCGGATTCCAACTCTTCATTTCTTTGCATTATAAAAGGAAGTCGTGGGCAAACCTTTTAACATACTTTTGGCACAAAATTTGGTAGTAAATATATTTTATATTCCTCTTCTTTTTATATACACATTGACCCTTGAGATTTGTGAGTTCCAACCTTAGATTAGAGGTGTTCTTTGGCTATTTTATTGGGGGTTCTTGGATGAGCTTTTGTAGATCTTTTGAGTTGATCTTGAGGATGTGATCGTTGGTTTGTCATCATGGTCTGAGGTATGGGGTTTTATATAATATGCTCCTTAAATCTCGCGAGTGTCATTTTCTTTGAATTCTTGTTAATTGAACTCATATTTGAATTGTTAAATTCATTGAAATCTGGAAAATAATTGTTGAAATTATTTTGATTCATGTGGTATCATATATTGTTGTTGAGAACGTTGTCATGAGATTTTAATATGGCACAGATGTTCGGCACCCGCCAAAATTCTTGTTTCCCGGGCTATGGCTTGATAAAGCATATACGGATGTGGTGAGGCCTAGGGACCCGGTTAATGTGTTGTTGAGAAATTATATTGATAAATGCTTTGAGATTTGCATTTTGATTTGAATATTCGTACTCGTGTTGTTACGCTTTATTCATTGCTAATCTATATTTGTTGAGCATCTTTCCTGTCGTATTGTGTACTTCCCCATATTTTCTTTTAGTGGAAGGTTAGCACGGATTTTGGGGCGCTATGGAGATTGATTTTAGCGATGATTGTTTGGGAGAGATTTGTATTATTTTGATGTATAAAGCTTTGGAGATTTGTATTTTTATTCGAGTTAGATAGTTGTAATTTTAATTCGAGAGACTTGTTGTAATTGAAGAGATAGAGATTAGTGGATTTATATTATTGTGGGTTTATTTAGATGCTCTATACCTTGTCACTTTGGGATTTGGATTTATTTAATTGCATTAGCGCTCCGTTCGCTCTCCCCGGGCGGGAGGGGTGTTACAAATGGTATCAGAGCTTAGGTATACGGCAACCCTCGGGGATTGGATTTTGGGTTCATTGCGTAGTTAGCAATTTTTGAAGATAGAAAATTTTAGGTGATATTCGTGTTAGGTTTCGAGATTAGAGGTGATGAATTTATTTTTGGGAGACGTAATTTATTTTTTTAGATTGTTAGCCTGATTTTTGAGAGTTAGGCATTCGGCGAATTTCGAGGGAGAAATTCCATTGTTAGTGGGGAAGTGTAACAACCCGCGTAATTTTGGGCTATTTTAATTAATTTTTGGAAAATGGAGGAAAACAAAGTTTTTTTTAAAATTATTTTTATTGCTCAAATATGTTGGTCATTATTTTTAAAGTTGAGAATTTCAAACGGTTTCAAAAACGGAGTTAAAACGGATTTTAAAATGATTTTAAAATGTTTTTAACTCTTGGAGTTGTTTTGACTTCCAACTCTTCATTTCTTTGCCTTATTTAAAGGAGTATTTTGGATTCCAACTCTTCATTTCTTTGCATTATAAAAGGAAGTCGTGGGCAAACCTTTTAACATACTTTTGGCACAAAATTTGGCAGTAAATATATTTTATATTCCTCTTCTTTTTATATACACATTGACCCTTGAGATTTGTGAGTTCCAACGTTAGATTAGAGGTGTTCTTTGGATATTTTATTGGGGTTTCTTGGATGAGCTTTTGTAGATCTTTTGAGTTGATCTTGAGGATGTGATCGTTGGTTTGTCATCATGGTCTGAGGTATGGGGTTTTACACAATATGCTCCTTAAATCTCGCGAGTGTCATTTTCTTTGAATTCTTGTTAATTGAACTCATATTTGAATTGTTAAATTCATTGAAATCTGGAAAATAATTGTTGAAATTATTTTGATTCATGTGGTATCATTATATTGTTGTTGAGAACGTTGTCATGAGATTTTAATATGGCACAGATGTTCGGCACCCGCCAAAATTCCTGTTTCTCGGGCTATGGCTTGATAAAGCATATACGGATGTGGTGAGGCCTGGTGACCCGGTTAATGTGTTGTTGAGAAATTATATTGATAAATGCTTTGAGATTTTCATTTTGATTTGAATATTCGTACTCGTGTTGTTACGCTTTATTCATTGATAATATATATTTGTTGAGCATCTTTCCTGTCGTATTGTGTACTTCCCCATATTTTCTTTTAGTGGAAGGTTAGCACGGATTTTGGGGCGCTATGGAGATTGATTTTAGCGATGATTGTTTGGGAGAGATTTGTATTATTTTGATGTATAGAGCTTTGGAGATTTGTATTTTTATTCGAGTTAGATAGTTGTAATTTTAATTTGAGAGACTTGTTGTAATTGAAGAGATTGAGATTAGTGGATTTATATTATTGTGGGTTTATTTAGATGCTCTATACCTTGTCACTTGGGGATTTGGATTTATTGTATCGCATTAGCGCTCCGTTCGCTCTCCCCGGGCGGGCAGGGTGTTACAGTGATTTAGCAGCAGGTACTTTTATGGTTTGGTTACTTCCAAATCTGAATTCCAATATTAACTTACAGTTATCTTTGTTTGATTCTTTTTTTGTTGGTATCTTGGGTTCCAAATCAGAGTTCAAAACAATGTTATTTGGACTATGCATATTTGAATTGGTTGTGCACGTGGTGTATTAAGTTTGAAAATTTTTGTTTTATTGATCTCTGGTTTCTAATCTTCATTAAAAAAAAGATCTGATATAAACTATTTCTTTTGAAAGAAACTTATGTGATTCACTTGAACTCACCTTCATTTAAATTTAAAAGGAATGTATAGTCTGGTTTGTGGTCTATCAATAAGGTTGTCATTATTTTGGGAACACTTGGATTTTGTTTCTTAAAATTACTCAATGAGTTGTTATTAAATGTTAGTCATTTCACGTTTGTGTTCTATCAAATGAATTAGGTATATTAAGAAACGTAGTATTTGGTGACCAATTGGTAATATTTAATTTCTAGTCAATGGATTGGGTTTTATTGACTAGTTTAGGTTTGACACACATTTACTTTCATGTGGCATTCTTGCTATCATTCTCACTATGAATGCTATTTTGATCTAAGAATCTAAGAATGTTGTTTTGACATATATTTTTTTAGGGAAATGATGGTGATCTACATGTCATTCTCTCCAAGAGATCTTCAACTCTCTCCACTCACTCAAGTGAAGTTTCATTGTCGGGAGGTAAAGCAGAGGAAGGGGATGCAGCAGATACCCCCACTGCGACGAGGGAAGCGAGAGAAGAGATGTTCTGTTAGGTATCCTTGACCCTTGGGATGTTCTTTTAGGTTTAGGCTTTAAGATTATAATCACGTACCAAATAAAAAAGGAGGGTTGTATGCCCTCCCAAGTTGCCCCACCCGCGCCTGACTTCGCCTAGCGCTTAGGCGTATTAAAACACCATTGTACTTAGTTAGCAAGTGCATTTAAATTATACCTTGGTCATCTGTGATAATCATTTTTTTCTTCATTTTTTTCTCAATAGGAGGATGAGTTCTAAATACAGTCCAAAGGCGCAAAAAGGTGTCACGTGTTTATGTGTACCTAATTTATTTTGTCGGCGTAAAAAGGTACATGTACTTCAATATAAAAAGGCACAATCATTTCAATATAAAAATAAACACATGACTGATCTGATGTCAAAATCACTTTGTTTGGGTTTTGCACTTATGAATTTGGAGATTTCCGATTTGGGTTTCTCTGTCAGACTATTTAAAAAAATATATATATTATTATGATATTTTAGATATTATGTTTGTGTGTTTTCAGAGATGGTGGATATGCCAAGAAAAGATACAATTTTGGGATTTGTGACATGCTCAGCTACACATTTGAGGAACAAAGTAAGTTATTTTACTGTATATAGGCAGAAGCATATAGTAAAAAACTTCAAGCCAACATAAAATGTATCTTCTGCTTTATGCTCAATCTTAAGCAAGATAATACACATTTGAGGTACTTTTTTTTTCTCAAGCATGTGAAATCACCCTCACCCCAGACTTCATGATCATATTATTACTTGCAGATAAATGTCTTATATCCCAGTACATGTGCTTTTGCACCATTTGAGATGAGTAACATTCCCTCATGTAGTAACCATGACAAGGCATTTATGTGATTGAATAACTGAATTCTTTAGTTAAATTAAACATAGCTACATATAGAACAAACTTTGGGTTGTAACACATAAACCCTCAAAATTTTCCATTATTGGAGTTCGGCCCTTATGTTTTACGATTTAATAATTCAACTTCTACAAATCATAGTAATGACCAAAATATCCCCAATCACTATCTAATTACATAAAAAAAACAGGGGGGTCTAGAGTCTAATCATGTATAAAATTGTAGGGAGTAAACTGCAGATATGTTAGTCATTTACTATGATCTGTTACCATCAACAAATGGAACAGTCGAATGCGGGGAGCCAAATTCTAATAACTAGAAACTTTGGGGGCTAAAAGTCTATTTCAGTCTCAACTTTGGGGGGCAAAAGTCAAATGACCAAAATATTAAAAGAAAAAAAGAGCTGTGAAATTGCACCTTCATTGATGTAGACATTATTAATACAATTTTAGTTATATTGTTCTCTACCTACTATATATGTATGCACACATTATTCGTTTAAATCCTAATAATTTTACTGACAGTTAGTGTGTAGTGTTTGAAACAGAATGGTGAATCCTTCAGCACCAGTCAGATCCTTCAACACAATTTTGAAACATTAACGGTATATAGTAGGGTAGGGGTGTAAATGGGTCGGGTCTAGATCGGGTCTGGGTATATCCAGATCCGATCCGGGTATATTTTTAATGGACTGGGTCTTACCCGATTACCCGACGGGGTCTCAGAAAATGGATCCAAACCCGGATCCGTTAAGGACCCGAATACCCGACCCGATTATATATATATATATATACATATATATATATACATATATATATATATATATATATATATATATATATATATATATATATATATATATATATATATATATATATATATATATATAAAACTATTTTTATATAAATATATAAATTATATATATATATATGTATGTAAAACTGTTTTTATATATAACTTATATATATACATAACTGTTATATATATGTATGTAAAACTGTTATATATATATATAAGTTAGTTATATATATATTTACTAACTATATGTAAGACTATATATATATATATATATATTTATTATATTATATATATACACATTCGGGTCGTCTCCTAATCTGATTGGAGTCATGTATATCCAGATCCGGTCCATTAACTAATTGGGTAATCGGGTAATCGGATAATCGGGTCTATAAAATTTGCTCAGATCCGTTAATTATGGTCAGTTCCGGATCGGATCCGGGTCCAGACCCGGTCCATTGACAGCCCTATAGTAGGGTCCGTATGAGAAATCACACGGCAAGGTAGGCTACTGAGACTAAACTGTTGAGGAGAAAAGAGGCAATCGAAGCACTGCCAAATTGAAGCACTGCAGAGATGATCCAATAGAATTGGCAGTGATTGTGATGTCAACACCTCGCACCCGAGAAGAAATGACCACATCCCCAATCATCATCCTCTAATATAACTCATGAACCATGTCTAAATAGATAGGACCTTTAGGGGGAAAACAAAACCCCACCCTTCTCTAGAGAAAATAGCAGGACAAAACAAAATTCATGTACATGATTTCAAGCAATAAAGGTAACACAAATCATGATCTCTGTAAAATATTTTAGTTTCTTGAAGATTTTCTCTTCTAGAGGCCAAGATTTGAAGTTTTAATTTGTCTAACTTAATTTTAAATGATCTCTGTACAGTTTGATCGCCCTCTTTAATCAAATTCTAATTTCAGTAAATGTTCTGATATATTGAAATGCTATTACTATTATTCTAATGTTAATTAGACGATTAGTCCATAAACATTTCCTTTTGTTTACAACCTTTTAGTGGATCTTTTCTATTTTTTAAGTGGGTTTAAATGGAATTTAAGGCACGTAGACATTTGCATGTACATGCTTTGATTAATTGGAATAGAATATGCATTACCGTAGGTGTACAAGCATGCTCTAGGTTAGCTGAAACATAGGTTTTAACTATTGAGTAATAGGTTTAATGTTATTTCAAACGGAATGAAATAGGTTTTTGAAACTTAGGTTTTAGCTGTTCACCTCCAATAGGGTCACACAATAAATTTATCTGTCTCTATTTTTATGGAGTTGATTGTGATATGTATTGGTGTGTTTTTGATAGTGACATCAATATACACCTTGCTTTTTATACTTGCTTTCGGTTTGGTATGTTTTTTATAATGATATTGACAGGAGTGCGTTAGCAGATCACCCAGAATGGATTCTACTTGAAATTTATTTGAGCGGGTTTAACGTTTTGTGAATTTAATAGTATATCATTAGCAGGCTTTGAACTAATTATGAGATATCAAAATCGCAACTTGACATATAAGTATCTCACCAGATTCTTCCAGTAGTGATACTCCTAAGGCACTTTTCTTTCTTTTTTGTCGTTGAAGTGAATTTGTCATATTTTAGTTATTTTGGATATGAACAAACTTTTTCAAATTTCTTATCCATTTCTGTTTTTTGCTTTTGTTTTAGGGAGTAATAATATACGATCTTCACGGATGATAATATGAGATGAATCTTTATATCTATTTCTGCCTGATTTTTTTTGGCTTCACAAGTGATCAAATGTCTTTGTTTCTTATCGATTTATGTAGCATTATTATAAAAAAAGTGTCATAGATGTATGTATACTCGGTACAAGTATACTCGGGGGAACTAAAAACTCTAGTCTTTTACCTTTTTATAATGATATTTGATTTAAAAAATTATCAAAGTTAATTTCCTTCCTATTTTAGGGTTCATGCATTTTGATTGCTTATACAATTATTTCCTATCAAACTATTAATATTTTTTCTATTTTGCTTCATGGTAGAGTTATTCTCAGATATTTGAATGTTGTTGGACTTTTATTATTTATTAAGCAGGGTGGATAGTTCTATAAATAGAGGATATTATGGCCAATTTTTTCAAAAATTAAACTTTGTGTTGTTGGGTAACGAAATGTTCGTCGTTTTTCAGATACATACTTTGGAAATTTTCGTCATGCCTTCAGGCACGAGCATAGTATATATATATATATATATATAATATATAAATTTTGGCTTTACCATGTACTAAAAGCCCGTAGCACTAGCCTGTATATTCTCGAGGATATGTTCCGATTCTAAATTAATTAATTTCTCATTAATAAATTTATCACTTTTCTGAGTCTACAGTCCGACTATAATTTAATTAATTTCTCATTAATAATTTTATCACTTTCCTGAGTCTACAGTTCGACTCTAATTTAATTAATTTACACATTAATTAATCAATACCAATCCAAGTCCATGGTCCGACTCTAATTTAATTAATTTACACATTAATTAATATATACCAATCCGAGTCTATGGTCCGACTCAAATTTAATTAATTTACACATTAATTGATTGAACACTTGGTGTCGCCGAATCATTATACCCAGACTCGCTCACTTGGCCCGGACCATCGTTAATGTCCGATTCTATATTTCGTCCCATAACTAATTAATTACACCTAAATTCGTTTAACAAAGTAGTATGACTCAACGATAATACCCGAACTTTTTCCTTTGTCCAAAATCAATACTTACGAATTATTTTCCGAAATTCATTCCTCTCATGGAATATAATTATCATCCTCCTAAACCCAATTATATCCTCTTATAATTGCTAAGGAATATATGCTACATATGCATTTATCACTATATAAGAAGTAGGAGAAAAATCTAAATTCATTTCCCTTTATATATAAAAGTGGCCGAACTGCCAAAATTCTTGGACCATCGATCGATCGATCCCATAGGTCGATCGATAGATCGAACAGTTTTGGTTCTTCTCCGCATTGCTGTTTCATCCATTGACGAAAATCTAAGGTTTCTTATCTCAAATTTCAGTCCCAATACATCATATCCATCATCTTATTACATTTATAACAAACTCTAATCATCTTTTAAACCTTTTAGCATAACTGATTTTCTCAAATCTTCACCCAATCGAGAACACAAATTTCCATCGTAAGATCCTAATTATTACTCACAAATCTGATCCCACGCTTTCAATAAATTCATCCCTAATACTGGTGTTCTATTAGTGTTCTAATGTCAATCAATATTAAATACTTCTATAACATCAAATGGGACTGTCAAATCACTCAACCAATTGAATTTATAAAAACCCATTTCATGCAATAGCCCACCCAAAAACGAATTTAGGTTTACACTTCTCATAATATGAATTGATTATTATTAATTTAAAAATAACAATTGTAAACCACTTTCCTGGAATTGTTCATAGTGTCTTATCCAATGGTGTAGTTAAGGTGTTGATGAAGAACACTCATTTATGTCCCTTAATTTGGCCCTAAAAATTCCCAATTGGCTCTTGATTTGCTTTCCCTAAATTCCCCCTCAAGACCTAGGTTTAGAATCTTTGTTAACTGTCGTTCCACACTTCCCCAATCAGGTTTAAACCCCTAATCCGGTTTTTGGCCACATGGGCCTAACTAAAATGGCCCCAATCATCCCGTGTGGGCCCGACTATGTCCAAAAATGCCCCGAGAATCGATTACTACCCCCGAGTACTCTTTTCTAACTATCTCGACCCATTCGGACTCAACCACACACTCAGAATAGTGATATGAAATATTTTATAAAATTCTCCAATTTTGACCTAAAAAATGTGACACGTATTAATTTGGACAAATTAACTTAAAGTCGCCCAATATAAATAATTCTTCTCACTTAAATAAATTCTCCAAATCATAATTAAAGTTTCACCAATTTAAATATTTTTATTTCTCCCCAAATAATTAAATACTAAATCCTCAAAATTACGGGGTGTTACATACTTCCCCGCTTATAAAGGAATTTCGTCCTCGAAATTAAGATGAGCCTATTGCTCCAAGTCTCAAATCTCACTTTCAAGTCATGTGCCTCTAAGCTCGCTATATCTATCTCTCCCGCTTCTAAGTATGAGTTACACAATTATGTATTTTTATTACCCCGGGCGCCCATACACCCTGCACCCTTGCTTTACCGCACAAAAGTTACCCTTGTTAACTAGGGTGCTCATACACTATGTCCCCGTGCTCAACCGCACGAAATCTACCCGACTATGCTAGCCGTAACCCGTAATATAACTTCCAACCCGCAATCATATCACATATATGAAAAATAATCGGGGTACCCAACCCGTGTACTAATAACCATACATCTCCCCACTTCCAACGTTACACTAAGTTTCATGCGTGGGACGTCTTGCAAGCGAAATCTAGACAAGGAACCCCCCCGATAAACTACTACCTAACATTATCGATGATTGGGATCTGTTAGACCCTCAATCCATAGTACATACCCCCAAATACTTGTCTATTAACACAAAATCATACACTCCTACCCTTATGCTACCAAAGACCCTTACTATCACTATCTCTTGCGCAAAATAAACCCCGAGTTATCTCTCCCTGCTCGAAAATAAATTTAACCAACCTGATTCACTTCAGTAAACTCCCTTACTTACCGGGGGGAAAATATGAGAACACAAGACCTCACTATGTGTCTAGCGTACCACACAATACAACATATATATAGGTTATACGAGTTCTCGGGTGGTACCTAGTAAAAATCATTCATACCCTGGTGTCGCGAACACCAAAACTTACCCCCACTATTTACAATAGTTCAAATCCATCGCTATCCAGCTGATATAAAAATTTATCTACCCTACTTCCATAATTCTCGAAAGTAGTAACCCCTCGCATAATACCAATCCCATATCTGTGTATACCCCCACTCTCCCGTGGTTAACAATAAATAAATCCACTATCCCACAGAAATATATATGTAATATGGTTGCCATAGCCAGTTCACCAACTAAATTCGACTTACTCGCGAACTCTAGTGAAAATAATTCTTATATTGTGACACCCTCACTGTCACTCAAAACATACCCCATGCCCATAGGATAAAAAGATAATTACCTCCATGCTCTAGCTGTAATGGTTGATCCTCGGGTTTCTGAGCAACTTCCCCCTTCTCGAACGCACCCATAACTTTTTTTAGTGGCTATACATCTAGGACTTTGTCCTTTAGTTGACCCCTATCTAGCTTAAGACAATGTCCCTTCACGTGTCCCGCTTCCCCAAAAACGAAACACCTCCTAATAAATTCACCCTGCCACTGATCCCTTCCTTGCTGGACCGATCGGAAGTCCTGGCCATCCTGTCAATAGCCCCTAGATTTAAATCTCTTGGCATGATTCCCCTGCCAGAAATCCTTCCCTTGATGTCCCCATGTCTCCTGCTGGGATACCCTACTGGTATTGTTCCCTCCTGCTTTAACCCACTGACTGGGTTCCACTCCCCTCTTGCTTCCTCTCATGTGGAAGCAATATTCCTGGCAGTGCAGGAGTACTGCATTAACAACGTTAGTATAAGCTACTAAAGAGGGATTACCAATCAAATGTTATCTGATCCTCCAGACTAACCCATCCATGAACTTTGACTTCGTTCTTTCTTCATCACGTAGCTCATTCGGTACAAAATTTGCCAAATGAGTGAATTCTTCCTCGTAATCGGCCACTGAACGGTCCCCCTGAGTCACCTCATTGAATTTTCTCCTCATTTTAGCCTCGACTACTGGCGGGAAATACTGGCGGTCGAACTGAACCCAAAACTCTGCAATAGTTAATGTATCTCTTTCCTCAACTGTGGTGATCGACTCCCACCACTGAAGTGCTAATCCCATTAAACTAAAAGTGTCTAGCATTTACTTCTACACCTCGTTGCAATCTACCATGCGTAGGTGACATTGGATATCCCTCTTCCACTGACACGCTAACACCACATCTGAACCCCCTCGAAACTCTAGTGGGTGGCCCTTTTGAAAGACCTCTTGTACTTGATGCCACTTCGACTTCTCCTGGTGGACCTGAACATCCGATACCACTAATGCCTGTGGATGATCTCGTGAAAAGTACCTTGCCATTGCAATCATCATCCCTTGAACTGCATGTGCTACTATTTCAGTTACCTGTGTAGCTGAAATCATCTCTGGCAGTTGTTGCAGTAACTTTGGCTCTTAATGAGCCTCCCTAGTCTCATCTCCCCCTGCTGCCCTAGTTTCTCTCTCTCTCCTGGGCAACATCTAAAATGAGAATCGAAACGTATGATTTCTACCTCAAATATAAAGTAATTGGTAGAAGAATGTAAACACGCATACGTATAAGAATACAACAATCCTATGAAAGGGTTCTACATCAAAGAATGCTAAGCTGAAACGTTAAAACCGCAAAGATCCTAAGGACACTAGAACCTAATGCTCTGATACCATTTGTGACACCCTGCTTAATCAAATACCGGGTGATTATTCCTATACCAAATTAAAATAGTAAACCCAGTTGGTTCATCCTTAGCATCACTGTCGAAAACATTTTTAAAACTTACTAACCACATAGTATTCCAAAACGCTAGTGCTAAATTTTATTTTATTAATTAAACCAAACATGAGGAAAGATAATATGAGTCATTCACACAACTGAATTAAAGGAACTTAACAAGTAATAAAACGACATGCCGAATAAACCATCGTCCACCAATGTAAATAGTCCAATACAAACATCCAACACCTGAATAAATAAATCTGAAAACTATACTGGAAAGTCTAGCTGTCATACCCTGAATAAAACTGAAATTGATAGATGATTCCTAATCTAGGAATGAATGATCGATGCATCTAATCCAATCTCCTTCTAGCATCCACATATGCTGCAACTCCGTGTCCCTGGAATAGAATATCAATCCTGGCGTGCCTGTGGCTAGACACCTAAAAGGTTTAGAAAATAGTTTTATAGCAAGGGTTAGAACCCAAAACATTTTGAAAATATTTAGTAAGTCAATTAACTGCAGTAATTAAAATATATGAATGCGCTCCATATTTAAGTTAGTGTCGCACTCTCTTGAGGACATTCTCACATCTCCACTAATGTGCACACCTAACGATTACCTTAACCCCACCTAGTTGGACTACCCCGTCCAACTAGTCCTTGTAATCCTCCCTTGCCTTTCCACTCTAAACCGAGTATTATTATCCATGGATTATAAGTTATCTCACTAATTAGCATGATTAACTTCCTTTCAATAATATCATATCATTGTGACACAAGTTATATAAAACAATTACATCACACACTGTATTACTACCCGCATATAATATTTACTACCATTATATACATACCTTTACCACAACATCCACACATATATCATATGTATATCCATCCCTTCGAGTATATCCTCTCCGGATGATTCCATCTAAATTGCTATCTCACTAGGTGTGCTCACATAACCAAGTTACCCAAGCTGGAATCGCTCACAAACCTGGCCCAAAATATAAACGTAGTGGACGCGGTCATAATCCTTCTCTGAAAGTGAGATAAACCCCTCACTGATATACCGGACCCTACGACCTGGGTATATACTCACGCTACTCCTCAATCTAGGGGATTCAGCCACATAGCGCACCCTCCCTTGATAGCACTAGAGTATATAACTTAAATAAAAATCAAGTCCCTGATATTTAATAGCAGACATAAAGTACACACACACACACACACACACACACACACACACATACACATACAGACACACACACACACACACACACACACACACACACACACATATATATATATATATATATATATATATATATATATATATATATATATATGTGTGTGTGTGTGTGTGTGTGTGTGTATGTGTGAGTGTGTGTGTGTGTGTGTGTGTGTACTTTATGTCTGCTATTAAATATCAGGGACTTGATATTTATTTAAGTTATATACTCTAGTGCTATCAAGGGAGGGTGCGCTATATATATATATATATATATATATATATATATATAAATCCCGGCTTTATCGTGTACTAAAAACACGTAGCACTAGCCTGTATATTCTCGAGTCTATGGTCCGACTCTAAATTAATTAATTTCTCATTAGTAAATTTATTACTTTCCCGAGTCTATAGTCCGACTCTAATTTAATTAATTTCTCATTAATAATTTTTTCACTTTCCCGAGTCTACAGTCCGACTCTAAATTTATTTATTTTCAAATTAATTAATCAATACCAATCCGAGGCCATGGTCCTACTCTAAATTAATTAATTTACACATTAATTAATTAATACCAATCCGAGTCTATGGTCCGACTCTAATTTAATTAATTTACACATTAATTGATTGAACACTTAGTGTCACCCAACCATTATACCCGGACTCGCTCACTTGACCCGTACCATCGTTAATGCCCGATTCTATAATTTGCCCCATAACTAATTAATTACGCATACATTCCTTAAACAATGTAGTGCCACTCAACTACAATATCCGAACATTTTCCTCGGTCCCAAATCAATACTTACGAATTATTTTTTGAAATTCATTCCTCTCATGACATATAATTATCACCCTCCTAAATCCAGTTATATACCCTTATAATTGCTAAGTAATATATGCTACATATGTATTTATCACTAAATAAGAAGTAGGAGAAAAATCTAAATTTATTTCCCTTTATATATAAAACTGGCCAAATTGCCAAAATTCTGGGACCATCGATCGATCGATCCCCTGGGTCGATCGATCGATTGAACATTATGGTTCTTCTCTGCCTTACTGTTTCAGCCATTGACGAAAATCTAAGGTCTCTTAACTTAAATTCCAGTCCCAATACATCATATCCATCATCTTTTTACATTTATTACGAACTCTAATCATCGTTTAAACCTTTTAGTATCAATGATTTTCACAAATCTTCACCCATTCGAGAACACAAATTTCCATCGTAAGATCCTATTTATCACTCACAAATTTGATCCCACACTTTCAATAAATTCATCTCTAACACTGGTGATCTATTATGGTTCTAATGTCAATCAATATTGAATACTTCTATAACATCAAATGGGACTGACAAATAACTCCACTAATTGAATTTATAAAACCCATTTCATGCAATAGCCCACCCAAAAACGAATTTACGTTTACACTTCCCATAATATGAATTGATTATCGTCAATTTAAAAATCACAACAGTTAACCACTTTCCTGGAATTGTTTGTAGTTTCTGATCCGTTTGTGTAGTTAAGGTATTGATGAAGAACACTCACTTTTGTCCCTTAATTTGGCTCCAAAAATCCCAATTGGCTCTTGATTTACTTTCCCCAAATTCCCTCTCAAGCCCTAGGTTTAGAATTTGTGTTAGCTGTCGTTCAACACTTCCCTAATTAGGTTTAAACCCCTAATCATGTTTTTGGCCACATTGGCCTAATTAAAATGGCCCGAATCATCGCGTGTGGCCCCGGTTATGACCAAAAATCCCCCGAAACCCGATTACTACCCCCGAGTACTCTTTTCTAACTATCTCGACCCATCCGGACTCAATCGCGCACTCAAAAATGTGATCTAAAATATTTTATAACTGAAAAAGCAGAGGCCCCCAATTTTTACAAAAATTCTTTTTGTACTTCAAAAATATAATTTCTTTTTAATTATGCGGAAGCGAAAGATGATGGTTCAAATTAAAACAACTTAACAAATTTTAATTTCTATTAAAATTAAAATTAAAACCAAGTGAAATAAGATGGAACGCACACAACTTAAATTTCACTTAAACCAATTTAATGAACCCAAGTCCTAGAAAATTTGCCTAAGTCATATTTCACAATTTTACCAAATTAGGCCAAACCAATTTTATCAAATTAAATTAAATGACTTGAATTAAATTAACTAAACATTACCAAATATTTAAGTTAGCACCAAATTAAACATGTAGTGATTAAAACCAAATTTTATCTTTAATTACCTAAGCATGCGTTCTAGGTGAGTATAGCAAGATAAAATAAATAATAAATCACTACGCCGCGATGTACGAGGAAAAACTCACAATGGGAAAAAACCTCGGACGACCCTAGCCTCAAATCCACTAAGTACAGAATTAACAAATACAATCAAAATGACTTAAAGCACTTGACTCGATCCCTCTTAACCCCGATGAGTCTTCTTGTATCAACCTCTGTCTAGCGAATAACCACGGAGATCCACCACGGTCTCGGAATCTTCTGATCGGACTTTATATGGTCACCGTCACCCAAACTAGGATCCTTTCTCCACATGGGTAAATCAACGCAAACTTCTTCTTCAATGTGGGATGTACAAGCAAACCCAAACATCTCTTCAAACAGTAGAGATGAAAAATTGGTTCCAACTCCAAGCAATGTATACATGTATGGAATCTTGCATAAACAATATGGGTGTAAATAAAGTGTTAAAAGGATTTTTCTTGGAAAAATGAACACTTAAAGTTGAAATTTTTCTTTGGAAAGATGAACTCTCAAAACTCTCTCTAGGAGCTGTAGAATGGTGAAAACGTTAAACCAAAAAAGTTGGTTCCCACACTTAGATATTCTGTCAAAAGTTAGTGGGGTCAAGTAGTGGAAAACTTGGGAAAAACTGCTCAAAAATGCCAAATACCTATTCCCTCCAAATTTCATTCGAACGACATTTTCGTTCAAACGAAGTCTCATTCGAACAAGGCTTCTAACGAGGTTCCAGTGTGAACTCATTGGAAGCTCGTTCGAACATCATGTTCGTTCGAATGACACTTCAAAATGACTTTCCAGTGGTCTTTGGGGAACTCGTTCGAACGACATTGTGGTTCGAACGACAAACTTTTTCGAACCACATTTCGAACGAACTTCCATAAATTTTGAAAATTTCTATTTTTAGCCCATAAACTTTATATACTTTATTTTAAAGTGTTAATAAAATCTTTCTTAAATTAAACAACAGTTTTAAATAAACGTTCACCCAATATAAAATGTTCCAAGCTCCTATATATATTAAAATGCATTCATAGCTTAGGAGCGATGGAACCAAGTTGATGACGTAGAAAGGAGGAACTTTAAACTCGGTAATTTTATGAAGCTTTATAATATTGGCCGCTACGTCTTCAACAAACACGGCATAGGCTTGAAGGATGATCAATAACTCTATCCCATGACTCAAACGTTTTTGTGCGGAATTGAGCCAAAACTACAAAGGACTAAATTTGAAATTTGTTTCCTTATAAATCTCCCCCTTTGGCTATTCCGGGACAAAAACCAAACAAAAATCCTAAAGGGCCGTCAAGCTCTACTAGACTAACAAAATGTCTCACCCAAAATAAAAAAATATAATACTTGACTCAAACAACCCAAGGATCACAATCTTTGCCGTGAAAGTTGCCACTTATAATATAATTCTTGCACACTTAAGCAAACACATTACACACATAGGGAATATCAAATCAAAATATTTAATGCAATTTATGTAAGTACTCCCCCTAAATTAATTCTCTCCCTTTATCAACTATGATCAACATAGAAAGACGTCTCCCCCTAAGATAAATCTCTCCCAAACTAAGATACGATTATAATAGGTTTAAATACCATTTCTCCCCCCTATCATTCTCCCCCTTTTCGTTCAGGAATAGACAAATAAAGAATATACATTCTCTAATCCAACAAATAATTATGGATACCAACTAAGGACCAAGAAAACGATACCAATATGATACATAAATAATTAAGCATGTGATATCAACAACGAATGCAACAAGCTGGAAACCAATTATGAATTAAAGCATATATGGACTCGAAAGCAAGGCAAAGACTAAACAAAAATATCAAATATATGTATAGATAATATATACCTAATAGACTCAAGTACACATATATAGATATAAACACCAAAATGACACAAAACAAAACAACATACGTTTTTCACACGCTTATAGCATAGATGCGTCATATGGAAACGGAAGTGTTTGGGGGTGTGAACTAGCAAAAATTAAATTTAGACCCAATCACTTAAAACATGTTCACGGAGTTCTGAATTGATTACAAACTTCATCGCATTTGAATATAACCTCATGTGGCAAAAAATATTGAACTCAATAAGCAAACATACACAATGCATACAAGCCTATCATATTGATGATTCTACAAACCAATAGAGTCATGACATTGAAAGCTCAACTCGGATAAACAGACATTGTGCGAACCATTGATATACCATCCAATCTCCCTTAATAAGCATATATTATTTTTGAATGAATATATCAATCAAACATATAAGGCCTTGGAAAATTATTTTTCTTTTAGTGCCAAATTTTCTTTTAGGCCTTTGGACCGCGTATTATTTTTAGGTCCAAACAAACAGTGGCTTACTATTTACAAAGGATAATAAATCCTCTCAGAGCCGTTCCTCATGCACATTTATACATATTTTTTTTTATATCTCACAAATCTCACGTTAAATGGAATTTGACATGCACTAGTCCTCCTAGGTCACAAAAATTAAGATGACTAGATTGATAGGAGAACACCTCACAAAGATCAAATATAACATGTGCAAATTAAATATCAAATGAGCTCGTGCATGTGTGAAAAGAGGAATATAAAAATAGAATCCATTTAGGCAACACAATATCCAACTACTCCATGTAAGCATGGTAAAGAACATAATAAGTATTGGCAATCTAAACCAAAAGTTCTAGTCACATGGGGGCGTAAAAGATGGGATTCTAACACAAGTGTATGCCACATAAAGTGTGTCAAACTAAAATACACAATAAAAAAATCTTTTTGAGTTTTTGAAATTTTTTACCAAAAATAAAAATATATACTCAAAAGACAAAAAAAAAATCATTTGTATTTTTTATTAATCTTAAATTTCTAACAAGATAAAATCCAAATGATAAACAAAAAATCTTTTTGTATTTTTCATTTAATGCAAACAGAATGAAGGAAATATAATACAAAAGATAAACAAAAATCATAATTCTAGCATGTGATTAAGCATGGAGCATAGACTAGAAAATGATTAAACAAGCATACATTTAGCATGTGAATATAACATGAAGTACAAAAGCTAAATTATGAAAATAAAACTAACACATTCAACCATTAGATTTTGCAAGGGAGGAAGCATATGAAAGTAAATGAGAATCAAATTTCCTATCTTGTAAAGCTAACAAGTCGGATCTCCTAACCCAAAGTAATGAAGAGTGACTATCTCGGGGTGTAGGAATCTTGGCTACCTTGGTTGCATTACGTTGGGATCTTATAGAAAATCTTTTAAGATCAAAATACAATTTCTTAAGATGACCTTTTCGACCAGAATGTGAACACTTGAACTCACGACGAAAAGATTTACCTAAGGAGTGATCTCTAAAGGCTTTCCTAGGTGATTCTCATAAAACATTGGTTTTGGCTTTTTGACTACATTCATTACAAGTATCGAAGCCTAAGCCACATGTGTCATTTTTTATTTGGACCGTGCCTGAGATTTTATCAAGTTTTTCGAACCTACACTCCAAATCAAATTTGACATTACTAGAGTCTTTTAATTGTTCTTCTAATTGTAAAATTGTAGACTCTAACAAACCATTTCTCTCTTCAAACTCGAGAAGCTCCTTTTTCAAGGATTCCATTAGACCTCTAAGGCTATCTCTCTCGCCTTCTGTATATTCTAGCTTCTCTCAAAGAGTTATCTCTTGTGTCCTAAGGTCTTCTACTAACGCACTCTCATCAACGACCTTGACACGCTCTCTTAAACTTGTTTCTAACTTCAAGTTTCCTCTTTTTAATTTAATTGATTCTTTGCATAATTCTTGAAAATCATTTTGAAGTTCACTCACATTAACCTCTTCTTCATTTTCACTCTCTCTTTCTTCTCCACTCTCACTACCATAAAAAATAAGGGAATCATAAACTTTGATATTGGAAGTGTCATCCGTTAAAATTTCATCAATATATGAGTTATCACTATCACTCACATGACTAGACATAAAAGCCACAAAGTTGGGCTTAGTGGGGGAATCAGGTCCCTCTTCATTATCACTATCACTAAGGGTTGCATTAAAATAAATTGGTTTCTTACCCTCTCTCCTTAGTTTAGTGGGGCACTCAAATGCCCTATGGCCATACCCTTCACAACCAAAACATTTTTCTGACTCGTCCCTATTTACATTTTCATTAGAAGTTTTAGGGATCTTCTCGGCTTTGTCATGCCTAGATTTTTCAAATTTTTTAAATCATTTTTAAATTTATCTTTGTTAAATTTATGAAATTTTTGAAATTTCCTAGCAAACATAGCCATATCCTCCGAGTCACTATCACTTTCTCACTCTGAAAATCTTACATGTTTTTCTTCTTTTTGGGATTTTAAAGCAACGCCCTTTTCTATTTTCTTTTCAGTTTGAGAGGGAAACATGTCTAGTTCATAGGTTTGTAAATTACCTATGAGCTCTTCTAATTTTGTAGAGGATAAAGTGGGTAAATAATTTAAAACGGTCACTTTTGGAATAAATCTATCGGGTAGGGACCTTAAAAAAAAATTTACTACTCGGTTGTCGGGTATTTTCTCTCCCAAGTTAAAAGATGAATTAACAATATCGGGAAGTCTAGCATAAAATTCATCAAAAGTTTATTTTTCGTTCATTTTAATAGTTTCAAATTGAGTGGTGATATTTTGGAGTTTCAAAGCTTTAACGACACTAGTACCTTCATGAGTGAGTTGTAAAATATTCCATGCTTCTTTAGCGGTCTCACATGTCATAATGCGACGGAATTCATCCAGTGTGACAACGCTAAACAAGGCATTTAAACCTCAGGAGTTAAAGTTTGAAAGTTTAAACTCATTCTCACTCCATCTATCGGTTGGTTTGGGAACACGTTCATTATCTACTAAATGAGTTGGTGGAGACCACCCGTTAACTACAGCTAAAAAAACCCTCTCGTCAATAGATTTAAGTTTCTATTTCATTCGCCCTTTCCAGTACACGTAATTAGAACCATCGAAAATAGTACATTTTGAGAATGGGGAAAATTCCAATTTAGCAAATATATTTTAAAGGGTCTTAACGAAATAATTTATCTTTTTGTCTCTGATACCAATTTGAAAAGGCAGAGGCCCCCAATTTTGACAAAAATTCTTTTTATACTTCAAAAAGATAATTTACTTTTTAATTATGCAAAAGCGCAAGATGATGGTTCAAATTAAAACAACTTAACAAATTTTAATTTCTATTCAAATTAAAATTAAAACCGAGTGAAATAAGATGGAACACACACAACTTAAATTTCACTTAAACCAATTTAATTAACCCAAGTCCTAGAAAATTTGCCTAATTCATATTTCACTATTTTACCAAATTAGGCCAAACCAATTTTATCAAATTAAATTGAATGACTTGAATTAAATTAACTAAACACTACCAAATATTTAATTTAGCACCAAATTAAACATGTAGTGATTACAACCAAATTTTATCTTAAATTACCTAAGCGTACGTTCTAGGTGAGTATAGCAAGATAAAATAAACAATAAATCACTACGCCGCGATGTACGAGGAAAACCCACAACGGGAAAAAACCTCATGTGGCCTTAGCCTCAAATCCACTAAGTACAGAATTTGCAAATACAAGCAAGATGACTTACAACATTCGACTCAATCCCTCTCAATCCACGAAGTGTCTTCTTGTATCAACCTCGTCCTAGCGAATAACCACGGAGCTCCACCGCGGTCTCAGAATCTTCTGATCGGACTTTATATGGTCACTATCACCCATACTATGAGCCTTTCTCCACGTGGGTAAATCAACACAAACTTCTTCTTCTATGTGGGATGTACAAGCAAACCCAAACGTCTCTTCAAACGGTAGAGATGAAAAACCGGTCCCAACTCCAAGCAATGTATATATGTATGGAAGCTTGGATAAACAATATGGGTGTAAACAAAGTGTTAAAAGGATTTTTCTTGGAAAAATGAACACTTAAACTTGAACTTTTTCTTAGGAAAGATGAACTCCTAAAACTCTCTCTAGGAGATGTAGAATGGTGAAAAAGTTAAACCAAAAAGGTTGGTTCCCGCACTTAGATATTCCGTCAAAAGTTAGTGGGGTAAAGTAGTGGAAAACTTGGGAAAATTGCTCAAAACTGCCAAATACCTATTCCCACCAAATCTCATTCGAACGACATTTTTGTTCGAACAAAGTCTCGTTCGAACGAGACTTCTAACGAGGTTCCAGTATGAACTCGATAGAAATCTCATTGGAAGCTCGTTCGAACATCATGTTCATTCAAACAACTTTCCAGTGGTCTTTGGGGAACTCGTTGGCAAACTCGTTCGAACGACATTGTGGTTCGAACGACAAACACGTTCGAACGAAATTTCGAACGAACCGCCATAAAGTTTGAAATTTTCTATATTTAGCCCAGAAACTTTATATACTTTATATTAAAGTTTTAATAAAATCTTTCTGGAATTAAGCAATTGTTTTAGATAAACGTTCACCCAATATAAAATGTTCCAAGCTTCTATATATATATTAAAATGCATTCATACCTTAGGAGCAATGTAACCATGTTGATGACGTAGAAATAAGGAACTTTAAACTCAGCAATTTCATGAAGCTTTATAATCTTGGCCGCTACGTCTTCAACAAACACGTCATAGGCTTGAAGGATGATCAATAACTCTATCCTATGACTCAAATATTTTTGTCCAGAATTGAGCCAAAACTACAAAGGACTCAATTTCAAATTTGTGTCCTTACAATAACATTCCCTAATTTTGTCCTAAAAAATGCAACACGCATTAATTTGGACAAATTAACTTAGATTCGCCCAATATAAATAATTCTTCCCAATTAAATAAATTCTCCAAATCGTAATTTAAGTTTCTCCAATTTAAATATTTTGATTTCGCCCAAAATAATTAAATACTAAATCCTCAAAATTACGGGGTGTTACAACTTGTTTCTAGATAGCTTGTTCAACATGATAGAAAATATAAGGGTGTACATTTTTCAAATTTCCTCTATTATATCGATTGGACGACCTATAAACAAAAGACGATGGTTAGTATTAATATATAAATAAGAGATGACACTATATTTTTAAAAGTTTATAGCTTACAAATCTCGAATAGGGGATAAATTACCATACTCGTCTTCTCTAAAAAAAGAAGGAATCATCAACTGCTCAAACTGAACCATGCCACCCTCCTTGGCCTAAAACCAAAGATGATATATTTTCTCTCGATGGATTTCCTGGCTACGAGGTGATAATAACTAGGTTGATCTTTCGTTGTGGACACAGTATAACATACCGAAAAATACTGACATGTTAGTCTCACAGATCAATTGCCATAATTGGATAAAGTCAATCATGATCCTTCAGGAATTTGGGGAAAGTTGAGCCAAAGAAAGACCCGGGATAGCTAGGATAGTACTAATATTAGGGTGGACTGGAAGAATGAAGCCAACCTTGAACCTTTGTTCATATACAACAACATCCCCCTATCGACCTTTGTAAGATCTCTCATCGTCTGCTGGGACAATCGTAGTAATGGAAGATTTGATCCCATAAATGTAACACCCTGTATTTTTCATGCATTTAATAATTAATTAATTCGAGAATTCAAAATTACTTGTGTGTCGTAATTTTTAATTGAATTAATTATGGCATATTAAATTTAAATATTAATCGGGAAGTGAATGGTTAATATTTAGGGAAACTTAATTACTAAGCGAATAGTAATAATGTATTTTAGTCACTTCGAGTATTAATGACGTGACATGTACTTATTTCAGCTGGGAGTCGGTATAGACTAATTTGGGTGTGTAATAAGGATTGTTATAATTTAATTCGGATGCCAATTATGAGTATACGGTTGAGTCCGGATGGGCCGAGATAGTCGAAAAAGGGTATTCGGGGGTAGTAAACGGGTCAAGGGAAGTTTTTAGGCATAGTCGGGCCCACATGGGGGCATTTGGGCCACTTGGGCTTGGCCCATTAGGCAAAAAACGGGATTAAGGTTAATTAAACAATTAAGAGTAATAAGGGAACGGATGAATTGTTTTTGAGAGGAAACTTAGAGGGTTAGGAAACCCTAAAAGCAGCCAAAGGCAAATTTGGAGATCACAGGAGAGCCAAAAAGAGTCATCTTCAACCTTGGGCAGTCACGATTCCAAATTCAGACTCTACGAACCCTAAGGCAAGTGGTTAACTTGATGTAGAATTTAAAGTGTAATTCAATTCATATTTATGTGATGTAAATAATTAAAGAAATTCGTTTTGGGAATTAAAGGGGATAAACATGGGGTTTTGTAAACCATGAATCTGATTTCTAAATTGAGTAGAAATTCGTATACAATCTGAGATTTGTAGTTGTATCTGGTAAAATGTGTAAACCTCGATGATTTAGAAATGAATTGGTATTAGGGAATTGATGTTTAAGTGGGTTAAAGATTAAATGGGTCTTCACCCAAATTCGCGGAAACAGTAGAGAAAGCAAAATTAAGTGATGTTTCTGGACTCTAGGAAGGATCCTTATAAGGCTTTTGATGTTATTTATCGATGGGAAAACTTAGTTTTCAGTGTAGAAGAAACTAGGGTTTGAAGGTGTGCATCAATGGCTGAAACATCCAACTCAGAGAAGACGAGGACCTGATCGATCGATCGATCGAAGGTGGACCATCGATCGATCGATGGTCCGAAAATTTTGACAGTCCACCCAGTTTTTAATGAAAAGGGAAAATAATTAAAAATCCTTCCATGCCTTAGTTGTTGTGTAATTAATACATGGGTTTAAATCTAATTACGTGCGAATCAAGCTTAATTAGGATTTGAGGGAGTCTTGGTGTGATATCAAAATTAAAATTAACTGGGATTTGGAAAAAATTAGGTGTGACACACTAAGGTTGAATTTTGGAAAGTTTGTTTTGAAATGATTAAATATGAATGTAGTAAACAAATCCGGGAATAAAGGTTTGAGCGATACCGAAATGTAAATTTTATTTAGGTGAAGGCTAAATAATTTAGAGTCGGGGATTTAGACTCGGTTAAGGTTACTTCGGGCCACGAGAGTAAGTCCGAATACAATGGTTGGGGTGGTGCCAAAAGGAAGTAATGTGCAAATTAATTAATAATTAGAGTTGGGCCATAAACTCAAAATAAAATGGAATAGGCTTGTGTCACGGACTTAGTGCACGGTGTAGCCGGGGTATTTTATATTCATACATGTACGGTGTGTGATTGTATATATATATATGATGTGTACATTAATATCAGTGAATAGATATTATTATTATATATATATACTCTAGTGCTATAGGGGGAGGTTGTGCGTAGTGGATGAATCCCCTAGCTTGAGGAGTAGGGCGACTATAATCCCAGGTCATAGCGTCCGTTATATGGGTGAGGGGCATCTTACTTCCAGGGAAGGAATATGAATGCGTCCAACATTTATATATTAACCAAGTTAATGAGCGTTCTGACTTGGGGGTAACTAGGTTATGTGAATATACCTAGTGGGATAGCACTAGAGAAAATTTATACCCGGTGAGACTTTACCCGGGGGAAATCCTATTATTAAATGTTATTTTAGTAGGTCTGTGAATACTGTAATATGATTGAGTATATAATTAGGTAAATAATTATATACCGGCTAATTAATACAAAGCATGAGTTATATTATATGTGTAACCGTCGTGGAAGTTATATGAAATTAAAAAGGGAAGTGATTTAATTAAGTAGATGATGATAATAACTTAAAAATCATAACTAAAGCATACTCGGTTAAGTAGGGTGGTTGCTAAGGGCTTTATAAATTATCTAGTCGTAAGATGGAGAACTAGGTGAATTTAATTAAGGCGTTAGTAGTGCACATTAGAGGAGGGGTGAGGATGTCCTTAAGGAGTGTGACACTAACTAAAATATGGAGAGCATGCATATTTATTTATTACTGCAAGTTAATCATTTGCTAAATGTTTTTCAAATGTTTTTGGGTACTAAGCCTTGCTATATAAATTTTTAATAACCTTTTAGGTGTCCAGCCACAGGGACGCTAGGCTTGACTCTATTTCAGGAATCCGGTGCTATAGCATATGTGGATGTTGCGGGAGTTTAATAGACGCCTCACTCTTTTATTCTAGTATAGAGACTTCTATTAGTATTTCGAGCATGTCGCTCACAGTCCATTTAGTTTTATTATGAGACTTGTTGAGATTGATTACTTGTCTTTATTTAATATTTGTTGAATTTTTGGGCTGATGGTTTATTCGGTTAGTCATTTAATTGTGTATGGATGTTTCAGTTAATTAAGATTATATTGTTGCTTTATTTTCCGCATGAGTTTCATTTAAGTCAATGAAAGATAAAACTTGGCACCAGTCTAATTCTCTCACGTAGGTGGTTAGTAATTAAAAAGGCGGCAGTGATGCTAAGAATGATCCAAATGAGAAACCTGTTCTAATTTAATTTAGGACTGATCACCCGGGGTTAATTAGGCGGGGTGTCACACATGGTATCAGAGCATCAGATTCTAGTGTCCTTAGGATCTGTGCGGATTTCTACGTTTTAGCGTAGGACTCGGTTGTTATAGAGCCCTATTATTAGGACTGTTGATTCATTTGTCCGCTTGTGAGATATCGTATTTATGTTGTGAATATTTTTGTGTAAATTTTGTACTTATACGATTCATTCTATTTTAGATGCCACCGAGGAGATTGAGAGCAAAGAGGGCTGAGGCTAGGGACGAGGTCAGGGAGGCTCATCGGGAGCCACAGGTACCGCCACCACCACCCGAGTTGATTTCCACTACTCAGGTGGCAGTGATAGTGGCCTAGGCGGTCGAGACAGTGATGCGAGCTATGGGAGCTCACTTTCCACGGCCCCAGGCACCGCCTCCAGTGGCACAAGCAGTTCAGGCTCTAGTGGGGACACCATCTTGGCAGCGAGTTAGGGAGACCTTTCAGAAGGGTCACCCACCTGAGTTTCGGGGCAGCACAGATGTAATAGAGGCTTGTGACTGGAAAAAGAACATTCAACACCATCTGCACATGCTGGAGTGTACCAAGGTACAAAAACAGATGCTTGCTACCTTTCGTCTATCGGGGGCAGCCTTATAGTGGTGGGAGTCAGTTACCACCACCGAGGAGTGGGATTTGATGCCGATAACAGAGTTCTGGGTGAGGTTCGACCGCAAATACTTTCCACCAGCAGTAGAGGCTGAGATGAGAAAGAAATCCAGTGATTTAGTACAGGGTGACCGATCAGTGGCAGACTATGACGAATAGTTCACCCATCTGGAAAACTTTGTGCCAAATGAGGTGAGCGATGAGGAGTGGAAGAAATCGAGGTTTATGGATGGTTTAGCCTGGCGGATCAGGCAACATTTGATTGGAAATCTGGCGTTGGTGACTTATACAGATGTCGTTAATGCCACACTTGTGCATTGCTGGGATCATCGCTTCCATGCGAAGGGTAGTAAGAGAATAGGGGATCCGAGCCAACAGGGCGAGGAAGTTATTAGTGGTGACACGAATAGTCCTCAGCAGCAGACGGGCAGTCAGTAGGGGAATCAGGATAAGAAGTTTAAGCCTGGTGGGTTCCAACCGGGAGGACAGGGGTTCAGGCAGGGGAAGCCGGGCCTGAATCAGCAGCAGCAGGCTCCTCAGGGCCGTCAGGCCTAAGTAGGGGTATGCACGGGTCGGTTCAGTTCGGTTTGGTTTTGGACCGCAATTTAGACCGAACCGATCGGTTCGGTTTTGGGAAAAATCAGACCGAAACTGAACCGACGATGAAAAAACCCGCTGGTTTAGGTTCACATCGGTTTCGGTTCGGTTCGGTTTCGGTTCGGTTTTAACCGATTTTCAGTTTTGGTCGATTTTTTATAGGTCAGTTTTCGGTTTTGGTCGGTTTTCGAGGTTGGTTAATGGTGTTTGGATATAAAAATAAAAGATATTTAAGGGTTTTTTAATATATAATATTGACGTCGGTTCGGTTCGGTTCGAATCGGTTTTTTCTTTGTCTAAACCGACAACCGAATCGATATTGTCGGTTTTTTAAATCCTTAAACTGCAAACCGAACCGGGCTGAAAAAACCCGCCGGTTTCGGTTCGGTTCGGGCCGGTTCGGTTCGGTTTTCGGTTCGGCCGGTTTTTTTGCACACCCCTAGGCCTAAGGGAACAATGGGGGAGGCCAACAGGGCCAGCCACACCAGGGCCAACAGGGCCAACGACCGGGAGATGGTTAGAAACGTTGTTTTATTTGTGTCCTGATAGGACACTTTAAGAGAGAGTGCCCACAGAGGGGCATAGGTCAACAGCAGGAGGCCCAACAGGGGCAACGGGGGCAGATGCAGCCAGCAGCACCAGCCCCACCGCAGCAGGGGCAGATGCACTACGGGCGTGTGTATAAAGTTCGGGATGCTCCCAATCCCCTAACACAGCAAGCACCGCCAGCAGTTGAGGGTATGTTTCTCATTCATGGTTATGAGGGTAGTATTATTTTTTATACGGGAGCATCGCATTGATTCATTAAATATAATTTTGCTAAGCGGGCTGGGTTACTAGAGACCGCAGGTAGTCTTCGGATGTGTGTAGAGTCACCAGTAGGCAACGGGGCTTCGATCCACTCGATTTGTCGGGGGGTGGACATTTTGATTGGGAAGCTTAGTTTAGCAGCGGACCTCTTGGTGTTAGATATGGAGGGGTACAATGTCATCTTGGGTATGGATTGGTTAGCAGGTTATCGGACGACGGTGGATTGCTACGAGAGGACCATCGTGTTCTCCATTCCAGGACGGGAGATGTTTTTTTATAGCAATGTCATTACCCGAGGGAGGGTCACGAACGCACCTGTATTACATCGAGGAGGAAACCTCACAGGAGGTGGCGATTCTGTTGGACTCAATCCCAGTAGTGAGGGACTTTGAAGATGTATTCCAAGAGACACCAGGGTTGCCACCTAGCAGGGAAATCGAATTTGTGATCGATTTAGAATCGGGGACGAGGCCGATTGCTCGAGCCCCATACCGTATGGCCCCGTCAGAGATGCGTGAGTTGAGAGAGCATATTCAGCAGCTTCTGGGTCAAGGCTTAATCTAACGGAGTACATCACCGTGGGGTGCACCGGTGTTGTTTGTAAAGAAGCGGGATAACTCACTACGGTTATGCATGGACTATAGAGAGTTGAATAAGGCGACGATACGGAATAAGTATCCATTGCCTAGGATTGATGATCTATTTGACCAGTTGAGAGGGGCGTCTTACTTCTCTAAGGTCGACTTGAGGTCAGGGTATCATCAACTACGTATTCGAGAGGAGGATGTTCCTAAGACCGCTTTCCTGTCGCGATATGGATCTTATGAGTTCAGGGTGATGCCATTCGGGCTCACCAATGCACCAGCAGTGTTCATGGACCTCATGAATAGGGTTTTCAGGGAGTTTCTCGATCAGTTTGTCATCGTGGTCATTGATGACATCCTAATCTACTCGCGCACCGAGAAGGAGCACGCAGAGCATCTGCGTATAGTTTTACAGACATTGCGAAATCACCCGCTCTATGCCAAATTCGGGAAGTGTGGATTTTGGCTACGGGAGGTTCAGTTTCTTGGCCACGTGGTGTCAGACCGGGGTATTGCGATGGATCTAATTAAGGTATCGGTGGTGAGGGAGTGGGGGCAGCCCATGACACCGACCGAGGTGTGCAGTTTTCTGGAATTGGCCGATTATTACAGGTGGTTCATTAAAGGATTCTCAAAGATTGCGAGCACTTTGACGAATCAAACCCGGAAAGGGGTACCTTTCACTTGGAATGATCATTGTCAATTAGCTTTCGACGAGATAAAGGACAAGTTGACATCTGCACCCGTACCTACGTTGCCGAAGGGGGGATCGGGATATAGGGTTTACACTGACGCATCCTTACAGGGACTTGGGGGTGTTCTTCAGCGGGAGGAAAGGGCAATAGCTTATGCGTCCAGAAAGCTAAATCCCCACGAGAGGAACTACCCCACTCATGACCTAGATCTAGCAGCGGTCATTTTTGCTTTGAGGATATGGAGACATTATCTTCTGGGAGAGCAGTTCATGTTATTCACGGATCACAAATCACTTCAGTATCTCTTCACACAGAAGTATATGAATATGAGGCAGAGGCAATGGCTAGAATTCATGAAGGACTACGAGTTTGATATTCAGTATCATCCTGGTAAGGCTAATTTTGTAGCAGATGCATTGAGCCAGAGACCGACTGGGGAAATATTAAAAGTTTGGAAAGTGAAGTGGAAAGAGCTTCGATATGAGGATGATGTGGCCAGGGCTTGCATGTCATCATTATCCATTACACCTGAGATCATGGGATCAGGCAGAGAACCAGATCTATCGAGATAGGGTGAGGCAGTTGCTAGCTGAGGGAGCAGAAAGTTACTGTAACAACCCGAATTTTTAAACTGTATTTTTAAATAAAATTGGAAGATTCTAAAAAAAAAATTGAATTTAATGATTTTGATTAAATAAATATGTTGGTTAAGTTTTAAACAAAAAAAAATCCAAGGAATGATTGTGACACGATAATGGTTCATATAACGCGACTTTTGTCAGCATGTGTCGCGCAGGACACGAACTTGCGCGATTTTTGTAGGACATTTTGTTGGGATTAAAAATAATTTGACCATATTTATCGAATGCTAAAAATATCCCTAAGAATGCCATGGGGTCAAAACTCGAAAATAAATAAATAAATAAAATATTATTATTTTATTCAAAAAAATAAAAAGTGCTCCGAAAATTCTAAAAATCACCATACCAACTCAACATTTAATTCTGAGCAACTTTCCCTTCTTCGACATTTCCAGAAAATCATCATTTAGACCCAATTTTGGTCATTCTTCTGTTCGGCCAGATTATTTATTTTTTTGACAAATTTATTTATTTTTTTAACCCTCAAACTTTGCTATAAAAAGGAAGCTCGGGTTAAGGGTTTCAACACACAACTTGTGCCAACCCTTGGCAGCCAAACTCTCTTTCCTTTCTTCTTCTTCCAAACCCAAAACCCAAAACACCATCAAAACACTTTTCAAACTTATTTTGGGGGGTCAAAACAGAATTATTTCAAAGAGGTGCAAGATAGCTTTTCGATCAATTTTCCGAGGGGAACCCGAATCTCTCATCAATTTCATCATCCGAAAAATCAGGCATGTTATCCTATTCTTCTCCTTTAGTGATATATGTCTTGATTATAGCCTAAATTAAACTCATGGGGTCAAAACTAAAATTTAGAACTTAAGAAATGGAAGTAAATAATTATGGGTTGTTTAGTAATAAATTTAATTCTGTCCAAAAATTATAATTTTGTTATTGTTTGGATTAATTAGTGTTATTATGGATCTATTTGTGTAAAGGACCTCTAAATAAACTTTGGACTTGTAAAGGACCCATAAAAATATAATGGACATGTTGAGGACCCTTAAAATTATTATGGACATATTGAGGACCCTTAAAATTATTGTGGACATGTAGAGGACCCTTAGATATTTAAATTGGATGTTTATGTAAATTCTTAAAACAACAAAAATTATTGGTGCTAAAGAAAATAAATAATACTTATGGGATTTATGATAAATAATAGATTCGAAAACGTTATTATAAATACTTGTTCTTAATTTCTCCATATTTGGATAAAAATCATTTATTGGGAAATTAATATTGTTGGGAATGTTATCATAAATTATTGATTATGTCAATTATGAAATATTAAAATATTGAATATTTCGAGAAAGTTTATATTTTTAGATAATTAGTTTTCACCCCTTGTTATGTTACACTTGTTAGGTGTGGGACTAATAAAGTGGGCCTTACTTGTGATTTATGATAATTAGGTATGGGACTAATTAAAATAAATCTATGCGGGTTATATAAACTGGGGTGGGGGAAAATTATCCATTTTTACCGTTGATATGATAATCTAGAATTTATATCTACTTGGAGTAAATTGTTTAAATCATCATTTATTTATTTTGTGATGAAATTATGTGTTGGGAAATTTTAATTGAGACTAAGGAATATTTTGAGGATTTTCACATCGCTATTAAAGGTGGTGAAAATTTATTGTGAATGACTAGTGTGAGAAATTTTGGAAAATTAATACCGTAATACTAAAACGGGTATTAAAATTTATGGCGACATCATGTTGTCCAGGGCCGACAGTTTAACCGGGTCAGAGGACGTTTATGTCGTGTCATGTGTGGAACCTTATCATATCGTGAGGGTTACGTATTAACGGATCAGATGGCGGACTTGACAAGGGGACGTGTGTGTGTGTGTGGAACCTTGTCATATCGCGAGGATCACGTATTAATGGATCAGACGGCGGACTTGACAAGGGGATGCGTGGTAATATTAATGTGACTTTGGTGTAAATCACCCACGGCGGGAGGACCGCCATACCTAATAATAAAGTGAGAACACTTCATCCTAATTAATTCAGAAACTTTAACACCGTGGGGTTTGGATTAAATTTAAAATAATATTGGTGTCGCACATTTAAACCTTACGTGGGTACTTGAAGAAAAATAAAATCGTTAAAAATTATAGACTTACTTTTAATTAAAATATTCTATTGTTATGGTCGATATGTATAGCACTATTGTTTGGGTTCAAGGACCTTACTTGAGAAGAGTGGTCGATATTCATGCGCAGGGCTTTGGCTTTGACGCATGCGTTGACTAATATTTCAGGAAATTAAATTGGAGTAGCTGCATAGATATTTTTGGAGATCCTTTGGAGGTGCAGTTGAAATTATATTATCGCTTTAGTCATTTATTTTCTTCTCCTATCCAGTCGTATTTATTGTGAGACTTTATTTAGGTTTTAATTGGGCCATTCAGTTCCAAAGTTGTTTTAAGAGATTTCAGTTGGACTTATTTTATTGTAATAATTCAGATATTTAGAGACTTCATGTGATAGACTTTATATCACACATGATGATAAATCAGTTGGATGTATTTAATCTTTGGGATTTATTTAATTATTTAATTTGTGTATTAAATTTATATGTCTCACATCTGTCACATGCTAAGGATGATATTTAATTTATTAACGCTTGGCTTAATTTTGGTGGCGGCCGACGCCAGAATTTAGCGGGGTGTTACAGTTACTCAGTCGGCTCGGAAGGAGGCTTAAGCCTTAATGGGAGGTTAATTGTGCCAGAGGATGAGGAGTTGAGGCACACTGTTATGACAGAGTCCCATGGGTCGAGATTCGCGGTACATCCCGGTGGGGATAAGATGTACCAGGATATAAGGAGGCAATATTGGTGGGAAGGAATGAAATGAGACATAGAAAAATTTGTTTCGAAATGTGCCACATGTCAGCTTGTGAAAGTTGACCACCAGAGGCCATCAGGGATTCTACAGCCGCTGGAGATTCCCGTGTGGAAATGGGAGAGCATCTCCATGGACATCATTATAGGGTTACCTGCATCGCAAAGGGGTCACGATTCCGTATGGGTCATTGTGGATCGGTTGACCAAAGTGGCCCACTTTCTATCGGTTCGCACAAACTTTGAAACGATGCGATATGCGCAGCTATTCATAGCTGAGATTGTTAAGCTTCATGGGGTACCGATTAATATTGTGTCTGACAGAGACAAGATCTTCGTGGCCCACTTTTGACAGAGCTTCTAGGAGGCCATGGGCATGAAGTTACGTTTGAGTACAACCTATCACCCACAAATCTTACCAATTCACGATCGGTATGGCACCAGTCGAGGCACTATACGGGAGACCTTGTCGTTCACCCGCGTGTTGGTTAGAGGTGGGGGACAACAAAATATTAGGGTCAGAGATTGTTCAGGAGACGTCTGCCAAGATAGAGCTGATCCGAGGGAGGATTCAGATAGCTTAAGATAGGCAGAAGAGTTACGCTGATGCTTCACGAAGACATGTGGAGTTAGAGGTTGGGGACCAGGTATTGGTTCGGGTGTCCCCTATGAAAGGGATGATGACGTTTGACAAGAAGGGTAAGTTAGCATAGAGGTACGTGGGACCTTTCCCTATTATCGAGAGGGTGGGGCCAGTAGCTTACAGGCTAGGATTATTGGAGCACCTTCAGCGGATACACGATGTGTTCCATGTGGCATTGCTGAAGAAATATCGCAGGAGCGAGAGGGCTTTCTGGAACATTCCACTCGAGAAAATTGCTTTACAGCCAAACATCTCATATGAGGAGAGACCGATGGCTATTCTGGACCGTGAGCAAAAGTTATGATCCAAGGTTGTTCCACTAGTTAGAGTACAGAGGGGTCATCACAAAGTTCACGAATCTACTTTAGAGCGAGAGGAGGATATGCGGGAACAATATCCAGAACTTTTCACCACAGGTACGACCTAATTTCGGGGATGAAATTCCTTTGTAAGGGGGGGAGTATGTAACACCCCGTATTTTTCATGCATTTAATATTTAATTAATTCTAGGATTCAAAATTACTTATGTGTCGTAATTTTTAATTGAATTAATTATGGCAAATTATATTTAAATATTAATCGGGAAGTGAACGGTTAATATTTAAGGAAACTTAATTACTAAGTGAATAGTAATAATGAATTTAAGTCACTTCGAGTATTAATGACGGGACATGTACTTATTTCAGCCGGGAGTCGGTATAGACTAATTTGGGTGTGAAATAAGGATTGTTATAATTTAATTCGGATGCCAATTATGAGTATACGGTTGAGTATGGATGGGCTGAGATAGACGGAAAAGTGTACCCGGGGGTAGTAAAAGGGTCACAGGACGTTTTTAGGCATAGCCAAGAGCACACGGGGGCATTTGGCCCACTTGGGCTTGGCCCATTAGGCAAAAATGGGATAAAGGTTAATTAAACAATTAAGAGTAATAAGGGAACAACTGAATTGTTTTTGAGAGAAGACTTAGAGGGTTAGGAAACCCTAACAGCAGCCAAAGGAAAATTTGGGGATCACAGGAGAGCCAAAAAGAGTCATATTCAACCTTGGGCACTCACGATTCCAAATTCAGACTCTACGAACCCTAAGGCAAGTGGTTAACTTGCTTTAGCATTTAAAGTGTAATTCAATTCATATTTATGTCATGTGGATAATTAAAGAAATTCGTTTTGGGAATCAAGGGGGATAAACATGGGGGTTTGTAAACCATGAATCTGATTTCTAAATTGAGTAAAAATTTGTATATAATCTAAGATTTGTAGTTGTATCTGATAAAATGTGTAAACCTGGATGATTTAGAAATGAATTGGTATCAGGGAATTGATGTTTAACTAGGTTAAAGATTAAATGGGTCTTTACCCAAATTCGTGGAAACAGTAGAGAAATCAAAATTAACTGATGTTTCTGGACTCTAGGAAGGAACCTTATAAGGCTTTTGATGTTATTTGTCGATGGAAAAACTTAGTTTTCAGTGTAGAAGAAACTAGGGTTTGGAGGTGGGAATAAATGACTGAAACAACCAACTCGGAGAAGATGAGGACCTGATCGATAGATCGATCGAAGGTGGGCCATCGATCGATCGATGGTCCGGAAATTTTGACAGTCCGCCCAGTTTTTAATGAAAAGGGAAAATAATTAAAAATCCTTCCATGCCTTAGTTTTTGAGTAATTAATACATGGGTTTAAATCTAATTACTTGTGAATCAAGATTAATTAGGATTTGAGGGCGGCTTGGTGTGACATCATAATTAAAATTAATTTGGATTTGGAGAAAATTAGTGTGACACACTAAGGTTGAATTTTGGAATGTTTGTTTCGAAATGATTAAATATGAATGTAGTACACAAATCCGGGAATAAAGGTTTGAGCGATACTGAAATGTAAATTTTATTTAGGTGAAGGCTAAATAATTTAGAGTCGGGGATTTAGACTCGGGTAAGGTTACTTCGGTCCACGAGAGTAAGTCCGAATATATTGGTTGGGGTGGTACTAAAAGGAATTAATGTGAAAATTAATTAATAATTAGAGTTGGGCCATAAACTCAAAATAAAATGGAATAGGCTTGTGTCACGGACTTAGTGCACGGTGTAGCCGGGGTATTTTATATTCATATATGTATGGTGTGTGACTGTATATATATATATGATGTGTACATTAACATCAGTGAATATATATTATTATTATATATATACTCTAGTGCTATAGGGGGAGGTTGTGCGTAGTGGATGAATCCCCTAGTTTGAGGAGTAGGGCGAGTATAATCCCAGGTCATAGCGTCCGTTATATGGGTGAGGGGCATCTCACTTTCAGGGAAGGAATATGACCACCTCCAACATTTATATATTAACTAAATTAATGAGCGGTTCTGACTTCGGGGTAACTAGGTTATGTGAATATGCCTAGTGGGATAGCACTATAGAGAATTTATACCCGGTGAGACTTTACCTGGGGGAAATACTATTATTAAATGTTATTTTAGTAGGTCTGTGAATACTGTAATGTGATTGTGTATATAATTAGGTAAATAAGTATACACGGGCTAATTAATACAAAGCACGAGTTGTATTATAGGTTTAACCGTCGTGGAAGTTATATGAAATTAAAAAGGGAAGTGATTTAATTAAGTTGATGATGATAATAACTTAAAAATCATAATTAAAGCATACTCGGTTAGAGTAGGGTGGTTGCTAAGGGCTTTATAAATTATCTAGTCGTAAGATGAAGAACTAGCTGAATTTAATTAAGGCATTAGTAGTGCACATTAGAGGAGGGGTGAGGATGTCCTCAAGAGAGTGCGGCACTAATTAAAATATGGAGAGCACGCATATTTATTTATTACTGCAAGTTAATCATTTGCCAAATGTTTTACAAATGTTTTTGGGTACTAACCCTTGCTATATAAATTTTTAAAAACCTTTTAGGTGTCCAGCCACAGGGATGCGAGGCTTGACTCAATTTCAGGAATCCGTTGCTGCAGCATATGTGGATGTTGCGGGAGTTTGATAGACGCCTCACTCTTTCATTATAGTATAGAGACTTCTATTAGTATTTCGAGCATGTCACTCACAGTCCATTTAGTTTTATTGTCAGACTTGTTGAGATTGATTACTTATCTTTATTTTATATTTGTTGAATTTTGGGCCGATGGTTTATTCGGTTAGTCATTTAATTGTGTATGGATGTTTCAGTTAATTAAGATTATATTGTTGCTTTATTTTTCGCATGAGTTTCATTTAAGTTAATGAAAGATAAAACTTGGCACCAGTCTAATTCTCTCACGTAGGTGGTTAGTAATTAAAAAGGCGGCAGTGATGCTAAGAATGATCCAAATGAGAAACCTATTCTAATTTAATTTAAGACTGATCACCACGGGTTAATTAGGTGGGGTGTCACAATAAAGGAGCCTCAACATCAAAAGGTTTATATCTTTGGCAGTGCTGGAAGAGTTTTATATCTCGGCTCATCTTTATCTGAGGCCTCTCGAGGGTTATATCTTTTTCTAGACTCAGTGGCATCAGTATTGTCTAGAAGATACTCTAGAACTTGCATATAATCATTAAAGCAATCTTCCTTCTCAGACTCCCTAGATACGGAGGGGCTATATCCCGAGGATGAGTACACAACCTATGACCCTTGTGAAGAGGTATCAGACATAATGCCACTATTGATATCAATAACACTATTATCGATGGGTGATATGTAAGTAATAAGTGGAGGAGTAGGAGGAACTACCACTAAGGTGGTTAGGCTTATGGGAAGTCTTGACTCAGACTAGAGTCTTTTCTTAGCCTCGGTCTCAGCCCTACGAATATCTCTCATAATATCTTCTCTCAAGTGTTGGAACTGCTCACCTAATTCATGTAGTTTTGTGTACATTCAAATAAGAAAAGGATTAACCTACTTTGACTAAAATATCAAAATGAGGAACTAAATCATTTTCAAAGGAGTTTTCCCAGAACAACGATGAAGCGTATTTGAGAAGATGACCGAACAGTCACTTGGAAATCTAATCAAGGATAAAAAATAAATTTATCCCTAAAATCTACCCGAATTAACTCTCTACGAACTCAAAACTCCCACAAAGAAAATAGTAAACCCTTAAAGCCACCACAACAAGTCACTGAAAAGTTCAAAACTCGTCGGAAAACTTAAGAACACAAAAAAATGAAGAATAAAGAATAAAGAATGAAAATACAAAGGGAAGGAGTTACCATAATGATAATAAAGGGTTAGGAGTGGAAAGAGAACTCTAAAACTCGCTGGAGATAATATGGTTTGGAGAGAGAGAGAAAAAGAAGGATTAAAGTTGTAGAAAACTCTACAGGCGGGAATGAAAGTTGGAGAAGAATAATAAATTTTAAGATTTTTGGGTATTTAAATTTGGTAATGATTACACACAATTTCCCAGGTGTGCATCATTAGGGTGATATTCCACAAGCAAGCACGCTACAACCACTTCTTAGCAAACACGCTAAGGTTCCCGCTTGTTGACACTTGTCCCACCAAGGTCACTTGAAGTACGATTCTATTTGGGGCACTAAAAAGAAAACCTCAAGCTCAACAAATCCCATTCACGTCTCCAAGATAGCCACTGACACTGTAGGGTCACATCATCATAGTGGGACAAACGATTGTACCCCTTAACCTTCCATTCACATTGAAAACTAAGGTTTAGAGGTGATTGATATGACTAAGTGTAACCTCATCCTAGATGAGACTCGAACCAGTACCATGACCCATTGCCTAGTGTCCATTGGACTCATATTTACCGGTCTCAACCTTCGAAACTCCATCACCATAATAGTTTCAGTCACGTGCGATGGTTCACTCTACATTTTCAGCTGACTCTATTTCTCAACCTTTTTCATGTGTCGGCCTCATACCATACTGACAGGAAGACACCACCACAAGTTTCCTAGGATGATCAAGTCAATCTCTGAGTTATCTACATGGGATCCCACCTCCACATCCTGAGCGTAGCCGAGACCCAACAAAGATGACTTTCATATTTCATGAGGGACACACGACTTTACAACATATCTCCTGCCCACTTGAGGGAATATTTTATCATCATGATATGATTGTGTAGAGGACATATGGCATTCTCCTAGAGGTTAGCTCACATCATTCACACCTGGTCCATGTTTGGGTGGTACATTGTTCGCCCCCACGACTATATATATATATATATATATATATATATATATATATATATATATATATATCAATTTTATCATCTCCACTAAGGATCGAATTATTTTATATCTAGCTAAAACTCTTCCCATATGTAAACTTAGTGATAGAGAGAAATATTGAGTGACTAAAATTCATGGACTGCAGTGCCTTTCACTTTTAAAACATTCATACCCTCTTGCACATTTAAGTAGGCTCCGGGCCAAACCACTTATATTTATGTGTTCTCTATCTCTCTCATCTCAATATTTCAATACTTAAATTTTGTTGATTATATTTTCGTTGATGACTTAGCTAGAGCTTGAGCTGCTAACATATTTGAATAGTGGTTATCTACGTCATCAATCACCCATATGGAATGATAACCCTCTGTGATGTCGGTAGCCCCGTGATAAAGTCCATCGATACAATCTCCCACTTCCACAGCAAAATCTCTAATGGATGTAACCTTTCGATTGGCCTTTGGTGGTCTACCTTCACTAATAAACTTGCGGCACACTTCAAGATAAACTACACTATGTATCGTTTCATACCTGCCCACCTATATTGTCTACGCATATCCTAGTACATCTTATTCCTATCGGGATGCATTGCAAATCTCGACCCAATGGACTATGTCATAATTGCGTGTCTCAAATCTCAATCATCTGGGACTATAAGTCTCCCGTTGAAACATAAGCCCCTCCCTTAGAACTGATCAAGTAGTACTCTACCCCCTCTACCAATAACTGGCGTACCCTGTCTCGGCAAAATTGATCCCTGACCTGCACTTGCACAACCCGCATATTAATCTCAGGTGTGATGGTCAATACTTGCATACAATTACTGAAAGCTACGTCATTGTGAATAAGTTCACTCCACTTATCTTTCTAAGACTCTACTAACTCCCTCGTAGGTCGTTAGCTCAATATGTTTGCTACTACGTTAGACTTACTCGGATGGTACTCGATAACAAAATGATAGTCCTTCATGAAATATAACCATTTAGGATGTTCCTTGTTGAGATCCTTCTGAGTGAACAGATACTAAAGAGACTTATTATTCGTGAACAGGCTAAATTTCTTCCCTTAGATATAGTGCCTCCAAATTCACAAGGTAAAAACTATCGCACTTAACTCCAAATCATGTGTGGGGTAGTTCCCCTCACTGAGCTTAATCTTATGAGAATCATAAGCTATATCCCGATCCTTCTACTGTAGTACACCCCTAAGTCTCTATAATGTTGAATTAATAAATATAAGGTACTCCACTCAAACCATAGGCAGTGCACGCACAGGTGCCAAAGTGAAATTGTCCTTTAGCTCCATAAAAACTAACTGAAAATAATCATCCCACATAAATGGCACCCTCTTAGGAGTCAAATTGATCAAAAAAACTGCAATATTAGAAAATACCTTCATAAGATGGAAATAATATCCTACCAACCCCAAGAAATTGCGGATCTCTGTCGGTGTCGTGGGATGACCCCACTCCCTCGTTGTTACAAGCTTACTCTAGTCCACTAAAATGCCTCTATCAGACATAATATGACCCAAGAATTTCACCTCACGTAACCAGAATAATCACATCAAGAACGTAACATACAACTAATGATCCCGTAATGTCTGTAAAACTATATGCAATTGCTCTGTGTGCTCATCCTCAGTCCGAGAATATGCCAGAACATCATCTCTGAATACGATCATAGACTGTTAAGGAAATCTCTGAACACCCTATTCATGAGATCCATGAATGTTGTTGGTGCATTGTTTAGTCCAAATGGAATACCCATAAACTCATAGTTTCTATACCACGTCAAGAATGAGGTCTTATGGACATCCTTCTCCCTAATGTGCAACTAGTGATACCCCCAATCAAAAGTTTATCTTTGATAAGTAAGAAGCTACTGTTAATTGGTCAAACAGGTCATCAATTTGAGGAAACATATATTTATTCCTAATCGTGACCTTGTTCAACTCACATTAATAATTGAAAAATAAAAGTGAACCATCCTTGTTTTTCACAAACAACAGTAGAGCGCCCTACGATGATTTACTTTATCTCATAAACCCCTTCCCCAAAAACTACTGAATTTGGTCTGTCAACTCTCACATCTTTGATTGAGCCATGAAATATGGTGTACGTGCACTCGGCCTATTCCCAGGCACTAAATCGATAACAAACTCTATACTCAAATCCCAATCACTACAAGAAAAACACCTTTTTATGATGCTCGAAAAAATAATTTAATGGCATTTATTACAAAAATGTCATTTGAAAGTCAATTCTATTATTATTATGAAAAATTTAATATAAAATGTCATTATATATATTAGTATTATTTTTTATGACACTTTAAATATAAAAATCATATTTTATTGTAGATATTAGGACCTTTTTTTGAGAATTTTTAAAGTGAATACATATTATGACATTTTTTCCTCCTTGAAGATTTTTAGAATGCACTCTTTCTTCCCCCTAAAAATTTAGACCCAAAAAAGAGAGAACCCACTCCTTACATTCTGACTCCCTTAAGCCCGCTCTTCCCACCACGACTCCTCAGGCCGTACACCTTTTGATTTTGCCATTTTTAAAGTCTAACCTCTTGTCACTGTGCTGTCTCCCCCATATATATCTCAAACGTCCCTCTACTTCCTCTTGTCACTGTGTAAACTCCTCATGCCAACTCCTCGTGCATTTTTCTCATATGTTTTTCTTTTTATTTTGGAGTTTTTTTGATTGATCACTTTTCATATGCTTTCTTTCAATTAATATGATTACCTTCGAAGCCCAAATTTCAGAAATCTTGGTCGACAATTTCCTCAAGATCGGCGAAAACTCAAAACTTGTTTAAAAAATAAAACTCATTTCACAGCTCGTCCCTGCTTGGTGGTCCCCTTTCCCCTGCATGCCCTGCCCGATGCCCCTGGATGCTTCATGTGTGTTGTGCCCCTAGTCTCTGGACCTTGGAGGTGGTCCTCTCTCCCCTGCTAGGCTGCTTCTGCACACGAGGTAAATTTCGACTTTCTCTTATTATTTATTTGGTTGTCTTGTTTGTATATGTAATTTTTTTTGTATTAGATGTGTTTATTTGAAGATTAAGATTCTAATTATATATTTATTTATAGTTTCTAATTTTTAGGGATGTTACAGTTAATGTATAGAGTTAAAATTGGGGATATAAATTTCTCATGTTATGCTTTCAACTTTAGGGGATATTAATGTTATGTTATGCGTTGTTAATTTTTTTCTCTTTTCGATGGATTAAATGAATATTTTACTAATTATTCGGTAAATACTAAAAAACAACCTAAAAAAATTCGGCTCGGGGCCAGGTGCGGGATCCCCCTAACCCTCGAAAATTACCATTAAATTAGCCCTCACTATCGAAACTTCCTGGCTTTGCCCCTGATGGCATGGGTTGGTTTTCTTTCAGGCAGTTGTGGCTAAATCAGTTGCAGACGAAACATATCATGTTGTAAAACACGATTCACATTTCATTATCTCTTGTTTTCGTATTCATTACCTCTTGTATCACATTGAAAAAAGTTGCTAGAGCAAGTAGGATTTATATTCAACTTTTGGTACCTAAAACATAATATTTACATTCAGGGCAGTGGAGCTCTAGCCAAAATAAAATATAGGGACCATTTCAATAATTAAAGTGTTAGTATCCTAAAAACATACTATCATTTTAGTTGTATAATTTTATTACTAATATTAGCAAAAGTAGTAAGTGTTAAATTTTGAAAATGCCATATATGTGCTTGTCTTAATTTGAGTTATGTATCAAAGATATTGATATATGACCTATATGATAGTTTTGGGTTTTAGTTATTAAAATATTTTTTGTGCCTGCTAGTCATTTTTGGGGACTATTAGGCACTGACACTCTTGAAAAAATTTCTTTTTATGATGCTTTAAAAAAAATTACTTTATCACATTTACTAATAAAATATCATTAAAAGTGTAGTATTTTATTGTTATTGATATTACTTTATATGACACTTTCAAAATAACAATTATATCTAATTTGACTTATTATGACTTTTTTTGGGGAGTATTTAGGTATACCAATATTTTTATGACATTTTAATTTCCTCCAAAAAAAATTCAAACGCGTTATCTTACCACATTCAAAATTTTCGCACATTGTTTTATTTGCTCCATTAAGAAATTGAAACCCTCTGTTCTCTCAACTCCTCACTCCTCTCATCCCCCCTCTCTCTCTTTAACCCATCCTTCTCAATCACTCTCGGCCCTTCCCTCCCACTCAACCAAGTGACTTTGTTCACTTTTAAGAGCTATTTGTCACCAGAGAGGGAATGTACACGGGACAATTTGTTTTATGTGGGAAGAAGACCAATCTCATGGTCAAAAATGACCTTCCTCTCAGATCTATCCCTGAAGGGGCATTTGTTTGCAACGTTGAACACCATATCGGTGATCGTAGCTTCTGTGACTACGTTATTTATTAGTCACAACCCAGACAACGAAACCTCTAGGTATTACAACTAATATCAACTTTTTTCTTTACATGCTTTCATTTTCCATATGTTTTAGTCCATTTCATTTATTTTTCTTGCATATTTTTTATTTCTCTAATTCATTTATTTAGCTTTCACTGCAACTATGTTTATGTTTCATGTATTGTAGGAAGAAGCTTGATATGAAAGATTTGAGGATTGAAATCAGATGCATAAGGCTCAACCTTCTTATTAAAATAGTCTTATCTTTGTAAGTTTAATTTTCATACAAATTTGACAATGTCACTCTTGTTTTCATACATTCTTAGTTCCTGCTTGACAAAATGCATGTGAAATTTTAAAATGGACACTTTGAAAAGTTGGGTTGTCGTACATATGCATCCTTACCTTTTATATATACGTTTTCACTACTCAATAAGTTTAAATTGGTTCTTGCAATATTAGTTTCTTTGTTTTTTCATACGAGAAGAAAATATTGTTAAATTAATAAGTATAGAGAAATGGATATTCCGCATAACTCATAATTTTGAATGCTAACGAGATAAATCAACATGTCTAGTGACTCTCGCCATCTACAATTGAGGGATGGAAGAAACAATGGAAATTCTTATTATGGTTGTATAAAAGCAAGGATGGAAGCAATTATGAGTATAGTCTTATTTGACTCTTTTTAATATGAAACGCAACGGAAATATCAATGTGTCAATAGTTTATGTTCCCTATTAATGAATGAAATAATATTTGAATATGTTTGATAAATTGGGTCTTTTTGAATATTGTTGAAGTTTTTTATTTATTTCTTAAACAGGGCGGATAGTCTTATAAACAAAGGAAACTCTACTCAATTTTTTTTAAATGTTTTACAATTATTTGTGTTATATAAAAAATATTTTCTACTTACATTATGCACGACGTAATACTTTGGAAATACTGGAATTTATATGCTGTGTATTACGTTGCACTAGAGATTTATATATTTTGTTTTGAACTTATACATGAAATTTAATTAGAGGCATGTGAAAGGCATATCATTGCTAGATTAGATGCATGTGATTGAATTATTGTATTATTTGTAGAGTATACGACCATAATCAATTCACTGTGGGGATGTTGTGTTGTGTGCTTGATTTCTTATATTCTATTTTTTAATTAGGACAAAAGGATACATGGATATACATTTGATGAGGATGATAGGTCTCTAATGTGGATAACTCCCCGACAATCGAGAAATAGAGAATATCAAGACAATGCAACCAAGGAAGTTGGTGAAAAATTTGTGAGTTTCTTTCAAAAGTTAAGAAAGCATAACTTTTTATACAACACTTACAAATTTGGACAAACTACATAAGAGGATTTAAAAGAATATGATTTAAAAACACTCTTGATAATTTTCTTTATTGTAGGACGCTTTGAAGAAACAGGTCCATGAGGGGAGCTTATTCGGGCTTATATTACATGATTTGGGTCTTTTGAGGTAAATTTTTTATGATTGATTTTTGGATGTAAATGTTTTATAAGTGATTTTTGGATGTAAATTTTTTTGGAGACATTTTTTTTAATGATGTACATAGTGGATATATCTAATTATGATACATGTAGTAGGCCATTAATTTTTTTTGTGGATAATTAATGTAGATGGTGGGTACATCTATTTGTGTTCCACTATTTTTTTATATGGACAATGGCTTGGTTTGGTGCATTATAGGTGGACTTGACTTAAAATAGAAAAACATTCAAGATTTTATTTATGTTATTGTAAATTTTGATTTGTTTTTAGATTTATTTGTCAACTATGACATTAGTATTGGTTATTAATCATTTTATTATATGTTTAATTTATGACCGTTTATACTAAACCCTAATGTGATGAAATTTTTCATGACCTTTTTAAAAATTTGAAAACTGTTAATCACGACGCTTTTAAAATCAAATCTGACATATTATAAAGTATATTATCACCTTTTTTTAGTAGCAGACATGATAGTTTTGAAAAAAAGGTCATATATAACCGTTACCTAATATGACACTTTTTATGGGTATCAATTATGACACCCAAACTTATGACGCTTTTTATTAAAAAATAAAGTGTCATAAAATGCATTTTATGACACTTAAAAAAACTTCATAAAAAGGCTTTTTTCTTTTAGTAAATCTATAGTCAAAAAGAAAATAGTTGCACAATCAATAGAGCTAGCAAACTAGGTGCCCCACTTTCCAAGCTTGCATTTAAAAGGTTGTACTGTACTAGCCTCTAAAAGAACCGAGGGCATGGCCCCTGACAAAAGATGTTACATAAAGTAAGAAAAAATGGAGAAGAGCTCGAAGGTGAGATCATATCAAGATATAAATGCTAATTCGTGAAAAGAAAAGAAAGTTGGGTATTGGTTAGTGGTATCTCCCAACTTAGGGGCAAACCTAGTATGTCCAAAAACATGCCCGTAAACACCCTAACCAATGAGAGTGAGTCAAATGATATAACCACCTCCTGCGAGGTCTCCTACTTAATATAATATAGTTGAGTGATCGACCTTCCCTGGAAGAGGCATCGTCACTAAGAGCATCTCTTGCCCTCAAATAGGAAACACAATGATCCTACCAAAACAATCAACTGTGGCTCTATACTCTGCCAACCAGTCAATGCCTAAAATGAAGTCATATCCAGTCATATCTAATACAAGTAAGTCGACTTCTAGACACAATTTCTCGACATATATCTCCACCCCTCAATAAATGGAGTGAATAAGTTCTCCACAACCCAAAGGAAAATCTACACACATAATAATGTTATCGATTGTCTATAAAAAAATTATCGTGCGTGCAAAGCTATAAACTAGAAATTAATTAGATGCTCTTGTATGAAATAATACCTGATCCATATGCCCATGGATAGGAAACGTATCCTCAACTATAGGTGGCACTGGCGGCGCCTGTGGTATCATCACATTATGGACATTATAGACACATCCATATTGTATGTGTCCATGGCATTGTGGGACTGGTGGTGCAAACTGCGGTTGCTTCCCATGTTGGGCACCCTGCTGTTGTACCTAACCCTACTATGGGTAATCTCTCTTCTTGTGGCCTGTCTCCCCACACTAATATCTACTCCCTATATAATTCCAATGTATCTATTTATGATGGACATATTGGGGTTATCCTAGTTTACTGGACCTAGTAGCTACGGCCTTACTAGACACCCCAGTATTCCCTTGGCCATACTGGCCCTAAAGAACGTGTTGGTGATGATGTTGTTGGCCTTACTGACCGCTCTGAATCCACTTCCATTACAAATAATTCCTCTTGAGCGAAATCTCCAAAAAGAATACCACATTTAGGAGTCTTGCTCCTGATGCTGACTAGTTTGGAGCTGTGGTACCCCACTAGCACCGTTACCCTCTAACCTTCATGATAGACTAGAGGCCCCCGCTCTCTTGCTCCCCTTCAGAAGGAAGAGACGATCCCGATAGTGCAATAACGCGGCATTGATGACATCAATGTATGTCTGTAATGATGAGTTTCCCAATAAGTGTTGTTTAATCCTCCAATTCAGCCCATCCATAAACTTTTGCATCTTCTTTTCCTCAGTATTCACCTCTATTGGCTTAAAGTTTGCAAGGCGAGTGAATTCATCCTCATAATTGACCCCTATAAGGTTTTCCTACGCAACATCTAGAAAATTCTTCAATAACTAAGTCTAAATAGCAAAAGGAAGTATTTGCGAACAATCCACACCTAGAACTCAAAAATACTCATTGTATCTAGCTCTTATGTCGTGATGAATGACTCCCACCACTGTAGCGCTCCACCTATAAGCATAAAAGTTACCAACATCTGTCTCTGGGTGTCGCTGGACTTAACCATGAAAAAGTGATGTTGCATGTCCTTCTTATACTAACTGAAAGATATAACATTTGAACTGCGCTTAAAATATTGTGGATGCCCCTTTTGAAAGGATTCCCTGACCATTTACCACATCAATAGCCCCACATGGGCCAGGACAGGCTGGTGACATTGGTTGCTGCTATTGAGTCAGAGCCACAACGGTCATTATAGCATTGACCACCTGAGAAACAATATTTTCCACCTCTGTAGTTTTTACAGTCCCCTACGGTATATGTGCCTTCGGCTGAGCCTGTCGAGCATTGGCCCCTCCAGCAGCCCTAGTCTATCATGCTCTCCTAGGAGGCATCTGAAATTAGAACGAATTTGTATAACTCCATAGTTTATACACACTATATCAATTGAAGAACGTAAATACGTACAAGTTTCTTAACAATAGGGCTCTATATTAAAGAATGATACACTAGAATCATAATAAGTCCCCACCGATCATAAGGACTCTAAAACCTGACGGTCTGATACCATCCATGACACCCCGCTTATTAAAAAAATGGCGACAAAAGCTCCACTAAATTAAACAGGAATCTCATTTGTCTCATTCTAGGCATCACTGTAAAAAACTAATTAATTACTAATGAAAAAAAAGTTTACTATATTAATAACAAAATGTTATAAGTTGAGTAAACTTCGATTAAACTTTTTTAATAATAACACAAGAAGTGTTCAAATCTGTTTTCTAAATATGTAATCTATATTTGGTAGTTGATTACCTTAGGTTTTATAAATTAAGAACCATCTACTAAGTCTAACATGCAGTACCAATCACAAAAGAAATTAAGAACATTCAAAGTAATGAACACAATAATTTTAACGTGGCAAAACCTAATAAAGGGAAACATCCAAGGTTCCCTATATGGCACAAACCAAAAATAAACTAAAATATAGAATCAATTTAAAACACTTAAGTAAACACACAAAGGTCCTACATCTACGTTCATATGTATACCTACATGAGCTACTCCACTCCAAAGGTTTTCTAACTAGAACTGATCTTCCCTTGTTGCTTCTTTATCTTTTCCTTGACCTCATTATCATTGATTTTTTATTCCAAAAACTCTTTAAATTTTAAAGTTTCTCAAACAGAACCACTGTGACTAAGTGATCGTGTGTGAAAATGTGTTTGTAATGTGCAATAAATGCAGATTTATGCAACTCACCCTCTCAAATTATTTATACGGACAAATTCTTATAAATCAAGAGGTTCTATATGACATACAGAAACTGATTCAAATTATTTTGACAAAAAACTTCTTTCTTAAGATCAGATTTGAAAAACAACCTTGCTTTTAAAACATGCCAAGGTCCTATGTGTTTCTATTTTATTTTTATACACAGTTATTTCACAAATCGTGAAATATAAAGCAAGAAACACAAACGTTCTAGAGATCTGATATAACCTAGAAAATCAGAAGTTTCTTTTTCAAAATCTCTTGAAATATAAGCGTGTGATTTCCTCTTTTAGAAAAACTCAAGTTTAGATAGTGAAACTCAAGATTCTCTTAGAGATAAGTTCTGAGAGAAAGTAGGAATTGAAGAGCTCTTCAAACATCTCACAAATCCAACACTAAACTCATATAAACCCAAAATATATTTAATTATCAAGGTTTAGGTTTTCGGGTGTATGAAACTATGAAGGTTTTAGTGTTTGGATTGAGGAAAAACACTTAAAGGTTGAGCTTTGAAGATTAGGGTTTCTTATCTGTCTCTGCTCTCCACTCTCTCTTTTTTCTCTTTGTTTGGAGGAAAACCAACAGTCTCAAATGGCTGAGACTATATGGGTTTATATAGTAGCTAAGGAAGTATCTCAAACATCTGAGGCAATCCAACAATTGAGATTAACTTTGACTAGTTGACTGCCAATCTAATGGTTCAATATAAGCGGTGGAAATAACTAACACTGATTGGTTAAAACTAGTTGCACATGGATTGACTCTAAAAACATGCAAATCGTTGATAAGGTTTAACCAAGGGCTGAGATTGAATGTAAAGTATGTGTCTTATAGGAAACACAAAAACAACCGTTAAGGTGCCAACATGTGTTCGAATGAAATAGGATGTAAAACATGTGTTAAAACATATTCTCAATTTGGCCCCTAAATTCTCTAGCGCTTTCAGATCCTACCCAACATAACATTTAATGAATAAAACTATTTTTCGCAATTCAACTTTTAACCCCAATACTTTCAAAAACAAAATTTTATTAATTTCAAAAATTATTAAAAGTGTTATAAGGGAATTAAAATGATTTGAAAACATTGTGAAAGTGATTTAAACAATATATGCACATGTGAACTCAATAATATGCAACACAAGTGTCCTAAATTGGTTTTAAGGTAGAATTAACTTCCCTTTAAGTGTTCTTAGTGATTCTTGGATGGGATTTCTTCATTCTTTCTTGAACATTTGAGAGATAGAGCAACTCATAAAAACTAACCAACTTTGTCTCGATATCCAAACTAGGTGGAACTCCTATATATAGACTCAAGTAGGTCATATATATAGTGTGTTATTAATTTAACCCTTTGGATATTAGAGACAAAATTCCCTTGAGTATTCTAAACTTGTGGGTAAAAATGAAAAATCCTAGATGTCCTATACAAAATATCAAACTACCCATTGCCATCCTAGAACCGAAAATAAGGTAAAAAAAGACATCACTCAACTACAATACGGACCAATACCTTAAATAAATAGAACAACGGGTTTGACGAATGCTTGTAAAAATATGGAACACTTGAATGGCATATTAGTTCAGTTAGAATATGAATAGATATAAATCGTAACAAAAATACTCAAGTTATTTTCCCCCATTTTTTCTCAAATATACAATCGGCTAAAAACTAATAGAGAAAAACATGAATATATAAAAAGGATTCAATCACACAACATATCATAAGCAATGGAAGAATCAAGGGTCTCCTACATAAACTAGTGTTAGGAGGCGTATTTTTTCATTTGAGATACGTCCATACCCTAAAACATTAGAAACCAATTATTAGCAAGAGACTACCGAAGTTATTATAAATGTGACATAAATTATGTGAGAACTATCATACCTATAGTTGTTCGTAGATACTCAAATCGTATGTTATACAAAGGTTTGTTAAAGAGATAATCTAGCCGCTTTCCAATATTTAGATATTCAATAATGAGTTCTTTAAATTCTAAAAGAACACGAATGAAGTGATGTTGAATTTGTATATGTTTAGTTCGAGAGTACTGTACAACTTTTTTCGTAATATTCGTTGCATTCTGGTTTTAACAAAACCTTGTAAATTGATTTTCAGTGATACCATAATCTCTAAGCATTTGTCTAATCCATAATAGTTGTGAATAACAACTTCCTACGACAATGTACTCTGATTCTTTACTAGATAGAGATATACAATTTTGTCTACTACACGACCAACCTACTATATTATTTCCTATGTAGTAGCATGCCCCATACGTTCTCTTTCTATCATCTGAACACCCTGCCCAATCAGCATCAGTGTAGCCTACAATAGAACTAGTTGTGTACTTAGTGTACCAAATAACAAATTTGAGAATACTTTTGACATATTTATTAATTCTTTTCACACACAATAAGTGGGATTCCTTAGGGTTACTTTAATATCTAGCACAGACACATATTGTGAAGGAAATGTCGGGTTTTGAAGTTATAAGATATAAGAGACTCCCTATCATACTTCGATATAAAGTAGGATCAACATTTTTCCCATTATCATCCTTAGATAGTTTTGTTGAAGTACTCATGGGGGTTCTATAAGGTTTAGTGTTTTCTAATCCGATTTTTTTAATAAGTTCTAAAGCGTATTTGGATTGAGTGAGAAATAGTCCATCACTACATTGTTTTACTTGTAGACCTAAAAAATATTGAAGCTCACCCATAAGTGACATCTGAAATTCAACATACATGATGTCGGAAAAATTCTTAACTTGTTTAGAACAAGTGAATCCAAATATTATATCATCAACGTACACTTATGCTATTAAAACATGTTTGTCTTCATTCCTAATTAATAAAGTTTGATCATTTCTGCCTCAGAAAAATCCATGAGAGATAAGAAATGTAGATAGTCTCTCATACCAAGCTCTAGGAGCTTGTTTCAAACCATATAAGGCTTTCTTAATACTAAAGACGTAGTCAGAGTGTGATAGATATACAAACCCTTTGGGTTGTTCTATGTATACCTCCTCAGTAAAAATTCAATAAAAAAATGTGGACTTAACATCCATTTGGACTAATTTGAATTGTAGGTGACATGATATGGCAAGGAGGAGACGAACTGACTCAAGATGAGTAACAGGTGCAAAAGTTTCGTCGAAGTAAATTCCCTTTATCTGTTAGTATACTTGTGATACCAAGCTAGCTTTATTTCTAATGACCTTCCCATTTTCATTTGTTTTGTTTTTAAAAATTCATCGTGTGCCGATAACCTTTGAATCTTTTGGACTGGGAATAAGAAACCACACATCGTGACTCTGAAATTGGACAAGATCTTCTTGCATAGCATTGATCCAGATTGAGTCGGAAAGGGCATCATTTACATTTTTATGTTCCTCGAGGGAAACCAAACATGCAAATTGTGCCACATTTCGAAGTTGGGATCTTGTTCTAATAGTTTCATAAGTATTACCAACCATAGTTTCAATAGGATGGTCTTTAGAAACCCAAGTGGGTACTGAAGGATTCTCGGGTGGAAATGAATCAGTGTCTTTTGAGGGTCCAATTGTAAAATTTGGTTCATCCTCATCTTGTGTCATTTATTGACTGGCATTAGTCCCTACACTCGTATCATCTACAATTACACTAAAGGATTCCATAATGGTTTTGGTTCGAAAATTAAAAATATAAAAATCCCTACTGTTTTGGGAACAACCTAGGAATATTCCTTTCTCTCCTCGGGTGTTAAATTTGGAAAGTTGATCCCTATCTTTACAGACATAACAAATACTCCTGAAGGTTTTTAAATGTTTTAAGTTTATCTTTTGTGGAACAAAAGTTCATAAGGGGTTTGTTTGGAATTTTTTTGAAGGTATACATGATTAATAATATGACATGCGGTTTGAACGGATTCTAACCAAAAATATCTAGGAAGACTTTTAGATTGCAACATAACCCTAGCCATATCTTGTAATGTTCTATTCTTATGTTCAGTGATACAATTTTGTTGGGGTATTTTGGGAGCACTAAACTCGTGTTTATAGCCATTGGCTACAAAGTATTCAGTAACACCAGAGTCTTTAAACTCTCCACCTCTGTCACTCCTATTACGACATACTTGGGCATCCTTCTCATTCTCTCTTTTCAAATGATTTTTAAGAATTCACCTAAGGTATCTGATTTTTGTTTCATAAAATCAGCCCGAGTATATCGCGTATAGTCGTCTACTTTAACTAGGATATAACTATTTCCCTAGAAACTAACAGTCCTTGAGGGACCCATGAGGTCCATATGGATAAGTTCTAAAGATTTTGTGATCAAGACATCCTTAACTTTCAGTGACACCCCGCCTAATAAAATATCGGGTGATCAGTCCTATACCAAATTAAAACAGGAATCCCAGTTGGATCATCCTTAGAATCACTGTCGAAACTTTTTAAAACTTACTAACCACCTAGTATTCCAAAAACTGGTACCAATTTTAACTTTTTAATTAAACAAAAACTGTACATGAGGAATTAAAATATAAACCATTCACACAACTGAATGAAAGTAAACTGAATCATAATTACACAACTTGCCGAATAAATCACCGGCCACCAAATAAATAATCCAATACAAATATTCAACACCTGAATGAATTACACCTGAAAACTGTACCGAGAAGTCTGGGCTACAAGCCCTAAATAAAACTGAGACTGATACAAGATTCCTACTCTAGGAATGAATGGATGATGCGTCTAATCCAAACTCCTGCTAGCATCCACATATATCGCAGCTCCGTGTCCCTGGAATAGAATATCAATCCTGGCGTCCCTGTGGCTGGACACCTAAAAGGTTTTGAAAATAGTTTTATAGCAAGGGTTAGAACCCAAAATATTTTTAAAATATTTAGCAAGTGAATTAACTGCAGTAATTTAAAATGCATGAATGCGTTTCATATTTAAGTTAGTGTTGCACTCCCTTGTGGACATTCTCACTCCTCCACTATTGTGCACACCTACCGGTTACCTTAACCCCACCTAGTTGTACTACCCCGTCCAACTAGTTCTGGTATAACCTTCCCTTGCCATACTACTCTAACCCGAGTATAATGATTCTTGAATTATAAGTTATTTCACAATTAACTTAATTAATTCCTCTTAAATACCAGCATATAACTGTGTCACAAGTTATATAAAGTAAATGCATCACACACTGTATTATTACCCGTATATAATATTTACTACCATTATATACGTACCTTGGCCACAAAATCCACACATATAACATACGTATATCCATTCCTTTGAGTATACCCTCGCCAGATGATTCCCTCTAAAATGCTATCTCACTAGGTGTGCTCACAAAATCTAGTTTCCCCGAGTTGGAATCGCTCACTAACTCGGCCCAAAATATAAACGTAGTGGAGGCGGTCATATTCCTTCCCTGAAAGTGAGATAAATCCCACACCCATATATACCGGACGCTATGACCTGGGGATATACTCGCCCTACTCATCAAGCTAGGGGATTCACCCACATCGCGCAACCTCCCTTGATAGCATTAGAGTATTTAAATTGAATAAATATCTAGTTACTGATATTTAATATCACACATAATATAAACATGTATTTATATACTATCACTGTACCGTATATATATATAATATAAACCCCAGCTTTACCCTGTACTCAAAATCTCGTACACTGCCTGTAATTTAGTATCACACACAATATAAACACGTGTATATATATATATATATATATATATATATATATATATATATATATATGTACTATCACTACACCGTGTATATATATTATAAACCTTGGCTTTAATGTGTACTAAATATCCCGTACACTGCCTGAAATTTCCTGAGTCTGTGGCCCGACTCAACGTAATTAATTTTCTCACTTAATAATTTATCTTTTTTCCGAGTCTATGGTCCGACTCTAATATATTCAACTCATACCTCAATTTTTATAATATTATTCCCGAGTCTATCGTCCGACTCTAATTAAATTAATTGTTACACCCATTAATTTAATACTTACCCGAGTCTACAATCCGACTCTTATTTAATTAATTTACACATTAATTAATCCATACAAATCCGAGTTTGCAATCCGACTCTAATTAAATTAATTTTCGCATTTATTAATTTAATCAGTCCCGAGTCTACAATCCGACTCTAATTAAATTCATTATCACATTTATTAATTTAATCATACCCGAGTCTATAATCCGACTCTAATTAAATTAATTATCACAATTATTAATTTAATCCTACCCGAGTCTACAATCCGACTCTATTTAAATTAATTATCACATTTATTAATTTAATCCTACCCGAGTCTATAATCCGACTCTAATTAAATTAATTATCACTTTCATTAATTTAATTCTTCCCGAGTCTACAATCCGACTCTAATTAAATTAATTATCACACTTATTAATTTAATCCTACCCGAGTCTAAAATCCTACTCTAATTAAATTAATTATCACACCCACTAATTTAATAACTTGGTGTCACCCAACCCTTATCCCCGGACTCACTCACTTAGCCCGTACCTCAATATTTCCCGAGTCAATGTTCCGTCTCCAAATTAATTACTTTCTCTCAATAATAAATTTACTACTTTAATGACACTTAACCAATATCCCCGGACTCGCTCACTCGGCCCATTTTACATCTCAAAATCTCATTCTCACATTTTCACCCACAATGTGTCACACATTTATTTTCATAATTTTCCCAATTATATTTACCTATAATTGTTAGCACACCCAGACTCACCCACTTGGTCCATAATTAAATATTTCAACTAAATTACTTTAATAATGTAGTGTCACCCAACTACAATTCCCGAATATCATTCTTCGGCCCAATATCAATAATTGAATTATTTCTCCAAATTCGTTCATCTCATGACATACCGTTCACACCCTCCTAAACCCAATTATACCACCCTATTATTGTTAAGGAAACATGTGTCCCATATAAATTTATCACCACATAAAAGTAAGGGAATTTAAACTTAAATTAAACCCTCATTATAAACAAACTGGCCGAACTGTTAAGTTCCTGGGACCGTCGATCGATCGAAGGCCCCCGATCGATTGATCGATCCTTCCTGGGTAGCTCTTCTTCCCCACTGCATTACACCATTAACGAAAATTCAAGGTTTTTAAACCTTAATTCCAACCCCTGATCAAGTCATCCCATCACATAAACATACGAACTTGGATCCTATACATCATATACACCCTTTAGTATATAAATTTCTTAACTTATCTCACAATTTTCAAAATGGGTTTTCCATTAAAATTCATCAATCTTGTTCTACAACCCAAATTCTAAATCCAGACTTTCCCTTGTTTATACTCTGAATTCTTATTCCAATTAAACATCCATGCTCAGATATGTTCAACGCAACCATTTTTACTATGAATCTCATTCAATAGTTTCATGAACAAAAACCCCATTTTGTACCCATTTATCCCCAAAACGAATTTCGGTTTACACATCACTATAATATGAATTGATTATCATACTTTAAGAATCAAAACAATTAACTACTTGCTTGAAAGTGTTCGTAGTGTCTGATCCGTTGGCGTAGTCCCTCAATTTGGCTCCAAAATCCCCAAATTGGCTTCTGCTAAGTTTTCCCCCAATTTTCCTGTCAAGCCCTAGGCTTAGAATTATGTTGGTTGCCATTCCTTAATCTCCCAATTAGGTTAAAAACCCTTAATCCCGTTTTTCACCTAATGGTCTTAATTAAAGTGGACCAACTCACCCCGTGTGGGCCCGGATATGCCCAAAAATACCCTGAGACCCAATTACTAGGTCTGGGTACTCTTTTCTGACTATCTCGACCCATCCGGACACAACCGCGCACTCATTATTGGTATCCTAATTAATTTATAAAAAATCCTTATCTCATACCCAATTCAGTCTGTACCGACCCCTGACTGGAATAAGTGCATACCCTGTCATTAATACCCGAAATGACGTAATTAAATTATTACTATTCACTTAGTAAATAAATTTCCCTAAACATTAACCAATCACACCCCGATTGATATTTAAATATATATATATATATATTGCCATAATTAATTCAAATAAAATTACAACACACAAGTAATTTAAAATTCTCGAATTAATTAAATATTAAATGTACAAAAATACGGGGTGTTACACTTTCTTATGAGGGGATTTACTTATTTTTCCTTCCTAACATGGTCCACATACCGGATTGAAATTTTTTTTGACTTTGGGTAAACCTCTAACTATTTCTTGAGATCTTAATCTTCTAAGATTATGAAAATTCGTATGCCCCAATCTATCGTGCCAAAGGTCAGAATCCTCTAATATGGCAATATGGCAAGACCCAAACTTAGGAATTAGTGTGTAACAATTTTCCTGAGTTATATTTCCTGTCAATATACAGTTTCCTTTTTCATCAATAATTTTGTAATCATTTATTAACAAAGTAAATGTATGATTGGAATCACACAATTGAGACATACTTAAGAGATTAGGATTAAGTCCTTTAATTAAGCGAACATCATTTAGATGAGGAAGCCCATTCTCACTCAATGTTCCCTTACCTATGATCTGAGATGAAACACCGTCTCCAAATATGACACTACCTCCTAAGAATTTTATCTTGTTTTTCAATTTGGTTTCGTCCCTGGTCATATGTTTATAACATCTGGAGTTTAAATACAATCCAGTTGAAGTGTGTTGTGCCTTTAAAGCAAAAATGACAATTTCTCACTTGAGTTGGGGTAATAGATCATCTTTTGTACTCCAAATGGGTCGAGTTTTAATCGTTTGGTGTCCTTTTAATTTAGAAAAGGTTTTTTTGGGTCTTTCTAAATTGCTTTTTCTGAGTCCTGGACCCTCCATTTTTCTTTTTATAGCTAGAGTTGTTTGTGTCCTGTCTTGGGAGAGCATAAGTATTTCTTCCTTTTCTAAAATAGTTAAAGCTAAGGTAGGTGGGTGTGTATATACTTTATTGAAAACATTCTTCAAGATTGTTTCCAAAAACATCAAAGTAAGAACAATACTGACGGATGGTAGTATTAACTTTATTAGCAAAGTCTTTAAAGATCGGTTTGGCTCTGTTTGGTATAGTTGTCCAATTGTCATTAGTATTGAGTTTTTGTCTTTGGTCTTTAATGGATGGATAAACATATTTCGCATGACCATTTGAATTAAACTGTTGATTGTATTAACCATGTTTTGCATGAGAGACATTAAGACTAGATTCACCTTTTTGAAAAGTTTGATAACTTTGCCCTCGTTTGATAAAAGTAAAATTTTCAGGAGAAACTTCGATCTTACTGGTGTGTAATATTTCTCCTAAACCTAGGCCAGAGTTATCTTCAGAGTGAAATTTTCTTCCAAAAACAATTTCCTCATAAGATTTAGCTTGAGTTTCAAAGTGTTGACATTTTTTAAGCACATTTGAGACCTTTTGGTTAGAACCTTCTAGTTCAATAAGGTTTGCCTTATATTTTTGTTCAAACTCAGGATTTTTCTTAGAAAAATCTTTTATTTTTAAGGCAAATTATTGAATCTCAATCTCACGGGCAATACACTGGGCAATATAATCTTCAGTATTCCTCCTAATGGTCTGGTTAAGTAAATCGATATGCTCAGTTAATGATTTTATCATTTTTATCAAGACGGGCACTCTTCTTAACTGTTTTCGTGTATAACTGGTGCAAATAAATCAAATCATCACACTCGCTAAGTGTGTCGTGTGAAGTGTCCCTTTAAACATTACTTGGTTCTTTTGGACTAACGTACACGTTCAGTTTATCAGCAATATTAACGCTTTGACTCACACTTAGATTGTTTTCAACAATAATAGGAGCAGTATTAACATCAACATTAACAGGCAACACAGATTCATGAGTAGGTAGGCATGCATCATCATCATTATGCATAATCTTGACAAAGAAAGACATGAAATACTCATTATTCCGGGTTAACTTTGTTTCATTTTCATCAAAATCACTAGAGTTGTCCCACATTTTTCACACATTAACCTTGTTATTGTTGCTAAAATTAGTTGGACATTTACTAGCATAATGTCCCATTTTACCACATCTATGACATTACACATCTTTCAGATCTATCTTAGGTCGGTTATTATCATAGGTTCTTTTATTGTCATGTGAGAGTCTCTGTCATGAGGTCTGAGATTTTTATTTCCTTAATAATTTGACTTTCCTTATTTAGAGGCTACAACATTTCTGAATTTCAAAATCTTTTTGAAATTCTTCCTCATAAGAGCTATTTGATTGTCATGGTCATCCAAATCATATTCATCAACACAGTCAATATGACATGCAGAAACAGTCAATGTGTTTTTGATGTGCAATAAATGCAGATTTATCAACTCACCCTCTCAAATTATTTACACAGACAAATTCGTATAAATCAAGAGGTTTTATATGACATGCAGAAACAAATTCAAATTATTTTGACCAATAAACTCTTTCTTAAGATGCTTTTAAAACTAGCCAAGATCCTATGTGTTTTTATTTTACTTTTGTAAACAGTTATTTCACAAATTGTGAAATATAAAGAAAGAAACACAAACGGTCTAAATATCTGATATAACCTTGAAAATCAGATGTTTCTTTTTTAAAATCTCTTGAAACAGAAAGGATCTAAAATGAAAGATCCAAAAGAGAATAAAAATATAAGTGTGTGTTTTTCTCTTTTAGAAAAACTCACGTTTCAACAGTGAAACTCAAGATTCTCTTAAAGATAAGTTCTGGGAGAAACTAAGACTTGAAGAGGTCTTCAACGTCTCACAAATCCAAAACCAAACTCACAGAAACCTTAAATAGATTTAACTCTCAAGGTTTAGGCTTTCTGGTGTATGAAACTATGAAGGTTTTAGTGGTTGGGTTAAGGTAAACACTTAGAGGTTGAGCTTCGAAGATTAGTGTTTCTTATCTCTCTCTTCTCCCTATTTCTTTGCCTCTTTCTTCTCCCTTCTCTCCCTTCTCTCTCTTTTTTCTTTCTTTTTGGACAAAAGTCAAAAGTCTCAAATGGGTGAGACTACATGGGTTTATATAGTAGTTAAGGAAGAATCTCGAACGTTTGAGGCAATCCAACGGCTAAGATTAACTTTGACTAGTTGACTGCCAATCTAACAGTTCAATAAAACTCGTGGAAATAACTAACGCTTATTTGTTAAAACTGGTTGAACATGGATTGACTCTAAAAACATGCATATCGTTGATAAGGTTTAACCAAGGGATGATATTGAATGTAAAGTATGTGTCTTATAAAAAGCACAAAAACAACCGTTAAGGTGCCAACACGTGTTTGAATGACATAGGCTGTAAAATGCATGTTAAAACATATTCTCAATTTAGCCCCTGAATTCTCTAGTGCTTTGAGATCCTACCTAACATAACATTTGATGAATAAAACCATTTTTCATAATTCAACTTTTAACCCCAATACTTTTAAAAACCAAAGTTTAATAATTTCAAAAATTATTTAAAATGTTTCAAAAATGTTATAAGGGAATTAAAATGATTTGAAAACATTGTTAAAGTGATTTAAACAATATATGTGAACTCAATAATATGATGTGTAAGTGTTCTAAAGTGGTTGTAAGGTAGAATTAACTTCCCTTTAGGTGATATTGATGATTCTTGGACTGGATTTCTTCATTCTTGATTGAACATTTGGGAGATAAAGCAACTCATAAAAACTAACCTACTTTATCTCGATATCCAAAATAATTGGAACTCCTATATATAGACTCAAGTGAGTCATATATATAGTATGTTCTCAACTAACCACCTATTATTTAATAAAACAGTGTGTCAATTTTTTTAACTTTATTAGAATGAATTAAATCAAATCATACATGAACCATTCACTATAATTAATGTAGATAAATAAAGAAATGCACAATCAGAAATCTGAATTCTGAATTCTCAAATCTAATTCATGACAATTAACAGAATAAACCATCAATATAAAAATCCATTCATTTAATCCCATTAAACTGAAATAAAATAAATTGAAATTAAACTGTCTTGTGAGACATGCTCGGATAGCAACTGACTGGACCCTATCTAAAGTAAAAAAAATGGAAAGCATATACAAAAATCCCTAAAAGCACTCCATAACTGTTGCATATCAAATAACCTAGAATAGATACTCATACTTGGTATCCCTGTAGCTAGACACCTAAAAGGTTTTGAAAATATTTTTCTACGAGTCAGAGATGAAATCGTTTTGAAAATATTTTGCAAGTGATTAAAATTCATAATAAATATGATAACTTTCTTCCATATTTAAATTGGTGTCACACTAAGATAAGATAATACTCGTCCCTCAACTATAATGTGCACTTAATGTATGCATATTATATAATTTGCTATCACATCCTAGTTATGCAATCCCACCTACCTAGTCTCCAAGTACCCTTAAGTCCATACGCTACCCTGTGTCATGCGTATTTTATATAATTTTCTATCACATCTGTTTAATAATTATAATTTATTAATTCATTTATAATAACTTTCAGTAGTTATTAAATCATTATTCACACTTAATGTCTTAAGCCCCTATATATTTTTCTTCACATTTATATACGTATTTTTCCATATCATAACAAGTACACATATATATCACTATCTATGTACGTATAAATTGCATCTCTCAGACTAATAACTCACTGGATGCAAATCCCTAGAATTTTATCATGCTCCAGGGAATACATATATCATCTTGGGCTACCGGGTCTAAATTTCACCACCGAACCCAAAAATCGTAAATATTGTAAGGAAAAAATTTCCAATTGAATCCATTATTGTATTTAACTTATTCCATAAATAAAACATTATTTTTGAGTCATATATAGATTTTTATTGTCACGATCCCACACAATCTATGACATAGAGTTTATTGAAGACATTGCGGCCAATATTCAAAGATAAATCATGTCGAGATTTTATTGGTGCACATTTCACATCTTCATTGCATTATGAGATCATTCAGGTATGAATTTGTAATGTTAATGGGACTCGAAAAATATTTTAGGATGTTATTTTATAAAGTAAGTGTTTTAAAATATTTAAGCTTCGTTTATTTTGAGATAAATATGGTTTAAAGCTTTTTAAATCGCATACTCACAATTTAAGTCATTCACGCAGATGACTATGTCGTTCGAGTGACATATGCATCTCATTCAAGTGACAGATACTTTTCGTTTGAACGATGAACCGCCTTAAATTTTCTATATAAAGCATGTTTCTCTCATAATTTCATAGGTGTGCAGTCCAGAAAATCAGTTTACAGTCAGTACATTTTCTGTACAAGTTTTCTAAGGGTTTTAAAGTCTAAAAGTATCCTTAGAGTTTCAAAGATCCGAGGTTTCATTCACAAATACTATTGCGAATTTTTTTTTAACCATTTCGAGTTTTTCATCACTTTGAACATAATTGGGTTTTGCAGTGAAGAAGCAAAGGAGCTCATGTTCGACATCATAGATGTTTCCAAGCTACATCAGTGGACACCGAGTCATTCGAGGAAGCATGTATTGTCGACAGGTATCGCGGAAGGATTTGCATGGCCACTGTGGAGAAGTGGTTGAAGATTCAAAGAATCTTCAAGACTTGTGTGGATCGAGTTATTGAGTAGGTATGTCTATGTACTTTGTAATACCACATCATAGTGATTGTCTGGCTTGGGTCGTCCATGGTTTTTTCCCTTGGTGATTTCCTCATACATCCACCGTCATCTTAGTGAACTTATATATTTTAATTTATTTAATCACCTAGATGCATGCTTAGGATTAAACAAGATAAAATTGAGCTGAGTTAAAATTGGTTCGCACACTTGGTGCACTTTTAAATTTGGATAAAGGGTTTTATAAAAGAAATTTGGTTTGTCTTCCTTAAAAAACATTTGAAAAAAGTGTCCAAATTGGAGGCAGTCATATTACTGAGTCAGTGAGTTATGACCATACCATAAATCACCTCACTTCAACTCCAACCTCGCATAGGATGGGTATGGATGGCCTTATAGCACTTGGGCCAATACTTGAGGTGCTGAGATTCGACAGGAGAGATCACCCACGACTTGCAACCTCCCTTATAGAATTAGAGTGGAATGTTGACATAATTATATCATAATAGAGATATAATGATACATATATTATGTCTCTATACCCACACATATATATATATATATATATATATATATATATATATATATATATATATATATAGTAAATACGATTAACTGTGCCTATACATCATAGCACTAGCTTGATATTACCGAGTCAAAACCTTGATTCTCAATTACTTAATTTATCACTTAATTAATCAATTGATCATTAAGATATCATTTCTAGACACGTACTATTATTAACCAGATCGTATCCCCGTGTTCTTGAATTGTCCATCACAATCCCATTAATAAATTTCCCTATTATAATTTCCCCCAATACTGAATTTCTAACACCGAATATATACCTAAATCATTCTAAGGTATTTTCGTCAGTGTTAACCATTTTTCCAGAAATCCTAGAATACTCCTAAACATCATAATTTAACCCGAAACCAAATCACGAACAAATTTCATCAAACAACCTTGCTGTAACAGGTACGCCGAACCAGTTCGGTTTGAGGGAAAACTAGTTTGCCCCTGCAGACAGCCCCAATTCTTCATGTTTCGATTTTTCAGCAAGTTTTAATCCCATCTAATCAACCCCCAAAACACATTTCCTCCTTAATTATCATTTCTCAGGAATTTTAAACATAAAATAAATCCAAGTTAATATAGAAATCATCTACACATGATCACTACATGGGACTTGCATTAAATTTCCAAATAGTATGAAAATTTTCACAATATCACCAAGATTCTTAATTTCTCAACCTTTTAAATTTAATAATTCCCCTATCTACATGGGAGTCGAATTTCCAGATTTAAAATTTTATAAATCACACATATATTTTATGAAATTATTTAACCAAAATCCAGTTGCATAAGAATCCTACCCAAAATTATTTTCCAATCATGATATGAATTGAAATATAAACATATTAATTTATCAAGATAATCACTTGCCTCAAAAATTGTAGGTTTTGAATTTTGTTTGAAGAAGTTCCTTTCATGATTATAGCCCAAAAATCTTCCTCTGAATTGGTCCTCCCTTAATTTGAGCCTCCTCTTCTAATTTGTGGGTTCTCTTCCCCTTACTCTTAAAATTCTCTCAAACTCTTAGTGTAACACTAAGAAACCTTTAGACATTGTAGAATGATTATTCATTTAATCCCAATCTTCCAATATATAGGTTAAAGATCAAAATTCACTCATCACATACTTTTAAAACGACCAAAATACCCCTATATGGGTACTAGTTAGTCTAAAAAACCCCTAAAACTCAATCACTACCCCTGGGTACTTAATTTTGACTATTTTCACCTATTATGGGTCAACCGTACACTAGAAATCATCATTCGAGTCACGAATCACAAATCTCCAATCTTAACCTAAATCACCCACACATGTGTCCTAATTGAAATAACGTCAAATCCTGTACAGTTTACTCACATACGACGTATTACCATTTGGCATTAATTTATTTACTCTATCATAATAGTAAATATTAAATCACATAAATATTGATCCATTTTCACTAATTAATATTTATTTAAAATTCACATTATTTTCCAATTTATTTAAATTATGTGCATGCGTGTTATTTAAATGCCAACTTATAAATACTCAAAATTATGGGGTGTTACATATCCTGAAATAAAATATCCCATCCCGGTATATACCTTCGTGTGTTGGTTTCTATCCACGGTTTTGGAAATTAATAAAAAGGAAAGTCTTCCCCTTCCTTGATGAAGTGTCCGATGAGACTAAAACGATTGGTTACGGGGGAAGCCCCTGGATTGTTGAATCTTATCTTCTTGATTATATAAATTGGAGGCGAGATTATTTATTTTCATCTTTGATTCCAATCCATTGGTGTTATACTACTGAGGTATTGTGACTGGCTCACTAATTTTTGTTCATTTTTGGATCCCCATTCCAGATATGACCGTCATTCTCTTCATCAAATGGGTGACATTGCAACACCCATAATTAGAATATGATGGTGGGATCTCTTACTTTTAGTCAACTAAACTGGTTTGTACTTGGGGGTCTAGATATAAACCACTGATATGTATATCCTAACTTTCATATTGGATTTTGAGGATTAAAGTGTTGGGTCTTTCCCTTTCGAGTAGGCTCGAATCACCAAAAATTGTTATCAAACTTTCTTCATAGAAAAAACTGAGTTTCTGATGTAATGATAATGAACCACATTAGATCTCATGTATCTGTGAACTTCCTAAGTGGATGTTTAAAGAAACAAGTATATATATTACTTTAAACTCCTAATGTTGTTAATCGAGTCGATCATAAGATTGACTCTAATGGATACCGTCACCTATCATAGGGGGTTATTATAGTCCCTCACCACCTGGGTGGCAGATGACATCTTTGTGTTTATGTCCCAAACATTTGGCAGTTCTTAACGGCCAGACATTCGGAGATGAATAATTATCTACATGTACTAAGGGAAGCCTTTGTCCTCATATGTTCATAGTAAAGTTCAAGTCCATGTTGTGACATGATTCATTTTTGGGTCGTTCAGTGTTAGAATAGGAAATAATTTTTGTGAAGTTTAGTTTAATGACCATATCCGTGAGTTCTTGAAGACTGGCGTAAATAGGTAGCACTTTCTAACAAAATTATTTAAGGATGAAATCACGATGGGATTGGAAGGAAATAAGGAGTCCATGTATGGAAATATTGGTTTGTATCTTCTTTAGTTGTTCTAAGAGTCGATTCTCCTCGATCTCCTCCTTTATGTCCTTAATCGGTATGTTGTACCTTTTTTTCTTGTTCATAACCCTAGAAGGAACGAGGTTAAGGATAGGTTCTTTGTAAAATCTTTCTGAGCGAGTCACATGGTCGAATTCCATCTCCCATTATGGAATGATAAATTCAATCATTATCTTATCAAATTTTGGAATGATATGTAATACTCATCTTCTGAAGGATGGGAGAAACTAATATCTCCAAACTGGAAGATAAGGTCTTCTTTAGCAGATATCTAGGTTATTAAATTATTTAACGATAATTATATCCATCAGTCATGTATGTCTTCAATTTTGAATTCTTCACCCCAGTCAGTCGGGATGATATCTCGATTATGTTATCCTATGATACACCATGCTGCTTATTATGCCTCGTATCATATCACCTCCAAATCCTCGTAGAAGTTCTCATGTCTATCTTCTCTGTCTGATAGTAAAAGATTTAAATTTTCCTAAAGCACTAGGTACATTAGCTAATATAGTCTTACCTCTGGAGGATCCTTCCCAGTGGACCCTAAAGCTCCGAGTGTCTACACCATAAGATCCATGTGGCCTTGTGTTGGTACCAAATAATCTGAGTGTTGATTGATGAGGCTCCCTAGACTTGGTTGATATACTTTTGTGGTTGGTTTGACATAAATGATCAAAAGGGATGGGTCCTAAAATTCATCTTCTATAATGAGGATGTTTTTTTTTCAAAAAGGGACGGTATCCCCAACACATTTTATTAAGTTTTTAAAAAATAGAGAAACAAACTCTTCTTGGTTTACCAACCCAATCTTACATAATGTTTTACAATCTAATTAAATTATCACATTAGAAATGTTAAGGGCGGAAATCAACTTTACACCTTCTGCTAAGGCTAATGCTTTTGTAGTAAAGGAGGTTTGACAAAAAATATATTTTGAAAATCCAACTATGAAAAGACCTTGAAAGTCTATTATCACCCTTCCAATGCCACTAGATCCTCGATTGTTTTTGAACCTCCATCAATATTCAACTTGAAAGATCCTACAGAAGGTTTGCTCTAACTTCACTTTATTATCTACATCTTCTTTGGAAAGGTTTGACATTGAAAGTGTTGATGATTTGAAGATGTTCTTGCTTGATTTTGTCATAGAACTTATAAGATTAAAGAATTTTAGTGGCAAGAGTTATAACATGTTGGATAATCATACTGGTGGAAGAATTAATATTATCAAGATTTCCACATCCCCCCCCCCCAAAAAAAAATATATCTAGGAACTATAGAGAACAAGCATTTAAGATAGTCTTATTTAGGATTTATCATCTGCCAAGAAACTAAAATAGCCCTGCAAGAATAAGAATTAAAATTGAAGACAAATAACTTGGAGAAGGATGATCATACCTCTTGAGCCATTTTACATTGAATGAGAACATGGTTGTTATTGTCTTCTGAAAAACTATTCCTAAAGCCGTTTAATACAAGATTAAACTATTTAAGTAACTCCGAACTGTTTTTTGAAGAAACTCTTTTCTAGAAATCAAACAGTTTAATCACAAGATGTGTTTAAAATTATGCACGAGATCTGTTCAAGATTTGTTCACAAGTTTTAAAAAACAAAACTAAAATAGTTTTAAATCATCACACTAAACAGAAATTGATGAGGAGATGTAGAAAGATTAATGACAAGATATTTTTAATGTGGTAAAACCTCAATCAATTGAGGAAACATCCACGACTCCCTCTACGGAGTAAAAAGAAAAATCCACTAAAACAAATATAACAGTTACAAACTATATAACACACATGCACACAAATCAGACCTATACAAGTTTAGGAATGTACCCACTGGTGTCCTTATAACTTTTCTGTAGTTCTGATTGTTGATGTTGTTCTCCCAGTTTACTAACTTCACTTTGTTCCAGTCTTTACGTCGACTCTTGTATCAAGATCTTATTACCAACACTTTCAATGTTGTAGTGTGTAGGTATTTGTGATTGTGATCTAACACAAGCATGCACACACTCACGCTTATTTTTACAAACAGTCCTATCAAATTATAAATCAAATCTATATGCGGAGATTTTCATTTTCTCTCTTCTTAGGAAACTTTGAACCTTATTTGACCTTTAATATTAACCCAGAATCCACGACTATCTTGCTCCGAAGACGTATCAAGATCTTAATCAATCTCAAGTTTTAAAAATATTTTTGAGATTGAAAATCCCCAAGTGCGATTCCAACTAGGTCGAAGGTATTGTTTCAAAAGAACTAAAAATAAAAAATATTGTTGTTGATTTTGAGTATGCAAACATTATAGAAAAAAATCAATAATAGATTTCTCAAGATGAGAAACTATAAATGTAGATCTGGGTGTGATGTAACATAAAATGCTCAGATCTAAAATTTATATGAAACAGAAATGAAGATATGGCTTAATGCTTAAGTTGGAAACAAGATCTTAACGCAAAGAGGTTATAGCACGAAACAGCTTAACAAGCCAACTCTCAAACACTCAAGGTTGTGTTTGGTATATAACTGGTTTTGAAGAGGTTAGGGTTTGAAAGATGTTTTAGACGATTTAGTGTTAAGGTTTGTAACTCTCTCGCTCTATGGTTTCTCTCTCTTCTCTCTTCTCTCTCTAGAAATGACGAAATGAAAAAAGATTCTAAATGGCTGAGAGTAAGGCTCCTTATATAGGGGGCTAAGATGATTCGAGAATGGGGTTCAAAATCAAGGTCTACGATTTAGCCTTTAGCTGTTGACGTTGATCCAACGGTATAAGAGAAGCGGTCGATTAAAATTCTTTTGATTGGTTTAAGAGGGATTCACAGGGATTAATACAGAACGCATGCAGATCGTTGATTACAACAATCCAAGGGCAGGAAATGAGCAAGGCTTATGTCTCACAGAAGAAACAAAAATCGGACCGATATTAGGCTGACATGTGTAAGGCTGATATCGATGCTGAAATGCGTGTTTCGAAAATAATTACTCAACCAGCTTTAAGTCTTTAGCGCTTTCGATTTCTACCCTAGTGAATTTTCAGAGAAAAAATCATAAATTCAAAATTGCAGATTTACACCAAAACTTTTAATTCCATTTTTTAAATTAGAAAAAAAGGGTTTTAAAAATTATTTAAAATTCCCAAAAAATCATTAAAATTCAATTTAAGGAAAATTAATATACACAACACACTTATAACCAATTATATGCAATATGCAATGTAGGAAAGCAATACTAATGTGTGTGAGTGTTGGTAAATATACCTTAGTTCAAGAGGAATAAAAATAAGAGAAGGATTGAGGCTCTTTGGTTTCTAGGATAGGACTCAATTTTATTTTTATTTCCAAACTAGATGAGCACTTATACAATATAGACTCACGTGAGTCAAGAGTATAAGGTGCTTCAATCTCCCCCTTGGGAAATATGAGACAAAATCTCCTTTGAGTCAACTTGGACTCGTAGGGAAACAAAAAGATAAGGAAAAACCTATTCCCATACAAAAAATTTATCTACCCATTTCCTAGAACCGAAAATTACATAACTCATCTAAATACAATTCAATACCCTATTACAACTTTGAACATAGCAGAGAATAACTGTTCATAATCCTGCAAAAAATCACTAAGAACAAGTTCTTTAGAATATGTACAAAATAAATGGATTCTTATAAGACTCAAATTTCTCCCTCATTTTGTCTCAAATGGACAAAGGGGAAAATTATGTAAATCTAAGAAATTATTCAGCACACACCATTCCAATTGATTTACGGAAGGCAATAAACCTATTATAATCCAACGGTTTAGTAAACATATCTGCGAGTTTTAAATCAGTAGGAAGATAACTAATTTCTAATTCCTTAGTTTCAACTAATTCGCGAATAAAGTGATGTCTTATTTTTACGTGTTTTGTTCGCGAGTGTTGAACAAGATTTTTAGAGATCTTGATCGTGCATTGATTATCACAATAGAGATGTAATTGTTCTTTTTTAATACCATAATAACTTAGCATTTTCTTAAACCAAAGTAATTGAGCACAGCAACTTCCAGCGGCTATGTATTCAGATTCAGCAGTGGATAATGAAGTGAAGTTTTTTTTCTTTCTACTCCAACCTACCAAATTATTACCAATACAATAATATGCGCCTGATGTTCTCTTACTATCGTCAGTACACCTTTCCCAATCAACATCGGTGTATCCTATTATAGTGCTAGGAGTATCATTGGTGTACCAAAGTCCTAAATTTAGAGTGCCTTTAATGTACTTGATAATTCTTTTAACACAACTTAAATGACTCTCTTTAGGATTGTTTTGGTAATGAGCACAAATGGAAAATGCGTACATAATATCAAGACGCGAGGCACTAAGATATAGTAAGGTTCCAATCATACTACGATAAAGGGCGGGATCTATGGATTTCCCTGTTTCATCCTTAGATAGTTTGACAGTAGTACTCATGGGAGTTTTAGCATCTTTTGCAGTTTCAAGACCAAATTTTTTAATAATCTGTAATGCATATTTTGATTGCGAGACAAATAATCCTTCTAAATTTTGTTTGACTTGAAAACCTAAGAAAAATTGCAACTCTCCCATGAGAGACATTTGAAATTATTTATGCATAATTTTAGAAAAGCATTTAACTTATGAAGGGGAAGTTGATCCAAAGATGATATCGTCTACGTAAACTTGAGCTATAATGATATGTTTGTCAAAATGTTTGACAAAAAGGGTTTGATCATTTCCACCTCTCTTAAAATCTTTGTCTAAAAGAAAGTTTGAAAGCCGCTCATACTAGGCTCTTGGCTCTTATTTTAGAACATGAAAAGCCTTCTTAAGACGAAAGACATAATTTGGATATGTAGGGTCAATGAACCCTTTTAGTTGTTCTACATAGGACTCCTCAGTCAATATTCCATTAAGAAAGGCAGATTTAACATCCATTTGGTAAAGCGTAAAATGTAAGTAGCAAGCTATGGAAAAGAGAAGATGAGAAGATTCTAATCGAGTAACGGGATCAAAAGTCTTGTTAAAATATATTCCCTCTATTTGAGAGTATCCTTTAGTAACTAATCTGGCTTTGTTTCTAATGACTAACCCACTTTCATCAGATTTATTTTTAAATATCCAACGTGTGCAAATAACCTTTTTGTGATCAGTCCTAGGTACAAGATACCAAACATCATGAATGACAAATTGAAGTTCATCCTGCATTGCAAAAATCCAATGAGGATCATTCAATGCATCATTAACATTCTTTGGATACACAAGGGAAAAAAAACATGCATAATGAGCATGGTTTCTTAATTGAGATCTTGTACGCACAAGTTCACTGGGATTACCAACAACGTTGTCTATGGGATGGTCTTTAGCAACCCAATTAGGTACTTCAGGTGTCTCAATTGGTAAAGAATCATCTATTTATGGTGAGTGGTTTTATAAAATATTTTTAGACTCTACCACAATAGTTGGTTCTCCAGTCTTACTCTCTACAGTGGTTTCACTTATAATTATGTTTATGGATTCCATTATGGTCTTAGTGCAAAGGTTATAAACGTGGTAAGCTCTACTGTTAGGAGAATATCCTAGAAAGATGACTTTATCTCCTCGAGTCTCAAATTTGGATAAGTGTTCTCTATCTTTACAGACATAACACGTACAACCAAAGGTTCTAAGGTACTTAAGATTGGGTTTCTTCCCATACCAAAGTTCGTAAGGAGTTTGTTTAGAACTCTTTCTAAGATAGACCTTATTAATAATGTGGCATGCACTACGAATGGCTTCTACCCAAAAATACTTATGTAAAGTTTTAGCATGAATAATAACATGTGACATCTCTTGAAGGGTACGATTCTTTCCCTCATCTATACCGTTCTGTTGAGGAGTCTTAGGAGCACTAAGTTCATGTTTGTAACCATTATAGTCACAATACTCTACAACACCTATATCTAAGAACTTTCCACCTCTATCACTACGAATCCTATGTACCTGAGAGTCTTTCTCATTTTCAATACGAAGTAAAATCTTCAAAAAAGTTTGGAATGTGTTAGACTTTTATTTTAAGAAAGCTACCCAAGTAAATCTGGTGAAGTCATTAACCATAACTAGAATGTAACTGTGTCCACAAAGACTAACAGTTCGAGAAGGACCCATTAGGTCCATATGGATGAGATCCAAAGGTTTAGAGGTTAGGATATCTTTAACTTTCTTATGAGGGGCTTTAATAATTTTACCTTCCTGACATAAACCACAGACAATATTAGAAATAGGTTTTATCTTAGGAATACCTCTAACTATTTCTTAAGAAGACAGTCTACTAAAGTTTTCGTAGTTTATGTGACCCATACGATTATGACATATCTCATTGTCATCCATTATGGAAATGTTACATACCTCAACACTATTTTGAACATTATAACAATTGTCCAGAGTCCCGAGTCCTGTAATAATGCACTCACCTTTTTCATTTAAAATTTTGCAATTATTCTTTGAAAAGGTGACAGTATGATTTGAGTCACAAAATTGCGAAATACTAAGAAGGTTTATCTTAAGACCTTTTTTTAGAAGAACATTTTCAAGTAAAGGTAGTCCTTCTTCTTGGAGTGTTCTTTTACCAATGATTTGAGATGATACACCATCACCAAAAATAACTTTTCCTCCCGCAAAGCTAGTTTTGTTTAAGAGTTTGGTATCATCCCCAGTCATATGTTTTGAACATCCAGAGTCTAAATACTATCTTGATGGAGTGTGTTAAGCTTTTAAAGCAGTAGTAACAATATTACACTTCATCTGGGATAATATCTCATCTTTTCTAACCCAAGCAGCTCTTGTTTTTATTTTGTGCTTATTTGCTCTTAATTGATAAAATTTACAAGCATTAGATTTTTGTTGAAAAATGTTTTGCACATGAGGCTGAATTTTATGGAAAGTGAGAGAATTTGGTTTAGAGAAGTCCTTAAAAATCCTTCTTGTAAATGATCTTTTAGGTATGGTCTTTCTCCTTCTATAATTAGTGTTTTTGTCTAGTTTTTGTGACACCCCGCCTAATTAAATACTGGGATATCACTCCTTTATTAAATTAAAATCAAGGTGAATAGTGGGGTTCATTCTTAGCATCACTGTCGTAAAAATAACTTTTCCAAATTTAACACCCTATTTAATTTAGCTAAGTGTCAAATTCATTTTTTTAACATTACTTTCCAATTTTATTTATTTATTTTATTAAACAATCAATCCAATAATTTAACATTTAACAACCCAATCCCAGCATTTAAAACTTAAAGTAAAACATACATGCTGAATAAATCCCAAAGTAACAGTACTAGAAATAACTGAAATACAAATGTCCCAATAAAACAGATAAATAATGGAAAGGGCGACACATGCCCAATATGGAGAATGATAGAAGTGGAATCAAGTAAATGAAATCGTCTAAGCAAGTGGCCTGCAACTCCCACCTAAGCTGCAGCACGTTCCTTCCAAGGGATCCGAAACAAGATGCCCCTGTGGCTGGGCACCTATAATATATACATATATATACAAGAGAGAAAGAGGAATAGATACGGGTCAGAGCCCGATAGTGTATATGATTTAAAAATTCGTTTAGCAAGTATTTAAATTGATACAGGCCAATGCAACAACATATTAGTGCGACACTTTCTTGAGAAATTCTCACCTCTCTTCTAATGTGCACTCCTATCGCACTAACCTTCCCAATGGTTTATCTCATCATATATCACACTATCCTTCCCCAAGGATTTAACTTATCTTAGGTGACTCTCAAAATTTAAGATTTAACAACATCATGGTTTAAAAAGGATAATTTCATTTAGTACAAAACGCTCATTTTAACTTTATTGATTCATAAAGTTATTTCAATCTCATATTATACCTTTCAAAACAAGTATTTCCAATTTGAGTCATTATACATGTCTTACTTACCATAACACAGTAGGCAGTTTCCCATATTTCAGAAGTTCATATATATATTAAATACTCGTATAATATATATACTCTAACAGCACCCCACATAAAATTTTATGGTGCGGGCATACTCTGCTATCCAATCCCCGTATCAATCGTACTAAAGGGAATACAAGTTCGGAATCACTCTCGAACTGTATAAATACATACACAAACAATATTGAGGCGAAGCATAGTTTCCAAGTTCAAGAGGTCAGTACATACCCTCACGTCTCTTAGGACCGTGACTAACGATTCGATAACATGTACCTAGGATTTCTATCTTCTAGGGTACGAGTCAATATCCCCCATAAGGCACACGAGATATGATCGTCCCAGCGCGGAAACCTCAGGGATAGCAAATAGCGCGGGCATGATTTTCACAAGTATATAATATATGCATAAACAATCATATAAATATACCACTTTTATTATATCAATTTAGGTTTATCCAATAACCCACATTCACAACATTTATCCATATTTTCCCAATATTATTTATCAAGCATAATGGTTCGTTTCTAACTTTAATTCGAAGGGTTTTTCCAACTTACTACGTAACCCTCATGGACTCTATTCTTCCAAATGTACAATTCAATACATATCCATTTATGTTCCAACGTATCTCTCTCTTACGTGTCTCTCCCCTTTAATATATACTTACATTATCTCTTATGCAAAATATCCCAAAAATATAGATTTCGCCTTACATTAAAGGATTTTGAATTTTATTTTCAAAGATGAGAATTTCAAACAGTTTCGAAATCGGAATTAAAATGGAGTTTTAATTGAATTTTTTTATTATCTCTAAGAGTCCTCAAAACATAAAACTGTCTAGCAAAAAAAATATTAAAAAATATTGAACGGTCCGATCGAGCTGAATTTTTTTCTGTAGCTTCCTCTCGTCTTCAGCTAATTCTCTGTAAAATTTCATCCAATTCCAACGGTCCGATCGTCCGAACTATTTTTTTTAGTGTTTGTATCTGATTAGAACTCTTTTCTTAATCAAACTCTTAATCCTTTACATGACAAAGGGTTTCCAGAATATCATATAAATCATCACTACATGAAAATTTCCCATCTCAAATTGGGTTTTTCTTCCATAAATCTCATCCTAATAACTCCTAAACTAATATGGATGATGCATCAACGAAATAAGCAAGATAAACACTTGCCTGGGATTTTCAGAAATCTGGTTTGGTGTGGTTGCGTTCCCCGTCTCGCGATCTACGCGTTGGCGGTGGCGGCGGTGCAAACGGGTGAGTTTTGAGCCTTGGAATGCCTTGAGAGCTCTCTCCTCTCCTCTCCAATGGCCATTCTAGTGTTTTGAGTTATCTAACCCTAGGAGATAACCTAATCATATGATATAACCCCTTTAATTATCGTGGGTTTAATTACCCAAAAATACAAAATGACTAAAATGCCCTCCCAGGGTACTAATTAGGCCTAAAAACGCCCCGAGACCCAAATCAAACTCCCGGGTATACTTTTCTGACTATCTCGACCCTTTCGGACGCTTTGGCGCTCTCAAAACGACCATACGAACAACTTATAAAATATTTACTTTTATTTATCAATATTTAGTCCCGACGCGACACGGGCGCGTCCCGACTCATATTTCTAAAATTGTCATTTTATTCACTCGTGACATTTAATATGGCCACTATTATATATTACTTTGCTCATTAGTAATATTCGACAAATTTTCCCATAATTACTAACTCTCATCACGTTAATAATTATAACATAATTAATTTTTGGATTTTTATTAAATAATTAATTCACATTAAATTTAATAAATCCCCAAATTAATATAGCATAAAAATACGGGGTATTACATACTTCCCCCATAATAACGGAATTTCGTCCTGAAATTTGGAAAATAAGGCATACCTGGTAAGAACAAATCTGGATATCTCTCGCGCATATCAGTCTCGCCCTCCCAAGTGGATTCCTCCACGTTATGATGCTCCCACTGGACCCGTACAAGTGGAACTATCTTCGACCTCAATCTCCTCTCACTATAGTCTAGGATAGCCACCGGTCTCTCCTCGTAAGAGATGTCAGGCTGTAAGTCTATCTCATCTATCGCGATGTGAGTATGGGCCATATCATCCCGAACATACCGTCTCAACGACGAGATGTGGAATACATCGTGAATGCGATGTAAATGCTCTGGTAGTCCCAATCTATATGCTACCGGCCCAATCCTCTCGATAATGGGAAATGGTCCGACGTACCTCGGGGCCAATTTCCCTTTCTTCCCGAACCTCATCACTCCCTTCATAGGAGATACACGCAGTAACACTTGGTCCCCCACATTAAACTCCCGGAAGAACCATTTCGCATCGGCGTAGCTCTTCTTCCTGTCCTGGGCTACTCGAATGCGACTCCTGATCATCTCAATCCTCGCGGAGGTTTCCTGAATCACCTCTGGTCCTAGCAACTTGTTATCCCCCATCTCGAGCCAACAAGTTGGAGAACGACAAGTCGGCCATACAAAGCCTCAAATGGAGCCATACCAATCGTAAACTGATAAGAGTTATTATAAGCAAACTCTACCAGGCGAAGATGTGGCTCCCAACCTCCTCCAAAATCAAGAACACACATGCATAGCATATCCTCTAACATCTGATTAGTACGCTCTGTCTGTCCATCTGTCTGTGGGTGATAAGATGAACTCAACCTCAACTCAGTACCCATAGCCTCCTGAAAGCTTTCCCAAAAACGTGATACAAAAATCTTATCTCTATCTGACACAATATTCAGGGGCACCCCATGTAATCTGACAATCTCATAAATAAACAAATGAACATACGGACCCATGGTATAATCTATCCGCACCGACAGAAAATGAGCCACCTTGGTCAAACGGTCTACAATCACCCAGATGGAGTCGTGGCCCTGCTGTGATGTAGGCAACCCTGTAATAAAATCCATGGAAATACTCTCCCATTTCCACGCGGGTACTTTCAATGGCTGAAGCAATCCTGACAGTTTTTGATGGTTCACCTTCACCAGCTGTCAGGTAGAACACTTGGACATGAACTCAGCAATGTCCTTCTTCATCCCACTCCACCAGTATTGCCTCCTCATATCCTGGTACATCTTATCTCCTCCAGGATGTATCGCAAATCGGGATCCGTGAGATTGGGTCATCACTGCATGACGCAATTCTGCCCCTTCTGGAACCACTAACCTCCCATTAAACCTCAAATCCCCATCAGAACTAACATAATAGGACTCAGCACCCTCGGCTAAAATTCGTATAATCTGTTCCTGGCAAAACGGGTCTGTGGTTTGGGCCTGTATTACCCTCGTAATAATCTCAAGTGTGACTGTGATAACAGATATGAAGGAACGGGATACTGTGTCCTGGTGACCAAAATCCTTCCACTTCGCTTTCCAGACGTCCGCTACCTCATTTATCGGTCTACGGCTCAACGCATCAGCAACTACGTTGGCTTTCCCCAGATGATACTGTATGTTGAACTGATAGTCCTTCACAAACTCTAACCATCTGCGCTGACGCATATTCAGCTCTCGCTGAGTGAACATACTGCAGTGACTTGTGGTTTGTGAACAAATGGAACTTATCCCCTAATAAATAGTGTCTCCATATCCGTAGTGCAAAAACGACTGCTGCTAACTCCAGGTCGTGGGTGGGGTAATTCTACTCATGTGGCTTAGGCAAAAGCTATAGCCTTCTCTTCCTGCTGAAGTACTCCCCCAAGTCCCCGTAAAGAGGCATCGGTGTAAACCAGGTACTCCACACCCGGCTTCGGTAAAGCAAGGACTGGTGCTGAAGTAAGCTTGTCTTTTAGCTCGTCGAAAGCCAATTGACAAGCTTCATCCCAAACATATGGTACCCCTTTGCGAGTCAGGTTCGTCAATGGACCCGCTATTTTAGAGAATCCCTGAATGAATCTCCTGTAGTATCCGTCTAACCCCAAGAAACTACGCACTTTCGTCGGTGTCGTGGGCTGTCCCCACTCCCTCACCGCTGACACTTTACTCGGGTCAACTGCTATCCCCTGTTCAGAAACAACATGCCCCAAGAACTGTACCTCTCGCAACCAGAATCCAAACTTCTCGTACTTAGCATACAATTGATGCTCTCGTAAAGTCTGAAGAACCTGCCTCAAGTGCTCGGCATGCTCCTCCTCAGAGTGTGAATATATCAAAATGTCATTTATGAAGACAATGGCAAACTGATCCAAGAACTCTCTGAATACTCGGTTCATTAATTCCATGAATACGGTTGGAGCATTTGTGAGACCAAATGGCATAACTCTGAACTTATAAGACCCATATCTCATCAAGAAGGCAGTCTTTGAAACGTCCTGCTCTCTAATACGTAGCTGATGGTACCCCGACCTCAGATCTATCTTCAAAAAGAAAGTTGCTCCCCTCAGCTGGTCGAACAGATCATCGATACGAGGCTACGGATACTTATTCCGTATCGTGACCTTGTTCAACTCCTGGTAGTCCACGCATAACCTCAGTGAACCATCTCTCTTCTTCACAAACAAGACTGGAGTGGCCCAAGGTGAGGTACTCCTTTGAATGAAGCCCTGACTTAACAGCTGCTCTATCTGATCTCGTAACTCTCGCATCTCCGCCGGAGCCATACGGTATGAAGCGCGTGCTATAGGTATCGTATATGGCAATAAATCTATGACAAAGTCTATCTCTCGACTGGGGGGTAGGCCTGGTATCTCCTGGAATACATCGAAATACTCACGAACGACTGGGATCGAGTCTAAAGGAATCACAACCTCCTCAGAGGCATCCTCCTCTATATAATACAAATGAGCGGTCGAACCTCCCTCTGGGCGAGGCATCGCCACTACAAACATCTCTTTCCCCAGAATGGCAAAAACAATCCTCCCACCGAAGCAATCAATCATGGCTCTATAAGCTGCGAGCCAATCCATACCGATAATAACATCATGCTCATGCATATCTAAGACTAACATGTCTGCAGGTAATACCAAACTACCAATCTCTACCCCCACTCCTCGGCATATAAAGAAGATAAGCGATCCACTCCCTAGTGGCGAGTCTACACACGTCACTGTGCTCTCTGCTGTGGCTAACAAACCTAAGGCCTTCGCAAAATGCGTAGTTATAAAACAATGTGTCGCCCCAGTATCAAACAAAACCCGACCCATAGTACCATGGATAGGAAACATACCCTCAATCGCGGGTGGTGCCTGTGGAGGTGCTGCTTGGTGGACGTTATAGACACGTCCGTACTGTAACTGCCCCTGCTGCACTGGAGCTGCTGGAATGGCTGGTAGGGCTGGCACCTGGGCTGGAGCTGGGAAGGAAGCTGGAAAAAGTGGTCTACGTGGCTCATTACGGGCACCCTGCTGCTGTGGGGGCCGATTACCTTCTGGTCAATCCTAGCACTTATGACCATGCTTGCCGCATATAAAACACAGGCCTCTGAAGTTACCTCCCCTCTAACCCTGCTGACCACGGCCTTGCTGGCCGTTACCTCCCCGCCACTGGCCCTGTTGGCCCTGATTAGCACGCTGTTGGCCCTGTTGATGAGGCTGGCCCTGCCTATAACCCCTAAATCCCTGCCTAGAATCACCTGAACGGAATCGCTTAATAGGGTCCCCCATATGGGAACTCTGCTCGTGTTGACGAGTCTGTCCATGAGATGGTGCCCCACTAGCACTACTACCCCCGGTCCTGCCCTGCTGGCTGGACTCTCCTGCTGTCCTGCTTCCCTGCGGATGGAAGCGGTGATCCTGGCAATGTAATAACGTAGCATTGAGTACATCAGTGAAAGTACTCAGAGATAGATTCCCTATAAGATGCCGATGGATCCTCCAAGCTAACCTGTCCACAAACAACATTATCTTCTTACTATCAGTAGGTGCCTCATCTGTCACTATGGTGAGAAGTCTCGTGAACTCCTCCTCGTACCCAGCAACGGTAGAGTTCTCCTGTTTCAAATTCAGTAATTTATGCCTCATCTCAGTCTGCACGACGGGTGGAAAGTACTTGCGGTCAAACCTCTTCAAAAATGACTGAATAAGGACTGTGTCCCTCTCCTCCAAGGTGGTAGTTGACTCCCACCACTACAAATCGGCCCCCACCAGCTTAAAGGAAGCCAACAACTGCCTTTGCACGTCAGTGCACTCATACATACGAAGATGCCACTGGATGTCTTTCTTCCATTGGCTGACTGTGACGATATCTGAGCTACCAGAGAACTCAGGGGGATGCGCCTTCTGAAAAGCGTCCCTAACCCTCTCCCATGCAGATGGAAGTTATGCTGGTACTGGCGCCACTGCCTGAATCTGGGGTGGAGCCTGCCGAACAACCGCTAGCGCGGCATTCACCGCCTGAGCAACAATGGCGGCTACTTCATTAGCATTCATAGTGCCTTGTGCCGGAGCTGCTGGCTGCTCGGCCTGGGCATGCCTATCCTTCGGTGCACATCTCGGAGGCATCTAAAACGTGAAGAAGTTTATTAGTCTCCAGTCATTATCAAATCCCAAATGGCTGGAGACATAAACGTAAAAGCAGGAATACAACAATCCTAAAAATAGGGCTCTATAGCAAAAACGTTAAGCTGAAAGCGAAAATAAGCCGTACAGATCCTATGGACACTAGAACCTGATGCTGTGATATCATCTATGACACCCCGCCAAATTAAATACCGGCAGATCACTCCTTTATTAAATTAAATTCAAGGTGAACAGTTGGCTCATTCGTAGCATCACTGTCGTAAAAATAACTTTTCCAAATTTAACACCCTATTTAATTTAGCTAAGTGTCAAAACCATTTTTTAAACATTACTTTCCAATTTTATTTATTTATTTTATTAAACAATCAACCCAATAATTTAACATTTAACAACCCAATACCAGCATTTAAAACTTAAAGTAAAACATACATGCTGAATAAATCCTAAAGTAGTAGTACTAAAAATAACTAAAATACAAATGTCCCAATAAAACATATAAATAGTGGAAAGGGCGACACATGCCCAATAAGGAGAATGATAGAAGTGGAATCAAGTAAATGAAATCGTCTAAGCAAGTAGCCTGTAACTCCCACCTAAGCTGCAGCACGTTCCTTCCAAGGGATCCTAAACAAGACGTCCCTGTGGCTGGGCACCTGTAATATATACATATATATACAAGAGAGAAAGAGGAATAGAAACGGGTCAGAGCTCGATAGTGTATATGATTTAAAAATTCGTTTAGCAAGTATTTAAATTGATACAGGGCAATGCAACAACATATTAGTGCGACACTCTCTTGAGAAATTCTTGCCTCTCTTCTAATGTTCACTCCTATCGCACTAACCTTCCCAATGGTTTATCTCATCATATATCACACTATCCTTCCCCAAGGATTTAACTTATCTTAGGTGACTCTCAAAATTTAAGATTTAACAACATCATGGTTTAAAAAGGATAATTTCATTTAGTACAAAACGCTCATTTTAACTTTATTGATTCATAAATTTTTTTCAATATCATATTATACTTTTCAAAACAAGTATGTCCAAAAATTGAGTCATTATACATGTCTTACTTACCATAACACAGTAGGCAGTTTCTCATATTTCAGAAGTTCATATATATATATATATTAAATACTCGTATAATATATATATTCTAACAGCATCCCACATAAAATTTTATGGTGCGGGCATACTCTGCTATCCAATCCCCGTATCAATCATACTAAAGGGAATACAAGTTCGGAATCACTCTCGAACTGTATAAATACATACACAAACGATATTGAGGCGAAGCATAGTTTCCAAGTCCAAGAGGTCAGTACATACCCTCACGTCTCTTAGGACCGTGACTACCGATTCGATAGCCTGTACCTAGGATTTCTATCTTCTAGGGTACGAGTCAATATCCCCCATAAGGCACACGAGATAAGATCGTCCTAGTGCAGAAACCTCAGGGATAGCAAGTAGCGCGGGCATGATTTTCACAAGTATAAAATATATGCATACACAATCATATAAATATACCACTTTTATTATATCAATTTAGGTTTATTTAATAACCCACATTCACAACATTTATCCGTATTTTCCCATTATTATTTATCAAGTATAATGGTGCGTTTCTAACTTTAATTCGAAGGGTTTTTCCAACTTACTACGTAACCCTCATAGACTCTATTCTTCCAAATGTACAATTCAATACATATCCATTTATGTTCCAACGTAACTCTCTCTTACGTGTCTCTCCCCCTTAATATATACTTACATTATCCCTTATGCAAAATATCCCAAAAATATAGATTTCACCTTACATTTAAGGATTTTGAATTTTATTTTCAAAGATGAGAATTTCAAACGGTTTCGAAATCGGAATTAAAATGGAGTTTTAATTGAATTTTTTTATTATCTCTAAGAGTCCTCAAAACATAAAACTGTCTAGAAAAAAATAATATTAAAAAATATTGAACGGTCCGATCAAGCGGAATTTTTTTCTATAGCTTCCTCTCGTCTTCAGCTAATTCTCTGTAAAATTTCATCCAATTCCAACGGTCCGATCGTCCGAAATAAATTTTTTTTAGTGTTTGTATCTGATTAGAACTCTTTTCTTAATCAAACTCTTAATCCTTTACATGACAAAGGGTTTCCAGAATATCATATAAATCATCACTACATGAAAATTTCCCATCTCAACTTGCATTTTTCTTCCATAAATCTCTTCCTAATAACTCCTAAACTAATATGGATGATGCATCAACGAAATAAGCAAGATAAACACTTGCCTGGGATTTTCAGAAATCTGGTTTGGTGTTGAATTTGGTGTGGTTGCGTTCCTCGTCTCGCGATCTACGCGTTGGCGGTGGCGGCGGTGCAAACGGGTGAGTTTTGAGCCTTGGAATGCCTTGAGAGCTCTCTCATCTCCTCTACAATGCATGTTCTAGTGTTTTGAGTTATCTAACCCTAGGAGATTACCTCAACATATGATATAACCCCTTTAATTATCGTGGGTTTAATTACCCAAAAATACAAAATGACTAAAATGCCCTCCCGGGGTACTAATTAGGCCTAAAAACACCCCGAGACCCAAATCAAACTCCCGGGTATACTTTTCTGACTATCTCGACCCTTTCGGACGCATTGGCGCACTCAAAATGACCATACGAACAAATTATAAAATATTTACTTTTATTTATCAATATTTAGTCCCGACGCGACACGGGCGCGTCCCGACTCAAATTTCTAAAATTGTCATTTTATTCACTCGTGACATTTAATATGGCCACTATTATATATTACTTTTCTCATTAGTAATATTCAACAAATTTTCCCATAATTACTAACTCTTATCACGTTAATAATTATAACATAATTAATTTTTAAATTTTTATTAAATAATTAATCCACATTAAATTTAATAAATCCCCAAATTAATATAGCATAAAAATATGGGATATTACAGTTTTCTAGGAAGAACATAATTGTTATGACTTCTCCTATAATGGTTAAAGCTTTAATACACAGGAGAATTAAAGATAGGGTTAACTATATGTCTAGAGTAGCATCCTTCCAAAGAATGACCATACAGATCACAGTAAGAGCAGTATAAATTGCTCGACGATCGTATCTCCTTAGGAAAGTCTCTAAACAAGGGCTTGATGAGATTTTGATGTTGAACCTTATTCCTAGAGAGTACAGTTTGAAATATCGAATCACTCATCCTAATAGGGGGGCAGACATATTTAGTCTTAGATGGACTTTCACACTTAGAGTTACTTATTTCCCCAAAATCAAACCTAGATTGGTCTTTTGCCTCCTGACACAAACTTAATTGGTTCAAAAGTTCTAATTTGAGTCTTCGAATTAGGGCAAAATCCTATTCCATTTCGATCATCAGAATTGGTTTTAGAATCAACAACAAATCCATCAAAATTGTTCCAGTTATTTTCAAATTTAGCAAATTTTTTGAAAACTGTTGATGTCTTTTCTTTAGATTGTTCCAATTCTAATAATGTCCCCTTATATTTTTTCTCTAGTGTTTCATTTTCTTCGATCAAATTCTTCAATTTTTGAACAAAAGTTTTAACTTCATTTTCATGAGTTAGACATTGGGTAGTATACTCTCCAGTGTTAAGTTTAACCATCAGACTCAAGTCTTTTAATTTCTTAGTGAGATCTTTCACTATCTTTTCTAGTCTAGTGCTTTTCTTAAGCGTTTTCTCATAAAGTGTGTGAATGTCAGGGAGGCCTTCAGTGTCTGAGTCACTAAGTGCAGTGTGTGAAGTGACCCCTAAGGATTCATTTCTTGAACTCATGCACTCATGGACATCGCCATTATTGCATTCCCTTTGACTCACACACCTTGTGGTTGAGCTAATAATATTCTCAGAAAGGAAAGCATCTAAACCAGTAGCAGTATGATTCACAATAGCAGGAGTAGAGTTACTATCATCATTCTCATACATAGGCATATCATCATTATATATTATCTTAGCAAAGAAAGACATGCAAGGATAAAAAAAATTAAAAGATTCAGGTTCCTCATTTTCAGAATCACTTAAATCATCCCATGTTCTGCAAATGTTGGCCCTTATATGTTTATTGACAGTGCAGTCTCGTGTTATATGTACTAGTTTTACACATCTAAAACACTCAATGTTCTTGAAGTCTTTGTTGGGTCTCATATCCTTGTGGTGTTTGTCTTGACCTTTCTCATGAGGTTTGTAGTTAGACTGACTTGGATAATTTGGCTTGCCTTGTCTGTTTGCCAATTTATTTCTAAATTTGACAATTTTCTTAAATTGTTTTGACATCAAGGAAATTTGATTATCCAAACTATCTATATCACATTCCTCATCAGAATCATCAGTGGGAATAGTAAACTCAGATTTCATAAACATAGAAGAAAAACTCAAGTTGGAACTAGTCTGTTTCCTATGGGACTGGGTCATTTGTTTCATAAGTTTAATTCCATTTTCACAGTTCGAAGTTTACTACTGAGTAATTCAAGAGTGAGATTTTGATCACACATTTCCTCAATAGCATATCTTTTATTATCAAATTTCTGTGGTAATGACCTTAGAATTTTATATACAATTTCATGTTTGTCATAAGTTATCCCATTAGCATGCAGTTTGCTTACAATGTCAGTTAATTTCATGTAGATATCATCGAAAGTTTCTGAATCAGACATAATTAGTGAGTTATACTGCCGAACAAGCATTTGAGTTTTAACAGCCTTAACTCTAGTTTCACCCTCATGTGCAGTGATCAGTGTATCCCAAGTTTCCTAAGAAGTGGCATAAGATAAGATCCTTTTGAACTCATGTTCATTTATGGACATAAAGATATCATTCTTGCCTTTGTTATTATTACCAGAAGTCTGCTTCTCTTCTTGTGTGAACTCACTTAATGCCTTTGTAACCCTCTCATTACTTCCTTCAGTGGCTGGTTTAGTAGGATAAGAGTATCCATTTTCAACAATATCCTAGATATCATCTCCCAAAGTTCCTTATATGAAAGCAACCATTCTTACCTTCCAGTAAGCAAAGTTGTTTCCATCAAAGAGTGGGGGTCTGGTCAAGTTACCAAATCTTTCATTTTTCTCGTCCATTATTATGATTTTACGAAAACAATTTCAGAAAAATAAGATCTATTAAAAATATTTCCAAAGCTCTGATACCAATTGAAAAACTGTGACTAAAGCCGTTTAATAATAGATTAAATGATTTAAGTAACTCCGAACTGTTTTTTGAAGAAACTCTTTTCTAGAAATGAAATCAGTTTAATCACAAGATGTGTTTAAAATTATGCACGAGATTTGTATAAGATTTGTTAACAACTTTTGAAAAACAAAACTAAAATGGTTTTAATTCAGCACACTAAACAGAAAGGGATGAGGAGATGTAGAAAGATTAATGACAAGATATTTTTAACGTGGTAAAACCGCAACCAATTGGGGAAACATCCACGAGTCCCTCTACGGAGTAAAAATAAAAATACACAAAAACAAATATAACAGTTAGAAACTATATAACACACATGCACACAAATTAGACTTATACAAGTTTAGGAATGTACCCGCTGGTGTCCTTATAACTTTTCTACAGTTCTGATTGTTGATGTTGTTCTCCCAATTTCCTAACTTCACTTTGTTCCAGTATTTACATCGACTCTTGTATCAAGATCTTATTACCAACACTTTCAGTGTTGTAGTATGTAAGTGTTTGTGATGGTAATCTAACACATGCATGCACACACTCACGCTTATTTTTACAAACAGTCCAATCAAATTACAAATCAGATCTATATGCGAAGATTTTTAGTTTCTCTCTTCTTAGGAAACTTTAAACCTTATTTGACCTGTAATATTAAGCCATAATCCACGTCTATCTTGCTCAGAAGACGTATCAAGATCTTAATCAATCTCAGGTTTTAAAAATATTTTTGAGATTGAAAATCACCAAGTCCGATTCCAACTAGGTCGAAGGTTTTGTTTCAAAAGAAGTAGAAACAAAAAATATTACTGTTGATTTTGAGTATGAAAACATTTACCGAAAATAATCAACAATAGATTTCTCAAGATGAGAAACTATAAATGCAGATTTGGGTGTGATATAACGTAAAATGTTCAAATCTAAAATTTTTATGAAACAGAAATGCAGATATAGCTTAATGCTTAAGTTGGAAATAAGATCTTAACACAAAGAGGTTAGAGCACGAAACAGCTTAACAAACCAACCGTCAAAGTCTCAAACACTCAAGGTTGTGTTTGGTATATAACTTGTTTTGAAGAGGTTAGGGTTTGAAAGATGTTATAGCTAATTTAGGGTTAGGGTTTCTAACTCTCTCTAACTCTCTGGTTTCTCTCTCGCTCTTCTCTCTTCTGTCTCTACTCTCTTCTCTCTCTAGAAATGATAAAATGACAAAAGCTTCTAAATGGCTGAGAGTAAGGCTCCTTATATAGGGGGCTGAGAAGATTCAAGAAAGGGGTTCAAAATCAAGGACTACGATTTAGTCTTTAGCTGTTGACTTTGATCCAACGGTATAAGAGAAGGGGTGGATTAAAATGCTTTTGATTGGTTTAAGAGGGATTCACAAGTATTAAGAAAGAACGCATGTAGATCGTTGATTACAACAATCCAAGGGCAGGAAATGAGCAAGCCTTATGTCTCACAGAAGAAACACAAATCGGACCGATATCAGGCTGACATGTGTAAGGCTAAGAACGATGCTGAAACGCTTGTTTTGAAAATAATTACTCAAACACCTTTAAGTCTTTAGCGCTTTCGGTTTCTACCCTAGTGAATTTCCAGAGATAAAATCATCAATTCAAAATTGCAGATTTACCCCAAAACTTTTAATTCCATTTTTTAAATTGGAAAAAAATGGTTTTAAAAATTATTTAAAATTCCCAAAATATCATTAAAATTAAATTTAAGGGAAATTAATATACACAACAGACTTATAGCCAATTATATCCAATATGCAATATGCAATATGCAATGTAGGAATGCAATACTAATGTGTGTGAGCGCTGGTAAATATACCTTAGATCAAGAGGAATAAAAATAAGAGAAGGATTGAGGCTCTTTGGTTTCTAGGATGGGACTCAATTTTGTTTCTATTTCCAAACTAGATGAGAACTTATACAATATATACTCAAGTGAGTCAAGAGTATAATGTGCTTCATCTTTTGCTAATTAGAAAAATAACAGAATGATGCAATTCTAATGCCAATACATTGAATATTTAATTAAAAGAGCAATTCTTGATAGAGTAATTTCCAAATACAGTTAAAAAAATTCAATGGTCATTTGTTAAGTTTCCAACTTAAAGATGATGGTCTAGATCTACTACATATATTGAATGAAGTTTTGAATGTAAACTATCCTATAGTTGAGGCATTCCATATCTGCTTATCCTCTTAGATAAAATTGTCTACAACTCTTTAATTTAAGTTAGTATCCTAACTGTTATGGATCCTTTGTTGGAACATATTCCTTTGTGATATTTAATATAAGAAGATGATATAATGTCTTCAACTTTTCCAAAATTTAGACTACCTTCTTCGAATGGAAAGCATAAACGAAACCATTTTATCAATTGATATGATATATCATTAGTACTACCTCCCTAATAAAATTTGTTGAACAAATTTTTAATTCTTTTGAGGACTATTTTTAGAGTATTTAGGACTATTCCAGTATATACTGGAATAAATTGTAGGACATGTTCAACAAGAGTTCCTCTACCAGCTTGAGAAATCATTTTAGATGACCATGTATTTAATTTATCTCTTATTTTAGATATTAGATCTAAAAATTAATTAACTTTGTGTCTTCCTTTATTTAGAAAACAACCTACATATTTCATTTGAAGGTTCTTATAAGTTAATCCAAAATTAGTGGCAGTTGTTTTATTTCTATGAGGACTTACTCTATCATTAACATAGAAAGAGCTTTTGGAAAAATTAACTTATTGGCCATAAGTATTATCATAATCATTCATGATATTAATAAAATCTTTAATGGTATGGATTCCCCCATTAATAAAAATTATTAGATCATCAGGAAAACCTAAATGTGATAGATGTTTACTATTTTGAGAATGAGAATAGGGTATCGCCTTATGATTATTGAAGGGATTATCTATATTTCTACTAAGAGTCTTAGCACCTATGATAGATAGACTTGGATATAAGGGAACTACTTGTCTAAGACCCCTAGAGGAATGGAATAAATCTTTATTTCGACCATTTAAAACCATAGAGAACCAATTATTGGATATAACTCTTCAAATCGTATCTGTAAAATGTTCACTAAATCCAAATTTTCTTAGAACTTCACATAGATATGGCCAATATACTTTATCATATTCATTTTCCATATTTAGTTTCATAATGACATTGTTTCCAAATACTTTTTTGCCTAAGAATTGAAAAATTTCTTGAGCTAGAATAATTTTCTCTTGGATGCTTCTCCCTTTAACAAAACCATTTTGGTTTTCTGATATAATGGATGGAAGAATGCTAGAAATTTTGTCATTTAAAATATTAGAAATTATTTTGTTGGAGAAGTTACATAAGCTTATAGGCCAAAATTGATGACATGATGAGGGGGTGTCTATTTTTGAGATTAGGACAATAGAATTTGATGACCAACTTTTAGGTATTTCCCCTGCAAAAAAAAAGAATGGATTGCATTTATAAGATAAGATCTAATAATATCCCAAAAATTGATATAGAATACCCCTCCAAATTCCTCTGGTCCAGGAGCTATAGATGGATCCATATCTTTAATTACTAAGAAAATGTCATTTTCTGAAGGATATTCAGATAGGATTTTATTCATGTCATCAGATATTTCTTTGTTAATTACTTTAAGAAACGATTGATCCATAGTTTTAAATTATGCAGTCCATAATTTTTTTAAGTGAGCGTGAAAAGTATTTTTGATATCTTCACTAGAATCTACCCACTTGCCTTAGGAATTTTTAATTATAGTGATAAACAGTTTTCTATTTTAGCTCTAATAGAAGCATGAAAGAATTTTGTATTAATATCTCCAAGTTGAAACCATTTTATATGAGTGTTTTAATGTTAGAATCTCCCCTCTCTTTGAAGAGATACATTTAATTGAGGTCTAGTTTTATACATTTCAATTTTGGTAGTTTCATTGGAGTGAGCTCAAATTCATTTTCTTTAATAATCGACAAGTCCTCTAGATCTTTAATTGATTGAAAAATATTTTTGAAAGTTTAATTGTTACAAGTTATCAATTTTGATTTAAGTGTTTTAGCTTTTTTAATGTAAATTTAGTCATAGGAGGAGCTTGAATATAAATTGACCAATAATCTTCAACAATCTCTTTTACATTAGAATTTGTACGCCAAATTGACATAAATTTGAAAGGTTTAGGATAATGATCTATATTACTTTTTATAGAAAGGAGTAAGGGGATATGATAAGAGCATAATCTGTGAAGGTGTGTAATATTAGACTGAGTAAATTGCATAATTCGGTTTTGGGTAACTAAATCTCCATCAAGTCTTCACAAGATAGTGCCATTTATTCTGTTGTTTGTCCATGTAAATCTTGATCCAGAATATCCTAAGTCTATTAATACGCAATTAGATATCATGTCTTTAAAATCTTCTATGGCATGAAAATTATAATGGATTCCCTCTTAGCTCTACTACATCATTGGTGCATATATTAAAATATCCTATGACTAAACAAGATTGGTTAGTAGAATCAATGAAGAGGCTTTCTAAGTCTTCCCATAAAAAATTTCTCACTAATGCAGCACATTCTAACCATGGCATGTGACCAAAAATACCGTTTTAGATAAAAATTCAATATTTATTTCTAAACACATCATTTGCTCAGAGTCATGGATCAATTTGACATTCAAATCATTTTTCCATAAGAATCAAATTTTGTTTGACAAATTTCATAAACTATTAGGTAATTTCCATTTAAATTGATACTTTAATAATGTATCAAAGTGAACTTTTTGGTCTAGTAAGGCTATAGAAAGGAGTTTATATTTTCTAATTAATCTACTTACTCTTCTATTAATATATTTATTTTCCACACCTCTAACATTTTATCATATGAAATTTATCATTTTGGAAAGTAAGATTGATTTTGAGATTTAGTTTGCCCTAAAGATATTGTGAATTTTCTAAATAGAGCATCATATAGAATTTGTTTTGAAAGAGCATTGGACGATTTTTCGACTGTGACAACTTCTTGGATTGCTTTTTATTTATAGCCTTTTTGTCTTTGTACTTGTTCCATTTGACATCAATAGAAGAAGCAAAGTTTTGTAATTCTTCAATCATAGTCATTGTATTAGATTTATCCTCTTTATCTGAATGGTAGTTTATATGACCTATTGGATTTCAATTATATATGGGGAGCTCTAAACCATTTGGAGAAAGGTTGTATTGATCCACCATCAAAGTGTCTTCTATTGAGTATTCCCCATGTTGAAAATTTTCATATGAAAAGTTGTCATTTGGGAGTTGTATAGAAACTCCTATTCCTTTCTCATCTTCTTCGGAATCTGAAGGACATTTTTGAATAATTTCAATATGGTTTTCTTTGCTGCTACTTTTGGTAACTGAAGTGTTTGGATCTTATTGGGTTTATTCATATTCATGATGATTCTTGCTATTAAATATAGGTTTTGCTGTTACTGTCATTCTTGTGTCCTGAGTTTTTGTAGACTTATTTTGGGGAGTTTGAGTATTTGGATGCTTCATCATACATTTATCTTCATGATGACCCTTTTTCTTGCAATATTAAAAAAATTACGGAATATTTTACCCACATGCCATGGTTGGGAAGATGATTACTATTGGTGTTGGGATTTGGTTTAGTTGAGGCAATAATTTATCCCTGATGGTTCAAATCTTGGAGGGTGAACCTCACGGCTCGATAACCCTCTAGGTCGTTCCCTATCATCTGATGATATTCATAGTAGATATCATTCCAAAATCCTTTTAGGAAGGGGTCACGTAAGATTCTGGTGCCCAGGTGCATTAGAAGCCCCTTCTTTTTGAGGTCATAGTAATTGTTCTCATGGGAGCATATAGGGGATGGAATATGCATTAGACTCTCTCAGTGTTATGAGTTGTAGGTGTAGGTGTGGGGGTTGAATAGAATTCATAAAAACTATGCCTAGTCTGTCAATCCACGTTTTTGTAAATGGGGATACATTCCTTCTGATACTGGTATCGCTATTGAGTGGTCGATTCATGAGATCATCCTCTAGTTGTGATCTAACATCCATCAAGGATTTGAAGTGGGGTAGGTATCGTGCTTTCAGCTGGTTCCGATAGGGTTGAATCAAATTCTTATTTATAATAGCAACTTCATCCTCCTTCAATGGTCGGTTCACCATATGCGCAACCATATTTCTCTAGCGGGCGATAAAAGTTACTAGGTGTTCATTAATATCTTGCTTTATCATTTTAGGTCTCAAAGAGTGATCTTCAACTCATTTTTGTACTTGTACTGCTTCATGAATTCCCAAAATATATCAATCAAGATAGTGGTCCTCCTGTTATTAAGGGACAATAAACATTTGAGTGCTCCTACCGATAAGGTGTGCCAAATAAATTATTCCATGACCTCTTCATAATCCCCTAGGGCTTGCATAGATCGCACGTATAACTTGAGGTGAACTATCGGTGGTCCATTCCTTTGAACTTTTCGATATACAACATTTTGAACTTTTGAGGTAGTCCGGAGTTGGGGTAGAGAAATAGATGTTGGATGTTAGTTGTATTTTCCACAGTTCTACTTTTGGTAGTTATGACTAGAATTTTATTGGTATCTTGTGACACATATGGTGGGGTTATAATGTTGTAAAGGTGAATATTTGATCCCTTCCCTTTAGTATTCTCCAATCAGTTTCAAATCGAGGCTTAATCCTAAACTAGTGTGGACATTTTTCTCCTTAGAGATGTTAGGATAGCCAAAATGTCATCTAGTGACACTGTTTCTTCATTTTGCATGTTCTCAAGGATTATTAGATATTAGAGTTTTAGAGATTCAACTTACTTCCCTTATCCAAGACGGTTGACTGTAAAGTTATATAAAATTTTGGAATTAAAGTTCTTTTTGTTATGGTTATTCTAAGATGAACAAACACAAGTCTAAATATGCATGTTTTACATTTTTTAGGTAGACTTGGGTGATCCATTTTCTATGGTACTCCACATTTAGTTCGCATCCCCTAAATCTAAGTTATGAAAAGTGAATGGATTATTTCAATCCAGGAGTCCCATCCTTTGTTTGAAAACTTTCTTGGGGGACACAAAACCCTTTTAGGGAGATGTCACACTTTGACGAATCTTTTAGCGTATTTATTTAGCTGTGTCCTATAATCCTACTATATGAGGTTATGCAATGTTTTTCGCAAAGATAAAGGTTCCCTTATTTAGAAATTAATCCTCATGATATACCTCAAAGGTATGTGTGGGAGTGTCCCTTTGATGTACTCGAATCGAATGTACATGAATCGAGTCGTCTAATATACCTTTTGGGAAAAATACATGGGAAAGCAGACTCGATATACTTGAGGTACATGATTTATGTTCGCCAAGAACATACCACTTAATATACACGAAGGTTTGAGGCCAAGATTAGTGGAAACTTTCACTGAGAACCTTCGTTGGTTAGACCGAAGCCTGTAGCTAGGTTTCCCAGGGTAATGGGTTATGTAGTGATATGCAAGTGTTGTGCACTTGTCCGCCTTTTTAGTCTCAAATGTAGATACAAAAAATTATTTTAGCATGTTATTGTATAAAAAGAAATAATATAGTTAAAATATATAGTATGTATCTAGACTGTTTAGTGAAGGGTGGTACTTGTGTATGTAGATAACATTGACAAAGAGTAAATATGTAGAAAGTGTCACTTGTTCACTCCGACGATAGCCCGAGTGAGCCTATGTAATTTCATGTAGGCAATTCAAAGTCCATGTACTTCATGAACGAGTCAAGAGGTATTTCACCTCATGTAGAGGCTCGATGTAAGAGATTTAGTCTTAGTTCGAGCATTTGAGAAAGTTTTTAAAGTGAAACGGAACTAGATCTGAAAATGTGTATGATTTGTGTCCATGAGAGAACTTGAACAAAGTTGATTTACTCGTAAAATAAATTGAGGGTGAAAAAATAACCAAACTTCCACCATTAAGACTAAAATAGCAGATAAAATCCCCAAATCTAATGATCTTCTAACTGGTATGTCAAAATTTCATGCCTTTGAAGATTTTTGTTTAATTTTTATGGAAAAAAATTAAAATGGATGGATATATATATGACCTGACTTGAGTTATAGAGATTGGGCCTCTTTAATATGCATACATATCCACCGTAGTGGAAATAAACTCAATGTAGGTCAAACATGACATTTGGAGAGAGATCAAGCCTCGCAAAATAGAAAAAGTATCTTGGGGTGTTGTTGTATCATAACACCACCCTTTTTATATCAAAACTTTAAAATAAAAGGGTGAGAGATAGCGTACCTACAAAGTTACATGTATTCCTCTTTGTTTTAATAGTGTTCTAGCTTAAAATATACCTTTTGGGAATGGATCTAAGGATACTTTAAAGAAAAATTACCTTAAAAACAAAGAAAAAGGAAGAAATTGGGTTTTGGTTGCTTTCGGTTTTGATGATTAAAAAAACTTAGGGCTAGGAGTTAGAACTCTATATCTAAACTAAAAGAGGGATTTAATGACAAATGTAGAGAGTTTCGGGGCTATTTAGAGAGATAAATGATTTCGGACATAATGCCTAGTAATTAAGAAAACGAAGTTCATGCCTTCAGGTTGTAGGTGACGGTTTCCTTTTATGGGAAAACTTATAGGGCTAAAGACCGATGGGTCAAGGATATTATGCATCCATGATCGGTTGTTCAAGTGTATTTCTCCCTGGGCTTTTGGGCCTTTTTGTGGGTTAGCTTAACTCTTTTAGGCAGTTTGTCGACCGTTTTAGGTATTTTGGGCTTTTATGAATATGTTATTTTGTTTTAAATTACTTTTAGGCCTTTGGAAGACCATGGAAGGTATTGTTACCTATATGGAGCGAAATTGTGTGTCTACAATGTGGGTCTAAGAATCAATGATGACCCTAATAAGAAAACTTATTACCATTCTTCAAGTGCAATGCCTGATGTTCTTTGTTACACAAGGGACAAACAAATATACCTTTTGTCCTCCATCCTAATAACATGACATATGCAGGGAAATCATTAATAGTCCACAACATTGATACATTCAACTTTAGGAAATTCTTACTTAACACATCATACGTGAGTACACCATCATTCCATAACTTAATCAACTCATAATTTAATGAATGTAAACATAAATCACTCCAGGTCCATTTAGTCCATCCATAAATATAGTGAAAATCAAGTTAGTTTTTTTAATGCAAAACCATGGAGGCGAGATGTAAATAATAAGGATAACATGATAACATGCCATGTACTGTGCATAATGCTAATATTACCAAAATGATTAAATCCATCGGCAACAAACCTAATTCTAACATTTCAACTATTTCTAGTAAAATATGGGTTTTGTTAAAATGTTTTTGAAACACGATAGTCTACTTGATGCCTTATTAGATCATTGTCAATTCATTCCTCATCATGTTATTTCATTAAATGAATTGAATAAGGTGGACAAAATAATTTCTACAATCTTAGTTTCAAAGGTAAATATTACTTTCTTTAATGCTACCTTCATACCTTGGACACCCACACTTGGATCCTTATCTTTATATCGAGAATATCCTCACATGTCATAACTTTCATGATTTTTAATTTTATTTCAAAACAACAATGAGTTGTTTGGGAATGCATCCCACATCTCATAGCTGAATCAAAATCCATTCGTTAGCTTATTTGATTGGTAGTAAGACTTGGGCCTTCTAAACTAGGAAATTTCCTCCACAAAAACTTCACCAACATAGTGAAAGAAGTATGTTTCCATCCATCAAGTTCATTCAATTGCCATAGTTAAATAACAAGTGACAACTCGAAAACTCCCTTAGGATAATTTTCATAGAAATTGAATTCTACCTCTTTCAAATGTTTATAATACTCTAGAACATTTTCATTAGATTTGAAAAAATCTTAGTTTTTATGTTCCCCATCATTACCCATATTTTCATCTATGTGTGGTTTACCCCTTCCCCCTTAAACCATTATAACCATGTTATCTTTAGTATTCAATTCAACAGGTATATCATCAAGTAAAATACATTGATACTTACACCACCAAACCACGAGAACCCATAACCTTATATGTCTTGTCGAAACCATGCATCTCAAGGTGATTTATCAAAAAAATTTGATTGTAATATAATATATTTACGCATCTCTCACACGGGCAATAAATGTATTTTCTCTATGTTTTTGTTTTCGTATGCATAGTTAAGAAATCCGTCAATCCCATAAATTTATTATTTCTAACTTTTGACATGTAAATCAAACCAACTCTTATCCATGATACCTACTATTATTCAAAAATAAAATGTTTATTAGCATATTTATATTTTATAGTAAAACTAATTGAAATATTTATAATGTCTCATGAGATAAGCAAAGACAAAGAGGACAATAATAACAACCATGATATTTCTAAAGATATTAACACATCACTTCAGGAACTTCAATAGCAAAGTAGGTTAAAATAATAATATAACCCAACAATTAAACACATAAATTCGAGAATTTATGTGGGAACTAACCACCAACAATTCAAAATATTACAATTGTAATAATGAAATCCTAATACACAAAAGAATAAGAAAGGAAATCAACATACACATTTAAAATTCACACAATTAACAAATTAACATATACATCATTAAACATTTATACTTTCATAAACTCACAGTCAACATGCTCATTTTCATCACATAATTTCTTTCATAGCACATACTCGTCACCTCGTCAACCATTTTTTTATACAATTTGATTTACTTTTCTTAGTTTTAGAATGATCATCCATTTCAAACATTAATTTATGTACTCCCAATTCCTTATGTTTTTCTTTATTCTCTTCTATTTCATCTTACTCTGCCTCTCATACTCCTTCATTATCATAGACATTTTTTTATAGAATATATGCAACTATATAAAGAAGGGGATAAATAGGGATTGTGAAATGTCAAACTTATCTTCTTGGATTCATTAAATGTCGTGAAATTAATACCATAGGAATCTATTGATGATCTATTTTCAATTGTAAAAACTTATTTCGAGGTTTATAATTTTAAATTCATGGGTTAACACTAATTTAGTTTCAGTACAATTTTTTTTTTGTATTACTTCTTTGTGTTTACTTTGTTTATGTACCACCTCATATTCTAGAGTTTATGTCCTAACACTCAGTGATTTGAATGTTAAGATTTAGAATTTGATATGGTGTTCGATAAAATTTGTGATTTTTTCAACAATGATGCATGTGTATATTAATTGGGTCCATCACATATATCATCAAATAAAATCACAATCTAATAGTAAACAAATTAATGGAACAACCTCCTTATAAAGGAAATGAATTAGGTGCTCAATTATAAACAAAAATATCAATAACTCTAACTAAAATTGGCACAAACTAATAAAAAAATATTCTCACAGATTAATAAAAAAACTATACTACAATAGCCAATTGGCTATCCAATTTTCAATTAGCTCGCCATCAACCCCCTATCACAACTACAAATCAAGCCACAGTTTAAATTGCCTCACCCTCAACCTCATATCACCACTACAAAGCATATGTGAAAAAAATAACAATATATAACAATAATAAAGAATTAAAGAAACTTACTGTCCAATCATTTTGATATTGTTGTAACTTGAATTCTCGGGATTTGATAAAATGTTTGAAAATAAATGAAAACCTGTCATGCAAATACTAGATGCATGACAAATACCCATAAATGAAAAACATGGGTATCGAGGAGGGATATGAAAAGCAAATTGGTTTTCCCATATACCACCATAATCTACATATTTGACACCAAGTTGATTGTACTATCATTCAAATTTTTCACAAATGTGTATATATATATATATATATATAATATGCTTGAATAGAGTTGTATATATACTGGCAGGGAGATACACAAAAAGAAAAACCCAACAAAGTCACTTGTAAGAATTTTTTAATATTAGACCACAATACACATTATACTTGTGGATTTAATTAACACTAATAATCTATGGAGCATTGGGACATAATATGATCACTAAGGAGAGGGAGAGAACACATTTGTAATTTACCAGCAAATGCATACAATTTTAGTAATTACAAATCCGAATATTCTTAAAAGAAAAAGGGGGAAATGTCAACACTGGATCATTTACTTTTATTTCCCACACTTTTTAATCCAATAAACAGAAGTTGAACAAGTAATATCCATTACAACTTTGAGTATTAATTTTGTTCATAATCCAATCAAATTAAACACATCAAATTCATTTTTGTGTGAACACTTATTGTGAAATTATACAATACTAGCAACTTTTGTAAGAGCATAATTTATGGTTTGCTCATTATGTTAATAGTTTGACATATTCTGTTACACCGCCACTTTATCATATATATATTCACAAAAATATTCAATCGAAGAATGAAGAGTTCATATCAACACTACAATTATCGGAGAAGGTATATGACGTAGATTTAGTGTTAACATATTTTCAGGGGTATTTTTAAACATGTCTCAATCAAAAATATTTTTTCAAAATAAAAAAATTTCTTTTATGCATCTCATTAGAACGAAGATTAAGCGGCGTTCGAATACATTAATACAACTCATATGATTGACCTTCAGATGATATTCAAAACATTAATTTTTCCTCGTTGTTCCGGAAAGTCGTTCGATGTCTCATTAAATATTCGTTTGAACGATTTCCAATTTATTCGAACGAATCACATGAATTTTGTTTTTTAGTTAGTTTTAAATGTAATCTTCTCAAGATTAACATTTTTAGATTTTCCAACTTATTTAAGACATACAAACTTGAACATTGTTGAATTTTTTTAAACTTATTTTGTGATCAAACACTTTGGTTTTTTAAAATTCAAAGCCCTTGGATATTTGTGATCATTTTACAAACTTGAAAGAAAACACCACTTGATCAAATCCTTGTGGAGTTGATTCTTCACTATTAATGAGAGGAAGGTTGATCATGGGATACCGAAGAAAGTGGAGATTTCTATGGTTATTGATGGATCTATATCTCTCTCAATTATTACTAAGGATGGAGATCGAAGTGCAATACTTACCGGTGTCTAAGTTTGTAAGTCTCTGTGTCTTCTGCAATCCCTATGTTGAAATAGTGTTGAGAAGGGTTTTTCTCAAAAATGTTTTTTCCCTCCTATCTCGTTTGATTATTTATTTTTTCTATTTAGATTTAACATATTGCATGCTTAGTTTTACCTAACTAATTAAGAAAAAATTGGATGAAAATTAAAATTGTCTTGTCTGTCACCTAATTTACGGATTCTACCATTACCCATATAACCGGACCACTCTCCATGTTTTCAAATTGGCATTGGAACTTGTTTTTACAACCTATTTATATTAATTCTTTGGGTTATTGTAGACTCCTCATTCTAATAACTCCCCCAAGTCTCTCCTTAAATTCCCATCACCTCCTCATTTAACTACAAACCCTAGGTCATACTCTGAGTACTAGTCTAGAGGCCCTCGAGAGGTCCCGAGCCCATATTTGACCCTAATAAACTCCATCATCAGAGAAATATAACAATGAATCTTTAAAGAGAATTGAAACCCCTTTTCAACGGTCTGCCCCATGTGTGAAACGGCATAACGGTTTGGATGAATAATATGTTTCCCCAAAAAACTGATCTAGAGGTCACTGGGAGCTTTCGGGCTCCGTTTGACCAAGTTTAACGCTTCAACTCAAAAGATACTTAATTAATCTTCTAATGTCATTAAATACCCTTTCCAAGGTTCCATCTCGTGCACAAATTAGCCTTACGGTACAGACAAACAACTCGTTTTACTTTCAAAACATCACAGGGCACTTCCAACCCCTGATTGACCAAAGCCAACTCTTCGAAGGGATAAAATCTCTTTCAAATGTTAAATTAACTCTCATAAACTTTCCAACGATCTACCCAGTGCGCGATTCTATCTTACGGTTTGTACGAATGATCCATTACCATCTGAAGATCTCCTATCCAAAGGACCGACGGGCGCTTTCGAGACCCGTTTGACCCAAATTCAACTCCCAGACTAGGGAGTGGACCAAAGGACTCTTGAAGGTCTATGAATTACCTTTCTAATGGTATTTACCGTGCGCGATTTGGATTTATGGATTACGTTCGTTAACCATTTTTCCAAAAAATTACATGAGACTACCAATTGGCATATCCATTTCCCTGCCAATTAGTAGTGTGTCTAGGGTCACCTGTTGATTAGCAGTGTTAGGAATATGCTAATTGATAGTACCCCTACCTTATATAATGAGGGAATGAACTCATGTCCAAGTCACACCTCAGATCAATCAATATCAGTGATCTCAGCAACATTCTTCTGCAGTAAGCTAGGTTACCTTTTGTGAAATTCCTTTCCATCTTTCATTAACATCACTTTCATACCTAATTTAGCAAAAATATATTTCTCTATAATTTAGCAAAAATCTCTTTCCATCTTTATCTATACCTAATTTAGCAAAAATCTCTTTCTCATAAGGGATCAAAATCAATCCTTAAGTCTCTAAAGAAGGTCCAAATATCCCTTCTCTCTGTCTTAATTTCTTTATTTTTTGCATTAGTTATATAAACTCCCAATTTATCTTTTACATTAGATCATACACATTAATATCTCACCATTTATTAGTTATATTTCACATATTTTATTTTCTATAAAACAATCCAAAACAAAGAAAAGAGGGTTACACCTATAAATTTCGAGCGTATTATTCACCACATTTTCTCTAAAGTAAAAATACCTTTTCCACACACACACACACACACACACAGACATATAATAAACTCCTGTTTAAATCTATGGGATAAACCCCACCCTTGTTCCATATGCGTACTACGTGAACTTTGATGCCTTTATAGGATTTGTAGGCATTTCGAGCCAAAACCAGAGACTCGAGTCCAATTTTCCAATTTTCCAATTTTCCAATCTTCTTACTTTTATATTTCCCTCTTTCCATTTTTTATCCTTACATATATTCCATACTTGTGATTCATATTTTCATTTTATCTGATAAATATTATCGTTTCATCCTAACGATTAATATCTAGATAACCGCACACATTATATTTTCTGATTATTATTTTGGGAACATTACTTTGGATTACCTCACTCTATCTTTTCCATGATATGAGTCGAGCGATTCTGATCTCCATTTATATACACACTCTTACACACTTCATGGAGAATTTAAGAACAATCGTAACATAAGCCCGTGAGAGACCAAAAGGGTGGGATGGGTGCCTAACACCTTCTCATTCCCTAACTTAGCCCCCGAACCTCTGAACTATTGTTTTCGTAAGCCTCAATTTTTCTTTGAAGATTATCTCTCGAGGTGGCAACATGTTCTCTTGCCTATTTTGTGCAAAATAGGTTGGCGACTTCATCTTTTTACATTATCCCACATCGATCATGGCCAAAGCACTGCATGAAAAGGGTGCGAGACCTTTTCTCCCTCTCCGAGTGCGCGTGTACGAGTGCCGAAAAACCCCATATGGGAGGAAATAGACAAAGGATGGATGGCCACGGTGACAACTCCACTGGGGACCTGGCTTAAGAGGACTAGACTCCGTTTGGATGGGTGTTATCATTTTCTACTTGTGTGAGTATGCACCTACCTGTATGTACCCTTTTTTCTCCTCTATTATTTGTTGTATATATCTACCTCATGCGTATATCACTCCTCGCTCACACACTTGTAGATACTCTCCATGTAAACGTCACACTACTTACACGTAGGATCACTTATATCCACATGTGCACACACCACTTAGAATATCCATGCTTAGGTGTCACTATCACACACCTCCTCTTATCACACTTGTATATATCCATGCTCAATCACACTTATCACGCACCACTTGTAGTTGATCAATCCTTAGGTTCACTACCACACAATCACTTATAGATATTCACACATCACTCACTCTCACATATCCATGCTTAGTATAATCTCTACGCTAGATTTACTTTTCATAATACTTGTACATTCTTCCTTATTAGTATAGTGCTCGTCATGCAAAATAAAAATACTCTCTCCATAATATACTAATGAAAAATCATGCATTTTGCACACTACATCACCAAAGAGCACGGCTATTGACAAAAATTGTGTCCCATACTGGGGGGTCACTTTGTGATGGGAGTTGGTCCAACAGGTTGCAGTTAGCCTATGAAATATCAGTCTCACCTTCCATTACCCACGTAACTTTGACGTATATTGAACAGTTCCCCTAGTATCGTATCGCTTGATCAAAGTCATGATGGGATGTATACAATAGGGAACTCATTCACGTACATCAAGTATACCTAATTCACTCTCACACGTATTTTCCCCATTAGGTATATAGTGATGCAATTCAAATAGACTCGGGTATATTAAATGGCTTGTATACATATATAGATTGCCCTCAAAAGAAAGATGCATATCGTGGAAGTTATACCAAATGAGGGAACCTTTCCACTAACCAACCAACTTCATACCCTCATATCAGCATCAAACCTAGGGAACTCATATTTAGTTTGCCGGTTACTATCCAAAACTCTGTTGAAATGTCGGGTCGGCATGCCGCCCAAAATTTTGTGCGATTTTGTCTTTAAATGGGTCCCTGTTCGTGAGCCTGGCAACAATTCAAACAATATTTTTTCAAACGCAATTTTTCCCAGGCTTGGGTCTCGTCCAACATTTTTTTGCATTTAGGTAAACCTAATACAAGTGAAAAATTAATAATAATAATAATAATAATAATAATAATAATAATAATAATAATAATAATAATAATAATAATAATAATAATAATAATAATAATAATAATAATAATAATAATAATAATAATAATAATAATGTTGAGATTCTTCTCTCATTCTTCCCTTATTCCTTGCCAAAAGTGTCAAAAACATTTTTCCCTGTAATCAAAATACCAAAAACATTTTGTATTCCTCTTTCCAAAAAAATATCAAAAACATTTTCCGTTTTTTTTTCTAAAAGTTACTCCTCCTCTCTTTAAAAAATAAACCTGAATAATTTTCCTTCTCAGGTCGTCGCATACCCTAAGCTTGGCCTGGCTCCCTATTAGCTTCCGTCTTCCATCGAACCTCCCCTAATCTATGTCAATTTCCCCTCTACTTCCTCCGAGTTCGAAACCCACTCTCACTTGCTTTTCATGAAGAACGCAAAATATCCAGCCTGAATTAATGGCGATCCTAGTTCAACTTACTTCCAAGATTGACAACCTTCAAATCGAGGTTCATGAGATACAGTAAAATCGGGTCCATATTCCCGAAGAGCCCGAGGTCCTCTTCCCTCATGCTATGAGTTCGCCTGCACCTCAGTCTATTTGGGTCCCAAAATAGTATCAGCATGCTTCACGTTCCCCACTTGCCAATGGGCCATCGCCAGCTCAACACCCTATCTTAAATCTTGCCCAGCCAGGGGCTAACCTGTCCAAACCTGTTGATCCGAAGGAAGAAGAGTGAAGAAGGTCAAGAAGGACCTTAAATTGGTGACCAAGAAGTTTGACCAAGTTTGAATCTCTTGGAACTACATGGATGACACCCATACGTCTCCCTACCCTAACGCAAGGCTAGCAAAAAAAGTTTAATATTCAAATTATTGAAAATTTCAGGGCAGCGGGCACCCAATTTTCCATCCCTAAAGTTACCACCAAGCCATTACTCTCCTAGGTGCCTCCGAAGAAATAATAGCTTACATGTTCCAACAGACTTTAAAAGACAACACTCTATGATGGTTCTTATCCCTTGAGGAATCCATAATTTGTAGTTTGGAGGATGTTGCTTGTGAATTCATGTCACAGTATAAGTACAACAAGGAGTTGGAAGTTACACGTCATGATTTAGAACTTCTCAAGAAGAATCCTGGAGAAAATGTCAGTAATTTCATATCAAGGTGGAGAGAGAAAGTGGCCACTAAGACCAACCAGTCTTTCGAAGAGGAGAAATTTAGTACTATGACAAAAAATTCTTACCCCATGTTCAAGCGACAATGGAAGGAAGGTATTACCCCAATTTTCGAGCCCTACGAGAAGCAGGGGTGGAGATTGAAGAAATTCTTAAAAGATGGAAGTTGAGCCAAAGAATGTATCCGGATAGTTCACTCCAACAAAGTATGAGAAGACTGCCAATACCACAATTTTAATCATTAATAACATCACTCAACCTGCCTCTTCATGAGCACCAAACATCCGCCCTAATCCAGCCAGAAAGGATTATACTGATCTTCATGCTTCCCTCTCCAAAGTTTACCAAGCTTTTTGGGCCAAAATCTTATCAATCCATTGGACCCTTATCTATTACCAAACCCATTTCCCAAAAATTTCAAACCAGATGCCCATTGTGATTTTAATCAAAATGTCGACCATACCACCGATCAGTGCTTCCACATTTGAAGTGTAATCCAATGTCTTATTGACCGAGCTGTTATCGCCCCACCAGTCAATCCGAAACCCAACACTACTCAGAATCAACTTTCGAACCATATAAATGCTATCTTTCTAGAAGAAGACCCAAAATTTGCCCCATCTATCAAGAAGTTTCCCAGTAAATCACCCATCATACCTGTATATTCACCTAAACCCCTCAAAGTTTGACCATATTCTCTTACACCATACTTTATTTGCTAATAAGACCATGTCACTTCTTACAAGAGAATTTATTATCGTTCGTAACCGATCCGAAAGGAAGGATATCGAATTACCAAAGATATTAAACTAGTTCCTAGATTTTGGGTTGAAATTGCCATAAGAAATACTCATTGATTGCCAAAAGTTCACCACACTATTCATGGAAGCTCAAAAATGGGTTCGCGAGTCTGATAATTTATTAGTGACCATTGATGAAGTCAGTTTAGATAACATCATCTAAATTATGGAAGACTTGTTCCGACAGATCGGTGAAAAATCTAATATGTTTGAGCTAGTCGATGCTTTGAATTTATAAGGGGGGTTAGACCATTAACTTCTACATTTCCCCATTGAGTGGTAGGATCTATATGAATAGGACATTGAGGTTGTAGAATGCATTGACTTCTCATGGAAGGATGATATCGTTGTCACCGGATGGAAGAACGAATTTGATAACTCAGATAAGGAACCGAGGCACGAAATGATTAGTCCAATATTCAACTCGCAAACATTGGGGCTGACACTCTGTATGATCCACTCAGACTGATTAAAGTTATTGATAGCCCCTCCTCAGCGGGGATGATGTACCAGTTATACTAGCTAAAATGCAATCGAACCCTGATACTTATCCTATTTCTTCTTCTTTTATTATTCATCCTTGATCTGATCACAATGTAATTGAGACTTCTAATGAGGTTCTCAATGTCATTTTACCCAAGGATGAAATAAATGCAGATTTTGAGTATCTTGTTATGCTTTACATTAATTGTCTTTATTCTAATCAAACTCATGATGATGATGATTTTACAAATGAATAATTCTTAACTGATTTTAATAAGTTCAATAACAAACAACATAATCATGTTCAAATTAATGACGATGAAATTGTTATTATTAATCTTTATGCTAGTAGTTAACTGCATGAGATTAGGATAGGGTCCATGCTTCACGAGCATGAGCGTGCGCAACTCGAAGAACTAGTAAAGGAATTTGTGGATGTCTTTGCATGGTCCTATAAAGACATGCCCAACATTGATCCCAAAATAGTTCAGCAAGAGATTACAATGCTCTCAGAATGTAAACCAGTCAAATAGAAACTACGAAAGCTCCACACCGACGGGTCAGTCAAGGTTAAGGAAGAGGTGGTCAAACAGTTGAACACAGTATTCATCCGAGTGATTGAATATCCCAAATGGTTAGACAACATCGTTCCCGTGCCGAAATTAGGAGGAAAGGTCTTCATGTGCGTTGATTATCAAGATTTGAACAAGGCCTATCTAAAGGATGATTAACCTCTACCCAATATCGACATCATTGTAGATGACACATCCGGACACGGTCTCAAGTATTTGTTATCGGGTTTACCAGATACAATCAAACTATGAGGCACTCTAATCATCAAGAAAAAAATGCATTCATCACCCTTTGTGGAACCCTCTATTACACAGTTATGTCATCCACTCTAAAAAATGCAGGTGCTACCTAACAAAGATCTGATACACAAAGAGGTCGAGTTCTACGTGGATAATATAATTATCAAGCATAATACTAAGGAAGGTCATATTCTCCCTCTTTGAAAATTCTTCGAATGACTACGACAATATTGAATGCGACTTAACCCACAGAAATGTGTCTTTGGCGTCATCAAAGGAAAACTTTTAGGATCCATGTTTAGTGAGAAGGGGATTAAAGCAAATCCTACTAAACTGAAAGGTATACTAGAAATTAAACCACCCCGAATGGAGGAGGAAGTTTGGGTATTCTTGAGAAAACTATAATATATTAGCCGATTCATCATCCAGCTCACTTTTATTTGTGAACCTATCTTCAAAATCTTCCAAAAAGATTCTAATAAAGTTTGGAATGAGGATTGTTAGGAACACTTTGACCGAATCAAGCGATATCTAACCCGACCTTCGGTACTCATGCCACCCTATCCTGGTCTACCCCTACTCCAATACTTGACCGTGATACACCACAGTTGGGGCTCTACTGGACGAATAGATTGAAGAATACGATAAAGAGAGGGACATCTACTATACAAGTAAAAAAAATTTCCAGGTATGAAGTCAACTAAACTTCCTTGGAGAAAGAATGTGTTGCCCTTATCTGGGTCACTAAAAAATTACTACATTATATGCTCACTTTTTCCATCAGACTTGTGTCATGAATGGATCCTATAAAATACCTACTCCAGAAACCCGACTTGTCTAGCTGGATGGCCTAATTGTTAATTCTTCTAGCGGAGTTTGATATTGTATATATCTTGTAAAAATCCATGAAAAGGAGAGCCATCTCCAATTACCTTTGTGATTACCCCATGAACGAAGATGATGTATAGATCTCTAAATTCCTGGATGAAAATATCCTTTGTACCACCCAAGAAGAACTCTAATGGAAGATGTTCTTTGACGGTGCTATCAAGAATAAAGGATACGACATTGGGATACTCCAAATCACCTGTGATGATTCGCAGACTCCCATTAAAATTAAACTAGATTTTCCATGTACTAATAACATGACCAAATATGAAGCGTGTACAATAGGCCTTAAATAAGCACTCAAGAAAGGAATAGAATGCTTATATGTCCACAGGATTCAACCCTTATCATCGACCAGGTCCTCAGAAAATGGAAAGTCAAATATGAAAATATCTTACCCCTCCAGGCCAACTTAAAAAATTTATCCTCCTAGTTCTGAGATATCATCTTCTACTACTTTCCCCGAGTAAGTAAAAACTTAGATGATGCCTTTGCCAACTTAGCCACCATTGTCAACATGCCCAAAGGAATAACGATGGCCCATTTCCTAATCCAGAAACAAGGTAAACTAACCCATTGCTACCACATCAAACTCATCACAGAAGATGATCCTAATATGATCGAGTGTTTGTACTGTGACATTTGGCTCATCCTCAAGCACGGTAGGTACCCCAAAAATTCCAACAAAAAAGACAGAGCAATACTCCTCAATCTAGCTGCACAGTATATTGTCTGTGATAAAGCACTGTTCAAAAGAAACTTCGATGGAACCCATTTACATTGTAACCCAGGGGATGACATTAAAAGGATGATGCATAAGATCCACAACTAGGAGTGCGTCCCCCACATGAATGTCCATATTCTCGCCAAGAATATTATCTTAAAGGGTTACTATTGAACTACCATGGTTTATGATTGCACTACTTATGTTCAAAGATGACTTAAATGCCAATAATTTTCCAATCTCCAGCACTTTCCTTCGTGGGAATTATACAACAAGACCTATCCCTAGTCGTTCTCCACATGGGGCATCGATATTACAGGGAAAGTCACACCCAAACACTCTAATGGGAATGATTTCATCCTAGTTGTCATTGATTACTTCATCAAATGGGTTAAAGTCTAGTCATGCAGTGTTAAACTCCAAAAAGGTAGCCAAGTTCATTCAAAAAAACATCATCTGATGATACAGGGTCTGGCATGAGCTATTGTCAGATAATGGGTTACATTTTAAGGCAGAAGTCACAGAGTTGGTCGACAATTATAGTATTTAGACACATAAATCTTCTCTCTACCATCCACAAACTAGCAGTGCAATTGAAGATGCAATAATAACCTCAAAGAAATCATCATCAAGATGACTGAAAGTTATCGAGATTGGGATAATCAGATCTCTTACGCCCTCTAGGGCTACCACACTTTAGTCCGAGAATCTACTGGGGCTACCCCTATATCTTTGGTGTACAATATAGAAGCAATCATGTTGTATTAGAAATACCTTCACTATGCATTATGCTTGAGACCAATATCAACGAGGAAAACAGGCGCCAGAGTCGTCTGGACGAGTTATCATTATTAGACGAAAGGAGGCTAAAGGCCCTATATCATATACAAGGTTAGCATCATCGGATAGCGTGGTTTAACAAGAAAGTTAAGGACCTTGGTGTTTAAGAAGGGGATTTAGACCTAAAATCAATTATAAAACCCATATGGGAACCTAGAGGGAAATTCAAGCCAAACTGGAGTGGCCCCTACATCGTGAAGAAGATTCGGTCTGGTGGCACCGCTATGCTCATCAACCTTGATGATGAAGAGATGGCACGTCTAGTCAGCTTGGACCATCTCAAGAAATTATACCCCTAGTCCAAAATCTCGTCACGCTATGACTCCTCTCATATCCCGTATATTCTAAAAATCATTTCCCTCTACTTAGAACTACGAGGGGCATCAACCTCTAAAAATCTCTTCTCTTTGAAAATAAAACTCAAAAAAATTTCACCCCTCTAGAGATACGTAGGCAACTCATACGCTTTACATGGACACGACAACGTTTTTTTCGCAATATACTATTCCTTTCTTACCTCCGAGAAAGATAGTTCATTATATTATTTACGTGAACATAATGATTATTTATGGCTTAGTGATTGGTATAGATAATTCAAATGTAAAACTCATCAAGAGGCACACCAATATAACTAAAATCCTTTTTTATTCCATTATGGGAAAATTAGGTACGATTACACGAAATATTAGTATAGATAGTCAAATAACTACCCCCTCGCTAACCTAACTATCCTAAAAACAAAAAAAAAAAGCAAATTACTCCTAAAAAAACTGACCAAACCTCCCTAAATTTATTCCCACAACCAAATACATAACCATGTTCACAAGAGACGCTATCCACAGCTACCAAAAGATCAAGCCCCATCGTTATCTACATCTTCAGTCCCCTAAACTTCTCCCTTCTGGATAGTTTATCGAAGGATCTCCATGAAACGGTAAGCTTGGGTTAGCCTAGGAAAAATAACTACAACTCCCTCCATAGTGTCAACCATGGCAAATAATCGTTGCCCGATCTCCTCATTTAACACCTTAGCCACCACCCTCCTCCATAGATAATTCATGTAATCCTGAGAAACTTGCTAAACTCTGCCACCAGATTAGGACGAATGGGTCAAAGTTCGATGACTCTCCCACAAAGAGCTCAACTGCATGCGCATGCCTTGTGTCAAATCCTCCATATTGAAGAAGTCCAAGATACGGGAAGGCAAAATATGCTCCCATCTGACATAACATAAGATCCGCCAGGGAAAAAGTCTGATGGATGATAACTAACGGAAGATACTTATATTCCCCTAGTTCCAGAATAGGTTGCAACTCACCCCCACCAGGACACTAACTAATGCAAACATCGAGCCCCTTGCTCGATAGACTAGTATTCCTAGTTCTCGATGTTTGGGCCAAAGTTGATGAAATAAAAAGTGAAGACATTCGACATAGCTACCAAAGTATATTCAAGGGGGACCGTCAAACGGAACATCTCATATAGCAACATGAACAACATAATGGTGCTACCTCTTAGAAAATAATAATGACCTTCCTATCAAGCATCTACACCGTTCAGGGTCTCTTCTAATAGCACCGCCGAGGATTACGATGATATCACATTAATGTAGTAATGACGACCAGTTAAGGGTCCACCAGTAGGTCCTTGGTCAACAATAGTAGCTTCAAAGTTCAACCAAGGGCGATGGCTCCCGCATAGCTCGTATCGTTGATATCCCAAAGATGCAAGGAATACAACATCTCTAAGAGGCAAATCATTCCTTCGGTGACCAATGATCGAGCCGCCAAGGGTGAGATATGGAGACATTACTCTAAAAGTGCATAAGAAGACCTAGAAAATTTAGGAATGGTCACTGCCACACTGGGATTTACACCCAACATAGCAGAAAACTACTTGTAACTCGAGAAGACCACATCCAGGCCAAAACAAAAAACATAATCCTCATGGTACAAAAATTGTTCCACCACCGTCAATATATTCTAGTAAATGGGTCGGTTGTGCCACAAATAAACCTGATGTGGATTAAAGGCATCATAGTCTACATTATACTAACCCATGACCTCTAAATTCTAGAGATAAGATTAAAATTCAACATTTATGGGAAAGACCATTTTGAAAAGTAGCAAGACACCAGAAAGAAAGAATCAAGAGAAGGAAAATGTGGATGGATGAAGAAAAACTCTCCACCTTACCCCCTTTTATACTTGGAAAACTTGGCTAAAGAACAAGATCCTGCAAATCAGTATGGATCCTTAACCCATCAAGGAAAAAGTAGCTTAAGAAAGTGTAATCAAAGCCTTAGGGTGATTTGACAGGACTAACCTACCGATAGGCAGGATAAGGGGTATGCCGATCGACACCCCCCTTTTTTTTAGAAAATTTCGTTTTCCCTTTTTTGTCAAAATGAAAAACTCAATTTCTATTTTGAATTTTTCTCCCCTTATATTTTTAACTCATCTTGTTTCAAAATAAATTCTCTTTTTAAGTAATTCTGATGCTTTTTACGGTCTCAGCAAACAAAGTAAAAAGTGCATGTAAATTAAGTCATTTAAAGAAAAGATAAATAAATAAAATCCCATTCATTTCATATATGTGTTTCCATCGTTACATCTCTTTCACAAAAAAAAAGAAGAAAAACAACGGGGCTCATCCCGATACCTCTCCCTATCTATCTCCTTCTCTCTCTCTCCCTAAGATCCGTCATCCATGTGACATGCACGCTTCCCCGAACAATGAGCTAAGAAGCCTCTGCTACTTGATCCAGATCCCACCTTAGATGAGGTAGATGGCACAAAACAGGAAGGAATCGGAATTGAATCCTAGAAATGAGCTATTGTGGAAGCCACTTAGTCTCGAATGTCTCTCAGCCATGTAGGCAACACTCGAACATGATGGAAAAAAATAAAATGATCAAATCAGTAAGTTTGAAGCAAAGTAGAAATCATAAAAATAAAAGACAAAGGACAAAGTTATACCACTAGATAAAGAACGTCCTCCATTAGCCCCAATACCTATAGATCCATCGCATTGGGGGGATGCAGAATACTCATCGATCCTCCCCCAAGAAGTTTGATGTTGTAAGAGGGAGGAGCAAGATGAAGAAACAAAACCTCTGACATCGTCACCGCTGATGACATCGACAAACCACCAGCATTGTGGGCAGAGCCCACAGGCCAACTCATACCCCTTCCTGAAGCCATAGGAGGTGGAGGAAAATACTTTCCATAGGATGGTCATCCGTCGGCGATAGAAGGTCACCTGCATTTTTCTAGGATATAGTCAATACTTGCCAAGAAAAGAAAATGAAGAAAAGGGTTTAAGAGATAATAAGAAACAACTTGGACACTCGTTAGGGCATTCAAAACTTGGCACACCGTAACTAAGGAAAGAGACCTCTTTGACTGTCAGTTGGACTTCCACCACTAACTCATCACACAAACTAGTCAAGAGGGAATTGTGCCCGATCACCTTGTAGAACAACGTCTCGAAAAGAACATAGTTAGATATCAGAAGAAATGAAAAAGGATATAAAAGAAAATATATAAAGGAAAAATGCTAAAAGAAAATTACCTCCAGAAGTTATGTGGCTCCATTAAAAGTCTTCTCAAAGAACTGGGTGAAAGCATACAAAGATGAATAAAGGTTTGCCAAACTAAGTCTCCCCGAGTCAAAGAGAGGGATATTTAAAAATACCCTCAAGTATGGAAGTAACCATGAGTGAACGACTTAGCAGCTCAACACCACCAAAAATACTCCCAGCAACAAAAGAATAAATAAATGAGTCATTTGACGAACCTACAGCATGTTGATCTTATCGACCTCCCGACTCAGTCAAACCTATGAAAGAAGAAATATACGGATCGAGACCCCTGATACTATCCGTCCAACATCGCCCCGCGCTGCCTCCACCGCCATTGGTGTAACTCTTTGGGACCGGTCCACTTCTATCTACATCCCCTCACAGTTTATCACTAATAGTTATTGTACATCAATGGGTATTTTATCATCTCTATAAAACTAAAATTAATGGTGTGGGTGGTAACCCACCACCTATCCCCCAGAGCATATAGAACGACCATCGAGCAGGACGTCTAATCTAATGCAGACGCCAGACGATGAAAACTTGCAAAAGACACGATCCAAGGCACCACCCTAGAAGGTGCTCCCACACATCCCTAAACCCCGTCGTCCCCTCAGATCGAAAAATCGTCACATTAATATCAATCTGTCAAAACAAAAGAGAGACCTTTGGTCATAATTTGAAGAAAAAAGAAAATGTAAAAGACAAATACGAAAAGGAATACCAAAAGTGATGCCTTGCTTACATAACCCTTTGGGTTCCTGACCCTAGACGATCGATGGTGCGCACGCTCATGCAGAAGAATACTCTCATAAGGAGCGGGCTCAAACCGATCAAAGGCATTATCTTTGCCCAATGCTAAAGGCACCCTGGACCACCACTCTAAGTTCGCCTAATAATTAACACCTAACCATGCCATGTGAGTCTCGCTGCTTGAAAATACACCATTTTCTAAACTAAAATGAAGAAGGAACGCAGGAGTAGATCACAAAAGAAAGAAGCAAAAGATAAGAAAGCTGGAGGATGTGAAAATGAAGACAATTCGCCCTTTTATAGGAGGGTAAGAGGTATGTCGATCGTCAGTCCATTGACACACGCAGATCGGCACTATCACTTCCCCTTCCCTAGGAAGTCCAAAGGACCATGCCACTGTCGTTTGACAACTCCTAAAATTTCGTACAAAAAATCCCAAAAAATAATAGAAATTTCAAAAATTTCCCAGAAAGTTATTAAAATTACCCAAGAACTATTATAACATTTCTTCACTAAGAAAATCATTTTTTAAATTCCCCAAGTCCCCTGTGGGATTAATATCGTATTTTTATCCAGAGCTTAAAACCTTAAAAATCAGCGCACCCCTTATGACTCCCCAGTGGAATCCCCAAAACCTCAAACTCAACAAAAATAAAGAACTCCTCAGCAGAGCTACCCATTTTCTAGAAGGAATTCCTGAATTAAACTTTACCCCATAAAAAATTCCAATTTCCCTAAGCAGGGTTAGATCTGTAACTAGACATATCTCCCAAGCAACGTATCTTCCAGCAAAATCCCAAGACCTCAAGTCATTAAGTTGTTTCCCTAAAATGGCATTATCCCGAGACAAATGTCTCGTCCCTCATAAAGTCTAAATAATTAAGAGATTTTCCAGGAGAGTTATCCCATTTAAGTTCCTTGAAATTGACCTCGACCCTCAGAATTGGTCGTTCCCACTTTAAGGTTCTCATAATTAACAGTGACCCTCAGAATTGGTCGTTTTCACTTAAGGTCCTCAAATTTATACTCGACCCTCAGAATTGTTAACTTTATACTTAAAGGACCTTAGAATTGACCTCGACCCACATAATTGTTCACACCCACTTAAGATCCTCAGGATTGATCTCGGCCCACATAATTAGTAACTCTTACTTATGGTCCTCTGAAATGACCTCGAACCATTGAATTGGTCTCTCCCACTTGAGGTGCTTATAATTGACCACGATCCTTCGAATTGATCGCTCCTACTTTAAGGTCCTCTGAATTGGCTGCTACCACTTTAAGGTCCTTAAAATTGACCTCGACCCTCAGAAAAGGTCGCTTCCACTTTCAGATCCTCAGAATTGACCTCCACCCTCAGAATTGGTTGCTCCAACTTTAAGGACCTCAAAATTGACATCGACCCTAAAGATTGGTAGATCCTACTTAAGGTCCTCAGAATTGACATCGACCCTCAGAATTTGTCACTCCTACTTTAAGGTCCTCAAAATTGACCTCGACCCTCAGAATTGGTCGCTTCGACTTTAAGTACCTGAGAATTAACCTCGGCCCTCAGAATTGAACACTCCCACTTAAGGTGATCAGAATTCAACTCAACCCTCAAAATTGATCATCTCCAATTAAGGTCGTCAAAATTGTCCTCGACCCCCAGAATTGGTCGCTTGCTACTTATAGGTCGTCAAAACTGACCTCGACCCTCATAATTGGTCACCTCCACTTAAGATCCTTAGAATTGACTTTGACCCTCAGAATTGGCCACTCCTCAGCATTACCTTAGGTTCCCAGAATTCACCTCAACCCTCTGAATCGGTCATCTTCGTTCGTTTAGGCCCGTAGAGTTGACTTATCTCCTAAAGCATCATGTGGTGTCTATTCGACGACTTTCTCTTGTTCCAAGCTCACCTGTCGAGGGTATCTATAGACACCACATTCTAGGAACCCCCCTAAGTCTTTCCTTATAACCCTAACACCTCCACATTTCACTACAAACCCTAGGTCATACTCCAAGTACTGATCTGGAGGCCACTAGGCGCTCCCGAGCCCCAACATGACCCTAATCAACTCCATTATCGTAGAGAAAGATCAATGAATTTTCAAAGGGGACTAAAACCCCCTTCCCAACGACCCATTCTATCGATAAAACTGCATAACAATTAGGACAAACGATCCATTTTACATAGAAAATGATCTGAAGGCCACCGAACACTTTCAGGCTCTGGATTACCTTTCTAACGGTATTCTCCATGCGGGATTTGGATTTACGAATGTCATTTTACAGCCATTTTTTCAAAAAAAAAAATTGACCGAGACTACCGATTGGTTGGTCCATTTCCCTACCAATTGACATTGTGTCTAGGGTCACCTTCCAATTGGAGGGATAAGGATATGCCAATCAAAAGTCTCCTTACCCTATATAAGGAGGGCATGTTCTCACTTTAAAGGCACACCTCAGATCCATCAATATTAGTGCTCTTAACAACACTCTTCTATAATCAAGGAAGTTTCCTTGTGTGAAATTCCTTTCCATCTTTAGTTCCCATCACTTTCGTATAAAATTTAGCAAAAATCTCATTCTCTCTCATTTAACATTCATCTCAACTTGCAAGGGAGCTCATCAATATCAAGCCTCAAGTCTCCAAAGAACGTCTAAATATCCCTTTTCTCTCTATAAATTTCTTTATTTTCGTATTAGTTATATAAATTCTCAATTGAGCTTTTACTTTAGATCATACACATTAATATTTCACCATTTATTAGTTATATTGAACATACTTTATTTTCCATCAAAAAGAAACAAAAAATAGGGTTACACATATAAATTACGAGGGGATTATTCACAACATTTTCTTAAAACTAAAAATACCCTTTCCAAACACATACACATATAAGAAACACATGTATGAATCTGTGGGATAAACACCACTCGTTTGTCCTAATGCAAACTACATGGATTTTGATCCTTTACAAGCTATGCAGGTGTTTCGGGCCAAAACTGGAGACTCGAGTCCAATTTTCTAATTTTCTTATGTTTATATCTCCCTCTTTCTATTATTTTATACATACATATATGTCATACTTGTGATTCAAACTTTCATTTTATCTAACAAATATTATAGTTTCATCATAACGATCAGTATCTCAATAAGCAGGCACATTATATTTTCTAATTATTATTTGGGAACATTACTTTGGATGATCACACTTTATCTTTTCCATGATATGAGTCGAGTGATTCTGATCTCCATTTATATATACATGCGCATACACTTCATAGAGAAACTAAGAAAAATAGTAACATAAGCCCATGAAATACCGAAAGGGCAGGATGGGTGGCTAACACCGTCTCATTCCGTAACTTAGATCCCGAACCTCTGAACTATTTGTTTCATAAGCATCAATTTGTCTTTAATGTCGCTCTCTCGAGGAGGCAACATATTCTTTTGCATGTTTTGTGCAAAATAGGCTGGTGACTCGATCTATTTAAATCACCCCATGTCGACAATGGCCAAAGTGCTCCTAGAAAAGGGTGGGATAACTTCTCTCCCTCTTTGAATGTGCAAGCACAAGCGCCAAAAACCCAGAGAGGGGAGGAAAGATCAAAAAGAGGGATGACCACAATTATAGATGCACAAATTATGCATATTGGAAAGATCATATGAGATCATCTCTAAAATTTATCGACAAGCGTGTTTGGCATTTTGTTAAAAGCGTGTGGACTCCTCTCACTGTAACTAATGAAAATGTCAATAGTCTCAATCTAGTCGCAAATTTTATTGAAGATGAATTTAAATTAAGTAATTTTAACTCTATATGTTTGAATGCAATTTTTTGTGTTGTCATACCCGATTAATTTCATTACATCATTATGTGTAACACGTCTAAAGAAGCTTTAGATATCTTTAAAATCACACATAAGGTAACAAATGATGTTAAATCTTTTAATCTTCAAAATTCCACAATAGAATTTGAGACTATATGCATGATTGAAACTGAGACATTTGATGAATTTTATGCTTGTATATCTGATATTATGAAATACTATTTTAATTTGGGTGAGAAAATTTTGAAATGAGAGTTATTAAGAAAATTTTGAGGTCTCTCCCAAATCATTTTAATGCGAAAGTTGCCATCCTTAATGCTTTGGAAATTTTAAACACAATTGAGCTAGAATAACTCGTAGGTGATCTCCAAACATATGAATTAGACATGTTCCCTAAAACCAAAATAAAAACGAAAAAGGAATATCTTTAAAAGTTAAATATATAAAAGAGGAGGTATCTGATCCAATTCTAAAATTGATCGAGATGATCTTGTCATGTTTGCTAAAAAAATTAAAAAGTGTCTCAAATTCAAAAATTAAACTTCAACCATATCAAAAAATAAAAATAAAAAAGGAGAAAAAAATTACAAAGCGGGTAAGAATTTTAATGAGAATGATCAAAAGAAAGCTAGAGGCAAAAATCCTAAGAAAGATTAATCGGACATGTGTTATGAGTGTGAGGGAAAAGGTCAAAAATAGCATGAGGTATCCACTAGGATTAAGGGACATGGAAAAGGTAAATCCTCCAATAATGCCACTCTATGAGATAATGATATTGAGCAGGTGGATATTGGGGATGAATCGCCGTACAGACGTAACTTCACTGTGTTCATAGCTAGTCACGTTAGCACTTCAAGTACATCTCATGTCGATGTGGTCATTTCTAAATCGTAATAACCTCGATACTTAGTCAAATCATTGTAGAGAGTTTTAGGGTGATGATGAGAAAATGAGTTAGGAATAATGTGATTTCCAATTATCTTAATCTGAACATTACACCAAGTCATTAAAAACTAAAAAATAAAAATATGTCTCTTGGGGTGTTATATTTTTATAAGGAGTTGAAAGTTTCGAGAGACAGCGCTCCATGGTGAATCAACTCGAGAGAATAAGAATCTCTTTGAGTGAGATACTTGTTTTAGTGCGTAGGGAAAAGATCGACTTGACCAAAAAAATGGCTATTCTTACGAGGTATATTCAAGCATCGTTGAAGATTCGTGAGAAACACGAAGCCCAAATTTCCTAACTCGAGAAAGATATCGAATGTGCCTGGAGGTCAAAGTCACTTTATAGGAAACATCTAGAAAAGTTGGAAAGGGAAAAGGAGGATGAGCACACTAACAAATATAATCATTGATAGGTGGAGGAGAACAACTAGTGTGAGACAACTAAGAAAGAAGACTGTCTTCTGATTATTAGGGGTTTCCCCTTTTTTCTTGGGGATAAAAGATATAATAGGTGGGGGAGGCATCAAGTTCACATCATGGGTTTGACTATTTTTTCGATAATATTGAAAAGAAGGTTGAGATCAAGTGGGAATAAAAATTTGTATGGTAGGACACCAAAAATTTCAGCTATCTCAAAAGTTTTATTATTTGGAATGGCTAGTAATAAACAATCCCATTAATATTACTATATAAGACGGGTAACAAAAGGGGTTTTAAAAAGTATTAGTTTTTAGGATCACTGATTACCTATATCCCAAAAAATATCTTTGAAGGACTAAAATTTTAGTCATCTCAAAATCTTCAATCCAAGAAACCAATTCTTTTTATAGTGCATGTTATAGGACTAAGAGATACACACAAATCATACAATTTTGAACATGATCCTACGAGCTCAATCAATCATGAAAATAACTAATAAAGTCATATATAAGATAATCAATCTAAATAAATCATTAAGTTTAATAATAAAAGAGCGTGCACGACCCAAATATAAAATAGGAAAACAAAGGATATGAATCATATATAAAGAATATAAACCCAGCGCACACACGAAAATACTTTAATGTGCAAGGGGTATATAACATTCATGGATCATAAAGATATTAACTAGATGTGACAATCCTAAAAACATATCATTGGCAAGACCAAGCAAAAAAGCATTCTAAAAAATTAATCTTTTCGAATTATTCAAGCAAGAACAAATCCAAAAGATAAATAATTCAGATATGAGATATCTAAGAGATAAACATGATATACAAAAACCTCATAGAATAATCAAAAGAACATAGCCTAGACTATGTTATAAAAATAAGAAATGCTACCAACGGATTTTGGTAAAACAAACCAAATGCAAGGTTTAGAGGTAGAGGGGAACAATTTCAGTTTTTTTTTAACATTTCATTCAATTTATCTGAAATTTCCTTATTTACTCATAATTTAATCAGAGGAGGAGCTTTGGGTGTTATTGACATTGGACTTTTATTCTTAAAACAATATTTATGGCATTTAATTTGTAACAAATGATTTTCAATGTTCATATTTGAAATATGATTTATTTTTGTGAGGATGCCTTACATTATTTTAAATATATGTTATATGTCGATCAATTGTGATTGTTATGAGTTTTTGTCAATTGCGTTCGACCTGATCATAAAATATCAAAATTTTGATTCTAGTGCAATTGAACAATTTATAGCCTAAATAGTAAGTTGACATCTAATTGGTGAAGTTGCGTGTACAATCTTATTAGTTTATCTAAACTAATGTAACGTACTAGATAGTTCATAAAGTATTGTGTCAGTATATTGCGAATGTATTGAACATGACCAAATGTGAGATTCGAGTCTAGGTGCAAATACAATAGACTTGCACAATCTCACAAGTTTGCAAAGGGTACATATATTCTTAATCCTAAATATTATACGGATAGAAATATTCACATATTTAATTATTTGATTAACTATTGGTAATATTCAATTTATCAAGTCAATAATCTTTGTGGGATTGACAATCATTGTGTGACTATGGGTGAGATCATATTTCAATGCAAGTTGTGTCCAAGATATATTATAAATTGTGACACCCCCTTGATAAACTTACAAGTTTTGATTCTACCAGTAAAAATGGAAAGTGGATTTATATCCTATACAATAATAAATAAGTTTAACTTTAGGTTAAGGAACAAATATGATGTTAGTTAAAATCAACTTGAGGAAAATTGAATTTCACCAAATGGGCATTGAATATTTCATGCGGGGATCCATATTTTGTGATATTCATGTTCGCAGATAAGGCCTTACGATTCGAGTTGTTTTAAAATGATTAATTTTGAGTTCATTTGTAATTATTTAGTGGAATCAATTATAGCCAAACTGAAAAGAAAATAAATTACCAGTTGTAACTTGGGATATTTATATTTCTATTTGGAATCCAATATAATCATTAGCCTTGGGTCCTAATTGTTGCCCATGTATCATATACCAATCTTACAACTCTTTAGAAACCCTAATTATCTATATGCCACTTCATGTACCTATATGTATAGCTCTTGAAAAAGATAGTGAGTTGCTTGAACACTATTAAAGGTTAGAGATAGAGGGAAAGAGAGGTATTAAAATATTATTCATCATTTTGTGATGGCGTGAGGAGAGAGAAAATGTTTTTCACTTATATCACCAAGTTTTCATCTCCGAAAGTTCCCATACACATAGATTACTTTGGACGGATCATATATTAGAAGGGCTAAGCCCTATTGCCCTTCTTAACAAGGATTTAGAGTTAGAAGAATATAAACACAATTTTCTACATTAAATATGTCTCTTATATCAGATTACTTATAAGATCTTCATTGGTATGATAATCCAAACCCTAAATCTATTATTTATATCTAGTTCTTTTTTCATTTCTTTCTCAAACATGATCAATCTATGTCTTTTAAGCAATACTTTTTGTTTTATTTTCAATCCACATCAATTGGCATCTAATTCCAGATGAAGGATCAATAATATATTAGAAAATCCATGTTGTTCACTATGAAAGGCCTATGTTTGAAAGTTAAAAAATATATTCATAAATGTGTATATTTTTTACTAACATCGTTTTGTAGGATTCTTATTACTCCCTTCATTATGGTCACATCTTAAAATAATTTTTTTATTCATTTGTACATTTTATTATTTCATGTTATTAATTCAAGGTGTAATTTAAATGTTTTCTCTATGAATTTTAATTCTAATTAAAAATATTTTTGTTTTGGAAGATTGAAATAGTGAAATGGGGAAATTAAATTTTTGCGAGATTTTGGATATTATCATTGATTAAATTCAGAAAATTATAATTGAATATTTTTTTTCTAATACCATAAACCTATAAAATATTAAGTGGAAGACAGATTTCAAATAATAACTACAGTACCCTTCGGTATTTTAAATTTTGATGTGATTAATTTCTCGTGTTAGCTTGGCTTTCATCCCAAACAAAGGGAATTAATCATGGCATCTTAAGATTTTAAAATTCTAAAGTGATAGTTATTTGAAATAAAATGTGAGAAATTTTTATGCCCCCAACATGGAAGTTATACACGGGCAAATTAGTTTTAAATAATGAAAATATGGTACACAAATAAACACAAGTAATAATATCCTCCCAAATGGAGTCACTATCATTCATCGTGGGGACCTAATCACTCAGTATTTAATTATGTTGAACAGAGGTTTCCTCCACTATTTGAATAATATAACTAAAAGATGTAATGTCTACTTAATTTATGGTGAAATGATTAAAGCCCCCAACGATAAATTTCATTTCACAAGGAAATTATATTCCTTAATGGGATATATTATTATTAGAGGAAGAGGCAAGTGAAATGAAAATTCAATCAAAAGTTTAATTCTCACATATTTGATTGAAAATTATTTTTTTAAATGATGATTCTTAGATTTAAAAAATTATCTCAACTTTCAAACCATTAGCATCGATCTTAATGGAAAGAAAATTAACAGTAATGCATTTAATAAAATCCAAAAGAAACCTACACATTGTCCTCATTGTTGAGGATTATAAATTTATTTTAATGAACAATGGCCTATAAATCCTGGTTAGACGCATCCGAGTTGGATGATCGGGCTTACCATAAGTTGTACAAAGATGAGAAGGTGACTGATTGAAAAATATTTACATTTATGACCAATGCAGTTAAAAAACAACATTAAATATGTCAAGTTCTTATGACTTGATTATGAACCTCAGGTACATGTTTTATGATCAGAATCGTGTTGCCAGACTGGATGTTTTAACAAGGCTGATAAACAAAACTATGGTTGATGGTACTTGGGTTAAGGACCATTTCTAAAGATGATATACATATTAAAGGGACTTAAGGTCCTTGGATATGAAATCAAATGAAAAACCTAGATCGATTTTGTGCTCCAATCATTCCCAAAAATGTTTAAGCAGTTTTGCATAAATTATTCAATGAACAAGTTTGACTATTGTTTGGCATAACTACTTAAAGAACTTTTTTCTGCGAAAATATCAACAAATAAGTGTGTTGTATAGGTTGCTGAGATATCCATAGAGATTCTAAGAAGAAGAAGAAGAAGAAGAAGAAGAAGAAGAAGAAGGAGAAGAAAATTTTTGGTAAGTCTCAATTACAACACGTGGATGTTAAAACCATGGTTACATCTCAGGTAGGAGAGAAACAATAGAAAGGCAAGGGTTACATCTATAAAGAGACATGAAATTTAAAGAAGAAATGAATGGTTTAATTAGAAAAATAACGGAGTGGGAAAAGTAATTTCTATTTTTCTATTGAGACATATTTTTTAGTCCATTCTATTAAGAACTAATGTGTGGACTGAGGAGCCATTAATGATGTGTATAATTCTTTAAAAGGGTTTCAATTAACCAGGAAGCTTAATGAGTGAGAAATATTAATGCTCATGGGTAATCAAAATAAGCTATCAATATTAGCAGTAGGATATCTACTTTTAGATTTTTTAGGAGAAAAAAATAATATTCTAGCATTTTTCATATACCCTCTATTAAAAGAAATTTAATTAAGTTTCTAGATTAGTGATTAATGGATATTCTGCTTATTTAAGAACTATTTTTTTTATCAAAATTTCAAAATCTTATATCTTTTCTATTACATTAGAAAATGATTTGTAACAAAACATATCTCACCTATATAGATAAATACCGAAATGAATAACTCAAATGGAAATATCCTAAAGATAAACAAACCTTTTATGTTCACCCCAACATATCTTTGGGATTTTTAGCTTCTTCTTATTAATATATAAAGAATTCAACGGATGGTTTCAAATGAAAATTTAAGTTCATTAGAAGTAGAGGCACCTCCAATCTGTAAATTTTGTATAAAAGGTAAAATGACTAAGAGGACCTTCATGACCAAATGCTATAGAGCTAAAAAGGTATTAGAATTGGTTCATTTTGATTTATGCTATTCTAGGACTATTTTTGAATGAGGTGGTTATGCGTACTTCATGACTTTCATTGATTATTACTCAAGGTATGGATATATTTTCCTTATGCACTACAAGTATGAAGCATTTGATAAGTTAAAAGTGTACACGATTAAGCTGGAGCATAGATATTGTAAACTAATTCAAGGCCTAAATCGGATAGTGGTGATGAGTACCACTTGGGATACTTTAGGAATCATTATGAAACGTGGGGATTATATCCATGTTTTCTGCACCAGGCAATCCATGAAAAATGGTGTGGAAAAAATAAGGAACATGAATATTTCGAAAATGGTTAAAATAATGATGATTTATTTTTATTTTCCAAATTCTTTTTGGGTTTATGCATTAAGATGTCTGATTATGTACTAAAATTAGTTCTTTCTAAATCTCTCTCAATGACTCCCATAAAATTGCTCGCTGAGAGCAAGCCTAGTTTAGGACATGTTTAGTTATAGGGTTACCCAACACACATGTCGAGGAAAAAGAGGTGGAAGTTAGAGTCAAGTACATACGTATGTCTCTTTATAGGTTACCTAAAAGGAACTAAAGTTGGTGTAATTTATAATCCCAAGGACTATAGGGTAATTATGAGTACTAATGCCCGGTAGTTAGAGGGATATTACATAATGGACTAAAAAAACAAGAATTTATTAATCTTATAATCATTGAGAGGGAAAGACCAAGTAGATTCTTATGAACCACACGTGTATGGTAAAGTACAACTATATCAAAAATACATCGTCTAGCGGTACTGGTAGTATTACCAATGATCAAGACACATGTGTCACTTATACATGACCAGAAGTAGAGCCACATCGTAGTGATAGAATCATGTGGCAACCTAATAGTTAATGTATTTGAGTGAACACTTCACTGAGATCCTAGGGGAATACGAACCAAATCCCAAGAACTAAAATACATAACTCCAAGACAAGGACAAAGGATATGAATATCGAGGTGGATTCAATCCATTCTAATCATATTTGGGAACTTATAGAATTTTATATGGGATAAAACCCATTGCGTGTATGTTTATCAACACGAAAAATGGTTGATGGGAAGGTGGAAACATTTAAGGGAAGTCTAGTTATGAAAGAGGTTATATAAAAATAAGGGATTTACTATGAGGAAACATCCTTGTCGTTAGCCATGCCTAAGACTATCTTGAATATTTTATATATTACGATTCATCTCAATTTTGAGATTTGGAAAATGAACGTCAAGACTTCAATCTTTATCAATAGTCTTGGCGACTGCATTTATGTGATGCCACCTGATGGATTAATAAAAAAACTAGATAAAAAGGAAAAATGTTCAGGCTTAAGAGGTCCATTTATGGACTTACGCAACCGTCAAGATATTGGAACATTCGGTTTGATAAGGCAATCAATAGTTTTAGTTTTAATCACTGTTCGGATGAAACTTGAGTATATAAAAAGCATAACAGAAATGTGGTGGTATTTTCTAGTACTTTATGTTAAAAATATTATCGAAATTGGGAATGATGTAGGTATACTTTCCTTTATAAGAGTGTGGTTGTTTATCTAGTTCCATGTGAACGACTCGTGAGAAGATATTCACACCCTTAGGATTAAGCTTTTGTGTCGTTGGAAAAATAAGATATTGTAATTATTCGAAGCCACTTATATCTATGGTTTGCTCATAAATTTTATTATGCAATATTCCACAAAATAATTTCTAATTTTTAGGCATGGAATTACTCTGTCTGAGGATTAGTGTCCCAATACACCTAATCAGATAGAGAGGATATGTAATACACCTTACGATTTTATGGTGGGAAACCTCATGTATTCTATGTTGTGTATAAGACAATATATCTCTTTATAATTGTCATGACCAACACATTTAGGTCTAACCCAAATGAGTATTACTCTATTTGAGTAAAAAACTCTCTTAAGTACCTAAAAACGAATAAAGATTATGACTTGTCTTACTTAGTGAAAAATCTTATACCTTTAGGGTTCATATACTCATATTTTCAGACAAATAAGGATTCCAAAAAATCTAACTTGGGATACTTGTTTACCTTAGTAGATGGAGCCATACGTATGATGAATATCAAGAAATCATGTAATTCTTATTCAACCGTGGAAACTGAATTTTTTGTCACTTCTGAAGCAACAAAGCATCTTTTGGGCTACATAACTTCTTTAGTGGCATGGTTGTGGTTCCTTTATTTTAATTAGTTTTTAAAATTTATTGTAATAACAGTGGATCAACTATTAACTCAAAATAACCTAGGACCTATAAAAGGGTTCTACACATTGATCAGAGGTATCAACAAATATAGTCGTGACCAAGATTGCATCTCAGGATAACCTGGCGGATCCTTTTACAAAGTCCTTACCAATAAAGGATTTTGATAGTCATTGTTGATGTAAAAAATTAGATTATTTCTAATTAATCAATCACAGATAAAATAAATATGACAAAAGATTTTTAAAGTGGTTCAGCCTTATAAGAATGGCCTACGTCCACTGTTTTTGTATTGGTCACTGTTTGACTGGAATTATCGATAAGTGGTTTACCAAGGGATCCAGAGTCCCCTTCTAATGAGGAAGTTACAATGTTTTTATAGCCCTGAGGCTGTACATGTGAAAGGACAATGCGCTATTATCTAGTATACATATACATTTGTACGATAATAATGAGCATTTAATGCGCAGTCATCTTTTTTATTCTCCTGATTTGGATGCTCTGTACGCGTTGAGTTGCTCGGATCACCCGAGTTACTAGGTACGCTTAAGTTGCTCGGAGCCTTAAGCTCCTCGGTGTGCCTAAGCTGCTGGGTATGATTGAGTTTCTTGGGGCGCTTGAGTAGCTCGGTGATAGTATGTTGTTTGTTGAAAGTGTTTGTAATTTCCACGTAGGTTGACATGTATCTTCAAGTGAATGGTCCACATCAACAGACTAAATTTGGTATCAACAGAAGCCCCCGGTGTTTCACACTTTTAGGTTGAAGAAAAGTGTGAAATATTCTGCTCGAAAACTGCTCAGATTATTGGTTTTTATGGTTTTTAGGAAAATGTTGTATATAACACCTTTTTGAGCGCATAGTATCAGGCCTCATAAATATTTTGAATTTTAATGACCACTTCGATATTTGTGCCCCTTTTTCTTCTTTTAACCGTCGGAGACGCAAACGTCCTCATTTGTAATCATTTCCTTTCTCTATTCCCGAGGTAAAGTATTTAAGAGAGATAGAAATGCTATCGTCTTTCACTTTTCAAATTTTTATCTTTGAACTCCTCATTTCCTCTCTGTCTTGTGCCTTCATTCTTTCCATTGTTCATTGCCAACTGATCTCTCTTTTTCTGTAAGATTTTCTTCCCTTTCTTTTATTTACTTTGTTCATCATGGCTTATCTTGTTGAGTCGCTGGATAAATTTCTCTCTGAATTTTCAATCCTTTCGTGGGTTATTTTGGAAGAACTTTCTGAACCTTCTCATTATTTTTCTTTAGCTGAGGGACATTGGTTCCCAAGTCTTTTTGTGGTTGAATATGGCTTTTCTTTCCCGCCAAATCCCTTGTGTTTGGAGTTCTGCCAATATTTTTATGTTGTACCTGCAAGAATAGCTCCAAATACATAGAGGATAGTTAATGGCGTACATAGGTTGAATCAACTTCATGGAACTCGATTAAGGATTCCAGAGATTATGTATTACTACAGATAGTTAGTTAATGGCGTACTTTCTATTTAAAAACTAGATTTTTGAGTAGAGCATTAGTAGTTAATCTTCCTGATGCCAATAGAGATTACTTTGATCTTGGGGTGGTGATGAAAAATTGGCAACACCCTCCATTAAATGGAGATGATGTATACCAAGGTCCCAGATGTGCACATTATGGAAATGGGATAGGTTGTTTTTATTTTTGAAATCTTGTTCTCTTTATGTTTGATAAAATACGTCTCTGATATTTGATTTTTACTTATTGCAGTTGACAGTAAAAGGAAACCTCCAAAGGAAACTGATGTTAATATAAAGCATTTAAAACTTATCTGGAGTTTGCATCAAGATGTTGCTGAGGATCATATTATATCTTCTTCTTACTTGTTGCAGTACAAAAGCTATACTTCATCTTTCACTGCTCGTCCTCGTCTAGTGGTAGTTAATCTTGACCAAGTACCAGCCTGTGAGACTAGTGTAGAAGGTTCTTCCTCTGAGTTGAGTATTCCCATCAGTGACCTGATGAAGAAGTGAAAAGCTCCTGCCTTTTTTGACAAATCTTCCTCTGCCACTGTGGAGGCAAAGAAAAGTAAACAATATATCCCAGAAGAAGGGATCAAAACCATTGATATACCCCCTCCTGTTGCTACCAAGAAGGATGGCGAGAAGCCCCCTGTGGCTCCGAGAAAGACTCTTGCTATCTCTCCTCCGAGCGAGGTTATTATCATATCACCAATAAAGACAAAGTCTTCAGTTGAAAATGCTCCTACTCCTCTGAGGAGGTTAAAGAAAAGCTCTTCTGAGAGACCTGCTGAGCCTGTCTCTCAACCTTCAAATGTTAAAGGTAGTGTTCCATGTTTTGTTGCTCCAAGCTCTGCTATGAGTTTGGTAAGATCCTAGACTGTCCCAAAAGTCCAAGGCATTGAAGATACTCTTTCTCGTGAGAGAATTACTACTCTGGCTGCTTAACACATTGCCTCAGTAAGTATTGTTAGCTTGAGTCTTTTAATTTCTAATATTATGTTCATGTATTGACTCAAAGTTATTTCTTTTTTCAACTGTGACGTGTTTTAACAGCATTTTGAAGAAGGATGAAGCTATTAGGGCTTCAAGGTCCTCGGGTGGAGTAGAGGAAGCTTTTGTTGGGCTGACCCAATCTTTGAAAGATTATCATCAAAAGTATGAGGAAGATAGATTTTCTTGGGAGAAGCAATTCAAGTCCATTGAGCTAGACAGAAATCAAGCTATGAATGCCTCCAAGGAAGTGGAGAAGAAGTTGAAGGAGTTTGAACAGAGCAATAAGGACTTTGAACAAAGAAACAAGGATCTTGAAGTTAAGCTCAAGTCTGCTGAAGAGGAAGTTATTAAACTTCAAGATGTCGAGCGACAGAAAATGGAGGTGGAAGAGAAGTTAAAGGCTGCTAAGGAGCTCCTTAGGGAAAGGACCTCCTCGGAGAGGGCAAAAAGAAAAGATGCAGTTAAAAAATCATTCAGTGCTGGTTGGGACAAAGGCAGGAACAAGGGTCTAGCCGCCATGTCTTCTCAAATGGAATATGCAGGTGTCAAATACTTTAGGGATGGATGGGTAGCAGCCTTAAAGGAGTTGAAGGTTGGCGAGAATTCTGAGTTATTCCAGCAACACACTCATGGCCCTCCTCCCTCTCCTGGAGAAGAACAAGAAGATGAAGCTTCTTCAGATGAATCTTCTTTAATGACTAGAGATCAAGTCCCTATTGTTCCTTTTGTTCAGCCTTTCGAGCAACTCTAACCATCCATCACTTCTGTCGAGCAGCTTCCCTTGCCTTCTGAGCAACCAATTACTTCATCCAAACTTTCTGAGGAAGTCATAGGAAATAAGGAGAAGGTGTAGATTTGTTTGGGTTTTTACTTTGTTGTTCTCTTGAATGTAACCTCAGACTTTATATTTTCTCTTATGATGAAATAAAATTTGAACTTTGGTTGTTCATCTTGAATTTCTCTTTTAATTGCTATGTTTATGTCATTATTGATTCTTTTTATTTCTTCTCTTTGCTAGTTTATGGCCAGGATGGAACTCTTATCAGCTCATGACACAGAATTGATGAAGAAATGAAATGACTATTTTAAAGCTGGTCATGCAGATCTTAATGAGGCCCAGATAATTGGCATCCTCGGATCAGGTGCTTCTGATCGAGCAGTTGAAGCTTACCAATACCTGAAGTGTTTGCTCGATTGTGCAGTTGCCAATAATGTGGCCTACATGAGATGATTGAATATCTCTAAGGAATGATCGAGGAACTTCAGCAGTAGTACAAAGAGTCCTCCACACTTTTACATCAAAGATACGAGAAGAAATATCAGCAATTGAGTGTTGACAAAGGGTATGATAAATTCATCTCCTCTCATGAGAAGAAAGAGAGTGTTATGAAGCTTGAAGTTGAAGAGAACATGCATATCGCTAAGTTGTTGGAGCAGGAGAACATTGCTTTATAAGAAGAGATAAAATAACTCAAATCTGTTGCATCTTCTTTGGGAGGCTTGGTCCCTATTAATGATGAAGGTTTTTCTTTCTTGGAGGTAGAAAATGCCAACTTACGAGATGAGTTGGAAACTTTGAAAAGATCTGGACCTTAGACATCTACTCGTGGACAAGAAAGATCATCTTCTGGTGGACAAGCAAGGGCTGGTCGAATTTCTATTGAAGAAGCGAGAACTCAATCGGCCTTGGAGAATCAGGCATTTCAGTTGATGGAAAAGAATCAAGCTTTGGCAAAAATGTCCAAGAAGATTCTGAATTTTAGTGACCAAATCTCTTCCTAGAGTTCTTCTTTGAAAAATAAGGAAAACCTGGAGAAGAGTCTTCACGAGCAGCTGGAGAGGTTAACTTATCAGTTTCATAAATAACCCAGAGAATTTTGGATGGCTGGGTATAATGAAGCCATTTACCATCTTGATGCTCGGATCCAGTAGTCACATAACGAGGGGTACAAGAAAGGGTGGTTGAATGCACTGTGTGTGCTAAAATTGGAGCAGGGCCACTACTTATAGGATTATTATGACCCTGGAGTGCTCGATTTGCCCATGCCTCCTTTTAATCTTGACATTAGTTGGATTCCTGCTCGGTCAATTCCTCGATGCTTGATCTCCAAGTATCTCAGCGATTATAGTCTTCATGCAAACTTTGAGATATCTTGTCCGGAGCACTTACTTGATCGGCCCTCCATAATGAATGTTCGAATGATTCGAGATCTATATTTTATAAATTCCCCTTATACATTAGATGATCCTCCTGTTTGGGTAGAACCTGTTTCAAAGGCAGAAGGGAAAAGGCCAATATAATAGGGGGTTTTTATGTAATAAAGTATATTTTTCACATCATATGTATTTCTACTTGATTTGAATGAAGAAATTTTTAGTCTTTTGCCATTTTATTTTCTTCTAAATAATTTTTATAATTTCCTTGCTTGTTGGTTGGTAAATATATATGTATATATTATACTTATCCCATTTGTCGTTTGATTATAGTGACTTGTCACTCTTTGGGCCTAAGCAATGGAATGATTTGCATCCCATGTTCCTGCTTAGTTTGGTACTAACCAACTGGAGTTGATTGTAATTGATTTACCGACCAACCGGAGTTGGTGGTAACTAGTTCCCGACCAATCGGAGTTGGTGGTAATTGATTCACCGACCAACCGGAGTTGGTGGTAATTGATTCACCGACCAACCGAAGTTGGTGGTAATTGATTCCCGACCAACCGGAGTTGGTGGTAATTGATTCTCGACTAACCGGAGTTGGTGGTAATTGATTTCCCGACAAATCGGAGTTAGTGGTAATTGATTCCCGACCAACCGGGGTTGGTGGTAATTGATCTCAATTTGATGTGTAGTGTGTAGCACTAATATTTCGAAAAATTTCAACAAAGAAATAAACTGGGTGAAACATCACTTTATTCATACTGAAGAAACTGCATTACATAGGAATTTCAAGTACTGATAATACTTATGCAAATGATCTACATTCCATTCATTCTTAAATTCTTCTCCTTCTAAGGTTTCGATCCTGTATGTCCCTGGACAACAACTTCTGTTACTCTGTAGGGTCCATGTCAGTTGGCTTCCAGCTTGTTATGCTTTTGGATCACTTTCTTCAGCACATAATCCCCTTCCTTCAAATCACACTTCTTCACTCTTTTGTTATAGAATAAAGTTGTTCGTTGTTGATATGTTGCATTCCTCATTACTGCTTCTTCCCTAACTTCATTGAGCATAGCCAGGTCTAATCTTCTCATCAAATCACTGACAGGAGAATTGAAATTAAGCACCCTATGCGTAGGTAAACCTAATTCAGTAGGTATGACAGCCTCACTCCCAAATGCTAGCATGTATGGGGATTCTCCTGTTCTTGTTCATGGTTTGGTGCGATAAGACCATAACAAAGAGTGTAGCTCATTAATCTAATTTGCCTTTGCATCATCCAATCGCTTTTTCAAACCATTCTGTAGCGTTCTATTTGTCACTTCAGTTTGCCCATTGCTCTAGGGATGGCCTGGTGCAGAGTGGATGATTAATATATTGGATTGAGAAGAATATGCAGCAAACTCCTCGTTGTCAAAATGGGTTCCATGGTTAGTAATGAATGCATGGGGCAGACCATATCTACAAATGATATTCTTCCAAATAAACTGATAGACCTTGTCATATGTCATATCAATGAGAGGTTCAGCCTCCACCCATTTAGTAAAATAATCCACAGCAACCACGAGGTATTTAAATCTTACCCTGGTAGTTGGAAGTGGCCCGACCAAGTCTATTCCCCACATGGCGAATGGCCAAGGAGACGTGATGGGTGTTAACAATGCTTGGGGAGCTTTTCAAATAGAAGAGAAACGTTAACAATTATCTCACTTCTTGGCATAAGCTGCGCAATCGGCTAGCATCGTTGGCCAGTAATATCTCTGCGTTGTTATTCTTTGCAAAAGCGTCTGACCTGCTGCATTGGCTCCGAAAGACCCTTCGTGAACCTCTTCGATCAAATCTTTCACTTCGGAGGGATGGGAACATCTTCGTAGCCCTGCTATAACTCCTTGTCTATATAAAATGCCACTAGTCAATACATAATGAGCATTTTTAAACTTCATTTTTTTAGCCAAGATCTTATCAGTTGGTAAAGCCCCCTCTTTAATATAGGCCCTGATGGGGTCCATCCAAGATGGTTCCAAGTCAAGGGAGATGAAGTTTATCATCAGATCTTTGTCGATGCTCCAACCAGCAATGATTTCTATTGGGATTGTTCTTTATAGCTCGGTGCGTGTGGCCGATCCTAATCGAGCTAAGGCGTCTTCTCTTGCATTCTCCAATCTTGGTATTCTAATCAACTGAATTGTAGTAAAACTTGATACAACCTCTATCGCTTTTGCATGATACCTGACCATTAATTCTCCTTTTGATGCATACACCCCCAGAATTTAATTTATGATTAACTGGGAGTCACTGAACACAACGACATGCTCTTCCTTCACGGTTTTGGCCAGGCTTAGACCCACGATCATTGCTTCATATTCGTCCTCATTATTAGAAGCCTTAAATTGAAAGCGCAGAGCATACTACACATCAATCTCATCTGGACTGTTGAAAATAATCCCTGCTCCACTGCCTGTAGAGCACGAAGAGCCATCTACATACAAATTCCACACAGGTACTTCATTATCAAACTCTTGGTCAGACAGAGTTCCTCGATGGAATATTCGATGCTTCCTTTTGTCCTTCACCACCACTTATTGCTGCTTGTCCACCGACGTAAGTTGGTCGGGGTTTAAATTTGATGATCCTGTAACATCCACAGGTTGTTCTATATTCAACTCCTGCTCGTCGGAGGAATCCTCCTGAGTAAATTCTGCGATAAAATCCGCTACTTCCTGGCCTTTGAGTGACGATCTAGGCTCGTAAATTATACCATATTCACCAAGTACTACTTTCCAGTACATCAATCTTCTTAATTTCTCCGATTTATGCAGAGCTTGTCTTAATGGAATATCAGTGTACACCACTATAGTATGGGCTTGGAAATATGGCCTCATCCTTCTGCTTGCTTCAATCAGTGTTAGTGCCAACTTCTCCAACCTTGGATATCTGATTTCTGAGCCTCGGAAAGCCTTACTGGTGTAATAGACCGGTTTTTATACTCCTTCCTCCACTCTTATCAATGCCGAGCTCACTGCATTTTCTGAAACTTCTAGGTACGAGTACAATTTTTCTCCCATCACTGGTCTAGATAATAAGGGAGGTGTCCCCAAATATTTCTTCAATTCTTTAAAGGCCTCCTCGCATTCATCATTCCACTCAAAAGTTTTTCGGAGTGTTTTGAAGAATGGGAGACATCTGTCTGTTGCTCGTGACAAAAATCTATTAAGTGCTGCAACTCGCCTTGTGAAGCTTTGCACTTCCTTCTTTGTGGTTGGAGATCACAGCTCCAATAGAGCCTTGATCTTTTCAAGGTTCGCCTCAATCCCTCGTTGGTTAACAATATATCCGAGAAACATACCTTCTCGTACTCCGAATATGAATTTGTTGGGATTCAATTTCATTTGATATTTCTCTAGTTGATCAAAGTTCTGACCTAGGTCAACGAGATGATCAGCATCTTTCTTGCTCTTCTTCAGCATATCATCAACATAAACCTCCATGTTATGACTGATTTGATTCGCAAACACCTTGTTCATCAGCCGGTGATATGTTTCACCTGCATTTTTAAGTACAAAAGTCATAAGATTATAACAATAAGTTCCCCTTGGGGTGATAAAAGAGGTACGCTCCCTGTCCTCAGGCTTCATCTTAATCTGGTTGTAACCAGAATAAGCATTCATGAAACTCAACAATTCATGCCCTGAGGTAGCATCGACCAGTTGATCGTTTCGGGGAAAAGGAAAATGATCCTTTGGGCATGCCTTATTAAGATTAGTGAAGTCTACACACATTCTCCACTTGTTATTTTTCTTCTTTATCATGACCACATTTGCTAGCCAATCAGGATATTTGGCATTCTCAATAAAAGAGGCTTTTTGTAGTTTCTCTACTTCTTCCTGTATAGCTTTGTTCCTCTCAGGACTAAACACTCTTCTTCGCTGTTTTACTGGCTTGATTTCCTTGTTCATGTTGAGCTCGTGACATAGGAAACTCGGATCTATCCCTGGCATGTCTTCATGACTCCATCCAAAAGTCTGCTTTTTATGCCTTAGAAATGCTATCAATTCCTATTTTATCGATACATCCAGTGATGCACCAATTTGAGTTTTTCGTTCTGGATGCTCGTCGTCCAGAATGATATTTTCAGTAGCCTCCATGACCTGTCCCTTCATGAGATGAGACTCATCTCTAAGGTCTAATGTTTCAATCTATGCATCTTCTATTTCATCCACTTGATAGGTAGTAATCCTCTTCCTGGAATCTTCATGTTCCTCTTGTTCGACAGATGAATAGTATCATTCCCGAGCTACTTTCTGGTCGCCTTTCATAACTCCCACTCCAAAATTGGTTGGGAATTTTAAACATTGATGTACAGTAATGTTATTGCCTCAAACTTCTTCAGTCCTACCCTTCTCATTATGATATTATAAGTTGTTTAAACATTTTTATCCATTACGAAGAAGCGTACTCTTTCTGTTCGACAAGCAGGCCATGTACCAATAAGCATATACAACTTGATCATCCCAAGTGGAAAAACCTTCTCACCAGTAAATCCAAGGGGGGGCCTATGATATGGCTCCAACTGGGTTGCTTCAGATTCAAACTGTCAAAGCATGGATAAAACATGATGTCTCTCTAGCTACCATTATCCACCAGTACTCGTGAAATCACCACTTCTTTCATTCTCATCTTGATCACCAATAGGTTATCATGAGGATATAGTACACCTTCCAGGTCATTTTTAGAGAAATCGATGACCAGTTTGTCTTTATTCGCCTTCCTCGGTCGATCATCTTCAGCAAGATTTATTCGCTGAATGTACGAGCAAGCTTGAGCCTCAATGAGGTAAGCTTATTTCTCCGCAGTCAGATATCCTCCTCCTGTATCTCCACCTGTAATAACATTACATTCAAATGATTCAAAATGGATTGAAAATACCTCATGTTCTGGCTGCCTTGGTCTTTTGGGGAGATCTGGGTCATCTTGGTCATTTTCTGGATCTTCTTCGTGACTTCTCTTCTTGTCTTCTTTTGATCGACGAGGGGACCTAGACCTTTGCCTTCCTCGATCGTTAGTCTTTCCACCATTTTGGCGATCACATACTTAGCTAGTTTTCCTTGTCTGATGAGTGCTTTAATTTCGTTCTGGAGAGCTATATAACTTTTAGTCGTATGACCATGGTCTTTGTGGAATTCACAATATTTGGACTTGTCTCTTCTGTTAGGATCTGCCTTCATTTTTGCTGGATAAGCTAGCTCCTCGCTGTTCTTGATCTCCTCCAGAATATGGTTTATATCTACCTTCAAAGGAGTATAATTTCTAAATTTCTTCATCTGCTCTGGTTCTTGCTTTCCTTTCGACTTCCTGTTGCCACCATTATTCTTATGATCCTTCTTTTCAAGTTTACCATCTTCAACCTTGGTCTACTTAGTGTATGCATTCTTCCTCACAGCCATAGCCACCTCGGCATTTATGATTTTGGCTGATTTTTCCATCAATTCAACCATGGTCCTAGGCGGGTCTTTGGCTAGAGTGTAGTATAACTTATCGGGCAACAATCCACTCATCAGAGCAGTAATTGTTGTTTTCTCCTCGTAATCAATTACTTCAAGCTTCTCATTATTGAAACGAGTAATATAGTCCCTGGTTCTTTCACCTGCCTTCCGTCTAACACTCATCAAGTGTTCTACTCATTTGATTGGTTTCGCTCCAAAGCAGAAATTCCCAATAAAGAGCTATGCCAGTTGAAAGAAAGTCGCGATCTTCCCCCGAGGAAGGTTATTGTACCATATCTGAGTATATCCGGTAAGAGTTCCTGAAAATGCCCTACATCTCATCTCGTCTGGAACTGCACAGATATCGGCAACAACTTGGTATTGTTCTATATGAAGGACAGGATTAGTTTTTCCATGATATTTAGGCGTCACCATAGGAGCTTTGAATTTTGATGGTGTGGGAAAATCCATAATTACCTGTACATCCCTTGGACAAAAGTTCTTTATAGAGGATTCTTGGCCTTAGCCATTTCCCCTAATCTGTCCTCCAACCTTTGAATAGATCCCTTCCATGCATCGTTTCCCTCATCGGGCCTGTTGGTTCGAGCAACTGATCGCGTTGAATTTACCTTTTGGGATCTTTCATTACGAGCTATTGGTCGTGATTTGGCAGAGCCTTCCCTTACATCGAATGGTCGTTGAGGGTTCCCCGACACAATCCTAGGAGGACTTATATTCCTCCAAAGTCCCAAATGATCAAAAGGAGAGACTCTACTCAACCTTTCTAGAGCACTGGTCCTTTCCGAAGATAGAGTGACATTTCGTTGAGAGTCTGTAGGTCGTACTGAGGAAGTCCGACCAGGATGATAAGAAGGATCATTAGATCTTTTAGTATGATATAAGTCGGTGCGTCTGGATCGAGATTCCTCTGGGAATAGCGTTCGCCTAGTTCATGAAGAGGGTAAACGGGTATTTCTCTGAACACTTCGTTGTCCTGATTGAGCCGACACTCTGCCTTGAATAGTTTGTTTAAGGTTTCGCATGGTTTCTTGTATGTTCGTCTGGCCTTGGGCCAGATTAGCCATTATACCAGCCAGATCTTGAACATTTGGGTGAGTAGAAAGGTTCGGAGGGACCCCAGTGTTTCGATTACAAGATTCTGGATTACCGGCCATTGATAACGAATTTTTTTGGTGAAAAACGCTAAGTACAGTCGTTTCCCACAGACGACGCCAATCTGTTGATGTAAAAAATTAGATTATCTCTAATTAATCAATCAAAGATAAAATAAATAAGACAAAAGATTTTTAAAGTGGTTCAGTCTTATAAGAATGGCCTATTTCCACTATTTTTGTATTGGTCACTATTTGACTGGAATTCTCGATAAGTGGTTTACCAAGAGATCTAGAGTCCCCTTATAATGAGGAAGTTACAATGTATTTATGGCCTTGAGGCGGTACATGTTAAAAGACAATGCGCTGTTATCTAGTAGACATATACATCTGTACGATAATAATGAATATTTAATGCGCAGTCGTCTTTTTTATTATCTTGATTTGGATGCTCTGTACGTTGAGTTGTTTGGACCGCCTGAGTTACTCGGTACGCTTAAGTTGCTCGGCGCCTTAAGCTCCTCAGGGCGCCTAAGCTGATCGGTATGATTGAGTTGCTCGGGGCTCTTGAGTAGCTTGGTGACAGTATGTTATTCGTTGAAAGTGTTTGTAATTTCCACGTAGGTTGACACATGTCTTCAAGTGAATGGTCCACATCAGCAGACTAAATTTGGTATCAACAGTCATGTAGACGGAATAGGTGTTAGATGCATAGGAACGTGGGTTTAAGACAATGTGGGAGATTGATTGGGTTTTATTATTAAAGCTAAACTTTTGACATTTGTGTATTAATAGCTGATTATTAAAGTTCATTTTTGAAATATAAATCAGATTTGTGAGGATGCCTTATTTTGATTTAAATATATTATATATGTCGGTCAGTTATTCTCGGTAAAAATTCCGATGAGTGGAACTTAATGGATTGGAGGTGTAAGAACAACTACATCATTTTTTATTTTAAATATGTCTCATATATTGGATCACATATAAGATCTGCACATATATTGTGATCCAAACTCTAGATCTATTGTTTAGATTAAGTTCTTTGTTCTATTATTTTTTAAAGATGGTCAATTAAATTCTTTCGGGGGGGGAAATTTTTATTATTTTTTTATCAATCGACATGAATTGGGTCATGAGGCACATTTTCATTCACTTTGCCAATCTTTCTTGGTACATTTTCGTAAAAAACTAATTTTTTTCTAAACCGAAATTTTCTTTCAAAGGATGTATTAGCATATTTTTTTGAATTAAAAACTTTTATACTTTTTTTGCATCTCATAAAATTCGTACCAATCTTACCGTGATAAAAAAAGTAAGGTCGGTTTAAGTATAAAACAACCTTACCGTAAATGACAAAATTTGTTACCATGATCACATTTAAAAGCTTAAGGTTTAGTTATTTGGGTTTTGTGTTTAGGAATAAGTTTTTAAAGATGTTGTCCTTTATTCAATTTGTAAGAAAAATATATTATATGACTATAATAACAAAAAAAAAGTTATTTTTATGTTACTTAAGATTAAGTACACGATTTTTATTACTAAATTTAGGATGCACAAGTTTATTCTTCTTTTCATAATTATATTTTTTCCCCCTATCTTGAAATTTCAAAGGAAACATCCTATTTGTAAGGGTCTTATTTTGAGAAGTAGATTTCATAAAAGTTTATTCTTTATTGGAAGTCAAAACATCAAACTTGTTAACATCCAAACCTCTTTTATCACTTTCACTTTAACTTGGCATCAAAACCATATTTTTGAGTTTTGGGGATCATCATTCTAGATCTACTTTCATATTTTTGGGCAAGATCAAATCATTTTGAAGACTTTCTACTTTTCTTTTAAGAATAAATTTAGACTCTTCACAAACTTAAAGATCAATTTTCAATTTTTTAAGAGATTAAGTAAAATATTTTATTTCTTCTTAAAAATTGATAGTATTTTTATCCACTTCTTTTGAAATAGTCCTCTTCTCTTTTGACTTATCAAGGAATTCTAAACGAGCAAAAAAGAAACATAAACAATTTAGTTTTTCAAAGAGGATCAGTACTTGAGCTTACAAAACCCATATAAATTTATTTTCATCTTTCAAAAGTATCGGCTTATTTAAAAAATTAATCATATCAATTTAAAAAGTTTGAACATGTTTGAAAGAGTTATGTTTTGATCACTCAATTTTTTTATTAAACCTCAATCAACATTTGAAGACTCCTTTTACATTAACTTAATTTTCTCACACATGTGAACACCATCAACTTAAAGTTGATCAACAATTGATGCCTTAATCTTTAAATCAACAGTATCCCGTTTATAGTATTTTAATTTGGAGAAAATTTAATTATTTTCTTTAAAGACCTTCAAATATTCTCCATAATGTTTATTACATTTAAATTCAAGAATCGAGAAATATTATTCATCACATTCATTCTCACTATAACAATCACTACTCTATACAATAATATTTCTATTGGCATGTGAAGGGAATGGGACCAAACTGCATCCATGTGGCTGAAAGAGTGGCACATCACATGAAAAACACATGATAGGTGATCGGATTAGATTGCATGGACTTTAAATGGTAGTAACAAATCTAAAAGATCATATCAACTAATCGAAAGACCATAATCAATGGAACTATTGAACCTAGTCAAGATAGATACAAAGAACCTAAATAACATAGGATATTTAGGTCTATAAATAAGGGAAATCTAGCTCATATTATGGGGATTGGAAATTATATGTAACAACTCAGATTCTCAGGTACAATCCCTAGCAATCTAGTCGTTACCATCCTTTGACGTAAATAAAAATGCTCCCCTTCTTTTCCCATGGTTGTAGGCTGAGTTTACGGTTAAACCACATACATTGCATTGTTATTTATTTATTCATTTATAATCTTCTTGGTATGATTCTACAATTCTAGCATTTATTGTGGGTCACAACCCCTATAATTTGGCGCCATCTGTGGGAGACAAAAGTTCTCACCACTTTTCAATATAGTAAAGCCTGAAGTTCATAATGGGTGTAGATCACTCTCACCATACTCACACAGAGAGTCACGTTTAGTTTGAAATAAGCGTCATAAGGAAGGATCCCACTCATATTCGGCTGCCACATCTGCAGAGACATTTAAGGTCCAGAATATGCTCACCTAGGAGATCTAGACCTAATTAAGTATATCGAACACTGTCGATCGATCCTCTAAAGGGTAGAGATGTCTCCCATCTATCCATCAATATAAGGAAAGGATAAACGACCGCATTCAGAGATCTCCCACCTAAGTAGGTAGTTGACCGGCGAATCGGAGGATCACACATCAAATTCTTATAATTAGCACCATCATAAAAGGGGACCTCACTCCCCAAAGAATTAACCTTATAGGACTTCCCATTTAAGATGCCCTCATGTAGTGCATCACCAATAATGATGTGATACCTCTCATGGGAGGACTTCTATTAACTACAGGCACCACCAACTCTAGCCCACATAGTTAGCTCAAAGCACCAGGCCTGCTCGTTTAGAGGTGCAGCTAACTATATAAAAAAATAAACTAAGAGGTCTCATTCGAAGGGAGTCATAAGGAAGGATGAATCATAACCTTACTAGAACTCCCAAAGACCTGGATAGAAATTCTATGGGGCATAGTTTAGACTCACCCTTTATGGAAGTGATACAGTCTTTGGAGCCCTCAAAGAAGTTCTCTATGACAAAAGTTACGATGTATGACGGGAAGGTAGACCTTGCCCATCTAACCAGACACTACCGGTAGACCATGTCCATTTTAAGCCATCAAGACACCCTAATGTGTCGGGTATTCCCATCGAATCTATGAGGGATCGACCTAAAGTGATTTGAGAAGTTTCCCCCAAAATAGATCTCCTCTTTTATAGAGTTGGTTGAACAGTTTGTGGACCAATTTATCACAAGAAGCAGAGTAATCGAGGAGGTCGATTCGTTGATCTCTCTCGAGAAGAAGAAGGAAGATTCTCTCAAAAGGTATGCTTAGATGTATTGGGAGATATACAATGAAGTTGACAATTTCAATAATCAACTGGTGATCTCTTCTTTCAAGTTCGGTTTGGAGCGATCGAGTGGTCTTTACCACTCACTAACAAAGAAGATAAACTCTTCAATGGATTACCACATGTACCATATAGAAACATGTACTATGGTGGCAGATGAACTCGTCAATGCAGAGTCTCGAGCCGACTAGAAGAAGAACGAGCCTAAAAAGGCGTGGCCCCTAAGGGGGGAAAATCAACGTTCTTTAACCAGGAAGGGATCCGAAAATGAATCCTCAAGAGGTCAGCCCAGATATCAAGCTTATGAAATAAATTATAAGGATCTAGAGAAAATCTTTAAGGAGCCCGTCTACAAGATTATTTATTAGATCAAAGATAATTATTTCCTAAAAATGCCTCGCAAGATCACCAGCGATCTAGAGGATAGGGACAAAAATCAAAGGTGCAACCATCACCAAGACCACAAACACCTCACGAAGAATTGAAAAATATTCAAAAAATACCGAGAGGAACTCATCCAAATGGGGAACCTTAAGTTATACGTCAATGCAACAAAGCCATAAGTAATGATGAAGATCAACTTTTACAGAAAGTAAAGGAGGATCTTTCACCAGTAGGATTTGTCACTGCCATCCATGGCTACGAAGTCGCATCTTAAAATACTGGTAAGAAGCTCGGGGATAAAGTGAGAATAGTAATCAACATCCAATAAGCATTATAGGTAGACTTATCCAAACCAGTCTTAGTCAAAATAAAAAGGAAAGACCTGGATACTGATCGTGCCATTATATTCACCGGCGATGGCCTAGTCGACATAAATTTACCTCATAAGGATTCCTTGAACTCACCATGAAAGTTACAAAGTTTGACATAAGAAGAGTGTTAATAGACCGAGGAAGCTATTCAGAAATCATGTACCGAATAGTACTTTATAGGCTTGGTTTTCGTATCAAGGGCCTGGATACCAGCGTCGTCCCATTTATCAACTTTAATAGAGATATAGAGACCCCATGAGGAAAATTAAGTTCCCTGTCAAGATCGGTTCGATGATACAGGAAGTATAATTCCACGTGGTCCAATCGGAGTCACTCTATAATGTCATTTTGGGCAAAAGATGGCTACATGATATGATGGTCGTCCCCTATTGATTTCTTTATAAGCTAAAATTTATGATCGACTAAGGAGTGATAGATATCAGAAGAGATTAAGAAATGGAACGAAGCTATTTTGTTTCTGCTATCAAGGAAAAGTATGCCACGTCTAAGAATAGTCGAGCAAGTGTTAGAGAAAATTATCTATGTTTCTCTTGATGCATCACATCTAAAAAACCCTGAAGTGAGATCGAAGCTTCCCAAACATGAAGTAGAATAAATTTCTCACTTCTTCGAAACAAATGTAGACGTCTTCGCTTGGCGGTCCTATGATTTCCGGCGAATAGATCCATAGATTACTTGCCAACGATTGCACATAGAACTAGGTATCAATTTGATCAAATAGATTCCCAAGAAGTCATCCCCAAAGAAGGTAAGAGTTATAGAAGCTAAAGTTGATAACCTACTCTAGGACGGCTCCATCAGAGAGGTCAAATTCCTAGATTAGATCCCTAACATTGGTTTCGTCAAGAAAAAGAGCAATAAGTAGAGTATTTTTTTGGATTTCATCGATATCAACATGCGTTAATCAAAGGATAGTAACTCACTTCCTTGTATAGATTAACTCGTGAACTCCATAGAATTACATTAATGCAGAGGGGATTTTATTTGGTTCAAAGAACGTAGAGGTAATTTATCAGAGGCTAGTTACTAGGATGTCCAAGAGATTAATCGTCTACACCATGGAGGTATATATATTGACGATATGCTCGTCAAGAGAAGTTATTTGGGTGATCATCTATGAAACCTTACGAAAATCTTAAACAATCTCAGTGAGTGCAGGATGACGCTCAACGCTTCCAAATGTGTATTCAGTGTGAGCTCTGGTAAGTTTTTAGGTCACTTGGGGACTCAGAGGATCATTAAGGGAAAACTAGATCAGATAAAAGATATACAAGACTTCATAACACTAACCACCATCAGAGATATCCAGGTAATTACTGGAATGTTAGTGGCCCTTAATCGCTTTATTTCAAGATCTTTTAACAAATGTCGTCCTTTTTCCAATCTTTGAAAAAAGCAAGTCCCACAATCTGGATAGAAGAATGTAATCGAGCTTTAGAAGGGATTGAGAAGTACTAGGGATCCCCACCCTTTTTGTTAACTCCCAAAGAAGGAGAAGACGTGTCTCTCTATTTTATTATCTCTGGGTACGCGACCAGCACAACATTGATATGTCTACATGATGGAGAGCGGAGACCGATTTATTATATGAGCCACACCCTTCTTAAAGAAAAATGATGGTTTTGACGTTGGTGACTGCCACAAGGAAGTTATGACACTACTTTGATGCTGACACGGTAGTTATCTTAACAACTTACCCCCTAAAGGATGCTCTTAAGAAGTCTGACCTCTCCAACAGATTGATCAAGTGGTCCCTTAAACTAACCCAATTTGACATTATGTATGAATCCAAAACAACGATCAAAGGTCACGTCCTGGAAGACTTCATGACAGGATTTTCAACATCGCCAAGAGAAAAGGACGAACATCCATATCCCATCCTAGAGTCATTAGTGGTCAGCAAGGATAAGTAGCCATGGAAGCTCTTTATGGATGACTTATCAAATGATAAGGGAACATGAGTTGGGATAGTTTTTATGACACCACAAGGTGTAATTATTACAAAATCCATCAGGATGCTATTTAAAGGTTGAAATAATGAGGCAGAATATGAAGCCATACAGTACAGTCTATGTAGGGCGATCCGTTTGGGTTCTCACTACATTTTTGTGTATTGTGACTCCAGACTGATTTTAAACCATATCAAAGGGAATATGAAGCAAGGGATCTTAGGATAATATCTTATAGAAATAGGTCTATAAGACTCTTTAATGGTTCAAATCTACCTCAATTAAGCAGGTCCCAGGGAATTACAATAGCCATGCAAATGCTCTTGCCACTCTAGCCTCTGACATCAGTACTGAACTGAAAAGAACAATTAAGGTGTAGCATATAGACCAACCAAGCATAGAAGATCCATATAAGGATCTGAGCATTCTCCAAATAGAATTGGCCCCATCCTTAATGGACCCCATCATCTCCTACTTGAAATCGAAAAACTAACTTAAGATGATAAGGGAACGTACAACTTAAAGATTAAGTCGTCAAGTTTCTTCCTCAACTATAATAGGAAACTCTATCGATGATCATTCATCAATTCATTGGTGAAGTGCATTCACCAATATTAAGTGGAAGGAATTTTGAACGAAATGAATAAAGGTAGTTGAGGAGGAGCACACACAGGTGGAAGATCGCTCTCCTACATGGAGATCTCTACGAGATACTGTTGGCCATTTATGTATAAAAATCAACAAGGTTCTCCAGGAAGTGATTAAAATGTCAAATGTTCTCACCAATAATCAAGAATATTGTGGGAGATTTGAGCCCCCTCAGTCCATGTCCATTCACACAATGGGGCCTGGATATAATGGGGACACTGCTAGCCACACCAAGAAATCAAATGTATCTAATAATATTGACTCACTATTTAGCAAAATAGGTTGAGACCGAATGCCTCACCCATTTCAAATAGTCAGATACTAGGAGGTTCGTTTGGAAGAATCTCATCACAAGGTTTGGCATCCCAAGAGACACTTGTAACAGTTAACAAAACTCAGTTCGATAATGAATCTTTCTATAAATTTTACACCGAACACAGAGTCAGGATCCACTGTGTATTAGTAGTCTTCCCCCAGTGCAATAGATAAACAAAGATCACAAATAAAAACCTTTTGTAGGTATCAGTGCTAATTAGAAAACGCAAAAGGGCGATGGGTGGGCATACAGGACGACCTCTAGAAAGCCGACGAAAAAAACTCGGTAATCCATTCTTACGGCATGAAGTTAGTGATGCCCCTAGAGATCAGGCTTCCAACACTTAGATCGTTGATATTAAAGGACTGCCAAAATGATAACCGAATAGATTGTGTGTTCTATATGGATGGAGAAATAAGGGAGCAAGCTCTGATACATTTTGACACCTATTAACAAGATATGGCAAAGCAATGTGACAAGAAGGTCAAGATGATTGAATTCTAGGTTAGCGACCTAGTCCTCAGAAATTTGTTACCCGCTGTAAAGATCTGGGGCTGAACTGGAACGAACCCTATCGCGTAGGTTGAAAAGGGGGTGGGGGTCATATCACTTATAATGGATCGATGGGAAGGTAGTCCCAAAGTTATGGAATGCCATGAACCTTATGACATTTTAGAATTAGATATCAAGGCATATGATTTTTTCTTTTCATTAATGCACAAGAAAAGATTTACAATTAGTTACCTAAAGTTGTGTGAAATCCTTGTTTGACTTACTAAGTATGACAACCACATGATAGATCGGCCTAGAGAGTCACAAAACCCACTTGAATAAGTGGTACAATCTGAGGAAAATCGATAAAAATCGACTTAAGGAGTGGTATGATCTAAGATAGATCAGCCTTGGGAGGCATAAAACCCACTCAAATAAATGGTATAATCTGAGGTAGATCGATCAAAATCAACACAAGTGGTATAATCTAGGATTGGTTGGCCTAAACAGTCATAAACCCCAATTGAATAAGTGGTATGATCTGAGGTAGATCAGCTAAAACCTACTCAAGGAGTGGTATGATCTAAGATAGATTGGCCTGGAGAGTCACAAAACCCACTTGAAGAAATGGTACGATCTGAGATAGATCAGTCAAAACCATCTCAAAGAGTGGTACCATCTAAGATAAATTGGCCTAAAGAGGCATAAAACCCATTTGAAAAAAGTCGTACTCTTTGGGAAAATCGATTAAAACCCACTAAATGAGTGGTATGATCTAAGATAGATCGGCCTAGAGAGGAACAAAATCCACTTGAAAAAGTGGTACGATCTAAGGCAGATCGATCAAAACAAACTCAAAGAGTCATATGAACCGAAGACTGGTTAAAGTCCTGTATGATAAATTGCAACAATAGTTGATTACTCGATTTGCTTAAAACTTTAGAAATAGTGAGATCTAAAAAAGGCTGTTTGTGAACAAATAATGCAAAGCAAGCAAACGAACAATATCTAATGACATGGTAAGAACTCTACATTGATTTTATAGTAGAAAAATAATAGAAAAGAAACTATAGACAGTTTTTCCTTAAATAAATCAAAAATTACCCATGGCCTACAAGATAACACCAATGGTCAAGAAGAGGAAAAAATACATAGAATTGAAATTTTCTAAGGATGGTCGTCCGCTGCATCGGTCGACTTAGAAGAAACCCCTTCAGGAATAGAGGCAGGAGGGTCGATGGAGGCATCGACCGATGCATCTCCAAAGAGATTTACTAGAGGATTGACTATTGGGGGATGATCACCATAAGTGGGATCGCCCTCGCTGTAATTTCCTCTTTGAAAATTGGTTACCCAGCCTTTGTTAAAAGAAACGGGCTCATAATAGTCTAACTGAGTGACAACCTGAATGAACTCGTTTAGAGTTCTCTCAGCCTTGTTCCACCGCCTTTATTTTTGCAACAATGTCCTCCTTCATCTTCTTGCCTAGGTCCTCAAGGTACCTGCACGATTTTTCGACCTGGTTTGTGAGGGTGACATTTTCTTTAGAAGACTTATTGTAGTATAGGCCAATGAGCTCCTGTTGAACTTGCATGCTTTGCACCTAGAAAGGAAAAAATTAGAAAATTTTTAAAGTGAAAATTAATTGAATCAAAAATGCAAACCTACCAACGCACAGTAACGGAGGCCCTATTTATGCATGTTTTGTAAAGTAAAGCCCCTCAAATCCTCTTTATTAGACGGTAGCATAGTGGCCTTGGAAACAACAAAGGCTACTTCCACATCCCTATGGGTTGAATCAACCTTAGTTATTGTCTCTTTCCACTTATAAAAAGAGATCACCTATTATCGAATATGGCTCGATTGAGGAGTTAGGATCTTTTATCGAAGCCCATGCCTTTGATCAGGCTCATTGATTATTACTGATCAGTTGGAATGAGGAGGTGGTGTTCTGGAACCACTCTCAATAGGTGTCTTGTTCGTTATCTTCTTTTTGGCATGTTTGGCCTCCGCCTGATGGCACTCTAACTCTAGGGATTCTTTTTCATCGAGAGAGACCAACTTCCTCTTTCGATGCTCAGCGGAAGGAAATTGGTCGTCCCGTGTGGTAAAAATTTATTTTTTTCAACTTAACCCTAGAAGCTACCAGGTCTACCTATCTTCTTCATCGATTGTTAATTTATTCAAGATCAGACATGATCGAGGGGAATAAAAAATCCTAAAAGGCAAAGTCCTCTTCAACCTCTACCTCCTCCCAAGGACGACGAGATACACTAGTTTCGTAGGAGAATAGTGGATAAAATTATCCAAGAAGGTATCATGGTCTTTTACCTATTACACCTCTTCCTCTTCATCCTCACCTTGATCGGAGCCAAAGTCTTTTAGGATTATATAAACCCATGTATCAGCCTGACTAAGTATAGGGGTAAAAGTTAGAATGGAATTGTCATCAATTATGATGTAATAAGTGACTTGGATGTCTGGGACGGTTGTGAAGTTTATGAGAGAGTGGTAGGTAAGATGTTAGCTGAGAAAAATGAGAGCCGCTCTCCAACAGACGTGAACTCCAGGGGTCGATCTCCTCTATTTTTTTCCAAATCTGCAAGGTTAACTTGGTAGTCGGACTATTTGGTATTCAAAAAGAGATCATCAATGAAAAATTAAGTCGGTGAGTAATAACTAATTGACACCTCAATACAAGTGATTTATAGCAAACAAACTAGGTTCTCCATTGTGGCAGGAACCCTAAGCCCAGCATAACCTTCACCATATAATTCCCCAGATACCATAAGGACATTTTTTCTAGTATTCTTTTGGGATCTATGTAAATAGGTGACCAAATTATGGGATTTTTCCCTAGCCTAAAAGTCGTACAGACCTATGATTGGGGAAGACCTAATGTCATAGAAGTACCTAATATCCTCAAGGCTAGGATTAGTCCCACAAATTTGGTTTATGGCAATTGTCCCATCGTGATTTGTTAAAACTACTATTTTCTTGTACATGAAGTATTCCACAGTAACGAAACATCCTTACCAACAATCAGTGAAGAGGAAAATGAACTCCCCTTTCTAATATGGCTACCGTCAGAAAGTAAACTTCCCTAGGAGGAAGGTCAGGAATGTCTTCATACTCAGGGGAAACCCTCACATTGAAATTATCAGGAATTCAACATTTATTGCTAAATTCCTAAAAGTTGTCAACCGTCGAGATCTCATACTTTCTTATGTGCCTAGACATGGTGGGACAAATGAGGAAGATGAAGCAAAATAGAATTAAACTTGTTGAAAGGTAGAGAGAGAGAGAGGGAGAGAAATGGAAATACCTTAACATATGGCAAAAGTTTCAAAGTATAAGTCTTAGGAAGCCTTATACCTTTTGCTACTCCCCGTCAACTCAACCATCATCACAACGCTTGGCAAAGGGCACTACATACCCATGATCCATCATTGATTTGGGTGATGATTCTGGATGCGTAGCCCTAAGGTGGGAATACATGAGAATTCATTACCCAGCTAAAAATTATTATTTCCTTCACGTTCGCAAGCATAAACTCATTTAAAACATAATGCCGGATTAAATAAGCAGATGGCAGGCAATGGAAGGTAAGGCATAGTAAATCGGCACGATGGACGACCACACGTGTTGTGGACGGATGGCATGATTGATCTATCACCCTCACCTTGGAGGAAAATAAAGGGAATAGGATGAAATTTTTACCACATGTCCAAACGCGTGGCACATCCCATGAGAAGCACCTGATGGGCGATCAACCCAGATAGCACAGGCTTTAAAAGATAGAAATAAATGTCAAATATTAAATCAACTAACCGAATGACCATTGTTAATGGAACTCTTGGACTTAGTTAAGATGGATACATGAAGTCCTAAGAACGTAGGAAACCTGCGTCTATAAATAAGAACAATCTAGCTCATATTAAGGGGATTGTTAATTATACCTAATAACTTGGATTCTTAGCTACCATCCCTAGCACTCCATTTGTAACCTCACTAGGGCCATCTCATATTTGGCCGATCCAACCAAGTAAAGATAGATTTTATGAGGATAGAACACTCAACTGCCTTGGCCTCCTCTTATTATTTGCGATCGAGACCTTTTTGCAGTCGGCTTCTCCTCCTTAACGTCTCGTCTAGTACACCAGACAACCGAGACATCATCTCAGCCTGATGTTTACTAAGTTGAGATAGTACTCTCTGGAATATGTTTGAGCAAGACCTTGTGGGTCTCATACTCGGTTGAGGCGGGACCCATTGGGACGACCACTCTACCGTGTGTAATGCAAAGCTCCAGTATCATCATCCCATGTGGATAGGCAGTTACAACCGTATCATATGTGCACGTGAGGGGAATATTTTGTCATAATAATCCACTTGCATAGGTAACAGGTGTCTATTACTCATTGGTTAATGCCAACTACACATGTCTGGTGCATGCAAGGGGTGCACATTGTACCAACCCATAGCAGTTTTCTCCCACTTCCCCACTTGTTTCTTAACTGATTTTTCTGAGACTTTATTATGAGCGGGAAACCATTTTTCTAATCTAACTTTTTCATATCCCACCAACCTCTAGAGAGTGTTTGAGAGCAAAATTGTTTTAGAAGAAGTTCATTGTTTTAAAGTGTCAATTTTCAAAGAAAAATTATTATACATTTTAGTTTCACACCCATAGTTTTTTTATCCAAGTTCATATATATATACATCTTGCTTGGAGCTTGGCACTGGGTTTATCTCTACATTAGTTTGAAGAGAAGTTTGGGTTTACTTCTAAATCCCCAAAGAAGAAGAGGTTTATTGTGATTTACCCACTTGGAGAAAGCCTCATAGTTCGGGTGACGGTGACCACATAAAGTCCGATCAGTGGATTCCGAGACCGCGGTGGGGTTCCGGGGTTATTCGCTAAGTGGAGGTGTTTGCAAGAAGGAGCGTCGAGGCTTGAGAGGGATCGATTTGTGTGAAGTAAGTCTTTTGTCTTATAATTATAAATTCCGTACTTAGTGGATTTGAGACTAGGGTCGTTCGAGGTTGTTTCCCGTCTTGGGTTTTTCCTCATCCATCACGGCGTAGTGTGATTGATTTGATTTTATCTTGCATAATGACTTGGAACGCATGCTTAGATTAATTCAAGATAAAATTGGTTTTAATTGTCACACTTAATTTAATTTGGTGCATAATTAAATTTGGGTAAAGTCTATTTAATTCTAGTCTATTGTTAAAACCGGTTTGGCCTAATTTGGAAATAATGATAAATATGACATAAGCAAATTCTAGGACTAATTATTAATGGAGTTGTAATGAAATTAAATGAGTGTGTGTTTTAATTAATTTCACTCGGTTTAATTTTAATTTTGGAGTAAATTAAAATTTGTTTTATGTTGAACCATCACATCGCTTCTTCATCTATTTCATAAAAAGGAAATAATATTTCTTAAAGAAATTAAAAAGGGTACCCTTCGGGCGCGACTTCAAATTGGTATCAGAGCCAAAGCGATAAATTATTTCGTTAAGATCCTTTAAATATTTTTGGCTAAAATGGATTTTTCCCCATTTTCTAAATTTCCTATTTTCAATGGTTCTAACTACACGTACTGGAAAGCGCGAATGAAATCGGCACTAAAATCTATCGACGAGAGAGTTTGGATGTCTGTTGTTAACGGGTGGTCCCCACCAACTCACTTAGTTGAAAATGAACGTGTTCCAAAACCGGCCGATAGATGGACTGAGAATGAGTTTAAATTTTCTAATTTTAATTCCCGTGGTTTGAATGCCTTGTTTAGCACTGTCACACCGGATGAATTCCGACGTATTATGATGTGTGAAACCACTAAAGAAGCTTGGGATATTTTACAAATAACTCATGAAGGAACTAGTGTCGTTAAAGCTTCGAAACTCCAAAACCTCACCACTCAATTTGAAACTATCAAAATGAACGATAATGAAACTTTTGATGAATTTTATGCTAGACTTTCTCATATTGTTAATTCAACTTTTAATTTGGGAGAGAAAATACTCGACAACCGAGTTGTAAAATTTTTTTTAAGGTTCCTACTCGATAGGTTTATTCCAAAAGTGACCGTTTTAAATTCTTTACCAACTTTAGCCTCTACGAAATTAGAAGAGCTTGTAGGTGATTTACAAACCTATGAACTAGACATGTTTTCCTCTAAAACTGAAAAGAAAATAGAAAAGGGCGTTGTTTTAAAAGCCCGGAAAGAGGTCAAACAAGTACTAGAGAGCGAGAGTGATAGTGACTCGGAAGACATGGTTTTGTTTGCTCGAAAATTTAGAAAATTTCTTAAATTTAACAAAGATAAATTTAAAAATGATTTTAATAAATTTGAAACTTCTAAGCATGACAAAGTCAAGAAGATCCCTAAACCTATTAATGAACAACTAAATAGGGACGGATCTAATAGGTGTTTTGGTTGTGAGGGTTATGTCCATAGGGCTTCTGAGTGCCCCACTAAACTAAGGAAAGAGGTTAAACGACCCATTTCATATAATGCGACCCTTAGTGATAGTGATAAGGAAGAGGGGCCCGATTCCCCCACTAAGCCCAACTTTGTGGCTTTTATGGCTAGTCATGTGAGTGATAGTGAGAACTCATCGATTGATGAAACTTTAACACATGAAACTTCCGACGTCAATGTTTTTTATTCCCTTATTTTTTATGATAGTGAGAGTGGAGAAGAAAGAGAGAGTGAAAATGAAGAAGAGGTTAATGTGAGTGAACTTAAAAATACTTTTGAAGAACTTTATAAAAAATTATCAAATTGAAAAAATCTAATTTGAAGTTAGAAGTTATTTTGAAAGAACGTGTCAAGGTCGTTGATAATAGTATGTTGGTTGAAGACCTTAGGGCACGAGAGAAAGCTCTTCTAGAGAAGCTTGAATATATAGAAGGCGAGAGAGATAGCCTTAGGGGTTTAATGGAATCCTTGAAAAAGGAGCTTCTTGCTTTTGAAGAGAGAAATGTTTTATTAGAGTCTAACATTTTAGAATTGCAAAATAAATTAAAAGGCTCTAGTAATGTCAAATTTGATTTGGAGTGTCGTTCGAAAAAATTAGATAAAATATTAGGAACGGTCCAAATTAAAAATGACACTTGTGGTTTAGGCTTCAATACTTGTAATGAATTTACTCATAACGCCAAAACCAATGTTTTAGGAGAATCTACTAGGAAAATCTTTAGAGATCACTCCTTAGGTAAATCTTTTCGACATGTTTTTACTTGTACACTTTGTGGTCGAAAAGGTCATCTCAGGAAATTTTGTTTTGATTTTAAACGTATTCCTAGAAAATCCCAACGTAAAGCAACTAAGGTAGTTAAAATTGTTGCACCCCAAGATAATCATTCTTCATTAATTTGGGTTAGGAAATTCGACTTGGTTGCCTTGCAAAATAGGGTTTTTGATTCTCATTTACTTTCACATGCTTCCTCCCTTGCTAAATCTAAAGGATGAATGTGTTAGTGTTTGCATACTTTAGCTTTTGTACTTCATGTTATATTCACATGCTAAATGTATGCTTGTTTAATCATTTTCTAGTCTATGCTCCATGCTTATCACATGCTAGAATTATTATTTTTGTTTATATTCTGAAGTATATTTCCTTCATTTTGTTTGCATCAAATGAAAAAATACAAAAAGATTTTTGTTTATCATTTGGATTTTATCTCTCGATAATTTTAACTTAATGAAAAGTTCAAATGATTTTTGATTGTCTTTTGAGTATACATATATTTTTTTTTAAATTCAAAACCTAAAAAAGATATTTTGTGTGTGTATTTTAGTTTGGCACACTTTATGTGGCATATACTTGTGTTTGAATCCCATCTTTTTTCACTCCCATGTGGCTAGAACTTTTGGTTTAGATTGTCAATCCTTAAAATGTTCTTTACCATGTTCATATGGAGTAGTTGGATTTTGTGTTTTTAAATGGATTCTATTTTTATATGCCTCTATTCACACATGTTATATTTGAGCTTTGTGAGGTGTTCTCCTACCAATCTGGTCATCTACATATTTGTGACCTAGGAGGACTAGTGCATGTCAAAATCCGTTGCACGTGAGATTTGTGTGAAAAATGAAAACATGATAAATATAAATGTGCATGGGGAACAACTCCGCAAGGACTTAGTGATCCTTTGCGATTGTAAGCCACCGTTTTGAATGGACCTAAAAGAAATACATGGTCCAATGGCCTAAAAAATAGAAAATATGGCATTAAAAAGAAAAATAATTTGCCAAGGCCTATGTTTGATTGATATATTCATTCAAAATTCATATATATGCTTATTGAGGGAGAATGAATGGTATATCAATGGTTTGCACAATGTCCGTTTATCCTAGTTGTACTTTCAATGTCATGACTCTATTGGTTTGTAGAATCATCAACATTCTAGGCTTTTATGCATTGTGTATGTTTGTTCATTGAGTTCAATCTATATTGTCGCATGAGGTTATATTCAAATGTGATGAAGTTTGCAATCAATTAAGAACTCTGTGAACATGTTTTAAGTGATTGGGTCTAAATTTAATCATTACTAGTTCACACCCCAACACTTTCATTTTCATATGACACATTTTTGCCATACGAGTGTGAAAGACTCCTATTATATTTTGTATGTGTCATTTATATGTTTATATCTATATATGTGTACTTGAGTCTTTTTGGTATATATTATGTATACATATATTTGATATTTTGTTTAGTCTTTGCCTTGATTTCTAATCTATATATGCTATAATTCATACTTGGTATCCATCTTATTGCAGTCTCTGTTGATATCACATGCTAAACAGATTATATACCATATTGGTATCATTTTAGTGCATCATAGTTGGTATTTGATGTTATTTCTTGGATTAGTTGAATCTTTGTTGCCCAAGTGCTTTAACGTTCTCATCTCATTCTAGTTATCCCTTGCTTATTTTAGAGGGTGTATATGCTTTAATTTGTTACCTTTGTCTATTCCTAAACAAAAATGGGGAGAATTATAGGGGGAGAAATGGTATCTAATCCTATTATTATCGAATCTTAGTTTGGGGGAGATTTATCTTAGGGGGGAGACGTCTTTCTAAGTAGGTCATTTGTTTGATAAAGGGGAGAATTAAGTTAGGAGGAGTAATTATTTAATTGCATTTAATATTTTGATATTCCCTATGGGTTTGATAGTTTGCTTAAGTGTGCAACAATACTTCAAAATGGCAACATTCAACATTGTATTTTTATTTTGGGTGGGACATTATTTTTTAGTCTACTGAGCTTGACCGCCCTTTAGGATTTTTGTTGGTTTTTGTCCCGGAATAGCCAAAGGGGGAGATTTGTAAGGACACAAATTTCCAATTGAGTCCTTTGTATTTTTGGCTCAATTCCGGACAAAAACGTTTAAGTCGTAGAATAGAGTACATTGATCATCTTTCAAGCCTAAAACGTCTTTGTTGAAGACGTAGCGGCCAAGTGTATAAAGCTTCATCAAAATGCCAAGTTTAAGTGCCTCATTTCTACGTCATCAATAGTGGTTCCATGCTTCCAAGGTATGAATGCATTACATATATATATAGGAGCTTGGAATGGTTTATATTGGGTGTTAGGTTTTTAAAACTGTGTTTTGTTTTTAGATGTTCACTATTAAAACTTATATATATATAAAGTATATAATGTTTCTGGGCTTAAAAAGAATTTTTTGAACATTATGTGAGTTCGTTCGAAGTGTCGTTCGAAAGAGATTATCGTTCAAACCACAAGTCATTCAAACGAGATTGTCGACGACTTACTGGAACTTCGTTCGAAATTCCGTTCGAACGAGATGCTCGTTATAATGAGATTTATAACAAGCTCATACTGGAACTTCCTTAGAAGACTCGTTCGAACGAGAATGTCGTTCGAACGAAATGTCGTTCGAACGAGATTTGGCGGGAACAGTTTTTTGGCAGTTTTAAGCAGTTTTCTCCCACCTCCCCACTTGTTTCTTAACTGCTTTTTCTCAGACTTTATTATGTGCGGGAAACCATTTTTCTAATCTAACGTTTTCATATCCTACCAACCTCTGGAGAGTGTTTGAGAGCAAAATTGTTTTAGAAGAATTTCATTGTTTTAAAGTGTCAATTTTAAAAGAAAAATTATTATACACTTTAGTTTCACACCCATAGTTATTTATCCAAGTTCATATATATATACATCTTGCTTGGAGTTTGGCACTGGGTTTATCTCTACATTAGTTTGAAGAGAAGTTTGGGTTTACTTCTAAATCCCACAAAGAAGAAGAGGTTTTTTGTGATTTATCCACTTGGGGAAAGGCTCCTAGTTCGGGTGACAGTGACCACATAAAGTCCGATCGGTGGATCCCGAGACCGCGGTGGAGCTCCGGAGTTATTCGCTAAGTGGAGGTCTTTGCAAGAAGGAGCGTCGAGGCTTGAGAGGGATCGAGTCGTGTGAAGTAAGTCTTTTGTCTTGTAATTGTAAATTCTGTACTTAGTGGATTTTAGGCTAGGGTGGTCTGAGGTTGTTTCTCGTCTTGGGTTTTTTCTTGTAAATCACGGCGTAGTGTGATTGATTTACTTTTATCTTACATAATGACTTGGAACGCATGCTTAGATTAATTCAAGATAAAATTGGTTTTAATTGTCACACTTAATTTAATTTGGTGCATAATTAAATTTGGGTAAAGTCTATTTAATTCTAGTCTATTGTTAAAACTGGTTTGGCCTAATTTGGAAATAATGATAAATATGACATAAGCAAATTCTAGGACTAATTATTAATGGAGTTGTAGTGAAATTAAATGAGTGTGTGTTTTAATTAATTTCACTCGGTTTAATTTTAATTTTGGATTAAATTAAAATTTGTTTTATGTTGAACCATCTCATCGCTTCCGCATCTATTTCATAAAAAGGAAATAATATTTCTTAAAGAAATTAGAAAGGGAGCCATTCGGGCGTGAATTCAACATGGTATGAGGTCCCTACGATACTAGTTGAAGATGGAAGTTCGACCAATGTAATGTTTGGGGATTGTTTAACCGGCTTGGGATTAAACAAGAAGAGGGTCCTCCCATATCATCAACCACTAATTGGATTTAGTGGAGATAAAGTACATCCTCTATGGATTTATGAGATGGATGTCAGTATGGGGGAGACTTGGACAAGATGTCTCATAAGGAAGATCAATTTCTTCGTAATAGACGAGCACATTTATTTAGCATATAACATAATTATGGAATGAGAAACCCTCAAAGAGTTTGAGTTCGTTCCCTCAACCGTTCACCAAATGATAATATTCCCGACTCCTTATGGAGTAGTGGAAGTTCAAGGAGACGAGGTCGAGGCACGTGAATGCTACTTCAATTTGTCCAAAGAGAGAGAGGCGCATAAGAGGGAGACCACTACTTACAACATAGACACTCTCGACACCAAAGACTAGACGAAGATGAAAAATGTGAAGTTATCGATGAGGTAGAATCCATCATCCTCAATGAGGATAATCCAAAAAAAAAACTGTCTAGATCGGTAAAACCCTGAAGAGAGAGATCAAAGAAGAAGTGATTAAACTCTTAAGGATGAGGTAGAGCATTTTTCCTTATAGTCATGAAGATATGTCGGGAATTAATTTGGTGGTCCTCTACCACAAATTGAGCATAGCTAAGGGAGATAAACCAGTTAGATAAAAATGAAGGATATACTCATGGGAGAAATACAAAGTGATAAGAGATGAGGTGAAGAAGTTTGAGAAAGTTGACTTCATCAGAGAGGTTATCTAACCAGAGTGGTTAACCAATGTTGTCATTGTGCCAAAGCCCAATAGCATATGGTTAATGTGTGTTGACTTCAAAGATCTTAATAAGGAATGCCCCAAAAAAGCTTCCCACTATCGAGAATAGATGAACTGGTTGATGCCACTGATGTACATGAAATGATGAGTTCTATGGATGCCTACTAAGGCTACAATCAGATATTCATGGACTCGATCGATGTCGAGAAGACATCTTTTATCACAAACAAAGGCACATATTGTTACTAGGTAATTCCCTTCGGCCTCATGAACCCCATGGCTACATACCAGAGGCTAGTAAACAAAATGTTCAAGGATAAAATAAGAAAGACCATAGAGGTATACGTTGATGACATATTAACTAATATCCTCAAGGTTGAGATGCATGTGTCCATCCTGGAGCGTACTTTGAACACGATGGACAAATATCAGAAGAATTTGAATCCCTCAAAGTGTGTATTCTGAGTCAGAGGAGGCAAATTTTTAGGTTTCATTATCAATTTATGGGGGATAGAAGCTAGCCTAGAAAAATCAAAGCTTTGGTGGAGATTAAGACACCTAAGACTATAAAAAAAGTCCAGAGGATGACTGGACGAGTCGCACCACTAAATAGATTAGTATCAAGGGAAATAGACAGGTGTCTTCCTTTCTTCAAGGTGTTAAGAAAATCCTTCGATTGGAATGAGTTGTGTGAGAGATCCTTTCAGGACTTGTAGGTTTACCATGGTTCCCCACTCTTGTTTTAAATACGTGTTCAAGGAGTAAATTTATATTTATACCTTGCCATGTCAGAATTGGTAATCAGCGCAACAATTAAGAGAGATGATGAGGGTGTCTAGAAGCCAGTCTACTTCAATAGCAAGGATATTCAAGGGGATAAGAAGAGGTATCTAAAAATGGAAAAGTTGGATTATGCTCACATACATGCTTCTAGAAAGAGGAAACCCTACTTCCATGCCCATACAATAGTTGTCTTAATAGACTCTCCTCTCAAGAAGGTCATCTATAAACCTGAGAAATCGGTTAGCTTAATGGCTTAGTCCATAGAGTTGGGAGAATTCAATATTTTTCTATCAGTTGAGAAAAACCATTAAGGTGTAGACTTTATCTAATTTTGTAGTCGAGTTCACATGGGAAAAGGCCGATACAAAGGAGATTGTGCATCCAATAAATGAGCGAGAAAGGAAAAGTCCTAAGTCGGTTTAACCCAAGACGAGCATGACCTGGATAGTGATGGACGATAATGAAGAAGAAAAATTTATGTTCAAGAGTGGAGCAGTGGAAGAGGGAAACTATTATGAAAAAGGTATTATCTGGAGTCTCTTTGTTGAAGGTTCTTCATATGAGGTAGGGTCTGGAGTCGGCCTGATAGTGTTGGACCCAGATGGTACTGATATAGAGTATGCTTTGAGATTCAAATTCAAGGCATCTAATAATGACTCCGAGTACGAGGACCTCTTGGAAGATCTCTCCCTCACTAAGGCACTGAATGTCGTCTAGTTTCTAGTTCACAGTGACTCTAGGATGGTAGTGAATCAAATCCTAGAAGTATATGAAACAAATGATGAGAGGATTCCAGATACCTGGTGATGGTAAAATCAGTATTGAAAAACTTTAGGGAGGTGAAACTGAAAAGGATCCCTCAGGTAGACAATGGTTGAGCCGATACACAAGCAAGACTAACATCGATAACTAGGAGATAAATCATAAAGTTAGTACTAGTAGAGATCCTACACTCACCGAACATTGAAGAAGAAGAAAACACGATTAAGTTCTTCTTAAACCTTCAAATGGAAGAATTTTGGATGGACCATCTTATCTAATATATAAGGTATAGTGAACTACCAGACTCAAAGTTGGAAAGATAAGGTATAAGGCAACTAAGTTCTCAGTCATTGGGAATGTTTTATACAATAAAGGATCCCATATATCCATCCGATAGAGGTGTAATACATCTTGAAAGATATACATGAAGGTTCTTTCTCTAATCCTATAGGAGGGACATCATTGGCAAAGAGGGTTGTCACAAAACGGTATTAGTGGTCGGCTGCTAAGGCATAAATTCTTCATATTTATCCCCATAATTTAGAGGCTTTTATTACCCTATGCGATCTAATTTGAGTTTATTTACCTCATATCATTGCTACTAATATCTTCTATCTAGTACATCGCATTTCATGTATTTATCTTATGTTTTACAGGAATTTGGTGCAAGTGAAGAAATGAGAAAACTCAAAATGAAGAAAAAAAGAAAAAAAGAAACCTCAAGGGTAAAAGAGTAATTGTACATCCCGAATTAGGATGCTGAACCTAAAGATAAGTCAAGTACCTTGAGTCCACAAGAGCATAGGAAGAAACGGCACCCAAATTCGAGTCCCTGTTGCAAAGATATGAAGATTCAAAGTTGAAAAGAAATCAAAGAAGAAGGAAGTAAAATTAAGAAAAGTGAATCGGTTCTATCAAAGGGGAACCAGCTCCACTCATTGGAAGAACCAAACTGAACCAATTGACACAAAAGGTAATCGGTTCAGCAAACTATCAAAGACAAACTGAACCAATAATCAAGACACGGTACCGGTTCTGCTGACTGGAAGAAGCGAACCGGTTCGCTCAGTATATAAGGAAATTTTGAACTAGTTCGGAAATACGAAATTATGATTTTTTTTATATCTTAAAAATAGAGTTATGCAAGGTGCAAGCACTTAAAAAATGAGAGTTATATTCAATTGGGTTAGTAGACATTATATAGTTAGCTTTTACATAGTGTTGAGAGGATCTTGAACCTAAGAACCCTAGGATTAGTCTTTTTCAACAATTGTTCATCTTTTACATTGAATTCAAGGGTTTTTCCTCAATACAAGCATAGCTTCATTATTTCTTTCAATTTGACTCATCTTTTTTATTTATGATTCGCTATTTCCTAGCTAGAAGTCTTTTTCACATGTTTAATTACACTTTTCACGTAAGAATGATTTCATGTAATGTAGTTATCACATTTAGTTGTAGTTACACCATTTCAAGCAAGATTTATAAAGGTTTGGGGTACATTAACCCAACCTAGGTAACACATATGGATTTAAGTGAATAAAAATTAATTAATCATTCAAAGGTTTGAACTTCATCAAGATAAAAGTTGTAGGTCTTTTAATTCCGTTTGCCCGAGGTAACTGGAATGTTTAAGGGTGCATTTGGCTTTTTGATAATTTTTCATCCTCATCAAATACAAGTTTTGATATGATATTGTGAGGAGTAAAGTCTTCATATGTCGAATGCTTAGAGAGTATTTGATGTCTCGTGGAATGTAGAATTAAATTTTTGAAGTTTTTGTTCTATGAAATTACCGACGATTTGGGGGAGTGTATCTTGACTCTATTTTCTCTAAGATATTTAAAGTTTAATTTAGTTCTTCTTGCGTTTTTAGTTTAGTTATTAATTTAATTCAAATTTCATCAATTGATAGTTAAAGTCACAATTCATCATCTTTTTCTTCTTTCTCTGAGTCATTAGTAGGGTTAATCGGTCTTCTTATCAATCATCACGAGAATTTGTCTTATTCCCTAAGTTCGACACCCGATTTATAGAATTTATACTTAAGATACCGACTTACACTTGAGTCTATAGAAGAAAGCACTAGAAAAACTTTTAAAGTCGCGTCAAAGATGAGACCAGTTATATGAAGAGGTGGGACAAATTCCAAAGATATGCCAGCATCCCTTATCAGCCTCATTAGCCTCTATCTTCTATTACCTCTCCCTGGCCGTTTGTTGTCTAGGGAGTTGATTTGGTAGGACCCATACCTAGAGTAACTGGCAACTACAAGTATTTCATTATGGCGATCGACTATTTCTCCAAATGGGTTGAGGCAGAGACCATGGTAACCATCACTGAGACAAAGACCTTGAAATGCATTTGGAGAAACATTATTTGTAGATATGATCTACCTCATACCTTGATCTCAAATAATGGAAAAAAGTTCAGAAACTCATATTTGGAGGCCTATTGTAAGAGGGTCGGCATCAAGCAGTTTTACTCAGCTACAGACTGACCTCAGGAAAATAGCCAAGCGGGGGTGACAAACAGAACCATATTGGATGGGACTAAGAAAAAATTAGAACACGCTAAGGTTATTTGTACAAAATAAGTGCATGCTATCCTACGGGCTTACAGGACGACAGAGAGAATTCTGATGGGAGAAACCTCTTTCATGCTTGCCTACGACTAAGAGGAGGTGATACCTATAGAGATTGGCCTACCAAGCCACAGATTTTAGACATATAGTCTAGAGGAAAATAATGAAGATGGAAGGTTGGGTTTGGACCTTATTAAAGGAAGGAGAGAGGATGCATAGGGTAGGCAGGATTCCTATCAGCAGAGAACTACTGGACTACAACAAAAGGGTGAATGCTAGGCATTTAGTCATAGGAGACTTAGGTTTGAAGAAGTCTTGGTAAAAGATGAATAAACTTCATGCAGATTGGCATGGTCCCTACAGGGTTAGAGACAAAGTAGATCCTGGCACGTATTGGCTCGAGAATTTAGAGGGAGAGTTATTTTCCAAAACTTGGAATGTTAATCATCTAAGGAAATATTATCAATAGGACATTTCAAAAGTTTTCTTTAACCATTATACCATTGTACGAAACATGTATTTAAAAAAGTAGTGAACGAGAAATTACAAGTGTTCTCTCATATTCTTATTGTATGAGAATTTAAATTATATGTTCCAATTCATCCTAAGATATGGAACATCATTCATGTAGTGAAGTAGCATTAACTCACTCACGGTGACCTGACAATTTGGGATAACATATCCATGGATTCTCAATAACATCGAGAGGGGGAGAAGTACAATAACATCATTAATTTGGTGAAAAACTCTCTCGACCAAGACGACGGTGCATGATGAGACGTCTCATCCATACACTCTCAAAACGACGAGATGTGACTTACAATTAAACACCGTAATTCGGTGAATTCAAATTCAAAAGTTGTTTAATTACGGTTTATCTTAACATCATTAATTTGGTGAAAAACTTTATCGACCGAGACAACAGTGTAGGACGAGATGTCTCATTTATACACTTTTAAAACGATGAGAGGGGACTTATGATTAAACACCATAATTTGGTGAATTCAAATTCAAAAATCATTTATGTTTTATCTCAACATCATTAATTTGGTGAAAAAGTCTCTCGATCGAGACGATAGTGTGGGACGAGATGTCTCGTCTATACACTCTCAAAACGATGAGAGGGGACTTATGATTAAATAACATAATTTGGTGAATTCAAATTCAAAAATTGTTTAATAAAGGTTTATCTTAACATCATTACTTCGGTGAAAAACTCTCTCGGTTACGCCAACAGTATAGGACGAGATGTCTCAGCCATACATTCTCAAAACGACGAGAAGGGACTTGGTGAATTCAAACTTGAAAAATCACTTGTTGGGTTATAATTATCTTGTCTAAGGATGAGAAGAGATTTAAGAAGAACATTATTAACTTCATGGTCTCAGATTAAGAACAATTTCATTATGGTTACTTGTTAAACATTATTATATTTTGTTTAACAAAAAAATAATGCAAAACTAAGACAAGAAAACATGACATATCAAGAAGAGATAACAAACATTTTCATTCAAGGAAATGTGAATCAAAAACAACAATAAGGATTAAGTATTGTCAAGATGTCAAAAGATGAAAGTGTTAAGGAGGGTATAGAGTTATAAAGTCATTGTTAACAAATTAAATTAGTTAAAGGGAATCAGGCCACAGGAGGTCACCCTGATAGAGAGGAAGAATTTAAGCTTCTTCGTTATACTCCACCTCCACTCAAGAATTTAAGCTTTGGGAGTGTCTTCATCTTTGATTTGGGTGATCTCGATCGCATCATCCTCGGGCTCGTTATCGCCTTCATCATTAACGGTCTTTGATGTCGGATCATGTCGGGTTGATCCCTCAATCTGGTCTAGAAAATTCATGGCCAAGGGTTTAGAAAAGGTGAAGGCCTCAATCTTCTCTGTCAAGTTAGAGATATTTGTGAAGTTTAGTCTTATCGAGTGACAAAACGTTATGTCTCCTCTTTCCATATATTTCATGTCGTATCCCAAAAACTCTTCCGAAGATTTAAAATCTTCCATAACTTTCGTCTAAGGCTCTTCAAGTACCTTCTCAACATCTTCCTTTATCTTCTTGATCTCTTCATATACATGTTTATTGGTATACGCCTTGAAGGCATTGGTACGGTCACTATTCAACTAGTTTATAGCCTCCGTTTGATCCTTCTCCAACTTCTCTATCTTCTTCTCGTGGGACGAGATTTGTTTTTTCATATTTTTCTCATTTCTAATGGTCGAACGAGCTTGCCTAATTTTGAAAAGTTTTTCCTCGACCCACTAGTGAATTTTTTGCAAACAGATAGCAGACTGCATGATGGATGAAACATTAGTATGAGACGACATTATAGGTTAAAATGTAAGATTAAATGAAGGCATAAGAGTTTACATTAATGACTTTGTGAAGGCAGAAATCGTTCAATAGGGAGACCTTTGCTCATTCCAAAAAATTAATGTTTGACTCAAGAGTTATGGAAGCAAGAGCATCAAAATATTTTTTCCTATTACCCATTAAAGAATCAGGGTCTATCTTGAGAGAGTTTCAAACTGAGTTATAAGGACATCTTCAGATGAGATTGAAATGGCATGTGCCGTCGTTGTCTTAAATGAATCCTTTTTACGCTTATTCTATTAGTGTTGGTTGGTGTGGACATCATTAGAGATAGTCTTTATCTTCTTACCTGTCTAAGCCTGGCTGGGATTCCCAACCGTAAACTTCAGGGTCTGAGGCTGGGGTGTAGAGCTCTTGACCACGTGCTTTATTAAATTAATAAGTCTTATATATTCCATTATCCACACGACCTATGAGGTATTGGGTGGTTGGTCTGTAACATAAGACAAGGTTAACATTAAAGTCAAATTAAAGACGACACAACACTTAACAAGAAAAATACTTACATAGCTCAGTTAGGGGGTCAACCCTCAACCTGTCTTCCCCAAGAAGTAAAGGGTCATCAATTTCTCAAATTTCACAAATCTCCCCTACTCGCCCTGTTTCCTAACTTTCTCCACGTCCTTAGTGGCATAAATGCTTAAGCCCATATCCATTTTGGGTAACAATTGGGCCTTTGCCCATCGTTGAGGAACTCGGAGCTCAGATGCACTACAGGAAGCATCAGAGTCAAATTCCCATTCCCTATATATGAAAAAGTGGTGAGGTTTTCAATTATGGTTGGAGGTCTGAGTAACAAGCAGAACTTTCTTCGTAGGTTTACTAGCTACGAGATGGTAGTATCCAGACTGAGTGTTAGGGGAGGAGACTAACTGGAAGGTCTTTATGATCAACCAATTTCCATAGAGAAACAAATTTATGAATAACCCTCCAGACATTGGGTGAAAGTTGAGCAGGCCCGAGACCTAGGCTTGCTAGAATGGCTCGTAAAGTTGGATATACAGGTAGCCTAAAGCCGACCTAAAACATTTGTTCATAAATGCAGACTTGGCCATCTGTCGTGAAAGTATATCTCATCCTCAAAAGGTACCATCATAGTGATAGAAGTTCCTATGCCATAGATATGTCTCCAAACTAGAAGCTTACTTCAGTGACTTTGATGAAATAAGATTCATCACAAGAGGTGTCAAGTGTACCGTCGATGGCATTATCATCGTTGTCACAGTTTGCAGTGGGGACATTACTTGGAACACTTTGTGCAAACTGATGACCTAGAATGGAAAATAATGGGACTTCCATAGGTTGGAGAGGAAATACAACCTCTACGCTCGGCTCATTTCGATCCGAGATGATTTATATGTAGGAGATCTATTGATTAGAATATTCGTATTGATTGGAGGATAAGGGTCTAAAGGAGTCTCCAACTTCCTCAAACCCATCAGAAGGGAGTCTCATAGCCTCATCAAAATAATTCACACTATCAACAGTGTGGGAGATGAATGGATTATCGTCTACTGATACAAATGACTCAAACATTGAATTATTAATTTCTACAATAAGAGGACAAACAACATATAGGGGAACATTGTAGTAGGACGAAGAGGAAAGGCACAGCTTTATGCTTGGTGGCATCTTCAACTTCGTACCTTTGTATCTCCCTAAGGAACCTATCCCTAAGGATTGGTAATTCCTAGGCTAATTTATATAAGGGCCTTAACATTCAAACAAGTGTTAGGATTGACCAAGTTAATCATAAGATCAAAACGGGGGAGTTCTATCAATTTTAATGGCTAACCTCAGGAACAGTGTAAGAACTAAAAATCAAAACAATAAGAACTCCGCTGGAGATGGTGGACAAAGAATCAAACGAATTACTAATTAAGGGATTGAGGACCTAAAATACCTAATTCTAGGTGAGTAACACCATTCAATGCCTAAAAACCCTCTAAATCAGTAATGGCAAAGCCAAAACGCCGCCACACGAACTCACCGAAAAACGAACCAGCCAGTAAAAAATAAAAAAGAAAAGAAAAGTAGACTAATCCAAATGCAAATCAAAAGAATCTTGACAGTGAAGAATTACCTGGATGGGAGAAAATACGTATAAGAGAAATAAGATCATGGAAAAGAATGGACATCGAGAGTGAAGAAATATCTAGAGACGTCAATGGAAGTTCGCTAGAAAGGCTTGGGAGGGAATGATTTGCAAGAAGGAAAGAGAAAGTGAAAAATCTTTGTTTAAATACCAAACAATGATTATGCACAATTACCAAAGGGAATCATCATTTTAGGCGCTAAACCCTCACTACTTCAGCCGTTATTTAGGATTGGGGAATACGCCACCCAGTGAAAGTTATGACAAGTGTCCAATTAAGCATGTAAGCCACCAATCAACTTCCATGTGTCATTCCAATGACCATTATCAACTCCTCGTCTTCAGACACTCTTACCCCTCACCCTTATCTTAATATTGGAGAGTAAGGTCTAGGGGTGATTGGTATGCCCAAGTGTAACTTTGTCAAGGGCCATCTCATATTCGTCCCTACTGACCTAGTAAAGCTAGATTTCATGAGGAGCCAACACTCAATTGCCTCGGCCTCATCTCATTATTTGTTGTCGAGACCTTCTACCTCATCTTAGCCTGATGTCTACTAATCTGAGACCGTACTCTATGAACTATGTTTGAGCAAGACCTTATGGGTCACATACTCGATTGAGCCGAGATCCACTAGAATGACCACTCTATCGTGCGCAATGCAAAGCTCCAGCATCATCATCCCACATGGACAGGTAGTGACAATCGTATCACATGTTCACCTGTGCACGTGAGGAGAATATGTTGTCATCATAATCCACTTGTGTAGGTTACATGTGTCTATTATTCATTGATTAACGAAAACTACACATGACTGGTGCATGCATGGGTGCACATTGTACCACCCCAGGACTATATATAGTTTCCTCCTTCTACCTTGATGAGGATCCTTAAGGGAGAACCCTAGCTAAACTCTATTAAAATTATAGTGTAGAGAGAGAAAGTTGAGTGAATTGTAATCCAAGGCCATTAGATCCTAGTTTGATAGTAAACATTCACTCACCGGCGTAGTGGAGTAGGTCTAGATAGGCTGAACCACTTATATTGTTGTCCTTCTCCTCTTTTCCTCCCCTCTTGCTTCAATTATATTGATGTGATTTCACGATTGTTGTACACCTGAGTTTCTTCTAGTTAAGATCTTACTCATTTACTTGGTGGTACCATATTGTGCACCATCACTCACAGCTGAACCATGTACATATTATTGTTATTTATTTCTGCATTAATAATCTTCTTGGGGCCATTTTGTAATTTCAGCATTTATTGTGGGTCATAACCCCTACAACTGGACCAGGGTGATTCAAAAAATTGGACAAAGTAGGAAGTCCAATATATTAATGACCAAAATTAAATTGTGTTTAAATATCATTTATACTATAAACCATTTTCCACAAAAAAAGGAAGATCAACTCAAGGTGATTGAACCTAAAAATAACCGCTCTAATACCACTTGAAAATTTGTTTACTCGAAACTGAGATGAAGGAACGTCACCCATATTAAAATTTATTTCCGTAATAAAGGCAATATATTATTTTCAATGCTTTTATGGAACAAATATAACAACCTAATTCTATGTGATAAAAATGTTTTAGTAATTTTAGAATCTAATTTTTAACTTCTTTAATTAACACGATGGTTCTAAAAATGTGAAAATGTAAATGAACATCACAAGACCGAATGCATGTGGTAAAAACCCACTAACGGGAAACACCATAAGTCGAGTGTGTATTCTTCACTCATTATTACTTCTATTTGTCTTCGCATCAGTTCAATAAGTGGATAGAATTTTGGAGAGCCAGGAGTGTAAATTTTATGGGGATAATATGGCTTTAGAAAAGTGGCATCCATTGGCATACATGACAAAACCTCCTAGACGGCCAAAAAACCACAGGGTTCGGGTAATATGACTCCCTCTCCATCTATGGGAGGAGGAAGTCTTTAAAGAAATCAAAAAGAGGTGAGGAGGGTTAATAAAGGTTGCGAGTGCCACCCCAATCATGAAGGAGTTTTAGTGGGCATGATTACTAGTAAAATGGATAGAAAATATATAAATAAATAAATAAAGATAAAAGTCAAAGGTTAAGTATTCATTATAGTGGTTCGGATAGAAAATAAATTTATTATTTTGATGGTGAAAGTGGAAGGTTGGAAGCTAATGTCAGGTAGGTTGAGGGGAAGCGGATGCATGGGTTGAAAGAAAAAATTAGAGCTGACTCATGAGATAGAAGGAGGGCGAGTCTAGGATATGGAGTTCAGATCTTCGGTCAAAAAATCAGAAAAAATAAGGGGCAATGTTGTTGAAGCTAGAGTTTACACAGAAGCAGACCTAAAACACTAGTTAGGACATCGAGGCAAACTACAGAGTAATATGGAGATAGTGGTACCCAGCTCAACGATGGGGTGGTAAAAGGAAGAGCTGTCCAGGGCAGACTAATGAGCCGCGACGGCGAAAACCAAACCAAGTTTCAAACTGGGTCAACAATAGTTAATTGGGTATTGAAAAAAAGGGGGATGAAGATGATATGAGTGTGGATGAAATGTCGGGGAACAAAATATGGAGGAAACAGGCGTGGGTTCAAGGACCAAAGTGGGAGGAAATGTGAAAATAAATTGAGACAATGTGGGGATAAATGAAAGGATGCGCACGTGCTCCTCACCTAATTCCTCTAATGAGGAAATGTCCCATAAGGGTTCTGCGAGTAGGATGCACGGGTGGATTTTTCAGTCCTAAGAAAAGTGTCCATAAGAATTTTTATTATGAGAATGCCATTCTAGGGACAATAAAATATCAGGGCTTGTAATGTACTAGGTAAAACTATTAGCAAGAAAAATAGTGTAAAAGGGGGAATCAATAGGTTGGAATTAAATAAAATAATGGAGGTAGTAGGGAAGATATAGAGAGGTTTACATGAATAAGATATGGCCATAACAGTAGAAGACAATAGTAATGTGGAAGGAAGGTCGGTGAAGGGGGCGATTCTGGGTCAGATCCTGGTTAGACTAGTGAGGAGAGGGACCCAACTGACTTTGAAATGTGTAATACTCTGGATAGGGTGAGGATGGAGTGGGATGAAGGTATCAAATTTCAAAAGGTACAGAACTCTAAATTATTGGTGGAGATGGAGGTAAAGGAATTGAAGGGGGAGTTAGAGAGGGTAGGAAAAAAATATGTTAGGCATTATAATGATGGAAGGGAAGGGGCATCAAGTGGGGGTAGGAGATGAAGAGAAATGGGAGGGAGACATGAGATGGAAAAATGGGTGGGTTAGAGGATAGGGGGATTTAGTGAAGTGGAAGGAGTCGCTTTGGAGGGTAAGTGAAGGAACGTGTGCATAATATTTGTAAGGATGTGAAAATGAGGGAGGGGTAAAGAGAGGGGAAATATGGGGGAGTTTTACTCATCATGAGAGAATAGTAAGTAGAGATAAATCAAGAGACTTCAATGTTACATTAATTACAAGAGAGGGAGTGGAAGGGGGTGGTAAGAGAGGGGGATGAAAGTCAGATTTAATGAATCCACATCTAATTTCATGAAACGTGAGGGGTTTGAATGATTATAAGAAGATAGGTATTGATAGTGGGGCCATTTCTAGATGGAGGTCACACAATTTATACTTACAGGAGTCTAAGATGATTTTCATTAATAGGTAGATAGTGAGGTTTATTTGAGGAGGGTATAGGGTCAAATGGTGCAACTTGGATATAGAGGGTTCTTGTGGGGGGGGTGATAATTATGTATAATTCAAGGGTTGTGGAACTCTTAGAGAGCATAAAAGGGAATTTTTCATTTCCATTCTTATTTATAAGTGTGGAGGATGGGTTTACTTGGAGATTCCCAAGGATGTATGGGTCGGTGGAGGATTTAGTGAGATGGGATTTATGGGAGGAATTAGCAGGCGTTAACGGCATGTGGGGGGTTCCTTGGTGTGTGGGGGAGATTTTAATGTGGTGAAATTTTCTTCGGAGAGGAATGTGGAAGGAAAATTAGCATGTATATGAGGGACTTCTAAGTATTCATTGATAAGATGGAGTTTTTGGATCTCCCGTTAGTGGGTGGATTATTCACATGGTCCAGTAATGGGGATATCCCATCCCTGTCTCGCCTAAACGGATTTATTGTTTTTCACGGGTAGGAAGAGAATTTTCCATGGGTGATAAAATCTTGTTTACCTAGAGTTACGTCTAATCATATCCCAAATCTGTTAGAGTGTGGGGGTTGAGAGGAGGGAGGAACCCATTTAGATTTGAGAATATATTTCTTAAAGAGATGGATTCATGGACATAATTAATGAGTGGTCACTTGGTTATTCGGTGGAGGGAAATGCAAGTTTCAAGTTGGAGAAGAAGTTGAGGCTTCTGAGGGAGGATTTCAAAAAATGGAATAGATATGTGTTGGGGAATGTAAGGGAGACCACCATGAGGTATATATAGGAAGACAGATGCCTAGATGAAAATGAAGGGAGATGTTGGCATTTCGCAGAGAGAAGAGTTTGGGATAGGAGAAAAGGGGGAAATCGGGCGTAACGCCCCGACCTGGATTTATAGGTTACCCGTGAGTCAACCTGACTCGAATCGAGTCATTACGTGTGAAGTGCAATGAAACAACCTAAATAATGTTGCTAGTCAAGTTATATTTTAATTATTATTTCACTTGTTAGCATGAGATTCCAGTTTCAAGGTAAACTACGTGAAGGACCCATGGGGAGCATACCGAAGTCCAAGTAAACAGAGCTACTAACATAATTCGATAAAATATGCTTACTTGTAAAATGATGTCACAATACGGAACCTCTCCTAATATTTCGTAACAAAGTGGGGATGTGAGCCTAAGCCCAGTGGGATTTATACAAGCAGTATGGAAATAAACGGTAGAAAGGAGTACTCATGAACGGCAGAAAGGAGTACTCACATGCTATAACCACATGCATGTGAAAATATGTATATATATACATATGTAAACCTTTGAAAAATACATGTTTTAATGCATTAATCAATTTACTTCTGAAAACCTCATTTGACCAGATTAATTGATGTTAATCTTAATAGAGTTTTCATTGTTCATATTTGACATTTCTCACTTCATTCAACACACTCGGTTCAACACTAGAAGCCTTTACACTTAATTTAGCAACACCATTCCTTTATCGGAATTTATCTTTTATTCATTTAAATATCCTTTAATATTCTCTTTAAAAATCACCATTTCAACACACCCACTCACCGTGTTAGAAAATAATTTGAAAATCCTTTTTCGACCCATTATTGTGTTAAATATAGGTTTCACCATTTAGGTCGCTTAACCACCCATTTATTCACCTTATTTACCATTTTTCCTTATCTTATAGAGTTTAGTATATTTACGCATTATCTTGTCCATTTATCCTTTATCGGCTCACTTATTACATTCATTCAAGTTAGGTTGTACTGACACATTTTACCACACAACCTATTTCCTTAACATGTTCCTTATTCCTTTTATATTTTCTCGAAATTTTACCATTAATCGCATACTTATACGGGCTCCATACCGACGGCTATGCGCACCATATGCTCTGACCATTGATTTAAGATTTTTCACCTAAGGGATCCGGCCCCTTCTTGCTTATTCCTAGTTGTTTACAAGTCCTTATTAATTTGATTAACATTTTACACATGTCCACATTATTCCATTTTGTTACTTTTTCTTGGTCGGGGCCAAAACTCAGATTTAACCGTCTGTTTTTCCATTAACACTTGTAAATGGTTAGTTTTTTTCGTTAAGTACCCAGTACACACACGTGACTTATATTAAATTCATTCAAGCTTAGGACTTAATTCATTATCACACACATATTACTGTAAAGACATTCTTTAACATTTTTATTCCATAAAAAATTTTCACTTTGTAAAACCGTGTAAATGTGGTGTGTGATACCGATTTAAATTAATTCACAAATTTTCAAGTAAACCTTATTTAATTAGAGTCTATTTAATCAGCCATAAACATGCATCTAAATGTCATAAATCATTCAAACCATGCATGAAAAATAAAGACGACCGATATAGGAAAAAACCATTTCGAGTAAAACCTTTATAACACTTTGAAGAATTCACAAGACCTTTGACTTACATACAACCTGCTAAATCGCCCTCAAGTTTGTAATGTACGGTGCCTTAAGAAAACTTTCCAAGATACGAGAGCCAGCGAAATACTCTCCAAGCATCGGTTCGTCGTCTTCGGCTCTTCCACACGCAGAATGACTACGCTCAGTATCCACCGATCAAATATGGAGATCCCTTCTCCACAGAGGTTGAACAAAAGCAATGTATTGTTCTTGGGTTTCAAAAGGATTCAAAAAGGTATGGGAATGATGTGTGAATCAAAATATGAGTTTTAGGACTCAAAAATATGAAGACTTGAGCTAATAGAACTCTCAAAATCGTCTCTCCAAGTCTTGAAAAATAACTCCCCCGAAGTTGGCTTTTATAAGGAAACCAAAAGGAATTTTGAGTTATTAGGACTCTTGCCAGCATCAAGTACCCCGAACCGGTTCGGCATGTACCTCGAATCGGTTTTCCCCTCGAACCGATTCACTGTTCGATTCGCGATACTTCACTGGATTTGGGGCATAAAATACACAGCATTCTTCCAAGAATTTTTCTCCATTTTCAAAGGGCCATAACTTCTTCACCGTAGGTCGGATTTAGGTGCCCTTTCTTCCAGTATCTTTGTGGCATCAAGCTCTTCAACTTTTCAGTAGACTGAACCTCTGAATAGTGGCTTTAAAATTACCAAAATTCCCTTAAACATTCCTATCTTTCATTCTTTCATTATTATGACTTCTCTTGCGTACCAATTACATAAAATCCCTAAAATCGTGGAATGTGAAGTCATTTGAGGCAGATGTGGGACACTTGATGGAGATGTTGAATGTTTGATTCTCGAAATTTGGATAAAATTCGTCACGTGAGATCATGAGGTGGCATGCCAAATGTGCGGTGTACGATATACACAAATGTAACATATCGGACATGAGAAAAATGTCCTTACAAATCCCCCACTATGTCTATGCCGGTACAAAATAAAAAATCCTAATTATTATCATTCAATTCACCTATACAAATCTACCCTCCCATGAACCCAAAACTGGAAAGATACAAATGAATAAGTCTTCATCGTTTATTCTTCAAACCTTCAAAACTCTCAAAGCTTTTCTCATCAGGGTGTGCAATTCAATGATCGTCAATGTAGAATGTATTACCTACACATATGAGATAAAGCAAATACTAAGTGACGTATCGAGTTTGAAATGAGATAAACATAGATACCAGCATAAAACAAATCTCAAAACTCCCCCATATTATGATGTCCCCAAATCAAAAGATAAGAAAAAATAATCAAAACATGGAGCGTCAAGATAAAAGGCATAGAAAACAAGGATCAAAATACGCGCATGCAAAGGAGTATCTCAAAAACTTTCACAAACTATTTTTGATTTTTCAAAATTTTCATACAAAAATCACCCCATGGATTTAAAATCAAACAACCAAGTCATGGAAACGGAATGTATGGGAGTGAGCACATTCGATAGGTAAATTAACCCAATCAAGAATATATGCACAATGCATACATTTACCCCTAACAAATGAACATCAAAAGTATCCTTAGGTGTAAAAACTGTTGAATTTAGATGACATCGTCTTATGCAAATCAAAAAATCAAAGTAAAAGTGATTTCCACCCCAATTACGTCCAAAACTATATAGCGCTTTTTCAAGACTTTCAAGGACGTGCAAACCCATTTAAAATCTCCATCCAAACTCCCTCATATATATTTTCTTTTAGAGGAGTATAAACTAAATTCACAAAAATTTGGAGAATCGGAACAAAAACCTAATTGGCCCATAATTGGCATGAATTTCTTTTTATTGCCTTTAAATTTTTCGGGGCTCTTTTAAACCTCTTTGGACCCCGGATAATAAAATTCCTCAATTTTTTAGGTCCAATTTAAACGGCATCTTAATCGCAAAGGATAAAAAATAATCTTTCGTAGCCCTTCACCGTTTTTAAATAAAGCACACAAACTCACAAACGGCTCTTACATGCACAACTTTCTTATCAAATTTTATCGCGCTTGGATCGTTTTAAGGACAGGATTGAAGTGAAAACACCCAACCGAAATATGATAAGACAAGCACAGTAATCAAACAAATCCGTGCACGTGTGCAATAAAGGAAATCATGAGTCAAACATGTAGGAAGTAACACTTAATTACATCTTAATGGATTCAAACATTATAAAGCCCATGGATGAATTGACCTATTGTCTCAAAACACTATCAAATAGCCACATGAAAAAAAAATGAAATGATATTGTGACTCGGTCATCCTAAGTGTCCATCCATAAACGGTGTAAACAAAATACAAAACTATATTTGGAATTTTCAAAAAATTTATCAAAATAAAATCTTTTTATATTTTTCAAGATTTTTCAAAAAAGATTTAAAACATACAAACATGATACATACTAGCAATAAGAAAATAATATCATTGTGAAAAACATCATATGCTAGTAAACAATTCAAACCTCAAACGTTAGGTGTGGAGAGGTTTTCCAAAGTGTGCCAACTTATGAAACACCTTCATTAAATTTTGTGAAGTATTGACCAAAAATTTAAATTGCTCACCTAAATGTGCAAACTCTCTCATGTAGTCTTCGGGAGCATGTAAAGTATCATGAGTGGGTGCATGTGTGCCAGAAACACGTGTAGAAGAAAAACGTGACACATACCCCAACTTAAAACAAAATTTCCTAAGGTGACCTCTCCTCTTGCAATGTGAACAAACATAAATAGGCCTAGGAACACCTCTCTCAAATACTCTAGGATGCGCTCTCCTAATAGGAATGGGATGCCTAGGTGGGTTAGGGTGAGACTCACGTGAATCTAACACTAAAGTGGGATCTAGCCCACGTGCTAATTGAGAAGTAGAAGCACCGTCATGACTTATTTCTAAATTCTCACCTTTACCCTTAAGAACCACCTTTTCAATCTTCTTAGGTGCGTTCTTAAAATTAACTTTGACCTCCATGGCACGCTCGATATCACTCTCGAGTTGGGATAGACATGTCATCGGACTACACAACGTGTTGGTCAAATCACACTTCTCCTTTCTTAAAACCTCCTTCTCTCTCTCCAAATCTAAAAATCGACGACCTAAATCTCTATTATACTTATTTGTTTTCAAGGTCTTGGTGTACAAATCTCTAAAATATTTTTGGAGCGCAATTTCATCTCCACTCTCCTCCTCCCTTTCTCCCTCACTCGAAGAACACAAATCACTATCATCGCTCTTGTGTGCACTCTCGTGAGACAAAGTGGGTGTGCTCACACGATTAGAAAAGGTGATAACCATCTCATGTGCCAATCCTTTATTAGACTCATCACCCTCACTATCACTAAGAGTGGCGGGCATAGCAGTCTCATTTCCCTTTCTCCTTATCCTAGTAGGACACTCTTTTGCTATGTGCCATTTCCCCTCACACTCAAATCACTTGATCTCATCCTACTTGTCACTGTCTTTGGCCTCCACTTTCTTTTTATTTTACTCAAAAGATCTCTTTTTATTTTAGAATTTTCTTTATGGATTTTGAGAAACTTTTTTAAAAAATTCGCAAACAAGGCCATATCTTTAAAATCAAAATCTTCCTCAGAATCGGACTCAGAAACTTTTTCTTTCTTTTTATTCAAATGAGTCTTTAAAGCAATGTCATTATCCTTAGCCTTAATGGTTTTGGGAAACATATCAATCTCATAGGTTTGAAGATCTCCTACAAGTTCTTCCAACTTAAGTGATTTCAAATTTTCCAAAGAGTTAAAAAGAGTGACTTTAGGAATAAAGCATTTAGAGAGAGATCGCAAAATCTTTTTAATGACACACGTGTTATCAATCACCTCACCCAAATTAAAACTAGTGTTAACAATGTCTGACAAGCGTGCATAAAAATCATCAAAACATTCGGACTCAAACATGGTGATAGTCTCAAATATGGTGGCCAAATTTTGTAACTTTGATTCTCTAACCGCGTTCGTACCCTTATGTGTCAGTTTCAAAACATCCCAAGCCTCTTTAGATGTGGTACACGTCATAATTCGGTGAAACTCATCAGGAGTGATAGCTCCAGAAATAGCACTCAGACCACGGGAATTAAAATTAGACATTTTATAATCATCTTCAGTCCAGGCTGACACGGGTTTTAAAGAAGTCATATTATCAACGGTGACATTGGGAGGATTCCAACCATTTTCACAAAGAAACCAAACACACTCGTCAGTAGATTTTAAAATAGATTTCATACGAGCTTTCCAGTAGGCATAATTAGACCCGTAAAAAATAGGCATCTAATTATATAAGTGCTCCATAGGAACAACTGCGAATTTTCACAAAACTGATTTTTCAAAAAAAATCAATATCACACGATTTTGCAGAAAATAAGAATACACAATAAAATAGTGTAGCTTGCTCCGATACAAATTTCTAAAACCGTGTAAATACGGTGTGATACCGATTTAAATTAATTATTAAATTTCCAAGTAAACCTTATTTAATTAGAGTCTATTTATTCAGCCCCTAAACATGCATCTAAATGTGATAAATCATTCAAACCATGCATGAAAAATAAAGACGACCAATATAGGGAAAAAAACCTTTTAGGTAAAACCTTTTATAACACTTTGGAAAATTCATAAGACCTTTGACTTGTATACAACCTGATAATCGTCCACAAGTGTGTAATGCACGGTTCCTTCAGCAAACCTTCAATGATACGAAAGATAACGAAATACCCTCCAGGCGTCGGTTCGTCGTCTTCGGCTCGTCCACAAGCGGAATGACTACGCTCGGTATCCACCAATGAAATATGGAGATCCCTTCTCCATAGAGGTTGAACAAAAGCAAAGTATTGTTCTTGGGTTTCAAAAGGATTCACAAAAGTATGGCAAGGATGTGTGAATCAAAATATGAGTTTTGAGGACTCAAAAATATGAATACTTGAGCTAATAGAACTCTCAAAATCGTCTCTCCAAGTCTTGAAAAATAACTCCCCCGAAGTTGGCTTTTATAAGGAAACCAAAAAGAATTTTGAGTTACTAGGACTCTTCCCAGCGTCAGGTCCTCCGAACTGGTTCAGCATGTATCTCGAACCGGTTTTCCCCCGAAACCGGTTCACTGTTCGGTTCGCGATACTTTTCTGTATTTTGGGGCTTAAAATACATAGCATTCTTCCAAGGATTTTTCTCCATTTTCAAAGGGCAATAACTTCTTCACCGTAGGTCGAATTGAGGTGCCGTTTCTTCCAGTATCTTTGTGGCATCGAGATCTTAAACTTTTCAGTTGACCAAACCTCTGGATGATGGCTATAAAATTAAAAAATTGCCCTTGAACATTCCTATCTTGCCTTTTTTATTGTTTTTTACTTCTCTTGCGTACCACTTGCATAAAATCCCTAAAATCATGAAATGTGAAGTCGTTTGAGGCATATGTGGGACACTTGATGGAGATTTTGAATGCTTGATTCCCGAAATTTGGATAAAAGCCGTAACGTGAGATCGTGAGGTGACGTGCCAAATGTAGCGGCGTACGATATACACAAATGTAACATATTGGACATGAGAAAATTGTCCTTACACACTTTAAGTAAATTATCAATTCAGCATTTTTGTTTACCAAACTTGCAATTTAATCCTTTAACAGATGTCATTTCCCAAAATGGTTATTTAGTTTCCAACATAACATCTAAACACTTTACCCATTTTACTGTTTGAAATAACACCCTTTGCATTTTACGATCCCAATTTCCGTTTCTCTCATTTCATTCTTGAACCCAACAAAAAATTTCTTTAAACTTTCTCACATGTGTATTATCAAATTACTAAAAGTTTATATGAATGGAAAGAGGATTTTAAACACTAAAAGCCTGCCAAGTGGATTAAACATGTATTGCAAATAATAATGGCATTTGATCAATTTCATTTAAATCGACAAATGCCCATTATTTTTTAAAGTCTCCATTTGCAAGAAACTTAAAATATTTAGGAAAATATTAACACTAGTCCACATTTCTATTTCATAAAAATGTTTGTCACTACTTTGACTAAAAATACACCAAAATGATATTTCTGACATTTTTATTCCATAATAATGTTTAATATTTCTTTTCCACTAGAAATACACAAAATAGCGTCATCACACAATTTTATTCCATAAAAATGTGTATTTTTAAATTTATTAGGAAAACACACCACAATAATATTTTCCAACATTTTTACTCCATAAAAATGGCTATTTTCAGATTTAATAGAAAGTACACAACACTAATATTTTCTAGTATTTTATTTCATAAAAATGGCTATTTTCAGATTTAATAAAAAATACAAAACACTAATATTTTCTAGCATTTTTATTCCATAAAAATGGCAATTATCAGATTTAATAGAAAAGATACAACACCAATATTTTCTACTATTTTATTTCATAAAAATGACTATTTTCATATTACTAAGAACACATCATAATATCACAAAAATCATACTCTTAATCAACAACAACAAGATTAACATATTTATCAAATTGAGTCATAACATAGTAAGAATAGTTTACCCCACCTAAATAGTTTCCAAAATGGTGATGGTAATGAAGATGGGTAACTCCTTCACCTCCAAAGTTGGCCTTAAAAAGAGTCACAAATAGTCCCCCAAACGGCCCTCCACGAGAGCTTCAACACACTCCAAGTAAAGCACCATTAAAACCCTCTGCAAACCTCCACCATTATATGTTTAACTTATGCTAAAAAGGTTTCCAATAATACATCAACAACCCTCCAGCAGCCACATAATATTACGTAGCTCTCTAAAAATCTCTAGCTTAACAGCAGTGGGCATAATAGGTTGTTGCGAGGGTGTTTATTTTACTGCAAGAAAGTCGAGTGGTTTATGGCCACAGCGAAAGAGAAACGTTTCAGAGAGTTAAGAGGAAAAGGGGTTAGAAGGTCTGTTAGTTATTTTCCCACAAGTCGACGGCTAAGAGAGAGAGGCGGACCTTTTACACGTCGCTCAAATGACGTGTATGGTCGTTCAAGTGACTAGCGTATGTTTCTCATTTTGACTTTTCAAAATTCCGAAATCTAAGATGTGACGCTTGTTTCTCAACCCATTTCCTTACAGTTCCTTTATACACAATCTTTGCTATTGGTTTTGTATTTATAGGCCATTAGTGCCCTTGTTATAGTGAAAACCACCATTCACACTGCACAGTGGACACAGGCTCCGGTCGAACCACTTAAATTTAGGTGTTCTTCCTCTTCGCATTATCTCTCTCGCCATTGTTATATTCTTATATTTCTTCCATTGTTGTACTAGTGTGAGTTTATTCATCACTTTGACCCGGTGATACCAATTCTTGTACCATCAGTTTGGCACTGTCTATGGGAACAAGATAGTTATTCACTTCCCTATTTTCTGCAACTACTCTACCCTATCCTTTGTTGGTGGTCATGTCTCATCCCTCTGGTGAGATTGTACCACCATTGAAAGAGCCCTGCATAAGTTTTAGCTCATTTTCTGCTCTTCCAACTTACTACCAATACTTCAATTGATTTTTTTTATCTTCAAAATTATCCAGATGGAAGTAGATCCACCAATTATGGGTGGTCCTAGTACTAGATAGGACCCTCCTTAGTCTGAAATGGCTGAGGTAACGGTAGCCCTATGCTCCTTGGTAGAAAGTCAACGATAGATGAAAGTAACCCTTGCGGCTTTCAGCCAAAATATGGCAGTTAGGGCTATCGACATTGGAGATCAGTTGATAACTCCGATCGTTAGAGTAGGTACTACAGATCAAATGGCCAGGGGACCACCCCAGGCTAAACACAAAGATCTCCTCCCTCAATACCAACACAAGGACATGGTTGACCCTAGGCGTTAATGCCTAGGGAGGCTGGGTCAAGAATGCCCAGATGACGAGGATGACTAGTATGATAACGAGGACGAAAGGGAATTGTGGGAACCTTATGAAATTTCTAAAGGCACTATACTAACAATCCAACCCAGTCGAGCCGAGTGTGGTAGGTCGAGTCGAGAGCGCAGGCCCAAAACATCAGCATTAAATAGGTTGAGCAGGGGGTCGGCCTTTGATAGGCTCGACCCAGCAGCGGGCAATCTAAAGAACCACCTATCTAAGTCCAGAAGTATTGTAGGTTCCAAAAGAAATGATAGATTTGATGATCGTCAGCCTTTAAGAGGCCGAGACGAGGAGTAGAGAGAAGTTAATAGACGACAAAGGACAGCTCCTAGGGAACACTCAGTGCGTTCGAATGCCAGAGAGGGAGCCGGAGATAATGTAACCCAAGCTGATGTTATAATTACGATCGAGAGACCCTATAACGATTCTATTCAAAGGTTGGAAGACAAAATAGGGGATATCTTGAAAATGAGATCCCCCTTGCAAAGAGGCTACTCTTAAGGCTCCCTCATTCGTAGCTATGATCATCAGTTATCTAACCCCGACCAAATTCAAGCCGCCGGTGGTCACTCCTAAGTATGGTGGGACAACTAATCCAATCCAACACATGGAGATGTACCATTCGACTTTTAACATTTACTCAGTCTCATTTGAGATGAAATGTCGTGCCTTCTCAAGCACATTAACTGGAGCAGCCCATGCTTGGTTTACATCACTCCCAAAGAACTCAGTTGAGAATTTCAAACTGCTTGGTTGTAGAGAGATTCATACACGACTTTTTCTTTGGGGTGAGACCCCAAAAGAAGACAACACACCTGTTGTACGTCAAGTAGGGGAAGAATGAGACTCTCAAGGAGTATATTTCGAGGCTCAATAAAGAAAAGATAGAGGTCAAAGATTATAAGGAGAGCATTGCAATGACAGATCTAATTGGAGGTCTGTAGAAAGGAAAACTACTTTGGAAAGTTATTGAAGACCCACCAAAGTCCATGGTCGGGCTATTGGCAACGGCTAGCAATGTCATGAATGCCGAAGAGGCTATGTCAACAAAGAATGAGGATGAAAAAGGAACAAGAAGTGAAGGCAAATTCCAGAAAAAGAACAAGGGCGGTAAGAAGAGGTTGATGGATGATAAATTTATCGAAGACACTCCTCTAACATTCAACTGTGAGCACATCCTAAATGAGATAAAAAAAATGATCGGTCCCTGAGGTGGCCTGAGAAGTTGAAAGCTCATCCACAAAAGAGAAATAAGAATTTATGATGTGAGTTCCACCATGACCATGGGCACATGACCGACAAGTGTTTTTCTATCAAGGATGAAATTGATGATATGTTAAAAGCTGGGAAATTGAGAAAGTATATAGACAATCGCAGTTCAAAGGGTGGCAGAGATGACAACCATAAAAAGAAGAAAAATTACATGTGTAAGTTGGATGCTCAAATCAGCCGAGATGACGATGATTCGGACGACTATGATGAAGATGACCCTAAAGTCCCTCCTAAGTTTGTTGATCCAAAGGGTTGGCTCAATATGATCTCGCAGGAGGTTAAGATGATATGTGGGGGTCTTACTGGAGGTGGAAAAGAAGTCACTAATAGAAAATCACATGTAGTAGAGGCCAAATCTCTCATTCTAAAGTCGAAAACTGTGAACTCAGTTGTACTAGAGCGTGTGAAAGGTAAGAGAGATAAAGTTGATATGAATACCTTAGTTGTTGGATTTTTAATATTAGTTTTTAAAGGGATTTTGGCTCCACACGATGACGCTTTGGTCATCACCACACTAGTACATGGTTATGAAGTGCCAAGGATTTTGGCGGATAGTGGTAGTTTGGCTGACATTATGTTTTGGTACTATTACAAAGGTTTGTGTCAGAGCAATAAAAGGTTAATTACCGATCACCAACCACCCATTGGCTTTAGTGGTGAGAAGGTTCAACCCCTGGGTATATATAAAATGTAAGTGAGAATGGGAAATAACTGGCCGAAATGTCTTACAAGGAAGATCATCTTCTTCATCATGGATGAAAACGTCTACTCGACATACAATATAATTCTTGAAAGGGGATCCCTCCTGGAATTCGAGGTCATGGCATCAATATTGCATTAGATTATTAAATTCTCTACCCCGTATGGGGTAGGGGAAGTTCAGGGGGACGAAGTTGAGGCACGTGGATGCTACTTCAACTCAGCCGAGGAGAGAGAAGCATACAAAAGGGCCACTATGACCTACATCATTGATACCTTAGACCCTAGAGATAAAAAGAAGCTGAAGAAGGGAAATGCCACTAAGGAGGTAGAATCCACCGTCCTCAATAAGGATGAGCCAAAAAAAACCATCCAAAATGACAAATCCCTAAAGAAAGAGGTCAAAGATGAGCGGATCAAGATGTTACATAAGAAACATAGTATCTTCTCTTGGGGCCATCAAGATATGCTAGGCATTGATATGAAGGTCTTTTGCCACAAGCTCAACGTGGAAGAGGATGCAAGGTCGATCAGGCAGAGAAGGAGAGTTTACTCTCGGGAAAAGTATGATGTCATCCATGAAGAGGTGAAGATGTTGGAGAAGGCCGACTTCATCAGGGTAGTCATTTACCCTAAATGGATCCCAAATGATGTCATCGTCCCCAAAGCTAATGTCAAATGGAGGATGTGTGTTGATTTTACAGATCTGAACCAAGCCTGTCCCAAAGATAGCTTCATATTACCAAGGATAGATCAGATGGTTGATGTTACTTTCGTCTATGAATTAAAGAGCTCTATAGATGCCCACTCAGGCTATAATTAAATATTTATGGATCCGACCGATACAGAGAAGGCAACCTTCATAACTGAAAAGGGGACCTATTGCTACAAGGTCATGCCCTTCAGATTGAAAAATGTCGGGGCAACATATCAAAGGCTTGTGAACAAAATGTTTGAGAACCAGATTGGGAAGATGATGGAAGTTTATATTGATGACATGTTGACTAACAGCCTCAAGTCCAACACTCATGTGGCCGACCTTGGGCGCACTTTTGACACGATGGATCAGTATATGATTAAACTCAACCCCGCCAAGTGTGTCTTCGGATTGGGAGCAGAAACTTTCTTAGGCTTCATTGTGAATCAGAGGGAGATTGAAGCCAACCCCAAAAAATCAAAGCTTTATTAGAGATGAAGACTCCCATAATAATAAAGGATGTGTAGAGACTAACTGGACGAGTGGCCGCCTTAAATAGGTTTGTGTCTAGAGGTACTGATAAATGTCTTCCATTCTTTAAAGTGTTGAGAAACGCTTTTGAATGAAACTATGAGTGTGATAAGTCCTTCTAAGATTTGAATTCATATCTCGGCTCTTCACTCTTGTTGTCTACACCAGTCCAAGGAGAGAAGTTGTATCTTTATCTAGCAATTTTAGAGTAGGCCATTCGTGTCACTATTGTCATAGAAGAGGATGGAATTTTGAAGATAGTGTAATTTAACCGTAAGGCTCTCCAAGGGTCAAGGTAAAGATACCCCAAAATGGGGAAGCTGGCCTATGCTCTGATCCATGCCTCAAGGAAGATGAAGCCCAGGTTGACTGATGTCCTGGGCAATTAAGTTGAGGGAATTCGATATCTTCTACTAGTCCAGAATGGCCATTAAGAGGCAGGCACTGGCAAACTTTGTAGCTGAGTTCACCTGGGACGAGGTCGATATTGAAAAGATTGAAGATGCGACTTGTGAATAAGAGAGTAGGGTGTGTCCTCCCCCGGTCGAGGTCGAGACAAGTTCAGTAAGAAATAAGGTGTATGAGAATATGGAGGAGCGATACCTCTTCAAGAATGGAACCCTGGAAGAGAGTAATTTTTCTCAAAATGGTACTTTGTGGAACCTTTTTGTTGATGGATGTTCATATAAGAACGGAAGTGGAGTGAGATTAATTGTGTCGGCCCCAGATGGGACTGGTATAGAATATGCACTGAGATTCATATTTAAATCCTCTAATAATGAATCAGAGTAAGAAGCTCTCCTAGAAAACCTCTCCCTTGCCAGGGCACTGAATGATTGCCAACTCCTTGTCCATAGTGATTCCAAGTTAGTTGTTAACCAAATATTGGAGGTATATGAGGCCAAGGATGACATAATGGCCAAGTACCTGGTGAGGGTGAAGACAACATTGAAGCATTTTAGCGAAGTGAAGATGAAGAGGATACCCCGGCTAGACAATGGTCAAGTTGATGCATTGTTAAGGTAAGCCTCAGACACTAAAATTGAAATTAGAAGAACGGTCCTAGTAGAGATTCTCCATCAACTGACGATTGGAGGAGAAGAAAATATTGTGTAATTTTTGCTTCAACTTGAGTATGGGAGCTTCCGGGATGGATCCTGTCGTCCGATATATTAAAGAGGGGGAATTGTTAGAGTCCAAAACCGAGAGAAAGATTCTGAGGTATAAAGCAGCCAAGTTCTCCCTCATAGGAGACATCTTATATAAGAAAGGGTTTTTGCTTCCTCTACTCAAATGCGTCCATTTATCCGAGGTAAAGTATGTTTTAAAGGACGGGCATGGAGGTTCCTACTCCAGCCATATTAGAGGGAGCCCATTAGCTAATAAGATCATCACTCACGGTTACTGGAGGTTGACATTAGCCAAAGATGCAGCTACATCTGTTAAGAAGTGTGATAAGTGCCAGAGGTTTGCCACCATACCCCATCAGCCCTCTTATCTCCATTACTTCTCCTTGGCCATTTTCGATCTGGGGGGTTGATTTGGTTGGGCTATTGCTAAGAGCTATGAATAATTATCATTATTTGATTGTGGCGATTGATTATTTTTCAAAGTGGGTAGAGGCTAAGCCGATGATTACAATCACAGAGAAGAAATCTTTCTAGTTTATTTGGAAAAAATCATTTGTAGATATGTCCTACCTAATACCCTATTTTTTTATAGTGGGATGCAATTTAAGAACATCTCCCTATATAAATATTGTGAACGAGTTAGCATCAAGCAGTTATTTCTCACTTTTGGCCGACCCCACACCAGTGGGCAGACATAAGTAATGAATAGAACAATTCTTAATGGAATCAAGAAAATATTGGAGGATGCCAAATAGTGGTGGACTGAGGAGGTGTATGTTATTTTATGGTCTTACAGAAAGACGAAGAGGAATCAAATGGGAGAAACTCCATTCATATTGGCTATGGCTCAGAGGCAGTGGTGCCAACAGAGGTAGGTCTCCCAACAAACACGGTTCAGACGTATGACCCGAAAGAGAATGTTACGAAACGAAGATTTGATTTGGACCTCGTGGAAGAAAAAATAGAAGACGTTGAGGTTAGTCAAGCTTCCTATCAGCAAAGGACGATGAAGTTCTACAATAAAGGGTGAAGGCTCAGTCGCTGAAGGTGGGAAACCTTGCCCTGAAGAAGACATAGTAGAAACCCAACAAGCTTCATCCAAACCATAATGGTCCATATATAGTGGTTAAAGAGGTTGTTCCAGGGACGTATCGGTTGGAAAACTTGGAAGGAGAGCCCTTCTCCAACTCGTGGAACGCCGACCATCTCAAAAAATACTACCAGTAAGATTTTAGTTTTTATTGTCTCTTTTTAATTCCATTGTAGTACATGTATATGAGAATTAGATGTTGAATGAAATTCAATGAAAATTTCCAAGTGTTCCCTCATATTTTTCCTGTTTATTTATATAGTTGTTGCTTGTATGTATCAACTCATCTTAAGCTATAAATCATCATTCGTGGTGAAGTAACTTTAAGTTTCTATCGATGACATAACAGTCCAGGCGGGGTTGAACTCATCCATGGTCTTTCAACAATATCGAGAGGATTAAAAATCACTTAAGTGTGGTTCATTTTAAACATCATTAACTTAGTGATTATCTCTCATCCAAGACGACAATCATCCATACACTCTTAAAATGACGAGAGGGGAATTATGATCTAACACCATAATTTGGTGGATTCAAATTTAAAATTACTTAGTTGTGCATATTTATTAAACATTATTAACTTGGTGGAAACTCTCTCTCTCTCTCTCTCTCTCTCGATCGAGGCGATAGTCTCATCCATACGCTCTCAAGGGGTATGGAATGATAGTGGGGGGGTATTCCCATAGGGTGAGGTTGTGGAAGCACATATCGAATGAATGCAAGGATTTTACAAGATACACGGAGTTTCATTTGAGGAGAAGGAATAGGATTAGGTTCTGGAAGGATAGATGGGGAAATAATGACCCTTTTCCTGATCACTTTTATTGATCTTAGGCAGGGATAAAGATAGATTGGTAGATGATCACATATCGATTATTGGGGATCGAGTGGTGTGTAATATAAAGTTTACAAGATAGTTATAGGACTAAGAGCTTGAGGAGGTCGAGGCATTTTTTAAATGGCTAGGATTGGCTCCTACCCTATCGAGTGGAGATGATGAATTGAGATGGTCGACAAGTGGCAATGGGCCTTTACAGCGAGAGGTTTTTATTCCATTTTGAGTGGAGATGGGAACCAAAGTGCACACTTCCATGGAAATAAATTTAAAAATCAAAGGCACCCCTAAAAGTCATATTCTTTATTTGGACCGTGGTGAAACATGTTATATGGACGATTGAGGGCCTACAGAAGACAAAATGGTAAATGGCTAGTCGATGTTAGGTGTGTAAGAAGATGAAAGAGATGACCAATATTTTACTCTTTCATTATTATTAAGTCATGTGAGGTCTCTGTGATGTCTTCCTACCCCAAAGTTGGATACAGTGGATAATGACCAAATCGATGATGGCATTATTAGAGGGTAGACACCCATTGAAGGGTTGGAAGGGAGTGAGAAGACCGTGGCATTTTGTCCCACACTGCATATTTTGTATGGTATTACAGGAGAGAAATTCGAGATGTTTTGAAAGAATGGATCTTGAGCCTTCTAGACTATGGTACGATTTTTCGAGTGTATTGTTGAGTTTGTTTAAAGAGAGACAATTCAATTTTCTACGTAACTTTTTAAAATTTATGAGGATTTGCAAATAGTCATGTAGTTCTGATAGCTCTTTAAGTGTAGACCCTTTAAAGGTTCCTTTATATTTGTTGAACTGTATATTCCATGTATATAGGTTTTGTTCCACTAGAGGTTGTTATAATACATTTAATTATTAAAAAAAAATATGAGAAATTTATACAAATTTCACTACATTCTTTCACACCATATCTTCCGAGAAAGACAGCAACAGTTGGAGCACGCTACATAATCACCACCAATTTTGTGTGAGGGTATCTTAAAGGTTAATATCGGTATAGGGAAGTTTATGGTGCTTTAAATCTCATAAAATATTTTTCAAGTTTTTAAAAGAAAACTTTAAACTTTTGAATAAAGGTTTTTTATTTTATAATTTAATATCTAAATATAATTTTGGTATCTCCTCTTAGAGAATTGACACATGGCATGACATTAATAGTTTCAAAGAATCCTTCAAACCATCAATCGTCACAATGAAAAAAATGCCACATGGTCTAATGTTTATTCTCTATTTAAGAGTGTCTTATAACCATTTTCTCACTCTTCCCCATCTACCATTTCACCTATACACGGCTGGCCCTCCAGAATATGAACCACTTTCGTCCAAATATGGCTTGTACACTTCATCCTCACTCCTCAACTTCCTCATTGATTTCCCATGAGGTTTATATACAGTATATAACTCAGCCTATGGGGTCTTATACGACATACCTCGGAGTGTTGATGTTTACGATGATGATGACCCGAACGTTTATGATGATCGCCAACGTTGGTTTTCCAGTACCCCATTGAAACCGGAATTGCAAGGATTCAATCCTTATAAAAGCACTTCAATGTGAAGGGGACTACACTATGAGCTTTGGATGTGTGGTGTTAGTAGGAGAGAGATTACTGCCTCATAAGTTGGCAAAGTGTGTGATAGAAGTCAGATGCAAGTTGACGGAAAGGGGTGAGTGTATACACTGGAGGGAGGTTAGCATGAGTGTAATGGCCATGTAATGGTCACATACTTCATAAAATTAGCCTATTTTTCTTCTTGAGGCCTAGTTACACACATAAGACTTAAACCATTTGAAAATGTTTTGTTCAATATCTTTCTACAATTTATATATATGTTGCATATTTCAGACAACTCGCCATTTGCTGATTTTATTTTTCTTCATTTGACATGGATTTACCATTCAATGGAAATCATTTATTACCTACATTACTTTGAGTTTATAGGTACCATCTGTTCAAATTCAACTGTTATTCAATATGTTCTTATGTTTTAAATTTCTTATGGAATGCAGTTCAAGCCATCAATACTAAATAATTACTGACTGGACTCTATATATTGGAGTAAGGCCTATTAATAAAAGAGAAGAGGGAAGATATATTTTGAGTTGGGATTGTTGGTTATGAGGGGATTATTGAGAAAAATAATTGTAAAAAGGACAAGTACGTAACTCCTTATATTTTCCATATATTTTACATTAGTATATGTACAGATGTATTTGTAGATAGAAATAGTTTGAATTTCTGGTGGGTAATATTTAAATTATAGAGAATTAAGGTAAAGATCATGTTCCTTCCTATGTTTGGATTTTTAGGACAATGCTTTTTAAATTTATAAATCTAGTCCTGTGGTACAATATCATTTATAAATCTAGTCCCTGTGGTACAATACCTTTATTTTTTTGGTCCGCGCCAGCGGCACTATTTTTCACCATTTTTCATGGTATTTTTAGTACAGGGACTAAATTTATAAAATTATATAGAATGTCTTATTTTTATACACTTTGAGCACTACGAGGACCTTTTTCCAAAACTCCCTATAAATTACGGTGGATACAATGTTTTAGATATAGAGAAAAAGTAAAGCTTTTTCATTGAATATTAAATCCTCGAGCGTAACTGGTTCTTAACAGGTTTACAACTTACTGAATGAATACGTAGGAATTAAATGATTTCTTTGGTGAAACTGCTGCTTTATAAATTTCCATCCACACTTTAAATTAGAAACATAATAAGATTCCAATAGCAGATCATCTTATTTAACTCCATTAATTGGGATTACACGTGCTTCTATTGTTTACCCTTACATTTCATTTCATGTTACTTATATATCTTTGCCGTTATAATTTAAACTTTATATGTCTTCATATTTCACTTTCTACTATACTTTCACGACAAAAATCTCAAAAAAATATTGTCTATTTCTACTGACTGGTTGATTATATATGCTAATTTCAAACCTACATTTATACACTAAACTATTTGTTAGCCCGCGCTTTGCGCGGGACTAATCCCTAGTTTACGTATATAATGGCATTTATAAGGAACTACGTTTGCTAATTAATTGCATGAGCCTCACTTATTTTAATAAATAAGTTTCTAAACCAAAGTTGTCCAAATAATCCTTATGACGAAAGGCATCTCCACCAAATTGAATAAAGAAACTTAATCACTGAATGACAATCACAATTGTGAAAAAGGTTAACAACTAAAATTGCAAGTAGTTTGCATTTCGTTTACTTACTGATTCAATTTACCATAGTAGTAACCAAATGTCATAAACATGGATATCTTTTGGATGAAAAATAATTGGATTACTAGTTATTATTACCCTTTTTTGTGACATAAATGGCCAAGTTAATATACTTGGTTATGGTCTTGGAGAAATGATCATCTACGATTTCACTGTATCTTCGAAACAACTCATCCATAATCTCACTTCCGAAATGAGATTCAAGCATGGACTCAACCACGGCCCTAATCGTCTTGCTTACTCGCTTACCCCTTGATAATTTGCCAAATGCGTTGTCATCGTGATCCTCTTCGAATAAAGAAGACGGATCTCCCCCATCCCACTCAATCTCAAATGCGTCCAAACGTTCTATTACAAATGATCCTTGTTTTTTAATCTCGGATCGAAGCTCTCCCGGGCATGGTGCATAATATGGGGCATTAAAGGAATCAACTTTCTCCTCTTGAACAAGACCCTGTAATTGTAAAAATAAAAAACATACACAAATAATTTATGTTTATAATATTACTTTAATTATCCACAAATAGGTTTTTAATTAGCTCACCCAAACATTTCTATTATAACTACGAATAAAAAGACGGAATAAGAAAATTCTTCAAATTTCATATCTCAGTTATAATAAAAAGAAAGATATAAGTTTACACATTAAATTTTTATTTAATATTGAAGATACAAATTTATCGAAGAAGGATAACTTTTTGTTAAATGTAAGCTTTTAAATTACAAAAATTATACTATTCATTATTTATTTGTCATCAATTTATTTGGCAACTGCTTGCCCATCCAAAATTATATGTTTGTGTTAGATTTTTTAAACCGATCTCTCTGAAAATAGAGGTAGGACTTTCATATACCGACCTTTCGTTAAAACCAGAGGTATAACCTAACCAATACAATTCGTTTAGAAAAAACGGGGGACATGTTTAGATTATTAAGAGCAGCACCAGAGCCACCGACTTTAGTGACATAAAAGTGCAACTTAATGATGAGGTAAGTGCCACATCATTAAAAAAACACTCATTTCTTTTATCACACTATAAATTTATTTATTTTCAAAATATATTTTTCAAACTAAAAAAACAGTTAATTAATTTTAAAAAATTGATTTTGAGTTAATTTTTTTCTGTTTCACATGAAATGTTCAAATACCACACAAAAAAAAAACTTAACTTAAATTATATGTGTTAAAATACATCATTGTGTTTATTTTTGGGGTCATATCAAATAGTTCCTCAAATATTTTTTAATACACGTTTAGTCCAAGCCTTTTTATTTTGTTCCAAAAAGTCACTCACCACATAAAAACACTCAATGTGTGCCGTTGGCGCGTCCTTTAAAAATAAAAGAATATTGGTGAGGACCTTTAATTTTATGATATTTAAAATAATTTTTGTATTTCTTAAAACTATTTAATAATAAATTGTTAATAAACCCAATTACCTTACTTAGTCCTTCAAATTATTCTAATAATATATTATTTTTAACTTATTCGTCTTTCAAACACTCATTTACCCATTTTTTGTATTTCTTAAAACTATTCTAATAATAAATTATTTTTTAATTATTTTAACTTATTTAGTCCTTCAAACACTCATTTATCCAATATTCTCTTAATTTTAAAGGTCCGCACTAGCGGCACCCCTTATTTTTAAACTTAATTTTTTAATTTTACAACATTTAAACCAATTTTTGTATTTCTTAAAATTGTTTAAAGGTCCGCACTGGCATCACACATTGAGTGTTTTTATATGGTGAGAGACTTTTTGGAACAAAATAAAAAGATTTAGACTAAACGTATATTTAATCTATTTTTTAGTTAAGTTTTTTTTGTGTAGTGTTTAAATATGTTAGGTGAAACATAAAAAAATCAACTCAAAATAATGTTTTTTAAACAATTAACTGTTTTTTTAATTTGAAAAATATATTTTGAAAACAAATAAATTTATAATGTGATAAAATAAAGAAGTGTGTTTCTTAATGATGTGGCACATACTACATCATGAAGTCTCACTTATAAGTCCCATTTACATGTCCCCGTAGTCGTGCTCTTTTCTAAACATATATGACATATACTATACGAACATATCGTATGTGCCTGTATTTGATGTAGCTAATGCTTAATCGAGTTATGTACCCATATTTGATTGATTCTAAAATCGATCCGTTATAAATACTTAAATTATATTCAATTGAACACAATAATGTTTTTTAAATAATTAACTGTTTTTTTTAATTTGAAAAATATATTTTGAAAACAAATAAATTTATAATGTGATAAAATAAAGGAGTGTGTTTCTTAATGATGTGGCACATGCTACATCAAATACTTAAATTATATTCAATTGAATACTTGCACACTAGTTCATGTATTAAAATTTTTAAGGCACTTGACAAAATCATTCAATATTTTTTTTTCCTTTCTTAATGCAACCTCTTTTCCCTGTGAAAGGTCCGCCATAGAACAAACCCACACACCCTTTTCATGTAATAAAATGCCAACATTCCCTCGCCCATTTTCCAACGGCTCTAATAAGCTCGCCTTCAGGCTTCAGCCCTGGCGAACACATCATTTTCTTCTCATAAAATATGATTATTAAAATTTAAGTTGATGATGGAATGTAATATCTATATTTAAAAACAGAGTTTCAAAATGTGAGTCTACTAGTGTCAGCACCATTAATTTATTCAATTGACTTTAAAGCTTTACACATTCTGCAAACAGTTGAGTTTTTTTATCTTTTCCTTATTGTCTCGGGCAACTGATTTTTTTTTTTTTTTTAATTATATCATGTAATGTTCGGAGCAGTTTTTAAGCACATCTCAATTAATTCGCGTTCGCGATTCCATGACGTTTGCTGGTAAGTATTATTTTGATAGTGTAAAAGATCGATCGAGACCAAACTCAATTCACCCCAAAACTATTCCAGTGATAACGTCAAATCCATTTGGCCTACCGTTCTTCCATTTGCACTCTATATGTGTAACTTACTTTTTTTTTCAAAACCCCATTCACCATAACATTTATCCGTGTTCTTTGTATGGCTATTAAGCTTACGGTATATCATTGGGTATAAGAAGAGCTTTGTGAGAAATTCGTTTTAAGGCCTAGCAACTTTTAAGAATGATTTTAAAAACGCATTAATATTTCAGAACATGTTCTATATTTCCATCTACACTAGCCATATAAGTTAATTTGTTATGCATTGTTGTCAATAATTTTTAAAAGTTCTCTGTTGTCAGCCTTCTTAACATATTTGTTAAGATTTTAAATATATACTATAGTGTTGCAAAAAATTACTAAGTGCCTAGTCTATAATAATATTAAAATAAATAAGACGCTCAGTAGAATTGAAATTTTAAAGAGAATTGTTTTTTCTACTGTTAAATCTCATTTCACGGATAATGTCAATTTTTTCATTTCCTCGAGTCTTTAAATCATTTTCCCGTTGTTAAAATCACTAGGGGTCCGTTTGGTTGGCTCTTTCTTTTTGCCTAGGCAAATGCCAAAAAGTTGACAAATATGAAATTTGCTCAAATTCTGGCTGTTTGGTTGCACAATTTGCGTAGGCATTATTTGCCAATGCACAACACCATCTATGCACAATATGTGGACAAATTTTGCTTATCTATTTGATTGAAAAATATTTGTCAACAAATTTGTCAACTTCTTAAACGGTTTTAAGGTTTTAAAATATAATTTAAAAATTGTTTTAAATAATTAAAAAACTGTTATGAATATTTAAAAAATGTTTTGCAATGTTTTTAAAACTGTTTTTAATATTATAAAAAATTGTTAAGAAAATGTTTCACAATTTTTTTTTAAACTGTACTAACAAAATATTGTAAAGACTGTTGTGAATACATTAAAAAAACAGTATTAAAGTTTTAAAAAATAATTTTAAAAACTGTTTTAAATAGTTAAAAAAACAGTTATAAATATTTAAAAACTGTTTTGTAATGTTTTGAAAACTGTTTTTAATATTATAAAAAAAATTTAAGAGAATGTTTTACAAATTTTTTGAAAAATCGTAATATAAATATATTGTAAAAATAGTTTTTAACATTTTTAAAAACTGTTTTGAATATAGTATAAAAACAGTTTTAAAGTTTAAAAACAAAATTAAAAATTATTTTAAATAGTTAAAAAAACTGTTGTGAATATTTAAAAATTGTTTTGTAATATTTTAAAAACTGTTTTTAATATTATAAAAAAATGTTACGAAATTTTTTTACAATTTTTTTTAAAAACCGTAATATAAAAATATTGTAAAAACTGTTTTTAACATTTTTGAATATAATATAAAAACTGTTTTTAAATAAATTAATTGGATTGACTTTAATTTTGCCTAATGATTGTTTGATAGACTCTTGTGAAAAAAACTAGGTAAAATCTGCCTAGACAAAATTTGCCTAAGCTAATTTTGTCATGCCCATTCCTTTATCATTGTCAACCAAACGGACCCTAATTTCTTCAATGAAATCCTTCTTGAACCGCTAGAGGACTATAGTAGCCTTTGGTTGTCTTTAGATAGACTGCAATGACCTCTGACAAGGTACGGGTGAGGATTTGTCAAGATTTGATGACTTCTCGCTGACCCCCCCAAAAGGGCAATTTTAGAGTAAAGGGCAATTTTGCCTTTCAAAAAGTTTGTGGAGTATTTAAAGATTTTTGGAGTGTCGTTAGCTACTCCCATATAAAAATTAAGGTGAATTAAATGTAAAAGACGTTTACTTCTCATGGACTAAACATTAAATTTTCTTTACTTTCTTGAGAATTATTTTCTGAGTTTAACATCCTTATTTCGTTACTTGATTCGGGATATTAAGTATTTAGTCCTATTTTTAAAGCTTCATTCGTAATCACTCCCATATTTTTATTTTTTTAGGTTTGGGTCCTAATTTAACAATAATGCAACAAGTGTCATTCTCGTCAGAAAAGAAGATGGGTGATTAGAGGGAGAGGGAGAGGGAGTTGCGAATAGGTTATGGATAATTATGGGACATACAATAATTTAAAAAATACATGAAATGGACGCCCAATAAAACTTTGAAAAAAGGACTAAAACCAAAGAAACAACTTGATCCATCATATTTTTTTATAGATCAACTGAGTTTGTTGTCATATTAAACTACCAAACAAATGTCAATTGTTGAAGGGGTTGCGATAATTTTGATCATATATATCTCTATATATGTGTGTGTGTGTGTGTGTGTGTGTGTGTGGACATTAATTGTACCTCCGATACCAAGCTCATTAGGGCTTGGGCTAAAAGTTCCCATTGGAAACAACTTTCTTCGCCACATGGGTCTTCACATCTCCTTCCAATGAAAGACAAAACCATGCGTCCCCCATCAATCATCTCTTCTGAACGCGACTTGAGAAACATAGAGAAATCCTTTTGGAACTGTGAGGAGTAGGAGTGTAGAACACTAATTGGGCTGGTCTTAGATATATAGATCTTTCCTTTGTTTATCTTGGTGCTAGCCTTACAATCCAGTGCTGCTGGAACCTGTTCATCATATACGTCAATATTTTACTTTGGTTTGAATGCATGTCATCATGTGAGATTTTGAGTTCTCATCATAATTGATCGTGCACCCTAAAATTTAGAGGATTTTTTACCAGTAGCTCTTGTTTGTTAACTATCTAATTAAATAGATCCTACACATATTTTTTTTTGGTTAAATAGGTCGCATTAGAAAACAGTCTCGTTCCATTAGGTCAATTTAAAAATGATATAGTAAATATTTACTACCTATGCAAATAGGCTTTGTAGAGGGGATTTTTTTAGGAGGATATACCAAATAGTCTCTCGAACTTTTTTTAATACACGTTTAGTATAAGCCTTTTTATTTTGCACCAAAAGTCCTTCACCATACCAGAAAGACATTACTATACCGCTGGTGCGGCGCTTTAAAAATAAGAGAATAAGGAACTTTTTGGTATAAAATAAAAGACTTGGACATTATTAAAAAATGTTTCGAGTGACTTTTTGATATTTGATCCTTTTATTAATGAGACAAATTAAGAAATATGTTATGAAAACATGACCTATTTCCAAAACTCCAAATTTTAAATCCATAGTATTTATATGCTTTGAATCCCAAAGTTAGATTTTTCAATAGGGGCTTTGTAAATTTATGATCTATTGTAATATGTATTTTGGAAATAATTCAAAAAATATTTTATTTATAGTTTTAATTCCTATTTTTGAATAAAGCCGCTGACACGGATCCATATTCATAAAACGTCAATCAATCATAGCATGCCACGTGTCCCTTTAATTTCAAAATAAGGACTAAAAATGAAAACGAAATGTTTAATGTCCTATATCCATAATCAATATTATTTTAAGTCCTAAAAGTACATAATCTATTTTCAATATGACAAAATGGAAGAGCTTGACATGTGATGTGTGTGTGTGTTTGTGTGTGTAGAAATGCACACACGCAAACACACACACACACACACTATATATATATATATATATATATGAGAATACGTAAGTCTTTTAGTACACCGTTAAATAAATATTGACTAACCAATTCTTCACATGATCCTTTAAAACGAGTCGAGCATGAAAAATAAAAATATTAACAGCTTTAAGTTTATTTTTACCACGCGAATATTACTAATGACTTGATATACTATTTTTTACTGGGTGTGTTTGATATATATATTTTAAGGGGGTTTTGAAAAAAAGTCATTATAATGGTCAAAGTGTATAAAAATAGGACACTCCATATAATTTTATAAATTTAGTCCATGTACTAAAAATTTCATGAAAAATGGTGAAAAATAGTGCCGCTGGCGCGGACCAAAAAAATAAATGTTATTGTACCACAGGGATTAGATGTATAAATGTTATTGTACCACAGGGATTACATTTATAAACTTGAAAAAAATTATCCTAAAAATCTAAATATAGGAAGGAACATGAACTTTACCTTAATTCTCTAATATTTTAACAAAGCTACGTCCCTTTTGGATAGTGTGGCAATATGGAACGTTATTTGATTCCTTAGTGGGAGGTTTTCCTTTCAACAATTTGTATTTGCATTAACTGAAAAGTTGGGGACTTAGAGCCCATGCTTGTGTTGGTTTGAAATTAAACTCGTTCATTTATTTTTTTATTATCAAATGGGTTATGCAAAGTCTATTTTAGATCAAGCGTGACTCAATGCAAATATATTTTATCCGCATGTTTCGCTTTAGATTTGGAAAAATATTAATAAATATTTCTCAGCAACTATAAACAATTTTCAACTTTTATTCAACCTTCGGATTTGGAAAATACTAACCAACGTTATTTTTTCGATCCAAGAAATATCCAAAAAATGAAGGGTGAGTGCAGTGAGTTCTTTGTCCGGCACAAAACATGGATAAACATTTTTTTCTCCTCTACGAGCAGTTTGAGGGTCAATTTATTGAATTATATTTAAAATTAGTAAAAAAACATTTTTTAAAGTTGATTTTTTTTTATATATGATGTTTAACCATTTCAAGGAACAATCCCAAAAAATCAATTCAAAATAAAGTTGTTTAGTATTTTAACCAAATTGAGTGAAAATATGTGCGTGTTATGAAGTTTTAAGGTGAGATAGTTTGACTGATTGTTATAAAATAGCACCTGAATTTTTTGGGGGGATAATATTAAATATTCATATAAATAAAATTAGCTCAAAAAATTATTTTTGGGTATGGATTGGTAAATTGTCCTTAATGCCTAGAGGAGACTACTCTCTCTCTCTCTCTCTCTCTCTCTCTCTCTCTCTCTCTCTCTCTCTCTCTCGGACTTACCTATATCATGATATACACATCACACCTAATTTTAAGTCCTAAGAAACTTTTTCTTCAAATTTTTTAATTTTCTCTTGCAATTAATCTTCTAATCAACCCATATTAAAAAAAAATACGTAAAATACATTTTGTAGCTATTTTTCAAAATTTCACAAAAACTGATGGCGCAGACACTTATAAATAAGGTATTTTGAACAGCATTTTGTAAAAATTTTAAAAATAGCTACAAAATGTATTTTAACTTAATTTTTTGAACATGTGTTTACTTAGAAGGGTAATTTCAAGGGCAAAATAAAAAATTAAAAAAACAGTTGCTTAAAACATAAAACTAGGTGTAATGCATGAATAATGTATAGAGCATTATTTATGTGAGTCTTCTTCTATATATTTGTTGTGTGTGTGTGTGTGTGTGTGTGTGTGTGTGGATAAATTGGCAAACTAACCTGAGAAAGCCAGTGGAGACTGGATGAGGAGTGCACGAAGTGAAGGCTGTTGTCAGGGAACAACCTCCCATAAAAGGAACCGGGTACTCCCGATATAAAACACCTTTCAAACCCGCCCCCTTTTTCTTCTTTCAATCTGTTATGAAATTCTGGCAATGACATAAAAATGACATTGAAATCATTACCTGGAAGATCATTCAAGCCTACCCGAAATTCCGGTAATGGGCGATCCATTTGTCGGGTCACGGCGTGAACAATATCAATTATGTCTGAGATAACCATCAACGTGTTTGGTCCAGATGAGCAACCCAGATCAGCAATGCCCATGCTCTTTGGGAAATTGTTTTTGATCAGAAGTTCTACCACAGCCTCCTTAACCATTGACTTAGCAACCGATATTATCTTCCTCTGAATGATAATTAAGCCATTTTTACGACTATAAAATTGCCTTACAAATGATTGACAAAACAAAGCTACATCCATTGATATTTTAAAATTGTCCTATTGTGATATGGAATATCCTAATTTATAGACCTACTTCACCAACTCTTGTAGCAGCTTTGTTGTAATTTTATATCCTTTTGTTATTTCTGTGTGGCACTAACTCAAACTCTATCTACATGCTTTAAGTTAGGAAATTGATAATATGTTTACTTCAGCCAAATATTTTTCTTTGTGAAAATGAATCTTCTTGCATAAATTCGCCTTTGAATACAAATGGGATAATCGTTAAAAAGTCCCATTGACTTGATCAATGTTCCAAGAGGTCCCTTGATTGAATCAATATGTCAAATGTTTTATTTTTTCCACTCGACGGATTAAAATAATTAACATACTCCAAAAATATCTTTAACAACTAACTACTTCATTTTTCGCAAAAAAACTCACCGAATCTTTAAAAGTCCATAACTTCAAATCTACAAGTCCAAAATTAAAAAAAAATTATATATTTACAACCTACTAATCCATATTCGATATTTTTTGACAAAAAAAATCGAAACAGATAAATTTGTTGTTTCTGTAAAACCTATATTTTTTTTCGAGAAAACTCTATTTTTTGGTGAAAACCCTTATTCTTCATCTCCAGCTATGGTGTTGCTGACGAGAGCGAGAGAGAGAGAAACGAGGAAAGAGAAACACTTCGGTGAGAATTTCGGCGAGTCTGGGGTGGGGTGGAGGTGGGCGTGGGACTGCTAAATTGAGTCTGGTTATATATTTCTTTTTAGAGAACAAGAGTAAGTAAGTTTAAAATGAATATATGTGAGGAGTACGTTTGTCGAAATACATAGAGTCTATCATGAAAAAAGACTAAATGTATAAAAAAAGTAAATAAAATATGATACATCGTTAATCGAATAAATAAGACTAACTCATAATTATATGGTACAAATATGTCTCTCTTTTCTCATATGAAAGCTATTAACAAGTTTGTTTTAATAATGACAAAGGCCTCACAACAATCACAACTTGGATGGTCGTAAGTTTTGAAATCCACACTGCACAACTTTTGTGAGTTCATGAGGGATTCTGAACAAGAAATTTAATGAAAAGGGACTTGTTTGGCTTGTATCTTTAAAAAAAATGCAAAAATGACGTAAAGAACGGCTCGGCTCTCCACTTAACATGTGTGTAATGGGTGAGAAGAAGGTTGATGTCTCTAAGACATCAAACTTTGATTTTTCATAGATGTGATTGATTAATCCCGCTAGAACAGACCCATTTTCATAAAAAATGTGGATCCGCATCACAAGAGTTGAGCAATCACATTTTTAAGACGTTGTCTTACAAACATTAAACTTTTTTTTTCGTAGCTGGTTCATCCTTTCATTTAGACATTACAGACATTGCCACCCTGTTTCATTAAATATGTGTACTTGGTATTTGGATGTCCGGATTTCATATAATTGATATTATTGTACTCGAAGTGTTTAGGTCTTTAAAAATTGCTTGATATTGCATGTAAATTATAAATAAAAATAAATATCTAATAATTAACTTGTATAAGTTGGTCACATACATTTATTACTTTTTTACACTTAACATGACATTCTACTGAAATATGCTAAAAGATAAATTTTTAATGTGCCCCTGATAACTACCATTATCTTAACCAAATCGTTTATGGTGAAACTTTACACATTCTTTATTTTTCGAACTATTAATATGTGATGCACATACACTTTAGGTATACAATTTTTTTCCCGCCAGATTTCCTGCTAAAAGATTAGTATCCTAAATCGGAAAGGAATCTGGTCATTTTTTTTTTTTGGCCAAACAAGGAATCTGGTCATTGCTGAGCCTTGAAGGTGGTGGTGGTCTGTGTACGCCACGACGAAGTGTGTTAATTCAATTTCAGATTTAGCCTAGTCTTCCATCTTTGGCATCCGAGTTAAGACACAATAACAAGTCCTACATTGAATAACTGCAGTTCAAAGTGGTTTACCGTATGTAACAGGGGTCATGCTGGAGAATGTACATAATAGGAGCCACTTTTTCTATTTGTCTTGCACTTACGTAGACATGCAACGTGGTGCACGCCATGTACCGTACATTTTGCCATTATTTTCGGTGTATTAATTAGTTTAATGTTTTAATCAATGAACGGAGTGATCATCATAACTATGAGTCAACAAATTAGAACTTCAAATTTCTTGACTTGGTTTGGAGCTCAAGCTTCAAAACCAATATCTCGTCCCAAAGTGGAATTTTAGAATCCCAAAAGAGACCAACATCTAGTAATGTAAAGATTTTCCAGGCTTATAGTTGCAATAGATCACTCCAAGACGCTTTCCAATTTTTTTTAGGGCATATGTCAAATAGTTTTTTGAACTTCTTTAATACATACATAGTTGAAGCCTTTTTATTTTGCACTAAATTCTTCACCATGTCAAAAAAGGTTTTATCATGTCGATGGTGCAGACCTTTAAAAATAAGAGAATAAGAAATTTTTTGGTACAAAATAAAATGCTTGGACTAATTGTGTATTAAAAAATACCCAATTATAATAATGGAAGAAATATTAGAGTTCTTGATACGTGATAATGGAATCTTAAAAATGAAAGATATTAGAATATGTTAAAAGTGGAATCTTAAAAATGAAATACTTGGACTAATTTTAACTTAAAAGTGGAATCTTAAAAATGAAAGATATTAGAATATGTGATAATGGAAACAAAAATGTGCTAAAAATATTAGAGTTCTTGATACATGGAATATGGGAGTCAATAATGTGAATAAAGATAGCTCATACGAAGAAATATTTGAAATAAATCATAATAATGGAAGAAATATCCTACAAACAAAGGAAAAAATTAAATTTGTACAATTTTGGGATACCAATATACGTGTACTTTCTTTAAATCGAGTTTGGTATAAAAATGAAAAAGTAAAAAATTAGAAATGTGGGATGGATGGACCATGGAGGATAATATTGTGATCGTGATAAAGATAACTGATTATGTTTAGCAACAATTTATAAAGATGAGAGATTATGTGAGGATATAAAAGGTAGATTACAAAATAAATGCATGGAATAAATGAATATTTTAATAAAGGGATATAAAAAATACAAAATGAAGAGTGTTATTGAAATTTTCTGCCTTAAATTCTCCCAAGATGGTTTCCCATTTTGGGTTTCCTCAAAGAGTGTTTTTAGATAATTAGAAAACATTTGGTCATTTTCATTAAGGATTATTTTGAAAATTGGACAGTAATCCATGTCTTAATGAAATACATTGAAATAAAATATGTTTGAAGGACTTTTTAATATTTCATTAATTTTTTTATTACGTGGGCCGAATAGCCCGGTTTCACATCCTTAGAAACAAGTTCAATTTGTTTTCAATGTGGAAAATATTATCGGCATAATTGAACAGACATGTACGGCTTATAAAGGTTGGGAAACAAAATACAAAGTATGGGGCAGCCTTGCAATACAAGCTATGGGAATAAAGCTTACCTGTACTTTTGAATTTTTGGCATAGCTGGTCTCTCCCTCCCCTTTGTTCATGTGAAGAACTTGTAAGATTTCCATCCCTCTCTCTCTCTCTCTCTCGCACAAACACAAACAAAATAAGTTTCAGTGAAGAGAACAGTGAAAGGGGTACTCCATTTATAGACGGCGAAGTCAAAACATGTGGTGCACATGGTTGGAGGAGTACTAAAACTAACCATACACCATGTGTCTCGAACTACATTACAGTGTGTTTCGCATATGACATAAGCACTTCATGTATTTTAAAAATGTGTTAAATATGTTTTGGGATGCGTACCATTACTTGGTCGGTAAATGTAGCATGTATAGGCCATACAATAAGTCGTGACTGGGGCACCTAAAAGGCAGAGTGGGCCAAAATTTGAAAATGAAGATTGTAGAGAAAGAAAATATTGATTGTTGGGGGCAAAGTAGTGGTCCACGTTGTTATAATTTGATTTGATTTATTTAGAAGGAAAAATTATTTTTAAGGGTTCGTTTGATTCGTGATGAAATATTTTTTATTGCGTTAAAATATAAATCATAAAGGTAAAATATGTGTTTAGTTGAACATTTAACACGGTGAAATAAAATGAATATGGTAAAAAGTGAGTGACAATTCATCAAAAGAATTGTCCAAGATTGCTAGATCGAGCACGCGACGTGCATAGTCTTAAGTCCAAGAGCGGGTTGTATCCTCTTCAACATTTCTACGACTTCTTTCCCTCCCCCTTTTGACTCCTTGTTCTCTTCCCAGATTTTCCTCCATACCTTCGCCCCCTTCCATTTTAAAGTATGGGTAAAGTGAATAATTTAACAGGCGAAAACAATGAAATTTATCTTATTACTAAAGTAACCTTTCTTATTTTCACTTACAACTATCACACTTTCATTTCTCCCTCTCAATTAATACGATCATCAAATATTCATTTAAAAAAAAATATTTTTTTTTAAATTTCATTTTTTATTAAAAAAAAATTTAAAAAATAATTTTTTTACATAATTTAAATAATAAAAAATTTTAAAAATAAATAAAAAGTAGAATAGCTATTCCTACACCCTTTTTAATATTTAAATACTAAAAGATCAAAAGACCCTCTATGCATATATGATTTGAGCAAATATAATCTTTTGCCCAAAAATCTATTACTTAAAAAAAAAGGTAATATTATGAAAAAAAAATAAAACATAATATTTTGAAAATAAAAATCCTAATATTCTAGAAAATTAAAATTTTAATATTCTGAAAATATAAAAATTATAAAAGTTATTTTTTCATTTAAAAAACATTATGTTATTTATAAAAAAACATATTACTTTTTATTTAAATGGACGTTGATAAAAAAAACGGTTTCGTTATTTATTTTAAAAAATGGACATTCTTTTTATCATTTCTAGTTAAAAAACTGTTTCTTTTATTTATTTAAAAAAATTGTTTCGTTATTTATTTTTTCAGTTAAAAACTGTTTTTTTTCTACTTTAAAAATAATCTTTTTACTATACAAAAAAATGGTCAGCGTCAGCGGTATGTATAGGCAGTTCGACCACTTATACATACCGTTATCGCGGACCAACATATTAGACAAAAATGCTCCGCACCAGCGGTATATATAGGTGGTCGGACCGCCTATACATACCGCTGCCGCAGACAATATTTTTTAAAAATAGTAAAAAGATTATTTTTAATATAGTACAAAAAAAACAGTTTTTAACCAAAAATAAAATTTGTAAATAAAAAATAAAACACTTTTTTAGAAAAGAGTTTCTTAAGAAAATAAATTTTACGTTTTATATACAGTTTTTTAATGAAAACAAATAAATAAGATTTTACGTTTGATAAACAGTTTTTTTTATATTTACTTATAAAAAAACAATTTTTTTATTGAAAATATAAATTTTTTTGTTTTTATCAAATGTATTTATTTTAGTTGGAGGTGAAAAAATTGGACATTTAGATTTTATAAATTTAAGGGCACAATTGTCATTTATTATTCAAAGGGTGTGGGAGAACATATAGAGGGTGTGGAAATATCTATTCCCATAGAAAAAATAAAAAAAAATAAAAAAATGAATATTTGTTTGGTGCATGGTAATGTGTTGGGAATTTAATTACTAATTGGAACGGTTTCATAGTTGAAAACTATTTTATTTTTAATTCTTTTAAATGGAACACTCATTTTTTTTAATTGGGATTGTTTTTTTTTCGATGTTGAAAACTTTTCTTTTAATTGGGACTGTTTTTTCATTGTTGAGAACTTTTTTTTTATTTTGGACTACTGTTTTTATAGTTGACTTTTGTTTTTAATTGTGATTGTTGTTTTTTACAAATGACAGTTTCTTTTTCATTGTTGGAATTTTTTTTTTAAATTGGGACTGTCTTCTTTTTTAATAAGGACTATATTTTTAATTGATACTGTTTTTTCACTTATTTGTCTTGCGTAGCCAAATATGACTAGTTGTGTGTGTGTGGGGGGGGGGTGATTATGTCAAATTTTAGTTTGAGGTAAATGCATATTTTTTAATGGCCATTGACACTTGTGTAATGAAAATCAAAATAGTTATGTGCATTTGAAGTATGAGGGTAATATGGTCATTTTATATTTTCACCATATTAATCTTGACCATCCAAACAACAAATGGCGAAAAAGTTAAAATTTTCACCTAGTGAAAACTCGACCATCCAAACGGAGATGATGAAAACAAAATCACCGCACTAATAATTCACCTTTTACTTTTAACACGGTGAAAAGTATTTCACCACGAACCAAACGGACCCTAAGTTGTTAAATTGCTCCTCTCTTGTTAGTTAAAAGTCTCCCATGGGTTGAAATTCAAGCAGTTCATGGAGTACTACTTCTGATAATAAACGAATGGTCGTAAAGGAAGCAGTGTACTGTGTGCTTAGATGCATTATTATGTGTTTTGATTGGGACATGAATGTTGTACCCATTATTACGTGAAATACGAGTATATTGATCCAAAAAATTAGCACACTATCTTTCATCCCCCACAAAGACATGGAGCAAGCTTTGTCGGGGTGCCCCTACCCAATTGAGTATGGTGTTGCCTATTTTGGATTCCCACTGCTTGTTGCAAGACTATAGACTATCTAAGGTAGTCCACAATGCGGTACTTCATTTCTCCTATGTAAGTCTAAACAATAAGGTGAGTTAATTGCTTACTGACATATTTTTAATAATTATTAGGTGGTTGATATATTCTGAAGCGTGTTAATTAAAAATCAATGTTAATTGAATATATATATTTCAATTAAATTAATTTTCAGTGTCTTAATTATCCTGTCATATTAAATCAATCTTCCAATTGTTAATTAATCATTAACTTTAGTTAAATGTATAATATGATTAAATATTAGTTTTAACCTTTTTATATTGTTAATCAATCCCTACCGTATATAGTATGATATTATCACAATGTCTTTAGGTCATAAGATTAGATTCGCAAACATAGCCCTTAATGTTTGGTAGGGGATTAATGGGGTTGCATATTATTTGGATTACATTCTTGTTTGTGGGAATGCAAGGGACTATGGTACATATTTGAGCCGAGATAGGGGTTACTAATGTCACGGTCATATCGGGTGACTACCTCCTAACATGTTTGCAATTAGTGAATGCGTATAAACTTGCAGATCCCTTACCCACCAGCTCCCACAATTGCACCAAATTTAAAAGGGGCAGTAAAGTAAGTAATTACGAAGTTACGAGCAAGTTGTGACATCGATTGGTGAATGTTGTCGGTCGTAGAACAATGAGCTAGTTGTACCCCATTGTACATGTAAATATGACTCTAGTGTTAGTCTCATTCTGTGTTCGACTGATACTACCTACTGATAATACGCAAATATTGCATATTTCATCCGTCGAACCTATGCATTCTAGCCTCCTCTGGTGCCTTAATCACTATATTTAAGCCCGTTAACCAGACAACCTCAGTTTATATTGTTAACATGCTATATGAGGTATAATTGGGCTTTTGTAGGTATTTAGGTACCAAGTATAGGATTCAGACGCATTCCACACAAATAGTTGTAGCCCACCTCGCAAGCTTCGCGTGGCCACGAATGGTGCTTGATTCCTAGTCCGTATGACGAAGTTACAGCGAATTGAGCGGAGATGGAAAGCATGCCAAAACAAGGGAAACTGTAGGCTGCCCTGCTTGATCGATCGATCGAGACTGAGGGTCGATCGATCGAGCCTTCATTTTCTGGCCACGATTTTAACAGTCAATCGATCGACCACAGGGGTCGATCGATCGATCCCCTGTTTTTCCCTGCAGATATTTTCTTTACTTTTCTTTCTTCTTTTCTTTTATTCCAACTTACTATATAAGCAAATTTTGGTTGTAATAAAAGAAATATACACACTCATAATCTGATATAGATAGTTTATTAGTTAGGGTTTGGTTTGGAGAGTTCATTTTCTCTTCTTCTTGGATTGAAAACCCATGTGGTGTTGTAAGATTGAACTCTTCACTTCCATTTCCATTAATATAGTTTATTCTTCATCTTTCCTTGCTTTTTAATTTAGCTCTCATGCTTTCTAACTAGTTTACATGCTTTATTCACATGCTTTGATTTACTTGCTTTGTAGTATAGTTTTATCGCGTTTATTCCTGTTTTCCATTTACCGCGTTTTTAACATGCTTTCTAGGTAATTTAAATTAGGTTGTGCTTGAATTGAACTCACTCGAGTTGACGCGTTGCTTTGCTTTGGTGATGGTGTTTACGGGTCTATTTCGGGTGCGTTGACCTAGTTATTACGCCTAGGGGATTTGACGGGGCATATCATGTATGTCCCGTGCTTACGACCTTTCGCGCGTAATTTTCGGGATATTTGTTGACGCCAAAATCTTATTAGGCTTTTATGATGATTTAGGGCGTAACAACCCTTGATTTAATTAACTGTCGAAACGAGACACACGTGTAATAACTCGTCGACCCATGTAACCATTTTATACTAATTAACTCGGGTGAGGGATATTCAACGCAACCTATAGTTCTACTCGCTTTCTTAATCTAGTTTCAATACCATTGTCTAGATTAACATTTCCCTTTATTCATATTTTGCCTTTTAGTTTGTAACCATCTTTTACACTTTTATTTCAGAGTATTAAATCACTTAAATTCTAGCAACTTGTCCCTGTGGATTCTCGATACCCGACTTACCGCTGTACTCACCAGTTGAGTATAGTCGTAGTTTAGGCTTTTGTATAGTTCAGGTGAGCCGAACATAAAACGACCGGCGCGTATGTGACTCTCGCGCCGCGGAAAAAACCCTGCCTACAAATGGCGCCGTTGTCGGGGACTAGTTTGTGTTAGACTTTATTTAATTTAGTATTTCATATTATTTCTTTCTATTTGTATTATTTGCTAACCTTTTTGCAGGACTTCTACATTTGAGCGCCTAGGAACGCTTCAATTATCCTGCTGCATCATCTTTGTGGAAGTCGCCTTCTCGAGCTTTTTTTGGGGTAAGCATGTCTTATTCTAACTTTTCTGATAATCCTAATGATAATTCTCAAAATTTTGGTAAACCTACGACTTTTGGTCAATACTTGCAATCCCAAAAAGTTGCAACATCTAAAATGACATTGGGTGAGTATTAAGAAAGTCAAAGTTTGGATTACAGCAATTTTGTGTATAATCATTCTGATTTTGGGTCGCAAGATCCTTATTATAAGAATTTTGAAACCAATTGTAATCATTTTCAAAATTCCTATGTTAATGATTTTGAGTGTAGTCCCGAGGACAATTTCCAAACCTCTAATTTTCAAGAATTCGCTCCTCGCCCTATGACATTCGGTGAGGGATTGTGCATGCTTGAAAATGAGAGGATTGAAGAACATTATCGGGAAGAAAATCGTTGTTGGGAACATCAGTTGGATTTACTATTTGAATCCGACGACGACTTTTCTTCGGAGACTGACGAAGTTGAGGACTATTTTGAACCAAATGAGGACTTCGTTCCTACTTTGGAACAAATCATCCTTGACTTGACCCACGGAATAGTAGAGAATGAAAATGAGGATGAAAAGGGCATGGTATCTATTTGCAATGAATTCGTTTCTTCTTTAATTTTTAAAGAAGAAAGTTTCATTGTAAACGATCCTATTTCTCCCGAAATTCAATTCTCAAGCGATGATCATTCATCGCCTGAGATTGAATTTCTTTCATCCCCGTCTTCATTATATGCTGTCGTACCAATTCGAGTACCCGATGAATCGGTTCAAAACTTTTTAGTTCCAAACCTTTTCATCGACGAGGAGTACTCGCTTGAGCCTCTTTCCATAACGGCATCTTTGCCCTCATGTGTGCTGCCTCCCGTTCTCGGGAGTTGATTCATGTTTTCTCGGCCCGCAGATGTATTTGTTTCCCATCCTATCCAAATCCCCCATCCTCCCTCCCAAAGTTTCAATCGAGGATGGTTCACTTTTACCGCCTTACACATGCCTTCCGTCTTTCGAACGAAATTCCTATTTTACGGGAGGCATGCATGTTCGGGAGGGTCCACCGTTGATCCGCCAAATTCAAATTGTGTTTTGAATGGACCCTCAAAAGTTTCAACTTTTAGTATATAGTTAATTACACATTCTAAGTGTAGGTTGTATATACTAACTTCTTCATTTTTATTTTTCTTAAATTTTAGTCTAGTGTAATTAGTTAATCTCTTTTTATTTCTTTTTGTATGCTTGGTTCTAACTCTTTTGTAGGTTCAACGGACTTGAATTTGCGGAGATATGCATCCCGGCACACATTTCTTAAGAAAATGATAAAAAAAGTCCCCGAAACAATTTTTCCCTTGTTTTTCACACGCGCATCCTCACGCATTTGCATTTGCATTTGTTTTTCTTTTTTCTTTTTCATTTTATTTTTTATTTTTTGTCGTGAATATGCGTGTGTGTTGCTCATTGTACATATTTTTATTTTTTTGGTTAGCATAGGCCTTTTTGTGTGTATATTTTAGCCTATGTATATATAATTTTATTTTTATTTTTATATTTTTATTTCATATTTATATATATATATATATATATATATATATATATATATATATATATATATACTTATATATACTATATAAATATATATTTTATATTTAAACCCCCCTTATTTCCCTGAATTGCAATTTCCCACCACTTTTTAAAAGGAAAGTAGTGTGCCTGGACCTGCTTGATCGACGATCGAAGGCCCAGGCTCGATCGATCGATCGAGCAGTTAAAGGCCGAATCTGCCTACTTGTTTCCCCACTTTTCCTTATTCTCTCTTCTCCTCTCTCAAATTGTTTCGTGCCCTAACTTCTCCAACACCACACTTCCTTATTTTTTCAACCCTTTTTCTACATATTCAAGGTATAATTCTTCCTATTTTGGCTTGTTTTTGTAGATTGTTGTTGATTTTTGTCATGTATTCCATTTTTTACCCCAATTTTTGACATATTTTGTGTGTGTTGCTCTTACCAGTGATTTTGTGTTGTTCCAACCCTTGTTTCTTGTGATTACTGATAAATATCCACTCATGAATACATGATTATTGCTCAATTGTTGTTTTGTTCATGAGTGGGGCTTGTTGGTTGGTTCAAACGGTATATTTCAACCTTGACACACATTGCGCACGCCAAGTGTTCGCTAAAATGCCCAAAACAGTTTTCAACCCCATTTTGGCGCACACTTAGGTGATTTTCATTCCTTGTCGCATTCAGACATTTTTATCGCAATGTTGCAATTTTTCACCTCGGTTTTGCGCACTTGCACCTCCATTTCAACTTGTGCACTAACTAACCATTAATTGTGCTTACAATTTTTTTGTATTGCCTAATTCTGGTTTTGTAGGTTGAAATGGCACCGAAGAAATACAGCTTTACTAGGTGCATGCCCGCCGGGGGCGTCGAGGGGTTCCGCTGCGGTCATGAGCGGGATTGGTTCCGCGCCCATTTGTGACAACCCGCTATCTGAAATAAAGGGTGGCCAACCCTATACCTCGATAAAATAGGAAATCATTGATAAATATCATTCTCAGCATCACTACAATATGCAAAGTATAAGGAATAACCACACTATATTCCAGAAAGCGGGTTATCAAAAACTTTGGTTTTGAAATAAGAAGAAAACTTTTTCAACAACCCATAGTAGGAAATAGAGGGTGGAAACCCCCCACAAGCGTATATAAGAAACCCAAATATACAAAAGGACCGAATGAAATGTCGGTCAATACTAACCATACAACATATAATGAGCTCCAGGTGTTACATAATAAATCCATTATACAATTACAACGGTTTGGGGCAACATGCCCGAATAAACTGATCATAACTAGATAACATAAAAGGAGGCGTCTACACAAAACATCCCGTGAGACCCGCACAATGTCACGGCTCCTCAAGACATACGGAAGGAAAGATCATTACGGGCGACCGTGCGGCGGAACACCTGAATGGATTATATATATATATATATATATATATATATACACAACAGGAAGTGAAAACCGGTCAGGGCCGGATATATGTGATCAATAGATAAACGACAGGTATGAAAATGATGCGCAAGTAAGCATGGATGACGGTCTAGCATGGTAACATCATGTAAGAAACTGAAACTAATAGATGACTATGTAGAATGAAGATTCATGTAAAGCAGAATTAAAAGTACTTATGAGCCTTTTACATCTTTCAACATATTTCGATTTAAATCTTCTTTTCCATTCCTTATCAGGAATACAATTATCCTCATGTGCTCTTTATGGCACTAATCTCAATAGCATGTTCTTTGTGGCATAAATTTTCTTTTTATGGCATTCATGTTCCATCGAGTCCAACTCGATAATTAGAATAGTCATAAATATAAATATAACGATTCTAAGACCGCCCGTCCGGGTTTCCCCACTGTGCGCGTCCCTAAATAACCATCATCTTCCAGGGCCTAACATAAGACAACCTGGGATCCTATCGAAATCGTCGGGAAGCGGCCATATGCCTGCGGGGTAGTCAAGACCACACCCAGAATCTCCTACCCATCGCAGAAAAATAAAACAAGCGCTCATATGGCCTAGGACTATATCCACCCTGCATTCATTAGCCAGGGGGCTTCACCTCTCGCACGGACTTCCCTTAAGATGGCATTTAGAGAGGTGTGTAACATCCATTTTATTTATTTCCATTACATGATTTAGTAATTTATCAATTACCTTATCAATATCCCATTTTAACAAATGTATAAGCTTAAATCGGGACTATACGTATTACGTACTGTCATAACATCCTCGATAAGAAGTTCAGACTCCAAATTTATTTCCAAAGCCTCCTTTAGGCTTTAACATAAACCCTCAAGTCAAATCTAACTCAAGTTAACTCCTAAGGTCTCCAAATTGACCTAAAGATGTTCTAGACCCTTATAAAACTACCAGATAAAAGTAATGCCTAAACATCACTTTAAATTCCCCCTTAAAAGAACCCTAGATGAACCCTTTCAAGTCTAGGATGTCGACCCCACTCAACTAATACTCTAAAACCCTATGTTTACTTCATTTAAGAAGGTCCCTAATTACTAATCCTAAAGAAAAAGGGTTAAAATTTAAAAGAAAAATTTTGGAAAAGTGCAAGGCTACCGAATCGATTCGGCCAGAAAATTTGAGTTTCTGAAAAGTTGCCGAATCGATTCGGATGGAAACCGAATCGATTCGGTCAGAAGGTTTAGGTTTCTGCATAACTGCCGAATCGATTCGGATCAATTCCGAATCGATTCGGTTCACAAGACCTGGGCACTGGACCTAACCGAATCGATTCGCCCAGAGGGCCGAATCGATTCGGGCCTGCGATTTTGCCAAGAATTTGCTATGGAGTCTTGGACTCCATTTTCTACCCCAACTCAGATTTCTTCAAACCAAACTTATATACCAACATCAAGATAACATCAATGATGCTATTAACCATCTTAAGCCTCATGAATCATCCTAATCATCTTTGAATGAATCAAAACCCATAAATACATAAGGAAAACCCTAAGTTTGATAAACCAAAATCAATACATCATTACCATAGCAAATCATCTATCTCAAGACACAAATAGCAAGTAAAAACTTGCCTTGATTCAGCAAATTGCAGGTCTCTTGGTTGTAGAAGCAAGAATCTCTCTCAATCTCCAAATCTCCAATCTTTCTCTCTATTTTTCTCTTTCTCTCTTTAGGTTTAGGAAAGGAATTAGGGAAATTGGAAGACTTAGAAAGCTTAAGTCGTGACCTAAGACAAATATCCCACTAAATTAACTAATAGTGTGATAAAATAATACGCAACTGCATAATTAAGGCACAACCAGTCAAAAATGCCCAAAACTACAAAATACAATATGGTACATTATTTTGACTATTTCGCACATTCCGGAATCAACTGCAACCTCCAAATTATCATTTGGACATTTTAAAATTCAATTTAGGTTCCTGTCTCATAATTAAGCCAAATATAATTTTGAATTCAGATGATATTAATAAGCATGACATAGCAATATGTACCCATAAATATGATAGGTATGCAAACTCATGATAGATACCAACTTTTCTACATTGAATTAACATTCAAATCATAACCCAACACTTGTCTTTAATTACTATACTAAGTAATTACTATAAAATACGGTCTCATAAGCGAGGGTTATTACACCATTTTCACACATCCGAGCGTCCGCTTGGATATCATTTTGTGTGGGACATTGAGGATATACCGAGGGAGGCGCGTGTTCTTTTGCGCCGTCAAGGGTGGGAGCCCTTTCTCGCTACTAACGGGCGCATCAATGAAGAGCTACTCCGGATTTTTATGCGACGTTAGTTGAGGTAAAGGGGAGTGGGCCGACTATATATGAGGCGATGGTCCGTGGGGTGAGGATAACGTTCAGCATTTCTGATTTGGCAGATTATATGGGTGTTCCACACCCCGCGGACGCGATCAGTTTCATGGATGGGACTATCTTCGGCCGGGGGACATTGATAGAGGCTCTTGCACTGGGTGAGGCATGGAAAAAGGGTGCCTTTCACTCGAGGGTGATGGAGGACTTACCGAGGTTATTGCACTACATTAATGTCCACTCTTTCATGGTGACGAACAACGGGTCAGAGGTTCGTCACAAGCATGCCGCATTGATCTACACGATGATTAATGGTTTGGCCAATATCAGCTTGCCCAGTATATTTCTAGACATGATGTGCGCGACATCTAAAGAGATCGCCTGGAGATTTTCCCTTCCCTTTCCTACCCTCATTACGAGGATATGTTTATCACACGGTTGTCCTGAGTTTGACGCTGACCGTAAGCATGAGTCACTCGGGCTTCTCTCCAAGGACAATATTTCAAAAATGCTAAAGCATGAGTGTGGGCAACCGGGCGGAAAGAGATAGAGGGCGGAGGTGGCTGATGAGGAGGACGAGATACAGGAGATGGAGACTGGTGAGGGTTCTCATGCACCGCCACACACTGATGATGATGCCCACTTTGTGGCATTCCAGGCCGTGCAGGACCAGCGCTGGGAGGAGACCCAGCTCAGGTGGGCTACATGGGAGTCCTGCCTGGACCAGTTGCAGGACGAGCAGCGGCAGCAGTGGGCACAACAGCAGGCTCAGCTGGAGCAGTTTCACGCCGAGCAGCGACAGCAGTGGGCCATGCAGAGGCAGGCGAGGGCACAACATAGACAGGACTATCGGATGATGCAGCGGATGATGAGAGATCTTTATCTGCAGCGCAGTGATTCCGACACACCGTTGCCTCCTCATTTTCAGCACCCCTCTGATCCCAGTGGTTTCGGCCACTAAGCTGTTGCTGTACTGGGTTATTTTTTGTATTCTGGGATCGGATATTATATTGTACTTTTTATTTTATTTTTATTTGTATTTCTTTTATTTCACTAGTTGTAATGTATTAAGTGTTTTTGTATTGAACTTATGAAATGAGAAATGAAAATGTAGTTTGTGGTTGTTTATTGGATCTTGATGTGTGTGACCTTCCATTTTATAAAATCAAAAAGTTCACCATCAATTTATCTAGTATTTGCACTTCAGCCCCTCTATATTATTGTGACTTGTGACATAGATTCTCTTAACTTAATACATCGATACATATTCTTCATATGCTTTATACTAACTTGTTTTGCAGCTTCATTTGGACTTGTACTTATGGAGATCGCTCCACATTTGGGTAATATCATTCTTTTCCTAGCTTTGTGTTGTGTTCTTTAATGGACGCATTGGGGACAATGCAACATTCAAGATAGGGGGTGTAGGATATTCTATCCATTTTGCTGTTTAGTGCTTGGATTTGATTACAATTTGGTTACAAAGCATGTTTTTGTTAAAAATTTAAAAATTTTCAAAAATATTTTCTTTCTTTTTTCTCCTTTATTGGGCATTTTGCCCTTGTTTCCGATGATAAATTTTAATAATTGCTTGATCAAATAGACAATTCAACGATGCATGTTCTCGATTTTAGAAGTTATTAGATTTTAGTCCCTAAATCATTGATATTATGAATAACTTCATGAATTAAACTTTAATCCGTGAGCACATGCACCATTCTTGTTATATTGACGTGGTTTAAGATTTTTATAACTCGTTATGCTTTTGCTGCATTGTATATACTTACACCGAGTGAGATTAGAGACTTATCTTCATTTGTGAGTGTATGCACCTTTCTTTCCTCTTTGAAAACGTTACAATCGTTGGTAATCTCTTTATTCTTTCATTAACCGTTCATTAATTGAGTTCATACTTGAAATGTGTTACTTGAGCATGATTTTCATATGTTGTTTGACTCGAGAATTGTGTTAACTTTTTTAAATGATCATAGGCCATCTTTGTATATCACCCATATGACCTTGACCTCACCCTTTATATGTTCCCTAGTCAACCTACTTGAGCCTAAATACTAGTATTTCTTTTCATTACCCAAAATCCCATAACCAACTCCAAATTGGAGTTTTATACCATACATATTACCTTACATACCCTTGTTTGGATTGTTGCTTGGGATTGGATGATATTATTGTATTGTGGCTGCAATTTGAGCATGAAAAGAGTAAGAAGTGAAAAGAAAAAGAGTGAAAAAGAGAAAGTTGAAAACAAAAGAAAACAAAAGAGAAAAAGTGAGAAAAAGGAAGAAAAGAAAAAGAAAGAGAAAGTTGTTTATATTGTTTGTAGTGTTTCAATAATCCTTGTTACTCTCTCGATTGTTATATCTAATGCTTATTTGGACATCATTTGTCCAATTTTGAAATTGCCAACTTTTTTCCATTATTCCGAGTTTCATCCCCAAACACTTTGAATCCGTATATACATCCCTTTCATTTCGTACCCTAACCTAGCCTACATTACAACCCCATTAAAGTCTTATGTGATCTTAAGTTGATGTAATTCAAATGTTTAAATAGTGTTGATAATCTGTGAAAATGCATTTCGCCTCTTTTTTATGTGCGGTATCCTTTCACTGAGATTGCGATTTTTATTTCCTATATAGCGTTCTTCAATTGTGACATGTGAACGGCCTAGTTTCCTTTTACATTTACTCCTTATGCCCGCATGTCCCGTGTGTTACCTCCCTGTTTCAAGTGAATTCATTTGATGAGTGTGATGCCCGTGAGGATTGACTTTTATGCATGCTTTGATATTTAGTATCCGAGTTATTTATGTTTTTCGCCAAATCATACTTTGCATATGCTCACTCCCCTCCCACATGTTAGAGTTTCAATTCATTGAGGTGCATTCGATAATGTTAATAACAACGGACTTCTCACGCGAATTCGTTTGCTATGCTAATAACATATTGAAATCTTGTTCGCATTGATGAGTTTGTCGTACTTGATTAGGCATATTTTGAGAAAACTTTATGATGTTTGTGGGTACCATCACTGAAAACCCCTCACGAGACGACACTCGTCCACTAGGGTAACCTAAGGGTTTAACGGCTTATTGCATACGCTAAATGCAATCGAATCGCCCGCGAAAGTGGATTTATGCTTTGATACCATATTTTTGTACTTTTCTTATTTTGGTTTACTTGTTCTTCTTGTTCCATCCTATTCCATTGCTAGGGACTAGCAATGTGTAAGTTAGGGGGTGTGATAATACGCAAATATTACGTATTTCATCCGTCGAACCTACGCATTCTAGCCTCCTCGGGTGCTTTAATCACTATATTTAAGCCCATTAACCAGACAACCTCGGTTTATATTGTTAACATTCTATATGAGGTATAATTGGGCTTTTGTAGGTATTTAGGTACCAAGTATGGGATTCAGACGCATTCCGCGCAATTTCCGTACGCAACCACACGTTCAAGGGCATTTTAGTCTTTTTATACATTGGTCACCTGGCCCAACATCTTCATGAAAGTTGTATCCTTCCTCGCAAGCTTCGCGTGGCCGTGAACGGTGCGTGATTCCGAGTCCGTATGACGAAGTTGCGGTGAATTGAGCGGAGATGGAAAGCATGCCAAAACAGGGGAAACTATAGGCTGCCCTGCTTGATCGATCGATCGAGACTGAGGGTCAATCGATCGAGCCTTCACTTTATGGCCACGATTTTAATAGTCGATCGATCGACCACAAGGGTCGATCGATCGATCCCCTATTTTTCCCTGCAGATATTTTCTTTACTTTTCTTTCTTCTTTTCTTTTATTCCAACTTACTATATAAGCAAATTTTGGTTATAATAGAAGAAATATACACACTCATAATCTGATATAGATAGTTTCTTAGTTAGGGTTTGGTTTGGGGAGTTCATTTTCTCTTCTTCTTGGATTGACAACCCATGTGGTTTTGTAAGATTGAACTATTCACTTCCATTTCCATTAATATAGTTTGTTCTTCATCTTTCCTTGCTTTGTAATTTAGCTTCCATGCTTTCTGACTAGTTTACATGCTTTATTCACATGCTTTGATTTACTTGCTTTTTAGTATAGTTTTATCGCGTTTATTCCCTTTTTCCATTTACCGCATTTTTAACATGCTTTCTAGGTAATTTAAATTAGGTTGTGCTTGAATTGAACTCACTCGAGTTGACGCGTTTCTTTGCTTTGGTGATGGTGTTTACGGGTCTATTTCGGGTGCGTTGACCTAGTTATTATGCCTAGGGAATTTGACGGGGCATATCATGTATGTCCCGTGCTTACGACCTTTCGCGCGTAATTTTCGGGATATTTGTTGACGCCAAAATCTTATTAGGCTTTTATGATGATTTAGGGCGTAACAACCCTTGATTTAATTAACTGTCGAAAAGAGACGCACGTGTAATAACTCGTCGACCCATGTGACCATTTTATACTAATTAACTCGGGTGAGGGATATTCAACGCAACCTATAGTTCTACTCGCTTTCTTAATCTAGTTTCAATACCATTGCCTAGATTAACATTTCCCTTTATGCATATTTTTCCTTTTAGTTTGTAACCATCTTTTACACTTTTATTTCGGAGTATTAAATCACTTAAATTCTAGCAACTTGTCCCTGTGGATTCTCGATACCTGACTTACCGCTGTACTCACCAGTTGAGTATAGTCGTAGTTTAGGTTTTTGTATAGTTCAGGTGAGCCGAACATAAAACGACCGGCGCGTAGGTGACTCTCGCGCCGCGGCAAAAACCCTACCTAATCACCTACCAAATGTGGGTGTATTGTTTAAATGTTGTTTAATTGTAAATATTTTTTTATATGTCGAATTAACAATATTTGTATGAGATGTGAAGAGTAACATTTAGGGAAGCATGTACATTCAAACTCTTAATTACATCATCATTTGTATTTTATAGCATGCGATATCGTCCAACAACGTTTGTAGCACTATTAGGACCTACAGATAATATGAGATCCACTTTATTCGACCATGGACGGTATTATGCGGAAGGTGCCGTCGAAGCGATGATACTAGACGGTCTAGTGCATCCTGGATTGAGGCTTTCAACTTTCAATATGTGCCATAATTTCCATTATATATTGAATTAAAAATTAATTTCCTTTCGCTGCAAAACAATTTATTCAATTTTAATGCCCCCTTCTTTTTAAATATAGAAGAGATAAGAGAATATGACAAAAAAGTTGAGGGCTTGGAGCTACTTGTTGATAACATATCGAAGATCTACAATAAAATGGAAAAAAGAAAAGTGGGGCTAGGATTTTATATTGATATAAACTAGAATACAATATAATGAAAATGAGGAAAAAGAATATATGTCCTACTACAATCACCTAACACTAAAATAAAAGGGAAAAATACAAAAGTACCCTTAATGATAATTAAAACTCTAATTGCCCCTCTCAAACTCATGATCCTGCAGCGAGAAGAATTGAGAGTTTGCCAACCAAAAACCAAAAATGCTGAACTGGATGAGACTTCGTAAAAAATCAGCTGTATGTGTGGAAGACGAAACAAAAGTCAAAGTGATGAAGCTATGCGTAATATGATGAAGTGTGATATGACAGTCAATCTCGATGTGCTTATTCCTCTCATGAAAAATCGAATTGTGAGCAATCTGAATAACACTCTTATTATCACAGTACATAGGAGTAGACTGAGAGAAAGATAGACATCCATATCTGCAAGTAACCGACATAGTCAAAGAATCTCACGAGAAGTAGAAGACATAACATGATACTCAACTTCCGTGGAAGACAAAGAAACAACAACTTGCTTTTTGGTTTCCCAAGAATTAAGAGAATTTCCCAGAAATACACAAAATTCAATAACTGACTTGCGATTTATAGGATCACCAACCCAATTAGCATCAGAGTATGCACACAACTCCAAATAAGAAGATGGAGGAAGTAAAAGACTCTAAGACATGAGAAAGATGAGAGTGCCATAAATAAAAGCTAGACGAATCTGAACTCAAATGAAAGGATAACAAGTCAACACTGGACGTTGCAACCGTTAGTACTTTGAGTTTCTCCACGATGTATAATCTCCCCTACCTACGTCCTGTCCCAATCACCTTCTGTGAATGTGGATCCTGCACTTGACAAAAGGTAGAAGAAAAGAAACCTAGTAACCACCATCACATATTTGACCAACAGAAATTGACTGAGAGGAGGCTACGAAGACCTAGTATATATTAATATTAAAATCAATAAGATGCTCAATAGAATTGAAATTTCAAAGAGAATTATTTTTTCTACTGTTAAATCTCATTTCACGGATAATGTCATTTTTTTCATTTCCTCGAGTCTTTAAGTCATTTTCCCATTGTTAAAATCCCTAGTTTCTTTAATTAAATCCTTCCTGGACCAGGGTCGGAAGAAATTACCTTCCCTGACTGAGTCTTGAGACGAATCTCCTCGGCTAACAACTCGTGAACAACAGAATCAACAGTTGGAAGTGGTCTACGGTGAAGAATCGACCCATGAAGACCCTCAAAATCATCACGCAATGCCATTAGAAATTGAACCAGGCATTGTTTCTCCCTATTGGCAATATATGGTGCAAAGGCCAGCAATTTAGCTGACTCTGTGTGCGCCAACCGATCCCAAAGATCCGTTATAGAAAAATAAAACTCCTAGATACTCAATTTTTTTGCTCAAGAGCCCGAATATCACACTCCAACTGGTATCTTTTTATGAAATTAGATTGTGTATACAATCTTCCCAAATGATCCCAAACATCCTTTACATAATCATACATAGCCAATTGCATACCTATAGAAGGTGCAACAGAGTTGTTGATCTAAGTGATGATTTTTAAGTTGTTTGATTCCCATGCATCGAACAATTCTGCATATTTTTCAACGTTCGTCTTATCGTCAGACTTACTCAAATCTCCATTAATTTAACCCTAAAGCTTATTCCCTTTCAAAAAATTCTTTATAACATAACTCCAATACTTATAATTTTTCCCATCTAATCTGACGCTAATTGATTGTAGCGAATCATCTCTTTTACCGACCATTGCAAAAATAAACAATGAAAGAGTATGCAAGTGGAACCAAATCCAAAGAACTAAATAATTAATCGAACAAATAAGAGGAAAATGATCATCAATACCTTCAAAACAGTCGAGCGAATAGAAAAAGTACCTCTGATACCATGATAACATATCAAAGATCTATAAAATGTTGTATCCGCGGACAGTATTGATGAGATTAAGCTTTGATCCCGCTCTGATATCATGATAACTTATCGAAGATCTACAATCAAATGGAAAATAGAAAAGAAGGGATAGGGTTTCATATTGACATAAACTAGAATACGATATAATGAAGATAAGGAAAGAGAATATATGTCCTACTACAATCACCTAACAATAAAATAAAAAGGAAAAATACTAAAGTACCCTTAGTGCTAAAAAAACTCTAATACTTGTAACTTAAAATCACACAACATCAGTTTTATCACGCCATGTGTCATGCCAACACGAAACTTTTATGTTTTGAATTTTTATTTTTCCTATCACATTGACAATTTTGCATATTACTTAAGAGTATTTTTTTCATGCACATGCAGCGTATTAACATGCGAAGGTATAAATCAGCAAAATAGAATATCATATGGCAACTATGAAACAACCCTACAAATCAATTTTTGTTAGGTTGCGTTTATTTTTTTTAATCTTAAGTCTGAATTTGAATCTGATTTAGTTATTTATTTTTATGTTTGAAATAATGTATTAGATAGATTCAGATTCAATGTTAAGATTCAAAGATAGTTGTTGGAACACGAGGCCCCCAATTTTTAGATTTTACTACAAAAATTAATTTCAATCTCCTTGATATAGATATGCGGAAGCGAGATGGTTCAACTTAAACAAATTTTAATTTATCTCAAATTAAAATTAAACCAAGTGAAATGTGATGAAACACACACTTATGTTAATTTTTCTTAAACACAATTAATTTAACCCAAGTCATAGAAATTTGCCTAGGTCATATTTTTAATATTATCAAATTAGGCCAAACCAAATTTAACCAATTAAATTAATGACTTTAACTAAATTAACATTTACCCAAATTCATGTTAGCACCAAATTAAACAAGTAGTGATTAAAACCAAATTTTAGCTTTTTACCTAAGTATGCGTTCTAGGTGATTTTGCAAAAGATAAAATAAATAAATAAACCACTACGCCGCGATGTACGAGAAAAAACCAACAACGGAAAAAAATCTTGGACGGCCCTAGCCTCAAATCCACTAAGTACGATTTTACAAATACAAGACAGTAATACTTACAACACTCGACTTGGCTCCGTCCAAACCCTGATGCTTCTTCTTGTATACACCTTTTCTTAGCGAATAACCACGGAGCTCCATCGCGGTCTCGGAATCCACCGATCGGACTTTTTCGATCATCGCCACCCAAACAAGGAGCCTTTCTCCAAGTGGGTAAGTCAATGCAAATGAACTTCTTCTTTGTGGGATTTAGAAGCAAACCCAAACTTCTCTTCAACTTGGTAGAGAAAAACCAGGTTCCAAACACTCCAACCAATGACATATATATTGAAACTTTGAATAAACAAACTATGGGTGTGTAAACCTTGATTTTGTTCCAAGGATTAAAACATTTTAATAAAAATTCAAGGGGACTTTTTCTTTGGAAGAATTAACTCTCAAAACACTCTAAGTGAAGAAAAGGTTATGAAAAAGTCTTCTAAAAAATGTTGTTCCCACACTAGTTAGATCTGTCAAAAAGTTAGTGGGGAAAAGTGGAAAAACTGCCCAAAAAAATATTCCCGTCAAATCTCGTTCGAACGAGATTTTTCGTTCGAACGAGCCTTCTAACGAAGTTCCAATGTATAAAAGTTGAACTCGTTAGAAATCTCGTTGGAATTCTCGTTCGAATAGCCTTTTCGTTCGAACGACAGTTTGAACGATGTTCTAGTGGCCAAATAGGGAACTCATTGGCAAACTCGTTCGAACGACTTTCTCATTCGAACGACAAACTCGTTTGAACGACAATTTCGAACGAACTTCCAGAATGTTTGAATTTTGATTTTTAGCCCAAAATATATATTTTAAAGTTTTAATGAAACTTTCTGAAAAATAAACAACAGTTTAAAATAAACTTACACCCGTATAAATATTGTTCCGAGCTCCTATATATATTAAAATGCATCCATACCTTAGGAGTAATGTAACCATGTTGATGACGTAGAAACGAGGCACAATACACACGGTATTTGATGAATCTTTAATATCTTGGCCGCTACGTCTTCAACTAACACGTCATAGGCTTGAATGGATACAATTTAGAACTATCCTATAAATTAAACGTTTTTGTTCGAAATTGAGCCAAAACTACATTAAGACTCAATCGAAGAATTGTGTCCTTACAAATCTCCCCCTTTGGCTATTACGGGACAAAAACTAAATAAAAATCCTAAAGGGCCGTCAATCTCTACTAAACTCAAACATCCCACCCAAACTTGACTCAAAACCCAAGGATCACTATCTTTGCCGATGAAGAAAGTTGCCATATATAGAAAAATTCCTGAACACTTAAGCAAACACATTAAACGCATAGGGAATATTAAAATATTAAATACATAAAGACTCCCCCTTAATTAATTCTTCCCTTTATCAAACTATGATTAACCTAAGAAGATAGCTACTCCCCCTAAGTTAAATCTCCCAAACTAAGATATGATTATAATAGGTTTAATAGTGCGTAAAGTGATGAGAACATTAAAGCACATGGGCAACAAAATCATAACTAATCCAACAAATAATAATGGATACCAACTAAGATGCAAGAAAATGATACCAATATGATACATAAAGTATTAAGCATGTGATATCAACACAAAAATGCAACTACATAGATACCAATTATGAATTAAAGCATAGATGGACTAGAAAGCAAGGCAAAGACATAAAAATATCATATATATACATAGACTAAATATACCAATGATGCACATGAAAGTATATATAGATATAAACGTACAAATGACACAAACACTAAATCACATAAGTTTTTCCACACTCTTATAGCATAAATTTGTCAAATGGAAACGGAAGTGTTGGGGTGTGAACTAGTAACAATTAAATTTAAACCCAATCACTTAAAACATGTTCACGGAGTTCTCATTTGATTGCAAACTTCATCACATTTGAATATAACCTCATGTGACAATATAGATTGAACTCAATGAACAAACATACACAATGCATACAAGCCTAGCATGTTGATGATTCTACAAACCAATAGAGTCATGACATTGTAAGCGCGACTATGATAAATGGACATTGTGCAAACCGTTGATATACCATCCAAACTCCCTCAATAAGCATATATATTTTGAAAGAATATGTCAATTAAACATACGCCTTGGCAATTATTTTTATTTTTAGTGCCATATTTTCTTTTAGGCCTTTGGACCACATATTTCTTTTAGGTCCAAATAAATGGTGGCTTACTATTCGCAAATGATAATAAATCCTTTCGGAGCCCTTCCCCGTGAACATTTATGTATAATATTTTTATTTCTCAAAAATCTCACGTGCAACGGATTTTGACATGTACTAGTCCTCCTAGGTCACAAATATGTAGATGACAATATTAGTAGGAGAACACCTCACAAAGCTCCAATATAACATGTGACGATTAAATTTCAAAAGAGCTCGTGCATGTGTGAATTGAGGTATATAAAAATAGAATCCATTTAAACAACATTAAATCCAACTACTCCATGTAAGCATAGTAAAGAACATAATAAGGAAAGATAATCTAAACCAAAAGTTCTAGCCACATGGAAGCGGAAAAAATGGGATTCAAACACAAGTATATGCCACATAAAGTGTGTCAAGCTAAAATACACACACAAAAAAATCTTTTTGAGTTTTTAAAAATTTTTAACCAAAAATAAAAAATGTACTCAAAAGGCACACAAAAATCATTTGAATTTTTCATTAAGCATAAATTACCAAGAGATAAAATCCAAATGATAAACAAAAATCTTTTTGTATTTTTCATTTAATGCATAGTAAAATGAAAGAAGTATAATACAAAAGATAAACAAAAATTATTATTCTAGCAAGTGATTAAGCATGGAGGATAGACTAGAAAATGATTAAGAAGCATACAATTAGCATAATAATATTGCATGTAGTACAAAAGCTAATGTATGCAAATAAAACTAACACATTCAACCTTTAAATTTAGCAAGGGAGGTTTCATGTGAAAGTAAATGAGAATCAACAAATCTAATATCTAGCACGTCTGAAACTGATTTCCGAACCCATATAAATGTATATTTAAAATGATGGGGTTTGGGAACTAATGAAATGCTTGACATAGACTTCCTAGGACTTATTTTAAGATCAAAACAAAATGACTTAAGATGACATTTCCTACCACAATGCAAGCATATGTAAATATGAGAAATGTTACCTAAGGTGTGACCTTTTCTAAAGTCTTAATATATATAAGTTGACTCTCTAAAACAAACAATAATCTTAGCTTTAGCAACGAAAGTATTTGAACAAGATGAGCTACAACCATTATCACAACTACTCGAGTCTTGTAAATCATTTTTCATTTTTAAAATTTCGGACTCAAGTAATAAATTAGAGTTCTCAATTTTACGGAACTCCTTCTTTAAATTTTCTATGACTCCTTAAAGGTTATCACGCTCCCCCTCAATGCGAGCAAACTTGTCCCTAAGAGTCTTTTCACGACTATCACTCTCTTTCTTGGACATTTCTAAAATATTAAAATTGTGGTTTATATCCATGAGCTTTTCACAAAAAAATGTCTTTTTGAGATATCGAGGTTTGCAAAAGTTCAACTTTAGCTTTAAAACAAAAAATTTCATTTTCAAGAAATTTAATTCTTTTTACAAATCTCAAATTTAATTCTCTTAATTTTTCATTATACTTATTAAGCTCATTAAATTCCTCTCGAATAGTGAAAACTTCATTATCATTAGAAATGGACAAATTATCATTAAAACGTCCCATCGAGAGATACAAAAAATGAGAGTGAGTAACAAAAATGAACCACCTAAAAAAAATACAAGGAGCACAAAAATTATAGAAGCCGAAAAATGGATCTTTAATGTGATAAATTAGCGCTCCAGTTCTGATACCACTTGTTGGAACACGAGGCCCCCAATTTTTAGATTTTACTACAAAAATTAATTTCAATCTTCTTGATATAGATATGCGGAAGAGAGATGGTTCAACTTAAATAAATTTTAATTTATCTCAAATTAAAATTAAATCAAGTGAAATATGATGAAAAACACACTTATGTTAATTTCACTTAAACACAATTAATTCAACCCAAGTCCTAGAAATTTGCCTAAGTCATATTTTCAATATTATCAAATTAGGCCAAACTAATTTTAACCAATTAAATTAATGACTTGAACTAAATTAACATTTACCCAAATTCATGTTTCCACCAAATTAAATAAGTAGTGATTAAAACAAAATTTTATCTTTTTACCTAAGCATGCGTTCTAGGTGATTTTGCAAAAGATAAAATAAAAAAATAAACCACTACGCCACGATGTACGAGAAAAAATCCACAATGGGAAAAAACCTCGGACGACCCTAGCCTCAAATCCATTAAGTACGATTTTACAAATACAAGACAGTAAGACTTACAACACTCGACTTGACTCCGTCCAAGCGCCGACGCTTCTTCTTGTATACACGTTTTCTTAGCGAATAACCACGGAGCTCCACCACGGTCTCGGAATCCACCGATCGAACTTTTTCGATCACCGCCACCCAAACAAGAAGCCTTTCTCCAAGTGGGTAAGTCAATGGAAACGAACTTCTTCTTTGTGGGATTTAGAAGCTAACCCAAACTTCTCTTCAACTTTGTAGAGAAAAACCTGGTGCCAAACACTCCAAGCAATGATATATATATTGAAACTTGGAATAAACAAACTATGGGTGTAAACCTTGATTTTGTTCTAAGGATTAAAACATTTTAACAAAAATTCAAGGGGACTTTTTCTTTGGAAGAATTAACTCTCAAAACACTCTAAGTGAAGAAAAGGTTATAAAAAAGTCTTCTCGAAAATGTTGTTCCTGCACTAGTTAAATCTGTCAAAAAGTTAGTGGGAAAAAGTAGTGGGAAAAGTGGAAAAACTGTCAAAAACTGCCCAAAGGAATGTTCCCGTAAAATCTCGTTCGGACGAGATTTTTAGTTTGAACGAGCCTTCTAATGAAGTTCCAATGTATAAAAGTTGAACTCGTTAGAAATCCCATTGGAATTCTCGTTCGAATAGCCTTTTCGTTCGAACGACAGTTCGAACGATGTTCCAGCGGCCAAATAGGGAACTCGTTGGCAAACTCGTTCGAACGACATTCTTGTTCAAACGACAAACTCGTTTGAACGACAATTTCGAACGAACTTCCAGAATGTCTGAATTTTTTTTTTAGCCCAGAATCTTTATTTTAAAATTTTAATGAAACTTTCTGAAAAATAAACAATAGTTTAAAATAAACAACAGTTTAAAATAAACTTACACCCATATAAATATTGTTCCAAGCTCCTATATATATATATATATATTAAATGCATTCATACATCAGGAGCAATGGAACCATGTTAATGACGTAGAAATGAGGCACAATACACATGGCATTTGATGAAGCTTTAATATCTTGGCCGCTACGTCTTCAACTAACACGTCATAGGCTTGAATAGATACAATTTAAAACTATCCTATGACTTAAACGTTTTTGTCCGGAATTGAGCCAAAACTACATTAAGACTCAATCGGAGAATTGTGTCCTTATAATAGTTTTACCTCTTAATCATTCAGAGGAAATTATAGTCGTTAATATCTTAATCATTTAAAAAGCAAACACTATTTGATACCTTTAAGTCTAAATTATTCAGATTCAGACTGCGAAAAAAAATAAACTACCTGTTAAACTTTACCACGGAAGTGCATCAAACAAGTGTGTAATTTGAACCCAAAACTTACTTGCCTTTGAATTAAGAAACATACGGATTTTATACCGTTTGATGTAGGACTGGACCTTTCGACATGGTGGTTTTTTCCTATTTTCTATGTTTCTCGAAATAAGTTATTTCTAACTTGCAAATAGATATCCAAAAAAACTAAGAAAAAAAAGAAAAAATAAGTAAATAAATTGTAAATGGATTTCAACCCATAATGTAATTTAGCGGGTGTATTTTCCAGGTTGAAGAAGCCTAACCATCGACACCTTTTTCGTAGGTCACTAACTTTCCACTACAAGCTATCTTAAGAATCCGAAAAATAATTAACAACCCCTAATGTATTCAATCTAAATTTTAATGTATTACAATCCTTATAATTGAGAAAAATTAAAATTTCGTAAATACTATATCTTCACAATAATACATAACGTGGAAAAACTTGGAGAAACACATTTTGCGAAAATGATATGTCAATCAATCAGGTATTTGAGTAGTAAAACAGAAAAAAAAATTAATTGTATAGTTCTATATGTGATGTTTAAAAATATTTAAATAATTTATTTGAATCTAGACAATTTAAAAAATAACTATTGCAAGTTTTTATGCATTCCACGTAATAATATTTGGATTTCACTAAACAAAGTATGAGGACCATGTCATTGTCGTTCTAGAAATTTCCCTGCTCTACATGTTCGATAAGACTTCTTATAATTTCATTTTACAACTTCCCCTCTCAATCAAGGCACCCCCTAACAAATTACAGTAAAATCCCTATAATATAATAGTTCTAGGACTAAGAAAAAATAGTTATAAGGGTTATTTATTCATCGATAAATGAATAATATATTAATGGATTAATTACATTTAACACCCAAACTTTTTTCCAGGCCCAAACTTCCTAAAATTTCAAAACAACTACAAGTAACCCTCTAATTCTAACACCCTTAGTCTTTTGGACGAAGAAGTTGTCATGTGAATGGAGGACAAGAGGAAGTGATGGTATGTTTAGCAATTCGTATTTAGAAGCTCAATTTTGTAATCAAGGATACCAACCCTATTAACACCTCATCTTTCTCTCTATCTCTCTCCTCAAAGAAGCCATAGTTGCTGCCATGACTCACTTCCTCTACTTTATATTCCATCTCTCTCTCACTCAAACACACATACGCGCATGCACAAATGAACACACGTATACAAAGATTTCAGATTTGAACATTTTAATATTTAACTCATCATCCTTCTCTCATCAGCAACCCTTTGTTATTCTCCCTCACATTAATCGCCAACAATCGACACCCTCCAATTGTAGATCTGAACAATGTGGTTTTTATTTGACCTTAAATTTGGGAGTTTTTATTTTTGGTTGGTGTTGATGTAAAAAATTAGATTATCTCTAATTAATCAATCACAGATAAAATAAATGAGACAAAAGATTTTTAAAGTGGTTCAGCCTTGCAAGAATGGCCAACGTCCACTGTTTTTTTGTTATTGCCGACTGTTTGCTTGGAATTCTCGATAATGGATTTACCAAGAAATTTCGAGTCCCCTTCTAATGAGGAGGTTACAATGTATTTATAGCCTTGACGCTGTACAAATGAAAGGACAATGCGCTGTTATCTAGTAGACATGTACATCTGTATGATAATAATGAGCATTTAATGCGCAATCGTCTCCTTGATTATCCTGATTGGAGTGTTATGTAGCTCAGACAACCTAAGTTGCTCGGACCGCTTAAGTTGCTCGGTATAATGAAGTTCCTCGGATAACATGGGTTGCTCGGGACGCTTGAGTTAGTCGAGGAGTTTAACTTCCTCGGAGTCAGTGCATTGTTCATTGAAAGTGTTTGTAGGTGATATGTAAGTCGACACTTGTCTCCACATAATTGATCCACGTCAGCAGACTAAATTTGATACCAACAGATTCCCCCAATGTTTCATAGTTTTATGTCGAAGAAAAGTATGGGACATTATTCTTGAAAATTGCATAGATTATCAGCTTGTATGATTTTTAGGGAAACGTTGTATATAACTTCCTTTTGAATGCATAGTATCGCGCCTCATAAATATTTTAAATATTCATGATCGCTTCGATTTTTGTGCCCCTTTTCTTCTTTTTAGCCGTCGGATACGCAAACGTCCTCCCTGGTAATCATTGCTTTTCTCTATTCCCGAGGTAAAGTATTTAAACGCGACAGAAATCCTATCGTCTTTCACTTTTCAAATTTGTATCTTTGAACTCTTCATTTCTTCTCTATCTTGTGCATTCGTTTCTTTCATTGTTCGTCGTCAACTGATTCACTCTTTTCCTGTAAGATTTTCTTCCTCCTCTTTTATTTACTTTGTTCATCATGGTTTACCTTGTTGAATCTCTTGACAAATTTCGTTCTGAATTTTCAATTCCTTTATGGGTCATATTGGAAAAACTTTCTCAACCTTCTGACTATTTTTATTTGGCTGAGGGACATTGGTTCCCAAGTCTCTTTGTAGCCGAATGTGGCTTTTCTTTTCCTCCAAATCCTTTATGTTTGGAATTCTGTCAATATTTTGGCGTTGTACCTGCAAAAAATAGCGCCAAATACCTGGAGGATAGTTAATGGAGTGCATAGGTTTAACCAACTTCATGGAACCCGTTTAGGGATTCCAGAGATTATTTATTGCTACAGATGGGTTGTCAACGATAGTACGTTTTATTGAAAAACTAGGTTTTTGAATAGGGCATTAGTTGTCAATCTTCCTGATGCCAACAGGGATTATTTTGAACATGGAGTGGTAATGAAAAATTGGTAACATCCTTTATTAAATGGAGATAATGTATACTAAGGTCCTAGATGTCCTCCTTATGTCAATAGGATAGGTTGTTTTTATTTTTTGAAATCTTGTTTTCTTTGTGTTTGATTAAATGTATCATTGACATTTAATTTTTGATTATTTGTAGTTGACAGCAAAAGAAAGTCTCCCAAAGAAACTGATCTTAATTTAAAGCATTTGAAACTTATCTGGAGTTTACATCAATTCGTTGCCGAATAACATATTAGATTAACCTCTTATTTGTTATAGTACAAGAGCTATACTTCATCTTTTACTGCTCGTCTAGTGGTGGTTAGTCTTGACCAAATACTAGCTTCTGAAACTAATTTGGAAGGTTCTTCTTCTGAGTCAATTGATCCCATCAGTAATCTAATGAAGAGAAGAAGATTTGTTGCCTTCTTTAATAAATATGTCTTTACCAATGTGGAGGCAAAGAAAAGAAAACAAAATGTACCAAAAGAAGGGACGAAAATTATTGATGCACCTCCTCATGATGCTACCGAGAAAGTTATTGAGAAGCCCCTTGTGGCTCCGAAAAAGATTGCTGCTATTACTCCTCCTAGTGAGGTTATTGTCATATCACCAGCTAAGACAACGTCCTTAGTTGAGAATGTTCCTGTTCCTCTAAGGAGGTTAAAGAAAAATTCTTCTGAGCGACTTGCTGAACTGGTCTCTCAACAATCAACTGTTGAAGGTGGTGTTTCAACCTTTATTCCCCCGAGCTCCGCTGTGGGCTTAGTAAAATCTTGGACCATCCTAGAGGTCCATGGCATTGAAAATACTCTCACTCGTGAGAGAGTTACTACTCTAGCTACTCAACACATTACCTCAGTAAGTATTATTGATCTGAGCCTTTTACTTTTTAATACTATATTCGTACATTGACTTAGATTTATTTCTTTTCTTAACTCGTAACGTGTTTCAACAGCATTGTAAAAAGGGATGAAGCCATCAGGGCCTCCAGTTCCTCGGATGGAGTAGAAAAGGCTTTTACTGGATTAACCCAATCTTTGAAAGACTCTCATCATAAGTATGAGGAAAATAAACTTTTTTGGGAGAAGCAGATTAAGTCCGTTGAACAAGAGAGAGATAGAGCTGTGGATGCCTCCAAGGATTTGGAGGAGAAATTGAAAGAGTTTGAGAAGAACAATAAAGAGCTTGAGAATAAGCTCAAAAATGCTGAAGAGGAAATTATTAGACTTCATGATGTTGATCGCCAGAAATAGGAGGTGGAGGAGAAATTGAAGGTTGTCGAAGAGCTCCTTAGGGAAAGGATCTCCTCGGAGAAGACAAAGAGGAAGAAGGCAGTCAAAAAGTCTTTTAGCGCTAGTTGGGATAAAGGATGGAATAAAGGACTGGCCGCTATGTCTTCAAAAATGGAGTATGCCAGCCTTAAATATTTTAGGGACGGATGGGTTGCAGTCTTGCAAGAGCTAAAAATTACTGAGAATTCTGAGTTGTTCTAACAACACACTCATGTCCCTCCTCCCTCTCCTAGAGAAGAAGAAGAGGACGAAGCTGCCTCAGATGAGTCTTCCATGATGACTGGAGATCAGGTTCCTTCTGCTCCAGTTGTTAAAACTTTCTCCGAGCAACTCCAACCCACCAATACTTTTGTCGAGAAACTACCTTCATCCTTCGAGCAACCAGTCATTTCCTCTAAACTTTCTGAGGAAGTCGTAGGGAACAAGGAGAAGGTGTGGAGTTGTTCGGGTGTTTGTTTTGTTATTTTTGAATGTAACCTCAGACTTTGTATTTTCTTCTTTGATGAAATAAAAATTCAAACTTTGGTTGTTCACCTTGAATTTCTCTTTTACTTGTTCTGTATGCATCCTTATTGATTCTCTTTATTTTTATTTTCTAGTTTTTGGCTATGATGGAGCTTCTGAAGCACCTTGTACCTTTGACTTACTTAAGTCTATATTGTATAAGTGTTCATCTAATTTGGAAATAGTGACAAAATTTGTTGTCTAACCTAGAATCCAAAGAACCTCAGAACTATTCACTCTCTAATCCTCTTCAATGATCCAAACAAGGTATAATTTGAATCACACTACACACATTAGAAGTGCATACATGTGCATATATTGCTCATAATTAATTGTGTGTTAAATTCCCCTTAAAATGTTGTTTTAATAATTTTTTGGAATTTTTAAACATTTTTAAAATAATGTTTTCTTAAATAAAAGTGTGTTTATAAACTTTGTGGGGTTAAAATGCTATTATGAAAAATCAGTTTTTCATTAAAATGTTTGATTGGGTAGGATATTAATGCGCCAGAGACTTCAGGGTGTTGCCTGTAATTATTTTAGGACGCGCGTTTGCCAGCCAATGGAATGCCAACACTTGTCATGTTCCTGTTATCTCATTTTGTGTTTGTTTTGTGAGAGAACTGCCTGGCGTTTTGTGGATCGTTAGATCAAACCTTATCTATGGCCTGCATGTGTTTATAGTCTATCCATGTGCTATCACTTTGGTCCAATCACCTTCATTTTAACCACCGCTATTTTACCACCCTTGGATCAAGTCAATATAAGGAAGACTGAATCTCAACCGTTGATTTCGATCAACAATCCAAGACCTTCCTTTGCTCCTATATAAACCCTCTTATTCTCAACATTTAGGAACTTTTGGCAGTCATCCAACTTGAGAGAAAAAAAAAGAGAAGAGAGAAGTGAGAGAGAAGAGAGAAAGGAAAAGAGAGAAGAGAGAGAAAGGGAAATTGTGTTAAAGAAACCCTAACCCTAACCCTAAACAACTTCAAACCATCTTCAAACCTTCGTATATTCTAAACCCCAAACACAACCTTGAGTGTTTGAGAGAGATTGGTGTTACTGGTTTGATCGTTTGTAGCTGTAATCTCTTGATCTGTGATCTTGTTACCAACTTAGACATTTTTAGTGAGATCTGTATTTCTTTATCATAGAAATCTTAGATCTACACTATGCATGTCACATATCACTAGATCTGCATATTTGTTTCTCGTTTTAAGAAAATCTTTGCTGATTTAGATCTATAAATGTTTTATGTTTTCTGTTCTTATGAAACTAAACCTTGGCCTAGTTGGATTCTCACTTGGAGATTTTCGATCTCGAAAATATTTTTAAAAACTGAGATTGATTAAGATCTTGACCGATTTTGAAGCAAGATATCCGTGGAATCTGGGATAGATTAAAAGGTCAAAAAGGTTTTAAGTTCTGTAAGAAAGAAAGAAAAGGAAATCACAGCATATAGTCTTTATATGTAATTTTCTAGGACTGTTTGTAAAAACTAAGTGTGTGTGAGTTCATGCATGTGTTTAGAAATCACATCACAAACACTTGACACACTACCACACTAAAAGTGTTGGTTATAAGATCAAAGATTATTGAGTCGATGAAAAGAAAGCTAAAGCAAAGGAAGTTATCAAACTGGAAGAACATCATCAACAATCAGATCTACAAGAAGTTAGAAGGACACCAAGTGGGGTATATTCCTAAACTTAGAATAGGCTGAGTTGTGTGCATGTATGTCATATTGTTTGTAACTGTTATTTGTTTTTAGTGGATTTTTACTTTCGTGACTTAGAAGTCACCGTGGATGTTTCCTCTATTGGGAGAGGTTTTACCACGTTAAAAATAGTGTGTTCTGATTATCTTCATCTCCTCATCTCATTCTATAGTGTGCTGATATTTTGAAACTATCTTAGTTTTAAAAAACTGATTACAAAGTCTTGGTTATTCTCGTACATAAGTTTTTTTTGTAAACACATCTTGTTGTTTATCATTTTTATTTTCAAAAGAAAATGGTTTCTTCAACAAACATCTCGGAGTTTCTTATACAGTTTAATCATTGTATTAAACGACATTAGTAACGTTTTTCAATTGGTATCAGAGCACTGTAAACTTTTATTTCAAAAAGGATCTTGTGTTTCTGAAATCGTTTTCTAAAAATCCTAACTATGGACGAGAAGAATGAAAGGTTTGGTAATCTGTCCAGACCTCCACTCTTTGATGGAAAAAACTTTGCTTACTGGAAAGTAAGAATGGTTGCCTTCATCCAAGGGACTTTAGGAGATGATGTCTGGGACATTATTGAAAATGGATATACTTATCCTACTAAACCAGCCACTGAAGGAAGTGATGAAAGGGTAAATAAAATCTTAAGTGAGTTTACCCAAGAAGAGAAAATAATTTCTCGCAATAACAATAAAGGCAAGAATGCCATCTTTATGTCTATTAATGAGTATGAGTTCAAGAGAATCTCATCTTGTGCCACTTCCAAGGAAGCTTGGGACACATTAATCACTGCCCATGAAGGAGACTCCAGAGTTAAAGCTGCTAAAACTCAAATGCTTACCCAGCAGTACAACTCTTTAATTATGTCTGACTCTGAGTCTTTTGACGACTTTTACACGAACCTAACTGATATAGTTACTAAGTTGCATGCTAATGGTATAACATATGACAGGAATGAGATTGTTTCTAAAATCCTAAGATCATTACCACAAAAGTTTGACAGCAAGAGGTATGCTATTGAGGAGATGAGTGATCAAAACCTCACCCCTGAGTTACTCAGTAGCAAACTTAGGACTGTGGAAATGGAATTAGACTTTAAGAAACAATTAAATCAGTCTCAAAGAAAACAGCCCAACTCTAACTTGAGTTTTTCCTCTAAGATATCTAAACATGAGACTAATTTGACAAACTGTGACTCTGATGAGGAGTGTGATATAGACAAACTAGATAATCAAATTGCCTTAATGTCCAAACAATTTAAGAAAATTGTTAAATTTAGAAACAAACAAGCATCTAAACAAGGCAAGCCTAATTATCCAACTGTGTCTAATCCCAAACCTCATGAGAGAGGTCTTGACAAGCATCCTAAGGATAACAACTTCAGATCTAATAGAGATCTTAAAAAGATTGAATGTTTTAGATGTGGGAAACTAGGTCACATTGCTCACGATTGCAGAGTTAATCTGAATAAAACCAACACACACAATAGAGCCAATGTCTGTAAAACTTGGGATGATTCAAGTGACTCTGATGAAGAGGAACTTGAGTCATCAAATGTACTTAACCCTTGCATGTCTTTTTTTACTAAGATCATTTACAATGATGATATGCATAAGTGTGATAATGATACCTCTACTCCTGCTTTTGTGAATACTGCTTTGACTGGCCTAGATGCCTTGTTATCTGAAAATGTTGCTAGCTCTAGTTCCGTGTGTGTGAGTCAAAGAGATCTCGATAACGACGATGTAAATGGGTGTGTGAGTACTAAAACTGAATCGTTAGGGGTCACTACACACACTTCACTTAGCGACTCAAACACTGATGACCTCCCAGATATTCATACTTTGTATGCTAAAACTCTTAAAAAAGGCACTAGACTGGAGAAGACTGTTAGAGATCTGACTAAGAAATTAGATGATCTAAGTCTTATTGTGAAGCTGAATGACAAAGAGTACACTAACCAGTATCTGACACATCAATCTGAAATTGAAACTTTTGATCAAAAATTAAAAGAGTTGACTAAAACTAATGAAACCCTGGAAATGAAATACAAGGGAACATTATTAGAACTGGAAGAAGAACAAACAAAGATAGCCACTGTTTTCAAAAAAAATTCTAAGTTTGAAAATAATTCAAATTGTTTCACTGACTTTGTTATTGACTCCAAGACCAATTCTGATGATAGAACCGGTATTGGATTCTGCCCTAAGAATAAACCACAAACTAAAAATCTTGAACCTATTAAGTTTGTGTCTGGGGGAAAAAGACCAATTGAAACATGTCCAGATTTTCATTTTATTAAAAAGGAATATGATCAAAAGCAACAACAGAAAGACATTGGAGAGTCTAGTAACTCTAAGGCTGACAGTACACTTGAGACTAAATACGTCTGTCCTTTGATCAGAAAGGCTGAATCTACCTTTAAAACCATACCTCCTAGGAATAAGACTTCTGAACAGAATCCTGTTAAACCCATCTTTAGAAGTTTCCCTAAGGAAGTACATCCCTCAAGCAATCAATATTGCTCCTACTGTGACGTTTATGGTCATTCTTTTGAAGGTTGTTATGCTAGGCGTCTAAACACCCCTGTGTACAACACTCCTGTTTACAAGAACTTTAACTATTCTAGGAAAAATCGTAACCATTATGTCCTTCCAAGACAACCTGACAAGAACTCTAACTACAGGAATAGAAAGACCAAAACAAAGAGTTCATTTAAGAGAAAGTCTCCCAGAAACTTTCCTAAACCAAAAGCTCAACTTTTCCACAAAAATCAGTTTGTTGCTCCAAATGTTTTTCGACAAAAAGCTGCTTCTCGAAAATTTTATCAAATGAGAGCAAACTTGTGCAAAATTAAAACTAGAGCTATTTGGGTTAGAAAAGATGATCTTGTACCCCAAATGAAGTGTAACATTGTTATCACTGCCTTAAAGGCTGAACACACTTCATCTGGTTGGTACTTAGATTCAGGATGCTCCAAACATATGACAGGAGATGAAACCAAACTCTTAAACAAAACCAGATTTGCTGGAGGTAAAGTAGTTTTTGGTGACGGAGTTTCATCCCAGATCATAGGTAAAGGAATCCTAAAAGAAGAGGGAATGCCTATTTTGGAAAATGTACTTTTAGTTAAAGGCCTTAACGCCAACCTCCTAAGTATATCACAATTTTGTGACTCAGATCATACAGTTACCTTTTCAAAGAACAATTGCAAAATTCTAAATGATAAAGGTGAATGCATTATTACCGGATTTAGAACTCCTGACAACTGTTATACTGTCAAGACTAGTTTTGAAACCTGTAACATTGTCAGAATGGATGACAATGAAATCTGGCATAATCGTATGGGTCACCTAAGTTATGATATCCTTGGTAGATTGTCTAGTCAAGAGATTGTTAGAGGAATTCCTAAAATTAAACCTATTTCCAGTGTTGTTTATGGTCATTTCCAGGAAGGAAAAATAGTTAAGACTTCGCATAAAAAAGTTAAAGACATTCTAACCTCTAGACCTTTAGATCTCGTCCATATGGACCTTATTGGTCCCTCTAGAACTGTTAGTCTTTGTGGACACAGTTATATCCTTGTCATGGTTGATGATTTCACACGATTTACTTGGGTTGCCTTCTTGAAAACATAAATCTGACACGTTTCAGAAAATTTTGAAAATGTTACTAAGAATTGAAAATGAGAAGGAAACACAAGTCAATCGCATTCGTAGCGATAGAGGGGGAGAGTTCATAGACACGGTAATAGTTGAATATTGTGACTACAACGGTTACAAACACGAATTTAGTGCTCTTAAGACTCCTTAGCAGAACGGTGTTGCCGAAAGGAAAAACCGAACTCTTCAAGAGATGGCACGTGTCATGTTGCATGCCAAATCTCTACCTAAGTACTTCTGGGTAGAATCTATTAGAACTGCATGTCATATCATTAATCGAGTTTACCTTAGGAAAAACACTAAACAAACCTCTTATGAGTTATGGTACGGTAAGAAGCCTAATCTGAAATATCTAAGAACTTTCGAAAGTCAGTGTTATGTCTGTAAAGACAGAGAACATTTGTCTAAATTCGAGACGCGTGGAGATAAATCCATCTTCTTAGGTTACTCCTCAAACAGTCGTGCTTATCGTATATACAATCTGCGTACTAAGACCCTTATGGAGTCGATAAATGTAATTGTAAGTGACACTATTGTTGAAAATAAGATATCTGAATCACCTATTGTGGTTGAATCTGAAAATGATTTTAAAAATGATTCACCAGAAATAGATGACTCATTACATATTGAGAGTCCAGAAGTACCTGGCTGGGTCTCTAAAGATCATCCCATTAACAACGTGGTCGGTAATCCTAATGAGCCTGTCCGTACTAGATCCCAGTTAAGAAATTATGCTAATTATCCATGTTTCATCTCCCTTGTGGAACCGAAAAATGTTAATGAAGCATTGAATGACACACACTGGATTTCTGTAATGCAGGACGAACTTTTACAATTTGTCATTCACGATGTCGGGTATCTTGTACCGCGGCCTCAAAATAAAAATGTTATTGGCACACGTTAGATCTTTAAGAACAAATCTGACGAAAATGGGGTAATCCTTAGAAACAAAGCTAGACTAGTTGCTCAAGGTTACTCACAAATAGAAGGGATAGATTTTAGCGAGACATTTGCCCCAGTCACTCGTCTTGAATCTGTTCGACTTCTTTTCGCCATAGCGTGTCACTTAAAATTTACACTTTATCAAATGGATGTCAAGTCTGCCTTCCTCAATGGAATTCTATCCGAAGAGACGTATGTAGAACAACCCAAAGGGTTCATTGACCCAAAATACCCAGACCATGTCTTTCGTCTAAAAAAGGCTTTGTATGGCTTAAAACAAGCTCCTAGAGCTTGGTATGAACGCCTATCCAATTTTTGTTAGATAAGGGTTTTAAGAGAGGAGGAAACGACCAGACCCTCTTTGTCAAACATTTTGACAAAAAAATTATTATAGACCAAGTCTATGTAGACGACATCATCTTTGGGTCTACTTCAACATCTGAAGTTAAATCCTTTTCTGCTATTATGCATAAGGAGTTTCACATGTCCCTTATGGGGGAGCTAAAGCTTTTCTTAGGATTTCAAGTGAAACAGAATTCTGATGGATTATTTGTCTCTCAAACTAAGTATGCCTTAGATCTTGTTAAGAAATTTGGTTTAGATAATGCTGAAGTTACCAAAACGCCTATGAGTACTACTGTTAAATTATGTAAAGATGAAAATGGAAAGTCAGTTGATTCCACCCTTTATCGTAGTATGATTGGTATTCTACTCTATCTAACTGCCTCACGACCAGATATAATGTATGCTGTATGCCTGTGTGCTCGTTACCAGAATAACCCTAAAGAGAGCCATTTATCTTCTGTAAAATGTATAATAAAGTACATAAAAGGCACTGTTAATCTTGGACTTAGGTACACTAATGATACCTGCAGCACCATCATAGGGTATACTGATGCTGATTGGGCCGGTTGTACTGATGATAGTAAGAGTACATCAGGTGCCTGTTATTATGTCGACAATAATTTAGTAGGTTGGAGTAGCAAAAAACAGAATTGCACATCTTTATCTACGGCTGAGTCCGAATATATAGCAGCAGGTAGTTGTTGTGCTCAATTGTTATGGATAAAACAAATGTTAAGAGATTATGGGATTAAAGAAGATCAGTTACAATTGTATTGTGATAATCAAAGCGCCATTAACATATCTAAAAACCCGGTTCAACACTCGCGAACTAAGCATATTAAAATAAGACATCACTTTATACGCGAACTTGTTGAGACTAAGGAGTTAGAAATTCATTACCTACCTACTGATCTGCAACTTGCAGACATGTTCACTAAACCTCTAGACTATAACAGATTTCGGTATTTGCGTAATTCAATAGGTATGGTATGTGCTGATTAATCTCTTAAGACCTTAATTTTTACCCTTTGTCCATTTGAGACAAAATGGGGGAGAAATTTGAGTCTTACGGGTTCAATGTTTTGTTCACATTTCATCTAAACTGCTTGATCTTAGTGTGCATATTTACAGGACCCGTTTCTACTGATTTTTACCAATTCTTTCTAGTGTACAAATTTGTAAATAGTTGAGTTATGTAATTTTTGACTTTCTAGGAAATGGGTAGATAGTATCTTTTGTATAGGACTAGGTTTTATTTTTTTGGTTCCCTAAGAGTTTAAGCTAACTCAAAGGAGATTTTGTCTCATATTTCCAAAGGGGGAGATTGAAGCACCTTATACCTTTGACTTACTTAAGTCTATATTGTATAAGCGTTCATCTAATTTGGAAATAGTGACACAATTTATTGTCTAACCTAGAATCCAAAGAACCTTAGAACTATTCACTCTCTAATCTTCTTCAATGATCCAAACAAGGTATAATTTGAATCACACTACACACATTAGAAGTGCATACATGTGCATATATTGCTCATAATTAATTGTGTGTTAAATTCCCCTTAAAATGTTGTTTTAATAATTTTTTAGAATTTTTAAACATTTTTAAAATAATGTTTTCTTAAATAAAAGTGTGTTTATAAACTTTGTGGGGTTAAAATGCTATTATGAAAAATCAGTTTTTCATTAAAATGTTTGATTGGGTAGAATATCAACGCGCCAGAGACTTCAGGGTGTTGCCTGTAATTATTTTAGGACGCGCGTTTTCCAGTCAATGGAATACCAACACTTGTCATGTTCCTGTTATCTCATTTTGTGTTTGTTTTGTGAGAGAACTGCATGGTGTTTTGTGGATCGTTAGATCAAACCTTATCTATGGCCTGCATGTGTTTATAGTCTATCCATGTGCTATCACTTTGGTCCAATCACCTTCATTTTAACCACCGCTATTTTACCACCCTTGGATCAAGTCAATATAAGGAAGACTGAATCTCAACTGTTGATTTCGATCAGCAATCCAGAGCCTTCCTTATCTCCTATATAAATCCTCTTATTCTCAACCTTTAGGAACTTTTGGCAGTCGTCCAACTTGAGAGAAAAAAAAAGAGAAGAGAGAAGTGAGAGAGAAGAGAGAAAAGAAAAGAGAGAAGAGAGAGAAAGGGAAATTGTATTAGAGAAACCCTAACCCTAACCCTAAACAACTTCAAACCATCTTCAAACCTTCTTATATTCTAAACCCCAAACACAACCTTGAGTGTTTGAGAGAGATTGGTGTTACTGGTTTGATCGTTTGTAGTTGTAATCTCTTGATCTATGATCTTGTTACCAACTTAGACATCTTTGGTGAGATCTGTATTTCTTTATCATAGAAATCTTAGATCTACACTTTGTATGTCACATATAACTAGATCTGCATATTTGTTTCTCGTTTTAAGAAAATCTTTGCTGATTTAGATCTATAAATATTTTATGTTTTCTGTTCTTACGAAACTAAACCTTGACCTAGTTGGATTCTCACTTGGAGATTTTCGATCTCGAATTTTTTTTTAAAAACTGAGATTGATTAAGATCTTGACCGATTTTGAAGCAAGATATCCGTGGAATCTGGGATAGATTAAAAGCTGAAAAAGGTTTTAAGTTCTGTAAGAAAGAAAGAAAAGGAAATCACAGCATATAGTCTTTATGTAATTTTCTAGGACTGTCTATAAAAACTAAGTGTGTGTGAGTTCATGCATGTGTTTAGAAATCACATCACAAACACTTGACACACTACCACACTAAAAGTGTTGGGTATAAGATCAAATATTATTGAGTCGATGCAAAGAAAGCTAAAGCAAAGGAAGTTATCAAACTGGAAGAACATCATCAACAATCAGATCTACAAGAAGTTAGAAGGACACCAAGTAGGGTATATTCCTAAACTTAGAATAGGCTGAGTTGTGTCCATGTATGTTGTATTGTTTGTAACTGTTATTTATTTTTAGTGGATTTTTACTTTCGTGACTTAGAAGTCACCGTGGATGTTTCCTCTATTGGGAGAGGTTTTACCACGTTAAAAATAGTGTGTTCTGATTATCTTCATCTCCTCATCTCATTCTATAGTGTGCTAATATTTTGAAACAATCTTAGTTTTAAAAAACTGATTATAAAGTCTTGGTTATTCTCGTACATAAGTTTTTTTTGTAAACACATCTTGTTGTTTATCATTTTTATTTTCAAAAGAAAAGGGTTTCTTCAACAAACATCTCAGAGTTGCTTATACAGTTTAATCATTGTATTAAACGGAATTAGTAACGTTTTTTAGCTTCCATCAGCTCATGACACAGAGTTGATGAAGAAATGCAATAACTTTTTTAAAGCCGGTCATGCAGACCTAAACGATGCTAAAATCATTGGCATCCTTGGTCCAGATACTTCAGAACTAGCAGTCGAAGCTTACCAATATCTGAAGTTCTTGCTCGACCGAGATGTTGCCAATAATGTGGCTTATTATGAGATGATTGAGAGCCTCCAAGGAACGATTGAGCGCTAAAAAAGGTTATGAAAAATTCATCTCTACTTATGAAAAGAAAGAGATCATTCTGAAGCTTGAGGTTGAAGAGCATAGGCAGATCGCTAAGCTGTTGGAGCAGGAAAACATTATCTTGCAAGAAGAGATTAAACAACTTAAGTCTGCCACATCTTCCTCGGGGGACCTGGTCCCTATTAATGATGAAAGTTTTTCTTTCTTGGAGGTAGAAATTGCCAACTTGCGAGATGAGTTGGAAACTTTGAAAAGAGCTGGACCTTCTACTTCTACTCATAGACGAGCAAGGGATGGTCAAGTTTCTATTGAAGAAGCAATAACTCAAGCATCTTTGGAGAACCAGGCATTTCAGTTGGTGGCAAAGAATCAATCCCTAGCAGATATGTCTAAAGAAATTCTGAACCTTTCCGATAAACTTTCTAATTAGAATTCTGAATTCTAGTTAAGAAACTTAATGAACAACTTGAGAGACTAACTTATCAATTCCATAAGCATCCCAGAGAGTTTTGGATGGCTAGGTATAACGAAGCACTTTGTCATCTTGATGCTCATTTAGAACAGTTGATCAACATAGGGTATAAACAAGGCTGGTTGAATGCTCCTTGTGTTTTAAAATTGGAGATAGGTCATTTCTTGTGGGATTAGTATAATCCTGGAGTTCTTGATTTACCCGTGCCTCCTGTCAAGCTTGACCTTAGTTGGATTCCAGCTCGGGCCATTCCTCGCATTCTGATCTCCAAGTATCTTGATGATTATAGTCTTCATTCAGATTTCGAAATATCTCACCCAGAACACCTCTTGATCGTCCATCTATAATGAACTTTAGAATACTGTAAGATCTGAACTTAATAAATTCCCCGTATAGTCTTGATGATCCTCCAGCTGGGGTAGTCCCTGTATCAAAGGCAGATGGAAAGAAATCCATAGAGTAGAATTTGTTCAATTGATATCACATGCGATCTGTAATTTATATAATATGTAATTTGTTCTGGTTTTAATGAAGAAATTTTTAGTTTTCTTTGCAATTTAATTGTCATTGGTTTGGAAATATTTTATAGAATATCTCTTTTATTTACCGATGAGAATGTATATATATCTGTAGAAAGACAAAAATGTCTTGTTTGGTTTTTAAATTTCCAACCAACCGGAGTTGGTGATAATTAAATGCCGACCAACTTGAGTTGGTGGTAATTATTTCCCGACCAACCTGGGTTGGTGGTAATTTGCTTCCCGACCAACCGGAGTTGGTGGTAATTGAATTGCCGATCAACCAGAGATGGTCGTATTTGTTTCCCGACCAACCTGGGTTGGTGATAATTTGCTTCCCGACCAACCGGAGTTGGTGGTAATTGAATTGCCGATCAACCGGAGTTGGTCGTGTTTATTTCTCGACCAACTTGGGTTGGTGGTAATTTGCTTCCCCACCAACCGGAGTTGGTGGTAATTTGCTTCCTGACCAATCGGAGTTGGTGGTTATTTACTTCCCGACCAACCGGAGTTGGTGGTAATTGGATTTCTGATCAACCGGAGTTGGTCGTGTTTATTTCCTAACCAATTTGAGTTGGTGGTAATTTGCTTCTCGACCAACCGGAGTTGGTGGTAATTTGCTTCCCGACCAATTGGAGTTGGTGGTAATTTAATTGTCGATCAACCGGAGTTGGTCGTGTTTGTTTCCCGACCAACTTGAGTTGGTGGTAATTTGCTTCTCAACCAATCGGAGTTGGTGGTAGTTGGATTGTATAGTGTGTAGCACTAATATTCTGAAAATTTTTAACGAATAAAGAGAAATGGGGGAAACATCACTTTATTCATATTGAATTAATTGTATTACATAGAGATTTCAACTACTGATAATACTTTCATAGATGCTCTGTATTCCATGCATTCTTGAATTCTTCTCCCTCCAAGGTTTCAATCCTGTACGTCCCTGGACAAACAATTTATGTTACTCTGTAGGGTCCGTGCCAGTTTGCTTCCAGCTTAATATGCTTTAGGAACACTTTTTTTTAGCACATAATCCCCTTCTTTCAGATCACACTTCTTCACTCTTTTGTTATATAACAAAGTTGTTCGTTGTTGATAAGCTGCATTCCTGATTTTTTCTTCTTCCCTGACCTCCTCGAGCATATCCAGGTCTAATCTTCTCATCAAATCGCTGATAGGGGAGTTAAAATTAAGTACCCTGTGCATGGGTAGACCCAGTCCAGCAGGTATTATAGCCTCACTCCCAAATGCCAACATGTATGGAGACTCTCCAGTTGCTGTTCGCGGTGTGGTGCGATAAGCCCACAATACAAAGTGTAGTTCATTAATCCAATTTTCTTTTGCACTATCTAGTCGTTTCTTCAATCCATTTAGTAGCGTTCAATTTATCACCTCAGTTTGTCCATTGCTTTGTGGGTGACCTGGTGCAGAATGAGTTTTCAGAATATTGGATTGATGACAGTATGCAGCGAACTCCTCGTTGTCAAACTGGGTTCCATGGTCAGTAATGCATGCATGTGGGAGACCATATCTGCAAATAATGTTTTTCCAAATGAATTGATAGACTTTGTCGTATGTCATATCAATAAGGGGTTCAGCTTCCACCCATTTGGTAAAGTAATCCACAGCGACTACGAGGTACTTGAATCTTCCCTTGGTCATTGGGAGTGGCCCGACCAAGACTATTCCTCACATGGAAAATGTCCAAGGGGACGTTACGGGTGTTGGCAATTCCTGAGGAGTTCTTCGGATGGATGAGAAGCATTGGAATTTGTCGCACTTCTTAGCATAGGCTGTGCAATCAGCTCTCATCGTTGGCCAGTAGTACCCCTATGTGGTTATTCTTTGTAAGAGCGTCTGACCAGCTACATGGGCTCCACAAGACCCTTCATAAACCTCTTCGATCAAATCTTTCACTTCATAGGGATGGACGCATCTTTGTAGCCCTGCTATCACTCCTCGTCTGTATAAAATGCCATTGGTCAACACATAACGAGCAGCTTTAAACTTTAGTTTCATGGCTGCGAGTTTATCAGTTGGTAAAGTCCCATATTCAATATAGGCTCTGATTGGATCCATTCAGGATGGTCCTAAGTCAAGAGTAATGAAATTTATCATTAGATCTTCATCTATGCTCCGACCATCTAGAATCTCTATTGGGGTTATTCTTCGTAGCTCGATGTGGGTGGGTGATGCTAGTCAGGCTTGGATATCTTCTCTTACATTCTCCAATCTCGATATTCTAACCAACTGAATAGCAATAAAACTTAATACCAACTCCATTGCTTTTGCATGGTACTTGATCATTAACTCTCCTTTTGCTGCATATATTCCAAGAATCTGATTTATGATTAACTGCGAATCGCTGAATACAACAATTTGCTCTGCCTTCATAGTTCTGGCTAGACTTAAACCTACAATCATTGCTTCATATTCGACCTCATTATTATAAGCTTTAAATTGAAAGCGCAAAGCATACTCCACATCAATCTCATCTGGACTTTTCAAAATAATCCCTGCTTCACTGCTTGTAGTGCACGAAGAGCCATCCACATACAAATTCCATATGGGTAACTTATTATTGAAATTTTGATAAGAGAGAGTTCCTCGGTTCAATATCTGGTACTTATTCTTCTCCTCTTTCAATACTTCTCGCTGCTCGTCAGTCATCTTTTCTTGCTCGATCGACATTTCTTGTCGCTTGCTTATTGACATAAGCTCATAAGGGTTTGCATTGATGATCTTGTACCATCCACAAGTTGATCAGTTTTCAAATCCTGTTCTTCAGAGGCGCTTTCTTGAGTAAATTATGTGATAAAGTCTGCTACTCCTTGCCCTTTGAGTGACGACATAGGCTCATAGATTATGTCATATTCACCGAGCTCCACTTCCCAGTACATCAATCTTACTGATTTCTCCGGTTTATGCAGAGCTTGCCTTAATAGCATATCAGTGTACACAACTATAGTACGGGCTTGAAGTATGGTCTCATTCTTTTGCTGGCTTCAATTAGTGCTAATGCCAACTTCTCCAACCTTGGATATCTGATTTTTGCTCCTCGAAAAGCTTTGCTAGTGTAGTAGACTGGTTTCTGCACTGCACCTTCCATTCTTATCAACGCCGAGCTAACTGCGTTCTTTGAAACTGTTAGATATAAGTACGATCTCTCTCCCATCACTGGTCTAGATAGCAAGGGAGGTGTTCCTATGTACTTCTTCAGTTCTTGAAAGTCCTCCTCATATTCATTATTCCACTCAAATGTTTTTCGGAGTGTTTTGAAGAAGGGGAGACATCTATCTGTTTCTCGTGACACAAATCTATTGAGTGCTGCTACTCGCCCTGTGAGACTTTGCACCTCTTTTTTTGTGGTTGGAGATCTTAGCTCTAATAAGGCCTTAATCTTCTCAGGATTTGCTTCAATTCCACGTTGATTGACAATATATCCGAGGAACATTCCTTCTAGTTCTCCGAATATGCACTTAGTGGGATTCAACTTCATTTGATATTTCTCTAGTTGATCAAAGGTCTGACCTAGGTCAATTAGATGATCAACATCTTTCTTGCTCTTTGTCAGCATATCGTCAACATACACCTCCATATTATGACCAATCTATTCTGCAAACACCTTATTCATCAACCTCTGATACATCGCACCTGCATTTTTAAGACCGAAAGGCATAACATTATAGCAATAAGTTCCCCTTGGGGTGATAAAAGAGGTACTCTCCCTATCTTCAGGTTTCATTTTGATCTGGTTGTAACCAGAATAAGAATCGATGAAACTCAACAATTCGTGTCCCTAGGTAGCATCTACCAACTGATCGATTCGAGGTAAAGGAAAATGATCCTTTGGGTAGGCTTTATTAAGATCAGTGAAATCCACACACATCCTCCACTTGTTGTTTTTCTTCTTCACCATTACCACATTTGCTAGCCAATTAGGATATTTGACATCTTCAATAAAAAAGGCTTTTTGCAGTTTCTCTACTTCTTCTTCTATGGCTTGGTTCTTCTCGGGACTGAATACCCTTCGTCGTTTCTTCACTGGCTTGATTTCCTTATTCACATTGAGCTCGTAACACAAGAAATTTAGGTCTATCCCTGGCATATCTTCATGACTCCATGCAAAAGTCTGTTTTCTGTGTCTTAGAAATGCTATCAGCTCTTGCTTTATTGACATATCTAGTGACACACCGATTTGAGTTGTTCGTTTTGGATGCTCGTCATCCAGAATGATATTTTCAGTATCCTCCATGACCTATCCATTAACGAGATGAGACTCATCTCTTGGGTCTAAAGACTCATCTACCTGATAAGTAGTAGTCTTCTTCCTGGATTCTTCACGCTCTTCTTGCTCGACTATGAATTGTAGCATTCCTGAGCTACTTTTTGGTCGCCCTTCACCACTCCTACTCCAAAGTTGGTTGGGAATTTTAAACATTGATGTACAGTAGATGGTACTGCTTCGAACTTTTTCAAACCTACCCTTCCCATGATGATATTGTAAGCTGGTTGGACATTTTTATCCATCACAAAAAAGCGTACTCTTTCTGTTCGACAAACAGGCCATGTACCGATGAACATATCCAACTTGATCGTCCTAAGTGGAAAAACTTTCTCGCTAGTAAAACTAAGGAGGGACCTATGATATGGTTCCAACTGGGATAGCTTTAGATTCAAACTATCAAAACATGGGTAGAAAATGATATCTGCCGAGCTACCATTATCCACTAATACTCGTGAAATCATTACTTCCTTCATTCTCATTTTGATTACCAATGGGTCATCATGAGGATATAGCAAACCTGTGAGGTCGTTCTTAGAGAAACCGATGACCAACTTGTCTTTGTTCAACTTCCTCAGACGATCATCTTCAGCCAAATTTATTCGTTGTATGTATGAGCAAGCTTGAGCCTCATTAAGGTAATCTTTCCTTTCTGTGGGAAGATCTCCTCCTCCTGCATCACCACCTGTAATGACATTACACTCAAATGATCCAAAGTGGATTAAAAATACCTCACGTTTTGGCTGTCTTGTCTTTTGGGGAGATCGGGGTCATCTTCTGGATCATCTTCATGATCTCGTTTCTTGTCATTTGTTATCCAAAGAGGATATTTATACCTTTGCCTTCCTCGTTCGCTGGTTCGACCACCGTTTTGACGATCAACATACTTGGTCAATTTTTCTCGTCTAATGAGTGCTTCAATTTCATTCTGAAGAGCTATGCAACGCTTGGTCGTATGACCGTGATCTTTATGGAATTTGCAATATTTGGACTTGTCTCTCTTATCAGGATCTGCCTTCATTTTTGCTGGCCAGGCTAGCTCCTCGCTGCTCTTGATCTCTTCTAGAATGTGATTTATATCCACCTTCAAGGGAGTATAATTTCTGTATTTCTTCATCTGTTCCAATGCTTACTTACCCTTTGTTTGCCTGTTACCACCATTGTTCTTTTGATCCTTCTTTTGGAATTTTTCCATCTTCCACCTTGGTCTGCTTAGTGTCTGCGTTCTTCTTCGCAGCCATGGTTTCCTCGGCATTCATGATTTTGGCTACTTTTGCCATCAATTCTGCCATGGTCCTGGGCGGATCTTTGGCTAAAGTGTAGTACAATTTATTGGGTAACAGTACACTCATCAAAGCAGTAATTGCATCTTTCTCCTCATAATCAATTACTTCCAGTTTCTCATTATTGAAACGAGTAATATAATCCCTGGTACTTTCACCTGTCTTTTGTCTAACACTTAGAAAATGTGCTACTCGTTTGACTGGCTTTGCTCCAAAATAGAAATTTCCAATAAAGAGTTCTGCTAGCTGAAAGAAGGTCACAATTTTTCCCCGAGGAAGGTTATTGTACCATATCTGAGCAGATCCAGTAAGAGTTCCTAAAAATGCTCTGCATCACATCTCGTCTGGAATATCATAGATATCAGCAGCTGCTTGGTATTGTTCTATATGGAGAACATGATCTATTTTTCCATCGTATTTTGGTGTTACTACCGGGGGTTTGAATTTTAACGGTGTGGGAAAGTCCACAATCTCTTGTATGAATGGTGTTCCTCGGACAAAAGTCCTTTGTAGAGGATTCTTGGTTTTAGCCATCTCCCCTAATCTATCCTCCAACCTTTGAATTGAGCCCTTCCATGCATCATTTCCTTCTTCGATCCTATTGGTTCGAGCAACTGATCGTGTTGAATTTTCCTCTTGGGATCTTTCATGACAAGCAACTGGTCGTGATTGGTCAGAGCTTCCTTTAAATTAGATGGTCATTGAGAGTTCCTCGACATAATCTTAGGGGGACTTCTATTCCTCCTAGGACCCAAACGATCAAAAGGTGAGACTCTACTCAATCATTCAAGAGCACTTGTCCTTTCTGGAGATAGAGTAATGTTTTGTTGAGTGTCTGTAGCTCATACCGAGGAAGTCCGTCCAAGATGATAAGAAGGATCATTAGATCTCTCAGTATGATATGAATCAGTGCGTCTGGACTGAGATTCCTCTGGAAATAATGTTCGCTTAGTTCGCGAAGAGAGTAAACGAGTATTTATCTAAACGTTTCGTTGTCCTGATTGGGCTGGCACTCCGCCCTGAACGGTTTGTTTGAGTTTCGGGGGAATCCCAGTGTTTCGATTACTGGATTCCGGATTATCAGCCATTGATGATGAGTTATTTTGGTGAAAAATGCTAATTACAATCGTTTCCCACAGACGTCGCCAATATGTTGATGTAAAAAATTAGATTATCTCTAATTAATCAATCAAAAATAAAATAAATGAGATAAAAGATTTTTAAAGTGGTTCAGCCTTGCAAGAATGGCCTACGTCCACTGTTTTTGTTATTGCTGACTGTTTACTTAGAATTATCGATAATGGATTTACTAAGATATTCTGAGTCCCCTTCTAATGAGGAGGTTATAATGTATTTATAGCCTTGAGGCTGTACAAATGAAAGGACAATGTGCTGTTATCTAGTAGACATGTACATTTGTATGATAATAATGAGCATTTAATGCGCAGTCGTCTCCTTGATTATCCTGATTGGGGTGTTATGTAGCTCGGACCGCCTAAGTTGCTCGGACCGCTTAAGTTTCTCGGTATAATGAAGTTCCTCGGATAACATGGGTTGTTCGGGATGCCTGAGTTTGTCGGGGAGTTTAACATCCTCGGAGTCAGTATATTGTTCATTGAAAGTGTTTGTAGGTGACATGTAAGTCGACGTGTGTCTCCACTTAATTGATCCACGTCAGCGGACTAAATTTGATACCAACAGTTGGTGTTAGGTCTGTAATGGATAAAGATGTGTTTACAATGGGTTGATGTGAGTTTACAATGGGTGGTTGTGACACCTTACTTAATTTAATAACGGGTGGCCCACTAAGATGAAACAGGAATCTCAAGTGGATCATCCTCAGCATCACTGCCGCCCAGACTAAAAATATGACTAACCACCCATAGTAAAATAAACGAATGCCAAACTTTACAAAAACATATAAGAACTACAAAATTATATATATAATAACTACATAACATGACAAAATATACACGAGTACAACAAAAGATGCACCCGAATATGTTGTCAGGTCACAAACAATACAACATCAAGTGATAATATCATAAAAGAGCTACAAAATACAACCCTGGGTGCACACACCCAATATACAAAATTGATCCTTAACTAGATTTACAAGAATAGGAAACGACTACAACAAAATCCTCTAACATTCCGCATCTGCTACAACTCCAAGGACTCTGGATAGAATAGGCATCATTGGTGTCCTTGCGGAAGGACACCTAAAATAATACAATATATGTATAGCACGAGAAAAGATATAAAAGGGTTAGAGCCCGAAGTTTGAAAAATCATTTTAGCAACTGAATTAAAATGCATAATAATTATGAATGCACAACTTTCATAATTAAAGTGGTGTCGCACTCTCCTGGGACTCAACCTCACCCCTCACATATAGCGCGCACCTAACATATGAATATGAACCTCGAATAAGCTACTCGACAAATTCTAGGTATAAATCCTCTTAAATCTACGCATAAGTAACTAACTATCTCTAAAACATAACCATATATATACTTCTATCGTCTCTTATGTTTACGCCCAAACTTATATGTTAATATATCTCAATTATATTATCTTGGTTTCTAATTATTAACTGCACAAGTTATTAGCATAAGATAATCATACGTCATCATAAATTCTAGTAGTATACTCCCACTATTTCACCTATACCTAAAAAATAAGGACCAAACATCTCACCACGCCCAACATTACGCTAAATTTCGTGTGTGAGAGGTCTCGCAAAGAGAAATCCAAATAAGGAATCCCTCGATACACTACCACCTATTATTATCCGTCGTGGGAGTTCGTTAGGCCCTTTTGTCCAAAGTATGCACCCAAATACTTCCCGTCTATAGGCATAAGAGTATACTCATCCAATCTTATGCTACAAAAGACAAAACATAATACGCATCTTCTTAACTTTCTCTAGTTATAATGTTAAGATATCACACACTATCTATAGATCTTTTATAATATTACTCGCACGCATTATACATAGTTCATCATTCTCTAACAAGTACACATACATAACACGAAGAATATATATATACTAATAATCTCTATAATTCTATCAACTTCCAAGGAGTCCCTCACATGTCCCTAGGTTACCAATATTCGGACTAGCTCACACCGAACTTGGTAAAAATCTAAATCACAATGTATAGGAAACGACCATAGTTCCTAACCGAAAATGAGAACGAAGCATACCCACTACGTCTCACCCCGATAAGAATCACACAATATAAATAATGGTCACTATGACCAGGGGACTATACTCCCCCTACTCCTCAAGTCAAGGAGATTCACCCACATCACGCAACTTCCCTTGATAGCACTATAGGGATATGCACCATATAATATATATCATACACAAAAGATATATGCACATTAGATCACATCATATATACAAACCATCACACAAGGTATATACATTCATGCCATATATATATATCATACATTAATACATACATACATACATACATATTATCTCACGTCCGCATGTAGAAAAGTAATAGATCCGGCTATATGTATATAACTCTCATTATACTAACCGATACACTCTCGCATACCTTCCCAATTAATTTATTATTCAATCCCTCACTTGAAACTTACTAATACATCACACCTATGATATGAATAGTCACCCAATTTAATCAACACTAACACTACACCAAAAATAGCAATTTGGCATACCCTAATATTAAAAATCTGGCACACCAGATTTTGGCACGATTTAATAGAAATTTGGCACACTTTAAAACAGTGCCAAAATTTGGCACTATTTTAAAGTGTGCCAAAATTGAGTACACTTACTAAAATATATAATACCAAAAAAAACATTACACTCCTCTCTCTCTCTCTCTCTCTCTCTCTTATTCCCGCTCACGGTTCCCGCCCTGCTCACTCCCTCTTCGCTAGGGCTCAGTCTCTGTCTCTCGCCTCTTGGTCGGAGCTCACTCTCTCGCCTCTAGGCCGGCTTCAAGCGGTCGGCGTCCATTCTCTCTGTAGTTCGGCTGCAGGAGGTTTGCATCTATTCTCTCTCTAGGTCGCCGGTCGGAATCTCTGTCTCTACGGTCGACGCTCTCTCTCTCTGGCGCACTCTCTCTTTCTCTGGTCACTGCATTGTTCTCTCACTCCACTCATCCCAATTAGGTAATTGTTTAAAGCATTTGTATTTTTTTAACCTAAGTTAGGTATAAGATTTGATCCTAGAGTTTATGATATGCGTGATTTGATTCGTATTTTCTTTTTAGGATTTTATATATACATTTTTAAATATTTATTATTTTTTTTTAATGTGTGAGTTTTTGGTGAAAATTGAATGTTGATAATGAAAAAAAATAAATCATTGGTTTTTAGATGGACCTTGGAATCTTTTAGTGGTAAATTATGTTTTTATGTTCTTGCCCTTTTAATTAAAATGCATATTTGATCTGATTCGTAAGGTTACAGAGTTTTAAGAAAAGTTATATATCCCATAAATCATGTTGCTCTCACTATCCCAAATTCTCGGCGCTATATATAATGAGCTATTTCTCGCTGTTCGATACGGTGACTCCCTTATAAGTATCCTCCTCAATATAATACAAATGCATTTTCTATTCTCTCTCGAGATACGACAATGATACCAAGTACATCTCTTGCGCTAGAATAACAGAAAGGCTCATTTAAGGTTTTGCCCCCATTTAATTCCCTATACTGAGTCTAACCCCCACAAATTGATTTTCTTAAGGTTTGACCCCCATTTTTAACATTCCATCCAAACTGCCATTAACCCACATGGTTTTTTAACTTTTATCCCCAAATTGCCTCTCTTTATTGTTGGGATATTTCTAACCTGCAATTCATTTTGTTACTAAAATGGGGGCATTTCAACCTAAGAAAAAAAATGAGTTCGAGTTAAAAAACATTATTTATAATTTTTAAAAATGATTATAATGTTTAAAAAAATGTTAAAAAAGTGTTTATAATTTAAAAAAAAAATTCAGTTAAAAAAGTTGTTTATAAAATGATTTTAAAAAATGTTTAAAAAGGATTTAAGTTAAAAACATATATTAGTAAGAAAAATAAATCCCAACAAAAGAGTTGATTATAAATTTCATTTATAAAAAAATGATTTTTAGTAAAATAAAATATAATAAAAAAATGTTTTTCGCAAAAAAAAATTAATTTTGACCAGAAGAAATTTGTTTTCCACCTAAAATTTTTTTGGCCATAAAAGAAAATATGTTTTTAACCTACTAATATGTTTTCCAAAAAATATTTTCCACAAACAAAAATTTTTCTAGCCAATTTTTTTTTTCATTAACAAAAAAAATAAATTCCAACATAAAAAAAAAATATTAACCTGAGAATTAATGTTAAAAACACCCAAAATTTTATTTAAAAGTCAGAAATTTATTAATTAAGAAAACAAATAGTAAAAATTTTTAAAAAATGCTCAGAAAATTTAAAAAAATTGAAATACGTATGATATATGTGTGTGTGTGTGTGTGTGTGTTATCTTCAAACTACGTGGAATTTGATGCCCCTTAGGCTATGAAGGCATATTGCGTAAATCCATAGATTCGAGTCCTCTCTTATGTTCATTTGTTATATTGTTTTTATTATATCTATGTTCTTAATGGATGCCATATTCTTGTATGCTTGTGTCTTGTCCGATGTATACATTCGTTCTTCTACAACGACTTGTGATTCAGATAACACCTACAGAACATTTTGAATTATTATTTTAGAAACACGCCTAAGGATGAATTCACTCCGTTTTTTCCATGACGCGAGTTGAACGATTATATTATCTATCTATGTTATGCACTCAAGCACACAGTTCATGGAGTCTAACAAGATAAGATCAACACATGCCCATGATAGACCGAAAGGTCAGGATGGGTACCTAAATCCTTCTCATTCTGTAATAAGTCCCTGAACCTTTTAACTACTTTGTTTCGCAAGCATCAATATTTTCCTTGATGCCATTCTCCCGAGGTGACACATTTCACTTGCATGTTTTTTGAAAAATAGGTTGGTAAATCTATCTATACATATTACCCCACATTGATGACAATCGAGCACCACGAGAAGGGGAGTAATACCGTGTGCACGCCAGAGAGAAGCCCACTTAGCCCCCTGAGGATGGCCACGGTTGCGACTCTGTTGGGGACATTTTAAGAGGACTAGATTCTATTTCTGCAAGGGTGTTATTATTTTCTGCATGCGTGCATATGCACCTACCTGTATTTTCCTTTTTCTCTTATATTTACTTTTTGTGTATATCTACCTCATGTATATATCACTTTTCAGTCACTTATACACTTCACACACTTGTATATACTCTCCATGTACATTTCACACACTTACACTTAGCTTTATTTCTATTCACATATTCCACACACCACTTAGAATATCCATGCTTAGGCTTCACTAGAACACACCCACAATTACAACACTTGTATATATATCCATACTCACATACACATATCACACACCACTTGTAGTTGATCCATGTATAGGATCACTACTACACACATTCACTTGCAAATATTCACATGTCACTCACTCACATGTATACGTCCCCATAATAATACATAATATAGTCTCCATGATAGATTTACTTTTCATAATATTTGTAGATGCTCCTCATTATTAGATTTATCTCTTTACTCATCATGCAAATAAAAAAATACTCTCTCTCTCCATAAGATGCTAATTAAGACTCATGCATTTTTTCATACTACATCACCAAGAGTATGACAATATTGACCAAAATTTTGTCCCATACTGGGGGTAGCTTTGTGATGGGTGTCAATCTCGCCGGTCCTAGTTAGCCTAAGAGAAATGACTCTCCCCTTCCATCGGCCTCGTGCCCTTAACGTATGTCGAACGGTTCCCCTTGCTTCGTGCCACTTTACCAAACTCGTGATGGTAGGTATATATTAGGGAACTCATTCACGTACGTCAAATATGTCATATTGAATCTCATACATATTGTGCCTATGAGGTATATAGTGAAGCAATTGATGTACACTCAGGCATATCAAATGGCTTGTCCACACATAGTGATGAATTATTTCCCTTACGGGCAAGAGGTATATCGTGGAAGTCGTGCTAAGGGGGGAACCCTTCCATTGACCCATAAATTGTATAAACTATATATAGGTGTCAAACCTAGGGCACTCATATTTAGTTTGTCGATTACAATGCGTAACTTTGTCGAAATTATGGGTCGGCGTACCGCCTGAATTTTTGAACAATTTTGCCTTTTTTTAAAATAGCTTCCCATCCTTGATTCTGAAAACAAGTCAATTCGTGTCTTACATATTTTCAAACCCTATTTTTCCAGGCTCGACTCATGTACGATATTTTTTTTCTGTATTTAGGCAAACCTAATACAATTTAAAACCTAACAATAACATTAACAATAATAATCATGTGAGATTTCTCTATTTTTTCCCTCATTTTTCAAATAACAAAACATTTTCTCCTTCTTCTATAATACTAAAAATTTTCTCCCCCTTTCTTTCAAAAATAAATTCGAACCGTTTTCCCTCTTAGGTAGATCACATCCCCAATTTTGGCCTGGAACCCTATTGGCTTTGGTCTTTCATCAAAGAGCCCTAAAGCTCCACCACCTCTTCGTCTACTTCGTCCGAATTTTGGATACACCTCTATGATCTATACATGGAGAACACTGACTAAGAACCAAATGTGTATCCCTCTCTGATGTCCGTCTTAGCCCAACTCAGCACCAATATTGACAACCTTAAAATCGAGGTCCATAAAATGTAGCATAAATGGCCCCAGATTCTCGAAGAACTCGAGGTTCTTCTTCTTTGCGCTATGGGTCCACCTGCTCCCAAGCCTGTCTGGGTCCCAAAATAATATCAACATGATCCGCGTACCCTGCCTGACAATGGGACCCCGCCATCTCAACTCCTTGTTTCGAACCTTGCCCAACCAAGGGCTAATACCCCTAGATCCCAAAGAGTAGGAACATAACAAGGTTAAGGAAGACTTAAAAATGCTATCGAAGATGTTTGACCAAGTCAAGATAACTGAAGACTACTTGAACTATACCCACATGTGTTCTCATCCCAAATCTATACTACGAGAGAAGTTCAAAATTCCAAACATCGAGAAATTCAGGGAAACGTGCCCCTAGTTGTTCACCTTCGAAGCTATAACTGATCCATTACCCTTCTTGGTGCCTCGGATGAGATAATGGCCCAGATGTTCCTATAGACCTTGAAAGAAATCACCCTCCGGTTATTTTCGTTCCTTGAAGAATCTAGGATCCGTAGTCGGGAGGGTGTCGCTTAAGAATTCATGTCCCAGTACAAGTATAATAAGATCTACATGTTACACGTCGAGATATAGATATTCTTAAAAAAACTTGGGGAAATAGTTAGTTGCTTTATTGGAAGGTGGATAGAGAAAGTAGACACTATGACCAACAGATTCTCCGAGGTGGAACAAGTCAAAATTGTGAAGAATAACCTTTTTCCTAATATTCTAGCATCCATGGAAGAACAGTATTACCAACACTTTCGATCCCTTCGAGAGGCAGGTGTAAAAATTAGGGATGGTATTACCAAAGTGCAATCTGAACTAAAGAAAGTGACCGAACAGTTTACTCCTCGAGAGTATGAAAATCTTACACGTGCTACAGCCTCAACCATCAACAACATTTCCTAACTTGAAACCTCTTGGGCACCAGAAAATGCCCTAATCCTGCTAAGAAAGAATACATCGAGCTCTATTCTCCCCTGTCCAATGTATACTAGGCCCTCTTCACCTGAAATCTCATTAAACCCTTGGACCCCCGTCCATGACTAAATCCACTCCCTAAAAACTTCAAACCCGATGCTCGTTATATTTTCCACCAATCTGCAGGTTACCCCACTAACCAATGCTTCCATCTTAGAAATGTGATACAAGGTCTAATTGACCGCTATATCATTGCCCCACCGACTAATCCTAAACCCAATACCACTCATAACCCACTTCCAACATATACAAAGGCCATCTTTTTTCCAGGTGACCCAAAGTTTGTCGATCTACTCAAATTGTGCTTAGCAAAGAACCCATAATCCCTATAATTTCACCCAAACTGCTAAGGGTTTGCCCATATTTTCTCATACACGCTACATACTTCACCGATTAAGCTTTGTCACTACATACGCGGGCCCACATCATCATCCACACCCGAAATGAGAGAGAATACATGGAGTTACCAACTATGTTGAACTAACTCTCAGAGTTTAGGCTGAAATTTCTCACCGAGATGACTTTTGATTGTCAAAATTTTAGCAGCTTGTTCATGGAAGCCCAAAAGTGGGCTTGGGAATCAGATGGATGGGTAATACCTGTTAAAGAAGTCAGTCTAGGTGATATGGTACAGATCTTGGATGATATCATTCGACAAACAAGAGAAATCTGTAACATTTTTGAGTTGCTCATCGCTTTAAAGCTCTAGGGACGGTTGGTCCCTTCACTTTTACACTATCCCACTAAGTGGGAAAATTTATACGATGAATTCGTTAAGGTCATCGAGTGTATTGATTACTCTTGGTAAGAATACATAGTCGTCACCGGATGTAGGATAATTTTGATAACTCAGACGACAAACCAAGTCAGTAATAAATCATTCAAGTTTCCAGCCTATGTGGAATGATATCCTTCGAATATCTGTTAGGGGAAATTAATAAATTATCCATTTATCCTTGGTATATGAAGCCATAGTGTTCTTGTTCTTTCCCTCTTCTGTAAACAACATGACCAGATCTGGGAGACACTACAAATATACGATTCCTCATGCAACCAAAGTCCTTTATAAAGAGAGCATTAAAGTGATCAAATGTATGATTCTTCATACAAAGTTATAGAAATGACCATTAAAGAGAGCTAGGTCCTTGATCATTTCAAGAAAACCCAAGCCAATATCACCTTATATTTTTTTTTTCATGTTTTCTCAGTTGCATCAGAATGACTTGATAAAGATCCTCATCAGACCTACAGTCCATCCTTTCACTACTCCTAAAGAAGACATAAATATGGTTGAGTCCTTCACCTCTTCCATACTCCTCTCATTTTCTAAAGAAGAGATACTGATGTTCGACCCGAATCATAATTATGCACTCAACATCTCCATTAAACTCTTAGGAAACACAGTCCCACGTTCACTTATTAACAATAGATCTACTCTCAATGTCTGTCTTCTCATGCTTATGACAATGCCCGCCAAAAAGTAATGGGGTCTATAAAACTCACACTAGGGGTTGGCCCTATCAATCCTATCATCGATTTTCAAGTCATCGACATATCCGCATGCTTTAATCTTCTCCTTGGTCATCCATGGCTCCACAACATTCGAGGAGTGTTGTTATGCCCTAATTTTTTGTATGAATGAATAAAAAGTACACATAAGGCAATGAATTAAAGTTAAGAAAGAATAACATAACTTTATTCATTATTAAGTAGTTTACATAGGGTTGTACCATTTCAAGGGTGAGTTATTTAAGTACAAACTATAATGTAGAAAATTGAAAAGCGCCACTCCTTGCTCCAGTCTAGATTACTCTCTTCCCACACAGTCACATACGCAAATAAGTTCCCGGTATCTGTCTCTAATAGGGAAGATATATTATCCTCTTTCTTCGAGTTCATCTGGAGAAAAAATTAATTAACACAAATATTCTAAGAAGGTTCTACTAGTTCTATAACAAGTATAGATATAAATGAGAGTTGGAGTGTGTAAAGAATTAATGTTTAGCAATGATAAAGAAATAAAGTTGATAATACCATATTTATGACTGTATAAAGAACATTAAAATTCTTGAAATAATAATCCCATACTTACCAGTTTATTAAGAAAATAAAGTTCGTTACCAGTTCATTATGCATAATGTAAAGAAAATAAAAAATTCTTGAATTAATAATCCCATACTTATCAATTCATTAAGGGGCATAGAAATAATTAATCCATTAGTAAAACCAAAGTAATAATAACAATCAACCCAAAACTTTTGGAGAAAAGTGATCGGCTCATATATATATGTAGAAATAAATCTAGGATCTCAATCATTTGAGACCTTTTAGCTAAGTAGAAAGTTTCGTGGGATAACACATCAGTTTAGTTCCTTGTTAATACTGATGCTTATCATATAATGGCATAAAAATGCATGGGCAAATTGCATCAATAAGGAACATGATACCAGTTATTAGGTGAGACGGGTTAAAATTAATCCATAGTCAAATTCAAATACCGATGATATGTAATAAATTAAATAGTATGGTTGTATGATAACATGCACATACTCAGAGGAATGAGGATCTATCACATTGTGATATCAACAGTAGTATCCCAAATACACAAAGTTTCCTATTAAAAAGGTAGGAAAAATCTACTTGCCCGGTATATCGGTCGGATTTGTATATCACAAGAGGATATCAGGAGGAGTTGGTACTTGATTTTCTATATACAATGTTTGGGTATGTAAGTATTCGGATTTGGTCAGTCAGTTGGTTAAAAACTGTATCTTTTAAAGTTTTAGGGGGTTAATTATAAATATTTTGGGACTTTAAAATACTGGATTTAATATAAGTTTTTAAATTTGGTGCAATAGACTATTTTTCTTAAAATATTTTGAAGTGTTCTTAGACAAAATTTGGGGATCAAATTCATATGTTAACAAGGCCAAGAGGGGTCAATTTCAAATTTTGGAAAAATATTCTTCAGTTAAAACGTCATTTTTCCATAACTTAGGCAAGGTTAATCCAAACACGTGCTTACCTTATACCATTTTGACTAGAAATATAAAATAGAAAGTTTGGTAAAAATCTAAAATTTCTGATTGGCCACACACCCTCATGCGCTAGGTTATTTTTTTTTTTTTTGTCAAAAAGTTCATCTTCCTCCCCTCGATAATTGACTTTACGGTTTTTTATTTTTGACCTTGTATAACTCCTTCATTTCTAAATAAAATTAACCTAATTTTTCATAAGGAATCCGAATATATAAGTTTGGTGGATTGAGATGCAGTATATCTCAAGTTCCATAACTCTGTGATTTTCGGTTTTGACTTATCATTCGTGGATTTTAAGGATATGGAAAGGATTGTTATGAACATGGTTTATTTTATGCTATGTATAGGAGTAATTTGGTTTTGATTTCAGAGGTGGAGATGGATTATACATGGAGAATTTCAAATTTTTAGTTTTCTAGTTCGAATCACACTTTTAGTCGATTTGAGCTTAACAGGTACATTTATGGATTTTAATCATTACACTCAATTTCTTGAGGTTCTAATGAAGATATTCAAATCTTTAAACATAATTTTTTATTTATATTTGGAAGTTCACCATTGAAGCTCAAGATTTAATGGTGGAAGCTTCATGTTGTTCACCTAGAGCTTGGCTTCTACGTAAATTGTCCTAATTTTTGAGCTATTCTAACATTATCACTATCCAAAATGATTGGAACGAAAAGAACTAAATATAGTACATAAAATCATAGAGTACCTATTTGGAGTCAAAATTTTAAGTTTTGGAACTTCTGTTTAAGTGAGTTTTAACTGAGGTTTTCATGGGGTATCTATAGTATAGTAGGAGGATTGTTCATTAGTGGTAGAAAGTGGTAGATTTGAACTGTTATGGTAGAGTTTTCAACTTAGGATTTTGTTCTTTACATGTGTGCATGGTGTTCACTTGTGATTCTTGGTTGTCTCTGCTTAAGAGGGGGCTTATTTAGATAGGGTGTTTTAAGAAATTAACAAATATTTGGTGTTTGGTCCGTAGTTGGTCTTGTAGTTACACTTATAGCCTTAAAAGTACACTTTTCGTAAATATAGGGGTACTTTCAAAATTTCAGAAAGTTACACGGGCTGAAATTGTGATTTTATGTTGGTTGAAGTCTAAAGGATTAATTTGATATGAATTTGAGGTTTAATTAGGAGTGAAATGTAAGTCAAGTTATATTACTTTGAAGTTTTCAGAGGCTATTTTATAATTACTAAACTTTAGGGGGGCTAGGTCAATTAAGTAAAATTATAGGGCATCAAGTATATTATATTTCTTCTTTAGAAGGCTTTTTAATTTGAATATTTTATCCCGTTAAAACAATGACTGTAGGTATTTAAGGTCTGTTTTGAAAATCCCGATTTTGATCTTTCGTCGCTTGTTCTCGCTCCCATGTAACTTCTTACTGAATTTTTCCCCAAAGTACTTTAACTAAGGGAATTTCTTTATTTTTGATGTACTTCGCTTGGTAATCCATAATTTGAATAGGGCATACTTCAAATTTATGGTTTGGTTCGATAAAAATGTCTTTCCATGTAACGGTATGAGATGTATAAAAAATATACTAGCGTAACTGTGACACATTAAATACCTCGTGAATATTGGATAATTCCACAGGTAATTCTAATTGATAGGATACGGAGCCAATATTTTTAAAAATTGTGAAAGGTCCAATATATCTGGGGGCTAATCTTCCTTTCTTTCTAAAGTGTAAAATTCCATTTCAGGGAGAAACTTTAATAAATACTTGGTCATTAACTCAAAAATCTAAGGGTTTTGGACGTTGGACTGCAAAACTTTTCTATCGATCCTGGGTTGTCTTCATTTTATCTCAAATTTTTTGTATTCTTTGAGTGGTTTCCTAGATTATTTCGAGACCAAATTGGTTACTATTTCTGAATTCTATCCAACATACAAGTGATATACACGGTCTTTCCTATAATGCTTCAAACAAAGCATCTTTAATAATTTCTTCTTAACTATCATTATATGAAAATTTGATAATGGGTAACTACACATTCCAATTGTTAGACATATCTAACATATAAGCACGTAACATATCCTCTAAAGTTTTGATTTTACATTCTGATTGTCTATCTATTTATGGGTGGAATGAGTACTTAAATGAATCTTCTTACCCATTGCAATTTGCAGTTCATGCCAAAACATTCCTAAAAAATGGTAATCTCAGTTTAATATGATGGATAATGTAATTTCGTGTAATCGAATATTTTCTTAAATGTAGAGCTTGTTAAGCTTTTGGAATAAGTCGGTGGTCTCTAAAGGTAGAAAATGAGAAGATTTGGTGAGTCAATCTGCTATTATCCAAATGGAATTATATCCTTGGGACATATGAGGTAGTCCACTAACAAAGTCCATGGTAATATGATCCCATTTCCACTCAGGAATTGGTAAGGGTTGAAGGATTCCACCAGGTTATTGGTGTTTAATCTTTACTTATTGACAAATAAGACATTTCCTTATAAAATTCTCGATATCATCTCTCATATTTGGCCACTAGTATTGCTTCTTCAAGTCGTGCTACATTTTTGAACTTCCAGGGTGAATCATAAATTTTGAACGATGGGCTTCTTGCAATATTTCCTCTTGAAAAGATGCATCATCAGGTACATACAATCTATTTCTAAATCGTAAACCTTTTTTCCTTATCGTATGAGAAGTCGGGATTTTTGTTCGAAAAGTTTTGTACAAAAGAATATTGGGTTTGTTGAACTAATATTTTCTCTCTCAACTCCGGATTAGCAATAATGTTAAAGAATTTTGTGAAAGAAGATATCAATCGTAGGTCATATTTCTCTATGGTAACAACAATATCGTATGGAATTAAAGTGTGGAGATATCCTGCTATATTTCGACTTAAACATTGGCTACAATATTGCCTTTACCTGGATGGTAATTTAATTTAAATTAGTAATCTTCCAAAAATTCAATCCAGTGTCTCATAAACTCAAGTCCTTTTGGGTAAAAATATATTTTTAACTTTTATGATCCGAAAAGACTTGGAAGTTTACACCATAAAGGTAACAATGCCAAATTTTTAACGCACAAACTAGAGTGACTAATTCAAGATCATGGACATGGTAATTACGTTCATGAGTTTTGAGTTGTCGTGACCCATGTTCTATAACTTTCTCATTCTGCATTAACACATATCTAAACCCTGGTAATGAATCATCAGTATATACATCGTAGCTTACGACACTAGAAGGAATAGTGAGGATAGGAGTAGTTGTTAATTTATAACACTTGGAACGATAGGTTACATTCTTTAGTCCATACAAATGGAAATTCCTTCATAGTTATCTTTAAAAGGGAAAGAGCAATGCGAGAGAATCCTTTTACAAAACAACGATCATATCCAACTAATCCTAGAAAACTTTTTATTTCAATAATATTGGTAGGATTTTTCCACTCTAAAATGTCTGAAATTTTGGCTGAATCGACTTGAATTCCATTTTCATAATCACATGTCCTAAAAATTTTATTTCCTTCATTGAACAATGATATTTGATCTTTTTTTTTGTATATAATCGATGGTTTCTAAGAGTACTTAAGATTGCGTCTAAATGTTGGGCACGTTCTACTTGATTATGAGAATAAACAAGAATATCTTTAATAAAAATAATAACGAATTGGTCAAGAAAAGGCCTAAAGATTCCATGCATTAGATCCATAAAACATACTGGTGCATTGGTTAATCCAAATAACATTACGGTAAATTTGAAATGTCCGTAACGGGTTCAAAAAATTATTTTCGAAATTTTTTCCTCTATAACGCGTCATTTATGATAACTATATTGTAAATCTATTTTAGAAAAGGTCGATGCTCCACGGAGTTGATCAAATAGATCTCGCATTCGGAGTAAAGGATACTTATTCTTAATAGTTACTGAGTTCAATTTATGATAGTCTATGCATAATCTAAAGCTTCCATCATGTTTTTTGACAAATAATATCGGAGCTCGTCAAGGAGACGAATTTAGTCAAATAAAATATTTCTACAAATGATCATCTAATTTGGTACGGAGTTCTCAAAGTTATAAAGGAGAAATTAAATATGGAGGTATCGAAATAGGAAATGAATTAGGATAAATATTGATACTGAACTCAATTTCTCTGGAAGGGGGTAACCCTATTAAATCTCCAGGAAAAAACATCTTCGAATTATTCCAACAAATTTTGAATTAAAGAAGATATTTGGAGATGGAAACTTGAGGGTTCAGATGGACCTGATCCTTGAAATACAAAAGAACAATTATCTTCATTTTGAATATAAATTTCCTTAGCATAAGGATCGATATAAGAATGATCTCTTGATAAAGCATCGATTTTGATAATAGTATCAAAACCACAAATATCTAAAATTATCAAATTATCAAATTAACAAGGAGTATTCCTAAACCAATCTGAATTTTATAATTTCCATAACCTCGCATTGGTGTATTGATTTCACCCATCGGTAATTCAATATCCAATGGGTCATTTAAAGATATAGGTAATAATTGCAATAATTTAGCTAGTATTAGACTAATAAAATAATTTGTTGATCCTAAATCAAATAAAATATGAGCAGGAAAATGTTAAAAAAATACCATACCTTCTATCACGTCATGGGAATTTCGTGTAAGTAGTATGGCGTAATTCTTTCCACGACTCGGGATTGGCATAATTCGTTTAGCAGAGTTTGGCTTAGGTTAATTTTGGATAGGATGAGATTTTGGATTTTGTGAGGATTTGTTTAACTGAGGACGGGTTGGAAAATATTTTAACTTTGGACATTATGGCCTAATATGTCCTACTTTGTGACACTCATGACAACAGATTGCTGAATGTGTTATGTTATAACAAATCTGGGAATAAGCTTGTCCACTCGAGTTTCAATTAGGGTGAGGTCGAGAATGAGGGTGACTTCTAACAACACGATTATTTCTGGTAACTGGGGGAGAAGATGATATTACGGCAGAAGAATTGCATTCCACAATTGCCACAACGTCGATAAGTTAACAATACTCACAGAGTTATAAAGGAGCGATCGAATTCTTAACTCTCGGATGTAATCCTCTTCAAATTTTTTGCACTTATTTACCTCAGTATCTATGTATTCAAGGGGGTAACGAGACAATTCGATAAATTTAGCCACGTTTTAGGATACCAATATATTAGTTTGTTGTAATTTTAATAAATCAATAGTTCATTGATCTCGCTCAACCTTGAGAAAATAATATTTGAAGAAAATCTCCTCAAATTGCTCCCAAGTAAAAATAACAACATTTTGGTTACATGAAACTTCTTTCCACTGGAAATCAGCTTCACCTTCAAACATATAGGTTGCTAAAGTTACTGAGAGGTTAGTAGCTATACCTACTCCATTTAGAATTTTCATAATCTAACGTATTCATTTCTTAGCTTCATTATCACCTAGATTTCTAAGAAAAGATGGAGGTCGTTATCTCAAGAATTCCTTAAGGGCATTCATCCTACGAATTTATTTAGAAATGTCATCTGAAGTAGAATTAATTTTGTTATTGTCTTCGGGCTAAATAAGTAAGTTCCTGAAGACATCGCATAATTCCTTCGTTTGAATTTGTTTAGTTTGAGTTCCCTTGAGTTCCAACAAATGGAATTCAATTACTAACCATCCTAAAATATAATAGAACGATTTTAATAATAAGAATCATAAACAAAGATATGCCTGAAGCCTATTATATGACACATGATAAGTTATATGATACGTTGGTGTTCTATATCACTAACTATACTACATTAGTACAATTATAGTAGTTAGTTCATCTCCTAAATTTGAGTGTGCCACACCATCTACAATACTTTAGTATACTTGTGTACACTAGGAGACAACTTTTAACATTAAATTACTAAGGAGGGACAATGACTTCATCACTAGAATTGGATTTTGGACTGACTAAATAATCTCCCTGATCCGAACCATCAGTTTAGTCATCAGTAGTACCAGGAGAGTAGTCACCATGTACTTCACCATTTAATGTGGCATTAGGATACATAGGTGGAATTGACAGATTATCATAAAGTGCAGGATTTTTGGCTCCTTAAAAAATTACCGGATCATTCACATAATCATCAACCTTCCTCATAACGTGCATATCGCCCATAATTCTATTCTTCAGCACTAGTCTTTTATCATCACTACTCGCTCTTGTCCAATCCTCCTCGACATCATGAATCATCCCTCATAATTTTGTTAATTCCCCCTCTCTAACTATGTCTTCCCAACGATTGTTTAATTCAATGTCTACATTGAATAAAAATGTGTCCCACGTATCCATGCTGTAAAAAGGAGTTACCATATAATAATAGTGATAAAAGAAGTTAGGAAAAAAGATAAAATATCTAATATCTTATTTCTTTTCCCGTATGAAATGCTAACCCGGTGATATGTTTAATTTCAAACATGCTCTGATACCAACTTGTCACACCTTGATTTTTGTTATGAATGAACAAGAAGAACACAAAAGGCAATGAATTAAGTTAAGGAGTAATAACTTAACTTTATTTATTATTAAAGTAGTTTACATAGGGTTGTACCACCGCAGGGGTGAGTTACATTTTTTTTTAGTACAAACTATAATATAGAAAATCGAAAAGTGAAATTTCTTGCTCCCATCTGGCTTATTCTCTACCCACACAGTCACATACACAAATAGGTGACTGGTATTTGTATCTTATTGGGAATATATATTATCCTTTTTCTCCAGGTTCATCTGGAGGAAGAAATTATTAGCACAAATATGTTAAGTAGGTTCTACCAGTCTTATAACAAGTATACCTATTGAGGACAGTTGGAGTGTGTATAGAATCAGTGTTTAGTAACGCTAAAGAAATAAAGATGATAATGCCATAGTTATCAGTTTAGAATGAACATTAATGTTCTTGAACTAATAATGCTACACTTACGAGTTCATTAAGAAAACAAAGTTTGTTACCAGTCCATTAAGAATCATGTAAAGAAAATCAGGATTTTTGAACTAATAATCACATACTTACTAGTTCACTAAGGGATACAGAAATACCTAAGACATCAATAAAATAAAAGTAATAATAATAATCAACCCAAAACGTTTGGTGAAAGTAATCACCTAGGCACACAACTAAAGTGACACTCATATATATGTAATAATAAATCCAAGCACTCAATTATCTGAGACCTTTAGGACAAGTAGAAATATTCATGGGATAACACGCCAGTCCACTTTCTAGTTAATACTGATGCTTATAATATAATGGCACAAAAGCGTAGGGGCAAAATGAATCAATAAGGAACATGACACCAGTTATTAGGTGAGAAGGGTTAAAATTGATCCATAATCAAATTCAAATACCGATAATATGTAATAAAACGTGTAGTATGGCAGTATGATAACATGCACATACCAAGAATAAATATGATCTATCACATAGTGATATGAATAGAAGCATGCCAAATACGCAAAGTTTACTAATGAAAAGGTAGGAAAAACCTACTTTCTCGGTATATCGATCGACTTTATATATCCCAAGAGGATATCGGGAGGATATGGTACTTGATTTTCAATGTACAATGTTTGGGTATGTAAGTATTAGAGATTAGGTCAATCAGTTTGTACAAAAACATTATCTTTTAAAGTTTTGGGGGTTTAATTATAAATATTTGGGACTTTAAAATACTGGACTTAAGGTCATTTTTGAACTCTGGTCCAAGAGAATTTTTATCTTAAAATATTTTGAAGTATTCATAGAAAAAATTTGGGGATCAAATTCATAAGTTGGAAAAGTCAGGAGGGTTCAATTAGTCATTTTGGAAAAATATTCTTTAAGTTAAAACCTCATTTTTCCATAATTTAGTCTATGTTAATCCAAACATGGCATTACCTTATACCATTTTTCCAGAAAAATAAATTAAAAATACTGAAAAATATTTCAGAAAAATTCGATTGGCCACGCCCTCACGCTTTGGGTCAACATTTCTAGTAAAAAGGTTCATCTTCTTCCCCTCGACAGTTAACTTTAGGGTTTTGGATTTTTTAACTTGAATAAATCCTTCATTTTAAAACCATTTGAGATGATTTTTAAACAAATTTAGCCTAATTTTTCATAAGGAATCCGAATATATAAGTTTTGTAGATTGAGATGCAGTATATCTCAAGTTCCACAACTATATGTTTTTCTAAAATTTTGACTTAACATTCGTGGATTTTAAATATATGTCAAGGATTCTTATGAACATGGTTTGTTTTCTACTATGTATATGATTAGTTTTGTTTGGATTTCAGAGGTTGAGATGGATTATACATAGAGAAGTTCAAATTTTAATTTTCTTGTTCAAAACACACTTTCAATCGATTTGAGGCTAGTAGGTACATTGATGGCTTTTTATCATTACACTCGGGTTTCTGAGGTTCTAATGAAAATATTCAAAGCTTTAAACATTAGTCTTGATTGATATTTGAAAGTTCACAATTGAAGCTCAAGCTTTAATGGTGGAAACTTAATGTTCTTCACCTATAGCTAGGTTTCTACGTAAAGTTTCCTACTGATTTGAGTTGTTTTAACATTATAACTTTGCAAAAAATGATTGAAACAAAAATAACTGAATATATTACATTAAATCATAGAGTACCTATTTGGAGTGAAAAATTCAAGTTTTTGACAAATTGTTTCAGTGAGTTTTAACTGAGGTTTTTGCGGGGTTTTCATAGTGTAGTAAGAGGGCAGTTCATTAATGGAAGAAAGAGGTGGATTTGAAATATTATGGTAGAGTTTTCAACTTAGGATATTATTCCTAACATGTGTTCATGGTGTACACATGGGATTCTTAGTTGTTTGTGCTTAAGTGGTGGCTTATTTGGACAGGAGGCTTTTAGAAATTAATAAATATTTGGTGTTTGGTCCTTGGTCGGTCCTATAGTTACATTTATATCCTTAAAAGTGGAATTTTCATAAAGTATATGGGTACTTTTTTAATTTCAAAAGTTACAGGCGCTGAAATTGTGATTTTATATTAGTTGAAGTCTAAAGGATCAATTTGATATAAATTTTAGGTTTAGGAGTGAATATAAGTCAAGTTATATTACTTTGAAGTTTTCAAGGGCTATTTTGTAATTACTAAAACTTCAGGGGGTCTAGGTGAATTTAGTAAAATTGTAGGGCATCGAGTATAATTCTTTCTTCTTTAAGACTTTTGAATTTGAATACTTAATGAGGGTTAAAACAGTAACCATAGGTATTTAGGGTTGATTTCGAAAATCTTGGTTATTACAAGTGTCCTCTTCCCTTCATCAAAAATAGAAGTTCATCGCCAAAGATTTGGTTATCACCATTTCGGAGGGCAACGACAGTATAGGCAATGCCATAATATATTATTGGAAATCCAACATGGGACAAATGGCATGCTCCTTTCTAGTTTCAGAATTGATCCACTTCCTCTCTCAACAAGAGACAATTTCAAATACCAAGTCTGTACGAAAAATAACCCTCATGGTAATGTGAATGCGATTCAAATGTTCAAGAACATTCACTTCATGCCCAGAATGGGATAAAGAGACGATAGAAAGGGATCCTTGAGCCCATAGTTCTGAAGGAGGCCTTTCCCCTATGTGGCCTGAGTTACCAACTTTCACCAGATGAATTCAAATCATTCCATTGATCAAAATAAAAAATAAGATTAGAAGTTGAAAAGACTATTGCAAGAGAATCTTTGAATGGAAGATTTTTCAAGGAAGGTGAAGACTTCCCCTTCTGTGGCATCCCGAACCGTGGTACTATCATGTTGAAAAGAAGAGGAAACTAGGGCCTGAAATCTTCTTTCAACACTGTAACTCTTGGGATGAAGGCTGCAAACATGAAGTGCAATATCTCACCAAGAAAGTTGTGATAATTACTAAGGACTATAAGGAAAGTAACTAATGTGTAAGGCGTGGTTTGGATATGGGACTACCTAAATGAATCCCATTAGGTCATACTTTGTAACTAACGTGGTTTGAACCACCCAAAGGAGGCACCCAAGCTACGTTACAAGGCGACAAAATATGTGTTGGAGAATGGACGAAATATGTGTCGGAGAATGTGGTTCTACTCAAAAGAGTCTTTATATTGACTCTCTTATGGTGGTCCACACCAAGGAAGTATCAGATCTAATCAGTGAGGTATCCAAAGTATCCCGCAAGGCATATTTGGCTGAGAGATCATTGGTATAGAGAGTGGCATAGAGGGTTACTACATGCCACCAATAAAGGAAGAATGCACAGACTATGCTAGAAAATATGACAAGTGCGAAACACATGCTATCACTCATTAGATGCCATTGGAAACATTAACACCCATTACATCCAAATGGCCTTTTTTCCATGTGTGGACTATATCTGGCCGTCCCTCTTTCGAAGATTAAGGGTTGGTTCAAGTATCTATTTATCGCGGTATATTGCTTTACAAAGTAGGTCGAGGTCGAGCCATTAGTGGAGAGGAATCATCAAATGATGTCCATTTTGTTTGGAAGAATATTATTTTCTGTTATGGAATGTACTTTTCTTCCATCATGGACCACAACAATTAATTCCACAACACACGGTTCTAGGAATAATATATGAAATCAAGTATAAGGAAACTACGCTTGGCACCCGGTCATCCCCAATGCAATGGGGAATCTGAGATCAAAAATAAAACTATTTTGTTGGGATGAAAAAGAGATTAGATGATGTAAAGTCTAACTAGATCAACGAACTGTAGAATGTCCTCTTGGCCTATAGGATGTCTTTGAGGACCGCCACAAAAGAAACCCCTCTTATATTGGCATTTGAAACTGAAGAAGTAGTACCTACGGAAGTAGTCTTACTAATTCATAGGGTACTGAATTTCAGCTAGTCAAGGAGTGACCTGACGCGTCGACTTAATATTGATTTGGTGGAGGAGATAAGAAAGAAAGCATCTCTCAGAGTTACAACGTATCAGTTGAGAATGACAAACTTCTCTAGTAATATAATCAAGTCGATCACACTGAAGGAAGGCGACTTGGACCTAAAGAAAGTGATACAAAAGGGGAATAAGCTAGACCCAAACTAGCATGCTCCTTACATAGTGAGCGTCGTAGTCTGATCAGCAACTTAAACAATTAAGACTCTGGAGGGGGAAACTTTCAAGAACCTATGGAATGTAGAGCATTTAAGGAAATATTACCTCTAGGATGACCAAAATAACTTATGGAAGAAACAAATGTAATGAATTACATTATGTAAAAAGTTTCTACATATTCAATGAAAATCAGTATTATCTGCATATTATTGTTAGTCAATATTTTCCATTATTTATTACAAAGATGATCAATTCAAGATATGTGATATAAGCCAAAGACGAAGACATCTCGGAGCTAAACATAATAAGTCGATTATGACCAGATGCATTTGGAAAAGTTTTTCTAACATAGGTAACCAATGTTGTCACAAGGTCTGTTAGTCATGAGTTGACCCAATTGAGTGGTAAGTTAACCGAAAGCATTGGACAAAACCCATGTCAAGCAATCACATCACTATCCCTGCTAAAAGACTACACTCATCAAGTTGATGGGGAACTTTAAGCTAATGCTTGTAAAAAAAACCTACGTGGACATCCCACGTTCGTCCACCTACTGGCACACAAATTTTAACTAGAATAATTTTTTAAAAATAATTACTAAAATTAACATTGTTTAAAAAAAATTCATGTTACACTATACCTCGAAAACACATTTTATATGTAGGGGCTAATAACTTGGTTGAGAAAAATTACTTAGCAGAAAATTTATACATACATTATAACGGATATAAACTACATATGTATACAACTACAAATTGATTGTTTATAAATTGAGAAATACATTCAAAACCAATGTAAAATAAACTTAAGGATTACAATATATATATATTATTCCAAAAATAATGAGAAAATGACAGATAAATTATCACGATGATAAAAAGCTCATGCGACTGGAGGATCTTGTGTAGGGTTACCAACAGTTGCATCTATAATTGGTGTGTAATGAGGATTCTTCTCTTGGACCACCTAAGAAGAAATATGAATGGTCGTATCTATGGTCTTCATAGTAGTTTATGTTGGAAATTAATATTAAGTGTTGAAATTAATTATTTAATTTATTATATTAAATTCTGAATTTATGAATTTCCTAATTATGTGGTCTTGTATCAGATAATTAATTAGGAATGTGATAAATATGAATATTAGAAGATTGAGTCAATCGTATCCGTTAGTCACATGATGGTTAGTGGCATTAGTGAGAGACTTAAAATAGAGGCTCATCTTGACTAGGATTCCCACCCTCTTCCCCTTATAAATAGAGGAGCCCTACATCATCTAGGGTTATCTCATAACACACTATTTCTGAGGTGGGAGAGAAATTTCGAGATTCCATTTGAGTGTAATTTTTTCAAGAAGGGAGATTGATGGAGCAATTAATCAAGATTGATCAATGCATTAGATCAAGGTAAGTCGTATTTTCTATCTTTTAAACGTATTTTATGAAAACATGAAGATCCAAGATCCTTTTATTAAGAACAATTGTACGCTAAAGTTTAATCATATTAATGTGTTCGTGATTAATATTAGGTGTTCTTAAGAATGATTTTACATGTGGTATTAGTACTAAAGTTTAAGATCTCTTGATTTTACTTATTGATATTCGTCTATAATGAAATATGTGTCAGTGACTCTCTGCGATATTTTTATTTATGTCATTAAATTGTTTTTGTGCTTGAGACCTTCTGCGACGTCATATTTCTGTCATTAAATCAGCTCTTAAAGTATGTCTGAGACTTTGTCTGATATTTTTCTTTTGTCGCCAATACTCGCTGGTTAGAATAAAAGGTCAAACTTTACTCGGAATTTTACGAAACTCACATGATCGACTGGAAACGTCGAAATAAATAAAACCCATTCTATACAATGGGCAACACCTTACCTTTTCATTTTGACATCGTTAAGACCCTTAAAATTATGGTTTTTGCTGTTTTTAGTAATAATGTTGACGTCAATATCTTACTCCAGAAAATTGATTTTTGAATTTCGCAATTTTTTTAAGATCATGGAGTAATTATCTACATCTCTGTGATGCTAACTCAAATTTTCTATTTTTGGCAAAAATTACGATTTCTCCAAATATTATGTATCTTTCCACCACAGCGGCTGCTTTTTATGTTCATGGTTGTTCTAATATTCATGTTATGTATTCTTTAGTATTGATGAAAGGGTTCAATATAAAATTTTGAATATTGGATGTATGATTATGTGTTTGACAATAACATTTCGATATATTAGGCTATTGTGCATAATCTATAATTGGTAGCCCAAAGTTCGTAATATAATTATGAATTGATGTTTTGACAATAATATTCATAAGATGTAGAATGGGGAAGACATGAAAGCGTATTAATTTATAATTATAAATGTTAGATTATTGTGTATGCAAATATATTTGGACCATTAATTATACATTAAGTTTCGAGTATAATATTTTTAGGTCATTGATTTTGCATAAATAATGTTTATGACTTCCAGAAAAATTATTTTTTAAATTCCGTCGAATATTTGAGTTTCTGGAGTAATTTTCTACAATTCCATGATGCCAACTCATTTTTTTAGAAAAATTTAAGTTTTCCCATATTTCATGAATAGTTATCTAGAACTCTAATAAACCCTTGCTCTAATGATCCTATTTAAGTTGAATATTCGTGCCAAACAGTGGCCAACATATTTCATATGGTAGGATATTAAACTTGCGTTATTGTTAATATTCATATTCTGGATGAGTCTCATGCCAAACACATGCTAATGATTCATATTGTTGAATATTATGATATTCGTGTTTTAATGAGTCTCGTGCCAAACACAGGCCAACGATTCATGTGGTTGAAAATTAGAATTATTGTTTATTCTATTGCTAGTACTCCCATTAAATTGAACTAAATGCTAAACACAGGGTACAATTCACATGTGCGGATACTAGATTTATGATTTCGTTGCATGCATGCATATTTGAATGCATGACTTGAAAATTTTGAGACTCATAAGTAGGTATTCATTCAGTTTAATCAAATTCCAAATACAGACTAGATTTATCCTAATGTTTGTTATAAGGTTAAATTGAAGCACAACACATGCTGAAATTTGAATCAAATAAACATTGGAATTTTTGTAAATATTAAATAATTGACATCAATGTTATATAGTCATATTTACATATGCCACTAGTATGATAATTTGATTATAACCGTATTGTGCATTAGTATGACCATTAATGATTTGGGTCAATATTTCGGATTCGTTACTCATACATAAGTGATGAAGCAAAAGTAAATGATTTATGTCTTCCATTTACTATTATTTGTGTAATATCTCATGTAAGCTCTTTGTCTATTTGATTTTCACATTAAGTCTAATTTTTCATGAATTTCAAATTAAGGAATAGACAATAATATAATTATTCATGTATTACGGGTATTTTGAACATGTATGCGTATCTCTAATATTTATATAATATAAGGTTTGACGTTCATTAAAATGGTCCATTCCAGAATATATAAATATTGGACTAATGCATTAATATCGTGCATATTTTGGTTGCCTACGGATCCATGTATGATATTGAATGCTAGGATGATGATACTTTATGATGTTTTATACATATTATTATTTATTCAATCATTGTGATACAGAAGCCTACATGTCCAATTACAATAATTGAACAAAATGTAAGTGGTGATATATATTTTGGGAAGGTAATAATGGTCGTCAAACGCAGAGGCCATAGTTTCTTTCAGTATCATATCACCAATTAAGTTTATGAAAACCATAAACATGAATATTTTAGTTTGTTGCTCATGCGATATTTAATGCAAATAAATGAAAAACTTATTAACTTGTGTATGTAAGTCTTTATGTAATGTAGTATTCATTTTATGAAATGTTTGGTAGTCACAATAGTGACCCGACTAGAATGGCAATGAATATTAAATGTAAAGATGATGGTAGTAGTAACTCATGATGCTTCTAATTTTAAAGATATTAATGGGGTATATTGAGTTTATTTCTTCCAGTAAGGTTATTCTTTACAGGGAATCGATTTTGAGTGATTGAATGAACATCATAGATCACATACATTATTATAGTATATGAATATAAGTTGTCCACAAATATCGCCTATAATATAATGAAATAGCATTATACCCAATAAAGTAATCTAGAAGCATCATATAATCGATATTTCACGATTACTACTAAAGAAAACTCACGGTTATTCACTTAATTTATTATCATGTTATCGATGTGTGTGTTGTTAAATCAAAGCATTAATGAAGTGAGCAATTTATCTCATTATCTTATTATATTATTGTATCCCATTTTGTTTCTCTAAAAATTTCATATTTAAGTTGTTTAAACAAATTTAGTTTGTTTACAAGTTGTACACTCGGACTAATAATGATAGAGATAATATGTATCTTTTATGATTTGAAACGAGTTTTTCATCTTAGTAGAGTTTGCAAGTTATACTTATTGTGTTATAGAAAGTATTTACTTTTGATGAAAGGATTGTTTCTAAAACAAACTAGAAATGCTAATAAGATTTCTTTTTTTTGTTATTGGGGAATCAGATCGCCATTTGTTTTTCATAAACCCTCATTTTTTTTAGAAATTGTTTGTCTAGACTTGATCGTGAGGCATATGTTCTAAAGAATATTTTGATGTATATTTTTTAAAAGGTTGTGGTATTCCTTTTGACGCTTTGTATGAAATAAATTTTTGTACATATTTCTTTTAAAGATTGTTTTGATCCTACATCATAACCGTAACCTTATTGATTAAACTCTTTGATCTTGTACCAAATTAAATCTAGACTCCCTTTAATAATTTTTGTGGACAAGGTTTTTGTAATATCTCTTGTAAATCTTGATAGTCGAGTTGCACTCTTAAGGTATTATGATGTCTAATATCAGGTTGACCTATGTGGCCCAAGTGGGAGATTATGAGAAACTTCCCTTAAAGTGGACCTACATAGATCATATAATTTGACACGTACTTGTTGCATTAAATAAAATAAAAAATGTCAAATTCATTATGAATGGGGAAATTAGTGGGAGAATAGTATTAAGAAGATCCTAAAAGATCTACTATCCAAAATGATTATGTAGTGTATATGGATGAACATGAATTTGGTGTATGGATAAATAATGACCTGGTTTTATTTTCACAAGTCATAAGAAGTGAAACTAATGGACTACAACTAAATTTAGAATCTTGTTGAATTACATAATTAATGCGCTAAAGTCGGGTATGAGGGGGTCATCAAAACCAAACGCGACATTAATGGTAGTTAAACGATATAAAGCTAAATTGTAGTAAAATATTTCACCATTAATGAAGAAAAGGTTATAAAAAAACCTTCTCAATTATATGTAAGGACATGGAATTCTTATGACATTAGTAGCTCATTATGATTGATAGTTACATGAAGTGGATGTGAAAATTACTTTTTCCATGTGTATATGTTTAGGATATCATTTTATAAACATAATTTCCCACATGACGTATTTTAATAAATAATATCATTCTTTTTTTTATTAATCGTTGTATACTTGTATACACCTTAAGATCAGTGGGAGTAAGTTTATATATTTTCTTTATGTACAAGCACGAATTTAGAAAGTAGAGAATCAAAATAATTTTATGGGTTTAAAATTTATGTATGAAGTAATGAGATACTTAAAGGACTATATGCTCACATTTATGATGTATGTGTTCATTTAAATATGAACAATTATTGCGACTCAGGTTTACTAGTTGTACGGATGGTACGAAGTTCACTCTTGCTTAAGTATGTTTGTTTTGGTTTATCAACCAATATAATGAAGGAGTGAAACACAAACCATCCATTAACTATTGTGAAAGTTGAGTTTGTAGAATGCTTGATGCTACAACTTATGTATTTTGGCAGCGTGACTTCATTTCGAGACTTGGAGTTGTCAACACTATTATCAACCCGGTGAAATATTATGATAATGTCGCGGAAATCTTCTTTATGAAGAAATGTTAGGTATTCTTAAGTAACTAAGCACATTGAATGAAATACCTATCATTGAAAGAAGAAATTCAGAAACAAAGAGTGTCAATCAATCACATTAGTACGAGTGGTAACATAGCATATCCTCTCACGAAAGGACTATCTTCAAAGACCTTATGGAATGTATAAAAGAGATAGGTCTCAATTAGTAAAATTATTATTGTTATTTGGCTTAGTTGTTTGACACTTTTACTTGAATTCAATAAAAGTGTTTCTGATTTCAATTATTTCTTTCTTTTGTGAATGCATGCATATGATTATGAATTATTGTTGACAAAAATAGTCCTTAATCAAAAGGACATTATGAAGCCATTATGATACCTAATATTAAAGGCTTAGTTGAATGAAATATTGGTGTTGTAGTACATGGAAGGAACCATTCTCTTGAATAGAATGGAACCACCATGACTCGCATCCGTGAATTTTTTTATTTAAGAAAACTATATTTATCAGTTATTGTGCACCTTATGGTACCTAATTTAATTATGAGGATTACTAAGACCAAGTGGGAGACTGTTGAAAATTAATATTAAGTCTCAAAATTAATTATTTAATTTTAATTATATTAAATTACGAATTTATGAATTTCCCAATTATGTGGTCTTGTATCGGATAATTAATTAGTAACGTGATAAATACGAATATTCGAAGATTGGGTCGATCTTATCCGTTAGTCACATGATGGTTAGTGACATTAGTGGGAGACATGAAATAGAGCCCCGCCCTGACTAGGATTCCGACCCTCTTCCCTTATAAATAGAGGAGCCCTACACCATCTGGGGTTATCTCATAACACACTATTTCTGAGGTGGGAAAGAAATTACGAGATTCCATTTGAGTGTAATGTTTCCAAGAAGGGAGATTGATGGAGAAATTAATCAAGATTGATCAATGCATTGGATCAAGGTAAGTCTTATTTTCTATCTTTTAGACGTATTTTGAGAAAACATGAAGATACAAGATACTTTTATTAAGAAGAATTGTATGCTAAAGTTTAATCATATTAATGTGTTTGTAATTAAAATTAGGTGTTCTTAAGAATGATTTTACAGTTTGGACTTCCGATATTGGATTGAGCAACTCCATACCACCATGGATATTGGCCAGAACCATAGACTCCTCATCGTCTCCCTCCCAAATGCCGACGACCTCAACAAGACTTGGCTAATGCTTCATGACCCTCATACACTCCAATAAAGAAAGACATTTCTCCACAATAAACTCACAAGAAGACTCATAATTTTTTACTGCTTCCCTATTAACATTCTCTTGGTCCTCCTTCAGACAATACACGGTTGATGTATAAATTCTGACCTAATCCTTGAATTTTTTGAGCTCCTCCTCAGCCATACAAACAGCCTAAGCTTTCTCAACAAGTCGGTTATCCTTCTGCTCTATCTTGTCATCCTTCTTCTTAACTCATCATGGACCTTGGTAACTTCCACTTGGAATGTGATCACCTTCCCTCCGAAACTATTGACCTCATTATAGGTCTCTTATTTCATCTTCTTCTCATTTTGAAGATCTAATCACTAGGTATAGTTGTTGCATCTTTCTCCCACGGAATCATGCCACCCTTGAAAGAATGAAAAAAATGAGGTCAGTAAAAAACTAAAATCTTGTAAAAAGTATAAAAGTATCAAAAAATCACAAAGAACATCTTGTGTTGGGTAAAGGTCCATATGGTTTCTTAACTCATATTCCTAAGATACTCATACTTAGGACTGTGCCCATGGTAGTCGATCATGTCCATATAATTGGGAAGATTGTGGATGATTGATTTCGTATCCTTCTTTGCCATATCCGAACATACTAGTGTAAGAGCTAGATTTATAATGTCCATTGTGTTTTTAAGTTTGGATTATCTCGTTACACCCCAATCCACTATCATATACATTCTTAGGGATTTCAAGTGAAGAAAAGTTAGTGACTGAATGGAAATTCGAAGATCGATCATCATTACATATATTAGAGAAGGTATATGAGGTCATCTTTGTGATTTTTTTTCACTCAAGGGTATTTTAAAAGAGTTACAAAACTTAAAATATTTTTCCAAAATGTTTTATTAATGTTTTTTGAAAATTTTACCAAGTCATTAAAATGACATTATATGTCATTCAAATGAGTGATTTAACCTTGTTAAAGCAACTTCGAACTTCATTCGAACGAGATTAAGTTTTTCAAATTTTCACAGGATCTAAAATCTCATTTAATCAGTCATTTGATGGGTGTTCAAATGAGAAAGGGTAGTTTTTTCAAATGAGATGTACATTTGTTCGAACGAGTCAGTGAAAAATTATTTTTTACCTCAGTTCAAATTTAATCTTTCATGTTTATCTCTTGGAGACTTTTATCCCTATATACAGATATGTGGGCCTGCATTTTAAACTAAATCGTTTAGAGATCTTTTTGTGATCAAACTTTTTATTTTCGAAATGAAAACCACTTGGATGATTTTAGATCATTTTATCAAACCCTGAAGAACACAATCCTTGTTCATAACCTTATTAATTCTTCATTACATATGATAGGATTACAGTTTCCTAAGGCTGATCGGTGGACAAGGTGGGAGGTGGAGCTTGCTAAGTGTCATTGATGAATCGGTATCACTTGATTTCAACAACTTGGAAGGAATACATTATTGCATCACTTAATGGAACTTAAATTTTTGTAAGTCTTTAAATGTTGTTTGTAATATGTAGTTGTAATAGTGTTAAAATATAGGTTTTCCCCGAAAGGGATTTTTATCATTTCCTATCTTCTATTTGTCTTTTGTTTGGCTTAAATTTAGTTTCAATATCTTGCATGCCTATGTTCACCTAATTTAATCCAGATAAAATTTGGACTAAACATATTTTGTTGTGTGTGTGACCTACTTCACGATTTATATGTATAATCGGACCACTCTATCTCGCATTTTCAAATTGGTATCAGGTTTATTTCTACAAGTTACTTAGATAAATCCTGGTGGTTATATGGATAACTCATACAATAGGCCACCATTGTTTGATGTCTCTAATTATACCATTTATAAAGCTCGAATGAGCTCGCCTTTAAAACCGATCGATGAGAGTATCTAGCTTGCTGTTGAAAGAGGGTGTACTTCTTTCACTGTGATTAATAAACAAGTCATTAGTCTCAAGCCATTCACTATTTTGATTGAGGATGACCTTAGACTGTGAAATTTTAACTCTCGAGGTTTAAAAGCAATTTTTGGTGCTATTATACTAGAGGAATTTCATCACTTCGTGAAGGGTATCATGTATAAAAAGGCATGGTACATCCTCCAATTCACACATGAAGGTGCTAATGCTATAAAATCATTAAAGCTTTAAAGTCTCACCACACAGTTTGAGACCTTGCTCATGAATTAAACTGACACTTTTGATGAATTATATGCACATTTTTCTGATATTATTAATTCTAGTTTGCCTTCTAGTGTTGGTCGGCCTTCCATCCGATTAAGTGTCTCTAAAGACGATCAAGTAGGTTGGTCAGACATGTTGGAAGACAGGTGTACATTTATTATTGGTCCACGTGGGAGTGTAATTTTTACAAATAACAAAAGCTCCCAATGCTCCATGCTTGACGCTTGCATGAAAGTGTGGAGTATTTAGCCCAGGAAGTTGCTCGGCATACTATTTGATTGATTGGTCGGTAACCCACCTACCATACTTCTAAAATTATTTATTGAAACTATTTGATTATGGCATTTTTGTAAAAAAAATCAAACCTTTTTAAAATGCCAAATGACATAATTATCTTTTTGACACTTCAAGAAGCGTGTAGCCGGTGGTATCTATACGGTTTGTTTAGTTTATTATTTCATTCCCATTTCTCGAGGAAACCTATAAATAGGTAAGAAGTTTCCATCATTTATTTCTACCTCAAATCTTCTAAATGTTAGCACTCTCTTTTCCTTCAAGCTTTTTTCTGTGCGACCGTTTTCTTCCATTTTCTTCTTTAGTTTTTACCATTATCTTTGATTCCTTGCAAGAATTCTTTTCCTCTTTTCTCTGTTTTATCATCTATTTCTCTATTTCCGCCATGGTTGAAATCGTAGATGAGAGTTCGTTAGATGAGTTTAGAGGAAAAAGTAAAAGCCCATCTTGGGCAGACTTGATACCCTAGGGTCCCATAAACGTTTATTCCTTTTCTGAAGGTCACTGACTCCTAACATTATTTATAGTTGAGTGTGGTATCACCTTTCCACCAAAACCCATTTTTTCTGCAATTTTTCCAATACTTCGATGTAGTCCCTACCGGGGTAGCACCCAACACTTAGCGAGGGTTGTGAATGAAATATATAAATTAAACGAAATTTATGGGATCCATATTGGGATTTTGGAATTGATGTTCTGTTACAAGTGGGTCACAGTTTATCAGAATACTTACTACTTGAAGACTAGGCAAGCCAATAGGCGTTTAGTAGTAAATCTACCAGACTCCAATAAAGATTATTGGGAGTATAGTGTTATTATCAAGAACAGGCCATATGATCCCTTCCCTACTGGATTAGCTTATATTGGTCCCAGATATCCCCAATCAGGATGTGGCATAGGTTTTAAGTGTATTAATTATTTTTTCCACTTTTGTTATGCTTTTCTGATGTCTGTCGGCTAACTTTTCTGCTTCTTTTTTATGCATAGGAATGCAAGAAAAGGTGCCCCAAAGAAGGGGAAATCAATATCAATGATATTAAGTTCTTGTAGGATTTGAACAATAAGATTGGAGAAGAACATCCTAGGGCTGCTTCGTTGTTAGTGGAATATAAAAGTTCAATTACTTCTTCTGTTGTCCGATCTACACTTGTTATGCCCCTAATTGCTGTCAATCTTGAGGAGGATCTTGTGCCAACTTCCTCAGCCACTCAGTCTACTAGGCCGAAATTGATCCTAGGAGGAACTTATTCCTCATTTGATTCCTTGGACATTTTTGAGTTTCCCCTTTCTCCTTCTGTATATATGACTAAGAAGAAGATGCCTAACTTAATGGGTGGTCCCCTATTTCCTACCCCCAAGAAAGCTGCAGATACTAGCAAAAATTCAATTGAAAAGAAATCTCAGGCCGGATAAGAGGCCTATTGGTGCTGATGACACTCACACTATTAATACTCAACTGAAGAGGTTAAGAAGAGGTTATCCTGATCCTTTAAAATAGTTTTAAAAAAATTTAGCCGAGCAACATGCATTAGCTGTAAAGAAGACTGTAGACTAATAAGAGTTCAACCTCTATTACTGTAAACCCTAGACTGTCCAGGAGGTCAATTAAGTATGGGATGCTTCCTACTGACATATCTGCATCAGCCCATATACCTAGGTTCAGTCTAATAAAACGAGTTTGCCATAACTTGGCACTAGTAATTTTCTTACTTTTGTGCTATTCTCTCTATGATGGTGAACTATTTCTGATGTCTGATCTTTTTCCCTTGTTCCAGTTCCTAGTTAATTTTAGTTCAAGGACGGAGAAGGATGATTAACTGCATTCTTCTCTAGGAGAAGTTGAAAAGGCCTTTGAAGGTCTGAAGAATTATTTGACAGAGTCCCAACGAGCCTTTGCGGCAAAATAAAAATACTAGGAAGAGGATTTGAAAAAGTCCAATGATACATCCAATTTCGTTGAAGGCTAAATGACGGCTATCAAGGAAAGAGCTTAAGCTATCGAGAAACAATTGAATGATTCTAAAGGCGTGGCCAAGGCTATTGAGGATAAACTTTTAGATGCCACAACTAGAGAACAAGCTACTTAGTGCAAGGTAACTACTTTTAAGGCTAAAGGTAAAGATGCCTTTCATAAAGGATGGGAGAAGGCCATCTATTCTGCCTCTGCTCAGGTTGAGTTTATTAAGAAAGGGTCCTTCAAGGAAGGTTAGACTGAACCTTTGAAGGTGATCGCCATAGATGAAAGTTTTGATCTATTCACAAGGCACAACCCATGTACTCCTCTGAACTTGGATGAGGAGTTTGATGATGATGAGGAGTCAGAAGAATATTATGTGATGCCTCTTAAGTGTTCAATGGTGACTAATACTAGTGATCACCTACTAGCTGCTGTCCAAGACCAGGCTAAGGATAAGGAGAAGGTTTAGCTGGGTTACTTTTTTATTTTCCTTTATTTTTTCTTTCTTGATGATGTAAAATATTTTATACTTTAACTATCAATCAATGAAAGAATAATTTTTTTCCCTTCAACTGGTGTTCATACCTTAAAATGTTTTTAATTTCTTATTGAATTATGTTGTTTATTGCCTGTGTTATCTGATATTCTCGATTTATCCCATAAACTGATATATTTATGATTTTCCAGCTTGATACTATGAATAAAGCCTAATATATTTTGAGTCTAATATTATCAAACAAAGTAGAAACCTTCTGGAAGTTGATCATGTTCCTATGTCTGAGAAAGACTTAACTGGGTTGCATATCCCAGATATATTCGACCAAGTCAAGGAGTCATATATCCATCTTCATTTCTTGTTGGACAAAGCTATTGCTAATAATGATATATATGCAACAAGATCATAAACTATCTCTGGGTTTACTTTACTCTGATTATGAGGCTAAGTACAAAGCATTGAGTTAAGGTTGGGGTTTTGACACAAAGTTGAAAGATATCATTTCTACACTGAACAAGAAGGAACTTTCCATGAAACAAGATTTGGAAAATGACAGGTCCATTTCTATAATGTTAGAAAAAGAGAATAATGACTTGAGAGATGAACTGGACTTTCTGAAGAGATCAATTACCACTGGTCCAGATGAAGGTGCTTCCTTTTTAGAGATTAAAAATGAAAAGCTGTTGAAAGAGCTAGAAGCATTGAAGGAAAAGAAGACCGCGTCTGGGAAAACTTCCAAATAAAGAATATTTATTCATCCAACATTTTAGGAGGAGAGAACAAAAAAAACTCTTTCCAACCATGCTTCTCAGTTGAAGGCCAAATATATGGTTATTACAGACCAAGCTGCCCAGCTGAAAGCCAAAGATAGTTTCCTTATAAAACATCAAAATTAAGTGGAAAGGTTAGCTTTTCAATTTCAAAAATAGCCCAGGTAAGTTTGGATGGAGGGCTATAATAAAGCCTTAACACACATGGATGCTCATCTTATTTAAAGTAATCATGAGGGCTATAAGTAAGGATGGACCAACTTGTTAATTTTGCTGAAGTATGATAAAAATAGTGACTTATGGCATTGGAATGACCCACTTCTCTTGGATTATGACAAACCTCCATTAAAATTGGACACAAAATGGATTCCTCCCAATTCCATTCCCCAAAGCATGACAACTAAATATTTAGGGTATTATGTCCTTTATGATGAGTGTGAGATAGTTCGTCTCCCTCATTTGCTTAATAGGATGAGCAACAACAATAGGCGGATGTTAAGGGATTTCAACATAGACAAATCTCCATAAATCATTGATGATCATCCTGCCATGATGGACAAGGCACAACGAAATCATCCAACACAATAAAATTATATTTCTTTTATTGCATTTTGCTCACTTATTTCGATTGTAACATATTTTAATCAATGAAATAAAGTCATTTTTTATTGAGTTCCCTTTATTAAAGCGTATAGTTGTTATTAATCTTCCTGTCGACTAGGTAACTTGTATACAGATTAGTTAATCGACTTATAGATAAAATAACCTCCTCAATTGTTCAATATCTTATTCATGTTTGAATCGTGTATGCGACCTTAGATTTGAATAATCCACTTAGATAAAAATGTAAATAACTTTATTCTACTAAGTTGTAGCATTAGTTATCAGGGGCGACCAAGTGTATTAGGAATGTATAATTATTCCAGTATATTAATCTGGTCAGGTAAAATCTCTAATTAAGAAATTTTATTGACTTCTAATTCATGACTTTCCGAGGACAAATCATACAAGAAGTTTAACTTTTCTGAAGTTGGAAAAGTTTGGGAAAGTTTGAATCATGCTATTCGGCGAAGAACTTTTTGGATTCTTTTCTGAAGATGGAAAAGTTTGAACCATGCCTTTGTGGAGAGGAAATGTTTAAAAACTTTTCTGAAGTTGGAAGAGTTTGGAAGAGATTGAACCATGCCCTTTTTGATGAGGAAATTTTTGAAAACTTTTCTGAAGTTGGAAAAGTTTGAACCATGCCCTTTTTGATGGGGAACTTTTTGAAAACTTTTCTGAACTTAGAAAAGTTTAGAAAATTTTGAACCATGACCTTTTCAGCGAGGAACTTTTTAAAAACTTTTTGAAGTTGGAAAAGTTTTGAAGACTTTGAACTACGACTTTTTCGATGAGGAATATTTTGAATTTTTTTTCTGATGTTTGAAAAGTTTGAAGCATGCCCTTTTCAGCGAGAAATTTTTTTGAAAACTTTTCTAAAGTCAAAAAAGTGTGGAAAAGTTTGAACCATTCCCTTTTCGGTGAGGAACATTTTGAAAACTTTTCTAAAGATGGAAATGTTTGGAAAAGTTTGAACCATGCCTTTTTCGGCGAGGAACTTTTTGAAAACTTTTCTGAAGTTGGAGAAGTTTGAATTAAAATTGCTCATATTAATTGTCGGTGTATCCACCATAATTCGAAAAACAAAACACAAAAAGGAAGTATAATGGAGAAAAGATAAAATTTCATTAACTTGAATAAGAAATTACATTAAGACAAAGTTTTCAAACTGAATTAGTGTTAATAATTGCGTAGATGGTCTGTGTTCCAAGGATTCTGAATTCTTACCCTTATATAGTTTCCAAATGATAATTTCCTAATGAGATACCCGCTGAGATATGGTATGGACTATGTCAATTAGGATCCAGCTTGTTATTCTTCTGGATTACTTTCTTAAGTACTAGATCTCCTTGCTTCAGGTTGGTCGGTTTGACCCTTCAATTATAAAACCTTATAATCCTTTGTTGATACGAAGTCATCCGAATAGCTACAACTTCTCGAACTTCTTTTATTATATCCAAATCTAATCGTCTCATGAGGTCACTCTTGGGTGAATCAAAGTTCAATACCCTGTGAGCTGGAAGACCTATTTCCACTGTACTATTGCTTCAATGCCAGAAGCTAGCATGTATGGAGTTTCTCCTATTACCATGCTGTGAGTAGTCCTTTATGACCAAAAGACACCGTGGAGCTCATTAATCTAATTAACTTTAGGATAATCCAACCTTTTTTTCAACCCATCTAGCAAAGTTTTATTGGTAATTTTTATTTGTCCATTGTATTGTGTATGCCCAAGTGTTGAATGAAGTTTCTGGACGCCTAACTGAATACAATACTCTTCATATTCTTCATTATTAAAATGAGTCCCATAGTTAGTGATGAAAGCATAGGGCATGCAATATCTATAAATAATATTCTTTTGTATGAACTGGAACACTCTCTAATAAGACATATAAATCAGGGGCTCAACGTCCACCCATTTGGTGAAATAATCAACACCTACGACTAGGTACTCGAATCTTCCTTTCGTGGTTGTCAATGGTCTGACCAGGTCAATTCTCCATATAGCGGAAGGTCGTGGATAATTGATGGGTGTTAGGCTTTCTCATGGTCTTATGTGAATGGTGTCATACTTCTGGAATTTATCACACTTTTTAGTGAAAGCAACAAGATCTGCTTTCATCGTCGTCCAGTAGTAAACTTACATTATTATCCGTTGTCTTAAAAACCTCCCGGATTTGTGTGCTCCATATGAGACTTCATTCACGTATTTGATCAAATCATGCACTTCATTTGGATGAACACTAGGGAAACATTGTATCCTCTCATGTACAGTACACCTTTTTTAACACATAAATGGCTGCATTGTATCTCATCTTCCTATCCTCCTTTTAGTTACATGGTAGTGTTCCTATTTTGATGTATTCTCTAATAGGATCCATCCATTAAGGACCTAACTCAGTAGATATGATGTTAATTTCCATACCATCAATGCTTATGTGGGAAAGAATCTCCAGTGGGATTGTTCGTCTCGATTCTGTTGGATTTACTGAAGCAAGGCGAACAAGAGCATCTTCTGGGGCATTCTTAAGTCCGGGAATCCTCACTATTTTTATTGCATTGATTAGTGAAATAACCTCCATTTCTTTTTTGTGACATCTCATCATAGTTTCCCCTTTAACGTAATAAATTTGTTGCATTTGATTAATAATCAATTGGGAATCACTATCTACCAATACCTGGTCAGCAACGAATGATGAAGCTGATTCCAATCTTATAATCAAAGCTTCATATTTGGCCTCATTGTTGGAAGCCTTGAATTTGAATCTCAGAGCATATTCCACATCCAAGTTATCCAGAGTGTTGATGATGAGGCCTGCTCCACTTCTAATAGCGCATTAAGATCCATCTACAAACAATTTCCAAGTTGGAATATCATTAGAGAATTCTTCTTCTACCAGTACTCAATACTTGAACACCTTCTTGATTTGTTGAAATTTTTCTTAAGCAGTCGATGACTCACGTTAGTTGGAAACAATATTTGTTTCCTTTTGAGCTATGTTATATTCTATAGAAGTCTACTCAGCTAGAAAACATGGATTATATTTCTCCTATGCGTATGTAAATTCAACAATAAAGTCTACCACTGCTTGACCTTTTATTACAACTCCGAGTTCATAAACAATTTCATAGTCTCCCAATTTAACTGCCTAGGACATTAATCTTTCAGAATTTTCTGGTTTATGCATTGCTTGTCGTGGATGCAAATTTGTATAAACAAAAACGGTGTGAGCTTGGAAGTATGGCCTCATCTTCCTAGAGGGTTCATTAAGAGCTAGGAATAACTTCTCTAGGAATGGATATCTAATTTTATCTCCTCGAAATGGCTTGTTAGTATAATACACTATCCATTGAACTCCTCCATCAACTCAGATCAACGCCGAGCTATCAGCTGACTCTGAAACAACCAAGTATAAATATAATTTCTCTCCCAAAACTAGTCGGGAAAAGAGTGGGAGAGAGTCTATGTACTTCTTCAAATCCAAAAAGTCATTCATCATTCCACTCAAAAGCCTTTATAATAACCTTAAAGAATGGAAGACACTTATTAATTGCTCGGGAGACAAAACGGTTCAATGCATCTACTCTTCCTGTCATCATTTGAGCTTCTCTCTTATTTGGGGGGGGGGGGGGGGGGGAGACTCCATTTCATGCAAGGCTTTAATATTCTCTGGGTTTGCTTATATTCCCCTCTTGTTGATAGTGTACCCAAGTAATATCCCTTCCTATACTCTGAAGATTCATTTGGTTGGGCTGAGCTTTATCTAATGCTTTTCCAATTGATCAAAGGTTTGAGCTAAGTCTGCAATGTGGTCGGTAACATGTTCTCTCTTGGTAAGCATGTCATCTACATAGACCTCCATGTTTTTGCTGATTTGATCTTCAAAAACCTTGTTCACTAGTCTCTGATAGGTATCTCCGGCATTTTTGAACCCAAAGGGCATGAAATTGTAATAGTAAGTTCCTCGGCTGGTAATGAAGGAAGTGTTTTCCTTATCTTCAGGTTTCATATTAATATGGTTATAACCAGAATAAGCATCCACAAAGCTAAGTAGTTCATGAACTTCTGTAACATCAACCAATTGATCAATCCTTGATAAACGAAAATGATCATTTGGACATGCCTTATTGAGATTTGTAAAATCGACACACATACGCCACTTTTCATTTTTCTTCTTGACCATCACCACATTAGCCAACTAACTAGGGTATGTGACATATTCTATGAACTGTGATTATTGAAATTTCTCCACTTCCTCCTAGATTACTGTATTCTGAAAATCTCATTCTTCTTATGTTGGCTCAATCTTGAGACAAACAATTTTTTATTTTTATATGCTCTTGCATTTTGTTATTTTTATTCAAATCTATTTTTTATATCTTAAATCATATTTTCCTATATTTATTTATTATATAAATTATTTTTTTTGAGAAAAATATTTTTTGTGTAATGTACAAATTATTTTGGGTGTCATATAATTTATTTATTTTTTCTTGTTTGAGTTTTGATATTTTTCTGAATTTAAAGTTTATTTTATATTTCAAGTCTTTTATTTATTTGACTTGATATATAAAATATTTTTTACATTCAGAATATTTTTCTTGTATTTTTTTGACAAACATTTTTGTATTCTCATTATTCGAGTCTAATATTTTTTTTGTATATTTTTTTTTTATCATGTTTGACTTGTTGGATATATTTTCTTAACAATAAAATATACACGCAATGTATTTTTTATTGTGTTACATATTTTTTTTGTTTCATTTTTTTTGTTTTATTTTTTATTATTATTTTCGGATTTTATATTTTTTTTTTTGTTTTTTTTTTTTTTTTTGGGCTTTTTAAGCTTTGGGCTTTTGGAGAAAGCCCTTTAGGGTTTTATTTTTGGTATAAGTTAAAAATCTCTCTCTCTAACCCTCATTTTTTTTTACGGACGTCACTCTCCCTCTCTTTTTTTTGGCCACCAACATCTTTGTCTCTCTCTCTACATATACACACTTGCTTGGTGAGAGTTTGCATTTTTTTTGAAAAACCCTTATTCAGATCTGAGTTCGGTTTTGGTGGTTTCATTTTAAGATTGGAGGTTTAGTTTTTTCCGGTGTGGTGATTGGGTTTTCGGTTTTAAGGAGTCCGGTTGCTGGTCATTTTCGGTTGGTCGATTTTTCCGGCGACCCTGTTTCCGGTGTGGATCCGATTTCGAAGTTTTTTTCCGGTTCCACTTTGGAGGTTTCGGTGTGGGATACGGCAGATCATTTTTCGGCAGCCTGCTCTTAGTTTTCCGGTTTGGGTTACGTTTTTTCGGTGGTCATTTCCGGTGCTGTTTTTCCAGTGCCACTGATTTTCCGGCGGTTTCCATTTTTCCGGCAACATTGTTTTTGGTAACCTTTCCTTCTCTCTCTCTTTATATATATATACATACATACATACATACATACATATATACTGATATATACTTATATATACCGAGATATATATACATACCTATATACTGATTTATATATATATATATATATATATATAACTGTTTTATATTTATATATATATATAAAACTGTTTTATATATATATAAAACGGTTTTATATATATTTATATAAACTGTTATATATATATATATATATATATATACACTCTTGGACCATTTTTTGTGTTGCAGTTTGGAGATTGATTCTAGTGAATCAATTTTTTTTTGTTGTCATAACAATTGCTTCAACTGTTTTGATCTAAAGATTGTTTTGGACTAGTTTGTTTGGTTGTTGTGACTTGAGGTTGCTAGATCTAAACTTTGGCCTATACATCTTTGGACTAAATATTTTATTTGGATTAAATCCTTTTGACTAAAATTAATTTGTTCTTGGACTTTAATTTGAACCAAAAATTAATTTGAACTTGGATTTATTTTGAACTGAAATTTGGAACTGTTTTGGTCTAAGTCCTTTTGTTGGGTGTTTTTGTTGGAGCTTATTTTACACCCAACTCATTTAGTGTGTGTACACACTTTTTTATTGGACTTAGATTATTTTGTGTCACACATTTTTTTTATATAAAAATAATATTTTAATCTGAATTAAAATTTATTTGGGTGTTGGGTATTTGTTGTTGGAGCTTATTTTATACCCAACTCATTTAGTGTGTGTACACTTTGTTTATTTGGACTGTGACTTTATTTTGGGCCAACTTTATTTGGATAAATTTATTTGGACTAAAATTTGTTGCGACTAAATTTTAGTAGGCTTATTGGGTGTTTGGTTTGTAGAGTTTATTTACACCCATTTCAGTTTGTGTGTACACTTTATTATCAAGACTTATTTTAGTGTGTCACACATTTTTATTTATTTATTTATAATCTGATTTGATTTATTTGGGAATAAAGATATTTGATTTTTGACTCTAACTAGTTACACCCTCTAAGTTGAACTTTTGTGTGTTCACTTTATTTAGTTGGGTTTAATTAGTGTGTAGTCTTTATATCACATCTTTATTTATTTAAATTTTATTTTTAGTTAAACCCATCCTATTTTAGTGAGTCGAGTGCTACACTCTTTATCTCGTACTCACTTGACTTGGATTGGACCATTTGACTCGTACACTTTTTATTGCCTAAGTTGAATACTTTTTGTGGTATTCTTTTATAACTTAAGCTAGTGTTTATGTGTGTATGAGTATTTGATCCAACCCTTGTCATAGTATTGGTTTATACTAAAATTGGAATTTAATATTTGTAACCTTATTTTATCTATTTTAATTAAGTCTCAATTTGTATGAGCTAAGTGCTACACTTATTTATCTTTTGCTCATTTTTCTTGGACTTAATATTTTTAACATAACACCTATTTAAATTGATTCATATTATATTTGGTGTTAGGTTAATTTTTATCTTAGTTGCGCGACACAATTGTTGGAATTTTATTTCCTATTTTATTTGTGGTCATTTGCGCCAACTAATTTGCTTTTAGAATTAATCTTTACTTGAATATTAAATATTAAGGAAGACCTTACTTGTGTTTTGGGACTTAATATTTAAGCATTCTTTTTAGTATTGATTAATTCAATATTGTCTTACCTTTCAATTAGTCCTTGATTGGTAATTTGTCTTGTCAATTAAAATAGATTTAAACCTTGGTTGTTTGGTCTATTTTTAAACAAGATTATTTTTGTTGTGTTGATTAAAACAATATCTATTATTATATTTGTGTGTTGCACAACTTCATGGGGTCTCGGGTTTGAGTGTGTTGTTGTGCTTGTGTTGTGAGTGAGTGATAGTCTCTATTACCGGGGTGTTATTAGGTTGACTGATTTTCAGTCAAGTTGGGTTGTTTTAGACTAGGGTGGGTGTACGGGTTTGTATTTGCTTAATTTATTTCATTGTGGACTTGGAGGACTGTAATCTGTAACCTGTAACCGGTAATAGTGGACTTGAGTGCGCGGGCTGTCCTGCACTAGGGACACGGGGTTTACCACTAAGGTGGGTTCCTCGATAACATATATTGTGTCACTCTCTACTTTTCCTCATCTCATTCTTAAAGGGAATTATTCTTTACTTCTAGCATCATCACCTTTACTAATAGTGTGCGTGAGTGTTTTCTCACTTAAAATTTATAATAGATTTAGTATTAAAGATTTAAAAGAGTTGGAGATTTTTTAATTTACCTAATACGCATTAGCAAGTATCCCTTGGTTCTTTCTAGTGTGACCTTAGGTCCTTTTTCAAGTGGTATTAGAGCTTCAGGATTCACTTTATTAAAGTTTTTATTCCGCAAAGATCCTGAACTCCTTTTAAAAATCTATATTTTATATTATTTAAAATCTATTTTTTATTATGGGAAAACAAATTGGTGATGCTATTTTTTCTTTGAAAAAATCCCTTTATGAATGTTCTAATGATGAAAAGCTTTACTCTCAATATAACATTCCAAAATCTTCTACATCTTTGTTTAAAATGTGGGATGATATGTCTGATAGTGATAGTGATGAGGATAATTCTAACCATATATTACCTTCTACACCTATTTGTGATACTAAATTTGTTGCCCCTATTTCGACAAATATTTGGGATGGTATTAATGATAGTGATACTGATAGTGATAAAGATAATTTTGATCACTTATTATCTCCTACTACTATTTGTGGCACTAAATCTGTTGTTACCCCACTTACTTTATCCAAAGGCATTTACGATTGCGTATCTACTAGTTCGGATGATTCCGATTTATGTGTAGATAATTCTGTTTTAGACAAAGTGATTTTATCTCGTACCTCACCTACTCCATGTCACCCTACATTCACAGCTTCTATATCTAATGTTGATGATATTTTTGGTGATGTTGATGAATTTGAAAATGAAGACAATGATGTCATTTTGGAAGGGTGCGTAAGTACAAATTTAGAGGATTGTGTGAGTAATAAATCTATTGAGAACACGATTGAGGATTGCAATGACTTAGGTCAAATTAATTCTAGTTTAATGGCTAAAAATGACATTTTAAGCGATCAAATCAAGTTAATAACCGAAGAGTCTATTTATCGTATTGATGAACTTGAAAATGATGTTTCGTTTTTAGAAAAAAGGATTGTCATGTTAACCGAGCTTAATCATTCTCTTGAAACTAAAAACAAGGAAGTTTTGTGTAAATTTGATGATTCTCAAGTTGAACTAAAGGCCGTTTTGATTAAATTTGATAAATGTAAAAAGGAACTAGAAGTGACTTTGAAAAAGTTAAAGAGTTATTGGAATGCCGGTGATGCCGTCAAAACTATTAATGAAAATACATGTTATGATCCAACAAACTCTTATTCTGATTTTGTTCCTACTAAAGGGCTTGGTTTTGAAGGAAAAGAATTTGATGTTACCAATTTTATAAACTCTAAGGAACAATTTTCCAATTCAAACGAAATTAAGTTGTCTTATAAACATTTTGAAAATGAGGGTTGTTCTTCAAGTCGTAAATCCCTTTCTTAAATGTGATTCTTGCCATAAAATTGGGCATTTGGAAAAGTTTTGCTTCAAGAAATTAGGGCAGAATAGTTTTGATTTAGGCAAAGTTAGGCAAAATCAAAAAGTTGGAAAGAATCATTTTGTCAAACCTAATTTTCAGTGTGGTTTTTGCCATAAGAATGGTCATTTAGAAAAATTTTGTTTTAAGAAATTAGGACAAAACAAATCTGATCTAGGCAAATTTAGGCAAATTCAAAATGTTGGGAATTTCAAAACTGCAAAGCCTTCTCTTAAATGTAATTTTTGCTCTAAAAATGGACATACTAAAAAATTCTGCTATAAAAGACTTGGGCAGAATAATGCTAATATAGGCATTTTTAGAAAAATTGAAAATCAGAGAAATGTTAAAACTGCCAAACCTATGCTGAAATGCAGTTTTTGTTCTAAAACTGGCCATATTGAAAAATTTTGTGTTCAGAAATTAATGCAGAAACAAGCTGTTTTAGGCAAAAATAGTCATTTTGATAGAAATAAACATGCTGAAAATTCTATTTTTAGGTGTAATTTCTGTTTTAAAATGGGTCATTTAGAGCAGTTTTGTCATAAAAAAAAAAATTTGAGTCTGAAGAGCTGCCTACTATATGCAGAAATTCTAAATTGCCTTTGAATGCTAAGTGTAAACATGCTGTTAAACCTGTTTATAAATGTAACTTTTGTTCCAAATATGGACATTTAGAACAATTCTGTTTTGAGCATTTGAATTTAACTAGAAAAGATGCATATGATAAAAATGTGAGCTTTCATGATAATGCTAAATTGAATGATAGGCATGTGCTTAAATGCAGTTTTTGTCTTCAAAAGGGTCATTTGGGACAGTTTTGCTATAAGCGTTTAAGTAGACAACAAAATGGTGTTAAAAATTTATCCAAGATCCATTTAAAGTCTAATGTTGTTAAGAATTTTTCTCGTACTAATGTTAATTTTGCCCCATTTAAGACCGTTATTCCTAATGTCAAATCGAAGTGGGTTAAGAAAGATGATTTAGGTACTCAAATGAGGAGTATCGAAATTTCAAACTAATTTTGCTTTAGTTTGTTTTAGTTTATTTGTTAGTACATTTTAAATTGCATATTCATGTTGTACTAACTTTTATTTTGTAGGATTCTTTCCTACCCTTTGTCCCTTTGAGACAAACAAGGGGAGAATTGGAGACTCTTTTGGTATTGTATTTTGAGTCTTTTAGGAATTCGTGCTGTTAGTTGAGCTTAGTACTCTTCTATGTTTGATTAGGACTCTTGTGGTTAGTAGAGTTATGTATCTTCTTTTGTTTTAGGACTCATGTGTATAGTCGAGTTATGTAATTTTTGTTGTTCTTTGTTTTTGAGTCTCGATTTTTGTTTGTCTCAAAATTGGCCAAAGGGGGAGATTGAAAATCTCATTCTTCTTATGTTGGCTCAATCTTGAGACAAACAGTTTTTTATTTTTATACGCTCTTACATCTTGTTATTTTTATTCAAATCTATTTTTTATATCTTAAATCATATTTTCCTATATTGATTTATTATATAAATTATTTTTTTTTGAGAAAAATATTTTTTGTGTAATGTACAAATTATTTTGGGTGTCATATAATTTATTTATTTTTTCTTGTTTGAGTTTTGATATTTTTCTGAATTTAAAGTTTATTTTATATTCCAAGTCTTTTATTTATTTGACTTGATATATAAAATATTTTTTACATTCAGAATATTTTTCTTGTATTTTTTTGACAAACATTTTGTATTCTCATTATTTTTTTTGTATATTTTTTTTGTATATTTTTTTTTATCATATTTGACTTGTTGGATATATTTTCTTAACAATAAAATATACACGCAATGTATTTTTTGTTGTGTTACATATTTTTTTTGTTTCATTTTTTTTGTTTTATTTTTTATTATTATTTTCGGATTTTAAATTTTTTTTTGTGTTTTTATTTTTTTTGGGCTTTTTAAGCTTTGGGCTTTTGGAGAAAGCCCTTTAGGGTTTTATTTTTGGTATAAGTTAAAAATCTCTCTCTCAAACCCTCATTTTTTTTACGGCCGTCACTCTCCCTCTCTTTTTTTTGGCCACCAACATCTTTGTCTCTCTCTCTACATATACACACTTGCTTGGTGAGAGTTTGCATTTTTTTTGAAAAACCCTTATTCAGATCTGAGTTCGGTTTTGGTGGTTTCGTTTTAATATTGGAGGTTTAGTTTTTTCTGGTGTGGTGATTGGGTTTCCGGTTTTAAAGAGTCCGGTTGCTGGTCATTTTCGGCTGGTCGATTTTTCCGGCGACCCTGTTTCCGGTGTGGATCCAATCTCGAAGTTTTTTTCCGGTTCCACTTTGGAGGTGTCGGTGTGGGATACGGCAGATCATTTTCCGGCAGCCTGCTCTTAGTTTTCCGGTTTGGGTTACATTTTTCCGGTGGTCATTTTCGGTGCTGTTTTTTCGGTGCCACTGATTTTCCGGCGGTTTCCATTTTTCCGGCAACATTGTTTTTGGTAACATTTCCTTCTCTCTCTCTTTATATATATATACATACATACATATATACTGATATATACTTATATATACCGAGATATATATACATACCTATATACTGATTTATATATATATATATATATATATATATATATATATATATATATATATATATATATATATATATAACTGTTTTATATTTATATATATGTAAAACTATTTTATATATATATATAAAACTGTTTTATATATATTTATATAAACTGTTTTTTATATATATATATACCTATACATAGATATACACTCTTGGACCATTTTTTGTGTTGCAGTTTGGAGATTGATTCTAGTGAATCAATTTTTTTTGTTGTCATAACTATTGCTTCAACTGTTTTGATCTAAAGATTGTTTTGGACTAGTTTGTTTGCTTGTTGTGACTTGAGGTTGCTAGATCTAAACTTTGGCCTATACATCTTTGGACTAAATATTTTATTTGGATTAAATCCTTTTGACTAAAATTAATTTGTTCTTGGACTTTAATTTGAACCAAAAATTAATTTGAACTTGGATTTATTTCGAACTGAAATTTGGAACTGTTTTGGTCTAAGTCCTTTTGTTGGGTGTTTTTGTTGGAGCTTATTTTACACCCAACTCATTTAGTGTGCGTACACACTTTTTATTGGACTTAGATTATTTTGTGTCACACATTTTTTTATATAAAAATAATATTTTAATCTGAATTAAAATTTATTTGGGTGTTGGGTATTTGTTGTTGGAGCTTATTTTATACCCAACTCATTTAGTGTGTGTACACTTTGTTTATTTGGACTATGACTTTATTTTGGGCCAACTTTATTTGGATAAATTTATTTGGACTAAAATTTGTTGGGACTAAATTTTAGTAGGCTTATTGGGTGTTTGGTTTGTAGAGTTTATTTACACCCATTTCAGTTTGTGTGTACACTTTATTATCAAGACTTATTTTAGTGTGTCACACATTTTTATTTATTTATTTATAATCTGATTTGATTTATTTGGGAATAAAGATATTTGATTTTTGACTCTAACTAGTTACACCCTCTAAGTTGAACTTTTGTGTGTTCACTTTATTTAGTTGGGTTTAATTAGTGTGTATTCTTTATATCACATCTTTATTTATTTAAATTTTATTTTTAGTTAAACCCATCCTATTTTAGTGAGTCGAGTGCTACACTCTTTATCTCGTACTCACTTGACTTGGATTGGACCATTTGACTCGTACACTTTTTATTGCCTAAGTTGAATACTTTTTGTTGTATTCTTTTATAACTTAAGGTAGTGTTTATGTGTGTATGAGTATTTGATCCAACCCTTGCCATAGTATTGGTTTATACTAAAATTGAAATTTAATATTTGTAACCTTATTTTATCTATTTTAATTAAGTCTCAATTTGTATGAGCTAAGTGCTACACTTATTTATCTTTTGCTCATTTTACTTGGACTTAATATTTTTAACATAACACCTATTTAAATTGATTCATATTATATTTGGTGTTAGGTTAATTTTTATCTTAGTTGCGCGACACAATTGTTGGAATTTTATTTCCTATTTTATTTGTGGTCATTTGCGCCAACTAATTTGTTTTTAGAATTAATCTTTACTTGAATATTAAATATTAAGGAAGACCTTACTTGTGTCTTGGGACTTAATATTTAAGCATTCTTTTTAGTATTGATTAATTCAATATTGTCTTACCTTTCAATTAGCCCTTGATTGGTAATTTGTCTTGTCAATTAAAATAGATTTAAACCTTGGTTGTTTGGTCTATTTTTAAACAAGATTATTTTTGTTGTGTTGATTAAAACAATATCTATTATTATATTTGTGTGTTGCACAACTTCACGGGGTCTCGGGTTTGAGTGTGTCGTTGTGCTTGTGTTGTGAGTGAGTGATAGTCTCTATTACCGAGGTGTTATTGGGTTAACTGATTTTCAGTCAAGTTGGGTTGTTTTAGACTAGGCTGGGTGTACAAATTGTATTTGCTTAGTTTATTTCATTGTGGACTTGGAGGACTGTAATCTGTAACCTGTAATCGGTAATAGTGGACTTGAGTGAGCGGGCTTTCCTGGGACTAGGGACACGGGGTTTACCACTAAGGTGGGTTCCTCGATAACATATATTGTGTCACTCTCTACTTTTCCTCATCTCATTCTTAAAGGGAATTATTCTTTACTTCTAGCATCATCACCTTTACTAATAGTGTGCGTGAGTGTTTTCTCACTTAAAATTTATAATAGATTTTGTATTAAAGATTTAAAAGAGTTGGAGATTTTTTAATTTACCTAATACGCATTAGCAAGTACCCCTTGGTTCTTTCTAGTGTGACCTTAGTTCCTTTTTCATATTCTTCTCGAGACTAAAGATCTTTCACCTTTTCATGATCGACTTGAAGCCCGGATAAATATTTAGCTCATGGCATATAAAGTTCGGATCAATTCCGGGCATATCTCCATGGATCTAAGCAAATACATTTTTCCTTTCTGTAAGGAACATAATTAATTCCTGATTAAGATAAGGAGATAACCTGGAACCTATTTAGGTGGTTATTTCTGGATTTTCTTCATCCAACACAACAGCTTCCGTTTCTTCCATAACTCTACCCTTTACCAGCGTTTCTTCTTCCGGAGGATCTACAGTGTCAATGTAGTATGTAGTTGTGCTCTTCATCCATATCTCTTGTTTATCGACCGATGTATAATAACATTCCCTGTCATCTTTCCAATTGCCATTTACTATGCCGACTCCATAATTTGTTGGAAATTTCATGCATTAGTAGACAGTAGATGGCACAGCCTCTAATTACTTCATTCCCACTCTTCACATGATGATATTGTAAGATGACAGAGACATTTTTATCTAACATAAGGAAGTGAATTCTTTCTCTCATGCTCGCAGGCCAGGTGCCGACCAAAACTTCAAGCTCGATTATTGCTAATGGGTATACTTTTTCTCCTGCAAATTCAATGAGGGGCCTATGGTATGCACTTATCTTGATGATCTCCATCCCTAGCTTGTCGAAATAGTTGTATAACATTACATCAGTTGAGCTCCCATTATCAACAAAGATCCTTGCGACTCAGCCATGATGAACTTTTTATGTAATAAATGACGGATCGTCATGAGGGTAAAGAACCCCGCTCAGATCATTTTTGGAGAATCCAATTACTATCATGTCTTTATTGACTTTCCTTGTCTGACCATCATAGGATTCAGCCATATCATTCTCTCAAAAGGTTATGTAGGCTTTAACTTTATTCAAATAAGCTTTCCTTTCTGTTATGGCATCTCCTCCTCTGGCATCACCACCTACAATAAAATGGCATCCAAAGGATATCATATCGACCTCCACCTATGACTCATCGGGCTTATTCAAAAAGTCTAAGTATTCTTCAAAATCATCATTTCTTGATCTCTTATTGTCATTTCTTTCTCGGGCAGGAGATTCAAACCTCTTTCGATAATTTCGGCTGTCATTTTGATCAACAAACTTGATCAACTTTCCCCGTCGAATAAGATTTGTAATCTCATTCTTTAACGCAATACAGTCGTTGGTGTTGTTCTAATGATCCCTGTGGAAATCACAGTACTTGGACTTGTACCACTTATTTGGAGGAGTTTTCAACTTTTTCCATACCAATTCAAGTCTCTATTCCCTTTTATCTCCTCCAGGATATGGTCAACACCCTTATTAAGTGAGGTATATTCATCATATTTCTTGAATTGATCCAGCTTATTATCTTTTTTATCCCTCTTGAAGGAGCTAGAATTATTTTTTTGACCTTTACACTTGGTCTTAGGATGTTCCTTGTCTGTTATAGCATCCTCGGCATTTATTACTTTTCCATATTTAGCCATTAGTTTTGCCATGCTTTTAGGTGTATTCTTTGCTAAATCATAGTAAAAATCTTTTGGGAGCAACCCACTCATAAATGATACAATGGTTGTTTTCTCCTTATAGTCCACCACATCTAGTTTTTCATTATTAAAATGGGTAATATATTCTCTAGTGTTTTCTCCTAGCTTTTGTCGCATAGTCAAGATATGAGTGACACTCTTGATCGATATATCCCCAAAGCAAAAGTTATCAATGAATGATTCAGCTAACTAATGAAAATTAGAGATTTTACCTCTTGGGAGATTGTTATATCAAATCTAGGTTGGTCCTGTGATGGAACTAGAGAAATCTCTACATCTCATCTTGTCGGGCACTGAGTATATGTCGGCAACAATCTTATATTGCTCTATATTTAAGACTGGATCAGTTTTCCCATCATACTTGGGAGTAACCACTGGTGGCATGAACTTGGAAGGTGTAGGGTATTTCAAAATTGCCTGGATGAAAAGTGATCCTTTGATGAAACTCCTTTGTAATGGATTCTTTGTTGTAATCATTTCACCTAGCCAATATTTCAACCTTTGCATGGATGCCTTCCAGGAATGTTCTTTTGGCTTATACTTGGCCTGTGACACCCCGACTAATTAAATACCGAGTAGCTACTCCTTTATTAAATTAATTCAAAATGCCAAGTTGACTCAGTTAATAGCATCACTGTCGAAAACATTTTATTATTACTAACCACCTAGTATTTAAAAAGTAAGTTGCCAAATTTTTAATATAAGTCTGATTAACATGCAACAAGTGTAATAAAGAATAACAACACGATTCACCATACTGAAGTAAAACGAATAACCATCACATAGTGTAAATAAAGTCTGGAGGAAAACTCCTCACTACAATCCCATACTGAAATAAATAACCGAATGCTAAAACAATACAAATCAAAGTCTGAAAACTGTAATGTAAAAGATGTTTCTAATAGAAATGGGCAACATCCCCTACAACTGATAGATAGTGACTCTGGAATCCAAAAGATAGAAGCGCTACAAGCAAATCCCTGTAGCTTCCACAAATAGCTACAGCTCGTCACCTGAATGAGAATCCTATGCTTGGTGACCCTGTGGCTGGGCACCTAAAATGGTTTTACAAAGAAAAAGATTTGAAAAGAAAACGGGTCAGAGCCCGAATGTGGAGTTATATTTTAAAAACCTGCAAGTGCTTTAAAAACATTTAAAACATTAAATGCAAGGTACATGTAAGGACGTGCACTCACATGATATTCTCACCTCTCGTCTAACTGTGCACTCCTAATGTAAGTACCCATCTTTAACGACACAAATCACTAGCTAAGTACCATCATATCTAGCTAGACTGCCATAGGTCCTACCCTTATTACTCGGTTCTATTAACATTATAACGTTCGTAATTAAGTAGGGGTTTAACGTAACTCAGATGTTCAATATGCAATATATATAACTATCAGTTAACTCGTTATATTTCTCGAAACAATACCATAATTATATTCACATCATTAACATGAAGGTTCTCATTAATCAAGTGTATATTATTCACATCATAAATATACAATACAAGCACCCCGAGAACTAAGCTGTGGTGCACACATACTCTGCTATCCATCCCGGTACATCACGTACATAAGGATTACATATTCCGAATCTCTCAGGAATAGTTCACAGATAACAACATCACAAATAATGGAGGCGAACACAGTCACATCACATAGGTCACGCACATACCTACGCTCCTACGATCAGCGGACTTATTAATATCTCAATAAGTCTTTCTATGACCTATGTTCATCGAGGTAACCAGTCTAAATCCGGGAAATACAAGGATTAGAGGGCCCTAAGAGAACGCAAACCTCCCGTGATAGCAAGTATGGTAGGTATGTCATATACCAATACTAAGTTAACACACGTCTTAGTAATACCGTAGTTTAATCGTAGTACATATCGCATTCTCGTACTAACTATAATATCTACACTTATATTATTCCGGTTCATCATCATACGCGCCATAATCTATTCTCACGTCGTAGTAGACACTCACGTCTCAACCCAAATGGTTCATTGAATTAAATCTCTCGTATATAAATTTACTCCTCGTAATAACCCAAAGTCCCAAATCTATCCTTACATCATCAAAGGAAGTTTATCTATACCCTCGAACAAGTTTACGGGACTCCAAAAATCAAAACAGTCCAAAAAGGACCAAACTGTCAACTCGTTAGAAGTCTCGTTCGAACGAGACTGTTCGAACGAGATTCCTCTGTCAACTCGTTAGAAGTCTCGTTCGAACGAGGCTGTTCGAACGAGATTCCAGTTCGTTCGAACGAACTGTACCTTCTAATGATATCTCGTTCGAACGAGATATCGAACGAAATCCCTTCTCGTTAGCAGCGACTGGTCAACTCGTTAGAAGCTCGTTCGAACGAGGCTGTTCGAACGACCTGGGGATTGCTTCTAACGACTGACCAGTTTCGGCCCAGATTTTTCCTCAATTCGTTTTCATCCATTTTTATCACTTCTAATCTCTTCCAAAGTTCATCCCAACAACGTTTTAGGGTCTCTAATTCATCCGAAACATATTCAAGTCAACTCCTAACATGTTTTCAAGGATTAAATCTCTTTAACATCAATCAAAATATAAATCTCTACACTTTTTCCCAATTATTTCAAGAACATGAACCCTAACTTTTTGAATCATGAATTTACCCAATAAAATCCGTTATAAATTTCACCTAATCATAAATATCATAAGTAGGAACATCTACCTATCATTCTATATGCAAATCCTCCTCAAGATTTCAAGTTCTAAGTTCAATTAACATGGGTTTTCATTATCTTTCAAGAACAATTGATATTCTTCAATTTCTAACATGGAAAAGACATTCTCTGAAATTAAATGGAATAAAGTCACTTGCCTTGGTTCGATTTCTGATTTTGGTGTAGGTTTGATGGAGTTTTCTGCAGAATTTCCTCTCTTCCAAGCTCCTTCTTCAATGGTGGCTTAAGGTGGCTAGGGTTTGTTTTGGGGAACTTGGAAACCTAATTGATAACCTCCGTAGCTTAAAGGGTTAAAGTGGGTTGGATAGTGGGTTTAGTGGGTCAATAATCAATCAGATTAACACTCCTAATTTTCGTCACTTTTAATTCCTCAAAATGTAAAATTACCAAAATACCCTTTAAGTTGCCGGTATGGCCTAAAAATACCCCGGAATCCAAACTACACCCCCGGGTAGTGTTTTCTGACTATCTCGACCCTTCCGGACGCGTTGGCGCACTCAAAATGACCATACGGTTTATAGATTTTAAATTCACTTTTTATAATTAAAATAATATACCATGACGCGGCGGTCACACGCGTCTCAACAAAATTTTGAAATTGCCGTATATACATCTCACGACAAATTTCATAATTCCAAATTCATATATAATCATATATGCACATAACCAAATACCAACTCACAACTTTCTAGTATTTTACCCAGATTAATTTCCAATTAATACGCATTTAATTAATTAATTAATCCCAAAAATAAATATAGTCAAAAGTACGGGGTATTACATACTTCCCCCCTAATAACTGAATTTCGTCCCGAAATTCGAAACTAGAAAGTACCTGCTAAAAACAACTTTGGATAACGCTCGCGCATCTCATCCTCGCGCTCCCATGTGGACTCCTCGACATTATGATGTCGCCACTGAACACGCACTAACGGGACTATCTTTGACCGCAACTTCCTCTCACTTCGGTCCAAAATAACAATTGGCCCCTCCTCGTAGGAGCTATCCGGCTGGAGATCGATGTCCTCCACAGCAATATGAGAATGAGCTAAATCATCTCTAAGATATCTCCTTAGCGAGGAAATATGAAATACATCGTGAATCCGATGTAAATGTTCCGGTAACCCAAGTCTATACGCAACCGGTCCGATCCGCTCAATAATAGGAAACGGCCCCACATACCTCGGTGCCAACTTCCCCTTCTTCCCGAAACGCATAATCCCCTTCATAGGAGATACTCTGAGCAAAACCTGGTCCCCCATTTGGAACTCCCTGAAAAATCTCTTCGCATCAGCATAACTCTCTGCCTGTCTTGAGCTACCCGAATACGACTCCGAATCAACTCAATCCTTGCCGAAGTATCCTGAATCACTTCCGGTCCAAGCAATTTGTTGTCCCCCACTTCTAACCAACATGCTGGGGAACGACAAAGCCTACCGTACAATGCCTCAAACGGAGCCATGCCAATAGTGAACTGATAGGAGTTGTTGTAAGCAAACTCCACCAGTGGAAGGTACTGCTCCCATCCACCCCCAAAGTCAATAATGCACATGCGTAGCATGTCCTGCAACATCAGATTTGTGCGCACAGTCTGCCCATCAGTCTGCGGATGATAAGTCGTACTCAACCGCAATTCCGTGCCCATGACCTCCTGGAAACTTTCCCAAAACCGCGAAACAAATATCTTGTCTCTGTCAGACACGATATTTAAGGGTACACCGTGAAGTCTCACAATCTCTGAAATAAAGAGCTGGGCATACTGTCCCGTAGTGTAATCAGTCCTAACGAGTAAAAAGTGAGCGACCTTGGACAATCTGTCCACAATTACCCAAACGGAGTCGTGACCCCTCTGCGACGTAGGCAACCCCGTAATAAAGTCCATGGATATGCTCTCCCACATCCACACCGGGACCTCCAACGGCTGTAGCAATCCTTTCGATCTCTAATGATCCACTTTTACAAGATGACAAGTGGCGCATTTCAAAACAAACTCAGCGATATCTCTCTTCATACCGCTCCACCAATACTGCCTTCTCATGTCTTGGTACATTTTGCCCCCTCCGGGATGTACTTAGAATCGTGAGCCGTGCGACTCTGCCATCACATCGTGTCGCAATTCCTCCCCTTCCGGAACCACCAATCTCCCATTGAAGCGTAATCCCCCGTCTGAGCTAACGGTATAGGACTCGGCTCCCTCTGCTAGTAATCGAACTACCTTCTCCTGACAGAACGAGTCATTAGCCTGTGCCCGTACTACCTTCGCGACAATCTGCGGTGTAACGGTCATCACAGACATGAAAGATCGGGCCATTGCATCCTGGTGTCCCAATTCCTTCCACTTAGCCTTCCACACCTCTGCCACCTCATCTGCTGGCCTACGGCTCAACGCGTCTGCTACCACGTTAGCCTTTCCCGGGTGGTACTGGATGTCGAACTGGTAGTCCTTCACAAACTCAAGCCACCTACGCTGCCGCATATTCAATTCCTTCTGCGTGAACAGATACTGTAGGGACTTGTGGTCCGTGATCAGTTGGAACTTCTCCCCCAAAAGATAGTGTCTCCAAATTCGTAGGGCAAATACCACTGCCGCTAACTCCAAATCATGCATGGGGTAATTCTTCTCATGAGGCTTAAGCTTACGGGAAACATAAGCTATGGCCTGTCTCTCCTGCTGCAAGACACCTCCCAGTCCTTGCAAAGACGCATCGGTGTAAACCAAATACTCAACTCCCGGTCTCGGCAATGCTAACACAGGTGCTGAGGTCAATTTGTCCTTCAATTCATCGAATGCCAATTGACAGGCATCACTCCAAATGTATGGCACACCCTTACGAGTCAGATGTGTCAAAGGACCTGCTATCTCTGAGAAGCCCCGAATAAACCTCCAGTAGTATCCTGCTAGACCCAAGAAACTACGAATCTCAGTCGGTGTCGTGGGCTGTCCCCACTCCCTCACCGCTGATACCTTCCCCGGATCAACAGATATTCCCCGGTCGGAAATGATATGTCCCCAAAACTGGACTTCCTTCAGCCAAAACCCGCACTTCTCATATTTTGCATACAATTCGTTCTGACGAAGTGTCTGCAAAACCTGCCTCAAATGCTCGACGTGCTCCTCCTCTGTCTGAGAGTAAACCAGAATGTCATCAATGAAGACAATGACAAAATGATCTACGAAATCCCTGAACACTCTGTTCATCAAGTCCATAAACACTGCTGGAGCGTTGGTCAAACCGAAAGGCATAACCCAAAACTCGTAAGAACCATATCTCGACAAGAACGCAGTCTTCGAGACATCCTCCTCCCTGATACGCAACTGATGGTATCCTGATCTCAAATCAATCTTCGAGAAGAAAGAAGCTCCCCTCAACTGGTCGAATAAGTCATCGATTCGAGGCAACGGATACTTATTCCGTATCGTGACCTTATTCAACTCTCAGTAGTCCACACACAATCTCAGTGAACCGTCCCTCTTCTTCACAAACAAAACTGGAGCGCCCCAAGGTGAGGTACTCCTGCGAATAAAGCCCTGGCCTAACAGCTGCTGTATCTGATCCCGTAACTCCCTCATCTCAGCTGGAGCCATACGGTAAGGTGCGCGTGCTATAGGTCTCGTACCCGGTAGCAAATCTATAATAAAGTCTATCTCTCGACTGGGTGGTAAGCCTGGTATCTCCTGAAACACATCCGAATACTCCCTGGCTACCGGAATAGAATCTAAAGGAATCACTACCTCCTTAGAGGTATCCTCCTCAATGTAATACAGATGAGCGGTCGATCCTCCCTCTGGGCGAGGCATCGCCACTATAAACATCTCTTGCCCCGGAATGGCAAAAACAATGCTCCCGCTGAAGCAATCAATCATGGCCCTATAAGCTACGAGCCAATCCATACCGATAATCACATCGTGAACATGCATGTCTAACACTAACATGTCTGTAGGTAATACCAAACCACCAATCTCTACCCCCACTCCCCGGCATATAAAGAAAATAAGTGATCCACTCCCCAATGGTGAGTCGACACACGTCACTGTGCTCTCTGCCGTAGCTAACAATCCTAAAGCTTCGTGAAGTGTGTAGCTATAAAACAGTGTGTAGCACCCGTATCAAATAATACCCGACCCATAGTGCCATGGATAGGAAACGTACCCTCGATCGCGGGCGGTGCCTGTGGAACTGCAGCCTGGTGGACGTTGTAGACACGTTCATACTGTCGCAGCCCCTGCTGAATTGGGACTGTTGGAATGGTTGGCAATTCTACCATCTGTGGCGGTGCGAGAAGAGCGGCGGGAAACTTAGGCCTCTGTGGCTCCTGGCGAGCACCCTGCTGCTGCTGCTGTGGGGCCCTGCCCTTATCAGGACAATCCTGTCGTTTATGGCCAGTCTTGCCACAACCAAAGCACTTCCCTGGGAAGTTCCCTCCTCTTTTCCCCTGCTGTCCCCGACCCTGGTGGCCGTTACCGTTCCTCCCTTGGCCCTGCTGGCCCTGGTGAAACTGCTGCCCATTCTGCCCCTGTTGGCCCTGATGGCCGTTTGGACCCTGATGGCCCTGACGGAAACCTCCCTGTCCCTCTCTGTAGTTCCCTGACCGGAACCTCTTGTTATCCCCCAGCTGGAAGCCCTGCTCATTCTGTCTCTGCCCCTGACCAGATTGTGCCCCGCTGGCACCATGTCCTCCAGTCCTGCCCTGATGGCTAGACTCCCCCGACCTCTTGCCCTCGGCCATATGAAAACGGTGGTCCTGGCAGTGTAACAATGCAGCGTTGACCACATCAGAATAGGTGGCCAACGATAGGTTCCCTAGCAGATGCTGACGGATCCTCCAAGTCAACCCGTCCGTGAACTTCTCAATCTTCTTCTTCTCTGTTGGTATCTCATCTGGACCGATATTCAACAGATTAGTGAACTCGGCCTCATACTCGGCCATTGTCTTGACCTCCTGCTTCAGACTCATCAATCTCCTCCTCATTTCCGTATGAGCAGCTGACGGAAAGTACTTGCGGTCGAACCGCACCCAAAACTCCTGAATCGTGAGAGTATCCCTCTCCTCCATGGTTGTAATAGACTCCCACCACTGTAGTGCAGATCCAATCAGCTTAAAAGTAGCTAGCACCTGCTTCTGAACATCCGTGCACTCATACATCCTCAAGTGCCTCTGCATGTCCTTCCTCTATTGGCTCGAGACTACCATATCTGAGCTACCTGCAAACTCTGGCGGATGCGCTTTCTGAAAAGCGTCACGTACACGCTCCCAAGCAGAGGGGAATGCATTAACCTGTACAGGCACGACAACTGGCGCCTGTGGTGGTGCCTGCTGAACAACGGCAATCGCGGCATTTACCGCTTGAGCTACTATAGCTGCAACCTCAGCGGCATTCATCATGCCCTGAACTGGAGCGGGTTGGGGTTCAGGCGTTGCATCCCTAGGAACTCGTCGTGCACGTCGTGGAGGCATCTGAAATAAGAATGAAGTTTATAAGTTCACGGTTATAAACTTAATATAGCTGAAGAACGAAGCATACACAAAAGAGTACAACAGTCCTAAAATATAGGGCTCTATATCAAAGAAACGTAGAGGAAACATAACAAGCCGTCAGATCCTAAAGGACACTAGAACCTGATGCTCTGATACCACCTGTGACACCCCGACTAATTAAATACCGGGTAGCTACTCCTTTATTAAATTAATTCAAAATGCTAAGTTGGCTCAGTTAATAGCATCACTGTCGAAAATATTTTATTATTACTAACCACCTAGTATTTAAAAAGTAAGTTGCCAAATTTTTAATATAAGTCTGATTAACATGCAACAAGTGTAATAAAGAATAACAACACCATTCACCATACTAAAGTAAAACGAATAACCATCACATAGTGTAAATAAAGTCTGGTGGAAAACTCCTCACTACAATCCCATACTGAAATAAATAACCGAATGCTAAAACAATACAAATCAAAGTCTGAAAAATGTAATGTAAAAGATGTCTCTAATAGAAATGGGCAACATGCCCTACAACTGATAGATAGTGACTCTGGAATCCAAAAGATAGAAGCGTCTACAAGCAAATCCCTGTAGCTTCCACAAATAGCTACAGCTCGTCACCTGAATGAGAATCCTATGCTTGGTGTCCCTGTGGCTGGGCACCTAAAATGGTTTTACAAAGAAAAAGATTTGAAAAGCAAACGGGTCAGAGCCCGAATGTGGAGTTATATTTTAAAAACCTGCAAGTGCTTTAAAAACATTTAAAACATTAAATGCAAGGTACATGTTAGGACGTGCACTCACATGATATTCTCACCTCTCGTCTAACTGTGCACTCCTAACGTAAGTACCCCTCTATAACGACACAAATCACTAGCTAAGTACCATCATATCTAGCTAGACTGCCATAGGTCCTACCCTTATTACTCGGTTCTATTAACATTATAACGCTCGTAATTAAGTAGGGGTTTAACGTAACTCAGATGTTCAATATGCAATATATATAACTATCAGTTAACTCGTTATATTTCTCGAAACAATACCGTAATTATATTCACATCATTAACATGAAGGTTCTCATTAATCAAGTGTATATTATTCACATCATAAATATACAATACAAGCACCCCGAGAACTAAGCTGTGGTGCACACATACTCTGCTATCCATCCCGGTACATCACGTACATAAGGATTACATATTCCGAATCTCTCAGGAATAGTTCACAGATAACAACATCACAAATAATGGAGGCGAACACAGTCGCATCACATAGGTCACGCACATACCTACGCTCCTACGATCAGCGGACTTATTAATATCCCAATAAGTCTTTCTATGACCTATGTTCATCGAGGTAACCAGTCTAAATCCGGGAAACACAAGGATTAGAGGGCCCTAAGCGAACGCAAACCTCCCTTGATAGCAAGTATGGTAGGTATTTCATACACACAATTCATATACCAATACTAAGTTAACACACGTCTTAATAATACCGTAGTTTAATCGTAGTACATATCGCATTCTCGTATTAACTATAATATCTACACTTATACTATTCCGGTTCATCATCATACGCGCCATAATCTATTCTCTCGTCGTAGTAGACACTCACGTCTCAACCCAAATGGTTCATTGAATTAAATCTCTCGTATATAAATTTACTCCTCGTAATAACCCAAAGTCCCAAATCTATCCTTACATCATCAAAGGAAGTTTATCTATATCCTCGAACAAGTTTACGGGACTCCAAAAATCAAAACAGTCCAAAAAGGACCAAACTGTCAACTCGTTAGAAGTCTCGTTCGAACGAGACTGTTCGAACGAGATTCCTCTGTCAACTCGTTAGAAGTCTCGTTCGAACGAGGCTGTTCGAACGAGATTCCAGTTCGTTCGAACGAACTGCACCTTCTAACGATATCTCGTTCGAACGAGATATCGAACGAAATCCCTTCTCGTTAGCAGCGACTGGTCAACTCGTTAGAAGCTCGTTCGAACGAGGCTGTTCGAACGGCCTGGGGATTGCTTCTAACGACTGACCAGTTTCGGCCCAGATTTTTCCTCAATTCGTTTTCATCCATTTTTATCACTTCTAATCTCTTCCAAAGTTCATCCCAACAACGTTTTAGGGTCTCTAATTCATCCTAAACATATTCAAGTCAACTCCTAACATGTTTTCAAGGATTAAATCTCTTTAACATCAATCAAAATATAAATCTCTACACTTTTTCCCAATTATTTCAAGAACATTAACCCTAACTTTTTGAATCATGAATTTACCCAATAAAATCCGTTTTAAATTTCACCCAATCATAAATATCATCAGTAGGAACATCAACCTATCATTCTACATGCAAATCCTCCTCAAGATTTCAAGTTCTAAGTTCAATTAACATGGGTTTTCATTATCTTTCAAGAACAATTGATATTCTTCAATTTCTAACATGGAAAAGACATTCTCTGAAATTAAATGGAATAAAGTCACTTGACTTGGTTCGATTTCTGATTTTGGTGTAGGTTTGATGGAGTTTTTCTGCAGAATTTCCTCTCTTCCAAGCTCCTTCTTCAATGGTGGCTTAAGGTGGCTAGGGTTTGTTTTGGGGAACTTGGAAACCTAATTGATAACCTCCGTAGCTTAAAGGGTTAAAGTGGGTTGGATAGTGGGTTTAGTGGGTCAATAATCAATCAGATTAACACTCCTAATTTTCGTCACTTTTAATTCCTCAAAATGTAAAATTACCAAAATACCCTTTAAGTTGCCGGTATGGCCTAAAAATACCCCGGAATCCAAACTACACCCCCGGGTAGTGTTTTCTGACTATCTCGACCCTTCCGGACGCGTTGGCGCACTCAAAATGACCATACGGTTTATAGATTTTAAATTCACTTTTTATAATTAAAATAATATACCATGACGCGGCGGTCACACGCGTCTCAACAAAATTTTCAAATTGCCGTATATACATCTCACGAAAAATTTCATAATTCCAAATTCATATATAATCATATATGCACATAACCAAATACCAACTCACGACTTTCTAGTATTTTACCCTGATTAATTTCCAATTAATACGCATTTAATTAATTAATCCCAAAAATAAATATAGTCAAAAGTACGGGGTATTACATACTTCCCCCCTAATAACTGAATTTCGTCCCGAAATTCGAAATTAGAAAGTACCTGCTAAAAAAAACTTTGGATAACGCTCGCGCATCTCATCCTCGCGCTCCCATGTGGACTCCTCGACATTATGATGTCGCCACTGAACACGCACTAACGGGACTATCTTTGACCGCAACTTCCTCTCACTTCGGTCCAAAATAACAATTGGCCCCTCCTCGTAGGAGCTATCCGGCTGGAGATCGATGTCCTCCACAGCAATATGAGAATGAGCTAAATCATCTCTAAGATATCTCCTTAGCGAGGAAATATGAAATACATCGTGAATCCGATGTAAATGTTTCGGTAACCCAAGTCTATACGCAACCGGTCCGATCCGCTCAATAATAGGAAACGGCCCCACATACCTCGGTGCCAACTTCCCATTCTTCCCGAAACGCATAATCCCCTTCATAGGAGATACTCTGAGCAAAACCTGGTCCACCATTTGGAACTCCCTGAAAAATCTCTTCGCATCAGCATAACTCTCTGCCTGTCTTGAGCTACCCGAATACGACTCCGAATCAACTCAATCCTTGCCGAAGTATCCTGAATCACTTCCGGTCCAAGCAATTTGTTTTCCCCCACTTCTAACCAACATGCTGGGGAACGACAAAGCCTACTGTACAATGCCTCAAACGGAGCCATGCCAATAGTGAACTGATAGGAGTTGTTGTAAGCAAACTCCACCAGTGGAAGGTACTGCTCCCATCCACCCCTAAAGTCAATAATGAACATGCGTAGCATGTCCTCCAACATCTGATTTGTGCGCTCAGTCTGCCCATCAGTCTGCGGATGATAAGTCGTACTCAACCGCAATTCCGTGCCCATGACCTCCTGGAAACTTTCCCAAAACCGCGAAACAAATATCTTGTCTCTGTCAGACACGATATTTAAGGGTACACCGTGAAGTCTCACAATCTATGAAATAAAGAGCTGGGCATACTGTCCCGTAGTGTAATCAGTCCTAACGGGTAAAAAGTGAGCGACCTTGGACAATCTGTCCACAATTACCCAAACGGAGTCGTGACCCCTCTGCGACGTAGGCAACCCCGTAATAAAGTCCATGGATATGCTCTCCCACATCCACACCGGGACCTCCAACGGCTGTAGCAATCCTGCCGGTCTCTGATGATCCACTTTTACAAGCTGACAAGTGGCGCATTTCGAAACAAACTCAGCGATATCTCTCTTCATACCGCTCCACCAATACTGCCTTCTCATGTCTTGGTACATTTTGTCCCCTACGGGATGTACCGCGAACCGTGAGCCGTGCGACACTACCATCACATCGTGTCGCAATTCCTCCCCTTCCGGAACCACCAATCTCCCATTGAAGCGTAATCCCCCGTCTGAGCTAACGGTATAGGACTCGGCTCCCTCTGCAAGTAATCGAACTACCTGCTCCTGACAGAACGAGTCATTAGCCTGTGCCCGTACTCCCTTCGCGACAATCTGCGGTGTAACGGTCATCACAGACATGAAAGATCGGGCCATTGCATCCTGGTGTCCCAATTCCTTCCACTTAGCCTTCCACACCTCTGCCACCTCATCTGCTGGCCTACGGCTCAACGCGTCTGCTACCACGTTAGCCTTTCTCGGGTGCAACTGGATGTCGAACTGGTAGTCCTTCACAAACTCAAGCCACCTACGCTGCCGTATATTCAATTCCTTCTGCGTGAACAGATACTGTAGGGACTTGTGGTCCGTGAACAGTTGGAACTTCTCCCCCAAAAGATAGTGTCTCCAAATCCGTAGGGCAAATACCACTGCCGCTAACTCCAAATCATGCGTGGGGTAATTCTTCTCATGAGGCTTAAGCTTACGGGAAGCATAAGCTATGGCCTGTCTCTCCTGCTGCAAGACACCTCCCAGTCCTTGCAAAGACGCATCGGTGTAAACCAAATACTCAACTCCCGGTCTCGGCAATGCTAACACAGGTGCTGAGGTCAATTAGTCCTTCAATTCATCGAATGCCAATTGACAGGCATCACTCCAAATGTATGGCACACCCTTACGAGTCAGATGTGTCAAAGGACCTGCTATCTCTGAGAAGCCCCGAATAAACCTCCTGTAGTATCCTGCTAGACCCAAGAAACTACGAATCTCAGTCGGTGTCGTGGGTTGTCCCCACTCCCTCACCGCTGATACCTTCCCCGGATCAACAGATATTCCCCGGTCGGAAATGATATGTCCCCAAAACTGGACTTCCTTCAGCCAAAACCCGCACTTCTCATATTTTGCATACAATTCGTTCTGACGAAGTGTCTGCAAAACCTGCCTCAAATGCTCGGCGTGCTCCTCCTCTGTCTGAGAGTAAACCAGAATGTCATCAATGAAGACAATGACAAAATGATCTACGAAATCCCTGAACACTCTGTTCATCAAGTCCATAAACACTGCTGGAGCGTTGGTCAAACCGAAAGGCATAACCCAAAACTCGTAAGAACCATATCTCGACAAAAACGCAGTCTTCGAGACATCCTCCTCCCTGATACGCAACTGATGGTATCCTGATCTCAAATCAATCTTTGAGAAGAAAGAAGCTCCCCTCAACTGGTCGAATAAGTCATCGATTCGAGGCAATGGATACTTATTCCGTATCGTGACCTTATTCAACTCTCGGTAGTCCACACACAATCTCAGTGAACCGTCCCTCTTCTTCACAAACAAAACTGGAGCGCCCCAAGGTGAGATACTCCTGCGAATAAAGCCCTGGCCTAACAGCTGCTCTATCTAATCCCGTAACTCCCTCATCTCAGCTGGAGCCATACGGTACGGTGCGCGTGCTATAGGTCTCGTACCCGGTAGCAAATCTATAATAAAGTCTATCTCTCGACTGGGTGGTAAGCCTGGTATCTCCTGAAACACATCCGAATACTCCCTGGCTACTGGAATAGAATCTAAAGGAATCACTACCTCCTTAGAGGTATCCTCCTCAATGTAATACAGATGAGCGGTCGATCCTCCCTCTGGGCGAGGCATCGCCACTATAAACATCTCTTGCCCCGGAATGGCAAAAATAATGCTCCCGCTGAAGCAATCAATCATGGCCCTATAAGCTACGAGCCAATCCATACCGATAATCACATTGTGAACATGCATGTCTAACACTAACATGTCTGCAGGTAATACCAAACCACCAATCTCTACCCCCACTCCCCGGCATATAAAGAAAATAAGTGACCCACTCCCCAATGGTGAGTCGACACACGTCACGGTGCTCTCTACCGTAGCTAACAATCCTAAATCTTTCGCGAAGTGTGTAGCTATAAAGCAGTGTGTAGCACCCGTATCAAATAATACCCGACCCATAGTGCCATGGATAGGAAACGTACCCTCGATCACGGGCGGTGCCTGTGGAACTGCAGCCTGGTGGACGTTGTAGACACGTTCATACTGTCGCTGCCCCTGCTGAATTGGGACTGCTGGAATGGGTGGCAATGCTGCCATCTGTGGCGGTGCGGGAAGAGCGGCGGGAAACATAGGCCTCTGTGGCTCCTGGCGAGCACCCTGCTGCTGCTGCTGCTGTGGGGCCCTGCCCTTATCAGGACAATCCTGTCGTTTATGGCTAGTCTTGCCACAAACAAAGCACTTCCCTGGGAAGTTCCCTCCTCTCTGCCCCTGCTGTCCCCGACCCTGGTGGCCGTTACCGTTCCTCCCTTGGCCCTGCTGGCCCTGGTGAAACTGCTGCCCATTCTGCCCCTGTTGGCCCTGATGGCCGTTTGGACCCTGATGGCCCTGACGGAAACCTCCCTGTCCCTGTCTATAGTTCCCTGACCGGAACCTCTTGTTATCCCCCTGTTGGAAGCCCTGCTCATTCTGTCTCTGCCCCTGACCAGATTGTGCCCCGCTGGCACCATTTCCTCCAGTCCTGCCCTGATGGCTAGACTCCCCCGACCTCTTGCCCTCGGCCATATGAAAACGGTGGTCCTGGCAGTGTAACAATACAGCGTTAACCACATCAGAATAGGTGGCCAACGATAGGTTCCCTAGCAGATGCTGACGGATCCTCCAAGTCAACCCGTCCGTGAACTTCTCAATCTTCTTCTTCTCTGTTGGTATCTCATCTGGACCGATATTCAACAGATTAGTGAACTCGACCTCATACTCGGCCATTGTCTTGACCTCCTTCTTCAGACTCATCAATCTCCTCCTCATTTCTGTATGAACAGCTGACGGAAAGTACTTGCGGTCGAACCGCACCCAGAACTCCTGAATCGTGAGAGTATCCCTCTCCTCCATGGTTGTAATAGACTCCCACCACTGTAGTGCAGATCCAACCAGCTTAAAAGTAGCTAGCACCTGCTTCTGAACATCCGTGCACTCATACATCCTCAAGTGCCTCTGCATGTCCTTCCTCCATTGTCTCGAGACTACCATATCTGAGCTACCTGCAAACTCTGGTGGATGCGCTTTCTGAAAAGCGTCACGTACACGCTCCCAAGTAGACGGCAATGCATTAACCTATACTGGCGCGATAACCGGAGCCTGTGGTGGTGCCTGCTGAACAACGGCAATCGCGGCATTTACCGCTTGAGCTACTATAGCTGCAACCTCAGCGGCGTTCATCATGCCCTGAACTGGAGCGGGCTGGGGTTCGGGAGTTGCATCCCTAGGAACTCGTCGTGCACGTCGTGGAGGCATCTGAAATAAGAATGAAGTTTATAAGTTCACGGTTATAAACTTAATATAGCTGAAGAACGAAGCATACACAAAAGAGTACAACAGTCCTAAAATATAGGGCTCTATATCAAAGAAACGTAGCGGAAACATAACAAGCCGTCAGATCCTAAAGGACACTAGAACCTGATGCTCTGATACCACCTGTGACACCCCGACTAATTAAATACCGGGTAGCTACTCCTTTATTAAATTAATTCAAAATGCCAAGTTGGCTCAGTTAATAGCATCACTGTCGAAAATATTTTATTATTACTAACCACCTAGTATTTAAAAAGTAAGTTGCCAAATTTTTAATATAAGTCTGATTAACATGCAACAAGTGTAATAAAGAATAACAACACCATTCACCATACTGAAGTAAAACGAATAACCATCACATAGTGTAAATAAAGTCTGGAGGAAAACTCCTCACTACAATCCCATACTGAAATAAATAACCGAATGCTAAAACAATACAAATCAAAATCTGAAAACTGTAATGTAAAAGATGTCTCTAATAGAAATGGGCAACATGCCCTACAACTGATAGATAGTGACTCTGGAATCCAAAAGATAGAAGCGTCTACAAGCAAATCCCTGTAGCTTCCACAAATAGCTACAGCTCGTCACCTGAATGAGAATCCTATGCTTGGTGTCCCTGTGGCTGGGCACCTAAAATGGTTTTACAAAGAAAAAGATTTGAAAAGCAAACGGGTCAGAGCCCGAATGTGGAGTTATATTTTAAAAACCTGCAAGTGCTTTAAAAACATTTAAAACATTAAATGCAAGGTACATGTTAGGACGTGCACTCACATGATATTCTCACCTCTCGTCTAACTGTGCACTCCTAACGTAAGTACCCCTCTATAACGACACAAATCACTAGCTAAGTACCATCATATCTAGCTAGACTGCCATAGGTCCTACCCTTATTACTCGGTTCTATTAACATTATAACGCTCGTAATTAAGTAGGGGTTTAACGTAACTCAGATGTTCAATATGCAATATATATAACTATCAGTTAACTCGTTATATTTCTCGAAACAATACCGTAATTATATTCACATCATTAACATGAAGGTTCTCATTAATCAAGTGTATATTATTCACATCATAAATATACAATACAAGCACCCCGAGAACTAAGCTGTGGTGCACACATACTCTGCTATCCATCCCGGTACATCACGTACATAAGGATTACATATTCCGAATCTCTCAGGAATAGTTCACAGATAACAACATCACAAATAATGGAGGCGAACACAGTCGCATCACATAGGTCACGCACATACCTACGCTCCTACGATCAGCGGACTTATTAATATCCCAATAAGTCTTTCTATGACCTATGTTCATCGAGGTAACCAGTCTAAATTCGGGAAACACAAGGATTAGAGGGCCCTAAGCGAACGCAAACCTCCCTTGATAGCAAGTATGGTAGGTATGTCATACACACAATTCATATACCAATACTAAGTTAACACACGTCTTAATAATACCGTAGTTTAATCGTAGTACATATCGAATTCCCGTACTAACTATAATATCTACACTTATACTATTCCGGTTCATCATCATACGCGCCATAATCTATTCTCACGTCGTAGTAGACACTCACGTCTCAACCCAAATGGTTCATTGAATTAAATCTCTCGTATATAAATTTACTCCTCGTAATAACCCAAAGTCCCAAATCTATCCTTACATCATCAAAGGAAGTTTATCTATATCCTCGAACAAGTTTACGGGACTCCAAAAATCAAAACAGTCCAAAAAGGACCAAACTGTCAACTCGTTAGAAGTCTCGTTCGAACGAGACTATTTGAACGAGATTCCTCTGTCAACTCGTTAGAAGTCTCGTTCGAACGAGGCTGTTCGAACGAGATTCCAGTTCGTTCGAACGAACTGTACCTTCTAACGATATCTCGTTCGAACGAGATATCGAACGAAATCCCTTCTCGTTAGCAGCGACTGGTCAACTCGTTAGAAGCTCGTTCGAACGAGGCTGTTCGAACGACCTGGGGATTGCTTCTAACGACTGACCAGTTTCGGCCCAGATTTTTCCTCAATTCGTTTTCATCCATTTTTATCACTTCTAATCTCTTCCAAAGTTCATCCCAACAACGTTTTAGGGTCTCTAATTCATCCTAAACATATTCAAGTCAACTCCTAACATGTTTTCAAGGATTAAATCTCTTTAACATCAATCAAAATATAAATCTCTACACTTTTTCCCAATTATTTCAAGAACATGAACCCTAACTTTTTGAATCATGAATTTACCCAATAAAATCCATTTTAAATTTCACCCAATCATAAATATCATCAGTAGGAACATCAACCTATCATTCTACATGCAAATCCTCCTCAAGATTTCAAGTTCTAAGTTCAATTAACATGGGTTTTCATTATCTTTCAAGAACAATTGATATTCTTCAATTTCTAACATGGAAAAGACATTCTCTGAAATTAAATGGAATAAAGTCACTTGCCTTGGTTCGATTTCTGATTTTGGTGTAGGTTTGATGGAGTTTTTCTACAGAATTTCCTCTCTTCCAAGCTCCTTCTTCAATGGTAGCTTAAGGTGGCTAGGGTTTGTTTTGGGGAACTTGGAAACCTAATTGATAACCTCCGTAGCTTAAAGGGTTAAAGTGGGTTGGATAGTGGGTCTAGTGGGTCAATAATCAATCAGATTAAGACTCCTAATTTTCGTCACTTTTAATTCCTCAAAATGTAAAATTACCAAAATACCCTTTAAGTTACCGGTATGGCCTAAAAATACCCCGGAATCCAAACTACACCCCCGGGTAGTGTTTTCTGACTATCTCGACCCTTCCGGATGCGTTGGCGCACTCAAAATGACCATACGGTTTATAGATTTTAAATTGACTTTTTATAATTAAAATAATATACCGTGACGCGGCGGTCACACGCGTCTCAACAAAATTTTCAAATTGCCGTATATACATCTCACGACAAATTTCATAATTCCAAATTCATATATAATCATATATGCACATAACCAAATACCAACTCACAACTTGCTAGTATTTTACCTGGAATAATTTCCAATTAATACGCATTTAATTAATTAATCCCAAAAATAAATATAGTCAAAAGTACGGGGTATTACAGCCGAGGTAGATCTAGCGTCTTTACTGTGTCTATGTGTTGAACTCTCCTCCTGAGAGGTCTGATCGGCACGCACTAAGCCCCTCATAGTGGCTCTAGATCTTGTGGACCCTTTTCTATATTCACGGCAATGCTCATGCTCCTTATGATGTCCCTCTAGTTTCTTGGGGGCCTAAATGATCAAAAGCAGACTCCTTCCTTAACATTTCCAAGACACTTGTTCTTTCTTTGGAAAACGATCCACCATCATAGTAATACGTTAACCAAAAATGAAAAAGTTGCACCAAGACGGTATAACCTATTGTGACAAGGACAAGAATGATAACTTCTATCATGTCTAGCTGGCGGTGGTGGCATATCCCTTCTAGAATTGGAAGACTAAGATTACGTGGTGCGAGCAAGTTACTTAATAAACTCTTGCATGTCTTATTGACTATCCCAGTTGAGCAGGATTCCTTGTAAATCTGTTGCACTAGGAGGAGCAGATGGGATAATGGTATTGCCCTCATTTTGAGCGTTATTTTCAGGAACCTTAATTTCTTCAAAGGTAAATAAACGAAATAAATGGTACAGAACGATGACAGACAAACGTTTTCCACATAAGGAGCCAATCTGTTGATGTATAAAATTGGACTAACTCTAAATTTAGAATCACAGATAAAAATAAGATAATTAACTCAAACCACACACACAATAGACAAGGTTTTGAAGTGTTTCAGCTGTAAAGAAGCCTATGCCCGATGTTATTTTTATTCAGTGGGGTTTATAATAGCTCAGTATAGTGTGCATGTGCGTGATTCGAGTTGTCCCTTGAACTAAGGGAATTATTTGTATTTATAAGGGTGTAAAACCATATAGATGGAGCTCTTTTATATTACCAACCGTTTACATCTGTGTACAATAAATGAAACTCTTAAAATTCAGTGCTGGTTGGCATCCCATCCGAGTAACTATTGGTATTCCCGTTAGTTGGACTTCTAGAGTTGGTCGGCCTTCGAGTCGATCAAGTTTCTCTAAAGTCGATCAAGTATATTAGTCGTCCATGTTGGAAGACAGGTGTACATTTATTATTGTTACACATGAGAGTGAAATTTTTGCATACAACAAGTGCCAAGGCTAATTTTTTTATCATTGATTCTTCATTAACATGACCAATATGATTACTTTAAAAAACATTGAAAGTTTATGCTTAAAATGTGAGATTTTGAGAGTGTTAAAATTTGGAAATCAATGGATTTTCACAGTAAACCTCATTCAAAATAATAAATAGTTTGGCATTATTGATTTGAGAAGCATTGAAATTCATGACATTTTGTGTGAGTGGAGTCAATTTTAGTTTGTTCACCTAAAGTTGAGTTGAGTTCTTTCTTTAGGAGTAGCGCTTTGACTTCGTGGACCTTTGGTACGCATACTTATGTAGATTTTCCCCTATGTTAAGTTCACATAATTCCATTCCATTACAATGATTCGAATATTTTCGTGCTACTACATGGTGTGATAGTTTATATTTGTATGTGTATGTATATTTTTATACTGAAAAATTCTAAACAAATTCAAAAATAGTTTGGTGCTTTGTTGAAATTTCATCATATATGGTTAATTATTTATTCTTTATGATGATATTTCATATTTGGATTCTCGTGATTCTGACATTTCAGGATTAACTTCTAGCCTTTTGTCTATTACGGATAAAAAGGGGGTAGAGCATATTTAGTTCTCATTAATTTTAAACTCCATGTGTGACGATATTTCTTTTCTTTATATTTGTAGTTCGTTTCTTCCTTAATGATTTCATGGACTACATGATGAAGATTTTCAGTTGAAGACAATGACAAGTGTCTTTTCCTTATCAGGTTTGGGAGGGACATTAGTTGAATTTTTCTTAGGGGTTATTTATTTTCACTTTATGTTTTGTAGTGGAATAGCCAAACGGGGATCTGTAAGAGCATGATTTATAATTATCATTATCTTTTTATGTTTGTCTTATCCCGTTACACCCTACTTACATTCTTAATACTTCAAGTGAAGACAAGTTAGTGACGAAACGCAAAAATTCAAGATCGATCGTCACTAAATTTATCAGAGAAGGTATACGAGGTTGTTTTTATGTAATCTTTTCGATGAGGGGTATTCTAAAAGAGTTTGAAATTTTTTAATATTTTGAAAATTTTGCAAAGTTGTTAGAATGACATGGGGTTTCGTTAGAACCAGTGCTTTAACCTTATTATAACAACTTCAAACTTTTTTCGAATGAGATCAATTTTTGTAACTTTTGGGAAGCTCTAAAATATCGTTGGATCAGTCATTTGATGGATGTTTAAACGAGAGATACTGCTTCATTCGAGAGAGTTGTACCTTTCATTCGAATGAGTGAGTGAAAATTATTTTTACCTTGCTTCAAAAGGAATCTTTCTTGTCTACCGCTTGGAGTTTTTTCTCCCTATATATAGAGATGCGAACATGCATTTTAAACTAAGCCGTTTAGGGATCATTTTGTCATCAAACTCTTTTATTTTTAAAATCAAAACCCTTACATGATTTGAGATCACTTTATCAAACCACAAAGAACACAATCCTTTTTCATAACCTTGTAAAGTTAGTTCTTAATTGATGAAGATAAAAATATGATTTTTTTAGGTTGATCGGTGCACACCGAAGCAAGTGAAGCTAATTGTGGGGCGTTGTGCTATCAACAACTTGAAATGAAGTCATTATTGCTTCACTTAGTGGAGATCTAAGTTTTGTAAGTCTATAGATATTCCATAATACCTAGTTTTAGCAATGTTGAAATATAGGTTTTACTTGAAAAGGAATTTTCCTCCTCTCCTATCTTCTGTTTGTGGCTTGTGGTCAGTTTGGCTTCAATTTAGTTTCGATATCTTCAATTGTTAGGATCACTTAATTTAATCACGATAAATTTGAACTAAATATATTATGTTACGTGTGACTTACTCTATGATTTATATATATACCTAGACTACTCCATCTCACAATTTAACTAGATTGTTAGGGTCCCTTTTGAACTCCTCAACCAAAAAATAGTAGTAATACCTCTTATACTCCATCGCTAACCAACTTATCGGCTTCCCATTGATAATTAGTCTTGTATTCCTAGCTTCTTTCAGCCTTGGTTGCTTAAGATCGGGTTGGGATGTGGAGGGCCTAATTGGTCTTTTAAGGGACCCATCTGAAGACTTCACCATGTTTTTGGGGTTACCCTATCATAACTTGGGGTCAATAGTGATCACTCTTACTTTCTTCAGAGCCTCAACTTCAGCCCTCCTCTTGGGCTCGTCTTTCACTTTTTTTGGTAGCCTCATCCTTTTATTGGTGAACAAGCTCAAGGTCTTAGAAATTAACTGGTTTGGGTTCCATCTCCTAAGATGGTTCAATATGAAAGACCAAGGTGGATGGAGTAAAAGTTTCATAAGAAAATAAAACACTCAGTAAAACTACAAAGGAAAGACGAACTCACATTTGCAAAAATCCCCTTAACTTATTCAAGTGCCTGCCCCGCCTCGGGTAAAGTTGGTGCGAGAGCTTCCTCTTAAGCTTCGATTGATCTTGGAGGTATATAATAGCCAAATGCTGTAAACTTGTCCATGGTGAAAATATCTTAAAAAACTAGAGGATTAACTACACAAACTTTTTCCACCAGTCTTTTCAAGAGGGAAAAGAGCTTGGGATCCACCTTCAGTGCAAAAGGGCAAATGCAAGTTAAAATACAAGTCGTTTAATAAAATTGAAACATAAAGAGTGAAAGTATATACTAATCATATTCATCCCACTCCAGTCAAGGGGAATCCTGGTAGTTTTCCTGCTTTCACTTAGGCCCAACTCTAAGTTTCCTTTAAGATATAGAAACTTATGTTTCTAGAAATTGTTACTTGTTTGACTTACTTTTAATAACTTCTAGTTGGACATTCGAGGACAAAGGTAATAGTACCCCATTGCCTTAGCATTTTCTTTAATACCACGAATATGTTTGAAAACTTCCTCAATGATATCAAACCTAGAGTGTTCCCTTTAGTAAACCATAAACCCAAGGATCATCCTAAACGTGTTAGAGGGAAGTTGGTTCAGATCTACTCCATAACCCGTGACAATTCCTTATATGATAGGGTGAAGAGGACGACGAAGACCTACCTGAATACACAAAATATGAAAGAAAATCTCGTCGGTTGAGTTTTTATCATAGACTCTATCTCTAAGGCTTGAAAACATATAAGATAAGGTTATGGGTAAGTTATACGAATCTTCTAATTGTACTAGATCATCTTTATATATGTCACATGTATAGTAGTGAGCCTCGGTGGTTGAAGAATCATAGGAGCTATCGTATTGCTCAGGGATGCCCTCATCTAAAGACTCTAATACCTCCACATGAAAAATTATAAACGAATTAGAAGGTCAGAAGGCTTTCTAAAATCCGTGGTTTTCTTAGAAGAAGTTCCAACCTCAAGAATGGATACCACAGAGGTCGTATTAATGTAATTTTCTAGAAACAACCTAAGTAGTTGACTCCTAGGTTTTTCTTGAGTCCCCACTGTTTAAAGTTTTAAATGTTTTGAATATTTTACCAAAATATATTTTTAGTTTGAGACCTCTATATATGGTACATCATGTGAAAACACATAACGTGGCCGAGACTACTCAAGACTCCAAACTTCCTTAACATACATATCCGAGTAAATGTAAAAAGGTAAAACACCAAGTGTACGCACATATCACTTATTGCACATTTTTATATTTCTACATGTTTTAGGCGCTAAAACATATCATATTAGAATTAATTGATTATGTGTCTAGAGTAATTTTTACATGTGAAAATTGATTTAATTTTTGTTTAAAATTGATTTCCTAATTTTAAAGCAATTTTTAAGTTTTTTTTTTCTGAAATTAAAATGATTTTTTTAATATTTGTTTATTTAATAAAATGTCATTTTTTATGCACATGTTACTAAAGTAGCACACTAGTGTTTCTTTTCTTCACATATCTTAGTTTCATTTAAGAATAAGACTATACTTACCCACTTTTGTATTCATTTTTCATAGCCATCAAATAAGACAAGTCAATAAGATGTTGTACTTTATGCTTTGACGAAACCCACAAAAGTGGGTACACATACATTTATTCTTCATTAAAAGCCTTTGATAAGCTTTTATTATGATGGTTTGATCCTTGATCCAAGTCTTCTTTGACACAGTCTTTGATTGGACATACCCAATGTTTCAACCATTAGACATTACATTATTGTTCCCAGACGTAGGACCGACTTTTACTTGTTGAATAGGGTTGTAAACGGATATTCAAAAATCCTCATTCGTCCGATATCCGAATTCGAATTTGTGAATATTTATCGAAAAAATGAAAACGGATACGAATATGGATACTTTATAAAAATATCTAAGAAAACAAATACGGATGTTACGAGTATTCGACACGGATAATCTGTATCCAATGCGGAGTATTCATTTTATCGGATATCCGTATCCATCAAATATATGTTTAAAATATTATTCATAATATTTGTATTAGTATTACTAATAAAATAATATTAAAAAAAATCTTAACCGTTTATTCCTTAAAACAAAACAAATACATACTCCACTCAAAATAAAAACACCCTAAAGTTATTATTGTATTGGGTATATTATAAAATGCCATATATTATTATTTTATTGAGTATATTATCATGTAGTTATACTAAAGTTACAATACATCCTATCACACACAACATGCACCCACTAAAGAACATATACTCCACTCAAAATAAAAAACCCCTAATTTCATTTCATTTCTCTTTCGTACAAAACAAGATAAAAGAAAGCCTCTTTTCACTCCACAAAAAAAATTCATTCCGCCACCCTCCCCCTCTGTCGCATCAACCCCGCCACCGCTTCTCATCAACCCCTCCACTGCACATCAACTCCGTTGCTCCGTCGTTGCGCATCCCCTGGTTCTGTAATAAAAAGTTAGCAATAACAGGAACATAGAAAATAAAAATGAAAATATATAACCGTATTTATGTATTGTTCATGTGGTTGTTCATTAGTTTCCTTAATTATAAATAAATGTAAGAGATAAACAAAAAAGTAAATAGATGATTTTGATTGTGAAGAGAACTGAAGTTAACATGTATATTATATACAAATAAAAATGTATACTTATTAAAATAAAAATATCAGTATGTTTTAAAGAGTAAAAGGTCTATATGGTTATCATTCTCAATAAATTGGATTTAATCTAGCACAAGCATATTTATTTCTACAGTTATAGAATACTACTGTTTTTTTTATGACTTTAAGCGTATATGGTTGTAAAGTATGGATGACTTTAAGCCATATTATAATTATGGAACGCTACTATTATTATGGAAGCCATAATTGTTGATGTTAGGAGATACTAATTTTGTTACATATTTATTTGGATTGCATTGGATAATTTAATAGTTGTTTTTTACGATGGCTAAACAGTGTAAACAGATATGAATATTATCCGAATCCGAGATTTATGAACGAATATAAATATGGATAGTTGTTTTAACTATCAAAGCGGATACAAATAGTGTATTCAAATAGCGAATACGAATATTAAAAATATAATATCCAATCTCTATTCGTCTGTTTACTACCCTAGTGTTGAAGCAATTGCTTTCTAGATCAGGGACGAAGCCAGGATCTAATTTTGGAGGGGGCCAAATAATATATATATATTAATCCTGCTCTTGTGCGGACTAGTTCGCATTTTAAGAGTGCGGACCGGATATGTGTCATCTGGTGGTGACCCCAGAATAGAGAGAGAGTGCACCTATAATTTAGACGCTAATTTTTAGGAGCACCGTTAGGTGACATATGACCGGTCTGCACTCTTAAAATGCGGACTAGTCTGCACAAGAGCATATATATATATATCAAGGTTCTAAAAAACGAGGGGCGTGATTGAGGCGTGGAGGCCAAGCCTTAAGCCTTAGAAGCCTAGGCCGGCCTAGGCGTAAAAAGGCGTGAAATAGGCCTTCTTAATATATTTTAATATTTTTTAACCATAACAAGGGTATTAAAATGCAAAAATTGCACAGATCATAAAAATATGTCTGAATATATGCAAATTAAAATACTATTTGATTATTTTGGATGAGATAATGGTCCGGTTTGTAAATAAAATCTTTGAAAGGCGACATCGTTTCACTAAATCATTATTATTTTTAGAAAAAAGTGCGCCTTAAGGGTTTTACCAAGAATAAGGCGTGAAAAGCGTAAGGCGAGGCGTTTCACCCAAGCCTTAACCCTAGGCGGATTTTTTAGAACAGTGATATATATATATATATAAAGTACACACTTTGTGAAAAACAAATCAAAACTTAATTAAAAGGAATATCAAAATTTTATTAAAATTGCACTCGGTGTGTTTTCAAATCACGAAATCCAATTATAATTTCATCCATACTAAACGTTCTTGAGATTTTCCTCTCAATATAGACCAAAAGAAAATTTTCAAGATATTCATTTTCCATTTTGTTTCGAAGTTTGGACTCGTAATATTGCAATTGTACCTTGATAAATTACATCAACAAGCTTGCATATATCATCAATACTAAAAGATGTATTCCTATTTTGAGGATCCAATGAAGAACTAAGAATCAATAGCTTCACCGCATTGTCACTAAATCTGATATAATTAGCAATCAATTTTTGTATTAAATTATAACATATAAGTAAAAATTAAATTAAACTAGTGTTAAATTAAACTCTTAATTAAGCAGTCAAAATTAAATTTATAGTTCACATCATTCAATTCAATTAATAAATTAATTCAAGGGATACATTTATTATTTTTCGTAATTTCACATACAACGATTAAAAACTTTCTAGAATGCACTAATTAAATAAATAATAACTTATGTGAAACAGGGAAACAAAACTTACCGATTGTAGGCTTTGGTGACGGGTTTTTTTTTTTTTTTTTTTTTTTTTTATGCACTAGGTCTTCTTTCAAGGTAAAGAAGAAGTAAAAAAAAGAAAGTTCAAAGAGGTAAAAAGTAATAGAAATCGTTAGGGTGAATAGAAGTGGTATGGACTTTCACGTTCATTTACAACTTTCGATCAACAATATATCCCTCAACTAAAGGAAAAATCCAAATCTGTTGCCATTTACTAACAAGCAGCCAATATATAACCGATATACCTATAATAAAGGAAAACTCCGGAGCTTTTGGGGGGGGGGGGGGGGGGGGGTGGCATGGCCCCCTTTGGCCCCTACCTTGCTTCGTCTAGAATCTAGATATTACCGGGTATATCAGGTAGGTTTCAAAGATGTTGGATTAGAGAACCCTTCCGGTTGTTTATAAGTGTACCCATGTGAAACTATTTATGTCCATTAGATTCAAGACAATATGGAGGACTTCATTCCAACCATTAGATCAAATAGGATTCCGTTTGTTTGACTGGATGTAGCTGAAGGTTTCATCTCTATCAAATTCTTTTTAACCGTCAGATTTAATGCTATTGTTTCCTTAGGATTCTTTATATCCATTAAATTTAACAGTTTCCCATTGTTAAGTGTAGCTTTCAACTAGAACCATATTAGTTGTAAGTTTATAGTTTTTAAACCGTTAGATCATTTGGATTAAGAGATTAGATATATTATTATTTAGCGGTTATCTTCTACCTTCAATATATTCTATATCTCAAGACTTTAGGTAGCAGGTTTCCCACCATTAAATCGTGTCAGTTGTCAACTCTTTTAGTCGACAGATTCATTCTTATGTTACCGTTTAACAGAGTATATGGTACGCATGAGTTAAACCAAAATCGGCCTTGTTTGTAAGGTTTATCTCTATAGCGGCTTGGGGCTTTGATACATATACAAGCTTTGGTTTTGTATTTAGAGTTATCAGATGACCAATTAGACCTATAGACATGTTAGCTAATTTTCTAAGCAACTGTTTGAAAACTAAAAAAATTTGTTTTTAAATTTTAAAACTATTTCAAAAAAATATTTCATCTGTTTTAAAAAAATAAACTTTTTACCTATTTTTTAATTAAAAATCAGTTTATCAAAAGTAAAAAAAAATATTTAAAAAACAGTCGTTACAAAAATAAACTGTTTTCACCATTTACAAAAAACCTTTTTTATATTTTTTTACGAAAGCCTTGTTTTTAAAATTGTTTGTTTTATACATTTTTTTCTAAAAAAATCAAATAAATAAACCTCCAATATTATACCAACCATAAACATGTGTCAAAAATAAACCAACCGTTTTGATTATAAAAAATATTTATTTTAGAAAATTGTTTCTTTAAAAGAAATTTGTATAATTTTTACAAAAAATTATATAACTGTTTTAAAAAGAAAAAAAAAACTATTTCCACACTTAAAAAAAATTAACTGTTATTTCTATTCGTTTGTGTTTCTGTGTTTGGAAATAAATTAAAATAAAAAAAATTGGTCGCTTTTACAAAATCATTTTAATTTGGTCGTTTTTACTTGGGTCGTATTCGTGTCATGTAAAAAAAAATTCACGAGGTTTCATATTTTAATTTGGGGATGTTCTTATTTGGATAAAAAAAGAATTTGTATTTATTAATTTTAAAGTTAACAGTACGAAATCATTATTAATTTTAATAAATTTGGTCAAATTAAATGCCACACAATACGAAATCATTATTTTTTTTAATGAAAATGGACAAGTTAAAGCGACACAATATGTTTTTTTTTAACAAACACAAACACGATTCAATCTAATTTATCAAACACAAACATTAAAATGCGACACAATACGAAATCTTTTTTTACGAAACACAAATATGTCCAAGTAAAAGCGTTACAACATGATTTTTTTTTCTAAACACAAATAATAATTTTTTTACCAAATACAGAGACAATTAAAATGCGACACAATATAATTTTTTTTTATCAATACGGCCAAGTAAATTCATCACAACATGATTTTTTTTTACTAAACAAAAATACGCTCCAATGTGGTGTGGTGTTTATGTTTTACTTCGATTGTGTTCGTTTTTGTACTCGGCAAAAAAAATGCAAAATTACCTAATACGGCTCAAATAAATGCGACACCACACGAAATCTTATTTTTTATCTAACATGAACACGATCTAATTAAAATATAGTTTTGCATTTTGTTTGTTTTAAAATTCATAAACCATATAGTAAAAGCGACACAACATGATTTTTTTTCGAACAAAAATAATAATTTTTTTAACAAATACAAACACATTTTTTTTACCGAGCACAAACACAAACACGATCGAAGTAAAACACAAACCCCACACCACATTAGATCGTGTTTTTGTTTGGTAAAAAAATCATGTTGTGTTGCTTTTACTTGGTCATATTAATAAATAAATAAAAGATTTCGTATTGTTTCGCATTTTAATTGTGTTTGCATTTGGTAAAAAGATTACTATTTGTGTTTGTAAAAAAATTCTTCTATCGCTTTTACTTGCCATATTTGTGTTTCGTAGAAAAAACATTCGTATTGTATCGCATTTTTATTTGGTCGTGTATCTGTTTTTGTAAATAAATTAAAATAATATTTCGTATCATTTCGTGTCTCTTTTAATTGGATTGTGTTTAGGTTAAAAAAATATTTCGTGTTCGTCTAAGATAAAAAAATAAGATTTCGTAAAATGTCACTTTTATTTGAGTTTTTTTTTGTTAGATAGAAAATAAAATTCTGTGTCGTGTCGCATTTTAACTGGATCGTGTTCATATTTGACAAAAAAATAAGTAAGCACTAAAGTATAAATTAATTAATGACTAAGTTGTTAATAATTGTTATTTATAGTTAAAAAAATTATTTGCTTAAATTGTAAAGGTTAAAGAATAAAGGGTAAAGGGTAAAGGGTAAAGGTTAATATCGTCAATTGAAATTTTTTTGGAGTGTTTCCAGATTTTTTTGGAGCTTCTTTAGCTGTCTCTCACCAACTATATTGTTAGATTTCTTTTAACGCTTAATATTTAGTCTAGGATTTAAAACTCTCCCCCGTCTTAAACAACACATTGTCGATTGATTTATTGTATTGTAGTAGAAAATTTAATGCTTAATTGTTCAATTGTTTTTTTAAATAAACTAAGTTGTTTTAGTGATTAGGTTTATATTTTTAACAAAAAATTATTATGATCTAAATATTCTCATTTTGAGTTTAAATTTATATATATTGTCATTACACAGTTTTCTCTTTGAATCTAAAATGTTTATTGAATAACTTTTGTAGATATGTTTTATCTTAAATTTGTCAGCAATATCAAGGTTTGAAAACTAACTTGAATTAATGTTTAATTTGGATAGTTAGTCTTTGGGTTATATTATGAGATAATATAATGGAAGTATTCAAACTTATTTTTAACACTAATATCATATTTTGAATTGTAAATTTTTAACAGAGAAAGAAACCACCTGACTAAATATTTTGTGTGTCTCCATGATTAGTGTTATATCTTAACAGTAACAAAACATTTCGTAAATTAAAATGATGATATTATTTTAATTCTTTCTTTGTTTTTGCATTTTGTGGATTTATGCTTATTGTTATATTTCCTCTAATATTGTTAGGAGAAAAATTTCTTTAGACAAATGCATGCTTTATTTTTCTTTTCTATAATTTCATGAATATGTTTTTTTGTGAAATGATAAAATTGATTTAAAACTAGAAAATTTTGTTTTATTAGTTTTTTCAGAAAAACTATGTTTGCATTTGCATTGCTTTGCATTTCATTAAGCACATTTGTATTTCTTATCACGTGGGGTAGCGTTGATGGATAAGATTGAGTCACTACAAGATTTATGGCTTTTATTAAGGAAAAAATTTCGTTGCAAAAAACCTTTTGTAACGATTTTGTTCATTGCAACATTCCTCTCACTAGCCATCATGCCATAGATCTTTTGCAAGGAAATTTTGTCATAGTTGCTAAAAATATGTTGCAATGACATATTTCAATGGTAAAAAAAGACTTTTCGTCAAAAAAACGTTCCATATTTCGACTAAAATCTTTTGCAATGAATATTTTGTTGCAAAAAATAATAATAAATCCTCGTAAAAGATATTTTGAGAGAATTAAAATTCCTTACCAAGTGTTAATTTTTCGTTGCTAAAAGTCTTTTGTAACATTCTTTTTCCTTGCAAAAATTTCTCATATCTCGACTAAAAATATTTTATGGTGAATATTCTGTTGCAAAAGATACTAATAAATTCTCGCAAAAGATATGTTGAGTGATATAAAATTCCTTGCCAAATGTTAATTTTTCGTTGCTAAAAATATTTTGTAACTCTTTTGCGTTGCAATAAAGAAACTTTTGATTGCAAATAATAATCTCCTTTATAATGATAGGTTTCAGCAACATTTATTTCGTTGCAGAAGATATTTTATGATGGATTAAATTTCTTGCTAATAGTCATTATTTATTATTGAAGTGTTTTTGCAAGTTGTTTTTTAATTGAAAAAGAATACTACTTTGGTTGCAAAAGAAAAGAAAAGACACATTCATAATAATAGTGTTTCGACAATGAATATTTTCTTGCAAATTATATTAGATAATGCAATAAAAAGAAAGAAAATTAAGTAAATACACATAATTAAAATATGTTATATTATATCCAAAACATAAATGTACTATTGTTCATCTAACAATGAAGCTCATAAGTAAATAATACTACTAGTTTTCTCATCACAACAAAATGAAAAAATCAACACTTGTCATTATGCAAATTGATTTGAAGGGGCAAAAGATCCTTCAAGGACATCTTTCTCGGGAGTAGCGTTTCTATCTAGCAGTAAGGTGGTCTTCATTGTAGCCATCTCTAACACAAGACATTGGACTAGGATTTTCAAATCTACGATATTTGTTTGTAACTTTTTGCTCTCCAAATTAAAAGTTTAGTTGCATATTGATTTCAAAGGTCGGGTACCAAGACCCTTCCTGTATTCTGACCTCTTTCTAAGGTCTTTTTGACAGATTGATGCTTCATCATAATCTTCCGAGTTTTTTTGCAATTTAGTCATCTCTTTCTTACGATATCGCTTTGACTATTTTTTAAACTTTAAAAAGCAAAATCAACAGAGGTTCCTTTAATTATTTATAAAATCCAACATATTGTAACACGCAATTCGCTAATCCAATAACTATAAATATAAGTAAATCATCACTGCGTCCCTTCCATTGATTTTACTTTATTTTAAAAAAACAGAATAGAGTTTCATTTACATATTCATGAAATGTAACCTCTTTAAACACAATTCAATAATCCAACAACTCTCGTCCACCTATTTTAGCAAAAATCATTCTCGTCCGCATGAACATACTTGGAATTTGCGAGATTGGTAGAGCAAACATCAAATTCTTTCTACAGAAAAGTGATATACTTCGAGTTAATTTACCGAAACTTAAAAAACGGACAATTTTAACAAAAGCATACATCGAAAATTATTACATTGTGTTCATTACTACTAAAAAAGGAAAGAAATTTCCAATCTTCTTCTTTTTCCACATCACTAGGATTGTCATTTTTCACCTCCTCATATAATATTCGAAAATTCAGAAAAATCTTTCTTCAATGTGTTACGGAATCCACTATAACGTGCGGACATTGATGTATGTAAATAGCTCACAACTGTCGAATTTATGATGTCTAACTTAAATTTTGGTTGCACAAGTTTTAATGAGTTTAGAATAGAACACAAAAATTAAATATACCAAAACTCGATCAATTATGAATGTCTTCTCCTTCTCTTTAATATTTCCCCATTTTTTCACCCATAACGAAGCAAACTTTTGTACGACAAAGCCAATTTCATTAGCCAAAGAGGTGGAGGTATGTCCATTCGATTTATTATGCATAGAGTACCATTCGACTAGAATTTTTAGAACCACCAAAACTTTTAATAAGACATCAATTGCTACCCCACGTGTTCTCCCGCTAACTTTTTTCTTAGAGGTGGATCCAGATTCTGAAAAACACCACAAATCTATCTAATAAATTTTGTATCCACAATAGCATAAACATGTATGCATACCATTATAAGTTGAGCATTAGTGATGTGGACAATGTTATTCCAAAAAATAAGTAGTAATGAAACCCCAAGAGATATGAAGAATAATGTAGGATAAAACAACAAGATGAGGTTAAAAGTACATACGTGATAAATATTTCAACTAGAAACAATCAACTAGACCTCTCTTAAAATCATTACCAAATCAAAATTCAAAACTCACTAATTGAGATATAACTGTTCAATATAAATTTTTCATTCTTATCTATGTGATCACATTGGCGACATTGGAGCCATAAAAAAATTTTTGCTAGCGGAAGTTTCCATTTCTAGCCAAATTACTCACAACCACGATTTTTGCAGTATGTGTATAAATTTCTCTCGTCCTTAGGCCATCTCCAATGAACAATCTAAATGTGTACATTTAAATTGTTTCCCTTCACAGTGGGACGCATAATATATACAATCCGGAGAGAGAAAAGCTAGCCGGGATGCAAATGTAGATCGTCTCTACACAATGTGTAGAAGGTGGTGCCCACAGCTGGGCGTGCAAGTGTTAGCCCCCAGGTTGTGGGAGTATGAATGTTATCCGCCCAAGACCTTAGAGAAATTTAAAAAAATGCACAAATGCTAGCGAGCCCCACAAATTCACAAATAAGAAATGCACAAAAAAGTGTTGGGCGTTTAACAGGTATCCGCCCAAAGTAGCTCCCACAATTGCCAGCTCAATTATGCATCTTCTCACCGTGAGCAACACACCAACAATCTAACTAAAAAAAATGCACATTTAATTTTTTTGACCCCATCCCAGTGGAGATGCCATATAAGACCTTAGTCACCATTTTGATAATCTTAATGGCGAAAGACCTGACTAAATTGAGCCCCATTTTATAATACCCTCCACTTTATATTCAAGTTGTACGATCACAAATACCTGCCGATTCTTATTTAACTTTCGTGTGACTCTTAGTAGCAGACCCTGATTATTTTATCTGGCATGGAATGGACTTATTGTTCAGGAAGTCGCAACCTGCGCAGCCCTTATGTTACACCAAAGAAGGAAAATGTTTCCCCCCCTGCTGTAAACAATGAGGAACCCAAGGGAGGCAACATATCCCGTGGGACTACTTCTACTAGTGTCATTCATGATCCCAAAATAGAAAACGATAAGCCCAATGATTCTATGTCAGTTAAGAAGGAGGATCCTATCAAAGCTATTGTGGGTTGTGAGAGCTTTAAGCTTTCTGATAACTAAGGTTGACGCTATCAAATTTGATATGTGTGTCTCGGCTGAGTTTGTTATATAGTTGACTCTAGTTAAATCTATAATACAGAATAATATAGTCATGTGTTTTTGGTCTTTTTTCTAATATAAGCTTATGGTAATATTTACTCTTGAATATTGAAAAGTTTATATATGTTGGTACAATTTATATATTGTGATTAAAAAATCACATCAAAGAGTTTTATGGAGAAATCGAAAAATATAATCATAATTTAATTTCAGTCTACTACTAAAAATTTAATTGTTAACTCATATGATTATCGCAAATATGAATCGCATGCGATGAATCCAAATAAATACTGCACAATAAAAATAAACAATATTACCTCAATTGTTACTAAATTCCGTCGTAGAAGATTCTTGGGTTGAGTCGAGGACTAGGTCGCTCTCTTTAAGACATTTTACGGCTCTACCCTCTTTGTGCAGGTAGTCTACAGTCACGTCGTCCTCAGGATAAAATAAGATTCTTGGGTTCATATATTATTTTTCACAATGTATAAAATAATAATGCGCATTAGAGTTTAAAACCCTATTCCAAATCATTCAACTAGAATAACTTTACCAAAATAAAGATTGCAATTGCACCAAACTCAAATATGATAAAATCCTTAAATTATTATCATTTCAACATATGATATATATTTACTCAATATAAAGTTCGACATGTGAGATCTTTACTCGTAATATTAGACTCTTGTATGTCTAAATCCATACATAGATCAAGCAACTTATTAAAAGCATAACATGTTTGATTTCATATGCAAATACATAAGGTAAAATGTATGTCTTAGAGTTTTATACTCTATCCAAAATAAAGCATACGGTCAAAATAATTTTACCCAATTAAATTATTTCTACACACGTGTGAAGCACACCAATTGATTCCAACATAGTATAATACAATTTTATTATTTACCCTTTTCAACTCATATAATACAAAAAAAATATTCAAATCAAATTCTAGCAGGTTCGCTTCAAACTCAAAATTCATATAAGTACTTATACAATTTCTAAGAAATTCATCTTCCATAAATTTGTGTCCAAATTTTTCTGAGTAGTTCATAAATCCTTTGATAAGAGATTTATAAAGGTTTCAAAATATTTGAATCCGTTGGGAACACTACGTGATATATTTTTCTAAGAAAATGTTGTCCAAAATATTTGTTCAAATGGAAAAACTTCAAGTTTGCAATTTCACCACAAACAACCCGCTAATTGAAAATTTATGAAAATTTTCAGAATTCATCCTTTATGAGTCTAGCCTTATTCAAAATAGGAATCACTCAAAATATTAAGTACAAGTTATGATAAACTTGTTTGACTACAGGCTGTATAAAAAATTCAACATTTCGTATCACATTTGTAAAAATCATAATAAAAGATATACAACTCTTTTTTCAGAAATTCTGAAGCCAAATATTCATAATCTCATCCTACTACATGCATGCCAAAATTCATGAAATTTCAGTCTATATATCAAAAACAAAATTGAGATGATATTCCAATAAAATTCATAATAAAAAATTCAATTTTTTTTTTCACCATTGATCACTTTAGTGTGGTTGAAAAATATGAACTACACTTAAAAAATATTTGAATAGATTTTTTTGTAGTAAACATAGCGCAAGGATCAAATGTTTATTAATTACCATTCGAATCCATATAACAAATGTTCATTTATTTTCATATAACAAATTTTCATTTGTTTCCAGATATCAAATTTTTATTTGATTCCATAAAACAAATTTTCATTTGTTATCAATTATCAAATTTCAATTTGATTCCACATAACAAATTTTAATTTATTTTCTCAACCACAAGTGGCTCAAAATTAATTGTCAGAAAATGTTTACAATTCCATTTCCAAAAATAACATCTTATGTGAAATAATATTTCACATTCATAACTAAAAATATGATTTACCTATATAAAAGTTTTCGATGAAGGGGTTCATTATTGTTCAAATTCTTATTTCTCATAAAATTATTGATCGATTCCGAATTGACCAAAAATACTGAAATTTATTTTTCTACTTCACAAAATATAATATTATGAAAGTTCGGGGGCTAAACGGTCATTTCTAGAGGTAAAATGTCAAAATTATAATTTCTAGACATAGAAACTTTGTTGGTCTTTTTTCATTTTAGGCATCACAAAAATAATCATATAAGCCCCCAAAAAATTATTTTTCGATCTCCATGGTAGATATAATACGTCTTAAAATTGTTGGTACAATTTATATATTGTGATTAAAAAATCACATCAAAGAGTTTTATGGAGAAATAAAAAAATGTAATCATAATTTAATTTCAGTCTACTACTCAAAATTAGATTGTTACCTCATATGATTATCGCAAATATGAACCGCATGCATTGAATCCAAATAAATACTGCACAATAAAAACAAACAATATTACCTTAATTGTTACTAAATTCCTTCCTAGACGATTCTTGGGTTGAGTCGCGGACTAGGTCGCTCTATTTAAGACGTTTCGCGACTCTACCCTCTTTGTGCAGGTAGTCTACAGTCACGTCGTCCCCAAGATAAAACATGCCCAGAATCACATCTCTGTCTCATATAACCACGTACTGTAGTTATATGACATACTAACACTCAGTCCAAATAAATTGCTTAATATCCAAAAATATTTTGGAGAACAACACGCATTTTGCAAACAAAATTTTGACAGCTTTTATAAGGAGAGAAAGAGATTCTTTTTTCTTGTCAAACCAAGCTCTCAAAAAACATGCTTGTGAAACCAAGCTCTAAAAAATTTACTTGTCAAAACAAGCTCTCAAAAAATTTGCTACTCACTTGCTAGGGTCTTATAAATGTGGGTTAAAGTGGGTAGACTAGTGGGAGAAAAAGGGGGCTTAGTGAGTAATTAATGGAGATAGTGGTTGATGAAATCATGGAGAATATTCGATTAGTTATTGACTTTGTCCCCCACTTATTAAAATACAAACTAACAACAATATCGTATTGCTACTTTAAAGTTAGGTACTATCACGTTTTTTCAGACCCTCAACCGATGCATGTTTGTGTTTGGGCATATACTAGCAAAGTGAAATCAAGATCAAGTTAGGTAGTAAACGGATTCAGATTTGGATTGGCTTGATCCTGTCCGAATTCGACCCGTTTACAGGCCTAGTATATCGTACTCCAACATCTTATTAAATTTCACACAAACAATTAAGAGTAAAGAACCAACGTAAGATAATAACATGCCGTTGCCACATGTAAGGAATATAAAGTAAATTCATTATAATGGTACTTGATAAATTTAATCAAATATATATTTTTTCAAATTTCATCTGGCATTACGGCTAAAAAAAATGCCAAAGCATGAATGGACATGAAAAACATTATATTAGATAAACAAAAAAAATTACAACAGCTATGGAAATGGGTATAAACAGCTATTTCACAATATGCAAGATTACGCACTAAAGAGAAAAAAATCCAAGTTTTTATTGGGCATTTACTCATATATTAATAATTTTTCTTCATGTTCAATTCAACATCCCATAAGAATCATATGGTGGAGTTTGAAAATTAATACACCTTGAATTGAGATGTCCTGAAAAAGAGACGTAGCTGATTTTTGACGGTTGTCTTAAGCTACATGCTATTGACTTAGAAAATGGTTACGACATTTGTAACATTACCTTCTACTCAAGTTCTAAAGGATTAAAAGTCAAAGTTAAGAATATGTCACTACTTGTACCGGAGTAAGGAGTTCATAATACTAAGTACTAACAATGACTTTTTAAATATCTTCGCAATCTGAGAAATATTATCTCCTGTCAAATAAAAATTGGTCATCTGTTAGTCCAGTTAACTTCTTCTGAATGAGAAAAGAGTAGAAGTCAGTTTGATTAATCCAAATAGTAAAACCATTATGGTCCCTCTACATTTTGCGAATGATAACAAAGAGAATATAGAGTCACATAAAATAAAACCAACACACAAATACAAACAACTAGGCTTAGACTAATCTAAATCAATTTAAAATGGGCTCTATTTGGCACAAAATTAACTATTTGCTATTGCATAAGAACAGAAGTCAGTTTCATTTCTCCTAAAAATAAACAATTATAAGAGTTAGCTCTTTGATCTTTCAAAACCGAGCTATAATTAATTAATCTTCACCTAATCAAGACCAAACGTTCTCACCAAATCAAAGTATCCAGCCAACAACACAACATAACAAAATGCATAAACTCAGGCAACTAAATTTAGGAAACAAAAATCCTTTTCTACTAAAAAGTGCTACGACCATCTGATGTGCGGATACAACGGAAATTATGGTAATGGCCAAATGAATGTTAAGACCATTATTTTATGATATTCAGAAATGATTTTACACCTTTTAGTTATGTTTGAAGCTTTGCATGACTTCACCCAATTTGTACGCAAAGGTACAAAATTAATTAACAAGAAGATTAAGGCTCTATGAACTAATCCTGTATGCCATTGTTTTACATAATTATGAACGAAATTAATTGTTCTATATAACTACGAACGAAAAATCAACCTTTGTTCATTACAGTTGATTGGAATAAAGTGACTTGAATGCTCCTATTAATTTCTTCTTCGAATCCCTTGAAGAACAGTCCAGAAATTGTCTTCTTGTGTTTCGAGAATTTTTATGAGACGAAGAAAGGGAATTTCGGATTTTCTCTCTTACCTTAGAAATAGTATGTTATGAGATAACCCTAAATGGTGTACGGCTCCTCTATTTATAAGGGGAAGAGTGCTGAAATCCTAGTCAAGATAGGACTCTATTTCAAGTCACCCACTAATGTCACTAACCATCAAGTGACTAACAAATATGAACAACCCAATCCTTTAATATTTGTATTTATCACATGCCTAATTAATTATCCAATATTTATCAGACCACATAAATAGAAAATTCATAATTTCGGAATTTAATATATATGAAATTAATAAGTTAATTTCGGACTTTATTTATTTATTAATTTCCAACAGTTTCCCACTTGGTCTTAATAATCCTAATAATTAGATTAGGAATCATAAGGTGCACAATAACACATAAATATAGTTTGCTAAATAAAACGATTCACGGATGCGAGTCATGGCGGTTCCATATTATTCAAGAGCATGGTTTATTCCATGTACCACAACAGCAATGTTTCATTCAACTAAGCCTTTAATATTGGGTATCATAATGGCCTCATAATGTCCTTTTGAATACGGACTATTTTTGTCTAACAATAATTAATAATCATATGCATGCATTCAGAAAAGACAGAAACAATAGAAATCAGATTTTTTTTTATTGAATTCAAGTAAGAGTGTCAAACAACTAAGCCAAATAGAAATCATATTCTAACTAATCGAGATCCATCTCTTTGATATGTTCCATAGAGGTCTTTGGAGATAGTCCTTTCGTAAGAGGATCAGCTATATTATCATTCGTACTAATGTGATCAATTGACACACTTTGTTTTTGAACATCTTCTTTCACTAATAGGTATTTCATCTCAATATGCTTAGCTTCCTTAGTATACCTATCGTTATTCGAGAAGAAGACTATTGTGACATTATCACAATAAATCTTCAGTGGCTTAGATATTGATCCCATAATTCTAACTCCTGAAATAAAGTTTTGCGGCCATAATCCGTGATCTATAGCTTCGAAGAAAGCTACGTATTCAGCATCCAAAGTAGATGATGCAACGACACTATGCTAATCACTTTTTCATGAAGTGGCTCCTCCAGCCATAAGGAAAACATAACCCAAATTGCTCTTCCTACTGTCAAGGCATCCCCCCAAATCTGAGTCTGAATAACCAATAACCTCAAGTTGATCAGCCTTCCTATATGTGAGTATGTAATCCTTGGTCCCTTACATGAACCTCAGTACTTTCATTGCAACTTTCCAATGATAAATTCTCGAATTGCTTTGATATCTGCCTAACATCCCAATGACAAAATTGATGTCCGGCCTAGTTCAGACTTGTGCATACAGCAAGCTCCCTACGAGCGAAGTATAAGGCATGACTTTCATGTTCTCACTTTCTAAATCACTTCTGGGGCATTGAATTAAGCTAAACTTATCCCCTTTTTGAAGTGGAACATTAAGGGGGTTACAACTTTTCATGCTGAATATTTCTAAAACTATGTTAATGTAAGGTTTCAGAGACAATCCTAACGTTCCTCGTGATCTATCACTACATATTTCTATCCCGATCATGAAGAATGCCTCACTTAAATATTTCATTTCAAAAATTTCAGAAAGATATTTTTTAGTTTCTTGTAATAAACCAAGATCACTACTGGCAATAAGAAAGTCATCAACATATAATACTAAAAACACAAACTTGCTCCCACTGATCTTTAGGTATATACACCGATCAACTGTGTTTTTCTTAAACCCAAAGGATGTAGTGGTATTATGGAACTTAATGTACCATTGACGGGAAGCTTTCTTTAGACCATATATTGACTTCTTTAACATACATACCATATTTTCCTTTCCTTCCTAGATGAATCCTTGTGGCTATGCCATGTATAATTCCTCTTCTAAACTCTCATTTAGAAAAGTTATTTTTACATCCATTGTTGCAACTCTAAATCATAATGAGTCACCAAAGCTAATATGATTCTTAATGAGACCTTCTTAGAAACTGAAGAGAAGTTCTCATTATAATAAATGCCATATCTTTGATTAAAACCTTTGGCAACAAGTCTAGCTTTATGTCATTTGATATTGCCTTTCGAGTTAACTTTGGTCTTAAAGATTCACTTCCACCCAACTTGTTTTTGTCCTTCTGGAAATTCGACTAACTCCCTAACTTTGTTGTCATTCATAGATTTTGTTTCTTCATTCATGGAATTAATCCATTTATCATAATCATCATTATTTATAGTTTTTTCATAAGAAACTGGATCATTAATATTCCCTATGTTAAATTCAGCCTCTTGAAGATATACCATATAATCATAAAGGAATTACCGATCGCCTTTCCCTTTGAGATCTTCTTAATGGAATTTCTTATAGTACTTCAACAAGTTCATTGGTTACCGTCTCATTATGTTGTTTTTCAATTGGTTGATCATTCATTTATTGTTCATTGTTATTGATTGGGTCAATGATCGGTTCAATAACTAGATTAGGAAAAACAAGTATGTTATAAACTCGGGTATAGGAATTTGTAACCTGACTTCTTGAATGATTACCTCACTTTGTTTCATACTCCCACTGACTTCACCTTTTTCAAATAATTTAGCATTTTCAGTTTCTATAATTCTAGTAGTATGATTAGGATGGTAGAATTTATATCCCTTCGACTTTTCTGCATACCCAATGAAATGATGAGATAATGTCTTAGGATCCAATTTCTTTTCATGAGGGTTATAAAGTCTAGCTTCTGTTGGGCAGCCCCACACACATAAATACCTCAAATTGGGTTTCCATCCTTTCCAAAGTTCGTAAGGGGTTTTTGAAACTGACTTACTACGAACCCAATTTAAGATGTGTACAACAGTCATTAAGGCACGTGTCCATAAAATATAGGCAATTGAGTCCTACTTATCATACTTCTACCCATTTCTATAAGGGTACGGTTACGCCTATCAACTATATCATTCTGCCAAGGTGATCTTGGCATTGTGTATTGGGCGCTAATACTTAATTTTTGAAGGAGTTTAGTAAATGGGCTAGATAGTTGCCCTGACTCATCGTATCTACCATAATATTCACAACCTCTATCAGACATAATGATTTTCACCTTTTTACCTAGTTGCCTCTCAACCTCATTTATGTATATTTAAACTACATTCACAAACTGAGATTTATCATGCAACAGGTACAACATGAAATAACGTGAAAAATCATCTATAAAAGTGATGAAATATTTTTTTCACCAATGAATGGAGTATCAAAAGGTCCACGTATATCTGTATGTATTATTTCAAGTAGCTGGGTGCTTCTTGTGGCTCCTTTCTTTGTATGTTTAGTCTGTTTTTCTTTAATATAGTTCACATATACATTATAATTGTCCCAATCCAGGTTATAAACTATTCCATCTTTAATAAGCCTTTAAATTCTAGGCCTGGATATGTTCCCCAATATTTTATGCCATAAATAAGTAGATTTTTCATCATTAAGTGTACGTTTCGTACCAACATTAGGATGCAGGGTTACAAGGGTTTAAGAAAAAATCTTTTCAAGATTCAATTGATATAAACCATCTAATAAAAATCCAAAACCAACATTGAAAGAATTTGTAATTAAACCAAAACCATTATCCTTAAATTCAATCGCAAAACCGTCTAAAACAAGTTTGGAAACATAAATTATATTCCTAAAAATCGAGGGAACATAAAACAACTCTTGCAAATTTAAAATAAATCCAGAACATAAAATCAGATGAAAGACTCCAATAACTTCTATTTTAGCCTTTACTTTATTACCCGTGTAGAGAAAATGATCATTTAGATTTGTTTTGCGAATCGAAGTGAAGCCCTGCATCGAATTATAAAATGACACATAGAACTAGAATCAATTTACCAAGTGTTAGAAATAACATTAATAAGGTTTGATTCGAAACAAACACAAATAAGAGGCTTACCCTTTTTCTCAAACCAGGCCTTTCGTTTGACCCTTCTTTTTACAGAAGTGGCACTTGTCGCTATTTTTTTTCTTCATGATAGATGATTGTTCAACTTGATGAGGTGTCCCAGGACCTTTCATAATGCCCTTTCCAATCTTCTTCTTAAAACCAGCTCCTTTGACTGTGAGATTTGCCACCTATCCTTTAGTCACATGTCCATTCTGTTGCTTGAGTCTGACTTCCTCTTGTAATAACATGCTTTACAAATAATTTACATTCCACTTATCTGTAATAATGTTGTAATTAATTTGGAAAGGCACATACTTAGGAGGTAGGGAGTTTAGGACGAATTGGACGAGAAAAGACTCGTCCACTATCATGCCCAAAACTCTAAGTCTAGCAACCTGATTGGTCATCTCTATAATGTTCTCGTTCATGGTTTGAGTACCATCGAACCTCATATTGATGAGGTCAGCCATCAATTTCCCCATAAGGGATTTATCAACAGTGCGAAATCGTTCCTTAATATTGTTCAAATACTCTTTTGCTTTCGTAGTTTTAGGTAGGGTGGTCTGAATGTTAACAGCAACCCACATTCGCATAAACATAAGGGACAACCTGTTGGATAGAGACCATGATTTATGGATAATAATTTCATCCTCACTACTGGTATCAGTAATAGCAGCGGGTTCATCACACATAATTACCATGTCCGGGTTAAGAGTCCCTGGGCTGAACTCAATTTGCTCATTCCATTCAGAAAAATTAGTTCCATTAAATTTGGAATAGGATCGAGCATGTGAATACAGGTTAAGGGGAATTGCAAATTAATAACAATGTTCACAAATTAAATTTTACACACAACAATAATTGCAAGGGTCGAATATTGAATTGTTGACAAAATAAAAAATTTAGCAGATTTCTTAAATAGTCCTAATATCACAGAATATGTATTAGTCATCACATAATTTTCAGATTATAAAGATATACTACCCTTTAATTTATTTATCATCGTCCCATAATTTTGACATCTGTGTTTGTTGCTAAAAAATTTCATGCCTGATTAATGGACATAATGTCAACCATTCAATTTTCACAAAGTAGTTCTAACGTTGTTTAATTCAGATATTAGCATGTGTTGCACCTCATTCCAATTTTATAACGAACATTAGAATAAACTTTAATGGATATAAATGTAATATTCGTACACATAGTCTCAACTTGTGTTTGACCTTTAATTTAACCTAAATGAATAATTCCTTACATGCCTCAACTTAAATATAATTAATCATCCATTAATGTCAACTATAATATGTAATCTATAATTAATCATCAAAATCGTACAATAGCTTAGATGCTGCATATAGAACAATACCAAGCTGCAGCCGACATCTATGCTGTTCCAGATGAGATGAGATGCAGGGCGTTCTCGGAAACTCTTACTGGATCTTCTCAAATATGGTATAATAATCTTCCTCGGGGGTAAGATTTCAACTTTTCTTCAACTGGCCGAGTTATTTATTGGGAATTTCTGTTTTGGGGCAAAGCTAGTTAAACGAGTAGCACATTCGTTAAGTGTTAGACAAAAAACTGGTGAGAGTACCAGAGATTATATAACTCGTTTTAATAACGAGAAACTTGAAGTCATTGATTATGAGGAGAAGACAGCGATTATTGCTTTGATGAGTGGACTACTGCCCAACAAGTTGTACTACACTTTGGCCAAAGATCCACCTAGAACCATGTCAGACCTGATGGGAAAAGCGTCCAAAATTATGAATGCCGAGGAGGCTATGGCTGCGAAGAAGAACATGGATGCCAAAGAAACCAAGGTGGAAGGTGATAAAGCTAAGAAGAAAGAGCATAAGAACAATGGTAATGACAAACATTCAAAAAATAGGTCGGTATGGGACGTGATGAAGAAATATGATAATTATACTCCTTTGAAGAAGGATATCAACCATGTTCTAGAGGAAATCAAGAACAACGAGGAACTAAACTGGCCAGAGAAAATGAAGGCAGACCCTGACAAGAGGAATAAGGCGAAGTATTGCGAGTTTCATAAAGATCATGTCCATATGACCAAAAATTGCATAGCTCTTCAGAATGAGATTAAAACACTCATCAGACGAGGAAAGCTATCAAAGTATGTTGATCGTGGAAACGAAAGAAAGAACAACGACCGAACAAGAGAGAGGTCTAGATCTCGTCGTCGAGAAGAGGAGAATAAGAAAAGAAACCATGAAGTTGATCCCGAAGACGACCCCGATCTTCCCAAGAGACCAAGGCAGCCAGAACGTGAGGTATTTTCAATACGCTTTGGGTCATTTAACTGTAATGTTATAACAGGTGGAGATGAGGGAGGAGGAGACCTTACTTCCGAGAGAAAATCTTACCTCTGTGAGGCTCAAGCTTGCTCGTACATTCAATGAATAAATCTAGCTGAGGAGGATCGCTCGAGAAAGGTGAATAAAGAGAAATTGGTCATTGATTTCTGAAAGAATGACCTTGCAGGTGTTCTATATCCTCATGATGACCCACTGGTGATCAAGATTAGAATGAAGGAGGTTATAATTTCAAGATTACTGGTCGACAATGGTAGCTCGGCAGACATCATATTCTACTCGTGCTTTGATAGTTTAAATTTAAAACTATCTCAACTGGAGACTTATCATAGACCCCTCCTCGGTTTTGCTGGCGAGAAAGTTTTTCCACTTGGGACAATCAAGTTGGATATATTCATTGGTACGTGGCCTGCTTGTCGAACATAAAGAATACGCTTCTTCGTGATGGATAAGAATGTTCAGTCTTCATACAATATCATCATGGGAAGAGTAGTATTAAAGAAGTTCAAGGCTGTGCCATCTACGGTGCATCAATGCTTAAAATTTCCAACAAATTTTGGAGTAGGAGTTGTTAAAGGTGATAAGAAAGTAGCTCGGGAATGCTATTATTCATCCACCGAGCAAGAAGAAATGGAGGAATCAAGGAAAAAGACTACTATCTATCAAGTGGATAAAGGTGCCGAAATTAAAATATTGGATCCTAGAGATGAGTCACAACTCGTGAAGGGTCAAGTGGTGGAAGCTACTGAAAACATCATTCTGGACGACGAGCACCCTGAGCGAATTACTCAAGTAGGTTCATCGTTGGAAGCCTCACTAAAACAGGAATTGATAACTTTCCTAAGTATCAGAAAACAAACTTTTGCGTGGAGTCATGAGGATATGCCTTGGATAGACCCAAATTTCTTATGTCACTAACTCAATGTGAACAAGGAGATCAAGCCTGTGAAGCAGAGAAGAAGAGTATTCAGACTGGTTATACAGGAGGAAGTCGAGAAGCTCCAGAAGGCTTGTTTTATTGAAGATGTTAAATATCCAGACTGGTTAACCAATGTAGTGATGGTGAAAAAGAAGAACAACAAATGGAGGATGTGTGTAGACTTCACCGACCTCAACAAAGCATGCCCAAAGGATCACTTTCCATTACCCCAAATTGATCAACTAGTCAATGCTACCTCAGGACACGAGCTGCTGAGTTTCATGGATGCTTATTCTGGCTACAATCAGATTAAAATGAAACCTAAGGATAGGGAGAGTACTTCTTTCATTACCCCTAGGGGAACTTATTGTTATAATGCTATGCCTTTGGGTTTGAAAAATGCAGGTGCGACATATCAGAGGCTGATGAACAAAGTCTTTGCTGAACAAATCAGTTGCAATATGGAAGTTTATGTTAACGATATGCTGACGAAGAGCAAAAAAGCTGCTGATCATCTAGTTGACTTAAGTCAAACTTTTGATCAACTAGATAAATACCAAATGAAGCTGAACCCGACGAAGTGCATATTTGGAGTACAAGAAGGCATGTTTCTCGGATACATTGTCAACCAACGAGGCATTGTGGTGAATCCTGAAAAGATCAAAGCTCTATTAGGGTTGCGATGTCCAACAATAAAGAAAGAGGTGCAAAGTCTTACAGGACGAGTAGCAACACTCAACAGATTTGTATCATGAGCAACTGATCGATGTCTCCCATTCTTCAAGACACTCCGAAAGACTTTTGAGTGGAATGATGAATGTGAGAATGCTTTTTAAGACTTGAAGAAATACTTGGGAGCACCTCCACTGTTATCCAGGCCGGTGATGGGAGAAAAATTGTACTTGTACCTAGCAGTATCAGAGAATGCAGTTAGCTCGGCGTTGATAAGAGTGGAGAATGGATTACAAAAACCAATCTATTACACAAGTAAAGCCTTCCGAGGAGCAGAGATCAGATATCCAAGGCTGGAAAAGTTAGCACTAGCGCTGATTGAGGCGAGTAGGAGAATGAGGCCATACTTCCAGGCTCATACTATAGTCGTATATACTGATATGCCGATGAGACAAGACCTTCATAAACTAAAAAAATTAGGGAGATTGATGTATTGGGAAATAGAGCTCGGTGAATACGATATAGTCTATGAACCCAGATCATCGCTTAAAGGGCAAGCTGTGGCGTATTTTATAGCAGAGTTCACCTATCCTGATACCCCCGAGGAGCAAAAGTTACTCGTTGATCAACCTGTGGATGTTACAGGATCAACAAACACAAGCTCAGACCAACTCCGGTTGGTAAAAGGGCAAGTGGATGTTACAGGATCATCAAATTCGAGCTCAGACCAACTCCGGTTGGTAAAAAGGCAAGAAAAGATTGTAGACGAAGAGCGAGAAATATCAAGGGAAGATGAAAGGAAGCAACAAATATTTCGTTGAGGAACTCTGTCAGATCAGAAGTTTGAAGACGAGTTACTTATATAGAGGCTATATGTAGATTGTTCATCTTGCACAACAGGTAGTGGGGCAGGGATAGTTTTGAGCACTCTGGATAAGGTCGACATAGAGTACGCCCTACGTTTCCAATTCAAAGCTTCCAATAATGAAGCTGAGTATGAGGCCATGATTGCAGGTGTCAATTTGGCGAAAATTATGGGGGCGCAGCAAATTATTGTCTTTAGTGATTCTCAATTAATTGTAAATAAAATGTTGGGAATATATGCAGCCAAAGGAGAATTAATGATCAATTACCATGCAAAGGTGATGGAGTTGGTATCATAATTTACTGCAATTCAGCTGGTCAGAATACCAAGAATGGAGAATGTAAGAGAAGATGCCTTAGCTCGATTAGCATCAGCTACTCGTACCGAGCTACGAAGAACAATCCCAATTGAAGTTTTGGCTGGTCGGAGTATAGATGAAGATTTGGCGATGAACTTTATCACCCTTGATTTAGGACCATCTTGGATGGATCCCATGAGGGCATATATTGAGGAGGGAGAATTACCAATTGACAAGCTCGCAGCCAAGAAATTGAATTTTAAAGTTGCTCGGTATGTATTAACTAACGGTATTTTATATAGACGAGGAATTATGGCAGGTTTGCAGAGATGTGTACATCCCTCCGAGGTGAAAGAATTGATTAAAGAGATCCATGAAGGGTCCTGTGGAGCCCATGTAGCAGGTCGGACGCTTTTGCAAAGGATGATGACGCAGGGATATTACTGGCCGGCGATGAGGGCTGATTGTGTAGCCTATGCCAAGAAATGTGACAAGTGCCAGCGCTTTTCCTCCATCCGAAGAACTCCACAAGCATTGCTAACACCCATCACTTCCCCTTGGACATTTGCCACGTGGGGAATAGATTTGGTTGGACCACTGCCAACGACTAGAGGAAGGTTCAAATACCTCGTCGTCGCAGTGGATTATTTTACTAAATGGGTGGAAGCTGAGCCTCTCATCGATATGATGTACGAGAAGGTGTACCAATTTATTTGGAAGAACATCATTTGTCGATATGGTCTTCCTCATGCTTTTATCACAGACCATGGAACACAATTTGATAATGAGGAGTTCGCTGCCTATTGTCATCAATCAAATGTGTTGAAGGTCCACTCAGCACCAGGCCATCCTCAAAACAATGGACAAACTGAAGTGACAAACAAAAGCTGCTAAATGGATGGAAGAAAAGATTGGATGATGCAAAAGCAAACTGGATCAACGAGTTACAGTTAGTACTGTGGGCTTACCGAACTACTCCCCGAGTAGCAACTGGAGAATCACCTTATATGCTGGCATTTGGAAGTGAAGATGTTATACCATCCGAGTTGGGTCTCCCAACACACAGGGTACTGAATATCAACTCCCCTGTCAGTGACTTAATGAGAAGATTGGATTTAGACATGCTCGATGAAGTTAGAGAAGAACCAGTTATTAGAAATGCTGCTTACCAGTAGCGAACAACTTTGTTCTACAACAAGAGAGTGAAGAAGTGCGACCTGAAAGAAGGAGACTATGTACTGAAGAAAGTAATTCAAAAGCACAATAAACTGGAGGCAAACTGGCATGGGCCATACCGAGTTACAACAATTGTTCGACCAGGAACTTACCGAATAACAACTTTAGAAGGGGAAGAGTTTAAGAACGCATGGAATGCAGAGCACCTACGCAAGTATTATCAGTGATGAATAAAATGAAGATATTATGCCGAATTCTTTCTTTTTATTGAAAGTTTTTTGGGGAATACTAGTGCTATTCACTACTCGACAAAGCTCAGGCTACTCAAATTTTTTCTCAAAAATGCCAACTAAGGTTGGTCGAGAAACCAATATTCCTCCGGGAAGTAAAGCTACCAATATTCCTTTGGGAAGTAAAGCTACCAATATTCCTCCGGGAAGTAAAGCTACCAATATTCCTCCGGGAAGTAAAGCTACCTGTATTCCTCCGAAAAGTAAAGCTACTTGTATTCCTCTGTGAAGTAAAATTTGTATTCCTAAGGGAAATAAAAATATATGTTTCTCCGGAAATAAAAGTATTCCTAAAAATGCCAACTTATGTCGGTTAGGAAGTAAATATATTCTCGAAAATGTCAACTTGAATTGGTCGGGAGGTAAAATTATTTCAAAAAGACTAACTATGGTTGGTCGAGGATAGAAACCCACCAACTGTAGTTGGTCGACAAGGAAAATTTACCGACCTTGGTTGGTCGGAAACATTTAAGAGAAAAATCTACCAACTATGGCTGGCCGGGGATAAAAACCCAATAACTGTAGTTGGTCGACAAGTAAAATTTAAAGTGATCGAGCAACATTTTTTATACTTATAACTTTTTAATTATTACTAAGTTGGTCGAGAAACAAAATATTATTTTTGCCAAATGACTACCACAAGTTCAAACTACTCGACAATAAGTTGATCGACAAACTACACAATATTGTTATCTTTTTATCAGATACACATGCACAAATATAAAGTGTTTTACAAGACAATAGCAATTAATATTACGAACATAAATGAAAGTCTTTCATTAAATCCAAAAACAAATTACATTGATAATGAAATGAAAGTTACATTGATATTGAAATGTATACTAACTATTACATCAAAATTCCTACTCTACTGGTCTTTTCCCCTCTGCTTTTGACACAGGTTCCTCGCCAGCAGGCAGTTTATTTAAAGCCAGAGGAGAATTTATGAAGTTGAGATCCTTTAACATCCTGATATTCATCATGGATGGTCGATCTAAGAGGTGCTCAGGACGAGATACCTCGGCATTTGAATGAAGATTGTAGTCACCGAGATATTTGAAAATCAAGCTCCCAGGAATGGCCCGAGAAGGGATCCAACTCATATCCAGTTTGTATGGTGGAACAGGTAAGTCGAGCAGCCCGGGATCATGGTAGTCCCACAGGTAATGACCCTGTTCGAGCTGCAGCAGACCTAAGGCATTCAACCAGCCTTGATTGTAGCCCTCATTGTTGGCATTCTGGATACGATCGTCCTAGTGGTATAACACTTCGTTGTATCCAGCCATCCAGAACTCCCTAGGCTGTTTGTGGAATTGATATGTTAGTCTTTCTAGCTGCTCGTGGAGACTTTTGATGAAGATCTCTTTGTTCTCCAAGGTAAACTTCTGCATGGAGAGCTGCTCTTCCAGGTCTCTGATCTTCTTTGACATTTCAGCCAATGCCTAGTTCTTCGCCATTAATTGGAAGGCCTGGTTCTCTAAGGCAGACTGAGTCCTCTGTTCCTCAACAGGAATCCGAGTTGCTCTTGCTCGTCCCCGAAGAGCTCTTGCTCGACCACGGGAAGAAGAAGAAGAGCCAAACCTTTTCAAGGTTTCCAACTCGTCCCTCAAGTTGGTGTTCTCGACCTCCAAGAACGAAAATCCCTTATCAGTCACTAGGATCAAGGCTTTTGAAGTGGAAGCCGCAGACTTCAACTGTGACAGCTCCCTTAGCAGGTTGTTGTTTTCTTGCTCCAGCAACTCGGCTATTTGTCTGCATTCCTCGACCTCACCCCTCAAGGTTCTTTCCCTTACATCGTACCCAGTAAAAAGCTTCTCGTATCCCTTGTCGGTAATGATCTGCTAGTACTTCTTCTCGTACCCCTCATGCAACAAGGCTGTGGATTCTTCGTATTGTAGCTGAAGGTCTTCGAGGGTGCCTTGGAGTTCCTCGATCATATCATAATAGGCCACATTATTGGCCACTGCTCGATCAAGTAGACGCTTTAGATATTGAAGCATCTTGGCCGAGGATGTCGACGACTTGGGCTGTACTCAGGTCTGTGTGACCAGCCTTAAAGTATTCATTACATTGTCGTAGTAGCTTTGTATCATGGGCAGATAGTAATTCCATCATGGCCAGAAACTATTAGAGAAAGAAAAATCAACAATCAATAAGAATCAAGACAGAGTATGAAGAAGAGACAACAGTATGAATAAACAGAAGTTCGAGTTTTATTATATCATAAAGGTCAAAAGTATAAGATTTCAGAGTTACATATTGACAAAAGAAAAATGTAAAGATAAACCCTAACAACTCTACACCTTTTCCTTGTCTCCCAAAACCTTCTCGGGGAGGTTGGGACGAGGAAGTAGGTTGCTCAGAAGGAGTAGAAAGTTGCTCGGGGAGCGCCAGCAGTTGCTCGAAAGAAGTAACAATTTACTGAAGTTCCTCGACAGCAAGCTGGATGGCTGGGGGATGATCTCCCATAACCATAGAAGACTCTTCGGAGGTAGCTTCGTCCTCTTCTAAGTTTTCAGGAGTTGGAGGGGGACCAGGGATGTGTTGCTGAAAGAGTTCAGAATTTTCATCCACTTTCATCTCCTGAAGAGCAGTAACCCATCCATCCCTAAAGTATTTGAGACTGCCATAGTCCACTTGCGACACCATGGCAGCCAATCCCTTGTTCCACCCTTTGTCCCAGCCAGCGCCGAAGGACTTCTTCACAACCATTTTCCTTTTCAACTTTTCTGAGGAAAGCTTCTCGGACAGCAGGTCATCATCAGCTTTTAGTTTTCTCTCAGCCTCCTCCTTCTGACGATTTACCTCCCGAAGTTGAGACAACTCCTCTTTAAAAACCTTGAGCTTATTCTCTAGATCTCCAGCATTCTTGAGCTTCTCGTAGAGCTCTTTATTTTTCCCCTCCAAGTCTTTTATTCTCTTCTACAACTCCTTGGAGACCTCAACAACCTGAGCTTTTTCCTGCTTGGTGGAGGCAAGCTTATTCTCCCAGATTGCCTTATCATTAGCATATTTCTGGCGAGAATCTTCTAAAGACTTCGTCAGGCACGCCAGAGCTTCCTCCACACCATATGAGGAGCTTGAAGTTTTAATTACTTCATCCTTCTTCAGAATTATATTGAAGCAGCTCGCCAACTGTGGAAAGAAAATGAAAGCAAGTCAGAAACAGAAATGACAAGGGAACTATGAAAAGTTCAAAGTAAGATGACTTACAGAAGCAAGGTGGCGAGCAGCCAATGAAGTGACCATGTCCCGAGTAAGGTTTTCTTCAGTACCTTGGACCTCGGGAATGATCCAAGACTTTATCGAGCTCTTGGCAGAGCTCGGAGGAATAAAAGTTGGAACACCGATTCCAGTAAGTGGGGGCTGATTGATGGTGTTAGCCAAATTGACCGAGGAGCTCTTCTTCAGCTTCCTCGGGGGAACAGGGATTGATTCAACCAAGGAGAAGCCCTTGGTCGATGATATGACAATCACCTCGCCTGGAGCAGCAGCCCTGCTCGAAGCCACTACGGGCTTCTCTACAACCTTCACAATAGAAGCAGACGAGGAAGGCGCATCAGTTTTCTTTGTCCCCTCCCCTGGGACATCAACCTTACTTCTTTTTTCCTCTCCAGCACCCGAGGCAGGTTTCTCGAAAAGGGTGGGAGATCTTCTCTTCTTTATCCTTTCGCTTAAAGGAATGTGTGACTCAGGCGAAGAGCTGGTAGAAGCTGGTACTGGCTATGCGTCGCTTATTACTGGACGAGCAGTAAAAGAAGGGGTATAGTTCTTGTACTGCAACAGATACGAAGCTGACCTAATGTTCTCATCGGCAACACTCTGATGCAAACTCCAGATAAGTTTTAAGTGCCTTATATTTACGTTTGCTTCCTTTGAACACTTTCTTTTGCTATCACCTGCAAATAAATAAAAATTAAAATATCAGTAGAATATTTTATCAAACACAAAAGAAGCATGATTTCAAAATAAATAAAATGAAATAAAAATAACCTATCCCATTGCCATAGGGAGGACATCTGGGACCCTGATAAACTTCATCTCCAGATAAAGGAGCATGTTGCCAATTTTTTATGACAACCCCGTGCTCAAAACAATCACTATTAGCATCCGGGAGATTGACTACTAAGGCCCTATTGAAAAATCTAGTTTTTAAATAAAAGGTGTTATCACCAACTACCCATCTATAGCAAAACATGATTTCTGGAATCCCTATGCGAGTTCTATGGATTTGATTTAACCTATGCACCCCATTAACTATTCTCCATGTATTGGGGGCTATTCTTGCAGGAACAATGTCAAAGTATTAACAAAATTCCAGACATAAGGGATTGGGTGGAAAAGAAAATCCACACTCAGCAATAAAGAGACTGGGGAACAAATGTCCCTCAGCCAAACGGAAATAATCAGAAGGCTCGGAAAGCTCTTCCAAAACAACCCAGAAGGGAATAGAAAAATCAGAGCGAAACTTATCAAGAGATTCAACAGGGAAAATCATGATGAATAAAAGCAATGAAGAAGAAGGAAGAAAATCTTACAGAAAAAGAGTGGATCTGATGACAACGAACGATGGAAGAGATGAATACACAGGAAAGAAAGAGACGATGGAAAACTCGAAAATACAAATTTGAAAAGGTAGAAGACGATGGGAGTGTCTGTGAAGTTTAAATACCTTGCCTTGGGAAATGGTAAAGTAATGATTACAAAAAGAAACAATTATGCTACCAGCGGTTAGAGGAACAAAAAGGTCGCGGCAATCGAAGCGAAAAGAAACGATTACGCTACCGGCGATTAAAAGGACAAAAAGTATGCAGAGATCGAGGCAGTTGTGAAAATTGAAAAAAGCCTGATTCTACGAATTTGGAAAGAGAAATAAATACAAGGGAAACACTCCTAAAAATCAGGAGGACTATTTAAAGCTATCATATTCCGAGAAAGAATGTTCCACACTCCTCAAATTTCGAACTATGAAACATTGGGGGCTTCTGTTGATACCAAATTTAGTCTGCTGACATGGATCAATAAAGTGAAGACACGTGGCAGTCTACGTGGCAACAACAAACACTTCCGAGGAACTCACACGCTCCGAGGAACCATACTACAACGAGGTACACTATTTCCTCGAGGAACTCATACGCTCCGAGGAACGAGAATTCTCCGAGGAACTCTTGAGCACCGAGAAGCTTAGGCGGTCCAAGCAACTTAGGCGGTCCCAGCTGCACCTCGAACAAAGCATTAATAGCGGGATAACCAAAAGTTTGACTGTTCATTAAATGCTTATCATTCAGACGCATACGCTTAAGGAGTATTGAATGTATCACCCTTTCATATGTACATCATTTAATGTATTAACCTTTCACATTACAGCCCCAGGGCTATAAATACATTGTACAATCCTTATTGTAAAAGGACCGAAATTTTTTTGAGATAACTTGTAATCGGGAATTCCCAAACACTCAGCAATAACATAACAGTGGACGTAAGCCATTCCTATAAGGCTGAACCACTTTAAAAATTCTTTGTCTCATTTATTTATCTGTGATTGAATAATTAGATATGATCTAATTTTTTACATCAAAAGTTGTAATTTTTATTTTCTCTTCACTTTTTTCTATATAATAATAGAAAATCCGTAAGTGTATAGAAACAAAAGGCCCCATAAAATTTTCAATTATGATTATGATTCTAGATTTTTTTTAATAACATGCAATTCAAATTGACACATGGAATAACATTTTTAATGAATAAGCAACAATAGTGGTACTAAAGCATTAAAGGACTTAAAATGATAAAGCAAACAATTTCATGGTTCATTACCACTATCACTGCCCTTTGAAATTCGTTTAGCTATTACATATGAAAATACATCATTGATGACAGTTTCTTTATGATCCCATTTTTTTTCCTGAAAATGTATAAAACATAGAGATCTTATTATTATTATCATTAGGTACCTTTGCCTTGTCAAAGAATTGTATAGTCACTTTAGCGGCTTGTCTCTTTTTCAGAGACAATAACCTCTTCAAGGGTTTCAGAGAACGTGGATCTTTTATTCATAACCTATAGGGGAGTGTTATTAGGGAACGATTTTCCATTTAATCTCCGCTTCTGGGGAGCGGTGTCTTTGGGACTGTGAGGGACAATAATCACAATTAATGAATTCTATTAAGCAATTAATAAAAGGGCATGCAAATGTCACACCCGAACACACAAATATACGTGGTTTGGAAAATTGCCTATGCCTATGGAGACGTCACTCAATTTTTATTAGCTTCTCTCAATGTACGAAATTACTTTCCCCTTAGCCCTGGGGTGTGGGTTGGATTTACAGTTATTTAAAACTATAATGGTTTAATTATTCAAGAAACTCACTTGGGTTGCCATTGGCTCGTGTGGTGATTCCTTAAATATCTCATTCGAGATTTTGGGTAACCGATGTGAGCTTATTCAAATGCTAACTTCTTTATAATTATCCCAATGATAAATGTTTGTGTTAATCTTTTTTCTTGGTAGACTGGGTCAGGCGTTCCTTATATGTTGTTGGACTTGGTCGAATATGCCTGAGTTAGGTCCAAATATGATTTGGTCCCCACAGTTTCCACTCAAATTTAGGCCAGGGGATTTTATTTTTATCAAAGGCCTAATTATCTGATCCACCCTTAACAAATTTGTACTAGCGGCTAATCTTGTAAATAGGCTTGAACGGTAAGGGTACGCTCCTCCCGAGGAGAATTGAATCACTAAACTGTTTTAATTCTAGTTCCTTGTGATTGTACACATTTATCAAAGTTTTGTTTATTCCCATACTCATTCGCAAACCACCACTTTGTTCTCTCTCTCTCTATATATATATCTCTCTCTCTATCTCTTCTACTAACAAAAAGACTTCAGACTTACTTCCATTTGCATTCATTCATCTTGTAAGTTTTTCTTTTCATCTTTTTCGTTCCTTATCTTCATACCTTTCTTCTATACCATTTCTATCTTTTTTAGTTGTCATAATTTATTTTTCTGAAAATGGCAAACACTCTTCATGGAAAAAACGTAGACACACTTAGGAAAAACATATTCTATTCCTTTTTGGGTTACAATCGATTGTGTCCCCATACCTAAAACATCATGGCCATTATTAGGGGCACTACATATATATCCTTGTCGTGGTCCATAGGGGATTGACCCTCTTTTCTTGGAATTTAGGAGTTTTTTGGGGTGGTCCGAGCTCAGTGTGCCCCTAATACATTGTGTATCATCAATGGGGTGAATAGGATAAATTAGCTATATGGGATCATCCTTGGTATCCTAGAGATCAAGTATTATTACACCTGGTCTCCCACTACAGATGGCCTTCTTTAATTGAACGCGAGGAAGGCCAATTGAGTATTGATCATGAACCTCTCCTATTCGAGTAAGGGATATTGGGATCAGGGGTTTATTGCCATAAATTGGCAATATCCACCTCTCCCAGAGGGCAACGAATACACTAGGATTTAATGGAAAACTGGGATGTTAAAATAGGTTAATGCTTGCTTTTCACTTACTTTTTTTTTGCTTATGGTTTTTTCTATTGTTGTTGATAATGACTTTTATTGTGTCTTTAAGCAACTCGCTGGAAGAACAAGGGGCCTTCCATAAATGGTGATGATTTGTTGAAGGATTAGAGGGTGAGAGAATACCTTCCTAATGGTGAATATCCATAATTTGTCTGGTTCCTCTTGCAATACACTAGCACTATCGGCAACTTCACTACTTGCTCGATATACGACATCCTTGTAGTTCCCATTCTTGACGAGGAAGTTTCATCCTCATTGAAGTCCCTCAACATCAGTTCTATACTCCCAGATGAACAAGATTATATAGATCCTCTAAGGAAGAGGGTTCTTTTGATGGAAGATAATGATGATGTCCCTATCTCCCCTAAACTTAAGTCCGAAAAGAGAACTGGATTCGAAGCCCCTAAAGTTCATAACTAAAGTCTGGTCACTAAAGAAAAGAATAATGAGAAGGAAAAGGAAAAGGCCTCTCTTTCTTCTAATAGAATTGATGTTCCTTAACCCTCCCTAAAGACTCCTAGGACATGTCTGTGGCCCAAAATATATCTCTGGACCATAGTCTATCGAGGGGGCCATGCTCACTGCAGATCGCGAGCAGCTAAAGACGCTGGGACCTGAACAACTTACTGTCCGCATTTTTTAAAATCTATCCATAGTTAGAATTTCTCTGTCTGTTCGTTTTATTTTGTTATTGCAAATGTATTTAAATTTTCATTGTATCGTAGTTTTGTACATTATGGAAAATTTTATTAGTCTCTTGGATGATCGCTCAGACCAGACCAAGATTAATAAACAATTGACCGACACCCTCAAGAAATCTCATAAGGCTATCGCCAAAGCCAATGAGGATTATGAACGAGATAAGAAAGGAAACCATTGGTGCCATGGACTCACTAAAGATCGAGAACAACCCATTGAATGTTGAGAACACTCAAATGAAGACAACGAATTATTGGTTGACAACTTAGGTTCTCGAATTTACTGAAGAAAAAGAGACCATCTTTTTCAAAGGCTGGATGGAGTCCTATGCGGATTCTAAGCTCCAGTTGCCTACATCCGAAAGGCTAGATTCAAGAAGGTCTAGGATAAAGACCTAGTTGAAGATGATGTTCCCACTGAGTCGTAGTTCTTTAGCAAGCATCACCCTATCCCTCCCCCACATGTCGATAAGGAGGCCTCCACCTGCGAACCTGCCGATAAGACAATGAGGTGACGAAAAAGGGTAAGGAATTTGAGGCTGAGGAGTAGGTGAAGGAATAAGGCCTTCACTTTTAAATATTTTCATTTGTACTTTGTAATCCTCTTTTTTGTTGTTAAACTATAAGGGCTCAACCCATTATATTTATACATTAATGAATATATCATTTCTTTCCATAATCTGTTTTCACTTGCATTGAATGTTGCTTTCAAAATCTTTGCTTGATTTTAGTGTTTATTTTGATGTTGTAACCTACTTCTAAGGATATTCCCTCATTTTTTGTTAATTTACATAATTTTCTCTACAGGATGCAAGCGATCATGTTCGTCGAGTGTTCATGATTGTTTATAAGGCCTTGAAGAAGAGGACCAATGCTTATAAGCACCAGGTAACCTTGGTCGCCAAGCTCAAAGATGAACTTAAAAACTTAGAAGATATGGGATCCTCTATACAGGAAGATATAAATAAGTTGAAGACCCAACTCGTCCTGTCAAAGGATATGGGGGAGGTCACTACCCTTATTCAGTCCGAAAATGAAAATATGAAAAATAATCTCACAGAATCTGAAGAGAAAGTTCAGAGGGGCTACATAATGGTTATAGGACTTAATCATTACGTGACGAAGCATTGGTATCCTTTAAAAATCCCCCCCCCCCCCCCCCCCGAGATGCCTGATCGATAGGCTATGATGAGGGATGGCAAGATGGCCCTGTGAGGCTATATAAAGCTCAAGATATGGCCTACAATAATGGCTAGATGAATGACCTCAAGGTCGTCAAAGAACCCAAGGATTATCAACTCTTGTATATGTACTATATTTATTGTCTAGCAAACCGACGAACTCCTTTTATAATTAATGAGACATGGGTCCCCTTGGATGGCATTCCATTTACACTTGTTGCGATCTACTTGGAAGGTCATGATAGCGACGGTGAATAGCATCCTGATCTCAAAGATAGTAAAAAAAAAAGTCGATCGAGAAGTTTTTGGCCAGCCGACCATAAACTGTTATGATAACTTTTGTACCATCTGTAATAATTTTGTAATTATTATCCTTTGTAATCGGTCATTTTATGAAAACTTAAATGAATTACAACTTGTGCACATTTTCCCACTCCTTTATGCCACACACGTTGTGTCCAACCTGGGCGGCGCAACGATCATTTTGGGGGGAAGGAGGAGGATCCATAGAGGAAGAACTGGGTTGCAGTCTCACACACTTGTCTTCGAAATGTTCTTCGGTCGTCGTCGATGTGGGATGAATGTAAAGAGATGTTGTTGCCAACCTATTTTTCTCAAAATAGGCAAAAGAACATGTTTCCACTTCGAGAGAGCGACATCAAGGACAAACTGATGCAAAAAAAATAAATAGATCGGAGGTCTAGGGGCTAAGTTACCGAATGGGAAGGTGTTAGGCACCCATACCGCCCTTTCGGTCTTTCATGAGAAAATGTTAATATTTTCCTTTTCCCCCGTGAAGTGTGTGTATGTGTTTATATAATGGATATTGGAATTGTTCAACCCATACCTTGGAAACGATTGGGTGAGGTCATCCACAGGAATATTCCCAAAATAATAATAAATGTAGAAGATAGACTATGAGCGTTGATCGTGATATTGATCCTTATTGGGAAACGATAATATATGGAGGATAAAATGCGAACAAGCATATTATATGTATATGCATGATAATAATGAAAATGAGGGATTTTAAGAAATTTGGAAAATAAGAGAAGTTGGAAAATTAGAAAATTGGACTCGAGTCTCGGATTTTAATCCGGAACACCTACGTAGCCTATAAAGGCATCAATGTCCATGTAGTTCAAATGTAGGATAGGGGTGGGGTTTATCCCATAGATTCGAACGGAATTTTATTATGTGTGTACGTGTAGAAAATTTGTTTTTGGTTTTGGAAAAAGTGTGATGGATAATTTCGTTCGGAATTTACGAGTTTAACCCTCTTTTATTTGTTTTTGGATTTTTTATGGAAAAAAAAATGTATGTGCAATATACTAATAAAAGCGTAGATATTAATATGTATGAACTAAAGTGAAACTAGATTATGAATCTAATTTAACTTATGCAAAAACAAGAGATTAAAAAAGAGGAAGACGGAATTGGACCTTCCCTTGGAGCTTGAGCTTTGATCTTGGATGAAATCCTTTTAATGTTGATAAATGTTGATGAGAGAGAAGGATATTTATCGAATTAGGTGTGAAAAGGATGGGTATTTAGGCTTGAATGGAACTTCTCATATGGAACTTCGCTTATTTCGAGAGAATTTTGCTGAGATCACTGATGTTAATGGATTTTCTGTGTGCCTTGGGAGTGAGGTCATGGACCCTATTTATAGGAAAAAGGGGCATGCCGATTAGCCTACCCCAAGGGGTGCTAATCGACAGGTCACCCCTGACAGTGTGTCGATAAGCAGGGTTCAAGACCTACCAATTGGTAGTCTCATGTGGAATTTTCTAGACAAATGATCATAGCGCACTAATCATTGATTCGAATCATGCACTGGGTATACCATTAGAATGATATTTCAGAGACCTTTGAGAGTCCTTTGGATCACTCCCGGGTCCGGGAGTTGAATTTGAGTCAAATATGGCTTAGGAGCGCACGTTGGTCCTTTGAACGGGAGATCGACGGACGCAAACGGATCGTTCGTCCGTATGGTAAGTTCGAATCTCATATGGGGTGGACCGTTGGAAAGGTTAGGAGATCTACTTTGACATTCCAAAAAGTTTTAGTTTGTTTGAAAAGTTGACCTTGGTTAACTGGGGCCCAGAAGCATCCGGTGACCCCTCAGAGTAAAACGGATCATTCGTCTATATCGTAGGTCAGAATTGTGCACGGTATGGATCGTTAGAAAGGGTATTTAGTACCCATGGAAGATTCATTCAGTCTCATTCGAGCTGAAGAGTTAACTTTGGTCAAATGGAGTCTGGGAGCAACCGGTGGCCTTTGGATCAATTTTTGGGGGAAAATGATCGTTTGTCCGAACGTTTATGCCATTTCCTACACGGGGTGGACCGTTGGAAAGGGGCTTCAGTGCCCTTTGAAGATTAGAAGATCTTTCTCTCTGACGATAAAGTTTATTAGGGTCAATTCGAGGCTGGGGAGCACCCGATGGCCATTGAATCAAATTTTGCTATTGAAATAGTCTGTTCGTCCAAACCGTTATATTTATTTACGCATGGTGTGAACCATTGGAAATGGTATTCCGATCCCTTCAAAGATTCAAAGAGCTTTCACTCTGATTATAGAGTTGATCGGAGTCAAATGGGTCCCAGGGACGCCGATGGCCTCTAGATCGGTACATGGAGTTTGACCGAGGTTTGCGATGTAAAGGGGGAGTGCTACTGGTATAAGGAGAGACTTAGGGGTTCCTAGAATACGGTGTCTACAGAGCCCCTCGATGGGTGAGCTTGGAACAAGTGATGGTCATCGAATAGACACCACATGATGGATGGAGGATAGTTTTGTGGACATAAGGGATGTGGATGACCAATTCAGAGGGTCGGGTTCAATTCTAACCTAAAAGAGGTAACGAATAAAAATTGACATCAATTCTGACCCGAATGAGGTAACGAACCAAAATCGTGGTCAATTCTTACCTAAAAGAGGTAATGGCTGAGGACCGAGGTCAATTCTGACCTAACTGAGGTAACAATCCAAGACCGAGATCAATTTTGACCTAAAAGAGGTGACGATCCAAAACACAAGTCAATTCTAACCTAGAAGAGGCGATGACTGAGGAATGAGGTCAATTCTGACCTAATTGAGGTGACGATCCAAGAACAAAGTCAATTATGACCTAAAAGAGGTGACAACCGAGGATCAAGGTCAATTAGAAACTAACTGAGGTGACGATCAAAGATTGAGGTCAATTCTGACCTAAATGAGGCGACGATTGAGGACCGATGTCAATTTTGACTCAACCGAGGTGAGGATCCAAAATCAAAGATAATTATGACCTAAAAGAGGTGACGATCGAGGATTGAGGTCAATTTTGACCTAGAAGAGGTGACGACCGAGGACTGAGGTCAACTCTGAACTAACTAAGGTGACGATCCAAGATTGAGATCAATTTTAAAGTAAAAGAGGTGACGACCAAGGACCAAGACCTAACTGAGGTGACGATCCAAGATCGAGGTCAATTGTGATCTAAAAGAGGTGATGACTGAGGATCGAGGTAAATTCTGACCCAATTGAGGTGACAATCCAAGACCGAGGTCAATTCTGAACTAAAAGAGGTGTACATTTTTTTTTGGGAAATTTGGGGACTCCACTAGGGATGAGGATTGGATTTTAGGTTCCGTTGGGGAATAGTGAAAGTTCCGAGCATTTGTAGTTGAGGAAAATTTTGAGTGTCTTTTGCAGACGTTCTTGGGGAGAATGATTCTCTGAAAATTTGTAGGGGGTGTAAAATATGTTTTTCTTGGTGAGTAATGTGCGTGAATGGATTTGGAAATTTTAAGAATATTTTGGGATTTTTTGATATTTTTTCGGACATTTTATACGAAATTTTAAAGGGTGTGCCGATCGACATGGATGGAGGGGTGCCAATCAGCATTGGCATGATCTTTTAGGGTACCTCGAGCAGGTGAAGGGTCAGTGTTGATTGGTGGTTGGAGGGGAAATTCTTATTTCCTTGTGCTCTTGTTGGGGAATTTGCAGGTGACCTTTTTATTCCCGGGGGGTGTCCATCTAGCACACTGGGTTCACTGGGGGTGGAATGTTCAGTTGTGAAGGTTGATAGCGCATGAATTTGGGTTCATCTAGTATTTAGGAGAGAGGTTGATGGGGCAGATGAGGTGACATCCAATTCTATTTCTTTCCCTTCTGTATTTTTGGCATATTCGTTGCTGACTGTGGGAGTTTAGCATTTGCATGCTTGATGTAGCGACCTTGCACCTGAAAAGAGACTCAAAAATGCAAAAAGATATGCACATTTTGTTTTATTATCTTTCACTTGACAAAGAAGGGGGGCGCGCTCATGTGAAGCGAATGAGCTCCCTACGTACCTCTGAGGGTTTTGAAAAATTTTGAAATTCATTTTTGAAAATGTTTTTAGAGGATCTGACCCACATAGTTCTAGGTAGGGAAGAAAAAGAGATTTTTTTTACATTTTTTTTAAATAGAAGGGAGATGAGAAGAGTCGTAGAGCCCCGAGATATTGGACTAGGGGTAGAATTTCTTGAGACGGTCCAGGTTGATTAAACGCGCCATTTCTTTTTCGTCCAGGTCAGTGAGCACAGTGGCACCGCCCAATAGGATCTTCTTTACTATGTCTGGGCCTCTCTCATTGAACCTGAATTTCCATCTGGGGTCCCAGATGGGCTCTATTATTTATTTGAGGGCTAAGTCCCCTTCTCGGATACCACGATCCTTGACTATCTTATTAAAGGATCGTGCTATGTGTTGATGGTACCCTTGTATGTGATATATAACTTTTAATCTCCCCTCATCCAAGAGGGTCAGCTCGTCAAGACGACTTTGGTGCCAGTCTTCCTCGTTGACTTCACTCTCAAGCATGAGATGCAGTAAAGGGATTTATAGCTCCACAAGTAGGACTGCATCCATGCCATAGACTAGAGATTAAGGGGTAGCCTTAGTAGAGGTTCGAACTGAAGTACGATATCCCTAAAGGGCATAAGGGATCTTGTCGGCCCAATCTAAAAAACTCTCGGTCATTTTGCTGATGATAGCTTTGAGAATTTTATTGGCTACCTCGATCACTCCATTGGTTTGAGGTCGATATGGAGAGGATTTGTGTCTTTGAATTCCATACTTGTTGACCACTTCTGTAACTTTTTCTTTGAAGTGTAACCCGTTGTCTGATACCAACTCGTGTGGGACCCCATATTGACAGATGATGTTATTTTTGATGAATTTTTCCACTTTCTTGGCATTTAGAATTGCGTATGACTCGGCTCTGACCCATTTGGTGAAGTAGTCAATAGTGACTAGGATGAACTCATGCCCATTGGGTGCCTTTGGTGTAACTTTCCATATGATGTTGATGCCCCATGAGCAAAAAGGCCAGGGAGAGGTCATGTTGTACAATTCTCGCGGAGGCAAATGTAATAGGTTGGAGAACTGTTGGAATTTGAGACATCTTCGAATGTAGGTTGTACAATCCTAAACCATGGTATTCCTATAGTACCCCTGTCGAATGACCTTTTTGGTGAGCATATGGCCATTCATGTGGGGTTCGTATTCTCCATTATGGGTTTTCTGCATCATTTTTTCAATGTCACCCCCTGTGATACAGTGTAAATGGGTTCCATCAAAGTTTCTCTTAGCCGATGTTTTATCACATATAATATACTGGGCAACTAGTCTGTGGAGAGTTGCTTGGTCTTTATTGTTAGATCCTTGGGGATACCTACCATGTTTGAGGTGGCACCAAATGTCATTGCACCAACAGTCGATTATTTCGAGTTGTTCCTTCATGATGAGCTCGATGTGGTATCAGTGGGTTGGTTTATCTTGTTTCTAGATAAGTAAAGGGGTCATGGTTATTCCTTTGAGCATGTCAATCCTGGAGGCTAAGGTGGAAAGGGCATTGGCCAGGTTATTTTTTGCTCGGGGTAGGTAGTGGAGGGTGATTTCCTTTAATTGGGAAGCTAGTTCTTCAAGGTGGGCATGGAAGGGTAGGAGCTTCTCATCCTTGACTTTCCATTTCATGAGTACTTAACCGATAATGAGGGTTGAATCCCCGTAGACATCAAGGTATCGGATTCCTTTCTTGAGGGAGACTTTAAGGCCTACCGTGCACATCTTGTATTCAGTCATGTTGTTAGTGCAGAGGAAATCCAATTTGATGGAAATGTGAAGGTGGGAGTCAACAGGGGAAATTGGGAGGGTTCCAATCCCATATACTTTTTTATTGGCAGTGCCATCAAAGAACATTTGCCATCGAAAATCTTCTTTGTAGGCGCAAAGGATATTCTCGTTTGGGAATTTAGAAATCCAGACATTAGCTTCTTGCATAGGGTAATTAGTAAGGTAGTCAGAGATGGCTCTTTCTTTCATGAATATTTGTGTGGCATGTGTGATATCAAACTCAACTAGAATCATCAACCAATGGGCCATTTGACTGGCTAGGGCTGGGTTCTAGAGTAGATACTTGATGGTATCCATTCGGGATACGAGTTTGATGGGGAAGGCGAGCACGTAGTGCCGTAACTTTTGGGTAACCCAGACAAGAGAGACACATGCTTTTTGTAGTCAACTTATTAACTAATTAATTTTTGACTGGAATATTATATGGCTTTCTCTTTGCAGTTTTCTTCAAGGTATTAAGCTAGTAAAGCCCCAACTGTAGTGACGGTCACGGTTAGGTATAGGAGTAATGGAAGACCAGGCTGTAGTGGCATGAGTACCGGAGGTCGAGTTAGGTATTGAATAATTTGGTCGAAGGCTTCTTGCAAGCTTCATTATAGACATTGGTTGAATCCTTTCAATGGTGTTTGAATTTGGGTTCACAGATGGAAGTCAATTAGCTGATGAATCGACTGATGTACTATAATTTCCTAAGGAATCCTTCGACTTCTTTCTCCATTCGAGGGGGTGGCATCTCAAGTATGTCTTTCAGCTTAGCAGGATTTGCTTCTATCCCTTTCTCACTGACCATGAATTCTAAGAGTTTCCCTTTGGTAATGCCAAAGACACATTTAGGTGGGTTAAACCGCATTTAGTACTATTACAATCGTTCACAGAATTTTCTGAGAGCGAGATCATAACCTTCTCTAGTCTTGGACTTCATAATCATGTCATTTACATACACCTCTTCTTCCTTGTGTATTAGGTCATGTAGAATGGTTGTAGAGGCCCTTTGGTAGGTATTCCCTTCATTTTTTAGACCAAATGGCATGACAGTGTAGCAAAAGGTTCCCCAAGGGGTGGTGAATGCAATTTTCTCTTGATGATGAGGTTGCATCTTAATCTGGTTATATCCGACAAACCCATCGATGAATGAATTGAAAGAGTGATTATATGTATTACCCACAATTATATCGATGTTAGGTAGTGGGTAATCATCCTTCGGAGAGTCCTTGTTTATGTCTCGGTAGTCGACACACATGTGAACCTTCCCTCCTGATTTTAGCGTAGGTACGATATTATCCAGTGATATGGGATACTCAATTACTCGAATGAAGCCTATGTTTAATTACTTGACTACTTCTTCTTTAACCTTAAGTGACCATTTGGTTTGGAGCTTTATCAGCTTCTGTTTAACTCATTTACGTTCTGAGAGAGTTGGGATTCCATGTTGTGCTATCTCAGGGAAAATGCCGTGCATATCATCGTAAGACCATGCGAAGACATCCATGAATTGCTTTGGTAGTTATTTGAGTTGCGTGCGCTCGTGCTCATTAAGGGAAGACTTTATCCTAATCTCGCCCATTTGGATACTAGAACCAAGATTAATAATAACAATTTTATCTTATTTACTTGAACGCTGTTATGTTACTTGTTATTAACCTTATTTAGATCAATTAAGAATTGTTCATTTGCAAAGTCATCATCATTAATAGTTTGGTTAGAATCAAGACAATTCATGTAAGGCACATCAAGATACTCAAAATCTTCATTTATTTCATTGATAGGTAAAATAGCACTAAGAGCCTCATCATAGGAGGTCTCGATTACATCAGAGTGAGAGGAAACAACTAAAGGGAAAAGGGGATAAACATCAGGGTCTGGTTGAATATGAGCAGGTGACATAGGGGAAACATGCGAGTTGAGAAAAGATATATTAGCATATTTGATGAGGTAGGATGGATCGGATGATGTAGTCCCTGAGTGGATCATGAAGAGTTCCAAGCCTAGTATTTGTAAGTTGAGAGAGTCCTCGGAGTCACTCTCCTCAGAATCCTTGATATTAGCTATGGTCTCTTCAGTGAATGGTACACACTACCGAGAACTTTCGGCCCCCGGATAGTTTTCTTGAAAAACGATCTCCATTCATGGTTTCATCCTCTTGTCTACAGGGCCATACCAAGATTTAGGGAAGCCGTAAAAGTGAAAATCTTCACCCTATCTGATGAATCTTCCATTTAGGGAATCTCACGGGATAGTTTGAGCACATTCTAACTTTCTCTTTAGTCGAGGTTGACGGATCAATCTAAGTTCTTCTTCTGATGGTTGATAGCCCAAGCCACGGGGAGGAAATGCCTCCTTCAACACAATAGGTTCAATTATCTCATGTTGTCTTTTCCCTAGCCTCGGTCCGGGCATAAAGTGAATATTCTTAAATATTTGTATTACATTGACGTTTTCATGAGGATGATATTCAAAACAAACCCTGTCTTTGAAGTCATGCCCTGCTAGGAGTATGAGTAGTTCGACTTGGAAGCCGAATAGTAGCACATCGTGCACCCCGTGTTGTATCTCAAGTAGCAAATTACTGGTGATTGCATTCTCGGTGTTGTTACTATCTCCCAAGATGGTAATAACTTATCCATTGGCACAGAATTTTAATTTTTGATGAATGGAAGAAGACACTCTTTTGATGTTGGAGAGCCATGATCGTCCGAGTAGTAGATTGAAACATGTTGGGATATTGATGACTTAGAATTCATCAATAGGATTTATAGGGCTAGCCCCTATTGCAAGATTGATAGATCCCATTACTTCTCGACGGGTGTTATCACAGGCACGTTCGGTTGCAGAGGTTGGAGCAAGGTGTCTCACTTTCAATCCCAAACATTTTAGAGTTCTTAGTGGGCACACATTCATAGTTGATCCATTATCAATGAGAGAGAGAGAGGAACGATTTTCCCCATGACTTCAACATAAATATTAAGAGCATGATTGTGGTTGGGACTAGTCTTAGGGATTTCCTCTTTAGAAAAGGAGATCATTCGAGTAAAGTTCAGGGATCCAACTAGGTTCACTTCTTCTTCTGGTGTGATTAATGGCAAAACTGTGGGTCATGTGAGGAGCTTGATTAGGGCATTTTGGTGCAGTTGGGAAAACATAAAAATCCCTCATAGAGTGATGTTAGCTTCATTTTTCATTAGTTAATCAAGGACCTTACTTTCTTCAAGAGTCATTTATGTCATAGGGATATTCTCAACACCTTTTGCTAATGGTTACAAGTTTGAGTTCTAGTAATGTCTCCCCGACCTGGTCATGTGGTTTACGGAAGAGAGGAGAGACAGAAACCCTATTTTTTATCGATATCGGGTTGCTCAGCTACCTGGTTGATCTCTCTTAATAGCTCGACGAATGATATCACTTCGCATAAGTTGGCTATCAAACTAGTCTTTCTTGAATCTGGATCTTTATCTAAATCTTCAAAATCGCCCCCCCCCCCCCCCCCCCCCCATCCGGTGGTAGCGATATTGTCTTTCCATGCAAAGTAAATAAACTCTACAACTTCCATGGCCTCTTCATATAAATGTTTATATTAGGTAGGGAAATGCAGGACTTAAGGGATTAGGTGCCCTTATAATTTTAAAGCATCGAGCAACTCGAATTTTATACAAATATCACCAGTCTGTCGAAACAAATTTTCCATGATTCGGACTAGCACCACCCAGTTGTCTAACTCTCAGGAAAATTTTTGAGCTTCTAAAAATAACCCGCTGAATCTCTGACAGATGATGGTCATCTATTAGGTCAATTTCAGTTTGAACTCCAGGAGTTGGTTCATCACTTTTGATAATTCCATATATTTACTTCCATAACGGGTATGAACAGCGATGTAGGCTCTGGTGAGGAGTGATAAGGTTTGATCGATAAAGCTGGTAGGGTGTAAGAGGAAATATGGGAATGTTTGGAGAGGTTTAAGAGAGTATATGTGTATGCCTGGTGATTTACTTGGCATAATTTGGTTAGATGGGTCGAGTTCTGAGTCTTCTTCTAATAAAATGGCGTTTGAATGATTCGGGAGTGGATTATATGTAGTGTTTGGTTTAAGATTGGCTAGTGGGCTGACGATACCCTGGTCGATCAGGATTTGGATTGTGTTTCGAATATGGAAACATTAATCGGTGGTATGGCAATAACTTTAATGAAAGTCACAATGGTCATCAGGTTTGAAGTTTTACGGAAGTAGATTTGGTAAAGGCCCAGGATCGAAGGGTTTGATCAGGTTTTGATTTAAGAGAGACTGGTAGACTTTGGGGAGAGGAGCGTGAAGCTCGGTATATTCCTTATGAATTGGGTTTGGGCGACTTTTTGGTGCCCATGAAGTGGCAGGCTGAGAGTTGTTGTTGATAGTATAGACTGTGGTACTAGCAGGCTTTTCAAACTTTCTAGGAGCAAAATGTCCAGAGGTTTTCTTCGGTTCAACTTCTATCTTTCCAAGACCTTCTTTTATTTCTACTCCTGCTTCTCGGAGGGCTCGGAAGTGAGGGTGGTATTGTACTCCCATTGTTGCTCGGACATGAAGTAGGAAGTTCTTCTTCATAATGCTGACTTATTCTTCTTCGGAAGGCCAATTGGTCATGGTAGCGGCTTTTTCTCTCCATCTTTCTATGAAGTTACTGAATAATTCCCCAAGGTTCTATCTAAGTATCTCTAAGTCATAGAGGGTAACCTCGAGCTCCTCCTTGTACTTGTACTGTGACATGAACTCACGGGCAACGTCTTCCTAACTTCGGATTCTGGATTTTTCAAGGGATATGAACCAACGAAGGGTGCTATCTTTCAAAGTCTGCTGGAACATCTGAGCCATTATTTCTTTAGAATCCCCTAGGAGAGTTATGGCTCGGTGATAGATACGGAGATGAACTATCGGGGGTAAAATTCCTCTAAACTTCTCTATATTGGGCATCTTGAATTTTTTTGGTAAATTGGCTTTAGGATGGGGAGAAATGTGGGTGTAGTCCATGTAGTTCCTAGATATTATGACCTGGTCTAATTTTTTGGTTAGAATTTTGAGGTCCTTCTTGACCTTGTTCAGTTCTTCTTCTTTCGGATCTATAGTTATGGGTAAATTAGCCCTAATCTGAGCAAGGTTTGGAATAAGAAGCTGGGATGGTGGTGGCCCATTAGCAGGAGGAGCACGTGGAGTGTGGTGGTATTCTTTAGGAACACAAATAGGCATGGGTGTAGACGGACCCGTGGCAAAAGGGAAAATGACCTCAGGATCTTGGGGGACAGGCACCCGATTTCTTTGCATCTCATGAACCTCGATTTGAAGGTTGCCAATTTTTGCAGTGAACTGAGCCAGAACTTTTAATAAATCCAACTGTACATTCAGCACTTGATCCGTGTTCTCCATGGAAGGTGGGTGGGCCTCAACCTTGGAGGAACTAAGAGGGATGACAAAACTTTGGGTCGGTTTGACTGAAGATCGAAGCCAATAGGGATCCAGGCCAAGGGTATGTGATCGACCTGATTAGGAGAAAAAATGGAATTTATTTTCAAAAAATAGAAATTGGTTATTTTTGGAAAAGAAGAAAACTATTTTTGAAATTTCTGGAGAATATGAGGACGAAAATGTTTTTGGTATTTTTGATAAAAGAAGTAAAAGGTTTTTGGATACTTTTGGAAAGAGAGAGGAAAAGACGAGAGATGGGTCTCAGCATGATTATTATGTTTATTAAGTTCTCACTTGTATTATGTTTACCTAAATACAAAATGAAATGCCCGAAAGGACCCGAGCTTGGATTAATTGGGTTTGCAACATATGTAAAGTTGTGGTTGGACTTGTCACTAGGCTCATGGGCAGGGTCCCGTTTTAAAAATTGCACAAAAATTTAGGTGGCAGGCAGACTTAAAATTTTGATAGAATTTCAGGTTGAAACCGACAATCTAACATGTGTGTCCTAGGTTTCACACCTATATGCGGGTATGCAGTTGGTATGGTGAATTGGAAAGGGTTCCTCCCATTGGTGTAACATCCACGATATACGTCTTGCTTTTGAGGGCAATCGATACGTGTGGACAAGCCATTTGATATACCTGAGTGTGCGTGAATTGTCTCACTATATACCTCATGGGGAGGGTATGCGTGAGAGAAAATTCAATATAATCGACGTACGTGAATGATTTCCCTACGATATACCTCCCGTTATGACTTCGGTCAAGCGGTACGATACGGGGGAACTTTTCGATATAAGTCTAAGGTACTTGGTCAATGGAAGGTAGGAGTCATATCGCTTAGGCTAACTGCGGCCTGCCGGACCAACGCCCATCATGAAGTGACTCCCTAGTCATGGGATAAAATTTGGTCAATAAAAATGCCCTTTGGTGATGTAGTGTGAATCATTCATGATTATTTTATTAGTATCTTATGGAGAGAGTATATTTTTCTTGATCATGCCACACAGGGAGCAAGGTACAAGTACCAAGAGTAAAGTTATACTAAGGATGGATAAGTGATGTGTGAGTGATGTGTAACTATCTACAAGTGAGTGTGTGATAAATGAGAATGGATATGTACAAGTGGAGGTGTGTGTTGGTGACACCTAAGCATGGATTTCTAAATTATGTGTGCATCATGTAGATATGTGTGATCTTAGGTGCATGTGGTGTGAAGTGTACATGGAGAGTCTTCTAAAAGTGTGTGAATAGAAGCATAAGAATGAGGTGCATATGACTAATAAAGGTGAACATGCAAATAGTAGGGATATACAAGAAAATAAAACACCTATGTAAACAAAGTGTAGCCCTCTTAAAAGCAATCCCCAGCGGAGTAGCCACTTTGGTCATCCTGGGCGGCATTGTGTTCGTTTCGGGGGGAAGGAGGATAATCCCTTAAGGAATAACTGCATCACGATCTCACACCCTTCTCTTTGAAAGGTGCTTCGATCGTTGTTGGTGTGGGGTGAATGTAAAGATATGGAGTCTCTAGACTGTTTTGCTCAAAACATGCAAAAGAACATGTTTCCACTTCGAGAGAGCGGCATAAAGGACAAACCGATGCATACGAAACCATTAGATTGGAGGTCCGGGGGCTAAGATACAGAATGAGAAGGTGTTAGGCACCCATCCCTCCCTTTCGGTCTCTTATGGGTAAATGTTCATAGTTTTCTTTATCCCCGTGAAGTTTGTGTATATGTTTATATAATGGGGATTGTAATCATTCAACCCATACCCTGGAAAAGATAGGGTGAGGTCATCCACAGGAATATACCCAAAATAATAATAAATGTAGAAGATAAAATATGAGCGTTCATTGCGATATTGATCATTATTGGGAAACGATAATATATGGGGGATGAAACGTGAACAAGCACATTATATGTGTATGTATGATAATTTTGAAAATGATGGATTTTGAGAAATTTGGAAAATAAGAGAAGTTGTAAAATTAGAAAATTGGACTCGAGTCTCGAATTTTAATCCGGGGCACCTACGTAGCCTATAAAGGCATCAAAGTCCACGTAGTTCGAATGTAGGATAGGGGTGGGGTTTATCCCATAGATTCGAACGGATTTTTATTATGTGTCTACGTGTAGAAAATGGGTTCTTAGTTTTGGAAAAAGTGTGATGGATAATACCGTTAGGAATTTACGAGTGTAACCCTCTTTTACATGTTTTTGGATTTTTTATGGAAAATAAAGTATGTGCAATATACTAATAAAAGCGTAGATGTTAATATGTATGAACTAAAGTGAAACTAGATTATGAATCTAATATAACTTATGCAAAAACAAGAGATTATAAAAGAGGGAGAAGGAACCGAACCTTCCTTTGTATCTTGAGCTTTGATCTTGGATGATCTCCTTTGAATGTTGATGAATGTTGATGAGAAATAAGGATATTTGCCAAATTGGGTGTGAAACGGATGGGTATTTAGGCTTGAATGGAACTTCTTATATGAAACTTTGTTGATTTCGAGAGAATGTTGTTGAGATCATTGATGATAATGGATTTGTTATGTGCCTCGAGAGTGAGGTCATGTCCCCTATTTATAGGAAAAAGGGGGGTGCCGATCGACAGGTCACCCTTGACATTGTGCCGATAAGCAGGGTTCAGGACTTGCCAATTGGTAGTATGGTGCGAACTTTTATGGAAAAATAATCGTAGGGCACAAACCGTTGATCCGAATCGCACACGAGGCATAACATTTGAAAGGTATTTTAGATACCTTCGAGATTCCTTGGGATCTCTCCCGGGTTCGGATGTTGACTTTGGGTCAAATGTGGCTCTAGAGCTCATATCGATCCTTTAAACAGGAGATCGTGGGACGCAAACGAATTGTTTGCCCGTATGTTAAGTCAGAATCGCGCACGGGGTAAACCGTTTGAAAGGTTAGGAGATGTACTTCGACATTCCAAAGAGTTTCACTTGTTTAGGAAAGTTGACCTTAGTCAACCAAGGCTCGAAAGAATCCGGTGACCTCTCAGAGTAAAAAAGATAGTTTGTTTGTACCGTAGGTCTGAATCGCACACGGGGTGGATCATTAGAAAATTTATTTAGTTACCTTTAGAGATTCATTCAGTCTTGTTAGATCTAAAGAGTTAAATTTGGTCAAACGAAGTCCAGGAGCGCCCGGTAGCCTACGAATTAATTTTCGGGGGAAAAATGATCGTTCGTCCAAATGGTTATGCTGTTTCGCACACGGGGTCGACCGTTGGAAAGGTGTTTCAGTTTCCTTTGAATATTCAGTGATATTTCACTCTGACGGTAAAGTTCATTGGGGTCAATTCGGGGCCCGGGAGCACCTGATGGCATCTTAATAAAATTTAGGTATTAAAATGGTTCGTTCGTTCGAACGGTTATACTGATGTGAGCATGGGGCAGACCGTTGTAAAGGGTATTGAGAGCCCTTCGAAGATTTAAAGAGATTTCTCTTTGACTATAGAGTTGACTAGAGTCAAATGCGGCCCCGGGGCGCCGATGGGTTCTAGACCGGTACTCAGAGTGCGACCTAGGTTTTCGATTAAAAAGGCGAGTTCTAGGGGTCTAAGGAGAGACTTAGGAGGTCCTAGAATTTGATATCTACATACGTGTTATATTTTTCTTCCTTACCTTTTAGGTCATGCATCACACTCCCTTAGGCTAAGAATAGGCAATGGGAAAAATGCACCTAGACTATGGGCAGTCCAGGATTTTTTCAACTAAACAGAGTTGGTTTACTATCTAGGGATTTATCTTGCTCAGGAAAGTGTTGAGGCTGCTTGTGTTTGTTGTAACAAGGACCTGAGGACTTTAATTTCAATTATAATAAACATAGTTGCCATTATAATTAAGTTAAAGCCTGATCGGTACTTTTCAAGATTAATGTCAATTTTGAGCCTGTTACTTAGGAACAATGTGCATTAAGTGAACAACTTAGATATTAAGCGAATGAAAAATTCCTTTATTCATAAGTGAAAAATAAACTACGAGCAATATGAGTTTTGAAATGAAAATTCACAAAAGCTAAGTGCTGGGAAATAAAACTAAAAGTAGAATTTCTTCAGATTGGACGCATCTCATGCTCTTGGTATCTCTCTGGCCTATGTTATTTCTAAGTGATAGGCTCCTTGTATATTGTCTCTAATTACTTTGAATGGTCCCTCCTAATTAGGGCTTAGCTTGTCATTTGACGACCTTGTGGCACTACCGAGAACCTTTCTGAGGACATAATCCCCCACCTGGAACTTTCTCTGATTGACCCTTTTATTGTATTGGTTTGCCAACTGTTGCTAGTAGGAGGTCATCTTAATCACGGCTTACTCTCTTCATTCGTCAGCTAGGTCAAATTCAGCATGAAGGGCATTTTCATCAAGTCCTGTATTTATAACCTTTGTTCTCATGGTCGGGTGGCCAGCTTCAAGTCTAATAATAACTACCATTCTTTATATGATCGCGAAGGGTGTTTCCTCAATAGGTCTCCTTGGCATGGTGATGTATTCCTAGAGTATATTAGGGAGCTCATCCACCCAAGTGCCTTTTGTTCTTTCCATCCTTTTTTATGCCATCGATCACCTTTTTATTAGAGGCCTCTGTCTAGCCATTTCTTTGGGGATATAGCATAGAATTAAAGTGGCCTATAATTCGGTGCTCATCACAGAAACTATAAAAAAGTACACTCTCAAATTGCGCAGTGTTATATATTATAATGTCCCTTAGTATCCCACAACGAGTTATGGTGTTCTTACAAATGAATATTATCATATCGGCATCTCTAATTTTTGTTAGTGGCTATGCCTCCATCCACTTAGTGAAATAATATATGCAGGACAACAAGTATTTAAGACTCCCTGGCATAGTAGGTGGTGGTCCTATGATATCCAACCCCCGTTGTGCAAATGACCATGGACTAGCCAATGTCCTTAAGTTGCGGGCCGATTGATGGAGCATGGGAGATAATTTTTTGCATTTCTCCCCCTTTCGAGCATAAACACTAGCATCCTTCTGCATATACGAACACCAGTATCCTTATTTGATAACTCGAAATGCCAAGGACCTTCCTCCTTTGTAACTTTCATAAATACCATTGTGAAGTTTATAAAGAACCTGGTCGATGTCTTTTGGATGTACGCATTGGAGGTAGGGGCCTGTTAAAGATATCGTATAAATTTTCCCTCTAGGTTCTAGCTAAAAGTGATCATCTTTCACTTTGACTTGATGGGACAGTCTCTTGTCGATCGATAGTGCTTTATTATATAAGTACGCAATGATTGGGTCCATCTAGCTCGGACCCTTTTTAAGGAAGGGATTATGCTCGAAGGCCATCGTTTTGTCAATACTGGGTTGGGCGAGGAATTTCTCTTCAATTTGTCTCTTGATATCATAGTCTACTACTGAGCTTGGGGATGCTTAGGCGTACGCACGATTGTTGTTTCCTCGGGGGAACTACTAAATGTGGACTCCCTTGAATTTTGTTATCATCTCTCACACCACCACGAGGTAGGCTCCCATTCTATCATTCTTTACGTTGAAGTCCCCACTGACTTGGTTGTACATCTGTTTGAGTCATAAACGGTTTTCCCCTAGCAAATAGGCCTTGTCCAAGACAGATATAAGTTACTCGTACTCGACTTCACTATTAGATTCTTCATAGTCCAACCTTATCCCTTGATCAATTATTGTATTTTTTAGAGTTAAGAGGACAATTCTTATGAATTCTACTATAAAATTAGTCAATATCTGCCCTGTGGTAGTTGTCCTTGGGTGAAAGTTAATGTCAAATATTTTAAGTTTTACTGACCATTTTGACATTTTCCCAAAAATGTCAGCTCTGTGAAGGACAACCTTAAGGGGGAAATAGGTAATGATAGTGATAGATTCGGACTCAAAGTAATGCTTAAGTTTTCGAGAATGCATAAGCCAGTTTTTCCAACGATAAATAGCGCTGCTCGGCATCTACGAGCATTTTTTTGGCATAATAAATAGGAAACTGTTTACCTCTTTATCACAGACTAAGGCTGATCTAATTACATGCTATGAAACTCCGAGGTAGAGGTAAAGGTAGAGGGGGTTCCCATGATGGGGAATTGCTAGAAATAGGGGTTTACTTATATAGTACTGATTTCTTTGAGGGACCTTGAGCACTCTCCATTCCAAAAGAAGATGGTCTCCTTCTTGAGAAGCTGAAAAAATGGTCAATAATGCTCGGACGATTACGAAATGAAGAAATTGAGCACTGCGAGCATCCGAATGAGCTTTTGGACCTATCCTAATGTCTTCGGTGACTTGACATTATTGATATCCTCTATCTGATCTGGATTAGCCTCAATTCCTCTCCAAATGACTAGATATTCCAGAAACTTCCCTGACTGGACATCGAATGACTTTTTGCTCGCATTGATATTTATCCAGTAGAGCCTGAGGATTTCAAAGGTGTTGGACAGGTCTTCTAGATAGCCATCCTTATCCTTTCTCTTGACGAGCATGCCATCAATGTACACTTCCATCGTTTTCCCCATCTGGCGTATGAACATCTTCGTGACCAGTCTCTGGTACGTGGCTCTCGCATTCTTAAGACTGAACAACATGACCTTATAACATTACAATATAAATAGTGTTATGGATGAGGTTTTATTTTAACCGGGGGAGAATATGGGAATTTAATAGTACCTCGAGTAAGCATCTAGAAAGCTCATCCAATCATAGGTTGTAGTGGCGTCGACCAGTTAATTTATCTTTGGAAAGGAGAAACTGTATTTGGGGGAAGTCCGGTTGAGGTCGGTGAAATCTATACAGACTTTCCATCTATCGTTGCTTTAGAGTACCATGACTGGATTTAATAAACACTTTGGGAATTGAATTTCTGTAATGGACCTTACCTCCAGAAGTTTCTCTACCTCTTTTCTACTGGCTTTTCCTTCTCTAGGGCTATTCAGTGAGCTTTTTGTATGATCGATTTGAATGTTGGATGCACGTGAAGATAATGACAGGCGATCGAAGGATCGATCCCTAGCATGTCATGTGGATCCCATGAAAATATGTCCAAGTTCTGTTTGAGGAAGGCGACCAACTCCCTTATTTTATGGTCGGTCAGTGTTGTTCCGATCAAAAAATTTCTTTCTAGTCTCTTTTCATAAAAAATAATCTCCTTCACATTTTTAATGACCCTATTAGTGGGGTGGATTCTGGTCTCCTCCGCCGTTGGTCGACCGTGCTGTAGTTGCTAATTTGATGGAGTGTCCTCATTTTGGGTCGTCTTTGAAAGAGTCTATTTCTGTTTCTTTCTTCTCCTACTTGGGCCTAACGACGGTGATTTAACGTTTTCGAGTAATGGATTGGTATCCTCTTATCTCAGTTATCCCCCGATCTGCGATGCACTTGAGTTTTTGGTGGCAGGTTGAAGGGACAACTCTCATAGCATAAAGCCACACTCGGTCGAGAATGGCATGATAGGGAGAATGAATATCCACTACTATGAACTCAAATAGCTTTAAAATATTTTGCTGCCCTTACTGGAAATGCCACCTTTCCTAATTGCATGGTCATTTTTACTGTGAACCTCACCCAAGTGGCAATTATTTCCTTTAAGTCAAACGTCTTGATTTTGAGCTTGTGGCAGAGTTCCAGGTATATCACCTCTAAGGAACTCCCTTGGTCCACCAGTAAATTATCCAGATCCTAGTTTGTAATCCTGAGAGTGATCACTAGCGCATCGTGTTGTGGGGTTCTTACCTCAACCAAATCTTCCTTCATGAGAATAATTTACTTGTTGTAATCGATGTCCTCCATTCGTTGGGGCTTTCCAGCCTAGCTTTTGGTGGGATTCATTTATAAAGCATCCATCATGACTGTGACCCTCTTGATCTCCATTAAAACATAATTTCCTTAGATCTGCTTTAGATCAGATGCCCCATGTATTACTGCAAACTCATGTCTTATCTCTTCATCCAGGAAGTTATCTTATTTTTTTATTGTCATTAGTGACGATTTGGTCAGACTTCTTCTCTATATACTCATTCAAGTGTCCATCCTAGGCTAATTCCTTTAGATGAGATTTCAGTGCCTAACAGTTCTCAGCCTTGTGCCCATTTTCTTTATGAAAAAACACCGGAGCGTGCTGTACTCTTGATCGGATCCCCTCCTAGAATCTTTGAACACTTGAGGAACTATTTATCCTCAATCTTCCCCTAAATCTTGTAGATCAATTCCTTAAAAACTGTGCTTATGGTTTGAAAAGCTTTGGATGATTCCTCTTTTCCCCCATTTCAGGCATCATTTTTCTTATTGTTTCCATTCTTAAGATTATCCTCCTTGTAAACCCCTTTGTTTACTTTTGTGCAATCAGTTTCTTCCCGGTTGTTCTAAACCACGTCCTCCACCTTGTCATACTTTTCAATACGCGACATGAAATAATCAATGGTGTCAGCCTCATTTTGGGTGAGAGACTAGTGAAGCATGGAATTAGGGGGTAAATAAATTTTTAACTACTCCATAAAAACTTTCTTCGAGCAATCTTCCACTTTATTGAACACTTCCCAATAAATCTTAGAGTACTTGCGTAAAGTCTCTTGTGGATTTTTTCTCATTATGAATAGCGAGTCCATCCTCTCCAGGTGCGAGTTGCTAGTTATGAAGTGATAAATAAAGGCCTCAACGAGGACCTTAAAGATCTTAATGGATCAATGACGCAGCCTCTCAAACCAATTCCGGGAAACGTCGCTCGAGCTGGAAGGGAAAATATGACACATCAGAGCATTGTTATGACTCCATAAAGCCATGGCCTGCCTATACTGACGAACACGATTTATAAGGTGAGTCTTGCCATCGTAGAATTTGAACCAAGGGGTTGCAAACTTCTTCAGAGGTTCCTCCTCCTTAATAGCCCTTGATAAAGGAGACTTTATTTGGCTAATTAGGGCTCTCTTAGTTGCTCTTTCTTAGAACTGGCTCCTCGGTGAGCGGGATTCTAGTCTTTACCTTCAGATCAAACTCCTTATGTCATCCATGTGGTGTTCGTTTTCATAGTGGTGCTTCCCTTGATGACTTTAATATTTTTAACGCTCTTGGTTGCACCCAATGCTCCTGCCTCATCTGTGAGTCTTGCTCGCGTGAGTGCTAGGAGTTTGATCATGACATTTTCAATCCTAGAGGAGTTCTATCTCTAATTTCTCTAATTGTCACCGGAGAGGAGAATTCTCCTCAACCTGGAGGCGATTTGCCTCTCCCGTTGTTGAAGCCTTGCTGTATATGCGTCTGTGAGATCTGGGACGATCCAGGTTTCCTATGGATTTCTTCAGAAGGCTGTTGCTCTAGTCGAAACCTTGGGTTCCCATCTGGACATACTTCAGATCTGACCCTCTGTGGAGCTATATCATCTCGCACATCTCCAGTTTGGGGTGCACTGTTTGGTTAGTGAGACATCATAGCTATTCTTTTTTTGGACTTACTTTATAGAAGAAAGTTGTGTCCCACAGATAACACCAATTATAAGTGAAAATAATTACAATTAATGAATTATAGAAGGAAATTAAAGAAATGGCATGCAAATGTGACACATGAAACACACAAATATACGTGGTTCAACAAATTGCTTATGTCCATGGATAGGCCACTGAATTTTTATTAGCTTCTCTCAAAGTATGAAAATTATATCCCCCTTCTCCCTGGGGTGTGGTTTGTATTTATAGTTTTTTAAAACTACAATTGTTTATTTATTTGAAGAACTCTCTTTGGGTTGTTGTTAACTTGTATGGTGATTCTCCGAATATCTCATTTGAAATTTGGGAAGCCGATGTAAACTTATTCAAACCCAAAATTCTTTTATAATTATCCATGTGGCAAATGTTTATGTTAGTCCTTTTTATTAGTATATTGGTCCAGGAGTGCCTCAAGCATTATTAGACTTGGTCAGGCAGGCTTGAGTTGGGTCCAATTATGGTTTGGTCCCCATAGGATGCTAGCATGCAATAGATTCATTTGCTGTTGAAATTAAAATTTAACCCAGTAGTATATCAATTCCAGCATGCACATTTGTAGTGGGTACATGAGCATTGGTTACTTTTGCTGCACCATTGAATACATCGGGTAATTTCCTTTCAATTTCATGAAGATGCAATATCCTTTGCATTTCATGCTCACATTGAGCAATACGGGGTCTAGATGAGAAAAAGTGGTAGCATTCCACTTTAGTTCTCTTCGTTCTTCGGGAACGGGCCATAATTCTGCTACATTATTTCCTCCCCCTAATGGAGATAAACACATCGCCTATTAGTGTCTCAATATCAAGAATAAGTGATGGAGAATCATAATATACATATATTTCCAAAAGAAATTAAGAACCTATTTTTATACGCTGAGATTGGGGATAGAAAAATGCACTGCATAATAAAATTTGTGAAAATTTGATAAATTTTGTTGACATCCACACACCAGTTGAGAGGGTCATAATTAGTGGTAACCAGTGGGTCTAAGCTTAATTAACTTATCAACGTATAGGATAACATGTTCCCAAGCATAGACTGGAGATTTGGATTGCATAAGCAAAGGTCGTGCAATAAGTTACAAATGCATAATTAAAGACTCAGCTAAACCATTTAGGGTGTGGACATGGGGGACTAGGTGCTCAATATCAATTCCTTATGATAAACAATAGTTATAAAAAAATTGAGAATATATTCTCCCACATTATCTAAAAGGATGTATTTTAATGTGTTGATCAGGAAAATGTGCTCTAAGTTTTATGATTTGAGCAAGTAATTATGCAAAGGCCAAATTCCCACACCTATACCCTTGATTTCTTTGTAGAAAGTATGGTGACTCAAAATCTATTATGAGAAAATATGATTTAGTGATTAATTTACATTGAGAATAAAGGGTACAAAAATGACCATCGGGTAAGATAAATTGTTTGTTTGTTAACGATTGCCCATGCGGTTTATTTATGATTCGATGCAATGTTTTTTATCCAGGGTGACCCAACTGATCAGGCCACAATATTAAATTATTATGGATCATTGAGATTACGACTCATAATAGTATGCGACCCTACAATATTAACCGTTTTATGGTATAACCCATGGATAGTGGAGGAAATTTCTCTTATGCGAGATTCTAGCTTCCAACATTAGAAGTAATGTAAAGGATATTTTCGTTACTTTCATTACATTTTTCCATATAATACCCATTCATTATTTTGTCCTTAAAACTCAATAAATTTCCTTTGAAATTTCTTTAGTACATAACATTATTTATGAATAAGTGGATACCATTAGGTAATACCACGTAGGATCTTTCAAAGCCTTTAATGATCCTAGTAGGTCCACCTACAGTAGAAACATTCATTCTATATTGTAGCAAGTCTAAGAAAAACTTTTAGTTTTTTAAAATGGTGTGGGTTGCCCTACTGTTTAATAGACAAGTATCATCTCTTGCTATTACTTTACGATCCATACCTGTAACACGAGTAAAAAAAATTGTAATTCAATTTACAAATCATATAATCATTGTAAAAAATTGATCAAAACCATTTCAATAACTAATAAATGCTCAAATTAAGATATTAAAAACAATTACACTCTAATGATAAACTACTAATGTCTCAATAGAAAATATAAAGCAGATAAATAAATAAATAAAATATAATCATTTAGGTCTTCAGGACTGTCTTAAGTTGTTCTCCAAGCATGTTATCAAATATATCATCATGAATAGCATTTCCATCTGCATTTTCATAAAAATTATTAAAATTGCGATCAGTATCACAAAGTCTTCAAGGGTCATCAAGATCTTCGATAATGTTTATCCTCACTCCCTTTTTCGAGGCCTAATATTTTCCACCAATATCTTGGACGAACAGTGGGCTTGTGTTCAATTCACACTAAGGACACATCTATGACAAATATCATTTTAAATTTGGTGGATTTATCCTCTGATTACATTTATTATTGTGGCCATTCCACTTTTAGTGATTCTTGAAATTTGTATTCTTTCGAGGGCCTTGATTATAGCAGCCACCTGTTATGGAGTTTCCACAAACCCACTGCCTATTTCCTTGGCCTCTTTCATAATTCTTAGCAAATTTATAATTCACTTCATGGTGTGGTAAGGATCCAATGGTTCTAAATGTACTATTCTTTATTAGTATGCCATTATTCTACTCAATAACTAGGAGACGTGAAATTAGTTCCGAGCTCCTTTTAAACCCTAGCCCTTGATATTTGTGCTACAGGATCATATTCGAGGTATGAAAAGTGAAGAAAGTTTTCTCTAACATATATTCATGCTCTACCTTTTCCCCACATAGCTTTATCTTGCAGGTAATTTTGATCAAAGTATAATTGTATTTAGATATTTTCTTGAAATCTTGAAATGTCAAGTTAAGCCATTCATGGCGTGCACATGAAACTATGACCGATTTTTTTATAATAATACTCCTTTGGGGTTTTTCATAAATCTAGGATCTTTCGCAATCAGGTACTCACTTTGCAAATCATTGTGTATGTGATGCCTAAAGAATATCAGAATCTTATCTTTGTCCTACCGAGACATAGTGCTTTCAAGTTTTATTTCATCACCAAGGTTCTGATCTTGGAGATGGAGTTCAATATCTTGAGACTAATTAAGGTAATTCCTCCCAGAAAGTTCAAGTGATTTAAATTCGAGTTCAAAGATATATGACATTTTTAAACTATTCAACTAATGAATTACAATTAGAATTATATAACTCATAATAAAAGATAGTAATAATTCAATAATAATTGGGACACAATTTGTGCAATTGGGACTCTAAGTCCTTGATTTAATAATTAGAACTTCAAGTTTATGCTATTTATTTGTTAAATTTTTTTATTCAACACATAAAATAATTTAACTTTGAGTTCAATTATATTAATATATCGGGGTTTTAATATCCCCACCCTATTGTGTCAAAACTTCAGGTTTGATCATAATAAAAAAAAAATATTTGGATCTTGAAGTCCAAATTTATATTATTTGGGGATATTAATTTTTTTCCTAAGGATAATTAAAACTCTAGGTTTTGATTTGGTATGTATTTGATTGGAACTTTGTCTCAAAAAATGAATAGCAATTGGGAACTTTAAGTCCAAATATTAATAGCAGCTGAGATCTTCAGGGCCCAAATTTATATTGCAATTAGGAACTTCAGGTTCCAAATTCTAAATAGTACTTGGGGGCTTTAGGTCCCAAAAATATAAATTACTACAGAACTTTGAGTCTCAGGATTTAATTATTTGCGCATATACTATTTTGATTAGAAAATAATAATGAATACAAACATATAACATCAACCTAAAAAAATGAAAGAAGTGCATGAAAGATGAACATATTTCAACTTGATAAGGGTGTTTTAATTTAAAAAAATCATGATAAAATGCACCAATATTGTTAATGAAAAAACTAGACTAGGCCTAATTAATTGATCACAGATAAATAAATAAAAACAAATAAGATAAAGATATTTTTAAAGAGGTTCGGCTCAATTGAATGGCCTACGTCCACTGTTATGTATTACTTGACTGCCTTCTTTTTCTGTCCCCTGCAATGAGGGTGATGCAATGTATTTATAGTCCAAGAGGGGTGTTGATATTTGTCATGTGAAAAGATGGGATGCCTTTATTTGTTAGGCAATTACATCAATACATAATGAGGATTAAATATAAGACTGTTGTCGGTTCATTGGGTGTACATATTAGATTTCCGGTCGTTGGTCAGTCTTCCTAGTTGGTTGGTATCCCATGTTGGGGTGTCTTCTTTGTTGGTCGGACTTACCTACTAGTCGGGTTTCCTTGTTGATCGAGGATTTGTGCCATGCTGACATGGACTTATGCCACGTTGGATGACACATGTTGGCTTGTAATTGGTCCACATACGATGAAGAATTTCAGTATCAACAGAAAGCCCTCAATGTTTCATACTTGGAGTTGATGCGAAAGTGTGGAATATTATGGTTTGGGTTGCTTGGTCGGCTGCAGACCTTCCAGACTTGTGAATTTTATCTAGTTATTTGACTATTTTGGGCGCGAATGGCATTTTTGTAAATATTTTAAATTTTAGTTAGCGTTTCTGGGGTATCTTCGTCTTTTCTCTTGTTAGTCGCCGTAAACTCAACTGTCGTTCACTTTAATCAATACTTTTCCTAGTTTTTGAGGCGACTTACAAAAAGAGCAGTAAAACTTCGACCATCTTCTATCTTTTCATTTCTAATTATATTGTTGTGTTCTTTGAACTTTCGTGCGATCATTTTTCTTTTCTATCTTCATTTCTTGCTGAATTCTTAAACCTTTGTAAGAACTTTTCTTCTCTTCTTCTTTGTCTCTTCATCATGGTTTATTCTATTGAGTCGCTTGATAAGTTCAGGACTGACTTTAACATTCCATCTTGGGTTGTAATGGAATATCCCACTTTTCCTTCTGATTTTTTCTCTCTTGTTGAAGGCCTTCCATCTTTATTGCTGAATGTGGGTTCACATTTCCTCCAAATCCCTTGTGTATGGAGTTTTGTCAATATTTTCACGTTGTACTTGAAAGAGTAGCTCTTATCAGATGGAGAGTAGTGAATGGAGTATATAGGTTAAATTAAATCCATGGAACCCGTCTAGGGATTCCGTAAATAATGTTTTGTTATAAATACATAACTAGTGATACCGCTTATTATTTAAAAACTAGGGTAGTTAGTAAAGCATTAGTAGTTAACCTCCATTATTCTAATGGGGATTATTTTGATCACGGGGTAGTTGTAAAAAATTGGCAACATGCCCCTTTAGTTGGAGGTGATAAATATCAAGGACCTAGATGTTCACTCTTTGGAAACGGGATAGGTTGTCATGTGTTTTAGTAATTTTGCCCTATTTATATTTGATAACATGTCATACTGACTGTTGCTTTGTAAATTTGATTGTAGTTGACCAGAAAAGAAAATCCCCCAAAGTGAGTGAAGTAAATTTAAAAGAATTGAAGTTTATTTGGGGACTTCACAAGACGATTATTGAGGACCATGTTAGATCTGCTTCTTATTTTTTTAAATAAAGAAATACTAGTTTTTCCTTTATCGCCAGACCTGTAGCATCTCATGTTCTGGTGATTGATCTTGATCAAGAAGTTGCTGTTGATTCAGCTACTCCTCTTTCTAAAATCATAAAGAAGAAAAAGTATCCTGATCTTCTTAGTAGTAGCAATTCTGGCTCCCAAAGACCTTCTCAGGGGGCCAAGAAGAAAACAGGAAGTCATGAATGATCCCCCAGCCCCCAAAGACCCAACTCCCAAAGACCCAGTCCCCAAAGACCAAGCTCCCAAGTACGCAACTCCCAAAGATGTTTAACTTCCTTTGAGGAGACTTAGGAGAGGGCTTGTAGAAAAGCAGGTCAACTAGGTGACTAACCAACAGACCTAGGTTGACTTACCTTCTTCTGATTTTGGTCCTCCTGTAGTTATTAGTCCTGGTTTTCCAAGTTGTTGATCAAGTCTGGTACTCTTCCAGACCCAAGGGGGGTAGATACCATGCTCCCCTGAGTAAAGGTTTCTGAATTGGTATCTCAGAGCCTTGCATTAGTAAGTGATTTCCATCTTCTTGGTTCTGTTGTCTTTTATATTTCTCATATACTAATCTTGATCTTTTTCTCTTGCAGTTCTTGGTGCATTTTAATAATATGATGGATAAGTATGATGCAATTCGATCTTATTCTCTAAATGATGTAGAGGAAGCTTTGGCTGGCTTGAAGAAGTCATTGCTCGATTCTCAGTAAGTCTTAGAGACTAAAATGAGTACTTAGGTAGATAAACTGAAGACATATGAAATTGATGGGCACACGTCTAATGAAAATGCCCTTGAAGGTGAGTACAAGGCTAGGAAAAAAGAGCGCAAGTGAAAGCAAGTTAAGCAGAACATAGAGGAAGCTGGGCGCAAGGCCGAGAAAGCTGAGCACAGGGCTAAGATTGTCGAAGAGCTTGTGTCCTCTTTCATATCTAAGAGAAAGTCTGTTGTAAAGGCATTCTTTAGTGCTGGTTGGGACAAGGGATGGAACAAATTCATTTTTACTCGCTCTGCTCAGATTGAGTATGTAAAACAAAAATGTTTCAGAGATGTTTGGGTTTCTTCCCTTTTGGAGTTAAAAACTATTGAAGGCTCTGAACTTTTTCAAAGATATACTCATGGTCCTCCTCCTGCCATTGATGATGAGATTGAAGATGAAGTTGGTTATGAGGAGTCTTCTTTAGTGGTTGAATATATTGTCGACCAACCTAAAATCACTGAGTCTTCTCTTCATCTATTCGAGAAAATTGACCAACTCCAACCCATAGCCCTTTCTTATGAGAAGGTTAAAATTGATAGGGAAAAGGTGTAAAGTTGTTCGGTATTTTCCCTTTTGCTTTTTAATTTATTTTTCTTTATTTTTATTGTATATGAACTTCTTTATTATCAGTAAAAGAAACCTTTTGTTCCTTTTTGACTCTTGTTGATCATTCATATGCTTCATTCTTGTTGTTTATTGGTGGTCATTATTTTTGCTAGTTTATAGCGAAGATGGAACATCTGTATTCCAATGATACCGAGCTATTGAGGAAGTGCAATTCTTTTTTCAAAGAAGGTCGTACAAACTTATCCGAGGATCAAATTGTTAAGGTGCTTGGTGACAATGCATCAGAACATGCTAAAGAGGCCTACAAATATTTAAAACACTTACTTGATAAGGAATTGGCAATAATGTTGCTTCTTATGAGATGATAAAAGAACTTTAAGAACAGTATAAAGAGTCCACTGCATTGTTGTACGAGAGCTATGAGCAGAAATATTGAAGCTTGAGTGTAGGTCGGGGTTTTGATAACTTTATTTCTATTTATAGCAAAAAGAAAGATTTACTTAAGCTTGAAGTTGAAGAAACTATAACTGTTGCTAAACTTTTGGAAGAGGAGAATATCAATTTGAGGGATGAAGTGAATCTTTTGAATTTTGCCTCTAGAGATGTTGTTGCTACTACCAATGAGGGATACTCCTTTTTAGAAGCTAAAAATGCAACATTAAGGGATGAGTTTGAAGCTTTAAAAAAGATTAAGTCTGCATACTCTTCCCGAGCAAGAAATAAGCCTGGACGAGGAACTTTAGAAGAAATAAGTACCCAACAGACCCTTATCAATCAATCAGTGGAGTTAAAAGCTAAAGACCGAGCTATTGCTGAGAAGTCCCAGAATCTGTAGACATTATTTGAGTAATTATCCACTCAATTTTCCCAGTTACAAGTTAAGGATGGATTATTGAAGAAGATGCAGACTCAAGTTGATAAATTAACCTTTTAATTCCATAAGAAACCAAGGGAATTTTGGATGGATGGGTATAGTGAAGATCTGGGTCATCTTGATGATATACTCCAACAAGCTAAGAATGATGCCTATAAATAGGGTTAGATGAACGCTTTGACCGTGATGAAGGTGTAATGACCCGCGTAATTTTTGGGGTATTTTCAAAATAAAGAGGAAAAATAAAGTTTTTCATAAAATTATTTTTATTGCTCAAATATGTTGGTTATTATTTTTAAAGGTGAGAATTTCAAACGGTTTCGAAATCGAAGTTAAAACGGATTTTAAAATGATTGTAAAATGTTTTTAACTCTTGGAATTCTAAATCGGCGAACTGTCAAAATTCCTGAAGGATCGATTGATCGAAGCCTGGGAGTAGATCGATCGACCTCCCCAGATTTCGTGAACAACAAGTAATTTTCAAGAGTTGTTTTGACTTCCAACTCTTCATTTCTTTGCCTTATTTAAATGAGTCTTTTGGATTTCAACTCTTCAATTCTTTGCATTATAAAAGGAAGTCGTGGGCAACCCTTTTAACCTAATTTTGGCACAAATTTGGGCAGCAAATATATTTTATATTCCTCTTCTTTTTATATACACATTGGCCTTTGAGATTTGTGAGTTCCAACTTTAGATTAGAGGTGTTCTTGAGGCTATTTTGTTGGATGTTCTTGGAAGAGCTTTTGTAGATCTTTTGTGTTGACCTTGAGGATGTGATCATTGATTTCTCATCATGGTTTGAGGTATGGGGTTTTACACAATATGCTCCTTAAATCTCGTGAGTGTCATTCTCTTTGAATTCTTGTTTAATTAAACTCATATTTGAATTGATAAATTTATTGAAATCTGGAAAATAATTGTTGAAATTATTTTGATTCATGTGGTATCATTATATTGTTGATGAGCACGTTGTCATGAGATTTTAATATGGCACGGAAGTTGGGCACCCGCCAAAATTCCTTCTTTCCTAATTATGACTTGATAAAGCATATGCGGATGGGGTGAGGCCTGGTGACCCATTGATGTGTTGTTGAGGAATTTATTGATAAATGCTATTGAGATTTTCATTTGATTTGAATATTCGTACTCGTGTTGTTATGCTTCATTCATCGTTAATATATTTTTGAGCATATTTCCTGTCGTATTGTGTACTTCCCAATATTTTCTTTTAGTTGGCAGGTTAGCGTGGATTTTGGGGTGCTATGGAGATTGATTTTTAGTGAGGATTCTTTTGGGAAGATTTTAATACAAGTTATAAGAATTGTATTAATTGTTTCATTGGTGTATAGAGCATTTTTATTCGAGTTAGATAGTTGTAATTTTAATTCGGGAGATGTTGTTGTATTTAATTAGAAGAATTGAGATTAGTGGATTTTATATTGTATTTTGGGATTTATTTAGATGCTCTATACCTTGTGATTTGTGGATTTAGATTCATTTTATCGTATTAGCATACCGTTCGCTCTCCCAAGCGGGCGGGGTGTTACAGAAGGTGGATCAGAAAAATTCACTGTGGGATTTGTGTGACCCTGTCTTGCTTGAGCTTGACAATCCTTCTTTCAAGTTAGAAGTCACCTGGATTCCTGTTCATAGTATTCCTCAATGCTTGATTTCGAGGTAGTTAGGAGATTATGAGCTACACGATGAATTAGAGATCATTCGACATCCACATTTGCTTAATCGTCCTAGTAGCAACAATACCAGGATGCTTCAAAATTTAATTACATCAACTCTCCTTATACTTTGGATGATCCAGCTGGCATGGATCCTAATTCTAAAGCTTAAGGAAAACGCCCTGTAAAATAAAGATTTTTATTTTGTTTTTGCATGTTAAGCAACAATATGTAATCATTTACTTTATTGAAAAAACTTTATTTTATCAATCTTTGATTGCTAATGGATCAACTTGTTGTCAATCTATGCATATGAATGTATTCTTAGTATTTGACTGTGAATGGATCAACTTTAGTCAATCACTATTTTTGGATCGACAATTTGTCAATCTATAGATTTTCACCGTTTCTATTGATACCCTTAGAATTATCTTAAGTGTTGTACCAATTACCAATGCTTCACCATGGTTATACTAATATACCTCAATTTTTAGGTAATTTCATTAGTTCCCTCGGTTCCCAAGCATTAGTGGAGCATTTGTCCATCCTTTAGCCCACTTTAGATAAAAATTATTCATTCGAGTCTTCGTTAACCAAGCATTTGTGACATACAATTTTGCCTTGCATGGTTTTTTATGTATTGACAACTAACTTTGTTGGTGCCTTTATTGATAACGACCAACATTGTTGGTATTTTTGTTGATACCAACCAATATTTTTTTTGGTGTTTTGTGTTGACAACCAACATTATTGATGCCCTTGTTGATGCATTCTCAGTGTAGTGCATAACACTAGTACTTCGAAAAAAATAACAATTTTGGGGAAATCATATTCTCATTAATATAGAATTGAACTGAGTACATCATGACTACATCACTGATAATATTTCCTGAGGTATTTCGTATTCCAAGGATTCTTGAATTCTTCACCTTCCAAAGTCTCAATTCGATACGTGTGTGGTCGGACAAGTTTTATAATACGATAAGCCCCATGACAATTAGCTTCGAGCTTATTGTTCTTATGAATTACCTTCTTAAAAACATAATCACATTCTTTTAAGTTGCTCGACTTCACCCTTCTGTTGTAAAAGCATGAAGTTCGTTGTTAATAGGCTGCATTTTTTAAAGCTGCATCTTCACGTACCTCTTCCAGCATATCTAAGTTTAGCCTTCTCATCAACTCACTGACTGTGGTATTGAAGTTAATAACTCTGTGAGTAGGTAAGCCTAGCTCAACAGGAATTACAGCTTCAGTACCAAATTCTAACATGTAAGGAGTTTCTCCAGTAGCTGTTCTAGGGGTTGCTCAGTAAGCCGACGAGACGGAATGCAGTTCATTGATCCAATTCCTTTTAGCATTTTTCATCCTTTTCTTCAACCCATTCAACAAAGTTTAATTGCTAGATCTATTTGATCATTGCTTTGAGGGTGGCCAGGAGTAGACTGGATTTTTTGGACATTGGATTGGGCACAATAAGATGAAAATTCATCGTTATCAAATTATGTGCCATGATCAGTAATAAAGGCGTAGGGCAATACATACCTGCATATGATGTTCTTCCAAATAAACTGATAAACCTTTTCATAAGACATATCGATTATGGGTTCATCTTCCACCCATTTAGTGATGCAATCCACAGTTACAACCAGATCTTTGAACCTTCCTCGAGTGGTCGGAAAAGGATGACCAAGTCAATTCCCCACATAGCAAAGGGCCAAAGTGAAGTGATTGGTGTTAGGGCATTTTGTGGAGTTTTGCATATGCTGGAAAACCTCTGGCACTTATCACACTTCTTGGAAAAAGTAGCACAATCTTCTCGTATAGTTGGACAGTAATACCCCCGTATGTTGATGCTTCGCAACAAAGTTCTCCCGGCTACATGGGCACCACATGACCCTCAATGGACTTCCTCAATCAAATCTTTTACTTCAACTGGATGCACATAGTGTTGGAGACTAGCAGCCAGTCCTCTTCTATACAATACACCCTTGTCTAGAATATATCTAGCAACTTTGTATTTCAACTTCTTGGCTGCAAGTAAGTCGGTTGGTAGAATTCCATCCTCAATATAAGCTCTTATGGGATCCATCCAAGATGGTCCCATGTCAATCAGAATAAAATTAACCATCAGGTCTTCATTTATGTTCCTATTAGCAAGTAGCTCAATAGGAATAGTTCTTCACATCTTGGTTCTGGTGCTGAAGCTAGCCGGGCAAGTGCATCTACTCGTGCATCCTCCAGTCTTAGAATTCTGATCATCTGAATAGCTAGCAAAGTGGAGATTACCTTTAAAGTTGTAACTAAGTATCTGGACATCAATTCTCCTTTAGCTGCATATAAGTTCAGCAACTGATTTACCACCAGTTGTGAATCACTGTATACAACAACTTACTCGGCATTCAATAATTTGGCTAGTTTTAAACCAATAATCATGGCTTCATACTCTACCTCATTATTACAGGCTTGAAATTGTAATCGTAGAGCGTACTCTATGTCTATTTTATCTAGAGTATTAAGGATGATTCCTTCTCCACTTCCAGTTGCACGGGATGATCCATCAACATACAAACTCCATATGGGAATATCGTTGTTAAACGCTTAGTTTGTCAGAATCCCTTGATGGTAGAATTTATCTTTTACTTCTTCATATTTATTTTTCATCTCATGTACTCTTCTGGAAGGATTTGGTTGGTCGGTGGTAGCTACTTCTGCAATTTCTTTTTCTTGGAGTTGGTTGGGAATATCTCCAATAGGTCTGCTGACTCCAGAGTGTTGCTTGGTAGGAATCCCTTATTGCTCGAGAACCTCTGGGTAAGTGAATTCTGCAATGAAATCTTCCACGACTTGGCCTTTTAGATATGACCTTGGTTCATTTATGAGATCATATTCTCCTAACTCCACAGCCTAATACATCAATCTTTAAGATTTCTCTGGCTTATGCAAAATTTGCCTCAGTGGCATGTCCGTGTATACCACTATTGTATGAGCTTGAAAATATGGCTTCATCCGTCTACTAGCCTCAATTAAGGCAAATGCTAACTTCTCCAGCTGGGGATATCTAACTTCTGCTCCTCGAAAAGATTTACTAGTGTAATAAATGCAAATACAGCGAGATACAAATACAGCCAGATACAAATACAACTTTTCTCCAACCACTTATCGCTAGAGTAGTGGTGGTGCTCCCAAGTACTTTTTCAATTTCATGAAGGCTTTTTCACATTCATCATTCCATTAAAAGGTTTTTCTGAGTACCTTAAAGAATGGTAAACATTTGTCTGTTGCTCGGGACACAAATCTGTTGAGTGCTGCTACACGCCCTATTAGACTTTGAACATTATAGCGATAAGTTCCTTCGGGGGTAATAATGGAAGTACTTTCCCTATCTTCTCGCTTCATTTTGATCTGGTTATAACTATAATATGAATCCATAAAACTCAGCAACTCTTGCCCCGAGGTAGCATCCACCAATTGATTAATTCGTGGAAAAGAAAAATAATCATTTGGGTACGCTTTGTTCAAGTCAGTAAAATCCACACACATCCTCCACTTATTATTTTTCTTCTTGACCATAACTACATTGGCCAACCAATTCGGGTACTTTACATCTTCAATAAAGGAAGACTTTTGAAGCTTCTCTGCTTCTTCTTCTATAGCCCGATTCTTCTCCGACTAAAAACACTTTTTCGTTGCTTTATGGGTTTAACCTCCTTATTAATAATAAGCTAATGGCACATGAAATTAGGGTCTGTGCCAGACATATCTTTACGGCTTCATGTGAACATCTACTTTCTTTGTCTCAATAAGGCCACCAACTCCTATTTAAGAATTGAATCCAATGATTCTTCTATTTTAGTTGTTCATTTTGGTTTATCATCGTCCAGAATAATGCTTTCTGTTGCCTCCATCACCTATCCTTTTACGATCTCGAATTCATCTCTTGGATATAAGGTTTCAACCTCATATTCGTTGTTCGACTCAGATATATCCACTTGATAATTGGTTATTTTCCTCTTTACTTCTAGCATATCTTCCTCTTCAGTAGATGAATAGTAGCATTCCCGAGCTACTTTCTGGTCTCCTTTTACTATTCTAACTCCAAAGTTGGTTGGGAACTTCAGGCATTGATGAACAGTAGAAGGTACAACTTCCAACTTCTTCAGACCTACTCGTCCCATGATCATGTTGTAGGCATAATGAATATTTTTATCCATTACAAATAATCTCATTTTTTTTGTCCTGCTCGTCGACCAGGTCCTGATTAACACATCTAGGTTGATCTTTTCACTAGAGAATGCAATGAGGGGCCTATGAGAAGGCTATAATTGGATAAGTTTTAAATCTAAACTATCAAAACCGAGATAAAACATAATATTCGTCGAACTACCATTATCACCAATGTCCTTGCTATTAATACGTCATTCATCCCGACTCTAATCACTAAAGGACCATCATGAGGATACAATACTCCAAATAGATTGTTCTTAGAAAATACAATTATGAGTTTATCCCTATTGACTTTCCTTGGTCGATCTTCCTCGAAATGGTTGATTCGCTGGATAGAGGAACAAGTTTGAGCCTCATTAAGGTAAGCCTTCCTTTCAGCCGTGTGATCTCCTCCTTCTACATCCCCACCTGTAATCATATGGCAATCAAAGGATCCAAGATTGAGTGTGAATACCTTGCGTTCAGGTTGTCTAGGCTTCTTGGGAGATCATGATCGTGTTCATGATCATCCTCATGGTTCCTCTTCTTGTCTTCTCTAGGTTTAACTGGTGAATTAGATCTCTGTCGGCCTCTACCTCCAGTTCTTCCACTAGCCTGCTAATCAACAAATCTGTCCAATTTTCCTCTTTGAATGAGTGCCTCTATCTCATTCTGGAGAGCAATACACTGGTTGGTCGTATCCCATGATCTTTATGAAATTCACAATACTTGGATGTATCTCTCTTATCAGTAGGTGACTTTAAATTTTCAAGCCAACTCAAATCCTTGTTGTGCTTGATTTCTTCCAAAATATGGTGTATATCCACCATTAAAGGATTTTAATTGGTAAATTTTCTGAGCCGATCTAGGCTTTCTTTTACTTTTGAATTCGCGCGTTCATTGTGATTCTTGTGCTCCTTCGTATTCGAGGTATCTTTTGCCAAAGTATAATATAGTTTGTCGGGGAGCAAACCGCTCATGAGGGCAGTGATTGCATTCTTTTCCTCATAATTAATAACTTCTAATTTCTCGTTGTTGAAATGAGTGATGTAATACATGGTACTTTCTCCCACCTTCTGTCTCACACTAAGAAAATGAGTTACTCGCTTTACTGGTTTGTCTCCAAAGAAAAAATTACAATTGAATAGATCAGCGAGTTGTTGAAAGCTAGAAATCTGCTCTCGAGGAAATCTTCTCTCGAGGAAGACTATTATACCAGATTTGAGCAGATCCAGTGACTGTTCTCGAAAATGCCTTGAACCTCATCTCATGAGGAACTACATAAATATCTGTTGTTGCTTGGTATTATTCTATATGAAGAACTTGATCAGTCTTCCCGTCATACTTGGGAGTGACCACTGGATCTTTAAACTTGGTCGGTGTAGGGAAATCTAAAATAGTTTTCACAAAGGGAGATTCCTTAATAAAGCTTCTCTGGAGAGGATTCTTGGCTTTGTCCATTTCTCCCAATCTATCTTCCAAATGCTGAATGGACCCCTTACAGGCATCATTGCCAGGACCAGATCTGTGGATGATAACTCTTTTATGCCGACCAACTGATTGTGTTGAGCTTTCCTCTTACGAACCTCCTCTTTGACTGGACCGATCAGTTTGTCGGGTGTTCAATCTGGCTTTAGTTTAAGCTTCCCTCAAATTTCTTAGTCTTCGAGTATTTCTCGATGTAACCCAAGGGATATTTCCCTTGGGTCCTAAACGATCGAATGGAGAGTCCCTACTTATCCTTTTTAAGGCACTCAATCTTTCTGGTATGAGGGACTGTCCGTCAGAGGAATTAATAATCCTGATAAAAGAAGTTGCTCTAGGAAGATGCGAAGGATCCCTTGAAGTTCTGGATTGGCTATGCCCAATGCTCCTTATTGGCGGCGGTGGCATACTCCTTTGATTAAATTGTGCAGGGACTCCCACTTGAAGATTTTGGGCCAATTGCCTTATCGTATCCTAAATAGCCTCTTGTCCTTTAGCCAGACTAGCCAAAATTCCAGTTAAATCATTGTTATTTGGAGGGGCCGAGGGATTAGGTGAAATTCCCTCATTTTTGGTGCTTGATTCAGGAATTTCAGGCATGCGTGATGAATTAGTGAAAATGTTTAGCAATATGTTCCCGCAGACGGTGCCAATCTGTTGATGTAAAAAACTCAACTAGGCCTAATTGATTGATTACAGATAAAGAGATAAAAATAAATAAGACAAAGAGATTTTTAAAGTGGTTCGGCTTAATGGAATAGCCTACGTCCACTGTTATGTATTACTTGACTGCCTTTTTTTTCGTCCCCTGTAATGAGGGTGATACATTGTATTTATAGCCCAAGAGGGGTGTTGATAATTGTCGTGTGAAAATATGGGATAACTTTATTTGTTAGGCAATTATATCAATACATAATCAGACTTAAATATAAGACCGTTGCCAATTCATTGGCTGCAATGATTAGATTTTTGGTCAGTGGTCGGTCTTCCTTGTTGGTTGGTATCTCATGTTGGTTGGTATCCCATGTTAGTTGGTATCCCATGTTGGTTTGTCTTCTTTGTTGATTGGGCTTCCATATTGGTCGGGTTGCTTGTTGATCAGGAATTTGTGTCATGCTGACTTGAACTTATACTACATTGGATGACACGTGTTGGCTTGTAATTGGTACACATAAAGTGGTGAAATTTGGTATCAACAAATACTATGTATTAGATTCATGTTTGTGTGGTGATGATGATATGTGGGTTTCTACTTTCTAGATTAAATAAAGTATATAAATCTACCCACGTCCAATATAAGATCGAAAAATGAAACTAAAACTCATGGTTACTCACAAATATACGTTCTATTCTATAAATTTTCAAAAGATCAACTCTAATTTTTTTTAAAAACTGCATAGATAAATTTTGTGTTAACAAACGTAAAAGGACTTCTCTCTGTTTTAACATCATTTACTTAAAGGGCTTGTCTCTTAACTCTAACACATAAACAAACCATCATAATGTCATCAATAAAGAAATATAAGTAAAATATATAATGTACTGCATGTGACATAAATAATGGCTAATTATTATGCAAGATATAACCAACTACATATGTGAGAATACACTTAAACATTAACCCATGCAATGCTACCCACACATAATACAAGTCAATCACACTAAGTATTTAAAGTGACATAGGGTTTATCATTAATTTTCCATCCCTAAGTTATATAAAATCATATCTCATTTAAATATTGCATCGCACGAATGCCACTAGCTTTGCGGATAATTGTGTGCTTCCATTGGCATGTCCAAAGGAGTTCCTTACCCATCGACCTTAAACAAAACACATATAAGAAATGGGGTGATCATCACATTGTGCACCACTGATAGAGCCCATTACAAAACCCTTCTGATGGATCCATCCAACCGATCTTCACTCATCATGAATCGGTGACTAGTACATGTGATCTATGAGACTTTCAATTCTATCTTGCTGCAATCAGTCAGATGCATGGCCCTGTGTCCAATGTACGCCACTCCAGCCGACATATTTCTCAGGAGTTCGAGTATGTTTACCTAAATATAAATTCACATATATATCACACAATATATGCAAATACCAATGGGATAACGCATATTCTAAAGTGTACTCTGAATAACAAAATCCTTGAATCATCATCAGAATTAGGTTTGTTATATCTCCAAATAATGTCGAACATATATATGGAAGTAGGATACCACGTTCACTCAAGCGTACCCTAAATCATTAAAATACATAAGCACCGGATTATTTGTAACACTTTTATTTTATTAACTCTTAAACCTTATTAAATTTGACACTATTTTATTGCGCTCTAAATTATGGGTATATTTATCTGAATATATATATGAACTCTCTCAAAATTGAATAATACATTTCCTCATTTAATTAGGATAATTCATACACTCAAACATACCCAAATATCTAAATCCCCACATCGTTGGATCCTCATCTCAATTAGGTTTACTATCTTTAGAAATCAAGTTAAATATATGAAATCAAGTATAATACCACGTACACTCAGTGTAACCTAAATAATCAAAACTCCTAAACACCAGATTATTCTTTACATTCTTTGCTTGATCAAATCCTAAGATTGTTAAATTTGACTCCTAGTTTTATTTGTCTCTACACTGTGAGTACATCCATTTCTATATATGCACACACTCTCATAACGTACATTTATGTTTTCTCATTTTCTATCAAGATCTGAATTAATATCCCAAACACTTTAACTTATTACTCTCTAATCTCGATATATACATAGGATCATAGGGTACCACTCACTTGCCCATTTAGCCATTTTAACCCATTCTTAACACCGGATGTAAGTGCAATAGTACATGAGTCATGTCTCTAACTAACATAACTATCCTTAAATTTAACCAAGTCTGATCCCTCTCTAAATTAGGTGTGGTAATCCTAATGGAATGTCCCAACTAAAATCACCAAATCCAACTTTCGATTTCGCTCACCGTTTGGTAGAAATATCATATCAAATCTAATCAAAATTAAAAAAAATAGGAAACGAGCGCCCATGCCTTCATATTTTGATTCTGCACAACCTAGAGAAATTTTCAAAGTCCTTCGAATGAGAAACACCTCGTTTGAATGAAAAAAAATACTTTGTCTGAACGTGAAAGACGTTGTGCTTCATCATAGCTACAAAAATTATCCCCAAAAATCCTCAAAAACTGCAATTTAAAGCAGGAAAAATACACAAACGAACATCTGTATCACCCCCGAATCCAGTCTAAACGATACTACTCATAACACGAGTAATACCTTACGACGTTAGTAAATTATTCAGTTAGTTATTTTACGTGTACATGCCCACAATCATATAATTAATATCACTAAATAATCATTCTATTATAAAAAACATATTACATGAAAATTTTAATTATCATATAAATTATGTCAATTTAATATTATTAAACCCCAAAAGTAATAACTAGTCTCATTTATTAATTTTTTTATCACTTAATCCATGAAAATATGGAAGATTACAATTAGCTAGTTTATAGTCTTGCAGCACGTAGTAGGAATACAAAATAGGCAATGCCATACTCCTTGATTAGTGATACCAAAATTGAGTTAAAATCTCTTGACCATCTTTAAGAAGGGTTAGTATTACCATGTAATATGAATAACTTGAATACAAAGAAGATTAATATTGGTAAATTGAGTTATGTAATGTGACTATTCTATTGAGGTAAAATAGGAGCTTTATTCTCCTAGTTTGTATCCACTCCGTTGAGATGGGTTTGACATGGTGCATAAGAGTTATCTTTACACCTATAAGTGTACGATGTAAATGCGTAATAAGATTTATATGATGGACAACATAAACCTTTGTTGTCGGAGCTTAAATTTTTCAATATCTAAGTCATTTTTAGTGGCTATTGTTGCTTTCATTAATATTTTGGTTGCATTTGTTTTTTCATCTGAATCTGAAGTCTGAATCTGAAATCTGAAGACTGACTCTGAAGTCTGAAATTTGAATCTGAAAAATATGTTTGTTTTTATGTCTGAATATACTTCTGAATGAATGTATTTAGACTGATTCGGACTTCAGATTCAGACTTCAGACATAACTTTACCTCTTAATCATTAAGAGTCAAATATAGCCGTTAGCCTCTTAATCATTTAAAAAAACAAACACTTTTTGATACCTCTTAAGTCTAAATGGTTCAGATTCAAACTTAAGAGGTAAAAACAAACAGGAGCTTACTGTTGGGATGGAATAAGTATATTAGAATCAATCTTGGAGTGATCTATTGCACCTATAAGCCTGAAAAATCTTTACGTTACTAGATGTTGGTCTCTCTTGGGATTCTAATAATTCCACTTTGGGACGAGATATTGGTTTTGGAGTTTGAGATCCAAACCATGTTAAGAAATTTGAAGTTCTAATTTGTTGACTCAGTGTTATAATGATCACTCGGTTCATTGATTGAAACATTAAAATAATTAATACACAAAAAATAATGGAAAAATGTATGGTACATGTGGTGCACCACATTGCATGTCTACGTAAGTGCAAGACAAATAGAAAAAATGGCTCATTATGTATATTTGAACTCCGGTTCTTAAATGTAGGACTTCTTATTGTGTCAAAATCGGATACCAAAGATGGGAGACTTGGCTAAATCGAAAATTAATTTAACACACTGGCGTACACACACCACCACCATCACAGCTCAGCAATAACTAGATTACTTTTCTATTTGAACACTCCTTTATCATTTTATATTACTTAAAGAGTAAAAATTTTACCCATCGTTGACATGAATTTTAGTGATATTTTTACTAAAGAAATGGAATTTTTGTATAATAAAATATTCAACATTTCAATGGTAAATGGTTATAATTTTTACCTTATAATCCTTAATCTTATTTTACTTTTTTCTAACATAACAATTATCCCGTCTCCCTTAAAATGATGGCAAAGATAAATCCTGATGTAGATATTTCAGAGTGAACATATGACTACTCTAATGCTAGGCATTACAAAATCACCTTCCACCAATTCTGACATTCAGATCAAAACCAAAAATAAAAAAAAAAAATCGCATCCATTTTTCATATTTAAAAAAAAAGGTTTAACTTTATTTAAACCTGGATTTTTTTCAAAAACAATTGTATTTCGTCGAAATCTATGAAAATAGCCATATACATCATAATACATACATTTACTTGTTTGTGTTTTTTTTTAAAAGAAAGGATATATATACTAGAGATGTGAATCAGAAGTAGAAAAATCGAGAAATCGAATAAAACCGGACAAATTGGATTGGCTTATGTCAATTTTTCTCCCCCTTGGCTCGGTTTCGATTCCCCAAAATTCAAAACCCATCTTCTCAGTTCGGTTCATAGTTCCGGCACAATCCCAAACCGAACCAAATCATAAATTCATCCAATCAGGAACTTAACCAAGAACCAGAACGAAACATGAACCGATATGATCCTAATATGTTTTTTAATTTATATATATATATAAAAAATTTTACTTTTTTTTCTTTAATTTAAAGGTGATATATTAACTTTAACTTTTCGGACTTCGTTTAAATTTATAATATTTGTTTATCGGGTCTTATTTATATTATATTTAAGGAAAATTTATTATTTAATTTATTTTTTAAATATATTTTTGAACCTGAGAATTGATCTGAACCAACCTAGTAACTGATGGTTCGGATTAGTTTGCTTTGATCGATTTGGTTCCGATTAAAAAAATATGGAACTTGTCAGCTCGGGCTCCAATTTTGGGTTCGTAGTGAAATCAAATCGACCCGTGCCGTGTGAACGCCTAATATATACTGTGTATTAGTTTAACGTTATGCATAAAATCTGACATAATTTTTTTTATACCTAATCATAAAAGTGTATGTGCACATATTAATAGTTCGAAAAATAAAGAATGTGTAAAGTTTCACCATAAACGATTTGGTTAAGAGATTGGTAGTTATTAAGGGTACGTTAAAAGTTTATCTTTTAGCAGATTTCATTAGAATGTCATGTTATGTGTAAAAAAGTAATAAATGTATATAACAAACTTATATAAATTAATTATTTGGTGTTTATTTTTATTTCTAATATACTTGGAATATCGAGCATTTTTTAAAGACCTAAACAATTAGAGTACAATAATATCAAGGCTCCTGATAACATGTGCCTTAAGGGCACACATTAAGATCCCAAAAATAGGAGGGACAGTGTTCCGGCATATATTTAAGAAAGAACAAATACTCACATGGACCTCTAATACATACTATTTTGAGACTCAAAATATGTGCCCTAAAGACACAAGTTACCATTTTCCTAAGATCAATTATATCAAATCCGAACATTGAAATACCAAGTAGAAATATTTAATGAAACTAGTTGTGCCCACGTGCGTTGCACGTGTGGCTGATTCCAGATATTTGATTTGACAGGTTCGTAATTTTAGAGAGGTGATTGACATATATAAACTAATTGATCTCGATTTTAAGGATATGAATTTAAATGGTATAGAGGGCTGAAAAATGGGGAGTGGTTGGAGGAAAGACTTATTAGAATGTCTGCAAATAAATAATGGAGTTTTATCTATAAATATATTTTATGAAGAGTTGGTTGTGGTGATTACTGGAATTTAATTGTTTGATTCTCATAGTTTGAAGTATATTGTGACTAATCTTAATTATATAATTATTCATCACTTTATTATTTCGTTTACTTTAGTTCATTTGTGATATTTAAAGACTACTTTATTTATGAATAAGGTGTATTGCAAGAAAGATCATAAATAAAATTATGATTACGTTGTATGTACATATGCTGTCATTAACCAAAATATGTGGAACTGAAATTACAATTTAATATTCATTATACATATTAAAGTAAATAAATGTAGTTACTCTATAAATATAAGACTTAAAATCTTTATTGTAGGCTTATTGATTAGGCAGATCACTACCAAGAATCTCATCATGCTTAGCAGTATGTATATTTATCAGATGTGTTTGGGAGTTCCCCCCGAACACTTCAGCAGAGCCTATTTCACCAAATATTAATAATGAAATTGAGTCTCCAATGAAGTGGTAAAGGGAACTCTAGAGGACAACTTATGTTTCTTCAATATTCTTAATTGTTTTGTTTTCTTGTTTACTACTATTAACATACCCTACTATTCAAAGTATGTTGATTTATTTATTTCAAGTTCTAAATATTAGCTTAAGAGAGGATACGAATGTAAAAGAATAAAAGCATGGGCAGTGAACGTAGTTCCAAATGTGTGTTATATGATAGGTAGAGAATATTTGTTACTATTTTTGTTACTAAATGTAGTCGTGACATCCACGAACCAAGCAGTAATATCTACATCTACTGATTGACATAATGGAGCCACTACATATCCAAATTCAGTGGTTGTTATCTCCATTTTAATAGAAGAAGGAAATTATTTGCCTATATTGAGCATTGTCATCCTCAAACAGTTGGAGGCTAATATTATAAAATCGAAATCTGATCGAATATAGCAAAAAAAAGAAACTAATGGGACTGAAGCAGTCCACATTGACCCTATAAACCCAACTTTGAACACTCATAAATCAGTTGAGTATTCCAACACAATAAGTACAGATATGACCAATGGAAAACTACAGGTTACATCGATTTATATAAAACCACAATAACATAGTTCATAAGTTAATTTAGTACAGTTATTATTAATTGCAACCAAAAATTGTAAAATGAATTCATACTAATCAATCTAGACTTCATGGAATTTTGGTTGGGATTTATTTCTTCATTTAAGGATTTTTTAAAACTAAGGTTAAGACGATCAAGATTTCATTTCTTTCTTCGTTTGTCCATATAATAAATAAAAAGGTGGAGTATATAAGATTACAGAGAGATCTCAAACCAGGGAAAAACTGATGCAGTTTTGAATTTGTCCAAGGTATGCCCAGGCCCACGTCTAACAAAGCTTCATATGTTTCGATTCGCCTCAAATCGGGTGAGGCTCCTTCATTAAGGCTTATGCATTGCGGGCGTAGGCGGTAGGCTGAAGCATGGCTTATGCTCACCTCATTATACATTTCAGATAAAGTACAAAATTTTAATGAATGTGATTCGTCACATTTACGTTACAATAGATGTTTATGTCCTATGAAGGATTTTTTCTACTATCATCTAGTCAATGACACATAGTTTTATCGAATCCTATATAAGAAAAACTATCTCAATTATTTGGCTTAGGATAAAGAGGTGAATGTCTATTCTAGCCCATAAAACAACACTGGCAGACGTTTCTTTTTCGTTTTTGGGAACATAAGACAATCTTATATAGATCAGTTTTTCGTCAACTGGTTTCCAATTGGTCCTAAATACTATTGGATAGGGAATGCAAGAAATTTGTACTTCGTTTCAATCCCCTAATACCATTAACATATCCTTGGAGTCAACTTCTATATTGATAGTTCACCTATAGGACTGAGATCCATCGTAAATTAGGACTCCAAGAAGAATGAATTTAATTTATGGAAGGCCTATAATTTTATTCTGAAATTTTCAAGTAGATTAGTATCTTTATTCTTTTTCCTATCACCTTGTATACATTTCAAAATCAATACAATAACAATAATAAAACCTAATTACAGCTTGATGACATGTCAAATGAATGGCATTAAAGACATGAATACGTAAGTTTTAAGTTAAAAAAATATAATGAAATATTTTTGAAAAAATTAGATTAAAAAATATATATTTGGCTAATATAAAAAAAAATTATGTGTGAATACGTAAGTTCTTGCATCAAAGCCATTTTAAACTTAGTGGTCCTAAAATTCCACTCACTGAGTACCGAATTGCTCCAAAAAAGCCCACCAAATAATGAATCATCACATTCTTTGATTCTTTTGGTTCATAGGTTGTTTCATTCATCATGATATCAAAACGTTAAATATGTATACTGCAATGAATTAATTTTGTTTATCCAAACAATTTGTTATTCATTAGTTTATAAAGATTTGGGTATCTACTTGGTTCTACTATATAATTTGTTATACATGCGTAGTTTGTGTTTCATACAATTCAATTGATATGATGTAATTTGTTTCCTAACTCTTTAATTTTTTTTTCTTTTCCATAATAAAGAAAAAAAAGCTACAGATTACAAATTGTAAAGCGTATGAATTTTTTTAGCTCATCTACATATTTCTTCAATTGGTTTCATAATGGCTAGTAAATTAAATAAAAAATGATAAGTAAATTCGCAATCATACATTAATCAATTGCAATTACCTCGTAAATAAAATTAAGATTCCTTCACTATGAGATTGAAAGTCCAAAATTCTATAAGAAATATTGACAATATCCTACAAAAATTCAAACGAAATATATTACCATCTCGAATATAAATTGTACGAAACAGTTTCAATATGGTATTAAGTACTTCACATACCACGTAAACAAAAGTAAAATTCCTTCACTCTCAGATTCACAATTCGAGCTTGTACCACCAATGTTGACAATACCCTACAAGAATTAACAATTACTTACGAAAAAGTGAAATGATAACAATTTCTTACGAACTATCAAATTACATTCCTACTACTGTTAACATACTTGTAAAGAGTAAGAACATCGTATTATATAAGAATGATAATAAACTCCAAAAGTAAATAGTTGTCTTAGTGACATCAACTAATGTATGTAATAGTGAACTTCCACCATACAAATTTTTTTTTTGTTATCATGAGTGAAATTTTCGTAATTAGAAATTATATAATAATAACAATATACCATAAATTTATGTACTTGTCTTATCAGTAGTACCAAAATATTGAACTTCCACCTTGTGAAAATAATAAAAAAAATTATTACCATGAGTGAAATTTTCGTAATTAGAAATTATATAAGAATGACAATAAACCATAAATTAAGTATTTGTTTTAGTTCCATCAACTATTGTAGTAGTGAACTTTGACCTTGCGAAAGTAATAATTTTTTTTAAGGGAAAATACTCTTAGGTCCTTTACGAACAAATTTTATACACTAAAGGAATTTTGACAAATTTTAAACACTTAGGTCCACTAATTCCCTTCTTGTAGAAGTCCACGCTAGTGGCATAACAAATGGACCTAATTGTAAATTCTCCTTAAATGTTTAAAAATTGTTACCAAGGGACCTAATTGTAAATTGTCCTTTTTTTAACATGAGTGAAATTTTTGTAAGTAGAAGAAAATCACAAAAAATAAGCACAATCTTTAGTACTGAAAAAGTTTATATCAGTATGCACAATTTTCAAATTATTAACATTTAAAACAATAGGCATATGCGAATGCATATAATTGCTTTAAAATTAGCATTTAATTTAGAATATGTAATAAGTACACATATCTAAAAACATGAAAAAAAATGAAAATGGAAAATACAAACTCTGATCACAAATGAGAGACAAAATTCTTCAATGAGATATATATAATTATAAAATTTATGTAATTGTCTTAATCTTCAAATTAACAAATGCATACTTTGCTGGCATAATAAAAAATTATAGACGGAATTAGGAGTATTGACCTTAATTTTGGCAGAAGAAATGATAGCAATGAAACAAAGAAAAACAAAGAAACGATGAACTTTCAATTAAATAGTTGTTTGAGCTTCCATTTGTAAAGATGAATTTCTAGGGTTGAAAAATGAATGTATTTTGATGGTTGATATGCGTGAATGAATAATAGAGAGATATGATGCATGAATGTGAGTGAATTGGAGAATGAAAATTGAGGCAATTGAATTTGGATTTCCTGGGTTGGAACATGAATGTATTTGGATTCTTGGTGTGTGTGAATGAATATGAGAAATATGAGATGAAATGAACCTGATTATTTCGTAGGAGCCAATGAGTTGAGAAAAGATATGTTGACTATTATTAAGGGTATAATAGAAATTTTAAATTTAATGAGGGTAGTTTAGTCTTCTAACCATCGAAAAGGAAGTTCCCTCTTTTTAAGTAGTAGAGATAGGGTGGCTAATGTGTGTAAGGACGAAATAATAGGACCAACCCGTTACACACGTGGAGTGGACTTTCAAGCCATTCTTTTTGTCATTTTTACATTTTTTTCATTAATACAAACCAGACAAGACACTTTTCATTAAATCTCTAGTTCAGAATTCCACATGAATTCACAAAAGCCGTGCAATGTGGAGTATAAATTTAGGTCCATCCAAGTTGTGATTGTTGCTAGATCTTGACGAGGAGATTTTAAATATATAAATTTTGTGAATTTTAGATTTGTAGATTTTAAGTTATGAACTTTTAAAAATTTAACCGATCTTTTGTGAAAAACGAGGTAGTTAGGTGTCCAAGATATTTTTTGAATATGTTAGGTCCCGTTTGGTTCTATATTCAGAAAACTCGATTTAAACGTTGTTTTTAAATACAATTTTAGAATTCAGTTTTTTTTGTTTATAATTATTGGTGGGAGTTTGGTAAACTTGTTTTTAAATACAGTTTTTTGAAAAATTGACAAAATTGGCAAACATGTATATATATATATATATATATATATATATATATATATATATATATATATATATAGATATGTGTGTGTGTGTGTGTGTGTGTGTGTGTGTGTGCGTGTGCGTGTGCGTGTGTGTGTGTGTGTCTATATATAAACACGTACATAAGACTTTCATACATACATAAATGCATACATACATACATGCATACATACATACATCATAAATTATATACATGTATAATTAATATCATGTATTTTTATGTATATTTAATGAGGTATGTTGAGGAGTTTAACTATATATATATATATATATATATATATATATATATATATATATAGACGTATGAAACTATATATAAGTGTCATGTATCTATTGATATTATTATTTAACTTTGTATTATTCCATATGTAATATATATTTTTTATTTATAAGAGATTTGTGTATTATGTATGTATATTATATATTAAGGTATAAATGCATTAAAATATTAAGAATGAATAATTTTGAGTTGAAAAATAAAAAAACAGAAGTTATAAAACACCCTCAACCTGTTTTCGGATAAACTTGATTATAGCACATAAATATTATAATTCAGTATTTAAAAAGAGGTTATCAAACGCAAATTTTTATCAAAATGGTATTTAAACACAGAAACAGAATTCTAATTTCAAACCACGCAGGCCTTAGTCATTTTAATACGTTGAATTAATAAAATAAATTTTTTGACACTATTAATTCAAGCGAAAAGACCCATTGCATTATTAACAAGTCAATAGCTCTTATTAGTTATTACCCCCATTTGTATTCATAGAAAACTTTACGCAAGAAGATTCATTTTCACAAAGAAACATTAGTTCCTGAGGTAAACATATAATCAATTGCCTAATTTAAAAGCACGTAGATAAATTTTGAACTAGTGTTACACAAAAAGAAAAAAAAGAAATAAAATTACAACAAAGCTTCTACAAGATTTGGTGGAGTAGCTCTATAATTTACTATCTTCCGTATCACAATAGGACAATTTTAAAATATGAATGTATGTAGCATTTTGCTTTGACAAAATACATTTTGCATAGGTAAAATTTTAATGTTGCTTAGAATGACAACTAGCAAACTCCCTAGGATTTGAAGTGTTGTGTGACCTATGGGGACTTTGCATGACATGTCACATGCAGCGTCACTAGTAAAAAAACGGAAGGAAAAAAAAACTTTTGAAGAAACTTTAATTATCGTGCAGAAAATTATTTTGATATGTAGAAATTAGCCCAATGGTTATGTTAAATTGCGAACCATTTACTTAATATGTAAATATTGGCCATTATGAATAATTGTTTGGATGTTATTTTTACGGATATCTTATTTTTAAATTTTCTTTACAATAGTTTAGAGATGGTATTGCAATTAGCACAATTATAAATTTTAGTAAATTAAAATTCACATCAATTTGTCCACTTCAATGTTAAAAATGTGAACTTAGATGACAAAATAATCGTACTAGAATTTCAGAATATGTCCATGGCTGAGTGTTTATTTTCATTTTTGGCTAGTCAAAGTGTTATTTCTTATTTTTGAGTATTCAATGTGTGATCTTGATTAACATCCTATATCTTTAAGGGTGCGCATTATATGTAAAATCTGTTATCACAAACCTAAGAGAGTTTATATTTGCTAACTTTTAGTATTTTTGATTTCTTGCCATGATGGCTTATCGTGTTTTTCTCTATATATTACATAAAAGAATATTTATTTCATCTCTATGTTATGTCACACTTTAGTGCGAATTAAATGCAAGATATACGTGTTGTCCATAAACACACTCAATAATATATTATTAGTATGGGTGTGAATTAAAGAATCAACAATTACGGATACAGAAAAATAGACGTATAATTTAGATATGACAAGCACTCCGCTACCATTTGAGCTGAAATTAGATTGAAACTATATTCAGTTATTTTTGAAATTGTGATAAACACGTTTTAGCCCCCAAAAACCTTTCTTTTGTCAATCATTTGTAAGTCAATTTTATAGTCGTAAAAATGGCTTATTTATCATCCAGAGGAAGATAATATTAGTTGCTAAGTCAATGGTTGAAGACGCTGTAGTACAAATTTTGATCAAAATAATTTCCCAAAGAACATGTGCATTGTTAATCTGGGTGTAACACCTCCTATTTTTTAGCATTTATTAATTAATTAATTCGGTTAATTTTAAATTACTTGTGTGCCGCAATTTAATTGAAGTAATTATTATTAATATTTATCAAATATTAATCTAATGAGTAAACGATTAATATTGATGAGATTTCAATTCTACTAAGTGAATAGTAACAATTTAATTACGTCATAACGAGCGATAGTGACGTGGCATTAATTTATCTCAATCGGGAGTCGAACATAGACTATATTGGGGTCGAGATAAGAAAATTTAGTAAAATAATTTTGATGGCAATTCTGAGTATACGATTGACTCCGAATGGGTCGAAATAGTCGGAAAAGAGTACCTAGGTGTAGTAAATGGGTCTTGGGGCATTTTTAGGGGTAACCGAGCTCACATGGGAGTGTTTGGTCGCTTTTAATAAAGCCCACAAGCCTAAAAACGGGATTTACATAATAAACCCTTAAAGTAAGAGGGTAGGACAACCATAACTTATTTAAGAAACCCTAAGTAAGTAGAGGAGAGAAGAGGGAACAATTAGAGAAACCTTGGGAGCCAAAATCAAGAACAAGTGTGGGCAAGATTCATCAAATCATCATCATCTACACTAAAGGATTCAAACCTTACTAACCCTTAGGAAAGTGGTTAATCTTGCTTTTAAATTAATTGCACTTTTCAATTCATATCATAGTGGGTGTGATAAGATGATATGGTTCTTGGGTTTGTTGACATCTAAATTTAGGTTTCTATTAATTTTGATTTAAAATCCGTAGAGGATTTAGAAATTGATTTATTAACCTTAAATCTGTGTGGGTGTTTAATTAAGATTTGGAGATCTTTTACTCTTAGGTTTGATGTTAATTTGTGAGAGTTGCAGTATAAAATATTGGAGCAAAAGGTATTTAAAGGTTTTTTTAATGGCGGATGGTTAGAGCAGCAAGGAAGGAAGGGAGTAAACCAGGGTCATTTGAACGACCTGGTTTCCATTCAAGCGACAGTCAATGTCATTTGAACGATAGTTCAGTCATTCGAATGAGATGTTTTATCCGTAAGCCTTTTCTCCTTCCCCTGTTTTGGCATTGGGTTCTGTTTTAGAAGGATTTTGGTTATGGGTCTTAGTATTTACGTGTGACTTTAAGAGTTACAGTTATGGATTTGGCTTTTGTTTGGAAATGATAATGGGAGAATTAAGAAAATAATACAAAGGGGAAATTAAGGATGTAATTGAGTAACTTGAAAACCTTAGATTAATAAGTGTGCAAAACTTATTAACGAGAATACTGAATAATAATTTCTGAATATTGTATTTTGATCAAAGTGAGTGAGTACAGATATATTTGTTGAGTGACACCAATGTAATAAATTAATTAATACGTAATTAATTAAATTTGAGTCGGAATATAGACTGGGGTATAGTTTGGGCTAGTGCTACGAGTCCTGTGCACGGTATAGTGTGAAAGTATATATATATATATATATATATATATTATTTGTTTGTTTGTTCATAAATATCACTAATTAGATGTTTGGTAAACGCATACCCCTTTAGTGTTATCATAGGAGGTTGCACGATGCGGGTGAATCCCCTGGCTTGAGGAGTAGGGTGAGTATAGTTCCCAGGTCATAGAGTCCGTAGTAAGGGTGAGACGTTTTGGGTACGATTCGGTCTCATTTTTAGAGGTAACTATGACCACCTCCGCTACGTTTATTTTGTTTCATTAATTCGGGGAGCTAACTGGGTCAGGGTGTTTGGGTGGATGAGTATACCTGGATTGATAGCATTGTAGAGAACATCCGGTGAGTGTCTACTTGGGAAGATGGTTATATATTTACGGCATGTGTGTAAATGTTGTAATATGATGATACGTATATATAGTGAAGATATTTATATACGGGTAAAAATACAAGATGTGAATTGTATTAATAATATATAACTTGTGAGAATGTTATATGGTCTCAAAGGAAAATAATGATTAATAAAGTTAATGTGATGAATAACTTATAAATCATATATTAAGCATACCCATGTTAGATTAGAGTGCCAGTAAATATATTATCAAGAAACAGTCACGTGGTAGAGGACTAGGTGGGTTATGTAGAGAAATGTTAGATGTGCACAATAGTTATGGGTTGAGCCGTTCCTCAAGAGAGTGCAGCACTAGCTTTAATATGAAGAGCATTCATGAAATTTAATTTACTGGAATATAATTCACTTGCTAAATATTTTCAAAATGTTTTGGGTTCTAAACCTTGCTGTCAAGTATTTTTCAAAACCTTTTAGGCATCCAACCACAGGGTACCAGAATTATTTCTATTTCAGGTTTACGCAGCTGCAGAATATGTGGGTGTTACAGGAGTTTGAATTAGATGCCTCTTTCATTCATGACTAGTTTTGAAATTTTATTCTCAGTTGTATATTCGAGCATGTTGCTCACTGCAGTTATTTAGTTCATTTCAATTCAGGTTATATGGGATCTATTTTATACCTGTCAGATTTATTTTAGTTTGGATGTTTTTAGTCGATGTTTATTCGAATAGTATTTGGATTCAGATATTTGTGAAATGCTTAGACTCTATTATATTTTGATGGTCCTATTTAGTCTCTTATGTAGTTAGTGACTTGGCTTTTAAAAGACAAAGTTTTGATACATGTCTAATTAATTATTATGTGGTTAGTAATTAATAAGTTTTCGACAGTGATGCTAAGAATGAACCAGATGGAAATCCTGGTTAATTTGATAAAGGCCCGGCAGGGTGTTATAGATGGTATCAGAGCATCAGGTTCTAGTGTCCTTAGGATATGTGAGACTTTTCACGTTTCAGCTTAGCATTCTTTGATATACAACCTTATGATAGGATTGTTGTATTCCTTTACGTATGCAACTTACGTTCTCCCGCTATTATGTATAGTTAATGTGATTTATATATGATTTCGGTTGAGTGTGGAAGATCGAACATTGTAGAACGACGAGCGTGGTATGTTTGAAGGATTCTAGGAGGTAGGACTCAACAGAAGACATAGAGTATTCTGGGGACAGTGATGCGATAGGAGTCACCATGATTATTGTTCAAACATTTGAAGTTGGAATAATCGCTGTGGATCAGTAGTTACCCTACGAACTGCCGTGAAGGATGGTGGCACCAAGTTAAACCCCAAGTGTAGACGACAAGGGCCAAGCGTCGAAGAAGTTTTTGTTTTGAAAGAACAATCCGTTAGAATTCAAGGAAGGTGCAGAAGGGTGATTTACCAATGGATGGAGAACATCCAATTGGGATCACATATGGGGAGTGTAGTGACCCTTAAGTCAAAATTTCGAGCAAATATGTTGTCTCATAGAAGCAGCGTAACGCGATGGGAGTGAGCCACCATAGCCATAGGAAAAATTACCATGAATAATGAGAAATTTGGGGTGAGGATTATTACAAATCCTCTCACCAGAGATTAAATAGAGAGGTAAGGGAGATTTCAGTAATTTTCCAAAAAGTGTTGAATAGTGGTCGGATGTGAACGAAAAGTTGACGAAATTCACAAACTTCGTAATCGATGATGTTAATACCGTTTGATATCGATTTAAATAGATTCATAAATTTCCAAGTTAACCTTATTTAATCGGTGTAAATATTAAACAAAATTAATTCAGTCCCTAAACATGCAACTACGTGTGTGTGTGTGTGTGTGTGTGTGTGTGTGTGTGTGTGTGCGCGCGCGTGTCAAACCATCATAAATGAAATTGCTAACTCAAAAATTTCAGGAAAAATTCCTTTCAGGCAAAAACCTCTTTTTCACTATGAAATAGTAAATCGCAACTTACAATAATTACAATGAAATCTGCAATGAACTCCCACAAGAATCCACAAAGGCACGCATTCTTGGGTCAGCAATGGAATAGCCGCAGTAGTCCACACGAACACGTAGTCCGAATCAGCGAGGAACACCCTCGAGCACTCCCAAATGACACATAATCGTTAGCCATAGATTACCATCTCTGCAAGAGAAAAAACTTCAACAAAATTGTATCTTGAGTTCCAAAACAATTCACATAAACACTACACCAACCTAGGCTATTGGTCACGAACGTTATCCCTGACTAGGAGGTGTGGGTCGTAGATTTAATCTGTGACCAAATCAGGCGTGACCAATTTCTGTAGTCAAGGCCCAACTCGCTGACCCAATGTTTGGTCACGGACTTATCATAGTCACAGATGTCGTCAGGACCCATAGCCCTAACCACTTTTGCAAGACTGGTCATGGCCCAAACTCGTGACCATCACGACTTATAGTCGTGACTATGTTCTGTGTACAATCCAACTTGGTCACAACTTAAAGTCGTGACTATTATTCTTACGATCAATATTCATCAAGGCTGTGGATCGTGACTATGTTTACTGTGTCATGGCTTTGGGCCTTGACGAGCTTTTAATAATAATAATAAAAATCCTCGAATTGGGAGGCTAATCGGTCAGTTGCTGCAAGTTCTCCTTGGCTAACCTAGCGAAGGTCCCATGCTCTTAAATTGGATGTCTCGTGACCACGCGGTCACGAGACCCGTGTAAGCATTCTGAAATCTGTGTCGTGCTCTCAAACTGGGGGTCCCGTGACTATAGGGTCGGTTCGTACGGCCTGTGTTGATCCCGAGTGAGGTGTTAGAGCCGTCCACAGGGACTTTTGGGGGGTGTTGTGGGGTTTCATCCCCCGATGACACATTTTCAAGCCAAAGTTTGGATATTATCTCTTTTGGGTCGTACTCTCAAATCGATGGTCCCATGACCATGTGATCGATTCGTACTGGATATAATGGACCTATGTGAGATGTTGGCACCGCCCAGGGGGCCATTTTGGGGGGCGCTAAGGAGTTTCACCCCCCGATGACACGTTTTCAAGCCTAAATGTGGATATTCTCTATTTTGGGTTGTGCTCTCAAATCGGGGATGCATGACCATGCAATCGATTCGTGCGGGATACGTTGAACCCATTCGAGGTGTTGGCGTTAGCCACGGGGCCGTATTGGGGGCGCTAAGGGGTTTCTCACCCCTAAAGGCACGTTTTAAATCCAAAGTGTGGATATTCTCTATTTTGGGTAATGATCTAAAATCGGGGGTCCCGTGATGACGCGGTCGGTTTGTACGGGCTATGTTGGTCCGGAGTGAGGTGTTGGATCCACCCACGAGACCATTTGGGAGGCGTTTCGGGGTTTCGTCCCCCCCGATGATACATTTTCAATCCTAAGTGTGGATATTCTCTATTTTGGGCCATGCTCTCAAATCGAGGGTCCCATGACCACGCGATCGGTTCGTAGGGGCTACATTGGACCCGTGCAAAGTGTTGGCACTCATCAGTCTTGTTTGCTTTTTCCCTGGATATGGATTTGGAATGTCATTGCGGTCAAACTTCGAGTATCAAAATTCCTGAAATCACTTACAAAACTTGTTAAAAATTCAGTATCGTGGCAAATTCGGGTATCAATATAATTTCTAGTGTTGAAACGGTTGTCGTGAAAACTCGCAATTCCAATTTTTATTAAAAAATCTTTTTGTGTTTTTTTCTAAGTTTAATAAATAGTTTAAAGGGAGAGAAATGAAAATTTAAGTGACTAAAATGACTACGAAAAATTGAAATGTAACCGAGTTTAGAATTTATGAAAAGAGACAAGAGGTGGGATTACACTGCGTAGTTAAATTAATTTAATGTCCTAATTATTCAATTGAATAGTTCGAAATAATATTGAATTTAAAACTTTACTCTCGTTACAATCCTAAATTCAATTTTATCTTGTTCAGCAATTAAATCAGATTTTGTCACTTCATATAAAAAAATTTAGATTCATAATTATTTTTATAAATTGTCCGCTAAGATCAATTCATAAAAATTAATACGGATCCTTGAATTGCACAAAGAGAATTAATACTTGAATTTAAATTTAAACCTATCTCTATGTTTCATTTAAAAATCAAATATCAATTTTTAACATTAATTTATTAACTCTCGTTATATAAATTACTGTGTGATTTTTCCTAATTTAATCAGCCTAGAACGCATCAAAGAACAATTACTGAATTAAACAACTCAACATACACGCTTCATCCCACCCCTTAAATGGGTTATTTAGCCAGACATAATTAAAATTTCAGCACAAACACAATTGAATAACAAGAAATTAAAGAATAAGAGAAAGAAATACAATACGCAATAATTTCCTGTGTCAACTGTGTGCATGAACACGCGTCCCAAACTCGTCACAAAAATTCGACTAGATTAGAAAAATAAAAGCAAAAACTGAACCTATAAATTATTTCTAAACCTAAACTAATTTTTTTTATGATTTTTCTAATTTTTTTTGTACCCTCTACAGTATCTTTTTTTCTTTTTTTCTATCTCTAACGTTCTTCTCTGTGCAGATATGAGACCCCTCTTAAATCAGATGCTCCTACAGATTTTTATAGCCCGCGATGCTTTGTTTAGTGTAGATTTTTGGGATCTTGAGTTTGCCAAGTCAAGGATTTGTACATGGATTTGTTGTGGCATTTAGAGGATGAGATAATTTCGATTTTATGGGATTTGAGATGGAGTTGGCAGGTGGGTTTTCGGTTTTGGGTGTGGGACGAACTCGGGTCAGTCGCTAGTGTGCCTCGGGTTGGGGATTTATGGGTTGAGGGAGGTCCGGGTTGTGGTGGAGCCTGGTTTTGCGATCGGAGTAGGTTGGTATGGGTTTTTTTGGATCGTGGGTCATGCCCGAAATCATGGGTTCAGGTCCGACCGGGCTTGGGGTTTCGAATTTTGGCAGCAGGGATTGAAGTGGGTCTCACCACTAGGTTTTGTTGTTGGGTTTTATCGAGATGAGTTTTGATTATGGTGGATTTAGGTTATGGAGGTGAGAGCGAGAGAGGAAGTGTGGGACGCTGAAGATGATGGGGTTGGATTGGGTGGGTGTATGGTGTATGGTAAATGGTGTGTGGGTGAGGGAGTATTAGTGTCTATATGAGTGTATGGATATAAGTGAATGTGTTGTGTGTGTTTAATTTGGACCCTTAAATAAAATAACACTACCTAAAAAAATAAAACTAGACTAAAATCTAAAAATAAAATTATAATCTATTACTACGAGACTCAAAAATAAAAAGAAATAAAAAAATAGAAAAATAAAACTCTATAAAAACTAAAAGTCCTAACTAAATGAAATAAAACTAAAAACTAAAAAAAAATCTTATAAAAATAACTTCCTAAACACTAATCCTTAAAAAAAATAAAGATTAAAAAAATATAATAAAAGTAAAAAATCAGAATAAAGAAATAAAAAATAGAAAATAAATCCTAGAAAATTCTAAATAAATCTAAAATAAATCCTAAAAATAAAACGACTAAAAATAAAAATCTTGAAAAATAATAAAGGTACAAATTCAACACACACCGATGATATGCCCTATATGTACCCAACAGCTCAGAGGCACCAACCTCGGCCTGAGAGATGGCCGAGGTTAGAAGGGCCCTGTTGGCGACCAGCGGTGTCGTCCTAAGCAATGTCGGCCATGTCCGACGTTACTAGTTGCCTCGCATTCAAGTAACAGCTGAGGTCCTCATGGTCCATGCAGATAGTAATACATCAGGCCGGCATTGCGCCTACACCATACATCAACCTCGGTTGGGAGTAAGCCGAGTAAGCAGAGACTACGCAATCATCATAATCAGCCTCGGTTGGGAATAACTCGATGTTCGTACTACTCCGCCATTACCTCGGCCCAGGTCGACATTACAACTCCACTTTCCTTACCTCTGCTCATCCACTGAGCCAAGATCATCGCTGATAACCTCTGATCGAGCAGTTGCTCGACCTCACCAACCTCGTACTCTTCTAGGCCGAGGTTGGTATAACTCGAGGACAGCCGAGCTTCTACACGTTCTTGTATAACTTAGAACACGTGGAAAAATCTGTTATAACTGAATTATTCCCACCACGTGAGGGAATATTGATGTCATCATTACTTAGTTGAGAATGAACATGTGTCATTCTCATACTGGTTCGATGCTCATGCACATGCTCATTGTATGCTTGGCGGGTAAGCACTATATATGTAGAGGTCACCCTCTACCTTGAGGGAGGAACAGAAACCTAGTTGAAACTCTATTATTTTACACAGTAGAGAGAGAAAGCTTGAAAGATTGTATCCATGTCCACTAGTTCCTTCATTCAGTGATATTACTCATACACACTCACAGTGGACATAAGCAAGATTGGTTGAACCACTTATATTGAAGTGTTCATCCTCTTCTCCTCACCTCCTTCTACATATATACATATATATATATTCTCCAGTTCTGCCATTGTTATCACTTACTTGAGCTTGTCAACACCTTATCTGGTGGTGCTGTTTCCAGCATCATCATTTGGCGCCGTCTATGGGAACGAGAAGCTGTCTCTTTCAATCTTTTCTGCACAACCTCATCGGAGACTCTGGTGGTGAACCAGGCCTCACCCCTTATGTGGAGCTGTTTCACCATTGGAAGAGGTACATTAAGGTACAAAGATCATTTACTCTACAAGCTCTTTTGTGTTAACTCATGACACTGGAATTACCGCCACCTCTTCCACCACCTGGTGCTGGAGGACCTAGTTCCAGCCAGGCACCGCCTCAGTCCTAAATGACGAAAGTAGCAGCAGCCTTGAAGTCTTTGGATGCAATGCAACACGCAATGAAGGATCAATTTGCATAACTCAATCAAAATATGATGAGACCACCTGGGGTCTCACCGAAGATGATTACTCCGGCGGCTGTTCAGCCTCATCCTGATGCTAGGGGACCACCCCAGGCACCTTGAAAAGACAAACCCACACCTCAGCGGAGGAGGGACGTTCATGACCCTCTGGGGAGGCAAGGACACCCTTGCCCTGAGGATAGGTATGATGATTTGGAGGAAGAAGATGCTTCAGAAGATTGTTGGGAGCCATATGAGGTTTCAAATAACACAATACATCCTATCCAGCAGAGCCGAGGTCGTGGAGGCAGAGGAAGTGAAGAATCCCAATAAAGAGGGTCAGCTTGTGATCGATTAAGCAGAGGGTCAGCCTTTGAGAGGCTCGACCCAGTAAATGACCGGCGATACAGGTTATTCAAGTCGACAAGTGTAGTCGGCTCACAAAGGAAAGAGGGGCAACGTCAGTCTCATCAAGGCCGACCTAACATAGGACGAGGTAGAGATCAGGAAGACGTCAACAACCGATGTTGTGCTGCGACTGGGGAACCCTCAGTCCACCACTTGGAGGTGGCTGGGGATAACCTCGTCCAGGCCGACGTTGCAAGACCGTGGAATGAATCCATCCAACGTCTTGAGGACAAGATATGAGACCTCATCAAAACCCGGGACCCACTGCAAAGAGGTTTCTCAGAAGACTCTCCGTTCGTGTCTAAGATAGTGGGCTTCCCTACCCCTACCAAGTTCAATCCTCCTACGGTATCTCCCAAGTATGACGGTAGCACCAATCCTATACATCATATTGATAGGTACCAGTCTGTGGTAGACATTTACTCAGTATCAGATGAGATGAAATGTAGGGCCTTCTTCGGGACTTTGACGGGAGCTACACATATCTGGTTTACCTCTCTTCCAAAGAACTCAATAGAGAACTTTAAGGGTTTGGCTGAACGATTCATTCACAACTTCTGTTTTGGGGTAAGTCCTCAAAATAAGTCAACCCATTTTTGTATGTCAAGCAAGGCAAGAACGAGAACCTAAGGGACTACATTGCTAGATTCAACAAAGAAAAACTCAAAGTTGAAGACTACGAAGAGAATATAGCCATGAACGAACTCATAGGAGGTCTACAGAAAGGGAAGTTAATGTGGAAACTTGCGGAAGATCCTCCCAAGTCCATGACAGAACTATTGGAAACTGTTGGCAGGGTCATGAATGCTGAAGAGGCCATGGCTGCAAAATACGAGGATAAGAATGGCGATAACAGTGGGAAGTTCCAAAGAAATAAGGATGGAAAGAAGAGATCAGTCGATGATAATTTCGCACTCTATACCCCTCTAATTGTGAGCTGTGAACACATCCTCAATGAGATCAAGAATGATCGATCGCTGAGATGGCCAGAAAAGCTGAAGGCTCCTCCGCATAAGAGGAACAAGAACTTGTGGTGTGAGTTCCACCAAGACTACGGACATGTTACAGACAAGTTCTTGGCCTTAAAGGATGAGATTGAGAAGATGTTGAAATCCGGTAAGTTGAGGAAGTACGTTGATGGACCTAAAAAGAAGAGAAATGACAGATGTCGTGACGATACTGCAGCAAGAAAAGATGATGACTCGGAGGGTGATGATGAGGATGATCCAGACCTCCCATGAAAAGATAATAATGCCCCGGTGAAGAGAGTTAGTATGATCTCCTTTGGTGTTAACACTATATACGGAGGACTCTCAGGGGTGGTTCTAAAGTGGTTGACCAAAAAGATCATGTGGCGGAGGCCAATTTAGTTACCAAGCCAGAAGTTGTAAATCTGATGTCTTCTGAAACCAAGCAGAAGAGAAAGAAGGTGGACATGGACAATCTCATAGTTGGGTTCTCCCAACTCGACTTCAAAGGCATCCTAGCCCCACATGATGACCCTTTAGTAATCATAACAAAGGTGCATGGATGCGAGGTATAGAGAATCCTCGCAGATGGAGTAAGTTTAGCAGATGTGATGTTCTGGCCCTCCTTGAAAAGCCTTGGCCTTAGCAGAGCTAGGCTGGTACCCTATCATCATCTGTTAATGGGCTTCAACGGTGAAAAGGTCCATCTGTTCGGTATGTATGAAACGGACGTACGAATGGGCGATGAGTGGCCTAAGAGGTTAACCCGAAAGATAATTTTTTTCGTCATGTACGAAAATGTCTTCTCGGCCTATAACCTCATTATAGGAAGAGTAGTTGTGACAACCCGAATATAATTATGATAAATTATATTTAAATCACACTTATCTTATGTGATATGAATAATGTGATATTAGTATATCTAATGTTAAGTGATTATGTTTATTATAATCCTACTTGCTTAAATCATGAAAGGTCGAATTATTTACGAACACAAAATTTTGTTGTTTTCGATAGAAAGGTTCCTGTTAGAGACTAGTTTTGACCTTTATAACATTATAAATGACTTGAGGTGAACACTAGATAGTTGTAGACATGTGAGTTAGGGTTTTAACACAACAAACGGATCATCAAATGGATGCCCGAGTAAAGAGTTATACCGAATTTACGAACAAGGGGCAATTTGGTCAATTCCCTTTAAGTTGTATTTTGTCTTTTATTAAACCAAATGGTTTAATTTGATTGGTTGGCTTGGGAGGCAGCCTTGGCCGACCTTATACCCTTGAAATAGACTTATCCTTCATCCAAAATAATCCATGAAAGGGTTTTAGGCTTAAGGAAAGAGAAGGTAGAAGTTTAGGAAGAAAAGTGAGGAGAAAAAGTGTAGAAAAATTCGTAGAAGTTACGTAAAAAGCCCTGAAGGTAATCCTAATTACAATTCTAGGTATTTATCTTATATTACTTATTTATATGATATAAATCATCATAGGTTTACGAAAGTTTCAGCCCTTTATATGTATGTATGGTTATATGCAAGTTTATGTTAAGTTGAATGTAGAAACCCTTAAAATTGCTTTGTATTGAAACCCCTTGTATTCAAACTTGCATATCTATTTGTGTACTTACTATAATTGAGAAATTACAATTGAATATGAAATTAGACTCATATATTCATATCATATATGAAAATTAGAATTTATCTCCTTGTGGTTAGGCCGTAATGATGATTTCAAGTTGGTACATGGTTTCTGTTTTTATACTTCATTTCGGTATGCCCTGAGTTTAGTCAAGCTTTTGAGATAGCAAATGAAGTCAAACAATTATGAAACTTTAATTATGTACTATTAAGTATGTGTAATGAAAATGGGTTAAAAATCATTTAAAGTTATGCTGTAGAAAAATTATGAAAATTCTTGGAAGTTGAAGGAACAATAGAGGAGCTTGTAGGGAAGATTTCTTGTGTTGTAGAGAAATGGTCATAACTTGCCCTAGGAAGCTTGAAAAACTACACCGTCACTTGTACTGGATAGTATATTCTTATATGTTTTCATATTGATGAGGTTGGACCCCTGTATTTGTAAAATTTAGGAATATAGGATGGTTAAGTATGTAAGACCATAATTTCAGGCCATACTGGGTACCCCTTGAATGAATGTTTGTATTTTGTCCTTACAAAGGGTACTTTGAGTACGTGTTTCATGTGTATATACATTGGGGAGTATAATTTCATGTTTACTTTACTTTGGTTATAAATTCCTCATAAGGTATTTCCTACGGTTGAATGTCCGTAACTTTATCAACATGTATATAATTGTTTTGCCTTTACCTATGTTTTATGGAATGTGAGTTAATTGGAATTATATTGTTGATATATAGTCATGGAAAGTTACATAATTATTTTTGGATAATATTTATGATTGAGGTTCAGTACTGATTTAGTTGGATTGACAGGTGTAAGGCCTAATCAACCCAGTTCAGCTCCACCAGAAGAAAACGTGAATACATAGTTGTCAACCAAGGTGAGTGTACTCACTGGAATGATGTATTTGTATACTGTTACGAATATGATCATAATGTTATGAATATGAAATTGTTCATTTCGGTTTATCAAAATGAGGGGTTACTCCTCGACCAGGAATGGGGGAGATTTGTCTATTAATGACAAGGGATTACTCCTCGACCAGGAATGGGGGAGAATTGTCTATTTAGACAGGATATGTGAATCATGATTCGGAAAAGTTGGTCATTCATTATGAATGAGCCGGATAAGTTAATACATAAGTATATGGACATGATTTATTGCATTTAAATTCATGCAGTAGTATAGGAGTGATGCATTCACTGGGCTATTTTGCTCACGGTTCCTATGTTCACATTTTTCAGGTAACGCGATGTCACTGCCAAATCTAGGAGGTCGGGTTGGGTTAGCCAGGAATGGGAGAAACTATGATTTTGTCTAAATGTAAATGATGTAATTAAGTTAACTTATCCTTCAAGAAAGTTTTTATGGGCATGATTACTCTGATGTTGTAAAAAGGTTTTCAGTTATATGAATTTACAATGATGACTCTGAAATTAAAACTCGTGTTTATGGTTTGGTTAGATTAATTATGGTTTGACTCACTTTGACTTTCAGACTTAATTATAAGTAACTAGGTTGGGGTGTGTCCTCTTTTGGTATCAGAGCCTAGGTTTTAAAGGTTCTGGAGTGAGAAGTATCTAGATTTGGCGGTGAATGTTAGAAATATATTTTATTTGATACTAACGATTATGTTAGGAAAGATATGTATATCTGCATGTTGTTATATCTTTGACTCATTTCAGATGTAAGAGAATGGAACGAGGGAATGTGAATGTGGGAATAGAAGATGAGGCTTCAAATTTGGCAGCAGAAGCGGAGGTTGAGCAACCTGTTCATGGAAATGTAGAACCCGAGCAGGAACAATTCACAGACATGCAAAAAATGGCGCGTGCTATGACCCTAATGGCAGAGCAACAAGCTAGATTTATGGCTCATGTGGAAGAACAACATACCAGGAAACTGGAGGCACATGCATTGGCTAGGGTTGAGGAGGTGATACACCGGGAAGAAAGAAGTACTTCACATGAGAAATTTATTAAGATGAACCCACCCTCATTTGAAGGAGCAGTTGATCTAGCAGAGGCAGAAGTATGGGTTAAAGAGATTGAACTTATTTTTGGGGTAATGAGAATGCCTGAAAATCAACGAGTGACCTTGGTGACGTATATGCTGAAAGGAGAAGCTAAGTACTGGTGGGATGCCATAAAACATTTGTTGATTACTCCAGGAGGTGAGAATCTGATCTCATGGGATGCTTTTGTCAAAGCTTTGTATGATAAGTATTTCCCCCCAATGTATCAAAAACAAAAGGAGAAGGAATATTTCCTGTTGAATCAAGGGAGTAAGACAGTTAGAGAATACGAAGCTAAACTTATAGATTTATCTCGGTTTACTTAGAGGTTTATACGGAATGAGGAAGATATGTGCAACCAATTTCTCGATGGGTTTGAGTTAGTCATTAAATCTAGATTGTCGGCTTTAGAGACTTCTAACTATTCCTCCTTGGTGAACAACGCCATGCTAGTAGAAAGGGACGTGAATGAAGCTAGAGGGAATCGAGAGCGAGGTGTAAAGAGAAGCAGATTTGATCCAAATTATCAAAAGAGTAGTGGTACAGAATATTCGAGGTTTGGAGGGCAGAAATTCCAACAGGGTAGAGGTGGAAGTAGTTTACAAAGGGGTGAAGCTAGTGGTGGAAGAGGTTCAGGAGTTTCAGCACAAGGAGATCCGAATGTTTATTTCTTTTGTGGGGCATCAGGTCATATAAAGAGAAATTGCCCAAAGTTACTGAATATAGAATGTTTTAACTGCCACTAGAAGGGTCATTTGAGAAAGAATTGTCCTATGTTGGCGAGAACAGTTTCAGTCAGTAGTGTGGGGCCTCATAAAGGATCTTCTCCAGGAAGTGCCACCAGGGGGAGAGGTACAGAACAAGCAACTGGATCGAGGGCAGGAGGAAGAGTGTTTGCAATGACGCTACAAGATGCCCATGCTACACCTGAAGTGGTTACAGGTAAACTTTCTATTGCATACAAAGATTTATATGCGCTCATTGATCCTGGATCTACGCATTCATTTGTGGCATTAGATATTGTTTCATATTTGGGTAGACCATGTTCATTTCTAAATTGTGCCTTATATATTTCTACCCCAATGGAAAGTGTAATTCTAGTTGAGCATGTTTATAAAGATTGTGTCTTACGAATGGGTGAGAGAGATTTCTATGTTGACTTGATACCGTTGGCCATTCGGGATTTTGATATTATACTGGGGATGAATTGGTTATCATCGTATCATGCTTCCATTGATTATTTTCGAAAGGAAGTTACATTTCATCTTCCTGGTGAACCCGAGTTCCAGTTTACAGGGGAAAGGAATGTTGTCCCTAATTATCTTATCTCAGCAATAAAGAGTAGAAAGTTATTGAGTAAGGGTTGTACGGGGTATTTAGCGTATGTGGTTGATGTTAGTAAGTAAGCACTTAAAGTTGAACATATACCAGCTGTTAGAGAACTTTTTGATGTCTTCCCAGAGGAATTTTCAGGATTGCCACCCGATAAGGAAGTAGAGTTTTCTATTGAATTAATTCCAGGTACTGGTCCAATTTCTCTTGATCCATATAGAATGGCACCAACAGAGTTGAAAGAATTAAAAGTGCAATTACAAGATCTGATAAGCAGAGGTTTCATTCGGCCTAGTGTTTCGCTATGGGGAGCACCAGTGTTATTTGTGAAAAAGAAAGATGGGACAATGCGATTATGTATTGATTATCGGCAGTTAAATAAGGTGACCATTAGAAATAAGTACCCTCTACCTCATATCGATGAATTGTTTGACCAATTACAGGGGGCCACATCATTTTCGAAATTGATTTGAAATCGGGTTACCACCAACTGAAAGTGAAGGATAGTGATATTACCAAAACAGCTTTTCGGACTCGATATTGGCACTATGAGTTTTTGGTGATGCCTTTTGGATTGACTAATGCTCCGGCAGTTTTTATGGATTTGATGAATTGGGTATTCCACCCTTTCATTGACTCATTTGTGATTGTATTCATAGACGATGTGTTGATTTACTCGCGTAGCATGGTGGAACATGAGAAACACTTGAGACTTGTATTGCAGATTTTAAGAGAGAAGAAATTGTGTTTTTAGGGCATGTTGTCTTGGGAAATGGGATTTATGTTGATCCAAAGAAAGTGGAAGCAATTGTTGAATGGGAAAGTCTTAAGAATGTGACAGAAATTAGGAGTTTCCTAGGATTGGCCGGTTACTATCGCAGATTCATTAAGGGATTTTCAGCAATAGCATTACCACTAACAAAGTTGACTCGTAAAGAAGTGAAGTTTGTATGGGATGAAGAATGTGTGAGGAGTTTTAAAGAATTAAAGAATCGGTTGGTTTCAGCCCCTATACTTACTATTCCGTGTGGGAATGAGTCTTTTGTGATCTATACAGACGCTTCATTTCAGTGGTTAGGATGTGTTCTTATGCAGAATGGGAAGGTAATAGCATATGCTTCCAGAAAATTAAAGACGCATGAATGAAATTACTCTACACATGACTTGGAGCTAGCGGCCATTGTTTTTGCTTTAAAGTTGTGGAGACAATAATTGTATGGAGAAACTTGTGAGATATTTACGGATCATCAAAGTTTGAAATACTTGTTTACACAGAAAGAATTGAATTTGAGACAGAGGCATTGGATAGAGCTGATTAAAGACTATGACTGTACCATTCATCATCATCCTGGGAAGGCCAATGTGGTAGCAGATGCTTTGAGTCGAAAATCATCAAGGATGCTTGGTTGCATACGGTGTGCCCGTGTTGGAAATATTCTTGACTTGGCATCGATGGGGATTGAATTTAAGTTTTCAAAAAGAGGAGGATTATTAGCACATGTCACAGTGAGACCTTTATTGGCAGAACGCATACGAAGTTTGCAGATCAGTGATCCATTCCTTGAAAAGAAGAAGCAAGAAGTTCAGGATGGTAGAGAGAGTGACTTCGAGATTAAGAATGATGAATCGTTGTGTTATAAAAATAGGATTTGTGTACCGAATGATCCACCCTTAAAGAAAGATATATTAGAAGAGGCACATAGTTCTATTTACTCTATGCATCCGGGAGGTACCAAAATGTACAGAGATTTGAAAGAATATTACTGGTGGAACAATATGAAACGTGAGATTGCAGAGTTCGTAGCTAAATGTTTAGTATGCGAGCAAGTGAAAGCAGAGCATCAGAAGCCGACAGGATTATTGCAGTCTTTGCCTATTCCGGAATGGAAGTGGGAGCATATAACGATGGACTTTGTTACAGGATTACCCCGGTCACCAAAGGGGAATGATTCTATTTGGGTGATTGTAGATCGATTGACGAAGTCAGCTTATTTTTCTTCCAGTTAAGACCACCTACACTGTTGACAAGTATGCACGTATGTATGTTGATGAGATTATTCGTTTACATGGGGCACCAGTGTCAATAGTATCAGTTAGAGATCCAACATTTACTTCTAAGTTTTGGCCTCGTCTCCAGAATGCCATGGGCACAAGTTTGAAGTTCAGCACTGCGTTTCATCCACAAACTGATGGGCAATCAGAAAGGACGATTCAAATATTAGAAGACATGTTACGAGCCCGTGTATTTGACTTCAAAGGTAGTTGGGATGATCATTTGCCATTGATGGAATTTTCATATAATAATAGTTATCAGTCGACTATTGGTATGGATCCTTATGAAGCTTTATATGGGAGGAGATGTAGAATGCCTTTGTGTTACGATGAAGTGGGTGAAAGGAAAATTTTAGGTCCTAAATTGATAGATATGATAACTGAAAATATCAAAATGATTCGGGAACGGATAAAGATAGCGCAAAGCAGGCAGAAATTTTATGCAGATAAAAGGAAGCATCCATTGGAATTTCAGAAGGGAGATTTTGTATTCCAGCGTATTTCACCATGGAAAGGTGTTATGAGATTTGGGAAAAAGGGGAAACTAAGGCCAAGATACATTAGACCATATGAGGTGTTGGAAAGAATTGGGGCCCTGGCATATAGATTATCATTGCCTTCATATTTGTCTCGTTTACATGATGTGTTTCACGCATTGATGCTTCGTAAGTAATTGGCAGATCCATCTCATCAGTTGAAAACTCAACCAATTGAACCGAAGGAAGACTTGTCATACATCGAGGAACCAATGGAAATTATTCATCGTAAGGAGCAAGTAATGAGAAATAAAGTTATTCCCTTAGTTAAGGTTATGTGGATGAGCCATGGAGTTAAAGAAGCAACTTGGGAAACGGAGGATAGCATGAGGAAACAGTATCCCCATTTGTTTGGTAAGTGACCTTTATATTAAATTTCGGGGACGAAATTTTCTAAGGTGGGTGAGTTGTGACAACCCGAATATAATTATGATAAATTATATTTAAATCACGCTTATCTTATGTGATATGAATAATGTGATATTAGTATATCTAATGTTAAGTGATTATGTTTATTATAATCCTACTTGCTTAAATCATGAAAGGTCGAATTATTTACGAACACAAAATTTTGTTGTTTTCGATAGAAAGGTTCCTGTTAGAGACTAGTTTTGACCTTTATAACATTATAATTGACTTGAGGTGAAAACTAGATAGTTGTAGACATGTGAGTTAGGGTTGTAACACAACAAATGGATCATCAAATGGATGCCCGAGTAAAGAGTTATACCGAATTTACGAACAAGGGGCAATTTGGTCAATTCCCTTTAAGTGGTATTTTGTCTTTTATTAAACCAAATGGTTTAATTTGATTGGTTGGCTTGGGAGGCAGCCTTGGCCGACCTTATACCCTTGAAATAGACTTATCCTTCAGCCAAAATCAGCCATGAAAGGGTTTTAAGCTTAAGGAAAGAGAAGGTAGAAGTTTAGGAAGAAAAGTGAGGAGAAAAAGTGTAGAAAAATTCGAAGAAATTACGTAAAAAGCCATGAAGGTAATCCTAATTACAATTCTAGTTATTTATCTTATATTACTTATTTATATTATATAAATAATCATAGGTTTACGAAAGTTTCAGCCCTTTATATGTATGTATGGTTATATGCAAGTTTATGTTAAGTTGAATGTAGAAACCCTTAAAATTGCTTTGTATTGAAACCCCTTGTATTCAAACTTGTATATCTATTTGTGTACTTACTATAATTGAGAAATTCCAATTGGATATAGAATTAGACTCATATATTCATATCATATCTGAAAATTAGAATTTATCTCCTTGTAGTTAGGCCGTAATGATGATTTCAAGTTGGTACATGGTTTCTGTTTTTATACTTCATTTCGGTATGCCCTGAGTTTAGTCAAGCTTTTGAGATAGCAAATGAAGTCAAACAATTATGAAACTTTAATTCTGTACTATTAAGTATGTGTAATGAAAATGGGTTGAAAATAATGGAAAGTTATGCTGTATAAAAATTATGAAAATTCTTGGAAGTTGAAGGAACAATAGAGGAGCTTGTAGGGCAGATTTCTTGTGTTGTAGAGAAATGGTCATAACTTGCCGTAGGAAGCTTGAAAAACTACGCCGTCACTTGTACTGGATAGTATATTCATATATGTTTTAATATTGATGAGGTTGGACCCCTGTATTTGTAAAATTTAGGAATATAGGATGGTTAAGTATGTAAGACCATAATTTCAAGCCATACTGGGTACCCCTTGAATGAATGTTTGTATTTTGTCCTTACAAAGGGTACTTTGAGTACGTGTTTCATGTGTATATACATTGAGGAGTATAATTTCATGTTTACTTTACTTTGGTTATAAATTCCTCATAAGGTATTTCCTACGGTTGAATGTCCGTAACTTTATCAACATGTATATAATTGTTTTGCCTTTACCTATGTTTTATAGAATGTGAGTTAATTGGAATTATATTGTTGATATATAGTCATGGAAAGTTACATAATTATGTTTGGATAATATTTATGATTGAGGTTCAGTACTGATTTAGTTGGATTGACAGGTGTAAGGCCTAATCAACCCAGTTCAGCTCCACCAGAAGAAAACGTGAATACATAGTTGTCAACCAAGGTGAGTGTACTCACTGGAATGATGTATTTGTATACTGTTACGAATATGATCATAATGTTAGGAATATGAAATTTTTCATTTAGGTTTATCGAAATGAGGGGTTACTCCTCGACCAGGAATGGGGGAGATTTGTCTATTAATGACAAGGGGTTACTTCTCGACCAGGAATGGGGGAGAATTGTCTATTTAGACAGGATATGTGAATCATGATTCGGAAAAGTTGGTCATTCATTATGAATGAGCCGGATAAGTTAATACATAAGTATATGGACATGATTTATTGCATTTAAATTCATGCAGTAGTATAGTAGTGATGCATTCATTGGGCTATTTTGCTCACGGTTCCTATATTCACATTTTTCAGGTAACGCGATGTCACTGCCAAATCTAGGAGGTCGGGTTGGGTTAGCCAGGAATGGGAGAAACTATGATTTTGTGTAAATGTAAATGATGTAATTAAGTTAACTTATCCTTCAAGAAAGTTTTTATGGGCATGATTACTCTGATGTTGTAAAAAGGTTTTCAGTTATATGAATTTGCAATGATGACTCTGAAATTAAAACTCGTGTTTATGGTTTGGTTAGATTAATTATGGTTTGACTCACTTTGACTTTCAGACTTAATTATAAGTAACTGGGTTGGGGTGTGTCAGTAGCCCTTAAAGAGTTTGAGGCTGTGCCGTCGACGGTCCACCAGATGCTAAAATTCCCGACCCCCTATGGGGTAGAGGAAGTGCAGGGTAATCAGACCATAGCACGAGAATGCTACTTCAACTCGGCTGAAGAGAGAAAGGCCCATAAGAGAGAAACTATCACGTATAACATTGATACGCCTGACCCTAGAGATGAAACAAAATTAAAGAAAGGAGAGGCCGCGAAAGAGGTAGAATCCATCATCCTCAATGAGGACGAATCGAAAAAAAATGTCCAGGTTGGCAAAGCCTTAAAGGCAGAAATCAAGGAAGAGCTGATAAACTTCCTGAGGAAGAGGCAGAGTGTCTTCGCTTGGAGTCACGCAGACATGCCTGGCATCAGCCCTGAGGTTGTGTGCCATAAGCTTAATGTGACTAACGATGCTAGGCCAATCAAACAAAGACGAATAATATACTCTAGGGAGAAGTACGATGTCATCCGGAAAGAAGTCAGAAACTTGGAAGATGTTGAATTCATCAGGGAAGGCATATATCCGGAGTGGTTATCAAACGCAGTCATTGTGCCCAAAGCCAATGGAAAATGGAGGACGTGCGTAGATTTTACCGACATGAACAAGTCTTGCCCAAAAGACAACTATCCCTTACCTCGGATCGACCAGATGGTAGATGTCATTGTAGGATATGAGCTCATGAGCTTCATTGACGCATATTCGGGTTACAACTAGATCTTCATGGATGCCGAAGACTCAGAGAAGATAACCTTCATCACTGATAAAGGGACATATTGCTATAAGGTTATGCCCTTCGGCCTGAAAAATGCAGGGGTAACGTATTAACGTCTTATAAATAAGATGTTTGAAAAACAAATAGGCAAGACTATGGAGGTGTATGTAGACGATATGCTGATAAAGAGCTTAAAGGCCTGCACTGACGTGGCAGACCTAGAAAAGACCTTCGATACCATGGACTTGTACATAATTAAACTCAATCATGCGAAGTGTGTCTTCGGGGTAGGAGATGGGAAATTACTTAGATTCATTATTAATTAGAGAGGAATAGAGGCGAACCTTGAGAAAATCAAGGCTTTGCTTGACATGAAAATGCCAAGAAGTATCAAGGATGTTCAGAGACTTACTGGAAGAATAGATGCACTCAACAGATTTATTTCCATAGCGACGAACAAGTGTCTTCCATTCTTTAGGGTGCTTAGAAAGGCCTTCGAGTGGGAAAAAGAGTGCGATGAGGCTTTTAACCAATTCAAGTCCTACCTCGGATCTCCCTTGCTCTTATCTCGACCCATAGTGGGAGATAAGTTGTATGTTCAGCTAGCAGTTTCTGAATCAGCTATAAGTGGAGCCATAGTTCGGGAAGACGTTGGGGTACAAAGGCATGTGTACTTTAACAGTAAGGCCCTTCAAGGGTCTGACCAAAATTATCCTCAGATGGAAAAGTTAGCCTACGCCCTGATACATTCTTCTAGGAAGATGAAGCCTTACTTTCAAGCCCATTCCATGGTCATCCTCACCGACTCCCCACTAAGACAGGTCCTCCATAAACCTCAGAAGTCGGGTAGATTGATGACATGTGACATTGAGTTGGGAGAGTATGACCTTACTTATCATCCTAGGATGGCCATCAAAGGGCAGGTACTTGCAGATTTTGTTGTTGAATTCACATGGGAAGAGGCCGAGGTTGAGAATAACCTAGAGACTGCTAAAGGGCTAAATAATAACGTCTTTCGAAACACAAAAGATGTTATATCCAAGGGAGCCAGAGATGGAATAGCCGAGAATAAGGAATATCGGTAACTCTTCAAGCATGGAGTCATGCCAGAAGAGAGCTTCTCATCAGATAAAGACATCTGGAACCTCTTTATTGATGGGTCTTCTTGCGAAAGCGGAAGCGGTGCAAGGCTAATACTTTCAGCTCCGGATGGTACTAATATTGAATATTCCCTAAGGTTTAACTTCAAGACATCGCATAACGAGTCAGAATATGAGGCTATGATAGCAGGCCTCTCATTGGCAAAGACCCTTAGGGTAAGACGGCTCATGCTTCATAGTGACTCAAGGTTAGTTGTTAATCAAGTGTTGGGGGTTTATGAGGCCAAGGATTAGAGGATGGCTAAATATCTAAAGAGGGTGAGAACGATACTCAAATTCTTCAAAGAGGTAAAGATGAAGAGAATACCTCGGCAAAATAATAGCCACGCAGATGCATTAGCAAGGTTAGCTTCGGCAACAAGGACAACCATCAGAAGGACAGTACCAGTTGAGATCTTACCCAAGGCAACCATTGAAGAAGAAGTGTTCAGTAGGCCTTACCTCAATTTGAACCTAGGGCACTCATGGGTGGACCCCCTTATCAGATATATCAGTCAGGGCGAGCTGTCAGAATCAAAACTAAAGAGAAGGAAAGTGAGGTACAGAGCTGCAAAGTTCTTAATAGTAGGTGGCATCCTATAGAAGAAGGGATTCCTATTACCTCTCCTCAGATGTGTTCATACCACAGAAGTTTCTCGCGTCCTACAGGAGGTACACGAGGGTTCTTGCTCCATCCATATAGGAGAAAGACCATTGGCTAAGAGGATTATCACGCAAGGATACTGGTGGCCGACCTTGGCCAATGATGCTGCAGCCTACGTGAAGAGATGCGACAAATGTCAAAGGTTCTCCACTATCCCTCACCAACCTCATCAGTCTATGACATTAATAAGTTCTCCTTAGACATTCGCAGTATGGGGGATCGACTTGGTGGGTCCCTTACCAAGAGCGATGGGAAACCACTATTTTTTTATAGTTGCCATTGACTACTTCTCCAAATAGGTAGAGGCCGAGCCTATGATAACGATTATAGAGAAGAAGACCTTCCAATTTATTTGGAAGAACATCATATGCAGATATGGTCTACCAAACACCCTCATCTCGGATAATGGCACCCAGTTCAAGAATTATTCCTTAGAAAAATGCTGCGAAAGAGTTGGGATAAAGCAATTTTTCTCTTCTCTTGGACGACCTCAAGCAACCGGTCAGACGGAAGTCACTAATAGAACTATCCTCAATGAGATTAAGAAGAGATTAGAAGAAGCTAATGTAAGATGGACTGAAGAGGTTTATGTTGTGTTATGGGCCTACAGAACAATGGTTAGGACACTAACGGAGGAAACTCCATTTATGTTAGCATATGTCTCAGAAGCCGTCATACCAACCAAAGTAGGACTCCCTACTTATAGGGTTTAGACTTATGAACCTGAGAGAAATAGGGAGGAGAGAAGACTTGACCTGAATTTTATTAAAGAGGGAAGGGAAGACGCAGAGGTCAGACATGCAGCTTATCAATAGAGAACACCAAAGTTCTACAATCAAAGGGTAAAATCAAGACCTATAGCCGTGGGAGACATCATGCTGAAGAAGACATTACAGAGGGCAAACAAGCTCCACCCAAATTGGCATGGCCCTTACAAAGTAACCGAGGAGGTTGTACCTGAGACCAACAGGATAAAAAACCTTGAAGGGGAACCTTTCTCTAATCCTTGGAATGCTGATCATCTAAAAAAGTATTACATATAATGTTGCAAGATTTTCTATGAAAATGTATCATCATATGAAGAGATTATTAATGAGAAGATCAGTTTCCGTGTCAACTCTTGGTTTATTACGCTCTAATGGTAGAATTTCTGAGGTGAACATCATACTTTAATGACCTCAGACCTTGAACATCATTAATTTGATGAATATTTTATTAGTGTAACATATTAATTGATGACCTCATACCTTAATATCATTATTTGGTTACAAGGTCTGAGGTGAACATGATACTTTGATGACCTCAGACCTTAACATCATTAATTTGGTGAATATTTTATGAGGGTAACATCTTAGTTGATGACCATAGTTTATGAGGGTAACATCTTAGTTGATGACCTCAGACCTTAACATCATTATTTGGTGACAAGGTCTGAGGTGACCATCATACTTTGATGACCTCAAACCTTAACATCATTAATTTGGTGAATATTTTATGAGGGTAACATCTTAGTTGATGACCTCAGACCTTAACATCATTAATTTGGTGAATAGTTTATGAGGGTAACATCTTAGTTGATGACCTCCGGCCTTAACATCATTAATTTGGTGAAAATTTTATGAGGGTGACATCTTAGTTGATGACCTCAGACCTTGAGCATCATTAATTTGGTGAATATTTTATTTATGGGGCTTATGAAAACATTATATAGAGGTTTCAGGCCTTAGCACAAACACATTGCACGATAGAAAAATCATTCAAAGAACATTCAGCAAGAAAAGAAATGAATCCCCCTTCAGAGGTTGACATAGAATAAAGTTAAGAATTACAAGCCACAAGGTAAAAATGTTTATCATCAGAGGTTACAGTTTGAATTGAAAATTAAAAAATTACAAAGTGCTTCACAAGGTGGTCAAGTGTCTGCAGCCTCAGGGTTAGTTGCCATGCCGCCATCTCCCTGATCGAGGGTGGTCACTTCCACCCCGTCATCCTGAGCGCCAACATCTTCAGTCCTGGTGTCATCTTGGGGGGCAGTCTCGGTAGGTACGGTACCTCCTTCCTCCTCTACCTCTTGCAAGGCCTGAGTAAACCGAGGATCGGCATAACCCAAACCAATGAAGTTAGAGGATGCTAGGCTCCCTAATTATTTCTCCTTCATTATAGCCCATTTTCTAGTGGCCTTAACACCCCTTTCGAGGTACTCGAAGCCAAAGGTGATAAATTCATCAGAGACCTTGTGGTCGATCTTCTCAGAGGCATCATCCAAGGCAGCCTTCACAGCGACATCGACCTTGTGTTGGAGAGATTCGGCCTGAGTCTTCAGGTTAGAGCTATGATCCTTCTTCAGCTTGTCCATCTCCTTTTCCAGCCGCTTATGACTTCTCCAAGGAAGCCTTCAAATGCTCCACTTCAGCATTTAGAGTGGCCTCGATCTTTTTGGCCTCTTTCCCCTTCTCAATTAGAGGAAGTTTCCTCAGTGTCCAGCAAAAAAAATGGTGCATGGTGAGGAGACCCCGTAGAACATGTGCAGAGATGTCAGTTTATGATTTGGTAGAATTTAAAGACGAGGTTACACTCTTTCGAATAAAAGTAATGTCTTACTTGAATAGATCGATGAAGGGCAAACTCGGCCAGTAAAGGCCTGTCTAGAGAGCAGCAGAGGCGTTTGTCAGAGTCGGTCATGGCCGAGACGATAACATCCAAGGCCTTAAAACTTTGGTTGATAAGACTGTTGCCGATATTCAGTTTCTCCAGACGATCAACTGATGGATCCTTAGAAGAAATGGGGATGGCACGATCCCCTTGTGGAGCTTTCATCTTCTTCCTTTGATCCTTAGGGGCAGGGTCGACAGGTTTCCTCTTCTTGGAGGCCTCAGCCCTCGAAGTAGTTAGAGGGGGAGGAGGCACGTTTTGACCTGCTTTCTTTATAATTTTTGTGAGACTAGGGGTTGCCATCTCCCAGAGGTCATCGTAAAACCCTTTTGGGCGCTCTACAAATAGAAAGGTCTGAGTTAGAAAAGCAGAGACGTCACAAATTTAGAGGTATAACTTGCAGAAATAATAAAACAACTTACGGAGCTCGGTCAGAGGATTCCCCCAAGGCCTATTTCAGAGAGATAGTAGGGGGTCATCAAATGCTCGTACTTGACTAGCAGGCCATGCTCCCCCTGATCCTGAAGGTCTTTGACCTTTTGAAGATTATTTTGACTTAGCCCGGGGTCGGCCCTAGCGACCATTATCACCTTTTCCCATCTCAGGGGTATTCTCGGCTCTAGGGATGAGGAGGGGGCATAGGGATCAAACTCCCATGGCCTTGACGTGAAGAAGTATCACGATTTCCAATGGTGGTTCGATGTTTGGATAACCTGCAATATCTTCTTATTAGACTTTTGAGCCAAAAAGTGGTAGTAGCTCGGATGATTCCTGGCAAAGGAGGGGACGTAACACCCTGTGAAGACTTGGACGGGGATGTCTGAATGATGAACTTCCCTCCACAAGACTATAACTCCAATTATCACCCTCCAGGCATTGGGTGATAACTGGGAAGGAGCCAAGTTGATGTAGGACAATATAGCCCTGATTATTGGATGAATGGGAAGACGAAACCCTAACTTAAATATCTGCTCATATAAACAGATCTCACCATCTTGACTGTCGAAGGCCCTCTCGTCCCTCATAGGTCTCTTAAGTTTTATGGAGGGAATTCTAGAGTATAGATGTCTGAAGGCTAGAAGGTCGATCTCGCTGATAGTTCTATCTATCTCGACTGCCTCAGAGGTGTTAACATCGCTTTCTCTACCGGAATCCTCATCCAGGTCAACATCGGCTTGAGCAAACGAGGGAGCACCACTAGGGAACCTCTTAGCAAACTCATCTCCTGCGGTGTCCGACAGGGGAATATCGTCAAGGATTGAGGAAACAACCACGCTAGGCCCTATAATTTTAACATCGTAGGAAGAGTGCGAGGTGCTAGAACTCTTGTGAGACGAGGCACGGCTGGAAACCTCGGCTTGGTCAGAGGCTTAGTCCATTCGGACAGAGTAGTCCATAACCTCTTCAAAAGAATCAACAAATATAGGGTCTGAGGTTGATGACTCAGACTCAGACATAGGAATGGGTTCTACTGGGACCTCTGCAGGTACAGATGGCTCAGGATATACCACTTTCAGAGGTGGTGGAAATATAGGCCTAAGAGGGAATGTCTCTTCCCTACGATCTTCCTCTCGGGCTCGTTCTATTTTCTTAATTTTATCTAAGGTCTTCTCCCTAAGAGAGGGGAATTCCTCAAAGAGTTGATAAAGGGGCCTGAGCATATGAGACAAAGTCTACACTTGTGACTCTAAATCCTAAATAATCAGGATTGGCAATTTGACTAAGGATCAAACTGGGATTTTAAAATCCCAACAATGAAGAACATATAAGAACAGTTATCAAAAAACCCAAGAAACTCCCTGGAAAAATCAAAGTCACCGAAAATTCATAACACTCGCTGGAAATTAAAGACACAAGAATAAAATGGTCTAAAAATGGCAGAGTAAGGTGGAGACGATACCTGAAGAATTGTAAGATGAAGGAGATTTGAAGAAACACAGAGATCCTCGAAAACGAAGCAACCAAGCTCTAGTGGGAAATAGACAGTTGCAGAGATAACCAAGAAGGGAAGGAGAGAAATGAAGAAGAAAGAGAAAGAAATGAGGTTTAAACCTTTGAATAAGTTGGCACAACTCCCAAGGCCCATCATTTCCTTGGGAGCCCAAAAGGCCACAATTGTTGCACTTGTCAAAAAAATATGGTCACCTAAAGAAATCTAACCTCGGACAAATAAACCCCTTAGGCACCTGGTCACACAAGTAACTAAGGGCTAGGGGTTATTGATATTCCTTATATGTACCCAACAACTCAGAGGCACCAACCTTGACCTGGGAGATGGCCGAGGTTAGAAGGGCCCTAGGTTGGCGACCAGTGGCATAGTCCTAAGCAATGTTGACCATGCCTGATGTTACTAGATGCCTCACAGCCAAGCAACAACTGAGGTCCTCATGGTCCATTCAGATAGTAATCCATCGGGCCGACATCGCGCCTACACCATACATCAACCTCGACTGGGAGTAAGCCGAGTAAGCAGAGACTACGCAATCATTATAATCAGCCTCGGTTGGGAATTAGCCGACGTTCCTGCTACTCCGCCATTACCTCGGCCCAGGACAACATTACAACTCCACTTGCCTTACCTCAGCTCATCCACTGAGCCAAGATCATCACTGATAACCTCTGATCGAGCATTTAACCGACCTCACCAACCTCGTACTCTTCCAGACCGAGGTTGGTATAACCCGAGGACAGCTGAGCTTCTACACGTTCTTGTACAACTTGGAACACGTGGATAAATATGTTATAACCGAATTATTCCCTCCACATGAGGGAATATTGATGTCATCATTACTTAGTTTAGAATGACCAGATGCCATTCTCATACTAGTTCAATGCTCATGCACATGCTCATTGTATGCTTCGGGGGTACATTACACCCCCCAAGCACTATATATATAGAGGTCACCCTCTACCTTGATGAAACTCTGTTATTTTACACGGTAGAGAGAGAAAGCTTTAGAGATTGTATCCATGGCCACTACTGCCTTTATTCAGTGATATTACTCACACACACTTATAGTGGACGTAGGCGAGAATGGCTGAACCACTTATATTGAAGTGTTCATCCTCTTCTCCTCACCTCTTTCTACATATATACATATATATATTCTCCTGTGTTGCCATTGTTATAACCTGATCTTGTCAACACCTTATCTGGTGGTGCTATTTCCAGCATCATCAACCGGGTTCGGGGAATGGTCTGGGCGCGGTGTAGGCTTGGGTTAGGGTTATGGGACTAGTTCAGGACATCGAAACTTATCGGGTAAGATCAATGGGACTTTGACTTCACGGGGTCTTTTGATTTCTTCTATGTCTGCTTTTAACCGTTACTTTGTTTCAAATACACCGATTTAGAATAATTTGACATTGCGACTGCTGATTGACCTGAAAAATGATAAAATATGAACATAAAGCAGATTTTAATTAAAATGAACGACTAAAATGCATATATTAGGGGCATAAATTAAACACTTTTGGGTGCTTATCTCACCACCTCCAAACAGAACATTGCTAGTCCTCGAGAAAAAGTTAGAGAGAAAGTAGAGATAAGTGACCAAAAGTGTGCCACTTTCGTAGGCACTGGCGATTGCACTTAGCATGTGCAACTAGCCGTTAAACCTATAGGTGGCCTTACAGGACGACTGGTGTCTCGTGAGGGTTTGCAGTGAATATACCCATAAAATTCAAACTTCTAATTGAGATGCAGTTTCAAATTTGACGATGAACCGCTATAAAACCCAACTAAGAAGGACGTCAAGGAATACCGTTTTCAACTATCAAAAGAAGATATGAAGTTACTTAATAACACAAAGCGTAATCCTTCCTAAAACTCAACATTTGTTAGTGTGAAACAATGTTAAGTATCATTAGAGTAATTCTAAGATCGCCTTTTAAGTAACGACGCTTTGACCTCAATTCTCACAGGATATACCTCTCTGAATCAAACGCTGTGAGAATTGGGTAAGTGTATCTCTCTAGTGTGTGAGGAGGTGAGTAAATATAAGCAAGTTCAAACGTCTCACACACTTTATAGAAATTGACGGATACATGAAACAAAATTGATCTCATGAAGGAACGTTAATCATTATGTCGAGAATGTCGAGTTATTCACCATATAGTCTTCTCGTTTGCCTGAACACGTCACCAAGGGTGAAAATGGGGTTTATGTAAGGTATGAGGGGAAAATGAAATAGAGAAGATGAATGATAGGGTTTTTGAGAGGAGTGAGACACACTTTGAATAAATATTGTCTTCATCTTTTGAATTTATGATCACATGATTTCTTTTTCTTATTTTCTAATTTTTTTTATTGCGATGCATTTTTTTTTTCATAACAAAAATGAAGACAATTTACATTGATAATTTCAAACATTCTTTTTCTCAAAATGATGGCAGTGATGAGAAAATGATATATGGATGGTATCTGGGATATATATGGATAAGGAAAATATGGATAGAAAATGTGATATGGAAAATGGCAAGTGTATGGTAAAATCGATTTAGTGCTCGGGACAAACTACAAGACACATGTTTCTTATAAGTCGAAAGTGATGTCATTCTCAGTGACTATGCCAAAATTGAAAAAAAAAATGAGACCATGCAACGACTAAGTGTGGTATCCAAAGATAGTTGAGTCAACTTGTGACTCTGAGATATGTAAAAATCCTCAAAAAGGTGAAAAGGTCAAATCTCACGGGTTTAAGCTGCAACTAGTGATCTTTTAAGGCTTTCTGAAGAATATAGTTACTCTTAAACTTTTGATTGTAAACGCGGTAGTGCAAAATTATCAAGTTTAGGAATTCATAGTGCAAATATGCTTTAAGATGTATTATTTAATTTCATGGTAAAAAGTCTAATTTTTGGGCCAAACACAGCTATTCCTAGATTTCTAAAAGAGGGGTGATGGACAATTCATAAAAAATATTTTTAACTACACAAAAAGTTTAAAATGGTTTGTTTCTGAAAATTTTCAAAAGAGGTACGAGTTTGATAAATTTCCCAACCCAAACAAAAGAGAACATCGTCCTCAATGTTCAAAAAATATATAAAAATTTGAGAAGCACAAGGGAGGAAATATATTAACATAATGAACCATTAATGAAGATGTACCGCATGATGGAGCAGAGATGGAACATGAAGAACATATGCGACACAAATATGTACAAGTCTATAAAGCATGTGAAAATCATTGTGTGATGTGAAACACCACTCCCAAATAGGATAAGACTCATACTCAGAAACAATAAACGACGGGGTTCCTCCCGGTAGCGCTTAGTTTAATGTCTTCAGCCAGATCGAACCAATCTCACCCAATAGAGAATATTTATGAAAGCACGGGACGAGAGAAAAATTGGGTGATAATAATCATCCCCAAATAAGACTGAAGTGCCAATCTTGTTGGATAAAGGATAAAAGAGATCAATGCACTTGTATAGCAAAGTGCATCACTCGATGCAAAGCAGTATATGACCATGGGTGGGTGGGTAGGAGGGTACATGGACGAAGGGTAAGGGTGAGGGTGTACCAGCCCCAGTCATGGGCCTTTTTCTGCATAAATGTGAGGGAAATAAGGGCCCCATAAGAATGGTTATCAAATCGGATGGGGAGGGAAAATGGCGTGGCAAAAGTGAAAGGGTGGGACTTATAGAAAGGGCACGACCGTTCTATAAATGGGCGATGATAATGGTCGTGCCGTGACATGCCAGGGAGCTGTCGATGGAAAAAATAACACCACAAGGAAATGGTGTGCATTGAGTAACAAGCTCAGTGTCACATAGGATTAAAGTGGCATAAACACTCTCATAGATAGTGGTGTCGATGAAAAGCGCACATATGTGATCATGGAGCACTAGGGTGGAGGACAGAGGTAGGTGATGACCTAAATGCTTAGATGTGAACAGGCAATGTAGAATAGCAAGGTCCAAATAAAGTGGTGGGGTGGTAGGGACGCTGTGTGGGTCGGGCGGGACAAAGGGTGGGGGAAGATGATTTAACTCACAAGTAGGAGAAGCACACTCCTCATAAGGCTCAGAGTGATCCTCAAGGGCACGTGAAGGAGGAGGTGTGAAAGTGAATGAGTGAGTGATCAAATTATCCACCCAAAAAGCACCATCCGAAGTGGTAGAAAAATCTAACTAGGCATCCAAATATGATATAAAAAAATCAACATTAATATATGACTCAATGGTACCTAAGCATTATGGGACAGGATCCAGATCTAGAGAGGTGGAACCATCTCAGATTCAATCTCAGGACAGTGGGTAGTAATCGTAGCCGGATCTAACCTATAAATATTTGGTTCCTCAGGAACACACAGAAAAGGATTAAAAGGTGTAGACTTGGTCATAATGAAGGAATCGGTGGAAGGGGAAAGGCGAACCTCAATGGTGGGTTCAAAAGGATAAAGCGGTGTAGGGCCAGTCTCACATTTAATGGATATCTTAGCACAATTGTCAACTTGGGATCCAAACCATTGGGTGGTCTCAACGTCTAGATTCTCAGGATTATAGGGTTGGTCACACTCAAAATCAGTGGCAGAAGACGACACATCATTGTCCCATATATGGGCAATAATGGGTTGACTTGGGGTGAAATCCTACTCGTTCGCACACTCAAATGCAGTAAACCTATGTTTAAGGGCGTCATTTTGAGATTGAAGACTGTGCACGAACTTTTGTAAGAGGCTCTTGAGAGCGAAAGTGAAAGGTTGTGGGGTGAAGTCGGTCGGTGGCGGTGGTGGTGGAGGTGGACACAACTCATTATAGACACTAGGATGAGAAGAATGCTCATATGAAGTGTGGGGAATGGGGTCAAGTTTGTCATACACAAGAGGGGTGTCCTCGTGAGAGACAAAAGGTTGATAAACATGAGGAGCATAGTAAGGGAATTGATAGGGATGAGGTGCATGAGGTTGTGATGATGACTGTCGAAAATCGTAAGGATCCACAACATGGCGTTGTGATTCATATTGCATGGAAGGGTGATCAGGCCTCCATGAATAGCTTGGGTTCTCGTACTCCTTGACATTAGATATGTCATGATAGTACGCCGAGGGTGGTTCCAAAAGAGGACCATAAGGAACACATGTTCCATGGTGGGTTCAGATGGAGAGTAAATAAATGGACACTCATGGGACAAGTGATCGACAAGAAACTAGTGTGTGCATGGACAAGCAGGGGATGGGTTGACACTCATCACCGGAGGAGGTGGAAGATGAGATGTGTGCATGGACGACACATGAGTATCAATAGTGGACGTGTGAGAGTCAAATCCATGAATTAATGTATGGAGATTGGATTCAGGCTCATCCTCAAACAAGTTTCAAGAGAATGGGAAATGGCCAAAGTACTCCCATAAAGGACGTTCTTCCACAATGACGAAAGAAATATTTTTGGATTTTTAAATATGTTTCAAAAGAAAAGAAAATGTTTTTGTAATTTTGGAAAATGAGAAAAGGAAAATCTTTTTGGCATTTTAAAAAAAGAAAATATTTTTGGGATTTTTGAAAATATTTTGAAAAAACGAAAATATTTTTGTGATTTTTCGAAAAAAGGGAGAAAAATGGACTCTTGATTTGGAAAAAACTAGTTAAAACTGATTACCTAAAGAATTGAATTGGACAGACACGAGGCAAGAAAAAATCCTCACGAGCACGTAGCCAATTATTATCTTCAAAATTAGTGAAAAGGGTAGTCAAAATTTAATTAAGTCCGCGAGGGATAAAAATCACAAAATTTATCTTTGTGATCGCCTACTGTAAAAATGTGTTCATACGGGGCTAGATAATTGATTGATTTTAAATTTAATGACAGCTAGGGTAACACACAATGGATAAGCGAGTGAGTTGGGTGATGCAATCCCTTGTCATTGCAATGACTGGGTCTAGGTATTAGGTAAATTAATTCATCAAACCATTCAATTTAAGTACGATGCAGAAATTAAAATCACATGGGAGCAATGAAGCACACGAAAATTAAACTCGCTCACACGAGATTCGCGAGGGATAAAAAAAATATACCTACCACGATTTTTAGACACTTGGGGTGAAGACCGAGTTGAGTCGATCGGGGGGATATCTCACCTATCTTAGTCATCTCCGGGAGTCCTGCCGACCAAAAGTAGAGAGGCTTTAAAAATCCTCATCATTGGACGCCCTCTCTCTACCTTATCCGATTTCCTTTTTCGCTTTTTTTTATGGAATAATTATTACAAAATAATATGGTGTCAAAATGCACCAAAATAAATACAAAACTTCAAAAATCCTATACAACCAGTCTAAGGAGAAGGGAGAAGGGATGCTACAACTAAAAATAAATTAAAAAAATAAAAAATAAAAAAATACAAGTCTTCAACATTGTCTCCACGTCAAGAAAGCGACAACGACACCATTTGATCACTCTTGTTTATTTTTTCCTTGTATTTGGATTTGGAATGTCGTTGCGGTCAAACTGCGAGTATAAAAAATCCTGGAATCACCTAAAAAACTTATTAAAAATTCAGTATCGTGGAAAATTCGGGTATCAATCCAATTTCTAGCGTCGAAACGGTTATCGTGAAAACTCGCAATTCCAATTTTTATTGAAAAAGTTTTTGTGTTTTTTTTATAAGTTTAAAAAACAATTTTAAGGGAGAGAAACGAAAATTTAAGCGACTAAAATGACTACGAAATTTAAAATGTAACCGAGTTTAGAATTTATGAGAAGAGATAAGAGGTGGGTTTACACTGCCTAATTAAATTAATTTAATGTCCTAATTATTCAATTAGTACACTTCCTTGAATTGCACACAAAGAATAAATACTTGAATTTAAGAATAAACCTATCTTTAAGGTTTCATTCAAAAATGAGATATCAATTTTTAACATTAATTTATTAACTGTCATTATATAAATTATCGTGTGATTTTTCCCAATTTAATTGGCTTAGAACGCATCAAAGAACAATTACTGAATTAAACAACTCAACATACGTGTTTCAACCCACCCCTTGAATGGGGTGTTTAGCCATACATAATTATAATTTCAGCACGAACACAATTGAATAACAAGAAATTAAAGAATAAGAGAAAGAAACAAAATACACAATAATTTCATGTGTTAACTGTGTGCATGAACACGTGCCCCAAACTCGTCACAAAAATTCAACTAGATTACAAAACTAAAAGCAAAAACTAAACCTACAAATTTTTTTCTAAACCTAAACTAATTTTTTTATGATTTTTTTGTACCCTCTGTAGTCCTTTTTTTTGTCTCTCACGTTCTTCTTAGTGGAGTTTGCCAAGCCAAGGATTTGTTGTGGCATTTGGAGGATGGGATAATTTTGATTTTTATGGGATTTGAGATGGAGATGGCTGGTGGGTTTTCGGTTTTGGGAGTGGGACGAACTCGGGTCAGCTGCTGGTGTGTCTCGGGTTAGGGATTTACGGGTTAAGGGAGGTCCGGGTTGTGGTGGAGCTCGGGTTTATGATCGGAGCAGGTTGGTACGTTTTTTTTTTGTGTCGTGGGTCATGCCCGAAATCATGTGTTCAGGTCCAACCGGGTTTGGATCGACAGGTAGTCGGGCTTGGGGTTCTGAATTTTAGCAACAGGGGTCGAAGTGGGTCTGGCCACTGGCTTTTTTTGTTGGCTTTTATAGAGCTTGAGTTTTGGTTTTGGTGGATTTGGGTTATGGAGGTGAGAGAGAGAGGAAGTGTGGGGGGTTGAAGATGATTGGGTTGGATTGGGTGGGTGTATGGTGTATGGTAAATGGTGTGTTGGTGAGAGAGTATTAGTGTGTATATGAGTGTATGGGTGTAATTGAATGTGTTGCGTGTGTTTAATTTGGACCCTTAAATAAAATAACACTACCTAAAAAAAACTAGACTAAAAAAAAAATGGAAATCAAAAAAAAAAATTCTAATCTATTACTAAGAGACTAAAAACTAAAAACAAATAAAAAAAATAGAAAAATAAAACTCTATAAAAACTAAAAATCCTAACTTAATAAAATAAAACTAAAAACTAAAAAATAAAAACTAAAAACTAAAATCTTATAAAAATAACTTCCTAAAAACTAATCCTAAAAATAATAAAAGAAAAGAAAGATTAAAATAAAAAAAAACTAATAAAAGTAAAAAATCAGAATAAAGAAATAGAAAAATAGAAAAATAGAAAATAAATCCTAGAAAATTCTAAATAAATCTAAAATAAATCCTAAAAATAAAAATCTAGAAAAATAATAAAGGTACAAATTCAACACACACCGGGCTCGGGGACTAGTCTGGGCTCAGTGTAGGCTTAAATTAGGGTTACAAGAGTAGTTCGGGACATCGAAACTCATCGGGTAAGCTCAATGGGACTCTAACTTCACAGCCTCTTTTGATTTCTTCGATGCCTTCTTTTAACTGTTACTTTATCGCCAATACATCGATTTAGATTAATTTGACACTGTGACTGCTGATTGACCTGCAAAATGATAAAATACTAACATAAGGCTGATTTTAATTAAAACGAGCGACTAAAATGCATCTATTCGGGGCATAAATTAAACATTGTTGGGTTTTTATCTATCACCGCCCACGGGGCCGTTTAGGGGGCGCTAAGGGGTTTCGCCTCCCGACGACACGTTTTCAAGCCCAAGTGTGGATATTCTCTATTTTAGGTCGTGCTCTTAAATCCGGGTTCCTGTGACCACATGGTCAGTTTGTGTGGATTACGTTGGTCGGGAGTAAGGTGTTGGAACCACCCATAGGGCCATTAGGGTGTCGTTGCACGGTTTTTCCCCCCGACGACACATTTTTAAGCCGTTGTGTGGATATTCTCTGTTTTAGGTCGTTACGATACAATATGAATCATACTTGCATGCATTAATAGATTTGTATTTCAATCCCAAACCCTTAAATCTCTTCTTCATGGTAGGATAATTGTGTGGTAACGTGTTTTCTTTTGGGAGAATTTATTTAACCCACTTAAGAATTCCGATTGCGCTGTTCCCAAATAAGCCAAATTGACTCTTCAAATTATGCAAACCAATCATTGCGTATAATATCGAATGATCTTCATTGCAATATTTATACAATGGTCTAGTCATATCAACTTTCAACCATATATATTCTTGGTCTCCTGGTAGTTAATTATCAAATTGTTCATTGTGCACCTTATCTGGTTGGTGGTTTTGGTCATGGTGGACTCCGTAAGCATTGTTAATTAGGTCGGTGAATGGACGCTTTGTTGGTAAATCATTTATCCCTTCCACTCATTGGTGTTTTGTTACGTGGTCGGTTACCGATAATTCATCGGGAACATAAGGTACATATTTTTCACCATGGTATGTCCACTTGTTATAATCTTGAAAAATTCCCCACATTATTAAATGTAACTCAACATCTTCTAAAGATTCTTATTTTTCTTTTATGCAATGGGTGCATGGACACGGAATCTTCTCACTTTTAAGGTTCTTAAAAATGTATCTAATGAAGTCTTGAACGCATTTAACATAACTATTAGCTATTCGGTCAGTCTCCCACATCCACTGTTTTTATTGTGAAAAATCCATTTAATAATCTTCAAATTGCATTCATATGTTAACATGATAAGATAAATATCATGTTGCATAAAAATCATGTTGCGTAGTAATGACCTAATATAGTATCAAAGCAAAGCACTAATATAGTAAACAACGCACCAATCAATCAAACTATGCAATAAATTAAATATAAGAACACGCCAATCAACGATAGTACACAACCACTTAAACTTAAAATTAAATAAATTTTTCTACTAATATTATTCCAACATAAGAAAAATATTACTACATCTTCATTAAGCGATAAACTAGCCAAGTGGTAACATAGTCTACATAATTTTTCAAAAAATTCCCTTCTCCACTATTGATATGAGCAAGAACTGTCCCATAACCCTCATATACTGTATCAACCAGAATGTGACAGTCACCCTGCTGCAAAGTTCGACTAAGTACTAAAGTTCCTACGCCAATGGACATTAGCTCGTAGATCCCAACGATAAATTTACCGCTCAGGTCCTCTATATATAGTATTTATCGCCATAGTCACCGTGGGCTGTTGACGATGATCCAAGACCTGTGGCATGTTGAGGCGGTGAGAAAGGGAATATTAAAGGAGGAACCAAAATTGGGGGGGGGGGGGGGGAATGGAGAACGAGGAAACTTGTGAGGAATCCCTAGCATCTGTGGAGGGAAACTGGGATGCATTAGGGGCTGCAGGGGCATACGATCGGTTAAAAGGGACATAATTTGTGAAAGTTTATCATTCACACCTCCTAATTCATTTCAAACACCCATTTTTTCCCCTTAAGTCCTAGATTGACGTTCATCGTTGGAAGGGAAATGCTTATTAATGGAAGAAATCTAGTCCACGAGAGGTACGGAGTGTTTGGATCTTTTTTTTGACATATGCGACCCCAAACCTCTCTTCCTCCCTCTCTGGTCCTTCCCAAAGGTTTGTGTAATGGCAACATTGTCAATGTCGTCGAATCGGCTTGAATATTACTGACTAATGATAGAATGTATTGATCTAGAGTCTTAGCCAAGTGAGGAGGGAGTTTATTATCTTTGTCTCGTCTAGTATGCACATACAAGTTGGACCTATTCGATTTATTTCCTTCATCTGGGCTACCTTTCATAATGGTCGTCCACTCGTTCTTCAAATCTTCATAAGATTTCGATCCAAGCTAATGGACATCAGTTTTTTGGCCCTATTCTTCTTGTTTTTCTCCCTTTGTATCATTTTGTAGTCCTTCGCCTCATTCTTCAGAAAATAATTCCATTTGAGAGATTGGCATCTCAATGTTCGAAGGGACTTTGTCTTTGAGCGCCAATATATCAAAGCTCGATGCTCCCTTAGGGAAATGCTTCTGCCTAAGGTTTCTGCTATATTTTCGGAATTGTTTAACAACCCGAGAAAGAACCATATTTTTTTATTTGGGGGAAAATGAAAACTATTTATTGAGTTGCTCGTAGATGTTATCTTTAATAGCTTTATCTACGAGGTTCCAATTGTCATCTCCTCCCACTCCCACATTCATTTTTGCTAAGGAAAAACACTAAGCTTTAAAATTTTGAACATGATTCTTATTCCCCGTGGAGTTATTTCCCAATAAGGAGAACCTAATAGGCTTCTTCTCAGCTGACTCGACACTTTCACGAGCGTTGGGCATGTCTGTTGGATTAGTGGGAGTACCTTACCTCCCGTAACTCGAAGTAGGGGAGTGAATAGTTTGTGGAGTAGGGGAGTGAACAAAATTTGGAGTAAGGGAGTGAACAGTTTGTGGATTTTAGTTTTTCTTACCAATTGGTGATGAGAATTCTCCGTATGGTTGTGTCACGTTGTTGGTTGGAACGTTGCTTCCATTACCACCCAAAATTATTTAAAAAAATAATAAAGTTAAATGTGTATCTATAATAATAGATCCTTAATTTCGAAGTTCAATATGAAAATATAACTAACAAAATACATAATTCCATATATTATAATCTACCTGTTCATAGTAAGACTTCAACAAAAGTTCAATGTGTCTGATCTCCATCCATTTTGTATATGTTTTTAAAAACCTATGGATTTTTTCATGTGGACAATTAGGAGGAAGCGTATCTATAATGGATGCATAGATGTCAGCAACATGAACTCAAAATCTCATCCTCTTAAGCCTATTGGCAAGATTGAGTTTGACGTGCATATGTCGTGAGACATCATAGTCTTCATCAATGCTCTTTGTACATAAATATATCCATAATGGGTGAATTTTTTTTCTGCCTTCTTTAATAGCATGAGCAAGGTTGGTGGTCTATCGGTACTATGTACGCGATATATATATTGTACAACTTCATCCCAACATTATGGCAGAGAAAATAGAATACGATCAAACAAGTACTCTTGCTAGAGATAAACTCCACGATTTTCATGGTAGTTAAATTGTTCAATCTTCCTATTCCCATAGAAATAAATCGGAGTACCCCCTTTATGAGGCTCATTAATGAAAGATGTAAGAGTGCGGTCCAATTGTAACCTTTCCCACTCTTGTTGCCATTTATTAGCACCATGACTCATTTTTCTTAAGAAAAATGAACTAAGGCGTGATTATAATTCCTATAAATAATGGCTTTAATGAATCATTAACGAGTTATTATGTATGAGGGTGTGAATATGATTCTTATAAATTATATCTCTGATGAATCATCAATCGTTAATTTATTAGGTTTTGAATACCTACTTTTTTCATTCAAGCCAACAATCCCTAAAATCAACCCTAAAATTAACCCTTACAAACATTACCCCTATAATTAATAGATCATGCATTTTTGGGACTTAATTTTAATGGTGATGTATATTTTTATATTTCAGCCCTAAAATTAATCCCGAATTTAGCATCAATATTAATGGAGATGTATATTTTTATATTTCAGCCCCAAACATAAACGAATAATATCCACAAAATTAAAATTTGTCCTAGTTTGAAACTTACATCAATAATATCCATTAAATTAAAATTTTCCCTTGTTTCAAACTTAAACCAACATTAGTCATATTTTTTTTCTATAATTCACACACACACACATTTACAGTATACACAATACATAATACACAACTACATATCTATACATAATACACATAATGACACTGTATACGCATCTACATACATATACACAATATACAAAGGTATATACACACATACACACACACACACACACACACACACATATATATATATATATATATATATATATATATATATATATATATATATATATATATATATATATATATATATATATATATATATATACACACATATACACACACACACACACACACACATGTATTTATAGTATACACACATAGAGAAATATGCACACACACATATTTACCTTTGAGATTGAGATTGAGATTGAGAGAGAGATTGAGATTGAGAGAAGGTATACCGCCGAAATCTCCGGAGAGAGGGAGGGAAAAATAAGGGTCCAGAAATTTTTGAGGGAAATGGAAAATTGTTCAGCACTTTTTAAGTATAAAGACCTTGGTCATGGATTAGCGTCGCGACCATATGACGTGACCCCTTTATTTTTTACACGTCAGCTTGAAAATAAGGACATGGTCACGACCCAAAGTCGTGACTACAAACCTCATTACACAGGCATATGGTCACAGATTAAGTCCGTAACTATATCGCTGTGTAAAGAGTTATGTGCTCACAGCTAAAGGCCGTGACTCCTTCCCTGACCAAATTAGAGGGAAGCTTTGTGCCATAATGGTAACGGTTGGGTCAAAATCTAAAGTCGTGGCCTAAGAGAGTCAGGTTCTAGAGCCGTGAACACACACAAGACGACCCATGACCACACATAGTCTTGAATTTAGTCATCCCATTTTAACTATAATAACGGTTTTAGGCCATAACAAGTTGTCACGGCTTTCATCCGTGACCCATTCTTCGTGACCATTTTTGGTATTTGTTGTATTGAAAGATCAGGATGTTTTGTGAATTGAAAATAAAAAAGGATTAAAATCCTAAAAGTGAGAAGACAAGGATTCTGCCAAATCACTTTTCATATCTGATAAAAACGCAGTTCTTCATACCAAAAACGGAGTGGTTTAACACCCTATTTATAAAAAAAAGTAAAGAGGCCCGTCGCTCGAATGAAGCATTGATGTCGCTCGAACAAAGAAGATACCGCTCGAACGACAACTTCACGCGAGATCACACGTCGCTCAAACGACTGTGTATCTCGCTCGAACGAGATTAAATAAAAACTAATTTATTAATTTGCTCAAAAATATTCCACCTCAAAACATTAAAAAAATATTTTGATAAAAAACTCCGCTCTAACACTTATAAAATATTTTGTAAAAAATATCCCAACACTCTAAGTGAAATGCTAAGGTACTTAAACACAACCTTACTAAAATTAATCTCACGGAGGCTTGAATGTTGAAGAACTTTGATATTCGAGTTCGTCTCGACTCTTGAATGATCATTATTAATTCTTCGACGGTATATGACATACTCATATGTAAGTTGGACGATAAAATAATATCCTTAAAAATCTCGCCTATGTCTATGCCGATATAAATAAAAACATCTGAATTATCAAGTAAAAATGCCTATACAAATCTATTACCCAATCTAATACCCTCCGATGAACCCAAAACTGAAAAGGTAGTAAACATGTAGGTCTAAAACTGATATAAGAAAACGATCTTCAATCTTTGCACCTACACACATGAGATAAAGCAAATACCTTCGTAACGCATCAAGTTTGAATTGATATAAGAATAAATTAATCAATAATCAAATCCCCTCCGTAATGGAAGAACTCCCCCATAATTCCTTCTTCCCCATTTTATTTATCCGAAATAGACAAGGAAACAAATAAACAAAAACAAACATGGAGTTGTCATAACAAATATGCATAGAAAACATGAATCAAACTACGCTCATGCAAAAGAGTAACTCAAAAGCTTCCACAAACTATATTTGATTTTTCAATTTTTCGAACAAAAATGCAAAAATAATGTAAGGACATAAATTTTCAATTGAGTCCCTGTATTGTTTTGACTTAATTTCGTGAACAAAACTGTGTTTGTAATATATTATAGGGAGATGTTTATTTGTGTCACGATCCGACTTGGTCTATGACGTATTGAAAAAATTTAATATGTTGCGGCAAAGCTTCAAAGAATTAAATCATGCCGAAGTTTAATTGGTGCAAGTCTATTAGTCATCAAAGTTAATTTCATTCCGAGATCACTCAGGTATGAATGCGTATAATTAATGGTGCTCGAAATTATTTTATAAAAGATAAGGATGTAATTTTTATAAAGAATTTTTTTTTTAAATGTTTTAAAAGTGTTTTAAAGGTTTACACTACTTTTTATGATGATAAGCTCGTAGAAGAGTTTGACATTTGTGGATCTCTCATTGGAAGAGACGTTTTAAACAAAAAGTCAAAAGTCAAACTTTCGTGTTGTCGTTCAAACGTCATCCAATCTCGTTCAAACGATATGGGATGTCGCTCGAACGAGTTCCTCAAGTCGTTCGAACGACACGTTTTTTGAGGAGGCATTTAAATCCTATTTAAACAATGTTTTTATCATAGTTTCGCAAGTATGCATTATGGAAAATTGTATTCGACCAGAAACTTGTTTGCACATGTTTTCTAAGGTTTACAAAGCATAAACACATCCTTAGAATTTGCAAAGATCCGAGTTATCATTATTATATGTTTAAGTGGTCTTGCTGCACCAAAGTTATTTATTCTACACATTGAACATCAAAGGGTTTTACGGTGAAGAAAAGAGAATGACTTTTTGTTCGACATCGTAGGCGAATCAAATACATTCGGTGGACACCAAGACATACGTTGACGCGTGTGTTGTGGACAGGTATCGTGGAAGACGGAATTTCTGCGTGGGCATTATTAAAGAGTGGTTTAAGATAAGAAGGAGCATCAAGACCCGTGGGATCGATTCTTAGTGTAAGGCTAATCTATCTTTACAAAACCATTGTTCATAGTGATTGTCTGGCTTGGGTCGTCCGAGGTTGTTTTCCCATTTTGGGGTTTTTCCTCGTACATCTGACGTTGTGAGTATTCTTTACATTATTTTACTTGCTTTAATCACTAGATGCATGTTTAGGATTAATCAAGATAAAACTGGTTTAAATTAAGAATTGGGTTTTCAAATCTTGGTTTGGTGCTTAATTAAAAGTTGAATCTTTTTTTCGGAGAAAGAATTGGTTTTGTTTAAAACACACATATCGGGCCACTCACATTCCACAAATTGGTATCAGAACTCGAAAACATTTTTATTTGTTTTGTGATCCCGGGTGTTTGTTTATCTCTCTTGTGTTTGTTTTGTCTCGATGGATTCTCTAAGCTTTGATGATTTACATTGTTTGAATTTAAAGTTTGCAAAACGTATTGAAGTTTTGGAAAAAGAAAATTCCGATTTTAAAAATAAGATTGAATATTTGCAAACGTTTCAAATTCAAAGAGATATTTGTCGTGAGCATTTTTGTTCCTTGTTTAAAGATTTTAATATGATAAAATTGGGCGAAAGGAGAGTGATGATAGAGTCCTCATTTTAGAAAAATATTTAGAGGATTTGAGAAATTCTAGTGTTTGTGCCGTTGAGGAAAATATTTCGATTAATGATTTTGTGGCACGAGAAAATTCTCTTAGGGATAAGTTTGCTCACATTAAGGGGGAGCGAGATAACCTTCTTTGGGTAATTGAAAATTTAAATAAGGAGTCCCAAATTTTTGAGGAGTCTAATCATTTGCTTGAGTCAAAAGTATTGAAGTTAAAAAATGATTTAAATGACTCGAGTAGTGATGGTAGCGGCTTATCTTGTTCTAGTGGTTTTATTGTAAAAACCAAAACCATAGTTTGTTTTAGAGCGTCAACCACATCCGAGGGTATTAGAAAAGGTCAACTTAAATATCCCGTTCCTCGTCGTGTTTTAACATGTTCGCATTGTGGTAGGAAAGGTAACCTTAGGAGTTTCTATTTTGATCTTGAAAAAGACCCTAGGAAGATTAAACGTAGTATTCCATTGGTTCCCAAAACTCATTTTGTTAGGTATACACCTGTTTGCGTTAGGAAATTCATTTTGGAGATGCTAAATGCTTCGTTGGTTGATTCTCACATGCATGCATATGATTCATCTCTTGCTATTTCTTATGGTTAGTAGCTTACATGTTTTGTCATATGCTAGACCTTGCATCATGTTTATAGTTTGCTAGTGTTATGCCATGTTTATCTCTTTGTATTCTATTTTTCATTTATTTGAGTCCTATTTGAAAAATACAAAAAGATTTTGTTTTTGAGAAAACTTTTGAAAATCCAAAAAGATTTTGCTTTTCTTTGAGTCAAAATATGTTTGAAAAGGCAAAAATATATATATATTTTTTTGAGTTTACATGTTTGATGTAGCATATTGGTGTGCTTGAACCCCCATCATTTCATTATCCATGTGGATTGGACATTTGGTCATTATTATCGATGCTTAGAATGATCTTAACCATTGTTTATATGGAGTTGTTTCAATGTTGATATGCATTTTGATTCGACTTTGTATATATGCCAACATCGCACACATGCACAAGTTTATATGGATGTTTGACTTCTCTTGCATATTTGAATTTGGTGAGGCGTTCTTATCTCAATCTTGGCATCTATGCGTAAGTTAACTTAAGGAGAAGTGTGCATGTAATAACCGTTTACCGTGAGGATTTAAAATTAGTAAAAATGATGAGCGATTCACGGGAAAGGGCTGCAAGAGTTTAGAATAAACTCGTTGTGAAAGCCACCATTTAAAAGAGCCCAAAAGAAAATGCAATATGCTAAGAAAAGGGCCAATAAGATTTTCGCTAAGTTGAGAATTCTAGAAACCTCAAAAGAACTAGAAAAAGTATATATATATATATATATGTGTGGGAGTTTGGTTGGAGAAAATTTAAACGGGTTTGCACATATAATCCTAATGTTGAAACATTACAATTTGACGCTATTGTTTGTATAATCGTCAAAATTCTGGATTTGTGTGCATGTAGTATGTTTAGTTCATTAAGCTCACTCTTTAATTGTCATATGGCTATGATAAAGTTTGATGATTTCTCGCTATCAATTAGAGCTTCTTAATCGTTTCGATGTGTTGGAATTGTGACTCATTTGTTGTAGTTTCACGTCCATTCATTCCATATCCATGTTTGAGCACATCGGTACGATGTTTGCATGTAACTCACATTTTTAGTTTTTATGAGTTTTTGTATTTTGTGCGAAATGCCTACTATTTTGCACTTGTTAGGTCCTTCCTATATTTTTTTTGTGGAAATTTTTTAACTGGGCAATACTTTATATTATTTATGGGAATCTAGAAAATTTTGGCAGGTCGCGCAAAGTCGTTCAAACGACAACTCATCTCGCGCGAATGACTTATGTATTTCATTCGAGCGACATCCTCATCTTGTTTGAGCGATGTCCCTAGCTAGTTCGAACGACAGGTTGAAAAAATGGCTTCTGATTGGTTTGCAGTCCTTTGGTTTAAATTGTCATATTTTTTAGTACTGCTGAAGGAATTTTTGGACTGATTGGTTTATATGCAGGTTCTTTTATGTTCCAAATTGGTATTTTGCATATGAGTGCGTTTATCACACCTGATTAATTTGCAATATTCTTTGTGTGATTACTTGGTTTACTAGCTACTGATGTGTCATTACATGATCTTATTTAGCTGGTTGTTTCATGTTTATCTAGCATTTTTTGTTTTCTTTTTAAAATTGGTATCAACTTGATTCAATTTGGTATCGTATTCTCATGCTAGATATTTCAAATTGGTTTATCCTTTCACCGGATTATCTATTTGAGACAAAAGGGGGAGAGATGTATGTGATGTAGATGTATGTGATGTTGGGGGAGGTTTATTGAGCGCTACTATTGATATATGGATTTACCAATTGTTTGATTATATTTGTTTCAAATTGGTATCAAATAATTGTTCACCCATTTCAAATGATCGGTTCTTATTAGAAATATAAATTGATATCATTTGTTCCTCCATACTTCACTGGGTATCTCTTTGTCTGTTTCAAGTGTGTAGGTATGCTTTCAGCAATTCGAGATTTCAAGTATACATCACATTCAGACAGTTCATTCTTGCCGGTGCTACATATTCTAGTCCGTGTCCTGTATTTTTATTTTTGGGTTTATGGAATGGGATTTTGGCGTCATACGGCTTGACGGCCCTGTTAGTCATTTCAGTGGTTTAGATTTGTCCCAGAATAGTCAAAGGAGGAGATTTGTAAGGATATAAATTTCCAATTGAATCCCTGTATTATTTTGACTTAATTCCATGACCAAAACTGTGTTTGTAATATGTCATAGGGAGATGTTTATTTGTGTCACGATCCTACTTGGTCTAGGACGTATTGAAGAAATTGAAGATGTTGCGGCAAAACTTCAAAGAATTAAATCATGCCGAAGTTTAATTGGGGAAAGTTTAATAGTCTTCAAAGTTAATTTTATTCCCAGATCACTTAGGTATGAATGCGTATAATTAATGGTGCTCAGAATTATTTTATAAAATATAAGGATGTAATTTTTATAAAGAAAAATGTTTTTAAATGTTTTAAAAGTAATTTAAAGGTTTACACTACATTTTACGATAATAATCTCGTAAAAGAGTTTGACATTTTTTGATCTCTCATTAGAAGAGACGTTTTAAACAAAAAGTCAAAAAGTCAAACTTTCGCGCTGTCATTCAAACGACATCCAATCTCGTTCGAACGAGATGGGATGTCGCTCGAACGAGTTCCTCAAGTCATTCGAATGACACAGTTTTCGAGGCAGCATTTAAATCCTATTTAAATAGTGTTTTCATTATATTTTTGCAAGTGTGCATTCGGAAGATAGTGTTCGACTAGAAACTCGTTTGCACATGTTTTCTAAGGTTTACAAAGCATAAACACATCCTTAGAGTTTGCAAAGATCCGAGTTATCATTCTTATATGTTTAAGTGATCTTGCTGCACCAAAGTTGTTTTTTGTACACATTGAACATCAATGGGATTTGCGGTGAAGAAAAAATAAGGACTTCTTGTTAGACATCGTAGACGAATCAAAGCCATTCCGAAGTATCGTGGAAGACGTAATTTCTGCGTGGGCACCATTGAAGAACAGTTGAAGATCAGAAGGAGCGTCAAGACCCGTAGGGATCGAGTCTTAGTGTAAGGCTAATCTGTCTTTGTAAAACCATTGTTCATAGTGATTGTCTGGCTTGGACCGTCTGAGGTTGTTTTCCCGTTTTGAGTTTTTTCCTCATACATCCAGCGTTGTGAGTATTCTTTACTTTATTTTACTTGCTTTAATCACTAGATGCATGTTTAGGATTAATAAAGATAAAACTGGTTTAAAGTAATAATTGGGTTTTCACATCCTTGTTTGGTGCTTAATTAAAAGTTGAATCTTTTTTTCGGAGAAAGAATTGATTTTGTTTAAAACACACATATCGGGCCACTCAGACTCTACAAATAATTTTACCAAAATCAAACACCATGAATTTACACTAAAACAACCAAATAATGGAAACGAAATGAATGGGTGTGAACATATTCGATAGGCAAAGCAAAGCAATCAAACATAACATATGTGCAAGATGAATATGCGTACTCCTAACGAATGAATCTCAAAATCGTCCATAGGTGTCAAAAAGTGTTGAATTTAAATGATATCGACTCAATCCATCAACACATCAAAGTCAAGAATAATTTTCACACCAATAACGTCTGTAACTATGTAACGCTTTTTCTTGACGTTGTTAGGATGTGCAAACCCATTTTTCATTTCTTTCCATCCGAACTCCCTCATAAATAATAATATTTTTTTTCTTTTTAGGTGGACCCTTTTTGGCATATTTATCTTTTTATTGCCTTTCATTTTTTCGGGCTCTTTTAATGGTGGATTTCACGACGAGCTAATTTTTAACTCTCACAGCCCTTTTTCCCGTCTTTCACTCGTTATTTTTGTTGCAATTAAATCCTCATGGTAAAAGGTTTTTACATACACTACTTCCATTGCCATGTTTTATCGCATATGGTTGATTTTAAAGACATAATTGAGATGACAATACTCTGACCAATATGTGACAAACAAGTATAATAATCAAACAAATCCGTGCAAGTGTGTATTAAAGGAACTCATGGGTCAAACATATAGGTAGTAACAACTAATCACATCTCAATGGCTCCAAAACATTGTAAAACACAAAAATGAAATGATGATGAATATGAAAACACTGTTAAATCGTCACATGGATATGGAATGAAATTGTGACTTGATCATCCTAAATGTCTATCCATAAATAGTGTAAAATAAAATACAAATCTCTTTTTTGGATTTTTCACAATTTTTTTCAAAATAAAATCTTTTTGTATTTTTTAAAAGTTTTCTCAAAAATAAAAAATAATACAAAAAGTACACAAGTCATAACACTAGCAAGAATATATCATGAAACACAACTAGCGTATGCAAAACATGCGAACGCACTCATCTATATAATATAGCAAGAGAAGAATCATGTACAAGCAACCGAGAATCAACTAGTCTAACATCTAGTGCTTCTAAAAGTGATTTTCTAATCCAAATAGGTGTACAACGACGCATGGGGGTTTTGGGAACTAAGGGAATACTAGATTTCAACTTCATAGGACCTTTTCGAAGATCGAAAAAAATGCCTAGGGGGACCTTTCCTACCATAATGTGAACATCTGTAAATGGGTGGAACGACACATATGGGTTGACCTTTTCTAACGCCCTTGGGATTTATTGATCCTCTAAAAAAATAATGGTCCTGGATTTAACACTCGAAACATGATAATACGATGAGCCACTACCATTGCCACCAACACTACTTGAGTATGTCAAATCATTTTTTAACTCCAAAATTTTTTACTCAAGCAAAGAATTAGACTCTTCCAATTTTAAGGACTCCTTCTCTAAATTGTCAATTACTCCTAGAAGGTTATCACATTCGTTCTTAAAATACGCACAATTATCTCTAAGAGTCTCCTCACGTGCTACAAACTCATCGAGTAAAATATTCTTATCCACTTTGGTACAAACACCGATCCTAGAATTTTTAAAGTCCTCCAATTCTTTTTCTAAAACTAGGATTCTATCATCGATTTCTTTTTTAGATAATTCTAGTTTTCTAAAGTCATGGTCAAAAGGGAAAAAAAAATCACGATACAAAACTCTTTGATTTTGAACCATTTGCAAAAGATTCATCAAGGATTTAAAAAATAATTTTCTTTTTCCAAAAAAATCCACTCTTTTCACAAACGTCAAATTTAAACTATTTAAATCATCAAAACTCTGACTCGTGTCATCAAAAGGGGGATTACATAAGTGGTCCGTTGAAAAAATTATGATCTTTTTAGAAAATAGATTTTTCAAAAAAATCAATATCACACAATTTTGCGAAAAATGGATCAATCACAATAGCTTATCGCAACAAGTTTTGATATGAATTTGTGAATACCGTGTGATATCAATTTAAATAGAGTGGAAAATTTTTAAGTTAAACTAATTTAATCGGTGCAAATATCAAACCAAATTAATTCAGCCCCTAGACATGCAACTACGCGCGCGCATGTGTGTGTGTGTATGTGTGTGTCAAGCCATCACAAATAAAATTTCAAACCCATAGATTTCATAAAAAATCTCTTTCAGAAAAAAACCTTTATTTCAATATAAAATAGTAAATCGTAACTTACAATAATTACAATGAAGTCTAGAATGAACTCCCACAAGAATCCACAAACACACATAGTCTTGAGTCAACAATGGAACAATGCATCAATCCACACGAACACATAGTCCAAATCAGTCAGGAACGCCCTCGATCACTCCCAAATGACACGCAATCACAAGCCTAAGATTTACCCTCTCTACAAGAGAAAAAACTTCAACAAAGTTGTATCTTGGGTTCCAAAACAATTCACACAAATATTGGGATGTTTTGTGAATTGAAAACAAAAAGGATTAAAAGCTTAAAAGTTAGAAGACAATGATTCTGCCAAAGCAATTTTTGTATCTGATAAAAACGCAGGTCCTCTTATCGAAAATGAAGTGGGTTAACACCCAATTTATAAAAAACTTAAGGCAACCCATAGCTCGAACAAAACATTGATGTCTCTCGAGCGGAGAAGGTTCTGGCTCGAAAGACAGCTTCATGTGAGATCACATGTTTCTCGAACAAGTGTGTATCTCGCTTCGGTCGAACGAGTGTGTATCTCGCTCGAACTAGGTAGACTTAGGATTAGATCGAGTCAATCCAAATCTTTGACCAAAAATCTCCAAAAATCCAAAAAACGTATAAAAAATTTCAAAAAGTAAAGATTCACCACCATATCTCACAAGCTTTTAATGCAAAATCCCACTCCCCATAATACTCCAACCAGCATTCACGAAAATCCAATAGTTGAGCACAACCTAGATAGTCCCCACACTCCAAACGCCCCAGAATTCTGGATCCCGCCTCCCACACCTTCACACTCAATCTCCAATAACACTCCATTTTCCTTCTTAGGACACACGCCTGAGCACACTTAGAGCACTCCCAGTGAGAGAACTGAGTCGTTAAGTGAGAGAGAGATGTCGCAACACAGTAATGCACCGACCGGTGAGGAAGAGCCCCCATACCGCCCGTTGAGAGAATTTCTATATCCCGAGCACACTGTCACTCTGGGATGCATTATACTCCCGTATAATGACTGGCAATTCCGTTTCAAAAATGGAATGATCCAGATGCTACCACATTACCACGGTATGGATTATGAAAATCCATACCTCCATATTAGGGAATTTGAGGATGTGTGCGATACGCTCAATGATCAAACCTTCACCCAAGAGGTGATCCGCCTCAAACTCTTCCCTTTCTATCTTAAAGATAAAGCTAAGACCTGGCTATGGTCTTTACCTCCGAGCTCGATTCCATCTTGGAGCGAATTACAATCGAGATTTCTCAAGAAATTCTTCCCGTCACATAGAACAGTTTCCATAAAGGCTCAAATTCAATCGTTCAGACAATCTGAAAATGAGCCATTTCATCGATGTAATGAGCGTTTCAATGAGTTAGTTACTTTATGCCCCCATCATGGATGTGATGCAGCGCAAATCATCTCCTTTCTCTATAATGGGCTGAATCTCAATTCTAAGCAACTTGTTGAAACCATGGGAAGTGGTCCTTTTGTCGATTTAGACGCCCAAGATGCGGAGCTTCATTTGAGTTATGTCGCCGAGACTACCCAATCCTGGGATACCTTCGACCCAAATGCTCAAAATCGAAATCATCAAGTGACCACCACTCCGTCAGCTTCCGGCCTATATCATGTAGAAAATAATTCTATAGCAGATAGTCGGATTGATATACTTGAGAAAGAGATGGGAGACCTACGAGGGATATGTGGGAGATGATTAACTGGATCCATACCGAACCCCATCGAGAAGGTGTGTGCTATTTATGAGGCAGGCCATTCAACTGAGGAATGTCCAATGATACACGTCTACAAAGTAATGCTTCAGGAGCAAGTTAGTGGTATAGGAGGATTTAAGGATAATTTCGGTGCCCCGCACGGAAATTCTTACAACCCTTCATGGAAAAATCATCTCGGTTTTAGCTATGGGCAACAACATGCCGCAATGAACCCTCCTTCGCATGTTGCCCTTCCTCTACCACAATATTTTCAACAAGCTCCACATATGCAAGGACATGTGAAAGCACTACCACCTCAAGGAAATTATATCCCGCCACAGCGGAGAACTCTCGAGGATACCATGAATCAATTCATCGCAAGAAAGACCGCAACCAATGCCAAATATGATCGTATGATTCGCGACATAAATGCGAATCTGTCAAAAATACAATCCTCATTGAGTGTTCAAGAGAAGGGAAAGTTTCCTGCCCAAGGCCAAAGACCTCCCCAAGGTCAAACTAGTGTTAGCTCCACCTCCACTGAACAGCGGGAGAAATGTCAATATGTGACCACTCTTCGTAGTGGGAGAGTCGTTGATTTATCACCTCCCCCACGCGACACAACGAAAGACAAGGAGATTTTTCCCGGCACGAAAGAGGCCGAAGATGTCCCCTTGAATGAGAGTGACCAAGAAGATGCTAGTAAGCCAGAGGTAGTAGTGAAATCGCCCTCCGCGGCACCGTTGCCTCAAAGGTTGATTCCCTCCCATAGAGGAAACCCACGTGAAGACGTGCTAGAAGTGCTAAAGCAGGTCAAGCTGAATTTACCTTTTCTTGATGCCATTAAGCTAATTCCAGCTTATGGCAAAGTCATCAAAGATTTTTTGGCAGTAAAGAGGAAGATGAAGGTAAAAAAGAACGTCTTTCTAGCCCAGAACGTGAGCTCCATTATAATATATGATCTCCCACATAAATTCAAAGATCCCGGTGCACCCACCATATCCTGCATCATTGGAGAGAATAAAATCGAAAAATCCTTACTTGACTTGGGAGCAAGCGTTAATATACTCCATTACTCCATCTATAGGCAACTAGACTTGGGCGACCTCAAGCCCACAAAGGTCACTCTCCAATTAGCGGATCGAACAGTGAAGATTCCACAAGGCATAATCGAGGACATGATCGTCCAAGTTGACACTTTCTACTTCCCGGTAGACTTTGTCATTTGGAACACGGAGCCCTCCTTCAACTCAAGTAACCATATTCCCATCATCCTTGGGCGTCCATTCTTAGCTACGGCTAATGCAATCATCAATACTAGGAATGGGCGAATGCAACTCACATTTGGGAACATGACCTTGGAAACCAACATCTTCCACATAGCCCAAAATGCAGGGGAGGAAGATGATCTTCACTCGGTGAGCCTCATAGATGAGATAGTAGAGGAGTACTTTGAGGATAATTACTGTGGCGATGCTTTAAAGTCCTGTTTAGCGGTGAGATACGAGAGTGAGGGGATGTACACCGACTTCAAGAGGGAGGTTGGAGAGTTGAGAGAGCTACTCGATGAGAGTGCGTCGGACGAGGACATGAGATAAGTTAATTGGGTTTCTATATTTGAGGAATTACCTCCGAGGGATACACACATGGTTCCCTCTAGTGAAAAATTTCCAACCCTCAAATTAAAGAAACTCCCCTCCCATATTAAATATGCCTACCTAGGAGAGGATGAGACATTTCCTGTTGTTATCTCCTCTAGCCTAGATGAAGGGCAGGAGGGTAAATTATTGAAAATTATGAGGAAGCACCAAAGTGCTTTTGGTTGGTGCATTGCTGATTTGAAGGGGATAAGTCTTTTAATTTGCACTCATAAGATCCATCTCGAAGAGGATGTCAAACCCTCTACATAAATGCAAAGAAGACTGAATCCCAAATGCCGGGATCATTTACCCAATTTCGGATAGCAAGTGGGTAAGCCCTATTCAAGTCTTCCCGAAGAAGTCGGGTATAACTATGATTGAAAATACCAAGGGAGAGCTAGTTCCGCAACGTACCACCACCGGGTGGCGCGTTTGCATTGATTACCGGAAACTTAATGCGGGAACTAGGAAATACCATTTCCCCTTGCCATTTATTGATCAAATGCTTGAAAGAGTGGCGGGCCACCCTTACTATTACTTCCTTGATGGTTATTCCGGATATAATCAAATTGAGGTAGATGTACTTGACCAGGAGAAGACGACCTTCACTTGCCCTTTTGGTACGTTTGCCTATAAGCGTATGCCATTTGGCTTGTGTAATGCACCCGTGACCTTTCAAAGGTGCATGTTGAGCTTATTTAACGACATGTTCGAGAGAGGACTCGAAGTGTTCATGGATGACTTTAGCGTTTTTGGCACCTTTTTCGATCATTGTTTAGAAAATCTAGAATAAGTGCTTACTCGATGTGTGGAAAAGAACATAGTGCTGAATTGGGAGAAGTGCCATTTTATGGTCACCGAGGGAATAGTTCTTGGACATATAGTATCATCCAAAGGAATAGAGGTTGATAGGGCAAAGATAGATGCCATGGCTGATCTTTCCCCACCAAAATTACTGAAGGACGTGCGCTCATTCTTGGGCCACGCGAGGTTTTATCGAAGGTTCATTAAGGACTTTAGCGCCATCGCTAGGCCTTTAAGCAACCTACTCATGAAGGGCACCCCATTCGAGTGGATGGAAGCATGCCAAAGCTGTTTTAAAGAATTGAAAAACATGCTTGTGTCCCCTCCCATCATGCAAGTTTTAGATTGGTCCTTACCATTCGAACTTATGTGTGATGCAAGCGATTATGCGATCGTGGCTGTTTTGGGCCAACGAAAAGATAAGCAAGATCATGTCATCTACTACGCTAGCCAGACTCTTATCGGACCTCAACTCAACTACTCTACCACAGAGAAGGAGTTTCTAGCGATAGTCTTTACCCTTGATAAATTCCGGTCATATCTCATTGGTTCTCCTATTACTGTCTTCACCAACCACGCGGTTTTTAACTACCTACTTGTAAAGAAAGATGCCAAGCCGCTCCTCATAAGGTGGATACTACTCCTACATGAGTTCAATCTCTCCATCAAAGATAAGAAATGAGTAGAAAACATCGTTGCCGACAATTTATCTCAGCTTTCGTCCGACGTACCTAGTGATCCCATACCCATAGACGAATACTTTTTGAATGAACAACTTTTTGCTACCTCTTCGTATCCCTGGTTTGCAGATATAATAAATTATATTGTCCCGGGAGTCGTCCCTCCTGACTGGACACCGTAAGATAAGAAGAGGTTTATTACTTGGTCGCGCATGTTCTTCTATGATGATCCATTCCTTTTTAAATATTATGCCGACCAAATCATCCAACGATGTGTACCGGATGACGAAATCCCGAAAGGCATCCAGTTTTGTCATTCGGAAGCTTGTGGAGGCCACTTTTCAACGAAAAAGATGACTGCAAAGATTCTGGAATGCGGCCTCTATTGTCCCACAATCTTCCGGGATGTGAACGATGCTTGCAAATCATGCAATAGGTCCCAACGAATGGGAGTCATTACTCGACGAGACATGATGCCTCTTACCCCCATACTCATCATTGAGATATTCGACTGTTGGGGTATTGACTTAATGGGACCCTTACCCCATCCTTTGGTTTCCTATACATCCTTGTCATGGTACACTACGTTTCTAAATGGGTGGAAGATATAGCTACCAAGACTAATGACAACAAAGTGGTGATAAAGTTCCTGCATGAACATATACTTTCCCGCTTTGGTGCACCGAAAGCAATAATTAGCGATAATGGCACCCACTTTTGCAATAGGCCATTCGCGAAGCTCATGAGAAAGTATGGTGTCTTTCACAAGGTGGGAACGACTTATCATCCATAAACGAATGGGCAGGTCGAAATCGCGAATCGAGAAATCAAGAACATTCTCGAAAAGACTGTTAATCCTACCCGAAAAGATTGGTCACTTAAGTTGAACGATTCGCTATGGGCCTATCGTACCACATTTAAGAATCAAATCGACATGTCCCCTTTCCGCTTTGTATATGGAAAACCTTTCCATCTTCCCGTTGAGCTCGAACACAAAGCGAATTGGGCGATTAAGCAATTTAATTATGCCATGGACAAGGCCGGTGAAGCCCGCAAGCTTCAATTGAATGAGTTAGAAGAACTACGCAATGATGCGTATGAGAATGCAAAAATTTCGAAAGAGAGGATGAAACTCACTCATGATAGCATCATTTGACGAAAAGAATTTCTCCCCGGGCAAAAAGTTCTCTACAATTCTCGGCTTCACCTCTTTCCGGGCAAATTATGATCACGATGGTCTGGCCCGTTCATTGTGAAGAATGTTTCCCCCCATGGAGCTGTTGAATTGGACGATTTAAAAGGGGGAAATACATTCAAAGTGAATGGATAACGCCTAAATCCATATCAAGAGGCATGTGCAGAAGAAGTCGACACCGTCTGGTTGTCGAACCCCGTTTACGTGGTTGAGTGAGCTATTGCAGCAAGGTCGTCGCACCCCCGACGCGTATGGGGTGAGAATCGTGTGTGTTGAGAGTCGTTAGGACTAGGTTCTATCGGGAAAAGCATCCGTGTGTTTTTGTAATTTTCAGTTAAAGGGTGTTGACCAGTGAAATCGAGAGGGTTTTTAGTCCAGTTGGATAGAGAGTATGTCGGGAAAGTGAATTTTTTTGAAGAAGAGAGCTCGAAATCAAGTTAGGAGAATTCCATCCCAAAAGCCCTGGGGCGGACCGGTTCCTTTTTAAGGCGGACCGGTCCAATCCCGGATCGGTTCCTTTTTAAGGCGGACCGGTCTGCCTGACGAAGTGTTGAAAAGTCAAAGGCCCGGACCGGTCCGGGCCTACCCCGGATTGGTCCTCCTTCTGCAGATCTGTCTTCTCCCCTTCCCAAGATTCACCCCCCTTTACCCCCAATCCAATTCATTCCCACCAATCCGTTTTCCCTCTTCCCAACCCCAACCTTTCCCTCCCAAATCCATCCCCTTTTCCCTCCTAACCCCTTCCCTCCAAAACCAACCCCTCCCCTCACCCTTTCCCCTATAAATACACCCCCAAACCCTCCCATTCTCCTCACACCTTCAAACCAAATACTTTCTTCTTCCTCTCTAGTGTTTCAAGCAATAAATCCCTACTGTTTATATGCCTCCCCGCGTTGTCCCCACCAAATATGACTCCATCGTGATCCAACCCTCCGGTCACGACGAATTCCGCTCCCTCCAAGAGGAGCGGTGGTGCACTTAATACTTCGGTTTGGGCCGCAAACTCCATATGGAGCGCACTGTCTAATGGGAAGCCCTGCCCAACTCTGTCACCTCCCTATTCATGGCTCGGGGCTGGTGCCGATTCCTCAACCAACCTCACGAAGCGGTTTGGGCAACCGAAGTCCGCTCATTCTATAGTACTCTCATCCGGATGGGCCAATTCGAGGCCAAAGATTTCATGGATGGGACTCCCATTCCATTTTCCTTGGCCCGTCTCACGGCCAAGTTGGCCGAGTTTGACGTTCCAGACGTCCAAGAATTTATATATCCCCGAAATGTCCCCCCGGTCGGTAAGGATATCATTATAGCCCGAATTGCACCAAATGTTGCTTGGACGGGGAAAACCGTTGCCGTTGGACGCCTAAATCTGAAGGCGCGCCTCACATTTCAGATTGTGTGCACCAACATATTGCAAACGTCCAAAGATTCCGCCATGCGGCCTCGTCAAGCTACTTTGACATATCATCTCTTCGACCCCCAAACTTCCATCCATTTGGGTCGTACTTTATACACGGATGTCATTAACGCGTCCTTGGATGAGAAGGGCATCGCCCCACTTCCTTATGCCCGATTGATCACTTCCATCCTTAAGGATGTTGGGATAGCGGTGCCGAGCGACCATACTCACCTCCCCGATCCTTTCAGACAAGGGACCCGCACCAAAAGCGCCAAACAGCTAGCTGTCCTTCGGGCTAGGCAGGGTGATGATGTTGAAGAGGAGGATGCCTCGAGCGAGAGCGAGGACGAAGCAGGGCAAGCCGGTGAGGATGTCGATATGGGAGATATCGGCACGAACGAGGAGTCGGCGGACGAGGAGGATGACCCAGATTTCAAGTGGGCGGGCACGGACCTATCCGCGCGTATGTCGGCACTTGAAACAAACTTCAACACCTTTCAGACCAACTACGAGCACGACATGAGCATCGTTCTCCGCTTCCAAGAGGACATCTATCGGCGCATAGGGGATCCTAATGAGCCACTACCTTCTTACTACCATAACCTTTATGACCCCAGCGCGCTCGGTTCCTCCCATCCCCCACCCCGATGAATCTCTATATGGTGCTGGCAGCTTTTTATTTTTCTTCCTGTTCACAGTTGTATGCTTTTTCCTGCACATGTAACACAGTTCTGTTGTAATAAAAACTGCATTTTCTCTATTTGTTTGTTTTATTTATCGCACTTATTATTTTGCCTTAGTTAGATTTTAGTCCTTTTTGCTTGAGGACAATGCAAAAGTCTAAGTTAGGGGGGGTCACAAGTGCGTATCTCTAAAACTTCACAAATTTTAAAAAATGCCCAAAAATTTCCCAAAAAATCATAAAATTTTGAAAAATCCAAAAATATTTTGATTCAAAATAAATAGAAATTGGAATTCAAAATTTTCAAAAATATCATTAAAAGTCGGTTTAAAGTCTCAATTTGTAAACATTCAACATACACAAAGTTGAAATTGACCAAAGATGGAAATTGAGCGAAAATTGACGACTTAACGAATAAGTGTGGAGATTAACAAACGCGGTGAGATTCGAGTCTATCACTTTGTGCGAGTTTTTAAATCAATCTGAGTTAATTATTAACTCAAAATTCTTTCCATCACCTAAAAAGTTGTCAAGGATCTCAATCCGTTCATTTTGATCTGTTTTGAAAAATGTGTGTAATTTCACCTTCAAAAACGTGCCAAATTAATCTCTAAACGTAAATTCATCTCGAAACACATATGGTGACGCAATTGGCATTTTGGACAATGAAGTAGGCCATCGTTTGTTACCCAAAAATATTGGCCATAAAAATTTGTGAAAAAAATCATCCCTTTTGTAACCCAAATTTGAGCCGAATATTTTTTCCTTTCGTTTGACAACCCGAAAAACCCAAATAGCCCGAAATCGTGAAAAATGGAAAAATTCAGAATGTAAGTCCAAAAAGTGCATATAAAGGGGCAAGAAAAATAGATATGCTCAACAAAAATGGAAAGAAAAGAAAAGAAGTGAAAAATAGAGAAATTGAGAAAAAGAAGAAGAAAGTGAGCAATAGCTCGGAAAAAGTACAAATGGACATCACTAATAATTTTTCCAATTCCAACCTCCCTATAATTGCCATTTTACCCAATATACCTTAAAACCCAAAAAAGTCCTAACCGAGTCTAAATTGCGAAATTGGTTACCGCGTGGAGAGCTAATACACCAAAAGATAATAAGGGAGATTAAGTGCGCGGAAAAAGAGGCAATTTTCCCGTTTTTAAAACCGTAATCCGTTGATGAGATCCTTTCACCCTGAAATTTTCGTCTTTCTACTTGTATGCGTGATTTTGCTTCCATTACATTTGCTCTTTATATTGCGCATACCGAGAGAATAGCCACAATCCGAGAGATTCATTTGTGAGAGCATTTTGTGAGAAATCGAAATCAAAATGAATTTTTGAATCAGTAACGTAATGATCAATGGGTGGAAATTTGCGGTTAAATTTTTGGCTTCGCACACACGCACTATGATTTGATACTTTTGAGCATAACTTGCTGATGACTATTTTCTGGAAAAGTTTGAATTGCACAATTTTTGCGTATTTTGAATTTTCTTTGAGTCCAATTTTGTGGGTATATTCTTTGAACCCCTCACGAGACAAAACTCGTCCTACTAGGGTAACCTAGGGGTTTAAAGGCTTGTTGCATACGCTAAATGAAATCGCTTTCCCGCGAAAAAGGTATTTTATCCCAATAAAATGATTTTCAAGAGTTGAGCCTCGCTAGGATTCTTTTACATTGCTCGGGACGTGCAAAGTTCTAAGTTAGGGGGGTTTGATTAGGCATAAATTCTTCTTAATTTATCCCTTGATCTAGTTACTTATAGCACCTCGAACAACGTAATTGAGTTGGATTTATCTCATAATCGTGTTACTGACTGATCCTAATGAGTACAATGAGTTTCTGGTATTTTTCAGTGATTTTAAAGGTATTTGATGTCAAGAAACGGAAGAAAGAAACCGGAAGAACCAAGAAAGAAAGAAGGAAAAGTCAAAAAGGCAAAAGTGGAATTTCCACCTGGAATTCAGATGAGGTACCTAAAGAGAAGTTGAAGACATCTCATTTACGAGTACATAGGAAGAAATAGCACCTCAATAGGAATCCCGAAACAAAAGTTATGAGCAGTCAAAGTTGAGCCAAAAAGTCAAATAGACGGACCGGTCCGCCCCTACCCCGGACCGGTCCGCTTTGCCAAACTCCAGAAGGCCCCGGACCACAAGCAAACTGAAGAAGGCAAAATAAAAAGGAACCGATCTGCCCCCGGACCGGTCCACCCCAAAATAAAAGAACCGATCCGCTTTGGAGGCAGACCGGTCCGCCTAAGGCCCAGACCGGTCCAGGCTTCGAGATTTGCAAATCCTATCTCTTCCTAAAAAGACTCCTAGTGCATCTGAACTCCGAAATTGTTGTAGGGTATAAAAACCCGATTTATTTTTGTTATTGAGACGGAGAATTAGTAGGATTTTTCCTCTCCTTTTCCAGAAACCCTAGTTTAGCTAACAATTGCAGTTTTAAATCGAAGGTTGAAGATTTATTCATTGATTTTTGTGAGTACCAGTGTCATTCATTTGTTACACTTATTTCTTGGGTAATTTTAGTAAGTATTTATTATTTCTAATTTTTTTCTACATCTAATTACCATTTTCCTTAGATTAATTATGAATTCCTGCACATCAATCATTGTTTTCATTAAATTCAACATGTTAGGCTAGATTTGCCAAGGCCGGGGTACATGAACCCAGCCTGATGTGTTAGTGTGTGTGTATAAAATTAATCCGATGAATTTAGTGATTGATTATGATCGTATTGCGTAGTTACACAATAATTATAGATCTTTATATCGCGTTTGCCTCTGGGTACTCGTGATGATTTAGAGTGCAATTTGAGTGTCACTATCGCGATACTGATTTACTCATCCTCAGATTAGGTATGACGCGGGCTTGAACCTCGTATACATAATGCTTGGGAGTACTAAATTCCGGGTCAGATCAATCAGATAAATTTATGATTAATATTATCACTGCACAACACTAGGGTTGGGGGATTGTATTCCCGTCCTATTTTTCTCATCATTTAAACAAAAAGTTTCAAATCATCATTCATTCTTAATTTCGGTAGATTAGTATAGTTGCATTTTTTTATAATTTCATATTTACATTTAGTTATAATCATTCGCAAAATCAAATCAATTTTTTCTTTTCTATTTAGAGTCAAAGTTAGGGTCTCTCCGTCTCTTCCCGTCGTCACAACTCTGTTGTCCTTTTTCCCTGAGGATCGATACCCGACTTACTAGGATTATTAATTGAGCGACAGGCTTGCACTTGAGCCTAGAGTGAACGCATTTCTAAGACACATTTTCAGTCGCGTCATAACACCTTGTATTTTAGGCATTTATTAGTAATTTAATTTGGTTAATTTTAAATTACTTGTGTGTCGTAATTTAATTTAATTAATTATTATTAACATTTATTTAATATTAATCTGATGAGTAAACGATTAATATTGATGGGATTTAAATTCTACTAGGTGAATAGTAATGATTTAATTACGTCATAACGAGTTATAGTGACGTGGCATTAATTTATCTCAATCGGGAGTCGGGCATATATTATATTGGGTTCGAGATAAGTACTTTTAGTAAAATAATTTCGATGGAAATTCTGAGTATATGATTGAGTCCGTATGGGTCGAAATAGACAAAAATGAGCATCTAGGGGTAGTAAATTGGTCTCGGGGCATTTTTAGGCATAACCGAGCCCACATGGGAGTATTTGGGCCCTTTTAATAAAGTCCACAAGCCTAAAAACTTGATTTAATTAATAAACCCTAAAAGTGGGAGGGTGTGGCTACCATAACTCATTAAAGAAACCCTAAGTAAGTGAAGGAGAGAAGAGGGAACAATTGGAGAAACCTTGGGAGCCAAAATCAAGAACAGTGTGGGCCATATTCATCAAATCATCATGATCTACACCAAAGGATTCAGACGCTACGAACCCTAAAGAAAGTGGTTAAACTTGCTTTAAAATTAATTGTAGCTTTCAATTCATATCATAATGGCTGTGATAAGATGATATGGCTCTTGGGTTTGTTTACATCTAAATTTGGGTTTCTATTTATTTTCGATTTAAAATCTGTAGAGGATTTAAAAATTATTTATTAACTTTCAATCTGTGTGTGTATTTTGACTAAGATTTGGAAATCTTGGAATCTTAGGTTTGATGTTAATTTGTGAGAGTTGCGATATAAAATATTGGAGCAGAATGTATTTAAAGGTTTGTTAAGGGCGGATTGTTGGAGCAACGAAGAAGGAAGGGAGTAAGGTAGGGTCATTCGAACGAACTGGTTTTCGTTCGATAGACATCCAATCGGTGTGCGAGGAAGGATATTATCAAGAACTAGTCACAAGGTAGAGGACTAGGTGGGTTATGCAGAGAAACATTAGATGTGCACAATCGTTGAGGGGTGAGCCAATCCTTAAGAGAGTGAGACACTATCTTAAATATGAAGAGTATTCACGAATTTTAATTTACTGCAATTTATTTCACTTGTTAAATATTTTCACAATGTTTTGGGTTCTAACCATTGCTATCAAATATTTTCCAAAACCTTTTAGGTATCCCACCACAAGGATGCCAGAATTGTTTATATTCTAGGTTTATGTAGCTGCGACATATGTCGGTTTTGTAGGCGTTTGTATTTGACCTACTTTCATTCATTCCTAGGTTAGGAATTTTATTCTCAGTTGTATATTCGATCATGTCGCTCACTCCAGTTATTCTATTCCTTTCAATTCAGATTGTATGGGATCTATTTTCTACCTGTCAGATTTATTTTAGTTTGTATGTTTTTAGTTGATGTTTATTTGGCTACTATATGGATTCGTATATTTGTCAAGTTCTTAGACTCTATTATATTGTGATGGTTTTATTTAGTCTCTTGTGCACTTAGTGACTTGGATTTTAAAAGATAAAATTTTAATACCTGTCTAATTAATTATTTGGTGGTTAGTAATTAATAAGTTTTCGATAGTGATGCTAAGAATGAACCAGATGAAAATATTGTTTAATTTGATAAAGGCTTGATCACCTGGTATTTAATTAGCCGGGGTGTCACACTCGTTTGCTCATCTGGACCAACACGTTGATGGTGATCTTAGACATAATTGATATTATTTACACCCGGACTCGACATGTGAACCACCCATTATCAGAATTTCGGGTAGGCTTGAATGATCTTCTATGTAATGATTTCAATGTGATTTTTATGTCATTGCCAGCATTTCATAACCGATTGAAAGAAGAAAAAGGCGGTGGGCTTAAAAGGTGTTTTATATCGGGTGTACTTGGTTCCTTTTATGGTTGGTTGTTCCCCAGCAACAACCTTCACTTCATGCAATCTTCTTCGGTCTCCATTGGCTTTATAAAGTTAGTTTTTCAATTTATCCACATAAATATAGAAGGAGAGAGAGAAAGACCCTTTAAGGTATTAAGGCCAATTTACCGGTCAATACCAAAAAAAAAATTTAGCTAATCTTTTTGTATGAATTTTAAATATTTCAGTAAAATCTCCAAAAAAATTAAGGCGAAAATTATTTATTTTTCTATTTTAAAAAAACAGTCAAACTATGTGACCTTAAAACTAATTAAGGCTCCTATATTTTCACCCAATTTTGTTACAATATCAAACAAATTTCTTTTGGGCTGATTTTTTGGGACTATTCTCTGAAATGTTTGAGTATCATATATAAAAAAACCAACTCAAAAAAATATTTTTTTACTATTTTTTAAAATAATTTCGTAAATTAACCGTTAAACTGTGTCCTGCATAAGAGAAAAAATTATTTATCAATGTTTTGTGCCTGACAAAGAACTCACTGCACACACTCTTCATTTTTTGAATATTTTTGTGGATCGAAAAAATTACTTTATTAGTATCTTCTGAATCTGAAGGTTTAGTAAAAGTTAAAAATTATTGATAGTTGCTGAGATATGTTGATTAATGTTTTTCCAAATCAAAAGAGAAACATGGGGATAAAATATAGGGGGTTTTGGGAAAAGGTCCTCATAGTGCTCAAAGTGTACAAAAATAGGACACTCCATATAATTTTATAAATTTAGTCCATGTACAAAAAATACAATGAAAAAAGGTGAAAAATAGTGCAGCTGGCGCGGACAAAAAAAATAAAGGTATTGTACCACAGGGACTAGATTTATAAATGCTATTGTACCACAGGGACTAGATTTGTAAACTTGAAAAGAATTTTCCTAAAAATCCAAATATAGGAAGGAACATGACCTTTACCTTAATTCTCTATAAAATATATTAGCATTGAGTCACGTTTGATCTAAAATACACTTCGTACATCCAATGGCAGAGGGAGAGTGTCAGGGGGGGGGGGGTGCACTTGCCCCACACAGGATTTAAAAAATATATATACAACCTAGTACGAGAGAAGGAAACTGTCCCCAACCCATTTTAATATCTGTTCTCACACAAGTTCCCAAGTACCAACCCACTCAAACCCTTTCCCCCAACCCTCTTCTCCGCCCGGCCTTTTCTTTTTCCCCCAACCCTCTTCTGCATTTTTAAGATTACCAGATTACCAGATTCCCTATGGTGTTCGAGTTTTTAGATCCCTGAGCCCCTAATGAAGGTACAAAATATACCATTTTTTTTCATTTTGTGTTCTGAATGAGATGCCCCAACATGTTTATAAGTTTAATTTTTATTTGCGTGCAAGAGACATTATGTTATTTATACTCAATTAGATGCTCCAAAATGTTATTTATACTCTATTTATTTTAGTGCAAGAGACATCATGCTCCAAAATATACCCTGTTAATTTTTATTTTATTTTAGTGCAAGAGACATCATGTTATTTATTTACCATTACTTGTCCATAATTTATGTTGAAGTTCTTTTTTTATTGCTAGTTTAATTTCCTAATAATATTTTTTTTCTATTGATTGTTTGTCTCTTAATAAATATTTCCCCAAAAGAGCCCGCGTAGATGTCTCCAACTGACAATGTCACACCGCTTTTAACCAAAGTTGTCTAAGAGGAACCTTTAAGAGTATATCAGACTCGCATTGAAGTTGACTTGACTAATCTTCCTTCAGATCCTAGTTTATGACCACGCATTTCGGATAGCATACCTGTAAATGGGTCCTTGCCAACCATTTTTTCATCTTTACCCTAAAAAATTAATGGAGAAAAGAATCAGCGTTTTGTTTCGAATTGGTTCACCCAATTTGGTAGTTGGTTGGAATATAGAGTTTCAAAGGATGCAACCTTTTTTTGCCTTTTTATCTATTTTATCCGAAATCCTCGGACATAAATAAAAGTGATGCTTTTGTTAGAGGTGGTTTTGACAATTGGAAACAAAAAGACCGACTACAAAAGCATGTTAACACTGAGGGTAATAATGCATCCTACATGAAGACTCAAAATTTAGTGAACCAAAATCAACATATTGCGATACTATTTAATAAGAAATCAAAGGAGTGTGAAGATGATTATCGTGTACGACTAATTTTAACTATTGATGTGATTCAGTTTCTTTTGTGACAAGCTTTATCTTTTCGTTCTGATGCTGAATCGAAGGACTCCATAAATAGCAATAACTTCCTTGAACTTTTACAATGTCTTGCCAAAATAGATGCATTAGTTAACAAAGTTATTCTTAAAAATGCACCAGGTAATCTTAAATTGACTACTTGCATTCAAAATGATGTTATAAATGCAATTGCGAATGAGATTACTAATACAATATTAAAAGATCTTGGTAGAGATCCATTTGCGATATTGATTTGACGAAGAATATGATATGTCAATCGAAGAACAAATGGCTATTGTAGTTTGTTATGTTGATAAGAGGGGTTTTGTGATGGAAACATTCATAGGTATGGTACATGTTGCTGGCACTATCGCTAAATCATTAAAAGAGTCACTCGAACGATTTTTCAACCAACATAACTTGAGTGTAAAAAATTTGCAGGGTCAAGGTTACGATAGGGGAAGTAACAAGCAAAGAGAGTACAATGGGCTTAAAATTTTTGGGGTCAAGAGTACGATGGGGTAAGTAACATGTAAGGAGAGTACAATGGGGTAAGTAACATGCAAGGTTGTACTTTGCTCCTTTTATATTTTAATTAGTATTTGTAATGACAACTTCATATTTTTGGATTCTCTTTCTATCAATGAAGTATTATGGTTGGGTTTGTTATATTTTATTACTACTAAAGTGTGAATATTTATCTTTGCTTATATATTGGAATAGCCTTCAAAAACTATTTTTTTTTCTTATGCCTCACCCACTTCGAATTCCTGGCTCCACCACAGGGTACATCCGTTTCATAAAAAAAAAAAATGAATGATCTTAATTTAAAAATAACACAAGCCAGGGCTCTAAGTCCGGAACTTTTCAATTAATGCAAATACAAATTGTTGAAAGGAAGACCTCCCAGAAAGGAATAAAATAACTTACCATATTTCCACACTATCAACAAGGGACGTGCCTTTGTTAAAATGTATATATCAAATACATAAAAAAATAGTGTATCAATTCATTAGTAATAGTCACATGATAAAAATAAACCTAAAGTTGTTAGAATTTCTATTTTTCATGTTTGACTCATTTTAAAGGGTCATGTGAATAATTGTTTGGTCAATATTTATTTAGTAGCGTACTAAAAGAGTTATGCATTCTCATATACATGTTTGCGTGTGTGCATGTCTACACACACACATACACACACACACACACACACACACACACACGAACATAAATATAAACACACACACATCACGTGTAAAGCTCTTCCATATTATCATATAGAAAGATCTAACTTTGAGATTCAAAGCATATAAATACAAGGATTTAATTTTGGAGTTTAGCAAATAGGTCATGTTTTCATAACATATTTCTTAATTGGTCTCATAAAAACAATCCCCTCTACAGATCCTATTCACATATAGTAAATATTTACTATATGATTTTTAATGTGACCTAATGGAACGCGAATGTTTTATTAAACAAAAAAATCATGTTTAGGACCTATTTAATTACATTGTTAAGAAACGAGCCCTATTAGTAAAAATTCCTCAAAATTTGGGATGCATGATAAATTATGACGAGAACTCAAAATCTCACATGATGACATGCATTCAAACGAAAGGAATATATTAACGTATATGATGGACTGGTTCCACCAGCACTGGACTGCAAGGCTAGACCAAAGATAAGCAAAGGAAAGATCTATATATTTAACACCAGCCTAATTAGTGTCCTAGACTCCTACTCCTCACAATTCTAAAAAGACTTCTCTGTGCTTCTCAACTTGCGTTCAGAAGAGATGGTTGATGAGGGACGCAATGTTTTGTCTTTGACAACTGCACATTGACATGCACAGTCCACACACACCTCAATATCCATCAAACAAACTCAACAACCCTCTACGGATCTGAACATGTAGTACACTGCTTCTTCACCATTACTCCAAAACATAAAGTCCATTGAGAGTCAAAAGTAGCAAGTAAGGATTCCACTACATGAAATGAATACTAAGATGTGAAGAGTATTAAACCATGCTCCACAAACAAAAATATCAAGGGATATATGAATTCATAAATGGATCTTAAACAAGATGGGCGAAAACTAGGGTTTGGAAGACATTTTTAGATAAAGGAAAACTGATTTCGAAAGTCTCAACAAAATAAAACTCATAACGGGCCTCTAATATATAGAAAATATGGTTTTTAGGGTGGCACATTTTTTAATGGCTCATTTGAACAAAAACAAGATGTCATTCGAATGGAAATGCGATCTCATTCGAATGAAAATGCAATATCATTTAAGAATCAAACAACATTTTTTAAGATTCAAACAACATTTTTTAAGAATCAGAGCTTTCTTATTCAAACAACATTTTTAAACCACGTGGTCACCTCATTAGAACAAACATAATAAGTCATTCGGATGACTTTTAAAAAAACTTAATTTTCTTTTAAAATATTTCAAAGATCGCCCTCAAATAATATTTTGTAAAATATTTTAAAAATAACACACAATTATAAATATCCAAGGATAAAAAATATATGGATTCATACCTGAGAGATCTTTGAACATTGAAGATGAAACCAGGCATGAACCACGATATGGTGATGTAAGCATTCAAACTTGGTTGTTAGTGTCTTTAAACAAACACGTCATGGCTTTGAAAGGTAAATGCACTCAAGTCCTAACCTATGACTCAAATGTTTTATCCAAACATGAAATAAGTCAAAACATACAAATTGAATCGACTCAAAAATTTATACTTACAAATCTCCCCCTTTGGATATTCTAGAACAAAACACAAAATAAAAATATATGGGCCTTCACTCAATCCCCAACTCCAAAAGAAAAAACTACATACACTTGATAAATTCATGTTGAGTTGACCTACACACTTGAGGACACCTTAAAATGCAAAGAGAATATATAATAATATAAATTTGCACAAGAATAAAGATCGGGCTATCATTTTTCCATTTTTATTCAGGAATAGATAAATATAAATAGACATAATAAACCATTTCTCCCGAATATAACCATTTGTACCCTGAAATGAAGCATGCATAAACATAAAGGAACAAGAACTATATTATGTAGTGGTGTAAAGTGTAACAAGAAATGATAAACATAACTTAAGAAAACAAGAACAATTTATCCAAATAATAAACAATTGATACCAAGATTGATGCAAAATTTAAGCATAAGATACCAATACAATCATCATGCATACCAATTTGAAGCTACTTGAATCTTAAGACAAAACATAAAGCATACATGAACTAAAGGTTAACACAAATACTTGAAAACAAATGAGACCATATATATAAATATGAAAAAATACCAATGAAACACACACACATAAACACACACTCATATATATATATAACACCACAAATAAGACATGTTACACACAAGTTTTCCACAATAGTATAGTATCGGTGTGTTTAAACAATGTGGTATGGAGTGAAGGGGTGTGAACTCAAAATAAAATAATTACGACCCAATCATTCAAAAATGTTTTACTAGTTCTATTTGATTGCATTAACTATCAAACAAAGATTTAGTCTCACAATGACAAATAAACTGAACTTATAATGAATAAATAAGCACAATTCACACTATCCTAGAAAATATTTATGATTCTCAAATCAATAGCATCAAACATTAATTAAATAGGACTCATTCTGTGCAAGGGAAAGTTTTATAATTTTTTATTTTAATTTTATTTGACTTATCCCATTACACCCCACTAAACATTTGTGACTACTTTCACGCATTCGGAGATAAGTTGATAATATTTGAAAGACTGAAGGTTGTTCATCACAACATCATTTAGAAGAGTTATGAGGTGGTTTGGTAAAGACTTTAATTATCGAGTGGTTATTTTTAATGATTTTGCATTTAAAAGTTTTCAAAACTTTTTAAAATGATTTTTAAAGAATTTTTCAAAAACTCGTTAACTCCTTAAAACGAGAATGGAATGTGGTTCGAATGAGTTGCATAGGTTCATTAGAACGAGGTGGCCACATTGGAACAAGATCTAGAACATCTCCTTTTCGGTTCGATCTGGAATTTCATTTAAAGGTTCGTTGGAAACCATTTGAATGAGAAAGGGTAAATCATTCTAGCGAGATGGCAGTTCGTTCCAACGGGCATGCTTATTTTTATTTTTAAAAACAAATCTTTTCTAATCCTTAATCTCTATCTCTTTACAATAATTTTACCTATAGATAGATATGCGGGATCAAAATTTTCTCCAAGCCATTTTAGAGTTCCTTTTGTGATCAAACTCAATACTTTTTTTATCCAAACCCTTAGATCTTTGAAAATCACTTCTTCAAATAAAGAAAAACACATTCAAAGTTCATAAACCCTTGTACATATTTTCTCTAGTGCTGAATTTTGGATTCGATGCTCTACTATTGAAGAAGAAAGGAATTGAAGATTCATGAGGCTGATCGGTGGGTACCGAGGAAAGAGCTTCTTGCTACGGGGCTGTGCTGGACTATAATGTTTTCAATTAAAAATTTGAAGACTCTTGTGAGTTAATACTTAATGGATCTCTAAGTAGTTTGTATGTCATTACGTATTTGTAAAATTCTTTAATATTGCTGAAATTAAAGGGTTTGCCCGGAAGGAATTTTTTTCTCAAGTTATTTTTCTTATCTAGTTTGAAATTTGCTTCATAATTTTACTACATGATTCACGAAATTAAATCAATATAAATTGGGTAAAATGTGAATTTCTGTGTTTGGCCTAATATCAAGTAAATATGTATAATTTCTGCTTTTTCAAATTGGAATCAGAGTCGGTGACACCAATTATTGTATGATATTTAAATTTGGGATTATATGGATAGGCTACCTATTTTTTATGTGTCAAATCATGCACATTGGAAAACTAGAATGAGGTATGATTTAAATCAATTGACGAGAGGGTTTGGCTTGAGTGTAAAAGAGGGTGTACATCACCCACTGTGACTAACAACAATGTTGAATGCCTTAAACCTATCACTGAATCAACCGATGATGATTTTAAATGGAGTGATTTTAACTCCCGCAGTTTAAGTGCAATTTCTGGACCCTCGCCCCTGATGAGTTCCACCGCATCATGATGTGCACCACGTCTAAGGAAGCATGGGATAATCTTAAGCTCACTCACGAGGGTACAAATGTTGTGAAAAATTATAAGATATAAAATCTCACCACACAGTTTGAAATATTCAATATGCTAGAATTTGATACTTGTAATGAGTTTTATGCATGATCGTCTGATATAATCAATTCTAGATATAATTTAGGCGAGAGAATTCCTGAGACTCGCATTGTGATAAAGATTTTGAGATCCTTATCATCCCATTTTATCCCTAAAGTCACGATTTTTAATTCATTGGAAATTTTAAATAATCTTACGTTAGAAGAACTCATAGATGACCTTCAAACTTATGAAAAAAAAGATGTTCCCCAAAATGAAAAAAAAGTAAGGATTGTTTTGAAAGCCTAGTCCAAAAATAAAAAGGAACAAGTTTTTTAACTCTGGCTTTGAGTTTGATTTTGAGGTTTACGATCTTTGCAGGTTCGTAAAAATATTCTCAAATTTAAAAAAAAAATCTTCTAAAGAAAAAAAAAGTTTTGAGAAAAATAAAGTGGCAATGAGTGCTAAAATCTTTGTGAGGATGATGTGATATTTTTTTAATGTGAGAGAAAAGGGAATAAAAATCATGAGTGTCCTTCTAGGATAAAGAGACAGGTCAAATGCAAAGATGCAAATAAATCCACCCTTAGTGATAGTGACGTCGAGTTGGTGGATTCCGAGAGTAAATCACCACATGAACCTTGTCCTGTCTTCATGGCCAGTCATGTTAGTAATTCAAGTTTATACCACACCAATGAGGACATTTTAAAACGTAATATCCTCGATAATTTCTCGCACCATTCTGAAGACAGTGAGAGTGATGAAGAGAATTTGAGGGAAGGGTAAGGTGGACTTCAACACGCCTATGAAGAACTTTACTAAGAGTCTTGGAGAATAAAAAATAAAATTGGTGTTTGAATCTTAGGGTTTTTTATATGGAGAAGGAGGTTAAAGATTGGAGAGAGTATGAGGCATTGGTGAGTCAATTCGACAAGTTGAAAATTTCATTGTGTGAGTAATTAATTGTGGTTGTTAAAGAGAATACCAATATAACCAATAATATGGCTAGTCTAACGAGAGATCTTAAATCTTCATTAGAGACTAGTAAGAAACTCCGTGTATCCCAACTCGAGAAATATATCGAACGTTCCTAAAAAGTTAAGGTCACTTAAAAGGACACATCTAAAATGGTTGGAAAGTAGTTCCTCGATCCCGCATTAGGTCTTAGCGAGAGGTAAGGAATAGGTTACGATGGTGCATCCACTTCCCATGCCGCACCCAAACTGGTTCCTGAGTTTATTATGGATCTTTATGGGCCTCATCCTAACCTACCAAGGAGAGCGCATAGTAGATGTTTGATCAAGGTAAACCAAGCCTATTTATGTTGGTTCCCATTGCAAACAAAGAGGTCACCTTATAGATTTTGTTGTAAGTTAGGGAGAATTTATCACACGCTTGTTCCCCAATATGCTCCTATAAGAGTTCACATGTGTATTTCCATACATGTTCCTACTCATGCTCCCATATATAATCGTACAGATTTTGAGAGTTTTCGAGAGAAAGTAGCGTTTTAGGTCAAAACTTCACAAAATTTTGATAGAGGAATTTCAAAGGATGTTTATTCATGTTGAGAACACCTCTCGGGCCAATGATTGAGTTTTGGTAACTTATCTAGTGTAGGGTTATTACCATCTTCGTATTATATATACGATATTGCTAGACTGTATTTCTATGTATTCTTATTGTTATACATGTTTATGATTTTTTATATATCTTGAAAAATCTAAAAAGATTTTCGATTTTAACAAAAAGTTTGAAAATTTCCAAAAAGATTTTAATTTTGATAAAAATTTTGAAAACAAAACAAATTTGTATTTTTTTTCAATATATATGGATGTTCATTTAAGATATTCGAATCACCCCTACATTCCATCCATTCATGTAACTTTTTCATGGTGTTTTGAGATATTGCTTCATTTCTTTAGTTTGCTTAATAATGCGTGTCTAGAATTTTGTTGTTCATCAATGATTACTTTCTTCATGCTAGACTTTTTATAACCTTAATTACACACATGCGTGGGCTTTTTTAATATTGCACTTGCTTATCATGTGTTGAATACAATGTTCTCATCTTAATAGTGTTTAATAATGAACTAAAGATACTAGAGATAAGTTGTTCTTATAAGAACCATCGCTCGACTTTTGTTTCCCAAAAAATTTGTTATATGTTAAGCAATGAAAAAGTTCTATGAAAAAGAAAAAGTCTCTTTGCTTTAAAATCCATCATTTGCCAAAAAGATCCTGAAAGATTAACGGCACAAAAAAATAAAATTGTCAAGTTCATTTTATTTCATCGATGCTTCGCTACACATGATAATTATGATATTTTCAAAAATTTGAGAGTAAATTCTTAAATATTTGAGATTTTGAAGGTGTTATTAAGTAAAAGATCAATGGGTTTTCACAATGGAATCTCTTCAAAATAATTAAATATTTTCACATTATTGATTTAAGAAACATTAAAATTCATGGCATGTTTCATAAGTCGAGTCAATTTCATCTTATTCAACATTTTTTCACCAAAGGTTAAAATTGAGTTCTTTCTTTAGATGTATCTCATTGACTTCGTGCACTTATGTTACAAATGCCTATTTTGATTTGCCTATATAAAATGTACACTCCATTATGTTTCACATTAATTATTTGGATGTTTTAGTGTTATTCCATGGTCTTGTGACACCTCGCCTAATTAAATACCAGGTGATCAGTTCGTTATAAAATTAAAATCAAGGTCAATGGTTGGTTCATTCTTAGCATCACAGTCGCAAAATAATTATTTCCAATTTAAACACCCTAAATAATTAAGCTAAATGTCAAAAGAATTTAAAGTTTCATTTCAATTTTATAATTTAATGTGAAAACCTTTTTAAATAATCAACAATTTAAGAATCACATAAATGCTAAGGATAGCAATCAACACAAGATAATTAAGCCCTCTAGATTAACCAAACCAAGTTAAGGAACCATAAAAGAAATCATCCTGACAAAACTTAACTCCCAACGAGTAATGAATACTGAAAATATAAATAAACATAAATCTCTAACAAATCCAAACGGGATAGGAAATCGGGCGACACATGCCCTAACTATGAAGAACAAAAATAGGAACTGAATCAATTAAGAGGTTGTCTAAAGTAAGGGCCTGAAACTCCCACATAGCTGCAACATGTCCAATCCAAAGATCCTATGCCCGACCCCCCTATGGCTAGGCACCTGTAATACATACATTTATATACAAGACAGAGAAATAAGAGAAGACGGGTCAGAGCCCGAGTGTAAAACATTTTAAAAATAGTTTAGCAAGTATTTAAAATGCTTACTCACCAATGTCACAACCAAGTTAGTATGCGACACTCTCTTGAGAATTCTCACCTCACATCTAGTGTGCACGCCTACCGTACTACTAAACTCATAAGTCTATCTAAATTATTTTCCATTAAGTTTTATCCCAAAAAGTACTAAGGTTATGATATTTAGTTTAGAAAATCAAACTCTTCCAGATTTGTTACGTTACTTAGAACAACACAGTACCATTACAAAGTTTCTAAATACTTATTTTAAAGTGGGAGTCTTTATTCGTTACTTAACTACTTATACGCACAGTAAAAATTATCCATATATATATATATATATATATATTAGTCACTTATATAATATATATACTATCGGCACCCGACGTAAGATCTATGGTGTTGTCATACTCTGCTATCAACTCCCCGTATCACTCGTACTAAGGAAATTACTATATCGGAATCACTCTCTAACTATATTAACACAACAAACACAAAATGGAGGTGAAGCATAGTTCCAAGTCACTAAGAGGTCAGCACATACCCCTCACGTCTCTTAGGACCGTCTGACTATCGTTCTAAGATAGCCTGTACTAAGGAATCTTATGTTCTAGGATACAAGTCAATATCCACCATAAAGGTCCCATCGAGATAAGACTGTCCTGGCGCGATAACCTCCGTGATAACAAGTAGCGCGGGTATAATTATACATAAGAAAAATATAAATATATACACATGCACTCAGTCATATATTTAAATATTCTCATTTTTTTTATTAGGTTCGCCCATGACCCAACAATAATAATTATTAACCGTATGTAGTACAACTTTACCCAATTACCTCGCATAAAGGATTCATCTCTTTTATTTTTATTTATAATCGTTGCGTACTTCTCATCTCTCGAAGTATTCTCTATCACTAAGTATAATTTCAGTAGGTATACCTTCTCTAACCTTCAGGTCTAAATCTTCCACGAGTTTCTCAATTCCTTAGTGAACGTACGCATAATTTCCCAGGTGTGAGGAAACCCCCCGTTAACCCACAATTTTATTCCATATAAAATTTCACTCAACGGAATTTACTTAGACCCTACTGGTCCTCTACGTGACCAATATATTCTTTAAATGATACTTAAAGTTTCCTACGTATCTTAACCGTATTAAAACAAAAAGGGGGAAATATGAAATTTTTCAGGAGGGGTTGATCGATCGACGAAAGGGGTCGATCAATCAATCAGTCGATCAATCGATCAGTCGATCGATCGACACTCTTGGGTCGATCGATCGATCAAGCAGGTATTCTTAATTCTGCCATTGTTAACTACGAGTTTTATTCTCCAAGCTCAACCAAAACTACATTAACGATACCCAAACTCCCAAAAAAAATTACTACTGGTTACGTATATCTATATATATGATTTCCTATGTGAATCATGTATAAATTCATCACAAGTATTGAATTAAAGGGGTAATTCATCATAATTATCAAAAACCCTAATTTTACATTAAACTTCCATTCTTCTAATTCTTTTTCCAGATTTCTCACTTCTAAATCAATAAAAGTTTGTGGGTAATTCTCTACATGGGTTGATATTTCCAGAACATATATATTTTCTTCAAAAACATGTGATTTAAATTCTCTAAATCCCCAAATTCTTACATGAAACCTATAATTATCAAGTCTAATCTAACATGGGTGAAACATCTACTACAAAAGCAGTAAGATAGATACTTTCCTGGGATTCAAGGGTCTGATTTGTTGATGAAAAAGATATGGTTGAGTTCCTCATCGTGCGATCTATGTTTTGGTGGTGGCGGTGGTGTAATCGAATTTGTTCTTAGCCTTGGATTTCTTGGAAAAGCTTTCCCTTCCTTCTCTCACTGTTGTTATATATTTTTGAGAGTGTAAACCCTAGAAGAATCTATTAATATTTGATAATAAAATCCTAATTTTTAGCATTTAATTAATGCCAAATTTGGAAATGACTAAATTGCCCCTCCGGGGTGCTGTTTAGGCCTAAAATGCCCCGAGACCTAAACTAAACCCCTGGGTACACTTTTCTGACTATCTCGACCCTTTCGTGCACGTTGGCGCTCTCGAAACGACCATATGGACGACCTATAATTTTATTCACTTTTATAACGATAATTTAGTCCTGACTTAAATTTCCATAATTGCCATTTTATTCACTCGTGATAATTTTAATAAAATCAATCTCATATATTACTTTACTCATCTAGTAATATTCAACAAATTTCCAATAATTACTAACTCTCGTCATGCTGGAAAATATTTTTAAATAAAATTCAGGATTAATATTAAATTAATACTCAATTATATTTAATAAATCCCAATTTTTAAAGGCCATAAAAATACGGGGTATTACATACTTCCCCCTAAAAATGGAATTTCGTCCCAAAATTCAGAAAATAAGGCATACCTGGTAAAAATAGACCAGGATATCTTTTACGCATATCTGCCTCACTCTCCCAAGTGGATTCCTCCACATTATGATGCTCCCACTGGATCCGTACAAGTGGAACTACCTTTGACCTCAATTTCCTTTCGCTATGATCTAGGATAGCCACTGGTCTCTCCTCATAAGATCTATTAGGCTGTAAGTCAGTCTCCTCTATCACGATGTGAGTATGGGCCATATCATCTCTAAGATATTGTCTCAACGACGATATGTGGAATATGTCATGAATATGCCACAAGTGCTCTGGTAACCCCAATCTGTATGCCACCGGCCCAATCCTCTCGATAATGGGAAATGGGCCCACATACCTCAGAGTCAACTTCCCCTTCTTCCTGAACCTTATTAGTCCTTTCATAGGATATACACACAGTAATACTTAGTCCCCCATGCTAAACTCTTGAAAGGATCGCTTCGCATCGGCGTAGCTCTTTTGTTGGTCCTGGGCTACCCGAATGCGACTCCTAAGAAGCTCAATCCTATTTAAAATCTCCTGAATCACCTCTGGCCTGAGTAACTTGTTGTCCCCCACCACTAGCCAACAAGAGGGATAACGACAAGGCCTTCCATACAATGTCTCAAATGGGGCCATACCGATCGTGAACTAATAGGAGTTATTATAAGAGAACTCCACCAGTGGAAGATATGTCTCCCACCCTTCTCGAAAATCAAGGACATACATGCGTATCATATCCTCCAGCATCTAATTGGTACGCTGTGTTTGTCCATCTGTCTGTGGGTGGTAAGCTGAACTTCATCTCAACTCTGTACCCATGGCCTCGTGAAAGCTCTCCCAGAAGTGCTACATAAAAATCTTGTCTCTATCAGACACTATATCCAGGGGAACCCCATGCAGCCTAATGATCTCGATAATGAATAACTGTGCATACTAGCCCATGGTGTAGTATGTCCGTACTGGAAAAAAATTTGCTACCTCGTTTAACCGATCCACTATAAACCATATGGAATCATGACCCTGCTGTGATGTAGGCAACCCAGTAATGAAGTCCATAGAAATACTTTCCCATTTCAACGTAGGTATCTCCAATGGCTGAAGTAGCCCTGGTGGTCTCTGGTGGTCCACTTTTACCATCTGGCAGGTAGAACATTTGCACACAAACTCTGCAATGTCCTTCTTCATCCCACTCCACTAGTACTGCCGCCTCATATCCTGGTACATCTTATCCCCTTCGAGATGTACCATAAATCTAGACTCGTGCGACGGTGTCATCACTTCATGACGTAAGTCTTCTCCTTATGGGACCACCAATCTCCTATTAAACCTCAAACCCCCATCGGAGCTCACTAAATAGGACTCAGCACCCTCGGTTAAGAGTCGTATAATCTTCTCCTGGCAAAACGTATCCGCTTCTTGTGCCTGTATCACCCTTATGACAATCTCGGGGGTGGCTGATATAATCGATATAAAGGAATGGGCTACCGCGTCTTGGTGACCCAATTCTTTCCACTTTTCTCTCCATACTTCCTCTATGTCACCTTTCGATCCACGACTTAATTCATCAGCAACTACGTTAGCCTTCCCCGGATGGTATTGTATCTCGAACTGGTTATTTTTCACAAACTCCAACCATCGGCACTGACGCATGTTCAACTCTCACTGAGTGAACAAGTATTGCAGTGACTTGTGATCTGTGAACAAGAGAAACTTCTCCTCCAACAAGTAATGTCTGCAAATCAGAAATGAAAATATGACCGCTGCTTGGTAATTCCTTTCGTGAGACTTAAGCTTATGGGAGGCAAAAGCTATAGCCTGCTCCTCCTACTAAAGTACTCCCCCAAGTCCCCGTAAAGAGGTGTCAGTGTAAACCAGGTACTCCACTCCCAAATTGGGCAAGGAAAGAACTGGCGCCGAAGTTAACTAATCTCACAACTCATCAAAAGACAGTTGACAAGCATCATTCCATACATACGGTAACCCCTTGCGAGTCAGATTCATCAATAAGTCCTCTATCTTCGAAAAACCTCGGATGAACCTCCTGTAGTACCTAGCTAACCCCAAGAAACTATGCACCTCTATCGGTGTTGTTGGCTGTCCCCACTCCCTCACTGTCGAAACTTTGCTCGGGTCAACCGATACCCCCAATTTTGACACAACATGCCCCCAAAACTATACCTCCCATAACCAAAATCCGCACTTCTCATACTTAGCATACATTCGATGCTCTCGTAGAGTCTGAAGAACCTGTCTCAAGTGGTCGGCATGCTCAGTCTATGAGTAAATAGGGATGTCATCTATGAAGACGATGGCAAACTGGTCTAAGAACTCTCTAAACACTTAGTTCATCAAATTCACGAATACGGATGGAGCATTTGTCAGCCCAAAGGGCATAACTCTAAACTCATAGGATCCATATCTCATCAAGAAAGTAGTTTTTGACACTAACACATCTTGCTCCCTAATCCGTAGTTGATGATATCCCGACCTCAAATCTATCTTCGAAAAGAAGGTTGCTCCTCTCAGTTGGTCGAACAGGTCATCGATTTGAGGCAACGAATATTTATTTCATATCATGACCTTGTTCAACTCCCGGTAATCCATGCACAACCTCAGTGAACCATCTCTCTTCTTTAGAAACAGCATAGGAGCGCCCCAAGGTGAGGTGCTCCTACAAATGAAGCCCTGGCCCAACAACTGCTCTATCTGATCCCGTAACTCTCTCATCTCCATTGGAGCCATACGGTACGGTGCACGTGATATCGATCGAGTTCTCAACATCAAGTCTATGAAAAAATATATCTCTCGATTGGGAGGTAGGCCTGGTATCTACTGGAATACATATGAATACTCATGAACAACTGGAATCGAATACAGGGGAATCACAATGTCCTTAGAGGTATCCTCCTCTATATAATACATATGGGTGGAAGATCCTCCCTCTCGTCAAGGCATTGCCACCAAAAACATCTCTTTCCCCAAAATGGTGAAGATAATACTCCTACCAAAATAATCCATCATGGCTCTGTACGCAACGAGCCAATCCATGCCAATAATGGCATCATGATCATGCATATCTAAAACTAGTATGTCTGCAGGTAAAATCAGGCTACCAATCTCTATACCTACACCCGGGCATATAAAGAAAATCAAAGACCCATTCCCCAGTGGTGAGTCTACGCATGTCACTGTACTCTCTGCCATGTCTAATAACCCTAAGGCCCATGCAAAATGAGTATCTATAAAATAGTGTGACGCCTCAGTATCAAATAAAACCTGACCCGTAGTGCCATGGATAGGAAACGTTCCCTCAATTGCGGGTGGTGCGGCCTGATGGACATTATAGACACGTTTATACTGTAATTTCCCCTGCTGGACTGGAGCTGCTGGGATGGCTGATAGTGCTCGCATCTGAGCTGGCACTGGGAGGACGGATGGAAAGAGTGGCCTTTGTAGCTCGTTATGGGAACCCTGCTGCTGTGGGGGACTATCCCCCTCTGGGAGATCCTGACGCCTATGGCCATTGTTGCCACATCCAAAAAATCTGCTCCTGGAATTACCTCCACTTTGCCCCTGCTGACCATGGCCCTGTTGTCCGTTACCACCCCACCACTAGACCTGCTGAAAATGTTGTTGGCCCTGATGGCCTTGCTACTGACAATGTTTTCCCTATTAGCCATGCTGACTGGACTGGACTTGCTGGCACTATCCATATCCCCCAAATCCATGCCTGGAATCACCTGACCGGAATCGCTTGGCAGGGTCCCCCTGATGGGAACTCTGCTCACTGTGACGGGTCTTACCTTGGGTTGCTGGTGCCCCACTAGTACTACTGCCCCCTGTCCTACCCTACTGGATGGACTCCTCTGCTCGTCTGTTCCCTTTTTGATGGAAGCGGTGATCCTGACAATACAACAGAGAGATATTGAGTAAGTCAGTATATGTACCCAACGATAGATTGCCTATAAGGTGCTGACGAATCCTCCAGACCAATCCATGTTTTATATCTTATTCTCCTTAGTGGGTTCATCATCTGGAACTATAGTGAGAAGTATAGTTAACTCCTCCCCATACTCAGTAATGGTCATACTCTCCTGCTTGAGATTCAGTAACCTCGCCTCATCTCAGTCTGTACGACTGATGGGAAATACTTGCACTCAAACCTCGCCCAAAATGACTGAATCAGTACGCTATCCCACTCCTCTAAGGTGGTGGTGGACTCCCACCACTATAAAGCATCCCCCACTAGATTGAAGGGAGCCAATAATTATCTTTGCATGTCAGTGAGCTCATACATGCGCAAATGCCTCCGGATATCCTTCTTCCATTAGCTAGCGAGAACTTCAGGGGATGCACCTTCTAAAAGTCATCCCTGACCTGGTCCCATATAGTGGGAAGTTGTGTTGGTACTGGCGCTAATACTTTATCCTGGGGTGGATCCTACTACACCACCGCTAATGTGGCATTCACCTCTAATGCGGCATTCACCGCCTCAGCAACAATGGCATCTACTTCAGTTGCATTCATCATTCCCTGAGCCAGAGCTGCTGGCTGCTCGAGCTTGGTATTCCTCTCTCGAGGTGCGCATCTTGGAGGCATGTGAAATGAGAAGGAGGTTTATTAGTATATAGTTATGATCAAATCTCAAATAGATGAAGACGTAAACGTAAACATAAGAATACAACAGTCCTAAAATAGGGCTCTATATCAAATACGCTAAGCTGAAAGCGAAATCAGCCGTACATATCCTAAAGGACACTAGAACCTGATGCTCTGATACCACCTGTGACACGCCGCTAAATTAAAAACCAGGTGATCAGTCCTCTATTAAATTAAAATCAAGGTGAACGGGTGGTTCATTCGTAGCATCACTGTTACAAAATAATTATTTCCAATTTAAACACCCTAAATAATTAAGCTAGGTGTCTAAACAATTTAAAGTCTTATTTCAATTTTAAATTTCAATGTGAAAACCTTTTCAAATAATCAACAACTTAAGAATCAGATAAATGCTAAGGATAGCAATCAACACAAGTTAATTAAGCCGTTTAGATTAACCAATCCAAGTTAAAGAACCATAAAAGAAATCATCCTGAAAAAAGTTAACTCCCAATGAGTACTGAATACTGGAAATATAAATAAGCAGAAATCTCTAACAAATCCAAACGGAATAGTAAAGAGGCGACACATGCCTGTGATACCTCGCTTAAAATAATAACAGGTGGCCAACCCTATACTAAAATAATCAGAAATCTCAAGTGGATCATTCTCAGCATCTATTGACAGTACAAAAAATCATAGCTAACTACCCATTACAACAAAAAGAGGGCGCCAAAATTTTAGCACGTGCATTAAAATGTATAATAATTTTAAATGCAATATAACATGATTAAAGTGGATTCGCACTCTGCAGAAAATCCAACTCACCTCTCAACTAAAGCGCGCACCTAAGAGTATGCACATGGTCCTCAATATACTACCCAACTCTTAATAGGTACTATTTAATCTAACCTATGCCCAAATTCGCACTCGCTTAAACATATCTTCCCAAAACATAACCATCGACTTCCTATTCAAATTTCCCCACACATGCATCTAAAATTATTTTAATTTATACTATACAAATACATATCTCTTACTAGAATTTAAAGGATTCTTGGTTTCAACTTATATGAGTTAATATCATCTAAATGCTAAGGACAAAACTTCTCCCAATTATCAACATTGCACTGCGTTTCGTGCGTAGGACGTCTCGCAAGTGAAATCCAAATAATGAACCCCCCCCAATACACTACTCCTTGACAGTGTTGATTATCGAGATTCATTATGCCCTCAATGCACGACGCCTATAACCCCAATTTACAAAATTAATATATGTAGTTAAATTTTTCCAAATCTCAACAATGCAATGCATTTCATGCGTGGGACCTCTTGCAAAGCGAAATTCAAACAAGGAACCCCCCTGATACACTACTCCTTGACACTGTTGATTGTCGAGATTCAAAATTCCCTCGGTGCACGATATATATAATGCTACCTACATAAATACCATATTCCACCCGTTTGTTTCCCATAACTATCATTCCACTAACTTATAAGTCTAGGTACTAAGGACTAAACTTCTCCCCACTCCCAATATTGCATTGCGTTTCATGCGTGGGACGTCTCGCAAGCAAAAACCAAACAGGGAACCCCCCTGATACACTAGTCCTTGACACTATTGGTCGTTGAGATCCATTACGGCCCTGGTACTCCACACATAACTACGAATACATATAAGGAGAGATAATATCTAATCACATAAATAAGATAATACTCCGAACCTTTTAGGGGTCTATAACATTACTCTAGTTATAAAGCACAATCACAAAACCCTAACAATAAAGTACACATAACACACTTTGCGTACAATTAGATATCCAAAATCCAATCACATATGGATATAAAAAATACTTCATAATTCTATCATCTTCCACGAATTACTCACTTTATCCCGAGTTACCATATATCGGATTATTATCACACCGTCGTGGTAATAAAAACAAAACACAACGTATGGAAAGCGGTCATAGTTCCTAATCGGAAAGTGAGAACGAATCATACCCAAGAGTTCTCACCCCCCAAATAAAATCACACAATAAATAATGGACGACTATGACCTGGGGACTATATGCACCCTGCTCCTCAAGTCAGGGGCCTCACCCACATCGCGCAACTTCCAATGATAGCACTGGAGGGTATGCCCACATAATAAGTATATATATATATCAATCGCACTAGATATATATGTAATCACACCATATATATACAAACCATCATACAAGGTATATACAATTTCACCATATAGATATACATACTCTTTTTTGCTCGTATGTAAAGGAAATGAATTCATTTATAGTATATAACTCTCATTATACTCACCGTTGCTAACTCGCTTATCACCCCACTATTCTTCACAATACGATCACTCACTCGAAATCTTCTCATCCAATCATACCTATTAATAGGAATAGTCTCCTAATTCAATCCAAAAATCCAACACTGTTAAGGGCATCATGCCTCTCTCGTATGGATCCATAACTATCTCCAAATATAAAACTCGATGATAGTTGGATTTACCCACTCGGTTATATGATAAATAGAATTCGCAGTCTCTCGAAATCATCAATACGACCCCAATATTTTCTCTTAGGTAAAACTCCCTAAAAATATCCAAAACGTACTCCACATAACTTATATAAGGGTTCCCAATCGATAAGCCCAAACGAAGTGGAACAAAACTCTCACAAGAAAAACCTTACCCAAAACTTCCCTGTTTCTGAATCGATTCGGGCCCAATCCGAATCGATTCGACCCAGCGAATCGATTCACTCCTAAATCCGAATCGATTCGGTCCAAAGGAGATGGGATTCTGTCTTAGACCGAATCGATTCGGTTTTGGGTCCGAATTGATTCGGTCACTCAGACTTGGGCACTTGCAACATTTCGAATCGATTCAAAAAGGGGCCGAATCGATTCGCATGTTCCGAAGCCACGAAAATGGTTATTTTCTCCAAAAGTTAAAATTTCCAAATATAATATATCTCAACTTATCTCCATTTTTATTTAACCCAAACTTATTTCTAACATCTAAACTCATCAAATAACTTAACCCAACTAATTTACAACCATAAATCCATTATATGCACCTCAAATGCAAGATTTACCTAAAATATAGGTTTTAACAATTTAACCCCAAAAGCCATAATTTAAATCCAGAAATCATGAAATAAAAGATGCACAAGAATTATTTAGCAAGTTTAATCACTTGCCTCAAAGTTGTAGTGTGTGAATCTTCCTCGAAATCGTGGATTGGCCAGAATCCCCAAGCTTTTCTTCTCTTTCTCTTCTTTTCTATGTTCCTTTACTCTTCTCTCTTTCTCTCTAGGGCTTTCTCTTAATCTCAAATGAGGTTGGCTTCTCCCGTAGGATTTTAAGACTAATCTCCCAAAATACACATTTTTAAAGGATAATACACACTTTAAATTACTCGGTTACTTTAATTCGAGCTAAACAAACTTAAAATATTTCAGAACCCAAAGAAGACCCAATAACAGTCATTTTGACTATCTCGACCCTTCCGGAATCAACCGCATGCTCTGAATCGTCATTTGAAATACTTTCTAAGGTCCTCAAATTTTGACCTCAAATGTCAATTTAATAGTTCTCCAATTAAAATCATATTTATTTCTTCCAAAAATAATTAATTTATTTCTTCCAAAAATCTCGGGCTATTAGAATGTCCTAACTATAAAGAACTAAAATAAAAATTGAATCATTGAAGAGGTCGTCTAAAGTAAGGGCCTGCAACTCCCACATAGTTGCAGCACGTCCAATCCAATCATCGTATGCCTAATGCCCCTCTGGCTGGGCAGCTATAATACATACATATATCTACAAGAGAGAGAAATGACAGAAGACGGTTCAAAGCCCGAGTGTAAAACAGTTTTAAAATGGTTTAACAAGTATTTAAAAGGCTTACTGGCCAATGTGAAAACCATGTTAGTATGCGACACTCTCTTGAGAATTCTCACCTCTCATCTAGTGTACACGCCTACCGTACTACTAAACTCATAAGTATATCTAACTTATTTTCCATAAAGTTTTATCCCGGGAAGTACTAAGGTTATGATATTTATTTTAGAAAATCAAACTCTTCCAGATTTCTTACGTTACTGTGATACCCTGCCCAATTAAATATCGGGTGATCAGTCCTTTATAAAATTTATAACAGAATGTTGGGTTGGTTCATTCTTAGCATCACTGTCAAAAACCTAAATCCAATTAATTACCTAACATTTAATTAAGCTAGTGTCAAAAAATTTCCCAATTTCATTTGAAACCAATTAATTCAATTAATTTCTGAACATTGAACTATAAACCACACACAAAAAATGAATGCTGATTGAATTAAATATTGAATAATTAAGACTGGATAAAACCTTTCAGTTCAAAGTCACAAACAAAACCAAAATAAATACGCAATCCAACATAAAAGAACTACAAAGGAATTGAGTACAATCCCGCTAATGAGGATGGGCGATACATGCCCGAACTGAAGCATCTGAACTAGGAACTGAATAAAATGAGAGAAGCGTCTAATGTCAATGACCCGCAACTTCAACAACAGCTTCAGCTCGGCAAACCATCCAAGTATCTAGAACCGGTGTCCCTATGGGTAGGCACTTGTACTAATAAATATATATATATATATATATATATATATAGCAAAAGAGAGAAGAAATACAAGAAATGGGTCAGAGCCTGAGGTGTAAAAATGATTTAGCAAGTATTTAAAATTGGTTATTAAAACAAGTCTTATACGCATATTAGTTATCGAACTGTCACATGAGTTTCTCACCTCTCATCTATTGTGCACGCCTAACGTACTTCTAATCTGCCCCTAGTTATACCACCCGGTCTAACTAGTCAAAAACCATACTAGTACTAACTATGCTCACTAGTAGTATTCCCGTATCGCCCATACAATACGCTACTCAGACAGTTTATCTCACATACTAAGTTTCATTATTCACCGGTTGAATGGTTAATCTTTTCTCTACTAAGATTATTTCATTTCTCATTTTTTTTATCTACTATTCTCATAAAGTAGAAAGTTACCCAAGTACACTCATACATATATATAGTCTCATCATCCCTATATATATACACTAATCCTGCACCATTAGGTTAAGACCACTAGGTGCAATATAATGATTATTATTATTACCAAGTCTACTAATTTCACACAGTAAAAATATTCACAAGTTCATATATATATAGTCACATCATCCCCATACATATATATATATATATATATATATATATATACTAATCCTGCACCCCCGGGCTAAGACCCATTAGTGCACCTATCAAGAAAATCCTGCATCCCCTGGGTTAGCACCCATTAATAAAACTATCAATAATAATCCAGCACCCCCGTGTTATCACCCATTAGTGCTCCCATCAAGAGAATCATGCATCCCCGGGTTAGCACCCATTAATGCACCTATCAATAAATAATCCAGCACCCCCGGGTTATCACACATTACTACGCCTAATAATAATTATCCTTGTACCCCCTGAGTTATCACCCATTAGTACACTTAACCATAGAGTTTCTGTACCCCCGAGTTATCACTCATTAGTGCGCTTAAATGTAAGATTCTTGCACCCCCGGATCATATCACCCATTAGTGCTCTTAGCAATATCTCACATAATAGGCATACACACATCCTATTAAAATTTATAGGTATTTCCCCAACCTACATATATACTCCCCATATGTATTTTAATCTCAACACTACGTATAGTATAAATATTTAGATTACTATCTCTCTCGTAATCTTAAAGGTACATTCTCCCTATACCGAAATAATTAAAGTATTAATTCTCACAAATTTTCCGAAAATTCTGTCTTGTTTAAGTTTACTATCTGGTGGTTTCTCTCACTCCAATAAATTGGTAAACTCAAAATTGGACTCTAAGAAAATTCCCAGGTTGTCTAAGGTTCTGCAGCAGTATTGGAAATCTGCAAAAATGGAACCGAATCCCTCAGCAATGGAACCGAATCCCCCCAAAATGGAACCGAATCCCCCAGAAATGGAACCGGTTCCGTTATGTCAGATCTCTTCTGCAACAGTTACAATTTCTCCAAAAAGAACCGAATCGCCCAGAAATGAAACCGGTTCCGTTACGTCAGACTTGTATGCAACAGTTACTTTTTCACCATTTTTTAACCTAAAAACCTCTAAGATTCATCACCCAATACCGCATCATCAATACCTATCAACACACAACAGATTATAAGTCATTCCAAACATTCCAGGATTCTTAATTCGTCATTAATCATCATAAATATATAAAACTCCCAAATTAATTTACAAGAACCCTAGTTACCAGAATTTCAATTAAAGAACCTAATCAACCCAGATTCGTTCATTAATATATGATTCAATTTCATGATTTATCCTCTACATACGTGAAGGAATATCAACAACTAATTAACCCAACCTTTAATCATCATTTAACCTCCAATTTTCACCCAATCAACATGTGAATCATAACTAAATTCACCTACTTTAAAATGAGTATGATTATTGCTAAAAGAAAGCAAGTAATAAATACTTGCCTCCAATATGACGGTATGTTCCATTGGTGATGTTAGTATATACGCGTTCATCTCTTCTCGATCTACACGATGGTGGTCACAGCGGTGGAAGATGATGCCTAAAAGCTTTGGCTCTTTGGGATTTGCTTTCCCTCACTCTTTGTGACTCTCTCTTGAGTTATGTGAATGTGAGCCCTAATTTCTCCCGCATAACTGATAAAATAAACTCCCAATTTTCGTCCATTTAATTCCTCCAAAAATTAAAATTACAAATTTACCCCTACGAGGTGTTCTTTTGGCCTAAAATCTCTCGGAGTCCAAATACAATACCCGGGTACTATTTTTTGACTATCTCAACCCTCCCGAATTCAACGGTGCACTCAAAATGACCATACGAGTTAATAAAAATAAATTCTCTTTTTATCCCAATCAATCAGTCCCGACACGACTCACACGTGCGTGAGACTTACCAAACTGTCGTGTATTTCACTATAGGCAATTTATCAAATTTCATAATTCCATATTACATATCACACAGTAATATTTAATAATTCTCAACAATAAATATTAACCCTTTTCACGCTAGTTAATAATTATTTCAATCCGGATTAATAAATTTAATTTCCCGCATTTTTAATTTAATTAAACCAATAACAATAATTAATCAAATAATTATTTCTACCAAAAATAATTAATCACATAATTATTTAAATCATTAAAAACACGGGGTAATACATACTTCCCCCTTACAACGGAATTTCGTCCCGAAATTCGGAAAAAGTATATTAGGTTCAGACAACGCTGTAAAATATTGCGCATCTATCCTTACGCTCCCAAGCAAGCTACTCCGTACCACCTATATAGTACGCTATCGAGTACCCTTAATAATGAACACTTCACATGTCATATAGGCTCTTTCACAAGCCTTACCACTTAAGTTTCACTACTTAAACTTTATTTTAGATATTCACTATATAGCCTTCTACTATTGCACCTTAGTAGATTTACCCTATTTTCATATACATACGACTTCGTCTCGTGTCGTTCATACAATTAAATTGGCTGTGCAATATATATTTCACACACAATATATACGATAATATCGATTCTTCTCCGACATTTGTAATGATAACTGGTCCCCCCACCTTTAACTATCAAGTAAGACAACGACAATGTTTACTGTGCCATACTTCTACTGTCACTCTGCCCGGACATGAACTTATAGGAGTTATTTGGACACAAACTCCACTAGTGGAAGGTACTTCTCTCGTTCACCTCTAAGATCTCAGGGTCCACATAAAATTTTCTCTCCCGCATCTGATTAGACCCCTTGTCCTTCCCATCCCTCTGTGGGTATTAGGTCGTACTCAATCACATTTTAGTACCTATAATCTTACCATCTCAGCTACATGAGAAGATCCTTGGGGATACTCTTCCATTCTCTAGTGGAAGGAGACCCTACTGGTTTTGAATTTTCCACCATTTTTCTAACAACCAGGTAACCCACTGCAAGACTATCCTTACAATATTACCTTACATAGTAACCCATCACCGTTGTTGTTTATATCCTGATACCTTTTTTATTTCATTAATAAATTTCAGTTTATCTTGAAATGTAAGTCTTTGAAAAATCTTAGTGAATACGCTTCGGCTTACCCGACTACATGTTATCGAATTCAAAAGATAATCATAATTCACCGTTTGATTCAATCCCCTAGGGCGCCCATACACTCTATGCTTTTACGCAACATTGTATAATTCACATGTAATTATCTTACTTCAATTCTCGCATACCTGGTATGCTGATGTAGTAGGCGTTCACTTAACCACCCCACTAGTCATAACTTATTCTATCCTTCATTGGCATCGTTGCTCTATTTAGGATGATACTAAGACTAGGCGACTCTATTGGCCTTAAATCATAATGGAATCATTAACTCCCAATTTGACTCTTTTATAGGTACAATAAACACGTACAAAACTTACGGCTATCGACTAAACTTCTCTCCACTCCCGAAGTTAGCTAGTTTCATGCGTGGGATGTCTCGCAAAGTGAAATCCAAACAAGGAACCACCCCGATACACTACTATCTAACCTAGTCGGTTTTCGAGGTCCATAAGGCCCTCAATCCATACTATGTACCTCTCTACAATCTCCGTATGTTGACATAAGAGTTTCCTCGTCCACTCTCATATCCCTAAACACAACCTGAAGCATGGCGCTCTCACTATCCTAGGTACTCAACGATATATATATATATATATATATATATATATATATATATATATATATATATATATATATATATATATTTATATAACGAGCTGTATCTCTCTGCTCGAAGAAGAACACAATGCATCCTCAGTCTTCTCAGTAAAATAAATTCCTATGCACCGGAATCACATATAACTAGACAACAAAATCGCTGAGGTCTATAATACCATGATTTTTTTTTCATATATTCATATATCTGGGCCCAACCCTATTTCAGGTGGCACCGTACAAAATAAAGATTTCTCCTTCCGGAGTATCCAGTATGACAGTCATATCACTACATTTTTACTATCGTGTAACCATACGGTAATTAATCACTACACATTACCATCATAAACTCTACTAAAGATGACTCAATGCAGTAGTAGATTATAATAACAAAACATATTCGTAGGGCCTATCCGATTCATTCACGGGCAGCATCAAAATGCCCTGCTAACAACGAGAATAACGTTTATAACAAGACTGTTATAACTAACATTCCCACTCAACTCGATCCGCACGCAATTTTAGTGTTTCCAATTTACATATAAGTTGTGACACACCCAGGTCACTAGAATTTAATCCTTTATTCATAAGGAAAAAGCAAATCCTCACCAGTCTCACCAAATCACTAGGTCTCAACACGTGAATGACAACATGACCCACGAACATCTACAATCGTTATACCTTTAGGGTTTCATCTTATAGTTGTCCCCTCTAATCATGGACAATTTATCCCATCTTGTGGATTTCACGCCCAATATTGAAATGTTGGCCCAAAATCTCTAGGCCTCAATTATGACTTTACTGAACTCCCGTTCACATCCCGGGCCCCGTCGACCCTGACATACTGTATGTTACTATTAACGATGATTCTACTGGTCCATCCTGAACCCATCACTCTCGAGTTATAAATTTCCTGGGCCTAATTCTCTTAACCCAAAATTCTTTCGCTGGAGGTCTCACTCCTCCAGTTGTTATGCCTAGCTAGCATGGTTTACTATTTCTAATCTTTTCGGTCTCACTTCTCAATTATGGACACATTCAACACTTGTAGTTCTATCTTCTTCACATAAAGAAACTTCACGATCCATTTCCCCGTCACTGATCCCACTGACCATTTTAGAATGTCCTTCCCTTAGACCACCAGTCTTAACTCCCAATTGTTCTTTTGTTGTCCCTTTAGCTACTTTGGCCATTCGAAACTATGGTTGGACTCTACAGACTTGATTGACTTCATCGTCCTCTTGAAGTTAATCACTAAAAATCATCTAATCGAGTTCCCTACTGGGTATACTCTCATGTGGGGTTTCACTAACACCGTTAAATTCAGTTTCTGCTCTTCAGTAGATTAGTTAACCCTCTTTACTCCCTTCTCTTGGAAGCGTTAACATTATCATACTAACGCATGACCTTGACGACCTCGACACTAGACATCCTAGCCATATTTCCCATTCATACTGGTATTCTATTCACGGGTCCTTTATCAACTATAAATCCTTTGGATAATTTATACCCCTATGCCAGGTACGAAGTTCGATATGCAATTCAACCTTTCTCTCACGATCGGTTTCTATCTTACCCATTGTGCTAAACCTCAAAATTTCACTCCCATTTTGTTACCACATCGAATGGAAGACCTCACAGTCAAATCGTACCCAAATTTCTCTCTAAATTTCAAACACACTTCTTCATATATGGCGATTTCCTCTAATAACTACATAATGCTCCTAAGAGCTATAGATTTTAAGTCCAAATTTAATTCTAAGTGTCATCACATCCCACTCTACACAATTTCCATCGGATTTTCTACCTCCATTGGTCTGCTACACTTTCTCTTTTTCTTCTCCGCATTTTCACCAATGTTTTTTTTTCAAAAGAGTTCCTCCGATTTCCCAGTCATCGATTTTTGGCTAGGTGGTACTGAAATCATTCAACCGTTATCTACGACTACGCCCTGGGAACCCACTGTTCCCGAGTGATGATTTCTATTATCACTTGCTTAAGTAACCCTCATGGTGATTTTTTTTCACGATCACTCTTTCACCATTTACTCTATGTCTTCAATCGGGCTTCTTCTTGTCCTGCAGTCCTTCTTATGGCCCTAGCTGGTCGTCCCATACTGTTCGGAGCACACACGATTTTATAATGAGTTCCCTCCATTATGATTCATAGAAGGAGAACATAAGTTGCATACATAAAAGAGCACAACAATCCTATAATAAGGCTCTACATCAAAGAACGTAACGCTGAAATGTAATAGGCCGCACAGATCCTAAGGTCACAAGAACCTGATGCCCTGATACCACCTGTGACACCCCGCCCAATTATATATCGGGTGATCAGTACTTTACAACATTTATAATAAAATTTTCGATTAGTTCATTCTTAGCATCACTGTCGAAAACTTAAATCCAATTAATTACCTAACATTTAATTAAGCTAGTGTCAAAACATTTCCCAATTTAATTTGAAACTAATTAATTCAATTAATTTCTTAACATTGAACTATAAACCACACATAATAAATGAATGCTGATTGAATTAAATACTGAATAATTGAGACTATATAAAACCTTCCAGTTCAAAGTCACATACGAAACCAAAATAAATACTCAATCCAACAGAAAAGAACTACAAAGGAATTGAGTACAGTCCCGCTAATGAGGATGGGCGACACAAGCCCGAACTGAAGCATCTGAACTAGGAACTGAATAAAATGAGAGAAGCGTCCAATCTCAATGACCCACAACTTCAACAATAGCTGCAGCTCGGCAAACCATCCAAGTGTCTAGAACCGGTGTCCCTGTGGCTAGGCACCTATACTAATATATATATAGCAAAAGAGAGAAGAAATTCAAGAAACGGGTAAGAGACCAAGGTGTAAAAATGATTTAGCAAGTATTTAAAACTGGTTCTTAAAACAAGTCTTATACGCATGTTAGTTATCGAACTCTCACATGAGTTTCTCACCTCTCATTTTTTGTGCACGCCTAACGTACTTCTAATCTCCCCCTAGTTATACCCCCCGATTTAACTAGTCATAAACCATACTAGTACTAACTATTCTCACTAGTAGTATTCCCATATTGCCCATACAATACGATACTCAGATAGTTTATCTCACATACTAAGTTTCATTATTCACTAGTTGAATGGTTAATCTTTTATCTACTAAGATTATTTCATTTCTCATTTTTGTTTTATCTACTATTCTCATAGAGTAGAAAGTTACCCAAGTACACTCATACGTATATATAGTCTCATCATCCCTATATATATACACTAATCCTGTACCCTTAGGTTAAGACCACTTGGTGCAATATAATGATTATTATTATTACCATGCCTACTAATTTCATACAGTAGAAATATTCACAAGTTCATATATATATATATATATATATATATATATATATATATATTATATATATATATATATATATATATATATATATATATATATATATATACTAATCCTGCACCCCCGGGATAAGACCCATTAGTGCACCTATTAAGAAAATCATGCATCCACGAGTTAGAACCCATTAATGCACCTATCATTAATAATCCAGCACCCCGAGTTATCACCCATTAGTGCTCCCATCAAGATAATCCTGCATCCCCGGGTTAGCACCCATTAATGCATCTATCAATAAATAATACAGCACCCCTGGGTTATCACCCATTAGTGCGCCTAATAATAATTATCCTTGTACCCCCGAGTTATCACCCATTAGTACACTTAACCGTAGAGTTTCTTCACCCCCCGGTTATCACTCATTAGTGTGCTTAATATAAGATTCTTTAACCCTCGGGTTATCACCCATTAGTGCTCTTAGCAATAATATCACATAATAGGCATACACACATCCTATTAAAATTTATAGGTATTTCCCCAACCTACATATATACTCCTCACATGTATTTTAATCTCAACACTACGTATAGTATAAATATTTAGATTACTATCTCTCTCGTAATTTCAAGGTACATTCTCCCTATACCAAAATAATTAAAGTATTAATTCTCACATATTTTCCCGCAATTCTATCTTGTTTAGGTTTACTATCGGGTAGTTTCTCTCACTCCAATAAATTGGTAAACTGAAAACTGGACTTTAAGAAAATTCTCAGGTTCTCGAAGGTTCTGCAGCAGTACTGGAAATGTGCAGAAATGGAACCGAATCCCCCATAAATGGAACTGAATCCCCCCAAAATGGAACTGAATCCCCTAGAAATGGAACCGGTTCCATTATGTCAGATCTCTTCTGCAACAGTTACATTTTCTCCAAATGGAACCGAATCCCCCAGAAATGGAACCGGTTCCGTTATGTCAGACCTGTATGCAATAATTACATTTTCACCATTTTTGAACCTAAAAACCTCTAAGATTCATCACCCAACACCTCATCATCAATACCCATCAACACATAACAGATTATAAGTCATTCCTAACATTCTAGGATCCTTAATTCGTCATTAATCATCGTAAATATATAAAACTCCCAAATTAATTCACATGAACCCCAGTTACCAAAATTTCAATTAAAGAACCTAATCAACCCAGATTCGTTCATCAATATATGATTCAATTTCGTGATTTATCCACTACATACATGAAGGAATATCAACAACTAATCAACCCAGCCTTTAATCATCATTTAACCTCCAATTTTCACGCAATCAACATATGAATCATAATTAACTTCACCTACTCTAACATGAGTATGATTATTGCTAAAAGAAAGCAAGTAATAAATATTTGCCTCTAATATAACGGTATGATCCATTGTTGATGATAGTATATACGCATTCCTCTCTTCTCGATCTACGCGATGGTGGTCACAGCAGTGGAAGATGATGCTTAAAAGCTTTGGCACTTTGGGATTTGCTCTCCCTCACTCTCTGTGACTCTCTCTTGAGTTATGTGAATGTGAGCCCTAATTTATCCCACATAACTGATAAAATAAACTCCCAATTTTTGTCCATTTAATTCCTCCAAAAATTAAAATTACAAATTTATCCCTACAGGGTGTTGGTTTGGCCTAAAATCTTTTGGAGTCCAAATACAATACCCGGGTACTGTTTTCTGACTATCTCAACCCTCTCGGATTCAACGGTGCACTCAAAATGACCATACGAGTTAATAAAAATAAATTCTCTTTTTACCCCAATCAATCAGTCCCGACACGACTCACACGTTCGTGAGACTTACCAAACTGTCGTGTATTTCACTATAGGCAATTTATCAAATTTCATAATTCCATATTACATATCACATAATAATATTAAATAATTCTAAACAATAAGTATTAACCCTTTTCATGTTAGTTAATAATTATTTCAATCGGGATTAATAAAATTAATTTCTCGCATTTTTAATTTAATTAAACCAACAACAATAATTAATCACATAATTATTTCTACCACAAATAATTAATCACATAATTATTTAAATCATCAAAAACACGAGGTATTACAGTTACCTAGAACAACTCAGTACCGTTACAAAGTTCCCGGATACTTATTTTGAAGTTATAGTCTTTATTCATTACTTAACGACTTATATGCACAGTAGAAAGTTTCCATATATAAGTGTATATATATATATATATATATGTCACTTATATAATATATATACTACCAGCACCCCACATAAAATCTATGGTGCTGGCATACTATTCTATCAAGTCCTCGTATCACTCGTACTATGGGACATACTAGTTCGGAATCACTCTCTAATTGTATTAACACAACACACACAAAATGAAGGTGAAGCATAGTTCCAAGTCACTAAGAGGTCAGCACATAGCCCTCACATCTCTTAGGACCTTCTGATTATCATTCTCAGATTGCCTGTACCAAGGAATCATATGTTCTAGGGTATAAGTCAATATCCCCCATAAAGGTCCCATCGAGATAAGACTGTCCCGACGCAGCACCCTCCGTGATAGAAAGAAGCGCGGGTATGATTATACACAAGAATAATATAAATATACACATGCACTCAGTCATATATATGTAAATATTCTCATTTTTTCGATTAGGTTCTCCTAAGACCCAACAATAATAATTATTAACCATACGTATTACAACTTTACTCAATTACCTCGCATAAAGGATTCATCTCTTTTATTTTTAATTATAATCGTTGCGTACTTAATTCTCATTAAGTATAATTTCAATAGATATACCCTCTCTAACCTTATGATCTAAATCTTCCACGAGTTTCTCAAATTTTTAGGGAACGTACGCACAATTTCCCATGTGTCAAGAAACCCCCCGTTAACCCACAATTTCATTCCATATAGAATTTCACTCAACGGAATTTACTTAGACCCTATTGGTCATCTACATGACCCATTATACTCTTTAAATGATACTTAAGGGTTCCTGTATATTTTAATCGGATTAAAACAAAAAGGGAAAAAATATGCAGTTTTCCAGGAGGGGTCGATCGATCGACACTCTTAGGTCGATCGATCGATCAAGCAGGTATTCCGAACTACGGGTTTTCTTCTCCAACCTCAACCAAAAATCCATTAACGATCCCCAAAATCCCAAACAAACTTACTACTTGTTAAATATACCTATATACATGATTTCCTACGTGAAACATGTACAAATTAATCACAAGTATTGAATTAAAGGGGTAATTCATCATAATTATCAAGAACCCTAATTTTACATTAAACTTCCATTCTTCTAATTCTTTTTCCAAATTCCTCACTTATAAATCAATACAATTTCATGGTCCATCCTCTACATGGGTTGATATTTCCAGAACATATATATTTTCTCCAAAAATATGTGATTTAAATTCTCTAAATCCTCAAATTCTTATATGAAACTTATAATTATCAAGTCTAATTTAACATGGGTGAAACATCAACTACAAAAGTAGCAAGATAGATGCTTGCCTGAGATTCAAGGGTCTCTTTTGTTGATGAGAAAGATATGGCTCTGTTCCTCATCGTGCGATCTATGTTTTGGTGGTGGTGGTGGTGGTGTAATCGAATTTGTTCTTGGCCTTGGATTTCTTGGAAAAGATTTCCCTTCCTTCCTCTCACTGTCATTCTATATTTTTTTGAGTTTTAACCCTAGAAGACTCTATTAATATCTGTTAATAAAATCCCAATTTTCGTCACTTAATTAAGGCCAAATTTAGAAATGACTAAATTGCCCCTTCGGGGTGCCGGTTAGGCCTAAAATGTCCCGAGACCCAAACTAAACCCCCGGGTACACTTTTCTGTCTATCTCAACCCTTACCAACAATTTAGCACACTCAAAACGATCATACAGGTGACTTATAATTTTATTCACTTTTATAATAAAAATTTAATCCAGACACGACACAAGCGCGTCCCGACTTAAATTTTCATAATTGTCATTTTATTCACTCGTGATAATTTTAATAAAATCAATATCATATATTAATTTACTCATCTAGTAATATTCAACAAATTTCCAATAATTACTAACTTTCGTCACGCTAGTAAATATTTTTAAATAGAACTCTCGATTAATATTAAATTAATACTCAATTAAATTTAATAAATCCCAATTTTTAAAGGCAGTAAAAATACGGGGTATTATAGGTCTATTGTATTTCTACCTATATATACTGCTTATACCTATACCTTTTATACTTGAAAATTTTGAAAATTAAAAAAAATGGTTTCCTTCTTCAAAATTTCATCGCATGTGCTTTATTGCTTATCTTTGTGAAGCTATTTCTTTTAGATTTTCGTGATGCTTATATTTCAGGAATTAGATTATGTACCTTTGTTTATTACGGATAAAAATAGGGTGAACAAATTGTGGGAGAGTTTATTTTTTCTTTAAACTCGTACGTGTCACGGTATTTATTTTATCTCGTGTGTGTATGTCTCTTCCACTTTGATGATGATTTCATGGACTACACAAGATGAGTTTTATTTTTTTTTCTTTTAACTTGTACGCATCAAGGTATTTCTTTTTTGTTATTTGTGCAGGTCTCTTCCTCTTTGAAGATGATGTTATGGGACACGCATGATAAAGACTTGTCAGCTGAAAACTCAAACATTTATGTATTTCTGTTTCTTGATTTGGGAAGGCATTATTTATATTAGTCTTAGGGGTTAATTTTCGCTATGGTTTGTGTTTTGTTCTAGAATAGCCAAAGGGGAACATTTGTAAGAGCAAGTTTTATAATTGCTCATTTTAATTTTATTTAGCTTATCCCATTATACCTCACTTCACCTCTATGCCTACTTTGATGCATTTAAATAAAAGAAGTTCATGGAAATTTAAAGATAGGAATCGTTCGTCACAACATCATTCAGAAGAGTTATGAGGTAGTTTTGTAAAGACATTAATTATGTGTGGGTTATTTTTAATGATTTTGCATTTAAAAATTTCAAGATGTTTTAAAATGATTTTTAAAGAATTTTTGAATAACTCGTTAGAATGAAAATGCTATGTCGTTCGAATGAGTTGCATAGGTTCGTTAAAATGAGGTTATCACATTCGAATGAGATCTAAAACATTGCCTTTTGGGTACGACCTGGAATGTCGTTCAAAGTTTTGTAGGAAGTCGTTCAAGCGAGAAAGGGTATACCATTCGAACAAGGTGTCAATTCGTTCAAACAAATATGCATGTTTTTATTTCTTAAAACAAATATTTTCTAATATTTAATCCCTATGTCTTTTTAAAAACTTTTTCTATATATAGAGATGTGGGATTAGACTTTTCTCCAAGACATTTTAGAGTTTTTTTTAAGATCAAACTTTATAATTTTTCATCTAAACCCATTGGAGATTTGAAGATCACTTTTCTAAATCAAGAAGAACACACTGGATGATCAAAAAACATTGCATAGATTTTCTCTACCATTGAATTGTGGATTTGAGGCTCTATTGTTTAAGCCCTCTTCACTTCGAAGCGTGAAACCAATAACGGTATATGGAGTCATAAAAACATAACTTACTCACCCAAAACCATCTAAGCAACCTTTTCAAAGAAGTAAACAAAAGAAATGAAAAACATACCTAAAAAGGGCTTATATGGTCAAAATCTCCTTTGAAACCTAAAATCCAACAAAGTAATAACATGATCAAAATCGGGATTAAAAAATACCCAAAATCGAAGTTGAAACCCAAGTGCAAGAAAGAACCAAATGCCTTATTAAAAATGCAACAAAGATTCCAAAAAAAAAAAATGCAAGTATGGATTTGAAACCTAAATGTTACAATGTAATATCCCTAGTGGTGTCGTTCATGTCTTGTGATTTGAAACCCAAACAAACAAATAACCAAAAGCCCTAATTTAAATGCAACAAAGATTCAAAATATAATCAGAAAAATCAAGATACCTTACCACAAACGAAAATAGTAAACCATTTAGCAAACCTCCTATATTTACATTGTGAAGCGGAAGACCAAAATCCCTAAAAAAACAAAACCATACCTGCAATAAAAATTGATTAGATTGGAAAAATGCTTGAACAAACATTGAAAAACATAAAATCGTATATGAGTCGCACAACAATATTTGTGGGTGAAGATCGAGACTGAGACAATTTATGTGGTGGGTTTCATGAGGAAATGGCGCCAGAGAGAGGGGAAGTTTCTCTGGTTAAATACCAAATGGAGGTATAGTTATTCGATTGAGAGATAGAGAGAGAGAGAGAGATAAGTGTACGTGGCTAGTGTTAAAAAGCTTCCAAGTAGTAATTTCCCATTTTATCTCCGTATTTGAATTCTGGGTAAGAAGAGAAAAGGAAATTAATGGTTAAAAAAGAAGGGGAACTTAAATATTAAAGGGGCAAAAATGGTAAGTGAGATATTTCAATCTCAACCCTTCATTTCGTGCCTTGTTGGATTCGATCTGAACAGTGAAGTGTGTTCACATCTTATGAATAGTGAAAACACCATTGTAACTTATATATATATATATATATATATATATATATATATATATATTCACCTTTGAGTAGAGGGTCTTTCTCGTCAGGGGAGCGTTGCATGTAATATCGTTATCTCTAGAATTCAAGAGAGGAACGAATTTATCGAGTGGTTGGCCGTTATAACCAGGATTTATATATATCATTACCTTGAGGAGGGTAAGTGTGGAACTTAAATGGTATCTTGTGGAAGAATAGATTGTTTTGAGATGTGCTAGTAGATTTATGATTTTTCTGGAGTTCAACTGTTGAGCCATGTTGAGGAGTAACGGTGAGACTATCGTTTTATGGTTTATCAAGATGCATGAAATTCCTATATCCCAGTTGTGAACTGGTCTATCTTGTGATGATATTTTGAGATGGTGTAATGGGTTTTTGCTGATGATATTCAGGGTTTAACAGGGTCATAGTTAAGTGAAGAGTTCTAACTCATGGTTCTATGTGTGTTGAGAACTTAATGTTGGTGACAACATCGTATTGATTGACACCTTGTGTCTTGGGCATATTATTTAAATTGTGTGTATCAATAATCATAAAATTATTTTCTAGATTATATATATTTTAGGCCTATGGATCCATATAAATTGTTTTAAAAATATTTTTAAAACTCTAGTCCGGGTCTGACCAATCTCCATCTCCGACAGAGCTACACAATAGTGTATTGGGAGGGTCCATTGTTTGGATTTCGCTTGCAAGATCTCCACCGCGCGAAAGAAGCGAATGTCGGGAATTGAGAAAGGTTAGATCGTCAGACATTTTCAAAATTTATTATTTTAGTATGATTTAATGGATTAATTTGTTAGGAGTTAGCGTATCCCTGTAGCGTGATGGGAATGAGATTAGTTCATGGGTTCGTGCCTTGGTTATTTCACGCATATTATTGTAACTAGAGTGAAGTTATGTTATAATTTAAGGCTAGTGGATTCGGGTAATGATTGTGCAGTTGAGCATGGGGGGTGTATGGGAGCCCTAGTTGTATATTATTTCGATGAATTCACTATTGGGAGGTGCTAACATAGATGTAGAGAGTGTGGAGGTAGATTGCATAATTGTATTTATGGACTTGTTTGAGTTAGGGATGATATTATTTATAAGGATTGGAAATTTTAACACCCCATGTGTTCGAGGACATAGGGATTTAATTTTTGTGATAAAATAAATTTATGTTATTTGGAGTCTCGGATGAAAATTTAGAGCACACAGTTGATCCGGGATGGGTAGAGAAATTCAAAATGACTGCTCGAGGGTTTTATTTGGGTTCCGGAGTATTTTGTACGTAGTTTGACTCCAATTGGAGTAAACAAGTCATTTTAAGTGTGTATTCTCATTTAAAGTTGGGTATTCTTAGAAATGGGTATATTAGGCTTATGAAATAGCCAATATCATTTGTGAGAAAAGAAAAAACTCTAGAAAGGGATAGAGGAAGAAAAAGAAGAGAAGAAAATAGGAGAGCAGAAAAGCTTGGAGCTTTGGAGATTTTTGGCTCAAATCCGTGATTTCAAGGAAGATTAAACGTCTACAAAAATGAATGTGTGTGTGAGTTATTTCATAATTTCTTTGGTGATTTAGTTGATTTTGAGTTTAAACGATTAAACCCTAGAAATTTTGATAAACTCTAGAATTTTATGAAAAATATATGTGGGTTCGTTGATGGAAATGGTGGGAATAATAATTGGGATGGGTTTTTGATGTTAGGATATTGTCGGAGTAAAGTAAAAAATGGGTTTTAGAGATGTAGAGCAGATTTTACAAAGTATAGAATAAGATTTGGGGGTATGAATCTCGTGGGAGTAAATATGTACAAAATCGAATCGGTTCATTTTTTAAGAGGTACCGGATCGGTCTGGTCATTAATGGTTTTCAGTTGAATTTTAGGAACCGGACCGATTCATTTTTGAGAACCCTCGGTCCGGTCTAGTCACTGTATTTTGCTAGTTTTGATTTTAGCCCTTTTAATTGTTTTGATTACTTAGGGACCCTCTACTATAGGGCAGTAAACCTGTTTATGAAGTACTATGAAGGTTAATATTAGATATAATATAGGTGCCACTTTAGGCTCTATAATAGAGGTATATACAAGAGAAAATTGTGTTGTTTTCTTTTAGTAAATCCTCTCAGTAAAGAGGATTCTTTTGAGGATGGTTACAGGCTATTATGGAGGTATAATTGGGAGTTTAACATGCTGATTTCATTTGTGAATTCTCCAAGTGGTAGGAATTTACTTAACGCCGAATATGGATTGGATAAGAGACGAATTTTGTGTGTGTCCTTACACTACACCAAAAATAAGAATCTGGCACGGTTTAAAACTGTGCCAGATCAAATCTGGCACGATTTTGAACTATGCCAGAATCAGGTGTTCCAAAATGGCCGTTTTTCTGGCATGGTTTAAAAGTGTGCCAAATTTGGCCAAACAGGAACACTTCTGGCACACTTTTAAATCGTGCCAGAATTTGATATTTCTAGCACACTTTTGACACAGTTTTTAACTTTGCCATATTGAGCACAATTTGAAAACTTTTGGCATAGTTCAAAATTGTGCCAAAATTTGATACACTTTTGGCACGGTTTTGAACTGTGCCAATTTTTTTATAAAAAGAAAAAAAATTAATTATTTGAAAGCACGAATATTCACAAATTGAAAATATTGCACGTTGTTGATAAACTAATGTACATACAAACTTCTAAATATTACAAGTATTTAATAGTTTATAGACCAAAAAATAATTGGGTAGAGTTTCCTCTATTTTCTGGACATTCCAAAACCTACTAATACAAAACCTGCATAACATAAAGTCCGCACGGCCACAAAATATAACAATTAACTTACAAAAGGCCGCATGACCATAAAAGTTTACAATAAAACTAAAACAGTCCACACGACCATAAAACAAAAAAATAGATACATGAATAAACCCCTTGTTGTATACTATTGAGTTCTCTGTGCGTTCCACGTGAATAAAAGCCAACGATAAAATGTTTTCCTGTAAAAAAAATAGGATAAAAAAAAAATTAGTAACCTAGTAATTTACAAAAAAAAAAGATTACTCAAGCTAAATAAATTACATATAGGAGTTGAAATTATTATTATATTCTAAAATTGAAAATCTCACGCAAGTTATCACTCCCTGATCAGTTCGTACGAGTTACATTGGTCCCGTGCGAGCTGTTTGTGCCTCTTACGGGGCCGTTTGGGGGCTGGTTTGGGTTTTCACCCTCGAACGGCTTGTTTTCAGGCCTAATCTACGTATTTTGAAATTATCATCATAGTCTCAAATTGGGAGACCCCACACTACACGATCAGTTCTTACGAGTTACATTGGTCCCGTGCGAGGTGTTCGTGCCTCTTACGGGGCTGTTTGGGGGCTAGTTTGGGTTTTCACCCTTGAACGGCTTGTTTTCAAGCCTAATCTATGTATTTTGAAATTATCATCATATTAGAAAATCGGGAGACCCGGGAGTATGCGGTCAGTTCGTACAAGTTACATTGGGCCCGTGTGAGGTGTTTGTGCTCGTTTGGGGGTTGGTTTGGGTTTTCACCATCGAACGACTTATTTTCAAGCCTAATCTATGTATTTTGAAATTATAATCATATTCTCAAACCAGGAGACCCGAGACTACGCGATCAGTTCGTATGAGTTACACTAGTCCCGTGCGAGGTGTTCATGCCTCTTACGGGGCTATTTGGGGGTTGGTTTGGGTTTTCACCCTCGTACGACTTATTTTCAAGCCTAATCTACGTATTTTGAAATTATCATCATATTAGCAAATCGGGAGACCCGGGAGTATGCGGTCAGTTCGTACAAGTTACATTGGGCCCGTGTGGGGTGTTTGTGCTCGTTTGGGGGTTGGTTTGGGTTTTCACCATCGAACGGCTTATTTTCAAGCCTAATCTACGTATTTTGAAATTATCATCATATTCTCAAACCAGGAGACCCGAGTCTACGCGATCAGTTCGTATGAGTTACGCTGGTCCCGTGCGAGGTGTTCATGCCTCTTACGGGGCTGTTTGGGGGCTGGTTTGGGTTTTCACCCTCGTACGACTTATTTTCAAGCCTAATCTATGTATTTTGAAATTATTTTCATATTCTCAAACCAGGAGACCCGGGACTACGCGGTCAGTTTGTACGAGTTACATTGATCCCGTGTGAGGTGACCGTTCCTCTTACGGGGCCGTTTGTGGGCTGGTTTGAGTTTTCACCCTCAAATGGCTTGTTTTCAAGCCTAATCTATGTATTTTGAAATTATCGTTATATTCTCAAATCGGGAGACCCGATACTACGCGATCAGTTTGTACGAGTTACATTGGTCACGTGGGATGTGTTAGTGCCTCTTACGGGACTGTTTGGAGGCTGGTTTGGTTTTTCACCCTCGAACGACTTGTTTTTAAGCGTAATATACCTATTTTGAAATTATCATCATGTTCTAAAACCGGAAGACCCGGGACTACGCGGTCAGTTCATAGGATTACATTGATCCCGTGCGAGGTGCGCGAGCCTCTTATGGGGTCGTTTGGGGGCTGGTTTGGGTTTTCACCCTCGAACGACTTGTTTTCAAGCCTAATCTACGTTTTTTAAAATTATCTTCATATTCTAAAAGTAGGAGACCGGAGACTACGTAGTCAGTTCATATGAGTTACATTGGTCCCGTGTGAGGTGTTCGTGCCTCTTACGGGGTTGGTTTGGGTTTTCACCCTTGAACGACTTGTTTTCAAGCCTAATCTACATTTTTTGATATTATCGTCATATTCTCAAACCACGAGACCCGGGACTACGCGGTCAGTTCGTACGAGTTACATTTGTCCCGTGCGAGTTGTTTGTACCTCTTACGGGGCCGTTTGGGGGCCGATTTGGGTTTTCACCCTCGAAGGGCTTGCTTTGAAGCCTAATCTACGTATTTTGAAATTATCGTCATATTCTCATGACGACCCTAATATACCGATTCTCAAAATTCTGGACCCAACACAATGAAAACGTCCTCGCGTATCTTTTCTAAAAACCTCAAAAGTAGGCCCATCACCTAAGGTCTCCTCCTGACCACTCGCTTTGTATACATCAAGAAGCATTTGAATTTGGTCCTTTACAAGAATATATTAACATTTGGTTTGATTATACGATTCTTTTTTAGACAAAACGAACAATAAAATTTTTAAATTATCGCAAATATTTTATCATGAGGGGCATAACGACCTCCTTTGATTTTATGAGTTGCCAACCATAATTTAGCACGAAAGGGTGCAAGCCCATGCTCCTTTCTCTAATTCTCTGAAGCTCGGGCATAACCATGGCGACTTGTATTATGAGTTATCTTTCTCACACAATTTTGTTTAGTCTCTTTGTTCTTTCTTCGCAAAGTTTTTGAACCTCTAAAGCTTCATTATTTCAAAACACCTCACAGTCCTCAGATTTGACATTTTGTGGCACTTTCTCCTTCCACTTTCCAATATCACCATCCTTCAAATTAACCCTTAGATTTGACTTGAACTTTTTCCAAGCATCGTTCGCTTTTTTCATAAAAATTTTCTTCTGACTTTTGCGCACATCTGGGAACTCTTTCTACAATATATGAAGAAATAAAATTAAAACATCACATAATTGAATTTACATTCTTTGGAATTGAAAGGAATAGTATACCATTAATGATGACCAAACTGAGTTCTTATATCGCATATCCACTTGTTTCCAACTCGTATAAGAAATGGGAACATGTGTCCTTGCTAAGTCTCCCAACCTGGTTGAGAGTGTATATGAGTCTTCACCAACTGGAAGGTTGTGATCATTAAATTTTAACTTCTTAGTGGATGAGTCATCACCTACTCTTGAAGCACCCAAAGCAACCTTAGAACGGGCGGTTGATATAGGTGTCTCCCCATATATTGACGGTTGCGAAGTATCACCCATATGAGATATTTACTTGAAAAAATGACTACTCAACACCAAAATAATCAGAATAAACATTTACAAGAATATTACAAGTTCAAATAGCAATATAAAGAAGATTACATGTTCAAATAGACACCGGTATATTACATCCTCAAACATCAGTAAACAGAAAGTTACAAGTTCAAACAACCATACCTGTATTAAATGTTCAAACATCAATAAACTATTAAATGTTTACTAAGATTCACCATCACCGATTTTGAGGTGGGTTCAACTTTGCAAGCATTCTTATCATCAACATCCACCCAATCACAATAAAAGATAGTATGTGTGAACTCAATGTAATTGAGGTCGACTATTTGTCGAATAACTCCATAAAAGGTTGTCATAATCCCCTTCTTATTAAAGGCCTTAGTGGATACACCACTACTCTGAAAGTTATGATTCTCTTCATGTCCAGAAGTACAAAAGGTGTACACATTGCATTGAAATTTCTCATAACTCGTAACCCTATGGAGCGGACCATCAGCATATGGCAAAATTTCCGTATCATTAAATCTTGAGGCCTGTAAGGAATTAATAATTTTTTAAAGTTTCATTAAAAAATAATTACGGTTGATAAAAAAGTACATGTATAAATAAAGACTTGCCTCGTTCCTTAGCCAAGGTATGAAATCATCAATTCTATGCCTCGATTGAGTCTCAATTACCACAAATATTCTATAAGAGATTAGTTTCAAAATTAAGAAATATCACATTACAATCAATTAATATGAATTAACATAGAACTAAGTGTGTACCTTCTCTATTCATCAACACCGTCGTATTGAGCTAAAACCAACCTTCACACTTGCTCATATTGTACATTATTTAAGATCAATTCTTTACTTTTACCCAATGGTCGTTGGCATTCCGAGTCATCAAACTCATCATCAAGAAAATCCTTAAGATTCCTCTTATGAGTTCCTTCACCTTTTTTCGATATGTACTCCATGGCATACAAAGAAGCTTCATGTAACAAATATGCATTAGCAATGCTCCCTTCAATGTACCTCTTATTTCGTGACCACTTTTTATATCTTCCCATTTATATCTCAAACAACCACATCGCCCGATATCTTGGTGGCCCAGCTCTCAAAGCTTCATCGACTAGATGGTGCATGAGGTAGATCATCACCACAAAAAAGGCAGGTGGAAAATAAATTTCAAAGACACAAAGTTCCTCTACCAATGCATTTTTAGCCTTCAAAAGATGTTCCCTAAATATGACTTTGGCACACAACACATTAAATAATATTCTTATCCATTGTGTATCTTTAAATAAAGGCTTATCATCCAGAAATGAATGCATAAGCAACGCAGGAAGCAACCGTTGCATAATGACGTGATAATTGTGGGACTTGAGATTGTTAAATCCAGGTGGATCGAGGTTAACATTGTTACTGAAATTTGATGAAAATCGAATTGGTACCTTTAATGTTTTCAGTGTATGAAAAAATTCTTCTTTATCTTCCTTTCCTAATGCGAAAGGTGCCTTTGGGATAAGCCTTTTGTTATTGCCTTCAACATCTTTTATCCATAATTTCCATTTAAGATTATAATGAACTTTCAAGTCTTCACGGGCTTTGATCATATCTTTATTTGATGAAATTTTCAGCGAGAGTATTGTACCTAAAAGAGTCTCCGTGACATTATTTTGAACATGCATAACATCAAAATTATGTCTAATATCAAGATCCTTCCACTACTCTAAGTCAAAGAAAATTGACCTCATTGAAAAACCCTCGGTACCTGCTAGATTCTCATCGTTACCCTCACTTGGATAATCGTCGTCTTCCATTACGACATCCTCCTTATCCTTCCCCTTCCCCTCACCATTCCACTTCCCCTTTCCCTTTACCTTTGCCTTCCCTTTTTGTCTCCATATCCCTCTCTTTGAACACCTTCTCGAGCGATATGTGACACTATCTTCTCAACTTCTACACTTGTTAACTGTCTTGGAGCCATAGCATACTCTATTTTACCATTAAATGTTTTCTTTTATGTGTCAAACCTATAAGGATGGTCTTTAGGAATGAACATACGAGATTATGGGTAACCACATTTCGTTGACTTAGGAAGATATTCAAAAGGTGTATTTGTAGAACAAATAGGGCACCCATTGTAACCTTGCGTTGAACAACCTGCGAACATCCCATAAGTTAGAAAATCATGTATACTCCACATCAACATGGCTTTCAACTAAAATTTCTCATTTTTGTACGCATCCAAAGCCTCAAGTCCAAACCATAAGGTCTTTAACTCATCGACCAACGGTTGAAGGAAGACATCAATATTACTTAATGGTGACTTTGGTTCGGGAATCAATACAGACAACATTGAAAACTCACTTTTCATACACATTGATGTAGGAGGGTTGAGAGATTGAATTATCACTGGCCAACAACTATACTTACGGCCAAACATGTTATTCGGGCTGAAATTATCACTTGATATTGCAAGTCGAATACTCCGCGGATCTTTTGCAAAATCTCTCCACATAATGTTTGAATTTACCCATTATGCTAAATCTCGGGGATGATGCAATAATTTCATACAAGAGCTTGCATGAGCGCGCCAAGTCGTTTTCTATGCTATCCATTTTATGGTATACAACCATTTTAGCCTAGGGATTAGAGGGAAATGTCGCATTACCTTCTTAGGAACCCTGGAGTACTTTTTTTTCCAATAGTATTCTGAATTTTTACCCCGTCCTCATCTAGACAAGTAAACTTGTAGCGTAAAGAACCACATTTTATAGATCTAGTAGATATTCATGCTCTTTCCAAAATATCATACAGTTGTTAATGGATACGTCATACTTAACATAATCCATACCGAGATCTATAATGGTGTTTTTCATTTATGTACAACAAGTTGTCAACTTATTCTCTTTAGGAAGTAGTTCATTTAACAATCTAAGAATTCCACATGTAGCACCATCCGATAAATTGAATTGTGTTTTCAAATCATTCAACTTTATAAGAGCATACATTGTGGTATGACGTGAAGAACCGGTAGCTGGGTGCAATGTCTCCTGTGCGAGTTGATGTAAACGATCATACTTCTTGCCTTTGTATTTATGTGTGTGTGCGAATCATTGGGGACCTTAGAAGTTGGGGGGGCTTCATCACTGCCTACACAATTAGGTTCACTAGTGATGATGCTAGAATTAGCACCACCAGGTAAGATGTTTTCAAGCTCAATCTAAGAACAACAATGGCAACATAGTTACGTAAAAGGTAGGAGAATGAGACGAGGAGAAGAGGAGAGAGCACCAGAATATAAGTGGTTCAGCCTAAATTGGCCTACGTCCACTGTGTGTGAATAACCTCACTGTAAGAAGGCACTAATGGCCATGGATACAATCTCTCAAGCTCTCTCTCTCTCTCTATTGTTTATATAGATAGAGTTTCAACTAGGGTTGTCTTCTTTTTGGATCCTTTGCAAGGTAGATGATGACCTCTATATATAGTACCTAGGGGTGTAATGTACCCCCCCCTCATGCATGTAATGTGCATGTGTGTGTTTGCCTCACGAATATGGGAAAGCCATTTGTCACTGCCACAAGTAGAGAATGATGATGAAATATTCTCCCCGCGTGTGGGGAATAATCTTGTTATAACTGATATGTGTCCACGTGCCCTTATCCAAATGTCAGAAGATGCTCGGCTATCGTGCTTGGTGTATGACCTCGGCCTGGGAGAGGCTGAGGTTGGTAAGTCTAGACGCTCGTTCGATCCGAGGTGACCATGGAGGTCTCGGCTTAATCCTAGCCGAGACAATGGACAAGGTCGGCTTGAGCCCAGGTTGAGCTGGTGTGTTTGGAGCATCGACTAATGTCTTGATGAGGTTACTGGTAAGGCTTCTTGCGAACTCGGCCTATATCTGGCCGAGCTTGACATTCCAAGGTATACGAGAATGCTGTTGATCCTTGTGATGTATGCGATGTCCCTTCGAGAGGCTGGTGGTAGTGTCGGCCTGGGCCGACCTTGCTATGGCCAAGTGCTGATGCCGTATGCCCAATGCTTGTCCAATGTCGTCCACGATCTCGGTCGAGGTTGGTGTCTCCGAGCCGAGGTCACACTTGGGGCATATCAATATCCACGGCCGAGGTTGATGCCCCTGAGTCGTGGGGGGATCTGAGATGAGGAGGTATATTTAGGGCATATCAGTCACCCCCCAGCCCTTAGTTACATGTGGGGGTAGGTGACTATGGGGTCTATAACTCTGAGGTCCTATTGCTCTGTACCAATATTCTTTTTCTGACACTTGTCAATTACTGAAGTGCCACGCGTGTCTGACAAGGGTAATTATGCTGGTTGTCTGTTGGTCTCCTAAGGCAATGATGGGCCTTGGGGAGTGTGCATTCATATTTAAGGGTAAAAGTCCCATTTTCTCTTCTTTCTTCTTCATTTCTCTCCTTCTTTGAACTGACATTTCTGCAACTCTCTCTCTTTCTAGAAGAACTCGTGATTGGAAGTACATTTGGGGGCTTATTTACTGGGATTCCTTCCTAGCTTTTCCTCACCTTTCTTCAGGTACCCCTCGTTATCTCTTCCTCTCCATTTTTCTGTCTGTTTTGCTTTTTGCATTTTTCGTCTGTTTTAGGCATTTTCTACTGATCTCCTGCATTTTCTTGTTAGCTTATGAGTTTTTCGGTTGATTGTTCATACATTATTCTTGCTTAAAAACCTAGCTTTGATCTTTAGCCAAATCACCAGTGTTGTTTGTTACTTAGGAGAGTTGGGAAAGTGTATAGTCTGCCTCGTATGCTCAGACCCCTTTAACAAATTCTTGAGGAGTTTCCCTCCCTTTGGGAGAAGACTTTAGAAAAAATCAGACAAATAGAAAGAGCCCAGGAGGAGGCTCGTAGGTCACAAGAATTCCCTATTAGACCCATCTTTTCACCACCCCTGAAGGTGATATATCCTGATCCCTCTGAGTCTTTCAATCTAGCAGAGGTTCCTATCGATCCTATACCAATGTCTGAGTCTGAGTCTTCCACCTCAGACCCCATGTCCATAGATTCCTTCCATGAGGCCATGGACTTCTCAATTCGGGAAGATCAGGCCCCTGATCAGGCCGAGGTCTCCAGCCGGGCCTCATCTCATAACAACTCAAGCACCTCAACCTCTTCCTAAGAGGTTTAGATCGTTGAGCCGAGTGTGGCCATTCCACCACCACTTGATGCCATTCCTCTGTCGGCCTTTACCGGTGTCGAGTTCGCTCATAGGTTCTCGTGTAACCCATCAACATCTGCTCCGGCCGACGTTGAGCTAGATGATGATGACGTTGAAAGTGATGTTGATGTCTCTAAGGCGACCGAGATCGAGAGTACTGTAACTAAGGTAGACCTCCTTTGCTTCAGATATCTGTATTCCATTAGTCCCTCCATAAAGATAAGATGACCTCTGAGGGAAGAGAGGGCTTTTCACGGCCGAAACGGCGAAATCTGCTTGTACGAGCAGATGTTCAAGTTGGGGTTTCATCTTCCGATCCATCCGATTATTAAATCTATCCTTTCTTATATCAATTTGGCCCCCTATCAACAATCCCCTAATGCCTGGAGGGTCATAATAGGGGCCATAGTCTTATAGAAGGTTGTCCACCACTCAGACCTCCCAGTTCAGGTCTTTGTAGGTTGCTATCTCCCTTCTTCAGCCAAAAATCATTCGAGCTACTGTCATTTTGTAGATCGGAAGCCTGAAAAAAAGATGCTTCAAATAACTCAGACTTCCAACCACAACTGGAAGCCACGATACTTTTTTTCTTCTGGACCATGGGAATTTGGCCCATGTGCTCCCTCGTCCATTCTGGAGCCGAGGATGCCCCTGAGGTGGGGTACGGTCACAATGTCTGCAAGGGATGATCCTGGCCTGAGCCCGCAAAACCTTCAGAAGGTGAAAGCCCTTCAAGATCAGGGGGTACATGGTCTGTTCGTTAGGTTCGAACACTTGATGACCCCCCACTACCTCTCTGAGACAGGTCTGGGCGGAAGTCCTCTTTTCGAGCTTGGTAAGAACTTTCTATTTGAAGTTGAACTTCTGAGTTTATCTATGTCTGATCTTCTAACTCAAATTTATTAATTTTGCAGAGCGTCCAAAGGATATCTCAGACGAACTATAGGAAATGGCTGCTCCTAGCTTGACGAGACTTGCAAAGAAAGCATGCCTTAATGCTCCTCCCCCAGCTCCCTCTGCCTCAAAGCCCCAAGCCACAAAGAATATGGCTTTAACTGAACATGACCTTGAGGATCAGAGGTAAAAGAAAAATAGTTCTGATACTTCCATCCCCATCTCTTCAGCAGACGCCTTGTCGGCTCGTCTAGAGCAGTTGAAGATTACTGACAGCATAGTCGGCCATAGTCTGCAGGCCCTAAATGCCTTCAGCTCTACAAGGACCGAGGCCAATAAGCGCTTCTTTTGGTCACTTGATACTCCCTTGCTGGTTGAGTTCGGCATCCACAGATCCATCCAGGTATGATCTCATATTTCTTTATAATTTCTAAGTCTCTGATTTGTCTTTGACTCATTTCTGATCGCAAAATCTGCAGGGCCTGGCAGTGATGCACCACCTCTCTAATTGGACTCTGAGGAAGTTTCCCCTCATCCAGAAGGGTCAAGAGGCCGAGAAGGTCCAAAGTTCTTTAAACGCAAAAATTGACCAGCTGAAGTCTGAGTTGGGTGAGTCTAATAAGAAGGTGAAGGGGCTGGAGAAGGAGGTTTCTCGGCTTAACAAGGACCATGCTGTGGCTCTGACGGCCAAGGACGATGTTCTGCAGTAGAAGGTCAGCTCGGCCATGAAGGAAGCCCTTGATGATGCCTCAGAGGGGATAATAGCCGAGTACAAAAGATCTGATGAGTTTATGGGCTTTGGCTTTGAATACCTCGAGAGAGGTATCAAGGCTACTACCAAGTGGGCGGCTGTCAAGGAGAAGGAGGCTGTCACTTTGAAAACCTATGACTTTATAGGCCTTGGCTTTGCTAATCCTCACCTTGCCCAGGCCGTTTAGGAGGTTGAGGAGGAGGCTGCCGCGCCTGTCGAGACTGACATGTTGGACGGCACAGAGGTTGGAGGGGTAGACCACCATGATGACGTTATCGAGGTGACCAACGTCGTCCATCTTAACCAAACTGAAGGCACCAGCATTGCTCCCTCAACCCTTAAAGAGAATCTCTGAATACTTTTGTAGCCCCTGAAATTGTAATCCCTCCACGTCTATAATTTCTGAATGAGCATGGCTCTTACTTTTCCATTCTTTGTAACCTCTGAATATTTATAATCTATGAATGTGTTATTCTCTGAATGTGTTATTCTCTGAAGAGGACCATCTTCTTTTGTTGTATGTATGTCGTGATGTTTTTTCTCTAAAGCTTGTGCAATGGTGTTTGCTTAAACCAAATTAGTAGGCTGAGCTCAGACCTTGTCACCATTGAATGGTGTTATGAAGGTCTGAGGTCGCCACCTAAGGTGTTATCCCCATAATGAATCTCACCAAATTAATGATGTTAAGGGTCTGAGATCATCCCATTATGGTGTCTGATCTCAGACCTCGTCACCATTGAATGGTGTTATGAAGGTCTGAGGTCATCACCTAAGATGTTATCCCGATTAATGAATCTCACCAAATTAATGATGTTAAGGGTCTGAGGTCATCCCATTATGGTGTCTGATCTCAGACCTTGTCACCATTGAATGGTGTTATGAAGGTCTGATGTCATCACCTAAGATGTTAACCCCATTAATGAATGTCACCAAATTAATGATGTTAAGAGTCTGAGGTCATCCCATTATGGTGTCTGATCTCAGTCCTCGTCACCATTGAAAGGTGTTATGAAGGTCTGAGGTCATCACCTTAGATGTTAGCCCCATTAATGATTCTCACTAAATTAATGATGTTAAGGGTCTGAGGTCATCCCATTATGGTGTCTGATCTCAGACCTCGTCACCATTGAATGGTGTTATGAAGGTATGGGGTCAAGATGTTAGCCCCATGAATGAATCTCACCAAATTAATGATGTTAAGGGTCTTAGGTCATCCCATTATGGTGTCTGATCTCAGACCTCGTCACCATTGAATGGTGTTATGAAGGTCTGAGGTCATCACCTAAGATGTTATCCCCATTAATTTCTGAAAAGTGCAGAATGAAGCAAGGACCACCATGGGAACTGATCTTTTATTAATAACCTCTTCATGACAAGATGGTACATTTGCACAACTTCATGCAACATCATATGTAATACTTCTTTGGTGATCAGCATTCCATGGATTAGCGAAAGGTTCTCCTTCTAGATTTTCTAGCCTATAAGTGCTAGCCACAACCTCTTCTATCACTTTGTAGGGACCGTGCCAGTTTGGGTGGAGTTTGTTTGCTTTCTGTAAGTTCTTCTTTAGAACTAGGTCTCCCACTGCAATGGGTCTTGACTTCACCCTCTAGTTGTAGAATTTCGCTTCCCTCTGTTGGTTGGATGCTTATCTGACCTCTGCGTCCTCTCTTCTTTCTTCGATAAGATCTAGGTCTAGCCTCCTCTCTTCCCCATTATTATCAGGGTCATAGGTCTGAAACCTATGAGTTGGGAGCCCTACTTTCATTGGTATGACGGCCTCTGAGCCATGTGCCAACATGAACTGGGTTTCTCCTGTCGGTGTCCTTATCGTGGTTCTGTAGGCCCATAACATAGCGTAGACCTCTTCAGTCCATATTCCCTTCGCATCTTCTAACCTCTTCTTGATTCTATTGAGAGTTGTTCTGTTTGTGACCTCGGTCTGACCATTTGCCTGAGGTCGGCCAGGAGATGAGAAGAATTGCTTTATTCTTACTCTTAGGCAATACTTTTCTAAAGAGGAGTTCTTGAACTGGGTCCCATTGTCCGAGATGAGAGTGTTTGGGAGGCCATATCTGCGTATGATATTCCTCCAAATAAATTAGAAGGTCTTCTGCTCTATGATCGTTATCATCGGTTTTGCCTCCACCCACTTTGAAAAATAGTTGATGGCAACTATCAAGAATCTATAATTATTGGCAGCTCTTGGCAGGGGCCCTACTAAGTCAATTCCCCATGATGTAAATGGTCATGGAGAAGTGATTGACGTCATAGGCTGATGAGGGATGGCGGCAAACCTCTGGCATTTATCACATTTCATCACATAGGCTGCAGCGTCCTTGGACAGGGTTGTCCACCAGTACCCATGGGTGATGATTCTTTTGGCCAAGGGTCTTCCCCCTATGTGGCTAGAGAAAGAACCCTCATGGACCTCCTGTAAGACCCGGGGAACTTCTATGGGGTGCACACATCTGAGGAGAGGTAGCAGGAATCCTTTCTTATACAGGACGTCTCCTACTACCGAGAACTTGACAGCCTTATATCTCAATTTTATCCTTTCTAGCTTGGATTCAGGTAGCTCTCCCTCTGCGATATATCTGAAGATGGGGTACATCCATGAGTCTCCTAAGTTCAAATTGTGACAAGGGTTATATACCACTTCTTGCTCAATGATTTCCTTCCCCAAGACCTCGATCGGAATGGTCCTTCTAACATCTGTCTTCGTTGCCGAGTCCAACCTCACCAATGCATATGCGTGGCTGTTACTTTGTCAAGGCACTCTCTTCAGTGTTGCCTCTTCAAAATTTTCTAACATTGTTCTCACCCTTTTCAGATATTTGGCCATCCTTTCATCTCTGGCCTCATAGATTCCCGATACTTGATTGACAACTAACCTTGAGTCGCTGTGGAGTAGGAGTCGCTTTACGTGAAGAGTCTTTTCCAATAAGAGACCTGCTATCATGGCCTCATACTCGGACTTATTGTTAGAAGCTCGAAAGTTGAATCTCAAATCGTATTCAATGTTGTCACCATCTGGAGCTGAGAGTATCAACCCCGCACCTCTTCCATTGTCGCAGGAAGAGCCATCAACGAAGAGGCTCCAAATATCTGTACATGATGAGAAGACCCCTTCTGTCATGACCCCTTTTTTGAAGAGGTATCGATCTTCCTCGTTCTTCGCAACTCGGTTCCTGGCCCCGTTGGATGCGATCTCTTCTTGATCTTGGAATATGTTTGGTGTCGTCTCTTCCGAATTTCAGAAGACACCATGGTTTTCAACACACTATAGGCCATTCTCTGCCTCGGCCTCTTCCTATGTAATCTTAGCGACAAAGTCTGTGAGGGCTTTCCCCTTGATGGCCGTCTTAGGTTGGTAGGTAAGATCGTACTCCCCCAACTCAATGGCCCATGTCATCAATCGCCCAGGCTTCTCAGGTTTATATAGGACCTATCTTAGTGGGGAGTCAGTGAGGACAACCATGGAGTGGGGAGTCAGTGAGGACAACCATGGAGTGGGCTTGGAAGTAAGGATTTATCTTTCTCGAGGCATGTATTAAGGCGTAAGCTAGCTTTTCCATGTGAGGGTAATTTTGTTCTGCCCCTTGAAGGGCCTTACTGTTGAAATATACAGGCCTTTGGATTCCCGCATCTTCCCGTATTATGGATGCGCTGATGGCTGATTCGGAGACTGCCAGATACACGTACAGTTTCCCCTCTGCTACAGGTCGAGACAGCAATAAAGGAGACCCTAAATAAGACTTGAGTTGGTTGAAGGCTTTTTTACACTCTTCATCCCATTGGAAGGCCTTTCTCAGCACCTTAAAGAATGGAAGGCACTTGTTTGTTGCCCTAGAAACAAACCTGTTAAGGGCAACCACTCTCCCCGTAAGTCTTTGAACATCTTTGATACTCCTCGGTGTCTTCATGTCAAGTAAAGCCTTGATTTTTTCAGGGTTCGCTTCAATCCCTCTCTAGTTGATGATAAATCCTAGGAACTTCCCAGCTCCTACTCCGAAGACATATTTCGCGGGGTTGAGTTTCATTTTGTATGAGTCTATAATGTCGAAGGTCCTCTCGAGATCTGTTACATGAGTGCAAGCTTTCAAGCTCTTTGTCAGCATATCATCTACATACACCTCCATAGTCTTAGCTTTTTTCTCTTTGAACATCTTATTAACAAGACGTTGGTATGTCGCCCCTGCATTTTTCAGGCCGAAGGGCATCACTTTGTAGCAGTTAGTCCCTTTGTCGGTAACGAAGGCTGTCTTCTCTGAGTCTTCAGGATCCATGAAGATCTGATTGTAACCTGAATACGCGTCCATAAAGCTTATGAGCTCATGTCCCGTCGAAGCATCCACCGTCTGATCTATCTGAGGTAAGGTGTAGCTATCTTTTGGACAAGATCTGTTCAGGTTAGTGAAATCAACACACATTCTCCACTTCCCATTGTCCTTGGGCACGATGACTGCATTTGATAACCATTCCGGATATGTGACTTCTCTTATAAACTCAGCCTCTTCCAATTTTTTGACCTCTTCTCGGATGACGTCGTACTTCTCCCTGGAATAGACTATTCGTCTCTGTTTGATTGGCCTGTCATGTTTGATCACGTTGAGCATGTGACTCATAACTTCAGGGTCGATGTCGGTCATATCTGCGTGACTCCATGCGAAGACACTCTATCTCCTCATGAGGAAGTTTATTAGCTCTTCCTTGATTTCTGCCTTTAGGGCTTTACCGACCTGGACGGTTTGTTTCGGCTCATCCTCATTGAGGACGATGGATTCTACCTTTTCTGTGACCTCTCCCTTCTTCATCTTTGTCTCATCTCTTGGGTCAAGCGTATCAATGCTATAAGTGGTGGTTGCCCTCTTATGGGCCTCTCTCTCTTCGGCCGAGTTTAAGTAACATTCTCGCAGTGTGGTCTGGTCACCGTGTACTTCCCCTACCCCATAGGGACTCGGGAATTTTAGCATCTGATGGACCGTCGACGGCACATCTTCAAACTCTTTAAGGGCCACCCTTCCTATGATGAGGTTATAGACCTAAAACACGTTCTCGTCCATGACGAAAAAATTTATCTTCTTGGTCAACCTCTTAGGCCACTCATCACCCATCCGTATGTCCATCTCATACATGCCCATGGGGTGGACCCTTTCGCCACTGAATCCTATCAATGGGTGATGATAGGGTGCCAGTCTTGCTCTGCTAAGACCTAGGCTCTTGAAGCAAGGCCAAAACATCACGTCCGCTGATCTCCCCCCGTCTATGAGGATCCTCTGCACCTCGCACCCATGCACCCTTGTTGTTATGACCAGAGGATCATCATTGGGGGCTAAGATACTGATCGAGTGGAAAAACCGAGCGTCCGTGTAATATGCTAGTCATTGTTATCGGCTTCCAACCTCAATACAAAAAAACCTAAACTTGTAACTATACTCTTAAAGAGTATAGTGGCGAGTCTGGGTATCGAATCCACAGGGAATATTTGATAGAATTTAACTTATTTATTACTTCTAAAATTAAAGTGAAAAAGATGATGATGGTTGAAGAGGGAAAAAATAAAAAAGTTAACTATGCATGAAAGAGCAAACTAATTGAGATGAATGAGAAAGTAGGTTGGAATACAATCCCCTAACCCTAGTAATTTACCGTGTAGAATACTAGAATTGTAAATTATAAATTTGAATGAATCCAGTCTTTATAGATCCTAAGCATTACATATATGAGGATCAAGCCCACACCATATGAAATCAAAGGTAAATATAAAGCGGTGATACATAATTTTACGCACATCATATTCTTAAACATCCCAAGTACCTAGGGAAAGAGAGATTAAAAGATCTACAATGGTTGTAAAATTGTCTCGCACGACTCTTTCAAATTTTTAATTTAAATTCTATTTTCTACATAAGTAATTTACATTGGGATGGGTTCATGCATCCCAACCCTTAAAAACTTAGCTTAACATGATGAAATCAAAATAAAACTTACAAATTAAAGTGTAGGAATTCATAACTAACTCTAGAAAATTGAGAACATGACTTGAATTGGGAATGGAAAACTAGAAATCAACAATTAATTAAACTAACTAGGAAAGCAGTAAAAACAATAAATTAAAATTACTTGCAATGGATGAATGATGAATCTTGAATAGAAATTTGAATCTTGAATAGTAGACAAACTTCAAAAACTAGGGTTTATGAAAATTTCTACCAAAGAAAACTAAAAAGACTCCCTAAAATCTAACTTTCTCTCTCTAAAATTCTATTCTACTCTCTAGAATTCGACTCTCCTTGAAATGAGGTAGGGCTTGGTCTTTTATAGCACCAAGTAGCACAAATTTTAAAGCTAGAATTGCTTGTTGCACAAGTTTTTACTAGCTATGCACCTCTTAATCTCCATAATAAATGCCTGGATTTCGCATGACCGGACCGGTCCATTTCTCTTCATTATCGCACAACTTCAAAACATCGTAACTTCTTCACCGTAGCTCGTATTGAGGTGCCATTTTTTCCAATGTTCTTGTAATTTAGATCTCTTCAACTTTCTAGTTGGCCCCACCTCCGGACTAAGGCTGAAAATTATGAAAATGCCCTTCAACTCGCCATTTCTTGGTTTCTTTCACTGTTTTGCGTTCCCTTTCGCACTAACTTGCATGAAATACCAGTAAAACACATGAGAAATACACAAAACAAGAAATAATTGACAAAAAAGGTTAGTAGCATAAATAAGAGACAAATCCAATCTATTTACACTTCACGGGATCATACAAATACCGAAATTAAGGGGATAAATATGAAGAATATATGCCTAATCACACCCCCTAACTTTGAACTTAGCGCGTCCTGATCAATGTAAATGAATCCTATCAAGGCTCAACTCTTGAAAATCATTTTATTGGGATAAAATACCTTTTTCGCGGGCAAGCGATTGCATTTAGCGTATGCAACAAGCCTTTAAACCCCTAGGTTACCCTAGTAGGACGAGTTTTGTCTCGTGAGGGTTTGCAGTGAATATACCCACAAAATTCTTTATTGACTCAAATAAATATCAAAATACTTAAAAATTGTAAAATTTAAACTTTTCAAAAAATAATCACCATAAATTCATAGTCAAATGTCTAAAACCATGGTGTGTGTGTGCAAAGCGAGAAATTAAACCTCAAATTTTCACCGATTGAGCATTACGTTACTTTTCAAAAATTCGTTTTGATTCAAATTCTTACGGATGCACTCACAAACAAATCACTCGGATTGTGGTTGTTTTCTCTCTGTATGCATGATATAAAGAGTAAATATAATGGACACAAATTCAAGCATACAAAATTGAAAAGAAGGAAATTTATGGTGAAAAGATCTCATCATCGGAATACAGTTATTAGGAAATGGGAACATCACCTCTATTTCACACCATTTAATCTCTCATTTTATCTTTTCATGTCTTAGCTCTCCACGCAGTAATTAATTTCTCCATTTGGACCCAGTTAGGACTTTTCTTGGGGTTAAGGTGTAAAAGGGAAAAATGGAAATGGTAGGGAATGTTGGAATTGGAAAATGTCCTTATGATGTCCATTAGTGCTTTTCGGGCATTTGCTCATTTTTCTCTTTCCTTTTCTATTTTCATTTTTTTCCTTCTTTTTTTCTTGCTATTTTTTTTTAGCATTTTTCTGTTTTTCTCTTGCCCCTTTTTATTGCACAATTTAGACTTACTTGATGAATATTCACTATTTTCACAATTCCGGGCTATTTGGGTTTTTCGGGTTATCAAACGAAGGGAAAATATTTTATTAGGCTCAACTTGGGTTGCAAAGGGATAATTTTATTTTTCATAACTTTTTATGGCTAATATTTTTGGGTAACAAACGAGGGCCTACTTCATTGTCCAAATTGCTAATCACATTACCATATGCATCTCGAGATTAATTAAGTTTAGAGATATATATAGCACAAATTTCGAGACAACATTTCACACATTTCCCATAACCGATCAAAACAAAGGATTGAGATCATCGACGAATTATTAACACGCTGAAAAGAACTTTGAGTTAATCATAAACTCGGATTGATTTAAAAACTCAAAAAAATTGAAAGGATCAAAATCTCACCGGGTTTGATTAATCTCCACACTTATTCGTTAAGTCGTCAATTTTCTTTCAATTTCCATCTTCGGACAATTTTGGCTTAGTGCATTATGATTGTTAACAATTTGAGACTTTAAATAAAATAAAGGTGATATTTTTGAAAATTTTAAATTCCAATTTTTATTTATTTTGAAAAAAAATATTTTTGGCTTTTCTCAACTTTTTTTTTTTGAAATTTGTGAAATTTTCTAAAAAACACACACTTGGAAAGAACATGTGATCGAATCAATGAATCTAAATAATAAACGGGAAGAATATCCCACACCCCATAACTTAAATGTTGCATTGTCCTCAATGCGAATCAAGAACACAACATAAAGAGAGGGAAAGAAATATATTACCCAAATGGAGTGATCCCTAATGAGTGCGAGTCCATTGAATGTACAAAACATGTTAGAACCAAGCATAGCAAAAATAATAACAAAAACTCGACCAACGAAACTAGACTATAATAAAAAAAAAAGTAATAATAAAAAAACTAATTATTTACAACCTAAAATTTGAACGGCTAATAAATCATACACTAGAAGTCAAAAAATTTGAGGTTCCACCCAAAATACAATTTGACTTTGAGGGATTAATGGTGTACCCTCACTAGAAAGCATGCTGTCCGAAAAATAAGAATTCCGTCGAAAAAACGGAAGGCATGTGCAACGCGGAAGAAATGAATCACCGCCTACTAAAAAATTTAGGGGGATAGTGATGGATTTGGGTGCATAGGGGTCAAGTACCATTGGGATCCAAGAAAAATAGAATCACGTTCCAAAATATTTTCAAGTAGTAGGGTAAGAGAATCACACAAACAGAAAGAGTCCATCTCGGAAAATAATTTAAGCATTGAGTCCTTGTCCTCAAAATCTTCTCCCTCAAAATTTTCAATTGGATCTGGTGGAGTGACACGTCTGAGTGTATGGCCCGTAAGATGAAGCATCTCAAAAAAACATTCCCATACAAGAATCGGATCAACATCCTCAAGACATTCATCCAGTTCTTGTGATGGATTTAATGGTTCGATAATAGTGAATGAGAATGGTGAGGACATAAATTCAAGCTCAAGTGATTCTTCATTGGATTCCTCATTTGGTTGAAAACATTCTTTAGTCTAAAAAATATCGGAAGAAAAATCGTCATTGGATTCGAATAATGCATCCAACTCTTGCTCACAAAAACGATGTTTTTCCCTATATTCTTTTTCACGCCTTTCTTCTTCAAGCCTTTCATTTTCATAAATTTGGATGGCCTTAGCACTGGGCTTGCATTTATGAGACTCATATTTAGTGATATTGATCCAATGTTCATAACTCGTGAGTTCATTCTCCTCCTCACTATTAGCATAACAATTAAAGGCACCAAATGAGTTAAAGTAAGACATTTCAAATTGGGTAATTCAAAAACATGCCACCCATATTTTTCAATTTTTTTTAACGAAGTAGTAAGTCAATTATAATCTATAACAAACACTCCCCGGCAACGGCGCCATTTTGATCAAGTGGAAAAACCGAGTGTCCATGTAATACGCTAGTCGTTGTTATCGGATTCCAAACTCAATACAAAAAAAATCTAAACTTGTAACTACACTCTTAAGGAGTATAGTGGCGAGTCTGGGTATCGAATCCACAGGGAATGTTTGATAGAATTTAACTGATTTATTACTTCTAAAATAAAACTGAAAAAGATGATGATGGTTGAAGAGGGAAAAAATAAAAAAGTTAACTATGCATGCATGAGCAAACTAATTAAGAAGAATGAGAAAGTAGGTTGGAATACAATCCCCTAACCCTAGTAATTTACCATGTAGAATACTAGAATTGTAAATTATAAATTTGAATGAATCCAGTCTTTATAGATGCTAAGCATTACATATATGAGGATCAAGCCCGCACCATATGAAATCAATGGTAAATATAAAGCGGCGATACATAATTTTATGCACATCATATTCTTAAACATCCCAAGTACCTAGGGCAAGAGATATTGAAAGATCTACAATGGTTGTAAAATTGTCTCGCACGACTCTTTCAAATTTTTAATTTAAATTCTATTTTCTACATAAGTAATTTACATTGGGATGGGTTCATGCATCCCAACCCTTAAAAACTTAGCTTAACATGATGAAATCAAAATAAAACTTAAAAATTAAAGTGTAGGAATTCATAACTAACTCTAGAAAATTGAGAACATGACTTGAATTGGGAATGGAAAACTAGAAATGAACAATTAATTAAACTAACTAGGAAAGCAGTAAAAACAATAAATTAAAATTACTTGCAATGGATGAATGATGAATCTTGAATAGAACTTTGAATCTTTAATAGTAGACAAACTTAAAAAACTAGGGTTTATGAAAATTTCTACCAAAGAAAACTAAAAAGACTCCCTAAAATCTGACTTTCTCTCTCTAAAATTCTATTATACTCTCTCGAATTCGACTCTCCTTGAAATGAGGTAGGGCTTGGTCTTTTATAGCACCAAGTAGCATAAATTTTAAAGCTAGAATTTCTTTTTGTGCAAGTTTTTACTAGCTATGCACCTCTTAATCTCCATAATAAATGCCAGGATTTCGCATGACCGGACCGGTCCATTTCTCTTCATTATCGCGCAACTTCAAAACATCATAACTTCTTCGCTGTAGCTCGGATTGATGTGTCATTTTTTCCAGTGTTCTTGTAATTTAGATCTCTTCAACTTTCTAGTTGGCCCCACCTCCGGACTAAGGTTGCAAAATTATGAAAATGCCCTTCAACTCTCCATTTCTTGGATTCTTTCACTGTTTTGCGTTCGGTTTCGCACTAACTTGCATGAAATACCTGTAAAACACATGAGAAATACAAAAAACAAGAAATACTTGCCAAAAAAGGTTAGTAGCATAAATACGAGACAAATCCAAGCTATTTATACTGCACGGGATCATAAAAATACCGAAATTAAGGGGATAAATATGAAGAATATGTGCCTAATTAGATACTCTTGAAGTCAAGTATGGAGAACCCAACTACAAGGGTGTCCATGTCTACTTTATTCCTCTTATGCACTGTATCGGAAGACATTAGATTCACAACTTCAAGCTTGGCCACTGACCTGGCCTCTGCCACGTGAGCCTTTCTATCAGCTACTTCAGAGCCACCTCCTGCAAATCCTCTGCATATGGTGTCAACACCAAACGAGATCATACCAACCCTCTTCACCGGGATGTTTTCGTCTTTCGACGGAAGATCCGAATCGTCTTCATCACCACCTTCTGAATCATCGTCTCTTCTGGCCGGGACATTGTCACGGCCTCTGTCATTTCTCCTTTTCTTAGGGTCATCTCTTCCACCCTTAGGAGCCTTACCGTCCACATACTTCCTCGAATTTCCATATTTTAGCATCTTTTCAATCTCATCCTTCAAGGCGAAGCATCTGTTAGTGACATGACCATGATCCTTGTGGAACTCGCAGCATAGGTTTTTGTTCCTCTTATGTGGTGGGGTTTTTCAGTTTCTCTGGCCATCTCAGAGTCCTGTCATTCTTAATCTCATTGAGGATGTGCTTGCAGCTTACAGTCAGAGGAGTATAGTGAGTGAATTTGTCATCACCCAACCTCTTATTCCCATCTTTCTTGTTTTGTGACTTTCCACTGCCATTGCGGTTCTCATCCTCATACTTGGCAGCCATTGCCTCTTCCGCATTCATTACTTTCCCTGCGGTTGCCAGGAGTTTCGCCATAGACCTAGGGGGTCTTCTGCAAGTTTCCACAACAGCTTCCCTTTCTGTAGACCCCCTATGAGGGCGGTCATGGCTATGTTCTCTTCATAATCTTTGACCTCCAACTTCTCTTTGTTGAATCTCGCTATGTAGTCTCATAGGCTCTCATCCCTGCACTGCTTGACATACAACAGGTGAGTAGTCTTCTTTTGAGGTCTCACCCCAAAGAAAAAGTTGTGGATGAATCGTTCAGCGAAGCCTTTGAAGTTCTCAATTGAGTTCTTCAGAAGGGATGTGAACCAACTGTGCGCTGCCCCTGTTAAGGTCCCAGAGAAGGCCCTACACCTCATCTCATCGGGTATCAAGTAGATGTCTACTGCCGACTGGTACATCTTGATGTGATGTATAGGGTTAGTGTTGCCATTATACTTGGGAGACACTGTGGGAGGCTAAAACTTAGATGGGGTTGGGAAGCCCACTATCCTAGACACAAATAGAAAGCCCTCTGAGTAACCCCTTTGTAATGGGTCCCTGCTTTTAATGAGGTCTCCTATCTTCTCCTCAAGGCGCTGGATAGAGTCATTCCACGGTCCTCTATCGACCTGACCGAGGTTGTCCCCAGCCATCTCCATGGAATGGACCGAGGGTTCCCCTTCCGCGGCACGTCGGCTGTTGACCTCTTCCTATTCCCTGCCTCTTCTTTCACAGTGTCGGCCTTGGTTTGGCTGACCCTGCCTGTTCCCTCTCTGAGAGCCTGTTGCGCTCCTTGATCTCGACAATCTCGGTCTTAGGTCATTCACTGGGCCCAATCTCTCAAAGGCTGACCCTCTACTCAACCTATCAAAGGTTGACGCTCTTTGTTGAGCCTCTTCACCTCTTCGGCCGACACAACCTTGACTTTGCCGAAGAGGTCGTACAGTGTTATTTGACACCTCATACGACTCCTAGTAGTCTTTTGGGGCTTCTTCCGCCTCTAGATCGTCATACATGTCCTTTGGGCAAGGGTTTCCTTACCTCCCTAAGCATAAGCGCCTAGGGTCAGCAATGTCCTTTCTCCGCTGGGGTACAGGCTGATCCTTCATTGGTGCCTGGGGTGGTCCCCTAGCGTCAGGATGAGGCTAAACATCCGCCGGAGTGATCATATCTGGTGAGAGTCCAGTAGGCCTCATCATAGTTTGGCTGAGCTGTGCAAATTGTTCCTGCATAGCTTGTTGTGTTGCAGCTAAAGACCTCAAGGCTGCAACTACCTCCGCCATTTCAGACTGGGGCAGAGCCTGACTGGAACTAGGCCCTCCACCTCCAGGTGGAGGAAGAGGCAGTGGTAATTCTGGTGCCATATGTTAACACTATACATCTTGAGTAGCAGATGAGCTTAGTACCTCAAAGGACCTCTTTCAATGGTGAAGCAGCTCCACGCAAGGGGTGGTGCCTAGTTCACCACCAGAGTCTCCGGTGAGGTTAAGCTGAAGAAGAGGAACAAATAGCTTCTCTCTCTTCCCACAGACGACGCCAAAATTATGATGCTAGAATTAGCATCACCAGGTAAGGTGTTTTCAATCTCAATCTAAGAAAAATAATGGCAACATAGTTATGTAAAAGGTAGGAGAATGAGATGAGGAGAAGAGGAGAGAGCACCAGAATATAAGTGGTTCAGCCAAAATTGGCCTATGTCCATTGTATGTGAATAACCTCACTGTAATAAGGCACTGATGGCCATGGATACAATCTCTCAACCTCTCTCTCTCTATTATTTATCTAGACAGAGTTTCAGCTAGGGTTGTCTTCTCTTTCGATCCTTTGCAAGGTAGAGGATGACCTCTATATATAGTACCTAGGGGGTGTAATGTACCCCCCATGCATGTAATGTGCATGTGTGTGTTTGCCTCACCAATATGGGAAAGCCATCTGTTACTGTCACAAGTAGAGAATGATGATGAAATATTCTCCTCGCGTGTGGGGAATAATCTTTTTATAACTGATATGTGTCCACGTGCCCTTATCCAAATGTCAGCAGATGCTCGGCTATCGTGCTTTGTGTATGACCTCGACCTGGGAGAGGCCGAGGTTGGTAAGTCTAGATGCTCGTTCAGTCTGAGGTGACCATTGAGGTCTCGGCTTAATCCTAGCCGAGATAATGGATAAGGTCGTCCTTAGCCCAGGTTGAGCTGGTGTGTTTGGAGCATCGACTAATGTCTTGATGAGGTTGCTGGTAAGGCTTCTTGCGAGCTCGGCCTATATCTGGCCGAGGTTAACATTCCAAGGTATACGAGAATGCTGCTGATCCTTGTGATGCATGCGATGTCCCTCCGAGAGGCTGGTGGTAGTGTCGGCCTGGGCCGACCTTGCTATGGCCGAGTGCTGATGCCGCATGCCCAATGCTTGTCCAATGTCGTCCATGATCTCGACCGAGGTTGGTATCTCCGAGCCGAGGTCACACTTGGGGCATATCAATATCCACGACCGAGGTTGATGCCCCTGAGCCGTGGGGGGCTCTGAGACGAGGGGGTACATTTGTGGCATATCAACTAGGTTCTGCTTCAGCCATAAACATCTCACAAGCATCATTCACAAGATCATTCAAATTTGGAATATTGTGCACATCAGCGTGTTCTATTGGTGTCATGGATTGTGGTGGTGGTTGGACTTGATAAAAAACTAATGTCTCACCATGAAAATTCCATAAGATATAGTTCATGTTCATACCATATGTCATTAAATGAACGAATATGTCATCTATAACAACATGTCCTTTCCCATTTTGACAACGTCTACAGGGAAATAAATGTTTAGCATTCGAAATATTACTACGCACATAATGTAGAAACTGTAACACCCCATCTCTATATGTATCGGTCTCAATATTTTTCTCACTTATCCACTCTTTTTTGATTCCCGACGACATCCTGATAAGTTTAAAGAATACACATGTAACACCTCGTATTTTTATTAACTATTTTTTTTATTAATTAATTGGAATTTTTGAGAAAAATAAATTTTTGAATTTTAATAATTTTATTGGTTAAATATGTTGGTTATGATTTTAGAAGAATAAAACTTCAAGCGGAATTGAAATCGGAGTTAAAACGGATTTATATGATTTTTTTTAATATTTTGCCTTATGGCATTTTTAAGCAAAACTGTCAGTTTTCCGAGGTGATCGATCGATCGACGCCTGGGCATCGATCGATCGATGCCTTCAAAAAACGTGCGCTGCAATCCATTTTTGGACGAATTTGACTTACTTTAAAAGTCTTTATCTTATATATAATTAAAGGGACGACGCTAGATTTTAAAAGACTCACTTGTGAAAACCCTAAGAGCAGAAAACTCTATTTTCTCCATCTTCTTCTACCTCAAAACCCTAGCCACCATTAAAATAACTTTTCAAACTCAGTTTTGAAGGCCAAGGCTAATCTGTCTCGAGTCGGTTCAGGAAGGAATTTTTACCCATTTTTTGAGAGGAACACATTCACGTAATCAGATTTTTCTGTCAAACTAATCCCAGGCATGTTGACCCTATTCTTTTCCTTTAGTGTTATGTGTCTTGATTGTAACCTCCATTAAACTCATGTTTTCTAAAATAAGATATGAATATAAAGATTGAAGAGATAAATTTTGGGGCTGTTTTACATGAAAAAAATAATGATACCGAATACTTATAACTGTGTATTCTTTGGGTTGTGTCGGTGTAGTCGATTTTTCTATGGGCATGTGCATGTAGAGGATCCTTTTAAAAGTAAATTTTGACATTTAATGTGAAAACCCTAGTTTAATTTATTTCTTGCATGGGAAAATAAGGATCATGATAGGACTTGCATGTAGCGATTATTCTGAAAATCGTAATATTTAGGGGTCTTTGATTTCCACTTTTTATATTAAATTATTTAAATGGGAATTTAGTGTTCTTATGAATGTTGTTATAATTTGGAATCGTGTTACTTTATGGAAATATGTTAATATTTCGGAAAGGTTGGGTATGGTAGATAATTGGTTTTCACCCTTGTTATAGCACACTTGTTAGGTATGGGACTAGGAAGTGGGCCTTAATTACGATTTATGCTAATTAGGTATGGGACTAGTTAGTGTAAGTCTATGCGGGTTATATAATTTGGGGTGGGGGCTGATTTTCTATATTATACCTTTGCTGTGATAGCCTAGAATTGATATCTAGGTGGAGTGAAATTTTGTAACCATTCTTTGCTTAGGATAGAACGATATTGTATTTTGGGAACCCTTAGTTGGCACTAAAGGTTATTTTGAGGATTTTCACATCTCTTTTAAGGGTGGGGAGAAATTAATGTGATTAACGAAAACAAGTAATGTGGAATTTAAAATCGCAGGACTAAAACGGATATTAAAAATTTATTGCCGACATAATGTGTCTAGGGATGGAAGTTTGAACGGGTCAGAGGACGAGTTATGTCGTGTCGTGTGTGGAACCTTGTCATATCGCGAGGGTCGCAGGATAAAAACGGGCCAGACGGGGGACTTGATAAGGGACGGGTGCTTGTGTGGAACCTTGTCATATCGCGAGGATCGCAAGATAAAAACGGATCAGATGGCGGACTTCACAAGGGGACAGGTATTGGTAATATTCTTCTCGGTTAAATTAAATAAAAGTTAACATTGTTGGGAAGGTGGGTTAATTAAAATTATATTCATGTGGCTTTTATGATAACCTGGAGGGTAATTGTGAATTTATTTATGGTGATTAATAATCTCAAAATTAAAAGATTCTATTGTTATAGTCGATATATATAGAATTATTGTCTGGGTTCAAGGACCCTATTTGAGGAGAGTAGCCGTTTTACATGCTCAGGGCTTTGGCTCTGACACATGCGTTGACTAATCTTTTTCAGGATTTTTGGGAGTTGCTGCATAGGATTCATTGGAGATCTTTTGGAGGTGCAGCTGGATTTATGTTACTGCTTTAGTAGTTGGATTTTCTCTTTCCATTCAGTCGTTTTACTTATGAGACTATTTTGGAGTTATTGGGCCTTTTTGGTTCCAAAGTTGTTTTAAATTTTTAGTTGGATTGATTTATTTCATTATTGAGATGCTGGGAGATTATGTGATGGATTTCATCGCATTTTGGAGATTTATCGGTTGAATGTCATTTCATATTTGGGTTTAATTAAAATAAATTACATTGTGGATTAAAATTTGATGTCTCATATATGTCACATGCTAAGGGTGGTATTTTATTTACTCACGCCCGACTTAGTTTTGGTGGCGACTGAGGCCAGAAATAGGCAGGGTGTGACTACACATTATAATATATACACTTACTGTAAATATATTTAAGTTTATTCAAGTGTAAATATGTATATATTTGAGCTCCTATATTTCCTCCATCTCCTCTACAAGGTAAGGTCCCAATCCCATTCAAAAATACATATTTTGTATTGTTCATAATGTCTCATGCCATGCCCTAATCTAGAAAATTTCGCCACCATCTCCCTATAGTTATTCAAGTACACAACTTAAATTGGGAGTGTTCATGTGTTACTTAAGTTTTTCAACCAAGAAAACACAAAACACTACATCAATCTAGTGTCATGTAGTGGTTACATTTGGGACTTCTTATCATTTTGTATTAAGGATTTTCGAAGGCCATATTACCCTAATATATATTACGAGAGCGGGAATATCGTAATTTGAAAATAAGTGGATAGTATTTAGTGATAATAATACTACGTATGGAATATGACATTTGGTTGTGTGTATACCGTTTGATTTGATGGTTTGTGTGCATACCTATATTTGATATATTATGTGTTTGGCATACCTGCCATACTTTCTATCATGGGAGGTCGACTTTCGAAACAGGGCCATCTAATCTTTATGTGCCTTACGGGGGGGGGGGGGGATTTAGATTGGTACCTTAAGGACATAGGACTATGAATGGCTTATTTGTGAGTTAATAAGTTAGATGACCATTGGTGCGTAGGTATGTGCGTGAACCATGGGTATGGGAACTATGTTCGCCTCTAATATGTGTGATTTTTGCTTATTGTAACGGTTCCTGAGAGATTCGAAACACGTAGTCCTCATGTACGTGATGTATCGGTATTTGATAACAGATTATGTGTGCACCGCAGCTTAGCCTAGGTGTGACCTATTTATATAATTGTGCTGAGAATATTATACGTGCGTTTATAATGAACTCTTTGGTAAATTATGTTAGTAAATAGTAAATACTTGACTGTAGTGTGATAACACTTGTTTAAAATGATAAAAGTCTAGATCAAATACGAAATACTACTACAAGGTGTAGTTAGAGGGATAAGCCTTTTTTTCTAGTTAGGAGTGTGTCAGATGGCTAGGTTGGATTAGAGGTATGTTAGGCATGCACACTAGTCGAGAGGTGACAATCTCATGTGAGAGTTCGAACTAACATGCATATAGTACTTTCTTTAATGCACTTTTAAATACTTGCTAATAAATCTTTTTAAAACATCGGGCTCTTGCCCGTCTCTTGCATTTCTTCTCTCTTTTGCTATATATATATATATATATATATATATATATATATATATATATATATATATATATATATATATGTATTAGTACATGTGCACAGCCACAGGGACACCGGTTCTAAATACTTGGATGGTTTGCCAAGCTGCAGCTGGTATGGAAGTTGCGGGTCGTTGAGATTAGATTCTTTTCTCAGTTCATTCAGTTCCTAGTTCAGATATCTCAGTTGGGGCATGTGTCGCCCATTCTTATTAGCGAAGTTGTACTCAATTTACTTTGTAGTTCTTTTCTATTGTATTGAGTATTTATTATGGTTTGATTTGTGACTTGGAACTGGAGGTTTTTATCCAGTCTTGATTATTCAGTAATGGGTTCGGTCAGCATTAAATTCTTGTGTATGGTATATAATTACATGTTCATACTTTTTTAAATAAATTAATTGGTTTCAAGTATAATTGGAAAATGTTTTGACACTAGCTTAATTAAATGTTAGGTAATTAAATTGGATTTAATTTTTCAACAGTGATGCTAAGAATGAACCAACCGAACACTCTGTTATAAATTTTATAAATGAGTGATCACCCGATATTTAATTGGGCGGGGTGTCACAGGTGGTATCAGAGAATCAGGTTCTAGTGTCCTTTAGGACCTGTACGGCTTATTACGTTTCAACTTAGCGTTATTTAATGTAGAGACTTATACTAGGATTGTTTCATTCCCATCGCGTATGCGACTCATGCTCTCCTGCGATTTATTCTAGTGAATCCAATTCACATGCGAGAGTGATTGGACTTTGTACTCTGAAAAATATGGGACGATTAGCGAAGGCCATTAGCAGGATTGCAGGAGGAGGAAAATAATTAAAAGTTGTGAAACATTCGAGGAATGGTGATCGCGATAGAAGTCACCTACAGTAACACCTAAGTGTGATGGGTCATTGGACGAAGCTAATCCAAAGGCAATAATGTAAAGTAGAGTGTAGTGACACTCAGAATTTTAAATTCATAAGAAATTTTTCTAGCTCAGAGAAATAACAAAGAGTAAAAATAGTTAATCAGACCGAGAAATTGGGTACAAGTTGACCATTTAAAATTTTCCATCTTCTGCTCAGACAGAGATATGGAGGAGAGGTTGAACTTATCACCAGTAGGTCGGCTATAGACTGACCGTAAAGGATGAGTTAACTTGGTAACCTAACTTCGTAACCGAAGTAGGAGTCTCGGTAAGTTGAAATGGACTCGTGGGTGGAATACCCTAACGCGAATGGGAGGTGCGACTAAGGTGACTAGTGTCAATACCGTCAAAGTATATGTTTATTATAATATGTCAACGCCCCATAAGAAAGGGAGCCAGTAGAGTTGTGATACCTAGCCGAAGGGCAAGGTTGAATTCAATAGTGTTAGTAGAATATCACCAGAACGTATACCCAATGGGGGAAACCTAATTAAATGATATGATTAAATCTTAATTAAATGGTGATGGATTCAGTCAAGACCAACGGGTCGACCATGTGTTCCATATGCCCTGTAGAGCGTAAGGAACAACAAAAATAACAACTAGGAGTTAAGACTGCCAGGTCCGAGAGAAGGACATCCCAACAAGTCCAGGAGGACCAATGAAAGGGAAATTACCCTGTATGTAGAGATAAGGGTTACCAGTATTGAATGTGATCACTTGAGAAGTGAAATTGATAGTATCAGGAGTAATAAACCATGCCTATAAGGCATACCAGTTGGAGAAGTAAAATGTCTAGTGTAGTAATCGGGTTAAGAGAATTGGGCTCAGGAACTAATAAATCGAGATTAGTGGGTCTAGTCAGGACCAACATAGTGCTCAGTAACTATAGCATACCGTATTTCAGGGTCGACGAGGCCCAAGAAATCAAGGGAAGGTTAGTAAGGCCATAATTGAGGCCTAGAGATATGGGGTCAATGTATCGATGTCGGGCAGGTGAGTCGTAAAAACAGAATAATTTACCCACCAAAAAGGAAAGGAAAATCTAAGGAATGGAATCCGAAAGGTATAACGATTATAGATAATTATGGGTCACAAAATGAGCGTACGACGACCCTACGATTAGGATAGACTGATAGGGCTTTGTTTTATTCTTGTGAATAAATGATGAGTTCAAGTGACATTGGTGTGTCACAACATATGTGAATAGTTAACACTAAGAATTTAAGTGTGCATTCAGTTTAATGGGTACGCTGGCGACAACAGCCTTATTATGTAAATGACTACCGTTTGGTAGCGAGATTTTTGTGCCACCGACGGGGAGGAGAAAGTGTGGACACTAAGAGAAATTTGTATAAGGTATTATGTAACGATTCGTGCTCCTTTGAGCTTTATTATAGTAGAGCACATTATTATTATAGTGTATGGTTACGGGTTACCGAGGGTTTGAACGGTAGTAAATTGTGTGATAAGACTATCGTACTAAAAATTTCAAATTTTAAAAATAATGTTTTAATGAGGCATCACCTGAAAGATGGCCGAACCTGCATATGTGTTATTTTGTATTGTAGACTTCGGTGAGTAGGTTGTCTTACTATGTCGATCTTGGTGAACAGGGATGTTTTACTGATGTGATTCAGGGTATATTGACTTATTATAAAGAGGAGGGGTATAGCTCTATAATCATATAGCGCTAATAATTTGTGATAGTAAGAGAGCCACATTATACGCCATCTTTAGTGACATGAGAGTGAACGAGTAGACTTTTTTTGTTCGTAGATGGGAAATCGGGGATATATGTTATGGATTAAGGACTTACAAATCCCGACGACCAGAAGTGTTAGGTAGTAGTGTATCAAGGGGGTTTCTTGTTTGGATTTCGCTTTGCGAGACATCCCATGCATGAAACTTAGCGAACATTGGAAGTTGGGAGAAGTTTGCCATTAGTACATGGATTTAGTATCATAATGATTACCCGTATACATAATTATAACTGTGAGAGAATGGTTATATTACACATTAAGGCCGATGGAGCCATATAAGAATAACGTGATAATGTTACCAATCGTTGACACCACAAGCAGACTGGTCGGACAACATAAGATACGATTAGGTGGAAAAGGTAGGGTGAATGAGTAGGACCTTACTATATAGTCATGCCTAGTTTGTGGGGCATACTTTGACATTTATATAAAATGTCCAGTACGGTGGTGTTGCAATGCCCAAAGCATAAGGTGTATGGGCACCCTAGATAGTTGAATTATAGTATTTTCCATAATTGAGAATTTTGGAATAATGCCTATTGAGAGGGGTAACTGAATGTAGAAGAGTATGACTTAAGAACTTAGTTGTTTGATTGTTTAGGTCAGTTCGGACCGTTAATCCCCAAATTTTCCACGAGGATAGTATAAGAGGAATCCGATAAAGTTTAACTTGGGGAAGTTAGAACTTACTTGATAGGACATGAAGAGAGTATGTTTCACAAGAAACTGAAGCTTAGAGAGAGGGGGAAGGACTTGCGACATGCAGTGATGACACTGTCGCCTGAGCCATAAATATGGATGTGGTTATAAGAAAGGTAAAATGAATAATAATATAAAGTCGTAATAGTGATGTCATAAGTAAAGCAAGACATTACTAAGCTGCAATTGTAAGTGGACCATCAGGAAATAATAGAGTTCCTTCAGCATTAGGAATTCCTTAGTAGTAATGGGAGAGTAAATCCATGGACCATTACAGAGTTAAGTACTTCACAACGGGATCACGACCCTATGTGGGTGAAAGTGAGTCGAGTAATTAAAGTAGCTCACGTTACGCCAAGATATGAAAAATCATAACGTGTAACAGTAAACCCCAACCATTATTCCTGGGGTAGTAAGGTAATATGGGGTACAATTAGAGTTTTTGTACGATAGATTTAAGAGAGTTATAACTCGAATATTGGGAAGAGTATTTGGGAGGCCATTAATTTTGAGATGCGAATGTATCCGGCCTAACACACTCACAGGCGAACAGGCAGAATGAGAGTTCTAGTTACCGATGCGAGGAATGTTGTATTTCCAATTATGGGAAGGTTTAGTGTAATATCTTCCACTGGTGGAGTTAGTGTAAGACTACTTCCCTCATCTCATTATCGATAGGATTCCATTTGAGGCATTATATATCAATCCTTGTCATCCTTGTGCTTATTGGATAGAGGGGAGGAAAATAATCTACTAGGTCGAGAGGAATTTTAGGGCTCGTTAACCCGGGTGGAAATGATTGGGAGTTTCATTATTGCATGTTGGAATGAAGAAATTGGTACCGAGTGATGCAGGATATTTTTCTATTATTGTTAAGTTTGAGCCAGTAGCATACATGCCTAGGTTCCATAGTCCTTTGCGGAGGCAATATGGAAAAAATGTGTTAACATTTATAGTATATATTGTGTGTAAAGTATGTACCGTACAATCAAGAATAGACTACTGATGAAACATAGTAGTAAGACAAATTTGTATATATCTAAATATCAATTAACCTACTAGTGCGAGTAGTAGGAGGCTAGATAGTAACTATCTAAAAGTTAAGTGGTGAAACTTAAATGGTAAGACTTGGAGAGTAAATTATAACATCAGTGGGGTGTTCATTATTAAGGGTATTGGGTAATGTACTGTATGGGCAGTATTGCATAGATTACATGAGATGTGAGGTTAATACCCGGAGTTGTCCTTACCAGAAATGCCTTATTTTTTGAATTTTAAGATGAAATTTCGTTATTAGGGGGGAAGTATGTAATACCCCGTATTTTCGAAGATTTAAATAATTATGTGATTTATTATTATTGTGGGATTAATGACATTAAAATGTGAAGATTAATTATTAATCCGGATTAAATTTGAATATTTACTAGCATGACGAGAAGTTAGTAATTATTACTATTACTGTGAGAATAAGTAATATGGAATGACGATTTTAAATAACTTATCGTGAGAGAGAAATACAACAATTTGGTATATTAAGTCTGGGACGTGTGTGTGAGTCGTGTGAGGACTAATCAAGTGGAATAAAAAGGTAAATAATTTTAAGTAACTTGTATGATCATTTCGAGTGCGCCGTTAAGTCCGGAGGGGTCGGGATAGTCAGAAAACTCTACTCGGGTATTTTATTTGGACTCCGGGATATTTTTAGGCAAAGCCGACACCCAGTAGGGGTAGTTTTGTAATTTGGATTTTAGGAGGAATTAAATGGACGAAAGTTGTAGAAATAATATAACAGCTAATTGGGGACAATTAGGGTTAGGTTACACCAAAATCAAGAGAGAGCCACAGTGGGTGAGGGAGAGCAAATTCCAAAGGAGGAGAAGCTATGTTCACCACCTTGCACAACCACCACAGCCATCGTGTGGATCGGAATGCGAGATACGCATGCATACCAAAGACACCAACGGATCAGACCTTTGAAATCGAGGCAAGTGTTTATTTCTTGTTTTCTTTAGCGATAATTATGTTAATGTTAGTCTAGGTTATTAAACCTTTGTTATGAAAGTTAATTTGGGTGAAATTGGAGAACTATACCCCAAACTAGGGTTGATTTGATAAGAATTTGAATATCATATGTAGATAGGATGATGCCTACGAAATGAGGGTGATTTCTATGAACCAATCCGGGCTTAATTTAGAAGTTATGCATATTAATTTAAGAACTAGGGTTCTTGACAATAAAATTGGGGATTTCGAATTTATGGATGACTGGTGACGATTTAATGATGTTAGATTATGGAAAATCTCATATATATGTTAGAATAATATTTGGTATTTATTGTTGGAAGTTTGGACTTAATCTTTAGAGGTTTTAGGGTTGAAAAATGGTGAAAAACGAGGCTATCTAAGGTTAAAGACGAAACAACCCAGGTCGCGTGATCTCGCTCGAAGTCGTTCAAGCGAGATTGGTTGTCGCACGAAGTCCTTCGAACGACACGTGGAAGTCGTTCGAGCGAGATCAATTATGGTTTCGAGCGAGATTTCTAATTTTCAGAGAACTTCCTATTTTGCCCCTATTTGTATAAACAGTCAATTTGAGTGAGAAAAATTAGTGTTCGGTGAACCCAAAATAGTGTAGAATTATTGCGAGTTGCTTAGGTGTAATGATTCAAATATTTGGAACGGTGAATTTACCTTGAAGATTGCGAGAGAGAGATAATCGTAATTGTAATTGCGTCGAGAGTATGAAGTGATAAATACTTACTATATTAGTTCTAACGATATGGAAATTATAAGAATAAAAATTAGTGGTTACATCTGGGACTTCTTATGATTTTTTATTAAGGATTTTTGAAGGACATATTATTCTTATATCTATTACGAGAGGGGGAATATCATAATTTGAAAATACGTGGATAGTATTTAGTTATAATAATACTACGTATGGAATATGACATTTGTTGTGTGTATACCATTTGATTTGATGGGTTGTGTGTATACCTATATTTGATATATTATGTGTATGACATACCTACCATACTTGCTATCACGGGAGGTCGGCTTTCGAAACAGGGCCATCTAATCTTTATGTGCCTACGGGGGGGATTTAGATTGGTACCTTAAGGACATTGGACTGTGAATGGATTATTTGTGAGTTAATAAGTCAGATGACCATTGGTACGTAGATATGTGCGTGAACCATGGGTATGTGAACTATGTCCGCCTCCAATATGTGTGATTTTGCTTATTGTAACGATTCCTGAGAGATTCGAAACACGTAGTCTTTATGTACGTAATGTATCGGTATTTGATAGTAGAGTATGTGTGCATCGCAGCTTAGCCTAGGGGTGCCCTATTTGTAAAATTGTGTTGAGAATATTATACGTGCATTTATAACGAACTCTTTTGTAAATTATGTAAGTAAATAGTAAATACTTTACTGTAGTGTAATAATACTTGTTTAAAATGTTAAATGTCGAGATCAAATATAAAATACTACTATGAGGGGTTGTTAGAGGGATAAGCCTTTTTTCTAGTTAGGAGTGTGTCAGATGGCTAGGTTGGATTAGAGGTACGTTAGGCATGCACACTAGTTGAGAGGTGAGAATCTCATGTGAGAGTTCAAACTAACATGTATATAGTACTTGCTTTAAGCAGTTTTAAATACTTGCTAATAAATCTTTTTAAAACATCTAGCTCTTACCCGTCTCTTGCATTTCTTATCTCTTTTGCTATGTATATATATATATATATATATATATATATATATATATATTAGTATAGGTGCCCAGCCACAGGGACACCGATTTTAGATACTTGGGTGGTTTGCCGAGCTGCAGTTGATGTGGAAGTTGTGGGTCTTTGAGATTAGACGCTTATCTCAGTTCATTCAGTTCCTAGTTCAGATATCTCAGTTTGGGCAGGTGTCGACCATTCTCATTAACGGAGTTGTACTCAGTTTACTTTGTAGTTCTTTTCTATTGTATTGAGTATTTATTATGGTTTGATTTGTGACTTGGAACTGGAGGTTTTTATCCCGTCTTGATTATTCAGTAATGGATTCAGTCGGCATTAAATTCTTGTGTATGGTATATAATTACATGTTCAGACTTTTTTAAATAAATTAATTGGTTTCAAGTTTAATTGGAAAATATTTTGACACTAGCTTAATTAAATGTTAGGTAATTAAATTTTATTTAAGTTTTCGACAGTGATGCTAAGAATGAACCAACCGAACATTCTGTTATAAATTTTATAAAGGACTGATCACCCGATATTTAATTGGGCGGGGTCTCACAGTAGGTGCGTAGATCGGGTGATGATCCACCGAATGTGCAGTGGCGGTGATTTTCGACGAGTTTACAACTTTTGGTGGTTATTTGTAGTGGTTTGGGGCTTTAGATATACATTTTTTTGTGGTGTTTTGAAGTTTTTAGTGTTGATTTGATTTTTTCTATGGTTTGGAGTTTGGAGAGAAGATTAAAGTTTAGTTGTAGTGGTTGTAGGTGGTGATGACAGTGGGTGTGGGTGGTGGTGGTGATGGAGGTAGGTTTGCAGGAGAAAAGGGTATTTTTTTTTATTTAGATGGTATTTTAGTAAAATGATCATGTTAAGAAACAATGGCTTACTTTTGGTGTTTTGTAGTAAAAATTCATTTGAGTTTTTATGTGGTATTTAGGAGTTAAATTTGAGGTGTTTTTAACAACACATTCTCTTTCTCTTCTTTCCCTCCTCCCATTTCTCTCCATCTCTTCATGGAGCAACCATGAAGGTGTTCTTCATCTTCTCTCTTTTTCATATAATTCTTACACAAAAGCGCGCATACACACACCCTGCTGCTCCCCTCCCCTACCCAACCCCAAATACCCTTGCCCCAAACGTAGATCTGTTGATATAATTTTTTAAATATTCTGATTAGTAGTTTTTATTTTGTTTTGAAAATGTTTTTTTTATGTTATGAATCTTACGATTTTTTTTAGTGTTCTAAAAGGCGCGACTAAGCTTGAGGTTTGAGAAAAATGTCCCACCTTAAGCCTTTTATGACTTATTCTTGGTAAAAGTCTTAAGGCGCATTTTTTTAAAACAAAAATTCTTTACTGAAAGGATATCGCCTTTCAAAGACTTTTTTACCAACTGAACAAATATCTCGTCCAAAACAATCAAATAGTATTTTAATTTGCAAATATTTAGACACATTTTTAAGGTATGTACAATTTTAGTATTTTTAATAGCCATTTTATGGCTAAAAATATTTAAAGATATTAAAAAAGTCCTAAACGTTTTTTCACACATTTTTACGCCAAAAACTCGCCTAGGCATCTAACGCGTAAGGCTTGGCCTCCACCCCTCGGTCACGCCCCGCGTTCTTTAGAACCTTGGTATTTTTTATTGGATTTCTAAATTGGGTTTGTAGATCTAACCAATACATTATATTGGAGATTTTGAGATTTTTTTCGTAATTGGGTTTTCCGTTTTTTTTAGAGATTGGTGTTGAAAATTATTTTAGTTGGTGGAAAATATTTTTTTTGTTGGAAAATACTTTGGTTGATGGAAAATAGTTTTTTTCCTTAAATTATTTTTTAACTAAATTTTTTTTTTTGTTTGAAATTACTTTTGTTATTGGAAATCATTTTTTCTTATTGGAAAATAGTTTTTTTTTATTGGAAATCATTTTAGTTAATGTAAAACAATTTGTTTTTTTTAAATTGTTATTTTTTTTAACTGAAAGTCATTTTTTTGTTTGAATGTTATTTTTTTGTTGTTGGAAATTGAAATCCTTTTAGTTAATGCAAAACAATTTTTTACTAGAAATTATTATTTTTTACTGAATTCATTTCTTGTAATTTTTTTGCTGGAATTTATTTTTTATTATTGGAAATTATTTTTATTGTGGAAACATTATTTTTTTTGGAAATCATTCTAGTTGCTGGAAAACAATTTTTTTCTTCTGGTAATTAAAATTTTAAAATTGCAATCAATTTTTTAAAATTATTTTCTTGCACAATATTTTTTTTGTTTGATAACCGTTTTTTTTTTGTTGAGAATTATTTTAGTTGACGAAAAACAATTTTGTTTCTTAGAAATTAATTTTTATTAACTGGAATATGTTTTTTATTTTATTTTTGAAATTAGTTTTTTAATGCTAAAAATCATTTTATAGATTATTTTGTTAGTATCTTATAATTGTTTCAAATAATGTTTCTGTAATTTTTAGAATTTTTAAATTTTCAATTGTCTATATATATATTTTTTGTCATTTTCAGATTTTTTAATATTTTTAAGTAATTTTAGACATTTTAATTATTTTTAGTAATTTATGTAATATAATAAATTTACAATGACCCTCTATTTGAAATGTACTAAAATACCCTCATTTTCTCTCTTGTGTCATGCACAGGATTCACTTATCTTCCAAAAATTAATAGTCTTAATGGGAGAGGGTTACTTGAAGCCGTTTGGAATGTTTTGGCGGTTAAGTGAAAAAATAAAATTTCGAGTGACAAAGTAAAAAAATTATAATGTTTAGGGAAAAAATACAATTAACCCTAATATTTATGTTAATATGAATAAAATAAGATATTTTGTTTTATCGTAGCATCTTGTTTCATTCGTGTCTATTTTTTTTTAGATTACCAAAAATAAGAAAATGCATGCATGCGTTCATTTTATATTATATTTTATCTTGAACACATATATTTGGTTCTATACCATTGTTACTCCATACCTAATAGACGATGAGCTTTAGCAAGTAGGGCATTCGTTACCTAAATATTTTGTCCCGCATGTATGTGATCAAAGAGATTTTGTATTTGATGGGTAGGTTGAACATCATATGTAAGACTTGACTTATACTTTGTGTTTGTACTAGGGGTGGACAACAAAAACTTGTCAACCCAAACAACCGAACCCAACCGAACTAAACTGCTAAGTTTGGTTTGGTTTGGTGGTACTATTGTATAGATTTTGGTTCTTAAACATAAAAGTCGATCATATTGCGTTGGTTCTTGGTTATATATATATATAATTATTAAATATAAAATTATTTTAGATTTATGTGTTGATTTTAAAGTATTTAAGATTCATGTGTTTAAAGCTCAGATTATTGTTCATAAATCTAAACTTATTTGTTGATTTTAAAGTAATTGAGATTTATGCATTTAAATATGAAATTATGTGTTTATTTTAATGTATTTTTTTTTATGTACTATTAACTATTAATTTTTATATTGGCACTGGAAACATTATACTTGGAAGTAGTGGCATATTTAATAAGTAGTAAACACATGTTATTTTTGGTGTAACTTAGTAATACATATGTTTAAATTTTGTGATATGTAGGCTTAATATTTTATTATTTTAGGTTTATAAAATAAATAGAACCGTAAAGAAACCCAAAGCAACTCGAACAAAAACTAAACCGAATCATGGTTGGTTTGGTTTGGTTTGTTTTGGATTGGTTCCATAACATGATTGGTTTGGGTATGGTTCTAATAATGCGAAACTGAAGAACATTGGCGCGACTATAAAAGTGTTTCTAGTGCGTGCTTCTATCAACTCAAGTGTAATCCGGTCGCTCAAGTAATAATTCGATAAACCGGTCGTCGAACTCAGGGAATAGGATGAATCGCGATGATCGATAGGAAAGACGCTTACCCTAGAATGACTCAGAAAAATAAAGAAAAAGGTGATGAGTTTGTTACTTTACCTATTCAATTTGAATTAAAGCAACAACTAGACTACATATGCAAGATGAACTAAATTAAACCTTAAATATATGAGAGAAAATGGAGTTAGGGTACACTTCCCTGAACCGTCGGTGTTCACATAGAACATAAAATCTTCAAAAAGATAATTCTTCATTCAAAGAGACTCAAACACTCTCTAAGAATTCGACATATGAGGACTAATTACTGAACAATATCAAAGAAAAAATTGTATTTGACGAGGATGAGAAGTTATCAAAACGCCAATTGCACCCTTAAACATTTCGGTTACCTAGGGCAAACGGAATTAAAAGGCCTACAATATTTATCTTGATAAAGTTCAAACCTTTGGATGAGATATTACGTTTTATTCACTTTTAAATCCATATTTGTTACCTAGGTTGAGTTCATGTACCCCAACCAGCTAGAAACTTAGTTGAACATAAAAAATTTAACACTACTCATGAATTCTACATTGCATGAGATCATTCATATGTGAAAAGTGAAATCAAACATGTAAAAGAGAATTCTAAATAAGAAATAATGATTCATAAACCAAAAAATGAGAGAAATTGAGAACAATAAAGGAACTATACTTGTATTGAAGAAATACCCTTAGATTTAATGCCAAAAGATGAATAATTGTTGAACAATATGAATCCTAGGGTTCTTTCCTTCAAGAATCTCTCAAAACAATCTAAAAAATTCTTCACTAATTTCTGGTGATACAATAAGATATAATCCACACGTTTTATTAAGTGTTTGAACCATGCACAACTCTATTTTTTAGAATAAAAAATAAAAAAATCACCGCGCAGAACCTGTCTGATTTGTCTTATTTAATGGGGTGAACCGATCCAATTAATACAGAATGACGGATCGGTTCAAAATATTTTTCCTCAGTTTGGTTTGGACATTATAGTGAGGGTGACCCGTTCAGTAAAATTTCCATCGGTTCGGTTCACCGGAATTTTTTCTTACTTTTCTCTTCCTTGTTTTTCTCTCAATTTTGAACCTTCATAACTTTTCAATCAGGACTCAGATTTGGATTTTTTTCTTCCTACGTGCTTGTGGAATCGAGATCTTCAACTTTCCTTTAGGTTCCATGTCCGAATAATAGGTGTACAGTTATTATTTTTCCCTTGAATTTTCTTCTTTTCTTTCTTTCTTGACTTTGAGTCTTCTCCTTTCTTCACTTGTATTAAATACCTGCAAAATGTAAGAGAAATACACGAAACTCGATGCACTATATATAAGATGTTAGTAGCAATGATGTGAGATAAATCAACTTAATTTATATCGTACAGGATGATAAAAGCCTATAAATTACAGGGATAAATATGAAGAATTTATGCCTAATCAAACCCCCTAACTTAGAACTTTGATCATACTGAGAAATGCAAAAGAATCAAAGAATGGTCCAACACTTAACAAATATGTTATTAGGGTATAATACCTCTTTCTCGATCAAGCTATTGCATTTAGTATATGCAACAAGCCTTTAAACCCTTAGGTTACCCTAGTAAGATGAGTGGTGTCTCGTGAGGGTTTGCAGTGAATATACCCACAAAATTCATTTTTCGACTCAGAAAAATCAAAATACCTAAAAATTGTACAATTTAAACTACCCAAAAGTGGTCACCGAAAATAAATCTCAATATCGCATGTGTGTGTGAAGCCGAAAATCTAACCGCTAACTTCCACTGATTGATCATTACGTTACTTTTTCGAAAATTTATTTTGATTCAATTCTCACAGATGCACTCAAAAATGAATCACTTGGATTATGGCTAATTTCTCTCGATATGCGTGATTTTTAAGAGTAAATATAATGAACACAAGGTCACACACATAAATTTTAAAGGCATAAATATTTGAGGTGAAAAGATCTCATCATTGGAAAATCGAAAACATCGCTTCTTACCCACACCAATTAATGTTTCTTATTACCTTTTCATGTCTTAGCTCTCCACACGATAATTAATTTCGTTAATCGGACTCGGTTAGGACTTTCTCGGGTTTTAGGGTGTATTGGGTAAAAGGAGAACGGTTGAAAAATTCAGAATTGAAAATTTTTCTTATGATGTTCGTTGGTGATTTTTCGTGCTTTTACTCATTTTTCTCTTCTTTTTCAATTCTTTTTCCTAATTTTCACATTTTTATTTTCATACAATTTTTTTTGAGCATTTTTATTTTATTTTTCTTGCCCCCTCTTTTTTCGGACGTAATTGATGAATATTCAATTTTCACAATTCTGGGTCAATTGGTCTTTTCGGGTTGATTAAACGAGAAGGGAAAATTTTTATTAGGCTCAAATTTGGTTGCAAAGGGAGAATTTTTCATAACTTTTTATGACTAATATTTTTTGGTTACACAAACGAGGGCCTACTTCATTGTCCGAATTACTAATTATATTACCATATGCGTCTCCAGATTAATTTAGTTATGAAATATTTTAGCGCATTTTTCAAGACAACATCTCATATGTTTCCCATAACCAATCAAAACAAAGGAATAGAGATCTTCAACAACTTATTAAAAAATGAAATGAACTTTGAGTTAACCATTAACTCAGATAGATTTAATTACTCGAAAAAGTGAAAGGCTTGAAATCTCACCGGGTTACGTAATGTTCACACTTATTCGTTAAGTCGTCAATTTTCGCTTAATTTCCATCTTTATTCAATTTCAGCTTTGTTCAATTGATTTCTACAATTTGAGACTTTAAACAAAATTTCGTGATATTTTAGAATATTTTAAATTACAATTTTTATTTATTTTGAAGAAAAATATTTTTGGCTTTTTCGAAATTTTCTATTTTTCCGGCAATTTAAAAACTTGTGAAATTTTTAAAAGATTCACTTGTCACCCCCCCCCCCCCCCCCCAACTTAGACTTTTGCATTGTTCTCAGAGTAAAAGCTAAAGAAGAAAAAAATATTAAGTGTGATGTTCTCCTTGTCTCTCCTGTGCTCACATCGTAAACCAGTAGTTGGAATAAGTTTGGACCAACCCCATAGATAAGGGGGACACCTTGAGGCTCGTGATGACTGAAGTGAGTGAGATCCTTGTGGTACCTAATCGAATTCCAGCATACTTGTCCCGACTTGGAGAGAACATCTTAGTGAAAATTGGTTCTAAACCTAGATCCCCCTTGACTTCTGTAATGCACGGGTCGGGGGCTAAATCAAACGAGACTCGAGTCCTCTCCTCGATCGCATCCGAGGACTCAAGTGGCACAGGTGGATGGTCACGAGGAAGGACCTCATATATCCTATCTTTACCTTTTCTCTCTTTGACGCGACAACATGAGCCTAATAGTGATTGGACTTTGACAGGGAGGCTCTCATCCACCATCCTGAACTCTTTTTCACAATCTTCTAAGATCATATCTCCTACCTCGCTGTCTTGATTACTTTCTAAGTCCTCTCTCTTGCACTCAGCTACGTGCTCTCTCCCATTCTCCACATCAGTCACTAAACATGTCTTCTCGACTTCCAGCTCAACTTCCGAATTATCACTCTCACTTGATGTAATACGATATAGCGTTAACAACTCTCTTATGTGATTCTTCTCGTGCTCGTGTACCATATCTTCTACAAGATCCATCACTCGTGATTCGCCCTCATCACCCTCGGTCTTGGTGATGCTGAAGATATTATTTCGAGAGACATATTCCCGAATGTGAGTTATATCTGCACATTGCGTGTTTTAATAAGTGCATTAGTTGCAGCTAATAATGGGCGATCAAGTATGATGGGAACATGATTACTCGGTAAAGCTAAAGGCTCCTCGTCCCAAATGACAACATCTACCGGGAAGTAGCAAGTGTCAACTTGGACAATCAGGTTCTCAACGACTCGTCGGGGTATTTTTTGAGAATGATCTACAAGATGGAGAGTAATTTTTGTGGGCTTAAGGTCCCTCAAATATAATTTCCTATATATTAAATAAGGGAGAATATTAACACTCGCCCCTAAATCTATTAGCGCTCTCTCAATTCGATTCTTCCCCATGATGAACGAAATGGCCGGTTTCCTAGGATCTTTAAATTTTGGTGGAAGATCGTCGCTTAACAGTAAGGAACTGACGTTTTGTGTTAAAAACACATTTTTCTTTACCTTTAGCCTACGTTTCACCGTGGGTAAGTCTTTAAGAAACTTAACGTACACGAGTATTTGCTTTATGGTCTTGAGAAAAGGTAAATTAATCTTTACTTCCTTTATAACGTCTAAAACATCATCCCGAAAGGTCTCCTTGGAGTGGGATACTAACCATTGAGGGTATGGAGCATCAATGGAATGTTTCACAACCACCTAGGGTGTGACTGTCTCGTTATTAGCACTCTTTCTTAGGTGGACATCTTCAGCCTCTTTCATTCCGGGGGAAATCTCCTTGTCATTTTATTCATCGTGTGGAGGAGGTGAAAATTCCACAACTCTTCCATTACGTAGAGTGTTTACCATGCTACACTTCTCTTTATTACCGTTGGATGTGGAGCTCGCACTAGGTTGGCCTTGGGGAGGTCTTTAACCTTGGGATAGAAATTTACCCTTTCCTTAGATACTTAAAGATGATTGGAACTTTGAAATTTTCGCATTTATCTCGACAAACATCCCGGTGTTTTATGCATTGGTTACTTGTTGAGCTTGTATAAATTAATTCATTGCATCCTCAAAATTTCTTCTCGGTGGGGTGATGTTTTACACAGGAGGTGGTGCTTGAATGTGTGGATCTTTTTGAAAGTGCAGAGGCGTGTAACAACCCTCACTTTCGATAGCCTATTTTATATTTATTTACTAGGTGTAGTAATTAATTATAAAATGATGGATGTTGAGTAAATATTAATTTAATATGAAAAAGGTTAATATTTACTGAAATGTTGTATGATTACCTGATGAGTAGGTAAAAATATTCATGTTGTGATTTATTGTGTCATAAGAATTAAATGATATTTTGGTTTAATGAGAAATCAGAACTTAAAATGAGTTAAAATTTTCCAAATGATAATTTGGAGGGTGTATTTAGTCCTGGTAGGTGCGAGACAGTCAAAATAAGTGTCATATTGTATTTTGGCATTTCGGGCATTTTTGACTGGTTATATCTTATATGTGTAGTGTATATCATTTTAATGCGTATTAGCCACTTAAGTGGGATTTTCAGATTTAAGCCATGTTTAAGTCCCCAACCCCATTTCTTTTCTTCCATTTCTTTTTCTAATTGAGCCCTAGAGAGAGAGAGAGAGAAAGGAGAAAGAAGAGAACTTTGGAGAAAAGGGAGATTGGAGCTTGGATTGTTTCCTCCTCCAAATCAAATCTGAATTTGCAGGATCAAGGCAAGTAACTTACTTGCTATAATGTGATTTAAGTGGATTTATTAGCATGATTTGTTGTGGATTGTTATGATTTAGTTTAGTTAGGGTTTGGGTAAATTATTTGGGTATTAACCCTTATAGATTGATTTGGGGGATAAATGTTGTTGATGATGGTACTTAGACATATTGTGGTGTTTTAGTTCCATTAAATGTTATGGATTTGGTTGTTGGAAGAAGAAATATGGAGGCTAGGTCTGCTATGGCCGGTCGACCGCGGTTACCAGACCGATCGACCGGGCCTTCGGAGGAGGGCACACTGCTTTCTTTAAAAGGCATGAAATTGAGGGCGCGGTCGACCGCGGGTTCCCTACCGGTCGACCGGCTTGTCCGAATTGAACTTTCTGCTTTTCTGCTAAGGCAAAAATTTGAGACGCGGTTGACCGTGGTCTTGGGACCAGTCGACCGGTCCCCTATTTTCTCACCTAACTTCCTACTTTTGTTTTTAAACTCGTTTCTTCCCATAGGGACTTAGGACCCTTCTTGAATGAAGTAAACCTTGACTTATAGAGTCCTAGTGGAGTTGGTTGGTGCCCTAGTGTTGAATGGGTTTCACTTGGGGTTAAGTTCGGGGGAAAGGGTTGTCTTAAGTGATGTTGAGGCATCACTTCTCTTTGTGCATCCTAATAAGTGGATGGGGGTTAAATGCCCTAACTTTGAGACTTAGGGGCTTATCAAAGTTAGATGAACTTTGGGGATTTATAGGATCATAATGATCATTTGGAGAGTTGTTGGGACTGGTGTATTGAGGAATATTAATTAAAATATTCGATGGGAATTAGGTTCGCACAAAATGAACCCAATTGGTTTATGGATGATAGATTTCTCTATTATGGACCTGAACTATGTAAATTATGATGGGTTCAAATAAATGAACCCGGTTGTTTAATTACGCTAGGTTCGAATATAAAGGAACAAACACATGGATATTGAAAATGGAAACTTGGAAATGAAATGAGATAAAATATGGTAAATGCTAATTTACTTAAACACACCTCTCTAAATGACATCATAAGGGAAGTTCGCGTGCTTGGTGATGCCCCCTAGCTAGTGAATGCAGGGTGGATATAGTCCTAGGCCATATGCGGGGTTTTGTATATTTTCTGCGCTGGTTAGGGGATTTCGGGTGTGGTCCTGACTTTCCCGCAGGCATATGGCCGCTTCCCGACGTTGCGTTATGATCCCAGGTTGTCTTGTATAGATAGGCCCTAGAAGATGATGGTCATTTAGGGGCGCGCCCAGTGGGGAAACTCGGAGGGGCGGTCTTAGAATCGTTATGTGTATATGAATATAACTTTTCTGCATCAAGTGGGACTTGATGGATATATGCCATAAAGATCATGATACGTGCCATAAAGAGCACGAGAAATGAGATTAATAATATATGTGCCATAAAGAGCACTTGATATTAATGATATTCCTATTAAGGAATGGAAAGATGTTATGGTAAGATAATTAACTTTGGAAGTTAATAAATGAAGGAAATTATACCTTGTTATTGTAAACCCAACAAATGGCTTTTAATTCCTATTAAGGAATATAAGAAGGATATGGTAATTGGATTAATGAGTAAAGGTTTTAAATTTATATTACTTACTTTTCTTTCTTTCTTTTTTTTTTGTAGGCATTTCATTTCATCATTAGTTGAAATGTCATTGTCATATTATCATCCTTATTTATGCATAACTGTTCATTTCTATCATGCTTTTATTTTTTCTGGTAATCATATAAAACTCGACCCTATCCAGTTTACTTTCCTTGTTGCATACATGATTGTATCTGATCAGGTGCTCCACCGCAAGGATGCCCGTTTTGGTGTTCCCCTCCCTTTGCCTTTGACGAGCTGTAAGATTTTTGCGGGTTTTACAGGACGTTGTATTAGACGCTTTCATTCTTGTTATTCTAGATAAGTTCGGGTCATAACTTGGGCGAGTGGCCCAACTTTGATATTTGATTAATGAATGTCTTACATAAGATATTATAGTGTTGTTCGGTGTTCTTTGTAGCTGTGGACCGATAGCTTATTCGGTCCATTTGTTTACAATCGTTTTAGTGGTAATATATATATTCTTGTGGAATCACACTTGTTTATCAGATCGGGTTGTTTAAATTTAGTTTTCTTATCTGCCTTTTAAAATTTTACACATTTTGGCAACCCGTTTTCAGATATATTGGGTGGTTTTCCCGTATATTCAATTTATTTTGTTGATGCTGAGGATGATATATGTCCATGATCCCTGTTACGTTTGAGTATCGGGATGGCCACCCCTTATCTCGTATCTCGAGTTGTCACAGATGGTATCAGAGCATCAGGTTCTAGAGTCTTTAGGATCTATGTGGATTCGCCATGTTCTACCGTAGCGTTCTTTGATATAGAGCCTAAGGTTAGGACTGTCTAGTTGTTTATGTTTACGATCTTTTGCGGGTTAGATAATATTGTAACTCTATTTTTTCTTCATCTCGAACGCCAGCTCGAGAGGTCGCTCCGAGAGACGTAATAGGGTTGTAGAAGGGGGGGTGGATTCTCCATCGCCTCCACAAGGGATCGTTAACGCTACGGATGTAGCAAACGTTGTAGCTCAAATGGTTATCACCGCCTGGACCGTAGTGGTCCACGTAACTCCCAGGTACTCATGATGTTCAAGCTCCTATAGGACCTTTTTATGGGAAAAGGGTTTAGGAGTCCTTTCAAAAGGGTAATTCCCCGAAATTCGAGGGAGGTATAGATGTTATTAAAGACAATAAATGGAAACGGGACGTGCAACGCCACCTTCGAATGATAGAATGTAGCGAGGAAAGGAACAAGTCCTTGCCACTTTTAACTTAGTCGGATCTACATTATACTGGTGGGAAATAATAACCGCATCAGAGCAGAGAGACACAATGACGATCACTGAGTCTTGGGCTTTGTTTGATCGTGAGTACGTTCCTCCCGTAGTTCTTAGGGAGATGAGAAAGAAGCTCCAGGGTATTGTGCATGGAGAGAGACCTGTGGTGGAATATGTAGAGGAGTTTATACGGTTGGTGAGTTTTATCCCGGATGAGGCGGCTCCGGAAGATAGGAAGATTTCAAAGATTATGGGAGGTCTAAACTAGAGAATCCGACAACAATTGCTGGGTTATCCAACCTCACAAACTTTTGGTGAGGGTATGAATGTAGCCTCATCCCATTGCCATGAGCATTGGTTATATACACCGGGTAGCAAGAAAGCTACTGTCGTGGGCAAGCAGGAAAGCTTGGAGAACATGGGATTTGAGGAGGAGCATTTCCCTCATCCCAATCTGCGGGTAGTAACCAGAAAGAGAGGGGACCTCGATAAGGGGCTTCATCTAAAAGACAACGATTCGAGAGTTTATTACGGGTGGCAATGACGGTAGGCACGGTAAGGATGCTTCACAACTTAGGGGTCGGGATGGTCATGGAGGTAAGGACCATCTGGGCCAAAGTGTTTCCCAATTTAGAAATAGGGGTCAAGGTCGAGAGGACGTGAAGGGACGGTGCTTCCTAAATGGGGAGACGGGTCACTACTATATGGAGTGTCCTCGGTTGTTTGGGGGTCAGTTTCTAGGTCTCCGCAACAGCCGCGTGTTCAGTTCCTACCTCAGGTACCAGATTCGGTTGTTCCCATGCAGCAGGGACAACTACTGTATGGAAGAGTTTGTTAAATTCGGGAGGTTATACTCCCTCTAGCTTCATTAGCATTGCTTATTATTATGGGTAAGTTTTATTTCGAAGGTACTTGAGTTACGTGTTATTCGATGCGGGTGTTACGCGCTCATTTGTTTTATAAGCTCTTCTCAGGCTACAGATTTGATAAAATCTGCTGAGAGTATTTTTACTAGCATTGAGTTTTCTACGAGTGATTGTTCGCTCAATTCCTTGTTTGTATACACATAGGGATTTATTATGGTACTTTGTGCTTTGAGGATGATTTACTCGTCCTTGACATGGTCGGGTATGATGTGATTGATATGCTTTCTCTCCACGACCGACAAAGTCGAGTAGTAGCGTATAGGAGGGGTTCCTTGTTTGGATTTCGCTTTTGCGGGACGCTCCACGCGTGAACCTCGACGACGTTGGAAGGGGAGAGATGATGTTCTTACTTCTTTTAGTTGATTTTATTTTATTTTTTTTTACTTTCTTTTTACTTTTATTTTTGTTGGTTGTAAGGTTTAGCTGAGAATCACGTAGAAGAGTGATTAATGGCTATTAAAGTGCAATTAGAAGCACTGAATACAGTTCTCTCCTCTAAACGATGCGAGGGAGACTGGGTTGCGAAGTTGCATTTAGACTTCGGGTTATGCCTTGATAAGAAGGCTATCTAAAATGATATATATATATATATATATATAAGGCTTTATGAAAAGTGAATACTTGATTTGTAAATATTTAGTTATTTGATTGGTAATGTAAATAGGTAGAATCTTTTCGGTCCCGAACATGTTTCTTAGACCTGTATATCTTGATGACCGACAACGCGAGGTAGTAGTGTAACGGGAGGGTTCCTTGTTTTGATTTCGCTTCGGCGAGACGTCCCACGCACGAAACCGAACAAATGTCGGGAGTTGAGAAAGGTCTTGGGCACCAGGGTTATACTTAGTATTAAACGTATACGACTTAGATAGGATACAATATAGGTAGGTAGACTTTAGGATTGTTTGGATGTAAGGCCTTTGGTATGTGACTTTAGTTTAGGAGGGATGTCGAGAGTTGACCACGAACAGATTGTGTGTTAGCTCGATAAGGGATTGATTCCCTAGTAACGAGAAGTAGGAGATTTTGAGAAGTTTTCTCAGTTGGGCCAAAGGAGATGAGGCCACTTGTAGTTAGAATATTAAGATGGCGCCTAGCTTTCGGAAAGAGAAAGGCAAATTGACTTTCACTTCTGAGCCCATGTAGTTAAGCTCAAGGGTGGATTCAATGGACAAGCCTCTGCCAGGATGGGGAGCGTTAATGCTGGAGCATAGATATATTGTTTATGCACCTCTTAAGTCTAAACTTGTTGGAAGTATTATCCCATGTTTGAATTCAAATTCATAGTGGGGTGATCGCCGTATAGGAAGGGAGATGCTACTTCTTGGGCAGAATTTAGTCTTTCGTGCGAGCAACACTTTATTGTAAGATGTCATAGGAGAGACAGGGTTGGTTAAGACCTCATATACAAGTTGTTAATTTGGTAAACCGAACTCTGCTCTTAGGACCTTGAGGGTGGAGTGCGTTTCCATAAGAGAATTTGTGTTCCAGATGAGAAGGACTTGAGAAAGGCAAATATGGTGGAATCTCGTGGTTCTAAGTTTACGGTTCAGCCGGGTAACGAATGTGTTAAGATATGTGCCGCTAATAGCAGTGGCCGGGAATGGAGAGGTTGTTGGACTGCATGGGTTACCCTTGATTTTAGCTTCCGACTGAAACAGAATGTTCGTTTCTCACTTTTGGCTAGTTTTAAAGGCCATGGGAATCAAATGGTGGTTAAGCACTTCTTATCATCCTCCACAGACGGCCAGACCAAAGGGGTAAATCGCATGTTGGAGGATATGCTCCTTATGTGCATGCTTGACTTAAAGTGTAGTTTGGAACGGTGTCTCCCACTAGTCGAATTCGATTATTATTGTTTATATCGATTCACTGTTCGGCTGGCGACTTATAAAGCCTTGTATCGTGGGCCTTATGGATCTCCCACTTGTTGGTTAGAGGTGAAAAATGATAAGTCTCTCGGACCTGGACTAATCCGAGGTACTTCTTCAAACATTTGTATAACCAAGATCGACGAAAGAGTTATATCAATGCGGGGAGAAGAAATGTGGAGATTGAGGTCGATAGACCAAGTGTTGGTGAGAGTATCGCCTATGAATGGCATTAAGCATGTGGAGTTGAAGGAAAACTTGCACCGCGTTACGTTAGACCTTTCCTATAAAATGTTAAGGTGGGTCCGGTAACCCATAACTTGCTCTACTAGAATATTTGCAGCAAGTTCATGACGTGATCCATATCTCTTCTGTAAGGTAGTACGAGGGATGTGATGGTGCCTTTCGGTACATTTCTTTCGAAGTTTTTGGGATGCAACTTGCCATTCCTTATGAGGAGTAGTCGGTTGCTATTTCAGAGTGTAGTGACCTGCGATTAAGATCTCAGGTAGTACCTTTAGTAAGGTCGCAAGGTAGTCACCATAGTGTCGAGGAATCGACATGGGATCGCGAGGATGACATGCGTGAAAAGTATCCTCATTTCCTCTTGTGAGGTATGCCTGAATTTTGGGGGCAAAATTCCCTCCTAAGGGGGGGAGTGTGTAACAACCCTCACTTTCGATAGCCTATTTTATATTTATTTACTAGGTGTAGTAATTAATTATAAAATGATGGATGTTGAGTAAATATTAATTTAATATGAAAAAGGTTAATATTTACTGAAATGTTGTATGATTACCTGATGAGTAGGTAACAATATACATGTTGTGATTTATTGTGTCATAAGAATTAAATGACATTTTACTTTAATGAGAAACCGGAACATAAAATGAGTTATAAAATTTCCAAATGATAATTTGGAGGGTGTAGTTAGTCCCGGTAGGTGCGAGACAGACAAAATAAGTGCCATATTGTATTTTGGCATTTCGGGCATTTTTGACTGGTTATAGCTTATATGTGTAGTGCGTACCATTTTATCGCGTATTATCCACTTAAGTGGGATTTTCAGATTTAAGCCACGTTTAAGTCCCCAACCCCATTTCTTTTCTTCCATTTCTTTTTCTAATTGAGCCCTAGAGAGAGAGAGAGAGAGAAAGGAGAAAGAAGAGAACTTTGGAGAAAAGGGAGATTGGAGCTTCGATTGTTGCCTCCACTAAATCAAATCTGAATTTGCAGGATCAAGGCAAGTAACTTACTTGCTATAATGTGATTTAAGTGGATTTATTAGCATGATTTGTTGTGGATTGTTATGATTTAGTTTAGTTAGGGTTTTGTTAAATTATTTGGGTATTAACCCTTATAGATTGATTTGGAGGATAAATGTTGTTGATGATGGTACTTAGACATATTGTGATGTTTTAGTTCCATTAAATGTTATGGATTTGGTTGTTGGAAGAAGAAATAGGGAGGCTAGGTCTGCTATGGCCAGTCGATCGCGGTTACCAGACCGGTCGATCGGGCCTTCAAAGGAGGGAACACTGCTTTCTTTCAAAGGCATGAAATTGAGGGCGCGGTCAACCGCGGGTCCCCTACCGGTCGACCGGCTCGTCCGAATTGAACTTTTTGCTTTTCTGCTAAGGAAAAAATTTGAGACGCGGTCGACCACGGTCTTGGGACGGGTCGACCGGTCCCCTGTTTTCTTACCTAACTTCCTACTTCTGTTTTTAAACTCGTTTCTTCCCATAGGGACTTATGACCCTTCTTGAATGAAGTAAACCTTGACTTATAGAGTCCTAGTGGAGTTGGTTGGTGCCCTAGTGTTGAATGGGTTTCACTTGGGGTTAAGTTTGGGGGAAAGGGTTGTCTTAAGTGATGTTGAGGCATCACTTCTCTTTGTTCATCCTAATAAGTGGATGGGGGTTAAATGCCCTAACTTGGAGACTTAGGGGCTTATCAGAGTTAGATGAACTTTGGGGATTTATAGGATCATAATGATCATTTGGAGAGTTTTTGGGACTGGTGTATTGAGGAATATTAATTAAAATATTCGATGGGAATTAGGTTCGCAAAAAATGAACCCAATTGGTTTATAGATGATAGATTTCTCTATTATGGACCTTAACTATGTAAATTTTGATGGGTTAAAATAAATGAAACCGGTTGTTTAATTACGCTAGGTTCGAATATAAAGGACCAAACACATGGATATTGAAAATGGAAACTTGGAAATGAAATGAGATAAAATATGGTAAATGCTAATTTACTTAAACACACCTCTCTAAATGACATCATAAGGGAAGTTCGCACACTTGGTGATGCCCCCTGGCTAGTGAATGCAGGGTGGATATATTCCTAGTCCATATGCGGGGTTTTGTATATTTTCTGTGCTGGTTAGGGGATTCCGGGTGTCGTCCTGACTTTCCCGCAGGCATATGGCCGCTTCCCGACGTTGCGTTATGATCCCAGGTTGTCTTGTATAGATAGGACCTGGAAGATGATGGTCATTTAGGGGCGCGCCCAGTGGGGAAACTCGGAGGGGCGGTCTTAGAATCGTTATGTGTATATGAATATAACTTTTCTGCATCAAGTGGGACTTGATGGATATATGCCATAAAGAGCATGATACGTGCCATAAAGAGCACGGGAATTGAGATTAATAAGATATGTGCAATAAAGAGAACTTGATATTAATGATATTCCTATTAAGGAATGGAAAGATGTTATGGTAAGATAATTAACTTTGGAAGTTAATAAATGAAAGGAAATTATACCTTGTTATTGTAAACCCAACAAATGGCTTTTAATTCCTATTAAGGAATGTAAGAAGGATATGGTAATTGGATTAATGAGTAAAGGTTTTAAATTTATATTACTTACTTTTCTTTTTTTTTTTTTTTTTTTTGTAGGCATTTCATTTCCATTTCATTTCATCATTAGTTGAAATGTCATTGTCATATTATCATCCTTATTTATGCATAAATGTTCATTTCTATCATGCTTTTATTTCTTCTGGTAATCATATAGAACCCGACCCTGACCGGTTTACTTTCCTTGTTGCATACATGATTGTATCTGATCAGGTGCTCCACCGCAAGGACGCCCGTTTTGGTGTTCCCCTCCCTTTGCCTTTGACGAGCTGTAAGATTTTTGCGGGTTATTACAGGACGTTGTATTAGACGCTTTCATTCTTGTTATTCTAGATAAGTTCGGGTCATAACTCGGGCGAGTGGCCCAACTTTTATATTTGATTAATGAATGTCTTACATAAGATATTATAGTGTTGTTCGGTGTTCTTTGTAGCTGTGGACCGACAGCTTATTCGATCCAGTTGTTTACAATCGTTTTAGTGGTAATATATATATTCTTGTGGAATCACACTTGTTTATCAGACCGGGTTGTTTAAATTTAGTTTTCTTATCTGCCTTTTAAAATTTTACACATTTTGTCAACCCGTTTTCTAATATATTGGGTGGTTTTCCCGTATATTCAATTTATTTTGTTGATGCTGAGGATGATATCTGTCCATGATCCCTGTTACGTTTGAGTATCGGGCTGGCCACCCCTTATCTCGGATCTCGGGTTGTCACAAGGCGATGATGGAGGAGGGGCAACGTGTGAATGAGGATTCAACATAGTATGTTGTTGCCCATAATTAAAACCAGGATGGTTCCTCCACAAAGGGTTGTGGGAATTTCCGTGAGGGGCATTAAAATTATCCTTAAAATCTCCTATCGATCTCACTTGATCTTGAACCATAACTTTGCAGGCAGGTATCGTCGGTCATTCCTCTATTAAATGAACATCCTCACAACTAGCACACGCCTTTTATTTCATTGCTTGGTTGGATCCGGTTGTTTATCTTTCGAGTACGTCATTAAATCTTTTCTCAATTTTGTTGACTCAAAGTTTCCACTCGGCGTCCTTGTCCATGTGATAGAGAATGGATGAAAAAGGAGCAGTGGATGTTTTTTGAACTAGGTTTGGGGTGTAAGGATTGGATGTGTCCCATGCTTGAGTAGTCTCGACATCATACTTAAGGTGGGCCTCAGCATTGTTTTCATCTACCCCCCCACAGTTCTCCCTCACACATAGTTTCCACGAGTTATTTGGACGCTATACTTAGCCTTTCATGCAAGAAAGAGATAAGGTGATACTACTCAAAACCATGATGTGGGCATGTGTTAACCAATTCTTTGAAGCGCTCCCAACATAGATCAAATGGTTCATTTTCTTGTTGTCTAAAAGTTTAAATTTGAGACTTGATGGAATTTGTCCTATGTTGGGGGAAGAATTTCAAAATAAACTTAGCTTGCATATTTCTCCATGACCCGATTGAGTTCGGTGATAAAGGCCAATGGCAGGTCTTAGCTTTATCCTTTAAGTAAAAAGGAAAAAGTTTTAGGCAAACGACATCTTGAGTACAAGCTTGATCGCTTAACGCGTCGCATGCCTATTAGAACTCATGGATGTGGAGGTATGGTTTCTCCAAATCCAAACGGTGAAATGTGGGAAGAATCTGGATCATCTCATTTTGGAAGTTAAATTGTCCCACATTGTACGGAGGTAGAATGCATCCCGAAGTGACAATTCGCTCGGGATATAAGATCTCTCTCATGGGATGATACAATATCTCTACCTCACCCGTGTCAAAACTAGCATATCTGACATCACTCTCTCTCCAAATGACTCAATATCTCCACTCGGTGCCCTAGAAGTGGGACTTGTAATGGAATTGGGTGGTGTAGGAGGTGGGACCCAAAATTGTGGAGCGTTAGGAGTGTGTGGCCTATCGGGTTCGTACTCAACTATATGATTTTCGTGAATGCGGGTAGGAGTGGCTTGAGGAGTTTGTTGCGTATTTTTCATGAAGGGACTTGAGAGATGTTATATTATTTTGCTTTTTACTTTTCTGATTTTTTTTTTGGATTTTTGATTTTTTTTTGCTTTTTAAGAATTAGAGTCAAATTTTGGATTAAATCGACCTAACCTAAAAGTCTACCTAGTCCCCAACAATGGTGCCAAAAACTTGACGCGACTTTAAAAGTATTTATAATTCATGATTTTATCGACTCAAGTCTAAGCTGATCGCTCAAGTAATAATCCAATAAAATGGGTGTCGAACTTAGAGAATAGGATGAAGAATCGTGGTGATGGATAGGAAAGACGCTTAACCCTAGAATGACTCAGAAAAAGAAACGAAAAGGTGATGTGTTTGTGACTTTACCTATCAACTAATGAAATTTGAATTAAAGAAATAATTAAACTACTTATGCAAGTTGAACTAAATTAAACCTTTAATAAATTAGAGAAAATGGAGTTAGGGTACACTCCCCTGAACCATCAGTGTTTGCATATAACATAAAATCTTCAGTAAGATAATTCTCCATTCAAAGAGACTCAAACACTCTCTAAGAGTTCGACATATGAGGACTAAATACCGCACAATATCAAATAAAAAATTGTATTTAACGAGGATGAAAAGTTATCAAAATGCCAATTGCACCCTCAAACATTCCGGTTACCTAGGACAAACAGAATTAAAAGGCCGACAATATTTATCTTGATAAACTCTAAACCTTTGGATGAGAGATTACTTTTTATTCACTTTTAAATCGATATGTGTTACCTAGGTTGGGTTCATGTACCCCAACCCGCTAAAAACTTAGCCGGACATAAAAAATTTAACACTACTGATGAATTTTACATTTATAGGTCACGTATTTAACTTTAAACAAAAATATTTTGCTCGAGCAGAATTAAGCTAAGGATGAATATAAACCAAACTTTCTCTTTTTATGAAAAAATCTTTTTCAAATTTTCTAAACCACACCAAATTGTGACGCAGATTAATTTGACTAAAATTTATCTTGTTTAACCATAAGAATGTAGCTAGTGATTGAACCAAGTAAAATAAATTAAAGCAATACTCACGACACCAACGTACGAGAAAAAACACAAATGGGAAAATCCTTGAACGGCCCAGGCCAGACAATCACTATGACAATGGTTTTACAAAGTCAGACGATAGTCTTATACAAGAGCCCTATCCAACCATGAGACTTGACGCACCTCTAATATTCTACCAATCTTCATAGTGCCCACGCGTAAAGTAACCTTCTTCTATGATGCTCATCTACAACAATTGCCTCCACGAATGCCTTCATATCCACCGATGCAGCCGTGTGTCGTCTACGATGTTGAACACGAAAGTAACCGTAACCTTCTTCGCTTCTCCACCACAAAACCAACAATGTTCAAGTGTTGACCAAAACTTGGTGCAACAAAGATCACATAAAGATATGGTAATGATAACTCAGATCTTTGTAAACTCTAAGGATGTTTTATTACGAAAAGCCTTAGAAAACTTTGTGCAGAAAACTCTCTAGATTGTAAACTATTTTCCGTACTGCACGCACTTCGAGAAAAATGGAACACGCCTATTTATGATTATTTTAAGGTAGTGGCATCTTATTCGAGTGAGATACTATGTCGTTCTAATGACAGTATCTCTCATTCGAATGACATTGCCCAGATTAGAGTCCAAACCAAATCAATCTCTAATCCATCCTTATCGGCTCTAAACAAAATGTAAATAAGTAAAACACTTTTAAAACATTTTGAAAACATTCTCATTTTAATAATAACATCCTTGTTTTTATAAAATTAAATTCCGAGTTTCATCAACATTATGCATTCATACCTGAGTGATCTCAGAATGAAAATTGACGTTGAAGACGAAAAATTTGCACCAATTAAACTTTGGTATAATTAATTCCTTGAAGCTTTGCTACAACGTCTTTAATTAATCTTCAACAAGTCATACTTTGTGTGGGATCGGGCAATAAAAATCTACCTATGACTCAAACATGTTTTGTTCTGAGAATAAGTCAAAACTACATTAAAACTCAATTGGAAATTTGGTCCTTACAAATCTCCCCCTTTAACTATTCTACGACAAAACCAACAGTGAAATGCCTAAGTCGAGCCATCAAGCCGTATGATGCCTAAATCATATCCCATAAAACCCCAAAATAAAATTACATCATCAGTATAGGACAAGACATATAAAAAATGGACCAACAAGCATTAAACTATCTCTAATTGTCTGAATGTGATGTAGACTTGAAATTTTAGATCTCTTTAAACATACCTACACACATGAAACAGAACAAATACCCAGTGAAGTATGGAGAAACAAATGATATAAATCAATATGAAAAATCAAATCAGAATCATTTGTTGTGTGAGTAAATATGAAACCACTTTGTATAAACATGATACTAATATATGCAATTGTGAAAAATAAATAAATCGGGATATCAAGTTCAACACACAAAACCCATAAAACTCCCCTTATATCATAGACATCTCTCCCCCTTTTTGTCTCGATTTTTAACTCACAAAACTCACAATCCTTAACTTTCCATTTTCTGAGCACTTGACCAAGGATGAGGGAGGAATCCTCGTAGATATCTAGGAATTGAATACCTTTCTTAAGAGCAACTTTGAGGCCTACCATGCACGCCTCATATTCATTCATGTTGTTGGTGCAGGGGAAATCCAATTTGATGGCGATGGGAGTGTGGGAGTCATCTGGGGCGATCAGAAGTATCCCAATGCAATATCACTTTTTATTAGCAGCACTATCAAAGAACATTTTCCATCGAAGGTCGTCTTGAGCGGCATAGAGGATATTTTCAAATGGAAATTTGTGAATCCAGTCATCAGCTTCTTCCATAGGGTAGTCAGCGAGGTAGTCAAAGATGGCTCTTCCTTTTATGGCTTTCTATGTGACATACACAGTATCAAACTCTACTAAGAGCATCAACCATCGAGCCATTCATCTAGATAAGGCAAGTTTCTCAAGAAGGTACTTGATGGGGTCCATTCAGGATACAAGCTTAATGGGGAAGGAGAGCATGTAGTGTCACAACTTTTGTGCGACACATGCTTTTTCCAAAGAAGTATAGTTGACTTCATAATCCGCCAGTTTGCGACTGGTGTAATAGATGGTTCTTTCTTTGTAGGAATCTTGAAGGTATTGATCTAGCAAAGCCCCAGCTGTAGTGTCGGTTATTGTTAGGTATAGGAGTAAAGGTAGACCAGACTATGGTTGCATGAGTCCCGAAGGTTGAGTCGTGTATTGTTTGATTCGATCGAAGGATTCTTGGAAGACCTCATTCCAAACTTTGGTTGAATCCTTTCGGAGGATTTTGAAAATAGGTTCACAAATGGGGGTGAGCTAGCTAATGAACCGACTGATGTACTGCAATTTCCCAAGGAAGCCTCGGACCTCTTTCTCCATTCAGGGAGGTGGCATGTCAAGTATGGCTTTTATTTTAGCAAGATCTGCTTCTATCCCTTTTTCACTAACCATGAATCCCAAGAGTTTTACCATTGTAACGCTGACGACACATTTATGTGGATTGAGTCTCATCTAATACCGTCACGGTCGTTCAAAGAACATTCTTAGAGCGGGAACATGACCTTCTCTAGTTTTGCATTTGATAATCATATCATCCACATAGACCTCGACTTGTTTTTGAATCAGATCGTGCAAGATGGTTGTGGCATCCCTCTGGTAGGTAGCCCCAGCATTCTTGAGACCAAATGACATAACAGTGTAGCAAAAGGTCCCCCATGGGGTGATGAAAGAATTTTTTTCTTGATGATCTAGGTGCATTTTGATTTTATTGTATCCGGCAAACCTGTCGATGAATGACGTGAGAGCATGACTGGCTGTGTGGTCCACGATCATGTCGATATTGGGTAGCGGGTATTCATACTTTGGAGAGGCTTTGTTCATGTACCGGTAGTCAACACACATCCAAACGTTCCCTCCTGATTTCGTCACAGTTACTATATTGGCTAGCCATGTGAGATATTCAATCAAACGAATAAAAACCACGTTCAGCTGTTTGACCACCTCTTCTTTGACTTTGAGTGACCATTCCGTGCGGAGCTTTATCAGCTTTTGTTTAACCGACTTGTAATCTGGAAGAGTGGTGATCTCATGCTAAGCTATTTCAGGATTGATGTCGGGCATGAAGACATCCACATATTCGTTCAATAATTCTTCGAGTTGTGCACGCTCTTTCTCGTCGAGGGTAGACCCTATCCTAATCTCGCACAGTTGGCTACTAGAACCGAGGTTAATAATAACAGTTTCTTATTAATTAACTTGAACGCGGTTATGTTATTTGTTATTAACCTTATTTATATCAATTAAGAATTATTCATTTACAAAATCATCACTATCAAAAGTTTGATTAGAATCTAGACAATTAATGTAAGGCACAACAAGATACTCAAAATCTTCGTTTATTTCATTGATAGGAAAAATAACATTGAGAACCTCATCAAAGGAGGTCTCGATAACATTTGACAAAGGATAGACAACAGAAGAAGAAATGGGGTAAACAGTGGGGTTGGGATGAATTTCAATAGGGTGTATCAGCAACTTTAATCAGGAGGGATGGATCTAGTGATGTAGTGCCTGAATGAACCATGCAGAGTGTCAGCCCTAGTATATGTAAGTTGAACGAGTCCTCGGAGTCACTTTCCTTAGTCTCTTAGGTATCCTTGATTAGCGGTTGTACATGGTGTTGGGAACTTTAGGCCCATGGGTAGCTGTCTTGGAAAAAGATCTCCATTATGGGTTTCATCTTTTTGTTTGTACCAGAAAGCCACAAAAGGGGAAATCCTCGCCCTTTTTTATGAATCTTCCATTCAAGGAGTCACCTGAGATGGCCTGGATGTAGTCTAGTCTTCTCTTTGGTCGAGACTGGAAAATCATTCTGAGCTCTTGTTCTCATGGTTGATACCCCAAATCATAAGGAGGGAAAGCTTTCTTCAGTTCAATGGGATCAAGTATCCCTTGCTGTCTTTGTCCTAGCCCCAATCCAGGAATGAAGTGAATGTTTCTAAACATTTCAATCAGATTAACGTTTCCATGAGGGTCATATCCTGGACAAACCCTTTCTTTGAAATCGTCCCCTGTCGGGAGTAGGAGTGGCTCAACTCGAAATCCTGATAGGAGCATATCAGGGGAGTTGAACTTGATATAAGGGTTACCTTTCTGCAAGGGAAAAAATAAGTCCATCCCTGATCCTCATGGTAGGAGAGGATCCCTTTGGTCCCGAGCGTCCCTCTCAAGAACGCTTTGGCCGGCGTCATTGATGAGGTGAAAAATGTAGAGAGATGGAGTCGCTAGTCTATTTTACTCAAAATAGACAAAAGAAAAGGGTCGTCCTGAAGGATAACATCCAAAGACATACTAATATATACGAAACCAAAATGATTAGAAAAGGGTCCGGAGGCTAAGTTATGAAATAGGAAGGTGTTAGGCACCCATTACTCCCTTACGGTCTCTCATGGGTTGTTGCTATTTTCCTTTATTTCCTCATGATATGTGTGCATGTGTGTACGTAGTGGAGATAAGACTCATCGACTTGTATCATGGAAGTGATAAAGTGAGTCATCCGTAGGAATGTTACTAAGAATAATATTAGAAAATAGGATTTGTGCGATTATCCTCGCATTGATCATTGTAACGGAACGATAACGCACATGGAATAATACGCCACTAAGAACAAATATATGTATATATAGAATTTAAGAGAATTGAGTTTAAAGATTATAGAGAAAATATAAAATGAGAGAAAAGTAGGAATAGGACTCGAGTCACGGGTTTTACCCTGAGTCGTCTACGTAGCCTACAGAGGCATCAAAGTTCACGTAGTTCGCATGCAAAATGAGGGGTGGGATTTATCCCATAAATCCAATCAGGGACTTCTCTTATGTGTGTGTGTGTGTGTGTGTGTGTGTGTGTGTGTGTGTGTGTGAGTGTGTGTAAAAGTGATTTAGTTGTGATAAAAGTGTGAGAATTCCCATTTGGAATTTATGAGCAAATCCTCTTTTTCTTATTTTTTTGGGTTTTATTTATATGAAAATAAGGGATGTTCAATAATACTAGATAAAAAGTATATTAGTATATGTGATATAAGAGAATAAAAGTGCTAAGTAATAAAACAAGTTAATGCGAATTCAGGGGAATTTAAAGGGAGAGTTGAAAGAGTTGAACCTTCTTGGATATCTTGAGCTTGATCTTGGATGTTGGAGAGAATCCCTTAGACTTGGGTGATGATGGAGGGTACTTAATTCACCAATTTTTATGAAGAAAGTGATGAAAGGTGAAGGTTGGAAAGGGATTTGGATGTGGAAATCACGCTGACTTCGAGAGGGGTTTTCTAACCTTGCTGAGAGTGATGGATCTATGATTTTTCCTCCTCTAGAATGAGGTTAGGCCCTCCTTTTTATAGGCCTAGGGAATTTATGATCGATATAGAATTGGTCCTACCAATTGGCATGTGTGTTTAGGCACACTGCTGATAGGAAGGTTTGGAACCTGCCATTTGGCAGTGTCTTTCAAGTTTCTTCGGAAAATCAGTCGTAGAGCGCAAAACATTGATCCAAATCACACACGGGGAAAATAGTTGGAAAGGTATTTTAGATACCTTTGAAAGTTATTTGGACTTCTCTCGGGTTCCAGATTTGACTTTGGGTCCAATGTGGCTCGGAAGCGTTCATCGGTCCTTTGGACGAGGAAACTTCGGACGGAAACGGATCATTCGTCCGCATGGTAAGTCAGAATTGCACATGGGGTGGACCATTAAAAATTTTAGGAGATGTACTTCAACATTCCAAAGAGATTGACCTGGTTCAGAGAGTTGACCTTGGTCTACTGGGGCCTGGAAGCGTTCGGTGACCTTTCAGAGTAAAACAGATCGTTCGTCCGCACCTTAAGTCAAAATCCTGCATGGGGTAAATTATTGGAAAGGGGTTTTACTGAACTTAGAAGATTCATTCAGTCCCGATCCATCTGAAGATTTGAGTTTGGTCAAACAGAGCCTCGGAGCATCCAGTAACCTCCTGATCGAGTTTCAGGGGAAAATTGGTCGTTCGTCCGCACCGTAAGTCAGAATTGTGCATAGGACGGACCGTTGGAAAGGGGATTTAGTGACCTTAAAATATTCATTTAGTCTCATTTGAGATGAAGAGTTGTACTTTTGGTCAAATGGAGCCTAAGAGTGCCCGATGGCCTTTAGGTCAGTACCCGGGGTATGACTTGGGTTTGTAATGGTGAAAGGAGGTGATAGGGACCTAAGGAGAGGTTAGGGGGGTATTAGAATGGGGTGTATGCATATCCCCTCACTGGGTGAGTTTGGAACAAATGAAATCCGTCGAATAGACACCATATGATGCCTTTAAAACAGGATGACCGAGGGTCAAGGTCGATTCTGAGGACCTAAGGATGAGGATGACCGATTCTGTGGGTCGAAGTTAATTCGGTAGTATTAAAGGGGAATGCTGGGGATGGTCTTAAAGGAAGTGATGACCAAAGATTTAGGTCAATTAAGAAGACCTACAGTAATGATGGGGGTGACCAATTCTGAGGGCTTAGGTTGTGATGACCGATTCTGTTGGTCGAAGCCAATTATGCGGTCTTAAGTTGGGGATGACCAATTATGATGGCTTAAGTTGAGGATGACCAATTTTGTGGGTCGAATCCTAATTCTTCGGGATTAAGTTTGAGATGACCAATTCTGCGGGTCGAAGCCAATTCTGCGGGCTTAAGTTGCGACGACCAATTCTGCGGGTTGAAGCCAATTATGCGGGCTTAAGTTGAGATGACCGATTCTGAGGGCTTAAGTTGAAATGAGCAATTCTGTGGGCTTAAGTTGAAATGAGAAATTATGTGGGCTTAAGTTGAAATGACCAATTCTGTGGGTGGAAGCCAATTATGCAGGCTTAAGTTGAGATGACCAATTTTGCGGGCTTAAGTTGAGATAACCAATTCTGCTGGTCGAAGCCAATTATACGGGCTTAAGGATGAGATGACCAATTATGTGAGTAGAAAGCCAATTCTGCGGGCTTAAGTTAAGATGACCAATTCTGCGGGCTTAAGGATGAGATGACCAATTTTGCGGGTTGAAGTCAATACTGAGGGCCTAAGGTGAGATGACCAATTCTGAGGGCTTGAATTGAGATGGCCAATTCTGTGGGTCGAAGCCAATTCTGCGGGCTTAAGGTGAGGTTCTTAGGGAACGCTGCTGGGAAAATTACCTCGTGATTTTGATTTGAGTTGGGGAGCCGATTGTTGGGGAAATCCTTGTGTTTTTTGGAGACTTTACCAGGGGAACAACCAATCTGATGTTGGGGAAGTGATTAGGTGGTCCAGGGTTTGAATGTATTTCTCGGGGAAATTTGAGACCTTTTGGAAATAGGATATGATCTTGATGTTTTGGATATTTTGGAGTGCTCTAGGGATGTTGCCGGGGAGAGATTCGCTTGTCTTTTGAGAGTTCTGCTGGGGAAATAGGGGTTTCTCTTGGGGGAGTGTGAAAGTTTCTTATTGAAAATGTTCCAAATCCTTTTCGGTATTTTTAGGAATTTTATGAGGATTTTTCACGGTTTTCTATTTTTTTTGGGAATTTATGTACGAAAATTTAATGGGGGTGTTAGTCGGCATGGTGTCGAGGGTGCCAGTCGATAGTGGCATGAACTTTTGGGCTACCTCGATAAGGAAAAGGGTCAGTGTCGATCGGTAGGTTGGGGGTCACTGCCGATCTCCACGACCCCTGGCATCATATAAAAAGGGGAAAATTCCCCTCACTTTTCACAGCTTCTTGACTTCTCTCTTTCTTCAATTTTCTTCTGCGAATCATTCTAGAATTCCGATCTCCGAAAACTGGATGCATTTTTTAGCACTTCATGTCACGACCCCGTCCCAAATAGTAGCGGTGAACGAAAAGCAACAAATATTCTGACTTAAATTGTTTCCTTAATTAAATGCAGCGAAAATATAATTACATGGCTATGAATCATAAAATACTTAAATTTAAGAAATTACGTCATCAGAGCTTTCTAAAAGGAAACTTCATTTATATTACAAGTAACAAGGAGTTATAACTTAAAACAAAATTTAAAACTTATTACAAGGGAGCCAAACAGGCTCTATATGATATAATAACTTTTTACATAAAATAACAAAAAGAGCTCTAAAAGCTGGATCTTCCATATAGTCCTTTATCCTTCCCACCAAGCCTACTTATTTCCTGAAAAATGTTTAGTCATACAACATCAGCTAAAAGCTGAGTGAGGTTTAATCTCTAGATGTTATACATATATGGATAGGAACATGCAGTAAATAGATACATATTTTGAAATGAAAGTATATATATCACAATTGGATAGCTCGAAATAAAACGAATGCCACAAATCAAATGTGATATCTTACTCTTTCAATCATATCATTTTAATGGCCAAGTACACTCTAATACCGTGTTCTTCTACCATATTATACCCCGGTAGTTGAGGGACAATCGAACATGTTCATCACAACGCCTTATTTAGGGCACATAAGCGATAACACAGCTGGGAAGATTAGTCAGTAAAGAGGTCCCTTAGGCCAAATCTTATTTCCAATATTCAATATCATTTTCAATACTCATGTTAATCGGTATGCCTATATGGACAAATATAAACATATCACAATGAATCAATCATCGGTATCAAATGCATTTTGAGAATAAAAGTAGTTCACAAAATACATAGTTTGCATAATTTCATATAATTGAAATGTGCAAGAAATGACATAGAGTACTCACCCAAAATGGAGGTCAAATTCACTAGTATTGAGTCCTCGATCACACGTTAATCTGATAAAGATTTAAGTAAACGTTCTAAGGTCCAGTTTATATTATACTTTAATAATAACTTCTTATTTTAAAGGATTACTGAATCCCCATTTGTCAACTTTTAAAACTCATTGATCGTAATTGAAGAATTCAATTCATAGTCTTTCCTCATCAGTCGGTTCCCAGTAGAGATGGAGGGTGACAAGGGCACCACTTAAATACGATCTCATCTAGACAAAACATTTCCAGATTCATTCCCAGTAGAGATGGAGGGTCACAGGGGCATCACTGAAATACCATCTCATCTAAACAGAACTTCACCGGGCCTGAATTTGGATTTACTTAAATGTGATTCCATAATAACGAGCAATTTATTTAAAAAGAATCATTTTATTTAAAAGTGTATAATTTCAAACAAGTTTATAAAATCAACTTGGATTTGTTCTAAATTTCAAGTTTTGATTAGTGAATCCTTTAGTGTATTTTACCACCATAACTAGTAAGTAAAGATATAAAACAATAAATTAAAATTATAAAGTTGCATTATTAAATTAAGATTACCTAAAGATGAATATCCCTAAGAACTTCTTCTTAAACGTTTCCAGGCTTCTCTCACTACTTCTCTCTATAATTATCAAGGAATTTGGTGTGAGTTTTAAATGATCCCCAAAGGCCCTATTTATAGTTTGCCAAAGATATCACGGCATTGACACATGTCCATGCTGACCAAGCTTTTACAATGGCGAGTCAGCGTTGACGTATCGCATAACGGAGGCGTCTTGCAGTCTTATTTCACTGGACTGCGACACGTGTTTTAGCTTCTCTTCTAACGACGACATGTGTTTTGGCTTCTCCTCTAATGATGACACGTGTACGGTGGAGGTGTCAAAACCGAAGGGTCATTTTGCACCTGAAGGGCATTTTGGTAATTTTACACCATGTATTTTCAATACTTCTTATAGGTCCCTAAAAATATTTTATTTCCAAAAAGGCCCCTTTTATTTTTCATTTTGGTCCCTGAAACTTGTAGCTCCCCATGATTTTTGAGACTGAGAAATTAAATTTTGGGAAAATAAAATTTAATTAAATCGGAGAATTTTTAATTTGGGAATTTAAGTCCAAAAATATAGGATGTTGTAAAGTATTCTGGATGAGGATTTTGAGGGTACCATTGATCCCGAGAGGGTCGAGATAATCAAAATGACTGTCATTGAGTTTTATTTTGGTTGCGAAATATTTTTAAGTCAGTTGACTCGAATTGGAGTAAACGAGTCATTTAAAGTGTGTATTAACATTTAAAATTGGGTTTATTATTTTAAAGGATTTAAGGCTTACGGATAAAGCCTTATCGTTTGAGAAAAAGAGAGAAAGAGAGAGAAGAAGAAAGGAAAGGAGAGAAGGAGAAACAATTGGAGATTTTCGGCCTAATCGCGACATCGAGGACGATCCAACCTCTACAAAATCGAGGCAAGTGTTTAATCTTGCTAAATAAGTCATTTGTGTATTTTATTTCATAATTTGTGGGTTAAAGAAATGGTTTTTGGGTATGAACATCAAACCTAAATTTTGGTTCAAATCTTGAAATTGAAGATTTTAATTGGGTTTAAGGGATATAAATTGATGAGGTTAAATTTAGGATGTGTTTTGATGTTGGAAATTATGTTGGGATTGAAGATTAAGGGTTGGAAGTAGTATAAATTGAATTTTGGGTTATAGAAAAACAGCCATTTTTGTGGCTTTCTGAACTGGCCGAATTGATTCGCCCCCACCAAATCGATTCTCCAGGTTGCAGAAGCCTCAGGTCTTTAGGACCGAATCGATTCGGAAACAGAGCATTTTGAGGAATTTTCTCTTTAGTGAATTCAAACCCTTATTGGTTGGGTTTTTCGATTTGGGGGTCTTCTCTTAAGAAGTAAGAGATATGTTCTTGGAGACATATAAGGGGTTTACCACATATTAGGATTTTAAGGACTCCTTTGGGTAATTTGGGAGAAATGTATTCGTGTATGTATTGGAGTTTCATATAGTGATTGTGAGGAAACCTCATAGAGGTTGGGAATACCAATTAGAGAAAATTGTATAAATATGACGTGAGGTTGAGAACTCTTAGATAGTGAGAGGTCTCATATCATTAGAAACGTTTAAATTGAGGAACAATAGGTACCCCGATAGGGGTAAGGGTTCATGAAATTAATTGAACCATAGGTAAAATTGGGAACGGCTTGGGGATCGTACTATCAACTAGAATAGACGGTAGTATAATTATAGTTAGGATAGTTTACACATAATTAGGTGGAAATAATCACATGGGATTCCAATACTTGAGACAAAGTGGAATAAGTTGAGGTTTGTAGACTTTTTGATTAAGGGTATACCTTTAGTCAAAATTCGTATTGGGTATTGATTTGCTCTCGGATATAGATGGTATGTGTAGTAAGATTTTCTCACCCAAAATTTTGGGTGATAACCTTAATGTAGTATATATAAGTATATATATATACATATGATTTTCGGGAGACTATTCATCATAGGAAAAATGATTGAATATGTTTCAAGTGAGAGATTACATTCACATATCGAGGTAAAATTTAAAGGAAATTGTGGGGATGACTTGTATATTGAGAATTATGTATACTTATAGCCGAGTTTATATATCTCATACTTATGAACCAGAATTAGTTGTATATAAAGATATGTGAATATATGTTTATATATCTATATAGATATGAAAATATGGATATATTTATGTTGTGGACATATGTGGTATGGATACTTAAACCGTATATGATGGTTTAATGTTTAATTATATGATTGGATCATATGGATGTATATATATTATGCATGTGAATGATATATATACTTATTTGGTTAAGCATACCCCGCTCATGCTATCATTGGGAAGTTGCGTAGAGGGTGAGCATCCTGGCTAGAAAAGCAGGGTGTGGATATTGCCCAGGTCATAGTTGTCCTGGGTGTTATTATATGATATATATTTATTTTGGGATGAGACATGGTGGGTATGTTTCGTCTCATTTCCAGTTAGGAGCTATGACCGCTTCCCGGGACGTCGTGTGTGTGAGTTTACCACGAGATGCGTGTCGTTTAGTCCCACCATGGTGGCCCCAGTATTACTACGTGAGTCGGGTACTAGGAAGATGATATCATTGATGCAGTTTATCAGTGCTATATATAGCCGGGTATTTATTTATGCATGGCCTTTGTACATCATATATGGTATGTATACATGGTCATGGGATTGGATGATGGTGTGTATATATATATGGTTAGAATGAAATGCCTATACATCTATTTATATATCCTATAGATGAAAGGATATAGAAACTTTGTGGAGTACATTTTGGATGATTATGATGTACTCGATTGATGCGGGTTGATGTATCTCATTTAAGGAATATTTCGGTTACATCATCCTAAGGGATATTTATATACATGTTTATACTTATTCCATTTCAGTTATTGTATTTGCTGTGACCCGACAGCTTATTCGGATCTACTTTTTGTATAACATTCTGTTGTAGTTATTTATATCATTTTATTATAGCATTTCGTTATCATAGTTCTTGCCTGCATCTTTCTTTCCTTTATTCGTAGTGTTATAGTGTTGTGTCGTGGTATGTTGTATGTTTTAAATTATTTTAACATCTCGCTTATATGATATCGGGTAGTTAGTCCTATATTATATAATACCGACATGTGATGTTGAGACTGGACCATCTGAAACTCCAGATTTAATATAGTATAGGGCAGGCCACCCGTTATCATTTTGAGCGGGGTGTTACAAATGGTATCAGAGCATTAGGTTCTAGTGTCCTTAGGATCTGTGCGAGTTTTATGCATTCTTCCGTTAACATTCTTGACATAAAGCCCTACAGTTAGGACTGTTGTGTTCACTGCATTGTTTTCTTCTGTGAAGTATATTCACTTGATTGGCGTTCAGATAATAGTTGTTCTTGTTTCCTTTCAGACGTCGCCTAGATTTTATCGTCTAGGAAAGGATTGGATTAGAAGTACAATACCCATGGCATATTTTGGGTACGCTTTATTCGGGGGTATTTCTTTTCCTCGATTCCGGAGGAGATTTCTAGCAGTGGTGTGAGGTGATTTATCGGCAGTTGAGTAAGAAAGGAAAATTTACTCGAATGGCGAATCTTGGACTTAGTAAGGTAAGTCCGAGGAGAGGTATGTAGCATAGTCCTGGGGAGGTTAGGTTGATAAACTCATTAACCTTTGTTAGGAAACCTGATGTTGGTGATTCTTACCGAGGTGAGGTAGGTGTAGTTGTCCCAATATCAGGAGTATTGCCTTCTAGGAAGAGGGGGTAAGAATTTGGAGACTCGGTTTCATTGTGTAGGACTAAGGGAAGTTTCAGTAGTCGCCTTCGTGTTTTATTCTTCAAAATGGTTAGGAAGGATTTTGGGGAAGATGTTTCTCTTACGTAGAAATATGTTTAGGAGTAATGATTGTCCCGGAGGAAGTAGAGGGTCCTGAATTGAGATCCATGGATGAGGTGAAACCATTAGATTATGGAAGTATAAGGTAGAGTACCTTTCTTTGGGTTTAAGTCATACTTTGTGCGATACCGGGAACGTCGAGAGTTATAATATTGAATTCCGGAGGTGAGGAATGTCAAGGTTCATTGAATAGTGAGTATAAGACTTTTGTCTTATGGGCAGGTAGGGCATGTTATTATAGTGCGCCTAAGAGGGTAGATGTATATTATGGAAAGGCGTTAATGTAATGTAAAGAAGTTTTTGATTTGTGAGATTCAAAATTTATTAGGTGTATGTTGAGCGGATAATTTAGCTCATAGATGTTCTAGTTTTGAGAACTAGGTATTGGTTATAGTGTTGTATTTGTTGAGACCTTGTGTCCTAAACATAAGGTGTTTGTTTGGCGTGTCGAAAGACGCGGAATTTATTTATATTATTTATTATTGTATAGGCCTTCGGGCAGTATTTAAAATATGAAAATCTTTTTATAAAAACCATAGCCCTAGTTCAAGTAACGTCAATCCCCGACCTAGCTACACAGTAGTGTATTGGGAGGGTTCCTTGTTTGGATTTCGCTTGTGAGACCTCCCCTGCACAAAAGTGGCTAGTGTAAGGAATTGAGGAGATTTCAACCATTGGGAGTTTTCAAACTTTGTGATAGTTATGTTACGATTTGAGGCAAATGGAGCCTGATTATAATTCTACGAGTGGAAAATCGGGTACGGGGTGTATTGGCGCCCCGGTTTAGTTATTCATTTTAAAAATCTATATGGTTCGACATGAGAACTAGAAAGGATCGGCATAGTGATCCTGAGGGTTGATGTAAGGACTAGATGAGATTTAGGTCCTAGGCATGTCTTAAATTTCGCGGGCGAAATTCTTGTAAGGGGGGAAGATTGTAACAGCACATGAGTTTTTAGACTGAGAAATTAAATTTTGGGAAAATAAAATTTAATTAAATCGGAGAATTTTAAATTTGGGAATTTAAGTCCAAAAATATAGGACGTTGTAAAGTATTCCGGATGAAGATTTTGAGGGTACCATTGATCCCGGAAGGGTCGAGATAGTCAAAATGACTGTAGTTGAGTTTTATTTCGGCTCCAGAATATTTTTAAGTCAGTTGACTCGAATTGGAGTAAACAAGTCATTTAAAGTGTTTATTAACATTTAAAATTGGTTTTATTGTTTTAAAGGATTTAAGGCTTACGGATAAAGCCTTCTCATTCGAGAAAAAGAGAGAAAGAGAAGGAAAAGAGAAAGAAGAAGAAAAGAAAGGAGAGAGGGTGAAAAGATTGGAGATTTCCGGCCTAATCGCGACATCGAGGACGATCCAACCTCTACAAAATCGAGGCAAGTGTTTAATCTTGCTAAATAAGTCATTTATGTATTTTATTTCATAATTTGTGGGTTAAAGAAATGGTTTTTGGGTATGAACATCAAAACCTAAATTTTGGTTCAAATCTTGAAATTGAAGATTTTAATTGGGTTTAAGGGATATAAATTGATGAGGTTAAATTTAGGATGTGTTTTGATGTTGGAAATTGTGTTGGGATTGAATATTAAGGGTTGGAAGTAGTATAAATCGAATTTTGGGGAATTTTGGGTTATAGAAAAACAACCATTTTCGTGGCTTTCTGAACTGGCCGAATCGATTCGCCCCCACCGAATCGATTCGCCAGGTTGTAGAAGCATCAGGTCTTTAGGACCGAATCGATTCTCCCCTAGTGAATCGATTCGGAGGGTTGCAGAATCTCAGGTTCCCTGGACCGAATCGATTCGGATGGGCCGAACCGATTCGCAGTTGGGCCAAATCGATTTGGAGAGGGCGAATCGATTCAGAAACAGAGCATTTTGAGGAATTTTCTCTTTTGTGAATTCAAACCCTTTTTGGTTAGATTTATTGAGTTGGGGGTCTTCTCCTAAGATGTAAGAGATATGTTCTTGGATACATATAAGGGGTTTCCCACATATTAGGATTTTGAGGACTCCTTAGGGTAATTTGGGAGAAATGTATTCGTGTATGTATTGGAGTTGCATATGGTGATTGTGGGGAAACCTCATAGAGGTTGGGAATACCAATTAGAGAAAAAGGTATAAAAATGACGTGAGGTTGAGAACTCTTAGAGAGTGAGAGGTTTCATATCATTAGAAACGTTTAAATTAAGGAACAATAGGTAACCCGATAGGGGTAAGGGTTCATGAAATTAATTGAACCATAGGTAAAATTGGGAACGTCTTGGGGATCGTACTATCAACTAGAATAGACGGTAGTATAATTCTAGTTAGGATAGTTTACACATAATTAGGTGGAAATAATCACATGGGATTCCAACGCTTGAGACAAAGTGGAATAAGTTGAGGTTTGTAGACTTTTTGGTTAGGGGTATACCTTTAGTCAAAATTCGTATTGAGGTATTGATTTCCTCTCGGATATAAATGGTATGTGTAGTAAGGGTTTCCTACACAAAATTTTGGGTGATAACCTTAATGTAGTATATATATGTATATATATATACATATGATTTTTGGGAGACTATTCATCATAGGAAAAATGATTGAATATGTTTCAAGTGAGTGATTATATTCACATATCGAGGTAAAATTTAAAGGAAATTGTGGTGACGACTTGTATATCGAGAATTATGTATACTTATAGTCGAGTTTATATATCTCATACTTATGAACGAGAATTAGTTGTATATAAACATATGTGAACATATGTTTATATATCTATATAGATATGAAAATATGGATATATTTATGTTGTGGACATATGTGGTGTTGACACCAAAATTAGTATGCTGATGTGGATGAATAATAAGAAGACACGTGTCAATCTATGTGGCACAGTAGCAACGAGGAAGATTATTTCCCCGACCAACATACTCACTCCGAGCAACAAGTATACTCCGAGGAACTCCAATGCTCCGAGGAACTTTTGGACGACGAGCAACTAAGGCGGTTCGAGCTGCACCTCGACCACAACATTAATTGTCAGATAATCAACAGTTCAACTATTCATTAAATGCTTATCATCTTGACGCGCACGTTTGAAGAACATTAAATGAATTACCCTTTCATATGTATATCATTTAATGAAACACCCTTTCATGTACAACCTAAGGGCTATAAATACCTTGTATCACCCTCATTCAAAGGGATGGGAATTTCTTAATAGCACTTGTAATCGAGAATTCTAAAACACTCAGCAATAACATAACAGTGGACGTAGGCCATTCATATAAGGCTGAACCACTTTAAAATCTTTTGTCTTATTTATTTATCTGTTATTAAATAATTAGAGTAATCTAGTTTTTTACATCAATAGATTGGCGCCGTCTGTGGGAATCGATTGTTATTATCGTTTTCCACCAAAAATCATTCATCATCAATGGCGGATAATCCAGAATCTAGCAATTGAAACGCTGGAAGTACTGGAAATCCTCCAAATCCCTCTGCACCTCCAGATTTGGCCGGAATTATGACGAATCTGGCTCAAGAACAAACTGCCATGCAAGACACAATGAGGCAACTCATACAAACCCTTTATGGCGGTGCACCTGCACGTTCAGGACATCGAAGTGGTCAGAGGCAAAACTTATTTACTTTCTTCACGATCCAAGCGTACTGAGTCATATCGTAATGAGGAGTCCGATGATTTCTATTATCAACCTGGGCGAACTTCATCAATAAGGGCTACAAATACTGATCAACGTATCACTCTCTCTCCAAAAAGACCCAGCGCCTTAGAAAGACTGAGTAGGGTGTCTCCTTTCAGTCGATTAGGCCCTAGGAGGAATAGGAGTCCACCTAAGACCATGTCGAGGAGTTTTCGACAACCATCAGATCTAAGAGAAGGATCAGCACAATCACGACCAGTTGCTCGTCAAGATAAATCTCAAGAGGCTACTTCAGAACGATCTATTGCTCGAACCAATAGGCCCGAGGATGGAAATGAAGCGTGGAAAGGGTCCTTTCAGCGATTGGAGGATAGATTGGGAGAAATGGCTAGGGCGAAGAATCCCCTACAACGAACTTTTGTTCAAGGGATACCTTTTGTCCAGGCCATTGTGAATTTTCCTACACCGTCAAAGTTTAAAGCACCAGTAGTGACCCCTAAATATGATTGAAAGACAGATCATGTTCTTCATATAGAGCAATATCAAGCTGCCGTCGATATCTATGCTGTCCCCGACGAGATGAGATGCAGAGCGTTCTCAGGAACTCTTACTGGAGCTGCCCAGATATGGTACAACAATCTTCCTCGGGGTAAGATTTCAACTTTCTTTCAGTTAGCCGAGTTGTTCATCGGTAACTTCTGTTTTGGAGCAAAGCCAGTAAAATGAGTAGCACACCTGCTAAGTGTTAGACAAAAATCTGGTGAGAGTACTAGAGATTACATAACTCGTTTCAATAACGAGAAGCTGGAAGTTATAGATTACGAGGAGAAGACAGCAATCACCGCCTTGATGAGTGGGTTGTTGCCTAATAAATTGTATTACACCTTGGTGAAAGATCCACCTAAAACTATGTCAGAGTTGATGGCAAAAGATGCCAAAATCATGAATGCCGAGGAAGCTATGGCTGGAAAGAAGAATATAGATAAAGACACCAAGGTGGACATCGACAAGTCTAAAAATAAAGAGCATAAGGGCAATGGTGGCGACAAGCGTTCCAGAAATAATAAGTCATCATGGGAAGTCCTGAAGAAATTCGATAATTATACTCCCTTGAAAATGGGTATTAATCATGTCTTGGAAGAAATCAAGAATAGTGAGGAAGTAAAGTGGCCGAAGAAACTGAGGTCAGATCCTGATGCGAGGAATAGGGACAAATATTACGAGTTCCACAAAGATCATGGCCATATGACTAAAAATTGCATAGCTCTTCAGAACGAGATTGAAACACTCATCCGAAGAGGAAAGCTAGCAAAATATGTTGATCGGGGAGGTGAAAGAAGAAATAATGATCGAACTAGAGAGAGGTCTAGATCTCCTCGTCGAGCAGAGGAGAAAAAGAAGAGAGACCACGAAGATGATGCCGAGGATGACCCCAATCTTCCCAAGAAACCAAGGCAGCCAGAACGAGAGGTATTTTCCATACGTTTTGGGTCATTTGATTGTAATGTTATTACAGGAGGAGATGCAGGAGGAGGAGATCTTACGGCAGAAAGAAAAGCTTACCTCGGAGAGGCACAAGCTTGCTCGTATATTCAGTGAATAAATTTGGCCGAGGAGGATCGTCCGAGGAAGGTAAACAAAGAGAAGCTGGTTATTGGCTTTTCAAAAAATGACCTGGCAGGTGTTCTTTACCCTCAAGACGACCCTTTGGTGATCAAAATGAGGATGAAAGAAGTAGTGATTTCAAGGGTGCTGGTAGACAATGGCAGTTCAGCAGACATCATGTACTATTCATGCTTTGACAGTTTGAATTTAAAGTTATCTCAATTAGAGCCTTATCACAGACCTCTTCTGGGTTTTGCTGGCAAAAAAGTTTTTCCACTTGGGACGAATCAAGTTGGATATATTCATTAGAACTTGGCCTGCTTGTCAAACGGAAAGAATACGCTTCTTTGTGATGGATAAGAATGTGCAGTCAGCCTACAACATCATCATGGGAAGAGTTGGTTTATAGAAGTTCAAAGCAGTTCCATCTACAGTACATCAATGTTTAAAATTCCCAACAAATTTCAGAGTGGGAGTGGTGAAAGGTGATCAAAAAGTAGCTCGAGAATGCTATTATTCATCTGCCGAGCAAGAGGAACTTGAAGAATCAAGGAAAAAGACTACTACTTACCAGGTGGAGAAAAGTACGAAAATTGAAACACTTCATCCAAGAGATAAATCCCAACTTGTAATAGAACAAGTGGTAGAATTTACAGAAAATGTTATTCTGGACGACGAACACCCTGAACGAGTAACCCAGATAGGTTCATCGTTGGATGCTTCAATAAAACGGGAGTTGATAACTTTCTTGAGAAACAGAAAGAAAACTTTTGCGTGGAGTCATGAAGACATGCCAGGAATAGATACAAACTTCTTATGTCATGAGCTCAATGTGAATAAGGAGATCAAGCCTGTAAAACAGAGAAGAAGGGTATTTAGTCCCGAGAAGAATCAAGCTATTCAAGAGGAGGTCGACAAGCTCCAGAAAGCCCAATCCATTGAAGATGTGAAGTATCCAGACTGGTTGGCAAAATGTGGTGATGGTAAAAAAGAAAAACAATAAATGGAGAATGTGTGTTGATTTCACTGATCTTAACAAGGCTTGCCCAAAGGATCACTTCCCATTGCCCAGAATTGACCAACTAGTGGATGCTACCTCGGGGCACGAGCTACTCAGTTTCATGGATGCTTACTCTGGATACAACCAGATCAAAATGAAACCTGAAGACAGGGAAAGTACTTCTTTTATTACCCCTAGGGGAACTTATTGTTTTAATGTTATGCCTTTTGGTTTGAAAAATACAGGAGCGACATACCAGCAGATGATGAACAAGGTCTTTGCCGAACAAATCAGTTGCAATATGGAGGTCTATGTCGACGATATGCTGACAAAGATTAAGAAAGATGTTGATCATCTAGTTGACTTAGGTCAGACCTTTGATCAACTGGATAAATACCAGATGAAGCTCAACCCATCGAAGTGCACCTTTGGAGTACGAGAAGGAATGTTCCTCAGGTACATCATCAACCAGCGAGGCATTGAGGAAAATCCAGCAAAGATCAAAGCTCTTTTAGGGGGTCTATCTCCAACGACGAAAAAAGAAGTGCAGAGTCTTACAGGACGAGTTGCAGCGCTCAATAGATTTGTATCTCGAGCAACTGATAGGTGCCTTCCATTCTTCAAAACACTCCGAAAAACTTTCGAGTGGAATGATGAATGTGAAAAAGACTTTCAAGACTTGAAGAAATATCTGGGAACACCTCCATTGCTGTCCAGACCAGTGATGGGAGAAAAGTTGTACTTATACCTGGCAGTATCAGAAAATGCGGTTAGCTCGGCATTGATCAGATTGGAGAATGGAGTCCAAAAGCCAATTTATTACACAAGTAAGGCTTTCCGAGGTGCAGAGATCAGGTACCCAAAGTTGGAAAAATTAGCATTGGCATTAATTGAAGCAAGTAGACGAATGAGGCCATATTTCAAGGCCTATACCATTATCGTGTATACCGACATGCCATTAAGACAAGCCCTTCATAAACCAGAAAAGTCAGGGAGATTGATGTACTGGGCAATAGAGCTCGGTGAATATGATATTTTGTATGAGCCCAGATCATCCTTAAAAGGGCAAGCTGTAGCAGACTTTATAGCCGATTTTACATATCCTGATACCCCCGAGGAACAAAAGTTGCTCGCTGACCAACCTGTGGATGTTACAGGATCAACAGACATGAGTCCAGACCAACTCCGATTGGTAAAAGGGCTTGTGGATGTAGAAAGATCATCAAATTCAAACCCAGACCAACTCCGGTTGGTAAAAGGGCAAGAAGAGATGGTTGACGAAGAGCGAAAGATATCAAGGGAGGATGAAACAAAACAGCAAATATTTCATCGAGGAACGTTGTCAGATAAGAATTTTGAAGACGAGTTACCTACGTGGAGATTGTATGTAGATGGGTCATCTTGTACAACAGGTTGTGGAGTAGGGATTGTTTTGAACACCCCAGAAGAGATTGACGTGGAATATGCCTTACGATTCCAATTCAAAGCTTCCAATAATGAGGCTGAGTATGAATCCTTGATAACAGGTCTTAATTTAGCAAAGATTATGGAAGCACAACAAGTGATGGTATTCAGTGATTCTCAATTGATTATGAATCAGATAATGGGAACGTATGCAGTTAAAGGAGAACTAATGGTCAAATATCATGCAAAGGCGATGGAGTTGTTGGCAGAATTTGATGCCATTCAGTTAATCAGAATACCAAGAATGGAGAATGCACAAGCAGACGCATTGGCCCGACTAGCATCAGCTACTCGTACCGAGTTGTGAAGAACGATACCAATTGAGGTGTTAGAAAGTCGAAGCATAGATGAAGGCCTGACGATGAATGTTATTTCCTTTTATTTAGGACCATCTTGGATGGATCCCATCAGGGCATATGTCGAGGAAGGAGAATTACCGGAGGATAAGATCGTTGCCAATAAATTGAAGTTTAAAGCTGCTCGGTATGTACTAACTAATGGTGTTTTATATAGACGAGGAATTATGGCAGGTTTACAAAGATGTGCACATCTTTTCGAGGTGAAAGAATTGATTGAAGAGATCCATGAAGGGTCCTGTGGAGCCCATGTAGCAGGTCGAACACTTTTGCAAAGGGTGATGATGCAAGGATACTACTGGCCAACAATGAGGGCTGATTGTATAGCCTATGTTAAGAAGTGTGATAAATGCCAACATTTTTCCTCCATCCGATGAACTCCACAAGCATTGTTGACACCCATAACTTCCCCTTGGCATTTTGCCATGTGGGGAATGGATTTGGTTGGACCAGTTCCAACGACCGGAGGAAGATTCAAGTACCTCGTCATCGCAGTGGATTATTTTACTAAATGGGTAGAAGCTGAGCCTCTGATTGATATGACGTACGAGAAGGTGTACCAATTAGTTTGGAAGAACATCATCTGCCGATATGGTCTCCCTCATGCCTTCATCACAGATCATGGAACACAATTCGACAACGAGGAGTTTGTCGCCTATTGTCATCAGTCAAACATTTTGAAGGTCCATTCAGCACCAGGCCATCCTCAAAGCAATGGACAGACTGAAGTGACGAACAAAATATTATTAAATGGTTTGAAGAAGAGGTTAAATGAGGCTAAAGATAACTGGATTAATGAGCTACAATCAGTATTGTGGGCTTACCGAACAACTCCCCGAGCAGCAACTAGAGAATCACCATATATGCTGGCGTTTGGAAGTGAGGCTGTAATACCTGTCTAGTTGGGTCTTCCGACACATAGAGTGCTGAATTTCAATTCCCCAGTCAGTGATTTGATGAGAAGACTGGATTTGGATATGCTCGAGGAGGTTAGAGAAGAAGCAGCCATTAGGAATGCTGCATACCAACAACAAACAGCTTTGTTCTACAACAAGAGGGTGAAGAAATGCGATTTAAAGGAAGGAGATTACGTGCTAAAGAAGGTCATTCAGAAGCACAATAAATTGGAAGCAAATTGGCATGGACCTTACCGAGTTACAGAAGTTGTTCGACCAGGAACTTACCGAATAGCAACTTTAGAAGTAGAGGAATTCAAGAATGCTTGGAATGCTGAACACCTTCGCAAGTATTATCAGTGATGTAAAATGTACAGCAGGTCCATCAATATGAAAAAAACGATGATGTTTCACCATTTTTCTCTCCTTTTTTTGAAAGTTTTTCGGGGAATACTAGTGTTGTACACTACGCTGCTCGACAGAAAAAAGAAGACGATAGTTCAAACCCACGACCATCTCCGGTTGGTAAAAGGGCGAGAACAAACTATACTCCTTTGGTTAGGAGGCATACACTAGCGTGACCAACTCCGGTTGGTAAAATAACTAGTAGATGGTTTGAGCGTGATCAACTTCGGTTGGTAAAATAGCGAGAACACGATAGTTCAGACCCACGACCAACTCCGGTTGGTAAAAGGGCGAGAACACACTATACTCCTTTGGCTAGGAGGCATACACTAGCGTGACCAACTCCGGTTGGTAAAATAACTAGTGGAAACTAATAGTTCGAGAGTGATCAACTTTGTTTGGTAAAATAGCGAGAACAAACTATACTCCTTTGGTTAGGAGCCGTACACTAATGTGATAAACTTCGGTTGGTAAAAGAGTTAGTGGGCATGATAGTTCAAACCCATTACCAACCCCGGTTGGTAAAAGGGAAAGAAAAACATTCTTAAAAATGCCAATCTCGATTGGTTTGAAAACAAAATATTCTCTCAAATGCCAACTTATGTTGGTCGGGAAGTAAGTTATTACATAAAAGTTCATCGAAGAACAAATATTCCAAACTGAACCAAGTATAGTTGGTAGGGGATAAAAACCCACTAACTGTAGTTGGTCGACGAGGAAATTTAAACAACCTTGGTTGGTTGTAAGAAATTTTAACATTTTTTATACTCATTACTTTGTTATTAAGTGATCGAGCAACATTTTTTATACTTGTAATCTTTTATTACTAGATTGGTCGATGAACCACAAAGAATTGTTATGCAATCACAAATATAAAAGTGTTAGACAAGTACAAAACAATAGTAATACAGATTTGCAAACAAAAAATGAAAGTCTTTCATTAAAATTCAAAATAAATTACAAGTTACATATGTGTGCTAACTATTGCATTGAAAATCCTATTCTATTGGTTTTTTCCCCTCAGCCTTCGATACAGGTTCCTCGCCAGCAGGAGGATCATTTTATGTCTGAGGAGAATTGATAAAATTTAAGTCCTTCAACATTCTGACATTCATTACTGAAGGAGTATCCAAGAGATGCTCGGGACGAGATACTTCAATTTGAGAATGAAGATTTTAGTCACCAAGATATTTTGAAATTAAGCTCTGAGGAATGGCACGAGCTGGGATCCATTCCATGTCCAATTTATAGGGTGGTACAGGCAAGTCTAGTAGCCCAGGAGTATGATAATCCCACAGGTAGTGCCCCTGTTCGAGCTTCAGCACACCCAGGGAATTCAACCATCCCTGTTTATAACCTTCATTATTGGAATTTTCAATGCGAGCATCCAAGTGATAAAGCGCCTCATTATAGCCTGCATTCCAGAATTTGCGAGGTTGTTTATGGAATTGGAAAGTTAATCTTTCTAACTTCTCATGAAGGTTCCTGGCAAAAACATCCTTATTATTCAAAGCAGACTTCGTCGCAGTAAGTTGATCTTCCAAAGTCAGGATTTTCTTGGACATTTTAGACAAAGCCTGATCTTTTGCGTTCAACTGGTACACTTGAGTTTCCAATGTTGACAGAGTACGAGCTTCTTCAATACTACGAGGAGTTCTTGATCGACCCCGAGCAGCTGGAGTACTTCGTTCCTCGTTAACATCCTGGGCAGCTCTTCCTCGCCCATGAGAACCTCTTCCTCGTCCCCGGGCAGTAGGAAAAATACCAGACCTTCTTAAAGTATCCAATTCTTGCCTTAATTTGGCATTCTCAACCTCTAAGAATGAGAACCCTTCGTCGGAGACTGGTACCAAGGCAGTGGAAGATGAAGCTGCAGACTTATACTGTGCCAACTCTTTCTGCAAATTGTTGTTCTCTTGTTCCAGCAGCTCGGCGATCTGTCTGCAGGCCTCAACTTCACCTTTTAGGGTCCTCTCCCTGACATCATACCCAGCAATGAGTTTGTCATAGCCCTTCTCGGCAGAAAGATGTTGATATTTATTTTCATACCCCTCATGTAACAAGGCATTTGACTCCCTGTACTGATCCTTGAGATCTTCTAAAGTATATTAAAGCTCCTCGATCATATCATAGTAGGCCACGTTATTGGCCACTGCTCTATCAAGTAAGTCCTTCAGGTACCGATAAGATTCGATTTCTTGCTCTGAAGCACCATGACCAAGGATATCGGCAATTTCGGATGTACTGAGGTCTGTGTGACCAGCTTTATAATACTCATGGCATTACTGCATCAACTTTGTGTCGTTAGCAGACAAAAGATCCATCCTGGCCAGAAACTAATAGAGAAAGAAAAAGAAGATCAAGACAGAGTGCAGATAAAGAAGAGACAATCATATGGAAAGAAAGAACTCAAATTTTATTAGATCATAAGGCAAAAGTTACAAAGATCTGAGATACAAAGTACAAGTAAGGAGAAAAATAGAAAGATAGTACCGAACAACTTCACACCTTTTCCTTGTCTCCCAAGACTTTCTCGGGAGGCTGGGACGAGGAGCTTGGTTGCTTGGTGGGAACACTGATTTGATCGGCTGGAGTTGAGATTTGTTCAAGAGGAGCAGGTAAAGAAGAAATCTCCTCAGTAGATGTCTGGTTGGGTTGAGGAGCAAGGATTTGATCACCCACAATCATTGAAGATTCTCCAGATGCAGCTTCATCTTCATCTTCGTCTTCAATAACTGGAGGAGGACCAGGGAGATGTTGTTGAAATAGCTCGGAGTCCTCGCTCACCTTCAATTCCTGCAAGGCAGCAACCCAACCATCATGGAAGAATTTCAAACTTCCATAATTCACCTGGGTCATCATTACTGCTACCCCCTATCCCAATCTTTATCCTAACCAGTTCGAAAGGATTTCTTCACAGCTGTTTTTCTCTTCATCTTCTCCAAGGAGAGCTTCTCGGATAGAAGGTCCTCGGAGGCTTTCAGCTTGGCCTCCAACTCCTCCTTCTGACAATTTGCTTCGCGCAGAAGTGTCATCTCTTCCTCAGCTGATTTCAGCTTATTTTCAAGCTCCCCGAAAGTAGTGAGCTTCTCGGAGTATTTCTTGTTATCCCTCTCCAAATCCTTCACTTTGTTTCCCAACTGCACCTTTTCTGCTTCAGATGCAGCCAATTTCTTCTCCCATACACCTTTATCCTTGTTATACTTCTGACGGGATTCCTTCAGAGATTGGGCCAAACCCTGGAATGCATCCTCTACTCCAGACGAGGAGCTTGAAGCCTTGAGCGCTTCATCTTTCTTCACAATGGTGTTAAAACAACTCTCCAGCTGAAAAAAGAAGGTAGTGATGAGTTAATGCCGAGATACATATATTGATAGAAGGAAAAATTCAAGATAAAAAGAAACTTACTGAAGCAATGTGATGAGTAGCCAGGGATGTCAGCATATCCCTAGACATGTTTTCCTCGATGCCTTGGACTTCAGGAATAATCCAAGTTTTTACCGATCTCATTGCAGAGCTCGGGGGAATGACGGTTGGAACACGAGCTCCACTAGTTTGGAGCTGGGGAATGGCTTCAAAAAAACTAACCGAGGAGGATTTCTTCAATCTCCTCAGTGGAACTTCAGCAGTTTCAGCCAAAGAACCCTTGGTGGGGGAAATAGTGATCACTTCCACAGAAGAACTTTTCTTGATCGGAGCCATTGGAGGCTTCTCGGCAGCCTTCTGAACAGCAACAGAAGGAACAACATCAATTTTCTTGGTCCCCTTTGGGACTTCATCCTTGTTCCTCTTTCCATCCCCGGCAGAGGAAGTCTCCTCGAAGATAGCAGGAACTCTTCTCCTGCCCATCTTCTGACTTAGAGGAATATGAGATTCTGGTGAAGATTCCTCGGAAGCTGGCAATGGGTCACTAATGCTGACCACGGGACGAGCAGTAAAGGATGATGTGTAGCTCCTGTACTCCAACAAATATGAAGCAGACCTGATGTGCTCGTTTGCAACTCTCTGATGCAAACTCCAGATATGTTTCAATTGCTTTATATTAACTTCTGACTTTTTGGAGTTTTTCTCTTGCTGTCAACTGCAAATAAAAACATAGTGAAATATCAGTCATACATTTTGTCAAACACAATGAAATCATAATTTCAAAAAACAAAATAAGATGAAAGTAACCTATCCCATTGCCATATGGGGGGCATCTAGGAACCTCATATACTGCATCTCCAATCAAAGGGGCATGTTGCCAATTTTTTATTACTACCCCATGTTCAAAATAATCCCTGTTTGCATCAGGGAGATTGACTACTAAGGCTCTATTGAAAAACCTAGTTTTTAAATAAAAAACATTGTCTAAAATAACCCATCTGTAGCAGTACATAATCTCAGGAATTCCTATACGAGTTCCATGAGTTTGATTTAACCTATGTACCCCATTAACTATTCTCCATGTGTTGGGGGCTATTTTTGCAGGGACAACATCGAACTATTGACAGAACTCTAAACACAACAGATTTAATGGAAAAGAAAACCCACATTCAGCAATAAATAGGCTAGGGAACCAGTGGCCCTCAGCCAAATCAAAATAACTTGAAGGCTCAGAAAGAACCTCCAAAGTTACCCAAGAAGGAATAGAGAAGTCAGAGCGGAACTTCTCAAGAGATTCGATAATATAAACCATGGTGAATAAAAAGAAATGAAGAAGAAGGAAGAAAATCTTGCAGGAAAAAAGGAGATATGTTGACAAACAAACGAAGGAGGAAATGAACGCACAGGAGAGAGAAAAGCTTTAGAAAACTCGAAAGCAGAAATTGAAAAGGTAGAAGACGATGGGATTGCCTCTGAAGTTTAAATACCTTGCCTTGGGAAACGGCGATAGAAATGATTACAAAAAGGAAATATTACGCTACCGGCGGCTAAAAGGACAAAAAGGGCACGAAGATCGAAGCGCCTATAAAAATGCAAAAAGGCGGATTCTGCGAATTTGGAAGGAAATTTAAATACGAAGAAAAGGCTCCTAAAACCCAGGAAGGTCATTTAATATCGCCATATAACGAGAAAGAATGTTCCATACTCCTCAAAGTTCGAAATATGAAACATTAGGGGCTTCTGTTGACACCAAAATTAGTATGCTGATGTGGATGAATAATAAGAAGACACGTGTCAATCTATGTGGCACAATAGCAACGAGGAAGATTGTTTCCCCGACCAACATACTCACTCCGAGCAACAAGTATACTCCGAGGAACTCCAATGCTCCGAGGAACTTTTGGACGACGAGCAACTAAGGCGGTTCGAGCTGCACCTCGACCACAACATTAATTGTCAGATAATCAACAGTTCAACTATTCATTTAATGCTTATCATCTTGACTTGCACGTTTGAAGAACATTAAATGAATTACCCTTTCATATGTATATCATTTAATGAAACACTCTTTCATGTACAGCCTAAGGGCTATAAATACCTTGTATCACCCTCATTCAAAGGGACGGGAATTTCTTGATAGCACTTGTAATCGAGAATTCTAAAACACTCAGCAATAACATAACAGTGGACGTAGGCCATTCATATAAGGCTGAACCACTTTAAAATCTTTTGTCTTATTTATTTATCTGTGATTAAATAATTAGAGTAATCTAGTTTTTTACATCAACATGTGGTATGGATACTTAAACCGTATATGATGGTTTAATGTTTAATTATATGATTGGATCATATGGATGTATATATATTATACATGTGAATGATATATATACTTATTTGGTTAAGCATACCCCGCTCATGCTATCATTGGGAAGTTGCGTAGAGGGTGAGCATCCTGGCTAGAAAAGCAGGGTGTGGATATTGCCCAGGTCATAGTCGTCCTGTGTGTTATTATATGATATATATTTATTTTGGGATGAGACGTGGTGGGTATGTTTCGTCTCATTGCCGGTTAGGAGCTATGACCGCTTCCCGGGACGTCGTGTGCGTGAGTTTACCACGAGATGGGTGTCGTTTAGTCCCACCATGGTGGCCCCAGTATTCCTACGTGAGTCGGGCACTAGGAAGATGATATCATTGATGCAGTTTATCGGTGCTATATATAGCCGGGTATTTATTTGTGCATGGCCTTTGTACATCATATATGGTATGTATACATGGTCATGGGATTGGATGATGGTGTGTATATATATATGGTTAGAATGAAATGCCTATATATCTATTTATATATCCTATAGATGAAAGGATATAGAAACTTTGTGGAGTACATCTTGGATGATTATGATGTAACAGATTGATGGGGGTTGATGTATCGCATTTAAGGAATATTTCGGTTACATCATCCCAAGGGATATTTATATACATGTTTATACTTATTCCATTTCAGTTATTGTATTTTCAGTGACCCGACAGCTTATTCGGATCTACTTTCTGTATCACATTATGTTGTAGTTATTTATATCATTTTATTATAGCATTTTGTTATCATAGTTCTTTCCTGCATCTTTCTTTCCTTTATTCGTAGTGTTATAGTGTTGTGTCGTGGTATGGTGTATGTTTTAAATTATTTTAACATCTCGCTTATATGATATCGGGTAGTGAGTCCTATATTATATAGTACCGGCAGGTGATGTTGAGACTGGACCATCTGAAACTCCTGATTTAATATAGGATAGGGCAGGCCACCCGTTATTATTTTGAGCGGGGTGTTACAGATGGTATCAGAGCATTAGGTTCTAGAGTCCTTAGGATCTGTGTGAGTTTTTTGCATTCTTCCGTTAACGTTCTTGACATAAAGCCCTACAGTTAGGACTATTGTGTTCACTGCGTTGTTTTCTTCTGTGAAATATATTCACTTGATTAGCGTTCTGATAACAGTTGTTCTTGTTTCCTTTCAGACGTTGCCTAGATTTTGTCGTCTAAGAAAGGATAGGATTAGAAGTAAATACCCATGACATATTTTGGGTACGCTTTATTCGGGGGTATTTATTTTCCTCGATTCCGGAGGAGATTTCTAGCAGTGGTGTGAGGTGATTTATCGGCAGTTGACTAAGAAAGGAAAATTTACTCGAATGGAGAATCTTGGAGTTAGTAAGGTAAGTCCAAGGAGAGGTATATAGCGTAGTCTTGGGGAGGTTAGGTTGAGAAACCCGTTAACATTTGTTAGGAAACCTGATGTTGGTGATTCTTACCGAGGTGAGGTAGTTGTAGTTGTCCCAATATCAGGAGTATTGCCTTCTAGGAAGAGGGGGTAAGAATTTAGAGACTCGATTTCGTTGTGTAGGACTGAGGGAAGTTTCAGTAGTCGCCAACGTGTTTTATCCTTCAAAATGGTTAGGAAGGATTTTTGGGAAGTTGTTTCTCTTACGGAGAAATAGGTTTAGGAGTAATGATTGTCCTGGAGGAAGTAGAGGGTCCTGAATTGAGATCCTTGGATGAGGTGAAACCATTAGATTATGAAAGTATAAGGTAGAGTACCTTTCTTTGGGTTTAAGTCATACTTTGTGCGATACCGGGAACGTCGAGAGTTATAATATTGAATTCCGAAGGTGAGGAATGTCAAGGTTCGTTGAATAGTGAGTATAAGACTTTTATCTTATGGGCAGGTAGGGCATGTCATTATAGTGCGCCTAAGAGGGGAGATGTATATTGTGGAAAGGCGTTAATGTAATGTAAAGAAGTTTTTGATTTGTGAGATTCAAAATTTAGTAGGTGTATGTTGAGCAGATAATTTAGCTCATAGATGTGCTAGTTTTGAGAACTAGGTATTGGTTATAGTGTTGTATTTGTTGAGACCTTGTGTCCTAAACATAAGGTGTTTGTTTGGCGTGTCGGAAGACGCATAATTTATTTATATTATTTATTGTTGTATAGGCCTTCGGGCAGTATTTAAAATATGAAAATCTTTTTATAAAAACCTTAGCTCTAGTTCAACTAACCTCAATCCCCGACCTAGCTACACAGTAGTGTATTGGGAGGGTTCCTTGTTTGGATTTCACTTGCGAGACCTCCCCCGCACGAAAGTGGCTAGTGTCAGGAATTGAGGAGAGTTCAACCATTGGTATTTTTCAAACTTTCATATAATTAAAATGTTATTATAGATTATATTTGTGATAGTTATGTTACGATTTGAGGCTAATGGATCCTGATTATAATTCTACCAGTGGAAACTCGGGTACGGGGTGTATGGGCACCTCGGGGTAGTTATTCATTTTAAAAATCTATATGGTTCGACATGAGAACTAGAAAGGATCGGCATAGTGATCCTGAGGGTTGATGTAAGGACTAGATGAGATTGAGGTCCTAGTCATGTCTTAAATTTCGCGGGCGAAATTCTTGTAAGGGGGGAAGATTGTAACACCCCATGATTTTTTAGACTGAGAAATTAAATTTCGGAATATAAAATTTAATTATATAGGAGAATTTTAAATTTGGGAATTTAAGTCCAAAAATATAGGACATTGTAAAGTATTCCGGGTGAAGATTTTGAGGGTACCATTGATCCCGGAAGGGTCGAGATAGTCAAAATGACTGTAGTTGAGTTTTATTTCGGGTGCAGAATATTTTTTTAGTCAGTTGACTCGAATTGGAGTAAATGAGTCATTAAAAGTGTGTATTAGCATTTAAAATTGGGTTTATTGTTTTAAAGGATTTAAGGATTATGGATAAAGCCTTCTCATTTGAGAAAAAGAGAGAAAGAGAAAGAAAAGAGAAAGAAGAAGAAAAGAAAGGAGAGAGGGAGAAAAGCTTGGAGATTTCCGGCCTAATCGCGACACCGAGGACGATCCAACCTCTACAAAATCGAGGCAAGCATTTAATCTTGCTAAATAAGTCATTTGTGTATTTTATTTCATAATTTGTGGGTTAAAGAAATGGTTTTTGGGTATGAACATCAAAACCTAAATTTTGGTTCAAATCTTGAAATTGAAGATTTTAATTGGTTTTGAGGGATATAAATTGATGAGGTTAAATTTAGGATGTGTTTTGATGTTGGAAATTATGTTGGGATTCAATATTAAGGGTTAGAAGTAGTATAGATCGAATTTTGGGGAATTTTGGGTTATAGAAAAACAACCATTTTCGTGGCTTTCTGAACTGGCCGAATCGATTCGCCCCCACCGAATCGATTCGCCAGGTTGTAGAAGCCTCAGGTCTTTAGGACCGAATCGAGTCTACCCTAGTGAATCGATTCATAGGGTTGCGTAATCTCAGGTTCCCTGGACCGAATCGATTCGGATGGGCCGAATCGATTGGCTGTTGGGCCAAATCGATTCGGAGAGGGTGAATCGATTCAGAAACAGAGCATTTTGAGGAATTTTCTCTTTAGTGAATTCAAACCCTTTTTGGTTGGATTTATTGATTTGGGGGTCTTCTCCTAAGATGTAAGAGATATGTTCTTGGATACATATAAGGGGTTTCCCACATATTAGGATTTTGAGGACTCCTTAGGGTAATTTGGGAGAAATGTATTCGTGTATGTATTGGAGTTGCATATGGTGATTGTGGGGAAACCTCATAGAGGTTGGGAATACCAATTAGAGAAAAAGGTATAAATATGACGTGAGGTTGAGAACTCTTAGAGATTGAGAGATCTCATATCATTAGAAATTTTTAAATTAAGGAACAATAGGTAACCCAATAGGGGTAAGGGTTCATGAAATTAATCGAACCATAGGTAAAATTGGGAACGTCTTGGGGATCGTACTATCAACTAGAATAGACGGTAGAATAATTCTAGTTAGGATAGTTTACACATAATTAGGTGGAAATAATCACATGGGATTCCAATACTTGAGACAAAGTGGAATAAGTTGAGGTTTGTAGACTTTTTGGTTAGGGGTATACCTTTAGTCAAAATTCGTATTGAGGTATTGATTTGCTCTCGGATATAGATGGTATGTGTAGTAAGGGTTTCCTACACAAAATTTTGGGTGATAACCTTAATGTAGTATATATAAGTATATATATATACATATGATTTTTGGGAGACTATTCATCATAGGAAAAATGATTGAATATGTTTCAAGTGAGAGATTATATTCACATATCGAGGTAAAATTTAGAGGAAATTGTGGTGACGACTTGTATTTCGAGAATTATGTATACTTATAGCCGAGTTTATATATCTCATACTTATGAACGAGAATTAGTTGTATATAAAAATATGTGAATATATGTTTATATATCTATATAGATATGAAAATATGGATATATTTATGTTGTGGACATATGTGGTATGGATACTTAAATCGTATATGATGGTTTAATGTTTAATTATATGATTGGATCATATGGATGTATATATATTATGCATGTGAATGATAATATACTTATTTGGTTAATCATACCCCGCTCATGCTATCATTTGGAAGTTGCGTAGAGGGTGAGAATCCTGGCTAGAAAAGCAGGGTGTGGATATCGCCCAGGTCATAGTCGTCATGTGTGTTATTATATGATATATATTTATTTTGGGATGAGACGTGGTGGGTATGTTTCGTCTCATTGCCGGTTAGGAGCTATGAGCGCTTCCCGGGACGTCGTGTGCGTGAGTTTACCACGAGATGGGTGTCGTTTAGTCCCACCATGGTCGCCCCAGTATTGCTACGTGAGTCAGGCACTGGGAAGATGATATCATTGATGCAGTTTATCGGTGCTATATATAGCCGGGTATTTATTTGTGCATGTCCTTTGTATATCATATAAGGTATGTATACATGGTCATGGGATTGGATGATGGTGTGTATATATATATGGTTAGAATGAAATGCCTATATATCTATTTATATATCCTATAGATGAAAGGATATAGAAACTTTATGGAGTACATCTTGGATGATTATGATGTACTAGATTGATAGGGGTTGATGTATCGCATTTAAGCAATATTTAGGTTACATCATCCCAAGGGATATTTATATACATGTTTATAGTTATTCCATTTCAGTTATTGTATTTGCTGTGACCTGACAGCTTTTCGGATCTACTTTTTGTATCACATTCTGTTGTAGTTATTTATAGCATTTCGTTATCATAGTTCTTTCCTGCATCTTTCTTTCCTTTATTCGTAGTGTTATAGTGCTGTGTCGTGGTATGTTGAATGTTTTAAATTATTTTAACATCTCGCTTATATGATATCGGGTAGTTAGTCCTATATTATATAGTACCAGGAGGTGATGTTGAGACTGGACCATCTGAAACTCCTGATTTAGTATAGTATAGGGCAGGCCACCCGTTATTATTTTGAGCGGGGTGTTACAGATGGTATCAGAGCATCAGGTTCTAGAGTCCTTAGGATCTGTGCGAGTTTTCTGCATTCTTCCGTTAACGTTCTTGACATAAAGCCCTACAGTTAGGACTGTTGTGTTCACTGCATTGTTTTCTTCTGTGAAGTATATTCACTTGATTGGCGTTTTGATAACAGTTGTTCTTGTTTCGTTTCATACGTCGCCTAGATTTTGTCGTCTAAGAAAGGATAGGATTAGAAGTACAATACCCATGGCATATTTTGGGTACGCTTTATTCGGGGATATTTCTTTTCCTCGATTCCGGAGGTGATTTCTAGCAGTGGTGTGAGGTGATTTATCGGCAGTTGACTAAGAAAGGAAAATTTACTCGAATGGCGAATCTTGGACTTAGTAAGGTAAGTCCGACGAGAGGTATGTAGCGTAGTCTTGGGGAGGTTAGGTTGAGAAACCCATTAACCTTTGTTAGGAAAACTGATGTTGGTGATTCTTACCGAGGTGAGGTTAGTGTAGTTGTCCAATATCAGGAGTATTGCCTTCTAGGAAGAGGGGGTAAGAATTTGGAGACTCGGTTTCATTGTGTAGGACTGAGGGAAGTTTCAGTAGTCGCCATCGTGTTTTATCCTTCAAAATGGTTAGGAAGGATTTTGGGGAAGATGTTTCTCTTAGGGAGAAATAGGTTTAGGTGTAATGATTGTCCTGGAGGAAGTAGAGGGTCCTGAATTGAGATTCATGGATGAGGTGAAACCATTAGGTTATGGAAGTATAAGGTAGAGTACTTTTCTTTGGGTTTAAGTCTTACTTTGTGCGATACCGGGAACGTCGAGAGTTATAATATTGAATTCCGGAGGTGAGGAATGTCAAGGTTCGCTGAATAGTGATTCTAAGACTTTTTTCTTATGGGCAGGTAGGGCATGTGATTATAGTGCGCCTAAGAGGGGAGATGTATATTGTGGAAAGGCGTTAATGTAATGTAAAGAAGTTTTTGATTTGTGAGATTCAAAATTTAGTAGGTGTATGTTGAGCGGATAATTTAGCTCATAGATGTGCTAGTTTTGAGAACTAGGTATTGGTTATAGTGTTGTATTTGTTGAGACCTTGTGTCCTAAATATAAGGTGTTTGTTTGGCATGTCGAAAGACGCGGAATTTATTTATATTATTTATTATTGTATAGGCCTTCGGGCAGTATTTAAAATATGAAAATCTTTTTATAAAAACCTTAGCCCTAGTTCAACTAACCTCAATCCCCGACCTAGCTACACAGTAGTGTATTGGGAGGGTTCCTTGTTTGGATTTCGCTTGCGAGACCTCCCCCGTACGAAAGTGGCTAGTGTCAGGAATTGAGGAGAGTTCAACCATTGGTATTTTTCAAACTTTCATATAATTAAAATGTTATTATAGATTATATTTGTGATAGTTATGTTACGATTTGAGGCTAATGGAGCCTGATTATAATTCTACGAGTGGAAACTCGGGTACAGGGTGTATGGGCGCCCCGGGGTAGTTTTTCATTTTAAAAATCTATATGGTTCATCATGAGAACTAGAAAGGATCGGCATAGTGATCCTGAGGGTTGATGTAAGGACTAGATGAGATTGAGGTCCTTGGCATGTCTTAAATTTTGCGGGCGAAATTCTCGTAAGGGGGGGAGATTGTAACACCCCATGATTTTTTAGACTGAGAAATTAAATTTTGGGAAAATAAAATTTAATTAAATCGAAGAATTTTAAATTTGGTAATTTAAGTCCAAAAATATAGGACGTTGTAAAGTATTCCGGATGAAGATTTTGAGGGTACCATTGATCCCGGAAGGGTCGAGATAGTCAAAATGACTGTAGTTGAGTTTTATTTCGGCTCCAGAATATTTTTAAGTCAGTTGACTCGAATTGGAGTAAACGAGTCATTTAAAGTGTGTATTAACATGTAAAATTGGGTTTATTGTTTTGAAGGATTTAAGGCTTACGGATAAAGCCTTCTCATTTGAGAAAAAGAGAGAAAGAGAAAGAAGAAGAAAAGAAAGGAGAGAGGGAGAAAAACTTGGAGATTTCCGGCCTAATCGCGACATCGAGGACGATCCAACCTCTACAAAATCGAGGCAAGTGTTTAATCTTGATAAATAAGTCAGCTGTGTATTTTATTTCATAATTTGTGGGTTAAAGAAATGGTTTTTGGGTATGAACATCAAAACCTAAATTTTGGTTCAAATCTTGAAATTGAAGATTTTAATTGGGTTTAAGGGATATAAATTGATGAGATTTAATTTAGGATGTGTTTTGATGTTGGAAATTATGTTGGGATTGAAGATTAAGGATTGGAATTAGTATAAATCGAATTTTGGGGAATTTTGGGTTATAGAAAAACAGCCATTTTTGTGGCTTTCTGAACTGGCCGAATCGATTCGCCAGGTTGCAAAAGCCTCAGGTCTTTAGGACCGAATCGATTCTCCCCTAGTGAATCAATTTGGAGGGTTGCAGAATTTCAGGTTCCCTGGACCGAATCGATTCGGATGGGCCGAATCGATTCGCTGTTGGACCAAATCGATTCGGAGAGGGCGAATCGATTCAGAAACACAGCATTTAGAGGAATTTTCTCTTTAGTGAATTCAAACCCTTTTTGGTTGGATTTATTGATTTGGGGGTCTTCTCTTAAGATGTAAGAGATATGTTCTTGGATACATATAAGGGGTTTCCCACATATTAGGATTTTGAAGACTCCTTAGGGTAATTTGGGAGAAATGTATTCGTGTATGTATTGGAGTTGCATATGGTGATTGTGGGGAAACCTCATAGAGGTTGGGAATACCAATTAGAGAAAAAGGTATAAATATGACGTGAGGTTGAGAACTCTTAGAGAGTGAGAGGTCTCATATCATTAGAAACGTTTAAATTAAGGAACAATAGGTAACCCGATAGGGGTAAGGGTTCATGAAATTAATTAAACCATAGGTAAAATTGGGAACGGCTTGGGGATCGTACTATCAACTAGAATAGAAGGTAGTATAATTCTAGTTAGGATAGTTTACACATAATTAGGTGGAAATAATCACATGGGATTCCAATACTTGAGACAAAGTGGAATAAGTTGAGGTTTGTAGACTTTTTGGTTAGGGGTATACCTTTAGTCAAAACTGGTATTGAGGTATTGATTTGCTCTCGGATATAGATGGTATGTGTAATAAGGGTTTCCTGCACAAAATTTTGGGTGATAACCTTAATGTAGTATATATAAGTTTATATATATACATATGATTTTTGAGAGACTATTCATCATAGAAAAAATGATTGAATATGTTTCAAGTGAGAGATTATATTCACATATCGAGGTAAAATTTAAAGGAAATTGTGGTGACGACTTGTATATCGAGAATTATGTATACTTATAGCCTAGTTTATATATCTCATACTTATGAACGAGAATTAGTTTTATATAAAGATATGTGAATATATGTTTATATATCTATATAGATGTGAAAATATGGATATATTTATGTTGTGGACATATGTGGTATGGATACTTAAATCGTATATGATGGTTTAATGTTTAATTATATGATTGGATCATATGGATGTATATATATTATGCATGTGAATGATATATATACTTATTTGGTTAAGCATACCCCGCTCATGCTATCATTGGGAAGTTGTGCGCATAGAGGGTGAGCATCCTGGCTAGAAAAGCAGGGTGTGGATATTCCCCAAGTCATAGTCGTCATGTGCGTTATTATAGGATATATATTTATTTTGGGATGAGACGTGGTGGGTATGTTTCATCTCATTGCCGGTTAGGAGCCATCACCGCTTCCCGGGACGTCGTGTGCGTGAGTTTACCACGAGATGGGTGTCGTTTAGTCCCACCTTGGTGGCCCCAGTATTACTACGTGAGTCGGGCACTGGGAAGATGATAGAATTGATGCAGTTTATCGGTGCTATATATAGCTGGGTATTTATTTGTGCTTGGTCTTTATACATCATATATGGTATGTATACATGGTCATGGGATTGGATGATGGTGTGTATATATATATGGTTAGAATGAAATGCCTATATATATATTTATATACCCTATAGATGAAAGGATATAGAAACTTTGTGGAGTACATCTTGGATGATTATGATGTACTAGATTGATGGGGGTTGATGTACCACATTTAAGGAATATTTCGGTTACATCATCCCAAGGGATATTTATATACATGTTTATACTTATTCCATTTCAGTTATTATATTTGCTATGACCCGACAACTTATTCGGGTCTACTTTTTGTATCACATTCTGTTTTAGTTATTTATATCATTTTATTATAGCATTCCGTTATCATAGTTCTTTCCTTCATCTTTATTTCCTTTATTCGTAGTGTTATAGTGCTGTGTCGTGGTATGTTGTATGTTTTAAATTATTTTAACATCTCGCTTATATGATATCGGGTAGTTAGTCCTATATTATATAGTACCGAAAGTTGATGTTGAGACTGGACCATCTGAAACTCCTGATTTAATATAGTATAGGGCTGGACACCCGTTATTATTTTGAGCGGGGTGTTACAAAACTTTCTTTATTAAAACAAAGTCCCTAAAGTTTCATAAAATTATATTTTCTACCCCAAAACTTATCACTTAGCTTAGGATGTGCCATAAAATCTCAATTTGACTCATTTTTCCGTTGATTCTTCAAATTTAAAAACGGGCTTTGTTATATTAAGAACTCGAAATATCATATATGTAATAATATTTCATTGTTAGATAGTAAGTGTGACGAAATTAAAAGAAGACAATTATATATTGGCATAAGAAAATGGGATCATTACATCCTACCCTCCTTATAAAAAGTTTGGTCCCCAAACTTTACTTACATTAATTTCCAAAAAGGTATGGATATCACTCTTTTATTTTATCTTCCCGCTCCCATGTTGCTTCTTCAACAGAATGATTCCGCCATAATACTTTGACTAATGGAACAACCTTGGTTCGTAATATTTTATCTTTATGGTCCAAGATTTCCACTAGATGCTCAATGTATGTCAAATCTTGTCTAACTTGAAAAGGCTCGTGACTTAAGATATGTGATGGGTTAGGGGTGTATTTCTTCATCATTGAAACATGAAACACATTATGCACACTCAAGAGTTCAGGGGGTAAGGCTATTCTATACGCAACAACACCTACCCTTTCAAGGATTTCAAAAGGCCCTATGTATCTTAGACTTAACTTTTATTTCTTCCTAAATTGAATTACTCCCTTTGTCAGTGATAATCGTAAGAAGACATAATCTCCTCTTTGGAATTCTAACGGTCGGCGTCGATTGTCAACGTAACTCTTTTGACGGCTTTGAGCAATTTAAAGTCGGTCTTGTATCAATTTCACTTTCTCTATTGTGATCTGAATCAATTCTAGTCACAACAATTTTCTTCCTCCAACTTCTTCCCAACATGAAGGAAAAAGACACCTTCTACCATATAGTGCCTCATACAGAGCCATTTGAATACTTGTTTGATAGCTATTATTATATGCAAATTCCACTAACGGTAAATGATCGTCCCAATCCCCCTTCAAATCAAGTACACATGCCCTAAGCATATGCTTTAAGGTTTGTATGGTTCTCTCAGATTGTCCGTCTATTTGAGGATGAAAAGAGGTGATGAAATTCAATTTTGTTCCCATGGCTACTTGTAGGCTTTTCCAAAAGAGAGACACGAATCTAGGATCACGATCATAAATAATTGAAACTGGGGTTCCATAAAGCTTAATAATTTCTCGTATATACAATTTAGATAACTTTTCTAAGGAAACGGTAATATTAATGGCAAGAAAATGAGAAGATATAGTTAACCTATCAATAATTACCCAAATGGAATCATTACCATTGGAACTCCTTGGTAGCCCTGTCACAAAATCCATGGTAATATGTTCCCATTTCCACTCAGGGATAGGTAAAGGTTGTAATAATCCTAATGGTTTTTGATGTTCAGCTTTTACTTGTTGACATATCAAACACTGAGATCAAACTTTGCAATGTTCCTTTTCATGTTATTTCACTAAAACACTTCTCAGAGATCTCTATACATCTTGGTATTTCCGGGATGAACTGTGAATCTCGAGTAATGACCTTCCTCCAAAATCTGCCTCTTTAGTTGGGCATCACCCGGTTTACACACTCTATTTCTAATATTTAATATATCATCTCGTATCACGAATTTAATTCTCCTCCCTTAAATTATCTCTTCTTTAATCTTCTTCAGTTGTGGGTCATGCACTTATGCAACTTTAATTATTTCCATCAACGTAGGTTGTATTTGTAAGTTTGCAATTATTCTTCCTTCGCTATAAATAAGTAAATCTATTTCCATACTTCTCAAATCTTTCAATAGAGCTTCCTAGCTGGTAATAAGACATGCTAAATTTGGTGTAGACTTTCTACTCAAAGCGTCGGCAACTACATTAGCTTTCCGCGGGTGATAGTGAATATTTACATCATAATCCTTCATCAATTCTAACCACCTCCTTCGTCTCATGTTCAATTCCTTCTGAGTAAAGATATATTTCAAACTCTTATGATCGGTATAAATCTCACAAGTCTCACCATACAAATAATGTCTCCAAATCTTAAAAGCAAAAATTACCGCTGTTAATTCTAAGTCATGGGTTGGATAATTTTTGCTCATGTGGTTTTAACTGTCTCGAGGCATAAGTTACTACTTTTCCATTTTTCATTAGAACACATCCCAAACCATTTTTAGAAGCATCACTATAAATCACAAATCCTCATGTATCGGAAGAAATAGTCAAAATTGGGGCAGTTACTAATCGATTTTTAAGTTTTTGAAAACTATTCTCAACTTCCTCAGACCATTCATATTTCACCCTCTTTTGCGTTAACCTAGACAGAGGTCTGGAAATACTAGAAAATCCGTCAACAAATCTTCGATAATATCCTTCTAATCCTAGGAAACTACGAATCTCCATTACATTAGTTGGTCTTGGCCAATCTAGTATAACCTCGATCTTTTGAGGATCAACCGACAGTCCCTCCTTGGATATGACATGTCCTAGAAAAGAATCACTAGGCATCCAAAATTCACACTTCTTTAATTTTGCATATAATTTATCTTTCCTAAGGATTTGTAATACTATCTCCAAATGCTTCTCGTGTTCTTCAATACCTTTGGAATAAATAAGGATGTCATCAATGAAAACAACCACGCACTGATCCAGATATTTCCTAAACACTCTATTCATCATATCCATAAAAGCAGCTGGTGCATTAGTTAATCCAAATGGCATCACAAGAAATTCATAGTGACCATATCTAGTACGAAAAGCTAATTTCAAAATATCCTCTTCCTTATTCTTCAATTGGTGATAGCCTCACCTAAGGTCAATCTTAGAAAATACTTGCGCACCTTGCAGTTGGTCAAACAAATCATCTATACAAGGTAAGGGGTATTTATTCTTAATGGTCACCTTATTTAGTTCACGATAATCTATACATAACCTCATTGTCCCATCCTTCTTTTTAACAAATAACACTGGCAAGGAATCCTTGACATCCCTTCTTAAGAAAACTACAAGCCTGCATTGCAAAGATAATACGCATGGGAGATAAGATGCTAGTTCCTTCAAAACTGAATTCTGGTTAGTTAGGAATTTGGAAAATAACTCTCTTCTCAAAACAATCCACCCTAGCATGATATGATGCTAACCAATCCATCCATAAAATGACTTCAAAATCTCTTATGTCTAAAACTATCAAATCAGCGAATAGTTTATGACTACTGACATTTATAGGGCAAGACTTATATACTAATGTTCCCGTCAATAACTCACCCGAAGTAGTAGAAATGTGTATGATATGATTCAAGGATTCAGGAATATTAGGAAAGAGATTAACAAAACGCATAGACACAAATGAATTGGTAGAACCAGGATCTATTAAAACTTGAAAAGGTTGTGCACATATAGAAAGTGTACTTGACACTACTACATTAGAAGCCTTTGCATCAGAATGATTAAAAACTCTACCCTGTCTGCCCTCATCCTTATTGTCATTAGAAGTGTTTGTTTTCGCCTTCCCTTTGTTAGGTTAATCTCGCATTTTGTGTCCCTTTTGGCCACAGGCAAAGCAACTGCCCGTCTCTAGGTAACATGGTCGCCCTCTATGAGTATTACCACAGCTTTGGCATTTATCAACATTAAAGGGTTTGTTTACTAAAGGTTGTCCCATATTAGGTATAGTCCTAAAGGGTTTGTTATTAGGGTTCCTTTCTCTTTGTTCTCCAAACTTCTTCTTCCCCTCTTTAACCTGATTATATTCTTCACTATCCTTCTCAGCTATTATTGCCCTAGCCACCACGTCATTATTTGATGTCAACTTCAGGATGGAAATGATGCTATGAATATTTAACCTTAACCCACATTCAAACTTCTTGGCTCTTAAAATATCGGTTATCACAACATGAGGTGCAAAACGGGATAACTCAGTAAACTTTGCCTCGTATTGCCTAATAGTCACATTTCCTTGAACCAGACTCATGAAGTCAGCTGCTTTTTGGTCTTGCATTGTTCCAGGAAAGTATTTCTCGTAGAAGATCATTAAGAAGTCATTCCAACCTATGGGATTATTCCTTTCCCCATGTATTCTCTTAGTCATTCTCCACCAATGTTCAGCTTCACCTTCTAATATGAATGTTCCAAATGAAAATCATTGTTCATCTCTACGCTTAAGAACATCAAACATCTTTTCCATTTTCATCACCCAATTTTCTTCTTCAGTGGGGTTAGGAGTACCTTTAAAAGACGGCAGATTCAACTTCTTGAACTGTTCAATAGTACAACTACTTAGTTCAACATTCCTTGGTGCTCCATTATTCACCTGATGCTCCACAATTCTTGCTAGACTTTCAATTGCCTTGTATGCACCTTCTAGTCCTTCCATACTCGAACCACTAGTTCTTGGAGTTGATCTTGCCTTCGTTATTTTTTACAGTCATAGCCAAACATAAGATGTATTATACTAACCCAAGATTGCAATTTATAAGAACAATGATATATAAATAATCATATATGTAGTGTAAGACATGTGGAGGGTTATCACATAAGTCGGATATTTAATCCTGTATCCTATCTATGGAAACTCAAAATCTATAACGTTCATAACTTATGTTAAGTAGTCTACAGGTTCATAACTTATGCTCTGATACCGCCTCTGTCACGACCCCGTCCCAAATAGTAGTGGGGAACGAGTGTCTTGACATTCCACCAAGGCAACAAATATTCCGACTAAAATTATTTCCTAAATTAAATGCAGAGAAAATACAATTACATGGTTATGAATCATAAATTACTGAAATTTAAGGAATTACGTCATCAGAGCTTTCTAAAAGGAAACTTCATTTATATTACAAGTAACAACTAGTTACAACTTAAAATGAAATTTAAAACTTATTACAAGGGAGCCAAACAGGCTCTATATGATAGAACAACTTTTTACTTAAAATAACAAAAAGAGCTCTAAAAGCTGGATCTTCCATATTGTCCTTTTACGTTCCCTCCAAGCCTACTTATTTCCTGAAAAATGGTTAGTCATACAACATCAGCTAAAAGATGAGTGAAGTTTAATCTCTAGACATTCCAGGGTTTTCAGAAAATAGAGACATATTCAAGTCAACAGAGAAGGCATATACATATATGGATAGGAACATGCAGTAAATAGATACATATTTTGAAACGAAAGTATATATATCACAATTAGATAGCTCGGAATAAAACGAATGCCACAAATCAAATTTGATATCTTACTCTTTCAATCATATCATTTTAATGTCCAAGTACACTCTAATACCGTGTTCTTCTACCGTATCATACCCTGGTAGTTGAGGGCCAATCGAACATGTTCGTCACAACGCCTTATTTAGGGCACACAAGTGATAACCCTGCTGGGAAGGTCAGTCAGTAAAGAGGTCCCTTAGGCCAAATCTTATTTCCAATATTCAATATCATTTTCAATACTCATGTTAATCGGTATGCCTATATGGAGAAATATAAACATATCACAATGAATCAATCATCGGTACCAAATGAATTTTGAGAATAAAAGAAGTTCACAAAACACATAGTTTGCATAATATCATATAATTGAAATGTGCAAGAAATGACATAGAGTACTCACCCAATATGGATGTCAAATTTACTGGTATTGAGTCTCCAATCTCACGTTAATCTGATAAAGATTTAAGTACACGTTCTAAGGTCTAGTTTATACTATACTCTAATAAAACCTTATTCTTTTAAAGGATTACTGAATCCCGATTTGTCAACTTTTAAAACTCACTGATCATAATTGAAGAACTCAATTCATAGTCTTTCCTCATCAGTCGGTTCCCAGTAGAGATGGAGGGTTACAGGGGCACCACTTAAATACCATCTCATCTAGACATAACATTTTCGAATTCATTCCTAGTAGAGATGGAGGGTCACAGGGGCATCACTTTAATACCATCTCATCTAGACATAACTTCACCGGGCCTGTCTTTGGAATTACTTAAATGGGATTCCATAATAACGAGTAATTTATTTAAAAACAATCATTTTATTTAAAAGCGTATAATTTCAAACAAGTTTATAAAATAAACTTGGATTTGTTCTAAATTTTAAGTTTTGATTAGTGAATCCTTTAGTGTATTTTACGAGCATAACTAGTAAGTAAAGCTATAAAACAATAAATTAAAATTATAAAGATGTATTATAAGATTACCTTAAGATGAATATCCCTAGGAACTTCTTCTTAAACGTTTCCAGGCTTTTTCTCACTACTTCTATCTATAATTCTCAAGGAATTTGGTGTGAGTTTCAAATGATCCCCAAAGGCCCTATTTATTGTTTTCCAAAGATATCGCGGCATTGACACATCTCCATGCTGACCAAGCTTTTACAATGGCGAGTCAGCGTTGACATGTCGTGTAACGAAGGCGTCTTGCAGTCTTATTTCACTGGACTGTGACATGTGCTTTAGCTTCTCTTCTAACGACGACACGTGTTTTGGCTTCTCCTCTAATGACAACACATGTACGGTGGAGGTGTCAAAACCGAGCACGAGGTGGAAAGGTATTAAGGGTATAAGGGTCATTTTGCTCCTGAAGGGCATTTTGGTAACTTCACACCATATATTCTCAATATTTCTTATAGGTCCCTGAAAATATTTTATTTATGAAAAGGCCCCTTTTTATTTTTCATTTTGGTCCCTGAAACTTTCTTTATTAAAACAAAGTCCCAAAAGTTTCATAAAATTATGTTTTCTACCCCAAAACTTATCACTTAGCTTAGGATGTGCCATAAAATCTCAATTTGACTCATTTTACTGTTGATTCTTCAAATTTAAAAATGGTCTTTGTTATATTAAGAACTCGAAATATCATATATGTAATAATATATCCTTATTAGATAGTAAGTGTGATGAAATTAAAAGAAGACAATTATATATTGGCATAAGAAAATGGGATCATTACACTGCAGTTCATCGGGAATGGTTGGTTGTTGATGATTGGAAAAACATGGAATGGAGGTCCAGGCTGCTTCTTGCTTTGGGGAGCGAGAACTCTTTTGATGCATTCGAGCCGGTTGCGGATGAGCGGACCTTACTGCGGGAGCCGTCGCGTCAACGCTCTTCGAGGGTGGTAAACCCTAGCGGTTATGTAAGTAAAATGACTTTTATCATTATTTTTTGGTGATTTTCCCTTTTTTCTTAGATTTTGACAAGGATTTCTTCTTTTGGCAGTCTGATGTTTCTTTGTCGAAAATGCGTGCCCGCTGGACGACAGCACTTAAGGATGTCTTGGAGCATCTTCCACCAATGGTGCATTAGGTGGTATCCTCACCAGGCTTTGGGAGGTCGGCGTATGTTCTAGATGACATGCCTAGTTCGACGACGGTCTTATGTGCTTTTGGGGGAGGTGGTGGGGCACTACCCACACCTTTCATTTTGGCTTCGGGGAGATGCATGTGTCTCCCATAGATATGCAGCAACTGCTGGGGCTGGATTGTGATGGAGAGAAGATAGAGGTGGATCTTTCTTTGAGGGTGAGGCCGGAGGTGGTGCGCATGGAGCTTAGTGATGTGGGGATTTTAGTGTCTGGGGAATCCTTCTATCTGTCACTGCTGAAGGATGTTTTATTGGGTAGAGTGATCGATGTGGAGGATGGGTTGCAGGTGAGACAGATGGCCCGGTTATTTATTTTACTGTTGTTGGGGGGATTTTTGGTGGCATCGAGCGACGATGTTGTCCACTTATGGTTTTTACCATATCTGAGGATGTTTTCAAACATCCCTCTCTATGATTGGGGGAGCCTAACTTTGGTGACCCTTTATTTTTCTCTGGATGCATTCAGCTAGTGCTGCCGGCAGTCTTTTACTAGAGCCATGTATCTTCTTGAGGTATTATTTAACTTTATTCATTTTCCTTTCATGCATTCGCATTTTCCTTATGAACCTCTTTTGATTGTGAATTATTATCTTTGGCATATGTGTTCTATGAGGTAATCGGGTGTAATACCCAACTGATTGCTTTGAAGGATGACACCGTTGGGGAGTTTTATCGGTTGCATCGGTCGCAGAAGGCCAATTGGCAGTCGAGGAGGTCTCTCTCTTTAGAGACGGTGCGTCAAGTCTTGAATGGCCTCACCAGTGATAGGGTAAGACTTCTTTCTTCTTCAGTCTAAGGCCTTTGTGTCCGCTGATTTTGTATTTGACTCATATCTGCTGGGAATTTTTTAGGTGATATTTTACCCTTGGGGGATGACCGTTCAGGACACAGGGTTGACTGGAGTAAATGCACAGATGAGGCGTTTGCTGGCGCATATGTTTGGCCACTCTTAGTATCTCGGGGAGAGGGTGGTACGACAGATTGCTGAGGGGTAGGTGGTAGTGCCACCTGCGAGTCCCCCTATGTCTATGAGGTGGGGGCGGCTGCAGCCGGAGGATTCGAGGATCATGGAAATGATTGGCGAGTCCTACCTGTTGTACACCAATACGGTAGTGCCGTATGATTATATGGACATTTAGAGGAGCTCGTTGATGGCTCCCAACATATGTGATGCACTGCCCTTCCCTCCTACTAGTTTGAGTCGTCTAGTGGGGTCCTCCCACAATGGTGGTGGCCTTCGACATCTGCGGCGGAGGTGACTTCAAAGGTTCCCTTTGTGCGGCTACATACCCCTTCATATAATATCCAACGGGCTAATGGAGGGATGGTGCCTATGCTGCATCGTCCTCATGCGATGGACCCAGAGGAGCTGCGCTTAACAGATGAGGTTCTTCATCCTGTGGTATATCTTTTTGTTCTTCTCTTTTGGTTTCTTTTGATCTTTTTTTGCTTGATATCGATTTTTCCTTTTCTTGTCGAACGTCCGGGTGTACACCACTTGGCTGAGGGATATTAGGGAATGGATATCTTCGGCGACTGCCCATATTCGGGATAAAGTTCCTGTTCCTTCTTGCTTGGTGACGTCTGCCTCATCCAGGGAGGAGTCTGGTTCATGTAGCGGTGGTGCGTCATCTCGCCATCGGGGATAGAGAGCGTGTCGTAGGGTGGAGCTCTTATGGGAAAGGACAAGTGAGAGAGAGAGAGAGAGAGAGAGAGAGAGAGAGAATGTGGGTTCGGGCTGAGTCCCGTTTGTTTTTTTTTTCTTTTCTTTATTTTCTTGCAAAATGATGTAACACAAAGAAATATCTATGCAATTTAATGAATTTTTTTTATTATCTTTTGTTAATAATGAATGAATGAATGCACATGCACATGCACTTTTTACTTTGCGGCTGAGACCGTAAAAAAAAAATTAGGATTTTGAAAGGAAGTTATATTAGAATTTATATAAAGCTGAAGAAGGGATTTTTGAAATTCTTTTGAGAATACTAATTTATTTTGAGTTTTTTTTTTTAATTTTGACAAAAGAGGAAAAAGGGAAATTTCCAAAAGTAGGGTGTTGTCGATCGACAATCACCCTGTCCTGCCTATCGATAGGTCAGTCCAGTCCCATCAATTTAAAGCTTTGATTGGTACCCTCTTCAACCTTTGGTACCTTGTGGGGAACGATTTCTTCCGATTTAATTTTCTGAGGGGTAGCCCTATGATGTTGTTCATGTGGTTGTCTGAAAGATTCTGCCTGGTGACTCCTCCGAAATACCCTTTGTCGACTGTACCAAACTTCTTTTCGTACCATTTCATCAGTGTTGGCTTGGATATTGAGAGATGGGAGAACTGGTTCGTGGAGCATAGGGCTCTAAATTTGTACTGGTCAGTACATTGGTGGGGATAGCTACTTCCTATTCTGGAACTGGGAGAATACCCATATGTCCAGCTGGTTGGTCTCAAACATACCTATTTTTATTTCCCTTGGTGGGTTCTGCACCAATTTGGCTGAGAGAAGATCGTGCCACCTCGAGCACTAGACTTCTTTCCGATAGAAGATTTGACAAAGCATCTATGCATGGAAATTGTCTATTTGTGGAAGAGTCGACGTCCGTTGACCCGTCCCTCTCAGTCTAGTGGGAGAGTTTGGCACATCCCTCGGGATTATAAGAAGTGATTGTGGAGGAGAGTAGTTAGTAAGATGTTAGAAGTGGAGACTGGACAAAGGTGGGTTGCCTTATCTGATACCATGGAGGGAGGTGTGGTAGTTTTTTTCGAGGCTGGTTTGAGATTATCGATCCTTGGAGTGTCTACGGCACTCCATTCAGGCAGGGGAAGTTTTGGGAGCCCCGGATGTAGATGATGATGATGGAGCGGGCTCCTCTGGTAGCTATGGGTAGGACTCCTGGAGAGTTTATTTTGTATCGGGAAATAAGTTTGGTTTCTTTATTTTTCTTTTTAGGAAGGTAGGGGGAAGGGAGTTATCCATTCCTTTATGTAATTGCACTGTAATTTCTTATTATGGAAATAAATAGGTTTTTGATCATCCCATTGTGCCTTTTGATGAAATTGTATTTTTAGTTATCTATACCGATCGTTAAGGCATGCATAATCCTTTTATTCACATATATGTTAAAGTGAACTGTCATTGTCGGAGATATGAAAAGAATAGTTTTTATGAACAAGAAGGGGTCGTGATCTTATAAGATGTATGAGTTGCCAACGTACCTCTGGGGGTTTTTTAAAAAAATATAATTTTTCTAAAAATTATTTTTTACACAGGATCAGGCCCACGTAGTTCTGGGTAGAGGGAAATGAAGAGATTTTTTTTTAAAAGAAGGGAGATGAGAAGAGTCGTAGCACGCCGAGATTTTGGACTAGGGGTAAAATTTCTTAGGATGATCCAGGTTGACGGGATGAGCCATCTCTTCTCCATCTAAGTCGGTGAGCACGGAGGCATAGTCGGACAAGATCTTCTTAACAATATATGGGCCACTCAAATTGGGCTTGAATTTCCCACTGGGGTCCCACATGGGCTCCACTATTTCTTTGAGGGCTAAATTCACGTATTGGACACCGCGGTCCTTGACTTTCTTATTAAATGAACGTGCTATTCGACGATGGTACCCCTGTATGTGATACAACGCCTTCAGCCTCCTTTTATCCAAGAGTGACAGCTCATCGAGGCGGCTTTGATGTCAGTCCTCCTCACTAACCTTGCTTTCAAGCATGATGCGTAATGAGGGTATTTCTAGCTCCACATGTAGGAATGCTTACATGCCATAAACTAGAGAGTAAGGGGTATCCCAAGTAGAGGTTCGGATTGAGGTTCGGTAGCTCCAGGGGGCGTATGGGATTCGATCGGCCCAATCTCGACAACTTTCGGTCATCTTACTGATGATGGCTTTGAGGTTCTTGTTAGCGGCTTTGACTGCACCATTGGTTTGAGGTCGGTAGGGAGAAGATTTGTGTCTCTGAATCCCATACTCATTGACCACCTCTGTGACTTCTGCGTCAAAATGCAACCCGTTATCTGGCATTAGCTCGTGCGGGACCCCATTTCGACGGATGATGTTTTTCTTGATGAATTTGGCCACTTTCTTGGCATACAGGACTGTATATGACTCAGCTTCGACCCATTTGGTGAAGTAATCAATGGAAACTAGGATGAACTCATGCCCGTTAGAGTCATTGGGTGTAACCTTCCCTATGATGTTTATCCCCTAGGTGGAGAACAGCCATGAAGAAGTCATGTTGTATAATTCTCGTGGAGGCAACTGTTGAAGGTTGGAGAACTGTTGGCATTTGATGCATCTCCGGACATAGGCAGTGTAATCCTGGATCATGGTGGTCCAGTAGTAACCTTGTTGAATGATCTTCTTAGCAAGTATGTGACCGTTCATGTGGGACTCGCATTCCCCACTATGAATTTTCTGCAGTACCTCTTCAATGTCAGCCCCTGCGATGCAGTGTAGATGGGTTCCATCGAAGTTTCTCTTGAACAGTGCATTGTGACAGATGATGTACTCGGTGGACAGTCTTCGGAGGGTTTCTCTATCTTTCTTGTTGGAACCCTCTCCATACTTACCATGCTTGAGGAGGTGCCAGATATCATAATACCAGTAGTTGGCTAGCTCGGGATCTTCTTTGGTGATGAGCTCAATGTGGTAGCAGTGGCTTGGTTTATCTTTTTTTTGGACCAGGAAGGGGGACATTGTTATTCCTTTGGGCATGTCGACCATTGAGGCTAGCATAGAAAGGGAATCGTCTAGGTTATTCTTTGCTCAAGTTAGGTAGTGGAAGGTGATGTCTTGGAATTAGGAGGCTAGTTCTTCTAGGTGGGCATGGAAGGGTTGGAGTTTCTCGTCCTTGACTTTCCATTTTCTGAGCACCTGACCAATGACGAGGGAAGAATCCCCGTAGACATCTAGGATTTGGATACCTTTCTTGAGAGCAACTTTGACGCCTTCCGTACACGCCTCATATTCAGTCATGTTGTTAGTGAAAGGGAAATGCAATTTGATGGCGATGGGAGTGTGGGAGTCATCTGGGGCAATCAAAAGTATCCCAGTGCCATATCCCTTTTTGTTGGCAATGCCATCAATGAACATTTTCCGTCGGAGGTCATCTTGAGTGGCGTGGAGGATATTTTCATCCAGGAATTCACAGATCCAACCATCAGCTTCTTCCATAGGGTAATCAATGAGGTAGTCAAAGATGGCTCTTCCTTTCATGGCTTTTTGTGTGACATACACGATATCAAAATCGGCTAAGAGCATCAACCATCGGTCCATTCAGCTGGATAAGGTGGGTTTCTCAAGCAAGTACTTAATGGGGTTCATTCAGGATACAAGTTTAATGGGGAAGGCGAGCATGTAGTGTCGTAACTTTTGGGTGACCCAAACAAGCACGAAGCATGCTTTTTCCAAAACGGTGTAGTTGACTTCATACCCGGCCAATTTGCGACTGGCATAATAGATGGGTCTTTCTTTACGAGAATATTCAAGGTATTGGGATAGCAAAGCCCCAGCTGCAGTGTCGGTTATGGTTAGGTATAGGATCAAGGAGAGACCAGGCTGTGGTGGCATGAATACCGGAGGTTGAGTGAGGTATTTTTTGATTTGGTCAAAGGCTTCTTGGCAGGCCTCGTTCCAAACTTTAGTTGAATCCTTTCGGAGGAATTTGAAAATTGGTTCACAAATGGGGGTGAGTTGGTTGATGAACCGGCTGATGTATTGCAATTTCCCAAGTAAACCTCAGACCTCTTTCTCCGTTCGGGAATGTGGCATCTCAAGTATAGATTTTTTCTTAGTAGGATCTGCTTCTATCCCTTTTTCACTGACCATGAATCCTAAGATTTTTCCCTTTATAACACCAAAGACACATTTCTGTGGATTGAGTCTCATCTGATACCGTCGCAGTCATTCGAAGAAGTTTTGAAGAGTGGGGACATGACCTTCTCTAGTTCTGGATTTGATAATCATATCATCCACATAGACCTCTACTTCATTTTGAATCAGATCGTTCAGGATGGTGGTGGCAGCCCTCTGGTAGGTAGCCCCAGCATTCTTGAGACCAAATGGCATAACAGTGTCGCAAAAGGTCCACCATGGGGTGATGAACACGGTTTTTTCTTGATGATCTGGGTGCATTTTGATTTAGTTTTATCCGGAAAACCCGTCAATGGATGACTTAAGATCATGACTGGTCATGTTATCCATGATCATGTCAATATTGGGTAGCGGTTAATCATCCTTTATAGAGGCTTTGTTCAAGTCCCGGTAGTCTACACACAATCGAACTTTGCCTCCTGATTTCGGCATAGGTACTATGTTGGCTAGCCATGTGGGATATTCGATCACAGGAATGAAACCCACATTCATCTGTTTGACCATCTCTTCTTTGACTTTGAGCGACCATTCGGTGCTGAGCTTTCTCAGCTTTTGTTTAACAGGCTTGTAATCTGGAAGAGTGGGGATCTCGTGCTGAGAAATTTCAGGGTCAATGCTGGGCAGATCATCATAGGACCATGCGAAGACATCTACGAATTCCTTCAATAATTCTTTGAGTTGTGCATAATCATGATCGTCGAGAGTAGACCCTATCCTAATCTCTCGCAGTTGGCTACTAGAATCGAGGTTAATAATAACAGTTTTTTCTTCATTAAAATAACGCGCCTTTTTTAGATCAATTAAGAATTGTTCATTTACAAAATCATCATCATCAAAAGTTTGATTAGAATCTAAACAATTAATGTAAGGCACAACAAGATACTCAAAATCTTCATCTATTTCGTTGATAGGAAAAATAGGGTTGTGAACCTCATCAAAGGAGGTCTCGATTACATTTGAGCAAGGATAAACAATAGAAGAAGGAATGGGTTAAACATTGGGGTTAGGTGGGATTTCAATCGGTAGAACTGGTGCAGCATGCCAGTTGAGGAGAGGTGTATCAACATCTTTAATCAGGTGGGATGGATCCAGTGATGTAGTGCCTGAATGAACCATGCAGAGTGTCAGCCCCAATATCTGTAAGTTTAACGAGCCCTCGGAGTCAGTTTCCTCAGTATTTTTAGGATCTTTGATGTGCGGTTGTACAAGGCGTTGGGAACTTTCGGCCCATGGGTAGTTGTCTTAGAAAAATATTTCCATTCTGGGTTTCATCTTTTTGTCTATATGGTCATACCATGGCTCCGAAAAGACGCAAAAGGGGAAATCCTCGCCCTATTTGATGAATCGTCCATTTAAGGAGTCACCTGAGATGGTCTGGAAGTAGTCTAGTCTTCCCTTTGAGTTGTTGTTCTGACTGGCGGATCATTTTGAGTTGTTGTTCTGATGGTTGATACCCCAAAACACAATGAGGGAAAGCTTTCTTTAGTTCAATGGGATCAAGTATCCCTTTTTGACTTTATCCTAGCCCCAGTCTAGGCATGAAGTGGATGTTTCTGAACATTTGAATCACATTGACGTTGCCATGAGGGTCGTATTCTGGAAAAACCCTTTCTTTGAAATCGTCCCCTATCGAGAGTAGGAGTGGCTCAACTCGAAATCCTGATAGGAGCATATCATTTGACCCATGTTGTATCTCAAGGATTGGACTGCTGGTACTTGCACCCGTGGCATTATAGTCTTTGCCTAAAATGGTGATGACTCGTCCGTCGACAAAGAACTTTAATTTCTGATGGAGTGAGGAAGACACACCCTTGATACTGTGGAGCCGAGGTCATCCGAGTAACAGGTTAAAATAAGCTGGGATGTCAATAACTTGTAATTTAATGACGGGATTTATAGGGCAAGTCCCTATTACAAGGTTTATGGATCCCATCACTTCTCGACGAGTATTATCGTAGGCACGTACAACAACAAAAGTTGGACAGAGATCAATTTCTTTCAGTCCTAAGCATTTGAAGGTTCTTAATGGACAGATAATCAAGGTGGATCCATTATCGATAAGAGAGAGTGGTATAATTTTCCCCATAACTTCGACGGAGATACTGAGTGCGTGATTATGGTTTGGCCCAATTTTGGGGATTTCTTCTTCGGAAAAGGATAACATTAGGGTAGAGTTCAAGGATCCGACTAAATTTACCGCTTCTTCTGGTGTACTAGAGGGATAAACTATGGGTCTAGTGATCAACTTGATCAAAACATTTATGTGCAACTGGGAAGACGTGAAAAGTCCCCATAGAGTGATGTTAGCTTGAGTTTTCTTCAGTTGATCAAGGATATTGCTCTCCTTGAGGGTCATTTCTGGCATATGAAGGTTTTTAACGCCCTTCCCCTTGTCATTGGCTAGTAGTGAACTTGGGATCTAGTAATGCCTCCCTGATCTGGTCATATGATTTACTAAAGAAGGGAAGAACATGAACCCTATTTCTTCGTCAATCTCGGGTTGTTCTGCCATCTTATTTATTTCTCTGAGGAGTTCTTCAAATGATATCATCCCACATATGTCAGCTACTGGGACAGTTTTCTCTGAAGCTTGCTCTTCACTTGAATTTTCAAATTCTTCCCCCCATCCGGTTGAAACAATTACGTCTTTCCATGAAAAGTCAATGCATTCCACAACTTTAATGGCTTCTTCATATAGGATTTCCCATTCTGTGAGGGATATGTAATAGTGAAGGGACCAGGCGTCCTTGTAACTTCAGAGTGTCAAGTAACTCGATCATATTGCAGATATTGTTGTTTTGCCTGAATAACCATGCCATGATTTGGACAACATCATCTAGGCTGACTTCATCGGTTGGTACCACCCAATTGTCTGACTCTCGGGCCCATTTCCGTTCTTCCAAGAATAACGTACTAAACATCTGGCAATCAATTATTATTTATGAGGGCAATTTTAGCCAGAACTCTAGGAGTTGGATTAATACTTCTGATAATTCCCTACTTCCATTTTCAGAATGGGTACGGACAACGATGCGTGCTTTGGTAAGGAGTGACAATGCCTGATCAACGAGGCTAACATGGTGTAGGAGGAAATATGGAAAACTTTGGAGAGGTTTGGGAGAGTGTATGGGTGTGATTTGAGTTGAGAGATCAAATTTTGGGTTCATTTCTAGGTAAATAGATTTGGTATGATTTAGGAGTTGGTTGTGAGTAGTGTTTGGCTTATGATTTGCTGGTGGGTAAATGGTACCGCGACCAATTATACCTTGGATTATGTTTTGAAAGTGAAAACATTGGTCGGTGGTATGACGAGGTTTGGTGAAAGTCACAATGGGCATCTGCTTTGAAGTTTCTTGGAAGTGGATTTGGCTATGGACGGGGATCCAAGGGTTTGATGAGGTTTAGGCTTAACAGGTATTGATAAACTTTGGAGAGGGGAGCATGAATCTCGGTGTATTCCTTTCGGACTGGAACAGGGTGGATTTCTAGTGCCCACAAAGTGGTTGGTTGAGAGATGTTGTTGATGTTTGAGACTGCAGCATTGGCAGGTTTGCCATATTTTCTAAGAGTGAACTGTGCGGACACTTTCTTTGGTTCAACCTCTGTTTTAGCAAGACTTTCCTCTATATCTACTCCTGCATCTCTGAGGGCTTGAAATTGGGGATAGTATTGTACTCCCATTGTTTCTCTGACATGGGGCAAGAAATTCATCTTCACTATGTTGACTTGGTCTTCCTCAAATGGTCGATTGTTCATAGTGGCTACCCTTTCCCTCCATCGGGCTATGAAGTTACTGACTCATTCCCCAGAGTTTTGTTTGATTAACTCTAAATCACGACGGGTGATCTCAAGGTCTTCGTTGTATTTGTACTATGATATAAATTCTCGGGCTACATTCTCCCAGCTACGGATTATGGACTCCTCGAGAGACAAAATCCATCGGAGAGCGGTATCCTTCAGAGTTTGCTAAAAAAATTAGGCCATCACTTCTTCGGAAGCCCCTAGGAGAGTCATAGTATGGTGATAACTGTGAAGATGAATAATTGGGGGTCCACTTCCTCCGAATTTCTCGATATTCGTCATCTTGAACTTCTCGGGTAACCTTGACTTAGGATAAGGAGACATGTGGGTGTAGTCCTTATAATTTCCAAAGATTCGAACTTGGTCGAACTTCTTAGTTATCATCTTGAGATCTTTTTTGACCTTGTTCAATTCTTCCTCTTTCGGATCAACGATCGCATGCAAGTTAGCCCCAGGCTGGGCAAGGTTTCGCATATGAAGCTAGGGAGGTGGAAGTACATTAACAGGAGGGACACGGGGGGCGTGTTGATATTCTTTGGGAACCCAGATAGGCTCAGGTGGACCCAAAACGAGAGAGAATAAGGCCTCGCGCTCTTGAGGAATAGGAACCTGGTTTCGTTACGTCTCTTGAACCTCAGTCTAAAGGTTGTTAATCTTAGACACGAGCTGAGCTAAGAATGTCGTCAGATTTGGCTGCACAACTGGTACTTGATATGTGTTCTCCATGAAAAATGGATGGATACTGGACTCGAAAGAAGTAGCAGGGGAACGGACGGAGCTCCGGGGTGATTTGACTGAAGACCGCAGCCAATACGGATCCAAGCCAAGGGTATGCGATCGACCTGAGAAGGCGCAAAATGGGATTTATTTTGAGAAAAAGAAGGAAATATTTTTGACATTTTTTGTTTCTCTTGTGAGATCGAAGGACAAAATATTTTTGGATTTTTGATAAATAAGAGAGAAATGTTTTTGGATTTTTGATAAAGAAAGGAAATAATGTTTTTGGATTTTTGATAAAGAAGGAAAAAAATGTTTTTGGAAGACGGGTCTCAGCATGATTATTATTATTATTATAATTATTATTATTATTATTATTATTATTATTATTATATTTTATTATTATTATTATTATTATTATTATTATTATTATTATTATTATTATTATTATTATTATTACTATTATTATTATTATTATTATTATGTTCTCACTTGTATTAAATTCTCCTAAATTCAAATTAAAATGTCGGACGGGACCCGAGCCTGGAAAAGTTGGGTTTGTAACATATGCAAAGCTATGGCTGGACTTGTAATCAGGCTCACGGGTAGGGTACCATTTTAAAGATGCGCAAAAATTTGGGAGGCAAGCCGACCTAGAATTTTGGCAGAGTTTTGGGTCGAAACAGACAATCTAATATGTGTGTCTAGGCTTGACACCTATATGCGGGTATGCAGTTGGTTGGGTGAATCGGAAATAGTTCCCCGCTTCGGCGTGGCTTCCACGCTATACGTCTTGCTTTTGAGGGCAATCGATACGTGTAGACAAGCCATTTGATATACTTGAGTGTACGTGAATTGCCTCATTATATATCTCGTGGGGATGGTATGCGTGACAGAGAATTCAATATACTCGGCATACGTGAACGAGTTCCTTGCGATATACCTCCCTTCATGACTTCGGTCAAGCGGTATGATGCGGGGGAACCATTCTATATACGTCGAATGTACTTGGACAATGGAAGGTGAGAGTCATATTGCTTAGGCTAACTGTGCCCTGCCGGACCAGCGCCCATCACGAAGTGACCCTCTAGTTACGGGACATAATTTGGTCAATCACAATGATCTTTGGTGATATTGTGTGAATCATACATTATTCTCCTATTATTATCTTATGATGAGAGTATCTTTCTTGATCATGCTCAACAGGGAGAAAAGTATGAGTACCAATGGTATACCAAGTATGGGTGATGCGTGCAATATGGGGATATATATGATCCTAGGTTCACGTGGTGTGAAGTGTACATGGAGAATTTTCTACAAGTCTGTGAATAGAAGGGGAACATGAAAAATAGGGGAATATATAAGAAAATAAAATACCCATATAAATAGAGTCTAGCCCTCAAAATGAAAGAAATCCCCAGTGGAGTCACCACTGTGGCCATTCCCGATCCTCGCGGTAGGAGAGGATCCCTTTGGTCCCGCGCGCCCCTCTCAAGAGGGCTTCGGTCGGCATCATTGATGAGGTGAAAAATGTAGAGAGATGGAGTCGCCAGTCTATTTTACTCAAAATAGACAAAAGAAAAGGGAGTCGTCCCGAAGGACAGAATCCAAAGACATATTGATACATATGAAACCAAAATGATTCGAAAAGGGTTTGGAGGCTAAGTTACGAAACGGGAAGGTGTTAGGCACCCATTCCGCCCTTACGGTCTCTAATGGGTTGTTGTTATTTTCCTTTATTTCTCCGTGATATGTGTGCATGTGTATACCTAGTGGAGATAGGAATCATCGACTTGAATCATGGAAGAGATAAAGCGAGTCATCCGTAGGAATGTTCCTAAGAATAATATTAGAAAATAGGATTTGCGCGATTATCCTCGTGTTGATCGTTGTAACAGAACGATAACACACATGGAATAATACGCCACTAAGAACAAATATATGTATATATAGAATTTAAGAGAATTTAGTTTAAAGAATATAGAGAAAATAGAAAATGAGAGAAAAGTAGGACTAGGACTCAAGTCACGGGTTTTACCCCGAGACGCCTACAGAGCCTATAGAGGCATCAAAGTCCACGTAGTTCGCATGCAAAATGAGGGGTGGGATTTATCCCATAAATCCAATCGGGGACTTCTCTTATATGTGTGTGTGTGTGTGTGTGTGTGTGCGTGTGTGTGTAAAAAAGTGTTTTAGTTGTGAGAAAAGTGTGAGAATTCCCATTTGGAATTTATGAGAAAATAATTTTTTTCTTGTTTTTTTGGGTTTTATTTATATGAAAATAAGATATGTGCAATAATACTAGATAAAAAGTATATTAGGATATGTGAGATAAGAGAATAAAAGTGGTAAGTAATAAAACAAGTTAATGCAAATTTAGGGGAATTTAAAGGGAGATTTGAAAGAGTTGGACCTTCTTGGGGATCTTGAGCTTGATCTTGGATGTTGGAGAGAAGACCTTGCACTTGGGTGATGATGGAGGGTACTTAATTATCCAAGTTTGATGAAGAAAGTGATGAAGGGTGAAGGTTGGAAAGGGATTTGGATGTGGAAATCAGGCTGACTTCGAGAGGGGTTTTCTGAGCATGCTGAGAGTGATGGATCTATGATTTTTCCTCCTCTGGAATGAGGTTAGACCCTCATTTTTATATGACTAGGTCATTTCCGATCGGCATAGCCCTGGTCCTACCGATCGGTAGGGGTGTTTAGGATCATTGCCGATAAGAAGGGTTTGGAACCTGTCTTTTGGCAGTCTCTTTCATGTTCCTTCGGAAAATCGGACGTAGAGCTCAAATCGTTGATCCGAATAGTGCATGGGGTGAATCGTTGGAAAGGTATTTTAGAGGCCTTAGAATGTCCTTTGGACTTCTCCCTGGTCTAGGAGTTGACTTTGGGTCAAATGTGGCTCGGAAGCATTCGTCGGTCCTTTGGACGAGGAAACTTCGGATGCAAACAGACCACTCGACCGCATGATAAGTCCGAATCTCGCACGGGGTGGACCGTTAGAAAGGTTAGGAGATGTGCTTCGACATTCCAAAGAGTTTTACTTGGTTTGGGGAGTTGACTTTGGTCAACCTGGGCCTGGAAGCATTTGGTGACTTTTCGGAGTAAAACAAATCGTTTGTTAGTACCATAAGTGAGAATTGTGCACTAGGAGAATCGTTGGAAAGGGGTTTCAGTGACCTTAGAAGATTCATTCAGTCTCCGTCGAGCTGAAGAGTTGACTTTGGTCAAATGGAGCCTGGGAGTGTCTGGTGACCTCCTAATCGAGTTTCGGGGGAAAACGGGTCGTTCGTCCGCACTGTAAGTCAGAATTGCAAATGGGATAGACCATTGGAAAGGGGATTCATTGCCCTTCAAAGATTCATTCAGTCTCATTCGAGTTGAAGAGTTTGACATTTTTTCAAATGGAGCCTAGGACTGCTCGATGGCCTTTAGGTCAGTACCCGGGGTATGACTTAGGTTTGTAATGGTGAAAGGAGGTTCTAGGGACCTAAGGAGAGGTTAGGGGGGTATTAGAATGGGGTGTCTACGGACTCAAACATGTTGTGTTCTGAGAATAAATTAAAACTACATTAAGACTCAATTGGAAATTTGGTCCTAACAAATCTCCCACTTTGACTATTCTAGGACAAAACCAACAGTGAAATGCCTAAGACAAGCCGTCAAGCCGTATGATGCCTAAATCCCATCCCGTAAAACTCAAAAATAAAATTACATCATCAGTACAGGACAAGACTTATAAACAATGGACCAACAAGCATTAAACTATCTTTGAATGTCTGAATTTGATGTAGACTTGAAATTTCAGATGTCTTTAAGCATACCTACACACATGAAACAGAAAAAATACCCAGTGAAGTATGGATAAATAAATGATATAAATCAATATGAAAAATCAAATCAAAATCATTTGTTGTGAGAGTAAAAATGAAACCACTTTGTGTAAACATGATACCAATATATGCAATTATGAAAAAAAAAATCAAGATATCAAGTTCAACACACAAAACTCACAAAACTCCCCTTATATCACAAACATCTCTCCCCATTTTTTCCTCGAATAGACAATGCGGTGAAAAGATAAACAAGTCTAGCATGAAATGCTATAAATAGCTAGATAAACATGAAACAAACAGCTAAATATGATCAAACAATGCCAAATCAGTAGCTAGAAAACAGTGAATCACATAAAAATTTATCAAATCCAAGCAGGTGTGATTAAACTAACCAATGCAGTAAAAGATCAAATCTCTAAAAGAAGACTGCATAAACATAATCTGAGAAGCAACTAGTACCAAAAAGTGTAACCAGAACAACAGGGTACTGAAATAAAAATCAGCTAAAAAAGTCAATTGGTCAAACTGAACATTCGAATGAGCCAGAGACGTCGTTTGAACGATAAGCTACGTCACTCGAATGAAATTTGATGTCGTTAGAATGACAACATCAAACTTTCACAGTTTCCCCATAATATTAAACAGTGTTGCCCAATGGAAAAAATTTCAAAAAATTCGAACTGGAAGGGGATCAAAACTACAAAACAGTATCGAAACTAAGAAAACTCAAAACACACAAATATGAGTAACATGCTAACATAGTACCGATGTGCTCAAACATGAACATGGAATGTATAGGTGTGAACTAAAATAAATGAATCATAATTCCAACACATCGAAATGATCAAGAAGATCTAATTGATAGCAATCAATAATCAAACTTTATCATAGCCATATGTGACAATTAAATAGTGAGCTTAACGAACTAAACAAACATCATGCACACGAATCCAAAGTTTTGACGATTCTACAAATAATAGCATCATGACACGATTTTCAACGTTAGGATTCTTTGTGCAAACCCGTTTAAATTTTTAATCTATCCAAACTCCATCAAATAGATCATATTTTCTTTTGAATAAACTAAACTAATTTGGCCCATTTTTGGCATATGATTCTTTTTATCGCCTTATGATTTTTTGGGGCTCTTTTAAACTGTGGCTTTCACGATGAGTTAATTTTACACTCTCGCAGCCCTTTTCCACGAACACTCATAATTTTTCAATTTAATCCTCATGGTAAACGGTTCTTACATGCATATTCCCTCCCTAAGTCTTCTTACGCATAGATGACAAGAATAAGATAAGAACGTCTCACCAAACTCAAATATGCAAGAGTAGTAAAACATCCATATAAACTCGTGCAAGTGTGCAATCATGGCATATAAACAAAGTTGAATCAAAACGCATATCAAATTCGAAACAACCCCATAATACAAAGGTTAAGATCATTCTAAGCATCGATACTAATGACCAAATGTCCTAGCCACACAGATAATGGAAGGAAGGGGGTCCAAGCACACCAATATGCCACATCAAACATGTTAACTCATGACACAAGAAACAAAACTGAAAATATTTTTGGCTTTTTCAAAATATTTGGACTCAAATAAAAATAAAATATTTTTGTGTTTTTCTCAAAAAAATTCAAAACCAAAAATATTTTTGTTTTTTTCAAATAAGACGCAGTAAATGAAAAATGTAATACAAAATGATAAACATGTCATAATACTAGCAAAGTATATATCGCGAATTAAAAGACTAGCATATGACAAACATGGTAAAACAAACATCCTTTATATATATCATGAGAAGAATCAAGTGCAACCAAATGAGAACCATGAAGTTTTTGCCCTAAAGCCTCTAAGTCCAATTTCCTAACCCATGTATGTGTAACATAACGGGTAGGGGTTTTGGGAACCGACACGACTTTATTCCTAAACTTCCTAGGAGTATTCCTAAGGTCATAGTAAAAACGTCTAAGGTGACCTATCCTACCGCAATGGGAACAAGTGTAAACACGGTGGGAATGATTACCAAAATATCGATCTCTCCTCACGTTCCTAGTGGGCTCTTTCACACGATTGGTACTGGCTTTGGGGGAAGGAACAACTCTCTTGTCGTAACCTATACCAAACATATCTCTCTTGACTTGGATGGTGCCTAACATTCTATCTAAATTCTCCAACCTAGAATCCAAGTCAATCTTAACTTTGGATGAGTCTCTCAAACTCTCCTCCAAGTCCTTAATCCTAGACTCAAGTAGACATCTAGACTCCTCAAACTCTATCAACTCCTTTTTTAAATCCTCCATCAAACCTTTAAGGCTAACTCTCTCTTTCTCAATGTACTCTAGCTTCTCCCTAAGATTCTTTTCCCATGCCCTAAGATCCTCAATCAACTCATCATTATTTTCTACGGTATTCTCATTCAAGCTTCCTTTGATGTTTCACAAGTCATTATCCTATTATACTCTTCAGGTGTGACATGTGAGGAAATAAAGTGCAGACCTTTACAGTTATACAGCAGTCCATGACTCAACGGGTTTCAAACTAGTGACCTCACCCGCTCGTGTGATAGGTGGTGACCAACCTTTTTCAACATCTAACCAGACACGCTCATCAATAGATTTAAATCACTTCTTATTCGTATTTTCCAATAAGCACAATTAGTGCCATAAAAAATAGGAGTGCAAAAACTATAATAATTTCCAAAATTCATCCTTATAAGCAAAAAGGGATCAAACACAGTAAAAATGTATTTCTAGCTCTGATACTACTTTGTAGGTCCCGAATTTAACTTTAGAAAAAAATCTTTTGTTTGAGCGGAATTAAGTTAAGGATGAATATAAATCAAACCCTCTCTTTTTATGAAAAACTCTTTTTCAAATTTTCTAAACCACGCCAAATTGTGACACAGATTAACTTAACCAAATTTTATATTGTTTAATCCTAAACATGCAACTAGTGATTAAAGCAAGTAAAATAAAGTAAAGTAATACTCATAACACCAACGTACAAGGAAAACCACAAACGGGAAAAACCTCGGATGGCCTAGGCCAGACAATCACTATGACAATGGTTTTACAAAGTTAGACGGTAGTCTTATACAATGACTCTATCCACCCATGAGACTTGACGCTCCTATGATCTTCTACCAATCTTCACAGTGTCCACGGAGAAAGTAACCTTCTTCTACGATGCTCATCCACAGCAGTCGCCTCCACGAATGCCTCGGCATCCATCGATACGGCCTTGTATCGTCTAGGATGTTGAACACGAAAGTAACCTTCTTTGCTTCTCCACCGCAAAACCAACAATGTTCAAGTGTTTAACAAACCCATCTTGGTGAAACAAAGATCACATAAACATATCGTAATGATAACTCAGATCTTTTTAAACTCTATGGATGTTTTATAGTTAAAAGCCTTAGAAAATTTTGTGCAAAAAACTCTCTGGATTGTAAAATGTTTTTCGTACTGCATGCATTTCGAGAAAACTGGAGCACGCCTATTTATAATTATTTTAAGGTGGTGGCATCTCGTTCGAGCGAGATACTACGTCATTCTAATGACATCGCCTAGGTTAGAGTCCAAACCAAATTAATCTATAATCCGTCCTTATCATCTCTAAACAAAGTGTAAAGAAGTAAAACTCTTTTAAAATATTTTAAAAACATTTTATTTTTAAAAATAACATCCTTATTTTTGTAAAATTAAATTTCGAGTTTCATTAACATTAAAGATTCATACCTGAGTGATCTGGGAATTCAAATTGACTTTAAAGACAAGAAATTTGCACCAATTAAACTTCATCATAACTAATTCCTTGAAGCTTTGCCACAATGTCTTTAATTAATCTTCGACACATCATAGTATGTGTGGGATTGGATAATAAAAGTCTACATATGACTCAAACATGTTTTGTTGTAAGAATAAGTTGAAACTACATTAAGACTCAATTGGCAATTTGGTCCTTACAACATTGCATGAGATCATTCCTATGTGAAAAGTGCAATCAAAGATGTAAAAGAAAATTCTAACTAAGAAATAACGATTCACAAACCAAAATATGCAAGAAATTGAGAGCAATAAAGGAAGTAAACTTGTATTGAAGAATTGCCCTTTGATTTAATGCCAAAAGATGAATAATTGTTCGACAGTATGAATCCTAGGGTTCTTGCCTGCAAGAATCTCTCAAAACTATCTAAAAAATTATTCCCTAATGTCTAGTGATACAATATGATATAACCAACACATTTTATTAAGTGTTTGAACCATGAACAACTCTAATTTTTATATAAAAAATAAAAAATTCGTCTCGCTGAACCGATTCGATTTGTCTTCTTTAACGGGGCTAACCGGTCCTCTTAATATGGAATGCCAGATCGGTTCGAAAAAAATTTCATCGGTTTGGTTCGGACATGCCAGTGAGGGGGACCAGTTCGGTGAAATTGCCATCGGTTCGGTTCGCTGGATTTTTTTCTTCTTCTTCTTTTCTTTTTCTTGATTTTTTCTCAACTTTGAAGCTTCATAACTTTTTAACCAGGACTCGGATTTTGATGCCATTCCTTCTTATGTGCTTGTGGACTCAAGGTATTCAACTTTCCTTAAGGAGCCATTTTCAAATTACTAGTGTAGAATTACTATTTTACCCTTCAATTTTCTTCTATTCTTTCTTTATTTCTTAGTATTGGGTCTTCTCCTTTCTTCACCTATATAAAATACCTGCAAAATGTAAGAGAGATACACAAAACTCGATACACTATATAGAAGATGTCAGTAACAATGATATAAGATAAATCAACTTAATTTACATTGCACAAGATGATAAAAGCCTATCAAACATAGGTTATGGTATAGGTTTCGGTATGGAACCGAACCAAACCTAATAATGTCCACCCCTAGTTTTTTACCATTTCAAGTTAAATTGATCGGAAAAGATTTATCAACTACAACATGAAGTAAGAATAATTTTCTGCATCAATGTACATTATAGCATTTTCATATATTAAACGATATTGTTTGTTTTAATAGATTGTATATCAATTCTTGTAACTACCTTTAAGGTTTTCCTTTATGCATTTCCCAATTATATTGGACCAATGGGGGAGACTGAAGCCGAAATGGGACTTTAGGTAAATTTTAAATTGGGGACTTTAATATTATCACTATATTATTTTTATCAATTTTTTCATTTACATTTTTATTTTGTTCTTATTAGCTTGATCATTTATATGTTTATTTATCAAGTTATTATTTGAAGTTATTTTTTCTGTTTTTATTATTGCCAAATAATTTTTCCAAAGCTTCTTTTTGAGATTAAGGAAATTAATTTTGTATTTTTGGTACCATTTATATATTTCTTAAAAGATATTAATAATAAAATAATGCACAAGTTGTACATCCAAATGAACTCAACTTCACTTTTACTATAAAAATAAAATTTCAAATGTAAATGATAAACCTAGAAATTTGAAGAGAAAAGTCTGTAAGAAACATAAATTAGTTAAAAAAACATAAACAACATCAGAAAAATTTATTAATCATGAAAATATATAGGAATATATTAGAGATGTTTTTTGATTAATTAACAATGGAGTGCTTTATGGAAAAAAAATTCTAGTTAGGTGGGGAGAGAGAGAGAGAGGGAGAGAGAGAGAGAGAGAGAGAGAGATGAACTTTGTGGGGTGATAGTTGTAGAGAGTAGGAAAGAAATGTTATGGGATTTGAGAAATGAGATTGAAGAGAGAAAGAGAGAGAAGAGAAAGAGAAGGGTGTAAAAATATTCTTACCTTGTAAAAAAAACTTTTCAATATCTTACTCAAAGCAACTTTAAATCAGGTGTAGCCAATTAGGCATTTTCAAGTTCAAGTAAACAAATTTATTTACCCAAATCCCAAAGATATTATAAGTAAGTGTGTGTGTGTTATGGGGCCCATAACTAAGCAGGCACGTATTTAGCACGAAAGTCTAAGCTACATGCGCCTAAAGTTAATGATTAGTCCAATACTTAGAAGACTCCCACGTATCCACCACTTGGAATGACTAAAGGTGATAAAAGATAGGTCCAAACTCTTAGGGATAATTATTGATGAAGTTTAGGACTCTCCTAAGCTTATCTATAAATGTAAACATGCTCCCTATTGAGAGGAGTATGTGTTATTATTACGTCGAGAAATACTACAACTCTACCGACCAGTTCCTTAAATCAGTAAATAATAAACCCTAAACCTCGTGGACATAGGCACGTTGTCAAACCACATACATCTTGTGTTGTATGTGATTTCATTCCTTTATGAAATATTTACTCTTATTTGGCTTGTGTGCATTAGATATCATCACCTCAAGAAAATTACCACCTACAATTGACATTGTCTAGAGGAACAATCTGAATTCTTTACCACTAGCCAATCTTATGAGATGTATCACTCACCCAACCAAGATCACCAAAATCTCGATGATAAGGAGGTTCATCAGAGTCATGATCTAGGGATACCTCTTAGACTATGATAGTCATTACGACCAAGATTCCGCCAATCATCTCCTCCATCCTAGAAGATCCGATCTGATATTGGTAATTATTACTAATCATATGATGCATATTACCATCCTCAAGAGGAGAAAACGATGGATAATGATGAACTTGAGCGATCTAACCAGGTCTCAAGACTCAGTGATAATTATAAAAATCTCTTTCGAGATGAATGTGCCACCAAAAGGCACAAATAAGAGCAGATCATCACACTCCAACGATGCCTGAAGAAGTTAGAAAGTGAAATCTCATAGGGAGAATTGAAAGCGTGGAAATATATTGAGAACTCCTAGCCCTCAGGTGACAAAGGCTCGCAGCCGTGGAAGAATTACTCAATGACGGAGGGAGTCACCTCTTGTGAAAGATCTTATGGAGGAAGACCACGCACTAACGAGTGACAAGGAGACAATGAGTTTTACAATTTCATTAGAAGAGAGGTAGAGAGACACCCAACCCACTAAGGGTCTCACATGACTAAGGAAATTACGAGAAGATCTCTTGTTTGTTAGATGGAGTCTCCCTTTAGCCAGGACATAAAGGATATTGGATCTCCTAATTAGTTTACTCCCCCATGATTCAAGATCTATGACGTGAAAACTGACCCTACCATCCATGTTAGACAATATCGTTAGGCGATGACGATATTGAACTATAATAAAGGATTGATGTGTTGAATATTTCCCTCCACTCATAGAGAAATTGTCCAGAATTGGTTTGAGAAGTTTCCACTTCAATCAATTGCCTCCTTCAAGTAGTTGGTAGAGGCCTTCACGACTAGATTCATCAGTAACATTACCCATACTAAATGGATATATTCACTTCTGGCGATGAAAAAAAGCCTTAGGAAATACTCCGTGAGTACGCCAAAAGGTACTGGGAGGTATAAAATGAGGTGGCAATTACATCGAGCAAGTTACAGTGGCATGCTTTACATTTTTTTTACCGAGAAGATCCATGCTTTACTAATTTATCACTAAGCGAGAGGTCGTTTCTATCGATGACATTATGGAGAGGATCGAGAAGTAAGCCAAGGTTAGAGATACAATCACCGGTATTGGTAAAAATGGATATCGACAAAAACAGTATAAGAACGGGGACAAAGAGGGGATAAACAAGATAGGAGGAAGGAACCATAACAAAAAAAATAAAAAGGCGATGATAAGAAGGATCTCGATAAGGCACTCAAAGCTATCAACATAATATTCTTTGAACTGATCTACATAATCTTTTAAAGGATCAGAGGTCGGCCATACTTCGAGTGGATCGAGAAGATATTTAGCGACCTCAAGAAGAGAAATACAACAATGAAGTGTTCTTATCATAAATATCATAATCACAAGACTGAAAGTTGTAAGACACTCAAGTACCACACGGATGAACTAGTCCAGGCTGGTCACCTAATGTGACACCCCACCTAATTAAATATCGGGTGATCAGACCTTTATTAAATTAAAACAAGGTTCCCATTTGGTTCTTTCTTGGCATCACTTTTGAAAACTTTTTAAACTTAAGACGGTGTTAATTTTTATCTTTTCAATTAACAAAAACCACATGCGTAAATATATAACAATAAACCATCCATGCAATAAATAAAAATCTAAATTAACACTGAAATAAACTAATACCAAATAAAACCTCAATTCACCAATATAATATAAAAGTCTAATATAAATAATCTAAATACAAAGTCTAACTAACATAAATGAAATAATTGAGGGCAACATGCCCGAGTGAAATAATGAACTGCACCCTACACTAGGAATGAATTAGCAGAAGCGACTAAGTCCAATCCTGCAAGCATCCACAAGTGTTGCAGCTACGTATCCCTATAATAGATCATCCTCCTTGGCGTCCCTGTGGCTGGACACCTAAAAGGTTTTGGAAAATGTTTTGCAAGAACGAGTGAGAGCCCGATTAACAATATTTTGAAAACATAGAAAGTAGTTAAATCGTAGTTTAAATAATCATATATTAGATACACATGTTAGGTAGCATACTCTCTCTTGAGTTCCTCACCTCTCATATATAGTGCACACGTAATGTTCCACCTAGTAAAGCTACCCAATCTAACTAGGTTTCCAACATCAAATAACCATTACAATTCTAACTCTCCCATACTGCCCATACAGTAAGCTATAATATATTCTTAATAATCATCAAGTCTTAGTTAAGATTCTCCTTAACTTACCCGTACCGCCCATACTGTACGTTACCGAAATACCCTTAATAATCAGCATCTCTCTTATGTCATTATTAAACTCAAGTTACCATTTCACGTGTGCTTATTGCCCATGCCTTACCAGTTAAGTTTCTTCACTTATTTTATTTTAGATACTCACAATCTATCTTCCACATACTATATTCATTATTCTATAGATATACCATATCTAATCTCACTACTATCGCTCATGAGTAGATTATGCATTAATATAAATATACACCATCTAGTCTTCTGACTAACACACGTAAGTAAGACAATTCATGTAGTATATATATCACACACAATATATACAATAAGAGCATACTATCTTATCATGTCCCCGTATCACATATTAGGGAATAATAGTTCGTAATTTCTCCTCGAACTTGGTTCTGAATGTCACATCGAACCCAAAATAAAATAACACATATTGGAGGTGAACACAGTGCAAAGTCTTTGGGGCTGCGCACATACCTAATGTACACAAATGACCTTCTAGCTTTGCTATTCATCTCACATAGCTATCCATTAATTGCACTATATTCTGGGGCACGAATCTAGAACTCACTAGAATCATCAAGGTGGGATTGCCCACTGTGCGAAACCTCCCCGATAGCAAGTAGCGTAGGTATGTTCACATACACACAAGTACATACAAGGGAAACACATAAGCTATTGATATGTATATTAAGTATAATTATAGACATGACCTATCATAGTCATCCATATAGGTATACTCTCCACCCATATATATATATATAACTTGTATAGGTATACACTCAACCTATAATAATCGCCCGTACGTAGTATTTACCTCTCGAATACTCACTGTACCATTTATTCATAGTATACTTCTCTTTCGTATATTCTCGAATATTATTCTTTATTCGAAGGGCACAATGATACCCCTTATGTTAATTCAGTAGTTAATTTATTAATATCCTACTGGTCTAGTTCACAATTTCCCTTACCCTCTCCACAATCCATTTTCATTCTCTCGAATTATTACGTTAACAATTAAGCACAACTAATCTTAGCCTTAACTCTCGCATACATGACAAAGTCTCAAACCTATCAAGGACTACTGTCATCCAATATATCCCTCATTATATTCTAAGGATGTCCAAAAAACCGATATTTATTCGCAAGTTCTTGGTTTAAAAATGGGAAATTGCCAAAATCTGGTAAACCGAATCAAGTCATAAATTTTTTGGCAAATTAAAGAACCTGTAGTAAAATGTCTATTACTCCCTCTAAATAACTCTGATTGACTCGATTCAAATATTATTAGAAATATAATAAATATATCTTTCCAGGAATGTATGACTCTCACTCTAATTATAAGTACAATTGAAATGGCATATGTTTAAAGTTACTTCAACAATTCTGGCAGATTACTATGCTAGCAGATCAAAGACCATATAGTAAAACATCGATTACTCTCTCTACAGAACTCCCATTTACCTGATTCAAAACTCATTAGAAAGATAAGACATAGAACTTTTCAGATTTGTATGACTCTCACTCTAATTCAAAGTACAATTAAAATGGAATACGTTTGAAGTTACGTAAAAAATTCTGGCAGATTGACATCTTGTGTTCATCAATTAAACCCCAAGTCATTCAAGATTCATGCTTTTCAACCAAGAACCCATAAATATTCAATCTTAATCATAAAATATATTCAAATATCACTTTATCTTCGCATAGGGATAATTTACAATGAAGCGTTTAGACAAAAACTTCAAAGATTTAATCCAAGAATCAAATTCTCGTTTAATAAACATAAAACCCTAGTTTTTCATGTTCTTCAGATATTTTGATCAAGAAATAATATATTTCTTTTATTAATCAACCCAAATCGTCTAATTTCATATTATCTTCATTAAGGAACATCTCTACATGCATTGCCACCATAATTCATGAATTAAATTTACCCAAAATCATATTAATTCTTCCAAAAACATAAAATCAAACCCTATTCTACTTGGGTATTATAAAATGCCTAAAATTAAACACAAGATAAATACTTGCCTCTCAAAAGAAGGTCTAAAATTCATTGGTTTGATGCTATGATTGTTCTCCCCTCGCTCCGATCTCAACTCTATTGCGTTCAAGGAGAAAAACTGTGTAGGAATCTTTGGATTTATCCTCCTCTTGCCTCTCTTCTATTATGATTATGTTAAACCTAGTACCTCTCTCAAATATCATATATAAGCCTTAGAATTTTTGGAGTTCTTAATACCTCAAACTCCCGAATGATCGAAATTCCATTAAACGGTGCCGAGTTGGTCCAAAATCACCCTAGGAACCAAATTATACACCCAAATACATGTTTTTTATTATTTCGACCCTTTTGGAACCAATCGTGACCTCAAAATCACCATCCGAGTCACTTTATAAAATCATTTTATTTCCACCTCCAAATATGGCACACGTTAAATTAACTTAACTGGATTATTTAAATCTAAATCATTCGAATTAAATAATTCTCCAAATTAAATAAATTCCTAAATCACCAATTTAATTTATTTCCATATTATCCAAAAATATGGGGTGTTACACCTGAACAATTTTGTAGAAAAGAATGAAGGACAAGCACAAGTTGCGCACGACCATAGATTGAATAATATCCTGGATGAAGACATGGGGTACGAATTCATGATAATCAATGAGGGCTTAGAACCATTACATGGACCAAGACTAGATAACGTTTGGATAAATGTTTGCATCATGAATTCACAATAATTCACGGGGTCTCAAAGCCAAATCAGATCAAGATGAATACCCTCAAGATGGAAGTGAAAAAGTTTATGACAATTATGTAGGCATTTTGGATTGATTCGGCCAAGTAGTCATGGGAAAACACCGACAACCTGAGGATATCAACTATTCGAAGCACATTGTGTTCACCGATGATGATTTCGTCAGAGTGAGGACTCCCCATCATAATGCTCTTATAATCACTCATAGGGTAGCTAATTAGGATGTGGACAAGTTATTGTTGGACCGGGGGATGTCCTGAGTGGTTATGTACCTTAGGATGTTCAATCAGGTGAACATGCACGTAGAAGACCGAAAAGAGGCCACTGGACGTTTTTCATCTTTACATAAAGGATAATTTTTCCTCTGGGGAAGTCATTCTCTTGGTTCGAGCTGGAGGAATATCTAAACTTATTAAGTTTCTCTTGGTATATGTAGTTTCTCCATACAATGTAATATTTGGTAGAGAATGGTTGTATGCCATGAGGACAGTTCCATCCACCTACCACCAAAAAATATAATATATCATTAACAGGGGGTCTTGGAGATCCGAGGGATCTAAGCTTTGGCCTGGAAGTGCTTCATAGCTGCCATCCGACCAAAACATGAGAAGAAAGATGAAGTCGAGGAACTAGTGGAGTTATCTGTACCCTCCAAGTAGGATCTTAAGTATGGGACCTGGTGTTGAGGAAACCAAGGTTACCCCATGATGATCAGGTCATGGAACATGTTCATGAGTTATTCTTTGATGATGACCAGACTGACAAGAAATTCATGATCGGCAACTCAATCACCGATGAAGAGAGAAAAATTAGTTTCTTTCTTCAAAAGTAATAAAAATATTTTTTCCTGGAAACCATACAACATGCCATGAATAGATCCAAAAGTAATGTGCCACAAGATGCACGTGGATCCATCACATCCATCAGTGTTGGAAAAGTCATGATGAACAATGATCAAGAAAGCTAAGGAAGTCAAAGAGGAAGTGGGAAAACTTTTTGAGGCAAAATACATCAAGGAAGTTCAATGTCCCAAGTGGCTGTCAAATCTAGTGGTTATGAAGAAATGTAATGGGAGGTGGAGAGTCTATATAGATTTCACCAATCTCAACTCATCATGTCCAAAATATAGTTTTCCTTTACCCAAGATAGACCAGTTAGTTGACTTGACCACCAACCATGAATGTATGAGATTCCTCGACGCCTACTCAGGTTACCATCAGATACCGTTATTTTCTCCCGACTAGGAAAAGACTTCCTTTATCACCACGTTTGGGCTATATTGCTAGAGGGTGATGCCATTTGAATTAAATAATGTTGGGGAAACCTATTAGATATTAATGAAAAAGATGTTTAAGCATAATTTGGGAGATATAATGGAGATTTTTATAGATGATATGCTTATCAAAAGAAGGAATAAGGAACACCATCTCATGGACTAAGTGAAAACTTTTGAAGTTTTTCACTATTATATGATGAAACTAAGTGTAATTAAGTGCTCCTTTAGTATACAATCGGTAAAGTTCCTCGGGTACCTAGTCAGTCAGAGAGCTATTGAGGCAAACCTCGACTAAATTGAATCCATCAGGATGGTACGACCCTCGAGAATTATGCACGAGGTGCAAAATTTGAGTGGCATGCTCATTTCACTCAATCGCTTCATATTAAGATCTTTGAAGAAGTGCTGACCTTTATATCAAGCACTCATAAAAGAAAGTAAGGAAATATGAAATGATGAATTCACCAAGGAGCTTGAAGAGATGAAAAATTATTTGAGCTAACCACCGCTAATAAACATTCATGATGATAAAGGTCCCTTGCACTTATACCTGATGATGTCCAATAATGTTGTCAGCTCAACCATGGTTTATGAAAAGAATCGGAGTTAAGCCCCCATTTATTACATGAGCAAAACCTTTCTTAACGTTGAAAATAGGTATCTCCCATTAGAGAAAATTCAGTACGCACTAGTTCTAGACTACATAAAGTTAAAGCATTACTTTGAGGCATATACTATCATTATTCTGAACTTCTTCCCTCTGAAGGTAGTATTCAGGAAGGAATTTTGTCTAGAAGGATGTCCAAGTGGTCGTTGAAACTTGGAAGGTTTGATATCCAGTTTTAACCTAAGACTTAAGTCAATGGGAAAGTATTAGTAGCCTTTATTGCTAAATTTACCAATGACCATGAATAGATGGAGACGAGCATCGAAAGTGAAAAATCTGTTAAATAACCATTTGAAAAGGGGGAAGATAGACCCTCTATGCTGATGGACCATCAAATTCGAAGGAGAAGGAGTTTGGATAGTGTTGGTATCCTTGAAGGAAACTGTCCTTAAGCAAGAAATTCTCTTGTGATTTAAAACCTCCAATAAATAAGAGAAATATGAGGCATTAATCGGTGGACTGAAGAAGGAAATCTCTCTAGGTTCACGTCACCTTAATGTCTTTTATGACTCAAGGTTAATATCAAATCAGGTATTAGGAGACTACAACATTAGGGATGAGGACTTGGACGTATACCTTAAAAGGGATTAGTATTTGGTTGCCCAGTTCAAACATATACAACTGAAAAAGTTATCAAAAGGGAACAACAACCATAGAGATGCACTTGTTATACTTTCTTTAGCAGTTAAGGTAGAGATGAAGTCGACGATCCAAGTATATTACCTTGATCAGCCTAACATCAACAAAAGGAAATATTCCAAGCATATTATGACCACTGATAAGGCCTCAAGGTGTATAGATCCGATAGTGCAATACTTGAAGGAGGACGCACTACCAAGTGATAAGAAGGAGGAATACAAAGTTTGAGTGAAAGATGCTCTTTTTCACTTATCTGCTGATCAAAATCTTTATCGAAGCTCATTTTCATGACCTTACCTTCATTTTGTGAACCCAAATGATGTCAACCAGACCCTCTATGAGTCACACATGGGAATATGTGGAATCCACGCAGAGGGAAGTTCATTGATATTTAGATCCATCAAAGAAGGGTACTAGTGTTTGTATATGCAGCAAGACACGATTGCATAAGTTTGAAAATGCAAAAAACTACTTACGTTTCTCGCCATTACTGCATCAGCCCTCTAGCGACCTCAAATCTCTCACAAGTCCTTAGACGTTTGTTTAGTGGAGGCTATAAATCGTTGGTTTATATACCCTCTCCTATGGTGGTAGGAAGTATTTATTGGTCAGATGAACATACTACTTATCCAAATGGATTGAGGGAGATTCATTGACATATATCTGAGAATTCGACATGTCTAAGTTCATATGTAAGTACATCCTAACGTGATTTATCATCCCTCGGATCATGATCACAGACAACAAAACTAAATTTGAGAGAAGAATCCTACAAATCTTCTTCAACGAGCATAATATTAGGCATTACTATAGTTCAGTGGCCTATCTTTACAACAATGGACATGCAGAGGATTCTAACGAGATCGTCCTTGACTGAATAAGGAAGAAAATGGAGAAAATAAAGTTCACATGGGTCGACCATATCCCCACGTTCTTTGGGCTTTTTGAACCGTGCCTAGGAGATTAGCGGAGGAAACACCCTCTTCCCTAGCTTATGGGATGGAGGCAGTAATCCCACTAGAAACAGGTCTAACAACAATAAAGTCCACGTTAGTCGACCAAGACCTCAATAATGAAACAATAAGAGCATAGATAGACCTAGATGGTGAGGAGAGGAAATTTGCTCTTGTAAAGCTTTCCTCCTACCAACATCAATGGGCTAAGAAGTAAAATAGGGGGTTCAAGATGTGAAGCTTCAATGTTCAAGACTATGACTTTAAAAAGACTGTCGGTAGTGACAAAAAGCCATCAGATGGGAAAATAGGGCCTAACTAGGAAAGCTCATTCAAATTCATTCAGGATTACTTGCAAGGATCCTACGACTTAGAAATAATGGAGGGCAGAGAGTTTCTCCAAGCATGGAACATGACAAACCTCGAGAAATTGTACTTTTAGAGTATAAGTTTATTTCTATTTGAATATTTTTTAAAGATTTTTTATGTTTATTATCATTTATTTTTATGTATGGTTGAAAGTGGAAGGAGAATGAGTTTTTAATAAAGAAGATTGATTAGTTAAATGAGTTTTCTTTACCATAGTACTTATCAGTGTGTTGATTATCTTCTTTCGAACGTCTTCTTTTGAGACTCATTAACTGGTCGACCAAATACCATCTTTAAATTGAAATGTCTGCATACAGACTAGCTAATTAATCGGCCAAATGGTCAACTAAACTCAAAATGTTTTGACGATTAATAAAACACAGACAATGGATTACAAACAATGAAAGGCCTATTAAAGAACATTAGGCACCAAAGATTAACTGTGTTGCAAAATCCTTACTGGGGAACGACCCCACAAACATATGCGTTCTTGCTTTTTTACTTTAGGCTTAAGGTTTGATGTGATGACATCACCTAAAAGGTAAGAGTATAGATAACATAAAGCAAAAGGAAAGTAAAATACAAAAACATCCATGAATACTTTGAGTTATTACAAGGAAATTGAAAAAAAGAAAATAATTTACAACAAAATAGTAAATCCAACTTTATCAATTGTGTGATTGGGATGAATCATTCACCGAAGTCCCAACTCCAATCGCCAGAACATCCAAATCACAAGGAGTAACGGTCTAAGACATATCTTCGATTCTCGATGCCCTCTAGGAGTAACGGTCTAAGACATATCACTTAACATCAGCCTAAATCAAGAAAAGATTACAAATTCAGAAATTTAATTAGCTTCTAGCCTATTCCTCTCCCTTACTGGGGGCATGTTATCACTTCACATGCCACACCCTTAGGAAGGGAGAATATTCCCAGTTCTTCACAATTAGTCAATTATCCCAATAATTCTTATTAGATATAGGGAGATTCACGACCAGGGACCGGTTGTCCATCCTTGTCTTCATGTAATATATATTTTAATGAGTCATTTCCCATTGGTAGCAGTACATAATTTCAGTAATGCCAAGATGGCTACCACACATCTTTTTAATGTAGCGTACTAGATTAATGATCCTCCAATTATTTAGAGTGACATGGGCTGGGACCACATCGAAATATTGTAAGAAATATAAGAAAAAATAACCCTAACTATGATTTTAGGGAAAAGTGACCCCACATTTAGCAATAAAAATAGATGGAAACCAATGACCCTCGGGAATGACATAAAGGTCACATGAACCCTAACGAATTCTACCATTATCCATTGTGCAATTTGTTAGTCAAGTTTGAATTTTTTAACGGTCTTTTTTTAATTATGTATACCATTGTTAAAGATGACAACTCAAGGAAAATAAAGAAGAGAAAGTGAAGAAGTGTAAAAAAGCAATTCAAATCAAGTGAAAGTTTTTAAAGTTCTTACAAACGAACTGAAGACAGTGAAAATATCTCCTTTGAAAGTTCTCAGGATTTTGAAATGAACAAGAAAGTGAGGAAAGAGAGGGAACCACTGTTTTGTGGTGAGAAATTCCCTCATGGTTTACCAAAATCGCAATGATCACACGTGGGTATGGAGGTTATCAAAGCGACGATTCACCTCTAAGAAAAGAGGCTCCATTTACTAGTGTGATGATGATGAACTTAACAGACAAACTTTTTCAGCTTCTCGGGCATTTACTAAATTTCCCTCTAAAGGAATATTATAATTCCCTTAGTGTGAAGACTTATTGGAATCAACTGTTGACCTTGATGTTTTCTTAAGATGATAATTATAGATTAATGTCTAAATCTTATATTGGAAGATCTAAAATAATTTGAGAATGGTTAACATTAGTATTAGGACTAAGATATATCAAAAACGTAAAGTAAGGGGGGATTTATGGACTTGAAAATATGATTGTGGGTACAATAATGGTGGATAGTTACTCAAGGTGGCGTTAATGGAGGTTTAGATTTCGTAGAATTTTTCTGAAGGAAATTAGTCATTTAGAGACTATTTTTTATATAATATACCTAGGAATATAGCTTTCTGGAAAAAAGTCCTAATTAAATGAAGTTAAGAACCCGTGGGAATTAGTTCCATAATGTTTAGAGGTGTGATGAATATTTAATGATTATTTTTTGAACAACACACACTGCTGAACAATTCTGAAGCGAATATGAAACTTTGAAGTCTTTTTTAGAATATAATATCTATGAATTTGTCTTTTGTAGAAAATTAAGATCCTAATTAAATTGAGTTAAGAATGCGTAGGAATTGGTTTCATAATTTTTCAAGTTTCGTTTAATATTTTATGATTATTTTTTTAACAGTGCATAAGGCTAAAATTTCTACTAATTTGTTAAAAATCGATCGACTTTCCCATTTTTCTTAAGTTTAAATTGAAATTGAAAGATTGTGTTAATGATCCTAATTTGTGATTCTTATCTCATTAGGTAGAGTGACTCAGTGGGGAGAATTCCAGCCATTAATTAGGCAAATATGTTCGAAGTTAAAACCAGAATCATATACACGAGAATTAACTATATTATTGAGAGATTATTGGATGTGTGATTTAGTTTGTGGTTAAATGAGGAAATAAATATATATGTACATTATGCACTACACCAAAATTGTCAACTTGTCATGGTAAAAAACCTTGACAAGTCAAACTTGTCAGGTGACAAGTTTGGGGGTGACAAATGACCTTGTCGGACTTTGACCATGACAAGTTTCTTTGTCACGAACTTATCATGGTCAAAGTCTGTGAAAATTCTGGGCAAAATTTTAAAAAAAAGTACTGGGAAGTATGGCCACTACCATTTCCTAACAGTATATTTATACATGTTATAGTAAAATTGTATGTCCAAACAGAATATATCCAAATTAAATAGAAATAATGTACCAAATTAACATGTACCAAATCATGGCATATATAATCCATATCGAAATAAAATAGAAATAAAATATCCATATCCAAACCAACATGTACCAAATCAAAGAATATAAATATAATCCAATATACAAATAAAATAAATAGATATAATGCCATGGAATACTTTCTTGAGAAGGTCGGAGGAGGAAGGAAGGCCACACGACATATGCATTAGCACACCCCTCAATTCGCTGAACGCCACATTGTTCATGCAACCACGAAGGTGAGTTCTCCTTTTCGGCCAAAACATGTGTGACGTGCACCCTTGCCTAAATGTCTTGGAGGGGACGTCCATGAACCACCATACCCGGGGGGAAGCCCAGGGTCAACCCCTTTCTATCGGCTCCCCATAATATATGTCGAGTGGAAATACACTCGACCAATTGATTATTGACATAGGCCATTCGTCGGGGGTCAAGATGGGAAACTGATCATATGGAGGCAAGTCCATGCGTATCGTAGATGAATCAGTGACATCCTTGTCTACCTTTAAGTCCTTATCCTTCTCCTCACCCTTCCCTTTGCCCTTGTTCTTATTGGAGTGGACCCCAACTGACGCTTCATGAAGGCATACATATCTAGGATTGTCGCCTTTAACCTTGATAGTTAATCGTCATGGGTGTTCACCTTATGAGATAACCCAATATTGCTCGTCTCCATTCCAATGATCCTGGACTTCCCCACCCGCAATCTCCCCCCATAATCCTCCACTTGCGATCACCCTCGAGCACTTGCCTGAGTGCGTCCGTAGCCAAAGATGCTTTGTCGGCATCAGACTGCGATTCACGCACTTCCTTAAGCTTTGCCTCAAACAACAAAAAGTACACGATTATTTAATTAAGTAAATAAAAAAATTATTACGTAATTAAAAAAAATAAACATTTATAACTTACATTCGTGGCTGCGATGCTCGAGGACACCTCCTTGGCCTTGCCCTTACCCTTCTTCTTTTGAATTGCCGCATAGGCATCGAGCCTACATGGCCTACCCTCAGGGCTACTCCCCTTCTCCTGAAATAAAATAGTTTAGAATTAGTAAGTAAGACAAAGTACTGCTAAATTAGAATAACATAAAACTAAAATTAAAGAAAAATAAAAATTTACCATCCGGAGCCCCACCTCGGCGTAAGATGTCTGCCCGGAGTAGTGCCTGTCCAACCTTTTTGCTCGAATTTCCATCCTTGATTGATGAGATGACAATAGTCGCTCATCGATCTCATTCTCGACAAAATTTTACCACTGTGCTAATGAGATAGGCTCCTTTGAGGGGACGGTGTCACCTACTCTTAGAATAGACTCCTAGGTCTTTCCAAAGTACCATGCCCGCATATTTTTCTTCCACATCTTATATTGATCCCTCAATTGTTCCAACGTGGAGTCGTGAACATGTTGGGGAAGGCCAAATTGATCCTGTCAAACAAATACAAACCAAAAAGAAAGTAAGTATTCGTTGCTTATAAATATACATTTAAATAAAAATAAAAATAAAATTATAAATACACTACTTGTAGTGCCCCCCAGATGGCCATATTAAGCTCATTAGGCACGACCCTCCAATCAGTATACCCTGGGTCGACGATCGCCTTCAGTAAATCTAGCGATCTAGCCAATAATGTCATATTATTCTCGACGACGGACCCTAATTTTCCCCATTTTGGTGGCCGAGGAGCCATCGTTGCCTCTGCTACCGTGATGGGATGAAGACATTTTCTGCAAAAATTGTTATTATTATTACAACCATGTATATGGACTTTGAATTGATGCTCAAATCCGATAGTAACAAAGTACTAGAAGAATAAAAGTTAATGACATTATAAACCTAAATATTGTTTCAATATCGGGTCATGTCATGGAATTTCAATTAATGCTTAAATTGATTAAAATCCTAATTAACATATTCACTAGCCATAAAACCATTTTTATTCAAATTCGATAATAGCAAAGCACTAGAAGAATACAAGTTAACGACATTATAAATCTAAATATTGTTTCAATATCGGGTCATGTCATGGACTTTGAATTAATGCTTAAATTTATTAAAATCCTAATTAACATATTCACTAACCATAAAACCAATTTTGATTAAAATTCGATAATAACAAAGCACTAGAAGAATACAAGTTAACAACATTATAAATCTAAATATTGTTTCAATATCGGGTCATGTCATGTACTTTGAATTGGTGCTTAACTTGATTAAAATCTTAATTAACATATTCACTAACCATAAAACCAATTTTGATTCAAATTCGATAATAACAAAGCATTAGAAGAATACACCCACTAGTTATTACAAGAAATAAACTGATCGAATAAAAATGAATAAAAAGCATTAAATTATCATTCAATAATAATAAAGGACTAGAATAATATAACCACTAGTCATTACAAATAATTAGAATACTTGTTACAAATCTAAAAATTGTTTCAAATTTTGGCTTGTCATAAAAAATAAATTGATATTTGGTAGGAGTAGCCCAGTCATCCACACTACTATTTAGACGCTTTGGAAAATGTAGGACAATTGACCATGACTCCTTGTTGATATAATTAGAGTAAAATACTTTCTTTACCTTTTGAAAAGCATAAAAAAAGTCTCATCGCTCACGTGTTCATTTCTCTTCAACTTGGATAAGTCAACCATGATCAAATTGGTACCAGGATAAACTTTACAAGCATTTCTATCCTCATCTCTTACCCAATCATAGTAAAATACAACCTATTTGAAGCTTACATAATCCAATTCAAATATAGTTCTAATTACACCATAGTAAGTCATTTCAGCTTCAATGGGGTTTTTAACTTTCTCACTTGCTCGAAAATAAGTAAGAGCCTTGTATGAAATGCTCGAGTTCTAAACTTTTGTATTTTCTTCCTACACCCTTGCATCGAATACGTAACCATTCAATAGATACTTTTTGTACTATTATGCCATACATAAGGGTCCAGTTGCTAGAGGAGCAAGTCTTGATGTCGCATCATCCGTCTTTAAGAGCTGAGAATATAGTTAAATTAATTAGGTTAGTTGTTAAGCTTTCTTGTAATGTGATATTTAATAACAACCATTTTCATTATAATTACATCATGTGACAACCACAACCTAAATTTGCTATCTAATTGTGCCATTATTTTTTGTCTTTTATTGTTCTCACATGCTTCATATTTTCTGCATAGATTGTGACGAACTTATTACAAAATTAATCGTGTATAAAAATTAAAATAATGTGAAAGTTAAAATAATTTAAACTTAATTTTTCCACTCTTCGATATCTTCATGTGTGTCAAGTAGATAACGAACTACTTGTTCATGTTGCAAACTCATCAATTTCACTCATTTCCCCATCACATGACCACCCTCATCGACGAACTCATTAATGTCATCCACGTTGGTAGAGTTAGGCATATATTCCCGAGTGTATATTGATGACTCCACGGTGATGTATTCCTACACAATTGATCCTTCAATGTATCGTGTATTCTTGACGTAATCTTTAAAAACATTCATCAATCTTTCAAACAGATACATCCATCGATATCTAACTGGGCCGCAAAGAAGTGACTCGTCGCATAGGTGTACCAACAAGTGAACACTTATGTCAAAGAATGATGGGGGTAAAGTACTTTTCCATCACACAAATCGCTTCGGTCATCGCCAATTTTGCGACCACTATGTGATCTCAATTGACTACCTTCTCATATTAAAGTGAGAAGCAGATACTAATTTTCATAATAGAGCTCCAAAATCCTTGTGCTTGGAGAAATAGTGCTTAAACAATAGAGGAACCAATTGCATAATCACATGCCAATGGTGGGATTTACACTTATATAAAGAATTAGATGGAACCTTCAAATTGTAATATTATTTCCAAAAGCACATTCCTTTTCTTACTCATCGAAGTAAATGCACCAGGGGGAATTATTGTCCTTCCCCTACGATCTTCTTTCAACCATAGTTGTGGCTTAAGTTTCAACGATTTAGGGTCTTTTTGTGCATATTTTCCATCTTTTGAATGACTCCCCCCAAATCATGTGCCCAAAATATGTTCAACGATGTTTTTCTCTGTGTGTATCACATCCAATACATGGTGTATCAGGTTATTCTTCCAATAAGGCAAGTCAGATAAAATTGACCTCCTAGACCATGCCTTTCTTGTCTCAGTTTCAGTCCTAGTTGGGGTCTTCTTATGCTTGACATTCCTAAATTTAGGATTCTGACCTAGAATATTAGGGCCATAATTAGAAGATTTACTTTTAATTTCTGAACCTGAAAGTTTTCTCGACGATAGCCTACGTTCAACCCTGCTCAGTAAAAAAATGGAACATTTCTCAAATCTAAAACTATGAGAGTGGAGGTAAAAACCTACTATGGTAATGGTAAATATTTTTTGAGCTAACTGTGACATTGAAGAGATTCAGTCTCCTCTTCATAAATAGGACACCCTAAATAACCATGTACTACACAACCATATAATGTCCCATAAGCTGTAAAATCATGAATTTCCCACATCAACATAACTTTCAGCGTAAACTCTTCTTTTTTAAAAGAGTCAAATGATTGCACACCCTCTTCCCACAACTCATTTAATTCTTCTACCAATGGATCAAGGTAGATATCAATGTCCTCATTTGTTTCCTTTGGCCCAAGTATCAACAAAGACAACATAAAAAATTTAGGTCTTATACACTGTAAAGGAGGGAGGTTGAGTGGGGCTAGGATCACTGACCATGCACTTTGATTGATGCTTAGATTTCCAAATGGATTGAAACTATCCATTGATATTGCTAAACAAATGTTACGCTATTATCGAGAAAAATCGAGATACTCAAAACTCATCATCTCCCAAGATGTAGAATCAATAGGATGACGCATGATATTATCCCTTACGTCTGCCCTAGCATGCAGAGTCATTGCCTCCCCTATCCATGGTCCTGTGAAAACATAATTTAATATAGGCCCAACGAGAAAATATTTAAACACTTTTTAGGCAATTTTGAGCTCATGCCTTCCTTTCCAATAGATTGGATATATCTAGGTTCATCGTATACCGGACACCGATCGAGATTTTTATAATCCTTTCGGTATAGTATGCAGTCATACACACAATCATAAATTTATTTAAAATTCATTCCCAAACCTTTCAAACTATTTTTCATAGTAGGATAGCTGTTTGGAAGCATATTCTTCTTGGGTAGCAAGCCCTTCACCTAATTTGAAATATTGGTCACTCTATTTCAAGACAAGCCGTATTGGGTCTTCAAACTATAAAACCAACCATGGCATGTAAAACTGCTTGATCTTTCTCACACCCAGAGTATAATGGTTGGGTTGCCTAAAATTTTAAACTTTGGTAGCCATCGTCAAGGTTTATCCCGATATCTTCATGAGCACCTAAACCTTGTACATCATTAGTGACCTCATTCTCTTCCACTTCATGAACTCCATAGACGTCATCAACTAAACCCTCTAGCATATTATGATCTACATTATCATGATCCCCTTATACATCTATCCTACTTGTTGAAGGTTGTTGTGAAGGTTGCTAGGGAACAAAAGGAACTTTTGATTCCCCGTGAACAATCCAAAATCGATAACTAGCTTCCATACCCCATCTTAACAAATGTAGTTCAATTGTTTTCCATTCAAACACCTTACCATTATTAGACTTAGCTCAAGGACACGGGGACTCTTCATCATTATGACATCTCTTTGCGTATTTCATAAATTAATTAGCACTTATGCGTAACACATCCCCTAATCTATTTGTCTCACCCATCCACTCTTTGTATTTCAGATATCCCATCACAGCTACTACAAACAATCACCTATTATGGGTTAGAAACATATATTCGTGGATTAGTATAAACAAATGTGTAAACATTTAGTTCCCATTAAATAATTTGCTACAAGATTGACATCTCATCTTTCGGTGTTATATTATAAAAATAATATAATTCTTATTTCCTCCATCTCTTCTAAAGGGTGAGTGGTCCTATCCCATTTAAGATCGCATATTTCCATAATATACTTAACAGCTCATGCACATTGTTCCAATTTAAGAAAAATTTGGCATCATATCCCCATAGTTCTCCAAGTATACGATATAGATTAGCAAGTGTAAGTGTAAGTGTTATTTCAATTTATCAATCGAAATAACACTTAACATCACATCATCAAATATGTACCCAAAGAACATTAAGATATGACATCAAAACTTTCCCCAAAAGTAACAAGTTTAAACCACTATGAATATTATTATACAGAAATTATGTAGTCCCAAACTATCGAAATGCGACAATTCGAGAGATCTCATTACCGGGATAATGACTCTCGAACGGGTCTAAGGGATATTGAATGAATACGCATAAGAATTAGAAGGATAGTATCTATGCGAACTATATGTAATTTAAATTAGTTATAAATATTACAGAACCATTATGCCATGCATTCAAATGAGAATACATGCAGGCATGCACCCCCCGAAGCAAGTGATATCACTACAAAAAAAAAAGCTTTTGAGACGGTGGTCTAATAGTCCTAAAAGATCATTTATCCGTCTCAAATACTTTTTGTGACGCTATTTGGGACGGCTAGGGAGGGGCTTTTTGATAGGGGGTTATAAATACTTTTTGTGACCCCATAGCCGTCTCAAAAGATTTTTTTGAGAGGGAAAAAGATCCGTCTCAAAAGGTCCTCATTTTATATGACCCTTTTGAGACGGAACAAAAGTTGTCACAAAAGATTGTTTTTCAGACGAGAATTAGTTTGTCTCAAAAGGTTACTATTTCAGAAGATCTTTTGGAGATGGCAACATACCAGTCTTTAATATATTTTTTAGACAATTTTCACCATCCCAAAAGAGGTGAAAGGATCTTAAAATTTTTGCACCAATACTTTGTGGAGAATAAAATATACCGCCAAAGTTTAACATAAAATTGAGTTACATTTGAAACAACACAAACAACGAATAATCACAAAATTTAATACATAAGATGATTTTCAACCAACACGCCGAATTATTGTCATTCAACCATAAATAGAGTTCTTACAACCATCTCCAAATATTCATCAAAATAAGAATTATAACACTAAGTTAAAATATTTGACTTGACAACAAAAATACATTAATGTATTAATACTCCAAACACGAAATATCTTTATCAAAGTAATTCAGCAACACTGAAGCGTACGACCTCCAAAACCATTGATTAACATTTGCATGTTCTACAAAAATTATCATTTGCACAAAAAAAAATAGTGTCAATTATGTCAGAATTAATACCCCTCTTCAACAATATAATGTGAAAAATGAATCAATAGAGTATATTCTCATGATAAAATAATATAAATATCTGACTACTATTTTAAAAAAATTCGGCAGAGTATCCTTTGTTTATTCATGAAAACCAAAGGTAGCCAACCTGTTTTAAACATTAAAATTGATTCGAAGAATGATATACACCAACCTACAGATATTTTTAACCACCACCATAATAAATTATCACCACCATAACAAACTTTCACCACCACCATTGAAAATTTAACTTTAAAAGAGAGAATTTTCCATTATATATAAATAACTATATGTATGAATTATATTGTATTACCTAGTCGGACTGAATCGTCGAGGTAGTGTAAGGATGATGAGGGGTAATACTTTGGAAAAACTTTTCATTTCACTTCGCATATCCGTATAAGAGTTCTATTTCTAAAATTATTATATAAAATAGTGTGAAATTGCAACATCACCGAGGTGCAGAGGCTCAACATCAAGTGTTGTTGATCTGATACGTGTATAAATTTTGGAAGCTAAAATTTCCTTCAATTTGTGAATTTTAAACAAGGACTACTATTTTAGAAAATGGCATATTCCCCCTTGGCGCTCATGGATTTTCCAAAAAAATCAACTTCTAAAACATTTTCCAAAACGATCCACGATCAAGGATTGGTTTGGAAAATGTTGTTTTCCTACAAGTGGTCCTCGCTAGAGGTACTTCCAACAATTATCTACACTCAAGAATTGTTTTGGAATATATTTTACAAAGTGTATTTTTTGTTGGTTAAAAACATGTTGTAGAAGGATCGATAAGGCCTTAGCCCTCTTAATTGGGATTTTGGATAGAGGGAATCATAAATTGTACCACAGTGTTTCATTTACTTTATGCATTCTTCTGGTTTTCTGGGATCCAAACAAAGCATTAGCTACTTACAAACTAGTAGTATAAGGTCACATTACTCACCTGTTGTGCAACGGCCAAGGAACGAAGACCACGATTGGCAAAGTTGTCAATAATTTCATGGGCCCTCTTCCTTGTGTCCCCCTTGAGATCGCAAAGATCAATAATCTAGTAAAATAGTAAAAACAAAAAATGTTAATGTTATTTGAGATCAAATTCCTTGCTGACATAATTTATTATAGCTAGAAGTGATTTACTTGCTCAGGGGCATCCTTGTTGCTTCTATGCCAATTGTCATTAGAGTCGATGTAGGTGATTGCATTCCTCTTCTCTACTGGATTAAAGGGAAGGAAATGTATTTATTTGATCCCAGTTCTTGCCTGAAATATTCAAAATAAAGCGCGCACACAAGGGAAAAAATTCACTTCATGTCACTTGGCCCATAAGTAATAAATATAAATTCTGCGGTGATTGAAAAAAAATTCATATAGATGTAATTTGGGTGAACATGAACATCCATTTTTTTGAGAGCACAATTCAGCTAAATAAATCCCAAGTTACAAAAGATAAAGAGAAAAAAGAGGAGCTTAGTACCTCCTTGGGGTCACCCAACATTCAAACAATTGAAGCATCAATGGCATCCTTATTTTCAACCCTGGAAGCCCTAGCAGCAAGAAGCCTAAGGGTTTCCTTGTCCATGTCCCTTGAGAATACCTGGAATCATGAGTTTAAAATGATAAGTCTAATTTTTTTCCCTACATAATCTAACCACTTGTTTTCTTTCCTGGGAAATTATTCAATTTGGTTTAAGGGGTTTGTTGGGCACATAATCCACACATTAGGAGCCTTTAAAATGCAAATATGTTTGGATCTCCCATAACTATGGGAATGTTAGCATGAAACTTGATTCTTATAGGGCATTAAAAAAGTCTTTATAAGCAAAGAAACTTTGTACAATCTTCAATGTAAATGTTTAGAATCAATCAAAGATCCTAGGTAGACAAGATGGCAATCAAAGAGACACTTTATATATATACGGTCTCCTTCACAAAGTCTTTCCCCATTTTAACACAACATCTTCTAAAAATCTTTAAGTAGTAAGTAGACAATGTAATGTTTTTGTGGTTAAGGCGTCTTGTCGGGAATACCATAACTATAAGGTAAAATGGCTCGCAATCAGACTTGACATATATATATAACCACTGAGGCCACTTTAGAAAGGGAGAAATGAGCATAACCCAAAACAGAAAATAATGAAAGACGGGCCTAATAGGTGATCAGTGTGAAATATATCTGTGAATGAGCTAAAGAATACATGTGACTTTATGTTAGTAGCCTCCTTTTAGAGTTGAAAAGTAAAATGTAAAGTGGGAAGTTAAAGTAATTTCCTCACAACAATACTTTGAATATTGCCAGAAATGATTCATTTCAAGGTGTGGGATGACAAGTGTTTCATAGTAATTTCGCATTACCACGCTTCAATGCTTGATGATGTAGGAAGGTGTGACAGAGAAGTCAATTGAGTTACTTGTGACTTCTATTAGTGAATGTCTTGGCCAATGTGTGTCAACAATGATCGGATTCAGTGCTATTAAAGAACGCATGCCATAATCTGTATCACTTTTCTTCAGCTTGTGGGGTTGGGGAGGGGGGAGAGGTGGAATTTAAGAGGAGAACAAAGAAAATTAATAATCAGTCTATTGTGAATAAGACAATATAAAAGAAGATTTGTGGAAAAAACATGAAAAAGTGATGTTGGTTCTTGTTAAAAGATGTTTGTTTAAGTTGGAACAGTGGGCTATTCTAATATTTGAAAACAATATATTTGTAAAGAACTGATTACATTGTGATTATTGGTTTAATTTCTTGTTTTGAGAACATTTGATAATTTTTTGTTAATTGGTTTGAAAACATTTGATCATTTTTATGTTAGATGGTTCTTGATTTTGGTTTATGGTGAATAATATTGGGAAGGAGAGGAAAGCTCCTAATTTATAATAACCTGCCATTTGAACACCAAATATAATTTTTGTGCTCAGTTCCTAGAAACCAAGTTGTTATATTAAATGTCCATGCATGACTACCAAACAAAACATAACAACCACTTAAATTGACTTAACTGTCAGAAGTTGAGACCAAAATTTTTACCCACCAAGGCCTTTCTTTTGGGCCTTATTCATTTGCCTTGCTGCCTGTCTACTGAGCCAAATATATAGAGTATTTGAATGTCCATAGTGGTATCAGTATAATACCCCTGACATAGGTCTCAGACTGAAAATACAAACTCTGCCGCTGTCAATATTTATTCCCATAAATTCAAGTGGCTACACAAAAAAATGGCATAAGTCTCCGGTATACTAAATGTAGACATTTCATCTCGTCACCCCAAGGTAATTCCTCGTTCAATCTAGTTATATTTATGTCATTGCATTAATTGGTTGCAGTTCCTTATACTTGAGATCTTTTATAAGTGCTTGGCCAAGTCATAGACAATAAGGAATGAAACACACCTTGATCGCAAGAAATATTTGTACCAAAATGTTGCAAGAATCTACATTAACCTGCCACATCCACGTGTTGTCTACCAGAGCATTATCACCATTCCTATACCTTTTATGGGGTTCTTTATAATTCTACTAATCATTATTATAAAATATTAGTGTAGTTTAGTTTGGAGACAAAATGATGTGTGGATCAGCTTTGAAGCAAGAGTTTACATATTAAATTTGAATTCGTGGTGAAATATTCAGAATTTCCCTTGTTGAATTCATCACGGTATATGGGGGATTTACTTTAAAAGAACTTTGAACAAGATGTTTTCAGACAATTGAGGTTTCTTCCTGTACAAAGATTGCATCTTTTGATGTTGAAGCTAAGGTATTTTAATTTTTTTCGGACCCTGATTTTTTTTATGTGGTCTTGTATGATATAATATTAGGGGTGTTGTGGAGCATGCCTTTATTTATGTGGGGACAACATGAAGGAGGTAGTGAGATATGGTGGTGATGAAAGATTATGAGGTGAAAGAGTCTTGTATTGAGTTGATGTTGTTTTTATGTACTGCCAATTCTTGATCCTAAGACTAGTGTTTATCTTATATCTTATTCAATGACTAGTGGTTAAGTTCTTTTAAATTACAATTAGACGAATTTATTTGGTACAATTTGATGAGTGAGACTATTAGATATGTTCCTCTTCATTGTTTGCCTAGAGAATTTGATATTGGGTTTTGTATGGAAAGTATTGTTACTTTAGGAAACAACAACAAAATGAGAGAGACTGAAGAAAAGGGAGAATATAAGTTGTAAAACATCGTCTTGTATGATCTTGTTTGTTATTGAAGTAGGCTTTATGATCTTGCCTATATTTAGGTATTTTATATGTCTAAAGTGATTGTTCCCTTCTAGATTTCTTGTGCATATAGTAAAAACACATTCTTGTCTCTTACGAATCTGTAAAATAATATGAGAAAAGAGATAAGTTAAAATTTCTTTTGTAGCATTCTATTGAGCCTACTAGATTCTTATTAATATCACTACAATTGATTTGCTATGCTGGCTTGCCTGATAATAAGGATATACTATACTTAAATTAATGATAATGGATCTAGAAAACATTAAGCACATACTTATTTTTTAATGACCAGTTAGTTTATATGAGGTAGGTTTTGATGATCATGATAATTACCATGCATTTTATTGCCTTCATGGACGCTTTAGCATTAATCACCAGTTGTCAAGCCTTGTGAGCATGGATAGCTATAGTAAGTGGATACACTTAGTAGTTCAATTCACACTGAAGTCCTTACTGTCATGGTAGTGGGAAAGCAGCAGTTTGGACATTCTTACTGCCAACAACCTCTTTGGACTGGCTTCTCATGAACCTTACACTTGAGGTGTCTGTTTGGACACATACTGTGATTTTTCAATCCATAAATGACAACTTTCGACATGTATACGTTGCACCACTATATATGAAGATATTAAATGAAGATTCATAAGTATCCTTTAAAGTTCTAGGAATATGAGATTCATGATGATCGTGATCATAACCAAAATTCCTTATTACCCCATGAGGACTATATATATAACAGCCCCTCACCCTAGTCAATACTAAAAGGAAACTGACCAGTAGCAAACAAATCCATGGCATTGATATTCTAAGCCTTCAAAATAGCCAATTCATTAAGCTTCTTGTAAATAAACTCTTGATCTACATCTCCAAAAATAACACCTCTACACAATTTTTTTTACACCTAAGCATTAACATTCCCAAGTGCCAAAGGTGTGATAGGAATTTTATGCCCAATAAGATAGGTGGAAAACACTAATTAATCCTCCACATTCACTACCATTTGTAGCTTGCTCTTGTAACTGACACGCTTCGCATACCAGGTAATAAAAGTATTCAATATAGACTTCTCATGCCTTGACATATAGCCACTCCCCTCGGCCTCACCCAAAGACTACAACCTGAAAAGCTCACAAACATCATCGGTTGTTATAAACGTATTGGTCTAAAGTGACCACCTCGAAAAAAATGTAAATAATGTTGCACTACTCTTTGATAGCTTCAGCCCCTAACTTCAATAAATCTAGAAAACCCAATTTGATCATGAACTTGCCTATGTTTAGGAGATCAAGGACATGTCTGGCCTATAATTCTCAATCCTCATGATAACCACCAGGGCTGCCAAATAAATCAATAAAAAGTGTTAGGCATGAATATTTAATGGTTAGAAATTAGAACCAGAAAGTGGGAATGAGCAAGTTGTTCTTCTCTTTTACGACTTTAAATACGCGCAGCAAAGTAATCTGGTGGTGTGAAGAGTCAACCATAAATGTGAGGTCAAATTTCTATTTTGCTGAGGTAGTGGGAACCTGCCAGTAGTGGGCCCTCCTAAAACACACTTTCGGAAGCTCTCAATATCAAATCAGTTACTTTTTGTTGGGAGGTCAACCATTTTGTTGCATTTAGCTACCTTCTTTTGGGGTGAAGACTAACTTCTCCCATCATGCTTAGTCCATATTTAGTCCAAGCCTTGATGAATTTAAAAGGTTTTAGGCTAATAAGACCATCAGCATTAAACTCAAAAATAAGGGGGTAATGATCACAACGAGATGTCACAACAGTTTTATAGGAGACAACAACCTAGAAATCCATCCATACATGGTTGCATAAAGACCTATCAAGCTCTCTGTGAACTAATTTCTGGTCACTCTTGACCCAAGTGTGAAAAATACCCAGTGTCAATTTGAAGAATTTTAGCTTAGTCGGTTATATTTTTAAAATCTAATAAGGTTATATTATAGGGGAGTCTATCTACTTTACATTCATGAGCCCCAGGACAGAGTTAAATTCTCTAATAATTGACCAATGGAGAGAGAGGGTTGAGTAAATATGTGATAGTCTTCCAGAGCTCTCTCCTAAGGATGTAATCAGTAGTGTAGCATGGACAAAAGTCATTACACACTAATTATGGAAATAGGAGAAAAAAATAGTATTTTTTTTGTCCTCCCTAGAAAGGATAATTGGATTAACAATAGGAGTCGAATCAAACACCCAAATTTTAGGCAAAAGCAGATTTATAATTTTGAAGGCAAAATGATGCATGCCAATAGAGTTCCTAAATTAGGAGGAATTAATGCAAAGGACATCATTGGCTCAGAAATGCATATGAGATCAAGCTTAAGAGAGCCACGGGCTATTAAAAGCTAATCGAGTTGGGGGATTAGCTAAACCCATAATATTCTAATAGATAACTAACATTAAGAAGTAAGGTAGTTACTTTTAATATCGTATCCATCTGTTCCAGCAACATCATTTATGTTTGTAGGTTCATTTTGTTTGTTGCGTTCAATTTGTGATTTAGATAAGACCACTTAAAATACCTAAAATTTGGATCGCAAGGAGGAGCCCTCCAAAGTAGATCCATCAACAGTAGCAATAGGATAATTGACTATGGTTGCATAAGTAGTGAGGACATGGGACACATTTCGAAGCATTGTGTCCTAAATGATTTGTTCACACATACAAGTAGTGGTTAAATCATCATTTTACTACTCATCAACCAAGTTTGCCTAAGATTTATGGCGAAAAGACCGAGTAAAAGAGATGTTGGGGGGAGGAGTAGTGAACTGAGTAGGATCAATAACCATTATATGATCAGTTTGCCCAAAAGAAGAATTGGGAACAATATTAGTGACATGAGTAGTCACTATCTTATGAAGACAGGTTATTTCTATCAACTCAACATAGTTGATGATATTTATATGAGTATCATGTTATCAACATGTGGGAATGTGCTAATCTCAACAATAACATTATCACACATTATATTGTTACTTACAGCAACTAAAAATTCATATACATGGTGAACCATATCAGTAACATCCAAAGAATTATTAGTTTTTGGATTTTCTACAACATTATTACTAGTATTGTCGACATGAGCATCCAAAGTATTTGAGGGATCAACATTTGGATTCTTTATAGTTCTAAAAACTTGTTGCACAGTTTTAGGTTTGGATTTTTTTTAGGAATTGAGTTCTTGTCCTTGTTATCCTAGCCAACAACGTTAGGTCTAAAGTATAATGAGATAATAAAGGGTATCGAAACTCGTTAGTATGTGATACGCGTATAAAGTCACGGGAATCTTCTGATTTTGTGGATTCTCCATTTGTGATCCCTCCTCAGCCAATTCAGGCATCGGATGGATCCCAATTACCAGTTATTCCATGACCCCCACTCCAACGGGTAATATGGAACGTCACATCGAATATATCTCGACCTCGATTGGTACCCACATATAGGACGCTTTTCAATACATGGGTCCAATACTTAGGTATGTTATCAGTCCTAGTTCCTCTCTGACGCGAGGGTTAAAGCTGACGATGTTCCTACTACGTCTCCCTAAGATAGTTGGTACAACCATGGCAATGGCACTGGATTCATGTCAACACAACCACTTAGAGTTGAATGGGAAGTAGGATTTCCAACTACTTTGCCTAAAGTAGCCACTATGTAAGAAGACACCCCCCTCCTATATACCACAAGTATATGGGCTCCATTGCTAGAATAAATATTATCATGAAATTCTTGACATAAATCTTTTGTCCCTAATGATCGTGTGCTTTAGGTATTTGAGCCAAGGCTTGGCCTAACCTACTAGTTCATGTGATAGAGAACTTCAATAACTGGACAAGGGTATAAGACCGGTAAAGAGCTAACTGAGCATAATATGGTAAAAAAATTGATGTAGCAATCATATACTAAACACAAATCAATAATTCTTCAGCTATATCTATACCTCTTTCTAACTTGTCTAAAAAAATTAGACCAGTTGTTGTTCCTGGTGGCCTAAAATTTATTACGTCTACCAACATGAAACATGATACATCTATGGAGTTTCTGGAATCTAATGTAACTACAAGGCAACATCAGAAGGGCAGTACATTATTGATTGCAAGTATAACTTGTCGACAAAATAAATTTATTTAGTATTGTCTTCCCCACCAATAACACTATATTTCACTTATGATGTATCATAACTGTAAAGGGAAGCTGATAGCAAGACACGCTTCAATGACAATATGAGAAACTCTAGTCATATGTACATATCTTAAGAGGCATATAAACTAGCTAAAAAAGGAACTTATCAAGATCAGTTAACAAACATCTATGTATGCATAGCCCTTACAGTTACAAAATTAAGAGTTGATAACAAAACACCAATAGCAAGGAAATATAGCATGTGGATTGATAATCACCTCAAATATGTCTGCATCTTTAATGCCCCAACAACATCTGATCTAATAATTTTCCCATTGATGTTGATAAGTATATTAACACTCTCCACGACATTTAAAAACACATGAACAAACAAGACAACAATATTAATATCTAGTGTATTAAACTACTACCAAATGACTCACATAAGCTTACGCATAGTTAAGAAACCCGTGAATCCAATTAATGTAGTCAACGATTGCGTAAATCAATCCAACTCTTATACATGGTTCCCATCTATGAATCTAAAAAAAATGTTATTAAATTTATATTTCATAATATATATAAGCTAAAATCTTCATAATGTCTTCGTAAGATGATGAAAAAATAAAAAAGGTTAATAATGACAAACATGAATTCCTAAAGAGATTAGCACATAAATGGGGAACAAGCTATATTAAAAAAAGAATATAATTCAACACGTCAATTTAAGTATTAATATGGATAAATCGAAAAATTCAAATTTGAAATAATGAAGTACTAATGCAGGCATGATAATGAAAACATCAAATAAGAAGTCACACAATCAACTAATTAATATCTACATCACTAAACATTTACACATTAAAAAAACAACAAGACACATGCCCATTTTCAATCTTACATGAATCATTATGCTTATTTTCTTCTTCACGTGGTACACTCTTCATCATCACCAACTAATTGAAAACTAAAATGAAAACCCTAAATTTGAAGATTGTATTTGTTCCTGTAAATACCCAACACAAAATTATATGGGTGTGTGCATCACTGCGTGTGTGTGCGTGTGTATGGGTGCACGCACGTGTGTGGGGGTGAGAGAGAAAGAGAGATGGTAAGTACTAGATGGTGTGGTCGTCGACTAGTCTCAAAGTGACGAGAGAGATGGTGAATGGGTTGTCGATTGAGTTTGTGAGAGGAGGGGTTTGGTCAATTGAGTTTTTGAGAGATGGTGGGGGCATGTGTGTATGCGCCTTCCTATTTTTTTTTAGTTTTTGATATAAGGCGGGAGATGAAGAATGATTAGGGTGGGAATATAATTTTTTTAGCCGTCTTATTTGGTATATCTTTTGAGACAGTAAACATTTTACGATCTTATTTGATTTATTTTATAAGACGGGGATAATTAACCGTCTCAAAAAGTGACCTCTTTTGAGACGGATATAATTAACCGTCTCAAAAAATAGTAGTTCTTAAGACGGCTAATTATAGTTGTCTCAAAAGTATTTTTTAAAGACTAAATTTTCTCTGTCTCAAAAAATAGGGTCTTAAAAGCAACTTTTTTTGTAGTGTATATAAGAAGCTAACTTAATGTAAATTTAATCATGGGCTATCTATTGCGGTTCCCATTATTACCTTTTGCCCTCGTTACTTGTTATATAACACTTGCTTTGCAGGCTACATGCATGCATGTATTCTCATGTGAATGCATGATTACTTATTACTTATTGTATAAAATTTATAATATGTTTCATTTAATTATGTCTTATTTATATTTGATTTTTACATTGTTATGTTTCATTTCGCATCACTACCCTAAATCTTAGAGAATTCCTAGGGCTAACCAACTCAATGGCCATCTAAGTGTTCAAATTCAATTGTCAACAACATTTCAAGAATTCAGAATAACAATGAAAATAATAATGCCTTTTATTAGAAATTGTTAGGCCCAAATAACTCAATGGCCATCTATATGTTCAAATCCACCAGTCAACAATAATTCCAGAATCCCAAATAATTCAATAATATTTATGTGTGGGTGTGTGTGTGTGTGTGTGTGTGTGTGTGTGTATATATATATATATATATATAGAGAGAGAGAGAGAGAGAGATGGCATCCGCTGCTACAATTAGAGAGAGAAACCTAATTTTAATATCAGAATTGAATACCAAAAATCAAATAGGCACTATACCAAAAACCAAAAACCAAATACCAAATACCAATTTCAGTTACAATTTCTAATATTAATTTTCATTTCAATTTCAATTTCAATTTAAAATACCAATTTCAAATTCAATTTTAATTTTAAATTGAAATTGAAATTCTATATATGATACTAATTCCTATTTCATCCATCTCCTCTAAAGGGTGAGTGGTCCTATCCCATTGAAGACTGTATATTTCTGTAATATACTTAGCAGCTCATGCACATTGTTCCAATATGAGGAAAATTAGGTTGCATATACCCATAGTTCTCTAAGTACACGACATAGATTCACAAGTGTAGGTGTTATTTCAATTTATCAATTGAAATAACACTTAAAATTGCATCATCTAGTATGTACCCAAAGAACATTATGATATGGCAACATAACTTTCCCTCAAAGTGACAAGTTTAAGACATTAAGAATATTGTTATACAAAAACTATACAGTCCTAAACTGTCCAAAAAGGACAATTCGACAGATCTCATTACAGTGGTAATTACTCTCGAACGGGTCTAATGGATAATTAATGCGTACGCATAAGAACGAGAAGGCTAGTATCTATGCATACTTTATTAAGGGCTATATCTTATATTCGATAATAGTATTTATAGTGGTGATTTATATAAAGTTATGTTTCATTTCGCATAACCCAATTTCAGATTTACACAACACTATACTCAATTTTCGTTTTATACCCAATTTCAATTTTAATTTCACATTTACGCAACAATATGCCCAATTTCAGATTTATACCCAATTTTAATTTCATATTTACGCAACGAAAGGGGTCATTTCTTATATTTACACAACATTATACCCAATATTCGTTATACACCCAATTTCAATTTTAATTTCACATTTACAAAATAATATGACCAATTTTAGATGTCCAACCAATTTTAATTTCATATTTAGACAACAAAGGGGTCCAATTTCATATTTACACAACAAAGGGGTCCAATTGAGATTTATGCCAACTTTTTGTAAACACCAAATTAATCGCACACACACACACACACATATATATATATGTATGTATACACACACAGAAAAGAGAGAGAGAGAGAGGGAGAGAGAGTGACACACCCCAACCCAATACTTATAATTAAGTTTAAAAGTCAAAGTGAGTCAAATCATAATTACCTTAATCAAATCATAAACATGAGTATCTTTATTTTTCAATTATTAACATGAAGCAATAAAACTAGAACCTTTCAAAATTTTAAGTTAATTATGCTTATTCAAATTTGTTTAAAGGATAAGTAGGATTAAATTACCCCTTTTTCATTTGTCCAAAATTATGGTTTTATGCATCCTTTGATAACCCAACCCGACCTCCTAGATTTGGCAGTGACATCACGTTACCTGAAACACATAACCATAGTAACCGTGAGCAAAATAGCCCAGTGAATGCATCACTACTATACTAGAGCATAAAATTAAATGCAATAAGTCTTATCTATGTAACAATATAAAACATCTCAACATCTCTTGGCTATAATAAGACATAACATCTCTTGGCTATAAATAAGCCGTAACATCTCTTGGCTGTTGATAAGCCATAACATTTCTTGGCTATAATAAGCCATAACATCTCTTGGATATGATAAGCCATAACATCTCTTGGCTATAATAAGCCATAACATCTCTTGGCTGTTGATAAGTCATAACATCTCTTCATAACACATATATATTATATCCAAAATCAACTCAATAATTATACATATCATATCCATAATAAACTCACTAACAACACATATCACATGTATATTCAACTTAGTAGGTATAACATATTATATTCAAGTCAGTAACCACACACATCATATCCATATTCAACTTAGTGACTACACATATCATATCCATATCCAACTCAATAAGTATCACATATCATATCTATAGTCAACTTAGTAAGTGCCACATATCATATATATATTCAACTCAATAACCATATCCATATTCAAGTTAGTAACCACACAGATCATATCCATATTCAACTCAGTGACTACACATATCATATCCATATCCAACTCAGTAAGTATCACATATCATATCTATAATCAACTCAGTAAACCTATCTATATTTGACTCAGCAACCACACCTATCATATCAATATTCAACTCATTAACTACACATATCATATCCATATTCAACTCAGTAAGTATCATATATCATATCTATAGTCAACTCAGTAAACATATCCATATTCAACTCAGCAACCACACCTATCATATCCATATTCAACTCATTAACTACACATATCATATCCATATTCAACTTAGTAAGTATCACATATCATATCTATAGTCAACTCAGTAAACATATCCATATTCGACTCATCAACCACACCTATCATATCCATATTGAACTCATTAACTACACATATCATATCCATATTCAACTCAGGAAGTATCATATATCATATCTATAGTCAACTCAGTAAACATATCCATATTCAACTCAGCAACCACACCTATCATATCCATATTCAACTCATTAACTACACATATCATATCCATATTCAACTCATTAACTACACATATCATATCCATATTCAACTCAGTAAGTATCACATATCATATCTATAGTCAACCCAGTAAATGCAAGGTATCACATCCCTAATCATCTCAATAATTACAACCTCTCATATTTATACTCAACTCATCAAGTATAACATATAATATCCATAATCATGTATAAATACATCTTACTAGTGAGTACACTAACCTTGGACACTCCATGTGTTTTTTCCCTTGCATTTGTTTGGCATTGGTTCAACCAGTTCTTCTTACCTAAGGGACATTTAGGTAATTTTCTAAGAATTTTTCTCCAACTTCTCCTCGTCCTTCTCTTCCTAAGCCTTCTGATTCTCTCTCTTCAGGACAAACTCTCAAATGGATCAGTTTGGCTGATGAAGGAGGCATTTTCAAGGGGCTTAAGTCGGCCAATCTTTCACCCCTCCAACCAATGAGATTCATCCATTTGTTATACATATAAAACAAAATACCACTTAACGAATGGACAGATTTGCCCCTATTTCATAATTCCAACATAACTTCTTGCGCGAACCTCTGTTTTACAAACCGTTTGTTGTGTTACAAACTTAACTCCTACATATACAACTATCTAGTTTTCTTCTCAAGTCAGTTATTATATTATAGTGGCCAAAACTAGTCCCTAACTCCAACATTCCTACCGAAGACTTCACAAATTTGGGTTTGTGACTAATTCAATATTTCATAAATTATGAAAGTAGAATTAGACTAAATACAATAACTAAGAAATATATATTCTAATAACACATTATCCCCATCCCATATTATAAGCATGATTTAAACATGATTTATCATAATCATATACGGGTCGTCACAGAGAGAGAGAGAGAGAGGAAGGAAGTGAAACGGGGGAAAAGAGAGGCAGTAGGATTTTTAGTTAAGATAGTTGTCACGGACCTGTCAAGGTTTTTGACAGTGATAACTTTCTAAAGTTATCACGGTCAAAGATAGTGACAAGTCCGTGTCAATTATAATTTTCATGGTCAATGATCGTGAGAAGCCCATGACAAACCCTTGTCACGGACTTGTCACGATCATTTATCCTGATAAAAACATGTATTTGTTTATCATGGCCAATGATCATGACAAGTCTAGCCGACTGAAAGGTGGTAATTTAGCCTTTTTAGTGTAGTGATGATTTGGTGTATATGTACAAAGAGATAGATGTACTCATAGTTTGGAGGTGTAATAAACTAAAAGTTCAATTTAATAAGGATTAGATTTGATGGCCCTAAGAACAATATAATTGTTGATGTAAAAAATTAGATCGCTCTAATTATTCAATCACAGATAAATAAAATGAGACAAAGATTTTTAGAGTGGTTCAGCCTTATAAGAATGGCCTACATCCACTATTATGTTATTGCTGAGTGTTTGGGAATTCTCGATTATAAGTTCTATTAAGAAATTCCGATCCCCTTGAATGAGGATGATACAAGGTATTTATAGCCCTTAAGCTGTACATGAAAGGGTTGATACATTAAATGATATACATATGAAAGGGTAATACATTTAATGCAGCGTGTGCGTCAAGATGATAAACATTCAATGAATGGTTGAACTGTCGATTATCTGGCACTTTATGCTACGGTCGAGACGCGACTCGGACCGCCTTAGTTCCTCGGAGCGCTAGAGTACCTCGGAGTGCTAGAGTACCTCGGAGTGCTGAAGCTCCTCGATGTGTCCTCGTTGCTCGTAGGGAATATGAGTTGGTCAGGGAAATGAACTTCCTCGTTGTTATTGTGCCACGTAGATTGACAAATGTCTTCGTATTATTCGCCCACATCAGTATATTAATTTTGGTATCAACAGAAGCCCCCAATGTTTCATATTTCGAACTTTGAGGAGTATGGAACATTCTTTCTCGGTATATGGCAATATTTAATGATCTTCCTGGGTTTTAGGAGCATCGTATTTGAATTTATTTCTAAATTCACAGAATCCTCCTTTTTTTGAATTTTTACGAGCGCTTCGATCTTTGTGCCCTTTTTGTCCTTTTAGCCGCCGAAAGTTCGATAGTTTCTTTTTGATAATCATTTCTCTCGCCATTTCCCAATGCACAGTATTTAAACTTCCCAAATAATTATACTGTCATCTACTTTTTCCAATTTTCTTGCTTTTCGATTTCTCCAGTCTTTCTTTCTCTTGTGCGTTCATCCTTGTTTTCGTTCGTTGTCAACAGACCTCCTTTCTTCCTGTAAGATCTTCTTCCTTCTTCTTTTATTCACCATGGTTTATATTATTGAATCTATTGAAAAATTTTGTTCTGATTATTCCATTCCGTCTTGGGTAACTCTGGAAAATCTTCCTGAGCCCTTTGATTATTTTCGTTTGGCTGAGGGACATTGGTTCCCCAGCCTTTTTATTGCTGAGTGTGGATTTTCTTTTCCACCCAACTCTTTATGCTTAGAATTCTGCCAACATTTCGATGTTGTTCCTGCAAAAGTAGCCCCCAATACATGGAGAATAGTTAATGGGGTGCATAAATTAAATCAAACTCATGGAACTCGCATAGGAATTCCTGAGATTATGTATTGCTATAGATGGGCTATTTTAGACAACGTTTATTATTTAAAAACTAGATTTTTGAATAGAGCTTTAGTAGTCAACCTCCCTGATGCCAACAGGGATTATTTTGAACATGGGTTAGTTTTCAAAAATTGGCAACATGCTCCTTTAGTCGGAGACAGAGTGTATGAAGGTCCCAAATGCCCCCCATATGGCAATGGGATAGGTTATTTTCATTTTATTTTATTCTTGAAATTGTGACTTCATCATGTTTGAATAAATGCATGATTGACATTTCAAATTGTTTTTGTTTGCAGTTAACAGCAAGAGAAAAACTCCTAAGGAATCAGAAGTTAATATAAGGCAATTAAAACATATCTGGAGTTTGCATCAGAAGGTTGCAAACGAGCATATCAGGTCTGCCTCATACTTGTTGCAGTACAAGAGCTATACGTCGTCTTTCACTGCTCGCCCTATGGTCAGCTCTAGTGATCCAGTACAAATTTTTGAGGACTCTGATCCAGAATCTCATATTCCTTTGAGCCAGAAAATGGGTAGGAAAAGAGCTCCTCATGCTCTATTTGATGACACTACTTCTACTGCTGAGGCCAAGAAAAGCAAAGTTGATGTCCCAGAAGGGACTAAGAAGGTGGATGTTGCACCTTCCAAAGCTGCCGAGAAGCCCCCAGTGGCTCCGAGCAAGAAGGTTGCTCCTGTGGAGATGACTGCTATCTCTCCGACCAAGAGCTCTTCCTTGGTTGAAATTGCTGAAGTTCCTTTGAGGAGATTGAGGAAATCGTCCTCAGTCAATGTGGCTGAAACTGCCAATCTGACTGAAACCATCTCTTCTCTACCAGCTGGTGGTGTTGGTGTTCCAACCATCATTCCTCCGAGCTCTGCCATGAGTTCGGTAAAAACTTGGATCATACCCGAGGTCCAAGGAATTGATGAAAAGATTTCTAGGGATATTCTGACATCCCTAGCTACTCGTCACCTTGCTTCAGTAAATTTCTCACACTCTGAATTTCCTTTCATTCTTTGAATACTTGTATTTTTCTACTGACCTGTCACTTTTTCCTTTGTTTAGCTGGTGAATTATTTTAACAACATCGTGAAGAAAGACGAAGCTATTAAAGCTTCCAGCTCCTCATCAGGTGTAGAGGATGCTCTGCTGGGTTTAACCCAATCTTTGAAGGATTCTCGTCAGCGGTATAACGAGGACAAAGCTGAATGGGAGAAAAAAATTATCTATTGTTGAGGCCGAGAAGGTGAAGATGGCTGAGATCTCCAAGAGTTTGGAGGATAAGGTGAAAAGTTTAGAGGTCGAGCAGCAGAAATATGACGACAAGCTCAAGAACTTTGGAGAGCTTGAAGATAAGCTGAAAAAGGCAGAGGAAGAGTTGTCCGCCCTGCGAGATATCAAGGGCCAAAAGGAAGAATTGGATGTGAAGCTCTCCTCGGAGAAACTGAAAAGAAAGCTCGCAGTTAAAAAATCCTTCAGCGCTGGCTGGGATAAAGGATGGGACAAGGGGATTGCTGCGATGACATCCCAAGTTCAATACGGGAAGTTAAAATACTTACGAGATGGCTGGGTAGCTGCCCTGCAGGAATTGAAGATCGAGGACGACTCTGGGCTATTCCAGCTACACCTCCCTGGTCCTCCCCCACCAATTGTGGAAGAAGAATAAGATAAGCCTATCTCTGATGAATCTTCCATGGCCATCGGTGATCAAGTCCCAGCATCTATATCTTCTGCCAACGAGGACATTTCTTCCATGCCTCCTCCTCCTGAGAAAATTTCAACTCAGGCTGATCAAGTTGCTGTTACCACCGAGCAACCAAGCTCCTCGTCCCAGCCTCCCGAGAAAGTCTTAGGAGACAAGGAAAAGGTGTGAAGTTGTTCGGTATCATCTCTATCTTTCATTATTTGTAATCAAACAATGTAATCCTTTTGTGATCTAATAAAATACATCTTTGTTCATCTCTGTTGTTGATGATTTGTTTTTGTTGATTGGTGTCTTCTTCTCATCCTTAGTTTGTGGCTAGAATGGAACTAATATCTGCACATGATACAAAGCTGATGCAGCAATGTCATGAGTATTATAAAGCTGGTCATACAAATTTGAGTGTATCATATATTGCTGACATCCTTGGCCATGATGCCTCAGAACAAGAAATTGAGGCTTATCGGTATTTGAAGGATTTACTCGACCGAGCTGTGGCCAACAGTGTGGCCTACTATGAATTGATCGAGGAACTTCATTGTACCTTAGAGGATCTACAACATCAGCACAATGAATCAACTGCTTTGCTGCACAAGGAATATGAAAATAGATATCAACATCTTTCTTCTGAAACAAGTCATAAAAAGATCCTTGCTGGATACGATGTTAGGGAAAGAACTTTAAAAGGTGAAGTTGAGGCCTGCAGGAAGATTGCTGAGTTGCCGGAACAAGAGAACAATAATTTGCAGAAAAAGTTGACACAGTATGAATCTGCAGCGTTATCTTCCACTGCTTTAGTACAAGTTACCGATGAAGGTTTCTCGTTCTTAGAGGTTGAGAATGCCAAATTAAGGCAAGAACTGGATAACTTAAGAAGATCTGTTACTCCTGTGACTGCTCGGGGACGAGGAAGAAGTTCTCGTGGGCGAGGAAGAGCTGTTCAAAATGTTGTCGAGGAGCAAAGTTGTCCAGTCGTTGCTCGGAGTCGATCAAGAGTTCTTAGCCGTAATGTTGAAGAGGCTCGCACTCAGTCTACTTTGGAAACTCAAGCGTTCCAATTGAATGCAAGAGATCGTGCTCTGTCTGAAATGTCCAAGAAAAACCTATCTTTGGAAGATCAACTTACTGCGACGAAGTCTGCTTTACATACCAAGGACCTTTTTACTAAAAACCTTCATGACCAATTGGATAGATTAACCTTCCAATTCCATAAACAACCTCGTGAGTTCTGGATGGCAGGTTATAATGAGGCCCTTTGTCATTTGGATGCTCGTATTGAACACGCCAATAATGAAGGTTATAAGCAGGGGTGGTTGAACGCCCTGGGTGTGTTAAAATTGGAGCAAGGGCATTTTTTATGGGATTATCATGCTCCAGGGTTACTAGACTTGCCTGTGCCACCTTTCAAATTGGAGATGGAATGGATCCCAGCTCGTTCCATTCCTCGGAGTTTAATTTCAAAATATCTTGATGACTATAGTCTTCATTCTCAGATTGAATTATCTCGTCCCGAGCATCTCTTGGGTACACCTTCTGTGATGAACGTCAGAATGCTCAGACATGTTAATTTCATTAATTCTCCTCTTTGCTTGGAAGACCCTCCTGCCGGTGAGGAACCTATTTCAAAAGCTAAAGGAAAGAAACCAATAGAATAGGTTTTTCAATGTAACAATTAGCACATATATGTAGCTTGTAATATATTTTGACATTAATGAAAGAATTTCATTTTTTGTTTGCAAATCTTTATTGCTATTGTTCTGCGTTAAACACTAAGTATGTATCTGTTAAAAAGATAACAATTTTATGCTATTCATTGACCAACTTCGTAATAAATATGAGAAATATTGCTCAATAAAGTAATGAGTATAAAGATGTTTAAAACTTTACCAACCAACCAAGGTTGTTAAATTGTGCTCGTCGACCAATTATAGTTAGTGATAGCTTATCCTCGACTAACCATACTTGGTAAATTTGTCTTTTTTATAAAATATATCCGACCAACTAAGGTCGATAAATTCTTCCTGAGGACCAACTACAGTTAGTAGGTTTTTATCCCCGACCAACCATACTTGATTCAGTTTCGAATATTTAGTTCTTCGAAGAACTTTTGTAATAATCTTACCTCCCGACCAACATAAATTGGAATGTGAGAGCATATTTTTTGGTTCTGTCGAACTATCTTGTCCACTAGTTATCTTACCAACCTTAGTTGATCACGCTAGTGTACGCCTCCTAACCAAAGGAGTATATTTTTTGGTTCTTTCGAACTATCTGTCCACTAGTTATCTTACCAACCTTAGTTGGTCACGCTAGTGTACGCCTCCTAACCAAAGGAGTATATTTTTTGGTTCTTTCGAACTATCTAACCACTAGTTATCTTACCAACCTTAGTTGGTCACGCTAGTGTACGCCTCCTAACCAAAGGAGTATATTTTTTGGTTCTTTCGAACTATCTGTCCACTAGTTATCTTACCAACCTTAGTTGGTCACGCTAGTGTACGCCTCCTAACCAAAGGAGTATATTTTTTGGTTCTTTCGAACTATCTGTCCACTTTTTGCTGTCGAGCAGCGTAGTGTACAACACTAGTATTCCCCGAAAAACTTTCAAACAAAGGAGAGGAAAATGGTGAAAACATCATCGTTTTATTCATATTGATGGAACCGTTGTACATTTTACATCATTGATAATACTTGCGAAGGTGTTCAGCATTCCAAGCATTCTTGAATTCTTCTCCTTCTAGAGTTGCTATTCGATAAGTTCCTGGTCGAACAACTTCTGTAACTCGGTAAGGCCCATGCCAGTTTGCCTCCAATTTATTGTGTTTCTGAATTACCTTCTTTAGCACATAATCTCCTTCCTTTAAATCGCATTTCCTCACCCTTTTGTTGTAGAAAAGAGTTGTTCATTGTTGATAAGCAGCATTCCTAATGGCTGCCTCTTCTCTGACCTCCTCGAGCATATCCAAATCCAGTCTTCTCATCAAGTCACTGACAGGAGAATTGAAATTCAGTACTCTATGCATTGGAAGACCCAACTCGGCAGGTATTACAGCTTCACTTCCAAATGCCAGCATATATGGTGATTCTCCAGTTGCTGCTCGGGGAGTTGTTCGGTAAGCCCACAATACTGATTGTAGCTCATTAATCCAGTTAGCTTTAGCTTCACTTAGCCTTTTCTTCAAACCATTTAGCAGTGTTCTATTCATCACTTCAGTCTGTCCATTGCTTTGAGGATGGCCTGGTGCTGAATGAACCTTCAAAATGTTCGACTGATGACAATAGGCAGCAAATTCCTCGTTATCAAATTGGGTTCCACGGTCTGTGATGAAGGCATGAGGAAGACCATATCGACAGATGATATTCTTCCAAACGAACTGGTATACCTTCTCGTATGTCATATCAATAAGCGGCTCAGTTTCTACCCACTTAGTAAAATAGTCCACTGCAACGACGAGGTACTTGAATCTTCCTCAGGTGGTCGGCAGTGGTCCAACCAAATCAATTCCCCACATGGCAAATGGACAAGGGGAAGTTATTGGTGTCAACAATGCTTGTGGAGTTCGTCGGATAGAGGAAAAACGTTGGCACTTATCACATTTCTTAGCATAGGCTATACAATCAGCCCTCATCGTCGGCCAATAGTATCCTTGAGTCATTACCCTTTGTAAAAGTGTTCGACCTGCTACATGAGCTCCACAAGACCCTTCATGGATTTCTTCAATCAATTCTTTCACCTCGGAGGGATGTACACATCTCTGCAAACCTACCATAATTCCTCGTCTATATAAAATACCATTAGTTAATACATACCGAGCAGCTTTATACTTCAATTTTTTAGCAGCGAGCTTATCCTCTGGCAATTCTCCCTCTTCAATATATACCCTGATGGGATCCATCCAAGATGGTCCTAAATCAAGGGCAATAACATTCATCGTCAGGTTTTCATCTATGCTCCGACTTTCCAGTACTTCAATTGGTATCGTTCTTCGCAGCTCGGTACGAGTAGCTGATGCTAGTCGGGCCAGTGCGTCTGCTTGTACATTCTCCATCCTCGGTATTCTCACCAATTGAATGGCATCAAATTCTGTCAGTAACTCCATCACCTTTGCATGATACTTCGCCATTAAGTCTCCTTTAACTACATATGTTCCTATCATCTGATTTACAATTAATTGAGAATCACTGAATACAATTACTTGCCGTGCTTCCATAACTTTTGCTAAGTTTAAACCTGCTATCATGGCCTCATATTCTGCCTCATTATTGGAGGCTTTGAATTGGAATCGCAAAGCATATTCCATGTCAATCTCATCTGGGGTGTTCAAAACAATTCCTGCGCCGCAACCTGCGGTGCAAGATGAGCCATCTACATATAATCTCCATATGGGCAACCCGTCTTCAAATTCCTTATCTAACAGGGTTCCTCGGTGAAATATTTGTTGCTTCTTTTCATTTTCCCCTGACACTTTTCACTCCTCGTCGACCATCTCTTCTCGCTCTTTTACCAACCGGAGCTGGTCTGAGCTCGAAGTTGATAATTTTTCTTCATCCATAAGTCCTTTTACCAACCGGAGTTGGTCTGGATTTATGTCTTTTGATCCTATAACATCCACAGGTTGGTCAGCGAGCACCTTTTGCTCCTCGGGCGTATCAGGGTATGTAAACTCTGCTATAAAATCTGCTACAGCTTGCCCTTTTAATGATGATATGGGTTCATACACAATATCATATTCACCGAGTTCTATTGCCCAGTACATCAGTCTTCCTAATTTTTTTGGCTTGTGAAGGGCTTGTCTCAATGGCATGTCGGTATATACGACGATTGTATGGGCCTGGAAATATGGCCTCATTCTTCTACTTGCTTCAATTAATGCCAATGCCAATTTTTCTAGCTTTGGATATCTGATTTCTGCACCTCGAAAAGCCTTACTTGTGTAATAGATGGGTTTCTGAACTCCATTCTCCAATCTAATCAATGCTGAGCTAACTGCATTCTCTGATACCGCCAGATACAAGTATAACTTCTCTCCTGTTATTGGCCTGGAAAACAATGGAGGTGCTCCCAAATATTTCTTCAAGTCTTGAAAGGCCTTTTCACATTCATCAGTCCATTCAAAAGTTTTTCGAAGTGTTTTGAAGAATGGGAGGCATTTATCAGTTGCTCGGGACACAAATCTATTGAGCGCCGCAACTCTTCTTGTAAGACTCTGTACTTCTTTCTTCGTCGTTGGGGATCGCAGCCCTAAAAGAGCTTTGATCTTTTCTGGATTTGCCTCAATACCTCATTGGTTGATGATGTATCCGAGAAACATTCCTTCTCGTAATCCAAAGGTGCACTTCGTCGGGTTGAGCTTCATTTGGTATTTATCTAGTTGATCAAAGGTCTGACCTAAGTCAACTAGATGATCAGCAGCTTTCTTGCTCTTTGTTAGCATATCATCGACGTAGACTTCCATGTTGCAACTGATTTGTTCGGCAAAAACCTTGTTCATCAGCCGCTGATATGTTGCACCTGCATTTTTCAAACCAAAAGGCATGACATTATAACAATAAGTTCCCCTTGGGGTAATAAAAGAAGTACTCTCCATGTCTTCAGGTTTCATTTTGATCTGGTTGTAGCCAGAATATGCATCCATGAAGCTGAGCAGCTCATGTCCCGAAGTAGCATCCACTAGCTGGTATATCCTGGGCAATGGAAAATGATCTTTCGGGCATGCTTTGTTGAGATCAGTGAAATCAACACACATTCTCCATTTATTATTCTTCTTCTTTACCATCACCACATTTGCTAACCAGTCTGGATATTTCACATCTTCAATGAATTGGGCTTTCTGGAGCTTCTCGACCTCCTCTTGTATGGCCTGATTCTTCTCGGGACTAAACACTCCTCTTCTCTGCTTCACAGGCTTGATCTCCTTATTCACATTGAGTTCATGATATAAGAAGTTTGGATCTATTCCTGGCATGTCTTCGTGACTCCATGAAAAAGTATTCTTCCTATTTCTCAAGAAAGTTATCAACTCATGTTTTATTGAAGTATCCAACGACGAACCTATCTGGGTTACTCGTTCAGGGTGCTCCTCATCCAGAATAACATTTTTTGTAGATTCTACCACATGTCCTTTTACAAGTTGGGATTCATCCCTGGGATCAAGAGTTTCAATTTCTGTATCTTCCTCCACCTGGTAGGTAGTAGTCTTTTTCCTTGATTCCTCAAGCTCCTCTTGCTCGGCAGAAGAATAATAGCATTCCCGAGCTATTTTTTTATCACCTTTCACAACTCCTACTCCGAAGTTTGTTGGGAATTTTAAGCATTGCTGCACTGTAGATGGAACTGCTTCGAACTTCTTCAAATCAACTCTTCCCATAATGATGTTGTAGGCTGACTGCACATTCTTATCCATCACAAAGAAGCGTATTCTTTCTGTTCGACAAGCAGGCCAAGTTCCAATGAATATGTCCAACTTGATCGTCCCAAGTGGAAAAACTTTCTCGCCAGCAAAACCCAGAAGGGGTCTGTGATAAGGTTCCAATTGAGATAATTTCAAATTCAAGCTACCAAAGCATGAATAGTACATGATGTCTGCCGAACTACCATTGTCCACCAACACCCTTGAAATCACCACATCTTTCATCCTCATTTTGATCACCAAAGTATCGTCGTGAGGGTAAAGAACACCTGCCAAATCGTTTTTTGAAAAACCAATAACTAACTTCTCTTTATTTACCTTCCTCGGACGATCATCCTCGGCAAGATTTATTCGTTGAATATATGAGCAGGCTTGAGCCTTTCCGAGATAAGCCTTTCTTTCTGCAGTAAGGTCTCCCCCTCTAGCATCTCCTCCTGTAATAACATTATAATCAAATGACCCAAAACGTATGGAAAATACCTCTCGTTCAGGCTTCCTTGGCTTTTTTGGAAGATCGGGGTCTTCATCTGGATCATCTTCATGATCTCTTTTCTTTTTCTCCTCCGTCCGACGAGGAGATCTGGAACGATCTCTAGTTCTATCATCATTCTTCCTTTCACCTCTGCGATCTACATACTTTGACAACTTTCCTCTTCGGATGAGCATTTCAATCTCGTTCTGAAGGGCTATGCAATTTTTGGTCGTATGGCCATGATCTTTATGGAATTTGCAATATTTGTCACTATTCCTCAGGTCAGGATTGGTCCTCAGTTTATCTGGCCACTTGATTTCTTCGTTATTCTTGATTTCTTCCAAAACATGATTAATACCCATTTTCAATGGAGTATAATTATCGTATTTCTTCAGGACTTCCCATGACGTCCTATTATTCTTGGAGTGCTTGTCACCACCATTACCTTTTTGCTCTTTCTTCTTAAATTTGTCAACCTCCACCTTGGTATCTTTATCCATATTCTTCTTCGCGGCCATAGCCTCCTCGGCATTCATGATTTTGGCCGCTTTTTCCATCAACTCCGACATAGTTTTAGGTGGATCTTTGGCCAAAGTGTAGTATAACTTGTTAGGCAGCAATCCACTCATCAAAGCAGTGATCGCTGTCTTTTCTTCGTAATCTATGACTTCCAACTTCTCATTATTGAAACGAGTTATGTAATCTCTAGTACTCTCACCTGATTTTTGTCTAACACTTAACAAATGCGCCACTCGCTTTACCGACTTTGCTCCAAAACAGAAATTGCCAATGAACAACTCGGCTAACTGAATAAAAGTCGAAATCTTACCCCGAGGAAGATTGTTGTACCATATCTGTGCAGATCCGGTAAGAGTTCCCGAGAATGCTCTACACCTCATCTCGTCGGGGACGGCATATATGTCGGCAGCAGCTTGGTATTGTTCTATATGAAGAACAGGATCTATCTTTCCATCATACTTAGGGGTCACTACAGGTGCTTTGAATTTCGATGGTGTAGGAAAATTCATAATGGCCTGTACAAAAGGTGTCCCTTGAACAAAAGTTCTCTGTAAGGGATTCCTTTCTTTAGCCATTTCTCCAAGTCTATCCTCCAATCGCCGAATGGAACCTTTCCATGCTTCATTTCCTTCCTCGGGCCGCTTAGTCCGAGCAATTGATTATTCTGACGTAGCTTCCTGAGATCTATCTCGACGAGTAGCTGGTCGTGATTGTGTTGATCCTTCTCTCAGACCTGATGGTGGTCGAAAGCTTCTCGATGGGGCTCTAGGTGGACTCATATTTCTCCTTGGTCCTAACCAGCTGAAAGGAGACACCCTGCTTAATCTTTCTAGGGCGCTGCTTCTCTCCGGAGAGAGAGTGATATGTTGATCTGTTTCCGTAGCCCGTATCGATGAAGTTCGCCCAGGTTGATAAGAAAAATCGTTAAATTCTTCATTACGATATGACCCAGTACGCCTGGATCGCGATTGCCCACGATCACTCCTTTGCCTTGAATGGGTAGGTGAACCGCCGTGAAGAGTTTGAATGAGTTGCCTCATTGTTTCTTGCATGGCGATTTGTCCTTCAGCCAGATTCGTCATAATTCCAGCCAGATCTGGAGGTGCAGATGGATTTGGAGGGTTTCCAGCATTTCGATTACTGGATTCTGGATTATCTGCCATTGATGATAAATGATTTTTGGTGAAAAACGATAACAACAGTCGTTTCCCACAGACGGCGCCAATCTGTTGATGTAAAAAATTAGATCGCTCTAATTATTCAATCACAGATAAATAAAATGAGACAAAGATTTTTAGAGTGGTTCAGCCTTATAAGAATGGCCTACGTCCACTGTTATGTTATTGCTGAGTGTTTGGGAATTCTCGATTATAAGTTCTATCAAGAAATTCCGGTCCCCTTGAATGAGGATGATACAAGGTATTTATAGACCTTAAGCTGTACATGAAAGGGTTGATACATTAAATGATATACATATGAAAGGGTAATACATTTAATGCAGCGTGTGCGTCAAGATGATAAACATTCAATGAATGGTTGAACTGTCGATTATCTGGCAGTTTATGCTACGGTCGAGATGCAGCTTGGACCGCCTTAGTTCCTCGGAGCGCTAGAGTACCTCGGAGTGCTAGAGTACCTCGGAGTGCTGAAGCTCCTCGATGTGTCCTCGTTGCTCGTAGGGAATATGAGTTGGTCGGGGAAATGAACTTCCTCGTTGTTATTGTGCCACGTAGATTGACAAATGTCTTCGTATTATTCGCCCACATCAGCATATTAATTTTGGTATCAACAATAATGTTTAGGGATTTAGATGATTTAGGGTATGCTTGATTACACAAGATATCCTATTTAATTATATATGTTTAACATGGTTTTGAGAGATTATAAACATAATGTAGAGAGGATCCAATGATGTGGGGATCTAGATGTTTGGGTACACTTAAGTGTATGCAGTGTATGCGTTATACTATATATATATATATATATATATATATATATATATATATATATATATATATATATACTCCTTTGAACTTATCAATAGAGAACTAACGGGACACTAGAGGTAGATACCTTTGTGTGTCGTGTATATATATAAGGACATATATAATTATATAAATTAGTTGAGAATAAATCCATGTGGTATAATGATGATGGATGATATGTTATTTCTTTAGGGTAGTGTTGTGGGGGTTACATTTGGGATGGTGATCATATACATGTGGGTAGCTATATCAATGTTATACGATAGCTAGTTGTGTTTAATTCATTATGGTAGTTGGTTAATAATTCATTTAATTAAATATGTTAATAAAGAGCCTAATTGCGATAGATGATTTGGACTGTGCCGACATTACGTTATGTAGTTATAGAGCATGTATTGAGGTAGATAATTTCCTTATACGCCGTACAATTGGTGTTTCTGACCATACTGGATTATGATGATAATAATGTAGATATTGATGATATTGATATAAATACTTACTTAAAATATTTTACCATGATGAAGCTCATATGAATAAATGTGAAATTGTACTTGAGATTTGATAATGATGTAAAATACTTAATCATGGGGAACTAATTTGGCTCAGGAGTAAACGCTTGATATGTAGGGTTGTTTGGGTTGGGTTAACTTAAAAATAACTAAAAGATTGGATGCATATCCATAGTCATATTATGGTACAAAGTCAATTATACTGTTATACTACTTGAACTTGTTGTTAACGTCTCCCTATAACATTTTTCAAGCTATAGGCCATCCATGCAAGCTCACTCTTGATTCGATTTTGAGCTACTCTCTATTGATGACACTAGAGGGTATAGATGTGGAGCCTACATGCTCACTCTCTTACTTTTATTTCTTTATTTACTGGGTCATCTTGTGTACATGTGGTATTTGTATTCAGAGTTCAATTTATATAAGAGATACAGTTGATGTCATTTTTTATCATCAGTTATATGGTATCAGAGTTCGTGTTGTTCCACTTAATAGTTCATTATCTATTTATTGTACTTGTTCAGTTTTATTTATTTCGTTATGCTAAGAATGTTACCAATTGTTTTTTATTCCATTGAATTTTTGTAATAGACCATATCAATCTATTATTAAATTTTATAAGAGGGCACAGTTAGTATCAGAACATTTAGGTTTTAGTTCCCTTAGGATCTGTATTTCATTCATTTCAATTTTTGTCAAGAATTATTTTTTGTGTATAGAGATTACTATAGGATTCTTTACTCTAAGGTCACGAGGACATGTGTATCAACATCGTTTGTTATCTTTTTATCATTAGAAAGACTTTAGGAGTATTGGAGATTAGAAAAGCATGATAATGAGGACCATTGCAAGTTAGTGGTCAAGTGTGGAATTAGTGGTTGGTTAAAGGGGTTCACGACTTCGATGAGAATGATTATGGGAAATTATAGTTCTTGGGAGTAAAGTCTACAAATTAGAGACTTTGGAAGACCCAAGATTAATGAATCTATTTTATGTCGAGTCCATTTTTGGATACAACAAGGAACTTGAGTTTTTAAGGAGCTTATTGGAGTTTGGGGTTATTTTTACAGTAATTGGGATAGTGATAGAAATTTAGGCTTAGAGAGTGGAGTTGGTGTTGTGATCGAATTTGAGTAAGGTTCATTTATATTTGTGATTAGGGTAGTGTGAATGAGGAAAGATCGCTTGAAAATCCATGATACCAATTTGAGAATGCAGTCTAATATTGAATTAGCCAAATTCACAGATTTTCTAATTTTAAACTTATTTAATTAATGATCAATTTTAAACCAAGTTAATTAAACCCTAAACATATATCTATGTGGAATAAATAATGCCATCACAAAATTTCTAATTCATAGATTTCAAGAAAAAATCCATTCAGGTAAAACCTTTTTATTTCACTATGAAAGGTAAATCGCAACTTACATATACATAACGAAATCTGCAATGAATCTCACGCATTAGATTCACATAGACATGCAGTCTAGAATTAACAATGGAATGATTGCAGGAAACCCAAAAGAACCACAGTTCTGTCTTCAGCAAGGAACACCCTAAAATACTCCCAATGACCTCAGTCGTAGTCAGCTAGCACCTCCTTCAAGTGGTACCAAATTAGCAGTAGAGAAATATTCTCTACAAGAGAAACTTCAGCCAAATTTTATCTTTGATTCCAAAATGATTAACTAAATCTACTGAGATGATTTGTGAATAAAAATAAAGTTAAAACACCTCAAAAAGTGAGAAGACAAAAATTTTGAAAAGGTAGTTTTCGTAGAATGAAACACTCAGGTCTTTTGAAGAAAAAAGAACTCAAAAATGAACTATATATAAAAAACTTGAGTCGTCAGGGTCGCTAGAACGAGAAGCCCATGTCGCTCGAATGACATATGCTGTCGCTTGAAGGGACTTTGTGCGACCTACCAGACGAGGTTAAAAAACTAAAATAGTTGCATGTCGTTTGATGAAATAATCAAGAGAGCTTCTCGCAACGTATCAAGCGAGATAAACTGTTTCTTGAAGAAGTCATTTGAAGAACTTTATCCTGTTTTTTGAAGACATAAACATATCGTTTGAATGACATCAACAAAAAATAAATTTTTATTAAAATTTTACCTCAGGACTTGAAAAAAATATTTTGACAAAAAACAACGCAGAGATGTTTAAAAATAATTTAGAAAAATTATGCCAACACTTTAAATGAAGTATTAAGGGACTTAAATACAACCTTACCAAAATCTATCTCTCAAAGGCTTCTTTGTTGAAGAATGTTGATATTCGAATCCGTCTTGATGCATTATTGAACTTGAACTTTTCTTCGATGGTTCTAGTGGTATACGAAAAACTCTAACGTTGAACGAACTATGTAAAATATTCCCTTACAAATCTCCCCCTATGTCTATGCCGGTACAAACTAAAAACATTTGAATTATCAAATCAAATGACCTATACAAATCTAATACCCTTCCATAGATGAAAAGGTACTAAAAATGCAAGACTTAAACTTTCTTAAAAAATCTTCAACTTGAAATCTTCCAATCTCCAGCTTTTCTTTGTCATCATCAGGGTGTGAAAAATCATGATCTTCAAAATTTGAACCTACACTCATGAGACAAGAAACAAATACTTTTGTGACGTATCGAGCTTGAAATGAGATAAACATAAATCAAAACAAATCAAATAAATCTCAAATCTCCCCCATAATTAAAACTCCCCCATTAAATCTTAATTTGTTCTCCCCCTTTTTATTTATCCGAAACAGACAAGAAAAATAATAAATAAAAATAAAGATGGACTGTCATGACAAGTAAAGAAAATCAACTACGATCATCAAGGATAAAATTGAAAGCTTGCACCAGCTATTTTTGATTTTTCAATTTTTCAAAACAAAAATGCAAAAATAATTTACCAAAATCAGACACCATGAATTTACACTAAGATAACAAAATCAAGGAAATGGATTGAATGGGTGTGAATAAATTCGATATGAAGATCAATGCAATCAAACATGGCATATGTGCATGATGAATATGGATACTCCTAACGAATCATCTCAAAATCGTCCTTAGGTGTCAAAATGTGAATTTATACGACATTGAATCAATTTAATCGACACATCAAAGTCTAAAATAATTTTCACACAAAAACTGTCTAAAACTATGTAATGCTTTTTCAAGACTTTGTCAGGACGTGGAAACCCATTGTTTAAATTTCCAACCAAACTCCCTCAAATATTTACTTTTTTCAAGCTCTTTTGAGGTTTTTATTTTTTTTCTCTCCTTAGAGAAATCCTATTGGCCCTATTTTGGCATATTTATCTTTTTATTGCCTTAATTTTTTCTCGGGCTCTTTTTAAACGATGTCTTTAACGAAGTGATTATTATTCACTCGCAACCCTTTCCCATGTTCACTCATCATTTTTTTCAAGTTTTAAACAAATTCCTCATGGGTAACGGTTCTTATATGCATAACTTTCATTATCAAGTTTTATCGCATTTGGTTCATTTTAAAGACAGTATTAAGATGGAAACACTTAGACCAACATGTGATAGACATGTAAAATAATCAAAAAAATCCGTGCAAGTTTTCATTAAAGGATACTAAGAGTCAAACATGTAGGTACTAATCTGAAATTACATCTTAATGACTCCAAACATTATAAAGCACAAAAATAATATGATGGCGCATATGAAAACACTATCAAATAGTCACATAGATATGGAATGAGATTGTGACTTGGTCATCCTAAATGTCCATTCATAAATGGTATAAAACGAAATACAAAACTCTTTTTGTCTTTATCCAAAATTTTATCAAAATAAAATCTTTTGCGATTTTTCAAATTTTCTCCAAAAATAATAAATGTTGTGTATTTTTCCAATCTTTTTGGTTTTTTCGAAAATATATATCAAAATGGACAATATAAATACAAAATTGTACAAACTTGTAATAGCATAAAATATCATCATGAAAATCATCATATGCTAGCAAATAAATCTAAACCTCAACCGTTAGGTGCAGTGGAGTTTTCCAAAGGTGGTGACATCCTATGAAAAATATCCATCAAATCATGTGAAGTTTTGATAAAAAAATAAACTTTATTTTCTCTCTAATGTGATAAAACTCTCTCATATAATCATCTGGAGCATCATGTGTGCGTACGTGTGTGGGAAGACGTGGCAATACTCAATGTGACACACTAACCAATGTAAAGCAAATATCCATAAGGTGTCCTTTATTCTTGCAATGAGTGCAAACATACGCAGGACTCGGAACACCTTTCCTAAAAAGTCTACGATTCACTCGCCTCTCCATAATAGGACTTCTAGGTGGGTTGGGTTTAGATCCATAAGGATCAATCACACACTTGGGAACCGGCTCAGGTGTAACGTGGGAAGTGGACACACCGTCATAACCTATTCCTAGTCTCTCAACATTAGCCAAAGAGATATCTAGGAGCATCTTTACTACCTTATTAGATGTGTCCTCTAAAGTGACCTTTACCTGCCAGGCACGTTCAAGATCTCTCTCTAATTTTGACACATGGGCTTCAAGTTCACTCTTTTCTAAATCTACGATGATCAATTTGTCACTTAAAGTAACTTTCGCCTTCTCGGTTTGACTCGTCGACACCTCAAATCCCCTCAAATCATCTCTCTCTCTCTAAATCTATTACCTTAAGACCTAATTCCTTATTCAACTTCTTCGTCTGTAAGGTCTCGGCATACAAATCTCTAAATAAAATTTGGAGCTCACTTTTACTTTCACTAACAAACTCACTTTCACCCTCACTCTCACACGACACACTCAAACAATCATCCTCGAAGGTCTCACATGCACAAGTATCCTCATCGTCATGGGACAAACAAGGTGTACTCACGCGACTAGCTAAAAAGGAAACAAACATCCCATATGAAGATTCATCCCCGAAATCCTTCACCTCTTCCAGTTAGTTACAGGTTAAGATTAGTGACATTATTAGCAGTGCCAGCGGAAGGTCCACCCTCTTTCAAAAACAACCCGAACTCGCTCATCGATGGCCTTTAAATGAGATTTGATACGGGCTTTATAGTATGCATAATTAGACCCATCAAAAATTACCAACCGATTATATAAGTTTTCATTCGAAAACATTTCAAAAAATTTCAAAATCAGATTTAATAGAAATCAATATAATAATTTTTGTGGAAAAATAATGATCACTCAATAAATTCGAGAAACCCACTCTGATACCAATTTGTGAATTAGGTAAGATCGTTTGAAAAGATCTGATACAAATTTGAGAATGCGGTGTGATATTGAATTAACCAAATTCGTAAATTTCCAATTTTAAACTTATTTTAAACCAAGTTAATTAAACCCTAAACATATATTTATGTGGAATAGATCACGCCATCATAAAATTACTTATCCGCGGATTTTAGGAAAATCTCCTTCCGGTTAAAACCTTTTTATTTCACTATGAAAGAAAAATTCCAACTTACATATACATAATGAAATTCACAATGAATCTCACGTCGTAGATTCACATTGACACGCATCCTAGAATCAGTAATGGATTGACCGTAGTAAACCCACAAGAACCACAGCTCTGTCTTCAGCAAGGAACAACCTCAAGAACTGCCAATGACCTCAGTCGTAGTTAGCCATCACCTCACTCAAATGGTACCAAATCCGAAGTAGAGAACTATTTCCTCCAAGAGAAACTTTAACAAAACTGTATCTTAGGTTCCAAAATGATTCATTAAATCTATTACGATGATTTATGAATAAAATCAAAGTTAAAACACATGAAAAAGTGAGAAGATAAAAATTCTGCAAAAGAAGTTTTCGTAGAATGAAACACACTGGTCTTCTGAAGCAAAAAGGTCTCAAAAATGAACTATTTGTAAAAAAACTTGAATCAGCGGGGTCGTTCGGACGAGAAGCCCATGTCGCTCGAATGACATATGATGTCGCTTGAAGGGACTTCACGCGACCTATTAAACAAGGTTAAAAAACTAAAATAGTAGCATGTAGTTTGATGAAATGATCGAGCGGGCTTCTCGCGACGTATCAAACGAGATGCACTGTCACTTGAAGAAGTCGTTTGAACGACTTTGTCATGTTGCTTGAATGACATAGACATATCGTTAGAATGACATAGCGAAAAATAAATTTTTATTAAAATTTCACCTCAGGAATTGAAAAAAAAATATTTTGATGAAAATCAGCGCATCAGATGTTTAAAAATAATTTTAGAAAAATTATCCCAACACTTTAAATGAACCATTAAGGTATTTAAGCACAACATAACCCAAACCTATCTCGCAGAGGCTTCTTTGTTGAAGAATGTTGATATTCATATTCGTCTTGATGCATGATTGAACTTGAACTTTTCTTCGATAGTTCTAGCGGTATACGACATACTCTAATGTTGAACAAACTATATAAAATATGTCCTACAATTAGCAATAGGGTCACCGTATGGTTACGGAATATGAGTTGGAGACTAGTTAGAAATAAATTGTAGAACACCTGAGTGAGTCGAATTAGTGAGGAGATTATTGGTTTTCCTGTTGGTTCATATTGAATAACTCAATCAGAGATTTATATGAGGATGGAGTTGCTTTCACGTTATAGGCATGTATTTTATTGATGTATTAGATATAAATAAGGTTTATGGACAACTAAGACCAAAGGAAAAAACGTATTTTAATTAATGGTTGTAAATGCAAAGGTAATATTGAGAGTACCCCTATTAGAGACAATTAGGGGAAAACGGAAGATAATGCTATGAAACAACCATTTGAGCCTAGAGACTCCTAAGATAAATTACGAATCCGATGTTACAACATGTGACGTATGGCAACATGTTTGGAAGGTGCTCGAATGTATATTTTGGGCATGGTAGTATATGACTGAGGATTATTCAATTAAGGTTTGAAGATTTCTATATAGTACGAGTTATAACCAACGTTGGGATTATAGTCGCAGGTTTCTCATGATTTGGTGAGCATCACCTCATCGAGAGTAGGTGCAACAATTTGAGGATTTTAGATTCGATATTGATGTAGTCGGTAGATTATGGATATAATGATTTGTGAGATCTAAATACTTGCATGGACTATATGGTAGTGGTGGCATACTTTATGGGATAGATACGTGGGATGGTTAGCTAATGATGGATTTATCTTAGAATGGAAGGATCAAAATGATGAGAAATATTTTTATTGTAAAAGTTTTGGGTAATTTTGGGAACTTTATGAATAGTGACAACCTCGATTACATGAAGTTGTGTATGGTCACTTATGGTGTTAGCACAATGACATTGTTCGAGAAACTGGTGATAGTAGACCCTTATTGGCATGGTTAGATGTTTAAAGGCTTATGTGATGCCCCGATCCTAATTTAAGGGTTAATAAAGGATTAACCTAATTTGGCTCGACCATTAATTGTGAATGGAAATGGAAAAACCTAAATAATGTTTCTAATCCAGTTTTATTATTATTTAAAATTAGACTTATTAGCATGTGATCCCAATTTTCATCAAACTACGTGATGTGACCCAAGAGGAGTGCCCTCAAGGCCAAGTAAACAGATCTACTAACGTGAATGAAAATTAAGGACTTACCTGTACAACTCTCTCAAAATACGGGACAACATACAACCTGCCGTAACAAAAGGAGGGAGGGAGTCAAATGCTTAGTAGGAACTTATACAAATGCAGTATAGAAACGAATGACAGAAAGATTACTCATATGCCACAGCTACATGCATGTGAATATACGTATACCTTTGAAAATCCATGTTCTAATGTATTAAACCATTTTATTCCAAAAACGTTATTTGATACCCTTTATTCTTCTTGTAATTACAAAATAATCATTTTGTATCTTTATGCTTAAAACTAGTATATTCTTCCCGTTAACTCATGCATTTAAACAATTGACAATTGTTGGGAAAACCTTTTATTTACATTCAAAATGTTAATTACTTAGCATTCATAAGCTCACACTAGAGTTGCCTAATCATTACCTGAGACTTTCTTTCAACTCACGCGCACGTTGTGTTAGAAAATATTCATTAATATTGAAGGTATTATACAACACACACTTGTGTTAATATGGGTTTAAACCTCATTAGGTAAATTAATAATCCATTAAGTCACCTTGCCTAACCATTTAGTAATCTTACTTTTCCATAGCCTTGACTTTGAGGACATTAATCAATACTCAATTTTCTTACCTATATGATAACTAAACGGAACATTTATCATTTCATATAAGTTAGGTTATTTTCATCTTATAACCCATTTGTTATGATGTTCCAATTAATACCATTATCTTTTCTCATAATCCTCAAATATCCTTGGACTTCATGGGCTTCATGCCATCGGTTCAGTCACCATATGCTAACTGTGTAGTGGGTTTGAGGTCTTTCATGACTAGGGACGCCATGCCGTTTTTAATTATTTTTCGGCATCATCCTAGTGTTTCTTTATCTTTTATTGTGTTCAACATTATTCCAATGTTCTCATTAATCCAAATATATCGGTCGAATAACCATTCATTTTTCCATTTACACTTAGAAAATTACTTATTTCCCCTTTAAGTCCTTTATTCACACACACGTTGATTCTATACCAAAAATCATTCACGCTTACAAACTTCAATCATTTTCACCCACACTAGTGTAAAAATATTCGCCAATATTTTTATTCCATAAAAATGTTCCACTTTATGTAAATTACCAATTTACCCTTTATTTACAAAAACTTGCAATTTGGTTCTTTAACGAGTGTTATCTCCCAAAATGGTTAGTAAGTTTTCAACTTAACATTTAAAACTCTTTTAGTCATTTTTTTACAATTGTTCAATTCCTTATTTCACTAATATTCACATTTGTCACTTTAATACCTATAATATATTAAATAACATCTTTTCACACATTAAAGTCCCATTTTCTAGACATTTGAAATACACACTTTATTTATGAAATTGTGCATCTTAACACCCACTTTGATACTATTTACATAGTTAAAACCTTTTACTTACATTAATAAATTTTAACCTACAACTTGTGAAAAATCCTTACCTGTCACATATTTGCACATTAAACCCATTTTACTTTTCATATGAGTTTAGCACACCATAAAATATTCATTAAATTGAAAGCTCACTTCCCCTCATTTAACACCATTATCTCATATAGGAAAAAAATACTTTATTTTCATGAAATAGCTTAATCAAGCCTAATATATTCCTTTTCATAAAATCATGATATACTCCATCAAGAACATCATTTAACACATTTTGTTTCATAAAATGTTTAAAGCATACATTCTTAAATTTTTACACTTTTAAAAGCCATTTGAAATCACTTCTTTGAAACCCATTTTCATATAATATGATAGGAATGAAACTAATTAACCCATAGATTCAATCTAACTCATATTGTACACATATTAAGACTAATATATGAATGTCATCACAATGAAATTTAACACAAAACAAACTTATGTCAAGGTCAGTTTTCCCACCTATAAAGACTCCAAATATTGGTAGAAAAGTTAGTGTTGGAGGAGAAACCCCAACTCCAAAGGTGGCCTCAAAGGGTTACCAAAAGATTCCTTTAACTTTCTCCAATGGTGCTCTAAATAATCTATACCTCATCTTCGTGGAAAACCCACCTTCAAGAACCTCCTTCAAGAACCCTCCAATAACCTCAAGAACACCGCCTCTATACCCTAACAAGGATGTTTACAGTTTTTATGTGTATTTTGGGAGATTAGATATAGTATTTAATGGAGAAATAAGAGATTTGGAGTGTGGGAAGAGGGTGGATATTAGCTAGTCAAAAGGTTTTCCCCCATGAGAGACTTAAGCTAAAGAGAGAATGACTTAGAAAATCTTATGGGTTTAGTGTGAATGGCCTCCTATGGTATCACTCTCTCTTCCAACCAAACCATTAGACTTTCAGGCATAAATGGGAAGATTATTATCTCTAAACATTTCCATATTAGGCCTTAAGTGGTCTATAAATGTACAGCTCACTAAATCCTAAGGTGGGTATTAGGATAGCACAAAAGTGCTTTTGCATAATCGAGTTTTTGTATCGATCGATAAATTACTTTTTTCGATCGATTAACACTTTTGACAAAAGTGTCTTTTATTCCATTTTCAGATGTAAATGATGATGGGGCAAGTTTTTCTGGAAGCTACGGTTAGGATCCATGGGGAGTTTTTGTTGTGAAGCTTTTGTGAAGGTGTTTAGTTATGTATCTGGTTATTTTCTGGTGGAAATAACCAGAAAATAACTTTCTGAAGGTTATTTTAAAAGTAGTTTGGCTTATTTTTATTTTTAGGGAAATAAGATTAGGTTGGCGGGAGAAGTTATTTGGCTCCCTATGCTAATGTAATTGTAACAAAATTTTTCATAAATAGAATAAAGAAATTTTTAATTATATCATTGTGCCTCTTGATGAGTTTTGCATTGGAATTATCTATACCAATCGTTAAGGTATACATAATCCTTTTGTTCGAGTAATTAATAAAAATGAACCGTCATTCTCGGAGATAAAAAATAATAATATTTTATGAAAAAGAAGGGGATCGGGCTCATGCGAATCGTATAAGCTGCCTACATAGCTCTAGGGATTTTAAAAAATTTCTGAGTTTCATTTTTTTAAGTAAAAAGATTTTTAGAGGATCAGTCCCCCCATAGTTTTGAGTAGAGGGAAATGAAGATTTTTTTTAAATAGAAGGGAGATGAGAAGAGTCATAGTGCGCCGAGATTTCGGACTAAGGGTGGAATTTCTTGAGATGGTCAATGTTAACTGGACAATCCATCTCTTCCCCATCGAGGCTGATGAGCATAGTGGAACCACCGAATAGGATCTTCTTCACAACTTATGGGCCACTCCAATTGGTCTTGAATTTCCCTCTGGAGTTCCAGATGGGTTATACGATTTCTTTAAGGGCTAAGTCCCCTTCTCGAACACAACAGTCCTTAACACTTTTATAGAATGAGTGTGTTATTCTACGATGGAACCCTTTTATATGATATAGAGACTTCAGTTTCCTTTCATCCAAGAGTGACAACTCATCAAGATGGCTATGATGTCAGTCTTCCTCGCTGACCTTACTTTCCAACATGATGCATAGTGAAGGAATTTCTAGCTAAACAGGTAGGACTTTTTCCATTATGTATACTATAGAGTAAGTGGTAGCCCTAGTATATGTTACAATTGAAGTACGATAGCCCTAGAGGGCGTAAGGGATCCGATCGACCCAATCTGGGCAGTTCTCGATCATTTTGTTGGTAATTTCTTTGAGGTTCTTATTTTTAGATTCAACTGCTCCATTGGTTTGAGATAAGTAAGGAGAAGACTTGTGCCTCTTAATCCCATACTTGTCGACCACCTCTGTGACTTTTACTTCAAAATATAACTCGTTGTCTGACACTAGCTCGTGTGGATCCTATATTGATATATGATATTTTTCTGGATGAACTTGGGCACCTTTTTGGCATCCAGCACTATATATGACTCATCTTCGACCCATTTGGTTAAGTAATCAATGGAAACAAAGATGAATTCTTATCCGTTGGAGGCCTTGGGTGTAACTTTCCCTATGATATCGATGTCGATGTGGAGAATGGCAGGGGAGAGGTCATGTTGTATAATTATTGTGAAGGCAAGTGCTTAAAATTTGAAAAATGATGGCACTTAAGGCATGCCTAAAAATAGGCGGTGCAATCTTGAACCATGGTATTGTAATACCCCATATTTTTACGGCTTTTAAAATTGGGGATTTATTAAATTTAATTGAGTTATTAATTTAATATTTATCCGGAAATATTTTTTATATATTTACTAATGTTATGTGAGTTAGTAATTATTGGATATTTATTGAATATTACTGGATGATTAAAGTAATATATGAAATTTATTTTATTAAAATTATCACGAGTGAATAAAATGGCAATTATAAAAATCTAAGTCACGACGCGCATGTGTCGTGTCGGGACTAAATCATTATTATTAAAAGTGAATAAATTATAAGTCGCTCGTATGGTTGTTTAGAGTGCACCAATGTGTTCAAAAGGGTCGAAATAGTCAAAATAATGTACCCGCGCGTTTAGCTTGGGTCTCGGGACGTTTTTAGTCCTAATTTGCGTCCCGGGAGGGTATTTTAGACATTTTACACTTTTGGGTAATTAAACCCACGAATTTCCTAAAGATAAATCAGCCTTTAGGAGTTTCCTGCTAGGTTTAATGAGATCAAAAGCAAGGAATGGACATTAGAGAAGGGGTGGAGGGCTTCCTAAGAGACTCAAGGCCAAGGACTCGACCGTTTACACTGCCACCACCGCTAAAGCGTAGATCGGGTGATAAGGAACGCAACCATACCACTTTTGTCCATAATTCACAAACCCAAATTTCCAGGCAAGTATCTATCTTGCTTTATTTTTAGTTGATGTCTCAATTACAATTAGTCTAGGGTTGTTTAGAACTTGTTTCATGGAACAAAGTATAGTTTTGAGACTTGAAATCACATGTTGTAGAAGAAGTAATCATATTCTGGACATCTAAATCGTATGTAGAGGATAAACCACGAATTTGTATGGATTTAGAAGTAGGAAATCTAGAGAAGAATTGGTAGAATTTAAAGAAAAAGAAAAATTAGGGTTTTTGAAATTCAGGAAAATTTTACCTATTAAATTGTTGTAATTAATGATTTGGGACATATTTTAGGTAGAAAATTATGTGTTTTGGTATATAGTACTTGTAGTAACATTTTTTGGGAGTTTGGGAATGATATATGGAGATTTGGTTGAGGTTGGAGAGGCAAACCCATAACTGGGTTAATGTAGTTTTCGTCATAACTGCTTGATCGATCGATCGATCCAAGAACATCGATCGATCGATGATCAATCAATCAACCTCATTTCCTCGATCAATCGACCCCTCCTGAAAAAATTCTTATTCCCCTTATGATGGTTTAATCCGATTAAAAATTCGTAGTAACCCTTGATTATTATTGTTGGAGCATAATGGGATATAAATAGGACTAGTAGGGTCTAGGTAAACTCCGTTGAGTGAGAATTTAATGTAAGATGAAATAAAGTATTAACGGGGAATTATTCACACATATGAAATCATGCGTACGTTTAATAAAAGGTCGAGACTTGTAAGGAAGTTAGACTAGAAGGTGAGTGAGTGTATGCCTACTGAAATTATTCTTAGAATACTTTGAGGGAGGAGAAGTGAGTATGACGTGAATTATAAATGAAAATAAAAATAACGAGCCCGTTATGCGAAATAATCAAGTAAAATGTGTCAATAACGGATAATTATAATTATAGGTCGTGGGCGCAACTAATTTAGAAATGTAAATACTTATATATATGACTGTGTAATTGTTCATATTATATATCTGTGTAAAAATTATGCCTGGGCTACTTACTATCACGGGGGTTTCTGCCCCGGGATGGTCTCATCTCGATTGGACCATTATGGGGGATATTGGCTCGTACCCTAGAAGATAGTATCCTCGATACAGGCTATCCGAAAAAGATAGTCAGATGTTCTAAGAGACGTGAGGGTATGTGCTGACCTCTTAGGACCTGGAACTATGCTTCACCTTCATTTTTTGTGTATTGTGTTAATATAGTTCGAGAGTGATTCCGGACTAGTGTTTCCCTTAGTTTGTGTGATACGGGGACTTGATAGCAGAGTATGCCAGCCCCATAGGTTTTATATTGGGTGCCGATAGTATATATATTATATGTGTGATTAATATATATACGTATATCTATATGGGAACTTTCTACTGTGCATATAAATAGATAAGTAATGAATAAATGCTTCAATTTTATTATATGTGTTCGGGAACTTTATAAGGGAAATGAGTTGTTCTAAATAACGTAAAAATCTTGAAGCGAATGATTTCCTGAAGTAAATATCTTAACCTCGCTTTTCACCTGATAAAACCTTATGGAGAATAAGTTACAGAAACTTATGAAATTTATTAGTACGGTAGGCGTGCACACTAGAATGAGAGGTGAAAATTCTCAAGAGAGTGTTGAATACTAACATGGTTGTTACATTAGCCGATGAGCGTTTTAAATACTTGCTAAACTAATTTTAAACTATTTTACACTTCGGCTCTAACACGTTTCCTATTATTTCTTCTCTCTTATATATATATGTATATAATAAAGGTGCTAAGCCACAGGGGAGTCATGCTTAGGTTCTTTGGACCGGACGTGCTTGTAATACCCCGTATTTTTATGATATTTATTTGTGGGATTAATTGAATTAAATGTGATATTTTTATGATATTTTTATGATGCGAGTTGGTATTTGATTATAATGTGTATATATGACTACATATGAATATTGAATTATGAAATTTTTCGTGAGATTGAAATACGGCAATTTGGAATTTTGTTGAGACGCGTGTGACAGTCGCGTCAGGAATATAATTATTTTAATTATAAAAGTGAATTTTATTTTTATTAATCATATGGTCGTTTTAAGTGCGCCAACGCATCCGTAAGGGTCGAAATAGTCAGAAAACACTAGCCGGGGGTTTAGTTTGGGTCCCGGGGCATTTTTAGGCCATACCGGCAACGTATAAGGGTAGTTTGGTAATTTTGGATTTTTGGGAATTAAAACCCATGAAAATTAAGAATTTATATCTTATTTTGCAATTACCCACTAGACCCACTAATAACCTAAGGGGCTACGGAGGTTATTGAAATTAGTTCCAAAAGAGTTCCTAAGGCAAACCCTAGCCACCATTGTCACTTTGGAGAAGAAGGCATGTAGAGAGAGAAGAGAGGAGAATTCTGCAGAGAGAGAGAGAACACTTCATCAATTCGACATCAAAAATCAGAGATACACATAAGGCAAGTGGTTTAATTACATATTTTGCAAAGAATGCTTCTTCCATGCGTAGGAAATTTATAAAATTTCATTGTTCTTGGAGAATGATAAAAACCCATTGAATTGGATGTAGAGATTTATAATTTTATGAGGAGATTGCATGTAGAACAATGTTAGGATGATTAGTCAGAGAAAAATACATCTTTTATACCATAAAAACGAATTTATTTATGTATATGGATGAATTTAATTTCTAGGGTTCATGTTCTTGAGATTGGGGAAAAAGATGTAGAGATTTTATATGTGGATGAGATTTAGGATGAATTAATCCCACAAAATACGTTAGTATATGACCTAAGTATGTTTAGGAACGATTAGAAACCTTGAACAATTGTTGGATTGATGTTTATATGAGATTAGAGTGGAAGATAAGATGGAAAAACGAGTTAAGGAATTTCTGGGCTCGAAACTGGCCTCTCGTTAGAAGACCTACCCAGGTCGTTCGAACGAGCTTCTAACGAGTGGACAGTTTGCCTTCTAACGAGTTGCATGTTCGTTCGATGTCATTCATTTGAACGAGATCTTGTTAGATACCCAGATCGTTCGAACACCCTCGTTCGAACGAGACTTCTAACGAGCTGACAGTTTGGGCTTTTTAGCCTGTTTTGATCCCGAGTGTCCCGTAACCTTGTTTATATGTAGAGATAACACTTCCTTGTGGATTAATTGTTATATTTGGGATATAATGAGGAGTAAAACCTAGAAGTGTAGTTTGAACCTAAGGAATATTATGAATTAGGTCGTGAGTGTCTATTACGATGCGAGAACTATTGACGGCCTAAATAATTATATTAACCGGGAACATTAAATTGTGTAGCATTATATGTCGGTACGAGAATAAGAAGTGTACCACAAATAAATTATGGTGATTACTAAGATGTGTGCTTACTTCGTACATGTATATGATTTTGTGTATGACATACCTACCGTACTTGCTATCACGGGAGGTTTACGTTCTCTTAGGGCCCTCTAATCCTTGTGTTGCCCGGATTTAGATTGGTACCTCGATGAACATAGGTCAGAGAAGGACTTATTGGGATGTTAATAAGTCTGCTGATCGTGGGAGCGTAGGTATGTGCATGACCCATGTGATGTGACTGTGTTCGCCTCCATTGTTTGTGATTGTTGTTATCTGAGAACGATTCCTGAGAGATTCGGAATGCGTGATCCTTATGTACGTGATGTACCGGGATGGATAGCAGAGTATGTGTGCACCGCAGCTTAGTCTCGGGGTGCTTGTATTGTATATTTATGACGTGAATAATATACACTCAATTAATGGGAACTTTCATGTTGGGATTGTAAATATACTTATGGTAACGTTTTGAGAAAACATAGCGGGTTAACCGATAGTGAATTGTATTACTAATTGAGAATCCGAGTGTATGTAAAGCCCTCTATTTAATTGATAATGCTAGAATGTAATATGGGAATCGAGTAGTAAGGGGTAGAACGTATTACGGTTTGGTTAGATATGTATGTTATTTAGATGGGTACGGTACGTTAGGTGTGCACATGTAGTCGAGAGGTGAGAATTTCATGTGAGTGCACGTCCTAACATGTATTTTGCATTTAATGTTTTAATGTTATTAAAACACTTGCTGTTTTTAAAATGATTTCCACTTTCGGGCTCTGGCCCATTTGCTTTCAAATCTATTTTTGTAAAAACCATTTTAGGTGCCCAGCCACAAGGAAACCATGCTTAGGATCCTCATTCAGGTGACGAGCTGTAGTTGTTTATGGAAGTTACAGGACCTTGCTTGTAGACGCTTCATCTATCTTCACTCTATATTCAGTATTTATCAGTTGTAGGGCATGTCGCCCATTTCTTTTAGAGACATTTTCCTATTTCAGATTTTCAGACTATTTGGCATGTAATTAATTCAGATTACTTTGTTTTATTTCGTTTAGTTGTGGGATTATTGTGAGGAGTTTTTCCTCCGGACTTATTATTATGTTGTTGGTTATTCTATTGTTTCGTTATGGTGAATGTTGTTATTCTATCATTATTCCTTTTATTGCATGTTAATCAGAGTTAACTTAAAATTTGGCAACTCACTTTTTAAATACTAGGTGGTTAGTAATCATTAAAATGTTTTCGACAGTGATGCTATTAACTAGACCAACTTGACATTTTGTATTAATTTAATAAAGGAGTAGCTACCCGGTATTTAATTAGTCGGGGTGTCACAGGTGGTATCAGAGCATCAGGTTCTAGTGTCCTTTAGGATCTGTACGGCTTATTATGTTTCCGCTGAGCTTTCTTTGATGTAGAGCCCTATATTTTAGGACTGTTGTATTCTTTTGTTTATGCTACGTTCTTCAACTATTTTGAGTTTATAACTGCGAACTTATAGACTTTATTCTTGTTTCAGAATGCCTCCACAACGTTCACAAAGGATTCCTAGGGATGCAACGCCAGAACCACAGCCCGCACCAATTCAGGGCACGATGAATGCCGCCGAAGTTACAGCCATTGTGGCTCAGGCGGTAAATGCCGCACTTGCCGTAGTTCAGAAGGCACCACCTCGGGCGCCGATAGCCGCGCCAGTTCAGGCACATGCATTCCCGTCTGCTTGGGAACGTGTACGTGATGCTTTTCAGAAAGCACACCCACCGGAGTTCACAGGTAGCTCCGATGTAGTGGTTTCGAGTCAGTGGAGGAAGGACATTCAACGGCACCTGAGGATGTATGAGTGCACCGATGTCCAGAAGCAGATACTAGCTACCTTTAAGCTAGTGGGGTCTGCACTGCAATGGTGGGAGTCTATTACCACCATGGAGGAGAGAGATACTCTCACTATTCAGGAGTTTTGGGTGCGGTTTGACCGCAAGTACTTTCCGTCAGCTGTTGACACGGAGATGAGGAGGAAGTTGATGAGCCTCAAGCAGGAGGGTAAGACTGTGGCCGAGTATGAGGCCGAATTCACTAATCTTCTGAACATTGTTCCGGATGAGATACCGGCAAAGGAGAAGAAGATACAAAAATTTATAGACGGGATGACTTGGAGGATCCGTCAGCATTTGTTGGGGAACCTATTGTTGGCCACTTACTCTGATGTGGTTAACGCTGCACTGCTCCATTTCCAGGATCACTGCTTTCACATGGCTGAGGGCAAGCGATCGGGAGAGTCCAGCCATCAGGGAAAGACTGGAGGAAATGGTGCCAGTGGGGCACAATCAGTTCAAGGGCAGAGACAGGGCGACCAGGGTTCCCAGTAGGGGGATCACAAGAGGTTCAGGTCGGGAAATTTCAGGCACAGACAGGGAGGTTTCTGACAGGGCCATCAGGGTCCGAACGGCCATCAGAACCAGCAGGGTCAGAATGGTCAACAGCAGTTTCAGCAGGGCCACCAGGGCCAGGGGAGGAACGGTAACGGCCACCAGGGCCGGGGGAAGCAGGGACAGAGAGGGGGGAACTTCCCGGGGAAGTGTTACGTTTGTGGCAAGACTGGCCATAAATGCCAGGACTGTCCTGATAAGGGCATGGCCCCACAGCAGCAGCAGGGTGCTCGACAGGAGCCGTAGAGACTCGTATTTTCCGCCGCCCTCCCGGCGCCACCACAGATGGTAGCATTGCCACCCATTCCAGCGGTCCCAGTTCAGCAGGGGCAGCTGCAGTATGGGAGAGTATACCTGCTTCAGCAGGCAGCAGCTCCACAGGCCCCACCCGTGATTGAAGGTATGTTTCCTATCCATGGCACTATGGGTCGGGTTTTGTTTGATACGAGGGCAACGCATTGTTTTATAGCTACACATTTTGCGAAAGCCTTAGGGTTGTTAGCCACAGCAGAGAGCACAGTGACATGTGTAGACTCACCATTGGGGAGTGGGTCACTTATTTTCTTTATATGCCGGGGAGTGGGGGTAGAGATTGGTAGTTTGGTATTACCTGCAGACATGTTGGTATTAGATAGGCATGTACACGATGTGATTATCGGTATGGATTGGCTCGCAGATTATAGATCCATGATTGATTGCTTCGGTGGGAGCATTGTTTTTGCCATTCCGGGGCAAGAGATGTTTGTAGTGGCGATGCCTCGCCCAGAGGGAGGTTCGACCGCTCATTTGTACTACATAGAGGAGGATACCTCTAAGGAGGTTGCGATTCCTTTATATTCGATCCCAGTTGTCAGGGAGTATTCTGATGTGTTTCAGGAGATACCAGGCCTACCCCCCAGTCGAGAGATAGACTTTGTCATAGACTTATTACCAGATACGAGACCTATAGCACGCGCACCGTACCGTATGGCTCCGGCAGAGATGCGAGAGCTACGAGATCAGATTGATCAGTTATTGGGTCAGGGGTTTATACGGAGGAGTACTTCGCCGTGGGGTGCCCCTGTGTTGTTCGTAAAGAAGAGGGATGGATCGTTGAGGTTGTGTGTTGATTACCGAGAGTTGAATAAGGTCACGATACGGAATAAATATCCGTTGCCCCGAATCAATGACTTATTCGACCAGTTGAGGGGAGCTTCTTTCTTCTCAAAGATTAATTTGCGATCGGGATACCATCAGTTGCGTATCAGGGAGGAGGACGTCTCGAAGACTGCGTTCTTAACGAGATATGGTTCCTACGAGTTTCGGGTTATGCCTTTTGGTTTGACCAATGCTCCAGTCGTGTTTATGGACTTGATGAATAGGGTGTTCAGAGATTTCTTGGATCAGTTTGTCATTGTCTTCATTGATGATATTCTGGTTTACTCCCAGACAGAGGAGGAGCACGCCGAGCATTTGAGGCAAGTTTTGCAGACGCTACATCAGAACGAGCTGTATGCAAAATATGAGAAGTGCGGGTTTTGGCTGAAGGAGGTTCAGTTTTTGGGGCATATTATTTCCGACCGGGGGATATCTGTTGATCCGGGGAAGGTATCCGCGGTGAGGGAGTGCGGATAGCCAACGACACCGACTGAGATCCATAGTTTCTTGGGCCTAGCAGGATACTACAGGAGGTTCATTCGGGGATTTTCGAAGATAGCGGGTCCTTTGACACATCTGACTCGTAAGGGTGTGCCATTCAACTGGAATGATGCCTGTCAGTTGGCATTTGATGAGTTGAAGGATAAGTTGACCTCAGCACCTGTGTTAGCATTGCCGAGACCGGGATTTGAGTATCTAGTTTACACCGATGCGTCCTTGCAAGGACTTGGAGGTGTATTACAACAGGAGAGTCAGGCCATAGCTTATGCTTCTCGTAAGCTTAAGCCTCATGAGAAGAATTACCCCACTCATGATTTGGAGTTGGCGGCAGTTGTATATGCCCTTCGGATTTTGAGACATTACCTTTTGGGGGAGAAATTTCGACTGTTCACGGACCACAAGTCCCTACAGTACCTATTCACGCAAAAGGAGTTGAATATACGGCAGCGAAGGTGGCTTGAGTTTGTGAAGGACTATCAGTTTGATATCCACTATCACCCGGGGAAGGCTAACGTGGTAGCAGACGCGTTGAGCCATAGGCCAGTAGATGAAGTGGCAGGGGTGTGGAAGGAGTTGGGACACCAGGATGCAGTGGCCCGATCATTCATGTCGGTGATGACTGTTACACCGCAGATTGTCATGAGAGTGGTAAAGGCAGAAGCAGATGACTTGTTCTGTCAGGAGCAGATAGTTCGATTATTAACCGAGGGAGCCGAGTCCTATACCATTAGCTCAGACGGGGATTACGCTTCAATGGGAGATTGGTAGTTCCGAAAGGGGAAGAATTGCGACACGAGGTGATGGCAGAGTCGCACGGCTCACGGTTCGTGGTACATCGCGGAGGGGACAAAATGTACCAAGACATGAGACGACAGTATTGGTGGAGCGGGATGAAGAGAGATATTACCGTATTTATTTCTAAATGCGCCACTTGTCAGCTAGTAAAACTGGATCATCAGAGACCGGCAGGACTTCTAGAGCCATTGGAGGTCCCGATGTGGATGTGGGAGAGCATATCCATGGATTTTAGTATGGGGTTGCCTACGTCAGAGAGAGGTCACGACTCCATTTGGGTAATTGTGGACAGGTTGACCAAAGTCGCTCATTTTCTACCCGTAAGGAAAGACTACAGTACGGGACAGTATGCCCAACTCTTTATTGCAGAGATAGTGAGACTTCACGGTGTGCCCCTAAATATCGTGTCTGAACGAGACAAGATATTTGTTTCACGGTTTTGGGAAAGTTTTCAGGAGGCCATGGGCACGGAATTGCGGTTGAGTATGGCTTATCATCCGCAGACCGATGGGCAAACCGAGCGTACAAACCAGATGTTGGAGGACATGCTACGTATGTGCATCATTGATTTCGGGGGTGGATGGGAGCAGTATCTTCCAATGGTAGAGTTTTCTTACAAAAACTCCTACCAGTTCACCATTGGCATGGCTCCATTTGAGGCGTTGTACGGTAGACCTTGTCGTTCCCCAGCATGTTGGTTGGAGGTGGGGGACAACAAACTACTTGGGTCGGAAGTGATTCAGGATACTTCGGCGAGGATAGAATTGATTCGGAGTCGCATTCGGGTAGCTCAGGATCGGCAGAAGAGCTATGCTGATGCAAAGAGGTCCTTCGGGGAATTTGAAGTGGGGTACCAGGTTTTGCTCAGAGTATCTCCTATGAAGGGGATTATGCATTTTGGGAAGAAAGGGAAGTTGGCACCGAGATATGTGGGACCATTTCCTATTATGGAGCGGATTGGACCGGTTCCGTATAGACTTGGGTTACCGGAGCATTTGTATCGGATTCATGATGTGTTTCATATTTCCTCGCTAAGGAAATATCTTAGAGACGATTTGGCCCATTCTCACATTGCTTTGGAGGACATCGATCTCCATCCTGATAGCTCCTACGAGGAGGGGCCGATTGCTATTTTCGACCGGAGTGAGCGGAAACTGCGGTCAAAGATAGTCCCGTTAGTGCGTGTTCAGTGGCGACATCATAATGTCAAGGAGTCCACATGGAAGCGCGAGGATGAGATGCGCGAACGTTATCAAGAGTTGTTCTTACCAGGTACTTTCTACTTCCGAATTTCGGGATGAAATTCTGTTATTAGGGGGAAGTATGTAATACCCCGTATTTTTATGATATTTATTTATGGGATTAATTGAATAAAATGTGTATTAATTGGAAATTAATCCGGATTAAAATACTAAAGAGATGCGAGTTGGTATTTGATTATAATGTGTATATATGACTACATATGAATATTGAATTATAAAATTTGTCGTGAGATTGAAATACGACAATTTGGAATTTTGTTGAGACGCGTGTGACAGTCGCGTCAGGAATATAATTATTTTAATTATAAAAGTGAATTTTATTTCTATTAACCGTATGGTCGTTTTAAGTGCGCCAACGCGTCCGGAAGGGTCGAAATAGTCAGAAAACACTAGCCGGGGGTTTAGTTTGGGTCCCGGGGCATTTTTAGGCCATGCCGGCAACGTATAAGGGTAGTTTGGTAATTTTGGATTTTTGGGAATTAAAACCCATGAAAATTAAGAATTTATATCTTATTTGGCAATTACCCACTAGACCCACTAATAACCTAAGGGGCTACGGAGGTTATTGAAATTAGTTCCAAAAGAGTTCCTAAGGAAAACCCTAGCCACCATTGTCACTTTGGAGAAGAAGGCATGTAGAGAGAGAAGAGAGGAGAATTCTGCAGAGAGAGAGAGAACACTTCATCAATTCGACATCAAAAATCAGAGATACACATAAGTCAAGTGGTTTAATTACATATTTTGCAAAGAATGCTTCTTCCATGCGTAGGAAATTTATAAAATTTCATTGTTCATGGAGAATGATAAAAACCCATTGAATTGGATGTAGAGATTTATAATTTTATGAGGAGATTGCATGTAGAACAATGTTAGGATGATTAGTCAGAGAAAAATACATCTTTTATACCATAAAAATGAATTTATTTATGTCTATGGATGAATTTAATTTCTAGGGTTCATGTTCTTGAGATTGGGGAAAAAGAAGTAGAGATTTGATATGTGGATGAGATTTAGGATGAATTAATCCCACAAAATACGTTAGTATATGACCTAAGTATGTTTAGGAACGATTAGAAACCTTGAAAAATTGTTGGATTGATGTTTAGATGAGATTAGAGTGGAAGATAAGATGGAAAAACGAGTTAAGGAATTTCTGGGCTCGAAACTGGCCTCTCGTTAGAAGACCTACCCAGGTCGTTCGAACGAGCTTCTAACGAGTGGACAGTTTGCCTTCTAACGAGTTGCATGTTCGTTCGATGTCATTCGTTTGAACGAGATCTTGTTAGATACCCAGATCGTTCGAACACCCTCGTTCGAACGAGACTTCTAACGAGCTGACAGTTTGGGCTTTTTAGCCTGTTTTGATCCCGAGTGTCCCGTAACCTTGTTTATATGTAGAGATAACACTTCCTTATGGATTAATTGTTATATTTGGGATATTTGGGATATAATGAGGAGTAAAACCTAGAAGTGTAGTTTGAACCTAAGGAATATTATGAATTAGGTCGTGAGTGTCTATTACGATGCGAGAACTATTGATGGCCTAAATAATTATATTAACCGAGAATATTAAATTGTGTAGCATTATATGTCGATACGAGAATAAGAAGTGTACCACAAATAAATTATGGTGATTACTAAGATGTGTTCTTACTTAGTACATGTATATGATTTTGTGTATGACATACCTACCATACTTGCTATCACGGGAGGTTTACGTTCGCTTAGGGCCCTCTAATCCTTATGTTGCCCGGATTTAGATTGGTACCTCGATGAACATAGGTCAGAGAAGGACTCATTGGGATGTTAATTAGTCTGCTGATCGTGGGAGCGTAGGTATGTGCGTGACCCATGTGATGTGACTGTGTTCGCCTCCATTGTTTTTTATTATTGTTATCTGAGAACGATTCTTGAGAGATTCGGAATGCGTGATCCTTATGTACGTGATGTACCGGGATGGATAGCATAGTATGTGTGCACCGCAGCTTAGTCTCGGGGTGCTTGTATTGTATATTTATGACGTGAATAATATACACTTAATTAATGGGAACTTTCATTTTGGTATTGTAAATATACTTATGGTAACGTTTTGAGAAAACATAGCAGGTTAACCGATAGTGAATTGTATTACTAATTGATAATCCGAGTGTATGTAAAGCCCTCTATTTAATTGATAACGCTAGAATGTAATATGGGAATCGAGTAGTAAGGGGTAGAACGTATTACGGTTTGGTTAGATATGTATGTTATTTAGATGGGTACGGTACGTTAGGTGTGCACATGTAGTCGAGAGGTAAGAATTTCATGTGAGTGAACGTCCTAACATGTATTTTGCATTTCATGTTTTAATGTTATTAAAACACTTGCTGTTTTTAAAATGATTTCCACTTTCGAGCTCTGACCCATTTGCTTTCAAATCTATTTTCTAAAAACCATTTTAGGTGCCCAGCCACAAGGACACCATGCTTAGGATCCTCATTCAGGTGACGAGCTATCGATGTTTGTGGAAGTTACAGGACCTTGTTTGTAGACGCTTAATCTATCTTGACTCTATATTCAGCATTTATCAGTTGTAGGGCATGTCGCCCATTTCTTTTAGAGACATTTTCCTATTTCAGATTTTCAGACTATTTGGCATGTAATTAATTCAGATTACTTTGTTTTATTTCGTTTAGTTGTGGGATTGTTGTGAGGAGTTTTTCCTCCGGACTTATTATTATGTTGTTGGTTATTCTATTGTTTCGTTATGGTGAATGTTGTTATTCAATCATTATTCCTTTTATTGCATGTTAATCAGAGTTAACTTAAAATTTGGCAACTCACTTTATAAATACTAGGTGGTTAGTAATCATTAAAATGTTTTCGACAGTGATGTTATTAACTGGACCAACTTGACATTTTGTATTAATTTAATAAAGGAGTAGCTACCCGGTATTTAATTAGTCGGGGTGTCACAGTGCTTCAGCTTATGTGGGAGTTGTCGTCCATTGCTTAGACGACCTCGTTGTTGATTCTAATCCTACTTTTAGTTCTTATTAGTTAGGGCATGTGTCACCCGTTTCTCTATTCAGTTTGGATTTTTGTTAGAGATTTACGTTCCTTTATATTTCCATTTGTTGGTACTCTTTGGGATTTAATTACTGTCAGGATGGTTTTATTGATATTTTAAACTGGTTTGGTTTATCTAGATGAATCTAATTCTTTTGTGTTATTATCTATCTTTAGTAAATCGGAGTTCTTAAATTGTTGGTTATTTAAAAAGGTTTTCAAATTCGGATATAATAAAATGGAAATAAGGTTTCAAAATTTTTTTGACACCTAGCTTAATTATTTAGGGTGTTTAAATTGGAAATTTTATTTTGCGACAGTGATGCTAAGAATGAACCAACCGTTCACCTTGATTTTAATTTAATACAGGACTAATCACCGGGTATTTAATTAGGCGGGGTTTCACAGATAGTCCAATGAGTATCAAGGTTCTAGTATCCTTTAGGATATGTACGACTTATTTCCCCGGCTTAGCGTCTTTGATTTAGAGACCTAATATTACGAATGTTGGATTCATCTTTATTCATTGGGAATTCGTGCTTCTATGATTTGTTTATGTGAAAGATGAACTCATCCAGATTATTTAAAATTTTCAGATGGATCGTCAAGAAGAACAAGTTAATGTCGTTAAGGGAGTCAATGAGCAAGGTTAGAGGTGTTTCCAGAGAGAGTATCAACCGTCGAGTTAGAAGGTATTGAGGCATAGGCAGTTACCACTGTGGTCTTATAGTATCAAAAATGCAGCACACATCTTATATGGGGCAAAAGATCTAGAGAGTATACTCAATCTGTCATGACTAGAAATAACAAGTGTGTGAAGACACAAAAATCGCGACAACAAGCACCTCAAGATCGTAAAATCTACGAAGGTAACAAATTGTGCAGGGAAACCCAAAAGCGTCAGGGCCAACGAAGTCGAGGTCAGAGTAAAGTCACAAAGAACTGTTTCAAATGTGAAATGGACGGTCATGAACGTCGAACTTGTCTGGATCAGAGTGGAGAGGAACTCCAACCCAACCAGCGATAACTTTCAGGACTCTGCTATAAGTGTGTACAAACGGGTCACAAGTGGAGGGACTGTCCTCAACCAGATGTCATTTTTCATCAAGATGATCAACAAGGACAAGGAAAAAGTGGAACTGTACAATCGGTCCAAAACCAACAGAGCCATAAAATAAAATAGTTTACAGGTAGATGCTTTAATTACGGCAGGATGGTTCACTGGAGGCAGGATTGCCCGTATAAGAGTAAGATACCCCAGCAGCAGGGGCAAAAATAGAACAAATGTGCGTACGACGTCCAGCATACTGAAATCCAACTGCCATCCTCGGCCATTGATGTTATGTTACTTCCTTCTAGTACTATGGGACACATTTTATTCAATATTTGGGAGTCATACTGTTTCATAGATACTCACTTTGCACGAAACTTAGGATTTTTAAACACTACTGAGAGTACGGTGTCATGCGTAGACTTATCATTGGGAAAGGGTCATTAATTTTCTTTATACGCCGGGGTGTCGGTATATAGTTTGGAAGTTTGGTTTTACCTACAGTCATACTAGTTTAGTCATACGTGAGCATGACATCATTATTGGCATAGATTGGCTAGCTACGTATAGAGCCATGATAAATTAATTCAATAGGAGTATTATCTTTGCCATTGTGGGGGCAGGAGATGTTTTGGTGGCGATGCCTCACCCAGAAGGGGGATCTTCCACCTACTTGTATTACATAAAGGAGGATACCTCTAAGGAGATTGTGATTATCATTGATTCGATTCCATTCGTTCATGAGTTTTTAAATATATTTCTGGAGATAAGTGGGTTATGTGTTGAGGTATTTTGTGGAGAGTAAAACCACAGGAGTTAAAAATTTTCGAAGTGAGAGTAAGGGGAAGGGGCATGGCTCTTACAAGGGAAATGGTTAATATAATTTCCGATTTGGTTCAGACAGATGTCCGAAAGATGATTAACTAGCCAAGGAGATTGGCAAAGTAGAAGTATAAGTTTCATCCTCGGAGGATGAAGCGTGTTTTATGTGACACGAGCAAGCCATTATATTTTTGTTTATTGCTAGATTCGCATGTGAGAAGAATTTAATGCGTATATCTATAGCGTTATTATTATGTATATGTTCCATTGGTAAAGTGGGATTGTCTTTAGTGTTCTCCGCGAAGGAAAAATGGGTGCACTATTAGTGATTCATATTATTTACTGAGAATTCTCGTATTAGTGATGTGCTATGCGAATACGACATTATACTAATTATGGTTTATAAAAATGGTTAAAACAATAGTGGACAGTGATTTCAAGGCTATCGAAGTGGTTGCCTTAGGGCAGCATGTTTTGTTCTGAAGAGGCCTCACCTACAAGAGGGTCGGACTCGTACTTATATTATCTATTGTAGGGACTTCGAAGGGTATAATAGTGTCGAAATGTTTAAATCCCAAAGTGTTTAGGGACCTTATTGCCATGGTTCAGTGTAACCTGGGTTTATAATTGAGCAAAAATATTTAACTCAATATTATGTTTAGGGCTTAGGACTTGGTGATAGGAAGAGCGTGTTAATATACTTATCCATTAGAGATGTGGGAGTTGAGAGTTACACCCATATGATTGGAACGGGATTTTGAGAATCCCGATTTCATGTATTCATGGTTTATAGAATGTGATTTCCACTAATACTGAACGATTGTATAATTGGCAAAATGTTCTTTGTTAAGTGTAATTACGGGAGGAGATGTAACTTTTTATGTCAACAGATGGAATAACGGGGTACATGTTATGGACGAATTTCGATAACCGATAATGCTAGGTAGTAGTGTATCGGGGGTTACTTATTTTGATTTTGCTTTGCGAGACATCCCACGCATGAAACTTAGCATAAAGTTGGAAGTAGGAAGATGTTTGGTCATTAGTCTACGAGTTTGGTACCTCGGTTGTAGTAGGAGCAGGTAATTATATCTGTAAATTAGAAGTTGAATTATGAATTAAGGTCAGTAGAGCTGGTTATGTGGAAAGAAAGCATTTAAATTTTTGTCTCATCACCCCTAGTTGAGGGGTGGAACGATGATAAGGAGGATTTAAAATTTCAATTTCTATGGTGACTGAGAGAACCCAAGTGTTGTAATCGCGTTGTGAGCACGAAAAGAAATAATCGGGTGTTATTTATGAAGCGTATGTGGTGCCTATGCTAGCATGCACACTGTATAGGGTGTGTGGGCATCCTAGTTAGCTGATGTTAGAATTGTCCGAGTTGTAGGGATGTGGGAATAAACGTGTGGAATATATGTTTGTGGGACTAACATGACGAGGTGGAAGTGACAGAGTGGACTAAGCGTCGCATGAAGTTAATAATCCATATATACGTGTGCAATTTAAGCAGCGCACCCGAATTTCATTGGAAGGTTGTGGGAAGCCATTTACAAAGGGGTATTTCTTGATAAGGGTAGAATTTAACTATATGGAGAAAACTCGGAGCGGAGTTGTAATTAGTCAAATATTGAGAGCGAGTTGCGCGTACAAAGAACGATGATGTTAGTATGGTATAAAAGGTTCAGAAGTTCACATCATGGAGAAAAGTGCACGATCGGAACTTTCGGTATACGCCAAGGAAAGAAGGGCAGTATTAGGTGTCACTTAATGTGAAACATTTCAAGTAGAAATCGATGTTGAGCGGGACATAGGGAGTGGTCTCCGCATGCACCACTTATGGATAGAAATCAGTTGGAACAAGAGGACCAATCAGAGAATTTTGTGACTATCGATAATTCCTATAGTGGAAGAGGCCTGTAAAGTCGGTAAAGTTTCTTGGATGAGTTGCCAACCCCACGGTAAGATTAAGAGTTCCTTCGAACATGTGGAACAAGATGCCCAAGAAGGAAGTAATTGAAATTCCTTTGGAGTGGTTGACAACATTAACTAGTGTGCCCTAGTCTTCCTTTGAAAGGAAGGATTGCGCCGGTACGTGGTCCTGCACAGTATTTTTTTTTTAATTAGGATGAGATTTTTGAACCCCACCTTCAAAATGGTATTTTAGGAAGCTGCGGGGATTACGGTACGTTTTGAGTAGGATGTATCACCCATAGCCCGGGAGTAGGCGTACGGTGATTAACGATTAATGGAGCAGTGTGAAAGAAATTTTTAGATTTTTTTGTGATCGTTTAATCCCCACAACGGTTATAGCTAGCAAGCGAAGTATAATACGGTAATTGAGGGAAGATATTACCTAATGGTAGGGTTCCGTGGGAAAACTCGTATCTGCTTATTGTGAACAAGGTACTTATTGAGGTTTCAGGTGTGGAAGAACCTTAAATTTTCTCATTCTGAATGTTAAGAGATGGACGAATAATCAAATATTTTGGAGTTGGTCAAGTTAGAGTCTGATGTTTATTGAGAAATTACCACGGCTGTTTTTGGCAAGTTGTGGTCAGAGGTTCGTGTGGTTTCTCTCATAATGGGAGTTGTGTGTTTAGATAAATACGAGTAGTTGTCATGTAGTGAGGTGCGGCCTCCCAATAATATTAAAATAATGGGAGCCAATTATCTATAGGCTCATCTTATGCAAATGTTTTCGGATAGGAGCATATTGTGAAGTGTTGTTAATGAGAGTGTTAAACAAGCTTGATGTGAAACGGGGCCTATAGTAATTGTGCGCCTTACTTTGAAGTTAGTTTACATACTAATAAGGTATCCAGAATTATTTTTACCAGGTATGGCACATTTTCTGAATTTCGGGACGAAATTCCGTTATTAGGGGAAAAGTATGTAATACCCCGTATTTTTATGGCTTTTAAAATTGGGGATTTATTAAATTTAATTGAGTTGTTAATTTAATATTTATCCGAAATATTTTTTATATATTTACTAACATGATGTGAGGTAGTAATTATTGGATATTTATTGAATATTATTGGATGAGTAAAGTAATATATGAAATTTATTTTATTAAAATTTTCACGAGTGAATAAAATGGCAATTATGGAAATCTAAGTCAGGACGCGCTTGTGTCGTGTCGGGACTAAATCATTATTATTAAAACTGAATAAATTATAACTCGCTCATATGGTTGTTTCAGTGCGTCAATGTGTCCAGAAGGGTCGAGATAGTCAAAATAATGTACTTGGGGGTTTAGTTTGGATCTCGGGGTGTTTTTTGGCCTAATTGGCATCCCGGGAGGGTATTTTCACATTTTACATTTTTGGGTGATTAAACCCACGAATTTCCTAAGGATAAATCAGCCTCTAGGAGTTTCTTGCTAGGGTTAACAAGAACAAAAGTAAAGAACGGCCATTAGAGAAGGGTTGGAGGGCTTCCCAAGCAACTCAAGGCCAAGGACTCGACCGTTTACACCACCGCCAAAGCGTAGATCGCGCGACAAGGAACGCAACCATACCACTCTCGTCCATAATTCAGAAACCCAAATTTCCAGGCAAGTATCTATCTTTCTTTATTTTTAGTTGATGTCTCAATCATATTAGTCTAGGGTTGTTTAGAACTTGTTTCATGGAAGAAAGTATAGTTTTGAGACTTGAAATCACATGTTGTAGAAGAAGTAATCATATTCTGGACATCTAAATCGCATGTAGAGGATAAACCACGAATTTGTATGGATTTAGAAGTAGGAAATCTGGAAAAGAATTGGTAGAATTTAAAGAAAAAGAAAAATTAGGGTTATTGAAATTCGGGAAAAGTTTACCCATTAAATTGTTGTAATTAATGATTTGGGACATATTTTACGAAGAAAATTATGTGTTCTGGTATATAGTACTTGTAGTAACATTTTTTGGGAGTTTGGGAATGATATATGGAGATCTGGTTGAGGTTGGAGAGGCAAACCCGTAACTGGGTTAATGCAGTTTTCGTCATAACTTCTTGATCGATCGATCGACCCAAGAACATCGATCGATCGATGATCGATCGATCGACCCGATTTCCTCGATCGATCGACCCCTCCTGGAAAACTGCATATTCCCCTTATGATGGTTTAATCCGATTAAAAATGCGTAGTAGCCCTTTATTATTATTTAATAAATGCTTCAAATTTATTGTAAGTGTTCGGGAACTTTATAAGGGAAATGAGTTGTTCTAAATAGTGTAGAAATCTTGAAGGGAATGATTTCCTTAAGTAAATATCATAACCTCGCTTTTCACCTGATAAAACCTTATGGAGAATTAGTTAGAGAAACTTATGAGATTTATTAGTGCGGTAGGCGTGCACACTAGAATGAAAGGTGAGAATTCTCAAGAGAGTTTTGAATACTAACATGGTTGTTACATAAGCCGGTACGCATTTTAAATACTTGCTAAACTAATTTTAAATTGTTTTACACTCGGGATCTGACATGTTGCCTATTATTTCTTCTCTCTTGTATATATATGTATATAATACAGGTGCCCAGCCACAGGGGCGTCATGCTTAGGTTCTTTGGACCGAACGTGTTGCATCTTATATGGGAGTTGTAGGCCATTGCTTAGACGACCTTTTTGTTGATTCTACTCCTACTTTTAGTTCTTATTAGTTAAGGCATGTGTCGCTTGTTTCTCTATTCAGTTTGGATTATTGTCAGAGATTTAGGTTCCTTTATATTTCCATTTGTTGGTACTCTTTGGGATTTAATTATTGTCAGGATGGTTTTATTGATAGTTTGAACCGGTCTAGTTAATCTGGATGAATCTAATTCTTGTGTGTTATTATCCAACTTTAGTATATCGGAGTTCTTAAATTGTTGGTTATTTTAAAAGGTTTTCATATTCGAATTTAATAAAATGGAAATAAGGTTTTGAAATTGTTTTGACACTTCGCTTAATTATTTAGGGTGTTTATATTGGAAATTTTATTTTGTGACAGTGATGCTAAGAATGAACCAACTGTTTATCTCGATTTTAATTTAATAAAGGACTGATCACCCGGTATTTAATTAGGCGGGGTGTCACAGGTAGTCCAATAGTATCCCTGTCAGATGATTTTCTAGGCAAGCATATGGTCGTTAATGCGAGGTTCACACTCCCCACTGTGGATTTTTTGCATCATCTCTTCAATGTCAGCCCCTGTGATGAAGTGTAAATGGGTTCCATCGAAGTTTGTCTTGGACAATGCTTTATCGTAGACGGAGTATTATTTAAGTAGTCAGTTTGCAGAGGGTTACTCGGTCTTTCTTGTTAGAATCTGGGGGATACCTACCATGCGTGAGGATGTGCTAAATATCATAGTGCTAGCAATTAGATATATCAGAATCTTCTCCTGTGATAGGCTCAATGAGGTAGAAGTGGGTAGGTTTAGCTTGCTTTTGTACTAGGAAAGGGACTATTGTTATTCCTTTGAGCATGTCAATCACGGAGGCTAAGGTAGAAAGTGAAAAACTGTTACTAAAGTCGTTTAATACAAGATTAAACTATTTAAGTAACTCCGAACTGTTTTTCGAAGAAACTCTTATCTAGAAATCAAATCAGTTTAATCACAATACATGTTTAAAAAATATGTACGAGATATGTTCAAGATTTGTTAACGAGTTTTGAAAAACAAAACTAAAATCGTTTTTAATTCAGCACACTAAACAGAAAGGGATGAGGAGATGTAGAAAGATTAATGACAAGATATTTTTAACGTGGTAAAACCTCACCCAACTGAGGAAACATCCACGACTCCCTCTACGGAGTAAACGAAAAATTCCACTAAAACAAATTATAACAGTTACAAACTATATAACACACATGCACGCAAATCAGACCTATACAAGTTTAGGAATGTACCCACTTGCATCCTTCTAACTTTTCTGCCGTTCTGTTTGTTGATGTTGTTCCCCAGTTTGTTAACATCCAATTTGTTCCACTTCTTTACGTCGACTCTTGTATCAAGATCTTATTACCAACACTTTTAGTGTGGTAGGGTGCTAGTTATTTGTGAAGGTTCTTTCTAACACATGCATGCACACACTCACGCTGATTTATTCAAGCAGTCTTATCAAATTACATGTAAGATCTATATACTATGATTTTCTATTTCTCTCTTCTTAGGAAACTTTGAACCTTATTTGACCTTTAATATTAACCCAGAATCCACGGCTATCTTGCTTGATTAATCAATCTCAAGTTTTGAAAATATTTTTGAGATTGAAAATCACCAAGTGAGATTCCAACTAGGTCGAAGGTTTTATTTCAAAAGAACTAGAAACAGAAAACGTTTTTGTTGATTTTGAAGTTGAAAAAAATTACAAAAAAAAATAAACAAAAGTTTTCTCAAGATGAGAAACTATATATGCAGATCTATGTGTAATATAACATGCAACGACTAGATCTAAGATTTCTATAAAAGTAGAAACACAGATCTAATCAAATGTTTAATCTGAAAACAAGATCTGAGAACAAAGAGGTTACAGCATCAAACAACTAACAAATCAACACTCAAAACTCTCAAACACTCAAGGTTGTGTTTGGAATATACTGGTTTTGAAAGAGGTTAGGGTTTGAAAGATGTTAGGACGTTTTAGGGTTAGGGTTTCTAACTCTCTCTTCTCTCTTTAGTTTCTATCTTCTCTCTCTACTCTCACTTCTTTCTCTAGTCATTCAACTAGACGAAATGGCAAAAGTCTCTTCTGGCTGAGGGATAGCCTCCTTATATAGTGGGCTGAGAAGGATCGAGAAGATGGTTCAAAAATTAAGGGCTACGATTTGGTCTAGGCAGTTTGACTTTGATCCAAGGGTTAGAGATAAGCGTTAGTTTAAACGCTTCTGATTGGTTTAAGAGGGATTCACCAGTTCTGAATTAGAATTCATGCAGATCGTTGATTAACACGATCCAATGGTTGAGATTGATCATAGGGATTGTCTCTTGGAAGAAGCACAAATCAAACCGATATATAAGCGACAGGTATAGGGTTAGGATTGAAGCTGAAACGCGTGTTTTGGAAATAATTACCAAGACACCTTGTAGTCTCCAGCGCTTTCGGTTTCTACCCAAGTCAACTTCCAACCAATAAAACCAACAATCCATAATTACATAATGACCCCAATACTTTATAAATCCAATTTTATTAAGATAAAAAGTGTTTTAAAAATCATTTAAAATTCCCAAAAATTATTAAAAAATCAATTTTAGGGCATTTAACACACACACAACCAATAATATGCAATGTAAAAGATATGAATGTAATCCTAATGTGTGTGAGTGTTGGTGCATATACCTTTGATTAGACAAACAAGAGGAATGAATTTTAAACAACTTCTAAGGATTTTTGGATTCTAGGAAAGGACACAATTTTGTCATTATTTCCAAACTAGATGAGCACTTATATAATGTAGACTCAAGTGAGTCAAGAGTATAAGGTGCTTCAATCTCCCCCTTTGGAAATATGATAGAAAATCTTCGTTGATCCATCTAGGACTCGTAGGGCAATAAATAAATGAGGAAAAAAACTATTCCTAAACAAAAGTTCTATCTACCCATTTCCTAGAAAAGAAAAGTACATAACTGAACTAAATACAAATCAATACCCTATTGAGAATAACTGTACAGAATCCTGCAAATGATTTCTAAGATCAAGATTATTAGAAATATGTGAAAAAAATTGAACGCATAAGACTCAAATTTCTCCCCGTTTTATCTCAAATGGACAAAGGGAAAAAATTATGTAAAACCAAGAAATTATTCAGCACACACCACTCAAATTGATTTATGCAAGGTAATAAACCTATTATAATCCAATGGTTTGGTAAACATATCTGCGAGTTGCAAATCAGTAGGAAGATAATTAATTTCTAACTCCTTAGTTTCAACTAATTGGCGAATAAAGTGATGTCTTATTTTTATGTGTTTTGTTCGCGAATGTTGAACAGGATTTTTAGAGATATTGATCGCACTTTGATTATCACAATAGAGATGTAATTGTTTTTCTTGAATACCATAATCACTTAGCATTTGCTTAAGCCAAACAAGTTGAGCACAACAACTACTAACATCTATGTATTCATATTCAGCAGTGGATAATGAAGTGCAGTTTTGTTTCTTACTACTCCAACCTACCAAATTATTACCAATATAATAACATGCGCCTGATGTGCTCTTACTATCGTCAGTACACCCTTCCCAATCAACATAGGTGTATCCTATTATAGTGCTAGGAGTATCATGTGTGTACCAAAGTCCTAAATTTAGAGTGCCTTAAATGTACTTGATAATTCTTTTAACAAAAGTTAAATGGCTCTCTTTAGGATTGTTCTAGTAAGGAGCACAAACGCAAACAACATACATAATATCAGGACGCGCGGCAGTAAGATATAGTAAGGTTCCAATCATACTACGATAAAGGGTGGGATCTACGGATTTTCCTGTTTCATCCTTAAATAGTTTGACAGTAGTACTCATGGGAGTTTTAGCATCTTTTGCACTTTCCAGACCAAAATTTTTAATAATCTCTATTGCGTATTTTGATTGCGAGACAAATAAACCTTCTGAATTTTGTTTGACTTGAAGACCTAAGAAAAATTGCAACTCCCCCATGAGAGACATTTGAAATTCTTTATGCATAATTTCAGAAAATCAATTAACTTCTGAAGGGGAAGTTGATCCAAAGATGATATCGTCTACGTACACTTGAGCTATAATGATATGTTTGTCAAAATATTTGAAAAAAAGGGTTTGATAATTTCCCCCTCTCTTAAACCCTTTATCTAAGAGAAAGTTGGAATGGCGCTCATACCAGGCTCTTGGCGCTTGTTTTAGGCCATACAAAGCCTTTTTAAGACGAAAGACATAATTTGGATATTTAGGGTCAATAAACCCTTTTGGTTGTTTTACATAGGTCTCCTCAGTCAATATTCCATTAAGAAAGGCAGATTTGACATCTATTTGGTAAAGCGTAAAATGTAAGTAGCAAGCTATGGCAAAGAGAAGACGAACAGATTCTAATCGAGTAACGGGAGCAAAAGTCTCGTTAAAATCTATTCCCTCTATTTGAGAGTATCCTTGAGCAACTAATCTGGCTTTGTTTCTAATGACTATCCCACTTTCATCAGATTTATTTTTAAATATCCAACGTGTGCCAATAACCTTTTTATGATCAGGCCTAGGTACAAGCTACCAAACATCATGAATGAAAAATCGAAGAAGTTCATCCTACATTGAAGAAATCCAATGAGGATCATTCAATGCATCATTGACATTCTTTGGTTCCACAAGGGAAACAAAACATGCATAATGAGCATAGTTTCTTAATTGAGATCTTGTACGCACAGGTTCACTAGGATTACCAACAACATTGTCTACGGGATGGTCTTTAGCAACCCAATTAGGTACTTCAGGTGTCTCAATTGCTAAAGAATCATTTATTTCCAATGAGTCATAATCTAAAATATTTTCAGACTCTACCACAATAGTTGGTTCTCCAGTCTTACTTTCTATAGTAGTGTCACTTACAATTACGTTTATGGATTCCATTACGGTCTTAGTGCGAAGGTTATAAACACGGTAACCTCTACTGTTAGGAGAATATCCTAGAAAGATGGCTTTATCTCCTCGAGTCTCAAATTTGGATAAGTGTTCTCTGTCCTTGCAGACATAACACGTACAACCAAAGGTTTTAAGGTACTTAATATTGGGTTTCTTCCTATACCAAAGTTAGTAAGGAATTTGTTTAGAATTATTTCTAAGATAGACCCTATTAATAATGTGACAGGCAATACGAATGGCTTCTACCCAAAAATACTTAGGTAAAGTCTTAGCATGAATCATAACACGTGCCATCTCTTGAAGGGTACGATTCTTTCTCTCAGCTATACCGTTCTGTTGAGGAGTCTTAGGAGCACTAAATTCATGTTTGTAACCATTGTAGTCACAATACACTACAACACTTGTATCCAAGAACTCTCCACCTCTATCACTACGAATCCTATTTACCTAAGAGTCTTTCTCATTTTCAATTCGAAGTAAAATCTTCAAAAAGGTTTGGAATGTGTCAGACTTTTGTTTTAAGAAATCTAACCAAGTAAATTTCGTGAAGTCATCAACTATAACTAGAATGTAACTGTGTCCACAAAGACTAACACTTCGAGAAAGACCCATTAGGTCCATATGGATGAGCTCCAAAGGTTTAGAGGTTAGGTTATCTTTGACTTTCTTATGAGGAGCTTTAACAATTTTACCTTCCTGACATGAGCCATAGAAAATATTATAAATATATTTGATCTTAGGAATACCTCTAAATATTTCTTGAGAAGACAGTCTACTAAGATTTTCGTAATTTATGTGACCCATAAAATTATGCCATATCTCATTGTCATCCATTCTGGCAATGTTACAGACCTCAACACTGTTTTGAATAGTATAAAAATTGTCAGAACTCCTGAGTCCTGTAATAATGCATTCAACTTTTTCATTTAAAATTTTACAATTATTCTTTGAAAAGGTGACAGTATGATTTGAGTCACAAAATTGTGAAATACTAAGTAAGTTTGCCTTAAGACCTTTTACTAAAAGAACATCTTCAAGAACTGGTAATCCTTATTCATGGAGTGTTCCTTTACCAATGATTTGAGATGATACACCATCACCAAAAATAACTTTTCCTCCAGCAAAGCTGGTTTTGTTTAAAAGTTTTGTATCATCACCAGTCATATGTTTTGAACATCCAAAATCTGAATACCAACCAGAAGATGTGTGTTCAGCTTTTAAAGCAGTAATCATAATGTTACACTTCATTTGGGGTAATATATCATCTTTTCTAACCCAAATAGCTCTTGTTTTCATTTTGCGCTTATTTGCTCTCATTTGATAAAATTTGCGAGCATTCAATTTTTGTTGAAAAAATGTTTTGCGCATGATTTTGAATTTTATGAGACACATGATCATTTGGTTTAGGAAAGTGTTTAGGAATACTTCTAGGAAATGTTCTTTTAGGTTTGGTCTTTCTTTTCCTATAGTTAGAGTTTTTGTCTGGTTGTCTAGGCAGAACATAATTGTTACGACTCTGTCTAGAGTAGTTAAAGTTTTGGTACACAGGGGTATTATAGGCAGGGTTAACTAAACATATAGAGTAGTAACCATCAAAAGAGTGACCATAAAAGTCACAGTATGAGAAATATAGATTCTCGAAGAGGGTATCTCCATAGGAAAGTCTCTAAACATAGGATTGATGACATTTTGATGTTGAACCTTATTCCTAGGGAGTATAGTTTGAAAGACCGAATCACTCTTCCTAATAGGGGGCAGACATATTTAGTCTTAAATGGACTTTCACACTTAGAGTTACTTGTTTCCCCAATATCAAACTTAGATTGGTGTTTGTCAAACTCATTTTTAAGAGTGTGAAAGTCTGGACAAGTTTCTACAGGTCTTTTGCCTCCTGACACGAACTTAATTGGTTCAAAAGTTTTGGTTTAAGTCTTTAAATTGGGGAAAAATCTTATTCCAGTTCGATCATCAAAATTGGTTTTGGAATACGCAACTATTCCATCAAAACATTTTGAGTTATTTTCAAATTTAGCAATTTTTTTGAAAACTGTTGTTGTCTCCAATTCTAATAATGTCCCTTTGTATTTTTTTCTCCAGAGTTTCATTTTCTTCGATCAAATTCTTCAACTTTTGATCAAAAATTTTAACTTCATTTTCATGAGTTAGATATTGGGTAGTATAATCTTCAACATTAATTTTAACCTTCAGTCTTAGGTCTTCTAATTTCTTAGTGATATCTTTCACTATCTTTTCTAGTCTAGTGCTTTTCTTGAGAGTTTTAGCATAAAGTGTGTGAATGTCTGGGAGGTCTTCAGTGTCTGAGTCACTAAGTGCAGTGTGTGAAGTGACCCCTAAGGATTCATTTCTTTAACTCACTCACCCATGGACATCGTCATTATCGTATTCTCTTTGACTCACACACCCCGTGGTTGAACTAACAATATTCTAAGAAAGTAAAGCATATAAACCAGTAGCAGCATGATTCACAACAGCATGTGTAGAGTTACTATCATCATTCTCATACATAGGCATATCATCATTGTATATTATCTTAGCAAAGAAAGACATGTAAGGGTCAAAACAATTAGAAGATTCAGGTTCCTTATTCTCAGAATCACTTGAATCATCCCATGTTTTGCAAATGTTGGCCCTAGTATGTTTATTGACAGTGTTTAGTTTCACTCTACAATCTTGTGCTACGTGTCCTAGTTTTTCACATCTAAAACACTCAATGTTCTTGAAGTGTTTGTTGGTTCTCATGTCCTTATGATGTTTGTCTTGACCTTTCTCATGAGGTTTGTAGTTAGACTGACTTGGATAATTTGGCTTGCCTTGTCTGTTTGCCAATTTATTTCTAAATGTGACAATTTTCTTAAATTGTTTTGACATCAAGGAAATTTGGTTATCCAAACTATCTATATCACATTCCTCATCAGAATCATTAGTGGGAATAGTAAACTCGGGTTTCATAAACTTAGAAGAAAAACTCAAGTTGGAACTAGTTTGTTTCCTATGGGACTAGGTCATTTGTTTCTTAAATTCTAATTCCATTTCCACAGTTCGAAGTTTACTACTGAGTAATTTAGGAGGGAGATTTTGATCACACATTTCCTCGATAGCATATCATTTATTATCAAATTTCTGTGGTAATGACCTTAGAATTTTAGATACAATTTCATGTATGTCATAAGTTATCCCATTAGCATGCAGTTTGGTCACAATGTCAGTTAATTTCATATAGAAATCATCAAAAGTTTCAGAATCAGACATAACTAGTGAGTTATACTGCTGAACAAGAATTTGAGTTTTAGCATCCTTAACTCTAGTGTCACCCTCATGTGTAGTGATAAGTGTATCCCAAGATTCCTTAGAAGTGGCACAAGATGAGATCCTTTTGAACTCATGTTCATTTATGGATATAAAGATAGCATTCTTGCCTTTGTTATTATTACGAGAAGTCTGCTTCTCTTCTTGTGTGAACTCACTTAATGCTTTCTTAACCCTCTCATTACTTCCTTTCGTGGCTGGTTTAGTAGGATAAAAGTATCCATTTTCAATAATATCCCAGACATCATCTCCTAAGGTTCCTTGTATGAAAGCAACCATCCTTACCTTCCAGTAAGCAAAGTTGTTTCCATCAAAGAGTGGGGGTCTGGTCAAGTTACCAAATCTTTCATTTTTCTTATCCATTGTTATGATTTTAAGAAAAAAATTCAGAAACACAAGATCTTTTAAAAGGATTTCCAAAGCTCGGATACCAATTTAAAAACTGTTACTAAAGTCGTTTAATACAAGACTAAACTATTTAAGTAACTCCGAACTATTTTTTGAAGAAACTCTTTTCTAGAAATCAAATCAGTTTAATCACAAGATGTGTTTAAAAAATATGCACGAGATCTGTTCAAGATTTGTTAACAAGTTTTGAAAAACTAAAATAAAATCGTTTTTAATTTAGCACACTAAACAGAAAGGGAAGAGGAGATGTAGAAAGATTAATGACAAGATATTTTTAACGTGGTAAAACCTCACCCAACTAAGTAAACATCCACGACTCTCTCTACGAAGTAAACAAAAAATTCCACTATAAAAAATTATAAGAGTTATAAACTATATAACACACATGCACACAAATCAAACCTATAAAAGTTTAGGAATGTACCCACTGGCGTCCTTCTAACTTTTCTGCAGTTCTGTTTGTTGATGTTGTTCTCCAGTTTGCTAACATCCAATTTGTTCCAGTTCTTTACGTGGACTCCTGTTTTAAGATCTTATTACCAACACTTTTAGTGTGGTGGGGTGCTAGTGTTTGTGAAGGTGCTTTCTAACACATGCATGCACACACTCACGCTGATTTATTCAAGCAGCCCTATCAAATTACATATAAGATCTATATGCTGTGATTTTCTATTTCTCTATTCTTAGGAAACTTTGAACCTTATTTGACTTTTAATATTAACCCAGAATCCACGGCTATCTTGCTTGATTAATCAATCTCAGGTTTTGAAAATATTTTTGAGATTGAAAATCACCAAGTGCGATTCCAACTAGGTCGAAGGTTTTGTTTCAAAAGAACTAGAAATAGAAAATATTTTTGTTGATTTTGAAGTTGAAAACATTTACAGAAACAAATCAACAAAATTTTTCTCAAGATGAAAAACTATAGATGCAGATCTATGTGTAATATAACATGCAACGACTAGATCTAAGATTTCTATAAAAGTAGAAACACGGATCTAATCAAATGTTTAAGTTGAAAACAAGATCTAAGAACGAAGAGGTTACAGCATCAAACGACTAAAAAATCAACACTCAAAACTGTCAAACACTCAAGGTTGTGTTTGGAATATACTGGTTTTGAAAGAGGTTAGGGTTTGAAAGATGTTAGGACATCTTAGGGTTAGGGTTTCTAACTCTCTCTTTTCTCTCTAGTTTCTCTCTTCTCTCTCTCTACTCTCACTTCTCTCTCTAGTCACTCAACTAGACGAAATGGTAAAAGTCTCTCTTGGCTGAGGGATAGCCTCCTTATATAGTGGGCTGAGAAGGATCGAGAAGATGGTTCAAAATCAAGGGCTACGATTTGGTCTAAGCGTTTGACTTTGATCCAAGGGTTAGAGATAAGCGATAGATAAAATGCTTCTGATTGGTTTAAGAGGGATTCACCAGGATTGAATTAGAATGCATGCAGATCTTTCATTAACATGATTTAATGGTTGAGATTGATCACAGGGATTGTCTCTTGGAATAAGCACAAATCAAACCGATATGTAAGTGACAGGTGTAGGGTTAGGATTAAAGCTAAAACGCGTGTTTTGGAAATAATTACCAAGACACGTTGTAGTCTCCAGCGCTTTCGATTTCTACCCAAGTGAACTTCCAACCAATAAAACCAACAATCCAGAATTACATAATGACCCCAATACTTTATAAATCCAATTTTATTAAAATAAAAAGTGTTTTAAAAATCATTTAAAAGTCCCAAAAATTATTAAAAATCAATTTTAGGGAAATTAACACACACAACACACACACAACCAATAATATGCAATATACAAGATATGAATGTAATCCTAATTTCTGTGAGTGTTGGTACATATACCTTCGATTAGACAAACAAGATGAATGAATTTTAAACAATTTCTGAGGCTTTTTTTATTCTTGGAAAGGACACTATTTTGTCACTATTTCCAAACTAGATGAGCACTTATATAATGTAGACTCAAGTGAGTCAAGAGTATAAGGTGATTCATAAAGGGCATCGAATAAGTTGTTCATTGCTTAGGGCAGATATTGGAAAGTGATATCTTGGAATTGGGAGGCCAACTCTTCTAGGTGGGCATGGAAGGGTAAGACTTTCTCTTCTATGACTTTCCATCTTCTAAGTACTTAACCGATGATGAGGGTTGAACCCCTATAGACATCTAGGCATGAAATTCCTTTCTTGAGAGCAATTTTGAGGCCTGTCATGCATGCATTCGGTCATGTTGTAGGTGCAAGAAAAATCTAGTTTAATGGAAATAGGAGTGTGAGAGCCATCAGGGGCAATTAGGAGTATCCCAATGCCATACCCCCTCTTGTTGGCGGCACCATCAAAGAACATTTGTCATCGTAGGTCTTCTTAGGAGGTACGAAGGATATTTTCATCCAGGAATTCGAAGATCCAAACATTGTCTTCTTCTATAAGGTGGTCAAGAAGGTAGTCAGAGATGTATCTTCCTTTTATGGCTTTCTGCGTGACATACATAATATAAAATTCAGCTAGCAGCATCAACCAATGGTCCATTCGTCTAGATAGTGAAGGTTCTTAAATTAGGTATTTTATAGGATTCATTCGGGACACAAGTTTTATGAGGAAAACGAGCATGTAATGTCGTAATTTTTGGGTGACCCAGATAAGGGCGACACACGCTTTCTCCAAGGCAGTGTAGTTAACTTCGTACCTAGCTAACTTACGAATGGCATAGTATATGTCTCTTTCTTTACGGTATTCTTCAAGGTATCGAGCTAATAAAGCCCCAATTACGGTGTGTGTTATGATCAGGTATTGGATTAGGGGTAGACTAGGCTGTGGTGGCATGAGTACCGGAGGTCGGGTCAAATATTGATTGATTCGTTCAAAGCCTCTTGGCAAGATTCATTCCAAAATTTGGTTCAATCATTTTGGAGGAGTATGAAGATAGGTTCACAAATAGAAGTCAACTGGTTGATGAACCGGCTGATATACTGCAATTTTCCAAGGAATCTCTGGACTTCCTTCTTTGTTCGAGGTGGTGGAATTTTGAGTATGGCTTTCAATTTGGAAGGACATGCTTCAATTTCCTTTTCTATAACCATTAATCCTTAGATCTTTCTTTTGGTAACTCTAAAAATACATTTATGTGGGTAAAATCACATCTTGTATTGTCGTAGTCGCTCAAGGAACTTTCGGAGAGCAAGAATGTGACCTTATCATGTCTTAGACTTGATAATCATATCATCCATGTAGACCTCAACTCCTTTGTGTATTAGACCATGAAAGATGGTTGTGGAAGCCCTTTGGTAGGTAGTCCCTGCATTTTTTAGACCAAATAGCATAATAGTGTAACTGAAGGTTCCCCAAAGGGGTGATGGATGTTGTTTCCTCTTAATGATATGGGTGAATCTTGATCTGATTGTATAAAAAAAACTATTAACAAATGACTTTAGATCTTGAGTGGTCGTATTATCCAAAATCATGTCGATATCAAGTAGCGGGTAATCATCCTTTGGAGAGGCCTTGTTCAAATCTCGATAGTAAATGCACATGCGAACCTTTCCTTTGGATTTTAGTATGGGTACGATATTGGCTACGCCATGTGGGATATTTGATCACACGAATGAAACCCACATTCAACTGTTTGACCACTTCATCCTTAACCTTGAGTGACCATTTGGTGTGGAGCTTTCGCAATTTTTGTTTGACCGGTTTGCATTCTGGGAGCGTTGGAATCTTGTGTTGAGCAATCTCGGGATCAATGATGGTCATATTATCATAGGACCATGTGAAGACATCCACAAATCCCTTCAATAATTCTTCAAGTTATGCGTGCTCTTGCTCGTCAAGGGTAGACACTATCCTAATCTCGCACAATTGGCTACTAAAATTGAGATTAATAACAACAGTTACATCTTCATTAATTTGAACGCTGTTATTTTGTTTATTATTAATCTTATTAAGATCAGTTAAGAATTATTCATTTTCAAAATCATCATCATCAAGAGCTTGAATAGAATCAAGACAATTAATGTAAGGCACAACAAGATACTCAAAATCTTCGTTTATTCATTATTGGGAAAAAATCATTGAGAACCTCACAAAATGAGGTCTCGATTACATCAAAATAGGGAGGAACAACAAAAGAATATGAAATGGGATAAACATCAGAGTTGGGTTGCATTTTAGCAGGTGGAACCGACACAACATTCTATTTGATGAGAGGTGCATCAGGAGCTTTGATCATGCGATATGGATCTGATGATGTAGCACTTGAGTGAACCATGCAGACTGTCAGCCCCAGTGTTTTCAAGTTGAATGAATCCTCGGAGTAACTTCCCTCGAAACCTTTGGTAGCAAATGTAGTCTTCTCAATGAGTGGTTGAAGATGATGCTAGGAACTTTGAGCCTATGGGTAGCTATCTTGGAAAAAGATCTTCATTCCTAGATTCATATTCTTATCCACATGATCATACCATGGTTCGGGAAAACCACAAAATAGTAAATCATCACCCTCTTTGATGAATCTTTCAAGGAATCTCTTGAGATAGTCTTGGGACTTTCTAGTCTTCCCTTTAACTGAGGTTGGCGGAGGATTCTGAGTTCTTCAGCTAATGGTTGATAACCTAAGCCACAAAGAGGAAAAGCTTTCTTAAACACTATGGGTTATAATATTCCCTCTTGTCGTGTTTCTAAACCCATTCCGGGCATGAAGGGCATGTTCTTGAACATCTATATCACATTGTGGTTCCCATAAGGGTTGTATTTTGGACAAACTCTATTTTTTAAATCATCTCATGTTGGTAGTGGAAGTGGTTTGACTCGAAAACCTGACAGAAGCATATCCTTCACCCCATACTATATCTCCGGTATCAGATTGTTGGTGCTTACATTCTCAGTATTATCATCACCGCCCATGATGGTGATGACATGTCCATTAGCGAAGAACTTCAGTTCCTTATATAGGGAAGAAAACACACCCTTGATACTATGGATCCATAATCGTCCAAGAAATACATTGAAACAAGTCGGTATGTTAATTACTTGGAATTAAATAACGAGATTTATTGGTCCAGCCCCTACTATAAGCACACACCGCAGTGGAGGTTGCAGTAAGGTCGCTCACTTTCAATCCCAAGCAATCGAGGGTTCTCAATGGGCAAACATGAAGAGCTAATACATTATCAATAAGAGAAAGTGGGATGATCTTTCCCATGACTTCGACATAGATATTGAGAGCATAGTTATCATTTGTCCCAACCTTAGGTATTTCTTCTTCGGAGAAAGAGAGCATTCTAGTAGAGGTTAGATATCCCACCAGATTCACATCTTTTTCTGGAATAGTGGAACGTGGGACTATAGGCCCGATAAGTAGTTTGATCAAGGCATTCCGGTACAGCTAGGAAGATATAAAGAGTCCCCATAAAGTGATGTTAGCTTAGGTCTTCTTTAACTAATCGAGGATCTTGCTTTCCTTGAGGGTCATTTTTGGTATATGAAGTTTCTCAACACCTTTTCCCTTATCGATCACTAATGATTGTAGGTTTAAAACTTTCTAATGCCTCCCCGATCTAGTCATATGGTTCACAGAGGAGGGGGAAAATAGAAATCCCATTTCCTCATCTATCTTGGGTTGTTCAACCACCTTATTGATTTCTCCTAGTGGCTCCTCAAACGATATCATTCCACATATGCTGACTATTAGGCTAGTATTGTTTGGACTTTTCTCTTCAACTAAACTATTAAATTCATCCCCCCATCCGATGGCAACGACATCATCCTTCCATAAAAAGTCAATGCACTCCACAACCTCATTGGACTCTTCATATAGATCCTCCCATACGATGGGGAGATATAGAAGTGAAGGGACCAGTCGCCCTTGTAGTTTCAAAGCATTAAGTAGTTCGGACAACTGTAAATTTCATCGATCGGTCAAAATAAGTCTTCTATGATCTGGACAATATCATCTAAGATGACTTTATCGGTAGATACCACCCAATTATCTGACTCTCCAGACTATTTTTGAGCTTTCAAGAACAGCGTACTGAATCTTTGGCAGTCAATGGTCATTTCTGAGGGCAATTTCAGCCCAAGTTCTAGAAGTTGATTCAATACTACTGGTAATTCCATATTCTTCCCTTCGGAACGTGTACGAATAACTATGCATGCTCTAGTAAGAAGTGGCAGGGCCTGATCGGCGAAGCTGGTAGGAAGTAGGAGAAAATATGGGTAAACATAGAGGCGTTTAGGGAAATATATGGGTATGATGGGCAATTTAATGGGTACAATCTGGGTAGATGGATCAAATTTTGGGTCTTCTTCGAGGAAGATGGCATTTGTTTAGTTTACGAGTGGATTATGGGTAGTGTTTGGTTTATAATGGGCTAGTGGGGCGATGATACCTCGATTAATCAAACCTTGGATTACATTTTGTAGATGGAAACATTGATCAGTGGTGTGGCCAAAATTTTGGTGAAAATCGCAATGGGCATCTAGTTTGAAATTTTTGGAAAGTGAGTTTGGTAATGGATGAGTGTCCAATGGATTGATAAGATTTTGTCTTAAAAGAGATTGTTAAACTTTGGAAAGGGGATCATGAATCTCGGTATATTCCTTTTTTATCGGGTTAAGGCGACTTTATGGTGCCCATGAAGTGGCAGGTTAAGAGTTGTTATTGATGGTAAAAATTGTAGTATTGGTAGGCTTCTCGTACTTTCTGGGAGTGAGCTATCCGGATACTTTCTTCGGCTCAAATTATGTCTTGGAAATACTTTCTTCGATCTCTACTCCTACTTCTCAGAGGGTTAGAAAATGAGGGTAGTATTCTCATCCTTTCGTTGCTCGAACATGGGGTAAGAAATTCCCTTCACAATACTGACTTGTTCCTCTTTAGAAGGCCGGTTGGTCATGGTAGTTGCTTTATCTCTCCACTTTTCTATAAAGTTACAGAAAGATTCCCTAAGATTCTATTTAAGAAGATTTGAATCATGGAGAGTAACTTCCAATTCTTCATTATACTTGTAGAGTGACAACTAGCAACATCCTCCCAGCTACAGATTCTGGACTCCTTGAGAGATAAGAACAAGCGAAGAGCGCTTTCTTTAAAGTCTATTGGAACATTTGGGATAGTATTTCCTCGTAGGCACCTAGGAGAGTCATGGATCGGTGGTAACTTTGGAGATGAACAATTGGGGGTCCACTACCTTCGAATTTCTCAATTTTGGGAATCTTGAACTTTTTTGGTAGTATTTTTTTAGGATAGGGAGACATATGTGTCTAATCCATATAGTTATCGGAGATTCAAACTTGGTTAAAACATGATTGGACTTGTCTTCAAGCTCGTGGATAGGGTTTCATTTTAAAAAAATAAAATCACAAGAAAATTTTTACGGCAAGCTGGCCTTTCATTTCGGCAGAGTTTCAGGTAGAAATCAACAAACTAAATATAAGTGCCCTAGGTTTGACACCTATATGAGGGTATGAATTTGTTGTGTTAATTGGAAGGGTTCCCCCCTTTGACATGACTTCCATGATATACGTCTTACTTTTAAGAGCAATCGGTATATGTGGACAAGCCATTTGATACATGAATTTCCTCACTCTATACCTCATGGGGACAGTACGTGTGAGAGAAAATTTGATATACTCCATGTACGTGAATGAGTTCCCTGCGATATACCTCCCATCATGACTTCGGTCAAACGGTACGATACGGGGGGAACCGTTCAATATACGTGGAAGGTACTTGGCTAATGCAAGGTGATAGTCATATCGCTTAAGCTAACTATGACCCATCGGACCACCGTCCATCACGAAGTGACCTCCCAGTTATGGGACAAAATTTGATCAATAGACATTCTCTTTGGTGATGTAGTGTGCAAAATGCATGATTCTTGATTAGCATATTTTGGAGAGAGTATTTTTATTTAGCATGATGAGGATTATACTAATATGAAAGAATTTACAACTATAAAAAAGTAAATCTAACATGTATCATGAATATTATACTAAGCATGGATATGTGAGGGTGATTGATGTGTAAATATCTACAAATGAGCATGTGGTAGTGAACCTAAGTATGGATCAACTACAAGTGGTGTGTGACAAGTGTGAGTAAGCATAGATATATACAAGTGTGATAAGTGGAGGTGTGTGTTAGTGACACCTAAGCGTGGATATTCTAATTGAAGAATGTGGATATAAATGATCCTATGTGTAAGTAGTGTGAAGTGAACATGAGAAGTATCTACAAGTGTGTGAGTGAGTAGTGATATAAGCATGAGGTAGATATATGCAAGAAATAATAGAGGAGAAAAAAGGGAATATACAAGTAGGTGCATACGCACACAAGTAGAAAACAATACACCTATGCAAATAGAGTCTAGCCTTCTTATGAAAATTTCCCCTAGCGGAGTCGCCACTGTGGCCATCTCCGGATATCTCTCTCTCCTCTCCTTGTGGGTGGGGGGGAAGAAAAGAGGGGGAGAAAAAGGTCCCACGCCCGCTTTCTCTAAGAGCACTTCGACCATCGTCAGTGTGGAGTAAATGTAAAGAGATGAAGTCACCAGACTATTTTGCACAATACAGGAAAAAGAACATGTCGCCACCTCGAGAAAGCAGCATCAAAGACAAACTGATGCTTAAGACACGAATAGTTCAAAGGTTCGGTGGCTAAGTTATGACATGGGAAGGTGTTTGGCAACCATCCCCCCCTTTTTGGTCTATCATGGGCTTGTGTTACTATTTTCCTTTATTTCTGCATGAAGTGTGTATGCATGTATATATAAATGGAGATTGGAATCGCCCAACTCATATGATGGAAAAGATAGAATGAGGTCATCCATAATAACGTTCCCCAAATAATATTTAGAAAATACGATGTATGCATTTATCGAGATATTAATCGTTATGAAATGAAAATATATGTTGGGATAAAATGCCAATAAGGATCACAAATATAGTATATATTAAAATAATGTATAGATGAAAAGGGGACAAGTGCAAAAATAAGAAAATTAAAAAATTAGACTCGAGTCTCGGGTTTTAATCTGAAATGCCTACATAGCCTATAAAGGCATCAAATTCCACGTAGTTCGCATGAGGCATAAGGGTGGGGTTTATCCCATAGATTCGAATGGAAATTTATTAGATGTGTGTGTAGAAAATGTATTTTAGTTTTGAGAAATTGTGATAGATGATCCCATTGGAATTTATAGGTATAACCTTCATTTTTTTTATAGAAAATAGAGTATGTGAAATATAACTAATAAAAAAGGTGAGATATTAATGTGTATGAACTAAAGTAAAAGCTAGATAAGGAATTTATGTAACTAATGAAAAAGTGAAGAAATTAAAGAGAGAGAGAAGGATTTTTTACCTTCTTTAGAGAATTGAATATTGATCTTGATCCTTGATGAACTCCCTTGAGTGTCGCGATGAACGTTGGATGAGGAGAATGAGATTTTTCTAAATTGGGTATAAAAAGGATGGGAATGAAAGATGGAAATCAATTTTACACATGGAAACTTCACTGATTACAAAAGAATGTTGCTGAGATCAGTGATATTAATGGATCTAAAGTGTGCTTTGGGAGTGAGGTCATGCCTCTATTTACAGGGTAATGGGGGTGCTGATATTCATAGCCCTAGACCTGCCAATTGGCAAGTAGCCCTAGACACACTGCTGATAGGTAGAGAAAAGGACATGCCAATCGGCAGTCTTGTGCAGATTTTTCTAGAAAATGGTCGTAGAAGACAATTCGTTGATCCAAATCGCACATGGGTCATACGATTACAAAGGTAATTCAGAGACCTTAAAGAGTATTTTGGGTTGCTCCCGAGTTTCGGAGTTGACTTTAGGACAAACGTGCTCAAAAGCGCTCATCGATCTTTTGGATGGGAGATCGTTGGTTAGAAATGGATCATAATTGCGCATGGGGTGGACCTTTGGAAAGTTTATATAAGGTACCTTGACATTCCAAAGAGCTTTGCTCAGTTCAAAAGGTTGACTTTGGTCAATGGGGGCCCGGACGCACCCGGTGACCTTTCGGAGTAAAACGATTCATTCTTCCTTATCGTAAGACTCATTCAAACACAGAGCTAACCGTTGGAAAGGGTATTTTGTTCCTTCCGAAGATTCATTCAGTCTCGTTTGAGCTGAAGAGTTAACCTTGGTGAAACGAAGCCCGGGAAAGTCTGATGGTCTCCGTTTGAGGGGAAACATATCATTCGTTTGAACGGTTATGTCATTTTATGCATGGGGTAGACCATTGGAAAGGGGTTTCAGTGCCCTTAGAAGACTCAAAGATCTTTCTTTTTGATGATGAATTTGATTGGCGTTCAATCGAGGCGGCCTGGGAGCACCCGGTGGCCTTTAGATCTATTTTCAGTGGTAAAATGGTTCGTTCGATTGAACCGTTATACCGATTCTCGTATTAGGCGAACCGTTGGAAAGGGTATACAAAGACCTTAGAATATTTATTGAGCCTTCACTCCGATGATTGAATTGATCGGAGTCAAACGGGGCTAAGGGGCATACAATGGCCTTTAGATCGGTACTCAGAGTATGACCTAAGGTTTGTAGTGAAATGGGGAGGTTCTAGGGACCTAAGGAGAGGCTTAGGGGGTCTTAGAATGTGGTGTCTAAAGTGATGTTCCATAATACTACCATATATTTTTTACAACATAATGTACAAGGTATGTTTGGAAATATTTTGAAGACATATATACGTATTATATGGTGCTACTTTTAAGAATAATGTTAATGAATGTGAAAAAAATCTGATAGTGTCACTAGGGATTGAGGTAAGATTATGATTGTAAAGTTATTGTTTTGGGTGTATGACTTGTTAAGTTCATTTTATGTTTACTTAAATAACAATCAGACAATGTTGAAAAGGAATATGGTGAGAAGTTATATTTAGTTCATAATGAATGACTACACAATATACCTGAAAGTGAATATGGAATATTGGTCAAAAATAAACATTAATGAATAATTATTCATTATCAATAAATGAAAATTAGTGAGGATATACTTAGATTAAGGATTGTAATAATGATATTTAACTTACTCTTAAACTTTAGAGATGATGTGGATAGTAGTTAAAGTCAAACACATGTATTTGGTATTTAATGGAAGATAGAGATAGGAAGTATAAGACGCTAACCTTATAATTGAGTATTTATGATTCGAAATATTATACGATGATAATGATAGACTACAGGAATGAAGGGAGATACATAAAGAATGATACTAGGTTTATTAACAATGTTCACTCGTTGTGAATATAAGATGATACAATCAATAATCTATTATGTGTGGATATTCGACATACGTATATAAAGGCATGAAACAATACATGAGTTGGGAATTGGTATTCACCAATAAGAAATAATTAGATGATTATTGTAATACCCCATAATTTTATGTCTTTTAATAATGAGTTTAATTAAATTAAATTGCTTTTAATTATTGGATTAATTAAATTAATTTGGGATAATTAATTGGAAATTAATTTGGATTTAAATACTAGCGAGACGAGAGTTGGTATTTGATTATGATAATAATTTTGAATAGTACTAAGTGATTATGGTAATATATGATTATTGAATTTATTAATTTTTTCGTGAGTTGAAAATACGGCAGTTTCAGAAATAAAGTTGGGACGCGCATCTAGTCGTGTCAGGACCCAATTTAATGGATTTAAAAGTAAATTATTTTTATATCATCCATCTGAGCATTTCGAGTGCACTAACGTGTCCAGAAGGGTCGAGATAGTCAGAAAAAATTGGACGTGGGTTTAGTTTGGGTCTCGGGGCATTTTAGGCCTAACCGGCAGCCCGGGAGGGTATTTTAATCATTTTGACTTTTTGAGGAATAGTAATCTACGAATTTTAGATTGATTTTATCATCCAACACTTGAGTTCCTTATGGTTTAACAACCAAAAATCATAAACGTCCATTGGAGAGAAATAGAAGGAAGTTCCTAAAAGAGAACCAACCCTTGGAGGCTTTTACACCACCGTCACCACAAACGGATAGATCGGAAAGCAAGAATCACTCCCATACCGTATGCTTCAAATGATAAGAATCTCTAATTCAGGCAAGTGATTTATCATGAAATAATTTATGGCATATACTTTACATGATAGTTTAGGTTTGATGTCAATTTATGAATAATGGAAAAAATATGTAGTGGTCCTTCTGGAAATGTTTGATGAACGAAATTATAAATTAAGGGTTAAGAATCACAAAATTTAATTGAGGTTTACGATGATTTTGGAAGAAATAGTGAAGAATTGGGGTTGTAGTGAAATTCATGACTTTTGATCCAAGAAAACGATGTTATATTATAGTTTAATGGTTCTTGAACGTTAGAACTTGTGTTTATATGTTGGTTTAATGATAAGTAAACTTACTTGGGAGATTGGGACGTTATAATGAGGAATTTGAGGTGTAAAAAGGAAGAAACTCGTAACTGTTTAAGAGAAATATGGGCAAAAACCTGCTTGATCTATCGATCGATCAAAGAATGTCGATCGATCGATGCTCGATCGATCGATCATTTTTATCGATCGATCAACCTCTCCTAATTTTTGGAAATTATTTTCCTTTAAGGTTTAATGAAAATTCCAAAGCCGATATTAATTCTTAAGGTGATTAATATAATATTGTGGGACTTAGTCAAGGTCAGTAGGGTCTGAATTATTGTCGGAAAATGTTATAACTTATGGGATTGATCGTTATAATTACGAACGATTACCGAGTGAGGACGGTTTGAGATCTTTCGATTTTGGAACTGGAAGTGGAATGAAAGATAATTTAAGGGATTTTATGTTTGCTGAGATAACCTTAGGAACAAATGGGAGACCTAGTATTTGTGACACCCCTCCTAATTAAATACCGGGCGATCACTCCTTTATTAAATTAAAATCAAGGTGAACAGTTGGTTCATTCTTAGCATCACTGTCGTAAAAATAACTTTTCCAAATTTAACACCCTATTTAATTTAGCTAAGTGTCAAAACCATTTTTTTAAACATTACTTTCCAATTTTATTTATTTATTTTATTAAACAATCAATCCAATAATTTAACATTTAACAACCCAATCCCAGCTTTAAAACTTAAAGTAAAACATACATGCTGAATAAATCCCAAAGTAACAGTACTAGAAATAACTGAAATACAAATGTCCCAATAAAACAGATAAATAGTGAAAAGGGCGACACATGCCCAATAAGGATAATGATAGAAGTGGAATCAAGTAAATGAAATCGTCTAAGCAAGTGGCCTGCAACTCCCACCTAAGGTGCAGCACGTTCCTTCCAAGGGATCCTAAACAAGACACCCCTGTGGCTGGGCACCTGTAATATATACATATATATGCAAGAGAGAAAGAGGAATAGAAACGGGTCAGAGCCCGATAGTGTATATGATTTAAAAATTCGTTTAGCAAGTATTTAAATTGATACAGGCCAATGCAACAACATATTAGTGCGACACTCTCTTGAGAAATTCTCTCCTCTCTTCTAATGTGCACTCCTATCGCACTAACCTTCCCAATGGTTTATCTCATCATATATCACACTATCCTTCCCCAAGGATTTAACTTATCTTAGGTGACTCTCAAAATTTAAGAATTAACAACATCATGGTTTAAAAAGGATAATTTCATTTAGTACAAAACGCTCATTTTAACTTTATTGATTCATAAAGTTTTTTCAATATCATATTATACTTTTCAAAACAATTATTTCCAATTTGAGTCATTATACATGTCTTACTTACCATAACACAGTAGGCAGTTTCCCATATTTCAGAAGTTCATATATATATTAAATACTCATATAATATATATATTCTAACAGCACCCCACATAAAATTTTATGGTGCGGGCATACTCTGCTATCCAATCCCCGTATCAATCGTACTAAAGGGAATACAAGTTCGGAATCACTCTAGAACTGTATAAATACAAACACAAAAAATATTGAGGCGAAGCATAGTTTCCAAGTCCAAGAGGTCAGTATATACCCTCATGTCTCTTAGGACCGTGACTACCGATTCGATAGCCTGTACCTAGGATTTCTATCTTCTAGGGTATGAGTCAATATCCCCCATAAGGCACACGAGATAAGATCGTCCCAGCGCAGAAACGTCAGGGATAGCAAGTAGCGCGGGCATGATTTTCACAAGTATATAATATATGCATACACAATCATATAAATATACCACTTTTATTATATCAATTTAGGTTTATCCAATAACCCACATTCACAACAATTATCCTTATTTTCCCATTATTATTTATCAAGTATAATGGTTCGTTTCTAACTTTAATTCGAAGGGTTTTTCCAACATACTACGTAACCCTCATGGACTCTATTCTTCCAAATGTACAATTCAGTAGATATCCATTTATGTTCCAACGTAACTCTCTCTTACGTGTCTCTCCCCTTTAATATATACTTACATTATCCCTTATGCAAAATATCCCAAAAATATAGATTTCGCCTTACATTAAAGGATTTTGAATTTTATTTTCAAAGATGAGAATTTCAAACGGTTTCGAAATCGGAATTAAAATGGAGTTTTAATTGAATTTTTATTATCTCTATGAGTCCTCAAAACATAAAACTGTCTAGCAAAAAAAAACATTAAAAAATATTGAATGGTCCGATCGAGCTGAATTTTTTTCTGTAGCTTCCTCTCGTCTTCAACTAATTCTCCGTAAAATTTCATCCAAATCCAACGGTTTGATCGTCCGGAATAAAAAACAAAAATTAGTGTTTGTATCTGATTACAACTCTTTTCTTAATCAAACTCTTAATCCTTTACATCACAAAGGGTTTCCAGAATATCATATAAATCATCACTACATGAAAATTTCCCATCTCAAATTGGGTTTTTCTTCCATAAATCTCATCCTAATAACTCCTAAACTAATATGGATGATGCATCAACGAAATAAGCAAGATAAACACTTGCCTGGGATTTTCAAAAATCTGGTTTGGTGTTGAATTTGGTGTGGTTGCGTTCCCCGTCTCGCGATCTACGCGTTGGCGGTGGTGGCGGTGCAAACGAGTGAGTTTTGAGCCTTGGAATGCCTTGAGAGCTCTCTCCTCTCCAATGGCCGTTCTAGTGTTTTGAGTTATCTAACCCTAGGAGATAACCTAAACATCTGATATAACCCCTTTAATTTTCGTGGGTTTAATTACCCAAAAATACAAAATGACTAAAATGCCCTCCCGGGGTACTAATTAGGCCTAAAAATGCCCCGAGACCCAAATCAAACTCCCGGGTATACTTTTCTGACTATCTCGACCCTTCCGGACGCGTTGGCGCACTCAAAACAACCATATGAACAACTTATAAAATATTTACTTTTATTTATCAATATTTAGTCCCGACGCGACACGGGCGCGTCCCGACTCAAATTTCTAAAATTTGTCATTTTATTCACTCGTGACATTTAATATGGCCACTATTATATATTGCTTTGTTCATTAGTAATATTCAACAAATTTTCCCATAATTACTAACTCTCATCACGTTAATAATTATAACATAATTAATTTCCGGATTTTTATTAAATAATTAATTCACATTAATATTAATAAATCCCCAAATTAATATAGCATAAAAATACGGGGTATTACAGTATTCATTTGGGATAGGTATAGGTACCCAAATCCGTATGACGAGACTTTTCGCGTTAAATAAATATTTCGTAGAATATCCGAAACGTAAATATTGTGGGTGAGACTTAATATATAGGGGATAAGTATACCTATATTGGAATTGTATATATACTGGTTGTGTGATTTTCTGGTATATGTATTATTGTGTGTATAACATACCTACCATACTTTCTATCATGGGAGGTCATTCGTAAGAGGATAGTCTGGTCTCGATGTGACCTTCGGGGGGACTTTAGATTGATACCTCAGAACATAGGACATGGAAGGTCTTATCGCTGAATGGCTAAGTCTGCTGACGTTGGGAGCATAGGTATGTGCGAGACCCATGGGTATGTGAACTATGTTCGCTTCCATTGTGTGTGATTTTTATTGAAACGGTTCCTGAGTGATTCAGAACTTGTGATCCTCACGTACGTGATGTACCGTGATTCGATAATAGAGTAGGAGGTCTTCATAGGTTTTATCCTTCTAGGGTGCCTGATTTTTATATGAGATATTATTCTGGTGTATATACATATACTTGTGATAGTTCCGTTGTGTTTCTTAGTAAATGTGAATAACTAAGATATTTGAATGGGCTAAGAATGTGAGAATTTAATTAACACATGAGATGAGTAATTTAATGAATGTGAATATGGGTTATGATTATAATTTATTTGTGTATTAAGATTAGATACCCTATGTTATAATGTGAAAGAAGGAGTGGTATAGACTATTTAGTTAGCGGCATCACTAGGATGGGTTAAGGGTTTACGTTAGGCGTACACATTAGTTGAGAAGTGAGAAACTCATGTGAGAGTATGAAGCTAACATGTTTAATATATATGTTGTTTAATATTGTAATTTAAACACTTGCTAAACTTTTAAAATGTTTTCACCTCGGGCTCTGACCCGTTTTCCTCCAAATCTATTTTATTTTGTAAAAACATTTTAGGTTCTCATCCACAGGGACGCCAATCATAAGAGTTCCATTATGATAACGTGTTCTAGATGTTGTTGAAGCTATAGTATCTTGGTATTAAACGCCTTCATATTTACCCTTGGTTCCTTCAGTGTCATGTGTATCAGTTAGGGCATGTCTCCCATTCTTAATTAGAGGTTGTAGTTACAGACTTTCATTATTTAAGATGTTGGACTTTTCAAACTCTTGTATCGAGATTTTATTTACTCTGGTAATATTATTATTAGAGTGTTTACTCAAGACTCAGTTTATTTTATGTCGTTGGTTATTTACATGAGATTTGTTATGAGATTAAAGGTTGTTGATTTAATTACTTGGTTATTGTTAATTTAATTAATAATAATTTTCCATCTCTCTTTTTAAATATTAGGTGGCGAGTAATAAATTAAATGTTTTCGACAGTGATGCTACGACTAAACCAACTTGATATTCTGTATTAATTTCATAAAGGAGTAACTACCCGGTATTTAATTAGTCGGGGTGTCACAGGTGGTATCAGAGCATCAGGTTCTAGTGTCATTTAGGATCTGTGCGGCTTATTATGATTCCAGCGTAGTTTTCTTTAATATAGAGCCCTTTGTTTAGGATTGTTGATTTCTTTGGGGAGATTTCCTTCTCCTGCTATAATGTATATGATAGTGATTCTTATTTTCATTCGGGTGTGTTCGTGTGCCGAATGATGTAGTATGTCAGGCGAGGACAATTGGGCGGACAGTAGGAGGCAAAGATCAGTTGAGGTTATAAGTTATATTCAAGAATGATGACCGTAGTTGAGGCCACCCCTATTATGGCACGGAAGGCCAGAACGGTAGAGGCGGTTAAGGCACAACATATGACTTCCAGGAACCACTATAGTAAAAAGTGGGGTCAAATTAGACTCACCCAGCAAGGTTGGAATGGGAGAGAGACAGACGAAATATTGAAGAGAACCAACAGTGAAAATACTAAAAACGCAGAGATGGCATGTGCGAGCTAACAAAGGTAAAATATCCAAAGGTTTGGGCATATGTCGGAGTACAGAAAATCGGGAGTGGAAATTTTGGGTAAAATTTTTCTTGGCTCGTAAGAGCAGAGTTACAATGGTGATAGGCAACCACCACACTTAGAAGTGGAATGTTTTGTCAAAGAAGGATCATACGTATGGCTTGGCCATAAGTTCCTTCATCAGATGTTCAGGATAAGATGCGAACGTTATTCTGAACTCACACAAGAGGGTCGGACAGAGGTCACTTTATGAAAAGAAATTTAATTAATTAGCAAACCTTACACCGAATGAAGTAGGTGCAATGGAAAAGAGGACATTAAAGGGGAAAATTAACTTACACAGAGAATTGTTAGTACTTCTGGGAAATTCTACATGGACGGTCAATGCAGATGGTAACAATGTCGCGTTTTGTTAAAATGAAAGTAAACGCTTCCTTGTGTGGGGAGCTATAAGAACTGAAGAATTTAGATAGAACAAGACAGGGGGGAACGGTGTTGGTGAAGTACCATAAGGGGGAGACCCATCAGGGTACCCATTTAAATGATTCAAATACCTAAATTGTTACCGAGCGATGGTGATTTCAGTAAGAGTTGTTTAAGCCAGTAGCATGTTTCTTAGGGCCGTCAAAGCTAAGGCAACAATAGAGGTAGTCAGAGTCAAGACTACTAACGTCCGAGAGAAGGACAACCCTAACATGGTTAGTGTGATCGGAGATAAGTGGAGTATGAGTAGAGATATTTTGTGGGGAGTGAAACTCGTGCGTTAAAATTTTTCCCAAAAGAAGTATAGGGATAAAGGTATGGTGCCTATCAAGGGCAATAGTTATAGAAATTTTTGGTTTGGTGCGGACATGTTTGTTAAGTCCCGGAACCATTTGAGCATCCAGAGCGATTGGCAAGATATAAGTATGGGTTATAACCTCAGATGATGATGCGTGTTGTATGTGGCATGAATGAGTTGCTACATTTATTATTATTGCTATTTTCGCTTGAGAGTCAAGTTTAGTGCATATACCGGTAATTTTATTATTTATGCAAATATTTTGCCTAGTATAGTGGGGTTACCTTTATTGTTATTCGCGGAGGATGAATGGGTGTATCAATAGTGGTATATACCTTATTAAAAATTTCTCGTTTTAGTGCTCTGTTATACGAGTATGATATTATCCTAATTATGGTGATATAATATTCTTAAATCGATTGTCTGCGGTTATTACAAGCCCATCGGGGTTACTAACTTGGGGTAGAATGTTTTGCTCTGGAAAGGCCCCATCTGCTAGAGGGTCGGGCTCGCGCTTATATATTAGTATATATGTATATATGTATTGTTGAGACTTCAAAAAGTATAATGGCCTCGGATATTGGTTCCCGGTATGTGAAGGGACTTTATTGATATAAATCGGAGTGTATTTGGTTTATTGTTCAACAGAAAGATTTAGCGGGTTATTTGAATTAACGCTCAGGATGTGGTAATAAGAATAGTGCATTATTGTATCACCCTTTAGAGAAGTGGAAGTTAATACTCATAGTTGTATGTCTGGGGACGGGATTTTGAGATCCTCAATTATATTTGCATGATGTTTATGGAATGTGATTACCGTAAACATTAAGAGATAGTGTCTTTCGAAATGAGTTCCTTGTTTAAGTGTAATTGCGGAAGGAGATGTAACTTTGTTGTCAAGAGACGGGAATATAGGGGTTTATGTTATAGACTGAGGGCCTAACGTATTTCGATGACCGATAATGCTAGGAAGTAGTGTATCGGGGGGGTTCCTTATTTGGATTTTTCTTTGCGAGACATACCACACATGAAACTTAGCGTAAGGTTGGTAGTAAGGAGATGTTTAGCCATTCGTCCATAATGTGGGAACCTCGATCGTTAGGGAAGTATATATTTATAATTGGAAGTTAAGGGGGTAAATTATGATATAAGGCCAGTAGAGTCAGTTGTGTGGTGAGAAAGTACTGATAAATTTGTTTTATTATTGGTGGGTTGAAGGGTGAAATGATGTTTAGGGGGATTTATAATTTCAAATTCGGGGGTGATTGAGAACACCCAAGTAGTATTGCCACGTTGCAAATGCAGGGACAATAAAGAGTTTGGAGTAATTATGAAGCGTATGTGATGTTTAAACCCGTATGCATGGGTTATAAGGGGTGTAGACACCCTGGTTTACTGATGAGATAATCGTCGGAAGAAGAGACATAGAGATGAGTGAGATTTATACTTATGGGACTGATATTACAAAATAGTAGAAGTAGAATGGATTAAGCGTCGTAAGACAAGAATGATAATCAGTATACTCATGTGCGATCGGAGTAGCACATCCGAAATTGGTTGAAGGGCAGTGGGAAGCCATTTAAAAAGGGGGTATACCTTGAGAAGACAAATATTTAACTATTATGCACAATTTGGAGCAGAGTTCCACGTAATCGAATGTTGAGGGTGGATTACGCGTAAATAGAGTGAGGATGTTGATAAGGTATAAAGAGTCCAGATATGCATAACGTGGTGAAAAGTGCACGGGTCGAAACTTTTGATATACGCCAAGGGAAGAAGAGGGTTATTAAGTATCATTTAATGGAAAGAATTATACGTGAAAGTCAGTATTGAAAGGGGTATAGTAAGTAGTAGATCGGTTGGGGTAAGATGATCAGCCAGATATTTTTATATCAAGCCGACGATTCTAGTGATGGAAGAGTCAAGTTGGTAAATTTCCTTGAGGGGTTGCCAACTTATAAATAAGTAATGAGTTCCTTCAAATGTGTGGGACGGGTTTTCAAGAAGGAAAGAAATTGTTATATCCTTGGGTGATTATTTTGAGAAAGTTGTATCACCTAAGGCCCGAGGAATAGGCACAAGGAGAATAACGACTAGTGGAACTGTATGAAAGTAATTTTGGATTCATTGCGATCATTTCATTTATAGTATATGAAGTATAATATGGTAATGGGGAGAGGATATTACCTAATAGAAGAGTTGTGAGAAAGCACCCGTACCGATTTATAGTGGACAGGGTGCTTATTTAGGTTTGTGTGGATAAACCTTACTATCCTCCCTCTAGATGCTTAGAGGTGAGCGGATTATCCAATTTTTTGATCAGTCAGAAGTTGGAGTCCGATGACTATAATGGGTTAACCACCAACCGTCTGAAGTGGCTTTACCTTGTAGTAAAGTCACAATGCTGGGAACAGAGATTCAAAGAACGGACAAGATTAGTCTGATGTTTTATGGTTGCTCCTAGGAGGTGAGTTTTGTGTTTAAATAAATGCAGGAGTTTATACTAAGTGAGGTGCGAACTAACAATAATATTGAGATAATATGTCCAATGATGTGTAGGCTATTCTTATTCGAATGCTGTTTAGTGAGAGCACAACGTGAGGTGAAATTATTGAGGTGTAACCCTATAACTGATAAAATGTCAATATTGTTCAACGAGCTTGTTATGAAGCGAAGGCTGCAGTGATTCAGCCTTTCTTTGTATTTTGTTTTGGGTACTGGAGGATACCTAATTTTTTTTCCAAATATGCCTACTTTTCTGAATTTCGGGACGAAATTCCGTTATTAGGGGGTAAGTATGTAATATCCCATAATTTTATGGCTTTTAATTATGAGTTTAATTAAATGAAATTTCTTTTAATTATTGGATTAATTAAATTAATTTGGGATAATTAGTTGGAAATTAATTCGTATTTAAATACTAGCGAGACGAGAGTTGGTATTTGATTATGATAATAATGTTGAATAGTACTGAGTGATTATGGTAATATATGATTATTGAATTTATTAATTTTGTCGTGAGTTGAAAATACGACAGTTTCAGAAATTAAGTTGGGACGCACGTGCCAGTCGTGTCAGGATCCAATTTAATGGATTTAAAAGTAAATTATTTTTATGTCATCCGTATGACCATTTTGAGTGCGCTGATGTGTCTGGAAGGGTCGACATAATCAGAAAACACTAGCCGGGGGTTTAGTTTGGGTCTCGGGGCCTTTTAGACCTAATTGGCAGCCCGGGAGGATATATTAATCATTTTGACTTTTTGAGGAATAGTAATTTATGAATTTTAGACTGATTTTATCAGCCAACACTTGATTTCCTTATGGTTTCACAACCAAAAATCATAAACTTCCATTAGAGAGGAATGGAAGGAAATTCCCAAAAGAGAACTAACCCTTGGAGGCTTTTACACCACCGTCACCACCACCAGATAGATCGAAAAGCAAGAATCACTCCCATACCGTCTGCTTCAAAGGATCATAATCTCTAATTCATGCAAGTGATTTATCTTGCAATAATTTATGGCATATACTTTACATGATAGTTTAGGTTTCATGTCAATTTATGAATAATGGCAAAAATATGAAATTGGAGACTTAATAATTGATTTTGGGTAGGTTTGCATGTAGTGGTTCTTCTGGAAATATTTGATGAACGAAATATTAAATTAAGGGTTAAGAATCACGAAATTTAATTGAGGTTTATGATGATTTTGGAAGAAACAGTGAAGAATTAGGGTTGTAGTGAAATTCATGACTTTTGATCCAAGAAAACGATGTTATATTATAGTTTAATGATTCTTGAATGTTAGAACTTGTGTATATATGTTGGTTTAATGATTAGTAAACTTACTTGGGAGATTGGGATGTTGTAATGAAGAATTTGAGGTGTAAAAAGGAAGAAACCCGTAACTGTTTAAGAGAAATCTGGGCAAAAACCTGCTTGATCGATCGATAGATCGATCATTTTTATCGATCGATCCACCTCTCCTAATTTTTGGCAATTGTTTTCCTTTAAGGTTTAATGAAAATTCCAAAGCCGATATTGATTCTTAGGGTGATTAATATAATATTGTGGGACTTAGTCAAGGTTAGTAGGGTCTGAATTATTGGCGGAAAATGTTATAACTTATGGGATTGAGCGTTATAATTACGAACAGCTATCGAGCGAGGATGGTTTGAAATCTTTCGATTTTGGGACTGGAAGTGGAATGAAAGATAATTTAAGGGATTTTATGTTTGCTTAGATAACATTAGGAACAAATGGGAGACCTAGTATTCACTTGGGATAGGTATAGGTACCCGAATCCGTATGACGAGACTTGTCGTGTTAAATAAATATTACGTAGAATATTCGAAACGTAAATATTATTGGTGAGACTTAATATATAGGGGAGGAGTATACCTATATTGGAATTGTATATATGTTGGTTGTGTGATTTTCTAAAATATGAATTATTGTGTGTATAACATACCTACCATACTTGCTATCACGGGAGGTCGTTCGTAAGAGTATAGTTTGGTCTCGATGTGACCTTCGGGGGGAATTTAAATTGATACCTCAGAACATAGGACTTTAAAGGGATTATTGCTGAATGGATAAGTCTGCTGACCTTGGGAGCGTATGTATGTGCGTGACCCATGGGTATGTGAACTATGTTCGCCTCCACTGTGTGTGATTTTTTATTGAAGCGGTTCCTGAGTGATTCGGAACTTGTGATCCTCACGTACATGATGTACCGGGATTCGATAGCAGAGTATGAGGGAATCGTAGGTTCTATCCTTGTGGGTTGCCTGATTTGCATATGAGATATTATACTTGTGTGTATACATATACTTATGATAGTTATGTTGTGTTGCTTAGTAGATGTGAATAACTAAGATATTTGAATGGGATACGAATGTGAGAATTTAATTAACACTTGAGATAAGTAATATAATGAATGTGAATATGGGTTATGAATATAATTTGTTTGGGTGTTAAGAGTAGAAACCCTATGTTAGAATGCGAAAGCAGGAGTGGTATTTAGTTAGCGGCATATCTAGGATGGGTTAAGGTTATACGTTAGGCGTACACATTAGTTGAGAGGTGAGAAACTCATGTAAGAGTATGAAGCTAACATGTTCAATATATGTGTTGTTTAATATTGTAATTTAAACACTTTCTAAACTTTTAAATTGTTTTCACCTCAGGATCTAACCCGTTTTCCTCCAAATCTATTTTGTTTTGTAAAAACATTTTAGGTGCTCAGCCACAGGGACGCCAAGAATAGGAGTTCCATTCTGATGACAGGTTGTATCTTCTATGGAAGCTACAGGATGTTGGTATTAAACACCTTCATATTTACCCTTGGTTCCTTCAGCGTCATGTGTATCAGTTAGGGCATGTCTCCCATTCTTAATTTGAGGTTGTAGTTACAGACTTTCATTATTTCAGATGTTGGATTTTTCAAACTCTTGTATCGGGATTTTATTTACTCTGGTAATATTATTATTGGAGTGTTTACTCCAGACTCGGTTTATTTTATTTCTATCATTATTTACATGAGATTATTTATGCGATAAAATGTTGTTGATTTAATTACTTGGTTATTATTAATTTAATTAATAATAATTTGGCATATCTCTTTTTAAATATTAGGTGGCTAGTAATAAATTAAATGTTTTCAACAATGATGCTACGACTAAACCAACTTGATATTATGTATTAATTTCATAAATGAGAAGCTACTCGTTATTTAGTTAGTCAGGGTGTCACATTATCCTTACATATAACTAATAAAGGAACTGAAGATATTGTGAACGAAAATTTGTCGTACATCGAGGAACCGATGGAAATTCTTGATTGTAAGGAGCGAGTATTAAGGAAAAAAAAAATTCCCTTATTTAAAGTTACATTAATGAGCCATGTAATTAAAGAAGAAACTTGGGAAATGGAGGATATCATGAAGAAACAGTATCCCCATCTATTTGGTAAGTGACATTCATATTAAATTTCGGGGACAAAATTTTTCTAAGAGGAATAGAATTATAAGGCTCTAAAATGTGATTAGGAATGTTAATTAAATGATTAAGTATAAATTAAGGGTTATAAGTTTAGTGATGGGTGTTAAACAATGAATTATCATGGTTAGGGGATGCATACTCACGTGATATACATGTTGTTTACATTAGATGCTAATCGAGCTTATGATCGATGATAACATGCTAAGAGAATATGATTAGTTATGTGTTTAAATGAATTATGAAATAATTTTTTTAATGCATCATTATTTTTATAAAAATAAACTCGGGTGTTGTTGCAAAATTGGCAATGTTTGGTCCCCAAATGTGAAAGTTTTGAGATTTTTGGTACGTTGTTACTCTTTTGTTCGAGCCCAAATTAGGCATATTAGTTTTATGATTTTGGGCAAATAAAAAATAGTAAAGTTTTTTATATATATATATATAAGTTATATATGCGTAGACTCAAAGTGGGAGTAAATCGAGTCCCGTAATAGAGACTTATGGTGATTTTATAAAAGTAGGACAAATTTGTCATTAGTGGAATTGTTTGATTTGACCTTTCGTCCAACCGGTCACGCATTACCATAAGCCTTATGGATATTGGACCCCTTATAACATTTTTTCTGATTAAAAATCAGATATAAACCTTATTACTCATGATCAATGAGGAGGTTTGAAAGATTTGGCATGGGGAGAGAGAAAAGGGAAAGTTAAGGAAGAAATTGCTTCGAAAAATTACAATAAATCGAGGAGTTCTTGTAAGGTGATTACCTCTTTGTTAAAGTTGATAATGTGAATGAGTTTTACACTTTGTATGTTTTTGTTTTGATTTGATTAATATTTTAATGATACCCATATTTCTAAATTTTCTTAAAATAAGGATGGCTTAAAACATACATAAGAACTTGTGCTAGGATGGTAAATGTTAACCTTAAAATCCTAGATTCTTTTTAATTTTAGTAAATTTATGTATATGATGTGTAAAAATGCTAAAAACATGTTTATTATATGTTTCCATGATTGATGCCCGAGGTGGAGATTATGTATGCTTAATCATGTTAGGTTATGCTTTAATGTTCTATTCCAGACTAGTTGTGTTAAAAAGTACATAACTCATTGAGTACTTATGAAAATCAAGGGACTCTAGGTGGAGATGTTATATGACATATATGAGTACAACATACTCGAATATGAGCATATAATACCCTTTTGGTTTGGCTTGAAGGTTATTTTTCAAAGTGATGGTTATAAGTCGGTACATAGTTTCCATTTGCATAATCCGCTTGATATGCCCCGAGTTTGATAAAACTTTTTACATAGAAAATGAACTTTGAAAATTATGAAACTATAATTTTGTATTATTCAATATGTGTATTGAAATTTTATGGAATACAATAGAAAGTTATGATGTCTAAAAATTATGAAAATTCCTTGAAGTTGACTGAACGATAGAGGAGCCTATAAGGCAGATTTTCTATATAGTGAGGAAATGGGCATATCTTACTCTAAGAAATTCATGCCAATTATGGGCCAATTAGGTTTTTGCACTAATTCTCCAAAGTTTGAAAATTTAGTTTATACACCTCTAAAAGAAAATATATATGAGGGAGTTTGGTTAAAGAATTCAAACAATTTTGCACGTCCTTGAAAGTGTTGAAAAAGCGCTACATAGTTTTGGACGTTATTGATGTGAAAATCACGTTGACTTTGATTCGTTGATTTTCATAAGACGATGTCATCTATATTCAACAATTTTTGCACCAATTCATGTTTGCTATGCATTTTGTCGTGACACTCCATGTTTTAATTGTTTCTTCTTATCTGTCAATATGGGGACATCATAAAAACGGGGAGAAAGAATTATCATGTTATGGGGGAGTTTTTGCATTATGGGGGAGATTTGATTAGATTTGATTATTAATGATTTATTCTTATCATTTTAAACTCGATACGTCACAAAGGTTTTTGCTTTATCTCATGTGTGTATGTACAATGATTGATGATCATTATGTTGCACACCCTGATGAGAAAAGCTTTGAGATTTGATGAAGATTTTTGAAGAACAGTTTTGAGATCTTGCAAATTTATTCATGGGAGGGTAGATCTGTATAGGCATTTTTTATATGTGATAATTCGAATGTTTTTATGTTTGTTCCGGCATAGACATAGGGGGAGATTTGTAAGGACATATTTTTATAAATGTCTGTGATAATTAATTATGTCGTATACAGTCACAACCGTCGAAGAAGTTCAAGAGTAATCTACATTAAGACGGATCCGAATATCAAGGTTCTTCATCAAAAAGACTCCGCAAAGTTTACTTTGATAAGGTTATATTTTAAATACCTTAACTTTGAACTTAGAGCTTTTGGGATATTTTTATAAAATATTTTTTAAGTGTTGGAGAGAACTTTTTTGTCAAAATTTGAGAATTAGTAATTTTTCTAAGTCATGTATCGTTCCTCGATTTTGACGCCAGGTTGTTTAAGCGAGATTTCATCTCGTTCGAGTGACATGTAGATGTCGCGTGATGTCATTCAAATAAAACGTGTACGTCATTCGATCGAGATCCCTATTTCGTTCGAGCGACTGAGGCGACTCATTTTTCTATAAATGCTCATTAAATGGTTTCATTTTCATCAAGAAGTCCCACCGTTTTGAAAGACATAAAACTGCGAAACTACGAAATCCTTTTGACTTCTTATTTTATGGTTTAATCCCTTTTTGTTTTCAATTCACAAAAATTGCATATGCTTTGGTGAATTGTTTTGGTGTTGAAGAACACACTTTTCTTTTTATCATTCTTTGTGGGGAGAACTCTACAACCGGAGAGCTGCATGCTATTGTGGAGGGAGTCCTTGTGAAGATTTTCGACTGCATGTCTGGACTGCGCGTCCTTATGGTATAGCTGCGTGTGAACCACTGCTGATTTCTAGCCGTTGCTTTGAAGGTTTGACGAAGACACCGTGAGTTACTCTTGTGGGCGAAAGCAAGATGGTATGTAAGTCAATGGTCTTGTAAACTTGTCAGAGTTCTAAAAATAAAAGGATTTTCCCTTCGGGGATTTTTCCTGAAATATGTGTCACGTGCTTTACTTATTTATGGTTTGACACATGCACACACGTAGTTGCATGTTTAGAGGCTGAATTAATTTGATTTAAAAATAGAATCTAATTAAATAACTGTGCCAAGTTAGAAATTTGCAAATTTAATCGATTATCACACCATCACATTTTATAAATTGGTATCAGAGCATATTTAAGCAATCACCACTTTTACATACTGACTGTTAATGGAGTATATTCTTTATACTTTTTGGGATTATCATCTTTCTTTTATTTCTCATCCTTCTTCTCAGGCTTAGTGGTGGTACATTGTTTTACAGCTTCCTAAGCATTCATGATTTTTCCTGCCTTATCCATGACCTCTATCATCGTTTAGGAGGATCTTTTGCCAAAGCGTAGTATAGCTTTTATGGAAGTAATCCACTCAATAATCCGATGATGGATATTTTATCTTCATAATCAACCACATCTAGCTTCTCATTATTGAAATGAGTAATGTATTCTCTGGTAGTTTCTTCTAATCGCTACCCGACAGTTAGAAGATAGGATACTTTCTTAACTGGCTTGGCCTTAAAACAAAAGTTGCTGATGAATAGCTCGGTAAGTTGATTAAAGTTAGCAATTTATCATCATGGCAAGTTGTTGTACCATATTTATGCTGAACTAGTAATGGTGCTCGAAAAATCTCTACATCTCATTTCATCAGGAACATAATATATGTCAGCTACAGCCTGATACTGCTCAATGTGTAAAACTAGGTCAGTTTTACCATCATATTTGGGGGTAACCACAGAGGTTTTAAACTTGGATGGAGTTGGGAAATTAATAGTTTCCTATATGAACAGATAACCCTTGATGAAATTCTGCTATAATGGGTTTTTTGTGTTGGCCATTTCACCCCGCCAATTTTCTAATAGTTGGATCGATCCTTTCCATGAATGATTTCCTGCATTGGATATGTTCGAAGCATCTCGGCCCTCACGACCATGTGTTTTTGCTGAGCTCTCTTCCTGAGAAGTTTGCTCGGTATGCACGTCTCATCGAATTCTTGATATAGATCTGACTGAGCAATCATGGCGGTCAGCTATGTGTTCTTTGGTTTTGGATAACTCTCCGTGATGCATTATATTTTCTCGGGGTCCGAAACAATTAAAAGGTGAGGCTCTGCTCAATCTTTCCAAAATGCTTGGCCTTTCAAGAGAAAGAGAATGGTATTCATATAGTTCTATGGATCTGACTGATGATCTTACTCCTGGACAATAAGACTTATTGCGTGAAGACCAAGAATATCTATATCGGCTATGCCTAGGTGGTGGAGGTGACATTTCTCTCCTCAGTGATGGAGCTGAATATTTTTGGATGAGCTGAAAACCTGCTAATTGCCTCATGGTTTCCTGCATAGCCTTTTGACCTCTAGAAATACTAGCAAGAATTCCATTTAATTTGGCTTCTATAGGAGGAGAAGATGGGATGGTATTATTTCCTTCATTTTTAGTACTACTCATAGGTTCATTCATTTCTCTTGAACAAAGATGTACAAGAGAGAGAACGGTAATAGAGACACGTTCCCTCAGTTGGTGCCAATATGTTGATGTCAAAAAAGGGACTAGATTCAAATTTCTAACCATAGATAAAATATAATATGCTATCAAATAAACACACAAGAGATAAAGAGTTTTTAAAGTGGTTCGGCTGTAAAGGAAAGCCTACATCCATTGTTATTATATTGATTTTGGTGATTATGGAAAGCTAGGTACTCTTGTTATAAGAAGAATAGCCTAGAATCCATTATATCTTAACTTTTGTGAAAGAAATACAATGTTTTTATAGTGACTCGAACATCAACGGTTGTAATGCCTTTATATATTCAAGAATTTACACCCGTACACAATGAATATGATGGTTGATAGTCTTAAAGTGAATGTGATGGTTGATTGTCTTGAACACGTGTGGAATGACTCTTGGTTGTTTCCCAGGTGGTGAGTATTTATATACCTTGATGATCTGCATTCTTCATGTTGGTCGCCCTTCTTTCTAAGCATCTATCTTCTAGACCGACTAAGTGACTACTGACTAAGACTGTTATCACATAAGGAAATAAGTGTCTATTTTTAATTGGCCCACATATATGGATAATTTTTTGTATCAACACTGACCTTTGGCAAAGAATTTTAGTTTCTCATGAAAGGAAGAGGGATACTCCTCGAATGCTATGAAGCCATGGATGACTAAGGAGTATTTTAAAGCATGAAAATATATCCATGATTTAAATTCAGTGACAAGATTGATAGGGTCACCCCCTAGAGTGAGTTTTATGTACCCATTACTTCTCGGCAGGTATTGATGTAAGCACTCATGGAGATGGAAGTGGGAGTGATATCACTCACTTTCAGTCCCAAAAAGTTGAAGGTTCTGAGTGGACATACATTGAGAGAAGATCCCTTATCAATAAGTGAAATTGTTACCATTTTTCCCAAGACTTTGATGGAGATGTTAAGGGAATAATTATGATCAGGGTTAAAATTTGGTATCTCTTCTTTAAAAAAGGAGAGGAGTTTAGAAAGGTCATGGACCTAACCATATTTACATCTTCTTCGGGAGTAGCGAGGAAGGTACTTGGGGTCTGGTGAGGAGCTTACTCAAAGCATTTTGGTGCAACTTAGGGGATATTAAAATCCCCCATATAGTGATATTAGCTTGGGTTTTCTTGATCTGATCAAAGACTTTGCTCTCTTCGATTATCATTTAAGGCATGGGAATTTCTTCGACAACTCACTTTTGTTTATCTATTTCTATTGTATGAGGAATCGAATATTTGTAGTGTCTCATAGACTTGGTCATATGATTCACTTAGGCGAGGAAGAATAAGAACCCCATAGCTTCATCTACCTCAAGATGAATGACCACCTTATTCATTAACACCAATAGATCTTCAAAGGATATCATTCCACATGGGATGACTACTGGATTAATTTCTTCTTGACTTGGTTCATCATCTGAGCTATAAAAATCATCCCCCCATCTGGTAGAGATTATGTCTTCTTACCAAGATTAATCAATACACTCGACGGCTTTATCGTACAAATATTCCCACTCAGCGAGGAGGTATAGGAGTTAAGGCACCAACCATCTCTGACGCTTCAAAGCAGTCAGCAACTCAGGAATGCTACATATTTCATTTGTATAATTAAATTCATTGGCCATAATCTCTACCACATCATTTAGACTTACTTGTTCAATTGGATACCACGCATTCATTTGATTCTTGAGCCCAGTTTTGGGCTTCCATGAACAAGCCACTGAAGTTTTGACAATCAGCGATCATATCGGTAGGATATTTCATCCCAAACTCTAAGAGTTAGTTCAACACAGTTGGTAATTCAATGTTCCCCCCTCGGATTGGGTGCAGACGGTGATGCAGGCCTTTCTAAGGAGGGGCAAATCTTGATCAGTGAAGCATTTAGTATTCTAGGTCACTTTCTAGAAAGATGGCATTTATATGTGTTGGAAGTGGGTTATGAGTGGTATTGGGTTTAGGATTGGCTAGTGTGGCGATGATACCCTGGTCAATTAGGCTTTAGATCACATTTTTAGGGTGGAAGTATTGGTTAGTGATATAACCAGAAGATTATTGGAATTCACAATAGGCATCGAGTTTGAAGTTTTTAGGGAGTGGATTTGGTAATAGATAGGGGTTCAAGGGTTTGATGAGGTTTAGACTGAAAAGGGCCAAGTAGACTTTTGACAGGGGAGCATGGATCTTGGTGTATTCTTTCTTGGTAGGATTAGGGTAACTTTTTGGTTCCCAATAGGTAACAAGTTATGAAATGTTGTTGATGGTTGAATTTGTACCATGGGTGGGATTTTCATATTTTCAAGGAGTGAACTTTTTAGTCACTTTCTTTTTTTTTTCAGATTCGACTTTGGTAATGCTTCCTCAATTTCTACACTAGCTTCTCGAAGGGCTCAAAAGTGTGGGTAATATTATCCTCCCATAGATGCTTGAATATGAGGCAAGAAGTTCTTCTTCACAATACTGACTTGTTCCTCCTCAGAGGGTCTATTGGTATGGTAGTAACATTCTCTCTCCACTTTCCTTTGAAGTTACTGACTGTTTCCCCAGGGTTTTGCTTAAGAATCTCTAGATTCGATGCGTAACCTCTAGCTCCTCATTATACTTATATTAAGTCATGAATTCTCGGGTGACATCCTCCTAACTACGAATCCTATATTCTTAGAGGGATAAAAACCACCAAAGGGCACTTTCTTTCAAGGTCTAGTGAAAAATCTGGGCCATTATCTCTTTGAAGGAACCAAGGAGGCTCATGGCTCAGTGATAGCTTTGAAGTGAATGATTGGGGTCCGCTTCCCCTAAATTTCTCGATGTCTGACATCTTGAACTTCTCTAGCAGTCTAGCTTTTTGATAGGGAGACATATAGTTCCCTGATATCTTGACTTAGTCAAACTTCTTGGATAATAATTTTAGATCTTCCTTGACCTTATTCAATTCCTCCTCTTTTGGATCTATGGGTACTAGAAGATTATACCCTCATTGGGCAAGGTTTATAATAATGAGTTAAGTTGGTGGCGACCCAATGACAGGTGGGGCATGCGGAGCATACTGATACTCTTTTGGGACTCTGGAAGGCTCGGGAGCAGGTGGATCCATGCACGAGGAAAGAGAACATCAGATTCTTCAAGAATTTGGGCCAAGTGATGCTGCATTTCTTGGACCTTTATTTGAAGGTTGTAAATATTGGAGCTGAGTTGGCCTAAGATGACCACCAAATCAGTATTCACATTCGATGCTTAGTCAGTGTTCTCCATGAAGAGATTATGAAAGTAGATCCCAAATTTGAATGATATAGAAGAAAAATCGATAAAGCTTCAAGACTGTTTGACCGAAGACCAAAACCAGTAGGATGACAGGCCAAAATCAGGAATGCGATCAACCTGAGAGGGAAAACGATTTGAATTTATTTTTGAAAGAAGGAGGAAGAAAAATTTTAGTATTTCGAAAGGAGGAAAAAAAAATTCGTACTTTTGGTTTTTTGAAAAAATAATGTAAAAAGGAAAAGAAGCTCGACATGATTATTACTATTATTATTATTAGTGTTATTATTAAGTTTTCACTTGTATTAGGGTTTCCTAAATGCTGAAAAATGCCGAACAGTACCCGAGCCTGTGAAAATAGGGTTTGAAAATATGTAAGACACAGTTTGACTTGTTTCGAGAATCACGGTCACGGTCCTGTTTTGAAAAAGAAAATTGCATGAAAAATCAGGCGATATGTCAAACCAAAATTTCTGCAGAGTTTCGTATGGAAACCGGCAAACTAAATATGAGTGCCCTAAGTTTAACACCAATATGAGGTTTATGCAATTGTATGAATTTTTGGTTTCACTAACAAACACCCACAAGTGAGTATGGAGATATATACAAGTGTGGGAAATGTGGGTGTTTGTTAGTGAAGCCTAAGCATGAATTTTCTAAGTGTTACGTGAAGCATGTGAGTAAAATTGAAGCTAACTGTAAGTGTGTGAAGTTTCAAATGGAGAGTATATACAAGTGTGTGAAGTTTATAAGTGAATGAAAGGTGATATATACATGAGGTAGATATACACAAAAAGTAAATAGAGGAGAAAAGGGAACATGTAGGTAGGTGCATAAACACGCATGCAAAAAAAAATACCCATGCAGATATAGAGTCTAGTCCTCTTAAAATGTGACCAGTAGAGTCGCCTTTGTGTCCAACCCGAGGGAGGATGGTGTGTCTTCCCCCTCCCACTCTCTCTAGCGTGTGGGCGTGAGATCGTTCCCTTTCTCGGGGAGCTCGGACATCGTTAATATGGGGTCACATGTAGAGAGAGTATCACCAACCTATTTTGCACAAAACAGTCAAAAGAAATGTTGCATCCTCGAGATAACAACATCAAGGTGTGACACCCTGACTAATTAAATACCGGGTGATCAGTCCTATATCCAATTAAAACAGGTTTCTCATCTGGTTCATTCTTAGCATCGTAGTCGAAAACTTTTTAAAACATTACTAACCACCTAGTATTCAAAAAGACGATGTCAAAATTTTAATCTTTTAATTTAACAATCAACAACAAAACATTATTACATAAATACATCCCATGCAGTAGTAATATAAATCCATCCACGATATAAAATACTGGAATGAAATAATACTGAATAAACCATCGGTTTCAAAATCCAATATAAAGTACAACCTAAATAAAAGTCTGAATATAAGTTCTGAATGTCATAAATGAAATAACTATGGGAAACATGCCCGAATAAAGTACTGCCCTGCACCCTACACTAGGAATGAAGTAACAGAATCGTCTAAGTCCAAGTCCTGCAGGCATCCACAAGTGTTGTAGCTACGCATCCCTAGAATAGATCATCCTGCTTGGCGTCCATGTGGCTGGACACCTAAAAGGTTTTGGAAAAAGTTTTTGCAAGTACGGGTCAGAGCCCAAGTAAAAATCATTTCAAAACATTTAGTAAGTAATTAAATAACAGTTTAAATGAATAGTTATTAGATACACATGTTAGGTTGCGAATATTCCATTGAGTTCCTCATATCTCATCTATAATGTGCACCTAACGTTTGCTACTCAACCCCACCTAGTCAATTATAGCCAATCTAACTAGGCAGCCATTATCTAATACACCCAACTCAATATAGCTCCTTCGTACAGCCCATACAGAACGCAATCGAATACCCTTAATAATTATCATCTCTCTTATGTTATTATTAAACCCCATTTACCCTTTCAACGTAGGTTATTGTTCAAACTTTACCATTTAAGTTTCTCTACTTAAACTTTATTTTAGATATTCACTAACTATCTTCCTACTATTCACACATTAGTACCTTCATCATTATATAGATATACCCTATCTAAGCTCCCTACTAATTACTCTTTGGTAGATTAATCGTTCTTTAGATACATACTATCTCGCTCTCTACTATCACACATAAGTAGATTATTCATGTTGTATATATATTTTACACACCATATATAATATAAGTACACAATATGCTATTATATCCCTGTATCACACATCAAGGTCTATTGGTTCGTAATGTTACCTCGACCCCAATAGCTATTCCATATGTATTTGTGCGGAATGTTACGTCGACCCCAATATTCAGATTACTTTTAGCTTAGATACACATAACTAACTGGTTAGAAATCATAAGTCTGCTACCCATAACTCATAGCGTCCACCCGTATTTCCATGCAAATACATTTATTAAATATATATCCATTTCTTTTTACTATGGGCAAGGCTTTTCAAATTTTAGGATTAAATGTTCACATACTTAAGTCAAATAAGAGTTCACTATATTTCTCGTCCATTAATTTTACGCAGTAGATAACATAACAAGTATATATATATATATTCACACTTTTTAATATATATATATATAACACGGCACCTCCTAGACCCAGTTGCGGTGCATACTGTAAAACATCTCAAAGGTATATATATTTATCATCCATTATATCTATACTAGTACAGCACCCCTAGGCACGGAAGCGGTGCTGCATACTCTGCTATCATGTCCGGGTACATCTCTCGCTGTACAGTAGACTATTGGTTTGTCTTCTCTCACGAACCATATATATAAAATCACATATATTGGAGGCTAACATAGTTCACATATCCATGGGTCACTCACATACCTATGCTCCAACAGTCAGCAGACTTACCAACTCATAGATAAGCCCTTCACAGTCCTATGTTCTTGAGGTACCAAATCTAAAATCCCCCCGAAGGCAACACGGGATAAGATTGTCCTCTTCCGAACGCCAACCTCCCGTGATAGCAAGTATGGTAGGTATGTCATACACATAATAAACTATAATATAGGTACACATTCCACCTATATAAATATAACATCGGCGAGGTATTCACACAACCATATAATAACGATAGGTATTCACTCCACCTATATATAAATATATATATATATAATAACAATAGGGCATACACACATCCCATATCATAAGCATACATAGTATATTTATATCCCGAATATTCCACGTATTCCATAATTTATAACTTCATTTATTACCGTACATTCCGGAGTATTTTTCACCACTCGAAGGGTATACTTTATTCCACATATAATATCAGAAGGTAATATCTCTACCCCTACTAGTCTAAGTCCTCGTTCCTCTCAAATTATCTTAACTCGAATTATCCTTAAATTTAGATTTTCCTCTCTATTAATCCAAATTAATTTAGCCCTTAAACTTTCCTCGTAGGCCACGCCTAAAACCCAAAATAGGCCTACTGATGTTTCAATATAATTACCTTATATTAGAAATTAAATCCCACAAATTAATTCCAAACGATTTCCAAAGGTCCTAAACAAAAAGGAAATTATTGGCCAAAACTGGGCAATCGAAACGATTAGAAAATTTTCTGGCAGATTAAACACCATGTAGTAAAATATCGATTACTCCCTTAACAGAACTACGATTGACCTGATTCAAAGCTCATTTGAAAGATAAGACATATATATTTACAAGAATGTATAGATATAACTCTAGTTATAAGTAAAATTTAAATGGCATACGTTTAAAATTACGTCAAAAGTTCAGGCAGTTACTATGCTGGCAGATCAAACACCCGATAGTAAAACATCGATTTACCCCTCTATGGAACTCCGATTGACCTGATTCAAAGCTAATTAGAAATAAAAGACAAAGACCTTTACAAACATGTATTTATATAACTCTAATTGTAAGTATAATTTAAAAATCAAACGTTTAAAGTTACGTCAAAAATTCTGGCAGTTACAATTCTGGCAGATCAAACACCCTATAGTAAAACATCGATTTCTCCCTCTATGGAACTCCGATTAACCTGATTAAAATCTCATTAGAAAGACAAGACAAAGACCGTTCCAAAAATGTATGGATATCACTTTAATTCTAAGCATAATTTAAATAGAATACGTTTAAAGTTACGTCAAAAATTCTGGCAGTTACTATGCTGGCAGATCAAACACCCTATAATAAAACATCGATTTCTCCCTCTACGGAACTCCGATTGACCTAATTCAATGCTCATTAGAAAGACAAGACAAATACCTTTCCAAAAATGTATGGATATCACTTTAATTCTAAGTAAAATTATAATGGAATACGTTTAAAGTTAAGTTAATAATTCTGGCAGATTGACATCTTGTGTTCATCAATTAAACCCTAAGTCATTCAAGATTCATGTTCTTCAATGAAGAACCCATCAAGATTCGATCTTAATAATCAAATATTTTCTAATAACAGTTTATATTCGTATAGAGATAAATTTCGAATGAAAATTTACACAAAAACATCAAATATTCAACCCAAGAATCAAATTCTCCATTAATTAACATAAAACCCTAATTATCTAATGTTCATCAACGTTATAAATCAAAAACTTGGATTTCTCTCTTATTAATCAACCCAAACCCACTAATTTCAAATTATCATCATTAAGGAACATCTATACATGCATTCCCATATTAGTTTATGAATTAAACCCTCCCAAATTCATATAAAACTTCCAAAATCATGAAATCAAACCCTATCCCACATGGGTATTATAACATGATTGATATAAATTGCCATTTAAATACTTGCCTCTCAATAAAAGGTCTGAAATTCATTGATAATATGGTGTGGTGGTTCTCCCCTCGCTCTGTTCTCGATTTCCTTGCGTTTGGGGCGAAAAACTGTGTAGGAAGCTTACTTCTCCTCTCCTCTTCCTCTCCTATGGTTTCTATCCCTTTTGATTTGTGTTAACCCTAGACCCTATCTCTAATGGGAATATATACACTTACAATTTTCGGAGTTTTCTAAATCCCAAACTCCCGAATGATCGAAATGCCCTTAAGCGATGCCTGGATGGTCTAAAATTATCCCGGGACCCAAACTATATGCCCGAGTACTCTTTTTGGACTATTTCGTCCCTTTCGAAACCAACCGTGACCTCAAAATCACCATTCGATCCACTCTATAAAATCCTCTTATTTTACCTCCAAATACGCCACGTGTGAAATTAAACTTAGATTGAATTAATTTAATCTGAATCATCGAATTAACTAATTTCTCCTAATTAAATAATTCTTAGGTCATCAATTTAATTAATTTCTATTTTCTCCAAAAAATATGGGGTGTTACAAACTTCCCCCCTTACAACGGAATTTCGTCCTCGAAATTTGGATAAGGCATGTACTCCAAGGTCCATACATGTCCTGAATCCCATACTCTCACGATCATCACAATTATTTCTACCCCTCCCAATTGCTGATTATATAAACATCTCCACCAACTAGGGCGCCCAAACAACCTATAAGTATGCATACCTTCATCGATACTACCTGGCTCCATTAGCCTCTCATTAGAGTATAGTTACAATCCTTTAGATGTCACTTTATAAATAAATGATATTCAAGGTACTAAACCAATGTCTTAATGTCTAATCATCTCCACACTCCCAACATTGTGCTAAGCTTCATGCATGGGACGTCTCGCAAAGCGAAATCTAAACAAGGAACCGTCCTGATACACTACTACCTATCATTGTTGGTCATTGAGATCTATTAAGCCCTCAGTCCATATTACGTACCCTCAAATATCAATATTTTGACATAAAAGTATAATCGTCCACTCGCATGCTACACAAGACAACATATATCACGATGCCTTTACTATCACTAGTTTCTTAGTGCTAAAAAGTCACGAGTTATATCTCTCCGCTCAACAATAAGCCTTTCTACCCTGAATCACATCAGTAACCGTCCATGCGCACTGGGATTAATTATGACTTGATAACATACACACAAAAGTCTACTACACAATATATATAATATATACGCATATATATAGGATCAACCCTCTTTCAGGTGATACCTCACAAAATAAATCATTCCCTGGGATAGCGAACACGAGATCTCACTATCACAATCTATGATCGCTCAACCCATTGCTAATCGGTCAACTCTCGTAAGTAGTCTACCCTATTTTCATAACTCTCCAAAAGCAGTAAACTAATACATAATATAAATGTCCTCTTAGTGCATTCTCTTAGCCCAATTCCTCTATCAAAAATCTCACTCCTCAAACGATTGTTGTGCCCTACTGACACCATTCCAATATACTTTTCTAGTCCGAGTATTCTCACTTTCTCACTGTGGACAAGTTCAATATAGGTGGTCCAACTCTCTAAGCATAGGACACATTATTGTATCTTCGCTTTATCTCTGGCCCCACTAACCACGTCGGGGTGTCCTTCTCTCTGGCTTGGTAGTCTTGTTCCCGATTGCTACCCCTGATGTCCCTTTGGCTTGACTGGCCCTATGGAACTCCTTGCTGGCCTCGATGGCCCTGATTGAATTCACCATCACTTGGTACGAATTCAATTAGTCTGAATCATTTGAATGGGTTCCCGAATGGGTATGACCTCTTGTGGTGCTTCACTATCACCATTTAATCCATTCTTGATCTTCGATTAGATTCTCCAACCCCCTTGGCTCCCCTCTCATGGAAGCGTTGATAAATTCAAGTAAGCGTATGACCCTGACGACGTCGACACTAATCATTCTAGACGGATCTCCCATTCAGGCTTATATATTCAACTCACAAGTTCATTATCAACTTAAAGAACCTTTATTTTCTTCGTATTACCCTTCGTCGGTTACGAAGTTCCCTCAACAAGTTAGCTCATTTCTAACAATCGGCCTATAACTCGCTCACTTGTGATAAGTTTCAAAACTCAATTTGCATCTATGTTCGAACAGCAGATGGAATATCTATCAATAAAATTTCATTCAAATTTCTCATTTAATCACATATACTCCTTATATATGGTAACTGACTCTCGTCACTTTATGCGGACCCTAAGAGCTCAAAACTTTCCGCTCGAAATTTTAATCTCGGGTGTCGCTACACTCAGCCCTACACAATTGCCTTTGGATTTTTTCCTTCCATTGGCCTATTACTCTCTATTTTTTCCTTATAGATGACTCTCCCAAAGAGTCCCTCTATTTTTCCACCACCTCTTATCGACAACACTGGGTGAGTCTAAAATTTGCACCAACATTATCTATAAAAGTGCTTGGGAAAACTTTTTTTCCCTAGTGATTTTCCTATTGTCACCATCCTGAATAATAATCATAATTACTTCCATCTCAATCACCATTTCCAGAATACTATAGGTCTTTTTACTGAGCCTCTCCTCCTACAGTCCTTATAACGGCCCTCACTGGTCATCTTATATTGTTTGGCTTATGAAGCCCAACCGAGCTCGTATTCGAATCACATCAATAATATATAATGGTAGTAGAACGTACTCTCATACGTCGAGGAATACAACAATCATATCATAAGGCTTTATATCAAAGAATGCTATGCTGAAACTTGAAAAGCCGCACAGATCCTAAGGACACTAGAACCCGATGCTCTGATACCATCTGTGACACCCTGCCTAATTAAATACCGGGTGATCAATCCTATATCTAATTAAAACAGGTTTCTCATCTGGTTCATTCATAGCATCACTGTCAAAAACTTTTTAAAACATTACTAACCACATAGTATTCAAAAAGCCGATGTCAAACTTTTAATCTTTTTATTTAACAATCAACAACAAAACATTATTACATAAATACATCCCATGCAGTAGTAATATAAATCCATCCACAATATAAAATAATGGAATGAAATAATATCATTTAATCCATCGGTTTCAAAATCCAATATAAAGTACAACCTAAATAAAAGTCTGAATACAAGGTCTGACTGTCATAAATGAAATAACTGTGGGCAACATGCCCGAATAAAGTACTGCCCTGCACCCTACACTAGGAATGAAGTAACAAAATCATCTAAGTCCAAATCCTGCAGTCATCCACAAGTGCAGCAGCTATGCATCCCTAGAATAGATCATCCTGCTTGGCGTCCCTGTGGCTGGACACCTAAAAGGTTTTGGAAAAAGTTTTTACAAGTACGGGTCAGAGCCCAAGTAAAAATCATTTCAAAACATTTAGCAAGCAATTAAATAAAAGTTTAAATGAACAGTTATTAGATACACATGTTAGGTTGCGAATACTCCATTGAGTTCCTCATCTCTCATCTATAATGTGCACCTAACATTTGCTACTCAACCCCACCTAGTCAATATTAGCCAATCTAACTAGGCAGCCATTATCTAATAAACCCAAATCAATATAGCTCCTCCGTACAGCCCATATAGTACGCTATCGAATACCCTTAATAATTAACATCTCTCTTATGTTATTATTAAACCCCATTTACCCTTTCTACGTAAGTTATTGTTCAAACTTTACCATTTAAGTTTCTCTACTTAAAATTTATTTTAGATATTCACTAACTATCTTCCTACTATTCACACATTAGTACCTTCATCATTATATAGATATACCCTATCTAAGCTCCCTACTAATTACTCTTTGGTAGACTAATCGTCCTTTAGATACATACTATCTCGTCTCTCTACTAGCAGACATAAGTAGATTATTCATGTTGTATATATATTTTACAAACCATATATAATATAAGTACACACTCTGCTATTATATCCTTATATCACACATCAAGGTCTATTGGTTCGTAATGTTCCCCCGACCCCAATAACTATTCCATATGTATTGGTGCGGAATGTTACCTCGACCCCAATATTCAGATTACTTTTAGCTTAGATACACGCAACTAACTGGTTTGAAATCATAAGTCTGCTACCCATAACTCGTAGCGTCCACCCGTATTTCCATGCAAATACATTTATTAAATATATATCCATTTATCTTTAATATGGGTAAGGCTTTTCAAATTTTAGGATTAAGTGTTCACATACTTATGTCAAATAAGATTTCACTATATTTCTCGTCCATTAATTTTACACTGTAGATAACATATCAAGTATATATATATATATATATATTCACACTTTTTAATATATATATATAACACGGCACCTCCTAGACCCAGCTGCGATGCATATTGTAAAACATCTCAAAGGTATATATATTTATCATCCATTATATCTATACTAGTACGACACCCCTAGGCACAACTACAGTGCATGCATACTCTGTTATCATGTCCGGGTGCATCTCTCATTGTACAATAGACTATTGGTTTGTCTTCTCTCATGAACCATATATATAAAATCACACATATTGGAGGCGAACATAGTTCACATATCCATGGGTCATGCACATACCTACGCTCCCACAGTCAGAAGACTTATAAACTCACAGATAAGACCTTCACAGTCCTATGTTCTTGAGATACCAAATCTAAAATCCCCCCCGAAGGCAACACGGGATAAGATTGTCCTCTTTCGAACGCCAACCTCCCGTGATAGCAAGTATGGTAGGTATGTCATACACATAATAAACAATAATATAGGTACACATTCCACCTATATAAATATAACATCAGAGAGGTATTCACACAACCATATAATAACGATAGGTAGTCACTCCACCTATCTATATATAATAACAATAGGGCATACACACATCCCATATCACAAGCCTCATACATAGTATATTTATATCCCGACGATTCTACGTATTCCATAATTTATAACTCTGTTTATTACCGTACATTCCCGAGTATTTCTCACCACTCGAAGGGTATTCTTTATTACACATATAATATCAGAAGGTAAACTCTCTACCCCCTACTAGTCTAAGTCCTCGTTCCTCTCGAGTTCTCTTAACTCGAATTATCCTTCAATTTTGATTTTTCCTCTCTATTAATCCAAATTAATTTAGCCCTTAAACTTTCCTCGTAGGCCACGCCTAAAACCCAAAATAAGCCTACTGATGTTTCAATATAATTACCTTATATTAGAAATTAAATCCCACAAATTAATTCCAAATGATTTCCAAAGGTCCTAAACAAAAAGAAAATTATTGGCCAAAACTTGGCAATCGAAACGATTAAAAAAATTTCTGGCAGATTAAACACCCTGTAGTAAAATATCAATTACTCCCTCTACAAAACTCCGATTGACCTGATTCAAAGATCATTTGAAAGATAAGACATAGATATTTCCAAGAATGTATGGATATCACTCTAATTCTAAGTACAATTTAAATGGCATACGTTTAAAGTTACGTCAAAAATTCTGGCAGATCAAACACCCTATAGTAAAACATCAATTTACCCCTCTACGAAAGTCCGATTGACCTGATTCAAATATCATTAGAAATCCATGAAAAAGACCTTTCCAAACATGTATCTATAATTATATGTATAATTTAAATGGCATACATTTAAAGTTATGTCAAAAAATTTGCCAGTTACTATGCCGGCAGATCAAACACCCTATAGTAAAACATCGATTTCTCCCTCTACGGAACTCCGATTGACCTGATTAAAATCTCATTAGAAAGCCAAGACAAAGACCGCCGACTTTTGTTCTTTGGACCAACCTATGACCGAACAAAAATGAGTTCGTCACTCTTTTTCACATACACCGGGAGAAAAGGTTACGATAGCAAGCCCCTCCCCCGTTGGAGAGCCTCCAGGACAAGGAGGCAGCGATCAACCATCCACTCTCGAGATTCAAATTAATCAATCAATCTCCGCATCCTGCCAGTTCACTAAGTAGACTCTCTCTACTGAGGGGAAACAAAGGCAAGAACTATTCTGGCCAAAAACAAGGGACCTACTTCTCATCCTAGGAGTTAGCAGGTATGAAAGAGTTCCCTCTCCGTCTGTCTCTCTGAGTTTCTACTACTAAGTAGCACTTCTGCTATTCAATCATAGAATCGATTATATCACTCTAATTATAAGTATAATTTAAACAGAATACGTTTAAAGTTACGTCAAAAATTCTGGCAGTTACTATGCTGGCAGATCAAACACTCTATAGTAAAACATCGATTTCTCCCTCTACGGAACTCCGATTGACCTGATTCAAAGCTCATTAGAAATACAAGACAAAGACCTTTACAAACATGTATGGATATCACTTTAATTATAAGTAAAATTAAAATTTCATACGTTTAAAGTTATGTTAATAATTCTGGCAGATTGACATCTTGTATTCATCAATTAAACCCTAAGTCATTCAAGATTCATGTTCTTCAATCAAGAACCCATCAAGAATCGATTTTAATCATCAAATATATTCTAATAGCAGTTTATCTTCGCATAGAGATAAATTTCCAATGAAAATTTACACTAAAGCATCAAAGATTCAACCCAAGAATCAAATTCTCCATTAATTAACATAAAACCCTTATTTTCTCATGTCCATCAACGTTATAAATCAGGAACTCGGATTTCTCTCTTATTAATCAACCCAAACCCACTAATTTCATATTATCATCATTAAGGAACATCTCTACATGCATTCCCACTTTGGTTTATGAATTAAACCCTCCCAAATTCATATAAAACTTCCAAAAGCATGAAATCAAACCCTATCCCACATGGGTATTGTGGGAGCAAAATATATGCCTACGTAGCAGCATGACATGTGGTGAGCACCCCGATCAAGATGGCGACGTGCCAATAATATAAAGACGACTAAAGTCCTTAATAAACGTGAAGACCAAGGAGCAGTATCTCATTAGAATCAAACTCCACGAACATAGGACTCATCCATATTTGTTACTCATCCATATTTGTAACCCTAATCTAACCCCTAACTCTATATAAAGGGGACACCCAAACATTGTGAAAGGGGTCTTAGAAGTTAGAGAAACACTCTCATGTAAAACTCTCTGATCATTCTAATGAAACATGTAAGGACATTTTTGTCCATTAACAATTTATTATATCGCACGCCGTTACACCGTTGAAGAAATTCAAGATTCATACATTCATCAACGGATCTGAATATCAAAAGAAGAAGAGGAATCAAGTCTGACAGACCGGACCGGTTCGCCTACAATAAAAGAACCGATCTGGCTAACCGGACCGATCCGCCCTCAACCGGACCGATCCGTTTGATGCAGATCCAGTATACCCCGGACCGCAAGCGAACCAGTATACTCCGGACCGATCCGCCCCCAAGCCGGATCGGTCCGCCTGGGATAAACTTCGCCAGATCTGCTCGAGATTTTTTAGGCTCAAAGTTTATTATTTAAACCAACTTCGGGGAGTAGTTTTCCAAGACTTTTCAAGACGATTTTCAGAGTCCTAAATACTCTAAGTCTTCACCTATTGAGCCCAAGACTCTAGGTTTTTTATTCACACAATTCTTCCAATACTTTGTGAATCTTTTTGGTAACCCAAGAACACAACTTTGAGTTTGTTCAACCCTTATGGAGAAGTCGTTCTCTTCTTCATTGCTTCCCTCCTGGAAAGGGAAACTTCCAGCCGCCGACATAGGAACCGACACCTGCGGGTATTTCTGTGTCACACTATTTCTAGCCGTTGCTTTGAAGATTTACCGAAGACATCGTACGTTACACTTGTGGGCGATTATCAGGTTGTATGTAAGTCAATGGTCTTATAAATTCTTTAAAGTTCTAGAAATAAAAGGTTTTGCCCTTCGGGGATTTTTCCTTAACTTTTTTTCGCATGCTTTATATTTGATGGGTTGATTTAGATGCATGTTTAAGGGTTGATTTTATTTGGTTTAAAAGTAGACGCTAATTAAATAAGGGTTACTTGGAATCTTGCGAATTTAATTTTATTTAAATCAATTATCACACACCGAACCTATTCGGGTTTCTCAAATTGGTATCAGAGCGGGTTACGCTAATTTATCGCGTGATCCTGATTTTTCGAGGATTTACTTTCTGATACAATTTGTCTACTCAAGTTTTCAAATTGGTATCAGAGCGGGTTGCGCTAATTTATCGCGTATTCCTATTTTCCGCAAAATCGTGTGATATTGATTTTTTTTTGAAAAATCAGTTTTGTGAAAAATCGCAATTTTTCAATGGAACGCCCATTTAATGAGGAGCCTATTTTTGAAAAAGTTCACCACCATGCTGAAAATTTAAAAAGTTTGAATTTGAAACTTTGCAAAAGAATTAAAGTTTTGGAAAAAGAAAATTCTCTCTTTAAAAGTAAGATTGAATATTTGCAAGCGTTTCAACTCAAAGTGATATTTGTCGTGAGCACTTTGGCAATTTTTGTATTGATTTTGATTCTTTGAAAATTGCCAAAAAGAAGAGTGATGGGAGAGTCCTTGTTTTATAGAAGGATTTAGAGGACTTAAAAAATTCTAGTGTTCCCAATTGTACCGTCGAGGATCAAAAATTAATCGATGATTTTACGGCACGTGAAAAGACTCTTAGTGATAAGTTTGTTTTAATTAAGGGGGAGCGCGATAAACTGTTAAGTTTGATTGATAATTTGAAAAAGAAATCCCTATCTCTGGAAGAGTCTAATTCTTTGCTCGAGTCAAAAATTTTGAAGTTAAAAAATGATTTGACAGACTCGAGTAGGTTTGATAGTGATGGTAGTGGCTCATCTTGTTCTCATGCTTCTAATGCTAAAGCCAAAACCATTATTTGTTTTAGAGGGTCAACCAATTCTAAGGATATTAGAAAATGTCATCCCATAGGTGTCGTTCCAACCATTTACACATGTTCGTATTGTGGTAGGAAAGGTCACCTGAGGAGATTTTGTTTCGATCTTCGAAAATGTCCTTGGAAGTCTATGTCTAGTGTTCCCGTGGTTCCCAAATCCCCTACACGACGTTTCACATCTATTTGGGTTAGGAAAACTTTGTTAGAAGCACTAGATTTTAGACAAGTTGATTCTCGTTTGCTTGCACATGATTCTTCTCTTGCCATATCATATAGATGATTGTGTTTGCATGTTTGTCATACGCTAGTTATGCTTTTTGATATCTTTTTTTGCTAGCGTTGTGACATGTACTTTTTGTATATATTTTTTTGAAAAATTTTGAAAAATACAAAAAGATTTTTGTTTTTTTTGGTTGCACCGTTTATGGATGGACACTTAGGATGAACGAGTCACAAAATTATTCCATTATTTTCATGTGACTATTTGATAGTGTTTTGAGACAATAGGTCAATTCATCCATGTGCTTTATAATGTTTGGAGTCATTAAGATGTAATTAAGTGTTACTCCCTACATGTTTGACTCATGTTTCCTTTAATGCACACTTGCACGGATTTTTTTTTATTATTGTTCTTGTCTTATCACATGTTGGTTGGGTGTTTTCACTTCAATCCTGTCCTTAAAACGAACCAAGCGCGATAAATTTTGATAAGGAAATTGTGCATATAAAAACCGCTTTGTGAGTTTGTGTGCTTTGTTTGAAAACGGGGAAGGGCTGCGAAAGGTTCATTTTGCATTTGCGAATACTAAACCACCGTTAAATTGGACCTAAAAAATGGAGGAATTTTATTATCCCGGGTCCAAAGAGGTTTAAAGAGCCCGAAAAATATTTAAAGGCAATAAAAAGATATTCATGCCAAATTATGGGCCATTTAGAATTTTGCACCAATTCTCCAAAGTTTGAGAATTTAGATTACCTCTAAAAGAAAATATATATGAGGGAGTTTGGTTGGAGAATTTAAAACGGGTTTGCACGTCCTTGAAATGCTTGATAATGCGCTAAATAATTTTGGACGTTATTGGTGTGGAAATCACTTTGACTTTGATTTGTTGATTTGCATAAGACGATGTCATTTAAATTCAACAAATTTTTACACCTAAGGATACTTTTAATGATCATTCGTTAGGGGTACACATATGCATCGTGCACATATGATTGATTGAGTTGATTTACCTATCGAATGTGTTCACACCCATTCATTCCATTTCCATGACTTGGTTGTTTGAGTCTAAATCCATGGTGTGATTTTTGTATCATTTTTGTTCATATTGGTATCCTATCTTTGTATGAAATATTAAAAAAAAAAAATAGTTTATGTTTTTTTGTTTACCTTGACACCCCGATTTTGCTTGATTGATTCATTCTTCTTATTCGTCTATTTGGGGACATCATAAAAAGGGGGAGAAAGAATTATCTTATTATGGGGGAGATTTGAAAGTTTGAATTTGCTCATAAATTGGTATATATGTTTATCTCATTTCAAACTCGATATGTCACTTGGTATTTTGCTTTTTCTCATGTGTGTAGGTACTACATGGATTATCATTGGATTGCACACCCTGATGAGAAAAGTGTTGAGATTCCTGAAAGAGTTGAAGAGAAATCGCTGTAGTCTTATTCAATTGTATCTTTCCAGTTTTGGGTTCATGGAAGGGTAGATTTGTATAGGCATTTTTAGTTGTTTGATAATTCGGATGTTTTGTTTTTATGTATGTACCGGCATAGACATTGGGGGAGATTTGTAAGGACATTTTTGTCCAGTAACAATTTATTATGTCGCACGCCGTTACACCGTTGAAGAAATTCAAGATTCATACATTCATCAACGGATCCGAATATCAAAAGAAGAAGAGGAATCAAGTCTGATAGACCGGACCGGTCCGCCTACAATAAAAGAACCGATCCGGCTAATCGGACCGGTCCGCCCTCAATCGGACCGATCCATTTGATGCAGATCCAGTATACCCCGGACCGCAAGCGAACCGATGAAGCCTGCAATAAAATAACCGATCCGGTCAACCGGACCGATCCGCCCCCAAGACGGACCGGTCCGCCTGGGATAAACTTCGCCAGATCTGTTCGAGATTTTTTAGGCTCAAAGTTTTATTATTTAAGTCACCTTCGGGGAGTAGTTTTCCAAGACTTTTCAAGACGATTATCAGAGTCCTAAATACTCTAAGTCTTCACCTATTGAGCCCAAGACTCTAGGTTTTTGATTCACACAATTCTTCCAATCCTTTGTGAATCTTTTTGGTAACCCAAGAACACAACTTTGAGTTTGTTCAACCCTTGTGGAGAAGTCGTTCTCTTCTTCATTGCTGCCCTCCTGGAAAGGGAAACTTCCAGCCGCCGACATAGGAACCGACAACCTGCGGGTATTTTTGTGTCACACTGTTTCTAGCCGTTGCTTTGAAGAATTACCGAAGACACCGTGTGTTACACTTGTGGGCGATTATCAGGTTGTATGTAAGTTAATGGTCTTGTAAATTCTTTAAAGTTCTAGAAATAAAAGGTTTTGCCTTTCGGGGATTTTTCCTTAACTTTTTGTCGCATGCTTTATATTTGATGGGTTGATTTAGATGCATGTTTAAGGGTTGATTTTATTTGGTTTAAAAGTAGACGCAAATTAAATAAGGGTTACTTGGAATCTTGTGAATTTAATTTTATTTAAATCAATTATCACACACCGAACCTATTCGGGTTTCTCAAAACACACCAGCATCCCCGTGGACGTAGGCCATTCATGGTCAAACCACGTAAATCTTTGTCTCTCTCGTATTTATCTTTATACTTGTATCTTGATGAATTTCCACCCCCCGACAGGTGAGATTTTTTGCACCTACAATTGGCTCCGTCTGTGGTAAATGGCACAGAAGGCCTTCCCCTTATTGCTATAAGAGATCTAGGTTTACATTCAAGAACAATGGTGCCTACACTACGCACATAATCAAAATATAAGTTTTCCTTTTTGATACGTGCACGAGCAGTTATGTGTTTCATATATAATTATTTGTTTTGAACAAATATCGTTTCATTGATAAATGATTTTACATACAGTTATAATTACAAATTCTATATTTAATTATTATCTGCAAATCTGCACAACAGCTTTGATTCTAGACAATTTTCATTGTTTATTTCATAGGGAATTCATTATCAGGGGTGTTTATAAAGACTCCAAATATCTGGACTCTATCCTGGTCAAACACGTTGTTTATTGGGCTAGTGGGATACATCATATCTTGATTCCCATATCCAAAATTTTCGGTCTAGGTAACCGTCTAAAATTTTCTCTCTCATAAGAGATCTTGAAACATATGGAAGGAAATTGTCTCAACAGATATGTTTACACAAAGATGTTTTCACAAAGATACACACAAATTCGGGGCACACAATCGATCTATCAATTCATGTTTTCGCAAGGAAACTGAAGGACATCCAGCCATCTGTGTAATCAAAATGCGGTGTGAAATCAACAAAAATTTCAATCAACGGATTTTCACACACCCAATTTTTCAATTAAAGTCTACCTGCCTTTGGGCACAGAGGACGTATCTCGTAACTGATCGATAACAAGGTGTAAAGATCACTCTCAGGGGAAAGGGTTTCCCCACATATTCACCACGACTTGGGCTAACAGTTATACAGACACCATTGAATTGTTTTTGTTATCATCTCCAACTACAATCCTCTCAGGGGAGGGGCAAAAATCCAATCAAACAAAATACGGCACCCAAAATCAGCAACCTCGCCGGACAATCCATCGTGATCGACGATCACTGGGCAACCAATTTTGCTGGTCGGCTACGATCGAGCATCAACGACATCACCTCCTGTGGTCGAGCATCAGCGAGCTCTCCTCCTATGGTCGAGCATCAGCGAGCTCGCCTCCGACCTGCAACCTACCTGGTCGAGAAACCCCCATGGTCGGAGACTTGTTTGCGACCATAATCGATGGTCAACCGGAGAGCATAAGCAACGAGCTCGCGGACAGAGCAGCTCGACCAGAGAACATCAACTACGAGCTCGGTGGACGCAGCACCGCAACTACAAACTCGTCGAATAGAGCGCTACAGCAACGAGATCAGAGAACAGTACCACTGGGCCAAAATACTGGTCGACGGCGAGCACTCCCGGGGTATTGACGAGCACCAACAAGTCTTCAGCCTCAACCAGTAGTCTCCGGTTACCTCCAATCTTCTATGAGCTGGTCGACCTTCAAAAAACATCGTCGGACCACCAACAGTGGTCGGCGACCACTGTGCATTATGCTTTCGCTGATCGGCGTCTGGAGACATTGGGCGTATCCCATACGACCTTGGTACAAATCAAGCCAAATGGAGATTTTGGAAATGAAAAACACGAATAGGGCGAAGACAATATCTAATTCCTTTCTCTTTTCTTTTTGTGTCAAACAAATTTGAGATTTGACCCTCATACTTTATACCTTACAAATTTATGTGAAAATAAATTTTTGAAACCAAACTTGTATTTGGACTTCAAATAATTTTACAAAAATTCTCAATTGATCCTTGTATTACACTTGCAATATATTTGACTAATTTTTGCCTTGCTCGGTTCTCTCTAAAAATAAAATTATTTTAAGGGACCGTGTGATTTTTTACAACAATTTTAGTTGGAACTTTTTTATGCGACCTTATTACAAATTATTTTGCTCACATAAATTAGTGGGGGGAACTTATATAGCACTCACGTAATTTATTCGAACATTTTAATTTTCAATATTGTCATTCAGCGACAACAATTTAATCTCGCCGGAAGGAGATTAGTGGTTATTTAGCTCAGCCCCGACGGGTGCTCGAGCACGGTTATCTCAGTGGGATTTTTATCGTAAAAATCATTGGATCATTCATTACATTCATACGCTACTATGAATTTTATCCTCTTACATACTTTGTTGAATGTATTATCTTCATGATAACTTCTATTTTGATTTAGCCCCAACAGATGGTCGGGGAATTTACTAACTTCCACAGGTACAAGATTCAGTCCCGACGGATGCTCGACAACAATCTTAAGTCCTTACAAATCTCGTTGATGTTTCGACAGATGCTCGAGCACAAATTTCTCACTATATCGACTCGGTATTCTACAACTTTTCCCCGGCGAACTATCCAGGCACCCTTCATTTTTGCTCCGACGGATAATCGATCATACTATAGCACTTTAGACCCAAAGAAATGCTTGGGCAAAATTATTATTACTCCAACTGAAGCTCGGATTCTATGATTCGTAGCCTGAAGGACGGTCAGGCACATTCAAGATTCATTTCGGCAGATGATCGGCAAAATATTTTTATATATTTAGTCCCGAAGACATCTACCACACAAGTCTTATTTTATCTCCAGTGGATAGCTGGTCAGGATAATTCTTGTATTTAGCACAACCCCACTTGATGGATACACACATTTATTTGTACATTTTTCGTTTCCATCTCATAATACTTTATTTGCTCACAAATTATGCTCACGATTTTCACCATCATAAATTTGTTAGCAGGGGGCTATCTATACTCTATACTTCACATGAGAAAAATAATTGCCACTACACAAATTTTCTGTGAAAACAATTTTTTGAAACCAACTTAATTTTAAGTATTTGCTTAAATCTATTCGTAGAAATTCCAAATTAACTCTTGTGTCATACATCTGGATATATTTGATAAATTTTGCATCTTTCATTCGACTTTATTACAATTATTTTGTCCGCATGAATATTGAGGCGCACTTAAAGAGAACTCATGTCATTTATTCGATCATTTAATTTTCAATATTGTCGTCTAGCTATTATTGGTTATACCAATGGATGGTCGGTGTAATATCTTTACTCATACTTAGCGTAGCCCCGACGGATGCTTGGGCATGGCCATCCTCGTGAGATTTTAACACAAAAATTATGGGATCATTTGTGTCATTCATTCAATGCTATGAGTCCTTTCCTCGACATATGTTCGAGCAGATGCACATCATATATTCCTTGATTGACTAAACAAATTGCATCATAAATTTAATTTTTAGCCTCGACAAATGGTCGAGAAACTTATTAACTTCCATAGGTACAAGATTCAGTCCCGACGAATGCTCGGCCAAAATCTTAAGCTCTTGGAAATCTTATTAATACACCGATAGATGCTCGAGAACGGATCGCTCTCTATATCTACTCAGACCTGTACAACTTCGCCCCGGCAGACCAGCCTGACACCACTTATTTTGTTAATGCTCCGACGGATGGTCGAGCACTTTACACCACTTTGAACCTAACACATGCTTGGGTAGTATTATTTATAACAGACAGATGCTCGGATGTTGATATTTCTTGAATTTCAGAATGGGTTATCTGGCTCTATGATTCTTGACCTGCAGGATGATCAGGCATATTCAAGGCTCACCTTGGCAAATGATCGGTAAAATATTTCTATGTATTTAGTCCCAAAGGTATTTGCCATACATGTCGTACTTTATCCCCAACAAATGGTTGGTCAGGATAATTCTTATATTCAGTCCTGACAGATGGTTGGCACAGTCGATTCATAATAAACATTGCATTTATTGGAAGGTTAGTTTTCACTAACAATACATGATAATTCGTAATACTTGCCCTGTCCTTTTTGCCCCGACGGATGCTCGAGCATGGATCACCCGCAATATCTACCAGATCCTCTATAATTTTTGCCTCGGCAGGCATTTAGGCATCATTTATCTTATCAATGCTCTGACAGATGCTAGGGCATGGATCATTCGCAACATCTACTAGGTCCTTTACAATTTTGCCTCGACGGACCCTCAGCATCGATGGATAGTTGACATTGTGTGATCACGTCTCAAGCTCCAATAAACAAATGGGCAATACCGTCCTTATTTAATTCAACCTCGTCGAATGAAAAGTTGGACGATCTGTACCATAAAGATCCAATAACACATAAAGTAGCATGAAGAGCAACGATCAACTATATTTATCAACAAGGACAAATCCAACCTATAAGAAGTCACACATCCAGCAAAATCACAGTCAATGAGCAAGACATGTTGATAACACCACTAGACCATCCTGAATGTATCGAGCAACATCGTCAGACAACCTACGGTGATCGACGATCACCAAGCAACGAATTAATATGTCATCAACACTAAGATATACACTCAACAGGAACAACATTTCTTGAACGCCATATCAGATCAATGCATTTCTGCATAAGAACGCTTTGAACTCATATCAATTTCTTTAGGTGCACGAGCTATATGGAATCTTCCACGGCCTCCTGGAACCACTATGCATGTTCAGCGAACAAGTGTGCCCCAAGGAATGATACAAAACATGAAGCTATACGGTCAAGATAATCCTTAAATATATCCAGCTCGACCAACGATCAGCGTGATACTCTTCAAAGTAATGAAGCCTCGAGGAGCGATCGAGCACACTTATCATCCCGATTATACAAATCAGATGAATCGATGGACGGTCGGGTATCCTTCTCTTCACAGCCCGATTGGGGGCTCCATAGCAGCGATGACACATGAATAGATTCACTACAACATTTAAAGAAAAATAGAAGAGGTCAACTCAGGACAAATGCCAACGTGGTTAACACCAGAATTAGTCTTTCAAATGACAATCATGATCAAGATTAATTTAGTTACAACGGCCTTCTTGCTTGTTCCTACTAAATTAAGTACGTCTACAGGCCTTTGTTATCTCCAAACACAAATGGCCTCACGAGTTGCCCAGGCAACAATAAAATCCCTACGGAGGATCCCTAGGCAAAAATCCAACTCAGGTTGGTCACCAACTATGTTGGTCGGTTAAAATCCTGAATGGGTGGATGACCCTCAAACCAGGTGCATTTTTGCCATCTCCTTTTAGGCCTAAGGAAGTGTGACGGCACAACCTAAAAGGTAAAATAGGCGGATAGTTACATGTGAGGCATTAGAAAATGGAAAAACGCAAACGTAATTGGTATTACATTAAATTATGGGAAAAACCTAAGGTAGGGTCTTACCCCTATTAGGTACATGCTCGAGCAAGGCTCGATTCATAGGCTTCTGGTCAGCCTCTCCAATTGGACCATATGAAAAACCTAAGGCAGGGTCTTACCCCTACTAGGTACATACTCGAGCAAGGCTCGATGCATAGGCTTCTGGTCGGCCTCTCCAATTGGACCATATGAAAAACCTAAGGTAGGTTCTTACCCCTACTAGGTACATACTCGAGTAAGGCTCGACGCATAGGCTTTTGGTCGGCCTCTCCAATTGGATCATATGAAAAACCTAAGGCAGGGTCTTACCCCTACTAGGTACATACTCGAGCAAGGCTCGACGCATAGGCTTCTGGTCGGCCTCTCCAATTGGACCATATGAAAAACCTAATGCAGAGTCTTACCCCTACTAGGTACATGCTCGAGCAAGGCTCGACGCATAGGCTTCTGGTCGGCCTCTCCAACTGGACCATATGAAAAACCTAAGGCAGGATCTTACCTCTAGTAGGTACATGCTCGAGTAAGACTCGACTCATAGGCTTGTGGTCGGCCTCAGTAAATGTACCATACACGATAAAAATATAAGGAGATTCCCTAAACTTAATGCACGTTCGAGAAAGCCTCAGCAAATGAATTCTGAACAGGCCTGTGGTCGGCCACAAGAATTGGGCCATGCAATAAAATAGACAATGAACTACGTTTGACCTAATCCCAAGAGGGTACGTAGGCAGCTCGACACTCTCGGGTTTGGTTCCCATATCAATTGAACGCCTCTCAACTCAAGCCAAACATTCATCTAAAAACCTATGAAGGCGAGAAGATCAACCAAAGAAGGTTTAAAAGTTGAACGACATAACAAAGAATGATAGTCCAATTCACACCAACAACTGCATACATTTAAAGAGATTATGGACCAGCTCCCAGCTCATCTCAGAATCAACTCAGCTGAACTGCGACCTGTGGGGCTATTATGGGAGCAAAATATATGCCTATATAATAGCATGACATGTGGTGAGTACCCCGGTCAAGATGGCGACGTGCCAGCAATATAGGGACGACTAAAGTCCTTAATAAACGTGAAGACCAAGGAGCAGTATCTTATTGGAATCAAACTCCACGAACATAGGACTCATCCATATTTGTTACTCATCCATATTTGTAACCCTAATGTAACCCCTAACTCTATATAAAGGGGACACCTCCCATTGTGAAAGGGGGCTTAGAAGTTAGAGAAACACTCTCATATAAAACTCTCTGATCATTCTAATGAAACACACCAGCAGCCCCGTGGACGTAGGCCATTCATAGTCGAACCACGTAAATCTTTGTCTCTCTCGTATTTATCTTTATACTTGTATCGTGATGAAATGGCACCCCCCGACAGGTGAGATTTTTTGCACCTACAGGTATAATAACATGATTGATATAAACTGTTATTTAAATATTTGCGTCTCAAAAGAAGGTCTAAAATTCGTTGATAATATGGTGTGGTGGTTCTTCCCTCGCTCCGTTCTCGATTTCATTGCGTTCGGGGCGAAAAACTGTGTAGGAAGCTTAGTTCTACTCTCCTCTTCCTCTCATATGGTTTATATCCCTTTTGATTTGTGTTAACCAAAGCCCCTCTCTCTAATGGGAAGATATACACTTACAATTTTCGGAGTTTTCTAAATCCCAAACTCCCAAATGATCGAAATTCCCTTAAACGATGTCGGGGTGGTCTAAAATTGTCCCGGGACCCAAACTATACGCCCGAGTACACTTTTTCGACTATTTCTACCCTTCTCAAACAAACCATGACCTCAAAATCACCATTCGATCCACTTTATAAAATCCTCTTATTTTACCTCCAAATACGCCATGTGTGAAATTAAACTTAGAGTGAATTAATTTAATCTGAATCATCGAATTAAATAATTTCTCCTAATTAAATAAATTCTTAGGTCATCAATTTAATTAATTTTTATTTTCTCCAAAAAATATGGGGTGTTACATACTTCCCCCCTTACAACGGAATTTCGTCCTCGAAATTTAGATAAGGCATGTACTCCAAGGTCTCTAAATGTCCTGTATCCCATACTCTCAAGATCATCAAAATTATTTTTACCCCTCCCAATTGATGACTATATAAACATCTCCAATACCTTGGGCGTCCAAACAACCTATTAACACGCATAACTGCATCGATGCTACCTTTCTCCACTAGCCTCTCATTAGCGTATAGTTACTATCCTTTAGATATTATTTTATAAATAAATGATACTCAAGGTACTAAACCAATGTCCTAATGGCTAATCATCTCCACACTTCCAACATTGTGCTAAGCTTCATGCGTGGGATGTCTCGCAAAGAGAAATCCAAACAAGGAACCCTCCCGTCCCGATACACTACTACCTAGCATTGTTGGTCATTGAGATCTATTAAGCCCTCAGTCCATATTACGTACGCTCAAATACCAGTATTTTGACATAAAAGTATAATCGTCCACTCGCATGCTACACAAGACAACATATATCACGACGCCTTTACTATCACTAGTTTCTTAGCGCTAAAAAGTCACGAGCAATATATCTTCACTCGATAATAAGTCTTTCTACCCTGAATCACATCAGTAACCGTCCATGCGGACTGGGATTAATTATGACTTGACAACATACACACAAAAGTCTACTACACAATATATATAATATATACGCATAAATATAGGATCAACCCTGTTTCAGGTAATACCTCACAAAATAAATCATACCCTAGGTCAGCGAAAACGAGATCTCACTATCACAATATGTGATCGCTCAACCCATTGCTAACCGGTCAACTCTCGTAAGTAGTATACCCTATTTTAATAATTCTCCAAAAGCAGTAAACTAATACATAAATATAAATGTCCTCTTAGTGCATTCTCTTAGCCCAATTCCTCTATCAAAAATCTCTCTCCCCAGACGGTTGTTGTGCCCTACTGTCACCATCCCAATATACTTTACTAGTCCGATTAGTCTCACTTTCTCACTGTGGACAAGTTCAATATAGGTGGTCCAACTCTCTATGCATAGGAAACATTATTGTATCTTCTCTTTATCTTCGGCCCCACTAGCCACGTCGGGGTGTCCTTCTCTCAGGCTTGGTAGTCTTTCCCGATTGCTACCCCTGCTATCCCTTTGGCTTGACTGGCCCTATGGAACTCCTTGCTGGCCTCGATGGCCCTGATTGCATTCACCATCACTTGGTAGGAATTCAATTAGTCTAAATCATTTGAATGGGTTCCCGACTGGGTATGACCTCTTGTGGTGCTTCACTATCACCAATTCTAATACTGATAAATGAACTGTGAGCGACAAGCTCAGATAACTACTAGAGAGTCTCTACACGAATGAAAGAAGGAGGCGTCTATCAAAGACCCCGCACCATCCATAGGTGCTGCAGCAAAGGATACCTGGAATAGAGTCAAGCATGGCGCCCTTTTGGTTGGACACCTAAAAGGTTTTAAAAAAAATTTATAGCAAGGTTTAGTACCCAAAAACATTTGAAAGTATTTAACAAATGATTAACTTGCAGTAATAAATAAACATGCATGATCTTAATATTTTAGTTAGTGTCGCACTCTCTCTTGAGGATTTCCTCACCCCTTCTCTAATGTGAACTATTACCGATTTCATTTAATTTACTAGGTTCTACGCTCCTAACCCAATACTTGATTGAACCCTTAAAATTTACCTACTCTAACCGAGTATATTTTGATTCATGATTTTTAAGTTATTATAAATGACAACTTAATTAAATCATTACCCTTTTTAATTTCATATAACATTCACACCTGTCCTGCACATAATGCATTTTACACTATGTATTAATCATCCCATATATAATTATTTACCTAATTATATATTTAATCATATTACAGTATTCACAAACATACTGAAATAACATTTAATACAAACTTTCGACCGAGTAACAATACTCACAAAATATAAGTTTTTCCCTAGTGCTATCCCACTAGGTGTATTCACATAACCTAGTTATCTAAGTTAGATTCGCTCACTAACTTAGTTTAACATACGAATTGGAGGCGGTCATATTCCTTTCCTGAAAGTGAGATGCCCCTCACCCATATAACGGATGCTATGACCTGGGATTATACTCGCCCTACTCCTCAAGTTAGGGGATTCATCCACTACGCGCAACCTCACCCTATAGCACTAGAGTATATACTAATAATATTTAATCACTGATACTAATGCACACACACACACACACACTATATATATATATACTGTCACACTCCGTATATATAATTATAAAATGTCCCGGCTACACCATGTACAAAATTCGTAACATAAGCCTATTTAATTTATTAAGAGTTTATGGTCCAACTCTAATTATTAATTAATTCGCACATTAATTAATTAAGTCACCTTTGGTGTCGCCCCCACCATAAAATTGGACCTACTCTCGTAGTCCGAATTAACCTCACTCGAGTCTAAATTCCTGACTCCCAATTATTTAGCCTTCACCTAAATAAGATTTATCTCTCGGTATTCTTCGACCGTTATCCCCGGACTTGTTCTCTACATCTATATTTAATCCTTTCGAACCCTTTACAAAAATTCAACCTTAGTGTGTCACACCTAATTTCTCCCAAACCAAACAAGTTTAAATTATGATTGCCACACTAAGTCGTCTCTAAATTCTAATTAACTTTATTCACCATTAATTAGATTTAAAACCCGTGTGTAAATTTCTCACCAAATTAATTCATGGAAAAAGATTAAATTTAATTTTCTTCATATAAAAGAAAACTGGGCGAACTGTCAAAATCTGACGACCCTCGATCGATCGACCCCAAACCTTCGATCGATTGATCGAACAGGTCTTCGTCTTCTTCGCGAAGACAGATTCTGCCATGGACGAGTTTCATAAAACCCTAACTCCTTCTATCAGCAATCTCAAGCCTTTTTAACAATAATACAAGCTAGGAACCTTAATAGGGACCTCCAGGATGTCCTCCAACGTTATCAATTCGTCCATTAACTACAATTTCTAAATTTGGGAAATTATTCATCTTTAATTCCTTACCCATTTACATCCCAAATTCCTTCACCAAATTCGTTTCTAAATATCCAGATATCATCCTACCAGATTTGTATCAATTTATAATATCAGATTTCTACAAGAATTCTCATTCAAATTCGTAAATCAGATTATTATTTTCACAACCTCATGTTTATGCCATGAACACCCAAAACGAATTTTGATCAAACACATCACATGAATATGAATTGAAATACAAATTCAATACTATTGCAAGTTATCCACTTACCTTAGGTTTCGTAGTGTCTGATTCAGAGATGAATTCCAAGATTGAAGATGATCCTTGTTGGCTCTCTAGTGATCCCAAAATTGCCTTTAACTGCTATTAGGGTTCCTTAATACACTTAGCCTTTTTCTAAAACTCTATCAGCCGTTTTCTTATTCCTTCTAATTCCTTAATTTACCTAAATCCCGTTTTTTGCCTATTGGGCCAAGCCCAAGTGACCCAAATGCCCCCGTGTGGGCTCGGCTATGTCTAAAAACGCCCCGTGACCCATGTACTACCCCCGGGTACACTTTTATGACTATCTCGGCCCATCCGGACTCAATCGTACACTCAAAATTGGCATCCGAATTAATTTATAAAAATACTTATCCCCCCACCCCTTTAGTCTATACCGACTCCCGGTTGAGATAAGTGCATATCCTGTCATTAATACTCGAAATGACTTAAATATATGATTACTATTCACTTAGTAAATAAATTCCCATAAATATTAACCATTCACTTCCCGATTAATATTTAAATAAAATTTCCCTAATTAATTCAATTAAAATTATGACTCACAAGAAATTTTAAATTCCCGAATTAATTACATATTTAATGCATAAAAATGCGGGGTGTTACATACTCCCCCCTTACAAAGGAATTTCGTCCCCGAAATTAGGTCATACCTGTGATGAAAAGCTCTGAATATTGCTCCCGCATATCCTCCTCCCGCTCCCAGGTAGACTCGTCAATGTTGTGATGACCCCACTGTACTCTAACTAGTGGAACAACCTTGGATCGTAATTTCCACTCGCTACGATCTAGAATAGCCACTGGCCTCTCCTCATATGAGATATCTAGCTGTAAATTAATTTCTTCGAGTGGAATGTGCCAGAAGGCCCTCTCGCTCCCGCGATATTTCTTCAGCGATGCCACATGGAACACGTCGTGTATTCGTTGAAGGTTCTCTTGTAATCCCAGCCTGTAGGCTACAGGCCCCACCCTCTCGATAATAGGAAAAGGTCCCACATACCTCTGTGCTAACTTACCCTTCTTGCCGAACCTCATCACCCCTTTCATAGGGGACACCCGGACCAATACCTCATCCCCAACCTCTAACTTCACATGTCTCCGTGAAGCATCAGCGTAACTTTTCTGCCTATCCTGAGCTATCTGAATCCTCCCTCGGATCAGCTCTATCTTGGTAGATGTCTCCTGAACAATCTCCGGCCCAAATAGTTTGTTGTCCCCCACCTCTAACCAACAAGCGGGTGAACGACAAGGCCTCCAGTATAATGCCTCGAATGGTGCCATACTGATCGTGAATTGGTAAGAGTTGTTATACGCAAACTCTACCAGAGAAAGATATTTCTCCCAACCTCCCCCAAAGTCTAGTATACACATTCTGAGCATATCTTCCAGCATCTGATTGACTCTCTCGGTCTGTCCGTCAGTCTGTGGGTGATAGGTTGTACTCAAACGTAACTCCGTGCCCACGGCCTCCTGAAAATTCTGCCAAAAGTGGGCCACAAAGATCTTGTCCCTATTCGACATAATATTAATCAATAGCCTATGCAGCTTAACAATATCTGCTATGAATAGTTGTGTCTAACGCATCATCCCAAAGTCTGTGTAAACCGATAGGAAGTGGGCCACTTTGGTCAACCGATCCACAATGACCCATATGGAATTGTGACCCTTCTATGATGTCGATAACCCTGTAATGAAGTCCATGGAGATGCTCTCCCACTTCCACACGGTAATTTCAAGTGACTGTAGCATCCCTGATGGTCTCTGATGGTCAACTTTCACGAGCTGACATGTGGCACATTTTGAAACAAACTCTATTATGTCCCATTTCATTCCTTCTCACCAATACTGTCTCCTCATATCCTGGTACATTTTATCCCCACCGGGATGGACCGCGAATCTCGACCCATGAGACTCCATCATAACAGCGTGCCTCAACTCCGAATCCTCTGGCACGATCAATCTCCCATTATAGCGTAAGCCTCCCTCCGAGCTGATCGAGTAACCCTCTGTTCCCTCAGCTAGCAATTGGCTCACCCTATCCTGGCAAGTCTGATCCTCTGCCTGAGCCCTCACAACCCGCATAATAATCTCAGGTGTAATGGATAATGCTGACATACAAGCCCTGGATACATTATCCTCGTATTGAAGTTCTCTCCACTTCTCTTTCCAGACTTCTGATATTTCCCCCGTCGATCTCCAACTCAATGCATCTGCTACCACATTAGCCTTACCAGGATGATACTGAATATCAAACTAATAGTCTTTCACGAATTCTAGCCATCGCCTTTGTCTCATATTCAAATCCTTCTGAGTGAAGAGATACTGAAGTGATTTGTGATCCGTGAATAGCATAAACTGTTCCCCCAGAAGATAATGTCTCCATATCCTCAAAGCAAAAATGACTGTTGCTAACTCCAGGTCGTGAGTGGGGTAATTCCTCTCGTGGGGCTTTAGCTTCCTGGACGCATAAGCTATAGCCCTTTCCTCCTGCTGAAGCGCACCCCCAAGTCCCTGTAAGGATGCGTCAGTGTAAACCCGATACTCTAATCCTCCTTTCGGCAATGCAAGCATGAGTGCAGATGTCAACTTTTCCTTTAACTCGTCGAAAGATAATTGACAATGATCATTCCAAGTGAAAGGTACCCCTTTCCGGGTCAGATTTGTCAAAGGGCCCGCAATCTTTGAGAATCCTTTGATGAACCGCCTGTAATAACCGGCGAATCCCAGAAAACTACGCACTTCAGTCGGTGTCGTGGGTTGTCCCCACTCCCTCACCGCCGATACTTTACTCGGATCCACCGCAATACCTCAATCTGACACCACGTGGCCAAGAAACTGAACCTCCTGTAGCCAAAATCCACACTTATCGAATTTGGTATAGAGTTGGTGATCCCGCAATGTCTGTAACACTATACGCAGGGGCTCTGCGTGCTCCTCCTCGGTATGCGAGTAGATCAGGATGTCATCAATGAACACGATAACAAACTGATCGAGAAACTCCCTAAATACTCTGTTCATGAGGTCCATGAGCACTGCTGGTGCGTTGGTGAGTCCGAATGGCATTACCCTGAACTCGTAAGATCCATACCGCGACAGGAAAGCGGTCTTCAGAACATCTTCCTCTCGAATACGTAGTTGATGATATCCTGACCTCAAGTCGACCTTAGAGAAATAAGACGCCCCTCTCAACTGGTCAAATAGGTCGTCAATCCTAGGCAACGGATACTTATTTCGTATCGTGGCCTTATTCAGCTCTCTATAATCCACGCATAATCATAGTGAGCCATCTCGCTTTTTCATAAATAACACCGGTGCACCCCACGGTGATGTACTCCGTCGTATGAAACCTTGACCCACAAGCTGCTGAATCTGCTCCCTCAGCTCACGCATCTCTGAAGGGGCCATACGATATGGGGCTCGATCAATTGGCCTCGTCCCCGGGGCTAAATAGATTACAAATTCGATTTCCCTACTAGGTGGCAACCCTGGTATCTCCTGAAACACATCCTCAAAGTCTCTCACCACTGGGATTGAATCCAACGGAATAGCCACCTCCTGTGAGGTTTCCTCCTCAATGTAATACAAGTGTGTGCGTGACCCTCACTCGGGTAGTGGCATTACTATCAAGAACATCTCCTGCCCTAGAATGGAGAACACGATGGTCCTTTCGTAGCAATCAACCGTCGCCCGATAACCTGTCAACCAATCTATACCCAAGATGACATCGTACCCCTCCATATCTAGCACTAAGAGGTCCGCTGCTAAACTAGGTCTCCCAATCAAAATGTCCACACCTCGATAAATCGACTGAATCGTAGCCCCACTGCCAACTGGCGACTCTACACACATTCGAATACTACCCGCGGTCTCTAGTAGTTCAGCCCGTTTAGCAAAATTTAATTCAATGAATGAATGTGATGCTCTCGTATTAAAAAGAATACTACCCTCATAACCATAAATGAGAAACATACCCTCAACTGCTGGCGGTGCTTGCTGCGCCGGGGGATTAGGAACATCCCGAACGTTATACACACGCCCGTAGTGCATCTGCCCTGCTGAGGTGGGGCTGGTGTTGCTGGTGGTAATTGTCCCCGTTGCCCCTGTTGGGCCTCCTGCTGTTGATCTCTGCCCCTCTGTGGGCACTCCCTCTTGAAATGTCATGGCTGGCCACAGACAAAACAGCGTCTCTGACCATCCCCCTATCGTTGGCCCTGACGTGACTGGCCCTGGCCCTACTGGCCTCCCCCATTGTTCCCTTGGCCCTGACGGCCCTGAGGAACCTGTTGTTGCTGATTCGGGCCTGGCTACCCCTGCCTGAACCCCTGTCCTCCCTGTCGGAAACCACCAGGCTTAAACTTCTTAGCCTGATTCCCTTGCTGACTACCCGCCTGCTGCTGAGCACCACTTGTGTCACTACTAGTAACGGCCTTGACCTGTTGGCTCGGAGCTTGATCTCCTTCGTATGGAAGCGATGATCCTGTCAGTGTACAAGTGCGGCATTAAAGACGTCTGTATACGTCACTAAATCCGGATTCCCAATCAAGTGTTTCCTGATCCGCCAGGCTAAACCGTCCATAAACCTCGATTTCTTCCGATCCTCATCGCTCACCTCATTTGTCACAAAGTTTTCCAAACGGGTGAACTCTTCCTCGTAGTCTGCCACTGATCGGTCACCCTGAACTAAATCACTGAATTTCTTTCTCATCTCAGTCTCTACTGCTGGTGGAAAGTATTTACGGTCGAACCGCACCCAGAACTCTGCTATCGGCATCAAGTCTCCCTCCTCGGCGGTAGTAACTGACTCCCACCACTGTAAGGCTGCCCCCGACAGACGAAAGGTAGCAAGCATCTGTTTCTATACCTCGGTACACTACAGCATGCGCAGATGGTGCTGAATATTCTTCTTACAGTCACAAGCGTCTACTACATATGTGCTACCCCGAAACTCAGGTGGGTGACCCTTCTGGAAGGTCACCCTAACTCTCTGCCAAGATGGTGGCCCCACTGGAGCCTGAACTGCTGGTGCCACTGGAGGCGGTGGTTAGGGCTGTGGAAAGAGAGTTGCCATAACTCTCATTGTTGTTTCGACCGCCTGGGCCACTAACACTGCCACCTGAGTAGTGGAAATCAACTCGGGTGGAGGTGGTGGTGGCGGTACCTGTGGCTCCTGGTGAGCTTCCCTGACCTCATCCCTAGCCTCAGCCCTCTCCGCTCTCAGTCTCCTTGGTGGCATCTGAAACAGATTAAATCGCATAAGTACACGGTTTACACAAAATATATTCACAGCAGAAGTATGATATTTCACAAGCGGAAAAATGAATCAACAGTCCTAATAATAGGGCTCTACAGCAAACGAGTGCTACGCTGAAACGTATAAAGCCGCACAAATCCTAAGGACACTAGAACCTGATGCTCTGATACCATCTATGACACCCCGCCTAATTAATCCCAGGCGATCAGTCCTAAATCAAGTTAGAAAAGGTTTCTCAGTTGGTCCATTCTTAGCATCATTGTCGTCTTTTTAATTACTAGCCACCTAAGTGAGAAAAGTAAACTGGTGCCAATTTTTATCTTTCAATTAATTAAATAAAACTCGTGCGGAACAAAAATAGAACACATTCACAATTAACTAAAATAACCATCCACAATTAAGATACCTAACCGAATAAACCATCTGTCCAATTATCCAATAAAAATAAAGATAATAAGAAAATCTCAACAATTCTAATACTGGTAAATGAACTGTGAGCGACAAGCTCAGATAATTACTAGAGAGTCTCTACAAGAATGAAAGAAGGAGGCGTCTATCAAAAACCCAGCAACATCCACAGGTGCTGCAGCAACGGATACCTGGAATAGAGTCAAGCCTAGCGCCCTTGTGGTTGGACACCTAAAAGGTTTTTACAAAATTTTATAGCAAGGGTTGGTACCCAAAAACATTTGAAAATATTTAACAAATGATTAACTTGCAGTAATAAATAAACATGCATACTCTTCATATTTTAGTTAGTGCCGCACTCTCTCTTGAGGATTTCCTCACCCCTTCTCTAATGTTCACTATTAACGCTTTCATTTAATTTACTAGGTTCTACGCTCCTAACCCAATACTTGATTTAACCCTTGAAATTTACCTACTCTAACCGAGTATATTTTGATTCATGATTTTTAAGTTATTATAAATGAAAACTTAATTAAATCATTACCCTTTTTAATTTCATATAACATTCACACCTGTCCTGCACATAATACATTTTACACTATGTATTAATCATCCCATATATAATTATTTACCTAATTATATATTTAATCATATTACAGTATTCACAAACATACTGAAATAACATTTAATACAAACTTTCGACCAAGTAACAATACTCAAAAAATATAAGTTTTTCCCTAGTGATATCCCACTAGGTGTATTCACATAACCTAGTTATCTAAGTTAGATTCGCTCACTAACTTAGTTTAACATACGAATTGGAGGCGGTCATATTCCTTTCCTGAAAGTGAGATGCCCCTCACCCATATAACGGATGCTATGACCTGGGATTATACTCGCCCTACTCCTCAAGCTAGGGGATTCATCCACTACGCGCAACCTCCCCCTATAGCACTAGAGTATATACTAATAATATTTAATCACTGATATTAATGCACACACACTCTATATATATATATATATATATATATATATATATATATATATATATATATATATATATATATATATATATATATATATATATATATATATATATACTGTCACACTCCGTATATATAATTATAAAATGTCCCGGCTACACCATGTACAAAATTCGTAACATAAGCCTATTTAATTTATTAAGAGTTTATGGTCCAACTCTAATTATTAATTAATTCGCACATTAATTAATTAAGTCACCTTTGGTGTCGCCCCCATCATAAAATTGGACCTACTCTCGTAGTCCGAATTAACCTCACCCGAGTCTAAATTCCCGACTCCCAAATTATTTAGCCTTCACCTAAATAAGATTTATCTCTCGGTATTCTTCGACCGTTATCCCCGGACTTGTTCTCTACATCTATATTTAATCCTTTCGAACCCTTTCCAAAAATTCAACCTTAGTGTGTCACACCTAATTTCTCCCAAACCAAACAAGTTTAAATTATGATTGCCACACTAAGTCGTCTCTAAATTCTAATTAACTTTATTCACCATTAATTAGATTTAAAACCCATGTGTAAATTTCTCACCAAATTAATTCATGGAAAAAGATTAAATTTAATTTTCTTCATATAAAAGAAAATTGGGCGAACTGTCAAAAATCTGACGACCCTCGATCGATCGACCCCAGACCTTCGATCGATCGATCGAACAGTTCTTCGTCTTCTTCACGAAGACAGATTCTGCCATGGACGAGTTTCATAAAACCCTAACTCCTTCTATCAGCAATCTCAAGCCTTCTTAACAATAATACAAGCTAGGAACCTTATTAAGGACCTCCAGAATGTCCTCCAACGTTATCAATTCGTCTATTAACTACAATTTCTAAATTTGGGAAATTATTCATCTTTAATTCCTTACCCATTTACATCCCAAATTCCTTCACCAAATTCGTTTCTAAATATCCAGATATCATCCTACCAGAATTGTATCAATTTATAATATCAGATTTCTACAAGAATTCTCATTCAAATCCGTAAATCAGATTATTATTTTCAAAACCTTATGTTTATGCCATGAACACCCAAAACGAATTTTGATCAAACACATCACATGAATATGAATTGAAATACAGATTCAATACTATTGCAAGTTATCCACTTGCCTTAGGTTTCGTAGTGTCTGATTCAGAGATGAATTCCAAGGTTGAAGATGATCCTTGTTGGATCTCTAGTGATCCAAAAACTTCCTTTAACTGCTATTAGGGTTCCTTAATACACTTAGCCTTTTTCTAAAACTCTATCAGCCGTTTTCTTATTCCTTTTAATTCCTTAATTTACCTAAATCCCGTTTTTTGCCTAATGGTCCAAGCCCAAGTGACCCAAATGCCCCCGTGTGGGCTCAGCTATGTCTAAAAACGCCCCGTGACCCGTTTACTACCCCCGGGTACACTTTTCTGACTATCTCGGCCCATCCGGACTCAACCGTACACTCAGAATTGGCATTCGAATTAATTTATAAAAGTACTTATCCCCCCACCCCTTTAGTCTATACCGACTCCCGGTTTAGATAAGTGCATATCCTGTCATTAATACTCGAAATGACTTAAATAAATGATTACTATTCACTTAGTAAATAAATTCCCATAAATATTAACCATTCACTTCCCGATTAAAATTTAAATAAAATTTCCCTAATTAATTCAATTAAAATTACGACTCACAAGAAATTTTAAATTCCCGAATTAATTACATATTTAATGCATAAAAATGCGGGGTGTTACACACCTCTTATATCCTCCCGAGTTATTTTCATAATCATAATGACTTCCATCTCAATCACCATTTCCAGAATACTAGAGCTCCTTCTACTGAGCCTCTCCTCCTGCAGTCCTTCTAACAGCCCTCACTGGTCGTCTTATAGTGTTCCGTGTATGAAGACCAAGCGAGCTCGTATACGAATCACATCAACTATATATAATGGCAGGAGAACGTAATCTCATACATTGGGGAATACAATAATCCTATCATAAGGATTTAAATCAAAGAACGCTATGCTGAAACCTGAAAAGCCGCACAGATCCTAAGGACACTAGAACCTGATGCTCTGACACCATCTGTGACACCCTGCCTAATTAAATACCGGGTGATCAGTTCTATATCCAATTAAAACAGGTTTCTCATCTGGTTCATTTTTAGCATCACTGTCGAAAACTTTTTAAAACATTACTAACCACCTAGTATTCAAAAAGCCGATGTCAAAATTTTAACCTTTTTATTTTAACAATCAACAACAAAACATTATTACATAAATACATCCCATGAGGTAGTAATATAAATCTATCCACAATATAAAAGACTGGAATGAAATAATACCGAATAAACCATCGGTTTCAAAATCCAATATAAAGTCCAACCTAAATAAAAGTCTGAATACAAAGTCTGACTGTCATAAATGAAATAACTGTGGGCAACATGCCCGAATAAAGTACTGCCTTGCACCCTACATTAGGAATGAAGTAACAGAATCGTCTAAGTCCAAATCCTGATGGCATCCACAAGTGTTGCAGCTTCACATCCCTAGAATTGATCATCCTGCTTGGCGTCCCTGTGGCTGGACACCTGAAAGGTTTTGGAAAAAGGTTTTGCAAGTACAGGTCAGAGCCCAAGTAAAAATCATTTAAAAACATTTAGCAAGTAATTAAATAACAGTTTAAATGAACAGTTATTAGATACACATGTTAGGTTGCAAATACTCCCTTGAGTTCTTCATCTCTCATCCATAATGCGCACCTAACGTTTGCTACTCAACCCCACCTAGTCAATTCTAGCCAATCTAACTAGGCAGCCATTATCTAATACACCCAACTCAATATAGCTCCTTCGTACAGCCCATACAGTACGCTATCGAATACCCTTAATAATTAACATCTCTCTTATGTTATTATTAAACCCCATTTACCCTTTCTACGTAGGTTATTGTTCAAGCTTTACCATTTAAGTTTCTCTACTTAAACTTTATTTTAGATATTCACTAACTATCTTCCTACTATTCACACATTAGTAGCTTCATCATTATATAGATATACCCTATCTAAGCTCCCTACCAATTAGTCTTTAGTAGATTAATCGTTCTTTAGATACATACTATCTCATCTCTCTATTAGCACACATAAGTAGATTATTCGTGTTGTATATATATTTTACACACCATATATAATATAAGTACACACTCTGCTATTATATCCCTGTATCACACATCAAGGGCTATTGGTTCGTAATGTTACCCCGACCCCAATAGTTATTCCATATGTATTGGTCCGGAATGTTACCTCGACCAAAATATTCAGATTACTTTTAGTTTAGATACACACAACTAACTGGTTTGAAATTATAAGTCTGCTACCCATAACTCATACCTTCCACCCGTATTTCCATGCAAATAAAATTATTAAATATATTTCCATTTCTCTTTAATATGGGCAAGGCTTTTCAAATTTTAGGATTAAGTGTTCACATACTTAAGTCAAATAAGATTTCACTATATTTCTCGTCCATTAATTTTACACAGGAAATAACATAACAAGTATATACATATATATATTCACACTTTTTAATATATATATATAACACGGCACCTCCTAGACCCAGCTACGGTGCATACTGTAAAACATCTCAAAGGTATATATATTTATCATCCATTATATCTATACTAGTAAAACACTCCTAGGCACAGCTGCGGTGCATGCATACTTTGCTATAATGTCCGGGTACATCTCTCGCTATTGGTTCGTCTTCTCTCACGAACCATATATATAAAATCACACATATTGGAGGCGAACATAGTTCAGATATCCATGGGTCATGCACATACCTACGCTCCCACAGTTAGCAGACCTATCGACTCAAACATAAGCTCTTCAAAGTCCTATGTTCTTGAGGTACCAAATCTAAAATCCCCCTGAAGGCAACACAAGATAAGATTGTCCTCTTTCAAACGCCAACCTCCCGTAATAGCAAGTATGGTAGGTATGTCATACACGTAATAACCAATAATATAGGTACACATTCCACCTATATAAATATAACATCAGCGAGGTATTCACACAACCATAAAATAACGATAGGTATTCACCCCACCTATATATATATATATATATATATATATATATATATGTAATAACAATAGGGCATACACACATCCCATATCACAAGCCACATACATAGTATATTTATATCCCAAAGATTCTAGGTATTCCATAACTTATAACTTCGTTTATTACCGTACATTCCCGAGTATTTCTCACCACTCGAAGGGTATCCTTTATTCCACATATAATATCAGAAGGTAAACTATCTACCCCCTACTAGTCTAAGTCCTCGTTCCTCTCGAATTCTCTTAACTCGAATTATCCTTCAATTTATATTTTTCCTCTCTATTAATCCAAATTAATTTAGCCTTTAAACTTTCTTCGTAGGCCAGGCCTAAATCCTAAAATAGGCCTACTGGTGTTTCAATATAATTATCTTATATTAGAAATTAAATCCCATAAATTAATTCCAAACGATTTCCACAGGTCCTAAACAAAAAGGAAATTATTGGCCAAAACTGGGTAATCGAATCGATTAGAAAATTTTCTGGGAGATTAAACACCCTGTAGTAAAATATCGATTACTCCCTCTACAAAACTCTGATTGACCTGATTCAAAGCTCATTTGAAAGATAATACATAGATATTTCCAAGAATTTATGGATATTACTCTAGTTCTAAGTAAAATTTAAGTGGCATACGTTTAAAGTTACGTCAAAAATTCTGGCAGTTACTATGCTGGCAGATCAAACACCCTATAGTAAAACATCGATTTACCCCTCTACGGAACTCCGATTGACCTGATTCAAAGCTCATTAGAAATCCAAGACAAAGAACTTTCCAAACATGTATGTATATCACTCTAATTATAAGTATAATTTAAATAGTATACGTTTAAAGTTGCGTCAAAAATTCTGGCAGTTAATATGTTGGCAGATCAAACACCTAATAGTAAAACATCGATTTCTCCCTCTACGGAACTCCGATTGACCTGATTAAAATCTCATTAGAAATACAAGACAAATACCTTTAAAAAATGTATGTATATCACTCTAATTCTAAGTATAATTTAAATGGCATACGTTTAAAATTACGTCAAAAATTCTGGCAGTTACTATGCTGGCAGATCAAACACTCTATAGTAAAACATCGATTTCTCCCTCTACGAAACTCCGAATGACTTGATTCAAAGCTCATTAGAAAGACAAGACAAATACCTTTCCAAAAATGTATGGATATAACTTTAATTATAAGTAAAATTAAAATGGCAAAAATTTAAATTACGATAATAAATTTTGGCAGATTGACATCTTGTGTTCATCAATTAAATCCTAAGTCATTCAAGATTCATGTTCTTCAATCAAGAACCCATAAAGATTCGATCTTAATAATTAAATATATTCTAATAGCCATTTGTATTCGTATAGAGATAAATTTCCAATGAAAATGTACACAAAAACATCAAAGATTTAACCCAAGAATCAAATTCTCCATTAATTAACATAAAACCCTAATTTTCTCATGTTCATAAACGTTATAAATCAAGAACTCATATTTCTCTCTTATTAATCAACCCAAACCCACTAATTTCATATTATCATCATTAAGGAACATCTCTACATGCATTCCCACTTTAGTTTATGAATTAAACCCTCCCAAATTCATATAAAACTTCCAAAAGCATGAAATCAAACCCTATCCCACATGGGTATTATAACATGATTGATATAAATTTCCATTTAAATACTTGCGTTGAAATAGAAGGTATGAAATTCGTTGATAATATGGTGTGGTGGTTCTCCCCTTGCTCCGTTCTCGATTTCATTGTGTTCGAGGTGAAAAACTGTGTAGGAAGCTTAGTTCTCCTCTCCTCTTCCTCTCCTTTGGCTTCTATCCCTTTTGATTTGTGTTAACACTAGACCCTCTCTCTAATGGGAATATATACACTTACAATTTTCGGAGTTTTCTAAATCCCAAACTCCTGAATGATCGAAATGCCCTTAAACGATGCCTGGATGGTCTAAAATTGTCCCGGGACCCAAATCATACGCCCGAGTACACTTTTTCGACTATTTCAACCCTTTCGAAACCAACCGTGACCTCAAAATCACCATTAGAGTCACTTTATAAAATCCTCTTATTTTAGCTCCAAATACGCCACGTGTGAAATTAAACTTAAAGTGAATTAATTTAATCTGAATCATCGAATTAAATAATTTCTCCTAATTAAATAAATTCTTAGGTCATCAATTTAATTAATTTCGATTTTCTCCAAAAAAATATGGGGTGTTACACAAGGTCAATACTTATGTTTGCAAAACCAAATAGTTCAAAGGTCCAAGGAATAAGTTACGGGATGCGCATGTGTTAATATTCTCCTGTTAGACTCCATGAAGTATAAATGGAGAATGGAATCGTTCAACTCGTGTCATTAAAAAGGAAGGAGTGAGTTCATCCTTTGGAGTGTTCCCAAAATAATAATTCAAAATATAATGTAAATGTTTACCGAATCACAAGTCTTTATAGAAGAACGAATGTATACATCGTACAAGACACAAGTATTCAAGAATATGAAATCCATTAAGAATATATAATAAAAATAATATGACAAATGAGAATGTGGGAGGACTCAAATCTAAGGATTTACCCAAGACTCCTACCTAGCCCAAAGGGCATCAAAGTCCTCATAGTTCGAAGATAGTATAGGGTGGGGTTTAACTCATAAATCCAAACGGGGTATTTCTCTTATATGTGTGTGCAGAGATAAACGTGATTTAAGTGTAAGAATGTGTAATGAGAATTTCTCCTTTAGAATTTATAGGTCAACCCTCTTTTTTTTGCGTTTGGGTTTTTATTAAAATAAAGTATGTGCAAATACTACCAATAAAGGTTTTAGATTAAGGCCTGTGATGTAATGAAATAAAGTGTTAAAGTAGGAATAAAATAACTAATACTAAAATAAGAGAATTTAGGGAAAAGGATGGAGAACTGACCTCCTTATGAAGACTTGAAGTGGAACTTGAGTGTAGATACGCTAATGTTGCAATAGGGAGATGGTAGTATGAGGAGATGGGTTGAATTTACTCAATTAAGTATGAAAAGGATGGAAGGATTGTGGGAAATGAGCTTTTTAGGAAGGGAACATCTTTGAATTTGAGATAATGTTATCTAAATTGCTGAGAGGGATGTTTAGGGGTTCTTTTCAAAGTGAGGTCATGGAAACAATTTTATAGGGATAAGGGGGTGTCGATCGATAGGGTCTTGAACCTATCTATCAGCACAGAACCCTATACACATTTCTGATAGGTAGGGTTTTGATGGTCCTGTGCGGACCGGTCCTCTCTTTATTTGACTTTTTCTTCTATCTTTGACTCCTCATAACTTTAACACAGGGACTCTGATTGAGGTGTCGTTTTTTCCAGTATTCTTATAGTTGAAAGCTCTTAAACTTTCCAGTTGGTTCCACCTCCGGAATAAGGCTGAAAAATTATAAAAATGCCTTTACTCCCCATTTCTTGGTTTTCTTTCACTGTTTTGAGTTCTCTTTGGCACTAACTTGCATAAAATACCTGTAAAACACATAAGAGATACACAAAATGCGAAATAATTACCAAAAAGGGTTAGTAGCATAAGTATAAGCCAAATACAAGCTATTTACACCACACGGGATCATAAAAATATCGAAATTAAGGGGATAAATGTGAAGAATTTATGCTTAATCAAATCCCCCTAACTTAGAACTTTGCGCATCCCGAGCAATGTAAAAGAATCCTAGCAAGGCTTAACTCTTGAAAATCATTTTATTGGGATAGAATACTGTTTTTGCGGGCAAGCGATTGTATTTAGCGTATGCAACAAGCCTTTAAACCCCTAGGTCACCCTAGTAGGACGATTTGTGTCTCTTGAGGGTTTGCAGAGAATATACCCACAAAATTCGACTCATTGAAAATTCAAAATACGCAAAAATTGTATAATTCAAACTTTCCCAGAAAATAGTCATCATCAAGTCATATATACAAGTCTCAAACCGTAGTGTGTGTGTGTGTGCGAAGCGAAAAATTTAACCGCGAATTTCCACCGATTGACCATTATGTTACTCATCCGAAAATTTGTTTTGATTTCAAATTCTCACGGAATGCTCTCTCAAACAAATCACTCAAATTGTGGCTATTCTTTCGGTATGCATGATATAAAGAGTAAATATAATGGATGCAAAGTCACGCACACAAGTAGAAAGACGGAAATTTTATAGTGATAGGATCTCATCAATGGATTACGGTTTATAAAACGGGAACATTGACTCTTTTTCGCGCATTCAATCTCTTTTATTATCTTTTGGTGTATTAGCTCTCCACGCGGTAACCAATTTCGCAATTTACACTCGGTTGGGACTATTTAGGGTTTTAAGGTATATTGGGTAAAATGAAAGTGGTAGGGAAGGTTGTAATTGGAAAAGTCATTTAAGATGTCCATTTGTGCTTTTTCCGGGATATTGCTCATTTTTTCTTCTTTTTATCTATTTCTTTCTGTTTTTCACTTCTTTTCTTTTCTTGCTATTTTTGTTGGGCATATCTTATTTTTTCTTGCCCCTTTATATGCACTTATCGGACTTAAATTCTGAATTTTTCCATTTTTCACAATTCCAGGTTATTTGGTTATTTCGGGTTGTCAAACGAAAGGGAAAAGTTTATTTAGCTCAATTTGGGTTATAAAAGGGGGTAATTTTTTTCGCTACTTTTTCTGGCCAATATTTTTGGGTGACAAACGAGGGCCTACTTCATTGTCCAAAATACCAATTGCGTTACCATATGCGTTTCGAGATGAATTAAGTTTAGAGATCAATTTTGGCACGTTTTTCAAATTAATATCACACACGATTTTCATAACTGATCAAAATGAAAGGATTGAGATCCACGACGACTTTTTAGGCACTGAAAAGAACTTTCAATTAATAATTAACTCGGATTGATTTAAAAACTCGCAAAAAATGATAGGCTCTAATCTCACTGGGTTTGTTAATCTCCACACTTATTCGTTAAGTCATCAATTTTCGCTCAATTTCCATCTTTGGTCAATTTTGGCTTTGTGTATGTTGAATTTTTACAACTTGAGACTCTAATCCGACTTTTAATGATATTTTTGAAAACTTTGAATTCCAATTTTTATTTATTTTGAACAAAAATGTTTTTGGGTTCTTCAAAATTTTATGATTTTTTTGGAAATTTTTGGGCATGTTTGAAAATTTGTGGAGTTTTAGAAATACGCACTTGTGACCCCCCTAACTTAGACTATTGCATTGTCCTCAAGCAAAAAGGACTAAAAACTAACTCAAAGCGAATGAAAAGTGCAAAAAAATAAAACAAACAAATATTAAAATGCAACAAGACACTATATGACACTCATGCATGACTCAAAAATACACTAAAAATCACCCCATATGCTTCGGGGGTGCAACGACCTCTCAACTCTCCACAAATTCACCCGACCTCTCTCACGGGGTTCGATGCTCTCCTTGTCACTCCCGTATTCATGTCATATACCAACAACCGGAATAAGTTGGACCCTTGCCCATAAATAAAGTAAAGACCGTGAGACTCATCGTGACTACTCAAAAAGGGATTCCTGGGATGCTTACTCAAAGCATAGATTGCGTGCACCGACTCAGAAGGAACTCCTAATTTTTGTTCAATTTTTGGAATGCATGGGTCGGGCTCTAAGTCGGACGAGACACAACTTTTCTCCTCTATTGCCTTCAGGCCATCAATTGGTATGGGTGGATGGTCATTGCGAAGAAACTCATCAGTTTTAACTTTCCACTCGCCCTCTCCTAAATGACTACATAAGTCCAATAGCGGTTGGACTTTGTTGTGAAGTCTCTCATCCACCTGCCCGAATTCTCTCTCAACTCCTGTTAGTTTCAACTCCTCTAGCTCTCTCTCTTACTTTGTTTCCACATTCTTTCTTCCTCGCTCCATCTCAAAATTATTAGGTGGTATGGGTGGGTAGTACTCAAGGAGAAAAATATCTATTGTGTCTTGCCATTCGCTCTCCTCTAAGCACTCATGAGAACTTCTCCCTATGCCCTCTAAATTATCGCTCTCACTTGATGTAACAAGGCATACCCCTATCGACTCTCGTGTGTGGGTCCTCCTGTGCTCGTGTACTGCTCCTAAAAGATTCGTCTCTCGCGGTTCTCCTTCGTCACTCTCGTTCTTGATATTATTAAAAATATTTGCATCAAGGGTCATGTTCCCAAATGTTAATTGCATTCACCGACTCCGAGTATTGATGAGCGCATTAGCCATAGCTAAGAATGGGCGACCGAGGATAATGGGAACATGATTCCTCGGGAGAATGGAGGGCTCCTCGTCCCAAATGAAAAAGTCCACCGGGAAGTAGAAAGTGTCTATTTGGACAATCACATCCTCAATGATTCCCCGAGGCATCTTCACAGAGTGATCCGCGAGCTGTAGAGTCATATTTGTGGGCTTAAGTGCTCCCAAATCGAGTTTCTTATAGATTGAATAGGGTATAATGTTAACACTCGTTCCTAAATCTATTAGCGCCATTTTGATTCGGTTTTTCCCCATGATGCACGAAATGGTGGGTGCACCCGGATCTTTATACTTTAACGGAAGGTCACTCGATAAAACTGAACTGACATTCTGGGCCACAAAATACATTATTATTTACCTTTAGCTTGCGTTTCACCATGAGTAAGTCCTTAATGAACTTAGCGTATGCGGGAATTTTTTGTATGGTCTCGAGAAAAGGTAAATTTATCTTCACTTGCTTAAGTACATCCAAAACATCATTCTGAGAAGTGCCTTTGGAATGCGGGACCAACCGTTGAGGGGATGGGGCAACGATGGGGGGTTTCACTACTACCTCGAGTGGTAATTGCGCTACAAGTCAACTACTCTCCCACTATGCAGAGTGGTAATTGCGCTACATTACTCCGTTGGGTCATGGGATGTGGAGCTAACACTAGATTGACCTTGGGGAGTTCTTTGGCCCTGGGCAGGAAACTTGCCCTTCTCTTGGACACTCAACGAGGACTGTACCTTTGACAGACTTGTATTTATGTCGTTAATCAGTCGATCATATCTAGCATTTATTGTAGTCTGGCTAGTTATAAATTAATTCATAGTATCCTCGAGAGTTCTTCGCGGTGGCGGGATATATGCTCCTTGAGGTGGTGGTGCTTGCACATGTCCTTGCATGTGTGGAGCTTATTGAAAGTGTTGTGGTGGAGGAGGGGCAACATGGGAAGTAGGGTTCATCGCAGAATGTTGTTGCCCATAGCTAAAACCAGGATGGTATTTCCATGAAGGGTTGTAAGAATTTTCGTGCGGTGCACCGAAATTACCCTTAAATCCTCCTATACCACTAACTTTCTCTTGAAGCATCACTTTGTAGGCGGGTATAGTCGGGCATTCCTCAGTTGAATGTCCCGCCTCACAAATCGCACACACCTTCTCGACGGGGTTTGGTATGGATCCAGTTGATCCTCTTCCATATACCTCACATAGGTCTCGAAATCCTTTCTCAAGCGTATCTAATCCACTGTCCGTCATAGAATTCTTATCTACTTGAAATAGACCGGATGCCGCTGGAGTGGTGGTCACTTGACGATTTTGATTTTGAGCATTAGGATCAGATGTATCCCAGGATTGGGTAGTCTCAGCGACATACCTCAGGTGAAGCTCAGCATCGTGGGTATCTAAGTCGACAAACGGACCACTACCCATGGTCTCAACGAGTTGCTTGGAGTTAAGATTCATCTCATTATAGAGAAAGGAAATGATTTGCGCTGTATCAAATCCATGATGGGGGCATGAAGTAACTTACTGATTGAAACGCTCGTAACATCGATGAAATGGCTCATTTTCTGATTGTCTGAACGCTTGAATTTGAGCCTTTATGGAGATTGTTCGATGTGGTGGGAAGAATTTCTTGAGAAATCTAGATTTCAACTCGTTCCAAGATGGAATCGAGCTTGGAGGTAAAGACCATAGCCAGGACTTAGCTTTATCTTTTAGCGAAAATGGGAAGAGTTTGAGGCGGATCACCTCTTGTGTGCAAGTTTGATCATTAAGAGTATCGCACACATCCTCAAATTACCTAATGTGAAGATATGGCTTTTCAGAATCCATACCATGGTAATGGGGTAACATCTGGATCATCCCATTTTTAAAATGAAATTTCCCGGCATTATACGAGAGTATAATGCATCCCAGAGTGACAGTGCACTCAGGATATAAGACTTCTCTCAACGGACGGTATGGGGCCTCTTCCTCACCGGCTGTTGCACTATCGTGTTGCGATATTTCTATCTCTCTTAAAGACTCGGTGTCCTCACTTGGTGTGCTCAAAGTGTTCTCGGAGGTGTGTCCTAAGAAGGAAAATGGAGTGTTATTTGAGATTGAGTATGACGGTGTGGGAGGTGGAATCCAGGGCTGTGGGGCGTTAGGAGTGTGGGGGCTATCAGGATCGTACTCAACTATTGGATTTTCGTGAATGCTGGTTGGAGTATTATGGGCTGTGGGAGTGAGTTCAGAATTTTGCATTACCAGCTTATGAGAGATGATGATGGATCTTTTTGTACTTTTTGAAAAAAAAATATGTTTTTGGATTTTTGGAAATTTTTGGTCAAAGTTTTAGATTGACTCGATCTAATCCTAAGTCTACCTAAGTCCCCGACAATGGCGCCAAAAACATGACGCGACTCAGAAAGTGTCTCTAATGTGCGTTCACTCTAAGCTCAAGTTCAAGCCTTTCTCATTAGTAATAAATCCAGTAAGTCGGGATCGTATCCTCAGGAAAATAGGACAATAGAGTTGTGATGACGTTGGATAGATGAATGAATTCTAACTTCGACTCTAAAAAGGAAAAAGAAAATTGATTTGGTTTGTGGACTGACTACACTAGATGCAATTATGAAATTATAAAAGATGCAACTATTCTAAATTACCTAAAATACTGATGAAGAATGATTTAAAACTTTTAACTATATGATAAGAAAAACAGGACGGGAATACAATCCCCCAACCCTAGTGTATTGTAGATATAATACTAATCGTAAATTTAACTAATTCATTAGACCCAGAATTTAGAACTCCCAAGCATTACGTATATGAGGTTCAAGCCCGCACCATACATAATTAGAGGACGAGTAAATTGGTATCGCGATAATGACACTCTAATTGCATTCTAAAGCATCCCGGTTACCCAGAAGCAAACGAGATCTAAAAATCTATAATTTTCGTGTTCCTACTCGATACGGTCGTAATCAATCACTAAATTCAGAGGATTAATGTTACACACATGCAACTATCACATCAGGCTGGGTTCATGTATTCCGGTCTTAGAAAATCTAGCTTAGCATGCTGAAAGTAGTGGAAATAATTTTTGAATTGCAGAAAACCATAATTAAACTAAGGAAAATTTGAGGAATGATGAAAAAAGGAATTGAACAGAGGATATTAACTCCTAATCTTACCAAAGCATTAAAAATAGCAATTAAGAACACTTGCAATCACAGAAATTTGAATAATCTTCACTCTTGGAATTAAAATTGTAATCTACCTTCAAAACTAGGGTTTTACAGAAAGAATGGAAAATTATACTAATTCTTCGTGCTAAGAATGATAATAAAATGGTTTTATATACCCTACAAAACTCCAAGAGTTTTAGCTTCACTAGGACTCTCTATTAGAGGAAGATTAGAAAATTAAAATTGCGATAGCCGGATCAGTCCTCTCCTCCTTCGGACCGGTTTGCCTTGATCCGGCCGGTCCTGTCCTCCTCCGGACCAATTTGCTTTGGATCCGGACCGTTTCTTTTATTTCTTGGGCGGACCGGTCCTGTACGAACAGGTTCTTTTAATTTCTGGGCGGACCGGTCCTCTCTTTATTTGACTTTTTATTCTATTAAAAATGGAAACCCCCAAAAGGATAAATTTTTCGTATTCAAGCCTAAAAGGATCTAACACGATAATTTAGTGCACCCGCTCTGATACCACTTCAAAGAGTAAGGAGATGATGGTTTCTAGAATTTTTAATTTTTAATTTATTAAAATTAATTTTTTCCTGAACTAAGAATCGCTTCAAGTTCAAATTAACACAAACAAAATTTAAACAAACTTAATTTTGAATTGAATTAAATCGAACTAAATCACTCAAATTATTTAATCAACAATTAAATCATTTTTATGGTTAAATAAATTTTATCTTTTTAACCTACGCATGCATCTAGGTGTGAATTTTCAAGATAATATAAATAACCACTATGCCCTATGTACGAGGAAAACCCACAAGGGGAAAAAATTCGGACGGCCCAAGCACAAGTCCACTAAGTAGGGAATTATAATGGGACACAACAGAATACTTACACAATGACTCGACGCCCTCGCAAGCATTGAAGTTCTTCGTTCTTTCAACCTCTGCCTTCTGACAACGCATGAGTCCATCTATGTCTCGAAGTACACCGATGGGGCATAGCAACCATCACGCATGGGGAGTCCACTATATGAGAACCAAAGAAAACTAAATCCTCTACATGAAAAAATCCTCAAGAATGTAGAGAATGATAAACCCAGTGCGAAAACAGGATCTCAAAACATCTTTGTATGTTGAAAATTGGATAAAAAATAATTGGGTTTAAACATAGTTTTTTTCTTGAAAGATTAATCAAGGAACAATTAACAAAAACTTCTTGGAATTTTCAAAAATTGTTTTTAAATCTCTCAAGGATGGAAAAGTTGTCAGATGAAACTGCACTTCGTCACTATTAAAATGAATGGAAGAAGTAGTGGGAAGTTGAGAAGAATACTGCCAAGAAAAATTGCATTTTTTGAAAAACTACTTTGGTCGTTCGAACGAAATACAGGGTCGTTCGAACGACATAACCTTCTCGTTCGAATGAGAAAGAAACTAGACTTCTAATGATATTTCAGCATAAACCAAAGGACTTTGTTAGATTCTCGTTGGAAGTCATTCAAATGACATGTATGAATCTCATTCTAAGGACCTAGAAAATTCATTCTAACGACCGCCAAAAAAATAAAATATTTTTCTCCAAAAAATGTAAAGTGATTATAAAATAATTTTAACAACAAATCTAGCACGCAATATATAAATACCCAAGGCTCGCATAAAATATGCATTCATACCTAAGAGATTCGTGGAACGTTGATGACGAGACGAGTCACGAAACACGGCATAGGATGTATTCTCTTTGACTGGGCCGCTTCGTCTTCAACAAACATGTCATAGGCTTGAAAGTTCACAAACATATCTTTTACCCTATGAATTAAAGTGTTTTATACGAAATTAATCCAACACATACAAATTGACTCAATTGAAAATTTGCCCTTACACAAAACAATCTTGGGAAATAAATCAATGTGAATCCTGCACGTGATCATTTTTTAGTTTATGCATCTCTGATTTAAGAGAGAAAAAAGGGATATAAAAATTAATAATGATTGTTATATTGAAGATTTAAGTTATTACTTGGGAAATTCAACCCATTAGCATTTTACAGGCTTCCATGATAGACGTTTATTATACATCATCCCTGTGGCACACTTCTTCACACTGCATATATGGTAAATAGCCATATTACATTACTTGATCCTTATGCTACTTATATAAATTTATATTTAAAGCAAAAGGGGATAATGTTCAATTTGTAAGGACAAATATTGTAATGTATGTAATGAACATTTAAATTTGTATGATTGGATTTATTCCGTTGGACAAAACTATTTGAGTCATGGATTGGGTGTTTACAGTTGTACCTTCAAACCTATGCAATAAATAAATGAAGAGACCCTCATCAAGCAACATCAAATTCATGTCGATTTTACGTCTTCATTTGGTGGATCTCAAAAGGGTATAATAAATTAATATGCCGATCCCTAGTTTTCTGTTTGGAAGTCTTAATTAGTATTGAGGATTTTTTTTAAATTATATTTTTGTTTTTCAAAGTCTTTCTAACATAACTTATTTTTCATTCTAACAGGATGTGTGATCTCATTCGAACAAGATTTATTTATGATTCAAATGATATTGGCATATCGCTCAAATGAGCTTCTCGTGAGATTCAAAAGAGTGCTTATTTTACGCCTTTTAAATTTTCAATTAGAAACTTGTTTGATCCCCATTCTAACAACTTGATCACATTCGAATGAGAAGCCAACACTACACCAAATCTGCCGAATTGTCACGGTCATTGACCTTGACAAGTTGGACTTGTCAAAGTCAATGACCGTGACAATTCTGGGGGTGATAATTTTTTTTGTCACGGACTTATCACAGTCATTGATCGTGACAAGTTCGTTAGAATTATCACGGTCATGTCATGGGCCTTGACCATGACAAGCTTCGTCATGGTTAAGGACCGTGACAAAATCGTGACAGTGTTTAAAAAAATTATCACGGTCATTGACCGTGACAAGTCTGTGATAACTTCCTTTGCCAAGGACTTGTCACGGTCAATGACCGTAATAATTCTAGGAAGAATTGAAAAAAATTTGCTAGGCAGTATGGCCACTGCCACAGCCCAGCAGTATATATGTACCTGTTATAGCAACATTGTACCTGTTCAAACATTATATATTCAGATAAGATAGAGATAGTGCAAATATACATTCAAAATAGAAACAATCCCGTACCTGTTCAAAACTTTTGGATTCTCCACAAAGTACCTCAATTGTTTAACTCCATTGTTCGACCCCAATCCCGTAATTTTGATTGTCTTTAGGTGTGATCTCAAACAATCAGTTACATACCATTCCAATCACGATGTCCCGATTTGTTCACAACAAAATGAAAAACCCTAATATAAGAAGAAACAACATCACCATCAATTATCTCAAATCTACAAACTATTTAGCTGGAAGTGATGTTATACACCCTTGACGTACCTCAAAGATAAGAGCCTCTAGAAGAGGACAACTTTTGAGAAAATCCAGCACCAATTTCCAGTTCCACTATAAGAATCAGCCACTGCAAGACACTTCACAAGAGTTTAGTTCCACCCAACAAGCAAATATTCATAAAAATTAAAATCGAAATCAAAATTTAAATTTAAATTTAAATATTCATATAAATATAAATACATTACCTGTAGTGCCACCCAAACAGCTAACTTGAGCTCATATGGCACCTCCTTCCAACTAATGTAAACTTGAGCTCATATGGCACCTCATTCCAACTAGTGTACCCCGGGCAATCGTGTCAAGTATAATTCCCTTCATATCTGAAGACTATGAAATGCCATAATCCTATGGAGTTATGCTATGCAAATTCCTTCCAACCGTTGTGTAGCCAAACATCGCCAGTTGAAGTTGTCAATTCCACTTCCCATAATGTCCCATGTTTTTCTAGAGGTTCCAAGTGGTGGGGTATGGAAAGTGTAATTGACAACTTCAAATGGTGATGTTTGGCTACACAACGGTCGGAAGGAATTTGTAGATCATCACTCCATAGGATTATGGAATTTCTTAGTGTTCGGATATAAAGGATAGACGAAGAGATTCAGTCTCCTCTCCCGAAATAGGACACCCCAAATAACCATGTACTAATCACATATTAAAGGTAAGAAGCGTATATTCATGGATTGGTATAAACAAAACTTAAATTTCAAATTCAAATTCAAATTCAATTTATAATAGAAAAATTATGCAGTCCCAAACTGTCCAAACGCATTGGAATATTTCGGTACAAATTGAAATATTTATTACAAATTGAAAAATTATTTAAAATTTGGGTTATCATCAAAAATGGATTGATATTCGGTAGGAGCAGCCAAGTCATCCACACTACTATTTAGACGTTTTGGCGCGTGTTGGACAATTGACGGTTGGGTCTCCTTAAATGTTAAACTTTGGTAGTCATCGTCAAGTTTTATCGTGATATCTTCACGAGCACTTGAATCTTCTACATCATCAGTAACCTCATTCTCCTCTGCTTCATAAATTTTGTACGCATCATCAACTAAAACCTCTAACATATTATGATCTACATCGTCCCCTTCTACATCTATTCTACTTGTTGAAGGTTGTTGTGAAGGTTGGTCGGGGACAAACGGAACTTTTAATTCACCATGAAAACTCCAAAATCGACAACTATCTTGCATACCCGATCTTAACAAATGTAGTTCAACTGTTTTTCACTCAAACACCTTACCATTCTTACACCTAGCATATGAACACGAAAACTCTTCATCATTATGACATCTCTTCGCATATTTCACAAATTCGTTAGCACCTGTGCGAAACACATCCCCCATTATATTTGTCTCGCCCATCCACTCTTTGTATTTCGGATATCCCATCACAACTACCACAACTAATCACCTATTAAAGGTACGAAGCGTATATTCATGGATTGGTATAAACAAAACTTAGATTTATAGTATGTTTCATTTAATTATGTCTTATTTATATTCAAATTCAATTTATAATAGAAATTTCTATTTCCTCCATCTCCTCTAAAGGGTGAGTGTTCATATCCCATTCAAGACCGCATTTTCTGTAATATACTTAACAGCTCTTGCACATTGTTACGATTTGAAAAAAATTTCGCAGCATATCCCCGTAGTTCTCCAAGTACACGACGTAGATTGGAAAGTGTGACTGTTATTTCAATTGATCAATTGAAATAACAGTCACACTTGTCAATCTAATATGTACCCAGAGAACATTAATATATGACTACAGAACTTTCTCCAAAAGTAACAACTTTAATCCACTTAGAATATTATACAGAAATTATACAGTCTCAAACTCTCCAAACGGGACAATTCGAGAAATCTCATTACATGGGTAATGACTCTCGAACGGGTCTAAGGGCTACCGAATGCGTACGCATAAGAACTATAAGTCTAGTATCTATGCGCACTATATTTAATTTCAAGTATGTTTCATTTAATTATCATACTATATATATATTGTTCAATATACAAAGTAATTTTCAAACAAAGTTAAAAAATCCCACCCCCATATGGACAATAATCCAGTGGTCATGCCACTTTTAAAACTAATCAGCCCAACATTTACTAAACAAAATAATCCAACAGCAATGTCAACAACAAATGTGTATCCCATACTCCTTTTAATTCATCTAGTCAATTAATTCATTTCATCAATTAAACTAACAATTACAGTATACAATTATTAATTTACTAATTTACAATGAGGGGCAATCCTACTTTCATATGAAATCGGCACTAATCTTTAATTTACTTTCATCTAAAACTATACAATTAAAGCTATATAATTTATTAATTAAAGCTATACAATTGTTAAAATTTGCCCACCGCACACACACACACACACACCACACCACCACCACCACCACCACCACCCCACACCCTACCGCCCTCCCCCCGCCACACACACACCTGCACACACACACCACCCCACACCCACCCCACCACCACCACACCCCCTTCCCCTCATCCCACCACACACACACGCACACACCTGAACACACACACACACCACCACCACCACCCCACCACAAACACACACATGCACACACACACACACCACCCCCTCCCCCCACCACACACCACCACACACATATATATACACACGTATAGAAATGAAAGAGAAAGAGAGGAAAAAAACATACCTTGGAGAGAGAGAGAGCTGGAAATCGCTTAGAGAGAGAAAGAGAGGGAAAAAAAACAGTGGGAAAAAAGAAAGCGTAGGGTTTTTTTACTGAACAATTTGTCACGAACGTGTCACGGTCATTGACCGTGACAATACTAAAAATCTTGTCACTGTCAAAGACCGTGACAAGTCCGTGATAAGTAAATTTGTCACGGCCTTGTCACGGTCTATGACCGTGATAAGATTTTGTCAGGGTCTTGTCGCGGTCAATGACCGTGATATAAAATGCAAGTTTTTTGTCACAGTCAATGACCATGACAAGGCTAAGTGGCTAAAGGGTGCCAATTTGCCCATTTTGGTGTAGTGAAATAACGTTTGAACGAAACCTCGATTTTGTTCGAATGACATAAGAAAATTTTCATTCTTTTTATGATGTTAGGTTTACATGATTTTCAAGATATATATAGGCAGAGGCATTTATTTTTGCAAAAGTTTTGGAAAAGAAAAACTAAAACCTCATATATATATGTTTACACCTTGTTTAAGAGATCTAAGAATCAACATAATATTCTACATAGATATCTCATCTTTAAATCCCCAAAGAAGTTTACCCTTCATTTGTTTGAGTTGGTTTGGCATGGTGGATTTCCTATTCCTACATGACGGAGACTAGTCTAGGGATTGGTGGATACCAAAACGCAGGAGGACTACGTTGTGTGATGTTGGTGGATTCCTTTGGTTTTTTTGAAGAAGGTTTAAGGAAAAAATATTACATTAGACTTGATGGGAGTCGAGTTAGTAAGTAAGTCGTATGTCATCCTTGTATGAATCTTATATCATAGCAAACTTGTGTAGTCTAGGTCATCTGAGGTTTGTCTTGTTGTGGATTTTTCTCGTGCATCGTGGTGTTGTGTGATTGTTTCTTTACCATGATAATTTATTCTTTTATTATCTCATAGTAATGGTTTAGGCAAGATAAAATGGCTTAAACATCATACCAAATTATTTGAATTGTGTTGATTTATAATTGGAATAATTGCTCACTCGTTATCTAATTCGATTAAAATTTAAAATTGATATTCCTATGCACACTATTGCATTTTCAAATTGGTATCAGAGTTGGTTACTCTAATTTACATAGTTGATCCTTAGGTTTGTGCGTTTCAGTTTTCGTGATGGATTTTAATCATGAGGGTAGTTCCATTACCAAGACTCCAATGTTTTATGGCCTAACATAACCCTATTGGAAGGCTCGGATGATATTTTTTTAAAATTTATTGATGAAAACATTTGGAACTCTGTGGATAAATGTTAGTCTCCTCCAACAAAAGATGGTTTGCCTAAGGCGTTCTCCATTTGGAGTACGACTGGAAAAAATGCATCGATGTATACTTCCAAAGGTGTTAATACTATTTTTGGTGTTGTCACGACTCAAGAGTCTAGGCATATAATGACATGCGACAGTGCAAAAGATGCATGGAATATTATAAAATCCACACATGGGGGTAAGGATACCATTAGAGTGTCTAAGTTACAAAATCTTCCAACAAAATTTGAGACGATTAGAATGTAAGAGTATGATGCATTTGATACCTTTTATGCTAAATTGTCAGACATTGTTAACTCCTCATTCAAATTAGGTGAACCTATCCCTGAACCAAATGTTTTTAGAAAAATCTTACGGTCTTTGCTTGAAATATTTAATCTTAAGGTGAACCTATCCCTGAGCCAAGAACTTATATGTGATTTGCAAACCTACGAGATGAACATGTGTCCCACTAAGAAAAAGGAGAAGATAGTATCTTTGAAAATCCATAAGGTAGACGTGCCAAATTCTGAGAGTGGGGGTGGGTTATAATCCGAAGATATTTCTAAGTTTGCAAAAAATTTATCTAAATTTCTTAGGATTAGAGAAGAAAATAATTCTTATAATAAATTTAAGAATTTTAAAAATAACCATGATAGGAAGAAGCGGGATAATCCTAAGAATGAGGATGACTGAGACATAGGCATTACACTTTTGAGTTTCCCTCTAAACTACGGAGATAAGGTAAGAAACCTAAAGCATATGAGGCAACCCTAAGTGATAGTGAGTCGAAATAGGAAACCAATTCTCTCGTGGAGCGTAACCACACCGTTTTCATGGCTAGTCATGACTGAGGATTTAAGGGCACTTGAGAAGGCTCTCAGGGAGAAGCTTTCATATATTAAGAGGGGGAGATATTACCTTTTAAGAATGGTCGAAAATATAAAGGAGTCCCTAAAATTTGAGGAGTTAAAAAATTTTCTTGAGTCTAGAATTTTAAAGTTAGAAGATGAATTAAATGACTAAAGATATGTCAAAATTTATTTGGAATCAAGGTAAAAAAAGTTGTTAAAATATTAGGGACCATCCAAATCAAGAATGAAAAAATTGGTCTAAGATACAATTATCCTAATGCTTTCGTGCCTAAATCCAACACCATTTTACTGGAGGTTCAACCCTTGCCAAGGGCATTCCCAAAGATCAATACAAGGGTAGCTTTAATAAAATATACTCGTGAACACATTGTGGAAGGAAAGGTAATATTAGAATATTGTTTTTATCTTAGAAAGGTCCTAGGAAGTTTAATTTTGTGTCAACAAGATTATCGAAACCCGAGGCTTTAAATGATCATCTATTTGGTTGAGGAAATTTGATTTGGAGGCAATAAATGGTAGACTTTTTTAATTCTCGCATGCTTTAACGTCATTCTTTGCATACTATATCATAAGAATGATTGTGGTTGCATATTTTCTTCATACACAAGACTTGTTCTCCATGTTATAGTTATTTATAGAGCTATGATGTTTACGTCAATTGTATTTTGTCTTTGCATTTTTTTGAGTCCATGTATATAAAAAAAATACAAAACGATTTGTGTTTCTTTTGTGTAGTAGTTTTACACATTTTGTGTGGCATATTGGTGTGTTTGAAACCCAGTCATTCCATGTTTTCCATGTGGCTAGTACATTTGAGTACAGTTTAAAATCATTTGGATTGCTTCTTAATCATGCCTTATCATGGAGTCGTTCTTATCTAGTTTTTCTTAATGGATTCATCTATGTATATGCCTCTGCACACACTTTCACGAGATCTTTTAGAATTTAATATCTATTTTATGTTTGATCTAAGTGATGTGTTCTCCTATCAATCACGTCAAATACATATCTTTATATCTAGGGAATTTGTGCATGCAACAACCATTGCACGTGAGGATGCTCTTAGGTTTTAAAAAAGTAAAAGTGTGCAATGGGAAAGGTTATTAAGGGAATAAAACTCCTGCACATGTTAGGCAACTATTAGCACGATCCTTTTGAAAAAAAAGGAAAAAATATATATGATTAGGCCAAAATTTTAAATATTGACCATCATCAATAATGATATCCTCAAATGAGCAAAAAATTTAACATTTGTATTTGTGAGGGTGTTATAATTTGAAGATCAATGGGTTTGTACAATTTGTCGTAATTCATCCTTAATGTTTGATGCTATTAATTTGAGAATCATCAATATTTTTTTAGGATTGTGTGCATTTAGATTGTTTTGTCAGTTTAAGTGTACTTTATTTATTACATGAGGCTAAATCTATGTTTGAGAAATTAAGACTATCAAATTCGAACTCCTTGAACATATTTATCACTTTCAATTAAGATTTTTTTGAGTGTTTTGGAAATATTCCTTTTGAGTTTATTTATCACTTTACACTGAGACCGTTTTGAGTGTTTGGGACATATTTCTTATCGTTCTACTTCACACCCCTACACTCAATGTCATATTTTTTAGATACATATTTATGTCATACGAGTGTGGAAAACTTTGTGTCGTGTGTCTAAATACCTATACATACTATGTCTATAGGGTTATATGTTTATATATATATATATATATATATATATATATATATATATAGTATTTGTTTGAGTCTTCGCATGTACTTAAACCATGTTCTTCATTATTTCATCTTTTGGATTATTTGTAATTGTGTTATTGTGTGTTCATGCCACTTCATTTCACATTACATGATATGATTTTTTCTCTTGAAGATCACATTTGCTTCATATTATGCACTTTATTTTTTATTTATTCCGGAAAAAAAAAGAAATTTAGATTAAAATGGAGGGATTTTATCCGAATTTTTTTTTCTAACAATGTTACATATTTCATATTCTCTATGCATTTGAAATATGTGTTAAGTGTGAAGGTTTATGCTTCAATGCGGCAAAGTTTCACAAGTTCAAAGATTCTCAATAAATTGAGTCGATCAAGTGTTTCTTATGTCTTTTTCCTTTGGGGTTTGGAGTTTGGGATTTGGGGATTGGGCATTAAAGTTTGACGGCCTACTTTTTGTTTTTGTTTTTTTCCTGGAATTGCCAAAGCGGGAGATTTGTAAGGATAAATTTTGTCATGTATGAAATGAATGTTTAAATTTATATAATTGACTTTATTCCTTCGAAAAAAATCGTTTGAGTCATAGGTTAGGTGTTTTCTATTTGTACCTTCAAGCCTGTGTAATGAAGATGTGAAGCGGCCCTCGTAAAGCCACATTAAATTCATGTTGAGTTTACATCTTCATCTTCGGATCTCAAAAAGTTATAACAAATTAATATGTTGATCGTTGATTTTCTATTTGGGTATTTTTATTGGTATTGAGGTTATTTTACGAAAAAGTTAATTTTAAAAAATCTACTTTCATTTTCAAAAGTCGTTCTAACGAGATGTGTGATCTCATCCGAAAAGATTTATTTTTTGTTTGAACGAGATTAACATATGGCTCGAATGAGATTCTCATGATCTTCAAATGATTACTTACCATTCGCCTTTTAAATTTGTGATTAGAAGCTCATTTAATTCCCATTCTAACAACTTTATGATTTTCGTTCGAATGAGAAGCTAATGCCATGCGAATGTGACCTCGATTTTGTTTGAACGACATTAGAAAATGTGCCTTGTTTTTTATGCTATTAGTTTTACATAATTTTTAACATAAATATGGGCAGAGGTAGCTCAGTTTCGCAAGGATTTTTTTAAAGAAAAACTATAGCCTCATATATACTTGTTTATGAGATCCTATAATTATGACATTGTTCTTCGTAGAGATCTCATGTTTTGAGATACAATGAAGTTTACTCTTCATTTGTTCGAGTTGGTTTGGCATGGTGAATTCTGCATTATTGTGTGATGGAGACTAGTCCAGAAATCAGTGGATAGCAAGACGTAGGAGAACTGAATTCTGTACCATTGGAAATTCCAATGATTGTTGTGAATAAGGTTTAAGGAGCGAAGATTGCATCAGGCTTGAAAAGAGTCGATTCAGTGAGTAAGTAGTTTCTTGTCCTTATATAAACCTTATATCATAGTGGACTTGTGTAGGCAATGATGTGTGTAATTGAAAACCATAGCATCCAAGTGAAAAAGTCTACATCATCATGTCGTGTTTCATTCCACATTTCGTCCTCAAAATTCATGGATCTTATGAGGTATGAATGCGTATTAATTTTTAACCTTGGAATTTCATTTGAGTGTTGTTTTTAAAATGATGTTTGAGGCCATTTTACATAAAATATTTTTTAAAGAAAAATTATTTTTTTAACAAGATCGTTCGAACGAGGTTTTAACTCTATTCAAACGAAAGTACATAGTTCGTTCGAACGACATTCCTTCCTAGTTCAAACGAGTTTCATCCTTTCGAGTATCAAACGAATTTTATCTGACTTATGGAAGATTTTTGTTCGAAGGTCGTTTAAAGTTAATTTAAATGAGATATGGAAGGTCGTTAGAACAAGTTCAATTTTAGTTCGAACAATATTTGCAATCTTGTTCAAATGACCCTCAATTTTTGTTCGAACGAGATTCCTCATTTTTTATTCCGCTTCGATCTTTGAGTTTTCTATAAATAGGAGTGGTAGAAACATTTTCATAAAGAGGTCTTTGAGAAAATACATCCTAAGAAGTTATATTGTTCCTTTAAACTCTAGTTTACAACCAAACACTTTGAGATCCAAGTTTCATCTCTATGTACTTTAAGATCTCCGTCTTGAAAAATAAGGTTATATTCTTTATATTTCTGAATATTGTTTCGTATGGTAGACTCCGTACTTGTTGTGGTTTAAATGAGATGAGACTGAATCGATGGATACCGAGGCCTTTGTGGACTCACACGTTGTGGGAGTGCATAGGTGGACTCCTACGTGTCATTGTGCAGAATGTCGAAAGAGATAATACGCATCAAGTCTTGAAGGAGTCGAGTCAGTTGTGTAAGTATTTTGTCGTGTCCTTATGTAATTCTTGACATAGTGAATATGCATGGCTGGTCAATCCGAGATTTTTTTGCATTTGGGTTTTCCTCGTACATCGGACATTGTGGTTGATTGATTTGTTTTATCCTTTCTATCACATAGAGGCTTGTTTAAGAGTAAAATATTAATTTTTTATCACAACAATCTATTGAACAGGTGCAAGTTTTAATTGGGTTAACTGTTTAAGTTTAATTTAATTTGAAAATTTAAAAATTAATAATTGTTGTTTGCTTTTTGGACCATCCATATTAGACCCTTGGATTTTTCACATTGGTATCAGAGTTGGTGTCTATAAGTATCTTAGGCATGAATTCTGGTTTTCATACGGAGTTTCGGTCATTTTCTAGGCCTCCTTTGTTTGATGGGTTTAATGATGCATACTGAAAAGCGCGTACTAAATCATCACTTAAGTCCATAGATGAGCGGGTATGTTAGCTATTATTAATGGTGGACCCTACCCACGACTTTAGTAGGTGAACATCGTTTCCCTAAACCCCTAGAAAACTGGAGTGAGGATGAGCACTAGTTGAGTAATTACAATTCTAGGGGTTTGAATGCGTTGTTTTGGATGTCACACTAGTGGAGTTCCGTTGTATGATGACATGTAAAACGTCTAAAGAGTCTTGGGACAAACTCTAACTTACTCATGAGGGGAATAGTGAGGTTAATGCTTCTAAAATCCAGAACCACACCACTCAGTTTGAGACCATTAGGGTGGAGGAGAGAGAAACCTTTGATGAGTTTCATGCGATACTGTCTGATATCGTTAACTCGTCTATTAACTTGGGAAAGAGAATACTCGATACCAGAGTTCTCAAGAAAATCTTAAGGTATTTACCTGAAAGATTTAATCCCAAAGTGGCTATCTTAAATTCTTTGGGTACTATTGACTCTACGAAACCCAAAAATCTTGTGGGTGGCCTTCAAGACCTCTAAATGTTTTCTTCCAAAGACAACGAAAGATAAGGGCATTGTTTAAAAGATCGAAAGGAGGAAACACCGATTTTATATGAAGAGTGTGACATCAATTCTGATGATATGGCCATATTTACGAAGAAATTTAAGAAATTTCTTAAATTTGAAAAACAATCAAAAGTTGATGAAAATAAGTTTGAGCATAACAAGTTTAACAAGGCTATAAAATTACCTAAGAATTGTAATGATAATTTTAAAAAGGATGATTTGGATAGATGTTTTGGGTGTGAGGGTTATAACCATAGAGCAGTTGAGTGTCTCACTAAGCTAAGGAAGGAAGCTAAGAAGCTGAACTCATACAATGCTACCCTTACTGATAGTGAATCGGTAGAGGAACCGATTCCCCCATTGAGCATAATTGCACTCTGTTCACGTCCCAATCATATGAGCCTAAACGAAAAGTATTATGATGAAGATAATTTTTTGCATGACATTTCTGAGGCCAAGTTTTGTTAATCCCGTGTGAGTGGTGAAGAGAATAAGGAAGAAGAAGATGAGGAGATTGAGCTTCAAGTTACCTTTAGGGATTTATACATCGAGTCATTAAAGTTGAAAAGGGCAAACTTGAAGTTAGAAGCTAGGCTGAAAGAATGTGCCATGGGTAATAATGATTCGAAATTGATTAATGATTTGAGGGAACGTGAGAAGAATCTTAGGGAGAAGCTTGCTTTTATTGAGGGGCAGTGTGATAACCTTCAGGGATTGATGGAGATTTTGAAGAATGACTCCATTATTTATTATGAATCTCTTCGTTTGCTCGAATCTAGGATTGAGGAGTTACATGAGAGACTTAGAGACTAGAGCAATGTAAAATTTGATTTGGAATATAGGTCAAAAAAGTTGGATGATATGTTAGGCACCGTCCAAATCAAAAATAATAATTTTGGAATTGTCTTAGATGATCCAGATGCTTCTGCTACTAAAGATAATACCAACCATTTGATAAGGTCAACCAAAGACAAGTACGTTAGAAAAGGTTAACCCTTAGGCAACATTCCTCGTTGTGTCTACTTATGAACACATTGTGATAGGAAAGGTCACCTTAGGCATTTTTTCTTTGAACTTAGAAAAGGTCCTAGGAACTCTAAGACTAACTCACCGAGGTTAAGAGAACCCAAGAGAGTCACGTTACACCTATGTGGGTTAGGAAATTATTTAGAAGCTTTAAACATTAGGCATGTTAATTCTCACATGCTTGTATATGATTCTTCTCATGTTAAATCTAATGGTTGATTGTGTTTACATGTTTTCATACACTAACGTTCGTGCTTCATAATATATGGTATTTCTAGTTGTATGATGTCTTATCTTTTGTATTTTTATTTTTCATTTATTATGTCTTATTAGGAAAAATCCTACAAAAAATATTTGTATTTTGAGTTTTTTTTTTAATTGGTGTTATTTTTGAAAAAATGCTTAAAAATTTAAAAGGCTTTTTATTTTTGTGTATTTTGATTTTACACATTTTGTGTGGCATATTGGTGAGTTTGATTCCCCCTCCATGTATCCATGTGGCTAGGAAATTTGATTGTGATTTTAATGCTTGGGATTGTTCTTAATCATGCTTGCATGGCGTAGTTCGAATTTGATTTGCTTAATGGATTCACATTACATATGTATCCGCACAAACTTTGCACGATCTCTTTTGGATTTCAACTACCTATGTTACATGAGCTAAGTGAGGTGTTCTCCTATCAATCTTGTCATTTAAATATCTTTTTTACGATGGAGGATTTGTGCATGTAAGAACCATTACCCAAGAGTTTGTGTTTATTTAATAAGCATGAGGGTGAAATGGGAAAGGGCTATGAATGGAGAAATCTTCCTTGCATAAAAGGCCAACATTGGCAAGAGCCTAAAACATAGAGAGGCAAATACAAAAGAAAAAATGGCAAGGCCAATTTTTTTATTTGATGCTTAAGAATTGATATCTTTAAAAGAAAAAAGAGAGAAAAATTATATATACTTTTTTAGGGTGTTAAGTTGAAGATCAATGGGTTGTCACAATGAGTCTTAATTATGATTAATTGTTTGATACTATTGATCTGAGAAGCATCAATATTTTCTAGCCTAGTATGCATTGTGTATGTTTGTCCTTTATGAGTCTTTTATTTGCTACTTGAGGATAAATCGAAGTTGATAAATTTTTTTGGTCAAATAGAACTCCTTGGACATATTTTGAATGATTGGGTCATGTTTACTTTGTTTCTAGTTCACACCCCTTCACTCCATACCACTTTTGTTTAGACACGTCGATATTATACGATTGTTAAAAACTTATGTGTTTTGTGTCTTTTGTGGTGTTTATATATATATATATATATATATATATATATACATACTTGTGAATTACTTCTATCTTTGCATATGTATATATATGGTATGCTTTTATTTTTAGTCCTGGAGTTTACATTTAATCCACGCTTGGTTTATACTTAATCGTTGATTCAAATTGGCATGTTTTATGATCATAGTGATATCTTTTGTTTCATGTTTTCACTAGAATCTTATGCTTCAATTTTTGCATAAAAATTAGTATCATATGTTTCATTATTTGGATTATTTGCACTTGTGTTGCTGAGTTATTTGTCGTTGCTTGTTTCACTTCACATCATCATATGATTTTACTTTCTTTCCTTTTATTCTTTCGTGTGTTATATTTAAGGGGAGTTTATCTATATTATGCACCTTATTCTTTCTATAATCCTGAACAAAAAGGGAGGAGAAATGATATCTAACTATTTAACTAGGTGGAGAAACTTTTTACCTTAGGGGAAGTGTGCTATCGTAGGTAGATATTGGGGAACAAAGGGGGAGGGCTTTTCAATTGCATTTTATATTGTTATATATTCAAGTTGCCTTTTAAAGGTGTGTTTAAGTGTACAATTTTACAACAATGCAGAAAAATGTTACAAGAGCAAAGTTGCTCAACATTTGAGTCTGTCAAATGTCTGTACTATTTTTTCCTTTTAGGGTTGGAATTGAGTCTTTAGATAAACTTGATGGCCCATAGGTTTTTGTTTTGGAGTTTGGTCCCGAAATCGCCAAAGGGATATATTTGTAATGACAAATTTCTAATTGAGTCAATTTGTATGTAATTGGCTTCATTCCATTTGGATAAAACCATTTGAGTCATAGGATAGGTATTGCCTTGGTTTATCCTTCAAAGCCTATAACGTGTGTTATTGAAGACCATAGCAGCCAAGTGAAAGAGTCTACATCACCGTGTCATTTTTTGTGCATTGTTTTGTCTTCAATATCCATGGATCTCGTGAATGCGTATTGATTTTGATCCTTGGAATTTCATTTAGGTGTTATTTTTAAAATATTTTTTGAGGCCCTTTTACATAAAATGTTTTTTAAAGAAAAAATGTTTTTAAGGTCGTCCGAATGAGGTTTTAACTCTGTTCAAATGAAAATACATAGTTCGTTTGAACGAAAAGCCTACCTAGTTGAAATGAGTTTCATCCTTTCGTTCGAACGAACATCAAATAAAATGAAACGAATGTTATCTGACTTATAGAAGATTTTCACTCTAAGATCATTTGACGTTTATTCAAATGAGATCTGGCAGGTCGTTTGAATTAGTTTAGTTTTGGTTTGAACAACATATGCCATCTCGTTCGAAAGACCCTTTATTTTCGTTCGAACAAGCTACTTCGTTTTTTACGCCGCCTCGAATTTTGAGTTTTCTATAAATAGGAGTGTTGGCAACAGTTTTCATGAAGAGGTCATTGTGAAAATTCTTTACAAGAAGTTATCATGTGCCTCCAAAGCCTATTTTACACCCAAACACTTTGAGATCCAAGTTTTATCTCTATATGCTCTGAGATCTCCACTTTTTGCACCAAGGTTTATACTCTTCATATTGTTGAGCATTGTTTCGTTCGGTGGAATCCATGTTTTTTGTGGTTTAAATGCAGTGGACTCCGTATTTGTGACGGTTTGTTGAGCTTGGATCGGTAGATATCGAGGCATGTGTGGACTCACACGTTGTGGCAGTGCGTAAGTGGACTCATATGTGTCGCTTTTATGAAGGTCGAATGAGAAAAGATGAATCAAGGCTTGAAGGAGTCGAGCCAGTTGTGTAAGTCTTCAATCGTGTCCTTGTGTAATTCCTAACATAGTGAATTTGTGTGGCTAGATCGTTTGAGGTTTTTCACATTTGGATTTTTTTCGTACATCGGGTGTTGCGCTTGATTGATTTATTTCATCCTTGCTAGCACCTAGATGCATGTTTTAGGGTAAGATAAAATTGATTAATTGTTTATCACAACAATCGATTTAACTGTTGCAAGTTTTAATTAGGTTAAGTGTTTAAGTTTAATTTAATTTTTAAAAAAATTAAAAATTGGTGCTTTCTTTTCGGACAATCCATATAAGATTATTGCCTTTTTCAAAATGTTTCCTATTTTATCAATCGAATTGTCACCATAAAAAAGGGGGAGATAGTGAACCTAAGAAATCTCAAAAGAACAAAAAAATATCTTTTAATGGCAACAAATTTAATAAATAAAATACGAACATCACTATTGTCACTCAAATGTTCATAAGTTCATTGCATTATACTCAAAGCATGAAATTTTTATGATAATGAAAGAAAACATCATTCTTGCCAAAAAAAACTATTCAATGGATATATTACATCTTCCATAAGGTTCATATTCAATCTCAAAGAAGATATCAAAGAACAAGCAAGATCACAACAAGGCAACGTTCTCATCACTCAGGTTCCAACAGATACGCAAAGTTCCATCAACATGAAACAAACTTCAAAAGATATAAGAAGACTTTGAGTGGTTTAGGAATTATTGTAAAGGGGTTTGTAAATTTAGGACCTATTGTAATATGTATTTTGCAAATAGGACAACAAACATTTTATTTATAGTTTTAGTCCCTATTTTTGAATAAAGCCGCTGGCGCGGACCCATATTCATAAAACGTCAACCAATCACAGCATGACACGTGTCCCTTTAATTTGAAAATAGGAACTAAAAATGGAAACGAAATGTTTATTGTCCTATATCCATAATCAAAATTATTTTAAGTCCTAAAATTACATAATCTATATTGTATAAATGTGTATTTTTCTATTGACTCTTTTTTTATCGCCTTAAACTCACATAAATACTCACAACACTTACTACACATTTCAAAAAAAAAAATAATTAAATTACATCAAAATGAACTGTTTCAGTCGACTAAAACTGTATCTATGGACAAAAAACAATTACAGTTGCTATAAGATTGTTTTACTAAACTTCTAAGAGGTTTAGTCGACTAAACCATTATTAATTCGACTAAGCTACTTTATATTCGACTGAACATGAGTAAACGAGAGTATGACAGCAAGTTTTTTGGAAACCACAAAAGCATCTTTTTCTCAACAACTCATAACGACTAGTTTTCTTTCCCACACCATAAATACTTACCTAAAAATGATTTTCACACACAATAGTTCATAAATCATACCAAAATAACAAAACTCCACTACAACACTTATGTCAAAGATTCATTGAGATTTAAAAAAAAAAAGGGGGGAAATTTTCACACTACAAAATGAGTCATTAGTTTTAAAATCAATAGAGGATTACATTTCCAGATAGAGAAGTTATTATTCGATCAAAATATTTCCTTAGAATAATAACCTTCTCTTTATCTTTTTATTTTGTGGTGTAAACTTCATCGTATAGTTCAGGTCGGTAGTGCATTTATATGAGAAGTTGAGGAATGATTTCTTAAACTTAGTCGTGCTCTCTAGGCAAAGATAAGGGACGTCTTGTTGGTTGCACTTGCAAGGAGTGTAATATCCTTATAAGGTGCTTTCTCCACCTTAATGAGCAGAAAATAGGGAAGTTGTCGACTGTCATCTCGACGTGGGTGAAGACCAGGGCAAACCATGTATCATATTATTTCTTGGTTAATTATTTACCTTCATTTAAATTAAATATTCCAACCAAGAAAAGTGAAATGTTTTAATTTGTCATTAATTTATAAAAACCCAATTCACACCCACACCCACCCCCACCCCCCTCTTGGGATATTTCCTGGCCAACATCTTAGAGTGCTTGTTTCTAATCTCTCTTGTTTTCATCTTTCTCGTTCTTGTTTATCAATACCATTACATATTTATTATATCCAGGGCCATGATTAGTGGACGGTTTTGCCTAACAAATGGTTACACACAAGCTGTTTGGCAAAAGCCCAAAATGTTATTTGCGTACCAAACTACCAGTGTTTGAGTTTCTTAGGCTATTCAATCATAAGAGGAATAGTGCTTCAAAAGTTTCGTGGAGAGATTTAATGGTAATGGTTTACTCACTCTTAATAATTTAGAGTAAAGGCCATGCTTGTTCAACATGGAATTTTTACAGGAATTAATGGAAGAATGGAAGTTGGAGAAACATAGAATAGATGGACAAACATATAAGATGCAATTGCTAGACCATATTGTAATTGGAAACATTGTGATAGCCAATTGTAAGGTCTATTGGTATGGATCGATTTTCACCTCTAAAAAAGAGATTATCAGGGATCTAATCATAGAAAGACTACATATTAAGCATAGATGAAAATGAGTCATTTCTTGCTTCTATATTTGAACAAATATGGTGATGGCTCGAGAAGCATCTCAAAAAGGTAGCAATATTATGGTAAAATTTTGGGGATATTCTCCTAATTTTTAAAAGTGATGAATCCCTAAGGCAATGGTGCTTAGTTGTAAAGGAGTTCATATTTCACACTCTCAATACATTCTCATAGTCATTAGGTTTGATCTCAATGATTTATTGGGGTAGAGGTGAAAGTGTATGGGAGGTCTTTCGACGCTCTCATGTACATCCAATGAGAATGGTTTATATTTCCACGATATACAATGTGGTGAGAGGAATAAACAAGGGGTTTGATCGAGATCCGTCTTCAGAGTTAATGAGTAAATTCTAATAGTTACAGCTATATCGTGCGTTGCAAGGTGTAATGAGTATAATTGCAAGGAGACGTGTATACTCTAAGGGAAATTTTCACAGATTTGGATCTTTTGAGGTGGTTTGGAACTATGTAGGATATGTGTAGATGAAACAAGGTCGATCGTGGACCTTTTGGTTAGCATACAAAATAGGGAAATTTGGCACGAGGAATTATCATAATTCTCGTCAAGTAAAGTCTTAGTAATGTGGTGTTTCTTGCCTAGGCGAACATTTGTGGGGTTTTTTGCTCGAAAGTCCAGTTCTAGAATTTTTCAATGGTATCTTGCGAACATTCACTACATACTAAGAGTTTGCTGGGAGGTTTGTTGGTCATGTAGATTATGCATTTATTTGGGTTTCTGGGGAGGTTGGAATTTGCAGGCACCGAAAAATTATTTTGAAGCAGATAACATTTTGCAGCGAAGAGATCGTGAACTGACAACCAACAAATGTGACACTTGGGTTTAAATGAGGGTAACACTTTGTTGCAGCAAACTGGTCACGAAATGGTAACCGACTATTGCGATAGCTCGGTTTGACTAGGGGTAATTAAGGAGTTTTTACACAAGCTTCTCAATAAGTATAAAAGATTATTTTGGGTCATTTGATCTACGTTTTTAGCTTACTAGGAGGCAAGAGAGTGATGTGATGCTCTTGTTCATAAGGGGTCCTTTTGGGGTGAGAGGTGGCAGATTTTTCCTTCTAACCCATGATTATTGCACAAAAGTGTAAGACAGTTGTGTGTTACATTTATTGAGAATGTGATACACACACACACACACACACATATATATATATATATATATATATATATAGAGAGAGAGAGAGAGAGAGAGAACGATCTCATGAGGTCTCAGTTTCAGGACCCTGAATGCGGACCATTTTTTTGAAATATTTAAAAAAAATTGGGCTGATTTTTTTATGATTTTTAAACATTTCAGTACGACCATAAAAAAATTAGCTCAATAATTTTTTTTGCTATTTTTTAAAAAAATCGGTCAAACTTTGTCAGTTTTTAAGTTATTTTTATGTTGTTAAAAAGTGACAAAGTTTGACCGATTTTTTTAAAATAGCAAAAAATTCATTTTCAGATGTTTTTTTATGGTCATGATGAAATGTTTGAAAACCATAAAAAAAATTAGCCCAAAAATATTTTTTTACTATGTTATCAAAATTGGTCTGCGCCAACAGTATGCAAACTGAGGTCCTCATGAGATCCGCCATATATATATATATATGCGATGGGTTACATGGGGAGCAGAATATGGAAAGCATTTTTTTAATAATTATACAGCGGATGAGTATATGGAAAGCATTTTTTTAATAAGTATAGCATTAACTGAAAAGTACTCACAAGGGGAGGAATCATGGCAAGCACTTGTAAGCATGAGATTGAGGATGTTCCATGATTATAACTTTGATTCGGTTTGGGGGATAGTTGGTGTACAATGTTTATTCGGATTTTGATTAGCGGAGTAAAGTTTATGTGATTCATCCCTCTTTTATTCTTCAATTTTACCTGTAATTTATTCATATATAATACAATTAAGCCTATGGATGGATGTAACCAAATAGGTGAACCATATATATCTTAGTGTACTTATTCTTCTCTCTTAATCATTTTTATCATTTCTTGATTACATTCAAGGTCGTGGTCAGTGAGTGGTAGGCTCAACACCACTCCAGCCATTACTTTAAAATTAAAGATCAAGGTTAACTCACTTTAGAATATGTAAATTTTAAGGTTTTTTTTACTTAATCCCTTAAGATAAAGATGTACTCATGCATAATATGGGGTCATGGTTAGTGGGAGGTTGGATCATTGCAACTTAAACTCTTATTTCAAAGTTAAAGGTCAAGATCAATTCAATTTAAAATATATAAATTTTATGGGTTCCTTTTTACTTAGCACCTTAAGATAATGCCTTATTGACATTGAGGGGGTAATGTCCTAAACACACCATAATCTCAGGGGTTAAGTTAAAAATACATATATTCTAAATGAAATTAATCTTGAAAGCAATGTGAATCTGTGGAGCCACTATGTATTGATTTTATATATATCGGCTTCACAAATTCTACCTGGTTCTCTATATCAATCCAATGTATATATTAAAAACTAAAAAGAAAAATATGATTCACTACTTTGAAAATCCACAAAAGGCAATTACTAGGGTGAAAGTGATGAAATGGTTCCTAAAAGGTGGGGATAAAAGCTTCAAACTCTTATAATAGGTTCATAACGCCCACCGTACAGAAAACATGTCGGGTCTATTAGTATATAAAAGTCAAACCAAAGGGTAGACAATTTTACAGCAATTATTAAGAGTTTCTACTATATCTATATGATCATTTTTAGGGTAATACTACATGGACCCCCATTTTGTACCCTATAATAAGACAAGGCAATAACAAGTTGTACTCTATGCCCTAGCGGGACTCACAACAACAAGGTATAAGCATTTAAAGCAGAGGGTATGAATGGGGGTACACAATGGGGGTACACATAATTTTATTGTAATTTTTAAGATAAATAGAGAAAAGGGGAAGTATGTAATTAAATCAATTGGGGATTTTGGGGCCAAGTCCCTAACGTACAAATACTTTATTGATGAACTGATGTTTTTCATATGTCAATATGCAATCCCAAACGCACGAAGACATTATTTACAAGTGACGTTGATATTTTACTCCAACGGTTGATATTTTACGGAGGATTTTATTTCAACCCCCTTATTTTTTCTACCCAACCCACTTTTATTAAACCCCTAATTTTGTGCTTGCTTTCCATTTACCCACCCCACTACATGGGGGTGGTGTAAAATAAAAACTAAACATACATACTCACTCGTTGTGTTATGATTTCGTCCCCCACATGACATCCAACCTCTTTATACATCTATTGCTTACCAATTCACACTTGTGAATGAGAGAGGTGAGAAACCAAGTAAGCATGTACATATGCGGATACAAAATTTAGAACATATGTTCCTCTTCGATAAACTGTGAAAAGAACTATTATTCAATTTTAATATCAAGTGCCAATAGAAATTGTAAATACTTCTTTTCTTTTTACTTTTTTTTTTTAAAAAAAAAAAGCAAAAGGGTTGACAATTGTGGCTTCATCTAATTGGCAGTTGAGCTTGTAATGAAGTCTTTTCCTCACACTCTTGTCAAATTTGAAAATAAACACCTAAGTTTGCATCCAGAATGAGAATGTAAATACATAATCCATCTATATATCAAGGACGGTAGCCTTTACTTGCATCGCCATGTTCATGGTAATCTTCAATCGTTGATTTTCCTAAGAAGTTAAAGGTTTCTATCTAGGATTTTTAACAGAGCTATGAATCATTAGGGGCGGTCAAATTTGATTGGATAAACGTACTCAACCATAACATATATGACCCAGGTGGGTGGATAAATTAAATGGGTGGGAATATAACCTCCCTATTTTGCAGGGGCTTCACATTAACGTTCAATTAAATAGAGAGATGACACTAAAGTCTCAACACACGAACTTGTTGGATATTGGCTATAATGTTCAGCTCATTTGGTCAACCTTTGGAGTTAATTTTATATGGGGACACATATGTCAAAAGTGACTTGTCTTAATACCAATGCTTTCATTGTCGAAAGGAGATTAATTTGGTATATTCATTTGTTCAAAACAGTGAAGTAATGAATGAGAAATATGGACTTCAAATGATCCATTTGAGTTTAATGTTATTGAGTTAAGTGGCTTTGTCCCACATCGGAAAAGTGGTGGGATAACTTGGGATTGATATACCTAACTTATGGGACTAAGGCTTGGATATCTTGGGGTATCCCAACTCTTTGGAGGAGAGATAGCCCACACTATTCACGTATTGGGGGTGGGCCTTAGTCCCACACGCACGCCGTCTCCGTCAAACGGCCCGGGCCGTGGATCATGGGTCGTGGCTTTAAAATTATTTTTGGGCCAAAATATATTTTCCCAAAACGAATAAATTAATTACGAATTAATTAATTATTTACGCATAAATTAAAAATGCTATCGTTTTAATTTTTTAATTAAAAAACGTTAAGTAAATAAAGAGATGCGACCGTTCCAACAGTCGCATCCTTTGCTAGAAAAAGCCACAGACTTGCGCACCTTCACCAACTATATAATGGACCCATTGTAGTCAAACATAAAAAAATTCTACCTGAATTCCCTACTCTTGTCTTTTGCTCCCTTCGTTCTGTTTGAGAGAAAGTTTCCATTGTTGGTTCGTGGGACTATCACAGTGAAGTGCTTCTTACAACAGTCGGTGATCCTTTCATCCTAAGGGGAGATAGTAAAACTTTTAACTCAGATCAAATTTCTTCAAGTTATTGTTTCAATCACGTACTGTATGTTCTCTATTTTCTTACTATTTACTGCAATTTTGATTACTTAGTTAATTTTAATTATTGTATATTTATTCAGTGAATTTAATTATTCTTAACCCGAAAAGCAACAATCTTAAGACATAATGGTTTTTTTGTTTCCGTGTTGTTTCTCACTAAATAAATTGTTTTTCAGATCTGGAATTTTCAAAAACTACAACTTACTTTGGTAAATTTTATCTATTTTAATATATACAGAAACGTCTTCACCTTATCTATTTGCTTGCATAATCTTATTTCTGTAATTTACATATTCTCTACATTTCATTAGTTGGTTTTACATTATTTTATAACAAAATAATGGCTACTGAATCCTCTGAAAATGTGTTATCCACTCCTCAAACCGATTTGTCGGTTAGTGTTCATACTACTGTTCCTACTCATTTAACTCAAGGAGAAAAATCCGAAAAGCTTAATGGTATTGATTTCGAACGTTGGCAATAAAAGATATTGTTCTATTTAAGTACCATTAATATTGCGAGGTTTATCAGTGAGGATACTCCCATGGTTAATGGAAATGAAACGGATCAGACGACTTTGCTAGCCGTGGAAGCATGGAAGCATTCAGATTTTATTTGCAAAACATATATCCTTAACGGATTGGAGAATATACTTTATAATGTCTATAGTCCAATCAAAATCACTAAATTGTTATGGGAGTCTTTGGATAAAAAATATAAAACCAAGGAAGTCGGCATGAAAAAATTCATGATCAATAGATTTCTCAAGTATAAAATGGTGAATTCAAAGAATGTCATAAGCCAAGTCCAAGAGCTTCAATTAATTTTTCAAGAAATAATTCCTAAAAATATTGTCATAAGTGAAACATTTCAAGTTGCTGCCATAATTGAAAAATTACACCTTTCTTATAAAGATTTCAAAAATTACCTGAAGCATAAACGAAAAGAAATGGGACTTGAAGATTTAATTGTTCAGGTAAGGATACAAGAAGATAACCGTAAATATGAAATGAAAAACGATAACCATGCTATGTCGGCAATACTAAATATTATTAAGGATTGACACAAATTCAATAAAAAGAGGAAGCACAAAAATGAAGGCACAAGTCAACAAGGTGGTGCTAAAAAGATCAACGAAAAATGTTTTAATTGCAACAAAGAAGGTTATAGGGCTACGGATTGTCGCAAGACAAAAAGGCAAGAGAACTTCAAGAAGAAATCACCACAAGCCAACATGACAGAAGTTGAGGCATTGTGTGATGATGTTTTCAACGTGTCTCTCTCTATAGTTGTATCTGAAGTAAATTTGGTAGGTAACACCAAAGAGTAATGGGTTGATACCGGCGCTACACGTTATGTATGTTTCGATAAAAGTTTGTTCATAACCTACCAACCAATTGCAAATGGAGAACAACCATTCATGGGAAACTCCTCCACCTCGAAGGTTGAAGGTCAAGGCAAAGTCGTGTTGAAAATGACTTTGGGGAAGCAGCTTGTGCTCAACGATGTATTGCATTGGCTAGAAATTAGGAAGAACCTTGTCTCCAGTTCCATGCTAAGAAAGAAAGGGTTTAAGCTTGTCTTTGTTAGAGACAAATTTGTGCCATGCAAGGATGGAATATATGTAAGGAAATGATACTTGTATGATGGGATGTTCAAAATGACGTCATGACTGTTGTACCTAAAGATAACTATGATAATAATATGATATCTTCTGCTTATATGCTCGAGTCTATGGATATGTGGCATGGTCGATTAGGACATGTTAATTATCATATTTAGAGTAAATTAATTCATTTAGTATTAATTCCAAAATTTAACATTAACTCAAATCATATATGTGAAACGTGTGTGGAAGCTATATTAATTAAGTCACTAGAATTAGTTCACATCGATATATGAGATTTGAAATTTATTCAAACTAGAGGCAGAAAAAAATACTTCATAACCTTTGTGGATGATTGTACTATATATTGTTATGTCTACTTATCAAGAAGCAAAGATGAAGCGACTGAAGCTTTTAAGCAATACACGATAGAATTTGAGAATCAACTTGGTAAAAAGATTAAAAAAATTAAGAGGCAATAGAGGTGGTGAATATGAGTCTCTTTTTAAGGAAATATATTTAGAGAATGACGTTATTTCACCAAACTATCGATCCTTACTCTCCTCAATCCAATGGGATTCCAGAACGAAAAAACTAAACTTTAAAAGAAATGATGAATGCAATGTCAATAAGTTCAGGTTTACCCCAAAACATGTTGGGGGGGGGGGGGGGGGGCATTGCTTCGACTAACTACATTCTCAACAAGTTGATTCATAAGAAAACGAATAAGATACCCTATGAATTGTGGAAAGGGCGCAAGCCTTCCTACAAATACTTAAAAGTGTGGGGTGTCTTGCAAAAGTACTAGTTTCTGAACCTAAAAAGGTGAAAATTGGTCCCAAGACAATTGATTGCATATTCATTGGTATGCAAATAACAGTAGTGAATATCGATTCCTTGTGCATAAGTTTGACATTCCTGAAATTCATGAAAATACAGTTATAGAATCTAGGAATTCATCATTTTTTGAAAATATCTTTCCTTGTAAGAATGCACAAGAAACAAGTTTTAACAAAAGAATGCTTAAAGTTACAAATAGTGAATCTCAAAATGTCCTTGAGGCAGAACCTAAACGTGGCAAAAGAACTAAGATTTCATAATCTTTCGGTACGAATTTTCTAATGTATATGTTAGAAAGCGAACTTCAAACTGTAAAGGGAGCTTTATCCACTCAGGAAGCTTCATATTGGAAAGAATCTATTAATAGTGAAATTGAATGAATTATGCAAAATCATACATGAGAACTGGTGGACCTACCACTGGGGACAAAACCATTGGGGTTTAAATGGATCTTCAAATGAAAAATGAAAGTTTATGGAACCATTGATAAATATAAGGCTAGACTTATGGATAACGGCTACAAGCAAAAGGAGGGAATAGATTATTTCGACACTTATTCCCCTCTTACAAGGATTACAACCATTAGAACGTTAATTGCAATTGCGACAATACATAAATTGAAAATACACAAAATGGATGTCAAAAAGACATTTTTAAATGGTGAATTAGATGAAGATGTATATATGGAACAACCGGAAGGTTTTAAGTCTCCTGGTAATGAAAGGAAAGTATGTAAACTTGTGAAGTCACTGTACGGGTTAAAACAAGCTCCTAAACGATGTCACCAAAATTTTGACAATGTCATGAAGTCAATTGGTTTCAAAATAAATGAATGTGACAAATATATTTATGTCAATAGTACTCAAGAGGGACATGTGATTGTTTGTCTATATGTAGACGATATGCTAATAATTGGTAATAATAATAACGTTATTAATGCTACTGAACAAATGTTGATTAGTAGATTTGAAATTTAGGACTTGGAATAGCTGATGTATATCTATTAATTAAAATCACTAGAACTTCTCAAGGAATTGTCTTATCTCCATCACATTACATTGAGAAGATACTTCAAAAGTATAATAAATATCATTAAACTCCAGTGAAGACACTTGTAGATCCAAGTCATCACGTCTTTAGAAATAAAGGTGAAAGTTTATCTCAATTAGAGTATTCTCGTATTTTTGGAAATTTGATGTCTTCATTAAACTGTACTCGACCGGATATCGCATTCTTGATTAGTAAGCTTTCGATATACGAATAATCCCGAAAAAGATCATTTGAAAGCCTTGATAAGAGTTCTTTGATACCTTAGATACTCTTTAAAGAATGGGTTGCACTACGAACGATATCCAAATGTACTTAAGGCTATAGCAACGCAAATTGGATATCCGATTCAAATGATTTAAAATCCACAAGTTGATATATATTTACTCTTGGAGGTGCAGTCGTATCTTGAAAATCCTCAAAGCAAACGTGCATTACAAGATCCACTACGGAATCTAAATTGATTGTTTTAGACAAAGCTGGGGAAGAAGTCGAATGGCTTAGAAACTTCTTCGAGGATATTCCAATTTGCCCAAAGCCCATGTCACCTATCATAATACATTGTAACAGTCAATCAGCAATTGCTAGCGTTGAAAATGGTAACTATAATGGTAAGTCACGACATAAACATCGTCGACACCAAACCCTTAGACGATTGCTCTCAAATAGAGTTATTTTTGTTGACTACACAAAGTTAAAGGAAAATATTACGGATCCACCAACTAAAGGTATACCTGGAGAGCAAGTTGCAAGTTCATCAAGTGGAATGCGCTTAAAGCTTGTTAAGTTCTAAAGAGTCGTCTTAATGGAAACCCAACCTAAATGACTGGAGATCCCAAGTAATAAGTTCAAAGGGACAACCTAATTATGATGACTCAGTTAGCATTGAGAAGTAATATACCTTAATTGCTTCCTCCCATTCTGAAGAAAAGTCAGTGCACAAACTGCTGCGTGTATTAGGATATACTATGTTTTTAATGATTTCTATATCTTGAATACAACGATCAAGTGGAGCATTAGCAAAATACTCTTTATAAAAATCACCTATGTGAGTGAGAATAGGTCGCTTCTATGAGAATAACGAGGGGTATTTCTCTAGCACACTCACGAAATCAGGAGGTGTTTACGACCAAAATGGACACAACAATGAGAACCAATAAGATTGGAAAACATTGTGTGAATATTACTGTCTTAGTTTACACAAACGGTCAATCAATTCAAGACGTCACTTTCATTAATTGGCTAGTAAGCTCAATATATCTCACTAGTAAAATATTCAAAGCCACGAGAAATCTTTTTCGATGCAGTATTTTTCCTAGAAAATCTCTCTATTTGCATCTATATTCGTTTGATTCTTCAAATTTTAATTTATGCTGGGGATTGTTGGATATTTGAAATAATTTTCAGCTCATTTGGTCAAACTTTGGAGTCAATTTTATATGGAGCACACATGTCCAAAGTGACATGTTTTAGTACTAATGTGTTCCTTGTCCAAAAGAATTAATTTGGTATACTCATTGGTTCAAAATAGTAAAGTAATGAATGAGAAATTTGAAATTAAAGTGACACATTTGAGTTTAAACTAGTTGGTGTAATTGAGTTAAGTGGATTTGTTCCACATTGAAAAGGTGGTGAGATAACTTGGAGTTGATATACCCAACTTATAAGACTAGGCCTTGGGATGCCTTTGGGTATCTCAACTCTTTGAAAGGGGGATCGCCTACACTAGGCATTATTAAGGGTGGGCCTTAGACCCACGCGCGCGCGCTACCACCGTCCGGAGTGGTCCGTGCTCGGGGCGTGGGTCTTTCTTGGGTAAGTATTAATTTTTTGGACAAAATTTCAATTGGCCTTCGGGTTTTAAAATTATTTTTGGGCCAAAATTTATTTTCTCAAAACGAATTGATTAATTACGGATTGCAGTCCATTTTAAACACCAAAAAATTTCACCCTAATTCCCTACTCTTGCCTTTTGCTCCCTTCGTTCTGTTTGAAAGAAATTTGTCATTGTTGGTTCGTGAGACTATCGCACTGAAGTGCTTCTAGCAACAATCGGTGACCGTTACATCCTGAGAGGCAGACAACCGTTGAATTTGTCATCAGCACCGTAGCGGGGGCATATTTTGTCTTAAGGAGAGATAGTTAAACTTTCAACTTGATCAAATTTCTTCAAGTGATTGTTTCAATCACAGAATGTATATTCTCTGTTTTCTTACTACTTACTGCAATTCTGATTACATAGTTAATTTTAATTACTATTTATTTATTTAGTGAATTTAATTATTCTTAACCCGAAAAACAACAGAGTTTTAGACTAAGTTGACAGTCTGAGAACCTATTGCTAATCTACATTCCAAGATATTTTATCAAATAATTGAAATTGCAAAGGACGACTTAATTTTCAATTTCAAAAGGTAATCAAGAAATTAGCCACGGCATAGATGTTAAGGCTGTGACATTGTCACAACGAAATCGGACACACTTGAAAGATTTCTCAATATTATTGGCATCAAAATCAAAACAATAAAAAGCAATAGAACTGTAATAATAAAGAAAGTTGTATATGTGCAATATATCGGAACTCCTACACATACAATTGGGGAAACACATAAACCTATGTTTGTTTCATTTTGCCAGCAATAACAGAGAAAAAGAACCGTCAGAGATCTCATCACAATTTGTTATCATCACAGTTTCTCCATCTCTGTTACAACTCAATTCTCATTGCAAACACATAAATGTCATGAAATCCATTATGAAATAAAATATGAACATTCCGTAACAACTGCTCCGAATAAATTCCTAATTTTTGAGCCTTGCATTGGATAACATAAAATCCCATAATTATGTAAATCTGCCATGCTAAATACCAATGTGCAAAAGGATAACATTTCCATACAAACTTAATAATCACTATAATGTCATAGGTCAAATTTAATGTACAAAAGGAGGGGAGTTCTAGACATACAACAGCACACTATATACAGATTAGAAGGTCACCTGCCATGAGGAGCTCAAGCTCATAACATGCTCTTAGAAGAAAACATTTGTAATATCATGCATTAGCAGCACAAACTGCCACTGCATTAGTCGTCCCGATTATTAGAAAGAAAATTAGAACATAATAAGTAAAAAGGTAAAACTAGTGAACACAACCACCTTCCAAGGGAATTGAAACATAGAAATATTATGAGTTTACCTCTGCATTGGCCATAGCAGTTTCAGGATGGTAATGAAGCATCTCCTTCCACATCATCTCCCTTATAAATTCTTCTCCTAAATCCTCGTCTATGTCGAGATCAATCGGGACCTGGGCCGGTGGATCAATGCTAGGATCGTACAGGGGAGACATGTAAGGATGTTGGAGTGCTTCAATAACGCTAATCCTCTTCGAAGGGTCAAACACAAGCATCTTCTGTAGGAGATCGATTGCCAAAGGATGGGCATGAGGGTAGAGACGAGAAAAGGGGGTCCCGGGAGAATATGGGAGTGATTTTATAAACTTCCTTGCTTTTGGGTTGTCGATGAATTCAATATCGTTCTCTCTCTGGCTTCCGAGGATGTTGATTATCAGTTTTAGTTGGTTAAGGCACTCGGTACCGGGAAAGATTGGTTTTCGACCGAGAAGCTCAGCAAAAATGCAACCAACGGACCACACATCAATGGAGGTCCCGTAGTTGTCACAGCAGAGGAGGAGCTCCGGGGCTCGGTACCAGCGAGTGACTACATACTCCGTCATGAATGCCTTGCCACTGCTGGTACGTGCAAGCCCGAAATCACATATTTTTAGGTCACAGTTTGCATTGATAAGTAGGTTGCCAGGCTTCAAGTCACGGTGAAGAATGTTTGCCGAGTGAAGATATTTTAGACCTCGAAGCAACTGCACCAGAGCATTTTAAAGAAGAAAAATTAGATTAATGCAGTAAATAAGCAAAATACAAATTATTGTAATGTAATAAACTGTGCTCAACTCCAACAATATATCAATACCATGAAATTAAGATGTCCAAAGTATCTCAAGGACACGAGTAAAGTGATAAAACTATCTAAAGCTGGATGGAATGATATGATGCTTAAGTCTTGATCAGAACAGGTGAAAGAATTAGTATCATTGTTATCCTTGCCTTGTCCCATTCAAATATATTGGCCAGTAAAGGTGAACACACAATACAACGATTTCATCAGGGAAAATGAATACCATATCCATCCACATCATCTCTCTCCCAGAATGTGGAAAATACAATTGACTACTAGCTAGTTGTGGGGGACACAAAGCATGCAACATATATATATATATAATATATAGGGTACATAACAAATCACACAATGGGGGACACCCTGTAATACCCGTAACCGTAATTTCAGAATAAAATATTATGACATATATAAATTTTATAATTTCGGATTTATTTTGAGAAAGAAATTAAATTGGGAGGATTTAAAATTAAACGAGTAAAAATTTTAATTTAAATAAATTTATGGGCGCGTGTCGTCGGAACATAAATAAAATGTCTAAGTGGAATATAAATAATTGGACGCGTTTTAGGAAGCGTTAGAGACTCGGTTTAATGTTTTCAATTTAAAAATGGTCCTGGGTCATTGGTATATATTTTGGGGGACTTTGGGCTTGTTGGGTTATGGATTCGGGTCCGTTTGGGGTTCAAAAGTTGGGTTTTAGGCCCAACTCGGGATTAGTCAATTATTAGTGTTTAAGTGGGGGTAAACCACTCCCCCACTATCATTTGAGAAAACCTAAAAACAACAGTAACGGGAGAGGAAAGGAGAAATACCAAGAGAAAGGAAAAAGGGGCAGAAACCAAGGGAAAAATGAAGGGATCTCAAGAGGCTTTCTTCTACGAATTTTAGGGGAAGAATTCTCTTGCTTAATTTATATTTTCAATTTATTTTTTGATGCATGTAATGACCCCCTTAAATTTCAGGGATTCAGGCTTGAATATGATTGATTTGATGATAAACAATACACAGAGGACTGATTTTTTTTTTTATGTAGAATTTGTCCCAGAAATTTAGATTGTAAATCTGAAAATTGAAGGTATCACCCAAAACTGTTTCCTTAGGGTTTTGACAATAAAACTTGGGATATTTGAGTTACTGATGTAAAGGATGTCGCTGTTAAATCATGGACTGAAAGTTGGTGTAGATTTCATGACAAATATTATTTTGTGAATTGATTAATGGTTGAAAATTTGAAAAGATGTAAATCGTATAAGCCTTGAATGAATATAAAATTGTGGGTCTAATAATATGGATTCTGGGTTGATTTTTGAATGTAGAAGTTGGGTATTGTATAGACATCTTCTGGGTTTCGTAGGAAACAGTTTTGGGTTGGAAATTGAATCAGGGAAAAAGAATTTGGTGAACCAGCGGAAGGTAGAAGATGACATGTCGTTCAAACGACAACACATGTCGTTCGAACGACACGTCATGTCGCCCGAACGAGCTCCTTTCTCGTTCGAGCGACGTGATGGGATTCTTGGCTTTACGATCCTTTTTCGCTTTGGCCTGGGTTTGTTTTTGGTTTACCGAGATTGGTTTGGGCTACGGTATATAAGTTAAAAAGGGGTTCGGTTTATTGTATATGAGTTAAAAAGGGGATTTTATTAGAGGAAAGTTAAATGGAAGTTTAAGGAATAATAACATTAATAGGAATATTAAAATTAAAGAGGGTATTGGGCCTGGGATTTTTGGTTAAAAGTATTTTTACGAGTCCAAGTGAGTGCTTGGAAAAATAAAGAATTTATTAAAAAAATACGAATGTGCCCATATTAAACATGGAAAATTACAATTAACTAGTCGGTTAAGTAATTATTCTATGGAGTGGAATTAATAATTCTCTAGATGGTAAATTATTAATAAATATTGTGGACTTTATGTGGGATTTTTATGGTAATTAAGGAGTAATTACCTATACATATTTTATGAAGAGATAATATGTACTGATATGTATCTGTGTGGACATACCAATATTCGTGGACTGTCCTATCGGCTTGGGGGTTCGCGCGTTCGGACCGGGTACCACACGTCGAAACGGGTGAGCTTGATGATGTGTAGGTCATATAGGTACTACGTGGAGGCGTCATCTATGAGAGGTAAGTGTTGACTCTGACCCTTCCTATGTCACCGTTGGGTATGGGCCGTGTACAGGTGTCCTGCGTAGGGACCGCCCCCAATTTATGTGTGTTTGTGATATTTGCTTAGGATAAGAGATTCCTCCGTACTTGCCGATAGAGCACGAATAAGACACCAACGGTAGATGCCTTTGTGTGTCAAATATAAGAAAGACATATGTATATGATTACCCGAATGTTTATATGAGATAGATTTACATGTCTAAGAACGTGGACATAAATTAAAATTGTGATTCTTTAATGCATAATAAATGTTTATGCCATTTATGTGAAAATTATGAGACTGAGATATTACGGGTATTGATAATTAAATGTAGCCGGTACACTTAAATCATTTAACATTATTTTTAATTTGACACGTTGTCATAGTTATTATTTGGGACTTATTGGGATGCAAATAATATCACACTTCGATGAGGGGTGAGGTGTTAAACGCATGTTTTCCGTCCCAAGATTAGGACAGAAACTTGGTTTACGGCCACCAATTCAGCGGGCTACCGCGTTTCTGTCTCAGGCTTCCTATTAGTGATTGTCTACCATTTTCTACTCCTAAATTCTATTATTTGAACCTCTAATAAGACTGATATTCGTCGGTAGCTTAAACTTTAGGTTAAGGGGTACCCTGCGAAGGCTGTGCAACTTAAACTTTTACATTGGAGATGCTCTTAGTACTGGATGTACCTAAGTTTTTGCAAATCTGCTCAAGATGGAGAAAATCGAGAGAACTTTATAACGTATGCTTTCATTTACAATTTTTCTATGTTATACCATTATAATAAAAACAGGACACAAAATTTCAAGATTTTGGACACTAAAGTATCTTGATATAATTAGAGGAGTAATTCAGGATTAGTATTTCTGAGTATGCTATGGTGATAAGGTTTCAATTCATGAGTGATGAGTCCCTTTTCGGATGGTTGAGAGCTTCTCTCTCTAGGGTTCAGGTCTGCCCCTATTTTCCAGCCACCCCTCTTCCCGGTCCCTCCCTCCTCTTCATGTGTTTCCCCACCCCATCTTAGTAGATGTAACCTTCCTCTTTCAATCGCCATCTTATCCCCTGGTTAGCACCTCATGTTAGATTGGATTTGGGAGGTTCCTCATCTTCAAAGAAGGGTATGGTCTCTTGGCTTTGCTTTGTCTTAGCTATTTTACGGGTCCGGTCAAGATCGCTGGTCGGACTTTGGTTCTGACCCTGGTGACAACACTAGAGCAAGACCCAGATGATTCCACTGTCTTTCTCTCCTTGTCATGGATAGCTTGCCTACAATCGCTATTTTCCCCTGGTGCACTTCACGTCAGGTCTAAGGTCGTGCCATCTCCGATGTATGGTTGGATGAGGCGATGGTTTCTTCCGGTGAGGGATGAGGTTTGGACCTTGGTGCGGACGATGGGTGTAGCCATTTGGTTTTTCCGTGCGGGGGTCATTTCTTCTGAAGCTTGGGTCAGGCGTTTAATCATGGAGATTGTCTACCTTGCGATCGGTTATTTTTGGTTTGATGCTACCACGGTGGTTGCGATTTTGCTTTCTGGTTCCGATTGGAACGCTGGTGGCCATGTTGTTGTTGCAATGCTGAGGTGCTTGACTGCTACTGGTGGTCCTATTGCGGTTGTGTTGTGGTCGTGGTTGTGGTTTGGCGATTGTCTGCTGCTGCGATGTTGGAACACCGATGTGTACCCTTTTTTCACTGCCGCCGCTCTCTTCCCCTTCCTCTCCGGTCCCCCCCCCCCCCCCCCCCCCCGCGGCTATGCTCCTTCCCATATCCTAATCGCCGTCTCTTCCTAGTGAGCTTCAGAGATTAGATCTGGTTTTGGGGAGTTTCTTCTGCGTGGTTGGTGCGTTTCCTCATCTCTCTTCCTCGAGTGGCCCTACCGTTTTCCCCAATCGCCATGTTCTTATTGCGCTTCAGGTCAGATTGGGTGATTTTGGTCGTTACGGTGATTTGAATTTGTTTTGGTTTCGCTTTGGGTTTGGGATGTTTTCTTTGATTCATCCCGATTTGGTGGTGCGTTTGGAGTTAGAACCCTTGCGCTCCTTTTCCATCCCCTTTGTGCTTCTGTGGATCGTCTTCTTTGGACCGTCATCTTGTTTATTGGTCCTCATGTCAGGTTAGCGAGTAGACCGATTACAGGAGAGCAACAGTGTTGTGTGGTTGGGTTCGTTTAGTGGTGCGGGTTTTGGATGCAGCTGGTCTTCAGTGTTGGGGTACTAGTTTTCCCGGGATTAATGGTGATTCATATGGTTGCAATGTGAGTTTACTAGGTTTGTTACCTTTGACACCTATGTCTTTGCCGATGTATTTCAGTATGGTCTTCGGATGGTAGTACTTAGTGAGGATTTTGCTCACAACTTGTTTCTGGTTGTTTGGTTACACTATTAGCGTTGGTTATATCTATTTGGATACACCAATTGGTGCTTGATTTTTTTTAGAGCGTGTTTGGTTTCGTTATTTCTATGTCACCAGCCTTCATTCCCTCATCTCGAGAGTTTCCCCCACCCTCCATGAGATTGAACCTCTTTCTCTCTCTTGTCGTCATTTTTTGTGGGGGGCTTCAAGTCAAATGAGATTTAGGACGAGATTCATCATCGTGGTGGTTGCGCCATCTCAGGATCTGGATTATTCTCCCACCCCGGATTTCACCTTTCCCCTCAGTTGCCATTTTTTGGTTGAGCTTCGTGTCATATCGAGCGGCGCTTTCCGATATTGGGGATTGTTTGGAATTTGTGTGACTAGGGTTGTCTTCGTCCCCTTTTGGGAGGCCTCGCTTAGTGTCGGAACAAATGGTGCGGCATTCGTTAGTGTTTTGATGAAATTTCGTCATTTTACTGCAATATCTTGTATGATGAATGTTGAGGGTACTGCGATTTTATATTGAATATTGAACTTGCAGTTGTGATTGTTTTTGTGGCCTACGTGCCTTGTTGTATTTTGATTGTTTTGTAAGGTTTGTTGAGTTGTTGTAGGTTTGTCAGGTTTGTTTTGGACGTATGTCGTCGAGCCTTGGTGCTCTTGTTTTTGTGTCTTGGACTTATTGTATATATATGGCAGTTCACCTTTTGGTTTTATATAATTACATTTTACCCAAAAAAAAATTGAGCATGCTAGTAGTAATAATAGTTACTGTAATAAAGAGATACAATCTTCTTTTGGGAATTCTAGGATAATTACTAGTCACGACTTTTGTGTCATTTTGGCAATCTAGGGCTTTTACTTGGTGACCAAGTACCCCTTTTAGTGTTATAAGTAGTGATGTAATGGTGAGATTATTAATTCAACTTTACCTTTATTAGTATAATTTCAGATTTGTAGCGTCTCTTATTTCTTCAGGAGATATCATTGATGGTGTTTGCACTAATTGGTAGCACAGCTGACGCACATAGGGTTTGGGAAAGGGGTGGGGGTGGAGGGTACTCCACTGGATCACAATTAAAATCTCATGATGAGAAAAATCAGGCAACAGACTCTGAAAGGAGGATGGAGGCATTAGAGGAAGCGATGGCTTATATGATGAGCAACAAAGTACAAAGCATGATCTTGCTTGATGATATTGTTTCCCTTCCCCTTCTGGTGGCTCACACGGTGCCTATTCGCATTCCCAAACCCATGTTCGCAATGGCAACCCCAAAAATCAAAACTTCAGCTTCCCTGAACAACAACCCCCACAAACCGAAAGGGAAATTATCAGTAGCCCTATGATAATAGAGTATGCTTTCTTTTTTTTATCTTCTTATGCTTCATCACAATTTACTATTTTGATTTTAATTATTCATTTGTAGGTTTGTTTATGTCAAGGTTCTAAAAGGCGCGAGGCGTGGTCAAGGCGTAGAAGTCAAGCCTCAAGCCTTAGGAGCCTAGTCGCCTAGGCGTAAAAAGGGGTTTTTCCTTTTTTTATTATTTTAATTATTCCAAGGCTAGTAATATAATAAAATAGTACATACCTTGAATTTTGAAAATATATCCATATGTTTGGTGGCCATCTTTCTCATATTCATGCTCCATAACCAATATTTGTCAACTAATCCTTTGTTTTTTTTAAAAAAGTGTGCGTTAAGCCTTTTACCAAGAATAAGGCGTAATAAGGCGTAGGTGATGCGTTTTTCCGAAGCCTCAAGCCTAGGCGGGCCTTTTAGAACAGAGGTTTATGTGCTCACTCCACATAAGAAAGATGTTCTTTGTGATGTGTTGATGGATTGTTATAGGAAAGTGCTTACTATTACCGTAGACAATTGTTCCATTAATGATACATTGATGGGTAGTCTTGTGGACAAGTTTGTTGTTAATGACTCAATTTTATTAGGGGGAAATTGCTCCACATGCGTTGTGCCACACATATATTACATAATAGGAGTAGCCGCTGCTAAAATCCGTGATAGTGTAACGTTTTGGACATTCAAAGTGGGGGGGGGGGGGGGGGAAATGTATTAAAATCCTTTTTAAAATCTGTTTTTAAAATTATGTTTTAAAATCTGTTTTAAATTCATTTTATGAACAATATTTATGGGTTTTCAAAATGTATTACGAAAAATATGTTTCCTTTATAAATATGTTTTCAAAATGCATCTTTTTTTTTAGGTTTGAGTAGATGATGCTAACAATGGTGCTGGACATTTTAATAGTGTTATGTTGTAATAGTTGGCACTTGGGGGAGTGCATTCGAGAAATTGAGACATTTTACTTATTTTGTTGTATGCACTAGTTATTTGAGACGTTTTACTTATCTGACCTATTTGAGACATTTTACTTATTTCACTTGTTGGATGAAAAAGGTGGTTGCATTATTTGTCTGACAAATTGTTTATATAAACTCTCTATTGTTATGTGTTATATAACAAAATTAGCTTTTATGAACTGAAAAATGCAGGTTTTAACCCGCTCCGAGTGGGCTTGACCCGTGTAAAATAAACGAGGCGGGACGGGTTAGGGGGGTTTATATTTAAACGGGTTCAAGGCTAAAAAAACCGTCGTGGGGCAAGTTCGGGTTAATTATTTTCTCACAAGACGGGTTAAGATTATGGCAAACCCGCCCCATATACGATCCGTTGCCATCCCTCGTTGTGATCTCCTTGTATCCCCGAAGCTATGATTAAAAAGAGGAGAGGGAGGGCGAAACCCACCAAATCAAAGCCAGGTTTTGTCCCTAAGGAAAGGTAAAAGAAAGATAAAAGTAAGGGTAGGGCTCACATGAGTCGAGGCCACCTCCAAAGAACCAAGGTCAGACAACTGCTGTTCAAATCGAATGAAGTATGTTACGCATCGCGAAGCCCTAGATAAATAGACCAAGCGCATTGTGGCCATGATGTCGAGGTTACCCAAGAAGTTACAAAGCCACCCAATCAACAAGAAAATAATCAATGGTTACATGAGCATCGCAAAAATTTCATTATCTGGCTGTGCAGTCATCCCAAACACATTTCAGTAATATCTACATCGAATGACAAACCTTTCCTTGTATTGGAAATCCAACTTCCAAATTTTTCTTTCATTATATAGAAAAACTCTTATTTCAAAGTACACAGAGAACGCGAGGCTCATGAACAAAGGTTAAATTTCAAGACTGAAACTTTGTCTTCCTTCAAGTTAAACTAGCCTCTTCTGGTTTCTGTGTCATTTATTGGTTTCTAGTTCCTAGGTTCTTTATTAATTATTATGCATGTATTGAATGTGAGAACGTTGCTTTGGGTGTTCACTCCTCTTTTTCCATTAAATTCGGTGTCAATTTGGTATTAGATTTTTGGTTGTAATCACCAATCGTTGTTGTCATGGCCCAAATGTTGAAACACAGGTGTGCGAATGAAACCTTCGTGACGTTCAAATGTATGGTCTGAGTAGCCAAGTGCATCAGCTTCAACAACGCCTCGAACGCGATGAACTGCATCATATTTCAGAGACTGAACAATCGAACGTAGAGGAGATTAACCCCTTTCACCATGCTCATGATGAAGAGGCTCCTCTACCTCGGCAAGCTAGATAAAACCAGAAATTTCAAAGAAATTTCAACATCAAACTTGAAATTTCAGAATTCTAAGGAAGAATCCAAGGATATGAATTTATTGTCAATCAATACCGTAGAAAAATGCTTGACAACAATGGTATTCCAAAGGATCGTAAAGTGAAACTTGTTCCTATTAAATTGGAGTAATTTGGTGAGATCATCTGAATAGCCGTGCTCGCAAAGGAAAAGGTATAATCATAACTTCGGAGAAGATGAAAATTAAAACGATGGAAAAAGTTCTTACCCGATCACTACCTATAAAATTCTTTCCTTAAGTTTCACAATTTCACAAGGTGAGTTGTTTGTGGAAGAGTGTCGGACTGAATTTGATAATCTCATGATGCATTATGACTTATCAGAGCCGGAGGGACAAACTATTGATTGCTATCTTGGTGGGCTTCGGTTGGAGATTCGTAATATTTTCCCGTTACATCCATATTGGACGTATTATTATGTTTTTAAGCTAGCCTTAAAGGTAAAAAGACAACTCAAGGATGATGGTGGTACTTATGCATGGAATCGTGGAAGTGCCACCAATCGGGAGATGTTTCAACTTCAAAGTTTTCACCTAAATCGAAGGCTACTACCACAATGTTCCCTCCTAAGCAAGATGGCAAGATGACCTCAACTTGACCAAGTTCAGCAAATTCCAATTATCGCCAATGCTTTAAGTGACATAGGTTTGGACTTTTTGTTTCTGATTGTCCTAACTGAGATTATTTCATTGGTAAAAGAAGATGCAAAGATTCCTCCAATGACGGATCTAAAAATGATGATGAATTTACCTAAAGTGACCGCAGAGAATCTGTTTTTGTTCGTCAAAGCTTTAACACAACCGATATGGAAGAGAACAACTGGCTCCATAACATCTTTCACACCTGTTGCACTTCTCATGGCAAGGTGTGTTATGTTATCATTGATGGTGAAAATTGTAAGAAAGTGGTGCCTACTAAGATGGTGGAAACGTAGCTGCTCAAGAGAAAAGCACACCCACAACCTTACAAGCTTTCATGTTTGTGCAAAGAAAATGAGGTAAAAGTGAACAGACGATGCGTAGTTCAATTTTTCATTGGCAAAAATTACAAAGATGAAATTTGGTGTGATGTTTTTCCCATAGATGTCACTTGCTTCTTCGAAGGCCATGGCAATATAATAAAAATAAATAAACATGATTGTATCAAGAAAACATAAAGATTGTGAAAGATGGGGCGAAAGTCATATTAGGCCTTCAGAAATCAAAGGGCAACCTTTATTCTTCGAAGGGGATGAAACTCATTTACTTTCAAGGGTTGAATTCAGTAAGGCTTTAAAAGGGAATGATGAGGCTTTGGCTCCTATTTTAGTGGAGGAAATTAAATGAATTTTCGAAACTCTTGAAGAATCAAAAGGTAGGGTGCCACAATCTAAAGAAACTTGGTGGTGGCACGAAAAAGTACAAAATATAGTTAAAATTAAATAAGAGTGTTTTAAAACATGGCAGACAATTAGAAACGAAGAAAATTTTGAGAAATATAAATGGGATTAGAAAAAAGTTGTGCTAAGTTATAGGCGTATGATAATCTTTATACAAAACTAGGAACATAAGAAGGGGAAAAAAGTAATTCTAAGCTTGCTAAACTTAGGGAAAGAAAAATAAAAGATTTTAATAACATTACGTGTATTAAAAGTGATGATTTGAGATTCCTAGTCAATGAGATTATGGAAAGGTGAAAATCTACTTCTAGAGGTTATTGAATGAAAATAATAGGAGTAGTTCGGATACATACGAACTTATAAAAAATATGAAAACAAGAAGGGCTTTCGGACCAGATGGTATTCCTATCTAGGTTTGAAAATGCTTAGAGGAAGGAGTGTCTTGGCTTAAAAAATTATTTAATAGAATTACAATGACTAATACGATACCCGATGAATGGAGAAAGAAAGGAGATATACAAAGTTGTTCAACTTATCATGGTATTAAGTTAATGTGTCATACCGATGAATATGGGCTTCATAATTAGCGTTTAGTGGTCATTTTGTATTTGCCTTTAGTTTTCTTTTATCTTGTTATGCAAATGTATTTTCTTTTGCTTAAATAATATTTAGATGTAGGAGTAGTAAAGGCTATTAAGGCATTTTTGTAATTAGAATAGTAGCTTAGATCCTAAGCTACTTCTCCCTTTTCAATACTTATGTAAGCCTCATTTAAGGCAGAATCCCTAGATTCTCTCTCTAAAAATTGTTTTGGTTTTATTTTGCCCATTGACGTGTAATTTACTCCAAATTGGTATCAGAGCAGTTGTCGCTCCAACATTGGTGTTTGGTGTATTGGTGTGTTTTTATCAAGATCGTACGCTACTATCAATGGCTCCCAAAAAATCAAACAACAAATTGAGGAGATTCGAGAGTTGAGGAAAGAGTTAAACGAGAAGTTTGATTTCATCTTCCAGCTCATCTCCTTCAAAATCCAAAACCCTAGCCTACCCCACCAAACCCTAACCATACCCGCCGCCACCCACCACTTAGGCGATCCTCTTAAGCCTGCCTACCACCCCAGCGACCCTCCTGCTGCCGCCGACCACCCACTGCCCTAGACCCCCACCCCTTGCCCGACCACTTCCCCTGTCAACCCGAACCCAAAGGCCCTCCCACCCGCCGCCGACCAAAGCCCTAGCCCACCCGAACCCAGAAACCCCATAACCCAACTCGCCTCTACCCAAAACCCAACACTAATGCCCCGCTCCAAACCCTAGCCCCAAAACAACGCAGATCCACCCTTGCACCATTCGGATATGGCCGGATCCCACCTCTAAACACCGAGAAACCCTTCTCACCACTTCCTCTTGGCCAAAACCCTGCTGCCCAGGTCGAACCACCCTAAGACCCTCATAATTTTTTACCCGAGAGGAAGCTTTTAGGGTTGGCATGGGAAGTGAAGAAGAAAAATTGTGGGATGGGCACTCCTCAACTTTCAAAAAATAATTTTGTGCCCCCACAAGTTTTGACACGTATTTTTGGAATTTCCACACGAGTCCTTAATTTATTTTATTTAATGCTCGAGGACGAGCTTGGTTTTAAGAGGGGGAGAGTGATGGAAATGGGCACCATAATTAGGGTTTAGTGGTCATTTTGTATTTGTCTTTAGATTTCTTTTATTTCGTTATGTCATTGTATTTTCTTTCGCTTTGATATTTAGAGGTGGGAGTAGTAAAGGCTAATAAGGACATTTTGTAATTAGAATAGCAGCTTAGAGCCTAAGCTACTTCTCCCCTTTAAATACCCATAAGCCTCATTTGAGGTAGACTCTAATTTTGAATATAAGAAATCTCTTGATTCTCTCTCTAAAAATTGTTTTGGGTTTTCTTTGGCCATTGACGTGTAGTTTACGTCACATATAATGAAACTTTGGTTGAGAAATTGTGGGCGAGAGTGATTGAATATAGATTAAGATTGAAAACAATAGTATCTGAAAATTATTTTGGGTTTATGCCTATGAGGTCAACAATGGAAACTATTTATTTATTGAGGAGATTAATGAAGAGGTGTAGAGAGAAAAAGAAGGACCACAGGACCTTCATATAGGTTTTATAGATTTGGAGAAGGCGTATGATAGGATACCAGGAGATATAATATGATGAGTTTTACATAAAAATGAATGACTCGTAAATATAGTGATGCCATCAAGGGTATGTATATTGGCACCATGACTATAGTAAGAACATCATCTAGGGAAAGTTGTGAATTCCTAATTACTATAAGTCTGCACCAAGGTTCAGCACTAAATCTTTATCTCTTTGCTATTATTATGGATGAGTTGACTACACAAATACAAGATGTGGTGCCGCGGTGTATGCTATTTGCAAATGATATTGTTTTAGTGGATAAAACTAAAACGGGGATTAATGCTAGATTGGAACTGTGGCGAGAAATTCTAGAAACAAGAGAATTGAAAATAAGATAAATTAAAACTGAATATGTGGAGTGCAATTTTAGTAATAATAGGAGGACAAACGGGAATGTGGTGAAGGTGGAAGGTCATGAGATACCTAGATTTGATTATTCTCGTTATTTTGGCTCGATCATCCCTAGAGATAATAGTGATGATGTTACTCATAGGATTAAAACAGGTTGGGTTAAGTGGAGAAGTGCTACCGGTGTATTGTGTGATTGGCGTATACCTTTGAAGTTAAAAGGAAAAATTTTACAGTACGGCTATTAGACCCGCTATGTCATAAGGGGCACAGTGTTAGGTGACCAAAAAACAAAATATGCGAAAAATGAGTGTGGCGGTGATGCGAATGCGAAGATGGATTTGTGGTAAAACTCGAGCGGGATAAAATTAGGAATGAACAAATTCATAAAATAATAAAAATAGCTCATCTTGAAGATAAATTGAGAGAAAATCGGCTTATATGGTTTGAACTTGTCAAGCAGATACTAATGGATGCCCTCGTAGAGAAGAGTGATTTAGTTAGTAGTGATGGTAACGCAAAGGGTAGACGCAGGTCTAAATTCACTTGGTGGGATATTGTAAAAAAGGAAATTATATCATATGGTTTAACCGAAGATATTGTGTTGAACAGAGCAGAATGAAAAAATAGGATTCGTGTAGCTGACCCCAAATAATTGGGAAAAGGCTTTGTTGAGTTGAGTGTGAGTTGAGTTGATGTTATCCCCATTGAAATTCCACCCGAACTTCCCCCAATGAAGGACAATCAACACTGTGTTGATTTTGTCCCAAGTTCGATGATTCCAAACAATGTTCTCATTAGATGAATCCTCAAGAAATGAGAAACCTCAAAGGCAAGTTGATGAATTATTAAGTAAAGGGTTGATACAAGAAAGTACTGAGTCCCTATGTTGTCCCAGCTATTCTTGTACCAGAGAAAAATGAATATTGGTGCATGTGTGTTGATAGTAGAGTAGTAAATAAGATCACCATCAAGTATCGCTGTCCAATCCCTCGACTTGATGATCTCTCCAAGATAAATCTTCCAAGTGGCTATCAAATCCATATGCGACCAAGAGATGAACGGAAAATACGGGATGGAATGTTCGGATGGATGGTGATGCGTTTTGGAACAAATGTCCCTAGTACTATTATGCGCCTTATGAATCATAAGTTCAAACCTTTTATTAGTATGTTTGTTGCGCTTCACTCCAATAATATTCTTGTCTATAGCCAGGATCGTAATCAACACTTGAAGCATCTTAAAGAAGTTTTTAACATTCGAACCAAACAAAAGTTATATGAGAATTTGAAGACGTGATCTTTTAACAAAAAGCATTTCCTTGAACGAAGATTTATCCAACAAGGTCGAATTGCATTGGAGCAATTACAAGTTAGCATATCCCTACTTCAATTCACGATATTCAAAGCTTCCATGGACTTACTTCTTTTTATCGTCGATTCATCTAGGGCTTTAGTACCATTATTGTCTCAATCACCAAGTGCCTCAAGCACAAAACTTTGAAATGGAGTGCTGAAGCACAAAGGAGTTTGAATAAAAGGAGAGATGACTTACGCTCCTATTCTTGTGCTTCCGGATTTCAACACGGTCCTCGAAGTTGATTGCAATGCATATTATGTGCAAATTGGCATTGTTATTACTTATTAGTCAAATCAAGAAGGAAAGCCTATTGCCTGATTTAGTGAGGAATTGAACAATTCTCAGAAAAAGACTTTAACTTAGGCAACGAATATGCTATAGTTCGAACTTTGGATCGTCGGCAGCACTACCTCATGTCAAAGTATATCATTCTTTCATCCGATAATGAGACATTTAAGTAGATCGATGGACAACACACTCAATTCAAGGTATGATAAATGGGTTGAATTTCTGCAATATCACTTTTTATATCAAGCATAAGGTGGGTATTTAAAATCAAGTGACAGAGGCATTAAGCCGAAGACATTCCTTGCCACTTAGTATGCAAGCGAAAGTATTAGGCTTCGAAGTCCTAAAAGAGCCCTACAAGGATGATCGATACTTTGAAAAGAGGGTGTATTCCCAAATGTTCATCGCAAGAAGCTCATGGTGGTGGCCTTGATGGTCCCTTTGGAAGATATAAAACACTTACTCTTATTAATGAAATATTTTATTAGCCCAAAATGAAGCAATATGTTATTCGACATGTGGTCACATTGCTAAAAGTCATGCGCAAACATGGTTCAAAGTATCGGCCGAGTTGACTCGGTATCGGCCGAGTCAACTCGGAATCGGAGGTTACCGATCCGATACCGAGAGACGTTTCAAAAAAAACACTGAATCGGCCGAGACAGCCGCGATATCGGCCGAGACAACCGATTCAAAAGATATTGTCATACTTTGTTTTATTTTTTGATATAACTTTTATCTTTTACCATATTTCTTCGTTGTTGAAAATATATTGTAACATTTACAGAATGGTATTACTTTTTCAAAAGTATTAACATTAATTTTTTAAAACATAAAACTCTTTTTTTTTAAACGACTCTACTAAAAAAAATATATAAATCTTTTAAAAAGTAGTACTCTTTTTTTTTTAATGACTCTACTAAAACTCTTTTTTTAAAGAAATGTTATTTTTTTACAAAAAATATTCAAATCTTTTACAAAAAATATATAATGTACATTTATGTTTGTAAAAAATTTACATTTCTGTACAAATGTTATTTTGTTAAAAAAAATGTACATATTTGTAAAAAATGTACATATTTGTTAAAAAATATATATTTTTGTAAAAAAATATATATTTGTACATATTTGTAAAAAAAAGTTTACATATTTGTAAAAAAAATATATATTTTTGTTAAAAAAAATGTACATTTTTGTGAAAATGTCCTTTTGTACGCTTTTGTAAAAATGTACATTTTTGTAAAAATGTACATTTTTGTAAAAAATGTTCTTTTGTATGTTTTATAAAATTGTATAAAAAATATACATATTTGTTAAAAAATGTACATTTTTGTAAAAATGTACATTTTTGTAAAAATGTACATTGTTGTTACAAAAATGTACATTGTTGTTACAAAAATGTACATTTTTGTAACAATGTTCTTTTGTACGTTTTTGTAAAAATGTAAAAAAATATACATTGTTGTTAAAACAAAATGTACATTTTTGTTTTTCAATATTATTATTGGTTTACTATGCAATATTGAATCTGACAACTCTGTCGCGCTTCAGTATAACCAATTCTACATTGCAATGCATATTGAATGATGGGTTTGAATGTATCTCGTTGCTCCATATTGTTAATCTTATTTTTTTTAAATTTTCTATATTTTTTCCGAAATTTTTTGCGCTCTCTAAATAGCGTATATTTGCGTATCGCCCGATACCGCGACCGATACCGCGACCGAGTTGAAAATCGGGTGTCCGATACCGGGACCGATACCGAGACTTTGAACCATGTGCGCAAAACACAAGGTTGTACACTCCATTGCTCATACTGCAAGCTCTTTCAGAAGATGTGGGTTTGAACTTTGTTCTGGGGTTGTCTTGAACCCAAAGAAACAAAGACTTTATTATGATAGTTGTTGCTTGATTCCTGAATAGGGCTCATTTCGTGGCTTGCAACATGAACTTGGATGCGTCTTATGTCGTCGATCTTTATTTTTAGGGAAACGTCAAGCTTCCCGAAATTCCAAAGATCATTACTTCAGATTTAGATTCTACATATTTAAGATATTTTTAGCATACTTTTTGGAGAAGCATAGGAACAAATTTGCAAATTAGCTCTTCTAATCACCCGCAACCTGCAAATGAATTAGCAAACTAAAGTTGTCAATCGAAACTTGGAAAATATATTGGGAAGCTTAGTTGGCAACAATATCCGAAAAAGGGATCTTTTATTGCTGAAGATAAATTTTCTAACAATGGATGTTCAAGTTCAACTATCGAAACTGGGAAAAATCCTATAATGCTCCACTTGTACAACTCAGAAGTTTAGTGGGGATACTGAAGAGCAGGCCAACAATATCAAGAAGTGGCATGAGCAAGTGTGTGATCAAATCATGAAGCAAAATCAGAAAAAATATTGCGAAGCAAACAAACACCAAAAGCCCACTACATTCAACGAAGGAGATTTGTTTTGGATTTATCTGGGAGACGAGAGATTTCCTCGTGGCCATCTGGGAAAGCTTAATCTAAGAGTTGAAGGTCCTTTCCGAGTTATTCAACGAATAAGGGGGAATAATTACTAGATAAAACTTCAACCTGAGTACCGTGTTTCTATAAGTTTCAATGTGGCTGATCTTTTCCCCTATCTTGATGATGAAGTTGATTAAAATTTAAGAACTAATATTCTTCAATCAGGGGAGAATGATGTCAATGTGACCCCTGAAGTTCCCAAGTCACCCGATCTACAAGAAATTAATTGTTGGTTACATGAGAATCTCAAAAAATTTATTATTGGGTTGTGCAGTTAACCCAAATACAAATACAGTTTAGTAAAATGATCATATCTCCCTCTACAGAATGCTAAATAATGATCCGTTTGTTGTGTTTGAAACCCAGTGGGTAGATGTGGGCAGATTAGATATGGATTGGGTTGATTTTGGGTGGGTCAGACACGGGTTGATGAGATTTGTGGGTCGGATTTGGATCGGCTTTGTAACAGATAATTTTGGGCCAAACCATTTTTCCTCCTTTTCTCCTCCTCTCGCTACTTTCTTTGGTCATTGGCTTTCCCTTTCCCGTAGGCAAGGGAAGAAAGATAGACAAACATGAATGCTTCCGATGACTATGAGAGAGAAAGAGAAAGAGTCGAGAGAGGGTAAAGCTTGTGCGGTGATAAGATTTTAGGGCAAGTCTTTTCAAACTGCAAATCGACCCCTTATAACCCGCCGAAATGAAATGTGTAACACGTTTCTGAACGGCATAGGTAAATATGGGTTTCGACGGTTAATTTTATGGGTGGGGATGGGTGATTTAGTCCTTTTGGAACCATTTTGCCGGCCTATACATGGCACAACTCCTAATTTAAAGTACAAAAGGACGCCTTTGTCTTGCTTCATTTTCTTTGAACCTAGCATCTTTTGGTGGTTGCGTCATTTATTGGTTTCTTGTTCCCAAGTGCTTTATTACTTATCATTCATTATCCTATGGCTGGAGCGATGTTCCAAGTTGCCTATATAAGTCCTAAGATCATATAAAGAAAAACAATTTTCTGCTATAATTAAGAAATTTATAAGAACAAGCGTTCTTGTTTATCTTTGCTCTTAACCTTTTGGAAGATTTTGATTGGTGAAATGTGTTGCTCCCTCTCTTTGGTGGATTCCATTGGGTGTGAGCGTGTTAATTTGGGTGTTCACTTGTGTTCTCTCCTCCTCTTCCATTTGTAAAGACATTCATGTCCGTTATCAATTTGTATGTCGCATACCGCTACATCGTCGAAGAAGTTCAAGAACACATTCACATCAAGACGGATCCGAATAATCAAGGTTCTTCAGCATTCAAGCCTCCGCGGGATTTACTTTGGTAAGGTTTTGTTTTAGAGTACCTTAATAATGCACTTAGAGTATTGCGATATTTTTCACAAAATATTTTCTAAGTGTTGGAGTAGAACTTTAAATGTTTTTCGTCAAAAATATAATTTTTCGGAGTTTTGAGGCGGTGCATTTATCGAGAAAAAGAAAAGAAAATAAATTGAGAAGCAGATGTCGTTCGAACGACATCGTTTGTCGTTCTAACGAGACCTCATGTCGCGCGATACTTCAAACGACATCGTGTCTCGTTCGAACGACACCACCGCCTTAAGTCTTTTATAAATAAGACTCTCCAACTCCGTTTTTTACAAGACGTCGTTTCGTTTTTTCATTCTGCAAACACTGCATATCAGCAGAATACTTTTCGCTTCTTCATTTAGGGCTTAAAACCCTTTTTGTTTTTCAATTCACAAAATCCCAATATCTTTATGTGAATTTTTTTGGAACCCAAAGAACAACCGTGTTATTGTTCAACCTCTGTGGAGAAGGCATCTCCATTCCTTGTGATTCCTAGAGGAAACTCACTGATGATCGGTGGATACCGAGCGTAGATCTCTGCGTGTGGACGACTTGGACTACGGGCTGAGGCGTAGCTTTGAAGGTTTAACAAAGACACCGTGCGTTACACTTGTGGGAGATTATCAGGTTGTATGTAAGTCAATGGTCTTGTAAACTTTTCAAAGTGTTAAAACGGTTTTTACCCAAAAGGGATTTTTTTTCTGAATCTGTCGTCTTTGTTTTACATGCATGATTTGAATAATTTGATCGAACACTTAGATGCATGCATAGGGGCTGAATTAAAATCGAATTTGATTTGTTCAAATTTAGACACCTAATTAAATAAGTATGTTTATAATAGCGTGCGCAATCGAGCGCTATTTGGCGCAAAAGTGCGCAAATGTGCACAATCGGACGCTACAGGTGCGCTATCGGAGCTTTTTTTTTAAACCTTATGACTTCTCAAAACGACGTCATTTTGGTAAGTACATAGGTTAAAAAAAAAAGTCCTCTCATTTCAGCAGCTATCGAGGCTCTCTGTTACCCGATCTCTAAAAAAAAAAAAAAAAAAAAAAAAAAAACTCTTCACATATAACAGCTCCGACCCAGCTATTTGAGTCTCTGGCAGCTAGTCAGCTTGTTTTCCCCCTTTTGGCGTACTTTCTTTCCCCGGAATCATTTCAGCTTGTGTTTCCCCACATCGGCAGGTCCAACCCAGCTTGTCTTTGCCCACTTCGACCCATTTCAGCTTGTTTGCGTTCACTGATTTACTCATTTACTTTGGTAAGTATTATTTTTGATGTTAGACATCATTGCTTTACTGATTTTGTCAAAAAAAAAAAATCTCAAGTGCTTTTTTTTTTATTGTTTTTGAAATTTCAGTTGGTTGTCAAAATAATGTCTACAAAGGTGGTACCACTTTGTCAAAATAATGTCAAAATAGTCGTACTTTTGATCTTTGATTGTCCTATGTTTGGAATAATTTGGTCCTATTTGTGCGTTTAATTTTGAATGTTGTAGTACTTTATGTCTTCATAACTATATTTGAAATGATTTGGAGTTACTCTTTGAGCTTATTTATTTATTTATATTTTTTACATGTTTTTCAAATTAAAAATCTGGAATGCACGAATTGCTTGCGCGACGCGATTTCGGAACCAAAACGCGATACCCTACGCGACCGCGATTTAAAACATTGGTTTGAATCCATTGGAGAATTGCGAACTAGATTGATATTGCACCTTTCTCACCATTAAATCCAGTGTCAAGCCCATCCTGTTGGTTTTTGACCCAAGTGGAGAAGAGCTCATTAGAGAACGAGATGAGAGAGAGATGGAGGGAAGATCGCTGACGGTTGGAAGAGTCCGCAATGAGAGATATTTGTGCCGACTGCTTGTACCGTGGGTTCCAACAAGCCCTAACTCAAAGAAAGTGAGAAAATGCTAATGCTTAAAGGGCCGAATGGGATTGAACCCATTAAGGATCAAAGGATTTATTCACGGGATGCATCGGTGAATCAACTTAAAAGCAAACAGGATTTGGGTCCATTATAACTAACATGTAGAGTTTGATAGGCTTCTAGTTGGTTTTGATCCCAATAATATTTAGGGCTCATATTTTACTAGTCCTACCCCACAAGTCAAGCTTATTTGGGGAACAAAATTTTCAATGAAAATAAATGCAGCCAGAGAAAATCGAAGTGCCCAATAATTGATGAAAGCTTGTTCATGCTGCCGAGGCTTCTTGAATTCAACCTTTTGAGATCGTGGATGAACTCCTTTGAGAAAAGGGGAATGACATGATTAGGGAGGGATAATTCAGAATTAGTATGTTTTAGCCATAATAGTAGTAATAGTAGTTAAGGTAATAAAAGGGTATATTCCTCTATTTGGAATTTTAGGATAGGTACTTTGTCCTTTTGTGTTGTTTTGACACTCTTGGGTCTCTATTTGGTCTCAAAACACCCCTTCCAGTACAAATATGTAGTAATTTGTTGTCATTTCTCATTTCTTTTTGGGATATTTGGTGCTGTATGCATCATGCAATACTCGAGGAAAAATAAGTATCAGGTAACATTGGTTTCAACATCTATCCAAAAAACATGTAACATATAAGAACTTCAAAGAGTGTTAACATTTTAAGGAGAAAAAGAAAAATGAAAGAGCACAAGTCAAAGTTATTGATCTCATGAACAAAATGACTTTCCTTTTCAGGATGTCCACTATTCCCACTATTAAGAGTCCATTTCCTTTATTTTGATAAAATCAACAAATCAAATTTCACAATACTGAACAAATTTTGATATGGGACAGTACCCTTAATAATAGGGAGTATTAATTTTGGACGATTAAGGAGTAATTATACCGAAGTCTAACGGAAACAGTTTGACATAATATTTCACAAGATGCAGAAAATTTTGACAAATGCCTACTAATCCTTTGAAATTCAACAAGTAAAGAATCAATATCAATATACCTGAAAGAGGAAATATTGGCAATGGTCATTAGTAAGTGCTTGAGATGACTTAATAATCTGATGCAAATCAGTATCCATAAGTTCATAAACCAAGTAAACATCCTTAAAACTCCTCCTCTGTATAGGCATCATAACATCTTTCAAAGCAATCACATTATCATGCCTCAAATGACGCAAAAGCTTTATTTCGCGCAGCGTCCTCAACGCGTCAATACGATTCTCAAATGCATTATGTATCTTCTTAATTGCAACCTTCTCATTACTTTCCCTGTTAATTGAAGAACACACAATACCATACGCCCCTCTACCTATAGGCTTAACAGGAACATATTTTGTATCAATTTCAAACAAAGTTTGCCACATGGAATAGTAATGTTTCCCTTGGGTTTTAATCCCATTTGGTGGCTCAACTGGAGTTGCCATCTCCCTGCAAATCTCAATCACCAAATAAAATAAAAAATAAAATAAAGATTTTTGTTACTATGCAACAATTATGTACAAATAAAAGAAACCCAGTTAAGAGATCACTTAAATAGGCAACAAAATATAAATAAAAGACATAAAGTTGAATTCTTGATTGAAAAGTTGAAACCTTTCTCTAGACGTGAATTGCACAGTACATCACAATTATGGTTGATAAAAAGGCAGTGTTTAGTCAATCTTTGAAAAGATCCCCATTTAGAAATTGTTGTAATTTATTGTTGGTGACAGAAAGATAGATCTTTAGGGAAAAGGGCGTTGATGGGTTATTTGGTTGGGGTGGAGTGGATCAGTGATGGAAGTAGAGAGAGAGAGAAAATTGTGAATATTACTATTTTTATTCAGAATGAATCGTACATATGCGTAGCAGGGCCTGGGTTTGCTCCCATGACGACAGCTACGGATATTTTTAGTTTTAAAGTCGGAATAATATAATACATTCTGGTCAGATAAATGTTGGGAAACATAACTTTTACGGTTTGGCATGAAATAAACATCTCAAAGCTATCATCACTTTTAATGTCATATATCACTAAATTGTTATTTTATTAAATTTTTTTATATATCTTTCATGAGTGTTATTTCAAATTATTGAATAACTATAAGGGATTAGGCCGAAGAATTGATTCGACTTTTGCCCTAATTTATAATGTCAAATTAAACTTAACCCTTTATATTGAGGTGAAGTCAAAGAATTATTAAAACGTGTGGTTAAGTCAAGTTATACATTAAAATTTGAGGGTCGAGTCAAAATGACCCCAAAAATTTATATATGTCAATTCATTTTGTGTTTTTATATCTCTAGAGTCGTCGATAAGTATAAAAATGTTGATTTTGGAGCAAAATTAGTAGCACTCGCGAGCAGTAAACATGGCATTATTGCGTCAAGTCAACTGTCGCGGAAGGGGTACGTGCGACAGTTGACTTTTCGTGGTACCAAAACGCAGAATATTGTTCATACATGGGGGGCTATCCATGCGTGGTTTACTGTTCATACGCGAGGGGGTATTGTTCAAACGCAGAGTACTGTTCACTCTTTCTCCTTATTTAAGGAGGGTTTCGGGCATGGTTCAAAACACATCAACACAAATTTAGAGAGAGTCTTCTTCCAATTGTGAGTGTTTCGGGTGAGAGCTGAGGGATTTTTCCTTTCACCCATGGGTATTGCTCAATGGTGGAAAAAGGGTATGAGTGTGAGTGTTTAATGTATGGTAAGACTACTTAATATGTAATATGGGGGGATTTCTCATCGGTTTACATGCGGGTGGGATACACCGGATTGGGTACATGAAAAACACTTAAGGGCAAGAGATTGAGAGGGCTTAGAACATGGATTCGCTTGGTTAGAGAGTTGGTTTATAATGTTTATCCGAGACTTGGGTAGGACAGTAGAGAGTATGTGATTTATCTTTATATATTCTTTATTGAACTTGTAATTTCTTCAAATATAGTGGAATCGGGTCTCTCGTAGATGTAGCTAAGTTGGTGAATCACGTATATCTTGGTGTTGTCTCTCTTATTTACATATTTATTGTGCTTGCCATTATTATCATTTTATCTTGATTATATCTGGGTCATGGTTGATCGGAGGGTGCCCCAACAATTTGGGCGTGAGAGAAAAACAATTAGTATCAGAGCTCTCGTATCACACAAGGTCTTTAATGGAAGTCGATATTTGGATTTTGTTGTTAAACCATTAGTGTTGGAAGTCTTGGGTAATTTTCCTTTCAACCATGGCCATAAATGTTGCAAGGTGGAATGAGTTAATGGTAATGGCTTATTCGCCCTCGGTAATGTAAAGTGGAGGTTATTCTTTTCAACATTAGTTGTGTATCAGGGTTGATGGAAGAATGGAAGCCGAAAAAAGATGGGGGTGTGATTCCTTGCCCAAAATGCAATTAGAAAGGGTGTAATTACTAGTCCGAAATGCAATAGGTAACGGTGTGATAGCCACCATCAACGTCTATTGACACGGTTCAATTTTTCAAACCCAAAAAAATTGGTTATCGGGGATGTTGTCATAGCAAGTCTACATCTAAGGATAATAAGTAGTGTTACATGTGGGGGAAATGAGTCGTTTCTTGGATTGGTATTTGAAACAAAGATGGTGGTGACTTGAAAAGTACTTCAAGACGGTTATCGTTATATGCTTGACTTTTGGGGATATTCTCACAATCTCCAAAGTGATGAGCCCTGAGGGCAACAGTGCTCAATTATAGGTGGAGTTTATGAATTGCACGGTGTTGTACAGATTTTATGTGATTTATTGATGTTGTCTAGATTGATCTCAATGGTATATTTTGGGAACAAGGTGTACAAGTGAGGAAGTTCTTCCAAATACTCTCGTTTACAACCGATGAGTAGGGTGTATGTTCCAACATACGACGATCAGAGGAATCTTGCTAGCGACGGGGTGAGGTCGAGGTCCCTCTCTGGAATCGATGGGTATATTCAAATTGTTGCGACTATATTTAAGCATTGACCCATATGTTCAACTTCAAAAGATGTCCAGGGAGAGCAATTGAAAATTGCAAGGTGCAATGGGAATATATGCAAGTGGAGGAGCATTCTCCGAGGGCAATTTTTACAGATTAATATGGATCTTTAAATAGGCATTTAATGGAATACGGATATATGTAGTTGGTATAATGAAGCTCAATGGTGGTACTTTTGGTGGCATGAAAAACGGGGAGATTCAATGTGGGACGAAATTCCCATTAGGTGGAGTCTTAGTTGTGGCTTGTGGTATTTCTCACCAAGGTGGAGATTTGTGAAGTAAAATAGTCTATCTATAAATGTTCAACAACTTCTAGTTTGCCAACCGATACAAAAACGACCTATAATGCGAAGATTTGTGTTAATCAGATAAGTGTCCAACTCTAAAAAAATCCTAGAAGTGGTGAATAGGCTTAATTGCAAGATATGTCCAATTTTTCGACAATTTCAATTTTCTTCAAGTTTTAATTAACCTAGCATAAGTTATAACTAGGTGATGTGATGCAAAGTTTGAATTAACAAATCAATGAGTAACTTTAGCAAAATCTAAGATAATTCACTATAATCAAAGACCTAAATTCAATTTCAATGAATTACTCTAAATCTATGTGAGATCTATGTGTTTTATGTGATGTAAGTGATAAAATTAACCTTTAACACGTTCAAGTAATTCATAAGATTATAAGGAAAAAAAACCACCAAAGGGTAAAAAATAACTTGATGCACTCCAATTTCTTACACAAAGAAATAAAGTACCTTTCACTCATGCACTCACGAGTAGTTACCTATGAACTTTGAACTTTTCCCCATTGACATAAGAAATCTACCTTAAGCTTTATAAAGTGAGCTAGGAAGTAAATTCTCCTCCTTGGAACCACGCCATGCTTCAATTTCTCTAATAGAATGAATAACCTCTAATTTTAGATCTAGGAGTGTTAGATATCCAATTCAAATATGGAATAGTTTAAATTGAACTTGGGTAGGATCTGAATCAAATCACTCTTGATTCTCTCTCAGATGCAGATATCAAGTATAGATCAATGTTTTCTCTGAATTCGGTGGGAATAAGTGAATTTAAAATAGAGAGGCGAGGTAAAAGATCTCAACCTCAAAAATACTCCCATAAATGTTTTTGAGTTATGAGGTTTTAAAATATTTTAAAGTGAAAGGGAAATGGACCTATTTACTGAAATTTTTAAAAAAACTGCTCTACTGTGTGCACTGTTGACTTTTATCGTGCGCACGATTTTAACTAGGGATCTGAAAGGTGCGTAACCGTACACAAGGGTTAAATCTTGATCGTGCGTATGGAGCTATGTGCACGGGTCCAAAATAGACCGTGCATACGGTTTGAAGTCAAAATAAATAATGACTTCAAACTAAATCCTATAAAAATTCAGGTCATTTCCCAAATGATTTATACAATACATATCAAAGATAAATTCATATCAAAGATAAATTCATTTGTTCAGCCTTTTCAAAAACATATTTTTTTAAAACGCGCAAGTGTGTGTAGCCACAAAGTTCAATCACAAAACTATCAACGAATGTATCTTTAAAGTACGACAAATGGAAGTCTTGTGTTGTAATGAGACTTAATTGATCTTCAAATTCCAAAAGCCCATGTAGTCTATATGAGTGCGCCTCACTCTACGAGTCAAGCCTATATAGATTGAATGACTCAATGCTTTGACATGAAATTAAGTCAAATTTAATATAATACAAATGTTTACATTTTCAATATCCCTCTTCGCCTATTCCGTGGCAAAACCCCAAAATACTCTTGATTACTCCTACCAAACCCACTCCATAAACTTTTAAAAATAATATGGTATGAGTGATTGCAAATGAGCATACAATCATTCATGTATGACTTGAAAAATGTAGTTTTGAGATAAATGCAAAAAAATCAAAATCACACACACATATATACATATGAAAACTCTAAAATGAAAATGTGTGATAGTGATTAGACAAAACATGATCAAATTGATTTGACAAACAAATTTCTTTGAATACTAATTAATGTATAAATTATGAACACACATCAAATATCAATAAATTCAACATATACAGATCAAAATTCTTATCAAATTATTTCAAGAGACTTTGTATTTCAACCAAGACATGATTCGTGACAAATATAGTTTACAAGATCAAACGAATACACATAACCAAGTCATAAGAAATTACAAATGATGCTTAAGTTTACCATTACACTAATATCCTTTCAAAACCTCAAGAAATGATAGTTTCTAACCATTTAACTCCCTCAAGCATATATTGTTTTGAAACATTTTAAATGCCAAATTAAGATAGTAAGTTTCATTTTGAAAAGTTATCGCCCTATATTTTTTTGAATGTCGGTTTAAGCTCTTGGTCTGTGTCTCTTTCCAATATATTAGCTTTTGTTGTTGATTGACAGTCACACACCTAGATGGTACCAACCTATTGACATTTAAATTCAAAATCGGGTGTAACCACTCTAATGTTAGCCCTTATAAATGCATGTAAAACAGTCTTTATTCAATTCCTTTAAGTATAAAACACATAAATCTCACACATGGACCATGGAAACATTCGAAACCAATAAGAGATCTTGGAATTTGATCATGATTAAATCAAGCACTAAAAGAAAAAATCACATAACTATAGTCATACGCATCAAGTGAAATGCAATTGCTCAAGTAGTGTGAAATCAATACCAAAGTTTACAACAAATTTGACAATCATGATTTTTCAAATGGTGTTCAACCAAAACATTGACATTATCAGCATTTGCAATAAAAATGGTTAAAAATCCATGTTTTAATCATTATTAAAGTTAAGTTTATTCATCAAATCCCATATATAATAATACTTAACCACATTATCACAAAAAGAAACCAGTGAAAAATATGTTTGGATATTTTGATAAAATAATAATGCAAATATCAATAACATGTTAAGAAAGGAACAAAGAATATAAACAAATGCACGAGAATGCATAAATGCATGAAATTACTTATCGAAACATGAAAAACGATCCAAGTGAAACTTTCAAGCCCACACCCACATGATTTGATCCCCAACGAGTCAAGAATACCTAGAAAGGGGACAATAATCAACAGCAAACTTAGACATCCTAAACAAATTGTCCAAGATAGTGATGGGTGTTCCATCTCCCGAATCAATAGGAGAAATAAAAATAACCATTCTTTTCACATATTTCTTTTGAGGAACTTCAGCCTTAGTCCTCTTTCTTAGTGCATTCTTAGGTAAAACACTCACATTCCTTAGCATCCACCTCACATTCCTAATAGGATTCTTATGCCTACTCCATGAAATTTGAGTAAATGGTCTAGGTCTAGGTAACTCCCTTTAAAGCCTCACCTCTACTTTGCACTATGTTATCCATTATCTTAATTAACTAACCAATTTGAGCCTTAATTTCACTAATAGTATCCCTATGTAATACCTTACTCTTATTTGCAATGAATCTATGGTTTTTTTTATGTCAAGCACATACAAGCTTGATTAGTGTGACCTTGTACCTTACAAAAAGTACAATAAGTAACCTTTCTTCTCACACTCTTCTTTGACTCATAATCTTTCGTCTGAAATCTTTCAAGTTTCTTTCTCTTGAAGAAAAAATGGACAATATTATTCGATTTTCCACAAAATGAGCATCCATTACCAATTTTCTTAAACTCGGATTTAGGACTAACATCCTTCATTTTCATAAAGGGAATTTGTTCCTTACACTTGTTTTCAAAGTTAGAAACTTCAACTTTTGATTTTGAAAGTGAAACTTTTTCAAGTGTTGGCTCTAGAAAATCAATTCCATGCTTGTCATTCTTGATTTAAGTATGTTTCATTAAAATGTTGTCAAGAAAACATGTTCTATCAAGCATCTCCATTTTAACTCCTTGGCATATTGCAACTCATGTTTCAGCTTTGAAAATAAATTTTCAAAATTTCATTTTAAAGTTTTATATATTATTTTTCGTTTAAAATGTCCTCATCTTGGATTTTAAAATAATCACATTCCTTTTTCAACACATCTATTTTTTCTTTTATTTCCAACCATTACAATTAAACACATTCAATATTTTCATCTTTGTCTTCATGTTCACTTTGGAAAGTGTTTATTTTGTTTAAAAGTTTGATGTTTTATTTTTTAAGGTTCAAAGACTCTTAATAGAGTTCATCAAAGGATTCACGGAGTTCATTCACTTCATCATCACTATCATCTTGTGATGTAGGGATAAAGGTGTGTGAACCTTTGATACCGCATGATGAGGAATCACTTAGTGACCTATCATTAGAAGCTTAACTCGATTTTTTTCACTATACTCTCTAATAATAGTCTCTTATTACTTCCCTTCGCACTCTCATCTAGTTTAACCATGAAAGATATCTCACTCCCACATTTCTCACTAGTAATTCTCTCTTTAATCTCACTATCGGAGTCACTCAAACTGGCCTTGTAGACTTTCTTCTTCTTATTTACCTCCTTGTTCTTCTCCAACTTCCTCAAATGTTTTAAACACACATTTATGTGGTATCCTACACCTCCACATTCATAAAAATTATCTTCATCCTTCACCTTATGCTTATTGGTATCACTTTTCTCTCTATAAGAAACATGTTTAATAGTCATGCATGGATTTGGTTCCAACATTCTACTATTTTTGAAAATTTTCTTGTTGTACTTGTAGAATTTTATTAATCTTTTCACAAAAAGATCCATGTATACTTTAACATATTATTTGGGCTTATCCTCACTTTTGCAAGACACACACTCCTTAGATTCAACCATAAAAGCTAAATCCTTCCTAGGCTTTGACACAACAACATTTTCCTCTTGATCACAAATTTGAAGTGATCCAACTAACTCATCCAAGCTAGATATGTCTTTGTCCTTGATCTCATTTAGGATAACTACCTTGGTACTAAACCTCGAAGCTAGAGTCTTAAGCAACTTTTTAACGACTTTGTTCTCCATAATCTTCTCACCAAGATTGAAAGAAGCATTGACAACTTCCATTAATCTCGTATAGTAGTCGTTAAAAGTATCATCTTAGTTCAATATTATTATTTTGAAATTTGTCATAATGTGTTGCAACTTAGCTCGCTTAACACTATACGTGCCCTCTTGTGTCACTCATTAGCCAAATAATAATTTAGAATATGGTTGTATTCTTGAGTACTAACGAATGCGAACAAAGAGTTTTTCAACAACAAAAATGATTTCAAACAAGTTATTAGCATTGTGAATGATTTCTTCCAAATGTCCATAATAATTAACATTATTAGAATGATTTCATTACAATTAAAACCTTAAATGTAGGAGGAAGAGCGAGCACAAGATAAAATATGATTTGGTAAAACTTTTGTAATATGGATAAACATTAAACCATATATGGATCAAACCTCTCCAGTGATTACACTCAACAAATGAAAACACTCTAAATGGGGTGTAACACACACCGGACATGCGGGCATAATGAGAAAATGGAAATGGAAAAAAGGACGCATACATGTCATCGATGAAGAACACTATTTAAAAAGTGAAAAAATGTAATGTCGATGAAAGATATCGCTCATTAAGGGAGGTGAAACATATTTTCAAAGATTATCGCAATTATCATGACTTTTGAGTAACATTCACCGTGATCACATAGGACTTTCAAGGATTTTAACGTAGGTTTGGGGTTAAGGTTATGAAAGGAAGGTATATTTACGAATTCAAAGTGTTAAGATAGAAAACTTGGGATAATGGAATATTGCTGCCAATTTTAAAATTGAAATATAAATTCCATACAAAGCAATGTATATAACATTGGGGAGTGACAAGGATTAATAAACACTATTTACAACATATAAATACTTTCTCTTTCTTTTCTTTTCTTCTCTTCTTTTTCGCATCTTTTTCTTTTGTTTTTCACTTTTTCTTTTCTTTTTCTTCTCACTCTTACATGCGTAATTGCAACCACATAACAAGAACATCATAAAATCCCAACTTTCGTTCCCAACAAAGGTACGGAAAGGTGTATATATGATTTTAAAACTCTAATATGGATTTGGTTAAGGGATTTGGGTCATGAAATGAATGGCTATAGTTAGGCTCAAAAGGATCGACTAGGGAAATATTTAAGGTGAGGTCAAGGTCAATATGGATGTACTAACAAAGAGGGTCTATAATCCTTTCCTAAGGTTTACGCGATTCTCGAGTCAAAATAAATTTAAAAATCATGCTCAAGTAACAAATTTCAAAATGAACTCAATTAATGAACGCTCAAAGAAAGAAAAGTGAGATTACTGACAATTTAACATTTTTAAGGAGGAAAGACTACTTTATAGACACTCACAAATGAAGAAAAACGAAAAGCTCACGTGGTATAAGTGTGTACAGATCAAATAAAAAATCACCGAGTTATAAAAAGCTTAAACTGAATCAATTAAATAAGAAAAGTGAATGTGCTCATGTGTTCAAAGTTTAATTCACAAAGTTTTTCATTATATCAATGATTCGAGGACTAAAATCTAAAAATTTCTAAATAAAAAATGTACATCATTGAATTATCTATTGGATCGGGTAATTATTTGAAATTTATCATCGAAAATAAGGGCAAAAATGTCCAACGAAGGAGGAACAAAAAATAAAATATTTTGACAAATTTCAATTTTTTACAAAAAAGGTATACTCGGGAAGAAAATGTAATCAAATCAAAGAAACTATCAATGAATGGAAATAATAACCCATACCCCATAACTTAAACCTTGAATTGTCCTAAATGTAAATCAAGAAAATAAGTTAAAGAGAGGTAGATAACGATAGTACCCAAAATGGAGAGGTCTCTGATAAGTACAAGTCCAAAGATTATACAAAACATGTTAGAACCAAGTATAATAAAAAAAACTTATCTAATTACATTAGGTAATAAGTAAAAAAGAAAAATGAAAAAAACTACTATTTACAACCTAAAATTTTAACTTCTAACTAACTATACACTAGAAGTTGAAATTTTGAGGTTCCATTCAAAATATAATTTGAGTTTGAGGGATTAATGGTGGTCCTCCATTTGAGTTCATGCCTTCTGAAAAATAGAAATTCCATTTGAATAATAAAAGGTATGGTTTGGGCATAGAAAGTGGACCATCACCAATTAAAAAATATTTCAGGATGATTGGAGGGTTTGGATTCAATGGGAAACAAGCACATGTGTTACCCATGGATGTCCAAATTTTCTCCCAAATATTTTTCACATGGAATGGTTAGTGGCTTACATGGAGTCACAATTGCCTTCATGGACAGAAACTCGAGAATGTAACCTTCATTAGTAAAAGGAATAAACGATTTAAAGTTTTCAACTGATGCATGATCAAGTTGTAATGGTTGGATAACAGTGAACGAAAATCGAGAGGAAATAAATTAAATTTAGAGAGATGACTCATCATAGCTCGAAGATTGAATTTCAGAGAAGAAAGATTCACTTTTAATGAAATCACTAAAAATATTTGAGGTGAAGAAAAATTATCAACCTCTTCTTCATTTTTCAAAAAATAAACCATTCCATTGCAAAATGATTGCATATCTCATGATTTTCGTTCTCTTTTATACCTTAGGTGAAAAAAAGAATGGTTTATTCCAAAGTAGGTGTCCTTGGATAAAGAACCTTGGATTCCTCAATTGGTTCCAAACATTCTTCAACTTCAAAAGTCTCTGAAGAAAAATCATCATTAGATTCGAATAATGCATCCCACTCTTGCTCCTAACATGATTATCTTCTCGAGAACAATTTTTAAGATTTTCATTCTCAATGATGCACATGCCTTCATGCAATGTCATAGGTGGAGGCACAGATTCTTCCAAATGAAAAGTTTGAGAACTATTGTTGGAATTACATTGGAAATTATTAGTATAACAATTTTGAAGGTTATTGTCATAATAGTTCGAAGAACTATTATCATAATATATATCAAAATTGTTATTGTAAGAATTTTATGGTCTTTTTATTGAAAACAACATTCTTAAAATTCACCACATCCTTTATTTGACTTTGCTAATACTCACCCAATGTCGAAGGATTTTTTACTTCCTCCTTTTTAAAGTACTCACCAAAAGTCACCAATTTTAGGGAATTTTGAGAATTATTATTGCGATACAAACGCTAACCATTAAAATTGCCAAAAATATTAAAGTAGGACATACTTACCCCAAATAGCTCAAGATGGTAATTTCTGAAAAGTGGCTTGTGGATGTAAATTCAAGAGTTCTTAGAGCTCAAACGTCCAAGTCTTTCAAAATAATTAAAACAAAGAATACAAATACACAAAAAATATTACAAAATACTAATCAATATCAATCTAAAACAAAATATCCCCCCAAGATTGTGCCATTTTGATCGAGGAAAAAATTGAGCGTCGTGTTAATAAATGTCTCAACCCTAATTTCATGGATAAAAGATAAGAAGGGGATTAGGGTTAGCTTAGTTCATTCTTAACACTTTAGAGAGAAAACCTAAGTCTGAAGAGAGGCTAGCGAGAAGAGACTACTTAGAGAAGAAGAAATTGGGGGAAAGTGGACTTGAAGAAGAAGGAATTGGGCTAATTGAATTGGAAATCTCACATCTTTATTCCAGTAAAGTTTACTTTGTATAAAAATATAATTGATTTTATATTATTGTGTCCTTACTCATTGAATTATAAATATCAATTTAGTATAACTTGAGTTAGGTATTAAATCTATTATCTTGGGAATTGTTAGATTATGAAATTTAGATTAAACTTCATGTTTCTAGATTAATTGAGGAAATTCAATATGAAATTGTCTATATGGATAAATTACTTTTTGATTAATGTCTAATTTTCATAATTGAATAAAATCCCTTTGGTATTTCATGAAATGGTTGGGAAATTGGGGATTTAAGAATGATGTGGAATTCTCGGGTTCTAATCCTTCAGATCTGATGTATAAACTCTAATTGTTATATAAATCAACTAAAAATTTATAAGGTTGATAGATAATTGGATTTTGTAGAGTTATAATGACAATTTTGGGTATATTGAAGGTGCTACGACCTTAGGATTGATAAAAAATGGTAATTTTACACATGGGAATTATGACAATGACTGTATATTGAAGAAAACAAAATTCTGGAAGGTTTCATCGTGTAGCCATATGGACAGCCAAAATTGTGGTCCGTGCGCACGGGTCGTGCGAATGATAATATTTTGTTATCATGCACACGACCAAGGAAGATTGGGCAGAGGGACAGTACCCCACATATATTATTAAAAATCAAATTGAGAAATAGCCTCTCTAGTGGCTCTTACAAGCATTGATGAAATACTGAAAATAGGAAATTTTGGGATTTATAATCATCCCCATTACAAGATTAATGAAAAAAGGAATTTGGAGATTTATAATTATCTCCATTACACAATTCATTTAGATCTAATGGAAGCTAATCCTAATATATCGAGTTTGAGAAGACCTTGTATATTAGTGGGAATTGAGGCAAAATCTTGGAAGAAATTTGATATTTAGGATTTTGATGCATAATTGTCCAAACCATCTATTACTGAATTGTCTTATCTCCATATATGACTAATTTGGAACTTTCATTTATCAATGGTGATTTTAATTTCAATAACTATCTTCTTAATTTTCTAAGGAGGTTTCCAATATCTCTTTACTATTCTTATAATGGACTTGTAGTTAGATTCAATAACAAACCATTGGACATGCATAATTTTACTCCTTAAAGAAGAGCATAAGCTTCTGTTTGAAGACTATCTGTGGAGTTCAAGGAAATTGAGAAGCTAATAATGAAATTCCCATATAATTATCAAATCACCCCTCCTATGCCACCCAAGTTTAGACTATATTTAAATGATCCATCTACATGCAACTTGAGGAAACTAGTTTGAGGCTTAGTCTAGGAAGCAGGCATAATTTTACTAGGCTTAGTCTTAACTTTGAGATGGAAAAGATCCACTAAAATAGCCTCTGAGATTGGAACAATATCAGAGAAAGCTATATAATTATCACATTTGATTTTAAGATATATAAAATTGGAAATAATTTTAATGGCATTCATATCTATGTCTTTAAAGACACACTTTTATATTTCTTTACAAATCTCCCACAAAATGAACTGACATTAAGAAAAAAAAAACTTAAGATAATCCCTTTTAGGCAACATTAACCACCAAGATATTGATTTACAAGAATGGAAGTTAATTTTAGAGCTGAGTAACTTACCAAAGTGGTTCCAGACTTATTTAACAATTGAGCTTTGGAGGAAGGAATGATTGATAGATTCTTCAGAATTCTTACAACATCTACACTGGGATGCTAATTTCATCCTTTCTTTGTGAAGTTATAGATCATTAGGAATGGATTTTTTTGAAAAGTTTCAAAACAAGCAATGAACTCTTGATCAGATAGTGATTATTCCATAAGAGTTTCCAACTTGTATAAGATGGAGCAATGGTTATTAAAGCCTCAAAGCCTGATTTGAAAGAATACTTCCCATGAGTAGAAGGAGTCCAAATTGTTTGATTATCTTTAATTTTGATGAAAGACTCTGCCAAGTCTTTTATTTGCCTAACTCTTTTGATTGAAATAAATCCAAAATGACCAGAGAATTGTTTGGATTTGAACTTAGCTTTCATGAACATAACCCAAAGACCTTTTCGACTTCTGAGATTCCAATAAAGTTTGGCACTTCCTGCATCAACTACTTATTTAAAGGTTCTTATATTTAATCCACCATCAGTAGATGGAACACAAATCTCATCCTATTTAATCCATTGGTTATTAGAGCCATATGTTGAAACTCCACTCCAGAAGAATTTAACTAAAAGTTTATTGATTATTTGAATCATAATTTTGTGAGGATTGAGGGATGCCAAAGTATAGAAAGGGATGGTAGTGAACACATGCCTTATAAGAATGAGTTTACCCCATTGAGAAAGAAATCTAACTTTCTAACCAGAGATTTTGAGTGTAATATTTTCTATTAACTTATTAAAGTATGATGATATTCTTCCACCTTTGAATAGAGGACAACCCAAATACTTGATTAGGAGATTTCTAAATAGAAGGCCAAAAAGGGAAGCCCGTGAGTTTCTTTTCTCCATAGCTCTTATACCATCCCCTGTGAGTTGCTCTTGATTTTATTATTTAACTAACTATAATAACTTTCATACTCTTATAGGAACTTATTTAGCCTTGTTATACTCTTCTTGTTTCCATGAATGAAAATGATAATGTCATCTGCAAAATTGAAATGTGAGATGAGTTTTCAGTCTTTGGGATGGTTGTATGAAACAATGGTATTTGAATGCATTAATTGATCAAGCCTCATACTCATAACCTGTAATGCTATAATGAAAAGACTTGGAGAGATTAGATCTCCTTGCCTTAAACCTCTTGAGGATTTGAAGAATCCTCCCACTTGCCCGTTAATTATAAATAAAAATGTTTCCACATAATTTCTATAAAGCACTCATTGAAACCAAATTTTCTTAATACTTAAATTAGAAAATTCCAAGAAACTGTATCATATGATTTTTCCATTTATAGTTTAACTATAACATTTGAAACATTAACCTTTTTTCCCAGATCATTGGTTAATTCCTAAGCTAATAGGATGTTATCTTGTAAGCTTCAGCCTTTGAGGAATTCACTTTGATTGGGGGAGATAATGGAGGAAATAATGTTGGCCAGTATAGAGGTAAACAATTTGCCAATGATTTTAAAAGAGAAATTGCACATGGTTATAGGTCCGAAGTCGAAACATTGAGTTAGATGAAGAATTCTGGGGATAAGGATGATGTTTGTTCTTAACGAACTTATAGAGATTTCAGCTCCCACAACAGACTATGGATTAAAGAAATTAGATCTGATTTTATTGTAAAACGTAACTGTGTGATAATTGATTAAATTTGCAAATTTATACTTTGGCACACTTATTTAATTAGAGTCTATTTTAAACCAAAATAATTCAGTCCCTAAACATGCAACAACGTGTGTGCATGTGTCAACCCATAAATAAATAAAGCATGCGACACAAAGTTCAGAAAAAATCCCCGAAGGGAAAAACCTTTTATTTCTTGAAGTTTTGACAAGTTTACAAGACCATTGACTTACATACCATCGTGATTTCGCCCACAAGAGTAACACATGGTGTCTTCGTCAAACCCTTCAAAGCAACGACTAGAAATAAATCAGCAATGGTTCGCACGCAGCTATACCACCAGGACGCGCAGTCCAGACACGCAGTCTAAAATCTTCACAAGGACTCCCTCCATAATAGCACGCAACTCTCCAGTTGTAGAGTTCTCCCCACAAAGAATGAACAAAATCAAAGTGTGTTCTTGAACACCAAAACAATTCACCAAAGCATATGGGATTTTTGTGAATTGAAAAATAAAAAGGGATAAAACCCTTAAAGAAGAAGTCAAAAAGGATTTTGCAGATTCATAGTTTTCTGTCTTTCAAAACGCTAGGACTTATTAATGAAAACAAAACCATTTAATGAGTATTTATAGAAAATCAAGCGCCTCAGTCGTTTGAACGAAAAAGGGATCTCGCTCGAACGAAGTACACGTGTCATTTCAACGACATCACATGACATCTCCATGTCGCTCAAACGAGATGAGATCTCGCTTAAACGATCTGGGCGTCAAAATTGAGGAACGCTACAGGACTTAGAAAAATTACTTATTCTCAAATTTTGATGAAAAAGTTCGCTCTAACACTTAGAAAATATTTTGAAAAAAAATATCCCAAAGCTTTAAGTGCAAAGTTAAGGTATTTAAAACATAAGCTTACCAAAGTAAACTTTGCGGAAGCTTTTTGATGAAGAACCTTGATATATTCGGATCCGTCTTGATGTAGATTGATCTTGAACTTCTTCGACGGTTGTAACGGCATACGACATAATAAATTATGACGGACATTTATAAAAATATGTCCTTACAAATCTCCCCCTATGTCTATGCCGGAACATACATAAAAACATCCGAATTATCAAATACCAAAATGCCTATACAAATCTACCCTCCTATGAATAAATTTGCAAGATCTCAAACTGTTCTTCAAAAATCTTCATCAAATCTCAAAGATTTTCTCATCAGGGTGTGCAACATCATGATCTTCAATCTTTGTACCTACACACATGAGATAAAGCAAAACCTTCGTGACGTATCGAGTTTGAAATGATATAAGAATAAATCATTAATAAATCAAATCTCCCCCATACTCCAAAAACTCCCCCATAACATGATAATTCTTTCTCTCCCTTTTTATGATCTTCCCAAATAGACAGATAAGAAGAAACAATCAAAACATGGAGTGCCACGATAAAAATGGATATCAAACAAAGATCAAACTACGCGCATGCAAAGGAGTATCTCAAAAACTTTCACAAACTATTTTTTTTTTCAAATTTTTTCGTACAAAGATAAGATACCAAAAATCACACACCATGGATTTATACTCAAACAACCAAATCATGGAAATGGAATGTATGGGTGTGAACACATTCAATAGGAAAATCAACTCAATCAATCATATGTGCACGATGAATATGTATACCCCTAACGAATGAACATCAAAAGTATCCTTAGGTGTAAAAATTATTGAATTTAGATGACATCGTCTTATACAAATCAACAAATCAAAGTCAAAGTGATTGCCACACCAATAACGTCCAAAACTATTTTGCTCTTTTCAAGACTTTCAAGGACGTGCAAACCCGTTTTAAATTCCATCCAAACTCCCTCATGCATATTTTCTTTTTGAGGTAATCTAAATTCTCAAACATTGGAGAATTGGTGCAAAAACCAAATGGCCCCTTTTTGGCATGAATTTATTTTTATTGCCTTTAAATTTTTTCGGGCTCTTTTAAACCTCTTTGGACCCCGAATAATAAAATTCCTCAATTTTGTAGGTTCGATATAACGGTGGCTTAGTATTCGCAAAGGCCAAATGAACCTTTCGCAACCCTTCCCCGTTTTCAAATAAAGCACACAAACTCACAATCGGCTCTTACATGCAGAACTTTCTCATCAAATTTTATCGAGCTTGGTTCATTGTTAAAGACATGATTGAAGTGAAAACACCCAACCAACATGTGATAAGACAAGCACAATAATCAAACAAATCCGTGCATGTGTGCAATAAAGGAAATCATGAGTCAAACATGTAGGAAGTAACACTTAATTACATCTCAATGACTCCAAACATTATAAAGCACAAAGATGACATGATATATTGTCTCAAAACACTATCAAATAGTCACATAAAAAATGAAATGATGTTGTGACTCGGTCATCCTATGTGTCCATCCATAAACGATGTAAACAAAATACAAAACTCTTTTTGGATTTTTCAAAAAATTTATCAAAATATTTTTTTTTATTTTTCAAAAAATGGAAAACATACAAAAATGATACATGCTAGCAATAGGAAAATGATGTCATCATGGAAAACATCCTATGCTAGTAAACAAGTCAAACCTCAATCGTTAGGTGTGGAGGAGTTTTCCAAAGTTGGTGCCAACTTATGAAAAACCTCCATCAAATTTTGTGAAGTTTTGACAAAAAACTTAACTTATTCACCTAAATGTGCAAACTCTCTCATGTAGTCTCCAGGAGCATGTAAAGTATCATGTGTGGGTGCATGTGTGGTAGAGGCACGTGTAGAAGTAGAACGTGACACATAACCCAAATTAAAACAAAATTCCCTAAGGTGTTCTCTCCTCTTGCAATGGGAACAAACATAAATAGGCCTAGGAACACCTCTCTCAAAAACTTTAGGATGTTCTCTCGTAATGGGAAACGGATGCCTAGGTGGGTTAATTTTCCGGCCATGTGAATCTGTCACTAAAGTAGGAATCGACTCGGGTGCGACAAAAGAAGTGGAAGCACCGTCATGACCTTTTCCTAGCCCGTCAACTCTACCCTTATCGGGATTAAGAACCACCTTTTCAACCTTCTTAGGTGCGTTCTCAAAATTGACTTTGACTTCCCTGGCACGTTTGAGATCACTCTCGAGTTGGGGTACACGTTTCGTCAAACTAGACACCGTGTCGGTCAAATCACATTTTTCCTTTCTTAAAACCTCCTTCTCTCTCTCTAAAATTAACACTCGACGACCTAAATCCCTATTATACTTCTTTGTTTTTAAGGTCTCGGTGTACAAATCGCTAAAAGCTTTTTGGAGATCACTTTCATCTCCACTTTCACTCTCGCTTTCCCCCTCACTTGAAGCGATCAAATAATCCTCCTCATGTGTCTCACAAGAACTAGTCCCCTCACCTCCATCTAAACTAGGTGTGCTAACCCGACTAGCTAAAAATGCGACACACATACTGTGCTCTTTTTCATCATCTGAATTAAAAACCTCTATGTCCCTATCACTAAGTGTGGCAGGCACAGCCACTTTCTTTCCCTCTCTCCTAAGTCTAATGGCACACTCATACGCCTTATGCCCTTTACACCCACATTCAAAACATGTCAAACTTTATAAATTTTCCTCACTCTCCTTTTCTTTTTCTCTCTCCTTTTCTTTCTCACCGCTTTCTTTGGCCTCTTTATTTTTCTCAAAAAATGTCTTATTGGAAGACTTATTTTATTAATGTTAAGAATTTTTTTAAAATTTTTCGCAAACAAGGCCATATCTTTAAAATCAAAATCTTCCTCAGAATCATACTCACAAACTTTTTCTTTCTTTTTCTTAAAATGAGTCTTTAAAGCAACGCCTTTATCCTTAGCCTTAATGGTTTGAGGAAACATGTCAATCTCATAGGTTTGAAGATCTCTTATAAGTTCTTCCAACTTAAGTGATTTCAAATTTCCCAAAGATTTCAAAATAGTGACTTTAGGAATAAAGCATTTTGGGAGAGATCTCAAAATCTTTTTAATGACACGCGTGTTATCAATCATCTCACCCAAATTAAAACTGGTGTTTACAATGTCCGACAAACGTGCATAAAAATCATTAAAGCATTCAGACTCAGACATGGTGGTAGTCTCAAATTGGGTGGACAAATTTTGTAATTTTGATTCTTTAACCACGTTCGTACCCTCATGTGTTAATTTCAAAACATCTCATGCCTCTTTAGACGTGGTGCACGTCATAATTCGGCGAAACTCGTCGGGAGTGACGACTCCAGAAATAGCACTCAAACCACGTGAATTAAAATTAGACATTTTAAAATTATCTTCAGTCCAGGCTGACACGGGTTTTAAAGAGGTGATATTTTCAACAGTGACAGTGGGAGGAGTCCACCCATTTTCGCAAAGCAAATAAACACGCTCGTCAATGGATTTTAAACTAGATTTCATGCGAGCTTTCTAATAGGCATAATTTTTCCCATAAAAAATAAACACCTTATTAAATGAATGTTCCATTGGAAAAATTACGACTTTTCACAAAACTAATTTTTCAAAAAAAAAAAATCAATATCACACGATTTTGCGAAAAAATAGGAATACACGATAAAATAGTGTAACATGCTCTGATACCAATTTGTAAAACGTGGTGATCGCTTAAATAAGATCTGATACCAATTTAACGACATGAGAAGTCAAATTGTATAAAAAAAAACCTTGAAGAATCAGGATCACGCGATAAATTAGCGTATCCCGCTCTGATACCAATTTGTAAAATGTAACTATGTGATAATTGATTAAATTCACAAATTTCTACTTTGACACACTTATTTAATTAGAGTCTATTTTAAACCAAATTAATTCAGCCCCTAAACATGCAACTACGTGTGTGCTTGTGTCAACCCATAAATAAATAAAGCATGCAACCCAAATTCCCGAAGGGCAAAACCTTTTATTTCTAGAACTTTGACCAGTTTACAAGACCATTGACTTACATACCATCTTGCTTTCGCCCATAAGAGTAACGCAAGGTGTCTTCATCAAATCCTTCAAAGCAATGGCTAGAAATAAATCAGCAATGGTTCACACGCAGCTATACCATCAAGACGCGCAGTCCAGATACGCAGTCTAAAATCTTCACAAGAACTCCCTCCACAATAGCATGCAACTCTCCCATTGTAGATTTCTCCCCACAAAGAATGAACAAAAGCGAAGTGTGTTCTTGAACTCCAAAACAATTCACCAAAGCATATGGGATTTTTGTGAATTGAAAAACAAAAAGGGATAAAACCCTAAAAGAAGAAGTCAAAAAGGATTCTGCAGATTCGCAGTTTTCTGTCTTTCAAAACGCTGGGACTTATTAATGAAAATGAAACCATTTAATGAGTATTTATAGAAAATTTCACCGCCTCGGTCATTTGAACGAAAAAGGGATATCGCTCGAACGAAGTACACGTGTTGTTTGAACGACATTGGGCGTTAACTAAATATCGCTCGAACGAGATGAGATCTCGCTTGAATGACTTGGGCGTCAAAATCGAGGAACGCTATAGGACTTAGAAAAATTAATTATTATCAAATTTTGACGAAAAAGTCCTCTCCAACACTTAGAAAATATTTTTAAAAAAAATATCCTAAAGCTCTAAGTGCAAAGGTAAGGTAGTTAAAACATAACCTTACCAAAGTAAACTTTACGGAAGCTTTTTGATGAAGAACCTTGATATATTCCGATCCGTCTTGATATAGATTGCTCTTGAACTTCTTCGCTGGTTGTAATGGTATACGACATAATAAATTGTGACAGACATTTATAAAAATATGTCCTTACATTTATGATTTCCCAAAAGGATGTATAGAATAAACCTCCAAACCGATCAAGTCTTCTAAAGGAAATTCACTAAGGAGGCTATTATCACTAGAAGTGACAAGGTTAGGGATGTGTTTGAGAAGATGAGGGTGGTTTAGTGTAGGCTCAGAGGTTAAGTAATGTTTGATGAAAACTTCTTGAATCTTATTTTGATTTACCACCCAAACTTGGTCAGAGTTTTTAATTCCTTGGATAAACAGTGTATATTGTTTATCTTTGTCTGTAGAATGGAAAAACTTATTATTAAGATCCTTATCTTTAAATCATTCCAAGTTGGATTTTTATCTCCAATATTCTTCTTCAATCTTCATAGTTTGGTTAAGATAATCTTTTGCATACTACATGTCACTTCTATTAGAAGTATTGGTATTAACTTCAAAGTCACACTCTTTAGCTAAAAGAATATCTTCTAAATCAGTGACATTTTGGAAGTTATTTTTAAAAGAGGATGGATTCCATTCTTTGAGAGAAGCTTTCAATCCCTTTAGTTTTTTGGCAAAAACTTGCATCGGAGGGGATTAGATTGGTATGGTCCAAGAATGATTTATCATTTGGGAAATGTCCTTATGAAAGCACCACGTTTTTGGAACTTGAGAGCTCTTAGGCAGTTGTCCAATTGAGATTTATTGGTAAATAGTAAAGGGGAGTGATCTGAACAGTTTTTAGAGAGGTGTTGCACTATGGTCTTGGGGAAATAAGAGTTCCAAATAATATCAAAAAAACCTATGTCTAACCTATCCCAAATACTGTCATCAGCTATTCTAAAATTACACTAAGTGAATTTAGAACATGAGAAACCAATATTAGATAATTTGGTGGTGGAAATGCAATCTCTAAAGTTTTGAAAATTTATGCGTTTTCTTCTTATCTTCCATTCTTAATGTGCAACCACATTGAAGTCTCAAGTGATCAAGTGGACAAGATTATCATACTGATTACACAGTTAATCGATTTGATTCCAAATAGGCACTCTACCAGCGATAGTGAATTTGGCATAAACAATGGTAAGAATAATTAGATTTTTAAGCATTTGATGCTCAACTTTAATACAAAGTAATGGATCTTCATCTTTGATTATGGATCCATGTAAGCCAAATTTCCATAAAAACCAAATTTTATGTGAAGTGTTGCTATAACTGTCTTCATAGTTCAATTTGAATTGATTTAAATGAATGGATTTTTTTTTAACTTTGGGCTCCAACAAAGCAATGGCATGCAATTTATGGATTCTAAAAAGTTTTTTTACTCTTCTTCTGGTTGAAGAATTTGCAATCCCCCTTACATTCAAATAAAGAAAGGTTATCATTGGGGGAAGGAGGGTTTAGTGGTTGAGGATTTCTTAGATTATGATCTGTTGAGTCTTTTAAAGAGAGGATCTAAAGGCTTAACACTAGTCTTAAAGACTTGAGACGTATATATAGGATGACGTGGAGGCTTTTTATGAGTTGCCTTTTTTCCTTCTTGGTTATTCAACCATAATATATCAAATGATGAGGAAAAAATTTCTAATTCTAATTGAGTAGGAGTAGAGATATATCACCACCTTCTAGATCAGACAAGTAATAATTATGAACTGCCAAATGTTTATCATACTCAGGAACATTTGTGGCTCTAGGAGATAAGTTGTAACTGTCTACCACCAAAGATTCTCCAGGATTGATTTCACAATGTTTAATCTTCTCTATGTGGCTTACAATAGTGCTTTTATGAACCAACTTAATGGATTTTTCCTCCCTACATGATTTGGTCTTAACTGGACAAACTTTTCTAGGGGTGTCTTCAGTGATTATTGGAACTTCTTTATTAGTGTTAATTGTTACTTCAACTTCCTTTGAAACTGCTTGATAAGTGGCTTTCCTTATTGTTTTTGATGCCTTTTGAGGAGGATTAAGATTGGTTTTAATATGATAAATAAGAAGCACGCTTGGTTTTGGATCTTTTGGGTTTCTTTTGAGGTTTTTGAAAATACATTCAATTATTTTGTGACCCTTATTCATGCAATGAGAATAAAAGGCATGAGTAATTTCATAAATAACATCTTGCCAAGAAAACCTTGATCATTACATCCAATCCGAACTCGATTTGGATAGTCTTCCAAAAGGTTTAGTTCCCCACAGACTCTGGCTAGGCTTGAGCGATCTATAGTTTTAGCTGAAGCATCCATTTTTAAGGGTCTACCAATGAGATGGTCTAGGGAGAAGAGGGATTATTTTATGAATAAGTGAATGGGGAGATTAGTAAAGTTGATCCATACTAGGGAGATATGACTTTCTTGATGATCTTGAATGACGGGGACCATTTGAAAGTACGCGTGGGGAACTTGCCTATATACCATTGATCACGTAGCCAGAGTCTTATGAAATATTCTTCACTATAACCCTACTATACATCAAGCCTTGAGGGAGAATATAAGAAGGGTTGGAGTAGAGATATAATCACCGCCTTCTAGATCAAACAAGTAATAATTATGAATTGCCAAATGTTTATCATACTCAGGAACATTTGTGGCTCTAGGAGATAAGTTGTAACTTTCTACCACTAAAGATTCTACATGATTGATTTCACAATGTTTAATCTTCTCTATGTGGCCTACAATAGTGCTTTTATGAACCAACTTAATGGATTTTTCCTCCCTACATGATTTGGTCTTAACTGGACAAACTTTTCTAGGGGTGTCTTCAGTGATTATTGGAACTTCTTTATTAGTGTTAATTGTTACTTCAACTTCCTTTAAAACTGCTTGATAAGTGGCTTTCCCTATTGTTATTGATGCCTTTTGAGTAGGATTAAGATTGGTTTGAATATGATAAATAAGAAGCACGCTTGGTTTTGGATCTTTTGGTCTTCTTTTGAGGTTTTTGAAAATACATTCATCTATTTTGTGACCTTTATTCATGCAATGAGAATAAAAGGCATGAGTAATTTCATAAATAACATCTTGCCAAGAAAACCTTGATCATTACATCCAATTCGAACTCGATTTGGATAGTCTTCCAAAAGGTTTAGTTCCCCACAGACTCTTGCTAGGCTTGAGCGATATAGTTTTAGCTGAAGCATCCATTTTAAGGGTCTACCAATGAGATGGTCTAGGGAGAAGAGGGATTATTTTATGAATAAGTGGATGGGGAGATTAGTAAAGTTGATCAATACTGGGGAGATATTACTTTCTTGATGATCTTGAATGATGGGGACATTTGAAAGTACGCGTGGGGAACTTGCCCATATACCATTGATCACGTAGCCAGAGTCTTATGAAATATTCTTCACTCTAACCATACTATACATTAAGCCTTGAGGGACAATATAAGAAGGGTAGTAGTAGAGATATAATCACCGCCTTCTAGATCAGACAAGTAATAATTATGAACTGCCAAATGTTTATCATACTCAGGAACATTTGTGGCTCTAGGAGATAAGTTGTAACTGTCTCCCACCAAAGATTCTCCAGGATTGATTTCAAAATGTTTAATCTTCTCTATGTGGCCTACAATAGTGCCTTTATGAACCAACTTAATGGATTTTTCTTCCCTACATGATTTGGTCTTAACTGGACAAACTTTTCTAGGGGTGTCTTCAGTGATTATTGGAACTTCTTTATTAGTGTTAATTGTTACTTCAACTTCCTTTGAAACTGCTTCATAAGTGGATTTCCCTATTGTTGTTGATGCCTTTTGAGGAGGATTAAGATTGGTTTGAATATGATAAATAAGAAGCACGCTTGGTTTTGGATCTTTTGGGCTTCTTTTGAGGTTTTTGAAAATACATTCATCTATTTTGTGACCCTTATTCATGTAATGAGAATAAAAGGCATGAGTAATTTCATAAATAACATCTTGCCAAGAAAACATTGATCATTACATCCAATCCGAACTCGATTCGGATAGTCTTCCAAAAGGTTTAGTTCCCCCACACACTCTGGCTAGGATTGAGCGATCTATAGTTTTAGCTGAAGCATCCATTTTTAAGGGTCTACCAATGAGATGGTCTAGGGAGAAGAGGGATTATTTTATGAATAAGTGTATGGGGAGATTAGTAAAGTTGATCTATACTAGGGAGATAGGACTTTCTTGATGATCTTGAATGATAGGGACCATTTGAAAGTACGCGTGGGGAACTTGCCTATATACCATTGATCACGTAGCCAGAGTCTTATGAAATATTCTTCACTATAACCCTACTATACATCAAGCCTTGAGGGAGAATATAAGAAGAGTCTTTCTAATAACATTTAGAGATGGCCTTCCTTGAGAAATATTTCCTATGATTGACAATTTGAATGGTTCTGTGAGGTTCTTAATATCTTCTTTTGAGAATAAAACTGTTAGCTCACATTTGAACAATGATGGTTGTTTAATTGAAAGGTCTTTGGATGAGCATTCAACTACACTTGAAAATGACTTTGTCTAAGTATTTGACTGTCGGATTAGGTAAGGAGGTTTGGGATTCATTAGGGTAAAGGCGACGGGGTTAGGATGATCTAGGGATGCCATGCAAACCCTAGAATCGCATGAGAGAGAATCTCCAATATTTTAGGATCTAACAATATTAACTCAAAGATATAAAAGAAAAAGGGTGGGGACATTTTCAACATATAATTTCATACCCAATTTCTACATTAAGATTTGCAGGGAAATATCTAAATACATGTAAGTGAGTATTCTATCACATGATTATATACGAATATATAATTAGGACATACAATTCCCTAACCCAATTCAATTAAAATAATTTAAGCTAAACATAAAATTTGAAGAATTGGGTTCATTCATTTATGTACAAAAATCACCATTTTTAACACATCAAATAATTCTATTTATTTTTTACATCATTTTTATAATTTATAAAAACTTGTTTAGGTAGATATTATTATTTACACCATGAGAGGAGATAGTGGAATTATCTTTCCTTGAATGATGAATAAAATTCCAAAAAGAAAGATAAGAGAACCCCTTCGAAATTCCCTTGCAATTTCTTTTCAGAAATCCCTAATTTGTGTAAAGAAGCTCCCAACTGTGTAGAAAAAAAGACCCCCCCTTAAGACAATAATTTAATTGTTCTTCCAAGATGCCTCTAAAAGTCTTTTACTTTTTAGATTGGGTATATGTTTTACCAAACTGAAGTTTAGAATTTTTTGTTGATAGGAAGTTGGTATTTTGTGTGAAGTTTAGAAGTTGGATTGTGGGTATAGGAGGTAGATGGATTTCATTTAGGTTCTTATATTAATTCTCTCATTCTTGTGTTTTTACTCCTTTATCCTAAACCCTTGCTTTCTCTTCAAGTATTCTTTATTTCCCTTATTACCCTCATCCATCCCACTAATTACTTTGAGAGTGTGCTTTCCGATGGTAACTACCTAAATAAAAATTAATTCACCTAATTCAAGAAAAATGCTTGTTAATTTATTATTTCAAAAGGGATTAACAATACAACAGTCTATGTGATAAATTATTTTACTAAATTTTAGAATCTCTCAAGTTTTATCTACTTAATAAGACAATGATTCTAAAATATGCGAAAAGAGTAAAATAAGTACAAGATCGGATGTACGAGTGAAAAACCCACCAATAGAAAAAAATTTAGGCTCATAAGAATGACAAATGTACTATGGTAAAGTTTTACAACTAGAAGAAACGGGCTTATAATCGACTAGACATTCTTTCCCAGCATATTCTTCATAAAGATTGCAACAACTGGAGCACGCTGCACAACCGTAATCGATTTTGGTCTGCAGCTAATATCTTCGAATCCTCTGGCCAAATCTTTATTTTGCAAAGTAGAAACAACTTTCTTCATTTAAAATTTAGAGAACAACTTTGTTTCGGGATGGAACCTTCAAGCAACCTTAATGATACACCTAGGATTTTTGAAGGAATCCTATAGATAAGTATGTTGGGCGTTTGCAAAGGATGTAGTGATTTGAATCTTAAAAATGAGTTTTCTAAAGCCAAGGAAGAGAAAATATTTACTCCCCAATTAATATTGGATTTGAATGCAAGATGAGTAATTATACCTCTATTAGAAATAATGACCTGTAAGAACTCCAAGAAGAGGGGTGAAAAAGTTCTCTCTCAAATAAATCAAATGTTTTTATCAGCAAAAATATCATTTCAAAGCCCTCACTCTTAGTTTGGAAGAGAAAACAACACCTTAACTTATATATTTTTTATTTTGAAAATATTTAAAGGTCCAAATGCTAGATGTCACTCTCCTAAGGTGTCAAGTAGTCACATCAAATTCTAAGTCACCCCTGAAGTTATCCTTTACATACTAACCAATAAGATCTTAAAGAAGGATTTTGTGAAAAAGTCACTGTTGGCACTCGCATACGTGTGACGCTGTAGGGTCACTGCAACTAGCGATTGCATCGCTGCGGCGAACCTGAAGTGATACATGTTGCGCACTTGTTCGAACTTTTTGCACAGGGACACAAACGTTCACAAAGACAATGTCGCTACAGCGAGAAGACCATTAATGTGGCCGAACTACGACATAGCAAGTCACAAATTTGTTAAGAGATTTTGAAATGCGAACAAAAAAGTGACAGCGAATAGTTTTTCTACATGAGGCAAGCCATCGATGCAGTGAAGCACGTGACCATATTTTTTCATTTTTTCTTAGAATACTTCAAAAATTTTTTGAGGCAAACTCCAAGTATGTTTATTTCTCTCATGAACATCCGTAATTAAAATACATAAATAAATGCAATCTTTTGTAAAATATATTTTTCCCATATTAAAAGTATATTTCCATGGGTAATTGAAAAAAATTACAAAACCAAGGTTAATTAAAAATACTTTTTAATTTATTAAACAGATTAACCAAGTTGAATCTAAGTCCTATAAGTATTATACATTTTCCAAAGTGTTATGCTTGAGGTTCGATATTGAGTGAGTCCAGTTTGTTGATGAAGTTTTCGGTGACCTCTTAGACGAAGACTCGAACATGTTTTGATCAAGGAATTTAGAAAATCTATCCTATGGAGTAAATCGAGTATACTATACTCTTACAATCTGTCCCTTTATCAAATTCCGAGACAAAACTTAAAAGGAAAACTTATGAGTAAATAAAGGAAATTCTACCATTTTATGACTCTCCTGGCCAAGAGCAAATACAAAGATAGAAAATTACATTTTTTGCAAGTAACTAATCACTATAAGAGACATAATCCATCTTCAAGGAGCTCTTGTTCAAACTTTCTTATCACACACTAGCAAACTCATTAAGGTATCTATATGAAGAAGTATGGCAATAAAATATGATATATATGAACATATGGGTATAACATTGGGAACATGAACATCAGATCTTACTAAAAGAAGTCCCCTCAATGATATAATCCCTCTCAATTAACATGATATAGCAAAAAATAACTCTAAGCAACCTAATATGCTTGGGTAACTATACTCCCCTATCTATAAACTTCTCCCCCTTTTTTTGCACAAAAAATAACAAAGGAAAGAACTAACCACGTAATGGGATTAAGTTCGTAATGCCTTTTAAGAGAGTAAAACATGCTAATCAAATCAACAAATAAATAAGAATCATATAGTGAGTGAATAATCAACATGTTTCTCTAGGCAAGATATAGTCATCAGAGTAAACGTCTAAGATCAATAGGTTAAACTACACATGGAAATATAAAATGTACCTCACAAAGATATATGAAATGCTAAAATATGATAAGGATTAAAAAGCATAAGAGTTTAGAAGGATTCACAGTGAATATGATCAATATGAATCAAAATCCAAATAACTCTAGACTAAACCCAAAACAAATCAAATAAATTACATCATGTCTTCTTCCTTTCTATCATCCTAAAGGGACATAAATCAATAATCTCACTATTTGTATTTTGCAAGGGGTCCATAACATTTTTAACATGCATATCAAACTATTATTGAGTGTCATTTTAAAAGAAAGAGTTCATCAGATCCAACCGTGATATCAAACTAGAACCCAATTGAATAGATATTCGAGAGAGGGTGGAATCCAACTCATTTTTAGTTAGAGGGAGTGAACTAGATAATCATGATTTAGGATGAGGAGGTGGTGGAGGAGAAACATGAGGTGGTATAGTAGGGTCAAAAAAATTTCTAACCTGAGCAATTTACTTAAAATAAGAACGAATATCAATGTAAATTTTGGATTTTCCTCAACTTCACTCAAAGCAAAGAAACTCCACACTCCAAAAGTGAACACACGATGAAATGATCTTAAGTAAAGGCATGATATTTCAAATTGTCCCTGGTGTGATAGATAATTAAGTCCAGGATTAAGTCTCACAAACACATATTAACACCCGAGTTAATGGCGTACAATAATCGTGCACATTTGGCAATTATGTTATGAGGGTGGTATGGAAAAAATACAATAGCAAACAACCATATTTAGTATGTATACATTTTTTTTACCAAGACAAACATGCAAAAATGTCCAACCGTTCTATTCCTGATAATAGTTATCACTCAAAAGAGTGATAGCATCCTAGCCATTAGGTCCATTCATATACTCCTCGTACTGAAATTTGAGATTTTCTTCTGAAAATTTAAAGTGTTTGCTAATCCATTTAGAAGAAATTTTTACTTAAATCCCCCTCACTTTGGCATAAAGAATCTGTAAGCCTTTTTAACTCCTACCATCCTCAAGAGAAGAATAAAATTCTCTCACCATATTTGGGTAACATGGTCCGTTTTGAGATATGGAAATCCTATAAGATATAGAAATGAAATCCAAGGATCGTATACTTAATCTATAAGTTGATAAACCACAAAAAATCTAAACCATAGGCTATACACACTAAAACATACTCAAGAGATTGAATCAAGACTTAGCAAAAGTAGAAACTCATCAATCATAGAGCAGATTTCATCAACTTCTATCAAAATAACTATCACCAATCCCTAGCTTTAAAAACAAGTGAATAAAAACATTTATGGAACAAAAACTTAGCAAGATTGAGATTAATCTACTAGAGTTAGGGAAAGACAACCTAAAATATTCCAAGAAGCTAAAAATGGAGGAAGTTGGGAGTTTCTTTAGAGGGTGAAGGGGTTTTGAGAGAAAAGTGGGTAAAAGATTAAACATCCATATTTGGAGGGTTTTTATCAGTCCCATGATCTGTCGCTGCAACGAGTGAGCTCTCACAGGCCGTGCCATCATAGTTTCAGTGAAGCTCTAGTGACAGGGGTTATGCCAGCTTCAACGATTAAAGTTGTGCAAAAAAGCACAAACGAAAAGGAAATGTGCATATAGATTCTTAGCTATAATTCATGTATATTTTAATCCCTAAAATACCATTTTGATTGACCAAAAAATCTTCAAAGGATCATATAATGGTTATTGGTTATGTCAAATACTCTATAAAAATAATGGTTTTAACATTCAATAACCTAAGGTCAAATTAAATCAATAAAGGGTAGAGTGATTTCAAAGACATCACTCGCGATAGAAAGTGAATAAAGTGAAAATTAACCCATAAAATCGAACAATGAAGATCAAATTTTGAACTCACTTTTGATTTTTTTTGATTTTATGCAATAAATATAAAATCTCATTTCCCTTGAAAATAAATAAAATTTTCAGTTGTTACATTTTCTCCTTCAAATAGCGATTCATGATTGAAATCTTTTAAGTCTCATACCCTTGATGTTACTAAATTTTTGGATAGATAAAAATCTTTGAGGGATCGCTTTTGATAAACGTTTTCATGTGTTGACCTTCTCTCATTCATTACAAGGGGTGGGGAACTATTTTCGATTTTTCAAAGGTAGTTCTCTCAACTCAAAGTTAAAGCCCTTACCACATCATCACTCATGATTTTGAACCTATATATATTTTCAATTCAAACGATGATGATAAAAACTCTTACCTATAAAAGTAATAACAATCACACCATTTCATCAAAACATTGCATATAACTTTTAATTTCATATAGAAGTAGAAAACTTCATTACGATTTTTTGTGGAAATGTTCAGGTTTATTATGAAGTGTAAAAGTGCATGAGTTATGACAAATATTGTAAAATAGCAATCTCAATTTACCAAGGAAATTTAATAAATGAAGTTTAATCGAGTAGTATTAAAAGCCATAAATAGAACCATTAGTACAATAACTAAGCATGTAGGTTTACATTTAAGTTCATGGGATAAAATAATACCCAACAAGCATAGAAGACCAATATTGTATAAGGCCAAAAATCTAAAGATATGAACAAACCAAATATCATGTCTAAATAAATAAAAGTAGTTATAAAGAGAAATCAAGATGCCTATCTAAAAAGATTAAACAAAATACTCTAAGACACCTGAACTAAAATAATCTTATTTCTTTGTTAACAAGGACCAAGCTTTGGCACGTTTTTCTAGGGATTATAGTTCTCCTATATCAATTGCTTGTCTTGGAATCCTATCTGAATCAATTCTTAAAGAGTAGGATATAATAACCAAAACAGAAAGTGTGGGGGCATCAAATATTTTTTCGTTCCCTTTTTCCTTTGGAATAAACCTTTGGGGGGAGATTCCACGTTCTTCTTATCTTTCTCATCGACCTTTTTACCTTTATCAAAATCACTTAAATGTGTCGCGGGCTAAATTAAAATTTAAAAATCCTTAAGGCGTCCTAACTTATAACAATGTATGCACCTAAAGGGTTATGGGTCGATAGGGCGCTTGATTTATTACTTCCTAACTCTAAAGCAAAAATCTTTCAAGTGTCCTTCCTTATTACAATAGGAACAAATGAAAGTCACCTCCCCTTGGATTTTTTCGAGTATAGAATGAGTTGAAGATTCACTAATGGGATATGAAAAAATGGTTTGGGATGATATGAAATCTAGGTTAGACATAAAACCACCACTCTCAAAATCGAGTCCTCGTTTATCCGTAGTGGACAAGTTTACACCAAAGATAATCTTATCCGAGTTTTGAGACCTACCTGCCATATTCTTCTTAAAAGTGGTCGTGGATAGTAATTTTGTCTCAAGCAAAGAGATATGGTTCTCTAGGAGAATTCTTAAATTTTCACTCTTGTGTAGGGATATCCTAAGGAACTCACTCTCATGTGAAGAAAGTTAATGGAACTTCCCTCAAAATTTGGTGAACTACTCACCATGTGTGGAACAAGAAAATCACTCACACTACTCTCACTCACCATAGCCATTTGGTTTTCATCATTGTCTAACTTGGTGGAGAGTTCCATGTTATGCCTTTTCGAACTTAGTGTATTCCTAGTAAAGCCTAACATAGTCCGCTTAAAGATCATTTTCCTCTTATTCGTCAATAGTTCTCAAAGAGGAGCTAGGAGTATTCATTTCTTCACTAGGTGGAAGAGGAACGTCAAAATACTCTAATTCATCTACTTGTCAAATTTCTCTCTTGCCATAAATGCGATATAGTTGCATTCTTGAGAGTCATTTTTGGAGTCCGAGTCATTATCACTAAAAGTGGCTTGATAAGTGTTTTTTCCACCATCACAACTCATATTTGAGGGATATTTCTTCAATACATGACCTCGACCACGATAGTAAAACACATGGGGTTCTTGGAGATTCATCTTTCTTCTCTCCATTTTCATGACCAATTTTAAGTCCAGTTGAATAATTTTTGGGTGCGCCTCTAGACTGAAATCATTTTTGTCACTTCTTGACAAATTTAGTGAGAAATTACATAACATCCTCACTAACATTATGGGAACTAAAATCGGGATATGCCTTCTGTAATAACCCCCATTTTGTCACATAAAGGTTGTCCAGACACAATACATTGAAGATGGGGATTGCTAGTCAATTTATATCATTCTTAGCATTGACCGTAATAAAAATTCATATTTTTAAACCACATTCAAATTTAAAATTGAATTGAATTAAATAATAAGAGATAATAATAAATCCAACATCCACATCAAAAATTAAATCCAACATGAAAAAAAATGTCTCGACTAATAAAATAAAATGATTCCGGGTTTATCCCTATACAATAATCCAAAATAAATAAAGACATGAAGAAGGAGCAATATAAACTAGAATCAATAAACCGATCTTTGAGGAGCAAAACGTGATAGCAAGTCTGATATTCCTTCAGTCCCGCTATCCCTGTCTAGGCAAACCTGGGGGAAAACATTTATAATTTGGGCTAGCTCCCTAGAGTGTGCAAGAATCAACTTACTGAAATTGAAATGCAAGATTAAAAGTAATTTAAATACGTGTCTCCGATCGACACTCGCATGTGATAATTTTTTCACCTCTCGCCTAGGTGCAATACTAATCGTATCCTATCCCCATAACCCAAATGCAATATAAATAGCAAGATCATTATTAAACATGTGATGCATCTATCATAAATCATGTATTGGACATATAATTGCGTACACCCTTGTCCCCATTTTCCGAGTACTCTAGTCATATTACTTATAATAGTGTCATAACCATCCCTTAATCGTACTATGTAGTATTGACTCTAAAATAAATTGTCCACGTCATTAGACTTAGATAACTATTTTCATTTAATTCACATGTTTATATATGTATAAATCCGTACACACACACAGTGTGTGTGTGTGTGTGTGTGTGTGTGTGTGTGTGTGCGACACTACATGGCATCTACCAATTGTGTTTCGTTTGTGCTCTATTGGTAAGTTCGAAGGAGTCCTTTATCCAAATCGAACATCGCAAAACACATATAAATAGGGAGATCCCTACACAGTACACAATTGCACGACCCATATTCAGTAGTGACAATGGATCTCGGCATCTACACCAATCTCTTATCTACTTAGTACCTAAGTAATGACCTACAGAACACCTAGCCCACCTGTGCCGACATGTTCTATGGTCCCGAACGCGCGTAACCCCAACCAACAGGACCGTCTACGAACATAAATATCTTCACACAAGCAATTATATACATACATACACACACACACACACACACACACACACACACACACAAAAGCAATATATATATATATATCACACACATCACACACACACACAAGCAATTATATATATAACATCACACACACACACACACACTATCACACACATCACACACACACACACACACACAAACACACACTATCACACACACATCACACACACACACACACACACACAAACACACACTATCACACACATCACACACACACACACACACACAAACACACACTATCACACACACATCACACACACACAAACACACACTATCACACACATCACACACACACACACACAAAAGCAATATATATATATATATATATATATAGGGAGAGGTTCACAAGTGGACCAAAAGAATGGACTTTTTAATGGACCTTAACAAAAAACACATAATAACACATTAATTTTAATTCCTATAGTGTAATTGGTCCACGCCAGCGGCACCAAATATGCGTGTCGATCGATCCCCCACCCCCCACACGCCCTCCACCCACCCCACCCCACCCCCACCCCTACCTCCATGGCAGCCCTGCTGTCATAAGAGCTGCCACAAGGGCTGCTATGGTGATGGTGGTGGTTGGGGGGGGGGGCGGTGGGGAGTGGGGTGGGCGGTTAGTGGGGTGAAGGTGTGGTCTCGGGTGTCGCTGGCGCGGACCAATTACACTATATGAATTAAAATTAATGTGTTTTTTGTTAAGGTCCATTAAAAAGTCCATTCTTTTGGTCCACTTGTGAACCTCTCCCTATATATATATAGCACTTAATAAATATAGTCAATTAATCTATAATTACTCCACATTATATCGTTGATTCACCCATAAATAATTTTCCAATTAATTAACCATCCCGTCCAAAAAAAATGCTAGGTGACCAAAACCCGCAGAGGAAACTACCCAGCGCATCACCGCTGGAAGGTGCTTCCACACATACTTAAACCCCATCATCCCCCGAGAATAAAAGCTCGTCGAAGCTATGTCAGTCTACCAAAAAAAAAGAAACCTTTTATCAACTCCAAGAAAAAAAAAACAAGAATATGAATGACAAAGATCATTAATACTTAAGTAGTCACTAGGGTTCCTCACCCTAAATGATCGGTGATGCGAAGGCTCGTGCAGTAGAAAGCCATAATCAGCAACTGGCTTGAACAACTCGAAGGCATTTTTTTTGCCTAATGTTAGGGGCACCCTAGCTCGCAACTCTAGGTTCGCTCAATCGTCAACACCCAACCACGCCACATGGGTCGCGCTACCCGAAAATTCGACCATTTCTAAGGCTCAAAGAAAAGAAAAAAATCTTGGGAACGGATCTTAGCAAGAAAGGGCAGAAGATCTGAATGCTAGAAGTTATGAAAATTGAGGAGAACTCGCCCCTTTTTATAGGAGGCCAAGGGGCATGTCGATCGGCAGTCCCCTTACACACACCGATCGGCACCTGCCTCTTCCCCTTCCCAAGGCTGTCCAGAAGACCATGCCATTTCCAAATGGCAACCCTTGAAACATTCCAATCATCCACCTCCAAAAAATTTTGTACAAAAAATCCCAGAAAATGTGAGAAAATTCCAATAATTCTATAAAAAATTCCTAAAAATTGCCAAATAAATATTGGAACATTTCTTCACCAAGAAAACCATTTTTCAAGTTCTCAAAATACCACATTGAATCAAAACTACATTCTTATCCCGAATTTAAAAAGAAAACCCTCATCCCCGGAGTCCACTATAATTCCCTAGCGGAACTTAATTCCTCAAAAATCAAAGGTTTCCCTAGCGGAATTTCCAAATGCAACTTCCCTAGTGGAGCTATAAGTCAGTTAGATATCTATCCCCTATAGTATCTCAGAGAAACACATTTCCCAACGGCATCCCAAAACCTCAAGGCATGAACTATTTTCCCAGTGGAATTTCTATTATAAACTTCTTCCAAATCCATCCACATAATCCCCAAAAAGATGTCTCTTCCCCAATAGAGTCTTAAAAAGGTAAATTAAAGACTCCCTAGAGAGCACGACTTTAGGTCTTCAGAATTGATCTCGACTTGTAGAATTAGTCTCCCCTACTTTAGGTCCTCAGAATTGAACTTGACCCGCAGAATTATTCGCCTCAACATTATGTTCGTAGAATTAACCTCAACCCACATAATTGGTCGCTGCTACTTTAAGTCCTCAGAATTTACCTCGACCAGCAGAATTGGTTGCCCCTACTTTAGGTCCTCAAAATTGACCTCGACCCGCAGAATTGGTCGCCCTTAGTTTAGGTCCTTAGAATTAACCTCGACCAGAAGAATTGGTCGCCCCAAATTTAGGTCCTCAGAATTGACCTCAACCCATAGAATTGGTTACCCCAACTTTAGGTCCTCAGATTGACCTTGACCTACAGAATTGGTCGCCACTACTTTAGGTCCTCAGAATTGACCTCGACCTATAGGATTAGTCGCCCCAATTTTAGATCCTCAGAATTGATCTCGGCCCACAAAATTGGTGGTCCTCAACATTATTATAAGTCCTCAAAATCGACCTCGACCCTCTGAAATGGTCGTCCTCATACCTTTGGTCTGCAGAATTGACCTTTTCCCGAAACATCACATGGTGTCTATTCGACAACTTTCACATGTTCCAAGATCACGTGGTGTCTACTCGTCAAGGGTATCTATAAACACTGTATTTTAGGACCCCCAAGCCCTTCCTTAAGTCCCTAGAACCTCCCCGTTTACCACAAACCCTAGGTCATACTTCGAGTACCGATTAAGAGGTCATCGAGTGAATTCAAGCCTCATTTTACTTCAGTAAACTTCATCTTTAGAGAAAAATCTCAATGAATATTCAAAGGGATCAGAATACCCTTTCCAATGATCCGCCCCGTGCATGAATCGGCATGCGGGTTAGACGAACAAACCATTTTACTATAAAAAATCAATTTGGAGGACATTGGGCGCTCCCAGGCCTCGATTTTGATCCCAATCAACTTCATCGTCCGAGCGAAACCTTAATGAATCTTAAAAGGGCACTAAAAACACTTTTCAACGGTCCACCCCGTGCATAAAACAACCTAACCATTAGGACAAACGATCCATTTTCCCCAAAAACTTATTTAGAGGCCACCGGGCGCTCCCAGACTCCGTTTGACCTAAGTCAGCTCTTCAACTCGAATAAGGATAAATGAATCTTCAGAGATCACTTAATAATCTTTCCAACGATCCACCTTGTGCACAAATCAGCCTTACGGTAAGGCCAAATGACCCATTTTACTCTGAAGGGTCACCGAGCATTTTTGAGCCCCGTTTAACCAAAGTTAACTCACCGAACCGAGAAAATCACTTTGTAACATCAAAGTGCCTCACATAACCTTTCCAACGTTCTTTCCCATGCATGATTCAGACTTATGGTTTGGACGAATGATCCATTGTCGTTCGATAATCTCTTGTCCAAAGGACCGACGACCGCTTTCGAGCCCCTTTTGACCCAAAGACAACTATCAAACCCGGGAGAGGCCCAAGTATTCTCAAAGGTCTCTGAATAAACTTTCCTATGATATGCCACGTGCACAATTTGGACTTACGGATTGAGTTTTATGACCATTTTTTTCAAAAAATCTACATAAGATTACCAAATGACAGGTCCATTTCCCTGCCTATCGACAGTGTGTCTAAAGTTACATGTAGACAAGAAGGTCAAGAAAAATGTCAATCAGTAGTATCTTGACCCTATCTAAGGAGATAATGAGCTCACCCTGAAAGGGACCTCAAAAACATCAACTTCAGTGATCTCAACAACATTCTTTTTAAGTCAGCGAGGTTTCCTTGTTTGAAACCCTTCTCCACCTTTCATTTCCATGACTTTCACACCTAATTTAGTAAAATCCCCATACATTCTTTACTCACTATTAAAGGAAGCTCATCATCAATTAAGATCAATCTCCAAGTCTCCAAAGACGGTCCAAACAATGGGATCTGATGGTATCCCGAATAGGAATCTAAAAAACTCATTCTCTCATGCACAACTGTGGTGTAGACTAATTGATATATCTTTTATAGAGGGAAACTATCCTTAGGGCATACAATGTTGACATCCATGAAATTGATATAAACTTTCTATCTACTGTTGCTCTTTCGTGCCACCACTGGGTTGGACAACCACCTGGGTAACTGAACTTACCTAATGGAGCCTCTGTCCAGAAGCTTCCTAACTTCGTTCTCTATCTTTCTACCCTTTTATGGGTCTATACGGTGTGCTTTTTGAGTGATTGGATTAAAGGTTGGGTCAATGGGGAGACGATGGCAGGATATGTCAAGACCAATCCCAGGCAGATCGTGTGGTTCCTAAACAAAAACATCCAAATTTCTTCTCAAAAAGGTAATTAATTCTCTTTTTCGTGATCGATAAGATTAGTCCTGATCAAAATATTTCTATTCGCCAAGTTGTCATCAGCACCAACTTCCTCCAAGCTTTTGACGAACCTATCAATGGGGTGGATCTTGCTCTCCTTCACCCTAGTCGATTGTGCCATAATTGCTATTTAGATGGCGTATCCTTATCTTGGTATTCCTGTAGAGGGACTTATGATTTTTTTTCTTCTCCTTTTGGGGGAGAATGGTCAAGATGAACCATTTTTGTACAATGTCCTGGAAACCATGAGTCTCGACCATGCCCCGATCAGTGACACACTTGAGCTTCTGGTAGTATGTAGATTGTACAGGTTTCATGCCATGTAGCTAGCCACTGCCTAGAATGACATGATATGGTGATTCTATATCTATCACCAAGAATTCAATCAGTTTTGAAATATTACCCATCCTAATCGGCATGATTATCTTTCCCATTGGCATCGTGATCTTTCTCGTGAAGCTAACCAATGGAACTGTGGCCACCTTGAGGTAGACTAAGTTAGTCTTTAACTTGTGGAATATATCTAGGTACATCAATTTTAATGAGCTTCCCTAGTCTACTAGTAATTTATCGGTGTCCCAGTTCAAGATCCTGAGAGTGATTATAAGTGCATCATGGTGCAGAGTCCTTACTCCAATCAGATCTTCCTCTATGAAGATGATATATTTGGTGTAGTTAACATCTTTTAGTCGATGGTGCTTGCCATCTTGGCTTTTTATAAGGTCAATCTGGAATGCCTCCATTACAGTTGTGACCTTTAATAACTCCATCCAAACAGTGTTCCTTTTAATCTGCCTTAAGTCGGATACTCCATGAACCACTGCAAACTCCTGTCCCATGTCGTTATTAAGGATATTGTCTTGTTTCTGGTCTCCATTGGCTGCGAGCTTATTAGCTTTCTCTTCTATATACTCATTCAAATGTCCAACTTGGGCCAACTCTTCCAAGTGAGGCTTCAGTGCGTTATAATTCTCCTTCATGCTTTGCCCTCCTTTTGGAACACGCATCTGAGTGCGTTATTTCTTATTGTTAGGTCACTACCCATTTTCTTGGGTCACTTGACAAATGGTTGATCCTTAATCTTGCTCAAGATCTTATAGATTGGTTCTTTGAATAGTGTATTAATAGCCTGGAACGCCTTTGAAGGATCGATCTTACTCCCATTCTTACCCCCTTCTTATTCCCTTTCTTTGGAATTTCTCTTTTGTCACCTCCTTTGCTTACTTTTGAGGGATTGATGTCCCTTGGAGTAGAGTGAACCATGCCCTCAACCTTGTCATATTTTTTGATACGTGCCATGAGGTTGTCAATGGCGTTTGCCTATTTCTTCATCAAGGACTGGTGCAACAGAGATGTGGTCGGCTGACGAATCTTAAAGAATGCTATAGCAACTTCTCCGATAAATCTTCCACTTTATTGAATACCTCCCAATACTTCTTGGTGTAGTCACAGAGGCTCTATTGACACTTCTTCTTCATCATGAGCAGTGAATCCATCCTTTTGGGGTGGGAACTGTGGGTTATGAAGTGAGCAGTGAAGGCCTCTACTAGGGCCTTGAAGCTCTTAATAGACCTATGGGGTAGCCTCTCAAGCCACTTCTGAGCTATGTCATGTAGTCTAAAAGGTAATATTCAACACATCAAAGTGTCGTTGTGGCTCCACGGGGTCATCGCTTGCAGATTTTACTGAACATGGTGTATGGTATCCGTCTTGCCATCATTGATTTAAAATTTGGGAACAAAGAACTTCTTTAGGGTATCCTCTTCTTTAATCACCCTTGAGAAAGGGGATTTCATCCAGGTGTTAATATCTCTTCTGAATAGCTCTCTAGTGGACCTAGCCCCTCGATGAGATGGATGCTGGTCTATCTCTTTGTGGACTAAAATCCTGATGTCTTCACCCTGATGATCACTATCACCATGGCGCCGTTCTGATTAGCCGTGCTCTAATCGATCACGCTGTTACCTTCTATGCTCAGATCGATCTTGATTGCATTTGGAGCTCCTGCATCAGTTACGAGTCTTGCTCGTCTGAGGACTAGGAGACTAATCGCGACATTTTTGGGTATCTCGACAAAACCTGGGTTTTAGTAGTTGGCGAATCTTAGACCTAGCCCTAGGTGGAACTGGATCAACCTGCACATTGCCAATTTGAGGAAGATTGCTACTGTGGTGAGACATCACGGAATTTTTTTTGATAACTGCTCTCGTAGGAAAAATAATCGATTATCACAAACGGCTCCAATTGTGAGTGCAAGAATTACCACATTGAGAAATATATAAAGTAATATCGAGCAGAAAATAAGTAATCACATACACAACACTAGATGCATGCATTTTGACAAATTGCTTATGTCCACAAAGAGGTTACTATTTTCTATTTAGTGTCTTTAAAATAATTGAAGTTACTTACCCTTTATCCCGGGTCGGTTTTACACTTATAATTGTGATTCTAAGTGATTGAATTGTACAAGTAACTCAATCAGCTTGTGGATAGCTTGTAGGTGTCCCTGAATATCTCCCGAGAGTTTTAGTAACCGATTTGAGTCTATTTCCATGCATTTAAACACATGTTAAATTCACGGGTATAAATTAAATATCTGAGTTTGGCTCGGCGGTCCAATTTGCACACTAGGTTGGTCGGTTGTATCAATGGGCTTGAAGAATAAATGATCCCCCACAGATATCCACTAAACATATTTTTATAAAAACAAAAAAAAACAAAAATAGGGGTTAATCCATAAATCCCAAATTAAATCTTTCTTTCGTTTCTTCGCACTTTCAACACTTGTACACATTTTCTTCACAAATCAAAATAGTAAACTTTAGTTTTGGGCTTATGGGTTAAATCCCCCCTTTATGTTTTTTTGAACTACAGGGATTTGTATGTCTATTTCATCCACGTAGGCATCCCAGGTTTTCCTTGGCATTTGAGTCGTATTTTTCCTCATTTTCAAACTTTAGTCGTTATTATATTCGTACATATCTTGCTTACTTTTAGTGGTCTCGTTAGACACGCGTACTTATTTGTTCATAATGAGTCATGATTCAGCTTACTACTTATATATTTGACTTATTGTAACAACCCGCGTAATTTTGAGGGTATTTTCGAAATTAAGAGAAAAAAATAAATTTTGAGATCAAATTATTTTTATTGCTCAAAACTAATATGAATGAGGTTAAATTCATGGTTTAACCTATACATGTGAAGGAAATTTCCAGAATAATGTTTATATCTCTATAACATGCGATTTCTAATCTCCAACATGGGTTTTCTTTCATAAAAACTCATCCTAATCAACCCTAAACTAATATGAATGAAGCATTAACTAAATTAAGCAAGATAAATACTTGCCTGGGTATTTTTGTTTATGATTAGTGGATGAAATCAGTGTGGTGGTGATCCTCGTTACGCGATCTATCGTTTGGTGGTGACGGCGGTGCAAACGGAGGAGTTTTTGGCCTAGAACTCCTTGGTAAGCTTTCCCTTTCCTTCTCCAATGGCCGTCACTTGTTCTTGGTTGTGTTTACCCTAGAAGACAACCCTAAGCATCTGATATAACCTTAGATTTTTCATGGGTTTTCATGCTCAAAAATGTAAAATGTCCAAAACGCCCTCCCGGGGTGTTAATTAGGTCTAAAAATGCCCCGAGACCCAAACTATACCCCCGGGTACATTATTTTGACTATCTCGACCCTTCCGAAAACTTTGACGCACTCAAAATGACCATACGAGTGACTTATAATTTATTCACTTTTATTAATCAACATTTAGTCCCGACACGACACGGGCGCGCCCCGACTTAAATTTCCAAAATTGTCACTTTATTTACTCGTGACATTTAATAGAACCAATATTATATTACTTTGCTCATTAGTAATATTCAACAAGTTTCCAATGATTACTAACTCTCGTCACGTTAGTAATTATAAAAATAATTAATTTTCGAATTTATATTAAATTAATAACTCACATTAAATTTAATAAATCCCCAAATTTAGAAAGCATAAAAATATGGGGTATCACATACTTCCCCCCTAATAACGGAATTTCGTCTCGAAATTCGGAAAATAAGGCATACCTGGTAAGAATAAATCCGAGTATCTCTCGCGCATATCTGCCTCGCGCTCCCAGGTGGATTCCTCCACATTATGATGCTCCCACTGGACCCGTACAAGTGGAACTACCTTCGACCTTAATCTCATTTCGCTATGGTCTAGGATAGCCACTGGTCTCTTCTCGTAAGAGCTGTCAGGCTGTAAGTTTATCACTTCTATCGCGATGTGGGTGTGGGCCATATCATCCCGAAGGTATCGTCTCAACGACGAGATGTGGAATACATCGTGGATGCGATGTAAATGCTCTCGCAGTCCCAATCTGTATGCTACTGGACCAATCCTCTCGATAATGGGAAATGGTACCACGTACCTCGGGGCCAATTTCCCTTTCTTCCCGAACCTCATCACTCCTTTCATAGGATAAACACGTAGTAATACTTGGTCCCCCACATTAAACTCTCGGAAGAACCGTTTTGCATCGGCGTAGATTTTCTGCCTGTCCTGGGCTACCCGAATGCGACTCTTGATAATCTTAATCCTTGTGGAGGTTTCCTGAATCACCTCTGGTTCGAGCAACTTGTTATCCCCCACTTCTAGCCAAAACGTTGGGTAACGACAAGGCCTGCCATACAAAGCCTCGAATGGAGCCATGCCAATCGTGAACTGATAAGAGTTATTATAAGCGAACTCTACCAGTGGAAGATGTGGCTCCCAACCTCCTCCAAAATCAAGGACACACATGCGTTGCATATCCTCCAACATATGATTAGTACACTCTGTTTGTCCATCTGCCTGTGGGTGATAAGCTGAACTCAACCTCAACTCTGTACCCATAGCCTCCTGAAAGCTCTCCCAAAAACGCGACACAAAAATCTTGTCTCTATCTGGCACAATATTCAGGGGCACCCCATGTAATCTGACAATCTCAGCAATGAAAAACTGAGTATACTGACCCGTGGTATAGTCTGTCCGCACCGGCAGAAAATGAGCCACCTTGGTCAAACGGTCCATAATCACCCAGATGGAGTCGTGGCCCCGCTGTGATGTAGGCAACCCAGTAATAAAATCCATAGAAATACTCTCCCACTTCCACGCGGGCATTTCCAATGGCTGAAGAAACCCTGGCGGTTTCTGGTGGTCTACCTTTACCAGCTGGCAGGTAGAACACTTGGACACGAACTCAGCAATATCCTTTTTTCATCCTACTCCACCAGTATTACCGCCTCATATCTTGGTACATCTTATCTCCCCCAGGATGTATCGCAAATCGGGACCCGTGAGACTGGGTCATCATTGCATGATGTAAGTCTGCTCCTTCTGGGATCACCAATCACCCATTAAACCTCAAACCCCCATCAGAACTAACAGAATAGGACTCAGCACCCTCAGCTAAAAGTCGTACAATCTGCTCCTAGCAAAATGGGTCTGCGGTCTGCGCCTGTATCACCCTCGTAACAATCTCGGGTGTCACTGTCATGACAGATATGAAGGAACGAGCTACTGCGTCCTGGTGACCTAACTCTTTCCACTTTGCTTTCCAGATGTCTGCTACCTCGTCTACCGGTCTACGGCTCAACGCATCGGCAACTACGTTGGCCTTCCCCGGATGGTACTGTATATCGAACTGATAGTCCTTCACGAACTCTAACCACCCGCGCTGACGCATATTTAGCTCTAGCTGAGTGAAAAGGTACTGCAGTAACTTGTGGTCTGTGAACAAGAGAAATTTCTCCCCTAATCAATAGTGCTTCCAAATCCTCAATGCAAAAACGACCGCTGCTAACTCTAGGTCGTGTGTGGGGTAATTCTTCTCGTGCGTTTTAAGCTTGCGGGAGGCAAAATCTATAGCCTTCTCCTCCTGCTGAAGTACTCCCCCAAGTCCCCGTAAGGAGGCATCGGTGTAAACCAGATACTCCACGCTCGGTTTAGGTAAAGCAAGGACCGGTGCTGAAGTAAGCTTGTCTTTCAGCTCATCGAAAGCCAATTGACAAGCATCGTCCCAAACATATGGTACCCCCTTGCGAGTCAGGTTCGTCAATGGAACCGCTATTTTGGAGAACCCCCGAATGAATCTCCTGTAGTATCCGGCTAATCCCAAGAAACTACGCACTTCCGTCGGTGTCGTGGGCTGTCCCCACTCCCACACCACCGACACTTTACTCGGGTCAACTGCTATCCCTTGTTCAGAAACAACATGTCCCAAGAACTGCACTTCACGTAACCAGAACCCGCACTTCTCGTACTTCGTATACAGCTGATGCTCTCATAGAGTCTGAAGAACCTTCCTCAAGTGCTCGGCATGCTCCTCCTCGGAGTGTGAATATATCAGGATGTCATCTATGAAGACGATGACAAACTGATCCAAGAACTCTCCGAACACTCGGTTCATCAAGTCCATGAATACAGCTGGAGCATTGGTGAGTCCAAATGGCATCACTCTAAACTCATAGGACCCATATCTCGTCAAGAAAGCAGTGTTTGAAACATCCTGCTCCCTAATATGTATCTTATGGTACCCTGACCTCAGATCTATCTTCGAAAAGAAAGCTGCTCCCCTCAGTTGGTCGAACAGATCATCGATTCGAGGAAACGAATACTTGTTCCATATCGTGACCTTGTTCAGCTCCCGGTAGTCCACACATAGTCTCAGTGAACCATATCTCTTTTTCACAAGCAAAACTAGAGCGCCCCAAGGTGAGGTACTCCTGCGAATGAAGCCCTGACCTAACAGCTGCTCTATCTGATTTCGTAACTCTCGCATCTATGCCAGAGCCATACGGTATGGAGCGTGTGCTATAGGTTGAGTATCCGATAATAAATCTATGACAAAATCTATCTCTCGACTGGGGGGTAAGCCCGGTATCTCCCTAAATACATCGGAATACTCACGAACAACTGGGATCGAGTCTAAGGGAATCACAACCTCCTTAGAGGTATCCTCCTCTATGTAATACAAATGAGCGGTCGAGCCTCCCTCTGGGCGAGGCATCGCCACTACAAACATCTCTTGCCCCGGAATGGCAAAGACAATACTCCCACCGAAACAATCTATCATGGCTCTGTAAGCTGCAAGCCAATCCATACCAATAATAACATCGTGCTCATGCATATCTAAGACTAACATGTCTGCTGGCAATACCAAGCTACCAATCTCTACCCCCACACCCCGACATAAAGAAAATTAGTGATCCATTTCTCAGTGGTGAGTCTACACACGTTACAGTGCTCTCTGATGTGGCTAACAACCCTAAGGCCTTCGCAAAATGGGTAGCTATAAAACAGTGCGTCGCCCCAGTATCAAATAAAACCTGACCCATAGTACAGTGGATAGGAAACATACCCTCAATTGCTAGTGGTGCCTATGGAGCTGCTGCCTGGTGGACGTTATAGACACGTCCGTACTGTAACTACCCCTGCTGCACTGGAGCGGCTGAAATGGATGGTAGGGCTGGTACTGGAGCTGGTGCTGGGAGGGCGGCTGGAAGGAGTGGCCTCTATGGATCATTACGTGCACCCTGCTGTTGTGGGGCCCTATCACCCTCTGGACAATCCTGGCGCTTATTTCCATTCTTGCCGCACACGAAACATCGGCCCCTGAAATTACCTCCCCTCTGACCCTGCTGACCATGGCCCTGTTGGCCGTTATCGCCCCGCTACTGGCCCTGTTGGCCCCGATGAAAATGCTGTTGGCCTTGCTGCTGACCCTGCTGCTGGCGGTGTTGGCCTTGCTGGCCCTGCTGATTTAGGCTGGCCCTACTGACCCTGCCTAAATCCCCTAAATCCCTGCCTGGGATCACCTGATCAAAACCGCTTGGTAGGGTCCCCCTGATGGGAACTCTGCTCATGCTGACGAGTCTGTCCCTAAGGTGTCGGTGCTCCACTAGCGCCACTACCCCCTGTCCTGCCCTGTTGGCCAGACTCTCCTTCTCGCTTGCTTCTCTGCAGATGAAAGCGGTGATCCTAGCAGTGTAGCAAAGCAGCATTAAGTACACCTGTGTAGGTACTCAGAGACAAATTCCCTATAAGCTGCTGACGGATCCTCCAAGCTAACCCGTCCACAAACAATAGTATCTCCTTACCCTTAGTGGGTGCCTCATCTGGCACTATAGTGAGAAGTCTTGTGAACTTCTCTTCATACTCAGCAACAGTAGAATTCTCCTGTTTCAAGTTCAGTAACTTTCGCCTCATCTCAGTTTGCACGACGGATGGAAAATACTTGCGGTCAAACCGCTCCCAGAATGACTGAATCGGGATAATATCCCTCTCCTCCAAGGTGGTGGTGGAGTCCCACCACTGTAAAACGGCCCCCAATAGATTAAAGGAAGCTAACAACTGTTTCTGCACGTCTGTGCACTCATACATATACAGATGCCTCGGGATATCTTTCTTCCATTGGCTGACAATGATGATATCTGAACTACCCGAGAACTCGGGGGGATGCGCCTTCTAAAAGGCATCCCTAACCCGCTCCCATGCTGATGGAAGCTGTGCAGGTACTGGCGCCAATGCCTGAACTTGGGGTGGATCCTGCTGTACTACCGCTAACGCGACATTCACCACCTGAGCAACGATAGCGGCTACCTCATTTGCATTCATCATTCCCTGAGCCGGAGCTACTGGCTGCTCGGTTTGGGCCCGCCTATCCTTTGGTGCACGTCTCGGAGGCATCTGAAATGTGAAGAAATTTATTAGTCTACAGTTATTATCAAATCTCAAATAGCTGAAGACATAATCGTAAAAGCAAGAATACAACAATCCTAAAATAGGGCTCTATATAACAAGAAAGCTAAGCTGAAAGCGAAATAAGCCGTACAGATCCTAAAGACACTAGAACTTGATGCTCTGATACCACCTGTGACACCCCGCCTAATTAAATACCGGGTGATCAGTCCTTTATTAAATTATAATCAAGGTGAACGGTCGGTTCATTCTTAGCATCACTGTCGTAAAAATAACTTTTCCAATTTAAACACCCTAAATAATTAAGCTAAGTGTCAAAACCATTTTAGACATTACTTTGCAAATTTTATTTTTATAAACCAACATTTAAAACTTTACATAATTCATAGTTAAAGAATCACAGAACAACTATCCTGGAACATATAATCCAAATAATTAAACATTATACTAATTGATTCCAACATTTAGTACTTAAAGGAAAAACATCCTGACAATAATAAATTCCAAAGTGTAAATACTGGAAATAAACGAATAACAATATACAATAAAACAACTGATTAATGGAAAAGGGCGACACATGGCCAACTGGATAAAATAATGCTAGGAGTGGAATAAAAAAATGAGGTCGTCTAAGCAAGAGGCCTGCAACTCCCACCTAAGCTGCAACGCGCTCCTTCCAAAGGATCCTATGCAAGACGCCCCTGTGGCTAGGCACCTATAATATATACATATATACAAGAGAGAAAAGAAATAGGAAACGGGTCAGAGCCCGATTGTAAAAACAGTTTAAAATTAGTTTAGCAAGTATTTAAAATGTTTACTGGCTAATGCAACAACATATTAGTGCGGCACTCCCTTGAGAAATTATCACCTCTCTTCTAATGTGCACACCTATCGCACTAACCTTCCCAACGGTTTAACTTATCTTATCTTAGGTTGCTCGTAAGATTTTAGACTGACACATTCAATTGTTTAAGAGGTTAATTTCATTTAACAGTAAAGTTCTCATTTAAACCTTATTTAATAATAAAGTTTCTCAGTAAAATATATACTTTTCAAACACTCATTTCCAAGTTGAAATAATCATTCATTTCTTACTTACCATAGACACAGTAGGTAGTCCCCAAATTCCAGATTTAAATATATATATATTGAATACTCATATAATATATATATTCTAACGGCACCCCATTTAACAATTATGGTGCAGGCATACTCTGCTATCCAGTCCCCGTATCACTCGTACTAAGGGAAATACAAGTTCGGAATCACTCTCGAACTGTATTGACACAAAACACATACAATATTGAGGCGAAGCATAGTTCCAAGTCTCTAAGAGGTCAGGACATACCCTCACATCTCTTAGGACCGTCTAACTATCGATCCAATAGCCTGTACCAAGGATTTTTATCTTTTAGGGTACGAGTCAATATCCCCCATAAAGGTCCCATCGAGATAAGACTGTCCCAACACGATAACCTCAGGGATAGCAAGTAGCGCGGTCATGATTTTTACACGTATATAGTATATGCATAAACACAGTCATATAAATATACTACTATTACCATATCAAGTTTAGGTACACTCTCACAACCCATAATCATGATATTTATCCTTATTACTCGTTATTTAGTCATCACGTATAACGGTTTGTCTCTTATTCATTTTATTTTCGAGATTTAATTTATTCCGACTCACTTCTCATCTCTCGAAGTATTTCCTTTACCTAAGTACAATTTCAGTAAGACCTCACTCACCTTCTAATACAACTCCTATACATTTTGATTTTTAAGTCTACGCACATTAGATTTCTTAGGTATGAATATGTCCCCGTTTACCCTTCATTTTTTCCCATTTCATTAAAGTTCCACTTAACGGGGTTACCTTGACCCTACTGGTCCTTTTTATGTTTCCTTATGTCCTAATAACATTAATCAAGATTTATTACGCATTTAATTGGATTAAGTCAACACAAGGAAAAATCTAATTTTTTCAGAAGGGGTAGATCGATCGATAAAAAGGGGTCGATCGATCGAACAGTCGATCGATCGATGCTCTAGGCTCGATCGATCGATCAAGCAGGTATGGCGAAATCTGCAGAATACCAGTTACGGGATCTATCATCCAAAATCGTCCAAATCCAAATTTTTAACTCCCAAACTCCCAGAAATTTATACCACAAACATTCTAAACCCAAATGAACAATATTCTACGTAAGGCATGCGAGTTTTCATAAAGAATCATGGATTAAAAGGGTCAAAATCTGTACAATTCTCATGAACCCTAAAAATTTCTTTAACTTAATTCTTCTCATTTTTTTTTCCAAAATTTCTACTTCTAATAAATCATAAATTCGTGGTTTAACCTCTACATGTGAAGGAAATTTCCAGAATAATGTTTATATCTCTATAACATGCGATTTCTAATCTCCAACATGGGTTTTCTTTCATAAAAACTCATCCTAATCAACCCTAAACTAATATGAATGAAGGATTAACTAAATTAAGCAAGATAAATACTTGCCTGGGGATTTTTGCTTCTGATTTGTGGATGAAATCAGTGTGGTGGTGATCCTCGTTACGCGATCTATCGTTTGGTGGTGACGGCGGTGCAAACGGAGGAGTTTTTGGCCTAGAACTCCTTGGTAAGCTTTCCCTTTCCTTCTCCAATGGCCGTCACTTGTTCTTGGTTGTGTTTACCCTAGAAGACAACCCTAAGCATTAGATATAACCTTAAAATTTTCGTGGATTTTCAGGCTCAAAAATGTAAAATGTCCAAAACGCCCTCCCGGGGTGTTAATTAGGCCTAAAAATGCCCCGAGACCCAAACTATACTCCCGGGTACATTATTTTGCTATCTCGACTCTTCCGGACACTTTGGCAGACTCGAAATGACCATACGGGTGACTTATAATTTATTCACTTTAATTAATCAACATTTAGTCCCGACACGACACGGACGAGTCCCGACTTAAATTTCCAAAATTGTCACTTTATTTACTCGTGACATTTAATATAACCAATATTATATTACTTTTCTCATTAGTAATATTCAACAAGTTTCCAATGATTACTAACTCTCGTCACGTTAGTAATTATAAAAATAATTAATTTTCGGATTTATATTAAATTAATAACTCACATTAAATTTAATAAATCCCCAAATTTAGAAAGCATAAAAATACAGGGTATCACAGATATCTGGGAATTTTTGTTCGAATTTTCAAATGGGGTGCCGGTTGGCATAGTTCAGAGCGTGCCATTCGGCAGTGGTACGGACTTTTGGACTGCCTCAGGAAGGTACGAAGACAGTGCCGATCTGTGGTTGGGTGGTCAATGCCGATCGACATGACCCTTGGCATCCTATATAAAGGAGGCGAATTCCCTTCATTTTTCACAACTTCTTGCTTTCTTTCTTTCTGCGATTTTCTTTCGCAAATCGTTCTAGCATTCTGAACTCTAAGAAATGGCTGCCTTTGTGAGCATTACAACGCATAGGGAATGGTTGACTGTTGATGACTTGGCAAACGTGGAGTGGAGGTCCATGGAGCTCTTGATTTGGGGAGTGAGAACTCCTTTGATGCATTCGAACCGGTTGCGGATGGGCGGACCTTACTATGGGAGCCATCGCGTAATCGTTCCTCGAGGGTGGTGAACCCTAGCGGTTATGTAAGTAACCTGACCTTTAGCATTCTTCTCTTTTTGGTTATTTTTCCTTCCTTATTGAGTTTTGACAAGGTTTCTTATTTTGACAGTCTGATATCTCTTTGAAGAACATGCGTGCCCGTGGGATGACGGGGCTTAAGGATGTCTGGGAGCATCTTCCTCCTGTGGTGCGTTAGGTGGTATCATCAACGGGTTTTGGGAGGTTGGCGTCTGTGGTGGATGAGACGCCTCGGTCGACAGCGGTCTTGTGCGCTTTGGGGGAGACATGGTGGGATACTACCCACACCTTACATTTTGGCTTTGGGGAGATGACCGTGACTCCCATATAAGTGCAGTAGCTGCTGGGGCTGGATTGCGATGGGGGGCAGATAGAGGTGGATCGCTCTCTGAGGGTGAGGTCAAAGGCGGTGAGGGCGACGCTCGACGATGTAGGGAGGATAGTATCTGGGGATTCCATCCGGCTGTCCTTACTGAAGGATGTTCTACTGAGTAGGGTAGTCGATGTGGAGGATGGGCTGCAGGTGAGGCAGATGGCCCAATTGTTCATTTTGTTGGTGCTGGGAGGCTTCATGGTGGCGTCGAGCGGCGACGTCGTCCATTTGTGGTTCTTGCCATAATTGTGGATGTTTTTGAACATCCCTCTCTATAATTGGGGGAGTTTGACTTTGGCGACCCTCTATTTTTCTTTGGACGCATTCAGCCGGTGCTGTCAGCAAACTTTTACTGGAGCCACGTATCTCCTCGAGGTATTCTTTAATTTTGTGCATTTTCCTTTCATGCATTCGCATTTTCATTATGCGTCTCTTTTTAATTGTGAATTCTTATCTTTGGCAAACGTGGTTCTATGAGGTGATTGGGTGCAATACCCCAACTGATTGCTCTGAAGGATGATACTGTTGGGGACTTCTGCTGATTGTATTGATGGCGGAAGGCCAATTGGCAGTCAAAGGGATCTCTCTCTCTCTCTTGAGACAGTGCGTCAGGTCTTAAATGGCCTGAGCAGTGGTAGGGTAAGACTCTTTCCTTTTCAGTCTTTGATTTTGGCATGTTATGATTTTGTATTGACTTATGCCTGCCGGGGATTTTCAGGTGAGCTCTTACCCTTGGGGGACGGCCATTCAGGATACGGGGGTGACCGGGGTGAATGCGCAGATGAGGCATTTACTGGCGCATGAGTTAGGCCATTCTTGGTATCTCGGGGAGTGGGTGGTTCGGCATATTGCTGAGGAAGAGGTGGTGGTGCCACCTGCGCAGCCTTCTATGTCTATGAGGCAGGAACGGCTGCTACCGAGGATGCGAGGATCGACGAGTCCTACCTGTTGTACACTGATAAAGCCGCACCATATGACTATTTGGACTTTGTGATGAGCTGGTTGATGGCGCCCATCATATATGATGCCTTGCCTTTCCCTCCTACGGGTTAGAGTTGGGCGGTGGGGTTTTCCCACATCAGCGGTGGTCCGTCGGCGTCTGCAGCGGCGACGACTTCAGAGGTCCCATTTGTACGATTGCACACTCCTTCATACAACATTCGGCGGGCTGATGGAGGGATGGTGCCTATGTTACACCGCCCTCACGCGATGGATCCGGAGGAGCTGGGTTTGACATAGGAGGTTCTTCGTCCTGCGGTATACCTTCTTCCTCTTTTTGGTTCCTTTTCTTTTTTGATCCTTCTTTGATACTGATTTTGCCTTCTTCTTGCAGCAAGTCCGAGTGTCGACCACTTGGCTGAGGAATATTAGGGATTGGATCTCTTCGGTGACTGCCCATATTCGGGATGCGGTCCCGATTCCTCCTTGCTTGGTGCCATCTGCTTCGTCCGGGGAGGACTCTGGCTCAGGTAACGGTGGTGCGTCGTCTCGCCGTAGGGGAAAGAGAGAGCGTCGCAGGGGTGGAAGCTCTTAGGGGTGAAGGGTAGTTGAGAGAGAGAGAGAGGATATGGGTTCGGGCTGAGTCCCATTATTTTTTGCTTTTCTTTTATTTCCTGCAAAATTTGATGTAACACAGAAGAATATATATATGCAATGCAGTGGGAATTTTTATTATCTTTTGTTAATGATGGATGAATGCATGCACATGCGTTTTTTACTTTGCTGCTGAGACCGTAAAAAGAGATATTTTTGGGATTTTGAGGGGATTTTTTTTTTGTTTTTTTAAATGAGAAATTATATAGGGGTGGAAGAGGATTTTTGAAATTCTGGTGAGAATATCGATTTTATTTTTATTGGGATTTTCTGATTTTGATAAAAAAGGAAGAAGGAAAATTTCCAAAAATAGGGTGTTGCCGATCGGCAAGCACCTTGTCCTGCCTATCGGCAATCAAGTCTAGTCCCATTAATTCAAAGCTTTTGATTTGTGCCTTCTTCATCCTTTTGTACCTTGTGGGGTAGGATTCCCTCTGATTTCTATAGGGATTGTGTCTCTTGTGAGGGTTCTCAAGTATTAAAAGGGGGGAGGGTGGAGTCTTTCCATCACACCTTCACTTGTCTACTGTTTCTTAGTCTTTCAAGATGGCTCTCCCTAGTAGCATTGAGTTTTCTAAATACCTCGAAGCCTTGGAAGAGATGTGCTCTTATACCGTCGACTAAAATGCTTTCAACATACGTCGAGTCTCTGTGGCGTAATTGGCCCATTGAGTCGAACATGCTGATAGCGGCGGTACAATTTTGGTACCCCGAAGACCAGGTATTCCGTTTTGGGTTGGATGAAGTTTGTACTACCTACGAGGAATTTTCTATCATGCTGGGGGTAAATCCCAGTGTTGCTGCGGTTTTACTCAAATTTTCCCGTTCTCCCAGGGATTTACTGGCTGGGCTCCTTCACATTTCGCCTTCGGCGGCTAAATCACTGGTTACCGGAGGAATGATTTTGCTCCAGACGGTGTTGCAGTCTATGCATTTGCAGGAGACTGGTGATGCTGGATACGCCGGAGCGGTTGTTTTGGGATTGGTTTTAAAATTGCTGCTGATGATTGGGGAACTGCTGGTGGACCTACAACTTGCAGCCGTTACTTCATGGATGTCATACCATCGCAATCCTATGACGGTGATACTAGCGGAGACCCTGAACGGTCTGGATGCCTGGCGAGAAGGTCATTTTGACATCCTGCGGGGTAGCCCCGTGATGATGTTCATGTGGTTGTTTGAAAGACTTCGCCTGGTGACTCTTCCAGAATATCTTTTGTCGGTTGTACCCAACTTCTTTTCGTGTCGCTTCTTCAGTGTTGGCCTGGATATTGAGAGCTGGGAGAATTGGCTTGTGGAGCTTCGGGCTCGGAATCTGTACTGGTCAGTGCCTTGGTGGGGACAGTTGCTGCCTGTTCTGGAGCTAGGAGAATACCCGTATGTGAGGCTGGTTGGTCTCAGATAGACCTCTTTCTATTTCTCTTGGGAGCTTCTGCTCCAATTTGGCTGGGCCCAGGTCGTGCCACCTCGGACACTGAATTTCTTTCCGGTAGAGGATTTGATCGAGCGTCTGCACATGCTGCTTAGCTCTCTATGGGAGAGTCGGTGTCCGTCGACCCATCCTTATCTGCCTATTAGGAGAGTTTAGCATACCCTGGGGATTATATGAAGTGGTTGTGGAGGAGAGTGGTTAGCAAGATGTTGGCAGTGGAGACTGGACAAAAGTGGCTTGTCTTTTTTGACCCCATGGAAGGAGGTGTTGTAGTCTTTTCAAAGCTGGTTCGAGCTTATCGGTCCATGGAGTGTCCGCAAAACTCTGTTCAGGCAGGGGAAACTTGGGGACCCCGGGATGTAGATGATGATGATGGAGCGGGCTCCTATGGTAGCTGTGGGTAGGATGGTTTATTTTGTAATGGGGAATAAATGTGGGGATTTTATTTTGGCTTTTTTAGGAAGGTAGGGGGAAGGGAGTTATCCGTTCCTTTTCTTATGTAATCCGTACTATACTTTCTTATAAGTGAAATAAACAAGTTTCTGATCATCCAGCTGTGCCTTTTTATGAATTTTGCGTTGTGTGAATTATCTATATCGATCGCTAAGGCATACATAATCCTTTTGTTCAAGTATATGTTGGAATTGACTATTATTCTCGGAGATAAGAAAAGAATAGTATTTTGTGAAAAAGAAAGGGTCGTGCTCATGTAAGGTGTATGAGCTGCCTACGTACCTCTGGGGTTTTTGAAATTTTTTAATTTTGTTTGAAAATGATTTTTGCAGAGGATCAGGCCCACGTAGTTCTGGGTAGAGGGAAAATAAAGAGATTTTTTTTAGAATAGAAGGGAGATGAGAAGAGTCTTAGCGCGCCGAGATTTGGACTAGGGGTATAACTTCTTGAGACGGTCCAGGTTGAGTGGACGAGCCATCTCTTCCCCATATAAGTCAGTGAGCATGGTAGCATCGCCAGACAAGATCTTCTTTATAATGTAGGGTACGCTCTAATTGGGTTTGAATTTCCCTCTAGGGTCCCAGATGGGTTCTATGATTTCTTTGAGGGTTAGGTCCCCCTCTCGGACACCACGGTCCTTGACTCTCTTGTTGAATGAACACACTATTCGACGATGTTAGCCTTGTATGTGGTATTGAGCTTTCAATCTCCTTTTTTAGGAGTGTCAGCTCGTTAACACGGCTTTGGCACCAGTCTTCTTCACTGACCTTACTTTCAAGAATGACGCGCAACGAGGGTATTTCCAGCTCCACGGGTAGGACTGCTTCCATGCCGTAAACCAGAGAGTAAGGGGTAGCCCCAGTAGAGGTTTGAATGGAGGTTCGGTACCCCAAAGGGCGTACGGGATTTGGTCAGACCAATCCCGACAGCTTTTGGTCATTTTGCTGATGATGGCTTTGAGGTTCTTGTTGGCGGCTTCAACTACACCGTTGGTCTGAGGTCGGTAGGGAGAAGATTTGTGTCTCTGAATCCCAAACTCGTCGACCACCTCTGTGACTTCTTCCTCGAAATGTAATCCGTTATCTGATACTAGCTCGTGCGGGACCCCATATCGTCAGATGTTGTTTTTCTTGATGAATTTGGCCACTTTCTTAGCGTTCAGTATTGCGTATGACTCCGTTTCGACCCATTTGGTGAAGTAATCATGGAAACTAAGATGAACTCATACCCGCTGGAAGCCTTCAGTGTAACCTTCCCTATGATGTCGATGCCCCAAGTGGAGAACGACCAGGGAGAGGTCATGTTGTATAATTCGCGTAGAGGCAGATGCTGAAGGTTGGAGAATTGTTGGCATTTGGGGGATCTACAAATATAGGCGGTGCAATCCTGGGTCATGGTGGTCCAGTAGTAACCCTGTCAAAGGATCTTTTTGGCAATCATGTGATCGTTCATGTGGGGCCCGTATTCCCTACTGTGTATCTTATGCATTATCTTTTCAATGTCAGCCCCTGCGATGTAGTGTAAATGAGTTCCATCGAAGTTCCTTCTGAGCAGTTCCTTGTGACAGATGATGTACTGGGCAGCCAGTCTTCGGAGGGTTGCTCGATCTTTCTTGTTGGAACCCTCGGGATACCTACCATGATTGAGGAGGCACTAGATATCATAGTACCAATAATTAGCTATCTCGGGATCCTCTATGGTTATGAGCCCAATGTGGTGGTAGTAGGTTGGTTTGTCCTACTTTTAAACCAGGAAGGGGGTCACTGTTATTCCTTCGGTCATGTCGATCATGGAGGCCAAGGTAGCAAGGGCATCGGCTAGGTTATTCTTTGCTTGAGGTAGGTAACAGAAGGTGATATCTTGGAATTTGGAGGCTAGCTCTTCTAAGTGGGCATGGAAAGGTTGGAGTTTCTCGTCCTTAACTCTCTATTTTTTGAGCACTTGACCGGTGATGAGGGTAGAATCCCCATAGACATCTAGGCATTGAATTCCTTTCTCGAGAGTAACCTTGAGGCCTACCGTGCATGCCTCATATTCATCCATGTTATTGGTGCAAGGGAAATCCAACTTGATGGCGATGGGAGTGTGAGAGTCATCTGGGGCGATCAGAAGTATCCCAATGCCATATCCCTTCTTATTGGTAGCGTCATCAAAGAATAGTTTCCATCGAAGGTTGTCTTGAGCAGTGCAAAGGATGTTTTCATTAGGAATTCGGAGATCCAGACATCAGCTTCATCCATAGGGTAATCAGCGAGGCAGTCAGAGATGGCTCTTCCTTTCATGGCTTTCTGCGTAATGTACATGATATCAAACTCATCTAGGAGCATCAACCATCAGTCCATTCGACTGGACAAGGTAGGATTCTCAAGAAGGTATTTGATGTGGTCCATTTGGGATACAAGTTTGATGGGGAAGGTGAGAATGTAGTGCCGCAGCTTGTGGGTGACCCAGACAAGTGCGACACACGTCTTTTCTAAGGTAGTGTAGTTAACCTTATACCCGACCAATTTACGGCTGGCATAATAGATGGCTCGTTCTTTACGAGAATCTTTAAGGTATTGGGCTAGCAAATCCCCAGCTGCGATGTCGGTTGTAGTTAGGTATACGAGCAAGGGGAGACCAGGCCGAGGTGGCATGAGTATCGGGGGTTGGGTCAGATATTATTTGATTCATTAAAAAGCTTCTTGGCAGGCCTCGTTCCAAGCCTTAGCTGAATCCTTTCGGCGGCGTTTGAAGATAGGTTCGCAGATGGAGGTTAGTTGGCTAATAAACTAGCTGATGTATTGCAATTTTCCAAGGAAACCTCAGACTTCTTTCTCTATTCGGGAGGTGGCATCTCAAGTATGAATTTTAGCATAACATGATCTGCTTCTATCCCCTTCTCACTGGCCATGAATTCCAAGAGTTTTCCCTTTGTAATGCCGAAGATGCATTTCTGCGAATTGAGTCTCATCTGATACTGTCGCAGTCGTTCAAAGAACTTTCGGAGAGCAGTAACATGACCTTCTCTAGTCTTGGACTTGATAATCATATCATCCACATAAACCTCAACTTCTTTTTGAATCAAATTGCGCATGATGGTTGTGGCCGCCCTCTGGTAGGTAGCTCCAGCGTTCTTGAGACCAAATGGTATAATGGTGTAGCAAAAGGTTCCCCATGGGGTGATGAATGCCATTTTTTTTGTGGTCTGGGTGAATTTTGATTTGGTTGTATTCGACAAACCCATCGATGAATAACTTGAGAGCATGATTGGTTATGTTGTCCACAATCATGTCGATATTAGGTAACGGATAATCATCCTTTGGAGAGGCTTTGTTCAAATCCCGATAGTTTACACACATTCGAACTTTTCCTCCTGATTTCGGTACGGGCACTATGTTAGCTAGCTACGTGGGATATTCGATCACACGAATGAAGATTACGGTTAACTATTTGACCACCTCTTCTTTTACATTGAGCGACCATTCGGATCAGAGTTTTCTCAACTTTTATTTAATCGGCTTGTAATATGGGAGAGTGGTAATCTCACGTAAGCTATTTCGGGATCAATGCCTAGAATATCATTGTAGGACCATGCGAAGACATCCACAAATTCCATTAGCAATTCTTCGAGTTGTGCACGCTCATGCTCGTTAAGGGTAGCCCCTATCCTAATCTCGCGCAGTTGGCTACTAAAACCGAGGTTAATAACAACAGTCTATTCTCTATTAACTTGAACGCGATTATGTTATTTATTATTAACCTTATTTAGATCAATTAAGAATTATTCATTTGCAAAATCATCATCATCAAAAGCTTGATTAGAATCCAAACAATTAATGTACGGTACAACAAGATACTTAAAATCTTTGTTTATTTCATTAATAGGAAAAACAACATTGAGAAACTCATCAAAGAGGACTCAATTACATTTGAACAAGGATAGACAATGGAAAAAGAAAGGGGTAAAACATTAGGATTATGGGAGATCTTAGCAGGTAGAACTGGCACAACATTCCAGTTGAGGAGAGGTGTATCAATAACTTTAATCAGTTGGGACGGATCCGGTGATGTAGTGCCTGAGTGAACCATGCAGAGTGTCAGATCCAATGTCTGTAAGTTGAAGGAATCTTCGGAGTCACTTTCCTCAGTCTCTTCGGTGTCTTTTTTGAGTACATGGTGTTGGGAACTCTGGTCCCATAGGTAGCTATCTTGGAAGAAGATCTCCATTCTAGGCCTCATCTTCTTGTCTGTATGGTCATACCATGGTTCAGAAAAGCTACAAAAGGGGAAGTTTTCACCCTCTTTAATGAATCGTCCATTCAAGGAGTCACCTGGGATAGTCTGGACGCGATCTAGTCTTCTCTTTGGTCGAGACTGGTGGATCATTCTGAGCTCTTATTCTGACGGTTGATACCCGAAACCACAAGGGGAAAGCCTTCTTTAGTTCAATCGACTCAAGTATACCTTGTTGTCTTTGTCCTAGACCTAGTCCGGGCATGAAGTGCATGTTTCTGAACATCTAAATCACATTAACGTTGCCATGAGGATCGTATTCTGGACAAACCCTTTCTTTGAAGTCATCCCCTACCGGGAGTAGAAGTGGTTCAACTCAGAATACTGATAGGAGCATATCATTTGACCCATGTTGTATCTCAAGGATTGGACTACTAGTACTTGCACCGTCAGCATAGTCGTCATCGCCCATGATGGTAATGACCCATCCATCGGCGAAAAACTTTAATTTTTGATGGAGTGAGGAAGAGACACCCTTGATACTGTGGAGCCAAGATCGTCCGAGTAACAGGTTGAAACAAGCTGGGATATCAATAACTTGGAATTTGACGATAGGCTTTATAGGGCCAACCCCTATTACAAGCTTTATGGATCCTATCACCTCCCGACGGGTATTATCATAGGAACGCACAGCAACGGAGGTTGGAGCGAGGTCACTTTCTTTCAGTCCTAAACATTTGAAGGTTCTCATTGGGAGACATTCAAGGCAGATCCATTGTCGACAAGAGAGAGTGGTACAACCTTCCTTATAACTTCGACGGAGATGTTGAGTGCATGATTGTGGTTTGGCCCAATCTTGGGGATTTCTTCTTCAGAAAAGGATAGCATTCGGGTAGAGGTCAAGGATCCGACCAAATTTACTGCTTCTTCTGGTGTGGTAGAAGGAGGAACTGTGGGTCTAGTGAGCAACTTGATCAAAGCGTTTCTGTGTAGCTGAGAAGACATAAAAAGCCGCCTCCATAGAGTGATGCTAGCTTGAGTTTTCTTTAGTTGAATGAGGATCTTGCTCTCCTCGAGGGTTATCTCTGGCATAGGAAGGTTTTCAACACCCTTCCCTTTATCATTGGTTAGTAGTGGGTTTGGAATCTAGTAATGCCTCCCTGATCTGGTCATGTGATTTACTGAAGAAGGGAAAAACATGAATCCCGTATCCTTGTTAATCTTGGGTTATTCTTCCACCTTTCTTATTTCTCCGAGGAGTTATTAAAATGATATCATTCCACACATGTTGGCTACCGGGCAAGTTTTCTCTGAAGCTTGCTCTTTATTCAAATCTTCGAATTCTTACCCCCATCCGGTGGAAATAATTCGTCTTTCCATGTAAAGTTGATACATTCCAAAACTTCAACGGCATCTTCATACAGGTGGTCCCATTTCGTGAGGATGTGTAAGGGTGAAGGGACCAGGTGCCCCTGTAGCTTCAGAGCATTAAGTAACTCAGTCATACTGCAAATGTTATTGGTTTGTCGGAATAATTCTGCCATAATCTGGACAACATCATCCAAGCTAACTTCATCGGTTAGTACTACCCAACTATCTGATTCTTAGGCCTATTTCCGTGCTTCCAAGAACAGCGTACTGAACCTTTGGCAATCAATGATGATCTCTGAAGGCAATTTCAACCCGAACTCTAGGAGTTGGTTGAAGACTTCTGACAATTCCATGCTTATATTTTCAGAACGGGTACGGACAGCTATGTATGCTCTGGTAAGGAGTGACCGTGCCTGATCAGCAAGGCTAGCAGCGTGTAGGAGAAAATATGGGCAAACTTAAAGAGGCTTAAGAGAGTATTTGGGTGTGATTTGAGTTGAGGGATCAAATTCTGGGTTCTCTTCTAGAAAGATGTCATTGGCATGATTTGGAAGTGTATCGTGAGTAGTGTTTGGCTTAGGATTGGCTGGTGGGGCGATGGTACCCCGATCAATTAGACCTTAGATCATGTTTCGGAGGTGAAAGCATTGGTCTATGGTATGGACATCTGTTTGGTGATATGCACAATAGGCATCTGCCTTGAAGTTTCTTGGGAGTAGATTTAACAATGGACGAGGATCCAAGAGTTTGATAAGGTTCGGCTTAACAAGGTTTGATAGACTATGGAGAGGGGAGCATGGATCTCGGTGTATTCCTTTCGAACTGGGATAGGGAGACTTTCTGGTGCCTATGAGGTGGTTGGTTGAGAGATGTTGTTGATGGTTGAGACTGCAGAATTGGAAGGCTTATCATATTTTTTGGAGGTGAACTGTCCGGACACCTTATTTGGTTCGACTTCTATTTTGGCAAGACCCTCATGCTTCTCTGAGAGCTCAGAAGTGGGGATAGTATTGTCCTCCCATCATTGATCAGACATGGGGTAAGAAGTTCTTCTTCACTATGCTGACTTGTTCTTCTTCGGAAGGCCGATTGGTCATGGTTGCTACTTTTTCCCTCTATTGGGCTATGAAGTTACTGACTGATTCTCTAGAGTTCTGTTTAAGAAGCTCTAAATCACGGTGGGTGACCTCAAGCTCTTCGTTGTATTTGTACTGTGACATGAACTCCCAGGCTACATCCTCCCAGCTGCGAATCCCGGACTATTCGAGAGATAAAAACCATTGGAGGGCGCTATCCTTCAGAGTTTGCTGAAACAATTGGGCCATCACTTCTTCATAAGCTCCCAGTAGAGTCATGGAACGGTGGTAACTTTGGAGATGAACAATCGGGGGTCCACTTCCTCTGAATTCCTCGATATTTGGCCTCTTGAACTTCTCGGGTAACCTCGCTTTAGGATTAGGAGACATGTGGGTGTAGTCAATGTAATTTCCTGAGATTCTGGCTTGGTCGGATTTCTTGGTGAGCATCTTGAGGTCCTCTTTGACTTTGTTCAGCTCTTCTTCCTTTGGATTAATGATCTTAGGCAAGTTAGCCCCATACTGGGCAAGATTCGACATAGGAAGCTGGGCAGGCGGCAGCCCATTAACAGGAGGGACACGTGGAGCGTGCTGATATTCTTTGGGAACCCAGATGGGTTTGGGTGGATCCATAGCACGAGGGAATAGGGCCTCGGGTTCTTGAGGAGCATGAACCTAGTTCTGTTGCATCTCTCAGACCTCAGTTTGTAAGTTGTCAATCTTGGACACAAGCTGAGCTAGGACTGTCGTCAGGTCCTGCTGCACAACGGTTACTTGATCTGTTTTATCCATGGAAAGCAAATGGATTTTTGATTCGAAAGGAGTAATAGGGGAAGGACGGAACTCCGTGGTGACTTGAATGAAGACCGAAGCCAATAAGGATCCAGGATAAGGGTTTGCGATCGACCTGACGTAAAACGGGATTTATTTTTGAGAAAAAGGGGTGAAATTTTTTCGACATTTTTTTTGATAAAGAGAGGAGAAATGTTTTTGGATTTTTGATAAGGAAAGGAAAAAATGTTTTTGGATTTTGGATAAAGAAAAAAGAGAACGTTCCCTTTGGAGATGGTCTCAACATGATTATTATAATTATTATGTTTTCACTTGTATTAATTCTCCTAAATAAAATGCCGGAGGGGACCCGAGCCTGGAAAAATTGGATTTGTAATATTTACCAAGCTATGGCTGGACTTGTGACCAAGCTCACGGACAGGGTCCCGTTTTAAAAAAATGCGCGTGAATTCGGGCGGCAGGGCGACCCGAATTTTCGATAGAGTTTCGGGTTGAAACCGACAATCTAACATGTGTGTCCTAGGCTTGACACCTATATGCGGGTATGCAGTTGGTTGGGTGAATCAGAAAGGGTTCCCCCCTTTGGCGTGACTTCCACGATATACATTCTGCTCTTGCAGGCAATCGGTACGTGTGGACAAGCCATTTGATATACCTGAGTGTACGTGAATTGCATCACTAAATTCCTCGTGGGGATGGTACGTGTGAAAGTGAATTCAATATACTCGGCATACGTGAACGAGTTCCCTACGATATACCTCCCATCATTACTTCGGTCAAGCGGTACGATGCAGGGGAACCTTTCGATACACATCGAAGGTACTTGGCCAATGGAAGGTGAGAGTCATATCGCTTAGGCTAACTGCGCCCTACCAGATCAGCGCCCATCACGAAGTGACCCTCTAGTTACTGGGTAAAATTTGGTTAATCACAATGCTCTTTGGTGATGTTGTGTGAATCATGCATGATCCTTTTATTAGTATCCTATGTATTTCTTGATTATGCCAAACAGGGAGCAAAGTACAAGTACCAATGGTACACCAAGCATAAATGGGTGATGCGTGCAACACATGGATATATGTGACCCTAGGTGCACGTGGTGCGAAGTGTACATGGAGAATTTTCTACAAGTGTGTGAATATGAGCATAAGCATGGGGTACACATGAGTAATAAAGGGGAACGTGCAAATAGGAGGAGAATATAAGAAAACATAACATCCATGTAGATAGAGTCTAGACCTTAGACATCCCCAGCAGAGTCGCCACTGTGGCCATCCATGATCCTCGTCGCGGTGTGTGTGTGTGTGGGCGGGGGGGGGGGGGGGCAATGTGAGAGTGAGGATCCTTAGGTCTCGCGCGTCCCTCTCGGGAGCGCTTCGGCCTGCGCCATTTGAGGTGAGGTGAAAGATGTAGAGAGATTAGAGTCGCCGGTCTATTTTACACAAAACAAACAAAAGAAAAGGGGAAGCCATCTCGAAGGACAACATCCAAAGACATACTAGTGCATACAAAACGGTCCGGAGGCTAAGTTACGAAATGGGAAGGTGTTAGGCACCCATTCCGCCCTTTCAGTCTCTTATGGATTTTTGTTATTTTTCTTTTATTTTCCTCGTGATGTGTGTGCATGTGTATATATAGTGGAGATAGGAATCATCGACTTGTACCACAGAAGAGGTAAAGCGGGTCATCCATTGGAAGGTATAAAAGTATTAGAAAATAGGATTTAGGCGATTATCTTTACGTTAATCGTTATGAGGGAACGATAACGCATATGGAATAACACGCCTATATGTATATATATAATATAAGAGAGTGGAGTTCAGAGAAAGATAGAAATGAGAGAAAAAGTAAAAATAGGACTCGAGTCTCGAATTTTATCCCGAGATGCCTACGTACGCTATAAAGGCATCAAAGTCCACGTAGTTCACATGCAAAACGAGGGGTGGGGTTTATCCCATAAATCCAACCGGGGATTCTCTTATTTGTGTGTGTGTAGAAAAAGTGTTTTAGTTGTGAGAAAAGTGTAAGAAAAGTATGAGAATTCTCGTTTGGAATTTATGAGCCAACCCTCTTTTTCTTGTTTTTTGGGTTTTTTATTTATGTGAAAATAAAGGATGTGTAATGATACTAAGATAAAAAAGTATATTAGGATGTGTGAGATGAGATAATAAAAGCACTAAGTAATAAAACAAGTTATTGCAAATTTATGAGAATTTAAGGAGAGAGTTGAGAAAATTGGACCTTCTTGAAGATGTTGAGCTTGATCTTGGATGTTGGAGAGCATCCCTTATACTTGGATGATGATGGAGGGTAGTGAATTCACCAAGTTTGATGAAAAGGGTGATGAAAAGTGAAAGTTGAAAAGGGATTTGGGTGTAGAAATCACGCTGACTTCGAGAGAGGTTTTCGAGATCTGCTGAGAGTGATAAGTTTCTGCTTTTTTGGCCCCCTTTGTAATAAGGTCAGGCCTCTTTTTTATAGGCACAGGGCAATGCCGATCGGCATAGCCCTGTTCCTACCGTTCGACAGGTGCGTTTAGGCACACTACCGATAGGCAGGGTTTGGGACCTGCCGTTTGGTAGTGTCTTTCAGGTTCTTTTGGAAAATTGATCGCAGAACGCAAATCGTTGATCAGAGTCTCACACGGGTGGACCGTTAGAAAGTTAATTCAGAGACCTTAGAAAGTCCTTTGTACAGCTCCCGAGTTCGGGAGTTGACTTTGGGTCAAATGTTACTCGGAAGCATTCATCCGTCCATTAGATGGGAAAACGTCGGGCACAAATGGATCGTTCACTCGCATGGTAAGTCCGAATCCCACATGGGGCGGATCACTGGAAATGTTAGGAGATGTAATTCGACATTCCAAAGAGTTTGATCTGGTTTAGGGAGTTGACTTTGGTCAATCGGCCCCTGGAAGAATTTGGTGACCTCGCGGAATAAAACAGCTCGTTCGTCCGCATGGTAAGTCGGAATTGTGCATGGGGTGGACCGTTGGAAAGGGGGTTCAGTTCCCTTTGAAGATTCATTCAGCCTCAGTCGAGCTGAAGACTTTGACTTTTGGTCAAATGGAGCCTGGGGGTGCCCGATGGCTTCTAGGCCAGTACTTAGGTTATGACCTGGGTTTGTAGTTATAAGGGGAGATGCTAGGGACCTTAGGAGAGTTTAGGGGGTAACAGAATGGGGTGTCTACAGTAGGAACAAAAGACCAACCCTAAATTGATTCTCGAAAAGAAGTGAAAAAGATGATTAATTATGAGCTAAATGACTACAAACTAAATGCAAAGGTAATTTACTACTAACTATACTAATAGAAAAGATATAAATCTGCTGAACGAATAAATATGAATAAGGAAAGATAGGTTAAGATATAATCCCCTGAACCTTAGTACATTTACCAGATAGAATACTAGCTTTTGAATTAGAAAGTTTGATTCAACCCGGTCTTTAGTAATCCTAATCATTACATATATGAGGGTACTAGGCTACATTATACATAATCAAAGGTAAAAATAAAGCGGTGATGAATATCTAACACGCGCATCGCATCCTTAAATACCCCGGTTACCTAGGGCAAACGAGTTTAAAAGGTCTATGACGGTTGGGCATACTACACAACATGATTCATTCCAATTTCAATTCAAAACCTATTTTCTACATGGGTAAATTACATCGGATTGGGTTCATGCATCCCAACCCTTAAAAACTTAGCTGGACATGATTAAACTAAATGAAAACACAATTTTAGAAGTGCAGGAAATCATAGCCTTGTGAAAAATTGAAAAGAAATTTTGTAATTGAGAATTGCAACCTAAATTTAATAACTAATTACGCTAAACTATGAAAGAAATTGAAAGTAGAAATTAAAGAATACTTGAACTAAAGGAATATGGAATTAAAGCTTGAATCTTGAGTAAATTGTTGCAACACTTCAAAACCTAGGGTTCTTGAATGCAAGAGCCCCCTAAAACAAAGACTAATCTCCCCCCTTAATGTCTGGTACTAAGTTAAGTTAAATACATAATGAAATTTACAAGAGTTGGAACAAAATAAAACTCTTATTAAAAAGAGAAATCAAGAAAATCTCATCCGAATCAGTCCGACATTGATCTTCGGTTCGATCTGGTAGCATCCAGATAGGTTGTGAAATTTATTCATAGACTGACTTCTTCCTGGATCGTTTCTCTGCTTGTGTTGACCAATCCGGTCTGGATCTGAAATTCTTTCTTTCCTTCTTTTCTTTTGATTTTCTCTCATCTTTAAAGCTCAACAACTTCTGACACATGACTCGGTTTGGGATGTCATTTATTCTTACGTGATGGTAGACGCGAGGTCTTCAATTTCCATGTTGGTCCCTCGTCTTAACTCTAGATGTGAGTTGGCCATTTTTCCCTCTGACTTTCATTCCAATCCTGATTTCTCGGTCTTGGATTCCTCTTCTCTTCACTTGCATTAAATACCTTTAAAAAGCATGAAAAACACACAAAACTCGAGGCACTATGTAGGAATTATCAGTAGCACATATATGAGATAAATCAATACAAATTACATAATCCGAGGTGCTAAAAGCTACAAAATCAAGGGGATAAATTTTGAAGAATTTATGCCTAATCAGAAGGTGTAATACCCCATGTTTTCGGAATAAAGTTATGTGACAAAATTGATTTAATAATATGGAATAAATTTGAGAATAAATCAAATCGGTGGGATTTAAATTAAATGGGTAAAATTTAAATTGAGAATGAATGCTTATTCTTGATTACATAATTATTGGACTCAATTAGGCATGATGAGTTCACTCTTAAAAAATAAATCATATAGTAATTTACTTATCGTTACATGTTGTTTAAACATAATAAAAATGGGAATGTTAAGTAAAAATAATTCAGGCACATTTCTCTACTATGTAGTACCTAAGTAATGAAAATGGATCCCAGCATCTACACCTATCTCTCACAGGTCATTACTTAAATACTATACAGCAGGACCACTTATGAGAGATAGGTGTAAATGCTGGGATCCATTGTCACTGTTGGTTATGGGTCGTGCAAAGGTGTACTGCGTAGGAACCACCATATTTATTTGTGTTTTGCGATGTTCGATTTGGATAAAGTACTCCTTCGGACGAATCGATAGAGTACGAATGAGTTGTTAGGTGTTATTTTGTTAAGGTTCATTAAATAGTTCATCTTTTAGGTTCACTTTTGAACCTCTCCATATATATATATATATATATATTTACAGATATACATATATAACCCTATGAATTAAATGAAGATAATTATCTAGGTCTAATGATGTGGACAATTTATTTTAGACCCAATACTACGTAGTATCCATAAGGGATGGTTATGACACTATTGTTAGTAATATGACCAGAGTACTCGAAAATGGGGACAAGGGTGTAGGCGATGCTATGTCCAATACACGATTTATGATAGAAGCATCACATGTTTAATAATTCTCCTTTTATCTACATTGAATTTGGGTTCTGGGGATAAAATATGATTAGTATTTATTTTAGACCCAATCGATAGAGCACGAATGAGTTGTTAGGTGTTATTTTGTTAAGGTTCATTAAAAAGATTATCTTTTAGGTTCACTTGTGAACCTCTCCATATATATATATATATATATATATATATATATATATATATATATATATATATATATATATATATATATTTACAGATATACATATATAACCCTATTAATTAAATGAAGATAATTATCTAGGTCTAATGATGTGGACAATTTATTTTAGACCCAATACTACGTAGTATCCATAAGGGATGGTTATGACACTAATGTTAGTAATATTACCAGAGTACTCGAAAATGGGGACAAGGGTGTAGGCGATGCTATGTCCAATACACGATTTATGATAGAAGCATCACATGTTTAATGATTCTCCTTTTATCTATATTGAATTTGGGTTCTGGGGATAAAATATGATTAGTATTGCGCCCAGGTGAGAGGTGAGAAAATTATCACATGCGAGTGTCGATGGGAGACACCTATTTAAATTAACTGTAATCTTTCATTCTAATTTTAGTAAGTTAATTCTTACACACTCTAGGGCGCTGAACCAAATTATAAATGTTTCCTTCCCCAAGGTTTGCCTATACAGGGATCGCGGGACTGAAGGAATAGACTTCTTGTCACGTTTTGCTCCATGGAGATCGGTTTATTAATTTCATTTTAGGCTTCTCCTTCTTCTTGTATTTATTTATTTTTTTATTATTGTATGGGCATAAGCCCGGAGTCATTTGATTTTATTAGTTGAGACATTTATGTTCATGTTGGATTTTATTTTGTATCTGGATGTTGGATTTATTATTATGTCTTATCATTCAATTCAATTCAGTTTTAAATTTGAATGTGATTTAAAAATATGAATGTTTGTTACGGTCGATGCTAAGAATGCTATAAATTGATAAGCAAGACCCATCTTTGGTGTATCGTGTCTAGCTAACCTTAACATGAGAAAATGGGGGTTGTTATAGTTGGTATCAAAACATCCAGGTTCTAGTTTCCTTAGGATATGTGTTGTCTTCATTGATCTCTATGTTACATTCTTTGATTTATAAAACCCTATGTGGAGGAATCATTGTATTCTTGTAATCATCTACTAATACGAACCTCATTTGCTCTCAGATATCAAATAATAGGAGAGAGAGACCATGAAGTTTCATCGCACTAGCTGCATATGAGAGGGATCAAAAGGAGTCACAGCCGCACCCACAACCACCACCATACCCACCTATGGTTGGTCCTATAGAGATTGCTACTATCGTGATTCAGGCAGTCACCATAGTGATGGATGCTACGATATAACATTTCCAGCCGTCGCAGCCACCACCACAAAAGTAGGTGGTTCTACTAGTACAATCACCTAGTTTGATATGGGACAGAGATAGGGAGGCGTTCACTAGGTTCCACCCACCGAATTTTGCAAGAAGTTCCGACATTTTAGTGGCTAGTCTGTGGAAGAAGAATATTCAGCATCACTTACTGATGGTAGAGTGTACACCTGTTCAGAAACAGATGTTTGCCTCATTTCGACTGGTTGGGGTAGCATTACGGTGGTAGGAGTCTGCCACCTGGGCGAAGGAGAGAGACAATTTGATGATCGAAGAGTTCTAGAGAAAAAATTAGGGGAAGTTTTTTCTATAGGCAATAAAGTCTGAGATGAGGAGAAAATTCATGAACCTTCAGCAGGAATGTCGTACCATTGCAAAGTACGAGGAAGAGTTTACCGCACTATCCCATTTTACTGGTGACTAGGTAAACACTGAGGAGAAAACGATGGAGAAATTCGTATCGAGGACAGCCTGGCACATTAGGCAATCACTACTGGGGAGTTCAACCTTCACCATGTATAATCACGTGGTGAATAAAACTTTACTACATTGCTAGGATCTTAGGGCATTCCAAAAAAATAAGGGAGAGAAGAGACACAACTCTGAGACATCGAACCAGTAGGGTAAGATGAATGGGAGTAACATCCAGGGGACCTAGAAGTTTAAGGGTCCATAGCCTACTAATAAAAATAAGAGATTTAGAGGTTCCGATGATCGTAATAAACAAGGACAATAGGGACAGGGCCAACAATAGAGAGGCCACCAGGGCCAATGGCAACATGGATAAGACTAACGAAGGTAAAAGTTAGATAGGCACTAGTTCCAAGAAAATTATTATGTTTGTGGTGAGAAAGGAAATTTTTCTAAGAAGTGCCCTCATAGAATTCGGGCAACACAGGAGCTAGGTTGATAGAGAGGGCACCAGGCACCTCAGTGGCAGCTTCAGCCATGACCGGCCCAGTTAATGGCGGTAGTGCTAGCCTTACCATCACTACCAGCTCCACCTCAGGAACAACAGTCGCAGTTATAGTATGGACGTGAATATCACGTCCCACTACCAGAAGGACAAGTGCCAACATAGACAGTGGATGGTATGTTCCCTATTTTTTATTATGTAAGGCGTACTTCGTTTAGCACTAGTTCATAGTACTCAGTTATTAATACTACTTTGTTAGTGCATCGAGGATGGTAGACTTGGTTTTGACATAACACATTACGTTAATTCCCCAACAAGGTAAGGGGCAGGCACCTATAAGTCTTCGTGTGTAGAGGGATATGGATTGACTTTGGGAAGACTTAGGTTAGTGACAGACCTAATTTCATAAGAGACATTATAGTGTGATTTATTCTTGGAATGGATCAAAAATGATTTTGAGCCAGAGGATTGGCTAGAGAGATGGGCTGCAGGTACAATAGATGGCCCGTTTATTCATTCTTCTTTTGTTGGGGGGTTTCTTGATGTCATTGAATGGCGACGTCATCCACCTATGGTTTTCACTATTTTTAGGGTATTTTCGAATATCCCTATTTATGATCGGGGGAGCCTGACCTTGGCGACCCTTTATTCTTCTTTGGACACTTTTAGTTGGTGTTGTTGACAGACCTTTTCGAGAGCCACGTATCTTCTGGAGGTAATTCTCGCACTTCTTTTTATGTATTTTCTTGCATTTCCTTTTGTTTTTTTCTTTAATTGCTGCTCTTTTGCAGACGTGGTTTTACGAGGTGATAAGGCTCAATGCTCCTTTGAGAGGTTTACATGATGAGGAGGTGGGGAACTTTTACTGGATGTATCAGTGGCAAAAGTCCAACCGGCGGTCAAAGTAGTCTCCTTCTTTATCGACGGTGCATCCGGCCTTGAACACCCTAATGAATGACCAGGTTATTCCCTTTTCTTTTATATAATTTTGTGACATTTTCTTTTTTTGTGCAAATATCTATCTTTATTGGGAATTGCACGTGACTTTCTATCCTTGGAGGACGACTTTCCCGTACACGAGGGTAACTGGGGTGCATGTGCAGATGCGCTGGCTTCTAGCGCACCAGTTCAGCTATTCTTTGTATTTGGGGGAGAGAGTGGTCTGACAAATTGTAGAGGATGAGGTGGTGGTCCCATTGGCAGTACCCTTGATGTACATGAGGCGGGTGCGAAAGATGTCAAATGAGGCTAGGACAACAACTATAATTGGCGAGACCTCTTCATCATATACGAATACTGTGGCGACCTGTGACTATCTCGACTTTGCAACAAGCAAGATGTTGCCTTTTTGTATCTATGATGTGGTGAACATGCCTCCACCTCCTACGACTTAGGCAGGGGTACGCGTTAGCTGGTGGGGTCCGCCCATAGTACAGGTGGTGCGTCATCGTCAAAAATTGCATCGTAGGTTCCATTTATTCAACTTGCTTTGCCTTCATATAATTTCTAATTGGTTGAAGGGGGATCACTGCGTATGTCACCCCGCCCCAATGCGGTGGATCTAGGGATGTTGGGGCTGATAGAGGATGTCGTTCAGCCAGAGGTATATATTTTCTCTTTCTTTGTTCTTATTTGGATTTTTAGACCGACTAATTTGCCTTTTGTTTTTGTTTCTTTATTTGGAGCATGTTCGGGTGTCAACTACTTGGCTAAGGGACATTCGGTAATGGGTGGCCTCATCGACTACTTACTTCAGGAACTCGGTCCTGGTTCCTTCTTGTCTGGTGCCGTCCGCCACCCCGGAGGAGGGATCTGGATCGCGGAGTGGAGGTTCCACATCTTGCCGTCGGGGGAATCTTGATCGCCACAGGGATGTTTGGGGGGGGGGGGGGGGGGGCTTAGAGAAAGATGATAGATTGGGGTTTTCAAGCTGAGTCCGGCTGTTTTTTTTTTCTTCTTTTTTCCTGAAAAACGTAATGATTCAAGTGGCAATATATATAAAATGAATGAGATTTTTATTTATTTATCTTCTCATAAATGACTTATTCTAAATGCATTATTTTACTTTGTTGCTGAGACCATAAAAAGGATGGGATTCTCAAGAGAAAATTTATTTGAGAAAGGATGGGTAATAATGGATTATATAGGAAGAAACAACTCGGATTTTGTGAAATAAAGATCTATTTTTTAGATTTATGATTTTAACAAAGAAGGAAAGATATAATTTTTCTAAAGTAAGGGGAGTGCCGATCGGCATACCCCTTGTCTTGCCCATCGGCAGGTGATTCCAGTAAAATCACCCTAAGGCTTTGATTGCACTTTCTGCATCTTCAAAGTACTTGGTGGGGTAGTCGTTTATTCGAGTTTTTCATATTTCTTGTTGTTTAGGAAAGATTTTGATGTATAAAAAAGGAACTAAGGTGGTGAGGTTTTTTCACCCATTCATATTTTCTCTTCTTTCTTGCTTATTTCTTGCCTTTTGTCTTATTATTTCCCAAAATGGCCCTTCCCATGAGTGTGCAATTTATTTCGTATCTAGATAACCTGGAAGCTACGCTTGGGTATCTTTGTGGCACAATCGGCCCATCGATTGGAACATGCTGGCAGTGGCAGCACAATTTTTGTATCCCGAGGATCATGTTTTTCACTTTGGCTTGGACGAGGCCTGTCTGACCTATGAGAAGTTTTCAGTTATGTTAGGGGTTAATCCCAGCGTGGTGGCATCCATGGATGAATTCTCTGTAATACCCCATACTTTTGACTATATTTATTTTTGGGATTAATTAATTAAATTGTGTATTAATTGATAATTAATCCGGGTTATAAATACTAATGAGATGCGAATTGGTATTTGATTAGGTTCATATATGATTATATATGTATTTGGTATTATAAAATTTGTCGTGAGATTTATATACGGCATTTTAGAAATTTTGTTGACACGCGTGGGACCGCCGCGTCACGGTATAATATTTTGTTGATAAAAGTGAATTTAAAATCTATAATCCGTATGGTCGTTTTGAGTGCGCCAACGCGTCCGGAAGGGTCGAGATAGTCAGAAAACACTAGCCGGGGGTATAGTTTGGGTCCCGGGGTATTTTTAGGCCATACCGGTAACTTAAAGGGTATTTTAGTAATTTGGTATTTTTGGGTAATTAAAAGTGACGAAAATTGAGAGTTGTAATCTGATAAGGAATTGACCCAACCAACCCTTATTAAACCAATAAGCTACGGAGGTTTATTAAATTAGGTTTTCATAAGTTCCCCCAAAGCAAACCCTAGCCACCATAGCTTTTCGGAGAAGAAAGCTTGGAGAAGGAGAGAGAGAGAGGAATTCTGCAGAAATTCTACACCGAATCTACACCAAACTCAGAGACAACCAAGGCAAGTGACTTTATTCCATTTAATTTCTGAGAATGTTTCCTCCATGTTAGAAAATTCGGATTTATGGTTTGTTCTTGAAGAAAATATGAAAACCCATGTAGTTTAGATCATAGGAATTGAGAAATTGTGAAGAGAAATGCATGTAGTATGTTAGGTAGATGGTCTCCCTTATAATAATTGTGATTTTAAGGAATTAAAACGAAATAAATTCTGGGATTTGATGATGATATAAACCTAGGGTTCATGTTCTAGAGAAATTGGGAAAAGTGTAGAGATTTGTAAATTTGGTTGATGTTATGATGATTTAATCCTTGAAAACATGTTAGGAGATGATGTAAATATGTTTAGGATGAATTAGAGACCCTAAAACGTTATTTGGATGAACTTTGGAAGAGATTAGAATTGATAAAAATGGTGAAAAATGATTTTTGGAAAAATCTGGGCCGAAACTGGTGGCTCGTTAGAAGCAGCCCCCAGGTCGTTCGAACGAACTCGTTCGAACGAGCTTCTAACGAGTTGACCAGTCGTTACTAACGAGAAGGTATTTCGTTCGATATCTCGTTCGAACGAGATATCGTTAGAAGTGACAGTTCGTTCGAACGAACTGGGATCTCGTTCGAACAACCTCGTTCGAACGAGACTTCTAACGACCTGACAGTCCAAACTCGTTCGAAGTCTCGTTCGAACGAGACTTCTAACGAGCTGGCAGTTTGGTCCCTTTTGGACTATTTTGACTTTTGGAGTTCCATAAACTTGTTCGAGGATATAGTTAACCTTCGTAGTGATAATATTGGGACAATTGGGTATTTATGAGAAGGAATCTACATACGAGAGTGTTATTACATGGACGGTTTGGGTTGAGACGTGAGTGTCTACTACGACGTGAGAAAATTATGGCGCGTATAATTACAAACCGGAATAGTATGAATTGTGTTAATGATAGTTAGTATGAATTACTATGATTAAAATACGGTACTACTAAGACGTGTGTTTACTTAGTATTGGTATATGGATTGTGTGTATGACATACCTACCATACATGCTATCACGGGAGGTTGCGTTCGCTTAGGACCCTCTATTCCTTGTGTGCCTACGGGGGGGATATAGACTGGTACCTCGATGAACATAGGTCATAGAAAGACTTATTGTGATATTAATAAGTCCGCTGACCGTGGGAGCGTAGGTATGTGCGTGACCCATGTGATGGTGACTGTGTTCGCCTCCACTATTTGTGATTTGTGTTATCTGGACTATTCCTGAGAGATTCGGAATATGTGATCCTTATGTACGTGATGTACCGGGATGGATAGCAGAGTATGTGTGCACTACAGCTTAGATTGCGGGGTGCTTGTATTGTATATTTATGATATGAATAATATACATTATATTATGGGAATCCTCATGTTAATGTTGTAAAAATATTACGGTATTGTTTCGAGTTATATAACGAGTTAACTGATAGTTATATCAATGGCATATTTAGTAACTGAACTTACGTAAAACTCTATTTAATTACGAGCGTTGTTATGTTAAATGGAACCGAGTAGTATGGGTAGCACCTTTGGGCAGTCTAGCTAGTTATGTTGTCAGTTAGCTAGTAGTATGGGTCGATATAGATGGGTACTTACGTTAGGAGTGCACAGTTAGACGAGAGGTGAGAATATCATGCGAGTGTACGTCCTAACATGTACTTTGCATTTAATGTTTTAAATGTTTTTAAAGCACTTGCAGGTTTTTAAAATATAACTCCACATTCGGGCTCTGACCCGTTTGCTTTTCAAATCTCTTTTCCTTTGTAAAACCATTTTAGGTGCCCAGCCACAAGGACACCAAGCATAGGATACTCATTCAGGTGACGAGCTGTAGCTGTTTGTGGAAGCTACAGGGATTTGCATGTAGACGCTTCTATCGTTTGGATTCCAGAGTCACTATCTATCAGTTGTAGGGCATGTTGCCCATTTCTATTTAGAGCATCTTTTACATTTCAGTTTTCAGACTTTAGCATGTATTGTTTCAGTTTATTTATTTCAGTTATGGGATTATAGTGAGGGGTTTCCTCCAGACTTTATTTTTACTATTGTGATGGTTATTCATTTTACTTTAGTATGGTGAATGGTGTTATTTATTTCTTCATTACATTTGTTGCATGTTAATCGGATTTAAAAATTAAAATTTGGCAACTTGATTTTTAAATACTAGGTGGTTAGTAATAATAAAATGTTTTCGACAGTGATGCTATTAACTGAGCCAACTTGGCATTTTGAATTAATTTTATAAAGGAGTAGCTACCCGGTATTTAATTAGTCGGGGTGTCACAGGTGGTATCAGAGGATCAGGTTCTAGTGTCCTTTAGGATCTGTACGGCTATTATGTTTCCGCTACGATTTCTTTGATATAGAGCCCTATATTTTAGGACTGTTGTACTCTTTTTGTGTATGCTTTGTTCTTCAGCTATTTTAAGTTTATAAACCGTGAACTTATAAACTTTGTTCTTATTTCAGATGCCTCCACGACGTGCACGAAGAGTTCCCAGGAATGCAACGCCCGAACCCCAGCCCGCTCCAGTTCAGGGCATGTTGAACGCCGCTGAGGTTGCAGCTATAGTAGCTCAAGCGGTGAATGCCGCGATTGCCGTTATTCAGCAGGCACCACCACAAGCGCCGGTTGCCGCGCCAGTACAGGTTAATGCATTCTCGTCTTCTTGGGAGCGTGTACGTGACGCTTTTCAGAAAGCGCATCCGCCAGAGTTTGCAGGTAGCTCAGACGTGGTAGTCTCTAGCCAATGGAGGAAGGACATACAGAGGCATTTGAGGATGCATGAGTGCACTGACATTCAAAAACAGGTGCTAGCTACTTTCAAGCTAGTGGGATCTGCATTACAGTGGTGGGAGTCTATTACCACCGCGGAGGAGAGGGATACCCTCACGATTCAGGAGTTCTGGGTGCGGTTCGACCGCAAGTACTTTCCGTTCGCAGTTCATACCGAGATGAGGAGGAAGCTGATGAGTTTGAAGCAGGAGGGCAAGACAGTGGCCGAGTATGAGGCCGAGTTCACTAACCTGTTGAATGTCGTACCAGACGAGATTCCAACAGAGAAGAAGAAGATAGAGAAGTTCACCGACGGGTTGAATTGGAGGATCCGTCAGCATCTGCTAGGGAACCTATCGTTGGCCACGTATTCTGATGTGGTTAACGCTACATTATTACACTGCCAGGACCACCGTTTTCATATGGCCGAAGGCAAGCGGTCGGGGGAGTCTAGCCATCAGAGCAGGACTGGAGGACATAGTGCCAGCGGGGCACAATCGGGTCAGGGGCAGAGGCAGAATGAGCAGGGCTCCCAGCAGGGGGATAATAAGAGGTTCCGGTCAGGGAACTACAGGCAGGGTCAGGGAGGTTTCCGCCAGGGCCATCAGGGTCCAAACGACCATCAGGGCCAGGAGGGACAGAATGGGCAGCAGCTTCATCAGGGCCAGCAGGGCCAAGGGAGGAATGGTAACGGCCACCAGGGCCGGGGACAGCAGGGGCAGAGGGGAGTGAACTTCCCAGGGAAGTGCTTTACTTGTGGCAAGACTGGCCATAAGAAGTAGGATTGTCCTGATAGGGGCAGGGCCCCGCAGCAGCAGCAGCAGGGTGCTCGCCAGGAGCCACAGAGACCTATGTTTCCCGTCGCTCTTCCTGCACCGCCACAGATGGCAGCATTGCCACCCATTCCAGCAGTCCCAGCTCAGCAGGGGCAGCTACAATATGGACGTGTCTACAACGTTCACCAGGCTGCAGTTCCACAGGCACCGCCCGCGATTGAGGGTACGTTTCCTATCCATGGCACTATGGGTCGGGTGTTATTTGATACGGGTGCTACACACTGTTTTATAGCTACACACTTCGCGAAAGCTTTAGGATTGTTAGCTACGGCAGAGAGCACAGTGACGTGTGTCGACTCACCATTAGGGAGTGGGTCACTTATTTTCTTTATATGCCGGGGAGTGGGGGTAGAGATTGGTGGTTTGGTATTGCCTGCAGACATGTTAGTGTTAGACATGCATGTTCACGATGTGATCATCTGTATGGATTGGCTCGTAGCATATAGGGCCATGATTGATTGCTTCAGCGGGAGCATTGTTTTTGCCATTCCGGGGCAAGAGATGTTTATAGTGGCGATGCCTCGCCCAGAGGGAGGATCGACCGCTCATCTGTATTACATTGAGGAGGATACCTCTAAGGAGGTTGTGATTCCTTTGGATTCGATCCCGGTTGTGAGGGAGTATTCGGATGTGTTTCAGGAGATACCAGGCTTACCACCCAGTCGAGAGATAGACTTCTTTATAGATTTGCTACCGGGTACGAGACCTATAGCACGTGCACCGTACCGTATGGCTCCGGCTGAGATGCGAGAGCTACGGGACCAGATAGAGCAGCTGTTAGGGCAGGGCTTTATTTGCAGGAGTACCTCACCTTGGGGTGCTCCAGTTTTGTTTGTGAAGAAGAGGGATGGTTCACTGAGATTGTGCGTGGACTACCGAGAGTTGAATAAGGTCACGATACGGAATAAGTATCCCTTGCCTCGAATCGATGACTTATTCGACCAGTTGAGAGGAGCTTCTTTCTTCTCGAAGATTGACTTGAGGTCGGGATACCATCAGTTGCGTATCAGGGAGAAGGATGTCTCGAAGACCGCGTTCTTGTCGAGATATGGTTCTTATGAGTTTCGGGTTATGCCTTTCGGATTGACCAACGCTCCAGCAGTGTTTATGGACTTGATGAACAGGGTATTCAGAGATTTCCTAGATCAGTTTGTCATTGTCTTCATTGATGACATTCTGGTTTACTCTCAGACAGAGGAGGAGCATGCCGAGCATTTGAGGCAAGTTTTGCAGACACTTCGTCAGAACGAGCTGTATGCAAAATATGAGAAGTGCGGGTTTTGGCTGAAGGAAGTACAGTTCTTGGGTCACATTATTTCCGATCAGGGAATATCTGTCGATCCGGGAAAAGTATCAGCGGTGAGGGAGTGGGGGCAGCCCACGACACCAATGGAGATTCGTAGTTTCTTGGGTCTAGCAGGATACTACAGGAGGTTTATTCGGGGTTTCTCGGAGATAGCAGGTCCTTTGACACATCTTACTCGTAAAGGTGTGCTGTTCATTTGGAGTGATGCCTGTCAGTTGACATTCGATGAATTGAAGGACAAATTGACCTCAGCACCTGTGTTAGCATTGCCGAGACCGGGAGTTGAGTATTTGGTTTACACCGACGCGTCTTTGCAAGGGCTTGGAGGTGTATTGCAGCAGGAGAGACAGGCCATAGCTTATGCTTCCCGTAAGCTTAAGCCTCATGAGAAGAATTACCCCACGCATGATTTGGAGTTGGCAGCAGTGGTATTTGCCTTACGAATTTGGAGGCACTATCTTTTGGGGGAGAAGTTTCAGCTGTTCACGGATCACAAGTCACTACAGTATCTGTTCACGCAGAAGGAATTGAACATGCGACAGCGTAGGTGGCTTGAGTTTGTGAAAGACTACCAGTTCGACATCCAGTACCACCCGGGTAAGGCTAACGTAGTAGCAGACGCGTTGAGCCGTAGGTCAGCAGATGAGGTGGCAGAGGTGTGGAAAGCTAAGTGGAAGGAATTGGGACACCAGGATGCAGTGGCCCGATCTTTCATGTCTGTGATGACCGTTACACCACTGATTGTCACGAAGGTAGTACGGGCACAGGCTAATGACTCATTCTGTCAGGAGCAGATAGTTCGATTACTTGCAGAGGGAGCCGAGTCCTATACCGTTAGCTCAAACGGGGGATTGCGCTTCAATGAGAGATTGGTAGTTCCGGAAGGGGAGGAATTGCGGCACGATGTGATGGCAGAGTCGCACGGCTCACGGTTTGCGGTACATCCCGGAGGGGACAAAATGTACCAAGACATGAGACGGCAGTATTGGTGGAGCGGTATGAAGAGAGATATCGCTGAGTTTGTCTCGAAATGCGCCACTTGTCAGCTTGTAAAAGTGGATCATCAGAGACCAGCAGGATTGCTACAGCCGTTGGAGGTTCCGGTGTGGATGTGGGAGAGCATATCCATGGATTTTGTCACGGGGTTGCCTATGTCACAGAGGGGTCACGACTCCGTTTGGGTAATTATGGACAGGTTGTCCAAGGTCGCTCACTTCTTACCCGTAAGAACTGACTACACTACGGGACAGTATGCCCAGCTCTTCATTTCAGAGATTGTGAGACTTCATGGTGTGCCCCTAAATATCGTGTCTGACAGAGATAAGATATTTGTTTCGAGGTTTTGGGAAAGTTTCCAGGAGGCCATGGGCACGGAATTGCGGTTGAGTACGGCTTATCATCCGCAGACCGATGGGCAGACAGAGCGCACCAATCAGATGTTGGAAGACATGCTACGCATGTGCATTATTGACTTCGGGGGTGGATGGGAGCAGTACCTTCCACTGGTGGAGTTTGCTTACAACAACTCCTATCAGTTCACGATTGGCATGGCTCCGTTCGAGGCGTTGTACGGTAGGCCTTGTCGTTCCCCAACATGTTGGTTGGAGGTGGGGGATAACAAACTGCTTGGGCCGGAAGTGATTCAGGATACTTCAGCAAGGATTGAGTTGATTCGGAGTCGCATTCGGGTAGCTCAAGACAGGCAGAAGAGTTATGCTGATGCGAAGAGGTTTTTTAGGGAGTTCCAAGTGGGGGACCAGGTTTTGCTCAGGGTATCTCCAATGAAGGGGATTATGCAATTCGGGAAGAAGGGGAAGTTGGCACCGAGGTATGTGGGGCCGTTTCCTATTATTGAGCGGATAGGACCAGTTGCGTATAGACTTGGACTACCGGAGCACTTGCATCGGATTCACGACGTGTTCCATATTTCCTCGCTGAGGAAATACCTTAGAGATAATTTGGGTCATTCTCACATTGCTGTGGAGGACATCGATCTCCAGCCGGATAGCTCCTACGAGGAGGGGCCAATTGCTATTTTGGACCGAAGCGAGAGGAAACTGCGGTCAAAGATAGTCCCGTTAGTGCGTGTTCAGTGGCGACATCACAATGTCGAGGAGTCCACATGGGAGCGCGAGGATGAGATGCGCGAACGTTATCAAGGGCTATTTTTAGCAGGTACTTTCTAGTTTCGAATTTCGGGACGAAATTCAGTTATTAGGGGGGAAGTATGTAATACCCCGTACTTTTGACTATATTTATTTTTGGGATTAATTAATTAAATTGTGTATTAATTGATAATTAATCCGGGTTATAAATACTAATGAGATGAGAATTGGTATTTGATTAGGTGCATATATGATTATATATGTATTTGGTATTATAAAATTTGTCGTGAGATTTATATACGGCATTTTAGAAATTTTGTTGACACGCGTGGGACCGCCGCGTCACGGTATAATATTTTGTTAATAAAAGTGAATTTAAAATCTATAATCCGTATGGTCGTTTTGAGTGCGCCAACGCGTCCGGAAGGGTCGAGATAGTCAGAAAACACTAGCCGGGGTATAGTTTGGGTCCCGGGGTATTTTTAGGCCATACCGGTAACTTAAAGGGTATTTTAGTAATTTGGTATTTTTGGGTAATTAAAAGTGACGAAAATTGAGAGTTGTAATCTGATAAGGAATTGACCCAACCAACCCTTATTAAACCAACAAGCTACGGAGGTTTATTAAATTAGGTTTTCATAAGTTCCCCCAAAGCAAACCCTAGCCACCATAGCTTTTTGGAGAAGAAAGCTTGGAGAAGGAGAGAGAGAGAGAGGAATTCTGCAGAAATTCTACACCGAATCTACACCAAACTCAGAGACAACCAAGGCAAGTGACTTTATTCCATTTAATTTCTGAGAATGTTTCCTCCATGTTAGAAAATTTGGATTTATGGTTTGTTCTTGAAGAAAATATGAAAACCCATGTAGTTTAGATCATAGGAATTGAGAAATTGTGAAGAGAAATGCATGTAGTATGTTAGGTAGATGATTTCCCTTATAATAATTGTGATTTTAAGGAATTAAAACGAAATAAATTCTGGGATTTGATGATGATATAAACCTAGGGTTCATGTTCTAGAGAAATTGGGAAAAGTGTAGAGATTTGTAAATTTGGTTGATGTTATGATGATTTAATCCTTGAAAACATGTTAGGAGATGATGTAAATATGTTTAGGATGAATTAGAGACCCTAAAACGTTATTTGGATGAACTTTGGAAGAGATTAGAATTGATAAAAATGGTGAAAAACGATTTTTGGAAAAATCTGGGCCGAAACTGGTGGCTCGTTAGAAGCAGCCCCCAGGTCGTTCGAACGAACTCGTTCGAACGAGCTTCTAACGAGTTGACCAGTCGTTACTAATGAGAAGGTATTTCGTTCGATATCTCGTTCGAACGAGATATCGTTAGAAGTGACAGTTCGTTCGAACGAACTGGGATCTCGTTTGAACAGCCTCGTTCGAACGAGACTTCTAACGACCTGACAGTCCAAACTCGTTCGAAGTCTCGTTCGAACGAGACTTCTAACGAGCTGGCAGTTTGGTCCCTTTTGGACTATTTTGACTTTTGGAGTTCCGTAAACTTGTTCGAGGATATAGTTAACCTTCGTAGTGATAATATTGGGACAATTGGGTATTTATGAGAAGGAATCTACATACGAGAGTGTTATTACATGGACGGTTTGGGTTGAGACGTGAGCGTCTACTACGATGTGAGAAAATTATGGCGCGTATAATTACAAACCGGAATAGTATGAATTGTGTTAATGATAGTTAGTATGAATTACTACGATTAAAATACGGTACTACTAAGACGTGTGTTTACTTAGTATTGGTATATGGATTGTGTGTATGACATACCTACCATACTTGCTATCACGGGAGGTTGCGTTCTCTTAGGACCCTCTATTCCTTGTGTGCCTACGGGGGGGATATAGACTGGTGCCTCGATGAACATAGGTCATAGAAAGACTTATTGTGATATTAATAAGTCCGCTGACCGTGGGAGCGTAGGTATGTGCGTGACCCATGTGATGGTGACTGTGTTCGCCTCCACTATTTGTGATTTGTGTTATCTGGACTATTCCTGAGAGATTCGGAATATGTGATCCTTATGTACGTGATGTACCGGGATGGATAGCAGAGTATGTGTGCACTACAGCTTAGATTGCGGGGTGCTTGTATTGTATATTTATGATATGAATAATATACATTATATTATGGGAATCCTCATGTTAATGTTGTAAAAATATTACGGTATTGTTTCGAGTTATATAACGAGTTAACTGATAGTTATATCAATGGCATATTTAGTAACTGAACTTACGTAAAACTCTATTTAATTACGAGCGTTGTTATGTTAAATGGAACCGAGTAGTATGGGTAGCACCTTTGGGCAGTCTAGCTAGTTATGTTGTCAGTTAGCTAGTAGTATGGGTCGATATAGATGGGTACTTACGTTAGGAGTGCACAGTTAGACGAGAGGTGAGAATATCATGCGAGTGTACGTCCTAACATGTACTTTGCATTTAATGTTTTAAATGTTTTTAAAGCACTTGCAGGTTTTTAAAATATAACTCCACATTCGGGCTCTGACCCGTTTGCTTTTCAAATCTCTTTTCCTTTGTAAAACCATTTTAGGTGCCCAGCCACAAGGACACCAAGCATAGGATACTCATTCAGGTGACGAGCTGTAGCTGTTTGTGGAAGCTACAGGGATTTGCATGTAGACGCTTCTATCGTTTGGATTCCAGAGTCACTATCTATCAGTTGTAGGGCATGTTGCCCATTTCTATTTAGAGCATCTTTTACATTTCAGTTTTCAGACTTTAGCATGTATTGTTTCAGTTTATTTATTTCAGTTATGGGATTATAGTGAGGGGTTTCCTCCAGACTTTATTTTTACTATTGTGATGGTTATTCATTTTACTTTAGTATGGTGAATGGTGTTATTTATTTCTTTATTACATTTGTTGCATGTTAATCGGATTTAAAAATTAAAATTTGGCAACTTGATTTTTAAATACTAGGTGGTTAGTAATAATAAAATGTTTTCGACAGTGATGCTATTAACTGAGCCAACTTGGCATTTTGAATTAATTTTATAAAGGAGTAGCTACCCGGTATTTAATTAGTCGGGGTGTCACATTCTCTTGGTTTCCTCGGGATCTATTAGCAAGATTTTTCCACATCTCTCCTTCGACGGCTCGGTCATTGGTTACTGGGGGAATGATCACTCTCTCAGCTATCCGGTATACTGTGCGTCTGTTGGATTTGAACGATGCTAGCCATGCCGAAGATATTACTACTAGTGACGGGGGACCCTCAACTGGATATCATTACAATGTGGATGTCATATAATTATAATCCTATGACGGTGATACTGGCGAAGACCCTGAGTGATTTAGATACTAGGCAGAAAAGTTGTTATGATTTTCTAAGAGAAAGCCTGGTTATGATGTTCATGTGGCTCGCTGAGAGATTCTATTTAGTTGTCCCCGCTTAATATCCCTTGGCAGTTATGTCAAATTTCTTCACTCATTATATCACCAGCTTTGTCCATCCATGGAGAACTGGGTAAACTAGTTTGTGGACCATAAAGCTCAATTTCTGCGCTGGTCGATGATGTGGTGGCATCTCTGTAGCCTATTGTAGAACTGGGGGACTAATAGTTGGCCTCCGACAGACCTCATTCTATTTCCCCTGGAAGTTCCTACGTTAAGTCGGACGGGAGAAAATTATGGCTCCACGTACTCTAGATTTATTTCTTGTAAAGGATTTGACTGAAGGCTTGCGCATGCGATTGGGTTCTCTATGGGAGAATCGCCGGCCATTAACCTGTCCTTCTCAATCTATTGTCGAGGTTTGTCATGTTTCTAGAGATTATATGAAATGGATGTGGAAGAGGGTAGTGGATAATATCTTAGCAGATGAGACCGAACATAGATGGTTCATCATGTTTGACACTATGGAGGGGGCATAGTGGTTTTCTCTAGGTTGGTCTGGGCTTATCGCTCCATGGAGCGCTTTCGGCATATCAATTAAGAAGGGGAAGTTTGGGGGCCCCAAGGAGTAGATGAATATGGATCTAGGTCCTGCGATAGCTGCACATAGGGAAGTTGGTGTTTATTTTTAGTGAAGCTTTTTTGATGATGTGTTTGGTTATTTTTCATTTTATTTTTTTTATTTTTGGGAATACATTTGGGAAGGTTTGGCTAGGTTTTTTTAGGGGAACTTTGGTTTGATTTGTTCTAGGATAGTTTAGTTAGCGGTGTGGGTGGAAGGGTGGATAGTTGTTTGAGTCCCTACGCTAATATTTCATGTAATTGTGCTGAATTTTCCCTTTTATGGAATTAAAAAGGATTTTAATTATATTGTTGTGTGCCTCTTGATTAGTTTTACATTTGAATTATCTATACCAATCGCTAAGGCATACATAATACTTTTGTCTAGTGAATGATAAAATGAACTGTCATCCTCGGGGGTAAGAAAAGAATAGCATTTATTGAAAAAGAACGGGACCGTGCCCATGTAAAGCGTATAAGCTGCCTACGTACCTCTGGGGGTTTTGAATTTTTTTTGAGTTTTATTTTGAAAGTTTTTTAGAGGATCATGCCCCCAGGTAGTTTAGAGTAGAGAGAAATGAATAATATTTTTTTAGAATAGAAGGGGGATCAAAAGAGTTATAGAGCACAGAGATTTCAGACTAAGGGTAGAATTTATTATGATGGTCCAGGTTGACAGGAAATGCTTCTCCGTCAAAGTCAGTGAGCATAGAGGCGCCACCGAACATGATCTTCTTCATAATGTAGGGACCACCCTATTTTGGATTGAATTTTCCTCTGGTCTCCCACACGGGTTCTATGATTTCTTTTAGGGATCAATCCCCTCCTCGGACACTATGATCCTTAACTTTTTGGTTGAATGATCGCGCTATCCGACGATGGTACCCCTCTATATGATATAGAGCCTTTAGCCTCTTTTCGTCTAAAAGTGACAACTCATCGAAATGTCTCTCATGTCAGTCTTCATCGTTGTCTTTGCTCTCAAGCATAAAGCATATTGAATGTATTTCTAGTTTAACGATTAGAACTGCTTCCATGCTGTATACCAGAGAGTAAGGGGTAGTCTCAGTAGATGCCCGGACCGAGGAGCGATAGCACTAGAGGGCGTAAAGGATCCGATCGGCTTAGACTCAGCAACTTTCAGTCATCTTGCTGATATTTTCTTTGAGTTTTTTATTGGAGGCTTCAACTGCGCTGTTTGTTTGCGATCCATAGGGAGAAGATTTATGTCTCTGAATCCCATACTCGTTGACCAATTTCGTGACTTCTGCCTTGAAATGTAACCCGTTTTCTGACACTAACTCATGCGGAACCCCGTTCTGACAGATGATGTTCTTACGGATGAACTTGGCTACCTATTTGGCATTTAATACTGTGTATGAATTGAATTTGACCCATTTGGTGAAGTAATCAATGGAAACCAGGATTAACTCGTGCCCAATGGAGGTTTTGGGTGTGAATTTCCCTATAATATCGATGCCCTATGTGGAGAATGGCTCGTTAGATTTCATGTTGTATAATTCTCACGGAGGCGAGTGCCGAAGAATAGCAAACTGTTGGCATTTTAAGCTTGTCCGAACATAGGCAGTGTAATCCTGAACCATGATGGTCCAATAGTACCGACGTCCACATTCCTCACTATGGATTTTCTGCATTATTTCTTTAATGTCAACCCCATAATGTAGTGTAAATGGGTTCCATCATAGTTTCTCATAAACAGTTCTTTATCACAGACAATGTATAAGGCAACCAGTTTGCAAAGGCGCCAAATATCTTAATACCAGGACTCATCCATATTGGAATCCTCTTCTGTGACGAGATCAATGTGGTAGTAGTTGGTTAGTTTAGCTTATTCTTGGACTATGAAGAGGCCCATAGTTATTCCTTCGAGCATGTCGACTATGGAGGCAAGAGTAGAAAGAGCATCGACTAAGTTGTTCCTTGCTCGAAAATTAGTGGAAGGTGAGATCTCGAAACTAGGAGGTCAAATTTTCTGGGTGGGTGTGGAAGGGTAAAAGTTTTTCATCTTTGACTTTCTATCTTCTAACGACCTGGGCAATGATGATGGAAGAATCCTTGTAGACATCTAGGCACTGAATACCTTTTTTTAGAGCGACCTTGAGGCCTAAAGTGCATGCCTCGTATTTGTTCATATTGTTAGTGTAGGGAAAATATAGCCTAATGGCAATGGGAGTGTGAAAGTCATCGGGGGCGATCAGGAGTATCCCAATGCCGAATCATTTTTTATTGGCAGTGCCATCAAAGAAAATTTGCCATCAGAGGTCTTCCTGAGAAGTGCAAAGGATGTCTTTTCCCTGTAACTCATAGATCAAGACACCAATCTGTTCTATGGGGTAGTCAGCAAGGTAGTTAAACATGGATATTCTTTTCATGGCTTTCTGCGTGACATACACAATAAAGAACTCAGTTAGCAGCATCAACCATCGGGCCATTCATCTAGACAAGGAGGGTTTCTCGAGCAGGTATATGATGGGAGACGTTTGGGACACAAGTCTGATAGGAAAGGCGAGCATGAAATGTCATAATTTATGAGTGAACCAGATAAGGGCGACACACTCTTTCTCTAAGGAGTGTAGTTGACTTTAACCCGACTAATTTGCGGCTGGCATAGTAGACGGGCATTTCTTTGTAGGATGCTTCAAGGTATTAGGCTAGTAAAGCCCCAGTTGCAGTGTCTGTTACGGTCAAGTATAGGAGTAGAGGGAGACTAAGCTACAGTGGCATGAGTAATAGAGGTCGGGTAAGGTACAAATTTATTCAGTTTTGCATCTTCCTGACATGCCTCATTCTAGACTTTGGTGGAATCCTTTCGAAGGAGTTTGAAGATAGTTTAACAAATAGAAGTCAATAGTTTCACAAATAAAAGTCAACTGGCTAATCAACTGATCGATATATTGTAATTTTCCTAAGAATCCTCAAACTTCCTTATATTTTTGGGGTGGTGGCATTTCAAGTATGGATTTCAATTTGGCAGGGTATGCTTTAATTACCTTATCGCTAACCATGAATCCTAAAAGCTTTCCTTTGGTGATGCTGAAAATGTATTTCTGCGGGTCTAGTCGCATCTGGTATCGTCATATTCGTTCGAAGAACTTTCGAAGGGAGGGAACATAATCTTACCGAGTCTTAAATTTAATGATCATATTATCATCTCCACCGTTTTATGTATCAAACCATGAAAGATGGTTTTGGTAGCCCTTGCATTTTTGAGACCGAATGGCATAATAGTGTAACAGAAGGTTCCCCAAAGGGTGATGAATGCATTTTTTTCTTGATGATCAAGGTGCATCTTGATCTGATTGTATCCAATAAACCCATCGATGAATTACTTAAGAGCATGACTAACAGTGTTTTCCACAATCATGTTGATATTGGGTAGTAAGTAATCATCTTTCGAAGATGCTTTGTGACAATCCATGCAGTCAACACACATTTGGACTATTCTTCCTGATTTTAGTATGGGTATAATATTGGCTAGACATGTGGGATATTAGATCACCCAGATCAAGCCTATGTCCAACTATTTTATCACCTCTTATTTAACATTGAGTGATTATTCATTATGGAAAGCTCCGGAGCGATAATTCTATTTGACCGATTTACATTCCGGAAGAGTTGGAATCTTGTACTGAGCTATCTTGGGATCGATGTTGGGTATGTTTTCGTAGGACCATGCGAATACGCCAAAAAATTCCTTAAACATATCTTCGAGTTGCGTGCGCTCATGCTCGTTAAGGGTGGGCCCTATCCTAATCTCGTACATTTGACAACTAGTACCGAGATTGAAAACAACAGTCTCATTCTCCTTAATTTGAACGTGGTTATGTTATTTTTTATTAACTTTATTAAGATCAATTAAGAATTTTCATTTATAAAAGAGTTATCATCAAGATTTTGATTAGATTCAAGACAATTAATGTAAGGCACAGCAAGATACTCAAAATCTTCGTTTATTTCAGTCTTGGGAAAAACAGCGTTGAGAACCTCGTCAAAGGAGGTCTCGATTACATTATTATCAGAAAATGGAGGACTAATAAAAGAGGAAGAAATAGCATAAACATCTAAGCTGGGTTGCATTCTAACAGGTGGAACTAATATAGCATTCCAGTTGAGGATGGGTTCATCAGCAGCCTTGATTAAGATGGATGGATCTGACGAAGTGGCCCATGAGTGGATCATGCAATGTGTCAGCACTAGTGTTTATAGATTGAATGAGTTTTCGGAGTCATTTCCTTCAAAAACCTCGATAACAGCTATAACTTTCTCATCGAGTGGTTGTACATGATGCTTGGAGTCCTCGACCTAGGAGTAAATTTCTTAAAAGAAAATTCCATCCCTGCCTTGATCTTCTTGTCCACGTGATCATACCATGGTTCGAAAAATCCACAAAAGGGAAAATGTTCACCCTCTTTGATGAATTTTTCATTCAAGGAATCCCCCAACACAATCTTGGTAGTTTCTAAACTTCTATTCATCCGTGGTTGGAGGAGCATTTTAAGTTCATCTGATGATTGTTGATAACCCAAGCCGCATGGAGGAAAGGCCTTCTTCAGGACTATGGGGTTGCAATATCCCCCGTTGTCATCGTCATCCCTAGTTCGGGCATGAAGTGGATATTCTTGAACATCAATATTACGTTGACAGGATTTATAGGGCCAACCCCTATTATGAGTGTTATGGATCCCATCACCTCTAGACGAGTGTTGTCATAGGCACGCACTGCGGTGGAAGTTGGAGCAAGGTCACTTACTTTTAAACCCCGACAGTTGAAGGTCCATAACAGGCAAACATTGAGTGTTGATTCGATATCTATGAATAAAAGAGAGACTGTCTTCCCCATAACCTCAATGGAGATATTGAGAGCATAGTTATGATTATGACCAAACTTTGGGATTTCTTCTTCAGAGAAGGAAAGAAATCCAATAGAGGTTAATGACCTAACCAGGTTCATGGCTTCTTTTGTAATTGTGGAAGGGGGGACTATAGGACCGATGAGCAATTTTATGATAGATTTTTCGGTGTATCTGGGAAGACATAAAGATTACCCACAAGGTGATGTTGGTTTCAAGTTTTTTGATTTCATCGAGGATCTTGCATTCCTCGATGGCCATTTATGGTATGGGGAGTTTCTCAACAACTCCATTTCCTTTATCTATCCCTTCTGACTGAGGATTCGAACTCTGGTGGTGTCTTTCAGATCTTGTCATATGGTTCACGGAGGAGTGGAAGAGCAGAAACCTCATTTTTTCATCTATTTCTGGCTGTTCGGCCACTTTGTTGATTTTTCGTAGAAAATCTTCAAAAAATATCATCCTACACACACTAATTATTGGGTTCACATTTTCTTGGTTTGTTTATTTGTCTGAAATATCAAACTTGTCCTCTTATTCGGTGAAAACGATGTCATCTTTCCATGATAAATCAATTTATTCCACAACCTTAACGGCCTTTTCCTATAGATCCTCCCACTTAACGGGGAGGTACATAAGTGAATGGGCAAACCACCCTTGTATATTTAAGGCATCAAGTAACTCTGATCTACTACAAATCTCATTGGTCAGTCGAAACATGTCTACCATAATCGTTACTGCATTGTTAAATTGACTTCGTCAATGGGTACCACCCAATTATCCGACTCTCGAGCCCACTTTCGGGCTTTTATGAACAGGATGCTAAAATTTAAACAGTCAATGGTCATTTCATCCCAAACTCTAGAAGTTGGTTCAATATTGCTGGTTGTTCCATATTTTTCCCCTTGGATTGGGAACAAACGAAAATACACGCTCTTGTGAGAAGCGATAGAGCTTGGTCGACAAAATAGGTAGGACGTAGGAGAAAATATGACAAACTTTAAAGGGCTTGGGGTGAAAAAATGGGTATGATGGGTGCTTTACTTGGTACAATCTGGGTAGATGGATCGAATTTTGGGTCATTCTCTAAGAAGATGGCATTTGTATGGTTTGAAAGTCGATTGTGAGTGGTGTTAGATTTGGGATTGACTGGTCGGGCAATCATACCTCGATACATTAAACCTTCTATTATATTTCAGAGATGGAAGCACTGATAAGTGGTATGGTCGAAAGTTTGGTGAAAATAACAATGGGCGTCAGGTTTGAATATTTGGGAAAGTGGGTTTGGCAGTGGAAGAGGCTCCAAAGTTTTAATGAGATTTCATCTTAACAAGGCTTCATAGACTTCAGAGAGGGGAGCATGGGGCTCAGTGTATTCTTTTTTTATTGGATTAGCACAACTTTCTGGTGCCGAAGAGGTAGCGGGCTGTGAGATATTATTGATGGTCGAGACTGTAGCAGGCTTCTTATATTTTCTTAGAGTGAACTATTCAGATACTTTCTTTGGCTCAGTTTCTGTATTGGCAATGATTTTTTCAATATCCACTCTTACTTTTCGAAGGGCTTGGAAATGTGGGTAATACTATCCTCCCATTATCGCTCGGACATAGGGTAAGAAGTTTTTCTTTACAATACTAACAATATCCTCTTCGGAAGGCCGGTTGGTCATGGTGGTCGCATCTTCCCTCCACCCTACTATAAAATTGCTAATAATTTCTTCGGGGTTCTGCTTGAGAAGTTCTAGATCCTGACATGTAACCTCCAACTCCTTGTTGTATTTGTACTATGACATGAATTCGCGAACAACATCCTCCCAACTGCGAATTTTGGATTCCTAGAAGGATAAAAACCAATGAAGAGCGCTGTTCTTCAAAGTGTGTTGAAACATCTATGTAAGGACATTTTTATCATGTCCAAAATGTTTCATTTGTATATGTCATAAGCCGCTACATTTGGCACGTCTCTACACAATCTCACACGACAGCTTCAATCCGAATTTCGGGAATCAAACATTCATTATCTCCATCATGTGTCCCTCATTTGCCTCAACGACTTCACGTTCCATGATTTTTGGCTTGTAATGCAAGTGGTACGCAAGAGAAGCCAAAATAATACAACAAGGCTTGATAGGGAAGTTCAAGGGCAATTTGGTAATTTTACAACCACCGTCCAGAGGACCAGTCAACTAAAAAGTTGAAGAGCTTGCCGTAACAAAGATACTAGAAGAAACGACACCTTAATCTGAGCTACGGTGAACAAGTTATGGCCCATTGAAAATGGAGATAATTTCAAGAAAAACCTTGGAAATTTTGCTAAGTGTTTATCCCCCTTCCAGCGAGTTTCCTCGAACCCAGCCCGAACCGGTTCGGGGAGGCGAACCGGTTCGCAGGGTACCCGAACTGGTTCGAGGTCCCTGTACGCTGGATAGAATTTCAGAGTTTTTATTTTGTGAAACTCTTCATGTGTTTCCCTATAAATACCAACTATGGGGGAGCTGTTTTGTAAGACTTTGGAAGATATTTTTTGAGAGTCCAAATACCTCTAGTCTTCATATTTTTAAGTCCCAAGACTCATGTTCTGATTCACACAATTGCCCAACCTTTGTGAATCTTTTTGTTAACCCAAGAACACAACCTTGTGTTTGTTTAAACCTTTGTGGAGAGATCTTTGCAACCGAGAGTTACGTGTCATTGCTGAGGGAGTCTCTACCAAGTGTTATGACTGCGTGTCATTGAGGAGTGTTGTGATTCTTCTTTGTTGATTGGGCTGCGAGTCCTTGGAGAGTGTTGCGTGTATTCTCTTGCTGAGTTCAAGACTGCGTGTCTTTGTGGGTTGGCTCCGTGTTGATCCATTACAGATTTCTCTATGTAATTGTAAGTTGTGATTTGTATATTCATAGTGAAATAAAGGTTTTACCCGAAAGTTTTTTTTTCCTAAAATCTGTGTCTCAGCATATTTACTGTGTCGCATGCTTTATTTTTGATGGGTTGATTTAGATGCATGTTTAAGGGCTGATTTTATTTGGTTTAAAAGTTGACTCTAATTAAATAAGGGTTACTTGGGAACTTGCGAATCTTATTTAATTTTATTTAATCAAGTATCACACAGTCGCATATACAACGTTTTACACATTGGTATCAGAGCGGGTTACGCTAATTTATCGCGTTTCGAGGATTTATTTTCTGATACAATTTGTCTACTCACGTTTTCAAATTTGTATCAGAGCGGGTTACGCAAATTTATCGCGTATACCTATTTTTCTCAAAATCGTGTGATATTGATTTTTTTTGAAAAATCTGTCTTGTGAAAAATCGCAATTTTTCCTATGGAACACTTATATAACCAAATGCCTATTTTTGACGGGTCTAATTATGCCTACTGGAAAGCTCGTATGAAATCGATTTTAAAATCTATTGACGAGCCTGTTTGGTTGCTTTGCGAAAATGGTTGGACTCCTCCCACGGTCACTGTTAATAACATCACCACTTTAAAACCCGTGTCAGCCTGGACTGAAGATGATTATAAATTGTCCAATTTTAATTTCCGTGGTCTGAGTGCTATTTTTGGAGCTGTATCTCCTGATGAGTTTCACCGAATTATGACGTGCACCACGTCTAAAGAGGCTTGTGATGTTTTGAAACTGACACATGAGGGTAGGAATACGGTTAAAGAATCAAAATTACAAAATTTGGCCACCCAATTTGAGACTATTACCATGTCTGAGTCTGAATCCTTTGATGATTTTTATGCTCATTTGTCGAACATTGTTAACACATGTTTTAATTTGGGTGAGGTGATTGATAACACGCGTGTCATTAAAAAGATTTTGAGATCTCTCCCAAAGCGCTTTATTCCTAAAGCCACTGTTTTAAACTCTTTGGAAAATCTGAAATCACTTAAGTTGGAAGAACTTGTAGGAGATCTTCAAACCTATGATATTGATATGTTTCCCAAAACTATTAAGGCCAAGGATAATGGGTTTGGTTTAAAGACTTGGTGTAAGAAAAAGAAAGAAAAAGTTTGTGAGTCTGATTCTGAGGGAGACTTTGATTTTACTGATATGGCCTTGTTTGCGAAAAATTTTAAAAAATTTCTCAACATGAACAAAAATAATTCTTCCAATAAAAAGATTTTTTTTGAGAAAAATAAAAAAAAGGGAAGGCCAAAGAAAGTGGTGAGAGGGAAAAAGAGAATGACTCCGATGAGGAGTGTGAGGAAGATTTTGCGAACGTCACTTGTTTTGAATGTGGGGGTAAGGGACATAAGTCGTTTGAGTGTCCTACGTGGATTAAAAAGAAAGGAAAGAAAGTAGCTATGCCCGCCACACTTAGTGATAGTAGTGAAGGTGAGGGTGATGAGACTAGTGGTGGGAAGTTTGTAGCATTTTCTAATCGTGTGAGCACACCCACCTTGTCCCACAATAGTGCACACGAATGCGATAGTGATGATTTGAGCGCTTCAAGTGAGGGAGAAAGTGAAAGTGAAAGTGAGCTCCAAAAAGCTTTTAGAGCTTTGTACACCGAGACCTTGAAAATAAAGAAGTATAATAGGGATTTAGGTCATCGGGTTTTAGATTTGGAGAAAGAGAAGGAGGTTTTGATAAAGGAGAAGTGTGATTTGACCAACACGTTGTCTAGTCTGACGACACGTGTATCCCTACTTGAGAGTGATCTCGAACGTGCCAGGGAGGTCAAAGTCAAGGTTGAGAATGCACCTAATAAGGTTGAAAAGATGGTTCTTAAGGGTAAAGGTGAGAATTTAGGAATAAGTCATGACAGTTCTTCTTCTTCCCAATTAGCACCCGAGCCGGTTCCCACTTTAGTGTTTGATTCACGTAAGTCTCACCGTAACCCACCTAGGTGTCCCATTCCTATTAGGAAAGTGAGTCCTAGAGTTTTTGAGAGAGGTGTTCCTAGGCCTATTTATGTTTGCTCACATTGCAAGACGAGAGGACACCTTAGGGAATTTTGCTTTAAGTTTGGGTATGTGTCACGTTTTGCTTCTACACGTGTTTCTGGAACACATGCTCACACACATGATACTTTACATGCTCTCGGAGACTACATGAGAGAGTTTGCACATTTAGGTGAGCAAGTTAAGTTTTTGGTCAAAACTTCACAAGAATTGATGGAGGTTTTTCATAAGTTGTCACCACCTTTGGAAAACCCCTCCGCACCTAATGATCGAGGTTTGACTTGTTTACTAGCATAGGGTGATTTTCATGATGACATTGTTTACCTATTGCTAGTATGTATCATTTTTGTATGTTTTATTTTTTTTTTGAAATTTTTTGAAAAATACAAAAAGATTTTATTTTGATAAAATTTTGAGAAAATCCAAAAAGATTTTTGTATTTTGTTTGCACCATTTATGGATAAACACTTAGGATAACCGAGTCACAACATCATTCCATTATTTTCATGTAACAATTTGATAGTGTTTTGAGACAATAGGTCAATTCATCCTTGTGCTTTATAATGTTTGGAGTCATTAAGATGTAATTAAGTGTTACTTCCTACATGTTTGACTCATGATATCCTTTATTGCACACATGCACGGATTTGTTTGATTATTGTGCTTGTCTTATCACATGTTGGTTGGGTGTTTTCACATCAATCCTGTCCTTTAACACGAACCAAGCGCAATAATTTTTTTTGTAAGGAAATTGTGCATATAAGAACCGTTTTGTGAGTTTGTGTGCGTTGTTTGAAAACGGGGAAGGGCTGCGAAAGGTTCATTTTGCCTTTGCGAATACTAAGCCACCGTTTAAATTGGACCTTTAAAATGGAGGAATTTTATTATCCGGGGTCCAAAGAGGTATAAAAGAGCCCGAAAAATTTTAAAGGCAATAAAAAGAAATTCATGCCAAACTATGGGCCATTTAGGTTTTTGCACAAATTCTCCAATGTTTGAGAATTTAGTTTATACACCTCTAAAAGATAATATATATGAGGGAGTTTGGTTGGAGATTTTAAAACGGGTTTGCACGTCCTTGAATTGCTTGAATATGCGCTACATAGTTTTGGACGTTATTGGTGTGGAAATCACTTTGACTTTGATTTGTTGATTTGCATAAGACGATGTCCTCTAAATTCAACAAATTTTTACACCTAAGGATACTTTTGATGCTCATTCGTTAGGGGTACACATATGAATCGTGCACATATGATTGATTGAGTTGATTTACCTATCGAATGTGTTCACACCCGTTCATTCCATTTCCATGACTTGGTTGTTCGAGTTTAAATCCATGGTGTGATTTTTGTATCATGTTTTATTTTTTTTTCAAATTGGTACTTATTTTTTTTTTGTTTTGTATAAAAATTTGAAAAATCAAAAATAGTTTCTGAAAAGTTTGTTTGAGCATCTCCTTGCAAGAGCATGTTTTCCATATTATTTGATGCTTTGTTTTGAATACCGTGACACCCCGATTTTTCTTGTTTGATTCATTCTTCTTATTTGTCTATTTGGGGACATCATAAAAAGGGGGAGAAAGAATTATCTTATTTTGGGGGAGTTTGAATTTTGGGGGAGTTTTGAGATTTGACTTATGCTTATTATATATTGGTATCTATGTTTCTCTCATTTCAAACTCGATACGTTACTTGGTATTTTTTCTTTATATTAGGTGTGTAGGTACTACATTGATGATCACTGAATTGCACACTCTGATGAGAAAAGATTTGAGATTCCTGAAGATTTGAAGAACAAACGATGGAGACTATTTATTTGTACCTTTTCCAGTTTTGGGTTCATCGGAGGGTAGATTTGTATAAGCAATTTCGTATTTGATAATTTGGATTTTTATGTATGTACCGGCATAGACATAGGGGAGATTTGTATGGACATTTTTATCATGTCCGAAATGTTTCATTTGTATATATCGTAAGCCGCTACATTTGGCACGTCTCTACACGATCTCACACGAAGGCCTCAATCCGAATTTCGGGAATCGAGTATTCATCATCTCCATCAGATTTTCCCTCATCTTCCTCAACGACTTCACGTTCCATGATTTTTGGCTCGTAATGCAAGTGGTACACAAGAGAAGCCAAAATAATGCAACAAGGCTTGATAGGGAAGTTCAAGGGAAATTTGGTAATTCTACAACCACCGTTCATAGGACGGGTCAACTGGAAGGTTGAAGAGCTTGCCGCAATAAAGATACTGGAAGAAACGGCACCTCAATCCGAGCTATGGTGAACAAGTTATGACCCGTTGAAAATGGAGATAAATCCAAGAAAAACCTTGGAAATTTTGCTAAGTGTTTATCCCCCTTCAATCGAGTTTCCTAGAACCCAGCTCGAACCGGTTCGGGGGGGCGAACCGGTTCGCCGGGTACCCAAACCGGTTCGAGGTCCCTGTACGCTGGATAGAATTTCAGAGTTTTTATTTTGTGAAACTCTTCATGTGTTTCCCTATAAATACCAACTTCGGGGGAGCTGTTTTGTAGGACTTTGGAAGACGTTTTTTAAGAGTCCAAATACCTCTAGTCTTCATATTTTTGAGTCTCAAGACTCATGTTTTGATTAACAAAATTGCCAAACCTTTGTGAATCTTTTTGGTAACCTAAGAACACAACCTTGTGTTTGTTCAAACCTTTATGGAGAGATCTTTGCAACCGAGGGCTGCGTGTCATTGCTGAGGGAGTCTCCACCAAGTGTTATGACTGCGTGTCATTGAGGAGTGTTGTGGTTCTTCTTTGTTGATTGGGCTGCGAGTCCTTGGAGAGTGCTGCGTGTATTATCTTGCTGAGTTCAAGACTGCGTGTCTTTGTGGGTTGGCTCCGTGTTGATCCATTACAGATTTCGCTATGTAATTGTAAGTTGCGATTTGTATATTCATAGTGAAATAAAGGTTTTACCCGAAAGGGGTTTTTTCCTAAAATCTGTGTCTCAGCATATTTACTATGTCGCATGCTTTTATTTTTGATGGGTTAATTTAGATGCATGTTTAAGGGCTGATTTTATTTGGTTTAAAAGTTGACTCTAATTAAATAAGGGTTACTTGGGAACTTGCGAATCTTATTTAATCAAGTATCACATAGTCGCATATACAACGTTTTACAATCTAGGCTATTATTTTCTTAAGGCACCTAGGAGAGTCATTGCTCATTTGTATCTTTGTAGATGAACAATTGGGGGCCCTCTACCCATGAACTTTTCAATGTTAGGCATCTTGAACTTTTCTGGCATCCTTACTTTAGGGTAAGGAGACATATAAGTGTAATCCATGTAGTTTATAAAGATTTGAACCTAGTAAAACTTCTTGGTTAAAAAATTAAGGTTCTTCTTGACTTTATTTAACTATTCTTCCTTTAGATTGATAAGTACTGACAGGTTATCCCCTGGCTGGGCAATATTCGATATAAGAAGATAAGCTAGTAGGGGCCCATTGGCGGAGGGACACACGGAGTGTACTGATATTTTTCTAGGACCCAAATAGGCTTAGGTTCATGTGGATCCATATCACGAGGAAAGAGGACCTCGGGCTCCTTGAGAACTGGGAATCAGTTTGCTGCATCTCATGAACCTCGGTTTGAAGGTTATCAATCTTGGCGGTAAGTTAGACCAGGACTGTCATCAAATCAGACTCCATATTTGGTACTTAGTCCGTGTTCCCCATGGAGGGTTAATGATGGTAGATTTTTTAATTTGGAGAAAGTAATGGGATAATTGATGGAGCTCCGAGGAGGTTTGATTAAAGACCAAAGCCAATGGGGAGCTAGGACAAGGGTCAGGTATGCAATAGACCCGAGGAGAAAAATGATTCGAATTTAATTTTGAGAGAAAAGGAAGAATTATTTTTATTGAAAAAGAGAAAAATGTTTTTGACATTTTTTGGAAAGGGGAGGACAAAATGTTTTTGGTATTTTGATAAAAGAGGGGGAAAACGGCCTTCGTATTTTTGATAAAAGAGGGGGAAACACGATTTTGGTGGTTTTGGTAAAAAAGGAGGAAAAATCATTTTGGTATTTTGATAAAAGAGGGTGAAATGTTTTTGATACTTTTGGTAAAGATAAAGGAAAAAAACGAGAGAACAGTCTCAACATAATTAATATTATGTTTATGTTTTCACTTGTATTAGGTTTACCTAAATGCAAAAGAAATGTCGAAAATGACCCGATCTTGGAAAAATTGGGTTTGGAAAATATGTAAAATATGGTTTGACTTATTGACGGGCTCATGAACAAGGTCCCGTTTTGAAAAAAGACGAAATCACGCAAAAATTTTGCGACATGCTGACCCGTTATTTTTGGCAGAGTTTCCTGCAGTAATTAGCAAACTAAATATGAGGGTATGCATTTGTTGGGTTAGTGGAAAGGTTCCCCCCTTTGGCATGACTTCCATGATACACGTCTTTCTTTTAGGGAAATCAGTATGTGTGAACAAGCCATTTGATATACCTGAGTGTACGTGAATTGCCTAACTATATACCTCATGGGGACAGTACGTGTGAGAGCGAATTCGATATACACGACACTCGTGAATGAGTTATCGACTATATACCTCCCATAGTGAGTTTGGTTAAGCGGTATGATGCGGGGGGAATCATTCGATACACGCCGAAGGTACTAGGCCTATGGACGATAAGGGTCATATTTCTTAGAGTAACTGTGACCTACCGGAGCAGCGACCATTATAAAGTGATTCCCTAGTTCGGGACAATTTTTGGTCAATATAGCAATGCTCTTGGGGATGTAGTGTGCAAAATGCATGAATCTTGATTATCATATTATGTAAAGAGTATTTCATTTGGCATAATGAGCACTATGCTAATAGGGAAGATTGTATAAGTAAAAAGTAAATCTAGCATGGAGCATGAAGATTATACTAAGTATTGATACGTGAGAGTGAGTGATGTGTGAATATCTATGTGTGATAGTGAGCCTAAGCATATATAAACTACAAGTGGTGTGTGATAAGTATAAGTGAGTATGGATATATACAAGTGTGGTAAGTGGAGGTGTGTGCTAGTGACATATAATCATGTATATTCTAAGTGGTTTATGCAACATGTGGATATAAGTGAACCTATATACAGGTGTAGGTAGTTTGAGGTGTACATGGAGAGTACTTACACGTGTGTGAAGTGAAAAGTGAGTGAGAGGTGATATAAACATGAGGTAGATATATATACAATAAGTAATAGAGGATAAAAAGGGAGTCTAGCCCTCAAGAAGTAATAGAGTAAAAAATGATAACACCTATGCAAACAGAGTCTAGCCCTTTTAAGTAAGTCAGTGTCCCCTGCAGAGTCTCCATTGTGACCATACCTCCATATTTTTGTTCGTTTCCCATCTCATTCTCCATCTTGTAGGTTTGCGCTCGCTCACTTGATGAAGAGAGAGAGAGGACTCGCGCCTTTTCTACGAACAATTCTACCGTCGTTGACGTGGGGTGATATAAAGAGATAGAGTCACTAGCCTATTTTGCACAAAATAGGAAAAACATGTTTTCGCCTCGAGAAAACGACGTCAAGGACAAACTGATGCTTGCGAAACCAATTAGATCATAGGTTTGGGGGATAAATTATGGAATGGGACGGTGTTAGGCACCCATCCCACCCTTTCGGTATCTCATGGGTTTATGTCACTATTTTCCTTAATTTCTTCGTGAAGTGTGTGTGCGTGTATATATAAGTGGAGATCGGATTCGCTCAACTCGCATCTTGGAAAAGATGAAATGAGGTCATCCATAGGAATGTTCCTAAAATAATAATTAACAAATGTGATGTGTGCGCTTATCAAGATATTGATAGTTATGATGAAATTATAATATGTGTTAGATAAGATGCAAGTATGAATCATAAATATGATATATATGAATAAAATATGACAAAGATGAAAATAGGAAAAGAGGAGTCGAGTCACGGGTTTGAGCCCGAGATACCTACATAGACTATAAAGGCATCAAAGTTCGCATGCGATACGAGGGTGGGGTTTATCCCATAAATTCAAACGGGGATGTTATTATATGTGTGTTTGAGAAAAATGTGTATTTAGTTTTGAGAAAATGTGGTGAAAATCCCATTGAAATTTATAGGTGTAACCTTATTTTTTTATTTTGTTTTTTTGTAGAAAATATATTATCTGCAATATTAATAATAAGGGATTGACGATTAATATGTGTATGATCTAAAGTAAAAGCTAAATTCAGAACATATATAACTAATGCAAAAATAAAGAAATTTAAAGAGGGAGGATAATGTTTGGATCTTCTTTGGAGACTTGGAGATTGATCTTGACTGATGATGAGCTTCCTAAAGTGAGTGAAGAAGGTATGTGGATTTTGCCAAATTGGGTGTGAAAGTGATGGAAATGAAAAGTAGAGAAAGGTTTCAAATAAGGAAACCTCACTGACTTAAGAGGAATGTTACTGAGAGCATTGAAGTTGATGCTTTTGAGGTTCCTTTCATGTTGAGCTCATACTTTCCTTATACAGGGTCAAGGAGTTGCCCAACGACATTGTCCTTACCCTACTTGTTGGCAAGTAACCCTAGATACTTTACTGATAGGCAAGGAAAATGGACCTTCCAATTAGCAGTCTCGTTCAGATTTTCCAAAAAAATGCTTGTAAAACGCAATTTGTATGTCCAAATTGCGCACGAGGAATATTGTTGGATTATTCAGATACCTTTGAGATTCATTAGGCCGCTCTCGGGTCCAGGAGTTGACTTTGGATCAAATGAGGCTCGAAATACAAGAGATCGTTGGACGACGATGGATCATTCGTCCAAACTGTAAGTATGAATTATATACGAGTTGGACCATTAGACAGGTTATGCGAGGCACTTTGATGTTTTAAAGATCTTGGCTCACTTCGATGAGCTAATTTTGTTCAAATGGTGCTCGAAATCACCCGGTGTCATTTCGAAGTAAAATGGATCGTTCGTCCATAGCATAATGCTGATTTGGGAACAGGGAAGACCGTTGCAAAAGGTATTTAGTGACCTTCAACGATTCATTCAGTCTCATTCGAGTTGAAGAGTTGACTTAGGTCAAATAGAGTTCTGGACGCTCGGTGGCCTCCAGATACGTTTTCATGGAAAATAGATCGTTCATCCTAACACTACACCAAAAATAGCAATTTGGCACCCCTTGATATTAAAAATTTTGCACAATTTAAAATTGTGCCAAATTCTAGCAAGATTTAATGACAATCTGGCACATTTCAAATAGTGTCAAAATTTGACACTATTTAAAATTATGCTAAAATTGAGCACACTTAAGTAACATATAAAATGCTGTAAAAAATATACCAATCTTTCTAATTTTTTTGGTCTCTTTCTCTCTCATCTCTCATTCTTAGGGCTCCTGCTCCCTCTCATTCCCTCTCTCAAGCTCGCCTCTCCTTTCACAAATGTTTGATTCTCCTTTAATAGCCTCTCATCCCCCAAAACAATATTTTCACGGGTCTCCCCACTCTGTATTATATGATCCTCACCCAAAACTATCAACTAAGTATTCCTTACTTCAAAATTTGACAGCCCCATATAGTCTCCCACCTCTAAAATCTGACATCCCCATCCCCTTTTCCAGAGGCTTGGCCTCTTTAGCGGCGGATAATAACAACTTCGTCATCATTCGCGGTGTCCCAGGGGTCATGTGGCTACAATCAAGGCCGCTCATCTAGGGCTCAAAACTACTTGTATTGAGAAGCATGGTGCTTTTGGTGGAGCTTACCTTAATGTTGGATGTATTCCATCTGAGGTATCTTTCTTCTTCATTTGATCTCATATACTAAAAATATGTGGCTTTGTTAGATCTAATTATTTTTTGGTGTTATGGATTGCGAATATGTTCATTTCATTATTGTCAACTTTCTTGATTGATAGCATCGAAATATTGAAGAAATACAGATATGCCTGAAATTGGGATTGAGAAGAGAATCAGTTTAACTGCAACATTTTGTGTTGTTAAACCTTGTGTAAAACCTCAACAAAATGCTTTCATCAAGGGTAAAAGTATTATATATTGTATTGGAGTGGTATTAGAAGGGTTTAATCTCATGGAAAACAAAATTTTTGGTGGGAATCTTGGTGCAAAGGTGGATATCACAAAAGCATTCGAAACTCTTAATTGGGATTATCTTCTTTAAGTTTGACCCAAATTTGGTTTCAACCAAAGATTTATTCATTTTATCCATGTTCTTCTCACATCAGCTAAGCTATCCATTCTTATTAATGGCACTCCTGTGGGTTACTTCTCTTGTAGTAGAGGTGTTCGACAAGGATATCCATTGTCTTTTATATTATTCAGCATTGCTGAAGAAGGCCTGAGTAGAGTGCTTTCTAAACTTTTCTCTCAAGGGAAAATTAATCACATCTCTCATCCTAGATGCAACTCTCCCATTAATCACACTCTGTATGATGATAATCTTATTATTTTTTCAAGAGATGATAGCAAGTCTCTATCCAATATTCTCAACTTTATTAATCTCTAGGGCGAAGCATCTGGTCAATTCATGAACAAAGATAAAAGAAGATTCTACTTAGGGTCTCTTTGGGTACAACTCCTTTGATCTACCTAGGTGTTCCCATTTTTGTTCAATCTCTAAGGAAAAAAAATTCTCCAACCTCTAGTTGACAGTGCTATTGCTAAGGTTAGTAGCTGGAAAGGTCTTCTTCTCACTATGGATGGTAGCTTCCAAATCTATAAGTGGCCTATTTCTCTTCTTAAAGTTACCAACTCCAGTGCCGAAAACTTCATTTGGAGTGGGGAAATCAATACTAGAAAGTTAGTCACTATTTTCTGGAACAAAGTTTGTGATTCTAAAATCAATCGAGGTGTTAGTTTAAAGAATGCCATTATTTTGAAGAAAGCATCTATACTTAAAACAACTTGGAATATCCTCAATCAAAATTCCATTTGTGCCTCTTTTCTTAAAGCTAGATTCAAAATCTATGCTTCTAATTGCATATCTCATTATTAAAAATCCTCTATTTGGCCTGGTCTCAAATCTTCTATGCCCCTTATAAAGTTTCACTCTAAATGGATCATTGGCAATGGAACTTCAATCAATGTTTACTTTGATAATTGGCTTGGATATACCATTATTTCCTCTTAAAACATTAATTCCCCACCTCATCGTATTTCCAAAGTTTATGATCTATTTTATGAAGGTTCTTTGAGGCCTCCATCATGTTTTCTCAATTCCTTTCCTCAAGTCTACTCATCTATTATTTCTATGAAACTTCCTATGGCTGATACTCCTGATTCTCTTATGTGGGACAGTTCTTCTACTGGAAATCTATCTTTTGTATAAGCCTACAGTTGTATTAAAAATGATACTCAATTGCACTCTAATTCAAAATTATTTGGATACCTTTGTTCCTCCTAGAATCTTTATGATAAGATGGACACTTCTTCATAATTTCTTTCCCACTAATGATAGACCTAAAGATAGAGTAATTCCTATGGTTTCTACATGCCTCCTTTGTGATAATTTCCACTGTGAAGAAAATGCAACCCATATTTCATAGAATGTTCTTTTTCCAAATTCTTATGGAGCTGGATATCAGGTATTTTGAACTTGAATATCCCAAACACGGATGATGTAAATGTATTCTGGAATTTTATCAATCATCCTCATCATGGACCTCAAGTTCATAACCTATGGAAATCTGCCTCTCTATATATTGTCTACAAGATTTAGTGTGCAAGAAATAAGCTTAGATTTGAGGATATTCATCCCAATAAAATTGTTATATGCAGCAGCATAAAGGCTTGGCTCGTCTTTATTAGTCCATTTATAATTGGATTCTTCAAAGATAATAATGACTTAATTATTCTTAACAACTTTGGCATTTCCCCTGGTTTAAGAAGAGCTTCAAATATTTCTATAGTCATGTGGACCCCCCCCATTTTCCTTGGATTAAAGCTAATTCTGATGGTTTACCTAAAGGAAACCCTGGGCCCTCTACTTTTGGAATCATCTTTAGAAATTTCAAGGGTGAATTTCTTGGCAGCTTTTGTCATAACATTGGTTGGCAAAACTCTTTCTTTGCTAAGCTTTTAGGAGCTATTACTGCTATTGACATAGCTTTCTCTAAAGGATGGCTTCATCTTTGGTTGGAATGTGACTCTTCTAGTGTTGTTTATTGCTTCAACAACATTGGCTTCTCCCCTCCATGGCCTTTGAAAATTAATTGGATAAATTGCCTTCATCAAATTTCAAATATGAACTTCAAATTCTCTCATATCTATAGAGTAGGGAACTGTCCTATTGATAAACTTGCCAACTTAGGCCTGGCCCATAATAATGGTCTATGGATAGACCAATGCCCCAAATATCTCTTTAGTCCTATCTTCAATGACTTCATGGGCATGCCTTCTTATAGGTTTCACTAGATAGGCTATTTTGGCTTTTATGATCCATTGTACTCTTCTATTTACTTTGCTTTGTTTTTTTCTTTCTTATTTCTCATTGTAATCTCTCCTTGTACTCTTTTGTTTTGATTCAATACTATTTCTTGTTTGTTTAAAAAAACCTTGTGTAAAACCTAGATAAAAACTAAAATATTCTTCGGTTAACTTCTGACTTTACATTGAATTCATGACGTATGCAATAAATTTTTTTATAAGATTAAAAGGCTAACGTTATGTCTAAATTTGATTCTGATTGGTTAAGAGGTAAAATTCCAAAACATTTCAGAGTGGAATTTTGGCCTTGAGCTAGTCAAATAAGTTGTAGAATATTGGTGATTGTAACTAAAAATATATTCAACTATAAGATGAAAAGAAAAATCAACAAAAATAACAACAATAAACAAGAAAACAGTAAATCCTAAGAGTGGTGGATGGAATCTTTTGATCTTCAGGAAATGATCCAAGGTGTAAGAAAGACTCCTTGATCATAGCCATTTGATCCAAGGCATGAAAGCTTGTTTGGAGACGAAGAAATGACTCATCTTTTTTAAAATCCAAAATTGATTTCCCTTTAGACCATTTCTTCAGTAGATTTTTCCTGCTCATCTCAGGTCACCCATAGAGTGATTGTCCAATCACGGAAAGAGCCAAAGGAACAATTTTATAACCTTTGATTATCTACAAGTAGAGCCATCATATAGAGTTAGTAATAGCTGAAAGCAAAGAAAAGATAAAATAACAGAAGATCTACTTTCGGTCTCCAATATGGGGTTAATACTAATCAGGATTCAACAACCTAGTTACATGAAGGGGGATACTCATATATGTAAACATATACGTCTTGCGGGATGTATAGACATTTGTATACTTATATTGTATAAATGACTAAATGCTTTCTAGATCATACAATGTGGATAGTAATTTAAAATTTGACTAAGCCTAAAGAATGTAGGAAGCGGGAAGGGTGCCTCCAGTAAATATCTAAAACATCAATGGCCTCACTAAAAAGTTAGCTAAAAAAACTCATTCTGTTTGATCAAGTTCTATAAAGGAAAAACTTCCCTGAATTGACATATCTTACAATTTGCTTCGAATTTGATTTCAATGCTTTCATAAATTAGGCAACGATGGTTTATGTTAAACATTATCATAGTTTCACAAACAAGTTACTATAGTTTAAAACTGGTACTATTCATCAATTCATCTTCATTTCAAGGCTCCGTTTGATTGGGTCGAGGAGTAAACAATGCGACTTTCTCATTTCTTTTATCAGTTTCATTTTGCAATGTGTCCGACTTTGCTTTATTATCCTACGAATATATCACAATAGTTGGAACTACAACTTACTCATTGTATAAATTGTTATCATTTAGAAACGTCTATGCTTTTACATAAAAAATCATCAATTCATGCTATGTTTTGGGAGATGTTTGGTCGGATCGACCACTACATGAAAACACTTACTAATTATATGAATAATTGTCATTTCACATATGTTGACTTTGCTTAGTTATGCTAAAAAGTGATAATATGAGTTGTAACTCTAACTTACTCATTTCATACATTGTTATCATTTAAATCCATCAAATCTTTTTGATTAAAACTCATACAATATAGGTTTTTTTGGACTTATTGATGACTCAACACTCATACATTCTGATATCATTCATGATCTCAATTGACAAAGTGAACTCATATCTATAAAATGATATTATTAACCAGATGTACTAACCAATTATATGTTATCGACTTATTTAAAAACTTTTAAAGTTTCACCTACTCATCAATACATGTTAAATATACCAGACTATCATAAATTTTTCGGTCTAAACTTATTATAAAATGGATGACAACGTGACTGGGGTTTGACGGGTATACACACAAATACATCCATTTGGGGACAGTTAAATCCACCAAATTAATATTGCTACTACTTAATATACAATTGTTGTTGTCATTCTCTTTACGTGCCGCCCAAGAGAAACTTCATCCGCTTAGTTACAAATAATTGTTCCTCATTTTTTCTCATCGGTTGGTGGTACATAGGCTCACTTTAATATTATACAAATCTACATAGATGGATTGTCTTACTTTTGTTTTGTATTCTTCCAATTTGTTGCACATATCTTGATTTTTACTGAGTCTTACCTCTCAATTAAAAATTATGAAGGCATCATACCAGGGACTGTCCATGTTCAGTACTCATGTTACCATTGAGGTGACGGAGTAGGACATTTTATCACACCTTAATTTCCTTCTGATTTATATTTATATGAAGAATTGATTTATTGACTTTTAGATTGGTTCTGGTGACATCTTACTTATATGGAGTGTATCTTTGTGATATATATATATGTATGTATGTGATGGTTTCTCTACTTATTCGTGACGCTGAGTCTAAATTTGGACGCTACTCTAGAATTTGGATCTCAATTTATTTTATAATTTCTTCCTCACAACCGCATAAACACATTCAATACAATTATAGTTATGGACAAATATTGGATATGTCCTTTTTATCTAACATTTTCACCTGCTCTTACACAATCAATTTCATCTTCATTCATTTCCACTTAATTTTACCAACTTCTATTAAATTCATACCGACTTCATAACGAACAACGATTATTCATCCCCATAACTAATTCGACAAGGGGCAGCAATTAACATCTTCAAAATGATGGAGATTCTAAATCCATTAAAGATATATTGGCTCTTCATTTTGACTCCCCAAATGAGGTATCCCTGAATATGTTGGTTTTCTTACACTATCTTAATATTATTGTTTATTAATTGAGGTAAATTTTAGGCAAGCTCACTAAGATAACATAATAAATATATTAAACATGTTTTGTTTATTACACAAATTGATCTTAAAAGGATGATGACAAAGAAAATAGGGATTGAGCTCGAGTAGCTTGGTTCGTTTAAAGTCTTAACATCAACATGTTGTCTTTGAATGGTGTTGAGAAATCCAAGGCATCAGAAACAATGTTGTTATGATAAATGAATTCAAAATGATTTAGAATTGTGCTATTTGTTAAGTACAGTTTGATAATCAGTAATTACTCATGTGTAGATTTTGTTCCTATAGAGTTTGCCACTATTTTCTACACATATCTTTTACAAAAACAAAATGATTGTTTCTTGTAAGAACACATATTTATTGAACTTATGCTATGTTTTTATGTTCGACTACTTCTATTGTTTTTCGAAGAAAAACTAGTTGCTTATTTTATTCAAATATCTTCAAATTTGTAGGTAACAGATAAGAAGAGCGCCAAGGAAAAGAAGAAGGAGTGAGGAATATTAAACCCTAGTGATTCAAAATCATTCATTCCCCTCTTTAGGGAACCAAATAGTATCGATGAAATATTGGGGGAAGCAGGTCAACACAAATTACTTATTAGGCCTTCAACACATTTAGAGAAACTGAGGCACAACCGTCATTTACTCCAAGGCATGCCTCTTCTAGGTCTGCTTCTCCTAGGGCTGCCTCCCCTAGGGCTTCTTCTCTGAGGGTCATTCGTCTACATAAGGATTTTAGTTATAGGCCAGAACCAACTCTATGAAACCAACACCTTCCAACCACCAAAATTAGAGCTGTCTATAGAGGTTATATAGTAAGTTCCAAATTTTCCTTTTCAAGTTTTGACATATTGAGCTTGAGAATATTAGTTTGGAATCCAAAATTTTGTATGTTTATGCTTTGGGCTCCACATTCCCTTTTTGTGATGATTTTGAGAGAAAAAAGTGTTGCAAAAACTACTAAAAATGTCACAGATAGTAAATATGACCCTACTTTTTTTTCATTTTTCAATGATATTCGGAAATACCATTTTCGCCCGAAAATGATATTGTTATCCATACATAGGCCCAACCCAACTTAGCTCAATTTAACTAAGACATTATTAGTACAAACTCAAATCATTGAGGCACCCAAAAAGATATTAAATTGACTGGACAAAAATGCATTAACAATTTGTGAAATGTTTGAAGTATGCCGTAATTGGAACCTTACAAGACGAACAATGCATTAACAAATCATTGAGCGCTACTATATATCTGTAGTTATATATATATATATATATATATATATATATATACTAGAGGAATGCCCGTGCCTGAAGGCACGACAAAAAATTCCAAAATACGTAATCGCAAAGCGACCAAAAAATTCCTAAGTATGTAACTGCAGAACGACAAAATTTTTGTTCCCCGACAAAGTGTAATTTTAAAAAATGACTATAATATCATTTATTTATGGGATTATCCACCTTGTTTAATAAATAATAAATAGTTGACACAGAGAAATTGATTATGTTCTAATAAATAAATGATAAACAACCACAAAGCAGTGAAAAAAATTATATCAACACCAAAGATTTCAAATTTTCATTATACGAAAGATATAGTTGACACAGAGAAATTAATTATGTTATAATAAATAATTGACACAGAATATAAATCAATGTCTTTTGTATAAGATCATATACATAGTTGGATAGAATTCAAAAAATTATATATTATATGGGGTAAAATTTCAATTATAAATGTCAAAAGCAATAACTAAAGACTCGCAAAACAATTAATTAACTAAAGTTCTTCTCAATTAAAATTCAGGCCTTTATATTCAATTATTTGGATTCACTTTTCTTTTCCATCTTGAATTGGCATCATCTAACACATATTGGGGAAAAATATCGAATTCTCCAGTTTTACAACAACATATAGAGCTTCCAATTTGACTCTTGAGCCATATAAAGTAAACTTTAAGGACTTACTCATATTTGAAGAATCCCCCAACTAATTCAAAGGTTTCCAAAGCTAAAACTTCCATTCCCATGTTTTAGAACCATTCTCTGTTTCTTAGGAAGAATTCTGTACAGTTATTGTATCTACGTATAAAATGTATTGGAAGAATATATATATGTAGAAACTTAACTAAAAACATGTAAAAGCCAAGATAGAGATTTATGTAACCATCAAGATAACACATGGTTCAAAGACGCGGTCTCAACCCAAGACATGGAAGCCTATTTTTTCACTTGGTATCTGTTTTAATTTCGTGTAAGACAAAGTTATAAATTATTAAGAAGATCAAAGAAAAATTTAAAAAGAAGTAAGAACTCAACAATTCAGCTCAGATAATGGAAATATTATGGATGCTTCGTTCCAAAGTCAAAGAGTCATGTTAGTTCCAAACTTGGAGAGTCAATGAAATAGCCGTACACTGGCAAAATTTACGCCACATGTGCAATAATTTTTCATGAGAATCCAATGTATGGTACAATAAACATCAAGAATACAAAATGTCATAGACGGATAATCCCAATCTCTAAAATACAAACTTTTTCCCACAAATTCTCAGAAGATAAATATAACTGCCCCTCTTATCTTTAAAGAACATCATATCAGTTTTTCAACTATAATTAACAGATAAAACATGGCAAAGAGAAAATTATAACCTGTTAAAAGTAGCTAGAAAAATGATATAGATCAATAATCTTTACAGATCAGGACGAAATCTAAGGTGTGTTAAAAAGGTAGTCCGCCAAGCCTGTGTGGAGAGTCCACTCAATAGTTTTCCTCCTTTCAATATGATTCTCTCCACAAAACCATGCTGAAAACCGAGCTCAATTCAATAGCTTCCTATAGCATGTACATCAACTAAATTTACCAATTAACAATTTCCATTTTCTTCTTGATTATCTTTTGACCATGGTATATAAATGAATCTAATATCCCTGAAACTGAAAATGCTTCCTAGTATATCACAAACATTGGTCAGAAAATGTAAGAATGATACATGTTCCTCTGTAAATTTCACCTTGATCGGAGAGAGGTCATAGAAGAAGAAAACTCCATGAAGAGCCTGAAATCGTCCTGCTTCTGCAGTACTCAAGTGTTCAGTAACATAGAACTGATTCGACTGGATAGTGTCCACTGACGTCTGTGTATACAATAGGTACCACCTTGATAAAATATTGGTACAATCCACTTGGTGTTTTTTGTGTCCATTGCACACGATCAAGAGGATTTACAATGCCGGGGAAGTAGCTAGAGGATGCTCCATATCCCTAATAATCATAGCTGCAATATGGAATAAAGTATAATGTAAATCAATAAAAAAAAAGATGGTCAGTTAGAGTTAAAAATTTCCCATGCCACTTGGGAGGACGCATAATTCTTGTTACATATTTAAGAGAATAACGCATAATTCTTGTTACATATTACTAATAGTTAATATAAAACAGTAAAAAGCTTATAGTATCGAAAAATATTATTTCCAAGCGTATTACATATACAGGTACTGAATATGTGATATACATACCGAGATATATTCGCGTCATTATTTCCCACGCATATATTTGACTCTGAATAAACCTAGTACGAAAGAACATAAGGTTATTATATAAATGTCCATAGTAAATAAAGTTTAGAATACACCATGTTAGAAATAAGAACTAACAACAGTAATTGAATGAGAAAATTCTTTACAAAACTAATAATGAATGGACTGTTTTGCTCAGTAAGTGAGTGAAGCGAATGGACTGAGCAAAAATTCTTTAAAAAAATAAAAGTATAAGGAACTAAAATTCTTTAAAGAACTAATAATAATTGAAAGAGTTGCATACCTGTTATACCCATAATAGACATGACTTCTTTTGTTCCTTTATAACAATACTTGGGAACAATAAATGGGAAGTCACTTCCCCACCAAACAGGTTCAGCACCAAATGTGAATTTCACGATAACCATCCTTCAAAATAAGATGTTCAAGCTGGTGCAAACTATTCAAGCTGTGCGAACATGGAAAACTGAATGTGAACAGCACTATACCAAACTGTGCAAACCTTAAATATCTAGAATAATATGCAATCAATATGTCAAAGTGCAAGTATTAATAGCAACAATAGTGCTAAGCACTTTACTTTGTTTAATAAAAATGACAACCCAAAATCAAAGAGATGTCAGGTACCCTGAAGCGTTCAAAAAATAAAGAGATGTAAAAAGACAGAGAAGTTGGTCATCACAATTACTTTCTTTGGATAACTTCGTCGTTAGTTACCAAATGAGGCCTTCAAAAAAACAAAGAGATGTACAAAGAAAAAACAGCGAAGAAGTGTTTGCTGCGAAGAAGTGTTTGCCGAATGTACCAAACTTAAATATCAATATTGAAGTTTGGTACATTCAATATTGGAGTCGAAGTTATCTAAAAGGGATCACCCGAGTATATCACAAAATATAGCCACAAATTTTTATCTAAAAGGGAAAAAAATAGAGATTAAAAGCTTAATAAAAAAAGTTCTTAAAGTCGATAAGGTATTAAGCTGTATGTAAATATGATAAGGTATTGAGATGCATGTAAATATGAATAGGGGTATTAATTAACTAAAAGCTGAAACACGTAAACGGAGGCTACAAAATTCGATACTTGATCAAATGCACACAGTTAAATAACATGCGTATACATGTAAACTAACCAACCGTACAAATTATCAAATAAGAAACTATGAGTACTTTCCACAAAGTTGTGGTAAATGGTTAAGTGAAACAACAATGAAAAACTGAATAAATGCGGTGTGTGATATCGATTTAAAATTATTCGGAAGTTTCCAAGTAAAACTTATTTACTTAGAGTCAATATAAACGAAATTAATTCATCCCCTAAACATGCATCTATGTGTGTTCGTGTGTCAACCCATAAATAGGTAAAGCATGTGACACAAATATTAAGGAAAAATCCCCGAAGGGCATGTAACAACCCTCACTTTCGAGAGCCCATTTTATATTTATTTACTATGTGTAGTAATTAATTATAAAATATCGGAATGTGGAGTAGATATTAATTTAATATGAAAAAGGTTAATATTTACTAAATTGTTGTATAGTTACCTTGTGAGTAGGTAAAAATATCCATGTGGATATTTATGGTGTCATAAGATATAAAATGATATTTTGGTTTAATATGAAATCGGAAATTAAAATGAGACATAAAATTTACGAATGATAATTTGGAGGGTGTAGTCAGTCCCGGTAGGTGCGAGACAGTCAAAATAAGTGCCATATTGCATTTTGGTATTTCGGGCACTTTTGACTTGTTATAGCTTAAATGTGTAGTTACGTATCACTTTATCGCGTATTGGTCATTTAAGTTGGGCATTTTAGACTAATGCCCCGGTTTAGTCTTGCTAGCCTTATTATTTTCCCTCATTTATCTTAAAACACAATTGAGCCCTAGAGAGAGTAGAGAGAGGAAGAGCACTTGGGAGAAAAAGAGAGATTGGGAGATTCAATCTTGGATTGTTAGTTTCTTCTTCATCAAATCAGATTCTTGAGAGCTTGAGGCAAGTTATCTACTTGCTACTATGTGATTTAAGTAGAATAATTAGTGTTGATAGTTGTGAATTAGTTGTGTTTAATCATTTTAGGGTTTTGTTGGATTTATGGGTATTAAACCCTTAGAAATTGTTTTGGATGATAAATGTTGTTGATGATGGTGGATAGACATATTTATGATGTATGGGCTGGAATTTATGAGCTTGTTTGTTTGGTTTTCAGTTTGGGTAGAAAATTTGGAGTTCAAAACTCCATAGCCATTCTTGGCATTTTCGCAGGGGCGAATCGATTCGGCCCCTAGGGCGAATCGATTCTCATAAAAGCAGCTTCCCAGGTTTGTGTTCCCGAATCGATTCGGGTTAAGGCCGAATCGATTCGGCATTTGCAGAAACTTGAAATTTTCTTCCGAACCGATTCGCTTTCAGAGCAAATCGATTCGCTAGGGCGAACCGATTAGTCCTTAGGGCGAATCGATTCGATTTCTGCAGTTTTGTGTTATTTTCCGTTTTAACTTTTATCATTTTTCTATAGGATTAGGACCTATGAACCTTCTTGGATGAAGTAAACTTAGAGTCCTAGAGTATTAGTTGAGTTTGGTCGCCACCCTAGACTAGAATTGGATCATCTGGGGTTTATTCCGGGGAGGTTTAAAGTAATGTTAAGGCATTACTCCTCTTAATTGAATTTTTAGGAGTTAGGAAGTTAATTGCCCATGCTTGGAGACTCTAGGGGCTTATCGGAGTTATATGAACTTTGGGAATTGTATAATCATAATGATTATTTGGAGATTAAGCCGAGACTTGTAATTTGAGGAATATTAATGATGATATTCGATGAGAATAGGTTCGAATAAGATGAACCACACTATTTAATGATGATAGGTTCGAATAAAAAGAACCAAATCTACGGATAATGGAAATTGGTAATGAAATATTGCAAATGAAAATGAGATTTACAAATGTAAATGTTAATTTACTCGTACACACCTCTCTAAATACTATCATAAGGGAAGTCCGCGCGCGAGGTGATGCTCCCTGACAAATTAACGCAGGGTGGATATAGTCCTAGGCCATATGAGCGCTGTTTTATATATATGTATTTTTCTGCGATTGGTAGGATATTCCGGGTGTAGTCTTGACTATCCCGCTGGCATATGGCCGCTTCCCGACGTTGCGTGATGATCCCAGGTTGTCTTATATGTGATAGGCCCTGGAAGATGATAGTTATTTAGGGGCGCGCCCAGTGGGGAAACTCGGAGGGGAAGTCTTAGAATCGTTATATGTATAAGAATATAACTTTTCTGCATCAATTGGGACTTGATGGATATATATGCCATAAAGAGAATGGATACGTGCCATAAAGAGCATGTGATTGATATATGAGCCATAAAGAGCACTTGATATAAATGGCATTCCTATTAAGGAATGGAAAGATAAAAATGGATATGATGATTAAAGATGGAAGTTTTAATTATTGAAGTGAATATATATCTTCTTGATTAAATCGAATAAGTGGCTTTATTCCTAATAAGGAATGTAAAAAGGAAATGGTAATTGGATTAATGAAAAAAAAGGTTTTAAATTAAAGATATTTATTTATATTCCTCTTGCGTAAATAATTTACATTTCATAATTAGTTTGGCATGCTAGATTTTATCATCCTTGACATTCATGCATAACTGTTCATATCTATCATGCTTTTTATTCTTCTAGTGATCATATAAAACCCGGCCCTGTCCGGTTCTGAGAACGTGAGAATTACGTGTGATAATTGATTAACTTTGCAACTTTCTAATATAGCACACTTATTTAACTTCAGCCCCTAATCATGCATCTAAAGTGCAAGTGTCAACCCATAAACAAATAAAGCAAGAGATACAAAGTTAAGGAAAAATCCCTGAAGGGCAAAACCTTTTATTTCTAGAACTTTGAATAATTTACAAGACCATTGACTTACATACAACCTGATAATCGTCCACAAGTGTAACGCACGATGTCTTCGGTAAACCTTCAAAGCAACGGCTAGAAATAGTGTCGGCTGGAATATCCCGCAGGAACTCCAGGTGGTCAGCAATGACGAAGAGAGACGGCTTCTCCACAAGGGCTGAACAATAACAAAATTGTGTTCTAGGGTTCCAAAAGATTCACAAAAGTAATTTGGATTTTTGTGTGTGAATCAAAAAGAGTCTTGGGACTCAAAAAGGTGAAGACTTAGAGTATTTAGGACTCTAAAAATCGTCTTGAAAAGTCTTAAAAAATAACTCCCCGAAGTTGGCTTAAATAAGAAAACTTTGAGCCTAAAAAATCTCGAACAGATCTGGCCGAATTTATCCCAGGCGGACCGGTCCGGCTTGGAGGCGGATCGATCCGACCTCGGATCGGTTCTTTTAAAAATTGTCTTCTTCGATTTGCAATCGGTCCGTGGTCTACTGGACAAAGCAAGGCGGATCAGTCCGTGTAGAGGGCGGACCGGTCCGGTGGCGGATCGGTCCGGTTTTCCCAAGAAAATAAAAAACTTTTAAAAGTCTCATTTTGCTTGAAAAAACTTACTTCTTATTTTTATAAAAAATCATTTTATAAAAATTTCCCAATACTAAATATGAACTTTAAGGATCGTAAAAACAAAACTTTGCCAAGTTCATTCTCGCAGAGGCTATGATGTTGAAGACGCTTTGATATTCGGATCCGTTGATGTAGATGCGATCTTGAATTTCTTCAATGGTGTAACGGCGTATGACATACATATTGATAATGGACAAAAATGTCCTTACAAATCTCCCCCTATGTCTATGCCGGTACATACATAAAAAATATCCGAATTATCTACTAATGACCTATAAAAATCTACCCTCCTATGAACCCTAAAGATGGAAAGATACAAATGTATAAATCTTCATCGTTTGTTCTTCAATCTTCAACAATCATCAAATCTCAAAGCTTTTCTCATCAGGGTGTGCAACATATTGATCTTCAATCTTCATACCTACACACATGAGACAAAGCAAATACCACGTGACATATCGAGTACATAAAAAATATCCGAATTATCAACTAATGACCTATACAAATCTACCCTCCCATGAACCCTAAAGATGGAAAGATACAAATGTATAAATCTTCATCGTTTGTTATTCAATCTTCAACAATCATCAAATCTCAAAGCTTTTCTCATCAGGGTGTGCAACATATTGATCTTCAATCTTCATACCTACACACATGAGACAAAGCAAATACCACGTGACATATCGAGTTTGAAATGAGATAAACATGGATACCAATATATGATAAAAAAAAAAGCTAAATCTCAAAAACTCCCCCAAAATTCAAACTCTCCCCCATAATATGATAATTCTTTCTCCCCCTTTTTATGATGTCCCCAAATAGACAAATGAGAAGAATGAATCAAAGAAGAAAAAACGGGGTGTCACGGTACAAAACAGGGCATCAAACAATATGGTAAACATGCTCTTGCAAGGAGATGCTCAAACAAATCGTCACAAACTATTTTTGAATTTTTCAAATTTTTCGTACAAAAATAATATACCAATTTGAACAAATATGATACAAAAATCACACCATGGATTTAGACTAAAACAACCAAGTCATGGAAATGGAATGAATGGGCGTGAACACATTCGATAGGTAAATCAACTCAATCAATCATATGTGCACAATACATATGTGTACCCCTAACGAATGAACATCAAAAGTATCCTTAGGTGAAAAAAATGTTGAATTTAAATGACATCGTCTTATTCAAATCAACAAATCAAAGTCTAAATGATTTCCACACCAATAACGTCCAAAACTATTTAGTGCCATTTCGAGAATTTTTCAAAGGACGTGCAAACCCATTGATATATCCATCCAAAACTCCCTCATATATAATAATGCAATTCTTTATATCTAAAGAGGTACTAAATCCTCATCTTAGAGAAAACCTATTGGCCCAAATTTTCGGCATATTTCATCTTTTTATTGCCTTAATTTTTGTGTGGGACTATTTTGTGTTACACATTTGGAAAGTCAAAATTCGGGGACTATTTCCTATTTTTTATGTTACACATTTGGAAAGTCACCATTTCTTGTCCTTTTTCCGAAAATCACTTTTGTTTAGGACTATTTTGTGTAACACCTCTTCCAACATTTATTTCATAAAAATGTTTTACTTTACGAAAGATTACCATTTTACCTATTTGTTCCAAACTTATCGTTTCCTCCATTTTCACCAGTACTATTTCCCAAAAATATTATTAAGTTATACATACCAACTTTTTGAATGTTTTTACTCATTGACACTCATTGTCGACCTTGGAGTTAACACTCCTTTCAAGTTCAAAATCTATTTATCTCATTACTTTCTTAATTAAAGTAATCTTTTGACATTTCGAAGACTACTTTATAAGGAAAAAACATTTTTCATTATCATCGCATGAAGTCTTGAAAACGTACACTTATCACATTTTCCACACTTATTAACAAACTTTTAGGACTGAAAATTCTATCTTCTTCATTTCATGTTAAAACTCATTAAAACCTTTAGTAAACTTCTCCGTATGGTCATTGCCAAATTATTACAAGTTTATACATGATAAGAGGGATTTTAAGTCCAAAAATTCAAGAAAATTAGTTTAACACAAGATTTATTTAAGAAAATTCATTATACTTGCAAAAACATGTTTTTCAAGACTAAAAGACATTTTTGTTCTTCAAAACTTAAATAACTGTCTAACTTTATAAAATTCTTATTTTTACAACAAAACTTGAAGACTTTGCCCATAAAATATCTCAACATGATAAATATTATTTTAAAGCATTATATTTCATAAAATGTTTAACACTATGTTTTATTGAAAATATATCATTTACTCAAAACCTTTAAAGATCACTTGTAAACCATTTGATAAGGAATATGAGAAAATATCTATCTTAAAACATACATATTTTATGCTTTTAAAAGTATATAACAAGACCAAATACTAGGGAAATAGAGTTTTAAACTTAAAGAGTAGAGTTTTACACCTCAAAGAAGCTCTAAAGACTGTAGGATGAAGAAGTTGATGATGACAACTTCCAACTTTCCAAGTTGGCGTCAAGGAAGTTGCCTAGATCCACTAGTAAGCTCCATGAAATATTCAAGACCTTTCAAGTTCCTTTTTTCTTCTTCCTTTCTTCTCCAAATCCCCAATAACATCTCCATAAATTGAAATCTTTCTTAACATGTGGTGTATATAGGTTATATGTTCTTAAATATGGTGGAAAAGTGTTAAAGTATGGGTTTTTAGGGTGGAGGAGTGGTGTTGCTAGGGTGGTGGAAGTTGATTTGGTGGTGATTTTTGTGAGACTAGAGAGAGAGAGAGAGAGAGAATGCAATAAATGGCCCTAAACACCACTTAAATACTCCAAAAACCCTAAGGGTTAAATTCTAAAAATGCCCCAAAAGTTAATCCTGAGTTGATCTGGTGTATGAGAGTGTGAAACCTGTGTAATCCAATGTTCAAGATCGTTAAAATGTCTTCTCATTTGAATGAGATTTTGATCTCGTTTGAATGAGAACTACTCTAGTTCGAATGTACTTAGAATGAGGCTCTAACTAGGGTAGGTTCTCCAAACATGTGTGATTCGTTGAAAGGACATTTTAAGTGGCTATTCAAATAACGAAGGCTTATTATTTGAATGAACTGGCATCGCTCTAATGAGATTGGAATCTCGTTCGAGTGAATAAAGATCTCGTTTGAAAGACCCTAATTTTCTCCAAATTAAACATAAGGCCATTCTAAATCCAATTAATTGCATCAAGGCCACGATGTTACCCAAATTTAACCCACTATCCAACTCACTAGGTCTAAATCTTAATTGGGTCACATAAATTAACCAATATACATAGATGCGATTAAAACTACAGGGGTGGTTTTTACAGTCGCAGTATCCATGATAGTAAGGTATAAGAGAAGGGGGATATCGATATGTTGTGGCATGAGAACCGGAGGTCAGGTAAGGTACTGCTTGATTTTATCGAAGGCTTCTTAACATGATTTATTCCATACTTATATTGAATCCTTTCATAGGAGCTTGAAGATAGGTTTGCAGATGGAGGTTAGCTTACGGATAAACATGCTAATGTATTGGAGCTTAACTAAGAAACAATAAATTTCTTTCTCTGTTCAAGGAGATTGCATCTCGAGGATTTTTTTTGAGTTTGGCAGGGTCTACTTCGATCCCTCATGAATCCTAGAATTTTACCCTTTATGACACTGAATATGCACTTTTGTAGGTTGATATGCATCTAGTATTGCCGTATTCGCTTATATAATTTTCTCAAGGAATAAATGTGATCATCTCGAGTCTTAGATTTAATGATCATATCATCAAAATAGACCTCGACCTCATTATTGGTAAGATCATTTATGATAGTTATATTTTATCTTTGGTATGTGTCCCCTGCCTTATTGAGACCAAAAGGAATTATACTATAGAAAAAAGTACACCACAAGTTGGTGAAGGAAGTTTTCTCTTGGTGGTTAGGACGCATCTTGATCTGGTTATACCTAAAAAATTCATTAATATTGATGGAATTTTTAATGATCATGTGGATGTTGGGCAAAGGGTGTAGACACCCCATCCTAGGACCCCCTAATAACCTCCTTAGGTCCATAAAACTCATCCATTCATCATAAACCCTTAGCCACACTCTTAATATTAATCTGGAGGCCACTGGGTTCTCCCAGATCCTTTTTGATTCTGGTTAATTCTCCAACTTGAGTGAAGCTCAATGAAAACTTGAAGGGCCCTGAACCCCCTTTCCATTGGTCCATCATGTGCGTGAATTCGCCTCACGATCGGCACGAATGATTCGTTTCACTTAGAGTACTAATTCGGAGGCCACTAGGCGCTCTCAAGCCCCATTTGACTCTGTTAAACTCCCTAACCTGAGCGAAGCTTAATGAAACCTCAAATGTCTCTAAAATCCCTTTCCAACTGTCCATGCCTACCATGAATCGACATCACGATCTGCAAGAATGATCCGTTTCACTCCGAATACTAACCTAGAGGCCACTGGGTTCTCCCAGGCCCCGTTTGAGTCCAGTTAACTCTCAAACCTGAGTGAAGCTCAATGAAATCTTGAAGGTCTCTAAATCCCCTTTCCAATGGTCCGTGTCATTCATGACTGGGCCTCATAGTTCATACGAACGATCGGTTTTACTCTGAAGGGCCACCGAGTGTTACCGATCCCCGTTTGATCTCGGTCACCATCCAAACTAAGAAAATCTCAATGAAACCTTGAATGGATATTAATTCCCTTTCCAATGGTCTGTGCCGTGTGCACTTTAACCTCACGGTTCGCACAAACAACGTATTTTCCTCCGAAAACATTTGTCTAGAGACTATCGGGCATTCTAGAGCCCCATTTGACTTCAGTCAACTCTCAAACCCGGTATTAGCTTAATGGATTATTTAAGGGCTTTGAATTCCCTTTCCAATGGTCCCATCTATGCACGATTTGGACTTGAGGTTTGCATTTTATGCCCATTTTTTTTGAAAAAGTCCGTTCCGGACTACCCATAGGCACCCCACACCCTCGACCTATTGGCAGGGTGTACTTTCCATGACTAATAAGGAACTTTGTGCCGATAGGAAGGCCAATGTCCTAATGATTCGGGACCCCTAACTTTAAGTGGAATTATATAAAGGGCTTATGACCTCACTCCTAGAGGAGGCCCCTTTCATCAGTCAACAAACATTCTCTCGAAATAAGAGTCTTCTCCTTTCCATAAAAGTCCATTTTTCAACATTCCCTCACCTCACTTTATTACCCCCACTAACCTGTCCACCTCAACCTAACCATATTAACTACATACCACAACAAAAACCATCCTACTTACATTTTAAATTCAACAATAGAGATCTACAAGGAGGCCCATTCTTCACACCATTTTTCTAGCTTACTCATTTTAGTGTTATTATTCACTTTATTCTCATTCTGTGATATTTTATCATTTTGTTTTGTTATCTCACATCAAATAATGTTCACTGTATTATTATCTGTATTGCATATAACTTATTTTCATAAAATCCCCAAAAAGAGATAAAGAGGGTTTATTAATAAATTCTAAAGGTAAGATTCCACTACTTTCTTACACTTTCACACTTGAACCAATTTTCTTTCAAAGGAACTCAAAGAGGAGTCCTACATTTGGATTTATGGGTTGAATCACACCCCTATGATATTTTCAAACTACGTGGACTTTGATGCCCCTTGGGCTACGTAGGCATCTTGGGCCAATCCCTAGATTCGAGTCCTCCCTTTTCATTTCTTGTCTTTTACACCTGTTTTATGAGTCTTGGACTCCTACATATTTTTGTCTCGTTTGACGTGGACATTATCTCTTTCAAAGCAATTCCTGATTTAATGAATACTTATAGCATATGTTTATTATTACTTTTGGACATACTCATATGGATGAGTCCACTCTTTCCTTTCCATGCGTGAGTCGGATAATTCAATTCTCCCATTATCTATATTATTAACCTATACACAGATCACGAAGAATAAAAATGAGAAGATTAATATATCCCAAGAGAGACCAAAAGGGAGGAATGGGTGCCTAGAACCTTCCCTAAATTAGTCCTTTAACCTTTGAATCACTTGGTTTCGTATGCATCAGTACGACCTTAATGTCGTTCTCTCGAGCCGATGGCATTATTGTGCCTGTTTTGAGCAAAATAAGTTGAAGACTCCATCTCTTCGTGTTATTCCCATTTGACGATGACCAATTTTATATTCGAGGTAGACTACAAAGAGGCCTACACAAGTAAAGAAAATAGGACCTCTATATCCTCGAATCACCCACACGCACACAACAAGAAAGGGGGAGAGAGAGGGAGGATCCACTTGCTTCTTCTCCCACTCATCCTGACTTCGAAGTTCGGCCCACATCAGAGGAATCTAACCCGGATGGCCACAGTGGAGACTTCGTTAGAGACTATTCTAGAGGCATAAACTTTACTTATGTATAGGTGTTACTTATTTACTCTTCAACTTTTCTACATGTGTACATATGCTCCCACTTGTATGTTCCCTTTACTCATTCACTTACTTCTTATATATTTATCACATGTTTATCTTGACTATTCTCTCTTCTTATGTATATATCACTCTTCACTCACTTGTGCATGCTCACCATGTTTTACTTTACACCCACTTGTATATATTTTCCATGCTTCACTTCACACACTCACACTTGTATATAGTCTCACCTTTACTACATGCTCCACATACCACTTATAGAGTATCCATGCTTAGCTTCACTAGTACACACCCTCAATTTTCTCACTTGTATATATCTCCATGTTCACTTACACATCTCACACACCACTTGTAGATGATCTATGCTTAGTCTCACTAGCACACACTTTCAATTGTATATATTCACATGTTGTTTTTGTTGCACTATTCCCATGTCACTATCTTACTTTGTACACGTCTCACTCACTTGTACATTCACATGATTCACACTCTATCACCATGCTTAGTATAGTCCTCATGCTCAATGATATCTTTACTTTTCATTTCATGTTATTTATATATTCTCCCTCATAGCGGTAGTACTCCCCTTACTTAGCATACAAATAAAAATTCTCTATAAGATACTAATAAAGACTCATGCATTTTTGCACACTATATCACCAGAGCATGACAATATTGACCAAAATTTTATCCTGTACTGGGGGTCACTTCATGATGGGTTCTGATCCTGCAGGGAGTGGTTAACCTAAGAGATATTATTTCCACCTTCCACTGGCCTCGTACTTCGACGTATATCACACAGTTCCCCCATCATCGTACCTCTTGACTAAACTCGTGACAAGAGGTATATAGTAGGGAACTCATTCACGTACGTCGAGTATATTGAATTCGCTCCCATAAATACCATCCCCATGAGGTATATTGTGAAGCAATTCACTTACACTCATGTATATTAAATGGCTTGTCCACATGCACCGATGAAGGATTGCCCTTATAGGTAATAGGTATATCATGGAAGTCATGATGAAAGGGGAAACCCATTCGCTAATCCACCAAGTGTATAAACCTCATACAGTTATATGACTTAGGACACTCATATTTATTTTTCCAATTACTATGCACAAGTCTGCCAAAATTTTGGGTCACCATACCACCCGAATTTTTGTGTAACTTTGGCTTTTTTTTTAAAAATAAGACCCTGTCCATGAGCTTGGAAACAAGTCAAACTATGCCTTATATCTTACACCTTATTTTCCACCTAGCTTGGGTCCTGCTTGACAATTTCCTTGCATTTAGGTAAGCATAATACAAGTTAAACCTAATAAAAATAATCATGCAAGGTTTTCCCCTTTTCCCTTCTTTTCAAAGAAAAAATTACTAAAAACATGTTTCCCCCCTTTAAAAATACCCAAAATACTCCCTTCTTTTTTGAAAAATAAACTAAGGTAATTTTCCCTCTCAGGTTAATCGCATACCCGACTTTGGCCTGGATCCCTATTGGCTTTGTTCTTCCATAAAACCACCCCGAAGCTAAAATTCTTCCCTTACTGCTTCAACTGAATTTGAGATCTACCTTCTCAATTTGTTTATAGAGAGCACAGACCAAACGCCGAATGTTAAACCATATCTGTTGGCCATCCTAGCTCCCTGTAGTAAAAAGCTTTGCTAACCCGAAACCTCACTAAACCAATGGAACCCCAACCATTGGCAAATCCTTTTCCTTAAAAATTCAAACTTAATGTCCATTGTGACTTTCATACACACTACTGACCAATGTTTTCACCTTTAAAACATAATCCAAGGCCTTATAGACCGGGAAATCAATTCTCCTCCAGCCAATCCAAAACCCAACACCACTCATAACCCTCTCCCAGCACATGGAACTAGACCAAATGCCATATTCCTAGAAAATAACCTAGATTTTAACTCATCTACCAAAATTATACCTGCCAAAATACCCGACACCTCAAAAATCTCACCCAAACCCCTCAAAAGTTTGCCTATCCTTTCTCCTACACCCAACAAGATTTACTGACCAAGCTCCATCTCTCCTCAAACGAAGCCTGTATTATCATCTGCACCCGATTGGGGGAGGCATGGAAGTATCTATAGTACTAGATCAACTATGAAGGTTTGGGATCAAACTACCTACAAAGATGACCATCGACTACGAGAATTTCAATATCCTATTTATGGAACCACAAAAGTGGTCTCGAGAATCAGATAAATGAGTGGTACCCATAGAATAAATTAGCCTAGATAATGTCATTCAGACCATGTTACATATGTTATACAAGAGATAAGGAATATGCAACATCCCTAAGTTACTCACGACCTTGAACTCTAGGGATGGATTTCCCCTTCACTCTTACACTTCCCGCTTAGTTGGAAAACCTATTTCATTAATCTGTAAATATTGATAATTGCATCGATTACTATAGACATGAGGACATCGACTCCACCAATTAGGGTAATGAATTTGAAAGCTCAAACAACAACTCGGAGGGCGAAAACTTCCCCTTTTATGGATTATCCAACCATGATATGACCCCTTGCGAAAAATATAAAATGAGAGCTGGAGATATTCTTTCGAGATAATAACACTTGGGGTGTGGAATGGAAGCACAAGGTGGAACCTCTCACTGATAAGACCATGGAAATCACTCTAAACTCTGAGGGTAGTTACACTAAGGAGTCATTTGACCTGAAGATACCGGGGCTGAGTCTCTACATGATTCACCAAGAATCCGTGTCATCAAATTCGTCCGCTAAGATTATAACTTCTGAAGTACCACTCTTTAACTGGCATGCCATTTCGATTTAGTTTTCTCAAGACCAGAAAAACCCTACTATTCACCCCATTTAAGAAACCCCTGCACTTACTATTATTTCTCCCATTTATGATAATGTGGGCATCTGGGTTCGGATTCCTACTGTACGGAGAACTCGGATCCTTCGATTATCAGGAAGGTAGGGAAGAAGAAAGAAGAAAAAAAGGTTCCCTCCCTCTATCTCTCCCTTCCATTTTTTGCAGTCGAGCCTCGGATATAAAATTGGTCATCGTCAAATGGGGGTAACATGAAGAGATACAGTCACCAACCTATATTATTCAAAATAGGCAAAAAATGTTGTTGCCTCGAGAGAACATAATCATAGCAAAACTGATGCATGAGAAACCAGACAATTTGAAGGTCTGGGGATTAAGTTACGAAATGGGAAGGTGTTAGGCACCCATTCCGTCTTTTCGTTCTCTCATGGGATAATGTTAATCTTCTCCTTTTTAACTCCGTAATGTGTGTGTACATGTGTATAATATATGTAATGGGATAATAGAATCATCCAAGTCGTGTCCTCGAAGAGACAGAGTGAACTCATCTGTAGGAGTGTTGTCGAAAATAATGATAAAAAAATTGATGTAAGAGTTCGTGGAATCACAAATCGCTATGAAAGAGAAAATTTGCATATCAGACGATATGCAAGTATGGAGGAGTCTAAAACTCACAAAATAGATATAATAATATAGAAAAGATATATAAAATAAAAAGGGAGGACTCAAATCTTGGGATTGTCCCAATATGCCTATGTAGCACAAGGGGCATCAAAGTCCACATAGCTTGAAAATATCATAGAGGTGGGGTTAAATCTATAAATCCAAATGTGGGGATCCTCTGATGTGTATGTGAAGAAAATGTGTTTTAAGAGTGCAGATGTAAAAATAAAAGTCTCGCTTTTGGAGTTTATGAATAAACCCTCTTTTTTTCCTTATTAGGTTTTTTATGAAAATAAGTTATGTGCAATACTACTATAAAGAGTAAGATTAATGGATGTGATATAATGAAACAAAAGCATAAAACAAAAATAAGATGAATAACACTAAAATGGATAAAGTAAAGAAATGGGTTGAGAACTAGACCTCCTTATGAATGCTTATTGCTAAATTCAGAATGGAAGCGTATTGATTTGGAAGTGGTATGGAATTGATGTAGAGAAGTGATGTGAATTACCAAGTGGTGTAAGGAGGTGAGGTAAGATAATGTGGAGAAATGGACTTTTTGGAAAGGGAAAATATTTTATTACAAGGAGAATGTTCATTGATTTTCTGAGAGTGGTTCAAGGTTTTGTGATAGGGTGAGGTCATGAACCTTTCTGTAGGGGACAAGGGGGTACCAATCGGCATAAGGCCTGCCTTGTTGGGCAAGGAAAAGTACACCCTATCGATACATAGGGTTCTTAAGTTGCTAATAGGCACTCGAGAATGAATTTTTCAAAAATGGGCATAAAATGTAAATCGTATGTCCGAATCGTGCATGGGATTGACTGTTGGAAAGGGGATTCAAAGACCTTTAAGAATCCATTGATCCACTCTTGGGTGCGAGAGATGATCGAAGTTAAATAGGGATTGAATGCGCCTGATGGTCTCAAGACAAGAGGTTTTTGGAGGAAAATAGATCGTTTATCTGAACTGTAAGTCTAATTCATGCACGGGAAAGACTATTGGAAAAGGGAATTTGGTGTGATTCAAGATTTAATTGAGTTTCTATAGGTTTGTAGATTTAACCAAGTTTAAACGAGGCTCGAAAGCACTCGATAACACTTTGAAGTAAAATGGATCGTTTATTTTCATCGCAAGGCCAATTCACAAATGAGATGGACCATTGGAATAAGGATTCATATCCCTTAAAAGGTTCATTGAGACCCACTCAAGTGAGATAGTTTATCGGGATGAGGTCAATTCTGCGGACCTAAGGAGTATGAAAACCGATTCTGCTAGTCGAGGTTAATTCTGGGGACTAAAAGTGGTATGACTAATTCTGTGGGCCAAGGTTGATTTTGTAGATGTAAAGAGGGTCGAGGTAAATTCCACGGACCTAAGGATGGATGGTCGATTCTACAAATCATGGTTAATTCAAAGGACCTGAAGATGGGATGACCAATTCTGGGGGTTGAGGTCCATTTTCAAGACCTAAATAGGGATGACCAATTCTGGGGGTCGTGGTCAATTCTGCAGACCTAAAGTTAGGATGACTAATACTACGGGCCGAGGTCAATTTTGTGGAACTCGAGAGGGATGACCAATTTTGTTAGTTGAGGTCAATTATGCGGTCCTAAAGTTAGGATGACCAATTCTGTGAGTTGAGGTCAATTATGCAAATCTAAATAGGGATGACCAATTTTAAAAGTTGATTTCAATTCTTAGGATCTGAAGTTGGGGTGATCAATTCAGAGGGTTGAGGTCTATTATGTGGAACAAAAAAGGGACGACCAATTTTTTGAGTCGAGGTTAATTCTGAGGAACAAATGTAGGGATGACCAATTCATCGAGTTGACGTACATTCTGCAGACCTAAAGTTGTGATGACAAATTCTTCCTGTCGTGGTCAATTCTGCGGACCTATTAGTTATAGTTTGTGGGGAACAATTCCTATTTGTGAAGGTGCTAACTTTTAATTATGTTGGTTATTATTTATACTTGTGGTTTCGTTGGGGAGTATGTTGATGATAAGAGTGTGCCGTTGATCTAGCTGGGAATTTTTGAGAGTATGTAAAGGTCTTAGTTCTCCAAATTGGGTTTACCTTGGGAAAATATTGTTCTATGTTTTTAAAGGATTATATGGTCACTTTGGGAATTTATCGAGCAATTTTTGTCTTTTCCTGATATTTTCAAGACAAAATTTGATGGGGACTGTCGATAGGCAGGTCTGGCGAGGTGACTATTGACATAGCGCACGAACTACTCATGGAAGGGGAAAGTCATTGCCGAATGGCATGGTCAGGGGGCTACCGATGGGCATGCCCCTTAGCCTTCTATAAAAGGGGGTGATCACTTCTTATTTTTCACACTTCCAAGAAATTCAATATCTTGACTTCTCTCTCCAAAAGGCATTCCTAAGTTCTTCTTTCTTTAAGACTTCAAATGACGGGTACTTTTGGGGATGTTAACAACGAGTGGGTGCCCGTCGACGAGTAGCTAGGCCTGGAATAGAGGGTTGTGGTGCCGCTTGTATTGGGAAATGAGAATTCCAAAGACTCCTTTGAGTCGGTTGTTGATGAGAGATTTTGTTGCGTGAGTTCGCGCAATACCATTTGGTGAGGGTGAAGAACCTTAATGGCTATGTGGTATTTTGACCTTTGGTTTTGTATATCATTTTCTCGTTTTCTTCTTGGGCTAATGAAGGGTTTGATTTTTTTGTAAACTGATATTGCTTCTTTGATCATTCGATCCTGGGGGATGACTAAGTTGAAGGACATTTGGTACCATCTTCCTGCGTCAGTATATTGGATGGTGTCGGTTATCGAGTTTGGTCATTTAGCGGGTGCACTAGATGAGACACTGCGCTCTTTTGCGGTGTTGTGCGCACTTGGTGAGAGGTGGTGGGACATGACCCACACTTTCCATTTGAGGATTTAGGAGATGATCGTTACTCTTTTTGACGTCTAGTAGCTGACAGGGCTAGATTGTGTGGGGCATAAGATTGTGATGGATCGTACTCCGAGGGTCACACAGGAGGCGGTGCTGGCTACTTTAAAGGATGTTAGTGTAATCGTATTCGAGGATTCTATCCTTATTTATTTTCTTAAGGAGAAACTTCTGAAGAGGTATATTGACGTGATGAATGGGCATCAAGTAAGCTAAGAATATCACTTGTTTATTTTTCTTTGTCTTGGAGGATTTATGGTGGCAACGAGTGGCAACATCTTCTATCTATTGTTTTTGTCGTATTTAGAAATAAATGTTTATGTACATCTGTATGATTGGGGAATCTTTACTCTGGCATACCTTTATTCCTCTTCAGATGCATTTATTCGATGCTATCGGTAGACTTTTATAGAACCCACATACCTTCTGGAGGTAACTTTAAGTTTATTTTCCTTTATTTTCTTATAGTCCTTTTTTATTTCCTTTTTCTCTGATTTTTATCTTCTTACAGACATGGTTTTATGAGGTGACTGGGCTAAATGTGGGGTTGGTATACCTGAATTATAGTGGGTGAGGGGGATTATGCAGGATGTATCGATGGAGGAAGTCAGACAGGCAGTCGAGTGAATCCTTATCATCAAAGGACGTACGAAATGTGCTTAATTCCGTGATAAACAATCAGGTTAGGTTTTTTTATCTTTTCTATTTGAGTTTTTGGAATCTTTATGATGGGTGGATACTGACTCTTTTCTAGGGATATAGGTGACCTTATACCCTTGGAGTATATCTTCGCGGGGCACAGGGGTTATGTGTAGACATGCGCAGATGAGATGGCTGCTGAACCCTGAGTTTGGGTAAGTCTGGTAACTTGGAGAGAGAGATGTGAGTCAGATTATGGAGGAGGAGGTATATATCCCACCGTCAGTTCCCCTGAGTACACGAGGCAAGTGATAGAGTCAACGAAAGATGCTAGGACTACGATGATGATGGGAGAGCCTTACACGCTCTACATTGATACGATAGTGGTTTATGACTATCTGGATTTCATGTCCAGTTAGTTGATGCCTTTCTGCATTGATATGGACAATATGTCTCCACTTGCTACTACTTTGGGGGAGGGTACCAGTATACTGATGGCATCATCCCACATCATGGGATGTGATCCGACTGTAGTGGCAGAGGAGGCCTCGCTTATTCAAGTCACTCCTCATTCTTATCACTTCTAGTTGAGTAGTGGTGAGAAGTTGAGGGTTTATCATCGTCTGCATGCATTGATAGATAGGTTGACCGGACTTAATGATGATGCTCTCCGACCTGAGGTATACTTTTCTTTTTTCTTTTTTATTTCTTGTTTCCCACTTTATTTTTCTTTGCTCTTTACTAACTTTCTAGACTTTGTCTTTTTTTTTTGTTTTCTTCATCTTTACAGACTGTATGTGTGTCGACAAATTTTCCGTGGGATATCAAGGATTGGATGATGTCTATATCTTCCTATGTGAAGAAGTCAACCTCTTACCATATGGTTCTGTTAGCTACTTTTGATAAGGGTTCTGGCTCCGGCAGTGTATGGTCCACCGCTTGTCGCAGGGGAAGTACGTGTACCGCGGGGGCTGAGGGTTGGTTTGAGAGGGATTTTGGAGGGTTCGGGCAGTGTCCCATTATATTTTTTTTGCTTTTTCGTTTGTTTGTTCTTGTAAAAAATGTAATAATGCTAGAGAAGACGTATATACGAAAAAATGCATTTCAATTTTGGGATTTTTCTTTATTTAGTGACTTATTCTACATGCACTTTAATTTTTTGCTGAGATTTCTTATTTATCTCAAAGGGCAGAGATAAGTATGAATATGGTTTAGTAGAAAATTGTTTATTTTATGAAAAGAGGAGTAATACAAAGGTATAACCTGGGGACTAAATTTTTTCAAAATAAGACCATTTCAAAAATTGATTTTGGGCGAAAGGAGAAAAAGGAATTTTCCCAAAAATGGGAGGTTGTCGATCTGCATAACACTTGTCCTGCCTATCGGCATAAGGTTAAGTCAAATCACTCCATTGTATTTGACTGAACTTTGTTCATACTTGGAGTACTACAAGGTCAGTAGGTTTGATGAGGTTTCGAGAGGTTTGTCCTTTGTGAGGACCTTTGGGTATAAAGGGGGGGGGGGGGGGGGAGGGGGTTGGGGGTACATTTTCCACCACTATCGACATTCTCTGTTATGTTTCTTTCTTCTCCTTCACAAATGTATCTCCTACTGTCTGGTGTCTTTTCTTCTTAACTTGAAGGCTTAGAGGCCACGTGCCCTTATAATATCAACTATGACACCTTTAGTTTGCCCCGAGTCTCCTTGTGGCATAAGTGTGCTACAGATTGGAATTTTTTGGAGGCGGCGGTACAATTCTTGTACCATGAAGATAATGTTTTTGGTTTGGCATAACCAAGTTATGCCCTACTTATGATGAGTTTTCATTTATGTTGGGGGTTAGCCGTAGTGCGACAACGGCTATGACTATGGCTTACTTGTCCCATTCTATTCGGGTTTTTTTTTATTGAGTTACTTCATAGCGGCTCTACCATTGGTCCATAGAGGTAATATTTCCAGACTGAAGGTTATGAACTCGGTGTGCCAGAGGGATTTCACTAATACTGACGATCGATCCTCAAGTGGCCACGATAGTGGCGTGGATGTCTTTACATTGTAGTCTGGGGATAGTGGTGCTAGAAAAGATCTTGAATGGTCTTGATTCTTGGAAGGAGGGTCGTTCTGACTTTTTACGGGGAAGCCATGTCATGATATTCATGTGTCTTTTTTTGAGATTTCACCTGGCGGCTTGTCATCAGTATCCCCTATCGAGTGTCACTATCTTTTTCATCAGTCCCTTGTTCAATTTCAGCCCCTCAATAGAGAACTAGTTTGACTGATTTGTGGAGCATGGAGCACGGTGTCTTCTCTAGTCTATGCCGTGGTGGGGGGACTTGTAACTAATTTTGCAGTTAGGAGAGTACCGGTATGTGCAACTGGTTGGCTTATGCTAGAATTCCTTATATTTTCTTTAGCATCTTCTGTGCCAAGTTGGGTGGGAACATATTATGCATCCTAGTATAACCAACATCTTTCAGTAGAGGACTTGATCAAACCTTACGGATGATACTGGGACCTTTGTGTCAATGCCACCATCTGTCTACCCATCTACCCATCCATCACAATATGTTAAGGGGATTGGCAACTGTCTGGGAATTATCTAAAATGGTTATGGAAATAGGTAGGTGGGAATATTTTGGAGGGAGGGACTGGGAAAAGGTGGCTTGTTTCCTTCGACACTATGCATGAGGGTATTGTGTTTAGGCAAAGCATGTCAAGGCATTCCACTGCATGGAGTGCATTCAAAGAATTAATCAGGAGTGAGAAACCTGGGGACCTCCAAGAGAAAGCAATGATGACAAGCCAGGGATGTTTAGAAGCTGAGGGAAGTATTTTGGGAAGCTAGGGAATTTTATTTTTTTGGGTGATTTTATGAGGAGTATTGTGTTGGTGTAAGTGCAGGTGTAAATGTAAGTGTTTTAGGATTTTTCTATGAAGTTAATTATTTGGTTGGGATCAGGTAGGTTGTTTTTATAGGTTGGTTTTGTAATTGGAGGGTTGGTGGTCTATTTAACTCCCTCTACATATATTTATTGAAAACTATGTTCCTTAATTTGAAATTAGAAGTGATTTTGATCATATTTTGTCGTGTCTTTGATGCATTTGAATTATCTATACCAATTGCTTAGGCATACATAATCTTTTGTTCATTTAAATGATGAGATGAACTACCGTTCTTGGGGTTTAGAAAAGAATAACATTTTGTGAAAGAGAAAGGGACCATTGAAACGGTCCATATTGACTGGACGTGTTATTTGTGCTCTATCGAGATCTGTGAACATAGTGGCACCGACTGACTGGATTTTCTTTATGATATAGGGGCCTCCAATTAGGTTTGAATTTCCCTTTGGGATCTAAGATGGGTTCTATAATTTCTTTGATGGCAAGGTCGCCTTCTTGGACATCGCGATCATTGACTTTTTTGTTGAATGATCTCGTTATCCGATGAGGGCACCCCGGTTTATGGTATTGTGGCCATCCCCGATCCTCGCCACACGGGCGGGTATCATGGAGGAGAGGATCCTTCGGGTCCCGCGCATCCCTTTAGGGAACACTTCGGCCAGCGTCGTTTGAGATGTGGTGTAAAAATGTAGAGAGATTCAGAGTTGCCAGTCAATTTTACTCAAAACAGACAAACGAAAAAGGGAAAGCCACCCCGAAGAATGGCATCCAAAGACATACTGGTGCGTGCGAAACCAAGACAATTCGAGAAGGGGTCGGAGGCTTAGTTACGAAATGGGAAGGTGTTAGGCACCCATTTCGCCCTTTCGGTCTGTTATGAATATTTGCTATTTTCTTTTAGTTTCCCCCGTGATATGTGTGCATGTGTATATATAGAATGGAGGTAGTAATCCTCGACTTGTATCATGGAAAAGATAAAGCGAGTCATCTGTAGGAAGATATAAGGGTAATATTAGAAAAATAAGATTTACGCGATTACCCCTACGTTGATCGTTATAATGGAATGATAATGCATGTGGGGTAATACGTTATTAAGAGCAAGTATGTAGAATATAAGGAAAATGGATTTAGAGAAGATAGAAAATGAGAGAAAAGTGGGAAAAAGGGGGCTCGAGTCTCGGGTTTTACCTCGAGACGCCTACGTAGCCTATAAAGGCATCAAAGTCCACGTAGTTCGCGTAAAAAATGAGGGGTGGGGTTTATCCCATAAATCCAAATGGGGAATCTCTTATTTGTGAGTGTGTGTGTGTGTGTGTAGAAAAAGGGTTTTAGGTTGTGAGAAAAGTGTGGAAAAAGTGTGAGAATCCCTACTTGGAATTTATGAGCAAACCCTCTTTTTCTTGTTTTTTTGGGTTTTATTTATATGAAAATAGGAAATGTGCAATAATAATAAATAAAAAGTATATTAGGATCTATGAGATAATAAAAGTGCTAAATAAGAAAACAAGTTATTGAGAATTTAAGAGAGAGTTTGAGAAAGTTGGACCTTCTTGAAGATCTTGAGCTTGATCTTGAATGTTGGAGAGCAGCCCTTGCACTTGGATGATGATGGAGAGTGGCTATTTCACCAAGTTTGAGGAAAAAGATGATGAAAAGTGAAAGTAAAAAGGGGATTCAAAAGTTGAAATCACGCTGCCTTCGAGAGAGGTTTCTGGGATTCGTTCAGAGAGATTTTTTATCAGATCTGGGCTCCCCTTGAAAATGAGGTGAAGGCCTCTTTTTATAGGCCCAGGTGAGTGCCGATCGACATAGACATGTTCCTACCTATCGGCAGGTGCCGATAGGCAGGGTCTAGAACCTGCCATTTGGTAGTGCGCTTCAGGCTTTTTCGGAAAATCGGCCGCCGAGGGCAAACCATTGGTCAGAATTGTGCACTGGGCATACTGTTGTAAAGGTAATTCAGATACCTTCGAAAGTCCTTTGGACCACTCCTGGGTTCGGGAGTTGACTTTGGGTCAAATATGGCTCGGAAGCATTTATCGGTCCATTGGACGGGGAATCGTTCGGACGCAAACGGATCGTTCGTCCGAATGGTAAGTCCGAATCACACACGGGGAGGACCGTTGGAAAGGTTAGGAGATGTACTTCGACATTCCAAAGATTTTGACCCGATTTAGGTAGTTGACTTTGGTCAACCGGGCCCGAGAAACATTCGGTGACCTCTCGAAGTCAAATGGGTCGTTCGTCTGCATGGAAAGTCAGAATCCTGCATGGGGGTGGACTGTTGGAAAGGGTATTCAGTGCCCTTCAGAGATTCATTTAGCCTCTGTCGAGCTGAAGAGTTGACATAGGTCAAACAGAGCCCGGGAACGCCCGGTGGCCTCCGGGTCAAGTTTCGGATGCAAACGGATCGTTCGTCCGCATGGTAAGTCAGAATTGCGCACGGGGAAGTCCGTTGGAAAGGGTATTCAGTGCCCTTCAAAGATTCATCCATTCTCGGTCGAGACAAAGAGTTTGACTTTAGGGTCAAACTGAGCCGGGGAGTTCCCGGTGGCCTCTAGGTCAGTACTTATGGTGATGAAGGGAGGTACTAGGGACCTAAGGAAAGTTAGGGGGTAATAGAATGGGGTGTCTATAGAGCCCCTCGATGGGCGAGTTTGGAATAAATGATGACCGTCGAATAGACACCACATGATGCTTTTGAGGGAGTATGACCGATTCAGAGGGTCGAGGCTAATTCTGCGGACCTAAGGAATGTGTTGGGGATGAATGACGATTAGAGGTTTAGGTTGATTCTGAGGAACTGAAGTGGTGTTTGGGGAGGGTGACCAATTCTGCGGGTCAAAGCCAAATCTGCGGGCTTAGGGTAAAGGTCTAATAACCGATTTCAATTCTGACCTAAAGAGTGGTGACGATTGAGGATCGAGGTCAATTCTGACCTAACTCAGGTGACGATCCAAGATCGGGACCAATTTTGACCCAAGAGTGGCGACGACCGAGGATCGAGGTCAATTCTGACCTAACTTAGGTATCGATCCAAGATCGGGGCTAATTCTGACCCAAGAGTGGTGACGACCGAGGACCGAGGTCAATTTTGACCTAACTTAGGTGACGATCCAAGACCGAGGTAAATTTTAACCCAAGAGTGGTGAAGACCGAGGACCGAGGTCAATTCTAACCTAACTCAGGTGAAGATCCAAGACCGGGGCCAATTCTGACCCAAGAGTGGTGACGACCGAGGAACGAGGTCAATTATGACCTAACTCAGGTGACCATCCAAGACCGGGGCCAATTCTGACCCAAGAGTGGTGAAGACCAAGGACCCAGGTAAATTCTGACCTAACTCAGGTGACGATCCAAGATCGGGGCCAATTCTGACCCAAGAGTGGTGACGATCGAGGACCGAGTTCAATTCTGACCTAACTAAGGTGACGATCCAAGACCGGGGCCAATTTTGACCCAAGAGTGGTGACGATCGAGGACCGAGGTCAATTCTGACCTAACTCAGGTGACGATTCAAGATCGGGGGCAATTCTGACCCAAGAGTGGTGACGACTGAGGACCGAGGTCAATTCTGACCTAACTCAGGTGACGATCCAAGATTGGGGCCAATTCTGACCCAAGAGTGGTGACGATCGAGGATCGAGGTCAATTCTGACCTAACTCAAGTGACGATCCAATACCGGGGCCAATTCTGACCCAAGGGTGGTGACGATCGAGGACCAAGGTCAATTCTGACATAACTCAGGTGACGATCCAAGATTGAGGTGAATTTTGACCCAAGAGTGGTGATGACCGAGGACCCAGGTCAATTCTAACCTAACTCAGGTGACGATCTAAGACCGGGGCCAATTCTGACCCAAGAGTGGTGACGACCGAGGACCGAGGTCAATTCTGACCTAACTCAGGTGATGATTTAAGACTGAGGCCAATTCTGACCCAAGAGTGGTGACGACCGAGGATCGAGGTCAATTCTGACCTAACTCAGGTGACGATCCAAGACCAGGTCCAATTCTGACCCAAGAGTGGTGACGATTGAGGACCGAGGCCAATTTGGACCTAACTTAGGTGACGATACAAGACCGAGGCCAATTCTGACTTGAGAGTGGTGACGACCGAGGATCGAGGTCAATTCTCACCTAACTCAGGTGACAATCCAAGGCCAGGGCCAATTCTGACCCAAGAGTGGTGACGAATGAGGACCGAGGTCAATTCTGACCTAACTCATGGGACGATCCAAGACCGAGGACAATTCTGACCCAAGAGTGGTGACGACCAAGGACCGAGATCAATTCTGACCTAACTCAGGTGACGATCCAAGATCGGGGCCAATTCTGACCCAAGAGTGGTGACGATCGAGGACCGAGGTCAATTCTAACCTAACTCAAGTGACAATCCAAGACCGGGGCTAATTCTGACCCAAGAGTGATGACGACCGAGGACCGAGGTCAATTCTAACCTAACTCAGGTGACGATCAAAAATCAGATCCAATTCTGACCCAAGAGTGGTGATAATCGAGGATCGAGGTCAATTCTGACCTAACTCAGGTGATGATCCAAGACCGGGGTAAATTTTAACCCAAGAGTGGTGACGACCGAGGACCGAAGTCAATTCTCACCTAACTCAGGTGAAAATCCAAGACCGGGGCCAATTCTGACCCAAGAGTGGTGACGACCGAGGTCAATTCTGACCTAACTCAGGCAACCATCCAAGACCGGGGCCAATTCTGACACAAGAGTGGTGAAGATCGAGGACCTAGGTCAATTCTGACCTAACTCAGGTGACGATCCAAGATCGGGGCCAATTCTGACCCAAAAGTGGTGACGACCGAGGATCGAGTTCAATTCTGACCTAACTCAGGTGATGATCTAAGACCGGGGCCAATTTTGACCCAAGAGTGGTGACGACCGAGGTCAATTCTGACCTAACTCAGGTGACGATTTAAGATCGGGGGCAATTCTGACCCAAGAGTGGTGACGACCGAGGACCGAGGTCAATTCTGACCTAACTCAGGTGACGATCCAAGATCGGGGCCAATTCTGACCCAAGAGTGGCGACGATCGAGGACCGAGGTCAATTCTGACCTAACTCAAGTGACCATCCAAGACCGGGGCCAATTCTGACCCAAGAGTAGTGATGATCGAGGACCAAGGTCAATTCTGACCTAACTCAGGTGACGATCCAAGATCGAGGTGAATTTTGACCCAAGAGTGGTGATGACCGAGGACCGAGGTCAATTCTGACCTAACTCAGGTGACGATCCAAGACCGAGGCCAATTCTGATCCAAGAGTGGTGACGACCGAGGACCGAGGTCAATTCTGACGTAACTCCAATGACGATTTAAGACCGAGGCCAATTTTGACCCAAGAGGGGTGACGACCGAGGATCGAGGTCAATTCTGACCTAACTCAGGTGACGATCCAAGACCAGGTCCAATTCTGACCCAAGAGTGGTGACGATCGAGGATCGAGGTCAATTCGGACCTAACTCAGGTGACGATCCAAGACCGAGGCCAATTCTGGCTTGAAAGTGGTGACGACCGAGGACTGAAGTCAATTCTCACCTAACTCAGGTGACAATCCAAGACCGGGGCCAATTCTGACCCAAGAGTGGTGACGAATGAGGACCGAGGTCAATTCTGACCTAACTCATGGGACGATCCAAGACCGGGGCCAATTCTGACCCAAGAGTGGTGACGACCAAGGACCGAGATCAATTCTGACCTAACTTAGGTGACGATCCAAGATCGGGGCCAATCCTGACCCAAGAGTGGTGACGAGCGAGGAACGAGGTCAATTCTGACCTAACTCAGGTGAAGATCTAAGATCGGGGCCAATTCTGACTCAAGAGTGGTGACGATCGAGGACCGAGGTCAATTCTGACCTAACTCAGGTGACAATCCAAGATCGGGGCCAATTCTGACCCAAGAGTGGGATGACAGAGGACCGAGGTCAATTCTGACCTAACTCAGGTGATAATCTAAGATCGGAGCCAATTTTGACCCAAGAGTGGTGACAACCGAGGATCGAGGTCAATTCTGACCTAACTCAGGTGATGATCCAAGGCCGGGGCCAATTCTAACTCAAGAGTGGTGACGATCGAGGATCGAGGTCAATTCTGACCTAACTCAGGTGACGATCCAAGACCGGTGCCAATTTTGACCCAAGAGTGGTAACGATCGGGGACCGAGGTCAATTTTGACCTAACTCAGGTGACGATCCAAGATCTGGGCCAATTCTGACCCAAGAGTGGTGACGACCGAGGATCGAGGTCAATTCTGACCTAACTCAGGTGACGATCCAAGATCGGAGCCAATTCTGACCCAATAGTGGATAAAGATTGGATTTTGATTTTGCTAGAGAAAGATATTTGTGATTTTGATCTGAGCTGGGGAGCTTATAGTTGGGGAAGCTTTTAGGAGACCTCGCAGAGGGGAATAAACTATTTTGGGTGTTGTAAGAGAATTCCGTTGGGAAGTGATCAGGTGATCCTTAGGGATCCTTCGGAGCTTTGTCGGGAGGAGTTTTCACTTGGTTTTAGAGGATTCCGCTGGGGAAGAGGGGTTCTGCTTGGGGGAATGCAAAATTTTCTTGGTAAAAAGGGTTTAAATCCTTTATGGTATTTTTGGGAATTTTTCGAGTTTTTCTGGTATTTTCTGGGAATTTCTGTACAAAATTTTAAGGGGGGTGCCGATGCCATTCGGTAGTGGCACGGACTTTTGGGTTACCTCGGGAAGGCAAGAGGTCAGTGCCGATCGGTATGGTAGGGGGAGATGTCAATCGACATGGCGCTTGGCATCCTATATAAAGGGGGCGAATCCCCTCATTTTTCCACAGCTTCTTTTGCTTTCTCTCTCCCTGCGATTCTTCTGCAAAGCGTCCTATCATTCTGATATTTATGAAATGGTCGCTTTCGTGAGCACTGCAGTCCACCGGGAGTGGTTGAACGTTGATGATTGGGCGAATATGGAGTGGAGGGCTAGGGAGCCTCTTGCCTTGGGGAGTGAGAACTCCTTTGATGCATTTGAGCTTATCACGGATGAGCGGACCTTGCTGCGGGAGCCATCCCGCCATCGTTCTTTAAGAGTGATCCCCGACGGTTATGTAAGTAACCCGACCTTTGGCATTCTTCTCTTTCTGGTGATTTTTCTTTCTTGACTTTTGAAGATACTTTTCTTTTTGCCAGTCTGATATTTCTTTGAAGAACATGCGTGCCCATGGGATAACGGGGCTCAAGGATGTCTGGGAGCATCTCCCACCTGTGGTGCGCTGGGTGGTCTCATCAGTGGGTTTTAGGCGGTTGGCGTCGGCGCTGGATGAGACGCTCGACAGCGATCTTGTGCGCTTTGGGAGAGAGGTGGTGGGACACTACCCACACCTTTTATTTCAGCTTCGGGGAGATGACTGTGACTCCCATAGACGTGCAACAGCTGCTGGGGCTAGATTGTGATGGAGATCAAATAGAGGTGGATCGCTCTTTACGGGTGAGACTGCAGGCAGTGCGTGCGGCACTTGGTGATGTAGGGAGGATAGTCTATGGGGATTCTATTCTTCTGTCCCTACTGAAGGATGTTCTGTTGGGTAGGGAGATCGATGTGAAGGATGGGCTGCAAGTGAGGCAGATGGCCCGGTTATTCATTCTTCTGGTGCTGGGAGGTTTCCTGGTGGCGTCGAGCGGCGATGTCGTTTATTTATAGTTTGTGCCATACTTGAGGATGTTTTAGAACATCCCCTTCTATGATTGGGGGAGTCTGACCTTGGCGACCCTTTACTTTTCTCTGGATGCATTCAGCCGGTGCTGCCGGCTGACTTTTATTGGGGCCACGTGCCTTCTTGAGGTATTCTTCAGTTTGTGCATTTCTTTTCATGCATTCGCATTTTCCTTTCATGCACTCGCATTTTCCTTTCATGCATTCGCATTTTCCTTATGCGTCTCTTTTTGCTTGTGATTTCAGACGTGGTTTTATGAGGTGATTGGGTGCAATACCCCGCTGATTGCTTTGAAGGAGGACACTGTTGGGGACTTCTGTCTATTGTATTGATGGCGTAAGGCCAATCGGTAGTCGAAGGGATCTCTTTCCCTGGAGGCGGTGCGTCAGGTCTTGAATGACCTGACTAGTGGTAGGGTAACACTCTTTCAATTTCAGTCTTGATTTTTGTTCCTTCTGGTCTTGTATTGATTTAAGCTTGCTTGGAGATTTTTAGGTGACCTTTTACCCGTGGGGGATAGCCATTCAGGACACAGGGGAGACCGGGGTGAACGTACGAATGAGGCATTTGTTGGCGCATGAGTTCGGCCATTCCTGGTACCTTGGGGAGAGGGTGGTTCGTCAGATTTCCTTGGAGGAGGTGGTGGTGCCACCTGCGCAGCCTCCTACGTCTATGAGGCGGGAGCGACTGTTATTGGAAGATGATAGGATCGCGACGATGATTGGCGAGTCCTACATGCTATACACCGATACGGCTGCGCCGTATGACTATATGGATTTTGTGACAAGCTGGTTGATGGCGCCCAACATATATGATGCGCCGCCCTTCCCTCCGGCAGGTTCGATTTGGGCGGTGGGATCTTCCCACAGTGGTGGTGGTCCGTCGGCATATGCGGCGGCGGCGACCTCAGAGGTCCCTTTTGTACGGCTGCATACCCCTTCATACAACATTCAACGGGTTGATGGAGGGATGATGCCTATGTTGCACTTCCTCATGCGATGGATCCGTAGGAGTTGGGTTTGACAGAGGTGGTCCTTCGACCTGCTGTATACCTTTCTGTTCTTCTCTTTCTTTCTTTTCTGTTTTGGTCATTTCCGCTTTGATACTGATTTCACCTTTTCTTTCAGCAAGTTCGGGTGTCGACCACTTGGCTGAAGGACATCAGAGACTGGATATCTTCGGTCACTGCCCATATTCGGGATGCGGTTACTGTTCCTTCTTACTTGGTGCCGTCTTCTTCGTTCGGAGAGGACTTGGGCTCGGGTAGTGGTGGCGCATTGTCTCCCCGTAGGGGAAAGAGAGCACGCCGCAGGGGTGGAAGCTCTTGAGAGAGAGAGAGAGAGAAAGAATGTGGGTTCGGGCTGAGTCCCGTTGTTTTTGCCTTTTCTTTTTATTTCCTGCAAAGATGATGTAACACAGAAAACAGATATATGCATTGGAGTTTTTTTTATTATCTTTTATTTGATGATGAATGTATGCATATGCGCTTTTTACTTTGATGCTGAGACCGTAAAAAGGAAATATTTTTGGAATTTTTTGAAGTAAAATTTTTTATTAAAAAGGGAGAATTAAAGGGATTTTGAACTTCTGTTGAGAATATCAATTTATTTTTGTTGAGTTTTCTGATTTGACAAAAGAGGAAAAGAGGGAAATTTCCAAAAATAGGGGGGGTTATCGATCGGCAAGCACCCTGACCTGCCTATCGGCAGTTCAGTCCAGTCCCATTAATTCAAAGCTTTGAATGGTACCCTTTTCAGCCTTTGGTACCTTGTGGGGTAGGGTTCCCTCCGATTTCTGCAAGTATTGTGTCTCTTGTGATGATCTTCAAGTATAAAAGGGGTAAGGGTGGAGTGTTGTCATCACACCTTTGCATTCTTATCTACTTGCCCACCATCTCTTAGCCTTGCAAGATGGCTCTCCCTGGTAGCACTGAGTTTGCTGACTACCTCGAAGCCTTGGAAGCTATGTGCTCTTATAATGTTGACTACGATGCTTTCAATATGCGTCGAGTCTCCTTATGGCACAATCGGTCTATTGAGTGGAATATGCTGATGGCGATGATACAATTTTGGTACCCCGAAGACCATGTATTCCGCTTTGGGTTGGAAGAAGTTTGTCCTACTTACGAGGAATTTTCTGCCATACTAGGTGTAAATCCCAATGTTACTGCGGCTTTGCTCGAATTTTCCTGTTCTCCTAGGGATTTGTTGGCCGGGCTTCTTCACATTTCGCCTTCGGCGGCTAGATCATTGGTTGCTGAAGGAATGATCTCCCTCCCAGCGATGCTGCAGTCCATGCATTTATGGGGAAGTAGGTGATGCTGGCTATACTGGAGATGTTGTTCTGGGTCTGGTCTCAAAATTATTGCTGGTGACTCGGGAATTGTAGGTGGACCCACAACTTGCAGCCATTACTTCATGGATGTCATACCGTCACAATCCCGCGGCGGTGATATTGGCGGAGACTCTGAATGGCCTAGATGCCTAGAGAGAAGGCCGTTCTAACTTTTTGAGGGGTAGCCCTGTGATGTTGTTCATGTGGTTGTCTGAAAGATTCTGTTTGTGGACTCCTCTAGAATATCCCTTGTCATCCATACCCAACTTCTTTTCGCGCTACTTCATCAGCGTTGGCCTGTATGTTGAGAACTGGGAGAATTGGCTTGTGGAGCATGGGGATTGCGGTTTGTATTGGTCAGTGCCTTGGTGGGGATAGTTGCAGCCTGTTCGGGAGCTAGGCGAGTATTCATATGTGCGGCTGGTTGGTCTCAGACAGACCTCTTTTTATTTCCCTTGGCGGATTTTGCGCCAATTCCGCTGGGCACAGGTCGTGCCACCTCAGATCTCAAATTTCTTTCCGGTAGAGTATTTGACTGAGCGCCTGCGTCTGTTGCTGGGGTCTCTGTGGGAAAATTGGCGTCCGTCGACCCGTCCCTCTCAATCTGTCGGGAAGGTTTGCCATGTCCCCAAAGATTATATGAAGTGGTTGTGGATGAAAGTAGTCAGCAAGATGTTGGCAGTGGAGACTGGGCAAAGAGGGTTTGTTTTATCTGACTCCATGGAAGGGGGTGTTGTGGTTTTTTCGAAGTTGGTTATGGCTCATCGATCCATGGAATGTTTACGGCACTCTATTCAGGCAGGGGAAACTTGGGGTCCTCAGGACGTAGATGATGAGGGTGCAGGCTCCTCTGGTAGCTGTGGGTAGTACACCTGGGGAGTTTATTTGTGTGATAGGTGTGGAGATTTTATTTGCCTTTTTATGGTAGTGGGGAAGGGAGTTATCCGTTCCTTTTTCTTATGTAATTCGTACTGTAATTTCTTATTAATGAAATAAATAAGTTTCTGATCATCCAACTGTGCCTTTTGATGAATTTTTTATTTTGAATTATCTACACTGATCGCTAAGGCATACATAATCCTTTTGTTCAAATAATTTTAGAATGAAACGCCGTTCTTGGAGGTAAGAAAAGAATAGTATTATGTGAAAAAGAAAGGGGACGCACTCATGTGAGGTGCATGAGTTGCCTACGTACCTCTAGTTTTTTTTTTTTGAAAATGTTTTAAAATAGTTTTTGTAGAGGATCAGGCCCACGTAGTTCTGGGTAGAGGGAAATGAAGAGTTTTTTTTTAAGAATAGAAGGGGGATGAGAAGAGTCGTAGCACGTCGAGATTTCAGACTAGGGATATAATTTCTTGAGACGGTCCAGATTGACTGGACGAGCCATCTCCTCCCCATCCAGGTTAGTGAGCATGGCGGCACCGGTGGATAAGATTTTCTTCACAATGTAGGGGCCCCTCCAATTAGGCTTTAATTTCTCTCTGGGGTCCCAGATGGGTTCTAATATTTCCTTGAGGGCTAAATCCCCCTCCCGGACACCGCGGTCATTGACTTTTTTATTGAATGATCGCGCTATTCGGCGATGGTACCCCTGTATGTGGTAAAGAGCTTTTAATCTTCTTTCATCTAGGAGGGCTAGATCATCAAGACGGCTTTGGCACCAGTCTTCTTCACTAACCTTGTCTTCGAGCATGACGCATAGTGAGGGTATTTCCAGCTCCATAGGTAGGACTGCTTCCATGCCGCAGACCAGGGAGTAAGGGGTAGCCCCAGTAGAGGTTCAAATTGAGGTTTGATAGCCCTAGAGGGTGTACAAGATCCGATCAGCGCAATCCTATAACTTTTGGTCATCTTGCTGATGATGGCTTTGAGGTTCTTATTGGTGGCTTCAACTGCACCATTGGTCCGAGGTCGATAGGGAGAATATTTGTGTCTCTGAATCCATACTTGTTGACTACTTCTGTGACTTCTGCTTCGAAATGCAACCCGTTATCTGATACCAGCTCGTACAGGACCCCATATCAGCAGATGATATTTTTCTTGAGGAATTTGGCCACTTTCTTAGCATTCAATACTGCGTACGACTCAGCCTCGACCCATTTGCTGAAATAATCGATGGCAACCAGGATGAACTCATGTCTGTTTGAAGCCTTTGGTGTAACCTTCCCTGTGATGGCTCTTCCCTTAGCAGCTTTCTGTGTAACGTACACGATATCGAACTCAGTTAGGAGGATCAACCATCGGGCCATTCGGCTCGATAAGGAGGGTTTCTCAAGCAGGTATTTGATGGTATCCATTCGGGATACAAGTTTGATGGGGAAGGAGAGCATGTAGTGTCGCAACTTTTGGGTGACCAAGACAAGTGCGACACATGCTTTTTCTAAATCAGTGTAGTTGACCTCGTACGCGGCCAATTTGCGACTGGCGTAATATATGGCTCTTTCTTTACGGGAGTCTTCAAGATATTGGGATAGCAAAGCCCCGGTTGCAGTGTCGGTTATGGTTAGGTATAGGAGCAAAGGGAGACCAGACTGTGGTGGCTTGAGCACTAGAGGTTGGGTTAGGTATTGTTTGATTCGGTCAAAAGCTTCTTAGCAGGCCTTGTTCTAAACCTTAGTTGAATCTTTTTGGAGGAGCTTGAAGATCGGTTCACAGATGGAGGTTAGCTGGCTGATAAACCGATTGATATATTATAATTTCCCAAGAAAACCTCGGACTTCTTTCTTTGTTCGGGGTTGTGGCATCTCAAGTATAGCTTTCAGCTTTGCAGGATTTGCTTTTATCCCCTTTTCACTGACCATGAATCCCAAGAGTTTTCCCTTTGTAATGCCGAAGACACACTTTTGTGGATTAAGTCGCATCTGATACCGTCGCATTCGTTCGAAGAACTTCCGGAGAGCGGGAACATGACCTCCTCTAGTTTTGGACTTGATGATCATATCATCCACATAGACCTCGACCTCTTTGTTAATCAGATTGTGCAGGATGGTTGTGGAAGCCCTTTGGTAGGTAGCCCCAGCATTCTTGAGACCGAATGGCATAACGGTGTAGCAAAAGGTTCCCCATGGGGTGATGAATGCGGTTTTTTCTTGGTGGTCGGGGTGTATCTTGATTTGGTTGTATCCAGTAAACCCGTCGACAAAAGACTTGAGAGCATGACTGGCTGTGTTGTCCACGATCATGTCGATATTGGGTAGAGGATAATCATCCTTTGGAGAATCTTTGTTTAAAAATCTTTAATCTACACACATTCGAACCTTCCCTCCTAATTTCGGCACAGGTACAATGTTGGCTAGCCATGTGGGATATTCGATCACCCGAATGAAACCCACATTTAACTGTTTGACCACCTTTTCTTTGACCTTGAGCAACCATTCAGTGCGGAGTTTTGTCAATTTTTGTTTAACCGACTTATAATCTGGGAGAGTGGGGATCTGGTGTTGAGCTATTTCAGGATCAATGTCGGGCATATCATCATAGGACCATGCGAAGACATCTACGAACTCCTTCAGCAATTCTTTGAGTTGTTCACGCTCATGCTTGTTAAGGGTGGACCCTATCCTAATCTCGCGCAGTTGGCTACTAGAATCGAGATTAATAATAACAGTCTCTTCTTCATTAACTTGAATGCGATTATGTTGTATATTATTGACCATATTTAGATCAGTTAAGAATTGTTCATTTGCAAAATCATCATCATCAAAAGTTTGACTAGAATTCAAGCAGTTAATGTAAGGCACAACAAGATACTCAAAATCTTTATTTATTTCATTGATAGGAAAAACAACATTGAGAACCTCATCAAAAGAGATCCCGATTACATTTGAGCAAGGATAGACAATAGAAGAAGAAATAGGGTAAACATTGGGGTCAGGGGAGATTTCATGAGGTAGAACTGGCGCAGCATGCCAGTTGAGGAGGGGTGTATCAGCAACTTTAATCAAACGGGATGGATCCATTGATGTAGTGCCTGAATGAACTATGCAGAGTTCCAGCCCCAATATCTGTAAGTTGAAGGAATCTTCAGAATCACCTTCCTCAGTCTGTTCGACATCTTTGATGAGACGTTGTACTTGGTGTGGGAAACTTTCGGCCCATGGGTAGCTATCTTGGAAAAAGATCTCCATTCCCGGCCTCATCTTCTTGTCTGTGTGGTCATACCATGGTTCTGGAAAACTGCAAAAGGGGAAGTCCTCGCCTTCTTTGATGAATCATCCATTTAAGGAGTCTCCTGAGACAGTTCGGCTGTAACCTGATCTTCTATTTGGTCGAGGCTGGGGAATCATTCTGAGCTATTGTTCTGATGGTTGATACCCCAAACATAAGGAGGGAAAACTTTCTTCAATTCGATGGGCTCAAGTATCCCCTGCTGTCTTTGCCCTAGCCCTAGTCCGGGCATGAAGTGCATGTTTCTGAACATCTAAATCACATTGACATTTCTATGAGGGTCATATTCTGTACAAACCCTTTCCTTGAAACCGTCCCCTGCCGAGAGTAGGAGTGGCTCGACTCGAAATCCTGATAGGATCATATCATTTGACCCGTACTATATCTCAAGAATTGGACTGTTGGTGCTTGCCCCCTCGGCATTTTTGTTGTCGCCCAAAATGGTGATGACTCACTTGTCGGTGAAGAACTTCAATTTCTGATGGAGTGAGGAAGACACACCCTTGATATTTTGGAGCCAGGGTCATCCGAGCAACATGTTGAAACAAGCTGGGAAGTCTATGACTTGGAATTCAACGATGGGGTTTATAGGGCCAACCCCTATTGCAAGTTTTATGGACCCCATCACCTCACGACGTGTATTATCATAAGCACGCACAGCGGTGGAGGTTGGAGCGATGTCGCTTTCTTTCAGGCCTTGAAAGTTCTCAGAGGGAAAATGTTCAAGGCGGATCCGTTATCGATAAGGGAGAGTGGCACGACCTTTCCCATAACTTCGACGGAGATATTGAGTGCATGATTGTGATTCGGCCCAATTCTAGGGATTTATTCTTAAAAAAATGACAGCATTCGGGTAGAGGTTAAGGATCCGACCAGATTTACCGAATGAGCATCGGCCTTGAAGTTTGGTGGAAGGCGCAATGAGCATCGGCCTTGAAGTTTCTTGGGAGTGGATTTGGAAATGGACGGGGATCCAAGGGTTTGATGAGGTTTTGCTTAATAGGGCTTGGTAAACTTTGGAGAGGGGAGCATGGAGATCAGTATATTCCCTTCGAATGGGGGTAGGGCGGCTTTTTTGGTGCCCATGATGTGGTTGGTTGAGAGATGTTGTTGATGGTTGAAACGGTATCACTGGTAGGATTGTCATACTTTATAGGGGTGAACTGTCCAGACACCTTTTTTGGTTCAATCTCTATTTTAACGAGGCATTCCTCGATTTCCACTCCAGCCTCTCTAAGAGCTCGAAAGTGGGGATAGTATTGTCCTCCCATCGTCACTCGGACATGGGGCAAGAAGTTCTTCTTCATTATGTTGACCTGTTCTTCCTCGGATGGCCGATTAGTCATGGTAGCTGCTCGCTCTCTCCACCGAGTTATGAAGTTACTGACTGATTATCTTGGATTCTGTTTGAGCAGTTCTAAATCACGACGGGTGACGTCAAGCTCTTCGTTGTATTTGCATTGCGACATGAATTCTCGAGCTACATCCTCACAGCTACGGATTCTGGATTCCTCAAGAGATAAAAACCATCGGAGGGCACTATCCTTCAAAGTTTGCTGAAACAATTGGGCCATCACTTCTTCAGAAGCCCCTAGTAGAGTCATGGAATGATGATAACTTCGAAGATGAACAATTGGGGGGTCCACTCCCTCGGAACTTCTTGATATTTGGCATCTTGAACTTCTCGGGCAACCTTTCTTTAGGATAAGGAGACATGTGGGTGTAGTCCATGTGATTCCCAGAGATCCTGACTTGGTCAAACTTCATGGTGAGCATCTTGAGATCCTCTTTGACATTATCCAACTTCTCCTCCTTTGGATCAACTAACACAGGCAAGTTAGCCATAGGCTGGGCAATATTTGGCATTGAAAGCAGGGCAGGTGGCGGCCCATTGGCAGGAGGGGCACGTGGAGCTTGCTGATATTATTTCAAAACCCAGATAGGCTCGGGTGGACCCATAGCACGAGGGAATAAGGACTTGGGTTCTTGAGGAATAGGAACTTGGTTTCGTTTCATCTCTTGGACCTCAGTTTGGAGGTTGTCAATCTTGGACATGAGATGACCTAGGACTGTCGTCAGATCCGGCTGTATGACTGGCGCTTGATCTATATTCTCCATGGAAGATGGAAGGATTTCGGACTCGGAAGAAGTAGTAGAGGAACGGATGAAACTCTAGGGTGATTTGACTGAAGACCGAAGCCAATAGGGAGCCAGCCCAAGGTCTTGCGATCGACTTGAGAAGGCGTAGGATGAGATTTATTTTTAAGAAAAAAGGAAGAACTATTTTTGGATTTTCGATAAAGAAGGGAGAAATGTTTTTGGATTTTTGATAAAGAAGAGAGAAATGTTTTTGGATTTTTTGATAAAGAAGGGAGAAATGTTTTTGGAGACGGAACTCAACATGATTATTAAAATTATTATGTTTTCACTTGTATTTAATTCTCCTAAATGCAATGCCGGACGGGACACGAGCCTGGAAAAGTGGGGGTCTTAATATATGCAAAGCTACGGTTTGGACTTGCAACCAGGCTCACGGACAGGGTCCCATTTTAAAAATGCACGAAAATTGGGAGGCAGATCGACCTGAAATTTCGGCAGAGTTTCGGGTTGAAACCGATAATCTAAAGTGCGTGTCCTAGGTTTCACATTTATATGCGGGTATGCAGTTGGTTGGGTGAATCGACATGGGTTCCCCCCTTTGGCGTGACTTCCACGATATACATCTTGCTCTTGCGGGAAATCGGTACGTGTGGATATGCCATTTGATATACCTGAGTGTATGTGAATTGCCTCACCATATACCTCGTGGGGACGGTACGTGTGAGAGAGAATTCTATATACTCGACGTACGTGAACGAATTCCCTATTATATACCTCCCGTCATGACTTCGGTCAAGCAATACGATGCGGGGGAACCGTTCGATATACGTCGAAGGTACTTGGCCAATGGAAGGTGAGAGTCATATCGCTTTGGCTAACTGCGACCTACCGAACCAGCGCCCATCATGATGTGACCCTCTAATTACTGGGTAAAATTTGGTCAATATCAATGCTCTTTGGTGATGTCGTGTGGATCATGCATGATTCTCTTATTGGTATCTTATGATGAGAATGCCTTTCTTGATTATTCCAAATAGGGAGCAAAGTACAAGTACCCCAAAAGGTACACCAAGTATGGATGGGTGATGCATGCAACATGGGGATATACATGTGATCCTAGGTGCACGTGGTGTGAAGTGTACATGGAGAAATTTCTACAAGTGTGTGAACATAAGAATAAGCATGGGATACATATAAGAAAGGGGAACATGAAAATATAGGGGGAAACATAAGCAAATATAGCATTCAAGAAAATAGAGTCAAGCCCACAAACAAAAGCACATATCCCCAACAGAGTCGCCACTATGTCCATCCCCGATCCTCACCGCGCGGTCGGGTAGCATGGAGGAAAGGATCCTTCGGGTGCCGCGCGTCCCTCTCGGGAGCGCTTCGGCCGGCGTCGTTTGAGATGTGGTGTAAAAATTTAGAGATATTCAGAGTCTCCAGTCTATTTTACTCAAAACAGACAAAAGAAAAAGGGGAAGCCACCTCGAAGGATGGCATCCAAAGACATACTGGTGCGTGCGAAACCAAGATGATTCGAGAAGGGTTCGGTGAAAGAGTTGGCGCTTGCGTTCAATTAAGAAGTAATATAATAAATACCAATTTTAACCCAAATTAACCCTAAGCATGCAACTAAGTGTGATTGAAACAATATGAAATCATGCAAGAATTATTCACCACACAAAGTTAAGGAAAAATCCCCCACAGGGGCAAAACCATTTGTATATTCACTATAATTTGTAAAAGACGGTTTACAATCGGATTACAATGAAATACAGGATGACTAAGAATTACCCTCGGGTATCGGATTCTGTAGTCGCGGCTGGAAGAAACCCTTTCCAGTAGGGGTGGCGGCTGGAACAATCCCTGTCCAGTAGGGCTGCAATAAAGAGGAAGAAGCGGTCCACTTCACAAAGAATTGAACATCAAAGATGTTCTAGGGTTACCAAATTTGACTCACAAATGTATGGAATTTGTGTGAATCAAGGGTATAAATCAATGGACTCAAATACCATGAAGACTTAAGAGTTATGGAACTCAGAAAATCATGTGTAAGCCTTAAGAAAACCAACTCCCCGATCGTGGTATAAATAAGAATTCATTTGCCTTAAAAAATCTCCACACGATTTGTTCATGGTTATCCAGGGCGGACCGGTCCGGGCCTGAGGCGGATCGGTCCGATAGCGGATCGGTTCGTTTTATTTGAAGCAGATTCGGTTCTCATTCGATCCAGGGTCCACTGGCCAATGCAAGGTGGACCGGTCCGGGACTAGGCGGATCGGTTCGCTCGCGGATCGGTTCTTTTTAATTAGAGGCAGACCGGTCCGGCTTCTGTAAATCCTGATTCCTTCTTGGAATTTCCTCCATCTTCAAAGGGCCATAACTTCTTCACCGTAGCTTGGATTGAGGTGCTGTTTCTTCCAGTATCTTTGTCGCGGCAAGCTCTTCAACTTCCCAGTTGACCTATTCTCCAGTCGGTGGCTATACAATTACCCAATTGCCCTTGAACATTCATATCGAGCCATATTTCACAGTTTTGACTTCACTTCCGTACCACTTGTATTTAGTTCCTAAAATCATGGAACTTGAAGTCGTTGCGGCCGATGTAGGACACATGATGGAGGAGCAGGATGCTTGATTCCCGGAATTCGGATTGGGGCCGTCACATGTGATCGAGCAGAGACGTGCCAAATGTAACGGCGTACGACATATAAAACATTAAGATAACGGACATGATAAAAATGTCCTTACATTCGGAGGCTTAGTTATGAAATGGGAAGGTGTTAGGAACCCATTCCGCCCTTTCGGTCTCTCATGAATATTTGCTATTTTCCTTCAGTTTCCCCCCGTGATATGTGTGCATGTGTATCTATAGAATGGAGGTTGTAATCCTCGACTTGTATCATGGAAAAGATAAAGCGAGTCATCTGTAGGAAGATATAAGGGTAATATTAGAAAAATAAGATTTACGCGATTACCCCTACGTTGATCGTTATAATGAAAGGATAACGCATGTGATAATACGTTATTAAGGACAAGTATATGGAATATATGGAAAATGGATTTAGAGAAGATGGAAAATGAGAGAAAAAGTGGGAAAAAGGGGACTCGAGTCTCGGGTTTTACCCCAAGACGCCTACATAGCCTATAAAGGCATCAAAGTCCACGTAGTTCGCATGCAAAATGAGGGGTGGGGGTTATCCCATAAATCCAAATGGGGAATATCTTATTTGTGAGTGTGTGTGTGTGTGTTAAAAAAGGGTTTTAGATTGTGAGAAAAGTGTGGAAAAAGTGTGAGAATCCGTACTTGGAATTTATGAGCAAACCCTCTTTTTCTTGTTTTTTTGGGTTTTATTTATATGAAAATAGGAGATGTGCAATAATAATAAATAAAAAGTATATTAGGATGTGTGAGATAATAAAAGTGCTAAATAAGAAAACAAGTTATTGAGAATTTAAGATAATTTAAGAGAGAGTTTGAGAAAGTTGGACCTTCTTGAAGATCTTGAGCTTGATCTTGAATGTTGGAGAGCAGCCCTTGAACTTGGATGATGATGGATAGTGCTATTTCACCAAGTTTGATGAAAAAGATGATGAAAAGTGGAAGTAAAAAGGGGATTTTGAAGTTGAAATCACGCTGCCTTCGAGAGAGGTTTCTAGGATTCGTTCTGAGAGATTTTTTATTAGATCTAGGCTCCTCTTGCAAATGAGGTGAAGGCCTCCTTTTATATGCCCAGGTGAGTGCCGATCGACATAGACCTGTTCCTGCCTATCGGAAGGTACCGATAGGCAGGGTCTGGAACCTGCCATTTGGCAGTGCGCTTTACGCTTTTTCGGAAAATCGGTCGCCGACGACAAACCATTGGTCAGAATCGTGCACTGGGCATACTGTTGGAAAGGTAATTCAGATACCTTAGAAATTCCTTAGACCACTCTCGGGTTCGGGAGTTGACGTTGGTTCAAACATGGATCGGAATCATTTGTCGTTCCACTAAATGGGGAATCGTTCGAATGCAAATGGATCGTTTGCCCGCATGGTAAGTCCGAATCGTGCATGGGTCAGACCATTAGAATGGTTAGGAGATCTACTTTGACATCCCAAAGAGTTTGAACCGATTTGGGGAGTTTACTTTGGTCAACCGGGATCCGAAAGCATTTGGTGACCTCTCGGAGTCAAACGGGTCGTTCGTCCGCATGGAAAGTCGGAATTGCGCATGAGGTGGACTGTTTGAAAGGGTATTCAGTTCCCTTTGAAGATCCATTCAGCCTCGATCAAGATGAAGAGATGACATAGGTCAAACAGAGCCCGAGAGCGCCCGATGGCCTCTTGGTCAAGTTTCATACGCAAACGGATCGTTCGTCTGCATGGTAAGTCGGAATCGTGCACGGGGTGGTCCGTTGGAAAGGGTATTTAGTGACCTTTGAAGATTCATTCAGTCTCGATCGAGATGAAGAGTTTGAATTTTGGGTCAAACTGAGCCGAGGAGTGCCTGGTGGCCTCCAGGTCAGTACTCGGGACATAAACTGGGTTTATGGTGATGAAGGGAGGTACTAAGGACCCAAGGAAAGTTAGGGGTAATAGAATGGGGTGTATATAGGTATATAAGCTTAAGTCTCTTTTCGTCTAAGAGTGAGAGTTCGTCATAGCAGCTCTGATGCCTATCTTATTCATTGACCCTTCTTTCAAGCAAGACATGTAGATAATGCACTTGTAGTTCCACGAGGAGAACTGCCTCCATTTCATAGACCAAAGAGAAAGGAGTAGACCCAGTGGGTGTTTTGATAAAGGCGCAGTATCCCTAGAGGGCGTACGAGATCCGATTGTCCCATTCTCTGCAGTTTTTGATCATCTTGCTAATGATGGTTTTGAGGCTCTTGTTGGCGACTTCGACAGTGCCACTAGTTTGGAGTCGGTAAGGAGAAGTATTATATGTATGACTTTCATATTTGTCCACCAGTTCTGTGACCTCGGCATGGAAGTGGAATCCATTATCTGATACTAAATCATGGGGAATCTTATATCGGCAAATGCTATTATTTCTGATAAACTTTGCCACTTTCTTTGCATATAGTACCGTGTATGACTCGACTTCAATCCATTTTATGAAGTAGTCAATAGTAACCAAGATGAACTCGTTCCCATTTAATGCTTTGGAAGTGACCTTCAATTTGATATCTATGCCATATATAGAGAAGGGTCAACGATAGGTCATCTTGTACAATTCTCGGGGAGGCAAGTACTAGAGGTTGGTAAATTATTGGAAGTTGAGGCATCTCCGAACATAGGCAATGTAGTGTTGAACCATGGTAGTCCAATAGTACCCTTGAGGATGATTTTCTTGGAAAGCATATGACCTTTCGTGTGGAACCGCATTCCTCGCTGTGGATTTTATGTACCATTCCTTCTGGATCAGCCCCTGCAATGCATGCAAATGGGTTCCATAGAAGTTTCTCTTGAAAAGTTCTTGGTCACAGATGATCTACTAGGCAACTAGTTTGTGAAGGGTCACATGGTCTTTCTTTTCTGCATCACAAGGATACCTACTATGTTTTAAGAGGTGCCAAATATCATAGTACCATCATCTGACCGTGTAAGGATCTTCTATAATGATGAGATTATTGTGGCAACAATATGTGGGAATAACTTATTTCTGATGCAGGAAAGTGGCCATTATTGTTCCTTCAGGCATATCGACAATGGAGGCCAGGGTTGCAAGGGAAATCAACTAGGTTGTTCTTTAAGAGAGAAAGGTAATGGAAGGTGACACTTTTGAACTGGGAGGCAGTCTCTTCTAGGTGGGCAAGGAAGGGTAAGCGCTTCTCATCTTTTACTTTCCATTATTTGATAATTTATTCAATAATGAGGACAGAGTCCTCACAAATGTACAGGTGTTTAATGCCTTTCAAAAGGGCGATCTTGAGGCCTATTGATCATTCTGTAATACCCCGTATTTTTATGCTATATTAATTTGGGGATTTATTAAATTTAATGTGAGTTAATTATTTAATAAAAAAATCCGGAAATTAATTATGTTATAATTACTAACGTGACAAGAGTTAGTAATTATTGGGAATATATTATTTGTTGCATATTATTGGATGAGTATAGTAATATATGAGACTTATTTTTATAATATTGTCACATGTGAATAAAATGACAATTATGGAAATTTAAGTCGGGACGCGCCTGTGTCGCGTCGGGAATAAATGTTGATTAATAAAAGTGAATATTTTATAAGTTGTTCGTATGGTCGTTTTGAGTGCGCCAATGCGTCCGGAAGGGTCGAGATAGTCAGAAAAGTGTACCCGGGGGTTTAGTTTGGGTCTCGGGGCATTTTTAAGCCTAATTAGTACCCCGGGAGGGCGTTTTGGACATTTCGCAATTATGGGTAATTAAATCCACGAAATTCTAAGGGTTATATCAGATATCTAAGGTTGTCTTATAGGGTTAGAACAACCAAAGACAAGTGACGACCATAGGAGAGGGAAGGAGAGAGCTTCCAAGGCAATCCAAGGCCCAAAAGCCATCCGTTTGCACCGCCACCACCACCAACGCGTAAATCCCGCGACGGGCTACGCAACCACACCAAAATCATCTGCAAATCAGAACACAAAAAAAAATCCCAGGCAAGTGTTTATCTTGCTTATTTCTTTGGTGCATCTTTCATATTAGTTTAGGAGTAATTAGAATGAGTTTTTATGGAAAAAAACCAAGAATTTGAGATAGGAATCGCATGTAGTTATGGTTTAAATGATAATTCTGGAAACCCTTGCCATGTAGAGGAATTACCCACGAAATTATGATGTTTATAAGAAGAAATTTCTAGAAATACTTGTTAGAACCATGTTTAAGAGGATTCTAGGGTTCTTGATAATTATGATAATTTTTGGACTGTTAATCCATGTATAATGATAGAAATCCACATGCTTTACGTTGGAAATACCTAATATGGAGATATAATGTTAGTAGTACGAATCTTTGGACGTTTGGGATTGAAAAATATGGATTTGGTGAAGGATAGAAGATGAAACCCGTAACTTCAATTCTGCAGATTTCGCAGACCTGCTTGATCGATCGATCGAGCCCCGAGCTTCGATCGATCGAAGGTTCGATCGATCGAGCACCAGACCTCGATCGATCGACCCCTCCTGGCAGAATCCTATTTCCCTTTTTAAATGAGTTAAATTCAATTTATCATGAGATAATTCTTGGACATCCTTAATAAAATGTATTGGGAGTTTGGAAGACCAGTAGGACATATGAAAAATGTTGGGGTCTTTAATGTGAGACGAGAATTATATTTTTAGGATAATTACATAAAGGACGATGAAATCTTGTATTAAAGGGAGAGATTACGTAAAAGTGATTACGATGGAAAATAGATGAATACCTAGTGAATTTTATACTTGGGAGGATAGAATCCATGAGCGTTATGTAGTAAGTGGAATAGTTCCTCAAATTAAAGTAAGATGTGAACGGTTATACGTGATAACTAAATAATGAGAAATAAATATAAATGTCGTAATTATGGGATTTGAGAATATGCCCAATATTGATATGGTAATATTAGAATAGTTATATGATTGTGTATGCATATGCTATCTATGTGTGAAAAACATGCCCACGCTACTTGCTATCCTTGAGGTTGCCGCGCTGGGACGATCTTATCCTGTGTTGCCTTGTGGGGGATATTGACTTGTACCCTAGAAGATAGATATCCTTGGTACAGGCTATCAGAATGATTGTTCGGACGGTCCTAAGAGACGCGGGTATGTGGTTTCCTCTTAGAGACTTGGAATCTATGCTTCGCCTCATATTGTTTGTGTATAGGTATCCTTGGTACAGGGTATCGCAGTGATAGTTCGGACGGTCCTAAGAGATGCAGACATATGCCATCCTCTTAGAGACTTGGAATCTATTCTTCACCTCAATATTGTTTGAGTATGTGTTAATACAGTTCGAGAGTGATTCCGAATTTGTATTTCCCTTAGTACGAGTGATACGGGGATTGGATAGTAGAGTATGCCCGCACCATAGTTTTTTTTATTTGGGGTGCTGTTATGATATATATATATTTTACGAGTAGTTAATATATATATGAAATTATGAAATCTGGGACTGCCTACTGTGATTTGATATGTAGGACATGGTTGATGACTCAAATTGTAAATACTTGTTTTGAGAAAGTATAATATGACACTAGAAAACTTTGTTGATTAATAAAGTTAAAATGAGACCTTTGGTTACTAATTGAAATATCCTTTTCAAACAATTGAATCGTTAAATTTTGAATCCTGCGAATAACTTAAGATAAGTTAAACCATTGGGAAAGGATAGCGTGATATATGATGAGATAGACCACTGGGAAGGTTAGTGTGATAAGTGTGCACATTAGAAGAGAGGTGAGAATTTCTCAAGAGAGTGTCGCACTAATATGTTGTTGCATTGGCCTGTATCAATTTAAATACTTGCTAAACAATTTTTAAAATCATATACACTATCGGGCTCTGACCCGTTTTTCTCTCTCTCTCTCTCTCTCTTGTATATATATGTATGTATTACAGGTGCCCAGCCACAGAGGCGTCTTACTTAGGATCCTTTGGAAGGAACGTGCTGCAGCTTAGGTGGGAGTTGCAGGCCTGTTGTTTAGACGACTTCATCCATTTGATTCTACTCCTAGTTCAGTTTTATCCAGCAGGGGCATGTTCCACCCTCTTTCTATTATTTGGTTGATATTGTCAGAGATTGTAATTTTTACTTTCAGTACCTTTATTTCGGGATTTATTACTGTCAGGATGTTTTTCCTTTAGTGTTGTAAATGTTGGGATTTATTATTGATGATTAAATTTGTGTATGTTCAATTCTATTTTTATTCTTAATGTGTGACTCTTTATATGTTAATGGTTTAAGGTTTTATAACTAGATTTAATAAAATGAGAATAAGGTTTTAAATGGTTTTGACACTTAGCTTAATTATTTAGGGTGTTTAATTTGGAAAAAGTTATTTTTACGACAGTGATGCTAAGGAATGAACCAACTGTTCACCTTGATTTTAATTTAATAAAGGAGTGATCGCCATGTTGTTGGTGTAACATAAGTCCAGCTTAATAGGAATGGGTGTGGGGGAGTCATCAAGGACAATCAGGAGTATTCCAATATCACACCCTTTCTTATTGGCAGCTCTGTTAAAGAACATCTACCATCTGAGATCCTTCTGTGAGTTGTAGAGAATGTCTTCATTTGGTAATTTAGAGACCCAAACATCGATTCCTTCCATGGGGTAATCAACAAGGTAGTCAGAGATGTCCCTCCTTTTTATGGATTTCTTCGTGACATACACAATATTGAACTCGACTAAAAGCATCGACCATCAGGACATTCGGTTTAATAAATAGGATTTTTCTAGTAGGTACTTTACGTGATCCATTCGGGATACTAGTCTGATGGGAAAAATAAGAATATAATGTCATAATTTCTGCCTGACCCAGACTAAGGCGACAAATGCTTTCTCCAAAGCAGTGTAATTGAATTCATAAGAGACCAATTTTCTACTAACGTAATAGATGGATCTTTCCTTTCGGGACTCTTCAATGTATTGGGGCAATAAATCCCCTACTGTAGTATCTATAACAATCAAGTATAGGAGGAGGGGGAGACCTTGCTGCGGAGGCATGAGCACTGGAAGTCGGGTGAGGTATCACTTGATTTTGTCAAAGGCTTCTTGGCAAACCTTATCCCAGACCTTGGTTGAATACTTTAAAAGAAGTTTAATAATAGGTTCATAAATAAAGTTTAGTTGACGGATGAACCAACGGATGTATTGCAGTTGACCTAGGAATCCCCGTACTTCCTTCTCCATCTGAGGTGATGGCATTTCGAGTATGGCTTTCATATTGGTGAGGTCCACTTTAATTCATTTGTCACTAATAATAAATCATAAGAGTTTCCCCCTAGTGATACTGAAGACACACTTTTGTGGGTTAAGCCGCATCTGGTACTATCGCAGTCGCTCAAAGAATTTCAAAGGGCGAGGATGTAACCTTCATGAGTATTGGACTTGATAATCATGTTATCAACAAAAACCTCAACCTCTTCATTAGTAAGGTCATGCATGATATTTGTAGTAGCTCTTTGGTAGGTAGCCTTGAAAATTTTGAGTCTCAATGGTATGAAAGTGTAATAAAAATTTCCCCAAGGGGTGAGGAAGAAAATTTTCTCTTAGTGGTCAGGGTGCATCTTATTCTGGTTATAACCGAAAAATTCGTCGACAAATGATTTAAGGATGCTTCCTTTCCTATCGTTTTTAGCACAAGGACGATGTTGGCAAGACATGTGGGTGTTCGACTATGCGAATGAAAGCCACATTCAACTGTTTAATTACCTATTTTTTTAACTTTGATGGACCATTCCATTTGGAGTTTCCTCAACATCTACTTGACTGGTTTGCATTCTAGGAGTCGATATCTTATGATGAGCTATCTCTAGGTCAATCCTAGGCATGTCGTCATAGGACCATGTGAAGACGTCCATGAATCAAGAGTTCTTCAAATTGTGCTCGCTCTTGCTTGTTAAAGGTGGATCCTATCCTAATCTCACACTGATAGTTACTAGAACTAAGGTTAATAATAACAGTCGCATCATCATTACTTTGAATGCAGTTGTGTTGTTTATTATTTTCCTTATTGAGATCAGTTAGGAATTGTTCATTTACAAACTCATTATTATCAAAAGTTTGATTTGAATAAATGAAATTAATGTAGGGCACATCAAGATACTCAAAATCTTCATTTATTTCATTTTCAGGGAAAATAGCGTTAAGAACCTTGTCAAAAGTGGCCTCAGTTACATCTACATCAGGAAAAGGAGAAATAAAAATACGTGTAGAGATTTCTTGAATAGGATAAATGACAAAGTTTGGCTGAGCTTGAGCAGACTTGACTAGGATGGCATGCCAATTTAGGAGAGGTACATCAACTGTTATGATCTGGGCGGACGGACCCGATGGTTCAACATCTAGGAGGATCATGCAGAGACTCAGCCCCATTATTTGTTGGTACAAGGATTCCTCGGAGTCTCTTTCTTTGGAGTTCTCAGTGATTGCCATGGTTTCCTTGGTAAGAGGTTTCACTTCATGTTTCCAATCTTCGCCCCAATTACTATTGTCTTGAAAAAATATCTTCATCCCCGAGTTCATCTTCTTGTCTATTCGGTTATATCACATCTCAGAGAATCCATGAAAGGATAAGTTTGCATGCTCCTTGAAAATTTTTCCATTCAAAGAGTCCCCAAAATATTATTTTCATCCTTTAGGATTTTTTCGGTCGTATTAGGCGAAATGCTTTGAGTTCAGCTGGTGAAGGTTTATAGCCTTGACCACATGGGGGAAATGCTTCTTTCAAGACTATAGGCTCAAGGATTCCTTATTAGAATTATCCTAGACCCATTCTGGGCATGAAGCGCATGTTCTTGAACATTTGAATTACATTGACATTGCCATGAGGGTTGTACTGAAGACAAACCTGATCTTTAAAATTGTCCCTTACTGAGACAGGGAGTGGATCGATCTTAAAATTGGAGAGGCGCATGTCATTGGTCCCATGCTGAATCTCCAATACTAGGTTGCTGGTGATGGCACTATCTGAACTGTCGTCATCGCCTAGGATGGTGAGGACTTGGATTTTAGCAAATAACTTTAGTTTTTGATGAAGAGAAAATGATTCTCTTGTGATGTTGTGGATCTATGGACAACCAAGGAGTAGATTGAAGCAAGAAGGTATGTCGATAACTGGGAATTCCATCAAAAGGTTGATAGGGCCAACCCCTAGTGTAAGCTCAATGGAACCCATCACTTCTTGACGAGTGTTGTCATAAGAATGCACAATGGTTCATGTGGGAGTGAGATCAATGATTTTTAATCAATAGTTGAAGGTTCTGAGCAGATAAACATTGAGAGTGGATCCATTATGAATAATTGGTAGTGGGACTTTTTTCCCAAAACTTCGACGAAGATGTTGAGAGCATAATTGTGAGCAGGACCAAAATTTTGGATTTCTTCTTTTGAAAAAGATATGAGTTTGGCCACGATGTCCCTGCATTCCTTGGACATCGATTTGAAGGTTGTCAATTTTGGTGCTAAGTTAGTCTAGGGTGGCCATCAGATCTGGCTGAACATTTGGTGTTTGGTCGGTGTTCTCCATTAATATCTTGTGGAGGTACATTCCAAATTCGATTGAGGTAGAAAAAGAAGTAGTGAAGCTTCAGGGCAGTTAAATGGAAGGCCAAAGATAATAGGGAGCCAATTCAAAGTCGAGTATGCAATCGACCTGATATGGGTAAATGATTTGGATTTATTTTTGGAAGAAGAAAGGAGTATTTTTGGTATTTTGGAAAAAGTAGAAAAAATGTCTTTTTATATTTTGGTTTTTGAAATGGAGGGGAAGGGGGGAGAAGTCTCAGTTGATTATTATTATTAGGATTTTAATTTTATTATATTTTCCTAAATGTAGGAAAAAATATCAAACGGGACTGAAGCCTAGAAAAAATAGGGTTTAAAATATAAGACACGGTTTGATTTGTTTCTAGGCTCATGAATAGAGTTCTGTTTAAAAAATGGGCGAAATAGCATAAAAATTCGGGAGGTATGCTGACCCGAAATTTCCGCAAAGTTTTTTATGGTAACTGATAAACTAATTATGATTTCCCTTAGGTTAACGCCTATATGAGGTTTATGAACATAGTGGGTTAGTGTAAGGGTTCCCCCCTTTGGCATGACTTCTATGATATACCTCTTGCCTATAAGGGAAATCTTTAATCGGTATGTATGGACAAGCCATTTTCTATACCCGAGTGTACGTGAATTGCCTCAGAATCTACCATATGAGGATAGTACGTGTGAGAGTGAATTCGATGTACTCGATGTATGTTAACGAGTTCCCTGCAATATACCTATCGTCACGAGTTCAGTCAAGTGGTACGATGCGGGGGGAATTGTTCGATATACATCAAAGGTGCGAGGCCAATGCAAGGTGAGAATCATATTTTTTATGTTAACCACGCCCTAGGGACGCCGACACCCATCACGAAGTCACCACCCAGTATGGGAAAAAAATTTGGTTAACATTGCCATGCTCTAGTGACGTAGTGTGCAAAATGCACGAGTTTTAATTAGTATCTTACGGAGAGATTTTTATTTGCATGCCAAGTAAGTGGAGTAATAACACTAAGAGGGAGAATGTACAAGTATTATGAAGATTAAAGCTAGCATGGAGCATGAAAACCATATTAAGTATGGCTATAGATAACCTTGTGAATATATATATACATATAAGTGAGTGTGAGAGTGACATGGGAGGAGTGTAAGTGATCATGTGAATATACACAAGTGAAGATGTGTGCAAGTGAGCCTAATCATGAATCAACTACAAGTGTTGTGTGAGATGTGCAAGTGAGCATATATACGAGAGTGTGAAGTGGGGGTGTGTTCTAGTGAATCTAAGCATGGATAATCTACAAGTGGAGAGTGGGACATGCAAGTAAAGGTAAAAGTATGTACAAGTGTGGGTGAGTGAAGTGATCATGGAGAATATATACAAGTGTGTGAAGTGAGCATGTACAAGTGAGTGAAGATTTATATATACATGCGAAGAAAGCATGGTAGATATAAGGATGAGATAAATATACAAGAAGTAAGTAAAGGAGTTAAGGGAACATGAAAGTGGGAGCATATGTACACACGTAGAAAAATTAGGAGAGCAAAGAATAACACCCATGTAGATATATAGTCTAATCCTCTAAAAGATCCCCAGTAGAGTCGCCACTATGACCATCCGGGGTTGAATTCCTTCACGCGCGTAGCTCAGGCCCCTTCGATTGTCGGATGGTGGGGAGGAAGAAGGAAGGAAAGAAGGTTTGTTCCCCGCTATCTCTCTTCTCTTTTTCGTGGTCCAGTCTTGGATATAAAATTAGCCATCGTCAAATCAGGTAACATGAAGAGATAGAGTTCCCAACCTATTTTTCTCAAAACAAGTAAAAGAATGTCGCCTACTCAAGAGAACGACATCAAATTCAAACTGATGTATGCGAAACCAAATAGTTCAAATGTCTAGGGACTAATTTATGAAATGGGAAGATGTTAGGTATCCATTCCGTCCTTTTAGTCTCTCATGTGCTAATGTTAAACCTATCCTTTTTAACTCCATTAGATGTGTATAATATAAGTAATGGGAGAATGGACTCATCCAACTCCCATCATGGAAGAGATAGAGCGGACTCACCCATAGGAGTGTTACCAAAAATAATGATAAAAAATATGATGTAAGTGTTCTCCGAATCACAAATCGATATGAAAGAGATTATGTGCACATTGGATGAGACACAAGTATGTAGGCGTGTAAAGCTCAGAAAATAGATATAATAATATAGAAAATATATATAAAATAAAAAAGGTAGGACTGTAATCTCGGGATTGTCTCAAGACACCTACATAGCCCAAGGGGCATCAAAGTCCACGTTGTTCAAAAATAGCATAGGTGTGGGGTTCAACCCATAAATTCAAATGTGGGACTCCTCTTATGTGTATGTGAAGAAAATTTGTTTTAAGAGTGAAGATGTAAAAATGGAAGTCCCACTTTTGGAGTTTAAGAATAAAGCGTCTTTTTGTCTTTTTTGGTGTTTTTATGAAAATTGGTTATTTTCTATACTATTAATAAGGACTAAATATTAGTGAATGTGATATAATGAAACAAAAACACAAAATAGAAATAAGATGAATAACATTGAAATGGATAAACTAGAGAAATGGGTTGAGATATGGACCTCCTTATGGATGCTTGTTACTGACTTTGGAATGTAAGAGTGATGATTTTGAAGTGGTATGGAAGTGATGTAGAGAGGTGAGGTGAATTATAAATAGGGGTAAGGTGGTGAGGTAAGAGAATGTGGAAAAATGGACTTTTTAGGAAAGGAAAAGGCTTCGATTATGAGGAGAATGTTCTCTGATTTTCTGTGAGGGGTCCAAGGTCTTCTGGTAGGGTGAGGTAATGGCCCTTTTTATAGGAGCCAAGGAAGGTGTGGGTTAGTATAAGGCCTGCCTTGATAGGTAAGGAAAAGTACGACCGTCCATTGGAAAGGGGATTCAGTTCCCTTTAAAGATTCATTGAACTTTACTTAAGCTGGAGAGTTGATCGGAGTTAAACGGGGCTCGGGAGCACCTGGTGACATCCAGACCAATACTCGAAGTATAACCTATGGTTTTGGTGAATAGATGAGTGCTAGGGACTTAAGGAGGTTTTTAGAGGGGTTCTATGATGGTGTGTCTATAGACATCAATATAAATGAGACCTCTTTTGATAAGGTTCTCAATGTAGTATTGCCTGAGAATGAAATAAAAGATATTTTGAGTATCTTGTTTTTATTTACATTAATTGCATTGGTTTTTATCAACCAATTGATGATAATGATTTTTTAAATGAATAACTCTTAACCGATCTCAATAAGAAAAATAATAAGCAACATAACAACTTTCAAACTAATGATGATGAGATTGTTGTTATTAACCTCGGTTCTAGTAGCTATATACGCGAGATTAGAATAGGGTCCACCCTCAATGAGCATGAGCGGACACAATTCAAAGAGATTTTAAAAGAGTTCATGGACATTTTTTGCATTGTCTTATGATGACATGTTCGGCATTGACCCAGAGATATCTCAATACGAGATCCCCATGTTCCCACAAAGCAAACTTGTCAAGCAAAAACCGAGGAAGCTCTGAACTGAATAGTCGTTTAAGGTCAGAGACGAAGTAATCAAATAGATGAACCTATTTGCATGGTTTAATTCTCTATATGGCTTGGAAATATTATCCCCATGCCGAAATTGGGACGAAAATTCCGCACATGCATTGACTATTGGTATCTGAACAAAGCATCCCAAAGTATGATTACCATCTGCCCAATATTGACATGATCGTAGACAATACAACTAACTGCACCCTCAAGTAATTTGTCGATGGATTTTCCAGCTACAACCAGATTAAGATGCACCCTAACCATTAAGCGAAAATTACCTTCATCACCCACTGAGGAAACTTTTGCTACACCATCATGCTGCTTGGACTCAAGAATGTCGGGGCTACCTACCAAAGGGGCGCTATAACCATCCTGCAGGATCTCATTCACAAATAAGTCTAGCTCTGTGTTGTGACATGATCATCAAGTCCAAAACTTGGGAAGTTCACATCCCCCCCCTAAGGAAATTCTTTGAATGTTTGAGATAGTACAAGAAGCGGATCAACCCACAAAAGTGTGTCTTCGACATCACTAGAGGGAAGCACCTTGGATTCTTGGTCATTGAGAAAGGAATTGAAGCATACCTCACAAAACTGCAGGCCATAGTCGAGATTCCACCACCCCTAACGGCGAAAGAAGTACGAGGATTCCTGGGTAAGTTGCAATTTAGCAGTCGGTTCATCAACTAATTGACCTCTATCTAAGAACCCATTTTCAAAGTTCTTTTGAAAGACTCAACTCAAGTTTGGAATGAGGTGTGCTAATAAGCCTTTAACCAGATCAACCGATGCCTCACCCGACCTACGATTCTCATGAACCACACTATATCTTTGACTCATTTGAGTCTACATTATATAGAAATTCATCTAGTTTAAAAATAGAGACAAAATTTGAGTCACCCATAGTACCATTACATCTTCAAGCTCTTCAAGTCTACATCAACAAGGAGCAGAATGGTGCTCAATGTAATGACCCCACTTATATATATATATATATATATATATATATATATATATATATATATATATATATATATATATATATATAAAGTTCGTTTTTATACTCATGTGTTACTTATTATCTTATATATGTTGTATTATCAAATATGTGGTATTATTGGCTATCAATATAAGAAACCCCATTTTTAAATACAAAGAATCAACCGTAAATTGGATCAAATCGAAGTCTTGTGACATATCTTAAGGTAAATAATAAGTTTTGGGGTAGAAAATATAATTTTATTAAACTTTAGGGACTAAAATAAAATATAAAAAGGGCTCTTTTGTAAATAAAATATTTTCAAGGACCTCTAAGAAATATTGAAAATATAGAGTGTGAAATTACCAAAATACCCTTCATGTGTAAAATGACCCTTATACCCTTATCACCTTTCCTCCACATGTTGGTCACCTCCACCTTACACGTGTCGTCTCTAGAGAGAAAGTCATAACACTTGTCATCATTTGGTGATATTAACACTGCAAGACCACTCCAGAATGCGACACCTCGGCATTGAATCACCATTGCAAAAAGGCTAGTGATTAGACACGTGTCAACATCGTAATACTTTTGGAGACCTATAAATAGGGCCTTAGGGTTCATGTGAACCTCACGCCAATTCCTTGAGAATTATAGTAAGAAAGAGTGATAGAAAGCTTGGGAAATATCTTAAGAAGGAGTTCTATAATTTCGAAGAAAGAATTCATTTCGTAGGTATGATTTTATTTAAATGTTATAATGCATTTTTGTAGTTTCAATTTTGTATTTTATTGATTTACTTAGTAGTTATGCTGGAAAAATACACTAAAGACTTCACTAATCAAAAGTTAAAATTTGAAAACTATTTAAATTGATTTTATTTTCAAAGTATGTCAACTTGTTTGAAAATATATATATGCTTTTTAAAATGATTTTTGTAAGCAATTGCTTGTTATTATGGAATCTCATTTAAGTAATTCCAAAGTGAGTCCCGGTGAAATTCTGTCAGTTGAGATGGTATTTAAGTGGTGCCCCTGTGACCCTTCATCTCTATTGGGAATAAATTCAGAAATATTCTGTCTAGATGAGATGGTATTTAAGTGGTGCCCTTATGACCCTCACCTCTACTGGGAAGCGACTGATTAGGAAGAACTATGAATTGAATTCTTTAAATACGATGAATGAATATTAAAAATTGAGAAAATGGTTTTAATAACATTTTTCAGGAAGTTATTTTAGGATTAAAACACAATATTTAGAATTGGGCTTCATTTAGAATACGTAATTAAACCTTTATTGTATTTATTAGATTAACGTGTGATCCAAGACTCAATATTTGTATTTTCGAGCCTCTATTTTAGGTGAGTACTACATGTCATTTCTTGCACATTTCAAATATATGATATTATGTAAAACTATGTATTTTGTGAATTGTTTTTATTCTCAAAATGCATCGGATACCGATGATTGATTCATTTATGATATGTTTATATCTCTCTATATAGACATACTGATTGAAATGAGTATGGAAAATGAGATTGAATATTGGAAATAAGATTTGGCCTAAGGGACCTCTCTTACTGACTAACCTTCCCAGCTGGGTTATCGCTTGTGTGCCCTAAATAAGGCGTTGTGATAAACTAGTTCGATTGACCATCAACTATCGGCGTATAATACGGTTAAAGAACACGGTATTAGAGTGTACTTAAATGATTTGATTGAAAGAAAAAGATATCACATTTTTGTTGCATTGTTCTTATTTTTCGCTATCCAGTTGTGATATATATACTATCATTTCAAAATATATATCTATTTATTGCAAGTTCCTATCGATATATGTATATGCCTTCTTTTTTGACTTGAATAGGTATCTATTTTCTGAAAACCTTGGAATGTCAGGAGATTAAATCTTATTCATATTTTAGTTTACGTTGTATAAATAACGATTTTTCAGGAAATAATTAGACTGGAAGATTGTGTGTAGAAGGACTATGTTGAAGATTTAGCTTAAGGAGCACTTTTGTTATACTTTTAAAAATAACGTTTGTTTTTATGAGATAAAGCATGTTTTTCTCTTCAGTAATAGGTTTTTAAATTTTGGCATAAGTTGTAATTCGTTCATGCTTTTAATATATATGAAGTTTCCTTTTAGAAAGCTCTGATGACGTAATTCCATTCTTTCAATAGTTTACGATTCATGACCATGTGAATGTATTTCAGTTGCATTTAATTTATGAAATATTTTAAGGCCAGAACATTGAATGCCTTGGTGGCATGTCGAGAAGACACTCATTCCCTACTACTATTGGGTTGGGGTCGTGACAGAGCTGGTATCAGAGCATAGGTTATGAACCCGTAGACTACTGAACATAGGTTTCGAACGTTATAGATTTCATGTTTCCATCCTAGGAGATAGTATGAAATATTTAATTTATGTGATAACCCTCCCTATGTGTTATATTATTTATAACTGGTCTTTTAGTTTTCAATCTTGATATAGTATAGTAGATCTTACGTTTTGCCATGACTGTAGAAAATGACCAAGAGAAGATCATCTATGGGAACTAGTGATTCGAGTATTGAAGGACTGGAAGGTGCATACAAGGCGATTGAAAGTCTAGCAAAGATTATGGAGCATCAGGTGAATAATGGAGTACCAAGGAATCCTGAACTAAGTAAATGAACTATTGAACAGTTCAAGAAGTTGATTCGTCCATCTTTTCAAGGTACTCCTAACCCCACGTAAGCAGAAAGTTGGGTGATGAAAATAGAAAAGATACTCGATGCTCTTAAGTGTACTGATGAACAAAGAGTTTCATTTGTAACATGTATGTTAGAAGGTGAAGCCGAACATTGGTGGAGAATGACTAAGAGAATATACGAGGAAAGGAATAATCCCATAGGTTGGAATGACTTCTTAGTGATATTCTACGAGAAATACTTTCCTGAAATGGTACAAGACCAAAAAACAGCCAACTTCATGAGTTTAGTTCAAGGAAATACGATGGTTAGTCAATACGAGGTGATGTTTACTGGGTTATCCCATTTTGCACGTCATGTTGTGATAACTGATGTTTTAAAGGTCAAGAAGTTTGAACGTGGGTTAAGGTTCAATATTCCTAGTTGAATTTCCATCCTGAAGTTGACATCATATACAGACGTGGTGACTAGAGCAACGATAACTGATAAGGATAGTGAAGAATATAATCAGATTAGAGAAGGGAAGAGGAAGTTTGGGGAACAAAGAGGAAGGAACCCCAATAATAAACCCTTTAGGACTATACCCAATAGAGGGCGACCTTTTGTGAACAAACCCTTTAATGTTGATAGATGCCAATGATGTGATAATATTCATAGAGGGCAACCATGTTACCTAGAAACAGGAAATTGCTTTGGGTGTGGCCAAAAGGGACATAAAATGAGAGATTTCCCTAACAAAGGGAAGGTGCCAACAAAGACTTTTAATGATAATAAGGATCATGGCAAACAAGGTAGAATTTTTAATCTTTCAGATGCAAAGGCTTCTAATGCAGTAGTGTTAGGTACACTTTCTATATGTGCATAACCTTTTCAAGTTTTAGTAGATCCTGGTTCTACCCATTCATTTGTGTCTTTATGTTTTGTTAATATCTTTCCTAATATTCCTGAACCCTTGAATCATAACATACATGTTTCTACTCCTTCTGGTGATTTATTGACGGGTACATTAGTATATAAATATTTCCCTATAGATGTCAGCAGTCATAAACTATTTATCGATTTGATAGTTTTAGACATAAGAGATTTTGAAGTCATTTTGGGGATGGATTGGTTAGCATCATATCATGATAATGTAGATTGTTTTCAGAAGAGAGTTACTTTCCAAATTCCTAACCAACCAAAATTCAATTTTGAAGGAACTGGCATTCTATCTCCCATGTGTATTATCTCTGCAATGCAAGCCTATAGTTTTCTTAAGAAAGGATGTCAAGGATTTCTTTCAAGTATTATTGATTTTGAAAATAAAGGAGCCTAGTTTAGAAGATATCCCTATAGCTAAACATTTTCCATATGTTTTTTGGATGATTTACCCAGTCTAACTTCTAGTAGAGAAATCGAGTTTACGATTGATCTTATTCTAGGAGCTAAACTAATATCAAAATCACCGTATCGCATGGCAACTTTAGAATTAAGGGAATTAAAAGTTCAATTACAAGATCTATTAGACAAGGGTTTTATTAGACCAAGTATATCCCCTTGGGTTTCTCCAGTGTTATTTGTTAAAAAGAAGGATGGGACGATGAGGTTATATATAGATTATCGTGAATTGAACAAGGTAACCATTAAGAATAAATACCGCCTACCTCGTATAGATGATTTGTTTGATCAACTACAAGGTGCGCAAGTATTTTCTAAGATTGACCTTAGGCCAGGATATCACCAATTAAAGATTAAGGAAGATGATATTTCGAAATCAGCTTTTTGTACTAGATATGGCCACTATGAATTTCTTGTGATGCCATTTGGACTTACTAATGCACCATCCATTTTTATGGATATGATTAATAGAATGTTTAGGAAATATTTGGATCAATGTGTGGTTGTTTTCATTGATGACATCCTTATTTATTCTAAGAGTATTGAAGAACACACGAAGCATTTAGAGATAGTATTACAAATCCTTAGGAAGGTGAAATTATATGCAAAATTAAATAAGTGTGAGGTTTGATTGCCTAGGGTTTCTTTTCTAGGACATGTCATTTATAAGGAGTGAGTGTCGATTGACCCTAAAAAGATCGAGGCTATACTAGATTGGCCTAGACCATCTAATATAATAGAGATTTATAGTTTCTTTGGATTAAGAGGTTATTATCGAAGATTTATTGAAGGGTTTTCTAGCATTGCCAAACCTCTATCTAGGTTAACACAAAAGAAGGTAAAATATGAATGGTCCAAGGAAGTTGAGAATAGTTTTGAAGAACTTAAGAATCGATTAGTAACTGCCCAAATTTTGACTATTCCTTCAGGGACATGAGGATTGGTGATTTATAGTGATGCTTCAAAAAATGGTTTGGGATGTGTGCTAATGCAAAATTGAAAAGTAGTATCTTATGCCTCGAGACAATTAAAACTACATGACCAGAATTATCCAACCCATGGCTTATAATTAGCTGCTGTAATTTTTGCTCCTAAGATTTGGAGGCACTATTGATATGGTGAGACTTGTGAGATTTATACCGATCAGAAGAGTTTAAAATATATATTTACTGAAAAAGAATTGAACATGAGACAAAGGAGGTGGTTAGAATTGATGAAGGGTTATGATTTAAATATTCATTATCACCCAGGGAAAGAAAATGTAGTAGCTGATGCTTTAAGTAGGAAGTCTATAACAAATTTAGAATGTCTCATTACAAATCAGGAACCTTTGTTAAGGGATTTGAGAAGTATAAAAATAGATGTATGTATTTATAGCAAAGGAGGAATAATCACAACCTTACAAGTACAACCCACGTTGATGGAAATGAACAAAATTGCACAAGTAAATGACCCACAACTGAAGAAGATCAAAGAAGAGGTTATTGAAGGGAAGAGAATTGAATTTGCGATACGATATGCTATATTGAGGTTTGGAAATAGAGTGTGTGTTCCACGTAATGCCCAACTAAAGAGTCAAATTTTGGAGGAAACTTATTGCTCGAGATTTACGTTTTCTCCTGGAAATACCAAGATGTATAGAGATATTCGAGAAGTGTTTTGGTGGAACAATGTGAAAAGGTAGATAGCAGAATTTGCATCTCACTGTTTGGTTTGTCAACAAGTAAAAGATGAACATCAGAAACCATCGGGATTATTACAACATCTACCTATCCTTGAATGGAAATGGGAAGATATTACCCTAGATTTTGTGATAGGTTTACCAAGGAGTTCAAATGGTAATGATTCTATTTGGGTAATTATTGATATGTTAACTAAATCTGCTCATTTTCTTGCCATTAAGATTACCCATTCATTAGAAAAGTTATCCAAGTTGTATGTGTGAGAAATAATTATGCTTTATGGAACCCCAATTTTAATTATTTCTGATCGTGAGCCTAGATTCGTTTCTCGCTTTTGGAAAAGCCTACAAGCAGCCATGGGAACAAAATTGAATTTCAGCACCACTTTTCATCCTCAAACAGATGGACAATCTAAGAGAACCATTCAAACCTTAGAGGATATGCTTAGGGTCTATGTACTTGATTTTAAGGGTAATTGGGATGATCATTTACCATTGGTGGATTTTGCCAATAATAATAGTCATAAAGAAAGTATTCAAATGGCTCCATATGAAGCACTATATGGTAGAAGGTGTCATTTTCCCGCATGTTGGGTAGAAGTTGGAGAAAGAAAATTGTTAGGACCAGAATTGATTCACATCACAACAGAGAAAGTGAAGCTGATACAAGACCGACTTCGAATCACTAAAAGCCGTCAAAAGAGTTATTTTGACAATCGACACCAACAATTAGAATTCTAAAGAGGACATTACGTGTTCTTGTGAGTATCGCCTTCAAAGGGAGTAATACGATTCGGGAAGAAAGGAAAGTTGAACCCAAGATATATAGGACCTTTTGAAATCCTTGAAAAGATAGGAGCTGTTGCATATAAAATAGCCTTACCACCTGAAATCTCTAGTGTACATAATATGTTTCAGGTAACAATGATAAAGAAATATGTCCCAGATCCGAAACATATCTTTAGTCACGAGCCTCTTCAAGTTAGAAAAGATTTGTCATACATTGAGCATCCGATAGAAATTTTGGACCATAAAGATCGAATATTACGAACCAAGGTAATTCCACTAGTCAAAGTATTATAGCGTAATCATTCAGTTGAAGAAGCGACATGGGACTGGGAAGATGAGATAAAGGAGAGATATCCGTAGTTGTTTGTAAATTAATATGATTCAAGTTTGGGGACCAAACTTTCTATAAGGAGGGTAGGATGTAATAACCCCACTTTTATATGCTCATATATATATATATATAGTTCATTTTTATACTCATGTGTTACTTATTACCTTATAAATGTTGTATTATCAAATATGTGGTATTATTGGCTATCAATATAACAAACCCCATTTTTAAATATGAAGAATCAACTGTGACATATCTTAAGGTAAATAATAAGTTTTTGGGTAGAAAATATAATTTTATAAAACTTTAGGGACTAAAATAAAAATATAAAAAGGGACATTTTATAAATAAAATATTTGTAAGGACCTCTAAAAATATTTAAAATATATAGTGAGAAATTACCAAAATACCCTTCATGTGTAAAATGACCCTTATACCTTATCACCTTTCCACCACATGCTGGTCACCTCCCCCTTACACGTGTCGCCTCCAGAGAGAAAGTCAAAACACTTATCATCATTGGTGATATTAACACTGCAAGACAACTCCGGAACGCGACACCTCGTCCTTGAATCACCATTGCAAAAAGGCTAGTCATTAGACCCGTGTCAACAACGTAATACTTTTGGAAACCTATAAATAGGGCCTTAGGGTTCATATGAAACTCACACAATTCCTTGAGAATTATAGTAAGAAAGAGTGATAGAAAGCTTGGGAAATATCTTAAGAAGGATTTCTATAATTTCGAAGAAAGAATTCATTTCGTAGGTATGATTTTATTTAAATGTTATAATGCATTTTTGTAGTTTTAATTTCGTATTTTATAGCTTTACTTAGTAGTTATGCTGGTAAAATACACTAAAGACTTCACTAATCAAAAATTAAAATTTGAAAACAATTTAAACTTATTTTATTTTCAAAGTATGTCAAAGTGTTTGAAAATATATATACGCTTTTTAAAATGATTTTTGTAAGCAATCGCTCGTTATTATGGAATCTCATTTAAGTAATTCCAAAGCCAGTCCCGGTGAAATTCTGTCTAGTTGAGATGGTATTTAAGTGTTTCCCCTGTGACCCACCATCTCTACTGGGAATAAATCTGGAAATGTTCTGTCTAGATGAGATGGTATTTAAGTGGTGCCCCTGTCACCCTCCATCTCTACTGGGAAGCGACTGATTAGGAATAACTATGAATTGAATTCATTAAATACGATGAATGAATATTAAAAATTGAGAAAATGGTTTTAGTAACCTTTTTCAGCAAGTTATTTTAGGATTAAAACACAATATTTAGAATTGGCTTTATTTAGAATATGTAATTACACAGTAGTGTATTTCTTAGATTAACGTGTGATCCAAGACTCAATATCTGTATTTTTGAGCCTCTATTTTAGGTGAGTACTCTATGTCATTTCTTGCACATTCCAAATATATGATATTATGAAAAACTATGTATTTTGTGAACTACTTTTATTCTCAAAATGCATCTGATACCGATGATTGATTCATTTGTGATATGTTTATATCTCTCCATATAGACATACTGATTGAAATGAGTATTGAAAATGAGATTAAATATTGGAAATAAGATATGGCCTAAGGGACCTCTCTTACTGATTGAACTTCCCAACTGGGTTATCGCTGGTGCGCCCTAAATAAGGCGTTGTGACGAACTAGTTCGATTGACCCTCAACTACCGGTGTATAATACGGTAAAAGAACACGGTATTAGAGTGTACTTGTCCATTAAAATGATATGATTGAAAGAAAAAGATATCACATTTGATTTGTTGCATTCTTCTTATTTTTACTATCCAATTGTGATATATATACTATCATTTCAAAATATATATCTATTTATTGCAAGTTCCTATCCATATATGTATACTCCTTCTCTTTTGACTAGAATAGGTATCTATTTTTTGATAACCTTGCAATGTCGGGAGATTAAATCTTATTCAGCTTTTAGTTGACGTTGTATAAATAACGATTTTTCAGGAAATAATTAGACTGGAAGATGGAGTGTAGAAGGAAAATGTAAAAGATTTATCCTAAGGAGCTCCTTTGTTATACTTTTAAAAATAACCTTTGTTTTTATGAGATAGATCATGTTTTTCTCTTCAATAATATGTTTTAAATTTTGGCATAAGTTGTAATTCGTTCATACTTTTAATATATATGAAGTTTCCTTTTAGAAAGCTCTAATGATGTAATTATATTTTTTCAGTAGTTTACGAATCATTACCATGTGAATGTATTTCCGTTGCATTTAATTTAAAAAATATTTTAAGGCCAGAACATTGAATGCCTTGGTGGCATGTCAAGACACTCATTCCCTACTACTATTGGGTTGGGGTTGTGACATTCAAGGTAGTAAACCAATAACACTACACACTCTAAGATTGCATTTCATTACATTTATGAGGCGTGTGTATTAATTTGGCCTACAATGTTTTTTCTACAATTTGTAAGGATTTTTGGGAAATTTTAAACATTTAAAATCTATTTTTCAAGAAATTAAAATAATGGTTTTTAAATGTTTGGGTTCAATATGCAAATATAAAACCTTCCTAAAAACCGCCCTGGGTAGGAACCAAAAGCGCTGGATAATATTGGGGTAGAAAATGGGATTATCTGGAATTCAAAAACACGCGTGTGAGAATGATTCAGAGCCTTACACGTGTTGAGAATTTAGCAGATGGATTTGTGTTTCTTGACACTCACATATCTAATATTCATTTTACATCGTTTGATTAATAGCTATAAAAGTTTTGCATGCATTTTATATCAATCCATGTGCCATTCCTTTGAACCAATCAATGACCATTTAAACGTGGTGCATTGAGAGCCGTGAGATTTACATCGACTGGTGAGAGTTCATCTTAGTCGTTGATTTTGTTTGTAATTCCAGATCCTTCCAACCACACTATAAATAGCGACCATCGTTTCCATATTTCCAATCTTTGGGAGATCAAGATTTTGAGAGAAAAAAGAGAGAGAAAAATAAATCGAGAGAAAATTAAAAAACACAAACCAAACTCTGTCGAAATTTTTTCAGAAAATTTGTGAGGAAGAATTACGATTTTCTGGGTTTCTGGTTAGCTGTTCGAAAATCTCTTTGGATTTAATCTCTCGTGTAACACCTTCACTAGAGTTGGATCTCATTTTTGATAATAGAAACTTGCAGATCTGATTCCAAAGTGATACAGTCACTTAGAAGTGTTAAGATCTGATTTCTTTAGTTTATAAATCATCCTCTCTTATTGGATTTGGTTTTATAACATTTTTATCAATGTTATATCCAACAAATCTCTGTTTTCTTTTACAAAAATTGAAATAACATTTGCATGTTTTAAATCTGAGTTTTTCACTTTGAAAAAATTGTAAATAAATAAGTCTCTAAGGATCTTCTGTTTTAAAAGATTCCTAAAGAATACAGATCTAAAAATATTTTGAGTTAAATATCACACCTAATTTCAATAGTGTGAAATATTACATTTCATACTTAGAAAAACCTATAATTCGTAGGAATTGCTTGTATAAGTGTGTGTGAGTACATGCATGCATATTAGGCGCTTCACTCGTAACACTTTCACACAACATCACTTAAACAATGTGGTGGTAGAGATATTTTGACCATTTTGAGTCGACGTAAAGAAGGAGCTAAGGAGACACGCAAAGGAACACTAAAGGCCAATTCATATCCTCAAATAAGTCAGAGTAACCTAATGGAGATAATATAACTTCTGAACCTAGAATAGGTCTGTATTTGTGTGTATAATTCATTTAGTGGTTGTAACCTAAACTCTAAGCTAGTGGATTTTTATTTTGAGGTGTAGGTTCATGGATGTTTCCCCAATTGGGTGGGGTTTTACCACATTAAAAAACTCTCTTGCATGTGTGTTTTTTATTTCTTCATTACTGCTATTGCATAGATAAACTTACTTGTTAGGACTTTAAAACCCGATTTCAAGTAACTGAAATATCTCGTTCATAATAATCAAACATCTCTTGTGTTCTTATATTGTTTTAGAAAAGATTTTCCTCAAGAAAACAACTCAGATCTTACTTAACTGATTTAACTTTTATTGAACAATCTCGTAAGAGTATTTTCAATTGGTATCAGAGCAGTGTACTTAGTTTTCAAAACTTTCTAAGATCCTATGTTTTTTGAAAATATTTTAAAAAAGAACCAACTATGGACGAGAAATTTAAAAGATTGGGAAACTTTTCCCGGCCTCCCCTCTTTGATGGGACTAATTTTCCTTACTGAAAAGTAAGGATGACAGCCTTCATCCAAAGGACCTTGGAAGATGATTCCTAGGACGCTACTGACAATGGCTACACTCACCCAACTAAGCCTGCTGCAGATGGTAGTATTGTAAGAATTAAAAAACTCCTAATCGAGTTCACTAAAGAAGAAAAAACTGAATCCCTGAGTAATAACAAAGGAAAGAATGTTATATTTATGTCAATGAATGAACATTAATTTAAAATAATATCTATTTGTTCTACCTCCAAGGAAGCCTGGGACATGTTGGTCACTGCCTATGAAGGTGACACACGTGTTAAGGCTGCCAATACTGAAATGCTGATCCAAGAGTATAACACTCTGTTAGTGGATGAGTCTGAAACTTCTGACGAATTTTATATAAGATTGATTGATATTGTTACAAAACTTCATGCCATGGTATAATGTATGATAGATGAGGTATTGTATCTAAATTTCTAAGATCACTTCCACCAAAATTTGACAACAAACGCTATTAAATTGAGGAGATGAATGATCCTAATCTGACTCCATAAGTCCTCAATAGCAAGATTCGAACTGTTTGGAATTAGAATGTAAGAAATATCTCTCAAATAATTAAAAGAACCATACCCGTCCTAATGTTGTTTTTCAAGCGAAAGTGACCAACCATAATTTGTTGTCCCTAATCTTGACTTGGACTCTGATGAGGAATGTGAGTTAGAAAATTAGGACAATCAGCTTGCCCTCATGTCTAAACAGTTTATAAAGTTCTTAAGTTTAGGAACAAAATTTCTTCTAAACAAGGAAATACTAATTATCCAAATTTCTCTAACTACAAACCTCATGAGAAAAGTCAAGATAGAAACCACACTGAGAACAACAATAGACCTAACAGAGATCCTAAGAAGATTGAAAGCTTTAGATGTGGAAAATTAGGACATATTGCCACTAATTGTAGGGATAAGTTCAAACACAACAATAATAAGGCGAACTTTTGTACAACTTTGGATGATTCAAGCGACTATGATGAAGATGAACCTGAATCATCCAATGTCTTTGACCCTTGCATGTCTTTTTTCGTAAAAATTGTATATACTGATTATGTGCCTACAAATCATGCTGAACCTGAAATTAGAATGCTTGGTTCTATGATTTCATGTGATAACGTGCCCACTGGTTTATCTGCTCTATGTCTAGATTCTGTTAATGTTGTTGATATTGTTAGTAGTTCATCAACGAGGTGTGTGAGTCAAAGAGAATGTTTAAATGACGAATAGAATGTGTGCATGAATCCTAAAAATGTAGCGTTAGGGCGAAATTCACACATCACACTCTTAGTGACTCCGATAATAACAACATCAAAAACATTGACACACTCTACACCAAAACTCTTAGGGAGAGCAGTGAACTTGAAAAAATAGTTAAGGACCTTACTGAGGAAATAGAAGCCCTAAGTCTTATGGTAAAACAAAGTGTTGAGGATTACACCAGTTAAAGTTTGGCCAATGAAAATAAAACAAAGTCTTTTCTTGAAAAAAATCAAAGATCTTTCAGAGTCGAATGAGATTTTGGAAAATAAATACAAAGACACTTTACTGGAATTCAAACAATCTAAAGAGAAAGCCTCAACAGTAGTAAAAAAATTCTCTAAATTTGAAAATAATGCCAACTCTTTTGAAGATTGTATAGTGTCAAGTATAGCTAATTCTGATGATAAAACTGCCACATGATTTGAAAAAAAACCTAGGTTACCAAATGACCCTTTTCAAAATGTGAAATTTGTGCTTGGTGCAATAAGACCTAAAAACCTATTTCCAGATTTTCAAGCATTGAGAAATGACTTTGAAAAAAAATAGAAAGAACCAAATATTGTTATGGGAAATATTTCTACACCAAATGTTGAGCCCAAGGCTAAGTATGTCTGCCCATATAAGCCAAGGAGACCCTTTGTTTCAACTTATTGTAGTTGGACATAAAGCCAAAGTCGAACAAATGGAAATGCCTATTTTCAAAGATTTTCAAAATGTTAAGAAACCATTTATCCGTCTATACTCTTATTATTGTGATGTTTATGGAGACTGATTTGAAGAATGTTTTCAAAAATGTCTGAATAATCCCGTCTTTAATTCACCAGTTTATAAAAAATTTAACTATTCTAGACAGAGCAGAAATAACTACGTCCTTCCTAGGCATCTTGACAAGAACCCTAACTATATAAATAGGAAGAAACAATCTAATGCTAAAAGGAAGTCTAAGAGAAAGAGTACTATATTCATGACTAAACCAAATGGTCATAAACCCTTCAAAACTCGAGAAAATGTGCACCAACGTTTTAAAATAAGAGAAATTTGGGTTAGAAAAATCATCTAATACCCCAGATGAAGTGTAACATTGTGATTAGAACTTTAAAAGCTGAACACACTACTTTCGGATGGTATTTAGACTCTAGTTGTTCCAAATATATAACTGGACATGATACTAAACTAACCAACACAACTGACTTCTTAGGAGGAATTTTTTTTTTGGAAATGGAGTATCAGCTCAGAACATAGGTAAAGGGACACTCCAAGAAAAGGGACTACCTCTTCTCTAAGATGTCCTTTTAGTAAAAGGTCTTAAAGCAATTTTTTTAAGTATATTGCAATTTTGCGAGTCCAACCACACAGTTAAATTCTCAAAAACTAATTGTAAGATTCTACACGAGAATTGAGACTTCATTATTATAGGTCTCAGAACTTCTGATAACTATTACATACTAAATCCAGGTAGTGAGATTTCTAATATAGCCAGGATGGAAGATAATGAAATCTGGCACAACAAGTTGGGTCACATAAATTACGATAGCCTTGGAAAATTAAGCTCCAAAGAAATAGTTAGAGGTCTTTTCTCACCCCTTTTACTGCTTTTCTCACCTCCTTTTAGTCTAAAAAAATATCTTCATTTCTCCTAGTTAGAACTATGTTACACCTGATCCTCTCAAGAATAACCTTTTCAAAATAATGCTCACAAATTTTCAAAACCACAAAGGTACATATCCAACCCATACAACACACATGGGCGTAGTCCTTCTCTTTTACGAAATGCTATTCTTTTCTTCCCTCGAGAACAACGGTCCATGTCATCATTCAAATGAACAAAAGGAATATGTATGCTTTAGTGATTGGTATAGATAGTTAAAATACAAAATTCATAAAAAACACAACAAAATATGTCAAAATTACATTTATTTCATTCAAGAAATACATTTTTTACACGAAATAACAACAATGGGAGAATCACTCCCCTCCTAAACCTTAATTACATCATACCAATACCTACCAACAACTAACTTCACAAAAAAATCCAAAAAAAAATACCAAACACCCTCGTAAAAACAAATTATCCCAAACACAAAAACACAGATTCTCCACAAAACACAAACACAACCAACATCAAAAACCTTGTCCTCATCTACCAGATGGTCATGCTTAATCATCGTTGCTTGCTCCTGGAGGTCCCCAAGTGTCCCACTCATTATTAGTGTTTCTAATACGCTCCATGCAATAATATGACTTGATAAACCACCAGACCTTCCTCCATGGTATCAAAAATGGCAAGCCATCTTCGTCCAGTCTCCTCCACGAAAATCTTACTAATCAACCATTTCTATAACCACTTCAAATAATCACCAGATACAAACCAATCCCCTCTAACAGATTATAATGGATGGGTAGATGATCGGTGATGCTACCATAGAGTCCCCGGTATCATTATGAAGGAATTGATAAAGTCCTCCACTCTAAAGAAATTGGTTATACGGGGAGGCACAATTTTCTCCCATTATACTTGATGTACAATGTAACACCCCGCATTTTTTTATGCATTAAATATGTAATTAATTCGAGAATTGAAAATTACTTGTGAGTCATAATTTTAATTGCATTAATTAGGGAAATTTTATTTAAATATTAATCGGGAGAGTGAATGGTTAATATTTACGGGAATTTATTTACTAAGTGAATAGTAATCAATTATTTAAGTCATTTCGAGTATTAATGACAGGGTATGCACTTATCTCAACCGGGAGTCGGTATAGACTAAAGGGGTGGGGGGATAAGTATTTTTATAAATTAATTCGGATGCCAATTCTAAGTGTACGGTTGAGTCCGAAAGGGCCGAGATAGTCGAAAAAGTGTACCCGGGGTAGTAAACGGGTCACGGGGAATTTTTAGACATAGCCGGGCCCACACGGGGGTAATTGGGTCACTTGGGCTTGGCCCATTAGACAAAAAACGGGATTTAGGTAAATTAATGAATTAGAAGGAATAAGAAAACGGCTGATAGAGTTTTAGAAAAAGGCTAAGTGTATTAAGGAACCCTAATAGAAGTTAAAGGCAGTTTTGGGATCACTAGAGAGCCAACAAGGATCATCTTCAACCTTGGAATTCATCTCCGAATCAGACACTACGAAACCTAAGGCAAGTGGATAACGTGCAATAGTATTGAATCTGTATTTCAATTCATATTCATGTGATGTGTTTGATCAAAATTCATATTGGGTGTTCATGGCATAAACATGAGGTTTTGAAAATAATAATCTGATTTACGAATTTGAATGAGAATTCTTGTAGAAATCTGATATTATAAATTGATACATATCTGGTAGGATGATATCTGGATAATTAGAAATGAATTTGGTGAAGAAATTTGGGATGTAAATGGGTAAGGAATTAAAGATGAATAATTTCCCAAATTCAGAAATTGTAGTTAATGGACGAATTAATAACGTTGGAGGACATTCTGGAGGTCCCAAATAAGGTTCCTAACTTGTATTGTTGTTAAGAAGGCTTGAGATTGATGATAGAAGGAGTTAGGGTTTTATGAAACTCATCCATGGCAGAATCTGTCTTCGCGAAGAAGACGAAGACCTGCTCGATCGATCGATCGAAGGTCTGGGGTCGATCGATCGATGGTCGGCAGATTTTGACAGTTCGCCTGGTTTTCTTTTATATAAAGAAAATTTAATTTAATCTTTTTCCATAAATTAATTTGGTGAGAAATTTATACATGGGTTTTAAATCTAATTAATGGTGAATAAAGTTAATTAGAATTTAGAGACGACTTAGTGTGACATCATAATTTAAATTTGTTGGGTTTTGGAGAAATTAGGTGTGACACACTAAGGTTGAATTTTTGGGAAGGTGCTCGAAAGGATTAAATATAGATGTAGAGAACAAGTCCGGGGATAACGATTGAGGAATACCGAGAGATAAATCTTATTTAGGTAAAGGCTAAATAATTCGGGAGTCGGGAATTTAGACTCGGGTGAGGTTAATTCGGACTACGAGAGTAGGTCCAATTTTATGGTGGGGGCGACACCAAAGGTGACTTAATTAATTAATGTGCGAATTAATTAATAATTAGAGTTGGACCATAAACTCTTAATAAATTAAATAGGCTTATGTTACAGATTTTGTACATGGTGTAGCCGGGACATTTTATATTTATATATTTATACGGAGTGTGACAGTATATATATATAGAGTGTGTGCATTAATATCAGTGATTGAATATTATTAGTATATACTCTAGTGCTATAGGGGGAGGTTGCACGTAGTGGATGAATCCCCTAGCTTGAGGAGTAGGGCGAGTATAATCCCAGGTCATAGCGTCTGTTATATGGGTGAGGGGCATCTCACTTTCAGGGACGGAATATGACCGCCTCCAATTCGTATGTTAAACTAAGTTAGTGAGCGAATCTAACTTGGATAACTAGGTTATGTGAATACACCTAGGGGGATAGCACTAGGGAAAACTTATATTTTGTGAGTATTGTTACTCGGTCGAAAGTTTGTATTAAATGTTATTTCAGTATGTTTGTGAATACTGTAATATGATTAAATATATAATTAGGTAAATAATTATATATGGGATGATGAATACATAGTGTAAAATGTATTATGTGCATAACAGGTGTGAATGTTATATGAAATTAAAAAGGGTAATGATTTAATTAAGTTTGTCGTTTATAATAACTTAAAAAAAAAATCATGAATCAAAGCATACTCGGTTAGAGTAGGTAAATTTCAAGGGTTAAACTAAGTATTGGGTTAGGAGCGTAGAACCTAGTAAATTAAATAAAAGCGTTAATAGTGCACATTGGAGGAGGGGTGAGGAAATCCTCAAGAGAGTGCGGCACTAACTAAAATATGAAGAGCATGCATATTTATTTATTACCGCAAGTTAATCATTTGTTAAATATTTTCAAATGTTTTTGGGTACTAACCCTAGCTATAAATTTTTTTAAAAACCTTTTAGGTGTCCAACCACAGGGGTGCCAAGCTTGATTCTATTCCAAGTATCCTTTGCTGCAGCACATGTGGACGTTGCAGAGTTTTTGAAAGACGCCTCCTTCTTTCATTCGTGTAGAAACTCTCTAGCAGTTATTTGAGCTTGTTGCTCACAGTTCATTTATCAGTATTAGACTTGTTGAAATTTTCTTCTTATCTTTGCTTGTATTAGATAATTGAACCGATGGTTTATACGGTTAGGTATTTTAAATTGTGGTTGGTTATTTTAGTTAACTTTGATTGTGTATTATTTTATGTTCCGCATGAGTTTCTATTTAATTAATTGAAAGATAAAAATTGGCACCAGCCTACTTTTTCCACTTACGTGGTTAGTAATTAAAAAGACGACAGTGATGATAAGAATGGACCAACTGAGAAACATTTTCTAACTTGATTTAGGAATGATCACCCGGGATTAATTAGACGGGGTGTCACAGATGGTATCAGAGCATCAGGTTCTAGTGTCCTTAGTATCTATGCGGCTTTCTACGTTTCAGCGTAGCACTCGGTTGTTATAGAGCCCTATTATTAGGACTGTTGATTCATTTTCCGCTTGTGATATATCGTACTTCTGTTGTGAATATATTTTGTGTAAACTGTGTACTCATGCGATTTAATCTATTTTAGATGCCACCGAGGAGGTTGAGAGCGGAGAGGGCTGAGGCTAGGGATGAGGTCAGGGAAGCTCACCAGGAGCCACAGGTACCGCCACCCCCACCCCCACCCGAGTTGATTTCCACTACTCAGGTGGCAGTGATAGTGGCCCAGGCAGTCGAAACAGCAATGAGAGTTATGGCAGCTCACTTTCCACAGCCCCAGGCACCGCCTCCAGTGGAACCAGTAGTTCAGGCTCCAGTGGGGCCACCATCTTGACAGAGAGTTAGGGAGACCTTCTAGAAGGGTCACCCACCTGAGTTCCGGGGTAGCACAGATGTAGTAGAGGCTTGTGACTGGAAGAAGAACATTCAGTGCCATCTGTGCATGCTGGAGTGTACCGAGGTACAAAAACAGATGCTTGCTACCTTTCGTCTGTCGGGGGCAGCCTTACAGTGGTGGGAGTCAGTTACCATCGCCGATGAGAGAGACTTGATGACGATAGCAGAGTTCTGGGTGCGGTTCGACCGCAAATAGTTTCCACCAGTAGTAGAGACTGAGATGAGAAAGAAATTCAGTGATTTAGTTCAGGGTGATCAATCAGTGGAAGACTACGAGGAAGAATTCACCCGTTTGGCAAACTTTGTGCCAAATGAGGTGAGTGATGAGGAGCGGAAGAAATCGAGGTTTATGGACGGTTTAGCCTGGCAGATCAGACAACACTTGATTGGGAATTCGGCCTTAGTGACGTATATAGACGTCGTTAATGCCTCACTTGTACACTGCCAGGATCATCGCTTCTATGCGAAGGGGAGCAAGCGAACAAGGGAGCCGAGCCAACAGGGCAAGGCTGTTACTAGTAGTGACACAAGTGGTGCTCAGCAGCAGGAGGGCAGTCAGCAAGGGAATCAGGCTAAGAAGTTTAAGCCTGGTGTGTTTCGACAGGGAGGACAGGGGTTTAGGCAGGGACAGCCGGGCCCGAATCAGCAGCAACAGGTTCCTCAGGGCCGTCAGGGCCAAGGGAACAATGGGGGAGGCCAGTAGGGCCAACAGGGCCAACGACAGGGGTATGGCCAGAGATGTCGTTTTGTCTGTGGTCAGCCAAGGAATTTCAAGAGGGAGTGCCCACAGAGGGGCAGAGGTCAACAGCAGGAGGCCCAACAGGGGCAACAGGGGAAATTACAACCAGCAGCACATTACCCACCCGCCCCACCTCAGCAGAGGCAGATGCACTACGGACGTGTGTATAACGTCCGGGATGTTCCCAATCCCCCAGCGCAGCAAGCACCGCCAGCAGTTGAGGGTATATTTCTCATTCATGGTTATGAGGGTAGTATTCTTTTTGATATGGGAGCATCACATTCATTCATTAAATTAAATTTTGCTAAAAGGGTCGAACTACTAGAGACCACGGGTAGTCTTCGGATGTGTGTAGAGTCGCCAGTTGGCAACGGGGCTACGATTCACTCGATTTGTCGGGGTGTGGACATTTTCATTGGGAGACTTAGTTTAGCACTGGACCTCTTAGTGTTAGATATGGAGGGGTACGATGGCATCTTGGATATGGATTGGTTGGCAGGTTATCGGGCGACGGTGGATTGCTACGAAAGGACCATCATGTTCTCCATTCCAGGGCAGGAGATGTTCTTAATAGCAATGCCACTACCCGAGGGAGGGTCACGCACAAACTTATATTATATTGAGGAGGAAACCTCACATGAGGTGGATATTCCACTGGATTCAATCCCAGTGGTGAGAGACTTTGAGGGTGTGTTTCAGGAGATACCAGGGTTGCCACCTAGCAGGGAAATCGAATTTGTAATCGATTTAGCTCGGGGACGAGGCCAATTTCTCGGGCCCCATACCGTATGTCCCCTTTAGAGGTGCATGAGCCGAGGGAGAAGATTCAGCAGCTCCTGGGTCAGGGTTTCATACAACGGAGTACATCTCCGTGGGGTGCACCGATGTTATTTTTGAAAAAGCGAGATGGCTCACTACGATTATGCGTGGACTATAGAGAGATGAATAAGGCCACGATATGGAATAAGTATCCGTTGCCCAGGATTGACGACCTATTTGACCAGTTGAGAGGGGCGTCTTATTTCTCTAAGGTCGACTTGAGGTCAGGATATCATCAACTACGTATCCAAGAGGAGGATGTTCCGAAGACCGCTTTCCTGTCACGGTATGGATTTTACGAGTTCAGGGTGATGCCATTCGGGCTCACCAATGCACCAGCAGTGTTCATGGACCTCATGAACAGAGTCTTCAGGGAGTTTCTCGATCAGTTTATTATCGTGTTCATTGATGACATCCTGATCTACTCGCGTACCGAGGAGGAGCACGCGGAGCATCTGCGTATAGTGTTACAAACATTGCGAGATCACCAACTCTATGCCAAATTCGGTAAGTGTGGATTTTGTCTACGGGAGGTTCAGTTTCTTGGCCACGTGGTGTTAGACCGGGGTATTGCAGTGGATCCAAGTAAAGTATCGGCGGTGAGGGAGTGGGGACAGCCCACGACACCGACAGAAGTGCGCAGTTTTCTGGGGTTGGCCGGTTATTACAGACGATTCATCAAAGGATTCTCAAAGATTGCGGGCCCTTTGACGAATCTTACCCGTAAAGGGGTACCTTTCACTTGGAATGATCATTGTCAATTAGATTTCAACGAGTTAAAGGACAAGTTGACATCTTCACCTGTGCTTGCATTGCCGAAAGGAGGATTAGAGTATCAAGTTTACACTGACGCATCCTTACGGGGACTTGGGGGTGTGCTTCAGCAAGAGGAAAGGGCTATAGCTTATGCGTCCAGGAAGCTAAATCACCACGAGAGGAATTACCCCACTCACGACCTGGAGTTAGCAGCAATCATTTTTGCTTTGAGGATATGGAGACATTATCTTCTGGGGGAGCAGTTCATGCTATTCACGAATCACAAATCACTTCAGTATCTCTTCACTCAGAAGGATCAGAATATGAGACAGAGGCGATGGCTAGAATTCATGAAAGACTATCAGTTTGATATTCAGTATCATCCTGGTAAGGCTAATGTGGTGGCAGATGCATTGAGTCGGAGATCAACTGGGGAAATATCAGAAGTCTGGAAAGCGAAGTGGAGAGAACTTCAATACGAGGATGATGTAGCCAGGGCTTGTATGTCAGCATTATCCATTACACCTGAGATCATTATGCGGGTTGTGAGGGCTCAGGCAGAGGATCAGACCTGCCGGGATAGGGTGAGCCAGTTGCTAGCTGAGGGAGCAGAGGGTTACTCGATCAGCTCGGAGGGAGGCTTACGCTATAATGGGAGATTGATTGTGCCAGAGGATGCGGAGTTGAGGCACGCTGTTATGACGGAGTCTCATGGGTCGAGATTCGCGGTCCATCCCGGTGGGGATAAAATGTATCAGGATATGAGGAGACAATATTGGTGGACAGGAATGAAACGGGACATAGCAAAGTTTGTTTCGAAATGTGCCACGTGTCAGCTTGTGAAATTTGACCATCAGGGATGCTACAGCCACTTGAAATTCCCATATAGAAGTGGGAGAGAATCTCCATGGACTTCATTACAGGGTTACTGACATCGCAGAAGGGTCACGATTCCATATGGGTCATTGTGGATCGGTTAACCAAAGTGGCCCACTTCCTACCGGTTCGCAGAGACTTTGAGACGATGCGTTATGCGCAGCTATTCATAGCATTGATTGTTAAGATGCATGGGGTACCGATAAATATTGTGTCGGATAGGGACACGATCTTTGTATCCCACTTTTGGCAGAGTTTTCAGGAGGCCATGGGCACGGAGTTACGTTTGGGTATAACCTATCACCCACAGACTGACGGACAAACCGAGAGAGTCAATCAAATGATGGAAGATATGCTCAGAATGTGTATACTGGACTTTGGGGGAGGTTGGGAGAAATATCTTCCTCTGGTAGAGTTTGCGTATAACAACTCTTACCAATTCACGATTGGCATGGCACCATTCGAGGCATTAGACGGGAGGCCTTGTCGATCACCCGCTTGTTGGTTAGAGGTGGGGGACAACAAACTATTGGGGCCAGAGATTGTTCAGGACACATCTGCCAAGATAGAGCTGATCCAAGGGAGGATTCGGATAGCTCAGGATAGGCAGAAAAGGTACGCCGATGCTTCACGGAGACATGTATAGTTAGAGGTTGGGGATCAGGTATTGGTCCGGGTGTCCCCTATGAAAGGGGTGATGAGGTTCGGCAAGAAGGGTAATCTAGCACCGAGGTACGTGGGACCTTTGCCTATTATCGAGAGGGTGGGGCCTGTAGCCTACAGGCTGGGATTACCGGAGCACCTTCAGCGAATACACGATGTGTTCCATGTGGCATCGCTGAAGAAATATCGCAGGAGCGAGAGGACCTTCTGGTACATTCCACTCGAAGAAATTGATTTACAGCCAGACATCTCATATGAGGAGAGGCCAGTGGCTATTCTAGACCGTAGCGAGCGAAAATTACGATCTAAGGTTGTTCCACTAGTTAGAGTACAGTGGGGTCATCACAACATTGACGAGTCTACCTAGGAGCGGGAGGAGGATATGCGGGAGTAATATCCAGAGCTTTTCATCATAGGTATGACCTAATTTCGGGGACAAAATTCCTTTGTAAGGGGGGGGGGGGGGGGGGAGTATGTAACACCCCGCATTTTTTTCATGCATTAAATATGTAATTAATTCGGGAATTGAAAATTACTTGTGAGTTGTAATTTTAATTGAATTAATTATGGAAATTTTATTTAAATATTAATCGGGAGAGTGAATGGTTAATATTTACGGGAATTTATTTACTAAGTGAATAGTAATCATTTATTTAAGTCATTTCGAGTATTAATGACAGGGTATGCACTTATCTCAACCGAGAGTCGGTATAGACTAAAGGGGTGGGGGATAAGTATTTTTATAAATTAATTTGGGTGCTAATTCTGAGTGTACGGTTGAGTCCGAAAGGGCCGAGATAGTCAGAAAAGTGTACCCGGGGGTAGTAAACGGGTCACGGGGCATTTTTAGACATAGCCGGGCCCACACGGGGGCAATTGGGTCACTTGGGCTTGGCCCATTAGACAAAAAACTGGATTTATGAAAATTAAGGAATTAGAAGGAATAAGAAAACAGCTAATAGAGTTTTAGAAAAAGTCTAAGTGTATTAAGGAACCCTAATAGCAGTTAAAGGCAGTGTTGGGATCACTAGAGAGCCAACAAGGATCATCTTCAACCTTGGAATTCATCTCCGAATCAGACACTACGAAACCTAAGGCAAGTGGATAACGTGCAATAGTATTGAATCTGTATTTCAATTCATATTCATGTGATGTGTTTGATCAAAATTCATTTTGGGTGTTCATGGCATAAACATGAGGTTTTGAAAATAATAATCTGATTTACGAATTTGGATGAGAATTCTTGTAGAAATCTGATATTATAAATTGATACATATCTGGTAGGATGATATCTGGATAATTAGAAACGAATTTGGTGAAGGAATTTGGGATGTAAATGGGTAAGGAATTAATGATGAATAATTTCCCAAATTCAGAAATTGTAGTTAATGGACGAATTAATAACGTTGGAGGACATTCTAGAGGTCCCTAATAAGGTTCCTAACTTATATTGTTGTTAAGAAGGCTTGAGATTGCTGAAAGAAGGAGTTAGGGTTTTATGAAACTCATCCATGGCAGAATCTGTCTTCGCGAAAAAGACAAAGACCTGCTCGATCGATCGATCGAAGGTCTGGGGTCGATCGATCGATGGTCGGCAGATTTTGACAGTTCGCCCTCTTTTCTTTTATATGAAGAAAATTTAATTTAATCTTTTTCCATGAATTAATTTGGTGAGAAATTTATACATGGGTTTTAAATCTAATTAATGGTGAATAAAGTTAATTAGAATTTAGAGACGACTTAGTGTGACATCATAATTTAAATTGTTGGGTTTTGGAGAAATTAGGTGTGACACACTAAGGTTGAATTTTTGGGAAGGTTCTCGAAAGGATTAAATATAGATGTAGAGAACAAGTCCGGGGATAACGATTGAGGAATACCGAGAGATAAATCTTATTTAGGTAAAGGCTAAATAATTCGGGAGTCAGGAATTTAGACTCGGGTGAGGTTAATTCGGACTACGAGAGTAGGTCCAATTTTATGGTGGTGGCGACTCCAAAGGTGACTTAATTAATTAATGTGCGAATTAATTAATAATTAGAGTTGGACCATAAACTCTTAATAAATTAAATAGGCTTATGTTACGGATTTTGTACATGGTGTAACCGGGACATTTTATATTTATATATATTTATACGGAGTGTGACAGTATATATATATATATATATAGTGGGTGCATTAATATCAGTGATTGGATATTATTAGTATATACTCTAGTACTATAGGGGGAGGTTGCGCGTAGTGGATGAATCCCCTAGCTTGAGGAGTAGGGCGAGTATAATCCCAGGTCATAGCGTCCGTTATATGAGTGAGGGGCATCTCACTTTCAGGGAAGGAATATGACCGCCTCCAATTCGTATGTTAAATTAAGTTAGTGAGCGAATCTAACTTGTATAACTAGGTTATGTGAATACACCTAGTGGGATAGCACTAGGGAAAACTTATATTTTGTGAGTATTGTTACTCGGTCGAAAGTTTGTATTAAATGTTATTTCAGTATGTTTGTGAATACTATAATATGATTAAATATATAATTAGGTAAATAATTATATATGGGATGGTTAATACATAGTGTAAATTGTATTAGGTGCATAACAGGTGTGAATGTTATACGAAATTAAAAAGGGTAATGATTTAATTAAGTTTGTCGTTTATAATAACTTAAAAAAAAATCATGAATCAAAGCATACTCGGTTAGAGTAGGTAAATTTCAAGGGTTAAAATAAGTATTGGGTTAGGAGCGTAGAACCTAGTAAATTAAATAAAAGCGTTAATAGTGCACATTAAAGGAGGGATGAGGAAATCCTCAAGAGAGTGCGGCACTAACTAAAATATGAAGAGCATGCATATTTATTTATTACTGCAAGTTAATCATTTGTTAAATATTTTCAAATGTTTTTGGGTACTAACCCTTGCTATAAAATTTTTTAAAAACCTTTTAGGTGTCCAACCACAGGGGCGCCGGGCTTGATTCTATTCCAAGTATCCTTTGCTGCAGCACATGTGGATGTTGCGGGGTTTTTGACAGACGCCTCCTTCTTTCATTCGTGTAGAAACTCTCTAGCAGTTATCTAAGCTTGGTGCTCACAGTTCATTTATCAGTATTAGACTTGTTGAAATTTTCTTCTTATCTTTGCTTGTATTAGATAATTGGACCGATGGTTTATTCGGTTAGGTATTTTAAATTGTGGTTGGTTATTTTAGTTAACTGTGATTGTGTATTATTGTATGTTCCGCATGAGTTTCTATTTAATTAATTGAAAGATAAAAATTGGCACCAACCTACTTTTTCCACTTACGTGGTTAGTAATTAAAAAGACGACAGTGATGCTAAGAATGGACCAACTGAGAAACCCTTTCTAACTTGATTTAGGACTGATCACCTGGGATTAATTAGGCGGGGTGTCACATATAAGTCGCAAAGGAAAATAGAAGGAAGTATAGAGAATACCAACTAACCGAACATACCAGTATTCCCCTAACTGCAAAACGGGCTTCAACTCCCCCCACCATGGCACAAACCATCGAAGGCATTAGTCCCTATGCTCCACAAGCCAGTCAACCTAGTTCTCCATCGAAGGATCGAAACTCAAGAAGGGCCTAGCAAAGAAATTGGGAACACCCAACATAAGGTGCTCGAGATGGGCCTCCAGGCACAGTCTCTTAAAAAGCCACATGAACAACATGACAGGGCTTCCATGTAGAAAGTAATCTCGATCTTCCTTCGACGAATCCTGACCGTTTAAGGTCTCTACTAACACTAATGCCATAGGACTACAATGATAGGATAACCACACTTATATCATGGTTACCTGAGGATCATTTGTCACCAATAGAAGCCTAGTAATTAGGCCCATGGATACACCTCTGGAAAAATCAACGTCAGAAAAATCTCTCTACCACACCTAATTTAGGACTTCTGGGAGGACAATACTACCGTCATGAACTAGTGATAGAGGGGGATATGTGAATTAACTTTGCCAAAGACACTCGGGGATAACGGGATAAACCGAGCATAGCTGCTGCTACAGAAAGGCTATAGCTTTTCATAGGTGGGCACACTTCGTCTAGGCCGAACCAAAAAGTAATCGTCTTTTGGGTACCAGAGTTGTACGGTTGATTCTAGAAGATATCATTCTATGGCATGGTTATGCCTAAAAAAGACCTAGCATAGTTTAAAAGTTTCGTAGTGAAAATTATGCAAGAACATTGCCTCTAGACCATCAAGGTAGGAAGAAAATGCATCAAACATCGAAAGAGCCATTTGTAGCGAAGAAGAAAGCTATAAATGGGAGAAAATGGAAGATGGTAAAGAAACCATAAACAAAATCACTTTTTATTCAAAAAATTCCCACAAGAGGATGAACCATTTAAAGCACCACCAGTTCCTCTGCACCCCATGTACACAAAGTATGCAAAAAGTTATATTAAAGACAAATGAATGATTTGAATTAGACCTTTATGCCGATAGGTAGGTCAAGGGGTATGTCGATTGGCAACCCCCCTTTGTTAGGAAATTTTTAGTTTCCTCTTTTACATAATATCAAACCAAAATAAATAATTTTCTTTGAAAGAAGTCAAATATTCGAGATTGTTACTTTTAAAAAAAATATTACTTTTTTTTTTCAGAAAATAAATATTTCCTTTTTTCTTTGAGGCCCTTTTCATCCCTCTTTTTCGTAAATAAATGAGAAACCTCAGTAGTAAATTAAAGTTCATATAGAATAAGTCATTAGACCAAGATAAATACAAAAAAAAATGATCTTTTCATATATATCTTTTTCTAGAATTGTTACACTTCTTGCACGTATAAAAGGAAAAATAAAATAAAGAAAAAAGAGAAAAGATACATCGGGACACAGTCCGAAGCCCATAATCCCTAAAAAACCCAACCCTCAACCTACGCGACATACACGCTATCCCTTTTCGATGAGCGGTATACCCTCCACTCCCAGATCTAGAACTCTAATTAGATGCGACCGATGACACAAGATAGGCACTGGCTGAGTTTCTCACGTAGGGTGACATCGATGCCATCCGATACTTAATGTATCTCGGCCAAATGGTCGACAACCAGATACTCTATAAGAAAAGGAACAAGAGTGACAAAAATAAGTAAGTTAGTAAAATGAAAAATGAAGTGGGAATAGGAATTAAAAGAGGAAAGAAAGGAGTATACCTCAGCCCGGAGGGCCTCATCAGAAAGACCCAATAACCCTTCCATCGGTGAGTGGGGGAGATGGGGCATCGATAACACTTCCCTTCTGCTTAACCTGAAATGGTAAATGGGAGAAGAGTCCTGAATAAGTGAAGCCTCATCCACCACTAGATCCGTGCCACCTCTAGTGTTGTGGGTCGATCTCGCCGGTACGCTGGTACCTCTCCCCGAAGCAGTAGTAGGTGGAGGCATGTTCTCCATGTCATATTTGCATGAAGGCATTAACAAGGTAGTCACAAAATTTAGATAGTCGTAGCCCGCCATCATATCGATGTAGAGCATATAGGGGTTGCCCTTCATTGCCTCCTTCCTAACCTTACTCGTCATCTCTCTCACCTGCCTTATGTGCTCCGAGGGAGCCAATGGTGGGACCTACACCTCTCCCTCCATAATATGACATACCACCCTCTCCCCAAGGTACCAAACGTACCTGAACTCGTGCTCCAACAACCATCTCATCTTCTCGAGTATGCTCGTAGACCCCGCATCCCTCGAAGGAAGACTCCAAGGGTAGAAGGTCACCTATATCCCCATCCAAGAGTCAATAACTACCAAGAATAAAAAGATTCCAAAAACTCAAAAAAGGATAAAAACCCTAACCTGGTTTCTCATTAAGGAGTTTAGCGCGGCCCACGTGTCCTTCGGGGAAAAAGATTGGTTCGAACTCCTGTTAGACTTCCTCCACCTGTACATCCTATAGAAGTCTCATAGCTCACTCTCCTTCAAGGACACTAACCTCTCATTGCACCCTATCACCTCAAGAAACAACTACTGCAAAAGGCAACACTAAGAATCAAAAGAGAAAAGAAAAAGACTACAAAAAATAAAATACATGATTACCTCCAAAAGGTACGTGGAACCCATGAACATCTATTGACAGTACTAACTCAATGCATCCAAAGAATCATAAAGAAGGGACACAATAGTGAAGATCCCCTAGGCATACAAGTCGATGTCAAAGATGATCCTTAAATATGCCAAAAATCAGAGATGGATAACATCTCAAATAGTCGCCACCACAAACCCTCCCAGCATAAGGAAAATGATTAAGCGGGTTGCTTGTCTCACCTGTTGGCCATACATCTCATCAACCTACCTAGACATCATAGTTTCCTTCAGAAATGATATGCGGATAAAATCCCCCGACATGATTCGACTGGCATCCCCCAAGGCATCCCGCACCGCCGACTCCGTGACTTGTAGAGTACGATCCACTACAATCTGATGACCAGTAGAATGCTGGACATCCAAGGGAGTAATAGTCAAATCCCCAAACCACAAATGGAGTGTGTGGGTTGCATCCCACCACCTCTCACCAAGCACACACAACACCGAAGTAGAGTGGGGTGTCTCATCCAATGCAACTGATAACGTGCCAAACTCGGTGGACAATACCATCCAATGAACCGCCGCAGGAAGACAATCCTAAATGTCCTTCATCCCAATTGTCCCTTTGGACAAGATGCTTGAAGAAGCAATGTCAGTCTAAAAGAAACCAAGTAAAACTCTTAATTATCCCACGAATAAAAAGAAAAAGAAAAAATATAAAACCAAAGGATAAATACTCACATAATCGCTGGGGTTCTTCATTCTCACCGAACAGTGGTGCACAGGCTCGCGCAATAAGATACTCTCATTTGTCACCCACTCAAAGGAGTCGTAGGCATTCTCATTGCCCAAAGAAAGTGGCACCGCCGCCAGCCACTTCAACTTTTTCCAGTCGTCAACGAATATCCATTCATTGTTGGTGTTGCTAGAAGTTCTCGCGATCTAAGATCTTAAGAAAAATGGACTTTAAAGTGACTTTTAGAGAGAGAAAGCAAGAGAATCAATCACTTAGAGATGTGAAAAATGAGGAGGGTTTGTCCTTTTTTTTATTGAAGGCTAAAGGGCATGCCAATCGACAGTCCCCTAGTCCTGCCTATCGATAGTGAGCTTTGCCCTTAAAAGAAACCCAGGAGTGTGTGCCCTATGCTGATAGGCACCTTCCTAGACCTGCCTAGCAGTACCTTTAAAATTTTGTCTAATAATGCTAGAAAATACGAAAATTCCCAAAACATTTACAAAAACTCCTATAAAATCCCCGCAAACTCTAGGATATATTTTCTTCGGGATAAACTCATGGTGAAGCACCAAACCAATTAAAAACTCTCAAAAATCCTTAGAAGGATCATAGGCACTCACTTTTATCATATTCCCTAGCGAAAACAAAGGTGCGTCTGCCCCAAATCACTTTATGCATTTCCTAGTGGAATTGCAAGTTAGTACAGTCCCCAAAAACTACGTCTTAAGGTCCGCATAATTGACCTCGACCCACAAATTGGTCATCCTTCTTTAAGATCCAGACAATTGACCTCGACCTAGTGAATTGGTTGTCACATCTTTACGTTCGCATAATTGACCTTGAACTGCGAAATTGGTCACTATATCTTTAGGTTGACATAATTGACCTTGACCTACTGAATTAGTCAGCCCACTCTTTAGGTCTGTAGAATTGACCTTGACTCACTGAATTGGTCGTCGCATCTTTTCATCCCCAGAATTGACTTCGACCCGCTGAATTGGTCATCACATCTTTAGATTTGCAAAATTAATCTCGGACTACTGAATTGGACATCACATCTTTATATCCATAGAATTGACCTTGACCCGCTTAATTTTTCACCCCAACTTAAGGTCCGTAGAATCGACTTCGACCCATAAAATCGGTTGCTATATCTTTAGGCCTGCAGAATTGGCCTTGACCTGCTGAATTGGTCGCTCTAACTTAAGATCTGCAGAATTGACCTCGACCCACTGAATTGCTAGCCATATCTTTTGGTCTGTAGAATTAGTCTTAATCTGAGAATTAATTGCCCCAACTTAAGGTCCACAGAATTGACCTCGACTCGTAGAATCGGTCGCTATAATTATAGGTCCGTAAAATTTACATTGACCTGTTGAATTGGTCATCCCACTCTTTAGGTCTGCATAATTGACATTGAACCTCTGAATTGGTCACCTCCATCACCTAGGTATGCAAAATTAACCTCGACCCTCTGAATCAATTACTTTCGTTCCATAGGTCCTCAGAATTAACCTACATTCTCTTATTCCACATCGATGAGGTGTCTATCTTTCAATGACCTTCACCTTTTCCAAGCTTGCTTGTCGAGGGGATCTGTAGACACCCCATCCTAAGACCCCCCATAAGAACCTCCTTTGGTCCCTAACACTCATCCACTCATCATAAACCCTAGGTCAGACTCCATGTACTGATTTGGAGGCCATTGGGTGCTCCTGGGCCCCTTTTGACCTCTAGTCAACTCTTCAAGATGATCAAATCTCAATGAAACCTCGAATGTCTTGAATCCCCTTTCTAAGGGTCCGCCCCATGCGTGAATTGCCTTACGGTCTGTACGAACCATCTATTTCGCTCTATCTCTATGTACTGATTTAGAGGCCACAGGTCCCTCCAGAGCCCCATTTAATTCTGGTAAACTCTCCAACCTAAGCAAAGCTCAATGAAACCATGAAGGATTCTGAATCTACTATGGTTTGTGTTGTATGTGAATCAGCCTTACGGTTCACATAAATGATCTATTTTACTCCGAAGGGCCACTGGGCACTACCGAGCCCCATTTGATCTTAGTCAACCTTCTAAACTGAGTGAATTTCAATTAAACATGGAAGGGATTTGAATTCCCTTTACAAATGATCCATTCCATGAACAAATTAGCCTCACGTTTCGCACGAACGACCCGTTTTCCTCAAAAAATCCCTTGTCAAGAGACTATCGAGCATTTGTGAGACCCATTTGACTTTGTTAAACTATTGTGCCTAAGAATTCCTTAATGTATTCTTTAAGGAATCTAAATTCCCCTTCCAATGGTCACAACCGTCCACGATTCGCACTTAGGATTTACATTTTATACCCATTTTCTCGAAAAAGTCCATTCTGGACTACCTATATGCATCCCAGACCCTTGCCTATCGTTAATATGTACTTTCCTTTCCCAATAAGGTAGGATCTTTTCTGATAGGTAGGCCAACGTCCATGCCGATTAGAAACCCCCAACCATAAGTGTCATTATATAAAGGGCTCATGACCTCACTCCTAGATGAGGCCCCTTTCAACAGTCAACTAACATTATCTCGAAATCAGAGCCTTCTCCTTTCTGAAAAAGCCCATTTTTAAACATTCCCTTACCTCAATTTCTTATCGCACTTAAATATCCACCTCAACCTAATCATATTACCTGCATACCACTACAAAAACCATCCTAGTTACATTTTAAATAAAACAACTAAGATCTACAAGGAGGACCATCTTCACGCCCTTTTTCTAGCTTACTCATTTTAGTGTTATTACTAACTTTATTCTCATTTTGTGATATCTTCTAGTTTTGTTTTATAATCATATATCAAGCAATGTGTCCTCAAGTCAGCCACATGTGCACGAAGAGAAAGGTAGAAAGAAAGAGGGTGGATTTTTTCCTCTTTCTCCCCCTCATTCACACTTTGGGATCGAGCCCTCACCATAAGAATATGATCAAAATGACCATAGAGGTTAATCATCCTTTGAAGAAGATTTATTTAAATATTGGTAGTTGATTCACATGCAAACTTTCCCTATCGATATGGGCACATGGATGATGTTAGCGAGCCAATACGAATATTCGACCACATGGATGAATCCCACATTTAGCTATTTTATTACTTTGTCATCGACTTTGAGAGACCATTTAGGATACATCTTTATAGGCTTCTTTTTAACATGCTTATAATCTGGATATATAGGTATCTCATGTTGCATGATCTCTGGGTTGATGCTAAGCATATCATTGTAGGGCCGCGAAAGACATCTAAGAATTCTTTCTGGAGATCTTCAAATTGGGATGAATCATGCTCATTAAGGGTTGACCCTATGCTAATCTAGAGCAGAGATATACTAGAACCAAGATTAATAACAGTTGTCTCTTCATAATTAGTTTGAATGCGATTATGTCATTTTATTTTTTCCTTATTGAGGTTAGTCCAGAATTGTTCATTCATTGGATTATCTTAATAAATTATATCATTATAATCAATGCAATTAATATAAGGTACAAAAAGATACTCAAAATCTTCATTTATTTAATTAGCAACATTTTTTTGGAAATACAACATTGAGAACCTCGTCAAAAGAGACCAAGTTTACATTCATATCAGAAACATAAAAAGGAAAATCAGGTTCATATTTTAAAAGGTGAAGGACATGCTTTTGAATGGGAGGAATTGGGTTGGCTAGAATGCTTCACTAGTTAAGGCGAGGTTTATTAGCAAGAATGATATTTGTAGATGGATTAGATAGCTCAATGTCGGTGTGGACTATGTAGATATCCATTCTCAGTGTGTGGAAACCTAACGATTCATTATTATAGGCACATTTAGTGCCTTTTATGGTTTCAATGCTTGAAGAGCTTGATCTAACATACTTTGTGGTTAAGGTATTCACCTTTTTCTCTCGGCCCTCAGTGCAAGAAATATTATCCTCAAAGAATATTTTGAACCCTAATTTAAGCTTTTTCTAAGCAATATCATGCGATGGCTTAGGGAAACCATAAAAGGGGAAATCTTCACCCCCTTTCATAAAATACCCATTTAGAGAATCACTAGAGATCACCTCTTTTCTCTTAAATACTCTTTTACAATATGGATCACAGAGTGCCAAGAGTTTATAAGAGATGGATGATATCCCAGTCCACATAGAATGAAGGCTTATTTCACCACTATTGGTTTAATGATTCCCTGTTGACGATGGCCCAACCTCATTTTGGGCATAAAATGCATGTTATTGAATATGTATATCACATTAACATTACCATGTGGGATATGTTCTCAAAACAATTGGTCTTTGAAATTATCCCCTATCGGGAGAGGAAGTGGATCAATTTTGAAGCCTAAGAAAAAACATACCATTAGCATTGTGTCGTATCTCTGAGATGGGGTTGCTCGTGCTAATGCCATAAAAGTTATTGGCGTCTTCGATGGTGGTGATGACTTTATTATTGATTAGCAAATTCATCTTCTAATAGAGATAATAGGCCTCTCTCCTAGTACTATGGATCCATAGTCACCCAAGGAGCAATGAGGGATATCGATGAATGGAAATTCAATTCAAGGGCATATTAGGGAAGCCCCTAACATTAGAGATATTGAACCATAACTTCTGTCTAGGTATTATCGTAGGCATTATAATGGAGGATGCACGGGAGAATTCATTTACTTATAATCCCAAACATTTGATGGTTCTTAACAGATAGACATTCAAGTCAGAACCATTATCAACAAGAACCAACGTGTCTATTTTTGCCATAACTTCCACTGAGATATTGAGAGTGTAGTTATGATCAAGACCAAATTTAGGAATATCGTCTTCGACGAAGGAGATGAGTTTAGTATTTGTCAGAGTTCTAATTATATTAACTACCTATTTGAGCGAGGTAAAGGGAGGAACTGTAGTCCCGATGAGAAGCTTAATCAAGGCAATTCTGTGAAGCTTGGAAGACATAAAGAGTCATCACAATGTAAAATTTCCTTAAGTCTTCTTGAGCTGCTCAATGATTTTTCTTTCTTTAATCAACATTTTTGGCATTGGGATTTCTTCATCTACCCGTTTTCCTTTGTCTACAAGTGCACTGGCTAGTAAGAATATTGGAACCTTATAGTATCGCCCTAATTGGGTCATATGATTCATAAACATCGGGAAGAACAAGAATCAAGATTTTTCATCTATCTCAGGTTTTAGATATATCTCATTTATTCCCAACAGTAATTCTTTGAAAGGGATCATTCCATAGAAGGAGGTAACTGGAAGGGAATTCTTATCATCAGGTTTTCCATTTGAGTCATTGGAGGGGTTAAAATCAACTACTCAACCGGTAGCAACAATATTGTATTTCTAAGATAAAGTTTATTCATTCTAAAACTTCGATCGCTTCATCGAATACGTCTTCCCATGTAACAAATAATTATTGAAAAGAAAGGAATAATTACCCTTTGAGTTTTAGCGTTGTAAGCCACTCGGAAAGCCTCACATATCTTCTTCTTTTTGGCATACTTTTCTAACAGAACATATATCATGTTGTCTAAGTTGAATTCTGTTAGAGAGATAAACCAATCATCTGACTGATGGGATAACTTTTGCGCCTCAATACACATATCACTGATCTTCTTGAAATTACCTTCTTCAAGAGTCATTTTATCCCAAAAATTTTGAGTTGTTCTAGGACAGTTGGCATCTCCAGTTTTTTTTATTTCTAAACGGGTTTGGATAACGATGTAGGATCTTGTCATAATGGAAATAAATTGATTTGGGATCATATCGAGGGCATAGTAGGAAGACTAGGAAAACTTAGAGATATTTTGGTGACTTGATTGAGTGGATTTCATTCTGGTCGATGGGTCAAAATTTAGGTCTTCATGGATGAGAATGTCATTCGTTTTGGCATGATGCATTTGTAGAGGATTTTGGGTGGTGTTTGGTTTAGTATTTTTTAGAGGAGAAATAAAACACTTTCCTATTAGACCTTGTATGAAATACCTCTGGTAAAAGAACTGATCAATGGTGGTCCCGATGAATTAGTGAAAGCCATAGCGGGCATCATGTATGATGTTATTGAGAAGTGGATTAGGTAATGTATGAGGGTCCAAAGGCTTGATGAGATTTTAGGACAAGAGAGATTAGTAGACTTTTGAGAGGGGAGTGTAGATCTAGATGCATTTTATATAGGTTGTAACAGGGTAGGATTCTGGTGTCGATGAATTGGCAGGCTAAGATATACTGTTGAAAGTAGAGATAGTGGTAATATCTGGCTTATCATACGTACGAGGAGTTAATTGCCCTGATGCCTTCTTTGATACATATTCGATCTTATGATTGTGGGAATTCTCTTTGATCTCAACCTCAACCTCCCAATGGGATCTGAAATGGGGGTAATACTGGCTACCCATAGGGTTCCGAATATATGCAAGAAAAATCTTTTTAATGATACTAATATGTTCCTCCTCAGACAGGTGATAGGTCATAGTAGGGGCCTTTTCTCTCAACCTACAAATGAAATTATTGACAAGCTCTCCAGGGTTTTGCTTATGCAGATCAAGATCTTGGAAGGTTACCTCCAACTCTTCATTATACTTGTATTAAGTCATAAACTCCCTAGTTGTATCCTCCCAACAACAAATTGAGTATTCCACCAGTGATGAGAACCAGGAAAGAGAGCTTTCTTTGAGGGTTTTTTGAAACATCTGAGCCATGATTTGCTTAGTAGATCTTAGTAGAATCATGGAACGGTGGTAGTTATGAAGATGCACTAGGGGAGTTTCGCTACCTCCAAACTTCTCTATATTAGTATCTTGAATTTTTTTGGCAATCGAGGCTTTGGATAAGGACACATATGTGTGTAATCCACATAGTTCCCTGAGATTTCAACCAAATCAAATTTCTTAGAAAGTAGTATGAGGTCTTATTTCATGTAGTTCAAATAATTTATCTCAGTATTGATTGGAATGCGCACTAGGATATTAGCCCTTGGTTGAGTAAGGTTTAGTATAAAAGATGAGCATGTGGCGATCTGTTAACGAGCGATACACATGGAGGGTCCCACATTTCCTCAAGAATTTATGGTTGGATAGCACGAGGGAAGGAAATATCCGGTTTGGGACCCTCAAGAATCTCTCACCTATTTCTCAGGATTTTTTGGACATCAGCTTGCAGATTTTCTATCTTTGTAATGAGATGAGCAAGTATATCCATTAGGACCGGTTGAACATTGATAATTTTGATACTCCCTGAATGTACCCCCTCGGCTCAGAGATCTCCTCAGCTTAGGGATATCAACCTCAGCCTTGGATATGGCCAACGATTGGAGGGGCCTTGGATCAGTGACTAACGGTCTCGTATTCTGTATGGCCAATGTTGTGAGAGGTCTTTAGGATCCGAGGGATAATTATTCATCAAGCCATCTGGGGGATGACAACCTCGTCTGGGAGTAAGCCTAGGTAGGAGAAGAGTATTTCCATCAACACCAGCTTTGGAAGGGAATTAACCGATATTCTTAGCATGTTCCAGCTCAACCTCGGCCTAGGCCGACCTTATGGCATTGTCTGCCTGACCTCGGCCCCACATAGGCTGAGGTCTTCATTACTAGCCTCGGGTTAGATATCAACTTAGCCTTGCCAACCTCGTACCCTTCCAGGCCGAGGTTAAAACCAGGCACGGGTGGCCGAGCTCTTATGCACATATATATGGATAAGGACACGTATACACAAATCAGTTATAACAAATCATTCTCCTCACGTGGGGGGAATATTTCATCATCATTATCTACATGTGACAGGGACAGATGCCTTCATCATACTGGCTAGATCGACACACACATGCTCATTGCATGAATGGGGGGTACACTACACCCCCCAGGTATTATAAATACTTGTCTTATCCTTCTTGGAAAGGGACCCAAAAATACAACCCTTGCTGAAACTCTGTCAAATTATACAGAAGAGAGAGAAAGCTTGAGAGTTTGTACCCATGGCCATTAAAGCCCTCATATAGTGATATCAACCACACACCTTCACAGTGGATGTAGGCCTGATTGGCTAAACCACTTACATATTCTTCTCCTCATCTGCCCCTACTGTGTGAATACTTTTACTCATATTCTTCCATTGTTAACATTGAATTGAGCTCACAAACACCTTGAAGGGTGGTGTGGTTTCCAGCATCATCATTTTGACGCCGTCTGTGGGAATGAGAAGTTAACTCTTTCTCTTTATTTGCTTAATCTCACCGGAGACTCTGGTGGTGAACTAGGCCTCCCCCCTTTATGCGGAGCTGTTTCACCATTGAAAGAAGTCCTGTAAGGTATTAAGCTCATTTACTACACCAACTCTTTTGTACTAACACATGGCACCGTAACTACCACCACCTCTTCTGCCGCCTGTAGCGGGGGGACCTAGCTCCAGCTAGGTACCACCCCAATCAAAAATGGCGGAGGTGGTCGTAGCCTTGAGGTTTTTGGCTGCAATGCAACAAGCAATACAGGAGCAATTTTCACAGCTCAGCCAGAATATGATGATGCCACCTGGAGTCTCACCAGAAATGATAACTCCGACGGCAATTCAGCCTTATCCCGATGCCAGGGTACCACTCCAGGCACCGCAGAAAGACTAACCTGCACCCCAGCGGAGGAGGGACGTTGCTGACCCTAGGCGCTTGCGCCTGGGGAAGCAAGGAAACCCTTGCCCTGAGGACATGTATGATGATCTAGAGGCGGAAGATGTCCTAGAAGATTGTTGGGAGTCGTATAATGTTTTAAATAACATAGTTCGTCCTATCCAACGGAGCCAGGGTTGTGAAGGTAGAAGAGGTGGAGAGGCCCAGCAACGAGGATCAGCTTTTGATCGACTGAGTAGTGGGTCAGCCTTCGAAAGGCTCGGCCCCATAAATGACCTAAGATAGAGGTTGTCAAGGTCGAGTAGTGCAGCTGGCTCATAAAGGGAAGAGAGACAACGTCGGCCTCATCAAGGAAGAGGAAGAGACCAAGAAGATGTCAACAACAGATGTTGTGCCATGGCTGGGGAACCCTCAGTACACCCCTTGGAGGTGGCTGGGGATAACCTCGGCCAGGACGACGTTGCAAGAACATGGAATCACTCCATCTAATTCCTTGAGAACAAGATAGGAGACCTCATCAAAAGTCGGGATCCACTATAAAGAGGATTCTCAGAAGGCTCTCCATTCGTGGCTAAGATAGTAAGCTTCCCTACCCCAGCCAAGTTTAAGCCGCCCACAGTCACTCCCAAGTATGATGGTAGCATCAATCCTGTACATCATATTGAGATGTACCAGTCAGCATCGAACATTTACTCAATACCAGATGAGATGAAGTGTCGGGCCTTCTCTGGAACCTTGACAAGAGCATCACACATATGGTTTACATCTCTTCCGAAGAATTTGATTTAGAACTTTAAGGGCTTGGCTGAACGGTTCATTCACAACTTCTGCTTTGTGGTAAGACCTCAAAAGAAGACCACACATCTGTTGTATGTCAAGAAGGGCAAGCACGAGATCCTATGAGACTACATAGCCAGGTTCAATAAAGAAAACTTGAGGTGGAATATAACGAAGAGAATATTGCCATGACCGCCCTCATAGGAGGTCTTTCGAAGGGAAAGATGTTGTGGAAACTTGCGGAAGACCCTCCAAAATCCATGGCAGAGCTATTGGCAACTGCGGGGAAGGTCATGAACGCTGAAGAGGCCATGGCCGCCAAATATGAGGATGAAAACGACGGAAGTGGCGAAAAGTTCCATAGAAAGAAGGATGGAAAGAAGAGGTCATCTCAGGATAAGTTTGCGCATTATACCCCTCTTACGGTAAGCTGCGAACACATCCTTAATGAGATCAAGAATGACTGATCCGTGAGATGGCCAGAGAAGCTGAAGGCTCCTCCATATAAGAGGAACCAGAGCTTGTGGTGTAAATTCCACCAAGACCATAGCCATATAACAGACAAGTGCTTCGCCTTGAAGGATGAGATCGAGAAGATGTTAAAATCTGGAAAGTTGAGGAAGTATGTTGATGGGAAGGCTCCCAAAGGCGGAAGATATGACCCTAAAAAGAAGAGAAACGAAAAATGTCGTGACGATATCCCAACAAGAAGAGATGGTGAATCAGACGGAGATAACGAAGACGACAACGCTCCAGTGAAGAGGGTTGGTATGATTTCCTTTGACATTAGCACCATATGCGGAGGACTTGCGGGAGGTGGTACTGAGGTTGCTGACAGAAAAGCTCATGTGGCCGAGGCCAAATCAGTGACCAAACATGAAGTGGTAAACCTAACGTCTTCCGATACTTTGCAAAAGAGAAATAAGGTAGACATGGACACTCTCGTAGTTGGTTTCTCCAGACTAGAATTCAAAGGAATCCTAGCCCCACATGATGACCCCTTGGTGATCATGATAAGAGTTCATGGATGTAAGGTGCAGAGAATTCTTGTAGACGGAGGAAGTTCGGCAGATGTCATGTTCTGGACCTATTTCAATAGCCTAGGCCTTAGCAGAGCTAGGCTGGTACCCTATCATCATCCGTTAATGGGGTTCAGCGATGAAAAGGTACATCCACTCGGTATGTATGAGATGGATGTACGAATGGGTGATGAGTGGCCTAAGAGGTTAACCCGAAAGATCAATTTTTTTGTCATGGACGAAAATGCCTTCTCGGCCTATAATCTCATTATAGGAAGAGTGGACCTTAAGGAGTTTGAAGCCGTGCCGTCGACGGTCCACCAGATGCTAAAATTCCCGACCCCCTACGGGGTAGGGGAAGTGCAGGGTAACCAGACCATAGCACGAGAATGTTACTTCAACTCAGCGGAAGAGAGAGAGGCCCATAAGAGAGCTACTACTACTTATAACATCGATGCACTTGACCCTAGAGATGAAACAAAGTTGAAGAAAGGAGAGGCCACGGAAGAGGTAGAATCCATCGTCCTCAATGAGGACGAACTGGAAAAAACCGTCCAGGTCGACAAGGCCTTGAAGGAAGAAATCAAAGAGGAGCTGATAAGCTTCCTGAGGAAGAGGCAGAGTGTCTTCACTTGGAGTCACGCAGACATGCCTGACATCAACCCCGAGGTCATGTGCCATAAACTCAATGTGTCTAAGGATGCAAAGCCAGTCAAGCAAAGATGAATAGTCTACTCTAGGGAGAAGTACGACGTCATCCGAGAAGAGGTTAGAAAGTTAAAAGAGGCTGAATTCATCAGAGAAGTGGTATATCTGGAATGACTATTAAACGCAGTCATTGTGCCCAAAGCCAACGAAAAGTGGAGAATGTGTGTGGATTTTACTGACCTGAACAAGTATTACCCAAAAGATAGTTACCCCTTACCCCAGATCGATCATATGGTAGATGCAACTGTAGGACATGATCGCTCGGTCAGTTCTTAAGAGTTACATTGGTCCCGTGCGAGATGTTGGTGCCGTTTGCGGGACTGTTTCGGGTTTTTGCCACCAACGATAAGTTTTTAATCCAAAGTCTAGAAATATGTAAATTATCATCATATTCTCAAACTAGGAGTCCTGTGATACGCGGTCAGTTCCTGCGAGTTACATTGGTCCCGTGCGAGGTGTTGGTGCCTCTCACGGGGCCATTCGGGGGTTGTTTCGGGTTTTCCCCACTAACGCCATGTTTTGCCTAAGTCCTGATATTTTTAAATTATCTTCGTATTCTCAAACCGGGGTTCCCCTGATAACGCGATCAGTTCCTACAGGTTACATTGGTCTCGTGTGAGGTGTTGGTACCACTCACGGGGCCATTCGGGGGCAGTTTCAGATTTTCACCCACTAGCGCCATGTTTTACCTAGGTCCTGATATTTTTGAATTATCGTAGTACTCTCAAATCGGGGATCCTGTGATCATGCGGTCAGTTGCTACGAGTTATATTGCTCCCGTGTGAGGTGTTGGTGCCATTCACGGGGCCGTTCGGGGCTGTTTCGAATTTTCACCCACTAACGTCCTGTTTTTATTCCTAAGTCTAGAAATATGCAAATTATCGTCGTATTCTCAAACTGGGGTTCCCATGAACACGCGATCAGTTCTTACGAGTTACATTGGTCCCGTGCGAGGTGCTGGTGCCACTGACGGGGCCGTTCAGGGTCCGTTTCGGATTTTCACCCTCTAACTGTAAGTTTTTAAGCCAAAGTCTAGAAATATGAAAATTATCATCGTATTCTAAAACTGAGAGTCCTGTGATCGGCTGGTCAGTTCCTATGAGTCACATTGGTCCCGTGCAAGGTGTTGGTGCAACTCACGGGGCTATTCGGCGGCTATTTCAGGTTTTCCCCCACTAACGCCATGTTTCGCCAAAGTCCTGATATTTTAAAATTATTGTCGTATTCTTAAATCGGTGGTTCTATGATCGCGCGGTCAGTTGCTACGAGTTACAATGGTCCCGTGTGAGGTGTTAGTGCCACTCACGGGGCCGTTCGGGGGTTGTTTCGGGTTTTTCCCCCTAACACCCTGTTTTTCTACCTAAGTCTACAAATATGCAAATTATCATTGTATTCTCAAACTGCGAGTCTCTTGATCGCACAGTCTGTTCCTATGAGTTACATTGGTCCCGTGCGAGGTGTTGGTGCCACTCACGGGGCCGTTCGGGGGCTGTTTCGGATTTTCCTCCACTAACGCCATATTTTGCTTAAGTCCTGATATTTTAAAATTATCATCGTATTCTCAAACTGGGGGTCTCGTGATCGTGCAGTCAGTTCTTCAGAGTTACATTGGTCCCGTGTGAGGTGTTGGTGCCTCTCATGGGGCCGTTCGGGGGCTGTTTCGGGTTTTCCCCCACTAATGCCCTATTTTTATGTATAAGTCAATAAAATGCAAATTATCAGCGTATTCTCAGACTGGGGGTCCCGTGATCGCGTGGTCAGTTCTTACGAGTTACATTTGTCCCGTGCGAGGTGTTGGTTCGACTCACTTGGCCATTCGGGGGATCTTTTGGGTTTTTTCCCACTAACAACAAGTTTTTAAGCCAAAGTCTAGATAAATGCAAATTATTGTCGTATTCTCAAATCGGGAGTCCTGTCACCGCGCAGTCGGGTCCTATGAGTTACAGTAGTGTCGTACGTGGTGTTAGTTCCACTCACGGGGATGTTCGGGGGTTGTTTCAGGTTTTCCCCCACTAACGCCATGTTTTACCTAATTCCTTATATTTTTAAATTATCATCGTATTCTCAAAGAGGGGGTCCCATGATCGCACGGTCAGTTCCTCCGAGTTACACTGGTCCCGTGTGAGGTGTTGGTGCCACTCACAGGGCCATTCGAGAGATTTTTCGGGTTTTCCTCCACAAATGCCCTGTTTTTATGCCTAAGTGTAGAAATATGAAATTATCATCGTATTCTTAAACCGGGGGTCTCGTGATGGCTCGGTCAGTTCTTACGAGTTACTTTGGTCCCGTGCGAGGTGTTAGTGCCACTCGCGGGGCTGTTTCGGGTTTTTGCCACTAACGACAACTTTTTAATCCAAAGTCTAGAAATATGTAAATTATCATCATATTCTCAAACTAGGAGTCCTGTGATCGCGCGGTCAGTTCCTGCGAGTTACATTGGTCCCGTGTGAGGTGTTGGTGCCTCTCACTGGTCCATTCGGGGGTTGTTTCGAGTTTTCCCCACTAACGCCATGTTTTTCCTAAGTCCTAATATTTTTAAATTATCATCGTATTATCAAACCGGGGGTCCCCTGATTGCGCGATCAGTTCCTATGAGTTAGATTGGTCTCGTGTGAAGTTTTGGTACCACTCACGGGGCCATTCGGGGGCAGTTTCGGATTCCCACCACTAACGCCATGTTTTCCCTAAGTTTTGATATTTTTAAATTATCGTCTTATTCTCAAATTGGGGATCTCGGGATCGTACGGTCAGTTGTTATGAGTTATATTGTTGTCGTGTCAGGTGTTGGTGCCATTCACGGGGCCGTTAGGGCACTGTTTCGGATTTCCCCCCACAAACGCCTTGTTTTTATGCCTAAGTCTAGAAATATGCAAATTATCATCGTATTCTCAAACCGGGGGTCCCATGATCACGCGGTCAGTTCCTACGAGTTACATTGGTCCCGTGCGAGGTGCTGGTGCCACTAAGGGGGCCGTTCAGGGGCTGTTTCGGGTTTTCGCCCTCTAACAGCAAGTTTGTAAGACAAAGTCTAGAAATTTGCAAATTATCGTCGTATTCTCAAACTGAGAGTCCTGTGATCGGCCGGTCACTTCCTACAAGTTACATTGGTCCCGTGTGAGGTGTTGGTGCAACTCACGGGTCTATTTGGGTGCTGTTTCAGGTTTTCCCCCACTAACACCATGTTTTGCCGAAGTCCTGATACTTTAAAATTATTGTCGTATTCTCAAATCGGGGGTTCCGTGATCGCGCGGTCACTTGCTAAGAGTTACAATTGTCCAGTGTGAGGTGTTGGTGCCACTCACGGGGCCGTTCGGGGGCTGTTTCGGGTTTTTCCCCACTAACGCCCTGTTTTTATGCCTCAGTCTAGAAATATGCAAATTTTCATTGTATTCTCAAACTGCGAGTCCCATGATCCCGCGATCAATTCCTACGAGTTACATTGGTCCCGTCCGAGTTGTTGGTGCCACTTATGGGGTCGTTCAGGGGATGTTTCGGATTTTCTCCCACTAACGCCATATTTTGCCTAAGTCCTGATATTTTAAAATTATCATCGTATTCTCAATCTGGGGGTCTCGTGATCGTGCAGTCAGTTCGTAAGAGTTATAATGGTCCCATGTGATGTGTTGGAGCCACTCACGGGGCCGTTCGGTGGCTATTTCGGGTTTTCCCCCACTAATGCCCTATTTTTATGTATAAGTCAAGAAATATGCAAATAATCATCGTATTCTCAAATCGGGGGTGCCTTGATTGCGTGGTCACTTCTTACGAGTTACCTCGATCCCGTGCGAGGTGTTGGTGTGAGTCACGGGGCTGTTCGGGGGCTGTTTCAGTTCCTCCGAGTTACATTGGTCCCGTGCGAGGTGTTGGTGGCTCTCACGGGGCCATTCGGAGGTTGTTTCGGGTTTCCCCCCACTAACACCATGATTTGCCTAAGTCCTGATATTTTTATATTATCGTCGTATTCTCAAATCAGGGGTCCCCTGATCGCGTCGTCCGTTGCTACGAGTTACATTTGTCTCGTGTGAGGTGTTGGTGTCACTCACGGGGCCATTCAGGGGTAGTTTCAGATTTTTCCCCACTAACGCCATATTTTTCCTCAGTCCTGATATTTTTAAATTATCGTCATATTCTCAAACTGGGGGTCTCATGATCGCGTGGTCAGTTGCTACAAGTTACATTGGACCCGTGTGAGGTTTTGGTTCCACTCACGAGGCCATTCGGGGGCTGTTTGGGATTTCCCCCCATTAACGCCTGTTTGTATGCCTAAGTCTAGAAATATGCCAATTTTCATCGTATTATCAAACCAGGGGTCCCGTGATCGCGCGGTCTGTTCTTACGAGTTACATTGGTCCCGTGCGAGGTGTTGGTGCCACTCACGGGACCGTTCGAGAGCTATTTCAGATTTCCCCCCACTAATGCCATGTTTTGTCCGAGTCCTCATATTTTTAAATTATCATCGTATTTTCAAACTTGGGGTCCCATGATCGCGCGGTCAATTGATACGAGTTACATTGGTCCCATGTGAGGTGTTGCTGCCACTCACGGGGCCGTTCGGGAGCTGTTTTGGGTTTTCCCCCACTAACACCCTATTTTTATATTTAAGTCTAAAAATATGAAAATTATCATCGTATTCTCAAACCGAGGGTCGCGTGATCGCGCGATCAATTCTTACGAGTAACATTGGTCCGGTGCGAGGTTTTAGTGTGTCTCACGGGGCCGTTCGGGGGCTGTTTCAGGTTTTTTTCCCACTAACGGCAAGTTTTTAAGCCAAAGTCTTGAAATATGAAAATTAACGTTGTATTCTCAAAATGGGGGTCCCGTGATCGCGCGGTCAGTTCTTACGAGTTACATTGGTCCCGTGCGACGTGTTGGTGCCACTTACGTGGCCGTTCGAGGGCTGTTTCTGGTTTTCGCCCACAAACGACAAGTTTTTAAGCCAAAGTCTAGAAATATACAAATTATTGTCGTATTCTCAAACCGGGGTCCCATGATCGTGTGGTTAGTTGCTACGAGTTACTATCATCCCGTGTGAGGTGTTGATGCCACTCACGGGGCCGTTCGGGTGCTGTTTTGGGTTTTCCCCCACTAACGGCCTATTCTTATGTATACGTCTAGAAATATGCAAATTATCATCATATTCTGAAACTGGGGGTCCCGTGATCGCGCGGTCAGTTCTTACGAGTTACATTGGTCCCGTGCGAGGAGTTGGTGCCACTCATGGGGCCGTTCGGGGGCTGTTTAGGGTTTTTGCTCGCTAACGATAAGTTTTTAATCCAAAGTCTATAAATATGCAAATTATCATTGTATTCTCAAACCGAGAGTCGTGTGATCCCGCGATCAGTTCCTGCGAGTTACATTGGTCCCGTGCGAGGTGTTCGTGGCTCTCACGGGGCCATTCGGGGGTTGTTTCGAGTTTCCCCCCACTAACACCATGATTTGCCTAAGTCCTGATATTTTTAAATTATCGTCGTATTCTCAAACCGGGGGTACCCTGATCGCACTGTCAGTTGCTACGAGTTACATTGGTCTCGTGTGAGGTGTTGGTGTCACTCACGGGGCCATTCGGGGGCCGTTTCGGATTTTCCCCCACTAACGCCATATTTTTCCTCAGTCTTGATATTTTTAAAATATCGTCATATTCTCAAACTGGTGGTCTCATGCTCGCGAGGTCAGTTGCTACAAGTTACATTGGTCCCGTGTGAGGTGTTGGTTCCATTCACGAGGCCATTCGGGGGCTGTTTCGGATTTTCCCCCATTAACGCCCTGTTTTTATGCCTAAGTCTAGAAATATGCCAATTATTGTCGTATTCTCAAACCAGGGGTCCCATGATCGTACGGTCATTTCTTACGAGTTACATTGGTCCCATGCGAGGTGTTGGTGCCACTCACGGGACCGTTCGGGGGCTATGTCATATTTCCCCCCACTAACACCATGTTTTGCCCGAGTCCTCATGTTTTTAAATTATCATCGTATTTTCAAACCGGGAGTCCCATGATCGCGCGGTCAATTGATACGAGTTACTTTGGTCCCATGTGAGGTGTTGCTGCCACTCACGGGGCCGTTTGGGGGTTGTTTCGGGTTTCCCCCCACTAATGCCATGTTTTTATATTTAAGTCTAAAAATATGCAAATTATCGTCGTATTCTCAAACCGAGGGTCGCGTGATCGCGCAATCAATTCTTACGAGTAACATTGGTCCGGTGCGAGGTTTTAGTGTGACTCACGGGGCCGTTCGGGGGCTATTTCGGGTTTTTTCCCACTAACGGCAAGTTTTTAAGCCAAAGTCTAGAAATATGAAAATTAACGTTGTATTCTCAAAATGGGGGTCCCGTGATCGCGCGATCTGTTCTTACGAGTTATATTGGTCCCGTGCGAGGTGCTGGTTCCACTCACGGGGCTGTTTGGGGGCTGTTTCAGGTTTTCCCCCACTAATGCCGTATGTTGCCCAAGTCCTGATATTTTTAAATTATCGTCGTATTCTAAAACCGGGGGTTTCGTGATCACGCGGTCAGTTGCAACGAGTCACAGTGGACCCGTGTGAGGTGTTAGTGACACTCACGAGGTTGTTCGGGGGCTGTTTCGGGTTTTCCCCACTAATGCCCTGTTTTTAAGCCTAAGTCTAGAAATATGTAAACTATCGAGGTATTCTCAAATCGGGGGTCCCGTGATCACACGGTGAGTTCCTCAAGCTACATTGGTCCCGTGTGAGGTGTTGGTGCCACTCACACGAACGTTCGGGGGTTGTTTCGGGTTTCCCCCATTAACGCCCTGTTTTTATGCCTAAGTCTAGAAATATGAAAATTATCATCGTGTTCTCAAATTGGTGTCCCGTGATCGCGCTGTCACTTCTTATAAGTTACATTGGTCCCGAGTGAGGTGTTGGTGCCACTCACGGGGCCGTTCGGGGGTTGTTTAGGGTTTCCCCCACTAACGCCATGTTTTTATGCCTAGGTCTAGAAATATGAAAATTATCGTCATATTCTCAAACCTGGAGTGTCTTGATCGCGCGTTCAGTTCGTACGAGTTACATTGGTCTCTTTCGAGGTGTTGGTACCACTCACGAGGTCGTTCGGGGGCTGTTTTGGATTTTTTCCCACTAACGCCATATTTTGCCTAAGTTCTGATATTTTTAAATTATCCTCGTATTATCAAACTGAGGCTCCCGTGATCTCGCGATCATTTCGTTAGAGTTACATTGGTCCCATGTGTGGTTTTGGTGCCACTCATGGGGCCGTTCGGGGGCTGTTTTGGGTTTTCACCCACTAACGCCATGTTTTTATGCCTAAGTCTAGATATGTGCAAATTATCATCGTATTCTCAAATCGGTGGTCCCATGATCGCGCGGTTAATTCTTACGAGTTACATTGGTATCGTACGAGTTGTTGCTGCCACTTATGGGGCCGTTCAGGCGCTGTTTCGGGTTTTCGCCCTTTAACCTCAAGTTTTTAGCCAAAGTCAAGTAATATGAAAATTATCGTCATATTCTCAAATCGGGAGTCCTCTGATCGCGCGGTTAGTTCCTACGAGTTACATTGGTCCCGTGAGAGGTGTTGTTGCCACTCACGGGGCCGTTTGGGGGCTGTTTTGGGTTTTTCCCCCACTAACGCCCTGTTTTTATGCCTAAGTCTGGAAATATACAAATTATTATCGTATTCTCAAACTGGGGGGCCCGTGATTATGCGGTAAGTTCTTACGAGTTACATTGGTCCCGTGCAAGGTGTTGGTGCCACTCACGGGGCCGTTCGGGGGTCGTTTCGAGTTTTCCCCCACTAACACGATGTTTTACCTAAGTCCTGATATTTTTAAATTGTCATCGTATTCTCAAAGCGGGGGTCCCGTGATCACGCGGTCAGTTGCTCCGAGTTACATTGCCCCATGTGAGGTGTTGGTGCCACTCACGGGCCGTTCGGGGGATTTTTTGGGGTTTACAACACAAACGCCCCATTTTTATGCCTAAGTCTAGAAATATGAAATTATCATCGGTCTGTTCTTACGAGTTACATTTCTCTCGTGCGAGGTGTTGGTGCCACTCGCGGGGCATTTTCGAATTTTCGCCCAATAACGGCGAGTTTTTAAGCCAAAGTCTAGAAATATGAGAATTATCATCGTATTCTCAAACCAGGAGTCCTGTGATCGCGCGGTCAGTTCCTGCGAGTTACATTGGTCCCGTGCGAGGTGTTGGTCCCACTCACGGGGATATTCGGGGGTTGTTTCGGGTTTTGTCCACTAACGCCATGTTTTTGTTAAGTTATTATATTTTTAAATTATCATCGTATTCGCAAACTAGGTGTCCCGTGATCGCGCGATCAGTTCCTACGAGTTACGTTGGTCCAGTGTGAGGTGTTGGTGCCACTCACGGGGCCGTTCGATGGCTGTTTTGGAGTTTCCTCTAATAACACCATGTTTTGCCTAAGTCCTAATAGTTTTAAATTATTATCCTATTCTCAAACCGGGGTTCTCGTGATCGTGCGATCAGTTGTTACGAGTTACATTGCTCCCGTGTGAGGTGTTGGTGCCAATCACGGGGCCGTTCGTGGGTTGTTTCGAGTTTTGCCCCTCTAAGGCCCTATTTTTATGCCTAAGTCTAGAAATATTTAAATTATCGTCGTTTTCTAAAATCGGGGGTCTCGTGATTGCGAGGTCAGTTCTTATGAGTTACATTGGTCCCGTGCAAGGTGTTGGTGCCACTCACGGGGCCATTCAGGGGGCTGTTTTGGGTTTTCGCCCACTAACGGCAAGTTTTTAAGCCAAAGTCTATAAAAATGAAAATTATCGTCATATTGTCAAATCGGGAGTGGTGTGATCCGCGGTCAGTTCCAGCGAGTTACAATGGTCCCGTGCGAGGTGTTGGTGCCATTCATGAGGCCATTCAGGGGCTGTTTCGGATTTTCCCCCGCTAATGCCATGTTTTGCCTTAGTCCTGATATTTTTAAATTTTCGCCATATTCTCAAACCGAGGGTCCCGTGATCATGCGATCAGTTCCTACGAGTTACAACGGTCCCGTGTTGGTGCCACTCACAGGGCCGTTTGGGGGCTATTTCAGATTTACCCCCACTAACGCCATGTTTTGCCTAAGTCTTGATATTTTTAAATTCTTATCATATTCTCAAATTGGGGGTCCCGTGATCGCGTGGTTAGTTCCTACGAGTTACATTGGTCCCGTGTAAGGCATTGGTGCCACTCACAAGGCCGTTCGGGGGCTATTTCGAGTTTTCCCCCAATACCGCCCTGTTTTTATGACTAAGTCTAGAAATATGAAAATTATCATCGTATTCTCAAATCGAAGTCCTGTGATCGCGCAGTTAGTTCCGACGAGTTACATTGGTCCCGTGTGAGGTGTTGGTGCTACTACACGGGGCCGTTCGGGGGTTGTTTCGGCTTTTCTCCCAATAACGCCCTATTTTTATGCCTGAGGCTAGAAAAATGTAAATTACCATCGTATTCTCAAATCGAGGGTCCTGTGATACTGGGGTCTATTCCTAAGAGTTACATTAGTCCCGTACAAGGTGATGGTGCCATTCATGGGGCCGTTCGCGGGCTGTTTCGGGTTTTCGCCCACTAAGGACAAATTTTTAGGCCTATGTCCAGAAATATGCAAATTATCGTCGAATTCTCAAACCATGGGTCTCGAGATCACGGGGTCAGTTCTTACGAGTTACATTGGTCCCGTGCGAGGTATTGGTGCCACTCACGAGGCCGTTCAGTGGTTATTTCGGGTTTTACCCCACTAACGATAAGTTTTTAAGTCTAAGTCTAGAAATATGCAAATTATCGTCGTATTCTCAAATCGGGAGTCCCTTTATCACGCGGTCAGTTCCTACAAGTTACATTCGTCCCGTGCGAGGTTATGGTGCCACTCACGGGGCCGTTCGGGGGTTGTTTCAGATTTTTCCCCACTAACGCCATGTTTTGCCTGAGTTCTCATATTTTTAAATTATCATCATTTTTTCAAACTGGGGTTCCCGTGATCGCGCAGTCAATTGCTACGAGTTGCATAGGTCCCGTGTGAGGTGTAGGTGCCACTCACAGGGCCGTTCGGGGGCTGTTTTGGGTTTTTCGCCACTAACGCCCTGTTTTTATATTTATGTCTAAAAATATGTAAATTATCATTGTATTCTCAAACTGGGGGTCCTGTGATCGCGCATTCAGTTCTTACGAGTTACATTGGTCCCATGTGAGGTGTTGGTGCCACTCATGGGGCTGTTCGAGGGCTGTTTCGGGTTTTTTCCCACTAACGATAAGTTTTTAAGCCAAAGTCTAGAAATATTCAAATTATCATCGTATTCTCAAATCGGGAGTCCCGTTATCGCGCGGTCAGTTCCTACGAGTTACCTTGGTCCCGTGCGAGGTTATGGTCCCACTCATGGGGCCGTTCGGGGTTTGTTTAAGATTTTTTCCCACTAACGCCATGTTTTGCGTGAGTCCTCATATATTTAAATTATCATCGTATTTTCAAATCGGGGGTCCCGTGATCGCGCGGTCAGTTTCTACGAGCAACATTGGTCCCGTGTGAGGTGTTGGTGCCACTCACAGGGCCGTTCGGGGGCTGTTTTGGGTTTCACCACTAGCGCCCTATTTTTATATTTAAGTCTAAGAACTACAAATTATCATCATATTCTCAAATCGGGGGTCCTGTGATCGCGCGGTCAATTCTTACGAGTTACATTGGTCCCGTGTGAGGTGTTGGTGTGAGTCACGGGGCCATTCGGGGGCTGTTTCGGGTTTTCGCCCACTAAAGGCAAGTTTTTAAGCCAAAGTCTAGAAATATGAAAATTATCATCGTATTCTCAAACTGGGAGTCCTATGATTGCGCGGTTAGTTCCTACGAGTTACATTGGTCCCATCGTGGTGTCGGTGCTACTCACGGGGCCGTTCGAGGGATATTTCGAGTTTTTCGCCACTAACGCCATGTTTTCTCTAAGTCCCGATATTTATAAATTATCATTGTATTCTCAAACCAGGGGTCCCATTATCGCGCGGTCAATTTCTACGAGTTACATTGGTCTCGTGTGACGTGTTGGTGCAACTCACGAGGCCGTTCGGGGGATGTTTCGGGTTTTCCCCACAAACGCCCTATTTTTAAGCCTAAGTCTAGAAATATGCAAATTATCATCGTATTGTCAAACCGGGGGTCCCTTGATCGCGCGATCAGTTTTTACGAGTTACATTCGTCCTGTGTGAGGTGTTGGTGCCATCACGGGGTTGTTCGGGGGAAATTTCAGGTTTTCACCCACTAATGACAAGTTTTTAAGCTAAAGTCTAGAAATATGCAAATTATCGTTGTATTCTCAAATCGGGAGTCCTGTGATCTCCCGGTCAGTTCCTGCGAGTTACATTGGTCCCGTGCGAGGTGTTGGTGCCACTCACGGGGCCATTCGGGGGCTGATTCGGGTTTTCCCCACTAACGCCATATTTTGCCTATGTGCTAATATTTTTAAATTATCGCCATATTCCCAAATCGGGGGTCCCATGATCACGCGGTCAGTTCCTACGAGTTATGTTGGTTCCGTATGAGTTGTTGGTGCCACTCTCGGGTCTATTGAGGGGTTGTTTCGAATTTCCCCCGCTAATGCCATGTTTTGACTAAGTCCTGATATTTTTAAATTATTGTCAAATTCTCAAAATGGGGGTCTCGTGATCACGCGTTCAGTTGTTACGAGTTACAATCGTCCCGTATGAGGTGTTGGTGCCACTCACGGGGTCGTTTGGGGGATGTTTCGGGTTTTTCCCCACTAACGCCCCATTTTTTTGCCAAAGTCTCGAAATATGCAAATTATCGTCATATTCTCATACCAGGAGTCCCGTGATCGCGCGGTCAGTTCCTACGAGTTACATTGGTCTCGTGCGAGGTGTTGGTGCCACTCATGGGGGCGTTCGGGGGCTGTTTCAGATTTTCCCCCACTAAGACCATATTTTGCCCAAGTCCTGTATTCTCAAACCGTGGGTCCCATGATCACCTGCTGAGTTTCTACGAGTTATAATTGTCCCGTATGAGGTGTTGGGGCCACTCAGAGGGCTATTCGGGGGTTGTTTCGGATTTTTCCCCACTAACGCCCTATTTTTATGCCTAAGTTTAGAAATATGCAAATTATCGTGGTATTCTCAAATTAGGAGTCCCGTGATCGCGCGGTCAGGTCCTACATGTTACATTGGTCCCGTGCGAGGTCTTCGTTCCACTTTCGGGGCCATTCGGGGGCTATTTTGGATTTCCCCCCACTGACGCCATATTTTTATGCCTAAGTCTAGAAATAAGCAAATTATCATCGTATTCTCAAACCGGGGGTCCCGTGATCGCGCGGTCAGTTCTTACGAGTTACATTGGTCCCGTGTGAGGTGTTGTGCCACTCACGGGGTTGTTGAGTGGCTGTTTTGGGTTTTCTCCCACTAACGGTAAGTTTTTAAGGCAAAGTCTAGCAATATGCAAATTATCATCATATTCTCAAATCGAGAGTCATGTGATCTCACGGTCAGTTCCTGCGAGTTACAAGTGTCCCATGTGAGGTGTTGGTGCCACTCACGGGGCCGTTCGGGGGTTGTTTTGGGTTTTTCCCCACAAATGCCATTTTTTGCCTAAGTGCTGATATTTTGAAATTATCATTGTATTCTCAAACCGGGAGTCTTGTGGTCACGCGGTTAGTTCCTACGGGTTACATTGGTCCCGTGTGAGGTTTTGGTGCCACTCAGGGGGCCATTCGGTTGTTGTTTAATATTTTCCACCACAAACGCCCTATTTTTTTGCCTAAGTCTAGAAATATGCAAATTATCATCGTATTCTCAAATCGGGGGTCCCGTGATCGTGCGGTCAGTTCTTACGAGATACATTGGTCCCGTGTGAGGTGTTGGTGCCACTCACGGGGCTGTTCGGGGGCAATGTCGGGTTTTTGCCAACTAAAGGCAAGTTTTTAAGCCAAAGTCTAGAAATATGCAAATTATCGTCGTATTCTCAAACCGGGAGTCCTGTGATCTCGCGGACAGTTCCTGCGAGTTACATTGGTCCCGTGTGAGGTGTTGGTGCCACTCACGGGGCCGTTCGGGGGTTGTTTCTAGTTTTCCCCCACTAACGCCATGTTTTTCCTAAGTGCTAATATTTTTAAATTATCGTCCTATTCTCAAACCGGCGGTCCCGTGATCACGCGATCAGTTCCTACGAGTTACATTCATCCCGTGTTAGGTGTTGGTGCCATTAACGAGGCCATTCAGGGGCTGTTTTGGATTTTCCCCCTCTAATACCATGTTTTGCCTTAGTCCTGATATTTTTAAATTATCCTCATATCTCAAACTGGGGGTCCCGTGATCACGCGGTCTGTTCCTACGATTTAGAATGGTCCCGTGTTGGTGCCACTCACAGGGCCGTTCGGGGGCTATTTCAGATTTTACCCCACTAACGCCATGTTTTGCCTAAGTCTTGATATTTTTAAATTCTCAACGTATTCTCAAACTGGGGGTCCCGTGATCACGTGGTTAGTTCCTATGAGTTACATTGGTCCCGTCTAAGGCGTTGGTGCCACTCACATGGCCGTTTGAGGGCTATTTCGAGTTTCCCCCCAACAACGCCCTGTTTTTATGCCTAAGTTTAAAAATATGCAAATTATCATCGTATTCTTAAACCGGGAGTACCGTTATCACGCGGTCAGTTCCTACGAGTTACATTCGTCCCGTGCGAGGTTATGGTGCCACTCACTGGGCCGTTCGGGGGCTGTTTCAGATTTTCCACCACTAACGCCATGTTTTGCCTGAGTTATCATATTTTTAAATTATTATCATTTTTTCAAACAGGGGGTCCCGTGATCGCGCGGTCAATTGCTATGAGTTGCATTGGTCCCGTGTGAGGTGTAGGTGCCACTCACGGGGCCGTTCGGGGGCTGTTTCGGGTTTTTTGCCACTAACGCCCCGTTTTTATATTTATGTCAAAAAATATGTAACTTATCATTTTATTCTCAAACTGGGGGTCCTATGATCGAGCATTCAGTTCTTACGAGTTACATTGGTCCCGTGCGAGGTGTTGGTGTGACTCACGAGGTCGTTCGGGGGCTGTTTCAGGTTTTCGCCCACTAACGGTAAGTTTTTAAGCGGAAGTCTAAAATTATGCAAATTATCATCGTATTCTCAAACTGGGAGTCCTCTGATTCCGCGTTCAGTTCCTACGAGTTACATTGGTTCCGTCGTGGTGTCGGTGCCACTCACGTGGTCGTTCGAGGGATATTTCGAGTTTTTCGCCACTAACGCCATGTTTTGCCTAAGTCCTGATATTTTTAAAGTATCATTGTTTTCTCAAACCAGGGGTCCCATTATCGCGCGGTCAGTTGCTACGAGTTACATTGGTTTCGTGTGAGGTGTTGTTGCCACTCACGGGCCGTTCGGTGGCTATTTCGGGTTTTCCCCACAAACGCCCTATTTTTAAGCCTAAGTCTAGAAATATGCAAATTATCATCGTATTGTCAAACCGAGGGTCCCGTGATCGCGCGGTCAGTTCTTACGAGATACATTCGTCCCGTGTGAGGTGTTGGTGCCATCACGGGGCTGTTCGGGGGCTATTTCGGGTTTTCACCCTATAACGGAAAATTTTGAAGCTAAAGTCTAGAAATATGCAAATTATCGTCGTATTCTCAAATCTAGAGTCCTGTGATCGCGCGGTCAGTTCCTACGAGTTACATTGGTCCCGTGTGAGGTGTTGGTGCTACTCATGGGTTCATTCGGGGGCTGTTTCGGATTTCCCCCGCTAATGCCATGTTTTGCCTAAGTCCTAATATTTTTAAATTATCGTCCTATTCTTAAACTGAGGGTCCCGTGATTACGTGGTCAGTTGTTACGAGTTACAATCGTCCCGTCTGAGGTGTGGGTGCCACTCACGGGGCCATTCGGGGGATGTTTCGGGTTTTTCCCCACTAATGCCCTGTTTTTTGGCCTAAGTCTAGAAATATGCAAATTATCGTCGTATTCTCATACCGGGAGTCCCGTGATTGCACCGGTCAGTTCCTACGAGTTACATTGGTCCCGTGCGAGGTATTGGTGCCACTCACGGGGCCGTTCGGGGGATATTTTGGGTTTTCCCCCACTAATGCCCTATTTTTATGCCTATGTCTAGAAATGTGCAAATTATGGTCGTATTCTCAAACTGGGGGTCCCGTGATCGTGCGGTCAGTTCCTACGAGTTACATTGGTCCCGTGCGAGGTGTTGGTGCCACTCACAGGGCCGTTCGGGGGCTGGTTCTGATTTTCCCCAACTAACGCCATATTTTGCCCAAGTCTTGATATCTTTAAATTATCGTCGTATTCTCAAATCGGGGGTCCCGTGATCACCTGCTCGTATTTTACGAGTTACAATGGTCCCGTATGAGGTGTTGGTGCCACTCAAATGACCGTTCGAGGGTTGTTTCCCGTTTTTTCCCACCAACGCCCTGTTTTTATGGCTAAGTGTTGAAATATGCAAATTATCGTGGTATTCTCAAATTACGAGTCTCGTGATCGCGCGGTCAGGTCCTACAAGTTACATTGGTCCCGTGCGAGGTCTTCGTTCCACTCACGGGGCCATTCGGGGGATATTTCGGATTTTCCCCCACTAACGCCCTATTTTTATGCCTAAGTCTAGAAATATGCAAATTATCGTCGTATTCTCAAACCAGGGGTCCCGTGATCGCGCGGTCAGTTCTTACGAGTTACATTGGTCCCATGTGAGGTGTTGTGCCACTCACGGGGCTGTTCGGGGGCTATTTTGGGTTTTCGCCCACTAACAGAAAGTTTTTAAGCCAAAGTCTAGAAATACGCAAATTATCGTTGTATTCTCAAATCGAGAGTCATGTGATCTCACAGTCAGTTCCTGCGAGTTACATTGGTCCCATGTGAGGTGTTGGTGCCACTGATGGGGCCGTTCGGGGAATGTTTCGGGTTTTCCCCCACTAATGCCATGTTTTGCCTAAGTGCTGATATTTTTAAATTATCGTTGTATTCTCAAACCGAGAATACTGTGATCACGCGGTCAGTTCCTACGGGTTACATTGGTCCCGTGTGAGGTGTTGGTGCCTCTCAGGGTTCCATTCGGGGGCTGTTTCAGATTTTCCCCCACAAACTTCTTATTTTTAGGCCTAAGTCTAAAAATATGCAAATTATCATCGTATTCTTAAATCGGGGGTCCCGCGATCGTGCGGTCAGTTCTTACGAGTTACATTGGTCCCGTGTGAGGTGTTGGTACCACTCAGGGGGCTGTTCGGGGGCAGTTTCGGGTTTTTGGCCACTAAAGAAATTTTTTAAGCCAAAGTCTAGTTATATGCAAATTATCGTCGTATTCTCAAACCGGGAGTCCTGTGATCTCGCGGACAGTTCCTGCGAGTTACATTGGTCTCGTGCGAGGTATTGGTGCCACTCACGCGGCCGTTCGGGGTTTGTTTCGAGTTTTCCACCACTAACGCCATGTTTTGCCTAAGTGCTAATATTTTTAAATTATTGTCGTATTCTCAAACCGGGGGACCCGTGATCACGCGATCAGTTCCTAAGAGTTACATTTATCCCGTGTGAGGTGTTGGTGCCATTCACGAGGCCATTCGGGGGCTGTTTCGGATTTCCCCCCGCTAATGCCATGTTTTGCCTTAGTCCTGATATTTTTAAATTATCATCATATTCTCAAACCGAGGGTCCCTTGATCGCGCGGTCACTTCCTACGAGTTACAATGGTCCCGTGTTGGTTCCACTCACAGGGCCGTTCGGTGGCTATTTCATATTTTCCCCCACTAATGCCATGTTTTGCCTAAGTCTTGATATTTTTAAATTCTCATCGTATTCTCAAACCGGGGGTCCCGTGATCACATGGTTAGTTCCTACGAGTTACATTGGTGTCGTGTAAGGCGTAGGTGCCACTCACATGGCCGTTCGGGGGGCTATTTCGAGTTTTCCCCCAATAACGCCCTGTTTTTATGCCTAAGTCTAGAAATGTAAAACTTATCGTCGTACTCTCAAATCGAAGTCCCGTGATCGCACAGTTAGTTCCTATGAGTTACATTGGTCCTGTGTGAGGTGTTGGGGCCACTCACGGGGCCGTTCGGGGTCTGTTTCGGGTTTTCTCCCAATAACGCCCTGTTTTTATGCCTGAGGCTAGAAATATGCAAATTACCACCGTATTATCAAACCGAGGGTCCTGTGATACTGGGGTCCATTCCTAAGAGTTACATTAGTCCCGTGCAAGGTGCTGGTGCTATTCATGGGGCCGTTCGGGGGCTATTTCGAGTTTTCGCCCACTAATGGAAAGTTTTTAAGCCAAAGTCTAGAAATATGCAAATTATCATCGTTTTCTCAAATTGGGAGTCCTCTGATTGCGCGGTAAGTTTCTACGAGTTACATTGGTCCCGTCGTGGTGTCGGTGCCACTCCCGGGGCCGTTCGAGGGATATTTTGAGTTTTTCGCCACTAACGCCATGTTTTACCTAAGTCCTTATATTTTTAAATTATCATTGTATTCTCAAACTAGGGGTCCCATTATTGCGCGCTCAATTGCTACGAGCTACATTGGTCTCGTGTGAGGTGTTGATGCCACTCACGGGGCTGTTCGGGGGCTGTTTCGGGTTTTCCCCACAAACGCCCTACTTTTAAGCCTAAGTCTAGAAATATGCAAATTATCATCGTATTGTGAAATCGGGGGTCCCGTGATCGCGCGGTCAGTTCTTACGAGTTACATTCGTCCCGTGTGAGGTGGTGCCATCACGGGGCTATTTCGGGTTTTCACCCACTAACGACAAGTTTTGAAGGTAAAGTCTAGAAATATGCAAATTATCATCGTATTCTTAAATCGGGAGTCCTGTGATTATGTGGTCAGTTCCTGTGAGTTACATTGGTCCCGTGCGAGGTGTTGGTGCCACTCACGGGGCCATTCGGGGGTTGTTTCAGATTTCCCTCGCTAATGCCATGTTTTGCCTAAGACCTAATATTTTTAAATTATCGTCATATTCTCAAACCCGGGGTCCCGTGATCACGTGGTCTATTGTTACGAGTTGCAATCGTCCCGTCTGAGGTGTTGGTGCCACTCACGGGGCCGTTCGGGGGATATTTTGGGTTTTCCCCCACTAACGCCCTATTTTTTTGCCTAAGTCTATAAATAAGCAAATTATCGTCGTATTCTCATACTGGGAGTCCCGTGATCGCGCGGTCAGTTCCTACGAGATACATTGGTCCCGTGCGAGGTGTTGGTGCCACTCACGGGGCCGTTCGGGGGTTGTTTCGGATTTTCCCCCACTAACCCCTTATTTTTCCCTAGTCTTTATATCTTTAAATTATCGTCGTATTATCAAACCGGGGGTACCGTGAACTCCTGATCAGTTTCTACGAGTTACAATCATCCCGTATGAGGTGTTGGTGCCAATCACAGGGCCGTTCGGGAGTTGTTTCGGATTTTCCCCACTAATGCCCAATTTTTATGCCTTAGTCTATAAATATGCAAATTATCGTGGTATTCTCAAATTAGGAGTCCCGTGATCGCGCGGTCAGGTCCTACAAGTTACATTGGTCCCGTGCGAGGACTTCGTTCCACTTACGGGGCCGTTCGGGGGATATTTCGGATTTTCCTCCACTAACGCCCCATTTTTATGCCTAAGTTTAAAAATATGGAAATTATCATCGTATTCTCAAACCGGGGGTCCCGTGATCGCGCGGTCAGTTCTTACGAGTTACATTGGTCCCGTGTGAGGTGTTGTGCCACTCACGGGGCTGTTAGTGGGCTGTTTCGGGTTTTCGCCCACTAACGACAAGTTTTTAAACCAAAGTCTAGAAATATGCAAATTATCATCGTATTCTCAAATCGAGAGTCATGTGATCTCGCAGTCAGTTCCGGCGAGTTACATTGGTCCCATTTGAGGTGTTAGTGCCACTCACGGGGTCGTTCAGGGGTTGTTTCGGGTTTTCCCCCACAAATGCCATGTTTTGCCTAACTGCTGATATTTTTAAATTATCATTGTATTCTCAAATCGGGAGTCCCGTGATCATGTGGTCAGTTCCTACGGGTTACATTTGTCCCGTGTGAGGTGTTGGTGCCACTGAGGGGGCCATTCGGGGGCTATTTCAGATTTTCCCCCACAAATGCCCTATTTTTATGCCTAAGTCTAGAAATATGCAAATTATCATCGTATTCTCAAATCAGGGGTCCCGTGATCGTGCAATCAGTTCTTAAGAGTTACATTGGTCCCGTGTGAGGTGTTGGTGCCACTCACGGGATTGTTCGGGGGCTCTTTCGGGTTTTTGCCCACTAAAGGCAAGTTTTTAAGCCAAAGTCTAGAAATATGAAAATTATCGTCGTATTCTCAAATCGGGAGTCCTGTGATCTCGCGGACAGTTCCTGCGAGTTACATTGGTCTCGTGCGAGGTATTGGTGCCACTCACGCGGCCGTTCGGGGTTTGTTTCGAGTTTTCCACCACTAACGCCATGTTTTGCCTAAGTGCTAATATTTTTAAATTATTGTCGTATTCTCAAACCGGGAGACCCGTGATCACGCGATCAGTTCCTAAGAGTTACATTTATCCCGTGTGAGGTGTTGGTGCCACTCACGAGGCCATTCGGGGGCTGTTTCGGATTTCCCCCCGCTAATGCCATGTTTTGCCTTAGTCCTGATATTTTTAAATTATCATCATATTCTCAAACCGAGGGTCCCTTGATCGCGCGGTCACTTCCTACGAGTTACAATGGTCCCGTGTTGGTTCCACTCACAGGGCCGTTCGGTGGCTATTTCATATTTTCCCCCACTAATGCCATGTTTTGCCTAAGTCTTGATATTTTTAAATTCTCATCGTATTCTCAAACCGGGGGTCCCGTGATCACATGGTTAGTTCCTACGAGTTACATTGGTGTCGTGTAAGGCGTAGGTGCCACTCACATGGCCGTTCGGGGGGCTATTTCGAGTTTTCCCCCAATAACGCCCTGTTTTTATGCCTAAGTCTAGAAATGTAAAACTTATCGTCGTACTCTCAAATCGAAGTCCCGTGATCGCACAGTTAGTTCCTACGAGTTACATTGGTCCTGTGTGAGGTGTTGGGGCCACTCACGGGGCCGTTCGGGGTCTGTTTCGGGTTTTCTCCCAATAACGCCCTGTTTTTATGCCTGAGGCTAGAAATATGCAAATTACCACCGTATTATCAAACCGAGGGTCCTGTGATACTGGGGTCCATTCCTAAGAGTTACATTAGTCCCGTGCAAGGTGCTGGTGCTATTCATGGGGCCGTTCGGGGGCTATTTCGAGTTTTCACCCACTAATGGCAAGTTTTTAAGCCAAAGTCTAGAAATATGCAAATTATCATCGTATTCTCAAATTGGGAGTCCTCTGATTGCGCGGTAAGTTTCTACGAGTTACATTGGTCCCGTCGTGGTGTCGGTGCCACTCCCGGGGCCGTTCGAGGGATATTTTGAGTTTTTCGCCACTAACGCCATGTTTTACCTAAGTCCTTATATTTTTAAATTATCATTGTATTCTCAAACCAGGGGTCCCATTATTGCGCGCTCAATTGCTACGAGCTACACTGGTCTCGTGTGAGGTGTTGATGCCACTCACGGGGCTGTTCGGGGGCTGTTTCGGGTTTTCCCCACAAACGCCCTACTTTTAAGCCTAAGTCTAGAAATATGCAAATTATCATCGAAATTATGAAATCGGGGGTCCCGTGATCGCGCGGTCAGTTCTTACGAGTTACATTCGTCCCGTGTGAGGTGGTGCCATCACGGGGCTATTTCGGGTTTTCACCCACTAACGACAAGTTTTGAAGGTAAAGTCTAGAAATATGCAAATTATCATCGTATTCTTAAATCGGGAGTCCTGTGATTATGTGGTCAGTTTCTGTGAGTTACATTGGTCCCGTGCGAGGTGTTGGTGCCACTCACGGGGCCATTCGGGGGTTGTTTCGGATTTCCCTCGCTAATGCCATGTTTTGCCTAAGACCTGATATTTTTAAATTATCGTCATATTCTCAAACCCGGGGTCCCGTGATCACGTGGTCTATTGTTACGAGTTGCAATCGTCCCGTCTGAGGTGTTGGTGCCACTCACGGGGCCGTTCGGGGGATATTTTGGGTTTTCCCCCACTAACGCCCTATTTTTTTGCCTAAGTCTATAAATAAGCAAATTATCGTCGTATTCTCATACTGGGAGTCCCGTGATCGCGCGGTCAGTTCCTACGAGTTACATTGGTCCCGTGAGAGGTGTTGGTGCCACTCACGGGGCCGTTCGGGGGTTGTTTCGGATTTTCCCCCACTAACGCCTTATTTTTCCCTAATCTTTATATCTTTAAATTATCGTCGTATTATCGAACCGGGGGTACCGTGAACTCCTGATCAGTTTCTACGAGTTACAATCATCCCGTATGAGGTGTTGGTGCCAATCACAGGGCCGTTCGGGAGTTGTTTCGGGTTTTCCCCACTAATGCCCTATTTTTATGCCTTAGTCTATAAATACGCAAATTATCGTGGTATTCTCAAATTAGGAGTCCCGTGATCGCGCGGTCAAGTCCTACAAGTTACATTGGTCCCGTGCGAGGACTTCGTTCCACTTACGGGGCCGTTCGGGGGATATTTCGGATTTTCCCCCACTAACGCCCCATTTTTATGCCTAAGTTTAAAAATATGGAAATTATCATCGTATTCTCAAACCAGGGGTCCCGTGATCACGCGGTCAGTTCTTACGAGTTACATTGGTCCCGTGTGAGGTGTTGTGCCACTCACGGGGCTGTTAGTGGGCTGTTTCGGGTTTTCGCCCACTAACGACAAGTTTTTAAGCCAAAGTCTAGAAATATGCAAATTATCGTCGTATTCTCAAATCGAGAGTCATGTGATCTCGAAGTCAGTTCCGGCGAGTTACATTGGTCCCATTTGAGGTGTTAGTGCCACTCACGGGGTCGCTCAGGGGTTGTTTCGGGTTTTCCCCCACAAATGCCATGTTTTGCCTAACTGCTGATATTTTTAAATTATCATTGTATTCTCAAATCGGGAGTCCCGTGATCATGTGGTCAGTTCCTACGGGTTACATTTCTCCCGTGTGAGGTGTTGGTGCCACTGAGGAGGCCATTCGGGGGCTATTTCAGATTTTCCCCCACAAACGCCCTATTTTTATGCCTAAGTCTAGAAATATGCAAATTATCATCGTATTCTCAAATCAGGGGTCCCGTGATCGTGCAATCAGTTCTTACGAGTTACATTGGTCCCGTGTGAGGTGTTGGTGCCACTCACGGGGTTGTTCGGGGGCTCTTTCGGGTTTTTGCCCACTAAAGGCAAGTTTTTAAGCCAAAGTCTAGAAATATGAAAATTATCGTCGTATTCTCAAACCGGGAGTCCTGTGATCTCGCGGATAGTTCCTGCGAGTTACATTGGTCCCGTGCAAGGTGTTGGTGCCACTCACGGGCCGTTCGGTTGTTGTTTTGAGTTTTCCCCCACTAACGCCATGTTTTATCTAAGTGATCGTGATCACGCGATCAGTTCCTACGAGTTACATTTATCCTGTGTGAGGTCTCCGTGCCATTCACGAGGCCATTCGGGGGTTGTTTCATATTTTCCCCCGCTAATGCCTTGTTTTGCCTTAGTCCTAATTTTTTAAATTATCGTCATATTCTCAAACCGGGGGTCCCGTGATCACGCGGTCAGTTGCTACGAGATACAATTGTCCTGTGTGAGGTGTTGGTCCAACTCACGGGGTTGTTCGTGGGACGTTTCGGGTTTTCCCCCACTAACGCCCTATTTTTTTGCCTAAGTCAATAAATGTGCAAATTATTGTTGTTTTCTCATACTGGGAGTCCCGTGATTGCGCGGTCAGTTCCTACGAGTTACATTGGTCCCGTTCGAGGTGTTAGTGCCACTCACGGAGCCGTTCGGGGGCTGTTTCGGATTTTCCCCCACTGACACCATATTTTACCCAAGTCCTGATATTTTTAAATTATTGTCATATTCTCAAACCGGGGGTCCCGTGATCACCCGCCCAGGTGCTATAAGTTACAATGTTCCGTATGAGGTGTTGGTGCCACTCACGGAGCCGTTCGGGGGTTGTTTCGGGCTTTCCCCACTAATACCCTATTTTTATGCCTAAGTCTAGAAATATGCAAATTATCGTCGTATTCTCAAATTAGGAGTCCCTTGATCGCGCGGTCAGTTCCTACAAGTTACATTGGTCCCGTGCGAAGTCTTCGGGCCACTCACGGGGCCGTTCGGGGGCTATTTCAGATTTTCCCCCACTAATGCCCTATTTTTATGCCTAGGTCTAGAAATATGCAAATTATGGTTGTATTCTCAAACCGGGGGTCCCATAATCACGCGGTCAGGCCTTACGAGTTACATTGGTCCCGTGTGAGGTGTTGGTGCCACTCACGGGGCTGTTCGGACGCTGTCTTGGGTTTTTTGCCACTAACGGCAAGTTTTTAATCCAAAGTGTAGAAATATGCAAATTAATGTCGTATTCTCAAACGAGAGTCCTGTGATCTCGCGGGCAGTTCCTGTAAGTTACACTGGTCCCATGAGAGATGTTGGTGCCACTCACGGGCCGTTCAGGGGCTATTTTGGGTTTTCCCCCATTAATGCCATGTTTTGCCTAAGTGCTGATATTTTAAAATTATCGTCGTACTCTCAAAACGGGAGTCCCGTGATCGCGCGATCAGTTCCTACGAGTTACATTTATCGCATGTGAGGTGTTGGTGCCATTCACGAGGCCATTCAGGGGCTGTTTCGGATTTTCCCCCGCTAATGCCATGTTTTGCCTTAGTCCTGATATTTTTAAATTATCGTCATATTCTCAAACCGAGGGTCCCGTGTCGCGTGATCAGTTCCTACGAGTTACAACGGTCCCGTGCTGGTGTCACTCACAGGGCCGTTCGGGGGCTATTTCAGATTTTCCCCCACTAATGCCATGTGTTTGCCTAAGTCTTGATATTTTTAAATTCTCATTGTATTCTCAAACTGGGGTCACGTGATCGCATGGTTAGTTCCTATGAGTTACATTGGTCCTGTGTAAGGCGTTGGTGCCACTCACATGGCCGTTCGGGGGCTATTTCGAGTTTTCCTCCAATAACGCCCTGTTTTTATGCCTAAGTCTAGAAATATGAAAATTATCGTCATTTTCTCAAATCGAAGTCCCGTGATCGCGCAGTTAGTTCCTACGAGTTACATTGGTCCTGTGTGAGGTGGTGCCACTCACGGGGCCGTTCGGGGGATATTTCGGGTTTTCTCCCAATAACGCCCTGTTTTTATGCCTGAGGCAAGAAATATGCAAATTACCGTCGTATTCTCAAACCGAGGGTCCTGTGATACTGGGGTCCATTCCTAAGAGCTACATTAGTCCCGTGCAAGGTGCTGGTGCCATTCATGGGGCCGTTCGTGGGCTATTTCGGGTTTTCGCCCATTAACGAAATTTTTTTAGGCCTAAGTCAAGAAATATGCAAATTATTGTCGAATTCTCAAACCGTGGGTCTCGTGATCACGAGATCAGTTCTTACGAGTTACATTGGTCCCGTGCGAGGTGTTGGTTCCACTCACGAGGCCATTCGGTGGCTGTTTCGAGTTTTAGCCCACTAATGATAAGTTTTTATGCCCAAGTCTAGAAATATGCAAATTATCGTCATATTCTCGAATTGGGAGTCCCGTTATCACGCGGTCAGTTCCTACGAGTTACATTCGTCCCGTGCGAGGTTATGGCGCCACTCACGGGGCCGTTCGGGGGCTGTTTCAGATTTTCCACCACTAACGCCATGTTTTGCCTGAGTGCTCATATTTTTAAATTATCATCGTATTTTCAAACCGGGGTTTCCGTGATCACGCAGTCAATTGCTACGAGTTACATAGGTCCCGTGTGAGGTGTAGGTGCCACTCATGGGGCCATTCGGGGTTTGTTTTGGGTTTTTCGCCACTAACGCCATGTTTTGTGTGAGTCCTCATATTTTTAAATTATCATCGTATTTTCAAATCGGGGGTCCCGTGATCGCGCGGTCAATTGGTACGAGCTACATTGGTCCCGTGTGAGGTGTTGGTGCCACTCAAGGGGCCGTTCGGGAGTTGTTTCGGATTTTCACCACTAACGCCTTGTTTTTATTATTAAGTCTAAAAATATACAAATTATCATCGTATTCTCAAATCGGGGGTCCTGTGATCGCGCGGTCAATTCTTATGAGTTACATTGGTCCCGTGCGAGCTGTCGGTGTGACTCACGGGGCAGTTCGGGGCTATTTTGTGTTTTCGCCCACTAAGGACAAGTTTTTAAGCCAAAGTCTAGAAATATGCAAATTATCATCATATTCTCAAACTGGGAGTCCTCTAATTTCGTGGTCAGTTCCTACGAGTTACATTGGTCCCGTCGTGGTGTCGGTGCCACTCACGGGGCCGTTCAAGGGATATTTCGATTTTTTTGCCACTAACGCCATGTTTTGCCTAAGTCCTGATATTTTTAAATTATCATTGTATTCTTAAACCAGGGGTCCAATTATTGCGCTGTCAGTTGCTACGAGTTACATTGGTCTCGTGTGAGGTGTTGGTGCAACTCACGGGGCCGTTCGGGAGTTGTTTCGGGTTTTCCCCACAAACGCCCTATTTTTAAGCCTAATTCTAGAAATATGTAAATTATAATCGTATTGTCAAACCAGGGGGTCCCGTGATCGCGCGATCAGTTCTTACGAGTTACATTCGTCTCGTGTGAGGTGTTGGTGCCATCACGGGGCTGTTCGGGGGCTATTTCGGGTTTTCACCCACTAACGACAAGTTTTTAAGCTAAAGTATACAAATATGAGAATTATCATCGTATTCTCAAATCGGGAGTCCTGTGATCTCGCGGTCAGTTCCTGCGAGTTACGTTGGTCCCGTGCGAGGTGTTGGTGCCACTCACGGGGCTGTTCGGGGGCTTTTTCGGGTTTTCCCCACTAACGCCATGTTTTGCCTAAGTGCTAATATTTTTAAATTATCGTCGTATTCCCAAATCGGGGGTCCTGTGATTACGCGGTCATTCCCTAAGAGTTACATTGGTACCGTGTGAGGTGTTGGTGCCACTCACGGGTCCATTCGGGGGCTGTTTCGGATTTCCTATGCTAATGCCATGTTTTGCATAAGTCCTGATATTTTTAAATTATCGTCATATTATCAAACCGGGGGTCCCGTGATCATGTGGTCAGTTGTTACGAGTTACCATCGTCCCGTCTGAGGTATTGGTGCCACTCACAGGGCCGTTCGGAGGATGTTTCGGGTTTTTTCCCACTAACGCCCTATTTTTTTGCCTAAGTCCTGATATTTTGAAATTATCATCGTATTCTCAAACTGGGGGTCTCACGATTATGCAGTCAGTTCTTCAGAGTTACATTGGTCCTGTGTGAGGTGTTGGTGCCACTCTCGGGGCCGTTCGGTGGATGTTTCGGATTTTCCTCACTAACGCCATATTTTACCCAAGTCCTGATATCTTTAAATTATCTTCAAATTCTCAAACCGGGGGTCCCGTGATCACCTGCTCAGTTTCTACGAGTTACAATGGTCCCGTATGAGGTCTTCGTTCCACTTACGGGGACGTTTGGGGGATATTTCAGATTTTCCCCCACTAACGCCCTATTTTTATGCCTAAGTCTAGAAATATTCAAATTATCATCGTATTCTCAAACCGAGGGTCCCATGATAGCGCGGTCAGTTCTTATGAGTTACATTGGTCCCGTGTGAGGTGTTGTGCCACTCACGGGGCTATTCGGGGGCTGTTTCGGGTTTTCGCCCACTAACGGCAAGTTTTTAAGCCAAAGTCTAGAAATATGCAAATTGTCATCGTATTCTCAAATCGAGAGTCATGTGATCTCATGGTCAGTTCCTATGAGTTACATTGGTCCCATGTGAGGTGTTGGTGCCACTCACGGGGCCGTTCGGGGGTTGTTTCGGGTTTCCCCCTGCTAATGCCATGTTTTGCCTAAGTGCTGATATTTTTAAATTATCATTGTATTCTCAAACCGAGAGTCCTGTGATCACGCAGTCAGTTCCTGCGGTTTACATTGGTCCCGTGCGAGGTGTTGGTGCCTCTTAGGGGCCCATTCGGGGGTTGTTTCAGATTTTCCCCCACAAACTTCATATTTTTATGCCTAAGTCTAGAAATATGCAAATTATCATCGTATTCTCAAACCGGGGGACCCGTGATCACGCGATCAGTTCCTACGAGTTACATTGGTCCCGTGTGAGCTGTTGGTGCCATTCACGAGGCCATTCGGGGGATGTTTCAGATTTTCCCCCGCTAATGCCATGTTTTGCCTTAGTCCTGATTTTTTAAATTATCGTCATATTCTCAAACCGGGGTCCTGTGATCACGCGGTCAGTTGCTACGAGATACAATCGTCCCGTGTGAGGTGTTGGTCCAACTCACGGGAACGTTCGTGGGATGTTTCGAACTTTCCCCCACTAACACCCTGTTTTTTTTCCTAAGTCTAGAAATGTGCAAATTATCTTCGTATTCTCATACTGGGATTCCCGTGATTGCGCGGTCAGTTCCTACGAGTTACATTGGTGCCGTTCGAGGTGTTAGTGCCTCTCACGGGGCCGTTCGTGGGCTATTTCGGATTTTCTCCCACTAACACCATATTTTACCCAGGTCCTGATATTTTTAAATTATCGTCGTATTCTCAAAGCGGGGGTCCCGTGATCACGCGCCCAGTTGCTATGAGTGACAATGTTCCGTATGAGGTGTTGGTTCCACTCACGGATCCGTTCGGGGGTTATTTTGGGTTTTTCCCACTAATGCCCTATATTTATGCCTAAGTCTAGAAATATGCAAATTTTCGTCGTATTCTCAAATTAGGAGTCCCGTGATCGCATGGCCAGTTCCTACAAGTAACATTGGTCCCGTGCGAAGTCTTCTTGCCACTCACGGGGCCGTTCCGAGGCTATTTTAGATTTTCTCCCACTAATGCCCTATTTTTATGCCAATGTCTACAATTATGCAAATTATGGTAATATTCTCAAACTGGGGGTCCCGTGATTGCGTGGTCAGGTCCTACGAGTTACATTGGTCCCGTGTGAGGTGTTCGTGCCACTCACGGGGATGTTCAGAGGCTGTTTTGGGTTTTTGACCACTAACGGCACGTTTTTATTCCAAAGTCTAGAAATATGCAAATTAATGTCGTATTCTCAAATCGAGAGTCCTGTGATCTCGCGGTCAGTTCCTGCGAGTAACATTGGTCCCGTCCGTGGTGTTAGTGCCACTCACGGGGCCGTTCGGGGGCTGTTTCGGGTTATCCCCCACTAAAGCAATGTTTTGCCTAAGTGTTAATATTTTAAAATTATCATCGTACTCTCAAATCGGGGGTCCTGTGATCACGCGGTCAGTTCTTACGAGTTAAATTGGTCCCATGTGAGGTGTTGGTGCCACTCACGGGGCCATTCGGGGGCTATTTCGAATTTTCTCCCGCTAATGCCATGTTTTGCCCAAGTCCAGATATTTTTAAATTATCATCATATTATCAAATCGGAAGTACCGTGATCATGCGTTTAGTAGCTACGAGTTACAATGGTCCTGTGTAAGGTATTGGTGCCACTCATGTGGCCGTTCGGGGGCTGTTTTGGGTTTTTCCCCACTAACGACCTGTTTTTATGTCTAAGTCTAGAAATATGCAAATTATGGTCGTATTCTCATATCGGGAGTCCTGTGATCGCGTGGTCAGTTCCTACGAGTTACGTTACTCCCGTGCGAGGTGTTGGTGCCACTCACGGTGCCGTTTGGGGGCTATTTCGGATTTTCTCCCACTAACGCCATATTTTACCCAGGTCCTGATATTTTTTAATTGTCGTCGTATTCTCAAACCGGGGGTCCCGTTATCGTCCGGTCAGTCGCTACGAGATACAATGGTCCCATATAAGGTGTTGGTGCCACTCACGGGGCCGTTCGGGGGTTGTTTCTAGTTTTTCAACACTAACGCCCTGTTTTTATGCCTATGTCTAGAAATATGAAAATTATCATCGTATTCTTAAATTAGGAGTCTCGTGATCACACGGTCATTTCCTAAAAGTTACATTGGTCCCATGTAAGGTCTTGGTGCCACTCACGGGGCCGTTCGGGGGCTATTTCAGATTTCCCCCCACTAACGCCATGGTTTGCCTAAATCATGATATTTTTAAATTATCATCATATTCTGAAACTGGGGGTCCCGTGATCGTGCGGTCAGTTGCTACGAGTTACATCGGTCCCGTGTGAGGTGCTGGTGCCACTCACGAGGCCGTTCGGGGGCTGTTTCAGATTTTCTCCCACTAATGCCATATTTTACCCAAGTCCTGATATTTTTAAATTATCATCGTATTCTCAAACCGGGGCCCCCGTTATCGTGCGGTCAGTCGTTACGAGTTAGAATGGTCCCATATAAGGTGTTGGTGCCACTCACGGGGCCGTTTGGGGGTTGTTTCGAGTTTTTCAACACTAATGCCCTGTGTTTATGCCTATGTCTAGAAATATGAAAATTATCACCGTATTCTCAAATTAGGAGTCTCGTGATCATGCGGTCATTTCCTAGAAGTTACATTGGTCCCGTGCGAGGTCTTGGTGCCACTCACGGGGCTGTTCGGGGACTATTTCGGATTTCTCCCCACTAACGCCATGGTTTGCCAAAGTCATGATATTTTTTAATTATCATCATATTCTGAAACTGGGGGTCCCATGATCGCGCGGTCAATTTGCTACGAGTTACATTGGTCCCGTGTGAGGTGTTGGTGCCACTCACGAGGCCGTTTGGGGGTTATTTCGGGTTTTCCCCACTAAGGCCCTGTTATTAGGCCTAAGTCTAGGAATATCCAAACTATCATCATATTATGAAATCGGGGGTCCCGTGATCGCGCAGTTAGTTCTTACGAGTTACATTGGTCCCGTGTGAGGTGTTGGTGCCATTCACAGGGCCATTCAGGGGCTGTTTCGGATTTTCCCCCGCTAATGCCATGTTTTGCCAAAGTCCTAATATTTTTAAATTATCGTCATATTCTCAAATCGGGGGACCCGTGATCGCGCGCTCAGTTGTTACGTGTTACAATCGTCCCGTGTGAGGTGTTGGTGCCACTCACGGGGCTGTTCGAAGGATGTTTCGAGTTTTCCCCCACTAACGCCCTGTTCTTATGCCAAGTCTTGAAATATGCAAATTATCATCGTATTCTCATACCGAGAGTCCCATGATTGTACGGTCAGTTCCTACGAGTTACATTGGTCCCGTGCGAGGTATTAGTACCACTCACGGGGCCGTTCGGTGGTTGTTTTGGATTTTCCCCCACTAATGCCATATTTTACCCAAGTCCTGATATTTTTAAATTATCGTCGTATTCTCTAACCGGGGGGCCCGTGATCACGCGCCCAGTTTCTATGAGTTACGATGTCCCATATGAGGTGTTGGTGCCACTCACGGGGCCGTTCGGGGGTTGTTTTAGGTTTTCCCCACTAACGATCTGTTTTTATGCCTAAGTCTAGAAAATGCAAATTATCATCGTATTCTCAAATTAGGAGTCCTGTGATCGCGCGGTCAGTTCCTACAAGTTACATTGGTCCCGTGCGAAGTCTTCGTGCCACTCACGGGGCCGTTCAGGGGTTGTTTTGGGTTTTCTCCCACTAACGCCCTATTTTTATGCTCGAGTCCAGAAGTATGCAAATTATCATCGTATTATCAAAATGGGGGTCCTGTGATAGCGGGGTCCATTCCTAAGAGTTACATTAGTCCCGTGCAAGGTGATGGTGCCATTCACGGGGCCGTTCGCGGGTTGTTTCGAGTTTTCCTACACTAACGACAAATTTTTAGGACTAAGTCAAGAAATATGAAATTATCGTCAAATTCTCAAACCGGGGGTCTCGTGATCACGGGGTCAGTTCTTACGAGTTACATTGGTCCCGTGCGAGGTGTTGGTGCCACTCACGGGGCCGTTCGGTGGCTGTTTCTGGTTTTACCCACTAACGTTAAGTTTTTAAGCCTAAGTCTAAAAATATTCAAATTATCGTCGTATTCTCAAATTGGGAGTCCCGTTATCACGCGATCCGTTCCTACGAGTTACATTGGTCTCGTGCGAGGTTATGGTGCCACTCACGGGGCCGTTCGGGGGCTGTTTCAGATTTACCCCCACTAACGCCATGTTTTACCTAAGTCCTTATATTTTTAAATTATCATCATATTTTCAAACCGGGGTTCCCGTGATGGCGCGATTAATTGCTACGAGTTACATAGGTAAAGTGTGAGGTGTTGGTGCCACTCACGGGGTCGTTCGGGGGCTGTTTCGGGTTTTTTGCCACAAACGCCTTGTTTTTATATCTAAGTATAAAAATATGTAAATTATCATCATATTCTCAAACCGAGGGTCCCGTGATCACGTGGTCAATTCTTACGAGTTACATTGGTCCCGTGCGAGGTGTTGGTGTGACTCACGGGGCCGTTCGGGGGCTGTTTGAGGTTTTAGCCAACTAACGGCAACCTTTTAAGCCAAAGTCTAGAAATATGCAAATTATCATCGTATTCTAAAACTGGGAGTCCTCTAATCACACGGTCGGTTCCTACGAGTTACATTGGTTCTGTCATGGTGTTGGTGCCACTCATGGGGCCGTTCGAGGGCTATTTCGAGTTTTTCTCCACTAACGCCATGTTTTGCCTATGTCCTGATATTTTTAAATTATCATTGTATTCTTAAACCGGGGGTCCCATTATCGCGCAGTCAGCTGCTACGAGTTACATTGGTCCCGTGTGAGGTGTTGGTGCCACTCACGGGGCTGTTCGGGGGCTCTTTCAGGTTTTCAACCACTAACGGCAAGTTTTTAAGCCAAAGTCTAGAAACATGCAAATTATCATTGAATTCTCCAATCGAGAATCCTGTGATCTCACGGTCAGTTCCTACAATTTACATTGGTCCCGTGCGAGGTGTTGGAGCCACTCACGGGGCCGTTCGGGGGATATTTCGGGTTTTCTCCCACTAACGCCACATTTTGCCTAAGTGCTAATATTTCTAAATTATTGTCGAATTCTCAAACCGGGGGTCTCGTGATCACGCAGTCAGTTCCTTCGAGTTACATTGGTCCTGTGTGAGGTGTTGGTGCCACTAATGGGGCCATTCGGGGGCTGTTTCAGATTTCCCCCCGCAAATGCCATATTTTTCCTTAGCCCTGATATTTTTAAATTATCGTCATATTATCAAATCGGGGGTCCCATGATCGCGCGGTTAGTTGCTACGAGTTACAATGGTGCCGTGTGAGGTGTTGGTACCACTCACGGGTCCATTCGGGAGCTGTTTCGAGTTTTTCCCCACTAACGCCGTGTTTGTTTGCCTAAGTTTAGAAATATGCAAATTATCCTCGTATTCTCATTTCAGGAGTCCCGTGATCGCGCGGTCCGTTCCTATGAGTTACATTGCTCCTGTGCGAGGTGTTGGTGCCTCCCACGGGGCCATTTGGGGGTTGTTTCGGATTTTTCCCCACTAACGCCATATTTTGCCCAAGTCCTGATATTTTTAAATTATCATCGTATTCTCAAACTGGGGGTACCGTGATCGCGCGGTCAGTTGATATGAGTTACAATGGTCTTGTATGAGGTGTTGGTTCCACTCATGGGGGCCGTTCGGGGGCTGTTTCGGGGTTTTCCCCACTAACGCCCTGTTTTTAAGCCTAAGTCTAGAAATATGCAAATTATCATCGTATTCTCAAATTAGGTGTCCCGTGATCGCATGGTCAGTTCCAACAAGTTACACTGGTCCCGTGCGAGGTCTCCGTGCCACTCACGGGGCCTTTCGGGGGCTGTTTCGAATTTTCCCCCATTATCGCCATGGTTATCCTAAGTCCTGATATTTTTATGTTATCATCATATTCTAAAAACGGGGGTCCTGTGATTGCGCGATCAGTTGCTACGACTTACATTGGTACCGTGTGAGGTGTTGGTGCCACTCACGTGGCCGTTCGGGGGCTATTTCGGGTTTTCTCCCACTAACGTCATGTTTTTCCTAAGTGCTAATATTTCTAAATTATCATCGTATTCTCAAATCGGGTTTCCTGTGATTACGCGGTCAGTTCCTACGAGTTACATTGGTCCCGTGTGAGGGGTTGGTGCCACTCACGGGGCCATTCGGGGGTTGTTTTGGATTTTCCCCCGCTAATGCCATGCTTTAATTAAATCCTAATATTTTTAAATTATCATCATATTCTCAAACTGGGGTCTCATGATCGCGCGATCAGTTGCTACGAGTTATAATCATCCCGGGTGAGGTGTTGGTGCCACTCACGGGGCCGTTCGGGGGATGTTTCGGGTTTTTCCCCACTAACGCTCGGTTTTTATGCCTAAGTCTAGAAATATACAAATTATCGGTGTATTCTCATACTGGGAGTCTCCTGATCGAGCGGTTTGTTCCTGCAAGTTACATTGGCCCCGTGCGAAATGTTGGTGCCACTCAAGGGGCCGTTCAGGGGAAGGTTCAGATTTTCCACCACTAACGCCGTATGTTGCCCAAGTCCTAATATTTTTAAATTATCGTCGTATACTCAAACCGAGGATCCCGTGATCACGCGGTCAGTTGCTACGAGTTACAATCGTCCCGTGTGAGGTGTTGGTGCCATTCACGGGGCCGTTCGGGGGATGTTTTGGATTTTTCCCCACTAACGCCTTGTTTTTATGCCTAAGTCTAGAAATATGAAATTTATCATCATATTCTCAAACGGGGGGTCCTGTGATCACGCGCCTAGTTGCTACGAGTTACAATGGTGCCGTATGGGGTGTTAGTACCACTCACGGGGCCGTTCGGGGATTGTTTTGGGTTTTTCCCCACTAACGCCCTATTTTTATACCTAAGTCTAGAAATATGCAAATTATCGCTGTATTCTCAAATTAGGAGTCTCGTGATCGCGCGATCAGTTCCTACAAGTTACATTGGTCCCGTGCGAAGTCTTTGTGCCACTCACGGGGCCGTTCGGGGGATGTTTTGGGTTTTTCCCCACAAACGCCCTATTTTAATGCCTAAGTCTAGAAATATGCAAACTATCGTCGTATTCTCAAACTGGGGGTCCCGTTATCGCGTGGTCAGGTCTTACGAGTTACGTTGGTCCCGTGTGAGGTGTTGGTGCCACTCACGGGGCTGTTCGGAGGCTGTTTTGGGTTTTTGGCCACTAACGACAAGTTTATAATCCAAAGTCTAGAAATATGCAAATTAATTTCATATTCTCAAACCGAGAGTCCTGTGATCCCACGGTCAGTTCCTGCGAGTTACATTGGTCCCGTGCGAGGTGTTGGTGCCACTCACGGGGCCATTCGGGGGCTATTTCGGATTTTCCCCCGCTAATGCCATGTTTTGCCTAAGTCCTGATATTTTAAATTATCATCATATTCTCAAACTGGCGGTCTCGTGATCGCGCTGTCAGTTGCTACGAGTTACAATCGTCCTGTGTGAGGTGTTGGTGCCACTCACGGGGCTGTTCGGGGGATTTTACGAGTTTTTCCCCGCTAACGACCTATTTTTATGCCTAAGTCTTAAAATATGCAAATTATCGTCGTATTCTCATACTGGGAGTCTTGTTATCGCGCGGTCAGTTCCTACAAGTTACATTGGTCCCGTGCGAAATTTTGGTGCCACTCACGGGGCCGTTCGGGGGATATTTCGGATTTTCCCCCACTAACGCCATATTTTGCCCAAGTCCTGATATTTTTAAATTATCGTCGTACTCTCAAACCGGGGGTCCCGTGATCGTGCAATCAGTTGCTACAGGTTATAATCGTCCCGTGTGAGGTGTTGGTGCCATTCACGGGGCCGTTCGGGGGATGTTTAAGGTTTTCCCCACTAACGCCCTATTTTTATGCCTAAGTCTAGAAATATGAAAATTATCATCGTATTCTCAAACGGAGGTCCTGTTATCACCCGCCCAGTTGGTACGCGTTAAAATGGTGCCGTATGAGGTGTTGGTGCCACTCACGGGGCCGTTCGGGGGTTGTTCACTAACGCCCTATTTTTATGACTAAGTCTAGAAATTTGCCAATTATCATCGTATTCTAAAATTAGGAGTCCCGTGATCGAGTGCGAAGTCTTCGTGCCACTCATGGGGCCGTTCGGGGGATGTTTCGGGTTTTCCCCCACAAACGCCCTATTTTTATGCCTAAGTCTAGAAATATGTAAAATATCGTCGTATTCTCAAACTGGGGGTCCCGTGATCGAGCGGTTAGGTCTTACGAGTTACGTTGGTCCCCTGTGAGTTGTTGGTGCCACTCACGGGGCTGTTCGGAGGCTGTTTTCGGTTTTTGGCCACTAACGACAAGTTTTTAATCCAAAGTCTAGAAATATGCAAATTAATGGTGTATTCTCAAACCGAGAGTCCTGTGATCTCGCGGTCAGTTCCTCCGAGTTACATTGGACCCGTGCGAGGTGTTGGTGCCACTCACGGGGTCGTTTGGGGGCTATTTCGGGTTTTCCCCCACTAATGCCTTGTGTTGCCTAAGTGCTGATATTTTAAAATTATTGTCGTACTCTCAAACCGGGGGTCCCATGATCACGCGGTCAGTTCTTACGAGTTACATTGGTCCCATGTGAGGTGTTGGTGCCACTCATGGGTCCATTCGGGGGCTATTTCGGAGTTTCCCCCGCTAATGCCATGTTTTGCCCAAGTCCTGATATTTTTAATTTATCGTCATATTCTTAAATCGAGGATCCTGTGATCATGCGGTCAGTTTGTACGAGTTACAATGGCCCTGTGTGAGGTGTTGGTGCCACTCACTGGGCCTTTCGGAGGCGATTTCGGGTTTTTCCCCACTAACACCCTATTTTTATGCCTAAGTCTAGAAATATGTAAACAATGGTCGTATTCTCATACCGGGAGTTCCGTGATCATGCGGTCAGTTCCTACGAGTTACATTACTCCCGTACGAAGTGTTGGTGCCACTCACGGGGCCGTTTGGGGGCTGTTTCGGATTTTTTCCCACTAACACCATATTTTACCCAATTCCTGATATTTTTAAATTATCGTCCTATTCTCAAACTAGGGGTCCCGTGATCGCGCGATCAGTTGCTATGAGTTACAATGGTCCCGTATGAGGTTTTGGTTCCACTCACGGGGCCGTTCGACGGCTGTTTTGGGTTTTCCCCCACTAACGCCCTATTTTTATGCCTATGTCTAGAAGTATGCAAATTATCATCGTATTATCAAATTAGGAGTCCCGTGATCGAACGGTCAGTTCCTACAAGTTACATTGGTCCCGTGCGAGGTCTCTGTGCCACTCACGGGGCCGTTTCGGATTTTCCCCCACTACCGCCATGGTTATCCTAAGTCCTGATATTTTTAAATTATCATCATATTCTCAAACAGGGGGTGTGAGGTGTTGGTGCCACTCACGGGGCCGTTCTGGGCTATTTCGGGTTTTCTCCCACCGCCATGTTTTGCTTAAATGCTAATATTTCTAAATTATCATCGTATTCTCAAACCGGGAGTCCTGTGATCACGCTGTCAGTTCCTACGAGTTACATTGGTCCCGTGTGAGGTGTTGGTTCTACTCACGGGGACGTTCGAGGGCTGTTTCGGGTTTTCTCCCACTAACGCCATGTTTTGCCTAAGTGATAATGTTTCTAAATTATCATCGTATTCTCAAACCGGGAGTCCCATGATCACGCTGTCAGTTCCTATGAGTTACATTGGTCCCGTGTGAGGTGTTCGTGCCACTCACAGGGCCATTCGGGGGCTGCTTCGGATTTTCCCCCGCTAATGACATGTTTTGCCTAAGTCCTAATATTTTATATTATCATCATATTCTCAAATTGGGGGTCTCGTGATCGCGCGGTCGTATGCTACGAGTTATAATCGTCCCGTGTGATGTGTTGGTGCCACTCACGGGGCCGTTCGGGGGATGTTTTAGGTTTTCTCCCACTAAGGTCATGTTTTTATCCCTAAGTCTAGAAATATGCACTGGGAGTCTTGTGATCGCGCGGTCATTTCCTACAAGTTAAATTGGTCCCGTGCGAAATGTTGGTGCCACTCACGGGGCCGTTCGGGGGCTATTTCGGATTTTCCCCCACTAACACCATATTTTGCCCAAGTCCTAATATTTTTAAATTATCGTCATATTCTCAAACCGGGGGTCCCGTGATCGCGCGATCAGTTGCTACGAGTTATAATCGTCCCGTGTGAGGTGTTGGTGCCATTCACGGGGCCTTTCAGGGGATGTTTCGGGTTTTTCCCCACTAACGCCTTGTTTTTATGCCTAAGTCAAGAAATATGAAAACTATCGTCGTATTCTCAAATGGGGGGTCCGGTGATCACGCGCCCAGTTGGTATGAGTTACAATGGTGCCGTATGAGGTGTTGGTGCCACTCACGGGGCCGTTCGGGGGCTGTTTCGGGTTTTTCCCCACTAACGCCCTGTTTTTATGCCTAAGTCTAGAAATATGCAAATTATCGTCGTATTCTCAAATTAGGAGTCCCTTGATCGCGCGGTCTGTTCCTACAAGTTACATTGGTCCCGTGTGAAGTCTTCGTGCCACTCACGGGGCCGTTCGGGGGCTATTTCAGATTTCCCCCACTAATGCCCTATTTTTATCCGTATGTCTAGAAATATGCAAATTATCATCATATTCTCAAATCGGGGGTCTCGTGATGGCGCAGTCAGGACTTACCGGTTACGTTGGTTTGGTATGAGGTGTTGGGGCCACTCACGGGGCTGTTCGGAGGCTGTTTTGGGTTTTTGGCCACTAACGACAAGTTTTTAATCCAAAGTCTAGAAATATGCAAATTAATTTTGTATTCTCAAACTGAGAGTCCTGTGATCTCGCGATCAGTTCCTGTGAGTTACATTGGTCCCGTGCGAGGTAATGGTGCCACTCACGGGGCCGTTCGGGGCTATTTCGGGTTTTCCGCCATTAATGCCATGTTTTGCCTATGTGCTGATATTTTAAAATTATCGTCGTACTCTCAAATCGAGGGTCCCATGATCACGCGGTCAGTTCTTACGAGTGACATTGTCCCCATGTGAGGTGTTGGTGCCACTCATGGGGTCATTCGGGGGCTATTTCGGATTTTCCCTCGCTAATGCCACGTTTTGCCCAAGTCCAGATATTTTTAAATTATCGTCATATTCTCAAAATGGGGGTCCCGTGATCATGCGGTCAGTTGCTACGAGTTACAATAGTCCTGTGTGAGGTGTTGGTGCCACTCATGGGGCCGTTCGGGGGTTGTTTTGGGTTTTTCCCCACTAACGCCCTGTTTTTATGCCTATGTCTAGTAATAAGCAAATTATCAACGTATTCTCAAATTAGAAGTCCCGTGATCACACGGTCAGTTCCTACAAGTTACATTGGTCTCGTGCGAGGTCTCCGTGCCACTCACGGGGCCGTTCGGTGGCTGTTTCGGATTTTCCCCCACTACCGCCATGGTTATCCTAAGTCTTGATATTTTTAAATTATCATCATATTCTCAAATCGGGGGTAATGTGATCGCGCGATCAGTTGCTACGAGTTACATTGGTCCCGTGTGAGGTGTTGGTGCCACTCACGGGGCCGTTCGAGGGCTATTTCGGGTTTTCTCCCACTAACGCCACGTTTTCCCTAAGTTCTAGTATTTCTAAATTATCATCGTATTCTCAAATCGGGAGTCCCGTGATCACGCTGTCAGTTCCTACGAGTTACAATGGTCCCGTGTGAGATGTTGGTGCCACCCACAGGGCCGTTCGGGGGCTATTTCGGGTTTTCTCCCACTAACGCCATGTTTTGCCTAAGTGATAATATTTCCAAATTATCATTGTATTCTCAAACCGGGAGTCCTGTGATCACGCTGTCAGTTCCTACGAGTTACATTGGTCCCGTGCGAGGTATTGGTGCCACTCACGGGACCATTCGGGGGCTATTTCGGGTTTTCCCCCACTAATGCCATGTTTTACCTATGTGCTGATATTTTAAAATTATCGTCGTACTCTGAAATCGGGGGTCCCATGATCACGCGGTCAGTTCTTACGAGTGACATTGTCCCCATGTGAGGTGTTGGTGCCACTCATGGGGTCATTCGGGGGCTATTTCGGATTTTCCCCCGCTAATGCCATGTTTTGCCCAAGTCCTGATATTTTTAAATTATCATCATATTCTCAAAACGGGGGTCCCGTGATCATGCGGTCAGTTGCTACGAGTTACAATGGTCCTGTGTGAGGTGTTGGTGTCACTCACGGGGCCGTTCGGGGGCTATTTTGGCTTTTTCCCCACTAACGCCCTGTTTTTATGCCTATGTCTAGTAATAAGAAAATTATCATCGTATTCTTAAATTAGGAGTCCCGTGATCACACAGTCAGTTCCTACAAGTTACATTGGTCTCGGGCGAGGTCTCCGTGCCACTCACGGGGCCGTTCGAGGGCTGTTTCGGATTTTCCCCCACTACTGCCATGGTTATCCTAAGTCTTGATATTTTTAAATTATCATCATTTTCTCAAACCGGGGGTCATGTGATCGAGCGATCAGTTTCTACAAGTTACATTGGTCCCGTGTGAGGTGTTGGTGCCACTCACGGGGCCGTTCGGGGGATATTTCGAGTTTTCTCCCACTAACGCCACGTTTTGCCTAAGTGCTAATATTTCTAAATTATCGTCGTATTCCCAAATCGGGGGTCCCATGATCACGCTGTCAGTTCCTATGAGTTACATTCATCCCGTGTGAGTTGTTCGTGACTGTCACAGGTCCATTCGGGGGTTGTTTCGGATTTCCCCCGGCTAATGCCATGTTTTGCCTAAGTCCTGATATTTTAAATTATCATCATATTCTCAAACTGGGGGTCTCATGATCGCGCGGTTATTTGCTACGAGTTACAATCGTCCCGTGTGAGGTGTTGGTGCCACTCACGGGGCCGTTCGGAGGATGTTTCGGGTTTTTCCCCACTAACGCCCTATTTTTATGCCTAAGTCTAGAAATATGAAAATTATCGTCGTATTCTAATACTGGGAGTCTCGTGATCGCGCGGTCAGTTCCTACAAGTTACTTTGGTCCCGTACGAAACGTTGGTGCCACTCACGGGGCCGTTCGGGGGCTATTTCGGATTTTCCCCCACTAACGCCATATTTTGCCCAAGTCCTGATATTTTCAAATTATCACCGTATTCTCAAACCGGGGGGATCGTGATCGCGCGGTCAATTGCTACAAGTTATAATCATCCCGTGTGAGGTGTTGGTGCCTTTCACGGGGCCGTTCGGGGGATGTTTCATGTTTTTCCCCACTAACGCCCTGTTTTTATGCCTAAGTCTAGAAATATGAATATTATCGTTGTATTCTCAAATGGGGGGTCTTTTGACCATGTGCCCAGTTGGTACGAGTTACAATGGTGTCGTATGAGGTGCTGGTTCCACTCACGGGGTCGTTTGGGGGTTGTTTCGGGTTTTTCCCCACTAACACCCTGTTTTATGCCTAAGTCTAGAAATATGAAAATTATCGTCGTATTATAATACTTGGAGTCTCATGATCGCGCGGTCAGTTCCTACAAGTTACTTTGGTCCCGTGCGAAACGTTGGTGCCACTCACAGGGCCGTTCGGGGGCTATTTCGGATTTTCCCCCACTAACGCCATATTTTGCCCAAGTCCTGATATTTTCAAATTATCGTCGTATTCTCAAACCGGGGGGACCCGTGATCGCGCGGTCTGTTGCTACGAGTTATAATCATCCCGTGTGAGGTGTTGGTGCCATTCACGGGGCCGTTCGGGGGATGTTTCAGGGTTTTCCCCACTAACGCCCTGTTTTTATGCCTAAGTCTAGAGATATGAATATTATCGTTGTATTCTCAAACGGGGGGTCCTTTGACCATGTGCCCAGTTGGTACGAGTTACAATGGTGCCGTATGAGGTGTTGGTTCCACTCACGGGGTCGTTCGGGGGTTGTTTCGGGTTTTCCCCACTAACGCCCTGTTCTTATGCCTAAGTCTAGAAATATGCAAATTATCATCGTATTCTCATATTAGGAGTCTCGTGATCGTGCGGTCAGTTCCTACAAGTTACATTGGTCCCGTGCGTTGTCTTCGTGCCACTCACGGGGCTGTTCGGGGGCTATTTCAGATTTCCCCAGACTAAAGCCCTATTTTTATGCCTATGTCTAGAAATATGCAAATTATTATTGTATTCTCAAACCGGGGTCCCGTGATGGCGCGGTCAAGTCTTACGAGTTACGTTGGTCCCGTGTGAGGTGTTGGTGACATCACGGGGCTGTTCGAAAGCTATTTTTGATTTTTGGCCACTAACGACAAGTTTTTAACCCGAAGTCTAGAAATATTAGAATTAATGTCGTATTCTCAAATCGAGAGTCATGTGATCTCGCGGTCAGTTCCAGCGAGTTAGATTGGTCCCGTGCGAGGTGTTGGTGCCAGTCACGGGGCCGTTCACGAGGCTATTTTGGGTTTTCCCCCACTAATGCCATGTTTTTCCTAAGTGCTGATATTTTAAAATTATCGTCGTACTCTCAAACCGGGGGTCCCGTGATCACGCGGTCAGTTCTTACGAGTTACATTGGTCCCATATGAGGTGTTGGTGCCACTCATGGGGCAATTCGGGCTATTTCAGATTTTCCCCCGCTAATGCCATGTTTTGCCCAAGTCCTGATATTTTTAAATTATTGTCATATTCTCAAATCGGGAGTACCATGATCATGCGGTCAGTTTCAACGAGTTACAATGGTCCCGTGTGAGGTGTTGGGGCCACTCACGGGAGCCATTCGGGGGCTATTTCGAGTTTTCTCCCACTAATGCCATGTTTTGCCCAAGTCCTGATATTTTTAAATTATCGTCATATTCTCAAATCGGGGGTCTAGTGATCACGCAGTCAGTTGCTACGTGTTACAATGGTCCTGTGTGAGGTGTTGGTGCCACTCACGGGACCGTTCGGGGGCTATTTCGGGTTTTTCCGCACTAACGCCCTGTTTTTATGCCTATGTCTAGTAATATGAAAATTATCATCATATTCTCAAATTAGGAGTCCCGTGATCGCACGATCAGTTCCTACAAGTTACATTGGTCTCGTGCGAGGTCTCCGTGCCACTCACGGGGCCGTTCGGGGGCTGTTTCGGATTTTCCCCCTACCGCCATAGTTATCCTAAGTACTGATATTTTTAAATTACCATGATTTTCTCAAACCGGGGGTCATGTGGTCACGCGATCAGTTGCTACGAGTTACATTGGTCCCGTGTGAGGTGTTGGTGCCACTCACGGGGCCGTTCGGGGGTTGTTTCGGGTTTTTCCCCATTAACGCCCTGTTTTTATGCCTAAGTCTAGAAATATGTAAATTATGGTCGTATTCTCATACCGGGAGTTCCGTGATCATGCGGTCAGTTCCTACGAGTTACATTACTCCCGTACGAAGTGTTGGTGCGACTCACGGGGCCGTTTGGGGGCTGTTTCGGATTTTTTCCCACTAACACCATATTTCACCCATTCCTGATATTTTTAAACTATCGTCATATTCTCAAACTAGGGGTCCCGTGATCGCGCGATCAGTTGCTATGAGTTACAATGGTCCCGTATGAGGTGTTGGTTCCACTCACGGGGCCGTTCGACGGCTGTTTTGGGTTTTCCCCCACTAACGCCCTATTTTTATGCCTATGTCTAGAAGTATGCAAATTATCATCGTATTCTCAAATTAGGAGTCCCGTGATCGAACGATCAGTTCCTACAAGTTACATTTGTCCCGTGCGAGGTCTCTGTGCCACTCACGGGGCCGTTTCGGATTTTCCCCCACTACCGCCATGGTTATCCTAAGTCCTGATATTTTTAAATTATCATCATATTCTCAAACAGGGGGTGTGAGGTGTTGGTGCCACTCACGGGGCCGTTTCGGGCTGTTTCGGGTTTTCTCCCACTAACGCCATGTTTTGCTTAAATGCTAATATTTCTAAATTATCATCGTATTCTCAAACCGGGAGTCCTGTGATCACGCTGTCTGTTCCTACGAGTTACATTGGTCCCGTGTGAGGTGTTGGTGCCACTCACGGGGCCGTTCGAGGGCTGTTTCGGTTTTCTCCCACTAACGCCATGTTTTGCCTAAGTGCTAATATTTCAAAATTGTCATCGTATTATCAAACTGAGAGTCCCATGATCACGCTGTCTGTTCCTACGAGTTACATTGGTCCCGTGTGAGGTGTTCGTGCCACTCACGGGGCCATTCGGGGGCTGTTTCGGATTTTCCCGCACTAACGCCTTATTTTTATGCCTAAGTCTAGAAATATGCAAATTATCATCGTATTCTCATACTGGGAGTCTCGTGATCGCGCAGTCAGTTCCTACAAGTTACATTGGTCCCGTGCGAAATATTGGTGCCTCTCACGGGGCCGTTCGGGGGTTGCTTCGGATTTTCCCCCACTAACGCCATATTTTGCACAAGTCCTGATATTTTTAAATTATCATCGTATTCTAAAACCGGGGGTCCCGTGATCGCGCGGTTAGTTTCTACGAGTTATAATCATCCCGTGTGAGGTGTTTGCTCCATTCACGGGGCCGTTCGGGGGATGTTTCGAGTTTTTCCCCACTAACACCCTATTTTTATGCCTAAGTCTAGAAATATGAAAATTATCGTCGTATTCTCAAGCGGTGGGTCCTGTGATCACGCGCCCAGTTGCTACGAGTTACAATGGTGCCGTATGAGGTGTTGGTGCCACTCACGGGGCCGTTCGGGGGTTGTTTCGGGTTTTTCCCCAATAACGCCCTGTTTTTTTGCCTAAGTCTAGAAATATGTAAATTATGGTTGTATTCTCATACCGGGAGTTCCATGATCATGCGGTCAGTTCCTACGAGTTACATTACTCCCGTACGAAGTGTCGGTACGACTCACGGGGCCGTTTGGGGGCTGTTTCGGATTTTTTCCCACTAACACCATATTTTACCCAATTCTTGATATTTTTAAATTATCGTCATATTCTCAAACTAGGGGTCCCGTGATCGCGCGATCAGTTGCTATGAGTTACAATGGTCCCGTATGAGGTGTTGGTTCCACTCACGGGGCCGTTCGACGGCTGTTTTGGGTTTTCCCCCACTAACGCCCTATTTTTATGCCTATGTCTAGAAGTATGCAAATTATCATCGTATTCTCAAATTAGGAGTCCCGTGATCGAACGGTCAGTTCCTACAAGTTACATTGGTCCCGTGCGAGGTCTCTGTGCCACTCACGGGGCCGTTTCGGATTTTCCCCCACTACCGCCCTGGTTATCCTAAGTCCTGATATTTTTAAATTATCATCATATTCTCAAACAGGGGGTGTGAGGTGTTGGTGCCACTCACGGGGCCGTTCCGGGCTGTTTCGGGTTTTCTCCCACTAACGCCATGTTTTGCTTAAATGCTAATATTTCTAAATTATCATCGTATTCTCAAACCGGGAGTCCTGTGATCACGCTGTCTGTTCCTACGAGTTACATTGGTCCCGTGTGAGGTGTTGGTGCCACTCACGGGGCCGTTCGATGGCTGTTTCGGTTTTCTCCCACTAACGCCATGTTTTGCCTAAGTGCTAATATTTCAAAATTGTCATCGTATTATCAAACTGAGAGTCCCATGATCACGCTGTCTGTTCCTACGAGTTACATTGGTCCCGTGTGAGGTGTTCGTGCCACTCACGGGGCCATTCGGGGGCTATTTCGGATTTTCCCGCACTAGCGCCTTATTTTTATGCCTAAGTCTAGAAATATGCAAATTATCATCGTATTCTCATACTGGGAGTCTCGTGATCGCGCAGTCAGTTCTTACAAGTTACATTGGTCCCGTGCGAAATATTGGTGCCTCTCACGGGGCCGTTCGGGGGCTGTTTCGGATTTTCCCCCACTAACGCCATACGTTGCCCAAGTCCTGATATTTTTAAATTATCATCGTATTCTAAAACCGGGGGTCCCGTGATCGCGCGGTTAGTTGCTACGAGTTATAATCATCCCGTGTGAGGTGTTTTCTCCATTCACGGGGCCGTTCGGGGGATGTTTCGAGTTTTTCCCCACTAACACCCTATTTTTATGCCTAAGTCTAGAAATATGAAAATTATCGTCGTATTCTCAAGCGGTGGGTCCTGTGATCACGCGCCCAGTTGCTACGAGTTACAATGGTGACGTATGAGGTGTTGGTGCCACTCACGGGGCCGTTCGGGGGTTGTTTCGGGTTTTTCCCCACTAACGCCCTGTTTTTATGCCTAAGTCTAGAAATATGTAAATTATGGTCGTATTCTCATACCGGGAGTTCCGTGATCATGCGGTCAGTTCCTACGAGTTACATTACTCCCGTACGAAGTGTTGGTGCGACTCACGGGGCCGTTTGGGGGCTGTTTCGGATTTTTCCCACTAACACCATATTTTACCCAATTCCTGATATTTTTAAATTATCGTCATATTCTCAAACTAGGGGTCCCGTGATCGCGCGATCAGTTGCTATGAGTTACAATGGTCCCGTATGAGGTGTTGGTTCCACTCACAGGGCCGTTCGACGGCTGTTTTGGGTTTTCCCCTACTAACGCCCTATTTTTATGCCTATGTCTAGAAGTATGCAAATTATCATCGTATTCTCAAATTAGGAGTCCCGTGATCGAACGGTCAGTTCCTACAAGTTACATTGGTCCCGTGCGAGGTCTCTGTGCCACTCACGGGGCCGTTTCGGATTTTCCCCCACTACCGCCATGGTTATCCTAAGTCCTGATATTTTTAAATTATCATCATATTCTCAAACAGGGGGTGTGAGGTGTTGGTGCCACTCACGGGGCCGTTCCGGGCTGTTTCGGGTTTTCTCCCACTAACGCCATGTTTTGCTTAAATGCTAATATTTCTAAATTATCATCGTATTCTCAAACCGGGAGTCCTGTGATCACGCTGTCTGTTCCTACGAGTTACATAGGTCCCGTGTGAGGTGTTGGTGCCACTCACGGGGCCGTTCGATGGCTGTTTCGGTTTTCTCCCACTAACGCCATGTTTTGCCTAAGTGCTAATATTTCAAAATTGTCATCGTATTATCAAACTGAGAGTCCCATGATCACGCTGTCTGTTCCTACGAGTTACATTGGTCCCATGTGAGGTGTTCATGCCACTCACGGGGCCATTCGGGGTCTGTTTCAGATTTTCCCGCACTAGCGCCTTATTTTTATGCCTAAGTCTAGAAATATGCAAATTATCATCGTATTCTCATACTGGGAGTCTCGTGATCGCGCAGTCAGTTCTTACAAGTTACATTGGTCCCGTGCGAAATATTGGTGCCTCTCACGGGGCCGTTCGGGGGCTGTTTCGGATTTTCCCCCACTAACGCCATATGTTGCCCAAGTCCTGATATTTTTAAATTATCATCGTATTCAAAAACCGGGGGTCCTGTGATCGCGCGGTTAGTTGCTACGAGTTATAATCATCCCGTGTGAGGTGTTTGCTCCATTCACGGGGCCGTTCGGGGGATGTTTCGAGTTTTTCCCCACTAACACCCTATTTTTATGCCTAAGTCTAGAAATATGAAAATTATCGTCGTATTCTCAAGCGGTGGGTCCTGTGATCACGCGCCCAGTTGCTACGAGTTACAATGGTGACGTATGAGGTGTTGGTGCCACTCACGGGGCCGTTCGGGGGTTGTTTCGGGTTTTTCCCCACTAACGCCCTGTTTTTATGCCTAAGTCTAGAAATATGTAAATTATGGTCGTATTCTCATACCGGGAGTTCCGTGATCATGCGGTCAGTTCCTACGAGTTACATTACTCCCGTACGAAGTGTTGGTGCGACTCACGGGGCCGTTTGGGGGCTGTTTCGGATTTTTTCCCACTAACACCATATTTTACCCAATTCCTGATATTTTTAAATTATCATCATATTCTCAAACTAGGGGTCCCGTGATCGCGCGATCAGTTGCTATGAGTTACAATGGTCCCGTATGAGGTGTTGGTTCCACTCATGGGGCCGTTCGACGGCTGTTTTGGGTTTTCCCCCACTAACGCCCTATTTTTATGCCTATGTCTAGAAGTATGCAAATTATCATCGTATTCTCAAATTAGGAGTCCCGTGATCGAACGGTCAGTTCCTACAAGTTACATTGGTCCCGTGCGAGGTCTCTGTGCCACTCACGGGGCCGTTTCGGATTTTCCCCCACTACCGCCCTGGTTATCCTAAGTCCTGATATTTTTAAATTATCATCATATTCTCAAACAGGGGCTGTGAGGTGTTGGTGCCACTCACGGGGCCGTTCCGGGCTGTTTCGGGTTTTCTCCCACTAACGCCATGTTTTGCTTAAATGCTAATATTTCTAAATTATCATCGTATTCTCAAACCGGGAGTCCTGTGATCACGCTGTCTGTTCCTACGAGTTACATAGGTCCCGTGTGAGGTGTTGGTGCCACTCACGGGGCCGTTCGAGGGCTGTTTCGGTTTTCTCCCACTAACGCCATGTTTTGCCTAAGTGCTAATATTTCAAAATTGTCATCGTATTATCAAACTGAGAGTCCCGTGATCACGCTGTCTGTTCCTACGAGTTACATTGGTCCCATGTGAGGTGTTCGTGCCACTCACGGGGCCATTCGGGGGCTATTTCAGATTTTCCCGCACTAACGCCTTATTTTTATGCCTAAATCTAGAAATATGCAAATTATCATCGTATTCTCATACTGGGAGTCTCGTGATCGTGCAGTCAGTTCCTACAAGTTACATTGGTCCCGTGCGAAATATTGGTGCCTCTCACGGGGCCGTTCAGGGGCTGCTTCGGATTTTCCCCCACTAAAGCCATATTTTGCCCAGGTCCTGATATTTTTAAATTATCATCGTATTCTAAAATCGAGGGTCCCGTGATCGCGCAGTTAGTTGCTACGAGTTATAATCATCCCGTGTGAGGTGTTTGCTCCATTCACGGTTCGGGGGATGTTTCGAGTTTTTCCCCACTAACACCCTATTTTTATGCCTAAGTCTAGAAATATGAAAATTATCGTCGTATTCTCAAGCGGTGGGTCCTGTGATCACGCGCCCAGTTGCTACGAGTTACAATGGTGCCGTATGAGGTGTTGGTGCCACTCACGGGGCCGTTCGGGGGTTGTTTCGGGTTTTTCCCCACTAACGCCCTGTTTTTATGCCTAAGTCTAGAAATATGTAAATTATGGTCGTATTCTCATACCGGGAGTTTCGTGATCATGCTGTCAGTTCCTACGAGTTACATTACTCCCGTACGAAGTGTTGGTGCGACTCACGGGGCCGTTTGGGGGCTGTTTCGGATTTTTTCCCACTAACACCATATTTTACCCAATTCCGGATATTTTTAAATTATCGTCATATTCTCAAACTAGGGGTCCCGTGATCGTGCGATCAGTTGCTATGAGTTACAATGGTCCCGTATGAGGTGTTGGTTCCACTCACGGGGCCGTTCGACGGCTGTTTTGGGTTTTCCCCCACTAACGCCCTATTTTTATGCCTATGTCTAGAAGTATGCAAATTATCATCGTATTCTCAAATTAGGAGTCCCCTGATCGAACGGTTAGTTCCTACAAGTTACATTAGTCCCGTGCGAGGTCTCTGTGCCACTCACGGGGCCATTTCGGATTTTCCCCCACTACCGCCATGGTTATCCTAAGTCCTGATATTTTTAAATTATCATCATATTCTCAAACAGGGGGTGTGAGGTGTTGGTGCCACTCACGGGGCCATTCCGGGCTGTTTCGGGTTTTCTCCCACTAACGCCATGTTTTGCTTAAATGCTAATATTTCTAAATTATCATCGTATTCTCAAACCGGGAGTCCTGTGATCACGCTGTCTGTTCCTACGAGTTACATTGGTCCCGTGTGAGGTGTTGGTGCCACTCACGGGGCCGTTCGAGGGATGTTTCGGGTTTTCTCCCACTAACGCCATGTTTTGCCTAAGTGCTAATATTTCTAAATTATCATCGTTTTCTCAAACCGGGAGTCCCGTGATCACGTTGTCAGTTCCTATGAGTTACATTGGTCCCGTGTGAGGTGTTCGTGCCACTCACAGGGCCATTCGGGGGCTGCTTCGGATTTTCCCCCGCTAATGATATGTTTTGCCTAAGTCCTAATATTTTAAATTATCATCATATTCTCAAACTGGGGGTCTCGTGATCGCGCGGTCGTATGCTACGAGTTATAATCGTCCCTTGTGATGTGTTGGTTCCACTCACGGGGCTGTTCGGGGGATGTTTTGGGTTTTCTCCCACTATGGTCATGTTTTTATGCCTAAGTCTAGAAATATGGACTGGGAGTCTCGTGATCGCACGATCAGTTCCTACAAGTTAAATTGGTCCCGTGCGAAATGTTGGTGCCACTCACGGGGCCGTTCGAGGGCTATTTCGGATTTTCCCCCACTAACACCATATTTTGCCCAAGTCCTGATATTTTTAAATTATCGTCGTATTCTCAAACCGGGGGTCCCGTGATCGCGCGATCAGTTGGTACGAGTTATAATCGTCCCGTGTGAGGTGTTGGTGCCATTCACGGGGCCGTTCAGGGGATGTTTTGGGTTTTTCCCCACTAACGCCCTGTTTTTATGCCTAAGTCTAGAAATATGAAAACTATCATCGTATTCTCAAACGGGGGGTCCGGTGATCACGTGCCCAGTTGCTACGAGTTACAATGGTGCCGTATGAGGTGTTGGTGCCACTCACGGGGCCGTTCGGGGGCTGTTTCGGGTTTTTCCCCAGTAACGCCCTGTTTTTATGCCTAAGTCTAGAAATATGCAAATTATCATCGTATTATCAAATTAGGAGTCCCTTGATCGCACGGCCTGTTCCTACTAGTTACATTGGTCCCGTGTGAAATCTTCGTGCCACTCACGGGGCCGTTCGGAGGCTATTTCATATTTCCCCCACTAATGCCCTATTTTTATCCGTATGTCTAGAAATATGCAAATTATCATCATATTCTCAAATCGGGGGTCCCGTGATGGCGCGATCAGGTCTTACCGGTTACGTTGGTTCCGTGTGAGGTGTTGGTGCCACTCACGGGGCTGTTCGGAGGCTGTTTTGGGTTTTTGGCCACTAACGACAAGTTTTTAATCCAAAGTCTAGAAATATGCAAATTAATTTTGTATTCTCAAACTGAGAGTCCTGTGATCTCGCGATCAGTTCCTGTGAGTTACATTGGTCCCGTGCGAGGTATTGGTGCCACTCACGGGGCCGTTCGGGGGCTATTTCGGGTTTTCCCCAACTAATGCCATGTTTTACCTATGCGCTGATATTTTAAAATTATCATCGTACTCTGAAACCGGGGGTCCCATGATCACGCGGTCAGTTCTTACGAGTGACATTGTCCCCAAGTGAGGTGTTGGTGCCACTCATGGGGTCATTCGGGGGCTATATCGGATTTTCCCCCGTTAATGCCATGTTTTGCTCAAGTCCTGATATTTTTAAATTATGATCATATTCTCAAAACGGGGTCCCGTGATCATGCGGTCAGTTGCTACAAGTTACAATGGTCCTGTGTGAGGTGTTGGTGCCACTCACGGGGCCGTTCGGGGGCTATTTTGGCTTTTTCCACACTAACGCCCTGTTTTTATGCCTATGTCTAGTAATAAGGCAATTATCATCTCATTCTCAAATTAGGAGTCCCATGATCGCACGGTCAGTTCCTACAAGTTACATTGGTCTCGTGTCAGGTCTCCGTACCACTCACGGGGCCGTTCGAGGGCTGTTTCGGATTTTTCCCCACTACTGCCATGGTTATCCTAAGTCTTAATATTTTTAAATTATCATCATTTTCTCAAACCGGGGGTCATGTGATCACGCCATCAGTTGTTACGAGTTACATTGGTCCGTGTGAGGTATTGGTGCCACTCACGGGGCCGTTCGGGGGCTATTTCGGGTTTTCTCCCACTAACGCCACGTTTTGCCTAAGTGCTAATATTTCTAAATTATCGTCGTATTCCCAAATCGGGGGTCCCATGATCACGCTGTCAGTTCCTATGAGTTACATTCATCCCGTGTGAGTTGTTCGTGCCTCTCACAGGGCCATTCGGGGGTTGTTTCGGATTTCCCCTGGCTAATGCCATGTTTTGCCTAAGTCCTGATATTTTAAATTTTCATCATATTCTCAAACTGGGGGTCTCATGATCGCGCGGTTAGTTGCTACGAGTTACAATCGTCCCGTGTGAGGTGTTGGTGCCACTCACGGGGCCGTTCGGGGGATGTTTCGGGTTTTTCCCCACTAACGCCCTGTTTTTATGCCTAAGTCTAGAAATATGAAAATTATCGTCGTATTCTAATACTTGGAGTCTCGTGATCGCGCGGTCAGTTCCTACAAGTTACTTTGGTCCCGTACGAAACGTTGGTGCCACTCACGGGGCCGTTCGGGGGCTATTTCGGATTTTCCCCCACTAACGCCATATTTTGCCCAAGTCCTGATATTTTCAAATTATCGTCGTATTCTCAAACCGGGGGGCCTGTGATCGCGCGGTCAATTGCTACGAGTTATAATCATCCCGTGTGAGGTGTTGGTGCCTTTCACGGGGCCGTTCGGGGGATGTTTCAGGTTTTTCCCCACTAACGCCCTGTTTTTATGCCTAAGTCTAGAAATATGAATATTATCGTTGTATTCTCAAACGGGGGGTCTTTTGACCATGAGACCAGTTGGTACGAGTTACAATGGTGTCGTATGAGGTGTTGGTTCCACTCACAGGGTCGTTCGGGGGTTGTTTCGGGTTTTTCCCCACTAACGCCCTATTTTTATGCGTAAGTCTAGAAATATGAAAATAATCGTCGTATTATAATACTTGGAGTCTCATGATCGCGCGGTCAGTTCCTACAAGTTACTTTGGTCCCGTGCGAAACGTTGGTGCCACTCACGGGGCCGTTCGGGGGCTATTTCGGATTTTCCCCCACTAACGCCATATTTTGCCCAAGTCCTGATATTTTCAAATTATCGTCGTATTCTCAAACCGGGGGGACCCGTGATCGCGCGGTCAGTTGCTACGAGTTATAATCATCCCGTGTGAGGTGTTGGTGCCATTCACGGGGCCGTTCGCGGGATGTTTCAGGTTTTTCCCCACTAACACCCTGTTTTTATGCCTAAGTCTAAAAATATGAATATTATCGTTGTATTCTCAAACAGGGGGTTCTTTGACCATGTGCCCAGTTGGTACGAGTTACAATGGTGCCGTATGAGGTGTTGGTTCCACTCACGGGGTCGTTCGGGGGTTGTTTCGGGTTTTTCCACACTAATGCCCTGTTCTTATGCCTAAGTCTAGAAATATGCAAATTATCATTGTATTCTCATATTAGGAGTCTCGTGATCGTGCGGTCAGTTCCTACAAGTTACATTGGTCTCGTGCGTTGTCTTCGTGCCAATCACGGGGCCGTTCGGGGGCTATTTCAGATTTTCCACCACTAAAGCCCTATTTTTATGCCTATGTCTATAAATATGCAAATTATTGTTGTATTCTCAAATCGAGGTCCCGTGATGGCGCGGTCAGGTCGTACGAGTTACGTTGGTCCCGTGTGAGGTGTTGGTGCCATCACGGGGCTGTTCGGAAGCTATTTTTGGTTTTTGGACACTAACGACAAGTTTTTAATCTGAAGTCTAGAAATATACAAATTAATGTCGTATTCTCAAATCGAGAGTCATGTGATCTCGCGGTCAGTTCCTGCAAGTTAGATTGGTCCCGTGCGAGGTGTTGGTGCCAGTCACGGGGCCATTCACGGGGCTATTTTGCGTTTTCCCCCACTAATGCCATGTTTTGCCTAAGTGCTGATATTTTAAAATTATCGTCGTACTCTCAAACCGGGGGTCCCGTGATCACGCGGTCAGTTCTTACGAGTTACATTGGTCCCATATGAGGTGTTGGTGCCACTCATGGGGCAATTTGGGGCTATTTCAGATTTTCCCCCTCTAATGCCATGTTTTGCCCAAGTCCTGATATTTTTAAATTATTGTCATATTCTCAAATCGGGGGTCCCATGATCATGCGGTCAGTTGCTACGAGTTACAATGGTCCCGTGTGAGGTGTTGGGGCCACTCACGGGGCCGTTCGGGGGCTATTTCGGGTTTTCTCCCACTAATGTCATGTTTTGCCCAAGTCCTGATATTTTTAAATTATCGTCATATTCTCAAATCGGGGGTCCAATGATCATGCGGTCAGTTGCTACGTGTTACAATGGTCCTGTGTGAGGTGTTTGTGCCACTCACGAGACCGTTCGGGGGCTATTTCGGGGTTTTCCCCACTAACGCCCTGTTTTATGCCTATGTCTAGTAATATGAAAATTATCATCGTATTCTCAAATTAGGAGTCCCGTGATCGCACGATCAGTTCCTACAAGTTACATTGGTCTCGTGCGAGGTCTCCGTGCCACTCACGGGGACGTTCGGGGGTTGTTTCAGATTTTCCCCCTACCGCCATGGTTATCCTAAGTACTGGTATTTTTAAATTATCATCATATTCTTAAACCGGGGGTCATGTGATCACGCGATCAGTTGCTACGAGTAACATTGGTCCCGTGTGAGGTGTTGGTGCCACTCACGGGGCCGTTCGGGGGCTATTTCGGGTTTTCTCCCACTAACGCCACATTTTGCCTAAGTGCTAATGTTTATAAATTATCATCGTATTCTTAAACTGGGAGTCCCGTGATCACGCTGTCAGTTCCTACGAGTTACATTGGCCCCGTGTGAGGTGTTGGTGCCACTCACGGGGCCGTTCGGGGGCTGTTTCGGGTTTTCTCCCACTAACGCCATGTTTTGCCTAAGTGCTAATATTTCAAAATTGTCATCGTATTATCAAACTGAGAGTCCCGTGATCACGCTGTCTGTTCCTACGAGTTACATTGGTCCCGTGTGAGGTGTTCGTGCCACTCACGGGGCCATTCGGGGGCTGTTTCGGATTTCCCCCCACTAACGCCTTATTTTTATCCCTAAGTCTAGAAATATGCAAATTATCATCGTATTCTCATACTGGGAGTCTCGTGATCGCGCAGTCAGTTCCTACAAGTTACATTGGTCCCGTGCGAAATATTGGTGCCTCTCACGGGGCCGTTCGGGGGCTGCTTCAGATTTTCCCCCACTAACGCCATATTTTGCCCAAGTCCTGATATTTTTAAATTATCAACGTATTCTAAAACCGGGGGTCCCGTGATCGCGCGGTCAGTTGCTACGAGTTATAATCATCCCGTGTGAGGTGTTTGCGCCATTCACGGGGCCGTTCGGGGGATGTTTCGAGTTTTTTCCCACTAACACCCTATTTTTATGCCTAAGTCTAGAAATATGAAAATTATCGTCGTATTCTCAAATGGGGGGTCCTGTGATCACGCGCCCAGTTGCTACGAGTTATAACGGTGCCGTATGAGGTGTTGGTGCCACTCACGGGGCCGTTCGGGGGTTGTTTCTGGTTTTTCCCCACTAACGCCCTGTTTTTATGCCTAAGTCTAGAAATATGCAAATTATCATCGTATCACAAATTAGGAGTCCCGTGATCGCGTGGTGAGTTCCTACAAGTTACATTGGTCCCGTGCGAAGTCTTCGTGCTACTCACGGGGCCGTTCAGGGGCTATTTCAGATTTCCCCCACTAATGCCCTATTTTTATGCCTATGTCTAGAAATATGCTAATTATCGTCGTATTCTCAAACCGGGGGTCCCTTGATGGCGCGGTCAGGTCTGACGAGTTATGTTGGTTCCATGTGAGGTGGGTGTACCACTCACGGGGCTATTCGGAGGCAGTTTCGGGTTTTTGTCCACAAATGACAAGTTTTTAATCCAATGTGTAGAAATATGAAAATTAATGTCGTATTCTCAAACTGAGAGTCCTATGATCTCGCGGTCAGTTCCTGCGAGTTACATTGGTTCCGTGTGAGGTGTTGTTGCCACTCACGGGGCCATTCGGGGGCTGTTTCGAGTTTTTCCCCACTAACGTCGTGTTTTTTTGCCTAAGTCTAAAAATATGCAAATTATCCTCATATTCTCATTTCGGGAGTCCCGTGATCGCGCGGTCCATTCCTATGAGTTACATTTCTCCCATGCGAGGTGTTGGTTCGGATTTTTCCCCACTATAGCCATAATTTGCCCAAGTCTTGATATTTTTAAATTATCATCGTATTCTCAAACTGGGGGTCCCATGATCGCGCAGTCAGTTGCTATGAGTTACAATGGTCCCGTATGAGGTGTTGGTTCCACTCACGGGGTCGTTCGACGGCTGTTTCGGGTTTTCCCCCACTAACGCCCTGTTTTTATGCCTATGTCTTGAAATATGCAAATTATCATCATATTCTCAAATTAGGAGTCCCGTGATCGCACGGTCAGTTCCTACAAGTTACATTGGTCCCGTGCGAGGTCTCCGTGCCACTCACGGGGCCGTTCGGGGGCTGTTTCGGATTTTCCCCCACTACTGCCATGGTTATCCTAAGTCCTGATATTTTTAAATTATCATCATATTCTCAAACCGGGGGTCCTGTGATCGCGCAATCAGTTGTTACGAGTTACATTGGTCCCGTGTGAGGTGTTGGTGCCACTCACGGGGCCATTCGGGGGCTGTTTTGGATTTTTCCCCGCTAATGCAATGTTTTGCCTAAGTCCTGATATTTTAAATTATCATCATATTCTCAAATTGGGGGTCTCGTGATCGCACGGTCAGTTGCTACGAGTTACAATATTCCTGTGTGAGGTGTTAGTGCCACTCACGGGGCCGTTCGGGGGATGTTTCGGGTTTTTCCCAACTAACTCCTTGTTTTTATGCCGAAGTCTAGAAATATGAAAATTATCATCGTATTCTCAAACGGGGGGTCATCTGATCACGCGCCCAGTTGCTACGAGTTACAATGGTGTCGTATGAGGTGTTGGTGCCACTCACGGGGCCGTTCGGGGGTTGTTTCGGGTTTTTCCCCACTAACGCCCTGTTTTTATGCCTAAGTCTAGAAATATGCAAATTATCGTCATATTCTCAAATTAGGAGTCCCGTGATTGCGCGGTCAGTTCCTACAAGTTACATTGGTCCCGTGCGAAGTCTTCGTGCCACTCACAGGGCCGTTCGGGGGCTATTTCAGATTTTCTCCCACTAATGCCCTAATTTTATGCCTATGTCTAGAAATATGCAGATTATCGTCGTATTCTCAAACCGGGGGTCCTGCTATGGCGCGATCAGGTCTTACGAGTTACGTTGGTCCCGTGTGAGGTGTTGGTGCCACTCACGGGGCTGTTCGGAGGCTGTTTTTGGTTTTTGGCCACTAACGACAAGTTTTTAATCCAAAGTCTAGAAATATACAAATTAATGTTGTATTCTCAAACCGAGAGTCCTCTGATCTCGCGGTCAGTTCCAGTGAGTTACATTGGTCCCGTGCGAGTTGTTGGTGCCACTCACGGGCCGTTCGGGGGCTATTTCGGGTTTTCCCCCACCAATTCCATGTTTTGCCTAAGTACTGATATTTTAAAATTATCGTCGTACTCTCAGATTGGGGGTCTCGTGATCACACGATCAGTTCTAACGAGTTACATTGGTCCCATGTGAGGTGTTGGTGCCACTCATGAGGCCATTCGGGGGCTATTTCAGATTTTCCCCTGCTAATGCCATGTTTTGCCCAAGTCCTGATATTTTTAAATTATCGTCATATTCTCAAATCGGGGGTCCTGTGATCATGCAGTCAGTTGCTACGAGTTACAATGGTCCTGTGTGAGGTGTTGGTGCCACTCATGGGGCTGTTCGGGGGCTGTTTCGGGTTTTTCCCCACTAATGGCCTATTTTTATGCCTAAGTCTAGAAATATGCAAATTATGGTCGTATTCTCATACCAGGAGTCCCGTGATCGCACGGTCAGTTCCTACGAGTTACATTACTCCCGTGCTAGGTGTTGGTGCCACTCACGGGGCCGTTTGGGGGCTGTTTCGAATTTTCTCCCACTAACGCCATATTTTACCCAAGTCCTAATATTTTTAAATTATCATCGTTTTATCAAACCGGAGGTCTCGTGATCGTGCGGTCAGTTGCTAGGAGTTACAATGTCCCATATAAGGTGTTGGTGCCACTCACGGGGCCGTTCGGGGGCTGTTTCGGGTTTTTCCACACTAACACCCTGTTTTTATGCCTATGTCTAGAAATATGAAAATTATTATCGTATTAGCAAATTAGGAGTCTCGTGATCACGCGGTCAGTTCCTAAAAGTTACATTGGTCCCGTTCGAGGTCTTGGTGCCACTCACGGGGCCGTTCGGGGGCTATTTCGGATTTTCCCCCACTAACGCCATGGTTTGCCAAAGTCCTGATATTTTTAAACTATCATCATATTCTGAAACAGGGGGTCCCGTGATCGCGCGGTCAGTTGCTACGAGTTACATTGGTCCCGTGTGTGGTGTTTGTGCCACTCACGAGGCCGTTCGGGGGTTGTTTTGGGTTTCCCCCCACTAATGCCTTGTTATTATGCCTAAGTCTAGAAGTATGCAAATTATCGTCATATTTGGAAATCGGGGGTCCCGTGATCACGCGGTCAGTTCTTACGAGTTACATGTCCCGTGTGAGGTGTTGGTGCCATTCACGGGGTAATTCAGGGGTTGTTTCGGATTTCCCCCCGCTAATGCCATGTTTTGTCTAAGTCCTAATATTTTTAAATTATCATCATATTCTCAAACCGAGTGTCCCGTGGTCGTGCGGCTACGAGTTACAATCGTCCCATGTGAGGTGTTGGTGCCACTCACGGGGCCGTTCGAACGATGTTTCGAGTTTTTCCCCACTAATGCCCTATTTTTATGCCAAGTGTAGATATATGAAAATTATAGTCATATTGTCATACCGGGAGTCCCATTATCGTACGGTCAGTTCCTACGTGTTACATTGGTCCCGTGCAAGGTATTGGTACCACTCACGGGGCCGTTCAGGGGCTGTTTTGGATTTTCCCCCACTAACGCCATATTTTACCCAATTCCTGATATTTTTAAATTATCATCGTATTCTCTAATCGGGGGGCCCGTGATCACGCGCCCAGTTTCTATGAGTTAAGATGTCCCATATGAGGTGTCGGTGCCACTCACGGGGCCGTTCGGGGGTTGTTTCGGGTTTCCCCCCACTAACGCCCTGTTTTTCTGCCTAAGTCTAGAAATATGTAAATTATCATCGTATTCTCAAATTTGGAGTCCCGTGATCGCGCGGTCATTTCCTACAAGTTACATTGGTCCCGTGCGAAGTCTTCATGCCACTCACGGGGCCGTTCAGGGGCTATTTCGGGTTTTCTCCCACTAACGCCCTATTTTTATGCTTGAGTCTATAAATATGCAAATTATTGTCGTATTATCAAAACGGGGGCCTGTGATAGCGGGGTCCATTCCTAAGAGTTACATTAGTCCCGTGCAAGGTGTTGGTGCCATTCACGGGGCCGTTCGGGGGCTGTTTCGGGTTTTCGCCCACTAACGACAAATTTTTAGGCCTAAGTCAAGAAATATGAAATTATCATCAAATTCTCAAAATGGGTCTCGTGATCACGGGGACAGTTCTGACGAGTTACATTGGTCCCGTGCGAGGTGTTGGTGCCATTCACGGGGCCGTGCAAAGTCTAGAAATGTGCAAACTATCATCCTATTCTCAAACTAGGGGTCCCGTGATTGCGCGGTCATTCTTACGAGTTACATTGGTCTCGTGTGAGGTGTTGGTGCAACTCACGGGGCTGTTAGGGGGCTGTTTCTGGTTTTTTCCCACTAACGGCAAGTTTTTAAGCTAAAGTCTAGAAATATGCAAATTATCGTCGTATTCTCAAATCGAGAGTCCTGTGATCTCCCGGTCAGTTCCTGCGAGTTACATTGGTCCCGTGCGAGGTGTTGGTGCCACTCACGGGGCCATTCAGGGGCTGTTTCAGGTTTTCCCCCAATAATACCACGTTTTGCCTAAGTGCTGATATTTTTAAATTATCATCGAATTCTCAAACCGGGGGGCTCGTGATCATGCAGTCTGTTCCTTCGAGTTACAATTGTCCCGTGTGAGGTGTTGGTGCCACTCACGGGGCCATTCGGGGGTTGTTTCTGATTTTCCCCCGCTAATGCCATATTTTGCCTAAGTCCTGATATTTTTAAATTATCATCATATTATCAAATCGGGGGTCCCATGATGGCGCAATCAGTTGCTACGAGTTATAATGGTCCCGGGTGAGGTGTTGCCACCACTCACGGGGCCATTCGTGGGCTGCTTCGAGTTTTTCCCCACTAACGGCGTGTTTTTTTGCCTAAGTCTAGAAATATACAAATTATCCTCGTATTCTCATTTCGGGAGTCCCGTGATCGTGCGGTCCGTTCCTATGAGTTACATTGCTCCCGTGCGAGGTGTTAGTGCCTCTCACGGGGCCATTCGGGGGCCGTTTCAGATTTTTCCCCACTATAGCCATATTTTGCCCAAGTCCTGATATTTTTAAATTATCGTCGTATTCTCAAACTGGGGGTCCCGTGATCGCGCGGTCAGTTGCTATGAGTTACAATGGTCCCGTATGAGGTGTTGGTTCCACTCACGGGGCCGTTCGGCGGCTGTTTCAGGTTTTCCACCACTAACGCCCTGTTTTTATGCCTATGTCTAGAAATATGCAAATTATCATCGTATTCTCAAATTAGGAGTCCCGTGATCGCACGGTCAGTTCCTACAAGTTACATTGGTCCCGTGCGAGGTCTCTGGGCCACTCACGGGGTTGTTCGGGGCCTATTTCGGATTTTATCCCACTACCGCCATGGTTATCCTAAGTCCTGATATTTTTAAATTATCATCATATTCTCAAACAAGGGGTCCTGTGATCGCGCGATCAGTTTCTACAAGTTACATTGGTCCCGTATGAGGTGTTAGTGCCACTCACGGGGCCATTCGGGGGCTGTTTCGGATTTTCCCCTGCTAATGCCATGTTTTGCCTAAGTCCTGATATTTTAAATTATCATAATATTCTCAAACTAGGGGCCTCGTGATCGTGCGGTCAGCGGCTACGAGTTACAATCGTCCCGTGTGAGGTGTTGGTGCCACTCACGGGGCCGTTCGGGGGATGTTTCGAGTTTTTCCCCACTAACGCCCTATTTTTATGCCTAAGCTTAGAAATATGCAAATTATCGTTGTATTCTCATACTGGGAGTCTCGTGATCATGCGGCCAGTTCCTACAAGTTACATTGGTCCCGTACGAAATGTTGGTGCCACTCACGGGGCTGTTCGGGGGCTTTTTAGTATTTTCCCCCACTAATGCCATATTTTGCTTATGTCCTGATATTTTAAATTATCATCGTATTTTCAAACTGGGGGTCCCGTGAACGCGCAGTCAGTTGCTACAAATTATAATCATCCCATGTGAGGTGTTGGTGCCATTCACGGGGCCATTCGGGGGATTTTTCGGGCTTTTCCCCACTAACGCCCTGTTTTTATTCCTAAGTCTAGAAATATGAAAATTATCGTCGTATTCTCAAACTGGGGGTCCTGTGATCACGCGCCCAGTTGCTACGAGTTACAACGGTGCCATATTAGGTGTTGGTGCCACTCACGGGGCCGTTCGGGGGTTGTTTCGGGTTTTTCCCCACTAACGCCCTATTTTTATGCCTAAGTCCAAAAATATACTAATTATTGTCATATTATCCAATCAGGAGTCCCATGATCGGGCGGTCAGTTCCTACAAGTTACATTGGTCCCATGCGAGGTCTTCGATCCACTCACGGGGTCGTTCGGGGGCTATTTCGGATTTTCCTCCACTAACGCTCCATTTTTATGCCTAAGTCTAGAAATATGCTAATTATCGTCGTATTCTCAAACCGGGGGTCCCGTGATCGCACGATCAGTTCTTACAAGTTACATTGGTCCCGTGTGAGGTGTTGGTGCCACTCACGGGCCTGTTCGGGTGCTGTTTTGGGTTTTTGGCCACTAACGACAAGTTTTTAATCCAAAGTCTTGAAATATGAAAATTAATGTCGTATTCTCAACCGAGAATCCTGTGATCTCGCAGTCAGTTCCTGCGAGTTACATTTGTCTCATGCGAGGTGTTAGTGCCACTCACGGGGCTTTTCGGGGGATATTTCGGGTTTTCCCCCACTAATGCCATGTTTTGCCTAAGTGTTGATATTTTAAAAGTATCTTCGTACTCTTTAACCGGGGTTCCCGTGATCACGCGGTCAGTTCTTACGAGTTACATTGGTCCTTTGTGAGGTGTTGGTGCCACTCATGGGGCCATTCGGGGGCTATTTCTGATTTTCCCCCACTCATGCCATGTTTTTCCCAAGTCCTGATATTTTTAAATTATCATCATATTCTCAAATCGGGGGTCCCGTGATCATGCGATCAGTTGCTACGATTTACAATGGTCCTGTGTGAGGTGTTGGTGCCACTCACGGGGCCGTTCGAGGGATGTTTCGGGTTTTTCCCCCCTAATGCCCTATTTTTATGCCTAAGTCTAGAAATATGCAAATTATCGTCGTATTATCATACTGGGAGTCTCGTGATCATGCGGTCAGTTCCTACAAGTTAAATTGGTCCCGTGCGAAATGTTGGTGCCACACACGGGGCCGTTCGGGGGCTATTTTGGATTTTCCCCCACTAACACCATATTTTGCCCAAGTCCTGATATTTTTAAATTATCGTCGTATTCTCAAACCGGGGGTCCCGTTATCACGCGGTCAGTTGCTACGAGTTATAATCGTCCCGTGTGAGGTGTTGGTGCCATTCACGGGGCCGTTCAGGGGATGTTTCGGGTTTTTCCCCACTAACGCCCTGTTTTTATGCCTAAGTCTAGAAATATGAAAACTATAATCGTATTCTCAAATGGGGGGTCCGGTGATCACGCGCCCAGTTGCTACGAGTTACAATGGTGCCGTATGAGGTGTTGGTGCCACTCACGGGGCCGTTCGGGAGTTGTTTCGGGTTTTTCCCCACTAACGCCCTGTTTTTATGCCTAAGTCTAGACATATGATAATTATCATCATATTCTCAAATCAGGAGTCCCATGATCGGGCGGTCAGTTCCTACAAGTTACATTGGTCCCGTGCGAGGTCTTCGAGCCACTCACGGGGTCGTTCGGGGGCTATTTCAGATTTTCCTCCACTACGCCCCATTTTTATGCCTAAGTCTAGAAATATGCTAATTATCCTCGTATTCTCAAATCGGGGGTCCCGTGATCGCACGATCAGTTCTTACAAGTTACATTGGTCCCGTGTGAGGTGTTGGTTCCACTCACGGGCCTGTTCGGGTGATGTTTTGGGTTTTTGGCCACTAACGACAAGTTTTTAATCCAAAGTCTAGAAATATGCAAATTAATGTCGTATTCTCAACTGAGAATCATGTGATCTCGCGGTCATTTCTTGCGAGTTACATTGGTCTCGTGCGAGGTGTTGGTGCCACTCACGGGGCCGTTCGGGGGCTATTTCGAATTTTTCCCCATAATGCCATGTTTTACCTAAGTGCTGATATTTGAGAATTATCATCGTACTCTCAAACCGGGGTTCCCGTGATCACGCAGTCAGTTCTTACGAGTTACATTGGTCCCATGTGAGGTGTTGGTGCCACTCATGGGCCCATTCGGGGGCTATTTCGGATTTTCCCCCGCTCATGCCATGTTTTGCCCAAGTCCTGATATTTTTAAATTATTTTCATATTCTCAAATCGGGGGTCCCGTGATCATGCAGTCAGTTGCTGTGAGTTACAATGGTCCCGTGTGAGGTGTTGGTGCCACTCACGGGGCCGTTCGGGGGCTGTTTCGGTTTTTTCCCCATTAACGCCCTATTTTTATGCCTAAGTCTAAAAATATGCAAATTATCGTTGTATTCTCATACTGGGAGTCTCGTGATCGCGCGGTCGGTTCCTACAAGTTACATTGGTCCCGTACGAAATGTTGGTGCCACTCAAGGGGCCGTTCGGGGGCTATTTAGGATTTTCCCCTCCAACGCCATATTTTGCCCAAGTCTTGATAATTTTAAATTATCATCGTATTCTCAAACTGGGGGTCCCGTGATCGTGCGGTCAGTTGATATGAATTATAATCGTCCCGTGTGAGGTGTTGGTTCCATTCACTGGGCCGTTCGGGGGATGTTTCGGGTTTTTCCCCACTAACGCCCTGTTTTTATGCCTAAGTCTAGAAATATGAAAATTATCGTCATATTCTCAACCGAGAATCCTGTGATCTCGCGGTCAGTTCCTGCGAGTTACATTGGTCTCGTGCGAGGTGTTGGTGCCACTCACGGGGCCGTTCCGGGGCTATTTCGGGTTTTCCCCCATAATGCCATGTTTTGCCTAAGTGCTGATATTTTAAAATTATCTTCGTACTCTCAAACCGGGGGTCCCGTGATCATGCAGTCAGTTCTTACGAGTTACATTGGCCCCATGTGAGGTGTTGGTGCAACTCATGGGGCCATTCGGGGGCTATTTCGAATTTTCCCCCGCTCATGCCATGTTTTGCCCAAGTCCTGATATTTTTAAATTATTATCATATTCTCAAATCGGGGGTCCCGTGATCATGCAGTCAGTTGCTGCGAGTTACAACGGTCCCGTGTGAGGTGTTGGTGCCACTCACGGGGCCGTTCGGGGGCTGTTTTGGGTTTTTCCCCATTAACGCCCTATTTTTATGCCTAAGTCTAGAACTATGCAAATTATCGTTGTATTCTCAAACTGGGAGTCTCGTGATCGCGCGGTCACTTCCTACAAGTTACATTGGTCACGTACGAAATGTTGGTGTCACTCAAGGGGCCGTTCGGGGGCTATTTAGGATTTTCCCCTCCAACGCCATATTTTGCCCAAGTCTTGATAATTTTAAATTATCGTCGTATTCTCAAACTGGGGGTCCCGTGATCGTGCGGTCAGTTGCTATGAATTATGATCGCACCCGTGTGAGGTATTGGTTCCATTCACGGGGCCGTTCGGGGGATGTTTCGGGTTTTTCCCCACTAACACCCTATTTTTATGCCTAAGTCTAGAAATATGAAAATTATCGTCGTATTCTCAAACCGGGGGTCCTGTGATCACGCGCCCAGTTGCTACGAGTTACAACGGTGCCATATTAGGTGTTGGTGCCACTCACGGGGCCGTTCGGGGGTTGTTTCGAGTTTTTCCCCACTAACGCACTGTTTTTATGCCTAAGTCTAGAAATATGCAAATTATCGTCATATTCTCAAATCAGGAGTCCCATGATCGGGCAGTCAGTTCCTACAAGTTATATTGGTCCCGTGCGAGGTCTTCCAGCCACTCATTGGGTCGTTCGGGGGCTATTTCAGATTTTCCTCCACTAATGCCCCATATTTATGCCTAAGTCTAGAAATATACTAATTATCATCGTATTCTCAAACCGGGGATCCCGTGATCGCACGATCAGTTCTTACGAGTTACATTGGTCCCGTGTGAGGTGTTAGTGCCACTCACGGGCCTGTTCGGGGGCTGTTTTGGGTTTTTGGCTACTAACGACAAGTTTTTAATCCAAAGTCTAGAAATATGCAAATTAATGTTGTATTCTAAACCGAGAATCCTGTGATCTCGCAGTCAGTTCCTGCGAGTTACATTGGTCACGTGCGAGGTGTTGATGCCACTCACGGGACCGTTCGGGGGATATTTCGGGTTTTCCCCCATAATGCCATGTTTTGCCTAAGTGCTGATATTTTAAAATTATCTTCGTACTCTCAAACCGGGGGTCCCGTGATCACGCGGTCAGTTCTTACGAGTTACATTGGTCCCATGTGAGGTGTTGGTGCCACTCATGGGGCCATTCGGGGGCTATTTTGAATTTTCACCCGCTCATGCCATGTTTTGCCCAAGTCCTGATATTTTTAAATTATCATCATATTCTCAAATCAGGGGTCTCGTGATCATGCAGTCAATTGCTCCGAGTTACAATGGTCCTGTGTGAGCTGTTGGCGCCACTCACGGGGCCGTTCGGGGGTTGTTTCGAGTTTTTCCCCACTAACGCACTGTTTTTATGCCTAAGTCTAGAAATATGCAAATTATCATCATATTCTCAAATCAGGAGTCCCATGATCGGGCCGTCAGTTCTTACAAGTTATATTGGTCCCGTACGAGGTCTTCGTGCCACTCACGGGGTCGTTCGGGGGCTATTTCATATTTTCCTCCACTAATGCCCCATTTTTATGCCTAAGTCTAGAAATATGATAATTATCATCATATTCTCAAACCGGGGGTCCCGTGATCGCACGATCAGTTCTTACGAGTTACATTGGTCCCGTGTGAGGTGTTGGTGCCACTCACGGGCCTGTTCGGGGGCTGTTTTGGGTTTTTGGCCACTAACGACAAGTATTTAATCTAAAGTATAGAAATATGGAAATTAATGTTGTATTCTCAAACTGAGAGTCCTGTGATCTCGCGGTCAGTTCCTGCGTGTTACATTGGTCCCATGCGAGGTGTTGGTGCCACTCACGGGGCCGTTCGGGGGTTATTTTGGGTTTTCCCCCACTAATGCCATGTTTTGCCTAAGTGCTGATATTTTAAAATTATCGTCGTACTCTCAAACCGGGGGTTCCGTGATCACGCGGTCAATTCTTACGAGTTACATTGGTCCCATGTGAGGTGTTGGTGCCACTCATGGGGCCATTCGGGGGCTATTTCGGATTTTCCCCGGCTAATGCCATGTTTTGCTCGAGTCCTGATATTTTTAAATTATCATCATATTCTCAAATCGGGGGTCCCGTGATCATGCGGTCTGTTGCTACGAGTTACAATGGTCCTGTGTGAGGTGTTAGTGCCACTCACGGGGCCGTTCGGGGGCTGTTTCGAGTTTTTCCCCACTAACGCCCTGTTTCTATGCCTAAGTCCTGAAATATGCAAATTATCATCATATTCTAAAATCAGGGTCCCATGATTGTGCGTTCAGTTCTTATGAGTTACATTGGTCCCATGCGAGGTCGTGGTGCCACTCATGAGGCCGTTCGGGGGTTGTTTCGAGTTTTCGCCCACAAACGACTCGTTTTTAAGACAAAGTCTAGAAATATGCAAATTATCATCATATTCTCAAATCGGGAGTCCTGTGATCGTGCGGTCAGTTCCTACGAGTTACATTGGTCCCGTGCGAGGTGTGGGTGCCACTCACGGGACCATTCGGGGGATGTTTCAGGTTTTCCCCACTAACGCCATGTTTCGCCTAAGTCCTAATATTTTTAAATTATCATCGTATTCTCAAACCGGGGGTCCCGTGATTATGGGGTCAGTTGCTACGAGTTACATTGGTCCCGTGTGAGGTGTTGGTGCCACTCACGGGGTCGTTCGGGGACTATTTTGGGTTTTCCCCCACTAACTCCCGATTTTTTGCCTATGTTTAAAAATACGCAAATTTCTCAAATCGGGGGTCTCGTGATCTCGCAATCAGTACTTACGAGTTACATTGGTCCCGTGCAAGGTGTTGGTGCCACTCATGGGGCCGTTCGGGGGCTATTTCGGATTTTTGCCCACTAACGACAAGTTTAGAAATATAGAAATTATCATCGTATTCTCATACCGGGGGTCCCGTGCTGGTGCGATCAGCTCCTACGAGTTACATTGGTCCCGTCCGTGGTGTTGGTGCCACTCACGGGGCCGATAGCGGGCTGTTTCGGGCTTCCCCCCACTAACTCCATGTCTTTCTAAGGTCTTGATATTTTTAAATTATCATCGTATTCTCAAACCGGGGGTCCCGTGTTCGCGCGGTCAGTTTGTACGAGTTACATTGGTTTCGTGTGAAGTGTTGGTGCCACTCACAGGGCCATTTAGGGGATGTTTTGGGTTTTCCCCCACTAATGCCCAGTTTTTATGCCCATGTCTACAAATATGCAAATTATTGTTGTATTCTAAAATTGGTGGTCCCGTCATAGCGAGGTCAAATCGTAAGAGTTACATTGGTCCCGTGCGAGGTGTTGGTGCCACTCACAAGGCCGTTCGGGGGGGTTTTGGGTTTTCGTGCACTAATGGTTAATTTTTAAGCCTAAGTCTAGAAATATGCAAATTATCACCGTATTCTCAAACTAGGTGTCCCGTGATCACGGGGTCATTTCTTACGAGTTACATTGGTCCCGTGTGAGGTGTTGGTGCCACTCGCAGGGCCGTTCGGGGGTTGTTTTGGGGTTTCCCCCACTAATGCCCTTTTTTTGCCTAAGTCTATAAATATGCAAATTATCATCATATTCTCAAATTGGGAGCCCCGTGATCGCACGGTCGGTTCCTACGAGTTACATTGGTCCCGTGCGAGGTGCTGGTGCCACTCAATGGGACGTTCGGGTGCTGTTTTGGGTTTTGGCCCACTAATTATAAGTTTTAAGCCTAAGTCTAGAAATATTAAAATTATCATTGTATTCTAAAACCAAGAATCCCGTGATCGCGTGGTCAGTTCCTACAAGTTACATTGGTCCCGTACGAGGTGTTGGTGCCACTCACGAGGCCGTTCGGGGGCTGTTTCGAGTTTTCGCCCAGTAACGGCAAGTTTTTAAGCCTAAGTCTAGAAATATGCAAATTATCATCATATTCTCAAACCGAGAGTCCCGTGATAGCGTGATCTGTTGCTACGAGTTACATTGGTCCCGTGTGAGGTGTTGGTGCCACTCACGGGGCTGTTCGAGGGATGTTTTCGGTTTTCCCAACTAACGCCATGTTTTGCCTAAGTCATGATATTTTTAAATTATCATCGTATTTTCAAACAAAGGGTGCCATGATCACGCGATCAGTTCTTACGAGCTACATTGGTCCCGTGTGAGGTATTGGTGATACTCAGGAGGCCGTTCGGGGGTTGTTTCGGGTTTTCCCCCACTAACGCCTTGTTTTTTTCCTAAGTCTAGAAATATGCAAATTATCATCGTATTCTCAAATCGGGGGTCCCGTGATTGTACGGTCAGTCCTACGAGTTACATTGGTCCTTTGCGAGGTGTTGCTGCCATTCACGGGGCCGTTCGGGGGTTGTTTATGGTTTTCTCCACTTACGCTCTGTTTTTGTGCCTAAATCTAGCAATATACAAATTATCATCATATTCTCTAACCGAGGGTGTCACACCCCAAACCCAATATCCATACTAATCATTATTTATTAGAATACTTGGATCAAAATCTCGAGCCCATTGAAAATTTAATTCATTTATCAATATTTTTCGTCATAATGAACATAATATTGTTCTTGTGCCTTAACGAAGTCAACATCAGAGTCATAATTAAGGGGACATACAATACTGTGATTAACTCAATCCATACTAAATCAATATATACAATGTGAGTATATTAAAATCTTCAGTGTGACAACGATAAAATCCCCATTTTTAAATCCCAGCTCTCTCCAACGGTGCAACTCTCAAAGTTACCGGTCATATGGTATCCTAGCTGGCAGCGTACGAACCTGAAATTATTAAAATATAAACCGTAAACATTAAGCTTAGTGAGGTACTCCTTCCCTACAACAGAATAACAATTCTATATCGAATATGTGGATATAAAATTCGAACAATCTTGCCCATTGGCAATAACAAATCATGGATCATAAGATCCAAATAATTCTTCCCATTGGCATAACAAATCATGGATCATAAGATCCAAATAATTCTGTCCATTGGCAATAACAAATCATGGATCATAAGATCCAAACAAATCCTGGATATTTTAATAACCAAACAAATCCTGAATACCGAAGTATTCAACCCAATCCTGGATTATGAGACCCAAATAAATCCAGGATATTTTAATATCCAAACAAATCCTGAATACCGAAGTATTCAAACCAATCCTGCTCTTAGAGCTATATTAATATTTATATATGAAACAAATCATAAGTACACTCACCATGATAGTTTAACTGGATCTTCCCTTATCTTTATCCGGTACTTGTTCAATCAACTCTTCTTACCTTCCTATCATTCTTGCAATATTAATACCATCATAAGAATATCAATAATCCAAAGAATTATTTAAAAATAATTCAATCCATAAGCATCACATGATTCCATTCAAATCATTTATTACAAGTGAAGTTCCATCCAAAGCCATGTTAATATATTTAACATATCCAAATCATAGACCAAATATAAATTCATTTATTCTTGATAATTCAATCCTTGTCATATTAGCATTCCAATACAGAAGACAGTACATCATTTCAAGTCTCCTAGAGCAAGATATGACCATTTCTTTACCACATAGCAAATCTTCCCTATAGGCTCTTTTATCGTTCATTCAACTTCCAGGAATTTCCATAATTTTTATACATCATAAATTTATGTGATATTTCACCCAACGTAATTAAACTTATTGAAAAATACAAGATTAAAATTTCATAATTTTCAGAGTTCATTTGCTATGTCAAGCAAAACATCGAACACATGGCGGGCATACTTTCACCCTTAGGGCAGATTTCATACCCGAACTTAAAACTCTCACCAAAGACTCATTTATTGGTATTTTCACATAATTTTCGGATATGTCATACATATATGAGTCCAAGTTAATCTCCAATTGGAATATATTAATTTCAGTAATCATACAAAAATATATGGAAGTTTGAATAAACAAAGTTTCTAAATAAAGCAATTTTAGGGTTTTGCACATTTAGCTTAACTTAAACTTTCATCTAACCACACACATATATCAAGGGCTGAAAGTTTAATAAACAAATGATGATTTCTATCATCTAAAACACTAATATAATAAAAATAATAAGATTTGTGTTTAGGATTACTTTTGGGACTTTTACGTAATTTCTACGGATTTTTCTCCAATTTTCTCCTCACTTTTTCTTCCGAACTTCCTAATTCTCTTTCTTTAATCTTAAAATCTATCATGGATGAATTTGGATGAGTAAGGAGGTAATTATAAGGGTTTGAAGTCGGCCAAAGCCACCACCCTTCCCAACCAATCAAAATATAACATTTATTGGGCATAAAGGACAAATTTCCATTTAAACCAATGGACTGATTTGCCCTTCGTTAGTAATTTCGGTACAACTTCTTAATCGGACCTCCGTTTCACACACCATTTGTTGTGTTAAAACCTAAATAACCTGTCTACAAATATCTAGCTTTCACCTCAAGTCAATTATTATTTTATAAAGGTCAAAACTAGCCTTAAAACATGAGCATTCCTACTGAAAACTTCAAAATCTCACATTCGTAACTAATTCATTTTTCATGCTTTATAAAGCTACGATTAGACTAAATACAATGACTTAACATTATATATACTAATAACATATTATCCATATCTCATAATCTAATCATGATTTAAACACGATTTATCATAATTATATTCGGGTTGTCACAATTCTCCCCCTGTTAGGAAATTTCGTCCCCGAAATTGACATACCTTGGTTGTCCGAATCAAACAAATACGGATAACTAATCTTCATGGTATCCTATCTCTCCCATGTAGCCTCTTCCATAGAATGCCTTCTCCACACAACTTTCACAAGTGGGATTACTTTTGATCTCAATATTTGTTCCTTCCTATCCACGATAGCAAGTGGTTCTTCCACATAACTCAAGTCTTCCTTTAACTCAATAGGTTGTTCCACCAACACATGTGATGGATCCTCTACATACTTTCTTAACATAGAAACATGGAAAACATCATGTAACCGAGATAACTCTGGTGGTAACGCTAACTTGTAGGCAACCATCCCGACTTTCTCAAGGATTTCATAAGGTCTAATGTAGCGTGGACTTAATTTCCCTTTCTTTCCAAACCTCATAACTCCTTTCCATGGAGATATCTGAAGAAACACATAATACCCTTTCTGGAATTCCAAATCTTTTCATCGTTTATCCGCATAACTTTTCTGTCTACTTTGAGCTATTGTCATTCTATCTTGAATAATCTTCACTTTTTCAGTGGTGACTTCAATCAATTCTGGACCCTCTATCTTCCTTTCACCATCTTCACCCCAACATATCGGTGTACGACATCGTCTACCGTACAATGCTTCATATGGAGCCATACCAATAGTAGACTGAAAGCTATTGTTATATGCAAATTCTATCAAAGGAAAATATTCATCCCAATTACCTTTGAAATCAAGCACACAAGCTCTAAGCATATCTTCCAAAATTTTTATTGTCCTTTCAGACTGCCCATCTGTCTGAGGATGAAAAGTCGTACTAAACTTCAAGTTAGTACCCATAGCATACTATCCCAAAATCTAGATGTAAAAGTAGGGTCTCTATCTGAAACAATAGATACCGGTGCTCCATGCAATCGAATAATTTCATTAACATACAATCTAGCATACCTATCCACCGTATACGTCGTCTTGACTGCTAGAAAATGAGCGGAGTTCGTCAATCTATCAACCATTACCCAAATCGAATCTGACCCCTTCTGAGACCGAGGAAGCCCAACCGCAAAATCCATCGTTACATGATCCCATTTCCATTCCGGTATTGGTAATGGCTGAAGCAGACCAGTAGGCTTCTGATGCTCCACTTTCACTTGCTGACATATAAGGCAACTAGCAACAAAATCAGCTATTTCCTTTTTCATATTATTCCACCAATAATGCTCCTTTAAATCCCTATACATCTTAGTACTACCAGGATGCATAGTATAAATGGAATAATGAGCCTCATCTAAAATTTGCTCTTTCAATCCACCCACGTTAGGCACGCATAACCGATGCTTATACAATAAAGTGCCATCATTCACAATACAAAAATCTTCAGACTTACTATCTCGTACATCTTGTTGTTTATTCTCAAGAAAAGGATATTGACTTTGCAAATCACGAATACGGGTAGCTAACAAAGGCCTCACGCTTACATGAGCAAAGAACCTATCCCCATCGACTAGCTTCAATTCTACTCCCATCAATCTCAACTCCATGATATGGGAAACTCTAGCACACCGAATACAATATAACCTTCTCGAAGCCTTTCTACTCAGAGCATATGCAACTACATTTGTCTTCCTTGGGTGGTAGTGAATTGTACAATCATAGTCTTTAATTAACTCCATCCATCGCCTCTGCCTCAAATTCAACTCCTTTTGAGTAAATAAATACTTAAAGCTTTGATGGTCAGTAAAAATTTCACATATCTCACCATATATATAATGACGCCATAATTTCAAGGAAAACACAACAGCAGCAAGTTCCAAATCATGTGTAGGATAATTACGTTCATGTGTACGCAACTGCCTAGAAGCATAAGCAATAACTTTACCATGCTGCATAAAAACACAACCCAACCCCTGATGTGAAGCATCGGTATAAATAACAAAACCATCTCCACCGTGTGAAATAGTAAGAACAGGTGCAGTTACAAACCTCTTTTTCAATTCATCAAAACTATTTTCGCAATCATAATTCCATTCAAACTTAACATCTTTCCGGGTTAATTTAGTCATCGGCAAGGCTATTGAAGAAAATCCCTTAATGAACCTTCTATAATACCCAGCTAAACCCAGAAAACTCCTCACCTCAGTCACATTATTGGGCCTCTCCCAATTTACAATAGCTTCCACCTTCTTGGGATTAACACATATACCATCTTCAGAAATAACATGGCCTAAAAACACAACTTTTGATAGCAAAAATTCACATTTGCTAAACTTAGCATACAATTGCTTATCTTTCAACACATTCAAAATAGTTCGGAGATGCTTTTCATGTTCAACCATATCACGTGAATAAATCAGAATGTCATCAATAAAAACTATCACAAATGAATCAACAAAAGGATGCAGTACCCGATTCATAAGATCCATAAATACAGCTGGAGCATTAGTCACCCCAAAAGGCATCACCGGAATTTCAAAATGACCATACCAAGTACGAAAAGCAGTTTCAGAAATATCACTATCCTTGACCCTCAACTGATGATAACCCGATCGTAAGTTTATTTTTGAAAACACTTTAGCACCCTGTAACTGATCAAACAAATCATCGATACGAGGTAAAGGGTATTTGTTCTTAATTGTAGCTTTATTCAGTTGTCTATAATCACTACACAAATGCATGGTACCATCTTTCTTCTTCACAAATAAAACTAGTGCACCCCATGGAGATACACTAGGCTGTATGAACCCCCTATCAAGTAAATCCTGTAACTGAATCTTGAGTTCTTTCAACTCAGCAGGTGCCATTCTATACAGTGCCATAGAAATAGGTGTTGTCCCCGGTGCTAATTCAATACTAAATTCAACTTCTCTTTCTGGAGGTAACCCTGCCAACTCAGTAGGAAACACTTCAGGAAAATCCCGTACAATAGGAACATTGACTAATTGTAAAGACCCCTTCTTAGTGTCAAGAACATATGCAATAAAACCCTCACAACCCTTACTCAATAATTTCCTCATCTGAATAGCAGAAATGATGCAATTGGGAACAATTTTCCTTTCCCCCACAAATTTAAATTCAGGCTCACCAGGCATATTAAAAATAACTTCCTTACAGAAACAATCCATAGATGCATGATACTTAGATAACCAATCCATTCCCAAAATTTTATCAAAATCAGAAATATCCAATGGAAGTAAGTCTATAATTGTATCTCTACACCCCACAGTCATAACACAATCACGAAAAGCATATTCAGCTACAACCATATCCCCCATAGGCATATAAATACACAATCCCACATCTAAATGAGTATATGGTCTATTCAGGTATACATCAAAAGCATAGGACACAAAAGAATGTGTGGAACTAGGATCAATCAAAACATAAGCACTTCTATCAGTAACAAAAAGTGTACATGTCACCACATCTGGAGTAATCTGAGCTTCTTTCATCGTAAAGACTCGTCCACCTGGCCTGGAACTACCAGCTTGTCCTCTGCCCATACTTTTCACTGCACTACTTGGAAATAACATTTTGCTTGCTACTTCACTATATGCTGCTGGTGTCTCTGCCAATTTCGTACAATTATTCTTATCATGCCCCACTTGATGACAATGGTAGCATTCCAATCCCTTAAGATTAGGACACTTAGATTTATAATGCCCTTCCTCTTTACAAAAGAAACATGTAACACCTCCTATTGGGGCCTCACTTTTCCCTGACTTTTTGGCTGAACCAAAAGATCCTCCACCCCTGGTATCTCAACCAAATATCCCCTGACCTCTACCACTATCTCCACCACCTCTCAGAAATTTATGAGGTTCCATCTTAACACTTCCACCCTCACCTCCCTTACAGTGAGATGCGTCGAATCTACTTTTCTTAAAACTCTCTCTGCTCATCACCCCTTGGTTCCTTTGCCTTTCTGCTATCGTGGCTTTGTTTACCAGAGAAGCATAATCTTCTAACTCATAAGTGGCCACCCTATTTTGAATTGGCCAAATCAGTCCATCTTGAAACTTAATACATTTATCTTCTTCATCCTGCACATACTTAGTAGCAAATCCAGACAAAGTAGTAAATTTAGCATCATACTCCCTCACAGACATGTTCCCTTGGGTTAAATTTATAAACTCCCTCAACTTCTCCCTCTTACAAACCTTAGGGAAATAATTAACATACAAAGCATTAATAAATTCATCCCAAGTAATAGCATCAGTACCTTCCATCCTGGGCACCAAATGGTTGCTGGCTTCCCACTAATATTTCGCCTCTCCTTTGAGCTTAAACACAACTAGATTCACTTTCTGGTTATCTGGAACCTTCATAACTGCAAAGATAGTTTCTAGATCTCTGACCCACATCTCAGCTTCTGTATGTTCAACTGACCCTAAATATTCTGGAGGATTTAACTTCAAAAACTTCTCATGCATGGAATCTTTCATTTCCTTCCTTGACTCTTTCTCAATCCTGGCCACAGTCTTTGATTCTAGATATCAAGCCTATAGTTCTGCCATTTGCGCCATATTTCTTTCTGTGACACCCCGCCTAATTAATCTCGGGTGATCAGTCCTAAATCATGTTAGAAAAGGTTTCTCAGTTGGTCCATTCTCAGCATCACTGTCGTCTTTTTAATTACTAACCACCTAAGTGAGAAAATTAGACTGGAGCCAATTTTTATCTTTTGATTAAATAAAAAAAAAACTCATGTGGAACATAAAATAATACACAATCACAGTTACCTAAAATAACCATCCACAATTAAAATACTTAACCGAATAAACCATCGGTCCAATTATCCAATACAAGTAAAGATAAGAAGAAAATCTTAACGAGTCTAATACTGATAAATGAACTGTGAGCGACATGCTCAGATAACTGCTAGAGAGTTTCTACACGAATGAAAGAAGGAGGCGTCAATCAAAACCCCACAACATCCACATGTTCTGCAGCAAAGGATACCTGGAATAGAGTCAAGCCTGGAGCCCCTATGGTTGGACACCTAAAAGGTTTTTTAAAATTTTATAGCAAGGGTTAGTACCCAAAAACATTTGAAAATATTTAACAAATGATTAACTTGCAGTAATAAATAAACATGTATGCTCTTCATATTTTAGCTAGTGCCTCACTCTCTTGAGGTTTTCCTCACCCCTCCTCTAAGGTGCACTATTAACGCTTTTATTTAATTTACTAGGTTCTACGCTCCTAACCCAATACTTATTTTAACCCTTGAAATTTACCTACCCTAACCGAGTGTACTTTGATTCATGATTTTTAAGTTATTATAAACGACAACTTAATTAAATCATTACCCTTTTTAATTTCATATAGCATTCACACCTGTTATGCGCGTAATACATTTTGCACTATGTATTAATCCTCTCATATATAATTATTTACCTAATTATATATTTAATCATATTACCGCATTCACGAACATACTGAAATAACATTTAATACAAATTTTCGACCGAGTAACAATACTCACAAAATATAAGTTTTTCCCAAGTGCTATCCCACTAGGTTTATTCATATAACCTAGTTATCCAAGTTAGATTCGCTAACTAACTTAGTTTAACATACGAATTTGGAGGCGGTCATATTCCTTCCCTGAAAGTGAGATGCCCCTCACCCATATAACGAACGCTATGACCTGGGATTATACTCGCCCTACTCCTCAAGCTAGGGGATTCATCCATTACGCGCAACCTCCCCCTATAGCAGTAGAGTATATACTAATAATATTCAATCACTGATATTAATCCCCACACACTATATATATATATATATATATATATATATATATATATATATATATATATATATATATATATATATATATATATATATATATATATATATATATATATATATATATACTGTCACACTCTGTACATATATATAAATATCAAATGTCCCGGCTACACCATGTACACAATCCGTAACATAAGCCTATTTAATTTATTAAGAGTTTATGGTCCAACTCTAAGCGTTAATTAAATCGCACATTAATTAAGTAAGTCACCTTTGCTGTCGCCCCCACCATAAAATTGGATTTACTCTCGTAGTCCGAATCAACCTCACCCGAGTCTAAATTCCCGACTCCCAAATTATTTAGCCTTTACCTAAATAAGATTTATCTCTCGGTATTCCTCAACCATTATCCAGGACTTTTTCTCTAACTATATTTAATCCTTTCGAACCCTTCCCAAAAATTCAACCTTAGTGTATCACACCTAATTTCTCCAAAACCCAACAAATTTAAATTATGATGTCACACTAAGTCGTCTCCAAATTCTAATTAATTTTATTCACCATTAATTAGATTTAAAACCCATGTATAAATTTCTCACCAAATTAATTCATGGGAAAAGATTAAATTAAATTTTCTTCAAATAAAAGAAAACTGGGCGAACTGTCAAAATCTGCCGACCTTCGATCGATCGACCCCAGACCATCGATCGATCGATCGATCGAACAGGTCTTCGTCTTCTTCGCGAAGACAGATTCTGCCATGGACGAGTTTCATAAAACCCTAACTCCTTCTATCAGCAATCTCAAGCCTTTTTAACAATAATACAAGTTAGGAACCTTATTAGGGACCTCCAGAATGTCCTCCAACGTTATTAATTCGTCCATTAACTACAATTTATGAATGTGGGAGATTATTCATCTTTAATTCCTTACTCATTTATATCCCAAATTTCTTCACCAAATTCGTTCCTAAATATCCAGATATCATCCTACCAGATTTATATCGATTTATAATATCAGATTTCTACAAGAATTCTCATTCAAATTCGTAAATCAGATTATTATTTTCAAAACCTCATGTTTATGCCATGAACACCCAAAATGAATTTTGATCAAACACATCACATGAATATGAATTGAAATACAGATTCAATACTATTGCAAGTTATCCACTTGCCTTAGGTTTCTTAGTGTCTGATTCGGAGATGAATTCCAAGGTTGAAGATGATCCTTGTTGGCTCTCTAGTGATCCCAAAACTGCCTTTAGCTGCTATTAGGGTTCCTTAATACACTTAGTTTTTTTTAAAACTCTATCTGCCATTTCCTTTCTTCTCCTAATTTAACAATTAACCTAAATCCCATTTTTTGCCTAATGGGCCAAGCCCAAGTGACCCAATTGCCCTCGTGTGGTCCCGGCTATGTCAAAAAATGCCCCGTGACCCGTTTACTACCCCCGGGTACACTTTTCCGACTATCTCAGCCCATCCGGACTCAACCGTACACTCAGAATTGGCATCCGAATTAATTTATAAAAATATACTTTTCCCCCCACCGTTTTAGTCTTATACCGACTCCCAGTTGGGATAAGTGTATACCCTGTCATTAATACTCGAAATGACTTAAATAAATAATTACTATTCACTTAGTAAATAAATTCCCGTAAATATTAACCATTTACTCCCCGATTAATATTTAAATAAAATTTTCCTAATTAATTCAATTAAAATTACGACTCACAAGTAATTTTCAATTCCCGAATTAATTACATATTTAATGCATGAAAAATGCGGGGTGTTTCACTTTCTTGTTGCTCTGCCATCCTCATCATTGCCTGTGCCATTATTTGCATCTCTGTAGGTTGCTCTTGCTCTAGCCCTTCCAGCAACACTTTGCTCCACTTAAGTATTCTCTGCACGAGAAGCCACTCCCTCTTCTCTATGTTGTCCATTGCAAGGTTCCATCTGGAATTATATGTAATACAACAAAGTTCTAACAACCAATATAAACAGCTTATACTACTAAACTATTGGTTAGTACATAAACAATTCATAAATATCAAATCAACTCATATTGCCATCTAATCGTCACACACGTCCAGAATTAATAACCATGCTCTGATACGACTAATTGTCACACCCCAAACCCAATATCCATACTAATCATTTGTTATTAGAATAATTGGATCATAATCTCGAGCCCATTGAAAATTTAATTCATTTGTTATTAGAATTAATATTGTTCTTGGTGCCACTCACGAGGCCGTTCGGGGGCTGTTTCGAGTTTTCGCCCAGTAACGGCAAGTTTTTAAGCCTAAGTCTAGAAATATGCAAATTATCATCATATTCTCAAACCGAGAGTTCCTTGATAGCGTGATCTGTTGCTACGAGTTACATTGGTCCCGTGTGAGGTGTTGGTGCCACTCACGGGGCCGTTCGAGGGATGTTTTCGGTTTTCCCAACTAACACCATGTTTTGCCTAAGTCATGATATTTTTAAATTATCATCGTATTTTCAAACAAAGGGTGCCATGATCACGCGATCAGTTCCTACGAGCTACATTGGTCCCGTGTGAGGTATTGGTGACACTCAGGAGGCCGTTCGGGGGTTGTTTCGGATTTTCCCCCACTAACGCCTTGTTTTTTTTCCTAAGTCTAGAAATATGCAAATTATCATAGTATTCTCAAATCGGGGGTCCCGTGATTGTACGGTCAGTCCTACGAGTTACATTGGTCCTTTGTGAGGTGTTGCTGCCCTTCACGGGGTCGTTCGGGGGTTGTTTATGGTTTTCTCCACTTACGCTCTGTTTTTGTGCCTAAATCTAGAAATATACAAATTATCATCATATTCTCTAACCGAGGGTGTCACACCCCAAACCCAATATCCATACTAATCATTATTTATTAGAATACTTGGATCAAAATCTCGAGCCCATTGAAAATTTAATTCATTTATCAATATTTTTCGGCATAATGAACATAATATTGTTCTTGTGCCTTAACGAAGTCAACATCAGAGTCATAATTAAGGGGACATACAATACTGTGATTAACTATGATTAACTCAATCCATACTAAATCAATATATACAATGTGAGTATATTAAAATCTTCAGTGTGAGAATGATAAAATCCCCATTTTTAAATACCAGCTCTCTCCAATGGTGCAACTCTCAAAGTTACCGGTCATATGGTATCCTAGCTAGCAGCGTACGAACCTGAAATTGTTAAAATATAAACCGTAAACATTAAGCTTAGTGAGGTAATCCTTCCCTGCAACAGAATAACAATTCTATATCGAATATGTGGATATAAAATCCGAACAATCCTGCCCATTGGCAATAACAAATCATGGATCATAAGATCCAAATAATTCAGCCCATTGACAATAACAAATCATGGATCATAAGATCCAAATAATTCTGGCCATTGGCAATAACAAATCCTGGATCATAAGATCCAAACAAATCCTGAATACCGAAGTATTCAACCCAATTCTGGATTATGAGACCCAAATAAATCCTGAATATTTTAAAATCCAAAAAAATCCTTAATACCAAAGTATTCAAACCAATCCTTCTCTTAGAGCTATATTCATATTTATATATGAAACAAATCATAAGTATACTCACCTTGATAGTTTAACTGGATTTTCCCTTACCTTTATCCGGTACTTGTTCAATCAACTCTTCTTACCTTCCTATAATTCTTACAATATTAGTACCATCATAAGAATATCAATAATCCAAAGAATTATTTAAACATAATTCAATCCAAAAGCATCACATGATTCCATTCAAATCATTTATCACAAGTGAAGTTCCATCCAAAGCCATGTTAATATATTTAACATATCTAAATCATAGACCAAATATAAATTCATTTATTCTTGGTAGTTAAATACTTGTCATATTAGTATTCCAATACAGAAGACAATACATCATTTCAAGTCTCCTAGAGCAAGATATGCCCATTTCTTTACCACATAGCAAATCTGCCCTATAGGCTCTTTTATCTTTCATTCAACTTCTTGGAATTTCCATAATTTTTATACATCATAAATTTATGTGATATTTATCCCAACATCAGTAAACATATTAAAAAATACAAGATTAAAATTTCATAATTTTCATAGTTCATTTGCTATGTCAAGCAAAACATCGAACACATGGCGGGCATACTTTCACCCTTAGGGCAGATTTCATACCCGAACTTAAAACTCTCACCAAAGACTCATTTATTGGTATTTTCACATAATTTTCGGATATGTCATACATATATGAGTTCAGATTAATATCCCATTGTAATCAATCAATTTCAGTAATCATACAAAAATATATGGAAGTTTGAATAAACAAAGTTTCTAAACAAAGCAATTTTAGGGCTTTGCACATTTAACTTAACTTAAACTTTCATCTAACCACACACATATATCAAGGGCTGAAAGTTTAATAAACAAATGATGATTTCTATCATATAAAATGGTAATATAATAAAAATAACAAGATTTATGGTTAGGTTTACCTTTGGGACTTTTACGTAATTTCTACGGATTTTTCTCCACTTTTCTCCTCACTTTTTCTTCCTAACTTCCTAATTCTCTTTCTTTAAGCTTCAAATCTATCATGGCTGAATTTGGATGAATAAGGAGGTAATTCTAAGGGTTTGAAGTCGGCCAAAGCCACCACCCTTCCCAACCAATCAAAATATAACATTTATTGGGCATAAAGGACAAATTTCCATTTAAACCAATGGACAGATTTGCCCTTCGTTAGTAATTTCGGTACAACTTCTTACTCGGACCTCCGTTTCACACACCATTTGTTGTGTTACAACCTAACTAACATGTCTACAAATATATAGCTTTCACCTCAAGTCAATTATTATTTTATAAAGGTCAAAACTAGCCTTAAAACATGAGCATTCCTACCAAAAACTTCAAAATCTCACATTCGTAACTAATTCATTTTTCATGCTTTATGAAGCTAGGATTAGACTAAATACAATGACTTAACATTATATATACTAATAACTTATTATCCATATCTCATAATCTAATCATGATTTAAACATGATTTATCATAATTATATTCGGGTTGTCACAGGGGGTCCCGTAATCACGCGGTCAGTTCCTATGAGTTACATTATTCCCGTGCAAGGTGTTGGTGCTACTCACGGGATTATTCGGGGGCTATTTTCGATTTTGGCCATCTAAGGACACATTTTCAAGCTTAAGTCCTGATATTTTTAAATTATCCTCGTATTCTCAATTGCAGGTCCTGTGATCGTGGGGTCAGTTTATACGAGTTACATTGATCCCATGCTAGGTGTTGGTTCCTCTCACGGGGTCGTTCGGGGGAAGTTTCGGATTTTGGACATCTAAGGCCATTTTTTAAGCCTAACTCCTCAAAATATTCAAATAATCATCGTATTCTCAAACCGGGAGTCCAGTGATCGTGCGGTCAGTTAGTACGACTTACATTGGTCCCGTGCGAGGTGTTGGTGCCTCTCATGGGGCCGTTCGGGGGTTATTTTTGGGTTTCGCCCTCTAATGTGATTATTTAAGCCTAAATTTATCTATTATCAAATTATCATCATATTCTCAAATAAGGGGTCCCGCGGTCAGTTCCTACGAGTTAAATTGGTCATGTGCGAGGTGTTGGTGCCTCTCATGGGACCGTTCAGATGTTGTTTCAAGTGTTCTCCTTCTACGGTCATGTTTTTATGCCTGAGTCCTAATATTTTCAAGTTTTTGCCGTATTATAAAATTGGGGGTCTCGTGATCGCATGGTCAGTTCCTACGAGTTACATTGGTCCCGCGCGAGGTGTTGGTTCCTCTCACGGGGCCTTTTGGGGGCTATTTCGAGTTTTTGGCCGTCTAACGACATGTTTTTCAGCCTAAGTCCTAAAATATGCAAATTATACTCAAATCGAGGGTCCTGTGATTACGCGGTCAGTTCGTACGAGTTACATTGGTCCTGTGCGAGGTGTTGGTGCCTCTCACAGGGCCGTTCGGGTGTTCGCACTCTAATGTCATTTTTTAAGCCTAAGTCTAGATATTTTCAAATTATCATCGTATTCTCAAAATAAGTGTCCCATGATCACACGGTTAGTTCGTACGAGTTACATTGGTCCCGTGCAAGGTGTCGGTGCCTCTCATGGGGCCGTTCAGGTGCTGCTTTGGGTTTTCGCACTGCAATGCCATTTTTTAAGCCTAAGTCTAGTTATTTTCAACTTATCATCATATTCTCAAACTGAGGGTCCCATGATCGCGCGGTCAGTTCGTACGAGTTACATTCGTCCCGTGCGAAGTGTTGGTGCCTCTTATGGGGACGTTCGGGGGTTGTTTCGGGGTTTTGCCCTCTAATGCCATTTTTAAACCTAAGTTTAAATATTTTCAAATTATCATCGTATTCTCAAACTAGGGGTCCCCTGATCGCATGATCAGTTCCTATGAGTTACATTGGTCCCGTGCGAGGTGTTGGTGCCTCTTACGGGGACGTTCGGATGTTGTTTCGGGTGTTCGCACTCTAAGGCCAAGATTTTATGCCTAAGTCCTGATATTTTCAAATTATCCCCGTATTATCAAATCGGTGGTCCCGTGATCTCGTGGTCAGTTCCTATTTGTTACATTGGTCCCGTGCGAGGAGTTGGTGCCTCTTACCGAGCAGTTCGGGGGATGTTTCGGGTTTTGGCCATCTAAGGCCATGTTTTTAAGCCTAAGTCCTGATATGTGCAAATTATCCTCGTACTCTCAAATCGAGCTGTTGGTGCCTCTCACGGGCTCTTTCGGGGGTTATTTCAAATTATCTAGAATCATATAACTATTGTTATATAACTGTTGTTATATTGTTACGTTCTATTTATAGATATAACAGTAATGACTTTGATTGCATTTTCTTTCAAATCATTTGAATGTTGAAATCTAAGATATAATATCCCCTGACAATAATGTTATTTTTGGAGCTTCCAATGCAACCATGATAAATTTGAAATTGATGTTGTTACATAATGCGAAGGAAATGATATATATTTGAAGATGTTAAGAAAATTCCACATATAATCTATAGACATTAAACTAAAAAATACTCATCCAATACAAATATGAATGTTTGTAGTTTTTTCACCTAACAAACATTATCATTGGAGAATAGTTTTTATATTTTCTACACAAGTAAAAGATACACATTTTCAATGGACATGGTTTAAGTCCACACATCAATAATAATATTGATATTGAATATAATACTTGAGATAACAAGAAACGTGGTTTATGAATCCATATTTCTCATTTTCACTGTAAAATAAATAATTAGCCAAACGTTCACATTCAGTAGCAAGATCCATGATCCATTGCTAAACAAAATAAAATATCAAACAAAGTGGCAAATATATCACAAGTGAAATGAAATGAAATGAAAATGATAATGGTGACCTGATCTAATTGAGGCCAGCAACATCAGAGCGTAGTTTATTAAGCTTGTCGGTATCAACAGAGCTCAAAAAGGTTATTGTAAACTAATATAGAGATCTGATCTAGAGGGAGAGATAGAAGAGAATAAAAATAGTGATGATTAAGAATGGATATAGAAAGAGAATGAAGAGTTATATATAGAGAGTGAAATGTGTTATTGGAAATGCGAAATGTAAAATGAGGCGTAGAGAGAGAATGAATTGCCAAATATGAAACTAAAATAAAGCCGCAACCTTATATAACAACAGTTATATAACTATTAGATAACAACATTTATATAAATGTTGTTATATAACAGTCATATAACTATTATAACTGTTATATAATAACATAATAGTTATATAATTATCATTATATAACAACTTATATAAACTGTGTTTATATAACTGTTATATAATATAAACAGTTATATAACAGGTCAAAGATTGGAGTAAATTAGAAGTGAAATACTTATTTCAGGAAATTAAAGACTTAGAGGATCAAGTCATTGATGTAGATAAGAGATTAAAAGAAATGCCAAGTTTAGAAATAAGAAGCAACCTCTCAAAAATAAAAGAGTTTTTCTGTAGGTCAATCAAGCTGCATCACGGTGACTAAATATATTCCCAAATTAGTCAATGATGAAATGAACCTCAGTATGTCCAAAATTCCAGAAGCAGAGGAGATATGGAGTGCAATTTTAGCTTTTAATGCTAATAGTGGTGCAGGTATAGATGGATTCAATGGATTCTTCTGTAAATCATATTGGGAAATTATAAGATCAGGCCTTATTCTTGCCATTAAATCATTCACAAATGGAGACAATAATAGTCTCAATAAACTAATGAACTTACTTGCAACCTATGAAGATCATTCTTACCAATTAATTAGTGTGGAAAAGAACCTCTATTTCACTAGCTCAAAATGTCCCCTAGACACATTCATGCTATTAAAGAAGTGACGATGTTTAAGAAAGGTGAAGGCCATTAAAAATATTTGGGATTTCCTCTTTTTAAAGGAAGAAGGAGAGAAACTATGTTTGACCCTCTAGTTCAAGGAAAAAGGAGAGCAACTATGTGTGGAAAGTGATCCAAAAAGTGGTGCCAATTGACTCCTCCATCAAAGATGTTGGAATTAAAATGGTATCAAAATGTATTTGCAGCTCTAAGTAAGAATAAAGCATGACTCATCTTTTCTTCTCTGGTCCTTTAGCTACTCAGGTTTGGTCTTTCTTTCAAACTAGACTTGGCATCTCCTCACTCTCTTCCTTCTCCCAGAAAATCATTTCTTGGTGGCTAAATTCAAGCTCTGATGCTTCCTTCAGATGACTGTGTCAACTTTATTTTTGCTTCATCTTGTGGGAAATTTTGATGAGCAGAAATAAGGCTAGATTTGATAACATCAACATGAATCCTCTTTATATAATTGAGTCCACTCAAAAAATAATTCAAGAATCTCTCTTAACCTTTAGCTACCCTCAATATTCTTATAAAAGATGTCTTGATTCATTGCAAAATCTTAACTTTCCTTTTCAACCCTCAATTCCCCTTCATTTTCCGTCATTGACTGGTCAAAACCTCCTACCAATTTATTGAAGCTAAATACTAATGGTGATTTTGACTCCAACAGTACAATTGGATTGGGTACAATTCTAAGAGCCTTAAAAATTTAACTTAATTTGGGCATTTTATCAGGGGTGTCATCTTGGAACAAACAACTTGGCAGAAGTAATGGAAATCAAACATAGTCTATCTTATTGTCTAAGTCAAGGTTGGACTAACATTATAGTTGAATCAGACTCTTCTCTGATAGTCAATTGCATTAACGACCATGTAAAAATTCCTTGGAGAATTAAAGAAGAAGTGTTGCAAATTCAAAATCTCATCAAGGAACTCAACATCAAATTTTCTCACTGTTTCAAGGAATCTAATTTCACAGTTGATTTGTTATCCAAGATTGGTGTGGTATCTCAGGAATAAAAAATGTTCAATTACGTTCTCGAATTGCCTAAGCAGATTGAAGGGGCTATTTATTTAGATAAATATAATGTCCCATACCTAAGTCTTGAAATATTCAAATTATCATTGTATTCTCAAACTGGGAGTCCCGTGATCGCGCGGTCAGTTCCTACGAGTTACATTGGTCCCGTGTGAGGTGTTGGTGCCTCTCACGGGGCCGTTCGGGGGCTAATTCGAGTTTTCACCCACTAACGCCATGTTTTTAAGCCTAAGTCTAGAAATATGCAAATTATAGTCATATTCTCAAATCGAGGGTCCCATGATCGCACGGTCAGTTCGTACGAGTTACATTGGTCCCGTGCGAGGTGTTGATACCACTCATGGGGTCGTTGAGGGCATGTTTCGGGTTTTCTCGCACCAACGCCATATTTGTGTAAGTCTAGAAATATGCAAATTATTGTCTTATTCTCAAACCGAGAGTCCCATGATCGTTCGATCAGTTCGTAAGAGTTACATTGCTCCCGTGTGAGGTGTTGGTGCCACTCACGGGGCCGTTTGGGGGCTCTTTCGGGTTTTCACCCACTAACGCCATGTTTTTAAGCCTAAGTCTAAAAACATGCAAATTATCATCGTATTCTCAAACCGGGGGTCCCATGATCGCGCAGTCAGATCTTACGAGTTACATTGGTTCCGTGCGAGGTGTTGGTGCTACTCACGAGTCCATTCAGGGGCTATTTTAGGTTTTCACCCTTTAGCGCCATGTTTTGCCTAAGTCTAGAAATATGCAAATTATCGTCGTATTATCAAACCGAGAGTCTCAGGACTGCGCGATCAGTTCCAACGAGTTACATTGGTCCCTTGTGAGGTGTTGGTGCCTGTCAGTGGGCCGTACGAGGGTTGTTTCATCTTTTCACCCTCTAAGGCCTTGTTCTTAAGCTCAAGTCCTCATATTTTCAAACTATCATCGTATACTCAAAGCGGAAGTCTCGTGACTATGAGATCAGTTCCTACGTGTTACATTGGTCCCGTGAGAGGTGTTGGGGCCTCCCACGGGACCGTACGGGGGCTATTTCGTGTTTTCTCCCTCTAAAACCTTATTTTTAATCTTAAGCCCTCATATTTTCAAATTATCATCGTATTCTGAAAGTGGGATTCCCGGGAATGGGCGGTTAGATCCTACGAGTTACATTAGTCTCGTGTGAGGTGTTAGTGCCTCTCACGGGGCCGTTCGGGGGCTATTTCGGGTTTTTACCTTCTAACGCCTTTTTTTAAGCTTAAGTGCTCATATTTTTAAATCATAGTCGTATTATCAAACCGGGAGTCCCGTGATTACGCGGTTAGTTCCTATATGTTACATTGGTCCCGTGCGAGGTGTGGGTGCCTCTCATGGGACCGTTTCGGGGATGTGTCGGGTTTCTCCCCTCTAACGCCATGCTTTTATGCTTAAGTCTACACATTAGCGAGTTATCGTCGTATTCTAAAACTCGGAGTCTAAAATATTTTCAACATATTATCCAACAATAAAACCAATAATTATCCCGTACTCCTTCTAATTATCCCATACTCCCAATTATCCCATACTTTCTAACATACTATCCAACAACAAGCCTACAATCAATAATTATCCAACAGCCAAACAAAAAAAAACAATAATTATCCCGTACTCCTTCTATCATCTAAAAGATTTAATAGATAATGCATATAAATTATATAACTACTTTAGTTAAAGTAAAGAGTACCTGGTGTGTAATGAAGAACTCACATGTAATGAAGAACTAATATCCAATTGGTTAGATCTGCAATACGTATGCAATGTGTTATGAATAATGGGTATGTAAAATTAAAGAAAGTACCTCACAATACCACTGAAGAATTACATCTGTTGCCTATGATATGTCGTAGATTTACATATGATGCAGATTTATTCCCGCATTTTAACATCGCAATTCGAACGAACATGATCAACATGCTTCCTATAATATGTAAAGAAAAGTACATAAAGGCAAAGGAGAACAAAAATTTATAATATCAACCCGGTGCCTATAATATCAGTGTAGTTGTGATTATTACGCCGCCATTTTAAGGCTTTAACTTTCATATCCAATCAAGTTGATCACAACAAATCTCAAACTAAAACAGAACTGTATGAAATCAACAGAATTATGGTATACATGTCAAGTATAAATATGAATGAACGGAATCAAATTGCTTTTGTTCCATGTCAAGTTGTAGCCTCCTAATATCTTGACGTAAACGTAAAAAAATGCACATTAATCGCAAGATAATTGATATAATTTTTCATAGGCAAATCAAGAACACTCCCAACAAATTTAATAACAAGTACACTTATTGACACTAATATCAATTCAATAAATCCAACATAGTATCCAACAACCAAGCCAACAATATCTCACTTTAATAATGTGCACACGTGTTTGCGACTAGTATGTCAAAAAAAATTCATGTAATTATATTTTGTCAAAAAAAATCACGACATGCATATAACCCCCAATATAATATGATGGCATACATATAACCCACAACAAGGTGGATGTAATTTTTTTCACTTATTAAAAATCCATTTAATTCTATTTTGTCAAAAAAAAAATATAATGTCTAAGGTTTTGAATAATATTTTGTCAAAAAAATACACACACATATAATATAGGGTTTATTGACATAATTTATACATACACACACATACAATCTAGGGTTTATTGACATAATCTATACAAACACACACATACAATCTAGGGTTTTCTAAACCCTAATATTTTTTTTGCCATAAATCTACACATACAATATATACATAAGCACTCATACAATCTAGGGTTTATTGACATAAAAAGTAATTTATTTGTTCGTAGTTATATACATAAACACACATATACACATAAATATAAGCATACACACATATATAAACATAAATTTATACATCAACACACATACAAACAAGAATAATAGCACAAATAGAAATTGATTTTCAATGGCCTACAATCAAATTTTTTTTTTTTTGGGGGGGGGGGGGGGGGGTGAGGGCTTATGCTGGTTGAAATCGATTTGGAGGAATTGTTTTGAGGAATGCACACACATACACACATCATCCACAAATCAACAAATTGAAATGCACACACATAAACGCACATACCTTTCACAAATCTTAGAGCTGAAATTGCACCTTAGATGAAATCGAATCATAAAATCGCCCAAAGTTTCTACTGATTGACGAAATCCACACACATATACGTGTTTTCTTTTTTTAATGGTTGAACCTAGTCACGAACAATAGCCGTGACCCACCATCGCAACGCATTAGTTCCTTTACCTTCTACTGATTGACAAATGGTCACGGCCTACAGCCGTGACCCCCCATGCGTAACCAACAGAAGACCAAGAATTGAGGGGTGATCAAGACTAAGAAACGGTCACGGCCCTTAGTCGTGATCCCATACTTGCTACTTATTGATGAATGGTCACGGCCTACAGCCATGACCCTCTTGCGTGACCAACAACAGGCCTTCATTTGAGGGATGGTCAAGGCCCATAGTCGTGACCCACATCAAGAAATGGTCACGACCCCAAGTCGTGACCCCATATGTGTACGTTTTCTCCTTCGTCATGTCATGGGTCACGGACTTGGGCCGTGACCAATCCGCGACCAAGCTTGGAGGGAATTTTGGTGTGAGGTTGGTGCCAAGATGGTCATGACCTGGTCATGACCCAAGTCCGTGACCCATAATGGCCAGGGATTTGGTTCGTGACCACTTCCAGAGCATCGATAATTTAGTGTGGTAATAAATATGGTCACGCCAAATATTGAGTTGGTCACGTCCCAAGTTTGCGACCATCTGGTCACAGACTTGGGTCGTGACCCATTGGGTGTGACCATTCGCATGATTTGTTGTAGTGTAGGACAAACATGTTAGATTATCGATTTCGACCTGAAACTTTGACAAAATTTTGGGTCGTCCTGTCGCCTAAATTTTTGTGCAGTTTTTAAAATGGGAGCCTGCTCGTGAGCCTGGTTACAAGTCCAACCATAGCTTTACATATGTTGCAAACCCAATTTTTCTAGGCTCGGGTACCATCCGTCATTTCATTTTGAAAACTTAACACAAGTGAGAACCTAATAAACGAATAATCATGATGAGACTTGTCTTTAGTCTTTTCCTCTTTTTTTTTCCAAAAAGTGTCCAAAAACATTTTCGTTGTCATCTTTTCCAAAAATGTCAAAAATATTTTCCTCATTTTCCCAAATATAACAAATTTCCCTTTTTCTTTTATGAAAATAAATTTCAATTTTTCTCCTTCTTAGGTCTATCACATACCCTTGGCCTGGCTGCCTATTGTCTTATGTCTTTAGTTGAACCGTCCCGAAGTTCTTTCAATCCCGTTACTTCCTTTAAGTTCGAGACTCACCCGCCTTCCATGGAGAATACGGAACAAGAGCCAAATGTATAGCCGGATTTATTGATAGTGTTGATACCAAATTTAGTCTGCTGACATGGCTCAATTGAATGAAGACACGTGGCAATCTACATGGCAACAACAAACACTTCCGAGGATCTCAGACGCTCCGAGGAACCATACTACAACGAGGAACACTTTTTCCCTGAGTAACTCAGATGCTCCGACCTACAAGAACTCTCCGAGGAACTTTTGAGTACCGAGGAACTTTGAGCACCGAGCAACCTTAGGCGGTCTGAGCAGCTTAGGCGGTCCGAGCTGCACCTCGAACAAAGCATTAATAGCAGGAAAACCAACAGTCTGACTGTTCATTAAAAGCTTATCATTCAGATGTATACGCTTAAGGGGCATTTAATATATTACCCTTTCACATGTACAGCATTGAATGAATTACCCTTTCACATTACAGCCTCAGGGATATAAATATGTTGTACAATCCTCATTGTAAGAGGACCGGAATTCTTTGATTGAACTTGTAATCGAGAATTCCCAAACAATCATCAATAACAGAAACAGTGGACGTAGGCCATTCTTATAAGGCTGAACCACTTTAAAAACTCTTTGTTTCATTTATTTTATCTGTGATTAAATAATTATATACGATCTAATTTTTTACATCAACATATTGGCGCCGTCTGTGGGAAACGACTGGTAATATCGTTTTTCATCAAAAACAATTCATCACAAATGGCTGATATTCCAGAATCCAGCAATCGAAACGCTGGAAGCCCTCCAAATCCATCTGCTCCGCCAAATATTCTAGATCTGGCTCGAATAATGACAAATCTGGCTCAGGGCCAGACCGTCATGCAAGAAACTATGCGACAACTCATACAAACCCTCCATGGCAGTGCACCAACCCATTCAGGACCACGAAGTATTCAAAGAAATACCCGTGCACCTTCTTCGCGTACTAGGCGTACCGATTCATATCGCAATGAGGAGTCTGAAGATTTTTCTTATCAACCTGGATGAAATTCGTCAGTGCGAGCCACAGATACTGAACAACGTATCACTCTCTCCCCAGAAAGGACTAGTGCGCTAGAAAGATTAAGCAGAGTATCACCTTTTAATCGATTAGGACTGAGAAGGAGTAGAAGTCATCCTAAAGTCGTATCGAGGAGTTTTCGACGACCATCAGATTTAAGGGATGGATCTGCCCAGTCGTGACCAGCTGCTCATCAAGAGAGATCCCAGGAAGCCACTTCAACGCGATCAGTTACTCGAACCAACAGGCCCAAGGAAAGAAATGATGCATGGAAAGGCTCTATTCAAAGGCTGGAGGATAGATTAGGGGAAATGGCTAAGGCCAAGAACCCTCTACAATGAACCTTTGTTCGAGGAACACCTTTTGTCTAGGCCATTATAGATTTTCCAACACCATCAAAGTTCAAAGCACCTATTGTGACCCCCAAATATGATGGAAAGACTGACCCTGTCCTTCATATAGAATAATACCAAGCTGCAGCCGACATCTATGATGTTCCAGATGAGATGAGATGCAGTGCATTCTCGGGAACTCTTACCGGATCTACTCAAATATGGTATAATAATCTTCCTCGGGGTAAGATCTCAACTTTTCTTCAACTGGCCGAGTTATTCATTGGGAATTTCTATTTTGGGGCAAAGCCAGTTAAACGAGTAGCACATTTGTTAAGTGTTAGACAAAAGGCTGGTGAGAGTACCACAGATTATATAACTCGTTTTAATAACGATAAACTTGGAGTCATTGATTATGAGGAGAAGACAGCGATTACCGCCTTGATGAGTGGACTACTGCCCAACAAGTTGTACTACACTTTGGCCAATTATCCACCTAGAACCATGTCACATCTGATGGGAAAAGCGTCCAAGATTTGAATGCCGAGGAGGCTATGGCTGCGAAGAAGAACATGGATGCCAAAGACACCAAGGTAGAAGGTGATAAAGCTAAGAAGAAAGAGCATAAGAACAATGGTAATGACAAACATTCAAAAACTAGGTCGGTATGGGACGTAATGAAGAAATTCGATAATTATACTCATTTGAAGAAGGACATCAACCATGTTCTAGAGGAAATCAAGAACAACGAGGAGTTAAACTGGCCAGGGAAAATGAAGGCAGACCCTGACAGAAGGAGTAAAGCAAAGTATTGCGAGTTTCATAAAGATCATGGCCATATGACCAAAAATTGCATAGCTCTTCAGAATGAGATTGAAACACTCATCAGATGAGGAAAGCTGGCAAAGTATGTTGATCGTGGAAACGAAAGAAGTAACAATGACCGAACAAGAGACAGATCTAGATCTCCTCGTCACGCAGAGGAGAACAAGAAAAAAACCATGAAGTTGATCCAGAAGACAACCCCAATCTTCCCAAGAGACCAAGGCAGCCAGAATGTGAGGTATTTTCAATACGCTTTGGGTCATTTGACTATAATGTTATAACAGGTGGAGATGCAGGAGGAGGAGACCTTACTACAAAGAGAAAAGCTTACGTTTGTGAGGCTCAAGATTGCTCGTACATTCAATGAATAAATCTAGCTGAGGAGGATCGCCCGAGAAAGGTAAATAAAGAGAAATTGGTCATTGGTTTCTCAAAGAATTACCTCACAGGTGTTCTATATCCTCATGATGACCCATTGGTGATCAAAATGAGGATGAAGGAGGTTATGATTTCAAGATTACTGGTTGACAATGGTAGCTCGGCAGACATCATGTTCTACTCGTGCTTCGATAGTTTAAATCTAAAGCTATCTCAACTGGAGCTTTATCATAGACCCCTCCTCGGTTTTGCTGGCGAGAAAGTATTTCCACTTGGGACGATCAAATTGGATATATTCATTGGTACGTGGCCTGCTTGTCGAACAGAAAGAATACACTTCTTCGTGATGGATAAGAATGTTCAATCATCATACAATATCATAATGGGAAGAGTAGGATTGAAGAAGTTCGAGGTTGTACCATCTATAGTGCATCAATGGCTAAAATTTCCAACAAATTTTGGAGTAGGAGTTGTGAAAGGTGATCAGAAAGTAGCTCGGGAATGCTATTATTCATCCTCCGAGCAAGAGGAACTGGAGGAATCAAGGAAAAAAACTACTACCTATCAAGTGGATGAAGGTGCAGAAATTGAAACATTGGATCCTAGAGATGAGTCGCAACTCGTGAAGGGTCAAGTGGTGGAAGCTACTGAAAACATCATTCTAGATGACGAGCACCCTGAACGTACTACTCAAGTAGGTTCGTCATTGGAAGCCTCACTAAAACAAGAATTGATAACTTTCCTAAGAAGCAGAAAGCAAACTTTTGCGTGGAGTCATGAGGATATGCCCGGGATAGACCCAAATTTCTTATGTCACGAACTCAATGTGAATAAGGAGATCAAGCCAGTGAAGCAAAGAAGAAGACTGTTCATCCTCGAGAAGAATCAAGCTATACAGGAGGAAGTCGAGAAGCTCCAGAAAGCTTGCTTCATTGAAGATGTTAAATATCCAGACTGGTTAGCCAATGTGGTGATGGTAAAGAAGAAAAACAACAAGTGAAATTGAAACATTGGATCCGAGAGATGAGTCGCAACTCGTGAAAGGTAAAGTGGTGGAAGCTACTGAAAACATCATTCTGGATGATGAGCACCCTGAACGTACTACTCAAGTAGGTTCGTCGTTGGAAGCCTCACTAAAACAAGAATTGATAACTTTCCTAAGAAGCGGAAAGCAAACTTTTGCGTGGAGTCATGAGGATATGCCCGGGATAGACCTAAATTTCTTATGTCACGAACTCAATGTGAATAAGGAGATCAATCCAGTGAAGCAAATAAGAAGAGTGTTCAGCCCCGAGAAGAATCAAGCTATATAGGAGGAAGTCGAAAAGCTCCAGAAAGCTTGCTTCATTGAAGATGTTAAATATCTAGACTGGTTAGCCAATGTGGTGATGGTAAAGAAGAAAAATAACAAGTGGAGGATGTGTGTAGACTTCACCGACCTCAACAAAGCATGCCCAAAGGATCACTTTCCATTGCCCCAAATTTATCAAATGGTGGATGCTACCTCGGGACACGAGCTGCTGAGCTTCATGGATGCTTACTCTAGTTACAACCAGATTAAAATGAAACCTGAAGACAGGGAGATTACTTCTTTTATTACCCCTAGGGGAACTTATTGTTGTAATGTTATGCCTTTTGGTTTGAAAAATGTAGGTGCGACATATCAGCGGCTGATGAACAAGGTCTTTGCTGAACAAATTAGTGGCAATATGGAAGTCTATGTTGACGATATGCTGACAAAGAGAAAGAAAGTCGCCGATCATCTAGTTGACTTAAGTCAGACTTTTGATCAACTGGATAAATATCAAATGAAGCTGAACCCGACGAAGTGCATATTTGGAGTACGAGAAGGCATGTTTCTCGGGTACATTGTCAATCAATGAGGCATTGAGGAAAATCCTGAAAAGATCAAAGCTCTATTAGGGCTGCGATCTCCAACGACGAAGAAAACGGTGCAGAGTCTTACAGGACGAGTAGAAGCACTCAACAGATTTGTAACGCGAGCAACTGATTAATGTCTCCCATTCTTCAAGACACTCCGAAAGACTTTTGAGTGGAATGATGAATGTGAGAAGGCTTTTCAAGACTTGAAGAAATATTTGGGAACACCTCCACTGTTGTCCAGGCCGCTGATGGGAGAAAAATTGTACTTGTATCTAGCAGTATCAGAGAATGCAGTTAGCTTGGCATTGATAAGAGTGGAGAATGGAGTGCAAAAACTAATTTATTGTACGAGTAAGGCCTTCCGAGGAGCAGAGATCAGATATCCAAGGCTGGAAAAGTTAGCACTGGCGCTGATTGAGGCGAGTAGGAGAATGAGGCCATACTTCCAGGCTCATACCATAGTAGTACATACTGATATGCCATTGAGGCAAGCCCTTCATAAACAAGAAAAATCAGGGAGATTGATGTACTGGGCAATAGAGCTCGGTGAATATGATATAATTTATGAACCCAGATCATCGCTTAAAGGGCAAGCTGTAGCGGATTTTATAGCAGAGTTCACCTATCCTGATACCCCCCGAGGAGAAAAAGTTGCTCGCTGATCTACCTGTGGATGTTACAGGATCATCAAACACAAGCTCAGACCAACTTAGGTTGGTAAAAGGGAAAGTGGATGTTACAGGATCATCAAATTCGAGCTCAGATGAACTCAGGTTGGTAAAAGGGCAAGAAAAGATGATCGACGAAGAGCAAGAAATATCAAGGGATGATGAAAGGAAGAAACAAATATTTCACCGAGGAACTCTGTCAGATCAGAAATTTGAAGACGAGTTACTTATATGGAGTCTATATGTAGATGGCTCATCTTGCACAACAGGGTGTGGGGCAGGGATCGTTTTGAGCACTCCGGACGAGGTCGACATGGAATACGCCCTACGTTTCCAATTCAAAGCTTCCAATAATGAGGCTGAGTATGAGGCCATAATTGCAGGTCTTAGTTTGGCAAATATTATGGAGGCGTAGCAGGTTATTATTTTAAGTGATTCTCAATTGATCGTAAACCAAATGATGGGAGTATATCCAGTCAAAGGAGAATTAATGATCAAGTACCATGCAAAGGTGATGAAGTTGGTATCAGAATTTACTGCTATTCAGCTGGTCAGAATACCAAGAATGGAGAATGCGAGAGAAGACGCCCTAGCTCGATTAGCATCAGCTACTCGTACCGAGCTACGAAGAACAATCCCAATTGAAGTTTTAGCTAGTCGGAGTATAGATGAAGATTTGACGATGAACTTTATCACCCTTGATTTAGGACCATCTTGGATGGATCCCATCAGGGCATATATTGAGAAAGGGGAATTACCAATTGACAAGCTCGCAGCCAAGAAATTGAACTTTAAAGATGCTCGGTATGTATTAACTAACGGTATTCTGTATAGACGAGGAATTATGGCAGGTTTGCAAAGATGTGTACATCCCTCTGAGGTGAAAGAATTGATTGAAGAGGTCCATGAAGGGTCTTGTGGAGCCCATGTAGCAGGTCAGACGCTTTTGCAAAGGGTGATGACGCAGGGATACTACTGGTCGACGAGGAGGGCTGATTGTATAGCCTATGCCAAGAAATGTGATAAGTGCTAACGCTTTTCCTCCATCCGAAGAACTCCACAAGCATTGTTGACACCCATAACTTCCCCTTGGCCATTTTCCATGTGGGGAATAGATTTGGTCGGGCCACTGCCAACGACCAGAGGAAGATTCAAATACCTCGTCGTCACAGTGGATTATTTTACTAAATGGGTTGAAGCTGAGCCTCTCATTGATATGACGTACGACAAGGTGTACCAATTTGTTTGGAAGAACATCATTTGTCGATATGGTCTTCCTCATGATTTCATCACAGACCATGGAACATAATTTGATAACGAGGAGTTCGTTGCCTATTGCCATCAGTCAAACATTTTGAAGATCCACTCAGCACCAGGCCATCCTCAAAGCAATGGACAAACTAAAGTGACAAACATAACGCTGCTAAATGGCTTGAAAAAAAGACTGAATGATGCGAAAGCAAATTGGATCAACGAGTTACAATCAGTACTATGGGCTTACCGAACTACTCCCCGAGTAGCAACTGGAGAATCACCATATATGCTAGCATTTGGAAATGAAGCTGTTATACCTGCCGAGTTCGGCCTCCCAACACACAAGGTACTGAATTTCAATTCCCCAGTCAGCAACTTAATGAGAAGATTGGATTTAGACATGCTCGAGGAAGTTAGAGAAGAAGCAGTCATTAGAAATGCTGCTTACCAGCAGCGACCAACTTTGTTCTACAACAAGAGAGTGAAGAAGTGCGACCTGAAATAAGGAGACTATGTGCTGAAGAAAGAAATTCAAAAGCATAATAAACTGGAGGCAAACTGGCATGGACCATACCGAGTTACAGAAGTTGTTCGACTAGGAACTTACCGAATAACAACTTTAGAAGGGGAGGAGTTTAGGAATGCATGGAACGCAGAGAACCTACGCAAGTATTATCAATGATGAATAAAATGAAGATATTCTGCCGAATTCTCTCCTTTTATTGAAAGTTTTTTGGGGATTACTAGTGCTACACACTACTCGGCAAAACTCGGCAAAACTCGGACTACTCAAATTTATTCTCGAAAACGCCAACTAAGGTTGGTCGAGAAACTTGTATTCCTCCGGGAAGTAAAACTTGTATTCCTCCGAGAAGTAAAACTTATATTCCTTCGGGAAGTAAAGCTAATTGTATTCCTCCGGGAAGTAAAGCTACTTGTATTCCTCCGAGAAGTAAAGCTACTTGTATTCCTCCGGGAAGTAAAGCTACTTGTATTCCTCCGAGAAGTAAAGCTACTTGTATTCCTCCGGGAAGTAAAGCTACTTGTATTCCTTCGGTAAGTAAAACTTGTATTCCTCCGGGAAGTAAAACTTGTATTCCTCCGGGAAGTAAAACTTGTATTCCTCGGGAAGTAAAAGTATTCCTATAAATGCCAACTTATGTTGGTTAGGAAGTAAATATATTCTCGAAAATGCCAACTAAGGTTGGTCGGGAGCTACAACTATTCCAAAAAGTGCCAAAGTTGCTCGTAGAGGAAAAATCCACTAACTATGGCTGGTCGGGGATAAAAACCCACTAACTGTAGTTGGTCGAAAAGGAAAATTCACCGACCTTGGTTGGTCGGAAAAATTTTATGAAAACGAGAAAGTGATCGAGCAACATTTTTGATACTCGTAACTTTTTACTAAGTTGGTCGAGAAACAAAACATTATTTTTTCCAAATGACTACCACAAATTTAAACTAGTCGACAATAATTTGATCGACAAACAACACAATATTGTTATCTTTTTAACAGATACACATGCACAGGTGTAAAGTGTTTTACAAGACAATAGCAATTAAGATTGCGAACAAAAATGAAAGTCTTTCATTAAAATCAAAAACAAATTACATTGAGAATGAAATGTATACTAACTATTACATCAAAATTCCTACTCTATTGGTTTCTTCCCCTATGCTTTTAAACCAGGTTCCTCGCCAGTAGGCGGATCATTTAAAGCAAGAGGAGAATTTATAAAGTTGAGATCTTTTAACATCCTGATATTCATCACGGATGGTCGATCTAGGAGGTGCTCGGGACGAGATATCTCGACATTTGAATGGAGATTATAGTCGCCGAGATATTTGGAAATCAAGCATCGAGGAATGGCCCGAGCAGGGATCCAACTCATATCAAGTTTGAATGGTGGCACGGGTAGGTCGAGCAGCCCAGGATCATGGTAGTCCCACAGGTAATGACCCTGTTCGAGTTGCAGCACACCTAAGGCATTCAACCAGCCTTGCTTGTAGCCCTCATTATTGGCATTCTGGATACGATCGTCCAAGTGGTAGAGAGCCTCGTTGTACCCAGCCATCCAGAACTCCCTAGGCTGTTTGTGGAATTGATATGTCAATATTTCCATCTGTTCGTGGAGATTTTTTATGAAGAGCTCTTTATTCTCCAAGGTAGATTTCTGCTCAGAAAGCTGCTCTTCTAGGTCCTTGATCTTCTTTGACATTTCAGCCAATGCCTGGTTCTTCGCCATTAATTGGAAAGCTTGGTTCTCTAAAGAAGATTGAGTCCTCTGTTCCTCGACAGGAATTCGAGCAGCTCTTGCTTGTCCCCAAGGAGCTCTTGCTCGTCCACGAGAAGATGTAGAGGGGCCAGCTCTCTTCAAGGTCTCCAATTCATCCCTCAAGTTGGCGTTCTCGACCTCCAAGAACGAGAATCCCTCGTCAGTCACTGGGATCAAGGCGTTTGAAGTGGAAGCTGCAGACTTCAACTGAGACAACTCTTTTTGCAGGTTATTATTTTCTTTCTCTAATAGTTCAGCTATCTGTCTGCACTCCTCGACCTCAGCCCTCAGAGTTCTCTCCCTCACATCGTAGCCAGCAAAATGCTTCTCGTATCCCTTGTCAGCATTGAGTTGCTGATACTTCTTCTAATACCCCTCGTGCAAAAGGGTAGTGGATTCTTTGTATTTTTTCTGAAGGTCTTCAAGAGTGCCTTGGAGATCCTCGATCATATCATAATAAGCCACATTATTGGCCACTGCACGATCAAGTAGACACTTCAAATATTGGTAAGCTTCAACTGCCTGTTCCGAAGCATCTTGGCCGAGGATGTCGACGATTTGTGCTGCACTCAGATCTGTGTGACCAGCCTTAAAATATTCATTGCAATGTCGCAACAGCTTTGTATCATGAGCAGACAATAATTCCATCCTGGCTAGAAACTAGTAGAGGAAGAAAAAGTAGTAATCAATAATCAAAACAGAGCATGAAGAAGAGACAACAGTATGAATAAACACAAGTTCAAGTTTTATTATATCATAAAGGTCATAAGTACAAGGTTCAGAGTTACATGTTCAGGATTACATTTGTTAAAGAAAAATAAAATAGAGAAATCCGAACAACTCTACACCTTTTACTTGTCTCCCAAAACTTTGTCGGGAGGATGGGACGAGGAAGTAGGTTGCTCGGATGGAGCAGATAGTAGCTGGGGAAGTGCTGGAGGTTGTTCGGAGGAAGTTGCGGGTAGTTGAAGTTCCTCGTCAGCGGGCTGGATAGTCGGGGGATGAGAAACCTGATCTCCCATCACCATGGAAGACTCTTCAGAGGCATCTTCGTCCTCTTCTTCGTCTTCAGGAGTTGGAGGGGGACCAGGGATGTGTCGCTGGAAGAGTTCAAAAGTTTTATCAACCTTCATCTCCTGAAGAGCTGCGACCCACCCATCTCTAAAGTATTTAAGGATACCATATTCTACTTGAGAAATCATGACAGCCAAGCCTTTGTTCCACCCCTTGTCCCAGCCGGTGCTTAAAGACTTCTTCACAGCCATTTTCCTCTTTAACTTCTCCGAGGAAAGATTCTCGGACAGAAGATTTTCAACAGCTTTCAATTTATTCTCAGCCTCCTCCTTCTGCCGATTTACCTCCCGAAGCTGACCCAACTCTTCCTCAGCAACCTTGAGCTTATTCTCAAGCTCTCCAGCATTTTTGAGCTTCTTGTCGAGCTCTTTATTTTTCCCTTCCAAGTCTTTTATTCTCTTCTCCAACTCCTTGGAGACTTCAACAACTTGAGCTTTCTCCTGCTCGGTGGAGGTAAGTTTCTTCTCCCAGATTACCTTATCAGCATCGTACTTCAGACGAGAATCTTCCAAAGACTGCCTCAGGCCCACCAGAGGTTCCTCCACACTAGATGAGGAGCTTGAAGCTTTAATAGCTTCGTCTTTTTTCAAAATTTTGTTAAAACAGCTCACCAACTGTGAAAAGAAAACGAAAGAAAGTCAGGGCACAAGTACAAAAAGGAAAGATGAAAAGTTCAAAACAACAAGACTTACAAAAGCAATATGGCGAGCAGCCAATGAGGTAACCATATCCCGAGAAAGGTTATCTTCAATACCTTGGACCTTGGGAATGATCCAAGTTTTCACCGAGCTCATGGCAGAGCTCGGGGGAACAAAAGTTGGAACACCAGTTCTAGTAGTTGGGGGATGAGAGATGGTTTCAGCCGAATTGATCGAGGAGATCTTCTTCAGCTTCCTCGGGGGAACAAGAATAGATTCAACCAAGGAGGAACTCTTGGTCAGTGATATGACAATCACCTCGCCTGGAGCAGCAGCCTTGCTCAGGGCCACCGGGGGCTTCTCGACAACCTTCACAGGAGCAGCCGAGGAAGGTGTATCAACTTTCTTTGTCCCTTCTAGGACATCATGTTTACTCTTTTTGGCCTCTCCAGCACCAGATGCAGGTTTCTCGAAGAGAGTAGGAGGTCTTCTTTTCTTCATCTTTTCACTTAAAGGAACGTGTGACTCAGGCGAAGAACTGGTAGAAGCTGGTACTATCTCTGCGTCGCTTATCACTGGACGAGCAGTAAAAGAAGTGGTGTAGCTCTTGTACTGCAGCAGATATGAAGTTGACCTAATGTGCTCGTCGGCGACAGACTGATGCAAACTCCAGATAAGTTTTAAGTGCCTTATATTAACGTCTGCCTCTTTTGGACACTTTCTTTTACTGTCAACTGCAAATAAATAAACATTAAAATATCAGTGGCACATTTTGTCAAATATAGAGGAAGCATGATTTCAAAATAAATAAAATGAAATAAAAATAAAAATAACCTATCCCATTGCCATAGGGAGGGCATCTGGGACCCTGATAAACTTCATCTCCAGATAAAGGAGCATGTTGCCAATTTTTTATAACAATCCCGTGCTCAAAATAGTCCCTATTGGCATGTGGGAGATTGACCACTAAGGCCCTATTTAAAAATCTAGTTTTTAAATAAAAGGTGTTATCACCAACTGCCCATCTATAACAAAACATGATTTCTGGAATTCCTATGCGAGTTCCATGGATTTGATTTAATCTATGAATCCCATTAACTATTGGGGGCTATTCTTGCAGGAACAACGTCAAAGTATTGACAGAATTCTAGACATAAGGGATTGGGTGGAAAAGAAAATCCACACTCTGCAATAAAGAGACTGGGGAACCAATGTCCCTCAGCCAAACGGAAATAGTCAGAAGGCTCAGAAAGCTCTTCCAAAAAACCCAAGAGGGAATAGAAAAATCAGAGCTAAACTTATCAAGAGATTCAATAGGGTTAACCATAATGAATAAAGGAAATGAAGAAGAAGGAAGAAGATCTTACAGAAAAAGAGTGGATCTGTTGACAACGAACGATGAAAAGGATGAACGCACAAGAGAGTAACACAATAGAAAATTCGAAGATACAAATTTGAAAAAGTAGAAGACGATGGGATAGTCTGTGATGCTTAAATACCATGCCTTGGGAAATGATAAAGTTAATGATTACAAAAAGAAACGATTACGCTACCGGCGGCTAGAAGGACAAAAATTACGCGGAGATCGAGGCGGTTATAAAAAATTCAAAAAGCTTGATTCTACGAATTTGGAAAGAGAAATAAATACAAAGGAAACACTCTTAAAAGTCAGGAGGACAATTTAAAACTGCCATATTCCGAGAAAGAATGTTCCACACTACTCAAATTTCGAACTATGAAACATTGGGGGCTTCTGTTGATACCAAATTTAGTCTGCTGACATGGATCAATTGAATGACGACACGTGGCAATCTACATGGAAACAACAAACACTTCCGAGGAACACAGACACTCCGAGGAACCATACTACAACTAGGAACACTTCTTCCCTGAGTAACTCAGACGCTCCGACCTACAAGAACTCTCCGAGGAGATTTTGAGCACCGAGGAACCTTAGGCGGTCCGAGATGCACCTCGAACAAAGCATTAATAGCAGGAAAACCAACAGTCTGACTATTCATTAAAAGCTTATAATTCAGATGTATACGCTTAAGGGGCATTTAATATATTACCCTTTCACATGTACAGCATTGAATGTATTACCCTTTCACATTACAGCCTCAGGGCTATAAATACGTTGTACAATCCTCATTGTAAGAGGATCGGAATTCTTTGATTGAACTTGTAATCGAGAATTTCCAAACAATCATCAATAACAGAAACAGTGGACGTAGGCCATTCTTATAAGGTTGAACCACTTTAAAAACTCTTTGTTTCATTTATTTTATCTATGATTAAATAATTATATACGATCTTATTTTTTACATCAACATATAGTTCTGGCTCAGCTCACTGCCACAATTAATAACCTTTAAACCGAGATTCATGAGATGCAAAGAAACCGGGTCCCTTTCCCGGAAGATCCTGATGTCATTTTCCCTCGCGCCATGGGTCTGACTGCACCTGAGCTAATTTGGGTTCCTGAAGAATATCATCATGCTCCACGTGCTCCTCCTGCTAATGGGATGCCACCAGCCTAGTTTCCTATGCCAAAACTTATTCAGACTGGGGCTAATTTACCCATAATTGTTGATCCAAAAGAGGAAGAAATGAACAATGTCAAGGAAGACCTGAAGATGCTTACCAAGAAATTTGACCAGGTTAAAATCTTTGGGAACTACATGGACGACATCCAAAACCTTTGGGAACTACATGGACTACATGAACTACATGACCTACATAAACTACACGGACTTCACGCTCCTCTCTCCAAAATCTACCAGGCTCTCTTAAATTGAAACCTGATCAAACCCTTGGACCCTCATCCGTTACCAAATCCACTCTAAAAAAACATCAAACCTGATGCCCATTGTGACTTTCACCAAACTGCTAGCCATACCACCGACCAATGTTTCCATCTCCGAAACATAATCCAAAACCTGATTGACTAGGGTAGCATCGCCCCACCAGTAAATCCTAAACCAAACACTACCCATAATCCACTTCTGAATTATGCAAACGTCATCTTCCTAGAATAAGACTCAGAACTCGACTCATCCACCCAAATCATGCCAAGTAATTCATCAGTCATACCCATATACTATCTTAAACCTATCCAAACATGCCCACATTTCCTCTTACAACCTACCAACCTTGTCGACCAAACCTTATCACTCCTCACTAGAGCATGCATCATTGTCTGTGCCTGTTCTGGAGGTAAAGATATGGAATCATCACAAGTACTGAGCCAACTCCTAAAGTTCGGGATGAAATTTCCCTCCCAGATGACCGTCGATTGTCAGAGATTCAGTGGGATGTTCTTAGAAGCCTGAAAATGGGCCCAAGAGTTAGAAAACTAGGTAGTACTAGTCGACGATGTCAGTCTAGATGACCTCATCCAGATAATGACAGATTTGTTTCGACAGACTAGTGATATTTGTAGCATATCCGAGCTGCTCAACGTTTTGAAATTACAAGGGCATCTGGCCCCCTCAGTCTTACATTTCCTTGATGAATAGGAAGAATTGTATGAAGAAGTCATATAAGTTGTAGAGTGTATTGAATTTTCTTAGAAAGATAATATCGTATCCACCGGATGGGGAGATGATTCTGAAGATTCAGATGAAGAGCCCAATTCAGGAAAGACTAGTCTGATAGCCAACGTATGCAGAATGATATCATTCGAAGAGATACTAAGAGAGATCACCCAGGAAGCTGAGCATCCCGATATCGATGAAGAAATAGGGTTTCTATTTTTTCCCTCTTCCGTAAACCGCATGACTAGGAAGGGGATACACTACCAGAACTCAAACTTATAACCATCAGTAAGAGATAAAGGTAAAGGTGTTTAGAATCTCCCTATGTTAGAAATGACTCTTGAAGAAAGTAAGGTCCTTGATCAACTGAAGAGGACTCAAGCTAACATCACTCTATGGGGACTTTTCATGTCTTCCCAACTGCAGTGAAACGCCCTAATCAAGATACTCAAATGACCCACAGTTCCTCCCTCAACCACACCGAAATAAGAAGTGAACCTACTTGGATCCCTGGCCACTACTCGAATGATCTCCTTCTTCGAAGAGGAAATCCCTAAGACTGGTCTCAACGACAATCATGCTCTCAATATCTCTGTTGAAGTTATGGGGAAAATTATCTCCCTCTCTCTCGTCGACGACGGATCAACTCTGAATGTTTGTCCTTTGAGAACCATCAATTTCCTGGGATTAAAAGTGAACGACCTTGCTCCAACCTATGCTACCGTGCGTGCCTATGACAGCACTCTCCAAGAAGTAATGGGGTCTATCAAGCTTGTAATATGGGTTGGACCTAAAAATCCTATTGTTGAATATTAAGTCATTAACATTCCAGCTTATTTCAATCGGTTTCTCGAACGACCGTGGCTCCATAGTATCAAAGGGGTGTCTTCTTCCCTTGATCAGAAATTGAAGTTCTTTGCCAATGGATAAGTTATCACCATCCTGGGAGACAATGACAATGCCAAGAATGCTAGCACTAGTAATACGATACTTGGGATACAACACGGGGTGAATGATATGCTGCTATCAGGCTTCCAGGTCAAACCTCTCGTACTCCTAGTAGTGGACAACATCAAAGATAGGGTTTGTCAAGAATATGAACCTCATGGATTTTTTAATATAATCCAAATATTAAAAAACATGCACGTCATGCCCGGACTGGGGCTAGGGCAAAGATCGCAAGGGATAACTGAACCTATTGGATTGATAGAGGCCTTTCCTCCCGGTGGCTTGGGATATCAACCATCAGAAGAAGAACTTAGATTGATCCGTCATCCTTGACTAAAGAGAAAGCTAGAATGCGCTAGAACTATCTCGGGAGATTTCGTAAATGGAAGATTCATCAGAGAGGGTGAAGATTTTCCCTTCTGCGGGTTCAATGAACCTTGGTATTATCCTGTAGATAAAAGGATGAAACTAGGAATGGAGTTCTTTTTTTAAGACATCTACTCAAGAGCTGAAAGTTCCCAACATTGTGTACAACCACTCACTAAGGAGACCATAACTGATAGCGGGGACAACGAATTTGAGGATTCAACTTGCAGATACTGGGGCTGGCACTTTGCATGATCAACTCAGGGACTACATCATCTGATCCATCCTATCTCATCAAAGATGTTGATATACCTCTTCTCAATTGGCATGCTACACATGTGCCACTTTCTAATATTCAACCTAACCCTGATGTTTATTCCCTTTCCCCTGTAGTTCTTTCCTCTCACTCTGTTATAATCAAGACCTCCTTTGATGAGGTTCTCAATGCTATTTTTCCTATAAATGAAATAAACGAATATGTTGAGTATCTTGTTGTGCCTTATATTAATTGTCTTAATTAAAATCAAACTCTTGATGATTAAGACATTGCAAATAAATAATACTTAACTGATCTAAATAAGGTTAATAATAAACAACATAACCGCATTCAACTTAATGAATATGAAACTGTTGTTATTAATCTTGATTGTAGTATCTAAATACGGGAGATTAGGATAGGGGCTACCCTTAATGAGCATGAGCGTACACAACTCGAAGAGCTACTGAAGGAATTCGTGGAGGTCTTCACATGGTCCTATGATGATATGCCCGATATTGACCTTAAGATAGCACAACATGAAATTCCAACTCTCCAAAAATGTAAACCAGTCAAATAGAAGCTGTGAAAGCTCCGCACTGAATGGTCTGTCAAAGTAAAAGAAGAAGCAGTCAAGTAATTAAACGTGGATTTCATTCGAGTAATTTAATATCCTATATGGCTAGCCAATATCGTACACGTGCTGAAATTTAGAGGAAAGGTCCGCATGTGTGTCGACTATAGAGACTTGAACAAGGCCTCATCGAAGGATGATTACCCACTACCCATCATCGATATGATTGTGGACAACACATCCAGTCACGTTCTCAAGTCACTCATTGACGGGTTTTTCATATATAACCAAATCAAGATGCACCATGATCATCAAGAGAAAACTGCATTCATAACCCCTTGGGGAACCTTTTGCTACACTATCATGCCATTTGGTCTAAAAATGTAAGGGTTACCTATGAAAGGGCTATCATAATTATCCTGCATGATCTGATACACAAGGAAGTTGAGGTCTATGTAGATGACATGATTATCAAATCCAAAACTAGAGAAGGTCATGTTCTCGTTCTCCGAAAATTCTTTGAATGACTGTGATAATACCAAATGTAGCTTAACCCATAGAAATGTGTCTTCGGTGTTACCAAAGGGAAACTCTTGTGATTCATGGTCAGTGAGAAAGGGATAGAAGTAGATCTCGCTAAGCTGAAATCCATACTTGAGATGGTACCTCCCCAAATGGAGAAAGAAGTCTGAGGATTCCTTGGGAAATTATAGTACATCAGTCGATTCATCAGCCAATTGACGTCCATCTATGAACCCATCTTTAAACTACTCCAAAAGCATTCAACCAAGGTTTGGAATGAAGCTTGCCAAGAAACCTTCGACCCAATTAAGCAATACCTAACTCGACCTTCGATACATATGCCACCGCAACCTGGTCTTCCTTTACTCCTATACCTAGTCGTGGATGATACTGCAGCTGGGACTTTTCTATCCCAATACCTTGAAAAAACCTGCAAGAGAAAGCCATATACTATGGAAGTCAAAAATTGGTCGGGTGCAAAGTTAACTACACGGTATTAGAAAAAGCATGTCTCACTCGTATCTGGGTTACCCAAAAGTTACGGCACTACACGCTCGCCTTACCCATCAGACTCAAAATATATCGATGCCCACCATATGTAGCCGAATGGCCCGTTGGTTGATGATTCTAGCCGAATTTGATATCATCCATGTCACACAGAAATCCATGAAAGGAAGAGACATCTCTGACTACCTTGCTAACTACCTTATGGAAGAAGCATTTGTCTGGTTCTCCAAGTTTCCAAACGAGAATATCCTTTGCGCCTCCGAAGAAGATGTTCGATGGAAAATGTTCTTTAACAATGTTGCCTAATGACTCCAAAAATACCATTCCCATCAAATTGGATTTTCCCTGCACCAACAACATAACTGAATACGAGGCTTGCATGGTAGGCCACAAAGTTTCCCTCAAGAAAGAAATTTGATACCTCGATGTCTACGAGGATTCAACCGTCATCATTGGTCAAGTAATCAAGAAATATAAAGTCAAGGATGAGAAACTCTTACCCTTCCATGCCCATCTTGAAGAACTAGCTTCCCAATTCTAAGAAATCACCTTCCATTACTTGCCCCGAGCAAAGAATAACCTGGTCGATGCCCTTGCCACCTTAGCCTCCATGATTGACATTCCCTAAGGAATAACCATGGCCCCCTTCTTTGTCCATAAATAAGACAAACCAACCCACTGCTACCGCATCGAGCTCAGCACGGAGGAAGAACTCGAAATAGTTGATTGGTGGTACTATGATATTTAGTGCCTCCTCAAACACTATAGGTATCCCCAAGGATTTGACAAGAAAGACCGAGAAAGTTTCCACAGACTGGCCACCCAGTATATTATTTGCGACAAAGCAATATTTAAGAGAAACTTCGATAGATCCCATTTACACTGCATCGCAGGGGATGACATTGAAGAAATGATGCAAAAAATCCATAACGGGAAATGCGAACCCCACATAAATGGAAATTTGATCGCTAAAAATATCATTTGATAGGGATACTACTAGACTACCATGGTTCAGGACTGCACAACCTACATTCGAAGATGTCTCAAATGCCAACAGTTCTCTAACCTACAACATCTGCCTCCACATGAATTATACAACATGACTTCTCCCTAGCCATTTTACACATAGGGCATCGATATCATAGGGAAAGTTACACCGAAAGCATCCAATGGGAATGAGTTCATCCTAGTCTCTATTGACTACTTCACCAAATGGGTCGAAATTGAGTCATACACAGTTTTGAATGCCAAGAAGGTAGCTAAATTCATTAAGAAAAATGTGATATGTCGATATGGGGTCCCACACGAGTTATTATCAGAAAATGGGTTACATTTTGATGTGGAGCTTACAGAAGTGGTCGAAGAGTATGGTATTTAAATACATACATCATCTCCATAACGACCTCAAACTAACGGAGCAGTCGAAGAGGCCAATAAGAATCTCAAATCCATCATCATCAAGATGATCGAGAGTTATCGTGATTGGGATGACAGGATCCCTTATGCCCTCTAGGGCTACCATACTTCAGTTTGAACTACTACTGGGGCTACCCCTTACTCTCTAGTCTACGACATGGAGGCAGTCCTACCCGTGGATCTGGAAATACCCTCACTGCACGTCATGCTTGAAAGCAATGTTAGGGAAGAAGACTGGTACCAAAACCATCTTGACGAACTATCCCACTTAGACGAAAAGAGATTGAAAGCTCTCTACCACATACAAGGGTAACATCATCATATAACGCGATCAGTCAATAAGAGAGTCAAGGACCACGGTGTCCGAGAAGGGGACTTAACCCTCAAAGAAATAGTAGAGCCCATCTGGGATCCGAGAGGGAAATTCAAGCCTAATTGGAGCGACACATGCATAGTGAAAAAGATCCTGTCAGGCGGCGCTGTTGTGCTCACCGATCTCGACTGAGAAGAAATAGGATTCCCAATTAACCTGTACTGTCTCAATAAATTATATCCCTAGTCTGAAGTCTCAGCGCACTACGACTCTTATCATCTCCCTTTTATTCTTAAAAAAAATATCTTATTTTCCCCTACCCATAACTACGTGGGCCTGATCCTCTAAAAACATTTTTTAAAAATGAATTTCAAAATTTTTCAAAACCCTCTGAGGTTCATAGGCAACTCATCACTTCTCATGAGCACGTCCCCCTTCATTTCATAAAATGATATTCTTTTCTTATCCCCGAGAATGATAGTTGATTTTAACATATACATGAACAAAAGGATTATGTATGCCTTAACGATTAGTATAGATAATTCAAAATGCAAAAAGTCATCAAGAGGCACAACGAGATGGCCAAAAACTTATTTATTTCATTATCAAAAACTTCCACACGATTACATCGGCGTAAGGAGTCAAATGACTTACCTTGCCAGCACCACACCTACTAAAAACCCCCAGATAATAACAAGCCCCACTAGTCCTGAAAATCACCGCCCAATTATTTCCATAAAGCAAGAAACCACACCCATTACAAGAAGCTTCCCAAAACCCTACCCGCAGCTGCTAGAGGAGCCACCACCATCATTACCTGCATCCTGGGCTCCCTAAACCTCCCCTGCCTGAAGGGAGTATTGTAGACGCTCCATAAAGCAATAAGCCCGGACTAGGTTAGGGTAGACCGCAATGCCTCCCTCCATGGTGTTAGATATGGAAAACCACCTCTTACCAGTCTCCACAGATAGCATCCTAGACACTACCTTCTTCCACATCCACTTCATGTAGTCCTTAGGGACATGCCAGAGTCACCCAGTAGACTGATAAGGACGAGTAGACGAACGATGATTCTCCCACAGAGAACCAAGCCGTATGAGCATACGCTCTGTTACGTCCTCCGTATGAAACAAGTTTGGTGTCCATGGTGGCATGATTTTCTCCTAAATTGGCACAGTAGCCACTAGGGAAAGTAGAAAGAGGTCTGCCTCAGGCCAACCAATCTGACGTACAGATACTCTCCAAGTTCCAGAATGGGCAACAGCTCCCCCTACCAAGGCATATACCAGTGTAAGCCTCGAGCCCCATGCTCTACAAACCAGTTCCCCCAACTCTCAATGTTCAGGCTTACGCTAACAAAATAGCATGAGAAGAAGTTTGGCACCTCTGAAAAAGGGTAATCAGATGGGACCGCCATACGAAACCTCTATGATATCCACATAAACAACATCACGGGGCTACCCCTCAAAACGTCAGAATGACCCTCCCTCCAGGCATCCAGGGTCTCCACCAATATCATCACCGTAGGATTGCAAAGGTACGACATCCAAGAAATAATAGCAGCCAGTTCGGGGTCCACCAGCATCTCCCCAGTCACCAGCAAAACTTTTGAAAAAAGGCCTAGGATGACGGTCACAACATATATGACATCACCCACATCCTCCAAATGCATGGACTATAATACCGCCGGAAGGGAAATCATTCACCCCTTAACTAATGGCCTGGCCGTCGAAGGCGAAATACGAAGAAGTCCATCCAGTAATTCCCTAGGAGAAAGGGAAAACTTGGGCAGTGCCACAGCAACGTTGGGATTTTTCCCCAGTATGGTAGAAAACTTCTCATAGGTAGGATAACTCTCATCCAACCCGAAGATAAAGACATCATCCTCGGGATACCAAAACTCAATAGCCGCCATCATCATGTTCCACTCAATGGGCCGGTTGCGCCACAAAGAGACTCCCCGCATGAGAAAGGTGTCATAATCAACATTTTAAGAACCCATTTGCTTCCAAGGATTCAAGGTAGTTGGCAAAATCAATGCTACCAAGGAGAGACATCTTGCAAAACCAAGAGATAACAAGCAAGTAAGAATGTGAAAAAGGGAGAAAGTGAAAATGTGAGGAGGAAAGCCCCCATTCACACCCCCTTTTATAGTTAGAAACTCTCAAGAAAAGACAAGAAACCCTGCAGAAATCGGAGTAAAACTTGCCCCACTAAGTACCAAGTAATTGAAGAAAGTGTAATCAAAGCCTTGGATTAATTGGACTGGATCCATATGCCGATAGGAAGGACAGCGGTCATGCAAAAAAAACTCAATAAAATAATTTTTATCTTAAGGAAATTTTGAACTCCCTTTATACTTATGATTTTACTAATCTCATCAATCTTCAAAATTCTTTTTACGATCTCAGCAACAAAGTAAAAAGAGCATGTGCATTAATCAGTAAGCAAAGAAAATTAACAGAAAAAAAAAATCATTATTCATTTGCATATATTCTACTGTGTTACATAGATATTTTGCAAGAAAAAGAAGAAAAAAACAACGGGACTCAGCCCGAATCCAATTCTCATTCTCTCTCTCTCTATCTTTCTCTCTCTCTCTCTCTCTCTCTCTCTCTCATATATATATATATATATATATATATATATATATATATATATATATATATATATATATATATATATATATATATATATATATATCTATCTATCTATCTATCTATCTCTCTTCTCTCTTGGATCCCCCATCCCTACGGTGCGCCCTCTTACCCCTACGACGAGATGATGTGCCCCCACTTCTAGAGCCAGACCCTTCTCGGGATAAGGAAGAAGACACCAAGCAAGAAGGCACTAGAACCACCTCACGAATATGAGAAGTCGCCAAAGTTATCCAGTCCATGATGTCCTTCAGCCAGGTGGTCGAAACACTGATATACTGCGAGGAAGAATGAAAAAAATCAAATCAGTCAAGCATGAGGAAAAAGAAAGAAATCAAGGAAATCAAAGAAAAGACATATCGCAGGCCGAAGGACCTCCTTTGTCAGGCCCAACTCCTCCAGGTCCATCGCATGAGAATGATGCTATAGACGAATAGATCCCCCATCATCTAGCCGAATGTTGTAACTAGGAGAATGCATCCGCACAAAAGAAGTCGCCGACGTCGTCGCTGCCTCCCCTGACATGGCTTGACCACCTCTGCTATGAGGTAACCCACCTGTCAACTCAAGCCCGCCCTAGAGAGAGACATCACATCATATATACTAGGGGGAAGCATCAAACTCGAGACGGAGTCAGGATAATCGTACATCACCTTTATGTCAGTGTAAATAGAGTATGGCTCTCCCATCATCACAGCCACCCGAGCATCATCAGATATCTCCTGCATGTTCCTCATGAACATAGGGGTCCTCACTAGTGACATCGCAACCTCATCCTCTATAATCTTTCTAGATACCCTCTCCCTAAGATACTAGGAGTAGCCAAATTCATGCGCTAGTAGCCGCCGCATTTGCACATGTTCCCCAATTACCACGGTGTGCTGAATAGCCACCCCCCGGGGATAAAAGGTCACCTACAAATCCCTAGTAAAATCGAAGGATTATTATCAACAAAATACCATAAAAGGGAAAGAACAGTCTCAAAGATAAAAGAATGCTTACCCGCCCGCTCGTCAGTCCATTCAAGACCTAACGCACTACCTCAAGAGAAAGGTTCTTCTTCGATTATCGATTAGACCTCTATCGTCGAAACATCCGACAGAAGTCCCCCACAGAGTCATCCTCCAAAGAAATCATTTGGGTGTTCAACCAAATCACCTCATGGAACCACGTTTGAAAAGGACAAGATTCAACATTCAAGAAATAAAAAAGAAGTGCATTGATGGAAAATGTGAATGCATAAAGGAAAATTCGCAAAATAAAAAATACCACCAGAAGATATGTGGCCCCAGTAAAAGTCGGTCGGCAGCACCGACTGAATGAATCCAAATAATAATAAAGTGTCACCAAAGTCAGGCTCCCCCAGTCATAGAAATTGATGTTAAAAAATACCCTCAAAATGGTAGAAACGACAAATGGGCGACGTCGCCAGTTGTCGCCACCAAAAAAACCCTAACACTAGCAAGATAAACAAACGGGCCATTTGACACACCTGATGTACGTCATTATCATCAACCATCCTCAGTAAAAGATCCATTAAAGAAGACAAGCGGATAGAATCTCCAGAAACCACCCTCTCCACATCACCCAGAGCCACCGTCACCGCCTCCGGCGTGACCCGCAACGTCATGTCCACCTCAATTTGGGCACCCACGCAATCCACAACTAGCAACTACTGCACATCAATGGAAGTCACCATCGTCTCCCTAAATCCAAATTGGAAGGTGTGGGTAGTGTCCCACCACCTCTCTCTCGAAACACATAGAACCATAGTGGAGTGGGGGGTCTCATCCAAAGTCGACGCTAGCCTCCCAAAACCCGCAGAGGACACCATCCTTCACACCACAGATGGAAGATTATCTCGAACATCCTTCATCTCTATCATACCATGCGCATGAATAGTCAACATGGAGACGTCCAACTATCAAGAAATGAACAAAATCCTTGTCAGATTTAAGAAATAAAGCAATATCGTCAAGAAAAGAAAAAAGGAATACCAAGAGTCATGCAGTACTTACATAGCCTCTAGGGTTCACCACCCTTGAAGAGCGATGATGAGAAGACTCGTGAAGAAGAGTCTGATCATCCGCCACCGGCTCAAATGAGTCGAAAGAGTTCTCGCTACCCAATGCGAGGGGCACACTAGCCATCCACTCCAACCCTGCCCAGATATCGACATTAAACCATTCCAGATGGGTCGCACTACTTGAGAAGTCAACCATTTTGGATGCTAAGATGATTTGTAGAGGTTTATATCAGAAGAAAAGAAGTCAGAAGGCTGTGCAAAATGAGGAGAACCTGCCCCCTTTTTATAGGAGGCTAAGGGCATGCTGATCGGAAGCCCCCTCCACCCACCAATCGTCACTGAGCCTTTCACCTACTCGAGGTACCCCAAAAGTTCATGCCAATGCCGATTGGCACACCTCCATCCATGCCAGTCGGAACCCCCTTTAAAATTTTGTACAAAAGTAAGAAAAAAATAACAAAAAATTCCCAAAAATTCCCGAAAAATTCCTAAAACTGCTAAATCCATTCTAGCACCTTGTTCACTAAGGAAAACAACTTTTACATTCCCAACAGAATTATAGAGAATCATTCTCCTAAACAACGTCTCCAAAGGACACACCAAATTTTCCCCATCTACAAATCCTTGGATCATTCGGCATTCCCCAGTAGAACCTAAAATCCAATCCTCATCCTAGTGGAGTCCCCAAATTTCCCGAAGGAAAGGTACACCTATCTTAGGTCATAATTGACCTCAATCTTGGATCGCCACCTAAGTTACATCAGAATTGACCTCGGTCCTCGGCTCTCACCTCTTTTAGGTTAGAATTGACCTCGTTCTTTTATCTTCACCTCTGTTAGGTCAAAATTAACATCGTTCCTCAATCATCACCTCTCTTAGGTCAGAATTGACCTCGGTCTTGGATCATCAACTTAGGTCAGAATTGACCTCGATCCTTGGTCATCACCTCAGTTAGGTCAGAATTGACCTCGATCTTTGATCGTCACCTCAGTTAGGTCAGAATTAACCTCGATCATCGGTCGTCACCACTCTTAGGTCAGAATTGACCTTAGTCTTGGATCGTCACCTTAGTTAGGTCAGAATCGACCTCAGTCCTCAATCCTCACCACTCTTAGGTTAGAATTTACCTCAATCTTTTATCGTCACCTTGGTTAGGTCAGAATTGACCTCGATCATCACCTCTTTCAGGTTAGAATGGACCTTGGTCTTGCATCATCACCTTAGTTAGGTCCAAATTAACCTCGCTCCTCAGTCGCCACCTCTTCTACATTCGAATTGACCTCGGTCTTGGATTGTCACCTTATTTAGGTTAGAATTGACCTTGGTCTTTGGTCATCACCTCTCTTAGGTCAGACTTGACCTCGATCTTGGATCGTCACCTTAGTTAGGTCAGAATTGACCTTGATCATCGGTCATCACCTCTCTTAGGTCAGAATTGACCTCGGTCTTGGATTGTCACCTTATTTAGGTCAGAATTTACCTCGATCCTCAATCATCACCTCTCTTATGTTTAAATTGACCTCAGAGTTGGATCATCACCTCAGTTAGGTCAGAATTGAACTCGGTCCTCGGTCGTCACCTATCTTAGGTCAGAATTGACCTCAGTCTTGGATCTTCTTCTCAGTTAGGTTAAAATTTACCTCAGTCCTCGATCATCACCTCTTTTAGGTTAAAATTGACCTTGATCTTAGATCATCACCTTAATTAGGTCATAATTGACCTCTGTCCTTGGTCATCACCTCTTCTACATTAAAATTGACCTCAGTCTTAGATCATCACCTTAGTTAGGTCAGAATTGACCTAGGCCCTGGGTCTTCTCCTATCTTAGGTCAGAATGGACCTCGATCTTGGATTGTTACCTTAGTTAGGTCAGAATTGGCCTCGATCCTCAATCGTCACCTCTTTTAGGTCATAATTAACCTCAGTCTTGGATCGTCCCCTTAGTTAGGTTAGAATTGACCTCAGTCCTTATTCGCCACCTCTTCTAGGTTGGAATTGACCTCATTCTTGGATCGTCATCTTAGTTAGGTTAGAATTGACCTTGGTCCTCGATCGTCACCTCTTCTAGGTTAGAATTAACCTCGATCTTGGATCATCGCCTTAATTAGATCACAATTAACCTCGATCCTCGATAATCACCTCTATTAGGTTAGAATTGACTTCAGTCTTAGATCGTCACCTTGGTTACATCATAATTGACATTGGTCCTCGGTTATCACCTCTCGTAGATCAGAATTGACCTCGGTCTTGAATCATCACCTTAGTTAGTTCAAAATTGACCTTGGTCCTCAGTCTTCACCTCTTTTAGGTTAAAATTGACCTAGGTCTTAGATCATCACCTTAGTTAGGTGAAAATTGACCTCGATCCTTGATCGTCACCTCTTTTAGGTTAGAATTGACCTCGACCCTCTGAATCGATTATACACGTCTATTAGGTCCGCATAACTGAACTCCCTCCATCATGTGGTGTCTATTTGATGGCCATCACTTTTTCCAAGTTCAACCGTCGAGGGGATCTATAGACAAAACATTCTAGGACCCCCTAAGTGTCTCCTTAGACTCTTAGCACTCCCCCTTTCCACCGCAAACCTCGTTCGCGCTCCGAGTACCGATCTAGAGGCCATCGAGCTCTCTCGAGCCCCAAATTTACCCCAACAACTCCACAGTCAGTGTGAAAGCTCTTTGAATCTTTGAAGGGATCCAAATAACCTTCCAGACGTTCCACCCCGTGCGCGAAACAACAAAACTATTCAGATGAATGATAAGTTTCCCCCAAAAATTGATCCGGGGGCCACTAGGCACTCTTGGACTCCATTTGACCAAAGTGAACTCTGCATCTCAAACGAAAATGAATGAATCTCTGAAGGGCACTGAATACCCTTTCTAATGATCCTCCCCGTGCATGATTCTAACCTACGGTACGGATGAACGATCCGTTTTACTTTGAGAGGTCATCGGGCGCTTTCGTCCCCCTAGTTTACTAAGGTTAACTATTCGAACCGAGTAAAACTCTTTGGAATGCATAAGTACATCTCCTAACTTTTCCAATGGTCCATCCCATGCGCGATTATGACTTACCACATAGATGAACCATCCGTTTGTGTTCGATGATCTCCCGTCTAAAGGACCGACGTGCATTTTTTAGCCAAATTTGACCCAAAGTCAACTCCTGGACCCAAGAGAGATCCAAGTAAATCCCGAAGGCCTCTAAAATACCTTTCTAATGGTATGCCCCATGCATGATTCGGATCAACGGGTTACGTGCTACGCTTATTTTTTCAGAAAAGTCCGCACGAGATTGTCACTTGGCAGGTCCTGAACCCTGCCTATTGGCACAGTGTCAAGGGTGACCTACCGATAGGCACCCCCTAGATTAGTCCGATAGACACCCCCTTTCCCCCTATAAATAAGGGTCATGACTTCATTCCCAAGACACACAGCAAATCCATCAACATTAGTGATCTCAGTAACATTCTCTTGAAATTTGCAAAGTTCCCAATGAGAAATCCCATTCAATCCTAAATACCCATCCTTTTCACACCCAATTTGGTAAATATCCTTCTCTTTCATCAACATTCAAGTGAGTTCATCCAATATCCAAGCTCAAGCTCCAAGGAAGGTTCATTTCCTTCTCCCTCTCTTTTAATTTCTTATTTTTTTTCTATAAGTAACATTAGATTCATAATCTAATTTCACATTAGTTCATATATATTAATATCGACTCTTTTATTAGTATATTTCACATACTTTTTTTTCATAAAAAACCCAAAAATAAATAAAAGAGGGTTACACCCGTAAATTCCGAACGGAATTATCCACCACACTTTTTCTAAAACCAAAAACACATTTTCTACACGCACACACCTAATAAAATTTTGTTCGAATCTATGGGTTAAACCCCAACCCTATCCTACATTCGAACTACATCAACTTTGATGCCTTTATAGGCTCCGTAGGCATCTCAGATTAAAATTCGAGAGTCGAGTCCAACTTTTCAATTTTCTAATTTCTCTTATTTTCCAAATTTCTCAAAATCCCCCATTTTCATAATTATCATATATATATATATATATATATATATATAGGCCTGTCAACGGGTCGAAGACGGGTCGGGTTTAGGGAGATCCAGATCCGTGCAATCGGGTCTCATCGGGTTCGGGTTCGGGTCCGGGTCTTCATCGGGTCTACAATATTGGATCTAGACCCGGATCCGTTTGGGTCTTCGGGCCTCAGGTTCGGGTCCGGGTCTGGTCAAATATGTACATTTATTTTATATTTATTTTATTTTATCCCCCCTTCTTTATCATTTAATCTTAAATTAAAATATTTTGTAATGTATTATAGAATATTATTAGTATAAATAAATAATATATTACTTATATTTATTATATACATAAATATATATTTATATATATAATACTTACATGTTATATTGATAAGATATATTTATAAATATATATAAATTTATAGTATATATGTATATATATACAAAATAATAATGTACAATTCGGGTCGGGTCTTCGGGTCCGGGTCTTGTATAAGTTCCAAACCCTACCCGTTTAATAAACGGGTCTTCGGGTCTTTGGATCTTCGGGTCTCGGGTCCAAAAAAATATGCTCAGACCCTATTATACGAATCGAGTTCGGGTCGGGTCCGGGTCCAGACCCGACCCTTTGACAGGCCTATATATATATATATATATATATATTATATGTTTGCTCGCGTCTCATCCCACATTTATCGTCGTTTCCCAGTAACGATCAATATCGCGATGAATGCTCATATTCTGTCTTCTACATTTATTATTTTGGGAATATTCCTGTGGATGACCTCATCCTACCTTTTCCATGGTATGGGTCAAACGATTCCAATCTCCATTATATAAACACATGCACAGACTTCATGAGAATAAAGAAAAATATTAACATTTGCCCACGAGAGACCGAAAGGGAGGGATGGGTTCCAAACACCTTCCCATTTAGTAAGTTATCCCCCGGACCTTCGATCTATTGGTTTCGTATGCATCAGTTTGTCCTTGGTTCCGCTCTCTCGAAGTGGCAACATATTTTTTTACCCGTTTTGAGCAAAATAGGATGGTGACTCTATCTCTTTACATTCACCCCACACTGACAACGACTGAAGTCCCTTTTTGAATAGAAGGGTGCGAGACCATGACGCAGTTCTTCCCCGAGAGATTCTCCTCCTTCCCCCGAAATAAAAACCGCACCGATCAGGATGGCCACAGTAGCCCCAGAGGGCGTAAGGGATCCGGTAGGCCCAATCTCAGCAACTCTCAGTCATCTTGTTGATGATTTCTTTGAGGTTCTTATTAGCGGCTTTAACTTCATCATTGGTTTGTGCTTAGTAGGCAGAAGATTTGTGTCTCTGAATCCCATACTTGTGGACAAATTCCATGACGTCTTCCTAGAAATGTAACCAGTTATCTGACACTAGCTCATGTGGACGTCGTATCAGCAGATGATGTTCATTCAGATGAACTTGGCTACCTTTTTTACATTTAGTACTGTGTATGACTCGGCTTCGACCCATTTGGGGAAGTAATTAATGGAAACCAGAATGAACTCGTACCCATTGTAATCTTTGGGTGTGATTTCCCTAGGATATCAATGCCCTAGGTTGATAACAGCCAGGGAGAAGTCATATTGTACAACTCTATGCGAGGCAAGAACTGAAGATTAGAAAATTGTTGGCATTTAAGGAATTTACGGCATTAGGCGGTGCAATCCTGAACCATGGTAGTCTAATAGTACCCCTATTGGGTAATCTTCTTGGTGAGCATATAGCCATTCATGTGGGGTTCGCATTCCCTGTTATGGATCTTCAGCATCATTTCTTCAATGTCAGCCCCTACGATGCACTGTAAGTGGGTTCCATCGAAGTTTCTCTTGAACAGTGCTTTATCATATATAATGTATTGGGCAATCAGTTTACAAAGGGTTACTATGTCTTTCTTCTTGGCATCTTGGGGGTACTTAACGTGCTTGAGGAGGCACCAAATTTTGTAATACAAACACTTGTCCATATCTAAGTTTTCTTCTGTGATGACCTCAATATGGTAGTAGTGGGTTGGTTTAGCTTGCTTTTGGATGAGGAAAGGGGCCATCATTATTACCTCGGGCATATTGACCATATAGGCAAGAGTAGCAAGAGAATCATATAATCTTTTCCTTGCTCAGGGCAAGTAGTGGAAGGTGATATCTTGGAACTAGGAGGCTAGCTCTTCTAGGTGAGCGTGGAAGGGTAAGAGTTTTTCATCTTTTACTTTCCATCTTCTAAAAACCTGGAAAATGATGAGGGCAGAGTCCCCATAGACATCTAGGCATTGGATACCCTTCTTGAGAATGACTTTGAGGCCTATGGTGCATTCCTCATATTCGTTCCTATTATTGGTGCTGGGAAAATCTAGCTTGATGACAATGGGAGTGTGAGAGTCATCCGGGGCGACTAGGAGTATCCCAATGTGTTATACTATTTTGATTAGCAACACCGTCAAAGAACATTTACGACCATAGGTATTATTAAGATGTGTAAAGGATATATTCGTTTGGTCATTTAGAGATCTAAACATCGATTTCTTTCATTGGCTAGTGAAAAAGGTAGGGATGGCAATTTTTTACATGATAACCCGTTTATGGTAATAACCCAAAATGACCCGAACATGACACGATTAACTTGTATAGATTTAAGAGTATCCAAAACTTATTCTCAAATTAAAATCAGTGCGACCCGAAAATGACACGAGTAACCCGAATTGCCACCCCTAGAAAAAAGGTAGTCAGAGATGCATCTTCCTTTCATAGATTTCTACGTGACATACACAATATCGAACTCGGCTAGCAGCATCAACCATCGAGCCATTTGGATAGAAAGGGAGGGTTTCTCAAGAAGGTATTTGATAAGATCCATTCAGGACACAAGTTTAATGGGAAAAGCGATAGTGACTTAACTTCTGAGTGATCTAGACTTGGGGAATACATAATTTCTCTAACACAATGTAGTTGACTTCGTACCCGACCAATATGTGATTAACATAGGAAATGGACCTTTCTTTATGGGATTCTTCAAGGTATTGGGATAACAAATACCCAGCTGCGATGTTTGTTACGGTTAAGTATAGCAGTAGAGGGAGACTAGGTTATGGTGACATGAGTACCAAAAATTGGGTAAGGTACAACTTGATTCAGTCAAAGGATTTATGACAAGCATATTCCAGACTTTAGTGGAATCGTTTCGGAGGAGTCGGAAGGTGGGTTCACAAATAAAAGTCAATTGGCTGATGAATCAACTGATATACTATAATTTTCCCATAAATCACCACACTTCCTTCTCCATTCAGGGTGGTATCATTTCTAGTATGGCATTCAGTTTGGCAGGATTTTCTTCAATCCCCTTCTCGCTAACCATGAATCCTAAAATCTTTCCTTCGATGACGCCAAAAATGCATTTTTGTGGATTAAGTTGCATCTAGTATTACCGTAGTCGTTCTAAGAACTTACATAGGGAGGGAACATGACCTTCCTGAGTTTTAGACTTAATGATCATATCATCCACGTAAACTTCAACCTCTTTTTGTATCAATTCATTCAAGATGGTTATGGAATCCCTTTAGTTGGTAGCCCCTACATTTTTTAGATCGAATGGCATAAATGTGTAACATAAATTTTCTCAAGGGGTGATGAGTGAATTTTTTTCTTAATGATCAGGGTGCATATTGATTTAATTATATCATGCAAACTCATTAACGAACGATTTGAGAGTGTGACTGGTCGTGTTTTCCATGATCATGTCGAAATTGGGCGGTGAGTAATCATCTTTTTTAGATACTTTGTTCAAATACCGGTAGCCAATGTACATGAGGACTTTTCCTCCTTATTTTGGTATGGGTATAATGTTGGATAGCCATGTAGGATATTCGATCACCCAAATGAATCGTACGTTAAACTGTTTGACCACCTCCTCTTTAACCTAGAGCGACCATTCGGTGAGCATCTTTCACAGTTTTTGTTTGATCAATTTGCATTTCGAGAGATTTAGAATCTCTTGCTCAGTTATCTCGGGATCAATGTCGGGCATGTCATTATAGGACCATGCAAAAACATTCATAATTTCTTTCAACAGTTGTTCAAGTTGCTCACGCTCATGCTCATCAAGGGTGGACCATATCTTAATCTCATGTAGTTGGCTACTAGAACAAAGATTGATAACAAGAGTTTCATCTTCATTGAATTGAACACGATTATGTTATTTATTATTAACCATATTATGATAAGTTAAGAATTGTTCATTTAGAAAGTCATCATCATCAAGAGTTTGATTAGAATCAAGATAATTAATGTAAGGCACAACAAGATTCTCAAAATCTTTGTTTATTTCATTCTCAGGAAAAATAGCATTGAGAACCTCATCGAAGGAGGTCTCGATTACATTGTTATCAGAAAAAGGAGAAACAACAAAAGAGGAAGAAATAGGATAAACATCTAGGTTAAGTTGCATATCAACAGGTGGAATTGGTATAGTATTCCTGTTGAGGAGGGGTTCATTAGTGACCTTGATCAGGATTGACAGATTTGATGATGTAGCACCTCAGTGGATCATGTAGAGTGTCAGACCCAGTGTCTGCAAATTAAATGAGCCCTCGGAGTCATTTACCTCGAAAACTTTGGTAACAGCTATAGCTTTCTCAATGGGTTATTGCACAGGATGATGGGAGTCCTCGATCGAGGAGTAACTGTCTTCAAAGAAGATCTCCATCCCTGGTTTCATCTTCTTGTCCACATGATCATACCATGGTTCGGGAAAACCACATAAGGGAAAATCTTCGCCCTCTTTGACGAATCTTCCGTTCAAAGAATGTCTCAAAATAGTATTAGTATTTTTAAATATTCACTTTAATTGGGGTTAGGAAAGCATTTTGATTTCTTCTGATGACGGTTGATAACCCAGGCCATATGGAGGAAAGGCCTTCTTTTGTACTATGCAATCCACTATCCCCTATTGTCATCATCCCAGCCCTAGTCTGGGCATGAAGTTAATATTTTTGAACATCTGTATCACGTTAACATTGTCATGAGGGTTATTCTCTAGACAGACTCCATCTTTAAAATCATCCCCTATTGGGAGTGGAAGTGGTTTGAATAGGAAGCCAGACAGAAACTTGTCATTCACCCCATGTTATATTTATAGTAACGGATTACTTCTACTTGTATTCTCAATATTATCATCGTTGCCTAAGATGATGATAACATTCCCTTTAGCGAAGAACTTCAGTTTTTGGTAGAGAGGGGAAGATACACCCTTGATACTATGAAGCCACGATCGACTAATAAATATATTGAAATAAGTAGGTATGTTAATAACTTGGAACTCAGTAATGGGATTTATAGGGCCTTTCCCTATTGTGAGTGTTATGGATCATCGTTTCTTGTTATCGGCATGCACTGTGGAAGAAATTGGATCAAGGTCGCTTACTTTAACACCCAAGAAGTTGAAGGTTCTTAACGGGTAAATATTTTGTGTTGATCTGTTATCGACGAGTGAAAGAAGTACTGTCTTCCCCATTACCTCAAAAGATATTTTGAGAGCGTGGTTATGATTAGGACCAAACTTTAGGATATATTATTCATAGAAGGAAATCATTATAGTAGAGGTTAAAGACCTGAACAGATTCACGGTTTCTTCTAGAGTGGTGGAAGGAGGGACTGTGGGCATGGTAAGCAGTTTTATTAAAGTGTTTCAGTGTAGTTAAGAAGACATAAAGAGTCCCCACAAGGTGATGTTGGCCTGAGATTTCTTGAGCTGGTCAAGGACCTTGCTTTCCTCGCTAGTCATTTCTGGCATGGGGAGGTTCTCGATAACTCCCTTTCCTTTATCTATCCCTACTGACTAAGGATTCGGACTATTGTAATGAGTCCCAGATCTTGTCATATGGTTCACAAAAGAGGAGAAGAACAAAAACCCCATTTCTTTATTTATTTTGGGCTATTTGACCACTTTGTCGATTTTTCCTAGAATATCTTCAAAAGATATTATCCCACACATAGAGATTACTGAACTAATATTTTCTTGGCTTGGTTCTTCATCTGAGCTATCAAACTCGCCCCCCTCCCCATTCGATGGCAATGATGTTGTCTTTCCATGAGAAGTCAATGCATTCTACAACCTCAATGCCTTCTTTATATAGATCCTCCACACTCAATGAGAATATGAATAAGTGAAGGGACCAACCACCCTTATAGTTTTAATGCATCAAATAACGTGGATATACTATAAATCTCACTGATCTCTCGGAATAAATCTGCCATAATTTGCACTCAATTATCTAAACTGACTTCGTCGATAGGTACCACCTAATTATCTGACTCTCGAGCCCATTTTCAGGCTTCTATTAATAAGGTGCTGAAATTTTGACACATAATGGTTATTGAGATGGGCAATTTCATAACAAACTCTAGAAGTTGGTTCAATAGTGTTGGCAATTCCATATCTTTACCTCCGAACTTGGTACAAAGGACAATACACGCTCTTATGAGAAGTGACAGAGATAGGTCGTCAAAAAAGGTATGGTGTACGAGAAAATATGGGTAGACTTTAAGGGGTTTGGGTGAAAATATGGGTATATGGGTGCTTTACTGCGATTGATCTGGGTAAATGGGTTGAGTTCTGGGTCATTCTATAGGAAAATGACATTTGTATGGTTTGGAAGTGGATTGTGAGTGGTGTTTGGTTTGGGATTGGCCGATGGTGCGATGACACCCTGGTCAATTAAACCTTGGATTACATTTTGGACATGGAAGCACTGATTAGTGGTAGGGTCAGTAGTTTGGTGAAAATCACAATGGGCGTCGAGTTTGAAATTTTTGGGAAGTGGGTTTGGTAGTGGATGAGGGTCCAATGGTTTGATGAGGTTTTTCCCCAACAAGACTTGGTAGACTTTAGAGTGGGTATCATGAATCTCGGTGTACTCTTTTCCTGCTGGATTAGCATGACTTTTTAGCACCCAGTAGGTAGCTGGATGTAAGATGTTGTTAATGGTCGAGACTATAGCAGGCTTCTCATATTTTTTGGGGTTGAAGTGTTAGGATACTTTCTTTGGCTCAACTTCTTTCTTGGCAATATTTTCTTCAATCTCCACTCCTTCCCCGAGGGCTCAAAAATGTGGGTAATACTATCCTCACATCATCGCTCTGACATGGGGTAAGAAGTTCTTCTTCCCAATACTAACTTTCTCCACTTCAAAAGTTCGGTTGGTCATAGTGGTCGCTTTCTCCCTCCACGTTGCTATGAAATTGCTTACAGTTTCTCCTAAATTTTTCTTGAGAACTTCTAAATAACAGCATGTAACCTCCAACTCCTTGTTGTATTTGTACTGTGACATGAATTCAAGGGCAATATTCTCCCAACTGTGAATTTTGGATTCCTAGAGGGATAAAAACAACAAAGAGTGTTATCCTTCAAACTCTATTGGAACATTTGGACCATTATTTCTTCGAGGCACCTAGGAGAGTCATGGTTCGGTGGTAGGTTCAAAAATGAACAATTAAGGGATTGCTACCCCCGGACTTCTCAATGTTAGGCATCTTGAATATTTTAGGTAGACTGGCTTTAGGCTAGGGATAAATATGGGCGTAATCCATGAAGATCCTTGAGATTAGAACCTGGTAAAACTTCTTGGTTAACAACTTAATATCTTCCTTGATCTTTTTAAACGCTTCTTCCATCGAATTTACGGGTAGTGGAAGGTTAGCCCCTGGCTAGGTAAGATTCGACATAGGGAGTTGAGCTAGTGGTGGCCTATTGATAGGAGGCATATTTAGGACATACTGATATTCTTCTCGGACCCAAAAAGGCTCAGGTGTGGGTGGATCAATTGCACTAGGTAATAGGACCTAAGGATCCTCGATAATAGGAATCCAATTTCATTGTATATCATAAACCTCGGTTTAAAGGTTGTCAATCTTGGCAGTAAGTTGGACTAGGACCGTCATCAAATCAGGATGCACATTCAGTTCTTGTTCTGCATTCTCTATGTAGAGCTGATGAAGGAGGATTTTGGACTTGATGGAAGTAGCAAGAGAACATACAGGGCTTCAGGGTGATTTTACGGAAGACCAAAGACAATAGGGAGACAGGCCAAGGATCAGGTATGCAATTGACGTGAGGAGAAAAATGATTCAAATTTATTTTTAAAGGACAAAAAGAAGAGTTATTTTTATTCGAAAAGAGGAAAATGGTTTTGACAAATTTTTGGAAAGGGGATGACAAAATGTTTTTGGTATTTTGATAAAAGAGGGGGGAAATGTTTATTGGTACTTAGATAACAGAGGGGGAAATATGTTTTTGGTACTTTGATAAAATAGGGGAAATTTTTTTTGACACGTTTTGTAAGGAGGGATGAAAAACGATAGAAGAGTCTCAACATGATTATTATTATATTTATGTTCTCACTTGTATTAGGTCTATCTAAATGAAAAAAATAATGTCGAATGGGACCCGAGCCTGGGAAAATTGGGTTTGAAAAATATTTAAAACATAGTTTGACTTGTTGCCAAGCTCATGGACAGGGTTTCGTTTTGGATAAAGATAAAATTGCTCAAACATTTGGGTGGCATGCTGACCCTACATTTCAGAAAAGTTTCATGCAGTAATAGAAAAACTAATTGGTCTATCTAAATGCAAAAAGAAATGTCGAACAGGATCGGAGTCTGGGAAAATTGGGTTTGAAAAATAAGTAAAACATACTTTGACTTGTTTCCAGGGTCGTGGACAGGGTTCCTTTTTAGATAAAGACAAAATTGCACAAACATTTGGGTGGCATGCTAACCAGGCATTTCAGAAGAGTTCCATGCAGTAATCAAAAAACTAATAGGTCTATCTAAATGCAAAAAGAAATGTCGAACGGGACCCGAGCCTAGGAAAATTGGGTTTGAAAAATATGTAAAACATAGTTTGACTTGTTGCTAGGCTTGTGGGCAGGGTCTTGTTTGGGATAAAGACAAAATTGAACAAACATTTGGGTGGCATGCCGACCCGAAATTTCAGAAGAGTTTCGTATAGTAATCGGAAAACTAAATATGAGAGCCCTATGTTTGACGCCTATATGAGGGTATGCAGTTGTTGGATTAGTGGAAAGGTTCCCCCCTTTGGCATGACTTTTCTTTTCAGGGAAATCGGTATATGTGGAGAAGCTATTTGATATATATGCATGTAGGTCAATTTCCTCACTATATACCTCGTGGGGACAATACGTGTCAAAGCGTATTCAATATACTTGACGTACGTGAATGAGTTTCTTGATATATACCTCACATTGTGAGTTTGGTCAAGGAGTACGATACGGGGGTAAACGTTTGATATACATCGAAGGTACTTGGCCAATATAAGGTGAGAGTTATATTGCTTATGCTAACAGCACCCTGTTGGACTAGCGCCCATCACAAAGTGACCCCCAAGTAAGGAATAAAATTTTCTTGAATAGCCATGCTCTTGGTGATCTAGTGTGAAAAATGCATGATTCTTGATTAGTATATTATGGAGAGAGTATTTTATTTGGCATAATGTGCACTTATACTAATAAGGAAGAATGTACAAGTATCATGAAAACTAATTCTAGCTTGGAGCATGAAGAATACACTAAGCATGGATACACGAGAGTGAGTGATGTGTGTGGTAACTAGCCTAAGCATAGGTAAACTACAAGTTGTGTGTGATAAGCATAAGTGATCATGGATATTTATAAGTTTGATAAGTGGAGGTGTGTGCTAATGACACCTAAGCATGGATATTCCAAGTGGTGTGTGCAACATGTGGATATAAGTGAACCTATATAAAAGTGTAGCTAGTGTGAGGTGTACATGGAGATTATTTACAAGTATGTGATGTGAAAAGTTACTGATAGGTGATAAACACATGAGGTAGATATATACAAGAATAATAGAGGAGAAAGGGGAACATATAGGTTGGTGCATATGCATATAAGTAGAAAATCATAATACCCATGGAAACAGAGTCTATCCTTCTTAAGTAAGTCCCCAGTAGAGTCGCTATTGTGGCCATCCCTCCCCCCAGTGCTGCTTTTGGGGTTTTCCTTTTTATCTCCTTATTTATCTTGATTATTAGTGATCGCACACGTTGTGGGAAGAGAGAGAGAGAGAGAGGGGGGGGGAGGGGGGGAGGGAGGGAGATCACTCCCTTCCTAGGAATGCTTCGATCATTGTCGATGTGGGGTTATATAAAGAGAGAGAGTCACCAACCTATTTTCCAAAAAATAAGAAAAATAAAATGTTGCTGCCTCAGGAGAACGGCATTAAAGACAAACTGATGCTTGCGAAACCAATTAGATCATAGGTTTGAGGGCTAAGCTACAAAATGTGTAGGTATTTGGAACCTATCCCTCCCTTTCGGTCTCTCATGGGATTATGTTACTATTTTCCTTAATTTCTCCGTAAAGTGTGTGTGCGTGTTATATAACTGGATATCGGAATCGCTAGACTTCAATCATGGAAAAGATAGAGTGAGGTCATCCATAGGAATGTTTCCAAAATAATAATAATTAAAAAAAATGGTGTGTGCACTTATCGAGTGGACACATCATATTATGTGTTGGATAAGATGCAATTATGAATCATAAGTATATGTTGGATAAGATGAAATTATTAATCATATGTGTTGGATAAGATGCAATTATGAATCATAAGTATGATATATATCAATAATATATGGATAAAATACGAAAAAGATAAAAATATGAAAATAGGACTCGAGTCTCGTGTTTTAGCCCGAGATGCCTACGTAGCCTACAAAGGCATCAAATTCCAAGTAGTTTACATGCATCATGAGGGTGGGTTTTATCCCATAAATTCAAAGGGGGATTTTATTATATGTGTGTGTAAGAAAATGTTTTTTTTTTGAGAAAATGTGGTGAACAATCCCGTTCAAATTTATGGGTGTAACCCTCTTTTTCTTATTTTGTTTTTTATAGAAAATATATTATGTGCAATATAACTAATAAATCATTGAATGTGTATCATGTAAAGAAAAAGCTAAATCAAGAATTTATTTAACTAATGTTAAAATAAAGAAATTTAAAGGAGAGGAGAATGTTTGGACCTTTTTTCGAGACTTGCAGATTGACCTTGATTGATGGTGAGCTTACTTGTAAGTGAATGAAGAATGCTAGAGAATTTTTGCTCAATTTTGTGTGAAACTGATAGGAATGAAAGGTGGAGAAAGGTTTCAAATAAGGAAACCTCGCGGACTTAAGCAGAATGTAGCTGAGAATAATAAATGTGATGTTTTTTTATGTCCCTAGAAGGTGAGATCATTCTCTCCTTATATAGGGTTAGGGGACTATCGATGAGCATTATCCTTGCCCTGCCTATCGGTAGGTAACCCTAGAGACACCGCCGATAGGTAGGGAAATGGACTTGACAATTGGCAGTCTCGTGCAGATATTTTTTAAAAATGGTCGTAAAACGCAATTCATAAGTCTAAATCGCACATGGGGCATACCATGCATGGTATTCTCATTTCCTATCGTATGTTGGTCATGAGAGACTCATTAATGTGGTGTGTACGTCTCTACCGTATTACATCATGTCGGCATACCAACTCCATTTACATCTCCTTAAAACCTTCACCAAAAGGATAAAAGCATTCTTTTTGAATGCGTCTAAAACTTTCAATAAAACCCTGATTATTCCTTGATCAACCATTAATCTACCTAAACGATATGGTGGACATGTAATAAAAAACTTCACTAAGTTAAATATTACGTACATGCTCACACTTTTCTTGAAACTATTTTAGGAACCAGACAATTTATGGTCCCAAACTCTTAAGCAAAAATATTTTCCACAAATGCCCTTGTTGGTGGCTCATCGACATAATCGGGCCTCGTGGTATTGGACAAAAATTTCAAAGATTCTTCCTCTATTTAAAAATTGTATTAATCGGTGTATAGGGACCAATGATATATCCTTCGATCATCATATTTAGGTTCTTCACGAATATCTGAGTCAGCTATTTTTTTATCTCCCTTCATCAGTTCTTAATGCACCACTTTACTCCTTTTTCCATCACTATCAATGGAATTTGTGAATAAATCCAAGGATTCCCATAAAAAATCGATCTAAAAGTCTAACGTAAATAAATTCAAGTCTGATAAATACTGAATAAATGAAATATTGAATAATATGAAGCGGCAAATGCCCAAATGAAATACTAAAATGAAATACCATATAGTAATGAATAATTGAAGTGTATATATAAAATCTTCCAAGCCTCCACAAGTGCTACAACTAGGCATCCATGGAATAAGTCATCAAGCCTGGCATCCTGGTGGCTAGATACCTAAAATGTTTTAGAAAATAGAAAAAATAGATTTGACACAAGACAGAGCCCCAAAAAACGCTTGAAAATATTTCAGCAAGTAATTAAATCCCAATTTAAAAACCGTTATTAGAGACACACGTTAGTACCAGGTACACTCCCTTGATTTTCCTCATTCTCAACTATAGTACACACCTAACGCATCCTACTTAGTTATTCTCCCTAGCCTAACTAGACATCCATATCTAATAAACCACAAAAGTTTCAACTCTCCCGTACTGCCTATACAGTACACTTCTAGATGTAACACCCCGTAACTTTGAGGATTTAATATTTAATTATTTTTGAAAGTTATAAAAATATTTAAATTAGAGAAACATAAATTTATGATTTGCAGAATTTATTTGAGTGAGAAGAATTATTTATAATTGGTAACTTTAAGTTAAATTTTTTGAATTAATGTGTTGTATTTTGAGATAGAAATTTGGAAATGTCATAAAGTAGTTCGGATGACAATTCTGAGAGCGCGATTGAGTCCGGATGGGTCGCGATAGTCAGAATAGAGTGCCTGGGGGTAGTAGTTGAGTCTCGGGGTATTTTTGGGCATAGTCGGGCCCACACGGGGTGATTTGGGCTATTTTAATTAGGCCCATATGGCCAAAAAAGGGATTAAGGGTTTTAAACCTAATTGAGGGACTAGTGAATGGCAAATAGAGAATTCTAAACCTAGGGTTTGAGAGGGGATTAGAGGAAGTTAATCAAGAAGCCAATTGGGGATCTTTTGGAGCCAAATTAAGGAACTAATTGGGGTGTTCTTCATCAACTATTCTCTGCACCAACATATCAGACCCTATGAACAATCCCAGGTAAGTGGTTAACTTGTGGTAATGTTTAAAATTTTGATATCCAGTTCATATTTTAGCAATGTGTAAAAAAATAAAATCATTTTTGGGTATAAATGGGTAAAAATGGGGTTTTGTTAATGGAACACTTGAATGAGATTCAAAGTAAGAATTTAGGTGCGTTATATATCTCTGAGTATAGATATCTAATTTGAATGATAAACCCGAAATATAATATGGTGGAATTTGAATTTGGAATTGGAATTGTAAAACAAAGTTAATTGAGATTTATGGAAAACCCCAATTCGTGAGAAAATGATTTGTGGTAGAGATAAAGGGAAGTTATGGTTGTATCCATGTCGTAAATCAGTTTAATAGAGTGTTTAAAGATTATGTCATTTTGATCAAAGGATGGATTGGGAAAATTAGAGCTTGAAAGCTCGTTAATGGTGGAATTTAGTGGGGAAGAAGAGCCGCCACGGAATGATCGATCATCGATCGATCGACGATGGGAAAACTTTGGCAGGTCGGGCAGTTTGCAAATTGCGCCCTTGTTTTCTTTTTTGGATTTTTGGGTATAATTTTAATTAGTGAAAAATTATAGAGAAATTTATAGCTAGGGGCTCAAAAGATGGCTATTAGGAATTTACAATTTAAGTTAAGAGTTGAGACTTAAAGTGAGAATTTTGGGCGATACATATTAAATTTAATTATGGACCGAGTGGATGAGTCCGGGGGTATTAGCGAGTGAAGCCAGGTTAATTTATTTAATGGGTAATGTAACCAAATAAAGTAATAGTCGGATCTAAAGACTTGGAAAATTTAACGGGACAAAGAAAGATGTTCGGGTATATTGGTTAAGTGAAACCAAAGTACTAAATTAACTATTGAGAGGAATAGATTAATTTGGAGTCGGAATATGGACCCGGGAAATATTATGTTATGGGCCAAGTGAGCAAGTCCGGGTATGTTGGTTGAGTGACATAAGGTAATAGATTAATTAATGTGTAAATTAATTTAACTAGAGTCTAATTATAGACTCGGGGAACTATTATATTAATTAAGGTGTAAAGTATTTATATTAGAGTCGGACCATAGACTCGGGGAAAATATTATATGTAATTAATGTGCGAATTAATTAAATTAGAGTCGGACCATAGACTCGGGAAGATGATAAATTAATAAGTGAGAAAATTAATTAAGTTGAGTCGGGACAAAGACTCGGGAAATTTCAGGCTAGTGTTAAGGGTTTTGAGTACACGATAAAGTCAAGGTTTAGATTATATATATATGATGTAGTGATAGTTTATATATGTGTATATATTGTGTGTGCTATTAAATATCAGCGATTAGATATTTATTTAATTTCTATACTCTAGTTCTATCAAGGGATGTTGCGCGATGTGGGTGAATACCCTATCTTGAGGAGTAGGGTGAGTATATCCCCAGGTCAGAGCATCTAGTATATTGGTGAGAGATTTATCTCACTTTCATGGAAGGAATATGACCGCCTTCCACTAAGTTTATATTTCGGGCCAAGTTGGTGAGCAATTCCAACTCGGGTATCTAGGTTATGTGAGCACACCTAGTAAGATAGCACTTTAGAGGGAATCATTCGGTGAGGGTATACTTTGAGGGATGGATGTGCATATATATATATGTGTGTGGTTATTTTAGTAAAGGTACGTATATAATGGTATTAAATATTATATGCGGGTAAGAAGACGGTAAGTGATGTATTTACTTTATATAACTTGTGACACAGTTATAAGCTTTTATTTAAGAAGGAATTAATTAAGTTAATTGGTGATATAACTTATAACTCATAAATCATGATAGTCGGGTTAGAGTAGTATGGCAAGGAGAGGTTATACCAGGACTAGTTGGACGAGGTAGTACAACTAGGTTGGCTTAAGGTAACGGGTAGGTGTTCACATTAGTGGAGGGGTCAGAATGTCCTCAAGAGAGTGCGACACTAACTTAATTATGAAGCACAATCATGCCTTTTAAATTACTGCAATTAATTCACTTGATAATTATTTTCAAAATGTTTTGGGTTCTAACCCTTGCTATAAAACTATTTTTTCAAAACCTTTTAGGTGTCCAGCCACAGGGACGCCAGGATTGATATTCTATTCCAGGGACACCGATCTTCGTCATGTGTGGATGCTAGTAGGATCTTGGTTTAGACGCCTCATTCATTCTTTCCTAGAGTAGGAATCATTTATCAGTTTCAGTTTACTTAGGGCATGTCGCCCAGACTTTTTCTTACAGTTTTCCGATTTATTTATTCACGTGTTGGATGCCTTTATTAGACTATTTACTTTTGTGGTCGATGGTTTATTCAAAAAATTATTTAATTAATTCTTCCAGTTTATTTAATTCAGTTGTGTGAATGGATCATATTTATTTCCGCATGTACTATTTGGTTTAATTAATAAGATTAAATTTGGCACCAGCTTCTTTGGAATACTAGGTGGTTAGTATGTTTTAAAAAGGTTTTCGACAGTGATGCTAAGGATGAACCAATTGGGATTCCTGTTTTAATTTGGTATAGGACTGATCACCCGATATTTTATTAGGCGGGGTGTCACATATGGTATCAGAGCATCAGGTTCTAGTGTCCTTAGGATGTGTGCGGCTTTTCACATTTTAGCTTGGCGTTATTTAATGTTGAACCCTTTCACAGGATTGTTGTATTCTCATACGTATGCGCATTTACGTTCTTCTGTCAATTATTTTATATTTGAGGGTGAACTCATATGTTTCGATTCTCATTTCAGATGCCACCCAGGAGAGAGGAGCAGCTAGGGCAGCAGGGGGAGACGAGACTAGGGAGGTTCATTAAGAGCCAGAGTTACCGCAGCAACTGCCAGAGATGATTTCATCTGCACAGGTAACTGAATTAGTAGCACCGGCAGTTCAAGCGACGATGATCACAACGGCGAGGTACTTTCCACGAGATTAGCCACATGCATTGGTGTTACCAGACGTTCAGGTCAACCAGGGGCACTCGGAGTGGCAGCAAGTACGAGTGGTCTTTCAAAAGGGACACCCACTAGAGTTTTGAGGGGGTTCAGATATGGTGCTAGCGTGTGAGTGGAAGAGGGATATCCAGCGTCACCTACGCATAGTAGATTGCAACGAGGTGCAGAAGCAAATGCTAGCCACTTTTAGGTTAGTGTGAGCAACGCTACAGTGGTAGGAGTCGATCACCACTGTTGAGGAACGGGATACAATAGCAATTGCGGAGTTTTAGGTGCGATTCGATCGAAAGTACTTTTCACCAGCAGTTGAGACCAAAATGAGGAGAAAATTTAGAGAGGTGACTCAGGGGGACCGTTCAGTGTCCGACTACGAGGAAGAATTCACTCGCTTGGAAATTTTTTTATCGGATGAGGTACGCGATGAAGAAAGAAAGAAAGAAGTTAAAGTTCATGGATGGGTTAGTCTGGAGGATCAAGCAACATTTGATTGGTAATCCCACATTAGTGTCTTATACGGACGTCGTAAATGCAGTACTCCTGCACTAACAGGAATATCTCTTCCACGTGAGAGGAAGCAAGAGGGGAGGGGAACCCAATCAGTCGGATAAAACGGGAGGGAACAATACCAGTGGGGTATCTCAGCAGCAAATAGGGGGACATCAGGGGCACGATTCCTGGGAGGGGAATCAGGCCAAGCGATTTAGGTCTGGAGGCTATCGATAGGGTGGCCAGAACTTTCGATAAGGCCAACAAAGAAGGGATTAGTGGCAGGGTGAATTTATTAGGAGATGTTTCGTTTGTGGGGAAGAGGGACACGTCAAGAGAGATTTTCCTCAGCGAGGAAGGGGCCAACTACAAGACGAGGTCCTGGATGTACAGCCACTACAACAAGTCATGGGTGCGTTCGGGCAGGGGGAATCTACTCAGGAACCCGAGGATAAACCATTGTAGCTAGAGTATGGAGGTAATTATCTTTTATCCTATGGGCATGGGGTACATTTTGGGTGACAGTGAGTGTGTCACGATATAAGAATTATTTTCACTAGAGTTCGTGGGTACGTCGAATTTAGTGGGTGCGCTGGCTATATCAGCCATATTACATATATTACTGTGGGATAGTGGATTTCTTTAGTGTTAACTACGAGAGAGTGGGGGTATGCACATAGATGGGATTGGTGTTATGTGAGGGGTTACTTCTTTCGAGAATTATGGAAGCAGGGTAAAAAAAAATTTATATCGGCTGGATAGCGATGGATTTGAACTTTTGTAAATAGTGGGGGTAAGTTTTGGTGTTCGCAACACCAGGGTATGAATGATTCCACTAGGTATCACCTGAGAGAGAGTCTAGCCTATATATATATGTGTATATATGTTGTATTGTGTGGTGCGATAGACACATAATGAGGTCTTGCGTTCTCATATTTTTTCCTGGTAAGTAAGGGAGTCTACTGAAGTGAATTAGGGTAGCTAAATTTATTTTCGAGGAGGGAGAGATAACTCGGGGTTTATTTTGCGCAAGAGCTAGTGATAGTAAGGGTGCGGTATTTTATGTTGTCTTCTGTAGCATAAGAGTAGGCGTGTATGCTTTTGTGTTATTAGACAAGTATTTGGTGGTACATACTATGGACTGAGGGTCTAACAGATATCAACGACCGACAATGTTAGGTCGAAGTGTATTGGGGGGTTGCTTGTTTGGATTTTGCTTGCGAGACGTCCCACGCATGAAACTTAGCGTAAAATTGGAAGTGAGGAGATGTTTGGTCGTTAGTACATGGGTTGGGTAACCCGATTATTATTCATATATGTGATATGACTACGGCTAGGAAGCCATATTACGGGTCACGACTAGCATAGTCGGGTAAATTTCATGCGGTAAAGCATGGGGATAGGGTGTATGGGCACCCGGGTTAATTAAGGTAACTTTTGTGCGGTCAAGCATGGGTAAGGTGTATGGTCGCACGGTTAATTACATTATATATTTGTGTAATTTATAGTTATAAGCGGGAGAGATAAATATAGCGATCTTAGAGGAACATGTCTAGAAAGTGATATTCAAAGGTTGGAGCACTAGGCTCATCTTAATTTCGAGGACAAAATTCCTTTGTAAGGGGGGAAGTATGTAACACCCCGTAACTTTGAGGATTTAATATTTAATTATTTTTGGGAGTTATAAAAATATTTAAATTCGAGAAACTTAAATTTATGATTTGGACAATTTATTTGAGTGGGAAGAATTAATAATAATTGGCAAGTTTAAGTTAAATTGTCCGAATGTGTTGCGTTTTGAGGTCAAAATTTGGAAATTTCACAAAGTATTTCGGATCACAATTCTGAGTGCGCGGTGGAGTCTGAATGGGTCAAGATAGTGGGAAAAGAGTGCCCGGGGGTAGTAATTGGGTCTCGGGGTAATTTTGGGCATAGTCGGGCCCACACGGGGTGATTTGGGCTATTTTAATCAGGCCCGTATGGCCAAAAATGGGATGAAGGGTTTTAAACCTAATTGAGGGACTAGTGAACGGCAGATATAAAATTCTAAAACTAGGGTTTGAGAGGGGATTAGAGGAAGTTAATCAAGAAGCCAATTGTGGGGTCTTTTGGAGCCAAATTAAGGGACTAATTGGGGTGTTCTTCATCAACCATTCTCTACACCAATGGATCAGACCCTACGAACAATTCCAGACAAGTGGTTAACTTGTTGTAATGTTTAAAATTGTGATATCCAATTCATATTTTAGCGATGTGTAATTAAAAAAAATTCATTTTTGGGTATACATGGGTAAAAATGGGATTTTGCTAATGGAATAATTGAATGAGATTCAAAGTAAGAATTTAGGTGTGTTATATATCTTTGAGTATAGATATCTGGTTTGAATGAGAAACCCGAAATATAAAATGGTGGAATTTGAATCTGGAATTGGAATTGTAGAACAACGTTAATTGAGATTTATGGAAAAACCCAATTCGTGAATAAATGATTTGTGGTAGAGATAAAGGGTAGTTATGGTTGTATCCATGTCGTAAATCTGTTTAATAGAGGGTTTAAAGATATGTCATTTTGATCAAAGGATGGATTGGGAAAAATAGAGCTTGAACACTCGTTAATGGTGGAATTCAGTGGGGAAGAAGAGCTGCCACGGAATGATCGATCGATCGACGATGGGAAAACTTTGGCAGGTCGGGCAGTTTGCAAATTGCGCCCTTGTTTTCTTTTTTGGATTTTTGGGTATAATTTTAATTGGTGAAAAATTATAGAGAAATTTATATCTAGGGGCTCAAAAGATGGCTATTAGGAATTTACAATTTAAGTTAAAAGTTGAGACTTAAAGTGAGAATTTTGGGTGAAACATATTAAATTTAATTATGGACCGAGTGGATAAGTCCGGGGGCATTAGCGAGTGAAGCCAGGTTAATTTATTTAATGGGGAATGTTGCCAAATAAAGTAATAGTCGGGTCTAAAGACTTGGAAAATTTTACGGGACAAAGAAAGATGTCCGGGTCTATTAGTTAAGTGAAACCAAAGTATTAAATTAATTATTGAGAGGAATACCTTAATTTGGAGTCGGAATATACACTCGGGAAATATCAAGTTATGGGCCAAGTGAGCGAGTCCGGGTATGTAGGTTGAGTGATATAAGGTACTAAATTAATTAATGTGTAAATTAATTTAACTAGAGTCAAATTATAGACTCGGGCAACTATTATATTAATTAAGGTGTAAAGTATTTATATTAGATTCAGACCATAGACTCGAGAAAAATATTAGATTTAATTAATGTGTGAATTAATTAAATTAAAGTCGGACCATAGACTCGGGAAGATGAAAAATTAATAAGTGAGAAAATTAATTAAGTTGACTCGGGACAGGGACTCGGGAAATTTTAGGCTAGTGTTACGGGTTTTGAGTACACGATAAAGCCGATGTTTATATTATATATATACGGTGTAGTGATTGTATATATATGTGTATATATTGTGTGTGCTATTAAATATCAGTGATTAGATATTTATTTAATTTCTATACTCTAGTGCTATCAAGGGAGGTTGCGCGATGTGGATGAATCCCCTAGCTTGAGGAGTAGGGTGAGTATATCCCCAGGTCATAGCATCTAGTATATGGGTGAGAGATTTATCTAACTTTCATGGAAGGAATATGATCGCCTCCACTACGTTTATATTTCGGGCCAAGTTGGTGAGCAATTCCAACTCGGGTATCTAGATTATCAGAGCACACCTAGTAAGATAGAACTTTAAAGGGAATCATCACGTGAGGGTATACTCAGAGGGATGGATGTGCATATATATATATATGTGTGTGGTTGTTTTAGTAAAGGTACGTATATAATGGTATTAAATATTATATGCGGGTAAGAAGACAGTGTGTGATGTATTTACTTTATAAAACTCGTGACACAATTATATGTTATTATTTAAGAAGGAATTAATTAAGTTAATTGGTGAGATAACTTATAACTCATAAATCATGATACTCGGGTAAGACTAGTATGGCCAGGGGAGGTTATACAAAGACTGGTTGGACGGGGTAGTACAACTAGGTGGGGTTAAGGTAACCGGTAGGTGTGCACATTAGTGGAGGGGTGAGAATGTCCTCAAGAGAGTGCGACACTAACTTAATTATGAAGCGCATTCATACCTTTTAAATTAATGCAGTTAATTTACTTGGTAAATATTTTCAAAATGTTTTGGGTTCTAACCCTTGCTATAAAACTATTTTTCAAAACCTTTTAGGTGTCCAGCCACAAGGACGCCCGAATTGATGTTCTATTCCAAGGATACGGAGCGACGGCATGTGTGGATGCTAGCAGGATCTTGGTTTAGACGCCTCATTCATTCTTTCCTAAAGTAGGAATCATCTATCAGTTTAAGTTCACTTAAGGCATGTCGCCCAGACTTTTTCGTACAGTTTTCAGATTTATTAATTTAGGTGTTGGATGCTTGTATTGGACTATTTACTTTGGTAGCCGATGGTTTATTTCACAAATTGTTTAATTAATTCTTTCAGTTGATTTAATTCAGTTGTGTGAATGAATTAAATTTATTTCCACATGTAGTGTTTGGTTTAATTAATAAGATAAAATCTTGCACCAGCTTCTTTGGAATACTAGGTGGTTAGTAAGTTTTAAAAAGGTTTTCTACGGTGATGCTAAGGATGAACCAACTAGGATTCCTGTTTTAATTTGGTATAGGACTGATCACCCGGTATTTTATTACATGGGGTGTCACACTATACTACCAATAACTAATATTTACCGTATATTATTATTGAGTTATGTCAATTAATCCCAAACTTAAGTCACTTTTAGATATACACTATCTATTTTTTCTACCGTCATGCATAAGTAGAAAAACTAGACCTTATTATAACACCATTTATTATGTTCTTCACACTTAAGTTGCATTTAGATATACAATATCTATCTTTTTTACCATCACACACAAATAGAGTAATCACACTCGTATATATTTATCACACTATAATATATAAAACTATAGCATCCACCTGAATGACCACCGCAATGCATGCGTACTCTTCTATCAAGTCCGTATACGTCTTGTATCATTCAAGGACTATTGGTTCAGAATGTGTCCTCCAACCCTCCATCAAACAACGCACAATGGAGGCGAACATGGTTATAAGCCTTTGGGATACGTACATACCTAACGTACCCAAATGACACAACGGTCCCATTAATACACATCACATAATGAGATGCCCGAATTTCTATATTCTCGGCGCACAAGGTTGGATCACCCTCTGCGTGGAACCTCCCGTGATAGCAGACAACGTAGGTATGTTCACACACATAACAAATCGCGTCATATGTCTTCACACAACCTATATATATATATATATATTCAGTAGGTATGCATATATATATATATATATATATATATGTATTCAGTAGGTATGCACACAATCCATAATATATCCCGTACATAGTATATATATCTCTAGAATACTAAACGTACAATTAATTTACCATTATAACCTTTTATTGTATATTTTCGAGTATCTCTCACTATCTGAAGGTTCCTCATTACCCCTTAATTAAAGTCAGTAGATAATACACTCATACACTACTGGTCTAAATCATAGGTTCACTCATACTTTTCGTAACCCGTTCTAAGTCTCGCGAATTCATTAAATATCAAAACATGCCCGATAATTCCAAGCCTTAATTATTCTCATTCGGGTAAACCCCAAACTTACCATAGGCCTACTGTAATTTACTTTATCCCTCAATATAGTTTAAGAATACCCCAAAGTGTCCCCATAAGTTATTTTCGAATTTAGGGCATAAATTAAGGAAATTGGTGAATCTGGGAAAATCGAATAGTTTCGGCCTTGACCCAAAATCGATTCGCTCATAGACGGACTTCTTCTCTAATTCTCTATTACGATTTTTCTACATATTCAAATCCTCAAACCTTTATAAAACAATCTGAAACTCCCATCCAACATAACTAAACATCAAACATATGTGTAGGGACAATTTCTAAAATAAATAATACATTAAATCAAGAAGAATTTTACCCAAGGACAGATTAAACCAAATAATTCTCAACACCCTAGTTTATAAGTTTCTTCATGCATGTCCTACAAGATTCCTAGATTTTTTCAAGGTTAGTCATCACAGATCTCATATTTCGTCATATTAATCTAAAGGAATTATTTCTACATGCATTCCTACTTCAAATCATGGATTACACCAACCCAATTCCCAAAAATTCTTCCAAAACATGTAATTTAAACCCTACACTACATGGGTATTATAAAATGCTTAAATAAATCACAAGATAAATTGGTTATGGAGTTGATCTTCCCTTGCTCCGATATTTATTTCGATGATGTTCATAGTGCAAAACGGTATGGGAAGGCCTAGTTTCCTTCCCTTATTCCTCTCCTATGGCCTCCTCTCTCTCTAAAGTGTTCTAACCCTAGACTCCCACTCCAATTGGATGATATAATTCTTAATTTTTGGAGTTTTGTCTACCCTAGACCCTTTAATGACCGAAATGCTCTTATTTGGTGCCAGGTTCATCTAAAATCTCCTTAGGACCCAATCTATATACCCGGGTATACAATTTTGACCCATTTGGAACCAATCATATGACCTAAAAATCACCATCCAAGTCACTCTACAATAATTTCCTATCTTGACCTCATATAGTCTAAACTCGACTCTTGGTTAAGGTATAATATTGTCACGTCACTATCACTCACTATGAGGTAAAATAATTATTTAATATTAACTTAGTAATTTATTCCATAAACATTAATAATTATCTCTCCATGTTAATATTTTAATCAATACATAATAATTAATTCAACTAAATTAGGACACACATGAAATTCTAAAAATCACTGAATTAATCCAATTCTAAATACTCAGAAATACGAGGTATTGCATACTTCCCCCTTATAAAGGAATTTTGTCCTCGAAATTAAGATAAGTCTGGTACTAATAGCTTCAGATATCTCTTCGCACAACATCCATCTCTCCCCAAAGTCGAAATCATTATGCTTTTCCCGCTATCTCTACTAATGGTATGGACGGTCTACACTATCATTCAATACTAGTGACCAACCCATTCTAGTCATATTACATAAAAAATTTCCATCATTATTTACCATATCCTCTCGATGATTACTCAACACATTACAATTTTTCCCAACAATTTCCACTACGATGAGCTTATCTACTAACGACTAAAGTATTTCATCTACTATGTATAGTTCCAACATCCTCATGTGCCAAATCCCTTACTTACCTACCCTTATGTTCAACTCATACATTTCCACATCTGACTGCGGACGATACTAGAAATCCAACCAACTAGGGTGCCCATACATCCTATATAACATGCATAACTGCATAAATACTACTCGGCTCCTACTAGACTTAAATCATAAAATAATTCTCAGTCACGTTTTAACCACACATCCGTGAAACAACTAGTGTACTAGATCCATGTTCTAAAGACCACACATCTCCCAACTTTTGACGTTCTCTAAGGTTCATGCTTGGGATGTCTCAGAAGCGAAATCCAAATAAGGACCCCCCGATACACTACTTCCTAGTATTTTCGATCATCAAGATCCGTGGGTCTAGAGCACATAACTAAGATACCTCAAATCCTGTCCCCCGACACGTATGTCAAATCATTCACTCCCCATCACTCAAGGAGTAATATAACATTGTGCTATCACTATCACTAAGTTCTTAGCACTAAATCAATAACGCGATAAATCTCTCCGGTCAACGTTAAAATCGATATGCCCTAAATCACATAAGTAAAAGTCCCCACGCACTAGGACCAAATTTAACAATACAACTATACTCTCCGAAGTCTACTATACGATACAATATATATGCAGGATAGACCCTATTTCAGGGGATACCTTGCAAAACAATATGTCTCACCCTAGAATAACGAGTACGATAATCTTACTATCTTGTCTACTACTGCTCAAACCCTCGGTATCCAGTCACTACACAAGACAATAATATATTATACTCTCATAACTCTCAAAAGGATCAGAAACCACCACACAATATAAACATCAAATAGTCTCTCTACCCAATGTTAAATACATTCATAATTATAAGGATGATATTGCCTACGCACCCATCAAACCTGACTCACCCACGAATTTTAGTTCATATTTATATTAAGATGCACCCATGTCACCCGAAACCTACCTCATACTCATAAGGATAATTTTTTTTACCTCTAATTACAATCTATCTTGCCTAGTCGACGGGCTACTAAACGTATTTTTTGCGTCGGAACTGACCCAAGATTTACTGCAATGGTTGTACGTCCATGACCTCATCTTGTAGTTGCCCCCAATCTCGCTTTCGGCAATTTCTCTTCTCGTGTCCCGTCTCTCCATATCTTAATTTTTTTTTAGAAATACCCCTATCTTTGGCCCTAGCCTTACTGGCCTCCCCCGCTATTCCTTTGGCCCTTAAAGCCCTAGGAAAAGAATGTTGTTGCTTCTTCTGCTGCTGAGGACCCGACTGGCCCTGCCTCAATCCACCACTCTCGAATTGTTAACCTCTGAATCTGAATTTCTTAGCCTGATCCCCTATTGGGAATCACGTCCCTACTGTTATGGTGCCCCATTAGCACCATTCCCACCTACATTCCCAGTTTGAATGGTTTCACTTACTCGCTTGCTCCCCTTCATGTGGAAGCGTTGGTCCTGGCAATGAAGTAAGGAAGCATTGACGACCTCACTATACGTCTCTAATGCCAGAATACCCAACAAGTGATGTTAGGTACTCTAGGAAAGTTCATCCATGAACTTTTGCATTTCTTATCTTCAGTGTTCACTTCAAACTTCACAAAATTTTGTAAACGAGTGAACTCCTCCTCGTATTCTTTACATTCGGGTATCCTCGAGTGACATTGAGAAACTTCCTTTCCTTCTTTGTATGAATAGTTAATGGAAAATACTTACGATCAAACCGTGCCAAAACTCCCTAATGATCGTCACATCTCTCTCTTTTGATGTGGTCACAGACTCCCACAACTGCAAAGCCATGCCCACTAACTTTAATTCCACCAAGAATTGTTTATGAGTGTCACTGCATTCAACCATATGAACGTAGCACTGCATGTCTTTCTTCGTCTGACTGGCCACGATTATATCTGAGCTACCCTGCAACTCAAGTGGGCGGTCTTTCTAAAATGGTTCCCTCACTCTCTGCTAATCGAATGGCCCCGGATGGGCCTGAATGACTGGTGTAACAGGTGATTATGACTAAATCTGCTGAAAATGTTGTGCCATCGCGATCACCGCAGCGTTAACTACCTGTGTCACAATTTTGGCCACCTCTGCTACTGATATGTTTCCCTATGGGGATCCCTCCCCAGCATTTGCTCTCGTTCAATGAGTCCCCTTTGGCGACATCTGAAATGATATTAAAGTTTGTGTAGGTCCATGATCAAATACAATATATTTTAATAAGTATTTAAATCACAATTTAAAAACAGTTATTAAAGACACACGTTAGTACCACGTAAACTCCCCTTGAGTTTCCTCATTTTCAACTATAGTTCACACCTAATGCATCCTACCTAGCTATGCTACCCAGACTAACTAGACGTCCATATCTAACTAACCATAAAATGTTCAACTCTCCCATACTACCCATACAATACAGTACCGTACTACCAATAACTAATATTTCACGCATATTATTATTGAGTCATTTTAATTAAGTTTACCATACTTAAGTCACTTCTATCTTTTATACCCTCACACATAAGTAGAATAACCACACATTATTATAACACCATTTATTAAGTTCTTCACACTTAAGTTGCTTTTAGATATACATTGTCTATCTTTTCTACCGTCACACACAAGTAGAGTAATCACACTTGTATGTATTTATCACAATATAATATATACAACTATAGCATCCCCGGAATGACCACCACTATGCATTCGTACTTTGATATCAAGTCCATGTACCTCTTGTACCAATCAAGGACTACTGGTTTGGAATGTCTCCTCGAACCCTCAAGCAAATAACACACAATGGAGGCTAACGTAGTTCTAAGCCTTTGGGATACACACATACCTAACATACCTAAATGAAATGTCGATACCACTAATACACAACACATAGTGAGCCACCCTAAGTTCTATATTCTAGAGCAGAAATCTAGACCTCGCTGGAATCGCCAAGGTGGAATCGTCCTCTGCGCGGAACCTCCCGTGGTATCAGGTAGCGTAGGTATGTTCACACACATAAAAAATCACATCATGGGTCTTCACACAATGTATATATATATATATATATATATATATATATATATATATATATATATATATATACAATAGGTATGCACAAAACCCATAATATATCCCATACATAGTATATATATCTCTTGAATACTTAACGTACTATCAATTTACCATTATAACCTCTTATTGAATATTTTCGAGTATCGCTCACTACCCGAAGGGTCCTAAATACCCCTTAATTAATATCAGTAGATAATACACTCATACACTACTGGTCTAAATCATTGGTTCACTCATGCTTTTCGCAATTCATTCTAAGTCTCGCAAATTCATTAAATATCAAAACATGCCCCACAATTCATTGCCTTAATTATGCTCATTTGGGTAAACCCAACCCTACCATAGGCCTACTAGAAATTTACTATAACCCTCACTATAGTTTAAGAAAGTCCCATTAGTCTCCCTATGAGTTATTTGCAAATCATGGGCATAAATTAAGGAAATTAGTGAAATATGGGGAAATCGAATCGATTTAACCTTGTCCCAAATCTATTCGCCATTCGAATAATCTATTTTCTTATAGCTAGTCTTCTTCGATAATTTGCTATTATGAGTTTTCTGCATATTCAAACCCTCAAACGTCTACATAACAATCCTAACCTCCCGTCCAACATAACTAAACATCCAATATACGTGTAAGGATAATTTTTAACATAAATAATACATTAAATCCATATGAATTTTATCCAAGAACATATTAAACCCAATAATTCTGAAAACCCTAGTTTATAAGTTTCTGCATGCTTGTCCTATAAGATTTCTATATTTCTTCAAGGTTATTCGTCATAGATCTTATATTTCATCATATTAATCTAAAGGAATTATTTTTACATGCATTCCTACTTTAAATCATGGATTACACCTACCCAATTCCTAATAATTCTTCCAAAACATGTAATTTAAACCCTACACTACATGGGTATTATAACATACTTAAATAAATCACAAGATTAACACTTGCCTTGGTCTAGTAGGTCTGATTTTCGTTAATTGGTGATGGAGGTGATCTTCCTTTGCTTCGATCTTGAATCCGGCGATATCCATAGTGCAAAACGATGTGGGAAGGCCTAGTTTCCTTCTCCTCTTCGTCTCCTATGGCCTCCACTTTCTGTAAAGTGTTCTAACCCTAAACTCTCACTCCAATGGATTGATATACTTCTTAAAATTTCAGAGTTCCATCTATCTTAGACTCTTTAATTATCGAAACGCCCTTATTTGGTGCCATGTTGGTCTAAAATAGCCACGAGACCCAATCTTTACACTCGGGTATTCTATTTCAACTATTTTAACCCATTTGGAACCATCCACGACCTATAAGTCGCCATCCGAGTCACTCGACAATATTTTTCTATATTGACCTCGACTCCCAATTGAGGTATGACACTCTCACGTCACTATCACTTACTATGACATAAAATAATTATTTACTATTCATTTAGTACTTTATTTCATAAACATTAATCATTATCTCTCCCGATTAATATTTTAATCAACATATAATAATTAATTCAACTAAATTACAGCACACATGAAATTCTAAAAATTACCGAATTAATCAAATTCTAAATACTCAGAAATACGTGGTGTTACAATTATGTGACTCGAAATATCACAATCACCATATTTTCACTGGGTGTCCTTCTTTCTTCCAAGTTCGTATGCTAAATGACCTGACAGATATCTCAACGATTTCCATTTTTCATAAATTGTCTGCATTGCGAGAATCCTCTCAATATACATACCATTCACCCAGGTCACTTTTTTTCCTTTGCGTTCTTTGGATTACGAGAAATGAGGCTATTATTAGACATAAATCGATTCTCAAGTCGATGGTATCACACTCCCTTTCTGACCAAATTCTCAATTTTATAAATACCACCCTCCACGAAGCTCCCCACCAAATTCGCTTAAGATATTTCATATTACCTAGTCTCGACCGTTGTCTTTGCTTTTTAAATGTAATACGGACAGTGCGAGGTTCCATCTTTCGGGACAAGCGTCTATTGGTGGAATTATTTAAAATTTTCAAGGTGCCTTCCATTGTGCGTTTTCCAGAAATATTAGGTATGCGTCCCCAGTTTTAGCTGAAATTTAGGCCATTAAAACTGGTTTAGACCTGGCTTCTCATGTGGGCATTAAACGTATTGAAATTGAAATAGATTGTCAAATTGTATTTAAAATGATATATTGGAACACAGTGTGACACACTGCCAAATAAAATACCAGGTGATCACTCCTATATCAAATTAAAACTGGAGTGTCATATGGTTCATTCTCAGCATCACAGTCAAAAACCAAATTAATTACTAATAACCTATTAGGCTGACGTCAAAGGTTTTTCTTAACTAATCCGCCCCCCCCCCTTTTTTTTACCAAACCATTCAAATAAATAAATCATAACAGTTTATATGCAACAACTGAAATGAAATAAAATAGCCTAACACTCGGTACAATATAATACAACCAAATAGAATGTCGCACTAAAAGGCAATAAAAGAATAAATGAATATAGTTGGGCCATCGGACCGAATGTTTCTACAATACCTCCTATCTAGATCTCAAGGATATAAGCGTCTACAATAAACCTTATTACATCCATAGCTGCTACAACAAACGTCTAACTCGAAGGAATCATCAATTAGGCATCCCTGTGTTTGGACACCTATATATAGAGAGATATAACAAGAGAAGGAAAAATAGAAAACGGGTCAGAGCCCGAGTTTTGAAAATGTTTTAGTAAGTGCTTAAAATCTATATTTTAAAATATGATATTTCTCATATTTAAACTGGTATCACACTCTCATGAGATACACCTCACCCCTCTTCTAATAGGTCACGACTATCGCATACCTTTTTAAGCAACCTAGTTACGCTATCCTGCCTAACTAATTCATTTCACCCATCTTCTAAAAACCCTCATAAATCCGAGTACTAAGGACAAAACTTCTCCCCATTCCCAACATTACGTCACGTTCATGCGTGGGGTGTCTCGCGAAGCGAAATCCAAATAACGAAACCCCTGATACACTACTACGTGACAATGTTGATCATCGGGATCCATTAGGCCCTCAGTACATGCCACATTTTATATCGTCCTGTATATATATATATATAGTTCTCACTAGAACCTATAGTCCATATTCAATATAAATCCGGATATAAATCTACCGGAACGAATATATCACGTTATTCATTCTTTTCACTTTATGCCAGGTTACGTTATATGATATTTCATCTCATATATAAACAATATACTATACGAAACAAGTATGATAATCAATCCACCGAGCTATAATATAAGTAGCTTAGTCATTCTCATCTACTAAGCAATGTTGGAACATCACAAGTATACATATATATCACTCTCAGTACATATATACATATAGAGCACCCCTAGGCTAAGCTGCGGTGCGCGCATACTCTGCTATCAAATCCCAGTACATCACGTACATAAAGATCACGTGTTTCGAATCACTCAGGAACCGTATCGGTACAAATCACACATATTGGAGGCGAACATAGTTCACATACCTATAGGTCACACACATACTTACGCTCCCATAGTTAGCAGACTTATTGACTCACAAATAAGTCCTTCACAGTCCTATGTTCTTAAGGTACCAAATCTAAATCCCCCCTAAGGCACACAAGATACGATTGTCCTCTTCCTATAACCTCCTGTGATAGCATGTAAGGTAGGTATGCCATACACATAATAAACCATAATATAGGTATCCATTCCACCTATATAAATTTAACATCAATGTGGTATTCGCACAACCATATGATAATAATACGTATTTGTCCCACCTATACGTATAATAACAACGGGTATTCATCTCACCTATGTATAATCCCCATAGGTATTCATTTAACCCATATACATAATAACATCGGGGCATACGCACAACCCATATAATAAATCCCATACGTAGTATATTTATATCTCGAATATCCTACGCATTAATTGATTATGACCAATCGTCAATATATTATTTTCGAGCTTTTCTCACCGCACGACAATAATACCAATAGCACCGATATATTTATTCGTCTCATATTATATATACTTTAACGATATCTTATATATAATGTATATCACATCTCAATATATTATGGCTATAATTGCCAAACTCTTATAGCGATAACCAATAAACTCGAATGTTCCCATTCATAATAATATAAGCATTAACACGCTTAAAATATTACCCTCATAAGTACTCTCTTATTTAATATACAAATCACACCTTAATTATTTCATAAGGATTTGTATATATATAATCCCGAATATACCAATTCGTAATAATTAAATAGCATACGCATCGCGTATCTTGATTCCGTAGGTATCTCATTACCTATAATAATTGTCATCAATAGACCTATAGGATAACTGATAAATCCTCTATAGCTCGTATCCTAAATTTCATCATAGTTACCTCGTAGGATTTTACTCAACCAAAATCGGCATATAAGTGCATTTTCTACGCGCATAATTACATATATAAATTTTGCCCGTTGAAATATCACCCCGAGTGTTACTCCTCTCAAACACCCCTATTTTAGTAAGTCTTGGATTTTACTTTCAACTAACCCAAGGTACACGCCTTACTCAAATAATTACTTAGAAGTCCCCACACTATTTTTAGGAACCCCAAATGTCTAACTCTACAATTTATTTTCCTCCAAAAATAAACATTATGTGCCACACCATTTTTGCACCTTCCTAACCCCAATTAACTCCCTTAAATGGTTAGGAATAATTTTCCCTAGTTGGGTATAGCTAAAAACGATTAAGTTTGGAATATATCCCATTTAAACTAAACAAGCCAAATTGCCAAAAAACCTTAGGGATCGATCGATCGATCCCTGGCCATCGACCGATCGATCGATCTGGGCAGCTTCTTCTCCGAGAAGCTGCCCGGTCATTAAAGCTTCTCCCAAGCTTTTATATCCACTCCTAACATCCTCCAACCTCAATCAACAACATATACATACATAAAAAGGGTTCTAATCATCCTAGAACCAATTTTCAACAATTTTCAACAATTAATTCTAAATTTCTCAAATTGGGTATTAACCGAGTTTTATCCGTTTAATCTTCCGAAAACCCGTTTGTCCACGAAAATTCAACCCAAAAATCTTTATAGTTTTACACCAACTATAATATGATAAATAAACACACTAAATCATAAAGCAATTTAAATACTTGTCTCGTGGATAAAATCCGACGACCCCGAGTCGAATCTTGCGGAGCTTGTCCGGAAATCCCCCTTTCTTCTTTCATCTATTCTCTTCTTCCTTCTTATCTTCCTTCTCTCTTCTCTTTCTTTCTCTTAGGGCTGATTTGTGGGGAAAATGAGGGCTCTCCCCTTATTAAACCCGAAATTGGGTGTATACCAAATTATAAAATGACTTGTGTACTCAATTGCGAGTGCCTACTAGTCCAAACATCTCCGGGACCTAAACGTTACCCCCGGATACTTAATTTTGACTATCTCGGAAATTTCGAACCACCACACGTACTCGAAATCTCCATCTGAGTCACTTAACTAAATTTCACTAATTTCACCCAACACATTTCAATACGCGTGTTTTTCGATTAAAATATTATTCTTTGTCGCTTTACCCAACTGCGACATGTAATTAAAATAATCCACTCATATTCTTAGTCTCGTAAGAAAATATGATCCATGTAAATACTAATCTGACACTTACAAACTAATATTTTACTATTCAATGTATATTCTGAATTTATTTAATTACACTCATAAATTCCAAAATTTATATTCACAGTAGTTCCTCAAATTACCAAATCTTACCCACTTTTGTAATTTAAATATCTTTAAAAGTACGGGGTATTACACACAGCCCAGCTTCCAGCCCACAGGTTTGATCCAAGCCATCCAGGAAGGATTGTCGCGCTTCCACCATGTGACTCGTTATGTATATTTCAGAAAATCTAATAAGTGTGCTGATGTCCCTGCTGCTTTTTTAGTGTCGCGCCTGTTTTTTTCTCCAAATGTTTGTTCATGTTCCTAGTTTTTTATTTCCTTTTCTATTTATTGATAACTGTACTAGTTTTTAGTCTCGATCAGCTATAAGGGACATCACTTGTAAAATACCTCTATTCTGAATAAAGCTTCTAGTTTGTTAAAAAAATGTCTTTTAAAAAAAAACATAAGTTTTTTTACATCTTTGAGAGTGACGGTGGTTGAGTTGGTTGCCGGCGGTGAAGGCGGAGAGGGATTAGGTAATTAAATTATGTTTTATATTAAAGAATTATATTTTTTTATCGTAATTTCTCAAATAATTAATTTCTTTTCGACGGATGGTTGACATTGCCAAAATGTAAAACCTTAAGATTAAGATAATAACTTTTTAAAAGAATGAGCGCAACACCAGTGCCAAATTTGCAATTCACCCAATAATATACTATTACAATACTAAAAACATAGATTCGTTACTTTTTAAAAACTATATTTGAAATTATAACTTGAGCATAAGTTTTAAAATCATTATTTATTGGTGTTTAAAGGGAGGAAGAGTAGTAGGGCATAAACTTTTATTTGGACCCAATCTATCATCCAACCCAACATTTTGGACGTACGAAGCCTTTTTATTGGTGGGGGTCTGATAAGAAGGGCTTTAGATTTAGATGGGTAAAAACATTTGGTTGGATTTCTAATACATACATAATACAGTGGGCCCAATATTTAGATAATGTATGGACATTAGTCTTTTGAAGCGCCATTCTTGTGAAAACGCATGACATTTGCCGTAGTAGCTTTAACCCTTGGGATGCCCTGGCCCTAATCCTGACAAATTCTTTTCTCATAACTATTCTTATAAAACCAACATGCTAACCCAACTTTATAATAATATTGTTACTGAGTAAATTTGCATTAAGCTTCCCCACTCATTATTTTGGTTTTTCAAGTAGTAAAAATAAAATTAAGTATGCTACATCCATGAAATTATTGTTTACTCCCTTTTCCAAATAATTAAAGCATCCTTCTATAATTTATTATTTACCGAGTCCTTCTACACTACCATGATAATGAGAGAGTTGAAGACATGGACACGTGTTTTCTATTCATTAGGAGCTTTGTGGGGAACATACATCCATTAAAACATTTTCTAGTAAATGGTTTTGGATTACTTGGCCCAAAACTATGTCCCATTTTCACACTACTAAAATTATTATTATTTTAAACCTATAGAAATAACACTAGATCCTTAATAACCCTCATTGAGTGAATGATAAAGTCAAGACATAAGAGCAAAGATTTCTGGAAATTTGGAAATTTACGTCACAAGGCTTTCCAATTTTTTGGGTGCACCAGTGTTATCTTTGCTTTCTACAATAATGATGAGGGTTGGATAGCAGTTGGTTTGTAGGATTGGAGGTTGGGAAATGGGTTGAAGGTTGGAAGTTGGTAAATGGGTGGGGTTTGGTTGCGTTACCCGTTGGGTTAGTTGACTATGGGAGCTGGGTTTGGTGACTAGTGTTTGCCTGGGAGTTTGGGGGTGTATGGGTTGGGAGTTTACAGAGGTTGGGTGGTCTCGGGTTGGGGGAGGGATTGTATATTAAAAAACACGCGTGTTTTATGCCGCTGGTACGGACGAATTATAATAAGAAATTAAGAATTATTTTTTAATTTATTATTAAGTTCATTAAAATATTCTTTATTTTGATTCAACTCCTCGAGAGAGAGGTTTATAAGTAAACTTAAAATATGTATAATTTAATTAATCTTAATAAAAAATATTTAATAATCAATTAATTTGAATTCTTATATTTTAATTAGCTCATGCCACTGACCATGAACACACATATTTTTTTAGTACTCACACTACCCCAACCCCAACCCCAACCCCAACCCATCTGCCATATGCAACGGGTATGGCACGATTTTTCCTACTTTAAAACAAAACACTTGCCATATAATTCTCAGTGATACTTCCAAGTGATATGGAGTTAATCTCTCTATATTAGATCTATTAACAATCAACTATTCTGACTTGAACCCGCTTCTTACTGACAGAAATATGACAGAGATATCAGGAAAATGGATGTGAGTGAACATGAAGTTCATCCATCATCCAGGGATGGTCGAACTTGAGGGAGATCCGGGTATACGGGTATGGTGGCAGGTGGACGGAATAGGTCGGATAAATGGGTCACCCCGAGAGGTGTTAGCTCTCAGTTCGTTTATGCTGGGGGTATAGGTTTGTAGCAGGTAGGGAGAATAAGGATTGGTGTTCCAGAGGAAAGGGAGTTTGTGTTTTGGGTTTAAGGCGGTGGGAGATCGAGCTATGGAAGTTAAGAGTTGAATTTGCCGTAATTGGGTCACCCGAAATGGGTTGTCTCCCCGGTTTTGGAGTGTTTTAAGGTGTTGGGTTAATGGATTTAGATAGGATGGCCATGGGTGGATTTTAAGAGAGTTGGAATGTGGGTTTTGATGGGTCGGAGATGTGGTTTCGTGGGGTGGGGTGGGGGTGGAGTGGGGGTGGAGGTATGTGTATATATTAAAAAAATATGTGTGTGCATCACACGTGTGTCTATTGCAACTGGCGCACACCAATTACAATATAAGAATTAAAATTGATGAATTCTCAGATTTTTTTTTTTGTTAAGGTACATTATTTAGGTTCATTTGTGAACCTCTCTCTCTCTCGCTCTCTCTGTATATATATATATATATATATATATAAAGTCTCCTGCAAGGACTTCTTATGGTGCAAATCCTAGTATATATCATTTTTTTAAAATAGTGAAAAATAAATTTTTTTGATGAAATTCATGGATATGATGCCCACGATTAGAAGATCATCTCCAAATTTTTTTTATCAAAAAATTCAATAAAAAAAACGTTGAGATGAAGTGATACTTAAAAAATGGTATAAATATTCATTTTCAACAATTAAAATGTTGTGTCGACACCAAACGCTTTATTGATTTAATTTTTTTATGAAACTTCATGGATATAATCTTCTAACTGTTCAGATAATATTCACGAAGTCTCATCAAAAACTTCAATAAAAAAGTGGGTGAGATGATCGCAGACATTTCAACGGTCGAAAATACATATTTATACCATTTTTTTACATATTATCTCATCTCAATGGTTTTTTTATTGAATTTTTTGATGAAAATAATTGGAGATGATCTTCTTATCGTTGAAACTTCATCAAAAAATTTCTTTATTTTTATTATCTTAAAAAATGGTATGTACCGAAGTCTGCACCATAAGGAGTCTTTTTTTTTGCTGAGCTATAACATTGCGTACTGGACACGTGTCACCTGACAGTGCGCTAAGAAGAGAGAGAGAGAGAGAGTGCCTTCAATTTAGTCGATAATTTTTAGACTCACTGCAGGGTGATACGTGTCCAGTCCGCACTGTTAAAATACGGACGGATCCGCACAAGAGTAGTACTATATATATACTAGCCCCCCTTTTTAAAAAAAACAACAAAAAACAAAACCCTTTTTATCAAAAAAAAAAAGAAGAATGAAAACAACCAATTTTTAGCATGACATTTCATCATGAAATGTCAAAATATCATTCATGAAAAAGAAAACAATCAATTTTTAACATGACATTTCATGGGCATGAAATGTCAAAATATCATACATATATTTTGTTTTACCATGCATAAGCTACTTTATAATATATATATATACTAGCAGATGCGCACGGCGATAAATTTGCCCTCGTGACAAAACCAACCCATAATAACCACCCTTTTTAAAAAAAAAACATTTAAAAAAAATATTTTTTATAAAAAAATATTTAAAAAATATATATTATTAAAAAAATAATAAAATAATATATATATATATATATATATATATATATATATATATATATATATATATATATGTGTGTGTGTGTGTGTGTGTGTGAGTGTATGTGTGATTCTTAAAACGATTATGTGAGATCATTTGTGACAAGGGTTGCTTTATCTTCAAGCAACTCCCTCCATAGAAAGATATTGTGTGTTAATCATATTGGGATCTTTTTAGTCCCTGAGATATTCCTTAGACTTCTTTTAGCTCCTACAAAACATTAGGCGTGCCATATTCTGGTGTCCTTCATTTATTTTTTTGCAGCATGAATGAAAGCATGTACCCTTATCATCCTCCATTTCTGATCGACTCAATGCTTTTTACAAAGTTGTATTCTTTTGCAGAAAAACGGATACGACCCTTGCTAGATTATGTCTGCTCTTGAAAAGCATTAAAATGAATCAATGCTAACGAATATTCCACCCGTTAATTACCTCTATATGAAACCTAACATATATGAGTTTTCCAATATATATATATGAGTTAATATGTCAAATTTCTACGTGAAAACACTTAGATAGGCCATCGAACATGGACGTGAGGGAGGTTATATACTTATATATGTAAATGCCACACATCGAACATGAACAGTAGATTAATTAAATTTGGGAAGATGAGAGGGAATCATATAACTGGAAAAGAAATTATAGAGCAAATTATATTTATATTGTTGAGTGGGAATGGAAAGCAAGAAGAGCATGGCCCCCCTAGTGTTGGATTTCTGCAATTAGGTTGTGAAAGAATATATTCTCGACTCCAATGCTTTGTCTTGTTCTCAGTCATTTCCTTTATGTGCTGCAACTTTAGACCATCTTTTTAGGATTTCGCCAAATGAATATTTAACTCTAATAAGTTCCATCACATACTCCAGTGAGAATATATATATCTATGTAGATCTAAATATAGAGAAATATATCATCATATTATAATTTTGTATATATGGTGTATTAGTGCAAAATAATGCAAACTTCATCGGTGTTGGTGGGATACTTTACCCTCTAGAAAAGGAGACAACTAAGTACAATTTTTATGATAATACTCTTAATCAATACTATTTTGATAATCATAAAAATCGGATATAATCCATAATGTTATATCACGTTAAAAACAGTTTTGTCATAAACCCATGATGTTTAATCTTCATGTAATCACAAAAATCATAAGTTTTTTATAACTATGATCAAAACTGACCTTTGTCCATTGCAATTTATTGAAATAATGTGACTTGAATGCTCCTGTCAAAGTGTCCTTCGAATCCTGTTGGAAAATTGGACTTGAATTGGGTTTTAGAAAGCTGTCCAGAATTTTCTGGAAAAAATTTTGAGCAACTTTGAGCTCAAATTTAGGTGAGACCCACAATACGAAAATCGTGGGACCATATACGAACGCGTTCACCTCCGCAAGGAGATTAACGTAGTATATTCATACATCCAATTTTAATAAGTTATGAATGATAAATATGTCCCCAAAGTGACTCACAAAACAATGAAAATTAATGAATTTGGTGTGTTTAACTCTTGTCCCACATTGCAAGAGTAGTGGAAATTTGATGAGTTAATAACTCCCCAAGTATGGACTAAGGCTTGGATGCCTTGGGGTATCCCAACTCTTTGAAGAGGAGATGACCTAAGCTATGCACGGGTTCACTTTCCGTCAAAAGTCCACACGCGGGCGTCCGGTCGGCTCAGCTCGGCTTAGGCTTATCTCCTACATTTTTGGGCCGAATTTATTTAACTTTCTGGGCTTTAATTATTAATTAATTACGAAATTAATTAATTAATTAATAAATTATTGGCAGTTATTGCCAACAGTCAACATTTAATTTCGTTTAACTGATTAAGTGCTTTGACACATATTGTTACTTTGCTATATATACAGATGCCTCCGTCCTTATTTAATAATGAAAAATTTTCCTCCTCCAGAGTTGCTGTCATTTTTGTCCCAGAAAATTCCTATCATATCTGTTCTAAAAATTCTTTTTCCTGCATAACATATCTTGCATTGTTGTTGAGTAAAAGCCACAGAATTTGAGTTCGTTGTAATTAATTATTGTCGTGCTACATAATTAATTGGAAAATCCGTTCTATCTTGGGAGACAATATTCATCAACCTCGGAGCACATTGGAGGGAATAAATTGTCTTAAGGAGACTGTTCATAACAGGGCTCGAATTTATCTTTAATTCTTTTATTATTTCTGCAAATTCAAGTAAGTGTTTCATTTCTGGAATTCTGTTTTAATTCTGTAATTATATTGATAATTCATAATTGTGTACAATTGTTATTTATAAATAGTAGAAATAACAATCTTAAGACAATTTATAAAGTTCTACTGTTTTTTAGTGTACAGAATTTTTTTTATTACATAAATTTATTTGTTGAAAATAAATCTGTTTTGACAGAATAAAATGAATTAAGTTATTGCTTTATTGTAGAAATTAGTAAAAACAGTTTTGATACATAAATTAATTTCTATACTGTTTTTATACTCTGTTTTACAAAATAAAATTTTATTTGTGTATTCTTGTTAAAATCTGTTTATGAAAAAAATTTAATCTTTAAATTATAATTCTGTTTTGTACGGAATTCTTTTTATTATTAAAAATTAGTGTGACACAAATTTTAAATTTAATTCTGTTTTGTATGGAATTCTGTTTATATTATAGTTTAATTCTGAATTTTATTTGGAATTCTTTTGGAATTCATTTATTGTGAATTATATTTGTAGGAAATTGGTGCACAAAATTTTGTATTCTTTTTTGATTAATTCATTATATATGAATTTTATCATTGATAAAAATTCTGTTTTTGTAACAGAAATGGAATCACAAAGTATGAACACTACTCCTACGAAACTGATTGTCACCAACACAAATGTGACTGCACCCGTATTTATGCCACACGGAGAGAAACCGAAAAAGTTCATTGGGGCTGACTTCAAACGTTGGCAAGGACAAATGTACTTCTATCTCACTACCTGCCAACTGGGCAGGTTTGTATATGAAGATTTCCCCTCTATTCAAGAGGGAGATGACGCTGAAAAGGTTGCTGCTGTCGATGCTTGGAAGCATTCGGACTACCTATGCCGGAATTATATTCTGGCTTACTTGGACAAGACATTGTACCATGTCTACTGCACGATCAAAACATCCAGTAATTATGGAATTCTTTGGAAAAGAAGTATAAAACTGAAGATGCTGGAATGAAGAAATTTATCGTTGGGCGTTTTCGGGACTTCAAAATGGTTGATTCTAAATCTGTGATCTCGCAAGTGCAAGAATTCCAAGTGATCCTCCACGACATTCATGCTGAAGGAATGTCAATTAGTGAAACTTTCCAAGTTGCTGCAATTGTTGAAAAGTTTCCACCATCTTGGACTTTATTAAAAAAACTATCTCAAGCACAAGCATAAGGAGATGAATGTGGAGGAGTTGGTGGTCAGGCTAAGAATCAAAGAAGACAACCGTGAGTCTCAAAAGAAAAGTGGGAAGAATCCGATGAAAACAAAGGTCCATGTCGTTGAAGGTCCTAAGAAGAACAAACGAAAGTATGATGGGGAAGGCACTTCCAAACATAACAAGAAAAAGTTCAAAGGCAAATCCTATAATTGTGGTAAACCTGGACACCGCTCAAGCGAGTGTCGTAAGCCGACGAAGAAAAATCAAAACAATCCTCAATCAAATGTAACTGAGGGTGTGAATATCGTCAATGATTTGGCGGATATGAATCTTTCTGTCGTGGTCTCTGAATGTAACTTGGTTGGAAATACCAAGGAATTGTGGGTGGATACTGGAGCCACACGACACATTTGTGTAAACAAATGGATGTTCACCACCTATAAGCCTTTGGAAAATGAAGAAAATCTCTTTATGGGAAATTCTTCCACTTCGAAGGTGGTGGGACGAGGAAATATAACTCTGAAAATGACTTCTGGAAAGGAACTTACTCTCAACAATGTTCTTCACGTGCTTGATATCCGAAAGAATCTGATTTTTGGATCTCTCTTTACTAAAAATAGTTTCAAGCTTGTGTTTATGTCTGATCGCCTTGTGTTATCTAAAAATGACATGTATGTAGGAAAGGGCTACCTAAATGAGGGGCTCTTTAAACTTAATGTTCTTACTGTAACACCAAAAATATCTGTTTCAGTGAATGAAATTGCTAGTTCTTCTTACTTGGTTGAGTCATCTAATATTTGGCATGCTAGATTAGGAGATGTTAATTTTGATACATTGCGTATATTAATGAACTTGGAATTTTTGCCAAAATTTAATATTGATAAAAATCATAAATGTGAAATTTGTGTGGAATCTAAATTAGCTAGATTACCTTTCCATTCTATTAAAAGGATAACAAAACCTTTAGATTTAATTCACACCGATATTTGTGATTTGAAATTTGTTCAAACTAGAGGTGGGAAAAAGTATTTTATTACTTTTATTGACGATTACACAAAATATTGCTATGTATATTTGTTACATAGTAAAGATGAGGCTATTAATGTATTTAAACAATATAAGAATGAAGTTGAGAATTAATTAAGCAAAACAATAAAGGCTATTAGGAGTGATAGAGGAGGTGAATATGAATATTCATTTGAGGAATTTTGTTCTGAAAATGGGATTATTCATCAAACAACCGCTCCTTATTCTCCTCAATTGAATGGTGTTGCTGAACGCAAAAATCGTACTTTGAAAGAAATGATGAACTCAATGTTATTAAGTTCAGGAGCTCCACAAAATTTGTGGGGGGAAGCCTTACTTTCTGCTAATTACATTCTCAATAAAGTACCTCACAAAAAGACTCACAAGACACCTTATGAATTATGGAAAGGTCGAAGACCTTCCTATAAATATTTACGAGTGTGGGGGTGCTTAGCCAAAGTGATGGTTCCTAAACCTAAAAAGGTAAGAATAGGGCCAAAAATCGTGGATTATGTGTTCATCGGTTATGCTACTAATAGCAGTGCATATCGATTTCTAGTTTGTAAATCTGAGATTTCGGACATTCATGTAAATACGGTTATTGAATCTAGGGACGCTTCATTTTTTGAAAATGAATTCCCGTATAACATGACCCGAGAATCTGGTCCTTCTAAAAGGACAAATCAAGCTACTACAAGTGGTACTCATCAACCTAATGAATCAAAAGAGGATGAACCAAGACGTAGTAAAAGAGCAAAAACCTTGACTTCTTTCGTTCCCGATTTTCTAACATATTTGTTAGAAAATGAACCTCAATCGTATAAAGAAGCTATATCCTTACCCGATGCTTCCAATTGGAAAGAAGCAATTAATAGTGAAATTAAATCCATATTGCAAAATCATACATGGGAACTAGTGGATCTTCCACCAGGTTCAAAACCGTTAGGTTATAAATGGATCTTCAAAAAGAAATTGAAGGCCGATGGATCAATTGATAAATATAAAGCTAGACTTGTAGCTAAAGGCTATAGGCAAAAGGAAGGGTTGGATTACTTCGACACATATTCACCAGTAATAAGAATAGCGTCCATTCGAATGTTAATAGCAATAGCTGTTATTAATGGACTTGAAATACATCAAATGGATGTAAAAACTGCATTCTTAAACGGTGAACTAGACGAGGAAATTTATATGGAGCATCCTGAAGGTTTCAAAGCTCCCAGACAAGAAGGAAAAGTATGTAAGCTTGTTAAATCACTATATGGATTAAAACAAGCACCTAAGCAATGGCATGAAAAATTTGATAATGCAATGTTATCAAATGGTTTCAAAATTAATGAATGCGATAAATGTGTTTACTTTAAATACATTCATAATGGATATGTCATTGTATTCCTCTAAGTTGATGATATGCTTATCATGGGTAGTAACTTGGAAATTGTCAAAACTACAAAACAAATGTTGAGTAGTAGATTTGACATGAAAGATATGGGAATCGCCGATGTTATATTAGGAATTAAAATTTCTAGAACATCGGATGGAATTATATTATCTCAATCTCATTAAATAGAGAAAGTACTTGAAAAATTCAAGAAGTATGATATTAGTCCTACCAAGACACCTGTAGATGTAAATTTACATCTTACAAGAAATAATGGTGAAAGCATATCTCAACTAGAATATTCTCGTATTATCGGCAGTTTAATGTATATCATGAACTGTACGCGACTGGACATAGCATACTCAATAAGTAAGCTAAGTTGATTTACGAGTAATCCAGGAAGAGATCACTGGAAAGCTATATTGAGAGTTTTGGGTTATTTAAAATATACTCAAAACTATGGACTGCACTACTCAAAATATCCAGCTGTTCTCGAAGGACATTACGATGCAAATTGGATATCCGATACAAAAGACTCTAAGTCTACGAGTGGGTATGTGTTTACCCTCGGATGTGCAGTCATATCTTGGAAATCCTCAAAACAAAAGTGCATTGCTAGATCGACAATGGAATCTGAATTCATTGCACTAGACAAAACTGGAGAAGAAGCTGAATGGCTTCGAACTTTCTTAGAGGATGTTCCAAATTGGTCTAAACCTGTTCCCGCAATATGTATACATTGCGATAGCCAATCAGCGATTGGAAGGGCACAAAATCACATGTATAATAGAAAGTCACGACATATTCGTCGTCGACACAATACCGTTAGACAACTTCTCTCAAACGGAATTATCTTAGTTGACTATGTAAAGTCAAAAGATAATATATCGGATCCATTAACGAAAGGTTTAAACCGAGATCAAGTTGAAAGATCATCGAGAGGAATGGGTCTAAAGCCTATAAATAAATAAGAATCAATATAGTGGCAACCCAACCTAGCTGACTGGAGATCCCAAGATCTAGGTTCAATGGGTAAACCGAAATACGTTGTATTCAGTAAGAACTGGAGGATATTTAATCATATCCATTCCAAAGATGAGACAGTGCATATCTGCCGCGAAATTAGGATAAGTTATGCTTTTAATGACATCTATATCTTAGTACGTCTAAGTGGGGTATTGCAGAATACTCTTTATGGAAGTCACCTACGTGAGTAAGAAGGGGGCCACTTCTATGAGAATAATGAAAGGCATATTCTCTAAAATACTTGCGAAACCAAGTGGTGTTCATGGTCAAAATGAACACAAAAGTGAGAACCAATTGTGTTGAAGAATTGCTGTGTGAATACTATTGTCTAGGTTTACAAAAACGGTTGACGTTTCAAGGACGTGAAGTCTACTAATTAACCAAGTAAATCCGATAGTATATCACTAAGGAAAGTTCAAGGTCACTAGGCTACTTCTCCCGATGCAATAAGTCTTCAGTTTTACTCAACTTGTGTTTGCATCTTCATTAGCATCTCTTTGGTTTTATTTATAGCGATATATCATTCATGTGGGGGATTGTTGGAAAATTGGGCTTGAATTGGGTTTTAGAAAGTTGTCCAGAATTTTCTGGATAGAATTTTGAGCAAATTTGAGATCAAATTTAGGTGGAACCCACACTACAAAAATCGTGGGACCATATACGAACGCGTTCACCTCCGCAAGGAGATTAACGTAGTATATTCATACGTCCAATTTTAATAAGTTATGAATGATAAATATGTCCCCAAAGTGACTCACAAAACAATGAAAGTTAATGAATTGGGTGTGTTTTAACTCTTGTCCCACATTAGAAGAGTAGTGGAAATTTGATGAGTTAATAACACCCCAAGTATGGAGTAAGGCTTGGATGCCTTGGGGTATCCCAACTCTTTGAAAGGGAGATGACCTAAGCTATGCACGGGTTGACTTTCGGTCAAAAGTCCACACGCGCGCGTGTCCGTCCGTCCGTCCATCCGATCGGCTCGGCTCGGCTCGGGCTTGGGCTTATAAAAATCTCCTACATTTTTGGGCCGAATTTATTTAACTTTCTGGGCTTTAATTATTAATTAATTACGAAATTAATTAATTAATTAATTAATAAACCGTTGGCAGTTATTGCCAATAGTCAACAGTTAATTTCGTTTAACTGATTAACTGTTTTGACAGTTATTGTTACTTTGCTATAAATACAGATGCCTCCCTCCTTATTTAATAATGAAAAATTTCCCTCCTCTAGAATTGTTGTCATTTTTGTCCCAGAAAATTCGTGTCATACCTTTTCCAAAATTTCTTTTTCCTGCATAACATATCTTGCATTGTTGTTGAATAAAAGCCACAGAATTTGATTTCGTTGTAATTAATTATTGTCGTGCTACATAATTAATTGGAAAATACGTTCTATCTTGGGAGACAATATTCATCAACCTCGGAGCACATTGGAGGAAATAAATTGTCTTAAGGAGACTGTTCATAACAGGGCTCAGATTTATCTTTAATTCTTTTATTATTTCTACAAATTCAAGTAAGTGTTTCATTTCTGGAATTCTGTTTTAATTCTGTAATTATATTAATAATTCATAATTCTGTACAATTGTTATTTATAAATAGTAGAAATAACAAATCCCTTCTTGAATAGCCCAAAATTACACTCTTATGTGCCTGAAATATTTGTGAGAAAATACGAATAATAAGAATTTCGGATTTTCTCTCCCTCCTTAGAAACAGTGTATATTGAGATGACTCTAGATGGTGTAGAGGTCTCTATTTATAAGGGGAAGAGGGCCAGAATCCTAGTGGTGGTGGGACTCTTTTCAAGTCTCCCACTAATGCCACTAACCATCATGTGACTAATGGATAAGGTTTACCCAATCTTTTAATATCTTTATTTATCACATTCCTAATTAATTATCTAACATTTATTAAAATCACATAAATGGAAAATTCATAATTTAATACAATTGAAATTAAATAATTAATTTCGTCACTTAACATTAATTTCCAACAGTCTCCTACTTGGTCTTAATAATTCGTATAATTAAATTAGGTATCATAAGGTTCACAATTATTGATAAATTTTGCTAAATCAAATGATTCACGGATGCGAGTCATGGCAGTTCCATGCTATTCAAGAGCATGGTTCCTTCCATGTACCAAAACACCTATGTTCCATTCAACTGAGCCTTTAATATTAGGTATCATAATTGGTTGATAATATCTTTTTAAATAAGGACTATTTCTGTCAACAATAATTCATAATTATATGCATGCATTCACAAAGGACAGAAATAATATAAATCAGAAACACTTTTATTGAATTTAAGTAATAGTGTCAAACAACTAAGCCAAAACAGCAATCGTAATCTAACTAATCGAGACCCATCTCTTTGACATGTTCTATAAAGGTCTTCGGAGATAGTCATTTTGTAAGAGGATCTGCTATGTTATCACACGTACTAATGTGGTCAATTAACACTCGTTGTTTCTGAACTTCTTCTTTAACTGATAGGTATTTCATCTCAATATGCTTAGCAACCTTAATATATCTATTGTTCTTCAAGAAGAAGACTGCTGCGACTTTATCACAATAAATTTTCAGCGGCTTAGATATTGACCCTATAATTCTAAGTCCCGAAATAAAGTTTTGCATCCATAATTCATGATTTGTAGCTTCGAAGCAAGCTACGTATTCAACCTCCATAGTAGATGATGCAATAACGCTTTGCTTATCACTTTTCCATGAAACGGCTCCTCCAGCCATAAGGAAGACATAACCTGAAGTGCTCTTCCTATTGTCGAGGCATCGCCAAAAGTCTGAGTCTGAATAACCAATCACCTTAAGGTGATCAGTCTTCCGATATGTGAGCATGTAATCCTTAGTCCCTTGGAAGTTCCTCAACACTTTATTTGTAGCTTTCCAATGGTGAATCCCCGAATTGCTTTGATATCTGCTTAGCATCCCAATGGCAAAACTGATATTCGATTTAGTGCAGACTTGTGCATACAACAAGATCCCTACGAGCGAAGCATAAGGCATGCCTTTCATATGGTCCCTTTCTAAATCACTTCTGGGGCATTGACTTAAGCTGAACTTATCCCCTTTCTGAAGTGGAACATTAATGGGATTGCAACTTTCCATACTAAATATTTCTAAAACTTTGTTAATGTAAGATTTCTGAGATAATCCTAACATTCCTCGTGATCTATCCCGAGATATTTCTCTCTCGATCACGAAGGATGCCTTGCCTAAATCTTTCATTTCAAAGTTTTTAGAAGGTACTTCTTAGTTTCACATAATAACCCAAGATCACTGCTGGCGATAAGTAAGTTATTAACGTATAGTACTAAAAACATAAACTTACTTCCACTGATCTTCAGGTATATACACCGATCAACAATGTTTTCCTTAAACCCAAAGGATGTAATGGTATCATGGAACTTAATGTACCATTGACGAGAAGCTTATTTTAGACCATATATTGACTTCTTTAACATACAGACCATGTCACCCTTTCCTTCCCTTATGAAGCCTTGTGGTTGTGCAATGTAGACTTCTTCTTCTTATAAACTCCCATTTAGAAAAGATGTTTTTACGTCCATTTGGTGCAACTCCAAATCATAATGAGCCATCAATGCTAATATGATTCTCAACGAGTCTTTTTTTGAAACTGGAGAGATAGTCTCATTATAATCAATGCCTTCTCGTTGATTAAAACCTTTGGAAACAAGTCTAGCATTATGCCGTTCGATATTACCTTTTGAATCAAGTTTGGCCTTAAAGATCCACTTTCACCCAACTCCCTTTTGTCCTTCTCGAAATTCGACCAACTCCCAGACTTTATTGTCATTCATAGATTTTATTTCTTCATTCATGGCATAAATCCATTTATTGGAATCATCACTATTTATAACTTTTTCATAAGAAACTGGATCATTAATATTGCCTATGTTAAATTTGATCTCTTGAAGGTATACCACATAATCATCCGAAATAGTCGATCTCCTTTCTCTTTGAGATCTTCTTAACGGCACTTCCTGTGGTGCTTCAAAAGTTTCATTGGTTATAGTCTCATTATGTGGTTGTTCAGTTGGTTAATCATTCACTTGTTGTTCATTATTATTGATTGGATCAATGACCGGTTCAACAACTACATTAGGAACAACATGTATGTTATGAATTCTAGGTATAGGAATTTGTACCTTGACTTCTTGAATGATTACCTCCCTTTTTTTATACTCCCACTTACTTCACATTTTTCAATGAATTTAGCATTTCCAGTTTCTATGAATCTAGTTGTATGATTTGGACAGTAGAATTTATATTCCTTTGACTTTTCTGGATACCCAATGAAATGACATGATAATGTCCTAGGATCCAATTTCTTTTCATTAGGGTTATAGATTCTAGCTTCCGCTGGGCATCCCCACACACGTAAATACCTTAAATCAGGTTTCCATCCTTTCCAAAGTTCAAAAGGGGTTTTTGAAACTGACTTACTAGGAACCCTATTTAAGATGTGTACATCGTTCTTTAATGCACGTGTCCACAAAAATGTTAGCAATTGGGTCATAATTATCATACTTCTAAGCATTTCTATAAGTGTACGATTACGCCTTTCAGCTACACCATTCTGTCAAGGTGATCCGGGCATTGTGTATTGGGCGCAAATACCTAATTTGTCAAGGAGTTTAGCAAATGGGCCAGGGCGTTGCCCTGACTCATCATATCTACCATAATCTTCACCACCTTTATCAGACCTAATAATTTTCACCTTTTTGCATAGTTGCCTCTCAACCTCATTAATGTATATTTCAACGACATTCACAGACTGAGATTTATCATGCAACATGTACAAAATACAATAATGTGTAAAATCATCTATAAAGGTGATGAAGTATTTTTCTCCACCAATGTATGGAATATCAAAAGGTCCGCATATGTCTGTATGTATTATTTCAAGTAGCTGGGTGCTTCTTGTGGCTCTTTTCTTTGCATGTTTGGTCTGTTTTCCTTTAATACAGTCCAGACATACATCATAATTAGCCCAATCCATGTTATGGAGTATTCCATCTTTAAAGATCCTTTCAATTCTCGGCCTAGATATGTGTCCTAATCTTTTATATTTTTCATCATTAAGGGTACGTTTCGTACCAATATTAGGATGCAGGGTCACAAGGGTTTCAGAAAAATTCTTTTCAAGATTCAATTGATATAAACCATCTAATAAAAATCCAGAACCAACATTATTAGAATTTTTAATCAAACCAAAATCATTGTACTTAAATTCAATCACAAAATCGTCTAAGGCAAGTTTGGAAATAAAAATTAAATTCCTAGAAACTGTGGGAACATAAAAAGTTTCTTGCAAATCTAAAATAAATCAAGTGCTTAAAATAAGGTGAAAGACTCCAATAGCTTCTATTTTAGCCTTCGCTTTATTGCCCGTGTAGAGAAAATGCTCATTTGGATTTATTTTGCGGATCGAAGTGAAGCCCTGCATCGAATTAGAAACATGACACATAGAACCAGAATCACTCTACCAAGTGTTAGAAGGTGCGTTAATAAGGTTTGATTCGAAACAAACATAAATAAAAGGCTTACCCTTTTTCTTGAACCAGGCCTTTCATTTATGACAATCCCTCTGGAAATGGCCCTTCTTTTTACAGAAGTGACACTTGTCGTTCTTTTCCTTCTTCACATCAGCAGTTGATGGTTCAGCTTGATGAGACGACCCATGACCTTTCTTAATGCCCTTGTCGAATTTCTTCTTAAAATGAGCTCCTTTGACTGTCAGATTTTCCACCTGTCCCTTAGTCACATGGCCATTCTATTGCTTAAGTCTTCCTTCCTCCTATACCAACATGCTTTTCAAATCATTTACATTCCACTTACCTTTTATAGTGTTGTAATTGATTTGGAAAGGCCCATACTCATGAGGTAGGGAGTTTAGGACGAATTGGACGAGAAAAGACTCATCCACTGTCATGCACATAACTCTAAGTCTAGCAGCCAGATTAGTCATATCTATAATGTGCTCATTCATTGTTCGAGTACCATCGAACCTAATAGTGATCAGGTAGCCATCAATTTACCAGCAAGGGATTTATCCGCAATGCGAAAGCGTTCCTTGATGTTGTTCAAATACTCTTTCGCTTTCATAGTTTCAGGAAGGGAGATCTTAATGTTAACAGCAACGCACATTCGCATAAACATAAGAGCCATCCTATTGGATCGAGACCATGCTTCATGGACAAAAATTTCATCCTCGCTACTGGCATCAGTAATAGCAGCAGGTTCATCACACATAATTGTCATGTCTAGGTCGAGAACCCCTAGGCTGAACTCAATTTTCTCATTCCATTCAGAAAAATTAGTTCCATCAAATTTGAAATAGGACTGAGCTTGCGAATACAAGTTAAGGGGAACTGCAATTAATAACAATCTTCACAAATTAAATTTTCACACACAACAAAAATTGCAAGGGTTGAATATTGAATTGTTGACTAAAATTTTTGGCATATTTCATTTACAATTTGAATATCACAGAATCTGTGTTAATCATCACATAATGCTCAGATTGTAAAGATATATTACCCTATAATTCATTTATCATGGTCCCATAATTTTGGCATCTATGTTTGTTGCCTAACCATTTAATACCATGATTAATGGAGTTAATGTCAACTATTTTGTTTTTCACAAAAGTTTTTCTAATGTTGTTCAATTCAGAAATTAGCATGTGTTGCACCTCAATCCAATTTTATAACTAACATTAGAATAAACCTTTAATGCAAGTAAGTGTATTATTCGTACATGTAGTCTCAGCCTATGTTTGGCCTTTGACTTAACTCAAATGAATAATTTCTTGCATGTCCCAATTTAAATATAGTTAATCATACATTAATTATTAACTATAATACGTAATCTATCAGTAATTACAAAGATATCAATAGTAGCTTAAATGACTCAAAACAGAATTGCCCATATATAGTAAAAAAATACATAATTCATGCATTTTGCCAAAAATGACAAAAATGAGTTTTCACCACAGAATTGAAGTAAAACATGCCAGAAAACCAAAACTTTTGCGAAACGTTAATATCAATTTTCTGTAAAGAGTTATAAGCCCCGAGATTATTTTCTAATATGGCAAAAATGAGGTTTTGAGGGCCTTAACGGACTCGAATTGCCGAAAAACACAATCGATCGTTGGCCCGTTTCCAGTCAACATGCTAAGTTTCAAGTCAATCGGACACCAAAAATTTGGAAAAACACTATTCACTACGTCAAAAAAAAAAATCTCTTGGAATCTGTTTTGCGCCAAATCACAGTTTTCACTTAATTGATCTTAAAAACAGATTCATTTTCTTATCATGATTAATAAACGTGTTTTTCAGAATGCTTACACAATTTGAAACAATAAAATAATGCTAACGTCACATTAGGGTTCCAATAACAACAAGGGGTTGAACAATAATGGGACAATTATCATAATATAAGGACTGTATGCAGTAATTTCGTTCTTAATATCATACATAACATAAATTTGAATTACCATATGTATGATTACCAAATTTCTTAAAAATTCTAGATTTCCAGAAAACCAAAATTTCCAGATTTACCAAAAATTCCAGATTTACCAAAAATTCCAGATTTCCAGATTTTCAAAAAATTCATAAATCAAAATTGTTAGAAAGGAGTTTTCATTAACGGAAAACATGAGATTATAAATCGAAAGCTCTGATACCACATGTTAATCAATACTGTTTTGACAATCATAAAAATGGATATAATCCATAATGTTACATCACGTTAAAAACAGTTTTGTCATGAATCCAGGATGTTTAATCTTCATGTAATCACAAAAATCATAAGTTCTTTATAAATATGATCAAAACTGACCTTTGTCCATTGCAATTGATTGGACTAAGATGACTTGAATGCTCCTGTCAAAGCTTCCTTTGAATCCCTTCTTGAATAGCCCAAAATTACTCTCTTATGTGCCCGAAATATTTGTGAAAAAATACGAATAATAAGAATTTTGTATTTTCTCTCCCTCCTTAGAAACAATGTGTATTGAGATGACTCTAGAGGGTGTAGAGGTCTCTATTTATAAGGGGAAGAGGGTCGGAATCCTAGTGGTGGTGGGACTCTTTTCAAGTCTCCCACTAATGCCACTATCCATCATGTGACTAATGGATAAGGTTTACCCAATCTTTTAATATCTTTATTTATCACATTCCTAATTAATTATCTGACATTTATTAAAACCACATAAATGGGAAATTCAGAATTTAATAGAATTGAAATTAAATAATTAATTTTGTCACTTAACATTAATTTCCAACAAGTATGTGCTCATCAACCAATATCAATTATGGAAAGGATGAGTACGTATGCATGATAATTAGCTCGAGTAAACAGTGGATTTAAAAAGATAACACTGGTTACATCTTTTTATAATGATTCTTAACTACGATGGGCAATTTGTAGAAAAAGGAGACAATACATCAGCTATACTTAATAAGCCTCGGGACAGATTGGAATTGTAGGGAGTGTTGATGTAAAAAATTAGATAGCTCTAATTATTCAATCAGAGATAAATAAAATGAGACAAAGATTTTAAAGTGGTTCAGCCTTATATGAATGGCCTACGTCCACTGTTATGTTATTGCTGAGTGTTTTGGGAATTCTCGATTACAAGTTCTATCAAGAAATTCCGGTCCCTTTGAATGAGGGTAATACAAGGTATTTATAGCCCTTAGGCTGTACATGAAAGGGTGTTACATTAAATGATACACATATGAAAGGGTAATTCATTTAATGTTCTTCAAACGTGCGCGTCAAGATGATAAGCATTCAATGAATGGTTGAACTGTTGATTATCTGGCAATTAATGCTGTGGTCGAGGTGCAGCTCGAACCGCCTTAGTTGCTCATCGTCCAAAAGTTCCTCGGAGTATTGGAGTTCCTCGGAGGGTTGGTGTTCCTCGGAGTGAGTATGTTGGTCGGGGAAATAATCTTCCTCGTTGCTATTGTGCCACATAGATTGACACGTGTCTTCTTATTATTCGTCCACATCAGCATAATAATTTTGGTGTCAACAGAAGCCCCCAATGTTTCATATTTCGAACTTTGAGTAGTATGGAACATTCTTTCTCGGTATATGGCGATATTAAATGACCTTCCTGGGTTTTAGGAGCCTTTTCTTCGTATTTAAATTTCCTTCCAAATTCGCAGAATTCGCCTTTTTGCATTTTTATAGGCACTTCGATCTTCGTGCCCTTTTTGTCCTTTTAGCCACCGGTAGCGTAATATTTCCTTTTTATAATCATTTCTTTCGCCAATTCCCAAGGTAAGGTATTTAAACTTCAGAGGCAATCCCATCGTCTTCTACCTTTTCAATTTCTGCTTTCGAGTTTTCTAAAGCTTTTCTCTCTCTTGTGCGTTCATTTCCTCCTTCGTTTGTCAACAGATCTCCTTTTTCCCTGTAAGCTCTTCTTCCTTCTTCTTTTATTCATCATGGTTTACATTATCGAATCTCTTGAGAAGTTTCGCTCTGACTTCTCTATTCCTTCTTGGGTAACTTTGAAGGTTCTTTCTGAGCCTTCAAGTTATTTTGATTTGGCTGAGGGACACTGGTTCCCTAGTCTATTTATTGCTGAATGTGGATTTTTTTTTCCACCAAATCCGTTGTGTTTAGAGTTTTGTCAGTACTTCGACGTTTTCCCTGCAAAATAGCCCCCAACACATGGAGAATAGTTAATGGGGTATATAGGTTAAATCAAACTCATGGAACTCGTATAGGAATTCCTCAGATTATGTACTGTTACAGATGGGCTATTTTAGACAACGTTTTTTATTTAAAAACTAGGTTTTTGAATAGGGCCTTAGTAGTCAACCTCCCTAATGCCAACAGGGATTATTTTGAACACGGGGTAGTTATAAAAAATTGGCAACATGCCCCTTTGGTTGGAGATGCAGTATATGAGGGTCCCAGATGCCCCCCATATGGCAATGGGATAGGTCGTTTTCATCTTATTTTGTTTTTTGAAATTATGATTTCATGGTATTTGATAAAATGTATGACTGATATTTCAATATGTTCTTGTTTGCAGTTGATAGCAAGAGAAAAACTCCAAAAGAGTCAGAAGTCAATATAAAGCAGTTGAAACATATCTGGAGTTTGCATCAGAGGGTTGCAGACGAGCACATCAGGTCTGCTTCATATTTGTTGCAGTATAGGAGCTACACATCATCCTTTACTGCTCGTCCCGTGGTCAGCATTAGTGACCCATTGCCAGCTTCCGAGGAATCTTCACCAGAATCCCATATTCCTCTAAGTCAGAAGATGGGCAAGAGAAGAGTTCCTGCTATTTTCGAGGAGACTTCCTCTTCCGGAAATGGAAAGAGGAACAAGGCTGAAGTCCCAAAGGGGACCAAGAAGATTGATGATGTTCCTTCTGTTGCTGTTCAGAAGGCTGCCGAGAAGCCTCCAATGGCTCCGAGCAAGAAAAGTACTTCTATGGAAGTGATCACTATTTCCCCCACCAAGGGTTCTTTGCCTGAAACTGCTGAAGTTCCACTGAGGAGATTGAAGAAATCCTCCTCGGTTAGTTTTTCTGAAACCATTCCCCAGCTCCAAACTAGTGGAGCTGGTGTTCCAACCATCATTCCCCCGAGCTCTGCAATGAGCTCGGTAAAAACTTGGATTATTCCTGAAGTTCAAGGCATCGAGGAAAACATGCCTAGGGATAAGCTGACATCCCTAGCTACTCGTCACATTGCTTCAGTAAGTTTCTTTTTATCTTGAATTTTTCCTTCTATTAATATATGTATCTTGGCACTAACTCATCGCTACATTCTTTTTTTTAGCTGGTGAGTTGTTTTAACACCATTGTGAAGAAAGATGAAGCGCTCAAGGCTTCAAGATCCTCGTCTGGAGTAGAGGATGCATTCCAGGGTTTGGCCCAATCTCTGAAGGAATCCCGTCAGAAGTACGACGAGGATAAAGGTGTTTGGGAGAAGAAATTGGCTGCATCTGAAGCAGAAAAACTGCAGTTGGGAAACAAGGTGAAGGACTTAGAGAGGGAGAACAAGAAATACTCCGAGACGCTCACTACTTTCGGGGAGCTTAAAAATAAGCTGAAATCAGCTGAGGAAGAGCTGACACTTCTGCGCGAAGCAAATCGTCAAAAGGAGGAGTTGGAGGCCAAGCTGAAAGCCTCCGAGGACCTTATATCCGAGAAGCTCTCCTCGAAGAAGATGAAGAGAAAAACAGCTGTGAAGAAATCCTTTCGGACTGGTTGGGATAAAGGATGGGATAGGGGGGTAGCAGCAATGATGACCCAGGTGAATTATGGAAGTTTGAAATTCTTCCATGATGGTTGGGTTGCTACCTTGCAGGAATTGAAGGTGAGCGAGGACTCCGAGCTATTTCAACAACATCTCCCTGGTCATCCTCCAGTTATTGAAGACGAAGATGAAGACGAAGCTACATCTGAAGAATCTTCAATGATTGTTGTGGGTGATCAAATCCTTTCTCCTCAACCCAACCAGACGTCTGCTGATGAGATTTTATCTTTGCCTGCTCCTCTTGAACAAATCCCAACTCCAACCGATCAAATCAGTGTTCCCACCGAGCAACCAAGCTCCTCATCCCAGCATCCCGAGAAAGTCTTGGGAGACAAGGAAAAAGTGTGAAGTTGTTCGGTACTATCGTTCTGTTTTTCATCCTTTCTTATACTTTGTATCTCAGATCTTTGTAACTTTTGCCTTATGATCTAATAAAATTTGAGTTCTTTCTTTCCATATGATTGTCTTTTCTTTATCTGCACTCTGTCTTGATCTTCTTTTTCTTTCTCTATTAGTTTTTGGCCAGGATGGATCTTTTGTCTGCTAACGACACAAAGTTGATGCAGCAATGCCATGAGTATTATAAAGCTGGTCACACATACCTCAGTACATCCGAAATTATCGATATCCTTGGTCATGGTGCTTCAGAGCAAGCAATCGAAGCTTATCGGTACTTGAAGGACTTACTTGATAGAGCAGTGGCCAATAACGTGGCCTACTATGATATGATCGAGGAACTTCAATATACCCTAGAAGATCCCAAGGATCATTACAGGGAGTCAAATGCCTTGTTACATGAGGGGTATGAAAAGAAATATCAACAGCTTTCTGCCGAGAAGGGCTATGACAAACTCATTGCTCGGTATGATGTCAGGGAAAGGACCCTAAAAGGTGAAGTTGAGGCCTGCAGACAGATCGCCGAGCTGCTGGAACAAGAGAACAACAATTTGCAAAAAGAGTTGGCACAGTATAAGTCTACAGCTTCATCTTCCACTGCCTTGGTACCTGTCTCCGACGAAGGGTTCTCATTCTTAGAGGTTGAGAATGCCAAATTAAGGCAAGAATTGGATACTTTAAGAAGGTCTGGTATTTCTGCTACTGCTCGGGGATGACGAAGAAGTTCTCATGGGCGAGGAAGAGCTGCCCAAGATGTTAACGAGGAACGAAGCACTCCAGCTGCTCGGGGTCGATCAAGAGCTCCTTGTAGTATTGAAGAAGCTCGTACTCTGTCAACATTGGAAACTCAAGCGTACCAGTTGAACGCAAAAGATCGGGCTTTGTCTGAAATGTCCAAGAAAATCCTGACTTTGGAAGATCAACTTACTGCGACGAAGTCTGCTTTGAATAATAAGGATGTTTTTGCCAGGAATCTTCATGAGCAGTTAGAAAGATTAACTTTCCAATTCCATAAACAACCTCGCGAATTCTGGAATGCAGGCTATAATGAGGCCCTTTATCACTTGGATGCTCGCATTGAAAATGCCAATAATGAAGATTATAAACAGGGATGGTTGAACGCCCTGGGTGTGCTGAAGATCGAACAGGGGCATTACTTGTGGGATTATCATACTCCGAGGCTACTAGACTTGCCTGTACCACCCTATAAATTGGATATGGAATGGATCCGAGCTCGTGCCATTCCTCGGAGCTTAATTTCAAAATATCTTGGTGACTATAATCTTCATTCTCAAATTGAAGTATCTCGTCCCGAGCATCTCTTGGATACTCCTTCAGTAATGAATGTCAGAATGTTGAAGGACTTGAATTTTATTAATTCTCCTCAGACATTAAATGATCCTCCTGCTGGTGAGGAACCTGTATCGAAGGCTGAAGGGAAAAAACCAATAGAATAGGATTTTCAATGTAATAGTTAGCACACATATGTAACTTGTAATTTATTTTGAATTTTAATGAAAGACTTTCATTTTTTGTTTGCAAATCTGTATTGCTATTGTTTTTGTACTTGTCAAACACTTTATATTTACGCATATGTATCTGTTTAAATAGATAACAATATTGTGCTATTCATCGACTACTTAACAATAAAGTAATGTTGCTCGACTACTTAACAATAAAGTAATGAGTATAAAAATGTTAAAATTTTTCCAACTAACTAAGGTTGTTAAATTGTTCTCGTCGACCAATTATAATTAGTGAGAGTTTTTATGCCCGACTAACCATACTTGGTAATTTTTTTCATAAAATGTGTCCGACCAACCAAGGCCGATAATTTTATCCTCGTCGACCAACTACAGTAACTGGGTTTTTATCCCCGACCAACCATACTTGGTTCAGTTTAGAATATGAGGAACTTTTATGTAATAAACTTACTTTCCGACCAACATAAGTTGGCATTTGAGAGCATATTTTGTTTTCAAACCAATCGAGATTGGCATTTTTAAGAATGTTGTTCTTTCCCTTTTACCAACCGTGGTTGGTCATGGGTTTGAACTATCATGCCCACTAACTCTTTTACCAACCGAAGTTGATCACATTAGTGTTCGCCTCCTAACCAAAGGAGTATAGTTTGTTCTCGCTATTTTACCAACCAAAGTTGATCACGCTCGAACTATTAGTGTCCACTAGTTATTTTACCAACCGGAGTTGGTCACGCTAGTGTATGCCTCCTAGCCAAAGGAGTATTGTTTGTTCTCACCCTTTTACCAACCGGAGTTGGTCGTGGGTCTGAACTATCGTGTTCTCGCTATTTTACCAACCGAAGTTGATCACGATCGAACTATCTACTAGTTATTTTACCAACCGGAGTTGGTCACGCTAGTGTATGCCTCCTAACCAAAGGAGTATAGTTTGTTCTCGTCCTTTTACCAACCGAAGTTGGTCGTGGGTTTGAACTATCGTCTTCTTTTTGCTGTCGAGCAGCGTAGTGTACAACACTAGTATTCCCCGAAAAACTTTCAAACAAAGGAGAGAAAAATGGTGAAACATCATCGTTTTATTCATATTGATGGACCTGCTGTACATTTTACATCACTGATAATACTTGCGAAGGTATTCAGCATTCCAAGCATTCTTGAATTCCTCTCCTTCTAGAGTTGCTATTCGGTAAGTTCCTGGTCGAACAACTTCTGTAACTCGGTAAGGTCCATGCCAATTTGCTTCCAATTTATTGTGCTTCTGAATGACCTTCTTTAGCACGTAATCTTCTTCCTTTAAATCGCATTTATTCACCCTCTTGTTGTAAAACGAAGCGGTTCGTTGTTGATATGCAGCATTCCTAATGGCTGCTTCTTCTCTAACCTCCGCGAGCATATCCAAATCCAGTCTTCTCATCAAGCCACTGACTGGTGAATTGAAATTCAGCACTCTATGTGTCGAAAGACCCAACTCGGCAGGTATTACAGCCTCACTTCCAAACGCCAGCATATATGGTGATTCTCCAGTTGCTGCTCGGGGAGTTGTTCGGTAAGCCCATAATACTGATTATAGCTCATTAATACAGTTAGCTTTAGCCTCATTTAACCTCTTCTTCAAACCATTTAATAATGTTTTGTTCGTCACTTCAGTCTGTCCATTGCTTTGAGGATGGCCTGGTGCTGAATGAACCTTCAAAATATTTTACTGATGACAATATGCGGCAAACTCCTCGTTATCGAATTGTGTTCCATGATCTGTAATGAAGGCATGAGGGAGACCATATCGGCAGATGATGTTCTTCCAAACGAATTGGTACACCTTCTCGTACGTCATATCAATCAGAGGCTCAGCTTCTACCCATTTAGTAAAATAATCCACTGCGACGACGAGGTACTTGAATCATCCTCGGGTCGTTGGCAGTGGTCCAACCAGATCAATTCCCCACATGGCAAATGGCCAAGGGGAAGTTATGGGTGTCAATAATTCTTGTGGAGTTCGTCGGATGGAGGAAAAACGTTGGCACTTGTCACACTTCTTGGCATAGGCTATATAATCAGCTCTCATCGTTGGCCAGTAGTGTCCTTGCGTCATCACCCTTTGCAAAAGTGTTCGACCTGCTACATGGGCTCCACAGGACCCTTCATGGATCTCTTCGGTCAATTCTTTCACCTCGGAGGGATGTACACATCTTTGCAAACCTGCCATAATTCCTCGTCTATACAAAACACCATTAGTTAGTACATACCGAGCAGCTTTAAACTTCAATTTCTTGGCAGCGATCTTGTCCTCCGGTAATTCTCCTTCCTCGACATATGCCCTGATGGGATCCATCCAAGATGGTCCTAAATCAAGGGAAATAACATTCATCGTCAAGCTTTCCTCTATGCTTCGACTTTCTAACACCTCAATTGGTATCGTTCTTCGCAACTCGGTACGAGTAGCTGATGCTAGTCGGGCCAGTGCGTCTGCTTGTGCATTCTTCATTCTTGGTATTCTGATTAACTGAATGGCATCAAATTCTGCCAACAACTCCATCGCCTTTGCATGATATTTGACCATTTGTTCTCCTTTAACTGCATACGTTCCCATTATCTGATTCACAATTAATTGAGAATCGCTGAATACCATCACTTGTTGTGCTTCCATAATCTTTGCTAAATTGAGACCTGCTATTAAGGCTTCATACTCAGCCTCATTATTGGAAGCTTTGAATTGGAATCGTAAGGCATATTCCACGTCAATCTCGTCTGGGGTGTTCAAAATGATCCCGGCTCCACAACCTGTTGTGCAAGATGACCCATCTACATACAATCTCCACATAGGTAACTCGTCTTCAAAATTCTTATCTGACAGCGTTCCTCGGTGAAATATTTGCTATTTTGTTTCATCCTCCCCTGGTATTTTTTGCTCCTCGTCGACCATCTCTTCTCGCCCTTTTACCAACCGTAGTTGGTCTGGGTTTGAATTTGATGGTCTTTCTACATCCACAAGCCCTTTTACCAACCGGAGTTGGTCTGGACTTATGTATGTTGATCCTGTAACATCCACAGGTTGGTTAGCGAGCTACTTTTATTCCTCGGGGGTATCAGGATATGTAAACTCTACTATAAAGTCTGCTACAGCTTGCCCTTTTAAGGATGATCTGGGTTCATATACAATATCATATTCACCGATCTCTATTGCCGAGTACATCAATCTTCCTGATTTTTCTGGCTTATGAAGAGCTTGTCTTAATGGCATATCGGTATACACGATGATGGTATGGGCCTGGAAATATGGCCCCATTCTTCTACTAGCTTCAATTAATGCCAATGCCAATTTTTCCAACTTTAGGTACCTGATCTCTGCACCTCGGAAAGCCTTACTTGTGTAATAAATTGGCTTTTGGACTCCATTCTCCAATCTGATCAATGCCGAGCTGGCCGCATTTTCTGATACTGCCAGGTATAAGTACAACTTTTCTCCCATCACTGGTCTGGACAGCAATGGAGGTGTTCCCTAATATTTCTTCAAGTCTTGAAAGGCTTTTTCACATTCATCATTCCACTCGAAAGTTTTTCGGAGTGTTTTGAAGAATGGAAGGCACCTATCAGTTGCTCGAGATACAAATCTATTGAGCGCTGCAACTCGTCCTGTAAGACTCTGCACTTCTTTCTTCGTCGTTGGAGATCGAAACCCTAAAAGATCTTTGATCTTTGCTGGATTTGCCTCAATGCCTCGCTGGTTGATGATGTATCCGAGGAACATTCCTTCTCGTACTCCAAAGGTGCACTTTGTCGGGTTGAGCTTCATCTGGTATTTATCCAGTTGATCAAAGGTCTGACCTAAGTTAGCTAGATGATCAGCAGCTTTCTTGCTCTTTGTCAGCATATCGTCGACATAGACCTCCATATTGCAACTGATTTGTTCGGTAAAAACCTTGTTCATCAGCCACTGGTATGTCGCTCCGGCATTTTTCAAACCAAAAGGCATAACATTATAACAATAAGTTCCCCTAGGGGTAATAAAAGAAGTGCTTTCCCTGTCTTCAGGTTTCATTTTGATCTGGTTGTATCCAGAGTAAGCATCCATGAAACTGAGTAGCTCGTGCCCCGAGGTAGCATCCACTAGTTGGTCAATTCTGGGCAATGGGAAGTGATCCTTTGGTCAAGCCTTATTGAGATCAGTGAAATCAACACACATTCTCCATTTATTGTTTTTCTTCTTTACCATCACCACATTTTCCAATCAGTCCGGATACTTCACATCTTCAATGAATTGGGCTTTCTGGAGCTTGTCGACCTCCTCTTGAATAGCTTGATTCTCCTCAGGTCTAAATACCCTTCTTCTCTGCTTTACAGGCTTGATCTCCTTATTCACATTGAGCTCATGACATAAGAAGTTTGGATCTATTCCTGGCATGTCTTCATGACTCCACGCAAAAGTTTTCTTTCTGTTTCTCAAGAAAGTTATCAATTCCTGTTTTATTGAAGCATCCAACAATGAACCTATCTGGGTTACTCGTTCTGGGTGCTCGTCGTCCAGAATAACATTTTCTGTAGATTCTACCACCTATCCTTTTACAAGTTGGGATTCATCTTTGGGATCGAGAGTTTCATTCTCTGTATCTTCTTCCACCTGGTAGGTAGTAGTCTTTTTCCTTGATTCTTCAAGTTCCTCTTGCTCGGCAGATGAATAATAGCATTCTCGAGCTACTTTTTGATCACCTTTCACCACTCCCACTCCGAAATTTGTTGGGAATTTTAAACATTGATGTACTGTAGATGGGACTGCTTCGAACTTCTTCAAACCAACTCTTCCCATGATGATGTTGTAGGCTGATTGCACATTCTTATCCATCACAAAGAAGCGTATTCTTTCTGTTCTACAAGCAGTCAAAGTTCCAATGAATATATCCAACTTGATCGTCCCAAGTGGAAAAACTTTCTCGCCAGCAAAACCCAGAAGAGGTCTGTGATAAGGCTCCAATTGAGATAACTTCAAATTTAAACTGTCAAAGCATGAATAGTACATGATATCTGCCGAACTGCCGTTGTCTACCAGCACCCTTGAAATCACTACTTCTTTCATCCTCATTTTGATCACCAAAGGGTCGTCGTGAGGGTAAAGAACACCTGCCAGGTCATTTTTTGAAAAGCCAATAACCAGCTTCTCTTTGTTTACCTTCCTCGGACGATCCTCCTCGGCCAAATTTATTCGCTGAATGTACGAGCAAGCTTGTGCCTCTCTGAGGTAAGCTTTTCTTTCTGCAGTTAGATCTCCTCCTCCTGCATCTCCTCCTGTAATAACATTACAATCAAATGACCCGAAACATATGGAAAATACCTCTCGTTCCGGCTGCCTTGGTTTCTTGGGAAGATCTGGGTCATCCTCGGCATCATCTTCGTGGTCTCTCTTCTTTTTCTCCTTTGCTCGACGAGGAGATCTAGACCTCTCTCTAGTTCGATCATTATTTCTTCTTTCACCTCCCCGATCAACTTATTTTGCTACCTTTCCTCTTCGGATAAGTGTTTCAATCTCATTCTGAAGAGCTATGCAATTTTTAGTCATATGGCCATAATCTTTGTGGAACTCGCAATATTTGTCCCTGTTCCTCGCATCAGGATCTGACCTCAGTTTCTTTGGCCACTTTACTTCCTCACTATTCTTGATTTCTTCCAAGACATGATTAATACCCATTTTCAAGGGAGTATAATTATCGAATTTCTTCAGGACTTACCATGATAACTTATTATTTCTGGAACGCTTGTCGCCACCATTGCCCTTATGCTCTTTATTTTTAGACTTGTCGACGTCCACCTTGGTGTCTTTATCTATACTCTTCTTTGCAGCCATAGCTTCCTCGGCATTCATGATTTTGGCTGCTTTTGCCATCAATTCTGACATAGTTTTAGGCGGATCTTTCGCCAAGGTGTAATACAACTTATTAGGCAACAACCCACTCATCAAGGCGGTGATTGATGTCTTCTCCTCGTAATCTATAACTTCCAGCTTCTCGTTATTGAAACGAGTTATGTAATCTCTAGTACTCTCACCAGAATTTTGTCTAACACTTAGCAAATGTGCTACTCGTTTTACTGGCTTTGCTCCAAAATAGAAATTGCCGATGAACAACTCAGCCAACTGAAAGAAAGTTGAAATCTTACCCCGAGGAAGATTATTGTACCATATCTGGGCAGCTCCAGTAAGAGTTCCTGAGAATGCTCTGCATCTCATCTCGTCGGGGACAGCATAGATATCGGCGGCAGCTTGATATTACTCTATATGAAGGACATGATCTGTCTTTCCATCATATTTAGGGGTCACTACTGGTGCTTTAAACTTTGACGGTGTAGGAAAATTCACAATGGCCTGGACAAAAGGTGTCCCTTGAACAAAAGTTCATTGTAGGGGATTCTTCGCCCTAGCCATTTCTCCCAATCTATCCTCCAATCGCTGAAGGGACCCTTTCCACGATTCATTTCCTTCCTCGGGTCTATTGGTTTGAGCAATAGATCGTTCTGAAGTAGCCTCTTGAGATTTATCTTGACGAGCAATTGGTCGTGATTGTGCTGATCCTTCTCTGAGATCAGATGGTTGTCGAAAACTCCTCGACATGGTCTTAGGTGGACTCCTATTCCTCCTAGGGCCTAATAGGCTGAAAGGAGACACCCTACTCAGTCTTTCTAAAGCACTGGGTCTTTATGGAGAGAGAGTGATGGGTTGATCAGTATCTGTAGCCCTTATTGACGAAGTTCGCCCAGGTTGATAAGAGAAATCACCAGACTCCTCATTACGATATGACTCAGTACGTCTGGATCGGGAAGAAAGTAAATAAATTTTCCTTTGACCACTTCGCTGTCCTGAACGTGCAGGTGCACCGCCATGAAGGGTTTGTATAAGTTGCCTCATTGTGTCTTGCATGGCGGTTTGTCCTTGAGCCAGATTCGTCATAATTCTGGCCAGATCTGGAGGTGCAGAGGGATTTGGAGGATTTCCAGCATTTCCAGCGTTTCGATTGCTAGATTCTGGATTATCCGCCATTGATGATGAATGATTTTTGTTGAAAAACGATAATAACAATCGCTTCCCACAGACGGCGCCAATCTGTTGATGTAAAAAATTATATAGCTCTAATTATTCAATCACAGATAAATAAAATGAGACAAAGATTTTAAAGTGGTTCAGCCTTATATGAATGGCCTACGTCCACTGTTATGTTATTGCTGAGTGTTTTGGGAATTCTCGATTACAAGTTCTATCAAGAAATTACGGTCCCTTTGAATGAGGGTAATACAAGGTATTTATAGCCCTTAGGCTGTACATGAAAGGGTGTTACATTAAATGATACACATATGAAAGGGTAATTCATTTAATGTTCTTCAAACATGCGCGTCAAGATGATAAGCATTCAATGAATGGTTGAACTGTTGATTATCTGGCAATTAATGCTGTGGTCGAGGTGCAGCTCGAACCGCCTTAGTTGCTCATCGTCCAAAAGTTCCTCGGAGTATTGGAGTTCCTCGGAGGGTTGGTGTTCCTCGGAGTGAGTATGTTGGTCGGGGAAATAATCTTCCTCGTTGCTATTGTGCCACGTAGATTGACACGTGTCTTCTTATTATTCGTCCACATCAGCATACTAATTTTGGTGTCAACAGGGAGATTGGAATCTACGTTAATCTTTTATTCCTTCATTATTTCTGCAGGATTTTGAAAGCATCTGAATCTCCATCTCATCGATAACTTTATCATAGTTAAATACTACCTTCTTTTTTTATAAGCTTCATTCTTTTTTTTTTATGATAAAATGAATTTTATAAATAAACCTGCCAAAGGGGCCCGAACTAATAACAAAGAAAACAATAAGCCCATCAACTACATGACTCCGTGCAACTCTTTGATAAAGTTTTGGGGGTGGATTGGGTTTGATGCCCAATTCGATCCCCGACACTGTCACAATAATTTTTAATCAGCAAAAGACACGAACTGCAAATGACGATTAGTCAAGGTGTACGTAAGCTGGTCGGGACACCTCATGGTATGCTACTAAAAAAAAAGATAAAGTCTATAAAAAGAAAGGAAAAGATGTGTTATGATTTTTCTTATACCAAATTAGTACCATACTCAAAAATAAGTATTGAAGTCTATATGGAGCAACTTCATTTTCTTCAAAAGATCTCGAATTTTCCTACCGCCAAATCATTCAAAAGATACAATGTTGGACTAACCTTCAAATTTTTCTACACCCTTCCAACCCTTAGGGGGTTTCCATGACTCTAACAGTACCGTCACCAACTTGGACATTACTCACTAAATCTGTCTTAGAGATAAGAAGACTTCCCATAGGCCCTCGACACCCAGCATTGCAAAAGTTAATGGTAATTAGTCTCTTCCGCCTCCTTACACAGCTAACACTGACTGACCATCAAATGCCTCTTTATCTACAGTCCATCAGTCGTCAATATAGCTTGTCTAACCACGGTCCAAAAAAATAACATGATTTTAGGTAGCGCCATCAATTTTCAAATCTTATTCCATCCAAGAGAAGCAGTTCGGTTCCCGTTCCCCCTCACTACACAGTAAAAGCCCCCTCTCTACCTGACACCCATCTTAGGCCATCTCCCATCCCGACAGGATAGGCTGTAATGCCCCAACCTGAGTTTGGATCACCGTTGGGTCAACCCGCTCCGAGTCAAGGAGTCAAAGGTGGAGAGGGAAAGTCCAATTTTATTATTTAAGAAACATCCTTTTTATTGCACCATTGATTATAGTGAGGAAAAGGGTGACCACTTTAAGTAATTAAATAATTTAAAAGAACTAATTGTAAAAATCATATTTAATCCACAATATCAATCAACTAAGAAATAAATCATGTCCATCCATGTATTATTACAAACCATGGACAAAGGCCCGAATAAAAATGTTTCAAAGTCCCAAATTACTAATATTTCAAAAGATAATTTGCATAAAATGATAGAGCACTAACGACGTTGATTTTCCTCAGGGACTTTGCTCATATCCTTTCCGACATCCCTACTAGAGGTACCTAGAGAGGGGGTAGGGGTGAGGGTTTTAACATAAAAAGCAGGGGGTGGGGGAATGCTCAACAAGGTGGGTAATTCAAAGCTAAATGTTTTCTACAAAAATACTATACATATATCATGTATTTTAATAAATTCAACGTTTAGCAATTTATCTAGTATTAATGCAACTACGATGCAATGCTCCGGAGCGATGATCTCATACTCATACTTAACCATTTCATGCTACCCTTTATCGGTCCTAAAGACTAATTGATCACATTTCATTAGGTTCTCTTACTTATTTAGTTTCGAGCACAACAATTATTCTTTATGTTTTCCATTATCTTTTCTCGAAATCTTCCAATAACCACCACTACAAGAAAAAAACACTACAAAAAAACTACCCTATTATGACACTTTTAAAAATGACAGTTTTAAAAAAATGTCCCTAAAAGCACATTTCTCTCATTTACATGACATATTAATTATAAACTGTCATTATAAGAATATTAATGTAAATGACCTTTTTAAGAGAAGAGCCACATTAAATGGTATGTATTATGACTGTTTTTTTTATAAAAATACAAGTAAGATAACCTATTACGACAGTTTCAATCCAAAATTTGGTCTAAAAATTTTAGGCCGGTGCTCTTTCTCTTCAACTTTTGGTCGAAGACTTTTCCCCAAGACCACCTTCGTTTTCTCCTTCCCCCATTTACTCAGGTACTTTCTCTCTCTCACACACACTCTTCTACCGCCCCATCCTGTTCTGCTATGCCGTATCTCTTTCTTCTCACACCGAAGATTTTGCACCTGAATTCCATTGTCACCGCTTAGGTAAGCTTGCGTTAAATCCATATACCGAATGATTAGAATCCTGACTTGTTGATGTTTTTCCATACCCGACTTTTACTTAGGTAATTTTTCACAAAATGTTTATTTCCCTACCCTAATAAATCTCATGTGATTCTTGCATCGGTACAATTTTCACAATAATCTGAACATGTACCGAACTTGATTTCGGGTTTTCTATGGTGTATACACGAAACTTGGTTGCATAACATAGTCATAATCATTATGCATAGTTGTAGACTATTGGAGTGATTGTAACATAAGATTTGTATTTTATCTCACTCTAAGAGTAAAATGGTTTGGAACTCATTTAGCCTGTATACCTTATGGAATCCCCAAATATAGGTTTGCGATTTTTTGGTGTCTGTGATTTGGCTGATGTGCTTTACTGCCCCTCAAGAGCCTCGGCAGGGGGTATGTGTAAATTTCTTGGTCGAATCCAAGTGTGTGGGATGATCTATAAATAATTTTTTATTGTTGGTTTGTTAGTTTACCACAAAATGTTACTTTCCCTGCCTGATGCGTTCCACTTTATTCTATTAAAATGCAAGAAATCCCCTAAACGGATAAATTGATTGCAATAGCCCCTAATCACAAGGCCCTTTTTACGGACACATGATTGAAATAGTTCAAGCAATTTTTTGCAAATTCAGCAGTTCAGGGATGTATTTTGAAACATAGGTGATAGTTCAGGGGGTTTCTTATAATTTGACCTATAAAATCATATATAATTTAATGTCCTTGAGTTCCTTGATAGAAGGGAGAAGTGTGAAGTTTTCAAAGATTGGCGTTTCTGACTTCTTGATGTTTTTGGTGAACACATGTTATTGACTTAATCAACTTCATACAGAGAATGAAAGAACTACAAGCCGACGAGGCTAAGAAAAAGATGCTTCGATTAAACATAGAAGTTGTTCGATGCTTTGGGTTCCAATATAACTTCATGATTGATGATAATACTAACGCGGATGAGAGGTTTGATTCTAAATTTCTGCTATTTGGAATTTTACACCATTCTATTACAAAATGAAGGACATATGTTGTAGTATATATCATATTGTTCTACTTCACAACCTGATGTATTATTCTTTATCATGTGTAGAGTTTTTGATAGGGATGGTGTTAAATTGGTGGTGGATAAAATTTCATTTGACTTTGTAAAAGGTTCCACTGTTGATTATGTTGAGGAGTTGATCCTCTTTGCATTCCAGGTAAGCACATAATGTCCACACTTTTTTTTTGTGTATCTTATTACCATGTGTCCACATTTTGCGTAAGAAATATTTCCATCGTTGATGTTATTATAAGAGTCGACCTTAAATATATCCATTACTAATTAGCATCCGGGAATATTTCCAGTTCATCAGTTATTGCAAAAGCACTAAATCATAAGATAATAGAGGTTATCAGTTTGTAAGATATTAATATCACTTAGTCCTAGGAGAAAATCAAAGGATATTAGTCATCATTTCTTGGTGAAATTCTGCGGTTTGAAATAGTGAAAGATCATCCCAACTGTGAAAAAAGTTAATGATTAGTCAAACCAAGCTAGAGATATTTGTCATAGGACTTGTAAAACACCCAAACATAATCGAGCTTAATCTCCGTGCAAGTTGATTAATATCATTTATAATTTGTTTGGTCCGATAATCCTCATAATAGCAATGGTTAATCTTTGTGAGCTTGTTTGGTCTTGTATCTTGAAGACTTAGTGTTATTTTGTGTAAAACTAACATCGTCTTTTGGGCATAATATGTGGTGGCAATGAGTTTTCATCGGCTTTCTATTGTGTGACACAAAACTTTGTTATCCTATCTATGTGCTGGTTCGTATGGTTACAGGGTACATGTTAGCTGCAGCTGCAGCCATGAACATAAAAATTTGGAGAACTTGCTTCCATGAAACAAGAACAAATAATTTAGGAAAAAATAGTATTCTTCTTTGTTATGTGTCTGGTATCTTTTGAAATGGTTTTGAGAAATCTTTAGGACTTTAGTAAATTAACATCATTATTTCTTGGGTTCTTCTTATGTTTTCTTGTGCTTTGTGTAGGCTTTATGATAACAGTTTATATTAACTATCCATCAGTCCACACCCTTTGCATGTGCGATGCATAGATGATAAAATAAAAACTATGCAATAATAAAGTAATAAATATAAAGAAATTTATACATTAGAACTGGAATTAGTTGCAAAGTCTTACATCAAAAACATAAGTTCACTATTGTTATTTAAAAGAGATAGATTGCGCAACATCATCTATGGCTGAGAAAGAACACATTTAAATTCTAGATTTTTGAAAAAGACAATACATTTAGATACTCCTACTAAATAATAGAAAACTAAATTTATAGAATAGTTGTATATTAGTTAGTAACATTTTTAAACCTTTTTTGTAGCTCTTCACTTGCTTTATACAATTATGATTGAAAAACTATACTTTATTTTAGTGTTCTTATTAAAGGAAATGCTCACTACATTGTAATGAGAACACTATTATGAAAAAATACAAACTCAATAGACATAGATACACGCTTAGGTATTTGAAATCATATTAGTTGTATATAGTAATGCAAAACTAGATTGTGTTTGATGTAGGAGCAGGAAGTGGTATTCTAGCTATATGGTCATCACAAACCGGTGCTAAGTAGGTGTATGTTGTGGAAGCTACTAAGATGGCGGAACGTGCCTGCTAAGTTGTTAAATAAAATAATCTTGAAGATGCATTTGAAGTGATTGAGCGTTCAATGGAGGATATTACTTTTCCTGAGAAAGGTAACTTTTAGTATGCATCAGGTTCAAACGTTTGGTTTTGCACTATTTTCTATTGTTTTATATCGTAACTTATATGAGGTTTTTGTGTGTTATTAGTTTTTTCCTAGTCTAAGTCTAGAAATTAATTTTGGACAGTTGAATTCATTATCTCAAAGTGGACATCCCTTTCTCTTCTTTCTTAATTATAGTTTTTGTAACTCAACACAATATGACCTAATGGTTAGTTAGTATATCTGTCTATTTTCATTAGGGATATTTTCTTCTTTTTTCATCTTTATTTAATTACACATGTAAACATAAAAAATAAAAAAAAGACGTTTTTCAAATTATCAAAGATAAACTAGAGAAATAGTCTTATCCTTTATTACCAACCAAAGTGTTAACGTAGCCTTACCAATTTTGACGGAGAGATTCCAAATACAAAAATACGATTCAACGTGTCCCAAACCATCTTCGTCAGTTTATTCAGGGTTAAAAACTTCTCAAATAATCCAAGCCTGGCTTAAAAATACATGAAATGACCCGGGGCTGTTAGTCTAATACTTCTCATATCAACATTTTAAAAGTTATTCCCCACCTCTTCTATACGATTCTAGGCATACTTCATTTGATTTGGTGGTGGGAATTTTTTGACACGTCACAATAATCAAATCAAACCCGAGAAATTTTTTGGGTTAACCATTGCATGACACGAAGAACATGACCCTCAAAACACGAATGAGAATTAGGTTTGGGTTAGCGTAAAAAATGACTTACTCGGATTTGGCATGAAAAAAGTTGTTTACCACGTCTTATATAAGTTGTATGATTACTTTTTTTTACTAATATTTTCTTGGTTTTAATAATTTTTAATTTATGGAGGACCTATGGGGTTTATCTCAGTAGAGGAGAAATGAGTCACTAGTTTTATACTTATGTTTCACAGTCAGTTGAGAGAATTGACGGAGCCGTTTTTATGAATATTCAGTACGAGTCCCTTCCTTTGTAATGTTGTTTCTGCAAGTCTATTGGTCATTGTTTTAACAAATGTAAGAAGATTGAAAAGGAGGTGGCCAAACCTCTTTCTAATGTGTTAAACATTATCCCATCAAAGAATAACAAAACACACTGTTTGGTGACAGTGCTCGTACCAATAATGCATGTGACAATGTTGCCAAGCCATGTTCAAATGAGTTGAATAATGTCCCCAACAATGTTGTTTGCCCTTGTGACTCTCACTTGGTCAATGAGAAAACCCGAATTTATTTATAGTGGTGATAGGAGTTTGAAGGGAGACAACTGAAAATTTCGATTGCCAGAAGTGACCGCGCCCTCACCGGAGAACCAGTTGCCTAAATTGACATATATAGGTTTTATTTGGGGTGAAAATGAGATTATAGAGAGGACAACATAATATTTAAACCAAAAGACTTATGAGGTACCAAAGTAATTTGTGTGAAGTGATCGTTTCTTATTCGGACACCCGTTTTAGTAAATTGAATACAATATGCTCGTGTTAGGATTAAAAATTATCTTTAGGGGGCAAATATTGAAAACAACAATGGAGTGTCGTATATAGAGAGACACATACACCCCAAAAGATACAAAATAAACTTTTAGGAGGTGACCGTGTCCTCATCAGACACTTGATTTTATATATTCCCTAGTATACTCTTTCTTTGAAGTTGAAATGGGATAATGAGATGAAAACTTGTGAACAAAAGTAAAAGGCTTGGAAAGAGGCAAGAGTATACTAGTGATGTTAGTGATTGTAAATTATACTAGTGATGTTGGTGATTGGAAAGCGGCAAGAGTATACTAGTGATTTTAGAAAACTGAATTAATGTTGGTAATTATAAAGTCCATTAATTTATCATGTTGTTGCCCACACATGACCACACATTTCACTAGAGATGATCTCACCTGCATCTCCTTGTGGGTTAAAGTGATCTCTCTTCCCTAAAGAGAAAAATTAGAGTTAGGTATCCGATGATGAAATGATTATCTTATGAGTTGTTACTAAATATTTTAAATATAAGTTGTGTTTAAAATCCCATGGAACAGTGGAATTGCTTCCCTGTATTGATTTTAGTACTGAAGTTTAACGCCTAATCATTTTGGGTATCATGATCACACAGTTGGCTACAGGAGCATTATGCCCTTAATCCATGCTCACACAATTATAAACAAGAGCAGTAAGCCCTCATACAGTTATAATCCATCAGTATATTTTGGATTAGATATATTCATGTCCATGAGTTTTACAGAAGCTCTCCAATTTCTAGTGCTACTTTTTACATAAGCTTTCCAATTTCTAATGCTATGATTTTCACCATTTTAAAAATTGTGACTTATTACCATTATTTATCTAAATGATGCAAGTATGCCACTATGACTTGAAATTGGAAAACACATTAGTGGATGGTTTCCCATCTCCTCGGCCGAAGATTTATGATTTTAAGTATTCGAAGGTAGAGGGAGAGTTCATTGTTCTTAGTCCCATTTCCTTGTGATTGCATTCTTGTGCTCCTGTATGGTAATGCATATCTTTTGTCCGGTTCTGAGATCCCCATAGGTTCTTTGTATGAAATTAATATACACATTCAATATCCAAGATTCGACAACTATTTTCTAGGATCCCTCTCCAACGAGCGAGATATGATTCCTTTAGATAGAATGAGATCGGAATATTTCAATGCTTTTAATTTTAACTTTTTGAGGAGACTTTCTTAAAGAGAAACTTCTTTGGAGGAGAAACTTATTTTAGAAACTTCTTCAAAAGAGATATTAAATTTGGTGTCATATGGATGAGTGAATAGGTGGTGATTGAGAGAATTTAGATTCTACAGTGAAAGATCTCATTACGATTTGAAGAAACCATAGTGAAATCCTCAATAATACAAAATGTTTCATCTTCTGAAAGTTCTTGTGTAGATTTTAATTTATTATGAAATATGTTTGGTGTCATATAGGTACAAATAGATGGAGGCATGTGTAACTCCTTATCCCGAGATTGTCAGTCGAGATAAAATTGCAGGATGGGAATTGAATCCATTTCTGGAGAGACTCAATGATTTTCCTCCAAGAATAGCTAGCGAATTCGTTTCTAGTATCTATGTTGAGTCATACCAAGAGGACATTAAATTATGGTAGAAGCATTTGTAATCTTATAATAATCTCAATAAGATCATTGACTCTGGGAGTTATTGCAATATCATGGATATAAATGCTGGTGTAGGAAGTTTCCCTGCCTTGCTCGAGTCTCCCAAGTCGTGGGTCATGAGTTTTATGCCAACTATAGCTGAGAAAGTCACTTTAGGTGTTATCTACGAGAGAGGCATGATAGGCATATATCACGATTGGTAACTTTCTTTAACATTCTTAGTATGCTTGGTCATTGTTCTACTTCGATCGGCTCTTATCTGTGTCTGGAGAATCACTTGCTCAGAATGGATTTACTTTTATTTTTATGCGCTCACGCACATGCGCGCGCGCGCGCACACACACACAAAGATATATTATTTTGGGGATTGGAGATCAGGGATAGGAATTACATTATACTACTGTTTTGTATTTTTTTGGGGTATCAAGCTTCTAATCTGGGGCGGAGTTCCCTTAAAGAAGGTGGGTGATGCTCCTTTATTCTTTTGACCATTAATTATAGAAACATGATTGAAGGAGTAACCTTGTACATATATGTATATGGTTTGTAATTCATAATGTACACGGGTGAAACCAATGGTGCTTTTTATTTCGTCAGTGCGACAGTGGAAGTTAGAGTTGTAAGTTGAGTTCTTCCTCACCCTCTGATTCCTGCATTTTATTCTCAGAATCACTAGATAAATCTTCATCGGGTATTTTATAACCTCCATTTTTGATATCGAATGAACCCTTATGTTCTTTATCCCTTCCTACTCTTGATACTTCAAAACTATTTTGAGCTCCATCTTCATCATTGTTGCTCCTGGAATCATAACTGGCCACTTTTAATCCTCTCGAGCCCATGTCCTTCTCATCATCACCAGAAATTCGTACCTCAATAAGCTGTATGACTTCAGTTTCGAAACCACTAAATTTCTTGCGACCATATTATGGAACTTCAAAATCGTATTACTAAATATGGTGGAATTGGATTTAAAGATATTACCAGTAGAAATACTGATAGTATTGGCCTTGACAATGTCTCCCCATGGAGAACGGGAGAGATTAAAGTATAAAGTGTTGGGTTCTCACTAAGTTATAAGATATTTCTTCTTGGTCATTTGTCGACATTGCATTTATTTGTGAGAATGTGGTCAGTAGTATGAATAAGAGCAGAGAGCATGACTTTTTTGGATTTAAAAATTCAAGTCCTTTATTTCTTGCATCGAAAAAATGAAATCTTACAAAATTATTCCCTAGATGAATTGGTCAACATTGTTAAAGACACTGTAGATGAGTGCTAGGACTTCAACTTTCCTCTCTTAAGGTTCATAATATTTGCTTCATTTCGTTGATTATAGAATAATGTTTTATAGCACTAAAGATGAACTTGATAATTAGCCAGTTTGAAAATTGAGAATTGTCAATGTACCTCTATTTAAATCATGTTATGTTCATTGATATGAATTCATATCACGTCTCAGTAAAAAAAAAATCGTCTCTTTTATCCCTATCCAAATAGTTTGATCTTAATGCAACTAGAACTCCACTTTTCCAAATGAAATCCTTATTGTTGATTTGGATATTGGTGTTTATAACTCTTATCCGTGATACCCCTGTTACACACCTTTGTCTCCGTGTCACCAAATATCGTAGTTAGTAAAACTTATTTCTCTTTTCCCATTTCATTAACTTATAATTTAAGATTTAGTTACACACACGCACACATAACTATTGAATTACCTGCTGCTACAGGGTTGTGCTCTATTTCTTGCTGCTTATCCTTTTTATTTTCACATTATGGTTTATATTTTATTTGTTTGTTTCTATCGAACATGTATTGTATTCTTTGTTTGATGAATAAGTTTAGTCTGATCACTTTTCATAGAGATGATAGTGGGGCTGAATTGAAATGGGCCCCCATTATATTAGTTTCTCGGTTGCAGAGACTTACAGGTGTGCTTCGTAGTGCCATCTTTTGGGAACACGAGTTTTGTGTCCTGTCAAGATGACATTCTGGTTTGACATCTTCAAAATAAGTTTTTCGTAGTTCTCCTTCTAATCACACTTCTACTTGACGTTATATTTTGTCTATTTTCAAGAACCCTCCTGAATTATGACGTTAATTGGAAATATTTCCCAAAATTATCATTTATAATTTCATGTAACTAATGTTATGTTTGGTTAATGAGAAAAAGGCAAAGATTGTATTCCAATATACAGTTTGTTTTTTCTTCTAAGTCTTATAGTGATGTTTTGACCGTATGTTGTAAATTTTGTAAGTCTGTTATTAGCTTACGACTTTTATTTCTATGCATGTGTCAAGTTTTGGAAACTATCGACCGAGGAAGGATACAACATAGATATATTAATGGGATTGCAACATACTTGAATGAGGGAAGTATTGTAATATTTTTGTTTAATATAAAAGTAATGGCAACTATATTGATTTATTTTAGTTTTTACATAAATATAGTATTTACTAAATTTGTTTGGAATTCAATTTCAGTTTATTTTGTTATTGAAGTTTCAGGGCTACACGTTGGATGAAATTGAAGTATTTTGGGATTATTACGAGGGCACTTTAATCGAGCTTCCTATGCAATTTCCTAAGTTTAAGAACTAATAGTAGTATTTCGTTGTGTAAAATTTCTTCTTATAAGTTGTCCCACTATTTATGTTGTCTTGAGTAAATTATGCATAACAAAGTTATTGCTCATATGGACACAATCACATAGTTGGATTGCATAAATTTATTTTATTTGAGTTCATTTGTAATGTATATTTATGACTTTAAAAAATAATGTTGAATATAGTGCCATCTTTTATGTCTATGTTCTTGGGTTTGAATATTGTTGTCGTGGAAGTATTTTTTATTTCTTAAACATGGTGGATAGTCCAATAAACAAAGAAAACTATGCCCAATTTTTTTTAAATTGATACTTTGTTTATTTGAGGCACAATGTGAATTCGGTTGTATATTTCATGTTAAATGTGAATTTGTTTGATGAATTTACACTATTTGAATGATGCTGGACTATTTGTTGTTTGTTAAGTTGGGTGAATATTCCTATAAACAAGGGAGATTATGATCAATTTTGTTAAATTACACTTTGTTTTGTTGAGGAGAAAAAAAATTTCGTTTCGCAATCACATACTTTGAAAAAAAATTCAATTTTGTGATTACGTATTTTGGAACTTTTCGTCGTACCTTTAGGCACGGGAATTCCTCTAGTATATATATATATATATGTATGTATGTAACTGTATGTATTTATATGTATACCTTTAGTCATATTATCTTTGTACACATGCTTTCCATTTTAATCTTTGTCTTGATGTGAATTTAAAGCGTTGGTGGTATCGAAAGGAGGAAGAATTTCAAGTTCAAACTGGGAGAATGTTAAGGTACGATAATGGTAATGAATTTACATTACTGACTTATATCTTAAATCCTAATATAATTATTATCTTCAACGTATCATTCTATAATGGCCTCTACAATTGGGGAATGTTGAATGTGAGTTTTACATATTAAAGTTCATGAGAGATCTAATGGGGAATTTGTCTCAAATACAAAACTAAAGGTAATAAATATTTATTTCATAATATTTTGTTTCCCTACTAATTAGCTTTATAAGGAAAAAAATGAGTACAACTTGTGTTATTTGATTTGTTAGATGAAGGAGTTGGCTGAAAAAGCGACCTATGAAAATCATGAGATAGATGTTCAGCATGAGCTCATCGATTTCATTGAAGATTATTTTTAGTGATCTTTAGTTGTGGACAATTTTGGCATATTCTTTCAGGTACCTTTTTTTCTTCAATCTAATTAATTACTTTGTGATGATGTTAATAATGTTTAATATAGAGAATTAAAATACAATATTTGAAAATATAACAGAAATTGTAATTAATATTATCAAAACACTATAAAAATATGATGTCAACAATAATGTTGTTAGTGAATGGACGGGGTGAGATTTATATTATTGTTATTGTTAATGATGTTGAATGCCCAAGGTGGGCTTTATATTGTTGATGGTAAATACTCGGGGTGGGTTTTATATTGTTGATGGTAAATGCCCGAGGTGGGATTTATTTTGTTGATGGTGAATGCCCGGTTTGGGCTTTATATTGTTGTTGGTTAAACATGTTATGTTTAATTTTTAATTATTAAAAAAATAAAGAAAACTTTACCAAAATTTTCACTACACCTTCCCCATTTATCTCTTCCCTGCATTAAAAAAGAATAAAGTAAAAATTAACTTTGAGATTATAGAAATGTTTTGTGATGCCCGTGGTGGCTTTTATATTGTTGTTGATTGTGAATCCCCAAGGTGGTCCTTATATTGTTATTATTGATAGTTAATGTTCATGGTGGTATTTGTATTTTTATTATTGTTGACAATGCATGTCTGTGGTTGGATTTATACTTTTGTTATTGTTGATGATGTTGAATACCCGAGGTGGGATTTATATTGGTGTGGTTGGTTAAACATGTCATGTTTAATTTTGGATTATTAAAAAAATAGTGGAAACTCTATCGAAATTTTCCTAAAACATTCCCCATTTATCTCTCCCACGTCTTAATAAAGAATGAAGTAAAAATTAAGTTTAAAATTATGCAAATGTTTATTTTTTAATGTTCGATATTATATTAAAATGTCATTATTGTTTGAGCTATATTCTTTATATGGTTAATCTGTTTTAATTGTTAACTGCTATTTGTTTCCTTCTTTTGTTCAGATACGGATCCCGTTGTTGCCTATTGCGTATCCGATGTAGCTGTTGCTAAATTGGGTTTTCATGCTACATGAATGGAGTTGATGCTGCAGTTTAATTTGCTAGTTTTTATGTCTATAGTCATTTTAGATATGTTTTTGTTTGTGAGTTTTTCAGAAGTCAATTCGGAAACTGTTGGTGTATATATATATATTTTTTTTAATTTCAAATATTAATGATATTTTTTGTACTTATTGTTTAAGTTATATTTGTACTTGGAATTTGCTACTTTGAGTATTAAAATTTGTTCTTTGAATTGACAAATCGTAATTTTATGCATTAGATGTATGTGATATTTGAATAGTGTAATAGAAGTCAATGCAAAAAAAAGAAAGGAAAAAAAACTTTAATGACGCTTTACAGTTCACATATAAAAATGGGCATTTTTATGACTGTTTTATGTATGCTGTCATTATAATTAACAAAGTAACTGTCGTAATAGGTACCTTTTATGACGGTTGGTACAAAAAATTATCGTAATACGATGGTTTTTTATGACGGTTTTGCTAACACCAATTTTATTATGACACACCACATTATTGTTAATGACGGTTTGTATGAAAAACTGTCGTAATAGGATGGTTGTTATGACGTTTTTGTCAACACTGATTTTATTATGACACACAACATTACGACGATTTTTAAATCTTTAAAAACCGTCATAAATAACCCTTTATAACCCTTTTTCCCCGTCATAAAAATGTCTATTTCTAGCTGTAAAAGTCTATTTATGACATTTTTTAAGTATCATAAAATGCATTTTATGACATTTTATTTTTCAATAAAAAGCATCATAAGTTTGGTGTCATAATTGATACCCATAAAAATTGTCATTTTAGGTTAACAGTTATATATGACCTTTTTTTCTTCTTCAAAACAGTCACATCTACTAGAAAAAGAGTGATAATATAGTCTATAAGATGTCATATTTGTTATATAAAGCGTCATAATAGATAATTTTTATGTATTTAAAAAGGTCATATAAAATATTTCATCACATGGAAGTTTAATATAAAACGTCATAAAATAAACATATAATAAAAAAAATTAATAACCTACATCAATGTCATAGTTGACAAATAAATTTAAACACAAATCAAATTTCATTGCAACCTAAAAACAGCCTTAAATTTTTTTGTATTCGAAGTTACATACATCTAAAATGCACCAAACTAAGCCATTTGTCTATATAAAAAATAGTGGAACACAAATAGATATAGCCACCATCTACATCAATCACAAAAAAATGACCTATAATACATGTATTATAGCTAGATATATCTACAATGTATATCAATGTCTCCAAAAAATATACATCCAAATATCAACCATAAATTTGTCACTCTTCCTTTAATTTTTGCAAAATAGTCGACACATCAAAAGCTCTCCAAATTGTGTAATATAAGCCCAAATAAATTCAATAAACTTATGTTGATGGATTACTCGATACACTACCCTGAGTTATCATCCACTTAAACTACAAAAAAGAAAAATAGAAATGAAATATCATTCATGATTTTAATAAATTAAACAAGAAAAATACACATTAAAAGGAATACACTGTAATTAACAGCTTAAAAAAAAATGTATGTTGCACTTAACAAGGTGTTATCATTTTTCTCTTATTTAAGATTTCGTATTTTTCTCTTATGTTAATTTTACTATGGATGAAACATCCAAGATGTGTCCAACTTGTGTCAGTCAAAAAACCACCACTGACCAACTATTGTGCAAAATTAACATGGCTCCTCAAGTTATTAGAGTCAATAATGAAGCAAAAATCATGTTAATTGCAAATATACCTTCCAATATGGGGACTCAAAAGCAAAAAAATAGCTTCTTTAAATTTCTCCTTGTAACGAAGAAGTGCGGGACCTCTATAACTGATCACTACTGAGAATACTCTTAACTGATAATCAATTGATGTTTCAGGAGCTGGAGAAACTGTATGTTTCGCCTAGGGAAAAAATGACTTCCATTACAACAGAGAAGATGAAAGAAAAAGCAATGGATTGGAAACCATTATGGGAAAAACCTTGCTCAAAACAAGCATCAAAAGTTCCACTTCCTCCCAAACCTGTAAAAGGTGTTCCTTTTAAAAAATATATAATGGATAAAAAATCGATTAAACAACTGCCTTTTTTGGATTCGAGTGAACACGAGCACAACAAAACATCGAACCTCTGCAACTACCTAGGAAGAATATTTGTGACACACCCCAAACCATAATTGATTTAACCAAACCATAACCACGAGTCTTAATTATAGAGTCATCAGCATAAATCCATACAACTAAAAACTTTTTATAACATTAAAGTACTTATGCTTACACAAACTTTCTTGGAGGATAAGTTACTTAATTACATCATTTACGTTTAAACAAAATTATTGTTTGAACCATTCCTGGATAACATAACCCGACCTCCTAGATTTGACAGTGATATCACGTTACTTTAAAAACATAAACATAGGAACCATGAGAAAAATAGCTTAGTGAATGCATCACTACCACATTATTGCATAAAATTAAATGCAATAAATCATGTCCATATAATTATGTATTAATTTATCCGGATCATTCATAATGAATGACCTAACTTTCTGAATCATGATTCGCATATCATGTCTGTAATAGACAGTTCTCTCCCATTCCTGGTCGAGGAATAACCCCTTTTCATTAATAGACAAATCTTCCCTATTATGGGTCGAGGATTAACCTCCCATTTCAGTAAATCAACATAAAAAATTTCATATTCATTATATTCTGATCATATCAATAACAATATATAAATATCTCTTTCTAGTGAGTACACTCGCCTTAGATTGTCAACTACGTATTTGCGTTTCCTTCAGCTGGAGCTGAACTGGGTTGATTAGACCTTACACCTGCCAATCCAACTAAATCAGTACTGAATCTTAATCGTAAGTATTATCTTAATATATTTATGTAACTTTCAATGACTATACAACAACAATATAATTCTACGTAAGTCACATTGCATGAAACATGAGTAAAGAAGAAACAATGGTATATACGTTGATAAAGTTATGAACATTCAACCGTATCAAAGACCTCATAAGGAATTTATAACTAACACCAAGTATACTTCTCAATGTATATACACATGAAACATACGTTGATAAAGTTATGAACATTCAATCGAATCAAATACCTCATAAGGAATTTATAACTAACACCAAGAAAACATAAAAGTATACTTCTAAATGTATATACACATGAAACATGTACTCAAAATACCCTTTGGAACTAGGAGATACAAACATTCATTCATGGGGTATCCAACATGGCCTCAATTTACTATCCTCTATACTTAACCATCCTATATTCATAAATTGTACAAATACAAGTGCCCAATTTTTTTAATATGGAAAAAAATCTACATATACTTTCCATTATAAGTGACGGTATGATTTTTCAATCTTCCTAGAGCAAGTTATTACCATTTCTTTACAACATAATAAATCTGCCTTACAAGTTCCTCTATTGTTCCTTCAACTTCAAAGAATTTTCATAATTTTTTTACATCATAACAAAATAATATTTTTTCTTTACAAGCTCCTCTAGAGTTCATTTGCTATGTCAAAGGCTTTACCAAACTCGGGGCATATCGAAATGAAATATACAAACATCAACTATGTACCAACTTGCAACCATCACTAAGGCTTAACCACATGGAGTTAAATTTTAATTTTTGGATATGATATGAATATATGAATCTAGTTTTATATCTAATTAGAATTTCTCAATTCTAGTAAGCACACAAAAATATATGTAAGTTTGAGTACAAGGGGTTTCAATATAAAACAATATGGCCTACAAACACCACTTATCTCACGTATGCACCAATACTTATTATCACAAAGGAGGATAGAATTTTAATCACTAATTCATGATTTATATTCTTTAAAATAAGTATAATCCAAGATTAAAACAATATTAACACCTAATTATACCTTGGAAACACCTTAAGAATTTTCTTGGAATTTTTCCTAGCCTTTCTTGGAATTGTTTCTTCCTTAAACTTCTACTTTCTCTTTCCTCAAGCTAAAAATCCTCAAAATAGAACCAAGGGCCAAATTTACTGAAGCAATACGTTAAATGGATGAGGCTTGAGTCGGAAAATGCATCCCTCCTTTCCATCCAATCAAATTAAACCATTTGGTTAACTAAAAGACAAATAACCACTTAAAGGGAATGGACAAATTTACCCTTCTTCGTAAATTCGACATATCTTCTCACTCTGACATCCGTTTGATGCACTGTTTATTGTGTCATAAAGATAACGTATATACCTACAAATATATAGTTTTGACCTTGAGTAAGTTATTATTTTATGACGGTCAAAACTAGTCTCCAACATGAACCTTACTACCGAAAACTTCAAAATTTTATGTGTGTACAGAATTTGAATTTCACTATTTTTTAACATAGGGTTGGACTAAATATAATATCATAACATTATATATATGTATATATATATATATATATATATCGCATTATCCATATCACATAAGTTAAGCATGATTCAAATAGACTTTATCATAATTATATCCGGGTTGTAACAACTTCCCCCTCTTAGAAAATTTCGTCCTCGAAATTTAATATAAAGATCACTTACCAAACAATTGGGGATACTGTGTCTTCATACTATCCTCTGTTTTCCAAGTTTCTTCTTTAATTTCATGGCTCATCCACATAACTTTAACTTAGGGAATAACTTTATTCCTCAATAATTGCTCCTTACGATCAAGAATTTCCACCGGTTCCTCGATGTATGACAAATCTTCTTTCAGTTCCCTAGGATTAGTTTTCAATTGATGAGATGGATCCGCCAAATACTAATGAAGCATCGATACGTGGAACATACCATGTAAACGAGACAACTCTGGAGGTAATGTTAATCTATATGCTAGGGTCTCAATTCTTTCCAACACTTTATATGATCCAATGTAACTTGGACTTAGTTTCCCATTTTTTCAAGATCTCATGACGCCTTTCCACGATGAAATACGTAGGAATACAAAATATCCCTTTTGAAATTATAATGGACACTTCCTCTTATCAGCATAAATTTCCTACCCTTCTTGCGCTATCTTTATCCATTCCTGAATCATTTTAATATTTTCGGTTGTCATATCTATTAATTTAGGACCTAAGATTTTCCTTTCACCTACTTCACCCCAACATAATGGCATTCTACATCTCCTCCCATGTAAAGCGTCATAAAGAGCCATACTAATGGTGGATTAATAACTATTATTATACGTGAATTTCATCAATGGAAAATGATCATCCCAACTACTTTTGAAGTCAAATACACATGCTCGTAACATGTCTTCTAATATTTGAATCGTCCTTTCTGATTGCCCATCGATTTGTGGACAAAATGCAATACTGAACTTCAAACTTGTTCCCAGGGCATTCTATAAACGAGGCCAAAACATAGAAGTGAACGTTGGATAACTATCCGATACTATTAACACTAGTTCCCCATGTAAATGGATAATCTTATCAACATACAAAAGTGCATATTTGTCAACATTGTAGGTCGTCTTAACTGGAAGAAAATGAGTTGACTTTGTTAATCGGTCTATAATCACCCAAATGGAATCATACCCTTTTGGTGATCGTGGTAATTCTACAACAAAATCCATTGTTATATGTTCCCACTTCCATTTTGGAATAGGCAATGACCGTAATAATCATGTCATCTTCTAATGCTCCACCTTCACTTTCTGGCATACTAAACATTTAGCTACAAATTTTGTAATCTCACGTTTCATATTGTTCCACCAGTAGTACTCTTTCAAAGCTTTATACATTTTGGTACCTCGAGGATGAATAGAATAAATAGAACTATGTGCCTCCTCTAATATATCATTCCTTAAAGATGGATCATTTGGTACACAAATAATATATTTATAACGCAGTGATTCATCATTCTTAATCTCAAAGTCACTCTCTTTACCATCACAAACTTCCCGTTTCTTCTTCTCAAGGAATGCATTGTTGATCCGCAATTTTCGTATGCATTTTTCCAGTAAAGGTCTCACCTTTACATGTGTTAATAATCCTTCCTTTTTGAAAATCATGTAGGAATTTTAGAAATCTGATGGGGGTTTACTTGTTGAGGATTTCCCCTTTATAGGAGTGTGAAATTTGGTGAATTAGATGCTAATCGCGAAATAAAAATGGGGCTTTTATGAATCTATAATTCTAGATTTATGTTAATATGATTCAAAGGAAAATTTAGGAGTAGTTGAATTTATTTGATGATTAGAAGGATTTGACCGCTAAATTATGTTAAGAAATGTTCTAGAGTGACTTAGAGTGGTTAGAAACGTTGTACTTGGTTTGGAATGGGTTCAGGTTGATATTGATGAGGAGAAAATGTAGAAAAATGAACTTTGAAGATGAATTGGGCAACTGCAGAATTTTCGTTAAAAGTCCAGCCCAGGTCATTCGAACGACCTCGTTCGAATGAGACTTCTAACGAATTTCTAGTGGGCCTTTTAACGAGTTTGTTAGTTCGTTCGAAGTGTGGGGACCTTCGTTCTAATGACACTCGTTTGAATGACCTCATTCGAACGAGATTCCCTAGGTCTTTTAACGAGATTCCATAATGACTTTTGAGGCCCGATTTTGTTTCGAACGTCCCGTAGGTTAATTTATGTGAGTGTGTTAGACCTGTTTGGATGTCGAGTAACTTAAAATTTATAATTATTAGTGAGCGGAGAATATGTCGACCCTCGGATGGTATGAAAATTTATAGAATTTGAGAGATGCGAAAATATAAGGGAGAATATATATATATTTACGAATAAGTATGAGGTATAATAGGGGATGTTATGCGTACTACGAATATTAGGCTTCGGGAAAGCCAATGAATTTATATAAGTGGTGTGTATGCTTACTTCTCTACATATTATGTATATGACATACCTAGCTACTGGCTATCGAACGGAGATTAGCGCATTGTGGATGACCGAATCTTTTGTGCCTTCGAGGGATATAGAGTCGTACCACTAGAGCATGGAACCTAGATATGGGCTATCCGTGAGAATGATAGTGATGACGATCGTATGGATGCATAGGTATGTGTGTAGCCCATCGACTTGGGACTATGTTTGCCTCCAATAGGTGTTTGTGTTTTTATTGGTTCTCGAGCAATTGAACTAGTTGTCCTCTATGCGTGAGCGTTGCAATGGGACTAGATAGCCGAGTATGCGTAGCACTAAGGATTTCTCAACGAGGGGCGCGATATTGATATATTTATATATAAATTGATAAGTATACATAAAGAGAATAATGCGTGTATACCGAAATCTTGTTTGGTGTCTTATGTTGATGACTCTATTTTTAGATATGTGCTTATGGTATTATCAGTTGGGCAATTAGAAAAATATGTGAACAAACTAAAGTAATTTCTAAACCTAAATCGAAACCTTAAGTACATCGGCTTGGAATTATTTAGGGAGACTTTCCAACATCATAGTATGTACTTTGTAGCTAGTCGGTGTATCATGACTAGTATGGGTAGTTGGGCTCGTTAGGCTTGCATATTAGATCGAGGGGTGAGTATCTCAAGTGAGTACGCTAAGTTAACTTGAATAATAATTGTGCTAATTGAATCAATTTAAGCACTTGCTATTTTAAACTGTTTTCAACTCGTGCACTGACCCGCTTTTCTGTATATCCTTCTATTGTTCCATTATTTTAGGTGCCTAGCCATAGGGACACCAGCCTTAGGAGACTCTATTCAGTTGCCATGTTGTAGCTACGGTGGAAGCTGCAGGATAATTGCAAGTAGACGACTCAGCCTATTCTTGCTTTTTCAGTTATTTTTTATGTTGTACATGTCATTCTTTCTCCTATTTACATTAAGAGATTTAGTTGTTTTAAATTCTCTCTTAGATTGGATTTCCTTTTATTGGATTTATTGTATGGGATTGTATCTGGACGTGTTTTACTCCAGTCATTTATTTTACTTCAGTTAGAATTTATTTATATTACTGTGATGCATGGCATTTGTTGGTATACTTTTTGATATTGGTTAGTAACAAGATAAAATTTGGACATCAACCTTATTAAATACTAGGAAGTTGGTATTATTAAATTAAAATTTGAGTTTCGACAGTGATGCATTAACTTGACAACCTTGATATTCTACAATTAATTAATTAAGGATTAATCACCCGGTAATTAATTAGGTGGGGTGTCACAAGTGGTTTCAGAGCATTAGGTTCTAGTGTCGTTAGGATCTGTACGGATTATTATGTTTCCACGATGCGTCCTTTAATATAGAGCCCTATATTTTAGTATTGTTGTACTCTTCATACGTTTTACGTACTTCTGCTACAATGTTATGTATGGACGGTGGTTTTATAAAATTCATTGGAATTTTAGATGTCCCTTATGGGGGAGAGAAACGCTAACATTGTTGAAGAAGTAAATGCGGGACAAGCCCAACAAATACCGCAGGTACACCAAGAATGAGAGGAATCACTGAGATTGCGAACATCATGGCAAAAGAATTGACTACCGCAATATTGTAGTACAAAAATCGCAGTGTGCAACTTGCAAAGGAAAAAGAACAAGAGAAGTTTATCAATATGAAATTTCGAGGAATAATAACAAAGGGAAAATACCGTTGCAACATCGATAAGATCCTCAGATACAACAAGACCAAAACAACAATGAGAACCGTGGGAAGAGACAAACCCGCCTGGTCCAACAAGGCCGAGGACAGAGGCTGTCACAAAGAGGTGTTTTAAGTGTGGAAGAAATGGCCACAAATGCCAAGTTTCCCCGAAAAGAGATGGAGGAAAACCACAGCTGATTCAACATGGCCAACGAGACCATCAGGGCCAGCAGAGCAAAAACGATGTGGGTAAGTGTTTTATATGCCGTGAACGGGGTCACTACCGTCAAAATTTCCCTAGCAAGGGTAGGATCTTGCAATAATAAATTGATGTTCACCCGACACCACAGAATACCCAAATATGGGAAACATGGATAATCACCCTAGTAACACAGACTTCACAATAGCAACTGGTAGTACAGTATGGACGTATCTATAATGCTTGATATGTATTTATGACAATGATCCCGTATCTATAACCCACGTTTTGATGTACGATACTTTATCATTTGTAGTGTTTCCATTTAGTTATGAGGAAAATTTTGAATAACCTATGTGCATTACAGCTTAGTTGTACTACATAAGAATCATGAGCGTAAAATGTCTTATAATCCCGATTATGAACTGGATCATTCAAGTTTGTGTGATAATAGACCATTAAAATAATATTAGGTGTCTATTAGTCTTGGACATGAAACAATTCTTGCTAATTTTCATCCGAGAGGAAAATTAAATCCTATAGAGACTTGTGAAGTATGTCGTCGGGTAATACCAAATCCTTGTGAGTAGAAATGTTTACTATAGTGATTAAAAAAAATGAAATATCTCTGGGCATGGGAATAATTTTGTGGCCAATTTGAAGAGCCTAACGCCAAATTAGTAGGAGTAATGTGTTGAATATCTTTTTCGTAACACGAGAATATATGCGCTATTGTTAGCAAGAAGCAAGGATGTGGGGTACGAAATAAATAATAAGGGCCACAACTTTTGTTGACCGAAAATGTTAGTTATAGTGTATCGGGGGGTTCCTTGTTTGGATTTCTCTTTGCGAGACATCCTACGCATGAAACCTAGAGAACGTCAGGAGCTGGGGACGGTTGGTCTTTAGCACGTGAGTTTAGTACCCTGGTTATCATCCGTAAGGGAAATCGCAACCCTAAATTTAATTTTATTTCCTATGCACGGTCAGCAGAACGATATGATATGACGTAAGAAGTGATATCAAATGTTTTACATCAAGAATAAATCAATTTGATAAGGGAAGATGATAACGTCACGATGCGAAATAAGTATTCATTGCCTTGAATCGATGACTTATTTAATTAGTTGAGGGGAACTACCTTTCCCTCAAAGATTGGCTTTGGATCAGGATACCATAAGCTGTGTATCAGGGAGTAGCGGATGTTAAAGACTACTTCTTGATGAGAAATAGGTGCTATGAGTTCAAAGTCATGCCGTTTGGGCTGATAATTGCTCCAGCCGTATTCATTGACCTGACGAACTGAGTGTTCAGAGAGTTCTTGGACCAGTTCGTTATCGTATTCATAGATGACATTCTGGTTTACTCATAGATCAAGGAGGACCATGCCAAGCACTTGAGGCAAATTTTCCAGACACTGCGCCAGTATGAGTTGTACGCAAAATACAAGAAATGTGGGTTTTGGCTGAAGGAGGTACAATTCTTGGGGCATATCATCTCCGATAGAGGAATATCCGTGGATCCGGGGAAGGTTTCAGTGGTGAGGGAGTGGGGACAACCCACGACACCAATCAAGATATGCAGTTTCTTGGGTTTAGACGGATACTACATGAGGTTCATTCGATATTTTTCAAAGATAGTGGGTCCGTTGACGCACTTGACTAAAAAAGGGGTGCCATTTATCTTGAGTGATGCCTGCCAGTTAGCCTTCGATAAGTTGAAAGATAAGTTAACCTCAGGACCATTTCTAGCATTACCTAGGCCGGGAGTGGAGTATCTAGTCTATACTGATGCGTCTTTATTAGGACTTGGAGGTGTACTTCAGCAGGAGGATCATGCTATTGCTTATTCCTCACGTAAGCTTATGCCGCACGAGAGGAAATACACCACCCACGTCTTAGAGTTAGCAGCAGTTGTGTTTGCACTTCAAATTTGGAGACACAACCTCCTAGGGGAGAAATTTTGCTTATTCCCTGACCACAAATCACTACAGTACCTCTTCACACATAAGGAGTTAAATATGCATCAACGTCGGTGGCTTGAGTTTGTGAAGCTATATCAATTTGATATCCAGTACAACCCGGGGAAGGCTAACGTGTTTGCAGACGCATTAAGCCGTAGGCCAGTCGAGGAGGTGGCCGAGGTGTGGAAAGTGAAATAGAAGGAGTTAGGGAACCAGGATGCGGTGGCTCGATCGTTTATGTCTGTGATGACGGTTACGCCCCAAATTATTATGGGAATAGTACAGGCTCAGGCAGATGATTAGTTCTGACAATGTCAGATAGTGAAGCTTCTAGCTGAGGGGGTTGAGTCTTACACCGTGGGTTCCGATGAGGGTTTACGTTTCAATGGGAGACTGGTTGTTCCCTAGGGTGAGTATTTGCGACAAAAGGTGATGATAGAGTCGCATGGTTCACAGTTTGCAGTGCATCCCAGAGGGGATAAGATGTACTAGGACATGCGTAGACAGTACTAGTGGATCGGAATGAATAAGGATATTACCAAGTGCATCTCAAAATATGCCACTTGTCAGTTGGTAAAGGTGGACCTTCTGAGGCCGGTGAGACTTCTATAGCCATTAGAGGTTCCTATGTCGAAACGGGAGAGCATTTACATGGACTTCATCACGGGATTACCTATATCATAAAGGGGGAATGATTCGATATGGGCGATAGTGGATCAGTTGACCAAGGTAGCCCACTTTCTTCCAGCCAAGACCGACTACATCGCAGGACAGTATGCCTAATTATTCATAGCAGAGATAGTTAGACTCCACAGAGTGCCTCTTAATGTCGTGTTTGATAGAGATAAAGTGTTATTTTCTCAAATTTGGGAGAGTTTTTAGGAGGTTTTGGGTATGGAGTTGTGGCTGAGCACAGCCTGTCAACCATAGAGGGATGGACAAACAGAGCGGACGAATCAGATATTGGAGGACGTGTTACGTGTGTGCATCATTGATTTTGGCAGAGGTTGGGAGCAGTACCTTCCACTGGTGGAGTTTTCTTATAATAACTCCTACCAGTTTACTATCGATATGGTTCCATTCGAAGCCCTATATGAAAGACCTCGTCGTTCCCCAACATGTTGGCTAGAGGTGGGGGATAAGAAGTTACTGGGTCCAGAGGTGATTTAGGATACTTCAGTGAGGATAGAGTTGATATGGAGTCGTATTCGAGCCGCTCAGGATCGGCAGAAGAGTTACGCTGATGCCAAACGTTACTTTTGACAGTTCAAGATTGGGGATTAGGTGTTACTTTGGGTGTCTCCTATGAATGGAGTTATGCATTTTAGGAATAAAGGAAAGTTGGCATCGAGGTATGTAGGGTCATTCCCCATTATCGAGAGGATTGGGCCAGTTGCTTATAGACTTGGGTTACCGGAACACTTGCATAGATTCCATGACGTGTTTCATATCTCGTCGCTGAGGAGATTTCTTCGAGATGATTTGGTTCATACTCACATTTCACTAGAGAAGATAGACTTACATCCTAATAGCTCCTATAAGGAGGGACTAGTTGCTATACTAGACCATAGCGAGAGGAAGTTGAGGTCGAAAATAGTACCATTAGTGCGTGTTCAGTGGCGGCACCATAAGGTTGAGGAATCAACTTGGGAGTGCGAGGATGACATGCGTGAACATTATCCAGAGTTATTCTTAGCAGTTATATGTATTTTTCTGAATTTCGGGATGAAATTTTGTTATTAGGGGGGAAGTATGTAATACCCCGTATTTTTAAGCATATTTATTTTAATGGAAAATGGGAATTAATTAAATTAATGGGAGAAAATTTAAATTATAATTAATCCGATTTTATGATAATAATCACTAACGTGATGAGAGTTAGTAGTTATTGAAATAATATTATGGCCGGGGATGAAATACACGGCAGTTATGTTATAAATATTTGTAACACGTATGAGTCGCGTCAGTAGTTTGTATTTGGGGATTTAAAAAGATAAATTATTTTGTATAACTCAAACGACTGTTTTGAGTCCACCAAAGTGTTCAGAAGGGTCGAAATAGTCAGAAAACACTACTCGGGTATTTTATTTGGAGTGTGGGGCATTTTAACCCAAAACGACACCCCGTAAGGGAATTTTGGTCTTTAGGGATTTTTGGGTAATTAAATGGACGAAAATTAGGTTTAATTAAAACATTTAGGGTTAGTGGCCCGTCAGGTTCAACATACGTGAAAAGAGAGGAAAAGAGAGAGAGAACCAAGGACAAAGAAGGAGACGCCATTAGGGCCCTAAGCCAAGACCTCAAGCTCTCACAACAAAAAGTACACTAGCTCGTATATCGTGTCAGGAGGATCGTCCCCATACGAATTGCTACCCGCGAATTAGAAGTTCATTTTAAGTCAAGTGATTATCTTGCTCTCTCTCTTAGAAATTATTACTCTTGTTAACATATGTATAGGTTTTAGAACAACTAATACCAAATTGGGTTTACCTATGATGAAAATCGTGTAGGAATTTTAGAAATCTGATAGGGGTATGCATGTAGAGGATTTTCCCCTTTATAAGAGTGTGAAATTTGGTGAATTAGATGCTAATCGCGAAATAAAAATGGGACTTTTATGGATCTATAATTCTGGAATTATGTTAATATGATTCAAAGGAAAATTTAGGAGTTGTTGAATTTATTTGATGATTAGATGGATTTGACCCATAAACTATGTTAAGAAATGTTCTAGTGTGACTTAGAGTAGTTTAGAAACCTTGTACTTGGGTTGGAATGGGTTTAGGTTGATATTTAATAGGAGAAAATCTGGAAAAATGAACTTTGAAGATGAACTAGGCAACTGCGGAATTTTCGTTTTGATGTCCTGCCCAAGTCGTTCAAACGACCTCGTTCGAACAAGACTTCTAACGAGTTTCTAGTGGCCCTTCTAACGAGTTTGTTAGTTCGTTTGTAGTGGGGGGATCTTCGTTCAAATGAACTCATTCGAACGAGATTCCCTGGGTCATCTAACGAGATTCCATAATGACTTTTAAGGCCCGATTTTGTTTCGAAAGTCCCGTAGGCTCACTTATGTGAGTGTGTTAGACCTGTTTGGATCTCGAGTAAGTTAAAATTTATAATTATTAGTGAGCAAAGAATATGTCGACCCTCGAATGGTATGAAAATTTATAGAATTTGAGAGATGCAAAAATACAAGGGAGAATATGTATATATACGAATAAGGTATGGGGTATAATTGGGCATGTTATGCATACTACGAATACTAGGTTTCGGGAAAGCCAATGAATTTATATAAGTGGTGGGTATGGTTATTACCTTACATATTATGTAAATGACATACCTAGATAATGGCTATCGAATGGAGGTTAGCGCGTTGTGGACGACCGGATCTTATGTTCCTTCAAGGGATTTAGATTCGTACCACTAGAGATGGAACCTAGGTACGGGCTATTCGTGAGAATGATAGTTATGATGGTCGTATGGGTGCGTAGGTATGTGTGTAGCCCATCATCTTGGGACTATGATCGTCCCCAATAGGTGTTTGTGTTTTTATTGGTTCTCGAGAGATTGAACCAATTGTCCTCTATGCATGAGCATTGCAATGGGACTAGGTAGCCGAGTATGCGTGGCACTAAGGGTTTCTCAACCAGGGGTACGATATTGATATATTTATATATAAATTGATATGTATACATAAAGAGAATAATGTGTGTATACCGAAATCCTGTTTGGTGTCTTATGTTGATGACTCTATTTTCAGATATGTGCTTATGGTATTATCAGCTGGGTAATTAGAAAAATATATGAACAAACTAAACTAATTTCTAAACCTAAATCGAAATCTTAAGTACGTCGGCTTAGAATTATTTAGGGAGACTTTCCAGAATCATAGTATGTACTTAGTAGCCAGTTAGGGTATCATGACTAGTATGGGTAGTTAGGCTCGTTAGGCATGCACACTAGATCGAGGGGTGAGTATATCAAGTGAGTACGCTAAGTTAACTTGAATAATAATTGTGCTAATTGAATCAATATTAAGCACTTGTTATTTTAAACTGTTTTCAACTCGGGCTCTGACCCGTTTTTCTATATATCCTTATATTGTTCCATTATTTTAGGTGTCTAGCCATAAGGCACCAGCCTTAGGAGACTCTAATCAGTTGCCATGCTATAGCTTCTGTGGAAACTGCAGGATAATTTCTAGTAGATGACTCATCCTATTCTTCCTTTTTCAATTATCTATTCTGTTGGACATGTCGTCCTTTCTCCTGTTTACATTAAGAGATTTAGTTGTTTTAATTCTATCTTAGATTGGATTTCCTTTTTTGGATTTATTGTATGGGATTGTATTTGGATGTGTTTTATTCCAGCTATTTATTTTATTTCAGTTACACTTTATTTATATTACTCTGATGCATGGCATTTGTTGGTATACTTTTTGATATTGGTTAGTAACAAGATAAAATTTGGACATCACCCTTTTTAAATACTAGGTGTTTAGTTTTATTAAATTAAAATATGAGTTTCTACAGTGATGCATTACCTGGTCCAACTTGATATCCTGAAATTAATTAATTAAGGACTGACCACCCGATAATTAATTAGGCGGGGTGTCACACTAGCAAGACGCATCGAAAAGATACGTTTGTTTATTGTGGATAAAAATGTTTAGTCTGCTTACAATCTGAACTTCGATAGGGTAGGACTAAAGAAATTTGAAGTTGTACCATCCACAGTCCTTCAATCATTGATGTTTTCTACTCATTTTGGGGTTGGTGTCGTGAAAGGTGATAAAAAGGTTGACAGAGAATGCTAATTATCCTCAACTGAGCAGGATGACTTGGTCGATGTGAAGAAATGGACCACTACTTACCAAGTTGACACTCAAGAGCCTAATAGCGAATCGAAAATTGATACGTTAGATCCTAGATATGAGACATAGCTAGTCAAAGGGAAGATATTAGAAACTACTAAAAGCATAATTTTGGATGATGAAAGATCGAAAACGACCAAAAAAATTCTCTCCACAATCTTAAGGGAAGAATGTATTTGTTTGGAGTCACGAAGATATGCCTGGGATTGATCCTAACTTCCTTTGTCATGAGATCAATATCAATAAAGATGCCAAGCCGATCAAACAGAGGTGCGGGGTGTTCAGTCCTGGGAAAAATAAAGCCATAGAGGAAAAGGTGGAAAAACTACACAAAGCCCAATTCATTGAGGATGTCAAATATCCAGCATGGTTGGAAAATGTAGTGATGGTCAAAAAGAAAAATAACAAGTGGCCAATGTGTATAGATTTTACTGATCTTACTAAGGCTTGCTAAAAGGACCATTTTCCTTTGCCCAGAATTGATCAGTTGGTGGATGCCACATCAGGACATTAGTTGTTGAGTTTCATGGATCCATATTCTGGGTATGACTAGATAAAAATGAAACTAGAGGATAGAGAAATAATTTCTTTCATATTGGGAAAATATTGAGAAAAATAAGGTGTTTGAAGAATATTGGGAAACTATTGGGAAAAATATTTGGAAACTAGACGATAGAGAAATATTAGGAAACTAGAGGATAAAGAAATATTCAATATTAGGAAAAATATTGGGAAACTAGAGGATAGAGAAATAACGTAGTCAATAAGGTGTTTGAAGAATATGCTGGGAAAAATATGGAGGTCTACGTAGACGATATGTTGACTAAAAGCAAGAAAGCTTTAGATCATATCAAGGACCTCAGTCAGACTTTTGATCAGCTAGAAAAGTATCAAATGAAATTAAGTCTGACCAAGTGCGTGTTTGGTTTGAAAGAAGGAATGTCCGTCATATTTATAGTGAACCCGAGAGGAATTAGATCTAATCCTTCCAAAATCAAAGCTCTGATAGAATTGCAATACCGACCTGCAAAAAACATGTTCAAAAACTTACTGGTAGAGTGGTTGCCTTAAACCGGTTTGTTTGTCGAGTAACATATATGTGTTTACCGTTGTTTAAGATGCTTAAAAAGACGTTTAAGTGGAATGCTGAGTGCGAAGAAGCATTTCAAGAGTTGAATAAGTATGTGGGATCTCCAGCATTGTTGTCCCGACCAATCTTGGGAGAAAAATTTTGCTTGTATTTAGCTATTTTCGAGTCCACAATTAGTAAAAAATTAGTTCGCCTGAGAATGGGATCCAAAAACCAGTCTACTATACCAGCAAAGCATTTCAAGGAGCAAAAATATGGAACCCACGCTTGGAAAAACTAGCCTTAGCTCTCATTGAAGCCTGCAGGCGAATGAAGCCTTATTTTTTGGCATACACCATATTAGTGTACACTAATCTCCTTCTTTGACAAGATCTTCACAAACCTGAGAAGTCAGGAAGGTTGATGTATTGGGCAGTAGAAATGGGAGAATACAACATCATTTATGAGCCATGATCGTCATTAAAAGGGTAAGCTTTGATAGATTTCATTATGGAATTCACCTATCCAGAGGTTACAGACCAACCAAACTTGCCTACCGAGTAAACCTCTTCAGAAAAGATCTCGCTCAAAAGGAAGCCAATGTCATAACTGACCAACCGAAATCATCCATCACTTAATATACTTAATATATGGCTAAAAAATATGCAGAAAAAATTAAAACGATATTCCTCTACAGAGTTATGTCAACAGAATTCTTTAGCAGTGATATTCCATTATGGAACTTATATGTGGATGGATCTTCATGCGCCACTAAAACTCCTGATAATATTTATGTTGAATATGCCCTCCAATTTTAGTTCAAGGAATTAAATAATGAAGTTGACTATGAGGATTTGATTGATGGACCAGAATTATCCCAGTCATTAGGCGCCGAACAAGTAGTACCCCATAGTGATTCCTAATTGGTTGTCTACCAAGTGATTCATCTATATGGAGTCAAGGGAGAGTTGATGACTAGATACTTGACCAAGGCAATGGAAGTCATTTTTAAATTACTAGAGGTGAAAATGAATAGGTTACCAGGGATATCCAATGCCCAAGATGATGCTCTTGCTCGGCTGGCTTCAACAACAAGAATATAACTCAAGAGAAACATTCTAATTGATATCTTGGCAACCAGAAGAATAGATGAGGATATAATGATCAATTTTATTACTGCAAATTTTGGACCATCCTGGATGAACCCAATTAGATATTACAATGAAGAAGAAACCTTACCAACTGACCCAAAAGAGGCCAAAAAGATCCGGTACAAAGTAACCAGATATGTGTTGGAGAAGGGAGTCTTATACAAAAGGGGATTCACTATTTACTTATTACGATGTGTCCATCCATTGGAAGTTGATGATTTGATCAAGGAAGTGAGTGAGGGTTCTTATAGAGCTCATTCAGCTGGCTGGTCATTAGTTTAAAGAATTAATATGCAGGGATATTATTGTCCAATAATGAGGGGAGATTGTAGGGCCTTTGCAAGAAAACGTGATAAGTGCTAGAGGTCTGCTACCATTCACAAAGCACCCAATGATGCTTTATCACTAATTTCTTCTCCTTGGTCATTCTCCATTTGGTGAATTGACTTGGTTGGACCACTATCAACCACCAAAGGTAGGTTCAAATACCTTATGGTAGCTATTGATTATTTTACAAAATGGGTGGAAGCAGAACCATTGATAGAGACGCCTTATCAGAAGGTATACAATTACATATGGAAGAAGATCATATGTAGGTATGGCATGTTTTATGCCTTAATTACTGACCATGGCACCTAATTTGATAATAATGAATTTGAATCATATTGTGTTTAATCCAAGATCCAAAAACTTCACTCTGCACCAGGGCATCCACAAGGAAATGGTTAATTAGAAGTGACAAACATAACCTTGCTTAATGAACTAAAGAAGAGGCTTGATACAGCTAAGGGTAACTATCTTAATTAATTTCACTCTACTATTTGGTCTTATAGAACAACGTCGAGGATAGCAATTGGAGAGACACCTTATATTCTTGCGTTTGGAATAGAAGTTATGGTACCAACCGATATAGGCCTACCAACTCACAGAGTGATAAAATTTGATTCTCCAAAGAGTGACCTAATGATCATATTGGATTTGGACATGGTGGAAGAAGTCCGAGAAGATGTCGCCATCAGAAATGCAGCATATCAATGAAGGACTGCTCTCTTTTACAACCAAAGGGTCAAGCCGACCAACTTAAAAAAAGGATACTACAACCTATAAAATTCATATAGAAGGGAAACAAGCTTGAATTCAATTGTCACGGCCCATAACATATTTTAATGGTAATTAGACCTTTGACCTTTTGGCTAGAGACACTTGACGAGGAAGAATACAAGAACCCTTGGAAATCCGAGCACCTCCACAAAAATTATCAGTGAATAAATGTGACAACCTGTATATAATTATGATAAATTATATTTAAATCATACTTATCCTATGTGATATGAATAATGTGTTATTAGTATATCTAATGTTAAGTGATTATGGTTAGTATAATTCTACTTTCATAAATCATGAAATGTCGAATTATTTACCAACACAAGATTTGGTTATTTTCGATAGAAATGTTGCTGTTTAAGACTAGTTTCGACCCTTGTAACATTACAATTCACTTGAGGGCAAAACTACATAGTTGTATACATGTGAGTTAGGGTTGTAACACAATAAATGGTGCATCAAACGGATGTTCGAGAAAGAAGTTAGGCCGAAATTACGAACATGGAGTAAACCTGTCAATTCGCTTATGTGGTAAATTGTCTTTTATTAAACAAAATGTTTTAATTTGATTGGATGGATTGGGAGGCAGCCTTGGCCGACTTAAAACTCTCCCTTAACCTTATTTCTTCAGCAAATAAGTCCCTAGGTTCAGTTTTAGGTGTTATTATCTTGAGGAAAGAGAGGTAGAAGTTAAGGAAGAAAGGGTTACAATGAAAATCTAGGAAAACAATTCCAAGAAAATCCTTAAGGTGTTTCCAAGGTAATATTATGTGTTAATATTGTTTTAATATTCTATTATACTTATTTCAAAGTATATAAATTTTTAATTATTGATCCAAATTCCATCCTCCTTTGTGATAATATGTCTTGGTTCATATGTGAGATAAGTGGTGTTATAGGTCATATTGCTTTGTATTGAAACCCTTTGTATTCAAACTTGCATATCTCTTTGTGTGCTTACTGGAATTCATAAATTCCAATTTTATATGAAAAAAGACTCATATAGTCATATCATATCCGAAAATTAGAATTTAACTCCTTATGGTTAGGCTTTAGTGATGGTTCCAAGTTGGTATATAGTTGTTGTTTGTATATTTCATTTCGGTATGCCCTGAGTTTGGTCAAGATTTTGAGATAGCAAATGAAGTCCAAATATTATGAAACTTTAATTATGTACTATTAATTATGTCTACTTAAAGTTTTTGGAAAATCATGGAAAGTTATTTTGTAGAAAAATTATGAAAATTCTTGGAAGTCGAAGGAACAATAGAGGAGTTTGTAGGGCAGATTTCTTGTGTTGTAAAGAAATAGTCATGACTTACCCTAGGGAGCTTGGAAAATTACACCGTCACTTGTGCTTGAAATTATATTCATATATGTTTCCATATTGATAAGTTTGGACACCTGTATGTGTGCAATTAACGAATATGGGAAGGTTAAGTATGGAGGATAATAGTTTCAGGCCATACTCGATGTCACATGAAAGAATACTTTTATCTGCTTCTTCCCAAGGGTATTTTGAGTACATGTTTCATATGTATATATATTCAGAAGTATATTTTTATATTTACTTTAGTTTTGTTTTATGTTCCTTACGAGGTAGTTTCTAGGGTTGAATGTTCATGACCTTATCAACATATATACCATCATTTCGTCTTTACATATGTTTCATGGAATATGACTTGAGTAGAATCATATTGTGGTTGTGTACTGATTTAAAGTTACATAATTATATTAAGATAATACTTATGATTGAGTTTTAGTACTGATTTAGTTGGATTAACAGGTGTAAGGTCAAATCAACTAAGTTCAGCTCCACCCGGGGAAACGTGAATACATAATTGACAACACAAGGTGAGTGTACTTACTGAGTTGATTTGGGATATGATGTGTATGTATTATATATTGAGATGACATGGCTTATTAAAAGTCATGAGATGTTAAGATCTTGTGGATTATTAAAAGACAAGAGATGTTGAGATGTTATGGCTCATTAAAAGCTAAGATATGTTGAGTTGCTATGCAATTCAGGAGATGATAGGTTTTTAAAACCTATGGATATGATTATTGCCTACGGGGCAGGAGATGTGGGGTTTATTAACTCCGGATATGTATATGGCCTAATTTGTCACAGAGATGTATATATTGTTATGTTGAGATGTTAATATAGTACATACTTTTACTATAGATAGATGTAGTACATTCACTGAGTTTTTAAACTCATGGTTTTATATGTTTACATTTTCAGGTCTTCCAGCTGCCACTGCCAGGTCTAGGAGGTTGAGTACATAGAAGTAGGGTCTTGTTAGTTTGTTTTATACACTTCACTAGTTGTAATTAAGTTAAATGATATCTGAGTTCTGCTGAAATTATGTCTCCTTAAAACGATTGGATTTTTTTAATATTTCGCATTTTAACCTTGAAGTTGTTTCAATATATATTACCTAAATAATAAATAAATTATAATTGTGGTTTGTAAACTATTTAGTTAATTATATACTAATGGGTTTAGGGGATGGCAACTTGTTATCAGATCTTTAGGTTCTTATATTCTGGGGTTAGAGAGTCTAGATATGGCAGTGGCAGAAATAGCGTTGTGCGGGTCATTTATATTAATTTGTGAGAAATACTAACCATTATGTTAGAAATAAATGTTGTATTCTTGTTTCTATAATTGTGGTTTATGACTGATAGTAATCTATGGAAGGAGCAAATGTTCATGAGAGGGTGGATGAGGAGTCTTCAAATACAGTAAACCAATAAAATCCAAATAATGAGAGGGGGCTCCTGAATAACTTACAGATATGCAGAATATGGCTCGTGCCATGACTTTAATGGAAGAAAAACAAAACATGTTTATGATGCAAATAGCAGAACAACAAGCTAAGTGCTTGGAGGCAAAGACTTTGGCAAAACGAGAAAGGGAAATACAACTAGAGGAGAAGAATACTATGTACGAGAAGTTTATCAAATTGAACCCCCTAGCATTCTCAGGTTCTGTAGATCCTTTAGAAGTTGAGGCTTGGGTCAGAGACACAGAAACTATCTTCGGGGTGATGAATGTACCTGGTGCGCAGAAGGTAATTTTGGCTACTTTCATGTTAAAGGGCGAAGCTAAATATTGGTGGGAGTCTTCCAAACATTTATTGCTTACTCCAGAGGGAGGTGAGGTAATTACATGGGATTGTTTTATTAAATCCTTATATGAAAAGTATTTTCCTCGCATGTATCGGAAGCAAAAAGAGAGAGAATTTTTATCATTGACTCAGGGGAATATGTCAGTCAGGGAGTATGTAACTAAATTTATATCTTTCTCTCGATTTTCATTACGTTTCTTACACAATGAGGAGGATAAATGCACCAGATTTCGGGATGGGTTGAATTTGGTTATCAAATCTAGACTCACTGCACTTGAGATTGTAGATTATTATTTCTTAGTTAACAAAGATATGATGGTTGAAGGAGATGTTAACGATGCAATAAAGAATAGGGAACAAAGGGGAAAGAGGAGCAGGTTTGATCCATATCAGCAAAAGGAAGGCAATGTAAAATACTCAAAACAAGGGAGTCAAAGATTTCAGTGCGGTAGAGGGACTGGAAATTATGTTCTGAATAGGACACCAAGTAGTTTTAGGGGTGCAGGATCGATGATCCAACATAATAGACAGCAGGAGAATGACAATAGGCAGTCCAAGCCTCTTACATGCTATTTTTGCAAAGCTGAGGGCCATATTAGTCCAGATTGTCCCAAGTTAAAGGGGGTAGAGTGTTATCACTGCCATCAAATTGGTCATGCCAAAAAGAACTATCATATGCTACTGGGAGGGATTTAATCAGCTACTACTAGTCGAGGCTCATCACCTGGAGGCACAGGGAGAGGAGGAGGTAGAGGACAGGCTAGTGGATCCAGGGCTCCGGGAAGGATATTTTCTATGACTTTACAGGATGCTCAGGCTACTCCAGAGGTGGTGACAGGTACATTTTCTATCATGAACAAACATGCTTATGTGCTTATTGATCCTAGTTCTACTCATTCATTTATAGCACTGTCATTTTCCATGCATTTGGGTAGACCATTTTCTTATCTAGATTGTGGTTTCTATATTTCTACACCTATGGGGGATGTGATGTTAGTGGAGCGTGTGTATAAAAATTGTGTATTATATGTGGGGGAGAGGGAGTTGACCATTGATTTAATTCCACTAGATATTCGAGATTTTGATATTATCTTGAGTAAGGACTGGTTATCTTCCTACCATGCATCAATTGACTATTTTCGTTAGGAGGTTTACATTTAATATTCCGGGGGAGGAAGAATTCAAATTTACTGGGGAAAGAAATGTGGTTCCGAACTGTCTTATTTCAGCCCTTCGGGCGAGGAAATTGTTAAATAAGGGATGTCAAGGATTTTTAGCATATATTGTGGATACAAACAGGGATTTGCAAAAATTAGAACATATCCCAGTCGTTAAGGATTTTGCAGATGTGTTCCTAGATGAATTACCAGGATTGCCACCTAGCAGAGAGGTAGAGTTTACTATCGATTTAGTGCCTGGTACAGCTCCAGTTTCTATTTCTCCGTATAGAATGGCACCTGTGGAACTAAAGGAGTAAAAGGTTCAACTGTAAGATTTATTGGATAGAGGTTTTATTAGACCCAGTGTATCACCATGGGGCGCTCCAGTATTATTTGTGAAGAAGAAAGATGGCACTGTGCGACTCTGCATTGATTATCGATAGTTGAACAAGGTGACTATTCGAAATAAATATCCATTGCCTCGTATTGATGATTTATTTGATCAATTACAGGGTGATAAAGTGTTTTCAAAAATTGATTTGAGATCGGGTTATCATCAATTAAGGTTAAGAGATTGTGACATTTTTAAGGCAGCTTTTCGTTCTCGCTATGGTCATTATGAATTTTTGGTAATGCCATTTGGGTTAACAAATGCTCTTGCGGTGTTTATAGATTTAATGAATCGAGTATTTCATCCTTTCATAGATTCGTTCGTGATTTTCTTTATCGATGATGTTTTGATATACTCACCTAGCCAAGAGGAACATGAGAAGCATCTAAGAGTTGTATTGCAAGTTCTGCGAGATAGTCAATTGTTTGCGAAGTTTAGCAAATGTGAGTTTTGGTTAAATCAGGTAATATTTATGGGTCATGTTTTTTCGGGAGATGTACTTTATGTTGACCCTAAGAAGGTAGAGGCAATTGTGCAATGGGAAAGACCGAGGAATGTAACGGAGATAAGGAGTTTCCTAGGATTGGCTAGATATTGTAGAAGATTCATAAAGGGGTTTTCATCTATAGCCTTTTCGTTGACTAAATTGACCCAAAGGGAAGTTAAATTTGTGTGGAGTGATGAATGTTAGCACAACTTTGAAAAGTTAAAAAATAGGCTAGTATCAGCTCCAGTTCTCACTATTCCATCCAGTGGAGAAGGATTTGTGATTTATACTGACGCTTCACATCAGGGTCTGGGTTGTGTTTTCATGCAACATGGAAAGGTAATTTCATATGCATCTAGAGAGTTAAAGACGCATGAACATAATTATCCTACGCACGATTTAGAACTTGCGGCTATTGTTTTTGCCTTGAAATTATGGAGACATCATTTGTATTGAGAGACGTGTGAAATTTTCACTGACCATCAAAGTTTGAAGTATTTATTTACACAAAGAGACTTGAATTTGAGACAAAGACGTTGGATGGAGTTAATTAAAGATTATGATTGAACCATTCACCATCATCCCAGGAGGGCCAATGTTGTAGTAGATGCTTTTAGTCGAAAATCATCGGAGATTCTAGGTTGCATACAGGGTGCACGTGTGGGAAATATCATTGACTTGGCATCGATGGGAATTGAATTAAGTTTTTCAAAAAGGGGAGGCTTATTATCACATGTTATAGTGAGACCTTTATCGGCGGAGCGCATAAGAAATTTGTAGGTCAGTGATCCATTCCTTGAGAAGAAGAAACAAGATGTCTTAGAGGGTAAAGAGAGTGACTTTGAAATTAAGAATGATGAATCGTTGTGTTATAAAAACAGAATTTGTGTACCGAATGATCCACCCTTAAAGAAGGATGTATTGGAAGAGGCATGTAGTTCTATTTATTCTATGCATTCGGGAGGTACAAAAATGTACAGATATTTGAAAGAGTATTACTCGTGGAACAATATGAAACGTGAGATTGCAGAATTTGTAGCTAAATGTTTAGTATGTCAGCAAGTGAAAGCGGAGCATCAGAAGCCGATAGGATTATTGCAGTGATTGCCTATTCCGGAATGGAAGTGGGATTATATAACGATAGATTTTGTTACAGCATTACCACGGTCACCAAAGGGGAATGATTCTATTTGGGTTATTGTAGATCGATTGACAAATTCATCTCATTTTCTTCCAGTTAAGATGACCTACACTGTTGACAAATATGCACGTATGTACGTTGATGAGATTATCCGTTTACATGGAGCACCAATGTCAATAGTATCAGATAGAGATCCAACTTTCACTTCTAAGTTCTGGCCTCATTTACAGAATTCCCTAGGAACAAGTTTGAAGTTCAGTACTGTATTTCATCCACAAATCGCTGGGCAATCAGAAAGAACGATTCAAATATTAGAAGACATGCTACGAGATTGTGTATTTGACTTCAAGGGTAGTTGGGATGATCATTTTCCATTGATGGAATTCTCTATAGTAATAGTTATCAGTCCACCATTGGTATGGCTCTGTATGAAGCTTTATATGGGAGGAGATGTAGAACGTCTTTGTGTTGGGATGAAGTAGGTGAAAGGAAACTTTTGGGCCCTGAATTGATAGATATGACAACTGAGAAGATCAAAATGATTCAGGAACGGATAAAGATATCACAAAGCAGGCAGAAATTTTATGCAGATAAGAGGAAGTATCCATTAGAATTTCAAAAGGGGGATTTTGTATTCCTACGTATTTCACCGTGGAAAGGCGTTATGAGATTTGGAAAGAAGGGGAAACTAAGTCCAAGATACATTGGACCATATGAAGTGTTGGAAAGAATTGGGACCCTGGCATATAGATTGGCATTACCTACAGAGTTATCTCGTTTGAATGATGTGTTCCACATATCGATGCTTCATAAGTATTTGGCAGATTCATCTCATCAACTGAAAACCCAACCTATTGAACTGAAAGAAGACTTGTCGTACATCGAGGAACCGGTGGAAATTCTTGATCGTAGAGAGAAAGTATTGAGGAATATAGCTATTCCCTCAGTTAAAGTTATGTGGATATGCCATGTAATTAAATAATCAACTTGGGAAATGGAGGATAGCATGAAGAAACAGTATCCCCATTTGTTTGGTAAGTGACATTCGTATTAAATTTTGGGGACGAAATTTTCTTAGAGGGGGAGGTTGTGACAACCCGTACATAATTATGATAAATTATATTTAAATAATACTTATCCTATGTGATATGAATAATATGTTATTAGTATATCTAATGTTAAGTGATTATGGTTAGTATAATTCTACTTTCATAAATCATGAAATGTCAAATTATTTACAAACACAAGATTTGGTTATTTTCGATAGCAATGTTCCTATTTAAGACTAGTTTCGACCCTTGTAACATTACAATTCACTTGAGGGGAAAACTAAATAGTTGTATACAAGTGAGTTAGGGTTGTAACACAATAAATGGTGCATCAAACGGATGTTCAAGTAAGAAGGTAGGCCGATACTACGAACAAGGGGTAAACTTGTCAATTCCCTTAAGTGGTAAATTGTCTTTTATTAAACCAAATGTTTTAATTTAATTGGATGGATTGGGAGGCAGCCTTGGCCGACTTAAAACTCTCCCTTAACCTTATTTCTTCAGCAAATAAGTCCCTAGGTTCAGTTTGAGGTGTTATTAGCTTGAGGAAAGAGAGGTAGAAGTTAGGGAAGAAAGGGTTACAAGGAAAATCTAGGAAAACAATTCCAAGAAAATCCTTAAGGTGTTTCCAAGGTAATATTATGTGTTAATATTGTTTTAATCTTATATTATACTTAATTCAAAGTATATAAGTCGTGAAATATTGATCCAAATTCCATCCTCATTTGTGATAATATGTATTGGCTCATATGTGAGATAAGTGGTGTTATAGGTCATATTGCTTTGTATTGAAACCCTTTGTATTCAAACTTGAATATCTTTTTGTGTGCTTAGTGTAATTCATAAATTCCAATTGGATATAAAAATAGACTCATATATTCATATCATATCCAAAAATTAGAAATTTAAATCCTTATGGTTTGGCTTTAGTGATGGTTCCAAGTTGGTATATAGTTGCTATTTACATATTTCATTTCGGTATGCCCTGAGTTTGGTCAAGATTTTGTGATAGAAAATGAAGTCCAAATATTATGAAACTTTAATTATGTACTATTCATTATGTCTGCTTAAAGTGTGTTGAAAATCATGGAAAGTTATTCTGTATAAAAATTATGAAAATTCTTGGAATCGAAGGAACAATAGAGGAGTTTGTAGGGCAAATTTCTTGTGTTGTTAAGAAATAGTCATAACTTGCCCTAGGGAGCTTGAAAAATTACACTGTCACTTGTGCTGGAAAGTATATTCATATATGTTTTCATATTGATAAGTTTGGACACCTGTATGTGTGAAATTAATGAATATGAGAAGGTTAAGTATGGAAGATAATAATTTCAGGCCAGACTGGATATCACATGAAAGAATACTTTTATCTGCACCTTACCAAAGGTATTTTCAGTACATGTTTCATGTGTATATATATTCATAAGTATACTTTTATATTTACTTGATTTTAGTTATAAGTTCCTTACGAGGTAGTTTCTATGGTTGAATGTTCATGACCTTATCAACATATATACCATCATTTCGTCTTTACATATGTTTCATGGAATATGACTTGAGTAGAATCATATTGTGGTTGTATACTGATTTAAAGTTACATAATTATATTAAGATAATACTTATGATTGATTTTTAGTACTGATTTAGTTGGATTAACAGGTGTAAGTTCAAATCAACCAAGTTCAGCTCCACCCGAGGGAAACGTGAATACATAATTGACAACACAAGGTGAGTGTACTTACTGAGTTGATTTGGGATATGATGTGTATGTATTATATATTGAGATGACATGGCTTATTAAAAGTCATGAGATGTTAAGATCTTATGGCTTATTAAAAGCCAAGAAATGTGACGACTTATTAAAAGCCAAGAGATGTTGAGATGTTATGGCTCATTAAAAGCCAAGATATGTTGAGTTGCTATGCAATTCAGGAGAGGATAGGTTTTTAAAACCTATGAATATGATTATTGGCTACGGGCAGGAGATGTGTGGTTTATTAACTCCGGATATGTATATGGTCTAATTTGGCACAGAGATGTATATATTGTTATGTTGAGATATTAATATAGTACTTTTACTATAGATATCTGTAGTACATTCACTGAGTTTTTAAACTCATGGTTTTATATATTCACATTTTCAGGTCTTCCGGCTACCACTGCCAGGTCTAGGAGGTTGAGTACATAGAAGTAGGGTCTTGTTAGTTTGTTTTATACACTGCACTAGTTGTAATTAAGTTAAATGATATATGAGTTCTGCTGAAATTATGTCTCCTTAAAACGATTGGATTTTTTTAATATTCCGCATTATAACCTTGAAGTTGATTCAATATATATTACCTAAATAATAAATAAATTATAATTGTGGTTTGTAAACTATTTAGTTAATTATATCCTAATGGGGTTAGGGGATGACAACTTGTTATCAGAGCTTTAGGTTTTTATATTCTGGGGTTAGAGAGTCTAGATATGGCAGTAGTAGAAATAACGTTGTGTGGGTGATTTATATTAATTTGTGAGAAATACTAACCATTATGTTAGAAATAAATGTTGCATTCGTGTTTCTATAATTATGGTTTATGACAGATAGTAATCTATGGAAGGAGCAAATGTTCATGAGAGGGTGGATGAGGAGTCTTCAAATACTGTAAACCAACCAAATCCAAATAATGTAGAGGGGGCTCCTAAACAACCTACATATATGTAGAAAATGGCTCGTGCCATGACTTTAATGGCATAACAACAAAACATGTTTATGATGCATTTAGCAGAACAACATGCCAAGTACTTGGAGGATCAGACTTTGGCAAGAAGAGAAAGGGAAATACAACGAGAGGAGAAGAATACTCTATACGAGAAGTTTATCAAATTGAACCCCCCAGCATTCTCAAGTTCTGTAGATCCTTTAGAAGTTGAGGCTTGGGTCAGAGACACAGAAACTATCTTCGGGGTGATAATGTACCTGGCGTGCAGAAGGTAATTTTTGCTACTTTCATGTTAAAGGGCAAAGCTAAATATTGGTGGGAGTCTTCCAAACATTTATTGCTTACTCCAAAGGGAGGTGAGGTAATTACTTGGGATTCCTTTATTAAAGCCTTATATGAAAAGTATTTTCTTCGCATGTATCGGAAGCAAAAAGAGAGAGAATTTTTATCATTGACTCCGGGGAATATGTCGGTCAGGGAGTATGAAATTAAATTTATATCTTTTTCTCGATTTTCATTATGTTTCTTACACAATGAGGAGGATAAATGCACCAGATTTCAGGATGGGTTGAATTTGGTTATCAAGTCTAGACTCACTGCACTTGAGATGGTAGATTACTCTTCCTTAGTTAACAAAGCTATGATGGTTGAAGGAGATGTTAACGATGCAATAAAGAATAGGGAACAAAGGAGAAAGAGGAGCAGGTTTGATCCATCTCAGCAAAAGGAAGGCAATGTAGAATACTCAAAATAAGGGAGTCAAAGATTTTAGCGCGGTAGAGGGACTGGAAATTATGTTCAAAATAGGACACCAAGTAGTTTTTGGGGTGCAGGATCGATGTTCCAACATAATAGACAGAAGGAGAATGACAATAGGCAGTCTAAGCCTGTTACATGCTTTTTTTGCAAAGCTGAGGGCCATATTAGTCCAGATTGTCCCAAGTTAAAGGGGGTAGAGTGTTATCACTGCCATCAAATTGGTCATACCAAAAAGAACTATCCTATGCTACTGGGAGGGATTCAATCAGCTACTACTAGTCGAGTCTCATCACCTAGAGGCACAGGGAGAGGAGGAGGTAGAGGACAGGCTAGTGGATCCAGGGCTCCGAGAAGGATATTTTCTACGACTTTACTGGATGCTCAGGCTACTCCAAAGGTGGTGACATGTACATTTTCTGTCATGAACAAACATGCTTACGTGCTTATTGATCCTGGTTCTACTCATTCATTTGTAGCACTGTCAGTTACCATGCATTTGGGTAGACCATGTTCTTATCTAGATCGTGGTTTATATATTTTTACACCTATGGGGGATGTGATGTTAGTGGAGCATGCGTATAAAAATTGTGTATTATATGTGTGGGAGAGGCAGTTGACCATTGATTTAATTCCACTAGATATTCAAGATTTTGATATTATCTTGGGTATGGACTGGTTATCGTCCTACCATGCATCAATTGACTGTTTTCGTAAGGAAGTTACATTTAATATACCGGGGGAGGAAGAATTCAAATTTACTGGGGAAATAAATGTGGTTTCGAAATGTCTTATTTCAGCCGTTCGGGCGAGGAAATTGTTAAATAAGGGTTGTCAAGGCTTTTTAGCATATATTATGGATACAAACAGGGAATTGCAAAAATTAAAAGATATCCCAGTCGTTAAGGATTTTGCAGATGTGTTCCCAGATGAATTACCAGGATTGCCACCTAGCAGTGAGGTAGAGTTTACTATCGATTTAGTGCCTGGTACAACTCCAGTTTCTATTTCTCCATATAGAATGGCACCTGTGGAACTAAAGGAGTTAAAGGTTCAACTGCAAGATTTGTTGGATAGAGGTTTTATTAGACCCAGTGTATCACCATGGGGCGCTCAAGTATTATTTGTGAAGAAGAAAGATGGCACCATGCAACTCTGCACTGACCATCGACAGTTGAACAAGGTGACTTTTCAAAATAAATATCCATTACCTCATATTGATGATTTATTTGATCAATTACAGGGTGCTAAAGTGTTTTCAAAAATTGTTTTGAGATCGGGTTATCATCAATTAAGGTTAAGAGATTGTGACATTTCTAAGGCAGTTTTTCGTTCTCGCTATGGTCATTATGAATTATTGGTAATACCATTTGGTTTAACAAATGCTCCTGCGGTGTTTATGGATTTAATGAATCGAGTATTTCATCCTTTCATAGATTCGTTCGTGATTTTCTTTATCGATGCTGTTTTGATATACTCACCTAGACAAGAGGAACATGAGAAGCATCTAAGAGTTGTATTGCAAGTTTTGTGAGATAGTCAATTGTTTGCGAAGTTTAGCAAATGTGAGTTTTGATTAAATCAGGTAATATTTATGGGGGATGTTGTTTTGGGAGATGTAATTTATGTTGACCCTAAGAAGGTAGAGGCAATTGTGCAATGGGAAAGACCGAGGAATGTAACGGAGATAAGGAGTTTCCTAGGATTGACTGGATATTATAAAGGGGTTTTCATCTATAGCCTTGTCGTTGACTAAATTGACCTGAAAGGAAGTTAAATTTGTGTGGAGTGATGAATGTCAGTACAACTTTGAAAAGTTGAAAAATAGGCTAGTATCAGCTCCAGTTACCACTGTTCCATCCAGTGGAGAAGGTTTTGTGATTTATACTGACGCTTCACATCAGGGTCTAGGTTGTGTTTTCATGCAACATGGAAAGGTAATTTCTTATGAATCTAGACAGTTAAAGACGCATGAACGTAATTATCCTACGCACGATTTAGAACTTGTGCTGGAAAGTATATTCATACATGTTTTCATAGTGATAAGGTTGAACACCTGTATGTGTGCAATTAACGCATGAAAGAATATTTTTATCTTCTCCTTCCCAAGGGTATTTTGAGTACATGTTTCATGGGTATATATAATCAGAAGTATACTTTTATATATACTTGAGTTAGTTATAAGTTCCTTACGAGGTAGTTTCTAGTGTTGAATGTTCATGACCTTATCAACATATATACCATCGTTTCACCTTTACATATGTTTTATGGAATATGACTTGAGTAGAATCATATTGTGGTTGTGTACTCATTTAAAGTTACATAATTATATTAAGATAATTCTTATGATTGAGTTTCAGTACTGATTTAGTTGGATTAACAGGTGTAAGGTCAAATCAACCAAGTTCAGCTCCACCCGAGGGAAACATGAATACATTATTGACAACACAATGTGAGTGTACTTACTGAGTTGATTTGGCATATGATGTGTATGTATTATATATTGAGATGAAATGGATTATTAATAGTCATGAGATGTTAAGATCTTATGGATTAATAAAAGCCAAGAGATGTTGAGATGTTATGGCTTATTAAAAGCCAAGAGATGTTGAGATGTTATGGCTCATTAAAACCAAGATATTGTAACCACCCGGATTTTTTAAATGGGAATTTTTAAATTAATCAGAGAAAAATGAAATTTTGGATTTTATAAATTAAAGTGTTTTTTTTTATATATGAAAAATAAATTTTCAAACGGAATTGTAATCGAAATTAAAATGGAGTTTTAATTGAATTTTTATTATTTAGAAGAGTCCTCAAAATATAAAACTCTATAAGAGTCCTCAAAACATAAAACTTTCTAGTAAAAATAATATTTTTAGAAATTCGACCGTCCGATCAAGATGAATTTTTGTCAGCCGTCCTGTCTCGCCGTTCGCTACAACATGTTAAAATTTAAAGTAATTCTAACGGTCCGATCGTTCGTAATATTTTTTTGAGTATTTGTATTTGATTAGGACTCTAATTCTTTTTGGTATATAAACATAAAGTGACGAGTTTAGATCTTTTAAAACACATTTTTTCCTTCTTAAAAATCAGAATCCTCTCATCTTCTTCATCTTCTTCAACCTCAAAACCCTAGACCCATTCTACATCACTTTCAACTCAAGTTTTGTCAAGATTAACCTGATTTTCTCAAGACGCGTCAAGAATGAATCTTTGTCAATTTTTTTTAGAGGAATACACATTCAAGATCAGATTTCTAAACCAACTTTTATTCAGGCATGTTGACCCTATTCTTTTCCTTTAGTGTTATGTGTCTTGATTGTAGCCTCCATTAATCTCATGTTTTCTAAAATAAGATATGCATATAAAGATTTAAGAGATAAATTTCGGGACTGTTTACAAGAAAAAAATTAATGATATCGAATACTTATAACTGTGTATTCTTTGGGTTGTGTCGGTGTAGTCTATTTTTCTATGGGCATGTGCATGTAGAGGAGCCCTTTTAAAAGTAAATTTTGATATTTCATGTGAAAACCCTAGTTTAATTTAATTTCTTTTGTTGGAAAATAAGGATCATGATAGGACTTGCATGTAGCAATTATTCTGAAAATCACAATATTTAGGTGTCTTTGATTTCCACTTTTTATATTGAATTATTTAAAAGGGAATTTATTATTATTATGAATGTTGTTATAATTTGGAATTGTGTTACTCTATGGAAATACGATAATTTTTTGGGAAGATTGGGTATGGTAGATAATTGGTTTTCACCCTTGTTATAGTACACTTGGTAGGTATAAGACTAGTAAGTGGGCCTTAATTACGATTTATGCTAATTAGGTATGGGACTAGTTAGTGTAAGTCTATGCGGGCTATATAATTTGGGGTGGGGGCTGATTTTCTATATTTTACCTTTGTTGTGATAGCCTAGGATTGATATCTAGGTGGAGTGAAATTTTGTAATCATTCTTTGCTTAGGATAGGACAATATTGTGTTTTGGGAACCCTTAGTTCAGACTAAAGGTTATTTTGAGGATTTTCACATCGCTTTTAAGGGTGGGGGAAATTAATGTTATTTATGAAAACAAGGAATGTATAATTTAATATCCCAGGACTAAAACGGATATTAAAATTTTATTGGCGACATAATGTGTCTAGGGCCGACAGTTTGAACGGGTCAGAGGACGAGTTATGTCGTGTCGTGTGTGGAACCTTGTCATATCGCGAGGGTCGCAGGATAAAAACTGACCAGACGACGGACTTGACAAGGGGACGGGTGCGTGCGTGGAACCTTGTCATATCGCGAGGATCGCAGGATAAAAACGGATCAGACGGCGGACTTGACAAGGGGACGGGTATTGGTAATGTTCTTCACGGTTAAATTAAATAAAAGTTAACATTGTTGGGAAGGTGGGTTAATTAAAATTATATTGGTATGGCTTTTATGAAAACCTGGCAGGTAATGGTGAATTTATTTATGGTGATTAATAATCTCAAAATTAAAAGATTCTATTGTTATAGTCGATAGATATAGCACTATTGTCTGGGTTCAAGGACCCTATTTGAGGAGAGTAGCCGATTTACATGCCCGGGGCTTTGGCTCTGACACGTGCGTTGATTAATCCTTTTCAAGATTTTTGGGAGTTCCTACATAGGATTCATTGGAGATCTTTTGGAGGTGCAGCTGGATTTATGTTACTGCTTTAGTAGTTGGATTTTCTCTTTCCATTCAGTCGTTTTATTTATGAGACTATTTTCGAGTTATTGGGCCTTTTTGGTTCCAAAGTTATTTTAAGTTTCACTTGGATGGATTTATTTCATTATTAAGATGTTGGGAGATTATATGATGGATTTAATCGCATTTTGGAGCTTTATCGGTTGAATGTCATTTCATATTTGGGTTTAATTAAAATAAATTATATTTTGGATTAAAATTTGATGTCTCATATCTGTCTCATGCTAAGAATGGTATTTTATTTACTCATGCCCGGCTTATTTTTGGTGGCGGCCGACGCCAGAATTAGGCGGGGTGTGACAGATGGTATCAGAGCATGGTCTTAGGTCTCGTAGGTTATGAGTCCGTTTAACTTTCGCGTTGCCGATCTTTGATTCCCTTTGATGATTCGTACTTCTTAAGGTAGAGGGTCTAACATACATGTTAGATGTGTTTCTTGGAGATGTGAAGCTTGGAGTAAAGGATGTTGTAGACATTGAGTTTAGAATTAGTAAGATTGATGTGGGGATCCTTAGAATAGATTTTGGAGACGATAATTATTTTGGAGATTTTAGTACAGATGTTAGGTACCGTATGTATCGATTTTTGATGTTGAGATTTAATTTGAGGAAGTTAGAATTTTAATGACTTTCGGATATAGGATCGAGTGAGGGATTTTGAGAGCATGTGGTACGCCATTATTTTCATAGTTATGTGTATGTATATAGGCAATATATATTATTTTGTTGCTCGTGGGGTAGGTGCGCGTAGAATTGGGTGTATGGGCGCCCAATTATGGCATTCTACGGGTAGGCATATGTGAGCCTTATTTTCTTTTTTGCTAGATTTAAGTGTTTATGTGTATGCTTCGTTTAATTTCGAGGACGAAATTCTTTGCTAGTGGGGAAGTATGTAACAACCCGGATTTTTTAAATGGGAATTTTTAAATTAATCGGAGAAAAATGAAATTTTGGATTTTATAAATTTTATAATTTAAAGTGTTGTTTTTTTATATTTGAAAAATAAATTTTCAAACAAAATTGTAATCGGAATTTAAATGGAGTTTTAATTGAATTTTTATTATTTAGAAGAGTCCTCAAAATATAAAACTCTATAAGAGTCCTGAAAACATAAAACTTTCTAGTAAAAATAATATTTTTAGAAAGTTGACCGTCCGATTAAGCTGAATTTTTGTCATCAGTCCTGTCTCGCTGTTCGCTTCAACATACAAAAATTTCAAGCAATTCTAATGGTTCGATCGTTCATAATATTTTTTTGAGTATTTGTCTTTGATTAGGACTCTAATTCTTTTTGGTATATAAGCATAAAGTGACGAGTTTAGATCTTTTAAAACACATTTTAGCCTTCTCAAAAATCAGAATCCTCTCATCTTCTTCAATCTCAAAACCCTAGACCCATTCTACATCACTTTCAACCCAAGTTTTGTCAAGATTAACCTGATTTTCTCAAGACGCGTCAAGAACGAATCTTTGTCAACTTTATTTAGAGGAATACACATTCAAGATCAGATTTCTAAACCAACTTTTATCAGGCATGTTGACCCTATTCTTTTTCTTTAGTGTTATGTGTCTTGATTGTAGTCTCCATTAAACTCATGTTTTCAAAAATAAGATATGCAAATAAAGATTGAAGAGAGAAATTTCGGGACTGTTTTACATGAAAAAAATTAATGATACCGAATACTTATAACTGCGTATTCTTTGGCTTGTGTCGGTGTAGTCGATTTTGCTATGTGCATGTGCATGTAGAGGAGCCCTTTTAAAGTAAATTTTGATATTTCATGTGAAAACCCTAGTTTAATTTAATTTCTTGTGTTGGAAAATAAGGATCATGATAGGACTTGCATGTAGCAATTATTCTAAAAATCACAATATTTAGGTGTCTTTGATTTCCACTTTTTATATTGAATTATTTAAAAGGGAATTTATTATTATTATGAATGTTGTTATAATTTGAAATTGTGTTACTCTATGGAAATATGATAATTTTTTGGGAAGATTGGGTATGATAGATAATTAGTTTTCACCCTTGTTATAGTACACTTGTTAGGTATGGGACTAGTAAGTGGGCCTTAATTAAGATTTATGCTAATTAGGTATGGGACTAGTTAGTGTAAGTCTATGCGAGTTATATAATTTGGGGTGGGGGCTGATTTTCTATATTATACCTTTGTTGTGATAACCTATGATTGATATCTAGGTGGAGTGAAATTTTGTAATCATTCTTTGCTTAGGATAGGACAATACTGTGTTTTGGGAACCCTTAGTTCGGACTAAAGGTTATTTTGAGGATTTTCACATCGCTTTTAAGGGTGGGGGAAATTAATGTGATTTATGAAAACAAGGAATGTAGAATTTAATATCACAAGACTAAAACGGATATTAAAAATTTATTGGCGACATAATGTGTCTAGGGCCGACAGTTTGAACGGGTCAGAGGAAGAGTTATGTTGTGTCGTGTGTGGAACCTTGTCATATCGCGAGAGTGGCGGGATAAAAACGGACCAGACGGGGGACTTGAGAAGGGGACGGGTATCGGTAATGTTCTTCACGGTTAAATTAAATAAAAGTTAACATTGTTGGGAAGGTGGGTTAATTAAAAATATATTGGTGTGGCTTTTATGAAAACCTGACGGGTAATTGTGAATTTATTTATGGTAATTAATAATCTCGAAATTAAAAGATTCTATTGTTATAGTCGATATATATAGCATTATTGTCTCGGTTCAAGGACCCTATTTGAGGAGAGTAGCCGGTTTACATGCTCGGGGCTTTGGCTCTGACACATGCGTTGACTAATCTTTTTCAGGATTTTTGGGAGTTGCTGCATAGGATTCGTCGGAGATCTTTTAGAGGTGCAACTTGATTTATGTTACTGCTTTAGTAGTTGGATTTTCTCTTTCCATTCAGTCGTTTTATTTATGAGACTATTTTGGTGTTATTGGGCCTTTTTGGTTCCAAAGTTGTTTTAAGTTTTAGTTGGATGGATTTATTTCATTAATAAGATGTTGGGAGATTATGTGATGGATTTAATCACATTTTGGTGCTTTATCGGTTGAATGTCATTTCATATTTGGGTTTAATTAAAATAAATTATATTGTGGATTAAAATTTGATGTCTCATAACTGTCTCATGCTAAGAATGGTATTTGGTTTACTCATTCCCGGCTTAGTTTTGGTGGCGGTCGATGCCAGAATTAGGCGTGGTGTGACAGATGGTATCAGAGCATGGTCTTAGGTCTCGTAGGTTATGATTCCGTTTAACTTTCGTGTTGCCGATCTTTGATTCCCTTCGACGATTCGTACTTCTTAAGGTAGAGGGTCTAGCATATATGTTAGATGTGTTTCTTGGAGATGTGAAGTTTTTAGTTAAGGACGTTGTAGACATTGAGTTTAGAATTAGTAAGCTTGATGTGGGGATCCTTAGAATGGATTTTGGAGACGATAATTATTTTGGAGATTTTAGTACAGATTTTAGGTACCGTGTGTATCGATTTTTGATGTTGAGATTTAATTTGAGGAAGTTAGAATTTTAATGACTTTCGGATATAGGATCGAGTGAGGGATTTTGAGAGCATGTGGCACGCCATTATTTTCATAGTTATGTGTATGTATATAGGCAATATATATTATTTTGTTGCTCGTGGGGTAGGTGCGCGTAGAATTGGGTGTATGGGCGCCCAATTATGGAATTCTATGGGTAGGCATATGTGAGCCTTATTTTTTTTTTGCGAGATTTAAGTGTTTATGTGTATGCTTCGTTTAATTTCGAGGACGAAATTCTTTGCTAGTGGGGAAGTATGTAAGAACCCGAATTTTTTAAATGGGAATTTTTAAATTAATAGGAGAAAAATGAAATTTTGGATTTTATAAATTTTATAGCTTAAAGTGTTGTTTTTTATATTTGAAAAATAAATTTTCAAAGGGAATTGTAATCGGAATTAAAATGGAGTTTTAATTGAATTTTTATTATTTAGAAGAGTCCTCAAAATATAAAACTCTATAAGAGTCCTCAAAACATAAAACTTTCTAGTAAAAATAATATTTTTGGAAAGTTGACCGTCCGATTAAGCTGAATTTTTGTCACCAGTCCTGTCTCGCTGTTCGCTTCAACATACAAAAATTTCAAGCAATTCTAACGGTTCGATCGTTCATAATATTTTTTCGAGTATTTCTATTTGATTAGGACTCTAATTCTTTTTGGTATATAAACATAAAGTGACGAGTTTAGATCTTTTAAAACACATTTTAGCCTTCTCAAAAATCATAATCCTCTCATCTTCTTCATCTTCTTCATCTTCTTCAACCTCAAAACCCTAGACCCATTCTACATCACTTTCAACTCAAGTTTTGCCAAGATTAACCTGATTTTCTCAAGACGCGTCAAGAACGAATATTTGTCAATTTTTTTTAGAGGAATACACATTCAAGATAAGATTTCTAAACCAACTTTTATTCAAGCATGTTGACCCTATTCTTTTCCTTTAGTGTTATGTGTCTTGATTGTAGTCTCTATTAAACTCATGTTTTCAAAAATAAGATATGCAAATAAAGATTGAAGAGATAAATTTCGGGACTGTTTTACATGAAAAAAATTAATGATACCGAATACTTATAACTGCGTATTCTTTGGTTGTGTCGGTGTAGTCGATTTTGCTATGTGCATGTGCATGTAGAGGAGCCCTTTTAAAGTAAATTTTGATATTTCATGTGAAAACCCTAGTTTAATTCAATTTCTTGTGTTGGAAAATAAGGATCATGATAGGACTTGCATGTAGCAATTATTCTGAAAATCACAATATTTAGGTGTCTTTGATTTCCACTTTTTATATTGAATTATTTAAAAGGGAATTTATTATTATTATGAATGTTGTTATAATTTGGAATTGTGTTACTCTATGGAAATATGATAATTTTTTCGGAAGATTGGGTATGGTAGATAATTGGTTTTCACCCTTGTTATAGTACACTTGTTAGGTATGGGACTAGTAAGTGGGCCTTAATTAAGATTTATGCTAATTAGGCATGGGACTAGTTAGTGTAAGTCTATGCGGGTTATATAATTTGGGGTGGGGGCTGATTTTCTATATTATACCTTTGTTGTGATAGCCTAGGATTGATATCTAGGTGGAGTGAAATTTTGTAATCATTCTTTTCTTAGGATAGGACAACACTGTGTTTTGGGAACCCTTAGTTCGGACTAAAGGTTATTTTGAGGATTTTCACATCCCTTTTAAGGGTGGGGGAAATTAATGTGATTTATGAATAAAAGGTATGTAGAATTTAATATCACAAGACTAAAACAGATATTAAAAATTTATTGGCAACATAATGTGTCTAGGGACGACAGTTTGAACGGGTCAGAGGACGAGTTTTGTCGTGTCGTGTGTGGAACCTTGTCATATCGCGAGGGTGGCGGGATAAAAACGGACCAGAAGGCGGACTTGACAAGGGGACGGGTGCGTGCGTGGAACCTTGTCATATCGTTAGGATCGCAGGATAAAATCGGATCAGACGACGGACTTGACAAGGGGACGGGTATTAGTAATGTTCTTCACGGTTAAATTAAATAAAAGTTAACATTGTTGGGAAGGTGGGTTAATTAAAAATATATTGGTGTGGCATTTATGAAAACCTGACGGGTAATTGTGAATTTATTTATGGTGATTAATAATCTCGAAATTAAAAGATTCTATTGTTATAGTCGATATATATATAGCATTATTGTTTGGGTTCAAGGACCCTATTTGAGGAGAGTAGCCGGTTTACATGCTCAGGGCTTTGGCTCTGACACATGCGTTGACTAATCTTTTTCAGGATTTTTGGGAGTTGCTGCATAGGATTCGTTGGAGATCTTTTGGAGGTGCAACTGGATTTATGTTACTGCTTTAGTAGTTCGATTTTGTCTTTCCATTCAGTCGTTTTATTTATGAGACTATTTTGGTGTTATTAGTCCATTTTGGTTCCAATGTTGTTTTAAGTTTCAGTTGGATGGATTTATTTCATTAATAAGATGTTGGGAGATTATGTGATGGATTTAATCGCATTTTGGTGCTTTATCGGTTGAATGTCATTTCATATTTGGGTTTAATTAAAATAAATTATATTGTGGATTAAAATTTGATGTCTCATATCTGTCTCATGCTAAGAATGGTATTTTGTTTACTCATTCCCGGCTTAGTTTTGGTGGCGGTCGACGCCAGAATTAGGCGGGGTGTGACAGATGGTATCAGAGCATGGTATTAGGTCTCGTAGGTTATGATTCCATTTAACTTTCGCGTTGCCAATCTTTGATTCCCTTTTATGATTCATACTTCTTAAGGTAGAGGGTCTAGCGTACATGTTAGATGTGTTTCTTGGAGATGTGAAGTTTTGAGTTAAGGACGTTGTAGACATTGAGTTTAGAATTAGTAAGCTTGATGTGGGGATCCTTAAAATGGATTTTGGAGACGATAATTATTTTGGAGATTTTAGTACAGGTGTTAGGTACCGTGTGTATCGATTTTTGATGTTGAGATTTAATTTGAGGAAGTTAGAATTTTAATGACTTTCGGATATAGGATCGAGTGAGGGATTTTGAGAGCATGTGGTACGCAATTATTTTCATAGTTATGTGTATGTATATAGGAAATATATATTATTTTGTTGCTCGTGGGGTAAGTGCTCGTAGAATTGGGTGTATGGGCGCCCAATTATGACATTCTACGGGTAGGCAAATGTGAGCCTTATTTTTTTTTGTCCGAGATTTAAGTGTTTATGTGTATTCTTCGTTTAATTTTCGCGGACGAAATTCTTTGCTAATGGGGAAGTATATAACAACCCGAATTTTTTAAATGGGAATTTTTAAATTAATCGGAGAAAAATGAAATTTTGGATTTTATAAATTTTATAATTTAAAGTGTTGTTTTTTATATATGAAAAATAAATTTTCAAAGGGAATTGTAATTGGAATTAAAATGGAGTTTTAATTGAATTTTTATTATTTAGAAGAGTCCTCAAAATATAAAACTCTATAAGAGTCCTCAAATCATAAAACTTTCTAGTAAAAATAATATTTTTAGAAATTCGACCGTCCGATCAAGCTGAATTTTTGTCAGCCGTCCTGTCTCGCCGTTCGCTACAACAAGTTAAAATTTCAAGCAATTCTAACGGTCCGATCGTTCGTAATATTTTTTCGAGTATTTGTATTTGATTAGGACTCTAATTCTTTTTGGTATATAAACATAAAGTGACGAGTTTAGATCTTTTAAAACACATTTTTGCCTTCTCAAAAATCAGAATCCTCTCATCTTCTTCATCTTCTTCAACCTCAAAACCCTAGACCCATTCTACATCACTTTCAACTCAAGTTTTGTCAAGATTAACCTGATTTTCTCAAGACACATCAAGAACGAATCTTTGTCAAATTTTTTTAGAGGAATACACATTCAAGACCAGATTTCTAAACCAACTTTTATTCAGGCATGTTGACCCTATTCTTTTCCTTTAGTGTTATGTGTCTTGATTGTAGTCTCCATTAAACTCATGTTTTCTAAAATAAGATATGCATATAAAGATTGAAGATATAAATTTCGGGACTGTTTTACATGAAAAAAATTAATGATATCGAATATTTATAACATTTTTTTCTTTGGGTTGTGTCGATGTAGTCGATTTTGCTATGGGCATGTGCATGTAGAGGAGCCCTTTTAAAAGTAAATTTTGATATTTCATGTGAAAACCCTAGATTAATTTAATTTCTTGTGTTGGAAAATAAGGATCATGATAGGACTTGCATGTAGCAATTATTCTGAAAATCACAATATTTAGGTGTCTTTGATTTCCACTTTTTATATTGAATTATTTGAAAGGGAATTTATTATTATTATGAATGTTGTTATAATTTGGAATTGTGTTACTCTATGGAAATATGATAATTTTTCGGGAAGAATGGGTATAGTAGATAATTAGTTTTCACCCTTGTTATAGTACACTTGTTCGGTATGGGATTAGTAAGTAGGCCTTAATTACGATTTATGCTAATTAGGTATGGGACTAGTTAGTGTAAGTCTATGCGAGTTATATAATTTGGGGTGGGGCTGGTTTTCTATATTATACCTTTATTGTGATAGCCTAGGATTGATATCTAGGTGGAGTGAAATTTTGTAATCATTCTTTGCTTAGGATAGGACAATATTGTGTTTTGGGAACCCTTAGTTCAGACTAAAGGTTATTTTGAGGTTTTTCACATCGCTTTTAAGGGTGGGGGAAATTAATGTGATTTATGAAAATAAGGAATGTAGAATTTAATATCACAGGACTAAAACGTATATTAAAAATTTATTGACGACATAATGTGTCTAAGGGCCGACAGTTTGAACGGGTCAGAGGATGAGTTATGTCGTGTCGTGTGTGGAACCTTGTCATATCGCGAGGGTCGCAGGATAAAAACTGACCAGACGGAGGACTTGACAAGGGGACGGGTGCGTGCGTGGAACCTTGTCATATCGCGAGGATCGCAGGATAAAAACGGATCAGACGACGGACTTGACAAGGGGATGGGTATTGGTAATGTTCTTCACGGTTAAATTAAAAAAAAGTTAACATTGTTGGGAAGGTGGGTTAATTAAAAATATATTGGTGTGGCTTTTATGAAAACCTGACGGGTAATTGTGAATTTATTTATGGTGATTAATAATCTCGAAATTAAAAGATTCTATTATTATAGTCGATATATATAGCATTATTGTCTGGGTTCAAGGACCCTATTTGAGGAGAGTAGCCGGTTTACATGCTCGGGGCTTTGTCTCTGACACATGCGTTGACTAATCTTTTTTAGGATTTTTGGCAGTTGCTGCATACGATTCATTGGAGATCTTTTGGAGGTGCAACTGGATTTATGTTACAGCTTTAGTAGTTGGATTTTCTCTTTCCATTAAGTCGTTTTATTTATGAGACTATTTTGGTGTTATTGGGCCTTTTTGGTTCCAAAGTTGTTTTAAGTTTCAGTTGGATGGATTTATTTCATTAATAAGATGTTGGGAGATTATGTGATGGATTTAATCGCATTTTGGCGCTTTATCGGTTGAATGTCATTTCATATTTGTGTTTAATTAAAATAAATTATATTGTGGATTAAAATTTGATGTCTCATATCTGTCTCATGCTAAGAATGGTATTTTGTTTACTCATTCCCGGCTTAGTTTTGGTGGCGGTCGACGCCAGAATTAGGCGGGGTGTGACAGATGGTATCAGAGCATGGTCTTAGGTCTCGTAGGTTATGATTCCGATTAACTTTCGCGTTTTCGATGTTTGATTCCCTTTGATGATTCATACTTCTAAAGGTAGACGGTCTAGCATACATGTTAGATGTGTTTCTTGGAGATGTGAAGTTTTGAGTTAAGGACGTTGTAGACATTGAGTTTAGAATTAGTAAGCTTGATGTGGGGATCCTTAGAATGGATTTTGGAGACGATAATTATTTTGGAGATTTTAGTACAGATGTTAGGTACCGTGTGTATCGATTTTTGATGTTGAGATTTAATTTGAGGAAGTTAGAATTTTAATGACTTTCGGATATAGGATCGAGCGAGGGATTTTGAGAGCATGTGGTACGCCATTATTTTCATAGTTATGTGTATGTATATAGGCAATATATATTATTTTTTTGCTCGTGGGGTAGGTGCGCATAGAATTGGGTGTATGGGCGCCCAATTATGGCATTCTAGGGCTTGGCATATGTGAGCCTTATTTTTTTTTTTTTGCGAGATCTAAGTGTTTATGTGTATGCTTCGTTTAATTTCGAGGACGAAATTCTTTGCTAATGGGGAAGTATGTAACAACCCGAATTTTTTAACTGGGAATTTTTAAATTAATCGGAGAAAACTGAAATTTTAGATTTTATAAATTTGATAATTTAAAGTGTTATTTTTTATATATGAAAAATAAATTTTCAAACGGAATTGTAATCGGAATTAAAATGGAGTTTTAATTGAATTTTTATTATTTAGAAGAGTCCTCAAAATATAAAACTCTATAAGAATCCTCAAAACATAAAACTTTCTAGTAAAAATAATATTTTTAGAAATTGGACTGTCCGATCAAGTTGAATTTTTGTCAGCCGTCCTGTCTCGCCGTTCGCTACAACATACTAAAATTTCAAGCAATTCTAAAGGTCCGATCTTTCGTAATATTTTTTTGAGTATTTTTATTTGATTAGGACTCTAATTCTTTTTGGCATATAAACATAAAGTGACGAGTTTAGATCTTTTAAAACACATTTTAGGCTTCTCAAAAGTCAGAATCCTCTCATCTTCTTCAACCTCAAAACCCTGGACCCATTCTACATAACTTTCAACTCAAGTTTCGTCAAGATTAACCTGATTTTCTCAAGACACGTCAAGAACGAATCTTTGTCAATTTTTTTTAGAGTAATACACATTCAAGATCAGATTTCTAAACCAACTTTTATTCAGGCATGTTGACCCTATTCTTTTCCTTTAGTGTTATGTGTCTTGATTGTAATCTCCATTAAACTCATGTTTTCTAAAATAAGATATGCATATAAAGATTGAAGATATAAATTTCGGGACTGCTTTACATGAAAAAAATTAATGATATCGAATACTCATAACTTTTTTTTTCTTTGGATTGTGTCGGTGTAGTCGATTTTTCTATGGGCATGTGCATGTAGAGGAGCCCTTTTAAAAGTAAATTTTGATATTTCATGTGAAAACCCTAGTTTAATTTAATTTCTTGGTTTGGAAAATAAGGATCATGATAGGACTTGCATGTAGCAATTATTCTGAAAATCACAATATTTAGGTCTCTTTGATTTCCACTTTTTATATTCAATTATTTGAAAGGGAATTTATTATTATTATGAATGTTGTTAAAATTTGGAATTGTGTTACTCTATGGAAATATGATAATTTTTTGGGAAGATTGGGTATGGTAGATAATTATTTTTCACCCTTGTTATAGTACACTTGTTCGGTATGGGATTAGTAAGTAGGCCTTAATTACGATTTATGCTAATTAGGTATGGGACTAGTTAGTGTAAGTCTATGCGAGTTATATAATTTGGGGTGGGGCTGGTTTTCTATATTATACCTTTGTTGTGATAGCCTAGGATTGATATCTAGGTGGAGTGAAATTTTGTAATCATTCTTTTCTTAGGATAGGACAATATTGTGTTTTAGGAACCCTTAGTTCAGACTAAAGGTTATTTTGAGGATTTTCACATCGCTTTTAAGGGTGGGGGAAATTAATGTGCTTAATGAAAATAAGTAATGTAGACTTGAATATCACAGGACTAAAACGGATATTAAAAATTTATTGACGACATAATGTGTCTAGGGCCGACAGTTTGAACGGGTCAGAGGACGAGTTATGTCGTGTCGTGTGTGGAACCTTGTCATATCGCGAGGGTCGCAGGATAAAAACTGACCAGACGGAGGACTTGACATGGGGACGGGTGCGTGCGTGGAATCTTGTCATATCGCGAGGATCGCAGGATAAAAACGGATCAGACGACGGACTTGACAAGGGGATGGGTATTGGTAATGTTCTTCACGATTAAATTAAATAAAAGTTAACATTGTTGGGAAGGTGGGTTAATTAAAAATATATTGGTGTGGCTTTTATGAAAACCTGACAGGTAATTGTGAATTTATTTATGGTGATTAATATTCTCAAATTTAAAAGATTCTATTGTTATAGTCAATATATATAGCATTATTGTCTGGGTTCAAGGACCCTATTTGAGGAGAGTAGCCGGTTTACATGCTCGGGGCTTTGTCTCTAACACATGCGTTGACTAATCTTTTTTAGGATTTTTGGGAGTTGGTGCATAGGATTCATTGGAGATCTTTTGGAGGTGCAACTGGATTTAAGTTACAGCTTTAGTAGTTGGATTTTCTCTTTCCATTCAGTCGTTTTATTTATGAGACTATTTTGGAGTTATTGGGCCTTTTTGGTTCCAAAGTTGTTTTAGGTTTCAGTTGGATGGATTTATTTCATTAATAAGATGTTGGGAGATTATGTGATGGATTTAATCGCATTTTGGTGCTTTATCGGTTGAATGTCATTTCATATTTGGGTTTAATTAAAATAAATTATATTGTGGATTAAAATTTGATGTCTCATATCTGTCTCATGCTTAGAATGGTATTTTGTTTACTCAATCCCGGCTTAGTTTTGGTGGCGGTCGACGCCAGAATTAGGCGGGGTGTGACAGATGGTATCAGAGCATGGTCTTAGGTCTCGTAGGTTATGATTCCGATTAACTTTCGCGTTGTCGAACTTTGATTCCCTTTGATGATTCATACTTCTTAAGGTAGAGGGTCTAGCATACATGTTAGACGTGTTTCTTGGAGATGTGAAGTTTTGAGTTAAGGACGTTGTAGACATTGAGTTTAGAATTAGTAAGCTTGATGTGGGGATCCTTAGAATGGATTTTGGAGACGATATTTATTTTGGAGATTTTAGTACAGATGTTAGGTACCGTGTGTATCGATTTTTGATGTTGAGATTTAATTTGAGGAAGTTAGAATTTTAATGACTTTCGGATATAGGATCGAGTGAGGGATTTTGAGAGCATGTGGTACGCCATTATTTTCATAGTTATGTGTATGTATATAGGCAATATATATTATTTTGTTGCTCGTGGGGTAGGTGCGCGTAGAATTGAGTGTATGGGGGCCCAATTATGGCATTCTACGGCTAGGCATATGTGAGCCTTATTTTTTTTTTTGCGAGATTTAAGTGTTTATGTGTATGCTTCGTTTAATTTCGAGGACGAAATTCTTTGCTAATGGGGAAGTATGTAACAACCCGAATTTTTTAAATGGGAATTTTTAAATTAATCGGAGAAAAATGAAATTTTGGATTTTATAAATTTTATAATTTAAAGTGTTGTTTTTTATATTTGAAAAATAAATTTTCAAACGGAATTGTAATCGGAATTAAAATGGAGTTTTAATTGAATTTTTATTATTTAGAAGAGTCCTCAAAATATAAAACTCTATAAGAGTCCTCAAAACATAGAACTTTCTAGTAAAAATAATATTTTTAGCAATTGGACTGTCCGATCAAGCTGAATTTTTGTCAGCTGTCCTGTCTCGCCGTTCGCTACAACAACTTAAAATTTCAAGCAATTCTAACGGTCCGATCGTTCGTAATATTTTTTCGAGTATTTGTATTTGATTAGGACTCTAATTCTTTTTGGTATATAAACATAAAGTGACGAGTTTAGATCTTTTAAAACACATTTTAGCCTTCTCAAAAGTCAGAATCCTCTCATCTTCTTCATCTTCTTCAACCTCAAAACCCTAGACCCATTCTATATAACTTTCAACTCAAGTTTTGTCAAGATTAACCTGATTTTCTCAAGACACGTCAAGAACGAATCTTTGTCAATTTTTTTTTAGAGGAATACACATTCAAGAACAGATTTCTAAACCAACTTTTATTCAGGCATGTTGACCCTATTCTTTTCCTTTAGTGTTATGTGTCTTGATTCTAGTCTCCATTAAACTCATGTTTTCTAAAATAAGATATGCATATAAAGATTGAAGATATAAATTTCGGGACTGTTTTACATGAAAAAAATTAATGATATCGAATACTCATAACTTTTTTTTTTCTTTGGGTTGTGTCGGTGTAGTCGATTTTGCTATGGGCATGTGCATGTAGAGGAGCCCTTTTAAAAGTAAATTTTGATATTTCATGTGAAAACCCTAGTTTAATTTTATTTCTTGGTTTGGAAAATAAGGATCATGATAGGACTTGCATATAGCAATTATTCTGAAAATCACAATATTTAGGTGTCTTTGATTTCCACTTTTTATATTGAATTATTTGAAAGGGAATTTATTATTATTATGAATGTTGTTATAATTTGGAATTGTGTTACTCTATGGAAATATGATAATTTTTCGGGAAGATTAGGTATGGTAGATAATTAGTTTTCACCCTTGTTATAGTACACTTGTTCGGTATGGGATTAGTAAGTAGGCCTTAATTACGATTTATACTAATTAGGTATGGGACTAGTTAGTGTAAGTCTATGCGAGTTATATAATTTGGGGTGGGGCTGGTTTTCTATATTATACCTATGTTGTGATAGCCTAGGATTGATATCTAGGTGGAGTGAAATTTTGTAATCATTCTTTGCTTAGGATAGGACAATATTGTGTTTTGGGAACCCTTAGTTCAGACTAAAGGTTATTTTGAGGATTTTCACATCGCTTTTAAGGGTGGGGGAAATTAATGTGATTTATGAAAATAAGGAATGTAGAATTTAATATCACAGGACTAAAACGGATATTAAAAATTTATTGACGACATAATGTGTCTAGTGCCGACAGTTTGAACGGGTCAGAGGACGAGTTATGTCGTGTCGTGTGTGGAACCTTGTCATATCGCGAGGGTCGCATGATAAAAACTGACCAGACGGCGGACTTGACAAGGGGACGGGTGCGTGCGTGGAACCTTGTCATATCGCGAGGATCGTAGGATAACAACGAATCAGACGGCGGACTTGACAAGGGGATGGGTATTGGTAATGTTCTTCACGATTAAATTAAATAAAAGTTAACATTGTTGGGAAGGTGGGTTAATTAAAAATATATTGGTGTGGCTTTTATGAAAACCTGACGGGTAATTGTGAATTTATTTATGGTGATTAATATTCTCAAAATTAAAAGATTCTATTGTTATAGTCAATATATATAGCATTATTGTCTGGGTTCAAGGACCCTATTTGAGGAGAGTAGCCGGTTTACATGCTCGGGGCTTTGGCTCTGACACATGCGTTGACTAATCTTTTTCAGGATTTTTGGGAGTTGCTGCATAGGATTCATTGGAGATTTTTTGGAGGTGCAACTGGATTTATGTTACAGCTTTAGTAGTTGGATTTTCTCTTTCCATTCAGTCATTTTATTTATGAGACTATTTTGGAGTTATTGGGCCTTTTTGGTTCCAAAGTTGTTTTAAGTTTCAGTTGGATGGATTTATTTCATTATTAAGATGTTGGGAGATTATGTGATGGATTTAATCGCATTTTGGAGCTTTATCGGTTGAATGTCATTTCATATTTGGGTTTAATTAAAATAAATTATATTGTGGATTAAAATTTGATGTCTCATATCCGTCTCATGCTAAGAATGGTAGTTTATTTACTCACGCCCGACTTAGTTTTGGTAGCGGCCGAAGCCAGAATTAGGCGGGGTGTGACAGATATGTTGAGTTGCTATGCAATTCAGGAGATGATAGGTTTTTAAAACCTATGGATATGATTATTGCCTACGGGCAGGAGATGTGGGGTTTATTAACTCCGGATATGTATACGGCCTAATTTGTCACAGAGATGTATATATTGTTATATTGAGATGTTAATATAGTACTTTTTCTATAGATATCTGTAATACATTTACTGAGTTTTTAAACTCATGGTTAGATATGTTTACATTTTCAGGTCTTCCAGCTGCCACTGTCAGGTCTAGGAGGTTGAGTACATAGAAGTACGATCTTGTTAGTTTGTTTTATACAATGCACTAGTTGTAATTAAGTTAAATGATATCTGAGTTCTGTTGAAATTATGTCTCCTTAAAACGATTGGATTTTTTTAATATTTCTCATTTTAACCTTGAAGTTGTTTTAATATGTATTACGTAAATAATAAATAAATTATAATTGTGGTTTGTAAACTATTTAGTTAATTATATCCTAATAGGGTTAGGGGATAACAATAAAGGCATTGGCATATTGTATTCCTTTTTACTTTATATTCAACAAAACTATATTTCAAGTTCAATAAAATATCTTAGTTTTAGTTTCCTATTTTTTTTTTTTATTTTTTTCCGAGTACGGGGATATACATCCCCAAAATTAATAAGCAAACAATGTCTTTTGGTCTTTATCCATTGCCAATCAACAGACGAAAACAACTACGTAATTCAGATACTTAATGAAGTTGAACTTATCAAATTCGAGATGCACCATAGTTTTACATGTAATCCTGTCTCGACCGAACTTCATATATGAGTTTGTATAGACAAGTCAAAAACAAGAAGTATTACCTGACCAAGTTAAAAATAGGAATATAGACATCTATTCCGAACACACTTGGTCTCCACTAATAATTAGCTTCATGTATTACTTCGTCTTTGACAGATCAAGAATAAGAAGTTTGTAAAACTACGTATATAACTCAAGCAGTTAAAAACAAGTTTTACCCAACTATGTTAAATGCAGGAAAACATATATACATTCATAAATACAGTAATACACACATATATTCATCATACACTTGGTCTCCACTGATAACTAATACTAAACATAGATCAACAAAACTATTTATAGTTTCATCTAAGTGCATGGGTAGAATCTAAGGTCCTACAATCACAGTTTGATGATTTATCAAATAATTTAGTTGATTAACTGAGTTACTAATCATAAGTTAACGACAAGACTATATATTTTTATTCAACTACCGAAGATATTATATTCAAGATCAAGAAGGTACAAAACACATGCCAATTATTAAGTTGGACATTTCCGTTGTGCTTTCGTCATTTTAGAAGAGGTTTTGTGGTACTCTCTCTTGTTGCACTCTCTCCATCCCAGTAGGAGGGTCATCTAGGGTATAGGGGGAATTTATGTAATTAAAATACCTCATCATTTACCTGTTGTTGTTGCTCAGCATGTTGATCAGATGAGGAGAATGAATTATTTCATGCACATCATGAAGATCGTAATCTCGTAGGTATTTGGTGATCAAACACTGAGAAATGGCATCAGGAGGGATCCATGATATGTCTAACTTAAATGGAGGATTATCAAAATCAATCAAACCATGTTCATTCAAATACCATAACTCACTATTTTGGTCATATTTCAGTAAGGTAAGCAAGTTGGTCTATCCCCATCTGTAACTTTCACGATGACTCTGTGCAATATGATTATCTACATGGCTAAGGGCCTCATTATGACCTTCCATCCAAACCTCCCTAGGTTGCTTGTGAAAGTGAAAGGATAACCTTTCAACCTGATATTGAAGTTTTTTTAGGACATCATTGTTGATTGTCAAGAGGAAAGTTTGATCGGTGATATCTCTATCCTTAGCTTCCAACTGGACATACAAGTTAGTAATGGCTTGACTCTTTGCTTTCAAGTTCCTCCACTAACCGTGCATTCTCATTTTCCAAGAAAAAAACACCTTAATCATCACCACTAATGGACAATATCTTCAGGCTATCTAACTCATTTACGAGTCGATTATTTTCCTTTTGAAGAAATTTTCCTATCTTCTGAGCTTCATCAACTTCTCAGTTTAACAAGAATTCTTTCCTTCTATACATAAAGGCATACTCTTCAAGTTTCTTCTCAAATCCCCATCCTCCACTTAACGCTTTATTCTTATCTTCATAGTGAACATGAAGTAAATATTTAGCCTGATTATGATCTTTTTAAAGTTGGTCAATCATCTCATAATATGTATCACTATTTGCTAGTGCCCTATCTAGCAAGCAGTGAATATAAATGTTTAATTCTTTAACTTGTCGAACACATCAGGACCAAATAATTCGACTAAGTCTTCTTCAGATATAGAAATATGGCCAGCTTCCAAAAGGTTTCTACTCCATCTAAGCATGACATATTCTACAGAAACTATAGCCTTAGCATCAAACTGACAATAAAAAATGTAAGAATACAAGGATGATTGATGAGAAAATAGAATACAAGGTGTGTAACTTCATGAAGATAATACAACCAAGCAAACAGGCATAAGTATGGAAAATGCAACACATTTAGTCAAGCGGTGTTACAAAATAATTATCCTATTACAAGGCAGAAGAACAAAAGAAAAATAAGCATTAAAGGAGTTAAGCCTCCTCCTTATCCTAAACATTAACTCTACAAGGCAGCTTGGAAGAAGGGACAACTTCACTAATTGGCTTAATGGTAGACTCACCAGGCCGAATGGAAGATTCTCCAGATCATTCTTCATCATTAAATTCTTCCTCCAAGTTTAGAGGAATTACTGAGTCATGCCTTGGGAATAGCTTAGAGTCTTCGGCACTGTCGACTTCCTTGAGTGGCTTCGACCAACCATCCTTGAATGAATTCTTCCTGATATAGTCAATCTGTACAAAGGAAGCTAATACCTATTATCTTCCCCTCAGCACACCTGACAAGGGTTTAATTTTCCACCAACTTATCCTCACCCACCTTGGCCCTATCCTCAGCAACCGTTGGACTGGTCTCAACAGTCTTCAATTTCTGCTTATTAGTCGTGGCCCTATCATTCCTTCTATAATTCTTCTTCCCAAGACTTTTTCTTGGACTCCAACTCTTGTCTTGAAGACTCCAAAGATTTCCTTAGACATTCAAAGGCCTCCTCTGCATCTCCTCTATAAGAATGCAGTTGATCGTCTTTCTTCATGATCTGGTTGAAATTCACCAACAAGTCCACGAAGGAAAAATATCAGATCAAAAGAAAAGAAATAAGACAGTAAGGAAAAATAATAAAGGGAAAAAGGTTACCGAAGCCAAAATCTAGCAAGCATTTACTATTCTCCATTTACTAGCAGTGACAACATCAAAATATTGACAGAACTCCAGAAAGAAACGATTGGGGGAAAGGTAATATCACACTCAGCTATAAATAATGAGGGAATCCAGTGACCCTCTGGTAGTGATAAAACCCTAATTGGTGATATATGCATTTCTAAGTCTACCCAATCAAGGATGTTTCTTTCACGCCTAAATATATCTAAAGAATCCCCATGAAAAATGTATACCATGACTACAACTAGGAAATAAATAAAAAATAAAGGGAGGAAGAAATCTTACAGAGAAAATGGGCACAAAAGCAAGGGTAGAACACAAAAGAAAGCTTAAAAATGAAAATCTTGGAGAAGAAAAAGAGTTCGAAAGTTTGAAAAATTATGGTACAAAACCAGGAAAAACTCTCGTCTCTTATAACTTACCTAAAAAATAGTGAAGGTAATGATTAATTGTATCGATGATTGGCATTCGAACATATGTACAGCTCTGAAGGTAGGAAAATACCAATATACCCTTTGGCGGTCTGTTAAATTTTAAATTATTCACAAAATTGCCATAACATGATCAAGGCATGGAAAATTTTCCCAAGTCCTATAAGTCGGTTTCAACCGACCAACTTCGTAGAAATCATACTCCATCCTTTCAATAAAAATATCAAGAATGAAGTATTGGGGGTTTCTTTTGATATTAAAAAGTATCCATCTATGTGGACCATTTAGAAATGGAAACTTATCTCCTTACGTGGCAACAGTCTTAGTCAGTAGTCAGTTGATCGGTCCAGAAGATAGCTGCTCCCTAAGAAGGCTGACCAACATGAAGAATGCTGATTATGAAAGCAGATAAATAGTCACCACCTGAGAAATAACTAAGATGCATTCCCCACATGTTAAAGAATATCAAATATCACACTCAGTTCAAGACTATTAACCATCACATTCATTATGTACGAGTACAAATGCTTGAATATATAAAGGCATTCTAGCCGTTGATCTCTGGGTCACTACAAATAAATTTTATTCCTTTAACAAAAGGAAATATAGAACAGATTCTAGGCTATTATTATTGTAGAAAAAGTAAATAGATTTCTGTAATCATCAAAACCAATACAAGAACAAACGTAGGCTTTCCTTCACAACGAAAACACTTTTAAAACTTTTTATCTTTTATGTGTTTGTTTTATCGCATATTATATTTTATCCACGATTAGAAATTTGGATCTAGTCCATTTTATGGCATCAACAATCAGGTTATCACCATTTCTTGGAAGGACGACAGTAGAGACAATGCTAGTACTAGCAATCCACTATTGTAAATTCAACATGGGACCAATGACATGTTCCTCTGAATTCACTTCTGCTCTCAGCATGGAAAACTTGAAAGGCTGAGTTTGTCTGGAACACAACCTTCATGGAAATGTGAATGTGATTTAGATGTTTAAGAACTGGACTTCATGCCCGGAATGGGGAGAGGACAACGCTAGCAAGGGATCCTTGAGCCTATAGTCATACAGGAGGCCTTCACCCCATATGGCCCGAGTTAACAACCCTCACCAGATAAAGTCAATGTGCTCGACCGACCGAGAATGAAAAGAAGCTTGGAAAATGAAAATACAATTTCAAGACTCTTTGTGAGAACACACTATATGGTTTACTTACTTGAGTCTGAACCATATAGGAGTTCTAACTAGTTTCGATATGGTAAGAAAATATGTTAGATTTTTCTTGACCAATCTTCTCCATGGTTTGCAAAGGTTAATCAATAGTGAACCTGTCCAAGATATCCTATCTACCTAAAAGGGAAGTAAAATATTGCACTGAACACACTATATGACACAAGTCATGCATATATGAGTGTGAGTGCATACATAACTGTTTAAATACTTTTAGGATTTTTTAAATAATTTTTAAACATTTAAAATGATTTTTTGAACATTTAAAATAATGGTTTTAAAATGTTGTGGGCTTAAATCGAATTAGTTTAGTTCTTTTAAAACATCCCAAGGTAGAAGCTCAAATCGAAAGAGAATTGTGGGGGAGGAAATGGGATTTTTATAAACTCTAAAACTCGCATTTTACATTCCGTATTAACCATACACGTGTTTGCTCATTGTTGGTTCCATTTGTGTTGGTTTGCTCTCACATATCAAAGTTGCATTTGTAACCCTTAGATAAAATCTAATCAACACACTACTTGTATTTTAGGTCAATCCAAGTGTGATCCTTAAGAGCTAATCAGAGTGAGAGTTTGTGTGGTCGTTTTATAACCCTTGGATTTGAATTCTAAATGTTGCAATGATCTCAGCCGTTCATTTGAACTCAACCTTACAGACCCTTCCATAGCTTGTATATAAACCATCCATAATTGATGCTTTATAAGACTTTGGCTTTTCTTCCATTTGAGAGAAAAAAGAGATAAGGGATAGTAGAGAGAGAAATGAGAAAGGAAAGAGAGAGAGAGAGAGAGAGAGATTGAAAAACCATAAACCATTAGAGATATTATCTTAGTTTTTTTATCAAACCAAACACCTATTTATTTGTATAAACCGAAACCAGAAAACAACCATCCTTGAGTGATTAGAAGTCAGGTTTTCTTGGAGATTTTTGGGGTTTTCTAGTCTTAAAGAAACTCTTCAAGCATTACATCTCTTAGGAACATGTTCTCTAAAGTCTTTCAAATTTCTTCCTAGAAAGTGTGTGAAACTCACTTGAGAAACATTTTCACGTATATATTTAGTGTTGTGTTCATGTTCTTTTTCGAATCTAGTATTAATTTGTATTTATGTTTAGATCCAGTTTATATTGTTTAGATTTCCTAAAAAAGAGACTTCTAAACATTTGATTTTTAAGTTTTGAAGTTTAAGTCTATAAAATAGTGTTTTATAGTTTGCAAAACGTATTTTGTATATAAATAAAGTCTTGAGACTTAGATCTGGCTTTTAGAAAGAGTTAAAACTTCAGATCTCCAAACTTCGTTTTCTATATTTGAAGTCTGATTTCATTGAGAATCCAAATAGTTTCATGACAAATAAATCTCTATAATTCATTAGGTTTTGTTTGTATTAATCTATTGAAAGATGTGAGCAACATATTTTCATGTGTTTTTCACTTAACAATCACATACACTTTCACACGATCACTTAGTAAGAAGTTTTGTTACTGTTCAGAGATTTTGTATTGATTGAGTCAATTGAAGTAAGGAGTAAGGATTAAATGCAAAGAAAAATCCCGGGAGATGAAAGTCAGAACATAATTACCATAGAGGAGAAAGCTTAGTAGGTATATTTCTATTCTTTGTCTTAGGTTCTCGTGTACTTTTTTTGTGCATGTAATCTTGTATAACTTGTTCATTATAGTGGATTTTTGTTTTATGGCATAGGCCACCTAAAAAATTACCATGTCAAACTTACTATTTTTGTTCTTACTGCTTATATGGTTTGATTTTTAAGAAAATAATTCGTATAGGTTTTTATTATAAAAACTTAAGGTATTTTGTCTACCAAGTTTAGCATCCAAAAACCAATCTACTTTTACACATCTTGTGCAGTGATTTGAAAAGGAGTTTCATCCAATGAGTTTGATTTTCATAGTTTACTTAAAATTTAACTTTTAGTTAAAGACCTAGTGAACATATTTTTCAAGTCGAATCAGAGCGGGTTTGCCAAAACATTTTTGATCCTAAATCTCCAGAAACTGCTTTTGAAATCTAATTCTAAAAATAGTTGAGAGATTTAAGAAGTTAGGTAATCTCCCCCGTCCATCCCTCTTTGATGGACATAATTTTCCTTATTGGAAAGTAAGGATAATTTCATTCATCCAAGGGACTTTTGGTGATGACGTGCGTGACATGATTGAAAATGGATATCAACATCCAACTAAGCCTTTGACTGAAACCAACACTATAAGAATTAAAAAAAATCTTAGTTTATTTACCAAAGAGGGAAACATATTTCACATAGTAACAACAAGGGAAAGAATTACTATTTTTATATCCATTTATGAGCTCGAGTTTAAATGCATATCTACCTGTTCTACATCCAAGGAATCCTGGGAGACACTAGTCACTACCCATGAGGGTGATGAACGTGTTAAGGTTGGAAAACCCCAAATACTAGTAAAGTAATATAATACATTGATTATGTATGATAATGAGTCATTTGATGACTTTTATATAGACATTTTCAGAAAATTTCATGCAAATGGAATAACCTATGATAAAAAGGAAATTGTAATAAAAATCCTTAGGTATTTGCATACTAAATACAACAATAAAAGATACACTGTAGAAGTGATGGATGACTGAAACCTGACTCATGAATTACTTAGTAGTAAATTAACAAATATAGAAATGGAGTTTGTGTATAAAAAGCAATTGACTACTCAAAACAGAAGATCTTTTGGTCCTAATGTTGTCTTTTCATCCTAAGTAACTTTCCCTACAATGAATTCCCTGGACCTTAACCTTGACTTAAGTGATGATTATGATTTGGATAACTTGGATAACCAAGTATCTCTTATCAGAAAACATTATACAAAATCCACCAACTCTCTAAGAACTCTCTTCAAGAACATTCTACGAATCAAGGGTGAATTCTCCTCCCCCCTTACTAAACTTGATCAATTCCAGCCCTGGAAAACATGACTGATCCCCCCATTGCTATGATGATACCACCCAAACCTCTAAACCCAATTAATACATGGTCAAAATCTTTTGCAAGCATCTAATGAATAATACCACAAAAGAACTAGAACTAAAGAAACCAACAACTTTCAAGGGAGAACCTACCATACTGTTTTCAGAACAAGATATTTTTTTCCCTAGATAAACCATTTAAACATTCGATTGTAGGAAAATCCTCTCATGGAAGACCTTCAATTGACATTTTTGAAAAACTTTTGAAACATTTTCTCATAAAGCAGCATATATAATAGGATTAACGGATTTAAAACATATCCTCATAAGACTCAATTGCGAAGAAGATTATGTTTGATTATGGGTTAGAGATCAATGGTATGTTTAGAAATACCCAATACGTACATTTAAGTGAATATTAGATTTCAAAACTAATGAGGAGAGTCCAATAGTTCCCATTTCGATAAATTTACCTAATCTTCCTATTCACTTTTATGCAAAATCTTCCCTCTAATCAATAACCCAATTAATTGGAACATCTCTAAAAATGGATGTCTCTACAGTCTCTACATCAAGACTAAGTATAACTCGAGTATGTGTTGAAGTGAATCTACTCAGAGAAAGAACCCACAGAATTTTGGATAGGATGTGGATCAAAAGGTTTTTGGTAAAAAAATTCCTAAGAAAACACTCCTTCTTATTGTCAATTCTACAAGAAAAAAGGGCATCAAGAAACAAATGTATGATCAAACATACTAAAACCATCAAACCTCCAAAAAAGGTCAATAAAAATGATGATCAAGGTGAAAAAGAAGCAGTACCCAATACCGAAACAAGGGCACCTCACGAAAACCAAGAACCAATGCTGCTAATTTAGGATGCAAACAATTCCGGATAAAAAAGTGGTAATTAAGTTGAAGTTCATCAGAATCTTATTTCTGATTCAGAAGAGGAAGATCTAGAAAATCAAGATATCCTTAATTTCCATCCATAAGATAAAAACTATCCTCAAGAGTCACAACATAAAATACATCATAGAGACTACTCATTAGAAGAAACCTTAATATTGGACTAATAAAATTTTTTCCCTAAAAGCATCAGAACTTCAAAATTATGAAAAAAATTCATCTGCAACAAAAGACTATCAATTAGACAAAGTGGAAAGAGCCAATTCAATACTAATGATTGAAGAACTTCAAAATTTTGCTTCTTGATTTGATACAAAATGGAAAAAATACCAAGAAGGCAAAGATTTCATACATGACAAAGGAAAAGAAGACGCAACATCAATAGCACCTTCAAAATACTTCAAGTTAAGTAAGTTATCTAAACAACCTCCTTATGATCCTTTTTCAGAAGATTTAGAAGATCATTAGGAAAGTCCAAAGCTCAAAATGCCATCTCTTTTCCTAAATGATTAACTTTATATGTTGGAATGTAAGGGGGGGGGGGGGGGGGTGTCCAATAAGGCTACCAATAAAAGAATTAAAAGACTCAAAAGAAAATATAATTTACCAGCAATTGCCCTATTAGAACCTAAAGTAGACTCATCAAGCATAACAAAAAACCAAATAAGATGGAATTTCACAATTTTTTTAAGTAATCAATCCAATAAAATATTGTTTTTACAGAATAATGATTTAAAATTTAAGGTGTTAAATGATTCAGAACGACTGTTGTGCCTAGAAATAAATATTGAATTTTTATATCAAATAATTTTCTTATGTTTGGTCTATTGAAAGTGCCCTGCAAGATAAAGGTTGGTACTATGGTAAGAGTTAAAAAAAATTACAATAGAGTATACAAAACAAACTTGGTTAGTCGTTGGAGACTTTAATGTAGTCTCTAATGAAGAAGAAAAATTAGGAGGAAATCCATTAGAATTCCATGCTATTGTAGACTTTAAAGATATGATTTCTAACTCTGCATTAATGGATCTTGGATATTTAGGTTCTAGGTTTACTCGAACAAATAATAGAATCAATGGGACTATATTTTTTAGACTAGATAGAGTCTTATTCAATCATAATTGGTTAAGGTATTTTCCTCAAACCTCTATAACTCATCTTCCTAGATCATGTTCTCATCAGAGTCCTCTTCCATTATCAATACAAAGTCCAAATGATTAATTTCCTATACCTTTTAAATTCCTTTCTTTGTGGTGGATGAATTCTAATGTTAACCAAATAATAGAAGAAGCTCGGTCTCGTAACATTCAAACCCCCTCTATGGTTAAATTTGCATTGAAATTTAAGCATTTAAAGTCAAAACTGAGAATATGGAATAAGGAAAAATTCAAAAATATTTTTCAAACACTTAAGGATCTTGAAGACTTAGTTCTAATTAAAGAGAATGAGTTTTAAATATATCCAAATCAATCAACAAGAAGTGAAATGTGTAAAGTAAGAGCTCAATTGAATGTTTCATTGTAAAGAGTTGAAATATTTTCGCATAAAAAAAGCCATCTTAAATGGCTTAATCCTGGAGATCAAAATACGATTTTTTTTCATTCTTCAACAAGTACAATGAGAAGAAAATTTTCTATCAATAAAATTAAAAATCTTCAAGATCAATGGGAAGATTCTAATGAAGAAATAGGTAACATACTTCAAAATCATTTTGAAAAGTTGTGGTATGATGAATTTAAAACTTTGGATCAATCATTTTTAGAAGTGATAAATAAAGAAATCATTGAAGAAATGAAAAACAAACTTTCTAATTTTCCTTCTAAGGAATAAATATACTCAATTATTAGAGATATGGACCCATCTAGTTTTCCTAGAGCAAATGGATTTGAAGGTGTTGTCTACATAACATTATATGAAATTATTAAGATTGACCTCTTCATAGAAATTCATTCATTTTTTGCTAGAGTAGACATTCCTAAAAGTTGGCCTTCAACCTCTATAGCCTTAATCCCAAAGGTATATAATCCCTCAACTAGTTCTCAATTCCGACCAATAAGTTTATGTAACTTCTCTAATAAATTCATATCTAAAAATCTAAATGAGAAATTGTCTTATATACTTCCCCTCAATCATATCTCAAAGTCAAAGTGGTTTCATTAAAGGTAGCAACATTCAAGAAAATATTATTCTAGCTCAAGAAATGGTTCAATGTTTAGGCAAAAATTGACGTTGGGAACAATGGGATTATTAAACTAGATATGGAGAAGGGGTATGATAAAGTTTATTAGCTTTTTTTATGTGAAGTGCTGAGAAAGTTTAGATTTAATGAGCATTTTATAGATATGGTTTGGAGACTTATATCCAATAACTGGTATTCAATTATTTTAAATGGCTTAAGTAAGGGAATTTTTAATTCTTTTAGGGGTCTTAGACAACGAGATCCCTTATCTCCTAGTTTATTTACATAGTTACTGAAAGTCTTAGTAGAAATATAGACAAATTCTTTTTTCCCTAAACAAGGATCTTCCTTATTCTCATCCTCAAAATACTAAGCTTGTATCACATTTAGTATTTGCTGATGATCTTATTATCTTTATCAATGGAGGAAGACATAGCATTAAATCTTTGTTCAACTTGCTGAAAAGTTATGAAGACACCTCTAGTCAACAAGTTAATTTCCCAAAAATTTACTTCAATGTTGATAAAAAGACTAGCCCACATAGAAGAAAAACTATAGGAAATCATATTGGTTTATCAAACAAAAATTTTCCAATAAAATATTTGGAATGTTTCATCAATAAAGGCAAACTAAAGGCCAATTAGTTTTCTGATCTCTTAGATAAATTAAGAGATAAACTCAACACTTGGTCTTCCAAAATGATCTCTCAAGCAGGTAGAGACAAATTAAAAGGTATGTGATTCAGTCCATTCATGTCTATACATTAGCAGTGCTAAATCCTCCTAAAATTATTGTCAAAAGATAACATAGTTTATTTAGCAAATTCTATTGGGGAGGAAATTCTAATCAAAATCCCTATCAATGGTCCAAATGGAATGAAATTTGTTATCCATTTGATGAATGTGGTCTTAATTTTAGAAAAATAAATAACATAAAAACTGCATTTAGTATCGAATTATGCTAGAAATATAAATTTAATACTGGAGTTTGGGTCTCATTCATTAGAAGCAAACGTAAAAGGGGTTTGTCTATAAATCAAGGATCAATTACAGTCAAGAGGATATCGGGTATTAAAGATTTTGTAGAAAGTCTCATTCAAGACGAAAAACAAATATGGCAACATTCTAATACAGGAGAATTTACACTGAAATCGACATATAATGTGTGTAGGCAATAAATACCAAGTTCTTTACTTGGAAACTAAATTGGAACATAGAGTGTCCAATGAAAATCTAAAATTTTAGTTGGAATTAACTAAATTCCTCAGGCCATTTTGAAACAGAGATACAAAGAGCAGGTATAAGGTTATCTTTTGTATGTAGGGCTTGTTTTTCACCAGAAGATAGTACCCAACATGTTCTTATAGAATGTGTTTTGGCTAATTTCAAGTCTAAAATTTTCAAGTGTTAATATAGAATCTGATTGCAAGTGTTTAGTTAATGTTGTCTTGAAGAAAAAAAAACCCCCATGAACTTCATTACAAATCTTTGATAATCTTGTCTATCCAACCAATTTCCAAATCACACATACTTGGAGAGAAAATAATTGAACAACAGACTATCTTGCTTCAAGTGCTTCCTTAAACCATATTGATTCAACATATTGGTGTTTCAATTCTCTTCCAATATTGGTAAGAGGTCATCTCAATATGGATACACAAAATTTTCCAAATATTAACATTAAAGACAAAAGATTGTTATTGATGTAAAAACTAGACTAGATCTAATTTAATAATCACACATAAAATATGTAATAGTAAAATAAAGAAAGGGTTTTTATATTGGTTCAGCTATGTAAGAAAGTCTAGTCCACTGTTATTTTTTATTTGTGTGGTTACAAAGAGCTAGGTACTCTTGTAGATAACTATATCCTAGAATTCGTTCCACTTTGCCCTTGATGAAAGGGATACAATGTATTGATAATGATCCCTAGGTCAAGGGTTGGAATGTCAAGGGATGGAATGCTTTTATATAATTAAGAATTTACATCTTTACATAATAACTGTGATGATTGGTTATATCAACCACATGTAGTATGACCCTTGGTATGATGACGCTTCACTATCTTGTTGGTCGGCATTCCACATGTTGGTTGGAAAATTTACTTCTTGCTGACAGGGTTTTGGCCATGTATGAGAATACCTGTTCATTTATGATTGGTCCACATAAATAAATAATTTTTAGCATCAATAGAAGCCCCCAATGTTCCATGCTTATAGCTTGCGTGAAAGTGTTAAGCATTCGATTCTGGAAGTACTTCGGAGTATTTTCATAAAGCTTAGTTGAAAACCGACCTCCCACACTTGTAAATGGCCCTGTTTGAAAATGGCATTTTTGTAAATAACTTGAATTTTAGCGAACTGCCAAAGGGTAAATAAGTATTTTTAACCTTATGATTCATGAAGCCATCGGTATGTCAATCGTTGGTACATTTAATCATTTCATTCATTATTTTTTAGGAAAGCTATAAAAGGCAGGATGCATTTACAGGTTTTGCCTTACCCCAAAATTTTGAATTCTAGTAGTCATTTCTAAGCTTATGTGCTACCGTTTGCCATCATTTTTCCTTTCTTTTGACAGTTCTTGATGAATCCTTAATTTTATATAAGGACTATTTCTTTCTCTCCATTTTTCTTAATTTCTTTCTTTCTACGCCATTGTTTACATAGTTGACGACGAGTCTTTAGGTAAGAGCATAAAATTCCATCTTGGGTCAAATTAGAAGTCCCTAATGGCCCTTGATATGTACATTCCTTAGATGAAGGTCACTGGAGGTGTTTTTTCATTTATAGCAAACCCTTTTTCTCCTTCATTTCTGCCAATAATTGGGCGTTGTCCCAGCACAAGTGGCTCCCAACACCTGAAGAATTATCATTGGTATGAATAGATTGAATGAAATCTATGGGACCCATATTGGGATTCCAGAGATTATGCTCTGTTATAAATGGGAGATTGTTGGGGATAATACATATTATTTGAAAACTAGGGCGACCAATAAGGCTTTAGTGTTGAATTTTCCCAACTCCAATAAAAATGATTAGAGTCATACTTTAATAGTTAGGCACTGGAAACATGCCCCACCTATGCGTGGAGTGTCCCATTAGGGACTCAGATGCCCTTAATCGGGGAATATGATAGGTTGTTATTTCAATTTCAATTTTCTTTTCTTATCTCCCTTATGATGTGTACTAACTATTACTATTGATCACTTTGTTGCAGAATAACGTAAGAGAAAATGTCCCAAGACTGTTGAAATAAATTTAGAGGAGATGAAATTCTTATGGGGTCTTAATCATAGAACAAGAGAAGATCATCCCCGATCAGCTTCTCTGTTGTTGTATAATAAAACTTCCATCATTTCTTTTGTAGCCCGACCAACAACTATCGTGCCTTAAATTATAATTGATTTGGAGAGAGATCCAATGTCTACTTCCTCAGCCACTGAATTTTCTAGTGTTGGTATTGAAGTTGGCACATCTTCTTCCTTTGATTTTGACCTTTCTCTTTCTGTCAGCATGGGCAAGATTAAAATTCCCAATATTTTGGAGGATGACTCGGCAAATGGTGCCAAGAAACCAATTGATATTGTTGTCCATAAGAAGAAACTTGAGGCTAGTAAGAAGCCCCCGATCCCTGTAGGTGACGAGATTCTTTTCAATAGACTAAGGAGATGTCCCACTAATAAGCAGGTTAAGCTGGTCGTGGATGCTGACCAATTGGGATTGGTTGATAAAGTCCCATTTATTGTTGGCTCATCTATAGACTTTAATCCTAGCTTGGATAGGAAGTTGTTCAAGTCTGGCATGCTCCCAAACCACAAATCTATTTATGCATCCATGTATCGATCACAAATATCATCAAGGGCTACTCAAAGATTGGCCTTGGTAAGTTTCCACGTCTGACGTTAGTCAGATACTTTTCATATCTTCTTATACCGACTTGACTTTTTCTTACATTTCTTAATTGATTACAAGCAAATGCTAGAGAAGGATGATCTTCTACGTTCTTCCTCGGGAGAAGTAGAAGTGGCCATTGAAGGTCTTAAGAAGTTTGTTCTGGATTCCCAGTAATCTTTCGAGACAGAGAATAAGGCATGGGGAGGTAAGATTAAGGCTTTCGAAGAAGCTCGGTAGAAAGATGATAATGTCTTATCTGTATCTTCTTTAGCCTATGCTCAAGCTGAGCATAGGGCAAAGGCAGTTAAAGGTCAAGTAGCCAAGCTAATAATAGACTTATATACCAAAAAGGCCAAGAGGAATAAGGCTAGGGAAGAATCCTTAAACAAGGGTTGTGATAAATCCATCTCTGCAAACTCTGCAAAAATTGGGTACACAAAGAAAAAATTCTTTAAGGAGGGTTGGTCGGTAGCGTTGAATGAAGTTATCACTGCTGGGGATTCTGAGCTTTTTCTCAGGCATGGCCCTAGATCTCCCCCTAACTTTGATGATGAAATTGAGGATGATGTTAGTTTAGAGTAATCCTCTTTGGTGGTTGAGTCTACTACCCTTTCTATCGACCAAGACAAACTATTGTGGACTCCACTATCCCCCCTTCTGAACAAGAAAAAATTCCTATGGACTCAATTACTCCTTCTGGCGTTGAAAAGGATAAAAAGAAGGTGTATAATTGTTCGTCTTTTGGTTTTTGGATTTTGTAGTATTATTTTTTTTTCTTTTTTTCTCTATTCCGATGTATTTGTAACATTTCTTATTTATCAATGAAAGAATTGTTCCTTTATTGACATGTCATTTATTGTTTCTTGACTATTTCTCTATCTTCTTTTTTTGTTGTTAATCAGTTATTAGTTTATCTTTATAGCCAAGATGGAACAAATTTCTTCCAATGATTCTGACCTACTCAAGCATTGCAACAATCTATTTAAAGATGGTCGCCGGGACTTAACTGATAATTAATTAAAAAACTTGCTTGGTATAAACGCTTTTGATTAGGCAAATGATGCATACACTTATCTCAAGTTTCTTCTTGATTGAGCTATGGCTAATAATGTTGCATACTTTGAAATGATTGAAGATTTGCAGGTAGAGTATAATGAAAGAAAAGATCTTAAGCATGTTGACTACGAAGCCAAATATAAAGCCTCGAGTAAAGGTTGGGGTTTGGAGGAAAAACTAAAAAATATGCCTCTTCATTCAGGAAGAAAGAGTTCTTATTATTGAATCGTGAAGTTGACGAAGCCAGATAGATTGGTAAAATTCTGGAAGAAGAAAACAATAGGTTGAGCGATGAACTTGGGGCCTTAAAAATGTCTTTTACTACTGGTGCCAATGAAGGTGCCTCTTTTCTGGGGTAGGAAAATGCCAAATTGAGGGAAGAACTTGAAGCATTAACAAAATCCAAACCTGTATCTTCTTCTAGATATAGAGTTGACCGACTAACTATAAAAGAGACTAGGACCAAGAAAAAATTAGCTAATCAAGATGCTCAGCTGAAGGTGAAGAGTCAAGTTGTTACGGATTTATCCTTAAAATTGGAAGCTAAAGACGAAGCCATTGTTGACCAATCCTCGCAGGTGAAGGTGAAGGTAGAGGTTTTGAAGAAACTTCAATATCAAGTTTGAAGATTAACCTTCCAATTTCACAACTAACCCATTGAGGTATGGATGAATGGCTATAATAAAGCTTTGTGCCATATAGATGATTACCTTTCTCAAAATCATCGTGAAGGTTATAAATGGGTTGGACTAATTGCTTGACTGGGATCAAAGTTGATTGAGATAGAAAACTATGGTATTGTCATGATCCTAGTTTCTTAGGCTCCTAACAACCTCCTTTCAAGTTTGTTGTCAGTTGGATTCCTGTTGAATCTATTCCCCAATGCTTGATATCAAAATATTTAGGGGATTATGAGTTACATGATGATCTTGAAATAATTCAACCTCCTCATCTGACCAACACGCCAAGCAACAGTAATAAAAGGACGCTTTAAGATTTTAATTTTATTAATTATCCTTATACGCTGGATGATCCTCTTGCTAGTATGGAAAGAGTGCAATAATCTTCCAAAGACGAGGGAAAACATCCAGTTGAATGGTTATACAACATATTGTAAATCATTTGAATGTAATACAGCTTGTATGAATAAAATGTGTTTGTTTTTGTCAACTTATGATTATTTTAATTATACAATTAAGATATGATCGTAATGTCATTGGTTATACAAACACTGAGATATATCAATCCAAATGTAGTATTAGTTACCAATTGTTATGCCATTGATTCTACTAAAGCACTTAGATATCTTGATCCAAATTTAGCATTAGTTATCAGTGGTGGCAAATTGTATGAGGAATGTATGTTTATATTCTAGTATCTAGGAATTTTTACATGTCTTCCTACATTTAACTTAATCCGGTAAACTTGTATATAAATTTTTTAGTTTTGTAAAAAGTTTTACACTTCTTGTTCTTGACTTGTTTAAACAAAATCATACATGAAGTAATCAACTTCTTCTTCATGATTTTGCTTTTATGAAGTCATACATGAAGTAGATTATTGTTGCCGACTAAGTGATGATGATTTACAAATTTATTTTGACTTGGTTAGTTGTTATTTTTTCTTATTGTCGATCAAGTGCTGAGGACTGTAATCTTGTTTTGACTTGGTCAGAGCTAAAGATCAAAAGTTGTCTTCATTTGGGGGATGTTATATCATCACTATACTCCGAAAAAAATCAAAAAATGAAAAGGCTGAAATTAACTTTTTATTGATACTGCAACAAAATCAAGAGAGATACAATAATGTACATCTTTTGAACTAATGATAATACTTACGAATATATTCGACATTCTAAGGATTTTTGAACTCCTCACTATCCAAAGTCTCTAGCTGATATGTCCCTGGTCGGATGACAACTGAGATGTGGTCCATGCCAATTGTCCACGTGCTTGGTATTCTTTTGGATAGCTTTCTTAAGAACATAATCTCCATCTTTCAAGTTAGTCAGCCTAATCCTTTTATTATAAAAGCGAGCAGTGTGATGTGGTAGGTAGCATTTATTAGAGCTTTATCTTCTTATACCTCCTCCAACATGTCGTGTCGCGCCCCGAATTAATTAAGTTAAAATCATCCTTTTAATTAGAGATAAATTGCCTTAAACAATGCTTTAATTTAAATCTCTGAGGAAAATAGCATAAGAATTTTTTTTTCCAAAGGTATGTGTAGATGAAAACATAACTGCCTTTACTTATAACTTATAAGTACTACATAACTTTACATAACCAAGATCCTTAGTTTAATAATTACACAAAAGGAATCTTGATATTCAAACCATACTAATTATCCGTCACTCCCCCGTTTTAAGGTCCTAACTTGGCAGTGAACTCCAAATTATAAGCATACCTGAAACAAAACATTACAGGAGTGTAAGCTATAAAGGCTTAGTGAATGACCACATACCACGCGTATAACCAATTTGAATAACCATTTTTATTTTGTTCTAATGCTATAACCCAACAGGAATTGTGAAACTCTCGCAAGCCTGGACCCGCCATAGTCCAATTAACCAACACAGTTATTAGGGACCACCACATCCCTTTATTAGGCCCGAGTACACAAACCTTTAAGTTGGATTAACAGGACCACCACATCCCGTAGGACCCACCACAGACCTTAACATTAGATAAAGGACTCACTAGTCCATATCATTATATAACATCGCTTAACATTTTTAATCATATGCATATGTTTCATAAATACAACATCACTCCCATTAACATTTTCACACATGTGTTTAACTACAGATTTCCATATGAAATTATAAGCATTTATATTTCATAAGGAAGTTCACTCACCTTGGATTTAGTGCTAATATTAATACCAACTACTTCCTTGGTATGGTAGTATTAGCTGCTTCCCCACCTTACGAGAATTCCTTGATTTATGGAAATTTTCCAAAGATTTATTCCTTAACTTTCTTCTCTTTCTCTCTCTTTAGGCAAAACCCTTGTTCATGGCTGCATTTGCTGAACAAAGGGGATGCTTTATGAAGTTTAAGTCGGCCAAACTATCACCCACCCTCTAACCAATCAAAAAATAGCACATGGTGTGCTAATAAGACAATTGTCACTTAAGGAATGGACATATTTGCCCTTGTTTCGTACTTTCACCATAACTTCTTGTACGAGCCTCCGTTTAACCCACCGTTTGTTGTGTTATAATATTAATTCATATATATACAACTTTCATAATTTATGTTTTCCCAAAATCATAAACTAATACGCCTAATTTGGGCATCGAACAGGAAAGTAGCAATTTACCGAAAATCTCAAAACTTTCACAATTGGCGACCAAACATTGGCCATTTCGTATCAACACCCTTATTTACTTTTATAAACATAATCATGCATTAAAAAAATAATTTATGATTCATTTAACCACATAACTAATCATATGTTCTAAACATGGTATCCCCGATTATAAGCTCAATTAACACCTAATGTAAACAACACATATATCACATGAGCATGCATCCCCTAAACATGATAATTAACATGTTTAACACACATAACCAATCTATAACTTATAACTCCTAAGTTATAATTAATCATGTAATTAACCTTCCTAATCATATCTTAGGGCCTTACAATTCTACCCCTCTTATAAAAATTTCGTCCTCGAAATTTAACGCATAAGAAACTTACCAAATAGATGAGGATATTGCTTCTTCATGTTATCCTCCCCTTCCCAAGTTCCATACTCCACATTCTGATTTCTCCACATCACTTTAACTAGTGAAATGGTTTTACTACGTAACACTGGCTCCTTTCGATCTACAATAGCAATTGGTTCCTCCACATAGGTTAAGTCATCTTGAAGCTCTATCGGTTGTGAGATAAACACATGTGAAGGATCGGGCACATACTTACATAACATGGATATATGAAAAACATCGTGTATTCGGGATAATTCTGGTGGTAACGCCAATTTATAAGCTCCAGCTCCAACCCGTTTCACTATCTCATAAGGGCCAATGTACCTGGGACTTAACTTTCCCTTCTTCCCGAATCTCATAACCCCTCTCGAAGGAGAAACACGCAGGAATACTCGATCACCTTCCTCAAATTTCAATTCTTTCCTTCGGTTGTCTGCATAACTTTTCTGTCTACTTTGCGCCACCTTTAAGTGATTATGGATAACATTGATCTTTTCAGTAGTCTGTTGTACAATTTCTGGCCCAAGAAGTTTTCGTTCTCCCACTTCAGTCCAACACACTGGAGTTCTGCATTTTCTCCCATACAAAGCTTCGTAAGGGGCCATATTAATACTCGAATGATACTATTATTATAAGCAAACTCTATCAGTGGCAAGTGTTCATCCCAACTCTCCTTGAACTCCAATACACAAATTCGTAACATATCTTCGAGTGTTTGGATCGTTCTTTCTGACTGCCCATCAGTCTGAGGGTGAAAAGCTGTACTAAATTTCAATTTAGTCCCCAAAGCTTGTTGTAAACTAGGCCAAAAGTGAGAAGTGAACTTAGGATCTCGATCAGAAATAATAGAAACAGGTGCACCATGCAATCTGATAATCTCATCCACATATAATTTGGCATATCTATCCATGGAATAAGTAGTTTTAACAGGAAGAAAATGTGCAGACTTAGTCAACCTATCAACGACAACCCAAATAGAATCAAACCCTCGTGATGATTTTGGAAAACCTATAACAAAATCTGTAGTAACATGCTCCCATTTCCACTCAGGAATAGGTAAGGGCTGTAGTAAACCACTTGGCTTCTGATGCTCCACCTTCACTTGTTGGCAAACTAGACATCTAGCAACAAAATCTGCAATGTCGTGTTTCATTCCCGGCCACCAATAACATTGTTTCAAATCTATATACAGTTTCGTGCTCCCTGGATGCATAGCATATAACGAACAGTGGCCTTCCTCCAAAATTATTCTTCTTAAATTAGGCACATTAGGTACACACAAACGGTTTCCGTACATAACAATGTCATCATCCCGAGTAGAAAATTCATTTGCTTTACCCTTTTTCATATTATTTCTAACTTTCTCAAATTCTGCATCTCCTACCTGTGCTTGTTTAATCGAGTCAATCAACATGGGTCTAATATTTAAATGTGCTACTATTCCATAAGACTCATTCAAAGTTAATTCCACCCCCATTAAAGCTAACTCTCTCAGCAGGTCAACTCGAATACAATAAATACAAGATACTATGCCTAGAGATTTTCTACTCAAAGCATCAGCAACAACATTAGCTTTACCCGGATGGTGATGTATCGTGCAATCATAATCTTTTATAAGTTCCATCCACCTTCTTTGCCTCAAGTTCAAGTCTTTTTGTGTAAACAAGTATTTTAAGCTTTGATGGTCAGTAAAAATTTCACAACTAACACCATATAAGTAGTGTCTCCAGATTTTTAATGCAAAAACTACTGCAGCCAACTCAAGATCGTGTGTAGGGTAGTTGCGTTCATGTATCTTTACCTGTCGAGAAGCAAAAGCAATTACCTTCCCATGCTACATTAACACACAATCGAGTCCTTGATACGAGGCATCACTATAAATAACTAAACCTTCTGTACCCGTTGGGATAGTCAATACTGGAGCTGATGTCAACTTACCCTTTAAATTTTCAAAGATTTTATCACAATCGCCACTCCACACAAACATGTTCTCCTTTCTGGTAAGCTTAGTTAATGGCAATGCAATAGAAGAAAACCCCGGTATAAACCTCCTGTAATAGCCCGCCAATCCCAAAAAGCTACGCACCTCTGTCACACTAGTTGGTCTTTCCCAATTCATTACTGCTTCAACCTTTTTGGGATCTACACAAATACCATCATCAGAAATAACATGCCCCAAAAATATTACCTTGTCTAGCCAAAATTCACATTTAGAAAATTTAGCATACAACTTCTTCTCTCGCAAGGTCTGTAAAATAATACGTAGGTGGCATTCATGCTCATCCCTACTACGAGAATATATCAAAATATCATCGATGAAGACAATAACAATAGAATCCACATATGGGTGAAATATACGGTTCATCAAATCCATGAATACGGCCGGTGCATTTGTTAACCCAAATGGCATGACAAGAAATTCATAATGTCCATACCTGGAACGAAAAGCAGTTTTAGAAATGTCACAATCTCTTACTTTCAGTTGATGATATCCGGATTTGAGATCAATCTTAGAAAACACTTTGGCTCCTTGCAACTGATCGAACAAGTCATCAATGCGGGGTAGTGGGTATTTGTTACGGATAGTCACTTTATTCAATTGACGATAATCGATGCATAGCCTCATGGTTCCATCTTTCTTCTTCACAAACAATACTGGGGCTCCCCACGGTGATACACTAGGCCTTATAAAACCACGATCTAACAAATATTGCAACTGTATCTTTAGCTCTTTTAATTCTGCAGGTGCCATACGTTATGGTGCAATAGATATTGGTGCAGTTCCTGGTACCAACTCAATCGAAAATTCCACCTCACGATCTGGTGCTAACCCTAGGAGTTCTTCTGGAAAGATATCTGCAAACTCATTAACTACTGGTATATCTGATATTTTTCCAGCCTCTTGTCGTGTGTCCACCACATGAGCAAGATAACCCTCACATCCTTTCCTTAGCAGTTCATAACATTTTGTAGCAGAGATCAAACATGTTGGAGTGACATTTCGTTCCCCAATAAATTTAAATTCAGGTTCACCAGGTAATTGAAACACTACCTCCTTTTTAAAGCAATCCAAGCATACATGATATGAGGCTAACCAATCCATACCCAGTATTACATCAAAGTCGGGCATATCGAGAGGTAATAAGTCAACTAGTAATTCTTTTTCACCCACTCGCACCACACACTCCCTATATACCCTCTCAATAAAAACCAACCCCCCTACTGGAGTAACAATAGCTAAACCAAAATCTAGTGATGATAATGGTTTATTAAGATGCAACAGATAAAGAAAAGACACAAAAGAATGTGTAGAACCAGGATCTATCAACACATAAGCATCTTCATCACCAATAGGAAGTGTACCTGTCACTACGTTAGGCATAGCTTGTGCATCTTGTTGCGTCAGTGCAAACACTCTACCTTGGCCTTGACTTTGCGATATACCTCCTCTACCTCCCTGGGTACATTCTGTGTAGAACTCCTACCTCCTATTGCCACACTCCCAACTGACGTTGTAGCTCCCATCGCTGGACAATTCTTGCGTAAGTGCCCCGGTTGATGACAATGGAAACATAAAGGTGTCGTCTCAACTATTGTACACTCTCGAGACATGTGACCTTGATCACCACATCCATAACAAAATATAGCCCTCGGCACCAACACAGATGCATTTTCTGACCGATTCATCCCAGTCCTTCCACCTCGAGCCTGAAATCTTCCACGTGCACTTCAATTATTTTTAAATTCTTGGCCCTTAGGTACTCCCCGTGCTACACTCTGAGTTGAGGTTCCCACCTCCCATCCATATGACCTTATGCCATCATGTCTAGCTTTCTTCGAGTGTTCAACTTGCATTTCTTTTATTGACTTTTCTGACACCATGACCCTATCCACCAAGTCCACATAATCTATGATCTTCATATTAGCAACCATGCTTTTTATCTCTACATTCAGCCCGGTTTGAAACCGATCACATTTACTTTCTTCCGTCCTCATCAAGTCAGGTGCAAATCTTAATAAGGATATAAATAAAGCTTCATACTCTGCCACTATTCGGTTCCCCTGTTTCAACGTGATAAATTCTTCCTCTTTCTCTTTCCTATAAAGCCTTGGAAAGTATTTTTCAAAGAACACTTTCACAAACCTTTCCCATGTAATTCGTGGAGGATTTATTGGCACCACTCCCCCCGTTGTAGTAAGTAATCTTTCTGTTGCGTCCCACCATAACTTTGCATCATCCTCTAACCTAAAGGTTGCTAACAAAACCTTTTGTTCATCTCGCACTTCCATCACCTTGAATATTGTTTCCATCTTTCTAATCCACCCCTCTGCGACTAACGGATCAGTAGTCCCAGTAAATGCTGGCGGATTTAACTTCATGAACCTCTCATGCAATTTGTCCCTATCCCCACCATGATCTCCACCTCTTGCTTGTTCCATAAGTTGTGCCACAACACGTAATATTCTTCCCACATCATCAATAGGTTGTTGTTGCACCTCTGGTTCATCCACTTCAATAGGTCTATGTCCTTGCTGACTATTAGGTACATAGGATGCCTCACCCTCTGCTCTATCATGCAGCTCGTGTGGATCCATCACTCACTGCAATATAATTAACTTAAACAAAATATAATAGCAGCAGTTTAATATTAACATTGTTAGTCAAAATCCAGGTGCATAACAAACTCACTTTCTAGTGTCCACTGCCAATCTAGACCCTTACACCCTATCCAGAACCAAATAACCACGCTCTGATACCAAGTTGTCGCGCCCCGAATTAATTAAGTTAAACTCATCCTTTTAATTAGAGATAAATTGCCTTAAACAATGCTTTAATTTAAATCTCTGAGGAAAATAGCATAAGAATTTTTTTTTCCAAAGGTATGTGTAGATGAAAACATAACTGACGTTACTTATAACTTATAAGTACTACATAACTTTACATAACCAAGATCCTTAGTTTAATAATTACACAAAAGGAATCTTGATATTCAAACCATACTAATTATCCGTCACTCCCCCGTTTTAAGGTCCTAACTTGGCGGTGAACTCCAAATTATAAGCATACCTGAAAGAAAACATTACAGGAGTGTAAGCTATAAAGGCTTAGTGAATGACCACATACCACGCGTATAACCAATTTGAATAACCATTTTTATTTTGTTCTAATGCTATAACCCAACAGGAATTGTGAAACTCTCGCAAGCCTGGACCCGCCACAGTCCAATTAACCAACACAGTTATTAGGGACCACCACATCCCTTTATTAGGCCCGAGTACACAAACCTTTAAGTTGGATTAACAGGACCACCACATCCCGTAGGACCCACCACAGTCCTTAACATTAGATAAAGGACTCACTAGTCCATATCATTATATAACATCGCTTAACATTTTTAATCATATGCATATGTTTCATAAATACAACATCACTCCCATTAACATTTTCACACATGTGTTTAACTACAGATTTCCATATGAAATTATAAGCATTTATATTTCATAAGGAAGTTCACTCACCTTGGATTTAGTGCTAAGATTAATACCAACTACTTCCTTGGTATGGTAGTATTAGCTGCTTCCCCACCTTACGAGGATTCCTTGATTTATGGAAATTTTCCAAAGATTTATTCCTTAACTTTCTTCTCTTTCTCTCTCTTTAGGCAAAACCCTTGTTCATGGCTGCATTTGCTGAACAAAGGGGATGTTTTATGAAGTTTAAGTCGGCCAAACTATCACCCACCCTCTAACCAATCAAAAAATAGCACATGGTGTGCTAATAAGACAATTGTCACTTAAGGAATGGACATATTTGCCCTTGTTTCGTACTTTCACTATAACTTCTTGTACGAGCCTCCGTTTAACCCACCGTTTGTTGTGTTATAATATTAATTCATATATATACAAATTTCATAATTTATGTTTTCCCAAAATCATAAACTAATACGCCTAATTTGGGCATCGAACAGGAAAGTAGCAATTTACCGAAAATCTCAAAACTTTCACAATTGGTGACCAAACATTGCCAATTTCGTATCAACACCCTTATTTACTTTTATAAACATAATCATGCATTAAAAACATAATTTATGATTCATTTAACCACATAACTAATCATATGTTCTAAAGATGGTTTCCCCGATTATAAGCTCAATTAACACCTAATGTAAACAACACATAATCACATGAGCATGCATCCCCTAAACATGATAATTAACATGTTTAACATACATAACCAATCTATAACTTATAACTCCTAAGTTATAATTAATCATGTCATTAACCTTCCTAATCATATCTTAGGGCCTTATATGTCGAGATCTAATCTCCTCATAAATTCACTAACGGGGGAATTAAATTTCAATACCCTATGAATGGGTAGGCCGATCTCGAACGGTACCACTACTTTAGTCCCAAACGCAAGCATGTATGTTGTTTCTCTTGTTGATTCTCTTGGCGTTGCTCTCTAGGCCCAAAGAACATAATGTAGCTCGTTAATCCAGTTGTCCTTGGTAGCATCAAGTCTCTTTTTCAGTCCATTCAATAAAGTTCTTTTAGTCACTTATGTTTGACCATTACTTTGAGGATGGACTGGTGCAGAATGTAGCTTTTGGATTGGGCATAGTATACTTCAAACTCTTTTTTGTTAAACTGTGTGACATGATCTGTGATGGAAGCATATGGTAAACTATATCGACAGATGATATTCTTCCAGATGGACTGACACACTTTCTCGTAAGGCATATCAATAAATGGTTCAGCCTCCACCCATTTGGTTAAGTAATACACAATAACAACTATGTATTTGTACCTACCTTTGGTGGTGGAGAGTGGGCCAAAAATATCAATTCCCCATATAGAAAATGGCCAAGGTGAAGTTATTGCTGTTAAAGTAGCATTAGGTGTTCTATCGACACTAGATAACCTCTACCACTTATCACACTTTCTCGCAAAGGCTGTACAATCTGTCCTTATGGTCGACTAGTAATATCCCTGTGTTGATATGTTGGAGCAATGATCTTCCAGCTAAATGAGATCCATAGGATCCTTCATGCACTTCTTTGATCAAATCTTCCACCTCCATTATATGAACACAACGTTGCATGGAGATATTTAATCCCCTTATGTATAAAACTCTTTTGCCCAACACATAGCTCCCTGCTTTATATCAAAGATTCTTATCCTCTTTAGTATCAGGTTGCAGGGTTCCATCTTCAATATTAGCTTTAATGGGATCCATCCTAAAAGGTCCCAGATATACAAAAATGAAACTAATTATCAAGTTTTCATCAATACTTCGATTATCCAGGAGCTCTATTGGGATTGTTCTTCAGAGATCAATTCTTATTGCTGATGCTAGCTAAGTAAGTGCATCAGCTCAAACATTCTTTATTCTTGGGATTCTATTCATTTCAATGGATGGAAATTTGTCAATGACTTCCATGGCCTTGTCAAGATACCCGATCATCAATTCTCCTTTGGATCCATACAAATTCAACACTTAGTTAACAACCAACTGTGAATCACTGTGCATCACTACTTGCTCCGTGCATAATGAATGAGATAAATTTATCCGACCTATCAAGGCTTCGTATTCTACCTCATTATTTGATGCTTTGAATTGAAACTTGAGAGCATACTCAATATCAATATTATTAGGAGTGTAGAGTACGTTACCTACTTCACTACTTATAACACATGAAGATCCATCCATGTACAGATTCCATAATGGAACATTGTCATTGAAGCATTCTGCTATCAATGATCCATGTTGGAATATCTTTTTACTACCCTGTGCATATTTATAGGCTATTTCATAAATTTAGGTTGGTCGAGAACTACTTTTGCTTGATTTTGAGCTGAGATCTCTTCTTTTAAAGTATGCTCGGTAGGCAATCTCTGTTGGTTGGGAACCTCTAGATAAGTAAATTTAGTAATGAAATATACCAGATCTTGGCCTTTCCATGAAGATATTAGTTCATAGATCGAATCATACTCTCCCAATTTTACTTCCCAATGCATCAGTCTTCCTTACTTCTCAGGTTTGTAGAGAGCTTGCCGAAGAGGCCGATCAATATACACAACTATGGTATGTTCTTGTAAATAACATTTCATTTGTCTTGAACCCTCAATAAGTGATAGGTCTAATTTTTCCAAATGTGGGTACCTGATTTCAGCTCATTTGAATGCTTTATTGGTATAATAGACTTGTTTTTCGATTCCATTATCCTATTTGACTAATGCCGAGCTCACTATTAACTTAGAAACAACTAAATACAAGTACAATTTCTCTCCCAATACTGGTCCTGAAAGAAATGGTGGTGATCCTAAGTACTTTTTTAACTATTAGAACGCTTCATCACATTATGCATTCAACTTAAAAAAAAATTCTCAACACTTCGAAAAATGACAACCACTTATTTGTTGCTCGGGACACAATTCTAGTGAGCCTCTGTGCATCTTTCTCATAGGTCGATGACTGCATTTCTATCACAATTTTTATCATTGCTGGATTGGCTTCAATTCCCCTTTGATTAAGTATAAAGCCAAGGAACATCCCTTCTTGTACTCCAAACACACACTTGGTTGGATTGAACTTCATCTCATGATTTTCCAACTAATCAAAAGTCTAGGTGAGGTCGGCGATATGACCTGAAGCTTTTTTGCTCTTTGTTAACATATCATCCACATAAACTTCCATGGTGTTGCCTATTTATTCTTCGAAGACCTTGTTCACCAACTTTGATACATTTCACCTGCATTTTTAAGACCAAAAGTCATTGCATTATAGTAATAAGTTCCTCGGGGTGTGTTGAAGGCTGTTCTTTTCCTATCTTCAGGTTTCATTTTTATCTGGTTATAACCCGAATATCCATCCAAAAAGCTTAAAATCTCATGTCCTGATGTAGCATTTACGAGTTGATCAATTCTGGGCAAGGGAAAATGGTCTTTTGGACTCACCTTATTTAAATCAATGAAATCTACGCACATACCCCATTTATCATTCTTCTTTTTTACCATTATAACGTTGGCTAACCAGTCAAGATACCTCACATCTTCAAGAAACCAGGCTTTTTGAAGCTTCTCTACTTACTTTTGGATGGCTTGATTCTTTTGTAGGACTGAAAACTTGATGTATCTTCTTGATCAACTTGGCATCCTTATTGACGTTGAACTTGTGGCAGAGGAAATTGGGATCAATCCCAGGCACATCCTCATGGATCCAAGCAAATACATATCTACGTTGCCTCAAGACCATAATCAACTCCTATTTAAGGAAGGGATCCAATGTTGAGCTGATCCGCGTTGTCCTTTCTAGTTTGTCATCATCCAGAATGATACTTTTAGTGGATTTTACAATCTATCCTTTGACCAACTCTGTTTCACCTCGTGGATATACGATTTTAACCTCAGATTCACCATTAGACTCAGTAGTATCCACCTGGTAATTTTTAATCTTCTTCTTCTTCAATTTAATTAGATCTTCTTACTCGATTGTTGAGTAGAAACACTCTTTCGCCACTTTTTGGTCTCCTTTCACAACACCTACCCCAAAATGAGTTGGAAACTTCATGCACTGATGGATTGTCGACGATACGACTCCAAACCTTTTCAATCCTACCCTTTCGAGGATCTCATTATAGGTAGATTGAACATTCTTATCCATCATGAAGAAACGTATTTTCTCCGTGTGGATTACTAGCCAAGTGCCAATCAACACTTCTAGATTGATTATTCCCAAAGGATAAACTTTTTCACCAAAAAAACCTATTAATGGCCTATGATAGGGTTTTAGCTGGCTGGGCTTCAAGTCCAAACTCTAAAAGCAAGGATAAAACATAATATCGACTGAACTCCCATTGTGAATCAAAACTCTAGCGATGATAATATACTGGATTCTGATTTTGACAACCAAAGGGTCATTATGGGGATAAAGTAACCCAGAGAGATCATTTTATGAAAACCCAATCACCAATTTATCTTTATTGACTTTCCTTGGCCGATCATCTATATTCAGATTAATCCTCTGGATATAGGAGCAAGCCAGGGCTTCGTTCAAGTAAGCTTTCTTTTCAGTAGTGTGATCACCTCCTCTTGCATCGCCATAAGTAATCATATGACACTCAAAAAATCCAAAACTAATCATAACTACCTCACGTTCAGGTTGCTTGGGCTTTTTCGAAAAGTCTGAATCCTCATCATAATCATTTTTATGATTTCTCTTCATGTCATCTCTAGTCTTGCATGGGGAATTTGACCTTCTTTTGGGTTCTTTCCCATCCCGCCGATTAACAAATTTATTGAGTTTTCCTCGACGGATGAGATATTCTATCTCATTTTTAAAAGTGATGTACTTATTCTTTGTGTGACCATGATCCTTACGGAATTCACAATATTTGAATCTATCCCTCTTGTTAGGAGGCACCCATAACTTCTCAGGCCATCCCAAATCCTCATTGTGCTTGATTTCTTCCAGGATATGGTTAATGCTAACACTCAACGGAGTTTAGTTTCCATACTTTTTAAGATCGTCTTGTTTCTTTGGCCTCTACTCCTTCTGCTCCTTTTGCACCTTCTTATTAGGCTTCATGGCTGGACTTTATTTTGTGGTCATATCTTCCTCTGCATTCACTATATTTTCTTCCTTTTCCATGAGATCAACCATATTTTTGGAAGGATCTTTAGCCAAAGTATAATATAGTTTCTTAGTAAATAATACACTCATAAAAGCAGTGACGACTATTTTCTCCTCATAATCAATCCCCTCCAACTTTTCATTATCAAAACGTGTGATGTATTCCCTAGTACTTTCCCCAGTTGATTACTTACACTTAGAGCACGGTCTACTCTTTTCACTATCTTAGATCCAAAATAGAAATTGCTAATGAATATCTCAAGAAGCTAATTGAAGGTAGCAATTTATCCTCGGGGCAGGTTATTATACCATATTTGGGCTGAAACCGTAATGGTACTTAAAAAAACTCTGCACCTCATTTCATCCGGGACTAAATAGATATCAGATGGATCTTAATATTTTTCAATATGGATAACTAGATCAGTCTTATCATTATATTTGAGAGTGACTACCTAAGCTTTAAATTTTAATGGAGTCGAAAAATCCACAATTAGCTGAACAAACGGGGATCCTTTAACAAAACTCCGCTGAAAATTTTCTTTGACTTCACCATTTTACCCAATCGATCTTCTAACCTCTTGATTGAGCCTTTCCAATATAAATTTCCTTCCTTATATTTATGTGAAGTATCTTGTCTATGACGACCATGTGTCTGCACTGAAATATCCTCTTGAGAGGTTTCCTTGGTGCGTACATATCATCGGACGCTTGATCTTGATATAACTGAGGTCTCATGTTGGTCAGCTGGGATAATGCCCTGGATGGATTTCTATTTGCTTAGGGTCCCAAACGATCAAAGGGCAAACTCTTCTTAGCCTTTCAAAAACCCTTGTCCTTTCAGGAGAAAAAGAATGGATATCATTGTGTTTTGTGCACCTGAGCAATGAACTTGATCCTCGACGATAAGAGGTGTCCCATGAAGATCTGGAAAAACAATGTGTGATGGATTTTGGAGGTGGAGTCAGAATTTCTTTTTTTGATGAGGGTTATTGGGATGAGGATGGAGACCTAACTTGTAATGACTAAGACAATTGCCTCAAAGTGTCCTGTATGGCTTCTTATCTTTTGGCAATACTTGCCAGAATTCCAGTTAGGTCTGTTGCCATAGGCAAAGCAGAAGGAACATGCGCTTTACCTTCATTTATGAGACTTGACTCAGGGTCATTCATCGTGCTTTAAAACAAGATTATGTAAGAGTAAGAACGAAAATTAGAAACACGTTCCCACAGACGGCGCCAATCAAATGATGTAAAAAACTAGACTATATCTAATTTAATAATCGCACATAAAATATGTAACAGTAAAATAAAGAAAGAGTTTTTAAAGTGGTTGAACTATGTAAGAAAGCCTATGTCCACTGCTATTTCATTGATTTGTGTCGTTATATAAAGCTAGGTACTCTTGTAGATAATAATATCCCAGAATCCATTTCACCATGCCCTTGAAGAAAGGGATACAATATATTTTTAATGACTCGTAGGTCAAGGGTTGGAATGTTAAGGGATGGAATGTTTTTATATAATTAAGCATTTACATCGTTACGTAATAACTGTGATGATTGGATGTATAAACTACGTGTAGTATGGCCCTTCGTATGATGACGCTTCACTATCTTGTTGGTCGGCATTCCATGTGTTGGTTAACAGATTTACTTCTTGCCACCTAGGACTTTGTCCACTTAGCAGAACACATGTCCACTTATGATTGGTCCACGCGAGTGGATAATTTTTGGCATCATCAGTTGTAATGGGGATGTTTTATAAATACCCAAATTTATATTCTTAAGCTTTCCACTATTTGTAATTTGGATAATTTTATAAATCCCCAAATTTATTGATTATTGAAGATTTCTAAAATGTAATGGAGATAATTTATAAATCCACAAATTTCAAAATTTTCGATCTAGAGCAATGGGCCTATCCTGTAGATTTAGTTAAGTTTGGGTTTGTATGCTACGGAGAGGCTTTCTCTCTATTTTATAAAATCAATAAAACGTGTGGGGGTTCCATATCTCTTTGGTAAACAAAGAAAATTTTAAAAACATAGTGGTGTCTAAACAAGGAAAATCTGGTTATTAAAGTCATCAAAATCACATACCTCATGAAAGAAATGATGACAAACAAACCTATGCCAATAATAGACCCAAGATAGACATTAAATATGTCAAGTGTTATCATTGTGGTAAAATGGTATATTTTGCCAATAAGTGCAGAGTCAAACTTAAAAATAAGAATACTAGGGCAAATATATGTAAGACTTGGGATGACTAAAGTGATTATGATGAAGATGAAACTGAGTCAACCCAGTTTGATAAGTCATGTATATATTTTTTTGCAAAGATTATATATTCTGATGATAATGCATGCCTACCTATTAATCAGTGTGTTATTCTTCTTGACATGGATGTCATACCTGCAAGTGATATTGCTGCTCCTACTATTGTTAATAATTACATAGATAATCCTAGCTTATGAGTAAGTCAAAGTGAAAATATTTTTGATGAACTGAACGTGTGTTGGAGGCCCATTGCAAAAATGAATTGATAGGGGACATTGCACACAATGCACTTAGCGAGTCCGATGATGATCTTCATGATATTCAAGAGCTTTACACCAAAACGCATAAAAAGAGTGCCAAGCTTGAGAAAATGGTTAAGCAATTGACTCAGCATGTTGAACAACTTAGTAAAACTATTAGGAAGAACGCTAGTTAGTCCTAAGTCATAGACAAAATAATTTTCACTAAAATTGAAAGAATTTTCTAAGAAAAATGCTATTTTATAGGATAGATATTAGGTTGTCTTGGTTGAACTGGAAGAGTCAAAACAAAAGGTTTCAAATGTTTTTGAAAAAATATTTACATTTTGAAACTCAAGTTAAAACCTATGAAGAGATGGTTATAGGAAGTAAATTTGATTCTAAATGCAAATTTGTCATTTGTTGTGAAGTAAGGTGCGGTGACAATTATTATGCAACAAAAATAAATACAAGAGAAGCAATTATCAAGGAAGAACAAGGAATATAAAATGCCAATCACACAACAAAAGATGTACGTGATTTAGCAAAGATGTGCCTACGTCCACGGTGGTGCAGTCAATATTATTTCTATATACTATGGAGAGTAATTACAGAGAATACAACTTGTCCTTTTGCCTCGGACCTAGGGTTTAATATATACATGTACATGCAGGTAAGTGGAGGTGATGGGTTTCTCCACGTTTTCCATCTCCCCTATAACTTACAATTGTGGGAATGTGGGGGAGACCGGATCAATATAAGAGATGAGGGGCCCGGACTTTGGGCTGCCAGGACTGGGTTACTCGTCCAGGTCTATGGTTCTAAATTTTGGGTACCCACAATTGCCCCTAAATTTGTTGGGCCATGTTTATGGGCTCAATGGATTTAAATGATCAGCCATTATGGCTGATTTGCGATTCCTCGAAAGCTGTGAAGTTGCTTTGGCGGCACTCGCTTCGCTTATTATGCACTATGATTAGAATTTGAAGGCTTGTTGGAATAGACACTTTCTCTCCCGTCGCTTCAGCCTTTCCAGTACGCTTCTATCTTCTGAGAAATCTAGTGCCTCGTACCTTCTTCTCTCAATTTCCATTCCCATGGTTTCTTAGTTGTCTGAGCTCGTGCTTCTTCATCACTTGGACTGAGCTTGTGCTTCTTCATCACTTGGGATGATTGTCTATTTTGTAAGTTTCTTGTGGCCTTTCCTTCTACTTTCTCTTTGGTTTGTAGCTTTTCTTGGGTCTTCCAATGGCAAAGATTGGGAATAGGTCAATCTCTGAATTTAGGAAGTTTTACAACATTCCTGAGTGGGTAGATATTGAGTGTTGTGCCTCCCCTCCTAGGAATGTTAGGGATATAGATGATGCTCACTCGATCCATGTTCTGTTGCTTTCCCAGGGGGGACTCACTTTTCCTCCCAATAATTTGTTCCTGCATTTCTTTGGCTATTTTAATATTGTTCCTGTACAATGCTCGCCCAATGTGTGGAAAATAGTAAATGGCGTCCATAGGATAAATCAATTGTATGGTACTAGGTTAGGACTTGTCGAGGTCTATTTCTGTTACTCCTTTTCTCGAACTAGCTCAGGTGTCCTATACCTCAAACCTAGGAGCCCTGACAGGGTATTGGTAGTAAATCTACCTAATTCCCATAAGTAGTACTGGCAAGAAGGTTTCCTTTTTAGGAATTGGCAGTTCCCTCCCCAATTTGAAGGGTCGAGGTCTGAGAGGTTCTTTGTTCCTTTTTATGGGGAGGAATATATAGGTAGACATTGTACTGTTGTTTCAACTTTTACTGATTTGTGACCTCTCTAACTCTTCTTTGCTTTTTCTTGGGCAGCGAAGTCAAAGAACTTGAAACTTGCACTCAACGAGGTCCGTCTTTCAGAATTGGTAAAGGCTTGAAAAATCAGGGAGCCCTTAGGTGACGGTGAGCATCCCAGATCTGCTTCCTTCCTGCTTGAGTATAAGAACGTTGGATCCATCTTCATAGCGAGGCCTGTGGATAGTATACCAGAGTTTGATTCATTCGAAGATACTACTGCAGAGCCTATCCAGCTGGACGAGGAGAAGAGTAGCTCTGAAAGTGACTTTGCAGGAGTCGCGAGTCATTTGGGTGGAGGGAGCTTTGATAGTAGCAGTTCCTCTGACCGTGAGGAGTTTTATGAAGCTCGGAGATCATCGAGCACTTCTAACAGTTCAAGTGAAGATATGGTTCCTCCGAGGAAGAACTTGATTGGGGATGATGAGGACCACGTGCTCCTTGCACAGAGGTCAAAGAAACAAAAAGCCACTTCTGGGGCCGTGGCTACTGGTTCCCGGTCCTCCGCTCAAGAGTAGTAGAGGAGAAGGAAGGAAGAGGAGTAGGTGAGAGAGAGAGAGAGGAAAAAGGAAGAAGAGAGGAATAGGTTGGAAGAGAAGAGGAGAGCGGGGGTGAGGAATAAGAGGGAGAGCGAGAAGGAGGAGGAGAAAAGAAGGGTTGAGGCGAGGACGAAGGCTGGGCAGGCCTTAGTCCCAGTATCTGCTCTGCCTGAAAGGGCCTCTATGGTAATTTCTCCTCAGCTAGCCCTGGCTCTACTCGAGAGAGCTGTCCTCCCTGCTGATCGCCAAAGGGAAGTAGGTTCAGAGCACCTGGCCCTTCAGGCTAGTCAGAGGCTTGCTCTGGTAAGGTTTCTTTTTCTCTTGCATTTTTTTGACTTCCCTCATTTTCCTCTTCTAATATCTTCTGTTTTTTACAGTTTGTTACTGACTTCTCCGTGATGTATCATTCACGTGACGAACTGGTGAATAAGAATAGTGAACTAGATCAAGAAAACTCTGCCCTGAAGCTAAAGGGTAAGGAGCTCGAGTCCAATTTTAAGGCTGTTGACGCTGCTCGGATCTCATCTGACTTGGCTCTTGCCACTGCGAACAAGGAGAAGGATGTAGCGATCACAGATCTAAGGGAGCTGAGGTAGGCCTACGACTTAGTTTGCTCGAGCAAACTTGCTATGCTATAGGAGAAAAGGGTGCTTTCTGAAGAGCTGAAGAAGAAGGAGTTCGAGGCTATCACTGCCAAGGAAGACTCTTACAATTTTGGTTGGGCTGTGGCATACGAAGATGCTGAAGTTCAGATAGGCTATATCAGCCGTCTGAACTTCAAGAAAGGATGGAACAAGGCTCTCGTAGCTGCTGGGGTGGATGTTGCATCCCCACTCTTCGACGAGCACGACCCAGGGCTGAGGCCAGTCGTAGACGAGGACCCTGCCCCAGCTATTGAAGGCCCTGATTCTGTCGCTCAGGAGACTCCTGCTGATGTTTCTCTTATTGAGGGGATAGAGGTCATCCTTGCCGAGGACAGTGCTCCTGCTGATGCTGATAAGGGGAAGGGGCCATCCACCTATGGGCCTCTTGAGGTTGCTAATTGATAGGGTTTTTGTATTTTTGCATTTTCTAGTCTGTAAATTTTCTTTCTTCAGTCTGATGTAACCTCAATTTTTATTAATGAAAAAGCTTCATTTCTGCTTCTGCTTATCTCTTTCTCTCCTTTATCTTTCTTTCTCTTGTAGTTAGTTGATGTGGATGATTACATCCCTGCTACTTCCCATTTAGGTAGGACCCTTGGTCCCAATGCGAGCCCTGAAGTTCACCAGGCTTTTGTTAAGCTTTGTAAGTCCCTCAGGTCTAGAAATCAGAAGTATAAGGAGCAATCTGAGCTAGTGGTTAAGCTGAAAGACAGGCTCCGGGAGATGGAGGACATTGGTGCCTCAGTGCAAGAGGAAGTCAATGTGCTGAGAACAAGACTCCTAGAGGCCACCGAGGTCAACCAAGTTGGGGAGTTCTTTCAGCAGGAGAATAAAGTCCTGAGGAGGGAAGTCTTACAACTTAGGGAGCATGCACCGAGCACTGTTCTGGCAGTTCTGTAAGGCTCCTCGTCATCGCGAGCAAGATCTGGTCCTGTACTGCGAGGCTCTACTCGCCCTCCCCCTCCGTGAGATGGTAGTAGCACCCGTGGCAGAAACAGGGAAGAAGAAGAACTTCGTGATAAGGAGATGGAAGAACTCCACGATGATGTTCGACGAGCATATATAATTACTGTCGGGCTTCAAAAGGACGTCACCCGATTGCGACACTTATTCAAGAAAGGTCCTCGGCGAGCGTGGGCTGACGGTTATGATCAAGGCTAGTCGGATGCTCCAACAAGGCTATCTGAGTTTGAGGAGCTTTTTTCATCACGGGATGGCTAAGTGCCTTGAAGGAGCTGCAAGTCCCTAGGAACTCGGTGCTATGGTATCCTCATGAGATGTCTTCCTCCACCCTGGTGCCCAACCCATTCAGGAGAGATGATCGATGGATCCCCATCGATGCTATTCCTAGACAATTATTGGAGTCAGATGCGAATGAGGTTGTGGAAGAGTTTGCTCCTGCTCCTAATGACGGACGAAGAGCTCGAGTGACTGATTATCTTGCTCGGAGGCTTCCACCCCCTTGAGATTTTGCCAGTCGCTATTTTTTTTATTTTTGATAATGTAAATGCTTTAGGCGAGCTCGCCGACTAAACATGTATTATCATTGTTGTAAGTAAAATGGATTAATGAAAAGTTTGTGTTTTTGGGCAATTTTGCCGACTAAACGTGTATATCCTACTTTTCATATCCTTGCTGCTTTATGATCTCTTCTGTTTTTTCATGCAAGTGTCCCCCCAGTCCAGTATAATATCAAAGTGACATTGTGACCCACCTTACCTTTTAGGTTGTATCATCACACTCCCTTAGGCCTAAATAGGGCAATTGTTGAGGACACACCTAGTGTTGGATGTCTTCATCCGATCAGGATTTTGTTCAACCGAAGTAAGTTTGATGACCAGTATAAGATTTGGTCGTATTGCATAAGAATCCTCTGTAGGGATTTATATATTTCTAGGGGAAACGCTAAGAGGTCTCTCGTGTTTTATGACGATGACCTGAGGAGGGGTATTCCCCTACTGTAGTGATCAAGGTGCTTGTTATTTGGAAAAGATATGCGATGAATGCAACTGTCACCAATCAGAGTGTAACCAACTAAGTAACTTTCATTAGTAATAAGGAAAATGAACTTTTGTTTTCATAACAAAAGAAATAGAAGAAAAGATCTAAAAGTAGAATTTCTTGAGATTAGCTGCGTTCCATGCTCGTGGTATTTCTCTGCCCTCCATCGTTTCCAAGTGATAGGCGCCTTACAGATCGTATTTAGTAACTTTAAAGGGTCCTTCCCAGTTTGGGCCTAGGTTGCCATCTGACGACTTCACTGTGCTGCCCAGGACCTTCCTTAGAACATAGTCCCCAACTTGGAACGTCCTCGGGCTAACCCTTTTGTTGTAATGCTTTGCGAGCTGTTATTGATAGTTTGCTAGCTTCACCTGGGCCAGCTCTCTACGCTCGTCGGCTAGGTCGAGTTCGGTGAGCAATGCTTCATCATTCAGGCCTTGGTCGATAAGGTTGGATCTCATTATTGGCAAACCTGCTTCTAGTGGGATGACTGCTTTCATGCCATATGTCAGCGAAAATGGGGTTTCTCCTGTTGCTCGTCGAGGAGTGGTTCGGTACGCCCATAGAAAATGGGGTATCTATGTTACCCATGCGCCTTTGGCTCACTCTAATATCTTCTATAATCCATCGATCACAGTTTTGTTAGAAGCCTAAGCTTGGCCATTGCTGTGAGGGTAGGCCACCGAGCTGAAGTGGTGTCTGATCCCGTGTTTGTTACAGAAGTTATGAAAGGGGCCACTTTCGAACTGTGTTTCATTATCGGTGATGATGGTTCTTGGGATTCCAAATCGAGTGATTATATTTCTCCATATGAACCTTATCATATCAGCATCTCGGATGTTCCCCAGGGATTCAGCCTCGATCCATTTGGTGAAGTAGTCAGTCGTAACCAACAGGTATTTGCGATTGCCGACGGTGGTAGGCAACGGTCCCACGATGTCCATTCCCCATTGGGCGAAGGGCCATGGGCTGGACAGGGACTTCAGATAGCTGGTGGGTTGGTGGGCCATGGGAGCGTGGAATTGGCATTTTAGGCATTTGCAAACATATACTGCGGAGTCCTTTTGCATGTATGGCCACCAATAGCCTTCTTTCATTGCTCGAAAGGCTAGAGACCTTCCTCCGATATGACTTCCACAGATTCCTTCATGAAGCTCGTGTAGAACTTTAATCGACATCACCTGGGTAGACGCATCTAAGGTAGGGATCGGAGAAGGATTTCTTATAGAAATCGCCTCTTGTGGATAAGTGAAAGCGAGCAGCTTTGACTCTTATCTGGTGGTCAGTTTTCTTATCATCTAGGAGCGTGCCATCCTTTAAATAGCCCCTTAAGGGGTCCATCCAGCTGGGGGTTGAACCCACTTGGAGTACTTGTTCCACGTTTGGTAACTTGCTGTTGTGGTTAATGCTAGAACAAATGAGGAAATCGATGGGGATGACCCTCTTAAGGTCAGAGTCAACTGTCGAACTTAAGGCTGCTATGGCATCAACATGACTGTTTTGCCCCCTCGGAAATTGCTAGATGTTGATCTCTTTAAAGTTTGACATTAATTCTCTCACTAAGGCGAGGTAGGCTGCCATTATTTCATCCTTTGCATTGTAATCTCCACTTATCTGATCAGAGACTAGTTGAGAGTCGCCGAACACCTGTAAATATTTTTCTCCTAGAGTTTGTGCCTTTTGGAGACTGGCTATTAGGGATTCGTACTCTGCTTCATTATTGGAGGCTGCAAATCCAAGCCTTATTCCTTGTTCGAGGATTATGTTTTCTGGAGTGATGAGGACAATGCCTACCCCTACCCCCTTTGAGTTGGAGGCTCCATCAACAAAGAGTCTCCAGGTTCTCTCTGTTTCTTGGTTCTTTTTTTGCCTTGTTGGTTGAGGTTGGTCAGAGAGTTCCTCGCCCGTGAATTCGGCTATGAAATCAGCAAGGATCTGACCCTTGATAGCTGTCCTTGGTTGAAATTGGATGTCAAATCGGCCGAGCTCGACTGACCACTTAGACAGTCTGCACGACAAGTTCGCTTTCCTTAGGACCGCCTTAAGGGGATGAGATGTAAGGATGATGATAGTATGATTTTCAAAATAATGCTTCAGCTTCCTCGAGGCTATTACAAGTGCAAAGGCGAGCTTCTCCAATGGAAGGTACCTTTGCTCAGCGTAGTAAACGGGGTGTTGGATTCCTGTAACCTCGCATATTAACGCAGACCTGGCAGTGTGATTGGATACCGAGAGGTACAGGTACAAAGAATCCATTTATTGTGGTTTGACAAGCAGCGGTGGAGAGCTTAAGTAGGACTTGAGCTCGTCTAAAGCTCGCGAGCAGTCTGGGCTCCACTTTATCAGTTTACTCCCCTTTAGAAGCTGGAAAAAAAGTTTGCACTTCTCGGAGGATTTAGAGATGCAGCGATTTAAGGCAGCATTCCAGTGAGCTTCTGCACGTCCCGGATTGTTCGAGGGGGTTGTACCATGTTGATTGCATCAATCTGTTCTGGATTAGCTTCTATGCCTCTCTTACTGACCAAGTACCCAAGAAATTTTCCTGACTGGACTCCGAAGGAACATTTGCTCGCATTAAGTTTCATTCGGTACTTCCTGAGGATTTCGAAGGTCTTTGACAGGTATGAGAGGTGATTTTCCTTCTTATTGCTCTTATTGAGCATGTCATCGATGTAGACCTCCATTATGTCTCCCATTTGATCCCTAAACATTTTGGTGACCAACCGCTGATAGGTTGCCCCTACATTCTTGAGCCCAAATGGCATGACCTTGTAGCAATATAACCCAACTGTCGTGATGAACGCCGTTTTGTCCTGGTCTGGGGCATACAAGGGGATCTGGTGATATCCTGAGTAGGCATCCATGAAACTCATTCGCTCGTGAGCTGTAGTGGCATCTACTAGTTGTTCTATCTTCAAGAGGGGGAAACTATCCTTAGGGCATGCTTTGTTGAGGTCAGTGAAGTCGATGCAAACTCTCCACTTCCCATTATTCTTAGGAACTACTACTGGGTTGGACAACCACTTGGGGAATTGCACTTCCCGTATGGATCCTACATCCAACAGTTTTTCGACTTCCTTTTCGATCGCTTTAGCCTTCTCGGGTGAAGTTCTTTGTGCCTTCTGCGTGACTGGCTTGAATATGGGGTCGACGTGCAGCTAATGACAGACCATACTAGGATCGATTCAAGGAAGCTCGTATAGATCCCATGCGAAAACATCTACGTTGTGTCTCAGCAAGGTCGTCAACTCCTTCTGTCCTTGGCCAGTGAGAGATGCTCCAATCAAGATGACTCTGCTACTGTCACCAACTTCAGCTAGAACTTCTACCAGGTCCTCGATGACACGCTCGGAGGGAAGGAGCCTAGTCTCCTCTACTCCAGGTCTTCCATACTTTAATTGCTACTTGGAAGGTATCACACCCTCTTCAACTTTCTCGCTGGGTTGACCAGCCTTCTTCTCTGCTTTGGTCGGATGGCTACTATGAAGCACTTCCTCGCCATCGCTTAGTCGCCGTGGATCTCCATTACTCCTCACTCGATTACATACTTGAGCTTCTGATGGTAGGTCGAGGAGACCGCCTTCATCATATGAAGCCATCCTCTACCGAGGATGGCCTGGTACGGTGATTCGATGCCAACTACCAAAAACTCAATCATCTTAGAGACGTTCCCAGCATGAACTGGCAGCACTATCATGCCCATGGGCATGGTAATTCTTCCAGCGAAGCCGACCAAAGGAATATTAGCTTCTTTTAGTTCGGCGATGCTTAACTTCAATTTCCTGAATAGGTCGAGGTACATTACTTCGGATGAACTTCCTTGATCAACGAGCAGCTTGTCGATATCAAAGTTGGATATCCGAAGTGCAATGACCAGTGCATCATGATGTGGGGTACTTACTCCCACCAAATCTTCATCCGTGAAAACAATATGCTTGTTATAGTTGACGCCCTCTGCTCTTCGACGCTTTCCTGACTGTGACTTTGCTGGATCGATTTGAAAAGCCTGTATTATCGCTATAAGTTTTTTCATTTCCATTCGAGCTGAGTTCCCTTGTATCTGCTTGATGTCAGATACTCCGTGGATTACGGCGTACTCATGTCCACCATCATCCTCCAGCACGTTGTCGGGTCTCGCCTCTCTGTTGGCAGCCAGTTTCTCTGCCCTCTTTTCCATAAAGTCATTCAAATGCCTGGACTGGGCCAACTCCTCGAGGTGAGACTTAAGAGCTTTGCAGTGCTCGGTCTTATGTCCTCCCTCTTTATGAAAAGCGCATCTTAATGCATTGTTCCTCTTCGAGGGATATCCTCCCATTTTCCTAGGCCACTTGATGAATGGCTCATCTTTGATCTTCATGAGAATTTTGTAAATTGGTTCTTTGAAGACGGTGTTGACCACCTGGAATACTTTCGATGCGTCATGGTTCCCTCCGTTCTTGGAGCCATTTTTGCCTCCGTTCTTTCCTCCTTTCTTCTAGTTCTCAGTTTTCTCACCTCCCTTGGAAGTGAGCTTAGCTCGACCGTTTTCTCCTATATTAGGGCGGGTGACATCTTCCACCTTTGCGTATTTCTCGATTCGGGCCATTAGGTCGTCAATAGTCATAGCTTCCTTCTTCGTCAGGGACTGGTAAAGGAGGAAAGAACTAGGGAGCCCAATTTTGAAGGAGGCCACTGCCACTTCCTCCGTGCAGTCCTCGATCTCATTGAATAACTCCCAGTACCTCTTCACGTAATCTCGGAGGGTCTCTTGAGGCATTTTCTTCATTGTTAGAAGAGCATCTATCCTTTTGGGATGGGAGCTACTGGTAGTGAATCGGGCCTTAAAAAGTTCGGCTAGGGATTTTAAATTCTTAATCGACCGGTGGGGGAGCCTTTCGAACCACTTTTGTTCTACATCATGAAGGCTCGAGGGAAAAATGCGGGACATCAAGGCATCTCGGTGACTCCAGAGGGCCATGGCCTGTCGGTATTGCCTGACGTGATCGATGGGATCAGTTTTTTCGTCGTAAATCTTGAACCTTGGAATGGAAAATTTCTTGGGAGCTTCCTCCTCTTCGATCTCCCTTGTGAAGGGTGATTTCATCTGGGTTTTGAGAGCTTACCTCGCGAGTTCTCTGGTTGATCTTGTTCCGTGGTGAGCGGGATGCTGGTCCATCTCCCTGCGGACCATGTTCCGTATGTTCTCGTCGCTGCGAGCAGGGCTCTGGTAGCGGTGAGCTCTTCGCAGCTGTTCGCGGAGGTGGTCGTCTGATTCACCTCTTTCGTCCTTTTGAGATTCTTGCCTAGGGATCCTTCCTCGGCTGAGATATTTGCTCGCATGAGGGCTAGGAGTGCGATATGGGAATCTCTTATTATCAGGACGAAGCTCCCTCTCTAGTCTTTCCAGTATCCTTTTCAAGCGAGCATTCTCAGCCTCGTATCTGCGAGAAGACTCCCTCTGCTCGTGGATCCTTGCCTCGTACACATCAATCAATCTGGATATCTGCGTGGACCTCATTGGTCCCTGACTTTCTTCTGAGGCTGGTCTTTCCAGGTGATCTCTCTGATTTGAACGTCGGACTTCAGACCTAATCCTGCGAGGAGCACGTGGCTCTTGAATATCTCCTACTTGAGGGGCATTGCTGCTGTGACCAGACATCTTAAACTCTTTTCTTGACGTGGGATCTTCTCAGGGAAAGATGAACGTTTCCCACAGACGGCGCCAATTGTGGTGACAATTATTATGCAACACAAATAAATACAAGAGAAGCAATTATCAAGGAAGAACAAGGAATATAAAATGTCAAATACACAATAAAGGATGTACGTGGTTCAGCAAAGATGTGCCTATGTCCATGGTGGTGCAGTCGATATTATTTCTATATACTATGGAGAGGAATTATAGAGAATACAACTTGTCCTTTTGCTCCGGACCTAGGGTTTAATATATACATGTACATGTAGGTAAGTGGAGGTGATGGGTTTCTCCACGTTTTCCATCTCTTCTATAACTTCCAATTGTGGGAACGTGGAGGAAACCGGATCAATATAAGAGATGAGAGGCCCGGACTTTGGGCCGCCAGGACTGGGCTACTCGTCTAGGCCCATGGTTCTAAATTTCGGGTACCCACATAAGGTTTGAACCTAAAACAACTGTATCACCTAAAAATGTTATTTTTGTAAAAGAAAGAGAGAATTTTGAAAAACCTCAGAATGAAATTTACAATGTTAATGTCTCTAAGGCAATGCAAAATTAGTGTCATCAATAGACAAAACCTAATGGAAAAGCTAAGAATGTATGTGTGCCTGCAAGATATCTCGTACAAAACACTAAGACTTGTCATAATTGAACTATTGTATTTTACAAGAACAAACCTATCTTTAAGGATTTTAGTGATAAAATCAAGCCTATGTCGTATCAGCGTTGCTCTTATTGCGATGTCTATGGTCACACCATTATCGAGTGTTTTCAAAAGAGACTGTATACACCTACTTATCAAAACTTTAAGTATTCAAGAAGGAGTAGGAATATGTATGCTCTCCCAAAGCTTGCCACACATAACTATAACTATAAAAAGAAGAAAGTGGGACCTAAAACTAACAAGAAACCTCAGTTCTTTTCAAAATCCAAGGGCAGTACATTTTTTATAACCAAACCAATTTGGATGAGAGAAGATGACTTGTTACCCCAACTCAAGTGCAATGTGGTGATAACAACTTTTTGGTCCCAACGCACCTTAACTAGTTGGTACTTTGATTTTGGGTGTTTCGAACATATGACCGAAGATAAAACAAAAGTGAAGAAAAAAACAAACTTCCTTGGAGGTAGCGTCCTGTTAGGGGATCACGTTTCATATCAGATCATAAGTAAGGGAACATTTCATGAAGAAGGGCTCCCTTTTTTAGATGAAGTCTTATTAGTTAAAGGGCTTAAGGTTAACCTATTAAGTATATCTCAATTTTATGATTCCAATCATATCGTTACCTTCTCAATCAATTGTAAAATTTAGAATGAAGAGGGTAATTATATCTTATCAGGAAATAGGACTGCGGATAACTATCACACAGTGATTCCTAAGACCGAATCTTGTAAGATTACCAGATTCGATGATTATGATTTATGGCATAATAGACTAGGACACACAATTTTTTATAACCTTTGTAGGTTAAGATCACAAAAAATAGTTGGAGGTTGACCTAAAATAACAAATAATTTTAAATCTGTTTAGGGGCCCTGCCAAGTGGGGAAGATGAGTAAATAATATCATAAGAAAGTTAAAGACATTTTAACCTCTAGGGCTCCTAAACATATCTACATGGACCTTATGGGTCTCTCTTGAACTTTCAACCTATGTGGTAACGGTTATATAATAGTAATGGTTGATTACTGCACATGATTTACCGGGTTACTTTTACGAAAATTAAGTCTCACACCTTCAAGGAGTTCTTGAAAATTCTTTTAAAAATTGAGAATGAGAAGGATCCCCATGTATGTCGTATTAGAAGTGATAAAGGTGGAGAGTTAAATAACTCGGGTGTTACAAAATATTGTATAGTTAATGGGTACAAACATGAGTTTAGTGCCTCTAAGACACCTCAGCAGAATGGCATTGTTGAACGTAAAAATGGGACTATATAAAAGATGGCTAGGCTGATGTTACATGCAAAAAGCCTACCAAAATACTTTTGGGTTGAGGCTGTATAGACTTTGTGTCACATCATTTGTCATCTACACTTCAGGAAAAATTCCAAATAGACGTTATATGAGTATGGTATAATCGAAAGCCTAGCTTAAAATATTTTCGAACCATCGAAAGTATCTGTTATGTCTGGAAAAACAGAGAACATCTTTCAAGATTCAATACCAGAGGTGATAAAGATATTTTCCTTGGTTATTACCAAACAAGCCGAGATTACTGAGTGTGTAATCTTCGAACCAAAGTCATTATGGAGTCTATTAATGTAATTGTAAATGACACTAGCATAGAGAGTCGTAACAGTCAAATGGTCGTCCTGAATGAGTCTTAAAATGTTTTTATGATTGACTCTCCTCAGATAGATGATTTAATTCAACATGAGGTCCTTGCATTACTAACCTAGGTTCCTAAAAACCACCCTCTTTAAAAGGTAGTTAGTAACCGGCTTGAGCCAGCGAGAACGAGATCCCAGCTTCAACATCTGGCTACTTTTGCATTTTTTATTTCTCTAGTAGAACCCAAAACTGTAAACGATTCCCTATCTGACTCATTCTGGATTAATTATATGCAAGAAGATCTTGTCCAATTTTAAATTCATGATGTTTGTAATCTCATCCCATGACCTTAATGCAATAAGGTTCTAGGGACCCTTTTGAATTTTAAAAAATAAAACTGACTAAAATGGGGAGGTAGTTAGAAATAAAGCTAGGTTAGTAGTGCAAGGATATTCTCAAATAGAGGGAATAGACTTTGACGAGATATCTTCCCCTGTCACAAGACTTGAGTATGTTTATCTCCTCCTTTATATATGCTGTCAGTCACAATTCAAACCTTTTCAAATGGTTGTTAAGTCAGTATGTTAACAGAGGAAGTATACATCGAATAGCCGAAAGGCTTTGTAGATCCCTCCTACCGTAACCACGTATTTAGACTTAAGAAATCATTATATGGCTTAAATCAAGCTCTTAGAGCCTGGTATGAGTGCCTCTCGACCTTTTTAGTCAATAAAGGTTTTGAGCGAGGTGGAAATGACCAGACATTATTTATTAGGAAGATAGAGAACCATGTCTTGATTACACAAGTTTACGTCAATGCTATCACATTTGGTTCCATCTACATTAATCAAGTAAAGGACTTTTCAAATACTATGCACTTTGAATTCCAGATGTCTGTAATTATCGAATTGTATAATTTGTTAGGACTATAAGTCAAATAGTTTAATGATGGCCTTTTTATCACACAATAGAATTATGCTAATGATCTTATTAAAAAAAAACACGTACACACATGAGTACGTCGATTAAATTATTTAAGGAAGAAAATGGGAAAGACATTGACTCGAATTTATATAGAAGTATGATAGGGATTATGTTATACCTTATTGCCGCTAGACCAAACATATCCTTTGTTGTGTATGTCTGTTCTCGATACCAATGTGATCCTAAAGAAGATCATATGCTATGTGTTAAACGGATAATTAAACATGTTAAAGGCACATTAAAATTTTGTATTTGGTACACAAAGGACACCACTAGATCCATAGTTGGCTACACTGATTCCGACTGGGTAGGATGTTTAGACGATAGTAAAAGTACGTCTAGATATTGTTATTCTGTAAGTAACAACCTAGTAGGTTGGAATCGTAAAAACCAAAACTACAGCTGTGGGTAGTTATTGTGCCCAAATTTTACGGATTTAGAAAATGCTTAGTGATTATGGTATCATCGAAGAAAAAATGACTATGTATTATGATAACTAGAGTGTGATAAATATATCTAAAAATCCAGTACAACACTCATGAACCAAGCACATTAAGATTAGGTATCATTACAGTTGTGAGCTTGTGGAATCCAAAGAACTTGATATTGAGTATCTATAGACTGAAAGTCACAGACGTTTCACAAATGACTAAAGATGCCTCCTTAACATATTTAATGTAGGAGACCCTTGGAATTTCCCTTTTTATGTATTAATTTGTGTACAATACATTCTTTATATATCCACATTTTTATATTAAGTTTACTCCGTTGTATATTTGAGAAAAAATGGGGGAAAAGTACTTGAGTAACCATCTTAATCTTTATGTTTCTTGACTAAACTAATATGCCCATTGAGTGTTCTTATTATAGGCATTTCAGATCAGATTGTACAACTTTCAATATTTAGGGTAATGGTATGTATAATAATTGAGTTATATATTTTCCCTCTCTTATTTTCGATTCTAGGATAGGAAAGAGTAGATAGCTCTTTTGCATAGAAAATATAGGATTTTTATTTTTACCCAGTAGTAAAGGTTACTCAAGTGAATTTTGTCTCCAATATCCAAAGGGGGAGATTGAGAACACACTATATGGTTGACTTACTTGAGCCTGTACCATATAGGAGTTCTAAATACTTTGGATATGGTGACAAAATAGGTTAGATTTTTCTTGAGAAATCTTCTCCATGATTTACAAAGCTTCATCAACAATGAACGTATCCAAGACATCCAATCTACTAAAAAGGGAAGAAAAACATTGCACTGAACACACTATAGGACACAAATCATGCATATATGAGTGTGAGTGTGTACATAAGTGTTTAAATATTTTTAGGAATTTTTAAACAATTTTAAAACTTTTAAAATGATTTTTTTAAACATTTAAATAATGGTTTTAAAATGTTGTGGGCTAAAATTGAATTAGATTAATTCCTTTAAAACTTTCGAGGTTAGAAGCTCAAAACTGACGGAGAATTGTGGGGGAGCAAATGGGATTTTATAAACTCTAAAACTCACGCTTTATATTCAGTATTAGCCATACACGTGTTTTCTCATTGTTTGTTCCATTTATGTTTGTTTGCTCTCAATTATTAGCATTTCATTTGTAACCCTCGGATCAAATCTAATCAACGTACTGCATGTAGTTTTGGTCAATCCAAGTGCCATACTTTGGACCCAATCAAAGTGAGAATTTGTGCGGTCGTTTTATAATACTTGGATTTGAATTTTAAACATTGAAATGATGCCATCCGTCTATTTGAACTCGACCTTACAGACCCTTCAATAGCTTGTATAAATGCCATCCATAGTTCAGGCTTTAGAAGACTTTGGCATTTCATCCATTTGAGAGAAAAAAGAGATAAGGGAGAGTAGAGAACGAGCGGGCAAGCGAGAGAGAGAGAGAGAGAGAGAGAGAGAGAGAGAGAGAGAGAGAGAGAGAGAGAGAGAGAGAGAGAGAGACTAGAAACCATTAGAGATATTATCTTTAGGGTTTTCTCAAACCAAACACCTATTTATTTTTATAAACCAAAACTAGAAAACAATCATCCTTGAGTGATAAGAAGTTAGGTTTTCTGGGAGATTTTGGGGGTTTCGATGTCTTGAGGAAACTCTTCATGCATGATATCTCTTAGGAACACTTTATCTAAGATTTTTTCACATTTCTTCCTAGAAATGTGAGAAACTCACATGAGAAACATTTTAACGTATATATTTAGTGTTTTTGTTCATGTTCTTTTTTGGATTTAGTATTATTTTTTATATCTGTTTAGATCTAGTTTATCTTGTTTAGATTTCTTGAAAAAGAGACTTCTAAAACATTTGATTTTTTAGATCTGAAGTTTAAGTCTATAAAATAGTGTTTTACAGTTTATGAAACTTGTTTTCTATATAAATAAAGTGTTGAAACTTAAGGCTTAGATCTTGTTTTTAAAAAGAGTTAAAACTTCAAATCTCAAAAATTCATTTTCTATACATAAAGTCTGATTTTCTTGAGAATCCAAACAATTGCATGTCATATAGATCTCTGTAATTCGTTAGGATTTATTTGTTTAAATCTAGTTAGAGATGTGACCAACATATTTGCATGTGTTTTTACACTTCACAGTCACATGCACTTTCCCAGGATCACTTAGTAAGAAGTGTTGTTCCTGTTGAGAGATTTTATGTTGACTGAGTCCATTAGAGGAAGGAGAAAGGATTAAACGCAAAGAAAAATCCATGGAGATCAAAGTTAGAACAAAATTAAAGTGCAAGAGAAAGATCAGTAGGTATATTTATATTCTTTGTCTTAAGATCTTGTGTGCTTATTTGTGTCCATGTAATCTTGTATAGCTTGTTTATTATAGTGGATTTTTGTTTTGTTGCGTAGATGTCACCGTAGATGTTTTCCCTAATTTGGGATTTTACCACGTAAAAATTATCGTGTCAAATTTACTATTCTTGTTCTTATTGCTTATATGGTTTGGTTTCTAATTAAAGAATCGGTATAGGTTTTTATTCTAAAAACTTAAGGTAATCTATCTACCAAGTCTAACATACAAAGGCAATCTATTTTTAAACATCTTGTGTAGTGATTTGAAAAGGAGTTTCATCCAATGAGTTTGATTTTTGGAGTTTTCTTAAAATTCAACTTTTAGTTAAAGACCTAGTGAACGTATTTTTCATTTTGAATTGAAGATTTATTAAGGAGGATGATGACTTCCCCTTATGTGGATTCCTCGAACCGTGATACGACCATGTTTATAAGGAGATGAAACCAGGGCTCAAAATCTTCTTTAAAGATAGTAGCTCTTGGACCGAAGACTACAAACATGAAGCATAACCTCTCACCAAGAAAGTATTGACAATTCCCAAGGACTCTAAGACTCTTTCGACCTATAGACACTAGGGCTGAGTCTCTGTGTGATCCACTCAAATTCCACGCCGTTGGTCCCATCCGCTTAAATCAAGGCTGTTGACATGCCTCTCCTCAACTGGAATGCCATGCTAGTCCAACATGCTTAGAATTAACCCAACCCTTCTGTTTACCCTATTCAAGTTTCTTCACCTATTGTTTTTTTCCTTTTATTAATATTAATGTAATTGAGGCCTATTTTGACGAGGATTTTGAGTATATTGTTGTGTCTTCCATTAATTAATTTGATTATAATCAAACCTTTGATGATGATAATTTTGTAAATGAACAATCCTTAACTGATCTTAACAAGGAGAATAATAAACAACACAATCGCATTCAATAATGATGATAGGATTGTTGTTATTAATCTAGGTTCGATTAGCCATCAAAATGAGATTAACATGGGGTCCACCCTTAATGAGCATGATTTTTCATAATTTTAAGAACTAATGAAAGAATTCGTGGACATATTTGTTGGTCTTATGATGGAATTCCCGATATTGACATAAAGATAGATCAATATGAGATACTAACATTACGAGAATTCAATGGAGTCAAATATAAGCTAAGAAAAGTCCTTACCAAATGGTCACTCAAGGTTAAAGAGGAAGTGATCAAGACTTTTAATGTGGGTTTCCTTCGCATAGTCGAATATCCTACATGGCTCGTAAATATCGTTCATGTGTCGAAGTCGGGTGGAAAAGTTTGCATGTGTGTTAACTACGAGGATTTCAATAAAGAATCCCCAAAGGATGATTACTCATTACCCAATATAAATATGATTGTGGAGAACACTTTCAATCACGCCCTCAAGTCGTTTGCCGATTGAATTCATCGGATATAACCAGGTCAAGATGCACCCTGAACTTTAGGAGAATGCCACCTTCATCACCCCATGGGGAAATTTTCGCTAAATAGTCGTGCTATTTAGACTCAAGAACGTTGGGGATACCTACTAAAGGGTTTCCACCACCATCCTATGCGACCTTATTCACAAAAAGGTTGAACTTTATGTGGATCACATGATCATTAAGTCTAAGACTTGAGAAGGCCATATTCTCACCATCTGAAAGTTCTTCGAGCGGCAGTGATAAGAGTAAAAGCGGATAAATCCACTGTTTTCAGCATCATGAAAGGAAAAATCTTAGGAGTTATGGTCAGTGAGAAGGGAATCGAAGTAGACTTGACCAGGATAAAAGCCATACTTGAGATGCCACCGCCACGAACGAAAAAGGAAGTCCGAGGATTCCAGGGTAAATTGCAGTACATCAGTCGATTCATTAGCTAGTTGACCTCTATCTACAAACCAAATTTCAAACTTCTTCCAAAGGATTCAACTAAAGTCAGGAATGAGTCCTACCAAGAAGCCTTTAACCGAATAAATCGATACCTCACTTGACCTCTGGTTCTTATGCTTCTACAGCCAGGTATCCCCTCTTTCTATACTTGACCATAACATATACCGCAGTAGGGTCTTTGCAATCCCAATAAATTTAATAATACAACAAGGGAAGGTAATTTTAATAGGTCAGTCAAAAATCAGCCAGATACGAAGTCATCTACAGTGCTTTGAAGAAAGCATGTATCGCCCTAGTCTGGGTCACACAGAAGTTATAACACTACATATTTGCCTTTCCCATCAGACTAGTATCCCATATGGTTCCCATCAAATACCTTCTAAAAACTCCCGCTCTGTCCAATAAAATGTCCTCTTGGTTAATGTTGCTAGTCGAGTTCGATATTATATACATCATGCAGAAAGCTATAAAAGGGAGAGCCATCTACGATTACCTTTTTGTTTACCCTATGAAAGAAACCAATGTTTGGGTCTCTTAATTCCCGAATGAAGGTATTATCTATGCCTCTCAAGAGGACCTTAGATGGAAAATTTTCTTTGATGAAACTGACAATAAGAAAGTATACAACATTGGGATACTGTTGATCCCTCGTATGACCCTCACACCCCCATTGCCATCAAATGAGATTTCCCTTGCACCAATAACGTGACTAAGTATGAGATATATGTTGTATGACTCAACATCGCCCTTAAGAAAGGAATACGACAGTTAGACGTCTACGGAGACTCTGTCCTCATTGTTGGCTAAATCCTCAGAAAATGGAAAATCAAAGACGAAAAGATCATACCCTTCCATGACCACCTTGAAAAGTTATCCTCCGAGTTCAAAGATTTCACCTTCTACTACTTGACACGGGCAAATAATATCCAAGATGATGCCTTTACTACTCTGGCCTTCGTGGTCGACATGCCCAGGGGAATAACAATGGCCCCTTTCCTGCTTTAGAAATAAGCCATGCCCACTCACTGCTACCATATCGAATTAGTCACTGAGGAAGATTTCCATATGGCCGAGTTATGTTGATATTATGTCCATCCCCGGATATATCCCCTCACGGTGGGATAGGATCCCTCTAGGTCCCACGTGTCCCTCTAGAGAGCGCTTCGATCAGCATCGGTGAATGAGGTGAAAAATAGAGAGAGATAGAGTCTCCAGTCTATGTTACTCAAAACAGACAAAAGAAAAGGGATCCATCCCGAAGGACAACATCTAAATACATACTGATACATATGAAACCAAAATGATTCGAAAAAGGGTTCGGAGGTTAAGTTATGAAATAGGAAGGTGTTTGGCACCCATTACGCCCTTATGGTCTCTCATGGGTTGTTGCTATTTTCCTTTATTTCCCCGTTATATGTGTGCATGTGTATACGTAGTGGAGATAGGAATCATCTACTTGTATCATGGAAGAGATAAAGCGAGTCATCCATAGGAATGATCCTAAAAGTAATATTATAAAATAGGATTTATGCGATTATCCTAGAATTGATCATTATAAAGGAATGATAACGCATGTGGAATAAGACGCCATTAAGAACAAGTATATATATATATATATATATATATATATATATATATGTAAATAAGTAATATTTAAGACAGTTAAGTTTAAAGAATATAGAAAAATAGGAAAAAAGTGGAAAAGGGACTCGAGTCGCGAGTTTTACCCCGAGATGCCTACGTAGCCTATAGAGGCATCAGAGTCCACGTAGTTTGTATGCAAAATGAGGGGTGGGATTTATCCCATGAATCCAACAGGGAACTTCTCTTATTTATGTGTGTGTGTGTGTGTGTGTGTGTAAGAAAGTGTTTTAGTTGTGAGAAAAGTGTGAGACTTCCCATTTGGAATTTATGAGAAAATCCTATTTTTCTTATTTTTTTGGGTTTATTTATATGAAAATAAGAGATGAGAAATAATAATAGATAAAAAGTATATTAGGATATGTGATATACGAGAATAAAAGTACTAAGTAACAAAACAAACTAATGAGAATTTAGGCGAATTTAAGGAGAGAGTGGAGAAAGTTGGACCTTCTTGAAGATATTGAGCTTGATATTGGATGTTGGAGAGAAGCCCTTGCACTTGGGTGATGATGGAGGGTACTTAATTCACCAATTTTGATGAATAAAGTGATGAAAGGTGAAGGTTGGAAAGGGATTTGGATGTGCAAATCGCGCTGACTTCGAGAGGGGTTTTTCTGAGCTTGCTGAGAGTGATGGATCTCCGATTTTCCTCTTTCTTCGGAATGAGGTTTGAACCTCATTTTTATAGGCCCAGGGTATTGCCGATCGACATAGCCCTAGTCTTGCCAATCGACAGGTGTGTTTATGCTCACTGCTAATATGTAGGGCTTGGAACCTCCCGTTTGCCAGTGTCTTTCAAGTTACTTCGGAAAATCGATTATAGAGCGCGAACCTTTGACCCAAATCGCACACGGGGTGAACCGTTGGAAATTTATTTCAGAGAGGTTCAAAAGTATTTTGGACTGCTCCCCCAGTTTGGGAGATAACTTTGGGTCAAATGTTGCTCGGAAGCGATTATCTGTCCTTTGGATGAGGAAACTTCAGATGCAAACGGATCGTTCATCCTCATGGTATGTCAGGATCGTGCACGGGATGGACCGTTAAAAAGGTTAAGAGGTGTACTTCAGCATTCCAAAGAGTTTGACCCAATTCAGGGAGTTGACTTTGGGGAATCGGGGCCTGGAAGAGTTCGGTGACATTTTGGAGTAAAATGGATCGTTCGTCCGCACCATTAGTCAGAATCGTGCACGGGGTGGACTGTTGGAAAGTGGTTTCAGTGCCCTTTGAAGATTTATTCATTCTCGGACGAGATGAAGAGTTGACTTTGGTCAAATGGAGCTTAGGATCATCCGATGACCTCTCGATCAAGTTTTGGGGAAAAATGGGTCGTTCGTCCGCATGGTAAGTCAAAATCGTGGACGAAATGGACTGTTGGAAAGGGGTTTCAGTTCCCTTTGAATATTCATTCAGTCTTGATCGAGATGAAGAGTTTGAATTTTGGTCAAATGGAGCATGGGAGTGCCCGATGGCCTTTACATCAGTACCTGGGGTATGACTTGGGTTTGCAATGATAAAGGGAGGTGTTAGGGTCGAAGCCAATTCTGCGAGCTTAAGTTGAGATGACCAATTCTGTGGGTCGAAGCCAATTCTATGGGCTTAAGGATGAGATGACCAATTCTGCGGGTCAAAGTAAATTCTGTGGGCTTTGACCAATTTTGCGGGACGAAGCCAATTCTGCGGGCTTAAGTTGAAATGACCAATTATGTGGCTCAAAGCCAATTCTACGGGCTTAAGGTGAAATGACAAATTCTATGGGCTTAAGGTGAGATGAACAATTCTATAGGTCGAAGCCAATTCTACGGGCATAAGTTGAAATGACTAATTCTGCTGGTTGAAGCCAATTCTGCGGGCTTAAGGTGAAATGACAAATTCTGCGGATCGAAGCTAATTCTGCGGGCTTAAGGATGAGATGACTTATTCTGCGAGTCAAGCCAATTATTCAGGCTTAAGGTGAAATACCAATTCTGCGGGTTGATGCCAATTCTGTGGGCTTTAGGTGAGATGACCAATTCTACGGGTTGAAGCCAATTCTACGGGCTTAAGGATGAGATGACCAATTCTGTGGGTTGAAGCCAATTCTGTGGGCTTAATTTGAGAAGTTCTTGGGGAAACTTTATCGGGAAAATTACCTTGTGATTTTGAAGTTAGTCGAGGAGCCGATTTTTGGGGAAATCCTTGTATCTTTTGGGGACTTTACCTGAGGAACAACCAATCTGATGCTGGGGAAGTGATTAGGTGGTCCTTTGGACGTATTTCTCGGGGAGATTTGAGACCTTTAGGAAATAGGATATGATCCTAAAGTTTTGGATATTTTGGTGGTCCTTTGGGGAAGTTTCCAGGGAGAGATTCGCTTGTGTTTTGAGAGTTCCGCTGGGGAAAGAGGGGTTCCGTTTGAGGAAGTGCAAAATTTTATTTGGATGTGGAAATCACGCTGACTTTGAGAGGGGTTTTTCTGAGCTTGATGAGAGTGATGGATCTATGATTTTCCTCTTTCTTTGGAATGAGTTTAGGCCCTCCTTTTTATAGGCCCAGGGCATTGCCAATCGGCATAGCCCTGGTCTTGCCAATCGGCTGGTGTGTTTAGGCACAGTACCGATATGTAGGGCTTGGAACCTGCCGTTTGGTAGTGTCTTTTAGGTTCCTTCGGATAATTGATTATAGAGAACGAACCATTGACCCAAATTGTATATGGGGTGAACCGTTTGAAAGGTATTTCAGAGAGATTCGAAAGTCCTTTGGACTGCTCCCTAGTTTCGGAGTTAACTTTGGGTCAAATGTGGCTCGAAAGCGCTTATCGGTCCTTTGGACGAGGAAACTTCAGACGCAAATGGATTGTTCATCCTCATTATAAGTTAGGATCGCGCACAGGGTGGACCATTAGAAAGGTTAAGAGATGTACTTCAACATTCCAAAGAGTTTGACCTGGTTCAGGGAGTTGACTTTGGTTAATCGGGGTCTGGAAGAGTTCGGTGAAATTTTGGAGTAAAACGGATCGTTTGTCCGTACCATAAGTCAGAATCGCACACAGGGCAGACCGTTGGTAAGTGGTTTCAGTGCCCTTCGAAGATGTATTCAGTCTCGATCAAGATAAAGAGTTGACTTTGGTCAAATGGAGCTTAGGAGCATCCGATGACCTCTTGATCGAGTTTTGAGGAAAAAAGGGTCATTCGATTGCATGGTAAGTCAGAATCATGCACGAAATGGACTGTTGGAAAGTGGTTTTAGCGCCCTTCGAATATTCATTCTGTCTCGATCGAGCTGAAGAGTTTTAATTTTGGTCAAATGGATCATGGGAGTGCCCGATGGCCTTTACATTAGTACCTGGGGTATGACTTGAGTTTGCAATGATGAAGGGAGGTGCTAGGTACCTTAGGAGAGGTTAAGGGGTATTATAATGGGTGTCTATAGAGTCCCTCAATGAGTGAGTTTCGATCAAATGATAGCCATTGAATATACACCACATGATGCCTTTGAAAGAGGATGACTAGAGGGTTGAGGTCGATTATGAGGACCTAAGGATGACGATGACCGATTCTACGGCCCGAAGCCAATTATGAGGGCTTGAAGATGAGGGTGACCGATTCTGCAGGACGAAGCCAATTCTGAGGGCTTGAAGATGAGGTCAATCGATTCTGCAGTTCGAAGCCAAATCGTAGGGCTTGAAGATAAGGGTGATCGATTTTGCAAGTCGAAGCTAATTCTGCGGGATTGAAGATGAGGGTGACCAATTCTAGGGGTTGAAAACAATTTTACGATCTTGAAGGAACATGCTGGGAATGGTCTTAAAGGAAGTGATGACTAAAGTAATGATGGGGGTGACCAATTCTATGGGTCGAAACGAATTCTGAGGGCTTGAAGATGAGGGTGACCGATTATGTGGGTTAAAGTCAATTCTGAGGGCTTGAAGATGAGGGTGATCGATTCTGTGGGTCAAAGCCAATTCTGAGGGTATGAAGATGAGGGTGACCGATTCTGTGGGTTGAAGCCAATTATGTGGGTTTAAAGGAACATGGTGGTGATGGCATTAGAGGAGGTGATAACTAAAGCAATGATGGGGGTGACCAATTATGCGGGTCGAAGATAATTCTGAGGGCTTGGAGATGAGTGTGACCGATTCTACAGGTTAAAGCCAATTCTGAGGGATTAGAGATGAGGGTGACCGATTTTGTGGGTCGAATCTAATTCTGAGGGCTTGAAGATGAGGGTGACCGATTCTGTGGGTCGAAGCCAATTCTGCGAGCTTGAAGATGAGGGTGATCGATTCTATGGGTCGAAGCCAATTCTGCGAGCCTGAAGGAACATGTTGGGGATGGTCTTAAAGGAAGTGATGACCAAAACAATGATGGGGGTGACCAATTATATGGGTCGAAGACAATTCTGTGGGCTTAAGTTAAGATGACCAATTATGCGGGTTGAAGCCAATTCTGCAGGCTTAAGGTGAAATGACCAATTACGTGGGTCGAAGCCAATTTTGCTGGCTTTAGGTGAGATGAACAATTTTGAGGGTAGAAGTCAATTCTGCGGGCTTAAGTTGAAATGACCAATTCTGTCGGTTGAAGCCAATTCTGCGGGCTTTAGGTGAGATGATAGATTTTGCGGGTCGAAGCCAATTCTGCGGGCTTATGTTGAGATGACCAATTTTGCGGGTCAAAGCCAATTTTGAGGGCTTAAGGATGAGATGACCAATTCCGCAGGTCGAAGCCAATTCTGTGGGCTTTGACCAATTTTGCGGGTCGAAGCCAATTCGGCGGGCTTAAGTTGAGATGACCAATTCTGTGGGTCAAACCCAATTCTACGGGCTTAAGGTGAAATGACCAATTCTGCGGGTCAAATCCAATTCTGCGGGCTTAAGGTGAGATGAAAAATTCTACGGGTCAAAGCCAATTCTACGGGCTTAAGTTGAAATGACTAATTCTACGAGCTGAAGCCAATTCTGCGAGCTTAAGGTGAAATGACCAATTCTGCGGGTCAAAGCTAATTCTGCGGGCTTAAGGATGAGATGACCTATTCTGCGGGTCAAAGCCAATTTGGCAGGCTTAAGGTGAAATGACCAATTCTGCGGGTTGAAGCAAATTATGCGGGCTTTAGGTGAGATGACCAATTCTGCGGGTTGAAGCCAATTCTACGGGATTAAGGATGAGATGACCAATTTTACAGGTTGAAGCCAATTCTGTGGGCTTAAGTTGAGAAGTTCTAGGGGAACTTTACTAGAAAAATTACCTCGTGATTCTGATTTTAGCTGGGGAGCCGATTGTTGGGGAAATCCTTATGTCTTTTGGAGACTTTACCTTGGGAACAACCAATCTGCTGCTGAGGAAGTGATTAGGTAGTCCTTTGGACGTATTTCTTGGGGATATTTGAGACCTTTGGTAAATATGATATAATCCCGAAGTTTTGGATATTTTGGATGTCCTCTGGGGAAGTTGCCAGGGAGAGATTCGCTTGTCTTTTGAGAGTTTCGCTGGTGAAATAAGGGTTCTGCTTGAGGAAGTGCAAAATTTTCTTGGTGAAAATGAAATCCTTTATGGGATTTTTAGGAAATTTGTGAGGATTTTTTAGGGTTTTCTGGACTTTTCTAGGAATTTTGTACGAAAATTTAAGGGAGGTGTCGGTCGGCGTGGTGTGGAGGGTGCCATTCGGCACTGGCCTGGACTTTTGTGCTACCTCGAGAAGGACAGGGGCCAGTGATGATCGGAAGGACCCCATGCATCCTATATAAAGGGGGCGGATTCCCATCATTTTTCACATCTTCTTAACTTCTCTCTTTCTGTGATTTTCTTCTATGAATCATTCTAGCATTACAATCTCTAAAAAAATGGCCACTTTTGTGAGCAATGAAGTACATCGGGAATGGTTGTCTGTTGATGACTGGGAAAACGTGGAGTAGAGGGCCAGGGAGCCTCTTCCTTTGGGGAGTGAGAACTCTTTTGACGCATTCGAGCTGGTATTAGATTAGAGGACCTTGCTACAGGAGCCGTCACATCATCACTCTTCGAGGGTGGTGAACCCTGCCGGTTATGTAAGTAAAATAACTTTTGACATTCTTTTTTTGTGTTTTTCCTTTTTCTTGGATTCTGACAAGTATTTTCTCTTTTGGCAGTTTGATGTTTCTCTGTCGAATATGTGTGCCCTCGAGACAACGGGGCTTAAGGATGTCTGGGAGCATCTTCCACCTATGGTTCATTGGGTGGTATCCTCAGTAGGCTTTGGGAGGTTGTTGTCTGTGCTAGATGAGACCCCTCATTCGACGACAGTCTTATGCGCTCTGGGGGAGAGGTGGGGGGACACTACCCACACCTTTCATTTTGGCTTTGGGAAGAAAACCGTGACTCCTATAGACGTGCAGTAGGTGCTGGGGCTGGACTGCAATGGGGAGAAAATAGAGGTGGATCTCTCTTTGCAGGTGAGGCCGGAGGCGATGCGCGCGACGCTTGGTGATGTGGGGAGGATAGTGTCTGGGGATTCCATTCATCTGTCGCTACTGAAGGACATTTTATTTCGTAGAGTGATCGATGTGAAGGATGGCTGCAGGTCAGGAAGATGGCCAGGTTGTTCATTTCACTGGTGTTGGGTGGATTTTTGGTGGCGTCGAGCGGTGACGTTGTCCACTTATGGTTTTTACCATATCTGAGGGTGTTTTCGAACATCCCTCTCCATGATTGGTGGAGCTTGACTTTGGCGACCCTTTATTGTTTCTTGGATGCATTCAGTCGATGCTGCCGACAGTCTTTCACTGAAGCCATGTATCTTCTTGAGGTATTCTTTAATTTTATGCATTTTCCTTTCATGAATTCGCATTTTCCTTATTCATCTCTTGTTTATTGCGAAATTTTTATATTTGGAAAACGTGGTTCTATGAGGTGATTGGGTGTAATACCCAATTGATTTCTTTTAAGGACGAGACCGTTGGAGACTTTTTCCAATTGTATAGGTGGCGGAAGGCCAATCGACAGTCGATGAGGTCTCTTTCTTGTGATGCAGTGTGTCAGGTCTTAAATGGCCTTACCAGTGATAGGGTAAGACTTTTTTCTTCTTCAATCTAAGAACTTTTGTGTGCTATAATTTTGTATTTGACTCATATCTGTTGGGTATTTTTCAGGTGACCTTTTATCCTTGGGGGATGACCATTCAGGACACAGGGTTGACTGGAGTAAATGCGCAGATGAGACGTTTGTTGGCGCATGAGTTTGGCCACTCTTGGTATCTCGAGGAGAGGGTGGTTCGACAAATTACTGAGGGAGAGGTGGTGGTGCCACTTGCGAGGCCCCCTATGTCAATGAGGCGAGAGCGGATGTTGTTGGAGGATGTGAGGATTGCGGCGATGATTGGCGAGTCCTATCTGTTATTTACTGATACGGCGGTGCCTATGATTAAATGAACATTATGACGAGCTAGCTGATGGCGCCCAACATATATGATGCACTTCCCGTCCCTCGAGTGGGTTCAAGTCGGCCACTGGGGTCCTCCCACACTGGTGGTGGTCCTTCGACATCTGTGGCAGTGGCGACTTTGAAGGTTCCCTTTGTACGACTGCATACTCCTTCGTACAATATCTGACGGGCTGATGGAGGGCTGATGCCTATGTTGCATCGTCCTCATGTGATGGACCCGGAGAAGTTGGTCTTGACAGAGGAGGTTCTTCATCACGAGGTATATCTTTTCTGATCTTTTCTTTTCCTTTCTTTTGATCTTTTCTACTTGATACTGATTTTACATTTTCTTGTAGCATGTCCAGGTATCCACCACTTGGCTGAGTGATATTAGGGACTGGATATCTTCGGCGACTACCCATATTCATGACGTAGTTCCTATTCCTTCTTCTTTGGTGTCGTCTTCCTCATTCGGGGAGGAGTCTGGTTCAGGTAGCGGTGGTGCATCATCTCGCCGTCAGGGAAAGAGAGCGCGTCGCAAGGGTGGAAGCTCTTAGGAGAGAGAGGGGAAAGGGCAAGTGTGTGAGAGAGAGAATGTGGGTTCGAGTTGAGTCCTGCTTGTTTTTTTTTCTTTTCTTTATTTTCCTACAAAATTGATGTAACATAGAAAAATATCTACGTAATGCAATGGAGTTTTTTATTATCTTCTGTTGACGATGAATGAATGAATGCACATGCGCTTTTTACTTTACTGTTGAGACCATAAAAAGAAATATTTTTGGGATTTTGAAAGAATTTTTTACTCAAAATGATAATTTTTATAAAGATGAAAAGGGCATTTTTGAAATTCTATTGAGAAAATCAATTTATTTTGAGTTTTCTAAATTTTGACAAAAGAGGAAAAATGAAAATTTCCAAAAGTAGTGGGTTGCCAATCGGCAAGCACCTTGTCCTGCCTATCGGCAGGTCAGTCCAGTCCCATCAATTCAATGCTTTGATTGGTACACTCTTGAGCCTTTTGTACCTTGTGGGGAAGTATTTCCTCCAATTTCTGCAGGGGTTATGTCTTTTGTGGGGGGTTTTAAGTATAAAAGAGGGGTAAGAGTGGAGTGTTTTCCTCACACCCTCACATCCCTACTTTCTTATTATTTGAGATGGCCCTCCCTGGTAGCTATGAGTTTTCCAACTACCTCGAGACTCTGGAGGTGATGTACTCCTATAACATCGACTACGATGCTTACAACATGTGTCGAGTTTCTTTATGGACTAATCGGCCTATAAAATGGAACATGCTGATGGCGGCGGTATAATTCTGGTAGCCTGAAGACCATGTATTCCTCTTTGTCTTGGAAGTAGTCTGTCCAACTTATAAGAAATTTTCTGCCATGTTGGGGATAAATCCCGACGTTGCTGCAGCTTTGCCTGAGTTTTTCTGTTCTCCTCGAGAGTTGTTGGTTGGGCTTCCTTGTATTTCATCCTCAGCGGCCAGATCACTGGTGGCTGGAGGTATGATTTCTCTTCCGGCTGTTTTGCGGTCCATGCATTGGCAAGAGGTTAGTGATGTTGGATATGACGGAGCTGGCATTCTAGGTTTGGTTTCAAAATTATTCCTAATGGACCCACAACTTATAGCTATTACCTCATGGATGTCCTACCGTCACAATCCTGCAGTGGTGATACTAGTGGAGACTCTAAATGTCCTGGATTCCTAGCGAGAAGGTCATTCTGACTTTCTGAGGGGTAGCCCTGTGATGCTGTTCATGTGGTTGTTTGAAAGATTTCGCCTGGTGACTCCTCCGGAATACCCTTTGTCGGCTGTACCCAATTTCTTTTCGCTTCATTTCATCAGTGTTGGCCTGGATAATTAGAGCTGGGAGAGCATGGGGATCTAAATCTATACTGGTCAGTACCTTAGTCGGGACAACTGCTGCCTATTCTGTAACTGGGAGAATACCTGTATGTCCGGCTGGTTAGTCTCAAACATGCCTCTTTTTATTTCCCTTGGCATCTTCTGTGCCAATTTGGCTGGGAGCAGATGTTGCCACCTTGGACACTAGACTTCTTTCTGGTTGAAGATTTGATAGAGCGTCTGTGCATGAGGCTTGGCTCTTTGTGGGGGAGTCAACGTCAGTCGAACCGTTCCTCACAGTTTGCTGGGAGAGTTTGGCACATCCCTGGGGATTATATGAAGTGGTTGTGGAAAAGAGTAGTTAACAAGATGTTGGAAGTGGAGACTAAACAAAGGTGGTTTGCCCTATCTAATAACATGGAGGGAGGTGTGGTAGTTTTTTTTAGGCTGGTTCGAGCTTATCCGTCCAAGGAGCATTTACGGCACTCTATTCAGGCAGGGGAAGCTTGGGGACCCCAGGATGTAGATGATGGTGATGGAGCAGGCTCCTTTGGTAGCTGTGGGTAGGGATCTTGGGGGAGTTTATTTTGTATTGGGAAATAAATTTTGGAACTTATTTGGATTTTTAGGAAGGTAGGGGGGAAGGGAATCATCCGTTCCTTTATGTAATTGCACTGCAATTTCTTATTAGTGAAATAAACAAGTTTTTGATCATCGAGCTGTGCCTTTTGATGAATTTTGTATTTTGAAATATTTATATCGATCAAGGTATACATAATCCTTTTCTTCAAGTATATGTTGGAATAAACTGTTGTTCCCGGAGATAAGAAAAGAATAGTTTTTTGTGAAAAAGAAAGGATCGCGCTCATGTGAGATGTATGAGCTACCTAAGTACCTCTGGGGTTATTTGAAAATTTTCAATTTTTCTGGGAATAATTTTTATAGAGGATCTGGCCCACGTAGTTCTGGGGAGAGGGAAATGAAGAGATTTTTTTTTAGACTAAAAGGGAGATGAGAAGAGTCGTAGCGTGCCAAAATTTCGATCTTGGGGTAAAATTTCTTGAGACGGTGCCGGTTGACTGGACGAGCCATCTCTTCTCCTTCTAAGTCGGTGAGCATGGCGGCACCGTCGGATAAGATCTTATTCACAATGTATAGGTCACTCCAATTAGGCTTGAATTTCCTTCTGGGGTCCGAGATGGGATCTATTATCTTTCTGAGGGTTAAATTCCCTTCTTGGACACCGCGATCCTTGACTCTCTTATTAAATGAATGCGCTATTCGGTGATGGTACCCTTGTATGTGATATAACGCCTTTAATCTCATTTTGTCCAGGAGTGACAGTTCATCGAGGCGGCTTTGATGCCAGTCCTCCTCATTGACCTTGCCTTCAAGCATGACACGTAACGAGGGTATTTCTAGCTCTACGAGTAGGAATGCTCCCATGCCATAGACTAGAAAGTAAGGGGTGGCCTAGTAGAGGTTCAAATTGAGGTTCGGTAGCCCCAAAGGGCGTATGGGATTCGATCGGCCCAATCTCAACAACTTTCGGTCATCTTGCTGATGATGTCTTTGAGGTTCTTGTTAGAGGCTACGACTGCACTATTGGTTTGAGGTCGGTAGGGAGAAGATTTGTGTCTCTGGATCCCATAGACATTGACCACTTATGTGACTTCTGCCTCCAAATGCAACTCGTTATCTGACACTAGCTCGGGCGGGACCCCATATCGACAGATGATGTTTTTCTTGATGAATTTGGCCACTTTCTTGGTGTTCAGAACTGCGTATGACCCGACTTTGACCCATTTAGTGAAGTAATCAATGGCAACCAGGATGAACTCATGCCCGTTAGAGGCCTTGGGTATAACCTTCCCTATGATGTCAATGCCCCAGGTGGAGATGACCAGGGACAAGTCATGTTATATAATTCTCACGGAGGTAGGTCTTGAAGGTTGGAGAACTGTTGGCATTTGGGCCATTTCTGAATATAGGCGGTTCAATCCTGGATCATGGTGGTCCCGTAGTAACCTTATCGTACGATGTTCTTAGCAAGAATGTGACCTTTTATGTGGGGTTCGTATTCCTCGCTGTGGATTTTTGGCATTACCTCTTCAATGTTAGCCCCTGCGATGCAGTGTAGATGGGTTCCATTAAAGTTTCTCTTAAACAGTGCTTTGTGACGAATAATGTACTCTGCGACTAGTCTCCACAGGGTTACCTGATCTTTCTTGTTGTAACCCTCGGGACACTTACCTTTCTTGAGGAAGTTCCAGATATCATAATACCAGTAGTTAGCTAGTTCGGGATCTTCTTTGGTGATGAGCTCAATGTGGTAGCAGTGGATTGGTTTATCTTGATTTTGGACCATGAAGGGGGCCATTGTTATTCCTTCGGGTAGGTCGACCATGAAGTCCAAGGTAGCAAGGGCATCGACTAGGTTATTCTTTGCTCGAGGTAGGTAGTGGAAGGTGATGTCTTGGAATTGAGAGGCTAGTTCTTCTGAGTGGGCATGGAAGGGTTGAAGTTTCTCGTCCTCTACTTTCCATTTTGTGAGCACTTGACTAATGATGAGGTCAGAATCCCCATAGACATCTAGGAATTGAATTCCTTTCTTGAGGGAAACTTTAAGGCCTACCGTATGTGCCTCATATTCAGTAATGTTATTAGTGCAGGGGAAATCCAATTTGATGGAAATGGGAGTGTGGGAGTCATCTGGGTGATCAAAAGTATCCCAATGCCATGTCCCTTTTTGCTGGCCGCACCATCAAAGAATATTTTCCATCAAAGGTAATCTTGAGCAGCATAAAAGATGTTTTCATCTGGGAATTCGGAGATCCAATCATCATCCTCTTCCATAGGATATTCAGCGTGGTAGTCAGAGATGGATCTTCCATTCATGGCTTTTTGTGTGATGTATACGATATCACACTCGGCTAAGAGCATCAACCATCGAGCCATTCGGCTGGATAAGGCGGGTTTCTCAAGAAGGTACTTGATGGGGTCCATTCGATATACAAGCTTAATAGGGAAGGTGAGCATGTAGTGTCGTAACTTTTAGGTGACCCCAAACAAGAGCGACACATGCTTTTTCCAAAGGAGTGTAGTTGACTTCGTAACTGGCCAGTTTATTACTAGCGTAATAAATGTCTCTTTCTTTGCGGGCATCTTCAAGATACTGAGCTAGAAAATCCCTAGTTGCAGTGGTGGTTATGGTTAGGTATAGGAGCAAGGGGAGACCAGGCTGTGGTGGCATGAGTACCGAAGGTTGAGTCAGGTATTGTTTGATTCGGTCGAAGGCTTCTTGGCAGTCCTCGTTCCAAACTTTTGTTCACTTTCGGAGGAGTTTAAAAATAGTTTCGCAAATGTAGGTGAGTTGGATGATGAACCGGATGATGTATTATAATTTCCCAAGGAAACATCGAACCTCTTTCTCCATTCGGGGAGGTGGTATCTCAAGTATGGCTTTTAGCTTGGCAGGATCTGCTTCTATCCCCTTTTCACTGATGATTAATCCCAAGAGTTTTGCCTTTATAATGCCGAAGACACATTTCTGTGGATTGAGTCTCATCTAATACCGTCACAGTCATTTGAAGAACTTTCGAAGAGCGAGAATATGACCTTCTATAGTTTTGGATTTGATAATCATATCACCCACATATACCTCGACTGCTTTATGAATCAGATCGTGGAGGATGGTCGTGACATCCCTCTGGTAGGTAGCCCCAACATTCTTGAGACCAAATGGCATAACAGTGTAGTAAAAGGTTCCCCATGGGGTGATGAACGCGGTTTTTTCTTGATGATCTAGGTGCATTTTTACTTGGTTGTATTCGATAAACCCATCAACGAATGATTTGAGAGCATGACTGGTCATGTTGTTCACGATCATGTCAATATTGGGTAGCGGGTAATCATCCTTTGGAGAGGCTTTTTTCAACTCTGGGTAGTCTACACACATCCAAACTTTACCTCTTGATTTCGGCACAAGCACTATGTTGGCTATCCATGTGGGATATTCGATCGCATGAATGAAGCCTACATTTAGCTGTCTGACCACCTCTTCTTTGACTTTGAGCGACCATTCGGTGCAGATATTTCTTAGCTTTTGTTTAATCGACTTGTAATCTGGAAGAGTGGGGATCTGATGCTGAGCAATTTCAGGATCAATGCCGGGCGTATCGGCATAAGACCATGCGAAGACATCCACGAATTCCTTCAATAATTCTTCGAGTTCTGCGCGCTCATGCTTGTCGAGGGTAGCCCCAATCCTTATCTCGCATAGTTGCTACTAGAATCGAGGTTAATAATAACAGTCTCTCCTTCATTAACTTGAACACGGTTATGTTGTTCGTTATTAACCTTATTTAGATCAGTTAGGAATTATTCATTTGCAAAATCATCATCATCAAAAATTTGATTAGAATCTAAACAATTAATGTAAGGCACAACAAGATACTCAAAATCTTCATTTATTTCATTGATAGGAAAAACAACATTGAGAACCTCATCAAAGGAGGTCTCATTTACATTTGATCAAGGATAGAAAACAGAAGAGGAAATGGGGTAAACATTGAGGTTAGGTGGGATTTCAACAGGTAGAACCGGCGCAACATGCCAGTTGAGGAGAGGTGTATCAGCAGCTTTAGTCAAATGGGATGGATCCAGGGATATAGTGCTTGAATGAACAATACAGAGTGTCAACCCCAGTGTTTGTAAGTTGAACGAGTCCTCAGAGTCACTTTCCTCAGTCTCTTCGATATTTTTGATGAACGATTGTATATGGTGTTGGGAACTTTTGCCAATGGGTATATGTCTTAGAGAAAGATCTCCATTATAGGTTTTATTTTCTTATCCGTATGGTCATATTAGGGTTCCAAAAAGATGCAAAAGGGGAAGTCCTCTCCCTCTTTAATGAATCATCCATTCAAGGAGTTACCTGAGATAGTCTGGATGCGGTGTAGTCTTCTCTTTGGTTGAGACTCGTGGATCATTCCGATCTCTTGTTATGATGGTAGATACACCAAACCACAATGAGGGAAAGCTTTCTTCAGTTCAATGGGATCAAGTATCCCTTGTTATCGTTGCCCTAACCCCAATCTAGGCAATAAGTGGATATTTCTGAACATCTGAACCACATTGACATTTCCATGAGGGTCGTATTCGGGATAAACCCTTTTCTTTAAAATCATCCCCTACCGAGAGTAGAAGTGGCTCAACTTGGAATCCTGATATGAGCATATCATTTGACCCGTGCTATATCTCAAACATTGGATTGCTGGTATTGGCACCCTCGGCATTACCGTCGTCGCCCAAAATGGTGATGACTTGTCTGTCGGTGAAGAACTTCAATTTCTAATGGAGTGAGGAAGATACACCTTTGATACTGTTGAGTCAAGATCATCCGAGTAACAGGTTAAAACAAGCTATAATGTCGATAACATGGAATTCAACTACGGGGTTTATAGGTCCAGCCCCTATTATAAGTTTTATGGATACCATCACCTCCCGACGGGTATTATCATAGGAACGTACAACAATGAAAGTTGGAACAAGGTCACTTTCCATCAGTCCTAAGCATTTGAAGGTTCTTAATGGGTAGACATTCAAGGAAGATCCATTATCGACAAGAGAGAGTTGTATGATTTTCCCCATAACTTCGACGGAGATGTGGAGGGCATGATTGTGGTTTGGACCAATTCTGAGGATTTCTTCTTCGAAAAAGGATATCATCTGGTAGAGGTCAACGATTCGACTAAATTTATCGCTTCTTCTGGTGTAGTAGAAGGAGGAACTATGGGTCCATTAAGCCACTTGATCAAAGCGTTTTGTGTAACTTATAAGACATGAAAAGCCCCCATAGAGTGATGTTAGCTTGAATTTTCATTAGTTGATCGAGGATCTTGCATTCGTCGAGGGTCATTTCTGGCATAGGAAGGTTTTCAACGCCCTTCCCCTTATCATTTGCGCGTAGTGAGCTTGGGATCTGGTAATGCCTCCCTGATCTGGTCATATGATTTACTGAAGAAAGGAAGAACATGAACCCTATTTCTTCATCAATATTGGGTTGTTCTGCCATTTTGTTTATTTCTCTGAGGAGCTCCTTAAATGATATCATCCCACACATGTCAGCTACCGGGACAGTTTTCTCAAAAGCTTTTTCTTCATTTGAATCTCCAAATTATTCCCCCCATCCGGTGGAAAAAATTCTATCTTTCCATGTAAAGTCAATGCATTCCACAACTTCAATGGCTTATTCATACATGTCTTCCCATTATGTGGGGATATATAATGGTGAAGAGACCAGGAACCCTTATAATTTCAAAGTATCAATTAACTCGATCATACTGGAAATGTCATTGGTTTGCCTGAATAATTCTTCCATGATCTGGACGACATCATCCAAGATGACTTCATCCGTTGGTACCACCCAAATGTTAGACTCTCGGACCCATTACCGTGCTTCCAAGAACAGCGTGTTGAACCTCTAGTAATCACTGATCATTTGTGAGGGAAATTTCAACCTGAACTCTAAGAGTTGGTTTAAAACTTCTGATAATTCCATACCTCCATTTTCAAAACGGGTACGGATAGCGATGCATGCTCTGGTAAGGAGTGATAGTGCTTGATCAGTGAGGCTAGTAGTGTGTAGGAGGAAATATGGTCAAGTTTGAAGAGTTTTGGGAGAGTGCGTGGGTGTGATTTGAGTCGAGGGATCAAATCCTGTGTTCATTTCTAGGAAGATAGCATTGGTATGATTTGGGAGTGGGTTATGAGTAGTGTTTGGCTTAGGATTGGCTGGTGGGGCAGTGGTACCCCGGTCAATTAGACCTTGGATTATGTTTCGAAAGTGAAAGAATTGGTTGGTAGTATGATCAGCAGTTTGGTGAAAGCGCAATGGGCATCTTCCTTGAAGTTTCTTGGAAGTGGATTGGGAAATGGATAGGGATCCAAGGGCTTGATGAGGTTTTGACTCAATAGGGCTTGATAAACTTTGGAGAGGGGATCATGAAGATCGGTGTATTCCTTTCGGACTGGGACAGGGTGTCTCGCAGGTGCCCACGGAGTGGTTGGTTGAGAGATATTGTTGATGGTCGAGACTACATCACTGGAAGGCTTGTCTTATTTTCTAGGGGTGAACTGTCCGGACACTTTCTTTGGTTCAACCTCTATTTTATAAAGAACTTCCTCGATTTCTACTCCTGCTTCTCTGAGAGCTCGTAAGTGGGGATAGTATTGTCCTCCCATGGTTTCTCGAACATGGGGCAAGAAGTTCTTCTTCACTATGCTGACTTGTTCTTCCTCGGAAGGCCGATTGGTCATTGTAGCAGCTTTTTCCCTCCATCAGGCTATGAACGTACTGACTGATTCCCCAGAGTTCTGTTTGAGCAGCTTTAAATCACGGCGGGTGACCTCAAGCCCTTTGTTATATTTGTACTGTGACATTAATTCACGTGCTATATCCTCCCAGTTATGGATTCTGGACTCCTCGAGAGACAAAAACCATCGGAGGGGGATATCCTTCTAAGTTTGCTGAAACAATTGGGCCATCACTTCTTCTAAAGTTCTTAGGAGAGTCATGGAAGGGTGATAACTGCAAATATGAACAATCGGTGGTCCACTTCCTCTCGATTTCTCGATATTCGGCATCTTGAACTTCTCGAGTAACCTTGCCTTAGGATTAGGAGACATGTGGGTGTAGTCCATGTAATTTTTGGAGATTCTGACTTGGTTGAACTTCTTAGTTAGCATCTTGAGATCTTCTTTGACATTGTTAAACTCTTTCTCTTTCGGATCAATGATCATAGGCAAGTTAGCCCCAGGCTGGGCGAGGTTCAGCATAGGAAGCTGGGCAGGCGGCGGCCCATTAACATGAGGGACACGGGGAACGTGCTGATATTCTTTGGGAACCCAGATAGGCTTGGGTGGACCCATATCGATAGGGAATAGGGCCTCCATATCTAGAGGAACATGAACCTGGTTTCGTTGCATCTCTCGAACCTCAGTCTTAAGGTTGTCAATCTTGGACACGAGCTGAGCTAAAATTGCCATCAGATCTGGCTGCGCATCTCGTGCTTTATCTGTATTCTCCATGCAAAGAGGGTCGATACCTAACTCGAAAAAGGTAGCAGGGAAGCAGACGAAAATCTGAGGTGACTTGACTGAAGACCGAAGCCAATAAGGAGCCAGGCCAAAGGCGTACGATCGACCTAAGAGGGCGTAAAATTGGATTTATTTTTTACTAAAAAGGATGAAAATATTTTTGACATTTTTTTCTTTTTGAGATTTGAAGAAAAATATTTTTGGATTTTTGATAAAGAAAGGAGAAATATTTTTAGATTTTTGATAAGGAAATGAGAAAGGTTTTGGGAGACGGTCCCATCATAATTATTATGATTATTATGTTCTCACTTGTATTAAATTCTCCTAAATGCAAAATGAAATTTTGGACAAGACCCAAGCCTGGAAAAGTTGGGTTTGTAACATGTGCAAAGCTATAGCTGGACTTGTAACTAGGCTCACGGGCAGGGTCCCATTTTTAAAAATGCGTAAAATTTAGGCAGCAGGCCGACCTAGAATTTTGGCAGAGATTCGGGTTAAAACCGATAATATAATATGTGGGTCCTAGGTTTGACACCTATATGCGGCGGGTATGCTGCTTGGTTGGGTGAATTGGAAAGGGTTCCCCCCTTTGGCGTGGCTTCCACGATATACGTCTTGCTTTTGCGGCAATCAGTACGTGTGGACAAGCCATTTGATATACCTGAGTGTACGTGAATTGCCTCACTATATACCTCATGGGGACGATATACTCGGCGTACGTGAACGGGTTCCTGCAATATAACTCCTATCATGACTTCTGTCAAGCGGTACGATGCGGGGAAACCATTCGATATGCGTCGAAGGTACTTAGCCAATGGAATGTGAGAGTCATATCGCTTAGGCTAACTACGCCCAGTCGGACTAGCGCCCATCACGAAGTGACCCTCCACTTGCTGGACAAAATTTGGTCAATATCAATGCTCTTTGGTGATATCGTGTGAATCATGCATGATCCTCTTATTAGTATCTTGTGATGAGAGTATCTTTCTTGATCATGCCTAAAAGGGGGCAAAGTATGAGTACCAATGGTATACCAAGTATGGGTGATGCGTGCAACATGAGGATATATGTGATCCTAGGTGCACGTGGTGTGAAGTGTACATGGAGAATTTTCAACAAACGTGTGAATAGAAGCATAAGCATGAGGTACACATGAATAGTAAAAGGGGAAAATAGGCGGATATATAAGAAATTAAAATACACATGTAAATAGAGTCTAGACCTCAAAAATAAAATCCCCAGCAGAGTCTCCATTGTGTCCATCAGCGGATATATCCCCTCGCAGAGGGAGACGATCCCTCTAGGTTCCGCGCATCCCTCTCGGGAGCGCTTCGACCGGCGTTGGTGAATGAGATGAAACATGTAGAGATATAGAGTTGCCAGTCTATTTTACTCAAAACAGACAAAAGAAAAGGGAGCCATCCCGAAGGACAGCATCCAAAGACATACTGATACATACGAAACCAAAATGATTCGAAAAGGTCCGGAGGCTAAGTTGCAAAATGGGAAGGTTTTAGGCACCCATTCCTCCCCTACGATCTCTCATGGGTTGTTGCTATTTTCCTTTATTTCCCCGTGATATGTGTGCATGTGTATACGTAGTGGAGATAGGAATCATCGACTTGTATCATGGAAGAGATAAAGCGAGTCATCCATAGGAATGTTCCTAAAAGTAATATTAGAAAATAGGATTTATGCGATTATCCTAGCGTCGATCATTATAAGGGAATGATAACGCATGTGGAATAAGAGGTCATTAAGAACATATATATATATATATATATATATATACACACACACACTTAGGATTTAAGAGAATTAAGTTTAAAGAATATAGAAAAATAGGAAAATGGGGGAAAAAGGACTCGAGTCTCGAGTTTTACCCCGAGACGCCTACGTAGACTATAGGGGCATCAAAATCCATGTAGTTTGTATGCAAAATGAGGGGTGGGATTTATCCCATGAATCCAACCGGGAACTTCTCTTATTTGGGTAAGAAAGTGTTTTAGTTGTGAGAAAAGTGTGAGAAGAGTGTGAGAATTCCCGTTTGGAATTTATGAGCAAATCCTCTTTTTCTTATTTTTTTGGGTTTTATTTATACGAAAATAAGGTATGTGCGATACTAGATAAAAAGTATATTAGGATATGTGAGATAAGAGAGTACAAGTACTAAGTAACAAAACAAACTAATGAGAATTTAAGCAAATTTAAGGAGAGAGAGGAGAAAGTTGGACCTTATTGAAGATCTTGAGCTTGATCTTGGATGTTGGAGAGCAACCCTTGCACTTGGGTGATGATGGAGGGTACTTAATTCAGCAAGTTTGATGAAGAAAGTGATGAAAGGTGAAGGTTGGAAAGGGATTTGGATGTGGAAATCACGCTGACTTCGAGAGGGGTTTTCTGAGTTTGCTGAGAGTGATGGATCTCTGGTTTTCCTCTTTTTTTTGAATGAGGTTAGGCCCTCCTATTTATAGGCCCAGGGAATTGCCGATCAGCATAGCCCTGGTCCTGCTAATCAGCAGGTGTGCTTAGGCACACGGCCGATAGGCAGGGCTTGGAACTTGTCGTTTGGCAATGTCTTTCAGGTTCCTTCCAAAAATCGGTCGAAAAACGTGAACTGTTAACTCGAATCGCGCATGGGGTGAACTGTTAGAAAGGTATTTTAGATACCTTCAAAAGTCCTTTGGACTAATCTCCAGTTCAGGACTTGACTTTGGGTCAAATGTGGATCGGAAGCGCTCGTCGGTCCTTTGGATGAGGAGACTTCGGACGCAAATGGATCATTCGTCCGCATGGTAAGTCAGGATCACGCACGGGGTGGATCGTTAGAAAGGTTAGGATATGTACTTCAACATTCCAAATATTTTGACCTTGTTCAGGGAGTTAACTTTAGTAAATCGGGGCCAGGAAGCATGCAGTGACCTTTCAGAGTAAAATTGATCGTTCGTCCGTACCGTAAGTCAGAATCGCGCACGGGGTGGACCGTTGGAAAGGGGTTTTAGTGACCTTCGAAACTTCATTCAGTCTCGGTCGAGCTGAAGAGTTAACTTTGATCAAATGGAGCCTAAGAGCATTCGATGACCTCTTGATCAATTTTCAAGGAAAAATGGGTCGTTCGTCTGCATGATAAGTCAGAATCGCGCACGAGAAGGACCGTTGGAAAGGGGTTTCAGTGACCTTCGAATATTCATTCAGTCTCGGTCGAGCTGAAGAGTTTGACTTTTGGTCAAATGGATACTAGGAGTGCCCGATGGCCTTTAGGTCAGTACTTGGGGTATGACTTGGGTTTGTAATGATGAAGGGAGGTGCTAGGGACCTTAGGAGAGGTTAGGGGGTATTAGAATGGGGTGTCTACAACTATGATATTTAGGACCTCCTCAAACATGATAGATATCCATTGTGGGGAATGCGGTCCCAACATGAACGGTCATATGCTCAATAAAAATATCATCCGTCAAGGGTACTTTTGAACCACCATGGTTTAAGATTGCACTACCTATGTTCGAACATACCTTAAATGATAGTAGTTAGGACCTGTCTCTGTCCTTTCTTCACCTGGGGCATCAACATCATAATGAAGGTTACTCCCAAAGCTTCAACTGGTCAAAAATTCATCCTAGTTACCATTAATTACTTCACTAAATGGTTGAAGCCGAGTCATACGTAGTGTTGAATGTGAAGAAAGCAACCAAGTTCATCCAAGAGAACATCATCTCTCGATACGTAGTTCCCCATGACTTGGTAACAAATAATGGACTCCACTTAGAAGTCGAGTTGACATAACTAGGTGACGAGTGCTGGATTCAGAGACACAAGTGCCCTTTCTATCGACCCCAAATCAATGTTGTTGTCTAAGATACCAATAGAATCCTCAAAACCATAATTGGAAAAATCACTGAGAATTATAGACATTGGGCTGATCGAATCCCTTATGCTCTCCGGGTCTACCGTAATTCAATCAGAATGCCGTCTGGGGCTACCCTTTATTCTTTAGTGTACAACATGGAAGTAGTTCGACATGTTGAGCTAGAAATACCTTCCTTGAACGTCATGTTCGAAAGAAAAGTTAGTAAAGAAGAATGGCACCAGATCCACTTTGACGAATTCTCACTTTTAGATGAAAAGGTGCTTAAGGCTCTATACCATATATGCAGGGGTATCATTGTCGTATAGCACGATTATTCAACCCAAAAGTCAAGGACCATGGTGTCCATAAAGGAGACCTTGCCCTCAAAGAGATCACAAAGGCGGTTGGGACTCTGAAGGGAAATTTCAACCAAATTGGAGAGGCCCCTATATTACAAAGAAAATTCTCTTAGAAGGCTCTACTATGCTCATAGACGTCGACGTCAAAGAGATGGAGTGACCAGTTAACCTGGATTATCTCAAGAAATTTTACCTTTAGTCCAAAATCTCGGTGCGCTACAACTCTTCTCATCCCCTAGTATTCTAAAAAAATTCTTCATTTCCCCTACCCAGAACTATATGGGACCTAATCCTCTAAAAACATTTTCTTTTCAAAATGATACTCATGAAAATTTTGAAAAACCCTAGAGGCATGTAGGTAGCCCATATGCCATACATGGGCCTAGTCACTTTATTTTTCACAAAAACTTATTCTTTTCTAACCTCCGAGAACGACAATCCATCTTATCATTTACATAAATAAAATGATTATATATTCCTTAGCGATTTGTGATAGTTCAAATGCAAAGCTCATCAATAGGCAAACAACAAAATATGATCAAATTCAATTTTTATTTCTAATTAAAGAATACATCTTTGTTATATGAAGTATCAGTGAATGGAGATAAATAGACCGCCCCTTCAACTGACTAAGTAATTTTTAATCAAACCAAATCCTTACCATTCTTCACAAAAATTATTCCAATCCCCAAAAAAACACTAAACACCAAAATACCAAAATTACCTTAGCTTTACAAAAAAATACCTAAGCTTCACAAGACATTGCCTTCAAATGCCCGACAGCCCTACTTTTCATCATTCCTATCCTTTGGAGCTCCCCAAGTCTCTCTCTCCTGGTTAACACTTCGCATGGTTTACATGGAGCAGTATGCCGTGACAAGCCTGGACATAACCACAACACCTGCCACTATGGTATAAAAGGTGATGAGCCACCTTTCACTAATTTCTTCCTCAATGATTATCTCTACTGCCCGCTTCCATGACCACTTTAGGTATTCCAAAAACACATGTCATGCCCCTTTTATAGATTATGACAGATGGGTAGACATTCGGCGCTGATGCCACAAGGATCCCAACATCATCCGCAATGATTTAGTCAAGTACTCCACTAAGAAGAAGTTCATTATGCGAGGATTCATAATTTTTCCCATCCAACTTGGCATAGAATCCATAAGGGGAAATAAAAGTAAGCATGATGAAGAAAAACCAATAACACATACAGATATTCTCCAAGATGTAAAACAAATTGCAAGTCTCCCCACCATGGCACTGACCAATGAAGACATCGGGATCCGGGATCCACAAACCAGTTGACCCAGTTCTCCACAGATGGGCTGAAACTAAAGAAAGGCCGAATAAAAAAAATTAGTCACACCTACCAAGGATTACTAAGGAGGGGATGCCAGACGAAACCCCTCTGCAATCCAGATAAACAGCTTTATCGGGCTCCCCCTTAGAATGTCAGAACGACCCTCCTTCCAAACATCAAGACAGTTTAGTGTCTCAGCCAATACGATCACTATAGGATTATGGCTGTAAGATATCCATGCTGCTATCTCAACCACTTGGGGATCATCCGTCATGTCCACTGTCACCAGTAAAAGCCTCATAGTAAGGCCCAAGGCAACCACTCTAAAAAATCAAGCATCATCAAAGCCCCTCAGATGCATTGATGTCATAATCACCTGAAGTGAAATAATCCCTCTAGTAACCAACGATCGAGATGTCGAAGGAGAAATATGGTGAAACTCTGCCAGAAATCCCTGGAGAGAATGAAAAAATTGGGGCGTAGCCACAACCACACGAGGGTTGACCCTCCAAATTATTGAGAATTCCTTGTAGGTAGGGCAGGCCTTATCGGGGACAAAATAGAAGATATTGTCCTCGAGGTACAATAACTATAGTACCACTACTAGAAAGTTCCATTCTATGGATCGATTACACCATAGAGAAACCCGATCCAAGTTAAAAGAATCATTTTTAACCTTGTAAAGGCATATAGGCGCCAGACCTTCAAGATAAAAGGAGAATTAATCATACATGGGAAGATCCATTTAGAGAATAAGAAATGAGAAGCAAGAAGAGAAATGGGGGTGTTGGTGAAGAAAACACACCCCATACCCCTCCTTTTATACCTAAAATCGTTAGTAAAAAGCAAAAACTCTATAAACTCAGTTAATTCTCAGCCCTACAGAAGTACACTGATGTAGAGGAAAGTGAAATCAAAGCATGGGGATGCTTTGACTTGACCCCCTTATCGATAGGCAGGTCAAGAGGTATGCCAATCGGCACACCCATATTTTGGGAAATCTCATCTTTCATCTTTTACCAAAATCAATTTCCAGAAAAATCCTAATTTTAAAAATCTACCCCTAATTCATCCTTTTTAAAATTACTCCTTTTATTTAATAAATATTTTCCTCAATTTTTTTTTTATTCTCAAAACAAATTCTTATTCAAAAATATTTTGCCTAAGTTAATTAATTTCACTCCCCTTTTCAAAAAAAAAACATTTTGCCTTTCATTATCATTTCCATACTTATGTCTATCTTTGGCTAAAATAAACAATCTCAACAGAAAATCAAAAGTGCGTATATGATAAATCATTAAACCAAGAGAAAAATGACAAAACAAAAAAGCATATTTTTATATATACATTCTTTATTCACATGATTACATTTTGAAGATCGAAAGAGAAACAAGAACATACAAACAGGACATTGCCCAAATCCTCAACCTTCCCCTCAAAGCCTCAAACCTCAACCTCCGCAGTGGACACACTTTCGTCAGCGACCATCAGTAGATCCTCCGCTCCCAAAATAGGAACCCTCAACTGAAGTGGAAGGAGGCACAAGGAAAGAAGAGGCATACTTCTTTATATAATCAAAAATGGAGGCCATCCAATCCTTGATTCCCCCAGCCAATTGGTCGACACCCGGACATACTACAAGTAAAAGATGAATCAGTCAGTAGAGTGAAAGAAAAAAATGGAAACAAAAAATAAAAAGAGAAAGGATATACCTCAGGCCGGAGGGAATCATCCGTAAGCCTCGTCAACCCAGACACCGATGCATGAGGATGGTGTGTCATTCAGGGGGAGTAACCTGAATAATTAGAGCGTCCTTTACCATTGCCATGAGTGATGTTCTACCACTCGTGATGTGGGCCAATCCCACCAGTGCACTGGTACCCCTACCCGAAGCCATGGTTGGTGGAGGCATGTTCTCCACATCATAGATATAGGAGGGTATCAACAAGATCATCACAAAATCTAGATAATCATATCTCTCCACCATATATGTGTAATACGTATAGGGGTCGCCTATCATCACTATCTCCTTATCATATTCTGACATCTCCCTCACCCGCCTCATATACATAAGGGCTCGAACAGTGGTCCACAATTTATCTCACCATCGTCTCGCCTAGGTACCAGAAATATTCAACCTCATGTGCTATCAACCGTCGCATATTTTCATGGATGGCCATCATCCTCATATCCCGCATAGTCAACCCCCAGGGGCAAAAGGTCACCTATAATACACAACATAGAACCAATATCTATCAAGAAATAAAGATGCCAAGAAAGAACATAGAAAAGATGAAAGATAACTTGGTTGCTCATCATGGCATCTAGACCTCGCTGCAAGTCCTCTAAAGATAAGGACTAATTTGACCTCCAGTTGGATTTCCGCCACCAGAACATTGGGCAGAAGTCCCCCCAATCATGATCCTTCAGGGACATAAAACTCGCATTGTGAAGAATAACCTCCTAGAACCACATCTAGAAAAGAAATGAATAACCAAAAAAGAATAAAAAGAGAATGCAAGGAAATGCATAAAAAGGAAAATAAATCCAAAATTTCGTCTAGAATGTACATAGCCCCCATAAACGTCTACCGACAACACCGATTAAAAGCATGCAAATAAGAATAAAGTGATGCCAAAGTCAAGCTCCCCTAATCATATTTCTAGATGTCAAGAAATGGTCCTCAAATATGACAAGAAATAGAGATGGACGACGTAACCGCTCGTTGCCACTAAGAAACGATGAAGAAAAAGTAAAATAAATAGATGGTCCATCTGTCTCACCTTTCGGCTTTCGATCATGTACAACATCTTCCTTAATTGTGTCTCCTTCGAAATAGAAATCCAAATAGAAACCCCTGACACAATCCTACCCATGTCCCCAATGCTGCTTGAACCGCCTCTGGTGTCTCCCATAATGTATGATTCACCATATCTGGAACCCCTCGCAATCTCGCCCCATCTGATGATGAACATTCATAGGAGTAATAGTCATCTCCCTAAATCCAAGATGGAATGTATGGATAGTGTCCTACCACCTCTCTCCCAGAGCACATAACACTGACGTGGAATGAAGTGTCTCTTCTAAAGCCTATGTCAAACAGCCAAAATCAATATATGAAACCATGATGCGCAGAAGAGCTTGGATTTTATCCCAAACCTCCTTCATCCCATTCGAACCCTGAGTCCGAATGCTCGAAGGATATATGTCAATTTGAAAGAAAAAGAAAAAATAAGAAAAGCCCTTCATTAGTTTGAAGAACAAAGAGAAAAATAAATTGGAATACCAAAAGTCACCAAACTTACGTAGACACTAGGGGTTTTCATCTTAGATGAATGGTGATATGCGATCTTTCATAACAGTACATGTTCACAAGCTACATGCTAAAAAAATCAAAGGCATTCTCATTGCCCAATGCAAGGGGCACCATAGAGCGCTACTCTGGGTCGACCCAATTATTATAAACCAACACTGATTGTTATACCCCTCCTTGATGAAGCATCCATTTAAAGGCTTGAAGTAAAAAGGTCTTAGGAACAAGTTTTAGAGAGAGAAATCAGAAGATTAAAACACTTCAATGTGTGAAAAATGGTGAGGGGTCGCCTCCTTTATATATAAGGTTAATGGGCCTGCCGATTGGCAGCCTCCAACCTATACCAATCGGTAGATGCCTTTTCATATTCCCAAGGAAGCCTAGGTTTCCATTCCATTTCCGATTGGAACCCCCTCAAGCCTGCCTATCAGTAGTCCTTTACGAATTTTGAACAAAAATTGCCACACAATTCTAGAAAAATATCAAAATTGACTAAAAAATTCCCTAAAAAATTTGGAATATTATTGTCCCCTAAAAAATAGTCTTTGTAGAACTAAAGCCCTAACAAAATCTCAAAATACCTATCTGGATTAATTTTACCCTCTTATCCTTAGCATACTCCATAACAAAACCAATAATGCACCCGCATCCAAGTCTACTAAAATTTATAGCCGGCACCTCAAAACTAGCATCCCTTATTGGAGTATCATGGAAACCCAATCACTAACGAAATAACAAATGGACCTGAAACCCCAAGATATTCCCTACACCACAAATCAAGGTCCTCAGAATTGACATTGTCCCTTAGAATTGGTAGTTAAAACTTATGGTCCTCATAATTGACCTCAACCCTCAAAACTGATCGTCACAAATTTAGGTCCTCAGAATTTACCTTAGCCCTGAGAATTGGTCATCACAACCTTAGACCCTCAAAATTGACCTCGTCCCTCACAATCTTAGGTCCTTGGAGTTGACCTCGGCCTGCATAATTGGTCGTCACAACTTTAGGTCCTCATAATTTAGCTCGACCCGCAGAATTTGTCGTCATAAATTTAAGTCCTCATGAATTGATCTCAACCCTCAGAATTGGTCTTTATAACTTAAGGTTCTTATAATTGACTTTGGTCCTCAGAATTGGTTGTCACAACTTTAGGTCCTCAAAATATACTTTAGCCCTCAGAATTGGTCGTCATAACCTTAAGTCCTTAAAATTGACCTCGGACCATCACAACCTTTGGTCATCAGAATTGAACTCATCCCACATAATGGTAGTTACAACCTCGACACATATAATCGATCATCCCAGCACAACTTTTGGTCCTCAAAATTGACCTTGGCCCAAAGACTTAGTCGTGGCAATTTTAGGTCCTCGGAATTGACCTCGACCCATTGAATCAAGCATATTCATCTCCCGTGGTCCTTAGAGTTGACCTCAACCCACTGAATAGAGCACCCTAGCCCCTTTAAATTAACCTTAACACCTCATCCACTGTTGAATCGATCCTCCTCATCTACTTAGGTTTTCATAATTAGGCATCGACCCTCTGAATCGGATAACCTTATCCTCTAGGTCCTCAAAATTGAACTAAAATCCTCTAACCCAATATTGATGTGATGTCTATCATTTGACGAACTTCACTTGTTCAAAGCTTGCCTATAGAGGGGCTCTCTATAAAAAAAACCATCCTATGACCCACTAAGAACCACCTTAGGTCCCTAGCACTTACTCATTCACTACAAACCCTATGTTATACTCCCAATACAGATTTAGAGTCCATCAGATGCTTTCGAGCCCGATTTGACTTCACTCATCTTCCTCGTCTGAGCAGAAGCTCAATGAATCTTTGAAAGTCTCTAAATTCATCTTTTAATGATGTTCCCCATGCACGTATAAGCCTTACTCTATGGATGAACAACCCATTTTACTCCAAAGTGTTTTCAGACCCCGTTTGACCTTGGTCAACACTTAACCTAAATAAGATGAATGAAATATCATAGGTCTCTAAATAAACATTCCAAAGGTTCATTCTATGCATAAATCGACCTTATGTTTCGAACGAACGATCCATTTTCCTTTGATAATTTCTTATATAGTAATCAATGGGCACTTTCGGGCCCCATTTGACCTCGGTCAACTCCCAAACCCGGGAGTGGCTTAGTGGATTCCTAAAACGATTTGAATGCCCTTTCTAACGATCTACCCTGTGAGAGATTTTGACTTACGGATTGCATTTTATGACCATTTTTTAAAAACCTATCCCTGACTGACGAATGACACCCTCAGGACCCTTTCCTATTGGTAGTGTGTTTAGGGTTCTATTGTAGGCAGGTCCACGACCCTGCCTATCGGCACCACCATTAGGCCTATAAATGGAGTCTGTAAGGACATTTTTTTTCCATTATCAATTTGCATGTCGTACGCCGTTACACCGTTGAAGAAACTCAAGATCGCATCTACATCAATGGATCTGAATATCAAAGCATCTTCAACATCATAGCCTCTGCGTGAATGAACTTGGTAAAATTGTGTTTTTACGTTCCTTAAAGTTCATATTTAGTATTGGGAAATTTTTATAAAACATTTTTTTATAAAAATAAGAAGTTAATCATCAATCCTTTGCGCAAAAGCCACCGTTAAAAAGGACCTAAAAAATTGAGGAATTTTATTATCCGATGTCCAAAGAGGTTAAAAGAGCCCGAAAAATTAAAAGGCAATAAAAAGATATTCATGCCAAAAAGGGGCCATTTAGGTTTTTGCACCAATTCTCCAAAGTTTGAGAATTTAGATTACCTCTCAAAGAAAATATATATGAGGGAGTTTGGTTGGAGAATTTACAACGGGTTTGCACGTCCTTGAAATACTTGAAAATGCGCTACATAGTTTTGGACGTTATTGGTGTGGAAATCATTTTGACTTGGATTTGTTGGTTTGAATAAGACGATGTCATTTAAATTAAACAATTTTTACACCTAAGGATACTTTTGATGTTCATTCGTTAGGCGTACACATATGCATCGTGTACATATGATTGATTGAGTTGATTTACCTATCGAATGTGTTCACACCCATTCATTCCGCTAAATCCATGGTGTGATTTTTGTATCATATTTGTTCACATTGGTATCTTATTTTTGTACGAAAAATTTGAAAAATTCAAAAATAGTTTGTGAAGATTTGTTTGAGCATCTCCTTGCAAGAGCACATTTATCATATTATCTGATGCCCTGTTTTGTACCATGGCACCCCGATTTTGCTTATTTGATTCGTTCTTCTCATTTGTCTATTTGGGGACATCATAAAAAGGGGGAGAAAGAATTATCATATTATGGGGGAGTTTGAATTTTGGGGGAGTTTTTGAGATGTTGCTTATGTTTTTATCATATATTGATATCCATGTTATCTCATTTCAAACTCGATATGTCACGTGGTATTTGCTTTGTCTCATGTGTGTAGGTATGAAGATTGAAGATCAATATGTTGCACACCCTGATGAGAAAAGCTTTGAGATTTGATGATTGTTGAAGATTGAAGAACAAACGATGAAGATTTATACCTTTGTATCTTTCCATCTTTAGGGTTCATGGGAGGGTAGATTTGTATAGGTCATAAAGTTGATAATTCGGATATTTTTTATGTATGTACCGGCATAGACATAGGGGGAGATTTGTAAGGACATTTTTGTCCATTATCAATTTGTATGTCGTACGCCGTTACACCGTTGAAGAAACTCAAGATCACATCTACATCAACGGATCCGAATATCAAAGCATCTTCAACATCATAGCCTATGCGTGAATGAACTTGGTAAAATTGTGTTTTTACGTTCCTTAAAGTTCATATTTAGTATTGGGAAATTTTTATAAAACATTTTTTTATAAAAATAAGAAGTTAATCATCAATCCTTTGCGCAAAAGCCACCGTTAAAAAGGACCTAAAAAATTGAGGAATTTTATTATCCGATGTCCAAAGAGGTTAAAAGAGCCCGAAAAATTAAAAGGCAATAAAAAGATATTCATGCCAAAAAGGGGCCATTTAGGTTTTTGCACCAATTCTCCAAAGTTTGAGAATTTAGATTACCTCTCAAAGAAAATATATATGAGGGAGTTTGGTTGGAGAATTTACAACGGGTTTGCACGTCCTTGAAATACTTGAAAATGCGCTACATAGTTTTGGACGTTATTGGTGTGGAAATCATTTTGACTTGGATTTGTTGGTTTGAATAAGACGATGTCATTTAAATTAAACAATTTTTACACCTAAGGATACTTTTGATGTTCATTCGTTAGGCGTACACATATGCATCGTGTACATATGATTGATTGAGTTGATTTACCTATCGAATGTGTTCACACCCATTCATTCCGCTAAATCCATGGTGTGATTTTTGTATCATATTTGTTCACATTGGTATCTTATTTTTGTACGAAAAATTTGAAAAATTCAAAAATAGTTTGTGAAGATTTGTTTGAGCATCTCCTTGCAAGAGCACATTTATCATATTATCTGATGCCCTGTTTTGTACCATGGCACCCCGATTTTGCTTATTTGATTCGTTCTTCTCATTTGTCTATTTGGGGACATCATAAAAAGGGGGAGAAAGAATTATCATATTATGGGGGAGTTTGAATTTTGGGGGAGTTTTTGAGATGTTGCTTATGTTTTTATCATATATTGATATCCATGTTATCTCATTTCAAACTCGATATGTCACGTGGTATTTGCTTTGTCTCATGTGTGTAGGTATGAAGATTGAAGATCAATATGTTGCACACCCTGATGAGAAAAGCTTTGAGATTTGATGATTGTTGAAGATTGAAGAACAAACGATGAAGATTTATACCTTTGTATCTTTCCATCTTTAGGGTTCATGGGAGGGTAGATTTGTATAGGTCATAAAGTTGATAATTCGGATATTTTTTATGTATGTACCGGCATAGACATAGGGGGAGATTTGTAAGGACATTTTTGTCCATTATCAATTTGTATGTCGTACGCCGTTACACCGTTGAAGAAACTCAAGATCACATCTACATCAACGGATCCGAATATCAAAGCATCTTCAACATCATAGCCTATGCGTGAATGAACTTGGTAAAATTGTGTTTTTACGTTCCTTAAAGTTCATATTTAGTATTGGGAAATTTTTATAAAACATTTTTTTATAAAAATAAGAAGTAAGTTTTTTCAAGAAAAATGAGGCTTTTAAAAGTTTTTTATTTTTCTGGGAAGCCGGACCGGTACGCCCCTCAACCGGACCGGTCCGCCCCCTACCCGGAGCGATCCGCTTGCTGCTGATCCAGTATACCCCGGATCGAATGCAAATCGATGGAGCCATATTTTAAAAGAACCGATCCGATCATCCGGACCGATCCTCCCCCAAGCCAGACCGATCCTCCTGCGATATACTCGAGCAGTTCCGTGTGTTTTTTACCCACCATCTTATATTTCCTATATATATTACTATTCCGATGGTGTATTTTTTCAAGTCTTTGAGAAACATTTTTAAGAGATAAAACACAACAAGACTTCATTTTTTGATGTGCCAAACATCTTTTTGATTCACACCAAAAATCCCAATTAATTTTGTGAATCTTTTGGAACCCTAGAACACAACCTTTGCTACTGTTCAACCCTTGTGGAGAAGCCATTCTCTTCTTCATTGCTGCCCTCCTGGAAAGGGAAACTTCCAGCCGCCGACATAGGAACCGACACCTGTGGGTATTTCTGTGTCACACTGTTTCTAGCCGTTGCTTTGAAGGTTTACCGAAGACACCGTGAGTTACACTTGTGGGCGATTATTAGGTTGTATGTAAGTCAATGGTCTCGTAAATTCTTTAAAGTTCTAGAAATAAAAGGTTTTGCCCTTCGGGGATTTTTTCCTTAACTTTGTGTCGCATGCTTTATATTTGATGGGTTGATTTAGATGCATGTTTAAGGGTTGATTTTGTTTAGTTTAAAAGTAGACGCTAATTAAATAAGGGTTCTTGGAAACTTGCTAATTTAATTTAAATCGATATTACACGCATTCTCAGAGTCCATGACCACACTTTGAAAAGAACCCTTGAACATCCCTCTCAATAATTCAGAGAACATTCTCTCGATTTCTTTCCCCTCCTAAAAAGGCACATTTTGCATATTTCTTTAATGCTTTTGTTACTTCAATTAGTAAAATTCCACCCATATCCTCATACCACCAGCATCTCGTTGCAAGATCAGCGAATTTACACTCAAGATCCACTTCAAGTCTTCATAAGGAGGTCTAATTCTCCATCCTTGTCTATAAATTCTTTTGTTTTGGAATTAGTTGTTTTATTTCTACTTTAGTGCTTTATTTCATCACCTTAATCTCATACCTTTATCATTAGTATTTGCACATACTTTATTTTAGTAAAACAAATCAAAAACAGGAAAAAAAGGGTTTATCTATAATTCTAAGGGAGGGATTCTCACTACACGTCCACACACTTGAAGCATATGTATCTCTATATACACATATAAGATAAATCTCCATTTTGGATTTATGGGTTAAACCCCACACTGCGTTGTCTTCAAACAACGTGGACTTTGATGGCCCTTAGGCTACGTAGGCCTCTTGAGTAAATCTTGAGATTCGAGTCCTCCCTTATGCTCATTTGTTATGTTGTTTTTATTATATCTATATTCTTCATGAATTTTATATTCTTGCATGTTTGTGTCTTGTCAGATATATACATTCACTCTTCTATAATGACTTGTGATTCTACAAACACTAACATTATGTTTTGAATTACTCTTTTGGGAACTCCCGTAAGGATGAACTCACCCCGTCCTTTTCCACCAAGTGAGTTGACTGATTCCATTCTCCATTTATATTATCCGCATAATCACACACTTCACCGAGTCTAATCGGAGAAGATTAACACATGTCCATAAGAGACCAAAATGGAGGGATGGGTTCCTAACACCTTCCCATTCTGTAACTTAATCCATTGACATTTGAACTACTTGGTTTTGGAATCATCAATATTGTCCTTCATGTTAGTCTCTCGATGCGACAACATTTTTTCTTGTTTTGTACAAAATATGTTGGAGACTCCATCTCTACATATTACCACACATTGATGCCCTGAGAAAGGGCGCAATCCTGTGAGCATGCCAGAGAGATAGGTAGGGGGAAGGATCCTCAGCCCCCTCGGGTTGGACACAGTGGCAACTCTACTAGGGACATTTTAAGAGGACTAAACTCTATTTCTGCATGGGTGTTACTCTTTCCAGCATGCGTGCGTATGCACCTACCTATATGTTTCATTTTCTCCTCTATTTACTTTCTATGTATATTTACCTAATGTATATATCACCTTTAACTCACTTATACAATTCAAACACTTGAATACACTCTCCATGTACACTTCACACACTTACACTTAGCTTCACTTTTACTCACATGCTTCACACACCACTTAGAAAATTCATGTATATGCTTCACTAGCACACACCCACACTTTCCACACTAGTATATATCTCCATTCGCACTTACACATAACACACACCACTCGCAGCTGATCTATGTATAGGCTCATTACCACACATACTCATTTATATATATATATATATATATATATATATATATTCCCATTTCACTTACACATGTATATCCATGAAGTATAGTCTCCATGTTAGATTTACTTTTCATGATACTCTTATATGCTCCCTCATTAGTGTAGTACTCCCTTTAGTGATCATGCAAATACAAAAAATAAAAAATAATCGCTCTCCATAATATTTTAATTAAGACTCATGCATTTTTTCACACTACATCACCAAGAGCATGGAAGTATAGACCAAAGTTTTATCCTTACTGAGGTCTCATTTTGTGATGGGCACTGGTACTGCAGGGCGTAGTTATCCTAAGTGACATGACTCTCACCTTCCATTGACCTCGTACCTTTGATGTATATCGAACGGTTCCCCCCGCATTCTACCGCTTGACCAACCTCATGAAGGGAGGTATATAGTAGGGAACTCATTAACTTACATCGAATATATCTAACTCACTCTCACACATATTGTCCCCACGAGGGGTATAATGAGGCAATTCACTTGCAATCATGTATATCAAATGGGTTGTCCACACGTAACAATGAGTGATTGCCCTTATAGGCAAGAGGTGTATTGTGGAAGTAATTTTAATGAGGGGAGACGTTCCACTAACCCAACAATTTATTAAACCTCATATTGGTGTCAAACTTAGGGCACTCATATTTCATTTGCTGGGTACCATGCGAAACATTATCTAAAATCCAGTTCAATATACCGCTAGAATTTTTGTGATATTTCGCCTTTTTCAAAACATGACCTTATCCGTGAGCCTGCTAGAAACAAGTCAAATTGTGTTTTACATATTATAAAACCCTATTTTCCTAGGCTCGGGTCTTGTTTGGCATTTTTTTGCATTTAGGCTAACCTAATACAAGTGAAAACCTAATAATGACACTAATAATAATAATCATGTCGAGATTCTTTTCCCATTTCCCTCATTTTTTAAAAATCAAAATGCGAAAATAGTTTTTTTGTCTTCTTTACCAAATACCAAACATTTTCTCCCTCATTATTTAAAAAATAAATTCAAACCATTTTCCCTCTGAGGTCGATCACATCCCCGATTTTGGCCCAACTCATTTTTTTCTTCAGGATTCTATCAAATCGTTCCAAAGCTCTGTCGATTCTTCTGCTACTTCATCCGAATTTGTGATGTACCTTCAAGGGCTCTTTATGGAGAACACTGACCAAGTATCGAATGTGAATCCCGATCTAATGTTAGTCTAAGCCCAACCTAGCGCTAAGATTGACAACCTTCAAATTGAATTCCATGAAATACAACATTACCAGACCCAGATTACCAAAAAAACCCAAGGTTCTCTTTCTTCGAGACATGGGTACACTCGATCTAGAGCCTGTCTGGGTCCCAGAAGAATATCAACATTCTCTGCATGACTCACTTACCAATGTCCCCCCACCTACTCAACTCCTTATTTTGAACCTTTCCCATTCAGGTGCTAATCTGCTAATACCCGTGGATTATGAAGAGGAGGAAATGAACAAGGTCAATGAAGACGTCAAATTGCTCTCAAAGAATTTTAACCAAATCAAGATATCAAGGAAATACATGGAATACACCCATATGTCTCCATATCCCAATCCATAGTTCTAGAGAAGTTCAAGATGCCTGACATCGAGAAATTTGAGGAAAACGGACCCTCAATCGTTCACCTTCGAACTTATCACTAAGATATGACCCCCCTTCATGCCTCCAAAGAGATAATAGCCCAGATGTTTTAGCATACCTTGAAAGAAAGATACCTCAGGTGGTTGTTTTCCCTTGAAGAATCCATGATCCATAGTTGGGAGGATGTCGTTCGAGAACTCATGACCCAATACAAGTATAATGAGGATCTAGAGGTCATGCACCGAGATCAAGCGCTTCTTAAGAAAAACCCTGGGGAAACAATTAGTAACTTCATAGGAAGGTGGAAAGAGAAATTTTCTACCATGACTAATAGACACCTTTCGAGGAGGAACAAGTGTGTATTGTGAAGAATAACTTCTTGCCTTATATCCGAGCGTCTATGGGAGGACATTATTACCCAAATTTTAATCCCTTTAAGAATATGGAGTAGAAAATGAGGAAGGCATTACCCAAGTCAAATCTAAACCTATGAAAGTCACTGGATAGTTCACTTATCAAAGTATGAGAATCCCGTCAGTGTTACAGTTTCTGTCATCAATAACATTTCACAATCCGCTACCTCTTGGGCACTAAAAATTCTTCATAATCCTTCCAAGAAAGAATACATCGAGATCCATGATTCCCTGTCTAAAGTATACCCGAACCTATTAAGACAAAACCATATCAAATCCTTGGAAACCCGTCCATTACCAAATCCACTCCATAAAAACTTTAGAGCCGATGCCTATTGTGATTTCCACCAATCTGCTGGTCATACTATCGACCAGTGCTTCCACATTAGAAATGTGATCCAAGGCCTAATTGATCAGGGCATCATCTCCACACCAGCCAATCCTAAACCTGATACCACTCATAACCCACTTCGAGCACATACAAATGTCGTCTTTTAAGAAAGTGAGCCATCTACTAAATTCATGCCCAATAAAGAACCCTTCATCCCTATAGTCTCACCTAAACTGCTTAGGGTTTTACCAATATTTTCTCTTACACCCTACATGCTTCAACGATAAATCTTTGTTACTCCTTATGAGGTCTTTCATCGCTGTCTGCACCTGATTTGAGGGTGGAGACATGGAATTACCAGTTGTATTGAACCAACTCTTAGAGTTTGGGCTGAAATTGGCAGTCGAGATGACCGTTGATTGTCGAAAATTCAATGGTTTGTTCAAGGAATCCTAAAAGTGGGTTCGAGATCAGATAAATGGGTGGTACTTGTTAAATAAGTCAATCTAGATAATTTGGTAAAACCATGATTGATATGTTTTGAAAGACAAGTAAAATCTACAACATTTCTGAGTTATTCACCACTTTGAAGCTTCGAGGATAGTTGGTCCCTTCACTCCTGTACCTTCTTCCTAAGTGGGAAGATTTATAAAAAAAGATGTTGAAGTTGTTGAGTGTATCATAGTCACCACTAGATGGGTGGATTATTTCGAGAGCTCAAATGATGAATTAAGTCAGGAAAAATCTATCCAATAGCCAGCTTATGTGTAGTGATATCCTTCAATAATCTATTAGGGGAAATCAATCAGGTGGCCAGTCATCCTGAGGTAGATGAATTCATGAGGTTCTTATTCTTCCCCACTTATGTAAACCACATGACCAGGTCTAGAAGACTCTATAATGATCTTATTCCTCATGCAATCGAAACAAATAATGGAAAGGGAGTTGCTAAAGAATTTCCAATGCTAGAGATAACCATCGAAGAGAGTGAGGTCCTTGATCAGCTGAAGAAGATCCACGCTAATAATACCTTATGAGTGATTTTCATGTCCTTTCAGTTCACCGGAATGCTTTGATAAAGATCCTCATCGGACCCACAGTCCCTCATTCCATTATTCTCAAAGAAGTTGTAAATATGGTTGGGTGGCTAACCTATTCTAGATTCCTCTCTTTTTTGAAAAAGAGATACCGAATTTTGTCCCTAATCATAATTATGCCATAAACATCTCCATTTAAGTATTAGGAAAGACAATCCCACTTTCAATTTTGAGAACGAATCTGCTCTCAATGTCTGTATGCTCATAACCTTCGATTTTTGGGGACAAAAAGTCAGTGATCTCACTCCCACTTTCGTCGTCGTTCTGTCCTAAGACAATACCCATTGATAACTAATGGGGTCCATAAAACTCACACTGGGGTTGGACCTATCAATCCAGTCACTGATTTCTAAGTCAATGACAAACTTTTATTCTTTAATCTTCTCCTTGGAGATCCATAGCTCCATAATATTTAAGGAGTATCCTCATCCCTTGATCCGAAGCTGAATTTCTTCGCCAAAGGATAGATTATCACCGTTTTGGGGTATGTTGATAGTACAAACAATGCCAGCACTAGCAATCCAGTATAAAAAATTCAACGTTGCTCTAATGACATACTCCTTTTTGGTTTTAGAATTGATCCACTTCCCCAACCAGCTAGAGACAATTTCAAAGGCTAAGTCGCTAAAGGACACAACCCTTATGGAAATATCAATCTGATTTTGATGTTTAAGAACAAGCACTTCATGCCCAAAATGGGGCCAGGGAAATGCCAACAAGGGATCCTTGAGCCCATAGTACTAAAAGACGAATTTACCCCATGTCGCCTAGGTTATCAACCCTCACCAGATAAAATCAGAGCACTCCATCGATCGAGACCAAAAAGATCCTTGAAAAATGAAAATAATGTTTCAATAGACTCTTTGAACAATATATTTATCAAGGAGGGTAAAGACTTCCCCTTCTATAGATTTCGTGAACCGTGGTACGAAGACATTAATAGGAAGATGAAACTAGGACTGTAAATCTTCTTTCAAGACAGTAACTATTGGGCCGAAGACTCCAAACATGAAGTGCAACTTCTCACCTAGAAAGTAGTGAAAATTACCAAGGGCTCTGAGGAAATTGATTTCGAATACTCGACCTATAAACATTGGGGTTGAGTTTATGCACGATCCGCTTGGATGCTGTGTCATCAAACTCGTTCACTCAAATATAAGTTGTTGACTTACCACTCCTTAATTGGAATGCCATACCAGTCCAATCTGCATAGATTCAACCAAACCCTGCTATTTACCCTATTGAAGTATCTTCACCTACTTTTATTTTTCTTTTTCATGATATCAATGTAACGGAGATTCTTTTGACAAAGTTCTCAATGCTATTTTTTGCAAAAATGAAATAAATGAGGATTTTGAGTATCTTGATGTGCCTTAGTTTAATTGTATTGATTCTATTCAAAGCATTGATGATCATAATTTTTCAAATGAATAATTATTAACTAATCTTAATAAGGAAAATAACAAACAACATAATTGCATTCAAAATTAATGATGATGAGACTGTAATTATTAATCTCGATTCTATTAGCCATCAATGCCGGATTAGGGTAGGATCCACCCTTAATGAGCATGAGCACCCGCAATTTAAAGAACTACTGAAAGAATTCGTGGATATCTTCGCATGGTTCTATAATGACATGCCCGACATTAACCCGTAAATAGCTCAGCATGAGATCCAGACATTCCTAGAATGCAAACCAATCAAACAAAAGTTAAGGAGACTCTGTACCAAATAGTCGCTCAAGGTACAATAGGAAGTGGTCAAGCAATTAAATGTGGGTTTCATTCGTGTAGTCGAATACCCTACATTGCTCGCCAATATCATCCCCGTGCCGAAGTCGGGAGAAAAATTATGCATATGCGTTGATTATCGAGATCTGAATAAAGCATCCCCAAAGGATGATTACCCTTTACCCAACATTGAAATGATCATGGACAACACGACTAGTCACACCCTCATATCATTTATAGATAGGTTCGTCAGTTATAACCAAATCAAGATGCACCCTAACCATAAGGAGAAGGACGCCTTCATCATCCCTTGAGGAACTTTCTGCTACATAATCATGCCATTCAGACTCAAGAACACTAGGGTTACCTACCAAATGGATGCCATAACCATCCTACATGACCTTATTCACAAGGAGGTTGATGTCTATGTGGATGACATAGTCATTAAGTTTAAGACTCAGGAAAGTCATATTCCCACCCTTTGAAAGTTCTTTAGGTGGTTACGACAATATCTGATGGGGGTAAATCCATAGAAATGTGTTTTAGGTATCACAAAAGGAAAACTCTTAGAATTCATGGTCAGCGAGGAGAAAATCAATGTAGACTCGACCAAGCTAAATCCATACTTGAGATACCACCACTAAGGATGGAGAAGGAAATCCAAGGGTTCCTGGGTAAATTGCAGTATATGAGTTGGTTTATTAGCCAGTTGACGTCTATCTGCAAACCCATTTTCAAAATTATTCGAAAGGATTCAACCAAAGTCTAGAATGAGTCCTACCAAGAATGACTTTGACCAAATAAAATGATACCTCGCCCGACCTTCGGTGCTCATGTCTCCACAGCCAGATCTACCCCTCCTCCTATACTTGATTGTAATAGATACCTAGCAGGGGCTTTGTTAGCCCAATACATTGAAGAATCCTGCAAGGAAAGAGACATATGTTATCCCATTCAAAAATTGGTAGGATAATAATTAACTACACTGCTTTGGAGAACGCATGTGTCACACTTGTCTGGTCACATTGAAGTCACGACACTATATGCTTGCTTTTCCCATTAGACTAGTATCCCATAGGGATCCCATTAAATACCTACTAGAAAACCCACTATGTCCAACCTAACGGCTCGTTGGTTAATGTTGCTTGCCGAGTTCAATATTGCTTACATCACACTGAAAGCTTTAAAAGGGAGATCCATCTCAGACTACCTTGCTAATTACCCTATAGAAGGAACCAATGTTTGGATCTCTGAATTCCTAGATGAAGATATTCCCTGCATCTCTCAGGATGACTTTTGATGGAAGATGTTCTTCGATACTGCTACCAATACAAAAGGATACGAAGTTAGGCTACTCCTGATCACCCTTGATGACTCTCACACCCCCATTGCCATAAAATTAGATTTCCCTTGCACTAACAACATGACTGAGTGTGAGGCATGCACTGTAGGCCTTAAGATCTCCTTTAAGAAAGGTAACGAGAACCTAGACATCTATGAAGACTCTGCCCTCATCATCGGCCAAATCCTCAGGAAATGGAAAGTCAAAGACGAAAAGCTCCTAACCTTCCATGGTCACCTTGAAGTGCTGGCCTCCTAGTTTGAAGAAGTTACCTTACATTACCTTCCTCGTACAAATATTAACCTAGATGACACCCTTTCTACCCTGGCCTCCATGATCAACATGCCCGAGGGAATACCGAGGTCCCCTTTCCTAGTTCAAAAAAAAGTTATGCCCACCCACTCCTACCACATTGAACTCGTCACTCATGAAGATTTTGATATGGCAGGGTAATGGTACTATGATATTTGGCTCATCCTCAAACAATGTAGGTATCCCTAAGACACAGACGAGAATGACCGTGCAAACCTTCACAAACTAGCGGCCCATTTTATCATATATGATAAATTTCTTTTCGGGAGAAACTTTGATGGAACCTATTTGCATTGCTTTGCAAAAAGGGGGTTGATGTCGAATAAATGATGAAGAAGATCCATAGTGGGAAATGAGAGCTCCATATGAATGGTCACATGATTTCAAGAAGATCATCCATCAAAGGTACTACTGGACCATCATGGTTCAAAATTACATTACCTATGTTTGAAAATAACTTAAATGCCAACAGTTTACCTTAGCCCCATAAGATAACTTTGTATCTAAACTATGTTACATGTATTTATTCTTTGATTTAATTCTTGTTTAGATACACCTACGCTAAATAATTTTAGTTCTCATCATTTGCTGATACAAATAACTTCACACTAGTTTTTAATTTATTATTCACACATTTATTTTATTCACCCATATATATATCACACTTATATACGTATATTCACATCACATCCAATACACATACTATATATCGCTCTCTATATATGTATAACTCCAATATCCAGAGCATTACCTCGCAGATGCAATTCCTTAGTATGTTATCAGGCTCTAGGGATATCATATAGCTCAACCTGGGCTACCGGGTTGGAATCTCACCACTAAACCCAAATCATACATAATATTTGAGGCAATCATAGTCATACATAAGTGGGTCATAACGATACCACATTACCACACTAGACTCTAAACTCACATACAATGGTTGTGCGATAGACCTATCAACTGGGGAACTGATCCTACACCTACTGGTCAATGCTAGGGTGAACCGCCCACTATACGCAACCTCCACCAATAACATCCCTATAGTATAGAGACAATATATATATATATATATATATATATATATATATATATATATATATATATACTCGTATATATTGTAAAAGGGTAGTTTAGATAAGATGGAGGCGTAACCCCTTTTGAGTACGGTGATGATAAGTTAATTAGCCAAAACCTTGGGTTAGTGATAGAAATGCAAACACAAACTCAATCAAGATGAAACTCAGTTTAAACTCACAAATCTCTCGTGTATCACTTAGAATATAGTAATGAACATAAAAGTAACTTATCTAGAGGGAGAGATAAGTAAGCACCTTAGATACACCTTGGTAGGCAAGCAAAGACACCAAACACTCTCAAGAATCTCTGTCACGTATTAAAAGCTACGTAATAAATGACAATGGTGAGTGAATAAGACATCTGGTTTGTAATAACTCTCTCTGATGTGTATTCTCTCTAGTAATAACTTCTTAAACTCTCAAAAGATCATCCTCTCCTCAAGGGTGGTTGGGGTCCTTAAATAGCCCCCCACACCATCCCCGAGGCAAATCAGTCATTAAAGACTACGAAATACATCCCTCATACTTTATGTCACAACATTAAATGCCTGATGCACTGGGTGTGTCCATGTCATTAACATTAAATGCCATGACAAGCCTTTTTCCTAACCACTGTGTGTCAGGGGGCTGTTGTCACAGAGGTGGCTCACTAACTTCCTGACAACCCTAAATACCACAGTGCTTTACTCAAGTGCAGGTATGACATTGTTTAGCTGGCTAGTGAAATCACGTATAGTAGATGTGACATTAAGTAGAGCGTTGTTTGGTTCACAGCTCAACACCCGATGGAACTCCAAGTGGCTCCGCCCGAGGTTCCATAGTCAGGTCTCCTCGGTGTTTTACCATGTGTATCTAAGATGGTTGGGATGAGCCCCAACGGTGCCTCACTTCTTAATCCTTTAAACCAAGTCCCTCTAAAGTTCCCGCGGTGAGGTCATTCGATAGAGAATGAAAGCTCTCCCAAGACATACCAAGTCTGGTCTCTCGCGCGTACTGTTCGACCTCACACTAAAGCTCTTTATTTTTTCCGTTACATAATTATAACCATTATAGCTTAGAGTCAATATAAGCAAAGATACAATATGACTAATACAACAAGCTAAAATACAAGGTGTCATGCTGAGCTGCCTCACTTGAGCTGCTACGCTGAGCTGCAACGGTGTCTTAATCCCCAAAACACTGTTGCTAATGTGGAATTACTTCCAATATCAAAATTACTTTCAATCCCCTTTTATATTTACCCCTTCGTGGAGAGGTTTTTTGGAGAAAGAAATGTATGCACGAAACTTCTCAAACCGATGAACCTTCTCTGCAGGAAAAAAATTCTGGCCTCATTTCCTTCATTAGAACCACAACGTTATAATCTCTAGGAAAAATTAAAATTCTCGTTGATGTACCTGATCCGAAGCACTACAACTTGTTGGGGCTTTGACAAAGGGACATCGCCACTTTTTCCTCATACTGCGCTTCAACCATTCTAGCTTTTTATTATTTGAAATTCTCCCAAAGGGCCTGTTGACCTTCTCAACTACTCGTTTTGATTCCTGTTAAGTGAAATTCTCCCTCGTAATGCCTCACTATATTCAAAAAAGCATAAATTCTCCTCGATGTAGTTGAGTCACCATTTAAACAACGTTTGGACTTGTGGCGAGGGGGCATCGTAGTTTTTTGGAACCGTTGGGACATATTTTCCATTGGAAGTTATTAGATATGTCTGAAAAAAATTCTGGCGCCAAAACTCAAACTTTCTATTTTGCAGGTGTCACTTCGTAAATGACATAGCACTGTCTTTTCAGTCGTCAAAATACTTCCCGAAGTGCCACGTGTTCATTTGAAATGATTATAGATAGCCTTGCACGTGTGACGGTGGGAAACTCAAAAGATCGGTTAAAAAGGTTTAAAAGGCTTCAAACGTCTCTTTTATTTCAAACCATTCTCTTTCCTTCTTCTTCTTCAAGCTCCCGTATTCCTTAGAGAGAGAAAATTGTGCAAAAACCTCAGTTGTTGTCTAGTTCTTTACTCATTCTCCTCCCTTTCTCATCTATTGCGCCACCACCCATGGTTGTGGTTCTCCATCTTCATTCCCAACTCCTCTCTTATCAAGATTTCTTTCTTGCACTTTGTTGTTGTCTGTAATGGCCTCTTCAAGCAACCCTGTCGCACCTTCCACCAGTGCTCCACCAGCCGCCCCTATTGTAAGCGCCTCCTCTGATGCCTCATTGACTATTGCTCGTCAAGAACAGTTGTGTTTCTACCATTGGTCCCCCATTTTTGGAAAGGGCGATGACTTCGCTGGGTTTTGTAAGAGTTGCATTTTTAATGCCAAGTATGATGCCATGACGCTTTGTGATGAAGATGAGAATTCTGATGACTGGAAATTTCTACCTCCCGAGGGGACTCTCAGTTTTCATCTTGAGCGAGGGGACTTCCCATGGTCCCACATCGACTTTGAAAGTCCTGGGGTCTCTCGTGCTCATTTTTCTTCTTGGAACTCCTATATGCAGAGTTCCCATATTGATACCCTCACTAACATTGGGCTTCATCGGGCCAAGTGGTTTGGTGAGTTCACCCTGTTCAAAAATAATTCTTCCCTTCCCATTCTGGTATCTCGCTGGAATATTACCACTAATACGTTCATCGCTGCGTGGGGCAAATTTACAATAACATTGGAGGACGTGTGCGAGCTCCTAGGCCTCGAGGCAACAGGCTATGAGCCCTATTCCGATAAAGCCCTAAATGCCCAAGAGACTGCTGACCATTTAGAGTTGGACCGTATATGCTGAAGGTGCATTGGTACTTCAAACAAAGCTACCTTCACTCCTCTTATCAACTATTTCTTTAAGTATCCTTCTAAAGGTAGTTCCTCTGAGGCTTCCCTTGGACAAGGTACATCGCTGGAACTTCCTGCCTATATCCTTATCCTTATTTCTCGCTTCTTTTTAACACGGAAGCCCAACGACCAGCCTCGAAGGGATGTCATCAACATATCCCTCCATTTGGCCCGGGGTATCAAACTTCCTGTGGTTGCAATCACCTTGGGATCCCTCTACACATGGCTTGATAGAGCCCTTTTTAACATGGAACGATCTCTGGGTCGTTACAACCTGGCCAACATTGCCAACTGCGTCCTCCTAATGGGCTTCCTATTTGCGTTTCCTGGCCATAGCAGCCAAGACCAATCGCCCTCCGTCGAGGGAAGTAATCATGTCCCCTCGCTCCTTCGTTTATCACAAGAGATAAAGCCGAAAGGAGATGACCTCCTTTATCGATGAATTTTCTAGTTTTGTGATGAGGCCCTATGAAGAGGATATTTTTCTCCATACTTGTGGTTTTTTCAAGCAAGAGTCAAGAGTGGTCCATGAAACTACTGTAGACATCTTTACTGAAGACCCCTCACTTGCCGTGGTCCTTATATTTTCTCCATGCTACTTGACCTCTTTAATCGAGTGGGGATACCCCAGCGAGCACTACAATCCCAACTGATGCAGTTGTCAGTTTGTCTTTGATCAAGGGTCTCCTCGCCCGGTGTTTCAATCATCCAACCCCAAGGTCAACTTTAGCGAGGCATGTTCTCTGTTTTCCTCAACTGCTACGTGGGGAGTAAGTTCTACATTTGCTGGGCGAGTCACTATTCCCAGTATCACAATGAAAGGTGATGTGACCCCTCTATTTGCAATGAAGTACTGGCCGAGGAAACTATCCTAAATTTCTAAATTCTTCGAGGGGTATCCCGTGTATCCTCTAGTTATTTCATTATATGCCTTGGAGTTGGGGTTGAAGGGTAATTCTGTTCTTGGGATTGATTTCACTATAAGCCAGACCACCAAAGAACCTCCCACTGAGCTTCCTCCATACCCAATACTGGCCCATGATCCTTATTTCCACGCCCAAAACTAAGGCCGCTGCAACCCCCAAACCAACTGCCCTTTCGACAGAAGCTGCAATGGAAGAAGGGCCTTCTGAGCTACCCACTAAGAATGCCAAGAAGTCTAAGTCCTCTAAGTCCAAGCCCCAGGTTCAAGCATAAGCTCCCTTGGAGGAATTTTTTATTGCCTCTGTTCCCCCCCCCCCCCCCATGTCTCCAGAGGTAGATGAAGAGTTGAGGAGGCAGGTTCAAGCAGAAGTCGGAAGGATAAACGTTGAATTCCAATGGAGCGCTGTCGTCGTTCCTCCTTCGACTGCTTTTCCCACGATCGTGATTGATCCGAGTGAGCAACCGCAAAAAAGGAGAAGAAGGTCGAGGGTACCTAAAAGTGGTGGTGCAACGAGCTCAAGGAAGAAAACGTTGGGTACCAAGTCCCAGAAGATACAAACTCTTGAGAAACCTCCATCCCCAACTCTTTCTGCTGCTGCCTCCTCGCCACCTTCATGATTGAGTGGAAAAACCGAGCGTCCCTGTAATACGCTAGTCATTGTTGTAGGCTTCCAAGCTCAATACAAAAAAACCTAAACCTATAACTACACTCTTAAGGACTATAGTGGTGAGTCTGGGTATCAAATCCATAGGGAGTTAGGACGTGTGAACGTGACGACAAAGGTAACGTTATTTAATCCTAAAGTTGATGTTAAAAGAAAAGAAAAGAAAAAGATGATTGATTTTTGGATTTTATATATGAATTAACTAAATTAAATTAAATTAACCTATGCATGAAAAATTAACTAACTAAGAAGGAATGAATATGAATGAAGAAATGGGTTAAGAATACACTCCCCCAAACCCTAGTGTGTATGCCAATACAAAATTAGTCATAAATTAGATAATTGATGAGACCCAGTCTTTAGTAATCCAAAGCATTACATATATGAGGTTCAATCCCGCATGATACATAATCAAAGAATGAGTACAACAGTGTTGCAATAGTTCATGCACGTTTCATCCTTAAGCACCCCCGTTACCTAGGGCAAACGAGGTCAAAAGGTCTACAATGGTTGTGAAACTATACAACACGATCTAATCACTTATTTAATTTAGAGGAAAAATTTTATATCTATGCATACCACATCGGGTTGGGTTCATGCATCCCCACCCTTAAAAACTTAGCTTAGCATGATTAAAGTAAAAGAAAAATTAAAATAGAAAGTGCAGGAATCCGTAACTAAATATAGAAAATTGAGAACATGACTTGAATTGGGATTGGAAAACTAGAAAGCAACAGTTAATTAAACTAACTATGAAATAGGTAAAAATAATAAATTAAAATTACTTGCAATGGATGAATGATGAATCTTGAATAGATCTTTAAATCTTGAATAGTAGCCAAACTTCAGAACTAGGGTTCTTGGATACAAGAATCCTTTAAAAACTAACTACTAGCCTCTTACAACGTGAAGTAAAAAACCTCATTTATTCCTACAAGGGTTTGACCTTTTATATGTATAAAAAATGACTCTTCCCATGCCTCTTCACCTTTTACTACTAATAAAAAGGAATTATTCAAGAAATTTCAATAGCTGAAACTCTTCAGCTTCCAGAATTAATTTCAACTTTTGACTTTCTATCTCCAACTTTAAATAGGCAAAACTTCTTCACCGTAGCTCGGATTGGGGTGCTATTTTTTCTAATGTTCTTATAATTTAGAGATCTTAAACTTTATAGTTTTCCCCACCACAGAAATATATATGTAAAATTACAAAAATGCCCTTCAACTCCCCATTTCTTGCTTTCTTTCACTGTTTTGCATTCTCTTTCGCACTAATTTGCATTAAATACCTCTAAAATACATAAGAGATACAAAAATATGAAATACTAGCAAAAAAGGGTTAGTATGATAAATATAAGACAAATTCAAGCTATTTACAATGCAAGGGGTCATAAAAATACCAAAATTAAGGGGATAAATGTGAAGAATTTATGCCTAATCACTTCACCAGTGGTTATACCTTCTCATTCTCCCTCTAGACCTGAGGTATGTATGCATTCTTTATTTATTATTCCCCTTTTGTTAAGGTGTGTTGCATCTTCTCATTTCTTAGTAAGAAAATGTTTTGCTGCACGGAGTTGGAGAAGAAAGAACTAATCCTCCCAGTCCCCCAGTCCTCCTGTAAGCTGCTTCGTGGTGTGGGAGGGGGGCGTTGTTGTATCTCTCAAGATGATACCACTCTTCCTCGTTCCCCCATGATAGGCCTTACCTACTCACGGAGATTATCCTCCCAATGGGCCAAAGAAGTTGCTATGAGGGCTACTACCATTGGGTCTGCTGAAATGCCTGCCCAATCAGAGGCAACTACTGTAGCCTCCTGATTTACCATCGAAGCAAGAGTTCCCTCTGTCCCTCGTTGTGGTTGAGGAGAGTGCCCTGCAGGTAAATTTCTTTCCAAGTCTTACATCTTTTATTTATCCCATTATTTTGTTTATCATTTCTAATATGTTGGACCGTTTTAGGTGGAAGTGGCTTCACTGATAGCTAACATTCTCCTTCCTCATGCATTGACAAGATGCCTTACTGTCGTGCCTCTTTTTCGTGCCATAACGGGGGTAAGTTAGATGCATTCACGCCCCCTATTATTTTGTGTTTACTCCTTGTGTCTAAAACTTGGTTTTACATTTGTATCTTTCTCCAAGTGTCTCTCCACCCTTTGCTTTTAGTGGCCTTTTCCCTTCCCAGGCTCAGGTTGGTGTTACTTCTCTCGTTGGGGCCTCTCTTGAAGGTCCAACGTCTTCTTCCGATGATGTGCCATTCTTGGCTTTAGTACCTTATGTTTCCAAGGGAAGTTTGCCTACCGTTGAATCTTCTTCATCCAAGGGCCCCGTTGAAGCTGCTGAGGCAATGAGCCCGTCTCCAATGATTTCTACCATTTTGGCCCCCGTGGTGACTTCCGTTCTCGATCCTACTGCTTCTGAGGTACTTTAATAATTTCTTTGTATTTCTTGGTTTCTGAAACATCACCTGCATAGGTGACTTAATCAATTAAAACACTTGTTAAGGTTTTTTTCGTAAACTCCACCTATATCGGTGACATAACAATGAAAACATTTGTTAAGATTTTCCAAAAAACTCCACCTATATTGGTGACTAAACAACGAAAATATTTGTTAAGATTTTTCATAACCTCCGCCTATATCGGCGACTTAACAACGAAAACACTTGTTAAGATTTTTCCAAAAACTCCACCTATATCGGTGACTTAACAACGAAAACACTTGTTAAGATTTTTCATAATCTCCACCTATATCATTGACTTAACAACGAAAACACTTGTTAAGATTTTTGGAAAAACTCCACCTATATCTGTGACTTAACAACGAAAACACTTGTTAAGATTTATTCATAACCTCCATATTTCCTCTGACTGTTCTCAGGTTACTTGAGAGGATTCTCCACCAGCCCCTTTGCACATTGCCTTGCCGTACCGGAAACCTATCATTTCAGAACATTCCAACCACGATGACCAAGGTTCCACGATCGGTTCCATTGTTGAGAGAGAGTCTGGCTGTGAGCTTCCTCTGCCTGACCTAGCTCCTCACTCGTTTTGCCTGATGGTACTTCAGCGTTCTCTTAAGATGCCTGCCAACCATCGTCTAGTTATTGAACAGCTTGTAAATCATCATCCTGTGACGTTCATGGTGGATTGCTAGCGCTCAAACATCTTCAATATGAGTTACAGGCTTCAAGGCAAGGTCATCGTCGTTGATGAAATTGCCAACAGTCCGACCTTAAGCGTTACCCGACCACTCCTTACCTAATTTTTGGGTTATCTGAGGGAGTTGGGTCGTGACAGCTTCCACTTTGGCTGGCTTATCACGCATTTGAAGACCTTGAAGATTCAACGAATGGACAACCATAGGGAACTCTTGCGAAAACATCAGGAGGATCAGCAGATGGAGGAGTCTAAATTAGCCGAGCTAGCACCTCTACTTGGAGCCATTGATAAAGAGGTGGAGTACATCGAAGAATCTCTGCGTCTGGCAAAGCTAAAATGAGAAAAACTCCTTATCGAATGCACGCACACTAGACAAGGTTGGAGGTTTTCGTTAATGCCCAACAGTCTTGCTTAATAGCTTCTCCGGGTCTTCCTGGAGATTTTTTCTCCTCCCCAGATCTGTGGTTCCTCTTAGGCTAGTGAACTTGTATATATGTCTTTCCCTTTCTTGTCATGTAAGTCTTGGGCAATAGCTCCCAGTTTTGTAATGCCCCAAAGTTTATGATTAGAAAAAGATATTTATTCTCATGCCATTTCGTTGTGTTGCAACTGTTTACATAGATTGTGAAGTATGAAGTTCTGTAATTTTTGCACCTCTACTTGAGTTATAATAAAAAGGACTTGCATAATTATCATAAAAAGAACTCGTGCATTCATAACAACAGCCAACTACATTAGTGGTCAAACGTAAATGCCTACACATGATAGACTTTTAACCATTTATTATTGATTTTGAATGGTTTGTCTTTTTGCATCCTATAAATTAAGAATAACCTGAGTCATGAGCTTCCTTCACAAAGAAAGATCCTTCCCAATTTATATCAAACTTAGGTATAGTAAGTCCCCTAATGTGTTTCACTACTGCCTTCAATACGAGGTCTCCCTCTACGAACTTCCTTGGTCTCACTAAGTTATCATACGCCCTGGAGAGTTGCTTCGTATACATTTGAAAGTGTTTCATCTAATTATCTCTTTGTTCATCCAACGTTTATAACTACACATGTATATCCTGAGGAAGAATGCTACTTTGTAAAGCATATCGAGCAGAGGGAACTTCTAGCTATACTAGGAGAATCGCCTCAGCCCCATAATATAATAGAGAATGGTGTATACCCTGTGGGCTTCCTCTTGGTCGTTCGATAGGCCCATAATACGGCTGGTATCTCGTCATCCCATGATCCTGGGAAATTCTCCATTGTTTTAGACAAGATATTAACCAAAGTTTTGTTAGTTGCTTTGGCCTGACCATTCCCCTTTGGATATGCCACCGTCGAAGTATGATGGACAATGGAGTACTTATCTATGAGCATCGTTACTTTCGAATTAACAAAAGGGGTTCCATTGTCTGAAAGGATAACCTTTGGGATCCCAAAATGGCAAATGATGTATTCTCTGATGAAGTTGATCACCACTCCTCCTGTTTCCCTTCTCAGTGGTATCGCCCCAGCCCACTTTGTGAAGCACTCCGTTCTCACTAGTATCCATATCTTCCCCCTCAAATAATGATGTATTGCCCCCACTAGTTCGAACGCCCAAGTGTGAAAAGGGTAAGGTGTTGCTAGGGAGTGTAGGTCCACTGATGGGGCATGGATCATATTTCCATAATATTGACAAGCCTTGCACTTTCGAATGAACTCAGTAGAGTCTTTCTCCATCGTTAGCCAATAGTATCCCAAAGTCATAAACTTGTCATATAACTTGGCCCCTCCTATATGAGTTGGATCATGTGCCTATTTGAGGACCTCCTCTACCTCTTCTCTCGTGATACAATGTAAAGGCATGTTAATGTATCCCCTTTGATAAACATACCCCTCCTGAACGTAGAATCTTGGGGCCCTTCGCGGAAGTCCCATCGCATTAATTTTCTTTATCGGGATAAATCCATCTTTAATGAACTCAATATAGGGTTGTCTCCAATCAACCTAAGCCTCCAAGAAATGACATTCATCTACCTCAAAGAATAACTGTAATTTGTCGCATTTTCGTTATAGCTCCATCGCGTCCTGTTTCATAAAAGGCCAAAAGTACCCCTCTATTTGAATTCTTCGGTAGAGGGGTACCTCAGTTGTTTCGCAGTGCTCTTCGTGTATTTTCTATAATTTTCGCTCTACCTCTTCTAGGCCGATGCATGTCGACAACCATCCTCATACATTTCTGAAGTAAAGGTTCCCCTGATTCGTGAAGTATTGGTCTAATTCTCTCAGCCCCATCATTCATTCCCGATATTCCAATTGCCTTTTGATCTCTCCCCTCCAACCTACGTCCTCTTTCATTGGTAGAATTGATTGTACCATCAAAGGAGATGTTCTTCATTGGATCACGATAGTAGTTGTATCGTTCCTCATGATCATCTTCTGGGCAATGGTGGCATATGCGTCTAGGTGGCGATTCATCGTTCTGGGCTGCCTCTTGATCTTGGCCCGATGGAACTGGGCGAGGAGCCTTTGAATGATTGTTCTGTATGGTGCCAGGCTCATATGTTTCAACGCGTATTCTCCATTCACTTACTGAACCACCAAGTTTGAATCCCTTTTGATGCAAAGTTAATGGATCTACCTTCGGAGAGCCTCTAGTAATCCCAACACCAATGCTTCATATTCTACCTCGTTATTGGAACAAGGGAAATCTAATTTGAAGGCAAATCTCCTCCATTCCCTTTGAAAGAATAACCCCTGGTACTATTTTCTTTTATACTGAGGATCCATCGAACTGCATTGTCCATTCCTCATCCATTGCATCTAGGTGGTTGGTCTGTAAATTGTCTCCTGGAATACTTTCTTTGGGTAGTTCAAACGTTCCCGAGGGGAAAATTACCAATAAATCGGCGTAGGCCTGGCTTTTGATCACATGAGGAACCACACACTTTATGTTATATTCAGAGAGAATAAGGAACCACCCAGATGCTCTACCAATCAATATAGTTCTAGATATTAAATACTTAATAGGATCACATCTAGTTACAATATGAATTGTAAAAGATAGCATATAATGTCTAAGTTTTTGCGCTACAAATACTAAGGCTAAACAATGCCTTTCCAAGCTACTATATCTAACTTCTGGCCTATAGATGATCCTACTGAGGTAGTAAACTAGTCATTCTTTCTTGTCAATCTCTTGTGCCAGCAAAGCTCCCATAAATCTCGTGGATGATGTCAGGTACAGCTGCCTTTGGAGGAACCATGGTTTGTGGTGAAACGAGAAGTTTCTTCAGCTCGTCAAGAGACTCCTAGTGAACCTCCTCCCACTTGAACATTGTGTTCTTTCGCAACAGCTGCATTAACGGATGTGTTATTTCAGCTAATCCAGGCACAAATCTCCTAATGTAGGAGACTTTACCGAGGAAACTCTTTAGCTCATTTGTCGTTATTAGAAATGACATTTCCAAAATCAGTCGTTGTTTGTCCTGGTCCATCTGTACCCTTTGTCGATCAACCACAAAGCCTAGGAATTTCCCACTTGTCACTCTAAAAACAAACTTCAATGGGTCCATCTTTAATTTATACTTCCTACAACGGGAAAACACCTTCCTTAAATCGATCAGATACGACTCCTTCTTCCTCGATTTGATGACCAAGTCATCCACATAAAATTCCACAAATTTGTGAAAGAAATCATGAAAAATGTCCATCATTTTTCTTTGGTAAGTAGCCCCAGCGTTCTTGAGTCCAAACGGTATCACCTTGTACATGAAGTTGCCCAACGGGGTTCTGAACGTTGTTTTCTATGCATCCATGGGGTCCATCTTGATTTGTTTGTACCCTACATACCCATCCATGAAGCTATACATCTCATGACCTGCCATTGCATCTATCAGGCTATCGATGGAGGGCAGAGGAAACTCATATTTGGGGCAAGCTCTATTAAAATCTCTGAATTCCACGCACATCCTTATTTGGTTTTTATCTTTCTTCCCCATCTGGACAATACTGGATAGCCAGAGTGGATGATGTATCGGTGTGATGAACCCTATCATTAGTAAGCATTGAACCTCTTCCTTGATCTTCAAATCTAGCTTAGGATTGTACGTTCTCGTCGCTTATTTTAATGGAATGGCTGAAGGCATTACGTTTAACTTTTGGCATCTTACTTCCTCATCCAGCCCCTCCATCTCTGTGTATTTCCAAGCGAAGACGTATATAAACTCCCTAATCAACTCAACCAAGGCCTCTCGTTTCTCATTACTGAGATCCTTCGAGATGAAGATAGGCCTTGGATCTTCCCCTTCTTTGGACAGATTCAACTATTCTAGTTCTTGTGCCTGCGGTTTCAGTCGATCTGTCATGTACTCTAGTTCCTCGATGATTTCCTACACCAATTCTTGTATGTTGGAGTTGTCTATCCCCATGCATTGTCCTCGTTGATCCACCAAAAAGCATTCATATATCGGGTCAACCTCATCATCAGTTTCTTTAGTCACCCATTCACACCATTTTAATCGATACACCACCTTTCCTTCTTCAATAATGACTTTCTTGTATTGTCTACTGGTAGGAGTGACTGCCTTCCTCTTCTTCTCTCTAAAAGCCTTAACCACTCATCTTCCTCAGAACCTGCTCAGCACACTTTGTCATTGGACCTCATACTCCATCAGATCTGCTCTGGGCCTCATCATGTCTTTGAGCTACTTCGAGATGCTTTAGGGTCGAGGGAACACCTGGTGAGCCCCTTCGGCTATTACCCTTGTACTGCTGGCAACCTCTTTACCTTGATCATTCACGGGTCCCATCCTCTCTCTGATAGAGAGAACCCATGATCCCTCCATTCTTCTCGTTAGGACCCGTACATCTTCTTCTAACTCTGTGTGAAATCTTGCATCCACCAAGTGAGCGTCGTCGACAGCGAAGGGCCTCTTTATAGCCCTAATGGTGACCTTTGTCCCCTTGACATTTGCCTTAGCTCATTGGTGGTAAGTGGAAGGAACTAGACCTTGGTTGTGCTTCCATACCCTTCCTATTAGTAGATGATAGGAAGTTGCACTTTTTATTACATGGAACTTGATATGGGAACTCAGATTTCCCATTACAATCCCAACATTAACATACCCAATGGATTTAGAAGATTGGTTATCATACCCGAAAATCACCAAAGGCATGGGGACCGACCTTTATTCTAGGATATTGGATGCATGGAAGGAGTTGATTGGCATGATATTAATGGAAGCTCATCCATCCATAAGAGTCCTCGCGAAGCTAACTCCATTGACACTAGCGGTCACATACAACGGCCTTTTATAAGGGAACTTTATAGGCTTATCTGCATCATTGAAGGTTACTTCTGATATAAAATTTCTCACCAGTCTGGCCATGGGTACCTTCCATATCAGTGAAGGGACTGCGTTCTTCCTCGCGATATCAAGTATTTCTTGGGTTATCTCCAACCTACTCTCCTTCGGTATCCCCACTTGGTCGAAGAACTAGGTAAACTTTGGGGATTTTGAAACTGCACAGTATTCTAGAACTGGGTCCACTTCCTCACCTTCAACACCGTATGCATCCTCCACATCCTTGGGGCTTGCTTCATCATAGGCCAACACTACATTAGCCATTCACCTTGTATAATCTTCCAGATCTTCTTTGTACTCTTCTTGATTTGTCAATGACTCTCTTTCTCCTCTCTTCGCCTCTTCATTATAGGCCACCATGAGATTGGACCCATGTGCTGGCAGTAGATTGTTGTTGACGTTCTGCGGAGGGATTTGCAACGTCCCTACCTTCACGTACTTATTGATGATTCTTCTCAGTTTAAAGCATCTCTCCATTGGATGATGGATCCTCCGATGAACCTTTCAATACTTAGGATTCGACTTTGTTTCCGCATCGGGTTCCCCAACGGGAATGTCTTTTGGTTCGTAGATCATTCCTCCTTGGAGCATCACGTTGTAACAACTAACAACCACCTCTACTGTACAAGGTAATGGTGGTGGGTCCTTCCTGTCTCTTCCAAACCTCCTCTTATTGTCTTTCTTCGGTGCCTTGCTCCTATCTCCCCCCTCAGTGTACCCTACCCGTGGGGGCTGAGAACTCCCCCCCCCCCCCCCCCCCGCCCCCCACGGGTTACATAGGTTGCATAAACATCATGGGCACCACCATCAGATTGGGCCTTACCACCAAGGATATATTCTCGCCACTTTTATGAACGTCATAAAAGTCCCCTCGCGCGTCTTATTGATAAGATGGCAGATGTACTCAAGAAGCAGCCCCTCAGCGCAGATTGGTATTAACTTGTATTCTTTGGCCTCCTCCCTCACGTCGAGGGATCTTTCCCTGAACCTTCGAACATATGCCACCACTTATTCCCCAGGTCATTGCTTCTCCCTACCTAGTTGGGTCAAAGTAAACTCATTTTTTGCCAGAAAGAACTTCTGGACAAACAATACGTGCATCTCCTCCCATGTAGAAATGATGTTAGGAGACAAATGGGAATATCAGGTTTATGTTTTATAGATTAAGGATTTGGAAAACTCCCTCAAACTAAGTTTCTTATTATTGCAATGCGCTCCCAAGTGTTCAACAAAGCGCTTAATATTATCCTTCGGGTTCCCACCTTTCCCTATTTATTTTTCAAAAATAGGAGGAATATAGTCCTTTAGATAGGGCTCATCATTGTATTCCTGAGGATAAAGTGTTCGAAAGTCATAATAAACCGAAGCTACCTCACGAGCAAATTACGAGGAATCTTGCATAAACTTCAGTATCTCCTTCTGCATTTCCTTCCTCATTTCCTCCATGGGTGATGCCACTGGGGTAACAACCATTGGGACAATGGGCTGAGTGTCCATCGCCCCTAAAGCAATTATCATAGCTGGGGCCGTTAGTACTCTTTAGGTTCCCACTACTGGATTCACAATAGAGGGCATACTTGCTGGGACCGTTCCCGCTATGCCTTCACCTGGTCGGGCCATTGGGGCTTCCCCTGGTGTTACAAAAGCATTGGCTTTCGATCCTCCAAGCATCGTTGAATCTACTGGAGTTTGTAAAAACTCATAAAACTTACTCATGAGGAGCGCCACCTGAGTAGGTCCCAACCCCGTGCTCGTGGAAGCTTGTGTCACCCCTGGAATGCCTGTGGTCACCTGAACTGGAGGTACCTCCATTCGAGGAGATCCACCCCTCAGATCCTCGAGTTCTTCCACAGCTTTCTCTTTATTATGTTGGATGTCGTCAAAGTTGAGCCTTCGATTAACGTTATCTTGTGCCATACTCCTTACTTAGAAGAATGCCTCCCCAGCAGAGTCACCAAATGTAAGAGGGTAGTTTAGATAAGATGGAGGCGTAACCCCTTTTTAGTATGGTGATGATAAGTTAATTAGCCAAAACCCTGGATTAGTGATAGAACATTCAAACACGAACTCAATGAAGATAAAACTCAGTTTAAACTCACAAATCTCTCATGTATAACTCAGAAGATAGTAATGAACTTAGAAGTAACTTATCTAGAGGGAAAGAGAAGTAAGAACCCTATATACACCTTGGTAGGGAGGCAAAACACACCAACCACTCACAAGAATCTCTGTTACGTATTAAAAGCTTCATAATATATGACAATGGTGAGTGAATAATGCCTCTGGTTTGTAATAACTCCATCTGATTTGTATTCTCTCTAGTAATAACTTCTTAAACTCCCAAAAGATCATCCTCTCCTCAAGGGTGGTTGGGGTCCTTAAATAGCCCCCCAAACCATCCCCGAGGCAACTCAGTCATTAAAGACTACGAAAGACATCCCTCATACTTTATGTCACAACATTAAATGCCTGATGTACTAGTTGTCTCAACGTTATAAACATTAAATGCCAAGACATGCCTTTTTCCTAACCACTGTGTGTCAGGGGGTTGTTGTCGCAGAGGTGGTTCACCAACTGCCTGATAGCCCCAAATACCATGGTGGTTTACTCAAGTGCAGGTCTGACATTGTTTATCTGGCTAGTGACATCACATATAGTAGATGCGACATTAAGTAAAGGGTTATTTGGTTCACAACTCAACGCCCGATGGAACTCCAAGAGTCTCCACCGGAGGTTTCACGATCAGGGGTCCTCGATGTTTTACCAGGTGAATCTAAGATGGTTGGGACGAGCCTCAACAGTGCCTCACTTCTCAATCCTCCAAACCAAGTCCCTTTAAAGTTCATGTGGTGAGGTCATTTGATAGAGTATGAAAGTTCTCCCAGTCCCTGCCAAGCCTGGTCTTTCGCGAGTAATGTTCGACCTCACACTAAAACTCTTTATTATTCTTGTTACATAATTACAACCATTATAGCTTACAGTCGATATAAACAAAGATACAATATGACTAATACAATAAGCTAAAATATAAGTTGTCATGCTGAGCTGCCTCACTTGAGCTGCCACGGTGCCTTCCCTAAAACACTGTTGCTAATGTGGAATTACTTCTGATATCAAAATTACCTTCAATCCCCCACTACATATATATACATAAAATTGACTAACCGTGCATGTGTCACTCGTATCACTCGCCTATAATCCCCGAGTCTAATCCCAACTCCCAAATACATAAATAGTCTCATACTTACTTTTCATTTATAAATATGTTTATTATTCTGTACCCTAATCAATCTCAATCAATCCCGTATCCTAATTTCATTTGAATTACCCCAATCGAATCCGTTAATATATATTCATGTGTCGTTCATCCAAACACTCCTAATTCCACACCCGAGTTTTATTCTCGACTAATGCCAAGGAAATATCATATCCCATAAAATCTCAAAATCCCTAAACATGACCTAAGAACCTTCCAAAATAACTCGGATCCCATCTGTGACTAACTGAACCATTAAAATAATTGGCCTAGGCCAAACAGGTGGCTGAAACTGATTAGCCTTTGGGTTTCACCCAAGGCAAACCTGCAATGTTTTAGACGGGGTTTCATCATCTTCCTTATCCCACATGAGTTCCATTCCTCATCCATACCCAAAATATTATCATGCTAATATTCCTAATCATCAGTATACATATTTTCACTTATATATTGAACCAATAACCATTTAAAACATGGGATCCAACCTCAATTTTTCCATAATTAATTTACATCTTAATTATAACAAAGTCTTAGATTTTATCATTAAAGAAGATATATTTATAACATGATTCAATCTTAGACTTCTCTTAAGATTTTACCTTTTATATATTAGTTAAAATCAGATTTCATAGGAGAAAATATCTAATTTAATTTCTATGGATTCATACCCAAAAATGGAAATTTTATCATGTGAATCCCACCCAAAATCATATTTTTTCACCGACTATGATATGAAAAAATACATGCATAAAATATCAAAGCAAGTTAAAACACTTGCCTTATATTAACTTAGAGTCTCAATCCTTTCTTTTTAGTTCTTTCTTGCACAAAAATCCTAGCTCGAAAATTGCCTCAATTTCCTCCGTGTATTGCCTTCTTGATTTCTCTAATGAGTTTCCCTTCTTTTTTTGCCTCTCTCTCAAGCCTAGGTATTTTAGAATGATGGAATGGTTACCTCTCTCATCTAACATCCTTGAATATCCCCCTAATCCCGAAATTAGGTTAAACTAGTTGGAAACTCGCGCGATGCGCGGGTTAGACGTTATCATATGCAAAATATATAAGGTCAATTTAAATAAGAAAAAGAGACAGAAAAATTGGGCAACGGAATAAAAATGTAAAATTTTCATGATAATTAAACATTAAGTAGAAATGTAAATAGACATTGTCAAGGTTTTACGTAGAGAAAAACGTTAAAGTATAAATTGATTCTAGTAGTGAAAGGAGTCATATGACGATGAATAAAACACTCATGAAATTGAATCTACAACATTCTTTTTTTCCTCAAGTAAGGAAAAATATATGTTAAAAAATTAATAGAATATTATATTTTGAAGTTGAAGAAAAATTAAATAGATAATAAATTTTCATTACATAGTCACACGCTTCCTTTCATAACCACTTGTACTAAGTTGTAGTTATTGAGCTTGAGGCAAAACACATGTATGGTACCGATGATCCTTGCGACGACAAATGGAAGTGAGATTGTGTATGATGAATGTTGTGAGAGAATATTGTAAATGATTAGAAAAAACATACGGTAACGTCATGTTTTATTTGTACAAGCTCTGAAACTGGAACTTGGATTAAAGATTCAACTTCTTTTATGAAAAGTACAAATGTGATTCACGTCGTGTCATTCTTGATGCTGATTTGTAGTTTTTACCTATTTATGGAGCAATGTACTTTAATAGAAAATGTTAAAATGAAATGTAAAATAAAATTTAGTTGTAATAATATAATACATAGGAGAAGGAATGAGGTCATCGGTATTGCATGTTTCATAGATGAATAAATTGCAATGGTATATGAGTTTCTTGTTGCAATGGTTGTAGTTTTAAGGAACATTGATGATGCAAGTGTGAAAATCGGTAAAGTTTACAAAATCTCTGGATTTGGAGGGGACGGTAGTTTTTACAGAAAAAATCTCCTACATTTTCTGCCTAAAAATTTGCCAAGCTTCTTAATGCTCTCTTGTGAAGATTAGATGCTTGTCATGATCCTCCATAAAAAATATCTTCTAGTTAAAATAATAATAATAACTAAATATCAAACTTTATTTCATAACAATAATAATTAAAGATTGGCCTTTATTTCATTTTTATTCCTCGCACAATCAATTTGACATTCAAAGACCATCTATAAAATGTAATTTTTTTAGGACCCTTGTTCAAAAGTAAGTAAAATTATAAGCGACAATGGTTTTTTCATTAATCTTTTATCAACAAAGGTCTACCGATTAAAAAGAAGAAAAAAATGACTATCTCAAATGTTATTAAATAAATGAATTTAACTCCAACAAACAAACAGAAAGAAGAAATATGTAGCGGCAACTTCACATATGCTAATAAAATATGTAGATGAACAAACTGGTATTCACATTATCACAAGTATTAACCAAAATAGTTCACACCATATAGAATAAAAATACTATTCACCCTCTTTCAAAGGCTAAACAACCACCATTGTCTTACCATTTTAGCCCTCATTGCTGATTTGGCAACACCATGGCTTGAAAGAGTAACTAAAAAAGGTAAATAAATATAAAGAAACAAATTGTTTAGTTTGATAGATCATAACACTCTAGCACCACCATTATAAAATTAATTAGGCATTGTAACATTCAAATTGTGGATAAAAAATGATATATTATTAAATGGAGATAAGTGTCCGAACTAAGGTGGCCAAGAAATTGGGGATGAGCTCATGCGCTATGAAGGCAATCCGAGAATTATTCTTGAAACCTCAAAGATCGTTTAGTGTCGATGAAATATTTCTCTATTCAAAATATATCATCACTCCCTCATCGGTTCGAACTACGATAAATTTTGTAAATGGCTTATCGCTAGCGAAAAAGGTTGGCCCACCAATTGTAATATCTCATTAATCGGGCCAACTTCTGATGGGTATTGACACCGACTTGAGGTATTTCACATTTGTTGTGTTCTAAAGATGGGATCGACTGTCTTTGTGTCTCTTGTGTGACCGAAAAAAACCCACGAGGCTGATTGGAAATTCAGCGAAATCAAAATTTCATATAAGCCCTGAAATTATTAGAACTTAAACTCTATCCATAAAGCCTAAATAGTTCCAAAGATGGGATATTATATCGACGTCAGAGGGTTGGAGTTTAATTATGGTGATTCTCTTGGTGACCCGAACCCGGTGAGCAAAAACAGGTTGAACCAGGATCGAGGGTGTACGTAATTTGGAATACCCACATTTATCACTAAAAAGCTTAACATAAGCTTGGTTGTTATTTTTAGTAGCTATGCATGAATATATAACATAGTTTTCTCTAAACCACACCTCCATTCTAAAAACCAACTTCAACCCAATTTTAAGTCATCTGCAACGTAAAAAATACAATATCATTTGTCAATTATAAAAAGTAATCATTTGGTATTCAAATTCAAATATATTGATGTTGTTACCCGTGGGAAGGTGAAACACAAAGTCTTAGTATGCAAGCGAGATTGGTGTAAATAGGGAGCAGTTTAAGGGTATCTGTAGAATTTCTTGAGAGATTATTTCCACACGTAATGGTTTTGATACATCCCCACAACATCTTCACTATTTCTCGCTCTTGATTGTTGACGCGACTAAGAATGTGTCTCAGAAGTGCGTATTCTCTAGGCTCAAGTGCAAGCATGCCTCTCAAGTAATAATCCGATAAGTCGGGTATCGATCCTCAGGAAAATAGGACAACAAGGTTGTGACGACGTTGGACAGACGAAGGAATCAAAACTCTGACTCTAAAGAAAAATAAAAGATGATTGGTTTTTAGGAATTGGCTACAACTAAATGCAATTTTTGGAAATAATGAAAGAAATGCAACTACTCTAAATTACCCAAAATACCAACGATGAATGATTTAAAACCCAAACTATATGATGAAGAAAGAAGGACGATAATACAATCCCTCAACCCTAGTGTATTGATGGTATAAAATTAATCGTAAATTTAAATGATTAATTAGACCCATAATTTAGTACTCCCAAGAATTACATATATGAGGTTCAAGACCGCATCATACTTAATCATAGGGCGAGTAAATCGGTATTGCGATAGTCACATTCGAATTGCATTATGAAGCATATCGATTACCCTGACGCAAACGAGATCCAAAGATCTACAATTGTCGCATTTTTACGCAATATGGTCGTAATAAATCATTAAATTTAGAGGAATAATTTTATACACATGCATCTACCACATCTGGTTGAGTTCATGCATCCCGACCATTTAAAATCTAGCCTAACATGATGAAATTAATGAAAACGATTGTTGAATTGCAAGAAATCATGATTAAACTAAGGGAGAATTGAAGAATGATGTAGAAGGAAGATTAGACAGAAGAAAGTAATCAACTAACTTACCAAAGCACTAAAAGCATCAACTAAAATTACATGTAATCACAGAAATCTGAACAAACTTCAATCTTGGAATTAAAATTGCAATAAATCTTCAAACTAGAGTTTTAACTATAAAGGGAAAAATTAGATGATTTTTTCGCCCCTTAAAATGATAATAAATCGGTTTTAAATACCCTATAAGACTCCAATATCTTTAGCTTCACCAAGACTCTCCATTGGAGGAATAGTAAAAAAACAAAACTGCGACAGTCAGACCGGTCTGGTCCTCCTTTGGTTCGGTTCGGCTTGGATCTGAATCGGTTCTTTTCTTTTCTGACTGGATCCATTTGATACGGATCGGTTCGTTTAATTTTTATCAACTTCATTCCGTCTTCGGTCTGGGGTTCACTGGAACTTTGCATTTCGGATCGGTCTAATCCGGATCGGTCTATTTTTTCTTTAACTTTTTCTTCTATCTTTGACTTCTCATAACTTTCACACCGGGACTCCAATTGAGATACCGTTTTTTCCTAAGAACTTGTAACCTTAATATCTTCAACTTTTATTTAGATGCCTCATCCAAATTCCTGGTAAAAATTACAACTTTGCCCTTTTGACTTTCCTTCTATTCTTTCTCTATTCTTCTAGTTTCTTTCTTTCTTTATTGACATCAAAATCCTGTAAAATTAGTACGCAATACCAAAAACTCGGGGTACTCGTTAGAATAAGTCAGTAGCAAGATTATGAGATAAAATAAAATCGATTACGTTGTCCGAGGTGCTAAAATTAACTAAATTAATGGGATAAATTTGGAAGAATTTATGCCTAATCGACCCCCCCTAACTTAAAACTTTGCGCATCCCGAGTAATGTAAAAGAATCCTAGCAAGGCTCAACTCTTGAAAATCATTTTATTGGGATAGAATACCTTTTTCGCAGGCAATCGATTGCATTTAGCGTATACAACAAGCCTTTAAACCCCTAGGTTACCCTAGTAGGACGAGTTGTGTCTCGTGAGAGGTTGCATAGAATATACCCACAAAATTCGACTCAAAGAAACTTCAAAATATGCAAAAATTGTATAATTCAACTTTCCTAGAAAATAATCATCATCAAGTCATGTTCAAGAGTCTCAAATCATAGTGCGTGTGTGTGAAGCCGGAAAATTTAACTGCGGATTTCCATCGATTAACCATTACGTTACTTATTCAAAAATTTGCTTTGATTTCAAAATCTCACATGATGCTCTCACAAATGAATTACTCGAAATGTGGATATTTTCTCTCGATATCCGTGATTTATAAGAGTAAATGTAATGGAACCAATTTCACGCACATAAGTAGAAATACGGAAATTTTATAGTGATTGGATGTCATCAACGGAATACGGTTTCAAACATGGGAATATTGCCTCTTACACATGTTTAATCTCTTTTCTTATCTTTTTGTGCTTTAACTCTCCACGCGGTAACTAATTTCGCAATTTGGACTCGGTTAGGACTTTTACGGGTAAACGGTGTATTGGGTAAAATTGAAAAAGGTTAAGAATTTTGGAATTTGAAAATTTTGCTTATGACGTCCGTTAGTGCTTTTTCGGGCTTTTTCTCATTTTCCTTTTCTTTTTCTATTTTTTTCTATTTTTCCCTCTTTCCTTTTCTTGCTATTTTTGTTGAGCATAGATATTTTTTCTTTCCCCTTCTTATGCACTTTTCGTAATTTAATGAATATTCCATTTTCACAATTCCGGGCTACTTGGGTTTTTCGGGTTACCAAACGAAAGGATAAATTTTATTCGCCTCAATTAGGTTATCAGGGGGATAATTTTTCACAACTTTTTATGGCTAATATTTTTGGGTAACAAACGATGGCCTACTTCATTGTCCAAATGCGAGTTGTTTTAGCATATGCGTCTCGAGATTAATTTAGTTTAGAGATATTTTAGTGCGCATTATTTAAGGCAATATCACACACATTTTTCATAACCGATCAAAATGAAAGGGTTGAGATCCTTGACGACTTATTAAGCGCTAAAAAGAACTTTTAGTTAACAATTAACTCAGATTGATTTATAAATTCAAAAAGATCGATAGACTCGAAATCTCACCGTGTTTTGTTAATCTCCACACTTATTCGTTAAGCCGTCAATTTTCGCACAATTTCCATCTTTGGTCAATTTCGGCTTAGTGCATTGGGTTTTTACAATTTGAGATTTTAAACCGACTTTTAATGATATTTTTGAAAATTTTTATTTCCAATTTTTATTTATTTTGAAGAAAAATATTTTTGGATTTTTCAAAATTTTAAGATTTTTTTGAGATTTTTGGGCATTTTTGAACATTTGTGAAGTTTTAGAAAAACGCACTTGTGACCCCCCCTAACTTAGACTTTTGCATTGTCCTCAAGCAAAGAGGACTAAAATCTAACTCAAAGCGAAAGAAAAGTGCGGAAAAATAAAACAAACAAATATTTCAAATGCATAAAGACACTAAATGACCCTAACACATGACTCAATAATACAATAAAAATCACCCCATACGCGTCGGGGGTTCGACGACCTCTCATCTATCCACAAACTCACCCCACCCCACCCCACTCACAGGGTTCGGTGCTCTCCTCGTCTCTCCCTTCTTCATATCATAAACCAATAATTGGAACAAGTTGGGACCTCGCCCATAGATAAGGGAAAGATCGAGAGACGCATCATGACTACTTGGAAAGGGATCCTTTTGATGCTTACTCAAAGCATGGCCTGCGTGAATCGATTCAGAGGGAACACCTAAGTTTCTTTTAATTTTTGGAATGCATGGGTCGGGCTCTAAGTCGGACGAAACACAACTTTTCTCCTCAATAGCCTTCGGGACTTCTAATGGTATGGGTGTATGGTCACAAAGAAGGAATTCATCGATTTTATATTTCCATTCGCTTTCTTCTAAGTGACTACAAGAGCCTAGTAGGGATTGGACTTCAATAGTAAGGCTCTCATCCATCGAACCAAATTCTTTTTCAAATTCTTCCATGCTCATGTCCCCTAACTCTCTCTCAAACTCGGTATAAGTTCCCTTGCTCTTATGAGTAGACACTAAACAGGCTTCTAATGCATCTCAAAAGAAATTTTCCTCAATGTGCTCTTCTACGATCTCATCAATTAGGCTCACCACGCGAAGATCATCTTCTTCCCCCGTATGTTGGGCTATATGGAAGATGTTAGTCTCTAAGGTCATGTTCCCAAAGGTGAGTTGCATCTGCTCATTTTGAGTATTAATAATTTCGTTAGCCGTACCTAAGAATGGGCTCCCTAGAATGATGGGAACATGATTGCTTGAGGCGAAGGAGAGTTTCGTGCCCTAAATGATAAATTCTACCGGAAAGTAGAAAGTGTCAACTTGAATGATCACGTCCTCAACTATACCTCTTAGGATCTTCATGGTTCGATCCGCTAATTGGAGAGTGATCTTTGTGGGATTAAGGTCGCCCAGGTCAAGTTGCCTATAGATGGCATAAGGGAGGATATTGACACTTGCTCCCAAGTCAAGTAAGGATTTTTCAATTTTATTTTATCCAATGATGTAATAAATGGTGGGTGCATCGGGATCTTTGAATTTGGGTAGTAGATCATTGAGTAGGATGGAACTCACGTTCTGTGCTAAAAAGACGTTTAACAACTCCTTGAGTACTTTCGCATAAGATGGAATTTGCTAATGGCATCGAGGAAAGGTATATTTAACTTTACTTGATTGAGCACGTCTAGCACTTCATCACCGGGGTTTCCTTTGTGGGAAAAAATCAACTTTTGAGGAAATAGTGCAGCGGTGGGTGGTTTCACTACTACTTCGGGCTCACTAGTGTCTTCTTTATCACTCTATTTCAAGGGGACATCTTCGGCCTCTTTCGTGCCGAGCGAAATATCCTTATCTTTGATTGCTTTATGTGGGGGAGGTGATAAATAAACGACTCTCCCACTATGTAGAGTGGTAATTGTGCTACATTGCTCATGATGGCCATGGTGTGTCGAGATAACACTAGTTTAACCTTGGAGATGTCTTTCGCCCTAGGTAGGAAACTTGCCTTTCTCTTGGATATAATCAACAATGATTGCAACTTTAAAATTCTCGCATTCATGTCGTTGATCATGCGCTCGTGCCTAGCTTTAGTTTCATTTTGGATATTGATAAATTCGTTGATCCTATCTTCGAGATTTCTCCACGGTGGAGTGATATATGCTCCTTGAGGTGGTGGTGCTTGCACATGTCCTTGCATGTATGGAGCTTGTTGAAAGTGCAGTGGTGGATGAGGGGCAACATGTGAATTAGGATTCAACGCAGCATGTTGTTGGCCATAGCTAAAACTATGATGGTTTTTCCACAAAGGGTTGCAAGAATTCTAGTGCGATGCACTAAAATTACCCTTGAATCCTCCTATACCACTTACTTGTTCTTGAAGCATAACTTTGTAGGCGAGTATAGTCGATAATTCCTCAATTGAATGACCCGCCTCACAAATTGTACACAACTTCTCGACGGGGTTTGGGATGGATCCAGTTAGTCCTCTTCCTTATACTTCAAGTAGGTTTCGCATTCCTTTCTCAATTATATCGATTCGACAGTCCGTTATAGAATTCTTTTCTACATGAAATAGGTTAGACGCCAATGGAGTGGTGGCCACTAGGCGATTTCAATTTTGAGAATTAGGTTCATATGTATCCCAAGATTAGGTAGTCTCGATGACATACCTCAAGTGAAGCTCAGCATCGTTGGCATTTAAGTCAACAAACGGACCATCGCACATGGTTTCAACGAGTTGCTAGGAATTAATGTTCAACCCATTATGGATGAAGGAAATGATTTGTGTTTTATCAAAACCATGATGGGGACACAAAGTAATTAACTCATTGAAACGCTCATAGCATCGATCGAACGACTCATTTTCTAATTGTCGAAAAGTTTGAATTTGAGCCTTGATGGAGTTCGTTCGATGTGGAGGAAAGAATTTCTTGAGAAATTTATATTGTAGCTCGTTTCATGATGAAATCGAATTTGGAGGTAAAGACCATAGCCCGGTATTAGCCTTATCCTTTAGCGAGAATGGGAAGAGTTTAAGGCGGAGCACATCTTTTGTGCAATTTTGATCACTGAGAGTCTCGCACGCCTCCTCAAATCCCATGATGTGGGCATATGGTTTTTCTGAATCCATTCCATGGTAAGTGGGAAGTATCTGGATCATCTTATTCCTAAAGCAAAATTGCCCTGCATTATACGGGAGTAAAATGCATCCCAGAGTGACAGTGCGCTCGGGATATAAGACGCCTCTAAAAGGGCGATACGGGGCTACTCCCTCACCAGCAGCTGCACTACCGTGTTGTGACATATTTCTCTCACTCAAAGGCTCTGTGTCTTCACTTCGTATGCTCGGGGCGCGCTATGAGGTGTGTCCTAAGAGGGAAATGGAGTGTTATTTGTGATTGAGTGTGACAGTGTGGGATGTGGAACCCAAAATTGTGGAGCGTTAGGAGTGTGAGGGCGATCAGGGTCATACTCAACAATTGGATTCTCTTGAATGTGGGTTGGAGTATTATGTGGAGTTGGAGTGAGTTCAAAATTTTGCATTACGGTATTATGAGAGATGGTGATGAATATTTTTGTACTTTTTCAAATTTTTATATGTTTTTGGATTTTTGCAAATTTTTGGTCAAAGTTTTAGATTGACTTGATCTAATCCTAAGTCAACCTAACTTCCCCAGCAACGGTGCTAAAAACTTGATGCGACTAAGAATGTGTCTCAAAAGTGCGTACCAAGTGCAATCCTGTTGCTCAAGTATTAATCTGATAATTCAGGTATCGATCCTCAGGGAAATAGGACAACAGGGTTGTGACGACGTTGGAGAGATGAAGGAATCCTAACTCTGACTCTAAAGAAAAAGAAAAGATGATTGGTTTTTGGGAATTGGATACAACTAAATGCAATTTTTGGAAATAATGAAAGAAATGCAACTATTCTAAATTAGCTAAAATACCAACGATGAATGATTTAAAACCTGAACTATATGATGAAGAAAGCGGGACGGGAATACAATCCCTCAACCCTAGTGTATTGATGGTATAAAACTTATCATAAATTTAAATGATTAATTAGACCCAGAATTGAGTACTCCCGGGCATCCATACTTAATCAGAGGACGAGTAAATCGGTATTGCGATAGTCACATTCGAATTGCATTATGAAGCGTCCCGATTACCTTGAAGCAAACGAGATCTAAAGATCTACAATTTTTGCATTTTTACACAATATGGTCGTAATAAATCATTAAATTTAGAGGACTAATTTTATACATATGCAACTACCACATCAGGTTGAGTTCATGCTTCCCGACCTTTTAAAATCTAGCCTAACATGATAAAATTAATGAAAACGATTATTAAATTGCAGGAAATCATGATTAAACTAAGGGGGAATTGAAGAATGATGTAGAAGGAAGATTAGATAGAATAAAGTAATCAACTAACTTACCAAAGCACTAAAAGCATCAACTAAAATTACTTGTAATCACATAAATCTGAAAAAAAAAACTTCAATCTTGGAATTAAAATCGCAATAAATCTTCAAACTAGGGTTTTAACTATAAAGGTAATAATTAGATGATTTTTTTGCCCCTTAAAATGATAATAAATCGATTTTAAATACCCTACAAGACTCCAAGAGTTTTAGCTTCACCAGGAATCGCCATTGGAGGAAGAGTAAAAAAACAAAACTGCGACTGTCGGACCGGTCCGGTCCTCCTTCGGATCCGAATCAATTATTTTCTTTTTCGACCATCTCGATTGCATACGGATCGGTTCAATTAATTTTCATCAACTTCAATCCGTCTTCGATCTGGGTTTCAGCGGAACTTTGAATTTCGAATCGGTCCGATTTTTCTTTATCTTTTTCTTCCATCTTTTAGTGCTCATAACTTTCGCACCGAGACTCCGATTGAGGTACCATTTCTTCCTAAGCACTTGTAACCTGGATATCTTCAACTTTTATTCGGATGAATCATTCGAATTCTGGGTAGAAATTACAACTTTGACCTTTTGACTTTCCTTCTTTTCTTTCTCTATTCTTCTGGTTTGTTTCTTTGTTTATTGACATCAAATAGCAGTAAAATTAATACGAAATACCAAAAACTCGGGGTACTCGTTAGAATAATTCAGTAGAAATATTATGAGATAAAATCAAATCTATTACTTTGTTCGAGGTGCTAAAAGTAACTAAATGAAAGGGATAAATTTGGTAGAATTTATGCCCAATCAATTGTCTCATTTACCAACTACCATTTCAGCTACCAAATGAATAATGAACATCAATATGTTAGTATCTTAACTAAACAAAATTAAAATATTTTTAAAAAGGAGAGTAGTAGTAGTAGTAGTAGTAGTAGTAGTAGTAGTAGTAGTAGTAGTAGTAGTAGTAGTAGTAGTAGTAGTAGTAGTAGTAGTAGTAGTAGTAGTAGTAGTAGTAGTAGTAGTGGTACCAGCATGTGATAGGTAGGAGAGTGGAGAAGCCTATAAATTAAGTCACCCAAAAGGTCAGTGTAAAGAGAGAGTTCTCCACTTGGGCCAACCTCACACCTAATAATGTGTGTTAGGATTATATATGTTCTAAAGATAGGATACGACTCACTATTTCACATTTGGTATATTCTCTTTGAAATCTTGAAAGAGAACTTTGAATCTTCTGTAAAAAGGAATATTTTTTTTCATTGAGACATAAAAAGAAATAATCTAAACGAAAAACTATTTTTGAGCTTCTCTCCATACTACCAATTTCAAGATCTTCAGAAAAGATATTATAAATAATGAAACCCTAAAGTTGAACCTTAATGAATTGGGAGATGGATGGTTGTGTCACTTCACATGGATTCATAGAGAATATAATATATAATAATGGAAGAGGAAAAGAGAGTTGTGTTAGGAGAGAGCGATTCATTTTCTCTCACATTTTAATGGCTCATGTGGAGGATATTTGAATGGCAACTGATGTGGAAGCTTCCTCCTATTAGGTAAGTCAGCCTAGATGATGTTGCCCAGATTATAGCAGAATTATTCGGGCAAACCAATAACATTTGTAGTATCACCGAGTCACTTAACGTTTTGAAGCTACAAGGGAGATTGGTCCCTTCAACCATACATATCCCCACAGAATGGGAAGACCGGTATGAAGAAGCCATTGAAGTTGTGGAATGCATGAAATTTATATGGAAGGACATAATTGTTGCCACCGGATGGGGGGAAGAATTCGAAGATTCGAGTGAAGAACAAGCTTCAGGAAAAACTGGCTTAGTAGCCGACATATGTGGGATGATATCATTTGAAGAACTCCTCGGAGAAATAAATAGGATGACAGAACAACCCGAGATTGACAAGGAAATGGGATTCGTGTTCTTCCCTTCTTCAGTAAATCACATGACAAGAGACTGCTCCAACATTCGAATGACATTACCAATGAGGTGTTCAAACGAGATGTCAGTACGAGAGGGGAATGGACCAAATTGAAATCATCATAATTTGAACCTCGCTCGAATGACCTCTGATTTTCTAGAATTAATATTTAAATCACAAAAACTTCTATTTGACAAGAATGAAGGCTACGATAATGATTAAATCTCAGTATACATTTATAAATACAATTTTTTACAAGGGAAAAGGTAAAATCAAGGGCACGGGTATTACATGGGTGTCATTCCCAACCAGTCGACAAATGCCTCTTCCACTTTAATTCCCAATCCAAAAACCTTCTTTTGAATTTTATATTCTAAACAACTGGAGTCCGAACCATCATCATATTTTCTTATAGCAGCACCTCCTTACCCTAATCCCTAGGAATAGTTCCTCCATAGATCCATACTTACCCCATTTATCTTTCCGGAATCTAATCTTATTACCACTCCATAGGCGAAATTTCATGCATTTTGTGAACCCACCCACCCCTTCGATATATAATTCCACAACCCCACCCTATGATCAAAGTTCCCCCCTCTCGGTCCCCATCGAATATGAGAAAATCCACCCTTATCCCCCCTACTTTCATTCACAACCTATTGTCCTAGGGAGCAAATCTCCATAACTATTTTCCAAATAATGCTATGTTAAAATACTATCAATTATGCACTCCCGTACCCCCTTCCTTAATTGTCTTGAAAATATCCATAATCTTACACAAATTAACGCATTCGTTAATATTTAAAACTATCTTCATTACCCCTCCACAAAATTCACATCGCCTTCTCCATAATCTTAGGCACTGAACAAGGTATAGGAAAATTTGACAAGATGTAGTTAGAAAACTCTACAAAGTCTTTTTAATCAAGGTTAACCTCCCAATTTTGATAAATAACAATTCCTCAAACCCCCAACCTTCTTTTTACCCTGAACAAAATCAGATCCCATATAGATTTAGTCTTGAAAGTATCTTCTAATGGTAATCCAAGATATGATGAAGGGAACGAGCCAACCCGGGACCCTGACAACTATGCATGAAGACCCACGTTCTCTCCTTCCCTTATCAGAATCATTCACATTTAATGACATTAATATATAGACCCAAAACTGCCTAAAAACGTCTCAACGTCAAATTTAATGATCTCACATGACCCTCGTTCGCTTTGCAATATCATCCGTAAAAAAAGTGGGATATTCTAACATGAAATGCGTCAAATGACCAATTATAGATCTACTAGTCAACCCCACCTCTATAACACGACCCAACATCCAGCTAAAATCTTTCCTAACTAAGATGAAATGAAAGGGAGACATTGGATCTTCTACCGGAGTCCGCTTGAGCTAGAGAAAACCCCTTCAAAACCCCATTAATCAAAACAAAGAATTTCACAGATGAAATGCAACACTTTATCCATTGACACCACTTCTCTATAAAACCCATCCTCTCCTATTGAAAAACTGTTACTAAATTCGTTTAATAAAAGATTAAACTATTTAAGTAACCCCGAACAGTTTTTTGAAGAAACAATTTTCTAGAAATCAAATCAGTTTAATTACAAGAAATGTTTAAAACTTTGGACGAGATCAGTTCAAGATTTTTTTAATTAGTTTTGAAAAACAAAACTAAAATAGTTTTAAATCAGCACACTTATCAGAATGAGATGAGGAGATGTAGAAAGATTAATGACAAGATATTTTTAACGTGGTAAAACCTCAACTAACTGAGGAAACATCCACGACTCCCTCTTCGGAGTAAAAAGAAAAATCCACTAAAAAAATATAACAGTTACAAACTATATAACATACATGCACACAAATCAGACCTATACAAGTTTGTGAATGTACCCACTGGTGTCCTTATAACTTTTCTGCAGTTCTGATTGTTGATGTTGTTCTCCCAGTTTTCTAACCTCACTTTGTTCCAGTCTTTAGGTAGACTTTTGTATCAAGATCTTATTACCAACACTTTCAGTGTTGTTGTGTATAAGTGTTTGTGATGGTGATCTAACACATGAATGCACACAGTCACGCTTATTATTACAAACAGTCCTAACAAATTACAAATCAGATCTATATGTCGTGATTTTCAATTTCTCTCTTCTTAGGAAACTTTGAACCTTGTTTGACCTTTAAGACTGACCCAGAATCCACTGTTATCTTACTCAGAATACGTATTAAGATCTTAATCAATTTCAAGGTTTTGAAAAGATTTTTGAAATTGAAAATCGCCAAGTGTGATTCCAACTAGGTCAAAGTTCTTGTTTCAAAAGAACTAGAAATAGAAAACGTTATTGTTGATTTTGAGTATGAAAACATTTACAGAAAAAGAATCAACAACAAATTTCTCAAGATGAGAAACAATAAATGCAGATCTAGGTGTAATGTAACATAAAATTCTCAGATCTAAAATTTCTATAAAACAGAAACGCGGATCTAGCTTAATGCTTAAGTTGGAAACAAGATCTTAAAACTAAGAGGTTACAGCACGAAACCACTAAAAATCACTCTAAAAACTCTCAAACACTCAATGTTGTGTTTGGTATAAAACTAGTTTTGATAAAAAAGGATTAAGGTTAGAAAAAGGTTTGGACGAACTAGGTTTAGGGTTTCTAACTCTCTCTTCTCTCTCTAAATGACGAAGGGGTAAAAAAATATCCAAATGGCTGAGAGGAACCCTCTTTTTATAGGAGGGTGAGAAGGATCCTTAAGGTAGAGGCAAATCAAGGGCTCAGATTAACTCAATCTATCTTGACTTTCATCCAACGGTTAAAGGTAGGCGGTTGGTTATAAGGTTTGTGATTGGATAATAAGGGTTCACGACGATTGGGACAGGGACGCATGCAGATCGTCAATTAACTCAATCTAAGGGCTAATAAAACAAGTTAATTTACTCTCTTAAAAGAAACACACATACATCCAATAGGGAAGCAACAGGTGTAAGGCAAACATCGGATATCAAACGCGCGTCTAAACTTAATTGCATGGACACCCTGACTTTTCTAGCACTTTCGGTTCCTACCCAAGGTAACATTCCAGGGAAAAAACCAATAACCATAATTAGAAATTGACCCCCAAAACCTTTAAATCCAATTATTAATTAATGAAATAATTGTTTTAAAATCATTATAAATTCCGAAAAAATTATAAAAGAAATTGTTTTAAGGGAAATTAGCACACACAACACACATACAAATAATTTAATCAATTTTTGAATAATGTATGCAGTTCTATAGTGTGTGTGAGTGATAGTGAATATACCTTGATCAATCAAACAAGAGGAATGAATTGTATTGAAGGTTCTGAGGCTCTTTGGTATCTAGGATGGGGACTCAATTTTGTCTCTATTTACAAAATAGATGAGTACTTATACAATGTAGACTCAAGTAAGTCAAGAGTATAAGGTGCTTCAATCTACCCCTTTGGAAATATGAGACAAAATCTCCTTTGAGTGAACTTGGACTCGTAGGGAAACAAAAAGAAAAGGAAAAATGTATTCCTATACAAAAATTCTATCTACCCATTTCCTAGAACAAAAAATTACATAGCTGAACTAAATACAATTTAATACCCTATTACAACTGTTGAAAATAACTGAGAATAACTGTATAGAATCCTGTTGATAATCACTAAGATCAAGCTCTTTAGAATATGTACAATATAAATGAATTCTTATAAGACTCAAATTTCTCCCCCGTTTTGTCTAAAATGGACAAAGGGAAAAATTAGGTAAATCCAAGAGTTTATTCAGCACAAACCATTCTAATTGATTTACGCAAGGAAATAAAACTATTATAATCCAAAGATTTGGTAAACATATCTGCGAGTTGCAAATCAATAGGAAGATAATTATTTTTTAATTCCTTAGTCTCAACTAATTCACAAATAAAGTGATGCCTTATTTTTATGTGTTTTGTTCGCAAGTGTTGAACATGATTTTTAGAGATATTGATCGCGCTTTGATTATCACAATAGAGATGTAATTGTTCCTCTTTAATACCATAATCAATTAGCATTTCCTTAAGCCAAAGTAATTGAGCACACCCACTGCCAACGGCTATGTATTCAGATTCAATAGTGGATAAAGAAGTGCATTTTTGTTTCTTACTACTCCAACCTACCAAGTTATTACCAATATAGTAACATGCGCCTGATGTGCTCTTACTATCATCAGTACATCCTGCCCAATCGGCATCAGTGTATCCTATTATAGTTCTAGGAGTATCATTGATGTACCATAGTCCTAAATTTAGAGTGCCTTTAATGTACTTGATAATTCTTTTAACACAAGTTAAATGGCTCTCTTTATGATTGTTCTGGTAACGAGCACAAACGCAAACAGTGTACATAATATCAGGACACGAGGCAGTAAGATATAGTAAAGTTCCAATCATACTACGATAAAGGGTTGGATCTATGGATTTCCCAGTTTCATCTTTAGACAGTTTGACCGTAGTACTCATGGGAGATTTAGCATCTTTTGCACTCTCAAGGCCGAATTTTTTAATAATCTCTAATGTGCATTTGGATTGCGAAATGAATAATCCTTCTGCATTTTCTTTGACTTGATGTCCTAAGAAAAATTGCAACTCCCCGATGAGAGACATTTGAAATTCTTTATGCATAATTTTAGAAAAATATTTAACTTCATTAGGGGAGGTTGATCCAAAGATGATATCGTCAACATATAATTGATCTATAATAATATGTTTGTCAAAATGTTTTACAAAAAGGGTTTGATCATTTCCACCTCTCTTAAAACCTTTGTCTAAGAGAAAGTAAGAAAGGCGCTCACACCAGGATCTTGGGGCTTGTTTTAGGCCATATAAAGCCTTTTTAATACGAAAGACATGATTTGGATATTTAGGGTCAATGAAACTTTTTGGTTGTTCTACATAGGTCTCCTCAGTCAAAATTCCATTAAGGAAGGCAGATTTGTCATCCATTTGGTAAAGCATAAAATGTAAGTAGCAAGCTATGGAAAAGAGAAGAAGAATAGATTCTAATCGAGTAACAAGAGCAAAAGTCTCGTTAAAATCTATTCCCTATATTTGAGAGTATCCTTGAGCAACTAATCTTGTTTTGTTTGTAATTACTATCCCACTTTCATCAGATTTATTTTTAAATATCCAACGTGTGCCAATAGCCTTTTTGTGATCAGGCCTAGGTACAAGATACCAAACATCATCAATGATGAATTGAAGAAGTTCTTATCGCATTGCAGAAATCCAATGAGGATCATTTAATGCATCATTAACATTCTTTGGTTCCACAAGGGAAATAAAACATGCATAATGAGAAAAGTTTCTTAATTGAGATCTTGTACGCATAGGTTCACTAGGGTTACCAATAACGTTATCTATGGGATAGTCTTTAGCAACCCAATTAGGTACTTCCGGTGTCTCAATTGGTAAAGAATCATCTATTTCTGGAGAGTCATTTTCTAAACTATTTTCAGACTCTACCACAATAGTTGGTTCTCCAGTCTTACTCTCTACAGTAGTGTCACTCACAATAACATTTATGGATTCCATTAAGGTCTTAGTGCGAAGATTATAGACACGGTATGCTCTACTATTAGGAGAGTATCGTAAAAAGTTGGCTTTATCTCCTCGAGTCTCAAATTTGGATAAGTGTTCTCTATCTTTGCAGACATAACACGTACTACCAAAGGTTCTAAGGTACTTAAGATTGGGCTTCTTCCCATACCAAAGTTCATAAGGAGTTTGTTTATAATTCTTTCTAAGATAGACCCTATTAATAATTGACACGAAATATGAATGGCTTCTACCCAAAAATACTTAGGTAAAGCCTTAGCATGAATCATAACACGTGTCATATCTTGAAGGGTACGATTCTTTCTCTCAGCTATACCGTTCTGTTGAGGAATCTTAGGAGCACTAAATTCATGTTTGTAACCATTATAGTCACAATACTCTATAACACATGTATCCAAGAACTCTCTACCTCCATCACTACGAATCCTATTTACCTAAGAGTCTTTCTCATTTTTAATTCGAAGTAAAATCTTCAAAAAGGTTTGAAATGTGTCAGACTTTTGTTTTAAGAAAGCTACCCAAGTAAATCTGGTGAAGTCATCAACCATAACAAGAATATAACTGTGTCCACAGAGACTAACAGTTCGAGAAGGACCCATAAGGTCCATATGGATGATCTCCAAGGGTTTAGAGGTAAGAATATCTTTGACTTTATTATGAGGATCCTTAATAATTTTTCCTTCTTGACAAGAACCACAGACAATGTTAGAAATAGGTTTGATCTTAGGAATCCCTCTAACTATTTCTTGAGACGACAGTCTACTAAGATTTTCATAATTTATGTGACCCATATGATTATGCCATATCTCATTGTCATCCATTATGGCAATGTTACAGACCTAGGCACTATTTTGAATAGTATAACAATTGTCCGGAGTCTTGAGTCCTGTAATAATGCACTCACCTTTTTCATTTAAAAATTTAGAATTATTCTTTGAAAAGGTGACAGTATGATTTGAGTTACAAAATTGCGAGAGACTAAGTAGGTTTGCCTTAAGACCTTTTACTAGAAGAAAATTTTCAAGTAAAGGTAATCCTTCTTCTTGGAGTGTTCTTTTACCAAAGATTTGAGATGATACACCATCACCAAAAATAACTTTTCCTCCAGCAAAGCTGGTTTTGTTTAAAAGTTTAGTATCATCCCTAATCATGTGTTTTGAACATCCAGAGTCTAAATACCAACCAGATGGAGTGTGTTCAGCTTTTAAAGAAGTAATAACAATATTACATTTCATCTGGGGTAATAACTCATCTTTTCTAATGCAAACAACTTTTGTTTTCATTTTGCGCTTATTTTCTCTTAATTAATAAAATTTGCGAGCACTAGATTTTTGTTGAAAAATGTTTTGCACATGAGGCTGAATTTTATGGAAAGTATGAGCATTTGGTTTAGAAAAGTGTCTTAAAATCCTTCTTGGAAATGATCTTTTAGGTTTAGTCTTTCTCCTTCTATAGTTAGAGTTTTTATCTGGTTATCTAGGAAGAACATAATAATTATGGCTTCTCCTAGAATAGTTAAAGTTTTTGTACACAGGAGTAATAGAGACGGGTTTGACTAAACGCCTAGAGTAGCATCCTTCAAAGGAATGACCATATAACTCACAGTAAGAGAAAAACAAGTTACTCGAAGTTGGTATCTCTTTAGGAAAGTCGCTAAGCATAGGCTTGATGAATTTTTGAGGTTGAACCTTATTCCTAGGGAGTACAGTTTGAAAGACCGAATCACTCTTCCTAACAGGGGGCAGACATATTTAGTCTTAGGTGGACTTTCACACTTAGAGAAACTTTATTCCTCAATATCAAACTTATATTGGTTTTTGTCAAACTCATTTTTCAGAGAATGAAAGTCTGGACAAGTTTCTATAGGTATTTTGCCTCCTGACACAAACTTTATTGGTTCAAGGATTTTAGTTTGAGTCTTCAAATAGGGGCACAATCCTATTCCAGTTCGATCATCAGAATTGGTTATGGAATCAACAACAAATCCATCAAAATAGTTTGAGTTATTTTCAAATTTAGCAATTTTTTTTTTTAAACTGTTGCTGTCTTTTCTTTTGATTGTTCCAATTCTAATAATGTCCCTTTATATTTTTTTCTCCAGGGTTTCATTTTCTTCGATCAAATTCTTTAACTTCATTTTCATGAGTTAGACATTGGGTATTATACTCTTCAGCGTTAAGTTTAACCATCAGACTTAGGTCTTGTAATTTCTTAGTGAGATATTTCACCATCTTTTCTAGTCTAGTTCTTTTCTTGAGAGTTTTCGCGTAAAGTATGTGAATGTTAGGGAGGTCTTCAGTGTTTGAGTCACTAAGTGCAGTGTGTGAAGTGACCCCTAAGGATTCATTTCTTGAACTCACGCACCCATGAACATCGTCATTATGTCATTCCCTTTGACTCACACACCCCGTGGTAGAACTAGAAATATTCTCAGAAATTAACGCATCTAAACCAGTAGTAGTAGAATTCACAACAGCAGGAGTAGAGTTACTATCATTATTCTCATACATAGGCATATCATCATTGTATATAATCTTAGCAAAGAAGGACATGCAAGTATCAAAACCATCAGATAATTCAGGTTCCTCATTCTCAGAATCACTTGAATCATCTCATGTTTTGCAAATGTTGGCCCTAGTATGTTTATTAGCAGTGTTTAGTTTTACTCTAGTGTCTTGTGCTATGTGTCCTAATTTTCCACATCTAAAGCACTCAATGTTCTTAAAGTCTTTGTTGGGTCTCATGTCCTTGTGGTGTTTATCTTGACCTTTCTCATGAGGTTTTTCATTAGACCGAATTGGATAATTTGGCTTGCCTTGTCTATTTGCCAATTTATTTATAAATTTGACAATTTTCTTAATTTTTTTTGACATAAAGGCAATTTGATTATCCAAACTATCTATATCACATTCCTCATCAGAATCATTAGTGGAAATAGTAAACTCAAGTATCATCAACTTAGAGGAAAAACTCAAGTTGGAACTAGTCTGTTTCATATGGGACTGGGTCATTTGTTTATTAAATTCTAATTCCATTTCTACAATTCAAAGTTTACTACTAAGTAATTCAGGAGTGAGATTTTGATCACACATTTCCTCAATAGCATATATTTTATTATCAAATTTTTGTGGCAATGACCTTAGAATTTTAGATACAATTTCATGTATGTCATATGTTATCCCATTAGCATGCAATTTTGTCACGATGTCACTTAATTTCATGTAAAAGTCATCAAGGGTTTCAAAATCTAACATAATTAGGGAATTATACTATTCAACAAGCATTTGAGTTTTAGCAGCCTTGACTCTAGTGTCACCTTCATGTGAAGTTATTAGTGTATCCCAAGCTTCCTTAAAAGTGGAACAAGATGAGATCCTTTTGAACTCGTGTTCATTTATGGGCATAAAGATGGCATTCTTACCTTTGTTATTTTTTCGAGAAGTTTGCTTCTATTCTTGTGTGAACTCACTTAATGCCTTCATAACCCTCCCATTACTTCCTTCAGTGGTTGGTTTCGTAGGATTAGTGTAACAATTTTCAACAATATCCTAGACATCATCTCCCAAGGTTCCTTGTATGAAAGCAACCATTCTTACCTTCCATTAAGCAAAGTTGTTTTCATCAAAGAGTGGGGGTATGGTCAAGTTATCAAATCTTTCATTTTTCTCGTCAATTATTTTGATTTTAAGAAAACAATTTCAGAAACACAAGATCTTTTAAAAATATTTCCAAAGCTCTAATACCAACTGAAAAACTGTTACATAAGCCATTTAATACAAGATTAAACTATTTAAGTAACTCCGAACTAATTTTTGAAGAAAGTCTTTTATATAAATCAAATAAGTTTAATCACAAGAAGTGTTTAAAATTTTGCATGAGATTTGTTCAAGATTTGTTAACTAGTTTTCAAAAAAAAAACTAAAATAGTTTTAAATCAGCACACTTATCAGAATGAGATGAGGAGATGTAGAAAGATTAATGACAAGAGATTTTTAATGTGGTAAAACCTCAACCAACTGAGGAAACATCCACGACTCCCTCTATGGAGTAAAAAGAAAAATCCACTAAAACAAATATGACAGTTACAAACTATATAACACACATGCACACAAATCAGACCTATACCAGTTTAGGAATGTACCCAGTGGTGTCCTTATAACTTTTTTGCAGTTATAATTGTTGATGTTGTTCCCCTAGTTTTCTAAATTCACTTTGTTCCAGTCTTTACGTCGACTCTTGTATCAAGATCTTATTACCAACACTTTTAGTGTTGTTGTGTGCGAGTGTTTGTGATGGTGATCTAACACATGCATCCACACACGCATGCTTATTTTTACAAAAAGTCCTAACAAATTACAAATCAGAACTATATGTCGTGATTTTCAGTTTCTCTCTTCTTAGAAAACTTTGAACCTTATTTGACCTTTAATATTAACCCAAAATCCACGACTATCTTGCTTAGAAGACGTATCAAGATCTTAATCAATTTCAGGGTTTTAAAAAGATTTTTGAAATTGAAAACCACCAAGTGTGATTCCAAGTAGGTGAAAGGTCTTTTTTCAAAAAAACTAGAAACAAAAAACGTTATTGTTGATTTTGAGTATGAAAACATTTATAGAACAATATTCAATAATAAATTTATCAAGACGAGAAACAATAAATGCAGATGTTGATACCAAAATTAATATGCTGATATGGACGAATAATACGAAAAGACGTATCAATCTATGTGGCACAATAGCAACGAGGAAGTTCATTTCCCTGACCAACTCATGTTCTCTCCGAGCAACAAGGATACACCGAGGAGCTCTAGCACTCCGAGGAACTCCAGTGCTCCGAGGAACTCTTGAGTAACGAGCAACTAAGGCGGTCCGAGCAGCATCTCGGCCCCAGCATTGATTTCCAGATAATCAACAGTTCAACTATTCATTTAATGCTTATTATCTTGACGCACACGCTGCATTAAATGTATTACCCTTCATATGTCTATCATTTAATGTAACACCCTTTCATGTACAGCCTAAAGGCTATAAATACCTTGTATCACCCTCATTCAAGGGGATCGGAAATTCTGGGTAGAACTTGTAATCAAGAATTCCCAAAACACTCAACAATAACATAACAGTGGACGTAGGCCATTCTTATAAGGCTGAACCACTTTAAAAATCTTTGTCTCATTTTATTTATCTGTGATTGAATAATTAGAGCGATCTAATTTTTTACATCAACAGATTTGCGCCGTCTGTGGGAATCGATTGTTATTATCGTTTTTTACCAAAAATCATTCATCATCAATGGTGGATAATCCAGAATCTAGCAATCGAAACGCTGGACATGCTGGAAATACTCCAAATCCCTCTGCACCTCCAGATCTTGCCGGGATTATGACGAATATGGCTCAAGGACAAACCGCCATGCAAGAAACAATGAGGCAACTCATACAAACCCTTCATGGCGGTGCACCTGCACGTTCAGGACAGCGAAGTGGTCAGAGGCAAACTTATTTACTTTCTTCACGATCCAGGCGTACTGAGTCATATCGTAATGAGGAGTCTGATGATTTCTCTTATCAACCTGGGCGAACTTCGTCAATAAGGGCTACAGATACTGATCAACGTATCACTCTCTCTCCAGAAAGACCCAGTGCCTTAGAAAGACTGAGTATGGTGTCTCCTTTCAATCGATTAGGCCCTAGGAGGAATAGGAGTCCACCTAAGACCATGTCGAGGAGTTTTTGGCAACCATCAGATCTAAGAGAAGGATCAACATAATCACGACCAGTTGCTCGTTAAGATAGATCTCAGGAGGCTACTTCATAACGATCTGTTGCTCGAACCAATAGGCCCGAGGAAGGAAATGAAGCGTGGAAAGGATCCCTTCAGCGGTTGGAGGATAGATTTGGAGAAATGGCTAATGCGAAGAATCCCCTACAACGAACTTTTGTTCAAAGGACACCTTTTGTCCAGGCCATTGTGAATTTTCCTACACTGTCAAAGTTTAAGGCACCAGTAGTGACCCCCAAATATGATGGAAAGAAAAATGCTGTTCTTCATATAGAACAATATCAAGTTACCGCCGATATCTATGCTGTCCCTAACGAGATGAGATGCAGAGAATTCTCAGGAACTCTTACTGGAGCTGCCCAGATATGGTACAACAATCTTCCTTGGGGTAAGATTTCAACTTTTTTTCAGTTGGTCGAGTTGTTCATCGGCAATTTCTGTTTTGGAGCAAAGCCAGTAAAACGAGTAGCACACTTGTTAAGTGTTAGACAAAAATCTGGTGAGAGTACTAGAGATTACATAACTCGTTTCAATAACGAGAAGTTGGAAGTCATAGATTACGAGGAGAAGACATCAATCACCGCCTTGATGAGTGGGTTGTTGCCTAATAAGTTGTATTACACTTTGACGAAAGATCCACCTAAAACTATGTCAGAATTGATGGCGAATGCGGCCAAAATCATGAATGCCGAGGAAGCTATGGCTGCAAAGAAGAATATAGATAAAGACACCAAGGTGGAAGTCGACAAGTCTAAAAATAAAGAGCATAAGGGTAATGGCGGTGACAAGCGTTCCAGAAATAATAAGTCATCATGGGAAGTCCTGAAAAATTTCGATAATTTTACTCCCTTGAAAATGGGTATTAATCATGTCTTGGAAGAAATCAAGAATAGCGAGGAGGTAAAGTGGCCGAAGAAACTGAGGTCAGATCCTGATGCGAGGAACAGGGATAAATATTGTGAGTTCCACAAAGATCATGGCCATATGACTAAAAATTTCATAGCTCTTCACAACGAGATTGAAACACTCATCCGAAGAGGAAAGCTAGAAAAGTATGTTGATCGGGGAGGTGAAAGAAGAAATAATGATCGAACTAGAGAAAGATCTAGATCTCCTCATCGAGCAGAGGAGAAAAAGAAGAGAGTCCATGAAGATGATGCCGAGGATGACCCCGATCTTCCCAAGAAACCAAGGCAGCCAGAACGAGAGGTATTTTCCATACGTTTTGGGTCATCTGATTGTAATGTTATTATAGGAGGAGATGCAGGAGGAGGAGATCTTACTGCAGAAAGAAAATCTTACCTCGGAGAGGCACAAGCTTGCTCGTACATTCAGCGAATAAATTTGGCCGAGAAGGATCGTCCGAGGAAGGTAAACAAAGAGAAGCTGGTTATTGGCTTTTCAAAAAAATGACCTGGCAGGAGTTCTTTACCCTCACGACGACCCTTTGGTGATCAAAATGAGGATGAAAGAAGTAGTGATTTCAAGGGTGTTGGTAGACAATGGTAGTTCGGCAGACATCTTGTACTATTCATGCTTTGACAGCTTGAATTTGAAATTATCTCAATTGGAACCTTATCACAGACCCCTTCTGGGTTTTGCTGGCGAGAAAGTTTTTCCACTTGGAACGATCAAGTTGGATATATTCATTGGAACTTGGCCTGCTTGCCGAACAGAAAGAATACGCTTCTTTGTGATGGATAAAAATGTGCAGTGAGCTTACAATATCATCATGAGAAGAGTTGGTTTGAAGAAGTTCGAGGCAGTTCCATCTATAGTACATCAGTGCTTAAAATTCCCAACAAACTTCGGAGTAGGAGTTATGAAAGGTGATCAAAAAGTAGATCGGGAATGCTATTATTCATCTGACGAACAAGAGGAGCTTGAAGAATCAAGGAAAAAGACTACTACCTACCAGGTAGAAGAAGATATAGAGATTGAAACTCTCGATCCCAGAGATGAATCCCAGCTTGTAAAAGGACAGGTGGTGGAATCTAGAAAAAATGTTATTCTGGACGACGAGCACCCTGAACGAGTAACCCAGATAGGTTCGTCATTGGATGCTTCAATAAAACAGGAGTTAATAACTTTCTTGAGAAACAGAAAGAAAACTTTTGCGTGGAGTCATGAAGACATGCCAGGAATAGATCCAAACTTCTTATGTCATGAGCTCAATGTGAATAAGGAGATTAATCCTGTAAAGTAGAGAAGAAGGGTATTTAGCCCTAAGAAGAATCAAGCTATTCAAGAGGAGGTCGACAAGCTCCAGAAAGCCCAATTCATTGAAGATGTGAAGTATCCGGAATGGTTAGCAAATGTGGTGATGGTAAAGAAGAAAAATAATAAATGGAGAATGTGTGTTGATTTCACTGATCTCAACAAGGCCTGCCCAAAGGACAATTTTCCCATTGCCCAGAATTGACCAACTAGTAGATGCTACCTCGGGGCACGAGCTGCTCAGCATCATGGATGCTTACTCTGGTTACAACCAGATCAAAATGAAACCTGAAGACAGGGAAAGCACTTCTTTTATTACCCCTAGGGGAACTTATTGTTATAATGTTATGCCTTTTGGTTTGAAAAATGCAGGAGAGACATATCAACGGCTGATGAACAAGGTTTTTTCCGAATAAATCAGTTGCAACATGGAAGTCTATGTCGACGATATGATGACAAAGAGCAAGAAAGCTACTGAGCATCTAGTTGACTTAGGTCAGACCTTTGATCAACTGGATAAATACCAGATGAAGCTCAACCCGACGAAGTGCACCTTTGGAGTACGAGAAGGAATGTTCCTCGGGTACATCGTCAACCAGCGAGGCATTGAGGCAAATCCAGCAAAGATCAAAGCTCTTTTAGGGTTGCGATCTCCAACGACGAAGAAAGAAGTGCAGAGTCTTACAGGACGAGTTGCAGCGCTCAATAGATTTGTATCTCAAGCAACTGATAGGTGCATTCCATTCTTCAAAACACTCCGAAAAACTTTCGAGTGGAATGATGAATGTGAAAAATCCTTTCAAGACTTGAAGAAATATCTGGGAACACCTCCATTGCTGTCCAGACCAGTGATGGGAGAAAAGTTGTATTTATCCTAGCAGTATAAGAAAATACAGTCAGCTCGGCATTGATCAGATTGGAGAATGGAGTCCAGAAGCCAATTTATTACACAAGTAAGGCTTTTCGAGGTGCAGAGATCAGGTACCCAAAGTTAGAAAAATTGGCATTGGCATTAATTGAGGCAAGTAGAAGAATGAGGCCATATTTCCAGGCCAATACCATCATCGTGTATACCGACATGCCATTAAGACAAGCCCTTTATAAACCAAAAAAGTCAGGAAGACTGATGTACTGGGCAATAGAGCTCGGTGAATATAATAATATGTATGAACCCAGATCATCCTTAAAAGGGCAAGCTGTAGCAGACTTTATAACAGAGTTTACATATCCTGATACCCCCGAGGAACAAAAGTTGCTCGCTGACCAACCTGTGGATGTTACAGGATCAACAGACATAAGTCCAGACCAACTCCGGTTGGTAAAAGGGCTTGTGGATGTAGAAAGATCATTAGATTCAAACCCAGACCAACTCCGGTTGATAAAAGGGAGAGAAGAGATGATTGACGAGGAGCGAAAAATACCAGGGGAGGATGAAACAAAACAACAAATATTTCACCGAGGAACGCTGTCAGATAAGAATTTTAAAGACGAGTTACCTACGTGGAAATTGTATGTAGATGGGTCATCTTGTACAACAGGTTGTGGAGCAGGGATTGTTTTGAACACCCCAGACAAGATTGACATGGAATATGCCTTACGATTCCAATTCAAAGCTTCCAATAATGAGGCTGAGTATGAAGCCTTGATAGCAGGTCTTAATTTAGCAAAGATTATGGAAGCGTAACAAGTGATGGTATTCAGTGATTCTTAATTAATTATGAATCAGATGATGGGAACGTATGCAGTTAAAGGAGAATTAATGGTCAAGTATCACGAAAAAGCGATGGAGTTGTTGGTAGAATTTGATGCCATTCAGTTGATCAGAATACCGAGAATGGAGAATGCGCAAGCAGACGCACTGGCCCGATTAGCATCAGCTACTCGTACCGAGTTGCGAAGAACGATACCAATTGAGGTGTTAGAAAGTCGAAGCATAGATGAAGGCCTGACGATGAATGTTATTTCCCTTGATTTAGGACCATCTTGGATGGATCCCATCAGGGCATATGTCGAGGAAGGAGAATTACCGGAGGATAAGATCACTGCCAAGAAATTGAAGTTTAAAGCTGCTCGGTATGTACTAACTAATGGTGTTTTGTATAGACGAGGAATTATGGCAGGTTTGCAAAGATGTGTACATCCTTCCGAGGTGAAAGAATTGATTGAAGAGATCCATGAAGGGTCCTGTGGAGCCCATGTAGCAGGTCGAACACTTTTGCAAAGGGTGATGACGGAGGGATATTACTGGCCAACGATGAGGGCTGATTGTATAGCATATGCCAAGAAGTGTGACAAGCGCCAACGTTTTTCCTCCATCCGACGAACTCCACAAGCATTGTTGACACCCATAACTTCTCCTTGGCCATTTTCCATGTGGGGAATTGATCTGGTTGGACCACTGCCAACGACCCGAGGAAGATTCAAGTACCTCATCGTTGCAGTGGATTATTTTACTAAGTGGGTAGAAGCTGAGCCACTAATTGATATGACATACGAGAAGGTTAACCAGTTTGTTTAGAAGAATATCATCTGCCGATATGGTCTCCCTCATGCCTTCATTACAGACCATGGAACACAATTTGATAACGAGGAATTTGTCGCCTATTGTCATCAGTCAAACATTTTGAAGGTTCATTCAGCACCAGACCATCCTCAAAGCAATGGACAGACTGAAGTGACGAACAGAACATTACTAAATGGTTTGAAGAAGAGGCTAAGTGAGGCTAAAGCAAATTGGATTAATGAGCTACAGTCAGTATTATGGGCTTACCGAACAACTCCCCGAGCAGCAACTGGAGAGTCCCCATATATGCTGGCATTTGGAATTGAGGCTGTAATACCTGCCGAGTTGGGTCTACCAACACACAGAGTGCTGAATTTCAATTCCCCAGTCAGTGACTTGATGAGAAGATTAGATTTGGACATGCTCGAGGAGGTTAGAGAAGAAGCAGCCATTAGGAATGCTTCATATCAACAACGAACAGCTCTGTTTTACAACAAGAGGGTGAAGAAATGCGATTTAAAAGAAGGAGATTACATGCTAAAGAAGGTCATTTAGAAGCACAATAAATTGGAAGCAAATTGGCATGAACCTTATCGAGTTACACAAGTTGTTCGACCACGAACTTACCGAATAGCAACTCTAGAAGGAGAGGAATTCAAGAATGCATGGAATGATGAACACCTACGCAAGTATTATCAGTAATGTAAAATGTATAGCAGTTCTATCAATATGAATAAAACGATGATGTTTCACCATCTTCTTTCCTTTTATTGAAAGTTTTTCGGGGAATACTAGTGTACAACACTACACTGCTCGACAGCAAAAAGAAGACGATAGTTCAGACCCACGACCAACTCCGGTTGGTAAAAGGGTGAGAACAAACTATAGTCCTTTGGTTAGGAGGCATACACTAGCGTGACCAACTCCGGTTGGTAAAATAACTAGTGGACACTAATAGTTCGAGCGTGATCAACTTCGGTTGGTAAAATAGCGAGAACAAACTATACTCCTTTGGTTAGGAGGCATACACTAGCGTGACCAACTCCGGTTGGTAAAAGAACTAGTGGACACTGATAGTTCGAGCGTGATCAACTTCGGTTGGTAAAATAGCGAGAACAAACTATACTCCTTTGGTTAGGAGGCGTACACTAATGTGATCAACTTCGATTGGTAAAAGAGTTAGTGGACATGATAGTTCAAACCCATGACCAACTCCGGTTGGTAAAAGGGCAAGAACAAAATTCTTAAAAATGCCAATTTCGGCTGGTTAAGAAACAAAATATGCCAACTTTTGTTGGTCGGAAGGTAAAACTATTCCAGAAAATACAAAATATTCCAAACTGAACCAAGTATGATTGGTCGGGAATAAAAATCCACTAACTGTAGTTGGTCGACGAGGATAAAATTAGCGACCTTGGCTGGTCGGACAACATTTTATGAAAAAAATTACCAAGTATGGTTAGTCGGGGATAAAAACTCTCACTAATTGTAATTGGTCGACGAACACAATTTAACAACCTTGGTTGGTTGGACAAATTTTAAACATTTTTATACTCATTACTTTATTATTAAGTGATCGAGCAACATTTTTGATACTCGTAACCTTTTATTACTAGATTGGTCGATGAACCACAAAGTATTGTTATGCAATCACAAATATAAAAGTGTTAGACAAGTACAAAACAATAGCAGTACAAATTTGCAAACAGAAAATGAAAGTCTTTCATTAAAATTCAAAATGAATTACAAATTACATGTGTGCTAACTATTACATTGAGATTCCTACTCTATTGGTTTCTTTCCCTTAGCTTTTGAAACAAGCTCCTCGCCAGCAGGAGGATCTTACAGGCAAAGAGGAGAATTAATGAAATTAATATCTCTGAGCATTCTGACGTTCATCACAGAAGGTGTGTCCAGTAGATGCTCGGGACGAGATACTTCGATTTGTGAATGAAGATTATAGTCACCGAGGTATTTTGCAATTAAGCTCCGAGGAATGGCACGAGATGGGATCCATTCCATGTCCAATTTATAAGGCGGCACAAGCAAGTCTAGTAGCCCAGGAGTATGATAATCCCATAAATAATGCCCTTGCTCCAATTTTAATACACCCAGGGCGTTCAACCATCCCTACTTATAACCTTCATTATTGGCATTTTCAATGCAAGCATCCAAATGATAAAGGGCTTCATTGTAGCCTGCCATCCAGAACTCACGAGGTTGTTTGTGGAATTGGAAAGTTAATTTCTCTAATTGCTCATGAAGGTTCCTGGCAAGAGCATCCTTATTATCCAGAGCAGATTTTGTCGATGCAAGTTGATCCTCCAAAGTTAGGATTTTCTTGGACATTTCAGACAAAGCCCGATCTTTGGCATTCAGTTGATACGCTTGGGTTTCCAATGTTGACAGAGTACGAGCTTCTTCAATACTACGAGGAGTTCTTGATCGACCCCGAGCAGCTGGAGTACTTCGTTCCTCGTTAACATCCTGGGGAACTCTTCCTCGCCCACGAGAACCTCTTCCTCGTCCCCGAGTAGAATTAGAAGTACCAAATCTTCGCAGGACATCCAACTCTTGCCTTAATTTGGCATTCTCAACCTCTAAGAAGGAAAATCCCTCATCGTTCACGGGGATTACCGCTGTTGAAGAAGAGGCTGCAGACTTATATTGTGCTAGTTCTTTCTGCAAATTATTATTTTCCTGTTCCAGCAGTTCAGCAATTTGTCTACAAGCTTCAACTTCTCCCTTTAGGGTCCTCTCCCTGACATCATACCCAGCAAGGAGTTTGTCGTAGCCCTTCTCGGCAAAAATCTGTTGATATTTCTTTTCATACCCCTCATGTAACAAGGCATTTGACTCCTTGTACTGAGTCTGAAGATCTTCTAAAGTATATTGGAGCTCCTCGATCATATCATAGTAGGCCACGTTATTGGCCACAGCTCGATCAAGTAAGACCTTCAGATATTGATAAGCCTCTACTGCTTGCTCTGAAGCACCATGGCCAAGGATGTCAGCAACTTCTGATGCACTGAGGTCTGTGTGACCAGCTTTATAATATTCATGGCATTGCTGCATCAACTTTGTGTCATTAGCAGACAAAAGATCCATCCTGGGCAGAAACTAACAGAGAAAGAAAAAGAAGATCAAGACAGAGTGAAGATAAAGAAGAGACAATCATATGGAAGAAAAGAACTCAAATTTTATTAGATCATAAGACAAAGTTATAAAGATCTGAGATACGAAGTACAAGTAAAAGAAAAACAGAAAGAAAATACCGAACAACTTCACAACTTTTACTTGTCTCCCAAGACTTTCTCGGGAGGATGGGACGAGGAGCTTGGTTGCTCGGTGGAGATAATGAGTTGGTCGGAGGGAGATGGAACTTGTTCTGGAGGAGATGGCAAAGATGAAAGCTCCTCATCAGCAGGCTGGGTAAGGATGATATCACCCACTACCAATGAAGATTCTTTCGAGGCAGCTTCATCCTCTTCTTCATCCTCGATGGCTGGAGGAGGACCAGGGAGATGCTATTGAAATAGCTCGGAGTCCTCGCTCACTTTCCATTCTTGCAAAGCTGCAACCCAGCCATCTCGGAAGTACTTCAAACTTCCATATTACACTTGAGTCATCATAGCAGCTACTCCCTTGTTCCACCCTTTATCCCAACCTGTGCTGAAAGACTTCTTTATTGCCTTCTTTCTTTTCGTTTTCTCCGAGGAGAGCTTCTCGGATAGAAGGTCCTCGGAGGCTTTCAGCTTGGCCTCCAACTCCTCCTTCTGACGATTTGCTTCGCGCAGAAGGGTCAGCTCTTCCTCAGCTGATTTCAGCTTATTTTCAAGCTCGACAAAGGTGGTGAGCTTCTCGGAGTATTTCTTATTTTCCCTCTCCAAGTCCTTCACTTTATTTCCCAACTGCACCTTCTCTGCTTCAGATGCAGCCAGTTTCTTCTCCCATTCACCTTTATCCTCGTCGTACTTCTGACGGGATTCCTTCAGAGATTGGACCAAACCCTGAAATGCATCCTCTACTCCAAACGAGGAGCTTGAAGCCTTGAGTGCTTCATCTTTCTTCACAATGGTGTTAAAGCAACTCCCCAGCTGAAAAAAGAAAGTAGTGATGAGTTAGTGCCGAGATACATATATTAATAGAAGGAAATAAGAATTCAAGATAAGAAGAAACTTACTGAAGCGATGTGACGAGTAGCTAGGGATTTCAGCATATCCCTAGGCATGTTTTCCTCGATGCCTTAGATTTCAGGAATAATCCAAGTCTTTACCGAGCTCATTGCAGAGCTCGGAGAATGATGGTTGGAACACCAGCTCCGCTAGTTTGGAGCTGAGGAATGACTTCAGAAAAACTAACCGAGGAAGACTTCTTCAATCTCCTCGGTGTCTTCTCAACAACCTCAACCAAAGAAGAATTTTTAGTTGGAGAGATAGTGATTACTTCCACTGGCGCATTATTCTGTACAGGAGCCACTGGGGGCTTCTCGACGACCTTCTGAGGAGCAGCAGAAGGGACAGCGTCAACTTTCTTTATCCCCTTTGGGACTTCGGCTTTGCTTCTCTTTCCATCTCCAGCAGAGGAGGTCTCTTCAAAGAGAGCAGGAATTCTTCTCTTTCCCATCTTCTGACTCAAAGGAATGTGAGAGTCTGGTGAAGAGTCTTCAGAAGCTGGCAATGGTTAGCTAATGCTAGCCACATGACGAGCAGTATAAGAGGATGTATAGCTCCTGTACTGCAGCAAGTATGAAGAAGACCTAATGTGCTCGTCTGTAACCTTCTGATGCAAACTCCAGATATGTTTTAAATGCTTGATATTAACTTCTGTTTCTTTTGGAGTTTTTCTCTTTCTGTCAACTGCAAATAAAAACATAGTGAAATATCAGTCATACATTTTGTCAAACACAATGAAATCATAATTTCAAAAAACAAAATAAGATGAAAATAACCTATCCCATTGCCATATGGAGGGCATTTGGGACCCTCATATACTTCATCTCCAACCAATGGGGCATGTTGCCAATTTTTTACAACTACTCCATGTTCAAAATAATCCCTGTTGGCATCAGGGAGGTTGACTACTAGAGCCCTATTCAAAAATCTAGTTTTTAAATAATAAATATTGTCTAAAACATCCCATCTATAACAGTACATAATCTCAGGAATTCCTATACGAGTTCTATGAGTTTGATTTAACCTATACACCCCATTAACTATTCTCCAAGTGTTGGGGGCTATTTTTGTAGGGACAACGTCAAAATACTGACAGAATTCTAAGCACAACGGATTTGGTGGAAAAGAAAATCCACATTCAGCAATAAATAGGCTAGGGAACCAGTGTCCCTCAGCCAAATTAAAATAAGTTGAAGGTTCAGAAAGACTCTCCAAAATTACCCAAGATGGAATAGAGAAATCAGAACGGAATTTCTCAAGAGACTCAATAATGTAAACCATGATGAATAAAAGAAGAAGGAAGAAGAGTTTACAGGAAAAAGGAGATCTGTTGACAAACAAACGAAGAAAGGGATGAACGCACAGGAGAGAGAAAAGCTATAGAAAACTTGAAAGCAGAAAGTGAAAAGGTAGAAGACGATGGGATTGTCTCTGAAGCTTAAATACTTTGCCTTGGGAAACGGCAAAAGAAATGATTACAAAAAGGAAACTATTACGCTACCGGCGGCTAAAAGGACAAAAAGGGCACAAAGATCGAAACGCCTATAAAAATGCAAAAAGGCGGATTCTGCGAATTTGGAAGGAAATTCAAATACCAAGAAAAGGCTCCTAAAACCCAGGAAGGTCATTTAATACTGCCATATACCGAGAAATAATGTTCCATACTCCTCAAAGTTCGAAATATGAAACATTGGGGGCTTCTGTTGATACCAAAATTAATATGCTGATATGGACGAATAATACGAAGACACGTGTCAATCTATGTGGCACAATAGCAACGAGGAAGTTCATTTCCCCGACCAACTCATGTTCTATCCGAGCAACAAGGATACACCAAGGATCTCTAGCACTTCGAGGAACTCCAATGCTCCGAGGAACTCTTGAGTAACGAGCAACTAAGGCGGTCCGAGCTGCATCTCGGCCCCAGCATTGATTGCCAGATAATCAACAGTTTAACTATTCATTGAATGCTTATTATCTTGACGCGCACGCTGCATTAAATGTATTACCCTTTCATATGTGTATCATTTAATGTAACACCCTTTCATGTACAGCCTAAAGGCTATAAATACCTTGTATCACCCTCATTCAAGGGGATCGAAAATTCTGGGTAGAACTTGTAATCAAGAATTCCCAAAACACTCAGCCATAACATAACAGTGGACGTAGGCCATTCTTATAAGGCTGAACCACTTTAAAAATCTTTATCTCATTTTATTTATCTGTGATTGAATAATTAGAGCGATCTAATTTTTTAAATCAACAGCAGATCTAGGTGTAATGTAACATAAAATGCTTAGATCTAAAATTTCTATGAAACAGAAATGCAGATCTAGCTTAATGCTTAAGTTGGAAACAAGATCTTAAAACGAAGAGGTTATACCACGAAACCACTAACAACCCACTCTCAAAACACTCAAACAGTCAAGGTTGGGTTTGGTATAAAACTGGTTTTGATAAAAAGGGATTAGGGTTTAAAAAAGGTTTGGATGAACTAGTGTTAGGGTTTCTAACTCTGGTTTCTCTCTTCTCTCTTCTCTCTCTAAATGATGAAGTGGCAAAAAAAATCTCCAATTGGCTGGGAGGAACTCTCTTTTATAGGGGGCAAAGAAGGATCCAGAAGGTATGGCAAATCGAGGGATGAGATTAAGTCAAGCTATATTGACTTTCATCCAATGGTTAAAGGTAAGCGGTTGGTTATAAGGCTTGTGATTGGATGATAAGGGTTCACGAGGATTGGGACATGGACGCATTCAGATCGTCGATTAACTCAATCCAAGGGCTAATAAAACATGCTGATTTACTCTCTTAAAAGAAACACACATACATCCAATAGGGAAGCAACAGGTGTAAGGCAAACACCCGATTTCCAACGCGCATCTAAACTTAATTGCATAGACACCCTGACTTATCTAACGCTTTCGGTCCCTACCCAAGGTAACATTACAGGGAAAAAACCAATAACCATAATTATAAATTGATCCCAAAACCTTTAAATCCAATTTTTAATTAATGAAATAATTGTTTTAAAATCATTATAAATTCACAAAAAATAATAAAAATTGTTTTAAGGGAAATTAACACACACAACACACATACAAACAATTTAATCAATATGTGAATAATGTATGCAGTTTTAAAGTGTGTGTGAGTGATAGTGAATATAACTTGATCAATCAAACAAGAAGAATGAATTGAATTGAAGTTTCTGAGGCTGTTTGGTAACTAGGATGGGGACTCAATTTTGTCTCTATTTCCAAACTAGATGAGCACTTATACAGTGAGTCAAGATTATAAGGTGCTTCATAAGTACAGTAAAAAACCGTAGTTCACCTAATCATACGCCTTATCAATGTATAGATTGCAGATTATACCATACTCCACACTTCTATATCTGGACTCCACGCACTGATTGGCCACCAAAATCGAGTAGAGAATTTGTCTTCCTACCACGTAAGAATTGTGTGATTCTAAAATAAATGGGGTAATGTCCATCCTAAGCCTTACTGACAACACCTTGGTGAGACACTTATATACACTCCTGATTAGGCGTATCGATCTGAAATATCTCATAATGAAGACTGTTAGACCTATTAGGATGAAGCCGAAAGTGAAGACTTTATTTAATATCTTGGTCCCATGTTGAACCCTTCACGTGTACATTTCGCTATTGTTAGTGTATATAAGGAAGACCATATCCATAAAATGGCAAAATCTCTTCAACAGTTTGGCATAAAAAGATCATTGGTTATTCACTCTGAGGGTTTAGATGAAATGAGTCTCCATAGTCCTGGTCTGGTACTTGACATTACCTCGGATAAGATTGAGAGGTTTTCATTTGATCCATTATTCATTTATTTTTTAGTACTAGTGAAGTTTATGATGCCTCATTGTTCACTAGATAGCTTGCGAGGTTGAGGTCTCGGGTATAACGTAGAGACATTAAAGCATGTACTCATAGGACAAAGCAGTTCCATTGCGGATGCACTTGTGATAAATGCATAAGCAACTCTTTTGGTTAGTGGATGTGTAATCACTTTGGCCGAATGAGTGGATCTGGATTAGAAAACCTTATTATCTAACAAAGATCTCAAGACTCTAAATTTGTGGATAGATGTTTCCAATAAGGATAAAGAAATGGCCTCGACAGGTGTTCCATCTCTAATTAATAATTAATGGTATGGTTGTAATATCCATGTGATAGTGTTGTAATGGTTTCTTATAGAATAGGAGAAATTAAACATTCAAATTGACTGGTGAGAGGATTATAAGTTCTCACTTCAGTCAGATATTAGATGACACAGTTTGTGTTGGTCCTTTTAAGCGAGTGGAGATATATTTCATGTGAAAATAATAAATTTTGTAATTTCACTAGTTCAAATGTTACGCGTAACAATTTTTTTGGTATGTAAACTATCTCTCTCTCTCCCTCTCTCTCTCTCTCTATATATATATATATCAATGTCTTCAAAATGGAAAAAAATTACATATAATTTTATGGAGTCATGTTTGTAGTCAGGCATGGAAAGAAAAGGATAGGTTTTTTTTATGACACTATAATGAAATTTGTGATTTTTAATTTCTACTTATCGATTTCTATACCGCTTTCATTTTGCAGACCAAAAGGTTTTACAGTATCTGAGTCTGCATTGGATGTACCACTGAACTTAGAAGCTAGAAGGCACATGCCATTTTTCTCCAATTCATTGTGTATGGACATGCCTCTGGCACCCAAAGTTGTCAACATGCTCTCTTTCTCGTAAGTCTTATGATTTTTGCTATCATGGTTAATTTAAACCTTTAAACAACTACTTTGGAAGAAAAATTATCAATATGAACTTTTTACTTAGGTATCCTTACAATATTAATGCTCATATCTGATTCTGATTAGAACTTGACTAGAGATTTGAATCATACTAGAAGTTCACTTCAGAAACTATGAGAACCTTTCTCAATCCACATATCTTATCTTCTTTAAGTTATACTTTAAATACAAATGATGGGGGCTTCCGGAGTGATATGATATGCGCATACATCTTGTGCATACATTTCAATTTTACTATTGCTTCTTGATATCTTTTACATCTTATGAAAGACCTAATTTTTCTTTATATTATTGATAATGTTACATATTATTTTTTATCTCTTGTCTAATCATATGTATTGATTCTCGCACAATTATAACATAATGAAACATCATGTATTTCTATTTCCAAGATGGACTACATAAAAACTTCACACATGAATTTCATCGGTGGGTGTAAAGCTATAGACACGACACTTTAGCAAATCAAGTAATCTAAGATATGTTCTCCCATTCCTAGACTGGAGGTATACTTACTGTAAATTTCCTAACATAACACTATACTTATATCAGCTAATCTAAGATGATTATGTAGTCATCTATATGATATCAACTGGAATCATTTTCTTAATGATTTTAAGTCTTACTCAATGTATTTCATAATGTTTTTATTTGATCAATTGGAATTTTCATAAAGAATTGTTATTTCATTACTCGACCATTCTAACCTGGTGAAGTTGGTATTGTTATTGTTATTGTAAACAAATTTGATGGTACCATATACTTAATGATATTACAAATTGAATCTTTATTAAATTTTTATTTCATTGTATGCGAAACGTTTCCATGGAAATGCAGATTTTGGGGAGAGCATGGATTTAAGGAAGGTAACGCAGGGGCCTGGAGTTCTCTCAACCCAAGTGGTGTTATTCACATAAAGTATCACATGTAATGTTTTTGGATGATGTAGACATGACTTTAATGTGTAGTTTTTATTGATTTTACCGTATCCCAACGCCACATTTTATAAATTGTATGAATTTTTAACACTTGGCGATTTGCACAACACCAAGAAATAAGTGTGAGATAGAATGATTGTCTGAACTTTGTTTATTACATATTAATGTTGCTCTCTTTGCTATTTTTTTATGAACATTTTTTATTATGATTGTTTTAGATATGATGGTGGTATAGCTTGTAGTAGAAAACATTTTTTATATTTTGATTTATATAACAGTTCATAACACTTACAAAAGGAACATATTTTTGCTTACATATTACTATTTATAAGTTTTTTGAAACTTTACAAAATAATAAATATTTTTTCATTTGCAAGTGTTTGAAATCGTTGCAAGACAAAAATGCTTACTTGATTTTGCTACAGTTTTGAACATTTGCAAGTGTTTAAAACACTTAAAAATTTCATTTGTAAGTATTTCAAACCGTTACAAACCATTACCCAAAACAAATATTCATTCCTAATAAACCGTTGCAAATACCATTTGCAATGGTTTTGAACACTTGCAAAAAATTTGTAGCGCGCCAATTTTAAAGCATTTTGAACCATAGTGAATGGCATTTGCAAGTGTTTAGAACACTTGCAATTTCCTTGTTTTGGTGTAGTTTATGAAATACACTTGATGATAATCCACTATGAGAAAGTGCATATGCATGTCCGATGGGATTGCGAAAACGAAAGAGAATAAAAAAATATAAAAATATAATATAATATGAGCAACACACTAGATCATGATTTCAGTGAATATGCATGTCTGGCAGGGTTGCTAAGAACACATAAACTACTATATATATATGAACTAATTCAATAAATACCCATAGGTGAGAAAATATATATACAGGTAGATTTTAATGGCCATGTACAAGAGGATCATGTAGGTTATGATATAGTGATGCAGGATATGGTTGTGGAGATAGGAACGACGGTGGAGAGCCTATCTTAGATTTTGCATTGGCTTATGATTTTTTACTAATAATTACATAGTTTAAAAAGAGTATTAAACAATTAGTAATTTGTCAAAGTGAAACATATAAGAGCCAAATAGACATTTTCATTACTAGGAAAGCAGACTGATTAACATGTAAAGACTGTATGGTTACCCTGGAAGAGAGATTAACCTCACAACGTAGGGTAACGGTATTGGATATAAATATTAAAAATCAATCACGAGCGCGAAAAGAGAAGATTAACCTACAAACTAGGTGGTACTACATAAAAGAATAGAAATTAGAAATATTTAAAGATAAAATATTAAAAGAAGTGTATTAAAGAGGAGACTAACATAATGTGAGAAAATATGGCTACATGAATTAGGAAAATATTGAAAGAAATTCTTGCAGAATCAAAACATAGGGGGCACAATCTAAAGAAACTTGAAGGTGGAATGAAAAAGTTCAAAATATTGTAAAAATAAAAAGGGAGTTCTTTAAAACATGGAGAATAACTAGAAACGAAGAAAATGATAAGAGATACTAAGTTAAAGGCATATGATGATATTTATATAAAATTATGAGCGCAAGAAGGGAAAAAATATCTCTAACCTTGCTAAACTTTGGGATAGAAAAATTAAAAATTTTAATAACATTAAATGTATCAACAGTGATAATTAGAGAGTTCTAGTCAAGGATGATGAGTTTATGGAAAAATTACTTTGAAAGGTTATTGAATGGATATAATGGGATTATATTATATATAGAAAAACTTAGGGAGATTCAAGAGAATATATTTTTTCCAAGAATTAGGAAATTGTAAGTTAGGATTGATCTAAAAAAAATGAAAACATGGAGGGCTTTAGGACCATATGGTATCCCTATTAAGGTTTGGAAGTGCTTTGGGGAAGAAGGAGAGTTGATAATAAAATTATTTAATAGACTTATATGGACTAATAGGATGCCCGATGAATGGAGAAAGAGCGTTTTAGTACCTATTTATAAAAATAAAGGGTACATATAAAGTTGCTCAAATTATTGTGGTATTAAGTTAATGAGTCATATAATGAAACTTTGGGAGAGAGTGATTGAGTATAGATTGAGATTTAAAATAACAGTATCTGGGAATCAATTTGGGTTTATGCATGGGAGGTCAATAATGTAAGTAGTTTATCTATATAGGAGATTAATGGAAAGGTATAGGGAGAAAAAGAAGGACCATCATATGATTTTTATAGATTTGGAGAAGGCGTGTGCTAGGATAAGAAGGGATATAATATGGTGGGATTTATGTAAAAAAAGTAATGATTCGTATATATATTGTTGCGATCAAGGATATGTATGATGGGGCCATTACTATAGTAAGAACATTAATTGGAGAAAGTGGTGAATTTCCATTTATTATAGGTCTACATCGAGGTTCAACACTAAGTCCTCTTATATTTTCTCTTATTATGGATGAGTTGACTAGAAAAATACAAAATGAGGTTCCATGGTGTAAGATATTTACATATGACATTGTTTTAGTGGATGAGACTATGATGGGAATTAATGTTATATGATAATTGTGGAGGGAAACTCTAGAAACACGAGGATTTAAATAAGTAGCACTAAAATAGAATATGTGGAGTGAAATTTTACTAGTAATAGGAGGATAAATGGGGATGTGATAAAACTAAAGGGTTAAGAGATACTTAAAAATGGCCAGTTTCATTATTTAGGCTTGATTATCCAAAAAGATGGAGATATTAGTGATGATGTTACTCATACGATTAAAGTAGGCTGGGTTAAGTGGAGAAGTGCTACCTATATATTGTGTGATAGTAGTATACCTATGAAGTTAAAAGAGAAGTTTTGTAGGACAACCATTAGAACTACACTATTATACGGGACAACACGTTGGGAAACCAAAAAACAAAATATGCGAAAAAGGACTGTGGCGGAGATGCGAATGCTAAGATAGATTTATTGTAAAATTAGAAATGAACAAATTCATGATATGGTAAAATTTACTCCTATAGAAGATAAATTGAAAAAAAAAATCTATTTAGATGGTTTGAACACGTCAAGCATAGAATAACAGATAACCCCGTAAGAAAACGTAATTTTATTAGTATCGATGGTAACGCAGGGGTAGAGGTAGGCCAAAATTGAGTTGGTGGGATATTGTAAAAAAGAACATGATATCATGTAGTTTAACTAGAGATATTGCTCTGAATAAAATGGAATAGAAAAATAGGACTCGTGTAGCCGACCCCAAATGATTGAAAAAAGGCTTTGTCGAGTTGAGTTATACACACACACACACACAAATAAAGGTGAGAGTTAATATAGTGAAAAAAATAAGAAAAATGGACTCGGATACTGAGGAAAACTTGAGACGCCCATGTAGCCGAAAATGGCATCAAAGTCCATGTAGTTGCAAAACAAATAAGGGTGGGATTCAACCAACGAACCCAAAAAAATAATTTTCTTCTTGATTTGTTGAAAAACGTGCACAAGCGAGGTAGGTGTAGTAAAAATGGAAGGAAATTTATAATTGGGGTTTCAGAATCAAATGCTCTTTTTTTTGTTTTTTTAAGTTTATGAAAATTAGTTTAGTGAATATATAAATACTAAAATAGTGATTAAGGTGATAAAATGACAATTAAATGTAAGCGATATATATATATTAATAGGTGAAATTGAATAAAAATATTAAAATAACAAGTTTGAATGAATGGGATTTGGACTTTCTATGAAGCTTACCCTCTGACTTTGATGGTGATGAAAAATGGTTTCAGTGTTGGGGTAATGGAATATGGGAAGAATGTTTTGAAAGGGATGTGTAAAATACTACGCACAAATTTTGAGGCAGAGCTTTCTTGGGATTTAAAAACGGGGGTTTCTCAAATGAAGTCATGACATCCTTTAAATAGGAAAAATCTATGATTAGGGGATATTTCAATAAATATAGGCCTAGGACTGCGTATCAAAATACCCCCTGACTTAAGGGCTGAGTAAAATAACTGTATGCCGATAGGCATAGGGCCAGGGGTGCCTATAGGTAGTCTAAAATGGGATTTTTGAGAAAATGAGCATAAAATGCAAATTGTGAGTCCGACTCACGCACGACTGGGAACGTTTAAAAGAGGATTTAAAGATCTTTAAAAAATTATCGGGAATCTCTTAAGTCTTAGTGTTCACCAAATTCAAAAGGATATCAAGAGTGTCTAGTGAACTTTAGATTAGGGCTTTGGGGGAACGTTGAGTAAATAAAAATTATAAGATAGATTTGTGCACGATGGATCATTAGAAAAGGAATCATATAGCCTTATAAAAGTTCATTTTCATACCCTTAGTTGCGAGAGTTAAATGGAGTCAAACGGAGCTCAAAATCGCTTAACGGTCTCTAGATTAGGGGTCTTGAGGGATAGTGCAAGTAAATGTGAACTGGAAGGTAAATTTTCGCACGGTGTAGATTATTAGAAAGGGTATTCAGATCCCTATTAAAGTTTATAGGTGACCTTTAGTTCTGAGAGTTGAACAGAGTCAAACAATTTTATGAAACTTCTAATGGTATATAGAGTAGGGTTCTAAAGGGGAAAAGGAAAGTAAATACGAACCGTAAGGAGATTCCCACACAATTTGGACCGTTAGAAAGTTATTCAGATTCCTACAAAAGTTCAATGGGTTACCCTTGGTTCTAAGAGTGTAATGGAGTCAATCAGATGTCACAACTATCCAACGATCTCTTAACTAGGGGTGTGAAGGGAGGATCAAGGTCTTATGGTTGAAGGGTTTGTGCGTGGGACCTACGAAGGTGCATGTAACACACCATAATTTTATTGACATTTACATTAGGAATTAATTAGGATTAATTAAATTATATTTGGAAAATTAATCCGGTAAAATAAATATTAATTATTGAGATAAGGGTTAATATTTCTTTATTTTGAATATTAATTAGTGAATGAGTAATAATAATGATAAGGAAATACTATAATTATCATGAGTGAAAAATACGACAGTTACAGTAAATGTAGTCGGGCTTAATTTGGGAAATAAAATATGAGTTTACTTTTCATATTTCATATGGTCATTTCGAGTACGCCAATGCATCCGGAAGGATCGAGATAGTAATAAAAGTGTACCCAGGGATTTAGTTTGTGTCCCAGAGCAATTTTAGGCCAAGCCGGCACCCTGGAGGGGTATATTAGTCTTTTGAAAATTTGAGGGAATTAAACCCACAAAATTTTCGAAGTGTATATAAAATTTAGTTTAAGTCCATTAGGTTTAGAATCTGCAAAAATCATAGAGGCCATTAGAGGAGGAATGAGAGATACTCCCCAAGGCTAGAACCACCATTGTTGCACCGTTTGAACCAAAAACACCATCGTTGCGTTGATCGGAAGGAGAGGAACTTGACCACATCACCAATTTCGTGGAAATAAGACCTACTCAAAAAGGCAAGTATTTATCTTGATTAATTTATGAAGGATATATCATCCATGTTAGAATAGGATGTTTATGATATTGATTTCATGTGTTTTGATGACTATAACAGAGAAATTAAATCATGCTTTGGGTTAAATTAAGGTTAGAATGGAATCCCTTTTGTAATATGACGATTTTGATGAATTTCTGAAAATCAAATATGAATAACTCTGGGTTTTATAGTGGTTCTTGATGAAAAATAATCAACTAGGGTTTTATGAGTTAATCTTGAAATAATTCGATTTTAGGAGTAATCTTTGATGATTTAATGATTCTAACACGTTAGAAATTATTTATATATGTTAGTAGAATGTTTAATATCATTAGTTGGGAGTTTGGGATTGATTAATGGAGTTTTCGTTGTGTAAAAATGGTGTAAACCCTTAATAGTTAAGTCAAGAAGACGAGTACTGTAGAAGCGAATCGATTCGGGTCAAGGCCGAATCGATTCGGCTGACCATATTTTGATAATTTTCTCCCTTTTATTGGGAACTCGCAGGAAACAATCGAATTAAGCTTTGAGATAATTTTTAAATATAAAGAGAATTAGTTTAATATACCAGTAAGTCAATATTGGTTTTAAAACTTAGTCACATGAGAAGAACTTATGGGCTATGATTTTGTACGTTTAATTGAGGAATAATAACCTAATTCGAAGAATGATATCATGTCACGGGAATACAATATAAATGATGACCTAGGCTAGTAGGGAATAAGTAAGATAGCTACTGAATAGACTTAAAGGACAATTGGTAATCTTCCAAGTGATGAGAAGCACTCAAGCATATACGAATAAAAAGTTTCAACGGTATGTAAATAATACGTAGGCTATACGAGAATTATGTAGACTACGTACGAAATATATAATATGATATGTGTTTACCTTTACTGAATTTATATATACATCGGTTGTGTGAATACCTATTGTTTGATTCATTATGTGTAATCATACCTAGGCTACCTGCTATCATGGGAGGTTATGCATCGTGGATAGTGTTATTCTAATGAGCCCATTTGGGGTGGCATATTTACTTATACCTTAGGACATAGAACTTAGGGATTGAGCACCACTTGTGTTAATAAGGGTGTGACCGGTCATTTAAGTGCATTAGGTATAAATGTATCCCCAAGGCTTATAACTATGTTTGTCTTCGATATGTGTGATTAGATTTATGGTTCGAGACAGATTATCCGAACCGATGTCCTTATTTAGCATATGATGTACCAGAGTATGCATGCACCGTAGCTCAACCTAGGGGTGCCGTATTAGTATATATATATATATATATATATATATATATATTGGGAATAGGACAATGCCCAACTTTGATTGAAAAAAATAAATAGCGGGGAATAGCCCCCCCCCCCCCCCCCCCCCACCCGTGGCATACATCAATGATGGGAAATATGAGCGCCGATGCTAAAAAAAGACTCCAAAATATCAGTACAAAACCTATTTTTAGAACCTATAAAAGATAAAATATGAAAAGCAAGCCTAATCACCCCACAAATCAGAGAGAGAATGGAATTTTCCTTCATTGTTACCTCCTGAAAATTGCATTTATTCCTAGCACACCACAAGTGCCAACAAATGAAAGCTGGAATCATACGACAAAGAATGCCTTTGATCTTTTCAACTTTTGAATTAATTCACCACGTCATCAAATTGTCCATAAATGTTGATGAAGAAAGCCTCAACCCTAGTAAGTCATAAAAATCGTCTCCAAATAGATTGAACAAGTGGTCTACTCCAAAGAAGATGATATATGTCATTTCCACAAGTTGTGGTGCAACATCTACATTTTGAGACCAAAGGGATTTTAAGGAGTTTTATATAAGCATCAATGGATACACCTTTATGAAGTAGACTCCAAATGAAAATCAAAATTTTAGGGGCACTTCTCCTACCCATATAAGTGAAAAGGATCTTCGAATACATTCTTTTTCCCTCACCAACTGCCAAGCCTATTTGATACTAAAACTGTCTATTGTGTTCATTGACCAAGTGCTCGCATCAAAGTCAAACATTTTTTAAAATTCGACCCAAACATGTTGCATCCTTCTCCACACTTGAGATGAAACCGATGTAGATCCCTCAAAATTTTGCGGCTCGAATTTTTAATATTTCCTATGCATGAACCTATACCATAGGGAGTTCGAGTTAAAAACTTTCCACCACAGGTTAATCGCATATGCACTAGATAAATAAAACATGCATATTAAATTTAATACCTCTTTGTCTTTTGGTTTACAAATGTCCAACCACGCTACCGATTGAAATTTTACCTTCTCGTCTTGCTTACCCCATAGGAATAGGGAAAGGAGATTATTAATACGAAGTAGAATTGTACCCAGAGGATTAATGGAAACCAGTATGAGAAATACTTTGGTGATTCTAAAAATTAAGTTTTTTTACCAGTTTATCAATATATGGAGAAAAATATATTTTTTTTCTTCTTCCCGAAAAAAGAGGGATTCCCAAGTAATTAATCAGAGGATTTTTGAATTAAAACCTGGTAATATGCTCCACCCCTTTATAGTGTGCGACTCATTGCCTATAAGATAGAAAGAGCTTGTCTTGCTATTTATCTCTTAACTCAATGTCTCTTCATACGCCATTAAAAAAATCCATTAAATTTTATATAGATTTTTTTCCTCTATTTGCAAAAATAAGGGTTTCATCTGCAAAATAAAGATAAGAAATAATAGGTCAACCTCTTGTTAGTGCAAAATGATTTATTTTCCCGGATTCCATAATTTTTTGTATTCCCCTGTTCAAAACATCCGTTGCTATCAGAAATAACTTCTGTGACAATGGATCCCCCTGTATCACTCCTCTTTTAGATTTAGAGAACCCGCATGATTTCTCATTAACTCCCACTGAATACCAGAAATTCGAGTCTATCCTCTAGATTAAGTCAATGATAGTTTTGGAAAAACCAAATCTCCGACAAGTGTTGATCATAAATAACCATGACAGTCTATCGTAGGCCTTTGACATGTCCAATTTCACAATAAGGTTAGAGCCACTCACTTTATTTTTAAAGGATGACATAATTTCTTGAGCCAAAAGCATATTTTCCAACATGGATCTACCCTTTATAAAACCATATTGAGAAGGAGAAATAATTTTAGGTAATATTAACCCTAATCTTTTCGCAAAAATTATTGATATAATTTTTGAGAAAAAATTACATAGGCTAATCGGACGAAGATCATTACAATTTTTTGGACTTCAAATTTTTGGAATCAAAATGATATATGTGGATGACCAACTAATCGAAAGTTCATCACCCAAAAAAAATGATGACATCGCGTTGAGCAGGACCATTTTAATAATATCCCAACAAGTAATAAAGAACCGACCATCAAACTCGTCTGGTTCAGCAGCTCCATCATTGTTCATCTCTTCAATAGTCTCATGGATTTCTTCTAATTCCGTAACAGTGCTGAGAAAATGATTGTCTGTTGTGTCCCCCAACTACGAAATAAACTCCCAAATACCGTTGTTGTACCACAAATCGGGAATAGAGTGATTTTTAAACACATTGTACATGTTATAACAAGTACTATTAGTACCCAACAGCTCGCGGAAGTCGGAAACAAGAATATCTTCGACTGCTTGAGGGTCTTCAATCCAAACACCTTCACTATTTTGAATCCGGGAAATTTTGAGAGCATCATTTTTCTTCTTTGTTATCACATGGAAGAATTTTGTGTTTGACTCTCCATACTTCGCCCATTTAAATCTTGATTTTTGACGCCAATATTCCTCCTTAATTTTCAAGGCCTTCAGGTATTCTGCTTGTGCTTTGTGGAAATTATTTCTGTTTTTTGTAGAGGGATCCGTGTCAAAGGCCATTTCATATTGTAGCATATCATGCTTCGCTTTTTGAGATCCCTGAAAGATATTGCCAAATTTTGATCTCGACCAAATCTTAAGAAAAGATTTGACCCTTTTAAGCTTTTTCGCAAACATCTTGAGAGGTTTACCCATCAATTCAAAATTTTAAGCTTGCTTCACAACTTCAATAAATTCATCATCTTTAGTCCAAAATGATAGAAATTTAAATTATCTCAGTTGATTTTACTTCTCCGTCGAAACCTTAATAAGTAAAGGAGAATGATCAGATTTGGTCACATGAAGGTGTTCTACTGAGCTTATAAATTCACCGTGAACCCACTTCGAGTTTCCCACCACTCTATCACGACGCGCCTAAATTTGGGCATTGCCATCTCGATTATTGCACCACGTATATCAAGTACCCTTGAAAGGGATCTCTTATAACCCATCATTTAGAAGCGCCAAATGAAAATCCATCACACCTTCCTGATTGACCCCAAGACCTCCAATTTTTCTTCACTATTAGCGACAATAATTAAATCTCTGCCCACTATCCACTTTTTATCTTCAAGTTTTGACAGGTTATCAAGATCCTCCCATAACTCCAATCTTTCCTCTTTTTACATTTCACATACACTGTGGTGAACAAAATAGGAGCTTCAAATAAATCATTGCTAATCCAGAGAGATAATGTTTGATCACCAGCATTGGACAATGAAATCAACCACTTATTTTTCCACAGAATCCAAAGTTATTTTAGAGGAGTTGGTCATTCCTCTAGAAAAATTCAATTTCCTACACACATCTTGAATATGAGAATCTTCAATCTTTGGTTCCGAAATAGCCACAACAATAATTGAGTGAATACGGATGAGGCGTTTAAGTCTACGGATCGAAGAGCCATTTTCGACCCCCTTAATATTCCAAAACAAAAACGTATCATTGGGAAACAATAGTATTAAGATTTTTAATGTCCTTACCTCCTGAGCGTGTTTCAATACTGGATGATTTAAGGACCGAGTAATTTTTTCTTGGTCTTCATTTTTTCACCACAATGAATTCTTCCAATATCTTAGTTCCATCAAATAAGTATTTATCGTTAAGCCGTGGGAATCGTTTCGAAATGACCAAAGAAGATTTTTCCCAATCATCATTAAGTTCTCTCGCCAAATTAGTTTTTAAAATAGAGGCATATAGGTGGTGCCAGTATTCCACGATCAAATTACCCCTCAAAAATCTCAGAGCCCTACAAGATTGAGAATAATTAGTTATTGTCGAAGGATCCATAACCGTCTTCTGAATTTTACGAATATCACCCATGTCGAAATCCCATTCTTCATCTCTATCTATATCTAATCTGCTCGTAGGGACATTATTATGAATCTAAGAAGTTTTATCATTAGTGTCTTCCTTCATAATATCAATGGTCGGTATCTCACCTTCTTCTAGCATTGGTTCTTCATCCCTACCTTCATAAATATATATTGAATTCCTCTCTCTCTGAAGACTTCCAAGAACCCAGGAAACGTAACCCAAATGACGGCGCAGCCTTCTGATCCGTCAGATCAACCCCTACTCAACACCAAACCTGACCCTAAGCCATGAGATAGAAACGCCTATATTATATATATATATATATATATATATATATATATATATATATATATATATATATATATATATATATATATATATAGTGACATCTCAAATAACCCTAGTATTTGAAGAATTAAACATATATTGAGAACTTCATAATTGGCTAATTGATATAATGATTTTGGTAATATATAGTATGGGAGAAACAGGTGAGCATAACGAGATAGATTGTGAAGAAATACATTTGGTACGGACTAGTTGGGTGGGGTAGCATACCTTGGATGAATTAGAAAACATACATTAGGTGTGTATATTAGTTGAGTGGTGAGGACATCAAGTGAGGGCACATACACCTAACATGTATATAATATATGTTGATTTTGCATTTTAAATACTTGATAAACCTTTTTTAAACTGATTTACTTCGGCTCTAACCTGTTTTCTCCAAATCTATATTTTTTGTAAAACATTTTCGGTTCCCAGCCACATGGACACCAGGCTTTGCAGATCTTATCAAGTGATGTGCTACAGCTGATGTGGAAGTCGCGGGACATTGATGTTAGATGCCTCCATCTTCATCATTCCTTACTTATGAGAAACTTATTTCAGTCGGGTAGGTTGCCCCTTTTACCCAGACTTTATTCAGAGATAGAAGGCTATTATTTTCTTTCTTTGACTGTTGGGCTAGTTTTTATTATGGATGACTGTTATTGATACCAAATTTAGTCTGCTAACATGGCCCAATTGAATGAAGACACGTGGCAATCTACATGGCAACAACAAAAACTTTCGAGGAACTCACACGCTCCAAGGAATAAGATAACAACGAGTAAGACTATTTCCCTGAGGAACACTGCTTCCTCGAGGAACTCATACGCTCTGAGGAACAACACCTCACCGAGGAACTCTTAAGTACCAAGAAGCTTAGGCGGTCCGAGCAACTCAGGCGGTCCGAGCTGCACCTCGAACAAAGCATTAATAGCGGGATAACCAACAGTTCAACTGATTCATTAAATTCTTATCATTCAGACGCACACGCTTAAGGGGCATTAAATGTATTACCCTTTCACATGTATCCCATTTAATGTATTACCCTTTCACATTACAGCCTCAGGGCTATAAATACATTGTACAATCCTCATTGTAGAGGGACCGGGAATCGAGACCGGAATTTCTTGATAGAACTTGTAATAAAAAATTCCCAAACACTCGGGAATAAAACAACAGTGGACGTAGGCCAGTCTTATAAGGCTGAACCACTTTAAAATTCGTTGTCTCATTTATTTATCTGTGATTGAATAATTAGAGTGATCTAATTTTTTACATCAACAGATTGGCGCCGTTTGTGGGAAACTACTGGTAATATCGTTTTCTCACCAAAAACAATCCATCACAAATGGCTGATATTCCTGAATCCAACAATCGCAACGTTGGAATCCCTCCAAACCCATCTGCTCTGCCAAATATTCAAGATTTGGCTGGAATAATGACAAATCTGGCTCAGGGCCAGATCGTCATGCAAGAAACAATGCGACAACTCATCCAAACTCTCCATGGCGGTGCGTAAGCCCATTCAGGACCACGAAGTATTCAAATAAACACCCGTGCACCATACTCAAGTACTAGGCGTACCAATTCATATCATAATGAGGAATTTGATGATTTCCCTTATCAACCTGGCCGAACTTCATCGGTGCGAGCCACAGATACTGAACAACGTGTCACTCTCTCCCTAGAAAGGACCAGCGCATTGGAAAGATTAAGTAGGGTTTCTCCTTTCGACCGACTAGGCCCTAGGAGGAACAAAAGTCCTCTTAATTAAGCGTCGAGGAGCTTTCGATGATCAACAGCCTTAAGGGAAATATCTGCCCAGTCGCGACTAGCTGCTCGTCAGGATAGATCCCATGAATACACTTCAACGCGATCAGCTACTCAAACCAACATGCCCGAAGAAGGAAATGATGCATGGAAAGGCTCTATTAAAAGGCTGGAGGATAGATTAGGGGAAATGGTTAAAACCAAGAACCCTCTACAATGAAACTTTATTCGAGGAACACCTTTTGTCTAGGCCATTGTAGATTTTCCAACACCGTCAAAGTTTAAAAAACCTGTTGTGACCCCCAAATATGATGGAAAGACTGACCCTGTTCTTCATATAGAACAATATCAAGATGCTGCCGACATCTATGCTGTCCCAGACGAGATGAGATGCAGGGCATTCTCGGGAACTCTTACCGGATCTGCGCAAATATGGTATAATAATCTTCCTCGGGGTAAGATCTCAACTTTCTTTCAACTGGCCGAGTTATTCATTGGAAATTTATGCTTTAGGGCAAAGCCAGTTAAACGAGTAACACATCTGTTAAGTGTTAGATAAAAAGTTGGTGAAAGTACCAGAGATTATATAACTCTTTTTAATAACGAGAAACTTGAAGTCATTGATTATGAGGAAAAGACAGCGATCACTGCCTTGATGAGTAGGTTGTTGCCTAACAAGTTGTATTACACTTTGGCCAAAGATCCACCCACGACTATGTCAGAATTGATGGCAAAAGCGGCCAAAATCATGAATACCGAGGAGGCTATGGCTGCGAAGAAGAATATGGATAAAGAAACCAAGGTGGAAGTCAATAAAACCAAGAAGAAAGAACATAAGAACAATGGTGGTGACAAAAAATCCAAAAATAGGTCGTCATGGGAGGTATTGCATAAATTTGATAATTACACTCCTTTGAAGGTAGAAATCAACCACGTCCTGGAAGAAATTAAGAATAACGAGGAGTTAAACTGGACAAAGAAAATGAAGGCAGACCCTGACACGAGGAATAGGGAAAAATATTGCGAGTTTCATAAAGATCATGGCCATATGACCAAAAATTGCATAGATCTTCAGAATGAGATCGAAACACTCATCCGACGAGGAAAGCTGTCAAAGTATGTTGATCGTGGAAACGAAATAAGAAACAATGACCGACCAAGAGAGAGGTCTAGATCTCCTCGTCAAGTAGAGGAGAACAAGAAAAGAAACCATGAAGTTGATCCAGAAGACGACCTCGATCTTCCCAAGAGACCAAGGCAGCCAGAACGAGAGGTATTTTCAATACGCTTTGGGTCGTTTGACTGTAATGTTATAACAAGTGGAGATGCAGGAGGAGGAGACCTTACTGCAGAGAGAAAAGCTTACCTCGGTGAGGCTCAAGCTTGCTCGTACATTCAGCAAATAAATCTAGCTGAGGAGGATCGCCCGAGAAAGGTGAACAAAGAGAAGTTGGTCATTGGGTTCTCAAAAAATGACCTCGCAGGTGTTCTATATCCTCACGATGATCCACTGGTGATCAAAATGAGGATGAAGGAGGTTATGATTTGAAGAGTACAGGTCGACAATGGTAGCTCGGTAGACATCATGTTCTACTCGTGCTTCGATAGTTTAAATCTAAAGCTATCTCAACTGGAGCCTTACCACAAACCCCTCATCGGTTTTGCTGGCGAGAAAGTATTTCCACTTGGGACGATAAAGTTGGATATATTCATTGGTACGTGGCCTGCTTGTCGGACAGAAAGAATACGTTTTTTCGTGATGGATAAGAATGTCCAATCATCGTAAAATATCATCATGGGAAGAGTCGGATTGAAGAAGTTTGAGGCTGTACCATCTACTGTGCATCAGTGCCTAAAATTTCCAACAAACTTTGGAGTAGGAGTTGTGAAAGGTGATCAGAAAGTAGCTCGGGAACGCTATTATTCATCCGCCGAGCAAGAAGAATTGGAGTAATCAAAGAAAAAGACTACTACCTATCAAGTCGATGAAGGTGCAGAGATTGAAACATTGGATCCTCGAGATGAGTCGTAACTCGTGAAGGGTCAAGTGGTGGAAGCTACTGAAAACATCATTCTGGACGACGAACACCCTGGGCGAACTACTCAAGTAGGTTCGTCATTGGAAGCCTCATTAAAACAGGAATTGATAACTTTCCTTACAAGCAGAAGACAAATTTTTGCATGGAGTCATGAAGATATGCCTGGGATAGACCCAAACTTCTTATGTCACGAACTCAATGTGAATAAGTAGATCAAGCCTGTGAGGCAGAGAAGAAGAGTATTTAGTCCTGAGAAGAATCAAGCTATACAAGAGGAAGTTGAGAAGCTCTAGAAGGCTTATTTCATTAAAGATGTTAAATATCTAGACTGGTTAGCCAATGTGGTGATGGTACAGAAGAAAAACAACAAGTAGAGGTTGTGTGTAGACTTCACCGACCTCAACAAAGCATGCCCAAAGGATCACTTTCCACTGCCCCGAATTGATCAACTGGTGGATGCTACCTCGGGACACGAGTTTCTGAGCTTCATGGATGCTTATTCTGGCTACAATCAGATCAAAATGAAACCTGAAGACAGGGAGAGTACTTCATTCATTACCCCTCGGGAAACTTATTATTATAATGTTATGCCTTTTGGTTTTAAAAATGCAGGTGCGACATATCAGCGGCTGATGAACAAAGTCTTTGCTGAACAAATCAGTTGCAATATGGAAGTCTATGTTGACGATATGGTGACGAAAAGCAAGAAAGCTGCCGATCATCTAGTTGACTTAAGTCAGACTTTTGATCAACTGGATAAATATCGAATGAAGCTGAACCCGACGAAGTTCATATTTGGAGTACAAGAAGGCATGTTTCTCGGATACATTGTCAATCAGCGAGGCATTGAGGCAAATCCTGAAAAGATCAAAGATCTATTAGGGCTGCGATCTCCAACGACGAAGAAGTAAGTACAGAGTCTCATAGGACGAGTAGTAGCACTCAACAGATTTTTGTCACGAGCAACTAATAGATGTCTCCCATTCTTCAAGACACTCAAAACGACTTTTGAGTGGAGTGATGAATGCGAGAAGGCTTTTCAAGACTTGAAGAAATACTTGGGAGCACCTCCACTGTTGTCCAGGCCAGTGATGGGAGAAAAATTATACTTGTATCTTGCAGTGTCCGAGAATGCAGTTAGTTCAGCGTTGATCAGAGTGGAGAATGGAGTGCAAAAACTAATTTACTACACAAGTAAGGCCTTCCGAGGAGCAGAGATCAGATATCTAAGGCTGGAAAAGTTAGCACTGGTGCTTATTGAGGCAAGTAGGAGAATGAGGCCATACTTCCATGCTCATACCATAGTAGTATATACCGATATGCCATTGAGGCAAGCCCTTCACAAGCTAGAAAAATCAGGGAGAATGATGTACTGAGCAATAGAGCTCGGTGAATATGATATAGTCTATGAACCCAGATCATCGCTAAAAGGGCAAGTTGCGGCAGATTTTATAGCAGAGTTCACCTATCCTGATACCCCCGAGGAGCAAAAGTTGCTCGTCGATCAACCTGTGTATGTTACAAGATCAACAAACACAAGCTCAGACCAATTCCAATTGGTAAAAGGGCGTGTGGATATTACAGGATGTGGCGCAGGGATAGTTGTGAGCACTCCGAACGAGGAACAAAAGTTGCTCGCTGATCAACCTATGGATGTTACAGGATCAACAAACACTAGCTCAAACCAATTCTGATTGGTAAAAGGGCAAGTGGATGTTACAGGATTATCAAATTCGAGCTCAGACCACTTCTGATTGGTAAAAGGGCAATAAAAGATGATCGACGAAGAGCAAGAAAAATCCGGGGAGGATGAAAAGAAGCAGCAAACATTTTACTGAGGAACTCTGACTGAGCAGAAATTTGAAGACGAGTTACCTATATGGAGGCTATATGTAGATGGCTCATCTGGCATTGAAGGATGTGGCGCGGGGATAGTTTTGAGCACTCCGGATGAGGTCGACATAGATTATGCCCTACGTTTCCAATTCAAAGCTACCAACAACGAGGCTGAGTATGAGGTCATGATTGCAGGACTTAGTTTGGCAAAAATTATGGAGGCGCAGCAGGTTATTTTCTTCAGTGATTCTCAATTGATCGTAAATCAAATGTTGGGAGTATATGAAGTTAGAGGAGAATTAATGATCAGATATCATGCAAAGGCAAAGGAGCTGGTGTCAGAATTTGCCGCTATTCAGCTGGTCAGAATACCAAGAATGGAGAATGCGAGATCAGACGCCCTAGCGCGACTAGCATCAGCTACTCGCACCGAGCTACGATGAATAATCCCAATTGAAGTGCTATATGGTCGGAGTATAGATGAAGATCTGACGATGAACTTTATTACCCTTGATTTAGGACCATCTTGGATGGATCCCATCAGGGCATATATTGAAGAGGGAGAGTTAACAATTGACAAGCTTGCAGCCAAGAAATTGAAGTTTAAAGCTGCTCGGTATGTATTAACTAATGGTGTTTTATATAGACGAGGAATTATGGTAGGTTTGCAGAGATGTGTACATCCCTCAGAGGTGAAAGAATTGATTGAAGAGATCCATGAAGGGTCCTGTGGAGCACATGTAGCAGGTCGGACGCTTTTACAAAGGGTGATGACGCAGGGATACTACTGGCCGATGATGAGGGTCGATTGTATAGCCTATGCCAAGAAATGTGACAAGTGCCAGCGCTTTTCCTCCATCTGAAGAACTCCACAAGCATTGTTGACACCCATAACTTCCCCTTGGACATTTGCCTTATAGGGAATTGATTTGGTTGGTCCACTGCCAACGACCCGAGGAAGATTCAAATACCTCGTCGTCGCAGTATATTATTTTACTAAGTGGGTAGAAGCTGAGCCACTGATTGATATGACGTACGAGAAGGTGTACCAATTTGTTTGGAAGAACATCATTTGTCGATATGGTCTTCCTCATGCTTTTATCACAGACCATGGAACACAATTTGATAACGAGTAGTTCGCTGCCTATTTCCATCAGTAAAACATTTTGAAGGTCCACTCAGCACCAGGCTATCCTCAAAGGAATGGACAAACTGAAGTAATAAACAGAACGCTGCTGAATGGTTTGAAGAAAAGACTGGATGATGCGAAAGCAAACTGGATCAAAGAGCTACAATCAGTACTTTGGGCTTACCGAACTACTCCCCGAGTAGCAACAGGAGAATCACCATATATGCTGGCGTTTGGAAGTGAAGCTGTTATACCTGCCGAGTTGGGCCTCCCAACACACAGGGTACTGAATTTCAATTCCCCTGTCAGCGACTTAATGAGAAGACTTAATTTAGACATGCTCAAGGAAGTTAGAGAAGAAGCAGCCATCAGAAATGCTGCATACCAGCAGCGAACAACTTTGTTTTACAACAAGAGGGTGAAGAAATGCGACCTGAAAGAAGGAGACTATGTGCTGAAGAAAGTAATTCAAAAGCACAATAAACTGGAGGCAAATTGGCACGGACCATACCGAGTTATAGAAGTTGTTCGACCAGGAACTTATCAAATAACAACTCTAGAGGGGGAGGAGTTTAAGAATGCATGGAACGCAGAGCACCTGCGCAAGTATTATCAGTGATGTATATTCCCATGTAATGCCGTTCCATCAATATGAATAAAATGAAGATATTCTACCAAAGTTTTTCCTTTTATTGAGAATTTTTCGGGGAATACTAGTGCTACACACTTCTCGGCAAAACTCGGCAAAGATCAGACTACTCAGCGAAAATATTCCTAAAAATGCCAACCTCGGTTGGTTAGGAAACAAAATATTCCTAAAAATGCCAACCTGTTTGGCTAGGAAATAATATATTCCTAAAAATGCCAACCTTGGTTGGTTAGGAAACAAAATATTCCTAAAAATACCAACCTCGGTTTGTTAGGAAACAAAATATTCCTAGGAAACAAAATATTCCTAAAAATGCCAACCTATTTGGCTAGGAAACAAAATATTCTTAAAAATGCCAACCTGTTTGGCTAGGAAACAAAATATTCCTAAAAATGCCAACTTATGTTGGTTAGGAAGTAAATATATTCTCAAAAATGCCAACTTATGTTAGTCGGGAGGTAAAATTATTCCAGAAAGCGCCAAAGTATACTAACTATGGCTGGTTGGGGATAAAAACCCACCAATTGTAGTTGGTAGACAAAGAAAATTTACCGACCTTGGTTGGTCGGAAACATTTTATGGGCAAAATTATTTCAAAAAGACTAACTAAAGGTGGTCGGGGATAAAAACCCACTAACTGTAGGTGGTCGGCATGAAGATTTTAACAACCTTGGTTGGTTGGAAACATTTTAAACATTTTTATACTTATTACTTTATTGCTAAGTTGGTCGAGAAACAAAACTTTATTATTAAATGATCGAGTAGCATTTTTTATACTCGTAATTATAACTAAGTTGGTCGAAAAACAAAATGTTGTGTTTTCCAAATGACTATCACAAGTTCAAACTACACAATATTGTTATCTTTTTATCAGATATGCATGCACAAATATAAAGTGTTATAAGACAATAGCGAATAAAAATGAAAGTCTTTCATTAAATCCAAAACAAATTAGATTGATAATAAAATGAAAGTTACATTGATATGTATACTAACAATTACATCAAAATTCCTATTCTACTGGTCTGTTACCCTCTGCTTTTGACACAGGTTCCTCGCCAGCAGGCGGATCATTTAAAGCCATAGGAAAATTTATGAAGTTGAGATCCTTTAACATCCTGACATTCATTATGGATGGTCGATCTAGAAGATGCTCGGGACGAGACACTTCAACAATTGAATGGAGATTTTAGTCGCCGAGATACTTAGAAATCAAGCTCCGAGGAATGGCCTGAGCAGGGATCCAACTCATATCCAGTTCGAATGGTGGCACGGGTAAGTCGAGAATCCCGGGATCATGGTAGTCCCACAGGTAATGACCCTGTTCGAGCTGCATCACACCTAAGGCATTAAACCAGCCTTGCTTGTAGCCCTCGTTATTGGCATTCTGGATACGATCGTCCAAGTGAAAGAGAGCTTCGTTGTATCCAGCCATCCAGAACTCCTTGGGCTATTTGTGGAACTGATATGTTAGTCTGTCTAGCTGCTCGTGGAGATTTTTGATGAAGATCTCTTTGTTCTCCAAGGTAGACTTCTGCGTGGAGAGCTGCTCTTCCAGGTCTCTGATCTTCTTTGACATTTCATCCAAAGCCTGGTTCTTTGCCATTAATTGGAAGGCCTGGTTCTCTAGGGTAGAATGAGTCCTTTGTTCCTCGACAGGAATCCGAGCTGCTCTTGCTCATCCCCGAGGAGCCCTTGCTCGAACCCAAGAAGATGTGGAGGGGCCAGACCTCTTCAAGGTTTCCAACTCGTCCCTCAAGTTGGCATTCTCGACCTCTAGGAATGAGAATCCCTCATCGGTCACTAGGATTAAGGCTTTTGAAGAAGTGGCTGCAGACTTCAACTGTGATAGCTCTTTCTGCAAGTTGTTGTTCTCTTGCTCTAGCAACTCGGTAATTTATCTGCACTCCTCGACCTCGCCCCTCAGAGTTCTCTCCCTCACCTCATAGACAGCAAAGCGCTTCTCATACTCCTTGTCAGCATTAAGTTGCTGGTACTTCTTCTCGTACCCCTCATGCAACAGGGCAGTGGATTCTTTGTATTGTAGCTGAAGGTCCTCGAGGGTGCCTTGGAGATCCTCGATCATATCATAATAGGCCACATTATTGGCCACTTCTCGATCGAGGAGACACTTCAAATATTGATATGCTTACACTGCTTGTTCTGAAGAATCTTGGCCGAGGATGTCTATAACTTATGATGCACTCAAGTCTGTGTGACCAGCCTTAAAATATTCATTACATTGTCGCAGCAGCTTTGTATCATGGGCAGATAACAACTCCATCCTGGCTAGAAACTAGCAGAGAAAGAAAAAGCAGTAATCAATAAGAATCAAGACAAAGTATGAAGATAGACAACAGTATGCAAAAAATTCCAAGTTTTATTAGATCATAAAGTTAAGAGTTACATATGCTGGGTTATAATTGACAAAAGAAAAATGTAAAGATAAACCCGAACAAATATACACCTTTTCCTTATCTCCCAAAACCTTCTCGGGAGGCTGGGATGAGGAAGTAGGCTGCTCAGAAGGAGTAGAAAGTTGCTTGGGGAGTGCCAGCGGTTGCTCGGAAGAAGTAACGATTTGTTCCTCGACAGCAGGCTGGATGGCTGGGGGATGATCTCCCATCACCATAGAATACTCTTCGGAGGCAGCTTCGTCCTCTTCTAAGTCTTCAGGAGTTGGAGGAGGACCAGGAATGTCTTGCTGGAAAAGCTCAGAAGATTCATCAACTTTCATTTCCTGGAGATAAGCAACCCATCCATCCCTAAAGTATTTGAGACTGCTATAGTCCACTTGCGACACCATAGAAGCCAACCCATTGTTCCACCCCTTGTCCCAGCCAGCGCTGAAGGACTTCTTCACAGCCATCTTCCTCTTCAATTTCTCCGAGAAGAGCTTCTCGTACAGCAGGTTATCAACAGCTTTCAATTTTTTTTCAATCTCCTCCTTCTGCCGACCTACTTCCCTAAGTTGAGCCAGGTGCCTTGAGCTTATCTTCAAGCTCCCCAATAGTTTTGAGCTTCTCTTTGAGCTCCTTATTTGCCTTCTTCAGGGCATTTATTCTCTTCTCCAACTCCTTGGAGGCATTAATAGCTCGAGCTTTCTCTTGCTCGGTGGAGGCAAGCTTTTTCTCCCAGACAACCTTGTCAGTAGAGTATGTCCGGCGAGAATCGTCCAAAGACTTGATAGCTTCTACCAGAGCTCCCTCCACACTGGACGAGGAGCATGAAGCTTTAATCGCTTCATCCTTCTTCAGGATTATATTAAGGCAGCTCATCAACTGTGAAAGTAAAAAGAAAGCAAGTCAGAAACATAAATAACAAAGGAAATATGAAAAGTTCAAAGTAAGAAGACTTACAGAAGCAAGGTGACGAGCAGGTAATGAGGTGACCATGTCCCGAGTAAGGTTTTATTCAGTACCTTGGACCTCGGGAATGATCCAAGACTTTATCGAACTCATGGCAGAGCTCGGAGGAACAAAAGTGGGAGCCCCTGTCCTAGTAGTTATGGGCTGAGTGATGGTGTCAGCCAAATTGATCGAGGAGCTCTTCTTCAGCCTCCTTGGGGGAACAGGAATATATTCAACCAAGGAAGAACCCTTTATCGGTGATATTACAATCACCTCTCCAAGAGCAGCAGACCTGCTCGGAGCCTCTACGGGCTTCTCTACAACCTTCACGACAGCAGCCGAGGAAGGCACATCATTCTTCTTTGTCCCCTCCCCTGGGACATCAACTTTATTTCTTTTTACCTCTCCAGAACCAGAGGCAGGTTTCTCGAACAAAGTGGTAGGTCTTCTTCTCTTCATCCTTTCGCTTAAAGCGACGTGATATTTAGGCGAGGAACTGGTGGAAGCTGGTACTGGCTCTGATTCACGTATCACTGGACGAGCAGTGAAAGGAGTGGTGTAGCTCTTGTATTGTAGCAGATATGAAGCCGACCTGATATGCTCGTCGGCAACAGATTGATGCAGACTCAAGATAAGTTTCAGATGTCTTATATTCACGTCTGCTTCCTTTGGACACTTTCTTTTACTGTCAACTGCAAATAAATAAATAAATATTGAAATATCAGTGGCGCATTTTATCAAACACAAAAGAAGCATAATTTTAAAATAAGTAAAATGAAATAAAAATAACCTATCCCATTGCCATAAGGAGGGCATCTGGGACCCTGGTAAACCTCATCTCCATTTAATGGAGGGTGTTGCTAATTTTTTATGACAACCCCATGCTCAAAATAATCCCTATTGGAATCAGGGAGATTGACTACTAAGGATCTATTTAAAAATCTAGTTTTTAAATAAAAAATGTTATCATTAACTGTTCATCTATAGCAAAACATAATCTCAGGAATTCCTATGCGAGTTCCATGGATTTGATTTAATCTATGAACCCCATTAACTATTCTCCATGTGTTAGGGGCTATTCTTGCAGGAACAACGTCAAAGTACTGACAGAATTCCAAACACAAGGGATTTGGTGGAAAAGAAAATCCACACTCAGCAATAAAAATACTGGGGAACCAATGTCCCTCAGCCAAGCGAAAATAATCAGAAGGCTCAGAAAGCTCTTCCAGAAGAACCTAGGAGGGAATGGAAAAATCAGAACGAAACTTATCAAGAGATTCAACAGGGTGAACCATGATGAATTAAAGAAATGAAGAAGAAGGAAGAAAATCTTACAGAAAAAGAGGGGATCTGATGACAACGGACGATGGAAAAGATGAATACACAGGAGAGAAAGAGACGACGAAAAACTCGAAGATAAAATTTTGAAAAGGTAGAAGACGATGGGAGTGTCTGTAAAGTTTAAATACCTTGCCTTGGGAAATGGTGAAGTAATGATTACAAAAAAGGATGATTACGTTACCGTCGGCTAAAAAATGAAAAGGGGCTCGGGAATCAAAGCGGGCAACAGCTGTTAAAAAGATGAAAAGGGGCGCGGGAATCAAAGCGGGCAACAGCGGCTAAAAGGATAAAAAGTACGCAGAAATCGAGGCGATTATAAAAATTCAAAAAAGCATGATTCTACGAATTTAGAAGGAGAAATAAATACAAAGGAAACACTCCTAAAAATCAGGAGGACCATTTAAAGTTACCATATTCCGAGAAAGAATGTTCCCTACTCCTCAAATTTCGAACTATGAAACATTGGGGGCTTCTGTTGATACCAAATTTAGTCTGCTGACATGGCCCAATTGAATGAAGACATGTGGAAATCTATATTGCAATAACAAACACTTCCGAGGAACTCACACGCTCTGAGGAATAAGATAACAATGAGGAAGACTATTTCCCCGAGGAACACTACTTCCCCGAGGAACTCATACGCTCCGAGGAACAAGACCTCACCGAGGAACTCTTAAGTACCAAGAAGCTTAGGCGGTCCGAGCAACTCAGGCGGTCCGAGCTGCACCTCGAACAAAGCATTTATAGCGGGATAACCAATAGTTCAACTGATTCATTAAATGCTTATCATTCAGACGCACATGCTTAAGGGGTATTAAATGTATTACCCTTTCATATGTATCCCATTTAATGTATTACCCTTTCACATTACAGCCTCAGGGCTATAAATACATTATACAATCCTCATTGTAGAGGGACCGGGAATCGAGACCGGAATTTCTTGATAGAACTTGTAATCGAGAATTCCCAAACACTCAGGAATAAAACAACAGTGGACGTAGGCCATTCTTATAAGGCTGAACCACTTTAAAATTCTTTGTCTCATTTATTTATCTGTGATTGAATAATTAGAGTGATCTAATTTTTTACATCAACAACTGTATTATTATTTATGACTGGATTGTGTATTCCAGACACACCTATATTATTTTGTCACTATATTCATTATGTGTTAGATTATTGAATGATGAATGTGATATTACAAATTTATTTGGTTTCACGCTAATTATATTGATAAATTTTGACACCAACTTTTCAAACACTAGGTGGTTAATAAATATTAAAAAGTTTTTGACAGTGATTATAAGAATGAACCAACTGGATATTATATTTTAATTTAGTAAAGGACTGGTCGCCTGATTTAATTTATTTATGGGGGTGTGACAGATGGTATCAAAGCATCAGGTTCTAGTATCGTTAGGATCCGTGCGGCTTTACTACCTTTCACAGTAGCATTCTTTGATATGTATCCCTATTATAGGATTGTTGTATTCGTCTTCATACGCATGTTTACGTTCTCCTTCTACTAAGTATAATCGATATGAATCATATGCGAGTTCGGTTGGTTTTTGTACAATGAATAATATTGGGCAACCAACGAGGGTCGTTAGAAGGATTGCATGAGGAGGGGATCAGCAGAAGCTATAATTTATTCTGGAAATGGTGATAGTAATAGAAGTCATCATGATTATTTCTCAGGAAGATGGAGATGGGATAATTACTCGAGGGAAGTAGCACCCCAATAAATATAATACATAACAGTAATGCGAATTTAGACTCACCCAGTGTAGGTGACAAGGCGAAGTCAGAAGGTCTATTTCAAAGAGCCATGTTTAAGAATTGGAGTAAAAACAGGAAGTGTGATGGGATGACGAAAGGAGAGGAATCCAAAAGTAGTTGCGCATGGTGAGGTACGATGGCACTTGGGATTTAAATTTTATTTTAAATTTGAGCTTATAGGAGGAGGAGTACTGACATGGTTGGAGATAGTCATCAAATATAAGGGAGTAAATAAGGAATTAATCGAGAGATTTTGGGCGCAATATAGGCACAAGTTCTTTCATCTAGTGCTCAGACAGAAATGCGAAGGAAGTTTATGGACTTCTCACGAGAGGTACGAACAAAGGTTGATTATGATAAAGAATTTATTTATTTGAGTGAACTTCATACCTGGGGAGATATGTAGTGGAGAGGAAGGTTCTTAAAGGTGATGATCGACTCATGGGTAAGAGTCAGTAGCATTTATGGGAAATTAGTTTAGGATGACTTATGCATATGACGTCAATGATGAATTTTTACAAAGTTTAGATCAACAATTCTAGTAAAAGGGAGCCAAGAGAGTTGGAGAGCATAGCCAAAAGGGAAAGTGTAAAGGTAATTGGTGATAGTGATGCACTATAGAGGGATACCCAGAAGGGACCCACTTAAATGATGTAGATTAATGGAAATTACTACCGAGTGACGATGGATTCAATTAGAACCACTAGGGACAACTGTGTGTTCCGTAGGGCCAACAATCTAAAAGAATAATGGGGGTAACAATCGGGGCCAAGACCACCAGGTCCGAGAGAATGACAATTCTAATATGGCCAATAGGTCCAGCGATAGGGAATGACACCAAGAGGTGTCATATGTATGGAGAGTAAGGCCACATGTACCGACCATAACCGTAGAGACATAGGCCATTTCTTACCATCGCCCATCTCACGGAGACATACGTGGATGTTAACGCTCATACCTCTCCCAGTTTAGCAAGTAGTTGGACGAGTGGGATGCCTACCAAGGACAGTAGTTGTAAAAGTTTTTAAATCGGTATTGGATGAGAGTGTTATGTCCATAAAGAATTTGAACTGCCAGCGCTATTGACAATTAAACGTGTGAGATTTATCCTAGGGTAAATGAGGTATGTTTATGTGATACGAGCGAGTCACAATATTTCGTTAGCACTAGATTCACGCATGAGACGGGTTTAGTGGGTGTGTTGTTAGTATTACTATTATGTACCTATATTTTTACCATTTAGCTGCGGGGCTCTTTGGTTCCATCTGAAGGAAAGTAAATATAAATTATGAGATCATATATTTGATTGAGTTATCATATTTCGAGATATTATATTTGAGTATGATGTGTCCTGCGCATATGTTGCTTAGCGATGTGTTGAATGATGGTGCGCTGTTACATTAAGGCTACCGTGTTCGCTATTCTAGGTCATGATATATTGATTAGCGACGTGTCAACTAGAAGAAAGTTGAGCTCACATTTATATTATATCAAGGAGGCAACTTCAGAGGTTATAGTTATCTTGTTATATTTTATCCCGATGTGTAGTGATTGTATTGATATGATTCGGGGAATATTAAGTAACTGTACAACGTCGAAATTTATCTCGTTATCAACTTAGCATGGGAAAACTAGTGATAGTGAACGGGCCATGTTGTATAACTCCGTTAGTGACGTGGGAGTGGACGGTTAGACTTGTACATATGTGAATAGGATTATCGATGTTATGATCATGTGTGTAGGACCTACCAATCTTGATGACCGACAATGTTAGGTAGTAATGTATCGGGGGGCTCCTTATTTGGATTTTGCTTATGAGACATCCCACGCATAAATTCCATAGAATGTCAAGAGTTGATAGATGTGTTTGTCACTAAGGCATGAGTTTATCACTTTAGATATTACACGTGTATGTGGGTGAAAGCATGAGATGATAGTTATTCTATGATTTAAGACCGGTGAGTCGAGTAGTGTTATATGGGGAGCACTGGGGAAAACTTTTTGCACCACTAGTTGATGGGTGGGCAGTCTTGAGTTGAATTAAATTAATTTAGTAAGGTAACTTAGGTTATCCATACGGTTTAACCACACTGCGAATATGGGGTCGGATTTGAGATAAGGATGTTATATGTGGAATGTTAGAGATGATTTTTCTGTTGTGCACATGATATAGGGTGTATGGGAACCCTGGTTAATTTGACTTTCAACATCGCCTGTGATAAGGAGACGTACAAAGATGTTATAAATATGTCTATGACACAGTTAGATAAATAAGTGGAATAGTATGAGGGAATGGACCTCGTTCGAGGAAAGGAGATAGTTCAACTGTGAGTATTTCAGGAGAAAACTCCCACAGCCAAGGTGAGTCGAAAGACGTTGGAATCAAACGGAAAAGGTATCCTTTGATAAGGGAGAACCCCAAAACTTTTGAAGGTGGATAAGAGTCCCGCCTAGTCAAAACCGTGAGAGTGGTATGAGCATTTATAGGGTACTAATATTCTAAAAAATGAAAAAGAGCCTAAGAAGTGCGTAGTTTTGGAGAAAACTAAGGTGCCATAATTTTTGTATATCTCCGAATAAGGAGAGTAGTCACGTGGTGTGAGATGTTAAATCTGTTGATATTGAGTTGAGCGAGACATGGAGAAATTTTTTCGAAGTTCACCCCTCGTAGAAGGAAAAGGTTTGTCTAGTCCTATTGACTCGAATGTTGTGATAGATGGATGATACCAGTGACAGAATGAACACATAAATTGATATAGTTCATTACCGGCGTATCAAAATCGCAGAGTGGGAAGGATTTTCTTTGGGTTGTGAAGTAAATTGTCCAGGATCAAAATGATCGTCATTATTTTGGGGTGTGTTATATTACCAGGTAGTGTGCCCATCATGTTATTAAAGAAAAGAAATGAATTGGCATAAGGTGTCGCCTAATACTGTTGTAAATCAGGACAAGACTCTTGAGTCCCACCTTAAATAGGGAGTATCGGGAGGTAATGGGGGAGTAGTTATGTCAACCATAGGCCGATGTATAGTCAAGAGGAGTGATATAGAATGTGGCACAATTCGAGGATGCGTGTCTTGGACTTTTGGGAGTAATTAGGAATGTTAACTACAATTGGTAGGGTTGCATGTGATTACCCGTAGTAGAATATTAACTTCTAAGTGACTTCTAAGGCTTAATAGGGAGAAAAGTTTCCGCCCGCCCTTTGGATAGTTGCTAAAAGGGGAAATAACAAGTTTCTCGAATCTAAAGTGATTCATGACCCGTCGACAAGGTTTGAGTCAATCCACATCATTTTCGTACAGTTCAAAAATATAATAAGAGCACATTGACGTGAACTAAAATTTGTAAGCCTGACATGAGTAGGCAGAGATTGTTGAAGGTGTACCCATGAGGAGAAATGGCTTGGTACGGCAATACAAGAAATTGATACATATGAAACTGTGGTCCTTTCTAACATATGGATGATAGAGCCAGGGGAGTGTAGGCTCATATTTTAAGACATTGTTATCGAATTCACGATGGTTTTGCATGTCATTATATAAGTGAGACCTTAAGCATAAAGGATTTTGGTATGCAAGGGCTTGAATGATCTCGTTTCTAATCGTGGGTTGTAATGAGATCACCTTCGATTGAAATGATGTCATTGGTGTACGTATAGTAGAAATAACAAAAGATTATTTGGAGTTAATTTTTAACATGCCTGAACGCAGTTGTGTGTAAAAATCTGAGGTAATATTATGGGGCATCATAATACCGACGAGTCTATTTAGTAACGCGAAGAAGAGATGTGCAACAAATATCTGTAGTTATTTATACCAGTTATTTTTCTGAATTTGGGGACGAAATTTCATTATTAGGGGGGAAGCATGTAACACGCCATAATTTTATTAATTTTTATATTGGGAATTAATTAGAATTAATTAACTTATATTTGAAAAATTAATGTTGTAAAATAAATATTAATTAGCAGGATAAGGTTTAATAATATTTATGCTGAATATTACTTAGTGAATGAGTAATAATAATGATAACGAAATATTATAATTATTGGGAGTGAAAAATATGGTAGTTATAGTAAATGTAGTCGGGATGCGTGTGTCAGTAGTGTCGTGACTTAATTTGGGACATAAAATATAAGTTCACAAAACTCACAGAGGCCATTAGAGGAGGAAGGAGAGATACTCCCCAAGGCTAGAACCACCATTGTTTCACCTTTTGAACCAAAAACACCATTGTTGCGTAGATCGAAAGGAGAGGAACACGACCATCTCAATAGTTTCATATAAATCAAACCTACACACAAAGGCAAGTATTTATCTTGCTTAATTTATGAAGGATATATCATTCATGTTAGAATAGGATGTTTGTGATCTTGCTTTCATGTGTTTTGATGACAAAACGGAGAAATTAAATCATGCTTTGGGTTGAATTTAGGTTAGAATGGAATCCCTTTTGTAATATGACGATTTTGATGAATTTCTAAAAATCAAACATGAAGAAATCTGAGTTTTATAGTGGTTCTTGATGAAAAATAATGAACTAGGGTTTTTATGAGTTAATCTTGAATTAATTTGATTTTAGGAGTAATCTTTGATGATTTAATGATTCTACCACGTTAGAAATTATTTATATATATTGGTAAAATGCTTAATATGATTGGTTTGTAGTTTGGGATTGATTAATGGAGTTTGGGTTGTGTAAAAATGGTGTAAACCTGTAACAGTTAAGTAGAGAAGATGATACTTGTAGAAGAGAATCAATTAGACTCCTTCGTCGAATAGATTCGGTAGGCGAATTGATTTGGGTCAAGGCCAAATCGATTTGGCTTCCCAGATTTTGATAATTTTCTCCTTGTTTATTGAGAACTCGCGGGAAATAATCGAATTAAGCATTAAGATAATTTTTAAATATAGAGAGAATTAATTTAAGATACTAGTAGGTCAATATTGGGTTTGAAACTTAGTCACATGAGAAGAACTTAAGTGCTAAGATTTATGAGGTTTAATTGAAGAATAATAACCTAATTCGGGGAATGATGTCGTATCACGAGAATATGGTGGAAATGATGACCTGGAACAGTAGATAATGAGTAAGATAACTAGTGAATAGACTTAAAGGACAATCGGTAGCCTTCCAAGAGATGAGGAACAATCAGGCATATAGGAATTAGAAATTTTAATGGTATGTTATTAATACATAGGCTATACGAGAATTTTATAGACTACGTACAAATTATATAATAGGGTACGTGCTTACCTTTACTGAATATATATATATATACATACACACACACACACACAGGTTTTGTGAATACCTATTATTTGATTCATTATATGTAATCATACCTAGGCTACTTGTTATCACGGGAGGTTACGCGTGGTGGACACTCTTATTTTGATAAGGACATTTGGGGGGAGGGGGTATTGACTTGTACCCCAGGACATAAAACTTAGGGATTGAGCACGACTTGTGTGAATAAGGTTGTGATCGGTCATTTGGGTGCGTTAGGTTTGAGCGTAGACCAAAGGCTTTGAACTATGTTCGCCTCCAATATGTGTGGTTTGATTTATGGTTCGAGGGTGATTATTCAAATCGATGTCCTTATTTAGTATGTGATGTACCAGGACTTGATATCAGAGTATTTCTACATCGCAGCTCAACCCAGGGGTGTCGTATTATTATATATATTATAGAGTGATAAATATATATACTTGTGATAGATTCTACTCTGTGTGCTTAGTAGATGAGAAATATAGTTACATCTCAAATAACCCTGATATATGGAGTATGAAATATATATTGAGAAATTCATAATTGGCTAATTGATATAAAGATTTTGGTAATATATAGTATGGGCGAAACGGGTTGGCATAGCGATATAGATTGTGAAAAAAATAGATTTAGTTCAGACTAATTGAGCGGGGTAGCATATCTAGGACGGATTAGAAAAGATACGTTAGGTTTGCACATTAGTTGAGAGGTGATGACCTCAAGTGAGGGAATCTACACCTAACATGTATGTAATATCTACTAATTTTGAATTTTAAATACTTACTAAACCTTTTTTAAACTGTTTTACTTGAGCTTTGACCCGTTTTCTCCAAATATATATTTTTTGTATAACATTTTAGGTGCCCAGCCACATGGACACCAGGCATAGAAGATCTTTTCAAGTGACGTACCGCAGCTGATATGGAAGTTGCGGGACCTTAATGTTAGACGCCTTCGTATTCATCATTACTTCCTTATGAGCTAATTGTTTTAGTGGGGCAGGTTGCCCCTTTTATTCATATTTTATTCAGAGATAAAGGACTTTTATTTTATTTCTCAGACTATTGGGATAGTCTTTATTATGGATGACTCTATTATTATTTCTGACTGGATTGTGTATTCCAGACACAATTGTATTATTCTGTCACTATATTCATTATGTGTTCGATTATTGGATGATGAAAGTGATATTACAAATTTATTTGGTTGCATATTAATTATAAAGATCAATTTTGACACCAACTTTTGAAACACTAGGTGGTTGGTAAATATTAAAATGTTTTCGAAAGTGATGCTAAGAATGAACCAACTGGATATTGTGTTTTAATTTAATAAAGGACTGGTCACTCAGTATTTAATTTCGCAGGTTGTCATAATGTATAACGGGTACTAAAGTCAGGGTACAAGAATTGGGTGTCCACTACGTGTATGCTCTCAAGACTGAAGAAAATGCTTCCCATTTGGTTTAAAGTTCCCACTAACTCTTACTTTCTAATTCCACTCCTGTTCTCCCCACACATTCTTCATAGACATTTTAATTTCCCCCATCCAAAAGATTTTCACCTTTTTTTCCAGTACCATGCCATCGATTGTTTCCCATTATCTCATGTAGTTGTGACGAATTAGACGTTCTTCAATCTTACTTCCCATCTATCTCTGACATTACCTATTCCAATGCTTGTCTCGGTATTATTCATCACCTTGTCAATCATCATTTTTTTATCTCATGTTGTTCGCCCGATAGAACTATATGCTTGATACTTATTGCCCGAGTAGATTGAATCTTCGATTAATTTTTAGCATCTTCATTGAGGCCTTTTTTTAATAATTAATATCACTGATTGCTTCTCACGCATGCGATCTGCGACCTATTTGAATGTAACTTCCCTAACATAGCTCGGTCGTCATCATCCTTCTGACCTATCTCACCACCAAAATAAAATGTTTGTGCTTCTACCCAAACCCTTAACTTCAAAATCCTTTCTCCTACTTTAATCTTGATTCATCCCGGTGGTTTTTGTTTTTTACTTTGCTAGCATCCTATCTTTATAAAATCCTACATATCTCTCTCCAATGGCTTTAAAAATATCCTCCCCCCACAAATTGAGGGGGAATCCCATTACTCAGATCCATGGGTTCTTCCAAACATGTTGTGGTTTTGTGTAGCTTGCCAGAGGGTGACACCATTTTAAGCACTGTTGGTCTCCATAGAATAACCAACACATGCCCTCAAAAAAAAATCGCCTCTTAGATGGATGAAAAAACAAATATGATGAGGGAGGAATGAAGACAACGAACTGAACTTCCCTATTTGGAAAATCCAGACTATTTACTCACCCCATCAAAGCTCTCTAGAATAACTCCACCCTAACTTAATCTACTTTTTCCATGCCAACAACTTCTCCCATTTGTCTCTTTTGTTCCACACATAGGACCATCGATTTTATGCGCCAATTAGTGTCTCCAACATAGCCCCACCGTACCTTCCACCACCTATATTAGTTGAAAGTACACATGAGTTCTATCATCTCTAATAATAATATAAAACAATCAGCATATTTATTAAAACTCGTGCAAACTATCGCCTCCCTCGTTTTGCACCATTTTCTTCTATAGAATCCATTTTTCGTCTACGATTCCTCCCATAGGCACAAACATATCCAAAATACCCCCTTCACAAAACTATCCTCTTTAGTGTAGTCTTTATCTCTAACACTGAATCTGAAATGATAACTTTTGTCTAGATTCTCGCTGCTGAGTTCAAACGTCACCCACCCTACTTGGAAGATAATAGTAACTTCAAGAAAATGTATCTATCCCGACGTCTTTTGACCCATTTATAGAAAACGTTGGCATAATTCTCTCATACCAATGTTATCCCCAAAACTTTGGAAAATATCTAATAGTTTAATAAAAATGTTGGAAAATTTTTGGCGTTGCAAAAAAACAATGGAAAATTAGGGGATTCTAAGTCGTCTTTGAAAAAAACATCAGATTCCTTTTTTTAATGGAAACAAACTCCTCTAATTTTTTTCCTCCCCTCTACTTATTTCTTCCCGCTACTTTTTTTCTATTATTTTGTTTTACCACTCGGACTTTATTCCTATTTGGTTTCCTCTTAATCGGTTTCTCTTATTCTTCTCAATCGAACTTATTAATCACTCTTTTCTTCTTCATCTCAGTCGGACAATACTTGCGGTTGTGAACTGACGGTATTTTTTTTTCATTTTTTTCCTATTGTTTCTGCTATATTTGTTGATTTTTTAGGGTATTGAAGTATTTTTAGTCTTTAAAGATGATTTAATTTAAGTCTTTTCATCCATCGTTTATTTATGTTTATCTCTTTCTATTAGTATTAATTTCATCTGATGTTAGAATATCGTTGGTATTAAAAAAACATTAAACAATTAGGGTAGTGTTCAAATATTTCTAATTGACGAAACCCATCTCTCTTGTGTATTTTCGATTTAATTTAGGGCTTGAACAGTGGTTGATGGTATTTGTAAAGGGGTTGGGTAGAAATCATGAATTTTTTTTAGTTTGTATTAGGATAAATATGCAATTACAAAAGAAAGTTGGACAAAAATATAAATAATTAGATTTATATCTAACCACTTGTATGAGGGTAAATATTTATTATTTAATGTTTAGACTGTACAGTTTTTTTTAAAGATTTAGAATTGTTATTATTTAATGGTTTAGGTAAATATGATTAGTTTATGACTTAATGTTTATTTTTTATGATTTCTTCGTTTTTAAGGATTTACAAGTTGTGATGGAGGATTTCTACATTTCACATTTATTCTTCGATTGGATTGGAGCTACTGATGTATTTTTATTAAGTTTTACATTTTATTTAAACTTTTGTTTATTTTGACAACTTTATACTTTTCTATAAAAATTTCAATGTATGTTTATCTCTTTATTAGTAATAAATTGTTATTATCTTTTATGTTATTTTATTTAAGTTATAATTGTCTAAAAATAAAAATTATCAATCAAATATTTGTAAAAATGTAAAAAAAAACAAAAAGAAAATCGGAGGCTACCGTCACAAAAATCCTCTTTAATGGTTTGTGCCCCACCCAAAATTATTTCCTGACTTTAAAACATGCCCTTGGAGTTATATATATATATATATATGTATATATATATATATATATATATATATATATATATATATATATATATATATTCTTTAATGTGCAAAATTTGAGTATCTAAGCATATGTATATTCATTGATTCTTATATGTTTTTCCCTTTTCAACTTTTGTAATCTACCGAATGTTCTCCACGTACTGGGAACCAAATAAATATGAATTCCCTACTAGTTTAGATACAATTGAGGGCTTGGATTATTTTGAAGACCTAAAGAGGAAAAAACTATTAACTGTAATTTTTGTGTATGTTTTTCGGTCATAAATTTTCATGATACATAAAGCAAATGCATATTAACAAAAGTTCATGTGTAGAATTTTTAATACCTAGAATTATATGTTGTTGGGTAAGGAACACTATGAAATTGTTGGCATGTTTCTCTTAATATTGTGGTTAGGTTTCGTTACTAGTCACAACTAGTGGTACTATACTTAATAGCTTCATCTTGACGTCCCTATGAATTAGATAATTATTTTTTGCAAGTTACCCACTTAGCTATTGCAAAATTCTTTAATTGGTTATTCCCCATGAAGCACGTTCACTCTCTCGGAACCATGATTCATATGGCATGTCGAAACACGTACTATGTGTGTGCTTCGACACGTTACCGACATGTTGTGGACAGACTGGGACATGTGATGGTGATTCTGCGTTATTTACGATTTTTAATGTTAAAGTGCATTTTTTTTTATCGTCCATTTTCTTAATTTCATGTTAAGAATGCTCTAATAATGTATTTTATAGAAAAAAAATATGTTTCATTTCATTAATATATATATATATATATATATATATATATATATATATATATATATATATATATATATATATATATATATATATATATATAATAAATATTTAAATAGATATTATAAATTATATATTATACTTATCCTAGCATGTCATGTCCAAGTTTTTACAAGAACATGTGTAAGTAATTTTTGTATATATTTTTAAAGATGCGTGTGTTTGTGTGTTGGGGTAACAACGAGCTAGGCCGCTGAGAAGGGGGTATGAGGGAGGGGCTAGTCACGGGTTAGGTAAAATTGGGGGATGTAGTTGGGTGTATGTGCTTGTTTTGATAAATTTCATTTATTTTCATAATTTCTCAAACACAAGGTATAATTATTGTTCTCGAAAACAATCACATTTTACATATCTCATGAATCAACAAGTGTTTAGGTAGGAGAATAATTCAAAAGAATGGGTTCCATTTTGGGTAATCATCTTTAGGTTTCCATTTTGGGTTGATGCAAAGATATATTCATTTAGTTTTATGTTATATAATTTAACTTTTAGTCTGGTGCAGGGTCTTAAAAGCTGGATTTTATGATATGATCTTAGACTTTTATTTGGTTCTTTATGATGATAGCATAATGATATTATTTGTTTTGAATGTGATACTATGGGTTATGTATGTTGTATAAATTGATATAATCCAAAGTAAATTTGGTTCAAAGATTCTCTTATGGAATTTTATTTTCGTTTGTGCTAGAAAACGTTTGATGCCTTTCTTTTAAATGCATAATAAAGCAGTTCTTTATAAGAGCATTCACAATTATTTAATAAGATTATTTTATAGGAATTTAGAGATATTTGTTTCATATATAAGTTAGCTTTAAATTTATATATATTATATAGTTTTGTGATTAAGTAGTTGATTGATAATATATTGCCAACAACTTTCTCATACTATAAACCTCACCACTAATGTGAAATTATTAGTAATTGAAGATTAATTTGGTTCTCAAATTCATTATGTGCAATATTTCATAAAGTATGTATGAAATTTTCATCCATGTTTTCTTTTCACATATGCACTGCAGTTTTAAAATTGAGGTCTCTAGCATTTTATTTTGTATGTACAAAGTTCAAAATTGTGTCTTACGTTTTATAGTTCTATATAACTTAAGTTCACCCCTACCCCCCATTAATATTGCTACAAGGGTGGTGGATATTAATCATTCTTATTATTATTATTATTATTATTATTATTATTATTATTATTATTATTATTATTATTTATTTTTTTTTTTTTTTTTATTATTATTTATTTTTTTTTTTGGGGTGGGGGAGGAGGGGGTTATTCTACTTTGTTATGTTATATGTTTTATACTCTTTTTTATGTTGTTGCATTACATTGGCATTATTGTCTTAATGTAACTTTTTTTTATTACAAATTATCTCTATTTATGTACATATGTCTTCTCAGCACACTCTGAGATGCGATTTCTCAATTAAATAAGTTCAAGTCTTCAATACGCTTTTTCTTTGTTCATTTATTCCAAAATTACACAATCTCAATTTTCTTTTCTTCTAATGCAACCAAAATGAAACAATTAAGATCTTTCAAGTTGGATATATAGTAAATAAAGTTTCTACACTTTAAACATCATTCAATGATTGTAACACATGACTTTATAATCACGTTTGAAGTATTGATAATTCATTTGCCTCACATGTTTTCTCATTACTAACTATTCAACTTATTTAACTACAATATTTTTGTATTTTTTTCATTAGGTTGAATATATTGATGGATAAAAGTTGGATTAGTATAAAACATAAAGGCCATCCTTTATACGAGAAAGGAGCAGAAGCATTTTTTAAGTTTGCCTCCGATAACAGACCGAATGCTAAAAAATATTATGTCTTGGTAAGAAATGCCGCAATATGATATTTTTGAAGAAAGATGACATGGTAGAACATATAATACTTAAACATTTCTTAGAGATTTATTCATGTTGCACCTTTCACGGGGAATCTTCCTCATCTTCGACTTCATTTTCCGAATCTCTTTTTAATTATGAAATGAGAGAGATGATACATGATTCCTTTGGAATTCCACCCTTGGACCCACGAGATTTTATGGATAGTGGTGCTGAGCAATAAGGGATAGAGGGCCCAGATGCTGAAATCAAGAAATTCTCTAACCTAATAAAAGAATCGGAGCGAGAGTTATATACAAATTGTAAGAAGTATTCCACAGACTCGTTTATTGTTCGATTATTGCATATAAAGTGTTTAAGTGGGTGTAGTGATAAGAAATTTACAATGCTTCTTCAGTTATTAAAATATGCATTCCCAGAGGGTGAGACATTTCCAAAGTCTTTTTACGAAGCTTAAAAGTTCATTACAAACTTAGGGTTAGATTAGAAAAAGATACATGTTGTACTGGAAAGATATAGAACGTGTGGAAGAATGTCCAAAGTGCATACTCCAAGATGCAAACAGTTAAAGGGTCAGTGTGATGACGATGTTACTATAGATAGGAAAATTACTGAGAAGGTGGTAAGATATTTTCCTTTACTACCCAGACTTCAAAGGAAATTTAAGTCATCAAAGACAGCAACACAGACGATATTACATCCCGAGGAGCACATTAATTATGGAAATTCTATGCATCCAATGAATTCTATTGCTTGGAAAACATTTTATGAGATATATCAAGATTTTTTTGGAGAACCAAGGAATGTGAGGCTTGCTTTATCAAGTGGCGACTTCAACCCATTCAGTAGCAAGAGTATTACCCATAGAACGTGGCTTATAGTTTTTATGCCGTTTAACATAGCCCCATGGTTATGTATGAAACAACCAGATATGATATTTTTTATACTTGTTTATGGTCCTGGTAATGTTATTGATGTTTATTTACGCCTTTTGATTGACAAGTTGAAGGAATTTGGGGTTGGGGTCGACACTTATGATGGATCAAAAAATCAGATGTTTAAATTGCGTGCGTCGTTGATATGGACTATTAATGATTTTCCAGCATATGCAAATTTTTCAGTATGGAGTACAAAAGATAAATTGGCATGTCCTTGTTGTAAAAAATATACTCTCTCTCAGTGGCAATATAATCGAGGCAAGTATTATTACATGGGTGATTGTCGATGGTTGTCGTATGATCATGAATTTCGAAGGGATGAAATCTCTTTTGATGGTACGATTGAATTGGATACAAACCCCTCTCTATTATCTGGAGATGAAGTCTATGCTGAAGTAAAGGACTTTGATAATAAGTTAAGGAAGGATCCATAGTTAGAACGTAAAAGCAAAAGGGTTAATAATGAAAAGAGTAGTAAAATATATTATAATTGGAAGAAACAAAGTATATTTTTTGAATTACATTATTGGAAGGACAATTTGATATGCCATAATCTTGATATTATGCATACTGAAAAGAAAGTTTGGGATAATGTGATTGGGGCATTATTGAATATTGATGGGAAGGAAAATGACAATTTGAATTCTCGTCTAGATTTAAAAAAATGATTATTCATAAGTCGATGCATCATCAAAAATAGAAAATGACAGGTATTATTTTCCACCTTCATGTTTCACATCAATAATAAAGGTAGGTATGTAAAGTGTAGAAGGAGGTGAAAGTTCCAAATGGTTATTCTTCGAACATATTTCGACGTGTTAATCCTAAAGAGTGTACTATATCAAGAATCAAGTGCCACAATAACCATATCTTAATACAAGAGTTGGTTTCTATTTCTTTAAGAAATGTGTTGCTTAAGAAGGTAATAGAGCTGTTGATTGAATTGAGTAAGTTTTACAGGAGTATATACTCAAAAGTGATGAATGTAAGTGATCAAGATCATGTTCAGTCTTGCATTGAGCTCACATTATGCCATCTTAAGAGGATCTTTCCACCTTCATTTTTTATGTCATGGAGCATTTGGTTCTCCATTTAGCGGAAGAGGAAAAGATCGGAGAACCATCATAGTGCCGGTCAATATACGTTATTGAAAGGTGTTGTATTCTTGCAATATTATTTTTTGAATTTTAATGTGAGTGAATATTCATATATAATTGAAGTATCCTCCTCTGACTAGATACTTGTTCACACTAAAGAATTATTTAAAGCTCGAACTCATCTAGAAGGTTCAATTTCGCAAGGATACTGGGTAGAAAGATGCTTGACATTTTGCTATAGGTACTTACATGATGTTGAAATGAATTTTAATTGACCGGTAAGGAATGATAATGGTATGAGAACGTATTTGCTTGCGTTCAAATGAGCAACTTATATATTAAACGCCTGTTAACCCAAACAAACCCTAAAGAGGCAACAATATGTGATTGAATAAGATGATAATCTAAGCAAGAACATTCAAACACATGCAATTGAGGAAAAATCCCCCAAAGGGGAAAAAACATTTATTTTTATTATAATATTGTAGGCTATAAAATTTCGGATTACAATGAAAATACAAGTGACTAAGAATTACCCTCAGGTATCGGATTCTGTAGTCGCGGCTAGAACTATCCCTTTCCAGTAGGGCTGCAATGGAGAAGAGAACGGCTTCTCCACAAGGGTGTGAACAACAAGAATGCATTCCTGGGTTGCAAAGTGATTCACAAAGGATTGGCAATTGTATGAATCAAAAACCTAGAGTCTAAATACTCAATAGGTGAAGACTTAGGGCGTTTTGTACTCTGAAAATCGTGTGTTTAAGTCTTAGAAAATCACTTCCCGTAGTGGGATTAAATAAGAAGTCTCGGGCCTTAAAAATCTGAACACGATCTAAACACGATCTGTTGAAGTTTATCCCAGGTGGACCGGTCTGGGTCTGAGGCAGATCGGTCCGATATACTGGATCGGTTCTTTTATTCTGAGGCAGATAGGTCCGTTGATGATCGGATCGGTTCGCTTCCAGGCTTCATCGGTTCGCTTGCGGTCCGGGGTATACTGGCCTTTTGACAAACAAGCGGATCGGTCCGGGTCTTTAGGCGGACCAGTCCGGGTCTTTAGGCTGACCGGTCCGGTTAGTAGGATCAGTTCTTTTATTTCAGCAGATCGGTCTGGCTGTCAGACTATGATTCCTCTTCTTCTTTTGAAATTCGGATCCGTTGAATCTTGAATCTTGAATTTCTTCAACGGTGTAACGCTGTGCGACATAATACATTGATAATGGACAAAAATGTCCTTACAAATATCCCCCTATGTCTATACCGGTACATACATAAAAACAAACATCCGAATTATCAAACAACTAAAAATGATGCCTATACAAATCTACCCTTCCATGAACCCAAAACTGGAAAGATACAATTGAATAAGACTACAGCGTTTACTCTTCAATTCTGCAGGAATCTCAACGCTTTTCTCATCAGGGAGTGCAATCCAATGATAATCTATGTAGTACCTACACACATGAGACAAAGCAAAATACCAAGTGACATATCAAGTTTGAAATGAAATAAACATGTATACCAATTTATGAGCAAACTCAAACTTTCAAAACTCCCCCATAATAAGATAATTCATTCTCCCCCTTTTTATGATGTCCCCAAATGAACAAAAGAGAGAAAGAAATCAAATAAGCATGTGAGGGGTGTCACTAGGATAAAATCACACCATGAATGAACACAAAGTAACCAAGACGATGATAGCGTAAATGAAGTGGTGTGATCAAATTCGATAGGAAAATCAATGCATACAAACATGACATATGTGCACGATGAATATTGGATATTCCTAGCGAATGAACTCAAATGCTTCCTTTGGTGTAAAATAATGACAATATAAGATATTGACTCAATCAAATCAACAAATCAAAGCTCAAAGTGATTTTCACACCAATAACGTCCAAAATGATTTTATGCTTTTTCATGACTTTCAAGGAAGTTCAAACCCGTTTAAAGATTCTCCAACCAAACTCCCTCAGATATAATTTTGAATAGAGGCATTCTAAATTCTCAAACTTTGGAGAATTGATGGTGAAACCTAAGTGGCCCATATTTGGCATGAAGTGCTTTTTATTGCCTTAATTTTTTTTTCTGGGCTCTTTTAACCTCTTGGACCTCGAATATTAAAATTCCTCCATTTTTTAGGTCCTTTTTAACGGTGGCTTTTGTGCAAAGGATAGATGATTACCTTTCACAGCACCTCCCCGTTATACAAAAACACATAGTCTCACCAAAACGGTTTTTACATGCATTCCAATCTTGTCAAGTTTTATCACATATTGTACATTGTATAGACAGGATTGAGATGGAAACACTCAAGCCAATATGAGATAGACAAGTGCAATAATCAAATATAGTCGTGCATGTGTGCAATAAAGGATATAGGAGTCTAACATGTAGGAAGATATCACTAATTACATCCCAAAGACTCCATACTAAGTAAAGCACGTGGATGAAATGATGTAGCGTCTCAAATCTCTATTAAACAGTCACATGGATAAATGGAATGAAGTTGTGACTTGGCTATCTTAAATGCTCATCCATAAAAGAAGAAAAAAACAGAAATCTTTTTGGATTTTTCAAAAAAATTTATCAAAATAAAATCTTTTTGTGCTTTTCTTAAAATTTTCTTAAAGGAAAATCTTTTTGTATTTTTTTAAAAGCAATATAAACAGTAAAGAGAATAAATAAAAGCTGTACAACTAAGCAATGGTACATATAAAACAGACTAGCAATAGGAAGCATATGATATGAACATGAGAAAGCATCCTATTCTAGACATAGACCAACCTCTCAGTCAACTGTGCAAATCCCCAAAGACTTCCTAAGACTCTCAAATCTAAGGGCATCTAAAGGTTTCATGAAAATGTCTGCTAACTGACGGTCGGTAGTAACAAAACTCAGGGATACAGTGTTCTCCTCAACTAACTGACGAATAAAGTGCTCACGTATCCTGATGTGTTTTGTGCGCGAATGCTGGACGGGATTACGGGATATGTGTATCGCGCTCGTGTTATCACAAGAAATGATCATGGTGTCTTGTGAAATCCCATAATCCTCCAACATTTTCTTCATCCACAAGAGTTGTGTGTAACAACTCCCGGCGGCGATGTACTCAGCCTCTGCAGTGGACAAAGAGATGGAATTTTGCTTCTTGCTCAGCCAGGAGATAAGAGCAGAACCAAAATAGAAAAACCCACCAGAAGTGCTCCTACAACCATCTACATCCCCAGCCCAATCGGCATCCTAATAGGCGGAAAAACGGTCATCGGTATCAAAGGAATACCAAATATCGTATGATATAGTCCCACTCACGTATTTAATAATATGTTTTAGAGCAAGTAAATGTGACTCTTTCGGGGACGCCTAATATCGCGCACAGACTCCAAAACTAAGGCAATGTCGGGACGACTAGCAGTCAAGTAGAGAAGACTACCTATCATACTCCGATATAAGGTTTACTCTACGTCCTTGCCTGAAGTGTCCTTACTAAGCTTGGTAGTGGTACTCATAGGTGTACGTGCATTCTTAGCGGAGTCTAAACCAAATTTCTTCACTAGGTCTCTAGCATACTTGGATTGGGAGATGAACATCCCATCCTCTAGCTGACGAACCTAGAGACCAAGGAAGAATGTAAGCTCACCAACCATGCTCATCTCAAACTCACTTTTCATTTCCTCCTCAAAGTGGTGAGCATGCTGGGAGCATGTGGATCCAAAGACTATGTCGTCCACATAGATATGGGCAACCAAAATAGCACCGTCATCTCTCCTGACGAACAACGTCATATCTACTCCCCCTCTCTTGAAGCCACAAGCTAAGAGATAGGAAGTAAGCCTCTCGTACTAAATCACGGGGTGCTTGCTTCAAACCATGCAAGGCTTTTCTAAGATAGTAAACGTGCGCTGGGTGCTGAGGGTCTTCAAACCCTTTTGGTTATTCCACATAAACCTCCTCCTGTAGAATGCCATTCAGAAAGGCACTCTTGACATCCATCTGGTATAACTTGAAGCGCAGATGACATGCGATGGCGAGCAAAAGACGGAAGGGCTCAAGCCTCACAACAAGAGCAAATGTCTCCCCAATGTCTACACCCTCTATCTGTGTGTAGCCTTGAGCGACCAACCTAGCCTTATTTCTGATTATGGTACCATTTTCATCCATTTTGTTCTTGAAGATCCACCGGGTACCTATCACATTAGTCTCACTAGGACAGGGGATAAGTTCCCAGACATTATTCTTTTTAAACTGAAGCAACTCATCCTGCATAGCAGATATCCAATGTTCATCCTTGAGTGCTTCTTTATGGTTCTTGGGCTCGGCTTTGGACGTGTAGCAAAGATGGCTAACAACGTTCTCTAGCTGAGCACGAGTCTTGACCCCTAGAGTGGGATCGCCAATAATGGCAAACGGGTCATGACTCTTGCGAACCCAAGCAGGTGTGTCCCCTAACACATGAGTAGGGTCCACAGAGTGTGAGAGATGAACAGGTAAATCACTGTCAGAACAATCCTCATCCTCACACTGAAGGTTAGGATAAATAACCGTCGAAGGTTCGTCATCGTGTACAGTGATGTTTATTGATTCCATAACCTTAGAGCTCTTCAGGTTAAAAACTCGGTACGCTCTGCTAGTCGATGAATATCCTAGAAATATTCCCTCGTCGCTCCGGGTGCCGAACTTTCCTAATTTCTCTCTATCCCGTAGGATGTAGCATTTACTCCCAAAAACATGGAAATATGCCAGGTTGGACTTCTTGCCAGTCCACAACTCATAAGGAATCTGAAGTGTGTGTGGACGCAAATACACCTTATTCACAGTGTGGCATGCAGTAGACACTGCCTCTGTCCAAAATCTCCTAGAAATTTTACGACATAGAAGCATAGATCTAGCCATCTCTTGGATCGTTCTGTTCTTTCTCTCAATAATCCCATTTTGCTGAGGAGTTCTCACAGCAGAAAACTCATGTTTGATCCCGAGGCTATCACAGTAAAGGTCTACCTTTGCTTCTGTGAATTCAGTGCCATTGTCACTACGCATCCTGTTAATAGTGACACCGTGTTGATTTTGTAGGACACGGCACTTGGTCATTAAAAATTCTACAGCATCGGATTTCTCTCTCAGAAAACCTACAATGGAGTACCTGGAGAAATCATCTACCATCACGAGGATGTACCTCTTACCACCTAGACTCTCTTTCTCGTCAAAGGCAGATTCTCTCTCTCTCAGGGTGGTGAAGGTGGAGGACTCTCTTTCTCTATCCTTTCTTAAATCTTCCTCTAAGGCGGTGATCTTAAGAACTAGTGCTTTGTTACGTTTTTTAGTTTTAAATGATTCAGAATATAACTCAGCGTAGGCGCGTTGAATATCACTCTCACTCTCACTTGAGTCATCCTCCCCCTCACTCACATCAATCTCACCATCGAGGTGTCCCTGTGAAGCATCAGCTTCATCGTCGTGAAGAGAACTAAGAGTGCTCACTTGACTGTCCATGAATGCGGTGAAGTTACACTCATGCGGTGACTCATCTCCTGAATCCACCGTCTCGAAGTCACTGTCATCACTAAGGGTAGCATTAAGGACAACTTTACCTTTCTCTCTATTCAGACGATTGGCACACTCAAAGGCTCTATGACACCTACCATCGCACTCAAAACATCTCTCACTTTCTTTCTTAGGAGGATTTTTGGAGTCTTTTTCATTTTTCTTTTCAAACTTATTTTTCTCAAATTTCTTTTTATCTTTAAAATTGCCATTTTTCTTAAATTTGAGAATCCTCTTGAAATTTTTTGCAAAAAGAGACAAATCATCTAGGTCAAAATCACACTCAGAATCTGACGTGTCAGTCTCTCTCTTTCTAGACGACTCTACCCTTTTTCTAGCCGACCCCTCACTCCTTCTCTCTTGGGCTTTAAGTGCAATTCCCTTATCTTTAGATTTAGCTGTTTTAGGGAACATATCAATTTCATAAGTTTGCAAGTCACCTACAAGTTCTTCCAATTTTAGTGTATTTAAATTACCCATAGAATTTAGCACAGTGACTTTAGGGATAAAACGCTTAGGCAAAGAACGAATAATCTTTTTAACAACTCTAGCATTAGGAATATGATCACCAAGATTAAAGCTAGTATTAACAATGTCAGAAAGTCTAGCATAAAATTCATCAAAGCATTCAGATTCATGCATGGTGATGGTTTCAAATTGAGTTGTCAAATTTTGCAACTTAGATTCTTTCACAGCATTAGTTCCTTCATGGGTGAGTTGTAAAACATCCCATGCCTCTTTTGACGTGGTGCACGTCATTATACGTTTGAACTCATCAGGTGTGAGAGACCCAGAAATAGCACTTAGAACCTTAGAATTAAAAGATGCCCATTTAAATTCTTCATCAGTCCAAGAAGTGTCAGGTTTCAAATTGATCACATTATCAACAGTCACGGAGGGAGGTGTCCACCCTCTTTCAACTAAAATACAAACCCTTTCATCTATGGCTTTTAAAGCCGACCTCATTCGGGCTTTCCAATATGCATAATTTATCCCATCAAAAACAGGCATTTTATTATATTACTTCTCCATTTGAACACGCACTATTTTCAAAAATCAATTTTTTATAAAATTGATATCTTAGAAAAATTTGGCAGAAAATAGGAATACGCGATAGATTAGCGTAACCTACTCTGATAACAATTTGAGAACGTATTTGCTTGCGTTCAAATGAGCAACTTATATATTAAACGCCTGTTAACCCAAACAAACCCTAAACATGCAACAATATGTGATTGAATAAGATGATAATCTAAGCAAGAACATTCAAACACATGCAATTGAGGAAAAATCCCCCAAAGGGGCAAAACCATTTATTTTCATTATAATATTGTAGGCTATACAATTTCAGATTACAATGAAAATACAAGTGACTAAGAATTACCCTCAGGTATCGGATTCTGTAGTCGCGACTGGAACTATCCCTTTCCAGTAGGGCTGGCGGATGGAACTATCCCTTTCCAGTAGGGCTGCAATGGAGAAGAGAACGACTTCTCCACAAGGGTGTGAACAACAAGAATGCGTTCCTGGGTTGCAAAGTGATTCACAAAGGATTGGCAATTGTGTGAATTAAAAACCTAGAGTCTAGATACTCAATAGGTGAAGACTTAGGGCTTTCTGTACTCTGAAAATTGTGTGTTTAAGTCTTAGAAAACCACTTCCCGTAGTGGGATTAAATAAGAAGTCTCGGGCCTTAAAAATCTGAACACGATCTAAACACGATCTGTTGAAGTTTATCCCAGGCGGACCGGTCCGGGTCTGAGGCGGATCGGTCCGATATACCGTATTGGTTCTTTTATTCTTAGGCAGATCGTTCCGTTGATGATTGGATCGATTCGCTTTTAGGCTTCATCGGTTCGCTTGCGGTCCGGGGTATACTGGCCTTCTGACAAACAAGAGGATCGGTCCGGGTCTTTAGGCGGACCGGCCCGGTTAGTTGGATCGGTTCTTTTATTTCACCGGATTGGTCCGGCTGTCAGACTATGATTCCTCTTCTTCTTTTGATATTCGGATCCGTTGAATCTTGAATCTTGAATTTCTTCAACGGTGTAACGGCGTGCAACATAATACATTGATACTGGACAAAAATGTCCTTACATGGTACATCCAATTCCTTCAATCAAATCGATGGTTGTAAAATGGGTAAATCAGAGGGGTTTATGCTTGATGACATTACATATGCAAACACACATCCATGTGTGCTCATCAATACAAAAGAAATTTCTACATTTCTAGAGTAATTATCTTCTTCAATTAAGTTACCCCAGTTTTAGCCATATGAATGACAAATTTGCATACAGGATTCATCATGCGTCAATTAGGAGTAACTTCTGTCTCAGACCACATGATGTGGACTGCATTCACAACGAAATATTTCATTATGGTTTAGAGATCGTGTAAGTAATATACATATTGAAAACAATAGTATACATTTAATTATGTTGTAAATACATACAATATTTGATGGTGTCATTTATTTTGAATTGTAGGTTCGTAAGTTGCTTAAGGCACCTAATATAAAGATATCAAAAGAAATTAGAATATTAGCTAGTGGTCCATTAAAAAACTCAAAGACATTCAGAGGGTATATTATAAATGGTGTTAGGTATCATACGCAGGCTTGTGAGAGGAAAAGAACGACGCAAAATAGTGGAGTCATGTTGAAGGCAATGACTAAAAGTTATGCAATTGCAAAAGATAGAAATCATATATCTGGAGATGTTAATTTCTATGGGGTTTTTAATATACATCATTGAGTTGCATTATTTTAAGGCTCTGTGTTGTTCAAATGTTATTGGGTTGACCATGATAGAGGTCTCACTGATTAGGATGATATTGGTTTCACTCTTGTAAACTTCAACCATTTTTTATATATAAAATAACAAATAACGGACGAACCTTTCATCTTAGCATCACATGAAAATCAAGTTTTTATGTACGAGACCCAGTGGAGAAAGATTGGCATATTGTTGTAAAGATAAAGTCTAGAGACGGTTTTCATATTCTTGGACAACAATGTACATCCCAAGACATCATGTTGGATCAAGTAGAGTTGTGGAGCGAGAAAATTTTTAATAGTATGACATTTACACATGATAACGAGGCTAGTTGGGTAAGACAAGGTGTTGCCAAAACTATTATTGACGAGGGAAAGCAATAAAAGTTGCATGAGGATGATGAGGGTAGTATGTAGGTTGATTTGAATACAACTGGGATATTTAAGGGGTATATTTGATTAGACACTTATTTTTCTCTTGAATTTTATTTTGTTCCTGTTTTGGTGTCAGTAAGATGATGAATAACAAAATGTTATTTTAGTCAATTTAATGAGCAACAAGAGGAGGTTGATGCAAATCATATCATGGGTGAGCCTCCACTTAACTATCCATCTACTAACACTTCTACTACTAGACCATTGGGCCCTCCATTGTCTGGAAATAGAAAACAAGACCAAGGGGCTGGTAAATTTAATTGCAAGAATAACATTGCACTGATGTTTTTCACAATTTGTTATTGGAAACTTAGATATTAGCTCGGATGGACAGGAAGGAACTAGAGGCCATATGTTGATGCATATGGGTTGGGCTGAAGATGAGGGAAGTTTAAAAACTGAGGTGAATGAATTAGGCTGACCCATTGGAAATTCTGCATCTAAACTTGGTTCAAATTTAGGAGTTTTGGCACGAAATGGCATTTTACTACCATTAACTTATCGTGATTGGAGGCATATGGAAAAAGAGTTCAAGAATGATTCATGGACTCATGTTAAGGTACAACTTAAACTAAAATATGTATGTACTTTATTTGTAACAGAAGCTAGAAATGTATGAGCTACATATGCTTGTGAGTAAGCAATTTACTAACTTATATACTGCAATGCCCTCTGGTCATATAGAACATCTACTAGTAACAAGTTATAAAAATCTCACAAAACATTATTAGAAATGAAAAATAAAGTTAAACAAAGTTCCACATCCACATTCTATTTCTATTATAATTGAAACGTTTAGCATAATATGATTAAAAAAGCAGAAAACTAATTATTTACTTGAATTTACGGTATACAACCTCTATAGCACCGAAGTTTGTTTGTTTTTAGATGTGTGGTTTAAAGTAAGTAAAAGAGTATGATGAATTTTTTAAACTAATAGGATTGAAAATAGGGAAAATATATTTTTTTGCATAAAAATAAACACACATTAAGATATATAAGAAACAAGGACCAAATGAACTAAGTTTATTCACTCCATTGTTGTAATTTACATCGAGAATTCATAACATAGTCTAACATAGTCTATGAAAATAGGAAGTGATTCAACACACAAAAAGAACTAAGTCTACCAAGTCTCCAACGGACTAGTTCTGGGGATGAACCAACCAAGTATCCTAAAGAAAAATTCAAACACCCATAAACTCTTCACATCCTCCCTTAAATTGGGAAAGATGTTGACAATTGGATACTATTCATGACAAGGAATAGTATATATAGAATCCTTATTGAGAAGAACTTTAGACTGTCTTCCTGTATTTATTCCTGTCTAGAATTAACACATTTGATTCTGTGTAATTGTATAATCTAGCCATCGAGTTCATTTCAATGCTTTCATAAACTTATTCTCGTTCGGTTCAGTAAAATCTCATTGTCATCCAGCATGATAGAAACTGTTATCTCCAGTACCCAGTTAGTTGAGAAACTATTCTTGATTGAATGCATTGGTATAGACCATTTTAACATCAATGTCCCAAACTCAAGAGTTTTCATATCTATTACGCTCATGAGTTTAAATCCCTGACTAATAAGAAGACATGCAATGTTGATACTGTTTATGTCGTACTGTTTGATTATATTGACAAGAAATTTTATGGGTACAAAAATTCATGAAATATTATAATAATGCATTCATGTTTTAAGAACTTATTATCACTGTTATTTACCCACAAATTTTGTGGATTGATTCAACTCATATTTTGGTGGCTATTTTTTTCCTGTTACTCATAACACACATATTTATCTAGAGTTAAAAATACAATCCATTCTAAAAAAGTAATTATTATGTTTTAAGTATTGTCAGTTCATTTCACTTCTCCTCTTTTTTTGTACTTAATTTACTATATAAAAAAATTGTCCAAGGGTCTTTTTATGTGCTAGTTTTCTATGAAGACCATGCATACTATTTGTCGTCGTAAGCGTCATTGGAAAGATATAGGTTAATCACTTTGGTTAAAACTATTGTTGAAAGTGTTGGAATTTTGTTATGGAAAGAACGAAATATATTAATTAATTTCTGCAAGGCACGTTCTTGGAACACTTTCTTTTAGGAAAAAATTCTCCCAATCCGGTTGAGACGGAATCGCGAGTACACTATGGGTTTTATACAATCTGCCTTCAGGATACAATGAAGTGTATGAACAGTTGTTTGATTCAAACCATGTGTTGTTTGATCAAACCGAGAACAGTCTGAATTTGTAACTTGATAATGCTAAAATATCGAGGACGATGAGAGAGGAGAAACTAGCAATTTTCGGTGTCCAAAACAGAGGCCTGGAACTCTTTTCATAGCCATTTTTGTGACTATTCTTCACTAGTCATAGCTCTCCATGGAGTGACTCAGCAACCTTTGGATCGTGCATGTTTGGAACAACTATGATCTAACGGTTCAGATTAGGCGTCCCATCGTAAGCTAATGGACATCCCCTACACGTAACTCTACGAGTTCATCTAACGGTTTAGATCAAGTCGTTTTGGATTTTCAACCCTTTGATCGGATCATTTAATCACAATCGTTGATCTGTTTTACCTCGTCAAAACTTTACGCTTCAGGCAACGATGCGCACGTACGAAGTGGGAAGTGCGCATTAAAGTGCCCAATGCGCCTGTTGATGTAAAAAACTAGATCGCTCTAATTATTTAATCACAGATAAATAAATAAGACAAAGATTTTTAAAGTGGTTCGGCTAGGAATAAAGCCTACGTCCACTGTTATGTTATTGCTGAGTGTTTTTGGAATTCTTCATTACAAGTTCTTTCAAGAAATTCTGCTCCCCTTGAATGAGGGAGATACAATGTATTTATAGCCCTGAGGCTGTACATGAAAGGGTTGATACATTAAATGATATACATATGAAAGGGTAATACATTTAATGCAGCGTGTGCGTCAAGATTATAAGCAGTCAATGAACAGTTTTGAACTGTTGGTTATCTGGCAATCAATGCTGTGGTCGAGATGCAGCTCGAACCGCCTTAGTTGCTCGTCGTTCAGGAGTTCATCGGAGCGCTGGAGTTCCTCGGAATGTTGTAGTTCCTCGAGGTATCCTTGTTTCTCAGAGCGAACATGACTTGGTCGGGGGAAATAAACTTCCTCGTTGTTATTGTGCCATGTAGATTGACACGTGTCTTCTTATTATTGGTCCACTTCAGCAGATTAAATTTGGTATCAACAGAAGCCCCCAATGCTTCATGCTTGATGGGTTACTTGAAAGGATGGAGTATTTATTCTGCAATGTTGCTCGGTGCTCGTGAAATTCTTGATCTACCTTCTTGATTTGTTCATAAAGTTCATTATCTCCTGGACGAAGTATGATGCAGGCTGATCGATGGTTGCTAATATTTCTTTAGAGGAACTCCGTGTGCTATGTATCACCCTTGGGAGTTTGGATGCAGCCATGCCATAGTATGCAGCTTGTAGCTTGTCATAATCTTCAAGTATGTTGATCGGTTTGCTAGCTGACCAACTGCCTCTTGTGCCGAGCAACTGAATGCTAACTTTACGTGCTTGATTTTTCTGATTTATGATCCTCTGAATACTTTGTCGAGTAACATACTAGCTTTTGAACCCAACTCTTCAATCTGATTAGTACCAAACTAGTGGTGTACTTCGAAACATTTTCACATGAATTCTTCTTCATTACTGGTCGAGACAGTATTAGCAAAGATCTCAGTGCTATAGATGTTGATTTTGACTTCTACCTCTGCTCGGGGACGAGCAAGAGTTTCTCGGGGACGAACAAGTGATTCTCAGGGACGAGCAAGTGCTTCTCGGGAATGAGCTAATGCTTCTCGGATAGATCATCTGTGATGAATATCAGAATGTTGAAAGATCTTAACTTCATAAACTCCCCTTATATTTTAGATGATCCTCCTGCTGGTGAGGAACCTGTTTTAAAAGTAGAAGGAAAAGAAACCAATAGAATAGGAATCTCAATGTAATAGTTAGTATACATTTTCATTCTAAATGTATTTTGTTTTTTATTTTAATGAAAGACTTTCATTTTTGTTCGCAATCTTAATTGCTATTGTCTTGTAAATATCAAACGCTTTACATTTATACATATGTATTTGTTAAAAAGATAACAATATTGTGTTGTTCATCAGCTTAAAAAGTTTACAAAGTATTAGTAACGTTTCTCGATCACTTAATAATAAAGTAATGAGTATAAAACTGTTCAAACTGTTTCCAACCAACCAGGGTGGATAAATAATGTTTGTCGACCAACTACAGTTGATGGGTTTTTATCCCCGACCAGCCATACTTGGTTCAATTTCAAATATTTTCATAAAATGTGTCCGACTAGCTAAGGTCAATAATTTGTCCTCGTCGACCAACTACAATTAGTGGGTTTTTATCCCCGACCAACTATACTTGGTGTATTTTGGAATATTTTGTTCTTCAAAGAACTTTTTATAATAATATTACCTCCCGACCAACATAAGTTGTAATGTGAGAATATATTTTTATCTTACCAACCGTAGTTGATCATGCTGGTGTACACCTCCTAACCAAAGGAGTAGTAGTGGTTCTTTCGAACTTTTTGGCTCATTCGAGCTGTCCACTAGATATCTTACCAACCGTAGTTGGTCACACTAGTGTCGCCTCCTAACCAAGGGAGTATGTTTTGGCTCCTTAGAGAATTTTTTGGCTCCTTAGAGCTTTTGGCTCCTTAGAGCACTTTTTAGCTCCTTAGAGCACTTTTTGGCTCCTTAGAGCTTTTGGCTCCTTAGAGCTTTTTGCTCCTTAGAGCGCTTTTTGGCTCCTTAGAGCTTTTGGCTCCTTAGAGCGCCCCCTAACCAAAGGAGTATTTTTTGGCTCCTTAGAGATTTTGGCTCCTTAGAGCACTTTTTGGCTCCTTAGAGCTTTTGGCTCCTTAGAGCACTTTTTGGCTCCTTAGAGTTTTTGGCTCCTTAGAGCGCTTTTTGGCTCCTTAGAGCTTTTGGCTCCTTAGAGCGCCTCCTAACCAAAGCAGTATTTTTTTGGCTCCTTAGAGCACTTTTTGGCTCCTTAGAGCTTTTGGCTCCTTAGAGCACTTTTTGGCTCCTTAGAGCTTTCTGACCAACCGAAGTTGATCGTGGGTTTGAACTATCGGTGTTTGCTTTTATTGCTGGGCAGCGTAGTGTTGCACACAATACTAACTGTAGCTTATTAATCCAATTAGCCTTACATCGCCTCTTGTTCAAATCATTTAGTAATGTTCTGCTTGTCACTTCAGTTTGTCCATTATTCTGAGGATGACCTGGTGCTGAATGAACCTTCAAAATGTTTAACTGATGACAATAAGCGGCAAACTCCTCGTTATCAAATTGTGTTCCATGGTCTGTGATGAAGGCATGACGAGGTATTTGAATCTTCCTCGGGTCGTCGGCAGTGGTCCAACCAAATCAATTCCCATATGGAAAATGGCTAAGGAGAAGTGATGGGTGTCAACAATGTTTGTGGAGTTCTTCAGATGGAGGAAAAGCGTTGGCACTTGTCACATTTTTTGGCATAAGCTATACAATCAGCTCTCATCGTCGGCCAGTAGTATCTCTGCGTCATCACCTTTTACAAAAATGTCTGACCTGCTACATGGGCTCCACAGGACCTTTCATGGATCTCTTTAATCAATTCTTTCATCTCGGAGGGATGTACACATCATTGCAAACCTTCCATAATTCCTCGTCTATACAAAATACCATTAATTAGTACATACCGAGCAGCTTTAAACTTCCATTTCTTGGCAGCAAGCTTATCCTCCGGTAATTGTTCCTCCTCAATATATGCTCCGATGGGATCCATCCAAGATGGTCCTAAATTAAGGGTAATAATATTCATTGTCAGATCTTCATCTATGCTCCGACTTTCTAATACTTCAATTGGTATCGTTCTTCGCAGCTCGGTACGAGTAGCTGATGCTAATCGGGCCAAGGCGTATGCTCTCACATTCTCCATTCTTGATATTCTTACCAGTTAAACAGCAACAAACTCTGATACTAACTCCATCACCTTTGCTTGATACTTGATCATCAATTCTCCTTTGGTTGCATATATTCCCAACATTTGGTTTACAATCAATTGAGAATCACTGAAGACAATAACCTGATGTGCCTCCATAATATTTGACAAATTAAGACCCGCAATCATGGCCTCATACACAATCTCATTATTAGATGCTTTGAATTAGAAACATAGGGCGTATTCCATGTCGACCTCGTCTGGGCTGTTCAAAACGATCCCTGCCCCACAGCCTGTAGTGCAAGATGAGCCATCTACATATAGCCTCCATATAGGCAACTTGTCTTCTAATTTCTGGTCTGACAGAGTTCCTCGGTGGAATACTTGTCGCTTTCTTCATCACGTCCTGATACTTCTGAATACACCTCTTGAATTTCAATATACCTCCTGAACTTCAATATTCCTCCTGAACTTCAATATACCTCCTGAACTTCAATATACCTCCTGAATGATGATTAGTCGGGGCCCTGACCATGTGAGTTTGTGGAGTTAAATTTGATGCTCGATTGCATGATGTTATAAGAATGTGCCACCAAATGAACAAATATATCTGTAATAGAAGCCCCCAACTGTGGAATGTGAACTTTGAATGAGATTTATTGACCAATACCAACCGGAGTTGGATTTTATCTACCAACTGGAGTTGGATTTTGTCTACCAACCGGAGTTGGATTTTATCTACCAATCGGAGTTGGTGGTAATTGATAATAAATGATGAAGACTTCCTCGGAGCTGACCAACAGATTGTTGGGAATAAGATAATATAAATGCTGGAGACTTCCTCGGCGCTGACCAACAGATTTGTTGGGAATAAGATAATATAAATTCCGGAGATATCCTTGGAGCTGAATAAGATATAATAAATGCAGGATACCTCCTCGGCGATGACCAACAGATTGTTGGGAATAAAATATAATATAAATGCAGGATACCTCCTCGGCGATGACCAACAGATTGTTGGGAATAAGATATAATAAATGCTGGAGACATCCTTGGAGCCGAATAAGATTATAAATATTTGTCGAGCTCCATGCTGAAATGAGAATAGAATATGCATCCAAATAGATATAAAGAATAATTAAAAATAATAAAGTGCTTCGCCGATCCGTCGAGGTAGAATCATATAATGCCGAACAAGAATAAGATCTTTCAGAACATAAGAATATGGCCGAGAACGTTGTCAGGCCTGAATATAAATAAGACTTATCCGAACGAATGTTGTAATTCTCCTTAAAGCTGAATAAGTATCTTGTCGAGGCATAATTGCAGAATGCCGAATAAGAATAATATTTTCCAGAACATAAGAATATGGCCGAGAACTTTGTTGGGCCTGCATATAAATAAGAATTACCCCCACCAACTATCCGTTGGGGGTGAAATATAATAAATGTTATAGTTCTCTTCAAAACTGAATATGATAATAAGTATCTCGCCGAGCTCCATGTTGAGATGAATATAGAATATGAATCCCAATGGATATATAGAATCATTTGTGCTGGAGCAGATATCTGGGCCTGAATATAAATAAGAATTACCCCGACCAACTATCCGTTGGGGGTGAAATATAATAACTGTTGTAGCTTTTCCTCGGAGCCGAATATATATAGAGAGAAGAAATTTTTCGAGCTCCATGCTGAGATAAATATAAAATATGAATCCGAACGGATATAGAATAATTTGTGCTTCAGCATTCGTCGGCATTGAATCTTGTGCCTGTAAAAATTAATAATTTGCTCTACCATATGTGTAGGCTAAATTGATTAGTCATGAGAATAATTTACTCATCCAATCAATATATGATATGTATCAGCATAAAAATTTCAAAATATGAAATAATATGTTTAATGCCAAATGTGTGTGAGATGGACATATGCATCATAATATGTTTTATGCCAAATGTTTTATGCCAAATATGATTTGGTATGTATATGCTTGAGAAATAAAAATATTAATTTCAAAATATCAGGGGTGCTTAGCATTTTTTCATACCCCAAGATTCTACTGCTGCCGACAAACAACATGGATGTTGCCGACCAACATTTAAGGATATCTCAAATTATAGAATATATGGTTGGATGACTAGAATATCTCGAATCTTTAGATCAAAAAATAACATTCAATGTAAAATTTAAGCCTTAAGAATGTTAATTAAATGAATAAATATATAACCCACTAGATCGTGTGATTTCGTCAAAGAAACATTGTGATGTGATGAACGAGGGGCCAAAATATCAAATTTGTTCCCAGTCTTGATATGGTCATGATTATTTTACTAATCCTCTTTTACAAGAGGTGGGTAATGATTTTTCAGGTGAGAGAAAATTATTTTTTATATTGATCCCTTCCTATTCCCAATTTGGAGAGATAAAAATATGGTGAATGATTAAAGTTATTACCAAATTTATATAAAAAAAATCAATCAATTTGACTTTATTGGCATAGATGGAAGATGAACCAAATTAAGTATATAGTTCATAAAAATGAATACAAAGAGACTTAAACTTGTGAATGCAAAGAGACTCAAACTTGAAGAGAGAGAAAATAGATCTGGGTCATGATTTCCATGAGAAGACTTTTCATTGTCTTTAACCTTTTCCCATTCTTTTATTAAAAATATGATGGGAATTTGAATAGACATCAAAGATCTTACAAAATTTATTTCAAAATCAACAATGAAAATGATTAAATCCTATCATCGTCGTATATATTGGTATATGTAATAATTTAAAATATTTATTCCATGATATAAAATTAAAACTTGAGAATCAAACAAACAATTATGATTTATGAAATCTACTATTTTTCAGATTTCTAAATAAGAATTAATCTAACAGTTATGATTTAAAAATCATGATATGCAACATTTTGCAGATAAAAATTGGACAATTAATTTATGTATATAAACATAAAAATCATGATTGAATCAAAAGATTTATGTATAATTGATTATACGTAGAGAAAATAAAAACTTAGCTTTTGGTGGAGAACAACGCTTGTAACACGTTCCCACAGACGGCGCCAATCTGTTGATGTAAAAAACTAGATCGCTCTAATTATTTAATCACAGATAAATAAATAAGACAAAGATTTTTAAAGTGGTTCGGCTAGGAATAAAGCCTACGTCCACTGTTATGTTATTGCTGAGTGTTTTTGGAATTCTTCATTACAAGTTCTTTCAAGAAATTCCGCTCCCCTTGAATGAGGGAGATACAATGTATTTATAGCCCTGAGGCTGTACATGAAAGGGTTGATACATTAAATGATATACATATGAAAGGGTAATACATTTAATGCAGCGTGTGCGTCAAGATTATAAGCAGTCAATGAACAGTTTTGAACTGTTGGTTATCTGGCAATTAATGCTGTGGTCGAGATGCAGCTCGAACCGCCTTAGTTGCTCGTCGTTCAGGAGTTCATCGGAGCGCTGGAGTTCCTCGGAATGTTGTAGTTCCTCGGGGTATCCTTGTTGCTCGGAGCGAACATGACTTGGTCGGGGGAAATAAACTTCCTCGTTGTTATTGTGCCATGTAGATTGACACGTGTCTTCTTATTATTGGTCCACGTCAGCAGATTAAATTTGGTATCAACAGCGCCCTAAGTTGCCCAATCGCCCTTTCGTGCATCGCGTGTCGCGCTTACACACTTACGCGTGTCGCGATTGGTAGTGCTTAAGCACCACCGCGATGCGTAGATTCATAGCCTTTTATTTGACTTGTTAACTAAGAATCTTAGTTGTCCTTTAGTTGATATACCACTACTTTTTGTAGTATACTTCCAATGTGGGACAATATGGGATTTTGAGCACTCCCATATCTTTCACACCCATTTGCTCATGTTTCTACCTTCTTAAATAAAACCCAAACTATGTTTAAAATAAAAAACCAATAATATAATAAAATATTAACAACTAAAAAACAAAATATCAATAAATATTGGAATTTACCCAACATTCCCCCACCAATTTCAATATACACAAGAGAGCAAAGCGAAAAAACAATAAATAACTTTTGGCATTATCGCTAAAATCTAGTACATAAATGAGAAGTGTCTTTCGGACTTGAACTTCCATATAGTGAAAATAATTCAAAGCTTCATCAGGGTGCTGTGGTGAACGTATCTTGAACCAAGGACCTTTTGAGACTAGCCGAAACTATTACACATACCGATTTTTGAGTTTATAAGTGTTCTTCTAGCATGCACTTTTATGGCCTTGTGCTAATCCTGATTTCACAAGCGCTTTAGGATCGGTCTTGATTCCATAGAAAGTGGCCACACTTTCGACACTCGTATAGGTAAATCAAATTTAGTGATTCTGCGAGTCACACTTATATGATTTATTCAGAAGTAACCTTCATCCTTTAACATGCAGAAAACTAACACTAGGTACATAGGAATGGAACTTTTTGTATAAAATTCCTTATGTTCTATAACTATAAATTAACTTGTTTGTACCACATTGAACTCTATCTCTATTTTCAAGATATGAGTTGGGTTTCCATTAAATATAGTTGTGTTATTTAATGACCTTAGTCTCATTCCTTTTGAGGTGATATATATCATCTCCGTAACAAGACCTTTAGTCAAAGGATCTGCAAAATTCTTGTTTGTTTTAATATAGTCGACTGTAATTACACCTTCCTTGAGTAATTTTCTTATAATTTGATGCCTTAGACTAATGTGTCTATATTTTTCGTTGTAAGTTTTGTTCGAATCTTTATAAATTGTGGCTTGGTTATCACAACTTATCATAATAGAAGGTGACGGATTTTTCCATAAACGAATATCATACAACACATTTCTAAGCCATTTTGCTTCTTTACATGCATCTGCTAGGGCTCTAAATTCAGATTGCATTGTTGAATCTGATACACATGTTTGTTTCTTGGATCCCAAAGAGATAGCTCCTCCTCCTAGCGTAAAAATCCAACCAGTAGTTGACTTGGATTTTGATTCAAGATTATTTCAACTTGAATCACTATATCCTTCTAAAACAGATGGATATCCTACATAATGTAAACCATAATACAAAGTCCTCTTCTGGTATCTAAGCACCCTAGAAATTGCATTCCAGTGCTCTTGTCCTGGATTACATGTAAATCTACACAATACACTCACTGCATAAGCAATGTCTGGTCTAGTGCAATGCATGGCATACATTAAACTCCCAATAATACTAGCATATTTAAGTTGGTCCATAGCACGCCCAATATTTTCATTAATTTGATGCTAGGATCCACTGGTGTAGCAGCTGGCTTAAGTTCAAAATGATTATATCTTTTAAGAACTTTTTCTATATAATGATATTGAGATAACGCTAAAGAATTATCCTTTCTCATAATTTTGATTCCTAAAATCACATCAGCTTCTCCAATATCTTTCATATCAAATTTTGATGAAAGAAACCTTTTGGTTTCTTCAACATATTTTAGATTAGACCCAAATATTAACATGTCATCCACATATAAGCAAATAATAACACCAACACCATTTTCAAATTTACTATATATACATTTGTCGGCATCATTAACTTTATATCCATAGGATATAACAATAATATTAAACTTCTCATGCCATTGCATAGGAGGTTGTTTAAGGCCATTAAGAGATTTAACCAATTTACACACTTTCTTTTCTTGTCCAGGCAAAACAAACCCTTCGAGTTGTTCCATGTAAATATCTTCTTCTAAATCACCATTTAAAAATGCAGTTTTAACATCCATTTGATGAATAACTAAATTGTGAATAGAAGCAAGAGATATCAATATCCTAATGGAAGTGATTCGAGCAACAGGGGCATATGTATCAAAGTAATCAATTCCATGTTTTTGCTTATAGCCTTTAGCAACTAGTCTTGCCTTAAATTTATTTATAGAACCATCTGGATTTAATTATCTTTTAAATATCCATTTTCACCCAATAGGTTTAGCACCGGGAGGAAGATCGGAAATAACCCAAGTTTGATTTGACAAAATTGAGTTCATTTCATCATTTACTGCTTATTTCCAAAAGACAACATCCCTAGATGTTACCTCTTCATGAAATGTGGGAGGTTCATCTTCTACATTAAGACCAAATTTAGTTTTGTTCTTAGTCTCATTTAAATCCCCTTCAACTAAATAAATAACAAAGTCAGTACCAAATGTTTTTTAAGTTCTTTGTCTTTTATTCCTTCATGGTTCAACGTCATTCGTTGTCTCCGAAGAAGATATAGGTTGTGAATTTTCTTCTAAATTTGAGGAGTCAACAGTCGGATTATTATTTTTTAAACCTTGATTCAAAGTACTAAACTTTGTTACATGTTCAAAGAATCGCACATCTATCGACTTAATGATTTCTTGAGTTTCAAGGTTTAAAAATCTATAAGTCGTACTGTTACTAGAATATCCAATAAAAACACATTTGTAAGTCCTATTTCCTAGTTTAGGTCTTTTTGGTTCGGGTTTTCTTACATAAGCAAGACATCCCCAAACTTTAAGACGTCTAAGATTAGGCTTACGATTAAACCATAATTCATATGGTGTAATATCCTTGTTTTTCAATGGAACTCTATTTAAAATATAACATGCGGATAACACCGCTTCTCCCCACATCGACAAAGGTAAACCAGAACATATTAACATTGAATTTATCATTTCAAATAAAGTCCTATTTTTCCTTTCTGCCGTTCTATTTTTTTGTGGCGTATATGGCACCGTAACTTGATGGATTATCCCATGAGTATTACAAAATTGTATAAACTCACTCGATTAATATTCACCACCCCTATCGGATCGTAGGACTTTAATTTTCCAATTTTGTTGAGTTTCAACTTCTGCTTTAAAAATTAGGAATTTCTCAAAAAATTCATCTTTACTTTTAAGTAAATATGTATATGCATACTTAGAGTAATCATCAATGAAAGTTAAGAAATATTTATTTCCACCACGAGTCATATTACTCTTCATATCACATACATCACTATGAATAAGATAAAGCATTTAGGATTTCTTCTCAACAGATTTGAACGACTTTTTAGTTATCTTCGATTGAGCACAAATTTCACATTTAGAAAGGTTATCAAATTTCCAATCTGAGATTAGTCATATTTTTTATACTTATATAATTCACATGACCTAATCTACTATTCCATAAAGAAATAGACCCAGCCATATAAGCAGAACTAATATCATTGATTACATTAATATTGATCATGCCATTACAAGAGTACCCTTTGCCAATAAATTGGCCATTCTTAGACAAAACAAACTTATCAGACTCATACACTAGTTTGAAACCTCTCGTATTGAGAAGGTCCCCAGACACAAGATTTTTACATATATCAGGTACATGAAGTACATCAATTAGAGTAAGTGTATTTCCATACGTTAGCTTCAATTCCACTGTTCCTTTTCCAACTACATTGGTGCGAAGATTATTTTCCATCTTCACTTCTTTTCCATCAATTTCTTGATATGTTTTGAATGAAGATGGGTCTTTGCATATGTGGACCGTTGCGCCGGTATCCATCCACCATCCACTTTCATTATCAATTGAATTTTCTTCGCATATAGTAGCAATAAGATCTTCAACATTGTTGGTTTCCTTCGACCCTTGTTTTTCCTTAAATTCCTTCTTTGTAAGACGACATTATCGAGAATAATGGCCCGGTTTGTCACAGAAGAAACATTTTTCCTTCTTTTTCTTATTTTCACCTTGGTTCTTGAATTTTGAATCGTTCTTTGCTTTAAATTTTGAGTCGTTGGTAATCTTGGATTTTTTATCCTCAACCATATTAGCTTTAGAATGACTCTCACATTGTTCATCCTTCTTTTCTCGAATACGAGTATCATCACCCCTACTTGAAACGCATCTTGAATATTAATACCAGCGGCTTTAAGGTCACCAACAATTAGTTGGAGTTCATGGGCTTGTGCAACGACAGATTTATCATTACTCATTCTAAAATTCATATAGTTTGAAATTAGAAACTTACGATTGCTCGCTTCCTCGTTTTGATACTTTTTCTCCAAAGCCTTCCATAATTCCTTTGTCGTCGGAATCATTCGATGAGCGCTATAAACAGTTTGAGACAAAGCATTGAGGATGTGTCCTCGACACATAAATTCGTCTTCTTTCCTCTTCACAAGTTTTTGCTTTATTTCTTCAGTGTTTTCGGCTGTGGGCTCAAGAATTTGTTCAAGGTTATCATCCAGAATGTACGCAAGTTTTAGTGATGTGAGGAGTAACATAACTTTATCTTGCCAACGGGTGAAATTTCTGCCATCAAAATGGTCGAGTCGGATTAAGTCTTGAGTCATAATTTGGATAGATTGAGCCACAGTTCCTTCCATTTGAGTGGAGTAATAAGAATAATAATTTTTTCATAAAACTGTTGGAATTTTGTTATGCAAAGAACGAAATATATTAATTAATTTTTTCAAGGCACGTTCTTGGAACGCTTTCTTTTAGGCAAAATTTCTTCGAATCCGGTTGAGACATAACCGCAAGTAAACTATGGGTTTTATAGAATCTGCCTTCAGGATACAATGAAGTGTATGAACAGTTTCTTGATTCAAACTATGTACTGTTTGATCAAACCGAGAACACTCTGAATTTTGATAATGCCAAAATATAGAGGACGGAGAGAGGAGAAACTAGCAATTTTCGGTGTCCAAAACAGAGGCTTGGAACTCTTTTTATAGCCAATTCTGTGACTGCACTTCAACACTCACAACTCTTCATGGAGTGACTCAACAACCGTTGGATCGTGCCTATTTGGAATAGATGCGATCTAACGGTTCAGATTAGGCGTCCCATCATAAGCGAATGGACATCCCCTACACGTAGCGCTACGAGTTCACCTAACGGTTTAGATCAAGTCGTTTCGGATTTTAAACCCTTTGATCGGATCGTTTAATCACAACCGTTGATCGGTTTTACCTCGTCAAAACATTAGGCTTGCATGATCCAAGCGACGATGCGCACGCACCAAGAGCGCGCAATGCGCCCTAAATCGCCCAATCGCCCTTTCGCGCGTCGCGTGTCGTGCTTACGCGTGTCGCGATTGGTGGTGCTTAAGCAACACCGCGATGCGTAGGATCATAGCCTCTTATTTGACTTGTTAACTAAGAATCTTAGTTTTCCTTTAGTTGATATACCACTACTTTTTGTAGTATTCTTCTAATGTGGGACAATATGAGATTTTGAGCACTCCCATATCATTCACCCCATTTGCTCATGTTTCTACCTTCTAAAATAAAACCCAAACTATGCTTAAAATAAAACACCAATAATATAATAAAATATTAACAACTAAAAAATAAAATATCAATAAATATTGGAATTTATCCAACAGAAAGTGTGGTGAAGTCGATGGAAATTAGTTTTTCCTTACAAGTACTTAATTGTGTCAATTTGATAATTATCTAGACTTGGCCTTTAGTTTTATTGGCATACAATTGTTCTATATAGCGATCTGATTTTTTGGTGATACTGTTAATCGACAACATGTAACAGTGAGTGACCAGATATAAAGAAAATTGGATGATTTACTCTATTTACTTTTGCTGATCATGTAATTTAAATTTCCTTTAAATCGTTATGTTTTTGCTCCCTTTTTTCAGTTAATTTTGCAATGGTAACCTTTTTGGTCAGGCTAGATGAGTTTAGTTAGGGACAATGGAAGTAAAATGTAAAAAATCCATTTCTTTGAGATCTCGATTAATTCAACTTCAATTCCTTATTTGGATCCATATAAGATGGTTTTGGGGGGAAGTAATATCTTCAAAAGTTTAAGATCCTTGAAGAGAGATAAATCCAATGTTCTTAATACGTGAATGGACTGCATAACAAAAAAAATAGAGGCTAAATGGCCTTATTGATATATGTACCTGTGTTATTGGACATATGAGACAATAAAGAAATGATCATATAAGCATTACCAACACATGTACTAATTTTTTATGGAGGTACTAATCATATCATATGAGAAGGTACTAATCATATATATAAATGTGTTAATCAATACCTATGTGCGCAATGCTCATATGATTAGTTCCTAGATTAATATATGTACCTATGTTAATATATGTACTTATACTACCAATATAGGTACTGTTTTTTCTGATTTTCATGTATGACCTAAACCAATGAGTGTGTGAAGAACGAATCATATAGGTCATTAATATATGTACCTGTGTTACTACCAATTCTTGTGACTGAGTACCCATTGTATCTCCATTATATGTGAAGTCCCATTGATACATACAAGTCACAGTAGTGTGACCTGATTTTGCCACGGATTTGGAAAAATAGTAGTTCCATATGGGATTCCAATCATAACTAGATTCAAAAGCCTAGGAAAACATATAACAAGACCACTATGCAGCCCAATAAACAATTTTTCTAAGAACTGAGAGGTTTATTACCCTCCGATTGCAATATCGAGCGACCTTCTACTGTGTAGAGTCCATTTGTACGGTTGCTTCTTCCGTCTTTTCTTCAATGACGTACATACTTACTTTCATTAAGTTGCATTTTTACTCACATTTGAAACTATTATCTCTGATATTGGGGAACTCTATCTTAATTGGTAAAAATGCCTAGTCAACGTGATAGAGTACGGGTGAACAATAATAATGTCCATGACATCATCAAAGAAATTATAACTACTGTCCTTCATGTATTATGCTTTCATACCTAATGACGGGGGCAACAGAGCTTCAGAAATCCATAATGCCATACAATTTTTTTTTAGGTTCCCCATGATGCCAATATTGATACTCTTGCATCGTCGAGATAATATCCATCAAATGTTCAATCCCAACAACAACAACCACCAATACAAGCACCACCACAAATTATATTAAGATCCCAACTTAAGAACTATTATGAGGTTAGAACATTCGTACACTTTTTCAATTCATGAATGTTGTCAATATGAACCGTAGTGTTTATGTGCAGCTAACATTTTCAATTTAAATCTTCTTATGTCTTTTTCTTGAACTCAACTATCTATTTTTTTTGTAATTTGAATGTCTCAATAAAAATGTCTATAATGTGTCAAGAAAAATTAAGGGGCGGATAGATTTCAACCCCTAGTATATAATTAACATATATGCACCACACTTCACTATAGTATATGAACTTATAGTCAAAAATAAGAGAAAGGTCTTTGGTAACTAAAGAAACAATTTCATGAGGATCATTCCACCACCACTGCACATCATCGACTCATTTCGGTTCGATTACTTAAATGAGAAAAGTTCATGTTCGTTTTGTGTTTGAGTTCATTATCGATTACTTTTATTTAACTCATTTATAAGCTCGAGTTCATTTAGCCGAACAATTTTGTTAATTTTTGGATAAATATAGCGTCTTGTTTCAGTTTGAGAAAAAAATTAACCACAAATTGCTAATAAAACATGTTTATAACATAATTTGATAAAAAAACCCCTTAATAAGGGTCCAAAAACAAATCCATACATGTCCAAAATAAACCGACACATCCACAAGCTATAGCTACTTAACACAAATCCATACATGTCCACAAAGAACCAATACATCCATACATGTCCAAAATAATAATTTTAATCATCCTATATTACAAATCCATTATAACAAGCCAACAGCAAATCAAAATTGAAAATGTTTTGTCGATTCCTTCATAGACAACTTCAAAATAACCCGTTCACTTCTCCTTCATATCCTCTAATTTCTAACCTTCATAAGACAAAACTACAACCATTTACCATTAATAATTAATAAATAAAAAATGAGCTTATCAATGGTGGGTACAAAATCAGTTAGTAAGAAAGCAGTTGTATAATGTTTATATAATTGTTTATGTAACAGTTATATAAACTCTATATATTTTTTATAAAAAAGTTTGTATAACAGTTATATAAATAGTTTATATAAACAGTTATATAATACTTATATAATAATTTATATAATGTTTATGTAAATAGTTATACAACTTTATATAAAAAAATAGTGAAAAAAATAGTTATAAAGGCCGAGAAATGAGGAATGAGATGTTAGAGAGATGAGGGGTGAGAGGGAGATGAGGCGTGAGAGGTCTAAGGGGAGGAAATGTCGGCTAGAGAAGAGTGATATGAGGGAAACGTTAAGCCCTAAAAAAACCCTTTTATATAACCTAGTTCGCGAACATAATGAACGAGCTCGTCTCGTTTAATAAACGAACATAAAATGGTGTTCAAGTTTGGCTTATTTATTAAACAAATGAGCGTTAATCGATCCTTAAACGAACGTACAAGAGTTTTTCATCAACATCTCATTTCGATTGTAGCCATGTTTGAGAGATATAAACCTGCTTCAGCTAAACCAACTGGCATGAAGATGCCTAAGAGGAGTGTTTGTAACCAGCTGAACCAAATGGATTCAAGCTGTGTTTTATGGATCATACTAAGCAATTTGTGTTTCATTTACATCTTTACGAGTCTCGCCCCGTATCTTGTCTCTAGGAATCCAAAATCTCAGTAGAGTTAAATTCATCTAGAAGTCTATATCTAGCTTTAATGTTTTCTTTACAGCATAGTAAAGATTTTTTTGGCAATGCAATATGGAATCTAAATGTGTCACGTTCAAGTAATCCCACTATCCTTTGATTATACTATTCCCATACCTATTATACTAACACCTCTTTCAACCCCAAAACGCAAAAGATACAAAAAACTAACATTATTTCTCAGGTGTGCTGCTCACTACTCCCAAAACAACCCTCAAACATTTCCTCTCCTTTATGACTCCACTAAAGTTTTCCCTACAAAATCTTCCAATAATCAGCCCCATTAGACCCCTCTTCACCCCTGCCCGAAATCTAAACTTTTGTCTTCTGTTCATCCCCTCACATTGACCCCCGCCTCACCTAATAGCGGGAAGAGTTTCTTCTATCTCGGAAGGAATAAAATGAAATGGGTGTTAGTGGACTGCCACCTATAGAAAACGGACTAGACTGATTTAACTGGCCTGCCCTAGGTTCCTAATACGCATTGATCTTTAAAATATTGATAAGTGAGATATCATTGAGAGCGTCTTGGGCATTATTACTTATATTTTTTTTATAGTTGTAATTATGTTATATACAAATGATCTCGAGTGTTATTAATTAAATATATTTTACATTTATAAATAAAAGAGATAAATAGTAGTTTCATGTTGGAATTTTTTTCTTATATTGTGGCTTAGAGTATAAAATATACAACATGATGGGATACATTCTTCACATATATGTCTTACAAGTGAGTGGTGATTACTTACAAGGTTGGTGAGAGAATCAAACTTCAAAAAGTATTTTCAAGTCCCACGTCGTCACTAAGGAAACAACTGTGCAAGTAGTAGGCATAGAAAATTGTGAGCCTTATGATTAATAGTAATTCTAGGACGACTCACGAATTCGACTCAGTTTGAATGATTCACTGATGTGTTGTGTCTGCATTGGTTCATTTTTGGGATTCACATGGGGTACATTGAGTATCACTTAAAAAACGAACCCATGCAACCACACCACGTCAGTGAGTTGCACAAAATGAGTCGGATTCGAGAGTCGGCTTAAAATTACTCTAAAGAAAAGTATTCAATCTAAAATGTTCTACCACAGCGATTAGAAACTGAAATATTTCAAGGATGTCTAACTACAAATATGGGGTTGAAACATACGAAAGGATTTTTTCCATGTTTTTGTATGAATAAAACATATGGAGATACCCTTCCTCTTCTATAAAAAAGATATAGAAATATTGTTCAATGCAATAGTAATAATAAGTAGATTGTGAAAATAAAAAATGCAACTTTGCAGTATGTCAGAGATAGATGAGTTTTGCACTACACATTTGTGATGCTCTACCCCATTAAACATTGGTATTAGATGCCACATGCTTACACAAATACATATACATCCATATTATAAGTTAATAAAAACTACTTTAATAATATTATTCAATGTTAATTATCTTAAGTTTTTTCGTTAACACTCTATCATCAAGAACCAAGTCAACTCATTTGACCTATATTATCTACATAGGCCTGAATTAATTGGGTTATTAAAATTTTCACCCCAATAATTTTATTTGGTCCCCCTACTTTTTTTATTGATGCAACTTTGCTCCTCGAAATTGTTAAATACTATTATATGGGTAATAAAAAAATGTTGTCATGCGTAGTTTTCCGAATCGACTTAAAAAATGTTATACCCAATTTACATTGCTCACGCTTTAATAGGGCCTGGAAGAGGTAGATGTAGGCAAACCGTACCCCTATTACTCATTCAACTTTATTTAATGTGAATTCTAGCATTACACTAATTTTAATTCATTCTAAGGATAATAAACTAGTTTTTAATTTTAATCGTTTATGGATTTACATTTTAAAAAATGAATATTCTAGGGTGGCACTCCATCTTAAGTTAGATGATTTAATAAAATTTGGTATGACTTATTTGTTTTAAATACTCACATAAATTGAACACAATTACTCCTATCTTTAATCTTTAATTTCAATATCGCATTGCAGCAAAGAGGATAAAAAAGAACAAGTAGAAAACGTGCGATGTAAGTCACCCTTTCATTCTTTTAATATCCCATTTGACCAATTTTCATTGTAACATTTCATTCACTTTTTTTTTTGCAAATTGGAATTTGGTCCCGTTTGCTCGTGGAGGTGTATTTTGATTAATTATAAGAAACTTTCATTAATTTTTGAATGATAATGTACATTCTCTTTTTATTTTATTGATATAATTTGGACACGTAGTAGACTTTGTTTTGGATTGAAAATATATATTTATTTTAGAAGATTGATTATATAAATATCAATGCTTGGTTTATTCTATATATTGATAGACACATTCATATTAATGATGCCCCTTGAATATAATAGATTTTTAGGAATGACTTTTTCACTTCATTAGAAGTTACTTTTTTTATTTTTTACTGTTAAATAATGTTTAATGATTAAATTTATTAAAATGTGGCTTCTGATGAAACCCGATGTTTATGCACCAATGTTGTAATTTTTGCCCTTGCTTAAAAAATATTGGCATATATTTTAGTGAAATTTTTGCATGTCTCGTAAAAAAAAGATGTTTTTTCCTTAAAATGTTGAGTATTCTACCCAAATTGCAGAGATTTGAGGACGTTTAAAAAACGTTAGGGAAAATGTCGAGAATTTATTTATCGACATTTTATAAAAACGTCGTCTATTTCCCAATTGGAAACACCATGACGCTCTCTAAAAATGTGTGATTTATTTTCAGCGACATTTTTTAATGATTTGCCAACAGTTTCAGAAAGTATTTGTATCTCAAATTTCTTGAAGTATATTGCTCTCCTTATCCATACAACAACAGTTAACCATAAGCCATTTTTAGCAACATACGAATATTTTAAGCATTGAGCAACACATATAATATATATTTTCAAACATTAACATGTCCTAAAGTAGTTCACGAACCTATTGGCAAAAATAGCGCTCCATAGAATTATAAATTGACATAATATATTGCATTTAATAATAATGTAAAAAGTAATGAAGCAAAAAAAATAAAAATTTGTGAACATAATTCATACATAAAATAATTTTTCTTAGAGATACTATAACACCCCGTATTTTTAAGCAATATATATATTTAATTTATTGAACTAATTTAAATTACTAGTGTGTCGTAACTTTATTTAATTAATTATTATGAGTTTACTTAAATATTAATCGGGAGAGTTTATGGTTAATATTTATGGAAAATAATTACTAAGTCAATGCTAAAAATTTACTTTACGTCATAACGAGTGATAGTGACATGGTATTATTTTATCTCAACTCGGAATCAGGATAGACTATATTGAAGTCGAGATAAGGACTTTTATCAAAATAATTTGAATGATAGTTTTGAATGCATGGTTGATTACGGATAGGCTAAGATAGTCGAAAAAGAGTACCCGAGGTAGTAAGTGGGTCTCGGGGCATTTTTAGGGATAAACGGTCCCACACGGGAGTGTTTGGGTCATTTTAATTTGGTCCATAAGTTTATTTTGAGATTAGTATAATTAAACCTAAGTTGGAGATTTTGGGGTAGACACAATTCAAAATGAAAACCCTAGTTCTGCAGAGGAGGAAAGAGGGATAAAGTAGGGAGATTTTGGGGTGCCAAATCTAAGGAGATTAAGTGCATTCTTTGTCAAATCACTGTCTATCCCAAAGGAAATCAAACCCTATGAACCCGTACAGACAAGTGGTTAACTTTCTTTTAATTTAAATTGATATTATCGATTCATATCATGGTGGATATATTTGAAAATCTATTTTTAGGTGGGTTATTACATTAAAATGGGTTTTGAGAAATTCTAACACGTGATGTGGATTAAAGGGTTAAATTGATGATATGAGATATGTCAAAACTGTTTGAAATAAAACTATATAGAAACCTGTTGCAAAATAGATTTTTTTGAATTATCATGTTGAGTATTTGGAGAATAATTTAACAAAATTTAGAAAAAATCAAATCTGGGATTTCAAGGAATTATGATAAGAAATCAGTGATGTGTATATACTAAATCCATAAATGGAATGTGTTTAAAAGAAGTATTTTGTTGGTACAGTTGAATAGAAATCTGTGTAGAATTAATGAGATTAAAAAAATTCATCATGGTGAAAATCTTAGCAGGAAGACGAGGGGAGAAAACCCAGCTAGTCGCTCGAGTGACCTGGGGATCGTTTGAGCGACGTGCACCAGTCGTTCAAATGACATGGGAGTTATTTGAATGACGTGGGAAATCCAGGGAAGTTCGGCTTATTTTTACTTTAATCCTGAGGTTCATTAGTGGGATAAAGGAATATTAGTAGTTGAATGTTTTGTCTCACATACTTAGGCACTTAAGGGAAATACTCGTAATTGTGGGGAAAAATAAAAGTATGGAAGTTAAATTACGGAATTTAGGGTGATAAATTCTCAAGTGTAAATTATGAGTTGCGTAAATGTTTCCGGACATTTTTTAGACCGACACCATTTTAATAAATTAATGTGCAATTAATTAAATTAATAGTTAGGGATTTAACTCGGATATTTTAGGCTAGTGCTACGGGAGTTAGGCACGGATTAGCCAGGCTTAATTAATTATATGTATACGGATAGTGTGACAGTATATATATATATATATATATATATATATATATATTATTGTGTGTTCATTTAATAATAGTGTATGATATTTTTTATAATTACACACCCCTAAAGTGCTATCAGAGGTGGTTGCGCGATGTGGGTGAATCCCTTGGCTAGTGAATGCGTGGCGAGTATAATCCCCAGGTCATAGCGTCCAATATTTTATGTTGTGATTATTTTCAAGATGATACCCTTTGGGTATGATTCGGTCTCACACGTTGATACCAAATTTAGTCTGCTGACATGGCTCAATTGGGTAAAGACACGTGGCAATCTACGAGGCAACAACAAACACTTCCGAGGAACTCAGACGCTCCGACTTACAAGAACTCTCGGAGGAACTTTTGAGTACCGAGGAACTTAGGCGGTCCGAGCATCTTAGGCGGTTCGAGCTGCACCTCGAACAAAGCATTAATAGTAGGATAACCAATAGTTTGATTGTTCATTAAATGCTTATCATTCAGATGTATGCACTTAAGGGGCATTTCATACATTACCCTTTCACATGTACAACATTTAATGTATTACCCTTTCACATTACAGCCTCAGGGATATAAATACATTGTATTACCCTCATTGTAAGGGGACTGGAATTTCTTGAGAAAACTTGTAATCGAGAATTCCCAAACACTCAGCAATAACAAAAACAGTGGACGTAGACCATTCTTATAAGGCTGAACCACTTTAACACTTCTTTGTCTCATTTATTTTATCTGTGATTAAATAATTAGATACAATCTAATTTTTTACATCAACAGATTGGCGCCGTCTGTGGGAAACGACTGGTAATATCATTTTTCATCAAAAACAACTCATCACAAATGGCTGATATTCCAGAACCCACCAATCGAAATGCTGGAAGCCCTCCAAATCCATCTGCTCCGCCTAATATTCCAGATCTGGCTGGAATAATGACAAATCTGGCCGAGGGCCAGATAGTCATATAAGAAACGATGCGACAACTTCTACAAACCCTCAATGGCGGTGCACCAACCCATTCAGGACTGTGAAGTATTCAAAGAAATACTTGTTTACCTTCTTCACGTACTAGGCGTACTGATTCATATCGTACTGAGGAATCTGAAGATTTTTCTTATCAACCTGGACGAACTTCGTCAGTGCTGGCCACATATACTGAACAATGTATCACTCTCTCTCCAGAAAGAACTAGTGAGCTAGAGAGCTTAAGCATGGTATCACCTTTTGATCGATTAGGACCTAGAAGGAGTAGAAGTCCTCCTAAAGTCGTGTCAAGGAGTTTTCGACGACCATCAGATTTAAGAGAAGGATCTGCCCAGCCGCGACCAGCTGCTTGTCAAGATAGATCCCAGGAAGCCACATCAACACGATCGGTTGCTCGAACCAACAGGCCCGAGGAAGGAAATGATGCATGGAAAGGCTCTATTCAAAGGTTGTAGGATAGATTAGGGGAAATGGCTAAAGCCAAGAACCCTCTACAATGAACTTTTATTCGAGGAAAACCTTTTGTCCAGGCCATTGTAGATTTTCCAACGCCATCAAAGTTCAAAGCACCTGTTGTGACCCCCAAATATGATGGAAATACCGACCCTATCCTTCATATAGAACAATACCAAGTTGCAGTTGACATCTATACTGTTCCAGATGAGATGCGATGCAGAGCATTCTCGTGAACTCTTACCGGATCTGCTCAAATGTGGTATAATAATCTTCCTCGGGGTAAGATCTCGACTTTCATTTAACTGGCCGAGTTATTCATTGGGAATTTCTGTTTTGGGGCAAAGCCAGTTAAATGAGTAGATCATTTGTTAAGTGTTAGACAAAAAACTGGTGAAAGTACCAGAGATTATATAACTCGTTTTAATAACGAGAAGCTCGAAATTAGTGACTATGAGGAAAAAATAGCGATTACTGCCTTGATGAGAGGACTACTGCCCAACAAGTTGTACTACACTTTGGCCAAAGATCCACCTAGAACCATGTCAGACCTGATGGAAAAAGCGTCCAAGATTATGAATGCCGAGGAGACTATGGATGCGAAGAAGAATATGGATGCCAAAGAAACCAAGGTGGAAGGTGATAAAGCTAAGAAGAAAGAGCATAAGAACAATGGTAATGACAAACACTTAAAAACAAGGTCAACTTGGGAAGTATTGAGAAAATTTGATAATTATACTCCTTTAAAGAAAGACATCAACCATGTTCTAGAAGAAATCAAGAACAAGGAGGAATTAAATTGGCCAGAGAAAATGAAGGCAGACCCCGAAAGGAGGAATAAGCCAAAATATTGCGAGTTTCACAAAGATCATGGCCATATAACTAAAAATTGTATAGCTCTTCAGAATGAGATTGAAACACTCATCAGACGAGGGAAACAAGAAAACTATGTTGATCGAAAGAATGATAGAAGAAACAACGACCGAGCAAGAGAGAGGTCCAGATCTCCTCGCTAGGTAGAGGAGAACAGGAAGAGAGACCATGAAGTTGATCTTGAAGACGACCCCGATCTTCCCAAGAGACAAGGGCAGCCAGAACGCAAGGTATTTTCAATACGCTTTGAGTCATTTGATTGTAATGTTATTACAGGTGGAGATGCAAGAGGAGGAGACCTTACTACAGAGAGAAAAGCTTACCTCTGTGAGGATCAAGCTTGCTCATACATTCAACGGATAAATCTAGCTGAGGAGGATCGCCCGAGAAAGGTGAACAAAGAGAAATTGGTCATTAGTTTCTCAAAGAATGACCTTGCAGGTGTTCTATATCCTTATGAGGACCCATTGGTGATCAAAATGAGGATGAAGGGGGTAATGATTTCAAGAGTACTGGTGGAAAATGGTAGCTCGGTAGACATCATGTTCTACTCGTGTTTCGACATTTTAAATCTAAAGTTATCTCAACTGGAGCCTTATCATAGACCCCTCCTCGGTTTTGCTGGCCAGAAAGTATTTCCACTTGGGACGATTAAGTTGGATATATTCATTGGTACGTGGCCTGCTTGTCGAACAGAAAGAATACGCTTCTTCGTGATGGATAAGAATGTTCAATCATCATACAATATCATCATGGGAAGAGTAGGATTGAAGAAGTTCGAGGCCGTGCCATCTACGATACATCAATGCCTAAAATTTCCAATAAATTTTCGAGTAGGAGTTGTTAAAGGTGATCAGAAAGTAGCTCGGGAATGCTATTATTCATCCGCCGAGCAAGAGGAACTGGAGGAATCAAGGAAAAAGACTACTACTTATCAAGTGGATGAAGGGGCAGAAATTGAAACATTGGATCCTAGAGATGAGTCGCAACTCGTGAAGGGTCAAGTGGTGGAAGCTACTGAAAACATCATTCTGGACGACGAGCACCCTGAATGAACTACTCAAGTAGGTTCGTCGTTGTAAGCCTCACTAAAACAAGAATTGATAACTTTCCTTAGAAGCAGAAAGAAAACTTTTGCGTGGAGTCATAATGATATGCCTGGGATAGACCCAAATTTCTTATGTCATGAACTCAATGTGAATAAAGAGATCAAGCCTGTGAAGTAGAGAAGAAGAGTATTCAGCCCCGAGAAGAATCAAGATATACAGGAGGAAGTCGTGAAGCTCCAGAAAGCATGCTTTATTGAAGATGTTAAATATCCTGACTGGTTAGCAAATGTGGTGATGGTGAAGAAGAAGAACAACAAATGGAGGAAGTGTGTAGACTTCACCGACCTCAATAAAACATGCCTAAAGGATCACTTTTCGCTGCCCCGAATTAATCAACTAGTGGATGCTACCTCGGGACACGAGCTGCTGAGCTTCATGGATGCTTATTCTGGTTACAATCAGATTAAAATAAAACCTGAAGACAGGGAGAGTACTTCTTTCATTACCCCTAGGGAAACTTATTATTATAATGTTATGCCTTTTGGTTTGAAAAATGCAGGTACAACATATCAGCGGCTGATGAAAAAAGTGTTTGCAGAACAAATCAGTTGCAATATGGAAGTCTATGTTGACGATATGCTGACAAAGAGCAAAAAAGTTGTCGATTATCTAGTTGACTTAAGCCAAACTTTTGATCAACTAGATAAATATCAAATGAAGTTGAACTCGACGAAGTGCATATTTGGAGTACGAGAAGGCATGTTTCTCGGATACATTGTCAATCAGCGAGGCATTGAAGCAAATCCTGAAAAGATCAAAGCTCTGCTAGGGCTGCGATCCCCAACCACGAAGAAAGAGGTGCAAAGTCTTACAGGACGAGTAGAAGCACTCAACAGATTTATATCGTGAGCAATTGATCGATGTCTCCCATTCTTCAAGACACTCCGAAAGACTTTTGAGTGGAATGATGAATGTGAGAAGGCTTTTCAAGACTTGAAGAAATACTTGGGAGCACCTCCACTGTTATCCAGGCTAGTGATGGGAGAAAAATTATATTTGTATCAAGTAGTGTCCGAGAATACAGTCAGTTCGGCATTGATAAAAGTGGAGAATGGAGTACAAAAACCAATCTACTACACTAGTAAGGCCTTCCGAGGAGGAGAAATCAGATATCCAAGGCTGGAAAAATTGGCACTAGCATTGATCGAGGCAAGTAGAAGAATGAACCCATACTTTCAAGCTCATACCATAGTAGTATATACTGATATGCCATTGAGGCAAGCCCTTCACAAACCAGAAAAGTCAGGAAGATTGATGTGCTAGGCAATAGAACTTGGTGAATATGATATAGTTTATGAACCCAGATCATCGCTGAAAGGGAAAGCTATAGCAGATTTTATACCAGAGTTCACCTATCCTGATACCCCCGAGGAGCAAAAGTTGCTCGCTGACCAACCTGTGGATGTTACACGATCATTAGACACAAGATCAGACCAACTTAGGTTGGTAAAAGGGCAAGTGGATGTTACAAGATCATCAAGTTCGAGCCCAGACCAACTTAGGTTGGTAAAAAGGCAAGAAAAGATGATCGAAGAAGAGCAAGAAATATCAGGGGAGGATGAAAGGAAGCAACAGATATTTCACCGAGGAACTCTGTCAGATCAGAAATTTGAAGACGAGTTACCTATATGGAGTGTGTATGTGGATGGTTCATCTTGCACTACAGGATGTGGTGCAGGGATAGTTTTGAGCAGTCCGGACGAGGTCGACATGGAATACGCCCTACGTTTCCAATTCAAAGCTTCCAATAATGAGGCTGAGTATGAGGCCCTGATTGCAGGTCTTAATTTGGCAAAAATTATGGAGGCGCAACAGGTAATAGTCTTCAGTGATTCTCAATTGATCGTAAATCAAATGTTGGGAATATATGCAGCCAAAGGAGAATTAATGATTAAGTATCATGCAAAGGTGATGGAGTTGGTATTAGAATTTGCTACTATTTAGCTGGTTCGAATACCAAGAATGGAGAATGCAAGAGTAGACGCCCTAGCTCGATTAGCATCAGCTACTCGTATCGAGCTACGAAGAGCAATCCCAATTGAAGATTTATCTGGTCGGAGTATAGATGAAGATCTAACAATGAACTTTATTACCCTCGATTTAGGATCATCATGGATGGATCCCATTAGGGCATATATCGAGAAAGGGGTATTACCAACTGACAAACTTGCAGCCAAGAAATTGAAGTTTAGGGTTGCTTGTTATGTACTGACCAACGGTATTCTATACAGACGAGGACTTATAGCAGGTTTACAGAGATGTGTGCATCCCACCGTGGTGAAATATTTAATTGAAGAGATCCATGAAGGGTCCTGTGGAGCCCATGTAGCAGGTCGGACGCTTTTGCAAAGGGTAATGACAGAAGGATACTACTGGCCGACAATGAGGGCTGATTGTATAGCCTATGCCAAGAAATGTGACAAGTGCCAGTGCTTTTCCTCCATCCGAAGAACTCCATAAGCGTTATTAACACCCATTACTTCCCCTTGGCCATTTTCCATATGGGGAATAGATTTGGTTGGGCCACTGTCGACGACTAGGGGAAGATTTAAGTATCTCGTGGTCGCTGTGGATTATTTTACTAAGTGGGTAGAAGCTGAGCCTCTCATTGATATGACGTACGACAAAGTGTACCAATTTATTTGGAAGAACATCATTTGTCGATATGGTCTTCCTCATGCCTTCATCACAGACTATGGAACATAATTTGATAATGAGGAGTTCACTACCTATTGCCATCAATCCAATATCTTGAAGATCCACTCGGCACCAGGACATCCCCAAAGCAACGAACAAACTAAAGTGAAGAACAAAACACTGCTAAATGGATTGAAGAAAAGACTAAGTGAAGCAAAAGCAAACTTGATCAACGAGTTACAGTCAGTACTGTGGGCTTATTGTACTACTCCCCGAGCAGCAACTGGAGAATCACCATATATACTGGCGTTTGGAAGTGAAGCTGTTATACCTGCCGAGTTGGGTCTCCCAACACACAGGGTACTGAATTTTAATTCCACTGTCAGCGACTTAATGAGAAGATTGGATTTATACATGCTCGAGGAAGTTAGAGAAGAAGCAGCCATCAGGAATGCTACATACCAACAACGAACAACTTTGTTCTAAATAAGAGGGTGAAGAAGTGCGACCTGAAAGAAGGAGACTATGTGCTAAAGAAAGTGATTCAAAAGAACAACAAATTGGAGGCAAACTGGAATGGACCATACCGAGATACAAAAGTTGTTCGACCAGGAACCTACAGAATAGCAACTTTAGAAGGGGAGGAGTTTAAGAATGCATGGAACGCAGAGCACCTGCGCAAGTATTATCAGTGATGTATGTTCTCATGTAACGCAGTTCCGTCAGTATGAATAAAATGAAGATATTCTGCCAAATTCTCTCCTTTTATTGAAAGTTTTTCGGGGAATACTAGTGTTACACACTACTCGACAAAACTCGGATTACTCAAATTTCTTCTCGAAAACGCCAACTAAGGTTGGTCGAGAAACAAATGTATTCCTCTGGGAAGTAAAACAATGTATTCCTTCGTGAAGTAAAACTATGTATTCCTCCGGGAAGTAAAACTATGTATTCTTAAAAATGCCAACTTATGTTGGTTAGGAAGTAAATGTATTCCTCCGGAAAGTAAAACTATGTATTCCTACGGGAAGTAAAACTGTGTATTCCTCGGGAAGTAAAAGTATTCCTAAAAATGCCAACTTATGTTGGTTAGGAAGTAAATATATTCTAGAAAACGCCAACTAAAGTTGGTCGAGAGGTAAAATTATTCCAGAAAGTGCCAAAGCTCCTCGTAGAGGAAAAATTTACTAACTATGGCTGGTCTGGGATAAAAACCCACTAACTGTAGTTGGTCGAAAAGGAAAATTTACCGACCTTGGTTGGTCGGAAACATTTTATGAATACGAGAAAGTGGTCGAGCAAAATTTTTTATACTCGTAACTTATTAAAATCATCAGTAAGTTGGTCAAGAAATAACTTAGTAACTTTTTAAAATGACTACCACAAATTCAAATTACTCGACAATAAGTTGGTCGACAAATAACATAATATTGTTATCTTTTTAACAGATACACATGCACAGATGTAAAGTGTTACATAACAATAGCAGTCAGGATTTGCAAATAAAATTATTTCATTAAATGTAGAACAAAATACATCAGGAATGAAATATAAATTTATTACATCAATACTCCTATTCTATTGGTTTCTTCCCCTCTGCTTTTGAAACAGGTTCCTCGCCAGCAGGAGGATCATTTAAAGAAAGAGGAGAATTTATGAAGTTAAGATCTTTTAACATCCTGATATTCATCACGGATAGTCGATTCAGTAGATGCTCGGGATGAGATATCTCCACATTGGAATGCAAATTGTAATCGCCGAGGTACTTGGAAATTAAACACCGAGGGATGGCCCGAGCAGGGATCCAACTCATATCAAGATTGAATGGTGGCACGGGTAGGTCGAGCAGCCCAGGATTATGGTAATCCAATAGGTAATGACCCTGTTCGAGTTGCAGCACACCTAGGGCATTCAGCCATCCCTGTTTGTAGCCCTCATTATTTTCATTCTGGATATGGTCGTCCAAGTGGTAGAGAGCCTCGTTGTAACGAGACATCCAGAACTCCCTAGACTGCTTGTGAAATTGATATGTCAGTCTTTCCAGCTGCTCGTGGAGATTTTTGATGAGGAGTTCTTTATTCTCCAAGATAGATTTTTGCGCAGAAAGCTGCTCTTCCAAGTTCCTGATTTATTTAGACATCTCAGCCAATCCCTGGTTCTTCGCCATCAGCTGGAAGGCCTGGTTTTCTACAGAAAATTGAGTCCTCTGTTCCTCGACAGGAATCTGAGCAGCTCTTGCTCATCCCCGAGGATCTCTTGCTCGTCCACGAGAAGATGTAGAAGGGACAGCTCTTTTCAAGATTTCCAACTCATCTCTCAGGTTGGCGTTCTCTACCTCCAAGAACGAGAATCCCTCGTCAGTCACTGGGATCAAAGCATTTGAGGTGGAGGCAACAGATTTTAATTGAGATACTTCTCTTTGCAAGTTATTATTTTCTTGCTCCAACAACTCGGCTATTTGACTGTGCTCTTCGACCTCTGCTTTCAAAGTTCTTTCCCTCACATCGTATGCAGCAAAACGCTTCTGGTATCCCTTATCGGTAATGATTTGCTGGTACTTCTTCTCGTACCCCTCGTGCAAGAGGGCAGTGGATTCCTTATATTGTTGTTGAAGGTCTTCAAGAGTGCCTTGGAGATCCTCAATCATATCATAGTAAGCTACATTATTGGCTACCGCACGATCAAACAGACACTTCAAATATTGGTAAGCTTCAATTGCCTGTTCCGAATCATCTTGGCCGAGGATGTCGACGATTTGTGCTGCGCTCAGATCTGTGTGACCAGCCTTAAAATATTCATTGCATTGCTGTAACAGCTTTGTATCATGAGAAGATAATAATTCAATCTTGGCCAGAAACTAGTAGAGGAAGAAAAAGCAATAATCAATAAGAGTACCAATAAAGTATGAAGAGCAGAAACGACAGTAAGCATAAACAAAAGTTCAAATTTTATTATATCATAAAGATCAGAGTTACATGTTCAGGGTTACATTTGATAAAGAGAAATAAAATAGAAAGAAACCCGAAAAACTCTACACCTTTTCCTTGTCTCCCAAAAGTTTCTTGGGAGGCTGGGACGAGGAGGTAGGTTGCTCGGAAGGAACAGAAAGTTGATCGGGGAGCGCTGGTAGTTGCTCGGATGAAGTAACGAGTTGCTGAAGTTCCTCATTAGTAGGCTGGAAGGCTGGGGGATGAGAAAATTGATCTCCCATCACCATGGAAGACTTTTCAGAGGCAGCTTCGTCCTCTTCTTCATCTTGAGGAGTTGGAGAAGGACCAGGGATGTGTCACTGGAAGAGCTGAGAAGTTTCATCAACCTTCATATCCTGAAGAGTTGCGACCCACCCATCTTTAAAGTATTTTAGGCTGCCATATTCGACTTGCGACATCATGGAAGCCAAGCATTTGTTCCACCCCTTATCCCAGGCAGCGCTGAAAGATTTCTTCACAGCCGATTTCCTCTTTAACTTCTCCGAGGAAAGCTTCTCGGACAGAATATTTTCAGCAGCCTTCAGCTTATTTTCATCTTCTTCCTTCTGCCGACTTACTTCCTGAAGCTGACCCAACTTTTTCTCAGCAACCTTGAGTTTATCTTCAAGCTCCTCAGCATTCTTGAGCTTCCTTTCAAGCTCCTTATTCTTCTCCTCCAGACTATTTAATTTTTATCTCAAACTCCTTGGAGACTTCAACAACTTGAATTTTCTCCTGCTCGGTTGAGGCAAGTTTCTTCTCCCAAGCAGCCTTGTCAGCATCATGCTTCTGACGAGAATCTTCCAAAGATCGCGTCAGACCCATCAGAGCTTCCTCCACACCAGACGAGGAGCTTGAAGCTTTAATAGCTTCATCCTTCTTCAAAATTGTATTAAAGCAGCTCACCAACTGTGAAAAAAAAATGAAATAAAATCAAAGACAGATATAACAAGAGGAAGATGAAAAGTTCAAAATAATAGGACTTACAGAAGCAATGTGGCGAGCTGCCAATGTGATAACCGTGTCCCGAGAAAGGTTTTCTTCAATGCCTTGGATCTCGAGAATGATCGAAGTCTTCACCGAGCTCATGGCAGAGCTCGGGGGAACAAAAGTGGGAACTTCACTACTCGGGGGCTGAGAGACGGTGTTAGCCAAATTGACCGAGGAGCTCTTCTTCAGCCTCCTCGGAGGAACCGGAATAGTTTTGACCAAGGAAGAACTCTTGGTCGGTGATATGACAATCACCTCGCCTGGAGCAGCAGCCTTTCTCGGGGCCACTGAAGGCTTCTCAGCAACCTTCACAGGAGCAGTTGGAGGAGCTGCATCAATTTTCTTTGTCCCTTCTGGGACATCATGTTTACTTCTTTCTGCCTCTCCAGCACCAGAGGCAGGTTTCTCGAATAGGGTGGGAGGTCTTATTTTCTTCATCCTTTCACTTAAAGGAACGTGTGATTCAGGCGAAGAACTGGTAGAAGCTGGTACTGGCTCTGCGTCGCTTGTCACCGAACGAGCAGTGAAAGAAGTTGTGTAAATGTTGTACTGAAGCAGACCTAATATGTTCGTCGGCAACAGTCTGATGCAAACTCCAGATATGTTTTAAGTGCCTTATATTAACGTCTACCTCTTTTGGACACTTTCTTTAGTTGTCAACTGCAAATAAATTAAAATTAAAATATCAGTGGCACATTTTATCAAACATAAAGGAAGCATAATCTCAAAATAAATAAAAGGAAATAAAAATAACCTATCCCATTGCCATAGGGAGGGCATCTGGGACCCTGATACACTTCATCTCCAGATAAAGGAGCATGTTGCCAATTTTTTATAACAACCCCCTGCTCAAAATAATCCCTATTGGCATCCGGGAGATTGACCACTAAAGCCCTATTTAAAAATTTAGTTTTTAAATAAAAAGAATTATCACCAAGAGACCATCTATAACAAAACATGATTTCTGGAATTCCTATGCGAGTTCCACGAATTTGATTTAGTCTATGAACCCCATTAACTATTCTCCATGTATTGGGGGCTATTCTTGCAGGAACCACGTCAAAGTATTGATAGAATTCCAGACATATAGAGTTTGGGGGAAAAGAAAATCCACACTCAGAAACAAAGAGACTGGGGAACCAATGTCCCTCAGCCAAACGGAAATAATCATAAGGTTCAAAAAGTTCCTCCAGAACAACCCATGAAGGAATAGAAAAATCAGAATGAAATTTATCAAGAGATTCAACAAGGTAAACCATGATGAATAAAGGAAATAAAGAAGAAGGAATAAGATCTTACAGAAAAAGAAGGGATCTGTTGACAACGAACGATGGAAGAGATGAGTGCACAGGAGAGAAAGAGACGATGGAAAACTCGAAGATACAAATTTGAAAAAGTAGAAGACGATGGGATTTTCTGCAGCGTTTAAATACTTTGCCTTGGGAAACGGTATAGTTAATGATTACAAAAAGAAACGATTACGCTACCGGCGACTAGAAGGACAAAAAGTACGCGGAGATCGAGGCGGTTATAAAAATTCAAAAAAAAACTGATTCTACAAATTTGGAAGGAAAAATAAATACAAAGGAAACACTCCTAAATTTCAAGATAACCATTTAAAATCGCCATACATCGAGAAAGAATGTTCCACACTCCTCAAATTTCGAACTATGAATCATTGGGGGATTCTGTTGATACCAAATTTAGTCTGCTGACATGGCTCAATTGGGTGAAGACACGTGGCAATCTACGTGGCAACAACAAACACTTTAGAGGAACTCAGACGCTCCAACTTACAAGAACTCTTCGAGGAACTTTTGAGTACCGAGGAACTTAGGCGGTCCGAGCTTCACCTCGAAAAAAGCATTAATAGCAGGATAACCAACAGTTTGATTGTTCATTAAATTCTTATCATTCAGATGTATGCACTTAAGGGGCATTTAATACATTACCCTTTCACATGTACAACATTTAATGTATTACCCTTTCACATTACAGCCTCAGGGCTATAAATACATTGTATTACCCTCATTGTAAGGGGACCGGAATTTCTTGAGAAAACTTGTAATAGAGAATTCCTAAACAGTCAGCAATAACAAAAACAGTAGACGTAGGCCATTCTTATAAGGCTGAACCACTTTAAAACTTCTTTGTCTCATTTATTTTATCTGTGATTAAATAATTAGATACAATCTAATTTTTTACATGAACACTCGAGGAACTATGACTGCCTCTGCTATGCTTATTATTTATTGCATGATTCGGTGTGAGTGAATCGTCACATGGTATCTAGTTTAGATTGAGTATACTTGGGATGGTAGCATTTTAGAGAAAACATTAGATGAGTTATTGCTCGGGAGGATGGATAATATACGCAACATGTGTGTGAATGTGTAGTATATTTCTTCCTACGTAATAGTGTAGATATTTATATACGGGTGAAAAACCTGGAGTGAAAATGGTATTGTTCTATATAACTGGTGCAATTGTTATATAGTTATTTAAAGATGATAAATCAAATTAATGTGAGATATAACTTAGAAACTATTAGAAAATTTCTCTAGCTAGAGTAAGGTGTATTGAAACATTTCAAACAAGGCTAGTTAGGCAGGGTAGTGAAGCTAGATGGTGATAAGAAAAGTGGTAGGTGTGCATAATAGTTGAGGGGTGAGTATTATCTCAATTCAGTGCGACACTAAGTTAAATATGAAAGTATTCATGGATTTTAATTACTACAAGATTAATCACTTCTTAAATATTTTCAAAATATTTTAGGATCTAACCCTTACTGCAAATATTTTTTAAAAACCTTTTAGGTGTCTAGCCACATGGATTCCAGACTTTATATTGTATTCCAGGAATACGCATCTACAGAATATGTGGATGCATGAAGGAGTGGGATTAGACGCATCATTTATTCATTCCTAGATTAGGGATGTCATCTATGTTACAGTTTCATTTATGGCGCGTTGCCCATTTACTTTAAGATTATATATTTGGATAATTTATTATCTGTTGGATTATTATGTTGGATTTTTTAGCCGATGGTTTATTCAGAAAGTCTTTCAGTTAGTTATTCAGTATGGTTTTACACTCTGTGATTGTGAGCATGGTTTTGTTATTTTGATTTTGCATTTATTTATCTATTTAATGAAAGATAAAATTTGGCACCAGTTTAGTTAATTAATTAGGTGATTAGTAATTAATATGGTTTTCGACAGTGGTGCTAAGAATGAACCAAATGGAAATCATGTTTTAATTTAATAAAGGACTGATTGATCGATATTTAATTAAGCGGGGTGTCACGGATGGTATCAGAGCATCAGGTTCTAGTGTCCATAAGATGTTTACATCTTATTACGATTTCTGCGTAGCATTCTTTTGAAATAGAGCCCTATTATTATGATTATTACTTTATATTTGTGTGTTTGAGATATCGTGCATTCGCTATTAAATTTTGTATAAACTGCGTACTTATACAATTTGATCTATTTTCAGATGCCACCAAGGAGAGAGAGAGAAACTAGGGTAGAGGATAGGGATGTGGTGAGGGAGGCTCACCAAGAGCCACATGCCCCTCCTCCACATCCACCATTAGAGATTATTTCGACTGCACAAGTAGAAGAGATAGTGGCCCAAATGGTCAATGCATCTATGACAGCTATGGCCGTTCATTTCCCATAGCCCCAGCTGTAGCCACCAGTGGCACCAGTGATCTAGTCCCATATAGGTCCATCCATTTAGTAGAGATTCAAAGGGAAGTTTAAGAAGGTCCACCTGCTCGATTTTTAGGGTGGCTCTGATGTAGTGGAGGGGTGTTAGTGAAAGAAGAATATACAGTGCATCTGCACATGGGGGAGTGTAATGAGATGCAAAAGTAGATGTTAGCTACTTTTAGACTTGCTAGAGCATCATTACAGTGGTGGGAGTCAATTACCACCATTGAGGAGAGAGATATGATGATGATTGCTAATTTCTGGGTGTGGTTTGATCACAAGTATTTTTCTCTAGTAATGGAGACCAAGATGTGAAAGAAGTTCAACGAGGTGACCTAGGGTGATCGCTCTGTGGAAGAGTATGACGAGGAGTTCACCGATTTGGCTAATTTTGTGCCAGACAAGGTGAGCAATGAGGAGTGAAAGAAAGCGAAGTTTATATATGGATTAACCTAGAGCATTAGGCAACACTTGATCGGTAACCCAGCATTGGTGACGTAAACTGATGTCATCAGTACAACATTATTACACTTCCAGGATCATCATCACTTCCACATAAAGGAAAGTAAGAGAGGAGTTGAGCCTATTGAGTAGGGCAAGATAGGTGGGGGTACTTTAGCAAAGTGCAACAGCAGGTTAGCAGGCAGTAGGGGAAGTACTCCTGACAGGGGGATTTTTCCAAGAGATTTAGACTTGGGGGTTATTAACTGGATGGTTAGGGTATTTGGTAGGGTCCTAATCAGCAACAAAAGGTTCCTCAGGGCCGTCAGGGCTAAGGGAACAACAAGGGAGGCCAGTAGGGACGAGGCCACTATGGCCAACATCAGGGACAACCTCGTCAGGGCTAATAAGGCTAGGGATAAGGGGACTTTCAGGGGAGATGTTTCATTTGTATCCATATAGGGCATATGAAGAAATAGTGTCCATAGAGAGCTAGGAGGGATCATTATGGGAAATAGGCACAGATGCCTCCAGTAGTGCCAGCACCACCAGCCCCACGGCCACAGGGGCAGATGCATTAAGGGCGTATATATAACGTTCGAGATGTGCCTATGCTACTAGTACCTCAGGAACTGCTAGAAGTTGAGGGTACGTTTCGTATTCAAGGGCATGGGGGTAGGATTCTTTTTTATACGGGTGCCTTGCACTCCTTTATTGCTACTAGATTTGCACGAGCAACCGGTCTTTTAGAGACATTCGACACTCGCCTTATGTGTGTAGATTCACCGTTGGGTTGTGGGTCACTTATACACTCAATATATAGAGTTATTGACATTATTAATGGGAGTTTGAGCTTAGCAGCGGACCTTCCAGTGTTAGACATGGAAGGATACGATGTTATTCCAGGTATGGATTGGTTGGCAAGGTACATGGTGATGGTAGACTGTTACGAGAGGACCATAGTGCTCTCCATTTCGGTTTAGGAGATGTTCTTGGCGGAGATGCCTCTTCCCGGGGGAGGATCTCACACACATATGTACTAAATTGAGGAGGATGTAACACCCCATATTTTTATGAGCTTTAAATATTGGATTAATTAAATTAAATATGGGAAATTAATTAATAATTAATCTAGATTAAAATAAATATTAACTAGCAAGATAAGAGTTAGTATTTATTAGTGAGAATTATATTGAATGTTATTGAGAGAATACATTAATATATGATTGTGAATATGAATGTGAATTTGTAAAAATTGTCGCGAGTAAGAAATACGACAATAACAGAAACTAAGTCGGGATGCGCGTGCCAGTCGTGTCGAGACTAATTTAACAGGATAAAAAATAAGTTATTTATAATTCACCCAAATGGAAATTTAAAGTGCGCCAATGGGTCCAAAAGGTCCTAGATTGTAAAAAAAAGTCTACCCGGGGGATTAATTTGGGACTTGGGACAGTTTTAGACCAAACCGGCACCTGGGGAGGGCGTTTTGGTAATTTGTATATTTGATGTATTATGAATAATGAAAATTAAAGGGTTAATATATCATGTACAGGGGAGAGATTAGGGTTATTAGTTGTTAACCATAGAGAGGCCAAAGGAGGAAGATGGGGGAGAGGTTTCTAAGGCTATAACCTCCATTGCTACACCGTTTTCACCACAAACACCACCACCGCATAGATCGAAGAGAGAGGATTGCACCTATATCTTCTTTTCCAATAGATCATACATTCATTCTAGAGGCAAGTGTTTAAACTTTCAACATTTTAGCAATAATTATGTCCATATTAGTGTAGGTGAATAATACACATGAATTGCATATGAAATTGGGGGAAATTTGGAAGAATTAATTCATGATTGAAGACTGAATTGATAGTAGTTTAATTCCTTCATGTAGGAAGATTAGAACCCATGAAGTTTGGATTAATATTAATGAATGAATCTGGGTTAATAACATTCTTATACTAAAATTTGGAAAAGTAGGGTTCTTATAATGAAAATTGGAGATTTTGAATTTAGTTGCTGATTAATTATGATTTAATAATTCTGGAGTATTAGAAATCATCTTTATATGTTAGCATAATGATTAGTATTTGTGGGTACTGGGATTTACCATCATGGGCCTGGACGAGTAGCCTAATAAAAACGGCCCAAAGTTCGGACCCTTCACCTTAACAAAATTCAGTTATGACTTAGTCTTCTCCTAGAATCTCGTACAAAGATATTCCAGGAGAGAAAAATGGACGTGGGGGAGTCCAACACCCCCATTCCATGAAGATAAAGCTGTATAAAATAAAACCTAAGCTTGCGGCAAGAGGCACGCACTGTATTCTCTATAAATGCTCCCCGAAGTATATAGAAATAATACTGACTGCACCACCGTGGACATAGGCATTCTTGCTGAACCACGTACATTACTCTGTTGTGTGATTGGAATCTTAAGTTATTTATCTCTCTTAGTGATTGCGCTTTTCTCATTTATTTGTGTTGAATATAATTGTCACCATAATTGGCGCCATCTGTGGGAAGGTTTGTCTTCCCTGAAAAAGCCTACACCAACAAAGAAGTTTGAAATGTCTGGTCACAGCAGTAATGCCCCTTAGGTAAGAGATATCCAAGAACAACCTTCTCCTCGCAGGATCAGATCTGAAGTTCGGCGTTCAGATCAGAGGGCTCGCCTAAAGAGGCTAGCCTTAGAGGAAAGCCAAGGGCCAGCAAGGTCCACACAAATCTCCAGACTGATTGATGCCTATAAGGCAAGGCTACAAGAGCAAAGGGAGTCCGCTCACAAGAAAGAGGCTGAGAATGCACACCTCAAAAGGAAATTATAAAGGATGGATAAAGAGCTCCATCGCAGCACTAGGCGATGTCCATACCACACTCCTAGCCCTCAGGCAAGCAAGTCTCACAGCTGAGGAAGGATCCCTAGGCGTGGAACCCAAAAGAGTGAGAAGAACGAGTCAAGCGACGACTCTCTTGACCACCAGCGATCGGCTCGCCGTTACAGGGGCCTAGCTCGCAGCAATGAGAACATACGAAATTTGGTTCGAAGGGAGATGGACCAACACCCAGCACATCGCGGGGCAAGATTGACCATGGAGATTGCTAGACGAGCTCTCAAGACCTAGATAAAATCCCCTTTCTTAAGGGAAATAAAAGAAGAGGGAGACCCCAAGAAATTTATTATTCCAAGATTCAAGATTTATGATGGAAAAACTGACCCCATTGATCACGTTAGGCAGTACAAGCAAGCCATGATCCTCTGGAACCACTGGGATGCACTGATGTGTCAGATTTTTCCCTCGAGCCTACATGATGTGGTACAGACATGTTTTGAAATGCTCCCTCATGGGTCTATCAGGATCTTCGAGTCCCTGGCCGAGCTCTTTACGGCCCTCTTCATTACTAGTAGCTCCCATCCCAAAATGATGGATGATTTACTAATAATGAAAAAGTCACCTGAAGAGATCCTTAGAGACTACACGAAGAGGTAGTGGGAGTTGTTCAATGAGGTTGAGGACTGCTCGGAGTAGGTAGCAGTGGCCTCTTTCAAAATTGGGCTACCCAGCTCTTGCCTTCTGCACCAATCCCTGATGAAGAAAGAGGCCACGACCATCGACGACCTGATGGCTCGCATCGAGAAGTATGCCAATGTGGAGGATGTGACCCACCTCAGCATAGGGGAAAATGGTCTCACTAAGCTCGCTGCCAAAGACAATGACAAAGTTGAGAACCAAAAAAAAGAGGTAAGAATGGGGGAAGAATGGCTCTAAGAACGGAGGGCAAGAGGGATGTTTCAAAAGCATTTATGGCAGTCAACACTATCTTTAGAGAACCAATTTACAAGATTCTGGAGAAGATCAAAGACAAGACATTTATTAAGTGGCCCAGAAAGATGGGAGGAGATCCCTCAAAGAGAAACAATGCGATGAGATGCGCTTTTCATAAAGAGGTGGGACATAAGACTGAGCACTGCAAAGTTCTTAAGGCCCACCTTGAAGAACTGACCCAGTATGGGCACCTGAACGAGTTTGTGGAGAAGAAGGCAGAGAAAGTTGTTGCCAATGGTGAAACAAGACCTGATAACGTACTTGAAGACGATGCTGGCCAAGAATTCGTGGTAATTCATGGAGCATCTGATATGAAGAAGATTTAGGGGAATTTATCTCCGATGGAGTTAAAAAAGCTTACGTAAGTAATGCAAGCTTTTCAGATCGATCCAGCAAAGACCCTATTACGAAAGCATCGGCGAGCAGATGAGGTTTACTGTAGCAAACATATCGTGTTCACATATGAAGATCTGGTGGGAGTGAGAACCCCACATCATGACGCCTTGATCATTACCCATAGGATAGCCAACTATGACATTGACAAGTTTCTCATTGACCAAGGAAGCTCATCCGAGGTAATGTATCTCGACCTGTTCAGAAAATTAAAGTTGAGCGTCGCCGACCTGAAAGAAGCCACTGTCCCTCTAGTTCGCTTCGCTGGAAAAGTGACTATTCCACTAGGAAAGATTGTACTACCAGTAAGGGTAGGAAGTATCTCCAAAATGATTGAGTTTCTGGTAGTAAAAAATGACTCACTATACCAAGCGATACTCGAAAGAGGATGGATACATGCGATGAAGGCAGTCCCCTCGACCTACCATCAGAAACTTTAATATGTGACCAAGAGAGGAGTAATGGATATCCATAGCGATCAAGAGATGGCAAGAAGGTTCTTCATAGCGGCCATCTGCCAGCAACCAGAGAAGAAGCCCAAAAATCCCAATGAGAAGGTCGAGGAATAAGAAGGTCTGATACCTTTAAAATAGCAGTTAAGGTACGAAAGACCCGGAGTGGAAGAGAACAGGCTCCTCCCCTCTGAGCTGGTCATTGAAAACCTGGAGGATGTTACAGCTGGTAGTAGCGACAAGGATAGGATATTCTTGATCGGAGCTACCCTCACAGATGAAGAAAAGAAAGAATTGACGATTCTGCTGAGAAGCAATGTAGACGTTTTCGCATGGGAACCATACGAGCTTCCTGGAATTGATTCCAGTGTGGTTTATCATCGGTTGCATGTTGACCCCACTTTCAAACCTATAATGCAGAAGGCACAACGAACTGTGCCCGAGAAAGCAAAAGCCTTAGAAAAAGAAGTTGAAAAATTATTGGATGCAAGATCCATACGGGAGGTTCAATTCCCTAAATGGTTATCCAACCCAGTAGTAGTTCTAAAGAATAAAGAGAAATGGAGAGTCTTCATTAACTTCACTGAACTTAACAGGGCTTTCCATAAGGACAGTTTCCCTCTCCCAAAAATTGACCAACTGCTGGACGCCATAGCAGCTCACGAAAGAATGAGTTTCCTAGATGCATATTCAGGGTATCACCAGATCCCTGTGTATGCACCAGACTAGGACAAGACTGCATTCATCACCACCATCGGATTATACTGTTATAAAGTCATGCCCTACGGTCTCAAAAATGCAGGGGCCACCTACCAGCGGCTGGTCACTAAGATGTTCAAAGACCAAATGGGAGACACTATGGAAGTCTACATCGATGATATGCTCATCAAGAGCAGGAACAAAGAATACCACCTCTCAGACCTATCGAGTGCCTTTGAAATCCTCAGAAAATATTGAATGAAGCTCAACATGAGAAAATGTTCTTTCATTGTCCAGTCAGGAAAGTTTCTTGGGTACTTGGTCAACAAGAGAGGCATCGAGTCTAATCCGGACCAGATCGATGCAATTAATAGGTAAAGCCCCTCGCACAATACGAGATGTACAAAATCTCACTGGCATGCTCGCTTCTTTGAACCATTTCATCTTGAAGTCCTTCAAGATATGCAAATCATTCTTCCAGCTCTTGAAGGGAAATAAGACAGTAGAATGCAATAAAGATTGCTCGCAAGCGTTGAACGATCTTAAGGCTTACCTTAGCTCACCACCCCTGCTCGTCATACCTCAAGAAAAAGATTCCTTGTACTTATACCTCGCCATTTCCAACCACGCTGTCACCTCTGCGCTGGTTTGCGAGAAAGATAGAATCCAACACCCTGTTTATTACACGATCAAGACCCTATTAGAGGTTGAGCAGCGGTACCTACCACTAGAGAAGCTCTCCTTTGGACTTGTAATAGCTTCAAGGAAGTTGAATCACTACTTTAAAGCTCACACCATCATCATCCTTACATCACACCCCTTAAAGAAATCCTGAGGAAAGCGGATTTATCGGGTAGACTGACTAAATGGTCGGTCGAGCTCGGACGATTTGACATCCAATTTCAACCAAGGAATGCAATCAAGGGAAAAGTCCTTGCTGATTTCATTATAGAATTCATAGGCGAGCATCCTCTAAAGGAACTTCAACCCATGAAGCAAAGAGAGAACCATGAACAGATGGAGTTTGGCAATTATTTATAGATGGTGACTCCAACTCAAAGGGGGGAGGAGTGGGAATTATGCTTGTTACTCCAGAAGATACAATCCTCGAACATGGAATCGGGCTTAGATTTAAAGCCTCCAACAATAAGGAAGGTTATGAGGCTTTGATAGTCGGCCTCCATAAGGCACACACTTTGGGGCGAGGCAGTTACAGGTGTTTAAAGACTCATAATTAGTCTCTAATCGGATAAGTGGGGACTAAAACGTAAAAGATGGAAGAATGGCAGCCTACCTCGCCTTGGGAAAGAGGCTAACAGACAGCTTCGAGGAAGTCAGTGTCTAGAAATTTCCCAGAGGACAGAACAGCCATGCTGACGCCTTGGCAGTCCTGAGTTCAATAATCAGTTTCGACTTAAAAAGAAAGATCCCCATCGACTTTCTCGCTCATACGCGCATCAACTAGAGCGATGAGCTGCCAGGCGTGGAACATGTGCTCCAGATTGAGTCAGGACCCAATTGGATGGACCCTTTAAGGGAATATTTGAAGGATGGCACACTTCCAAGCGATAAGAAGCCTACTCATCATATAAGAGTCAAAGTTGCTCGCTTTCACTTATCCCTTGAGGGAAATTTGTATAAGAGATCGTTCTTCGTCCCTTACCTACAATGTGTTCACCCTAGAGATGTCGAAAAAATTCTACACGAGCTCTACGAAGGAATCTGTGGAAGACATATTGAAGGAAGATAACTAGATTTTTGAGCTATGAAATAAGGCTACTGTTGGCCATATATACAAAAATATTCGGCAGTTTACGCTTGCAAGTGAAAGAAATGTCAACTACACGCCCCTATGGTTCACCAACCTATCAGCGACCTAAGATCACTCACTAGCCCCTGGCATTTCGCCCAATGGGGAATGGGCATTGAAGGACCACTTCCTACCACCGCCGACAACCGTAAGTACCTGTTGGTCGTAATGGATTACATCACCAAATGGATCGAGGCAGAGCCACTGGCAAACATTAGAGATGCAGATATGATGAGATTCATATGGAAATACATAATTACCTATTTTGGAATCCCTAGAACCATCATCACTAACAACGGAACACAGTTCGAGAGTGGCTCTTTCCAGAACTTCTGCAATGAACATGGGATCAGGCACTATTTCAGCTCGATGGCGTATCCTCAGGGCAATGGTCAAGCCAAAGCTTCTAACAAAACGGTGATCGATGGGTTAAAGAAACGATTAGAGCGAGACAAAGGCGCATGGGTAAATGAACTAATGCATATTATGTGGGCTTACCGCACTACCCCATGTTGGGAAACAGGGGAAACCCCATTCTCACTAACATATAGAATGGAAACGGTCATCCCATTAGAAGTAGGACTACCAACTATAAGGTCCACCCTTATCGACTAGGGCCAGAACGATGCAGCATTGCTCGTTGAACTCGACCTAGCCGACGAACTCATAGAACTTGCCTTAGTGAAACTAGCGAGCTATCAGCAACAGCCCGTAAGATACTATAACAAGTAGGTCAATCCAAGGGCATTCCGAGTTGGAGACTATGTCCTAAGGAAAGTCCTTGACAATGCAGTAAAACCATCAGACGACAAGTTGGGGAAAACTGGGAAGGACCATTCAAGATAACAAAATATGATCTATAAGGAGCCTATCACTTAGAAACGCTGGAGGGCAGAGAGATACTCGAGCATGGAATGTAGCCAATCTTAAGAGACTCTATTTCTAGTTTTTTCTTTCGTATTTTACCAGATTTATGAAACTAGCAACTCATTTACTTGTGATTAATAAAAGTTGTTGGGAAATTTCATTATATGAGGTGACAGTTAACTAATATATGAACTTTATAACTTTCACACCCTTTCTAAGTGACATGCACACTACTCAGTACACGATAGTAGGGAAAACACCCTCGTCAGGTTTTCATTATAAAGCACGAACAACCTCTTAGCATTCCCGCTGGCAATATATGAATCCCTATAGGAGATCCTTAGGCAATCCGTCCAAGTCAAATTGGTCGCTAGACAATGTTTGGTTAACAAACCCTAATCGGATAAAGCATCCAACACCAGGTGTATCCTATCCAATTTCCACACTTAGGCCTAAGGGAGTGTGACGATACGACCTAAAAGGTAAAGTAGGGCAGAATGGTATATCATGAGCATACTGGACTGGAGGGACACTTACTCAACAATGCAAACTTACCAATCTAGTCGGTCGCGAGAGGCCCAAGATTATTAATCGAATAATAAATAACGTAAAAGAATGTACAACACATATTAAGTCGGTGAGTTCGCCCAAAACATAGATATTATATTACTTCATCAAGTTTACAACAAGAATCTAAAACCTGCGTTTAATCGGCGAGATCACCTAAAACATCAATATTACATTACTTCATTACATATGTACACAGTGTTACAACTGGTGAAATGCTAGTGAGGCTGAGGCCTCTGAACAAGATAATCATCCACTTGTGCTCTTAAACCATCATCTGGATGAGGAGACAATTCCTCCACAACCTCATTCCTATCTGACTCTAACAGCTACCGGGGAATGGCATCAATAGGAATCCACTGATCATCCCTCCTAAAGGGGTGAGGCCTTAAAGTGGAAGGAGAGATTTCATGACGATCCCAGAGTAGTGAGTTCCTTGGAACTTGTAGCTCCCTTAGGGCACTAAACCATCCCCTGATAAATGCGAGCTCTTCAAACTCTATCAGCCTCATCGGAGCATCTACCCAACCTTGGTCATAACCATCAGCCCATACTCGCTGAGGCCCTCTCTTAAATAGATGCCTGAGCTGAGTGACATCCCTTTGAAGCCAAGCAGTAATCACGTATGCTCGACAGACATCTTCACGTAGCTCATCCATTTACCTAGTTGGGCTTCTTACATTTGTTCCAGCTCACGAAACAGTGGATGGGGTAGAGCCTCGCAGCACCGAAGGAGCATCGCTTGGTCCTGTGCCAGCTTGTGATGAGGAGGAACCCCTTAAAATGCAAGGCGCGGTGCTCGACGCATACTCCTTGAGGTGCAACATTTCCCTCCTCAAGGACTCATTTTCCTATTGCAGAACTTCTAGTACTTGGTTAATCTCAGTAGCATCGAGGATTTTTGATCTCAGAGTATTCACTTCCTCTTGAACAGAAGCTCCAACTTCTTCTATTTCCTGAAGCATGTCTTTCAGTTTAGCAACGAGCTCCGTCTGATCTATGAAACGCTTATTACTTAACCGCAGTGATTTGTAAATTCTTACAAAGGTATGACGAACTTCAGGACTCACATCAGGACCAAGTATTCTTCCCAATTAAGAAGTAGCGGGTATATATTCATCTACATCAATCGACTACATGCCATAAAAGAGGAGTAAAGAATAAAATGAATCAGTACACTAAGGGAAAAGTCTTTTTATTTCATTCATAAAGGATCAAAGTACATTGAGAATCAGAAAGGAACATTACAAATAAAAGTACAAAAGCAACCCTAAGAGTAGATTAGTTGGCGACCTCAATTTGTCCAGAAGAAGATGGCTGCTTCCCCTTATCAGCAGCAGTAGGAGCGTCTCCCTCAGGAGGAATAACTTCTGTTGCCCGAGCAGGAAGTGAATCAATAGGAACAGACTGGGAAGTAGGTTCAACACCTTCGACGGCTGGGGCAGGAGCTTCATCGATGACAGGATTTGGACCTTGATCATGCTCATCAAATAAGAGGGAAGTGACATCCATCCTGGCAGCCAAGATGGCCTTGTTCTGGACCTTCTTGAAATTCAAACGGCTGATGTAGCCTATCTGAACCTCGGCATCTACATATGCGGTATCCCACCTAGAATTATATGAATATTTATTAATGGTGGATTCCTCAGACTCCTTCTCTTTCAGCTTCTCTACCATCATTTTATTCTCCTCTACCACCGCTAGCTTGCTCGAGTAGACCAAATCATAGGCCTGTCGTAATTTGTTTAGTTCCTTGATCGCTACCTCCCTCGCTTGATTGGCTTTAACAAGGGCCTGATCAAAAAATGTTTGAGCAGCATCAGCAGCCTTCAATCTGACCTTGAGCTCAATACTCTTCACTTTTAAAGCAGCGTTCTCATTCTCCACCTCACCATTCTTATTCACCAGCTCATCATGAGAGAGATAGAGCACGACAAAGTCAGTCACGAACTGCAAGTAAAAGAAAGCATTAGAAGAAGGAAACAAACAGAATTTGACAAGCATTAGAAAAGAGAAATAGAATTACCAAGGCTAGCCTCTGACTCTCTTGCAAGGCTAACTAGTCAGTCCCCATTGCCCTTTGGTGATCAGCAGGAAGGACTGCTTTCTCGAGCATTGCAGGGGCCTGTTGAGGAGAAATAGCAACCGAAGCCCCCTCTGGCAACCCAAATACGGTCACTAAGGCCTGCCCAACCTTCATCCTCGCTTCTATTCTCCTCCTATCATTTTCTCTCTTCTCTCTCCTTCTCCTTGTCTACCCTCTTCCTCTCATCAACCTTCTTTTTCTCTTCAGTCTTCTTCCTTTCCTATTCCCTCTTTCTCTCTCTCTCTCTCTCTCTCTCTCTCTCTCTCAACTTCTCTTCTTCTTTTCTCTTTTTCTCCTTCTCCTGAGATGAAGAATGAGAACCAGTGGCAACTGCCCCACTAATGGATTTCTGCTTCTTCGAGCTCTGAGCGAGAAGCATATCATCATCATCATCATCATCACGGATCAAGTTTCTCCTAGGGGAACCATTTCCTCGCTAGAATTGCTGGATGTACTAGAGGACTCTTGAGCCTCCGAAACCTCTTTTGAGATAGAAGAACTGTCACTACTGGAGCTTGACTCACCAGAACCTCATTCAACAGCACCTCCTCTGATATCACTCTTAGAACTGCTCTCTTCCTCGTCCAACAGAATGGGATCAGCTGCAACTTCTTCAGAAGTATCTAAGTCAGGAATGATGTCCACAGGGCTCGTAATGAAACTGGACCCGATGTTCTTATACTCTAGCAGGAAATCAGTGGACCGGGGATGTTCACCGTCAGCCAGAGATTCCCTGATATTCCAAGCTTTAATCAGCTTGACAACTGGGAGCTCACTAAGGGCAGGATCCAAGTTCTTTATCCTCGCTGAAAAGAAAACAAGAAAGTGTTAAAAAAATCACACATTAACAAGGAGATCGAAAGAGCAGAGTAAAGACTACTTATATACTCCTCCCCATAAAAGGAAGCAGTGAATCTATCAGACCTCGCCCCCTCAGTCTGGGGGGAGAACTGCCAATTCCTAGCAAGAAATCCATCTTTCCAGTAATCCTTATGGGAATCAGGTAAATTTAGTACCAATACCCTGCCAGGACTCCTGGCCTTGAGGTATAGAAGACTAGAGATTGTTCGAGAGAAGGAATAACAAAAACAAACTTCAGGGAGCCCCAATTTAGTTCCATAAAATTGATTTATTTTATGGACACCATTGACTATCTTCCAGACATTGGGCGAACACTGTGCAGGAAAAATGTTGAAATAACCAAAGAAATGCAAGAACAAATTATTTGGAGGAAAAGTAAGCCCCCTTGGGAAAGAAACAAGACATGAATCCAGTGATCACCCTCTTTCTCTCTAACATTCTTAGGGGGTGAGGTGCACTCAATCTCTACCCACTCTAGTAATTATATAACTTTCTAAACTCAGACACTGATCTATTACATATCTTTGTCATTTGTAAACCCTAAATTTCAAATTCAAAGAAAACTCAACAGAGAAAGCACACACACAGAGAGAGAGAGAGAGAGAGAGAGAGAGCAGAGGGGACTTACAAGATGAAAGTTTGACTTGGACGATGTAAGATCAGAAGCCCAGGTGACGAGGGAGATTGAAAGCGAAGAAAATAAAGACCTGGAGAAGAGGGCACAACAGCTAATACTCATAAAATATGAGGGAACACTAAGAAGTTTGAAACGATAACTATTGAACGCTACTCTAAATAACTTTTAAACGCTCCCAATAATCGCGCATAAGACACGAAGCAACTGCCGCCTAAACCAGTTCTCAACTTTGGGAAGAGTTGCACGATTTACAAAAAGATCCATTATGACAAATCATTTAAAAAAATTTAGCCCAAATTGTGGCCCAACAACTTTAGGGGCAACTGTGAGTACCCGGATTTACCATCTTGGGCCCGGATGAGTAGCCTAATAAAAACGGCCCAAAGTCTGGACCCTTCATCTTAACAAAATTCAGTTATGACTTAGTCTTCTCCTAGAATCTCGTATATAGATATTCTAGGAGATAAAAATGGACGTGGGGGATTCCAACACCCCCACTCGCTGAAGATAAAGATGTATAAAATAAACCCTAAGCCTGTGGCAAGAGGCACGCACTGTATTCTCTATAAACGCTCCCCGGAGTATATAGAAATAATACTGACTGCACCACCATGGACGTAGGCATTCTTGTTGAACCATGTAAATTACTGTGTTGCGTGATTGGCATCTTAAGTTCTTTATTTCTCTTAGTGATTGCGCTTTTCTCATTTATTTGTGTTGAATATAACTGTCACCACAATATTAATTGTTGGCAGTTTGGGTGTGATTTGTAGAAGTTTTAGGACAAAAATGGTGGAAAACACAAGTACTAGAGGTTGAAGATGAAACAAACTAGGTTGCGCAAAGCCTCGTTTAAATGAGATAAGCATCTCGTGAAATGTCGTTCAAATGACCTGCTCATCTCGTTCAAACGAGATGCAGCCCTATTTCGAGCGATATGTCGGGATTTCCAAATTTCAGATTTCTTCCAATTTTTGTTACATAGTTAAATTGAGTGAGATAAAATAATATTATAATGAATTCATTATTTTGAAGAATTATAGGAATTTATTTGGGTATAATACTTTAAGGGATTCAGAGTGGTGAGTTACCCTTGGAAATTACGAGAGAAAGAATATTCATAATTTTATAAATATATTGTACGTAATGATGAGAAAAATACTATGCGTGGGAATATAATAAGTGGGTTGTGCGAATACCTATTGATTTTAATGATATGGGTGAATGCCTATTATATGATTTGTTATTATGTGTATGACATACCTACGTTGTTTTCTATCGCGGGAGGATTCATAAGGGGAAACTCTCATCGTGATGAGCCCTCTGGGGGATTTTAGATTGGTACCTCACGACATAGAACCTAGGAATGACTTATCGGTGAGTTGATAAGTTGGGGGTCATATGGGTGCGTAGGTATGTGCGTATCCCATACGCTTGGAACTATGTTCGCTTCCAATATGTGTGATTTGTATTTACATGTTTCGCGTGTGATTCCGAACTGATAGTCCTTATTTTGTACGTGATGTACCGAGACTTGATAACAGAGTATGCACACACTGCGGGTTTATATTTCGATTTCCATATTAGTATGTATATATATATATATATATATATATATATATATATATATATATATATATATATATATATATATATATATGTGTGTGTGTGTGTGTGTGTGTGTGTGTGTGTGTGATAGTGTGATGAATATGTATATATACTTGTGATAAAATCTTTTGCGTGAAATTCGTAGATAAGGATGATAATATGATCTTAAATAACTTAAGTATGGGAACACTTTACTTTATTTGTTAATCCTTCTATTCGAAATAAAAGATGTGTAAATGTTCAATATGGTATTACATGGGAAGTATAGATGGGCATTGTGAGTAATAGTTTAGCAAATGAATACATTCGAACTAGTAGGCAGGAGAGAGATAGCTATAATGATTTAGAGGTATGTTACTCGTGCAAAATAATTGAGAGTTGAGAATCATAAGTGACAAATCGAAAAGATATCACGTACATAGTATTTGCTTTATCGTATTTTAAATACTTGCTAAACCGTTTTAAAAATATTTTACACTCGGGCTCTGGGCTATCTTTTGTAAAATCTATTTTTTTTGTATTTTATTTTAGGCATCCAATCACAGGGTCGCCAAGCTTTGATTTTCGGACCATTTGACATGCTGCAGCAATTCTTAGAGTTGCAGGTCCTCATATTTAGACGCCTCCACATCTATCATCTCAGTTCTGTGATATAGGCATTTCAGTTAGGACTTGTGTCTCCCATTCTCATTTTATTTGTGCGAAAAAGATTTTACTCATTTCATTTCAGTATTTTGTTTCAGTTGGATTTAGCATTATTACATTGTGATGGTTTGGATTTCATTTAACTGGGACGATTATTCGAGTTTCTTTAAATTTCAGTTATATGGTGTTTTATTCTTTATTTATTTATTCATGAGAATGTTTGAATGTGTTAACAATTTAAATTAAATCATATTTATCAATAGGTTAAATATTTTTACACCAACTTATATAATTATTAGGTGGTTAAAGAAATATATTTTCGATAGTGATGATAAGAATGAACCAACCGGACACTGTTTTAAATTTTATAAAGGAATTTCCACTCGGTATTTAATTGGGAAGAGTGTCACAGATGGTATCAGAGAATAAGGTTATAGTGTCTTTTAGGATCTGTGCGACTAATTATGCTTTCAGCTTAGTGTTCTTTGATTTAGAGCCCAATTATTAGGATTGTTGCATTCTTGATTATGTTATTATGCCTTCAGCTATTTGAGATTTAATAATTGTGGAGATATAAATTCTTTCTCATTTCAAATGCCTCCTAGATGTGTACCGAGGTCCAAAAATGCCCAACCCGAGCCATCGTCAATCCAGGCTCAGGGTACAATGAATGTTGTCGACGTTGCTTCCATCGTTGCTCAAGAGGTTAATGTAGCACTAGCAATTGTTCAGCAGGCTCCACCACAGGCATAGGCAGTGGAGGCAACACTGGTTCATGCGTTCCCTTCTGCTTGGCAGCGAGTCAGAGATGCATTCTAGAAGGCACATCCCCCAGAGTTTCAGGGGAGATCGGATGTGATTGTAGAGAGACAATGGAAGAAAGATATCCAATAACATTTGAGTATGTATGAGTCCACGAAGGTGCAGAGGCACATACTAGATACCTTCAAGATAGTTAGGGTTGCGTTATAGTGGTGGGAGTCCACTACCATTATAGATGAGCATGATGTTATCACGATTCAGGACTTCTGGGTGCAGTTTGATTGCAAATATTTTCTTTTCGTCGTTCAGACTGAGATGAGGCAAAAAATATTGGACCTCACCCAGGAGGGGAAGACTGTAGAAGAATATGAGGATGAGTTTACTAGACTAGTAAACCTAGTACTAGACATGGTGCCTACTGAAGAAAAGAAGATACAAAGGTTTATAGATGGCCTGACCTGGAGGATTCGACAACATCTTCTGGGTAACCTTTCCTTTGAGTCATATACAGATGTACTCAATGTTGCTTTACTAAACTTCCAGTATCACTGCCTTCATGTTAAGGGAAGAAAGTGAGGAGGTGAGTCCAGCCAGTAGGGCAGGACCAGTGGAAGTAGTGCTAGTGGGGCACAAGAAGCTCAAAGTCAGCAGAGGCAAGGTGATTGGGGTTCCCATCAGGGGGATTCTTCTAAGAGGTTCAGATCAGGGGGATTTCGTAATGAACAGGGAGGTTTCAGGCATGGACACCAGGGTCAACATGGCTAATAGGGCTATCAGGGATAGCAAAGCCACCCAAACTAGCAACAGTTTTATCAATACCACCAGGGCCAAGGGAGAGGTGACAATGGCCAGTAAGGACAAAAGGGGGGAACTTTGTTGATAAATTCTTTACCCGTGGAAAAAATGTCCACAAATGTTAGGAGTGTCTAGAGAGGGGTAGGGCCCCGCAACAGCAGCAGGGTGCTTATCAGGAGCTCCAACGACATATGTTCCCAACCATTCTCCCAGCACCAGCATTAGTTCCATCTTTTTCGGCCATCCCAGCAACCGTGATTCAGTAGCGACATCTTCAGTATGGGCATGTTTACAACATCCACCAGGCCACATCTCCACAGGCTCCACTAGTAGTTAAGGGTATGTTTTTATCCATGGTTCTATGGGGCAATATTTTGTTTGACACATGGGCCTCACACTCTTTCATAGCCACTAGATTTGCACGAACCGAAGGGTTATTAGACCAGGCCAACATTATTGTGACTTGTGTAAACTCACCTTTGGGTAACTCTTCGATGATTTTCTTTATATGTCGGGGTGTGGGTATAGTGATTGGGAGTCTTACTTGGCCTAGCGATATGCCTATTTTAGACATGTCTGAGTATGACGCTATCATTGGGATGGATTGGCTAGTCGTGTATAAGGTTGTAATTGATTGCTTTGGTAGAGGCATTATTTTCACTATCCCTGGTCAGGAGATGTTTATAGTGGCAATGCATCACCCCGGGGGAGGATTGTCCACTCACTTGTTTTATATAAAGGATGAGGCCTCTAAGGGAGTTTTAACTTCCCTTGATTCGATTTCGGTTGTGTGGGAGTTTACTGACGTGTTTCAGAATAAACCGAGGTTACCGCCGAGTAGAGAGATAGAGTTTGTGATTAATTTGGCACCAGACACACGACCGATAGCTCGTGCGTCGTACTATATGTCTTTTATGGAAATGAGGGAGCTACGAGATCAGATTGAATAGTTATTGGAAATGGGATTCATCCGCAGGAGTACCTCATCTTGGTTTGTCGTAGTTCTATTTGTGAAGAAGAGGGATGTATCCTTACGACTATGCATGGACTATAAAGAGTTAAATAAAGTCACCATACAGAATAAATATCCATTACCTCGCATTGACGACTTATTCGACCAGTTAAGAGGAGCAACCTACTTATCGAATATAGATTTGAGATCGGGATACAACTAATTACGTATCAGGGGGAAGGACGTGTCTAAGACTGCCTTTGTGATGAGATATGGGTCCTATGAGTTTCAGGGTATATCGTTTGGGAAAACTAATGCACCAGCAGTATTTATGGACTTGATGAAGATGGTGTTCGAGGAGTTATTACATCAGTTTGTTATCCTCTTCATAGATGACATCCTGATTTATTTGCAAATCGAGGAGGAGCATATAGAGCATCTACGTAGGGTTTTACAGACTTTATGGGAGAATGAGATGTACGCCAAGTTTGAGAAATGTGGATTATCACTATGAGAGGTACAGTTATTAGGGCATATCATATTAGAGAGGGGGATATCAGTGGACCCCAATAAACTGTCAGCAATGAGGAAGTGGGGACAGCCCACGACACCAATGGAGGTGCAAAATTTCTTGGAGTTAGCAGGTTAATACAGATGGTCTATTCGAGGATTCTCGAAGATTGGGGGTTCGATGACTAATCTGACCCGTAAGGGTGTATCATTTGTTTGGGATGATGTGTGTCAGTTGGCATTCGATGAGCTAAAGGACAAGCTGACTATAGAACCCCTACTAGCACTCTCCAGAGCAAGTGTAGAGTAGTTTGTTTTTAGTGACGCATCACTACATGGGCTTAGTGGAGTATTACAACAAGAGTGTCAGTCTATAGCTTATACTTCCCATAATCTTAAGCCTTACGAGATGAATTACCCACGACTTGGATTTTGCAGCAGTCGTGTTTGCACTTAGGATTTGGAGACATTATCTCTTGGAGGAGAAATTTGGACTATTCACAGATCACAAGTCATTGCAGTACTTGTTCACTTAGAGAGAGTTGAATATTAATCAGCGCGGGTGGCTTGAATTTATGAAGGACTATCAATTTTGAAATCCAGTACCACCCGGGGAAGGTTAACATCGCAGCTGATGTATTGAGCCTTAGGCGAGTAGGTGAGGTGGATGATGTGTGGAAGGTGAAATGGAAGGAGTTGGGACATCAAGATGCAGTTGCTCGATCATTTATGTCAGTTATGACCGTCACATCTCAAATTGTAACAAGAGTGGTACAGGCTCAGGCAGTATACCACTTTTTTCAGGAGAGGATTCGACACTAATGGACATCTAGTTATTCTAGAGGGGGAGTATCTACAACATGCGGTGATGATCGAGTCACATGGGTCTCTATTTGTGGTACATCCTGACGGGGATAAGATGTACCAAGGTATGAGGTGGTAGTACTGGTGGAGTGGAATGAAGAGGGACATTATCGAGTTCATCTCGAGGTGCACCACATGTCATCTTGTAAAGGTGGGCCACTAAAGGCCAGTAGGGCTTCTTCAGCTGCTAGAGATTCATATGTTGAAATGGGAGAGCATTTTCATGGATTTAATCACATGATTACCAACTTATCAGAGGGTCACGATTACATTTGGGTGATAGTGGATAGGTTGATTAAGGTAGTCCACTTTCTGTCACTTCTGATGGATTACACCACGGCACAGTATGCACAATTGTTCATCGCAGAGATAGTGATATTACATAGGGTGCCCCTTGATATTGTGTTTAATCGAGACAATATTTTTGTGTCTCACTTTTGGGAGAGTTTTCAGGTGGCTATAGGCAACGAGTTGTAGTTAAGTATGGCCTACCACCCGCATAGTGATGGTAAGACTGAGCGGATGAATCATATGATGGTGGAGTTCGCATATAATTACTCCTATCATTTTACGGTTGGTATGGCTCCATTTGAGGAGTTGTATGGTAGAACTTGTCCTTATCCTGCTTGTTGGCTAAAGGTGGGTGACAACAAGCTACTCGGGCCGGAGGTGATTCAAGATACGTCCGTCAGGATTGAGATGATTCGGAGTCGCATACGGGTAGCCTAATACAGATAGAAAATCAAGGTTGATGCTAAGAAATTCTTCCAAAAGTGCTATTACGAGTGTCTCCTATGAAGGGTATTATGAGGTTAGAGAAGAAAGGGACATTAGGACCGAGATACATGGGGCCATTTCCTATCATCGAGAGGAATGGGTCAGTAGCATATAGACTTGGACTGGCAGAGCACTTGCACCATATTCATAATGTGTACCAAATTTCTTCACTGAGGAGGTATATCCGGGATGAGTTGTCTCATACTCACATTGCACTGGAGCAGATTGACTTACAGCCTGATAGTTCATATGAGGAGAGATCTATGGCTATCCTAGACCATAGCGAGAGGATATTGAGGTCGAAGGTAGTTCCACTTGTGCATGTCTAGTGAGAGAACCATAATGTCGAGGAGTTTACTTGGGAGCACGAGGCTGAGATGGGCGAGAAATATCCAGAGTTATTTTTATCAGGTTTACTTTTACTTTATGAATTTTGGGAAGAAATTCCGTCATAAGGGGGGAAGTATTTAACACCCCATATTTTTATGATTTTTAATTATTGGATTCATTAAATTAAATATGGGATATTAATTTATAATTAATCTGAATAAAAATAAATATTAACTAGCGAGATAAGAGTTAGTATTTATTAGTGATAACTATATTGAATATTACTGAGCGAATAAAGTAATATATGATTGTGAATTTATAAAAATTATCGCGAGTAAAAAATACGGTAATTATGAAAATTAAGTCGAGACGCGCGTGTCAGTTGTGTCGGGACTAATTTAATGGAATAAAAAAATATATTATTTATAATTCACCCAAATGGTCATTTAGAGTGATCCAATGTGTCCGAAATGGTTGAGAGAGTCATAAAATTCTACCCGGAGGTTTAGTTTGGGTTCGGGGATAGTTTTAGGCCAAACCAGCATCCCGGGAGGGCGTTTTGGTAATTTGTATTTTTGGAGTATTATTAATGATGAAAATTAAAGGGTTAATATATCATGTACAGGGGAGAGATTAGGGTTATCAGTTGTTAACCACATAGAGTCCAAAGGAGGAAGAGGGAGGAGAAGTTTATAAGGCTAGAACCTCCATTGCTACGCCGTTTACACCACAAACACGACCACCGCATAGATCGAAGAGAGGGAATCGCACTTATATCCTCTTATCCAACAGATCAGACCTTAAATCTAGAGGCAAGTGTTTAAACATGCAAACTTTTAGCAATAATTATGTCCATGTTATTGTAGGTGAATAATACACATGAACTGCATATGAAATTTGGTGAAATCTGGAAGAATTAATTCATGTTTGAGGACTGAATTGACAAAAGTTTAATTCCTTCATGTATGTAGATAAGAAGCCATAAAATTCGGATTAATACTGATGAATGAATCTGGGTTAATTACGTTCTTATACTAAAATTTGGAAAACTAGGGTTCTTATGATGAAAACCGGGAATTTCGAATTTAATTGATGATCAATTATGATTTAATGATTATGGAGTATTAGAAATCCTCTTTAAATGATAGAATAAGGATTAGTATTGATTGTTGGGAGTTTGGCTGTGATCGGTAGAGGTTTTAGGATAAAAATGGTAGAAAATAGAGGTTGAAGACGAAACAACCCAGATCGAGCAAAGTCGTGCGAAGCCTCGTTTAAGCGAGACTAGCATCTCGCGAGATGTCATTCAAACGACCGGCTCATCTCGTTCAAACTAGATGTAATCCTGTTTCGAGTGATATGTCAGGATTTTCATATTTCAGATTTGTTCCAATTTGTGCTACGTAGTTAAATTGAGTGAGATAAAATAATAGTATAATGAATTCAGTATAGTGAATAATCACTGTAATTTATTTGGGAATAATACTTTAAGGGATTCACAGTAGTGAGTTATCCTTGGAAATCACAAGAGAGAGAATATTTATAATTTTACAAATATATTGTAAGTAGTGATGAGAAAAATACTATGCATGGGAATATAATAAGTGGGTTGTGCAATTACCTATTGACTTTAATGGGATGGGTGAATGCCTATTATATGATTTATTATTATGTGTATGACATATCTACGCTACTTGTTATTGGGGGAGGTCTTGCAAGGGGACAGTCTTATCCTGATGAACCCAAAAGGGGGGATTTTAGAATGGTACCTCAGGACATAGAACCTAGTAACGACTTATCGATGAGTTGATAAGTTGGGGGGTCATATCGGTGCATAGGTATGTGCGTAGACCGTAGGCTTGGAACTATGTTCGCCTCTAATATGTGTGGTTTGTATTAATATGGCTCGCGAGTGATTCCAAACCGATAGTCATTATTTCGTACGTGATGTACCGGTACTTGATAGTAGAGTATGCACACACCACGAGTCAGCCTTTGGGGTGCCATATTAGTATATATATATATATATGATAATGTGTTGAATATGTGTATATATTTGTGATATTATCTTCTGTGTGAGATTTGTAGATAAGGATGATAATAAATTCTTAAATAACTTCCGTATGGGAACATTTAACTTTATTTGTGAAACCTTTTATTCGAAATAAAAGATGTGGAAATATTGAATATGGTATTATATGGGAAATACAAATGGGCACTATGATTAATAATTTAGAAAATGAATACATTCGAACTAGTATGCGGGATAGAGATAGCTAGATTGGTTTAGAGGTACGTTAGTCGTGCACAATAGCTGAGAGGTGAGAATCTCATGTGAGAGATCGAAAAGCTGACATGTACACAATATTTGCTTTATCGTATTTTAAATACTTGCTAAATTGTTTTAAAAATATTTTACACTCGGGCTCTGAACCTTCTTTTGAAACATATCTTTTCTTTTGTTGTATTTTATTTTAGGTATCCAGCCACCGGGATGCCAAACTTAGACTGTCAGACCATTTAACGTGTTGTAGTTATTGTGGGAGTTATACGTCCTCATATTTAGATGCTCCACATTTATCATCTTAGTTATATGATCCAAGTATTTCAGTTAGGGAATGTGTCGCTCATTCTCATTTATTTATGTCTAAGAGAGATTTTACTCATTTTATTTCAGTATTTTGTCTCAGTTGTATTTAGGATTATTACATTGTGATGGTTTGGATTTTATTTAACTCGGACAATTATTCCGGTTAGATGGTGTTTTATTCTTTATTTATTTAATCATAAGAATGTTGAATGTGTTAACAATTTAAATTAAATAATATTTATTAATAGGTTAAATGTTTTGACAGTAGCTTAATTAATTATTAGGTGGTTAAAAAAATGTTTTCGACAGTGATGCTAAGAATGAACCAACCGAATACTCTGTTTTAAATTTTATAAAGGACTGGTCACCCAGTATTTAATTGGTCGGGGTGTCACAAAGGAGATCTCACTAGAGATAGTTATTCTGATAGACTCGATTCCAGTTGTGAGATATTTTGAGGATGTATTTCAAAATATACCAGGGTTACCACATAGTTGAGAGATCGAGTTTGTTATCGACCTAGCACCCGGGATGAGACTAATTGTCTGAGCATCGTGTCGCATGGCTCCTTCAGAGATGCGAGAGTTGAGGGAGCAGATTCAGAAGCTATTGGGGTAGGGTTTCATTCGATAGAGTACATCACTGTGGGGTGCTCCGGTATTGTTTGTAAAAAAGAAGGATGTTTCACTTCAATTGTGTGTGGATTAGAGGGTGCGGAACAAGGTCACTATATGGAATAAGTATCCATTACCTAGGATCGATAACTTTTTTGAACAGTTGAGAGGGGTTGCGTACTTCTCCAAGATTGACTTGACATTGGGATATCACCAGTTACGCAATCGGGAGGAGAATGTTTCCAATACCACTTTCCTATCACAGTACGGGTCATACAAGTTCAGGGTGATGCCGTTTGGCTTATCAATGCATCATAAGTGTTCATGGATATAATAAATAGGTTATTCTGGGAGTTCTTAGACCAGTTCATGATCGTGTTTATAGACAAAATTTTGGTTTACTCTCGTACTAAGGAGGAGCATGCAGATCATTTGCGTAGGGTCTTACAAACACTTCAGGACCACTAGTTGTATGCCAAATTTGGGAAGTGTGGATTTTGGCTATAAGAGGTATTATTTCTAGGTCACATCATGTCTGACGGAGGTATATCTATTCATCCGAGTAAGGTATCAATAGTGAGGGGGTGGAGACAACTCACGACACTGACAGAGATTCACAACTTTTTGGGGTTGCCCAGGTATTATCGTCGCTTTATTAAGGAATTTTTGAAGATTATGGGTCCATTGATGAACCTAACTTGCAAGGGGGTATCGTTTGTGAGGAATGATCATTGTCAGTTAGCCTTTGATGAGCTGAAGGACAAATTGACATCAACAACCATACCTATATTGCCTTGGAGTGGGGTGGAGTATCGAGTCTACACTGCTGCATCCTTGAAGGGACTTATGATGTGTTACAACAAAAGGAGAGGGCTATATCTTATGGATATATAAATCTTAAGACCTATGAGAATAATTACCCCATGCATGACCTTGAGTTGCCAGCGGTTGTATTTACTTTAAGTATATGGCAATAATATCTGTTGATGAGAAGTTTACGTTGTTTATGGACCATAAGTAACTTTACTATCTCTTCACACAGAAGGATCTGAATATGAGGTCGAGGTGGTTGATAGAAACTATGAAGGATTACTAGTTTGATATACAATATCATCCTGGTAAGGATAACGTGGTGGCAGATGCATTGAGGACGAGATCCATTGGGGAGTTAACGGAGGTCTGGAAAGTGAAGTGGAGTGCTGATGGCAGGGGCATATATGTTAGTTTAGACCATACAAATGGTCTTTTTATATCACCAATAACTCTCGAAATCTGTTATGTATGCTCATTACGTGTCCAAACCAAAAGAAACAAAATTGTATATATTAAGTTTAAATCCCGATATTGTATCTTGGTAAAAATATTACATTCTAAACACATAGAGTAAATACCCGACTTCATGGCATCGTTACAATTTATATAATAGCACATTAATTGGTTAATTGGATAACATTATGTTAATTAGATGGCAGCCGCAGTAGGAAAACAACTTGTTAATTGGATGGCACCTAGGAAGATACCGAGGAAAATAGGACGTTGGATCAAGATTCTCTTCAATGGAGTACATGGTGTAAGACCTTATTTGCAATATACAATTTATATTGCAGTTAGTTAACCTTAGCCAACTATATTTCTAAACATGAACAACATCAATATCGGTTGTCCTAAGCCAAATGTAATTGTTTATAAATAACCTTAGGTTATTATTACCTATTAATATAGGTTAGTATAGGAGTTTTAGGTGTAATGAGAAGAAAATTTAGTCGAAAAAAATTAAGAAGAAAACATGGTACTCAGGACAACAGTCTTTTTATTATATATTGTTAAATGCAACCATACCCATAAACCATCCTAATACATACACAGATCCTAAAAATTAAAAATTCTTAAACCACACACATGACCCACACAAAACATGGTACTCATGACTACAAAATGGAACTCGATAACAACAAAAAATGCTATTTTCACTTTGAGGTGTATTCAAAGTTAACATCTCATAAAGAACATATGTTGAGCATCAGATTTTCACTTCCAAGTTGCAACCTAAATCAACGGACATAAAAACCATTGTAACATACCTTCTGTAATATAAAAAAGCTGAAATAATACCTGATTTGAAGGGAGTTCCACCTCAGTAGCACAATTTTTACACGTAAGAGAGTCATTTTTCATTTGAGGAGTTGTTGTAATAGAGTTTTCAAAATAAAAAAATGTAATAAGAATTAAAGGTTCTTGGGTCATATTATACCCCGTCAATATTGGATTTTATAGAAAATAAATAATTATAAAAATAAAAGATACCTTACATTGCATGCGCTCAACCTTGGGAAAATGACGAAACTTCCATTGAGATAGAGACATAGTTAGAGAAAATTCGTGTCTTCTCCGCAAAGACCTGAAAGATGCACAAACAATATACCGGGAATTTCAGACTATAAAAAATATACACAAACAAACACATAAAAAATAAAGCTTATTTGTTGGTTTATATTGATGACTGACAGCCTTTGGAGCGGGGTCCAGTATATGCTCCTTTCCAGGTGGAGTGTCCTGGTTCTGTGGTGGAAACAGTCGAACACTTGCATATATTTGGTGAAGTAATCCTATTTTCTAGTGGCTCTTCCTCGATCCATTTGGTGAAGTAATCCGCTACGACCAACAGATACTTGCGATTGCCGACAGCAGTAGGAGATGGTCCTACGATGTCCATTCCCCATTGGGCAAAAGACCAGGGGCTGGTGAGTGATCTTAGGTCGCTGGCAGGTTGGTGAACCATAGGGGCATATAGTTGACATTTCTCGCACTTACGAGCGTACATTGCGGCATATTTTTTCATATATGGCCACCAGTAGCCTTCTTTTATAGCTCTAAATGCAAGTGATCGTCCTCCAATATGGCTTCCACAGATTCCTTTGTGGAGCTCGTGTCGAATTTTCTCGACGTCCCTCAGGTGAAAACATTGTAGGTAAGGGTCGGAGAACGATCTCTTATACAGATTGCCCTCATGAGATAAGTGAAAGAGAGCAACTTTGACTCTTATCTGATGAGCGGTCTTCCTATCGTTTGGAAGTGCGCCATCTTTCAAATAGTCCCTTAAAGGGTCCATCCAACTAGGTGTTGACTCAATCTGGAGTACATGTTCCACGCCTGGAAGCTCATCGCTCTGGTTGATCCTTGGATGAGCGAGGAAGTCGATGGGGATCGTTCTTTTCAACTCGGAACTGATTGCCGAACTCAGGGCTGCCAGGGCATCATCATGATTATTCTGTCCTCTGGGAAATTACCGGACACTGACTTCCTCCAAGCTGTCCATTAGCCTTTTTGCCAAGGTGAGGTAGGCTACCATTCTTTCATCTTCTGCATTGTAGTCCCCACTTATCTGATTAGAGACTAATTGTGAGTCAGTGAACACCTGTAACTACTTCACCCCCAAAGTGTGTGCCTTCTGTAGGCCGACTATAAAATCCTCATACTCTACCTCATTGTTGGAGGCTTCAAATCCAAGCTTGATTCCCTATTCGAGGATTGTATCTTCTGGAGTAACAAGCACAATGCCCACTCCTGCCCCCTTTGAGTTGGAGGCTCCATCAACAAATAACTACCAAACTCCCTCTGTTGCATGGTTTTCGTTATGCCTCATGGGTTGAAGTTGGTCAAGAGGATGCTCTCCCGTGAATTCAGTTATGAAATCAGTAATGACTTGTCATTTGATTGCATTCCTTGGTTGAAATTGGATTCCAAATCGTTCGAGCCCGATCGACCATTTAGTCAGTCTGCTCGATAAATCCGTTTTCCTCAGGATTGCTTTCAGGGTGTGCGATGTAAGGACGATGATGGTGTGAGCTTCAAAGTATTGCTTCAACTTCCTTGAAGCTACTATAAGTGCAAAGGAGAGCTTCTCTAGTGGTAGGTACCACTGCTCAGTCTCTAATTAGGTCTTACTCGCATAATAAACGGGGTGTTGGATTCCTTCTTTCTCGCACACTAGCGCAGAACTGACGACGTGGTTGGAAATGGTGAGGTATAAGTACAAGGAATCTCTTTTTTGAGGTATGACGAGTAGGGGTTATGAGCTAAGGTAATCCTTAAGCTCATTCAATGCTTTCGAGCAATCTTGATTCCATTCCACTGTTTTGTTTTCCTTCAAGAACTAAAAGAATGGCTTGAATTTCTTGAAGGACTTCGAGATGAAATGGTTCAAGGCAGCGAGCATGCCGGTGAGCTTTTGTACGTCTCGTATTATGTGAGGGGGTTGTACCTATTGATTGCATCGATCTGGTCTGGATTAGCCTCGATGCCTCTCTTGTTGACCAAGTACCCAAGAAACTTTCCTGACTGGACAATGAAAGAACATTTGCTCACGTTGAGCTTCATTCAGTATTTCCTAAGGATTTTAAAAGGCTCTCGATAGGTCTGAGAGGTGGTATTCTTTGTTCCTACTCATGACGAGCATATCATCGATGTATACTTCCATAGTGTCTCCCATTTGGTCTTTGAACATCTTAGTGACCAGCTTCTGGTAGGTTGTTCCTGCATTTTTTAGACCGTAGGGCATAACTTTATAACAGTATAATCCGACGGTGGTGATGAATGCAGTCCTGTCCTGGTCTGGTGCATACATAGGGATCTGGTGATACCCCGAATATGCATCCAGGAAACTCATTCTTTCGTGAGCTGCTATGGCGTCCAGTAATTGGTTAATTTTTGGGAGAGGGAAACTATCCTTATAGAAAGCCCTGTTAAGGTCAGAGAAGTTAATGCAGACTCTCCATTTCCCGTTATTCTTTAGAACTACTACTGGATTGGATAACCATTTAGGGAATTGAACCTCCCGTATGGATCTTGCATCTAATAATTTTTTAACTTCTTTTTTCTAAGGCTTTTTCTTTCTCGGGCGCAGTTCACCGTGCCTTCTGCATTATAGGTTTGAAAGTGGGGTCAACATGCAACCGATGACAAACCACACTGGAATCAATTCCAGGAAGCTCGTATGGTTCCCATGCGAAAATATCTACATTGCTTCTCAGCAGAATCGCCAATTCTTTCTTTTCTTGATCTGTGAGGGAAGCTCCGATCAAGAATATCCTGTCCTTGTCGCTACCACGAGCTGTAAATTCCTCTAGGTTTTCAATGACCCGCTCAGAGTGGAGGATCTTGGTCTCTTCCACTCTAGGTCTTCCGTACCTTAACTGCTATTTTAAAGGTATCAGACCTTCTTATTCCTTGATCTTCTCATTGGGCTTTTCAGCCTTCTTCTCTGGTTTTGGGCAGATGGCCGCTATGAAGCACATTCTTGCCATCACTTGATCGCCATGGATCTCCATTACTCCTCGCTCGATCACATATTTGAGTTTCTGATGGTAGGTCGAGGGGACTGCCTTTGTCGCATGTAGTCATTCTTTGCCGAGGATAGCTTGGTATGGCGAGTCAATGTCGACTACCAGAAACTCAATCATTTTGGAGATACTTCCTGACCTTATTGGTAGAACAATCTTTCCCAGTGGAATAGTCACTTTTCTAGCAAAGCCAACTAGAGGGACAGTGGCTTCTTTCAGGTCAACGATGCTCAACTTCAATTTTCTAAACAGGTCGAGATACATTACCTCGGATGAGCTTCCTTGGTCGAAGAATAACCTGTCGACATCATAGTTGGCTATCATGAGCATAATGATCAAGGCGTCATGATGTGGGGTTCTTACTCCCACCAGATCTTCATTTGTGAACACAATATGTTTGCTATAGTCGACGTCATCTGCTTGCCGATGCTTTCCTGATTGTGTCTTTGCTGGATCGATCTGAAAAGGCTTGCTTTACTATCATAAGTTTTTTGACTTCCATCCGAGCTGAATTCCCTTGAATCTCCTTCATGTCAGATGCCTCATGAATTACCATGAATTCATGACCAGCATCATCCTCGAGTACATTATCAGATCTTGTTTCTCCATTGGCAGTAACTTTCTATGCTTTTTTCTCCATAAACTCATTCTGGTGCCCAGACTGGGCTAGTTCTTCGAGGTGAGACTTAAGAGCTTTACAATGCTCAGTCTTATGTCCTCCCTCTTTATGAAAATCGCATCTCAGTGCATTATTTCTCTTTGGGGGATCTCTTCCCATCTTTCTGGGCCACTTAATAAATGGCTCGTCCTTGATCTTTGCCAGAATCTTATAAATTGGTTCTCTAAAGACAGTTTTGACTACCTTAAATGCTTTTGAAACATAACTCTTGCCTCCGTTCTTGGAGCCATACTTGCCCCCATTCTTTCCTCCTTTCTTCTAGTTCTCAGGTTTGTCGTTGCCTTTGGCAGCGAGCTTAGTTCGACCGTTTTCCCCTTTGCTGAGGCGGGTCACATCCTCCACTTTGCCGTACTTTTTTATATGAGCCATTAGGTCGTCGATGGTCGTGGCCTCTTTCTTTGTCAAAGATTGGTGCAAAAGGCAAGATCTGGGTAGCCCAATTTTGAAAGAGGCCACTACTACCTGCTCTGAGTAGTCCTAGACCTCATTGAACAACTCCCAGTACCTCTTCGCGTAGTCTTGAGCCGTCTTTTTCATTATTAGTAAAGCATCCATCCTTTTCGGATGGGAGCTACTAGTAATGAAGTGGACAGTAAATAGCTCAGCCAGGGACTCAAAGATCCTGATAAATCTATGAGGGAGCCTCTCGATCCATTTATGCACCACATCATGCAGGCCCAAGGGAAAAATCCTGCACATCAATACATCCCAGTGGTTCCAGAGAGTCATGGCTTTCCTTTACTGCCTAACGTGATCAATGGGGTCAGTCTTTCCGTCATAAATTTTGAATTTTAGAATACCAAATTTCTTAGGGGCTTCCTCATCTTCAATCTCCCTTGAGAAAGGGGATTTCATCTAGGTCTTAAGAGCTCGTCTAGCAAGCTCCCTGGTCGATCTTGCACCGCGGTGTGCTGGGTTTTGGTCCATCTCCCTTCAGACCAAATTTCGTATGTTCTCATTGCTGCGAGTTGGGCTCCTGTAATGGCGAGCTGGTCGTCGGTGTTCGTGAGAGTCATCACTTGACTCGTGCTTCTCATTTTTTTTGGATTCACTCTTTAGGCTCCTTCCTTGGCTGCGATTGTTTCTCGCTAGAGGGCTAGGAGTGAGGTATGGATGTTGCCTAGTGCTGCGATGGAGATCTCTCTCCATCCTTTCTAAATTCCTTTTGAGGTAAGCATTCTCAGCCTCTTTCTTGCAAGCGGACTCCCTTTTCTCTTAGAGCCTTGCCTCATAGGCATCAATCAGTCTGGAGATTTGTGTGGACTTTGTTGGTCCTTGGTTCTCCTCTGAGGCTGGCATCTCTGGGCGAGCTCTCTAATCAGAATGCCGAACTTCAGATCTAATCCTGCGAGGAGCAGGTTGTTCTTGGATATCACCTACCTGAGGGGCATTACTGCTGTGACCAGACATTTCAAACTCCTTTGTTGGTGTGGGCTTTCTCAGAGAAGACAAACGTTCTCACAAAGGGCGCCAATTATGGTGACAATTATATTCAACAAAAATAAATGAGAAAAGTACAATCACTAAGGAAAATAAAGAACCGAAAATGCCAATCACATAACACAGTATGTACGTGATTCAGCAAGAATGTCTACGTCCATGGTGGTGCAGTCGGTATTATTCTATATACTCCAGGGAGTGTTTACAGAGAATACAGTTCGTGCCTCTTGCCCCAGATTTATGGTTTATTTTATACATGCTTATCTTCAGGGAGTGGGGGTGTTGGACTCCCCCACATCCATCTTTATCTCCTTTTGAATATCTTTATACGAGATTCTAGGAGAAGACTAAGTCATAACTGAATTTAGTTAAGGTGAGGGGTCTGGACTTTAGGCCGTTTTTATTAGGCTACTCGTCCGAGCCCATGATGGCAAATCCGGGTACGCACATCCATATATTACCCTCATTATCGGTCAATTCCAATACAAATTTATAAACTAAAGAAATTAATACAAAGAACCCTTATTACCTGGGAGAAAGAAATTCTAATCAGAGAGAAAATGTATACCTGGGAGAACTCATGTCCCTGTGAATCATTCGATTTAGATCTGCAAAATCAAATAAATAATCAAATCTCCAGTTGAAAACATAATACATTTGCAGTTGAACACCTTGAAAACACGATTATGAAAAGAGAGAAACATTCAACTTTCTGTGTTTGTTAGATAAAGAGGGGTCACGTCAATGTAAGTATAACCATATCCAACTAAACTTCCTAAAAAGCCCTAAAATCATAGCCCGAAAATTTGTACACCATAGCCCTAAAATCCAATCAAATTTACAAAGCCCTAAAATCCAATCAAGTTTACAATACCCAATCAAGTTTACAAAGCCCTAAAATCTGTACAATCAAGTTTACAACAATCAAATTTACAAAATATGTATAAGTGTGTGTATGGGATATCCCAAAACATGCACAAATCAAAAATCAAAAATCAAAAATATCACACATACACACACACAGAAATCATAAATCTAAAATCGATATGCGTGTGTGTATGAGTGTGTTTATGAGTGTGAATGTGTGTGTGTATGTGTGTGTGTGATTGAGCGTGAGTGTGAGTGCGAGTGTGCGTGTGACGCAAAGGTGTGAAAAAAGTTGTGTGTGTGTGTGTGTGTGTGCGTGTGCGTTTAAGAGGGTGAGAGAGAGTACCTGAATGAAGCGGTGGAGGGCAAGCAGCGGCAGAGGGCGGGCAATGACGGAGGGTGAGCAACGGCTGTTGGGGTTTTTGGGTTTGGAGTGAAAGGGAGAGAATGAGGTAGACGGGGTGGGTTTGGGGTTTAGAGAGAGACAATGAGGAAGAGAGATGAGCGCGTGTTCTAGTGTGGGGATAAAGAAATTTCTCAAATGCCCTCATTTTCAAATTCAAGGGTAATTTTGATAAGTAAAAAAAGGGGAAAACCAAAATAGTGAGGGGTAGGTTTGTAAAAAGGAAATTGATGTCATCTAAACCATTAAAATGTGTAAAAATGTGTAAGGAGGTGGGACACATCTTGACCGTTAAAATGTGTAGACAATTCAAAAAGTGTCCTACTTTATTTTATATATATATATTATTGTGTGCTCATTTAATATTAGTATAAGATATATTTACAATTACATACACCTCTAGTGCTATCATAGGAGGTTGCGCGATGTGGGTGAATCCCCTGGCTAGTAAATGCAGGGCGAGTATAAGCCCTTGGTCATAGCGGACAGTATTTTATGTTGTGATTATTTTCGAGGTGAGTCATTTTTGGTATGATTCTGTTTCACAGTCGAGGAACTATGACCGCCTTCGATATGCTTATTATTTAGTGCATGATTCCATGTGAGTGAACTGTCTCGTGGTATCCGGGTTAGATTGAGTATACCTGGGATGATAGCATTTTAGAGAAAACATCCAGTGAGTAATTACTCAGGAGGATGTATACTATATACAACATATGTCTGAATGTGTAATATATTTCTATGTATATAATAGTGTAGATATTTATATACAGGTGAAATATTTGGACTCGAAATGGTATTGTTTATATAACCGGTGAAATTGTTATATAGTTACTTAAAGAAGATAAATTAAGTTAGTGTGAGATAGAACTTAGAAATCATTAAAAAATTACTTGGGCTAGATTAAGGTGTCAATAAGTGTTTAAAACAAGGCTAGTTAAACGGGGTAGTGTATCTAGAGGGTTATAAGAAAATCAGTAGGTGTGCACAATAGTTGATGCGTGAGTATTATCTCAGGTGAGTGCGACACTAGATTATATATGAAAAGCATTCATTGATTTTAATTATCACAAGCTTAATCACTTGATGAATATTTTCAAAATGTTTTGGGTTCTAAATGTTAGGTGTCCCGCCACACGGACATCAGACTTGAGATTCTAATCCAGGGATACGCAGCTGCAGTATATGTGGATGCATGCAAGAGTTGGATTAGACGCATCATTTCTTTATTCTTAGATTAGGTAACTCATCTCTGTTACAGTTTCATTTAGGCCGTGTTTCCCATTTACTTTCAAACTCTGAATTTGGATTATTTCTTATCCGCTGGATTATTATCTTGGATTGGGATTTTTTAGCCAATGGTTTATTCGGAAATTCTTTCAATTATTTATTTAGTATTGTTTTAGACTCAGTGATTGTGTGCATGGTTTTGTTATTTTGATTCTGTTTAATTAAAGATAAAATTTGGCACCAGTTTAATTACTTAATTTGGTGATTAGTAATGAATACGGTTTTCGATAGTGATGCTAAGAATGAACCAAATGAAAATCCTTCTTTAGTTTAATAAAGGACTAATCGATCGGTATTTAATTAAGCGGGGTGTCACATATACTAGTTTAGAAGAAATGAAAATTTTAGATTGAGCAGGGCATTATACACTAAGTATACGATATTTTCCTTTCTAATGTGATCATGGTTATCGTAGCTTTATTTCCTAGAATATAACAATCTTCCATTACAATAATTGCATTCCAAATTTCAAACCAATATAAATGGCAAATCTCTCTCTGTAATTATGAAGACTACCTTATAATATGCAAAAGCGAGTTTTTGACTATGCTTTTCACACTCAAAATAAACCATACCTCTCTCTCTCTCTCTCTCTCTCTCTCTCTCCCTTTCTATATATATATAAAGTGCAAAAGGTTTTTACTATTCAATAAGTTGACAACTTAATTTGAGGTTGATATTTGGCCACCGGTGCATAAAATGAAGGATGGAGATCATTTCCCTCATATTCTCTCTTAGACTCATTGGCCAAACCCTAGTTGTCACTCTCATTATCTCCCTTTCGCATTTCAGCTTTCTCCCTCATTCTCAACCTCACGAATCCACCAAACACTTGAACCCCTAAATACAAACCCTAAAATGATTGTCTCCCTCTCTCCTTCATTTCTCTTTGTTCTCTCCCTATGATCCAAACATCCCTCTCTCTCTCTCTCTTTAGCTTTATATCCATGATCCACGTATTTGCGATCTCAGGTAACCCCATTTTCATTTACATCGTACGTTTGTTGAAGTTTGATATTGTGATTTTCTAGTTTTCAGGTTGGGATTGTGAATTACAACCAATGAAATCCACCATTTTGAAGCCCTAATGTATGGTTAAAATGTTATTTGTCCATTACTTTACTTTCTGTAATTTATTATTTTTAGGTCTAAAACCCAATTGTTACATTTTTTTAGAATCTTATTTGTTCATTACTTTATTTTGTTCCATTTATTTTTTTAGATCTAATATTATATGTTCATTGTTGTGTTTAATCTTATGTGGGAGTTGCAATATATTGATATTGTATGTTAAATCAATGTTTAGTCTTCTTTATATTCTAAGACTTTAGTTGGTTGTTTTAGGTAACTTGAACCGCAGGTGTTCGACAAAATTACCAATTGAGCATTCTAATACCTATATTGTTTTTGTGTTTTGGTAATTTTTTGAGTATTTGGTAATCGCCTCATACCTATTTAAAACTTGGTATGATTATTTTTAACCATCTTGATCTTATATAAGATTTGAAATGGGTAGGGTTTTATAGATCTTTACCGTCTTTCGTCATTTGAAATGCGACATTTAATAGTCATGTACTTTATTTGACTATATTAGTTGTCAGCAAAACTTATTTTAGTAAAAAGAATATCCCAACATTGTGATTTTTGTAGTTGATAAAGTTTTTTAATTTAATGAATCGGTAGTTTTTCTATGTTCTTGATTATGATGGTTGAATGTCTACAAATTGAGGAGGTTGGTTTGTTGGCTGATTTGTTTATAATTTGTCTCCTTTTAATGTGATGAATTTCCAGGACATGAGATTAGATAAGCCAATCCCGCAAGTTTCTGAATCATTTCATTGTACATGGAGAGTAATCCTACGCAACTAAAGGTATTTTTATTTTGGATAAACATTTTTGTTTTGTTGTTTAATGATAGCAGTGGGGTAAGGGGTTATTAGGTTGAGTAAGAGCTAGAATGAGTGAAAGGTTGTAAAACTTTTATTGGTAACCTTTTTGTTCGGTATGAATTTTTGTGTCTATTAACGTACATAGATTTCAGTTTTCTGTTCATTCATTCTTCATATCGAAGAAAAATCTATTCACGTTATAAACATCTAAGAAAGCGTGATGTTATTTGGATACTAATACTAATTGTTTTGGTATATCATTTTTATTAATGTACATCCATATTTGGTCGTAGTTGAGAACTTCTAAAAAAAAATTGTGTTTGTGGGAGATGGATTTAGAGAGGTTACTGCTGGACTTACAATATTTGGCTGTGGGTGATATTTTTTTTCTTTTTTTTTGTCGCAACCCACATCTATTTACATCTCTCTAATATAATGAAGTTTTATAACACATTTCAATGACAAAAAACATTACTTATTCAGTTCCCTACTGATTGATGGGACCACTTATCATCATCTTCCAAGGACTTCATCACTGGAATGCTTTGTGTTGATCCTTCGAAAAGGCTCACTGCTAATGATGTTCTAGGTAAGTTTAATTGCATCTATGTCCATTATGTTCCATGGCCTTAAGTTTCTAATCCCTAATTTGGATGCTCAAAAGTGTAATTTGGTGTTTTTGACATATGTTTTTTTAACATCACAAAGCTTTAGTGGTTTTAATCTCTCATAAAATGGCTATAAATGTATGTAAATTTGTATCTCTCATATTTGAATTATTTTTGCTCCCAGATTTGAGGGCTTTCAATGTAGAAGCTATCAATTTTCGGGTCTATTTGATTGTTCTGAAGGTATTCTCTTTCAATTCATGTAGTTTTTATTATTATTAAAGTGAAATTATTTGGGGTTCAGATTGGTGTTTTTAATTTTACTGGGATTTAGATCGTTGTTCTTAACTACGGCCTCTATTACATTGAAACATCCGGTGCTTTGTACGGATAAAAGGCATTATCAGTGGCTCAGACAATTTAAGCACCAAATTTTTTTTACATTTATTTTTCGGTGATCTATATCACAACCACTAAGGTCACGATTCATGTTTACAGGTGATGTGACCTTTCTTTCTCTCCCTATATAATTGTTGTTATATTTATTTACGAAATTAAATCTATTTCTATGATGGTATATATTTTCAATGAACATCAGAAGCAAAATTATGGTCAAAATTTATTTCTATGGTGGTCATATATTAATATTTTTACCTTTTATCACTTAAAAGTTCTATGTAGTCTTCCAAAAGGTAAAAGATCAAGAAATAAAGTTGTGATCAAATCAATTGGCAGAGAAAATATTAATGAAGAAAAATATTTCCCTACCATTATTTATTGCCCTTTCAAATAATTTGTTTGTTCACATTTTTTAAGCTGCGTTTCATGAAAGGACTCCCCACCATTATTTATTTATTTCACAAGGTGGAGGTTACACTCATTCCTTTTCTTATGTTATTAAGATTTTTTTATATTAAAGAGTGTAGTAACTTAATACAATTGCAGTTTTTGGCATTCCTTCGTATTATGGAGCTTGAGGTGCCTCTTTTGAAGCTTTTGGGATTTCTTGGTTTTGTTAATTTTGGATTTGAGATTTTAATATTGTTTCTTCTTTCTTCTTTTTACTTTTAACAATAATTATTTTGTATTGTTCTATAAGCCAGTTTAGGTGTAATTGTTATTTTTGGTTTGTTAAATAAGTTAGTTGAAATGACATCAATTTTATTTCAGGGGTGGTATTTCTCCAAGCATGTAGGAGGTTGAAAAAACTAATTCCCTCAACTCTTAATATCTTCAATGTTTCCATGGAGGTCAAATTTCACCAATTTTTGTTATTGTGTGTTGGAAGAATTTTTTCAATGCATATTTGTTCTAGAACTAGATTACTAAAAATATTTCTAGAAACATCTTAAATGTCTTGAAATGGGTTCCAATGATAGTAACTTATGTAAGGGGGAGTTAAAATATTTTTTAAATTTGAGATTTTGAAAAATATTTCTTGGTTGACTTGGTGGAGGGAAGGAGGTCTTAGTATTTTTTGTATATTTATGTGACTCGATGGTGAGTTCAATTTTTTATGAATTCAAAAATTTACGAAATTACCTAAAAAACATCTTAAGAGATTGGCACAGGGAAGTTTTTTTTTGTTCAGTGTTACTTTTTCATCCATATATAACTTGGTTAGGTTAATGCGAAGTTTGAATTGATGTTTTTAAATCCAAATTTTCACTATTACTAAATTTGGTTCAATTCATTTATGTGTTCCCTCGCTATTTAGATTTAAATAATATGATGAATAACATAAGCACTGTTAAGGAAGACAAGTCTCAAGCTCTGGTAAGGAAGACAAATCTATTTGCAAATAATTAGTGTCATGATTTCAATTATGACTTGACTTTCAAGATTTTCAGTCAATAAAGCATTGGTAAGGAAGACATGTTTGTTAGTTCATGTTATGTGAGTTTATAATGATATCAGCAATTACAATTATATTTGTTTTCTACCGATATCAGCAGTTAGACCGAATAATGGATGCAATGAAAATGCAATCTATATGGGTGAAGTTCTTTGATACACTGAGGATTCATTTTGGAGGACCTAATCAATTTTATAAAGTAAGGTATTGTTTCATTATTTTTTGAAATTCTTATTTTTGAGTTTTCTTTTATTCTTATTCTTGTTGTTGTTGTTGTTGTTGTTGTTGTTGTTGTTGTTGTTGTTATTATTATTGTTGTTGTTGTTGTTATTATTGTTGTTGTTATTATTATTATTATTTTTATTATTATTATTATTATTATTATTATTATTATTATTATTATTATTATTATTATTATTATTATTATTATTATTATTATTTGTGTACGCTATTTGGGTGCTAATAGAGAATAACATAAATCATACGTTTGTGTCAAAACCACAAATACACTGATACTGAAAAGTAACGCAATCAAAGTCAGTCATTGTGAGAGCTTCAAGCAGTCAAAGTCGGTCATTAGTACTGAAAAGTGAAGAATATCATACTTCTTGTGGATAGTATCTTGATTTACTTCTTCCATCCAAAAAACTGTTCAACCGTTCAAAGATGCATATTTCAATACAGATATTTCCACACACAAAAAAAATTTAGTCTACCAAAGATGGCGATCCTGCCTCCATCCTGATTATTTTTTCACTGAGGAGAGGCTATACTGTAAGGACACAAATTTCCAATTGAGTCCATATGTAGTTTTGGCTCAATTCAGGACAAAAACATTTATTCATAGGATAGTATGTTATTGTAATACTCTCAAGCCTATGAAGTGTGTGTTGAAGACGTAGCGGCAAAAAGTATAAAGCTTCATCAAATGTGCCGATTTGCGTGCCTCGTTTCTACGTCATCAACTATGGTTCCATGCTCCCAAGGTATGAATGCAATTTTATTTATATAGGAGCTTGGAACAAAGTTTATTGGGTGTTAGGCTTTATAAAAACTGCGTTTTGTTTTAAGAAAGAAATTATATAAAACTTTAAAATAAGTTCATAAAGTTTTCTGGGCCAAAATCGAATTTTGAAATCTTTCTGGTCGTTCGTTAGATATGTCGTTCGAACGAGTTTTTTCGTTCGAACCAGATGTCGTTCGAACGAACCTGCCAATGAGTTCCCACTAAGGCATACTGGTCTGTCGTTAGAAATGTCGTTCGAACGAGATTGTCGTTCTAACGAGATTTCCAACGAGCTTCTAACGAGTCCATACTGGAGGGTCGTTAGAAGTCTCGTTCGAACAAAATGTCGTTCGAACGAGCTGTCAAGCGGGAACAGTTTTTGGCAGTTTTTGGCAGTTTTTTCACCCGCTTCCCCACTTGGTTTTTAACCAACTTTTTCAGACTTTATTATGTGCGGGAATGACATTTTCCAAACTTAACATTTCCATAACTTCTCAACTTAGTTTATCTCTTAGGAAGAGTTTGAGAGCAAAAATGGTTTAGGAAAATGTTCATGTTTTGAGTGAGATTTTTAGAGAAAAATATTTTCATCACTCTAGTGTTTACACCCAATTGAGTTTATCCAAGTTCATATATACATATCAAATTGCTTGGAGTTTGGCATCGGTTTATCTCTACCGAATTCAAGAAGAGAAGTTTTGGTTTGCTTCTACATCCATCAAAGAAGAAGACTTTTTGTTGCGACTCTACCCACTTGGAGAAAGGCTCCATGTACGGGTGACGGTGACCATAGAAAGCCCCATCGGTGGATTCCGAGACCGCGGTGGTGTTCTGAGGTTATCCGCTAGGAAGAGGTGTCTACGAGAAGAAGCGTCGAGGCTTGAGAGGGATCGAGTCAGTCGTTGTAAGTCTATCTGTCTTGTAATTGTAATTCCGTATCTAGTGGACTTGTGGCTAGGGCCGTCCGAGGTTTTTTCCCGTCTTGGGTTTTTCCTCGTACATCGCGGCGTAGTGTGATATTGTTTATTTTATCTTGCTTCATAATCTAGAACGCATGCTTAGAATAAATTCAAGATAAAATTCATTTTAAATTATCACACTCAATCTAATATGGGACTAAATTAAATATTGGGTAAAGTTTGTTTAATTCGAGTCAATTGTTAAAATTTGGTTTCGCCTAACTTTGTTGTAATATTGATAATCATGACTTAGGCAAATTCTAGGACTTGGATTAATGAATTGGTTTAATTTTGTTTATTAAATTAAAATCCGGTGTTTAAAAGTTGAACCATCATCCTTCCGCCTCTCGTCTTTGTTGTTTTACACATACAAAGGAAATTACGTGCATTTTCATATACACAAGATCCCACCAGTCAAAGTAATACAAAGCACCATATGTTAGATGATAGAGCGAAATATTTATTATTTGGTCCTCTGTTTTGGGGATTGAGAAAGTGCAGGGGCACAATTAGTTCATGGGATGAGAATTAAGTTATGCAACGCCGCTTCCCCTACCCAACCCCACATAACTTTTTCATGTGCACTCTACCTGCTTTTATTTGAATTCAGGTTTTGATTATTAGTGAATGAATGAAGTTGGGGTCATTTAGGCCCTTTTTGGTTGCACAAAAAAAAAAGAATCAGTTTTTGTTTCTTGCTAGTCAGTTACATTGAGGTAACATTTATTTTCCTACATTTTATGGTAATCTAAATCCATATTCATAACAGGTTTGAGTCATCCCCAGCAAGCAACACAACTGATGCATTAGCCAATGCAGTAGTCAACACGACCAACATTGTTATGTGGACTCCTTAGGGGGTAAACTTCACATGCATATGTTTTTTTTATTGAAGTTGTTTAATTAACTAAGCTATTTAATCGCTATTCACTTTTGTTCTTTTATTGTTTTGATTTCAAAAATTAGTTGGGGTTTTGATTTTCTTCACTATAGGGAGTTTCTTATTAGACATGACCATATCAGGTATTGCTTGCATACATTGGTAGTCAGGTATTGCTTCCATATTAGGTATTGTTGCCATATCAATAGCATGATCTCAATAACCCAACTCTAAAATAGGATCTGAAGGTAACCAATTCAAAAGTGTTCCAACTGTCGTTAAATCAATTTGTAGTGCCCAACTTCAGGGTTCTGTAGATATAAGTTTTTATAATAAAAAAGTTTTCTAATAAGATTTATGATAATTGCACACTTATTTGAACAGACTTGAGCCTGTACTATCCAAAGATGATGGACGTAGCCGTACCCACAAATATGGTATGTCGGTTGCAAGACTGAATTCCAAAGTCTGCTAATGGTGTGTTTAAAGTCCAGCTGTCTCAACTTGCTAACATGGAGAGAGTTTATGTGTGAAATTGAAGAATCATGGGGTGTGAATAAGAGAAACAACTCATACAATATACAAAATGTTGACACAGTATGTTTGTGGTGAAAAGGTAGTTTTTCTTATTAATGTGTTAAAAACATCTTTATCTATTTATGCATATAAATTTGTATCTGATCATTATCAATGTTGTTGGATAAAGAAGAACATTCAAGATTGAAAACATCTTTATTGATAATTATCACAATGTTGTTGGAAACGTCTTTATTGATCATTACTCGTGTTAGAACAGTGTCGCAAGCGTATGTTTTACCAAGTGTTCCTTTTGGCATGGGAAATGATCACCTTGCCATTAGCACAATGTGTGCTATTAGTATATCATCTATTATATATAGTGGGTTTATTTCCTGGTTTTTAAATTGATGTTTGAGTTTTATGAATGTGATTTTTTTTTATTTGGATTATATGTGTACTGAGTTTGTTTGGTGATTTTGGTCAGACTATTAGTGTTGTCATTGTACTATTTTTTATTTATTAAACATTATGAATGGTCATAAAAATAAAGAAAGTTTTGCTGAAATTTTCAATAGTTTTTATGCTGACTTTTGTTGGGGAATGAAATTTTTGCCGTTTTGCAATTATGTACTTTGGAAATTTTACCCGTTTTATAATTACGTATTTTGGAATTTTTTGTTGTGCCTTCAAGCACGGGCATTCCGCTAGTGTGTGTGTGTGTGTGTGTGTGTGTGTGTGTATATATATATATATATATATATATCTCTACTACTTAAAAAGAGGGAACTTTCTCTTCAATGGTTAGAAGACTAAATTACCCTCATTAAATTTAAAATTTCTATTATACCCTTAATAATAGTCAACATATCTTTTCCCAATTTATTGGCTCCTACGAAATAACTAGATTCATTTCATCCCATCTTTATCATATTCATTCACACATACCAAGCATCCAAATACATTCATGTTCCAACCCTAGAAATCCAAATTCAATTGCTTCAAATTTCATTATCCAATTCACTCACATTCATGCATCATATCTTTCTCATATTCATTCACACATATCAACCATCAAAATACATTCATCTTTCAACTCTAGAAATTCATCTTTACAAATGGAAGCTCAAACAACTATTTAATTGAAAGTCCATCATTTCTTTGCTTTTCTTTGCTTCGTTGCTATCATTTCTTTTGCCAAAATTAAGGTCGATACTCTTAATTCCATCTATAATTTTTTATTATGTCCGCAAAGTATGCATTTGTTAATTTGAAGATGAAGACAATTACATAAATTTTATAATTATATATATCTCATTGAAGAATTTTGTCTCTCATTTGTGATCAGAGTTTGTATTTTCCATTTTCATTTTTTTCATATTTTTAGATATGTGTACTTATTACATATTTTAAATTAAATGTTAATTTTAAAACAATTATATATACATTCACATATGCCAACTGTTTTAAATGTTAATAATTTGAAAATTATGCATACTGATATAAACTTTTTCAGTACTAAAGATTGTGCTTATTTTTTGTGATTTTCTTCTACTTATGAAAATTTCACTCATGATAAAAAAAATTATTACTTTCGTAACGTTCACTACTACAATAGTTGATGACACTATGACAAGTACTTAATTTATGGTATATTGTCATTCTTATAATACGATGTTCTTACTCTTTACAAGTATGTTAATAGTAGTAGGAATGTAATTTGATAGTTCATAAGAAATTGTTATCATTTCACTTTTTCGTAAGTAATTGTTAATTAAAATCTGTAGGATATTGTCAACATTTGTGGTACAAGCTCGAATTGTGAATCTGAGAGTGAAGGAATTTTCCTTTTGTTTATGTGGTATGTGAAGTACTTAATACCATATTGAAATTGTTTCGTATAATTTATATTCGAGATGGTAATATATTTCGTTTGAATTTTTGTAGGATATTGTCAATATTTCTTATAGAAGCTTGGACTTTCAATCTCATAGTGAAGGAATCTCGATTTTTTTTACGAGGTAATTGCAATTGATTAATGTATGATTGCAAATTTACTTATCATTTTTTATTTAATTTACTGGCCATTATGAAACCAATTGAAGAAATATGTAGATGAGCTAAAAAAATTCGTACGCTTTACAAATTTTAATTTGTAACTTTTTTTTCTTTGTTATGGAAAAGAAAAAAAATTAAAGAGTTAGGAAACAAATTACATCATATCAATTGAATTATATGAAACACAAACTACGCATGTATAACAAATTATAAAGTAAAACCAAGTAGATACCCAAATCTTTATAAACTAATGAATAACATAATTGTTTGGATAAACAAAATTTAGTCATTGCAATATACATATTTAATGTTTTGATATCATGATGAATGAAACAACCTTTGAACCAAAAGAATCAAAGACTGTGATGATTCATTATTTGGTGGGCTTTTTTGGAGCAATTAGGTACTCAGTGAGTGAAATTTTGGGACCACTAAGTTTAAAATGACTTTGATGCAAGATCTTACATATTCACACGTAATTTTTTTTTATATTAGCCAAATATATATTTTTTAACCTAATTTTTTCAAAATATTTCATTATATTTTTTTAACCTAAACTTACGAATTCATGTCTTTAATGCCAATCATTTGACGTGTCATCAAGTTGTAATTAGGTTTTATTGTTGTTGTTGTATTGATTTTGAAATGTGTACAAGGTGATAGGAAAAAGAATAAACATACTAATCTACTTGAAAATTTTAGAATAAAATTATAGACCTTCCCTAAATTAAATTCATTCTTCTTGGAGTCCTAATTTAAGATGGATCTCAGTCCTATAGGTGAACTATCAATATAGAAGTGGACTCCAAGGATATGTTACTGGTATTAGGGGAATGAAACGAAGTACAAATTTCTTGCATTCCATATCCAATAGTATTAAGGGCCAATTGGAAACCAGTTGACGAAAAACTGATCTATATAAGATTGTCTTATGTTCCCAAAAACGAAAAAGAAACGTCTGTCAATGTTGTTTTATGGGCTAGAATAGTCATTCACCTCCTTGTCCTAAGTCAAATAATTGAGATAGTTTTTCTTATATAGGATTCGGTAAAATTATGTGTCATTGACTAGATGATAGTAGACAAAATCCATCATATGTCATAAACAATTATTGTAACGTAAATGTGATAAATCACATTCATTAAAATTTTGTACTTTATTCTAAATGTATAATGAGGTGAGCCTAATCCTTGCTTCAGCCTACCGCCTACGCCCGCAAGGCATAGGCCTTAATGAAGGAGCCTCGCTCGATTTGAGGCGAATCGTAACATATAAAGCTTTGTTAGATGTGGGCCTGGGCATACATTGGACAAATTCAATACTGCATCAGTTTTCCCCTGATTTAAGATCTCTCGGTAATCTTATATACTCCACCTTTTTATTTATTGTAGAGACAAACGAAGAAAGAAATGAAAGCTTGATCTTCTTAACCTTAGTTTTAAAAAATCCTTAAATGAAGAAATAAATCCCAACCAAAATTCCATGAAGTCTAGCTTGATTAGTATGAATTCAGTTTATAATTTATGGTTGCAATTAATAATAACGGTACTAAATTAACTTATGAACTATGTTATTATAGTTTTATATAAATCAATGTAACATGTAGTTTCTCATTGGTCATATCTGTACTTATTGTGTTGGAATACTCAACTGGTTTATGAGTCTTCAAAGTTGGGTTTATAGGGTCAATGTGGACTGCTTCATTTCCATTGGTTTCTTTTTTTTTATGTATTCGATCAGACTTCGGTTCTATAACATTAGCCTCCAACTGTTTGAGGATGACAATGCTCAACATAGGCAAACAATTTCCTTCTTCTATTAAAATGAAGATAACATCCACTGAATTTGGATATGTAGTGGCTCTATTATGTCAATCAGTAGCTGTAGATATTACTGCTTGGTTCGTGGATGTCACTGCTACATTTAGTAACAAATATTCTCCACCTATCATATAACGCACATTTGAGACTACGTTCACTGCCCATGCCTTTATTCTTTTACATTTGTATCCGCTCTTAAGCTAATATTTAGAACTTGAAACAATTAAATCAGCATACTTTGCATAGTAGGGAATGCTAATAGTAGTAAACAAGAAAACAAAACAATTAAGAATATTGAAGAAACATAAGTTGTCCTCTAGAGTTCACTTGCCCACTTCATTGGGGACTCAATTTCATTATTAAGATATGGTGAAATTGTCTCTGCTGAAGTGTTTGGGGGGAACTTCCAAACACATCTGATAAATATACATACTGCTAAGCATGATGAGATTCTTGGTAGAGATCTGCCTAATCAATCTACCTACAATAAAGATTTTAAGTCCTATATTTATAGAGTAACTACATTTATTTACTTTAATATGTATAATGAATATTAAATTGTAATTTCAGTTCCACATATTTTGGTTAATGACAGCATATGTACATACAACATAATCATAATTTTATTTATGATCTTTCTTACAATACACCTTATTAATAAATAAAATAGTCTTTAAATATCACAAATGAACTAAAGTAAACGAAATAATAAAGTGATGAACAATTATATGATCAAGATTAGTCACAATATACTTCAAACTATGAGGATCAAACAATGAAATTCCAATAATCACCACAACCAACTCTTCATAAAATATATTTATAGATAAAACTCCATTCTTGATTTGTAAACATTATAATAAGTCTTTCCTTCAACCATTCCACATTTTTCAGCCCTCTATACCATGTAAATTCATAGCCTTAAAACCGAGATCAATTAGTTTACATATGTCAATCACTTCTCTAAAATTTCGAACCGGTCAAATCAAATATTTGGAATCATCCACACGTGCAACGCACGTGGGCACAACTAGTATATATATATATATATATATATATATATATATATATATATATATGATGATGCTGCAATTAGCACCACCAGATAAGGTGTTTTCAAGCTTAATCTAAGAACAACAATGGAAGCACAGTAATGTAAAAGGTAAGATAATGAGATGAGGAGAAGAGGAGAGTGCACAAGGATATAAGTGGTTCAGCCTAATTTGGCCTACGTCCACTATGTGTGTGTGAATAACCTCACTGCAATAAGGCACTAATGGCCATGGATATAATCTCTCAAGCTTTATCTCTCTACTGTGTCTCTAGACAGAGTTTCAACTAGGGTTGAATATCTGGGGATCCTTTGCAAGGTAGAGGATGACCTCTATATATAGTACCTAGGGGGTGTAATGTACCCCCCATGCATGCAATGATCATGTGTGTGTTTGCCTCACCAATATGGGAAAGCCATCTGTCACTGTCACATGTAGAGAATGATGATGCAATATTCTCCCCACATGTGGGGAATAATCTTGTTATAACTGATTTGTGTCCACGTGCCCTTATCCAAATGTCAGCAGATGCTCGGCTATCGCATCTAGGGTATGACCTCGGCCTGGGGGAGGCCGAGGTTGGTAAGTTTAGGTACCTGTTCAGTCCGAGTATTCCATGGAGGTCTCGGCGTAATCCCAGCCGAGACAATGGGCAAGGTCGGCCTAGGACGAGGCTGAGCTGGAGTGTTTGGAGTATCGACTGATGTCTTGATGAAGTTGCTGGTGGTCTCCTGCGAGCTCGGCTTATGTATGGCCGAGGTTGCTAACCCAAGGTATACGAGAATGCTACTGGTCCTTGTGACGCCCCTTGGAGAGGCTCTTGGTAGTGTCGGACCTGGCCGACCTTGCTATGGTAGAGGGCTGATATCGCGTGCCCAAAATTCGTCCAACGTCGGCCATGATCTCGACCGAGGTTGGTGTTTCTGGGACGAGGTTATACTTCGGGCATATCAATGGCCCCCCGGCCCTTAGTCATATGTGGGAGCAGGTGACTAGGGGATTACCACACCTCCAAGGCCTGTCTATTAAAAGCCAATATTTGTTTGACACTTGTCCAATGCTGAGGTATGCTTGCTAGGTGGGCGTGTGCTGTTAACAGCCCTTTGGGGCTCCCAAGGCAATAATGGGCCTTGGGAGTTGTGCCTGAGTATTTAAAGGTTTTGAACCCTATTTCCTTTCCTTCTTCATCACTTCTCTTGCTTCCAGCCATCTCACTCCTGCAGCCTTCTCTCTCTTAGAAAGATCCTTGCCGAAGCTTTTGGAGGGTGGTTTTCTCGCGCCTTCTCGTCTCCTCCTTATTATTTCACCCTCAGGTAACCTTCGCCATACTTTTTCCTTCATTTTTCCTTCAAGTATCCTTATTTTCGCGTTTTCCGGCGAGTTTCTGAGTTTTTCGGCGAGGCCACCATTACCACAGGCGAATAATTCTTGCTACATTTAGGTAGTTTGATCTTTTACTTCTTTACTTCACTAGCCCACCTTATTTGTGGTTTTAGGAATCCTAAGTGTAGTGTCATCCTCTGATGCTCAGACCCTTATATCAGCTTCTTGAGGAGTTCCCCTCCCTTAGAGAGAAGACTTTAGAAAAGATTAGACAAATAGAAAGATCACAGGAGGAGGTTCGTAGGTCACAAGAGTTTCCCATTAGACCCATATTTCCACCACCTCTGAAGGTGATATATCCTGACCCCCCAGATTTTTTCTATCAGACAGAGGTTCCTACTGATCCCATACCGATGTCTGAGTCTGAATCTTCTACCTCAGACCCCATGTCTGTGGATTCCTTTCAGGAGGCCATGGACTTCACACCTCGACCTGATCAGGCCCCTGATCGGTCCGAGTTCTCCAGCCAAGCCTCGTCCCATAATAGCTCAAGCACCTCAGTCTCTTCCTCATAGGTTGAAATTATTGAGCCAAGTGTGGCTATACCACCACCACTTGACGCCATTCCTCTGTTGTCCTTCACTGGTGTCGAGTTCGCTCAGAGGTTCCCGAGTAACCCATCAACATCTGCTCCGATCGACATTGAGTTGGATGACGATGATGAGGCTAAGAGCGATGTCGACGTCTCTGAGGTGGCCGAAATCGAGAGTACTATTACTGAGGTAGACCTTCTCTGCTTCAGATACCTGTATTCTATCAGTCCTTCAATAAAGCTTAGGAGACCTCTGAGGGAGGAGAGGGCTTATCATGGCCGAGATGGCGAGATCTGCCTGTACGAGCAGATGTTCAAGTTGGGTTTTCATCTGCCCATTCACCCCATTATCAAATCCAACCTTTCTTATATAAATTTGGCCCCCTCTTAACTGCCCCCTAATGCCTGGAGAGTCATAACAGGGGCCATAGTTTTATAGACGGTTCTCCACCATTCAGACCTTCCAGTTCAGGTCTTCGTAGGTTGCTATGTCCCTTCCTCGGCCAAAAATCGTCCGAGCTACTACCATTTTGTAGCTCGAAAGCCTGAGAAGAAAATGCTTCAATTAACTCAGACTTCCAACCATAATTAGAAGCCTTGGTATTTCTTTGCTTCTGGGCCATGGGAATTTGGCCCATGTGTTCCCTCATCAATTCTAGAGCCGAGGATGCCCCTGAGGTGGGGTAAAGTTACAATATCTGCGAGGGCTGACCCTGGCCTGAGCCCAACGAACCTTCAGAAGGTGAAAGCCCTTCAAGATCAGGGGGTACATGGTCTGCTGGTTAGGTTCCAGCACTTGATGACTCCCCACTTCCTCTCTGGGACAGGTCTAGGTGGAAGTCCCCTTGTCGAGCTTGGTAAGCATTTTTGTTTTTTAAGTTTAACCTCTGAGTTTATTCATGTCTGATTATCTAACTCAGATCTACTTATTTTTTGCAGAGCGACCACGGGACATTTCGGACGAGCTTTGGGAGATGGTTGCACCCAGCTTGACGAGACTTGCCAAGAAAGCAGGCCTTAACACTCCTCCCCCAGCTCCCTCTGCCTCTAAGCCCCCATCCACAAAGAAGAGGGCTCCAGAAGGTTATGCCCCTGAGGATCAGAGGCCGAAGAAGAAGACTGTTGACGCCGCTATCCCCATCTCTTCAGCTGACGCCCTGTCGGCCCGTCTAGATCAGTTGAAAATAACTAACAGCATAGTCGACCACAGTCTTCAGGCCTTAGATGCCTTCGTCTCCACAATGACCGAGGTTGATAAACGCTTCTTCAGGTCACTGGACACCCCACTGTTGGTTGAGTTCGGCATTCACAGATCCATTCAGGTATGACTTGATCTTTCTGATTATTCTTCACCTAAGTGTAACATCTGATTGTTCTCCATCTCATTCATTATCATAAAATATGCAGGGCCTGGCAGCTATGCACCACTTGTCCAACTAGACTCTAAGAAAATTGCCCCTAATCCAAAAGGGGCAAGAGGCCGAGAGAGTCCAGAGCACTCTGAACGTAGAGATTGACCGTCTCAAATCTGATCTGAAGGATTCTGAGAAGAAGGTGAAGGGGTTGGAAAAGGACATCTCCCAGATCGACAAGGATCGCGCTGCAGCACTGAAGGCTAAGGACGACATTCTGCAGTAGAAAGTCAACTCAGCTATCAGGGCTGCCCTTGATGACACCTCCGAGAAGATAATTGTTGACTATAAGTCCTCTGATGAGTTCATGGGCTTCGGCTTTGAATACCTTGAAAGAGGTATCAAAGCCACTATTAAATGGGCTGACGTCAGGGAGAGATAGGCCGGCACTTTGAAGGCCTCTGATTTCGTGGGTCTCGACTTTGCTGATCCTCAGTTTTCCCAGGCTCTTCAGGAGGTTGAGGAAGAGGCTGCCGCTCCTGCCGAGACTGCTACGTTAGAGGGCACCGAGGTTGGAGGGGCAGACCATCGTGATGATGCGGCCGAGGTGACCAAACAAGCCCAGGATGTCAACGTTCCCTCTTCAAACCCTTAGAGGATTTTTTTATCATTGTTTGTAACTCATTGTATTATGGAGCTTGTCTGTAATCGTTGAACATCTTATTATTTTTTAATGTATATCAACCTCTGAGGAGGACCATCTTCACTTTCTTTTCATTGAATGTCATGTGATGCTTTTCATTCTTAGTTTCATTGTAATGGTGTCTGCTAAAAATAAATTTGTAATCTGAGCTTCCACCTAAGATGTTATCCCCATAATTAGTCTCACCAGATTAATAATGTTAAGGGGCTGAGGTCATTTCATGATGGTGTATGAGCTCAGACCTCGTCACCACTGAATGGTGTTATGAGGGTCCGAGTTCATCACCTAAGATGTTATCCTCATAATTAATTTCACAAAATTAATGATGTTAAGGGTCTGAGGTCATCTATTATGGTGTCTGAGCTTAGACCTCATCACCACTGAATGGTGTTATGAGGGTCTAAGGTCATCACCTAAGATGTTATCCTCATAATTAATCTCACCAAATTAATGATGTTAAGGGTCTGAGGTTATCTATTATGGTGTCTGAGCTCAGACCTCGTCACCATAATGGTGTTATGAGGGTCTGAGGTCATCACCTAAGATGTTATCCTCATAATTAATCTCACCAAATTAATGATGTTAAGGGTCTGAGGTCATTTCATTATGGTGTCTGAGCTCAGACCTCGTCACCACTGAATGGTGTTATGAGGGTCTGAGGTTATCACCTAAGATGTTATCCTCATAATTAATCTCACCAAATTAATGATGTTAAGGGTCTGAGGTCATCTATTATGGTGTCTGAGCTCAGACCTCATCACCACAATGGTGTTATGAGGGTCTGAGGTCCTCACCTAAGATGTTATCCTCATAATTAATCTCACCAAATTAATGATGTTAAGGGTCTGAGGTCATCTCATTATGGTGTCTGAGCTCAGACCTCGTCACCACTGAATGGTGTTATAAGGGTCTGAGGTCATCACCTAAGATGTTATCCTCATAATTAATCTCTGATCTAAGAATGAAGCAAGAACTGTCATGGGAACTGATCTTTATTAATAACCTCTTCATAATAAGATGGTACATTTACATAAAACTCTATCCAACATCATATGTAATATCTCTTTAGGTGATCAGCGTTCCATGGGTTAGTGAAAGTTTCTCCTTCTAGGTTTTCTAGCCTGTAAGTGCCAGGTACAACCTCTTCTGTCACTTTGCAGGGGTCGTGCCAGTTTTGCCAATACATCTGCGTGACTGTTACTTTGTCGAGGCACTCTCTTCAGTTTTTCCTCTTTAAAATATTCTATCAACCTTACCCTCTTCAAGTACTTGGCCATCCTTTCATCTTTGGCCTCATAGATCCCCAGTACTTGATTGAAAACCATCCTTGAGTCGCTACAGAGTAGGAGTCCCTTTACGCGAAGAGTTTTTGCCAATAAGAGACCTGCTATCATGGCCTCATACTCGGACTCGTTATTTGAGGCCTGGAAGTTGAATTTTAGGGTGTATTCAGTGTTCGCACCATCCGGAGCCGAGAGTATCAACCCCGCACCGCTTCCACTGTCGCAGGAAGAACCATCAACAAAGAGGCTCCAGACGTCTATATCTGATGAAAAGGCTCCTTCTGTCATGACTCCTTGTTTGAAGAGTTATCGATCCTTCTCATCCTCCGTAATTCTGCTCATAACTTTTTTCGATGCGACCTCTTCCAGATCTTGGAATACACTTGGTGTCGTCTCTTCCTCCTCTCAGAAGACACTGGGTGTCGTCTCTTCCTGATTTCGGAAGACACTGCAGTTTGTCTCTTCCATGCCCCCCAGGCCTTTCTCTACCTCGGCCTCTTCCCATGTGAACTCAGCAACAAAATCTGCGAGGGCCTTCCCTTTGATGGTTGTCCTAGGTTGGTAGGCAAGATCATACTCCCCCAACTCGATGGCCCATGTCATCAACCTCTCGGATTTCTCAGGTTTATGCAGGACTTGTCTTAGTGGGGAGTCAGTGAGGACTACCATGGAGTGATCTTGGAAGTAGGGCTTCATTTTTCTTGAAGCATGTATCAGGGCATAGGCCAACTTTTCCATGCAAGGGTAATTATTTTCAGCCCCTTGAAGGGCTTTACTGTTGAAATACACCGGCCTTTGGATCCCATCGTCTTCCCGTATTATGGCCGCACTGATGGTTGATTCGGAGACTGCCAGATACACATACAACTTTTCTCTTGCGACGGGTCGAGATAGCAATAAGGGGGATCCTAAGTAAGATTTGAGTTGGTTGAAGGCTTTTTCACACTCTTCGTACCATTGGAAGGCCTTTCTTAGAACTTTAAAGAATGGAAGACACTTGTCCATTTCCCTAGAAACAAACCTGTTAAGGGTAGCCACTCTCCCCGTAAGTCGTTGGACATCCTTGATACTCCTATGAGTCTTCATGTCAAGTAATTCCTTGATTTTCTGAGGGCTCGCTTCAATTCCTCTCTGGTTAAAGATGAAACCCAGGAACTTCCCAGCTCCTACTCCGAAGAGACACTTTGCTGGGTTGAGTTTCATTCTGTACGAGTCCATAACATCGAAGGTCTTCTCAAGGTCTGCTACGTGAGTGCAAGCTTTCAAGCTCTTTGTTAGCATATCGTCCACATACACCTCCATAGTCTTACCTATTTGCTCTTCGAACATCTTATTGATAAGAAGTTGGTACGTTGCCCCTGTATTTTTCAGACCGAAGGGCATCACTTTGTAGAAGTACGTCCCTTTATCAGTAATAAAGGCTGTCTTCTCAGAGTCTTCAGCATCCATGAAGATTTGGTTATAGCCTGAATACGCGTCCATGAAGCTCATGAGCTCATGTCCCGCCGTCGCGTCCACTATCTGATCTATCCGAGGTAAGGGATAGTTATCTTTTGGACAAGATTTGTTCAGGTCAGTGAAATCCACACACATTCTCCACTTCCCATTGGCCTTAGGCACGATGACTGCATTTGAAAGCCACTCCGGATAGGTAACTTCTCTTATGAACTCGGCCTCTTCCAACTTTTTGACATCTTCTCGTATGACGTCGTATTTCTCCTTGGAGTTGACTCTTCGTCTCTGTTTGATAGGATTAGCATCTCTGGTCATGTTGATCTTGTGACTCATCACCTCAGGGTCGATGTCAGGCATATATGCGTGACTCCATGCAAAGACACTTTGTCTCCTCCTGAGGAAGTTTATCAGCTCTTCCTTGGTTCCTGGCTGTAGGACTTTACCGACCTGGATGGTTTTTCCCGGCTCATCCTCATTGAGGACGATGGATTCTACCTCTTTCGCGGCCTCTCCCTTCTTCAACTTTGTTTCATCTCTTGGGTCAAGAGTGTCAATGCTATAAGTGGTGGTTACCCTCTTATGGGCTTCTCTCTCTTCGGCCGAGTTGAAGTAACATTCTCGCGCTGTGGTCTGGTCATCTTGAACTTCCCCTACTCCATAAGGAGTCGAGAATTTTAGCATCTGATGGACCGTTGACAGCACAGCTTCAAACTCTTTAAGGTCCACCCTTGCTATGATGAGGTTATAGGCCGAGAACACGTTCTCGTCCATGAAGAAAAAATTTATCTTCTTGGTCAGCCTCTTAGGCCACTCATCACCCATCCGTACGTTCATCTCATACATGCCCAAGGGGTGGACCTTTTCGCCACTGAAGCCTATCAATGGGTGATGATAGGGCATCAGCCTTGCTCTGCTAAGACCTAGGCTCTTAAAGCAAAGCGAGAACATCACGTCCGCCGAGCTCCCCCCGTCTATGAGGATCCTCTGGACCTCGTACTCATGCCCCGTTGTTATTATGACCAGAGGGTCATCATGGGGGGCTAAGATACCCTTGAAGTCGAGCCTGGAGAACCCAACTACGAGGGTGTCCATGTCTACTTTCTTCCTCTTCTGCACTGTATCGGAAGATGTTAGATTCACAACTTTAAGCTTGGCCAGTGACCTGGCCTCTGCTACGTGAGACTTCCTATTAGCTACTTCAGATCCACCTCCTACAAATCCTCCACATATGGTGTCAACACCAAAGGATATCGTACCGACCCTCTTCACTGGGGTGTTGTCATCTTTCGGAGGAAGATCCGGATCGCCTTTGTCATCTCCTTCTGAATCATCATCTCTTCTGGCCGGGACATTGTCACGGCATTTGTCATTTCTCCTTTTCTTAGGGTGATCTCTTCCACCCTTTGGAGCCTTACCATCCACATACTTCCTCAGCTTTCCAAATTTCAACATCTTTTCAGTCTCATCTTTTAAAGCAAAGCATATATCCGTGACATGGCCATGATCCTGATGGAACTCACACCATAGGTTTTTGTTCCTCTTATGTGGTGGGGCCTTCAGTTTTTCTGGCCATCTCAGAGTCCTGTCAGTCTTAATCTCATTGAGGATGTGCTCGCAGCTTACAGTCAGAGGTGTATAGTGAGCGAACTTGTCATCACCCGACCTCTTCTTCCCATCTTTCTTGCTTTGAGACTTTCCACTTCCACCGCGGTTCTCATTCTTATACTTGGCGGCCATTTCCTCTTACGCATTCATTACTTTCCATGCGGTTACCAGCAGCTCCGCCATAGACCTAGGGAGCTCTTCCGCCAGTTTCCACAATAGCTTCCCCTTCTAGAGACCTCTTATAAGGGCGATCATGGCTATGTTCTCTTTATAATCTTCGACCTCCAACTTTTCTTTGTTGAATCTTGCTATGTAGTCTCTTAGGCTCTCACCCTTGGCCTGCTTGACATACAACAGGTGGGTAGTCTTCTTTTGAGGCCTAACCCCAAAGCAGAAGTTGTGGATGAATCGCTCAGCCAAGCCTTTGAAGTTTTGAATTGAGTTCTTCGGAAGGGAGGTGAACCAACTTTGTGCTGCCCCTGTCAGGGTCCCAGAGAAAGCCCTACACTTCATCTCATCGAGTATCGAGTAGATGTTTGCTGCCGACTGGTACATTTCGATATGATGCACAGGGTTAGTGTTGCCATCATACTTGGGAGACACTGTAGGAGGCTTGAACTTAGATGGGGTTGGGAACCCCACTATCCTTACCACAAATGGGGAGCCCTCTGAGTAACCCCTTTGTAATGGGTCCGTTCTTTTAATGAGGTCTCATATCTTCTCCTCAAGGCGTTGGATAGAATCATTCCATGGTCTTCCGTCGTCGACTTGGCCGGGGTTATCCCCTGTCACCTCCTGGGATGGACCGAGGGTTCCCCTGCTACGACACGTCGGCTGTTGACCTCTTCTTGTTCCCTGCCTCTTCTTTCCCAGTGTCGGCCTTGATCTGGCCGACCCTGCATGTTCCCTCTCTGAGAGCCTGCTGCGCTCCTTGATCTCGACAGTCTCTGTCTTTGGTAATTCATCAGGCCCAATCTCTCAAAGGTCAACCCTCTGCTCAACCTATCAAAGGATGATCCTCTTTGTTGGGCCTCTTCACCTCTTCGCCCGACACAACCTTGACTTTGCCTAAGAGGTCGTACAATGTTATTTGACACCTCATACGACTCCCAGCAGTCTTCTGGGGCTTCTTCTGCCTCTAGATCATCATACCTGTCCTCTGGGCAAGGGTTTCCCTACCTCCCCAGGCACAAGCGCCTAGGGTCAGCAACGTCCCTTCTCTGTTGGGGTGCAGGCTGGTCCTTTATTGGTGCCTGGGGTGGTCCCCTGGTGTAAGGATGAGGCTGAACTTTCGCCGGAGTGATCATGTTCGGTGAGACTCCAGGTGGCCTCATCATAGTTTGGCTGCGCTATGAAAATTGCTCCTGCATGGCTTGTAGTGTTGCAGCTAAATATCTCAAGGCTGCGGCTACCTCCGCCATTTCGAACCGAGGGGGCGTCTGACTGGAACGAGGCCCTCCACCCCCAGGTGGCGGAAGAGGTGGTGGTAAGTATGGTGTCATATGTTAACACTATAGACCTTGAGTAGCAGGTGAGATTAGTACCTCAAAGGACCATTTTCAATGGTGAAACAGCTCCGCTCTAGGGGGAGGCCTGGTTCACCACCAGAGTCTCCGGTGAGGTTAAGCAGAAAAAGAGGAAGAGATAGCTTCTCGTTCCCACAGACGGCGCCAAAATGATGATGCTGCAATTAGCACCACCAGATAAGGTATTTTCAAGCTTAATCTAAGAACAACAATGGCAGCACAGTAATGTCAAAGGTAAGAGAATGAGATGAGGAGAAGAGGAGAGTGCGAGTGCACCAGGATATAAGTGGTTCAGCCTAATTTAGCCAACGTCCACTGTGTGTGTGTGAATAATTTCACTACAATAAGGCACTAATGGCCATGGATACAATCTCTCAAGCTTTCTCTCTCTATTGTGTCTCTAGACAGAGTTTCAGCTAGGGTTGAATATCTGGGGATCCTTTGCAAGGTAGAGGATGACCTCTATATATAGTACCTAGGGGGTGTAATGTACCCCCCATGCATGCAATGAGCATGTGTGTGTTTGCCTCACCAATATGGGAAAGTCATCTGTCACTGTCACATATAGAGAATGATGATGCAATATTCTCCCCACGTGTGGGGAATAATCTTGTTATAACTGATTTGTGTCCACGTGCCCTTATCCAAATGTCAGCAGATGCTAGGCTATCGCGTCTGGGGTATGACCTCGGCCTGGGGGAGGCCGAGGTTGGTAAGTTTAGGTACCTGTTCAGTCCAAGTATTCCATGGAGGTCTCATCCTAATCCCAGCCGAGACAATGGGCAAGGTCGGCCGGGGACGAGGCTGAGCTGGAGTGTTTGGAGTATCGACTGATGTCTTGATGAAGTTGTTGGTGGTCTCCTGCGAGCTCGGCTTATGTATGGCCGAGGTTGCCATCCCAAGGTATATGAGAATGCTATTGGTCCTTGTGACGCCCCTTGGAGAGGCTCATGGTAGTGTCGGCCCTGGCCGACCTTGCTATGGCCGAGGGCTGATATTGCGTGCCCAAAACTCGTACAACGTCGGCCATGATCTCGGCGGAGGTTGGTGTTTCTGGGCCGAGGTTACACTTCAGGCATATCAATATATATATATATATATATGTGTGTGTGTGTGTGTGTGTGTGCGTGCGTGCGTGCGTGCGTGTGTGTGTGTGTGTGTGTGTGTGTGTGTGTGTGTGTGTGTGTTGAAACAACAACGTTAAACGTTAAAATGGTTAATTAACTGTTATGAATGTGAATAAATGTCTAGACAACTCATATGAGCATGATAGCCCAGACAGAGCCTATCATGAAATTTATAAAAATAAAAGTGATTGTGAAAAAATTATAAAATAGATTCCTCTAATGTGCATTATATATAATATTTGGGTCTGAACCATATAAGTAACGACGTATAGAACAAAGGAGCCCATATGTGGAAGCTGAGGCTCGACCTGACCGACGCAAGATAGGTTGGCATGACGACGTTTACATGTGGCCTTTATTGAAAAATTCAATTTATGTAGTTTATTATCTTTTGAAGACTTGGAAAGCCCAATGGTTTTAAACCCTAAAGCCATTTCATGTATATTAATGCTACCCATTTCACATAAGGTGTCCAGCATTTCCTAGAATACTTCAGTCATATTTTTTGTATTACAATTGGCTATTTTATATAATAATTTCTTACACTATAATTTATTATATCTATCATATGAATATACCACATTAATTTTGTTGAGGTGTAGAACGTGTTCCAACTCGAATCGTCTCAAATTATGATTGGATCTCATATTAAATAGGTCTCGAAGTTAATTAGACATGTTTATATCATATTAAAATCCAACGACTGAGAAGAGTTGCTTTTAAAAGAAATGAAAGAATGGAGGATGAAGTTAAAAGCAAAGGAAGGTTGAGATCAATGGAGGTTGTGGCATAACTAATCATTCAAAGTATTACTTCAAATATAACCTTCATTAATGATCACATATTTAAGGATTAATTATAGTTTGACCCCTCCAACTTTGTTCCCGTTTTCACTTCACCTTTGTACTTTAATTTTCCAGACTCAACCTCCTCAACTTATAAAAGCACTTCACAATACCCCCCCCCCCCCCCCCCCCACAAACAATAATGGTGTTAAATTTTTGGGTAAAAATTGATCATGTGCGCTAGACATGAAGGTATTTTTGTCCAAATAATTGTGCAAATGACCAATTTTTTGATCGAAAACTCAACAGTGTTACTGTTAGCGGATAAAAAGATGTATTTTTATCAGTTGAGAGTGTTAAGTGTTGAAAATAAAAGTACAAGTGGCGAAGTGAAAATATGTTCAAATTGAAGTAATCAAAGTGTAATTAACCCCAAATTTAAGGTTAAGTTTAAATTGTATTTTGTTGGAATTAATGATTGTGTGGGGTTCATTAAAATGTTTAAATCCCATAAAAAAAAATAAGCTAAAAATAATATTTTTTACTATTTATAAGAAATTAATCCTTACCAAGTCATTAAATGAAAGGTCATCTTTTACAATATTCATCTTGCTCCAAGTAGTCTTACTTGTACACATATTTGTTCTCCGCTTGAACACTATCAATAAATAGTGTGGCCAAAAATTTTAGGCACTAGATTTTAATCCAGGTCGATGCGCGGGGGTTTTACAAATCTCGTATAGAAAGACTAAAAGAAACTTGTTATTCAAATATTATAGAAATATGTATTCAAATATTTTTAATGAGCAAAATTTTCTATTAGATTAAAATTACGTAAAAATTGGAGTTCAGTTTGCATAAAAAACTAATTGATATGAAATCCACTTATATCAAGTAAATATTATCCAACCTTTTATGATATACTACTCTTTTCATGGGGATTGTGCGAAAAATAAATTTGACATAATTCGAATCGAATAGTTTCGCGCATAATGCTACAATTAAATTTTGGAAGCTATCTAATGATGAATATTTTGTAATTTAGCCATAGACTTAACTAAACTAATTCTTATTGGTGACTAAGTGAGATATAGCATAAAGAAGTTTTTTTTATTGTTAGATTTTTTTATCCTTATTACAAAATAAAATAATCAAATCATCAATTTAGTTGAAGTACTGTTTCTTTTATTTAAGCAAAAATTACAGATGCATTTCTTATTACAAACTGATCAAACCTTGTGGTCAAACAAATATAATTAACTTCTTAATATATATATATATATATATATATATATATATATATATATATATATATATATATATATATACATATGTATACATATATATATATATATATAGTTCAACAATGCGGACCATTTTTTTTAAATAGTAAAAAAAAATTCTTGAGTCAATTTTTTTTGTAATGTGTTTAAAATTTTAAGGGACTCCACAAAAAAATCGTTCAAACTATGGGAGTTTTTAAACTGTTAAAATTGACATAGTTTGATCATTTTTTTAAATAGAAAAATAAATTATTTTGAGTTGATTTGTTTTTGTGAGGCTCCCTCGAATGTTTAAATACCATACCAAAAAAAATGAATTTAAAAATACTTTTTTACAATTTAAAAAAAAAACAGTCCACATAGACGATATGTATAGGTGACATGTATGAGAGTCCACACACACACACACACACACACACACACACACACATATATATATATATATATGGTGTTTAATACTTAAATGATTAACAAATTCTTCAAAGCAAAAACTAACTCTTCATCTCCTCTCTTAAATTTCAAGTAATATAATGAGGTAGTGTGGTGACGGTTATTATTCAACACAAAGAGATAAGAGAAGCACAATGACCAAGCAGAATAAAGAATACAAAATGTCAATCACACAACAAGAGATGTACGTGGTTCAACAAGAATGACTACGTCCACGGTGGTGCAGTCAGTATTATTTCTATATACTCCGGAGAGAGATTACAGAGAATACAGTGCGTGTCCTATGCCCTGGACCTAGGGTTTATTATATACATGTCCATTTTCAGGGAGTGGGGGTGTTGGACTCCCCCACATTTTCCATCTTCTCCTAGAACCCCTCTTAACGAGAACATGGGAGAAGACTAAATCATAACCGATTAAGATATAGGGGGTCTGGACTTTGGGCCACTACAAATGGGCTACTCGTGTAGGGCCATCATTCTAATTTCGGGTACCCATAATTGACCCTATGTTTGTTGGGCCATACTTTGGTCTCAATAAATTTAAATGATTTGTCATAATGGCTCCTTTGTACATCGTGAAATTCTTCCCAAAGTTTGAGGATTGATTTAGGCGGCACTTGCTTCGTGGTCTGTGCACTATGATTAGTAACACTCAAAAGTTATTCAGAGCAGTCGTTTCTCAATCGTCGTTGCAAGCTTCTCAGTACTCTTCCATTTTCTGCGAGTTCTGGCGATTCACGTTCTCTTCTCCCGGTCTTCATTCTTATCGTTTTCGATCTTCCTCGTCATTTGGGCTTGTGATTCTTCATCGTTCACGTCGAACTTTCATCTTGTAAGTCCCCTGTGCCTTCTATTTGTATTTTCTCTTTGAATTTGTAGTTTTTTAGGGTTTTCCAATGGCAAAGATTGGTAATAGATTAGTGCCTGAGTTTAGGAAGTTTTATAATATCCCAGAGTGGGTAGAGATTGAGTGCGCCTCTCCCCCTAGAAATGTTAGTGAGATAGAGGGTGCCCATTGGATCCATATCTTATTGCTTTCCCAAGGGGGACTTACTTTTCCTCCCAATAATCTATTCTTGCACTTCTTTGGTTATTTCAACATTGTTCATGCACAGTGTTCGCCCAATGTGTGGAAGATAATCAATGGCGTCCATAGAATAAATCAGCTCTATGGCACCAAATTAGTGTTTGCCGAAGTTTACTTTTGCTATTATTTTTCTCGAACTAGTTCTGGTGTTCTCTATCTCAAAGCCAGTAGTCCTGACAGGGTATTGGTGGTAAACCTACCTGATTCCCACAAGGACTATTGGCAAGATGGTTTTCTTGCTAGACATTGGCAGTTTTCCCCCCAGGTTGAAGGGTCGAGGTCCAATAGGTTTACTGTTCCCTTTTATGGGGAAGAGTATATAGGTAGTCTCTGCTCTATTCTTTCAATTTCTTTATTGATGTGTGATTTTTCTGACTTTTCCTATTTTTTCTTCAGCGAGGTCGAAGAACTTGGAACCTGCTCTCAGCGAGGTTCGTCTTTCTGAATTGGTCAAGGCCTGGAATATCAGGGAGCCCTTAGCCGACGGAGAGCATCCCCGGTCTGCTGCTTTCTTTCTCGAGTACAAAAATGTTAGTTCTAGCTTTATAGCGAGGCTGGTAAATAGTATTCCTGAATTTCATACCTCTGAAGAGACTGCTGCTAATCATATTCAGTTGGACAAGGAGGAGAGCAGTTCTGAGAGTGATATCATAGGCGATGCTGAAGGGAATCTTGGCGAGGGGAGATCTAGTGGTGATAGTTCTTTTGACTGGGAAGTGGTTTCTGAAGACCGTGAATCTTCAAGCACGTCCAGCAGTTCAAGCGAGGAGATAGTTCCTCCAAGGAAAAATTTAATTCAGTACGATGATGATGATGATGATCATGTGCTCCTCGCTCAGAGGTTGAAGAAGAAGAAGTCCAGCACTGGGGCTGTTGCTATTGGCTCTCAGTCTACTGCTCAGGAGCAGGAGAGGAAGAGGAAAGAATAAGAACCGATGAGAGAGAGAAAAAGGAATAGGAAAGATAAAAGATAGAAGGGAAGAAGAGGATGGAGGAGAAGAGGAGAATGGATAAAGAGAAAGAGGAAGAGAGGAGAAAGATAGAATCGAGGACGAAGGTTGGGTAGGCCTTAGTCCCAGTGTCCGCATTGCCCGAGGGGGGCTTAATTGCCATTTCTCCTCAATTGGCCCCTACGCTGCTCGAGAGGGCAGTTCTTCCTGCAGATCGCCAAAGGGCGATGGAGTCTGATCAGTTGGCTTTGCAAGCTAGTCAGAGGCTAGCATTGGTAGGACATTTTACTTTCTCTAATGCTTTAATAAATTTCAGTTGTTTCCTTTTCCTAATATCCTCTTTTATTTATAGTTTTTGACTGACTTCTCCGTGCTCTATCATTCTTACGATGAGTTGGTGAAGAAAAATGGCGAGCTGGAGCAGCAGAATGCGGCCTTGAAGTTGAAGGGTACGGAGCTTGAGGCTGGTTTGGAGGCTACTGATGCTGCTTGGGCTTCTTTCGGCCTGGCTCTTACCGAGGCCAATCGAGAGAAGGAGGCGACAGTTAAAAAATTGAATGAGCTGCGATAAGCCTACGATCTGGTTTGCGCGAGCAAGCTGGCTATTATAGAGGATAACAAAGTGATAACCGAGGAGCTAAAGAAGAAGGAGTCTGAGGCAGTCACTGCCAAGGAAGACTCATATAACTCCAGGTGGGCTGCTGCATACGAGGATGTCGAGGTTCAAATTGGCTACATTATCCATCTGAATTTTAAGAAGGGCTGGAACAAGCCCTCTTAGCTACCAGAGTGGATGTTGTATCTCTTCTGTTCAACGAGCACGACCCGGGCCCGAAGCTAATTATGGGTGAAGTCCCTGCCCTAGCCATCCAAGGCGTTGACCCTGCCTTCTAGATAATTCCTGTCGATGTTCTCCCTGCTCAGGCGACAGAGGTTATCCCTACTGAGGGTGGTGCTTCTACTGCTACTGACAAGAGGAAACAACCAGCTACTTCTGGGCAACCTGAGGTTGCTAGTTAATTTACTTCTAGGATTACTTTTGAATCTTTGCTTATAATTTTCCTTTTTGCTGCTCGATGTACTTTGACCCATATTAATGAAATGAAAAGGTTTCTTTTCCCAAGTGCACTGATTTATTTTTCTTTTCATTGCCCTTTTATTTCTTGTAGTCGATTGATGTTGATGATTATATACCAGCAACTTCTCAATTGGGAAGAGTGCTTGGACATGATGTAAGCTCCGAAGTTTGTCATACTTTTGTGAGGATTTTTAAATCATTGTGATTGAGGAATAAGTATTTCATAGAGCAGACTGAGCTTGTCGTTAAACTGAAAGACAGGCTCCAGGAGATGGAGGAAGTTGGTGCTTTAGTGAAAGAAGAGGTAAATACATTGAGAGCAAAACTTCTAGATTCTTCTGAGATCAACCAGGTTAGGAAAGTTCTTCAGTAAGATAATGAGGCTTTGAGGAGAGAGGTTTCGCGACTTAAGGAGCATGCGCCGAGCATCGCTCCTGCAGTATTACGAGGTTCCTCCTCATCACGAGATAAAACTGTCCCGAGCGATGCTCCTTCGGTGCTACGAGGCTTGGTCTCGCTAATTATCTCACGAGCCAGTAGGAGCGCAAGGGGTTCAGTTAGGGAAATGGAAGAGCTCCGAGGTGATGTCCAACGAGCATACGTGATTGTTGTTGGGCTTCAAAGGGACGTCACTCAGTTGAGGCATTTGTTAAAGAAAGGACCATGGTTACAATCAGGGTTAGCTAGATGCTCCAACGAGGCTGATATAGTTTGAAGAGCCGTCCTTCATCAGGGGGTGGTTGAGTGCCTTGAGGGAGCTGCAAGTCCCGAGGAACTCGATGCTCTGGTACCGTCATGAGATTTCTCCTTCCACCCTGATGCCTAACCCCTTCCAAAGAGATGATCAATGGATCCCCATCGATCCCATCCCTCGGCAGCTATTGGAGTCGAATGCGAATGAAGTCGGGGAGGAGCTAGTTCCTCATCCTGATGACGGTTGAAGAGCTCAAGTGGTAGATTATCTAGTTCGGAGGCCTCACCCTCACTAAGATTATGTCAGTAGTAACTCTGTGTATTTTGTATTGAAGTGATGTAATGTCGATGTTTTGGGCGAGATCACCGACTAAACAGGTATTGTATTTGCTGTAAATGTGATGAATTAATATAAAATTTATGTTTTAGGCGAATTTGCCGACTAAACAAGTGTCTTATATTTTTCACATCTCTGCTTAAAAATATTGAGCCTATCTTGTCTGACTAGATTTGTATGCTCGCATTATCAAGTAACTGTCCTTCTAGTCCAGTATGCCAACGAGATAACATTATGCCTCACTTTACCTTTTAGGTTGTGTCGTCACACTCCCTTAGGCCTAAGTGTGGCAATTGGTGAGGACACACCCGGTGTTGGATGCTCTATCCGATCAAGATTTTATTCAACCAAACATTGTTTGGTGACCAATTTTGACTTGGCCATATTGCCTAAAGATCTCCTGTAGGGCTTCATATATTGCGAGGGGAAATGCTAAGAGGTCTTTCATATTTCATAATGAAAACCTGAGAAGGGTCATTTCCCTGCTATAGTGTAATGATCCGTGTGCCTGTTACTTGGAAAAGGTGTGTGGGTTATAAAGTTTATACATTGACACAACGTAAAATGAAAATTAGTTAACTGATACTTCGTAGAATGCAACTGCCAAACAATTTTTTATTAATGATAAGGAAATGAACTTCCAGTTTCATAATTAAAGATCAAAAGAAGAATCTAGAAATAGAATTTCTTAAGGTTGGATGCATTCCATGCTCGGGGTATCTCTCTGCCTTCCATCATTTCTAAGTGATAGGCTCCTTGTAGATCATTTTTGGTTGTCTTGAATGGTCCTTCCCAATTTGGCCCTAGCTTGTCGTCTGATGGTTTTACTGCACTGCCCAGGACTTTCCTCAAGACATAGTCCCCAACTCGTATTGTCCTTGGATTGACCTTCTTGTTCTAGTGCCTTGCGAGCTACTGCTGATAGCTCGCTAGTTTTACTAGGGCCAGCTCACGGTGTTCATCGGCTAGGTCGAGCTCGGTGAGCAATGATGCATTATTATTGCCCTGATCGATAAGGCTGGACGTCATTGTTGGCAAGCCTGCTTCCAAGGGGATGATTTCTTCCATTTCGTAGGCCCATAGAATATGTGGTAGCTCATTTACCCATGCGCCTTTGGCTCGCTCTAATCGTTTCTTTAATCCGTCGATCACTATTTTGTTAAAAACCTCAGCTTAGCCATTGCTCTGAGGATAGGCCACCGAGCTAAAATGGTGTCTGATTCCATGTTCGTTATAGAAACTCTGAAAGGAGGCTCTCTCGAACTGCGTTCCATTGTCAGTGATGATGGTTCTGGGGATGCCAAAATGGGTGATTATATTTCTCCATATGAATCTTATCATATCTGCATCTCGGATGTTCGCTATGGGTTCCGCCTCGATCCATTTGGTGAAGTAGTCAGTTGGGACCAACAGATACTTGTGATTGATGATGGCGGTAACAAGTGTTCCTACGATGTCCATTCCCCATTGGACGAATGACCATGGGCTGGAAAGTGATTTTAGGTCGCTAGCAGGTTGGTGGAGCACAGGAGCGTGAAGTTGGCATTTCAGGCACTTGTGAACATACACCGCAAAGTCCCTTTGCGTATATGGCCACCAATAGCCTTATTTCATTGCTAGGAAATCCAGAGACCTTCCTCCAATATGGATTCCACAGATTCCCTCGTAAATCTCATGTAGAACTTGCTCGATATCCCTTGGGTGAACGCATTGAAGGTAGGGACCAGAAAAGGATCTCTTATATAGCTTGCCCTCTGGAGATAAGTGAAAGCGAGCATCGTTGACTCTTATCTGGTGAGCGGTCTTCTTATCATTTGGGAGTGTGACATCCTTCAAATAGTCCCTTAGAGGGTCCATCCAGCTGGGTGCTGACTCAATTTGGAGCACCTGCTCCATGCCTGGTGGCTCGTTGTTACGGCTAATGCTCGGATGAGCGAGTAAATCGATGGGGATTGTTCTTTTTAAGTCGAAATCGATTACTGAACTCAGGGCTGTTAGGGCGTCGGCATGGTTGTTCTGTCCTCTGGGAAACTTCTCAACATTGACTTCCTCGAAGTTAGCCATTAGTCTTTTTGCTAAGGTGGGGTAAGATGCCATTCTTTCATCTTTAGCATTGTAGTCTCCACTTATCTGATTGGACACTAATTGAGAATCACCGAACACCTGTAAATGCTTTGCCCTCAATGTGTGTGCCTTCTAGAGGCCGGTTATTAAAGCTTCGTATTCTGCTTCGTTGTTGGAGGGTGCAAATCCAAGCTTGATTCCTTTCTCGAGAACTGTATCCTCTGGAGTAATAATGACAATGCCTATTCCTGCCCCCTTTGAGTTGGAGGCTCCATCAACAAATAATTTCTAAACTTCCTTCGTTGCATGGTTTTCTCCTTGCTTTACTGGATGAGATTGGCCGAGGGGCTACTCACCTGTGAATTCGGCTATGAAATCAGCAAGGACATGCCCTTTGATTGCATTCCTTAGTTGAAATTGGATGTCAAATCATTCGAGATCGACTGACCATTTAGACAGTCTGCCTGATAAATCCTCCTTCCTGAGGATTGCTTTGGGGGGGAGATGTAAGGACGATAATAGTGTGAGCTTCAAAGTAGTGATTTAACTTCCTCGAGGCAACTACAAGTGCAAAGGTGAGCTTTTCTAGTGGTAGGTACCGCTGCTCGGGCTCTAATAAGGTCTTGCTCGCGTAATAAACGGGGTTCTGGATTCCTGCAATTTCGCACATTAATGCATAACTGACAGTTGGCTAGAAACGGAGAGGTATAAGTACAAGGAATCTGTTTAATGTGGTATGACGAGCAGTGGTTGGGAGCTGACATAAGCCTTGAGCTCATCCAGTGCCCGCGAGCAATCTTGGTTCCATTCTACCATTTTGTTTCCCATTTAGAAGCTGGAAGGAAGGCTTGCACTTCTCGGAGGACTTAGAGATAAAGCGGTTTAAGGCAGTGAGCATACCGGTGAGCTTCTGTATGTCTCGGATTGTTCGAGGAGGTTGTACCCTGTTTATTGCATTGATCTGGTTTGGGTTAGCCTCGATGCCTCTCTTACTAACCAAGTACCCAAGAAATTTTCCTGACTGGACACCGAAAGAACACTTGCTTGCGTTAAGTTTCATTCGGTACTTCCTGAGGATTTTGAAGATTCTTGATAGGTCCGAGAGGTGGTTTTCTTTCTTCCTGCTTTTGACGAGCATATCATATTTGTAGACTTCCATGGTGTCTCCCATTTGGTCCTTGAACATCTTGGTGACTAGCCGCTGGTAGGTTGCCCCTGCATTTTTGAGCCCGAAGGGCATGACCTTGTAACAGTACAATCCAATTGTGGTGATGAATGCTATCTTGTCCTGGTCTGGAGCATACAAGGGGATCTGATGATATCCTGAGTATGCGTCTAGAAAACTCATTCTCTCGTGAGCTGCTGTGACGTCCACTAGTTGATCAATTTTTGGAAGAGGGAAGCTGTCTTTAGGGCACGCCCTGTTAAGGTCAATGAAGTCGATGCAAACTCTCCACTTCCCGTTGCTTTTTAGATCTACTAATGGGTTGGATAACCATTTGGGGAATTGTACCTCTCGTATGGATCCTGCATTCAGCGGTTTTTCAACTTCTTTTTCCACGGCTTTTTCCTTCTCGGGTACAGTTCGTCGTGCCTTCGGCGCGATTGGTTTGAAAGTGGGATCGACGTGCAGCTGATGACAAACCATACTAGGATCAATTCCTGGCAACTCGTATGGTTCCCATACGAAGATGTCTACATTGGTCCTTAGAAAAATTGTCAATTCCTTCTTTTCCTGATCCGTGAGAGAAGCTCCGATCAAGAAGATTCTGCTATTATCGTTATCTCTAGCTGTGACTTCCTCCATGTCCTCAATGACCCGTTCAGGGGGAGGAGCCTGGTCTCCTCTACTCTGGGCCTTTCGTATTTTAATTGCTATTTTGAAGGTATCAGACCTTCTTGTTCTTCAACTTTCTTGTTGGGCTTGTCGGCCTTCTTCTCTGGTCTTGGGCGGATGGCTGCTATGAATCACCTTCTTGCCATCGCTTGACCGCCATGGATCTCCATTACTCCTCGCTCGATCACATACTTGAGCTTCTGATGGTAGGTCGAGGAGACTGCCTTCATTGTGTGTAGCCACCCTCTGCCGAGGATAGCCTGGTATGGCGAGTCAATATCGACCACCAGAAATTCGATCATTTTGGAAACATTTCTTGCCCTTACTAACAGCACGATCTTTCCCAAGGGCATAGTTACCTTTCCAGCGAAGCCAACCAAAGGGACAGTAGCTTTCTTCAGGTCGGCGATGCTGAATTTAAATTTTCTGAACAGGTCGAGATACATTACCTCGGACGAGCTTCCTTGGATGACGAGCAACTTTTCAACGTCATAGTTCGCTATCCTAAGAGTAATGATTAAAGCATCATGATGTGGAGTTCTCACTCCCACCAGATCTTCATTTGTAAATACGATATGCTTACTATAGTCGACGTCATCTGCTCGCCGATTCTTTCCTGCCTGTGTCTTCGCTGGATCGATCTGAAAAGCTTGCATCACCGCTGTAAGCTTTTTTACCTCCATGCGAGCTGAATTTCCTTAAATCTATTTCACGTCAGATGCCCCGTGAATTACTGCAAATTCGTGGCCGGCATCGTCTTCGAGTACGTTATTAGGCCTTGCTTCTCTATGGGCAGTAACTTTTTCTGCCATTTTTTCCACGAATTCGTTCAGATCCCCGGACTGGGCCAGCTCTTCGAGGTGGGACTTAAGAGCTTTGCAATGCTCACTCTTATGTCCTCCCTCTTTGTGAAAATCTCATCTTAGCACGTTGTTCCTCTTCGAGGGATCTCCTCCCATCTACTTGGGCCACTTAATAAATGGATCGCCTTTGATTTTTGCGAGAATTTTGTAAATTGGTTCTTTGAAAACGATGTTGACCGCATGAAATTCTTTCGACGCATCATTATTGCCTCTGTTCTTGGAGCCATTTTTGCCCCCATTCTTTCCTCCTTTCTTCTGGTTCTCAGTTTTGTCACTGCCCTGGGAAGCGAGCTTAGTTCTACCATTTTCCCCTGTGCTGAGGCGGGTCACATCTTCCACCTTAGCATATTTTTCGCTGCGGGCCATTAGGACATCGATGGTCATGGCTTCTTTTTTTGTCAGGGACTGGTACAAAAGGGAAGAGCTGGGTAGCCCAATTTTGAAAGAGGCCACTGTCACTTGCTCCGAGCAGTCCTCGACCTCGTTGAATAACTCCAAGTACCTCTTCGCGTAGTCTCGGAGGGTCTCTTGAGGCGTCTTCTTTATTGTTAGCAAAGCATCCATCCTTTTGGGATGGGAGCTCCTAGTAATGAATCGGGCCGTAAAGAGCTCGGTCAGGGACTTGAAACTCCTGATGGACCGGTGGGGGAGCGTTTCGAACCATTTCTGCGCCACGTCATGCAGGCTCGAGGGAAAAATTCGGCACATTAGTTCTTCTCGATGGTTCCAGAGGGTCATGGCCTGCCGATACTGCCTAACGTGATCAATGGGATCAGTCTTACCATCATAAATTTTGAACCTTGGAATATAAAATTTCTTGGGGGCTTCCTCTTCTTGTATTTCCCTTGAGAAAGGTGATTTCATCTAATTTGGAGAGCTCGCCTAGCGAGTTCTCGGGTCGATCTGGTACCGTGATGTGCAGGGTGTTGTTCCATCTCCCTTCGGACCATACTTCGTATGTTCTCGTTGTTGCGATCTGGGCTCTTGTGATTGCGAGCTAGTTGCAGTTGCTTGAGCAGGTCGTCCTCTGACTCGTTTCCCTCAGCTTTCTGGGATCCGCGCCTGGGGCTCCTTCCTCGGCTGCGAGACTTGCTCGCCTGAGGGCTAGGAGTGAGGTATGGACGTCTCTTGGTACCACGATAGAGTTCTCTCTCCATTCTTTCTAATCTTCTTTTGAGGCGAGCCTTCTCGGCTTCATGCCTGCGAGAAGACTCCCTCTGCTCGTGGAGCCTCGCCTCATATACATCAATCAGCCTGGATATCTGTGTGGACCTCGTTGGTCCCTGGCTTTCTTCTGAAGCTGGCCTTTCTAAGCGAGCCCTCTGATCTGAACGCCGAACATCAGATATAATCCTGTGAGGAGAAGGTGATTCTTGGATATCTCCTGCCTGGGGAGCATTACTACTGTGACCAGACATTTCGAACTCCTTTCTTAGTGTGGGCTTTCTAAGGGAAGATAAATGCTTCTCACAGACGGCGCCAATTGTGGTGACGGTTATTATTCAACAGAAAGAGATAAGAGAAGCACGATCACCAAGCAGAAGAAGGAATACAAAATGCCAATCACACAACAAGAGATGCACGTGGTTCAGCAAGAATGCCTACGTCCACGGTGGTGCATTTAGTATTATTTCTATATACTCCGGAGAGCGATTACAGAGAATATAGTGCGTGTCCTATGCCCCGGACCTAGGGTTTATTATATACATGTCCATTTTCAGGGAGTGGGGGTGTTGGACTCCCCCACATTTTTCATCTTCTCTTATAACCCCTCTTAACGAGAACTTAAGATATGGAGGGTCTAGACTTTGGGCCGCTACAAACGGGCTACTCGTATAGGCCCATCATTCTAATTTCGGGTACCCACAGGTAGTAACTTATATGAGCCACGTGGCGAAAGTACACTAAGAGACAACATTTTATATTTATATATTAGATTTCTACAATTTAGTCCTTGATATTAAGAGAGAGAAACGGATAAATGAGTTTGTGTATGTCTTTAAATATCTAAAAATTATTTGAGTGTGCCTTAATGTATAAAGATTACTTGTGAGGTATTAAACGGTAAAAATCCCAAATTATTATTTCCTTTCACATCTTCTCCAATAAGAAAAGACAATAATTACGTGTCCTTACACTCTCTACTTAGTCCATGTGGAGAGTTGCTCACAAGCCCGTCTTGAAAACCTATAAAATATGGATAGTGTTCAAGAAAACACATTTGGAAATACAATTTGAAAACACATGACACGTGTCTGGGAGACACCTTGCGTGAGATACACTCTATTTAAGTGTGAATCAATATCACAAGAACATGTGTATAATGTCCACAAATGTGTCCTTAAAATACATTTCCTGTCATTATTCATAAGAAAATGTAATGTCGTGCAATAAATGATAAATATAACTTTATATACGAATTATAAAATAAGAAGTTTGGCATTAAAATGATAAGTTATGACGGATAGACGAGCGAGTGTCCAGTGTGATGGCTCACTTCTCACTTCCTTAGGACAGTCCCTGGTTGCCAACATGATTAAAACTGGATTTGGACAAAATGCATGATCCACTTGGTAATACAGACACCCACTCCCCACTAAAGTATAGTGATGTTATATGATAGAAGTGTGGATTTCAGTGACCTCCAAAAGATGAACATCCTATAACCTTTCTGTGAAATTAATAAAGTTAAGACGGAAAGTATCTTCTTGTGCTAAATGAAATAAAGTATTGAACGATATGCAAACACGTTAAAAAGGGTAGGGTAATAGTATCAATTACCCAAAGCAAAATTTTCACGAATTTTTCGGAGATTTGCTTAATTTCTCTTTCCAGAATTCCATATGAATTATATTGCTAGCGAGATTGGGTCAATACTGTTTCAAGAATAATATTATCTGATTAGAGAGATTTTTCCTTTGATTTATTCAATGGGTGTTTGACTATGACTAGGAAAATAAAGAAAGCAAGAAAAAGGGTGTCTTTCTCTAAAATGATAGAGATGGACAGGGACCCTAAAAGCCAAAGTCGTCGATGATAGGAAATGCTTTTAGACGGTCATAGATTCTATTTTTTAAAGAGGTCTTAGCAACAATGAATGCGAACAAGAAGGATCCCACTTAGAGCATTCGTACTCGTGTAAGCTATCAAAAGGTAATTTTATAAAATGAAAAGAAGGTTCACCTTTTTTGTGGTATAAGCTTTTACGATGGTGATCTAGCAAAATTTGTAATTAATATTCTAATGAACAAATGATGTTCATAAAAAATAAAAGCAATAATTCTTATAAATAACATTTGTTCCTAAAAAATGTTATAAATTAATCTTGTTTGTAGAAACCTGTATATATAATAAAAAGGATTATTTATATTTGTTACGGATTTCATTTGTTCGTAGGAATTTCTTTGAACAAATGAAGTTCGTAGCAAGTCTTTACAAATTCTGTAGCGGTTCCATAAATTTAGAGAACCCTTATAAATTCGTCTACGAAATTTGTCTATTTCAACCCACTATTGCAGTCCTCTAAATTTATAAGCTCACATTTTTTCTTGGAGTCTAGCATTCCCATTATAAATGCTCTTATTCGCTACACAAACTAGAGTGGGCCATTTTTTTCTCTTCAAAATATGGCTCACTATTATAAAGAAGGCTACATATAAATATCATCAATCTTAACAAAATTAAGTCATATAAAGTCATACGAAAATAGAAATAATGACTCATTGGGCTTTTCCATTTTACTTGTCAAACATTTTTTTATACGTGACCATTTGAGTGTATATGTGTAAAGATTAAAGTTGCACATTATTTAATCAATCAGTTAGTTGAAATTATTCATTTGACTCCTTTTAGATGGAAGGACAAACACCTTTGCGTATAAAATTCCCCAATAATTAGCTATTTGGGGGACCAGTTTTTGTCAAATTAGTTCCTACTGAATTTACAAATATTTTACTTTGTGATGACCAAACGAATGATGGTACCGCATCCTCTCCCTCGACTATCACATACTTCTCTACAAAATAATTTTTCTATCGTCTTATTTTGCACCCGAGAATTTTCACTAAAAAAATTGTAGAAACTTTCGTACGCACTATGTGACTAATATTATCCCGAAATCAGATATTTTGTCTCATTAAGTATACACTATGACATTTATAACATATATCTTCGGATTTTTTTAAATATTATTTGCTATTAATTTATGTAAATGAATTTTAAGTTTGGGTATTTTTGTAGTGAGAGAACTTAAAGAAATATGTGTGAAAAAATGATTGTAGTTTTTAAAATTTCACATAAAATTCTACACAAAAATGTAAGGGTATATAATTGAAAGTCAAAAATAGACTATTTATCTCATGAACAAATAAACTATGATACGATACTTTGCACTACCATCGTGACACCGGAGTGCATTTGACACTCCCTTAGGAGTATGTGTACTACTAGGACAACCCAACCCAAATGGGAAGAGGAATGTCAGCCAAACTGCAGTCCACTTTTTACGTTTGCCAATCATGTGTTATCAAAATATCTCTACGTGTGATTCGTTGATACATAAATTTTTCCCTATTTCTTTTCTTTCTAGGAAGGACGTCTCATGAGTTGAATAAATATTTTATTTTTTATTCAGCATTTGGGTCGATATGCTAAATGTTATGTGTGTGAAATAAACGGCTTCTAAGTTTGCAATAAAGAGATTTAGTGTCATTTCCTATGTGGAAGAGTTAAGTGAAAGTAGAACCTTTATTTAATACCCCGTAATTTTATTGATTTTATTTAAGGGATTAATTGAATTAAATGAGAATTAATTGGGAATTAATCCGGGTATAAATACTAGTGAGATGTGAATTGGTATTTGATTATGATGTTAAAATTAAAAATTTCACGAGTATTGAAAATGTTAAAATTATCGCGAGGCAGAAATACGACAATTTGGAAATTTAGTTGGGACGCGCGTGTCAATCGTGTCAGGAATGAAATTATTTGAATTAAAAAGTGAATTATATTTTTATCAACCGAATGGTCATTTTGAGTGCGCCAACATGTCCGAAAGGATCAAAATAGTCAGAAAACACTAGTCGGGGGTTTAGTTTGGGTCCCGGGGCATTTTTAGGCCATACCGGCAACCCAAAAGGGTAGTTTAGTAATTTTAAAAATATGGGAATTAAAACCCACGAATTTTAGAGGTTAATTTTATATTAGTAATGAACCCACTAAGTCTATTATTCAGCATTTATCAAGTAGTGGACTACGGGAGTTATAGGGAGAGTCCTAAGAGGTTCCAAAAGAAACCCTAGCCACTATCACCATCATTGGGAGAAATCTGTAGAGAGAAAGAGGAGAATCAACCTTCATCCTTCAACATCAAATCAGAACTTCTAAGACAAGTGGTTTAATTACATGAATTCAAGTGAATGTTTCCTTCATGCTTAGAATTGAATATGTCTTATATTGAAAATTTGATGAAAACCCATGAAATTGGAGATAGAAGTTGAAATCTTATATGAGAATCGTATGTAGAATAGTTATGGACGAATTTCATATCCAAAATATATCTATTGATGATTTTAAAAACGGATTAATAAGAAGTAGTTGTAGACACTAAATTATGTGTTCATATTTATAGGGTTTGGGACAAGATTTGGGAATTATGATGATTACATGTTGATTTAGGAGGTATTGTCCCCATATATATGTTAAAAAGTGACCTAGGAGGACTTAGTGTAGTTTAAACACATTAAAACTTAGTTTGGATGATCATAGGATGGATTTAGAGAAGAGGAGAATGAAGAAAAAATGAATTTGGAGATTTCTGGGCGTAGTCTGCCATCTCGTTAGAAGACCTGTCCAAGTCGTTCGAACGACTTCGTTTGAACGAGTTTCTAACAAGATGACAGTATCCCTTCTAACTAGTTGGTAGTTCGTTGGAAGCCTTTCGTTCGAACGACACTCGTTCGAACGAGACTTCTAACGAGTTGACAGAATGGCCTTTTAGGCCTTATTTTATTTCAAATGTCCCGTAGACTTAATTAACGAAGAATTAACCTTTCCTTATTGACTAGTGGGTATAATTGTGAGAATTGGGGTACGTTGAGGAGTAGAACTTAGAACCTTATAGTAAATCGGATGACAATTATGGATTTGAAAACGAGTAACTAATTACGACGTGAGAAGAGTTGACAACTCTAATGCATTTAAAACGGGAACTTATAAACGTATAACAGTAAATGATGGGATAAGAACGAGAGGTATACCTCTATTAGTATACTGAAATATCTAAGAATTGTGAATGCTTAGTATATGTGGTTATCTGTGTATAACATACCTACCATGCTTGCTATCACGGGAGGTCGGCGTTCAATTCAGGGCCATCTAATCTTTGTGTGCCTACGGGGGGGGATTTAGATTGGTACCTCGAGGACATAGGTCAGAGAAGGAATTATTGAGAAGTTAATAAGTTTGCTGATCATGGGAGCGTAGGTATATGCGTGACCCGTGTGATGTGAACTATGTTTGCCTCCACTATGTGTGTTTGTACTTGTCAAAATGGTTACTGAGAGATTCGGAACACGTGATCCTTATGTACGTGATGTACCGGGATTGGATAGCAGAGTATGTGCGCACCGCATCTTAGTCTAGGAGTGCCAGTATTGTATTATTCTGAGAAGATTGATGTAATGAAATATTCATGCGAACTGTCTATGTAAGTGCAAGTGTGAATTCATGTTACATCCTGTAGAATTAAAAATGGAAAAAAACTTAGAAATTGTTATGATTAATTCCGAGAATTAACTGAAAGTAAAACTCCCAGTTCATATAAAGACATCGGGAATTAAACCATGATTAGTTTACTAAATACCAAATATTGAAGGGGACTAGTTTGATAGTAAAATAACTAGATTTGGTTACGGATACGTTAGGAGTGCACAGATAGTCGAGAGGTGAGTATTTCATGTGAGAGCGCGTCCTAACATGTATTTTGCATTCATTGTTTAATGTCGTTAAAACACTTGCAATATTTTAAACTATTTTCACACTCGGGCTCTGACCCGTTTGCTTCCAAATATATTTTCTTGTAAAAACCTTTTAGGTGCCCAGCCACAAGGACACCAAGAATAGGAGTTCCATTCAGCTGACGTACTGTAGCTGCTATGGAAGTTACTGGACCTTGACAGTAGACGCCTCCACTTTCGATCTTGACTCTATGTTATCAGATTTTTCTCATCTTTTGGGCATGTCGCCCGATTTCTTTTAGACACTCTATTTATCCAGTCATATCAGATTTTCGGTTGTAATTAATTTAGTGATGCAGACTTAGTATTGGTTTATTCCTGTATTTGGATTGTTGTGAGGAGTATTCCTCCAGACTCATTACTATTTTATGGTTATTCTATTGTCATTATGTTGTGGTGGTTATGTTAGCAGTTCATAATCTTCTTATTGCATGTTAATCAGATTTAATTAAATTGACAACTCACTTTTTAAATATTAGGTGGTTAGTAATTGTTAAAACGTTTTTCGACAGTGATGCTATGAACTGAACCAACTTGGCATTTTGTATTAATTTAATAAAGGAGTATCTACCCGGTATTTAATTAGTTGGGGTGTCACAGGTGGTATCAGAGCATCAGGTTCTAGTGCCCTTAGGATCTGTACGACTTATTATGTTTCCGCTGAGCTTTCTTTGATGTAGAGCCCTATATTTTAGGACTGTTGTATTCTTTTATGTACGTTTTGTTCTTCAGCTATTTTGAGATAATAACTGCGAACTTATAAGACTTTACTCTCATTTTAGATGCCTCCACGACGTTCACAGCGAGTTCCTAGGGATACTCAGCCCGAGCCACAGCCTGCACCAGTTCAGGGCACCATGAATGCCGCAGAGGTTGCTTCTATACTAGCCCAAGCGGTAAATGCATCCCTCGCTGTTGTACAGCAGGCACCACCTCAGGCGCCGGTAGCCGCGCCAGTTCAGGCTCTTGCATTCCCGTCTACTTGGGAACACGTTCGTGATGGTTTTCAAAAAGCACACCCTCCGGAGTTCGCAGGTAGCTCCGATGTTATTGTGTCCAGTCAGTAGAGGAAAGAAATTCGAAGGAACTTAAGGATGTAGGAGTGCACGGATGTTGAGAAGCAGATATTGGATACTTTTAAGTTAGTAGGATCAGCGTTGCAGTGGTGGGAGTCCATTACCACCCCGAAGGAGAGAGATGCCCTTTCCATACAGGAGTTCTGGATGCGGTTCGACCGCAAATATTTTCCATCAGCTGTTCACACTGAAATGAGGAGGAAGTTAATGAACCTCAAGCAGGAGGGGAAGACCGTGGCCGAGTATGAGGCCGAATTCACTAATCTCTTGAACATTGTTCCCGATGAGATTTCGACTGAGGAGAAGAAGATTCAGAAGTTCATGGACGGATTGAATTGGATGATCTAACAACACTTGTTGGGAAATCTTTCATTGGCCACTTACTCTGATGTGGTTAACGCAGCACTGCTTCGCTGCCAAGATCACCGCTTTCACATGTTTGAGAGTAAGAGATCAGGAGAGTCCAGCCATCAGGGCAGGACCGGGGGAAATGGTGCCAGCGGGGCACAATCTGCTCAGGGTCAGCACATGCAGGTTGATTAGGGCTCCCAACAGGGGGATCCTAAGAGATTCATATCTGGGGGTTTTAGGAATGGTAAGGGAGGTTTCAGACATGTCCATCAGGGTCAGAACGGCCATTAGGGCCAGCAGGGCCAGATTGGTCAGCAGCAGCAGTTTCAGCAGGGCCAGCTGTGACACCCCGACTAATTAAATACCGGGTAGCTACTCCTTTATTAAATTAATTCAAAATGCCAAGTTGGCTCAGTTAATAGCATCACTGTCGAAAACATTTTAATATTACTAAACACCTAGTATTTAAAAAGCAAGTTGCCAAATTTTAATTTAAGTCTGATTAACATGCAACAAATGTAATGAAGAAATAAATAACACCATTCACCATACTGAAGTAAAATGAATAACCATCACAATAGATTAAATAAAGTCTGGAGGAAAAACTCCTGACTACAATCCCATAACTGAAATAAATAAACTGAAACAATACATGCTAAAGTCTGAAAACTGAAATGTAAAAGATGTCTCTAAGGAAATGGGCAACATGCCCTACAACTGATAGATGATGACTCTGGAATCCAAAAGATAGAAGCGTCTACATGCAAATCCCTGTAGCTTCCACAAGAAGCTACAGCTCGTCACCTGAATGAGTATCCAATGCTTGGTGTCCTTGTGGCTGGGCACCTAAAAATGGTTTTACAAGAAAAAGATTTGAAAAGCAAACGGGTCAGAGCCCGAATGTGGAGTTATATTTTAAAAACCTGCAAGTGCTTTAAAAACATTTAAAACATTAAATGCAAAGTACATGTTAGGACGTGCACTCACATGATATTCTCACCTCTCGTCTAACTGTGCACTCCTAACGCAAGTACCCATCTATAACGACCCATACTACTAGCTAAGTGACATCATAACTAGCTAGACTGCCAAAGGTCCTACCCATAATACTTGGTTCCATTAACATAATAACGCTCGTAATTAAATAGGGATTTAATGTAACTCAGTTACTAAATATGCCATATATATAAGTATCAATTAACTCATTATATAACTCGAAACAATACCGTAATATGTTCACAATATTAACATGAGGATTTCCATTAATTAAATGTATATTATTCACATCATAAATATACGATACAAGCACCCCGCAATCTAAGCTATTGTGCACACATACTCTGCTATCCATCCCGGTACATCACGTACATAAGGATCACACATTCCGAATCTCTCAGGAATAGTTCAGATAACACAAATCACAAATAGTGGAGGCGAACACAGTCACCATCACGTGGGTCACGCACATACCTACGCTCCCACGGTCAGCGGACTTATTAATATCACAATAAGTCTTTCTATGACCTATGTTCATCGAGGTACCAGTCTATATCCCCCCCCCCCCCCCCCCCCCCCGTAGGCACACAAGGATTAGAGGGTCCTAAGCGAACGCAAACCTCCCGTGATAGCAAGTATGGTAGGTATGTCATACACACAATCCATATACCAATACTAAGTAAACACACATCTTAGTTATACCGTATTTTAATCATAGTACATATCGCATTCTCGCACTAACTATATTTATCACAATCTATACTATTCCGGTTTGTAATTATACGCGCTATAATTTCTCACTTCGTAGTAGACACTCACGTCTCAACCCAAACCGTACATGTAACACAACTCTCGTATGTAAATTCCTCCTCATAAATACCCAAATGTCCCAAGTCTATCACTATATCATCAAAGAAATGCTATCTATATCCTCGAACAAGTTTACGGGTCTCCAAAAATTGAAACAGTCCAAAAAGGACCAAACTGTCAACTCGTTAGAAGTCTCGTTCGAACGAGTGTTCGAACGAGTTTGGACTGTCAGCTCGTTAGAAGTCTCGTTCGAACGAGACTGTTCAAACGAGATCCAGTTCGTTCGAACGAACTGTCCCTTCTAACGATATCTCGTTCGAACGAGATATCGAACGAAATTCCTACTCGTTAGCAACGACTGGTCAACTCGTTAGAAGCTCGTTCGAACGACCTGGGGACTGCTTCTAACGAGCTACCAGATTCGGCCCAAATTTTCCCCAATTCATTTTTTCACCTTTTTTATCACTTCTAATCTCTTCCAAGGTTCATCCCAATAACGTTTTAGGGTCTCTAATTGATCCTAAACATATTTACATCATCTCCTAACATGTTTTCAAGGATTGAATCATCATAACATCAACTAAATTTACAAATCTCTACACTTTTCCCAATTTCTCTAGAACATGAACCCTAGGTTTATATCATCCTCAAATCCCAGAATTTATTTCGTTTTAATTCCTTCAAATCACAATTAATATAAGGGAAATCATCTACCTATCATACTACATGCAATTCTCTTCACAATTTTCAAGTTCTAAACTTCAAACTACATGGGTTTTCATTATCTTTCAAGAACAGTTGTAATTTATCAATTTTCTAACATGGGGGAAACATTCTACGAATTTAAATATGATTAAAACACTTGCCTTGGTTTGATTTCTGATTTTTGGTGTAGGTTTGGTGAAGATTCTGCAGAGTTTCCTCTCTCTCTAAGCTCCTTCTCCAATGGTGGCTTAAGGTGGCTAGGGTTTGATTTGGGGAAGATTGTAAACCTAATGACAACCTACGTAGCCTTCTAGGTTAATATGGGTTGGTTAATGGGCTTAATGGGTTTAATTCACATCAGATTTACATCTCTAATTTTCGTCACTTTTAATTCCTAAAAATGTAAAATTACCAAAATACCCTTTAAGTTACCGGTATGGCCTAAAAATACCCCGGGACCCAAACTATACCCCCGGCTTGTGATTTCTAACTATCTCGACCCTTCTGGACGCGCTGGCGCACTCAAAACGACCATACGGATTATAGATTTTAAATTTACTTTTTATTATCAAAATATTATACCGTGACGCGGCGGTCCCACGCGTCTCAACAAAATTTCTAAAATGCCGTATATAAATCTCACGACATATTTTATAATACCAAATACATATATAATCATATATGCACATAATTAAATACCAATTCGCATCACATTAGTATTTATAACCCGGATTAATTTCCAATTAATACGCAATTAATTAATTAATCGAAAAAATAAATATAGTCAAAAGTACGGGGTATTACATACTTCCCCCCTAATAACTGAATTTCGTCCCGAAATTCGAAACTTGAACTTACCTGCTAAAAATAGCTCTGGATAACGTTCGCGCATCTCATCCTCGCGCTCCCATGTGGATTCCTCGACATTGTGATGTTGCCACTGAACATGCACTAACGGGACTATCTTTGACCGCAGTTTCCTCTCGCTTCGGTCCAAAATAGCAATTGGCCCATCCTCGTAGGAGCTATCCGGCTGGAGATCGATGTCCTCCACAGCAATGTGAGAATGAGCCAAATTATCTCTAAGGTATTTCCTCAGCGAGGAAATATGGAACACGTCGTGAATCCGATGCCAGTGCTCCGGTAGTCCAAGTCTATACGCAACCGGTCCGATCCACTCAATAATAGGAAACGGCCCCACATATATCTGTGCCAACTTCACCTTCTTCTCGAAACGCATAATCCCCTTCATCGGAGATACCCTGAGCAAAACTTGGTCTCCTACTTGGAACTCCCTGAAAAACCTCTTCGCATCAACATAACTCTTTTGCCTGTCTTGAGCGACCCGAATGCGACTCCGAATCAACTCAATCCTTGCCGAAGTATCCTGAATCACTTTCGGCCCAAGTAGTTTGTTGTCCCCTACCTCCAACCAACATGCTGGGGAACGACAAGGCCTACTGTACAACGCCTCGAATGGAGCCATACCAATCGTGAACTGATAGGAGTTGTTGTAAGCAAACTCCACCAGTGGAAGGTACTGCTCCCATCCACCCCCGAAGTCAATAATGAACATGCGTAGCATGTCCTCCAACATCTGATTGGAGCGCTCTGTCTGCCCATTAGTCTGCGGATGATAAGCCGTACTCAACCGCAATTCCGTGCCCATGGCCTACTGGAAACTCTCCCAAAACCTCGAAACAAATATCTTGTCTCTGTCAGACACGATATTTAGGGGCACACCGTGAAGTCTCACAATCTCTGAAATGAAGAGCTGGGCATACTGTCCCGTAGTGTAGTCAGTCCTTACGGGTAAGAAGTGAGCGACCTTGGATAACCTGTCCATAATTACCCAAACGGAGTCGTGGCCCCTCTGTGACGTAGGCAACCCCGTGATAAAGACCATGGATATGCTCTCCCACATACACACCGGAACCTCCAACGGCTGTAGCAATCCTACTGGTCTCTGATGATCCACTTTTACAAGCTGACAAGTGGCGCATTTTGAGACAAACTCAGCGATATCTCTCTTCATACCGCTCCACCAATATTGCCGTCTCATGTCTTGGTACATTTTGTCCCCTCCGAGATGTACCGTGAACCGTGAGCCGTGCGACTCTGCCATCACATCGTGCCGCAATTCTTCCCCTTCCAGAACTACCAATCTCCCATTGAAGCGTAATCCCCCGTTTGAGCTAACGGTATAGGACTCGGCTCCCTCTGCAAGTAATCGAACTATCTGCTCCTGACAGAACGAATCATTAGCCTGTGCTCGTACTACCTTCGTGATAATCTGCGGTGTAACTGTCATCACAGACATGAAAGATCGGGCCACTGCATCCTGGTGTCCCAATTCCTTCCACTTAGCTTTCCACACCTCTGCCACCTCATCTGCTAGTCTGCGGCTCAACACGTCTGCTACCACGTTAGCCTTACCCGGGTGGTACTGGATGTCGAACTAGTATTCCTTCACAAATTCAAGCCACCTACGCTGCCGCATAATCAATTCCTTCTGCGTGAACAGATACTGTAGTGACTTGTGGCCCGTGAACAGCTGAAACTTCTCCCCCAAAAGATAGTGCCTCCAAATTCGTAGGGCAAATACCACTGCTGCCAACTCCAAATCATGCGTGGGGTAATTCTTCTCATGAGGCATAAGCTTACGGGAAGCATAAGCTATGGCCTGTCTCTCCTGCTGTAATACACCTCCAAGCCCTTGCAAAGATGCGTCGGTGTAAACCAAATACTCAACTCCCGGTCTCGGCAATGCTAACACAGGTGCTGAGGTCAATTTGTCCTTTAACTCATCGAATGCCAACTGACAGGCATCACTCCAGATATATGGCACACCCTTACGAGTAAGATGTGTCAAAGGACCTGCTATCTCCGAGAAACCCCGAATAAACCTCCTGTAGTAACCTGCTAAACCCAAGAAACTACGAATCTCAGTCGGTGTCATGGGCTGTCCCCACTCCCTCACCGCTGATACCTTTCTCGGATCAACAGATATTCCCTGGTCGGAAATAATGTGACCCAAGAACTGGACTTCCTTCAGCCAAAACCCGCACTTCTCATATTTTGCATATAGCTCGTTCTGACGAAGTGTCTGCAAAACCTGCCTCAAATGCTCGGCGTGCTCCTCCTCCGTCTGAGAGTAAACCAGAATGTCATCAATGAAGACAATGACAAACTGATCTAGGAAATCCCTGAACACTCTGATCATCAAGTCCATAAACACTGCTGGAGCGTTGGTCAAGCCGAAAGGCATAACCCGAAACTCATAAGAACCATATCTCGACAAGAACGCAGTCTTTGAGACATCCACCTCCCTGATACGCAACTGATGGTATCCCGACCTCAAGTCAATCTTCGAGAAGAAAGAAGATCCTCTCAACTGGTCGAATAAGTCATCGATTCGAGGCAACGGATACTTATTCCGTATCGTGACCTTATTCAACTCTCGGTAGTCTACACACAATCTCAGTGAACCGTCCCTCTTCTTCACAAACAAAACTGGAGCGCCCCAAGGTGAGGTACTCCTGTGAATAAAGCCTTGTCCCAACAGCTGCTCTATCTGATCCCGTAGCTCTCTCATCTCAGCTGGAGCCATACGGTACGGTGCGCGTGCTATAGGTCTCGTACCTGGTAGCAAATCTATAACGAAGTCTATCTCACGACTGGGTGGTAAGCCTGGTATCTCCTGAAACACATCCGAATACTCCCTGACAACCGGGATCGAATCTAAAGGAATAACAACCTCCTTAGAGGTATCCTCCTCTATGTAATATAGATGAGCGGTCGATCCTCCCTCTGGGCGAGGCATCGCCACTATAAACATCTCTTGCCCCGGAATGGCAAAAACAATGCTCCCGCTGAAGCAATCAATCATGGCCCTATATGCTACGAGCCAGTCCATACCGATGATCACATCGTGAACATGCATGTCTAACACTAACATGTCTGCAGGCAATACCAAACCACCGATCTCTACCCCCACTCCCCGGCATATAAAGAAAATAAGTGAACCACTCCCTAATGGTGAGTCGACACACGTCACTGTGCTCTCTGCCGTAGATAACAATCCTAAATCTTTCGCGAAGTGTGTAGCTATGAAACAATGTGTAGCACCCGTATCAAATAACACCCGACCCATAGTGCCATGGATAGGAAACGTACCCTCGATCGCGGGCGGTGCCTGTGGAACTGTAGCCTAGTGAACGTTGTAGACAAGTCCATACTGTAGCTGCCCCTGCTGAGCTGGGACTGCTGGAATGGGTGGCAGTGCTGCCATCTGTGGCGGTGCGGGAAGAGCGGCGGGAAACATAGGTCTCTGTGGCTCCTGACGAGCACCCTGCTGCTGCTGCTGTGGGGTCCTGCCCCTATCAGGACAATCCTGTTTCTTATGGCCAGTCTTGCCACACTATGTGTGTTTGTACTTGTCAAAACAGTTCCTGAGAGATTCGAAACACGTGATCCTTATGTACGTGATGTACCGGGATTGGATAGCAGAGTATGTGCGCACCGCAGCTTAGTCTAGGGGTGCCAGTATTGTATAATTCCGAGAAGTTTTATGCAATGAAATATTGATGCGAACTGTCTATGTAAGTACAAGTGTGAATTAATGTTACATCCTGTAGAATTAAAAATGGGAAAACGCTTAGAAATTGTTATGATTAATTCCGAGAATTAAATGAAAGTAAAACTCCCAGTTCATATAAAGGCGTCGGGAATTAAACCATGATTAGTTTAGTAAATACCAAATATTGAAGCGGACTAGTTTGATAGTAAAATAACTAGATTTGGTTACGGATACGTGAGGAGTGCACTGATAGTCGAGAGGTGAGTATTTCATGTGAGAGCGCGTCCTAACATGTATTTTGCATTCATTGTTTAGTGTCATTAAAACACTTGCTATATTTTAAACTATTTTCACACTCGGTCTCTTACCCATTTGTTTCCAAATATATTTTCTTGTAAAAACATTTTAGGTGCCCAGCCACAAGGACACCAAGCATAGGAGTTCCATTCAGGTGATGTACTGTAGCTGCTGTGGAAGTTACAGGAACTTGACAGTAGACGCCTCCACTTTCGATCTTGACTCTATGTTATCAGATTTTTCTCATCTGTTGGGCATGTCGCTCCATTTCTTTTAGACACTTTATTTATCCAGACATATCAGATTTTGGGTTGTAATTAATATAGTGATGCCGACTTAGTATTAGTTTATTCCTGTATTTGGATTGTTGTGAGGAGTATTCCTCTAGACTCATTACTATTTTATGGTTATTCAATTGTTATTGTGTTGTGGTGGTTATGTTAGCAGTTCATAATCTTCTTATTGCATGTTAATCAGATTTAATTAAAATTGACAACTCACTTTTTAAGTATTAGGTGGCTAGTAATTGTTAAAACATTTTTCGATGGTGATGCTATGAACTGAACCAACTTGGCATTTTGTATTAATTTAATAAAGGAGTAGCTACCCCGTATTTAATTAGTCGGGGTGTGACAGGTGGTATCAGAGCATCAGGTTCTAGTGTCCTTAGGATCTGTATGGCTTATTATGTTTCCGTTGAGCTTTCTTTGATGTAGAGCCCTATATTTTAGGACTGTTGTATTCTTTTATGTACGTTTCGCTCTTCGGCTATTTTGAGATAATAAATGCGAACTTATTAGACTTTACTCTCATTTTAGATGCCTCCATGACGTGCACAGCGAGTTCCTAGGGATGCTCATCCCGAGCCACAACCTGCACCAGTTCAGGGCACCATGAATGCCGCAGAGGTTGCTGCTATACTAGCCCAAGCGGTAAATGCAGCCCTCGCATTTGTACAGCAGGCACCACCTCAGGCGCCGGTAGCCGCGCCAGTTCAGGCTCATGCATTCCTTTCTGCTTGGAAACGCGTTCATGATGGTTTTCAAAAAGCACACCCTCCGGAGTTCGCAGGTAGCTCCGACATTATTGTGTCCAGTCACTGGAGGAAAGACATTCAAAGGAACTTAAGGATGTATGAGTGCACGGATGTTCAGAAGCAGATATTGGCTACTTTTAAGCTACTAGGATCGGCGTTGCAGTGGTGGGAGTCCATTACCACCCCGGAGGAGAGAAATGCCCTTTCCATACAGGAGTTCTGGGTGTGGTTCGACCGCAAATATTTTCCATCAGCTGTTCACACTGAAATGAGGAGGAAGTTAATGAACCTCAAGCAGGAGGGGAAGACCATGGCCGAGTATGAGGCCGAATTCACTAATCTCTTGAACATTGTTCCCGATGAGATTCCGACTGAGGAGAAGAAGATTCAGAAGTTCATGGACGGATTGACTTGGAGGATCCGACAGCACTTGTTGCGAAAGAAATGTAACAACCACCATTTTCTCACGTAAAGGTTGGCCAGACACGATAAATCGAAAATGGGGCTTGCTTATCAATTAGAACCATTCTCAGCATCAATATCATATAAAGCATATATTAATAGACCGTAATTTAGTTCAAATCAATAATCCAATAATAATGAGAATTTAATCAAACATCAATCGTATGATAAATTCGACATAAAAGTAAACATCTTAAACCAACATGAAGTAAATAAATCCCGAGATTATGCCCATATAAATATCCCAAAAGAAATAAATAAAATGAAGATGAATAGAACCTAAATTAGAATCAACAAGTCTGGAAAATCTAATAAGCAAAAGGACACCGTAAGGCTGATACGTCAACAGTCCTGCTATCCCTGTCTAGGAGCACCTGGGGGGGGAGGGGGGGGGGGGAGAAAATATTTAAATTTGGGTCAGTGCCCTAGAGTTGCAAAAATTAACTTATTTAGTTTATAGTGAAATAAATACATTTGATTTAAATTAAATATCCTCCATCGTCACTCACATGTGATTAATATCTCACTCCTCAACTAAGTGTGATATTACCCGTATCCAAATAAGTCCCTAAATAATATATATATATATATATATATATATATATATATATATATATATGTGTGTGTGTGTGTGTGTGTGTGTGTCCTTTCATATATGTAACATGTAAATTCGTCTACCAGTGGTGTCTCATTCTTGCTCTATCAGAATGTCCGAAGGAAATCTCTATCCAAGTCAGATATCATAAACACACACATAAGTGGGACGGTCCCGATGCTGTACACTCGTTCACAGCCCATACCCAACGGTGACAAATGTTTCCAGCATCCACACCTACTTCTCATAGATGAATATAGTATGTAGTAACTATATAAATGACCTACACAATGTCTAGCCTACCTGTGTCGATGTGTGCTACGGTCCCGAACGCGTGAATTCCCAAGCTAATAGGACCGTCCACGAATATTGGTATGTCCACACAAATAAATATAAATACGTATTATTATTATTATTCCCATATAATATGTATAGGTAATTACTTTATAATTACCTAAAGTATTCCACATGATGTTCACCAATATTCATCCATTAATAATTGACCATCTAGTTGATTATTAATACCTTCTTCTGTGAAAGATTATTTAACCATCTAGTTAAATATAGTTTCCCAATTTATATGTGTGTCACATTTGCATTTTTAATAAATTGATCTTTGATCCAAACAACGTCCCACTAACTCGTATGGACTTATAAAAATACCCCATATCTAACCCCGGTCTCAACTCAACCTGCCCCAGGGGCCGAATCGATTCTGGGCAGGAGCCCAAATATGCTACAGTTTTCCAATAAGGGATTCTTAGTTTCTCCCCAAGATCCATTATAATTATTACTTCCTTTTCATAAACTTATGAACAGGTCCCTACTACTTAGTCACTCATCTTAGAGTCATAAATTCCATGTATTAACATTAGTTCTTTTCCCCAATTCCCAGAATTTATGTAATTTAATCAAGACTAATATCAATTATTTTCCCTAATTCCCATAATTTATATAATTTAATCAAGACCTTTATCCCAGATTTTCTACCAGACAACTATGTATAAATCAGATTTTAAGGCATATAACATTGGTTCAATGTCACTAATTTGCGATCATAAACATGTATCAAAACCTCTACATGTGAATCAAATCTCATAATTTACTCCAAATAACCCTAAGGCATCTCCTCAAATTCAAGATGCCGATTATCCTAGATTTCTAGGTTAACAACGTATGTTCCAATTAAACCTCTACATGAAGAAGATTAATTCGTAATATCAAATCATCAAATTACAACTTAAAACTCATAAATGACATGGAGTTAACTACGATGAATGAAGAAGCACATTGAAAGTTAAATTAAGCAAGAAAATTCTTGCCTGGATACGCGGTTGATGAATTTCCCTTTGAATCTCCCTCTTGAATTCCTTGTTGTGGCTTATTGCCTTCTCTTTCTTTCAGTGGTGTAGGCTATGGTTCTTAGATGTAACCTTATTAAATCTCTTAATATAGGTAATTAGCTTACTAATCCCGAGTTGGGCTTATTTCCCAAGTTTTGGGCCCCCAAATGGGCCCGAACTCACAATTTGACTAGCCCAAAAGTCTCACATCTTATATACCTATACCTCGGGATCAATTCTAAAGGTTCAAAACACCTAAACGACCCCATATGACTTCCCGAAATGTGTCCCAATTATTTTTATTCACAATTATATTTGTAATCGAGTCGCACATTATACATTAATTATCTACTACACATGCAATTATTTTCCATTGTAATTATTAGCATAAAAATATCAATCACACATGATTATGACATAATAAAAAATTACTCGTTCACAATTAATAAATTAAATTCACCGATTTAATTTAATTTTCACGAATTTTATTTTATTCAAAAAATATAGTTTTATTTATTCTTGAAAAATACGAGGTATAACAAGAAAAAAAATAGAAAATACAGAGTATAATAATTCTCTCTCTTATATTTTCGTTTGGGATTTTTTTTCTTAAAGAGAAAATTCATTCCCCCAAATTGAAACTGTGATATTGAGAAATATATTCCGAATGGGTGTTAGTATGTCATATAACCATAGTGCATGGCTATATGAGACATATGAGATTCTGAGCTTGTTTTATCCTCGGCACGATGTGACTGTATAGTACCTGCACAAATAGGGGAGAGCTGTGAAATGCCTTAAAGAGAGAGACTTAGTCCTTGACTCAACCCATGAATCGTCAAATACAAATTTCATAAACAATTGAGGTAATAATGTTTATTTTTATTGTGCAGTAAATACTTGGATTACAAAGCATGCGGTTCACATTTGAAATATTCGTATCAGGTAGCCACTTGTGAGTGCAGAAAAATTCACACTAAAAGAATCTATAAAAACAATCACAAGTGGCAAAAAGTAAATGGAATCACATACAACAACAATGTACATGGTTTGATAATTTTCCTACATCCATAGAGAGGTTACTAATTCTTATTAAGTGTCTCTCAACGATTATAATTTTTCATCCTTTTGCCCCGGGTCAAGGTGTACAATTTATAGGTGTGTTTGCTACATAGTTTGAGTTGTTTAAGGAACTCCACCATAGTACGTGGATTCACTATGAGGTGCTTGAATATCTCGATCGAGATTCTTGTCACCTAATTTGATCATATTCTTGAGTATCCTTCTTTAACTAAACTACTTGTATAATTAAGTCATAATTTTTTTGGGCCAAACTATTCAAGTTATCCTGGTCGGCTACTCTCATGGACTTGTAGAAAATGGGCTTCCATAACTGCCCCTGAAATATTTGGGCTAATAACTATGGGTTAATGAATTTCAATTGGGTCGGAGGTCCAAGGACTTAAAATGCAGTGAGAGTTCATATCTTTGTAATAGTTAAGCTTGCACAAGGGGCACGTGTCTCTTCAAAAAAAGTCGAAGCGCCAAAATATTCCTAGGAATACGAAAGTCATCATTAGAGTATTGTGGTGATCAGTTGGTGTGTACTCAACCATTCGTTGACTATTTCTCCTTATTCTTTACGCATACTTCGCTCTTAAGCTTCTCCTCTGCTTCAAAAATCGAAGTCCTCCTTCTTCCATGCTTTCCCAAAGCTTCGTTACCGCCTGAAAGTTCTAGTCTTTTCTTCTCTGAGTTCTTTATCTTTGTATTATCTACTTACTGTAGCTAGGGTTTCTTCTTACTTTTTCAGTTATAAAAATGTTAGATGATAAGTCTATTGAAGAGTTTAGGCATAAGTGTAACATCCCTAATTGGGTGATGATTGATTGTGAACCCTTTCCTCGTAATGTTCATGATGTTGACAGGGGGCACCAGATTCACACCCTATTGATAACTCATAGGGGTTTGACATTCCCTGCAAATGAATTATTTCTGAGATTTTTAGGTACTTTACCATTGTTCCTACCCAATATGCCCCCAATGTGTGGAAGATAGTAAATGGAGTCATCGGATAAATATTCTTTATGGGACAAGATTTGGTCTTGCTGAGATATGTTACTTCTACGTGTTCTCGAAGACCAAAGAAGGCCTATTGTATTTGAAAGCCAGAAAGGCTAAGTGAGTTCAAGTGGTAAATTTTTCGAATTGTCATAAAGACTACTAGTAAAGTGGGGTCATTGATAGGAATTGGTAGCACCCTCCACCACTGGAGGGGGAAAGACCACGTGGCCCTATAATTTTTTAATATGGAGAGGTAAAAATAGGTTGCTTCTTCTTTTTTCCCTTTTGCTGACTTCTTGTGATTTCTTCCCATTCTTGTGGCTGATATTCCTCTTCTTTGTTATTGCAGCTTATGCCAAAAATTAGTAACCTGGTCCTAGGGAGATTAATGCTAACGAGCTCGTGGAGACCTGATGTATCAAGAAAGGATTGGTAGATGGTGAGCATCCTAGGTCGATAGATTTTCTTTTGGAATATAAGAACACAAGCACCAACTTTATTGCTCGATCAGTTAATAAGATTCCATTTTTAAAATCTCCAGAGGTAGGTCCTTCTAATCTTGTTATTATTGAAGATGGTAGTTTTGAATAAGAGGAAGATAGCAAAGATGAGGGAAGTAGATGGGTACAAAAAAAAAAAAAAAAAAAGAAGGAAAAGAAAAAGAAGAAGAAGAAGAAAAGGAGGAATACAAAGAACAAGAAAAAGTACATGGCTCCTATAGTTAAGAAGATGAGGTTAAGGCTTCCTAATGATGATGACGATCATACAGTCCTTTCTAACAGGATTCCAGCTTTAAAGGTTTCCACAGTATACTCTTCTAAGGGTAGTGGTTCTAGTCTATCTAATAAGGGAAGAGATCAAGATAGTGAGAGAGAGAGAAAAAAAGGTAGAAGAAGAGAAGAAGGGAGAGAGAGAAAAAAAAAGAAGAAGATAAAAGGAAAGAGAAAGAGAGGCATGGGGCTCATAAGAAGTTAGCCATGTAATCCTTTTGAGATCCCATTATCCCAAGTCTTGAGGGGGCTAGTGTGGGTGATTCCCCCTTTTTGGCCCTTGACTTATTGAAGAGGTTGGTGCTCACTGCTAATTGCGAGCGTTCCTCTCGGCTGGGGCCAGCTCCACTTGCCCTCAAGACTACTCAAGGAATGGCTCAAGTAAGTCTTTTCTACTTGTTTCTTTTTCTTTGTTCTTTTCTATTTATGTTTTGATTCTCTATTGTTCTATCCTATTTACAGGTTTTGCCTGATTTCACTACCCTTCTGGATAATTAATCTGATAGCTTTAGAAGGGAGGTGGAGCTAAAGAAAGCCCTAGAGGCCGAGAAGGTGGCCTTTGCCAACGCTCACCAAGAGTGGGAGTGTGAAAAGAATAAAATATGTAAGGCCTATGATGCTCTGGGGGCTACTCAGAAAGTGATGATTGTTGAGAGGTCCGAACTGGTGGAGGCCAATAAAAATTTGACTGATAAAGTTTCCAAGTTATAGGGAGACCTTTTCTAAGTCAAGGATGACATTTATTGTGAGGGTTTTATAAAGATTATGAAGATACTGAATGCCAAATGGCTTATGCTTGCAAGGTTTCCTTCAAGAAGGGATGGGACCAGGGTTTAAAGGCTGCTAGAGCACCTGTAGATTTAGATCTTTTCAGTATTCACTCTCCTGATCCTAACCCTTATATTGAGAAAAAAGAAGGCGAAGGTGGCGACCAAGATGCTGGCAACACTGAGATTGTTCCTGCTGTATTTTAGGTGGTCGATAAGGGGAAATCCATAGTTGAGGTAGACCAGGTGAAGTACTAGGGCTCTGTAGACTAGGAGTTTTCATTTCCCTTGTATAATTTTTAGTCTTGTCAGTCTATACCCTTTTTTTGAGAACTTCGTGTATTGTCCATTGGCCTTATTTTTATGTTATATGGTAATGAAATTATCCCCCTTACTCATGCATTGATCTGTTTTATTTTCTGATGATATACTTGCTTCTAGTTTAGTGTGTATCGTTTGTAGTTTGCTGATTAAGATCGTTATATTTCTCCCAATTCTCAAATGGGGAGAATTCTTGGACCTAACATCAGCCTACAAGCTTATAAAGCCTTAGTGAAAATTTATAAGTGGCTAAGAGACAGGAATGAGTAGTATAAGAACTATACTGAAATGATTGTTAAACTAAAAGATGATCTCCTGGAGATGGAGAAAATAAGGTTCTATGTCCAGGAGGAGTTAAATTCCTTAAGGGATCAATTGTTAGAGAGGACCGAGGTTGACCAAGTGGGCGAGGTTCTGCAGTCCAAAAATGATACTCTGCGAAAGGAGGTTGTGAGTTTGAAGTTTTTTATAGGTGTTCTAAAAGACAACATCAATAAGTTGAGGTATTAATTCAAGGTGGGACCCAGACAGGTTTGAGGAGAAGGTTATCATACTAGTTGGGCAGATGCCCTAGAAAACTTAAAGAGGCCAAAAGTATTTCTTTTTCTCGAGGATGGATAAGTTCCCTTAAGGAGGTTAGGACTCCAAAAGAATCTAAGCTTTGGTATGAATACCAAATTGAATGTCCCTCCTATAGCCATATCACCTTCTAAAAAAATGATGAATGGATCCCAGCTGAATCTATTCCTCCCCAACTCTTGGATCAAGATATTGATAAACACGTCGAAGAATTTGCCCCAAATCTAGATGATGGTCAGAGGGAAATTCTTCCAGAATATCTTGCTAGTCTCCCTAGCCCTTCTTATGCCTTTATGTATTTCTTTTTGGTCTGTTGTTGTAACCTAGTATTCTAATAAATAATTTTTTGTATGTTTTGAGCATATGCTGACTAAACATGTTTTGATTTTGTCTTCTCGAAGGTTACTTAATACTTTTGATGACCAAAATGATATTGATTGACTGATTTGTAGGCTTTAGGTAAGCTCATACTTATCTTGAATCATTTTGGGCTTTTACAATCGATTAATGATGTTTAAGTATTGGCATTCTGCCTTTTATATGTTTGAACATTCTTCCAGTCCAATATACCTAAGCATTATCATTCCATTCACTTTACCTTTTAAGTTGTGTCGTCATACTTCCTTAGGCATAAGTGATATGATGGCGAGAATGTACCTAGCAAGTGGTTAATCCACCCGAGCAGGCATTTTTCAACCAAAAATAGTTTGATCGACCAACTAAAGTTGGATTTATTGCCTAAGGATCCCCTGTAGGGTTTCTATTATTGTCGGGCAACTCATGAGGCCTCTTGTGTTTCCAACAAGGGCCTACGAGTAATTTGAAGTGTTTGTAGTTAACTTGCTAACCCTATTCGTTAGGCATCTTAGATATACACAATGGAATTATCATTGGAAAAGGTGCAAATTAATGAGATATAATCAACAAAAGTTAGGGATCCAATGTAATATTTGAGAATAGATAGGCCAATCTGGACTTATTCATTGCAAATTGTCTTATTATGAAAAATCTAAAATTTTTGCTAACTTAAAAGATAAAAAAAAAGATATAAAAGTAGGAATTCTTGAGATTGTCTACGTTCCATGCTCTTGGTATCTCCCTACCCTCCGGCGTTTCCAAATGATATGCTCCTTGAAGCTCATATCTGATTGCCCTGAATGCTCCTTCCCAGTTTGGTCCCAGTTTGTCGTTTGATGGTTTTGCATTATTATTGTGGACTTTTTGCGGGAAATAGTCCCCTATTGAAAACATCCTCGAATTAACTCTTTTGTTGTATTACTTAGCTAATTGATGTTGGTAGGAAGCCAACTTGATCAAACATAGCTCTCGTCGCTCATCTACTAGGACAAGTTTAGTGCGTATTGCTTCATCATTGAGGCCTTGATCGACCAGAGTGGTTCTCATAGTGGGGATGCCTACTTACAGAGGAATGACAACCTCCATGCCATAAGCGAGGGCGGATGGTGTTTCCCTAATTGGTCTGCTGGGAGTTATATGATAGGCCCATTGAATATGAGTTAGTTCATCCACCCAAGTGACTTTATCTCTTTCCAATCATTTTTTATTCCATCAACCATGATTTTGTTGGAAGCTTTTTCTTGCCCATTTCTTTGGGGATATGCCACATAACTAAAGTGGTGCTTAATGTTGTGCTCATCACAGAAAGTTTGAAAGAAACCACTTTTAAATTATGTACCGTTATTAGTGATGATGGTCCTTGGTATCCAAAGTTATTTATAGCGTTCCTCCATATGAACCTGGTCATGTCAGAGTCTCGAATGTTTACCGAGGGTTATGCCTCAACCCATTTGAGGAAGTAGTCAGTGGAGACCAATAGATACTTACGATTTCTCGTTGCAGTAGGTAGTGGTCCCGCGATGTCTAATACCCATTGAGCAAAAGGCCATGGACTAGTGAGTAATTTTAGGTCGCTGGAGGGTTGGTGAACCATTGGTGAGTGGGTTTGGTACATTTCACATTTGTGAATATATGCACCAGCATCTAAAGATTGGACATTGTATGTTAATGGAGCTTCAAATTCCAAGGGGGCAGGAGCTTGCGAAGATCTGCTAAGATCTGCCCCTTGATTAAAAAATGTGAAATGTACAAAACCTAAATGTGAAATGTACCAATGGTGCACAAATGTGAAATGTACCAAACCCAAATTGGTTGGATGTACAAATGTGAAATGAAATCTGCTAAGATCTGCCCCTTGATTAATGTTCTAGGCTAGAAGTGGATGTCGAATCTCCCTAGCTGAACCAACCAATTTGAAAGATGACCAGATAGGTCAGCCCTCCGTTGAACGACTTTGAGTGGGTAAGAGGTGATTACTTTCATGGAGAAGTCTTGGAAGTAATGATTTAACTTTCGTAAGGTGATCACTAGGGCATAGACGTGCTTTTCCAGAGGCAAGTATTGTTGTTCAGCGTCTATGAACGTCTTTCTGGAATGGTAAATCGGATGTTGTTCTCCCTCCTTTTCACATATTAAGGCAGAGCTCATAGCATGGTTTGATACTGCCAGCTGAAGATACAGTTATTCTCCGTTGTTCGAAAGTACCAGTAGTGGGGGCTTATTGTGGTAAGACTTGATCTTTCCCAGAGCTTGCGAATAGTCGTCATTCCATACTAGGCCTTTGCCTTTCTTTAAAAGATGAAAGAATGGTCGACAATGCTACGAAGACTTCAAAATTAAGATATTGAGTGCTGCGAGCATCCTAATAAGATTATAAACATCTCTCAATGTATGACTGGGTTGGACCCTGGTGATAGAATCAATTTGATCTGGATTGGCCATGATTCCCCTCTTACTCACTAGGTAGCCTAAGAATTTTCCTCACTAGACACTGAATGAATATTTACTTGTATTAAGCTTCATTCGACACTTCCTAAGGATTTTGAAGGTTGTTGCTTGGTTTGAGAGGTGATTGGCCTTATTATTTCTTTTGATGAGCGTGTCGTCGATGTATATTTCTAGCATTTCTCCCATTGGTTTGATGAACATCTTGGTTACCAATCTTTAGTAAGTTTCCCCTGTATTATTGAGACAAAGCGGCATGACCTTATGGCAATACAACCCAATTGAGGTTATAAATGAGGTCTTATCGTGGTCGGGCCCATATAGAAGGATCTGATGATATCCTGAGTAATCATTAAGGAAGCACATACTTTCTTGTTGATCTATCTTCAGGAGAAGGAAGCTATCCTTAGGACATGCCTGGTTAAGGTAGGTAAAATCGATTCATACTCTCCAGTTTCCATTGCTTTTGGGTACCACCACTAGGTTGGATAACCATACAGGGAACTAAACTTCTCTGATGGATCCTGCATCCAGTAACCTTTCTACCTCTTTCTCTACTACCTTAGCCTTCTCGGGTGACATTTAATGAGCCTTTTGAATGATGGGATTAAAAGTGGGATCAACATGTAGGCGGTGGAATTCCATGCTAGGGTTAATCCTAGGTAACTCGTAAGGCTCCCATGCAAAAATATCTATGTTGCTCTTAAAGAGTGAAATCAGTTCCCTTTTCTATCGATCAGTGAGAGCAGATCTAAATAAAAAATTTCCTTTGTATTAAGTTTTCTTCATCTATAACTTCTTTCAGGATTTCGATGACCCTATATGCGGTGTTGATCCTGGTTTCTTCCACCCCTGGCCGTCTATACCGTAGTTGCTATTTGGAGGGAACAACCCCTTCCTAGGCTTTCGCCTTGGCATTCCTTGCTTTCTTCTTCTTCTCTTTCTTTGGGCAGATGGTTGTGATAATGTACTTTTAGGATGTAACCTGGTCTCTGCGGATCTAAACCACTCCACGATTGGTGATGCATTTCATCTTTTGATGATATGTGGATGGAATGACCTTTACGGCGTGGAGCCAACCTTTTCCCAAAATAGCATGATATGGGGATTTGATATCCACTATGATAAACTCGATTAACTTTGACATGTTTACTACCCTACTGGCAAGATGATCTTTCCAAATGGCATGGTGATCCTTTCTACGAAGCCGACGAGTGGAACAGTGGCTTCTTTGAGGTCGATGACATTCAATTTTTAGTTTATGGAACAAGTAAAAATACATAACTTCGAATGAACTCTCCAGGTCCATAAGTAGCTTGTCAACATCTTACTTGGCAATCCTGAGTGTGATCACCAATGCGTCATGATGTGGGGTCTTTAACCCGACCAAGTCTTCTTTGGTGAACACGATATTCATCGTGTAATCAGTGTCTTCTGGTCACCGGCACTTTCATGCCTGAGTTTTGGTAGGATCGATCTGAAAATCTTCCTTTAGGGAAGTTACCTTCTTAAGTTCCATTCAAATCGTGTCACCATGAATCTGTTTAAGGTCTAGTGCCCCATAAATTACTACAAACTCGTGTCCTATTTCATCATCGAGGACTTTATCAGGCTTCTGGTTGCCATTGGTTGCGACCTTCTCTACCTTGTTTTCAACATACTCGTTGAGGTGACCTGCCTCAACTAGCTGATCCCGATACGACTTCAGAGATTTGCAATTCTCAATTTGGTGACCGCCCTCCTTATGGAACACACATCTCAGCGCATTGTTCCTTTTGGTTGGATCACCGCCCATCTTCTTGGTCCATTTGATAAAAGGTTAAGCCTTGATCTTGTTAAGGATGTTTTAAATGGGATCCTTAAAGGCTGTATCAATCGTCTAGAACTCCTTGGAGGGGTCACTCTTATTTTTATTGTTGGAGCCATTCTTGCCCCCATTCCTGCTTCCCTTCTTCTCGGTGTCATTCTTCTCCATCCCCTTGGTCACCTTTACTTCACCATTGTCTCCCCCGTATGATGGAACACATCTTATTCCATGGCATACTTCTCGATATGAGCCATAAGGTCATTGATGCTTACGGCTTCCTTCATGGTGAGGGATTGGTGCATTAGAGAGGTGGTCGGCAAGCTAATTTTGAAGAACACTACGATAACCTAATTCGAGCAGTATCCAATCTCATTAAATATTTCCCAGTATCTCTTGGGGTAATCTCTAAGGTTCTCTTGTGGCTTGTTCTTCATAGTGAGCATTACATCCATCTACTTAGGATAGGAACTGCTCGTTATGAATCGTATCCTGAAAGCTTTTTCCAGTGCTACAAAAAAAAATTGACCTATGGGTAAGCCTTTTAAGAAACTTCTATGGTACATTATGTAGGCTAAAAGGGAATATCCTACACATAAGTGCATAGTTATGGCTCCATAAGGTCATTGCTTGCTAATATTGCCTGACATGGTCTATAGGGTCTGTTTTCCTATCACAGACCTTGAACCTAGTGACAATTAATTTCTTGGGGTGATCCTTGCATTCGATTGACCTTGAAAAAAACATCTTCATCTAAAATTTTAGAGCTCCTCTAACAAGCTCGCTGGTAGATCTATTTCATCAGTGTACCGGATGTTGGTCCATATCCCTGCGGACCAGAATCCTCAAACCCTCACTTGGTCGATCATTGTTTCGGTGGCTCCTCTCCTGCGGGCCACACTTTGATGGTGCTCACTCGGATCTATCATGCTCAGTTCTCTCCTGGTCATGCCTAGTGCTCCTTCCTCGACTGGGGGAGTTTCCCCCCGAGGTCTAGGAGTTCTGTCTCTATGTCGCCTTGTGTTTCTGGGGAGATCTCTCCCAATTTTTTCACGTCGCCTCTTTAGGCGAGCATTTTATTCTTCTTAGTGGGGCATTGCCTCTTCTTGTTCTTGAAGTATGCCTTCATAGGCATCGAGAAGCCTAGAAATCTTAATGTACCTTGATGGCCCATGGATCTCTTCTAAAGGTTTTCTTTCTTGGCAAAACCTTAGGTTTAAATGTTGGTGAATTTCATACTTGACCCTATGAGGGGCTAAGTGGTCATCCTGAACATCACCGGCTTGTGGAATGTTACTATTGTGGTAAGACATTATTGGATTTCTGGTAATGAATGTTTTCGTAGGAATACAAGTTGATTCTCACAGACGGCGCCAATTGTGAGAGCAGAAAAACTCACAATAAAAGAATCTACAAAAACAATCACATATGGCAGAAAGTAATGATTTATGTGGTTCAGAAATTTTCCTATGTCCATGGAGAGGTTACTTGTTCTTATTAAGTGTCTCTCAACGATTAAAATTTTTCATCCCTTTGGCCCGGGTCATGGTGTACAATTTATAGATGTGTTTGCTACATAGTTTGAGTTGTTTAAGGAACTCCACCATAGTACATGGATTATCCATGAGGTGCTTGAATATCTCGATCGAGATTCTTGGCGCCTGATTTGACCATACCCGAGAGTATCCTTCTTTAACTAAACTACCCATGTAATTAAGTCATGATTTAGGTCGGGCTAAACTATTCAAGTTATCCTAGTTGGTTACTCTCATGGACATGCAGAAAATGCTCCCACACCACTTATTTGGAGTAGTAGACTAAAATAAAATGTGATATTGATTTTTTGATTTCTCCATAAAACTCTCTCGTGTGATTTTTAATCACAATATCTAAATTGTCCCAACAATTTTTAGTGACACCAATCATAAACATTGTATTCAAATGTAAAGAGTTGGGTACATGAGATTTGTTACACGTGGTAATAAAACCATATAAATATTCCTTGAATTATGGGATGTATACACATCAATAAATAATAGTATGCTTATGTCATGGAGATAATATATGTGCTAATTCACCCCCTTAATGATGAATGAAGCTAAGGAATAATGTTCAAATTGTGCAACAAGAATATTAAATGATGAGATGACAGCCCTTTGTTCATAATATTAACAAATGGGGCGTCGGTTGGAATAAACTTGACTTGGAGATCACATTTCTCCACTATATTGCTCATGAAATGAAAATCAATTTCGGTATGTTTAGGGCACGTGACAAGCACTTTTGTTATTTTCTAAAATAAGCAACAACCACTTTCTAACCAAATAAATGGTGAGAAGTAATGTCACACAATCGATTTACAAAAGCACTAAACCAATTTTCACGACTTAATAATTAAAGAGTATGACGATAAGTTAAGTATCAAATCCATGGAAATTGAATTATAAGGAGAGTAATCAATATTTACCGAGTTTTTATACTATTCACTAAAGAAATAATAAGAAACGATGATTTGTTTTAGTTTCAATTAATACTAGGTATGTGAATAAAAATTAAGTTTGAAAGTCTAAAAGACAGGTTATCGAAGTTTGAACAAGAGCTTTGTATTTATGAGAAAAATGATATTGCAAATTAATCACCTACTTTGAATTGAAATTACTATGTCTATAATTAGTTATAAGATTTGAACACAAAGTAAGAATATATTAAAGTAAACAATCAAACAAATAGAAATAAATCTTACATAAAAGATGAAAACTTTATTACATTCTTCGAAAATAAATCCAAAAGTGCATTGAACTATATATATATATATATATATATATATATATATATATATATATATATATATATATATATATATATATATATATATAAAGAGAGAGAGAGAGAGACTCATATGCATACTAAGTTGGCACATGTGCTCCCGCACAACTATTTTAATAAAATATTAAAAAAAATGAGTTAATTTCTTTATGTGATATTTAAACATTTCAAGGGACCCATATAAAAAAATTATCTCAAAAAATGTTTTTTTCTATTTTAAAAAAATTGGTTAAACTTTCGCAGCTTTTAAAGTGCTTTAAAGAAGCGAAAGTTTGATCGATTATTTTAAAATAGCAAAATACGTTTTTTCGAGCTGATTTTTTTATATGGGTCCCTTGAAATGTTTAAATATCACAAAAAAATCAACTAAAAAATATTTTTTTTACTATTTAAAAAAAATGATGTGCAAACTTTGAGTGCACAAGAGCCTGTCTTTCTCTCTCTCTTTCTCTCTTTAGAGAGAGAGAGTGAGAGAGAGAGAGGCAAGCTCCTTTGCACATCAAGTTTTCATACTTGCTAAAGAAAACCTTTTTTTTAAATATTACTAAAATATATTTTTGAGTTGAATTTTGAATGTGATATTTAAACATTTCAAGGGACCCATATAAAAAAAAGGGTCATTTACTGTCCGGGGTACATTTATTATAAGTATTTTGTTTCTGGGGTACACTAGTTTGAGTTTTGAGTTATTGTTGGATGGGTGTTAAAGTAACAACTGGACTTAATTGCTATTAGCCCACTGTACCTACCAGACCCAATTACCAACATTATCCATTCTTTCCAAGCCTCCATTCTTTACAATGGCTATATCCAAAAAAAATCGAAACCTACATTTATTACATGTGTTTTATAATGGCTAACTTCTTCTTCTTTACATATTGTTATAGCATTTCCATCATTTCACTAAGCAGCAGCAGTAACAGTTAACATCTTAGGAAATTAAAATGGGTGGCAGCTTAGATGGTGAAGGAACTCAAGAGGATGTATGTCAAATGTGTGATCAAAATTATCACACTGCAAATGATTGCCCATGGGTTTACAACAGATGTACTTTTGATTTGTGTAATGATATCATGTTGCTGTTGAAGTCATCAAATGGTCAAAAATTTTTGAAGTGCCAACATGCCTCATGTAATGGATTTAAAGTCTTAGAAGATGCAGTTAAAATCACTAGAGGATAATCATCAAGTAATGTATGTTTTCAATGTGGCAGTGAAGATCATTGGTTTAAAAATTATCCATGGAAAGAGTCACCATGACCAAATAAATGCCAGGAGACAAGGAAACTCTCGACTTCAAAGAAAGAAAGAAAGAAGTTTTGGCAAAAAAATTATCAAGTGTTTGACATGTGGGGATTTTGAGTGGTTAATAGGGGAAATTAGAAAATTTGATGAAGGTAGGAAAGTGAATGTCAGGGTTCAAGTAGAAGTTAGTTTGGATGATCTTTGTGATGGGTTTAAAAAGGAATTCAATGTATGAAATGTCTTTGTAATCAATTTATGCAATGAATGAAATGTGTATTTTGCAATGAAATGTCTTGTACAATGAAATTTTTAATATTCAATGAAACGCAAATTTCCCAAAACACATTCATACTTAACTTCATTCATAACTTACCTTCATTCATAACTTACTTTGTACCAAAGCACAAAGTTTCCAAAACAAAAAGGTAAGTACCTTCTCCAAAAACACAAAGGTACATAAAAAAGATTTGTACTTTGTCCCCAAACAGAGTTAAACACAATGTAATGAACCTACTGAGTACAACCTTGACTAATATTTGTTGGTGTATCCACATTCTTCACTTTCCCCTTCTTTCCACCCGTTCTTGTTCTTGGAACTAGCATTGATGTAACAATTTGTGGGTTATTTGATCCCTCTATAGTGCTTGGTACCTCAACAACTTGTGTTTTATTACCATATTTGAAATATTTACCCTGGCAACCAGCGTTGTTTGGCCTAAATCCCCACATCTGCTACATTTTTTCTTCTTGTTCTTTGGTGCAACTGGTTCATCAGGATCTCTTCTCCTCTTAACCCTTGGCCTTCTAGGTCCCCTAGTTAATTCTAGAGGATTGACTACACGTTGTGGCTAAAAGGACATGAATAAAAAACATTAATATGATTCAAATTGAGGTGCATTATATACACTTGAGGTGAATTATATACACTTTCCTTGGACCACCATTGATGGTCTTCCATAGGATGATCATAAGCTGAATAAGTTGATCTGTATGCAACTACATCAAACATAGGATTGCAATACATTTGCATAAAAAAAATATGAAGATAAGAAAAGTATTACCAGCTACATAAAACATGCCAAGATAAGTGTTACTTACTTGTTCCATGACTCTCGTCTTGGCATTATAACCCCAATTCATGTACACAAGGGATGCCACTTATCTGCCACTCAAAACAACTGCATTCTTGTCTTTGAATATTAATTGTCCATCTTTGATTATGACTATTTGTTGCCATATGTAACAACTCTGTTTAACCAGTTATAATATACTCATTGTATTTCTTCTTCAAGTTATTCAAATGCTTCTCTACTCTTGGTACAATCCCACTGGGATCCATCTCCTCTGCCTTGGTTCTTTTTGTGTACAACAATGACATAACAAACATTTGATACTTTTGAAAAATCTTTAGAATTGGTACTTCCCTTAAACTCAAAATCAATTTATTGAAAGACTCTGAGAAATTATTGGTGATATGTTCATATTTAGTTGTTGTATCAAAGTATGCTCTTGCCCAAGTAGCCTTATCCTCATTGTCTAGCCATAGTTTTGCTCCATTACAATCTTTAAACATTTGAGCCATATACTTTTCATGATCTTCCTTCATATATGCCCTTGCTTCCCCCCAACTTAAAGCCTCTAGCTATAGACCCTTGTATCCTGCATTTTTGAAGTTTTTGTACATGTGCCTAAAATAATACCTATGATTACAATGAGAGAATGAAGAGTGCCCAATATGTGTGTGTTTTCTTTCAAACCAATTTTTATCAAAAAATTATCCAACTTTTAATTAAGCACCAAACCAAGTTGTGAAAACCCAATTCTTACTTTAAACCAGTTTTATCTTGATTAATCCTAAACATGCATCTAGTGATTAAAGAAAGTAAAGTAAAGTAAAAAATACTCACAACGCCGGATGTACGAGGAAAAAACCCAAAATGGGAAAATAACCTAGGACGGCCCAAGCTAGACAATCTCTTTAAACATTGGTTTTACAAAGACAGATTAGCCTTACACTAAGACTCGATCCCCACGGGTCTTGACGCTCCTTCTGAACTTCAACCATTCTTTAATAGTGCCCACGCAGAAATTCTGTCTTCCACGATACCTGCCCACAACACACGCGTCCACGTATATCTCAGTGTCCACTGATATAGCTTTGATTCATCTATGATGTCGAACATGAAGTCCTTCTCTTTTCTTCACCGCAAAACCCTTTGTGTTCAATATGTAGAACAATCAACTTTGGTGTAGCAAGATCACGTAAGCATATAAGAATGATAACTCGGATGTTTGCAAAATTCTAAGGATGTTTTTATCCTTTGTAAACCTTAGAAAACATGTGCAAACAAGGTTCTGGTTCGTAAAACTGTTTTCCTGAAAGCACGCCTATGAAATTATGATGCACACACGGTTTAAATAGGATTTAAATGCCGCCTCGAAAAATGTGTCATTCGAACGACTTGAGGAACTCGTTCGAGCGACATCCCATCTCGTTTGAAAGAGATTGGATGTCGTTTAAATGACAACGCGAAAGTTTGACTTTTTGATTTTTTGTTTAAAACGTCTCTTCTAATTAAAGATCCAAAAATGTCAAACTCTTTTACAAGCTTGTCATCATAAAACGTAGTTTAAACCTTTTAAAACACTATAAAATATTTTTAAAAATTTTTCTTTATAAAAAATACATCCTTATCTTTTATAAAAATAATTTTGTGCACCATTAATTATACGCATTCATACCTGAGTGATCTCGAAATGCAATTAACTTTGAAGATGAATAAACTTGCACCAATTTAAACTACGACATGATTAAATCTTTGAATCTTTGCCGCAAAGTCTTCAATTTCTTCAATACCTCATAGACCGAGTGGGATTGTGATAAAAAAAACCTATCACATATTACAAACACGTTTTTTTCACAGAATTAAGTCAAAACAATACAGGGACTCAATTGGAAATTTAGGTCCTTACAAATCTCCCCCTTTGACTATTCCGAGACAAAACTAAACCAGTGAAATGCCCAATCGGGCCGTCAAGCCGTATAATGCCTAAATCCCATCCCATAAACCCAAAATTAAAAATTACAGGACACGGACTAGAATATGTAGCACCGACAAACATGAACTGTCTGAATGTGATGTAGACTTGAAACCTCGAATCGCTGAAGCATACCTACACATATGAAACAGAAAACAAATACTCAGTGAAGTATGGAGGAACAAATGAAACAAATACATTTATCCAAATGATACCATACAATAATAGATACCAATATGAATAATCTCTGAAAACACTAATTTGTTAAACAACTTGAGCAACAAAATGATACCAATTTGATGAGTGCGAAAATGATACCAATGTGATCTACCAACATCAATAAGAGATACCAATTTGTAAAATATGAAATCAAATCATGCTAAAATCGCCTCCTACATCACATACATCTCTCCCCCTTTTTGTCTCGAATAGACAACTCAGTGAAAAGATAAACCAATTAGAAATATCTAGCATGAGAATATAAACCAATTTAAATCAAATAGATACCAATTTGAGAAGTGAAAATGCTAGATAATCATGAAACAACCAGCTAAATATGATTATGTAATGGCAGATCAGTAGCTAGTAAACCAAGGAATCACACAAATAATACAGCAAATTAATCAAGTGTGATAAACAAACTATATGCAAAATACCAATTTTGAAATAAAAGAACCTGCAAATAAACCAGACGGTCCAAAAATTCTTTAGCAGTACCAAAAAATATACCAATTTGAACCAGAGGACTGCAAACCAATCAGAAGCCATTTTTCAGCATGTCGTTCAAACAAGCCAGGGACATCGCTCAAACGAGATGAGGATGTCGCTCGAACAAATTACAGATGTCGTTCGCGCGAGATGAGTTCTCATTTGAACGACTTCGTGCGACCTGCCAAAATTTCCCACTTTTCCAAAAATATTATAAAATATTGTCTAGTGAAAAAATTTCCACAAAAAAATTCCAGGAAGGGCCTGATGGATGCAAAATAGTAGGATTTTAACATAAAACGCAAAACTTATAAAAAATTAAAATTCGAGTTACATGTAAACATGGTACCGATGTGCTCAAACATGGACATGGAATGAATGGGTGTGAATCTAAAACAAATGAGTCACAATTCCAACACATTGAAATGATCAATAAGCTCTAATTGAGAGTGATAAATCATCAAACTTTATCATATCCATATGATAATTAAAGAGTGAGCTTAATGAACTAAACATACTACATGCACACAAATCCAGAATTTTGACGATTCTACAAATAATAGCATCAAATTGCAATGTTTCAACATTAAGATTAGTTGTGCAAACCCTTTTAAATTTATAATCCATCCAAACTCCCTCAATAATATCTTATTTTCTTTGGAATGAACTAAAAAAATTTGTCCCTTTTTCTTAGCATATTGCATTTTCTTTTGGGGCTCTTTTAAATGGTGGCTTTCACGACGAGTTAATTTTGAACTCTCGCAGCCCTTTCCCGTGAATCACTCGTCATTTTTTCAATTAGATCAATTCAAATCCTCATGATAAATGGTTATTATGTGCACACTTCTCCTTAAGTTTACTGACGCATAGATGACAAGATTGAAATAAGAACGCCTCACCAAATTCAAATATGCAAGAGAAGTCAAACATCCATATAAACTCGTGCATGTTGGCATATATACAAAGTCGAATCAAAATGCATATCAACTTCGAAACAACCCCATATAAACAATGGTTAAGATCATTCTAAGCATCGATAATAATGACCAAATGTCCTAGCCAGATGGATAATGAAACGATGGGGGGGGGGGGTCCAAGCACACCAATATGCCACATCAAACATGTAAACTCAAAAACAAAAAAATGAAAATGTTTTTGGCTTTTCAAACATATTTTGACCCAAAGAAAAGAAAAATCTTTTTGGATTTTCAAAAGTTTTCTCAAAAATAAAATATTTTTGGATTTTTCAAATAGGACTCAAATAACTGAAAACTATAATACAAAATGATAGACATTTCACTATACTAGCAATGAATATATCATGAAGCGAACTAGTATATGACAAACATGGAAACACTATTTAGCATGGGAAGAATCAAGTGCACCCAAACGAGAATCAAGAAGTTTAATTCCTAAAGCCACTAAATCCAATTTCCTAACCCAAGTAGGTGTAAAATGACGCATGGGGGTTTTGGGAATCGGGGCAGCTTTATTCCTAAACTTCCTAGGAGCTTGTCTAAGGTCGTAACAATAATGCCTAAGGTGACCTTTCCTACCATAAAATGTGAAAGTGTAGAGGTGGTGGGAATGATTACCTATATGTGGACCTTTTCTAACCATCCTAGTGTTTTTCACACGTGCGGGAGAAATGGGAACAACTCTCTCCTCAAAACCTATACCTCCCCTATCTCCCTTAATTTGGATGGTGCCTAGGATCTTATCTAACTTATCTGACCTATCCTCCAAATAAAACTTGACTCTAGATGAGTATATCAATCTCTCCTCCAACTCATGAATCCTAGACTCGAGCAAACGCCTAGACTCCTCAAAATCTAAAATTTCCTTTTTCAAGGAATCCATCAAACCATGGAGATTATCTCTCTCTTTATCCACATACTCTAGTTTCTCCATAAACTTCTTCTCTCGTGCCCTAAGATCCTCAATCAAATTATCATTATTTTCTATCGCACGCTCATTCAACTTAGATTGCAATTTTGAGTTAGCCTTCTTCACCTTCACCGTTTCGATATACAACTCATTAAACACATTTTGCAACTCTTTCACATCGACCTCCTCCTTGTCACTCTCTTCACCCTCACTAACAAGGGATTCACTCAAAACCTCCTCGGAAGTGTCATTCATATGAGTAGTATCGCCGTTGCTCACATGACATGCCATAAACGCAACGAAGTTACGCTCAATGGGGGAACTCTCTCCCTCTTCCGGTTCACTATCACTTAAGGTGGCATTATAGACAATGGATTGATTTGTTTCTTTCTTAAGTCTAGTGGAACACTCCTTGAACTTAGGATCATACCCCTCACACCCAAAAAAACGTATCCGACTCATCTCTCTTAGGCTTCTCAAACGTATCCTTAAAGGCGGGATCTACTTTGTTGTTCTTGAATTTTTCAAATTTCTTGGCATCTTTCGATTGCTTTTGAAACTTAATAAATTTTTTAAATTTCTTTGCCAACAAAGCAACATTTTCAAAATCGAAATCGAAATCGAAATTCGAAACTTTAATTTCCTCCTTTTGGGTTTTCAAAGCAATACCCTTTTCTTTCTTAGGCACTTTCTTGGAGGTAATCATGTCGATTTCATAGGTTTGTAAGTCACCTACAATCTCTTCTAGTTTTGTTGACTCTAACCAACCCAAGGAGGTTAAAATGGTCATTTTTGCATCAAACCTACTAGGCAACGACCTAAGGATTTTCTTAATGACACGGTTGTCGGGAATTTTCTCACCAAGGTTAAACGACGAGTTGACAATATTGGACAACCTAGCATAAAACTCAACAAAGGTCTCACTCTCTAACATCCTAATGGTCTCAAACTGTGTAGTGAGATTTCGAAGTTTTGACGCCCTAACTGTGCTAGTGCCCTCATGAATGAGTGCTAAAATATCCCAAGCCTCTTTTGATGTTTCACAAGTCATAATTATATTATATTCTTCCTGTGTGACATATAAAGAAATAACGTGCAATCCCTTAGAATTATATTGTGCAAGTCTTTGTTCAGTTTCGGTCCATGACTCAATAGGCTTTAAACTAGTGATCTCACCTACAATAGTGACAGGGGGTGTCCAACCTTTCTCAACTGCAAGCCAAACATGCTCATTAATAGATTTTAAACACATCTCATTCTCATCTTCCAATAAGTGTAATTAGTTCCATAAAAAACAGGAGTTCGAAAAAATTCATTATATCCAGAATTCATCTTTAAAAATACACGGGATCACAAAACAAATAAAAAATGTTTTCTAGCTCTGATACCAATTTGAAGAGTGCCCAATATGTGTGTGTTTTCTTTAAAACCAATTTTTATCAAAAAACTATCCAACTTTTAATTAAGCACCAAATCAAGTTGTGAAAACCCAATTCTTACATTAAACCAGTTTTATCTTGATTAATCCTAAACATGAATCTAGTGATTAAAGAAAGTAAAGTAAAGTAAAGAATACTCACAACGTCGGATGTACGAGGAAAAAACTCAAAACGGAAAAACAACCTCGGACGGCCCAAGCCAGATAATCACTATGAACAATGGTTTTACAAATACATATTAGACTTACACAAAGACTCGATCCCCACGGGTCTTGACGCTCCTTCTGATCTTCAACTGTTCTTCAATAATGCCCACACAGAAATTTCATCTTCCACGATACATGTCCACAACACACGCGTCCACATATGTCTCGGTGTCCACCGATATGGCTTTGATTCGTCTACGACGTCAAACAAGAAGTCCTTCTCTTTTCTTCACTGCAAAACCCTTTGCGTTCAATGTGTAAAACAAACAAATTTGGTGCAGCAAGATCACGTAAGCATATAAGAATGATAACTAGGATCTTTGCAAAATTCTAAGGATGTGTTTATGCTTTATAAACCTTACAAAACATGTGCAAGCAAGGTTCTGGTTCGTAAAACTATTTTCCAGAAAGCACGCCTACGAAATTATGATCACTACACCAAAACTGTCAATCTGGCACACGTGGACAAGGGGAATCTGGCACGGTTTTAAACTGTGGCAAAATTTGGCACAGTTTCTTACAATTCTGGCAGAGTTTTAAACTGTGCCAAAATCTGGCACGATTTTAAAATGTGCCAAAATCGTTCCAAATTAAAAATAAAAGACTTTTCATTCAGCTCACTCTCCCGCTCACTCTTCACCCAATTCCCCCTCCCGCTTTTCACCTAATCCTTGCTTTATCTTTGAAAGAAAAAAACGATTCAATCCTCCCTGTTGTCATTCTCTCTACATCGCTCGCTCTCTGCGCCGTTCATCACTCCCCGTCGTCGTTCATACCTCTCCGGCGCAATACTGGTAAAAATGATTCACTCTCTCTGCGCTCGCTCTCCCTCTAAGCCACTCGCTCTCTGCGTCGCTCTCTCTCTACGTCGTTCAAACCTCCCCATCGCCGTTCATACCTCTCCGGCGCAACACTGGTAAGAACTGATAGATCAAATCGTTTTCGATCAAATGATTTCTCAGAACCAAACCAAAACTCTGTAATCTGAGATGTATTTTCACCAAACCAACACAATGGGTTTTGGTTTGGTTTGGGTGAATACTTAGTTTATGAAATGTAACTAACTTTGCTATTTCGTTTATACTTTTATAAAAAGGTTGTATCCCAAACATGATAGGGCCTGTATATTTTATTTAAAGCCCTAGTACATTATATGCAGTTGTTTTTAATGTCCGCAATGCCTTACAGAACGCTTGAGGTTATTAATTCAATTTTCTTTATCTGTTTCTAAGCTTTTTGAGATTGTCAAAATAAGTTACGAGCTAATGAAAGACACAAAATTAACTAAAAGCTTCAAATAAATGTGCAAGTATGTTGGCAGTGTCTACTTTTGTCAAATGACTTAGAGTTCAGAAGCTTGATGCCAATGAGGACTCGTTTGGCAACTAAATTCCAAGGATTGGAATTGGAAGGCCTATTTCAAGTCCGTGGAATTAAAATTGGTCTTTCAATTCCATTTTTATGGTTTGGAATTCGGTTGCCAAACGGACCCTGAATTTCAAGTCTTAGTGGAAATCGTTTCCAAGATCTCTTGTGAATGTGTTTTTGTTTTGCCACATTAGCTCACACTTGCAACATCTCTTTTGACTTTTCTTGTTCTTTTTTATCTAGGCCTCCGAGGTGGTCTGTCAAATCGTTTCTAGTCAAACGATTTACACCAAATAATTTTTGGTTAAAATCTGAGATGTATTTTGTTGATATGTTGCTCAGTGCAATTTTAAGAAATTCGTCTCTTGCCAACGAGATATCAAATTATTAATTTATAGAGTGGGACATTGCTTTTGCTTGGATTTTTACACACAGAATTCTCTCGAATTCATTAAATTCGATCTATGATTTTAGATTTCAATGATCCCTCTCTCGCCCTACTTATCTTTTGGTGGGATTTGTGACTTCTGATGTGGTTTGTTTTGGTTTAATGGTCGATTTCTTCTTTTAAAGGATGATTGGGAGATGTGTGGTTGATTTTATCTTTGTTTTAGTGTTCTTGGGGGGTCGGAGGATGTGTCATTGGGGTATTGTTTGTTAAGGATTGTTTGATGCTTTTTTGAAAGATTTCTTCGAGATTATTTGTTTGGCAAGGTGAGTTTGTTTATCTTTAGTTATTTCTGATTCTCATGTGATTTTTTAAGATGCGGTTTATTTTTTATTGTGGGAGTTTTTTTTATCCATTGGTGTAGAAAGTTGTTCCTCTATTGGCTTGCTAATGAGACAACAAGTCTTAGTGTATTTTACTCCATGTTTGCGTCTTTGATAGTTTTTCAGATTCTCGTGAAAATGTCTCTAAAGTAATTCGAGTAGGATAACAACAGTTCTAGTTCGAGCTACGTGTAAAAAAAATTGTTTGATATTTGTTCCAACCTTGAATTCTTGATGAGTTCAGTATTAAATTGGGGTTTAGAATTTTCGGTCCATTTTTTTAATAAAAGGGACATGTTATCAATTTCACACACGTGTGTGTATAATCATATATGGGTACTATAATATTAAAGAGTTTGATCCAGTGCTGGGTGGGAATTGAATGAAGGTATTGGGGAGGTTTGGAGATCAAAAGGTCAACATAGGTTGCCAGTGATTTGTTTAGTTTTGTTTTACAAAGGTTCAACTCAGGCCAGTCCCATCCAATCTTAATCAAGTTAATACAGGTAACTATTATTTAGTACCCATTTATTAACCTTTTAAAATGCAATGAATTATTTATACTCAGCATTTATATTTTGTCTTTTTCATTCTAAATCTCATCATTCCTTTTAAACTTTGAAAATCACTTCATGGCTTACTTTAGAGCTTATTTAGTTAAATTGGTGGAAGGGATTGTTGGTGGTTTGGTTTTAAAATTTGTTGTTAATGTTGAGTTTATTTTAAATGTTAAAAAATGTTGGATTTAACAAAAATACAAATGAAACTATGCCAAAATTTTCTAAAATCAATAAATGTTATAAATTGATTAAAAACATATCGTTAGAGGATGAAAACCCAAACCAGCCCCCAAACGACCCCGTAGGAGGCACGAAAACCACGCACGGGACCAATGTAACTTGTACGAACTGACTGTGTAGTCCCGGGTCTCTCGATTTGAGAATACGACATTAATTTGCAAAAATCAACACTTAAAATTAAAAACATGCCGTTAAAGGATGAAAATCCAAACCAGCCCCCAAACGACACCGTAGGAGGCACGAACAACTCGCACGGGACCAATGTAACTTGTAGGAACTGATCGCGTAGTCCCGAGTCTCCCGGTTTGAAAGTATGACAATAATTTGCCAAAATCACACTTCGAGTTAAAAACATGCCGTTAAAGGTTGAAAACCCAAACCGGCCCCCAAATGACCCCGTAGGAGGCACGGACACCTCGCACGAGACCAATGTAACTTGTTGGAATAGACCGCGTAGTCCCGGGTCTCTCGATATGAGAGTATGATGATAATTTACCAAAATCAGCGCTTAGACTTAAAAACATGTCGTTAAAGGGTGGAAACCGAAACCAGTTCCCAAACGACCCCTAGGAGGCACGAACACCTCGCACGGGACCCATGTAACTTCTAGGAACTGACCGCGTAGTCCCGGGTCTCTCGATTTGAGAGTTTGACGATAATTTGGCAAAATCACACTTAAAGTTAAAAACATGTCGTTAAAGGGTGAAAATCCAAGCGACCCCGTAGGAGGCACGAAAACTTCGTACGGGACCAATGTAACTTGTAGGAACTGACCGCGTAGTCCCGAATCTCTCGGTTTTAGAGTATGACGATAATTTGCCAAAATCAACAGTTAGAGTTAAAAACATGTCGTTAAAGGGTGAAAACCCAAAACAGCCCCCAAACGACCCCGTAGGAGGCACGAACACCTCGCACGGGACCAATGTAACTTATAGGAACTGATCGCGTAGTCCCGGGTCTCCCGGTTTGAGAGTATGACGATAATTTGCCAAAATCACACTTAGAGTTAAAAACATGCACGGACACCTCGCACAGGACCAATGTAACTTGTAGGAACAGACCGCGTAGTCTAAGGTCTCTCGATATGAGAGTATGACGATAATATACCAAAATCAGCACTTAGACTTAAAAACATGTCGTTAAAGAGTGGAAACCCAAACCAGCTCCCAAACGACCCCGTAGGAGGGACAAAAACCTCGCACGGGACCAATGTAACTTGTACAAACTGACCGTGTAGTCCCGGGTCTCTCGGTTTAAGAATACGACGTTAATTTGCAAAAATCAACACTTAGAATTAAAAACACATCGTTAAAGGGTGAAAACCCAATCCAGTCCCCAAACGACCCCGTAGGAGGAACAAACACCTCGCACGGGACCAATGTAACTTGTACGAACTGACCGCGTAGTCTCGGGTCTCCCGGTTTGAGAATACGTCGTTAATTTTCCAAAATCAACACTAAGAGTTAAAAACAAGCCTTTAAAGGGTGAAAAAGAAAACCATCCCCCAATCGACCCCGTAGGAGGTACGAACACATCGTACGGGACCAATGTAACTTGTAGGAACTGACCGCGTAGTCCCGGGTCTCCCGGTTTGAGAATATGACATTAATTTGCTAATATCAACACTTAGAGTTAAAATTATGCCGTTAATGGGTGAAAACCCAAACGAGCCCCGAAACGACTCTGTAGGAGGCACGAAAACCGCGCACGACACCCATGTAACTTGTAGGAACTGATCGCGTAGTCCCGGGTCTCCCGGTTTAAGAGTATGACAATAATTTGCCAAAATCACACTTTTAAAAACATGCCGTTAAAGGGTGGAAACCTAAACCATCCCCCAAATGACCCCGTAGGAGGCGCATACACCTCGTACGGGACCCATGTAACTTGTAGGAACTGACCGCGTAGTCCCGGGTCTCCCGTTTTGAGAGTATGATGATAATTTGCAAAAATCAACACTTAGACTTAAAAACATGCCATTAAAGGGTGGAAACATAAACTAGCCCCCAAACGACCACGTAGGAGGCACAAACACCTCGCACGGGACCCATGTAACTTGTAGGAACTGACCGCGTAGTCCCTCGTCTCTCGGTTTGAGACTATGGAGATAATTTGCCAAAATCACACTTAGAGTTAAAAACATGCCGTTAAAGGGTGAAAACCCAAACTAGCCCCCAAACGACCCCGTCGGAGGCACGAACACCTCGCACGGGTCCCATGTAACTTGTAGGAACTGACCGTGTAGTCCCGGGTTTCTCGATTTGAGAGTATGATAATAATTTGCCAAAATCAACACTTAGAGTTAAAAACATGTCGTTAAAGGGTGAAAACCCAAACCAGCCCCCAAACGACCCCGTAGAAGGCACGAACACATCGCACGGGACCCATGTAACTCGTAGGAACTGACCGCGTAGTCCCGGGTCTCCCGGTTTGAGAGTATGACGATAATTTTCCAAAATCACACTTAGAGTTAAAAACAAGACGTTAAAGGGTAAAAACCCAAACCAGCCCCCAAACGAACCCGTATGAGGCATGGACACCTCGCACGGGACCAATGTAACTCGTAGGAACTGACCACGTAGTCCCGGGTCTCCCGGTTTGAGAGTATGACGATAATTTTTAAAAATCACACTTAGAGTTAAAAATATGCCGTTAAAGGGTGAAAACCCAAACCATCCCCCAAACGACCTCGAATGAGGCACGATCACTTCGCACGGGACCAATGTAACCTGTAGGAACTGACCACGTAGTCCCGGATCTCCCAGTTTGAAAGCATGACGATAAATTGCAAAAATGACACTTAGAATTAAAAATAAGCCGTTAAAGGGTGGAAACCTAAACCAGCCCCCAATTGACCCCGTAGGAGGCACAAACACCGCACATGGGACCCATGTAACTTGTAGGAACTGACCACGTAGTCCCGGGTCTCCCGATTTGAGAGTATGACGTTAATTTGCAAAAATCAGCACTTAGACTTAAAAATATTCCATTAAAGGGTGGAAACCCAAACCGGCCCCCAAACGACCCCGTAGGAGGCACAAACACCTCGCACGGGACCCATGTAACTCGTAGGAACTGATCGTGTAGTCCCTGGTCTCTCGGTTTGAGAGTATGACGATAATTTGCCAAAATCACACTTAGAGTTAAAAAAATGTCGTTAAAGGGTGGAAACCCAAACCAGTGCTGAAACGACCCCGTAGGAGGCACGAACACCTCGCACTGGACCAATGTAACTTGTAGGAACTGACCACGTAGTCCTGGGTCACTCGGTTTGAGAGTATGACGATAATTTGCCAAAATCAACACTTAGACTTAAAAACATGCCGTTAAAGTATGAAAACCCAATCCAGCCCCAAACGACCCCGTAGGAGGCACGAACACCTCGCACGGGACCCATGTAACTTGTAGGAACTGACCGCGTAGTCCCAGGTCTCTCGATTTGAGAGTATGGCGATAATTTTCCAAAATCAACACTTGGAGTTAAAAACATGCCGTTAAAGGGTGAAAACCCAAACCAGCCCTCAAACGACCCCGTCGGAGGCACGAACAACTCGCACGACACCCATGTAACTCATAGAACTGAACGCGTAGTCCCGGGTCTCCCGGTTTGAGAGTATGACGATAGTTTGCCAAAATCACACTTAGAGATAAAAACATGCCGTAAAGGGTGAAAACCCAGACCAGCCCCCAATCGACCCCGTAGGAGGCACGAACACCTCGCACGGGACCAATGTAACTTGTAGGAACTGACCGCGTAGTCTCGGGTCTCTCGGTTTGAGAGTATGGCGTTAATTTGCCAAAATTAACACTTAGAGTTAAAACATTCGGTTAAAGGGTGAAAACCCAAACCAGCCTCCAAACGACCACATAGGAGGCACGAACACATCGCACGGGACCCATGTAACTCGTAGGAGCTGATCGCGTAGTCTCGGGTCTCTCGGTTTGAGAGTATGACGATAATTTGGAAAATCACACTTAGAGTTAAAAACATGTCGCTAGAGGGTGAAAACTCAAACCAGCCCCCAAACGACCCCGTAGGAGGCACGAACACCTCACACGGGATCCATATAACTCGTAGAACTGAAGGCGTAGTCCCAGGTCTCCCGATTTGAGAGTACGATGATTATTTGCCAAAATCACACTTAGAGTTAAAAACATGCCGCTAAAGGTGAAAACCCAAACTAGCCCCCGAACGACCCCGTATGAGGCAGGAACACCTCGCACGGGACCAATGTAACTCGTAGGAACTGACCGCGTAGTCCCGGGTCTCTCGGTTTAAGACTATGATGATAATTTGCAAAAATCAACAATTAGACTTAAAAACATGCTGTTAAAGGATGAAAATCCAAACCAGCCCCCAAACGACCTCGTAGGAGGCACGAACACCTCGCACGGGACCAATGTAACTTGTAGGAACTGATCACGTAGTTCCGAGTCTCCTGGTTCGAAAGTATGATGATAATTTTCCAAAATCACACTTAGAGTTAAAAACATGCCGTTAAAGGTTGAAAACCCAAACCGGCCCCCAAATGACCCCGTAGGAGGCACGAACACCTCGCACGGGACCAATATAACTTATAGGAACAGACCGCGTAGTCCCGGGTCTCTCGATATGAGAGTATGATGATAATTTACCAAAATCAGCACTTAGACTTAAAAACATGTCGTTAAAGGGTGGAAACCCAAACTAGCTCCCAAACGACCCCGTAGGAAGTACGAACACCTCGCACGGACCCATGTAACTTCTTGGAACTGACCGCGTAGTCCCGGGTCTCTCGATTTGAGAGTTTGACGATAATTTTGCAAAATCACACTTAAAGTTAAAAACATGCAGTTAAAGGGTGAAAACCCAAACCAACCCCCAAACGACCCCGTAGGAGGCATGAACACTTCGCACGGGACCAATGTAACTTGTAGGAATTGACCGCGTAGTCCCGAATCTCTCGATTTTAGAGTATGACGATAATTTGCCAAGATCAACACTTAGAGTTAAAAACATGTCGTTAAAGGGTGAAAACCCAAACCAGCCCCCAAATGACCCCGTAGAAGGCACGAACACATCGCACGGGACCCATGTAACTCGTAGGAACTGACCGCGTAGTCCCGGGTCTCCCGGTTTGAGAGTATGACAATAATTTGCCAAAATCACACTTAGAGTTAAAAACATGCCGTTAAAGGGTGAAAACCCAAACCAGCCCCCAAACGAACCCATATGAGGCATGGACACCTCGCACGGGACCAATGTAACTCGTAGGAACTGACCACGTAGTCCCGGGTCTCCCGGTTTGAGAGTATGAAGATAATTTTCAAAAATCACAGTTAGAGTTAAAAATATGCCGTTAAAGGGTGAAAACCCAAACCATCCCCCAAACGACCTCGAAGGAGGCACGATCACTTCGCACGGGACCAATGTAACTCGTAGGAACTGACCACGTAGTCCTGGATCTCCCAGTTTGAAAGCATGACGATAAATTGCAAAAATGACACTTAGAATTAAAAATAAGTCGTTAAAGGGTGAATACCTAAACCAGCCCCCAATTGACCCCGTAGGAGGCACGAACACCTCGCATGGGACCCATGTAACTTGTAGGAACTGACCGCGTAGTCCCGGGTCTCCCGGTTTGAGAGTATGATGTGAATTTGCAAAAATCAACACTTAGACTTAAAAATATGCCATTAAAGGGTGGAAACCCAAACCAGCCCCCAAACGACCCCGTAGGAGGCACAAACACCTCGCACGAGACCCATGTAACTCGTAGGAACTGATCGCGTAGTCCCTGGTCTCTCGGTTTGAGAGTATGACGATAATTTTGCCAAAATCACACTTAGAGTTAAAAACATGTCGTTAAAGGGTGGAAACCCAAACCAGCGCCGAAATGACCCCGTAGGAGGCACGAACACCTCGCACTGGACCAATGTAACTTCTAGGAACTGACCGCGTAGTCCTGGGTCTCTCGGTTTGAGAGTATGACGATAATTTGCTAAAATCAACACTTAGACTTAAAAACATGCCATTAAAGTATGAAAACCCAAACCAGCCCCCAAACGACCTCATAGGAGGCACGAACACCTCGCACGAGACCCATATAACTTGTAAGAACTGACCGCGTAGTCCCAAGTCTCTTGATTTGAGAGTATGGCGATAATTTTCCAAAATCAACACTTGGAGTTAAAAACGTGCCGTTAAAGGGTGAAAACCCAAACCAGCCCTCAAACGACCCCGTCGGAGGCACGAACAACTCGCACGGGACCCATGTAACTCATAGAACTGAACGCGTAGTCCCGGGTCTCCAGGTTTGAGAGTATGATGATAGTTTGCCAAAATCACACTTAGAGATAAAAACATGCCGCTAAAGGGTGAAAACCCAGACCAGCCCCCAATCGACCCCGTAGGAGGCACGGACACCTCGCACGGGACCAATGTAACTTGTAGGAACTGACCGCGTAGTCCCGGGTCTCTCGGTATGAGAGTATGACGTTAATTTGCCAAAATTAACACTTAGAGTTAAAAACATTCGGTTAAAGGGTGAAAACCCAGACCCGCCTCCAAACGACCCCATAGGAGGTTGGAACACATCGCACGGGACCCATGTAACTTGTAGGAACTGATCGCGTAGTCTTGGGTCTCCCGGTTTAAGAGTATGATGATAATTTTCCAAAATCTCACTTTTAAAGACATGTCGTTAAAGGGTGGAAACCTAAACCAGCCCCCAATTGACCCCGTAGGAGGAACGAACACCTCGGATGGGACCCATGTAACTTGAAGGAACTGACCGCGTAGTCCCGGGTCTCCCGGTTTGAGAGTATGACGTTAATTTGCAAAAATCAACACTTAGACTTAAAAATATGCCATTAAAGGGTGGAAACCCAAACCAGCACCCAAACGACCCCGTAGGAGGAACAAACACCTCGCACGGGACCCATGTAACTCGTAGGAACTGATCGCGTAGTCCCTGGTCTCTCGGTTTGAGAGTATGACGATAATTTACCAAAATCACACTTAGAGTTAAAAACATGTCGTTAAAGGGTGAAAACCCAAACTAGCCCCCAAATGACTCCGTAGGAGGCACGAACACCTCGCACGGGACCCATGTAACTTGTAGGAACTGACCGCATAGTCCCTGGTCTCTCGGTTTGAGAATATGACGATAATTTTCAAAAATCACACTTAGAGTTAAAAAGATGCCGTTAAAGGGTGAAAACCCAAACCATACCCCAAACAACCTCGAAGGAGGCACACTCACTTCGCATGGGACCAATGTAACCTGTAGGAACTGACCACTTAGTCCCGGGTCTCCCAGTATGAAAGTATGACGATAAATTGCAAAAATCACACTTAGAATTAAAAATAAGCCGTTAAAGGGTGAAAACCCAAACCAGCCCCCAAACGACCCCGTAGAAGGCACGATCACCTCGTACGGGACCAGTGTAATTTTTAGGAACTGACCACGTAGTCCCGGGTCTCCCGGTTTGAGAATACGACATTAATTTGCCAAAATCAACACTTAGAGTTAAAAACATGCCTTTAAAGAGTGCAAAACCCAAACCAGCCCCCAATAGACCCCGTAGGAGGCACGAACACCTCGCACGGGACCCATGTAACTTGTTGGAATTGATCGCGTAGTCTCGAATGTCCCGGTTTGAGAGTATGACGATAATTTGCAAAAATTAACACTTAGACTTAAAAATATGTCATTAAAGGATGGAAATCCAAACCAGCACCCAAACGACCCCGTAGGAGGGACGAACACATCGCATGGGGTCCATGTAACTCGTAAGAACTGACCGCGTAGTCCCGGGTCTCCCTGTTTGAGAGTATGATGATAATTTGTCAAAATCACACTTAGAGTTAAAAACATGCCGTTAAAGGATGAAAATCCAAATCAGCCCCCAAACGACCTCGTCGGAGGCACGAACACTTCGTACGGGACCAATGTAACTTGTTGGAACTGACCGGGTAGTCCTGGGTCTCACGGTTTTAGAGTATGATGATAATTTGCAAAAAATCAATACTTAGACTTAAAAACATGTCGTTAAAGGATGAAAACCCAAACCAGCCCTCAAACAACCTCGTAGGAGTCACGAACACTTCGCACGGGACCAATGTAACTTGTAGGAAGTGACCGCGTAGTCCCGGGTCTCACGGTTTGAGAGTATGACGATAATTTTCAAAAATCAACACTTAGACTTAAAAATATGCCGCTAAAGGATGAAAACCCAAACCAGCCCCCAAACGACCCCGTAGGAGGCACGAACACCTCGTACGGGACCAATGTAACTTGTAGGAACCTACCGCGTAGTCCCGGCTCTCCCCGTTTGAGACTATGACGATAATTTGTCAAAATCACACTTAGAGTTAAAAACATGCCGTTAACGGTTGAAAACCCAAATCGGCACCCAAACGACCCTCTAGGAGGCACGAACACGTTGCACAGGACCAATGTAACTTGTAGGAACTGACCGCATAGTCCCGGGTCTCTCGATATGAGAGTATGACGATAATTTATCAAAATCAACAGTTTGATTTAACAACATGCCGTTAAAGGGTGGAAACCCAAACCAGCCCCAAATGACCCCGTAGGAGGCACGAACACCTCGCACGAGACCCATGTAACTTGTAGAAACTGACCGCGTAGTCCCGGGTCTCTCAGTTTGAGAGTTTGATGATAATTTGGAAAAATCACACTTAGAGTTAAAAACATGTCATTAAAGGGTGAAAATCCAAACCATCCCCCAAACGGCCCCGTAGGACGCATGAACACCTCTCACGGGTCCCATGTAACTTGTTGGAACTGACCGCGTAGTTCCGAGTCTCTCGGTTTGAGAGTATGATGATAATTTTCCAAAATCAACACTTAGAGTTAAAAACATGTCGTTAAAGGGTGAAAACTCAAACCAACCCCCAAACGACCCCGTAGGAGGCACGAACACATCGCACGGGACCCATGTAAATCGTAGGAACTGACCACGTAGTCCCGGGTCTCCCAGTTTGAGAGTATAACGATAATTTGCCAAAATCACATTTAGAGTTAAAAACATGTCGCTAAAGGGTGAAAACCCAAACCAGCCCCCAAACGACCCCGTAGGAGGCACAAACACCTCGCACGGGACCCATGTAACTTGTAGGAACTGACCGCGTAGTCTCTGGTCTCTCGGTTTGAGAGTATGATGATAATTTGTCAAAATCACACTTAGAGTTAAAAACATGCCGCTAAAGGGTGAAAACTCAAACCAGCCCCCAAACGACCCCGTATGAGGCACGAACACCTCGCACAGGACCAATGTAACTCGTAGGAACTGACCACGTAGTCCCGGGTCTCCCGGTTTGAGAGTATGACGATAATTTTCAAAAATCACACTTAGAGTTAAAAACATGCCGTTAAAGGGTGAAAACCCAAACCATCCCCCAAATGACCTCGAAGGAGGCACGATCACTTCGCACGGGACCAATGTAACTTGTATGAACTGACCACGTAGTCCCGGGTCTCCCGGTTTGAGAGTATGATGATAATTTGCAAAAATCACACTTAGAATTAAAAATAACCCGTTAAAGGGTGAAAACCCAAACCAACCCCCAAACGACCCCGTATGAGTCACGAACACCTCGTACGGGACCAATGTAACTCGTAGGAACTGACCGCGTAGTCCCGAGTCTCTCGGTTTGAGAGTATGACGATAATTTCCAAAAGTCAACACTTAGACTTAAAAACATCCCGTTAAAGGATGAAAATCCAAACCAGCCCCCAAACGACCCCGTAGGAGGCACGAACACCTCGCACGGGACCAATGTAACTTGTAGGAACTAACCGCGTAGTCCCGGGTCTCTCGATTTGAGAGTTTGATGATAATTTGGTAAAATCACACTTAAAGTTAAAAACAAGTTGTTCAAGGGTGAAAATCCAAACCAGCCCCCAAACGACCCCGTAGGAGGCACGAACACCTCGCACGGGACCCATGTAACTTGAAGGAACTGATCACGTAGTCCCGAATCTCTCGGTTTTAGAGTATGACGATAATTTGCCAAAATCAACACTTAGAGTTAAAAACATGCCGTTAAAGGGTGAAAAAACAAACCAGCCCCCAAACGACCCCGTAGGAGGGAAGAACACATCGGATGGGACCCATGTAATTCGTAGGAACGGACCGCGTAGTCCCGAATCTCCCGGTTTGAGAGTATAACAATAATTTGCCAAAATCACACTTAGAGTTAAAAACATGCCTTTAAAGGGTGAAAACCCAAACCAGCCCCAAACGTTCTCGTATGAGGCATGAACACTTCGCACGGGACCAATGTAACTTGTAGGAACTAGCCGTGTAGTCCCGGGTCTAACGATTTGAGAGTATGACGATAATTTGAAAAAATCAACATTTAGACTTAAAAACATGCTACTAAAGGATGAAAATCCAAACCAGCCCCCAAACGATCCCGTAGGAGGCACGAACACCTCGCACGGGACAAATGTAACTTCTAGGAACTGACCGCGTAGTCCCGGGTCTCCCAGTTTGAGAGTATGACGATAATTTGCCAAAATCACACCTAGAGTTAAAAACATGCCGTTAAAGGGTGAAAACCCAAACGACCTCGTAGGAGGGATGAACACATCGCATGGGACCCATGTAACTCGTAAGAACTGACCGCGTAGTCCTGGGTCTCCCGATTTGAGTGTATGATGGTAATTTGCCAAAATCACACTTAGAGTTAAAAACATGTCGTTAAAGGATAAAAATCCAAACCAACCCCCAAACGATCTCGTAGGAGGCACGAACACTTCGCACGGGACCAATGTAACTTGTAGGAACTGACCGCGTAGTCCCGGGTCTCACAGTTTGAGAGTATGACGATAATTTGCAAAAATCAACACTTAGACTTAAAAACATGCTGCTAAAGGATGAAAACCCAAACCAGCCCCCAAACGACCCCGTAGGAGGCACGAACACCTCGCACGGGACCAATGTAACTTGTAGGAACCTTCCGCGTTGTCCCGGGTCTCCCGGTTTGAGAGTATGATGATAATTTGTCAAAATCACACTTAGAGTTAAAAACATGCCATTAACGGTTGAAAACCCAAATCGGCCCCCAAACGACCACCCAGGAAGCACGAACACCTTGCACAGGACCAATGTAACTTTTAGGAACTGACCGCGTAGCCCCGGGTCTCTCAATATGAGAGTATGACGATAATTTATCAAAATCAACACTTAGACTTAAAAACATGCCGTTAAATGGTGGAAACCCAAACCAGCCCCAAACGACCCCGTAGGAGGCACGAACACCTCGCACGGGACCAATGTAACTTATAGGAACTGATCGCGTAGTCCCGGGTCTCCCGGTTTGAGAGTATGACGATAATTTGCCAAAATCACACTTAGAGTTAAAAACATGCACGGACACCTCGCACAGGACCAATGTAACTTGTAGGAACCGACCGCGTAGTCCAGGGTCTCTCGATATGAGAGTCTGACGATAATATACCAAAATCAGCACTTAGACTTAAAAACATGTCGTTAAAGAGTGGAAACCCAAACCAGCTCCCAAACGACCCCGTAGGAGGCACAAAAACCTCGCACGGGACCAATGTAACTTGTACAAACTGACCGTGTAGTCCCGGGTCTCTCGGTTTAAGAATACGACGTTAATTTGCAAAAATCAACACTTAGAATTAAAAACACATCGTTAAAGGGTGAAAACCCAATCCAGTCCCCAAACGACCCCGTAGGAGGAACAAACACCTCGCACGGGACCAATGTAACTTGTACGAACTGACCGCGTAGTCTCGGGTCTCCCGGTTTGAGAATACGTCGTTAATTTGCCAAAATCAACACTTAGAGTTAAAAACAAGCCTTTAAAGGGTGAAAAAGAAAACCATCCCCCAATCGACCCCGTAGGAGGTATGAACACATCGTACGGGACCAATGTAACTTGTAGGAACTGACCGCGTAGTCCCGGGTCTCCCGGTTTGAGAATACGACATTAATTTGCTAATATCAACACTTAGAGTTAAAATTATGCCGTTAATGGGTGAAAACCCAAACCAGCCCCGAAACGAGTCTGTAGGAGGCACGAAAACCGTGCACGACACCCATGTAACTTGTAGGAACTGATCGCGTAGTCCCGGGTCTCCCGGTTTAAGAGTATGACAATAATTTGCCAAAATCACACTTTTAAAAACATGTCGTTAAAGGGTGGAAACCTAAACCATCCCCCAAATGACCCCGTAGGAGGCACGAACACCTCGTACGGGACCCATGTAACTTGTAGGAACTGACCGCGTAGTCCCGGGTCTCCCGTTTTGAGAGTATGATGATAATTTGCAAAAATCAACACTTAGACTTAAAAACATGCCATTAAAGGGTGGAAACCCAAACCAGCCCCCAAACGACCCCGTAGGAGGCACAAACACCTCGCACGGGACCCATGTAACTTGTAGGAACTGACCGCGTAGTCCCTCGTCTCTCGGTTTGAGACTATGGAGATAATTTGCCAAAATCACACTTAGAGTTAAAAACATGCCGTTAAAGGGTGAAAACCCAAACTAGCCCCCAAGCGACCCCGTAGGAGGCACGAACACCTCGCACGGGACCCATGTAACTTGTAGGAACTGACCGTGTAGTCCCGGGTCTCTCGATTTGAGAGTATGATAATAATTTGCCAAAATCAACACTTAGAGTTAAAAACATGTCGTTAAAGGGTGAAAACCCAAACCAGCCCCCAAACGACCCCGTAGAAGGCACGAACACATCGCCCGGGACCCATGTAACTCGTAGGAACTGACCGCGTAGTCCCGGGTCTCCCGGTTTGAGAGTATGACGATAATTTTCCAAAATCACACTTAGAGTTAAAAACAAGACGTTAAAGGGTAAAAACCCAAACCAGCCCCCAAACGAACCCGTATGAGGCATGGACACCTCGCACGGGACCAATGTAACTCGTAGGAACTGACCACGTAGTCCCGGGTCTCTCGGTTTGAGAGTATGACGATAATTTTTAAAAATCACACTTAGAGTTAAAAATATGTCGTTAAAGGGTGAAAACCCAAACCATCCCCCAAACGACCTCGAAGGAGGCACGATCAATTCGCACGGGACCAATGTAACCTGTAGGAACTGACCACGTAGTCCCGGATCTCCCAGTTTGAAAGCATGACGATAAATTGCAAAAATGACACTTAGAATTAAAAATAAGCCGTTAAAGGGTGGAAACCTAAACCAGCCCCCAATTGACCCCGTAGGAGGCACGAACACCTCACATGGGACCCATGTAACTTGTAGGAACTGACCGCGTAGTCCCGGGTCTCCCGATTTGAGAGTATGACGTTAATTTGCAAAAATCAACACTTAGACTTAAAAATATTCCATTAAAGGGTGGAAACCCAAACCGGCCCCCAAACGACCCCGTAGGAGGCACAAACACCTCGCACGGGACCCATGTAACTCGTAGGAACTGATCGCGTAGTCCCTGGTCTCTCGGTTTGAGAGTATGATGATAATTTGCCAAAATCACACTTAGAGTTAAAAAAATGTCGTTAAAGGGTGGAAACCCAAACCAGCGCGGAAACGACCCCATAGGAGGCACGAACACCTCGCACTGGACCAATGTAACTTGTAGGAACTGACCACGTAGTCCTGGGTCTCTCGGTTTGAGAGTATGACGATAATTTGCCAAAATCAACACTTAGACTTAAAAACATGCCGTTAAAGTATGAAAACCAAAACCAGCCCCAAACGACCCCGTAGGAGGCACGAACACCTCGTACGGGACCCATGTAACTTGTAGGAACTGACCGCGTAGTCCCAGGTCTCTCGATTTGAGAGTATGGTGATAATTTTCCAAAATCAACACTTGGAGTTAAAAACATGCCGTTAAAGGGTGAAAACCCAAACCAGCCCTCAAACGACCCCGTCGGAGGCACGAACAACTCGCACGACACCCATGTAACTCATAGAACTGAACGCGTAGTCCCGGGTCTCCCGGTTTGAGAGTATGACGATAGTTTGTCAAAATCACACTTAGAGATAAAAACATGCCGTAAAGGGTGAAAACCCAGACCAGCCCCCAATCGACCCCGTAGGAGGCACGAACACCTCGCACGGGACCAATGTAACTTGTAGGAACTGACCGCGTAGTCTCGGGTCTCTCGGTTTGAGAGTATGGCGTTAATTTGCCAAAATTAACACTTAGAGTTAAAACATTCGGTTAAAGGGTGAAAACCCAAACCAGCCTCCAAACGACCACATAGGAGGCACGAACACATCGCACGGGACCCATGTAACTCGTAGGAGCTGATCGCGTAGTCTCGGGTCTCTCGGTTTGAGAGTATGACGATAATTTGGAAAATCACACTTAGAGTTAAAAACATGTCGCTAGAGGGTGAAAACTCAAACCAGCCCCCAAACGACCCCGTAGGAGGCACGAACACCTCACACGGGATCCATATAACTCGTAGAACTGAAGGCATAGTCCCAGGTCTCCCGATTTGAGAGTACGATGATTATTTACCAAAATCACACTTAGAGTTAAAAACATGCCGCTAAAGGTGAAAACCCAAACTAGCCCCCGAACGACCCCGTATGAGGCAGGAACACCTTGCACGGGACCAATGTAACTCGTAGGAACTGACCGCGTAGTCCCGGGTCTCTCGGTTTAAGAGTATGACGATAATTTGCAAAAATCAACAATTAGACTTAAAAGCATGCTGTTAAAGGATGAAAATCCAAACCAGCCCCCAAACGACCTCGTAGGAGGCACGAACACCTCGCACGGGACCAATGTAACTTGTAGGAACTGATCACGTAGTTTCGAGTCTCCTGGTTCGAAAGTATGACGATAATTTTCCAAAATCACACTTAAAGTTAAAAACATGCCGTTAAAGGTTGAAAACCCAAACCGGCCCCCAAATGACCCCGTAGGAGGCACGAACACCTCGCACGGGACCAACATAACTTATAGGAACAGATCGCGTAGTCCCGGGTCTCTCGATATGAGAGTATGATGATAATTTACCAAAATCAGCACTTAGACTTAAAAACATGTCGTTAAAGGGTGGAAACCCAAACTAGCTCCCAAACGACCCCGTAGGAAGTACGAACACCTCGCACGGACCCATGTAACATCTTGGAACTGACCGCGTAGTCCCGGGTCTCTCGATTTGAGAGTTTGACGATAATTTTGCAAAATCACACTTAAAGTTAAAAACATGCAGTTAAAGGGTGAAAATCCAAACCAGCCCCCAAACGACCCCGTAGGAGGCACGAACACCTCGTACGGGACCCATGTAACTTGAAGGAACTGATCACGTAGTCCCGAATCTCTCGGTTTTAGAGTATGACGATAATTTGCCAAAATCAACACTTAGAGTTAAAAACATGTCGTTAAAGGGTGAAAAAACAAACCAGCCCCCAAACGACCCCGTAGGAGGGAAGAACACATCGGATGGGACCCATGTAATTCGTAGGAACGGACCGCGTAGTCCCGAATCTCCCGGTTTGAGAGTATAACAATAATTTGCCAAAATCACACTTAGAGTTAAAAACATGCCGTTAAAGGGTGAAAACCCAAACCAGCCCCAAACGTTCTCGTATGAGGCATGAACACTTCGCACGGGACCAATGTAACTTGTAGGAACTAGCCGTGTAGTCCCGGGTCTAACGGTTTGAGAGTATGACGATAATTTGAAAAAATCAACATTTAGACTTAAAAACATGCTGCTAAAGGATGAAAATCCAAACCAGCCCCCAAACGACCCCGTAGGAGGCACGAACACCTCGCACGGGACAAATGTAACTTCTAGGAACTGACCGCGTAGTCCCGGGTCTCCCAGTTTGAGAGTATGATGATAATTTGCCAAAATCACACCTAGAGTTAAAAACATGCCGTTAAAGGGTGAAAACCCAAACGACCTCGTAGGAGGGATGAACACATCGCATGGGACCCATGTAACTCGTAAGAACTGACCGCGTAGTCCTGGGTCTCCCGATTTGAGTGTATGATGGTAATTTTCCAAAATCACACTTAGAGTTAAAAACATGTCGTTAAAGGATAAAAATCCAAACCAACCCCCAAACGATCTCGTAGGAGGCACGAACACTTCGCACGGGACCAATGTAACTTGTAGGAACTGACCGCGTAGTCCCGGGTCTCACGGTTTGAGAGTATGACGATAATTTGCAAAAATCAACACTTAGACTTAAAAACATGCTGCTAAAGGATGAAAACCCAAACCAGCCCCCAAACGACCCCGTAGGAGGCACGAACACCTCGCACGGGACCAATGTAACTTGTAGGAAACTTCCGCGTAGTCCCGGGTCTCCCGGTTTGAGAGTATGATGATAATTTGTCAAAATCACACTTAGAGTTAAAAACATGCCATTAACGGTTGAAAACCCAAATCGGCCCCCAAACGACCACCCAGGAAGCACGAACACCTTGCACAGGACCAATGTAACTTTTAGGAACTGATCGCGTAGCCCCGGGTCTCGCAATATGAGAGTATGACGATAATTTATCAAAATCAACACTTAGACTTAAAAACATGCCGTTAAATGGTGGAAACCCAAACCAGCCCCAAACGACCCCGTAGGAGGCACGAACACCTCGCACGGGACCAATGTAACTTATAGGAACTGATCGCGTAGTCCCGGGTCTCCCGGTTTGAGAGTATGACGATAATTTGCCAAAATCACACTTAGAGTTAAAAACATGCACGGACACCTCGCACAGGACCAATGTAACTTGTAGGAACCGACCGCGTAGTCCAGGGTCTCTCGATATGAGAGTCTGACGATAATATACCAAAATCAGCACTTAGACTTAAAAACATGTCGTTAAAGAGTGGAAACCCAAACCAGCTCCCAAACGACCCCGTAGGAGGCACAAAAACCTCGCACGGGACCAATGTAACTTGTACAAACTGACCGTGTAGTCCCGGGTCTCTCGGTTTAAGAATACGACGTTAATTTGCAAAAATCAACAATTAGAATTAAAAACACATCGTTAAAGGGTGAAAACCCAATCCAGTCCCCAAACGACCCTGTAGGAGGAACAAACACCTCGCACGGGACCAATGTAACTTGTACGAACTGACCGCGTAGTCTCGGGTCTCCCGGTTTGAGAATACGTCGTTAATTTGCCAAAATCAACACTTAGAGTTAAAAACAAGCCTTTAAAGGGTGAAAAAGAAAACCATCCCCCAATCGACCCCGTAGGAGGTACGAACACATCGTACGGGACCAATGTAACTTGTAGGAACTGACCGCGTAGTCCCGGGTCTCCCGGTTTGAGAATACGACATTAATTTGCTAATATCAACACTTAGAGTTAAAATTATGCCGTTAATGGGTGAAAACCCAAACCAGCCCCGAAACGAGTCTGTAGGAGGCACGAAAACCGTGCACGACACCCATGTAACTTGTAGGAACTGATCGCGTAGTCCCGGGTCTCCCGGTTTAAGAGTATGACAATAATTTGCCAAAATCACACTTTTAAAAACATGTCGTTAAAGGGTGGAAACCTAAACCATCCCCCAAATGACCCCGTAGGAGGCACGAACACCTCGTACGGGACCCATGTAACTTGTAGGAACTGACCGCGTAGTCCCGGGTCTCCCGTTTTGAGAGTATGATGATAATTTGCAAAAATCAACACTTAGACTTAAAAACATGCCATTAAAGGGTGGAAACCCAAACCAGCCCCCAAACGACCCCGTAGGAGGCACAAACACCTCGCACGGGACCCATGTAACTTATAGGAACTGACCGCGTAGTCCCTCGTCTCTCGGTTTGAGACTATGGAGATAATTTTGCCAAAATCACACTTAGAGTTAAAAACATGCCGTTAAAGGGTGAAAACCCAAACTAGCCCCCAAGCGACCCCGTAGGAGGCACGAACACCTCGCACGGGACCCATGTAACTTGTAGGAACTGACCGTGTAGTCCCGGGTCTCTCGATTTGAGAGTATGATAATAATTTGCCAAAATCAACACTTAGAGTTAAAAACATGTCGTTAAAGGGTGAAAACCCAAACCAGCCCCCAAACGACCCCGTAGAAGGCACGAACACATCGCCCGGGACCCATGTAACTCGTAGTAACTGACCGCGTAGTCCCGGGTCTCCCGGTTTGAGAGTATGACGATAATTTTCCAAAATCACACTTAGAGTTAAAAACAAGACGTTAAAGGGTAAAAACCCAAACCATCCCCCAAACGAACCCGTATGAGGCATGGACACCTCACACGGGACCAATGTAACTCGTAGGAACTGACAACGTAGTCCCGGGTCTCTCGGTTTGAGAGTATGACGATAATTTTTAAAAATCACACTTAGAGTTAAAAATATGCCGTTAAAGGGTGAAAACCCAAACCATCCCCCAAACGACCTCGAAGGAGGCACGAACACCTCGCACGAGACCCATGTAACTTGTAGAAATTGACCGCGTAGTCCCGGGTCTCTCAGTTTGAGAGTTTGATGATAATTTGGAAAAATCACACTTAGAGTTAAAAACATGTCATTAAAGGGTGAAAATCCAAACCATCCCCCAAACGGCCCCGTAGGACGCATGAGCACCTCGCACGGGTCCCATGTAACTTGTTGGAACTGACCGCGTAGTCCCGAGTCTCTCGGTTTGAGAGTATGATGATAATTTTCCAAAATCAACACTTAGACTTAAAAATATTCCATTAAAGGGTGGAAACCCAAACCGGCCCCCAAACGACCCCGTAGGAGGCACAAACACCTCGCACGGGACCCATGTAACTCGTAGGAACTGATCGCGTAGTCCCTGGTCTCTCGGTTTGAGAGTATGACGATAATTTGCCAAAATCACACTTAGAGTTAAAAAAATGTCGTTAAAGGGTGGAAACCCAAACCAGCGCGGAAACGACCCCGTAGGAGGCACGAACACCTCGCACTGGACCAATGTAACTTGTAGGAACTGACCACGTAGTCCTGGGTCTCTCGGTTTGAGAGTATGACGATAATTTGCCAAAATCAACACTTAGACTTAAAAACATGCCGTTAAAGTATGAAAACCCAAACCAGCCCCAAACGACCCCGTAGGAGGCACGAACACCTCGTACGGGACCCATGTAACTTGTAGGAACTGACCGCGTAGTCCCAGGTCTCTCGATTTGAGAGTATGGCGATAATTTTCCAAAATCAACACTTGGAGTTAAAAACATGCCGTTAAAGGGTGAAAACCCAAACCAGCCCTCAAATGACCCCGTCGGAGGCACGAACAACTCGCACGACACCCATGTAACTCATAGAACTGAACGCGTAGTCCCGGGTCTCCCGGTTTGAGAGTATGACTATAGTTTGCCAAAATCACACTTAGAGATAAAAACATGCCGTAAAGGGTGAAAACCCAGACCAGCCCCCAATCGACCCCGTAGGAGGCACGAACACCTCGTACGGGACCAATGTAACTTGTAGGAACTGACCGCGTAGTCTCGGGTCTCTCGGTTTGAGAGTATGGCGTTAATTTGCCAAAATTAACACTTAGAGTTTAAACATTCGGTTAAAGGGTGAAAACCCAAACCAGCCTCCAAACGACCACATAGGAGGCACGAACACATCGCACGGGACCCATGTAACTCGTAGGAGCTGATCGCGTAGTCTCGGGTCTCTCGGTTTGAGAGTATGACGATAATTTGGAAAATCACACTTAGAGTTAAAAACATGTCGCTAGAGGGTGAAAACTCAAACCAGCCCCCAAACGACCCCGTAGGAGGCACGAACACCTCACACGGGATCCATATAACTCGTAGAACTGAAGGCGTAGTCCCAGGTCTCCCGATTTGAGAGTACGATGATTATTTGCCAAAATCACACTTAGAGTTAAAAACATGCCGCTAAAGGTGAAAACCCAAACTAACCCCCGAACGACCCCGTATGAGGCAGGAACACCTCGCACGGGACCAATGTAACTCATAGGAACTGACCGCGTAGTCCCGGGTCTCTCGGTTTAAGAGTATGACGATAATTTGCAAAAATCAACAATTAGACTTAAAAACATGCTGTTAAAGGATGAAAATCCAAACCAGCCCCCAAACGACCTCGTAGGAGGCACGAACACCTCGCACAGGACCAATGTAACTTGTAGGAACTGATCACGTAGTTTCGAGTCTCCTGGTTCGAAAGTATGACGATAATTTTCCAAAATCACACTTAGAGTTAAAAACATGCCGTTAAAGGTTGAAAACCCAAACCGGCCCCCAAATGACCCCATAGGAGGCACGAACACCTCGCACGGGACCAATATAACTTATAGGAACAGACCGCGTAGTCCCGGGTCTCTCGATATGAGAGTATGATGATAATTTACCAAAATCAGCACTTAGACTTAAAAACATGTCGTTAAAGGGTGGAAACCCAAACTAGCTCCCAAACGACCCCGTAGGAAGTACGAACACCTCGCACGGACCCATGTAACTTCTTGGAACTGACCGCGTAGTCCCGGGTCTCTCGATTTGAGAGTTTGACGATAATTTTGCAAAATCACACTTAAAGTTAAAAACATGCAGTTAAAGGGTGAAAACCCAAACCAACCCCCAAACGACCCCGTAGGAGGCATGAACACTTCGCACGGGACCAATGTAACTTATAGGAATTGACCGCGTAGTCCCGAATCTCTCGATTTTAGAGTATGACGATAATTTGCCAAAATCAACACTTAGAGTTAAAAACATGCCGTTAAAGGGTGAAAACCCAAACCAGCCCCCAAACGACCCCGTAGAAGGCACGAACACATCGCACGGGACCCATGTAACTCGTAGGAACTGACCGCGTAGTCCCGGGTCTCCCGGTTTGAGAGTATGACAATAATTTGCCAAAATCACACTTAGAGTTAAAAACATGCCGTTAAAGGGTGAAAACCCAAACCAGCCCCCAAACGAACCCATATGAGGCATGGACACCTCGCACGGGACCAATGTAACTCGTAGGAACTGACCACGTAGTCCCGGGTCTCCCGGTTTGAGAGTATGAAGATAATTTTCAAAAATCACAGTTAGAGTTAAAAATATGCCGTTAAAGGGTGAAAACCCAAACCATCCCCCAAACGACCTCGAAGGAGGCACGATCACTTCGCACGGGACCAATGTAACCTGTAGGAACTGACCACGTAGTCCTGGATCTCCCAGTTTGAAAGCATGACGATAAATTGCAAAAATGACACTTAGAATTAAAAATAAGCCGTTAAAGGGTGAATACCTAAACCAGCCCCCAATTGACCCCGTAGGAGGCACGAACACCTCGCATGTGACCCATGTAACTTGTAGGAACTGACCGCGTAGTCCCGGGTCTCCCGGTTTGAGAGTATGATGTGAATTTGCAAAAATCAACACTTAGACTTAAAAATATGCCATTAAAGGGTGGAAACCCAAACCAGCCCCCAAACGACCCCGTAGGAGGCACAAACACCTCGCACGGGACCCATGTAACTCGTAGGAACTGATCGCGTAGTCCCTGGTCTCTCGGTTTGAGAGAATGACGATAATTTTGCCAAAATCACACTTAGAGTTAAAAACATGTCGTTAAAAGGTGGAAACCCAAACCAGCGCCGAAACGACCCCGTAGGAGGCACGAACACCTCGCACTGGACCAATGTAACTTCTAGGAACTGACCGCGTAGTCCTGGGTCTCTCGGTTTGAGAGTATGATGATAATTTGCTAAAATCAACACTTAGACTTAAAAACATGCCATTAAAGTATGAAAACCCAAACCAGCCCCCAAACGACCTCGTAGGAGGCACGAACACCTCGCACGAGACCCATATAACTTGTAAGAACTGACCGCGTAGTCCCAAGTCTCTTGATTTGAGAGTATGGAGATAATTTTCCAAAATCAACACTTGGAGTTAAAAACGTGTCGTTAAAGGGTGAAAACCCAAACCAGCCCTCAAACGACCCCGTCGGAGGCACGAACAACTCGCACGGGACCCATGTAACTCATAGAACTGAACGCGTAATCCCGGGTCTCCAGGTTTGAGAGTATGATGATAGTTTGCCAAAATCACACTTAGAGATAAAAACATGCCGCTAAAGGGTGAAAACCCAGACCAGCCCCCAATCGACCCCGTAGGAGGCACGGACACCTCGCACGGGACCAATGTAACTTGTAGGAACTGACCGCGTAGTCCCGGGTCTCTCGGTTTGAGAGTATGACGTTAATTTGCCAAAATTAACACTTAGACTTAAAAACATTCGGTTAAAGTGTGAAAACCCAGACCCGCCTCCAAACGACCCCATAGGAGGTAGGAACACATCGCACGGGACCCATGTAACTTGTAGGAACTGATCGCGTAGTCTTGGGTCTCCCGGTTTAAGAGTATGATGATAATTTTCCAAAATCTCACTTTTAAAGACATGTCGTTAAAGGGTGGAAACCTAAACCAGCCCCCAATTGACCCCGTAGGAGGAACGAACACCTCGGATGGGACCCATGTAACTTGAAGGAACTAACCGCGTAGTCCCGGGTCTCCCGGTTTGAGAGTATGACGTTAATTTGCAAAAATCAACACTTAGACTTAAAAATATGCCATTAAAGGGTGGAAACCCAAACCAGCACCCAAACGACCCCGTAGGAGGAACAAACACCTCGCACGGGACCCATGTAACTCGTAGGAACTGATCGCGTAGTCCCTGGTCTCTCGGTTTGAGAGTATGACGATAATTTACCAAAATCACACTTAGAGTTAAAAACATGTCGTTAAAGGGTGAAAACCCAAACTAGCCCCCAAATGACTCCGTAGGAGGCACGAACACCTCGCACGGGACCCATGTAACTTGTAGGAACTGACCGCGTAGTCCCTGGTCTCTCGGTTTGAGAATATGACGATAATTTTCAAAAATCACACTTAGAGTTAAAAAGATGCCGTTAAAGGGTGAAAACCCAAACCATACCCCAAACAACCTCGAAGGAGGCACACTCACTTCGCATGGGACCAATGTAACCTGTAGGAACTGACCACTTAGTCCCGGGTCTCCCAGTATGAAAGTATGACGATAAATTGCAAAAATCACACTTAGAATTAAAAATAAGCCGTTAAAGGGTGAAAACCCAAACCAGCCCCCAAACGACCCCGTAGAAGGCACGATCACCTCGTACGGGACCAGTGTAATTTTTAGGAACTGACCACGTAGTCCCGGGTCTCCCGGTTTGAGAATACGACATTAATTTGCCAAAATCAACACTTAGAGTTAAAAACATGCCTTTAAAGAGTGCAAAACCCAAACCAGCCCCCAATAGACCCCGTAGGAGGCACGAACACCTCGCACGGGACCCATGTAACTTGTTGGAATTGATCGCGTAGTCTCGAATGTCCCGGTTTGAGAGTATGACGATAATTTGCAAAAATTAACACTTAGACTTAAAAATATGTCATTAAAGGATGGAAATCCAAACCAGCACCCAAACGACCCCGTAGGAGGGACGAACACATCGCATGGGATCCATGTAACTCGTAAGAACTGACCGCGTAGTCCCGGGTCTCCCTGTTTGAGAGTATGATGATAATTTGTCAAAATCACACTTAGAGTTAAAAACATGCCGTTAAAGGATGAAAATCCAAATCAGCCCCCAAACGACCTCGTCGGAGGCACGAACACTTCGTACGGGACCAATGTAACTTGTTGGAACTGACCGGGTAGTCCTGGGTCTCACGGTTTTAGAGTATGATGATAATTTGCAAAAAATCAATACTTAGACTTAAAAACATGTCGTTAAAGGATGAAAACCCAAACCAGCCCTCAAACAACCTCGTAGGAGTCACGAACACTTCGCACGGGACCAATGTAACTTGTAGGAAGTGACCGCGTAGTCCCGGGTCTCACGGTTTGAGAGTATGACGATAATTTTCAAAAATCAACACTTAGACTTAAAAATATGCCGCTAAAGGATGAAAACCCAAACCAGCCCCCAAGCGACCCCGTAGGAGGCACGAACACCTCGTACGGGACCAATGTAACTTGTAGGAACCTACCACGTAGTCCCGGCTCTCCCCGTTTGAGACTATGACGATAATTTGTCAAAATCACACTTAGAGTTAAAAACATACCGTTAACGGTTGAAAACCCAAATCGGCACCCAAACGACCATCTAGGAGGCACGAACACCTTGCACAGGACCAATGTAACTTGTAGGAACTGACCGCATAGTCCCGGGTCTCTCGATATGAGAGTATGACGATAATTTATCAAAATCAACAGTTAGATTTAACAACATGCCGTTAAAGGGTGGAAACCCAAACCAGCCCCAAACGACCCCGTAGGAGGCACGAACACCTCGCACGAGACCCATGTAACTTGTAGAAACTGACCGCGTAGTCCCGGGTCTCTCAGTTTGAGAGTTTGATGATAATTTGGAAAAATCACACTTAGAGTTAAAAACATGTCATTAAAGGGTGAAAATCCAAACCATCCCCCAAACGGCCCCGTAGGACGCATGAACACCTCGCACGGGTCCCATGTAACTTGTTGGAACTGACCGCGTAGTCCCGAGTCTCTCGGTTTGAGAGTATGATGATAATTTTCCAAAATCAACACTTAGAGTTAAAAACATGCCGTTAAAGGGTGGAAACCCAAACCAGCACCCAAACGACCCCGTAGGAGGGACGAACACATCGCATGGGATCCATGTAACTCGTAAGAACTGACCGCGTAGTCCCGGGTCTCCCTGTTTGAGAGTATGATGATAATTTGTCAAAATCACACTTAGAGTTAAAAACATGCCGTTAAAGGATGAAAATCCAAATCAGCCCCCAAACGACCTCGTCGGAGGCACGAACACTTCGTACGGGACCAATGTAACTTGTTGGAACTGACCGGGTAGTCCTGGGTCTCACGGTTTTAGAGTATGATGATAATTTGCAAAAAATCAATACTTAGACTTAAAAACATGTCGTTAAAGGATGAAAACCCAAACCAGCCCCCAAACGACCCCGTAGGAGGCACGAACACCTCGTACGGGACCAATGTAACTTGTAGGAACCTACCGCGTAGTCCCGGCTCTCCCCGTTTGAGACTATGACGATAATTTGTCAAAATCACACTTAGAGTTAAAAACATGCCGTTAACGGTTGAAAACCCAAATCGGCACCCAAACGACCCTCTAGGAGGCACGAACACCTTGCACAGGACCAATGTAACTTGTAGGAACTGACCGCATAGTCCCGGGTCTCTCGATATGAGAGTATGATGATAATTTATAAAAATCAACAGTTAGATTTAACAACATGCCGTTAAAGGGTGGAAACCCAAACCAGCCCCAAACGACCCGGTAGGAGGCACGAACACCTCGCACGAGACCCATGTAACTTGTAGAAACTGACCGCGTAGTCCCGGGTCTCTCAGTTTGAGAGTTTGATGATAATTTGGAAAAATCACACTTAGAGTTAAAAACATGTCATTAAAGGGTGAAAATCCAAACCATCCCCCAAACGGCCCCGTAGGACGCATGAACACCTCGCACGGGTCCCATGTAACTTGTTGGAACTGACCGCGTAGTCCCGAGTCTCTCGGTTTGAGAGTATGATGATAATTTTCCAAAATCAACACTTAGAGTTAAAAACATGTCGTTAAAGGGTGAAAACTCAAACCAGCCCTCAAACGACCCCGTAGGAGGCACGAACACATCGCACGGGACCCATGTAAATCGTAGGAACTGACCACGTAGTCCCGGGTCTCCTAGTTTGAGAGTATAACGATAATTTGCCAAAATCACATTTAGAGTTAAAAACATGCCGCTAAAGGGTGAAAACCCAAACCAGCCCCCAAACGACCCCGTAGGAGGCATGAACACCTCGTACGGGACCCATGTAACTTGTAGGAACTGACCGCGTAGTCTCTGGTCTCTCGGTTTGAGAGTATGATGATAATTTGTCAAAATCACACTTAGAGTTAAAAACATGCCGCTAAAGGGTGAAAACTCAAACCAGCTCCCAAACGACCCCGTATGAGGCACGAACACCTCGCACAGGACCAATGTAACTCGTAGGAACTGACCACGTAGTCCCGGGTCTCCCGGTTTGAGAGTATGACAATAATTTTCAAAAATCACACTTAGAGTTAAAAACATGCCGTTAAAGGGTGAAAACCCAAACCATCCCCCAAATGACCTCGTAGGAGGCACGATCACTTCGCACGGGACCAATGTAACTTGTATGAACTGACCACGTAGTCCCGGGTCTCCCGGTTTGAGAGTATGATGATAATTTGCAAAAATCACACTTAGAATTAAAAATAACCCGTTAAAGGGTGAAAACCCAAATCAACCCCCAAACGACCCCGTATGAGTCACGAACACCTCGTACGGGACCAATGTAACTCGTAGGAACTGACCGCGTAGTCCCGAGTCTCTCGGTTTGAGAGTATGACGATAATTTCCAAAAATCAACACTTAGACTTAAAAACATCCCGTTAAAGGATGAAAATCCAAACCAGCCCCCAAACGACCCCGTAGGAGGCACGAACACCTCGCACGGGACCAATGTAACTTGTAGGAACTGACCGCGTAGTCCCGGGTCTCTCGATTTGAGAGTTTGATGATAATTTGGTAAAATCACACTTAAAGTTAAAAACAAGTTGTTCAAGGGTGAAAATCCAAACCAGCCCCCAAACGACCCCGTAGGAGGCACGAACACCTCGCACGGGACCCATGTAACTTGAAGGAACTGATCACGTAGTCCCGAATCTCTCGGTTTTAGAGTATGACGATAATTTGCCAAAATCAACACTTAGAGTTAAAAACATGCCGTTAAAGGGTGAAAAAACAAACCAGCCCCCAAACGACCCCGTAGGAGGGAAGAACACATCGGATGGGACCCATGTAATTCGTAGGAACGGACCGCATAGTCCCGAATCTCCCGGTTTGAGAGTATAACAATAATTTGCCAAAATCACACTTAGAGTTAAAAACATGTCGTTAAAGGGTGAAAACCCAAACCAGCCCCAAACGTTCTCGTAAGGCATGAACACTTCGCACGGGACCAATGTAACTTGTAGGAACTAGCCGTGTAGTCCCGGGTCTAACGGTTTGAGAGTATGACGATAATTTGAAAAAATCAACATTTAGACTTAAAAACATGCTGCTAAAGGATGAAAATCCAAACCAGCCCCCAAACGACCCCGTAGGAGGCACGAACACCTCGCACGGGACAAATGTAACTTCTAGGAACTGACCGCGTAGTCCCGGGTCTCCCAGTTTGAGAGTATGACGATAATTTGCCAAAATCACACCTAGAGTTAAAAACATGCCGTTAAAGGGTGAAAACCCAAACGACCTCGTAGGAGGGATGAACACATCGCATGGGACCCATGTAACTCGTAAGAACTGACCGCGTAGTCCTGGGTCTCCCGATTTGAGTGTATGATGGTAATTTTCCAAAATCACACTTAGAGTTAAAAACATGTCGTTAAAGGATAAAAATCCAAACCAACCCCCAAACGATCTCGTAGGAGGCACGAACACTTCGCACGGGACCAATGTAACTTGTAGGAACTGACCGCGTAGTCCCGGGTCTCACGGTTTGAGAGTATGACAATAATTTGCAAAAATCAACACTTAGACTTAGAAACATGCTGCTAAAGGATGAAAACCCAAACCAGCCCCCAAACGACCCCGTAGGAGGCACGAATACCTCAGACGGGATCAATGTAACTTGTAGGAACCTGTCGCGTAGTCCCGGGTCTCCCGGTTTGAGAGTATGATGATAATTTGTCAAAATCACACTTAGAGTTAAAAACATGCCGTTAACGGTTGAAAACCCAAATCGGCCCCCAAACGACCCCCTAGGAGGCACGAACACCTTGCACAGGACCAATGTAACTTTTAGGAACTGACCGCGTAGCCCCGGGTCTCTCAATATGAGAGTATGGCGATAATTTATCAAAATCAACACTTAGACTTAAAAACATGCCGTTAAATGGTGGAAACCCAAACCAGCCCCAAACGACCCCGTAGGAGGCACGAACACCTCTCATGGGACCCATGTAGCTTGTAGAAACTGACGGCGTAATCCCGGGTCTCTCGGTTTGAGAGTTTGATGATAATTTGGCAAAATCACACTTAGAGTTAAAAACATGTTGTTAAAGGGTGAAAATCCAAACCAGCCCCCAAACGGCCCCGTAGGAGGCACGAACACCTCGCACAGGTCCCATGAAACTTGCACGAACTGATAGCGTATTCCCGAGTCTCTCGATTTGAGAGTACGATGATAATTTGCCAAAATCAACACTTAGAGCTAAAAACATGCCGTTAAAAGGTGAAAACCCAAACTAGCCCCCAAACGACCCCGTAGGAGGCATTAACACATCGCACGGGACCCATGTAACTCGTAGGAACTGACCGCGTAGTCCTAGGTCTCCTAGTTTGAGAGTATAACGATAATTTGCAAAAATCACACTTAGAGTTAAAAAAATGCCGCTAAGGGGTGAAAAGCCAAACCAGCCCCCAAACGACCCCGTAGGAGGCACGAACACCTCGCACGGGACCAATGAAACTCGTAGGAACTGACCGCGTAGTCCTGGGTCTCCCGGTTTGAGAGTATGATGATAATTTGCAAAAATCACACTTAGAGTTAAAAACATGCCGTTAAAGGGTGAAAACCAAACCAGCCCCCAAACAATCTGTTAGGAGGGACGAACACTTAGCACGGGACAATTGTAACTTATAGGAACTAACTGTGTAGTCCTGGGTCTCCCGGTTTGAGAGTATGACGTTAATTTATAAAAATCACACTTAGAGTTAAAAATAATCCATTAAGGGGTGAAAATCCAAATCAGCCCCCAAACGATCCCGTAGGAGGCACGGACACTTCGCACGGGACTAATGTCACTTGTAGGAACTGATCGCGTAGTCCCGGGTCTCCCGGTTTGAGAGTATGCCAATAATTTACCAAAATCAACACTTAGACTTAAAGACATGCCATTAAAGGGTGAAAACCCAAACCAGCCCCCAAACGACCCCGTAGGAGGCACGGACACCTCGTACGGGACCAATGTAACTCGTAGGAACTGACCGCGTAGTCCCGGGTCTCCCAGTTTGAAAGTATGACGATAATTTTCAAAAGTCACACTTAGAGTTAAAAACATGCCGTTAAATGGTGAAAACCCAAACCCGCCCCCAAACGACCTCGTAGGAGGCATGAACTCTTCGCACGGGACTAATGTAACTTGTAGGAACTGACCACGTAGTCCCGGATCTCCCGGTTTGAGAGTATGACGATAATTTGCAAAAATCACACATAGAGTTAAAAACATGTCGTTAAAGGGTGAAAACCTAAACCAACCTCCAAACGACCCCGTAGGAGGCACGAACACCTCGCACGGGACCAATGTAACTTGTAGGAACTGACCGCGTTGTCCCGGGTCTCCCGGTTTGAAAGTATGATGATAATTTGTAAAAAATAACACTTGGACTAAAAAACATGCCGTTAAAGGGTGAAAACCCAAACCATCCCCCAAACAACCCCGTAGGAGGCACGAACACCTCGCATGGGACCAATGTAACTTGTAGGAACTGACCGCGTAGTCCCGAGTCTCCCGATTTGAGAGTATGACGATAATTTGCCAAAATCACACTTAGAGTTAAAAACATGCAGTTAAAGGGTGAAAACCTAAACCGGCCCCCAAACGACCCCGTTGGAGGCACGAACACCTCGCACGGGACCAATGTAACTTGTAGGAACTGACCGCGTAGTCTCGGGTCTCTCGGTTTGAGAGGATGACGATAATTTTCACTCATATATGTAATTTTTTAGTTTGAGTTTTTTTTTTTTTTGTAAATTATTGGGTTACTAATATCGTATCTTTTTTGTATCCTATTTTTTTGCAGGATAACAGTTTATCGTTGGCTTTTATTCACGTGGAACACACAAAGAACTCAATGGTTTACAACAAGGGGTTTATTAATGATTCCATTTTTTTGTGTCATGGCCGTACGGTCTTTTGTTGTTTTATTGTTGTCTTTTATGGCCGTGCGGGCTTTTGTAAGTTAATTGTTATATTTTGTGGCCGTGCGGGCTTTATGTTAGGCAGGTTTTGTATTAACAAGTTTTGGAATGTCCTGAAAATAGAGGAAACTCTGTCCAATTTTTTTTGGGCCTGTGAGCTATTAAAGACTTGTAGTATTTTGAAGTTTGTATGTACATCAGTTTATTAATAACGCACAATATTATTAATTTGTGAATTTTGTGCTTTCAAATAATAATTTTTTCTGTTTTTAATAAAAAAATTGGCACAGTTCAAAACCGTGGCAAAAGTGTATTATATTTTGGCACGCTTTTGAACTGTGCCAAATTTTTTTAAACTGTGCCAAAAGTGTGCCAGAAGTGTTCCTGTTTGGCTGAATCTGGCACAGTTAAAAACTGTGCCAAAAGTGTGCCAGAAATATCAAATTCTGGCACGGTTTAAAAGTGTGCCAGAAGTGTTCCTGTTTGGCCGAATCTAGCACACTTTTGAGCCGTGCCAGAAAAAAATTGCCATTTTGGAACATCTGATTCTGGCACAGTTCAAAACCGTGCCATATTTGATCTGGCACAGTTTTAAACCGTGCCAGAATCCTGTTTTTGGTGTAGTGCGATGCACACAATGTTTAAATAGGATTTAAATGCCGCCTCGAAAAACGTTTCATTCGAATGACTTAAGGAACTCGTTCGAGCGACATCCCATCTTGTTCGAACAAGATTATATGTCGTTTAAATGACAGCGCAAAAGTTTGACTTTTTGACTTTTTGTTTAAAACGTCTATTCTAATTAGAGATCCAAAAATGTCAAACTCTTTTACGAGCTTATCATCATAAAACATAGTTTAAACCTTTTAAAACACTATAAAACATTTTTTTTTAAAATTCAGTATAAAAAATACATCCTTATCTTTTATAAAAATAATTCAGAGCACCATTAATTATACGCATTCATACCTGAGTGATCTCGAAATGAAATTAACTTTGAAGATGAATAAACTTGCACCAATTTAAACTACGACATAATTAAATCTTTGAAGCTTTGCCGCAACGTCTTCAATTTCTTCAATACGTCATAGGCCGAGTGGGATCGTGATAAAAAACACCCTACGACATATTACAAACACGTTTTGTTAACGGAATCAAGTCAAAACAATACAGGGACTCAATTGGAAATTTATGTCCTTACAGGGAACAAGTCTGTGACTGCCTCAATAAGCCCTTTATGTCGGTCAAACATTATAGTCAATGGCAACTTATGCTTCATCAGACGAGGTTGCCAAATTCTCAAGAATCTACTCCATGTGTCATAACTTTCATTTCTACAAATATATATATGGCAATTGGAAATAAACCCTTGTTCCCATCTAATGAAACAATAGATTAAATTGTCCCACCATACTTTCCTTTCAGAAATGAGCCATCTAAACCAAGCACTGGCCTACAACCATTAAGAAAACCATCTATAGAGGCCTTGAATGCAAGACAAAATGAGACAAACTGTTGATCAGTTGGTTCCCTTATCCATTTAGCCATACTACCTGGATTTGAAACATGAACCTGCCTAGCAATTTCAGGTACAAACCTAAATGCATCACTGTTACTACCATGTATCCTCTCATTGACAATTATTTTAGCATAGTATCCAGTTTGGTATAATGTCTTGACTGCATGTTTTTCCCAGATTGCAGTTTGAATATCTCTTGGTTTCATCTCTTTGTGATTCCTCATCATCTCTTTAACCTCATTAGCAAACCAAGTTGCCTTTGCCATTGCATTACTACCTTTCGGGCTGGATTTGCAAGTATGTTCTCCCATCAATATTCTGACCTTGACGGTTGGTTCATGTGGCAACTTCTTTAAATACGCTCTCCACTTGCATTTAGGATCCCTACAAATCAAATCAATCTATGAGTTATTGTTATTATTCTGCTTATACTCAAACTTCTTGAATATTACAAATTTTTTCATGTATTTCGTACAATCTAACATTATAGGCCACTCCATCCCCACGCATATATTGTCTTCCATACACTCTTTCATCTTTGTTCAAATTTTATGTGTCAGCTACAAAATCTTTAAACTCTTTCCTTTCATCCTATGTGCCTTCTACACACTTTGTGCCTTCTGATCGTCTGTATGATCATGCCTTACCCCTTCAGAGTCAAAATACTCACCCCAATTTTCATCACCCTCACTGTCTGAGTGATAAGATTCTTCAGCATTGAGAGTGTACGAAGTTATTAAAGACCACTCATTCAACTGGTTGGTATGTTGATCAATAGGTTGCTCTTCACCAATAGGCTTCTCAATAGGTTGCTCTTCACCAGTGGGCTTCTCTTCACCAATATGCAATGTACTCTGAAGTAAGTTGGTGAATGTCCAATCACCACCAGCACCTTCTGCATACTCAAACTCTGCCTCCTCCTCACTAAGTGTTAATGGATCATCAGGAGTGTTTAGAAAGGTGTTGGAGAACAAGTTTTTGATCCTATATGATCTTCTCAAGCCCAAAGAAGTAGGATTTGATTGTTTGGACACTTTTGAGGTGCCTCCAGCATTGAGTCTTGGGGATTTTCTTACATGTACAGGTGGTTTAAACTTTTTTTGGGGAGTTTTTGGTGCTTTCTTAGGAGGGATGAATGTATATGGCAAATTTGGGTCTTCTAAATATAGATGGTACTCTCCAAAGTCTTCTACCAAGTTGTCCCACGTGTCTATTACCTCAACATCATTTTCAATGGTCCACAAGATTCCATCTTTAACCCATTTAACATTCGTACCCTTAAGACCAGTGTACTTTTCAGTATCATTTGCTAAGTCCATATAACATAATTCATCTCCATAAATATCTCTCAAAACTACCCTCCTCCCACCACTGTATTTTCTACTATATTTACTCCACTTTCCATCAAAGTGTAGTACCAAATTTCTATTCCCACGCAAAGACATTTACCAAAACCTAAAAAAGACAAGGCATGGAGTAAAATAATTGTTCAAAAACAAAATGCTAGACAAACAAATTCTTCTTTACTCATGATAGAGGCAAAAGAAAATTATAAACTACAAAAACCTAGAAAAATTGATTAAAAAATGATCTTCAAACTAATAATGCTTTATAAACAAATAATATAACAAACGATCTTCAAACTAAAAATAAACTAAATTAGAATACAGAGTTATTACCCAAAAATGATGCTTGAACTGGTTGCAAATCGTTGAAGGGGAAAGCTTCGATCGTTAGAGACAAAACCCCCAAAGGCAAATTAATGTTTCGATTTGTACAAAGGGTACATGTGTCATTTTTACCAAGGGTAATGTGAGTATTTGGGTCTAGTAGGTACAGCTGGCTAACGGACGTTCAGGCCAACCGTTACTTTAACACCCATCCAATAATAACTCAAACTAGCGTACCCTAGGAACAAAATACTGATAAAAAATCTACACTGGATAGTAAATGACCCTAAAAAATTAGCTCAAAAAAACCTTTTTTCTATTTTAAAAAAGTCGGTCAAACTTTCGAAACTTTTTTAAAAGTTGCGATAGTTTGATTGATTTTTTTAAAATAACAAAAAAAAATTGAGGGTTTTTTATTTTATTTTTTCTGTTGGTTCCATGAAATGTTTAAAAACCATACAAAAAACTCAACTCAAAAATATTTTGTTTATTATGTAAAAAAATCGATGTGCAAACTTGGTACACAAACATGGGTGTGCACAGGTGCCTGAATATCTCTCTCTCTCTCTCTCTCTCTCTCTCTCTCTCTCTCTCTCTATCTATCTATCTATCTATCTATCTAATATATATGTATATATATATATATATATATATATATACTAGGATATGCCCGTGCCTGAAGGCACGGCGTAAATTTTCAAGGTATGCAATCACAAAACGGAAAAAATTTCGTTCCCTAACAAAACAACTTGTAATTTAAAAAAAATTGATCATAATTTCCAAAGTGGTTCGCGTCATGTCAATTGGTCATAAAATAATACTTGACATTAATATAATAAAATTTTCTATAAATGAACTTCCCATACATCAACATTCAATTGTCGTATTTGAAAAGCGACAAAACTTACAGTAACAATGAATGCTATAAAAGAATAAAAAGGAAGATAGACTTTCAAGTTCTATTTACATTAACCATTGAAATCCATTAATTAACACAACTTTCACGTTCTATTTATGAGAAGAAAGATAGACTCAAAATTAACACTACTTTAAGAAGGTAGGTGTTGGAAATAGTCTCGAAAGTAATGTTAGTGAGTAGCTTCTATGGTTTCAACAATGTTGTCAAGTGTCCTATTTCATAATATGTCATGTTAAGCAACCAAAGCTATGAACCACTGACGCTCCTATAGGAGTGACGCGTCTCTATTGGGTGTGTACCGAATTGGACACATGTCCGACACTTCATAGAATTGTTCTTGACTTATTCAATTTATTTATTTAAAGGTAATGATTCAGACAACTAAGACAAATCATATTCCTACTTTCTATGTCCTATTTCTTTTAGATTTGTTGAAATGTCGAGTCTGTATTGTTGAAATGATTCAGACAAGCAAGACAAATCATATTCCAACTCTCCATCGTTGCTTGGTGCAGCTTCGAGCGTACGAAACCAAGCTCGTGCCACTCGACAAACACGAAGACAACTCGCTCGTATCCGACACTTTTCCCCATGAAACGCGTTGCGATTCGCTCGAAATCAGTTTTCGACGGCAATCCAAATTCAGAAGGTCTTTGACCGGCTCCTTTTCACCACCTGACAAAACAAAAATAAACAATTCAGCTAAATTGTATGAACAAGTTAATAGACAATCATGCAGAAGATTTACCATTACGATAATTCAATGTCAACTTAAATATATAACAAATGGAAATTCAAAATTGGAGAAGCTTGTGATATAAAAGTAATATAAAGATAACTTAAACTCAAAATAAATGAATATTGTGACTGGAGAAGCTAAAGATCATACTGACGTAGAGTAACACAATGAATTCAACTTTTTTTTCCTAGAATGACTTATTAAACAAATTAAGACATATTTTTCGAACGTGGAGTGTCAAATTCAAAGCAAACTAATCACATTAAAAATTTAACACAATTTTAAAAACAAAATTAAACGGTGTCATTCTAATAATAGAACACCAGATAAAACGAAAAACAGAAAATCTAGAATTCCAATTATAGTACATGGAGATCCAGCATAAACTAAAAACAAATTAACATTCAAAGCTTTAGAAGCATAATATGATGTTAAAAAAGAGATACGCAATGGAAGGAAACTAATCACATTGACAAATAAGTATAGACAATTTAAAATTTACCAAAACAGAGTGTAACAGAGCTGTGAGTGAATCTGTTATCCAAATTAACGCTAATTAAGCAGTAAACTGATCTGAATCGAACCTTAGTAACACATTTAAATGAAGATACTTCAAACCTTAAGTTTGAGCTGGTGAGAATCCACTACTACAGTGATCATCTCAAACCTACGCATTTGAATCTCTGGATAAAGACTATCTTCACTGATCAAACTCGTAGAATCACTTGGCTGGCACTGTTAAAATCACAAATACACATAAACGGCACTGTTCTTATCAATATGGATATGCATCACATGGAAATTTTCTAGAAAATAAAACAATAACCAACGAAACAAACCTAAATTGCATAAATCCTTAATGAATATAAAAACTTTCCAGGTGCAGACATCGCAAAATATAAATACTAACGAAATCAAAATAAGTTAGGGGAAACACTAACTGTTAAGCTTCTCATTCTACTTTTGTCTGTAAGTGAAATTAAAATTAGGTGATAATGCATTCAACCCCACTATTGTACCTGAACAAAAGAGAATTAATATAATCATGACATAGCTTTCTACATACACAATCAACCCAAAAAACATTTTGTAAGTTACCATGAAGTTAAAGCTTTTGTTTGTTCCAAAATAGTTTTGTGCTCCTCAGCTTTCTGCTCTCTATCCATATTTGCAACTTGAAAAAACTTTGATTTGTTCTTCGTTAAATCGTAGAAGTCCCACAGGCTGTTGTTGATCATTGCTGGTAAATTTTGTTCTTTTAATTGAGGTGTGGTTATTGACTACAACATCGTGTGGCTTTAGCTATTGTGGCTGTTGTTTTTGCTCCGTTGCGCAGTCCCAATATCACATTGATTGTACCAAATTGTTGAAACTTGACGGGAACACCTGGACAATGAACAACAAACAAAATCAAACTCTAAATCCAACAACATTTCAATTTCAGTAGTTTTTAATTCTCCCAAACGGATATCTTTTTCCGAGCACATACAAACACAGTTATTGATGATACGATAAATCGTCCACTTGTCATTCTCGTACCAGCAAGTCAACAGTAAAGTGTGTAGAAAGTAAACAAAGTAAGTAAATGGAGATAAGATAAGATATAGAGTGGTTCAGCCTTTAAAATATGCCTACATCAACTGTGATTCTCCATCCTCATTATATGCGTTACATTATACAATATAATGATGCTTAAATAGGCGTACAAGTATGAGAATAAAAGGAGGTTACATGTTGACTGATGACTCTGGTATGTCGGAGAGGTAGCTGCCAGGTAGTCAAACAATTCCCGAGTTGTATATTGAGGTGTAGAGAGAATCAGTACAGTGAAATCTTCCCCGGGTCTCTCTGAATTCGATCCCCCATTTCGAGGTGTGGACCTCTATTTATAGGAGATATGCTCACGTGCAATGAGCACGTGATGCACGAAGTCTGGAGTTAGGAAAGAGAGGGAGGTGGCTTATAAGGAAAACAACCTAAGCTTTGCAACCTGTAACTGGAAAAAGACCAAAGTTCCGCGCCCCGAATTGGGTTGGTCCGCGGCACATTGATTGTGACCGCGCCCCTGGGATGAAGTATGGCTGCGACATGTATGAGGTAGGCCCACGCCCTATATGAGGTTGGTCTGCGTCATATAGTCATGTGGAGTAGCATACCATCTATAGCAAGGTGCTATATTTGTACTACAATAAGCCCCCAAGTCATAGTGCCAAGAGAATTCGATTGGGGCTGCGGCTTGGTTAAGCTCCCTTATGTGACGCGGTAGTTTTCAAGGCGATGATTCGTCTTCCGCGCTGTCTTATATAAATTGTTTCGGGCCGTGGACTTCATTACGTTTCCAAAACTTTGAGGGCAAATCGAGAGAGAGTTTATGTGTGTCCATCTCCATTCACTTTTCGGCGACCCTTCGTGGCTTTGAGCGGCGGTTCCAAAGTGGTGTGACGCTGAGCATCGCCGATTTCTTCATTTCCAGGTAACTTTTCAACCAATCTTTGTAAATTGTTTTCGTTGCTCGCACTTCTTCTTTGATAGAAAACTAGGGTTTCAATTGAGAAATCTGATCATATCCCTAGAATCGAACACACATGAACGCTGGGCACATCAATAATTGTTAGGATTAATCCTCATATGCTGTACTTAACCCCTGGTCTTCAAAACGCCATGACGATCATATAGTTGTTCTTTCTGTTCATAGTTAAACTCTTCGTATTCTGCGAATTTGATCTTGAAACGATTAAATGTTAGATACTTAATTGTTTAAGAGAGAGGCCGCGACATGATAGAATTTCAATAATCTATTGCCTTGCTATTTTGGTCCTTATCTGCGGCATAACGTGGGCGATGGACGCGGTCCTTTAAGTTCTGAGATTTATCCTCTGCGACACTTTGATGCTTATCCACTTAATCCACTGCGACGGTGGGGTTTTCTAGGGATCTTAATCCCCACCCTTGTATTTTGAACAGCCTTCAAACTTTCATGAACCAAATACACATCCACGATAAATAATTGTAATTGCTACTAGAATTTCTTGAATTAATATTTAGCAATTTTTAGAAATGGCCTGTTGCCGCGGGAGTGTATGTTCTCTTGTTGATATAGGAGGTAGCTACGTCCTGTAGGGTCAGAGGACGATCCCATAGGTTCAAGTAATAGAGTTGGACCATTAATATTCATATATAATCTTCTCGCGACTTCTTAAACTCTTTTTCAAACCATACTGGCTATGACGCCTAACTGCGGACTCTGCTTTTCAGGTACTGCTGCAGCCATATGAGCTTTGGCCTAGACGAGTTTCTGAGAGGCTTTTGGGCAAAGCACTTTGGAGCCTCTCCTCCTGAACTCACTTCCGTGCCCCCTTTGATATCAATAGGGCCTTGCTAACTGAGGTATTGCCCCAACTACGTGATACTAGACTCAGATTCGGAGAACTCTACTTGCAAGAAGGATTTTCCATCCACGCCAATGGAAGAAGAAGCCAATTCAAGTAATCATCCATTGGGTGTAGGAGACAATGCCGAGGAAGTCAGAGATAAACTAGCTGGTACATCTCGAAGGGATGAGAGACCCTTAGTTGTGCTTTATATCCACAACACCATGACCCAAGACTAGGTTGAACAGGTGGTTGAGGCCTTCGAATTTCTAGAAAATTTAATTTGCTCAGAACCGGCCGCGAACCAAAGGACTTGCACAGCTCTGGCTGATGGAGTTTGCTTCCCACTTCATGCCTTTATTTACGGGCTGCGACTTCCCGTTACTGTTCCCATCCATCGCCTTTTTCAGACAATTAAACTGGCCCCATCCCAGTTAGATCCTAATGGTTGGAGAGCCATTCTTGCTGCGGTTGTCCTTTGGGAGAATCTATTCAAAATGGACATCACTCCCGTGAAGTTCTTTAATTTCTACCATCCAAAGGAGAACTCAGTGACGTTCGCAGGGTACTACTACTTCTCCGTCCGCGATAGGGACGAGACCCTTTACACTGGGAGGCCGACCAGTGTGAAGAACTAGAAGGGGAAGTGTTTTTACATCTCCGACGAAGGTTGGGAGATTCACCCCGGGGAGAACGAGAACGAAAGGTCGTATAGCATGCTGCGGCAATGGGAGTCTCCATATTTTCTGAGGGTATTAAGATTATATCCGCGTCCTTTCTTCATATTTTGTATATTAGCTTCCACTAACCTTTAAATTGTCTTTTCTGCAGTTCTTGACAATTTTCATTTGAACAAGTGGAAAGAGAAGAGAGTCGCTGATGCCACTGCAGTTCCTGCTGAACATAAAAAGTTCAGCACACTTGTTACATCAGCGACCATATTCGAATCAGGATTTTTTCCCAACAAGTCCATTCCTCAAGTTAGGGCCACGGAAGGTAAAACCTTGATCGTCATAATTTTTATTCTGCGGTAAATTATGCTCCTAAATTTCATTTCTAATATTTGCTGTTGCTTTTTCAGGTGAGGAGGTTGACAAGGAATTACTGGCCGCGCAATTGGCAGAAATGGACGAGGACGCAGTCATTCAAAACAATGTTACGCGGAGCAAGAGGAGGAAAAGGTCCAAAGCTAAGGCGGCTGTCGCGGCTCCGTCAAATGATTTGGACACTCCAGCCAAGAACTCAAGTCCTGCTGCGGAGAAAACTGGTGTTGCAGCCCAACCACAACCTGAATTTGATGATGATATAGGGGCCAACCTGGCCGCGATAGGTTTGATGTCAGATGATGTTCCCCTCAACACAGCTTCTCCGCCGCCGCCACCTATAGTTACAATTAATGAAAACTTGACACTTCCTCAGTGTCGTGGAACTTCTAGTCCCGATGCTCGTCCACGGCCTCACTTGAGAGAACCTGACCCTGAGTCCTCGTAGGACACTACCGCGAAGGCTGCGCGGAGAATAAAGAGGTCCCTTGATGCTGCGGACCTCTACAGGCTGGTGGGAGAAGACCACGACGACCTGGAGGACTGCGACCTCCATAGTCTTCTGAGGGTAAGTGCTGTGTCTTCATTTTTCTCTTTCGTTCCATATACTGCAACTAAATTTTTTAATTTCAGGCTACAGATGTCATCATAGCCCAAAAAATGAAGTACGAGGCCCTTTATAAATTGAAAGAGGCCGAGAAGAGGGTGCATGCCACGGATCTCGAGGTTGCACGGACTACATCATTTGAGGTCGGGAAACAGTCTTCTGTCGCGGATCTTAAGGCGGCCCAAATGGAACTGACTTCTACCAACATAAGAGGGAAGAGGCGGAGGAAAACTTCAAATAGGTCGCGAAATCTGTCAAGGCCTCCCAGGCTCAGACCGCCGAAGCTGCACAGGCTACGGAAATTTCAAATCATAAGCTCGTACTTATACAAAGAAAGTATGAAGATCTGGAGGCTAAGTCCACCCAAGATGCCATGGACCATGCCACGGCAATAAAGAAGATGGAGGCAGAACATGGTGATGCCCTCCAGTTGGCCATTGACCATGCAATAGAGTCATTCAAAGGCTTTAGGGACTTATTCCTTGTGAATAATAGAGCCTATCTCCACCGTTACCAGGAGCTAAGGCATAGGACTATAAAGAACTTCCTTGAGACCAAGGAGAAGGTTCTTGCTTAGAGACTCAGTGATACTAGACACCAAGAATGCATTGTTGAGTTAAAGGCCGCGGAGGAGGAGAAATTCGGGTTGAGAGCAGAAGCATAGGCTGCGACCGGAGAGGAAGAGACTGAAACAGTCGCGGATGGTGAGGAGACTGATGAGCATGATTTTGCTGCTTCCTGAATTTGTTTATTTTTTTATCATTGATATAGGGTTGCGTCCCTTCTGTTAATTTACTTTAGTAGTGGTTGCGGCCCATATGCTTGCAATCTTTAACTGAAAATATCAATGTTGCGACCACCTTTTAAAAATTAATTATTTTGGCTTCATTCTCTTGTATCTCTTGCATCTTCCTTTTTATCGTTGCCATGCTTAATTGAATATTTTTTGTATGCCTCTTACGGCTTGAATACAATCTCCTTATTAATGAACTTGTAGAAATACGTTCGCGGCATTATAACATATTTCTTCAATGACCGCTCTGATTGAACTACCCCGACAGCCTCGAGTAATGCCCATGAACCTTTACAATTAATTGTTAGAGGCTGTGGAACCTCTCAAGGGACATGTATGCATCATGTTAACCTTTGGAACCTGCCCTTGCCCCTTGCACCAAAGCGTGGAAGTGCGGCCTCTTGAATAACGCCGCGGCACCTTCAAGTGTTTGAAACCCATCTTGTAGCTTTGTTTATTTTCATCCCATGACAAAAATGGAACATATAGAGTAGGTTGTCTTTTCCCATGGCTACCCCTTTAGTCTCTTTAACTGTCTGAAGCTTTTTGAAAGTTGCTTTTAATGGTTGCAGCTGTATTAACAGGACTATTATAGATTTTTGGCCCCTTCATCCGAACATGAGGATTTATGCATATATGTGATACTTTCAAGCCTCCTCAGGCTGGGTTATGTTATTACATCACCCACAACTAACATATAGGATATTTTCAAGCCTCCACAGGCTGGGTTATGTTATTAAGCCACCCATAGCTGACATATAGGATATTCTCAAGCCTCCTGAGGCTGGGTTATATTATTAAGCCACCCACAGCGAACATATAGGATATTTTTAAGCCTCCTCAGGATGCGTTATGTTATTAAGCCACCCACAGCTAACATATAGAATATTTTCAGGCCTCCTCAGGCTGGGCTATCTTATTAAGCCACCAACAACTAATATATAGGATATTTTCAAGCCTCCTCAGACTGGGTTATGTTATTAAGCCACCCACAGCTATAGATATATTTAAATTCATCTCTGGCTAGATATTACCATTCTCTCGACTTAATGGCGCGCCCCAAAAGCCAAGAGCGGGAATTGTAATCCCGTATAGTGAATGAAGGATTACGAAAGCTAAGAGCGGGCATCGGAAGCCCTTGCGAGTGATGTTGTAATCCAACTTGGATAACTGCTTCCAATATTTTCTTTCACCACTTTTAATTATCATCAACTTTCGAATGATCAGGCGTCCTCTCGGGAATCATGGCCCCTTCAGATATTATCATTCTCGATATAACATGTTGTCTCAGATCGGGATCTGTTTAAGACAAAAATGATCTTTGTAAGATGACATTTCATGGAAATGAGAATCAAAATATGACACTATAATAGTGCACTTGATTTTATAACTATTCATATATATGATTTTGTAAGGATAACGCAAAGTTTAATTTAAAATCGCATAAGAGGAGTTGCTACTGTAAGGTAGAGACAGATGGAATATAAGACATAAGCATGAAAAATAAGCATGCGGCATGTGATATAAGGATGCATCCCCTAAACATCTTTGAGGAACCCCCGCAGCATCCCTTGCCCGATTAGCCTTGCAATTTCGTCTTTGAGAGCATAGCATTTCTCCGTGTCATGGACATGGTCCTCATGGAATCTTCACCAAGTAGCTTTGTTCCTCTTGTGGGGTGGAGCTCTCAGCTTTTCTGGACACCTCAACATCTTGTCTTCTTTGATGAACCCAAAGATCTCTTCAATTGGTAAGGCCAACGTAGTGTAGGGCCCATATTTCTTTTCTGCCTTCTCCGCTCTCCTTTTTTGGCACCTATTGACTGCTTCCGCTGTTGGATCCTCTTTAACTGCCGCGGCATCAAAAGCTACTGAAGCTATGATCTTGGGTACCGCACCCCCATTGAAGATGCCGCGTCCTCGAGCATTAGCACCCTCTGAGTCAGGTAGTTGACCTGGGTCAAGAGTGAGGTATGACAGTCGTAGAGGTGGTTGAGATGATTGTACAGCTGCACAATCTCATCTTTGATTTCTGTGCTCTGGCTGGACTTTCCTTCCATTTTCTTCTTTTGTTAGTCTTTACAAAGTATATGTATAATCTGGGACAAAACTAGTAAAAGTGAGTCATAGACACTAAGTAGGAAATGGGGATGCAGCATTGGACTGCTGCACTGTTGAAAGGTGTCGCGGCCAGTATAGCACCTAGGTGCACTGCCGTGGCCTTTGTAAGACATTCACCAATGTTGAGCTGGAGACCTCCCAAGTCCATTCCTTGATGTTTTGAAAGTTTAGTAACACGACTTCACTAGTACAGGCCGCGGCATGAAGGTATTTAAACTACCTACCGCATCCCTTGCTAGGCGGGGGGGAGAGCAATCCCAAATCGGAACTCAAAAACTGAGTTTTTCTCCCGAAACACGGGGAGAGCATGCCTACTAGGGTCTATCCATTAGATAATAACCTCTCGGTGCACATAATGGCACGATTCTAACGATAAAACCCTAGATCATAGGCAAAGAATAAAGAAAAAAGGGGGTAAAAATAATTCTTCCCTAACCATTCATCTTTTTGGGGTAAAGCCCATCATGCTTTTCAGCACTATTCAGATGAAATGATATCATAGGGGCAAGTAAGTTAGATCCAAGGTCATAAAAGAGAGACCATAACATATCTGAATATACAAATTACCCATTTAAGGGTGTGAATATAAAATAAAGCTCACCGACCTGAATCTACTTGTGAGACAATGATCCAAAGGATCCCCACGAATAAAATAAGGTGTTGAAGAACTCAAAATATAGAGAAACAAGATTAAAATATCTCAATTTCCCACAGACGGTGCTAGATTGATGATACAAGAAATCGTCCACTTGTCTTTCTCGTACCAGCAAGTCAAGAGTAAAGTGTGTAGCAAGTAAACAAAGTAAGTAAATCGAGAGAAGACAAGATATAGAGTGGTTCAGCCTTCAAAATAGGCCTACATCCACTGTGTTTCTCCATCCTCATTATATGCGTTACATTGTACAATATAATGATGCCTAAAGAGGCGTACAACTATGAGAATAAAAGGATAGTACATGATGACTGATGACTCCGGTATACCGGAGAGGTAGCTGCCAGGTAGTCAAGCAATTCCCGAGTTGTATATTGAGGTGTAGAGAGAATCCGTACTGTGAAATCTGCCCCGGGTCTCTCTGGATTTGATCCCCCATTTCGAGGTGTGGACCTCTATTTATAGGAGATATGCTCACGTGCAATGAGCACGTGATGCACGAAGTATGGAGTTAGGATGGAGAGGGATGCGGATTCTAAGGAAAACAACCTAAGCTCCGCAACCTGTAACCGTCAAAAGACCAAAGTTCCACGCCCCGAACTGGGTTGGTCCGCAGCACGTTGATTGTGATCGCGCCCCTGGGATGAAGTATGACCGTGACATGTATGAGGTAGGACCGCACCCTGTATGAGGTTGGTCCGCGGCATGTAGTCATGTGAAGTAGCATATCATCCGCAGCAAGGTGCTATATTTGTACTATCTGTTATTATCAGGATAAATGACTAATTACAAACTTCTATACTAAACAAATATACACCGATAGACAAACAAATGCAATATGAAATGTCAATATAATAAAACAAATAACCTCACTTTTTAACTAAAATAAATAGATGATGTTAGAAAAAAATAGTTGCAACAAATGTTGTTCCATAAAAGTGTTTATTAAGTACATAGAAATGGGAATCAAAAAAAAATATGATAAGAAAGGGAATCAAAACAAAAACATGAAAAATTAGTAATTATTGTTGCTGTTCACTAAAAAAATAAAGATATAAACGCATACTTGTAAAATATTCAACGCATACTAATTTTTCTTGATGTTCTCTATGAAGTGAGATTTATTGAAAGTACTCAACTAAACTCAAATATCAGTTGTTGAATGCAAACAAATTCTCTTATGACAACCCATCAAATTCACTATCTTGAGAAAATTTTGTTTGAACTGAAGTATTGCACAAGGGAGAAGAAACAACACACGTTGATAAAAATGGGAAAAAATTGCAAGTTAACTTAAATCAGTATAGGGGCTTATCTATGCCTATGAAGTGTTCAAGGGATGAAAGTATAAAGTGATTGTAGGACAATGTTGAAGAGAGAAAAGGGTCAAAATTACCCTTGGCCGATAATGCAATCGAAGGCCCTATTTTCAATGTGACTAAAGATCCCCTTGTGATTTTAATTTTTTATGATTCACCATTAGCTGCTTTAAAATGACAGAAAAGTATAAGAAGATGCGTAGTTATATGATTGTATTCAACATACTTCACTGAACTATTTATGAGCTCGAATGGGTTGCACTAGTTAGACCAAGTTGGATACAATTATAAACAAATCCCCGTGAGTGTACTTCCTGCTGAGTATAAATCGAAAAACCAAATGAATACCAAAGAAAATAAAACCAAATAAAAAAAGTGAGGGTGTTTGAGTTCAAATACATTTCCATGTCAAATGATTACTAATACTTAAAAAATATTTTTGCAACAAATGTATACCAAAGAAATAAAACCACACGAGTTGAAATACAACAAATGGCAGTCGTTACTTAAAGGAATAAAGTCTACAAAACAAAAGCACCCTCACTTTTACCTACATCTGCAAAATCATATAAATCTAAAAAAACAAAAACTGACACTCGATTCAATCATTTTAGTTTAGTCAGATAGAATTGAATAATGTTTATACTCCTACTAGATTTGAAGAGCTGGACTCGTACATACTTTTTCTATCCTGAGACTAAATTATGTTCACATTCCTAAAGAATGGCCCTAAACAAAGACATACACTGGTAACATTAACAATCATAGCAGATAAAAGACATAGAAAAAAAATTGTATCTCATACTAAATTAAATCTCAAACCCATCATAAACACCATTGAAAACAATATAACCTTTTCCCACTCCTCCTAAATCAACCATCACCGTTGTGTTACATCGTTGCATCGAAAGTTTCCACCTCTTGAGATTGTTCTCTTGTTTTTATAGACCTGTATTGTTAAAAAAAAAGAGAATCAATTAATAAGTGGAATATATAAGTTGAAATATCATAATACAAACGGAAATGTATCCATTTTCCATCTATCGTCTTCAAAATAATTATAGGTGCAAATTTCATGAAAACATTTTGTTGAAAATCTAGGAATGATTTCTAACTTTAAAACTAATCAATACAAACGAAGTGTAGCCTCTTGGAATGGTATAAATATCATCTAATCAAAGTGTGAGGTAACATATATCAGTAAGTAATTTTAAAGTCATTAACATACTACATGCATCGCATCTATATTAACATATGGAAGTTGTCCATTGAGGTCGCGCAGAAAGAAACGAAGTCCATCTCTTGGAGATTAACACTGTGAGACTGCATATATGAAGAAAAACATTATAGTAAGGAATGAATAAATAAAAATTTATAATCATACACCCTAAAAAAAATAATCCCCACAAATGCAAGATAACAAATCCTTTGTATACAAATTTTCTATATGGAAAAATATTCTAATAGCATGTGGGAATTTTCTCAAACATGATGGGTGCGTATTCCCTCTCAATTGCCAAAGAAAATATAGGGGCAAGATCAAAAAATTCCACATTATAGTTCCATACCATGGCTATGGGATATGACTTGACGTAAGGCTCTGCTCGTTCTATTATTCTCAATTCTGTGGAGGCCAAGCAATGTGAGGATGTGCTTTCAAGGTAAGATTTAGGATGGGAAAATTCTTGTCTGATCAAAGAGACTAATGTTAGTTCATGGTCAAGAAACTAAAATATAAATCTGTAAAAAAATAATGGGAAAACCTAACTATAACTCTGTAAAAAAAGCTAAACTAAATTAATTAAAACCCCAGAATACATAATATAATTAAAATGAACACATACTGTAATTAAAATGATAGAAATCTAACCTAAAACTGAGATTTGAAAATTCCTATGGTGTATACCCATTGCAGGCTCAATATACCTGTTGCAAGCTCTTCTATACCTGTTGCAAAATCCCAAATCAACTATGTAAAAAAAACAAATCAAAATACCTCTTGCAAGCTATATATACCTGTTGCAAAAAAAAATCAAAATTTCACAAAAACAAAAAATCAACTAGGTTAACTTTAAAAACCCCAATTGAAATTTCAAAACAAAACAATAAGTCAACTATGTTTATAACTAAAAAAAATAAATCATAATTTTAAAAAATGAAAAATCAACCATATATGTGAGAGAGTGAGAAAGACATAGAGAGAAAGATGTGAAGGTTGATGGAGATGATGAAGAAAGGCAAGTTCATGTATTTGCAGGTGTGAGTGTGTGAGTGTCTAAGAGAGATTACCTTAGGGCGACAAGCTTGGATGCGGGGCGCGGTAATGGATCCCAAGGAAGGCAACCTGAGGAGTCTTTTCATTGGGAGAGAGCCAAAATTTGTCAGGGGAGAGAATGAGATAATCGGGGTAGGGTTTGTGTGAGTGGGAGAGAAGTAGAGAACCATTGTCATTTTCACCAAAACACCCCCAATTTTGAATTAAATTATAAGTATGGAAAGTAACAAAGAAGGGGAACCAAAAATTTGAGGGGTAAAAAGGGTATTACAGGATATAAGTTAATCTCAACCCTCCATTTACAACCTTGTTGGCTTCGATCTGAACCGTGAAGTGTCTTCCCATCTTATGAATAGTGAAAACACCATTGTAACTTATTATATATATATGATATCACCATGTATTTCTTTCAACTTCCTCTTTTAAGGTCTGGTCTTAAAGCATAATTTAATTGATAATAATTGTTATAGTTTAAAGGTTTGTTTATAATCCGCAGCCATTAAGAACTTAGATACTCATATACAAAATGACCATAATAACGACTAAAGAGTACATAGAAATGAAATTCATGCATATAACATTACCAAATCTACAATTTTAACACTTACTTGTTCATTATTAAAATATATATAAGAAGAATATATAATAAGTACATGAATATCTCCCAAAATCCTGATTTTACAACAGCGTGCTTCTTTCGTAAACTACAAACTACTAAAGATTTCAGAGCTATACTAATGGAGCTATAAGGGGAATATAAAATACGAGAGAAACTACTCTTAAATTGTGTTTTAAATGGCCATCCTGAGTTTGCTTTTATAGTTTATTTTGATCTAACCTAACCGGATCGATACGCATAATTCTAATCGATTTGAAGGGGGATAAATATATCTAAAATTATTTTTTTCTTAGATTATCATGATGTTTGTTCCGATGTGTTCTTGACTTAATTCTTAGCAATTTTCATGAAGGGTGCGATTTATAAAGATGAGTGATGATTAATCAATATGTATTTGAAGTTTCGTTCTCAGTCATGAAAGTACGAAAGTGTATTAATTCCTTCCACTAAGCATCCCAAAACCTATAAATACTCATATAAACGTTGCATAAGTGATTAATCATGAATATCTAGGTTATATAGTAAACGCGTATAAATAATGCGATTTAACAGTCTTAGGCACCCAAAATCGTGAAGTAAGTGGGAATAATTTATATACAAAAAACGTAAGTAATCAACACATATAAAGAACTGGAATTTTTTGATAGAGATTTGACCTTTATATTATCACACCATACTGTTGGACATTATGAACTAAAACACAAGGTTTAAAGAGAATATATGATATCTAGATTAATTCAGCATCCCCATTAGCCAAGGCTCTGTATTCGGACTCAGTAGAAGATCAAGAAACCCAATATTTCTTGTGAGAAGACCAAGAGATCATATCAGAGGGGAGGTGAATAGAACAACCATCGATAAAATTTAATCATCAACATAACCTGCCCATTTGACGTTCGTATAAGCATGGAATGTCGTATATGACGACTTTTTAATTAAAAGTCCATATGAAATAATATGTTGCAAGTAATTTAAAGTTAGTTTAACATCAAATAAATTTTCCTTGGTTAGATTATGTATGAATTAGAAAACTTAATTTACAACATAGGCTAAATCAGGGCGAGTTAAAGTAAGATATTGTAATGTGCCGATAATTTGGCAAAATTTTATTTGGGCTTGATAATGGTTCACCCCCTGATTTTGGTTATTTAATAGAGGGGAAATTAGGAGTTAGCACAGAGTTGGATGTGAACTCTATGGCCTTTTAACATATGTCTCATATGTATTTTCTTTGTGAAATGAAAATTCCCAAAGGATGGGGTGTGGTGACAATACGCAAAAGATAATGAAAATCATTAAGATCTTTAGTTTGAAAAATCATTACCCATTTTTTGAATGAGGGATTGAATATTATATGCATGAATTCCCATAATATGATTTGTTGAAGTGCGCAGTGATGGCACAACTCAATAATAAATTTTGTAACTTTTTCTAAAAACTACACTGCGAAAACGTCAAAACCACATGACTCTTTAAAACGGTCTTGTCAACAACGTCCTCTAGAATAAAAAGAGGCTAAATGGAATGATCTTTGTGATGAATTTGCGGATGAAATTTTTTAGGTTATATATCCCTATTAAGTGTTTCATTTTTTTTAGTGATTGAATGTGTTTTTGTTATATTTAGAAATAATGGTTGATAATGAATTACATAAAGATGTGAAATTAATAATTGAATTAAACAAACACTTATGCACTACAATAGAAGCAAATGATTTTGTCAATTGGAAAAATATTGCTTGAACCAATGTTTTTAACTTATTTGAACACTTTATTGAATATTAAAAACTTTACAATGCGGTAAGGAGACTAGAACTCCCATGCATATTGCTAATATATAGTATAAGACTTATCGGAGAAAAAAAGTAAATTGGGTGACTAAAGATGCTGGAAATGTATACATAAGTTGATTTATAATAAAAAAACCATTAGTATTTGTTTCATATACTGTATGGAATTATTGGAATGTTTTCACTATTATTTGTAGGATGATGTGCATGAAATACTTAAATCATAATCTGAACTTGAAGATGGTGTTGTGGTCAATGATGTTCATGTGCTTTAGAAGTTTTAAGACATCGCTCTGGTTATGTATGTATTCATGGGGCTATCCCTAAGACCACGCCATTTTCATTTGCTAATATGCAAAAAGGAGAAATATATTGAGAGAGATAAACAAGTTGCTTATGTAATGAGGGAGGCTGACGAGGCGGTATGGAAGATGATGAAGCTAGAAAGGAAACTAATGATGGTAAAAGGTATAAAGGGACAATGAAAGAATGATTGTATGAGCGTAATAGGAAAATTAAGGTTTTAGCTAACCTCATAAAACGATAATGTACCTCTTTTTGGTAAGAAAACAGTCCCAAAATCCTTTTCTTTTCTTTTACACTATTTCCCCATCAACAAAAAAATAAGTAAAATTAAAAAACAAACTAAGAGTTTCAATCAATAATGTAAAACTCATGATGAATATGGAACACTCAAAACATAAAAAAATTAGGATTGAATAAATTACCTATTTACTCCTAAAATTATTATTCAAGTTTTAAAATTTTCCCTGTGATTTATTATTTCTCAATTTAGTCACTCAATTGATCTATTTGATTCAATGCTACCCTTCTATTAAATTAGTCCGTGAGTTTAAACAAAATGAGGGCTAAAATGTGTGGATCTGTTTGGAGAACAAAAAAAGATTTTTTTCTATACCACTAGTATAGTTTGGATTTTCTTTTTGGTTTATAGGGCCTATTTTGATATTTGTGGATTATTTTTGCAATTTGTGATGTTCCAAAGTCTTCCTCATATATGATGGGAAGGGTAGGATGGGAGGTGTTTTCCAGTATGTGAGGACTGTGAGGAGGGATATTTCTAAGTAAGCTGAGGGGATACCAGGAGTAGGGGTGATTTTTTTTTTATCAAGGTGAGGTGTTGACATGAAAAAGGGGAATGGGAACGGCAAGAGGAAGGGGATATTAGGATATCATAGCCATGGGGAGGGATGCTGAAATAGCGAAGGTCCTCACCTCATGAGTGTTGTTTAGTTTAGTTTTTATTGTAAGTATTCATTTTTAAAGAATGATTAGTTATTTAGTTAAGATCATTTTGAAATTTGAATCATATTTTAAGAACCGAGTAACCAATTTAATCTTTAATATTTTATCATTTTAAACACGTGATCATTTTGGCTTGAGTAGACTTTAATTAAATTAATCAATCATGTTAAGACTTGATAAATTTTATTACTAATTCCACGTGTAGAAAAATTTACATATACTATTTTGATGATTCTTGTGGTGCACGTACGGACATATTTATAGTCCAAAGAATACATAAAAATCTAAAATTAATAATGCACGAGATATATTATTATTGTGTAAGACATCTAACTAAATTCATAAATATACTTGGATGTTTCTTCATATACCTATTGTTATTTCTTTTTTAAAGTAATTGCTAGTTCTAACTATTTCCTTATAGTATTTGTATCGTTATTTTCTTATTTAAGGTATATGTCCTCGATGAAAGCCTTATCATGCAACAAGCTTTTGAAGTAAGAAACTTCCATTTGAAATTCTCGATATCCTCTAAATTATTGACCAACATTATATACAAAGGTGTATATATCAAATAATTCTACAATATAATGTTTGGACCATCAAACTTCTCATTATCTGATGTCTACTCCGCCAATGTCCTACTTGAACTCGTATATACAAATAATATACAATAACTCTTTGGTTTAATTTCGTTAAATACCTATTATGCCAAGAGTTAGGCAACTAAATCCTTAATAATAGTTGTTTACAAATTAAATGAACTACGGAGAAGAAACAAACACATAATTAAACAAAAGGATAATATTTTATATGGTTTAGTATAACTTTTACCTATGTTCACGTAGGATATCACTTTCATTATCTTTCCAAATTTAACTTATTAATTGAACATATATTTCTCTAATTGCTCCCATCAATTTAGGTTATATAAAGGACAATACAAAGAATCCTAAATACAATGGGCAACTAGTAATAAGAAAGTGTTCTGAGAAAATCTATGAGTGTGATAAAGCTTTCGCACGAATTGTTATACAACCCATCCTTATGCAACTTTCGTCTGTCGCTTATCACTACAAAGGTTTCACACTACCTACCTTCACTAAGGTTGGTGTTGTATACCCCAACATTATCAATTATTGCTTTTGTAATAATTGTATATATGTCTATACATGTTATTTTTTTAGCGTGTTACAAAATATATATTTTTAAGGACAAAATTTCCAATTGAGTTAGTTGTATGTTTATTTGACTTATTTCTGAAACAAAACACGTTTGAGTCATAACCCATATTTTTCTTGTCAATCCCATATAGACTATGACGTATTGAAGTTTATTGAAGACGTTGCGTCAAATCTTCAAATGTTTATCATGTCGAGTTTATGGTGCATATTTTGTCTTCAAGTTGAATTGCATTCCGAGATCACTTAGGTATGAATGCGTAAATTTAATATGACTCGGAATCTATTTTAAAAATGTTTAAAGATGTTATTTTATTAAAGAAATATTTTTAAAAGAGTTTGAAAACGTTTACACTTTGTTTTTTCCGAGATAAAGATGGTTTAGAGTTGCGTTAAAGTCAAACACAGGTGTCAGTCGTTCAAACAACCATGCCTATGTCGTTCGAGCGAGACACCGACTTAAAAAATTATTTAAGGCGTGTTTTCTCAGAGCTTCAAAAGGTGTGCAGTCTGAAAATAGTTTAGAAACCAATACGTTTTCTGCACAAAATTTTCTAAGGTTTTCTAAAGACAAATACATTTTTATAGTTACAAAGATCCGAGCTTTCATTACTATATGTTGTAATGATATTTGTCGACGCCATTGGAGTTTGTTATACATAGAACTTTGTTGGGTTTTACGATGAAGAAGCGGAAGAGCCGTGTTCGACATCGTAGATGTTATAAAACATATTGGTGGACACCGGGACATACGTGGACGCGTGTTTTGTGGATGAGCATCGTGGAAGAAGTACTTTCTACGTGGGCACTCTGGAGGAGTGATTGAAGATAACAAGAGCATTAAGTCTCATGAGGATCGAGTCGTTGAGTAAGACTTGTGTATGTTCCTTATAATTCCACATTATAGTGATTCTCTGGCTTGGGTCGTCTGAGGTTTTTTCCCTTATTGGTATCCTCGTACATCCGGCGTTGTGATTATTCTTTACTTTATTTTACTTTATTTGATCTCTAGATGAATCTTTAGGATTTCTCAAGATAAAATTTTAAAAGGTTAAAATTGGTTCACAACTTGTTAAACCGGGGGTGGTCCCTATTCGTGTGTTTCAATTAAAACCAATTTCAAGAAAAATTATCCAACTTATAATTTGAACCAAGCCAAGTTGTGAAAAAACAATTCTCACTTTAAACTAGTTATATCTCGATTAATCCTAAAATTCATCTAGTGACTAAATTAAGTAAAGTAATGTAAAGAATACTCACAACGTTGGATGTATGAGGAAAAAAACCAAAATGGGAAAATAACCTCGGACGGCCCAAACCAAACAATCACTATGAATGTGGAATTATAATGAACAGACAAAGACTCACTCAACGACTCGATCCCTAGGGGTCTTGATGCTCTTTTGATCTTCAACCACTCCTCTCACAGTGCCCACGCCAAAAGCCCTTCCACGATACCTTTCCATAACACACACATAAACGTATGTATCGGTGTACACCAAATGGCTTTGAGACATCTACGATGTCAAATAAGAAGTCCTTCTCTTTTCTTCATCGCAAAACCCTGATGTTCAAGTATAGAACAAACCTTCTTGGTGCAGCAAGATCACATAAACATATAATATTGATAACTCGGATCTTTTCAAACTCTAAGGATGTGTTTAAGGTTTGAAACCTTATAAAAGATGTGCAAACACGTTTCTAGATCGTAAACTATTTTTCAAGAATGCACGCTTATTAACTCTGACGAAACCACGCTTTAAATAGTAAAAGATCATCGTCTCGAAAATCGTGTTGCTCGAACGAGATTGGCAAATCGCTCGCACGACATAGCCATCTCATTTGAACGATCCAACTTGTCTTTTGAACGACGTCGCGTGTCAGTTCGACTTTTTAACTTTTTCTTTAAAATGTCTCTTCCAATAGAGATCCAAATAAGGCAAACTCTATTTCGAGCTTATCAGAATATAACGTAGTGTAAACCATTTAAAATACTTTTAAAACATTTTAAAACATTTTTCCTTATAAAATTACATTCTTATCTTTTATGAAAACAATTATGAGCACCATTAATTATACGCATTCATAGCTGTGTGATCTCGGAATGCAATTAACTTTGAAGACGAATAAAATTGCACCAATTAAACTTCGGCATGATTAATTCTTTGAAGCTTTTCTGCAACGTCTTTAATTTCTTCAATACATCATAGACCAAGTGGAATTGTGACAAAATAAAATCTCCCTATGACATATTACAAACATAGTTTTGTTCATGGAATTAAGTCAAAACAATACAGGGACTCAATTGGAAATTTATGTCCTTATAAATCTCTCCGTTTGACTATTTTGGGACAAAACTAAACAAGTGAAATGCCTAAGTCGGGCGTCATGCCATATGACACCTAAATCACATCCCATAAACCCAAAATAAAAAATACAAGACATGAACTAGTATATGTAGCACTGGCAAGAATGAACTGTCTGAATATGATGTAGACTTTAATTCTCGAATCTCTGAAGCATACCTACACACATGAAACAGACAAACAAATACCAAGTGAAGTATGGAGGAACAAATAAAACCAATATATATATATATATATATATATATATATATATATATATATATATATATATATATCCAAATGATACCAATTTTACAATAGATACCAATATGAATAAGCGCTAAAAAAATCATTTGTTAAACAATTGAGCAACAAAATGATACCAAATTTAAACTACCAATTTGTAATACCAATCAGTAAAATATGTAATGAAAAACATGCTCAACAAATCTCAAATATTCCCCTACATCACATACATCTCTCCCCCTTTTTGTCTTGAATAGACAATCCGGTGAAAAGATAAATAAATCAATCAAATATCTAGCATGAGAATGTACCCATTAAAAATCGCTAGATAATTATGAAACATCCAGCTAAATATGATCAATAGATGACAAATCTGTAGCTAGTAAACCAATGAATCACACAAAGAATATAGCAATCTAAAAAAATTTGATAAACGGAATCATATGAAAAATATCAAAATGAGACAATAAAACCTGCATATAAACAAGTTAGTCCAGAAAACTTCCAGCAGTACCAAAAAAATATACCAAAATACACCAGTGCACTGCAAACCAGATCAGAAGCAAATTTCCCAGACTGTAGTTCGAACGAGACAGGGACGTCGCTCAAACGAGATGAGAACGTTGCTCGAACGAGACTTCACGCGACATGGAGATGTCGCCAGAACGACTTCTCGTGACAGGCCAAAATTTCCCAGTTTCCCAAAAATATCTTATATTTTTGCCTAGTGAAAAAATTTCTAGAAAAAACACAGTGGAAGGGCCTGACAGTAGTAAAACAGTGCTAAAACAGTAAGCTTTTAATACAAAATGCAAAAAATGCATAAAAACTAACAATGCGAGTTACATGCAAACATAGTACCGATGTGCTCAAACATGGACATGGAAAGAATGGGCGTGAAGCTACAACAAATGAGTCATAATTCCAACACATCGAAAAGATCAATAAGCTCTAATTGATAGCGATAAATCATCAAACTTTATCATAGCCATATGATAATTAAAGTGTGAGTTTAATGAAATAAACATACTACATGCCCACAAATCCAGAATTTTGACGATTCTACAAACAATAACGTCAAATTGAAATGTTTCAACATTAAATTTGTTCTGGACACTTATTTAAATTTTCTCCACCCAAACACCCTCATAAATATACTTTTTCAATTTCTTTTAAGGTTTCTAGCATTCTCAACTTAGAGAAATTCTTATTGGCACTTTTTCTTAGTATATTGCTTTTTCTTTTGGGCTCTTTTAAATGGTGGCTTTCACGATGAGTTAATTTTGAACTCTCGCAGCCCTTTCCCATGAATCACTCATCATTTTTTCTACCAATTCAAATCCTCACGGTAAATGATTCTTACATGCACACTTCTCCTTAAGTTTACTTATGCATAGATGACAAGATTGAGATAAGAACGCCTCACCAAATTCAAATATGCAAGAGAAGTCAAACATCCATATAAACTCGTGCATGTGTGCAATGTTGGCATATATACAAAGTCGAATCAAAGTTTATATCAACTTCGAAACAACCCCATATAAACAATGGTTAAGATCATTCTAAGCACCGATAATAATGACCAAATGTCCTAGCCACATGCACAATGAAACAATGGAGGTCCAAGCACACCAATATGCCACATCAAACATGTAAACTCAAAAATAAAAACCGATAAATATTTTTGGCTTTTCAAACATATTTTGACTCAAATAAAAGCAAAAATCTTTTTGGTTTTTCAAAAGTTTTCTCAAAAACAAAATCTTTTTATATTTTTCAATAGGACTCAAATAAATGAAAACTATAATACTAAATAATACACAAGTCATTATACTAGCAATGAATATATCATGAAGCAAACTAGTATATGACAAACATGGAAACACTATCATCCTTTAGATTTAGCATGGGAAGAATCAAGTGCACCTAAACGAGAATCGTGATGTTTTATTACTAAAGCCACTAAATCCGATTTCCTAACCCAAGTAGGTGTAAAACGACGCATGGGGGTTTGGGGAACCGGGGTAACTTTATTCCTAAAATTCCTAGGATCTTATCTAAGGTCGTAACAATAACGCCTAAGGTGACCTTTCCTACCACAAAACGTGCAAGTGTAGGAACGGTGGGAATGATCACCTATATTTGGACCTTTTCTAATCTTCCTAGTGTTTCTCACACGTACGGGGGGAATGGGAACAACTCTCTTACTAAAACCTATACCTCCCCTATCTCCCTTAATTAGGACGGTGCCTAGGATCTTATCTAACTTCTCCGACCTAGCCTCCAAATCAAACTTGACTCTAGACGAGTCTATCAATCTATCCTCCAACTCATGAATCCTAGACTCGAGCAAACGCCTAGACTCCTCAAACACAAAAATCTTCTTTTTCGAAGACTCCATCAAACCACGGAGATTATCTCTCTCACCCTCTACATACTCTAATTTCTCCCTAAGAGTCTTATCTCTTGCCCTAAGATCCTCAATCAAACTATCATTATTTTCTATGGCATGTTCATTTAACTTTGTTTGCAATTTTGAGTTAGCTTTTTTCACCTTCACCGTTTCGGCATAAAACTCATTAAACGCATTTTGCAATTCTTTCACATCTATCTCCTCCTCGTCACTCTCTTCTCCCTCACTAACATGGGATTCACTCAAAACCTCATAGAAAGTGTCATTCACATGAGTATCGTCATCGCTCACATGACATAACATCACTACAGGAATATTGATTTTTTTCGGCATAAATTAAATGCCGAGAAAAACACTAAAAATGCCGGTAACACTTTTTGCGAAACTTTTGGCGGCATTTCCACAAGTGCAGTAATAGCCAATGTGGTAAAAGAACAATGGCATTTTAAAAAATGCCGCGAAAAGTTAGCGGCACTTTTGACGGCATTTCCACAAGTGCGGTAGCTAATGTGGTAAAAGAACAACGGCATTTTAAAAAATGCCACAAAAAGTTAGCAGCATTTTTAAGCATTTATATTAATGATGGTAATAACCTTTTAGCGAGATTAAAAAACTGCTGTTAATAACCTTTTGCAACACCAATTAAATGTTCAACACGCTTTTGACGGCACTAAAAAAATGCAGAGAATGATAATAGCAACATTAAACAAAATTTTGATATTATTTTGCAATATATGACTAGGAACAAGTGTTAAACAAAATCATTTATTACAAGTATCGTATGTATGTGCAAACACACTAACATAACATTAAATTAAAAGGGCGGTAATCAAATTAAAACATCATTAAATTAGAACCAATAACATTAAACGTAAATAAACATAATTGAGCTTGGAACAATTATCCATCCACAAAATAAAATGTATTACATGTTCAATAAGAAAATGCGGGAAAACATGAAGCAAAACGAAATTTTTTATAATGTACGATCCTTGTCCATCAAAGTCAAACATCCTCTTTGACCTACAAATAAAAAAAGTCAATCATTAGTTATTCATACTTTTTCTTTGGTATTTTAATTAAAAAAATTCAAAATTAGTACATTAGCAATATGCCATGCTACGGTTGAATGATATGCGTCTCCAATTGTGGACTTGTTTCCGTAAGGTCTAGGCAATGGTTCATTTGTTACAAATGTTTTCTCAGTATATACTTCCCAAAAGTCTTCATCAAGTGGCGTACCCCCTACTTTTGTTGAAAGATCCTTGCTCACAATGAATCCACGTGCCACAATCACTTTTGGAAGTCCGGAAGTAATAAGGTCTACAATTTTAGGAAGTGCATTATTTGAGACCCTTTGTCATGGTTGATGGTGTTTCTTTTTCTTCTTTGATGGTTCTTTCTACAAACAAGATGAATATTTCATCAACCATATATTTCTAGAAAAAATCGGTAGAGTTTTATTTGTTTTTAAGACATCCCAAAAATTTTAAGACTATATACATGCAAATAAGCCAACAACCCAATGTAAAGTATACAAAACTCCCCAAGAAACTGCAGATATATTGTGCCCTTTAAAATCCTTTAAATTAGTAACATACCTGAATTGAAGTAGCATTCATTTGTTCACTAACACGAGCAGCAGTCTCGGGGGTAGCCAAGTGTTGAAAATTTGCAATCTACTAAAAATAAATTATTTCAGTCATGAAAACATAAAATCTTAAATTATGATTTTAAAAAGTAGTTATCTACTTACCTGTTGAGATGGAGCTAAACGGTGATTTGATTGTGGTCCCACTACATGTTGAAATTGGTCTTAATCTTCTAATTGTTGCTCGGGTTGCAAAATAGACCTATATGATGGTATGTTTTGCTCGTTGGAGGATTGAGGAACCTGTTAATAGCATGATTTAATATTAAAATATACATTTATATATATACACGATAATTAATCACAAAAGATAAAAGTGTTTACTTATTAACCTGTTTGGATACAACGAAAGGGGCAAGTCATCATATGTGTGCGTCTTAACTCAAACTGAGCCTCTAAATGATCACATTTATCCTGAAATTTAGATCGAATCTCAGATCATAGTCGCTCATACTCTTTTTCATTAATCTTCAACCGTTTTGTTCCATGCACATTAGTTGGAGATGTCCTATGCCCATAAGCTCGATAATAATCCTGTTTATCAGGTCCTAGGACTTCATAAAATATCTCATCTTTATGACTGACGAATTCAGTACAGTCTGCCTGAAGTTGATATACTTTTTGCGTTATTTTTGACTGAAATAAAACAATTATGTCATAAAAATAGTGAATGATACATAAATAACATTGTATTAATGTTTAAATTAAATGTAAAATCGAATTTTCCTCTTAATGGAAAATCCATCTAGGCAAAGCAAGGTATCTGTCGTACAATTTAGAATCAGAAAAGCTATTCTTAGACGTTGAGTACAGTACCGTTTGCACACAAGCATCTGTTTGATCCAGGCTGCATTAAGAAGCATTTTTTGTTAAAATTGTGTTCAAATTGAAACATGTTTTGATTCAGTAGCACAAATTATGCCGAATGTGTTAATGAATTCGAGTATGCTAACAAATAAGACTTTTGTGTCTCAAAACATAAACATAAATCAATTCATATCAATAAACATCAAATGCAACAAAAAAATTATTATGTTGAATAGTTCTAAAGTCTAAAGTCTAAACCAACCATTTTAAAGGCTTAACTGACAAAAAAATGATGGATGACAGAGAAATTGGTGGTTGTAATCCTCGAGATAGATCTTTAACTATGGGGAATTTATGAAATCCTTTGACAACTCTTAGGGATGTGCTTTATAAGCATCCTTACCTGATAGTGGCCCCTGCACAACCTTGCTGAAACACTTTATGAGACCCCCTTTAGATATTAATTGTACTTTTCCCCTGTGCTTGATACTTACATCATTTGACTTTCATAATATGCTAGAATGGTTTACTCAAAGCCCCTCAAGAAAAGAGCTATGTAAAGTCACATACAATGACGATGCCCATTCTTTTGTTGTGGAAGATATACCATCTATAAAAATATTGCACTTTAAGAATTTGCATTTGAAAAATGTGAAATTACACTTGATATCACATTTGTGAAGTGCAAATGCATATAAAATTAATGGGTCATTAAATTCTTAATACACTAATTGAATTAGCACTTCCCAAAAGTGTTTTTAGGTTAATTCGCACTTGGGAAGTGCAATTCATCTTTTACTCACTTTAAATTCTTAATACGCCAATTGAATTCGTCTTTAGTCTAGAATGACAGTTTCAAATCATTAAAGCTGGATGTCTTGGTTACGTGTTTGTGCATATACCTTCAACAACTGACTGGACATATTCAATTTGAGCTGTGCTAGAAGGTTTCAAGCAAACTTTAATTGCGGTAACAGTAATCGATGGATTTATAAGAGATATTTTATTGGTTAACTGATCGCCCTGCTCAACAAGGTCATGTGTAAAAAAAATTGTGTAAAGCAATTTCAAGTATAGTTTATTCTTGAGTGCTAATATACTAAGACTTCATAGTCGACAAACATAAATAACACTGAAAAAATAAAGTAATGTGGAAATAATCAAGACTATAAGGGTTCCACATATGAATAGTTGGCGATAAATAGTTTGCTTGTATGTGTCGACATTTGAACGAGTAAGACATGAAAACCTAGACTTATGCCCAAACTAAAATTTTATAGAATGCCCTATGTACCTCTCGCTTGAGACTTAAAGTGAACTCTCCAAATATAGTTAGACTTAACCCATGTCAAAGATTGAATGTGAGAAATGAAATGAGATGACTTAAGCATCTTGTGATGATGACAGTTGAAAGGTAAGTGTATCTAGTGTATACTAAATGCATCAAGTCAGTCACTCATTCTATGGAGACAATGGGCCTATCTTGAACATTCTAGCACCTACTATCTTGTCATTAGATATTAGGGGGTATTTAGAACATAGGAAGATTTAGCTACTAAATCTATCGTCTTTGGCTGAAGCAAAGCTCGACTTCTACATTGCTATTCCATGTTCCGACAAAGATGATGATTTTAAAGCGACTAGAGACATACATGGTCATGGATGTTCTTACCAGCTGTAACCATGTTAACAACCTTGATCAGAAGAAATGGTACCTAATAGGGATGGCAAGCCTGCTACAAAGTTCACTTGATCCAGAGACATTGGTTATAGACTTTGAATCTGACTGCTTTGAGAAGCTTAATCAGCCTTTCAATTATCGATAATAATAAAAACACTAAAGGTCTCTCTCAAATAATTCAAGCGCTAAAGAGAGGTGGGGCAGGACATCGATAGACAATAAATAATTTTCTTCCGAAAACTGGCCTATTCATTCCTACAATAAATGTCTCTCTCAACTAATTCAAGAACTAAAGATAGGTGGGGTAGGACATTGATAGACAATAGACGGAGAGAAATACATTGAGTTGATTGCTAAATTGAAGAGAGCATAAGGCACCTCACCTAACATTATAGTACAAGGGGGTTAAATCACTCAAATCTTGTTTGTGAAATTGAAGAATAAATGGGCAGGGATCTTAGACTCTCCTAACCGATACAAACGATGAAAGTAAACTAAAAACAATCTTGTAGTACGTTTAAACAATAAATCCTTAAAAATTCATACCAATCTTTCTCTCCTCCCAAAACAGAATCATTGCTCTCCTCCCAAAACATTTGTCATTTCAAAATTCATACCAATCTTGTCGTACATTTAAACAATAAATACTTAATTAATTTTTTGTAAAGGAACAAAATATTAGAAAAGAAGAATCAGTATCTTTAAATTCAATATCACAATGATCATAGCTAAGATAGGTGCCAAAATAAGCATATGATATAATTCTCTACACTGTCTACATCTCAATATATAGGATTGATCAAGTAAGCAAAGTGAATTGCTATAGCAATCAAGCAGTTTACCTGTTCTGAGTACTCAACACCACTAGCACCATATGATTCTGCAATAGTTTATATTTTCTCTTTGATGCAAATATTCAAAGGATAAAGAGTTTCAAGGGTTGTGTCACATTTTCACATGCTCTTTGAACAACAATCCCAAGGTCCACCTAAAAATCATAAGATGCAAAATTAAGAAGTTGAAAAAAATAAGCTTTCTAGCAGTTCATTTAAATGAACACACAGATAGGCAAAAGAAACATTTCGACTACACTAATTTCAATCTATGATGTTAAACACGTGAGACCTAAATTAGAAGATTTTACCTCATTATATCTCAGTTCTTTGTAAAGAAAAGACCCCAGTTTTAGTGCCTACCACCGGTGACCAGTAAATAAACACAAGGAAAATTCACTGGATCTTAAAAACACGAGGACTCCAATTTTAGTACCTACCAACGGTGTAGATATAATGATTCCGTAGAATATATCCTCATTGAATAACATCAGTATCTCAAAAATAACATAAGACTGCAAAACAGAGACTGCCTGCCCATAATTGAAAAGTTCACTGGCAGGGTCTCTGATTGGAAGGTTAGACATATATTATATGTGTAATACCCCGTATTTTTGGCAATATTTAATTTGGGATTAATTAATTAAATGAGAATTAATCCGGATAAAATACTAGCGATATGTGAGTTGGTATTTGACTATATTGAGTATATATGATGATTTATGAATATTGAATTATGAATTTGTCGTGAGATTGATATACGGTAATTTGGACATTTTATTGGGACGCGAGTGACAGTCGCGTCAGGATATAATTATTTTATTTATAAAGGTGAATTTAAATTCTATTAACCGTATGGTCGTTTTGAGTGCGCCAACGCGTCCGGAAGGGTCGAGATAGTCAGAAAACACTAGCCGGGGGTTTAGTTTGGGTCCCGGGGTAGTTTTAGGCCATACCGGCAACATAAAGGGTATTTTGGTAATTTTGTATTTTTGGAAATTAAAAGTGACAAAAATTAGTAAATTATATCTGATGTGGATTTGACCCACTAAGCCACTAACCAACCCATGTTAACCCAATAGGTTACGTAGGTTATTAGAATTAGGTTTCTAATCACTTTCCAAAAGAAAACCCTAGCCACCATTAGAGAAAAGCTTGGAGAGAGAGAGAAGAAGGGAATTCTGCAGAAAGAGAGAGAGAACTTCATCAAATCAACACCAAAAATCAGAGATTGGAACAGGCAAGTGGTTTAATTTCAATTATTATAGAGAATGCATCTTCCATGTGTAGGAATTTACATAAATCTAATTGTTCTTGAGAGTTTTATAAAAACCCATTTTAATTGGACTTAGAATTTGAATGTTGAGGACTAATTGCATGTAGAATCGTAGAGAAATGATTACCCTGATGTAAATATGTGTTGGATGTAACAAAAATGAATCTAATTTGAGTAAATTGATGATCACAAATTTTAGGGTTTATGTTCTTGAAAATTTGGGGAAAAGTGTAGAGATTTGATGGATTGATGATGATTAGGATGAATTGGTCCTTTAAAATACGTTTGTATATAACCTTGATATGTTTAGGGATGATTAGAGACCATAAAACATTGTTGGGAAGAATTTTGGTTGAGATTAGAAGTGTAGAAATTTGTGAAAAAACGAATATAGAATTTCTGGGCTTGAATCTGGCCACTCGTTAGAAGACCTACCCAGGTCGTTCGAACGAGCTTCTAACGAGTTGACAGTTTGGGGTTCTAATGAGAGGGATGTTCGTTCGATAATCTCGTTCAAATGAGATCTCGTTAGATAGCCCAGTTCGTTCGAACGAACTCTCGTTCGAACAACCTCGTTCGAACGAGACTTCTAACGAGCTGGCAGTTTAGGCTTTTTGGCCTGTTTTGATTTTGGGAGTCCCGTAAACTTGTTCGAGGATAGAGATAACATTCCTTTGATGGTGTATTGGTATACTTGGGACATTTGGGATATAATGAGGAGTAAATTATAATTGTGGAATGAATCAAATAGACATTATGGATTGAGATGTGAGTGCCTACTACGACGTGAGAATAAATTATGGCGCGTATAAATGTGGACCGGGATTATATAAGTTATATATATATTAAGTTGGTACGAGAATGCGATATGTACTACAATTTAATTACGGTGATTACTAAGATGCATGTTTACTTAGTATTGGTATATGATTTGTGTGTATGACATACCTACCATACTTGCTATCACGGGAGGTTTTCGTTCGCTTAGGGCCCTCTAATCCTTGGGTTGCCCGGATTTAGACTGGTTACCTTGATGAACATAGGTCATAGAAAGACTTATTGGGATGTTGATCAGTCCGCTGATCGTGGGAGCATAGGTATGTGCGTGACCCATGTGATGTGACTGTGTTCGCCTCCATTATTTGTGATGTTGTTATCTGTGAACTATTCCTGAGAGATTCGGAATATGTGATCCTTATGTACGTGATGTACCGGGATGGATAGCAGAGTATGTGTGCACCGCAGCTTAGTTCTCGGGGTGCTTGTATTGTATATTTATGTTGTGAATAATATACACTTAATTAATGGGAACCTTCATGTTAATGTTGTGAATATAATTATGGTATTGTTTCGAGAAAAACATAACGGGTTAACTGATAGTGAAATATATTGCATATTGAGCATCTGAGTTTACGTTAAACCCCTATTTAATTGAGATCGTTTTTATGTTAATGGGAACTGAGTAATAAGGGTAGAACCTATATCAGTCTAGATAGATATGATGTCACTTAGCTAGTGGTTTGTGTCATTTTAGATGGGTACTTAAGTTAGGAGTGCACAGTTAGACGAGAGGTGAGAATTTCATGTGAGTGCACGTCCTATCATGTACTTTGCATTTAATGTTTTAAATGTTTTTAAAGAACTTGCAGATTTTTAAAATATCTCCACATTCGGGCTCTGACCCGTTTGCTTTCAAATCTATTTTTCTTGTAAAACCATTTTAGGTGCCCAGCCACAAGGACACCATGCATAGGATACTCATTCTGATGACGAGCTGTAGTTGTTTGTGGAAGTTACAGGGATTTTCTTGTAGACGCTTCTATCATTTGGATTCCATGTTCAGTATTCCTCAGTTTTAGGGCATGCTGCCCAGTTCCATTAGAGATACTTTTCCATTTCAGTTTTTCAGACTTTGGCATGTATTGATTCAGTATTCAGTATTTAGTTATTCATTTCAGTTGTGGAGTTTGTTGTGAGGAGTTTTCCTCCGGATTTATTTATATCGTGTGATGGTTATTCTATTACTTCGTTATGGTGAATGGTGATATTATTCTTGCATTTAAATCTTTTACTGCAGGTTAATCAGACTTTAATTAAAATTTGGCAACTTACTTTTTAAATACTAGGTGGTTAGTAATAATAAAAATGTTTTCGACAGTGATGCTAATAACTGAGCCAACTTGGCATTTTGGTTTAATTTAATAAAGGAGTAGCTACCCGGTATTTAATTAGTCGGGGTGTCAGAGGTGGTATCAGAGCATCAGGTTCTAGTGTCCTTTAGGATCTGTACGGCTATTATGTTTCCGCTAAGTTTCTTTGATATAGAGCCCTATATTTTAGGACTGTTGTACTCTTTTGTGTATGCTTCGTTTTTCAGCTATTTTAAGTTTATAACTGCGAACTTATAAACTTCATTCTTATTTCAGATGCCTCCACGACGTGCACCACGATTTCCCAGGGATGCAACGCCCGAACCCCAGACCGTTCCAGTTCAGGGCATGATGAACGCCCCTGAGGTTGCAGCCATTGTAGCCCAAGCGGTAAATGCCGCAATTGTCGTAGTTCAGCAGGCACCACCTCAGGCGCCGGTTGCCGCGCCAGTACAGGCAAATGCATTCCCGTCTGCTTGGGAACGTGTACGTGACGCTTTTCAGAAAGCGCATCCACCAAAGTTTGCAGGTAGCTCAGATGTGGTAGTCTCGAGCCAGTGGAGGAAGGATATGCAGAGGCACTTGAGGATGTATGAGTGCACGGAAGTTCAGAAGTAGGTGCTAGCTACTTTCAAGCTAGTTGGATCTCCACTGCAGTGATGGGAGTCTATTACCACCGTGGAAGAGAGGGATACTCTCACTATTCAGGACTTTTGGGTGCGGTTCGACCGCAAGTACTTTTCGTCAGCTGTTCACACGGAAATGAGGAGGAAATTGATGAGTCTGAAGCAAGAGGGTAAGACCGTGGCCGAGTATGAGGTCGAGTTCACGAATCTGTTGAATATCGTTCCGGATGAGATACCGACAGAAAAGAAGAAGATTGAGAAATTCACCGACGGGTTGACATGGAGGATCCGTCAGCATCTGTTAGGGAACCTTTCGTTGGCCACTTATTCTGATGTGATTAATGCTGCTTTGTTACACTTCCAGGATCACCGCTTTCATATGGCTGAGGGAAAGAGATCCGGAGAGTCTAGCCATCAGGGAAGGACTGGAGGACATGGTGCCGGTGGGGCACAATCTGTTCAGGGGCAGAGACAGGGTGAGCAGGGTTCCCAGCAGGGGGATCAGAAGAGGTTCAGATCAGGGAACTATAGGCACGGACAGGGAGGTTTCCGTCAGGGCCATCAGAGTCCAATCGTCTATCAGGGCCAACAGGGGTAGAATGGGCAGCAGTTTCAGTAGGGCCAGCAGGGCCAAGGGAGGAATGGTAACGGCCACCAGGGCCGGGGACAACAGGGGCAGAGAGGAGGGAACTTCCCAGGGAAGTGTTTTATTTGTGGCAAGACTGGCCATAAACGACAGGATTGTCCTGATAGGGGCAGGGCCCCACAGTAGTAGCAGGGTGCTCGCCAGGAGCCGCAGAGGCCCATGTTTCCCGTCGCTCTCCCCGCACCGCCACAGATGGCAGCATTTCCACCCATTCCAGCAGTCCCAGCTCAGCAGGGCCAGCTACAGTATGGACGTGTCTATAACATCCACCAGGCAGCAGTTCCACAGGCACCGCCTGCGATTGAGGGTATGTTTCCTATCCATGGCACTATGGGTCGGGTATTATTTGATACGGGGGCTACACATTGTTTTATAGCTACACATTTTGCGAAGGCTTTAGGGTTGTTAGCCACAGCGGAGAGCACAGTGACGTGTGTCGACTCACCATTGGGGAATGGGTCACTTATATTCTTTATATGCCGGGGAGTGGGGGTAGAGATTGGTGGTTTGGTATTACCTGAAGACATGTTGGTATTAGATATGCACGTTCACGATGTGATTATCGGTATGGATTGGCTCGTAGCTTATAGGGCCATGATTGATTGCTTCAGCGGGAGCATTGTTTTTGCCATTCTGGGGCAAGAGATGTTTGTAGTGGCGATGCCTCGCCCAGAGGGAGGATTGACCGCTCATCTGTATTACATAGAGGAGGATACCTCTAAGGAGGTTGTGATTCCTTTAGATTCTATCCCAGTTGTCAGGGAGTATTCAGATGTGTTTCAGGAGATACCAGGCCTACCCCCCAGTCGAGAGATAGACTTTGTTATAGATTTACTACCAGGTACGAGACCTATAGCACGTGCACCATACCGTATGGCTCCAGCTGAGATGAGGGAGTTACGGGATCAGATTGAACAATTATTGGGTCAGGGGTTTATACGGAGGAGTACTTCACCGTGGGGTGCCCCTGTGTTGTTCATAAAGAAGAGAGACGGTTCACTAAGGTTGTGTGTGGACTACCGAGAGTTGAATAAGGTCACGATACGGAATAAGTATCCGTTGCCTCGAATCGATGACTTATTCGATCAATTGAGAGGAGCTTCTTTCTTCTTGAAGATTGATCTTAGATCGGGATACCATCAGTTGCGTATCAGGGAGGAGGATGTCTCGAAGACTGCGTTCTTGTCGAGATATGGTTCTTACGAGTTTCGGGTTATACCGTTTGGTTTGACCAACGCTACAACAGTGTTTATGGACTTGATGAACAGAGTGTTCAGGGATTTCTTAGATCAGTTTGTCATTGCCTTCATCGATGATATTCTGGTTTACTCCCAAACAGAGGAGGAGCACGCCGAGCATTTGAGGCAAGTTTTTCAGACACTTCGTCAGAACGAGTTGTATGCAAAATATGATAAATGCAGGTTTTGGTTGAAGGAGGTCCAGTTTTTGGGACACATTATTTCCGACCGGGGGATATCTGTTGATCCGGGGAAGGTATCCACGGTGAGGGAGTGGGGACAGCCCACGACACCGACTGAGATTCGTAGTTTCTTGGGCCTAGCAGGATACTACAGAAGGTTCATTCGGGGATTTTCGAAGATAGCGGGTCCTTTGACACATCTGACTCGTAAGGGTGTGCCATTCATCTGAAGTGATGCCTGTCAGTTGGCATTTGATGAGTTAAAGGATAAATTGACCTCAGCACCTGTGTTAGCATTACCGAGATCGGGAGTTGATTATTTCGTTTGCACCGATGCGTCTTTGCAAGGACTTAGAGGTGTATTACAGCAGGAGAGACAGGCCATAGCTTATGCTTCTCGTAAGCTTAAGCCTCATGAGAAGAATTACCCCACACATGATTTGGAGTTGGCGGCGGTGGTATTTGCCCTACGGATTTGGAGCCACTATCTTTTGGGGGAGAAGTTCCAATTGTTCACGGACCACAGGTCCCCACAGTACCTGTTCACGCAGAAGGAGTTGAATATGCGGCAGCGTAGGTGGCTTGAGTTTGTGAAAGACTACCAGTTCGATATCCAGTATCACCCGGGTAACGCTAACGTGGTGGCAGACGCGTTGAGCCGTAGGCCAGCAGATGAAATGGCAGAGGTGTGGAAGGCCAAGTGGAAGGAATTGGGACACCATAATGCAGTGGCCCGATCTTTCATGTCTGTGATGACTGTTACACCGCAGATTGTCACAAAGGTAGTAAGGGCACAGGGTAATGACTCGTTCTGTCAGGAGCAGATAGTTCGATTACTAGCAGAGGGAGCCGAGTCCTATACCGTTAGCTCAGATGGGGGATTATGCTTCAATGGGAGATTGGTGGTTCCGGAAGGGGAAGAATTGCGACACGATGTGATGGTAGAGTCGCACGTCTCACGGTTCGCGGTACATCCCAGAGGGGACAAAATGTACCAAGACATGAGACGCCAGTATTGGTGGAGCGGTATGAAGAGAGATATCGCTGAGTTTGTTTCGAAATGCGCCACTTGTCAGCTTGTAAAAGTGGATCATCAGAGACCGGCAGGACTGCTACAGCTGTTGGAGGTCCCGGTGTGGATGTGGGAGAGCATATCCATGGACTTTATCACGGGGTTGCCTACGTCGCAGAGGGGTCACGACTCCATTTGGGTAATTGTGGAAAGATTGTCCAAAGTCGCTCACTTTTTACCCGTAAGGACTGACTACACTATGGGACAGTATGCCGAGCTCTTCATTTAAGAGATTGTGAGACTTCATGGTGTACCCCTAAATATCGTGTCTGACAGAGACAAGATATTTATTTCGCGGTTTTGGGAGAGTTTCCAGGAGTCTATTGGCACGGAATTGCGGTTGAGTACGGCTTATCATCCACAGACCGATGGGCAGACGGAACGCACAAATCAGATGTTGGAGGACATGCTACGCATGTGCATTATTGACTTTGGCGGTGGATGGGAGTAGTACCTTCCACTGGTAGAGTTTGCTTACAACAACTCCTATCAGTTCACTATTGGCATGGCTCCGTTTGAGGCATTGTACGGTAGACCTTATCGTTCCCCAATATGTTGGTTGGAGGTGGGGGACAACAAACTACTTGGGCTGGAAGTGATTCAGGATACTTCGGCGAGGATAGAAGTGATTCGAAGTCGCATTCGGGTGGCTCAGGACAAGCAGAAGAGCTATGCTGATGCGAAGAGGTTCTTCAGAGAGTTCCAAGTAGGGGACCAGGTTTTGCTCAGAGTATCTCCTATGAAGGGGATTATGCGTTTCGGGAAGAAAGGGAAGTTGGCACCGAGATATGTGGGACCATTTCCTATTATTGAGCGGATTGGACCGGTTGCGTATAGGCTTGGATTACCGGAGCATTTGCATCGGATTCACGATGTGTTTCATATTTCCTCGCTAAGGAAATATCTCAGGGACAATTTGGCTCATTCTCATATTGCTTTGGAGGACATCGAACTCCAACCTGATAGCTCCAACGAGGAGGGGCCGATTACTATTTTGGACCGAAGTGAGCGAAAACTGCGGTCAAAGATAGTCCCGTTAGTACGTGTTCAGTGGCGACATCATAATGTCGAGGAGTCCACATGGGAGCGCGAGGATGAGATGCGCGAACGTTATCCATAGTTGTTCTTACCAGGTACTTTCTAGTTTCGAATTTCGGGACGAAATTCTGTTATTAGGGGGGAAGTATGTAATACCCCGTATTTTTGGCAATATTTATTTTGGGATTAATTAATTAAATCAGAATTAATCCGGATAAAATACTAGCGATATGTGAGTTGGTATTTGACTATATTGAGTATATATGATGATTTATGAATATTGAATTATGAATTTGTCGTGAGATTGATATACGGCAATTTGGACATTTTATTGGGACGCGAGTAACAGTCGCGTCAGGATATAATTATTTTATTTATAAAGGTGAATTTAAATTCTATTAACCGTATGGTCATTTTGAGTGCGCCAACGCGTCCGGAAGGGTCGAGATAGTCAGAAAACACTAGCCGGGGGTTTAGTTTGGGTCCCGGGGTATTTTTAGGCCATACCGGCAACATAAAGGGTATTTTGGTAATTTTGTATTTTTGGAAATTAAAAGTGACGAAAATTAGTAAATTATATATTATGTGGATTTGACCCACTAAGCCACTAACCAACCCATGTTAACCCAATAGGTTACGTAGGTTATTAGAATTAGGTTTCTAATCACTTTCCAAAAGAAAACCCTAGCCACCATTAGAGAAAAGCTTGGAGAGAGAGAGAAGAAGGGACTTCTGCAGAAAGAGAGAGAGAACTTCATCAAATCAACACCAAAAATCATAGATTGGAATAGGCAAGTGGTTTAATTTCAATTATTATAGAGAATGCATCTTCCATGTGTAGGAATTTACATAAATCTAATTGTTCTTGAGAGTTTTTTAATTGGACTTAGAATTTGAATGTTGAGGAGTAATTTCATGTAGAATCGTAGAGAAATGATTACCCTGATGTAAATATGTGTTGGATGTAACAAAAACGAATCTAATTTGAGTAAATTGATGATCATAAATTTTAGGGTTTATGTTCTTGAAAATTTGGGGAAAAGTGTAGAGATTTGATGGATTGATGATGATTAGGATGAATTGGTCCTTTAAAATACGTTTGTATATAACCTTGATATGTTTAGGGATGATTAGAGACCATAAAACATTGTTGGGATGAATTTTGGTTGAGATTAGAAGTGTAGATATTTGTGAAAAAATGAATATAGAATTTCTGGGCTTGAATCTGGCCACTCGTTAGAAGACCTACCCAGGTCGTTCGAACGAGCTTCTAACGAGTTGACAGTTTGGGGTTCTAACGAGAGGGATGTTCGTTCGATAATCTCGTTCGAACGAGATCTCGTTAGATAGCCCGGTTCGTTCGAACAAACTCTCGTTCGCACAGCCTCGTTCGAACGAGACTTCTAACGAGCTGGCAGTTTAGGCTTTTTGGCCTGTTTTGATTTTGGGAGTCCCGTAAACTTGTTCGAGGATAGAGATAACATTCCTTTGATGGTGTATTGGTATACTTGGGACATTTGGGATATAATGAGGAGTAAATTATAATTGTGGAACGAATCAAATAGACATTATGGATTGAGACGTGAGTGCCTACTACGACGTGAGAATAAATTATGGCGCGTATAAATGTGGACCGGGATTATATAAGTTATATATATATTAAGTTTGTACGAGAATGCGATATGTACTACAATTTAATTACGGTGATTACTAAGATGCGTGTTTACTTAGTATTGGTATATGATTTGTGTGTATGACATACCTACCATACTTGCTATCACGGGAGGTTTTCGTTCGCTTAGGGCCCTCTAATCCTTGTGTTGCCCGGATTTAGACTGGTTACCTTGATGAACATAGGTCATAGAAAGACTTATTGGGATGCTGATCAGTCCGCTGATCGTGGGAGCGTAGGTATGTGCGTGACCCATGTGATGTGACTGTGTTCGCCTCCATTATTTGTGATGTTGTTATCTGTGAACTATTCCTGAGAGATTCGGAATATGTGATCCTTATGTACGTGATGTACCGGGATGGATAGCAGAGTATGTGTGCACCGCAGCTTAGTTCTCGGGGTGCTTGTATTGTATATTTATGTTGTGAATAATATACACTTAATTAATGGGAACCTTCATGTTAATGTTGTGAATATAATTATGGTATTGTTTCGAGAAAAACATAACGGGTTAACTGATAGTGAAATATATTGCATATTGAGCATCTGAGTTTACGTTAAACCCCTATTTAATTGAGATCGTTTTTATGTTAATGGGAACCGAGTAATAAGGGTAGAACCTATATCAGTCTAGCTAGATATGATGTCACTTAGCTAGTGGTTTGTGTCATTTTAGATGGGTACTTAAGTTAGGAGTGCACAGTTAGACGAGAGGTGAGAATTTCATGTGAGTGAACGTCCTAACATGTACTTTGCATTTAATGTTTTAAATGTTTTTAAAGAACTTGCAGATTTTTAAAATATCTCCACATTCGGGCTCTGACCCGTTTTCTTTCAAATCTATTTTTCTTGTAAAACCATTTTAGGTGCCCAGCCACAAGGACACCATGCATAGGATACTCATTCTTATGACGAGCTGTAGCTGTTTGGGGAAGTTACAGGGATTTGCTTGTATACGCTTCTATCATTTGGATTCCATGTTCAGTATTCCTCAGTTTTAGGGCATGCTGCCCAGTTCCATTAGAGATACTTTTCCATTTCAGTTTTTCAGACTTTGGCATGTATTGATTCAGTATGCAGTATTTAGTTATTCATTTCAGTTGTGGAGTTTGTTGTGAGGATTTTTCCTCCGGATTTATTTATATCGTGTGATGGTTATTCTATTACTTCGTTATGGTGAATGGTGATATTATTCTTGCATTTAAATCTTTTACTGCATGTTAATCAGACTTTAATTAAAATTTGGCAACTTACTTTTTAAATACTAGGTGGTTAGTAATAATAAAAATGTTTTCGACAGTGATGCTATTAACTGAGCCAACTTGGCATTTTGGTTTAATTTAATAAAGTAGTAGCTACCCGGTATTTAATTAGTCGGGGTGTCACAATATGCAGGTAGGCTTGTGATTATGAAGTCAAATTTATTTGAAGCTCAGGTGTATTGGAGCAGGTGCTTCATGTGTCCTATCATAACTCATATACTCTGAAATTATTCTTGAATTATTTAGACTAAAATAGGATGGAAATTGGCTTCGCTTTAGAGGAGGGTGGCATTTGTGTAATGAACCTTAGATGGTGAAACATAGTTGCAACTGTTACCACATACTTACCACATACTGGGATTGGCTAACATAAAGAAACATATATGGTTCTATTTGAGGAAACATATATGGGGTTACTGTCTAATGGTACAAGAAGTGTTCAGTGAAGTATCAAATATAGGGAAAGTTCAGAAGTTGATTAGTTGGACTAAATCTGCTATGTGGAGTTTTACATCCTCAAGGCTAAAAGAGGATTTAGAGTTTCATGTTACAACTGATCTTTCTTCAAAATGTGTGGGTGATGATGAGTTTTCTTCACAACACTTCGGTGAAAAATTTAATGTGCTATCTCATGATGAGCGGAAACAAGCTGAAGGTGTTTCAAAATGTGTTGAATTAATACAGAGGGTAGCAAATTAGTTATTTGAGACTTAAGTATCCAACTGCTATCATCTTTCTTTGTAATCTTTGAGCGCTTTAGGTAAGTTTGATTTTGCACAATGTCGTAAATGTCTAGCGGTATATTGTGCATAATGCACATGGTATTGGGATCGGGGATGGTTTACCCCTGAAATTGTCCCCGTCATATATTATATACATAATAATGCCTTTAGTATTCTCATTAAAACACAAATGTCTAGAGGTATACAAAAGTATTTTTTTATTAGTTTTTAAGAACATTTTCTGCCATTGTTTAAGATATGATGCACTAGTACCTTGGTGCATTGTCTCTCCGACATCACATGTTAGCTAGTGGAGAATAGTTCTCAAAGTAGAGATACATTCGTTTAAATAAATAAGATAGACTACACAACTATCTCTGTCCCCCCCCTCCCCACGTTTATTTTTATTAGCCCAAAAGGGGATTGGGCATCCAATTTATCAGCAAATTCAATTTTCCAAAGGGCCTGTATGCATTTAGTCCTAGTCTTAAAGAATTTTTAAGCTTCGATCCTAAGTAATACAATTTTAATTGTAAGTCCTCATCCTCTATTTGTTTGAAAAAATCGTGGGACACCTCGACAGTCATTTTGACTATAATACCTTTGAGGAAGCTAACATGACACCCAAGATCAAAACCAAAATAGCAGTTAATTGGCAAAAATTTACCAAGCAGCTTAACTGTCAGGGCTTTCAACTAAAGAAAAAAAAGATGGGACCGATGGGATCCTAAACATGGGGTACAGGACTTATCATAAAATAACTATTTTCCAAATGGAGTGTATGTGTGGCCATGAAAGCATGATCGTTATGGACATCCAATTTATCACCAAATTTAATTTTACAAATTATAAACCAATTAGACTATTAGTACAATAGATCACAAGAAAATCATATGTCTATATGTGTGAGTAATTAAAACGGTTTGTAAAAGGACTAGGACATCTTACGCTTGATCCATGACCTGAATCACTCAAGTCTTAGATCTCTGATTGTAGATGAACACGAAATACGACGTTAGAACCAAAGGTATACTGCAGTAGACTGGATGAATTCAGGAGGAAGCTTGGGTATGATAAAGCTGAGGTCAACTCTGCGAACACAATTTGGTTTTTCTTCTCTCATGGAACTGAATTTGAAGTCGTATCTCCAATGGACCAATGTAAAATTATAAGTGTGAAACATCAAGTTAGTCCCTCTAATATTAAAGTTTCTCTCTAGTGTATACTAGTGTGTACTAATATTAAAGTGATTCTAGTGTATACTAAATGCATCAAGTCAGCCACTCGATACCAACACAGGGGATAGATACACTTTGTCATCACTTTTGAGCATTTGTGCAGAGTTTGTGGCCCTGTATTCTAAACCTAGCATTTTTTTCTAGGTTTAGAATGGTGGAAATTGAATTCAGTGAGTCGGATTTGTATCAAGCTAATTTGGTACTTAAAGAAGTTTTCTTGTGGTAATTTTTGTACTCTTGGTAACATTGGGAAGTCTCTGATGGTTAATTGGAAAGGAACCCCATCCATTCTCTTTCAGCTTGGAGGTTCAATTAACATGATTGTCATGCAATTATTAGATAAATAAATAGTGTTCAATTATATTTATATCAACATACATGATTTTTGGAACATCGAAGCTGCTACCAAGGTAGGGGAATCCTTGCAGGAGATAAAATACAAGTTAGGCTAAAGCCAAGGAAGCCACCAGCAAGGCTAAGAACACTACAAGAAATGTGGAAATATTTGATTTTTTTAACTGTAGAAACTAAAACTGACCATTTAATATTATCGGATTTCAATTTCAACCAAAGACAACAACAACAAAAATAGATAAGTTTATTTGTATCTTAGTCATTATCAAACCTTACATGGTTGCATTTCTATTGAAGCCTAGATTAAGTTTATGACATATTTTGCATAAAAGCTAACAAGCATCATTGGACAAATGGTCAGTTGTCCTTATCTCAGTAGTTAAATTATCACAATATAGATCTCATTGTCTCATGACACACTATAGGGGTACATCATCTTGTCATTCCCTCATAGTCATTTTCCTTTGGCTCTAATCAGTGAAAAAACTTCACCATCACAGTCTTTAACCACTTTTTCATTACCTTTTTGTCTATAACATTTTTAATTAGTTTAATTGTATAATTATAAGATCACAACAGTGATATGAACTGAGTTCTCATAATCATTTGACATAAAGATATAACAGTCTGCTGATCGATTGCATCATTAAGATGGAGTATCCCATGTTCCCTTCTTTCAATTTCAATGAAATTCAAAGAGGGTATAATTTTTTTAAAGGGTATAAAAACGAGTAACTAATCGCTAAAAGCAATCAACTACCAACATTTGAAATAACATGTTGTTGAGGGATAGATCCTTTGTGTTCAAAGAGCTGAATATGGAAACCAAACTAGTTCAAATTATTGGGCGCAAAACAATTTGAACCAAAATTATAAAGCTACAAAGGAGGGGAAATATCAAACACCGATTTCTGAACTCAGTGACATAATTACTAAAAATCCATATGTCATTTCCACACCGTCTATGAAGCTCCTGAATAAATATGGAAGAGTAGAAAAGTCGAGATGAAAATGTAAGCGATCTAGGCAACTACACTAACGTGGGCGCCAAAAACTATCGACTGATGAAATCATGAGGGTGGCAGGAGAGAGAAATATCGATTTATCCACCCAAATGGTTATTGGCTTATTTGTGTTTATCCATCCCTACCGGTTCTTCTCTCCCTAGTCTGTTAATAGAAGAAACGAGAGACGTTGAACACGCTCATCTTCTTTAGAAGCAGCCGAAAAGGTAGGCTACAAGCAATTCGATTTGGCAAGCAGAAGGATTGTCTGTTGTGCAAAGACAACTTCTGATAAGTTTAATTTGGTCGAGCGAACTATTTTGAATTTTGTTGAAGCTCTACACTGCAAAATTGGGAGAGAATTAGGAATGATCAAAATTACAAGGGAAGGTGAGCAAATAAGATACGCAAATTGTCTCTCTTCGGGTAATAATCTTGCATTTTTGGCGTGACACTAATACACTCGTTCACTCAAGTGATGAAATTCGCAGGAATGCAAGTGATAATCGATAATGTTACAATAACAACCAACATCCATCTGATTAATCTCAATATACGGAGCGGGATTCATTAGACAACCCTGATGCCAGCTCTTTCATAAATAGAGAACCACGCGGTTGAGCTTCCCAGGATCACTAGACAGATTCGGTATATGCCTAATCTCATGCACCACGAAATATTTTCCTTACAATTAAAATAGGCAAAATATGAGTCTTGTTATATCCTCTGGCAAAGCATCTCAAGGTGGATGACTATTTCTTGAGGTAAAAGGCTAATAAAAAATGGAATAAGGAGGAAGATAAACTAACACTGCTAATCCTAAGAAATAAATGGTTCTTCAACTAAATTTATCCCCTAAAAAATCCCCTAATGGAGCTGAACAGTTCTTAATTGGCCTAAATAAGTAAAATAACAAGTGAAGTAACTGCATTCAGAATAACGATGATGAAGTTTCTTCGTTAATCACTATTATAGTAGTCAATGTTTTAAAAGGCACGGTGAGGCTTGCCTCGAGGCTCCACTTCAAGGTGAGGCGCGAGGAAGAAGCCTTGAGGCTCACGCCTTTGGGTATTTGGTTGAGGCTTATGCCTCAGACGGTTGAGGCTTATGCCTTGGTGCGTTCTTCCTTGAGGCGGTTGAGGTTTAGGCCTCACTAATTGTATGGTCAAAGCGGGTAAAATGTTTGAAAAAAAGTCACTTGAAAGAAATACCAAGAGACCAAATTTCTTTAGTGTGAGACCTAAACCTATCTTAACACATAAACCTCCCTCACTATTTTAGAAGCCCTAAGCGGAGATCAAATTTCTTTCTTCCACTCAAGGTCAAATTTCCTACTTCCACCCTCAATCAACGGGTAATTTCACATCCTTCTTCCTTTTCAGCATTCAAAACTTCTTCTTGATCTTTCTATTTTTTTTGTACTTTTCTTAGTTTTTGGGCGTCGGTTTTTTTTATCCCATGAATGATCCTTTAAGCAATTATGATGGGGATAGGGGTGGAGATGAATTATATTATCCATTTTCTCGATCATTGGGTACTGATGATCCACTACTTATTATATAGTGATGATTTGATGATTCAGTGCTAGATACATTATTTTTCGTTATGGTTTGGTGATAGTGATGATGACTATCTCGTCTTTGAGGATTATGGTTTTAATTATGGGTTTCTTTTGTCTTAACGGTAGAATATATATTATGATGATGATATGATGGTGTTATTATTTATATTGTGTTGTGGGATCAATTTTACACCGTTTTATTTTCATGATAGATATGATATATACTTTGTTCCTTATTTAATTATTATTTCTATATCATTTTTAATGATATTTTGGAAAAGATTGAGGCTTACGCCTCAGTCCGCCTCGAGGTTTACGCATCGCCTCACAAAGACAAAATGCCTCAACTCCGCCTCGCGCCTTTTAAAACATTGATAATAGTAGATGTAATCATCAATAAAAGGCAAGAAATATAAAATGCAGTCATTCATTAATCATTAATAAATACAAAAATAAAACTAAAAACAAAAAGAACTTGACTCTCCATCATTATTTATTCATTCATACATATGATATGAAACAAATAAAATAGATTCATTACCTCAAAATATGCCAAGAATATTCAGAATAACTATACCAGACCTTCTTTATTTCTCCAAAATAGCTAAAACAATTCTCCTTATGTTGAAAAATTTCAGATCTGCGATAAAATTGGTCACACATCTGACACATGATTTTTTCAATTTCTGAATATTTTGGCATATTTTGAGGTATTGAATCTGTTTTAGTGAGGTTTGGAGTAAGAAAAACGATTGGGAATAGTATTTGTGGCATAGACCAAATTATTTTGCGGATAAAAAATGGGATTAGAATACTATAAATAGACATTACTATTCTTTTTTCATCATATTTCATTCAGTGAGTTGAAATCTTCACCAATATTTACATTAGATTATATAATGAAGGACGTATTCGATGGGACACCTTCAAAATACAATATTGTATTGAGGACTCCATACCATTTGTGATGCATTTTGTGTTAAGATTTTTTCCCTCTACTACGCAGACTACAGTTTTATGGGTAAAAATGTGCAAGGGGAATTACTTCTTCATGCTAAGCGTATAGAATATTTTACCTTAGTAACCGTTTCACGGACTATAACTCTGCCCGCTGCTTTATATTAAACCATGCTTTAATTTAAACATTTTCTAATCCATTACATATTGCAGGAGCAGAACAGTTCCAATCAAGAACAATTCACTACTCTAATAGAAGTTACTGATGTGACATCGGATATCAACCCAGCAAATACGCACAAAGCTCAAGATTTAAGAAAAATAGATGACACAGATGGGATAAATAACCGTCCATCCAAAGAATGAAATCAACAAGGTAACCATCCATGGATAGCAATCAAATGATAAATCCTAACACAATATATGCAACAACAAAAAAATACAATGAAATAAAAAAAACGTCACTTACCTTAACAGCTTCAAAGGTCAAAACTCTGAGCCGATAATAGGGGTGAGATTGATGAGAGGACCTTCTTCCTTTTATAACAGGGGTGAGATTGAGGCAGAGGGCTGGAACGATACTTGATAAGGTAAAAATCGTTCCAAGAAAGTGATGGGTGAGATTGAGGCAGATACGTGATAAGGTTTGTTGAGGATTAGGTTTGTGAGATTGAGGTAGATACGGGATAGAGGAGAGCGTGACGGGAGAGAGATTGAGGCAGATATGACTTTACCGCCAAAAATTGAGACAAAAATAGTGTTTTTTTAAGCAAACAAGATCCTCCATATTTATTTTACGTGGAGGGAGCTTTTTTTTCCTAATTTAGTGGCATTAGTTATAAAATACCTTAAAAATACTACATTTATTTGAGCATTAATTAAAAAATGCTATATTTATGCGGCACATCAATATAAATGCTGTGAATTTTCAATACTTATAAATAAATGTTGGTAAAAAGAAAATTCTCAGCATTTTTAAATAATACTGAGAAAAAAGTGCTGAAAAAAATTAGTTTTCTTGTAGTGATAATCGCAACAAAGTTACGATCAATAGGGGAACTCTCTCCCTCTTTCGAATCACTATCACTTAAGGTGGAACTATAGACAATGGGTTTCTTGACCTCTTTCTTAAGTCTAGTGGGACACTCCTTAACTTTGTGACCATACCCCTCACACCCAAAACACTTATCCGAATCATCTCTCTTAAGCTTCTCAAACTTATGCTTAGAGGTGGGATCAACTTTGTTGTTCTTGAATTTTTCAAATTTCTTGGCATCTTTCGATTGCTTTTGAAACTTAATAATTTTTTTAAATTTCTTTGCCAACAAAGCAACATCCTCAAAATCGGAATCGGAATCGGAGTCCAAAATTTTAATTTCCTCCTTCCGGGTTTTCAAAGAAATACCCTTTGCCAACAAAGAAACATCATGTCGATTTCATAGGTTTGTAAGTCACATACAATCTCTTCCAGTTTCGTCGACTCTAACTTACCCAAGGAGTTTAAAATAGTCACTTTCGCATCAAACCTATAAGGCAACAACCTAAGGATTTTCTTAATGATACAATTGTCAGGAATTTTCTCACCTAGGTTAAACGAAGAGTTGACAATATTGGACAACCTAGCATAAAACTCATCAAAAGTCTCACTCTCTAACATCCTAATGGTCTCAAACTGTATAGTGAGATTTCGAAATTTTGACGCCCTAACCGTGCTAGTGCCCTCGTGAGTGAGTGCCAAAACATCCTAAGCCTCTTTTGATGTTTCACAAGTCATAATTCTATTATATTCTTCTGGTGTGACATGTGAAGAAATAACGCCCTTGGAATTATATTGTGAAAGTCTATGTTCAGTTTCGGTCCATGACTCGACAGGCTTTAAACTAGTGACATCACCTAAAATAGTGACAGGCGTTGTCAAACCTTTCTCAACTGTTATCCACACACGCTCATCAATAGATTTTAATTCACTTTTCATTCTTATCTTCCAATAGGTGTAATTAGTGCCATCAAAAATAGGTGTTCGAAAAATTTTGTTATTTCCAAAATTCATCTTGGAAAACACACGGGATCACAAAACAAATAAATTATGTTTTCTAACTCTGATAACAATTTGTTAAACCGGGGGTGGTCCCTATTCATGTGTTTTAATTCAAACTAATTTCACCAAAAATTATCCAACTTTTAATCTGCACCAAACCAAGTTGTGAAAAACCAATTGTTACTTTAACCCAGTTTTGTCTTGATTAATCCTAAACATGCATATAGTGATTAAATCAAGTAAAGTGAAGAATAATCACAACGCTGGATGTACGAGGAAAAACCCAAAACGGGAAAATGACCTCAGACGACCTAAGCCAAACAATCACTATGAATGTGAAATTACAATAAATAGACAAAGACTCACTCAACGAATCGATCCCCACGGGTCTTAACACTCTTCTGATCTTCAACCACTCCTCTCACAGTGCCCACGCAGAAAGTCCTTCTTCCACGATACCTGCCCACAACACACGCGTCCACGTATGTCTCGATGTCCACCGAATGGTTTTGAGACGTCTACGATGTCGAATAAGAAGTTCTTCTCTTTTTTTCACCGCAAAACCCTGATGTTCAAGTATATAACTAACCTTCTTGGTGCAATAAGATCACATAAACATATAATAATGATAACTCGAATCTTTGCAAATTCTAAATCTGTGTTTAAGACTTGAAACCTTAGAAAACATGAGCAAACACATTTCTGGATCGTAAACTATTTTTCAAGAATGCACACTTATTAACTCTGACGAAACCACGCTTTAAATAGTAAAATATCACCACCACAAAAACCATATCGCTCGAACGAAATCGACAAGTTATTCGCGCGACATAGTTATCTCGTTTGAACGAGACCACTTGTCGTTTGAACGACATCGCATGTCAATTTGACTTTTTGACTTTTTCTTTAAAATGTCTCTTCTAAAAAAGATCCAAATAAGTTAAAATCTATTTCGAGCTTATCAGAATAAAACGTTGTGTAAACCCTTTAAAACACTTTTAAAACATTTTTCCTTACAAAATTACATCCTTATCTTTTATAAAAATAATTATGAGCCCCATTAATTATATGCATTCATACCTGTGTGATATCGGAATGCAATTAACTTTGAACACGAATAAACTTTCACCAATTAAACTTTGGCATGATTAATTCTTTGAAGATTTGCCACAACGTCTTCAATTTCTTCAATACGTCAAAGACCAACTGGCATCGTGACAAAATAAAATCTCCCTATGACATATTACAAACACAGTTTTGTTCACGGAATTAAGTCAAAACAATAAAGGGACTCAATTAGAAATTTATGTCCTTACACAACTTGGTGCGAATAAAAAATTAAAAAAAGGTTTTTCATAAAAAGATAATTATGTGTCATCCTTAAAACACATTCTGCATAGAAAAAGGGACCTATAAATTTGTATCAGATCTAGAATAATATTTATTTATTGTGTTGTTCCCTTGTATTTTTGTGGATGAATTTTGGTGCTTTTGAAATTTTTCGTGGTTCTATTTTTTATGGCACAAATTATGCTAATTGGGAAATGCGAATGATAAGTTCTTTAAAATCCATTGATGAGCGTGTGTGGTTAGCGGTTGAAAAAGGTTTGTCTCCACCAGTCACATGATAGGGTGAGGTCACTAGTTTGAAACTCGTTGAGTTATGGACCGAGGCTGAACATAGGCTTGCACTTTATAACTCTAAAGGTTCACACGTTATTTTATCACATGTCACACCTGAAGAGTATAATAGAATCATGACTTGTGAAACTTCAAAAGAGGCTTGGGATACACTTGCACTTACACACGAGGGAACTAGCACGGTTAGGGAGTCTAAGCTACAAAACCTCATTACACAGTTCGAGAAGATTAAGATGTTAGAGAGTGAGACGTTTGATGAGTTTTACGCTAGGTTGTCAACCATTATCAACTCATCGTTTAACTTAGGAGAGAAGATTCCCGATAACCGTGTGATAAAAAAACTTTTGAGATCTTTGTCGAGTAGGTTTGATACAAAAGTGACCGGTTTAAATTCCTTAGGTATGCTTGAATCGACAAAAGTAGAAGATATTGTAGGTGACCTACAAATCTATGAACACGATATGTTTAAATCCAAGCATGAGCCAAAGAAAGAAAAGGGCATTGCTTTAAAAGCCAGGAAGGAGGAAACTAAAGTTTTGATGATGATTCCTATTCCTATTTTGAGGATATCGCCTTGTTTGCAAGGAAGTTCAAAAACTTTCTTAAATTTCAAAAGCAATCGAAAGATGCCAAAATATTTGGGAAATTCAAGACCAATAAGGTAGATTCCACCCCAAAGGATAAGAGTGAGGAATTTAATAGGGTTGAGTCAGATAGGTATTTTGGTTGTGAGGGGTATGGTCAAAAAGTTGTTGAGTTTCTAACTAGACTTAATAAAGAGGGCAAGAAACTGATAGCTTATAGTGCCTCCTTGAGTGATAGTTATCCGAAAGAGGGAGAGAGTTCCCCCTATGAGAGAAAGTTTGTTTCTTTCTTGGCATGTCATGTGAGCGACGACGATATATCTTCCCATGAAGATTCTCATGTGTATGACATTTTTGAGGACGTTGAATCCCAAGTGAGTGAGAGAGAAACTAGTTCGAAAGAGGAGGTTGATGTTAAAGAGTTGCACGTTGCCTTTAATGAATTGTATCCCGAAGCGATGAGGGTGAAAAAGGAAAAGTTAAAATTACAAGCTAAGTTGAATGAGCATGCCATATAAAATAATGATGTTTTGATTGATGATCTTAGGGAACAGGAGAATATGTTTAGGGAGAAGCTAGAGTATGTGGAGAAAGAGAGATATAGCCTTTGTGGTTTGATGGAGGCGTTGAAAAAGGATATTCTAGAGTTTAAGGAGTTAAGGCGTGTTTTTGAGTCTAGGATTTATGAGTTAACGGAGAACTTGAAAGACTCGAGTAAGGTTAAGTTTGACTTGGAATCTAGGTCGGAAAAGTTAGATAGGATGTTAGGCACCGTACAAGTCAAAGATGATAGGTTTGGTGTAGGCTACGATGATAGAATTGTTTCCATTCCCAAAGTCAATACTAACCATGTTAGAGAGCCCACTAGGAACATGAGGAAAGGTTGATATTTTTGTAATCATTCCTTCTGTCTTTACACTTGCACACATTGTGATAGGAAAGGTCACCTTAGACGTTTTTTCTATGACCTTAGGAATGCTCCTATGAAGTTAAGAAATAAAGTTATTTCGGTTCCCAAAACCCCATGCATAATTTCACACCTACTTGGGTTAGAAAATCGGACTTAGAGGATTTAGGACTTAAACTTCATGGTTCTCATTTGGTTGCACTTGATTCTTCCCATGCTAAATCTAACGGATGATTTTGTTGCCATATTTGTCATACGTTAGTCTTTACATCATGATTCATATCGTGCTAGTGTTATAACATGTGTATTTTGTGTATTATATTTTTCATTTATTGAGTCTTATTTGAAAAATGACAAAAATATTTTATTTTTGATAATATTTTTGAGAAAAATACAAAAAGATTTTTGGTTTAAATATTTTTTAGAAAAATACAAAAAGATTTTGTTTTTTTAGTCAAAATATGTTGAAAAAACAAAAAGATTTTCGGTTAATTTTTATGTCGTGAGTTTACATTTTTTATGTGGCATATTAGAGTGCTTGGACCCCCATCCTTTCATTAACCATGTGGCTAGGACATTTGGTCATAATTGTTGATGCTTAGAATGATCTTAATAATTGTATTATGGGGTTGTTTCAAAATTGATATGCATTTTATTTCGACTTTGTATATATCTCATCCTTGCACACATGCACGAGTTTATATGGATGTTAGACATCTCATGAATATTTGAGTTCAGTGAGATGTTCCTATCTCAATTTTTTCATCTATGCGTAAGTAGATTTAAGGAGTAGGTGTGCATGTAAGAACCGTTTATCGTGAGGAGTGAAATTGAAAAAAATAATGAGTGTTCACGGGAAAGGGCTGTGAGAGTGCAAAATTGACTCGTCGTGAAAACCACCATTTAAAAGAGACCAAAAGAAAATCAAGGGAATAAAAATAATCATATGCCAATAAGTGGGCCAAATTAGTTTATGTTCATTCCAAAAGAAGAATATGATATATATTTGAGGGAGTTTGGATGGATAATTTAAAACAGGTTTGCACTACGAATCCTAATGTTGAAAAATCATGTCATGACGCTATTATTTGTAGAATCTTCAAAATTTCGAATTTGTGTGTATGTTTGATGAATTAGTTCATTTAGCTCACACTTTAAGTGTCACATATTACTAAAATAAAGTTTGATGATTTATATCTATCAACTAGAGCTTCTTGATCGTTTCGATGTGTTGGAACTGTGATTCATTTGTTTTAGTTCATGACCATACATTCCATGTTCATGTTTGAGCACATTGGTACTACGTTAGCATGTAACTCATATTATTTTTGTTGTTTTCGCTACAATATCTCTATTGTTTTGAAATTTTTTGCCACTTCCAGTTAGTTTTTTCAAACATGTTTTCGCTAGGAGAAACTGTTTAATATTTAGAACTAGATGTGAGAGTTTATTTTTCTGGTTCGAGCGAGAAGCCTCTAGTGTTCGAGCGACAAGGTTGTCTCATTCGAGCAATATCCTCAAGAATGTTTTTTCTCTGTTTTCTGCTATTTCAGTACCCTGGTTCATATGGTTACATATTTTTAGTATTGTTGGGTTGCTTCTGGACAGTTTGTTGTATGGATATTATCACTGATTACATATTTTATTGCATTCTTTTCGTTTATTCATACCTGATTAGATTGTTATTTCTTATTGTCTGGTTATTGTTTGTTAGCTACGGATTTGATATTGTTGATCTTTATTAAGTTGGTAGTTTCATTGATATCGAGATACACTTCATTGATTATCTCATGCTAGATATGTTTATCTTTTCACCATGTTATTTATTCAAGATAAAAAAAGGGGAGAGATGTATGTGATGTAGGGGGAGAGTTTATTTGATGAGCAAATACATTTGTTGCATTACTTATTGCTATCATATTTGTGATTATATTCTTTCATGATTTTATTAGTTAGTTTACAAAAATTGGTATCATATTGCTTTGCATCGGTACAAATTGGTGTCCTGATTTAAATGTTGTCATATTTTGCTCACATAACAAATGATTTGGATTTAGCTTTACATATTGGTTTATATCATTTTCCCTCCAAACTTCATGTGGTATTTGTCTATTTTATGTGCGAAGTTATGCTTAAGAGATTCGAGATTTCAAGACAACATCATATTTAGACAGTTCATGTTTGTCAGACCATCATTTACGAGTCTTGTCATGTATTTTTTATTTTGGATTTATGGGATGGGATTTAGGCGTCATACGGCTTGACGGACCGACTTAGGCATTTCACTTTTGATTTTATATTGTAATAATCAAAGAAGGAGATTTGTAAGGAAAAAATTTCCAATTGATTCCGTTGTATGTTTATTTGACTTATTCCCGAAACAAAAATACATTTGAGTCATAGGTCGTATTTTTATCGTCGATCCCACACAGACTATGATGTATTGAAATTTATTGAATACGTTACGAAAAATCTTCAAAGATTTATCATATCGAGTTTATGGTGCATATTTCATATACAAGTTCAATTGCATTTCAATATCACTCAGGTATGAATATGTAAATTTAATAGGACTCAAAATTTATTTTTAAAATGTTTAAGGATGTTATTTTATTAAAGTATTATTTTTAAAATATTTTTAAAAGAGCTTGAAAATGTTTACACATAGTTTATTCTGAGATAAAGATAGTTTAGAATTTTGTTAAAATCAAACACACGTGTCATTCGATCAAACGACCATAGAAGTCATTCGAGCGACATAAGGATGTCATTCAAGCAACATGCATATGTCGTTCAAGCAAGACACCGACTTAAAAAAAATTACTTAGTGCATGTTTTCTCAGAGTTTCAAAAGTTGAGAAATCTGAATAACAGTTTACGAACCAATACGTTTTCTGCACAAAGTTTTCTAAGGTTTTCTAAATCCAAATGCATCCTTAGAGTTTCAAAGATCCGAGCTTTCATTACTATATGCTATAGTGATCTTTGTCTACACCACTGGAGTTTGTTTTACATAGAACTTTGCTGGGTTTTGATGTGAAGAAGCAAAAAAGACGTGTTCAACCTCGTAGATATTACAAGTCATATCGGTGGACACCGAGACATACGTGAACTCGGGTATTGTGGACGAGCATCATGGAAGAAGGACTTTCTGCGTGGGCACTATGGAGGAGTGGTTTAAGATCAGAAGATCATCAAGTCTCATGAGGATCGAGTCATTGAGTAAAACTTATGTTTGTTCCCTATAATTCCACAAGATAATGAGTGTCTGGGTTGGGCCGTCCGAGATTTTTTCCCTTAGTGGTTTCCTCGTATGTCGAGCGTTTTGAGTATTCTTTACTTTATTTTACTTGCTTTAATCACTAGATGAATGTTTAGGATTAATCAAGATAAAATTTGGTTAAGTTAAAATTGGTTCACAACTTAGTGAGAATTAAAAATTGGAAAAAAGGTTTTCATAAAAAGAAAATTGTTTGTCATCCTTAAAACACATTCCACATAGAAAAAGGGGCCTACAATATTAGTTGATATCCATTTTTATCCCACATTTATGAGGGGGCCTTTTTAGGATTGTTTACTTTGTCCTATAAATAGGGATGATACCTCTAGATTATTTAGATAAGAATGGAATGAAAAAAAAACTCTCTAAAAACATTATCTCTCTGTTCTTTCATTTTACAACATGTTATCAGTATGAATGATTTAGTATATTTTATTAACTTATTTCCATTGATCCTAATTCAAATTTTTTCATTCTCATGTATTTGGTGGAGATTTGTCATCTCTCGACTTTGGTGTTTCAAAAATTAAAGGAAAATAAATGTTTATTGCTCAAAAAGAGAATATGCCATGATAGCATAATTCAAGTCTCTTAATATACATAGTCTATGAAGACCTATAATACAAATTGCATAAGATGTTAACCTTAAAGGTTGCAAATGCCTGTTTAAGAGAATTGAAAAAAATCCCCAAAGAATGCATAACCTATGGCACAATGTTTCCTATAGAAATCAAATATTGATTAAATACAAACATCCTATCCCGTTACGACCGTAAATACATTATAAATACATACAAACTTAGTTATTTTTAAAACTATAGTATATATGACTCATGAATATTATAATTGTTTATGTATACAAAACTTACACAAAGAATCCATAAGAAGGATTCTGTAAAGAGTATGTACTAAAATATACTAAGATGTTCATTATATAACTTAAGGAAATCTAGATGGATATAGGTACAATCATCATAGAAAATACTTGTTTAAGAAAGGGTATGGAAACAATCATATATGCCAAAGTGCCATTATAAAAATATGCTTAAAAGTATGTGTTCGTGAAGAACTCAATAAAATGAAAAATAACTAAGGAATTCATAAATGACATACCTTAGGGTAACTAGTTAGTGTCTCTACTTATAGATTGAGCATATTTTTGTTAAATTCTAACCCATTGGTGAAATAAATTGAAAAGTTCTGCAAGGCATTGACATATGTTAAGAACATAATTTAATATGCCCATGGTTTTCGATCTCTGGACGCTAAGATACCCATATTGTCCAAAAATAAATAATAAAAAAAATGTTGGTCTAGAAGTACCACATTTATATGTTAGTAATTCATTGTTATGTTTGGTTTATAAGTAACATAATTGTGTGTTATTAGTTTGTTGTTATACATAGCACAATACGTGATATTAGACATAGTATTCACAATCAATCTCATGTAAAGAAATAATTACCATTGGCATGTAAGCATGGAACTAATATAAATCATATTATGTGATACATTCATGGATTTATTAGTGTGATACTTTTACGTCTAACGATCCATATCCAGTGAGTTATGTAGATGTATGTTATCTATGTTATCCTCGCAAGCAATACTCAAGGCACTTATGACTTATATAAGTAACACATGTTACTAGCACTAGATATGATGACAATGACACGTTTATAAGTCCAATTCAAAGATTCTACATTAAGGGGGATATGACAAAAAAATTTCAGTTTGTCTACATACATGAACTTCAAAAGAGTTATGCAACATATGAACTCCAAAAGAGTTATGTTATTAAAGTCAAATATATCCGATAAAGTTATAGGTTTACCATTATTCGCAATAGTTAAGATTCAGAAGAAAAATGAAATTGAAGTAACAACCTATATGATATCTTTACCAAGTCATTGCCAAAATAAATATTCAAGAAGATTGTGAATGGAATTGGTATGGGTCGACTCAATCATCAGAGAAATTGCAAAAAGAGGGGGAGTATCCAATAAGGGGGAGAAACTTATCATAGGGAGAATAGAAGAACATGATATTTTGGACACATGCTCTTTTTCCTTTAACTAGATTTTTTCTCACTGTGTTTTCTTCGTAAATGTTTTAACAAGGCAACACTAAGCGGGCTTAAAACCGATTTAATAATAAGAAAAGTTGTAATTTTTTCCTTCACATTGGTGTTTTCCCACTAGGTTTTTTCTAAGTGAAATTTTAACGAGTCAACAATCACTGAATGATGAAAATAGCGTACAACCGACGGGGAGTGTTATAAAATATATATTAGTGGATTACCACTTCTAGTCCACATTTTTGAAGGGGTATTTTAAGATACTTTACATTATAATATATATAGGAGAATTGGTGTGGCCATCCCATCTTCCTTTTTAGGGGGAAGGGGTGAAGGTATCGCGCGCTCTTCCTCTAGGAACGCTTTAACCATTGTCAATGTGGGGTGATGTAAAAAGATGGAGTCTCCAACCTATTTTCCACAAAACAGGAAAAAAACATGTTGTCACCTTGATAGAACGACATCAAAGACAAAAAGATGCTTACGAAACCAATAGTTCAAAGGTTTGGGGGCTAAGTTACGAAATGGAAAGGTGTTAGGTACCCATCCCGTCCTTTCGGTCTCTCGTGGGCTTATGTTACTATTTTAGTTAATTTATCCATGAAATGTGTGTGCGTGTATATATAAATGGAGATCGGAATCGTCCAACTCACATCATGGAAACGATGGAGTGAGGTCATCCAAAGGAATGTTCCAAAATAAAATCTAGAAAATACAATATAAGCATTTATCGAGATATTGATCTTTATTATGAAATGATAATATATGTCGGATAGAATGCTAATAAGAATTACAAATATAATATGTATTAAAGTAATGTATAAATGAAAATGATGAAAATGCGAAAGTGGGAAAATTGAAAAATTAAGAAATTAGACTCGAGTCTCGGGTTAGTCCGAGACACCTACGTAGCCCATAAAGGCATCAAAGTACACGTGTTTTGTATGAGGCATAAGGGTGGGGTTTATGCCATAGATTCGAACGGGAATTTATTATTATTGTGTGTGTGTGTGTGTAAAATGTATTTTAGTTTTGAAAAATTATAGTGGACAATCCCGTTGGAATTTATAGGTGTAACCCTCTTTCTCTTTATTTTGTTTTTTTATAGGAAATAAAGTATGTGCAATATAAAAAATAAAGGATGAGATATTATTGTGTATAAACTAAAGTAAAAACTAGATTAGGAATTTATATAACGAATGCAAAAATAAAGAATTTAAAGAGAGACAAGGATTTTTTGGACATTCTTTGGAGAATTGAGGCTTGATCTTGATCTTTGATGAGCTCCCTTGAATCTTGAGATGAATGTTGAATGAGAGAATATGAGATTTTTCCATATTGGGTACGAAAATGATGGGAATGGAAGATGGTAAGGAATTTCATACAAGGAAACTTCGTTGATTGTAAGAGAATGTTGCTGAGATCGTTGATATTGATGGATCTCAGGGGGTTCCAATCTACATAGCCCTAACCCTACCAATCGGTAGGTAACCCTAGTCATGCCAATCGGCAGTCTCGTGCAGATTTTTTTTGAAAAAATGGTCATAGAACGCAATCTATTGATCCAAATTACGCATGAGGCATACCGTTAGAAAGTTCATTCAGAGACCTTCAAAATTCATTTGGGTTGCTCCCGAGTCTTGGAGTTGAATTTGGATCAAACAGGGCTTAGAAACGCTTGTCAATCCTTTGGATGGGAGATCGCCGGACGAAAATGGACTGTTCGCCCAAACCGTATGTCAGAATTGCACACAGGGCGAACCATTATAAAGTTTATGTGAGGTACTTCGACATTACAAAGTGCTTCACTCAGTTCAAAAAGTTGACTTTGGTCAACCTGGGCCTGGAAGCGCCTGGTGACCTTTCAGAGTAAAATAGGTCGTTCCTCCGCATCGTAAGACTGATTCGTGCACGGAGCTAACCGTTGGAAAGGGTATTCAGTTGCCTTTGAATATTCATTTAGTATCATTTGATTTGGAGAGTTAACCTTGGTCAAACAGAGCCCGAGAGCACCAGGTGGCCTCTAAATTAATTTTCAGGGGAAAATGGATCATTCGTCCGAACGGTTATGTCGTTTCGCGCAACGGACAGACTGTTGGAAAGGGATTTTAGTGCCCTTTGAATATTCAAAGATATTTTTCTCTGATGTTGAAGTTTATTGGGTTCAAATCGGGGCCCGAGAGTGCTTGGTGGCCTTAAGATCAATTTTCAGTGGTAAAATGGTTTGTTCGTCTGAACTGTTATGCCGATATGAGCACGGGGCTGACTATTGGAAAGGGTATTCAATGACCTTTAAAGATTCAATGATCTTTCTCTATGACCATAGAGATGATCGAAGTCAAACGGGACATGTGATCTCCCAATGGCCTGTAGATCGGTACTCAGAGTATGACCTAGAGTTTCTAGTGAAATAGGGAGGTGCTAGGGACCTAAGGAGAGACTTAGGGGGTCCTATAATGTGGTGTCTAGAAGTGGAGAAGCTAGGAAAAAATTTAGGATGGAAAATCGTTCTGTACAAATCATTGACCACTTTTTGGGGTTCGAGGGCGAGAGTTCCCAAGCTGGATTTTTTTAGGGTTACTTTTAATTTTTTACAATATTCAATTAATAATTCAAACTTATAGACATTTATAACTCAAATAAAATAACATTGGGTATAATAGCACAAATACACGTAGTATGTAAATCAAACCCCTAAACTAAACAACAAAGTTAATTCAAATAATTACTATTCTCAAAACCTAATCTAAATAACAATAAAATGAATCCAAATAATCTTGTGTCTATCCCGATTCGAGCTTTGGCGACTCGGAGAGGTCTCACGTCCCGCTCGGAGACACTTCGATCGTCGTCGGTGTGCAATAAATGTAAGAATATAGAGTCGCCAGTCTGTTTTGCTCATAACAGATAAAAGAACATATCGCCTCCTCGAGAGGATGGCATCAAAGACAAACTGATGCATACGAAACCAATAGTTCGGAGGGTTGAGGCTATGTTACGGAATGGGAAGGTGTTAGTCACCCATCCCGCTCTTTCGATCTCTCATGGGCTTGTGTTATTGTTTCCTTTATTTCTTTGTGAAATGTGTGTGCGTGTATATATAATGGAGATATAAATCATGCAACTCATATCATGGAAAAATAGAGTGAAATCATCCAGAGGAATGTTCTCAAAGATAATATATATAGAAAGTGTGATTTAGGCGCTTATCACGATATTGGCCACATTGGGAAAATGATAATATATGTTGGATGGAGTGCTAATAAATAATTATGAAGATATAATAATATAAGAATATGATGAAATATAAGAATAAATATTTTGTGACAATTGGAAAATAGGAAGTTGGACTCGAGTATCGAGTTTTAATTTGAAATGCCTATGTAGCCTATAAAGGAGTCAAAGTCCACATAGTTTACATGCGGCGTGAGGTTGGGATTTTATACCATAGATTCAAACGTGATTTTATTATAAAAGTGCGTGTGGAAGAAGAGTTTTAGTTTTGGAAAATTGTGAAAGATGAATTCGTTCGGAATTTATGGGTATAACCCTTGTTTTTGTTGATTTTGGGTTTTTCGTAGAAAATAAAGTATGTACAATATACTAGTAAAAATGTGGAGATTAATATGTATGAATTAAGGTAAGAACTAGATTATGAATCTAATATAACTAATGCAAAAACAAGATATTTAAAGATATAAGGGGAGGATTTGGACCTTCTTCCAAGAATAAGAGTTTGCCCTTGATTTTGGATGAATTCCCTTGATGCTTGATGTGAATATTGAATGAGATCTTGCCTAATTGGGTATAAAAGGGATGGGAATACAAACTTTGATAAAATTTCACATAAGGGAACTTCGCTAATTGGGAGAATGTTGTTGAGATCAGTGATGATGATAGATCTGAGTTGTAAGTGTGGTTTGGAGTGAGGACATGCCCTCCTTTTATAAGGTCATGGGGTTATCGATCGGAATTTCCCTAGTCCTGCCAATCGACACGTGACCCTAGGAACATTGCCGATAGACAGGGTCTGGGACTTGCCAATTGGCTGTCTCGTGCAGATTTCCCTGGAAAAATGATCGTGGAATGTAATCCATTGATCTGAATTGTGCATGGGTAATACCATTAGAAAGGTGATTCAAAGACCTTCAATATTCCTTTGGACCGTTCTCGGGTCCGGGAGTTGACTTCAGGTCAAATGTGGCTCGAAAGAGCACGTTGGTCCTTTGGATAGGAGATCATCAGACGTAAACGGCTCCTTCGTCCATATGGTAAGTCAAAATCGCACACAGGGTGGGCCGTTGGAAATTTTGGGAGATGTACTTCAACATTCCAAAGAGCTTCGCTCGGTTCAGACACGTGGCCTTGGTCAAATGGGGCTCAAAAGTACTTGGTGACTTGTCGGAGTAAAACGGGTCATTTGTCCATATCGTAAGTCAGAATCATGTATGGGGTAGACCGTTGGAAAGGGTATTTAGTTCCTTTATAATATTTATTCAGTCTCGGTCGAGATGAATAGTTGGTTTTGGTCAAACGGAGTCCGAGAGTGCCCGATGGCCTCTGGATTACTTTTCTGGGGAAAACAAATTGTTCGTCCGAATGATTATGCCGTTTAGTGTACGGGGTGGACCGTTGAAAAGGGTGTTCATTTCCTTTCCAATATTTAGAGAGATTTTTCTCTGACGATGAAGTTGATTTTGGTCAAATTGGGTCCCGAGAGCGCCTGATGGCCTCTATATCGATTTTTGGCATTAAAATGGTCCGTTCGTCTGGACTGTTATGTCGATTTACACACGGGGCGGATCGTTGGAAAGGGTATTAAGTATCCTTTAAGGATTCAAAGATTGAAAGATATTTTTCCTCATGATAGGGTGGATCGAAGTTAAATGGTGCCCGAGAGTTCCCGATGGCCTTTAGATCGGTACTTGGAGTATGACCTAGGGTTTGTGGTGAATTGGGGAGGTTTCGGGGACCTATGAAAGACTTGGGGGTCCTAGAATGTGGTGTCTACAAATACAAATAAAATAAGTAATAACACCTAAATTTTCTTTCATCTTCATTATCCATTTTGGTTTAATTTTTGTTGGTTTGAAATTTAATTATCAGTTTTATAGGTTCTTCAGATCCTATACAATTTTAGTCATATTTATTTAAATCGAGTTTGTGTTATTACCTGGTTAAACTTTATTGGAGATGAATGGTTCCATTTGTCTTCGTCGTTTTCTTGTAGTGATATCAAAGTCTTCGCCTTCATTACTGAGATTTGTTTGCTAGCTCTTATTCCCAAGGCGTTTTTGGGTTTTTGGCACAAATCAATGCTTATAAGTTTGTTTTCTTATAGAAGTTTGGGTCATTATACTACAAGCTGAGTTTATATTTGTATCTAGTGGAAGCCGAAGCTTTTTTAGGTTCTTGCCTATATCATCTTCTTCTTTTGGGTATGCATGCAAAGTTTTTATGTTTTATTTCAGATGTTGGAGTTTATTAGATTCTTACGATATATCTTTAGTTTGGTGTTGAGTATTTACCTAGTGGTGATTCCTTGTTGATGTTTTGATTCAAGATGTTCCTGAGCCTTTATCCCTCACTTATTCAAATATCCATTTAGTTGTTGATGTTGTTGATCGATGTGACACCCCGCCTAATTAAACATCGAGTGATCAGGCCTTTATTAAATTAAAACAGGTTTCTCAAATGGTTCATTCTTAGCATCACTGTCGAAAACTTTTTAATTACTAATCCCCTAAGTAAAATTAGACCGGTGCCAAATTTTATCTTTCTTAAAACAGATAAATCAACCATGTGGAACAAAGTACAAACAATCATGTACTATAATTCAAACAACAAAGTAAAAGTACAAGAGAACAAAAGTATTACCGAATAAACCATCGGCTAAACATCCCAAACAACAATAGAATAATCACTAGTCTGAAACTAACATCTGAGACTAATACCGGACCACAAGTCCATGCATAGAAGAGTGTGAGATCCTACACTAGATCTGAATGAGAGATATCGTCTAGTCAAAATCCTGTAAGCATCCACTGTACTACAGCTCCGAGTCTCTGGAATGGAATCATCATACATGGCATCCCTGTGGCTGGACACCTAAAAGGTTTTGAAAATATTTTATAGCAAGAGTTAGTACTCAAAACATTTTGAAAATATTTAGCAAGCGTTTATCACAATATAAAATGCGGTTATTGATTACACATGTTAGGTTCTCGTACACTCTCTTGAGTTACTCACCCCTCATCTTTTGTGCACACCTAACACTCTACACTTAGTTTATCTAGCCATACCTCCCAAGCTAACTAAAACCAAAGTATTCAACTGAACTTATCTGTACCCAAGTTCAAGTACCGCCCATATAGTACAACCGTTTCACTAACATCTCGAGTATGTTAATTAATTCTCAAGTAACATTTCATCTATGTTATTTTTCAAGACTTCCCATTTAGTTTCACTACTAAAATTACTACAATTCTAATAATTGTTGACTTCCCACTTATGTAATTAAGTTTCACTACCTGAATTACTAAATAGATTTTCTCTATCTAAAGGTGCATTTCGTAATTAAGTTTCACTACTTAACTTACCAATTCAGTATGTATCTTTAAATACATAATATGTATCAATCTACTAACACACGGAAGTAGGATATCATCAAGTATATATATTTCACACACAATATATACTAAATATCAGTCATTGCTATTTTGCCCTTTTTATACACGTAAAGGACTCTTGGTTCGGAATGATTCATCGACCCCAAGTAAGAATTGGTTCGGAATGATACATCGACCCCAATTATTTATATACACAAATAAAGATCTCTTGGTTCGAAATGATTCATCGACCCCAAGTGAGAGTTGGTTCGGAATTATCCATCGACCCCAACTATTTTTAAAAATATATATATATATATATATATATATACACACAAATTCTGGTTCGGGACTCTCTCATCGTGACACCAGTTCAAAGTTTGGTTCGGCATTTCTCATCAACCCCAAATATATAATAATTTTATGTTAGTTCGGAATGTCTCATCGACCCTAACATAATTAATTTAGGTATAATCTCTCTACCTAAAAGATCACATAATTCAGTAGGTACACGCCCGACCTATTAATCATATATGTACGTAATATTTTAATCTCATATATCTACCGTACAATATTCGCTTTACGATTTATCTCATTAATCGTATTTATTTGAATATTCACACAACTCTAAGGGTCCTAGTTACCCCTTACATATAATTTCAGTAGTTATTTCTTACCCTACTGGTCTATTACTTAAATTGAATTTACTTCGCCCCGTAACTCAATTTCCGAAATCCCCGATACTCTTCTAAATCGGATTATTCTCCTCGGTCCGTAATCCAAGCCCTACACCCAACAGTCTTATCGGACCTCAACAATATACCTACTGGTCTTATTCTCACTCCCATATAAGTATAATGTAAATCCTAGAATACTCATTCATTCCCGAACTCAACGAAGAATTAAACACAAAATTTTCGGGAGACAGCTTGCGTCGATCGATCGATGGCTGGGTTCAATCGATCCACATAGTCGATCATCGATAGTTCGAGATCGATCGATCGATCGAACAGGGACAGATGCAGTTGTCTTCTTCGTTAAGATTTTTCCTCCATTAACAAACCTTCAAACTCCATTACAGTCCACCAAACTTTGACCCAATGATCCTAACATATTTCCACATATACTAGGACAGTTTCTAACGTGTCAAATACATCAAAACTCCAATTACTTTAAAGAAATAATGAATTAAAATCCAGAATTTATTGAAACCATAGTTACGGTGTTCTTACCATATTATCATTCAAAATCCAGATTTTAATCCTAAAACTCATCAAGTCTAATTTAAATCTTAAACCTCTACATAAGATAAATCATTCTACATGCGATTCCTATCCTAACATGTATAAATATCATCTTTCTCCAATCAAAATAATGATTTAAATAATACTATTCAAAAACCCTACACATGGGTATTATAACTTTATAATTTTTGCAATAAACAACTTGCCTTATGATCAGTAGGGTCTGATTTCGTGGTTGTTGTTGATGATTGATGATCTTCATCCTTCAATCCTTCTTCCCCAACAAGTTGATGGTAGAAATCCCTTTGAATCCTTCCCAATTCTTCCTTTTGCCTTAGAAAGTTGTGCATCTCTTCTCTCTAATGGTATTGGTGTTGTCATGGGTGTTCTAATCCTAATTCCTCTATCATACGGCTGATATAAAACTCTCAATTTCGTAGGTCTCCATACCCTCTTATGTTAAAAGACCAAAACGCCCCCGAACGGTCTCGGTTTAGTCCAAAATTACCCCGGGACTCAACTAGTACCTCCGGGTATACTATTTTGACTAATTTGACCCTTCCGGACTCATCGGTGACCTCTAAATTATCATTTGAGTCACTTAAAAAATATTACTCGTTCTCACCCCTACACGGTCTAGACGCGTTAAGTAACTATTTACCACTCGCACTAAGTAAATAAAATGAGGCAATATAAACCGGTATCTATCTCTCGATTAATATTCCATAATTACAATTTTTAAATAAAACTCTTTAAATTACTACTCTTACGTAATTTAAATTAAGCCGTAATTTTCTCATTTAATTCTCCAATCTAATTAAATAGAATTATTTGGAATATTCATTTAATTCTCCAATCTAATTAAATAGAATTATTTGGAATATTCAGAAATACGGGGTATTACATACTTCCCCCCTTGCAAAGGAATTTCGTCCTCGAAATTAGGATAAGGATGGTATTAAGGCTAAGGACCTTAAGTTTAATTGCATCCTCTAATACCCAATACTAAATCATAACATCCTAACGGTCGCCCCAAGTACATGCCTTGCTTCATTATAAATTCTTATCGCACGTTACCCATGCCGCATATATCATAATTAAGTCTCACTACTTAATTTCTCATAGATTTTTCCAATCCAACGTTAATTCTTGAAATTAAGTTTCTCCCTACTTAATTTACCCATTTGATGTATATCTCTATATAACATCTAAGTGTCTACTATCACTCATAAGTAGAATATTATAAGGTATATATTTCACATACAATATATACTTTAAGGAAAATTGGTCCGGCAAAAATCATCGGCCCCAATAATCCTATCATTTACATTGGTCCGGGAATCCATCGACCCCAAGGTAAATGTAATGCACATGTCGGTTCAGACCTTCCGTCGATACCAATATTTATCATCGATTTGGTTCGAAAAAATTATCGATCCCAAATCGATCCCTCATGTATTGGTCCGGAACATCATCGACCCCAATACAGAGATTAAGCACAGTTACTATCACACATAAGTAGGAAAAACCAATAGGTATATATATCGTACACATAACATATACTATCAACACTTATTTTATAATAACCTCCCTTCTATAACACTTTTGGGGTTATTGGCTCGGAATTCCACCTCGATCACCAATAGTGATTAATTACTTGTCTCGGAATCACATCTCGAGCACCAATATATGTATATATATCTCATAGCACATGAGTAGACAATTTGTGAGCCATATATTTCACATTTCATATACCTTAAAATGCCACACTCCAATAGAATGTCCTCATATCACGCGTTAAGGACTAAAAGTTCGAAATGTCTCCTCGAACCACACCTCAAAGTACATATATTGTTCGTAATCGGTACCCACGAACCTAATCCTCATGTACAGTCCATATAGGCACTCACTCTACCTATAAATATGCTCTTATAGGCATACATTCAACCTATGAATTGATCAGTGGGATTCTCCAAAATTCCACTATCATAAGGGCGTATCATCATTCTTTCTCACTAACATTGAGTCGTAGGTAACACAACGTACTCAAAATAAAACTTTATCTCTATTTCTTCCTGACCATCTCTCACGGGGTGGAATTTTAGGATTTCATCCTGATTCACAATCATGTAGAGCGGCACCGTGCACTCTCCCTTTTCAACTACATACTAATCCATCCCGGTCACCCCATTTCGCTACCCCCAACGAAATGTTGGCTTAATTATGATGTTCACAACCCATCAATAATTTATAAATCTGTCTCCTCATTCCATCATTGGAAATGTGGGTTCACTACCACATCCCGGTTGTTCATTTCGAGTCTATCTTGTCTATTAACTAGAGGTGTATCTGGAGACAATCTCACTATGTCTCTCCTCAACATCGCTTCCCACTTACGTCATCTTTCCTCAAGTGGTACTCTATTCCCCTTTCTCTCTGGGTTTATTATACTTTACAATCCGTGCACTCTTCTCAATTGGCGCACTTTTTGGGTTGGTTACTTTATAAGAATCAACATTTTAGTAACACGTAAGTCACTCACAACACTCAGTCAAGTAGCACCTTGCGCTACTTCTTCACCACAATTAGTTCTCCCATATCAAGAGATAACCTTTGAATGGTTTCCCACTGACTTTCATCCCATAGGGTATGCTGGATCTCTCAGCACATATAATCTTGGATCATCGTCTATCTCCCATAACGTTCAACCCATTTCATCGATACGACTTGTCTTCTAATTTCCCCACCGGTGTACAAAATAATTTTTCGCATCCCACTATCTCGGATGTCTAAGGAATCCTATTGATTAGGGCGCCCATACACCCTTTTCTCCTGGTACATTTGCAAAAACATTGCAAATGTCGCACCCGTAACATGCTTTTCTTCAACTCTAGCCTAGTCTACATGACGTGACCACAATCTTGTGGGTATTCTCAATACCCTATAGACCAAAAATCAAAGCCTTGACCACAAAGTCCCACTTATCCCTTCGTGGTGAGGTAAGACTTTCAGTGTTTCTCCACAACACTACCGGCTCCACTGATGCCCTAGCATCTAACAATGTCTCTTCTCCTGTCGTGCATAAAAATTCAGTCATTTTCCATTTCGCAACCGAACTTAAACAAGGGACTTCTCCCCATGTATTCTTACCGAGCATTATCGGAGCAACACATGGTCGATATGCTCAAATTCAATTCGTCGACAATATGTGCAACCATACTCCAATATTTCTAAAGGAGTCAAGTGGCACCGTGCTTATACTATCACTAAGTCTTTAGCACTAATTACAACGGCGAGCTCGATATCTCCGCTCAGCGGTCATACTACATACCTTGACTCACATCTTTTAGGTTCCCACACACCGAAATCAATTACTATGAGATGTTCATAATCTCCGAAGTCTCTCACATATTGATGAATAATGATAACTCGACCCTTTTTCAGGTGAGGAATCGTCATATACTCCATTCACTCGAGGCTAAAACCCCTATACTTCCTTATCCATCGCTCTGGTGGTTCAGATGGTTTCCGTACATAACACGCTTGTCCTCTCCGGAATGAAAAACTTATTGGAGTTATTATTTCTTCAAATAACTTCAAGCTAAAATAAAACGCGTGGCCCTAGAATCCACACTAGACATCTTTTCAAAAATTCCTGACTCCAGGCCATACTGACCGGTTTGGGTACCCCTCCTCTCGGACTGGATAGTCTCAATCCTGAACACTATCATCCTGGTTCCCTTAGTTCTGCTGACCAAGAGGAATGCACTATGAGACTTAACAACCCCAACTTAGAATATAATCATTAAATCCCCTAGTGGGTTTTCACCCATGGCTTGCACCAGCCCCTTTACATTCAGTCTTACTCTTTGACTAAATCCTTAAACTCCCTTAGCTCCGCCCACCTAGGAGCATTTACTTCAACGTTTTCGGAAGTACCATATTGTCTTCATAAACATAAGTCGTCCAAGAAGAGTTTTACCCAAATTGCGAATTATAACTCGAGAGTCCATTCTCTCAAGGGCTCTTTTTCCTTTATACCTATCTCATCGGTACAAGTTCACTTAAGAGGATAAATTTCTCTCTCACGATTGGCCTCTACCAGGCTTTCACGTGAGGGGTTCAGATATTCCCATTCACTTCGCTTCTGAATCATCATTGGAGAACTTTGCGGTTAAACTATTTATAAGGTTCCTCTATTTGTATACGGACCCTCGGTCCGAATGTAGTGGCTGGTATCTTCGCCACGTTGCCTCTAAAAATTTACTCAAATTTTCACTTATGAGTATTTCTACTCTATCCTAAACACCAAAACCACTGGACATACTACTTCCATTGGTTAACATGTACAGTCGCCGTTTTATCACATTTTTACGGATCGTTCTCATCAAATTTTTCTTCAGACCTACTCCCACTATCACTGCATTGGGCGGTCTAGACTAGCATCCCTCTTGCCGTCGCGACACTTGAAAAATGCCTACTATGCCTCAACAAACCTTGCAGCATTTACTTCCATTACACGCTAGGAGTGACCTCGACAACGGTCATCTCTCCTATGATTACCATATTTGAACACTCCAGGCTTCATGCTGAGCTCCTCCCTCCTGCAGTCCTTCCAACGCCAATGCTGGTCCTACCACCATGGTTGACATATCATGCCCAATCGAACTCGTATATATAACACTACATTTACAAAATAGCAGGAGAACGTAAACTATGTACGTAGAGGAGTACAATAATCCTAAGGTAGGGCTCTATATCAATCAAATGATACGCTGAAAATGTAGTAAGCCGTACAGATCCTATGGACACTAGAACCTGATGCTCTGATACCATCTGTGACACCCCGCCTAATTAAACATCGGGTGATCAGGCCTTTATTAAATTAAAACAGGTTTCTCAAATGGTTCATTCTTAGCATCACTGTCGAAAACTTTTTAATTACTAATCCCCTAAGTAAAATTAGACCGGTGCCAAATTTTATCTTTCTTAAAACAGATAAATCAACCATGTGGAACAAAGTATAAACAATCATGTACTATAATTCAAACAACAAAGTAAAAGTACAACAGAACAAAAGTATTACCGAATAAACCATCGGCTAAACATCCCAAACAACAATATAATAACCACTAGTCTGAAACTAACATCTGAGACTAATACCGGACCACAAGTCCATGCATAGAAGAGTGTGAGATCCTGCACTAGATCTGAATGAGAGATATCGTCTAGTCAAAATCCTGTAAGCATCCACTGTACTACAGCTCCGAGTCTCTGGAATGGAATCATCATACATGGCATCCCTGTGGCTGGACACCTAAAAGGTTTTGAAAATATTTTATAGCAAGAGTTAGTACTCAAAACATTTTGAAAATATTTAGCAAGCGTTTATCACAATATAAAATGCGGTTATTGATTACACATGTTAGGTTCTCGTACACTCTCTTGAGTTACTCACCCCTGATCTTTTGTGCACACCTAACGTTCTACACTTAGTTTATCTAGCCATACCTCCCAAGCTAACTAAAACCAAAGTAGTCAACTGAACTTATCTGTACCCAAGTTCCAGTACCGCCCATACACTACAACCGTTTCACTAACATCTCGCGTATGTTAATTAATTCTCAAGTAACATTTCATCTATGTTATTTTTCAAGACTTCCCATTTAGTTTCACTACTAAAATTACTACAATTCTCACAATTGTTGACTTCCCACTTATGTAATTAAGTTTCACTACTTGAATTACTAAATAGATTTTCTCTATCTAAAGGTGCATTTCGTAATTAAGTTTCACTACTTAACTTACCAATTCAGTATGTATCTTTAAATACATAATATGTATCAATCTACTAACACACGGAAGTAGGATATCATCAAGTATATATATTTCACACACAATATATACTAAATCTCAGTCATTGCTATTTTGCCCTTTTTATACACGTAAAGGACTCTTGGTTCGGAATGATTCATCGACCCCAAGTAAGAATTGGTTCGGAATGATACATCGACCCTAATTATTTATATACACAAATAAAGATCTCTTGGTTCGGAATGATTCATCGACCCCAAGTGAGAGTTGGTTCGGAATTATCCATCGACCCTAACTATTTTTAAATATATATATATATATATATATATATATACACAGATTCTGGTTCGGGACTCTCTCATCGTGACACCAGTTCAAAGTTTGGTTCGGCATTTCTCATCGACCCCAAACATATAATAACTTTATGTTAGTTCGGAATGTCTCATCGACCCTAACATAATTAATTTAGGTATAATCTCTCTACCTAAAAGATCACATAATTCAGTAGGTACACGCCCGACCTATTAATCATATATGTACGTAATATTTTAATCTCATATATCTACCGTACAATATTCGCTTTACGATTTATCTCATTAATCGTATTTATTTGAATATTCACACAACTCTAAGGGTCCTAGTTACCCCTTACATATAATTTCAGTAGTTATTTCTTACCCTACTGGTCTATTACTTAAATTGAATTTACTTCGCCCCGTAACTCAATTTCCGAAATCCCCGATACTCTTCTAAATCGAATTATTCTCCTCGGTCCGTAATCCAAGCCCTACACCCAACGGTCTTATCGGACCTCAACAATATACCTACTGGTCTTATTCTCACTCCCATATAAGTATAATGTAAATCCTAGAATACTCATTCATTCCCGAACTCAACGAAGAATTAAACACAAAATTTTCGGGAAACAGCTTGCGTCGATCGATCGACGGCTGGGTTCGATCGATCCACATAGTCGATCATCGATAGTTCGAGATCGATCGATCGATCGAACAGGGACAGACGCAGTTGTCTTCTTCGTTAAGATTTTTCCTCCATTAACAAACCTTCAAACTCCATTACAGTCCACCAAACTTTGACCCAATGATCCTAACATATTTCCACATATACTAGGACAGTTTCTAACGTGTCAAATACATCAAAACTCCAATTACTTTAAAGAAATAATGAATTAAAATCCAGAATTTCTTGAAACCCAAGTTACGGTGTTCTTACCATATTATCATTCAAAATCCAGATTTTAATCCTAAAACTCATCAAGTCTAATTTAAATCTTAAACCTCTACATAAGATAAATCATTCTACATGCGATTCCTATCCTAACATGTATAAATATCATCTTTCTCCAATCAAAATAATGATTTAAATAATACTATTCAAAAACCCTACACATGGGTATTATAACTTTATAATTTTTGCAATAAACAACTTGCCTTATGATCAGTAGGGTCTGATTTCGTGGTTGTTGTTGATGATTGATGATCTTCATCCTTCAATCCTTCTTCCCCAACAAGTTGATGGTAGAAATCCCTTTGAATCCTTCCCAATTCTTCCTTTTGCCTTAGAAAGTTGTGCCTCTCTTCTCTCTAATGGTATTGGTGTTGTCATGGGTGTTCTAACCCTAATTCCTCTATCATACGGCTGATATAAAACTCTCAATTTTGTAGGTCTCCATACCCTCTTATGTTAAAAGACCAAAACGCCCCCGAACGGTCTCGGTTTAGTCCAAAATTACCCCGGGACTCAACTAGTACCCCCGGGTATACTATTTTGACTAATTTGACCCTTTCGGACTCATTGGTGACCTCTAAATTATCATTTGAGTCACTTAAAAAATATTACTCGTTCTCACCCCTACACGGTCTAGACGCGTTAAGTAACTATTTACCACTCGCACTAAGTAAATAAAATGAGGCAATATAAACCGGTATCTATCTCTCGATTAATATTCCATAATTACAATTTTTAAATAAAACTCTTTAAATTACTACTCTTACGTAATTTAAATTAAGCCGTAATTTTCTCATTTAATTCTCCAATCTAATTAAATAGAATTATTTGGAATATTCATTTAATTCTCCAATCTAATTAAATAGAATTATTTGGAATATTCAGAAATACGGGGTATTACAATCGATTTATTATTTGAGATTATTGATGTTTGAGGTTATAAGGTCGTTTGGGGTTTGATTCATCTCAGTTCGTCTTTCATCCCATCTCGATGGAGTTGTTGTTGAGAAATTTAGATTTTGTGTTTATTTTTTTGCCTTTGGGTCATTGGAGGGAGTGAGGTGGAGAGAGAAGTGTTTTATTTGTTGTGAGTAATTAATAGTAAGCCTTAGCTTTTATACTTATGTTTTTGTGTTGTCCTAGTAGGTTAGGAACGCTGTGGTTATGGGTTTGGGTTTAGTTTGTGGAGTGAGTTTGTTTGTTTTGTCTTGACCTGTTATATGGGCTTTGTTAGCTGTACTTCATTTTTTTTAAATTTAGTTTATAATACTTACAATTTATCAAAATAAATAAATAATAAAACTAGTAACAAGTAACAAAACCTAAACCAATCTTTTTTATATATAGGTTACTTTTGAACATCGAGGTTTTTGTATATACAAATTGTAAGTTGAATTAAATGTAAGATTTAAGAAAATGTCCAAGGTAAAAATCATGCGCTATAACTTGCAAATCCTTAAAAAACAAATAAACCATAATAAATAAACCCTAGACAAAACAATAACAACATTAAAGAAAATCAAAGATTAAATAAAAAAAATAGCCATAAGCTAAAAATAATAAGAAGAAAATAATATAAGTAACCATAAATTATAAGCACACATTTACATATTACAGCTTCAAACCTTTATTAAACCCTTAAACAAAACAACAAACAATAAAAACATATTTACAAAAACTAAGGCCTTGTGATGTGAGTTGATGATGAGAGAGTCCGGTTGGTTGGTGCGGCGTTGCGCAGAGTGAGCCGACGTTGAGCAAGTAAGAGCGAGATCGAGAGTTTTTAGGCTAAAATATGTTGATTTTGTTTTTTTTTGTTCGGTTGATACTTTGGTTTGGTAGAAAAGAGAAGCGTGATGTTTTAAATGAGAAATAGAAATAAATGGGTGAGAGTTGTTGAGAGAATAAGTGGTTTAACTCTTTTCACATTTTACATTTTTTATTCTCACCTTATATTTTTTAATTATTGCAGATATATAGTAAGATATTATAAAAAAAATAAAAATTCAAATTTCTGGATGGCCTACTTGCCCCATACCACTCTGATTGAACAAGAGTGATACATCAAAAATTTTGAGATACCAATAAAAAAAGTTTATTTATTTAAAAAAAAAATATTTTTAAATTTTTATTTTACAACACATTATGGTGTTTGAATAATATTATTTGAACGAATCTTTATCATTGTGGGATAAAGAAATAGTGTTGATAATAATATGCTGCGGGAACCTAAGCAAAAAAAGGTCTATGTGACATAAATATTGCAAGATCATGAGACTAGCTAGGAAATGTTGAAAAGGTTAGTTCAAAGGGGTCAAAGCTCTTAACATAAAAAAAGCGACTTTGAGGAGGAGAACCATATGCACGAGTGCGTATTTGTGCTTTATAAAATATAATAAATATAGAAAAAAATATTCTTAGATTCCTCATAAATAAATTATAAATATTTAAAGAATTTTGATAAATTTTAAATATTTAGATTCACTAATTCTCTTTTTATATAAGTTCACATTAATAAAAGTGTCCACTTATTCTCTTTTTATACAAATTTATCCTAATAACATAATAATTATACCTAATAATAAATTATTCTTAAATATTTAAAAATTATTTGCAAACGATTTAATTGTAAATTATTAATAAATATATGGTGATGAATGCGTGTGCATGCTGACGGTATAAAGGAAAAAAGCACATCAACCAAAGCTAAGCTTGCCCATTCTCTGCTCTGACATTTCCCATCCTCTTTTCGTCTTATGCGAACTTTTGTGGGCCGCATCAAATTATTACAGGGTTTATTTGAAGAAATGACAGATTGTTCACACTTATTATTCTGCTCTCTCACTATACATAAAGAGAGGACTACTTGGGGTCAATGAGAACCAAATATCTGTTTTCTAAGTGAAAATTATTTATAATTTTTTTAAGCTCTTTAAAAATTAATAATGAGAACAAATTAAAAATAATTGTTTTGATATCTCTCTGTGTATTATTATTTTTAAAAATAATTTGATTTATAAATAATTAGGAGAAAAAACCTCTCCAAGTAGCTCTTACGAGCGTTACTATAAAAAAATAAAAATAAAACAAATCATGGAAATTTACGAAGTCTTAAATGAGAAGCAAAAGACTTTAAATTATATTTCAGAGTCGATTTTTCCGCATGAGTTAAGGTAAAAAATGAATCCACTTGAGGATTTTTAGTTCCTCCCTTTTGAATAATGCCATCCACCACATGGTTATTGAGAATTGTTGAATCTTCAAAGTTGTTGAGGATATCAAAGGAATTGCTAACTTAAGAATTGAACATTTGATACTGCATTTTTTCACCTTTTTTAACAATTGACTCTTCAATAAAAACACCAGCTTGGGTGGAAGTAGAACTCGTTTCTAAATTAAATTTTGAGATCTCGATATATAAATTAATTCTAGGATTGAAACCATCCTCTTCTATCGACAATGAATCCTGTGTATAAGCTGAATTATTTAAATGTGGAATGTACTTTAGTGGGGGCATTCCATCATAAGATTCTGACTCATTAATCTCATAACTGACTATTTTCCCTCTATGAAAATTATGATTTTTTGGAGTATGTTTAGAGGAATATTCACACATGAATTTTTTCAGGGTCCTTCTCCCCTGTATGGATTTGAACAGCCATATGAATATTTTTATTCCTATCCTTTTAAAAGTTGTGCACCGTTTCGTTTATTTTTTCCAATCTTGCTGGAGAATTTTACGTGTATTATAATTATTAATGTAGATAAATAAATACATATATTATTACACATACTAATATATATACATAATAAGTGTAATTGTATTTACACTAAAAAGTGTAACTTTATTGTTTAAACTTAATTAAAAAATTTATAGGTTCAAAATATCAACAATATTATCTCTTGGCCAGATCATATATAAATAAAATTTTAAAAGATTTATTAACTAATGCTCATGTTTTTAAAATATTAAATAAAATTAACCAAATTTAATGAAAATGATGATATAGAAAAACCTCAATATATATACACACAAAAACATAAATGATAAGCGGGAAGGGAGAGATCTGGTGCCTAAACCTTTTTCATTCTTTAAATATATAAGAATATAAGAATCATTCTCCTCAGTAGTGAGATCTGGCTTATCAGCTTTATTAGTCTTAAAATGTTTAAAAATGTAAGAACCATTCTACTCAGCAGTTAATAATTCTTTTTTGATCAGGATATATGCCGGAGCAGAATATATAAATGGACATGCACACTTGCTAGTGGAGTTGTGCACAACTTGTTCACCGTATTATTTTGGGTACTGTGAGGAAAATGGAGAGAGATTGAATAAGAGTGATGACAGGCTTACCGGTTACTAGCATATCAGGTGCTTTGTTGGCATTTTTTTATTGATTATCTTTTTTTTGTTTGAGAAAATATGGTATAGTTTTTAATAAGGTTATTTAACTTTTTTTTTATTTAGAGAAGAAACTTTTTTATTAGAAAAGATTTTTTTTTATAAATTAGAAAAATTGTATTGTTAAAAAACACTATTTAAAGAAATATTTAAAAAAAATAAAAGTTACTTTAATATAAAAAAAAAAACTTTTTCTTTACAATTTTTAACCTGTTTTAAATTTTAAAAATTAAGTTTAAAAATAAGGGGTGCCACTGGGGCGGACCTTTAAAAAACAAGAGAATATTGGGTAAATGGGTGTTTGAGGGACTAAATAAGTTGAAAATAATTAAAAACGTAATTTTTTATTAGATTAGTTTTTTAATACAAAAATACAGAAATTATTTTAAATGTTGTAAAATAAAAAAAAATATTTTGAAAATAACGGGTGCCGCTGGCGCGGACCTTAAAAATAAGAGAATATTGGGTAAATGGGTGTTTGAGGGACTAAATGAGTTAAAAAAAATTATTAGATTAGTTTTTTAATGCAGAAATACAAATTTCAAATGTTGTAAAATAAAAAGAAAGTTTAAAAATAACGGGTGCCGCTAGCGCGGACCTTTAAAAATAAAAGAATATTGAGTAAATGGGTGTTTGAGGGATAAAATGAGTTTAAAAAAAATTAATTGAAAAAACAAATAAACTATTCTAATAAAAAAAAAATTATAATTGTTTTAACTCATTTTACATGGGAAAAAAAAAGGAGTTATCCCTGTACTAACCCGGGGTTATTAATCATGGAAATGATGTAACATATATTTGAACGGTACATTTCTAGGGTGATTTTATAAAAGTATCTTGTGAATATTCCGGTTTACGAGGCTTTCATAGTAAAACGTTATCCGAGACTTGGTTGTCCTCTATTTAGTAATTGTTCGATTAATTACAATAATTTTTTTCAAACAGGCTTTTACCATATGGATAATAGTTTGAGCCTGTATGCCATACAAATGTTATGATTGTATATATTACATGTTAGACATATATATAAAAAATTATAACGATAGTTTTTATAAGACGGTAATAAGATCAGGCGTATTACATCAGGTAGTGTGTTCAAGGGAAAAAAAAAATTCTGATAATAATATTATAATTTAACATTTATGAGAAACAGTAAATCTCTTATAGTTGTATCCATTAGCTGATGTAGGATTTTTACTCGGGAGGAGCCGAGATTGCGAGTATTGCCAGGGGTCCGGGGACGGGAGCCCCCAAGCCGAATTTTTCTAGGTTAGCTCTGCTTTAATTCGAGATTTATACAAATTTTTCGAGTTTATTTGTTTTCCAACAATTTTTCATCCTCAATAAATATATACTAAAATTAACAATAAGTTAATTTTTAATAGTAATACAAATAAGTTAATAATGAATAGGAACGCCCTTCAATATTAAAAAAAAAATCAACAATGTGGCTATCCCCCGATCCTCACGGTGGGAGGGACGAAGAAGAGGAGTGTCTTCAACATCGAGAGGATCTTGGTCCCGCGCATCCCTCTCGGGAGCGCTTCGGTCGGCGTCGGTGATGAGGTGAAAAATGTAGAGAGATGGAGTCGTCAGTCTATTTTACTCAAAACAGACAAAAGAAAAGGAAGCCATCCCGTAGGACGACATCCAAAGACATACTGATACATACGAAACAAAAAATGATTCGAAAAGGGTCCGTAGGCTAAGTTACGAAATGGAAAAGTGTTAGGCAGCCATTCCGCCCTTACGGTCTCTCATGGGTTATTTCTATTTTCCTTTATTTCCCCGTGATATGTGTGCATGTGTATATATAATGGAGATAGGAATCATCGACTCGTATCATGGAAGAGATAAAGCGAGTCATCCGTAGGAATGTTCCTAAAAGTAATATTAGAAAATAGGATTTACGCGATTATCCTAGCGTTGATCATTATAAGGGAACGATAACGCATACGGAATAATACGCCACTAAGAACAAATATATGTATAGAGAGTCTAAGAGAGTTAAGTTTAAAGAGTATAGAAAAAATAGAAAAAAAGTAGGAATAGGACTCGAGTCTCAGAGTTTACCCCGATACACCTATGTAGCCTATAGAGGCATCAAAATCCACGTAGTTCGTAAGCAAAATAAAGGGTGAGATTTATCCAATAAATCCAATCGGGGACTTCTCTTATATGTGTGTGTGTGTAAAAAAGTCTTTTAGTTGTGATAAAGTGTGAGAATTCCCATTCGGAATTTATGAGCAAACCCTCGTTTTCTTATTTTTTGAGTTTTATTTATATGAAAATAAGAGATGTGCAATAATACCAGATAAAAAAGTATATTAGGATATATGAGATGAGAAAATAAAAGTTTTATGTAATAAAACAACTTAATGCGAATTTAGGAGAATTTAAAGACAGAGTTGAAAAAGTTGGACCATCTTGGAGATCTTGAGCTTGATCTTGGATATTGAAGAGCAGCCCTTGCACTTGGGTGATGATGAATGATGGTTAATTCACCAAGTTTGATGAAAAGGATGATTAAAAGTGAAGAATGGAAAAGGATTTGGATGTGAAAATCACGTTGACTTCGAGAGGGGTTTTCTGAGCTCGCTGAGAGTGATGGGTTTCAGATCTTGTGTCCTCCTGCAATGAGGTTAGGCCCTCCTTTCTATAGGCCCAGGGCATTTCCGATCGACATAGTCTTGGTACTTCCAATCGACAGGTGTGTTTAGGCACACTGCTGATAGGCAGGGTTTCGAACCTGCCGTTTGGCAGTCTCTTTCAGGTTTCTTGAAAAAATCGATCGTAGAGCGCAAACCGTTGATCCGAATCGTGCACGGGATAAAACATTGGAAAGGTAATTCAGAGCCCTTCGAAAGTCTTTAGACTACTCCCGGGTCTGGGAGTTGACTTTGGGTCAAATGTGGCTTGGAAGCATTCGTCGATCCTTTGGATGGGGAATCGTCAGACGCAAACCGATCGTTCATCCGCATGGTAAGTCAGAATCGCGCACGAGGTGGACCGTTAGAAAGGTTAGGAGATTTACTTCGACATTCCAAAGAGCTTGAATCAGTTTGGGGAGCTGACGTTGGTCAACTGGGCCTAGAAGCATTCGGTGACCTTTCAGAGTAAAACAGATCGTTCGTCCGTACCATAAGTCAGAATCACGCACGGGGCGGATCGTTGGAAAGGGGTTTCAGTGCTCTTTGAAGATTCATTTAGTATCGATTGAGCTGAAGAGTTGACTTTGGACAAATGGAGCTTGGTAGCGTCCGGTGACCTCCTGATTAAGTTTTAGGGGAAAACAGGTAGTTCGTCCGCACCATAAGTCAGAATCATGCACGGGACGGACCGTTAGAAAGGGGTTTCAGTGCCCTTTGAAGATTCATTCAGTCTCGATTGAGCTGAAGAGTTGACTTTGGTCAAACAGAGCCTGGGAGAGTCCGGTGACCTCCTGATCAAGTTTCGAGGAAAAACTGGTCGTTCGTCCGCACTATAAGTAAGAATCGTGCGCAAGACGGACTGTGAGAAAGGGGTTTTAGTGAACTTTGAAGATTTATTCAGTCTCGATTGAGCTGAGGAGTTTGAGTTTTGGTCAAACGGAGTCTGGAGGGCCCGATGGCCTCTAGTCCAGTACTCAGGGTATGACTTAGGTTTGTAGCGATGAGGGGAGGTGCTAGGGGACCTACGAAGAGGTTAGGGGGTGTTAGAACGGGGTGTCTACAAAGCCCCTCTATGGGTGAGTTTGGAACAAACGATAGCCGTCGAATAGACACCGCATGATGCCTTTGAAAGAGGAAGACCAAAGGGTAGAGGCCGATTCTGAGGACCTAAGGATGAGGATTATTGATTCAGAGGGTCGAGGCTGATTCTGAGGGATTAAAGATGAGGGTGACCGATTCTGTGGGTCGAAGCCAATTTTGAGGGCTTAATTTAAGATGACCAATTATGCGGGCCGAAGCCAATTCTGAGGGCTTAGGGATGAGGATAACCGATTTTGCGAGTCGAAGCCAATTATGAGGGCTTAAGTTAAAATGACCAATTTTGCGGGTCGAAGCCAATTCTGAGGGATTAAATTGAGATGACCAATTTTGCGGGTCGAAGCTAATTTTGAGGACTTAAATTGAGATGACCAATTCTGCGGGTCGAAGCCAATTCTGAGGGCTTAAGTTAAGATGATCAATTCTGCGGCTCGAAGCCAATTCTGAGGGCTTAAGTTAAGATGACAAATTCTACTGGTCGAAGCCAATTCTGAAGACTTGAGATAAGATGACCAATTATGCGGGGCTAAGATAATTCTAAGGGCTTAAATTGAGATGACCAATTTTGCAGGTCGAAGCCAATTCTTCGGGCTTAAATTGAGATGACCAATTCTGCTGGTCGAAGCCAATTTTTAGGGATTGAAGATTAGGGTGACCAATTCTGTGGGTCGAAGCCAATTTTGAGGGCTTAGGGATGAGGGTGACCGATTCTACGGGTTGAAGCCAATTTTGAGGGCTTAAGTTGAAATGACCAATTATATGGGTCGAAGCCAATTATGAGGGCTTAAATTGATATGACCAATTCTGCGTGTCGAAGCCAATTATGAGGGCTTAAATTTGAGATGACCAATTCTGCAGGTCGAAGCCAATTCTGTGGGCTTAAATTGAGATGTTCTCGGGGAACTCTGTCGGGGAAATTACTTCGTGATTTTGATTTGAGCTAGGGAGTTGATTGCTGGGGAAATCCTCGTATCTTTTGGAGATTTTACGGAGGAATAGCCAATCTGATGCTATAAATTCCACTAGGGAAGTGATTTGGTAGTCCAGGGTTTGGACGTAGTTCTAGGGGAAATTTGAGACCTTTGGGTAATAGGAGATGGTCCTGAAGTTTGGGATGCCTTAGGGTTCCTCCGGGGACGTTGTAGGGATTAGATTTACTTGGCTTTTGAGAGTTCCGCTGGGGAAATAGGGGTTCCGTTTGAGGGAGTGCAAAATTTTCTTGGTGAAAATGTTCTAAATCCCCTCGGGATTTTTAAGAATTTTCTGGTGATTTTTCAGGGTTTTTTTTTTTTTTTTTGGAGTTTGTGTACAAAAATTTAAGGGGGGTGTCGGTCGGAATGATATGGAAGGTGCCATTTGGCAATGGCATGAACTTTTGGACTGCCTTGAGAAGGTAAAGGGGTAGTGTCGATCGGTAGGTTTGGGGTGAATGCCGATCGGCATGACCCTTGGCTTCCTATAAAAAGGAACGAGTTCCCCTCATTTGTCACAGCTTCTTACCTTATCTCTTTCTGTGATTTTCTTCTGCAAATCGTTCTAGCATTCTAATCTCTAAAAAATGGCGTCTTTTATGAGCACTATGGTACACAGGGAGTGGTTGGCTATTGACGACTGGGCAAATGTGGAGTGGAGAGCTATGGAGCCTCTTGATTTGGGGGTGAGAACTCTTTTTATGCATTCGAGCGGATTGCGAACGAGCGGAATTTGCTGCGGGAGCCATCGCTTCATCACTCTTCGAGGGTGGTGAAACTTGGCGGTTATGTAAGTAAAATGACTTTTGACATTCTCTTTTTTGGTGATTTTCCTTTTTTCATAGATTTTGACAGGGTTTTTTTCTTTTGAAAGTCTGATGTTTCTTTGTCGACTATGCGTGCCCACGGGACGACAAGGCTTAAGGGTGTTTGGGAGCACCTTCCACCTGTGGTGCATTGGGCAGTATCATCAGTAGGCTTTGAGAGGCTGGCATCTGTGCTGGATGAGACGCCTCGTTCGACGACGATTTTATGCGCTCTGGGGGAGAGGTTGTGGGACACTACCCACACCTTCGGTTTTGATTTTGGGGAGATGACTGTGACTCCCATAGATGTACAATAGCTGTTGGGGCTGGATTGTGATGGAGAGGTGATAGAGGTGGATCGCTCTTTGCAGTTGAGGCCGGAGGCGGTGCGAGCGACGCTTGGTGATGTGGGGAGGATAGTATCTGGGGATTCTATCTGACTGTCCCTACTGAGGGATGTTTTGCTAGGCAGGGTGATTGATGTGGAGGACGGGCTGCTAGTGAGGCAGATAGCCCGGTTGTTAATCTTACTGGTGCTGGGGAGATTTATGGTGGCGTCGAGCGGCGACGTTGTCCACTTATGGTCTTTACCATACTTAATAATGTTTTAGAACATCACTCTCTATGATTGGGGGAGTCTGACTTTGGCGACCATTTATTTTTCTCTGGATGTATTCAGTCGGTGCTGTCGACAGTCTTTCACTGGAGCCACGTATCTTCTGTAGGTATTCTTTAATTTGCACATTTTCCTTTCATTCATCCACATTTTCCTTATGCGTCTCTTTTTTATTACGGAATTTTATTCTTTGTCAGACGTGGTTTTATGAGGTGTTTGGGTGTAATACCCAGTTGATTTCTTTGAAGGGCGAGACCATTGGAGACTTTTGCCCGTTATATCAGTGGAAAAAAGCCAATCGGTAGCTGGGGAAGTCTCTCTCTCTAGAGGCGGTGCGTCAGGTATTAAATGGCCTGACCAGTGATTGGGTAAGACTTTTCCTTTCTTCACTCTTGGTCTTTGTGTGCTCTGATTCCATACTTCCTTAGATCTTACTGGGGATTTTTCAGGTGACTTTTTACCCTTGGGGGACGACCATTCAGGACATGGGGTTGACTGGAGTGAACGCGCAGATGAGGGGTTTGCTGGTGCATGAGATTGGCCACTCTTGGTATCTCAGGGAGAGGGTGGTTCGAAAGATTGCTGAAGAGGAGGTGGTGCTGCCACCTGTGAGTCCCCCTATGTCTATGAGACGAGAGTGACTGTTGCCAGAGGATGCGAGGATCGCGGTGATGATTGGAGAGTCCTATCTATTGTACACCGATAAGGCTGTGTCGTATGATTATATTGACTTCGTGACGAGCTGGCTGATGGCGCCCAGCATATATGATGCACTTCCCTTCCCTCCTGCGGGTTTGAGTCGACCAGTGGGGTCCTCCCACGGCGATGGCGATCCGTCGGCATCTGTGGTGGTGATGACTTCGGAGGTCCCCTTTATGAGGTTGCATACCCCTTCATACAACATCTGGCGGGCTGATGGAGGGATGGTGCCTTTGTTGCATCTTCCTCATGCGATGGACTTGGAGGAGTTAAGCTTGACAGATGAGGTTATTCGTCCATTGGTATATCTTTCTGTTCCTCTATTTTCCTTATTTTGTATTTCTTTTGATCTTTTCTCCTTGATACTGATTTTGCCTTTTCTTGCAATAAGTCCGGGTGTCCACCACTTAGTCGAGGGACATCAGGGACTAGATATCTTCTGTGAATGCCCATATTTGGGACCCAGTTCATGATCCTTCTTTCTTAGTGTCGTCTGCCTCATTCGGGGAAGAGTTTAGTTCAGGTAGCGGTGGTGCGTCATCTCGCCGCAGGGGAAAGAGAGTGTGTCGCAGGGGTGGAAGCTCTTAGGAGAGAGAGGGGGAAGGGTAAGTGAGAGAGAGAGAGAGAGAATGTGGGTTCGGGCTGAGTCCCGTTGTTTTTATGCTTTTCTTTATTTCCTGAAAGATTGATGTAATACAGAGAGATATCTATGCAATGCAATGAAGTTTTTTGATTATCTTCTATTAATGATGAATGAATGCACATGCGCTTTTTACTTTGCTGTTGAGATTGTAAAATATTTTTGGAAGTTTGAAAGAAAGATTTATTCATAATGGGAAATTATATAAAGATAGAAAGGGGATTTTTGAATTTCTGTAGAGAATATCGATTTATTTTTATTGAGTTTTCTGATTTTGACAAAAGAGGGAAAAGCAAAGTTTCTAAAAATAGGAGGTTGTCGATCGACAAGCACCTTGTCCTGCCTATCGGCAGGTCAGTCCAGTCTAATCAATCAAAGCTTTAATTGGTACCCTCTTCAGCCTTTGGTACCTTGTGGGGCAGGATTTCCTTCGATTTTTGCAGGGATTATGCTTTTTTGAGGATTTTCAAGTATAAAAGGGGGTAAGGGTGGAGTGTTTTCATCACATATTCGCATTCTTACTTTCTTGTTTAGTGAGATGGCTCTCCCTGGTAGTGTTGAGTTTTCCAACTACCTCGAGACTTTGGAGGTGATGTATTCCTACAACGTCGACTATGATGTTTTGAACATGCATCGAGTTTCTTTATGGCGTAATCGACCCACAGAGTGGAACATGCTGATGGCGGCGGTACAATTTTGGTACCCCGAAGACTATGTATTACGTTTTGGCTTGGAAGATGTCTGTTTGACTTATGAAGAATTTTCTGCCATGTTGGGGGTAAATCCTATTGTGGCGGCTGGTATGCCTGAATTTTCCTGATCTCCTTGGGAGTTGTTGGTTGGACTTCTCCATATCTCGCCCTTGACGGGTAGATCCTTGGTTACTGGAGGAATGATTTCTCTTTCGGCAGTGTCGCGGTTCATTCATTTGCAGGAGGTTGGTGATGTTGGATATGCTAGAGCCGTCGTTCTGGGCTTGGTTTAAAAATTACTGCGGGTGACCAGGGAGCTGCTGGTGGACCCAAAACTTGCAGCTATTACTTCATGTATGTCCTACCATCGTAATCCCGTGGTGGTGATACTGGCGGAGACTCTAAATGGCCTAGATGCCCGTCAAGAAGATCGTTCTAACTTTCCGAGGGATAGCCCTGTTATGCTGCTCATGAAGTTGTTTGAAAGATTCTGCCTGGTGACTCCTCCGGAATATCCTTTGTCGGTTGTACCCAACTTCTTTTCACGCCATTTCATTAGTGTTGGTCTTGATATCGAGAGTTGGGAGAACTGGTTTGTGGAGCATGGGGCTCTAAATCTGTACTGGTCAGTGCCTTAGTGGGGACAATTGTTGCTTATTCTAGAGCTGGGGGAATACCCGTACGTCCGGTTGGTTGGTCTCAGACAAACCTCTTTTTATTTCCCTTGGTGGCTTCTTCGCCAATTTGGTTGGGAGGAGGTTGTGCCACCTTGAACACTAGATTTAGTTTTGGTAGAAAATCTGACAGAGCATTTGTGCATGAGGCTTGTCTCTTTGTGGGAGAGTCGGTGTCCGTCATCCCGTCCCTCTCAGTCTATTGGGAGAATTTGACACATCCCTGGGGATTATATGAAGTGGTTGTGGAGAAGAGTAGTTAGCAAGATATTGGAAGTGGAGACTAGACAAAGGTGGCTTGTTTTATCCGATACCATACCATGGAGGGAGGTGTGGTAGTTTTTTCTAGGATGGTTCAAACTTATTGGTCCATGGAACATCTGCGACACTCGATTCAGGTAGGGGAAGCTTGGGGATCCCAGGATGTAGATGACGATGATGGAGTGAGATCCTGTGGTAGTTGTGGGTAGGACACTTGGAGAGTTTATTTTATAATGGGGAATAAATTTAGGAATTTTATTTGGCTTTTTAGGAAGGTAGGGGGAAGGGAGTTATCCGTTCCTTTTCTTATGTAATTGAACTGTAATTTCTTATTAGTGAAATAAGCAAGTTTTTGATCATCCAACTGTGACTTTTGATGAATTTTATATTTTTAAATTATTTATACTGATCGCTAAGGCATGCATAATCCTTTTTGTTCAAGTATATGCTAGAATGAACTGTCATTCTCGTAGATAAGAAAATAATAGTTTTTAGTGAAGAAGAAAGGGGCGTGCTCATGTAAGATGTATGAGCTGCCTACGTACCTCTGGGGGGTCTTTGAAATTTTTTAATTTTTCTGAGAATGGTTTTTGTAGAGGATGAGGCCCACGTAGTTCTAGGTAGAGGGAAATGAATGTTTTTTTAAGAATAGAAGGGAAATGAGAAGTGTCGTAGCACTCTGAGATTTCAGACAAGGGGTAAAATTTCTTAAGACGGTCTAGATTTACTGAACGAGCCATCACTTCTCCGTTTAAGTCGGTGAGCATGGCAACACCGCCGGGCAAGATCGTCTTGATGATGTATGGGCCACTCTAATTGGGCTTGAATTTACCTCCGGGGTTCCAGATGGGCTCTACTATTTCTTTGAGGGATAAATCCCCTTATCGGACGCTACGGTCTTTGACTCTCTTATTAAATGATCGCGATATTCGGCGATGGTACCCTTGTATGTGATATAGTGATTTCAGTCTCCTCTCGTCCAAGAGTGATAGATCATAGAGGCGACTTTGATGCCAGTCCTCCTCACTGACTTGGCTTTCGATCATGACATTAAGTTAAGGGATTTCTAGCTCCACAGGCAGGACAACTTCCATTTCGTAGGCTAAAGAGTAAGGGGTATCCCTAGTAGAGGTTCGAATTGAGGTTCGGTAGCCCCAGAAGGGATATGGGATTTGATCGGACCAATCTCGACAACTTTCGATCATCTTACTGATGATGGCTTTGAGGTTTTTATTGGCGGCTTCGATTTCACCATTGGTCTGAGGTTGGTAGGGAGAAGATTTATGTCTCTAAATTCCATAATCGTTGACCACTTCTATGACTTTTGCCTCGAAATGCAACCCATTATCTAACATTAGCTCGTGTGGGACCCCATATCGGCATATGATGTTTTTCATGATGAATTTGTCCACTTTCTTGGCATTCAGGACTGCGTATGACTCAGCTTTGACCCATTTAGTGAAGTAATTAATGGCAACTAGGATTAATTCATGCCTGTTGGAAGCCTTGGGTGTAAATTTCCCTATAATGTCGATACCCCAGGTGCAGAACGGCCAGGGAGAAGTCATGTTGTATAATTCTCGTGGAGGCAGGTGTTGAATGTTGGAGAACTATTGGCATTTGAGGCATCTCCAGACATAGGAGGTGCAATCCTTGATCATGGTGGTCTAGTATTAGACTTGATGGATGATCTTCTTGGCAAGCATGTGACCGTTCATGTAGGGCTTGCATTCCTCACTATGGATTTTCTGCATTACCTCTTCAATGTCAGCCCTTGCGATGCAGTGTAGATGGGTTCCATCGAAGTTTCTCTCAAATAATTCTTTGTGATAGATGATGTACTGGGCGACCAGTCTTCGGAGGGTTGCCCGATCTTTCTTGTTGGAACCCTCGGGATACCTACCATGCTTGAGGAGGTGCCAGATATCATAGTACCAACAATTGGCTAGCTCGGGGTCTTCTTTACTGATGATCTCAATGTGGTATCAATGAGTTGGTTTATCTTTCTTTTGAACTAGTAAGGGGGCCATTGTTATTCCTTCGGGCATGTCGACTATGGATGATAGGGTAGTAAGGGAATCATCTAGATTATTCTTTGCTCGAGGTAGGTAATGGAAGGTGATGTCTTGGAATTGAGAGGCTAGTTCTTCTAAGTAGGCATGGAAGGGTTGGAGTTTTCATCCTTGACTTTCCAATTTCTGAGCACTTGATTGATGATGAGGGAAGAATCTCCCTAAACATCTAGGCATTTGATACCTTTTTTGAGAGCAACCTTGAGGCCTATCGTACATGCCTTGTATTCAGTCATGTTGTTGGTGCATGGGAAATCTAATTTGATGGTGATGGGAGTGTGGGAGTCATATGGGGAGATCATAAGTATCCCAATGCCATAACATTTTTTGTTGGCAGCGCCGTCAATGAACATTTACCATCCAAGCTTGTCTTGAGCAGCGCAGAGGATGTTTTTGTCTGGGAATTCGAAGATCCAGTCATCAGATTATTCTGTGGGGTAGTCAGCGAGGTTGTCAGAGATGGCTCTTCCTTTCATGGCTTTCTGTGTGACGTACATGATATCAAACTCAGCTAAGAGAATCAACCAACGAGCCATTCAGCTTGATAAGGCGGGTTATACAAGCAAGTACTTGATGGGGTCCATTTGGGATACATATTTGATGAGGAACACGAGCATACAGTGTCATAACTTTTGGGTGACCCAGACAAGCACGACACATACTTTTTCCAAAGTAGTATAGTTGAATTCGTATCCAGCCAATTTGTGACTGGCTTAATAAATGGATCTTTCTTTACGGGAGTCTTCAAGGTATTGGGCTAGTAAATCTCGAGCTAAAGTGTCAGTTATGGTGAGGTCTATAAGCAAGGGGAGACCAGGCTATAGTGGCATGAGTATCGGATGTTAGGTTAGATATTATTTGATTTGATCAAAAGCGTCTTGGCAGACCTCATTCCAAATCTTAGTTGAATCCTTTTGGAGGATTTTGAAGATAGGTTCGAAGATGGAGGTTAGCTGGATGATGAACCGACTTATGTATTGCAATTTCCTAAGGAAACCACGAACTTATTTCTCCGTTCGGGGAGGTGACATCTCAAGTATGGCTTTCAGTTTGACAGGATATGTTTCTATCCCTTTCTTATTGACCATGAATCCCAAGAGTTTTCCCTTTGTAACGCTGAAGACACATTTCTGTGGATTGAGTTTCATCTGCTATATCGTCGCAGTCAATCGAAGAACTTTCAAAGAGCGGGAACATGACCTTCACTAGTTTTGGATTTGATAATCATATCATCCACATAGACCTCGACTTCTTTATAAATCAGATCATGCAGGATGGTTGTGGCAGCCCTCTGGTAGGTAGACCCAACATTCTTGAGACCAAATGGCATAACAATGTAGCAGAAGGTTCCCCATGGGGTGATGAACGTAATTTTTTCTTGGTGATCCGGGGCATTTTGATTTGGTTGTATCCGGCAAACCCACCGATGAATGACTTGAGAGCATGACTGACTATGTTTTCCCCGATCATGTCAATATTGGGTAGCGGGTAATCATCCTTGGAGAGTCTTTGTTCAAGTACCTATAGTCTACACACATCCGAACTTTCCCTCCTGATTTTGGTACAAAAACTATGTTGGCTAGCCATGTGGGGTATTTGATCACACGAATGAAGCCCACGTTCAGTTGTTTGAACACTTCTTCTTTGACCTTGAGAGACCATTCGGTGCGGAGCTTTCTCAACTTCTGTTTAACTGGCTTGTAATCTGGGAGAGTGGGGATCTCATGTTGGGCTATTTTAGGGTCAATGCCAGGCATATTGTCAGAGGACCACGCGAAGACATCCACGAATTCCTTTAATAATTCTTCAAGTTGTGCGTACTCATACTCGTCGAGGGTAGCCCCTATTCTAATCTCGCTCAGTTGGCTACTAGAACCGAGGTTAACAATAATAGTCTCTTCTTCATTAACTTGAACGCGGTTATATTATTTGTTATTAAACTTATTTAGATCAGTTAAGAATTGTTCATTTGCAAAATCATCATCACTAAAAGTTTGATTGGAATCTAAATAATTAATGTAAGGCACAACAAGATACTCAAAATATTCGTTTATTTCATTGATAGGAAAAATAACATTGAGAAGCTCATCAAAGGAGGTCTCGATTACATTTGAGCAAGGATAAACAACATAAGAAGAAATGGGGTAAACATTGGGGTTAGGTGGGATTTCAATAGGTAGAACTGGTGCATCATGCCACTTAAGGAGAGGTGTATCAACAACTTTAATCAAGTGGGATGGATCCAATGATTTAGTGCTTGAATGAACCATGCAGAGGTCAGCCCCAGTGTTTGTAAGTTGAATGAGTTCTCCGAGTCACTTTCCTTAAAATCTTCGGTATCTCTGATGAGCAGTGGTACATGGTGTTGGGAACATTCGACCCATGGGTAGTTGTCCTGAAAAAAAAATCTCCATTCCGGGCTTCATCTTCTTATTTGTATGGTCATACCATGGTTCCGAAAATCAATAAAAGGGGAAGTTTTCGCCCTCTTTAATGAATCATCCATTCAAGGAGTCACCTAGGATAGTCTGGATGCAGTCTAATCTTCTCTTTGGTCAAGACTAGTGGATCATTCTGAGCTCTTGTTCTGATGGTTGATACCCCAAACCACAAAGAGGTAAAGCCTTTTTCAGCATAATGGGATCAAGTATCCCTTGTTGTCTTTGCCCTAGCCCCAGTTCGAGCATGAAGTGCATGTTTCTGAACATCTAAATCACATTGACGTTTCCATAAGGGTCGTATTTTGGACAAACCCTTTCTTTGAAATCACCCCCTGTCAGGAGTAGAAGTGGTTCAAATCGGAATAATGATAGGAGAATATCATTTGTCCCGTGCTGTATCTCAAGGATTAGACTACTGGTGCTTACACCCTCGACATTATCGTCGTCGCCCAAAATGGTTATGAATCATCCGTTGGTAAAGAATAATTTCTGATGGAGTGAGGAAGACACACCCTTGATACTGTGGAGTCAAGTTCATCCGAGCAACAGGTTGAAAAAAACTGGGATGTCAATAACTTGGAATTCAATGACAGGGTTTAAAGGGCCATCCCCTATTACAAGCTTTATGGATCCCATCACCTTCCGACGAGTATTATCCTAGGCACGTACAACAACGGAGGTTGGAACGAGTTCACTTTCCTTTAGTCCTAAGCATTTGAAGGTTCTTAATCGGCAGACATTTAAGGCGAATACATTATCGACAAGAGAGAGTGGTACGATCTTTCCCATAACTTCGACGGAGATGTTGAGTGCATGATTGTGGCTTGGCCCAATTCTGGGGATTTATTCTTTGAATAAATTTACCGCATCTTCTGGTATGGTAAAAGGAGGAACCGTGGGTCCAATGAGCAATTTGATCAAAGAATTTCTCTACAGTTGGGAAGATATGAAAAGCTCCCATAGAGTGATGTTAGCTTGAGTTTTCTTCAGTTGATCGAGGATCTTCCTTTCCTCGAGGGTCATTTTTGTCATAGGAAGGTTTTCAATGCCATTCCCTTTGTCATTGGATGGTAGTGAGCTTGGGATCTAATAATGCCTCCCTAATATGGTCATGTGATTTACTTAAGAAGGTAAGAATATGATCCCAATTTCTTCATCAATCTCGTCTTTTTCTTCCATCTTGTTTATTTCTCCACGGAGCTCCTCAAATTATATCATCCCACACATATCGTCTACCGAGCCAGTTTTCTCTGAAACTTTCTCTTTATTTGAATCTTTGAATTCTTCCCCCCATCTGGTGGCAACAATTCCGTCTTTCCATGTAAATTAAATGAATTCTATAACTTCAATAGCTTCTTTATACATGTCTTCCCATTCTGTGGGGATAAGTAAGGATGAAGGGACCAGGAGCCCTTGTAGCTTCAGAGTATCAAGTAACTCGGTCATACTGCAAATATCGTTACTTTGCCTGAATCATTCTTCCATAATCTAGACAACGTCATCTAAGCTGACTTCATCGATTGGTATCACGCAACCATCTGACTCTCGGGCCCATTTTCGTGCTTCCAAGAAAAGTGTACTGAACTTCTGGAAATTAATGATCATCTGTGAGGGCAATTTCAGCCCTTCCATACTTCCATTTTTGGAATGGGTATGGACAATGATGCATGCTCTGGTAAGGAGTGACAGTTCCTGATCAGCGAGGCTAACAGTGTGTAGGAGGAAATATGGGCAAGTTTGAAGAGGTTTGAGAGAGTATATGGGTGTGATTTGAGTCGAGGGATCAAATCCTGGGTTCATTTCTAGGAAGATATCATTGGTATGATTTTGGAGTGGGTTGTGAGTAGTTTTTGGCTTAGGATTGGTTGGTGGGGCGATGGTTCTCCGGTCAATTAGACCTTGGATTATGGTATGGCCAGCAGTTTGGTGAAAGTCGCAATGGGCATCTACCTTGAAGTTTCTTGGAAGTTGATTTGGCAATGGACGGGGGTCCAAGGGTTTGATAAGGTTTTGTCTTAATAGAGCTTGATAGACTTTGGAGAGGGGAACATGGATCTTGGTGTATTCCTTTCGGACTGGGACAATGTGACTTTATGGTGCTTACGAGGTGGTTGGTTGAGAAATGTTGTAAATGGTTAAAATCGCAACACTGACAGGTTCGTCATATTTTCTAGGGATGAACTGTCTAGATACTTTCTTTGGTTCAACCTCTGTTTTATCAAGACTTTCCTCGATTTCTACTCCCTCTTCTCTAAGAGATCGAAAGTGGGGATAATATTGTCCTCCCATTGTTGCTCGGACATGGGGCAAGAAGTTCTTCTTCACTATGTTGACTTGTTCTTCCTCGGATGGCCGATTGGTCATGGTGGCTGCCTTTTCCCTCTATTGAGCTATGAAGTTACTGACTAATTTCCCAGAGTTTTGTTTGAGCAGCTCTAAATCACGGCGGGTGACCTCAAGCTCTTCGTTGTATTTGTACTGCGTCATGAATTCTCGGGCTACATCTTCCCAGCTACGGATTATGGACTCCTCGAGAGACAAAAACCATCAGAAGGCTCTATACTTTAAATTTTATTGAAATAATTGGGCCATCACTTCTTCAGAAGGCCCTAGGAGAGTCATGGAATGGTGATAACTGCGAAGATGAATAATCGGGGGTCCACTTCCTCTGAATTTCTCGATATTTGGCATCTTGAACTTCTCGGGTAACCTCGACTTAGGATAAGGATATATGCGGGTGTAGTCCATGTAATTCCCAGATATTCTGACTTGGTCAAACTTCTTATTAGTATATTGAGATCTTCTTTGACTTTGCTCAACTCTTCCTCTTTTGGATCAATTATCATAGGCAAGTTAGCCCCAGGCTGGGAAAGGTTTGGCATAAGAAGTTGGGGAGGCGAAGACCCATTAACAGGAGGGGCACATGGGGCGTGCTGATACTCTTTAGGAACCCAAACAGGATCGGGTGGACCCATAGTGCGAGGAAATAGGGCCTCAGGATCTTAAGGAACAAGAACCTAGTTTCGTTGCATCTCTCGGACCTCGGTCTGAAGGTTGTAATTCTTGGACATGAGCTGAGCTAAAAGTGCCGTAAGATCTGACAGCACAACTGGTACTTGATCTATGTTCTCCATGGAAAGTGAATGGATACCGCACTCAGAAGAAGTAGCAGGGGAAAGAACTGAACTTCGGGGTGATTTGACTGAAAACCAAAAACCAATAAGAAGCCAGGCCAAGGACGTGCGATCAACCTGAGAAGGCGTAAAATGGGATTTATTTTTGACAAAAAAGGATGAAAATATTTTTGACACTTTTTATTTTTGAGATTGAAAGACAAAATATTTTTGGATTTTTCATAAGGAAAGGAGAAATATTTTTGGATTTTTGATAAAGAAAGGATAAATATTTTTGGATTTTTGATAAACAAAGGAGAAATATATTGGGAGATGGGTCTCAGCATGATTATTATTATTATTATTATTATTATTATTATTATTATTATTATTATTATTATTATTATTATTATTATTATTATTATTATTATTATTATTATGTTCTCACTTGTATTCAATTCTCCTAAATGTAAAATGAAATGCCGGACGGGACCCGAGCTTGGAAAAGTTGGGTTTGTAAACTATGCAAAGCTATGGTTGGACTTGTAACGAGGCTCATGGGTAGGGTCCCGTTTTAAAAATATGCAAAAATTTGGGTGGCAGGCCGATCCGGAATTTCTGCAGAGTTTCGGGTTGAAACCGACAATCTAACATGTGTATCCTAGGCTTGACACCTATATGTGGGTATGCAGTTGGTTGGATGAATCGGAAAGGGTTCCCCTTTTGGCGTGGCTTCCCCGATATATGTCTTTCTTTTGAGGGCAATCGCTACACGTGGACAGGCCATTTGATATACCTGAGTGTACGTGAATTGCATCACTATATACCTTGTAGGGATGGTACGTGTGAGAGAGAATTCGATATACTCGGCATACGTGAACGAGTTCCCTGCGATATACCTCCCGTTATGACTTCGATCAAGCGGTACGAAGCGGGGGAACCGTTTGATATACGTCGAAGGTACTTGGCCAATGGAAGGTGAGAGTCATATCGCTTAGGCTAGCTGCACCCTGCCAGACCGGCGCCCATCATGAAGTGACCCTCTAGTTACTGGACAAAATTTGGTCAATCACAATGCTCTTTGGTGATGTCGTGTGAATCATGCATGATTCTCTTATTAGTATCTCATGACGAGAGTATCTTTCTTGATCATGACAAACATGGAGCAAAGTACAAGTACCAATGGTATACCAAGTATGGATGGGTGATGCGTGCAACATGTGGACATATGTGATCCTAGGTGCATGTGATGGGAAGCATACATGAAGAATCCTCTACAAGTGTATGAATAGAAGCATAAGCATGAGGTACACATGAAGGGGCATAAAAAATAGGGGAAAATATAAGTAAAGATAACACCCATGTAAATAGAGTCTTTCCCTCAAAATAAAACATCCCCAGCAGAGTCGCCATTGTGGCCATCCCCCGATCCTCACGGTGGGAGGAACGAAGAAGAGGGGTGTATTCAAAGCCGAGAGGATCTTAGTCCCGCGCATCCCTCTCGGGAGCACTTTAGTCGGCATTGGCGATGAGGTTAAAAATGTAGAGAGATGGAGTCACCAATCTGTTTTACTCAAAATAGAAAAAAGAAAAGGGAGCCATCCCATAGGACGACATCCAAAGACATACTGATACAAACGAAACCAAAAATGATTCGGAAAGGGTCCGGAGGCTAAGTTACGAAATGGAAAGGTATTAGGCACCCATTATGCCCTTACGGTCTCTCATGGGTTATGGCAATTTTTCTTTATTTCCCCGTGATATGTGTGCATGTGTATATATAGTTGAGATAAGAATCATCGACTTGTATCATGGAAGAGATAAAGCGAGTCATTCATAGAAATGTTCCTAAAAGTAATATTAGAAATAGGATTTACGCGATTATCCTATCGTTGATCATTATAAGGGAATGATAACGCATACAGAATAATATGCCACTAAGAACAAATATACGTATAGAGAGTCTAAGAGAGTTATATTTAAAGAATATAGAAAAAAATAGAAAGAAAGTAGGAATAGGACTCGAGTCTCGAGTTTTACCCCCGAGATGCCTACATAGCCTATAGAGGCATGAAAGTCCACGTAGTGCGTATAGAAAATGAGGGGTGGGATTTAATCCATAAATCCAATCGGTGACTTATCTTATATATGTGTGTGTAAAAAAGTGTTTTAGTTGTGAGAAAAGTGTGAGAAAAGTGCTAGAATTCCTTTTTGTATTATATGAGCAAACCCTATTTTTCTTATTTTTTGGGTTTTATTTATATGAAAATATGAGATGTGCAATAATACTAGATGAAAAAATATATTAGGATATATGAGATGAGAGAATAAAAGTGTTAAGTAATAAAATAAATTAATGTGAATTTAGGACAATTTAAAGAGAGAGTTGAAAAAGTTGGACCTTCTTGGAGATCTTGAGCTTGATCTTGGATGTTGTAGAGCAACCCTTGAACTTGGGTGATGATGAAGGATGGTTAATTCAACAATTTAGATGAAAAGTATGATGAAAAGTGAAGGGTGGAAAAGGATTTGGATGTGGAAATCACACTGACTTCGAGTGGGGTTTTTTGAGCTCGCTGAGAGTGATGGGTTTAGGCATAATCCTGGTCCTGACAGCTGTTGTGTTTAGGCATACTACCGATAGGTAGGGTTTGGAACCTGCCATTTGGCACTCTCTTTCAGGTTCCTTCGAAAAATCGATCGTAGAGCGCAAATTGTTGATCCGAATCGTGCTCCGGGAGAACCGTTTTAAAGGTACTTCACAGACCTTCAAAAGTGTTTGGACTACTCCCGGGTCCGGGAGTTGACTATGGGTCAAATGTGGCTTGGAAGCATTCATCGATCCTTTGGACGGGGAATCGTCGGACGTAAACGGATCGTTTGCCCGTATGGTAAGTCAGAATCGCACACGGGGCTGATCGTTGGAAAGGTTAGGAGATGTACTTCGAAATTCCAAAGAAATTGACTCAGTTTGGGGAGTTGACTTTGGTCAACCGGGGCTTGAAATCGTTCAGTGAACTTTCAGAGTAAAATGGATCGTTCGTCCGTACCGTAAGTCAGAATCGCGTACGGGGAGGACTGTTAGAAAGGGGTTTCAGTGAAATTTAAAGATTCACTCAGTCTGAGTGAAGCTGAAGAGTTGACTTTGGTCAAATGGATCCTGGGAGCGTCCTGTGACCTCCTGATCATGTTTCGGGGGAAAACGGATCGTTTGTCCGCACTGTTAGTCAGAATTGTGCACGGGATGGACCATTGGAAAGGGGTTTCAGTTCCCTTTTGAAGATTCATTCGGCCTTGGTTGAGATGAAGACATGACTTTCGTCAAACGAAGCCTGGGAGCATCTGGTGACCTCCTGATCAAGTTTCGGGTGAAAATGGGTCATTCGTCCGCACCGTAAGTCAGAATTGCGCACAGGATGGACTGTTGGAAAGGGGTTTCAGTTCCCTTTAAAGATTCATTCAGTCTCGGTCGAGCTAACGAGTTTGACTTTTGGTCAAACGGAGCCTGAGAGTGCCCGTGGACTCTAGGTCAGTACCCGGGGTATGACTTAGGTTTGTACCGATGACGGAAGGTGCTAGGGGACCTACAAAGAGGTTGGGGGTGTTAGAATGAGGTACCTACAAACAACATTACGAATATAACTGAAATCTCGTATTGAACAACATTTAAGGCTAACTCTACTTTCCTTTTTTCCTTTTTTTTTAATTTTACTATATTTATTTTTTAAATGTATCCTATACAATAAAGTCTATAAAAATATAGCACATTTCACGAACAAGTATAAAGATGTCAAAATTGTGATATATTTGTGTATATATAAAAGTATGAACATAACAAAATAGGTAATAATAATAGACATTAATTTTTCGGCTAGTTTAGGGGCGATTGGCAACAAAGCAAGGGGCGGTTTGTAACAAAAGGTCGTAGGCTTCTTCTGATGTATGGATTTTAGTTTAAATAAAGAGGTGAAAAGAAATGTGTGTGAGAGAGAAGAAAAGAAACGTGTCAGCTCTCGGTTTGTATGAGTGGTGGGTAGGGTTTATTTTTTAAAATTATTTATGATTTTTACCCTAAATTTCCAAAAGCTTTATTAATTTTATCTTTAACTTTTTGTTTTTACACATACCAACCCTGGAAAAAAATTCTCGGCGATTGTTTTACAAAATCTCATAGGGGGCCTCCGCCCTTCCTCACCCTAAATTCACCCCTAGTTGTATCTCCATCCATCCTCTACGCTCCCCTTTTGTTCCCACTATCTGTGAAGTTATTGTTGGATATTTATAAAAGAAAAAAAATGAATCCAAATTACTACAAGACACACTCTAGTAATGCTGTTTTTATGCAATATTTATCTTCTTCCAATTGAAAGTCACGAGTACACAGTGGAGTTTATAGTAAAAATTTGTCTTCAGGATGGAGTACAATAATTTTACTTGTTTGATGCAAACGATATACTATTTGATCAAACAAAGAACACTCTGAATTGCAAAGCCGATAACGCAAAAAGGTAGAGGACATAAAGAGGAGAACAAGACAATTTTTGGTGTCCAAAACAGGAGCTCGTGACTCTGTTATAGCCATTTTAGTGACTGTTCATGAACAATACCTCCTTTTAGGTGTGCGACTCAACAACCGTTATATTATGTATGTGCAAAATTATTTCGATTGCACGATTCAGATTTGGCGTCTCATTCGACAAATGATACGCACTTGCAAAGTGCCAAACGCCATTAAAGAGTCCAATGCACCCTAAGTCTCTCAATCTCCCTTTCTCACGTTGCACTAACGCACACCACGTCGCGATTTATGGTGCTTTGCACCACCGCAAAGCACCATATCATAGCCTATTTGACTATAAGACTAATATTCATCTTTTGTCTTTTAGTTATATGTCCTTTCATATTCTTGTAAAGTTTCTATGTAGAACATCTAAACCACACCCACCTCATTTATACCAATTTTCTTTAGATCTCTCTCTACAAGAAGACCCAATATAAAATTTCCAAAATAAAAAAACTCACTTACACAATATTAATACTAAATTATGTTCCCAAAATAAAACTCAATTATATAATATTATTACTCAACATATTTCTAAAATTCCAATAATCGCCCACCATTTCAAAATACACATAAATAAGAAAGAATATTTGAATATAAAGAACCCATGATATAAAAGTATATGGAAAGTTCAGGGATTTTGGAATTATCGCTAAAATATAGTACATAAATGAAAAGTGTCTTTCAAACTTGAACTTCTACTTAGTTGAAATAATTTAAAGCTTCATCAAGACATTGTGGTGAACGTATCTTGAACCAATGACCATTTGAGACGAGCTGGAAGCATTACACATACTAATCGTTGTATTGAAGAGTGTTCAGTTAGCACGCACATTTATGGCCTTCTGCTTATCCTAATTCAAGAGTGTTTTAGGATCGGTCATGGTTCCATAGAAAGTGGTCACACTTTCATCACTCATATAGGTAAATCAATTTTAGTGATTCCGTGAGTCAAATTTACATGATTTATTAAGAAGTAAACTTCATCTTCTATCATGCATAATACCAAGACTAGGCATATATGAATAGTTCTTTACATATAAGTTGCCAGTATTATATAACTATCATTTTACTTGTTAGTACCACATTGAACTTTGTGTATATTTTCAAGACATAAGTTGGGATCTTATTGAATATAGTTGGTTTATTTTATAGACCTTAGCCCCTTTCCTTTTGAGGTTATATATATCATTTTTCTAACAATACCTTTAGTGAGGGGATTTGCTAAATTCTTGTTCGTTTCATCATAGTCACCTGTAATTACTCCTTCTTTAAATAATTGCTGCAAAATTTGATGTCTAAGACTAATGTGTCTAGATTTCTCATTATAGTTTTTTCTTAAAACCTTGTATATCGTAGCCTAGTTATCACAATTAATCATAATAGTAGGAGATGGATTTTTCCACAAAGGAACATCAAATAATCAGTTTTATGGCCATTTCTTTTCTTTACTTGCATATGCTATGGCTGTGAACTCTGATTGCATTGTTGAATCAGTTACACACGTTTGTTTCTTGGATTCCTAAGAAATTGCCACTCCTCCTAGCGTAAATATCCAACTAGTCGTGGACTTTGATATTGATTCGAGGTTATTCCAACTAGAAACATTGTATGCTTCTAATACAAATGGATACCCTATATAATGTAAGTTGTAATCCATAAACCTTTTTAGGTATCTAAGTAATCTAGAAACCACATTCCAATGTTCTAGTCTTGGATTATTTGTAAATCTACATAGTATACCTACCGCATAGGCAATGTTTGGTCTAGTGCAATGCCTTGCATACATAAGACTTTCAATGACACTAGCATATTTGGGTTGATCCATAGTACGTCCACTATTTTTCATTATTTTGATAATAGGACCAACTGTTGTGATTACTGGCTTAAGTTCAAAATAATTATATTTCTTAATAACCTTTTCAACATAGTGAGATTGATATAATGCTAATGCATTATTATTTCTTGCTATTTTGATTCCTAGAATCACATCATCTTCCCCAAGATCCGTTATATCTATGTTTGATTATAGAAACCTCTTAGTTTCTTCCACATATTTGAAACTTGACCCAAGTATAAGCATGTCATATACATATAAGCAAATGACGACTCCAAACTATTGTCAAAGTTATTATAAATACATTTGTCGATATTATTTACTTTAAAACCATGGGATCTTATTATTTTATCAAAAATTTCATGCCATTTCATAGGATCTTGTTCAAGGCTATATAGAGATTTAACTAGTTTACACACTTTTTTCTTGGCCTAGAAAAATAAACCCTTCTGGTTGATCAATATAAATATCTTCTTCTAAATCACCATTTAGAAAATCAATTTTTACAACAATTTTATGAATCATTAAATTGTGAATAGTTACAAGAGAGATTAAAAGTCTAATGGAAGTTATACTTGCAACGAGAACATATGTGGCAAAATAATTAATTCTATGTTTTTGTTTATAACCTTTAACAACTAATCTAGATTTAAATCTATTAATTGAATCATATGTATTTATTTTCCTTTTAAATATCCATTTGCATCCAATTTTTTTTGCTCCAGAGGGGAAATCTATAATAACCCAAGTTTGATTTAATAAAATTAAGTTCATTTTATCATTGATTGCTTCTTTCTAGAATATACCATCCCAAGATGTTACCTCTTCATGAAATGTAGTCCGTTGATCCTCCACATTTAGAACAAATTTAATTTTGTTCTTAATTTCATTCACATCTCCCTCTATAAGATAAATTACAAAGTCAGGTCTAATTGTCTTCTCGGTTATTTGTTCATTACTTCTCCTTAGTTCAACGTCATTCATTAATTACAAAAGTGATATTGGTTGTGATAAAACATTATAAGGTGAGTCATCAGTAATTAAATTATTATTTTCAATCCTTGATTCAAAGTAATTAACTTTGTTAGATGTCAAAAAGTTGCACATCCACCAAATCAAATAATTTCTTGAGTTTCATGATTTAGAAATCTATAAGTCATATTATTGTTAGAGTATCTGATAACAACACATTTGTAAGTCCTATCGAATAACTTGCGTCTCCTATGTTTGGGTTTTCTTACATAAGGAAGACATCCCCAAGCTTTAAGACGTTTAAGATTAGGTTTACAATAAAACCATAATTCATATGGTGTAATATCCTTATTTTTCAATGGAATTTAATTTAAAATATAACATGGAGATAAAACTCCTTCATCCCACATAGACAAAGGACACCTAAAACTGATTATCCTTGCATTTATCATTTCATCCAAAGTCCTATTTTCCCTTTCCGCCATTCCATTTTGTGGGGATGTGTATGGTGACATAACTTGATGGATTATTCAATAACTATTAAAAAATTGATTAAATCGTTTGGGTAGTATTCACCACCTCTGTTGGATTGTAGGATTTTGATTTTTTGATTTTGTTGAGTTTCAACTTCAGCTTCAAAAATAAGAAATTTCTCAATACTTCATCTTTACTTCTAAGTAAATATGTATATGCATATTTAGAGTAATCATCAATGAAAGTTAACAAAATATTTATTTCCTCCATGAGTGATATTACTCTTCATATCACATATATCAATATGTATAAGATCAATCATTTCAGATCTCCTCTAAAGAGATTTAAATGAATTTTTCGTTATATCCGATTGAGCAAAAATTTCACAATTATCGTAATAGTCAATTTTGCGATCGAAAACTAATCCTAGATTAACATTACGTAATCTGTTATGCCATAAAGAAATAGAATAAACCATATAAATGAAACTAATATCTTTTATTATATTAAATTTGATCATGCCATTATGAGAGTACCCTTTGCGAATAAACTGACCATTCTTGGATAAGACAATGGTATGTTAAAAAACTTTTATTTTTAAACTATTTTGTTTGTGAGTAAATATTTTCTCTTCCTTGGTTAGGAAAATTCATTTTGAGACTTAGATCACCATAACCTTGCAAACACCCCAAACAAATATTCTTAGGATTACTGCAAAATACCTATTATAGCATTTTGGTTGCTTGAAGGTCCCAATATGAGAACAAGTTTATTAAACATTGAAGAAGAATTTTTTAATGAGAGATTTTATGAAATTGGTCGCATATCAAAACCCGTGGAGATTGTGCAACGTACTTCAACATTTGACACTCTCCTCAGAGAATATGTTGTGAAAGAGTATGTTGTCGGTCATAGCATTGCGTGGTTATAAGTCTTTGTCTTTTAGTTGTAATATCTTTACTGTAGTGCATTTTTTTTTATTATTAGGCCGACGTTTTTCTATTAGTGGGGCTTTCCGTTTCATATTCAATCTTGTTCTTATTTTACTCTTTGTGAAGTTTTTAGAATCATTGTCTTAAATAAGAAGATGAAATTTTGGATTATACAATCTAGTAAAATATTTTGTCATATAGAGTTTTAGAGTTTTAAACACTTTTGGTAATAATGAATTAGAAATCCTTTTCTTGAGTTAGTGAAATTATTTTTTATTTGGGTAGCCACTATCGAGTGACACACTTTAAAATATATCCATTAAACTCCTAGTGTTAATCAAAACCTTCTTCATGTTGGCATTCACCATGATCATCGTGACAATGAATGGGTTGTCATGAGTTTGGAGGATTGTCCTGAGTTCCATTTATGAAAAGGCCATTAATATAACCACCTTTGTTGTTGGATTCTAGTGAAAGACACTATTGACCCCGACTCCTTAATGTTGGATGATTCTGAGCTGGGCTTTTCTAGTTTTTGAAGAAAGTCCACCACTGAAAAAACCTTCTAAATGGTATTCACATCAGACATTGTACTTATTTTTTTTGTTGTTCCGTTGACCATTGCTTGCATGTTTAGTTTCAAACTCTTTGAGGTAACCTCTTTTGATCACCTATTAGATGGCCTCTTTGATCCTGAAAAAATCACTGTTATTATAGTCGTGCTCTCGATGAAACCTACAATACTTAGATTTATCTCACTTGTCCTCTGTAACCCTCATGGGCTTTGGAAGAGGTAGGATATCCTGAGATTGTTCTGCATCAAAGACTTCTTCAAGGGTGGTTATGATCGAGGTAAAATGTTTGGCATTCGGAGGCCGATTCTTCTTTCATCTTTTTTTCCCTATTCTAAGCCTCAACTTCCTTTGGAAACTCCCCAAGGAAGGAGAGTACATACTTCCTCTTTCCTTGATTGGTGGGGGGAGGAGGCTATGCAGTGCCTTTTTGTGAATGCATCCTATGCATTCATGAACTTTTCAATAAATTGGGGGATCTCTTACTGAAAGACCCCAATAGATACTTATACTTAAAAACTGAGACAAAGGTAAATATTATCATGCAAATAATCAACTTTGAGATCCTCTCACTTGAATATCTTGGTATACTCTCTTAGGGCCTCACATGTCTTATGTCTTAAACAGAGAGAGGTGACATGCTTCCTTATCTTTTGAGCCCCTATAAAGTGGATGAAAAATAATTATGCCAACACTATGAAATTTCTAATGGTGTCTAGTTTGAGCTTGGAAAACTTATTTCTAGCCGCCCCCTCGGAGTAAGAGGAAAGTCTCTACACAAGACCTCATCTAAAGTGTATTAAAGGAGAATGAGGGACCTATAGGTATCCAATTAGTCTATGGGATATTTAAACTCATCAAATGGTTTAAGCATAGGACCCTTTCTCTTTTGGGGAAAAGCATAATGCTAAACCTTATTGGAGAAAGGGGATAAAATATTATGGAGAGCTAGCTCAATGGTATAGGGAAATTTCTTTTTGTACTGGTTGAGAAATTATCCCAACATGTCTTGTATCTTCTTGATCACTTTATCTTAGGGCCTAGCCACCTTTAAATCACCTTGAGATTGATATCTTGGGAGTGACCACCTATCCCTGATGAGAATACAAATCATTGACCATTATATGGACCTGTGCATACCTCTTGGATAATTTTTTCCTTCAAAACGTGGCTCTCATTGCTCTCCAGTTGCGCTAATTTTCGAGTCGAATGGTTTATCGACCGCTGGAGATAGAAGAAGTCATCTTATATTATCATCTAGCTTCTATTGAAGCATCTTTTGTCGAGCCTCCATGTGTTTGACAGAACATGCCAACTTAATATTAGTTGGCATCTACACAAGAGTGATATTTGTATGTGAAATAAATGGAACTTTTCATTCCCATAAATGATGCCAAATTGGATGTTATTCAAATCATGTGAGACTCTAGACCCAATAGGTTCTCCCCTCAAGACCTCAAACAGGTTAAGCAGAGATGTTTCAAAGTAGGAGATATGCATATAAAGTGGTCAGAACATCGACTAAGGATCCTACATCCACTTTTAAAGGTATTTCACTATCTGTTATATCATAAAATGGTTATTACAATCTAGGAGACCACTTGAGCTTTGGTCAAGGGATTTTGAAGTCCCAGTTGGTTTTATTACTAATTCAGAGGACCTTAGAAAGTAAATGATAGACTTCTCTAAAGGTTAATAATTATTAATGTATGAATGAACATGTTGAACAATAAGTGAGGTGGTTGGAAATGATCTAATATATTACTGAATGCTCACAATAGTGGGTTAAGAGTGTATACAACAATGAATAAACACTTGTTATGTTTGTTAGGTTTTGAGCATTTGATGATTTGAACAAGTGATCAACCATTTGCAAGACTTCTCTATATATGCATTCTCTTAGAAAGAGAATGAGTGGACTACATCAGTATGACCAGGGCTTCTTCTGAGGTCTGCCGACTATAGTACCAACGTGGAGTGTGGGAGAAAGTCTTGGAGGTGATGTAAGGTAGTTGATCAATGCATTTAAAGTGGATGGAAGTCGTCGATGAAATTCAAACTGAGTGGTGGTGGTCGGTGGAACATTACACCTATGTGGGATAGAAAACCCAATTTAGAGGCCCTGACGTTAGACTTTTTGACTCTCACATGCTTTCATATGAATTTTCATATGATATATCATTCAAGTGATTGTGTTTACATGTTTTTAATACACGTGTTTTTGTGCTTAATGATATATTCTTTAGATAGTTGTATGATGTATGTATTTTGTATTTTGTATTTTGATTCTTCTTTTTGGGTTTTATTGTAAAATACAAAAAGATTTTGTCTTTTTGAGTTATTCTTTAAGTTTTTTGAAAAACTCAAAAACAATTTTATTTGATTAATATAATAGTTTTACACATTTTGTGGGGAATATTGAAGTGTTTGAATTCCATTTATTCCTTGTTTCCATGTGACTAGAACATTAGAGTATGGTTTACAATTCTTTATATTACATTTTAATCATGCTTGCATGGATTTGTTTGATTTTGATATGGTTATGGACTCATCCTTGCATATGTCTCCACACACGCCATACCCTTGTTTGGATTTTAACTACTTATGTTACATGTGTAGAGGGGTCTTGAAGGTAATCTTGAGATCGGGGATAATCCCCTCATTAACAACAGTGTTTGGGACCAAGGCAGTTGAAGCGTGGCCGCTATAGCGAGGCAACTCAAGCGAGGCAGTTCAGTGTTGCAGCTCAAACGGGGCAGCTTAGCGTGGCAACTCATACTTTAGCCTGCTGTGTTAGTTAGTCATATTGTATTTTTGTTTATATTGATTATGTTCTATAACGGTTGTAATGAAATGATGAGAATGGTAATAACTTGGTGTGAGGTCGAATGATACTCGCGAGAGACCAGGCTTGGCAGGGCCTGGGAGAGCTTCCATGCTCTATTGAACGACCTAGCCGTGGGAACTTCAGAGGGACTTGGTTTGGAGGATTGAGAAGTGAGTCACCATTGAGGCTTGTTTTGACCATCTTAGATACATCTGGTAAAATACCAAAGGACCCTTATCGTGGAACCTCTGACGGAGCATCTTTAAGTTCCATCGGGCGTTGATCTGTGAACCAAATAGCCCTCTACTTAATGTCACATCTACTGTAAGTGATGTCACTAACCGACTAGACAATGTTAAATCTGTACTTGAGTAAACCACCGTGGTGTTTGGGGATGTCAAATGGTTGGTATGCCACCTCTATAGCGACAGCCTCCTGACACACAGTGGTTAGGCAAAAGGCATACCTTGGCATTTAATGTCTATGACATGGAGATAACTAGTGCATCAGGTATTTAATGTTGGTGACATAAAGTACGAGAGATGTGTTTCATAGGTATTGATGACTGAGTTGCCTCGGTAGTGGTGTGGGGGCTATTTAAAGACCCAACAACCTCTAGGGAGAGGATGTTCTTTTTGAGAGTTCAGAAGTTATTGCTAGAGAAGAGATATACAAGATAGAGTTATTACAAACTAGAGAGGTTTTACTCACCCACCATTGTTAATTTATTACGAAGCTTTTAATACATGACAGAGTTTCTTGAGGGTAGTTGGTGTATTTGGGCTGCCTGCTAAGGTGTATTTAGGGTGCTTACTTCTCTCTCCCTCTAAATGAGTTAATTTAGAGTTCGTTGTTGTCTGATTGAGTTATGCATGAGAGATTTGTGTGTTTATTCCAGCTTTCTCTTAATTAAATTATGTTTGCATGTCCTACAGTTAATCCAGGTTTTTGTTAATTAACTTATCATTACTATACTCAAAAGGGGTTACGCCTCCATCTTATCTAAACTACCCTCTTACATTTGGCGACTCTGTTGGGGAGGCATTCTTCTGAGTAAGGAGTTTGGCGCAGGATAACGTTAATTGAAGGATCAACTTTGATGACATTCAACATAGTGAAGAACAGGTGGTGGGAGAACTGAAGGCTCTAAGGGACGGGGTTCCTTAAATAGAGGTACCTCCAGTTCAGGGGATAATAGGCATTCCAAGGGTGACACAAGATTCCATGAGTGCTGGGTTGGGACCAGCCCAGGTGTCTCTCCTCATGAATAAGTTTTATGAGTTTTTGTAAACTCTGATATCTTCAATGGTATTGGGAGGATTTGAAGACAACTCCTTCGTAACACTAGGGGAAGCCCCAACGGCCCCACCAAAAGCAGGCATAACAGGAACAGTCCCAGCAAGTATACCATATGTTGTGAATCCATCAGTTGGAACCTTGGGAGTATCAATGGCTCCAACTGTGACGATTGCTCCAACTGAAATGGGCACTCAGCCTATAGTCCCGTTGATTATTTCCCCAGTAGAATCACCCATGGAGGAAATGAAGAAAGAGATGCAGAAGGAGATGTTAAAGTTCATGCAAGCTTCCTCGCAATATGAGAGCGAGGTAGCTTAGGTCTATGATGACTTTCGGACACCTTACCCCTAGGAATACAATGACAAGCCCTATCCAAAAGATTATATCCCTCCTATCTTTGAAAAATACATAGGAAAAAGTGGAAATCTAAAGGAAAATGTTAAGTGCTTCATTGAACACTTGGGGGCGCATTGTAATAATGAGAAGCTCAGGTTGAGGGAGTTTTCCAAATCCTTAACCGACAAGGCATACACTTGGTATTCTCACTGATCTCTCAAGAGTGTTTCCACGTAGGAGGAGATGCACGTTTTGTTCATCCAGAAGTTCTTTTTGGCAGAGGATGAGTTTACTTTGACCTAATTAGGGAGGGAGAAGCAACGACCCAGGGAATAAGTGGTGGCTTATGTTCGAAGGTTCAAGGAAAGGTCTCTCGATGTGAGGGAGGAGGCCAAAGAGTCCAAGTTATTACAGATATGTGTGAAGGCATTGCTTCCTGAGTATATCTGCCATCTTATCAATGAGACGCACGAGGGGACTTTTTTAGCATTCTTAAAGGCGACAAGAAACATCTCGTTAGTTGTGCGGCCAAATCTAGTGGTGGCGCCCATGATGTTTAGGAAGCCAATACAATCTGCGGGGGGAGGTCTCAGCCCCCACGAGTAAGGTACACCGTGGGAGTAGATGGGGGTAAGGCACCGAAAGAAGGATAGTAAGAGGAAGTTTGGAAGAGACAGGGAGGACCCACCACCATTACCTTGTATAGTGGAGGAGGCTATCAGCTGTTACAACGCAATGGTTCAAGGATGAACAGTTTACGAACCAAAGGGCATTCTTGTTGGGGAACCCCATACGGCAACGAGGGCGGATCCCAAATATTGCTAGATTCATTAAAAGATCCAGCATCCAACAAAGATCTGTTTGACACTGAGAAGAATCATTGACAAGTACGTGAAGGCGGGGAACATTACAAACCCCTCTGCAGAATGTGAATAATAACCCACTTCCAGCACATGGAGCCAGTCTGGTGGTGGCCTAAAATGAAGAGGCAGAGAGAGAAGAAAGAGAGCCAATAACGAAGCATGAGGGGTTTGAGGAAGCCTTGGAAATCTATACTAAGGGAATGGCTAACGTAATATTAGCCTACGATGAAGCAAGCGCTAAAGATGTGGAGGATGTATACAGCGTTGAAGGTGAGGAAGCAGACCCAATCCTAGAATACTGTGCAGTTTCAAAATCCCCATAGTTCACCTAGTTCTTCGAATAAGTGGGGATACAGAAGGAGAGTAGGTTGGAAATAACCCAAGAAATACTTGACATTGCGAGGAAGAACGCGGATCCCTCGCTGAGATGGAAGGGACCCATGGCCAGGTTGGTGAAGAAGTTTCTGTCAAAAAACCTTTAGCGATGCGGATAGGGCTATAAGATTCCCTCACAACAGGCCATTGTATGTGACCGCCAATGTCAATGAAGTTAGTTTTGCAAGTACTCTTATGGATGGGGGATCTTCAATAAATATCATGACAATAAAGTCTTTCCACGCAGCCAATATTCCGAAAGAAAGGTTGGTCCCCATGCCCTTGGTGATTTCGAAATATGACAACCAGTCTTACAAATCCATTGGGTACGTGAATGTTGGGATTATGATAGGAAATGTGAGCTCTCATATCAAGTTCCACATAATAGAGAGTGCAACCTCCTACCATCTTCTAATAGGAAGAGTGTGGATGCAAAACCAAGGGCTAATTCCTTCGACGTATCACCAATGCGCCAAGGCAAATATCAAGGGGACATAAGTGACCATTAGGGCTACAAAGAGGCCCTTCGCTATCGAGGAAACTCACTTGGTAGATTAAAAATTTTACAGAGAATTGTAGGAGGATGTCACATCTTAATGAGAATAATCGATGGAGCATGGGTTCCCTCAATCAGAGAAATGATGGGGCCCTTGAACGAGCAGAATAAATAGGTTACAAGCAGCACTAGAGTGATGACCGATGAAGCTCACCAGGTGATCCCTCGGCTCCAAAACATCTCAAAGTAGCTCAAAGATAGGATGAGGCCCAAAGTGGATCCGATGGAACATGAGGTCTAAAGGCAAAGCGTGCTTAGACGATTTTCAAGAAAAAGAGTGGCTGAGGCTTCTAGAGAGAAGAAGAGGAAGGCAGTTGTAGCTACCAGTAGGTACTGCAAGAAAGTCATTATCGAAGGTGGAAAAGTGGTATATCGATTATAATGGTGTGAACGTGCGGCCAAAGAAGTTGATAATGAGGATGACCTGATATATGAGTGCTTTCTGATGGATCAAAGGGGATAATGTATGGTGATAGACAACTCCAACATATAGTAATTTATGGAGGAAGTCGTCGAGGAACCAGATTACATGTCTGATCAACCGAAACCAGAGGCACAAGAACTGGAGCAGTTGAACCTAGCAAGAGAAGAGGAGGACCCAAGGCCTATTTTTATCTTAAACGATCTTAGTAAAGAGAAACGAGAGGCCTTGGTTGGGTTGATTCGAGAATTCATAGACATTTTTGCGTGGAAGTACATAGAGGTGGAAGGGCTGGATGAGGAAGTGAGTTGCCACAAGTTGAACGTGATGCCTTCAGCCATTCCAATGAAACAACCAATGAGAACGTACAAGCCTGAGATAGACTTGAAGATCGAAGAAGAGGTCCAATATTTATTGATGTTAGGGTTCATCAAACTGATACAACATCCATTCTGGCTATCTAGTATTGGCCCGTTAGGAAAGAAAGATAAAAACTAAATAAGGATCTGTGTGGATTTTAGAGATTTGAATAGAGCTTGTCCTAAAGATGAGTTCCCTCTGCCCTCCATTCATAGCCTGATAGACACAATGGTTGGTCATGAGATGTACAACTTCATGGATGGGTATATAGGGTACAACCAGATCAAGATGGACCCCATGGATGCAGAGAAAAAGGCATTTAGAACCCCATTGGGAAACTTCATGTACAAGGTGATGCCGTTTGGACTCAAGAACACTGGGGCTACTTACCAGAGAACAATGATGGCCATTTTTCATGACTTATTTCACAAATTCATGGAATTTTATGTGGATGATTTAGTCATCAAATCCGGGAAGGAGGAGTCCCATCTGAGAGATTTGAGAAAGGTGTTTGCCCGATGCAGGAAGTATAAATTAAAGATGAACCCACTGAAGTGCGTCTTTGGAGTAACAAGTGGAAAATTTCTAGGCTTTAAGGTTAATCGACAAGGGGTGCAGATGGACCAGGACAAACAACAAGTGATCTTAGAGATGCCAAGTCCAACAACGGAGAAGGAGATGAAGAGTTTCCTCAGTCTATCTTAGGAGATTCGTGCTTGGATTGGCCAAAATGACGCACTCATTGATTAAGATATTGCGAAAGAACATGCAATTCAAGTGGGAGAGAGTTCACCAGGAGTCTCTCGCTGGGCTGAAGAAATTGCTCGTTTCACCAGAGACTATGGTTCCCCCAAAGGAGGGAATACCATTGTAGATGTACCTCACATCCACCACGAGGTCTAATGGTGCTTTGCTGGCACAAGAGATTGATGGGCAAGAACGACTAGTCTACTACCTCAGTAGGATCATCCATGGGCTAGAGGTCAGATATAGTAGCTTGGAAAGGCATTGTTTAGCCTTAGTCTTTGTAGCGCAAAAACTTAGACATTATATGTTGTCTTTTACAATTCATATTGTAACTAGATGTGATCTTATTAAGTATTTGCTATCAAGAACTATATTGATTAGTAGGGCTGCTAGGTGGTTCCTTATCCTCTCCGAATATGACTTGAAGTGTGTGGTTCCTCGCGCGATCAAAAGCCAAGCGTACGCCGGCCTATTGGCAATCTTTCCCTCGGGAACATTTAAGCCACCCAAAGAAAGTATTCCAGGAGACAATTTGTAGGTCAATCACCTAGATGTAACTAATGAGGAATGGATGATGTAGTTTGATGGATCTTCAGCGAAAAAGAATAGAGGAGCAGGGGTTATTCTTTCAAAAGGAATAGAGGATATTTGTCTTTCCTACAAGCTAGATTTTCCTTATTCCAACAATGAGGCAGAATATGAAGCATTGGTGATGGGGTTTCTAGTGTTTCTTCAAAGAGGAATTCATTCACTTTGCATCAAAGGTGATTAAAACTTAGTAATTCAGTAGGTAAACGGAGAATATGCGTTGAAACACATGAGTCTGGCACCATACATGATAATCATTCAGAGGCTCCTCTACCAGTTCCATCGGACGAAGATCAAGAGACATCCCTGAATAATAAATTTCCATTTAGACGCCTATGCCACCATTTCCCAAAAAATGGTCATGAGGAATGATGAAACTATCGTCATGATCCAATAAAGAACAGCTCCTTCGGTAGTAGAGTCAATTCTATCGATGGAGGAAGATGCATACTGGATGGGAGAGATTAGAAAAAAACTAGAGTCAGACAAAGTAACGATGGGGCTAAGGGAATTAGACCAATACTTCATAAACCAGGGGAACCTTTACTTCAGGAACGCAGGAGGATAATTGTTAAGGTGCATCGGACCAGAAGAAGTAGAACGAAGATTAAAGAGAACACATGAAGAGCACTGTGAGATAACTGAGATACCTCTCTACCGAAGGATTCAAAGAGAGTGGTATTTTTGACCTAGAATGAAATAAGACGCGGAAAATCTACAATGGAAGTGTGACAAATGCCAGTTATTCTTTGAGACAACTGAATGTCATTTTATGGAAGCTCAAGGTGACTAGAGACAACCCTATATTGACTTCATTAAAGATGGACTTATCCCAAAAGAGAAGATTGATGTGATGGGACTTAAGAGAATGGACCTAAGATTCTATGTTCAAGAGGGGTAGATTTTTCGAAGGGGCTACTTCAATAGGCCATTACGATGACAAAGGAAGAAGCAACTGAGGTCCTCAAACGGACGCACGATCCAACTCACATAGGAGGGGCCAAGTTGTATGACCAGTTGATGACGTTGGGGTATTATTGGCCAACAATTGAGAAAGACTTTGCTGAGTTCGTTCAAAAGTGCAAAGCTTGCCAACTTCATGGAAATATGATCCATGCACCATTGGTAGATCTACACTCCTTGGAAATTCCTTATCCTTTTCACACATGGGCGTTCGACCTGGTAGGGGCAATATATCCTTTTTAGAGGGGGAAGATATGGATACTAGTAGAAACGGAGTGCTTCACAAAGTGGTCTGAAACGTTACCACTGAGAAGGGTAACAACAGGGGTGCTGAGGAACTTTATCATAGAACACATCATTTGTCATTTTGGGATTCCAAAGGTTATTCTTTAAGATAACGGAACCCCTTTAGTCAATTAAGAGATAATGATGCTCATAAACAAGTACTCCATTATTTATCATATTTCAACGGTGGTATATCCAAAGGGCAATGGTCAAGCCGAGGCAACTAACAAAACCTTGGTTAACATTTTGGCCAAAACGATGGATAATTTCCCAGGATCGTGGGATGATAAAATACCAGCTGTATTGTGGGCCTATAAAACAACCAAGAGAAAGCCAACATGGTATACTCCATTTTCTTTCGTTTATGGGGCTGAGGCAATCCTTCTAGTGGAGTTAGAAGTTCCCTCTGCTCGATATGCCTTGTGAAGTTGCATGCTCCCTCAGAGTAGACATGTGAAGCTGGAAGAGTTGGATGAACACATAGATAATGCGGTGAAACACTTTTAAATCTATACAAAATAGCTTTCCAGGGCATATGATAACTTGGTGAGACCAAGGAAATTCGTGGAAGGAGACGTGATTTTGAAGGCAGCAGTGAAGCACATCCGGGGGCTTCCTTTACCTAAGTTTTGAGTGAATTGGGATGGACCTTTTATTGTAAAAGAAGCTCATGACTCAGGTTATTGCTTAATTTCTAAGATAGAAGAAGATAAACCATTCAAGATTAACAATAAATGGTTGAAAATCTATCATGTGTAAGCAATTATGTTTGGACCACCGATGTATCTAGTTTTTGTTATGAATATAGAAGTTATTTTTATTATAACTTGAGTGGAGATGAATGAATTATAGAACTTCATAATATGCGCAAATAGTTGTAACACAAAGAAATAACATGGGAAAACATACATTTTTCTTCTCATTTATAAACTTTGGGGCATTACAAAATTGGGAGCGATTTCCCAAGGATTACATAAGAAGAAGAAAAGAAAAATATTTACAACAAATCATTGACCTAAGAGTAACCAAAGATCTGGAGCAGAGAAAACATCTCTAGGAGGCCCGAAGAAGATTCTAGGCAAGAGTGTTAGGCATTTATAGAAAGCTCCAACCTCGTTTGCATTTGTGTACGCTCAATGAGGAGTCTCTCTCGCTTTAACTTTGCTAGACGCAGAGCTTTTTCGATGTCCCCCACCTCTTTGTCAACAACTGCAAAGAGAGTTGCTAACTCAACCAACTTAGATTCCTCATCTTGTTGCTCCTCCTGATGTTTCTGGAGAAGTTCCCTCTGGCTATCCAGTTAGTGGCTCTTTAAAGTTTTCAAATTCGTGATAAGCCAATCAAAACGAAAGCCATCGCGATCCAACTCCCACAGGTAGCCCAAGAATTGATTGAGGAGGGCTCTGATAATGTTTGAGGTCGGAGTGTTGGCGATTTAAGAAACAACGGTAGCCATGCCCTAAAGCCTGTAACTCATCACAGAGATGTTGGAACGCAGGCAATCCATAGTGAAGGTTTCAGGATGGTGGCTTGCAAGCTTCTCAACTACCAAGCGATGGTTGGCAGGCATTTGAGGAGAACGCTGAAGTACCATCAGGCAGAAGGTATGAGGAGCCAAGTCGGGCAAAGGAAGCTCACAACCAGATTCACTCTCTACAGCAGCACCAGTTATGGAACCTTAATCGTTATGACTACAGTCTTCTAAGATAACGGGTTCCCGATGGGATGAGTCAATGGGTGAAAGAACTAGTGGAGAATCCTCTCGAGCAACCTGAGAATAGGAATAATAAATAATGAGTTTACGCAAAACCTCAACAAGTGTTTTTATTGTTAAGTCGCCGATATAGGTGGAGTTTATGTAAAAAATCTTAACAAGTTTTTTCATTGTTAAGTCACCGATATAGGTGGAGTTTATGTGAAAACCTTAACAAGTGTTTTCGTTGTTAAGTCACCAATATTGGTGGAGTTTAGGTAAAAAAATCTTAATAAGTGTTTTCATTGTTAAGTCACCGATATAGGTGGAGTTTAAGTGAAAATCTTAACATGTGTTTTCATTGTTAAGTCACCAATACATGTGGAGTTTATGTAAAAAAATCTTAATAAGTGTTTTCTTTGTTAAGTCACCGATATAGGTGGAGTTTGTGTAAAAATATTAACAAGTGTTTCCATTGTCAAGTCACCGATATAGGTGGAGTTTATGTAAAAATCTTAACACGCGTTTTCATCGTTAAGTCACCGATATAGGTGGAATTTATGTAAAAATCTTAACAAGCGTTTTCGTTAGTAAGACACCGATATAGGTGGAATTTATGGAACATCATAACAAGTGTTTTCAGTGTTAAGCCACCACCATAGGTGAAGTTTGAGAGGTTGAGAAATGTAGAAAAATTAGCGAAGTACCTCAGCAGTTGTAGAAGCAAGGATTGGAGTCACTGTGGAGGCCATAATGGCAGGAACCGTTGGGGGCAGGATTACTTCCTCAGAAGCCTCAAGGGTACCCTTATCTAAAAAAGCCTCAACGGCCGGCAAAGCTCCCTCGCCAACAAAAGGTACCAAGGAAAACGTAGGAGTTTCGTTCAAAGAAGATGATCGACCTCTAATCGATACCTCAGCACGGGTAGGCACCGAAGAACCATCACGCTGGGCAGATGCATTAACCCTAGCCTTGGAAAGAGGAAGACCGCTAAGAGAAAAGGTCGGGGTAAGACTTGGAAAAAGTTGCAAACATGAAGCCACGAGTTAGACACGGGGAGAAACTACGGGAAAAAGGGATAAATGCATCTAAGTGTTAATTACCCCCGTTATGACACCAAAAATGGGAATCGCAGTTATGGGTCTCGTCAGCATAGTGGGGAGAAGAATGCCAACTACTAAAGATGCCATTTCCACCTAAGGCATCTCATCATATTACAGTTCAGCATGAAAAAAAGAAGATAAAGGGGATGGGACAAGAAAAGACGTGATCCATGACAAGTAATTATTTATATTACCTCAGGGGAACTTTACTCAGCTTCAACGATGGGCAGAAGGACCTCGTGAAAAGATGAAAATTCAGAGGCGGCTGGGGGAGTTATCTCTGGTTGAGAAGAGACGCCCCCAGATTCAACGGAACCTCCCCCCACAGTAGTGTCCTTCGTGTGGTGGGAGTTAGTAATCCCGATCATGGGGGAATAGGGAGGAGTAGTATCAGCTTGAGAGATACTGAAATGTCCCCCTATGAAAGGGATCATGGGGGGACTGAACCTTTCTTCTTCAACTCCCTGCACCAAAGTTATCAAGAGATAAGCAGATACAACTTGCCTTTAGAAAAATGTGAATAATAGGAAAAACATGCACACATACCTCAGATCCGGAAGGAGAATGAGAAGATATGACCACCGACGAAGGAGGAGAGGAATCAACAACAGAAGGAGCTGGAGAGGGATGTATCTCGGGATTCTATTTCTTCTAGAACTTGGTACCCAAAGTTTTCTTCTTCGTACCCGTTGCACCAGCACTTGGAGAAACCCTCAAACTTTTTCTTCTCTTTGATGTTGGATCAGTTAGATCAACTATGATCGTGGGAAAGGCAGCCGAAGGAGGAATGATGACAGCGCGTCGTTGAAATTTAATATTTATTCTTTCGACCTCAGCCTGAACCCGCCTCCTCATCTCTTCACTTACCTCTGTAGAGATAGGAGGGGTAATGGAGGCGATGGGGAATTCATCTAAAAGGGTTTGTGCTTGAGCTTGAGATTTAGATTTTGAGGACTTGGATTTTGAGGAAATCTCACTCTTGGACTTCCTATTTTATTTGGCTAGTGGCTGGGAAGGCCCTTCGCTAGTAGCAACTTTGGTTGAAGGGGCAGGTTATTTGGCGGTCGCAACGGCCTTGGGCTTAGGCGTGGCAGTGGGGATCATCTGACAATAAGGGTTTATTTCCTGGGGAGGTTCTTTAATGGTTTTACTAAGAGGGAACTCAACTCCAAGAACGGAGTTTCCCTTGAGACCCAACTTGGAGGTAGATAAAGAAAGGACTGAGGAATATTAGGGGGGGGGGGGGCTCTGTATAAACTCACGAATTTTGGTCAGTTGCACTAGATGGAACTTGGTGGCATAAGAGGTAGATACATCCCCCTTCCTAGTGGCACTGGGAGGGTGACTCGCCCATCGATGGTAGAGGTCACACCAAGCATCGCTGCTGCAAGATAGAAGGTGCAAGCTTCAGCGAAAGTGGCCCTTGTATGGTTTTGTTGAAACACAGGTCGAGGGGCCCCATGAGCAAACCCAAACTGCCTGCTGTATCTATCGGGGTTGTAAGATTCAGAGGTGTATCCCCATTCAGTAAAGGAGGGAAGAAACTCAGGGGTAAACATTAGCACCACGACCTCTAAGGGATCATCTACAACCGGGATGAACTTGACCGTTGAGGCTGCAAAAGGAAAAAAATCCCAACAATGGGCAAACGTAGACTCTCTATATGGCCTCATTAAAAAAGAGTCCAAACTATCTAAACCCCCATTATCTCCTTCCGACTCTATTTTTTATAGAAGTATAAGAGGCCTGGGGGCTTAATACCTTGCCTCACGGGGAGAGAGATAGACTTGGCGGAAATGGCAGGAAAATAGGTGTAAAGGAAGACTGTCAAGATAATGATGTTGGAAAAATTGGCCAAGTTATAACGACCCAGTGACCGTGCCATGTCGATATGAGTTTGATCCAGCCACGTATAGAGGGACCCCAAGGCAATGGCGGCCAGATAAAAGGTGAAACCCATGGCTAAATGGATGGAAATATTTATGAGGTCCCTCCTGGGCTGGTCATTGGGTTTTCCAGTCAGGAAGAAGCGTAAAAGCAACACAAGAATGTAGGCTGGTAGTTCCAGAGATGTACCTCTACCTTGGCCCATTGCAATAGTGACATCGTTCGGAGTTGGAGCTTCAAAAAAATAATTGATAAGGGGAGTAAAAGGGGCCTTGTTAGAAGACACAATGCAACTACGAAAGATTCGATCAAGCTCAGCTCGATCAGCTATCTCTTCGGCATCTAATGCCTCATCATGGTATGCAAACTCACCCATGGGCTCAAACCCAAGTAGCTCGCAGACGTCCTATAATGTGATGGTGAACTCTCCTCACGCATAAAAGAACGTGTGAGTTATAACATTCCATATGGAAACTAGTACTTGAAGCATAGCGTTATGCTTACAAAGTGTGAACTCCCCAAACCAGTAGCCTCGATGAAGACCAACCTTTACAAGAGCAGGAGAATGAGAGCTCTGCATATGTGTGTGCCAGGCAGCGAAATGGGTTGGCGACCCCCTAGGTGCCTCAAAATCGATCTAAGAATAGGGAAAGTCACCTCGATCCAATCAAAAGTTCAGAGTCCCCTTTGGGGGTAGGTAGCCCCACTTTGACGAATCCTCATCCTCATCACCCAACAGTAAAGGGTCATACTTGGCTGAGAAATGACAGGTCTTACATGCATCAAAGAATTCATCATCTCCACCAAAGTTGGGAGACCGGTGGTAAAAGTATAGTTGCTCTTGATGAGCAACATTCATGGTAGTGGTGCTAGGGGTAGCAGCGGCGCCAGAGGTGGCAAAAGGGGAGCTTGGCTGATCAACGGAGGTAATAACCTTTGAGCTACTTGAAAAAGCCATAGTAAGTGGCGATGAATGAAACAGTTTGGTAAGAAGCGATAGGAACAAATATAGAGGAGCACAACCACATGTGGTGGCATAAAAGATGAGAGAAGGAAGAAGCTAGGTAAAGAGCTGGACAACAATGGGGTTTTTGCTCAAAATTCTCTCTCTAAAGAAGACGAAGGAAAGAGAAGGGTTTTGAAAAAAGATACATTTGAGACCTTTTAAACCTATCTATTGAGTTTTCCACCACCACACGTGCAAGGCTGCCTATAATCATTTCAAATGAACACGTGGCACTTCGAGAAGTGTTTTGACAGCTAAAAAGATAGCGCCACATCATTTATGAAGTGACACCTGGGGAATAGAAATCGTTACCTTCTTAAGCAAGTTTGAGTTTTAGCGCCAGAATTTTTTGTCAGACATATCCAATAAACTCCCGATGAAGAAGTTGTTCCAACGATTAAAAAAAAGAAGCTAAAATGTCCCCTCGCCCCAAGTCCAAACGCTTTTTAAATTGTGACTTGGCTACATCGAGGAGAATTTTTAGTTTTTCGAATGTAGTGAAGCATTATAAGGGAGAATTTCACAAGTCCCAATGATAGGGTCAGTCCCAACGCAAAAATCACTGCTCACAATTGTACTCCATAACAACATGAACGGGAGAATTTCACTTCCCCAGGGCAAAAATGAGTATTTGAGAAGGTTAGTAGGCCTTTCGGGATAATTTCAAATAGTAAAGCTAGAACGATTGAGGCTCAGTGTAAGGAAAAAGTGGCGATGTCCCTTCGCCAAAGCACCAACAAGCTGCAATGCTTCGGCTCAGGTACATCGGGGAGAATTTTACTTTTTCCTGGAGATTCTAACGCTGTGGTTATAAGGAAGGCAAAGAGGCCAAAAATTTTTCATACAGAGAAGGTACATCGGATTGAGAAGTTTTCGTGCAAACATTTCTTGTTCCAATAATAATTTTACCCACGAAGGGGCAAATATAGAGGGGGCTTGAAAGTAATCCTGAGATCAACGATAATCCCCCCATTAACAATAGTGCTTAGGATTAAGGCAGATCAAGCTAGGCAGCTCAACATGGCAGCTCAAGCGAGGCAGTTCAGTGTGGTAGCTCAAGCGAGGCAGCTTAAAGTGGCAACTCATACTTTAGCTTGCTATGTTAGTTAGTCATATTGTATTTTTTTTATTGACTATGAGTTATAATGGTTGTAATGAAATAATGAGAATGATAATAACTTGGTGTGAGGTCGAACGGTACTCGTGAGAGACCAGGCCTGGTAGGTCCTGGGAGAGCTTCCATGCTCTATCGAACAACCTCACCGTGGGAACTTCAGAGGGACTTAGTTTGGAGGATTGATATGTGAGGCACCGTTGGGTCTTGTCCTAACCATCTTAGATACATCTGGTAAAATATCGAAGGACGCTTACATTAGAACCTCGGGCGAAGCAGCTTTAAGTTCCATCGGTCGTTGAGGTGAGAGCCAAACAACCCTCTACTTAATGTCACATCTACTGTAGGTGATGTCACTAGCCAGATAGATAATTTCAAATCTTCACTTAATTAAACAACAATGGTATTTGGTTCTGTGAAACGGTTGGTAAGCCACCTCTGTAACGACAGCCCCCTGACACACATTGGTTAGGAAAAAGGCATACCTTGGCATTTAATGTCTCTGACATGGAGATAACTAGTGCATTAGGTATTTAATGTTGGTGACATAAAGTACGAGGGATGTCTTTCACAGGCATTGATGATTGAGTTGCCTCGTGAATGGTGTGGGGCTATATACAGACCCCAACCACCTCTGGGGAGAGGATGTTCTTTTTAAGAGTTCAGAAGTTATTGCTAGAGAAGAGATATACAAGAGAGAGTTATTACATAACATAAAGTCTTTACTCACCCACCGTTGTCAATTTATTACGAAGCTTTTAATACTTGACAAAGTTTCTTGAGGGTGGTTGGTGTATTTGGGCTCCCTGCCAAGGTGTATCTAGGGTGCTTACTTCTCTCTCCCTTTAAATGAGTTACTTCCGAGTCCGTTGTAGTCTGATTGAGATATGCATGATAGATTTGTGAGTTTATCCCAAGTTTCTCTTCACTAAGTTGTGTTTGCGTGTCCTATAGTCAATCCAGGGTTTTGTTAATTAACTTATCATTACTATACTCAAAAGGGGTTACGCCTCCATCTTATTTAAACTACCTTCTTGCAACAAGAGCTAGGTGCGGTGTTCTCCTATATATATATATATATATATATGTATGTATGTATATGATTGTGGGATTTATTCATGTAAGAACCATTGCCAGTGATATTTTTTATTTTATTTTAAAACATATAGGTGAATAATTGAAAAGGTTTATTAAGGGATTAAATCTCATTTTTATAAAAGGGAACCATTGTCAAAAATTTAAATGACAATTTAGGAAAATCATAAGAAAAGATTTCCAAGGTCAATGTTTAGAATTGATCATAAAAAACATTACATCTTCAAAAATAGAGAAAAATTAAATATGTTTATTTTGAGGGTGTAATTAGTTAAAGATCAATGGGTTTGCACAATGAGTCCAAGTTCAGTCTTTAATGTTTGACACTATTGATTTGAGAATCATCAATATTTTCTAGGCTGGTGTGCATTGTGTATGCTTGTCCATTATGAGTTCACATTATTTATCACCTGAGGCTAAATCTAAGTTTCACACCTTAATGTTATCAAATAGACTTCCTTGGACTATCTTAAGTGGTTGGGACATATTGATTTTATTTTCTAGTTGAGACCCTTTCACTCCATACCACATTTTGTTTAGACACACCTATGTTATATGAGTGTAGAAAGCTATTATTTTTGTCTTTGTGGTATGTTTATACCTATATAATCTTGTGAGTTATTATTATATGTGCGTATATATATGTAATATGTTTGTTTTGAGTCTTTGTGTTGAATTTAATCCATGTTTACCATATGCTTTCTATTCGTATCTAATTGGCATTTAATATGATTAAATTTATTTTATTTTGTTCCATCCTTTACATTAGTATGATTTGTTTAATAGTTTGGATTATTTGTGCTTATCGTTTTCACTTCACTTCACTTCACATCATTGCACGATATTACTTCTTTTCCCTTATGTTCACATGTTTCACGTTAAGGAGAAAAAGTAGCTTATATTGTGCCCCTTACCTTTGTTGATTCCCCAAAAAAGGGGGATAAATATTACCTTAGTGGGAGACGTTTTACCATAGGTGGTGTTATTAAACATGACCGGGGAGTGGGGGTGGGGGGTGGGGAGGGGGTTAATATGTGATTTATATATGTTATATTCTCTTTGCATTTGAAAGGTGTGTTAAGTGTGCAGGTTTTAGCGATGGCTCGACAAATTTTCTCAAGATCAATGATAAGCAAGAGTTTGTGTCGGTCAAGTGTTTGTATATTTCCTGTTGGTCATGGGATTGATTTTTAGAGAGCTGGATGGCCCAATAGGTTTTTATTTTGGATTTTGTTCTGGAATAGACAAAGGAGGAAATTTGTAACGACAAATTTCACATCAAGACAATTTGAATTGTTTATTGGACTTTTTAGTATGGAAAAAAACAATTTGTGTCATAGGTTAGGATTCGATTTTATTTTTTTGTTCAAACCTCTAAAACGTATTAAAGACTGAAGTGGCTAAGTAAACGAACGATTAAATCATTTTGAGTTTCGTGCAACTTTTTGTCTTTAACATCTATGGGAACTCAAGAGGTGTGAATGCATATTATGTTTGATCCCTAAATTCTTTTGGTTTTTTGATTTAATTTATTTATTGAGTCATTTTTCATAAAAATATTTTTAAAGAAAACATATTTTGTTTTTTAAGTCGTTCAGACGAACCAATTGTTTTCATTCAAATGGGTAGTGAGTTATCATTTGAACGACATTCTTCAAATGAGGTATAGGGTTTTGTTCAAATGAGATTCAAGTGAAAATTTTCTTTTTGACAAAAAGATCTCGCATGAAGGATGCTCGATCCTCGTTCCAATGAGTTTAGCTGGGTCGTTCGAATTGGCTTGTTTTTGTTCGAATGAAATAGCTATACGCATTCACATTACCTTATTATTTGCATTTGAATAATTTTTCTCAAAAAATATGCAATCGACTTTTTGCAATTTTCTACAAATATTTGGTCAAGCAAGTTTATTTAAAAGAAAAGTTTATTGAAAATGATTTTCAAAGTCAAATCATGGGCTTCCCAAACCCTAGTTTACACTGATTAGTTTTAGGTCTATGTTTCAACATAACATTTGTGTTTGAGATCTCATGTGTCTAACACCAATATTGTTTACTCTTCATTGAGTGTTGTTTTGAGCGGTGGATTCTGTGTTTGTTATGATTTGACATAGTGGATTCCTATTGTTTGTTGATAGTTGAAACCAGTTAAGACAATAGTAAGATCAGTGAATACAAGACATAGGAAGCACCTGAGTTCTGATTTTCCTTAGAAGCCATCCAACGGTGACTATGAAGAAAGTTCAAGGAGAAAAGGGAGAACTAGTGCTTGAAGTCATCGATTAGGTTGATTAAGTCTAATTTGTCCTTATATGATACCTATATCATAGTGGATTTGCATAACTGGGATACCCAAGGTTTATTACATTGTGGATTTTCCTCGCACGTCAGCCTATTATGACAAATATAAAAAAATGTGGAGATTTGGCCTAAAATGGAATTTTGGACATTTCCCACCTATGTCATAATGAGTGAAGATTAAGATTAAAGGATAAGAAAAGTTAAGCACCCCACCCACCAATACACACACACACAAACAACTGTTAGAAGGATAGATGGAATCTATTTAGAGCATTTTATTAAGCAACATGCACCATATGAGTTGGGGTGCACACTAAAAACCAAGACCCATATATAAACCGACTATTTATTCACTTGTACTTCAAGTTTGTTCTGTGAGTAAACCTTATAACAATTTTATAGCATTTTAATCTAGAGAGATAAATACTTCTTAGAAGCTTGTACGCCACTAAAAATATGGTGCTTAACCATTGTTACCAGTGAAAAACAAGATTGCTCTGAGTGGATGCAGGCTTATGTGGATGAACCACGTAAATCTGTGTGTCTACATCTATTTTCTCTTCTTTTCTTTGTACATTTATCTTCCACGTGCATATTTTAACTACCCCTATTTTCAACATACTAGTTGGGAATTTCAATACGCCCAAGATTGGGAACGTTAAACAATCTATATCGTTCTCAGCATCAACATATAAATAAGAATAGCTTAATGTGGATTATATCTATCCAGAACTTGCGATATCTAAATGGTAAATAAAATCTAAAATAAATATGCAATCATACAACTAACAAAATACTGAAATAGTCTCAACTCTTAAATAAACCAACTGAATATTAATAACTCAGACACTAGGTCCTTACAATCTCTCAAATAAATAAATTGACTAAAGTACTAAAATGAAAGGTTCTAAAAAATGCGGGGTGTGGCCGAGGCATGGAGGCCAAGCCTTAAGCCTTAGAAGCCTAGACGGGCCTTAGGCGTAAAAAGGCGTGAAAAGGCGTTTAGGTCTTCTTAATATATTTTAATATTTTTTAACCATAACAAGGCTATTAAAATACTAAAATTTTACATATCATTAAAATATGTCTGAATATATGCAAACTAAAATACTATTTGATTATTTTGGATGAGATAATTGTCCGGTTAGTAAAAAAATCTTTAAAAGGCGATATCATTTCACTAATGCATTGTTGTTTTTAGAAATAAGTGCGCCTAAAGGGTTTTACTAAGAATAAGGCGTAAAAAACTTAAGGTGGAGCGTTTATACCAATCCTTAAGCTTAGGTGTGCCTAGGAAGTTTTTTTTAGAACATGCTAAAATGAAATATCAACTTATGCTAAGAATCAACTAAATGACTGAAAAGTAAGTGGAATGGTAAGTCTAAATATCCTTAGTCCTATGGAGCTTGTTTATGAATGCCTAGAATTTTTTATATGATTTGGTTCAGCTCCCTAGAGTTGAAAGAAATGTATCTAATAAAAATAGTAATAATCATGCTACTCATTTATAATAAGCATGCCAACCCGTCGGCACTCACATGCAATAAATAACTCAATTCTCATTATAAGTGAAATACTAGCACATGTTCGAACCCCACCCTAGGTATAAATGATGCTAATAGTCTCTATCACTAGGGTATTAAATGATTATCAAGATAATCAAATGATATAGGCAAGTACCTAACCACATGTGTAAGAATATAATTCGTATACAAAACCCATAAAGTCACCCACAAAGTAGGATATACACAATACAATCCATCACTGGACTAAATATCTTTTTTAATAATTTTAAAATATATCACACGAAGGAAACTACCTTCAAGGAATATGTCTTTTTTCTATCAGTAAATTTTTAGGAGAAATTCACATAGCAAACTTAAACAAACACTTAAATAATAATGAGCAGATCACCATGCAATAACACCCTTAACTAGTCCCATACCCAAACCTTCTCGATGGATCGAGTCAATCTTTGTCTCTCGTCGGGAAGCGGCGACCATCCTGTAGACTATTATAAAAGCACAACGAGCTTTGTCAATAACAAGGTGTGTGGTGAACAACCATAACCTTTAAATAAAACCCTGTAAGATAGATTCCCCATAAGTAATGGTATTTTCACATAGAAATACGATATATAACATAATATATGTACATAGCTATAAGATGTCGCTTCACTGAAGTGCATACCAAAAAATTGTCCTAATCCCCACCATTCAATCACACCAATTAAATAAAGGTTTAAAATTTCTAAACCTATATAAATTTTATTATCATAATATTCTAGTTTAAACATCATCTTAAATTGCATTATAAGTGCATAACGATTATCCAAGAATTTATTAAGCTCCTGAAACCCATCCTTTGTTTCCACAAACGCCACCTATAGTGTAATCTCATTTAAACGAGATCTCAAGGTTGTTCGAGCTACATGTAACACCCCGTAATTATGAGGACATGGAATTAATTTATTTGGGTGAAATATAATTTTATTTAATTTGGAGAATTTATTTAAATTTAGTTAGTTAGATTTAATTAATTTGGGTTATTTTAAATTTCACATGAGTCATATTTTGAGGTAGAAATTGGAGAATTTCATAGAGTAAATTAGATGATGATTTCGAGTATACGGTTGATTTTGAATAGTTCGAGATAGTCAGAGAAGAGTACATGGGGTAGTAAATGAGTCTTAGGGAATTTTTAGGCATAATCGTGGCTCACACGGGGGTGTTTGGGCCATTTTAACTTGGCCAATAATCTTAATTTTGGGATTCACATTATAAAACATAAATTAGAGAGTTTGTGGCAGACACAACTTTTGAAGATAAGAAAAGAGGGATAAGGTGGGGAGATTTTGGGAGACAAATCAAAGGGGATTAAGTGTGTTCTTCCTCAAATAATCGTCTACCCCAAAGGAATCAGACACTACGAATCAACACAAGAAAGTGGTTAATGTGTTTTCAATGTAAATCTATGATAATCGATTCATATCATAGTGGGTGTAAATCAAATTTGTTTTGGGGTGGGTTTTCACAAGAAAAAATGGATGTTTTTGAATTGGATAGATTATATAGATTAGAGACTCGATCGATGTGGTATTCTGATTCAATAGTGTGAGAATCCAAGTTATAATTAGAGTCTGTTAATCGAGGTTATTAAATTGGAATTGGAATCCAAACTTTGAGGAAACCATGTAGAAGAAACCATGATAATCCAACTCAATTATTATTATCATTATTACAAATCAATAAGAGTTAAATGTTAAGTGAGAAATTGGACATTTGGAAAATGTTACAATCGTTGGGTGTTTACATATAGTATTTATGGGTTTGAGTTTTGGATTTATGATGAACAAAAATGGTGAAGCAGTGTGGTGGAGAATAAGAGGTCATTCGAATGATGTGGGACCTCGTTCAATCGACATACGATGTTTTGTGAATGATCATTGGTCTTGTTCGAGCAAGGTGGATTGGATTTGTACTTTGGCTTAAACTGTTTAGGGGGCTGAGTTTTTCTTTGTGGATTAATGGGAATTAAGTAGGGAAATATTAAATGGGGGTTAATACCTAGGTGACCTGAGATTTCTTTGTTGGTTAAAAGGGGGATTTAATTCGTGGGTACAATTAATTGGAGATTATTACCTAGGATTTTGAGTGATAGGTATTAAGGGATATCAAATTAGAAAAGTGTGTCAAAATTATATACGGGGATTTGTGTGATAAATTCTCAAAGGTTATAATACGGGCCACGAGAGTGAGTCTGGGCATTTTGGTTGAGTGCACCATATAAAAATATATATTTGGTGCTTTATATATAGTGGGTGTGAATAATATTTATAGGAATAATACCACTCTAGTGCAATCACAGGAGGTTGCGCGATGTGGGTGAATCCCTTGGCTAGAGAACACAGGGCCAGTATAATCAACAAGACATAGCGTTTACTATTTTATATTGTGAGTCTTTTCGGGGTGAGACACTTTGGATATTATTCGGTCTCGCAACTAGGGAACTATGACCGCCTACGCTACTCTTATTTTTATTTTCCTGATTCGGCGATTTTACCGTCTCGGGGCATCCGGGTGGATTGAGTATACTTGGGGTGATAACATTTTATAGAAAACATCGTGTGAGTTCTTACTCGGGAGGATGGATATATATATGACATGTGTGTGAATGTTTTAATATAATTTTACGTACATAATGGTGTATATAATTATATATGAGTGGAATACATGAAGTGTAATTGTATTAAGTGTGTACATATATAATAGAGTAGATATTTATATACGGGTGACTTACATGAAGTAAAATGGTATTACTTGTATATAACTAGTGAGACTATTATATAGTTGTATTTAAAAATGATTAATTAAGATAATATGATAAATAACTTATGAAGTAAAATTAGGGCTTACTCTGGCTAGAGTAATGTGTAAGGAAGTTTTCAAAACTAGGCTAGTTAGACGGGGTAGTATAACTTGGAGGCTTAGGAAAAAAGCGTTAGGTGTGCACTTTAGATGAAGGGTGAGTAGTATCTCAAGGGAGTTTGATACTAGTTTAAATTTAAAGAGCATGCATGCATTTTAATCACTTGCAAAGTATTTTTAGAAGGATTTGGGCTCTGACCCATACTTGCAAAATATATTCAAAAGCTTTTAGGCGGCTAGCCACAGGGATGCCAAGTTTGATGATCTGTTCAAGGGATGCGTAGATGAAGCATGTGTGGATGCTTGTAGGGATTGATTATACGCTTAAGTTGTTCATTTCTAGAGTAGGATCCATATTGTGGTATTTTATATGGGCATGTTACCCCCAGCTATTTCATTTATATCATTCAGACTTTGTATTCAAGTTATCATTCTGTTTGATTATTATTTTTGGATTGGGGATTTTTAGCCAATGGTTTATTCACCAAGACATTTATTTATTTATTTAGTATTGATTTAGACTCAGTGATTATGTGAATAGTTTAATTTATATCTTTCACATATTGTTATTATTTAATAAAAAGATAAAAAATTTGGGCACCGGCTTTTTGAATATTAGGTGGTTAATATGTTTTGAAAAAGTTTTCGACAATGCTGCTAAGAATGAACCAAATGAGAAACCTATTTTAATTTAATAAAGGACTAATCACCCAATATTTAATTGGGCGGAGTGTCACATATGGTATCAGAGCATCAGGTTCTAGAGTCCTTAGGATATGTGCATCTTTTCACATTTCAGCTTAACAGTCTTTGATATAGAGCCTGACTATATGATTGTCGTATTCCCTTACTTATTGTCACTTACATTCTCCTGCCATTAAGTATAGTTGTTGCGATTCATATATGAGTTCAGTTGGGTTTCATTCACTGAATAACTTTAGATGATCAGCGAGGGCCGTTAGAAGGACTACAGGGGGACAGGCTCTCAACAGAAGCCATGGAATATTCTGGGAATGGTGATCATAGTAAAAGTCACCATGTCAATGGAAGGAGAAAACCCAAAGTCAATTGTGTAGAGTGGAGTGTAGTGAAACCCAAGATTTAATTTCATGTGAAATTATGGCCCAAAGGAGTGGTGTTGTAGTGATGGGAGTCAGTCACAATAACTATGGAAATATAGCATAAATAACGAAGAAGTTGGGGTGCAGTTTGACTACAGACCCTCCCACCAGTTGTTTAAAGATAAAATGGAATGATGCAAATAGGGGTATTTTGTGTAAAGAGTAGGAACTCATGCATGAATCTTATCCGGAGTGAATTATGGGACAATAACGGGATGCCCAGTAAGGGCAGAAATTATCAAAAATTTTTGGTTAGGTTGGGATGGGGGTGTTATGTTCAGGAACCATTTGCACCGCGTCTGCTATTGGAAGTTGAATCAAGAATTTTATCCCATGATGATTGGGGTCCATTTTTTGTGACACGAGCGAGTCACAATAAATTATTAGTACTATATTCACATGAGAAACGAGTTCAGTGGAGGTATCATTAATACTTGTATAGTTGTATATATTCCCCGTTAAGTTAACGGGTCTCTCTTTAGTTCCATCTACAGGGGAACAGGTGTGGACATCGAGAGAATATATTTTATAAGGATTGATTATTTGAGAGGTGATATCCAAGATATGGTTTTATCCTGAGTACAAACTGTTGAGCGATGGTGGGCGATTATTGGAAGACTATTATGTTCGCTGTTCCGGAGCAAGATGTATATTTTTACGATGTCTCACTTGAAAGAGGGTCGAGCTCACAGAGATATTTTTATGAAGTAGACTTTGGAGAGTATAGTTGTATGGTTACATTGGATCCCGGTGCATAGGGACTTTTATAGATGTGATTCAGGGTATATCGGGTTTACCGTTGAGTGAAGAGATTTAGTGCATTGTTGTTTATGCACTGAGAACTTAGTGATAGTGAGACAATCATATCGTGTGATTCCTTGAAATACATAGGCATAGAATATTTGATTTATGTGCCAGGAAACATGAATTGTGATATCTTATTTATATACTTTGGACCCACGAAGTTCGATGATCGATAATAATAGGGAATATTGCATGCAGGAAAATTCTTTTAGGATTCTTTGCGCGATTTTACACGCATGGACCTTAATAAACGTTGGGAATAGTGAGACGCTGTTGGATGCTAGTGCATCGATTTAAAATGTTAAATTATTGAACATGTAGAGGAAAGACTTTAAGCTGAGAACTATTACGATATATGTCTAGTGGAGCTGGGGGAGTTCTATGAAGGAAGCACCGAGAAAACTTATGTACCACAAGTTAATGGGTGGGCCAGTATCGAGAAGAATTATATTGAAAATTATGAGGTAATCGAGGTTACCAGTATGAAATAACCATATCGAGAGTGTGAAGTTGAGCTTGAGATAAATATGTTACGTATGAGATGTTGGTGATATTTATGATGGGATGTTTGATCTATAGTATATAGTATGGTGAGATTTTGTGTTCATTGTACTAGGGTATGAATTATTTTTTCTAGGTATCACCTGAAATAGGGTCTAGCTTATATTTATGTGTATATATGTTATAAGTGTGTTGCATAATAGACTTATAATAACATGTTTGTATTATTATTTGTAATCCCAGGGAGTAGGTACATTTACTGACCTGATTTAGGGTAGATGGGTTTATAATTGAGCGGGAAGATATAACTCGTGATTTATTCATGCTAAGAAACTAGTGATAGTAAGGGGCGCCATATTGTATGATGTATTTTGTAACATGATAATGAACGAGTATACTTTTATGCCAGGATACGAGAATTTTGTGGTACCTTTTATGGATTGATGGCCTAACGAATATCAACGACCAATAATGTTAGGTAGTAGTGTATCGGGAGGGGGTGGTTTCTTGTTTGGATTTCACTTTGCGAGACGTCCCACGCATGAAACTTAACGTAACGTTGGAAGTGGGTAGATGTTTGGTCATTAGGACATGGGTTTGGTACCCTGGTTATTATACATAGATGTGTTTATAATAGTGAGTTGAAAGTTATATTACGATTTAAGGCTAATAGAGCTGGTTGAAATTTGTGCGGATGAGCATGGGTACAAGGTGTATGGGCGTCATGGGTAACTAATTTAATTTTAAAACAATTCACAATTAAAAATGGTAGAGATAGGTGTGGCGATCTTTGGGGTATGTGATTAGGAGATATTCGATGCTTGGAGTAATAGACTTATCTTAATTTTGAGGACAAAATTCCTTTGTAAGGGGGAAAGTATGTAACACCTCGTAATTCCAAGGACATAAATTTTATTAATTTTGGTGAAATAAAATTTTATTTAATTTTGGTAATTTATTTAATTGGGAGAATTTATTTAAATCCGGTGACTTAGATTTATTTAATTTGAGATATTTTAAATTTCACATGTGTCGTATTTTGAGGTCGAAATTGGATAATTTTATAGAGTATCTCGGATGATGATTCTGAGTATACGGTTGATTTCGAATAGGTAGAGATAGTCAGAAAAGAGTAACTTGGGTAGTAAATGGGTCTCGGGGCATTTTTAGGCATAATCGGGGCTCACACGGGGGTGTTTGGGCCATTTTAACTTGACCCATAAGCTTAATTTTGGGACTTACATTATAAAACACAAATTAGAGAGTTTGTGGAAGACACAACTCAAAAATAAAACTCTACTTTTGCAGATAAGAAAAGAGGGAGAAGGTAGGGAGATTTTGGAGCCAAATCTAAGGGGATTATATGTGTTCTTCCTTATATCATCATCTACCCCAAAGGAACTATGTATCAATGCATGCGTGTACTTAATTTGTTTTAAATGTAAATTCGTGAGAATTGATTCATATCATAGTGGGTGGAAATCCATTTTTTTTGGGGGTGGGTTTTCACATGAAAAACAAGTGTTTATGAGTTGAATAAATTATATAAGTTAGACACTCGATCGATGTGGTATTCTGATTCAAAAGTGTGAGAATACGAGTTATAAATATAGACTTTTAATCGAGGTTATTAAATTGGATTTTGAATTCAAACTTTGAGGAAATCATGTAGAAGAAACCATGATAATCCAACTCAATGTTATTATTAGTGTTACAAATCAATAAGAGTTAAATGTTAAATGAGAAACTGGAGATTTGGAAAATGTTGTAATCATTGGGAGTTAACATATATTATTTATGGGTTTGAGTTTTGGATCGGGGATGAACAAAAATGGTGAAGCAGTGTGGTCAAGAAGAAGGGGTCTCTCGAATGACGTGGGACCTCGTTCGAGAGACATATGATGTTACGCAAATAATCATAGGTCTTATTCGAGGAACGTGGAGTGGATTTTGGAACTTCATCTTAAATTATTTAGGGGCCTGAGTTTTTCTTTGTGGATTAAAGGGATTTAAGTAGGGAGACATTAAATTGGGGTTAATACCTAGGTGTCCTAAGATTTCTTTATGGTTTAAAAGGGGGATTTAATTTGTGAGAACAATTAATTGGAGATATATACTTAGGATATTGAGAGATAAGTATTAAGGAATATTAAATTGGAAAAGTGTGTCAAGATTATTTACGAGAATTTATGTGATAAATTCTAAAAGGCTATGATATGGTCCAAGAGAGTAAGTCCGTGCATTTTGGTTGAGTGACGCCGTTTTTATAAATTAATAAATGTGAAATTTATTAAATTATGAGTCAGGAATTTTACTCAGGCATTAAGGGCTAGTGCCACGGGGGTTAGGCACTGGTTAGCCGGTTCAATTTGCTTATATATATATATATATATATATATATATATATATATATATATATATATATATATATATATATATATATATATGTGTGTGTGTGTGGGGGGGGGGGGTGATTGTGTAGTATATATACATTTGTGTTCTTTATAAATAATGGGTGTGAATAATATTTATAGGAATACATACCCCTTTAGTGCTCTCACATAAGGTTGCGCGATGTGGGTGAATCTCCTTGCTAGAGAACGCAGGGCCAATATAATCCCCATGTCATAGCGTCTAATATTTTATATTGTGATTCTTTTTTGGGTGACACGCTTTGGGTATAATTCGGTCTCACAACTGGGGAACTATGATCGTCTTCGGTACGCTTATTTTTGTTTTTCTGATTCGGTCAGTTAACCCTCTTAGGGTATCCCGGTGGATTGAGTATACTTGGGGTGATAATACTTTACAGAAAACATCCGGTGAGTTCTTACTCGGGAGGATGGATATATATACAGCATGTGTGTCAATGTTTTAATATAATTATATGTCTACAATGGTGTAGATAATTATATATGGGTGTAATACATGAAGTTCCATTGTATTAAGTATATACGTATATAATAGAGTAGATATTTATATGCGGGTGAAGTAAAATAGCATTACTTGTATGTCACTAGTGTGACTGTTATATACTTGTATTTAAAAATGATTAATTAAGTTAATGCAATATATAACTTATGAAGTAAAAGTACGACTTACTCTGGCTAGAGTAGTGTGGTAGGAAGTTTTCAAAACTAGGCTAGTTAGATGGGGTAGTATAACTATGAGGGTTTGGAAGAAAGCGTTAGGTGTGCACTTTAAATGAGGGGCGAGTAGTATCTCAAGGGAGTGTGACACTAGCTTAAATATGAAGAGCATTCATGCATTTTAATCACTTAAAAAATAATTTCAAAATGATTTGGGCTCTGACCCGTACTTGTAAAAAAATTTCAAAACCTTTTAGGTGTCCAGCCAAAGGGAACCAAGTTTGATGATCTGTTCCAGGGTTACGTAGCTACAAGATGTGTGGATGCTTGTAGGGATGGATTACATGCTTCAGTTGTTCAATCCTAGAGTAGGCTCTATATTGCATTATTTCATTTGGGCATGTTGCCCCTAGCTATTTCAGTCAGACATTGTATTCAGGTTATCATTATGTTGGATTAGTTTTTTGGATTTGGGATTTTTAGACGATGGTTTATTCGGCAAGTCTTTTATTTATTTATTCAGTATAGATTTAGACTCAGTGATTGTGTGAATGATTTAATTTATATCTTATGCATGATATTTTTAAAAAAAAAGAAAAAAAAAATTGGCACCGACTTTTTGAATACTAGGTGGTTAGTACGTTTTAAAAAAAAAATCGACAGTGAAGTTAAGAATGAACCAAATGGTAAACCTCTTTTAATTTAATAAAGAACTGAACACCCAGTATTTAATTGGGTGGGGTGTCACACGACATACCTTTTCTTGTTCAAACAAGATAGGTGCATAAGCATTTTTCTTCCCAAAAACTGAAACAACCTTAGTTAACCTAAAACTTAATTCTAAACCCTTAAAACATTAGATTTTTCCTTCTCTTTCAAATCTAAGTTATATTAATGTTAGACAAGCATGTATAAACTGTAACACCCAGTATTTCTGTGCATGTAATATTTAATTAATTCGAGAATTTTAAATTACTTGTGTGTAGTAATTTAATTTCATTAATTATAGTAATATTTATGTAAATATTAATCAGAGAGTGAATGGTTAATATCTAGGGAAATTTAATTACTAAGTGAATAGTAATAATTTATTTACGTCATAACGTGTATTAGTGACATGGCATTTATTTCTCTCAGCCGGGAGTCGGTATAGACTAATTTGGGTGTGAGATAGGGATTATTATAAATTAATTTGGATGTTGATTTTGAGTGCACGGTCGAGTCTGGATGGGCCGAGATAGCCGAAAAAGTGTACTCGGGGGTAGTAAACGGGTCACGGAGAATTTTTAGGCATAACTGGGCCCACACGGAGTTATTTGGGTCACCTGGGCTTGGCCCATTAGGCTAAAAATGGGATTTAGCTTTAATACCTAATTCGAAGAAAAGGGAAATGGCAGAAAATACAAATCTAAATCCTAATTTTGAGAGAAAACTATAGGGAGTAGTTAAAGTTCATTAGGGACCCGTTTGGAGACAAGACTAGGGACTAATCTAGGGTATTCATCATCAACCTTATGAATCTCACACTCGGATCAGACCCTACAAACCCATAAGGCAAGTGGTTAACTTGCTGTAGCATTTATTTATGTTTTCAATTCATATTTGTGTGATGTGAAAATATAAAAAAAATCATTTTGGGTATACACGGGTACAAAAATGGGGTTTTTGTAATTGGAAAATCGAAAGGAGAATTGGTGTAGGAATTTATCATGTTACATGATTCTGAGTAGATAGTTAACTTTTATTGATGAAAGAAATTGGGATAAATGAATGAAAGTGGGACTGAATAAAGAAAGCACGAAAATTTCCCAATTTTTGAATAAATAGAGATTTGTGGGAATTAAGTCATGTTTGAGGTTTTAGAGGAGGTCCTAATCATGTTCCCATGTGCTAAAAATGTTGTCTACGTTTGGGTTAAAACATAGAAGAGGTTGGAGTTGGGAAAAATTCCTTAATGGCTGAAACAACGTTGGAGAAGACGAAGACATGTTCGATCGATCGATCGATGGCCCAGAATTTTTGACAGGTCGGCCAATTTTGTTATAGAAGAAAAATTAATTTAAAATTCCATTCCCATACATTATTTAGTGAGAAATAAATATGGAACATAATTTCCTAAAAATTATAAGTTAAAGTAATTGGGATTGGGATTGGGAGGGATTTATGTGTGACACACTATGGTTGATTTTTTGTGAAAACATATTCCAAAATAATTAAATACGAATCGAGTGGGCGAGTCCGGGTATATTGGTTGAGCGATGCCAAGGTATTAAATTAATTAAGATTGAAAGATAATTAATTCGGAGTCGGAGATTTTGACTCAGGTTTTATTTTATTCTCGGGCCATGAGAGAAAGTCCGAATATATTAGTTGGGTGGCATTGATAATAATTTAATTAATTAATGTGAAAATTAATTAATAATCAGAGTTGGACCATAAACTGGAGATGCTAAGTATAGGCTAGTGTTACGGACTCAGTACACGATAAAGCCGGGATATATTATATATATATACGGTGTGCGATAGTATATATATGGTGTGTGCATATAAATATCAGTTATTAGATATTATTAATATATATACTCTAGTGCTATCGGAGGAGGTTGTGCGATGTGGGTGAATCCCCTAGCTTGAGGAGTAGGGTGAGTATATCCCCAGGTCATAGCGTCCGTTATATGGGTGAGGGGCTCATCTCACTTTCAGGGAAGGAATATAACCGCCTCCATTATGTTTATATTTTTGGCCAAGTTAGTGAGCGATTCTGATTTGGGGGTAACTAGGTTATGCGAGTACACCTAGTGTGATAGCACTTTAGAGAATACATCCGGTGAGTTATTACTCGGAAAGATGGGTTATATTTATATTCAACATATGTGTGAATTTTGTAATATGGTTCTGCGTATATAATATGATAAATAGTTATATACGGGTCATTAAATACATGTATTGAATTATATTAATTATATATGGGTTATATTCACATTCAACATGTGTGATTGTTGTAAGATAACTGTACGTACATAATGGGTGAATAATTATATACGTGAAGTTTAAATAGATGGAGAAAGTGTATTAATTATATAACTAGTAAATGTTAAATGGCTTTCAAGGAAAGACGATTAACTAAGTTAAGGCAATAAGTAACTTATAAGTCATACATTAAAATACTCGGGATTGATTAGGGCGGTTGACAAGAGTTATATCAAGTATCTAGTTTCGGGGTAGAGGATTAGGTGTGATATAAAAAAGATGTTAGGTGTGCACATGAGTTGAGGGGTGAGTCTGTTCTCAAGCGAGTATGATACTAACTAAAATCTGAAGCGCATTCATGCATATTTTATTACTGCAAGTTAATCATTTGCTAAAAGTTTCAAAATATTTTGGGTCCTAACCCTTGCTATGAAATATTTTCAAAATTTTTTAGGTGTCCATCCACATGGACGCCAGGCTTGATTCATTCCAGGGATTACCTGCTGAAGCTTATATGGATGTTGCAAGATGTGGATATGCGCCTCTATTCCTTCTATTCCTAGTTTGTGGGATTTTCTTTCAGATATCCGAGCATGTTGTTCATGGTTTTATTTAGTATTTATTTCAAATACTTGAGATCCATTATTATCTGTATTTACATTTGTGTTGGTTTTTAACCGATGGTTTATTCGAGCAGTTTCTTATTTATATGTGATGGTTGGTTTCAATTAGCTTGTGAGTGTGAATGATTTAATTCCTCATGAGTATTTCTTTGAATTAATGAAAGATAAAACTTGGATCTAGTCTAATTTCACTCAGGTGGTTAGTAATTAAAAAGTTTCGATAGTGATGCTAAGAATGAACCAACTGAGAAACTTGTTCTAATTTAATTTAAGACTGATCACCCGGTGTTTAATTAGGTGGTGTGTCACAGATGGTATCAGAGCATCAGGTTCTAGTGTCCTTAGGATTTGTGCAGCTTTTCACATTTTAGCTTAGCGTTATTTGATGTAGAGCCTTATGATAGGATTGTTGTATTACTCTATGTATGCGAGTTACGTTCTCATGCTATCAACTATAGTGAGGTGATTCATACCTGAGTTCGGTTGGGCTTTGTATACTGAACATTCTTTGGGGCGACCAACGAGGGCCATATGAGAATTGAAGTAGGAGAGGCTCAACAGAAGACATAGGGTAGTCTGGAAATGCTGATCGTGATAGGAATCACCTTGATTGTTGTTTAGGCCAGTGGGGATAGAATAATCACCCAGGAGCCATAGTCTCCCAAAGCACTGTTGTAGATAACGGTGGTACAATTTTAGTCTCACCCAGCATAGTCAGTAAAGGGTGGGGACAGTGTGGAAGGACCCTTTTGGAAGGGATATCTATAAGGATTGATTAGAAGAGTAGGGCGATAAGCTAATGGGAGGAAATAACCCAAGTACAATTGTGTAGGATTGTGTGCAGTGGCACCCAGGACTAAATTTTCAATGAAATTTTTGGCCTAGTGGGGCGGTGTTGTAGTGGTAGGAGTGTCAGTCACCACGGATGAAGGATAATATATGGAGTCAAACGAGATATTTTAGGTATGATGCGACTATAAGATCGTCCATCCGCTATTCAAATAAGGATACGAGTGAAATTTCCAAGTTTATGAAATGGGTAAGATTGTAACTGATCGTGAGAGAGACGATAAATTGTATAAGCGAACTTCATAACCGACGAATGGGATACGAAAAACGATAAAGGAACCCGCAAATGGATAATGAACTGTGTGAGAATACACAATAATGGATATGAAATCCGACTAGGATGACTAGTGTTGAGGTTGTCAATATCTTTTGTTTGCCAACTTACATTAACGCTTCTAAGATGTAGGAGCCAATAGGGTTAGAGAGTTTAACCTGAGAACGAAATGAGATTTAATGGTTCTAGTAAAGCACGACGAAAGGGTATACCTAGTAAGGGACCCATCTTAAAGTTTTAAATTAAGTAAATTTCTACCTATTGATGGTGGATTTGATCCGTGCCATCGAGGCCAATAATGAGCCCCATAGGGCTAGGGAGGCCAAAAGGAGAACATGGGTATCACTTAGGGTCAAGGCTACCATGTATGCGAGAAGGACAACCCCAACATGGTCATTTGGTCCAGAGGAAGGGGAGTGACACAGGGAGGTGTCTTATGTGTGGAAGTGGAACCACAACAATTTATTTTGTGCACAGTGAATCAGGGGATAGAAGTGGGATGCCCAGTAAGGACAACAATTGCGAAGTTTTGGTTCAATTGATGAAAATATTATGTCTAGGATACATTTGGGTCGCCGGTGTATAGGCGAGTGGAAGTATGAGTTTTATCCTCGGATAGATGGGATGAATTCCGTGGCACGAGTGATCACAATATTCTTGTTAGCACTATATTCGCATGGGGGACGAGTTTAGTGGGTGTATTGTAGTGTTACTATTAAGTATATGGTTACCACGGGGTAACGGGGCTCTCTTTGGTCTTATTTGTAGGGGAGCAGGTGTGAAAACTGAGAGGGTATATTTTATGAGATTTACTCATTTTGATGAGTGTTATGAAATAATGATCTTTCCTGGGTATGGATTGGTTAGCGATGGGTGTGAACTATTATGGATAGCGATAGTAAGTTTTGGGTGTTCGTGACATCAGGTTATGAATGACTTCTGCTAGGTGTCACCAGAGAGGGAGCCTAACCTATATATATACGTGTATATATATTGTATTGTGTGGTACGATATACATATAAGAATGTCTTGTGTTATTATATTTTTTCCCAGTAATAAGGGATGTATAATGAAGTTATTCAGGGTGGTTATAATTATTTTCGAGCGGGGAGAGATAGCTCGGGATTTATTTTTCACAAGAACCAGCGATAGTAAAGGTGCAGTATCTTATGTTGTATTTTGTAGCATAAGAGTAGGCATGTATGCTTTTGTGTTAAGAGACAAGTATTTTCGGGTACGTGCTATGGACTGAAAGTCTAACAGATCTCAACGACCAAAAATGTTAAATAGTAGTGTATCAGGGGGGGGTCCTTATTTAGATTTCATTTTGCGAGATGTCCCACGCGTGAAACTTAGCACAACATTGGAAGTGGGCAGATGTTTGGTCGTTTGTACATAGGTTGGGTACCCCAATTATTATTCATGTATGTGATATGACTACGGGTTTGAAGTTATACTACGGGTTACGGCTAGGATAGTAGAGAAACTTTCGTGCGATTGAGCACGGGGACAGGGTGTATGGGCACCCTGGTTAATTAAGGTAAATTTTGTGCGGTTAAGCATGGGATATAGGGTGTATGGGTGGCCTAGTTAGTGTGATTTCAGAGTTGTCTTAAATAAAAGGGGTGTGTAAGTAAACATATTAAATGTATGCCTGTGGGGAAATTAGAAAATATGTGGAAAAGTGTAGTGAACTAAAATCCATTTGAGAAAGTAAACGGTCTGAATATATGTATATCAAGGAGAACTACCTCCACCGTAGGGAGTGGGAAGGTGGGAGAGACCTATGTCATAAGATATCTCTAGGTAAAGGAGAAACCCACATTTTTGGGAAGATAGAAAAGACTATCACTTAGTCATATACCAAGAGTGGTTTTACACTTAGACAAGGTATAGATTCCTACCTGATGAAAACCGCACAAGGAATAGAATTCTTGAGCATGGAAATCGATGTTGAATGGGACATAGTGAATTTGTCGTCGGGTAGACCATTTAAGGATGGAAAAAGGTTGATTGGAGGGTATCAACCAGGAAATTTTCTAAATTTTATGGTTCCAGTGAAGGGATTAATGCTCAGTTTGGTAAACTACCAAGAGGTGATCGAGACAGAGTTACATATTGGGTTGAACATGTCGCCCATAAGTCGATGGGTAGACGGCAAGTGAAGATTGTGCATTTTATATTTTTTGGTAATTCGGGAGTAATATTTACCATAGGTAGAGTTACGTGTGATGCCTCGTAATGGTTCGGTCTGTGTGACACCTTAGGAGGAAAATTTTCATATACCCTTGGTAGATAAGAGGTGGGGAAATAACAAGCTGCTAGGACCTGAGATGGATTATGGTCCATCAGCGGGAATTAAGTAAGTTGTATCCTTTCATATAGTTCAGGACGTAAGGAGGGTTACGTCATCGTGAGTTAAAGGTTCAAGTCTAACATGATTAATCAGGGATGATGTGGGTAATTACCCGAAAGATAGTCATGCGTTTTGGCAACAAGGAAATTGACACCCATATAGGAGTGGAATTTCCTAACTGAGAGGTAGTGGAGCCAACGGAGTATAGGCTCATCTTCTAGGGCACTATATTGTCAGAGGCCATCGAGTTAAAAATTTATGAACAGGTATTGGTTTAGGTGTCTCCTATGAAAGGAATGATGATGTTTGGAAAGAAAGGGGAGATAGTGTTGAGGTATGTGGGTCCTTTCCCTATCTTTGAGAGGGTGGAACTAGTAGCTTATCGACTAGGTTTTCCAGAACATCTTCAGCGAAAATAGGATGTGTTCTACGTGGCATAGCTGGAGGGATACATGAGGAGCGATTGAGCTTTTTGGGCACGTTACACTCGAGGATAATGACTTGCAATAAGACACCTCATATGAGGGGATACTGTTAGCTATATGAGCGCAAGTCGCAGTCTAAGATATTACCAGCAGTTAGATTATAGTGGAGTGGGATCATCACAATATTAATGAGTATACGTGGGAGTGAGAGGAGGATATGTGAGAGCAATATCCAAGCAGTATCCAGAGTTATTAGCCATAGGAATGACCAAATTTCGGGGACAAAATTCCTTTGTAAGGGGGGGAGTAACTAACACCCCGTATTTCTGTGCATGTAATATTTAATTAATTCGAGAATTTTAAATTACTTGTTTGTCGTAATTCCATTGAATTAATTATGGTAATATTTATTTAAATATTAACCGAAGAGTGAATGGTTAATATTTAGAGAAATTTAATTACTAAGTGAATAGTAATAATTTATTTATGTCATAACGCATCTTAGAAATGTGGCATTTATTTATCTGAGCCGAGAGTCGATATAGACTAATTTTGGTATGAGATAAGGATTTTTATTAATTAATTCGGATGTTGATTTTGAGTCCACGGTTGAGTCCGGATGGGCCAAGATAGTCGGAAAAGTGTACCCAGGGGTAGTAAATGGGTAACGGGGGATTTTTAGGCATAAGCGGGCCTACACGGGGCTATTGAGCTTGGTTCATTAGGCTAAAAATGGAATTTAGCTTTAATACCTAATTGGAAGAAAAGGGAAACGACATAAAACACAAATCTAAATCCTATGTTTTGAGAGAAAACTATAGGGAGCAGTTAGAGTGCATTAGGGACCCTTTTGGAGACAAGACTAGGGACGAATTTGGGGAATTCATCATAAACCTTGCGAATCTCACACTCGGATTAGAACCTAAGAAACCATAAGGCAAGTGCTTAACTTACTATAGCATTTATTGATGTTTTCAATTCATATTTGAGTGATGTGGAAATAAAAAAAATCGTTTTGGGTATAAACGGGTACAAAAATGGGGTTTTGTAATTGGAAAACCAAAAGGAGAATTGGTGTAGGAATTTATCATGTTACATGATTCTGAGTATATAGTTAACTTTCATTGATGAACGAAATTAGGATAAATGGATGAAATGGTACTAAACAAAGAAAGCCCAAAAATTTCCCAATTTTTGAATAAGTAGAGATTTATGGGAATTAAGTCATGTTTGAGGTTTTAGTGGAGGTCCTAATCATGTTACCTTGTGTTAAAATTGCTGTCTACGTTTGGGTTGAACCATAAAAGAGGTTGGAGTTAGGAGAAATTCATTAATGGCTGAAACAGTGTTGGAGAAGACTAAGACCTGTTCGATCGATTGATCGATGGCTGGGATCGATCGATCGATGGTCCAGGATTTTTGACAGGTCGGCCAGTTTTGTTATATAAGATAAATTAATTTAAAATTCGATTCCCATACACTATTTAGTGAGAAATAAATAAAGAACATAATTTCCTAACAATTATAAGGGAAAGTAATTGGGATTTGGAGGGATTTATATGTGACACATGATGGTTGATTTTTTTGGGAAAAATATTCCAAAATAACTAAATACGGATCGAGTGGGCGAGTCCGGGTATATTGGTTGAGCAATGACAAGGTATTAAATTAATTAGGATTGAAAGATAATTAATTCGGAGTCGGGGATTTAGACTCGTGTATTATTTTATTCTCGGGCCATGAGAGCGAGTCCGAATATATTGGTTGGGTGGCACCAATAATAATTTAATTAATTAATGTTCAAATTAATTAATAATCAGAGTTGGACCATAAACTCGAGATGATAAGTATAGTCTAGTGTTACGGACTCAGTACACGGTAAAGCTGGGATATTTTATATTTATATATATACGGTCTGTGATAGTATATATATGGTGTGGGCATATAAATATCAATGATTAGATATTATTAATATATATACTCTAGTGAAATCGGAGGAGGCTGCGCGATGTGGGTGAATCCCCTAGCTTGAGTAGTAGGGTGAGTATATCCCCAAGTCATAGCGTCTGTTAGGGGCTCATCTCACTTTCAGGTAAGGAATATGACCGCCTCCATTATGTTTATGTTTTTGGACAAGTTAGTGAGCAATTCTGCCTTGGGGGTAACTAGGTTATGCGAGTACACCTAGTGTGATAGAACTTTAGAGAATACATCCGGTGAGTTATTACTCGGGAGGATAGGTTATATTTATATTCGACATATATGTGAATGTTGTAATATGGTTTTACGTATATAATGGGGTAAATAGTTATATACGGGTCATTAAACACATATAGTGAATTGTATTAATTATATATGGGTTATATTCACATTCAACATGCGTGATTGTTGTAAGATAACTGTACGTACATATACTGGGTGAATAATTAGATACGAGAAGTTTAAATACATGGAGAAAGTGTATTAATTATGTAATTAGTAAATGTTATATGGATTTCAAGGAAAGAAGATTAACTAAATTAAGGCGATAAGTAACTTCTAGGTCATACATTAAAATACTCGGGACTGAGTAGGGAGGTTGACAAGAGTTATATCAAGCATCTAGTTTCGGGGTAGAGGACTAGGTGGGATATAAAGAAGACGTCAGATGTCCACATTAGTTGAGGGGTGAGTCTATCCTCAAGGGACAGCGACACTAACTAAAATATGAAGCGCATTCATGCATATTTTGTTACTTCAAGTTAATCATTTCCTAAATGTTTTCAAAATTTTTTGGGTTCTAACCCTTGCTATAAAATATTTTCAAAACCTTTTAGGTGTCCAGCCACAGGGACGCCAAACTTGATTCATTCCAGGGATTCGCTGCTGCAGCATATATGGATGTTGCAGGATTTGGATAGGAGCCTCTATTCCTTCTATTCATAGTGTAGGGATATTCTATCAGATATCCGAGCATGTTGGTCACAGTTTTATTTAGTATTTATTTCAGATACTGGAGATCCATTATTATCTGTATTTACATTTGTGTTGGTTTTTAGCCGATGGTTATTCGACCAGTTTCTTATTTATATGTGATGGTTGGTTTGAGTTAGCATGTGATTGTTAATTATTTAATTCCGCATGAGTATTTATTTGAGTTAATGAAAGATAAAACATAGCACCAGTCTAATTTCACTTAGGTGGTTAGTAATTAAAAAGTTTCGACAAGGATACTAAGAATGAACCAACTGAGAAACCTGTTCTAATTTATTTTAGGACTGATCACCCGGGGTTTAATTAGGCGGGGTTTCACATTAACCAACTCTAATCATACTTAATGGTGTAATTTCTTAACCGTCAAATCAAACCGAATTCATTTATGACCATCAATGGGGTCAAATATATATGTGATTTGAGAGGCGCTTATAAAATTAATATGGGATTGATTTTACGTATGAAAATAAATCCTCAAGATGATTTATAAGTAAAGAATTATATTTCAAGCAATTCAATTTTAGATTTCTCTTCAATAAGGTTAAATGTTTCAAGTCAGAATTAATTCATCCCTAAACCCAATTAATTCATTAGGAAAACATGATTAAGACATCAATACTAAATATTTTTCTAAATCAAAGAATAAACTACATAACCTGAATTATAAACAAATTACAGATTATATGTGATAAAGAAAGAGAATTCTTGCCTGAGTGTATGAATGATGAATGTCTTCTTTCAAGACCCTCTTTAAGTTCCCCAAAGGTCTAAGGTTGCTATGGTATTTTTCGTTCGTCAAAATTATATGATTAATGAGGTCTAACTCTCCTAACTAATCGTTAAATCCATAGGTATCTATTAGGCCTAATTTTACCTCCAAATGAACCCGAAATACTATCCAAACTAAAATAAAAACTAACCCAAAGGTATACTTACGTCCTGGGCCCAATTTAAAATAATAAAAGTATATATTTGGGCTTCCGTATCACTCTATAGTCCGCTCCAAATGGTAGGACCTCATAACTTAAGGTAGGAACTCACAAAATTAAACATATATTATTTATCTAATATGTAACCACATATAGTCCAAACTTAATTAATTATACCAATTAATTAAATATCACATATAGTACAAATAAATCACGTAACATGAAAATTTAATCATCATATAAATGTGATATTTATAATTACCAATTTACTCATGTAATACTTAATTCTTATTTATTAATTCATTCTCATAATTGTTAAATAGATGAATAATTACCAAAATATTTAAAATATGTTGTGTATTACACATATGCAAATGATGATGTTCAAAATCTTTTGTTGAGTTGATACTGTGACACCCCGCTTAATAAAATACTTGACAATCACTCCTGTACAAAATTAAAACATGAGTCGCATATGGATCATTCTTAGCATCACTGTCGAAAACTAAATTAATTACTAATAACCTATTAGGCTGATGTCAAAATTTTATTTAACTAATCTTTTTAAACAAACTACACAATTAAAACATTCCCAATGTTTATATAAATAGAACTGGAAAGAGATAAAATAGCCGAGCACTCGGTTCAAATATAATACAACCAAATCGAATGCCTCACAGAAAGGCGGTGGAAGAATAAATAAATACAATTGGGCTTTTGGCCCGAAAGTTAGTACAATGTTTCCTATCTAGATCACAAGAATGGAAGCGTTTAAACTAAACCTGCATGCATCCACAGCTGTTGCAGCAGACGTCTGACTCGAAAGGATCATCATCCAGGCGTCCCTGTGTCTGGAGACCTATATATATATATATATATATATATAAATATATATATATATATAGAAAGAGAGGAAAAAATATAGAAACGGGTCAGAGCCCCAGTTGTGAAAATATTTAGCAAGTGCATAAATGCGTTATTTTTAAAATATGTTTTATCTCATATTTAAATTTGTATCGCACTCCCATGAGATACCCCTCACCTCTCTTCTAATAGTGCACACCTAGTGCATCCCTTTAAACAACCTAGTCAATCTACGCTGCCTAACTAATCTGTCACCCCCAAACTCTAGAAATCCTAAGTAAACCAAGTAATAAGGGCTAAACTTCTCCTTAATCTCAACACTATGCCATATTCGTGCATGGGGTGTCTCGCAAAGAGAAATCCAAACAAGGAACCCCCATATACACTACTACTTCGCAAGGTCTATCGTCGAGATCCATTACACCCCAAGTACACAACACACACACACACGCACATATATACTCATATAAGAAAAAACCCAAAACTAGAGCACTAAGGGTTAAACTTCTCCCCAATATCAACACTAGGCCATGTTCGTGTGTGGGATGTCTCGCAAAAAGAAATCCAAACAATGAGCCCCCCCCCCCCCCCCCCCAATACACTACTTGGCAAGGTCGATCGTCGAGATCCATTAGACCCTTAGTACTCAAATTATATATATATATATATATATATATATATATATATATATATATATATATATATATATATATATATACTCATATAAATAAATATACATCACATACTCATATTTATTTTTCATGCTCATTTTTATATACCTATCACATTTTAAGTTCGGTAAAATCTCCCGGAATGAGAATTCATTTCATATTCAATTTATCACTTTACTCTAATAGAGATATGATATCTTGTACTCATACACAAGTAGTGTACGATACACACGAGTACAATAACCATCCCAACGAGCTATAACTCGAGGATGCGGTCTCTCAATATTACCATCTTCCGGGGCATGACTCACATACCATCATGGGGACCAATGGTCAGACTAAATATCACCGACATCGTGGTAAAAAATAAATCACAATATATGGGAAGCGGTCATAGTTCCTCCCCGAAAGTGAGACGAAACATACCCACCACGTCTCACCCCTAATAAAAATCACACAATATAAAAATGGACACTATGACATGGGGACTATACACTCCCTGCTCCTCAAGCCAGGGGCCTCACCCACATCGCGCAACTTCCCATGATAGCATTAGAGGGGTATTCTTCACACACACACACACACATTTATAAATATATATATATATATACCATCCACACATAGATATATATACATATACGTATCATATAATATATATACTTTAATCACATAGTATATATATATATTCCACATTATTCCTCAAAGATACAAATAAATGGCAATAGTTGCCAAACACACATAACGATGACCAATAATCCCAATGGTTCTCATAAATAATAATATTCGAGTATTCGTACACTCATGATACTAAACCCAAAAGTATTCCCTCACTTGATAAATAACTTGTACCTTATTCACACTTAAGGATTTATATAATTTTCTCCAACTATACCAATTCACACTAAGTAAATACGCATTTTCCCAAATTCATCCTAGTAGTCTCGCAAGATATAGTCAACCATATATCCGATATAATTATGTTTTTCACTCACACAATTATATAGGCCTAAATGCCCAGTAAAATTATCCCAAGAAATATTTGTCACCAAACAACCTTAATTTAAATAGGTCGTGGATTCCACTTTCACGAACCCAAGGACTACATTATGTCCAAATAATAATTTAGAGGCCCCCACTCTAGTTTTGGGAAATCCCAACTCCTTAATTCCTCAATTTATTTATTTTCGTCCAAACCATCCCTTTTGCGACACACATTTTTACACTTCTCCAAATCCCAATTGTAATTCCCTTTAATCATTAGGAATACATTCCCCTAGGTGAATATTTATTTCCTCGAATAAATAAGACAAAAAGAATAAAAGTGAGAATTTATCCCATTTAAATTAACTAAGCCGAAATTTCCAAAATTCCTGCTCAATCGATCGATCGACCCTTGGTCGTCGATCGATCGATCATGCTGGGAAACTTCTTCTCCGGCCCTTAGATCTTTATAGCTCTTTCTCCACCAACATCTAACTACACCCAACTAAATATACACAAAGAAAATGGGTTCTAAACATCCTAAAACCCATAATCAACGATTAATTTATATAATTTTCTAAGTTTCTCCAATTTCATAATTTTCGGGATTTACCCGTTAAACTTTCGAAAAGCCCGTTGAACCCACGAAAATCGAACCCAAAATCTTTAGGGTATGTTGTTACCAATTATGATACGAGATTTATGCTCAAAATTAAATAAAGCAAGTAAACACTTGCCTGTAGGATAAAATCCGACGAACCCGAGTCGAATCCCGCAGAGTTTTGCTCGGAAATCCTTTTTCTCTCCTCTTTTCTCCTCGTCCTTTTTTCTCTTCTTCTTTTCTCTCTTTTTATTTATTTCTCCCACTCTCCCGTGTATTATATAGGAGAAAATAAGTGTTTATCCCTTTTAAATCCAAAAATGACTCGTTTACTCAATTGCGAGTCCCTATTAAACCAAAAATTCTCGAAACTCAATTACGACCCCCGAATACTCTATTCTGACTATCTCGGCCATTCCGAGACTAACTGCGCACTCGAAATCTCCATCTGAGGTACTTGACCACAAATCACTAATTTAACCCAATACATCTCAATGTGGGTTTTCCAATTAAAATATTGTCCTCTGTCGCTTCTCCCAGCTGCGACGTATAATTAAAATACTCTGACTTATTTACTTACTCCCAAAAGTAAATATAACACCCATCGAGAATCGTCTAATCCTTGAAAACGCCAAAATTTACTATTCACAATAATTTCTTAAATTCCCAAATTACACTTAATCATGGAATTTAATTTCCCATAAAAGTGCGGGGTATTACAGATACTTATTCACATTTAGCTAAATTGTTTTGCATTTTCTAGCATCAACACTAACAACAAGCATGTGTGATAGAAGAAGATATGCTTTAATCTTGAGAGAAAGATAACCATTACAAAGGATGCCAATAAAATCCTGCGAGCCAAATTAATTCGAGAACTCTAACTTCCTAAATCTCTATCCAATGTTATCCTTGTTCCAAATCTCAACAAAAATTGGAGAAATGCATCTGTTTCACATCCCTCAACAAAATCTGTCTTAAGGATTACTATCCCCTACCAAGGATATATACCATAGTCGATTCAACGGTCAGTTATTAGTTGTTATGTTTCATGGAAGCATACACTGGTTATAATTAAATAAAGATGGGAATCACAAATTAGGAGAAAACTTCTTTGATCACAAATAAGGTAAATGTTTGCAACAAGGTAATCTCCTTTGTCCTTAGTAATTAAAGAGCTATCTATTAGAGGGTAATTAATTATAAGTTTTAATACTTTATTAGCACATTTTATGTGGATGACATGATTGTCAAATGCTTAATGGAATTAGACCATGTTCGTACCTCCAAGAGAAGTTCAACATTCTCCAAAGGAACATGATGAGAGTCCTTTATCTCCCACCCAAATTTTAAGATCACATCCTCATGAGATTATTTCATCAACCACTCCAAACCTATTATCATTATAGATATTTAACTTTGAATTTATTCCCCTATTGCTTGTGTTTATATTTTGTCCCATTATGGAATTATGGTATTGCTATAAAAATATATATTAGTGGATACCCACTTATATCCCACATTTATGAAGGGATATTTTCTGATGCCTTATACTGATTTATAAATATGTGTGATACCTTATGAGTAATGTGATACCAATTGAATGAAAGGTTTCTCTCTCCCTATAAATTCTCTCTATTTTTTATTTCACAAATCTTTATTAGAACGAATCCTTTCATATATTTTATTAACTTCTTCCACCAATCCCAATCTTGATTATCACGTATTTAATGGATGTTTGTCATCCATCGACTTTGGTGTTTCAAAAATCAGAACAAAAAACTCTTATTGATGCTTTGTTAGAGATGAAAATTTGAAGAGATATATTATAACTAATTAAATAATTATTAGATTCCCCATAAATAACGCTATATTCACATACGCAATACAATTAATAACACATTATATGCACATAATTATAGGATGTTGCGTCACTCATGCACATACACAGAACTTATCCTCATCATCAACATTTGATTGCACTAATTAAATAAAGGTTTATACTTTTTAAAACTACATAAAAATATTTTCTCTTGATATTCTAGTTTAAACATCATCTTAAATTGTATTATAAGTGCATAAAAATTATCCACAAATTTATTAAGACCCTAAGCCCCATCCTTTTGTTGCCCAAAACACCACTGACAGTGTGATCTCATTCGACCAATATCTTAAGGTTGTTTGTACGACATAACCTTTCTTCTCCGAATAAGATAGGTGTAGAAGAATTCTTCATCCACAAAACTGAAACAACCTTAATTAACCCAATACACAAATCTCAGGCTTTAAAACCTAAAATTTTCCATTCTCTTTCAAATTTGAGTTACATAAATAAAATACCAACATGTATTAACAACCTCTAATCAGAATTAAAGGTGTAATTCATCAAAACCTGAAATAAAACCTGATTCATCTATCACTATTAGTTGAGTCAAATATATATACGATTTCAGATGGACATATAAAATTAACTCGGGGATTCATCTTACATACGAAAATAAATCCTAAGGACGAGTGATAATGAAAGAATAGTATTCCAAAATAATTCACCTTGAGATTTCTCTTGGAAAAGATTAAGTTTTTCAATTCATAACTAATTCATCCCTAATCCCAATTAATTCTTTATGAAAACATAATTAAGACATCGAATCACAATCTAAACATTCTTTTAAATCCTAGAATAAACTACCTAACATGAATTATAAAAAAGTTACATATTATATATGTAATATATCATTTATCATTAAAAATTTACTGAGGGAATACCTAATTCCAATTTATTAATTCATTGTCATAATTAATAAATAAATACCAAAAGTTTCAAAATATACAATGTATTATACATATTCAAATGATGGTGTTCATAATCTTTCATCGAGTTCAACTTATTCACTCATAACTAAGGTGATATGAATTTTCTAGAATTAAAATTAACAATAGGCATGTGCGATATAAGAAGATACTCTTTGATCCTTAGAGAACGAAATCCACTATAGAGGATGCCAATAAAATCCTACAAGCCAAATTCATTCAAGAAGTCTAGTTTTCTAAATTTATGTCTAATGTTATGCTTGCTCCAAATCCCAACAAAAATTAAAGAATGTGCGATTATTTTACAACCGTTAACCAAATCTCTCTTTAAGGATTGTAATCCCTTACGAAGGATATATACCCAATCGACTCAGTAGTTGGGTATTTGTTATTGTGTTTAATGGAAGGATACTCCGGTTATAATTAAATAAATATTGCACCCTCAAATGATAAGAAAACTTCTTTGATTGGAAACAAGGTAAACTATTTCTACTTGTTATCCCATTTGGCCTCAAGAAAGAGCTACCTATTTGAGGGTAATTAATTATATGTTTTAAGACCTGATTGGCATATTCTGTGTGGATGGCATGCTTGTGAAATGCTTAAAGGTGTTTAACCATATATGTTAGAAAGTCGGGCCTTATATGGAATGTTCATATCTTAGCACAAATGAATTTTATGTTGTTTTAATTTAGTGAACATGCAACAAGTTGTGAGGACAAATTCCAAACCGACTAAGCAGAGACGAAATTGGTGGAAAACATTCCGTTGGGGCAAAACCTTTAATTTACACACTATCTAAGAATTTGATAGACATAAGATGACTTACAAACTTCTTATAGAGCCACTAAGTATAACGATGAGATGTTTTCAAATCTTCAACATATACTACACAGTCCAGCACCATCCACAACAAGCATCTATTGGCTCAGTATCCAACGATTAGTCTCAGGAATATTTAATTAATTTATTCTTTAGTAGTAGAGCCTCGACTCTACGATTCAACAGTAAAGAAAATCTCTACAAGGGTTCTTGAACATGGAATTTTTTCTTCTTGATTTGGAAATGTGATCCTAAAATATCCAAGGAATTTTGATGAAAAAGTTATAGAGTTTTATCACACAAAGAACTTTAAAAAGGATTCTTGAAAAGTCTAAAGTTGGTTATTTAAAACATTGATCCTACATATCTATTTGTATAGAAAGTTCTTGTAAGAGATATGGATTTAACATTGGGAAAGATGAGTTTTAAAAAATAAAAACATCCTTACTCGTTTGAACAAACTAGCACCTCGTTCGAACAATGTTACTCATCTTGTTTAATTGCATTTCCCATGAAACATCAATTGACATTTTAGATCATGCCAAAAAGAACTCGATTGAACGACAACCTCAGTATCATTTGAACGATATCGAATGAAACTTCGGATGACATTCCAGAACTAAGAAAAAAGGGACATTCCAGATTTCATTTGAAAGAAGGAACATTGTTCTAACGACACAACGCAACTCATTCGAATGGCATATCAAATCTCATTCTAATGACCTAGCGAGTTTTTCAAAAAAACATAAAAAATTAATTTAAAAACATTTTGAAAACATTTAAACGCAAACTCTTTTTAAATAAAATAACCCCTTGATATTTAAAGACTAAACCAAACCACTTCCAAACTCTTTTGAATGTTGTTGTGACGAACAATACTTAATCTTTCAAAATTCATCAGCTTCTTCTCTTCAAATAGTGGAAGTAGTCATGAAGGTGCAACAGGGTGTAAATATAAGCCAATTTAAAAGAAAAGTAAGGAATTATAAAACTTTCTCTTACAAATCTCCTCCTTTGGCTATTCCGGTACAAAACACAAATTGACCCCTAAGACTGATATACTTAATTGCCTCCCAAATCAAGAAACACAACTGCATAAATGTATAAGTCTTCAACTGGAAAGTCAACATCTTGTGCGGCCAATAAAAGAATCATCAAGGCAGAATGACCTACACACATGAGACAAAAGAAATACCATGACGTGTATGAGTTTAAAAATAAATAAACTAACCCTCAATTTGTTCTCCCCCGTTTTGTCTATAAAAGACAAAGAGTAAGATACTAATCATTAAAGCGTTAGCATTACCTGAAGAAGAAAAAATTTAATCACAAAGATAATTATTAAAGTACATGCGATGAAGTCTTAAAATCCATACCAACTATTTTTGAAATTCTCAATTTTTTCAAGTATAAAAACAAGGTATATAAAAAAAATACAAATACAACACACTGTGGAATAACAATAAAATATTCGAATTGTGAAAGAGGAATGAAATTTTGTGAACATTATCTATGGGTAAATCAACAAAGGCATTCATAATATAGGTGCATGAAGTCATGAGATACTTCTAAAGAAATAACTCAATTTCAACCTTAGGTGTAAAAATGTTGAACAACAATAAAACTGACTCGACTTATGCAACATGCCATTAATTTAAATGATTCTAAAATCAACAATGTCAAACTATTTAGTTATTTTTAAGAGAGTCCGTTGTGAAAATCCATTGATCTTCTACTTTATAACACCCTCAAAATCTCACATATATAAGAATTCACACTCAATTTTTGAAGATATTATAATGCTCATATGTACGAAGTATCAATGTAAGAAAATTAGCCTTGGCACTTCTGTTTTTGTACTCTGTTAATCTTTTAGGATCTTTTTATAAATGGTGTTTTTTAATGGAATGTGTATTTTTCTCTTTCACAGCCCCCTTCCATTGCTTAATACATAATAAAAAATTTCGGAAAATGAAATTCGGGCAATGGTGCTTATAACCACATCATATCTCTATTTACGTTTCGTTCATTGTTAAGCACGATTGAGATAAGAATACCGTATTCGACATACGATAAGTAAGAACAATGTTCAAAAAGTCCTTCCATGTGTGTAATATAGGTGATAAGGAGTCTAGCATGAAGAAAGCAATTATCAATGATCAACGAAATACTATCCACACATTATTAAGAACAATAAAGAAATGAAGCCATGTCTCAAAATACCATGAAAAGGCACAAGAATGGATGGAATGTAATAGTGATCCAACTATCTTAATTGTACATCCATATATGGTGAATAATGAAAATACAATTTTTTTTGTTTTTTTAATTTTTTTTTCAAAAATAAAATCTTTTTGGAATTTTTCAAACTTTTTCTCAAAAATAAAAAATTGTTTTTGGATTTTTCAAAAAATGTGAAAAAGAAAAATGATGTATAAGCATAAGACTACAATAGAAATACAATATAGTAATGGGGATAAGAGATATATGCATGAAATTGACCCTATACTATATTGAGAGATATATGCATGAAAATCACCCTATACTAGATAAAGTGCCTAAACTCAATCAACGGTAAAGATACCCAAAGATTTCCCAAGATTCTTAAATCTAAGTGAATCTAAAGTTTCATAAAAATATCGGCTAATTGATGTTCGGTGAAAACAAAGCTCAAGGACAAAACTTCCTCGTCAATAAGATCATGAGTAAAATGCCCGCATATCCTAATGTGCTTTGTGTAGGAATGTTGGACCGAATTACCGGATATATGAATTGCACTCCTATTATTGCAAGAAATAGTCATTGTGACATGGGATATCCCATAATCTTCCAACATTTGCTTCATCAATAAGAGTTGTGCGCAATAACTCCCAACGGCTATGTACTTGGCCTCCGCTGTGGATAAAGAATTGGAGTTTTATTTCTTGCTCATCCAAGATATAAGATCACTCCCAAAGTAAAAATACTCGCCTAAGGTGCTCCTACAATCATCAATATCCCTAGACCAATCGACATCTGAATAGGAAGACAAATGTTTATTAGTATGAAATGAATACCAATAGCGTAGGAAATAGTGCCATTGATGTATTTAATGATACGTTTTAATGCAAGCAAGTGAGACTCTTTATGGGATGTTGGGTAATGCGCACAAACTTCAACATTAAAGGCAATGTTTAGATGACTAGGTATCAAGTAGAAAATATTACCTATCATGATCCTATAAATAGTTTGCTTTAAGTCCTTGCCGAAAGTGTCATTGCTAATATTAGTCGATGTACTAATAGGAGTGTGCGAGTGCTTAGCAAAGTGTAAACCAAATTTATTAACTAGGTTCCTAGCATAATTGTATTGAGATATGAATATACCATCCTCTAGTTGACGCACCTGGAGACTAAAGAAGAATGTAATCTCACTAACCATGCTCATCTTAAACTCGCTCTTTATCCACACCTCAAAAGTGTGAGCATGTTTGACCCTGTCTAGAGCACATGGATATAAATACTATGTTGTCCACATAAACTTGGGCAAACAATATAGCACCACTATATCTCCTCATAAATAACATCTTATCCATTCCCCCTCTCTTAGAATCCACTAGCTAAGAGATAAAAAGTAATCCTATCATCCTAAGCACGAGGTGATTGCCTCAACCCATATAAGGCCTTATTAAGATAAAAGATGTGTCCCGAGTGCTTTGGGTCTTCGAACTACTTTATTTGTTCCAAGTAAGATCCTATAGAATGTCTTTAAGGAAGGCACACTTGACATCAATTTGATATAAATTGACCCGTAGATGACATGTTATGGTGATTAGTAAGTGAGAAGACTCAATCCTAACAATTATAGTGAATGTCACATCAAAGTTTACACCCTCAATTTGTGTGTAGCCTTGAGTGACCAACCTAGCCTTATTTCGAACAATGGTACCATTCTCATCCATCTTCTTCTTGTAGATCAAATTAGTACCAGTCACATTAGTCTTGGTAGGTCGGGGGATTAACTCCCAGATATCGTTTTCACAAAACTTAAGCTACTCATCTCGTATAGAGGATATCCAAAGATCGTCCTTGAGTGATTTTTTCACATTCTTGGGTTTGACTAAGGAGTTGTAGAAAAAGTACCTAACCACATTCTGAAGTTGAGCGCTAGTCTTGACACCTAGTGTGTGATCACCAAGTATAGTATAAGGGTCATGACTATTTTAAACCTAAGAGGGTGGATACTCTAAATTAAGAGCGAGGTCCACTGGGGTAGTAAGAGGAACGATGGGATCATCACCAGGGGTGCATTATCCTCACACTCTGGGTTACGGTCAGTATATGTCGATGGCTAATCGTCTCTAATCGTAACATTTATTGACTCCATAACCTTAGATCATGCTAGATCAAACACCCTATAATCTCTACTTAATGACGAATAACTTAAAAATATCTCCTCATCATTTCGGGAGTTAAACTTTCTTAAGAGATCTCTATCTCTCGAGATGTAGAAAGTACTACAAAAGATAAGGAAATACGATAGGTTGGGTTTCTTTATTGTCCACAACTCATATGGCACGTGTAACGTTTATGGATGATGATATACCTAATTCATTGTATGGTATATGGTATTAACCACCTCTGCCCAAAAATATCTAGGCCCGTTTGTCCTAAAAAGTAACTATTTATCCATTTCTTGTATCATCCGATTCTTCCTCTCAACTATCGCATTTTGTTGAGGAGTAAGAATAATCGAAAACTCATGTTTGATACCCACTCCATCATAATATTTATTCCCTATAACTTCTTTAAATTCATTGCCATTGTCATTATGCATCAAAATAATAATGACACTGTGTCGATTTTGTAGGACACGACACTTGGTTGTGAGGAACTCAATCCCATCGAACTTTTCTCTAAGAAACCCCACAATTGAGTATCTCAAAAGTCATCAACCATCATGATAATGTATCTTTTATAACTATGCTCTCCGTATGAGTAGGACCCATAAGATCCATATGTATCAACTCCAACACCCGATAAGTAGTAATGGTGTTCAACTATCTATGGGGACTTCGAATTTGTTTTCTGTGTTATCAAGTACCATAAACCAAGGAATTTAGTTTTACAGGTTATGGTTAGCCATAAACTAAGTCCTTCTTCACTAATTTCTTAGTATCTCTAAAGTTCACATGACGTAGTCGTTAATTCCAAAGGTCTATAGAGGATACTGTGGCATTATTTCACACAAAGGAGGATTTAGGAATAATCCGATAGAAATTATTGTTGGTCCTCACTCCTTGAAGTAATAGTTCATCAAATGGATCATATAACTTGAACGGGTCGAACATTATCGTAAAGTTTGAATAGAAAATTTATCTTATACTAATCAAGTTCTCTTCTAATCCTTCGATATAAGACACATTGTCTACTTTAGGAAATTCGAGTATCTTAACAAAAGCATGTCCTGAAATACTAGTCCTACTCCCATCTTCAAATGTGACTTTCCCTTCCTTCCGATCCACAAGGTCAGTAAAATATGACTTTTCACCAGTCATTTGCCTAGAGCAACCACTATCAAAGTACAATTAAAAAGTATTTTGAACCTTGAGAGCAATGTGAACAACAAGGGCATTGTCATCTTGCTTAGGCAACAAAGTGGAGGTAACCATTTATTTGCCCTTATCACTATTGTCTCAAGTCGTAACGTTGGGAGCGTTCTAAAAAGTAATAGAGAACTTTTAATATTATTCCATTAAGATTTTAGGAGTGGTGACTAGGAACTCAACTTTCTTTTTAAGACTAGCAAAGTCCTTACAGCAATGCAAGGAAGTATGTGTTTATTTAGTCTCCCTAACTTGTTAAAAAATTCCTTAAGGTGACCTCTTCTTTTGCAATAAGTTCAAACATAGACTTTTTTAGGTCTAACTTGGTTTTCCGGTTTAGGTTGAACTTTATTTTGTGGTATAGGTGAAGGTCCATAAGGATCTACCAGAAATATAGGAGTCTATTCTAATGCGGCATGGGACATGGATGCACTCTCATAACCTATTCCTTACCTCTCCCTAGAACCTAAAGACGGACCATTGAAAATATTACCTATCTTCTTCAATGTATCCTTTATAGTGTCCTTGACCTCCTAGGAACATTAGAGATATTTTTCGAGTTAGGATACAAGGGCTTCAAGTTTCTTGTGAGTCTTCAAAGAACTTGAAGATCCCTCGTAAGATTAGCCACCTTATTGTCCAAGTCCTCATCTTTCCTTTTTATAAAAATGACCCTCTCTCCCAAATACATTCTCACTGAGGACATGCTCTTTCTTGACTCTCTCAACTCCTTCTCTGAATGTAAAACCCTAAGCGCTAAACTTTTATTTTTATATTTTCTTTTAAAGGACTCAGAGAAAATCTCAGCGTAAGTGCGTTAAAGGTGACTCTCTCTCTAACTCAAAATGACATTTCGCTCACTCTCTCTGGAATGACTAGGCTCATTTTCGAGGTTATCATGTTTAAAAAGTTCCTCATCAGCACGAGTTTTAATCGATGTACTAACATGACTGGCCATGAATGAGGTGGAGTTACGTCCATACGATGATTCATCCTCAAAATCCATCGACTCAACATCGCTATCACTAAGGGTGGCATTGAAGTAAAATTTACCCTTACCCTGTCTCTTTAACCACCTAGAACACTTGTGGTCTTTTTGAGCCTTACCCTTGCACTCATGGAATATTTCCTCATCTCTCTTAGGGTACTCTCCTCAAATTTTTTCAAAACTTTTCTTGCCTGACTTAGACATTTTGTCTTTCTCAAAACTTTTATATTTTTGGAAGTATTTTATTTTCCAACGGTAGAATTGTTTTAAATTTTTTTTCAACAAGGGCAATATCATCTAAGTCAAAAGTCATAATTTCCTTCAGAAGACACCTCATCTTTCTTTTTAGCTTCGACTTTTTAGGAAATACCTTTTTCTTTTGGCTTAATAGTTTTAAGGAGCATGTCGACCTCTTTAGTTCGAAGGTCTCCTATGAGTTCATCTCACATAAGCTACGTAAAATTCCCAATGAATTAAGGACAGTAACCTCAGGGATACATAGGGATCGAAGGGATCTCAGAATCTTTTTCACGACTCTCGCCTCGGTAATTCTCTCATCTAAATTAAAACTAAAGTTAACAATATTAGACAATCGTGCATAAAATTCATCAATTGACTTACTCTCTATCAAAGTAATTTTTTCAAATTATGTGGTGAGATTTTTAAACTTAGAAGATTTCACATCATTGGTACCCTCGTGAGTGAGTTGAAGAATATCCCACACTTTATTATACATGGTGCACGTCATGATGCATCCGAACTCCTCAAGATGACGACATTAGAAATTACACTTTACCCACGTGAGTAAAAATTAATTCATTTTAGTTTATCCACCATACAAGTGGTGATGCATTTAGGACTTATGACATCTCCATTACTCACCGTGGGTGGTGTCCATCCTCTTTCACAAATAATCAAGGCACGCTCGTTAATTTCCCTTTATTTTCAATAAGCATAATTAGACCCATTAGAAATAGGTATCCTATTATACAAATTTTCCATAAAAATGAAATTTAAAGATCACTTAAAAATTTAATGTAACTCACAGTGATTGAAATTTGAGAAAGCAAGGGCTTTAATGGAATGTTCGTATCTTAGGTCGAAAGCACAAATTCACTTTTGAGATAATTTTATCTTGGTTTAATTTAGTGAACACGCAACAAAATTAAGAAGCCAAATTCCAAACCAAAAAAGGAGAAGAAAAATTTTGTGATAAAAATACCTTTCGGGACAAACCTTTAATTTTAGTACTATCAAAGAATTTGAGAGATACAAGATGACTTGCAAACTACTTGGACATCCACTAAGTATAATGCAGAGATGTATTAAAATCTTCAACGGATAAAACATAGTTCAACTCCATTCACAATAAGACACTTTTGTCTCGGTATCCACCGATCAACCTTAGGAATCTTCAATTCCTTTCTTCTTCAATCATAGATCCTCAAATCGACAATTCAGTAATAGAGAAAATCTCTACAAGGGTTCTTGAACTTGGAATTTATTCTTCTTGATTTTGAAAAGTGATCCTAAAAATCAAAGGGGTTTGAATGAAAAAGGTATAAAATTGGTCATAAAGAGAACTCTAAAAAATCTTCTTGAAAAAAATGTAAAATGGGTTATTTAAAACTCTAACCCCACATATCTATTTATGGGAAAAGTTATTGCAAAGAAATAGGGGTTATATATTTGGAAATATGTTTTTTAAAAAATAAAATCACACATGCTCTTTCAAATGACGTGGTATCTCATTCAAATGATTTGCCCCATGTCGTACGATCGCGTTTCCAATATAATCTTGAACAACATTCTAGAGCATGCAAAAAATGCGTCGCTTCAAATCTCATCCGGACTTGGGAAAATCGTTCTAACGACGTGCCCAATTTCATGTAAACGACATCTAATGAAACATCAAACGATATTATAGAACGGACCAAGAGGTGACATTCAATATTTCATTCAAAGAAGGAACGGCGTTCGAATGATACCGCACAACTCATTCGAACGACATATCAAATCTCATTCTAATGACCTAATGAGTTTTTCAAAAAATCTGTAAAAATATTTTGAAATATTTTGAAAACTTTTATAAGCAAACTCTTTAAAAAATGGATATTTAAAGTCTTTAGCAAACTACTTCATAACTTAGTTGAATGTTGATGTGATGAACGATCTTGAATCCTTTAAAAATCATTAACTTCTTCTCTTCGAATATGCGGAAGTAGTCATGAAAGTGCATTTGGGTGTAATGGGATAAGACAAATAAAAATGCGAAATTATAAAACTTTCTCTTATAGTCTGTCACCTCAAAAAGAAGTTTAGCATTCTCCCAAGGAACATGATAAGAGTCATTTATCTCCTAATACAATTTAAAGATCAGATCCTCATGAGATTACTTTATCTACTATTTCCACACCCGTTATAATTGTAATTATTTAAGTTTGAATTTATGCCGCTATTGCATGGGTTCATATTTGGTCCAACTATGGAAATACCGTATGGAAATAAAAATATATATTAGTGGATACCCGCTTGTATCTCACATTTATAGAGGAATCATTTTGGATGACTTACACTAATATATGAGTATGTGTGATACCCTTTGAATAATGTTATACGAATGGAGTGAAAAGTTTCTCTCACCCTCTAAATTTTCTCTTTGTCTTTTATTTCACAACACGTTATTAGCACGATTGATTTCATATATTTTATTCACTTATTGCCACCTATCCTAACATAATTATCTTCATTGTCATGTATTTGGTGGATGTTTGTCATATATCGAATTTGGTGTTTCAAAAATCAATGGAAAAAATTCTTATTGGTGCTTTATTAGTGATGAAAATTTGAAGGGATATATTAAAACTAATAGAATAATTATTATATTACCCATAAGTATTGGTATGTTCACATAATCAATATAATATGTAACACAATATATGTACACAACTATCTCACACACATACCCAAAAATTATCCTAATCCCCAACATTTGATTGTAGTGATTAAATATGGTTTATACTTTCTAAAACTACATTAAAATATTTTCTCGTGATATTCATGTTTATACATCATCTTAAAATGTATTATAAGTTCATAACTATTATCGACGAATTTATTAATATCACAAAACCCATCCTTTGTTTCCCCAAACACCACCGATAGCATGATATCATTCAAACGATATCTCAGGGTCATTTGAACGTCATAACCTTTCTTGTTCGAACAAGATAAGTGCAAAGGCCTTTCTCCCCCTAAACTGAAATAACTTTCGTGAACTTAAAACTCAAATTTAAAGCTTTAAAACATTAGATGCTCCATTCACTTTCAAATATAAGTTAAATAAATGTCTTACTAACATGTTTTAACCAACTCTAATTACAATTAATGGAGTAATTAAGCAAAACCTCAAATCAAACCTAATTAATCTATCACCATTAATTGAGTAAAAAATATATGAGATTTCCGTTGCACACATAAAGTTAATAGGGGGATTCATATTAAATATGAAAAAAGCCAAAGGGACGAGTTATAATCAAGGAATCATATTCCAAAACATTCCAATTTACGATTTCTCTTAAAAAGTTTAAGTCTTTCATGTCAGAATTAATCCATCCCTAATCCAAATTAAATCATTAAGAAGACATGATTAAGACATCAAATTACAATCCTAATTTTTTTTCTAAATCACATAATAAAATATTTAACATGAATTTTATACAAGTCAAAGTTATATATGTAATAAGACAAGAGATTTCTTGCGTGAGTGTCCTTGTTCATCTTCTCTCAAAATCCTCATTAAGTTCCCCAAAGCTTTAAGGCTTCTACAATTTATTTCTCTTATGTAAATTATGAGATTAATGCCTTCTAACTCCTTTAAGTAACATTAAATCTATATGTCTTTATTAATTATAATTTTGAACATCCAAATAAGTCAAAATACTATCCAAACTAATATAAAAATTAATCCAGAGGTATACTTACCTACTCAACCCAGCTTAAAATAAAATAAAAAAACACATATTTGGGCTTTTGTATCACTCTACAGTCCGCTCCAAGCACTATTACCTCATAATTGACAGTAATACCTTGCAACATAAAATAAAATATACCCATATTTATATCATGTAATCACATATATTTCAAAGTTAATTAATTACACCGATTAATTAAATGTCGCACGCGGTATAAATAAATCACATAATAGGCAAATTTAATCTCATTTAAATGTGAGTTTACATGAAAGATCTACCTATTTGAGGGTAATTAATTGTATGTTTTATAACTTGAGAAGCACATTCTGCGTGGATGTCATGCTACTCAAATGCTTATAGGTGTTAAATCATGTATGCCACCTCAAAGGGAATGTAAGGATATAAATTTCCAATTGAGTACTTGAATTGTTTTGACTTAATTCCGTGAACAAAATTGTGTTTCTAATATGTCATAGGGAAAATTTATTTTGTCACGATCCCACTTGGTCCATGACGTATTGAAGAAATTGAAGACTTTAAGTAAAAGCTTCAAAGAAATAATCATGCCGAAGTTTAATTGGTACAAGTTTATTCATCTTCAAAGTTAATTGCATTCCAAGATCACAAAGGTACCAATGCGTATAATTAATGGTGCCCAGAATTGTTTTTATAAAAGATAAGGATGTAATTTTTATAAGGAAAATGTTTTTAAATGATTTTAAAAGTGTTTTAAATGGTTTACACTACGTTTTATTCTAATAAGCTCGAAATAGAGTTTGACTTAATTGAATCTCTATTGGAAGAGACTTTTTAAATAAAAAGTCAAAAAGTCAAACTGGCAGACGACGTTATTCAAACGACAAGCTCTCTCGTTCAAACAAGATGGCTATGTCGCGCGAACGACATGCCATTCTCGTTCGAGCGACACATTTTTTGAGGTGGTGATTATTTCGTATTTAAACCGTGGTTTCGTCAGAGTTTACTAGTGTGCATTCTGGAAAAACTGTTTATGATCTAGAAACCTGTTTGCACATTTTTTTCTTAGGTTTCAAAGCTAAAACACATCCTTAGAGTTTGCAAAGATCCGATTTATCATTCTTATATGTTTTTGTGATCTTGCTGCACCAAGAAGGTCTGTTCTACACATGAACAACAGGGTTTTGCGGTGAAGAAAAGAGAAGGATGTAATAACCCAGGTTTTTGAGCGACTATTTTATATTATTTTGCCTGAAGCGCTAATTTTATAAAATAGGGAAATTGGAATAAATATTATTTCTCGTGAGATTTAGGGTTAATATTTACCAAGTTTTGTCTATTTACCATTATGAGAAGGTAAATAACATTATATTGTGATATATTGCGTCGTTATATGTAAAACGACGGTTATGGCCCTTATTTAAATTGGAGAATAAGTAATGAAATAAAATGAAATTAGAAAACAAAACTAGTTCACGTTGTATTTAGAATAAGTAATGCCAAAATAGGGGGTGCAGTTGTTTTTAGAATAGTCGAGATAGTTGAAATAAGTGCCAAGTTGTATTTTTGAGTTTCGGGCACTTTTGGGGCGTTATGACTCAATTAAGTGGTTATGAGTCATTTTAATGGTGTATTAGAAATTAAAAGAGAGCATTTATGTTTTAAGACCCGTTTAAGTTCCCCCACCCCTTTATTTTCTTCATTCTTATCAAAGAATCCAAAGGAGAGAGAGAGAAGAGAGAGAGCTTGGGAGAATGGAGAAAAAGAGTGAAAATGAAAGATTGGAGCCGGAATCTGTTGCTACCGGAAGAGAATCCAAGACTACAACCTCGAGGCAAGTTTCTTACTTGCTAGATATTTATTTAATGTGATAATTTGCATGTATAGTTAGGTTTTTGGAGATTTAAACCCTAAATGGTTTTTTATTGATTTTGGTGATTAAACCCTTAAATCATAGTTTTTAATTTGATTTGAGGATAATAAATTAGTTAATATTTGTGTAGGAATCATTGGGTAGTAATTGTTGTTGTTGATGTTGGGAGAAATCAAAGATTTGGGATTTTTGTGATTTTAGGGTTTATACAACCCGTAGACCCAACTTGGGTTTTCTGCAGGACTGAATCGATTCGGCCCTAGGGGAGGGATACAGGACTGGGAAAATCAAATCGATTTGGCTATTTCAGAATGTCAAGTTTTGCTCATCGAATCGATTCGTCTTTTAGGTGAATCGATTCGGGTCCCCTGCTTTTGTGAGATTGTTCCTAGTTTGATTTTTAGCTCTTTTTCTTTTAGGTCCAAGGTTTAGGGACCTTCCTTTGAGAAGTAATGGGGAGTCCTAGAGGGATGTTTTGGGTGGGCTAATGTCCTAGGATATAGTGAGGATGATTAGGTTTACCCCGAGGACTAGTTTGTGTAGGTTAATAACCGTATGTTATAGGAAGTTAACCTAAGAATAAATTGGAGATAAATGAGAATGTGGAGACTTTGGGAGTCTATTGTTGAGGGAGTCTCACTTTGATGGTTTATGTAAATATATGAACTTTTGGAGGCTAGTTTGACGATATTAGCGCTTCGGGTCTTAGGTCATTAATAAAATATGACACTAAGAATAAGAAAGGCATATTCTAAAATATGGTACTAAATGAATAAGTACAAATAATTTTGAGAATTGTAAAAGTGGATGACTTCAAAATGGAAAAAGTAATGAAATTCATAAATGTGAATTTATGATTACACACCTCCCTAAATCGCTATCATAAGGGAAGTTGTGTGCATTTGGTGATGCCCCCTGGCTAATGACTGCAGGGTGGATATAGTCCTAGGCCATATGGGCGATTATTTTACTGCGCTGGTGAGGTGATTCTGGGTGTGGCCATGACTCTCGCGCAGGTAAATGGCCGCTTTCCGACGTTTGTAGGATCCCAGGTTGTCTTATTTGATGGGCCCTGTAAGATGATAGCCATTTAGGGGCGCGTTTAGTAGGGAATCTCGGAGGGACGGTCTTAGATTTTGTTAAAGCATTTTATGATAATAAAATGGATTTAATACATTTCCCTCATGGAAGAAGGGATATGGGATATATGGTTTGGCTTCGGAAACATTTCCTGGATGGAAGAAGGGAGATGGAAGCATATGGTATTAAAAAGCATTTTTATGATAATAAAAAGAGCTTTTTGTATACATTTCCTGAATGGAAGAAGGGAAGTGGGATTTTATGAAAAAGGTAAAGCATTTTTATGTTAATAAAACTTGCTTTAAAAATGTATTTTTACTGGATGGAAGAAAGGAAATAAAATTGGTGAAGAAATTATGAAATGAAATTTATTGGTAAACATTTGATAAAGTGTTTTACCATTTATATATATTCCTAAAGAAAGAAATAGGAATTATGCTTTTAGATGGTGAATGGGTTTATTTATATTTCCTTGAGTAGATGTAGATGATTTCCATATATGTATATATATTAGTATGTGCCGAGGGTCTATTTGGATCTCGACGATCAACCTTGCGTAAGTAGTAGTGTATCGGGGGGTTCCTTGTTTGGATTGTGCTTTGCGAGACACCCTATGCACGAATAGGGCATAGTGTTGAGACTGAGGAGAACTTTAGCCCGTAGTTAAAGGAAATTCAATTAGATGACTATATACATCTATATTTTACTTAGGGTCTAATGGATCTCGATGATCAACCTTGCCTAAGTAGTAGTGTATCGGGGGGGGGGGATTCCTTATTTGGATTTCGCTTTGCGAGATACCCCATGAACGAATAGGGCATAGTGTTGAGACTGGGGAGAATTTAGCCCTTTCTACTTTTGTTAACTAGGGCATTCATTGATATCGCGCTAGGTTGCTTTTAGAATTGAGAGGTGAGAAATATATTGTTAATTGTGAGAGAATTACGCACTTAACTGTCATGCATTTTAGTCACATGGGAATCATATCAAACCGGGCCCTGACTCGTCTACATTTCTTTGTTTCTGCACATACTCTTTACCGTACAGGTGCTCTACCTCATGGACACCCGTATTTACATTTCCATTCCGATTGTCATGGAGCTACAGCATTTTGCAGATGTTATAGGTTATTTGTATTAGACGCTTCTTTCCATTGTACTCTAGTTATGTTTAGTTTATTTTTCGAGCGTCTTGCCCAAAGCACTGCATTCATTTATTATATTGTAATAATTGAAATGTAATACTTGGTGTAACTTATTGTATTGGTCTGTTCACCGACGGCTTATTCGGTGATTATTTATCATATTGTCATTCTTTATTCGTTGATTTTTGATATCCACCATTTTTGCTAATGGGATTGTCTAAGTGTTTTTCTTTTACTTTGAAATTTTGAAATTTGAAAGTCCGTTTCCTAAAATGATTGGTGGTTATCTCGTACTATTATTTTAATCGACGGTGATGCTGAGAATGGACCATCTATGATTCCTTTGATTATTTGAGTATTGGGCTGGCCACCTATTATTTTAGTACGCGGGTTATCACAGATGGTATCAGAGCATCAGGTTCTAGAGTCCTTAGGAATCTGTGTGGATGTATTACGCTTTCAGTGGTACTTATGATTTGACATAGTTCCCTAAGATTAAGATCGTTGATTTCTCTTTTGAGAATTCGTTCTCCTGTTATAATAAGAGAACCCCAAAAATCTTTTGCATGTTCGTGTGACACTCGTATGTTGTCAGATGAAGGGCATCAGGAAGGCCATTGTGAAGGCATCACGAGGAGGAATTACTAAGTGTTGTAAGCTGTAATCGGGGATGAGGGCCGCTTTGGAGGTATCTCCCTTCATAACATTATTTTATATTGCTACCGTGACTACTAAGTATAGTGGAAATAGTTTTCCAAGTATCGCTGCTAGAAGAGAGTGGTACTAAGTTTGTGATTTCAAGCGAGGCTAATTTGAAGTCGAGGGGTCCTTGACAAGGACCACATGTTGAAGTTTGATTGGATAGAGGAAGTGTAACCTCGTGCGGTGGAAACATATGGCCCGGGACTTTTGGCCTCGAAAAGGGTATAAAAGTAACCAGGTGCGAAGATTGAGGGAAAATCTTTCACCTATTGGAGTGAGGTTGAAGTGGAGGTTATGGTAGTTGCCTTATTTTGGTGGGACGGTAGGTTTTGCCCGTAGATAAACCCATTAGATATTTGCAACAAGGAGTTTCTCTGGGATGTCAGGAATGATGAGAAGGTAGATTCTTAAATATTCACGTGAGGTTCGGTCAGAGGCCGATCGTGAATAAATGGTGTTACGGTTAAGGAAACTGTGCACCGAAATAAGGTTGGTACAAGGAAGATAGAGAGCCTTTTAATGGAAAAGATAGGCTCACAAGTAATTGTTGTTAACACATTTAGAGAAGTAGTGTTCGTGAGACCCCAAAGGTGGACATCCACCCGGGGAGGACTTATGGAACTAAGACCGGGGAGTCTCGTAGAATGTTCTCTTTATTTGAAAAGTTAAGGGAACTACGCATTTTGATCTTGTCGATTGGAGGATAAGGACAAGAATAGGTTCCTAGTTGGGGCAATGATGGAAGTAGTTTGGTTCTTATAAGACTAGAATATTATGTATAGGAACCATTGGTAGTGGCCAGGATGATTGGCAAGGATGTTTGTGGGAATTACACCTTAGTTAAGGGTGGTGCATTTCTTATGATATGACGGACTAGTATTGTATTTACCCTAGATTCGGGTGTGTATATTGAGTTGTGGCTCTATCGGTGTATTTATATGGCTTCCGTAGAAGGGGAGTTCTATATTTTCCTCACTCGTTTTAAATCGGGTGTTGGTGATTTAAATATATGCATGTTAAGTACTATTCGTATTATATGTGTTATACGAGTTGGGATATCCATGGATTGGATGGTGCGATAGCAAGCGAATAAACCGTGAGGCTATCCTATTTCTAGTTCTAGAGGGGAGCTAGTTGTTCTATAATATCTCACCTAGATATAGGATTGAGACTTTATAGAGATGGTTTACGATATGTAGGTGGTTTTCATTTTTATTTGTTTTGCTTTGTTTGTTTTGTTTTATTATTTGCTTGCTTTAGTTGTGTATGATATTGCCTTATCTCCACGACCAACAAGTTAAGGGGATTGTGTCGGAGGGGTTTCTTGTTTGGATTTCGCTTTGCGAGACACTCCGCGCATGAACCTTAACTACGTTGGAAGTGGATATATGTTGCATTCTTCTTTCTTTTCTTTCTTTTCTCTATTTCTCTTGGTTAAATGCTGGGTTCGACTTTCACAGTGCTCATATTATGAAAGTCAAATAGAGACTTATGATTATGCCTTAATGAGAAGGCCATTTATAAAGATGTGTATATGTGTATATCGGGATAAAGTGTTTGTGGCATATTACAGAAAGTAAATGCCTAAGTTGATTAATATGGTAAAACATGGAAGTAGAAGAGCATTAGTAAAGTTACAACATAGGATTCTAGCGATCCCGATCATGTGTCTTCGACCGTTACATCTCAACGACCGACGATGCGAGGTAGTAGTGTAACGGGAGGGTTCCTTGTTTGTATTTTGCCTCGGCGATAAATCCCATGCATGAAACCGAGAGAATGTCAGAAGTTGGGATAGGTCTTGGACACTAGGGATATAATTAGTATAATACTTATACTACTAGATTAGGGTGTAGATCTACTTTAGGATTATTAGGACGTAAGGCCCTTAAGTCATGTAACGTGGTTTTAGGAAGGTGGTAGGGAGTTGACCACAATAGGCTTGTGGGTTAACTCTAAGTGGGATTCGATCCCTAAAACGAAGAAGTATAGGATCTCGAGTGATCCGGAATGTTAGGCCAAAAGGTGGGGCCTTTATCAGATAGAGCGTTACGTTGGTAACCTATCTTTTGGGGAGTTGAAGTATGAGTTGACTTTTACTCCTGCACTCGTTTGGCAAGATCGAACGTGGATTTGACGAATGAGTCTCTGCCAGGAACGGGAAGTATTAATACGGGAGCATAGACCCATTGTTTATGCGTCTCGCAAACTTGAATTTTTGAGAAGTATTATTCCCCGCTTGATATAGAGTTCGTAGTGGTAGTATTCGCCTTAAAGGAATAGAGGTACTACTCCCTGGGCATGAAACTAGTATTTTTACGAGCAACAAATGGGAGTTCGTAAAGGACTATCAATTGGATATTCCCTTTTGCTAAGGAAATTCGAATGGGAGTAGTAGTATTTCGGGATCAAATTTCCGTATGATAGATCGAATCTTTTCCTATATGGATGGTGCCGTGAGTGTGGCCTAGTGTTGTTATTACCTGGCAGGGGTATAACGTAATTAAGGAAAAAATGGCAATTTGTGCCGAGATGTGTAGGTATCTCCTTTCATAGTAAAAAAACTAGGATCGATAGTTCGTGAGGAATGATTTGGTGCTATGTTAGAGCACGACGAGCTATACGAAGATCGAATGGTGATGATCTTAGTCTAAGTCCAATGGGGACGCTGCACTGCCGAGGGGTTTGCTAGAATGAATGCACGATAGTTTGGTATAGTATACCCTTGTTATGATTATGGGGTACGCCTGAATTTTGAGGGCAAAATTCCCTTCTAAGGGGGGGGGGGGGTATGTAACAACCCAGGTTTTTGAGCGACTATTTTATATTATTTTGCCTGAAGGGCTAATTTTATAAAATAGGGGAAGTTGGAGTAAATATTATTTCCTATGAGATTTAGGGATAATATTTACTATGTTTTGTCTATTTACCGTTATGAGATGGTAAATAGCATTATATTGTGATATATTGCGTCGTTATATGTAAAACGACGGTTATGGCCCATATTTAAATTGGAGTATAATTAATGAAATAAAATGAAATTGGAACACAAAAATTGTTTACATTATTCCGAATGCCAAAATAAGGGGTACGGTTGTTTTTAGAATAGTCGAGATAGTCGAAAGAAGTGTCAAGTTGTATTTTTGAGTTTCAGGAACTTTTGGGGTGTTATGACTCAATTAAGTGGTTACGAGTCATTTTAATGGTGTATTAGCAATTAAAAGAGAGAATTTATGTTTTAAGACCCGTTTAAGTTCCCCCACCCCTTTATTTTCTTCATTCTTATGAGAGAATCCAAAGGAGAGAGAGAGAAGAGAGAGAGCTTGGGAGAAATGGAGAAAAAGAGAGAAAATGGAAGATTGGAGCCGAAATCCGTTGCTACCGGAAGAGAATCCGAGACTACAACCTCGAGGCAAGTTTCTTACTTTCTAGATATTGATTTAATGTGATAATTTGCATGTATAGTTAGGTTTTTGGAGATTTAAACCCTAAATGGGTTTTTGTTGATTTTGGTGACTAAACCCTTAAATCTTAGTTTTTAATTTGATTTGAGGATAATAAATAGTTAATGTTTTTGTAGGAATCATTGGGTAGTAATTGTTGTTGTTGATGTTGGGAGAAATCAAAGATTTGGGATTTTTGGGATTTTAGGGTTTATACAACCCGTAGACCCAACTTGGGTTTTCTGCAGGACTGAATCGATTCAGCCCTAGGGGCGAATCGATTCGGATAAGGGGAGGGATACAGGTCTGGGAAAATCGAATCGATTCGGGATTGGGCCGAATCGATTCGGCTATTACAGAATGTGAAGTTTTGCTCACCGAATCGATTCGACTTTTAGGCGAATCGATTCGCAAGGGCGAATCGATTCGGCCCTAGGGGAAAATCGATTCGGGTCCCCTGTTTTTGTGAGATTTTTCCTAGTTTGATTTTTAGCTCTTTTTCTTTTAGGTCCAAGGTTTAGGGACCTTCCTTTGAGAAGTAATGGGGAGTCCTAGAGGGATGTTTTTGGGTAGACTAATGTCGTAGGATATAGTGAGGATGATTAGGTTTACCCCGAGGGCTAGTTTGTGTAGGTTAATAACTGTATATTATAGGAAGTTAACCTAAGAATAATTTGGAGAAAAATTAGAATGTGGAGACTTTTGGGAGTCTATTGTTGAGGGAGATTCACTTTGATGGTTTATGTAAATATATGAACTTTTGGAGGCTAGTTTGATGATATTAGCGCTTTGGGTCTTAGGTCATTAATAAAATATGACACTAAGAATAAGAAAGGCATATTCTAAAATATGGTACTAAATGAATAAGTACAAATAATTTTGAGAATTATAAAAGTGGATGATTTCAAAATGGGGAAATTATTGATTTTCATAAATGTTAATTTATGATTACAAATCTCCCTAAATCGCTATCATAAGGGAAGTTGCGTGCGTTTAGTGATGCCCCCTGGCTAATGAATGCAGGGTGGATGTAGTCCTAGGCCATATGGGAGATTATTTTACTGCGCTGGTGAGGTGATTCTGGGTGTGTCCATGACTCTCCCGCAGGAATATGGCCGCTTCCCGACGTTGGTAGGATCTTAGGTTATCTTGTTTGATCGTCCCTGGAAGATGATAGCCATTTAGGGGCGCGTCCAGTGGGGAATCTTGGAGGGACGGTCTTAGATTTTGTTAAAGCATTTTATGATAATAAAATGGCTTTAATACATTTCCCGAATGGAAGAAGGGAAATGGGATATATGGTTTGGCTTCGGAAAAATTTCCCGGATGGAAGAAGGGAGATGGAAGCATATGGTATTAAAAAGCATTTTTATGATAATAAAAAGGGCTTTTGTATACACTTCCTGGATAGAAGAAGGGGAGTGGGATTTTATGAAAAGGGTAAAGCATTTTTATGTTAATAAAACTTGCTTTAAAAATGTATTTTTCCTAGATGGAAGAAAGGAAATAAAATTGGTAAAGTAAGTTATGTAATGAAATTTATTGGTAAACATTTGATAAAGTGTTTTACCATTTATATATATTCCTAAAGAAAGAAATAGGAATTATGCTTTTAGATGGTGAACGGGTTTATTTATGTTTCCCTAAGTAGCTGTAGATGCTTTCCATATATGTATATGTATTAGTATGTGCTGAGGGTCTATTTGGATCTCGACGATAAACCTTGCCTAAGTAGTAGTGTATTGGGGGGTTCCTTGTTTGGATTGTGCTTTGCGAGACACCCCACGCACGAATATGGCATAGTGTTCAGACTGGGGAGAATTTTATCCCTTAGCACTATGTTAAAGGAAATTAAATTAGATGACTATATACATCTATATTGTACTTAGGGTTTAATGGATTTCGATGATCGACCTTGCCTAAATAGTAGTGTATCGGGGGGTTCCTTGTTTGGATTTCGCTTTGCGAGACACCACACGCACGAATAGGGCATAGTGTTGAGACTGGGGAGAAGTTTGCCCTTAGTACTTAGGTTAACTAGAGCATTCATTGATATCGCTCTAGGTTTCTTTTAGATGTGAGAGGTGAGAAATATATTGTTAATTGCGAGATATTTACGCACTTAACTGTCATGCATTTTAGTCACATGGGAATCATATCAAACCGAGCCCTGACCCGTCTATATTTCTTTGTTTCTGCACATACTCTTTGCCATACAGGTGTTCTACCACATGGACACCCGTATTTACATTTCCATTCCGGTTGTCATGGAGCTACAGCATTTTGCGGATGTTGTAGGTTATATGTATTAGACGCTTCTTTCCATTGTACTCTAGTTATGTTTAGTTTATTTTTCGGGCGTCTTGCCCAAAGCACTACATTCATTTATTATATTGTAATAATTGAAATGTAATACTCGATGTAACTTATTGTATTGGTCTATTCACCGATAGCTTATAAAGTGATTATTTATCATATTTTCGTTCTTTATTCGTTGATTTTTTATATCCACCATTTTTGCAAATGGGATTGTCTAAGTGTTTTTCTTTTACTTTCAAAATTTCAAATTTGACAGTCTGTTTCCTAAAATGATTGGTGGTTATCTCGTACTATTATTTTAATCGACAATGATGGTGATAATGGACCATCTATGATTCCTATGATTATTAGAGTATTGGGCTGGCCACCTATTATTTTAGTACGCGGGTTATCACAAAGTACTTCTTGTTCAAAATCGTAGACGTATCAAAGCCATACGATGGACATCGAAACATACGTCGACACGTGTGTTGTGGACATGTTTCATCGAAGAAGGACTTTCTTTGTGGGCATTGTGAGAGGAGAGGTTTAAGATCAGAAGATCGTCAAGACCCATGGGGATCGAGTCGTTGAGTGAGTCTTTGTCTGTTCATTGTAATTCCATATTCGTAGTGATTATCTCGCTTGGGCCGTCCGAGGTTGTTTTCCCGTTTTGGGTTTTTTCCTCGTACATCTGGCATTGTGAGTACTCTTTACTTTAATTTACTTTCTTTAATCACTAGATGCATGTTTAGGATTAATCAAGAAAAAATTGGTTTAAATTAAAAAATTGGTTCTTCACAACTTGGTTTGGTGCTAATTAATAGTTGGATAATTTTTGGTGAAAATTGGTTTGATTTGAAACACACATAGGGACCACCCCCTTTTCAAATTGGTATCAGAGCTACAAAACATAATTTATTTACTTTGTGATCCCGTGTGTTTTCGAAGATGAATTTTGGAAATAACGAACGTTTTCGAACTCCTATTTTTTATGGAACTAACTACACCTATTGGAAGATGAGAATGAGAAGTGCATTAAAATCTATTGATGAGCGTGTGTGGCTAGAAGTGGAGAAAGGTTCGACACCCCCTGTCACTATTTTAGGTGAGGTCACTATGATATGCCCAATGTGTACCTGAGAGCTCAAAGGCACCAACCTCGGTCTGCAGGACGACTGAGGTAACTAGGGCTCAAGACTAATGTCCAACGATCTTGTCCAACATAAAGTCGGCTACGACCGACGTTACTAGTTACCCCATAATCAGGCAAAATCCGAGGTCTTCATAACTCATGGGGTGAGTTATTTATCAGGTCATCCATAGCCGAAATTACATCTACCTCATACATCAACCTCAGCTGGCATCAACCGACGTCTGCAAGGACTTGTGGGTTCAGCCATCCTCTAACAACAGTATTGGCTAAGGCCGACATTACATTCAATGATCGAGATAAGTAGTGTTACATTGGGGAACCATCTGGAATCCCTATCCTAGGCCCAGGGCGATGTTACAACTCTTCTGACCTAACCTTAGCCAGCTTACTTGGCCGTGGTCATCATGAATTACCTCGGATGATGAAATAATTAGACTTCATTAACCTCGTACTCTTTCAGGCCGAGGTTGTACCAGTCAAGTGCAAGGCCGGGCATTTATAAGTATATGCAAGGATAAGAACACGTGGACAAAATCAATTGTAACTAAATCAATCCCCTCATGTGGGAGAATATTTCATCATCATTCTCCACATATGACAGTGACAGTTGTCTTCATTAGATTGGCTAGATAAACACACACATGCTCATTGCATGCATGGGGGGTACATTACACCCCCAAACATTATATGTACTTATCTTCTCCTACCATGAGAAGGATCCCAAAATTACAACCCTAGCCAAACTCTGTCAAATTATACAGTAGATAGATAAAGCTTGAGAGATTGTATTCATGGCCATTAGTGCCTTCATTCAGTGATATTACTCACACACACTCACAGTGGATGTAGGCCAGATTGGCTGAACCATTTATATTCAAGTGTTCATCCTCTTCTTCTCACCTCCTTTTACATATATATATATATATATATATATATATATATATATATATATATATATTCTCCTATGTTGCCATTGTTATCACTTGCTTGAGCTTGTCAACACCTTACCTGGTGATGCTATTTCCAGCCTCATCATTTTGGCGCCATGTGTGGGAACGTGAAGACATAACTCTTCCTTTCCTAGCTTAACCTCACCGGAGACTCTGATTGAGAACCAGGCCTCACCCTTTACGTGGAGTTGATTCACCATTTAAAGAGGTTCATTAAGGTATTATGCTCATCTTCTTCACAAGATCTTTTGTTTTAACATATGGCATCGGAGTTGCCACCACCTCCCCCACCATCTGGTGCTGGAGGACCTAGTTCCAGCCAGGAACCACCCCAGTTTAAAATGGCTGAGGTGGCTGTAGCCTTGAAGTCCTTAGCTGAAACGCAACAAGAGATGAAGGATCAATTTGTAGAGCTCAGTCAAAATATGATGAGGCCACCTGGGGTCTCACCAGAGATGATTACTCCGGCTGCTGCTCAGCCCCATCCTGAAGCCAGGGGACCACCGTAGGCACCACGAAAATACCGACCTGTGCCTCAATGGATGAGGGACGTTGCTGACCCTCGGCTCTTACGCCTGGGGAGGTAAGGACACCTTTGCCCTAAGGATAGGTATGACAATATGGAGGCAGAAGATGCTCTAGAGGGCTGTTGGGAGCCGTATGAGGTTTCAAACAACACTATATGTCCTATCCACTAAAGTTGAAGTTGTGGGGACAAAAGAGATGGTGGTGCCCAACCAAGAGGATCAACTTTTGATCGCTTAAGCTGAGGGTCGGCCTTTGAATGGATTGACCCAGTAAATGACCTGAGGCAGAGGTTATCCAGGTTAAGAAGTGTAGTAGGCTCATAAAGGGAAGAGAGGTAGCCTCGACCTCATCATGGTCGACCTCATCAAGGCTGAGACATGGATCAAGAGGAGGTCAATAGCTGACGTTGTGTAGCGGCTGGGGAACCCCCAGTCCACCCGTTGAAGGTGGCTGGGGACAACCTCAACTAAGTCAACGCTGTAAATCCATGGAATGACTCCATCCAACGTCTTGAAGAGAAGATAGGAGACCTCATCAAAAGCTGAGACCCACTACAAATAGGTTTTTCAGAGGGCCCCCCATTCGTAGCCAGGATAGTGAGCTTCCCAACCCCTGCCAAGTTCAAGCCACCTACGAGTCTGCGGTGGACATTTATTCAATCCTAGATGACATGAAGGGCCTTCTCCGGGACTTTGACAGGACCTACACATATCTGGTTTACCTCTCTCCCGAAGAACTCAATTGAGAACTTTAAGGGCTTGGCTGAACATTTCATTCACAATTTCTATTTCTCGATAAGACCTCAAAAAAATAACATCGACCTATTGTATGTCAAGCAAAGAAAGAACGAGAGCCTAAGAGACTACATTGCTAGATTCAACAAAGAAAAATTGGAGGTTAAAGATTACGAAGAGAATATAGCCAAGACAACCCTTATTAGAGGACTCCAAAAGGGGAAGTTGATCTAAAAGCTTGTGAAAGACCCTCCCAAGTAAATGGCAGAGCTATTGGAAACTGTAGGAAAGGGCATGAACACTGAAGAGGCTATGGCCACGAAGTACGAGGATGAGAACAGAAGTGGCAGCGGGAAGTTCCAAAGAAAGAAAGATAGAAAAAAGGCATGCAAATGACAAGTTTGTAAATTATACTCTTCTAACTGTGAGATGCGAACACATCTTCACAAGATCAAGAATGATCGGCCTGTGAGTTGGTCGGAGAAGTTGAAGGCCCCTCCGCATAAGAGGAATAAGAACTTATGGTGCGAGTTCAACCAAGACCATGGCCATATGACAGACAAGTTCTTTGCTTTAAGGGATGAAATCGAGAAGATGTTATGGTTCGAAAAGCTAAGGAAGTATGTCGATAGTAAGTTTTTTAAGAGGGGAAGAGATGACCCTAAAAAGAAGAGAGGCGATAGATGTCGCGACGACACCCCATTAGGAAGAGATGATGACTCAGATGGTGATGATTAGGACGATCCAAACCTCCCACCTAAAGATGACAATGCCCCCATAAAGAGGGTTAAAATAATCTCCTTTGGCATTAACACCATATGTGGAGGACTAGCAGGGGGTGGCTCTGAAGTAGACGATCGTAAAGATCATGTGGAAGAGGCTATGTCAGTGACCAAAGTAGAGGTTGTAAATCTGGCGTCTTCAGAGTTTAAGAAGAAGAGAAAGAAGGTGGACATGGACACTATCATAGTTGGGTTCTCCCGTCTTGATTTCAAATGTATCTTAGCTTCGCATGATGAACCTTTGGTAATTACAACAAGAGTGCATGGATGTGAGGTACAGAGAATCCTCGTAGATGGAGGACGCATCGTATATTATATGTTTTGGCCCTGATTTAAGAGCCTAGGCCTCAACAAAGCAAGTCTTGTACCCTATCATCATCCGTTGATGGGCATTAGTGGTGAAAAGGTCTATCCATTGGGCATGCATGAGATGGATGTACGAATGGGAGATGAGTGGCCTAAGAGGTTGACAAGGAAGATTAATTTTTTTCTTATGGATGAAAACGTCTTCTCGGCCTATAACCTCATCACAGGAAGCGTATCCCTTAAAGAGTTTGAGGTTGTGCCGTCAACGGTCCACCAAATGCTAAAATTCCCGACCCCCTATGGGTAGGGGAAGTGCAGGGTGACCAGAACATAGCATGAGAATGCTACTTCAACTCGGCGTGGAAGAGAGAGAGGCACATAAGAGGGCAACAACAATGTATAACATTAATACACTTGATCCTAGGGATGAAACAAAATTATAAAAAGGAGAGGCCGCGAAAAAGGTAGAATCAATCGTCCTCAATTAGGACGAACCGGAAAAAACCATCCAAATCGACAAGGCCTTAAAACTAGGGATCAAGGAAGAGCTGATACGATTTTTGAAGAAGAGGCAGAGTGTCTTCGTTTGGAGCCACGCAGATATGTCTGGCATCAACCCGGGGGTTATGTTCCACAAACTCAATGTGGCAGAAGATGCTAAGACAATCAAGTGAAGACGAAGAGTTTACTGCAGGAAAAAGTATGATGTCATCACGGAAGAGGTCAGAAAGTTAGAAGAGGCAGAATTCAACAGGGAGGTCATATACCCAAAGTGGTTATCAAACGGCGTCATTGTGCCCAAAGCCAATGGAAAATGGAAGATGTGCATAGACTTCACTGACCTGAACAAGTCTTTCCATAAAGATAACTATCCCTTACCCCGGATCGATCAGATGGTAGATGCGACGATAGGGCATGAACTTATTAGTTTGATGGATGCGTATTCAGGTTATAATTAGATCTTCATGGCTGCTGAAGACTAGGAGAAGACAACATTCATCACATATAAGGGGACGTATTGTTATAAGGTCATGCCCTTCGGCTCAAAAAATGCAGGGGCCACACGTTAACATCTTGTAAATAAGATGTTTGAAGATAAAACTAGAAATACTATGGAAGTATATGTAGATATATGTTGAATAAGAGCTTCAAGGCCTGCACCTATGTAGCAGACCTGGAGAGAACTTTCGACACCATAGACTTATACAGGATGAAGCTCAATCCTACCAAGTGTGTCTTCGGGGTAGGAGATGGAAAGTTTCTTGGATTCAAAGTCAACCAGAGGGGAATAGAGGCTAACCCCGAGAAAATCAAGGCCTTGATTGATATTAAGACTCCAAGAAGTATAAAATACATTCATAGGCTCACTAGAAGAGTCGCTACACTCAATAGATTTGTATCCAGAGCTACGGACAAGTGCCTTCCATTTTTCAAGGTGCTTAGAAAGGCCTTCAAATGGTACGAGGAGTGTGACAAGGCCTTTAGATAGATCAAGTCCTACCTCGGATCCCTACTGCTCTTATATCGGCCCATTCTGGGAGAGAAGTTGTATGTCTCTCTAGCAGTTTCAGAGTCAGCTATAAGCGCAGCCATAGTACGAGAAGATGGTGGGATATAAATCTTGTATACTTCCATAGTAAGGCCCTTAAAGGGTCTGAGAAGAACTATCCTCGTATGGAAAAGTTAGCCTACGCTTTGGTACATGCTTCCAGGAAGATGAAACCTTATTTCTAACCCCATTATATGGTCATCCTCATTAACTCCCCACTAAGGCAAGTCCTCCACAAGCCTGAGAAGTCGAGTAGATTGATGACCTGGGCCATCGAGTTAGGAGAGTATAACCTTATTTACCAACCTAGGGTGTCCATTTAAGGGCAGACACTCGCAAATTTTATTGCTGAGTTCACATGGGAAGAGGCCGAGGATGAGAATAATCCAAAGATTGCAAATGAATCAAATAGTAACTTCCTCCGAGACTCGAAAGAGTATGTGTTCGATAGAGCGAGAAGAGGAATAACTGAGAATGAGGAAGACATGTATATTTTCAAGCAAGGAGCCCTGTCATAGGGTCACTTCTCTTCAGATAAAGATGTTTGGAACCTCTTCGTTGATGGGTCTTCTTACGAAAGTGGAACCGGTAAAGGGATGATATTATCATCCCTGAATGGTATCGACGTTGAATATGCACCAAGGTTTAACTTCAAAGTATCAAACAACGAGTTAGAATATGAAGCCTTGATAGCATGCCTCTCTTTAGCAAAAAACTTTAGAGTTCGTCGACTCTTACTTCATAGCGACTCGAGGTTGGTTGTCAACTAGATACTTGGAGTGTATGAGGCCAAGGACGATAGGATGGTGAAATACTTAAAAAGGGTAAGAATGATGCTAGAAGGCTTCGAAGAGGTAAAGATGAAGAGGGTCCCTCGGCAAGACAACATTCATGCAGATGCATTGGCAAGGCTGGTTTCAGCAATAAGGATAGGCATTAAAATGACAGTACCAGTTAAAATCGTGTGCAAACCGACCATTAAGGATGAAGAGGTTGCCATCTCTTACATCAACTTGAACCTAGGAGACTCATGGATGGCCCCCCTCACCAGATATATCAGAGAGGAAAAGTTATTGAAATCAGTTCTGGAAAGGAGAAAATTGAGGTACAGGGATGAAAAGTTCTCAATACATATGAGATGTCCTCTATAAAAAAGGATTTCTACTACCTCTTGTCAGATGTGTCCATCCCACAGAAGTCCCCCACGTCTTATAGGATATACACGAGGGTTCTTGCTCCAGTCACATAGGAGGTAGACCTTTAGCAAAGAGTATAATTACGCAGGGATACTGGTGGTCGACCTTGGCCAAAGACGCTGAAGCTTACGTGAAGAGGTGTGATAAGTTCAAAAGATTCTCCACCATCCCTCATCAACCTATGACATCGATCAGAATCCCTTGGCCATTTGCAGTATAGGGTATTGACTTGGTGGGACAATTGCCAAGGGCTGTGAACAATTATAGATTTCTAATAGTAGCGATTGATTACTTCTCCATGTAGGTAGAGGCTGAGCCGATGATCACGATTACAGTGCAGAAGACCTTCCAGTTTATCTAGAAGAGCATAATATGCATGCATGGTCTTCTAAACACCCTCATCTGAAAGAACGAAACCTAGTTTAAGAATTCTTCCTTAGAGAAATACCGTGAGAGAGTCAGGATCAAGCCATTTTTCTCTTCTCCAGGCCAACACCAAGCAAATGGGCAGATCGAAGTCATGAATCGAACAATCCTCAACGGCATTCGGAAGAGGTTGGAAGAGGCCAATGGTAGATGGAGGGAAGAGGTTTATACAGTGTTATGGGCCTATAGAAGAACGACAAGGTCACCAATGGGAGAGACCCCATTTATGTTAGAACATGTCTCAGAAGCCATCATACCTACAGAAGTAGGACTCCCCACTCACAGAGTTCAGGCCTACGATCCTGAGAAGAATGTGGAAAAGAGAAGGCTTGACCTAGATTTGATCAAGGAGAGAAGGGAAGATGCTGAGATTAGATAGGTAGCCTACCAGTAGAGAATAGCAAAGTTATACAATCAAAGGCTAAAATCAAGACCTATAGTTGTAGGAGACCTGGTGCTGAAGAAGACGTTGCTGAAGACAAACAAGCTTCACCCGAATTGGCATGGTCCTTATAAAGTTATCGATGAGGTTGTAGCCGGTACCTATCGGCTAGAAAATCTCGAGGGGAACCTTTCTCCAATTCATGGAATGCTAATAACCTAAAGAAGTACTACATATGATGATTGCAATTATTTTTATGTAAATGTATCATGTTATGAAGGGAATATTAACGAGAAGAGCAGTTCCTAGGTCAATACTTTGTTTAGATTGCTTTAATGGTAAAACTATGAGGGTAAAATCTTAGTTAGATGACCTCGGACCTTAAAACATCATAATTTGGTGACAAGATCTGCAGTGAAACATCTTATTTGGATGACCTCAGACCTTAAACATCATTACATTGGTGAAATTTATGAGGATAACATCTTAGTTAGATGACCTCAAACCATAAAACATCATAATTTGGTGACAAGATCAAAGGTGAAACGTCATATTTGGATGACCTCAGACCTTAAACATCATTAATTTGGTGAAATTTATAAGGATAACATCTTAGTTAGATGACCTTAGACCTTAAAACATCATAATTTGGTGACAGGGTCTGAGGTGAAACATCTTAGTTTGATGACCTGAGACCTTAAACATCATTAATTTGGTAAAATTTATGAGGATAAACTTCTTAGTTTGATGACCTCAGACCTTAAACATCATTAATTTGGTGAAATTTATGAGAGTAACATCTTAGTTAGATGACATCAGACTATAAAACACCATAATTTGGTAATAAGGTTTGAGGTGAAACATCATATTTGGATGACCTCAGACCTTAAACATCATTAATTTGTTGAAATTTATGAGGATAACATCTTAGTTTGATGACCTCGGACCTTAAACCTTATTAATTTGGTCAAATTTATGTGGGTAACATCTTAGTTAGATGACCTCAGACCTTAAAAATTCATAATTTGTTGACAAGGTCTGAGGTAAAACATCATATTTGGATGACCTCAGATCTCAAACATCATTAATTTGGTGAAATGTATGAGGACAACATCTTAGTTTGATGACCTCAGACAATAAACATCATTAATTTGGTGAAATTTGTGAGGATTACATCTTAGTTTGATTGACCTCAGACCTTAAAACAACATAATTTGGTGACAAGGTCTGAGCTAAAACATCATATTTGGATGACCTCAGACCTTAAACATCATTAATTTGATTAAATTTATAAGGACAACATCTTAGTTTGATGACCTCAGACCCTAAACATCATTAATTTGGTGAAATTTATGAGGATAACATCTTAGTTAGATGACCTCAGACCTTAAAACATCATAATTTGGTGACAGGGTCTGAGGTGAAACATCATATTTGGATGACCTCAGATCTTAAACATCAATAATTTGGTGAAATTTATGAGGATAGAATCTTAGTTAGATGACCTTAGACCCTAAACATCATTAATTTGGTGAAATTTATAAGGATAACATCTTATTTAGATGACCTCAGACCTTAAAACATCATAATTTGGTGACAGGGTCTGAGGTGAAACATCATATTTGGATGACCTCAGATCTTAAACATCATTAATTTGGTGAAATTTATGAGGATAACATCTTAGTTAGATGACCTCAGACCTTAAACATCATTAACTTGGTGAAATTCATGAGGATTACATCTTAGTTTGATGACCTTAGACCTTAAACATCATTAAATTGGTGAAATTTATAAGAGTAACATCTTAGTTAGATGACCTCAGACCTTAAAACATCATAATTTGGTGACAGGGTTTGAGGTTAAACATCTTAGTTTGATGGCCTAAGACCTTAAACATCATTAATTTGGTGAAATTTGTGAGGATAACATCTCAGTTTGAGGACCTCAGACCTTAAAACATCATAATTTGGTGACAGGGGCTGAGGTGAAACATCTTAGTTTGATGACCTCGGACCTTAGACATCATTAATTTGGTAAAATTTATGAGGATAACATCTTAGTTTGATGACCTCAGACCTTAAACATCATTAATTTGGTGAAATATATAAGAGTAACATCTTAGTTAGATGACCTCAGACCTTAAAACATCATAATTTGGTGACAGGGTTTGAGGTTAAACATCTTAGTTTGATGACCTAAGACCTTAAACATCATTAATTTGGTGAAATTTGTGAGGATAACATCTCAGTTTGAGGACCTCAGACCTTAAAAATCATTAATTTGGTGAAATTTATAAGGGTAACATCCTAGTTAGATTACCTCAGACCTTAAAACAACATAATTTGGTGACAAGGTCTGAGGTAAAACAACATATTTGGATGACCTTAGACCTTAAACATCATTAATTTGGTGAAATTTATGAGGTCAACATCTTAGTTTGATGACCTCAGACCCCAAACATCATTAATTTGGTGAAATTTATGAGGATAACATCTTAGTTAGATGACCTTAGACCTTAAAACATTATAATTAGGTGACAGTGTCTGAGGTGAAACATCATATTTGGATGACCTCAGATCTTAAACATCATTAATTTGGTGAAATTCACGAGGATAACATCTTAGATAGATGACCTCAGACCTTAAACATTATTAATTTGGTGAAATTTATGAGGATTCAATCTTAATATGATGACCTTAGACCTTAAATGTTATTAATTTGGTGAAATTTACGTGGCTAACATCTTAGTTAGATGATCTCAGACCTTAAAATATCATAATTTGGTGACAGGGTCTGAGGTGAAACATCATATTTGGATGACCTCAGACCTTAAACGTCATTAATTTGGTAAAATTTATGAGGATAACATCTTAGTTAGATGACCTCAGACCTTAGAAAATCATAATTTGGTGATAGGGTCTGAGGAGAAACATCTTAGTTTGATGACCTTAGACCTTAAACATCATTAATTTGGTAAAAAATTTTAGGACAACATCTTAGTTTGATGACCTCAGACCTTAAACATCATTAATTTGGTTAAATTTATAAGAGTAACATCTTAATTAGATGACCTCAGACCTTAAACCATCATAATTTGGTGATAGGGATTGAGGTGAAACATCTTAGTTTAATGACCTCAGACCTTAAACATCATTAATTTGGTGAAATTTATGAGGATAACATCTTAGTTTGATGACCTCAGACCTTAAAAATCATTAATTTGGTGAAATTTATGAGGGTAACATCTTAGTTAGATGACCTCAAACCTTAAAACATCATAATTTGGTGACAAGGTCTGAGGTGAAACATCTTAGTTTGATGACCTCATACATTAAACATCATTAATTTGGTGAAATTTATGAGGATAACATCTTAGTTTGAGGACCTCAGACCTTAAACATCATTAATTTGGTAAAATTTATGAGGATAACATCTTAGTTTGATGACCTCAGACCTTAAACATCATTAATTTGGTGAAATTTATGAGGGTAACATCTTAGTTAGATGACCTCAGACCTTAAAACATCATAATTTGGTGACAGGGTCTGAGGTGAAACATCTTAGTTTGATGACCTCAGACCTTAAACATCATTAATTTGGTGAAATTTATGAGGACAACATCTTAGTTTGATGACCTCAGACCCCAAACATCATTAATTTGGTGAAATTTATGAGGATAACATCTTAGTTAGATGACCTCATGCCTTAAAACATCATAATTTCATGACAGGGTCTAAGGTGAAACATCATATTTGGATGACCTCAGATCTTAAACATCATTAATTTGGTGAAATTTATGAGGATAACATCTTAGTTAGATGACCTCTGACCTTAAACATTATTAATTTTGTGAAATTTATGAGGATTACATCTTAATTTGATGAACTTAGACCTTAAACATTATTGATTTGGTGAAATTTACGTGGCTAACATCTTAGTTAGATGACCTCAAACCTTAAAATATCCTAATTTGGTTACAGGGTCTGAGGTGAAACATCATATTTGGATGAGCTCAGACCTTAAACATCATTAATTTGGTAAAATTTATGAGGATAACATCTTAGCTAGATGACCTCAGACCTTAAAACATCATAATTTGGTGATAGGGTCTGAGGTGAAATATCTTAGTTTGATGACCTCAGACCTTAAACATCATTAATTTGGTAAAAAAATTTTAGGATAACATCTTAGTTTGATGACCTCAGACCTTAAACATCATTAATTTGGTGAAATTTATGAGAGTAACATCTTAGTTAGATGACCTCAGACCTTAAACCATGATAATTTGGTGACAGGGTTTGAGCCGAAACATCTTAGTTTGATGACCTCAGACCTTAAACATAATTAATTTGGTGAAGTTTATGAGGATAACATCTTAGTTTGATGACCTCAAACCTTAAAAATCATTATTTTGGTGAAATTTATGAGGCTAATGTCTTAGTTAGATGACTTTAGACCTTAAAACATCATAATTTAGTGACAAGGTCTGAGGTGAAACATCTTAGTTTGATGACCTCAGACTTTAAACATTATTAATTTTGTAAAATTTATGAGGATAACATCTTAGTTTGATGACCTCAGACCTTAAACATCATTAATTTGGTTAAATTTATGAGGTTAACATCTTAGTTTGATGACCTCAGACCTAACATTATAGCTTAGTGATAAAGACACCATTATATTGAGACTTCAGACCTTAATACAAACACCATTGTATGATATATAAAAACTATCCAAAGGAGCATTCATCAAAAGAAACAAAATCCTCTGAAGAGGATCATATAACATGATGCTAGAATTATAAGTCAAATTATGCAAAAGAATGTTATGAGAGGTTATAAACAATTACAGATGATTTTTTTTTTTACAAATCATGGTTTAGGTGTCTGCAGCCACAAGGTTGGTAACCTCAGCCCCATCATTTTGGCCAACGTTGGTAACCTCGACCCCATCATATTGAGGGTTGACATCCTCATTCTTTATAGCTTCTGAATGGGCAGTCTCTGTAGGAGCAACAACTTCCTCCTCAACCTCTTTCAAGGCCTGAGCAAACCGAGGGTTACCATATCCAAGACCAATAAAGTCCGAGGCTGTCAAACTCCCTGACTCTTTTTCTTTGATGGCAACCCATTTACTAGTAGCCTTAACACCTCTTTTAAGGTATTCAAAGCCGGAGCTTATAAATTCGTCAGAGACCTTGTAGTCGGCCAAGATCTTCTCAGAGGCATCTTGAAGGGAAGCATTCACTGCAGCATCAACCTTTTGTTGAAGAACGTCATCCTTGGCCTTCAAGGTAGAGGTGTGGTCCTTTTGGAGCTTAGTAATGTCCATGTCCCTCTACTTCACTTTATTCTCAAATTTAGCCAAGGTTATTTTCAAACGTTCTACTTCAGCATTTAGAAAGGCCTTCACTTTCTGGGCCTCTTTTCCCTTCTCAATTAAGGGTATCTTCCTTAGGGTCCAATCAAAAAATTGGTACATAGACAGGATACCTTGCAATACAAAGTTAGATGTATGAATACAAACCTTGATCCAATAAAAGCAGAGGTTAGACTTGGAATAAAAAAAGTAAAAGCTTTTACCTGGATGGACCTGTAAAGGCAAAACTCGGCCAGCAAAGGAGTATTTATAGAGTGTAAAAAGTGATTGTCAGCATCGGTCATCATAGAGACGATAGCATCCATCACCTTTAGACCATGACCAATTAGGTTGTCACTGATATTCAACTGCTCCAGACGAGTAGCCAATGCGTTATCAGATGAGATGGGGATGGCACAGTCACCCTTTTGGGCTTTGCTTTGCCTCTGATCCTCTGGGGCAGTGGTGGAGGATTTCTCCTCTTTTGTAGTGTCGACCTTAGAAGTGTCGACGTTCTTCTTAGATAGGGGAGGAGGAGGAGCATTGAGCCTAATGTTCTTCACCAACTTGATCATGCTTGGTGTAGACATCTCCCATAGGTTGTCTGATATACCTTCTGGATGTTCTGTAAAAAATATGTCTGAGTTAGTAAATCAGAGACATTAATATTAGAGGTACAACTTTGCAAAATAAGCACTTATGAAGTTCGGCTAAAGGATTTCCCCTCAGGCTAGTTACAGAGAGGTAGTAGGGGGTCATCAGATGCTCATACTTGACCAGATAACCAAGCGCCCCCTGATCTTTAAGGTCTTTAACCTTTTTTAGGTTATCCTAGCTTAACCCAGGGTTGGCTTTGGTAGCCAGTAATAGTTTTCCCCACCTCAGAGGGGTCCTCGTCTCTAGCGATGAAGAGGTGGCACAAGTACCAAATTCCCTTGTCCAGAGACGAAGAAGTATCTTGGTTTCCAATTATGATTTGAGGTTTGGGTAACCAGCAACATCTTATTATCAGACTTCCTAGCTAGGAAGTGGTAGTAGCTTGGATGGTTTCTAGCACAGGAGGGCACGTAGCACCTTGTGATGACCCTGACACAAATGTCTGAGTGATGGAGTAACCTCGATAGGACGATGGCCCCAATCATCACCCTCCAAGCATTGAGGGGTAATTGGGAAGGGGACAGGTCAATATGGGATAATATGGCTCTAATTGTTGGATGGATAGGGAGATAAAATCCTAACTTGAACATCTGCTCATATACACAGATTTCCCCATCTCGGCCACCGAATGCCCTCTCATCCCTCAGAGGTCTCCTAAGTTTGATAGAAGCACCTATGGAATAAAGGTGCCTAAAGGCTAACAGGTCGAACTCAGTGATAATACTCTCTATCTCGGCTGCCTCCGAGGTATCAACGTCACTCTCATGACCATTATCCACATCCCTAGGAACATCGGCCTGGGAATGTGTAGGAACACCTCCGGGGAACCTATGAGTGAACTCAACCCCTGTGGTAGCTGATAGGGGAATATCATCAATAATTTAGAGAACAGACACACTCGGTCCCATAACTTCAACATCAGAAGAAGTCCGTGAAGTACTGGGACCATTGTGGGATGAAGTGTGACTTTGGACCTCGGCCAGATCAGGGACCTAATCTTATCCAATGGATACATCCATTGCCTCTTGGAATGAATCTACAGACATAGGGTCTGAGGTGGACGACTCAGCCTCAACATGGGAGAGGGATCAATTGGATCCTCTATTAGCATAGCAGTCTCGGCTGGTTCAGGGTATACCACCTTCAGAGGTGGGGGGAAGATAGGTCTGAGGGGAAAGGCCTCAGCCCTAGGAGATTCCTCTTGGGCTAGCTCTATCTGCCTAATTTTTGAGAAATTCGTCTCTCTAAAAGAAGAGAAATCCTCAATAAGTTTATAAAGAGGTCTGGGCATAGGAAGACGACCTTACACTTGGGACCCTAAACCAAAAATAAACAACTAGACGCAAGCTAAGATAAGGATCAAAACCTAGTTTTGACCAAGTTTAAACCAAGTTCAATCCAAAAACAAAAGTCATCGGTAAACTCAATGAGTCATCGAAAAACTCAATGAGTCATCGAAAAACACATACGACCACCATAAAATACCAACAATCACCGAAAAATGCAAGAAATAGAGATAACAATGCCTGAAAATGGAAAGATGGGATGAAAATAGTACATGCGGGAGTGCGAGATGAGGAATATGATGATTAAGAATAATGAAAACTCAGTCAGCAGCGAAGGAGCTCTTGAAGAGAGAGAGATAGAGCACAGGAAACTCAGGTGGGAAATGGAAAGAAATGAGGAGGAATTAGAAGGAAAAGGGGTTTAAACACCCCAACCACGCTGGCATAAATTCGAAGGCCCATCTTTGCCATGGGAGCCGAAAAGGCCATCATCATTGCACTTGCCCAACATGCAATCCACTCCAGTAATTGACACTTGTCAAAGAAAGGTTGGCATAAAAGGAAGAACATCCTCGAAGTTGCATACCCCTTAGTAACCTATTTCACATAGGTAACTAAGGGCTAGGGGGTGATTGATATGCCCAAAGTGTACCTGAAAGCTCGGAGGCACCAACCTCAGCCAGCAGGACGATCGAGGTAACTAGGGCTCAAGACTGACATCCAACGATCTCATCTAACATAAGGTCGACTACGGCCGACATTACTAGTTACCATGCAATCAGGCAACAATCGAGGTATTTATAACTCATGGGGTTCTGTTATCCATCAGGTCGTCCACAAGGGACATCACATCTAACTCACACATCAACCTCGATTGGGTATCAACCAAGGTCTGCAAGGACTTATGGGTTCAGCTACCCCCCAATAGCAATATCGACCTAGGCCGACATTATAGTCAACGACCGAGATAAGTAGTGTTACATGGGGGAATCGTCTGGAATCCATATCCTTGGCCTAGGCCGACGTTACAATTCTTCTGACCTAACATCGGCCATCTTACCTAGCCGCGGTCATCATAAATAACCTCAGATGATCCAACAGTCAGACTTCATTAACCTCTTACTCTTTCAGGCCGAGGCTGTACCAATCAAGGGCAAGGCCGAACATTTATAAGCATTTGCAAGGATAACAACACGTGGACAAAATCAGTTGTAACTGAATCATTACCCTCACATGGGAGAATATTTCATCATCATTCTCCATATGTGACAGTGACAGATGTCCTCATTAGATTGGCTAGATGAAAACACACATGCTCATTGCATGCATGGGGGTACATTACACCCCCCAAACACTATATATACTTGTCTTATCCTACCTTGAGAAGGATCCCAAAATTACAACCCTAGCCAAACTCTGTCAAATTATACAGTAGAGAGAAAAAGCTTGAGAGATTGTATCCACGACCATTAGTGCCTTCATTCAGTGATATTACTCAGTCACCCTCACAGTGGACGTAGGCCAGATTGGCTGAACCACTTATATTCAAGTATTCATCATTTTCTCCTCACCTCCTTCTACATATAAACATTTATATATATTCTCCTGTGCTGCCATTATTATCACTTTCTTGAGCTTGACGACACCTTACCTGGTGGTGCTGTTTCCAGCATTATCACATTAGTTTGAAGCCTGTCGAGTCATGGATCGAAACTCAAGAGAGACTTTCATAATATAATTCTAAAGGTTTGCACGTTATTTCTTCACATGTAACACCGAAAGAATATAATATAATTATGACTTATGAAACATCAAAAGAGTCTTGGGATATTTTGGCACTCACTCATGAGGGCACTAGAACGGTTAGGGCGTTAAAACTTCAAAATCTCACCACATAGTTTAAGACCATTAGAATGTTAGAGAGTGATACTTTTGATGAGTTTTATGCTAGGTTGTCCAATACTGTCAACTCCTCATTTAACCTAAGTGAGAAAATTCATGACAACCGTGTCATTAAGAAAATCCTTAGGTCATTATCGAGTAGGTTTGATGCGAAAGGGACTATTTTAATCTCCTTGGGTAAGCTAGAGTTGAACAAACTATAAGTGATTGTAGGGGACTTACAAACCTATGAAATCGACATGATTACCTCTAAGCAAGTCCCTAAGAAAGAAAAGGGTATTGATTTGAAAACCCGGAAGGAGGAAATTAAAGTTTCGGATTTTGATTCCGATTCTAATTTTGATTTTGAGGATGTTGCTTTGTTGGCAAAGAAATTAATTTTTTTTATTAAGTTTCAAAAGCAATCGAAAGATGCCAAGAAATTTGAAAAATTCCACAACAACAAAGTTGACCCCACCTCTAAGGATAAGTTTGAGAAGCCTAAGAGAGATGAGTCGGATAAGTGTTTTGGGTGTCAGGGGTACGGGCACAAAGTTAAGGAGTGTCCCACAAGACTTAAGAAAAAGGGAAAGCAACCCATTGTTTATAATTCCACCTTATGTAATAGTGATCTGGAAGAGGGAGAGAGTTAACCCGTTGATCATAACTTTGTTGCGTTTATGGCATGTCATGTGAGAGACGACGATTCTCATGTGAATGACACTTCCAAGGAGTCTTTAAGTGAATCCCATGTTAGTGAGGGACAAGAGAGGGACGAGGAGGAGATATATGTGAAAGAATTGCAAAATGTGTTTAATGTGTTGTATGCCGAAACGGTGAAAGTGAAAAAGGCTAACTCAAAATTGCAAGCTAAGTTGAATAAGCGTGCCCTAAAAAATAATGATAGTTTGATTGAGGATCTTAGGGCACGAGAGAAGATGTTTAGGGAGAAACTAGAGTTTGTAGAGAAAGAGATAGATAATCTCCGTGGTTTGATGGAGTCTTTGAAAAAGGAGATTTTAGAGTTTGGGGAGTCTAGGCGTTTGCTTGAGTCTAGGATTCATGAGTTGGAGGAGAGATTGCAAGACTCGTTTAAAGTTCATTTTGATTTGGAGGCTAGGTCGGAGAAGTTAGATAAGATCTTAGGCACCATCCAAATTAAGGGAGATAGGGGAGGTATAGGTTTTGATGGGAAAATTGTTCCCATTCCCTCCGCACGTGTGAAAAACACTAGGAAGGTTAGAAAAGGTCCACATATAGGTAATCATTCCCACCGTTGCTACACTTGCACATTTTGTTGTAGGAAAGGTCACCTTAGGCATTATTGTTACGACCTTATACAAGCTCCTAGGAAGTTTAGGAATAAAGTTGCCCCGGTTCTCCAAACCCCCATGCGTTGTTTTACACCTACTTGGGTCAGGAAATCGAATTTAGTGGCTTTACGAATAAACCTTCATAATTATCCTTTGGTTTCACTTGATTCTTCCCATGCTAAATCTAAAGGATGGTAGTGTTTCCATGTTTGTAATATGCTAGTTTGCTTCATGATATATTCATTGCTAGTATAGTGACATGTGTTTAATTTTCTATTATAGTTTTCATTTGTTCGAGTCCTATTGGAAAATCTAAAGAGATTTTTTTTTGAGAAAACTTTTAAAAATCCAAAAAGATTTTGTTTTTTAAGAAAAATTTTGAAAACCCAAAAAGATTTTTGCTTTTATTTAAATCAAATATGTTTGAAAAGCCAAAAGGATTTTTCGGTTTTTGTTTTTGAGTTTACATGTTTGATGTGGCATATTGGTGTTCTTGCCCCCACCCCATCGTTTCATATCCATGTGGCTATGACATTTGGTCATTATTATTGATGCTTAGAATGATCTTAACCATTGTTTATATCGGGTTTTTTCGAAGTTTATACGCATTTTGATTCGACTTTGTATATATGCCAACATTGCACACATGCACGAGTTTATATGGATGTTTGACTTCTCTTGCATATTTGAATTTGGTGAGGCGTTCTTATCCTAATCTTGTCATCTATGAGTAAGTGGACTTAAGTAGAAATGTGCATGTAAGAATCGTTTACCGTGAGGATTTGAATTGGTACCTAATTGAAAAAAAAATGAGTGATTCATGGGAAATGGGTGCGAGAGTTCAAAACTAACTCGTCGTGAATGCCACCGTTTAAAAGAGCCCAAAAGAAAAGGCAATATGCTAAGAAAAAGGTCCAATAAGATTTTCTCTAAGTTGATAATGCTAGAAACCTCAAAAGAACTTGAAAAAGTATGTTTATGATGGAGTTTGGTTGGAGAAAATTTATACACGTTTGCAGAACTAATCCTAATGTTGAAACATTGCAATCTGACGCTATTATCTATAGAATCGTTAAAATTTTGGATTTGTGTGCATGTAGTATGTTTAGTTCATTAATCTCACACTTTAATTGTCATATGGCTATGATAAAGTTTGATGATTTATCGCTATCAATTAGAGCTTCTTGATCGTTTCGATGTGTTGGAATTGTGACTCATTTGTTGTAGTTTCACGCCCATACATTCCATGTCCATGTTTGAGCACATCGGTACTATGTTTGCATGTGAATCACATTGTTAGTTTTTATGCATTATTGCATTTTGTGTTAAAAGCTTTCTGTTTTAGCACTGTTTTTCTACTGTCAATCCCTTCCTGGTATTTTTATCTAAAAATTGTTCACTAGGAAAAAATATAAGATATTTATGGGAAACTGGAAAAATTTGGCCTATCACGAGATCCCATTCGAACGACATCATCATGTCGCGCTAAGTCTCATTCGAGTGACGTCCTCATCTCGTTTGAGCGATGTCCCTGGCTCATTCGAACGATAGCCTGTATTTTTGCTTCCTTTTGTTTGCAGTCCCCAGGTTATTTTGGTATATATTTTTTGGTACTGCTAGAAGTTTTCTGGACTGACTATTTTGTATGTAGGTTTCATTGTCTCATATTGATATTTTTCATATAGTCCGTTTATCACACCTGATTAGATTTCTATATTCTTTGTGTTGTTCATTTGATTTACTAGATACTATTTTGTCATTACTTGATCATATTTAGCTGGTTGTTTCATAATTATATAGAGATTTTCAAATTGGTATATTCTCATGTTAGATACTTATTGGTTGGTTTATCTTTTTACCGGATTGTCTATTCGAGACAAAAAGGGGGAGAGATGTACGTGATGTAGGGGGAGATTTGAGCATGTTTTTTTATTACATAGATTACAAATTGGTATTAAAAATTGGTAGTTTAAATTTTGTATCATTTTGTTGCTCAATTGTTTAATAAATGATTTTTCAGAGTTTATACATATTAGTATCTATTGTCTTTTGGTATCATTTGGATATATATATTAGTTTCATTTGTTCCTCCATACTTCACTTGGTATTTGTTTGTCTGTTTCATGTGTGTAGGTATGCTTCAGCGATTTGATATTTCAAGTCTACATCACATTTAGATAGTTCATGCTTTTCGGTGCTACATATTCTAGTCTATGTCCTGTATTTTTCATTTTGGGTTTATGGGATGGGATATAGGCGTCATACGGCTTGACGGCCTAACTTAGGCATTTCACTGGTTTTGTTTTGTCCTGAAATAGTCAAAGGGGGAGATTTATAAGGACATAAATTTACAATTGAGTCCTTGTATTGTTTTGACTTAATTCCATGAACAAAATTGTGTTTGTAATATGTCATAGGGAGATTTTCTTTTGTCACGAGCCCACTTGGTCTATGACTTATTGAATAAATTGAAGACGTTGCGGTAAAGCTTCAAATAATTAATCATGCCGAAGTTTAATTGGTGCAAGTTTATTCTTCTTCAAAGTTAATTTCATTCCGAGATCATAAAGGTATGAATGCGTATACTTAATGGTGCGCGAAATTGTTTTTATAAAAGATAAGGATGTAATTTTTATAAGGAAAATGTTTTAAAATGTATTTAAAAGTGTTTTAAATGGTTTACACTACGTTTTATTCTGATAAGCTCGAAATAGAGTTTGATTTGATTGAATCTCTTTTGGAAGAAATGTTTTAAATAAAAAGTCAAAAAGTCGAACTGACATGCGGCGTCGTTCAAATGACAAACTCTCTCGTTCAAACGAGATGGCTATCTCGCGCGAATGGCATGCCATTCTCGTTCGAGAGACACATTTTTCAAGGCGGTGATTTTTTCGTATTTAAAGCGTGGTTTTGTGAGAGTTTACTAGTGTGCTTTCTCGAAAAACTGTTTACGATCCAGAAACGTGTTTGCACATATTTTTCTAAGGTTTCAAAGATAAAACACATCCTTAAAGTTTGCAAAGATCCGAGTCTTCATTCTTATATGTTTATGTGATCTTGCTGCACCAAGAAGGTTTGTTCTACACTTGAACATCAGGATTTTATGGTGAAGAAAGGAGAAGGACTTATTGTTTGACATCGTAGACGTATCAAAGCCATTCGGTGGACACCGATACATACATGGACGTGTGTGTCATGGACAGGTATCGTGGAAGAAGGACTTTCGGCGTGGGAACTGTGAGAGGAGTGGTTGAATATCAGAAGAGCGTCAAGACCCATGGGGATCGAGTCATTGAGTGAGTCTTTGTCTATTCATTTTAATTCCATATTCATAGTGATTGTCTAACTTGGTTCGTCCGAGGTTGTTTTTCCATTTTGAGTTTTTTCCTCGTACATCCGGCGTTGTGAGTGTTTTTTACTTTACTTTAATCACGAGATGCATGTTTAGGATTAATCAAGATAAAATTCGTTTAAAGTAAAAAATTGGTTTTGCACAACTTGGTTTGGTGCTAATTAAAAGTTGGCTAATTTTTGGTGAAAATTGGTTTGATTTGAAACACACATATGGACCACCCCCTTTTCAGAGAAGTTTAACATTACAATTTGAAGATCGCATCCTCATGAGATTACTTTATCTACAATTTCCACACCTATTATGATTATAATTATTTAAGTTTGAATTTATTCCCTTATTTTGTTGTGACAACCCGATTATTATAATAACGGGTGGACAATCATCTACTAAAATAAAACAAGAATACGAGTATGGTTCATTCCCAATATCACTGTCACAATAACAATATAATATAAACGATACATATAAAATCATACGGGTTTACTGCCTTTTAGTTGATAATTCATAAGAAATTAAAAAAAAGAAATTCCAACAAAAATTTCCAAATGAAAGCCCAAACCGAATGGGTTTACCGCCTTTTAGTTGATAATTCATAAGAAATTAAAAAAATATCAGAAAATAGGAAACCAACACCCACGCCTTTGCAATTCGATTCTGCACAAACTTATCGAACTTTTAATTTCATCGATAGATTGACACTAATGTATGTATCGATCATCACCTGTTTGAATCAGCTTCATTAACAATCATGTTTTCTCCGCCCAAACCCTCCAATTGAGATTCGAAACCACCCCAAACCTCGGATAGACCTAGTATATCCTTATACTAATTTCTCAAGATTATTTAAACATATTTCTAACCATGAATCCTACATGAAACCACCATGATTGCAAATCTTATATCAATTTAATCCAACACAAATGTTTTTCTGAAATTGATTTTCAAGATTCAAACTTTCTATTCAAGTTCTACATGTTCATCCTTTAAATTTTAGAATTAATTTCGAAAGACAAGTGTGATTAATATCAATTTATAATCGATCTAATATCCCAAATCACTTATCATTTATATGTTTACATCAATTAAAAATGTTTCAATCTTAAACATTTTAAATATCAGTTTTCTACCTCTAATAATGAAAATAAATACTTACTCTTACTTTGCGACATAAAGGAAGTAACTACTTGACTTTGTGGATTAAATCCAACGTTCTCTACGTGTCAGATGATGGGTTGAATCCAGATATAGCTTTTCTCCAACTTTTCCAAGCCTATTCTCTTCTTTGTTCCTCTCTGTCTCCTTTTTTGAACTCTATCTTAATATCTTGTGTAAAATATCAAAGGTGGATTGCCATCAACCTTACCAACCTCTTAAATACACTATTAGTTACTCTAATCTCATTTCCGTCCTAACTCTAAGTGTAAAATGACCCTCCTATCCCCATATGGGTCCTATTATGTCTAAAAAGCTTTTGAAACCCAATAATAACACCCCGGGTACCTATTTAGGACCTTCTTGGATCATCAGTGCACTCTAAAAGGTCATTCAAGTCACTCAACTCTAAATATGATAAAATATTTTTGGCCAGACCCAACACATGCATTCCTTATGCATCACGCATAAATTATATTGATCTGCCAATGTAACACTCTATCGTCATATAATAATAAACGTTATTTTTAATAATACGCGACATATAATAAATCGCATAACAATTTACTTATCCCACATAAATGAATAACAATAATAAATATTAATCCTTTATCTCGCCTTTTAATATTTACTAAATTCTAATTTAATTTTCCCCAATTAAATTAATAAAAATTAGCACACAAAAATTAAATAATAATAATAAAAGTACGTTGTATTCTCCTCCCTAATAAAGGAATTTTGTCCTCAAAATTTGAACTTACCTGCCACAAAGAGCTATGGATAATTTTCTCACGTGGTATCCTCACACTCCCACATCGACTCAGCAGCATTATGGTGTCCCCATTATACACGCACTAATGGTAATAGCAAATTCTAGTCACTACAGCCCAAAGTGACAACATGTCTCTACTCATAGGAATATCTGGCTGTAAGTTAGTATCCTCCAACGTTATATGGCGACATACCTCGTCATCCCTAAGATACCTACTTATCAACGACACATGAAACACATCATGAATCTTTTGCAAGTGCTTTGATATGGCAAGCATATACGCAATCGTCCCTACCCTCTCGATGATGGGAAAAGTCCCTACATACCTAGGCATAAACTTCCATTTCTTCCCAAACTGCATCACTCTATTCGTGGGAGATACCCATAGCAACACCTAATTATGCACACCAATCCCCAAAAATCTATCATTCATATCGGCGTAACTCTTCTCTCGTTCTGAGCTACAAAAAATTCATCATCTATCAACCCAATCTTCGTATACGTATTGTGAATCACTTCCTACTCAAAAAGTTTATCGTTACCTACCTTTAACTAACACGAGGGAGAATCCCAATGGCTCCCGTAAAAATCCTCGAAAGGCTCCATGCTAATAGTAAACTAGTACGAGTAATTATATGCAAACTCTACCAATGGAAAATACTGCTCCGAGCTACCCTTAAAGTCCAGAATATACATCCTAAGCATATAATCCATAACTGTTTCACCCTCTTCATTTTCCCATCGATTTTTAGGTGATACACCATTCCTAAATAAAAAATTATCCCCATCGCCTTCTAAAAAAACTCTACCAGAATTGGGACACAAAGATATTATCTTGATACAAAAAAATGTTCAGCGGCACCTCGTGTAGGCTCACTCTCTTTCTGCAATGAAAATTTGGGCACACTATCCTATCGTGTATTTCACTCGAACTGGACCATACTGGCTTAATAATACTACCTCCTCACATCCTATAACATCTTATTCCCCTCGAGATGCATCTGAAATCTTGATCCATATGAATTTTCCATAACTGCGCACCATAGATCCTCATCATCAGGGATAATCAACCATTAATGCACAAGCCACCCTCAGAACTGACTGAGTAAGACTTTGCTCCACCTGGAAGTAATTGTTAAACCCTCTCCTGATAAGAAAAAACCCTTTCCTATGCCTTCGCAACCCTCAAACAATCTCGAGTGTGACGGTAATCACTACTATAAATGCCCGAACCATCTTCTCCTCCTGATAAAGCTTGGTTTACTTCGTCTTCCCGAACTGTTGCCAACTGTCCTACATGAATATGGATCAAGGCATATACAACTACATTAAACTTTCCAGGATGATACTGAATATCAATCTAACTAGGGATCCCATACACCCTATACCACATGCTCACATGCATAAATATCATAAATGCAACCCACATACATCAACTACACATGCCTTGAATGATCATAAAGTAAAGGTGTACTCGATTACCCTAGTAATAGTGACTTAATTCTTCTTAATATTTCCCCACTTATTCAAGTATTGGTGCAAACATTCCCCAGTCCCCTATATGTTACACTCCATGGTTATGCGGGACTTAATCATATAATAACTCTTTAGTAAAACATTTATATATTCACACATGTAATTCCTAACGTACTAAACCAATGTAATATATCCCAAATGTCTCATAACTCATGACACTTACTAAGATTCATGCATGGAATGTCTCCTAAGTGAAATCGAAATAAGTAACCCTCCTCAATATACTATCGCTTAGCTCTATCAGTTATCGAGATCCTTTGGCCCAAAACATAGTACCGGGGTACCAAAGGTGATGTACTCTTATGGAAAAAACCCTAACCCAAAAGATGTTAATTCTAATCTTTATACTCATGCATCTCTGAAGGAGTCATACAATACGATGATCACGCTATCACCTTCTCCCAAGCATTAAGTGGATCATAACTAGACCTCTTGACTTGGTTGTCACACGAGTATTCCTTGAATCACATAAGTAAAGTCCCTAAACACATTGATTGAGTCTAACGAGACAACTACACTCCCTAAAGTCTCATCTCCAACATAATATAAATGCATTCTAAGACTTCACTCAGTACGAGGCATAGCAATAAGAACTATATCCTGCCCTAGATTAGCGATCATGATAACCTTACTGTAACAGTCCACCATCATTATACACATCGATAACCAGTCCATACCTATGATACCATCATACTTTTACATCACAAATATGATAAGATCCACTACTAAGCATAACCTCCCAATGTCCACACCTACTCCTCTGCAGATGGAACGAATGGGAGCTTCGCTACACACGGTAAATCTACGATCATAATAAGAACTGATGCTACATCTATTAAACCCATTTCACATGAGAAATTAGTGTAAATAAAAGAATATTACGCACCTATGTCACACCAAACCCACCTCATGTTCCTATAAGTAAAAAATATACACTTTATCGCTGACGGCGCTGGATGTAAAATTGGTCCACGAATGTGATACACACGCCCAAACTTCCCCTGCCCCCGCCCTAGAAAAAGCAATAGTGATGGAGCTGTTGATGGGACTGGAAGTTGTTGTAATTTCTTCCCTGACTGGTCATTCTACTACTGACCCTAAGCCCTATCTTATAAGGTGGGCTTGATGTGGCCCTGCTTTCTACATACGAAACATCTCCTAGTGAAATTGGTCTGCCTCTGGCCATGCTATCTTGATGAGACTGCCCCTATCCCTAGCCCTATTATCTTTAATAACCCCAACCTTGTGTCTTCTGGTCTAGTTCCTCTATCCCTACTGGCCCTAAGGGTTATGCTACTAGCCCTGATGTTTATGCCTATACCTACCATTGCTCGGCCTAAACCTCTTAGTAAAGTCTCTCTGCTGGGCACCCACTCTTGTGGCCTATTCTGCAAATGTAGCATCTTGTTGGCACTATTTTCTCTAACCTTTTCTTATTGTCTTGACTCTCCTATAATTTTGTCTACCCTTTGATGGAAGTGATGATCCTTGCAGTGAAGTAATGCGACGTTAATGACATCAATAAAAGTTCTCAATGTCGAGTTCCCGAATAAATACTGGAAGATACTCCAAGTTAGCCCATCAATAAACTTAAGACTCCTCTTCTCATCAATGTTCACCTTATCAGGAAAAAAAATTTCCAGGAAAGTGAACTCCTCCCCATACTCGTCCATAATCCGACCCTCGTATGAGAGATCTAGAAATCTCCTCCTCAACTCCGTCTTCACTACGGACGGAAAGAACTTATGGTCAAAATGCACCCAAAAATCCTAGATAGTCATCTAATCCCTCTCTTAGGGTGTTCAGAAAGCCGATTGGATAGGCGAACATAATCGGACCGATCCAAAACTCCCTATTTCTATAGGGGTGTCATCGATTTGGTAAAGTTTTTTTTAGCGAACTGATTTAGTCAGTCTGGTCCTCGATCTACCTCATTAAATATCCAGTCCGGACCCACCCGAACTAGTTATACATATTAATATATTTAGGTATATTTATACATAAAAAAAATAACTCTCAAATAAGGTAAGGGGGAGGTCATGCTCGTCATTGTGTGAAAAAGAATAAAAAACATTAAAGCTAAACGGACACACACACGTGTATTTTCTCTAATTTTCCCTCCCATCTATCTTCTTCTCTTTTGTACTCTTCTACTCTTTTGTTCTCTAATCAGTCTTTCCCATCTCTCATCTATTTAACTCTACCTTGCCTCCCCCATCTCTCCTCCTCCTCCCCTCCATCTCATGTTATAACAGATAAGTCCCAAGAGTTATTTTTCATCCTAAACAATATTTCTAGGTTTTATATTTTTAAACAATGTGAATATTTTTAGGGTTTCTATATTATTTTTTTTGGTAACCTTGCAATCAAAACTAGACCCATTGCAAAAAATAAAATAAAAAATACATTAATTTTCATTTGGATAAATATATGCTTTAGATGATTTTTAATGTTGTTTCTCGTATGATAATATAGTTACTCCACCTGGGGCTCTCTAGACATGTGTGCATAGTACTACAATTTGATACTTGTTTTATTTTGCATTTCATGTTAATTTATTTTCAATTAATTAACATGTAAAATATTTTTGACCGGCCTTTTCTTGTCAGTTTTACCTTCCTTATACCATATCTCCCCTATTAATGTGATATGAGTGTTTCTTTTTGGTTTATTATGATAAAATTTGGACAAATTTTATGCTATGATTTAGAAAGATTTTATGCTAAAATTTGGAAGCCTTTCATGCTAAAATTTGGACAGCTCTTATGCTAAAATTTGTACAATTTGGGACATTTTTTAAAGGTAATTTTCATTTCTTAAATTATTAATTTAATATTATTAGGACAGAGAAATTAGACAAGATCGACCCTATAGACAACCGAACCGACTAGGGATGGGTGATCGATACAATCGATCCGATCTTGGTCCATTTTCTTAGGAAAGGTTTAATATGTCCCATCTATAAAAATCCTAAAAATCGGACTTGACCGGATCACGAACACTCCTATCCCTCTCGGTTGATGTGGTAGCCGACTCCCACCACTATAGAGATACCCTAACTAACTTGAATGTAGATGGTACCTTATTTTGAGTGTCGTTGCACTTAATTATTCGCAAATTCATTCCATTTGCTAGGTGTTACAACATCTTCACTCTGCTAATACTCTGAGGAATGCAACTTTTGGAAAGCCTCTCTGACTCGCTCCCAAACTAACGACACTGAGTGATTCTCAACTAATGTTGCCACAGGCAGCTGTGGCTGTGCCTGGGGAAAATGTTGTGTCAAGGCAGTCATAGCGCATTAACTTCCTGTGCTACAAAAGCTACAACCTTTGCTACGGTCACAATCCGAAGAGTGGATTTTGGCTCCAACTGAGCCTCCTTAATAGAGATCATCCTCACAGTTTGTGTTGGTCTACCGCTCCTGTAATTTGGAATTTGAAACCAAATTGAATCTGTATGAGCTTCACTTTAAATATAATAAATAACATAAAGATGAAAACGTTCAATATGAAATAACAATCCTAATCATAGGGCTCTATATCAAAGAAAACGCAACGCTGACAACATAACAAGACCGCATAGATCCTAAGGACACTAGATATTGATGCTATGATACCAACTATGACAACTCGCTTATTCTAATACTGGGTGGTCAATTTTTATTAAAAAAATAGGAATCTCACTATGGTGCATTCTCAGCATCACTGTCGCAACAACAATATTATATAAACGATACAAATAAAACCATACAACACTATAAATGAATAAGACCAATGCATAAATAAATAATAAGAGTGAACCGAATAAACCATCGATCACAAGATAATAACATCCACTCCGTGAGAGTTAACAACAAAACTGAATGCTAAAATAAAATCTATGACAGATATATAAAAACATATCCATCAACAGACAATATGCCCAAAACCGAAATGAACTGAAATGACCCTGACTAGGTAGAATAAAATGAGGTGTTTAAACAATGATGTAGCATCCCCATCTACCGTAATGGCAAGAATGGATCAATCCATGTGGTCCTAGCTGATGTTGTTGCATATTTGGAGTCTGAAAAAAAAAGGAAAAAAAAAAAGATTGAAGGTCGAAGATTGAAAATTAGAATAATTTACAAGTAGATAATTGTTTTAAATCTATTAAAACAATAGTATATTACTTTCATAATTAACCAGTCTCACTCACTTGAGATAAAACAATACCTCTCAACTATAATGTGTGCCTAACGTGTTCGTTTAATTATCCTAATTAAAGTATCCGGTCTACAAGGACATGTAATTGCTATTTGAGCTGAAACCCAGCTAATACTATCTATTAGATAAGTATAACAACCTTTACTAGGTATATGTTCATAAACAATATTGTAGAGACACACTTGTTGTAGATAAATATTTAGTCTATGAATATAATGTAATACCCTTATTTATGAGGATATAAAATTTAATAAAATTTAATAAATATTCAGTCTATTTAAATTATCTTGAGGATTTAATTAATTTAGTATTAAGATTTAATAAATTCGGATTATTTTGAAAATTCTCATATGTTGTAATTGGAGGTCGAGATTGGAGAATTTTAGTAAAGTATATTAGATGATGATTCTGAGTCAACGGTTGATTTCGAATAGGTCCAGATAATCAAAAAAGAGCACCTTGGGATAGTAATTGGGTCTCGGGGTATTTTTAGGCATAACCAGGTTCACAATAGGGTGTTAGGGTCATTTGGGCTTGACCTATAAGCTTAATTTCAAGATTAGAAATATAAAACATACATAAGGGAGTTTGTGATAGACATAACTCAATAAGAAATCCCTAGTTTTGCAGAGGAGAAAAGAGGGAGATATCGGGAGAGCTTTTGGGAGCCAAACCCAGAAGAATTGGGTGTGTTCTTCATCAAACCTTTGTCCGCATCAAAGGAAATTAGACCCTAGGAATTTATCCAAGCACGTGGTTAAATTTTCTTTCAATTTAATAACATTATTTTGATTTATATCATAGTGGGTGTGCGAAATAATTCGTTTTCGAGAATGGTCAATCATATGAAATGGGTATTGGGGATTTTGAGGATATTGTGTAAATAAAATATGACATTTATGATGAAATATCATAAAGGATTGTTAGAATCTAATGTTAACCGAAAAACTAGTAATGGAACTCGTGTAATTTAGATCCATAGAATTGAATCTAGGTTGAGACTGGAATAAACTGTTAAAAACCTGTATTATGATGTATTGGGGAAAGTTAGAAATCTAATAATTTTGAAGATTAATATGATGATTGAAATGCATTTTTGAGAGTAAATATATGATGGATAAAATGGTTTGAGTTCTGGGTTCGAATAGGAACAACTTGAGGTTTTAACAATGGTAGAGAACTAGGACCAATGTCCTGAGGAAGATGAAGGGGCTCGAAAACGTAGAAGATCATTAGAACGATAAGGGAGGTTGTTAAAGCGACGCTAAAAACTCGTTCGAACGACACTAGAAATCATTTGAATGACGGTAAGGACTTTTGAGAAATGCCGATTTTTCCCTTGTTTCCTTTTGGGATATTTTTATGGATTTAATAAGTGTACATAAAAATTAAAAGGAGAAATTATTTAGGGCCTTAGGTGAAATTAAAAGCAGAAATTTTTATGGAAGTTGGGTGAAATAAATTTAAAAGGTTAAAAAATGGACCAAGTAAGAGACTTCGGGTATTTTGTTTGAGTGTAAATTAATTAAATTAAGGGTCGATGATTTGACTCTAATATTTTTAAGCTAAGTGCTACGGGATTTAGGTACGGGGTAGCCGGTTTAATTTATTATAGATATATAATAAATTATTGAATATTAAATTTAATGAGGGTGTAAAACTTATTAATGGGGTTTCTTGTAACAAATTCTAAAGGGTGACGATCTAGACCGAATGAGTGAGTATAGGTATTGTATTTGAGTAACACTACTTTATTGAAAATTACTTAATTTGTGATTAATTAAATTACGAGTCAGGATATAGTCTTGGGTATTTTTGGGCAAGTGATACGGGCACGGGTTAGTTGGACTTTAATAAATATATGTATACAATTTGGATGATAGTATAAATATAATTGTGTGCATTATAGATATCGGTGTGAATGATATTTATAGCAATAAATACCCCTCTTGTGTTATCAGAGGAGGTTGCGCGATATGAGTGAATCCCCTAGCTTAAGGAGAAGGGAGAGTATAGTCCCAGGTCATATCGCCTACTATTTTATTGTGTGATTCATTTGTTGAGGTGTGACTCTTTGGGTATGATTCGGTTTCAGTTTCGGGGGGAATATGACCTCCTCCACTATGTTTGCGATATTTTTTACCCAAGTTCGGTGTGAGCTAGTACGACTTGAGGTATCCTGGTTAGGGTGAGCATACCTGGGACATTATAGCATCTTAGAGAAAGAATACGATTATTTATTACTTGGGAATGTATGGTTATTATACGTGACATGTGTGTGAATGTTGTAGTATACTAGTACGTATAGAATTTGAGTAGATAGTTATATACGGGATTTATACATAAGTGTGAATGTATTTCTTACATAACTAGTGTGAAAGTAATATGATTTAAAAAGTGGTTTCTTATATAACAGGTGTGAAAGCTACATGATTTAAAAGGGGATTTCTCATAACACTAGTGTGAATGTTATATGATTTAATATAGTTTATCCGATTAATAAGTTCATTAGTAGATAACTAAATAATCAAAGTAAGAGTTATTGGGTTAGAGTAGTGTGGTATAAAGAGGTGTGATACATCTAGTTAGGTGGGGAAACTTAACTAGAAAGGTTGGAAGGCAAGCGTTAGGTGTGAACATTAGATGAGGGGTGAGTTATACCTCAAGAGAGTGCGACACTAACTTAAATATGAAGTGTGTGCATGCATATTAATTTTTTGCAATTTAACTGCTTTCTAGGTATTTTCAAAATCTTTTACTTGGGCTCTGACCCACGTCAAAATCATTTTCCAAAACCTCTTAGGTCTCCAGTCATAGGGATGCCCAACTTGAGGATTCTATCAGGGGATGCATAGTTGTATCTCGTGTCAAAGTTGCAGGACTTTGCTATAGACACTTCATTCATTTATTCCTAGTGTAGGGACTTTATTTCAGTACTCATTTGGGCATGTCGCCTTAGATTTAGTATTTAATTTTTTATATTGACCTTGCGTATCCAAGTTATTGTTTCAATTTACTGTTGGATTTTATTATTGAACTGATAGTTGCTTAGGTCATCTTTATTCATATTATTCATATGTGTTGGATTCAGTTACTAGTTTGTGTGGATGGTTTAATTATTATTTAGTTATGTCTGTTGTTAATTATTACAAGATAAAATTCGGCATTGGTCTATTTAATTACTATGTGGTTAGTAACTTTAAAAAGTTTTTGACACTGATGCTAAGAATGAGAAATATACATTTTAGTAGGTGGGATGTCACAAATGGTATCATAGCATCAGGTTCTAGAGTCCTTAGGATCCGTGCGGCTTATTACATTTTAGAATAATGTTCTTTGACATAGAGCCTTATTATATGATTGTTGTATTCCTCTACCTATGTGACTTACGTTCTATTTCTATTAAGTATAGTTAATGTGATTTATATACGAGTTACATTGGGCTTTATACATAAAAAATTTGGACAACCAGCAAGGGTTGTTATAAGGACTGTAGGGTTAGAAGCTCATAAAAGCCATAAAATATTCTGGAAATGATGACTGCAATGGAAGTCACCATAATGATTGTTCAGGAAGATGACATTGGTACAATCATTAGGGAGAGGTAGTTTCCCTAAGAACCATCATAGAAATCGGTGGTGCAAAGTCTGACTTACCCAGTGTAGTTGGTAAAAGGGGGGAATCGAAGGAACGCTTCCTAAGATCCATCCGTAAGGATTCGGGGAAGAGAGGGAGTTTGATGAGTTAATGGAAAGAGATAACCTAGAGGTAATTGTGTAGGGTGGAGTGAAATGGCTCCCAGGATTTATGTTTAGGCAAAGTTTTGCTCATAAGAACGTCATTGTAGTGATAGGATTCATCCACCACAACTATGGAGAGATAGTATGAATAATGGGGAATTTGGGGGGTGGCCTAAGAGTAAATCCTCTCATCAACTGTTTAATAGAGAGGCGAGTAGGTGAATATGGATAATCAAGAAGGTTTGTAAGTTAATTATAGACTGATGGATAAAATATACAAGCATGAATGGGGAAATCTGAATATAAAGACGGGTACCATTGTCGTAAATGTTGTGAGAAGGGATTCAAGAGAGTTGGAGAACCTAATCAAAGGGCAAGACTGGATTTAACCATGCTAGTGAGGCACTACAAGAGGGGATACCCTATAGTGGAACCATTGTAATGACTGCAATTAATATAATTCTTACCAGTTGATGGTGGATTCAGTCAGGTCCATCAACGATAGGAACGAGTCCCATAGGACCAGCAGAGCCAAAAGGGAAATGGGGGTAGCAATCAGGGTTAAGACTACCAGGTTTGAGAGAAGGAAAATTCGAACATGGAAAGTGGGGCAAGAGAAAGGGGAATAATATAGACAAGTGTCCTATGTGTAAAGAGTAGGAACACATGTGTGGATCTTCTCCACAGCGAATTAGGGGACATGAATGGGATGCCCAATAGGGGAAACAATTATAAGAAGGTTTTGGTTTGTTTAGGATGAGGGTGTTATGTCCATGAACCATTCGAGTCTCTAGTACTATTGTAATTTGAAAGTATGATTTTTATCCCAGGATGATTGGGGTCTGTTTCGTGTGACACGAGCGAGTCACAATAATTTATTAGTACTAGATTCACTTGAGAAATGGGTTTATTAGAGGTATCCTTAATATTACTATAGTTTTATATATTCACCGTTAAGTTAGTGGGGCTCTCTTTAGTTTCATCCGCAGGGTAGAACGTGTTGACATTGAAAGGATATATTTTATGAGGATAACTCATTTTGAGAGGTGATATTTGAGGTATGTTTTTATCTTGTGTACGGACTGTTAAGTGATGGTTGGTGGTTATAAAAAGACATTCGTGTTCACTATTCTGGGATAAGATGTATATTTTTGTTTTGTCTCACTTAAAAGAGGGTCGAGCTCGCTGTAATATTTTTATGAAGTAGACTTCAAAGAGTAGAATTGTCTAGTTACATTGGATTTTGGTGCATATGGACTTTTATTAATGTGATTCAGCATACATCGGGTTCATCGTTGAGAGAAGAGTTTTTAGCTCATTTTTGTTTATGTGTTGAGAACTTAGCGATAATGAGAGCATCGTATCATGTGATGCCTGGAGAGACACGAGCATAGACGATTCAACTTATGTGTCGAGATACATAATTTGTGATATCTTAGTTATATGATTTGAACCCACGAATTTCGATGACCGACAATGCTTGGGAATAGTGCATTAGGGAAAGTCCTTTGAGCTTCGTTGTGGGATATTACGTGCATGGACCTTAATAAACGTTGAGAGCATAATAGACTATTTTATAAGTTTCGACTAGTTATCGATGGTTTAGTCTAGTAGATAGTATAGTAAGACTTTGTGTTCACTGTTCCAAGGTATGATATGTGGTTTGGTCTAGTAGATGGTTTGGTCTAGCCTATATATAAGTGTATATATGTTATGGTGTGTTTCATAATAGACATATAAGAGAGTGTTTGTATTATTGTATTTAAGCCCGTGGAGTAGGGACGTTTACTGATGGGATTCAGGGTGGATATAATTTATTATCGAGCGAGGAGATAGAACTCATGATTGATTCGTGCTAAGAAACTATTGAGAGCAAGGGGAATCATATTGTACGATGTCTTTTGTAAAATGAGAGTGGAAGAGTATACTTTTTTGTTAGGAGACTAGAATTTTGGGGTACGTGCTATGGACTGAGGGCCTAACGAATCTCAACGACCAACAATGTTAGGTAGTAGTGCACCGGGGGGGGTCCTTGTTTGGATTTCTCTTTGCGAGATGTCCCACATATGAAACTTATCGAAACGTTGGAAGTGGGGAGATGTTTGGTCATTAGGAAATGGATTTGGTACCTTGGTTGATCTACATATCTATGTAGTTATAGCCATAAGTGGAATGTTGTATTTCGATTTAAGGCTAGTAGAGCCAGGTAACATTTGTGGAGTTAAGCAAGGGTATAGGGTGTATGGGCGCCCTAGGTAATTTATTTAATTGTAAATATAATTCAGGATTAGAAGGGGTGGAGATATGTGTAGTGATATTAGGGGCATGTGAATAGGGTAATATTCAAGCCTCGGAGTACGAGACTCATCCTAATTTCGAGGAAAAAATTCCTTTGTAGGGGGGAATTATGTAATACCCCTTATTTATGAGGATATATGATTTAATTAATTTGGTGATAAAGTTCAATTATCTCGAGGATTGAATTAATTTAGTATTAAGATTTAATTAATTCGAATTATTTTTAAAATTCTCATGTGTCGTAATTGGAGGTCGAGATTGGATACTTTTTCTAAAGTCACTTGGATGATGATTCTAAGTGCACGAATGATTCTAAATAGATTGAGATAGTCAGAAAGGAGTACCCCAAGGTAGTAATTGGGTCTTGGTGCATTTTTAGGCATAACCCTGCTCACACAGGGATGTTCGAGTCATTTGGGCAAGACCCATAGGCTTGATTTTGGGATATCAATATAAGACCTACATTAGGGAGTTTGTGATAGACACAACTCAATAAGAAAACCCTAGTTTTGCAGAGGAGAAAAGAGGGAGAAACTGGAAGATCTTTTGGGAAAAAAACCAAGACGAATTGGGTGTATTCTTCGTGAAAAATCTTTGTCCACATCAAAGGAAATCAGACCCTACGATTTTATTCAGGAAAGTGGTTGAACTTTCTTTGAATTTAATTGAAGTAATTCGATTCATATCATAGTGGGTACGATAAAGAATTCATTTTTGGGAGTGGGCTATCATATGAAATGGGTTTTGGGGATTTTGAGGATATTGTGTAAATTAAATATGAAATTAATGACTAATTATCCTATAGGATTGTTAGAATCTGATGTTTACTCGAAACGCAGTAATCGAAACCATGTAATTTAGATCCATAGAATTGAATTTAGGTGGAGACCGGGATAAACTATTAAAAACCCAAATCGGGAAGTATTGGGGAAAATTAGAAATCCAATGATTTTGAAGATTAATATGATGATTGAAACGCATTTTTGAGAGTAATTATATGATGGAAAAAACTGTTTGAGTTCTGTGTTCAAAGAGTAAGAGCTTAGGTTTTAACAATAGAAGAAAACTAGGACCAACGTCGTGAGGAAGCCAAAGGTGCTGGAAAATATAGAGGGTTGTTAGAACGACCAGGAGGTTCTTCAAGAAACGATGAAAAGTCGTTCAAATGACACCAAATGTCGTTTGAACGATGGTAAGGACTTTTGAGAAATACCGATTCTGCCCATGTCTCCTTTTCGAATATTTTTTAGTATTTAGTTGGTGTACAGAAAAATTAAAAGGAGAAAATACTTAGGGCCTTGGGAGGTGGATATTAAGATATGTTTTATTTAGATAGAGTGCCAATCTAAATAACAAAAATTGGGTGAAATAAATTTAAAAGGTGAAAATACAGTCAAAATAAGGAATTTCGGGTATTTTGGTTGAGTGACGTCACATAGATAGAATTAATTGAGGTAAATTTATTAAATTATGGGCCAAGAATTTGACTCAGATATTTTTAGGCTAAGTGCTTCGGGAATTAGGCATGGGGTATCCGGTTTAATTTATTATAGATATATAATAAATTATCTTACATAAAATCTAATGAGGGGTGTTAAACTTATTAAGGGGATTTTATGTAACAAATTCTAAAGGGTGAATATATGGATTGAAAGACTAAGTCGGGGTATTGTAGTTGGGTGCCACTACTTTAATGAAAATTAATTAATATGTGATTAATTAAATTACAAGTATGGATATAGACTTGGGTATTTTTGTGCTAGTGGTATGGGTGTTAGGCATGGGGTAGTTGGACTTTAATGAATATATGTATACGGTTAGTGTGATAGGATATATATTATGAGTATGTATATAAACTTGGGTATTTTTTGACTAGTGGTACGGTTGTTTGGCATGGGGTAATCGGACTTTAATGAATATATGTATACGGTTAGTGTGATTGGATATATATATATATATATATATATATATATATATATATATATGTATGTGCATTATAGATATTAGTGTGAATGATATTTACAGGAATACATACCCATATAATGCTATCATTGACGGTTGCGTGATGTGGTTGAATCCCCTTACTAGAGGAGCAGGGAGAGTATAGTCCCCAAGTTATATCGCCTACTATTTTATTGCGTGATTCATTTTTTGAGGTGAGACGTTATGGGTGTTATACGGTCTCACTTTCGAGGGGAATATGATTGCCTCCTATATATATATATATATATGTGTGTGTGGTGTGTGTGTGTGTGTGTGTGTGTGTGTGTGTGTGTGTGTGCATTATAGGTATCGGTGTGAATGATATTTATAAGAATACATACCCCTATAGTGCTATCATAGAAGGTTGCGCGATGTGGGTGAATCCCCTTACTTGAGGAGCATAGAGAGTATAGTCCCGAGGTCATATCGCCTACTATTTTATTTCGTGAGGTGAGACACTATGGGTGTTATACGGTCTCACTTTTAGGGGGAATATGACCGCCTCCACCACGTTCGCAATATTTTTTATCCAAGTTCAGTGTGAGCTAGTCCGACTTGATGTAGGCGCCTTAGAGTGATATGGATAGTTAGAGTGATATGGATATTATAAGAGACATGTGTGTGAATGTTGTAGTATACTAGTACATATATAATTTGAGTAGATAATTATAAATGGGATTAATACATAAGTGTGAATGTATTTCTTACATATCTAATGTGAAAGTTATAAAATTTAAATAATGGTTTCTTATATAACTGGTGTGAAAAGTATATGATTTAAAAGGGGAATTCCTATATAACTAGTGTGAATGTTATATGATTTAATATAGTTGGACTGCTTAATATGTTAATGAGTAGATAACTTAATAATCAAAGTAAGAGTACTTGGGGATAGAGTAGTGTGGTAGAAAGTGGTGTGATATGGCTAGTTAGGTGGGACAACTTAACTAGGAGGGTTGGAAGGTAAGCGTTATGTGTTTTCATTAGATGAGGGGTGAGTTATACCTCAAGAGAATGCAACACTAGCTTAAATATGAAGAGTGTGCATGAATCTTTAATTATTGCAATTTAACTACTTGTTAAATATTTTCAAAATGTATTACTTGGGCTCTGACTCGTGACAAAATATTTTTTAAAAACCTTTTAGGTGTCCAGCCACAGGGATGCCCAGCTTGAGGATTCTATCCAGAGATGCATAGTTGCAGCTCGTGTGGATGTTGCATGACTTTTCTATAGATGCTTTGTTCATTTATTTCAAGTGTAGGGACTTTATTTCAGTACTCATTTGGGCAGGTCGCCTCAGATTTAGTATTCAATTGTTTATTTGACCTTGTGTATCCAGGTTATTGTTTGAATTTATTGTTGGATTTTATTGTTGAACCGATAGTTGATTCAGTCATCTTTATTCGTATTATTCATTTGGCCCCGGTTGATTTAATTAATAGGTAGTTAGTGACTTTAAAAAGGTTTGCGACACTGATGCTAAGAATGAGCCATATGAGACGAACATTTTATTTTAATCACGGGCTGGCTAGTTAGCATTTTTGTAGGCGGGGTATCGCATATAACATAGCGACACTTGTGTTATAAGTAGATAACCACACAATATAATAATGTAGTTAGTCCCGTGCTATATTTGGATATACCTACCACGTCTTGTGCACACATAAACACACACACACACACACACACACACACACACACACATATATATATATATATCACTTGCTATATACGTGTCACTGTATCCCCATATCTAAGACCTCATGAATTCATTCCTCGTGTGCTATTGGGCTCCAGGCATCACAAATCACTCTAAGTCACCGATCGAAATCTTACCACTAAGCCCAAAACATATACACAAATAACGGAATCGGTCATAAACATACATCCAAGGGATTGCGATCATACCATATTACACCCCACTGGTCTCCAAACTAATATTTATCGTCACATACGGATAATGGCCATGCAACAATACTATGAGTTAGGGAACCAATCCGACACCTGCTAGTCAATGCGAGGGTGGACTGCCCACAACGCTCAACCTCCTAGCGATAGTTCTACCGAGTAGGTATGTTCAATAATTACAAGTAGCATACACACATACATAAATATACACATCAGTGTAATATGAATATATAAAAAGTTTCGATCTCGTAGGCATATCCCACAGCGCACTAGTCTCCCAAACCTAATGTTGAAACCAACCTCTTCATTAAATATCTAAATGTTCACTCAGTTAAACTATCGATTCTCCTCACCCGAACCCATCTATTCTTTGGTCTAACACACTTACTAGACCCTATAAGTATTCTCTAGTAGTCTTACTCTATCCCGGAAGGCCCTATGGCCATTGCCCAGCTTTATCGAGTCAAAACAACACGTAAAAAAATTGGGCGGGCCTGTAAACTGAACCTATATACTTCCAGCAAAATCAAAATTTCCAAACGAAAGCCCAATCCAAAACCAGCAATTTAAACTTCGGTATAACACACCTTTTAGTAGAAAATCACAATAACAAGAAATTGGTGCCCACGCCTTCATAATTCGATTATGCACAACCTTATCAAACTTCCAATTTCACCAATCAATTGATCGACACCCGTTCGGGTCATCTTCTCTAAAAATCATATTTTTTCCACCCAAACCCTCCAATGGATGTTCCAAACCACCCAAAACCTCGAATAGACCTAGTGTATCTTTATATTAATATTTCAGGAGAATTTAAACATATTTCTAATCATGAATCCTATATCAAATATCTAGGACTACAAATCAATTATCAATTTAATCCAACACAACATTTTCCCCCCATTGATTTTTAAGATTTAACCTTTCTATTCAAGTTCTACATGTGCATCCTTTAAATTTCATAATTAATTTTGAAAAACAAGTGTAATTAATATCAATTTTTAATTACTTTAAAATCCCTAATCCCGTATCATTTAGATCTCCGCATCAATTAAACAAGTATCAATCTTTAACATCTTAAATCTCTGTTTTCTACCTTTAATCATGAAAATAAATAACTACTATTAATTTGTAACATAAAGCGAGTAATTACTCGCCTTGGTGGATTAAATTCGATACTCTCTACGTGATTGATGATGGGTTGAATCTGGATATAGATTTTCTACCTCTTCGTGAAGTCTTTTCTCTCATTTCTTCCTCTTTCTCTCTTCTCTTGAACTCTCTCTCAATCTCTTGTGTAAAATATCAAAGGTGTACTGACATCTACTTTCCTAACCTCTTAAATACCGTATTGATTACTCTAATTGCATTTTTTCACTTAACCCTAAGTGTAAATGACCCTCCTACTCTCGTAAGGGTCTTATTATGTGTAAAAAGCGCCCCAAACCCAATAATAATACCTGGGTACCTATTCTGGGCTATCTTGACCCTTGTCGGATCACTGGTGAACTTAAAGGTCATCCTAGTCACCCACATCTAAGTATACTAACATCTCATTTATCAAGCCCAACACGTGTGTACCCTATGGGTCACACATAAATTATATCGATCCGTCGATGTAACACTTTATCTACAAATAATAATAAATCATTGTTTTCACTCATACACGACATATAATAAATCACATAACTGTTTACTTATCACTCGTAACTTATTAATTAATTATTAATAATAATAATACTAATAATAATAGTAATAGTAATAGTAGTAATAACAACAACAACAACAACAACAACAACAACAACAATAATAATAATAATAATAATAATAATAATAATAATAATAATAATAATAATAATAATAATAATAATAATAATAATAATCTATTATATACTCTCAAATGCTATACATATGAACTAAATACTCCTTTTTTTAGCGTGTCCACGTGTCACTCTAATTTTAAGAATACTTCCTCTCTCCCCTCTCCGCTAATTTTCTCGACAGCCACTAATAAACACAAAACCTTTCATTTTTCCATTGCTTTTACTATTACCAACTGTAGGACTTCTATCTCCTATTGATAAATTCTCTACGACCTTTCTAAGCAGTCTTCATCTTCTCTTATCCTCATAAAGAAAATTGTTTTTTTATGGGCAGGACTCCTGAGCCTGTTTACCGCTGAAATTTCTGTGTCTGTGGCAACGGTCAAGACTGCTGAAGCAACTTAAGAGTAGATATCCATCAAATTTGTGATTTTGGTAGTTTCTCAACCATAACTCTTATGTCTCTATGCAAAAAAAATCCATACCCATTTTTCGTTGTCATTCTCCTCTGACGGTTCAATGACGATGGAAGCTTCAAAGTTCTATGCATAACGCACGTTTATATGACTTTACTAGATCTGCCATAGTTTCTTTTTTTAAGTAATTTATTATAGATTGTGAACTATTTTTGTGATGGATTTGAAGAATATTAACTGTGAAGTTTTATATTTTGAGTGATTCGTAATGGTTGGTGGAGGTGTTTAGTTACCGAGAAATTGGAAGAGAAAACTCTGATTTGTTTTGTTTTTACTTTTGAAAACAACATGTTGAACTTATGTTTTGTATTTATTTATGTCTAACCGCCTTTTATGTTTGTTAATTAATAGAATGCGAGGAGTTATTCTTTTACTCTGAGCAAAAGGACAAGGTGCTCTTCACCACGGTACACCCATGATCAAATCAGTCTCTCCTTTGGCGATGCTTATGGCAATTAGATCATTCTTATGACAAAATAATAAGAAATTATTCCAAATGAGTGTGTAGTGATTTGGTCCAAAATGTGGATTATTTAGTTTTATGCAGCAAGACTACATGATTCATAAACGTGAACATTCAAGTGGTATTTTTTGGACAAGTTTCAGATAAGCGGGCCATGTATGTATGAAATATGTTATCTGTACATGAGAGGATACGATGGTTGAAAACCCAAATTTGTGGAGGTGTACAGCTATAATACAAGGGTTGTTACATTTTATTACAACACTTTTATCCTCAGAGACGTTTGGTATGGCTTTAATTACTGTTACAATAGTGCTTCTTTAATGAAATAGGGACTCTGGTAAGTTTTGTAATGTATTGTTCTAATATGTGTTTAAAGTGTTTTTATCTTGGTGGCAGGGATGGGGGAGGGCAAACTGGTCGGAGTGAGAGAAGTTGGTGGGGCTGGTTGAACAGCTAGGTGGCAATGAGCAAGAGATGAAAAAGAGGAGGGGCGGATTTGATGTTTCTAATTAAAATCTAGTTTGCCTTTACACGAGTGTACTCAGCGAGTTTTAGAGGGTGATGAGGAGATCTCGGGTTATGAGATGTTTGGGTTTGGGGAGGGTGATTGGTGTGAGTATGTGGTGTTATACCATTGAATAATTCTGAGGAGACCCCCAAAATTGTACACAAAACTCAAACTCAATGATGTATCACACGGGTATTGGTTGGTATTTTTGTGTTTGTGGGTCGGCTTTGACACATCCCTAGGTTTTTATTTTGTGTACAATTTAAGGATCTCCCTAAAATCACTTTGTATCATTATTGTATCTCAGTACTGGAACATTGGAATGGGGAATTATAACACATATATATCTCTTTTTTGAGTTTTAGTTTACACATATGAAAGTGAAATCACATATGGGGTTGTAACAATTTTTTTTTTTTTGGGGGGGGAGGATAAACTATGAACAACCTCTCATGAATTCAACTAATTTAAATATTGAGATTGTTAAATTCAGTTTGCTAGTATTATATAACTTATTGTGAGAGAAGATCTAAGATCTTATTAATTTTATGAGACCATTTGATTCATTTCCAAATATTGAAGTTATATTTTCAGCTTACTAAGATGAAAGCATGAGACTTTCAAACTTGATTAGGTGAAAAACATACTGTTAAAGGGAATAATCAAAGAGAGGGATCTGTTTTTGCTCCCTTATTTTATATATCAACTATTGCTATCTTTTTTATTACATAATTTTGTGACACCCCGACTAATTAAATACCGGGTAGCTACTCCTTTATTAAATTAAACCAAAATGCCAAGTTGGCTCAGTTAATAGCATCACTGTCGAAAACATTTTATTATTACTAACCACCTAGTATTTAAAAAGTAAGTTGCCAAATTTTAATTAAAGTCTGATTAACATGCAGTAAAAGATTTAATGCAAGAATAATATCACCATTCACCATAACGAAGTAATAGAATAGCCATCACAATATAAATAAATCCGGAGGAAACTCCTCACAACAAACTCCACAACTGAACTGAATAACTAAATATTGAATACTGAATCAATACATGCCAAAGTCTGAAAAACTGAAATGGAAATGTATCTCTAATGGAACTGGGCAACATGCCCTAAAACTGAGGAATACTGAACATGGAATCCAAATGATAGAAGCGTCTACAAGCAAATCCCTGTAACTTCCACAAACAGCTACAGCTCGTCATCTGAATGAGTATCCTATGCATGGTGTCCTTGTGGCTGGGCACCTAAAATGGTTTTACAAAAAAAAATAGATTTGAAAGCAAACGGGCCAGAGCCCGAATGTGGAGATATTTTAAAAACCTGCAAGTGCTTTAAAAACATTTAAAACATTAAATGCAAACTACATGTTAGGACGTGCACTCACATGAAATTCTCACCTCTCGTCTAACTGTGCACTCCTAATGTAAGTACCCATCTAAAATGACACAAACCACTAGCTAAGTGACATCATATCTATCTAGACTGATATAGGTTCTACCCTTATTACTCGGTTCCCATTAACATAAAAACGATCTCAATTAAATAGGGGTTTAACGTAAACTCAGATACTCAATATGTAATATATTTCACTATCAGTTAACCCGTTATGTTTTTCTCGAAACAATACCGTAATTATATTCACAACATTAACATGAAGGTTCCCATTAATTAAGTGTATATTATTCACATCATAAATATACAATACAAGCACCCCGAGAACTAAGCTGCGGTGCACACATACTCTGCTATCCATCCCGGTACATCACGTACATAAGGATGACATATCCCGAATCTCTCAGGAATAGTTCACAGATAACAACATCACAAATAATGGAGGCGAACACAGTCACATCGCATGGGTCACACACATACCTACGCTCCCACGATCAGCGGACTTATTAACATCCCAATAAGTCTTTCTCTGACCTACGTTCATCGAGGTAACCAGTCTAAATCCGGGCAACACAAGGATTAGAGGTCCCTAAGCGAACGCAAACCTCCCGTGATAGCAAGTATGGTAGGTATGTCATACACACAAATCATATACCAATACTAAGTAAACACGCATCTTAGTAATCACCGTAATTTAATTGTAGTACATATCGCATTCTCGTACCAACTTAATATATATATAACTTATATAATCCCGGTCCACATTTATACGTGCCATAATTTATTCTCACGTCGTAGTAGGCACTCACGTCTCAATCCATAATGTTTATTTGATTCGTTCCACAATTATAATTTACTCCTCATTATATCCCAAATGTCCCAAGTATACCAATACACCATCAAATTAATGTTATCTCTATCGTCGAACAAGTTTACGGGACTCCCAAAATCAAAACTGGCCAAAAAGGCCTAAACTGTCAACTCGTTCGAAGTCTCGTTCGAACGAGGATGTTCGAACGAGATTCAGTTCGTTCGAACGAACTGCACCTTCTAACGACATCTCATTCGAACGAAGGTATCGAACGAAATTTCCTCTCGTTAGAAGCGACTGGTCAAGTCGTTAGAATCTCGTTCGAACGAGCTCGTTCGAACGACCTGGGGAGGTCTTCTAACAAACGACCAGTTCCGAGCCCAGATTTCCCTAGTTTCGTTTTTCACCATATTTATCTCTTCAAAACTCATCTAAACATCAAACCAACGATTGTTTAAGGTCTCTAATCATCCCTAAACGTACCTAGGTCACATACTAACATATTTTAGGGAATCAATTCATCCTAAATATCATTAAATCTTCAAGTCTCTACACTTTTCCCCAATTTCCAAGAGTATAAACCCTAGAATTTATAATCATTAATTTACCCAATTATATCCGCTTTAATTTCATCCAATATCTAATGTCATCAGAATAATCATCTACCTACCATTCTACATGCAATTGCTCTTCAAGATTTCAAGTTCTAAGTTCCAAAATACATGGGTTTTCATATCACTCCAAGAACAATTCAATCTTTATTAAATTCCTACGCATGGAAAAGCATTCTCTGAAATTAAACGAAATTAAATCACTTGCCTTGAGTTTATCTCTGATTTTGATGTTGATTTGCTGAAGTTATCTCTCTCTATCTGCAGAATTCCTTCTCTCTCTCCCTCTACAAGCCTTCTTCTCCAAAGGTGGCTAGGGTTTGTTTTGGGAACTTAGAAAACCTAATTCTAAAACTTCCCGTAGTCTTATGGTCAATATGGTTGGTAGTGGGTTTAGTGGTTGGTTTCCTAAATCAGATATAATTTACTAATTTTCGTCATTATTAAATCCCAAAAATACAATATTACCAAACTACCCTTATAAGATGCCGGTATGGTCTAAAAATACTCCGGGACCCAAGCTAAATCACCGGCTAGTGTTTTCTGACTATCTCGACCCTTCCGGACGCGTTGGCGCACTCAAAACGACCATACGGTTAATAGAATTTAAATTTACTTTTATAAATAAAATAATTATAACCTGACGCGACTGTCACCCGCGTCCCAATAAAATGTCCAAATTGCCATATATCAATCTCACGACAAATTTCATAATTCAATATTCATAAATCATCATATATACTCAATATAGTCAAATACCAACTCACATCTCACTAGTATTTTATCCGGATTAATTCCCAATTAATTCTCATTTAATTAATTAATCTCAAAATAAAGATTGCCAAAAATACGGGGTATTACAAATTCTTGAGGGGTGATTAATATTTATATTTAATTTTTATTATGTTAGATAATTGAGTTTTATTCCTTTTTAAGATTTTATTTATGTAATTTAATTATAATCTTATGGGTCCTTAACGATTTCTCAATGCAGGATTTTTTTTAGAAATTACAATATTTATACCATTATAAATTGTTATTTATATTATTTATTATTACATAGGGCAAGAATATCGATAACACAAAATGTGCAAGATGAGAATCAAAATTTTGTAGTCGACGCATCGTTCTGATTTACATCTAATTTAAAGAGTAACAATGCCAATCAAAAGGTATTGTACACACAACCTTTCATATATTTTTACTACATTTTTTCTCCTTACTCTGACCCTATCTAATTTACTTACAAGAAAACATGTCCATTCATTCCCAATCAAGATCCTATCATTATCAGAGACTGTCAAATCAACATCTGGGGAATTCCAACTACTTCTTCATCATCTCCTACATCACATAAATCAATTCCTTCCACTGACGTCGAAATCGAACATATCTCTAAAAGAAGCGTGAGGCAAGGTAATTTCAATTTATAATATACTAACCATATGTTCAACTTTACAATGCACTATACTAATATTTTTTAACATATATTTTTCATTAATTAGGAACATTGATGAAAGGCCAAAAAGGATGTTGTAGATTCATGTTCAGGATTGCCATCTTCTTCATCACATTAGACCCTCTGCTATTATATTCCATTTTTACTTTATTTTCTCCCTCTATGTAAAACTTTGACAATGTTTTTTAGCATTTCTACATATTGTTTAATTAACACTACTACTCTACATTTACACTCTATTCCCCATTTTTTAACCTACTTTCAATTTCTCAATTGGCTTCGTTTATTATGCATTCAACAATGTTTCACCCGTGCATCACGGGGGTTTTCACCTAGTAGTAGTAGTAGTAGTAGTAGTAGTAGTAATAATAATAATAATAATAATAATAATAATAATAATAATAATAATAATAATAATAATAATAATAATAATAATAATAAAATATTAGTCCTTTATCTCGCTAATTAATATTTATTAAAATCCAATTTAACTTTTCCCAAATAAATTAATAGTAATAAGAACATAGAAATTGAATAATAATAAAAGTACGGGTATTACATTCATGTGTTCATATTTGGTCCAATTATGGGACTACCGTATAATAATAAAAATATGTTGAGAGTGCGCTAGGGATCTTAATGGATTATTTATATAATTAAATGTCCAGCACACTCAATATCCAAATTTTATCTTTTTATTGCAATGAAGCATATATATGGTTAAACAAATAAATTAAAACAATCATTCTACAAAGGTAATTTGAGGGAAAATTCGTTGTGGGTAAAACCTTTTTTTCAATCGGCACTTTAGAGAGTTTATAAGACTATCGACTTACAGACTACTTGATACCAACCCCATGTATAATGTGCAGTGTCTTTGTACAATCTCCAAATAATACTAATCAATGAGGAGAAATCCACACGCAGCCCTCCAATCTCGGTATCCACCGATTAGCTTTTGTCATTAGTAATGATCCCCTCAAGAATCACAATGGTTAGTCGTGAAAAAACTCTCTCCACAAGATTTTTGCATGCAAGGATACAAAATATAGGGTTTAAACACATTCCCACAATTATATTTTGGAAATGAATTTTGTGAATCAAAAAGGTTTTCTATACTCTAAAGGTTGAAATCTTTTGCAAAATATATGTAGATCAGTTCCGTTAAAAGTCTTAAAAGATCTGAACACGAAATAGTTATTTAGAAGGCGTTCACAAATTTCGATTCAATGACTCATTCGAACAAAAATAAGGCTCGTTCGAACAAAAATAAGGCTCGTTCGAATGTGAATAAAAGTCCGTTAGAACGAAATATGATCTCGTTTGAACGAAAAAAATATATCGTTTCTACTTGCTTCAAACGATATTCAAACGAAGAAAGCCAGTTCACCCTTGTTCGATACATATTCGATATAAACTTCAAATGAACCTTCGAACGAAAAAAAATGACTCGTTCGAACAAGAATTCCTTCTCGTTTGAATGAAGCAAGCGAATTTTGAAAAACCTTAAACATAAAAAAAATGCCTCAATTTTTTAAAGAAAAAATGTGTTTCAGTTTTAATAGAAATCAAACATCCCAAAATAATTCAATGAATAAATTTAAACTCTTAATAGCATTATACCTTCATAGTGTGGAGATCCTTGAAAGTTGGAGATGTTGGATATTTTGTTCTATGTGATAGCTCGAGTCAAAGTGTAACGTGATATGACAAAATCTATGTAAGCCTAAGCTATTGAGTAATGACATAAAATATGCCCTTACATATATAAATATCACTGGATTCTCACTTGCATCCCATATTTATGAAGGGATCTTTTGGGATGTCTTACACTGTTCTATAAATATGGGTGACACCCTTTGATTAATGTGATATTAATGGAATGAAAAGTTTATATATCTCTCCAAATTCTCTCTATGTCTTTCATTTCACAACATGTTATCATCACGAAAGCTTTCATATATTTTATTCACTTATTTTCACCAATCCCAATTTAATTTTCTTTAGTCTCATGTATTTGGTGGATGTTTGCTATCCACCGACTTTGGTGTCTCAAAAATCAAAGGAAAAGAATTCTTATCAGTTCTTTGTTAGCAATGAAGATTTGAAGAGATATATATTTGGTTTTTTACTTGTAAAGAAAAGTAAGCACCTTTTTAAGTTCTATCCTCATAAGGCGATACATTTTCTTGTTCATGTACATACAGACTAGGTAAGGGATATTTAACTCGTTATGCCTGATAATTATTTTATCAGTTAAATGTATCTTTATTTTTTCATTACCTATTTATAGATTAACTTTAATTTGTCAAACGTTGATTATTTTAATATTGATCCATTTGAATCCTTAAAATTTTCATTTTTATGGTTTGGTTAATAGATATGTGGGAATTCATTTATGACTCTTATGCTTGCTTAGAAGTTATAATAAAATAAAAATTTAGAAACAGATTCCCTATTTTTTTTATTAGGACCCGAAGTTCCAAATTATCATTCAATGTTTTGACCTGAACTTTCCTTTATAATTAAAATTAGATCTCATATTTGATTATTACTATTTTAAATTTGGGAGTTCAAGTTTCCATATAGTATTCTAGTTTCACATATAAATATTTTAATTTCGGGCCTAATATTCCTAAAATATAAAATGTTGAGATATAAAGGTCCCTAAATATCTAATATTGGGATCGGAAGTTCCCTGATAATTGTTCAAAATTGGGATATGAAATTCTTCAATTATTTAAATCTAAAGTCTCAAAGAAAATATATCACAATCAAAGCTATAGTTTTAATTGTATAATTGAATGGGTATGGATTAAAAATCTCCCAATCATAATATATTTGCGACACGAAGATCTTTAATCATTATTGTGACGAACAGTTCAACCTTATTATTTGAAATTGGGATACAATTTTTTAAATTACTATTAAAAAATTGAGGCCTGAAGTTATCAAGTAATTTATGAATATTTGGACTTGAAGTTCCAACAACAATGTTCCTCAAATAAAAAGTTAAATGTTTGATTATTTAAAGAGTACGGTTTTTAATAATTGAGAAAATAATAAATTATAATATGGACTTCGTGCTTTAAATATAATTTTTTTTAGTTGAATTACTTTCAAAATCAATTAAATATTAAAATATAACCTTTCAACTTCTTGAATTTTTTTTTATTAAATGAAATGTATTTTTAGATACTTTTTTAATGATTAACAACCTCTTTCAACATCCTACTAATAGTTTTGTCTCTTAGTCTTTGGCTTGTTTTATGAATTATATTACATTTTTAATTGTATTTAATTCTAACTCATTTTCCCATTCAAATCATTTACTATACACCGGAGCCTTGAGAACGTGAAAATATGCCTCTCATGTTTAAAAGATAATTTCGATTATCACTGACTATATATATATATATATATATATATATATGGAGAGAGAGAGAGAGAGAGAGAGAGAGAGAGAGAGAGAGAGACTTGCCATACCCTCCACACTAGTGAAGCCCCAACCATACCCCACCCGCTTACAATTCGACGACCATAAAACCCAAAACCATAGACACCTGTCATACCCTCCACACTAGCGAAGCCCCAACCTTATCCCCCCGGCTAGCGATCTTAGGACAACCCCATCCCCATCTACAAAACCCGGTCAACCAACGACCAACAAACCCAACTGTAAACCCACTTCGAACCGATATTTCAATATCCATAAAACCCAAATCGAACCCAATTGACTCAAACCTCCATACCCGGACCTGTACAGACCTGATGGAAGCCTTATTCCCACATCAGCACCAACTCTGACAACCCAGATGTCTAGCTGCTTCCTTGTCATGCCTCCAGCCAGTTCAACCCAACACCTACCATGATCCAAAACTATGTTAGATCAAGACAGGGATGATGAAGAGTTTCAACCAAATAATGGGTTGGGTTGGGTGGGTTGGGTGGGGAGGGGGTAATGGGCGTGTGTATTAAAAAACACACGTGTTTGTTTCCCCTGTTGCAGACTAATTACGACAAGAAATTAGGAATTATTTTTAATGTCTTATTAGGTTCAGTAAGAAGTTTATTATTTTTGTTTACTTAAGAGAGAGAGAGAGAGAGAGAACTAGTTTGAAACATTATTAAACATTTTCACCTCAAATCAAACCTAAAGTTTTGAAACAAAAGGGTAAATAATTTATTGTACTTTAACATTAATAATATTAGAGGACATTAAAGAAGAAAAAAATTTTCTCACCATCATTTCTCAATAAAACTTTCTTTCGAAAATAAATAAATTAAAGAACAAGTTATTCTATTTGTCTGAACCAAAATTTTCACACATAAATAATTAAACTTGAAGTTCTATATTTTACATAATTCGCACCACACATTTTTTTAATTATTCTAATTTTGTTATTCATGTCTTAGGTTTTATTATTATAGTTTATATGAACCCTTAGATTCATGTATATCACATAAAATATAATCTAAAGTTATACAATAGTGGATCAAATTATTGCCATATGGCAATAAAAAAAAACAAAAGTTTTAAATTGCTATCGTAGGAACCTAAAGTTCTAAAACACTATATTTAGAATCTGAATATCTAATCATTAACTCAATGAAAATAACTTTTAAACCAACAATCTGGAGTTATCTTTACTTTTCAAATGAATTATTGATCATAATTATTTTTGTGGCCATAGTTATATATTAGAAATCTAAAGTTTCTTATTTCTGACTCGGGAGTCTTTAACATTGGATCAAGAATATGTATTCTGATTCATTAGTTAAGAACCTAAAAGTTCACACTTTAATTGGCCTACTTTTTATTCTCTTATTCTGCATCTTGGTTTCATATTTGTATAGTTAAGGTTTTTGTGAGTAAAGCATGATGATTAAATTATGATTTACAAGACATGGCTCTTGATGATCCAAAATTATTAAAATGTGTATATTTTAGATATGCATTTATTTGGATGACTTTCCATAAACCTAGCAATCTCTGTCCTTAAATATGAAATTATTCTGACATTATTAATTATTCTCAAATTCGTTGTTATAAAATAAAAACTTAAAGTTTTTGTTATCCAACTCATCCTTTGAATATTTAATAATGATTTGACAAGCATTTTTTTAAAATACCAAATGCTTTCTATATTTAATCTTATAATTGTCAATTATAAAATGTCATTATATAATAAATTTGATCTAAAAGACAATGATCAACCCAAGCTATTCTAAATACAATAAGTTTTTTCAAAATTGGTATGTAATATAATAAAGGTTTCAACTTCAATTGGGCTTATTACAATTATTAAAATATTCAAAAGATCTTACATGATGTTGTCACTTGTCACCCATCCATTCATATGTAATTATTTATATGAAGTGATTTCTAAAGTAATTTTCTTATTTTTATGGGCATCAACATAATTGGGTACGATACTAAAATAAATAATGAAAAATAATTTTGCATTACTTATGGTATTCGAAGCCAGAAGATTACATCACTAAATAATCATTTCATTATTAATAGGGTTATACTATATATCATTTATTATTTTATAATTACACTTTGCCATTAGCCTAAAGCATCATGGTTCAATTTGTTATTATTATACAATATCCATTATGATAACCTCAATTAATTTTCTTAAGCATTTATGAATACAAACTATATATTGTCGAATCTAATCCTCCATGTTAATTAATGACGAAGTGAAAAATTATATTTCAACATGAAATGATTATGGAAATTAAAATGTTAGATTAATTGTAAATGTTCTTACTAAAATCGATATCCTAATTAGGAAAAAATAAATTTGCCTGCAAAAAAAATTGTTCCATGCCGAAAACGTGGAAAACTTATAGGTACCAACTACTTGACTCTATGATTGTGAAGGTAATATACAACCATTCTCAAATAATGATCTAGAAGAGATTGGACATAATGCTTCAGAAGATGTTATGAACAAAAGATCTAGTTTCTCTAAAACCCTAGAAGAGGTTATTGTGTATAAAAATACTGATGAAAAAGCTGTTAATTTCCTTTTTAGATAAATGCGGAAGCATTAGGAAGATGATGGTTCAATAAAATACATCAAGTAATGTATTCACTTAAACCGATTCATTAATCAAAGCAAGTCCTAGAATTTGCCTAAGTCATAATTTTCAATTATCCAAAGTTAGGCGAAACCAATTTTAGCAAATGACTTGAATAAACCAAATTTTACCCAATATTTAATTTAGTCCCAAATTAAATGAGTGTGATAAATTAAACCGAATTTTATTTTGACTTATGCTACACATGCGTTCTAAATAAATTATGCAAGATAAAATAAACCAATCACACTACGCCGCGATGTACGAGGAAAAACCCAAGACGGGAAACAACCTCGGACGGCCCTAGCCACAAGTCCACTAGATATGGAATTACAATTACAAGACATATAGACTTGCAACGACTGACTCGATCCCTCTCAAGCCTCGACGCTTCTTCTTGTAGACACCTCTTCCTAGCGGACAACCTCGGAACTCCACCGCGGTCTCGGAATCCACCGATGGGGCTTTCTATGGTCACCGTCACCCGAGCAAGGAGCCTTTCTCCAAGTGGGTAGAGTCGCAACAAAAAGTCTTCTTCTTTGATGGATGTAGAAGCAAACCAAAACTTCTCTTCTTAAATTCGGTAGAGATAAAACGGTGCCAAACTCCAAGCAATTTGATATGTATATATGAACTTGGATAAACTCAATTGGGTGTAAACTAGAGTGTGAAGGATTTTCTCTTTGAAAAATAACACTCAAAACATGAACAATTTCCTAACCATTTTTGCTCTTCAAACACTCTCTAAGAGATGGAAATATTTTGGAAATGTTGGTTTGGAAAATGTCATTCCCGCACATAATAAAGTCTGAAAAAATTGGTTTAAAACCAAGTGGGGAATTGGGTGAAAAAACTGCAAAAAACTGTTCCCGCCTGACAGCTCGTTCGAACGAGACTTCTAACGACGCTCCAGTATGGACTCGTTAGAAGCTCGCTGGAAATCTCGTTAGAACGACAATATCGTTCGAACGACATTTCTAATGACGGACCAGTATGCCTTAGAGGGAACTCGTTGGCAGGTTCGTTCGAACGATATCTGGTTCGAACGAAAAAACTCGTTCGAACGACATATCTAACGAACGACCAGAAAGATTGAAAAATTCGATTTTGGCCCAGAAAACTTTATGAACTTATTTTAAAGTTTTATATAATTTCTTTCTTAAAACAAAACGCAGGTTTTATAAAACCTAACACCCAATAAACTTTGTTCCAAGCTCCTATATAAATATACTTGCATTCATACCTTGGGAGCAAGGAACCATAGTTGATGACGTAGAAACAAGGCACGCAAACCGGCATATTTGATGAAGCTTTATACTCTTTGCCGCTACGTCTTCAACACACACTTCATAGGCTTGAGAGTATTACAATAACATACTATCCTATGAATAAATGTTTTTGTCCGGAATTGAGCCAAAACTATATATGGACTCAATTGGAAATTTGTGTCCTTACAAATCTCCCCCTTTGGCTATTCCGGGACAAAAACCAAACAAAAATCCTAAAGGGCCGTCGAGCTCACTAGACTCAAAACATAACCCACCCAAACTTGACTCAACCCAAGGATCAAACGCTTTTCCATTGAAAGATGCCGCTTTAGAAGAATTCCTGCACACTTAAGCAAACTCATCAAATGCATAGGGAATATCAAAGTATTAAATGCAATTAATTAATTACTCCCCCTAAATTAATTCTCCCCTTTATCAAACACATGACCTACTTGGAAAGACGTCTCCCCCTAAGATAAATCTCCCCCAAACTAAGATACGATAACAATAGGATTAGATACCATTTCTCCCCCTATCATCATTCTCCCACTTTTTGTCCAGGAATAGGCAAAGGATAAAGAACTAATAAACATAAAAGCATGTTGAAGCTTAAAGTGATAAGACATGAAAGCATATGGGCAATAAAATCATAGGAAAAGACAAAACAAATATCATATATATATAAACGAGAAATATACCAATGGAGCACTTGCATATATATATATATAGATATAAACACACACATGACACAAAAATACAATAAGGTTGCACACTCGTATGGCAAAAATGTGTCATATGGAAATGGTAGTGTAGGGGTGTGAACTAGCAACAATTAAATTTAGACCCGAACACTTAATAAACGTTAACGGAGTTCTCATTTGATTGCAAATTTTATCACATTTAAATATAACCTCATGTGACAATATGAATTGAACTCAATGAACAAACATACACAATGCATACAAGCCTATCATGAAGATGATTCTACAAACCAAATAGAGTCATGACATTAAAGACAACTAGGATAAACGGACATTGTGCAAACCGTTGATATACCATCCAATTCTCCCTCAATAAGCATATATATTCTTTTGCTCTTGAATGAATATATCAAACAAACATAGGCCTTGGCAATTGTTTTCTTTTTAATGCCAAATATTCTTTTTTTTTGGCCTTTGGATCACGTATTTCTTTTAGATCCAATAAACGGTGTCTTACTATCGCAAAGGATTTAATTCATCCTTTCGGAGCCCTTCCCCGTGCACATTTTTATATAACATGTTTTCATTTTTCACACAAATCTCACATGCAACGGATTTTTACATGAACTAGTCCTCCTAGGTCATAGATATGTAGATGACTATATTGGTAGGAGAACACCTTAAAAAGCTCAAATATAACATGTGACATTAAGATTTCAAAAGAGCTCGTGCATGTGTGAATAGAGGCATATAAAAATAGAATCCATTTAAACAATACAAAATCCAACTACTCCATATAAAGCATGGTAAAGAACATTTTAAGGATTGAAAATCTAAACCAAAAGTTCTAGCCACGTGGGAGCGTAAAATATGGGATTCAAAAACAAATATATGCCACATAAAGTGTGTCAAACTAAAATACACACAAAGTAAAATCTTTTTGAGTTTTTAACATTTTTAATCAAAAATAAATATTTACTCAAAAGGACAAACAAAAATCATTTGTATTTTTCATTGAGCTTAAATGAAATAAATAAAACACAAATGATAAACAAAAATCTTTTTATATATTTCAATTAATTCAAACAAAAAATATAATACAAAAAGATACACAAGTCATAATTTCTAGCATGTGATATCAAGTAAAGCAATGACTAGAAAATTGACTAAACAAGCATACATTTAGCATGTGAATATAGCATAAAGTTCAAACGCTAAAGTATGCAAACACTGACACATTCATCCTTTAGATTTAGCAAGAGAGGAAGCATGTGAAAGTAAATGAGAATCAACAACCCTATTTTGCAAGGCAACCAAGTCAGATTTCCTAACCCAAATTAATGAAGAATGACTATCTTGAGGTGTAGGAACTTTAACTACCGTGGTTACTTTACTATGGGATTTGCTAGGAATTCGTTTAAGATCAAAACAAAATTTCCTAAGATGACCTTGTCGACCACAATGTGTACATGTGAGAACATGTCGAAAAGATTTACTTAAAGAGTGATCTTTAAATGTATTCCTAGAAGATTCTCCTAAAAAATTGGTTTGGGCATTATGAGTAAATTCATTACAAGTATTGAAGCCTAAACCACAAGTGTCATTTTTAATTTGGACCGTTCCTAACATTTTATCTAGTTTTTCCGAACGACACTACAAATCAAATTTGACATTACTAGAATCTTTTAATTTATTTTCCAATTCTACAATGTTAGATTCTAGTAAAACATTTCTCTCTTCAAAAGCAAGAAGCTCATTTTTCAAGGATTCCATTAAACCTTTAAGGCTATCTCTCTCGCCTTCTACATATTCAAGCTTCTCTTGAAGAGTCCTCACATGTGTCCTAAGGTCTTCTATTAAAACATTTTCATCAATGACCTTGACACTTTCTCTTACACTAGCTTCTAACTTCAAATTAGCTCTTTTCAATTTAATAGATTCGTTATAAAGTTCTTGAAAAGCATTTTGAAGTTCACTCACATTAACCTCTTCTTCATTTTCACTCTCTCTTTCTTCTTCACTCTCACTATCATAAAAAATAAGAGAATCATGTACAATGACCTTGGAAGTGGCATGTGCTATCGTTTCATCAATCGATGAGTTCTCACTATCACTCACATGACTAGCCATAAAAGCCACAAAATTTTTCATAGTGGGGGAATCGGGCTTCTCTTCCTTATCACTATCACTAAGGGTTGCATTATATGAAATGGGTCGCTTACCATCTTTCCTTAGTTTAGTGGGGCACTCATAAGCCCTATGGCCATAACCTTCACAACCAAAACACTTATCAGACTCGTCCCTATCTAAATTGTCATTGCTAGGTTTAGGGATCTTCTCGGCTTTAGAAATCTTCTCGCCTTTGTCATGCTTAGAAGATTCGAATTTCTTAAAATCATTTTTAAATTTATCTTTGTTAAATTTAAGAAATTTTCTAAATTTACGAGCAAATAAAGCCATGTCTTTCGAGTCACTATCACTCTAGCTCTCTACTACTTGTTTGACCTCTTTTCGGGCTTTTAAAGCAACGCCCTTTTCAATTTTCTTTTCAGTTTTAGAGGGAAACATATCTAGTTCATAGGTTTGTAAATCACCTATAAGCTCTTCTAATTTCGTAGAGGCCAAAGTGGGTAAAGAATTTAAAACGGTCACCTTTGGAATAAATCTATCGGGTAGGGACCCTAAGATTTTCTTTACAACACGGTCGTCAGGTATTTTCTCTCCCAAGTTAAAAGATGAATTAACAATATCAGAAAGTCTAGCATAGAATTCATCAAAAGTTTCCTTTTCATTCATTTTGATAGTTTCAAATTGAGTGGTGAGGTTTTGGAGTTTTGAAGCTTTAACGACACTAGTTCCTTCATGAGTTAATTGTAAAATATCCTAAGCTTCTTTAGCAGTTTCACACGTCATAATACGACGGAATTCATCCGGTGTGACAGTGCTAAATAAAGCATTTAAACCACGGGAATTGAAATTAGCAAGTTTAAACTCATTTTCAGTCCATCTATCGGCGGGTTTGATAACACGTTCATTTTCAACTAAATAAGTTGGTGGGGACCACCCGTTAACAACAGACATCCAAACACATTCGTCGATAGATTGTAGTGCCGATCTCATACGCGCTTTCCAATACGCGTAGTTTGAACCATCGAAAATAGGAAATTTTGAAAATGGGGAAAAATCCATTTTAGCAAAAAATTTAAAGGATCTTAATGAAATAATTTATCGTTTTTGGCTCTGATACCAATTTGAAAAAGCTGTTAATTTCCTTTTTAGATAAATGCGGAAGCGTTCAATAAAATATATCAAGTAATGTATTCACTTAAACCGATTCATTAATCAAAGCAAGTCCTAGAATTTGTCTAAGTCATAATTTTCAATTATCCAAAGTTAGGCGAAACCAATTTTAGCAAATGACTTGAATAAACCAAATTTTACCCAATATTTAATTTAGTCCCAAATTAAATGAGTGTGATAAATTAAACCGAATTTTATCTTGACTTATTCTACGCATGCGTTCTAAATAAATTATGCAAGATAAAATAAACCAATCACACTGCGCCATGATGTATGAGGAAAAACCTAAGACGGGAAACAACCTCGGACGGCCCTAGCCACAAGTCCACTAGATATGGAATTACAATTACAAGACAGATAGACTTGCAACGACTGACTCGATCCCTCTCAAGCCTCGACGCTTCTTCTTGTACACACCTCTTCCTAGCGGACAACCTCGGAACTCCACCGCGGTCTCGGAATCCACCGATGGGGCTTTCTATGGTCACTGTCACCCGAGCAAGGAGCCTTTCTCCAAGTGGGTAGAGTCGCAACAAAAATTCTTCTTCTTTGATGGATGTAGAAGCAAACCAAAACTTCTCTTCTTGAATTCGATAGAGATAAACCGGTGCCAAACTCCAAGCAATTTGATATGTATATATGAACTTGGATAAACTCAATTGGGTGTAAACTAGAGTGTGGAGGATTTTCTCTTTGAAAAATAACACTCAAAACATGAACAATTTCCTAACCATTTTTGCTCTTCAAACACTCTCTAAGAGATGGAAATATTTTGGAAATGTTGGTTTGGAAAATGTCATTCCCGCACATAATAAAGTCTGAAAAAGTTGGTTAAAAACAAAGTGAGGAAGTGGGTGCAAAAACTGCCAAAAACTGTTCCCGCCTGACAGCTCGTTCAAACGAGACTTCTAACGACGCTCCAGTATGGACTCGTTAGAAGCTCGTTGGAAATCTCGTTACATGCCTTAGAGGGAACTCGTTGGCAGGTTCGTTCGAACGATATCTGGTTCGAACGAAAAAACTCGTTCGAACGACATATCTAACGAACGACCAGAATGATTGAAAAATTCGATTTTGGCCCAGAAAACTTTATGAACTTATTTTAAAGTTTTATATAATTTCTTTATTAAAACAAAACGCATGTTTTATAAAACCTAACACCCAATAAACTTTGTTCCAAGATCCTATATAAATATACTTGCATTCATACCTTGGGAGCATGGAACCATAGTTGATGACGTAGAAACAAGGCACGCAAACCGGCATATTTGATGAAGCTTTATACTCTTTGCCGCTACGTCTTCAACACACACTTCATAGACTTGAGAGTATTACAATAACATACTATCCTATGAATAAATGTTTTTGTCCAGAATTGAGCCAAAACTATATATGGACTCAATTGGAAATTTGTGTCCTTACAACTGAAGTCCCTGAAATGACTATAAAGCCCTAAAGTAAGAAAATGTACTTAATATTAATAAGATCTATATACTTATACATATACAAGAGAAACATGAGATAAAAAAAGATAGTCATTGATGACATAATTGTATATATGTTTTAGCTTCATAAAAATCAAATAATGATGATACCATAAATCCACATACTATAAATGAATGTCGACAAATAATATAGTGGCCAAATTGAGAAAATGCAGTGATGGCATAATTCAAGTTTCTAAATAAAGTGATGCGCTTGGACCTATAGTAGAAAGTTTGTGAGAGGGTAACCCTAAAGGTCCCAAATTGGTGTTTATAAGAAAGTTTAGTGATAAACTCCCTAAATAGTACATTACTCGTGGCATGAAGTTTCCTATAGAAACCATATATGGGTTTATATACGGACATACTATCCCGTTACGATTGTAAATACTTTTTAACTATCTTACTAGCTTAGTAATTTTTGAAATATATTATATATGAGACTAATAAATATCATAATTGATTATATTTATAGGTCTTAGACAAAGATTACATATGAAAATCCTAAAGGTATTTTCTTTTCCTGAAGCACAACCATGGAGTACATAGTCAATTTGACTAACACATTTATTGTAAAAATTAAAGAAATTTGGAAGGATATGGGTACAACTGTTTCAGAAAATGCATATATAAGGAAAGGTATGGAAATAATTATATATTCTAATAAGCCATTATACAAATATATTTAAAAGGATGTGCTCCTGAAGTGGTCAATTGAATTGAAAAATAACTAAATATATAATTAAAAAATGAATGACTTTGGGATAATAAGTTATTTTCTCGATGTAAGGACATTTTGTCCATTATTTCTGTGTATGTCATAAGCCGTTACATCGTTGAAGAAATACAAGATCACATCGGATCCGAATATCAAAGAATTCAAGGAATCAGTTTTCTGGTCAGCCGGACCGGTCCTCCTGTTTTAAAAAGGAACCGATCCGCACCCGACCAATCCGCCAGTTTGGAAAAAGAACTGATTCGCCAACGGACCGATCCGCCTGAAGCCGGACCGATCCACTTATTCTTCAATCCAGTAGACCTCGGGCCTATTGCAAACCGAAGAAGCCCTATTCAAAAAAGAACCGATCTGACCTCGGACTGATCCAGATCAGAAGCGGACCGATCCACCTTGGATAAAATTGTGCAGATTGTGTTCAGATTTTTTAGGGTCGGGTTTTCTTTTATAAACCAACTTCAGGGATTTATTTAGAAAGACTTTTATAGACAATTTTTAGAGTCCTAAATACTCTAAGTCTTGACCTTTATGAGTCCCAAGACTCATGTTTTGATTCACACAAATTTTCAAACCCTCGTGAATCCGTTTGCAACCCAAGAACACAATCGTGTGTCTGTTCAAATCATTGTGGAGAAGGGCGTCCTTCTTTTTCACTACTGCCCTCCTGGAAAGGGAAAGTTCCAGACGCCGAATACAGATCCGATGCCTGCAGGTAATTCTGTGTCACTGTATTTTCATTGTAATACAAGAAATTTTATGTTACAATATTATAATGAAAATAAATGGTTTTGCCCCTTTGGGGGATTTTTCCTCACATGTGTGTGTTTGAATGTTCTTGCTTACTTCATCATCTTATTCAATCACACCTAGATGCATGTTTAGGACTTAATTGATAAAAACTGTGTTTAATTAAATAATATCTCTATTTGAACACAAGCGAACTCTTTTCAAATTGGTATCAGAGCAGGTTACGCTAATTTATCGCGTATTCCTAATTTCCGCAAAATTTTCTAAGATATCAATTTTCTGAAAAATTGATTTTTGAAAACAAGTGTGTTCATAATGGATAAGTTATATAATAAAATGCCAGTTTTTTATGGGACAAACTATGCCTACTGGAAAGCCCGCATGAGATCTTCATTAAAAGGCATTGATGAACGTGTTTGGATTTTGGTTAAAAGAGGGTGGATACCTCCCTCCGTCAATGTTGAAATTGTGACCAATTTAAAACCTATCAGCACATGGACTGAAGAAGAGTTTAGATGGTCATCTTTTAATTATAAAGGTTTAAGTGGTATTTTTGGGTCTGTCACACCTGATGAGTTCAAACGCATAATGACGTGCACCACGTTAAAAGACGCATGGGATGTTTTGCAACTTACCCATGAATGAACTAATGTTGTGAAAGAGTCTAAACTGCAAAATTTAACAACTCAATTTGAAACCATAACCATGCATGAAACTGAATGCTTTGATGATTTTTATGCTAGGTTATCTGATATTGTTAATACTAGCTTTAATCTTGGTGAACACATTCCTAATGCTAGAGTTGTTAAAAAGATTATTCGTTCTCTTCCTAAGCGTTTTATCCCTAAAGTCAATGTGCTAAATTCTATGTGTAATTTAAATACGCTAAAATTGGAGGAACTTGTAGGAGATTTGCAAACTTATGAAATTGATATGTTTTCGAAATCTGTCAAGTCTAAAGATAAGGGAATTGCACTTAATGCCCATGAAAGAAAGAGTGACGGGTCGTCAAGAAAGAGGGGAGAGTCATCTAGAAAAAGGGAGACAGATAGTCAGATTTGAGTGTGATTTTGACTTAGATGATTTGGACCTATTTGCTAAAACTTCATGAGAATTCTCAAATTCAAGAAAAATGGTAATTTTAAAGATAAAAAGAAGTTTGAGAAAAATAAGTATGAAAAGAAAAATGAAAAAGTTTTTAAAGATCCTCCTAAGAAAGAAAGTGAGAGATGTTTTGAGTGTGACGGTAGGGGTCATATAGCCTTTGAGTGTGCCACACGTCTGAACAAAGAAAAGGGCAAAGTTGTCCTTAATGCTACCCTTAGCAATGAAAGTGAGGTCGAGTCGGTGGATTCTGGAGACGAGTCATCGCATGAATGTAACTTCACTACATTCATGGCTAGTCATGTGAGTACTTCTAGTGCTCCTCATGACGATGAGGATGCTGCTTCACAAGGACACCTCGACAGTGAGATCGATGTGAGTGAGGGGGAGGATGACACAAGTGAGAGAAAGAGTGATCTTCAGTGCGCTTACGCCGAGCTTTATTTGAGTCTTTTAAAACTAAAAAGCGTAAAAAATCGTTAGTTCTTAGGATCACCGCTTTTGAGGAAGACTTAAGAAAAGCGAGAGAGAGAGAGAGAGAGTCATCCAACTTCACTATCTTAAGAGAGAGAGAGTGTGCCTGTGTTGAGAAATAAAGTATGTTTAGAGAGAGAGAGAGAGTTATTTTGAGAAAGAGAGAGGGGACTTGACTAAACAAGTGGCTAGTATTACGAGTGAGCTCCATTCCTACGTGGAGACTCGAAAGAAACTTGAAGCCCTTTTAGCCCAGCTTACTTATGATCTTGAGAGAGCACGGGAAGTCAAGGTTCAAATCGAGGACAGATCTGGGAAGATGGGAAAGTTGCTCCTCGATCCCGCTTTAGGTTTTGGTGTTAGGCAGGGAATAGGTTAAGATGGTGCCTCCACATCCCAAATTGCACCTGAACCAGTTCCTGAGTTTACTACGACTCCTTATTGCCATCGTCGAAAACCTCGAAGTAGATTCGAGTAAGAAAACTAAACCAAGGTCCGCCTTTGACTGTGTTTTTTTGTACGTATTGCAAAAGAAAAAGGCCATCTCATGGAGTTTCGCTATAGTATGGTGTAATACCCCGTAATTTTATTGATTTTTATTTAAGGGATTAATTAAATTAAATGAGAATTAATTAGAAATTAATTCGGGTATAAAGACTAACGAGATGTGAGTTGGTATTTGATTATGATGTCAGTATTGAAAATGTAAAAATTGTCGCGAGGCAGAAATATGACAATTTGGAAATTTAGTTGGGACGCGCATGTCAGTCGCGTCTGGAATGAAATTATTTGAATTAAAAAGTGAATTATATTTTTATCAACCGAATGGTCATTTTGAGTGCGCCAACATGTCCGCAAGGGTTGAAATAGTTCGAAAACACTAGTTGGGGGTTTAGTTTGGGTCCCGGGGCATTTTTGGGCCATACCGACAACCTAGAAGAGTATTATGGTAATTTTAAAAATAGAAGAATTAAAACCCACGAATTTTAGAGGTTAATATTATATTAGAAATAAAACCACTAAGTCCAATATCAGCAGTTAACAAGTAGTGGACTACGGGATTTATAGGGAGAGTCTTAAGAGGTTCTAAAAGAAACCCTAGCCACCATCACTATCTTTGGGAGAAATCTGAAGAGAGAAAGAGGAGAATCAACTTTCACCTTTCAACATCAAATCAGAACATCTAAGGCAAGTGGTTTAATTACATAATTTCAAGATAATGTTTCCTCCATGCTTAGGATTGAATATATGTCTTGTATTGAAAGTTTGATGAAAAACCTATGAAATTGGAGATAGACCTCATAATCTTATATAGGGATTGCATGTAGAATGGTAATGAATGAATTCCATATCCAAAATGTATCTTTTGATGATTTAAAAATGGATTTATAAGGAGAAATTATAGACGTTAAAATTTTGGCTTCATGTTTATAGGGTTTGGGATAATGTTTGGGAATTATGATGATTACATGTTAATTTAGGAAACATTGACCTCAAATATATGTTAGAGGGTGACTTAGCAGGACTAAGAGTAGATTAAAAACGTTAAAAATTAATTGGGATGATCTTAGTGGGGATTTAGAGGAGAGAAATCTGAAGAAAAATGAATTGTGGGAAATTCTGGGCGCAGTCTGCCATCTGGTTAGAAGTCCTACCCAGGTCGTTCGAACGACCTCATTCGAATGAGCTTCTAACGAGATGATAGTAACCCTTCTAACGAGTTGGTAGTTCATTCGAAGCCTTTCATTCGAACGACCTCGTTCGAATGAGACTTCTAACGAGTTGACAGAATAGCCTTTTCGACCTGATTTTATTTCAAATGTCCCGTAGACTTAAGTAATTGAGAATTAACCTTTCCTTATTGACTAGTGGGTATAATTGTGAGAATTAGGGTATGTTGAGGAGTACAACTTAGAACCCTATAGTAATCCAGGTGACATTTGTGGAATAGGAAACGAATGCCTAATTACGACGTGAGAAGGGTTGATAATGTTAATATACAAATCGAGGACTTGTAAACATATAACATTAAATGACGGTATAAGAACGAGAGGCATACCTATATTAATAATTTGAGATATCTAAGATGTGAAAATGCTTAGTATATGTGGTTTTATGTGAAAAACATACCTACCATACTTGCTATCACGGGAGGTCTACGTTCGATTAGGGCCATCTAATCTTTGTGTGCCTACGGGGGGATTTAGATTGGTACCTCGAGGACATAGGTCAGAGAAGGAATTATTGAGAAATTAATAAGTCTGCTGATCATGGGAGCGTACGTATGGGCATGACAGATGTGATGTGAACTGTGTTCGTCTCTATTTTGTGTGATTGTTGTTGTTTGAGAACGATTCCTGAGAGATTTGGAATGCGTGGTCCTTATGTACGTGATGTATCGGTATTGGATAGCAGAGTATGTGTGTACCGCAGCTTAGTCTCGGGGTGCTAGTATTGTATATTTATGATGAGAATAATATACTATTAATTGAAATGAATTGTAATGTATAAATGTGAGTATCTACAATATCAACGTTTTGTAAAAGATAAAATGGAAGATCTCTAGTGATTAGTAGTACTAAAATGGGAAACTGTGAGAAGAGTAATACACTCTGTATAAAATAAGCTGTCGGGAATTAAATCGTGAATCATATAGTAACGTTAGATTTTATATTGGACCAGTTAGATATGAGCATAACTAGATTCGATTACGGATACGTTAGGAGTGCACAAATAGTCGAGAGGTGAGTATTTCATGTGAGAGCATGTCCTAACATGTATTTTGCATTCATTATTTTTTGTCATTAAAACACTTTCTATATTTTAAACTGTTTTCACCATCGGGCTCTGACCCGTTTTCTTCCAAATCTATTTTTTTATAAAACCTTTTAGGTGCCCAGCCATAAGGACACCATGCATAGGAGTTCCATTCAAGTGACGTACTGTAGCTGCTGTGGAAGTTACAGGACCTTGACAGTAGACGCCTCCACTTTCGATCTTCACTCTATGTTACAGATTTTTCTCATCTGTTGGGCATGTCGCCTCATTTCTCTTAGACACTTTATCTATCCAGTTATATTAGATTTTGGGTTGTAATTAATATAGTGATGCAGACTTAGTATCAATTTATTCCTGTATTTGGCTTGTTGTGAGGAGTATTCCTCCAGACTCATTACTATTTCATGGTTATTCTATTTTCATTATGTTGGGGTGGTTATGTTAGTAGTTCATAATCTTTTTATTGCATCTTAATCAGATTTAATTAAAAATTGACAACTCATTTTTTAAATATTAGGTGGCTAGTAATTGTTAAAACGTTTTTCGACAGTGATGCTATGAACTGAACCAACTTGGAATTTTGTATTAATTTAACAAAGGAGTAGCTACCCAGTATTTAATTAGTCGGGGTATCACAGGTGGTATCAGAGCCTCAGGTTCTAGTGTCCTTAGGATCTGTACGGCTTGTTATGTTTCCGCTGAGCTCTCTTTGATGTAGAGCCCTATATGTTAGGACTATTGTATTCTTTTATGTATGTTTCGATCTTCAGCTATTTTGAGATAATAACTGCAAACTCATAAGACTTTACTCTCATTTCAGATGCCTCCACAATGTGAACAGCGAGTTCCTAGGGATGCTCATCCCGAATCACAGCCTGCACTAGTTCAGGGCACCATAAATGCCGCTGAGGTTGCATCCATTGTAGCCCAAGCGGTAAATTCTAGTTGTGCAGCAGTCACCACCTCAGGCACCGGTAGCCGCGCCAGTTCAGGGTCATGCATTCCCGTCTGCTTGGGAACGCGTTCGTGATGCTTTTCAGAAAGCACACCCTCCAGAGTTTGCAGGTAGCTTTGACGTTGTTGTATCCAGTCAGCGGAGGAAGGAAATTCAAAGGCACTTAAGGATGTACGAGTGCACGGATGTTTAGAAGCAGATACTAGCTATTTTTAAGCTAGTAGGATCAGTATTTCAGTGGTGGGAGTCCATCACCACCACGAAGGAGAGAGATGCCCTTTTTATTCAGGAGTTCTGGGTGTAATTCGATCACAAATATTTTTCATCAGCTGTTCACACCGAAATGAGGAGGAAGTTAATGAACCTGAAGCAGGAGGGAAAGACTGTGGCCGAGTATGAGGCCGAATTCACTAATCTCTTGAACATTATTCCTGATGATATTCTGACTGAGGAGAAGAAGATTCAGAAGTTTATGGAAGGATTGACTTGGAGGATCTGACAACACTTGTTGGGAAATCTCTCGTTGGCCACTTATTCTGATGTGGTTAACGCATCACTGCTTCACTGCCAGGATCACCTCTTTCACATGTATGAGAGTAAGATATCAGGAGAGTCCAGCCATCAGGGAAGGACAGGGGGAAATGGTGCCAGCGGGGCACAATCTGTTCAGGGTCAGCACAGGTAGGGTGATCAGGGTTCCCAATAGGGGGATCCTAAGAGATTCAGATCTGGGGGTTTCCGGAATGGTCAGGGAGGTTTCAAACATGGCCATCAGGGTCAGAACGGCCATCAGGGCCAGCAGGGTCAGAATGGTCAACAGCAGCAGTTCCAGTAGGGCCAGCATGGTCAAGGTAGGAATGGTAACGGCCATCAAGGCCGAGGGCAGCAGGGACAGCGAGGGGGAAACTTTCTAGGGAAGTGTTTCGTATGTGGCAAGATTGGTCACAAATGCCAGGATTGTCCTGATAGGGGCAGGGTCCCACAGCAGTAGCAACAGGGTGCTCGACACGAGCCACAGAGGCCTATGTTTCCCACCGCCCTCCCAGCACCACCACAGATGGCAGAATAACCACCCATCCCAATGGTCCCAGTCCATCAGGGACAACTTCATTATGGGAGACTGTATCAGCTCCAGCAGGCCGCAGTCCCACAGGATCCACCTGCCATTGAGGGTATGTTCTCTATTCAGGGGACTATGGGGCATATTTTAGTTGATATGAGGGCCACACATTATTTCATTGCCATAAGATTTGCATGCACTTTGGGGTTGTTAGACACTGTAGAGAGCACGGTTACGTGTGTAGATTCACCATTGAGTAAGGGTTTTTTGATTTCCCTTATTTGTAGAGGTGTTGGTATAGAAATAAGGAGATTTACTTTACCCGTTGATATGCTAGTATTAGAGATGACTGAGTACGATGCGATAGTTGGTATGGATTGGCTAGTTGCGTACTGAGCCATGATTGACTGTTTGAGTAGGAGTATTATTTTTGCCATTCCCGGGCAAGAGATGTTTATAGTGGCGATGCCTCTCCCTGAGGGAGGATCGTTCACTCAATTGTACTATATAGAGGAGGGGACCTCTAAGGAAGTGGCGATACCACTTGATTCGATTCCAGTCATTAGAGAGTTCGCTGATGCGTTCCAGGATATACCTGGATTACCTCCTAGTAGAGAGATAGATTTTTTTATTGATTTATCGTCGGGCACTCGGACCATTGCCCGTGCACCGTACCATATGGCTCCAGCGGAGATGAGAGAGCTAAGGGATCAGATAGAGCAGTTGTTGGGTCAGAGGTTTATCTGGAGGAGTACTTCGCCATGGGGTGCCCCTGTGTTGTTCGTAAAGAAGAGGGATCGATCATTGAGGTTGTGTGTAGATTACCGGGAGTTGAATAAAGTCACGATACAGAATAAGTATCCGTTGCTCGAATCGATGACTTATTTGACCAGTTGAGAGGAGCTTTATTCTTCTCAAAGATTGATTTGCGATCGGGATTCCATCAGTTGCATATCAGGGAATAGGACGTCTCAAAGACTGCTTTCCTGACGAGGTATGGTTCCTACGAATTTTCGGTTATGCATTTTGGCTTGATCAACGCTCTAGCCGTGTTTATGGACTTGATGAATAGGGTGTTTAGAGAGTTCCTAGACCAGTTCGTCATCGTCTTTATTGATGACATCCTGGTTTACTCCCAAATAGAAGAGGAGCACGCCGAGCATTTGAGACAGGTTTTGCAGACGCTACGTCCGAACGAGCTTTATGCAAAGTATGAGAAATGTGGATTTTGGCTGAAGGAGGTTCAATTTTTGGGGAATATAATTTCAGACCGTGGGATATCTGTTGATTCGGGGAAGGTATCCGCGGTGAGGGAGTGGGGATAGCCCATGACACCGACTAAGATCCGTAGTTTCTTGGGCTTAGAAGGATACTACAGGAGGTTTATTCGGGGTTTCTCAAAGATAGCGGGTCCTTTGACACATCTGACTCGCAAGGGTGTGCCATTCATCCGGAGCGATGCCTCCCAGTTGGCATTCGATGAGCTGAAGGACAAGTTGACCTCAGCGCCTATGTTAGCATTGCCCAGGCTGGGAGTTGAGTATTTAGTTTACACCGATGCGTCCTTACAAGGACTTGGAGGTGTGCTGCAATAGGAGAGTCAGTCCATAGCTTATGCTTCCCGTAAGCTTAAGCCTCACGAGATAAATTACCACACACACGACTTGGAGTTAGCGGCAGTCGTATTCGCTCTTCGGATTTGGATACACTATCTCCTGGTGGAGAAATTTCGATTGTTCACAGATCACAAGTCCCTACAATACCTTTTTACGCAGAAGGAGTTGAATATGCGTCAACGTCGGTGGCTTGAGTTTGTGAGGATTATCAGTTCGATATCCAGTATCACCCAGGGAAGGCTAACGTGGTAGTAGACGCATTGAACCGTAGGCCAGTAGATAAGGTGGCCAAGGTGTGGAAAGCTAAGTGCAAGGAGTTGGGACACCAGGATGCAATGGCCCGATCGTTCATGTCTGTAATGACTATTACATGTCAGATTGTTACGAGAGTGGTAAAGGCCCAGGCAAATTACTCGCTCTGTCAGGAGAAAATAGTTCGATTACTAGCAGAGGGGGCCGAGTCCTATACCATTATCTCAGACGGGGGATTACGCTTCAATGGGAGACTGGTCGTTCCGGAAGGGGAAGACTTGCGACACGAGGTAATGTTAGAGTCGTATGACTCACGGTTCGTGATACACCCTGGTGGATATAAAATGTACCAAGACATGAGACGACAGTAGTGATGGAGCAGGATAAAGAGAGATATTGCTGTGTTTGTTTCTAAATGTGCTACTTGTCAGCTAGTAAAGGTGGACCATCAAAAATCGGCAGGACGTCTACAACCGTTAGAGGTTCCGATGTGGATATGGGAGAGAATATCCATGGATTTTATCACGGGGTTACCTATATCACATAGGGGTCACGACTCCATATGGGTAATTGTGAACCGGTTGACCAAAGTTGCTCATTTTATACCCGTAAGGGCAAATTACACTACGAGACAATATGCCCAGATTTTCATCGCAGAGATAGTGAGACTTCATGGGGTGCCTCTAAATATCGTGTCTGACCGAGACAAAATATTTGTTTCACGATTTTGGGAGAGTTTCTAGGAGGCCATGGGTACGGAGTTTCGGTTGAGTACGACTTATCACCCGCAGACTGATGGCCAAACAGAGCGGACAAATCAGATATTTGAGGACATGTTGCGTATGTACATCTTAGACTTTGGAGGTGGTTGGGAGCAGTACCTTCCACTGGTGGAGTTTGCCTATAATAACTCCTACCAGTTCACCATTGGCATGGCTCCATTTGAGGCGTTGTAAGGTAGACCTTGTCATTCCCCAGCATGTTGGTTAGAGGTGGGGGATAACAAACTCCTTGGGCCGAAAGTGATTCAGGAAACTTCAGCAAGGATAGAGATGATACGGAGCCGCATTCGGATAGCTCAGGATCGGAAGAAAAGCTATGCTAATGCCAAGAGGTTCTTAAGAGAATTCAAGGTGTGGGACCAGGTGTTACTCAGAGTATCTCTAATGAAGGGGATCATGCGTTTTGGCAAGAAGGGGAAACTGGCACCAAGGTATGTGGGGCCATTTCCTATCATCGAGCGTATTGGGCCAGTTGCGTATAGACTGCGGTTACCGGAGCACTTGCATAGGATTCATGATGTGTTCCATATTTCCTCTCTAAGGAAATATCTTAGGGACGATTTGTCCCATACTCACATTGCTTTGGAGGACATCGATCTACAGCCCGATAGTTCCTACGAGGAGGGGTCGATTGCTATTTTGGACCGCAGCTAGCAGAAACTGAGGTCGAAGATAGTACCGTTAGTACGTGTTTAGTGGCGACATAATAATGCCGAGGAGTCCACGTGGGAGCCCGAGGATGAGATGCGCGAGCGTTATTCGGAGCTATTTTCACCAGGTATTCTTTAGTTCCGAATTTCGGGACGAAATTCTATTATTAGGGGGGAAGTATGTAATACCCCGTAATTTTATTAATTTTTATTTAAGGGATTAATTAAATTAAATGAGAATTAATTGGAAATTAATCCGTGTATAAATACTAACGAGATGTGAGTTGGTATTTGATTATGATGTTAAAATTGAAAATTTCATGAGTATTGAAAATGTTAAAATTATCGCGACGCAGAAATACGACAATTTGGAAATTTAGTTGGGACGCGCGTGTCAGTCACGTCTGGAATGAAATTATTTGAATTAAAAAGTGAATAATATTTTTATTAACCGAATGGTCATTTTGAGTGCGCCAACATGTCCGAAAGGGTCGAAACAGTTAGAAAACACTAGCCAAGGGTTTAGTTTGGATCCTGAGGCATTTTTGGGCCATACCGACAACCTAGAAGGGCATTCTGGTAATTTTAAAAATAGGGGAATTAAAACCCACGAATTTTAGAGGTTAATTTTATATTAGAAATAAACCCACTAAGTCCAATATCAACATTTAACAAGTAGTGGACTACGGGAGTTATAGGGAGAGTCTTAAGAGGTTCCAAAAGAAACCCTAGCCACCATCACCATCTTTGGAAGAAATCTGAAGAGAGAAAGAGGAGAAATCAACTTTCACCTTTCAACATCAAATCAGAACATCTAAGGCGAGTGTTTTAATTACATAATTTCAAGCGAATGTTTCCTCCATGCTTAGGATTGAATATATGTCTTGTATTGAAAGTTTGATGAAAAACCCATGAAATTTGAGATATAACTCATAATCTTATATAGGGATTGCATGTAGAATGGTAATGAATGAATTCCATATCCAAAATGTATCTTTTGACGATTTAAAATCGGATTTATAAGGAGAAATTATAGACGTTAAAATTCTGGCTTCATGTTTATAGGGTTTTGGATAATATTTGGGAATTATGATGATTACATGTTAATTTAGGAAACATTGACCCCAAATATATGTTAGAGGGTGACTTAGGAGGACTAAGAGTAGATTGAAAATGTTAAAACTTAATTGGGAAGATCTTAGTGGGGAGTTAGAGGAGAGAAATCTGAAGAAAAAAGAATTGGGGGAAATTCTGGACGTAGTCTGCCATCTGGTTAGAAGACCTACCCAGGTCGTTCGAACGACCTCGTTTGAACAAGCTTCTAACGAGATGATAGTATCCCTTCTAACTAGTTGGTAGTTCATTCGAAGCCTTTCGTTCGAATGACACTCGTTCGAACGAGACTTCTAACGAGTTGACAGAATGGCCTTTTTGGGCTGATTTTATTTCAAATGTCCCGTAGACTTAAGTAATTGAGAATTAACCTTCCCTTATTGACTAGTGAGTATAATTATGAGAATTGGGGTACGTTGAGGAGTAGAACTTAGAACCTTATAGTAATCCGGGTGACATTTATGGAATAGGCAACGAATACCTAATTACGACGTGAGAAGGGTTGACAACGTTAATATACAAATCGGGGACTTGTAAACATATAACATTAAATGACGGTATAAGAACGAGAAGCATACCTATATTAATAATTCGAGATATCTAAGATGTGCGAATGCTTAGTATATGTGGTTTTATGTGTAAAACATACCTACCATACTTGCTATCACGGGAGGTCTACGTTCGATTAGGTCCATTTAATCTTTGTGTGCCTACGGGGCGATTTAGATTGGTACCTCGAGGACATAGGTTAGAAAAGAACTTATTGAGAAGTTAGTAAGTCTGCTGATCATGGGAGCGTAGGTATGTGCGTGACCCATGTGATGTGAACTATGTTCGTCTCCATTTTGTGTGATTGTTGTTATTTGAGAACGATTCCTGAGAGATTTGGAATGCGTGGTCCTTATGTACGTGATGTACCGGGATTGGATAGCAGAGTATGTGTGCACCGCAGATTATTCTCGGGGTGCTAGTATTGTATATTTATGATGAGAATAATATACTGTTAATTGAAATGAATTATAATGTATAAATGTGAGTATCTACAATATCAACGTTTTGTAAAAGATAAAATGGAAGATCTCTAATGATTTTTAGTACTAAAATGGGAAACTGTGTAGAAGACTAATAAGATGTCGGGAATTAAATCATGAATCGTATAGTAACGTTAGATTTTATATTGGACCAGTTAGATACGGGCATAACTAGATTCGATTACGGACACGTTAGGAGTGCACAGATAGTCGAGAGGTGAGTATTTCATGTGAGAGCACATCATAACATGTATTTTGCATTCATTGTTTTATGTCATTAAAACACTTGCTATATTTAAACTGTTTTCACCATCGGACTCTGACCCGTTTGCTTCCAAATCTATTTTTTTATAAAACCTTTTAGGTGCCCAGCCACAAGGACACCATGCATAGGAGTTCCATTCAGGTGATGTACTGTAGCTGCTGTGGAAGTTACAGGATCTTGACAGTAGATGCCTCCACTTTTGATCTTGACTCTATGTTATCAGATTTTTCTCATCTGTTGGGCATGTCGCCCCATTTCTCTTAGACACTTTATCTATCCAGTTATATTAGATTTTGGGTTGTAATTAATATAGTGATGCGGACTTAGTATTAGTTTGTTCCTGTATTTGGATTGTTGTGAGGAGTATTCCTTTAGACTCATTACTATTTCATGGTTATTCTATTGTCATTATGTTGTGGTGGTTATGTTAGCAGTTCATAATATTCTTATTGCATGTTAATCAGATTTAATTAAAAATTGACAACTCACTTTTTAAATATTAGGTGGCTAGTAATTGTTAAAATATTTTTCGACAGTGATGCTATGAATTAAACCAACTTGCCATTTTGTATTAATTTAATAAAGGAGTAGATACCTAGTATTTAATTAGTCGAGGTGTCACATATGGGTCGGACACAACGTACTACTGCTCCACCATAGCATACTGATGATTTTACCAGTCTGAGAGAGCGAGTTGAGTTTTTAGCTGCCAAATCACAGAGTTTGATGAAGGAATTCCGACGGATGTTTTTACCGTCAGTGAATGCTTCTCACATTCTGGCTAAAACCAACAACAATAACGGTAAACAAAAGGTCACCACTACTTGGGTGCCTAAGAAATGTAAAAAGGCCTTCATTTTCATGTCGCTCTCAAAGCACATAATACCTCACAGTGGTATTTTGATAGTGGCTACTCCAGACATATGACAGCTGATGCCTCATTTTTACGTCTCTTGAGGATTATCAGGATGGTAGAGTCACCTTTGGAGATGGGAGCAAGTCTAGCATTGTAGGATGTGGTACTATAGATTTACCAGGATTTCCTAAGCTGGAGAATGTTTTGTACGTCAAAGGTTTAAAAGCAAACCTTCTCAGCATTATCCAGCTGTGCGACGCTGACTTTGCTGTAAAGTTTAATCGGGACGCGTGTAAGGTCTATAATCAATCCGGTAAGCTTTTAGTGCGAGGGGTGAGGACAAAGGATAATTTCTATGGGACTGAACCCATATCCTCACGTGTCTGCAACAGCGCCACGATCACTACTATAGATCAGTGGCACCAACGTCTAGGTCACATGAACGTTAGAGATTTAACTCGTTTAGCCAAAAAGGAACAAGTACGTGTCTTAACATCCCTTGGAATGCCAATTTCAATGGTTTATAGACCCTGTCAATTGGGAAAACAAATTCATTGCCCCCATAGGAAGTTGAATTCCATTACCACCGCCCGAGCACTTGAACTGATTCACATGGATCTTATGGGTCCTACTCGTACTGAGATTTTGGGTGGTAAGAGGTATATCCTCGTGATGGTAGACGATTTTTCCAGATATTCTATTATAGGTTTTCTGAGAGAGAAATATGATGTTGTAGCATTTTTAACGACCAAGTGTCGTGTTCTCCAACATCAACATGGAGTCACTATTAATAGGATCCGTAGTGACAACGGCACAAAATTTAAGGAAGCAAAGGTATATCTTTACTATGATAGCCTTGGGATGAAACATGAGTTTTCTGTTGTGAAGACTCCTCGGAAAAATGGGATTTTTGAGAGAAAGAATAGGACGATCCAAGAAATGGCTAGATCTATGCTTCTAGGTCGTAGTGTGTCTAGGAGATTTTGGGCAGAAGCAGTGTCTACTGCATGCCACATGGTGAATAGGGTTTTCCTGCGTCCACACACACTTAAGACGCCTTATGAATTGTGGACTGGCAAGAAACCCAAACTTGCGTATTTCCGTGTTTGTGGGAGTAAATACTACATCCAATGGGATAGAGAGTAATTAGGAAAGTTTGACTCCCTAAGTGACGAGGGAATATTTTTAGGGTATTCATTGAATAGTAGAGCGTACCGAGTTTTTAACCTGAAGAGCTCCAATGTTATGGAGTCAATAAACGTCACCGTGGAAGATGACGAATCTTCGGTGTTTATTGATACTAGACTTCCGTGTGAGGATGAGGATGTTTCGGGAAGTAATTTACTTGCACCTCACCCACACTTTGTGGACCCTACTCATGTGCTAGGGGACACATCGGCTTGGGTTCGCAAGAGTCATGACCCTTCTCCCATTGTTGGTGATCCCATACTAGGGGTCAAGACTTGTGCTCAACTCGAGAATGTTGTTAGCCATTTTTTCTACACGTCCAAAGTCAAGCCCAAGAATCATAAAGAAGCACTCTCGGATGAACACTGAATATCTTCCATGCAGGATGAGTTGCTTCAGTTTAAAAAGAATAATGTCTGGGAAATTGTCCCCCGACCTAGTGAGACTAATGTGATAGGTACCAGATGGATTTTCAAGAATAAAATGGATGAAAATGGTATCATAATTAGAAACAAGGCTAGGTTGGTTGCTCAAGGCTACACACAGATAGAAGGTGTAGACTTTTGGGAGACATTTGCTCCAGTTGCGAGGCTTGAATCCGTCCGCTTACTACTTGCCATCGCATGTCATCTACACTTCAAGTTATATCAGATGGATGTCAAGAGGGCCTTTCTAAATGGCATTCTATAGGAGGAGGTTTACGTGGAAAAACTAAAAGGGTTTGAAGACCCTAAGCACCCGAAGCACGTCTACTATCTGCGAAATGCCTTGTATGGTTTGAAGCAAGCACCCCGTGCTTGGTACGAGAGGCTTACTTCCTATCTCTTAGCACGTGGCTGTAAGAGAGGGGGAGTTGATATGGCATTGTTTATCAGGAGAAATGACGGTGCTATTTTGGTTGACAAGGTCTATGTGGACGACAATGTCTTTGGATCCACGTGCTCCCAACATGCTCATCACTTTGAGGAAGAGATGAAAAGTGAGTTTGAGATAAGCATGGTTGGGAGCTTACTTTCTTCCTTGGTCTCCAGGTTCTTCAGCTAGAGGATGGGATGTTCATCTCCCAATCTAAGTATGCTAGAGACCTAGTGAAGAAATTTGGTTTAGACTCCGCTAAACATACAAGTAAACCTATGAGTACCTCTACCAAGCTTAGTAAGGAAACTTTAGGCAAGGACGTAGAGCAAACCTTGTATCGAAATATGATAGGTAGTCTCCTCTACTTGACTGTCAGTCATCCCAACATAGCCTTTAGTGTTGGAGTCTGTGCGCAATATCAGGCATTCCCAAAAGAGTCACATTTACTTACTTTAAAACATATTATTAAATACGTGAGTGGGACTCTCTCATGCGGTATTTGGTATTCCTTCGATACCGATGATCGTTTATTCGCCTATTCAGATGCCGATTGGGCCGGGGATGTAGATGGTTATAGGAGCACTTCTGGTGGGTGTTTCTATTTTTGTTCTGCTCTTGTCTTCTGGTTGAGCAAGAAAAAAAACTCCATCTCTTTGTCCACCGCGGAGGCAGAGTACATCGCCGCTGGGAGTTGTTGCACGCAACTTTTGTGGATGAAGCAAATGTTGGAGGATTATGGGATTTCACAGGACACCGTGACTATTTCCTGTGATAACACGAGTGCGATACACATATCCCGCAATCCAGTTCAACATTCGTGCACAAAGCACATCCGGATACGCGAGCACTTTATACGTCAGTTAGTTGAGGAGAAATCCGTATCCCTGAGTTTCATACCCACCGATAGTGAGTTAGCCGATATTTTCACAAAACCTTCAGATGCCCTTAGATTTGAAAGTCTTAGGAAGTCTTTGGGGATTTGCACAGTTGACTGAGGGGTTGGTCTTTGTCTAGAATAGGATTCTTTGTCAAGTTCATATCATATGCTTCCTATTACTAGCGTGTTTTATATGTTTTATTGTTTTGTTGTATTGCTATTTATTTATTCTTTTGAAAAATCCAAAAAGATTTTCGTTTTACAAAATTTTTAGAAATGCTTAAAAAGATTTTTGTATTTTATTTTCACCTTTTATGGATGAGCATTTAAGATAGACAAGTCACAACTTCATTCCATTTATCCATGTGACTGTTTAATAGAGATTTGAGACGCTACAACATTTCATCCATGTTCTTTACATTATTTGGAGTCCTTGAGATGTGATTAGTGATATCTTTCTACTTGTTTGACTTCTATCTCATTTATTTCACACATGCACGGATATATTTTATTATTGTACTTGTCTATCACATATTGTCTTGAGTGTTTCCATCCCAATTCTGTTTATACAACTAAAAATATGCGATAAAACTTGACATGATTGGAATGCATGTAAAAAACCGTTTTGGTGAGATTGTGTGTTTATTAGAAAATAGGGAAGGGTTGCGAAAGGTTCATTTAGCCTTTGCGATTCTAAGCCACCGTTAACAAGGACTAAAAAATTGAGGAATTTTATTATCCGAGGTCCAAAGAGGTTAAAAGATCCTGAAAAGATTTAAAGGTAATAAAAATCAATATATGCCAAAATATGGGCCATTAGGTTTCACCATCAATTCTCCAAAGTTTGAGAATTTAGATCGCCTCTTTTCAAAATATAAATCTGAGGGAGTTTGGTTGGAGAATTCAAACGGGTTTGCACTATCTTGAAAGTCCTGAAAAAGCATTAAATTTTTTTGGACATTATTGGTGTGGAAATCATTTTCACCTTTGATTTGTTGATTTGATTAAGTCAATGTCTCATATTACCACCTTTTTACACAAAAGGAAGATTTTGAGTGCATTCGTTAGGAGTATCTGATATTCATCGTGCACATATGTCATGATTGTATGCATTGATTTTCCTATCGAATTTGATCACACCTCTACATTTCCGCTTTCATCAACTTGGCTGTTTTGTGTTCGCTCATGGTGTGATTTTTGTTTGTTTTGTTCAAAAAATTTTGAAAAACTTTAAAAAATAGTTGCTTATTCCTTGTGACACCCCGACCTTGCTTGTTTGAGTTATTCTTCTCATTTGTCTATTTGGGGACATCATAAAAAGGGGGAGAAAGAATTATCATTTTATGTGGGATTTTTGAGTTTTTCGGATTTGATAAATTATGCTTTCATAATAAATTGGTATCTTTATTTGTCTCATTTCAAACTCGATACGTCACTTGGTATTTGATTTATCGCATGTGTGTACGTACTTCCTTCATGATCTCTGAATTGCACACCCTGATGAGAAAAGCGTTGAGATTCCTGAATAGTTGAAGACTAAATGATGAAGTCTTATTCATTTGTATCTTTCCAGTTTTGGGTTCATGGAATGGTAGATTTGTATAGGCGATTTGATATTTGACAATTCGGAAGTTTTATGTTTGTACCGCATAGACATAGGGGGATATTTGTAAGGAAATTTTGTCCATTATTTATGTGTATGTCATAAGCCATTACATCGTTGAAGAAATACAACATCACATCGGATCCGAATATTAAAGAATTCAACAAATCAATTTTTTGGTCAACTAGACCGGTCCGCCTATTTTAAAACGGAACCGGTCCGCACCTGAACGATCCACCAGTTTGGAAAAAGAACCAATCCACCAACAAACCGATCCACTTATGCTTCAATCCAGTAGACCTCGGACCTATTGCGAACCGGAGAAGCCCTATTCAAAAAATAACCGATCTGACCTCGGACTGATCCAGATTAGAAGTGGACCGATCCGCCTAGCAGAAAATCGTGCAGATCGTGTTCAAATTTTTTAGGGCCAGGTTTTCTTTTATAAACCAACTTCAGGGATTTGTTTAGCAAGACTTTCATAGACGATTTTCAGAGTCCTAAATACTCTAAGTCTTCACCTTTGTGAGTCCCAAGACTCATGTTTTGATTCACACAACTTTTCAAACCCTTGTGAATCCGTTTGCAACCCAAGAACACAACCGTTTATCAGTTCAAATCATTATGGAGAAGACCGTCCTTCTTCTTCATTGTTGCCCTCTTGCAAAGGGAAAGTTCCAGCCGCCGACTACAGATCCGATGCCTGCGGGTAATTCTATGTCACTGTATTTTCATTGTAATTCGAGAAATTGTATGTTACAATATTATAATGAAAATAAATGGTTTTGCCCCTTTGGGGGATTTTTCATCACATGTGTGTGTTTGAATGTTCTTGCTTACTTCATCATCTTATTTAATCACACCTAGATGCATGTTTAGGACTTAATTGATAAAAACTGTGTTTAATTAAATAATATCTCTATTTGAACGCAAGCGCACTCTTTTCACTCGATCTCTCGATCAAGAATAACTTTGGTTAAACATTGATCCATCGATTAAGTGGATTCAAAAGTACTTTAATTATTTAACATAAATCAAACACACCATTTTAGTATACGCATGATGTATGGATTTTGGATATTAATTCATATCATCCTAAAGGGGATAAAAAATATAACTTTGGTCCAAAGTACCATATCTCTATGTTATAACTTCATTATTAATATTTGTCCAGAAGTATCATAATTCTATGTTTCTTCTATACTGCTATGCATACCAAAATCCATGATACTAGATATTGTATTCCCAGTCAATGTCCTGAAATAAACATCTACCATTGACTTGCAAGCATAGAAATAATGCTAGTTATGTTAGTGGAATTATTTGTGTGATAAGTTTAAATCTAACTATCCACGTCTAATTAGTTATGATAGGAACATTTTTTTCTTTCTAAATACTTGAATTTAGAGGGATCGTTCAATTGAAGTTAGATAGATTCGATAAAATGTCTTATTCACATATATTCAACGAAGTCGAACTCTAGAATAAAAATGAGATTAAAGTAACAATCTACAGAATCTTTTCAAAAAGTCAATGCCAAAGGCAAATTTCAAAATCTTGTCTATGAGATAGGAATGCATGCAATCAATCATCGTAGAAATGTATTAATCAGGCGGAGAATATTATAAGGAGGACCGTACGACAACATGATATTTTTTATATATGCATCTGTATTATTTTTTTCCTTTAACAAGGTTTTTCGGGAAAAAAAATTAATGAGGTAGAACTAAGAATGTCCAACACTGATTCAATAATCACAAATGTTGTACTACTTTTCCTTCACTATGATTTTTACTCACTGGGTTTTTCCTTCGTATGTTTTAACGAGGCAAGAGTCATTCAATGGTGAAAATAGTGTACATCCAATGAGAAGTGTTTTAAAATATATATTAGTGGGTGTCCACTTGTATCTAACATTTATGAATGGGTCTTTTAGGATGTTACTAGGTGTTATAAATACATTGATATCCCATGAATTTTGTGATACCAATGTAATGAAAACTCTCCATCCCTCTAAATTCTCTTTGTGTCTTATATTTTAATACTTGTTTCTTTATATTTTAATATCCTTCATTATAATTATGATAATGCCATTATCAAACATAAATCTATAATTTCAAAGGAAGTACTAAAGAGATTAATTATTATGTTTAGATGCTAGGAAACTACTCCAGATTGAGTACGAGCTTACTCTCATTATTAAAAGTGAATTCAACAATGCCTAAATACTCTAAAAAAAATTAAATTCATTCCAAATTTTTTCTAAATATCTTACCTTTTGGAATCCTTAATATAAAGACAATATTAATTAATTTCACCTATTTTTCATACTGTGGCCAACCCATCCCGTTTGCACGCGCACGCATAGGGGGTTCGCGCCTTTCCTTGGTAAACTTCGGCCATCGTCAATAGGCGTGATGTATAGATATTGGTTCGCCAACCAATTTTGAACAAAATAATCAAAAGAAATGTTTCCTCCTCAAGAGAATGACATCAAAGACATAATGATGCTTGTGAAATCAATTAATTCAAGGATTCAGAGGCTAAGTTACGAAATGGGAAGGTGTTAGGCACCCATCCCACCCTTTCGATCTCTCACACGCATATGTTATTCTTGTCCTTAACAACTCCGTGAAGTATGTGGATGTATATATAAATGGAGAGTGGAATTACTCAACTCAGATAATGGATAAAGGCAGACTGGGGTCATCAATAGGAGTCTTTCCAAAAAATAATTAAAAATATAATGTGTTGGGACACCGATCAGTATGGAAGAATGATGGTATATGTTTGATAAAACTCAAATACGAACCACAAATATAATATATAGAAATAATATATGGATAAATATAAGAAAAGAGGACTCGAATCTCGAATTTTACACGTGATGCCTACGTAGCCTAAAAAACATCAAAGTCCATGTAGTTCGCATGAAACATGGGGGTGGAGCTTATCCCATGAATCCAATTAGGGAATTTGTTATACGTGTGTGTATAAAAAGGATATTTTAATGTGGGAAAATGTAGTGAGAAATCCCCTTTTGGAATTTCAAAGCAAACCATCCTTTTCTTATTTTTTTATAGAAAATATAGTATATGAAATACTACTAATAAAAAGTTGGATATTAATATGTGTGACCTAATTAAGATGAAATGATAAATTAGGAATTATATAACTAATGCGAAAATTAGAGAATTTGAAGAGATAGTGAAAGGTTTAGGCCTTCTTCGAAAGCTTTAAGGTTCATCTTGACTTTTGAAGGGCTGCTCTTGCAAGTGGATAAAGGTGGTAGGAGGATAGGGAAGGGAATTTTCCAGATTGGGTAAAGAAAATATGGAAATGGAATGTGGGGGAGAGGTTTCAATATGGAAACCACGCTAACTTCGAGAGCATTTTACTGAGATCACTGAGAGGTATGTTAACTAAGCTCCTTTCGAGGTGAGCCCATGCTCACTTTATATTGGGTCAAGGGGGTGACGATCAACATTGTACTTAACATGCCTATTAACAGGCAACCCCATACACACTGCCGATAGGCAAGGAAATGGGTTTATGTCATAAAACGCAGTTCGTAAGTCCGAATTGCCCACGGGATGAACCAGTGGAAAGGGTATTCAAAACCCTTTAAAAATACATTGGGTTGCTACCAGGTTCTAGAATTGACTATGGTCAAATAGGGCTCAAAAGGGCCAGACGCTCTTTTAAATAAGAGGAAAACAGATTGGTCATCCGAACCGTAGGCTAATTCACTCACGAGATGAACTATTATAAAGGTTATGTAGGTATCTTATATGTTCCAAAGAGCTTTAAGCTCTTTGTATATTTGACCTTAGACAAATGGGGCTCAAAATCTCCCGATGACCCTCTCGAGTAAAATCGACCATTCGTTCGTACTGCAAGTTTGATTCGTGCATAGGGAGGTATGTTGAAAAGGGCATTCAAAGCTATTTATAAATGGAGTTAACGGGAGTCAAATGGAGCCTGAGAGCGCTTGGTGGCCTCCATATCAGTTTTTAGGGGAAAATGGTCCATTTGTTCGAACTGTAAGGCTTATTCACATAAGGATTAGACCATTGGAAAAGTGATTTAGAGAAATTCAAAGATCCATTGATCTTTATCTCTGAACGAAATATCGATTGGATTCAAACACGACCTAGGGGCACTAGTGTCCTCTATATCGATACCCGAAGTATGACCTAGGGTTTTATAGTGAAGGCGGAAGTGCTAGGGACCTAAGGAGATTCTTAGGGGGTCTTAAAATATGGTGTCTATTGAGCCCCTTGACCGGTGAGTTTGTAACAAGTGAAGGACGTTGAATAGACAACACATGGATATTTAGGAAATAGGTCAATTCTATTGACCGATTTAGAGGGTTGAGGTCAATTTTGAGGACTTAAGATAATGCTAGAAATGATCGATTCTGTGAGTTGAGGTCGATTATGGGGGCCTAAAGTTGAGGGGACTGATTATAAAGGTCGAGATCAATTCTTAGGACCTGAAGTTATGGAGACCGATTCTTCAAGTCAAGGTTAATTTGAGCACCTAAAGTTGTGAGGACCGATTCTGCAGGTCGAGGTCAATTATGAGGAACTAAAGTGGTAGGGACCGATTCTTCGGGTCGAGTTCGATTCTAATGAACTAAAGTTGTATGGATCTATTTGCAATTTGATGTCAATTCTAAGGACGTGTAATATCGCGTATTTTTATCTGTATGTATTTTATTATGAAATTATGGAAATTGGGATTAATTATTTTAAAGGGAGAAAATGTAATTTATAATTAATCCGATTTAATGGTAATAATTACTAGCGTGACGAGAGTTAGTAGTTATCGAAAATAATTATGTTGAAAATCATGTTGAGTAATAATTATGATTTACATTACGAAGTGAGTAACGTAATATTATTTCGAAAATAATAATATGGTCGAGGACGAGATACGCGACAGTTAAGATATAATTATTTGGGATGCGCATATGAGTCGCGTCACTATTATATATTTAGGGGTTAAAAAGGTAAATTATTTTTATATATCTCGAATAACAATTTTGAGTGCTCCAGTGTGTCCGGAAGAGTCGAAATAGTCATGAAACACTACTCGGGTGTTTTAGTTGCAGTCAGGGGCATTTTAGGCCAAAATGACACCCTAGAGGGGTATTTTGGTCTTTTGGGATTTTTGAGTAATTAAATGGGTGAAAATAGGATTAAAATAGGAGTATCGAGGGTTAGTGGTCTGTCAGTTTCAACCTACATGAGAAAGAGAGAGAAAGAGAGGGTGAACTAAGGAGGAAGAAGAACTATTGGAGAAAAATGCCAAACACTAGAGATTTCTCACAAATAGTTACACCAAAGTGTAGATCGCAACGAGAGGATCAACCACATACCAAATTCAACCAGAGAATCAAAAATCCATAAAAAGGAAAGTGTTTATCTTTCTCCTCTTTTAGCTTATATTGTTCCTGTTAATTTAGGTTTGATGATATAAACTTGGTACAATGAAAACATAGGCTTAATTAGACCGAATTGTAAAGAAACCTTAAGAATTGGAGATGGGTATTCATGTAGAGGTTTTACCCTTTGTTAGACTACGAAGATTTGGTAATCTTATGTCTTAGTCACTAATTATAATAAGAGTTTTGGATAATTAAAATTATGGGTTCATTATAAAGAAAAGTTTAGAGATTTGAGTAATTATTGATTTTTCCTTTGAAAGTATGAGGATTTAATCCCTAAATTGTGTTAGAGAATGCCCCACAATGATTAAAAATAGTTTGACATTATCTTACTTGTGGTTAGACGTGATTAGGATTGTATTTGAGGTTTAAAATGTTAGAAAAATTGAATTTGGGGAAGAACAGGTCCGGTCTAGAATTCTCGTTCGAAAACCTGCCCAGATCGTTCGAACGACCTCGTTCAAATAAGACTTCCAATGAGAATTCCAACAACCCTTCTAACGAGATGTTGAGTTCGTTCAAAGTGAGAACTTCGTTCGAACGACCTTGTTCGAACGAGAATTCTAGGACTTCTAATGAGATTTCATAATGCCTTTTTAGGGTCAAAATCATCCTAGGTTTATCCAAGTGAGTAATAACCCATGTGAGTATAGGCAACGCAAATTCTGAGTTATTATCTACTTGGGATTGTGATTGTTCTTGGGATATATAAATTTTATAGAACCTAGGGAGGGAGGTAGGCTCGAAAGAGGTAATGTATGAAAGAATTACGGTGAGTGGTGGAAATAGTAATACTACATACATATTATGGAAATTGGGTTGATTGAATCCCTATTAGGTTATATAAGTTGTGTGCATTCTTATTACTTGGAATATTATGTGTATAACATACCTAGCTACTGGCTATAGAACGGAGGTTAACGCTTTGTTGATGAAAATATCTTGTGTGCCTTCGGGGGATTTTGAGTCATACCACTAGAGCATGGAACCTAGGTACGGGCTATTTGTGAGAATGATAGTGTTAACGGTCGTATGGGTGCGTAAGTATGTGCGTAGACCATCAGATTGGAACTATATTCACCTCTAATATGTGTATATAGTTTACTGGTTCCTAAGACATTGAATCAGTTATCCTTTATGCGTGAGCGTTGTAATGGGACTAGATAGCCGAGTATGCCTAGTACCAGGGGTTTCTTAACCATGGGTGCAATATTGATATATATTTTTATGTATACATAGTGAGATTTTATATATGTAACCGAGTTCCTATTCTTTGTTTCATATTGGGCGCTTAATTAAAGTATATACTTATTGGGTCACCAGTTGAGAATTAAGAATGTTATGAGAATGCGTTAAAGCGTCTTTAAACATATTCCTAAATAATAGAAATATATTATCTTCGGGTTATTTAGATATTTTATCCGACATAGTGGTTATATTGCGTTTAGTCAGACATGATATCATAACTAGTATGGGTAGTTAGGCTCGCTAGCCGTGCTCATTAGATGATAGGTGAGCATATCAAGTGAGTACGCTAAGTTAACATGAATAATATATGTGTTGTTTAATAAATTTAAGCACTTGCTACTTTTAAACTATTTTCAACTCGGGCTCTAACCCATTTTTCTGCAAAACTCTTTTGTTGTTCCTTTATTTTAGGTTCTCGGCCACATGGATACCAACCTTAGGAGATCCCACTCATTTGATGAGCTGTAGCTGTTGTGGAAGCTATAGGACATTGCTAGTAGACACTTCTGAGTCTATTTTTATCTATAAGTACTCATTTCTGTTGGATATATCGTCCCTTCCTAATCTTCAATCAGAGATTTACATTGGTGTTATTCTACTTTTAGACTTTTCTTTCATGGCATTGGACTATTGTATGGGTTTGTGACTGGGAGTGTTTTCTCTAGCAGCTTCTTTTATTAATTCAGTTAGTTCTTTCCTTATGCTATTTTGGTGTATGGTTATGATTAATTATATCCTTTTATGATAATGATTGATGACAAGATAAAATTTTAACACCAACCTTTTTAAATATTAGGTGGTTAGTTTTCAATTAAATTAAAATTTTAGTTTTTCGACAGTGATGCATTTATCTGAACCAACTTGATATTCTGAAATTAATTAATTAAGGACTTATCACCCGGTAATTAATTAGGCGGGGTGTCATAGGATGTAAATTTATGACCACTGATTATACCGGTCAAGGTCAATTATGCGGACCTGAAGTTATGATGACAAATTTTGCACGTGGAGGTCAATTCTGAGGACCTGAACTTTTAAATACCGATTATGCAGGTCGAGGTGAATTCTAAGGACCTGAAATTATGACAATTGATTTTATGGTTCGAGGTCAATTTTGAGGACATAATGTTGTGACGACTGATTTTGCAAGTCGAGGTCAGTTCTAAGGACCTAAATTTATAATGCGGGAGTTATTCTACTGAGAAATTTTTAGCTCATCTTAGGGATGCAGAGGCACCTGTTGTTCCACTGAGGATTTTGTTATGTTGAGACTCTTGTGGGGAACTTTACCCTTAAGAAATCCGATTGGGAATAGCTTTGTTGGGGAAGCTGTGAAGGATTTTGATTGTGGGAGTATCCAAAAATTTCAATGAAAGATGGATTGGGAGAAAGTGTATCCTAAAAATTCTTCGATAAAGTGGGAAGGTATTATTTTTTAATCTTGCAAGGGAAGAAATTTATTTGAAATTTGGATCCCATTAGGGAAGGCTTTAGATTTGAGATTCTACTAAAAAATTATAGTAGACTTTGGGATGGGTAGGGTTTATGTTGGGGGATAAGAGTGTAATATTAATCCTCATGTGGATTTGAGAGTTTTTAAGGGATTTAGAGTTCCAAAAATGGTATTTTTAATGAAGAACTGTTCAAGTATTTATTTGGTATTTTTGGGAATTTTTTGGGATTTATTTTTATTTTTTTCGCATTTTCTGGCATTTATTCTACAAAATTGGCAAGAGGCTGTCATCTGTCTTGCTATAGGGTTGCCATTTGGGAATGGCACGTAATACTAGGCTTCCTTCGAAAGATGAACAGGCAAGTGTCGATCGGTATGTGTAGGGGTTTATCGATCGACATACGGTTTAATCCCTTATAAAAAGGGGTGATCCCACCTCATTTTTCACATCTTCAAATGTTTGGATCTTCTACTTACTCTCTCTAAAAACCCTTCACAAGTCCTTTTTCCTGTTAATACTTCAAATGGTGAGTTTTTCCAGCGATTAATACAACATGGAGTTGTTGAACGGTGTTAACTGGGCTAGCTTGGAGTGCTAGTCTAGGGTGCCCCTCGTCTTGGGTAATGTGAATTCTTTTAATCTGTTTGAGCCTATTGCTGATGAACACATTCTTTTGCATGTGACTGCAAACCACCATTCATCTAGGGAAAGTAACCATAGTGTCCACATACGTACGGTGACGTTTGGTATTCCTTTTTCATTTTTCATTGGTTTCTTGTGCTGATGAAAGGTTTATTTCTCCCCTTTTTCTTTCACAGACTGATATATCTCCTCAGATCATGACTTCTCATTGGATAATTGGGTTGAGGGATGTATAGGTGTATCTCCACGTGATAGTGCGCTAGATAGTTATTTCTACTAGTTTTGGCCGTCTGTCATAGGCCTTAGATGAGGCGTCGCGTTCTACTACTGTGCTTTGCACTTTGGGAGATAGGTGGTGGGACACTACCCACACATTACATTTGGGTTTCAAGGAGATGTTTGTTACTCCCATAGACGTTCAACAGCTATTGGGATAGATTTCAAGGGTGTGGACATAGAGGTAGACTGTACTGTGAGGGTGACATTGGAGGCAGTTCAGGCAGTGTTAGGGGATATTGGCAGGATCATTTCTTGGGACACAATCAACATTTCTTGGGGAGGTTCTATTGAGTAGGAGAATATATTAAACTAATGGTTGGTAGGTGATATAGATGGCCCAGTTATTAATTTCTCTTATGTTGGGTGGTTTTCTTGTGGCGACGAGTGGCGACGTCTATCATCTCTAGTTTTTTCCCATTTTTTAGGGTGTTTTTTGATTCCCTATTCTATGATTGGGGTAACTTGACCTTAGTGATCCTTTACTCTTCTTTGGATGCATTAAGTCAATACTTCCAGAAAACTTTTACATGGGCTACTTACCTTTTGGAGTTAATTTCGGACTTATTTATATTTCCTTGCATTTTCTTTTAGTTTTTACTTTGTTGATTCCTGTGTTTTTGCAGATGTGGTTATATGAGGTGATTGGGTTCAATGTGAGTTTCATATCCCTGAAGGACGAGGATTTGGGGGGTTTCTACTAGATGTACCGGTGGTGGAATTAGTCTGGTCGAATTAGTCTTTGTCCTTGGCGGTAGTGAGGCGGGCTCTGAACATTTTGACGAGTGATCAAGTTATTTTGTCTTTCTTTTGAATCCTTTCTTAGCATTTTCTTTTTCTGAATTAATATTGATTCTTTTCCAAGGATGCAGGTGACCATTTACCTTTAGGCGACATCTCTTCAGCATACGGGGGGATAGGTATACATGAGAAGATGCGACGGTTGATGGCGCATAAGTTGGGGTATTTATGGTACCTAGGAGAGAGGGTGGTTCGGGAGATCGTGGAGTATGAGGTGGTGGTCCCACCATACGTTCCCCCTATTTTTCATGAAGTGGGTGAGGGAGATGTTTGCCAAAGCTCAGGCGATGACACTGGTTAGCGAAGCTTATATGCACTAGACGGACACGATGGCGGGCTATGACTACATGGATTTCATGATGATCTTATTGATGCTTCCTTATATTTATGACATGGTGAATATGCATTTGCCTACTACGACTTCGGGTAGGATTACTAGTAGGCCGATGAGATCTGTCCACAACATGGGTGGTGGTGGTACATCATCGGCGGCGACAACGATAGATGAGGTTTTGATTATTTAGGTAACTCCCCCTTCTTATAATTTTCGGTGAAATAGCGGGGGGGGGGGGGGGGACATTGAGCATGACACACCGTCCTAATGCAGTGGCGTAGGAATTGATCAGGGTTAAAGATGATATCCTTCAGCATGATGTATATTTTTCTCTTTCCTTGTCCTTATTTTATCTTTTTATTTGCTCTTTACTGACTGATTTGCCTTTTGCTTCTGTATATTTTCTTGCAGTGTGTTCGGGTGCCAACTACCTAGAGGGTGAGAGTTTGAGAGAGAGAGAGAGATTATGGGTTTTGGATGAGTCCCGTTGTTTTTTATTTTCTGTTTTCTTCTCTCCTAAAAAGATGTAATAAATGACATCATATAAATATGAAGGAGATTTTTATTTTTAATTTTTGTTTTATTGTCTTATTCTACTTGCACTTTTTACTTGGCTGATGAGATTATAAAAATGATAGGATGTTTATTTAGAAAAGTAGAGCTTAAATAACTCGAGAAAAAGGTTTATTTTGGGAAATGATAAGTAAAAATGGATAGGTAAGAATAAATAACTTAGGGGTTTTAAAATAAAGATTTCTTTTTTTTTTTTTTTTGCAAATTTGATGTTGACAAAAAAGGTAAGAAAGAATTTTCTAAAATAATGGGTTGCTGATCGGTATACCCCTTGTCCGGCCTATCGGCATATAGCCAAATCACTCTAAGGATTTCATTGCAATTTCCTACATACCAGAGTACTTTGTAAATTAGGATTTCATTTATACTCCTCAGATCCTTTGTCTTTTGCCAAGTCTTTTGTGTATAAAAGGAGAGGAAATTAGTGTAGTATTTCCATAAATACCCACTTTCTTCTTGTTGCTTCTTACCTTCTTATCCATTTATTCGCTAAATGGCCTTCCAATTCATGCAAAATATTCTTCCTACCTCGAAGTTCTATAGGCCATGTGCTTGTATAATGTGGACTATGAGGATTTCCACATCCATCGAGTCTCTTTGTGGGGTAAATAGAAACATTTACTGGAATATACTAGCTGCGACGACACAGTTCTGGTATCCTGAAGGCCATGTTTTTCATTTGAAGTTAGATGAGATTTTCCCAACCAATGAATAATTCTTAGCTATGTTGGGAATCAATCCTAGTGTAGTGGAGATTATGCCCAAATTTTCTCGATCTCACCTAGCGTTATTAGCGCAGTGGCTCCATATTTCACCTTCAGTGGTTCGACTGTTGATTACTGGGGGGGGGGGGGGGGGATAGTTTCCCTTTTGGCTATCGTGCATCCTATGCGCTTAAGGTATTTTAATGACGTGGGATATACTACAGCTATTGCCTCAGGCCCATCTTTAAGGCTCTTGCTGGTGACGAGAGACTGGATGGTCGATCCCCAGTTGGCTTGGATAATAGTGTGGATGTCTTACCATTGCAGTCTTGCCTCAAAGATACTAGAGGAGAATCTTAATAGTCTTGATGATCAGAGGGGAGGTAGCTTCAATTTTCTAAGATGGTGCCCGATGATGTTATTCCTCCAGAATATCCCTTAGCAAGACTGTTAGATTTCGTTGCTCGGTACTTTATCAGTTTTTGCCCATTTGTAGAGAATTGGTGGGGATAACTGCAGACTGTTATTGAGGTGGGAGAGTACCGATATGCATGGTTAGTTTTCCTATGACAGACTTTGTTCTATTTTCATTATTGACTTTTGCGCCCATTTGGGTGGAGCAAATAGTGCCTCCTCCTACACTAGACTTTTTTAGTGGAGGACCTGACTGAATCCCGATGAATGATGTTGGTTTCTTTGTGGGAAAGTCGGAGTCCCAATACCCATCCATCTCAATCTATAGGACGGGTCATGCATGTGTCCAGGGACTATCTAAAATGGTTGTGGAAATGATTAGTGGTGAAGATCTTGGTGGAAGAGATCAACCATATGTGGGTTTTTCTTTTATGACACCATGAAAGGGGGAGTAGTGGTTTTTTCCAGGATGGTCACTGAGTACCTCTCCATGGATCGTACTCAAAATATCAACTAGGCAGGGGAAGTTTGGGGACCTCTAGAGGTTTTTTTTACTGGATCATCCCCCATGCAGTTCTAGGTAGAGAGAAATGAAGAGTTTTTTTAAGAATAAAAGGGTGATAAGTTTCATAGCATGCCTAGATTTTGGACTAAGGGTCGAATTTCTTGAGATAATGCAATTTGATTGGACATTCCATCTCTTCTCCATCGAGGTATGCGAGCATAGCGGTGCCCCCTGACATGATCTTCTTTACGATGTAGGGGCAACTCTAATTTAGTTTGAATTTCCCTTTAGGGTGCCAGACGGGTTCTATGATCTCTTTGAGTGCCAATTCTCCTTCCCCGACACCACGGTCCTTGACACTTCGATTGAATGATCACTCTATCCGGTGATGGTATCCTTTTATGTGGTATAGAGCCTTCGGCCTATTTTCATCCAAGAATGAATGTTCATCGAAATGGCACTGATGCCAGTCTTCTTCCCTAACTTTTCTCTCGAGCATGACATATAGGGATGGTAGGATTACCTCCTTGTCGTATACCAAAGAGTAAGGGTTATCCCTAGTTGATGTTCGGACTGAAGTGAGATAGCCCCAGAGGGCGTAATCGATCTAATCGGCCCAATCTTGACAAGCCCTAGTCATTTGGATGATGATGGATTTGAGGTTCTTATTGGCATTTTTTACAGCACCACTGGTTTGGGATCAGTAGGGAAAAGATCTGTGTGCCTGAAACCCGTATTCGTCGGCCAATTTTGTGACCTCGTCTTCAAAATATAGTCCATTATCTGATACTAGCTCGTGGGGAACCCCATATCGATAGATGATGTTCTTTGGATAAACTTGACCACCTTTTTGTCCTTCAATACTACATATGAGTCATCTTCGACAAATTTGGTGAAGTAATCAATGGAGACTAGGATAAACTCATGCTCGTTTAAATCTTTGGGTGTGACTTTCCCTATGATGTCAATGCCCCATGTGGAAAACTACCAGAGAGATGTCATATTGTATAATTCGTGAAGAGGTAAGTGCTGGAGATTAACAAATTGTTGGCATTTGAGGCATCTTCGAACATAGGCGGTGTAATATTGAACCATGGTTGTCCAATAGTAAACTTGATGGATAATATTCGTAGTAACCACATGACCGTTCATGGGGGGTTTGCATTCCCAACTGTTGATCTTCTTTATCATTTCTTTAATGTCAGCCCATGCAATGCAGTGCAAATGGGTTCCATAGAAGTTTTTCTTGAATACTGATTTATCGTAGATGATGTACTGGGCAACCAATTTGTGAAGGGTCACATGGTATGTCTTATCGGCATCTTAGGAGATACCTACCATTTGTGAGGAGGCTCCAATTGGCGTAGTACCAGAACCTGACCATATCGAAATCTTCCTCCACTACACCCAAATGGGTCATTTTTGACTGCTGTTAGGAGTCACAAATGACCATTATAACTTCTATTTACCGTCAAAATTTAGGGGGGTGAGAAAAGAAATATCGTAACTCCTAATAGCAGTCATAATTTTTTATAACCCCTATAGGTTTATGACTAGTGATCGCAATTTGTAACAGCTGTGAGTAGTTACACATATAATATTTGTAACTGCTGACAGCGGTTACGAATCTTATATGCGTAACTGCTATTAGCGATTATGAATCTTATATTTGTAACGGTTATTAGAAGTTACCAAATTGACAGTAGTGACAAATTTGTGACTGCTATTAGCAGTTACAAATTTTGAATTAATTAAATATGGTATGAGCTATTATAATCAACTATAGATTTTCAAAAAGTGATGAAATAATGAAAGTAGAAGAAATATCATGAACATATAACAAGTCTAAAAAATTTGACAATATTTTATTTATATTTCTAATATTCCAAATATCTGGTACACATAAATCTTGTTTAAACTTAATTTAACATCAAACAACCCCTTCTTGGACGCCAAGTACAAAATGAACATGAAATAAAAACTAAACTAAAAAAATAATGACACAACACTTCGATGACATGAAATGTCATGAACATATAACAAATCTGTAATACCCCGTACTTTTGGCTATATTTATTTTCGGGATTAATTAATTAAAGGCGTGTTAATTGGAAATTAATCCGGGTTAAAAATACTAACGAGATGCGAGTTGGTATTTGATTATGTTCATATATGAGTATATATGAATTTGGAATTATAAAAGTTATCGTGAGATTTATATACGGCATTTTAGAAATTTTGTTAGGACGCGTGGGACCGCCGCGTCACGGTGTAATATTTTGATAATAAAAGTGAATTTAAAATCTATAAACCATATGGTCGTTTTGAGTGCTCCAACGCGTCCGGAAGGGTCGAGATAGTCAGAAAACACTAGCCGGGGGTATAGTTTGGGTCCCGGGGTATTTTTAGGCCATACCGGCATCATAAAGGGTATTTTGGTAATTTTACATTTTGAGGAATTAAAAGTGACGAAAATTGGGAGTTTTAATCTGATGTGGATTTAACCCACTAAACCCATTAACCAACCCATATTAACCCTTTAAGCTACGAAGGCTAACATTAGGTTTACAATCTTCCCAAAAGAAAACCCTAGCCACCTTAAGCCACCATTGGAGGAGAAGCTTGGAGAGAGGGAATTCTGCTAAAAAGTTCTACCAAACCAACACCAAAATCAGAAATCCAATCAAGGCAAGTGTTTTAATCATATTTAAATTCGTAGAATGTTTCTTCCATGTTAGAAAATTGATGAATTACAACTGTTCTTGAAAGATAATGAAAACCCATGTAGTTTGGAGTTCAGAACTTGAAAATATTGAGGATAATTGCATGTAGAATGATAGGTAGATAATTATTCTCATGATATCTGTGTTAGGAAGGAATTAAAACGGATTTATAGTGAGTTAATTCATGATTCAAAAGTTAGGGTTCATGTTCCTGAAATAATTGGGGAAAAAGTGTAGAGATTTATATTTTGATTGATGATAAAGAGATTTAATCATTGAAAACATGTTAGGAGATGGCTTGAATATGTTTAGGATGAATTAGAGACCCTAAAACGTTATTGGGATGAACTTTGGAAGAGATTAAGAGTGATAAAATGGATGAAAAACGAATTGGAGAAAATCTGGGCCGAAACTGGTCAGTCGTTAGAAGCAATCCCCAGGTCATTCGAACGAACTCGTTCGAACGAGCTTCTAACGAGTTGACCAGTCGCTGCTAACGAGAAGGGATTTCTTTCGATATCTCGTTCGAACGAGATATCGTTAGAAGGTACAGTTCATTCGAACGAACTGGAATCTCGTTCCAACAGCCTCGTTCGAACGAGACTTCTAACGAGTTGGCAGAGGAATCTCGTTCGAACAGTCTCGTTTGAACGAGACTTCTAACGAATTGACAGTTTGGTCCTTTTTGGACTGTTTTGATTTTTGGAGTCCCGTAAACTTGTTCGAGGGTAGAGTTAACATTCCTTTGATGATGTATTGATGGATTTGGGACTTTGGGTTATTATGAGGAGTAAATTATATACTAGAGATTTAAATAAATGGACGGTTTGGGTTGAGACGTGAGTGTCTACTACGTCGTGAGAGTGAGTTATGGCGCGTATGATTATAAACCGGAATAAAATAAGTTGTGATAATTATAAGTTAGTACGAGAATGAGAATAGTACTACGATTAAACTACGGTATTACTAAGACGTGTGTTTACTTAGTATTGGTATATGAATTGTGTGTATGACATACCTACCATACTTGCTATCACAGGAGGTTTACGTTCGCTTAGGGACCTCTAATCCTTGTGTTGCCCGGATTTAGACTGGTTACCTCGATGAACATAGGTCATAGAAGGACACCAAGCATAGGATACTCATTCAGGTGACGAGCTGTAGCTGTTTGTGGAAGCTACAGGGACTTTGCTTGTAGATGCTTCGATCTTTTGGATTCCAGAGTTATTATCTATCAGTTGTAGGGCATGTTGCCCATTTCTATTAGACATTATCCATTTACAGTTTTCAGACTTTGGCATGTATCGTTTTAGTATTCGGTTTACTTTTCAGTTGTGGGATTGTAGTGAGGAGTTTTTCCTCCATACTTTATTTACTTTATGTGATGGTTACTCTACTTACTTCATTATGGTGAATGGTGTTATTATTCTTTTTACACTTGTTGCATGTTAATCAGACTTTAATTAAAATTTGGCACTTACTTTTTAAATACTAGGTGGTTAGTAATCATAAAAAAAAATGTTTTCGACAGTGATGCTATTAACTGGACCAACTTGACATTTTGAATTAATTTAATAAAGGAGTAGCTACCCGGTATTTAATTAGTCGGGGTGTCACAGGTGGTATCAGAGCATCAGGTTCTAGTGTCCTTTAGGATCTGACGGGTTGTTATGTTTCCGCTAAGTTTCTTTGATATAGAGCCCTATATTTTAGGACTGTTGTACTCTTTTTGTGTATGCTTCGTTCTTCAGCTATTTTAAGTTTATAAACAGCGAACTTATAAACTTTGTTCTTATTTCAGATGCCTCCACGACGTGCACGACAAGTTCCCAGGGATGCAACGCCCGAACCCCAGCCCGCTCCAGTTTAGGGCATGATGAACGCAGCTGAGGTTGCAGATATAGTAGCCCAAGCGGTAAATACCGCCATTGCCGTTGTTCAGCAGGCACCACCTCAGGCGCCGGTTGCCGCGCCAGTACAGGCTAATGCATTCCCGTCTGCTTGGGAGCGTGTACGTGACGCTTTTCAGAAAGCGCATCCGCCAGAGTTTGCAGGTAGCTCAGATGTGGTAGTCTCGAGCCAGTGAAGGAAGGATATACAGAGGCACTTAAGGATGCATGAGTGCACTGATGTTCAGAAGCAGGTGCTAGCTACTTTCAAGCTAGTTGGATCTGCGTTGCAGTGGTGGGAGTCTATTACCACCATGGAGGAGAGGGATACTCTCACGATTCAGGAGTTCTGGGTGCGGTTCGACCGCAAGTACTTTCCGTCAGCTGTTCATACGGAAATGAGGAGGAGATTGATGAGTTTGAGGCAGGAGGGCAAGACTGTGGCCGAGTATGAGGCTGAGTTCACAAATCTGTTGAATATCGTTCCAGACGAGATACCAACAGAGAAGAAGAAGATTGAGAAGTTCACCGACGGGTTGACTTGGAGGATTCGTCAGCATCTTCTAGGGAACCTATCATTGGCCACTTATTCTGATGTGGTTAACGCTGCATTGTTACACTGCCAGGACCACCGTTTTCATATGGCCGAGGGTAAGAAGTCGGGGGAGTCTAGCCATCAGGGCAGGACTGGAGGACATGGTGCCAGCGGGGCACAATCTGGTCAGGGGCAGAGACAGAATGAGCAGGGCTCCCAGCAGGGGGATAACAAGAGGTTTCGGTCAGGGAACTACAGACAGGGACAGGGAGGGTTCCGTCAGGGCCATTAGGGTCCAAACGGCCATCAGAGCCAACAGGGGCAGAACGGGTAGCAGTTTCACCAGGGCTAGTAGGGCCAAGGGAGGAATGGTAACGACCACCAGGGCTGGGGACAGCAGGGACAGAGAGGAGGGAACTTCCCAGGGAAGTGCTTTATTTGTGGCAAGACTGGCCATAAGCGACAGGATTGTCCTGATAGGGGCAAGGCCCCACAGCAGCAGCAGCAGGGTGCTCGCCAGGAGCCACAGAGGCCTATGTTTCCCGCCGCTCTTCCCGCACCGCCATAGATGGCAGCATTGCCACCCATTCCAGCAGTCCTAGTTCAGTAGGGGCAGCTACAGTATGGACGTGTCTACAACGTTCACCAGGCTGCAGTTCCACAGGCACCGCCCGCGATTGAGGGTACGTTTCCTATCCATGGCACTATGGGTCGGGTGTTATTTGATACGGGTGCTACACACTGTTTTATAGCTACACACTTCGCGAAAGCTTTAGGATTGTTAGCTACGGCAGAGAGCACAGTGACGTGTGTCGACTCACCATTGGGGAGTGGGTCACTTATTTTCTTTATATGCCGGGGAGTGGGAGTAGGGATTGGTAGTCTGGTATTACCTGCAGATATGTTGGTATTAGATATGCATGTTCACGATGTGATCATCGCTATGGATTGGCTTGTAGCTTATAGAGACATGATTGATTGCTTCAGCGGAAGCATTGTTTTTGCCATTCCGGGGCAAGAGATGTTCGTGGTGGCGATGCCTCGCCCAGAGGGAGGATCGACCGCTCATTTGTATTACCTAGAGGAGGATACCTCTAAGGAGGTTGTGATTCCTTTAGATTCTATCCCAGTTGTCAGGGAGTATTCGGATGTATTTCAGGAGATACCAGGCCTACCACCCAGTCGAGAGATAGACTTTGTTATAGATTTACTACCGGGTACGAGACCTATAGCACGTGCACCGTACCGTATGGCTCCAGCTGAGATGCGAGAGTTACGGGATCAGATGGAGCAGCTGTTAGGTCAGGGCTTTATTCGCAGGAGTACCTCACCTTGGGGCGCTCCGGTTTTGTTTGTGAAGAAGAGGGACGGTTCATTGAGATTGTGTGTGGACTACCGAGAGTTGAATAAGGTCATGATACAGAATAAGTATCCGTTGCCTCGAATCGATGACTTATTCGACCAGTTGAGAGGAGCTTCTTTCTTTTTGAAGATTGATTTGAGATCGGGATACCATCAGTTACGTATCAGGGAGGAGGATGTCTCAAAGACTGCGTTCTTGTCGAGATATGGTTCTTACGAGTTTCGGGTTATGACTTTTGGTTTGACCAACGCTCCAGCAGTGTTTATGGACTTGATGAACAGAGTGTTCAGGGATTTCCTAGATCAATTTGTCATTGTCTTCATTGATGACATTCTAGTTTACTCCCAGACAGAGGAGGAGCACGTCAAGCATTTGAGGCAGGTTTTGCAGACACTTCGTCAGAACGAGTTGTATGCAAAATATGAGAAGTGCGGGTTTTGGCTGAAGGAAGTCCAGTTTTTGGGACATATCATTTCCGACCGGGGAATATCGGTTGATCCGGGGAAAGTATCAGCGGTGAGGGAATGGGGACATCCCATGACACCGACTGAGATTCGTAGTTTCTTGGGTCTAGCAGGATACTACAGGAGGTTTATTCGGGGTTTCTCGGAGATAGCAGGTCCTTTGACACATCTGACTCGTAAGGGTGTGCCCTACATCTGGAGTGATGCCTGTCAGTTGGCATTCGATGAATTGAAGGACAAATTGACCTCAGCACCTGTGTTAGCATTGTCGAGACCGGGAGTTGAGTATTTGGTTTACACCGATGCGTCTTTGCAAGGACTGGGAGGTGTATTGCAGCAAGAGAGACAGTCCATAGCTTATGCTTCCCGTAAGCTTAAGCCTCATGAGAAGAATTACCCCATGCATGATTTGGAGTTGGCAGCAGTGGTATTTGCCCTACGGATTTGGAGGCACTATCTTTTGGGGGAGAAGTTCCAACTATTCACGGACCACAAGTCATTACAATACCTGTTCACGCAGAAAGAATTGAATATGCGGCAGCGTAGGTGGCTTGAGTTTGTGAAAGACTACCAGTTCGACATCCAGTATCACCCGGGTAAGGATAACGTGGTAGCAGACGCGTTGAGCCGTAGGCCAACAGATGAGGTGGAAGAGGTGTGGAAGGCTAAGTGGAAGGAATTAGGACACCAGGATGCAGTGGCCCGATCTTTCATGTCTGTGATGACCGTTACGCCGCAGATTGTCACGAAGGTAGTACGAGCACAAGCTAATGACTCGTTCTGTCAGGAGCAGATAGTTCGATTACTAGGAGAGGGAGCCGAGTCTTATACAGTTAGCTCGGACGGGGGATTACGCTTCAATGGGAGATTGGTAGTTCCGGAAGGAGAGGAATTGCGACACGAGGTGATGGCAGAGTCGCACGGCTCACGGTTCGCGGTACATCCCGGAGGGGAAAAAATGTACCAAGACATGAGACGCCAGTATTGGTGGAGTGGTATGAAGAGAGATATCGCTGAGTTTGTTTCGAAATGCGCCACTTGTCAGCTTGTAAAAGTGGACCATCAGAGACCAGCAGGATTGCTACAGCCATTGGAGGTCCCGGTGTGGATGTGGGAGAGCATATCCATGGACTTTATCACGGGGTTGCCTACGTCGCAGAGGGGTCACGACTCCGTTTGGGTAATTGTGGACAGGTTGTCCAAAGTCGCTCACTTTTTACCCGTAAAGACTGACTACACTACGGGACAGTATGCCCAGCTCTTCATTTAAGATATTGTGAGACTTCACGGTGTGCCCCTAAATATCGTGTCTGACAGAGACAAGATATTTGTTTCGAGGTTTTGGGAGAATTTCCAGGAGGCCATGGGCACGGAATTGCGGTTGAATACGGCGTATCATCCGCAGACTGATGGTCAGACTGAGCGAACAAATCAGATGTTGGAGGACATGCTACGCATTTGCATTATTGACTTCGGGGGTGGATGGGAGCAGTACCTACCACTGGTGGACTTTGCTTACAACAACTCCTATCAGTTCACTATTGGCATGGCTCCGTTTGAGGCATTGTACGGTAGGCCTTGTCGTTCCCCAGCATGTTGGTTAGAGGTGGGGGACAACAAACTGCTTGGGCCGGAAGTAATTCAGGATACTTCGGCAAGGATTGAGTTGATTCGGAGTCGCATTCGGGTAGCTCAAGACAGGCAGAAGAGTTACGCTCATGCGAAGAGGTTTTTCAGGGAGTTCCAAGTAGGGGACCAAGTTTTGCTCAGGGTAACTCCGATGAAGGGGATTATGCGTTTCGGGAAGAAGGGGAAGTTGGCACCGAGGTATGTGGGGCCGTTTCCTATTATTGAGCGGATTGGACCGGTTGCGTATAGACTCGGGTTACCGGAGCATTTGAATCGGATTCACGATGTGTTCCATATTTCCTCGCTGAGGAAATACCTTAGAGATAATTTGGCTCATTCTCACATTGCTGTGGAGGACATCGATCTCCAGCCGGATAGCTCCTACGAGGAGGGGCCGATTATTATTTTGGACCGAAGCGAGAGGAAACTGCGGTCAAAGATAGTTCCGTTAGTACGAGTTCAGTGGCGACATCACAATGTCGAGGAGTCCACATGGGAGCGCGAGGGTGAGATGCGCGAACGTTATCCAGAGTTATTTTTAGCAGGTACTTTCTAGTTTCGAATTTCGGGACGAAATTCAGTTATTAGGGGGGGAGTATGTAATACCCCGTACTTTTGGCTATATTTATTTTCGGGATTAATTAATTAAATGCGTATTAATTGGAAATTAATTCGGGTTAAAAATACTAACGAGATGCGAGTTGGTATTTGATTATGTGCATATATGAGTATATATGAATTCGGAATTATAAAAGTTGTCGTGAGATTTATATACGGCATTTTAGAAATTTTGTTGGGACGCATGGGACCGCCGCGTCACGGTGTAATATTTTGATAATAAAAGTGAATTTAAAATTTATAAACCGTATGGTCGTTTTGAGTGCGCCAACGCGTCCGGAAGGGTCGAGATAGTCAGAAAACACTAGCCGGGGGTATAGTTTGGGTCCCGGGGTATTTTTAGGCCATACCGGCATCATAAAGGGTATTTTGGTAATTTTACATTTTGAGGAATTAAAAGTGACGAAAATTGGGAGTTTTAATCTGATCTGGATTTAACCCACTAAACCCATTAACCAACCCATATTAACCCTTTAAGCTACGGAGGCTAACATTAGGTTTACAATCTTCCCAAAAGAAAACCCTAGCCACCTTAAGCCACCATTGGAGGAGAAGCTTGGAGAGAGGGAATTCTGCAGAAAAGTTCTACCAAACCAACACCAAAATCAGAAATCCAATCAAGGCAAGTGTTTTAATCATATTTAAATTCGTAGAATGTTTCTTCCATGTTAGAAAATTGATGAATTACAACTGTTCTTGAAAGATAATGAAAACCCATGTAGTTTGGAGTTCAGAATTTGAAAATATTGAGGAGAATTGCATGTAGAATGATAGGTAGATAATTATTCTCATGATATCTGTGGTAGGAAGGAATTAAAACGGATTTATAGTGAGTTAATTCATGATTCAAAAGTTAGGGTTCATGTTCTTGAAATAATTGGGGAAAAAGTGTAGAGATTTATATTTTGATTGATGATAAAGAGATTTAATCCTTGAAAACATGTTAGGAGATGGCTTGAATATGTTTAGGATGAATTAGAGACCCTAAAACGTTATTGGGATGAACTTTGGAAGAGATTAAGAGTGATAAAATGGATGAAAAACGAATTGGGGAAAAATCTGGGCCGAAACTGGTCAGTCGTTAGAAGCAATCCCCAGGTCGTTCAAACGAACTCGTTCGAACGAGCTTCTAACGAGTTGACCAGTCGCTGCTAACGAGAAGGGATTTCGTTCGATATCTCGTTCGAACGAGATATCGTTAGAAGGTATAGTTCGTTTGAACAAACTGGAATCTCGTTCGAACAGCCTCGTTCGAACGAGACTTCTAACGAGTTGGCAGAGGAATCTCGTTCGAACAGTCTCGTTCGAACGAGACTTCTAACGAGTTGACAGTTTGGTCCTTTTTGGACTGTTTTGATTTTTGGAGTCCCGTAAACTTGTTCGAGGGTAGAGTTAACATTCCTTTGATGATGTATTGATGGATTTGGGACTTTGGGTTATTATGAGGAGTAAATTATATACTAGAGATTTAAATAAATGGACGGTTTGGGTTGAGACGTGAGTGTCTACTACGACGTGAGAGTGAGTTATGGTGCGTATGATTATAAACCGGAATAAAATAAGTTGTGATAATTATAAGTTAGTACGATAATGAGAATAGTACTACGATTAAACTACGGTATTACTAAGACGTGTGTTTACTTAGTATTGGTATATGAATTGTGTGTATGACATACCTACCATACTTGCTATCACGGGAGGTTTACGTTCGCTTAGGGCCCTCTAATCCTTGTGTTGCCCGGATTTAGACTGGTTACCTCGATGAACATAGGTCATAGAAAGACTTATTGGGATATTAATAAGTCCGCTGATCGTGGGAACGTAGGTATGTGCGTGACCCATGTGATGTGACTGTGTTCGCCTCCATTACTTGTGATGTTGTTATCTGTGAACTATTCCTGAGAGATTCGGAATATGTAATCCTTATGTACGTGATGTACCGGGATGGATAGCAGAGTATGTGTGCACCGCAACTTAGTTCTCGGGGTGCTTGTATTGTATATTTATGACGTGAATAATATACACTTATTTTATGAGAACCTTCATGTTAATGATGTGAATATTATTACGGTATTGTTTCGAGAAATATAACGAGTTAACTGATAGTTATATATATTGCATATTGAACAACTGAGTTACGTTAAACCCCTATTTAATTACGAGCGTTATAATGTTAATAGAACCGAGTAATAAGGGTAGGACCTATGATAGTGTAGCTAGATATGCTGTCACTTAGCTAGTAGATTGTATCACTCTAGATGGGTACTTACGTTAGGAGTGCACAGTTAGACGAGAGGCGAGAATATCATGTGAGTGCACGTCCTAACATGTACTTTGCATTTAATGTTTTAAATGTTTTTAAAGCACTTGCAGGTTTTTAAAATATAACTCCACATTCGGGCTCTGACCCGTTTGCTTTTCAAATCTATTTTTCTTGTAAAACCATTTTAGCTGCCCAGCCACAAGGACACCAAGCATAGGATACTCATTCAGGTGACGAGCTGTAGCTGTTTGTGGAAGCTACAGGGACTTTTCTTGTAGATGCTTCGATCTTTTGGATTCCTGAGTTATTATCTATCAGTTGTAGGGCATGTTGCCCATTTCTATTAGACATTATCCATTTACAGTTTTCAGACTTTGGCATGTATCGTTTTAGTATTCGGTTTACTTTTCAGTTGTGGGATTGTAGTGAGGAGTTTTTCCTCCAGACTTTATTTACTTTATGTGATGGTTACTCTACTTACTTCATTATGGTGAATGGTGTTATTATTCTTTTTACACTTGTTGCATGTTAATCAGACTTTAATTAAAATTTGGCACTTACTTTTTAAATACTAGGTGGTTAGTAATCATAAAAAAAAATGTTTTCGACAGTGATGCTATTAACTGGACCAACTTGACATTTTGAAATAATTTAATAAAGGAGTAGCTACCCGGTATTTAATTAGTCGGGGTGTCACAAAATCATTCTAAACCTAGATCATGGGTCACCTCGTGGTGGATACGCTTCGTGAAGTGTGAGTAAATCAACCATGGGGGGTATTGATGTACTGACATCCTCCCTCTTGTACTTAGAGTATGCCTGCTGAGCAAGTTTTATGGAATCAAAGATTTTGAATACGGTGCCTCGGTATCCATTTACTTCTGCGTGTGTTGCTTGCCAGGAAGTGTAAACACCTGAATTTACGCTTTTGAATACTACGTATACCGGAGATGCTATGTGTAAACCTACAAATAACGATGACTAAACTATCAATCATAGATGAATTGAAAATCTCCAACTTGTACACGTCAACTAATATATCAAAACCTTAGATAACGACATTAGACTATCTAGAAGGAAACGCGATATCAAATATGATATTCAAACACAACAAGAAATCATAAATTGATGTAAAACTAATATCCCCACCAAACCAATAAAAATGATAGAGTTTTATATAAGTCCTTACTCAAAAAAATGCAAATTATTAAACTGTTAAATAACTTATGTTATACAACTAATGAGCTACCGAAACCAAAATAAAAGAGTACGATGCACCTGACTCAAAAAACAACGTAATTCACATATGTTATATAACTTATGTGGACTTTGTTTAACGTATGACTTATGTTATATAACATCTTATGTTATATAACAGTAAACATAAGTTATATAACAGTTATGTCATATAATAGACATAAGTTATATAACAGTTACTGTTATATAACTTATGACTTATGTTATATAACATAAGTTATATAACAGTTATAGTAATTGTTATTTAACAGTTATATAGACTATTACTATAACTGTTATATAACATAAGTCATATAACAATTAATTGTCATATAACTTACTAGGTATTATATTGAGCGATATGCCGGCACATTTAAAAATAATATATATATATATATATATATATATAATTGAGCGTCGTTAAATAATGTAATTCAATAAAAAAATAATGTCCATACAAAAAATAAAGAACCAAAACTCCAACCGAACGAAGCCCAGAAAAAAAACATTAGAACATAATCCCTTATCACTAAGATAGAAGTTGAAGCCTCTACGCAACCCAAATTTTCCACTTTCTATCCTAACTCACCCATTCATTTACTACGGAATCAATATTCATATTTAAACACGTTAAAAAAATTGTGCAACAAAGATAAAAACAATAAATGATAACAACCAATCCAAACATTAGACCAGTTAAAAATCTCCAAAACTACCGGCAACAAACGAAATGGTATGACCCGAGTCGTCTAGGAAACCATCAAAACAGAACACTTTATTTAGAAAAGTACCCTTTCAATTCATTAAAAACCAACACAATGTTACTGAGAATAAACATAATTTAAAAGGTATATTCAGAAATGATAAATATAGAAATAACAAAGACATCATCAATCCCCTTTCTTTTAAAAAATTTAAAAACAGTGATTTAGTTAATACATACTCAAAGATTGAAAGCATAACAATAAATCTAAATTGAACGACCATTCTTAAGACCCGTATTAAAAAAAAGTAAGTTTTAACATACCTACCTTCTAGATATGGGGAAATGAAAATCGAAAGCGTCACAAATCTGTAAACCCAACTTTGTTTGTTGTAATCCTTTTTGATATTTCCCAAATTTACCAATTTTTTGAGAAAGTCACAACTAATAAACCCAAAAATCGGTAGAAAATCATCATACGATTGGATATTTATCATCTAAATGTAATGTTCCTATAAGGAATACTAAATATCTACTGACTTCAGGAGAGAAACTGACTAAAAAGAAGCTAAAGAAACAAATGGTTACTACCAGCAGATTCATGGCTCATATTTTGATTTTATCCGGTCATGTCATATAGTAAATGCATTAGACTTAGAGTTTGAACCAATCTCTCTCTATCAATGTAGTAACAAATCATGGGGCTCTAACCATTTTCTTGCTTATTTTATGGTGATGATTCCAGCGAATTTAATATGGGTCCAGTCACAATTGATGGATTTAGTACGTATAGTGGTTCAAGGAATCCATTTTATTGAATGTTTTTCAGAGAAGAGTATGACTAAAATAGATGACTTTCGGTTTGTCCGGAGGTGCATTTAGTGAGCAATCTGTTAAAGCTTTGTCAGCTTTTCAATGGAGTTTTTCCGGAGGTGTACTTATGTTATATAACATAAGTTATATAAAAATTATATAAACTGTTATATAGCATCAGTTAATATATAACTTATGTTATATAACTGATGTTATATAATAACTAATATTATATAACAATTATATAATTGTTATATAACTTATGTTATATAACATATATCACATCCTATTTTGTGCATTCAACACACAGGTTGCATAATTCTCATGCCCAAATGTCCATTAACAAAGGATGAAAAAACAGTACTCTTAGCATATGGAATAAAGCAAAAGGATAACATATATGAAAAAAAAAACTACTAATTGATTACTAATTGATTCAAAATAGACAAATTGTTCAAAACAGAGTTCAAACACTACTAATTGTTTCAAAAGCGATTACTAATATTCAAAATAGAGTTCAAACACTATTAATTGTTCACTTTGACAGTTTGTTCAAATTTCTCAATACAAATTACTTCGAATCACTTAATGTAAAGACAGAGCAACGATCAAACCACCCAAGATTTCTCGACATCCTTAATATTATCCGCCCCATGACTTCAACGATACAAGAAATGATTCTCTTTTCCTGGATCAACACTAATAACGTAAACCTTACGTTCAAATATGAAAAGTTGATGGCCATGCACCATTGTTCCAATAGCAGCTGAAACAACAACTTCTCGATTTGCAATCTTCCTTTGACTTGAAAAATCTAATAAATCGATATATGCATGATGAGTAGGATATGCTAAATCTCCAAAGTCAGGCTCAATTGAATCTCCAAAGTTTAGCTCAGTTGATGGGGGATAAAAGTATAATTTTGGGGATTTTGATGCGGGACTCGAGTGTAATCGTGAGGATTTGGATGTGGGATAGGAGTACAATCGCGAGGACTTATATTTGGTATTTTAAGTCCATTAGATTCAAAAACACTTGAAAACATGGTAACGGATGATTTGAGAAATGACATATCCTCATCGTGCTTTTCTTCTCTTGTCTTTGCTCTAGTAAACTTTAATACTACAGGAGCAATAACTTTAAGTTTACTTTTGGACATTGTTCCAACACCACGAGTAACTCCCTCGTGTTCTTTCCTCTAAAGGTAGTCAATGCATCCGTATCAATACTTGTTTGTCTTGAAGAACCTTGACTACTTCTTATCTCACTCATTTTTTGCTATAGAATTATTTATCAATCGAATAAAAAGACTAAACTTGGGGGAATTTAATTCTTACAACTGAAATTATGAAAATCACGATAACATAAGCTACCTTTGGGTGAAACTCCCCAGTTTTTCACCTATGACTTTTGATATACCCTTCTGAATGATCAATAATTCGTTTATATTTAAGCACCTACAAATTAATTTTGCATCAACTATTTGACAAAGGCATATTATAAATACACAAATTAAAATAAGAAAGTGGGTATACAATCTCCTCGGTTTTCTTCGCATATGACATCTGACCAAGACAATGCACGTCAGTCTTTTGAGCACTGTTCACCCAACCTTGGTGTCTTTGTTTAAATTTTCCCTCAGATGCTTCATGCAAGAAGAATTCATTATAATAATGGACATGAATATGCTCTTTCTCCGATAATCGATCCTTCAGGGCCTTTATCCCATCATTGTCCAATCCCTTAAAATATGTTGAGCGAAGGATACTTCTAAAATTCATCAATTGAATACCAATGGCTTTTATGGACCCCTCCTTCTGGTTGGGCTAAAGATTGAACTCTTTCATGAGAATATTGTGACACCCCGCCCAATTAAATACCGGGCGATCACTCCTTTATTAAATTAAAATCAAGGTGAACAGTTGGTTCATTCTTAGCATCACTGTCGTAAAAATAACTTTTCCAAATTTAACACCCTATTTAATTTAGCTAAGTGTCAAAACCATTTTTTTAAACATTACTTTCCAATTTTATTTATTATTTTATTAAATAATCAATCCAATAATTTAACATTTAACAACCCAATCCCAGCATTTAAAACTTAAAGTAAAACATACATGCTGAATAAATCCCAAAGTAACAGTACTAGAAATAACTGAAATACAAATGTCCCAATAAAACAGATAAATAGTGTAAAGGGCGACACATGCCCAATAAGGAGAATGATAGAAGTGGAATCAAGTAAATGAAATCGTCTAAGCAAGTGGCCTGCAACTCCCACCTAAGCTGCATCACGTTCCTTCCAAGGGATCCTAAACAAGACGCCCCTATGGCTGGGCACATGTAATATATACATATATATACAAGAGAGAAAGAGGAATAGAAACGGGTCAGAGCCCGATAGTGTATATAATTAAAAAATTCGTTTAGCAAGTATTTAAATTGATACAGGCCAATGCAACAACATATTAGTGCGACACTCTCTTGAGAAATTCTCGCCTCTCTTCTAATGTGCACTCCTATCGCACTAACCTTCCCAATGGTTTATCTCATCATATATCACACTATCCTTCCCCAAGGATTTAACTTATCTTAGGTGACTCTCAAAATTTAAGATTTAACAACATCATGGTTTAAAAAGGATAATTTCATTTAGTACAAAATGCTCATTTTAACTTTATTGATTCATAAAGTTTTTCAATATCATATTATACTTTTCAAAACAAGTATTTCCAATTTGAGTCATTATACATGTCTTACTTACCATAACACAGTACGCAGTTTCCCATATTTCAGAAGTTCATATATATATTAAATACTCGTATAATATATATATATATTATAACAGCACCCCACATAAAATTTTATGGTGCGGGCATACTCTGTTATCCAATCCCCGTATCAATCGTACTAAAGGGAATACAAGTTTGGAATCACTCTCGAACTGTATAAATACATACACAAACAATATTGAGGCGAAGCATAGTTTCCAAGTCTAGGAGGTCAGTACATACCCTCACATCTCTTAGGACCGTGACTACCGATTTGATAGACTATACCTAGGATTTCTATATTCTAGGGTACGAGTAAATATCCCCCATAAGGCACACGAGATAAGATCGTCCCCGGGCAATAAGAAGAGGAAGGGTCTGTGGACGCCGGAGGAAGATGTGATATTAAAAGAATCGATTGAGAAACATGGACATGACAATAAATGGTCCTTGATATCTGACAGCATACTTGGAAGATCAAAGAACTCTTGCCATAAACGTTGGATTGGTTACCTGAGCCCAGATGCTAAGCGTGGTCCATTTACCTCCGAGGAAGACAACATTATCCTCCAGGAGCACGCTAAACACGGCAACAAATGGGACATTATTGCAAAGAGTCTCCCAGGTCGCTCCGGCTTTGCAATCAAGAACCATTCGAGAGTTATTGGCCGGCAAGCCAGCACCACCACGTCGCAGGGCACCTCTGATGGGCCCAACACAGACCTGATATTGGCCCCACAGGGTAGTAGCGTCGTGACCAAAGAGGAACAGAGATCCAAGAAAAATATTGAAAAACATAACGAAGCTCCATAAAACTGTACTGTATTCTTGCAGATACAAAATGGTTTCATGTTGTAACCATTACTAGGCAGTTCATAGTGTATTAAAGAATATTTTTCTTGGATTTCGTTCTATTCTTCCGACTAAAAAAAATAAATAAAAATAAGATCGTCCCAGCGCGAAAACCTCAGGGTAGCAAGTAGCGCGAGCATGATTTTCACAAGTATATAATATATGCATACACAATCATATAAATATACCACTTTTATTATATCAATTTAGGTTTATCCAATAACCCACATTCACAACATTTATCCTTATTTTTCCATTATTATTTATCAAGTATAATGGTTCGTTTCTAACTTTAATTCGAAGGGTTTTTCAACTTACTACGTAACCCTCATGGTCTCTATTCTTTTAAATGTACAATTCAGTAGATATCCATTTATGTTCCAACGTAACTCTCTCTTACGTGTCTCTCCCCTTTAATATATACTTACATTATCCCTTATGCAAAATATCCCAAAAATATAGATTTCTCCTTACATTAAAGGATTTTGAATTTTATTTTCAAAGATGAGAATTTCAAACGGTTTTGAAATCGGAATTAAAATGGAGTTTTAATTGATTTTTTTTTATTATCTCTAAGAGTCCTCAAAACATGAAACTGTCTAGCAAAAAAAATATTAAAAAATATTGAACGGTCCGATCGAGCTGAACTTTGTTCTGTAGCTTCCTCTCGTCTTCAGCTAATTCTCTGTAAAATTTCATCCAATTCCAACGGTCCGATCGTCCGGACTAAATTTTTTTTTTTAGTGTTTGTATCTGATTATAACTCTTTTTTTAATCAAACTCATAATACTTTACATGACAAAGGGTTTCCAGAATATCATATAAATCATCACTACATGAAAATTTCCTATCTCAAATTGGGTTTTTCTTCCATAAATCTCATCCTAATAACTCCTAAACTAATATGGATGATGCATCAACGAAATAAGCAAGATAAACACTTGCCTGGGATTTTCAGAAATGTAGTTTGGTGTTGAATTTGGTGTGGTTGCGTTCCCCGTCTCGCGATCTACGCGTTGGCGGTGGCGGCGGTGCAAACGGGTGAGTTTTGAGCCTTCGAATGCCTTGAGAGCTCTCTCCTCTCCTCACCAATGGCCGTTATAGTGTTTTGAGTTATCTAACCCTAGGAGATAACCTAAACATATGATATAACCCCTTTAATTTTCGGGGGTTTATTTACCCAAAAATACAAAATGACTAAAATGCCCTCCCGGGGTACTAATTAGGCCTAAAAATGCCCCGAGACCCAAATCAAACTCCCGGGTATACTTTTCTGACTATATCGACCCTTCCGTATACGTTGGCGCACTCAAAACGACCATACGAACAACTTATAAAATATTTACTTTTATTTATCAATATTTAGTCCCGACGCGACACGGGCGCGTCCCGACTCAAATTTCTAAAATTATCATTTTATTCACTCATGACATTTAATATGGCCACTATTATATATTACTTAGCTCATTAGTAATATTCAACAAATTTTCCCATAATTACTAACTCTCATCACGTTAATAATTATAACATAATTAATTTTCGAATTTTTATTAAATAATTAATTCACATTAATATTAATAAATCCCCAAATTAATATAGCATAAAAATACGGGGTATTACATACTTCCCCCCTAGTAACATAATTTCGTCCCGAAATTCAAAAAATAAGGCATACCTGGTAAGAAAAAATCTGGATATCTCTCGCACATATCGGCCTCGCGCTCCCAAGTGGATTCCTCCACATTATGACCCGTACAAGTGGAACTATCTTCGACCTCAATCTCCTCTTACTATAGTCTAGGATAGCCACCGGTCTCTCCTCGTAAGAGTTGTCAGGATGTAAGTCTATCTCATCTATCACGATGTGAGTATGGGCCATATCATCCCGAAGATACCATCTCAACGACGAGATGTGGAATACATCGTGAATGCGATGTAAATGCTCTGGTAGTCCCAATCTGTATGCTACCGGCCCAATCCTCTCGATAATGGGAAATGGTCTCACATACCTCGGGGCCAATTTCCCTTTCTTCCCGAACCGCATCACTCCTTTCATAGGAGATACACGCAGTAACACTTGGTCCCCCACATTAAACTCCCGGAAGAACCATTTCGCATCGGCGTAGCTCTTCTGCCTGTCCTGGGCTACTCGAATGCGACTCCTAATCATCTCAATCCTCGCAGAGGTTTCCTGAATTACCTCTGGTCCTAGCAACTTGTTATCCCCCACATCGAGCCAAGAAGTTGGAGAATGACAAGGCCGTCCATACAAAGCCTCAAATGGAGCCATACCAATCGTAAACTGATAAGAGTTATTATAAGCAAACTCTACTAGTGGAAGATGTGGTTCCCAACCTCCTCCAAAATCAAGAACACACATGCGTAGAATATCCTCTAACATCTGATTAGTACGATGTATCTGTCCATCTGTCTGTGGGTAATAAGCTGAACTTAGCCTTAACTCAGTTTCCATAGCCTCCTGAAAGATTTCCCAGAAACGTGACACGAAAATCTTGTCTCTATCTGACATAATATTCAGGGGCACCCCATGTAATCTGATAATCTCATAAATGAACAACTGAGCATACTGACCCGTGGTATAATCTGTCCGCACCGGCAGAAAATGAGCCACCTTGGTCAAATGGTCTACAATCACCCAGAGAGAGTCGTGGCCCCGCTTTGATGTAGGCAACCCTGTAATAAAATCCATGGAAATACTCTCCCACTTCCACGCGGGTACTTCCAATGGCTGAAGCAATCCTGACGGTTTCTGATGGTCCACCTTCACCAGCTGGCAGGTAGAACACTTGGACACGAACTCAGCAATGTCCTTCTTCATCCCACTCCACCAGTATTTCCTCCTCATATCCTGGTACATCTTATCTCCTCTAGGATGTACCGCAAATTGGGACCCATGAGATTGGGTCATCACTGCATGACTCAATTATACCCCTTCTGGAACGACTAACCTCCCATTAAACCTCAAACCCCCATCAGAACTAACAGAATAGGACTCAACACCCTCGGCTAAAAGTCGTACAATCTGTTCCTGGAAAAATGGGTCTGTGGTTTGGGCCTGTATTACCCTCGTAACAATCTCGAGTGTGACTGTCATAATAGATATGAAGGAACGGGCTACTGCGTCCTGGTGACCCAACTCCTTCCACTTCACTTTCCAGACGTCCGCTACCTTATTTACCGTTCTACGGCTCAACGCATCAGCAACTACGTTGGCTTTCCCCGGATGATATTGTATGTCGAACTGATAGTCCTTCACAAACTCTAATCATCTGCGCTGACGCATATTCAGCTCTCGCTGAGTGAATAGATACTACAGTGACTTGTGGTCTGTGAACAAACAGAACTTCTCCCCCAATAAATAGTGTCTCCATATTCGCAGTGAAAAAATGACCACTGCTAACTCCAGGTCGTGGGTGGGGTAATTCTTCTCATGCAGCTTAAGCTTGCAGGAGGCAAAAGCTATAGCCTACTCTTCCTGCTGAAGTACTCCCCCAAGTCCCCATAAAGATGCATCGGTGTAAACCAGGTACTCCACACCCGGCTTCGATAAAGCTAGGACTGGTGCTGAAGTAAGCTTGTCTTTCAGCTCATCGAAATCCAATTGACAAGCATCATCCCAAACATATGGTACCCCTTTGCGAGTCAGGTTCGTCAATGGACCCGCTATTTTGGAGAATCCCCAAATGAATCTCCTGTAGTATCCGGCTAACCCCAAGAAACTACGCACTTCCGTCGGTGTCGTGGGCTGTCCCCACTCCTTCACTGCTGACACTTTACTCGGGTCAACTGCTATCCCCTGTTCAGAAATAACATGCCCTAAGAACTGTACCTCTTGCAACCAGAATCCACACTTCTCGTACTTAGCATACAACTGATGCTCTCATAAAGTCTGAAGAACCCGCCTCAAGTGATCGACATGCTCCTCCTCGGAGTGTGAATATATCAAAATGTCATCTATGAAGACGATGACAAACTGATCCAAGAACTCTCTGAATACTTGGTTCATTAAGTCCATGAACACGGCTGGAGCATTTGTGAGACCAAATGGCATCACTCTGAACTCGTAAGATCCATATCTCGTCAAGAAGGCAGTCTTTGAAACATCCTGCTCTCTAATACGTAGCTGATGGTACCCCGACCTCAGATCTATCTTCAAAAAGAAAGTTGCTCCCCTCAGCTGGTCGAACAGATCATCGATTCGAGGCAACGGATACTTATTCCGTATCGTGACATTGTTCAACTCCTGGTAGTCCACACATAACCTCAGTGAACCATCTCTCTTCTTCATAAACAAGACTGGAGCACCCCAAGGTGAGGTACTCTTTTGAATGAAGCCCTGACCTAACAGCTGCTCTATCTGATCTCGTAACTCTCGCATCTCCGCTGGAGCCATATGGTATGGAGCGCGTGCTATAGATCTCGTATCTGGAAATAAATCTATGACAAAGTCTATCTCTCGACTGGGGGGTAGGCCTGGTATCTCCTGGAATACATCGGAATACTCACGAATGACTCGGATCGAGTCTAAAGGAATCACAACTTCCTTAGAGGTATCCTCCTCTATATAATACAAATGAGCGGTCGAACCTCCCTCTGGGCGAGGCATCGCCACTACAAACATCTCTTGCCCCGGAAAGGCAAAAAAAAATGCTCCCACCGAAGCAATCAATCATGGCTCTATAAGCTGTGAGCCAATCCATACCGATAATAACATCATGCTCATGCATATCTAAGACTAACATGTCTGCAGGTAATACCAAACTACCAATCTCTACCCCCACTTCCCGGCATATAAAGAAGATAAGCTAACCACACCCCAGTGGTGAGTCTACACACGTCATTGTGCTCTCTGCTGTGGCTAACAACCCTCAGGCCTTCGCAAAATGCGTAGATATAAAATAATGTGTCGCCTCAGTATCAAACAAAACCCGACCCATAGTACCATGGATAGGAAACATACCCTCAATCGCGGGTGGTGCCTGTGGAGCTGCTGCCTGGTGGACGTTATAGACACGTCCATACTGTAACTGCCCCTGCTGCACTGGAGCTGCTAGAATGGCTGGTAGGGCTGGAACCTGGGCTGGAGCTGGGAGGGCAGCTGGAAAAAGTGGTCTCTGTGGCTCATTACGAGCACCTTGCTGATGTGGGGCCCAATTACCCTCTGGGCAATCCTGGCGCTTATGACCATGCTTGCCGCATGCAAAACACCGGCCTCTAAAGTTACCTCCCCTCTGACCCTGCTGACCATGGCCCTGGTGGCCGTTACCTCCCCGCCACTGGCCCTGTTGGCCCTGATTAGCACGTTGTTGGCCTTGTTGGACCTGTTGATTAGGCTGGCCCTGTTGGCCCTGCCTATAACCCCCAAATCCCTGCCTGGAATCACCTTAATGGAATCGCTTAGTAGGGTCCCCCTGATGGGAACTCTGCTCATGTTGACGAGTTTGTCCATGAGATGGTGCCCCACTAGCACTACTACCCCCGGTCCTGCCCTGCTGGCTGGACTCTCCTGCTTCCCTGCAGATGGAAGCGGTGATCCTGGAAATGTAGTAACGTAGCATTGAGTACAACAGTGAAAGTACTCGGAGATAGATTCCCTATAAGATGCTGACGGATCCTCTAAGCTAAACCGTCCACAAATAACAAAATTTTCATACTCTCAGTAGGTGCCTCATCTGGCACTATGGTGAAAAGTCTCGTGAACTCCTCCTCATACTCAGCAACGGTAGAGTTCTCCTGTTTCAAATTCAGTAATTTCCGCCTCATCTCAGTCTGCACGGCGGGTGGAAAGTACTTGTGGTCAAACCGCTCCCAAAATGACTAAATAGGGACCGTGTCCCTCTCCTCCAAGGTGGTAGTGGACTCCCACCACTGCAAAGAGGCCCCCGCGAATTTAAAGGAAGACAATAAATGCCTTTGCACGTCGGTGCACTCATACATACGAAGATGCCACTGGATGTCTTTCTTCCATTGGCTGACAGTGACGATATCTGAGCTACTAGAGAACTCAGGGGGATGCGCCTTCTGAAAAGCATCCCTAACCCTCTCCCATGCAGATGGAAGTTGTGCTGGTATTGGCACCACTGCCTAAATCTGGGGTGGAGCCTGCGGAACCACTGCTAGCGCGGTATTCACCGCTAGCGCGGTATTCACCGCCTGAGCAACAATGGCGGCTACTTCATTAGCATTCATAGTCCTTGTACCGGAGCTGCTGGTTGCTCGGCCTGGGCACGCCCATCCTTCGGTGCAAGTCTCGGAGGCATCTGAAATGTGAAGAAGTTTATTAGTCTCCAGTCATTTTCAAATCCCAAATGGCTGGAGACGTAAACGTAAAAGCAGGAATACAACAATCCTAAAAATAGGGCTCTATAGCAAAAACGATAAGCTGAAAGTCAAAATAAGCCATACAGATCCTATGGACACTAGAACCTGATGCTCGGATACCACCTGTGACACCCCGCCTGATTAAATACCGGGCGATCACTCCTTTATTAAATTAAAATTAAGGTGAACAGTTGGTTCATTCTTAGCATCACTGTCGTTAAAATAACTTTTCCAAATTTAACACCCTATTTAATTTAGCTAAGTGTCAAAACCATTTTTTTTAAACATTACGTTCCAATTTTATTTATTTATTTTATTAAACAATCAATCCAATAATTTAACATTTAACAACCCAATCCCAGCATTTAAAACTTAAAGTAAAACATACATGCTAAATAAATCCCAAAGTAACAGTACTAGAAATAACTGAAATATAAATGTCCCAATAAAACAGATAAATAGTGGAAAGGGCGACACATGCCCAATAAGGATAATGATAGAAGTGGAATCAAGTAAATGAAATCGTCTAAGCAAGTGGCCTGCAACTCCCACCTAAGTTGCAGCACGTTCCTTCCAAGGGATCCTAAACAAGACGCCCCTGTGGCTGGGCACCTGTAATATATACATATATATATACAAGAGAGAAAGAGGAATAGAAACGGGTCAGAGCCCGATAGTGTATATGATTTAAAAATTTAGTTAGCAAGTATTTAAATTGATACAGGCCAATGCAACAACATATTAGTGCGACACTCTCTTGAGAAATTCTCGCCTCTCTTCTAATGTGCACTCCTATCGCACTAACCTTCCCAATGGTATATTACATCATATATCACATTATCCTTCCCCAAGGATTTAACTTATCTTAGGTGACTCTCAAAATTTAAGATTTAACAACATCATGGTTTAAAAAGGATAATTTCATTTAGTACAAAACGCTCATTTTAACTTTATTGATTCATAAAGGTTTTCAATATCATATTATACTTTTCAAAACAAGTATTTCCAATTTGAGTCATTATACATGTCTTACTTACCATAACACAGTACGCAGTTTCCCATATTTCAGAAGTTTATATATATATTAAATACTCGTATAATATATATATTCTAACAGCACCCCACATAAAATTTTATGGTGCGGGCATACTCTGCTATCCAATCCCCGTATCAATCGTACTAAAGGGAATACAAGTTCGGAATCACTCTCGAACTGTATAAATACATACACAAATAATATTGAGGCGAAGCATAGTTTCCAAGTCCAAGAGGTCAGTACATACCCTCACCTCTCTTAGGACCGTGACTACCGATTCGATAGCTTGTACCTAGGATTTCTATCTTCTAGGGTACGAGTCAATATCCCCCATTAGGCACACGAGATAAGATCGTCCCAGCGCGGAAACCTCAGGGATAACAAGTAGCGCGGGCATGATTTTCACAAGTATATAATATATGCATACACAATCATATAAATATACCACTTTTATTATATCAATTTAGGTTTATCCAATAACCCACATTCACAATATTTATCCTTATTTTCCCATTATTATTTATCAAGTATAATGGTTCGTTTCTAACTTTAATTCGAAGGGTTTTTTAACTTACTACGTAACCCTCATGGACTCTATTCTTCCAAATGTACAATTCAGTAGATATCGATTTATGTTCCAACGTAACTCTCTCTTACTTGTCTCTCCCCTTTAATATATACTTACATTATCTCTTATGCAAAATATCCCAAAAATATAGATTCGCCTTACATTAAAGGATTTTGAATTTTATTTTCAAAGATGAGAATTTCAAACGGTTTCGAAATCGGAATTAAAATGGAGTTTTAATTGAATTTTTTTTATTATCTCTAAGAGTCATCAAAACATAAAACTGTCTAGCAAAAAAAATATTAAAAAATATTGAACGGTCCGATCGAGCTGATCTTTTTTCTGTATCTTCCTCTCGCCTTCAGCTAATTCTCTGTAAAATTTCATCCAATTCCAACGGTCCGATCGTCCGGAATAAATTTTTTTTAGTGTTTGTATCTGATTAGAACTCTTTTCTTAATCAAACTCTTAATCCTTTACATGACAAAGGGTTTCCAGAATATCATATAAATCTTCACAACATGAAAATTTCCTATCTCAAGTTGAGTTTTTCTTCCATAAATTTCATCCTAATAACTCCTAAACTAATATGTATGATGCATCAATGAAATAAGCAAGATAAACACTTGCCTATGATTTTCAGAAATCTGGTTTGGTTTTGAATTTGGTGTGGTTGCATTCCCCGTCTCGCGATCTACGCGTTGGCGGTGGCGGCGGTGTAAACAAGTGAGTTTTGAGCCTTGGAATGCCTTGAGAGCTCTATCCTCTCCTCTCCAATGGCCGTTCTAGTGTTTTGATTTATCTAACCCTAGGAGATAACCTAAACATCTGATATAACCCCTTTAATTTTCGTGGGTTTAATTACCGAAAAATACAAAATGACTAAAATGCCCTCCCGGGGTACTAATTAGTCCTAAAAATGCCCCGAGACCCAAATCAAACTCCCGGTTATACTTTTATGACTATATCGACCCTTCCGGACACGTTGGCGCACTCAAAATGACCATACGAACAACTTATAAAATATTTACTTTTATTTATCAATATTTAGTCCCGGCGCGACACGGGCGCGTCCCGACTCAAATTTCTAAAATTGTCATTTTATTCACTCGTGACATTTAATATGGCCACTATTATATATTACTTTGCTCATTAGTAATATTCAACAAATTTTCCCATAATTACAAACTCTCATCACGTTAATAATTATAACATAATTAATTTCCAGATTTTTATTAAATAATTAATTCATATTAATATTAATAAATCCCCAAATTAATATAGCATAAAAATACGGGGTATTACAAATATCCCATTAGTCTTCTTTTTTTACTTGCTCAATTGTATCCCAACTCTCATATTTTAAGCCAATACACGATTTTAACAAAGACAAGACTCGAGCTTTCAAAGGATTCTTGCCACCTATTGGCAAACCAAATAGTTTAAGGAGACCTCTGCACTAGAATCAATGGCAGAATGTTGATCATGACTTGAACTTTCTAGCCTAGATGATGGAATTATATTCTTGGACACTATTTTATGCATTTATATATTTATGAATTAGTCCATATGTGAATACCAATGTAAGGAAATGATATAAAAAAATATAATATAAGTTATTCGTTTTCAATATATTCTAAAAGTTTTGATAATTCAACCATGTCATAAGTTTCATACTTCATCATTTCATGCAAAATTTTTATTACCCATGTCTGCAGAAATGTGTTGACAATTGCATTTCTGACACTAAACATGTTTGGACTCATGCCTTCTCTCCTAAGCGGAAAATATATGTTAACTTTGTTATGAATATATTTTTTCACCGTAGAGTCTAACACATCCTTATCCTCTTTAGTTTTATCCACAAATGATGGATTTCTCTTTCTTTGAGTTCTAAAAACTCTACAAACTGCATCGCATTACTTGGATTGGGTTTTATGAAAATCCTTTCAACTGTTTCATCCCAAGTTTGAGGTAATGTGTATAGTATTTATTGAAATAAATATGCTTCAGGTATGCTCCACCCATGATCTTGAAAATAATTGCATTGTTTGATTTTTTTATAGTCGTACCGATAAATTGATATGTTCTCTGGAAAAGACCTATTTTGAAAGTCGTTGCATATATATACAATATATGACATCCAGAAAAAGTAATAATGAACTTGAGAAGAAAAGGCACTATCAATAAGTGCTACGAAATAATTGAAACTTGTTATTATACATAACTTTGAAGTCAACATTTAAAACAATAGAACATGTTATAATTAAGCATCTTGTCCTCTAATGTGTCTAGTAATTTCTTTAATTATGGGTTGTGGTCCACTTTCGATGTAGTCAAGCACTTAGGGGAATGTAAAACAACTGACCATGGATTCTTATTAGGGATCTTTGCATAAAACCCTTGCTTTAAGTTTTGGAATACACAAACGAATGGTTCGTCATTCACATTATCTTTACTCTTTAGCTGGCCCAAATCAACCTTCACTATGTGGTTGTCAGGGTCGACCATACATGCATTCTTGTCCTCCACTCTCACCCAACCATAGTAAAATACATGCATACTAATAGATATAAAATCTAATAATGCAATTTCTTTTATAATCTCATAATAGGTCATCTCAGCTTCTATCAAGGTTTTATCTTTTGCGCTTCCCCTAAAATGAGTTAATGTTTTATATGTAATGCCACTATTTTGTTTCCCAATGACTTTGATCCCGTGTGTGCTTGAAGAGGACACAAAACCATTGACATGATATTGTCCAAAATCCTTGGCTACAAAACTAGGCCAATGTTAGATGTTTAAGCCTCGTCGATACTTCACTAACTTTCAATAACTGAAACCAATAAAGTATTTGCATTGTGAATATGTTGTAAAGACAGTAAATAAAAGTGAGGTATTACTGTAGTCACTTCGGAAGCTACTCAAAGATTAAAGTCTTTGTTTGCGCTCGCGCCTTCCTTCCTCCTATTGGAACGTCCGCACTCATTATATTGCCTAGATTAATAACATCAATATTAACTTCTTATGAATATAACATCAAATATATTACAATATTTTACAAAACCTTTTAAATAAACTCACATTTTCCATTTATTTATGTCTTCATGCGTCTCGAATACATATCAAACCACCTAGTTATATTTTTTACTTTTTATCTTCGCTACCTTACTCTTCCCCAGAGCCTCCTCATTTGTAAACTCTTCTAATTCATCAACAAAGGATTCATGACCTTCAATATTTGTTTAACACATATATTCATTTGCATATAAGGAAACCTCTTCCATAATGTACTCCTCAGGAATGGACTCCATAACGTACCATGTATTCTTAGCATAATCTTTAAAATATTTCATTAATCATTCGAACAAATACACCCAACGGTACCTTACTGGTCCACATAAAAGCACTTTGTCGGATAAATGCACTAAAAGGTGGATGATTATTTAAAATAATTTGGGAGTAAAGTAGTTATCCAAAACACGTGTAGCCTCGGTCATAGTTTCTTTCGCTTCCATTATGTGCTTCCTGTTGACAACTTTCTCACACAATAGGGAGAAACATAAGCTAATTTATAGAATGGCCCTTCGTAGATCATTGTGCTCCAAACAATAGTGTCCGAACAACAAAAGTACAAGTTGAATTATCACATGCCAATCGTGATAGTTGCAATTTTTTAAATCTTTTGTTGCGTCGCAGAAAATCCTGTATAAATTGGATGAGAAATTAGAAGGGACCTTCAAGCCCTTTAATGTTTCTATGAACATATTTATTTCTGCAATGATAAAAGTATAATATACATCTGGCATATGCTTTTTTCCAGTGTTTGGATCTTCTTTCAACCATAATGATCTTCTAATATTCAAATTACGAAGATCTTCATGAGCTTTTTCTCCATCATTGGAATGAGAGTTACTGATGCATATGCCTACGAGATGCTCGATAATATTTTTCTCAACATGCATAATGTCTATCACATGTCGTACAGGATGTTCCTTCCAATATGAAAATTTAAACATTATTGATCTTGTAGACCACGCCATTTTCACATCACCGTCCTTTCTTTTACGCTCCGGGGCCAAAATTATGGGGTGTTTACCCCTCAACTTTTGATCAGCATTTAATGACCTTTCTTTAGTTTCCAAACCAGAAAGTCTTGGTGGAGGTGGCCTGGTCTCGGTGCCTTCTGGGAGAAAATTGCTTCGTATTGACCTGAATTTGTGACTTTGGGTAAGAAATCTTCAATTATTATGATAAATTTTTTGACCACTTTTCTTAAGCCAATTGGCTTTAATCTTCTATCCACGAATAGGAAAACCCAGATAACCATGTATATTGCACCCAGATAAGGTCCCATAAGTAGGAAAATCATGAATTTCCTATATCAACATATCCCTCAAAGTGAATTCCTCCTTTTTGGTATGAGTCGAACGCTCTCACACCTTCAACCCAAAACTCATTCAATTCATTTATTAGTGGCACTGAGAAAATATCAATGTCACTACCTAATGCTTTTGGACCTGGTATCAACAACGAAAAAAATTAAGAAATCCTTTCTCATGAATAATGACGGGGGAAAATTTAAAGGCACCATATATAGCGGCCATATATTCTTATCTATGCTCAATTTTTCAAACGGGTTAAACCCATCGATTGATATTCCAATGAGAACATTGCATATTTCTTTATCATAGTCTGGGTATTACTGATTTGTATATTCCCACACAGATGAATCAATCAGATGTCACATGAGATTCTCACCTAGCTCCTCTCTACCATGTCAAGTCATTGCATATGTTATCTAAGGTATAATGTAAAGTCTCATCAATTGAGGACCTAAAGGCAAATACTTTAGCACCTTCTTAGGTATTTTCATATCTACTTTCAAAATATGTTTATTACGTACTATCATCTTTTGTTCATATCTAGGTTCCTTACATACAGGGCAATCCCGTTTGTCTTTTTGTTCCTTATGGTATAAAATGCAATCATACTTGCAACAATGAATTAATTTGTATTTCATACCCAAACCTTTAAAATTATGCTTTATGATTGGATAATTGACTGCCAATGTATTTTCTTTGGGGAGCAAATCTTTTGCCCAAAGGAGTATTTCCATCACACTTTTTACCGATAAGCCGAAATTTCTCTTTAAGTTGTGCAACCCAACCATGGCATATACATTGTGTGGTTAGGGTTGGAGTGGTGGTATAATGGGGTTAAGGCTACTGCTTTTAGTCGTATATTATCCTTATCTTGGTCAGTATCATTGTCAACATTATCCTCACAACCTAAACCATTTTCTCTACTATCCTATTTTGCTTGTGCTATGTACACTTCGTATGTATCATTTATGAGATCGTTTAATGTATCATTTTCTAACGGATCACTATCTATGTGAACCGTTTCCTTGACAAGAATTTTTTCTATAATATACATAAAATTCCACTCGTCGTGGAATTTCCAAAATGTGTAGTCGACTTGCATACCCTATTGAATCAAATGTAATTTTACATCCTCTCCTTTCAATCTTTTACCATTTATACAACGAATGCACGCACATAGGATAATATTGGTTTTGAGATTCTTTATTACATAATTCACAAAGTCTTTCATCCCATTAATGTATACTAGCCCCGCTATAGAACTTTCACCCATCCACTCTTTGTATTGTGGAAACCCCATCAATTATACCATACAATCAAATAGAAACTCTGTAAATTATAAAACTAAATGAGTATGTCCCTTAAAATGAAAATGTCATACATACATATATGTGTTGCCCAAGTATTTTAGTTCTTACATATTTTTCGACATGTTTGAGTAGTGATACATTTAGTATTATATGTATATATATTACATGCGTAATTTAAGATTCTACAGGTTGTGCTAAAACGTCTATGTATGCAGACAAAATCAAGTGACATTCTAAGAGTAAAGACTAAACATATTAAATTAATAACACTAAAATCTCTCATTATTATTTATTTTTTTGATAAGCGAACACTAAAATTTGTTATTATTATTTTACTAGACAAAATGAAGCGATATTCTAAAGAGATTGAATTATTATAATTCATATCCAAACCACTTACTATGCAAATCAGTAGCAGTAATCAGTTGCAAAAAGTAAGAAAATTGCATAAAAATAGTAGCAATAATCAGTTGCATTTCCTTTAATCATACCTGATTGGGTTTGAAATCGATTGGAAGAAAACCTTTAAACTTTGTAACCTTAAAAAAAATTGCAAAATAAAACTTGAATCCATACCAAAATAAACAAAACTTGAATTAGTAACCAAATAAATAAAACATGAGTTATAACTTTGAATCTTTAGCAATAATGGATTGGAATCTATTGGGGTTGAAAATTAGATGGAAATCATTCAAGACAAACATTCATATACTATGCAAATCATATCAACATGTCAAAATCAACCCATAATTAAAGGTAAAAAATAGAAAAGGCTTCCATCATCGCATAACTAAGAGAAAATGCAACAAAATCTTACAACCAAGAAGAAGCAGAAGTAAAGCTTCGCCCCAAATGACATAAAGACCAAATAACAACTAATCACACTCATATAATTATATCATCGATTAGAATCTCACATATTAGTTAAAAATAGAGAAAAACAATGCTAAACAACATTAAAGAAATTATTAATCGCACAAAATCTCGTTATAATTTCCATTTGTTTCTCCTAAACATCATATAACTACGCAAATAAAAAATCAACAATTCTCCACCTTGAATCTGAAAGACATTCTAGGGTTAATTTGAACCGTAACTTTGGGATTGTTTTTTTTCCCTTCAAACACAAAATTATTAGGATGAAATGAATAAACAACAAAACAAATTTCGGCCTGATTGCGATTGGCGCCGACATTGATTGAACTACCTTACATCAATAAAAACTAAAAAAAAATGCTAATATCAATATGGGTATGGACAACCCTAGTCCATGGCTCTGAAAATGGATTGATCCACTAACTATAAGTTGACCCAACCCAACTAGCATACCCACTACACCCTAGTCACACGCTGCGTGTAAAATTATGAACTACACCCAACCCATCCAGCATACCCATTGAACCCCATTAAACCCCGTAAAATATGAATTAAAAATCCAAACAGAAAACAATATGAAGACTTTAACCTATAGTTCTAGGACTTTAACCTATAACATGAGGACTTTTCTATTTTCTCTCCAAATAGAAAACAAATACTATCAAACTCAAAAGTATGGAACCAAATCAAAACTGAAGCATACATCAAAGCCCTAAATGGGTTGTATTTTTGATATTGAGGAATGGAATACATCAAATCAAAACATACATCAAAGCCCTAAACTGAAAATCCAATAAAAACTAAAAAAACCAAATCGAACAAACAACATACATCGATGAAAATGCAAGTAGAAAATGAATCAAAAACTCACCGAATGCATGGGCGGGAGACACCAAAGCATAAGAGAAAGAGCGCTTCACCTCATATGGGACAAAGAGGGAGAGTTACGAGAAAAAGTGAGAAGATAGAGGAAATTAAAGTAAGTCAAAAAATTTAGGATCCCTCCTAGCAGTCACAAATTAAAGTAGCCAAAATTTGTGAGTGTCGGGAGGAGTTACAAATTTATAACTATCAATAATAGTTATAAATTAAGTCTTACACCAATATTCATGACCGCTACGAGAAGTTAGAAATTTATGACTGTTGTTAGAAGTTACAGGGTCAAAATTTATGACTCCTCATAACAGTTATTAATTTGCGACTTCTCATAAGAGTCATAAATTTTGCCTATTGATAAATTTATGACTACTTGTGATAGTTATAAATTTTTGATTATTGGTAGGAGTTAAAAATTAATTAAATGGAAACTTTTGTGACTCTCATTAGTAGTGACAAACTAATTAACTCAAATTTGTTATCACCTTTTATTTTATCACTCTTAATGGGAGTAACAAACAATTTTGGGACTGCTCCCAGGAGTGATAAGTTTGTCACACCAATTAGCATCCATAAAAAGGCAGTCAAAAAATTATCATTTTGGTGTAGTGCTCTGTGATGAGCATAATGTGGTCGCGGTGGGTTGGCATAGCTTGTTTTTGTAGTAGGAAAGTGGTTATCGTTATTCCCTCGAGCATGTCGAACATGAAGGCCAGGGTAGCAAGGGCATCGAATAAGCCGTTCTTTGCACGAGGAAGGTAATGGAAGGTGATATCTTGCAATTAGGAGGCCGGTTCTTCTAGGTGGGAATGAAAGCGTAAGAGAGTTTTGTCTTTGACCTTCCATCTTCTAAGGGCTTGGCCGATGGTAAGGGAAGAATCCTCCTAGACATCTAGGTATTTAATACCTTTCTTGAGGGCGAATTTGAGGCCCATAATGTATGCCTCATATTCGGTCATACTGTTGGTGCATGGGAAATCTAGGTTAATGGAAATATGAGTGTGAGGGTTATCAGGGGTGATAAGGAGTATCCCAATGTTGTATCATTTCTTGTTGATAGCACTATCAAAGAACATTTTCCATCGAAGGTCCTCCTGAGAGGTGCAGAGGATATCCTTATCCAAGAATTTAGAGACCTAAACATCGACCTCTTTTATGGGGTAGTCAGTAAGGTAGTCGAAGATGGCTCTCCCTTTCATTGATATATGTATTACATACACGATATCGAACTCAACTAGTATCATCAACAACCAATCCATTTGACTAGATAGGGCAGTATCTTAAGAAGGTAATTGATAGGATCCATTCGGGACACAAGTCTTATGGGAAAAGTGAGCATGAAGTGCCGTATATTTTTAGTGACCCACAATAGGGCGACGCATTATTTCTCCAAGGCGGTGTAGTTGAATTTTTACCTGGGCATTTTCATCAGGCATAGTTGATGAAACTTTTGTTGCGAGATTCTTCTATATATTGGGTTAGCCCAGCCTCGAATATAGTATCTACTACGGTCAAGTACAAGAGTATAGGGAGACCGAGTTGCATAGGCATAAGTACCAAAGATCGGGTAAGGTATTTCTTGATTCTATCGAAGGCTTATTGATAGGACTTACTCCAGCATTTAGTAGAATCCTTTCAGAGGTGTTTGGATATGGGATCATAAATAAAAAATAGATGGCAGATGAATCGACTAATGCACTGAAGTTTGCCTAGGAATCCCTGGACTTCTTCTCTATTCGATGATGGCATTTCCAGTATGGCTTTCATCTTGGCAGGGTCTTCCTTGATTCCCATTTTACTAACCATGAATCTAAAAATATTTCCTTTCGTAATGCTAAAAATGCATTTTTATGGGTTTATTCGCATTTGGTATCATTATAGTCGTTGGAAAAACTTTTAGAGGGAAGGAACTTGAATTTCTCGAGTCTTAGTCTTAATAATCATGACTTCTACATAGAGTTTGACCTCTTTGTGTATCAAATCAAAAAAGATGGTTATGGTAGCCATTTGGTAGGTTTCCCATCATTCTTAAGCCCGATTAGCATAACTATGTAACAAAAGGTTACCCAGGGGTAATGAATGAGATTTTCTGCTGATGGTCAGGGTGCATCTCTATGTGAATGTATCCAATAAATCCATCGACAAATGAATTGAGGGCATAACTGGCGGTGTTGTCCATAATTATGTGGATGTTGGGGAATGGGTAATCATCCTTTGGTGATTCTTTGTTCAAATCCCAATAGTTGATGCACATGGGGACTTTTCCTCTTGATTTCAGCACATGGACGATATTGGAGATCTATGTGGGATATTTTATCACACAGATGAAGCCTATATTCAATAATTTGATTACCTCTTATATAACCTTGAGCGACCATTCGGTGTGGAGCTTTTGCAACTTTTGTTTGGCTGACTTGCATTCGGGGAGAGTTAGGATTTTATGCTGTGGTATTTCATGATTGATGTGGGGCATGTCGTCGTAAGACCATGTGAAGAGGTTCATAAATTATTTAAATAACACTTTGAATTACGTGTGCTTATGCTCATTAAGGGTGTAACTTCTCGTAATCTCTCCCTCTTGGTTACTAAAATCGAGATTGATAACACCAATTTCATCATCATTAATTTTAACGTGATTATGTTATTTGTTGTAAACCTTATTATGATCACTTAAGAATTGTCCATTTGGAAAATCATTATCATCAAACGTTTGAATATAATCAAGGCAATTAATGTGAGGCAAATCAAGATACTAAAAACCCTATTTCACTTTCGGGAAAAACAACATTGTGAACCTCATCACAAGACGTCTCGATTACATTGTTATAAAAAAAAGGGAGGAATAACAACATGTGAAGATATAGGGTAAACAACAAGGTTGGGTTGAATCTTAATAGGTTGGACTGTTATAGCATTCCATTAAAGATGAGGCTCATCAGCGGCCTAGATCAAAGACAATGAGTTCGATGGTCTAGTGTCTGAATGGATCATACAAAGAGTCAGCCCAGTGTCTGATGGTTGAATACTGAACTAATTATTTCCTGACTCAGTTCATTATTTGAGCTATCAAATTTATCCCCCTATCCAATGGTGAAGACGTCTTCTTGCCATGAAAAATTGATACACTCAACAACCTCGACGATTTTGTCATACAAATCTTCCCAGTCAAAGGGAGGTGTAGAAGTGAAGGGACCAACTACCCTTGAAGCTTAAAATTAATGAGTAGTTTAGAAGTGTTGTAGATCTCGCTGGTTTGTCAAAATAGGTCTATCGTGATCTGTGCTACTTCATCTAAGCGTACTTCATTAAAGATTACCACCAATCATCCGACTCTTGAGCCCATTTTTGGGCTTCTATGAACAAGCCACGGGATTTTGGACAGTCGATGGTCATCTTAGTGGGCAATTTTAACCCTAACTCCAAGAGTTGGTTTAGAACATTCGGTGACTCCCTATTTCTCCATTTGGATCAGGTGTATATGACAATGCAAGGCCTTATGAGGAGTAATAGTGCTTGGTCTATGAATCAAGTAGGGTGTAGGAGAAAATATGTACAAACTTTGAGTGATTTAGGTAAGATTACTAGTTTGATGGGAGTTTTAATGGGAATAATTTGGGTAAATGGATCAAATTTCGAGTCATTCTCTAAAAATATAGCATTTGTGTGGGTTAGAAATGGGTTATGAAAGGTGTTAGGCTTAGGATTTTTTGGTGGGAATATCACATCCCAATTAATCAAGCCTTGAGTCACATTTATTATATGGAAGCATTGGTTGGTGGAAGTCATAGTGGGGATCAATTTTGAAATTATTAGGAAGTGAGTTTGGTAATGGATGGGTTCCAAGGGTTTGATGATGTATCGACTTAACAAATCTTGGTAGACTTTGGATAAGGGTTCATGGATCTCGATTTATTCCTTTCTGATAGGATTATGGAGGCTTTCTGGTGCCCAAGAGGTATTGATGGTTAAAATTCTAGTATTATCAAGCTTCTAGTACTTATGGGAATGAATTGTCCAGTCACCTTCTTCGACCTGGCTTCTAACTTGGTAACATTTTCTTTAATTTCTACACCCATTTCTTAGAGAAATTAAAACTGTGGACTTTTGACCCCCCATAGTTGTTTGGATATGTGGCAGGAAATTCTTCTTCATAATACTAACTTGTTCTTCTTCAGAGGGCCAGTTTGTCATGGTAGTAGCTTTCTATCTCCATCTTGCTTGAAAATACTAACGGTCTCCCCAGGGTTCTTCTTCAGAAACTTTAGATCACGATGTCTAACCTCTAGTTCTTCATTTTACTTGTACTATGACATGAATTCCTGGGTGACATCTTCCCAACCGTGGATTTAGGATTCTTTAAGGGATAGGATCCATAGGAGGGTGTTGTCCTTTAAAGTTTGTTGAAACATTTGGGCCATTATATCCCCAGAGGTGACACGAAGGGTAATGTCTTTCTGATAACTATGAAGGTGCACAATTGGGGGCTCACTGCCATCGAACCTCTCGATGGCTGTCATTTTGAAATTTTCGATAATATTGTTTTGGGATAGGGAGATATATGGGTGTAGTTTATGTAGTTCTCGGATATCCTGACTTATTTGAATTTCTTGGACATCAGTTTGATGTCTTCCTTAACCTTGTTCAGTTCTTTATCCTTGGGATCAACATGTACTATAAAATTATCCCCTGTCTAGGCAAGGTTTGGCATATGGAGATGAGCTGGCGATGTCCCATCGATAGACTAAGCACACGGAGCATGTTGATATTCTTTTGGGACCCAAACAGGCTCGGGAGAGGGTGGACCTGTGGCACGAGGAAAGAGAACTTTGGGTTCTTTGAGAATCTAGACCTGTTGTCACTACATCTCATGGACCTCGGTTTGAAGGTTTTTAATATTGGCACTGAGTTGGACAGGGAAAGCCATCAGATTAGGTTGACAGTGAGTGCTTGGTCGGTGTTTACAATGAAGAATTGGTGATAGTAGGTTCTAAAATTGGATGAAATAGAAACAAAACTAGTTGAGCTTTGGGGTGGTTTGATGGAAGACCGAAGCCAATAGGGATGCAGGCCAAGAATCGGGTATGTGATTAACTTAAGGAGAGAAAAATGGTTCGAATTTATTTTTAAAAGGGGAAAGAGAGAGTTTCTTTATTTTTTAGTATTTTAGAAAAAGTGGAAAAATGTTTTAGGTATTTTTGATAGGAAAAATGAGAGAAGAATCTCAGCATGATCATTATTAATATGTTTTCACTTGTATAAGGTTTGCCTAAATGCAAGAGAAATGATGCACATGTCCCGATCCTGGAAAAATTGGGTTTGATAAATATGTAAGGCATGGTTTTACTTGTTTCCAAGCTCATGGTCAAGGTCCTGTTTTGAAAATGATGAAATAGCGCAAATATTTAGGCGGCATGCCAATCCGACATTTCTATATAGTTTCGTGTGGCAATTTAAAAATTAAATATGAGTGACCTAGGTTCCACATTTACATGAGGTTTATGAATTTTTTGGGATAATGGACTTGTTCCCCCCCTTTGGCATGACTTCCATGATATACGTTTTGCTTTTTGGGGCAATCGGTACATGTGGACAAGCCATTTGATATACTCGAGTGTATGTGAATTGACTCACTATAGACCTCATGGGGATAGTACATGTAAGAGATAATTAGATATACTCAATGTACGTGAATGAGTTCCCTGCTATATACGTCTCGTCGTGAGTTCGATCAAGTGGTACGATGCAGGGGGAACCGTTCGATATACATCGAAGGTACTAAGCCAATGGAAGGTGGGATTCATATTTCTTAGGCTAACTGCGACCTGAAGGACTAACGTCCATCACAAACTAATCCCCCAGTATGGGACAAAATTTTGGTCAATAACCATGCTCTTGATAATGTAGTGTGAAAAATTCATGATTTTTTATTAGCATATTATGGAGAGAGCCTTTTATTTGCCATGATGAGTAAAATAAACACTATAGGGAAATATGTATAAGTAAAAGTAAATCTAGGATAGAGTGTGAAGACTACACTAAGGATGGATACATGTGAGTGAGTGATATGTTAATATATACAAGTGAGTGTGTGGTAGTGAGCCTAAGCATGGATCAACTACAAGTGGTGTGTGATATGTGCAAGTGTGTTAAGTGGATGTGTGTGCGAGTGAAGCCTAAGCATGGATATTCTAACTGGTATATGAAGTATGTATGTATAAGTGATTCGATATGAAAGTGTAAGTAGTGTGAAGTGTACATGGAGGTTATTTACAAGTTCATGAAGAGAAAAGTGTGTGATAAGTGATATATACATGATGTAGATCTATACAAAAAGTAATAGAGGAAAAGGGAACAAACATCTAGGTGCATACGAGCACATGCAGAAAATGATAACACCCATGTAAGATTAGAGTCAAAGCCTCTTATGTTAAACAAAATCCCCATCATAGTTGCCACTATGGCCATCTCATCCCAATCGATTTGCATGCATGCAGGGTACCACGCCCTTCGGTCGCTTGGGACGTCGTCAGTTGGGGTAATGTATAGAGATTGCGTCCCTAGCCTATTTTGCACTAAAGAGTCAAAAGAAATGTTGCCTCCTCGGCAGAACGAAGTCAAGGACATACTGGTACTTACAAAACTAATTAGTTCATGGATTCGAGGGATAACTTATGGAATAGGAAGGTGTTAGGGACCTATCCTTCCCTTTCTGTCTCTCATGGGAATATATTCTTCTTCTCCTTAGTAACTTTATGAAGTGTGTGCATGTATATATAAATTAAGAGTGTAATTGCTCTACTCGTGTCATGGATAAACGCAGAGTGAGATCATCCTTAGGAGTGTTCCCAAAATTGTAATTAAAAATGTAATGTGAGCGGTTATCGGGACATTGATCATTATGGAAGGACAATGGTGTAAGGATGAAATGCAAGAATGAATCACTAATATAATATATTGAAATAATATATGAACATAGATAGGAAAGGATGACTCGAATTTCGGATTTTACCCGAGACGCCTATGTAGCCTAAAAATGCATTAAAGTCCATGTAGTTCGCATGCAACATGGGGGTGGGGTTTGTACCATAAATACAACTGTGGACTTTATTATAAGTGTGTGTGAAGAAAAGTTATGTGTTAATGTAAAAAAAATGGATTGAGAAATTCCCTATTGGAACTTATAAGCAAACCCTCGGTTTCTTGTTCTTGTTTTTAAAAAAAAAAAAATATAGTTTGTGAAATACTACTAATAAAAAGTTTGATATTAATATGTGTGACCTAATAAAGATGAAATTCTAAAGTAATAATTAAATATCTAATGCAAAAATAAGAGAATTTAAAGAGAGAGTGGAAAGGTTGGAGCTTAGTTCGAAGCATTAAGATTGATCTTAATTGTTGAAGGTCTCCTCTTGTATGTGGATAAAGGTAGTAGGAGGAGAGGGAAAGGAATTTTCCAATGAAAATATGGAAATGGAATCTTGGGAAGAGCTTTCAATATGGAAACCACTCTGATTTTGAGAAAATGTTGCAGAGATCACTTAGAGGGATGTTTATGAGGTACCTTTAGAAGTGAGCTCATAGTCTCTTTATATAGGATCAAGGGGGTGTCGATCGTCATTGCTCTTAACATGCCTATCAGCAGGCAAACCCAGACATACTACTAATAGGCAAGGAAATTGGTTTTCCATTGAGCAATCTCATGCAGATTTTCTGAAAAAATGATCATAAGATGCAATCTGTAAGTCAGAATCGTTCATATGATGAACTGTTGGAAAGGCTATTCAGATCCCCCAAAGAATCCATCGGGGTTCGTGAATTAATTGTGGTCAAATGGGGCTCAGAAGAGCACGAAGATCTTTTGGATAAGAGGAAAATGGATCATTCTTCTGTACCATAAGGACCATTAGGGCAGGAGACAAACTATTAGAAAGGTTATGCCGGGCTCTTCTACATCACAAAAAACTTCGCTTTGTTCGAAGAGTTGACCTTGGTCAAATATGGCTCAAAAGCGCCCGATAACCCTTTGGTGTAAAATGCGTCATTTGTCCATACCATAAGGCTGATTCGCGCCGGAGGGGGGGGGGGGGGGGGGAGACCATTTGAAAATATTATTCAAAGACCTTTGAAAATTCATCCATTCTCATTCGAGCGAAAAAGTTAACATGAGTCAAATGGAGCCCGGGAGCGCCCGGTGGCCTTCGAATCAGTTTACGGGGGAAATGGTCCGTTAGTCCGAACCAGAAGGACTATTCGTACACGGGGAGGATTATTGGAAAGGGTATTCAGAGCCCTTCCAAGATCCATTAAGATTTTACAATGATGAAAAAGTTAACCGAAGTCAAGCAGAACTTGGGGGCCCCCGATGGCCTCGAGATAGGTACCCGGAGTATGACCTAGGGTTTTATGGTGAAGGAAGAAGTTCTAGGGACCTAAGGAGATGCTTATGGGGTCCTAAATGTGGTGTCTACACATACAACTGGTGCTAGAATCACCCCCATCAAATAAATCCACCTAGGATCTTTCGTATATAGTAGTTTATCTCTAAATGATGAATACAAATATTTCTTGGATAAATAATTCTCCACCTTGGTCTTCCAAAAGTAAAAATTTGTTCAATAAAACTCTTGATTTCTTTTTTATGGGTCTATTTTATCCACTCAGAAAAATATATCTAATATGAGAATTCCTCATTAAAATCAAGTTGAATGCTTTGTGTAACTTAGGTTAACAATAAAGAGTGTTCTCACTATCTTCTTAAGTAACTTTTGACAATGGAGAGCATTCTCACATAAAAAATCCACTCAAAAATGATATTCATATTTCCCCTTAGACACAATCTCATTTTTCCTCTATTATTTTTTTCTATATATTGGAGTGGTTAGTTTTATGTTGATAACTCATATTCATATTATCAAGGGCATGTCTAGTGGTGGAATTAAACGACGTGAGATTAGGTAACTTTGAGGAACAACTGATTTTCAATGGTGGGTTAAATTGGACAAAATTCATATATGAATTTGTAGTCATTATTCGAATTTAGAGAATGCCTACAAATTTAATAAATATTCATATGAACTACATTTGACCGTATGAATTTGTTCATAGCAAAGTGATTTGTAGTTAATGCAATTAATTAATATTCGTAGAATTTCATACAAAGAAATATTGTTTGTAGTAATTTTTTTCTGCATACACACAACATTTTGTTGCTTTGAAAGTCTTTTGCGAATTCATACCACTCTTCCATATTGTACTTTACTCGTGAGGAAATAAAAAATCATCATTTGGTTCTCTATAATTACGATTCATGATTGTCCACCACTTTGGATGCTCTAAGAGAGGCATTCAGGTTGATAAATTTTATATACAAGAAAATTCTTCATTGTAAACTCTCCATAAAAAAATATGGTGACATTTGAACCAATTAGTAGATTTTTGTGGGAATTCAACTAAGCCATATGAATTTGTGTTCTTGTGTGATGCATTTCTTTATCCCCCGACACTATGTTTGCCAGTTAGATTCGATTAAGTGGCCTTATTTATAGAAAACTAATAAAACAGAAGATTGTATTGCATGTAGAGAAACACTGAGCTACTAAAAGTGGAACCTCATTCCTACCGTCATTTCCCATCCTTTTCTGATTGCATGAATTCTCCCTAAATTCATTTTTCTCCCTCAAATATTTATAATTAATCACTTTCCTAACCAAATCCTTCCCTCTTTTTCCTTTTTCCATTCCCAGTACTCTTTATTTTAAGAGATTAGATATGAAAATCTTCATAAGAAAGGAAAGCTTTTGTTCTCATCTTCCTTACCCACCCATTCCCATTTTAGTGAATTCCACACTCAAATGGTGGGCAACCCTCAAAATTTATAATCGAGAAATCGTCTGAGATAATCCCTATATAAAACTTCAACTTATTCCCCTTTTGTTATGTTTTCGATAATAATCGATCGGCATTTAAGCTGGTAATAGCCCAGTGTTGTTAAAATATATGTTGAATTTTTCAGTGGATTTATTAAGGTCATAATCGGTGTTGGCTTTCGGTAGTAAGAGGATTGGTATGTCATAGGATTTGAAGAGTTTGTAGGCAAATATGGCATCATTCTCGGTGGATGTTGGAGTTCGTAGATCCTGATGGGAAATCCTCTGATGCATTACATTATTACGAGATCCTTTACTCTTCCTCCATCTCTCCCCTTATCACTTATCTCTCTTTATCTAATATAAAGATTTTGGTTTCATTATTTGTGGGTCCAGTCACTTGGTGTTTTTCTCCACTCCAAGTAATTATTTTATTTTTCCATTTATTTGGTTTCTTTAATCCATCCAAGTGGGTTTTCATAATTACTTATATTTATTTATTTATTCGTTTTTATACTCTTTATTTCTTTTCAGTTTTTCACCGTATTAGAACTATAAATTATCAAATATTGTTTATTTTGTTATTGTTATTTCAATCATAGAAAAAATTCAAATATTTCAAATTTGCAAGGTCAGTTTTTTCCTTATTCACTTTAGTCAATTAGCCTTATTTTTATCTTGATGGTGTATTTAGTCATCATATAATTTCAAATATATAATCAAGATACATAAGCCTACCATTGATTTGGATATGAAAATACATCAATATAAAACCATTGGCAAAGATAGGGACTAAATTATGGTTGGTGAGTAGTCCTCTCTCTCTCTCTCTCTCTCTCTCTCTCTCTCTGTATATATATATATATTATAATATTATAATTTTTAGTTTATACTTGAAGTGGACAGGATTATATGAGATTTCAATGGTAATTGAAATTTGTTTTACATAGTCCACTAATATATAATATGGATATTAGATAGTAAATCCCTTAAAATTCTATTCATACACAATCCTTACAAGAAGTAGTCTTCTTAGTATCTTAAACCCATAAAATTTTCATTTGATCAAAGGTTCGTCTATGAACTACAACTCGTATATGCAAGTTACCAATTTTACCTTCAATTCAGGAACTCTCGGTACTGAACCACATTATTCAAACTTCACGAAAATTTAGTGATGGCTTAGCATTCTCTCTACAATCAAGAGGTGATTTTTCTTCAATGACAATATTTACATTGTTTGTATACCTTCTTAGAACATTATAAAACTTATATATATTTACGGAACAAAAAATTGAAAGAATATATGTTTACAGGATTTACTTTCAATATTTTTATACGAGTTTGTTCATTGAACTAATTGTCCCTTCTCTACAAGTATTTAATTTGATTTATGTCGGCGTTAAGAACAATCATGTATATATATTTCAACTTTGAAGATGTTAACATGGATTTAATTTCTCATGTTGCATGAAAATTCTATCAAATTAATAACTCCACATACTAAAGGTTTGTCCAAATGTAACATTAAATCTAAGTTTATATTATTTTCTTCCTCAAATGATTTAATTAGAAACTTTTGACCATGATATATTTCTTTCTTATTATGAAATGCATTTATTGAATTCAAAAAATTTTGATGTAAAAAATATTTGGTTAATATAGATGTTTCATTAAAAGTGTAAATGTATTTCTATCACTATCAATATAACTATTTTATTAAAACTGTTTGTTATATTTTTCCATTATAAGTTTATTAGTAAAATGTGAGAATTAGTATGGACTTTTATATTCCTATTTATTAATTTTAAAACATGAATCTTCAAATTTGAGGATGATGTAACTAACAACTGAAATATTTTTCTAATTCTATCTATTTTTTGTAATTTTATCTATTTCTTTTACTAATTGTATCTATAGCTTGTCTCTGTATCTAATATTTTACAACTATATCGATATTTTTATAACTGTATTTGTAACTGCATTTATTTTTTTGGTTATTGTAATTCTTTATAATTTCTTTCTATGTTAGTAAATTTTGTTTGTTACTATGAACTTTTGCATTTAATATTACAAAGTCCAGAACTTGAAACTTTACATTTGAAGAAGAAATATATTTCGAGTTATTTTTATTTTTTGAAACCGTATATATATATTTTTTGTAACTATATCTATTTTTCGTAACCGTGTCTATAGTTTGCATACATATCAAAATTTTGTAACTGCATATATTTTTTTCTAAACGTTCTTATATTTTGTAATTGTGTCTATATTTTTGTAACTCTGTCTATAGTTTATTTGTGTATCTACACATTTCTACCTACATCTATTTTTTGTAATTGTAATTCTTTGTTATGTTGTTTATTTATTAGTAAAATTCGTAGATCAATATGAACTTTTGTATTTCGAATTGCAAAAATAAGAAACTTCACATTTGAATATGAAATATATTTCTATTCCTATTTATTTTTTGTAACTATTTTTAATTTTAGTAAATGTATCTTTATTTTGTCTACATATCTAAATTTTTGTAATTGTATTTAAATTTATGTAACTGTATCAAAATTTTTGTAACTATATCTACAATTTTGTAATTGTGTTTGCAATTTTGTAACTTTATTTATTTGTTTGTAGCTGTAACTATTTGTTTTCTAATTATAAAAATATTCATTTTTTGTATCCGATTAAAACATATGGTCTATTAATGTAAGTGGTTATTCTAAAGTGTTACAATTTCTCAAATAGTGTAATTGTATCTCAACCAATCACTGTATATGTACTAGTTTAAAATATATATAGAAAATGTAAATTGTTGTAATGTATATATAGGTTATCTCATGCACCAAAACATTTAATAATATTAAGTTACATAAACTTTATTTGTTTGAGTGAGGCGCGATCTTGTGTCCAAAATGAACCTTTGAAGATTGAAGACTTTGCAAGCTACCTATTGAACCCTTTTGTTGTTGAAAATAAAGTATATTCTTTTACGAAAGTATGATTTAATTTTGGCTATTACATACACTCACATGTTTTCCAGATTAAGTGATTTTTTCAAAAAATGTTTATGTATTTGCTTTTTAAAGTATTGGGATAAAGGGATATATTTTTAAACTGATTTTGAAGAAAACAATTTAGAGGTATTCGCATGATGACAAAATGGGCGCATGCATATGGCTTAAAAATAGGGGAATGCTCACGACCATGGCTAGGATTTCACGCTGCTTGGAATCATTCACACGACAAGATCTAACTGTGCATATGACGTCATCATATTTTGAAATTTCGCTATAAATAGCTTTGTTTTCCTCCATTTGAAAATGCTGCTTTACCCCCATTTCAAAATATCTTATTAGTGGGTTTTTTTTTCGAATTTGTGAGGTTTTATTTCTCTATTTAAACTTAATTTAACAATTCAATTGAGATTATGAAAGTTTTTAGATCTAGATTTTGTGAGATTTTTTGAGTGATTTGAAATCACAACCTAGACAAAGTTATATCTATATTTTATTCATCATGAAGAAGCACTCAACGATATAGAATTGGATGCATCATTCTATTATAGAGATTATATTATGGCAAGACATCCAAAAAAGATAATGGACTTCTTCTTTCATGGTATGGAGCTTACTGTGGATTCTAATTAACTATATGGGAGTGTTTATAGGTCAATATGTAACTACACAATATAAATTGTGTGAGAGATACCTTTTTGACTTTTATAAAAAAATATTTTTTAATTATAAATGACAATTGGAGTGAGTCGAGATTTTTACCCCTATGTCGTGATTTTTCCCCTTAAATCTATCTTTTGTGAGTTTGTGATTGTTTACTATGATCAATAACACATTTGATCATTCATCTCACTTCAATTGAATTTGAATATAGTAATCTAGGTTAAAATTTTATTAGACTTGATAGATTATATTTCTTCACATAGATTCATTTGATTCATTACTGTGTGATTTCTATAAGACCACTGTATTGTGTTTAGTTAAATTTGTTTTGAAGTAATTTGAATTTGAAATAAGTATTTGTGAAATTTAAAAATTGTACACATTAAATCTTCAAAAATAGTCACCCCCCTTTAGGTTTGATTTAGGTTGTTTACACATAAGTTTTCTCATATATCTTGATGATACTTTTTTACAACAGATTCCAACATTTGTATTTGAATTCAGGTATAAGAAATGACATTTTGATTTTTATGTTTTTTAAGAAGATCTGAACAATGGAATTCATTGGCTCGATAACAAAATTTCAAGAAATAGTTTAGATTCTACGTTCAAAACACATGGATTTGCTAAAACACATGTACTTTACATACTCACTTCCAACATATCCAAACTATGTTGTTGAATCTGATAATAATGCCGTGACAACCCTCCCAATTAAATAAAGGGTGATCAGTCATTTATTAAATTAAAAAAAATATCCAGTTGGTTCATTCTTAACATCACTCTCGAAATTCATTAATCACTAACCCCGTATTTATTAATTAATTCGGTGTCAAATTTTTAATCTTATTTCATGTAGCAATATAATTAAATGAATAAATAAATAAATAACCACTGTCACCATTCCCTTAACCAACATAGTACATAATGAAATAACTTAATAAAATAGATAGGACTGGAATAAACAATCTTTCCATAAGCTCCAATACAATAATCCATAAATGAAAACTAGTTTAACAACTGAAAGCAAAGAGATGAAATCCATTATCACTAAAACAATGTATGAATAAGAGTGGGCGACATGTCCGACTAAAATAGATATTTTAAAAGGAAGAAATGATAAGCATGGAGGCATCTACTATAGAGTAACTGCAACATCCACAGTAGTTGCAACACGTTAAATGATCTGAACTCCTAAGCCTGGTGTCCATGTGGTTGGGCACCTAAAATTATTTTTGAAAAAGGATTTGAAACGGGTTAGAGCCAAAGTAAAATAGTTTTAAAAATATAGGAAGTGTTTAAAAATCATTAAGAGAAATATTATATACATGTTAGTACTATATTCTCTCACTTGAGATCCTTACTCCTGAGCTATTGTGCATGCCTAACGTACTATGCTAACCCACCTAGTTATGCTACACACCTAACTAACATGAATCATATATCTTCACGTGTAATGATTAATAATGTCTACTTGTATTATCCTTATAACACGCTACCACATAGCTAGTTAATTTATATTCGTTATGGGTTACCAGTTTATAATTTAATTCCTACTCTAAGAATAATCTAGATGTCACTATTTGTCTTGCCTACTAATTCACTCGTAGCCGAATTAATCACACATAGATATATATTTATATCACTTACAATATACATGTACATGGAACCCCTAGGTTGAACCTACGATGGGGGACTACTCTACTATCAAGTCTCGGTACATCACGTACTAAGTAAGGACATCGGTTTAGATAATCTCCCCCGAACCATAAATCAAATAACACATATTGGAGGTGAACAAAGCTTTAGGCCTTTGTTATACCCTCATACCTGATGCACCCAAATGATCGGTCACACGCTCATTTACACATGTGGTGCTCAATCCCTAAGGTCTATGTCCTAAGGTACAAGTCATTATCCCCCCTATGGGCTCATCCGAATAAGACTCTCCATGACGCGAAATCTCCCGTGATAGTAAGTATCCTAGGTATGATTACATATACATATATCAAATAATAAACATTCACACCACCTATATGTATACACATACATTCAATTTAGGTATACACGTAACCTATCTCATATATCCATACGTAGTATAGTAACTCTAAAATATTATACGTATCATTATTTTATTATTGTACTTCTCACCGTATAATTCCAATCACCTCCTGTGACCGAAAGGTTACCAATAGTCCCACTAGTAAATTCCATTGGTATCTCACTAATATCCTAATAGTCTAGTCATACGTTCTTTCAATTTGTCTATGACACGAGGAAATTCCCCAAATTAGGTTTTATTAATACATTACCAAATCGGTTCTAACCTCATGTTCGCGTTGTGTAACTAATATTAACCTCTGCATTGGCCTACTACACATTAGAATATCTATTATTAGGTTTTAGAACTACTTCAAAGGTTAACCCAATCATTTCCCATGAGTTCTAAGAAAAAACGGGGAAATTTGTAAATTTCTAGGAAATCGAATCGATTCGCCCTTGGTTCGAATCGATTTTTCCAAGGAGTCGAATTGATTCGATGTAGCAGTTATCGTCTTCTTCCCTACAGTGTTACGGTAATCCTCCATTATTACACCACCAAATCAACATTACACTTTCTCAAACTCCAAACTAAATCCACCCACAATCCTAGTAACGTATACAAATGAATTCCAACATCATAAAATCATTAAATTAACATGAATAACATTTGAATTAAATTAATTCCAATAATATATATTAAAAACCCTAGATTTCCATATTTGTCCAATAAATTCAATCAAGATTCAGAGTTCTTCACATGTTTACATCACAAATATGTCAGATTTGTTCTACATGCATACTAGGTTAAACCTAGCATAATTTCTACCCAAGAATCGTGATTTAATCCCCTAATTTCAAACCAAATTTCTTTATTTATCCATAAAATCATTCCTACGCTAACATGGATAATATATGTACTCAAATTATATCAAGATAAATACTTGTCTCTTTTCGTAGGTCTGAATCTCTATAGAAGAATAGTATGGGTGCAATCATCTCCTCCCGATCTACACAACGACGGTGTTTTGGTGCAAGAAAGGTGTAGGACAAGCTTTGTGACTCTTCTCTCCTTCCTCCTTTGAGCTCTCCATAACTGGGTAACTTATAACCCTTGAAGACCTAACTTATTAGATGATATAAGACTATGAATTTCGTTGGACCTCCTTCCTCAAAATTACAAAAGATTGAAATACCCTCTCGGGGTGTCGATTTGGCCTAAAATTGCCCCAGGACCAAAACTAAACCACCGAGTATAATTTTCTTACTATTTCGAACCTTCCGGACAAATTAGCGCACTCAAAATGAATATTTTAAATAACAAGAGTAAAATTATATTTTATTTTCCAAATTAAGTCCCAACATGACTGACACGTATGTCTTGACAAAATTTATCGCAACTGTCGTATTTTTCACTCATGATAATTCTAATATTTCCTTATCATTATTATTACTCATCTACTAATTAATATTCAATATAAATAAATATTAACCCTTATATTGCTAATTAATATGTATTTTACTGGATTAATTTCCAAATATAATTTAATTAATCCCAATTGATTCTCAATGTGGAAATGAATGAAATTACCGGGTGTTACAGATGCTCATGGAATGTTTTTGACAAAATCGATTGAATGAATATAAACCATAGATGCTGAAATTAAAGATGAGTTTAACCATTATGTAACTAAAGTTGGCAGTAACTCTGAAATTGATAGCATTGTTCGTGGGAATTTATTACCAAAAAATACCAAAAAAATAAATACAAAGAAACAGATTTGTGAGGTAACTTTTCAACAACTATTAAATCATATATGTTATTTGGAACTTTATCTAATGGAATTACTCATGTAAACAAAGAGTTCATTAGTGGGGTTGATCATTTCATAATTTCACTATCAAAATTCTCAATAAAGTTAATATTACACTACAAATATCTCAAAAATGAAAGCACCAGAGTTATAACCATTCGTGTGAAAATGGATACAAGTGGTTGCATGTGGACAATACATGTATCACTCAATCAAACTAACATATTTTTCTACATAAGAACTTTTTATAGAGAGCATATATGTGTAGCATTAATACGTACTATAAAGAATCCCATTACAAATTTTAATATAGTCTCTAGTATTATACTTGACCAAGTCAAGGACAGACCACTTCTCAGACCAATTGATGTAATGCACTGTGACACCCCGACTAATTAAACACCGGGTAGCTACTCCTTTATAAAATTAATTCAAAATGCCAAGTTGGCTCAGTTAATAGCATCACTGTCGAAAACGTTTTATTATTACTAACCACCTAGTATTTAAAAAGTAAGTGCCAAATTTTATTAAATCTGATTAACATGCAACAAGAGTAATGAATAACTAAATAACACCATTCACCATACTGAAGTAACAAGAATAACCATCACAATATGTAAATAAAACCTGGAGGAAAACTCCTCAATACAAATCCCACAACTGATATGTAAACTGAAATAAATAACTAAAACTGAATACTGAGCAATACATGCTAGAGTCTGAAAACTGAAATGTAAAAATGCTCTAAATAGGAATGGGCAACATGCCCTACAACTGATAGATAGTGACTCTGGAATCCAAAAGATAGAAGCGTCTATGAGCAAATCCCTGTAGCTTCCACAACCAGCTACAGCACGTCACCTGAATGAGTACCTATGCTTGGTGTCCTTGTGGCTGGGCACCTAAAAAGGTTTTACAAGAAAATATATTTGAAAGCAAATGGGTCAGAGCCCGAAAGTGGAAATCATTTTAAAAACCTGCAAGTGCTTTAAAAACATTTAAAACATTAAATGCAAAGTACATGTTAGGACGTGCACTCACATTATATGCTCACCTCTCGTCTAACTGTGCACTCCTAACGTAAGTACCCATCTATAACTACCCATACTACTAGCTAACTGACAACATAACTAGCTAGACTACCATGGGTTCTACTCATGTAATCGGTTCCATATAACATAACAACTCTCGTAATCAAGTAGAGGTTTACTGTGAACACAGTTACTAAATATGCCAATGATATAACTATCAGTTAACTCATTATATAACTCGAAACAATACCGTAATATTTTTACAACATTCACATGAGGATTTCCTTTAATTTAATGTATATTATTCACATCATAAATATACGATACAAGCACCCCGCAATCTAAGCTGTAGTGCACACATACTCTGCTATCCATCCCGGTACATCACGTACATAAGGATCACATATTCCGAATCTCTCAGGAATAGTTCAGATAACACAAATCACAAATAGTGGAGGCGAACATAGTCACCATCACATGGGTCACGCACATACCTACGCTCCCATGGTCAGCGGACTTATTAACATCACAATAAGTCTTTCTATGACCTATGTTCATCAAGGTACCAGTCTATATCCCCCCCGTAGGCACACAAGGAATAGAGGGTCCTAAGCGAACGAAACCTCCCGTGATAGCAAGTATGGTAGGTATGTCATACATACAATTTATATATCAATACTAAGTAAACACACATCTTAGTAATACCGTATTATATTCGTAGTACATGTTGCACTCTCGTACTAATGATAATTATCACATCTTATTTTATTCCGGTTCATAATTATACGCACTATAATTCATCCTCACATCGTAGTAGTCACTCACGTCTCAACCCAAATGATTCATTGAATATAATTCTCGTATATGATTTACTCATCTCAATAACCCAAAAGTCCCAAATCAATCACTATATCATCAAAGGGATGCTAATCCTACCCTTGAACCATCTCCCGGAACTCCAAAAGTCAAAACAGTCCAAAAAGGGGCAAACTGCCAACTCGTTAGAAGTCTCGTTCGAACGAGGCTTCGAACGAGTTTGGACTGTCAGGTCGTTAGAAGTCTCGTTCGAACGAGACTGTTCGAACGAGGTCCCAGTTCGTTCGAACGAACTGACCCTTCTAACGATATCTCGTTCGAACGAGATATCGAACGAAAATCCTACTCGTTAATAACGACTGGTCAACTCGTTAGAAGCTCGTTCGAACGAGCTCGTTCGAACGACCTGGGGGTTGCTTCTAACGAGATGCCAGTTTCTGCCCAGAACTTCCCAAAAATCGTTTTTCACCATTTTTACTCCTCAAACCTCTTCTAAAATTCGTTCCCACAATATATTGAGTTCTCTAATCATCCTCAAACATGTTAAGGGGCTATACTAACATCATTAAAGGGTTTGATATCATCTAAACATCATTAAATCACAATTTCCACACTAATTCCCAATTTTCTTCAAGAACATAAACCCCAAATTTTTTTTTCTCATCATAAATTCCCAGATTTTAATTCGTACATCACCTAGATATGAAATATCCGAAATTAAATCTCCCAACAATGTTTCTACATGCAAACCTATCCCAACATTCAATAATAACTTCAAATTTCATGGGTTTTCTTTTAATCTTTCAAGAACAATTAAGATTCTTCAATTTCTAACATGGAAAAGACATTCTCAGTAATTAAATGGAAATAAAGTCACTTGCCTTGGTTTGATTTCTGAATTTGGTGTGGATTCGGTGTAGAATTTCTGCAGAATCTCTCTCTCTCTCTCTCTCCTTCTCCAAGCTTTCTTCTCCAAAAGGCTATGGTGGCTAGGGTTTTGCTTTGGGGAAACTTATGAAACCTAATTTCAATAAACCTCCGTAGCTTGTTGGGTTAATAAGGGTTGGTTGGGGTCAATCCTTATCAGATTACAACTCTCAATTTTCGTCACTTTTAATTACCCAAAAATACCAAATTACTAAAATACCCTTTAAGTTACCGGTACGGTCTAAAATTACCCCGGGATCCAAACTATACCCCCGGCTAGTGTTTTCTGACTATCTCGACCCTTCCGGACGCGTTGGCGCGCTCAAAATGACCATACGGATTATCGATTTTTAATTTTACTTTTATTAACAAAATATTATACCGTGACGCGGCGGTCCCACGCGTCTCAACAAAATTTCTAAAATGCCGTATATAAATCCCACGACAAATTTTATAATACCCAATACATATATAATCATATATGCACATAATCAAATACCAATTCGCATCACATCAGTATTTATAACCCGGATTAATTTCCAATTAATACGCATTTAATTAATTAATCCCAAAAATAAATATAGCCAAAAGTACGGGGTATTACATACTTCCCCCCTAATAACTGAATTTCGTCCCGAAATTCGAAATTAGAAAGTACCTGCTAAAAACAGCTCTGGATAACGTTCGCGCATCTCATCCTCGCGCTCCCATGTGGACTCCTCGACATTGTGATGTCGCCACTGAACACGTACTAACGGGACTATCTTTGACCGCAGTTTCCTCTCGCTTCGGTCCAAAATAGCAATTGGCCCCTCCTCATAAGAGCTATCCGGCTGGAGATCGATGTCCTCCACAGCAATGTGAGAATGAGCCAAATCATCCCTAAGGTATTTCCTCAGCGAGGAAATATGGAACACGTCGTGAATCCGATGCAAATGCTCCGGTAACCCGAGTCTATACGCAACCGGTCCGATCCGCTCAATAATAGGAAACGGCCCCACATACCTCGGTGCCAACTTCCCCTTCTTCCCGAATCGCATAATCCCCTTCATCGGAGAAACCCTGAGCAAAACTTGGTCCCCCACTTGGAACTCCCTGAAAAATCTCTTCGCATCAGCATAACTCTTCTGCCTGTCTTGAGCTACCCGAATACGACTCCGAATCAACTCAATCCTTGCCGAAGTATCCTGAATTACTTCCGGCCCAAGTAGTTTGTTGTCCCCCACTTCCAACCAACATGCTGGGGAACGACAAGGCCTACCGTACAATGCCTCAAACGGAGCCATGCCAATCGTGAACTGATAGGAGTTGTTGTAAGCAAACTCTACCAGTGGAAGATACTGCTCCCATCCACCCCCGAAGTCAATAATACACATGCGTAGCATGTCTTCCAACATCTGATTGGTGCGCTCGGTCTGCCCATCAGTCTGCGGATGATAAGCCGTACTCAACCACAATTCCGTGCCCATGGCCTCCTGGAAACTCTCCCAAAACCTCGAAACAAATATCTTGTCTCTGTCAGACACGATATTTAGGGGCACACCGTGAAGTCTCACAATTTCTGAAATGAAGAGTTGGGCATACTGACCCGCAGTGTAATCAGTCCTAACGGGTAAAAAGTGAGCGACCTTGGACAATCTGTCCACAATTACCCAAACGGAGTCGTGACCCCTCTGCGACGTAGGCAACCCCGTGATAAAGTCCATGGATATGCTCTCCCACATCCACACCGGAACCTCCAATGGCTGTAGCAATCCTGTTGGTCTCTGATGATCCACTTTTACAAGCTGACAAGTGGCGCATTTCGAGACAAACTCTGCGATATCTCTCTTCATACCGCTCCACCAATACTGCCGTCTCATATCTTGGTACATTTTGTCCCCTCCGGGATGTACCGCGAACCGTGAGCCGTGCGACTCTGCCATCACATCGTGTCGCAGTTCCTCTCCTTCCGGAACTACCAATCTCCCATTGAAGCGTAATCCCCCGTCTGAGCTAACGGTATAGGATTCAGCTCCCTCAGCGAGTAATCGAACTATCTGCTCCTGACAGAACGAATCATTTGCCTGTGCCCGTACAACCTTCGTGACAATCTGCGGTGTAACGGTCATCACAGCCATGAAAGATCGGGCCACTGCATCCTGGTGTCCCAATTCCTTCCACTTCGCTTTCCACACCTCTGCCACCTCATCTGCTGGCCTGCGGCTCAACGCGTCTGCTACCACGTTAGCCTTACCCGGGTGGTACTGAATGTCGAACTGGTAGTCTTTCACAAATTCAAGCCACCTACGCTGCCGCATATTTAATTCCTTCTGCGTGAACAGATACTGTAGTGACTTGTGGTCCGTGAACAGCTGAAACTTCTCCCCCAAAAGATAGTGCCTCCAAATCCGTAAGGCAAATACTACTGCTGCCAATTCCAAATCATGCGTGGGGTAATTCTTCTCATGAGGCTTAAGCTTACGGGAAGCATAAGCTATGGCCTGTCTCTCCTGCTGCAAAACACCTCCAAGTCCTTGCAAAGACGCATCGGTGTAAACCAAATACTCAACTCCCGGTCTCGGCAATGCTAACACAGGTGCTGAGGTCAATTTGTCCTTCAACTCATCGAATGCCAACTGACAGGCATCACTCCAGATATATGGCACACCCTTACGAGTAAGATGTGTCAAAGGACCTGCTATCTCTGAGAAACCCCGAATAAACTTCCTGTAGTATCCTGCTAAACCTAAGAAACTACTAATCTCCGTTGGTGTCGTGGGCTGTCCCCACTCCCTCACCGCTGACACCTTCCCCGGATCGACGGATATTCCCTGGTCGGAAATAATGTGACCCAAGAACTGGACTTCCTTCAGCCAAAACCCGCACTTCTCATATTTTGCATACAGCTCGTTCTGACGAAGTGTCTGCAAAACCGTCCTCAAATGCTCGGCGTGCTCCTCCTCTGTCTGAGAGTAAACCAGAATGTCATCAATGAAGACAATGACAAATTGATCTAGGAAATCTCTGAACACCCTATTCATCAAGTCCATAAACACTGCTGGAGCGTTGGTCAAGCCGAAAGGCATAACCCGAAACTCATAAGAACCATATCTCGACAAGAACGCAGTCTTCGAGACATCCTCCTCCCTGATACGCAACTGATGGTATCCCGACCTCAAGTCAATCTTCGAGAAGAAAGAAGCTCCTCTCAACTGGTCGAATAAGTCATCGATTCGAGGCAACGGATACTTATTCCGTATCGTGACCTTATTCAACTCTCGGTAGTCCACGCACAATCTCAGTGAACCATCCCTCTTCTTCACAAACAAAACTGGAGCGCCCCAAGGTGAGGTACTCCTGCGAATAAAGCCCTGCCCTAACAGCTGCTCTATCTGATCCCGTAACTCTCGCATCTCAGCTGGAGCCATACGGTACGGTGCACGTGCTATAGGTCTCATACCCGGTAGCAGATCAATAACGAAGTCTATCTCTCGACTGGGTGGTAAGCCTGGTATCTCCTGAAACACATCCGAATACTCCCTGACAACCGGAATCGAATCTAAAGGAATCACAACCTCCTTAGAGGTATCCTCCTCTATGTAATACAGATGAGCGGTCGATCCTCCCTCTGGGCGAGGCATCGCCACTACAAACATCTCTTGCCCCGGAATGGCAAAAATAATGCTCCCGCTGAAGCAATCAATCATGGCCCTATATGCTACGAGCCAATCCATACCGATGATCACATCGTGAACATGCATGTCTAACACTAACATGTCTGCAGGCAATACCAAACCACCAACCTCTACCCCGACTCCCCGGCATATAAAGAAAATAAGTGACCCACTCCCCAATGGTGAGTCGACACACGTCACTGTGCTCTCTGCCGTAGCTAACAATCCTAAAGCTTTCACGAAGTGTGTAGCAATAAAACAGTGTGTAGCACCCGTATCAAATAACACCCGACCCATAGTGCCATGGATAGGAAACGTACCCTCGATCGCGGGCGGTGCCTGTGGAACTGCAGCCTGGTGAACGTTGTAGACACGTCCATACTGTAGCTGCCCCTGTTGAGCTGGGACCGCTGGAATGGGTGGCAATGCTGCCATCTATGGCGGTGCAGGAAGAGCGGCGGGAAACATAGGTCTCTGTGGCTCCTGGCGAGCACTCTGCTGCTGCTGCTGTGGGGCCCTGCCCCTATCAGGACAATCTTGCTTCTTATGGCCAGTCTTGCCACAAGTAAAGCACTTCCCTGGGAAGTTTCCTCCCCTCTGCCCCTGTTGTCCCCGGCCCTGGTGGCCGTTACCATTCCTCCCTTGGCCCTGCTGGCCCTGATGGAACTGCTGCCCATTCTGCCCCTGCTGGCCCTGCTGGCCGTTTGGACCCTGATGGCCCTGGCGGAAACCTCCCTGTCCCTGCCTGTAGTTCCCTGATCGGAACCTCTTATTGTCCCCCTGCTGGGTACCCTGCTCAGTCTGTCTCTGCCCCTGACCGGTTTGTGCCCCGCTGGCACCATGTCCTCCAGTCCTGCCCTGATGGCTAGACTCCCCTGACCGCTTGCCCTCGGCCATATGAAAACGGTGGTCCTGGCAGTGTAGTAATGCAGCGTTAACCACATCAGAATACGTGGCCAACGATAGGTTCCCAAGCAAATGCTGCCGGATTCTCCAATTCAACCCGTCGGTGAACTTCTCTATCTTCTTCTTCTCTGTTGGAATCTCGTCTGGAACGATATTCAACAAGTTTGTGAACTCGGCCTCATACTCGGCCACTGTCTTGCCCTCTTGCTTCAAACTCATCAGCTTCCTCCTCATCTCTGTATGAACTGCGGACGGAAAGTACTTGCGGTCGAACCGCACCCAGAACTCCTGTATCGTGAGGGTATCCCTCTCCTCCGCGGTGGTAATGGATTCCCACCACTGCAGCGCAGATCCAACTAGCTTGAAAGTAGCTAGCACCTGTTTCTGAACATCAGTGCACTCATGCATCCTCAAATGCCTCTGCATGTCCTTCCTCCATTGGCTCGAGATAACCACATCTGAGCTTCCAGCAAACTCTGGTGGATGCGCTTTCTGAAAAGCGTCACGTACACGCTCCCAAGCAGACGGGAATGCATTAACCTGTACTGGCGCGGCAGCCGGCGCCTGAGGTGGTGCCTGCTGAATCACGGCAATCGCGGCATTTACCGCTTGGGCTACTATAGCAGCAACCTCAGCGGCGTTCATCATGCCCTGAACTGGAGCGGGCTGTGGTTCGGGCGTAGCATTCCTGGGAACTCGTCGTGCACGTCGTGGAGGCATCTGAAATGAGAACAAAGTTTATAAGTCTACAGATAAACTTTAAAATAGCTGAAGAACGAAACGTTCACACAAAAAGAGTACAACAGTCCTAAAATATAGGGCTCTATATCAAAGAAACGTAGGGGAAACATAATAGCCGTACAGATCCTAAAGGACACTAGAACCTGATGCTCTGATACCACCTGTGACACCCCGACTAATTAAACACCGGGTAGCTACTCCTTTATAAAATTAATTCAAAATGCCAAGTTGGCTCAGTTAATAGCATCACTGTCGAAAACGTTTTATTATTACTAACCACCTAGTATTTAAAAAGTAAGTGCCAAATTTTATTAAATCTGATTAACATGCAACAAGAGTAATGAATAACTAAATAACACCATTCACCATACTGAAGTAACAAGAATAACCATCACAATATGTAAATAAAACCTAGAGGAAAACTCCTCAATACAAATCCCACAACTGATATGTAAACTGAAATAAATAACTAAAACTGAATACTGAGCAATACATGCTAGAGTCTGAAAACTGAAATGTAAAAATGCTCTAAATAGGAATGGACAACATGCCCTACAACTGATAGATAGTGACTCTGGAATCCAAAAGATAGAAGCGTCTATGAGCAAATCCCTGTAGCTTCCACAACCAGCTACAGCACGTCACCTGAATGAGTACCTATGCTTGGTGTCCTTGTGGCTGGGCACCTAAAAAGGTTTTACAAGAAAATATATTTGAAAGCAAATGGGTCAGAGCCCGAAAGTGGAAATCATTTTAAAAACCTGCAAGTGCTTTAAAAACATTTAAAACATTAAATGCAAAGTACATGTTAGGACGTGCACTCACATTATATGCTCACCTCTCGTCTAACTGTGCACTCCTAACGTAAGTACCCATCTATAACTACCCATACTACTAGCTAACTGACAACATAACTAGCTAGACTACCACGGGTTCTACTCATGTAATCGGTTCCATATAACATAACAACTCTCGTAATCAAGTAGAGGTTTACTGTGAACACAGTTACTAAATATGCCAATGATATAACTATCAGTTAACTCATTATATAACTCGAAACAATACCGTAATATTTTTACAACATTCACATGAGGATTTCCTTTAATTTAATGTATATTATTCACATCATAAATATACGATACAAGCACCCCGCAATCTAAGCTGTAGTGCACACATACTCTGCTATCCATCCCGGTACATCACGTACATAAGGATCACATATTCCGAATCTCTCAGGAATAGTTCAGATAACACAAATCACAAATAGTGGAGGCGAACATAGTCACCATCACATGGGTCACGCACATACCTACGCTCCCATGGTCAGCGGACTTATTAACATCACAATAAGTCTTTCTATGACCTATGTTCATCAAGGTACCAGTCTATATCCCCCCCGTAGGCACACAAGGAATAGAGGGTCCTAAGCGAACGAAACCTCCCGTGATAGCAAGTATGGTAGGTATGTCATACATACAATCCATATATCAATACTAAGTAAACACACATCTTAGTAATACCGTATTATATTCGTAGTACATGTTGCACTCTCGTACTAATGATAATTATCACATCTTATTTTATTCCGGTTCATAATTATACGCGCTATAATTCATCCTCACATCGTAGTAGTCACTCACGTCTCAACCCAAATGATTCATTGAATATAATTCTCGTATATGATTTACTCATCTCAATAACCCAAAAGTCCCAAATCAATCACTATATCATCAAAGGGATGCTAACCCTACCCTTGAACCATCTCCCGGAACTCCAAAAGTCAAAACAGTCCAAAAAGGGGCAAACTGCCAACTCGTTAGAAGTCTCGTTCGAACGAGGCTTCGAACGAGTTTGGACTGTCAGGTCGTTAGAAGTCTCGTTCGAACGAGACTGTTCGAACGAGGTCCCAGTTCGTTCGAACGAACTGACCCTTCTAACGATATCTCGTTCGAACGAGATATCGAACGAAAATCCTACTCGTTAATAACGATTGGTCAACTCGTTAGAAGCTCGTTCGAACGACCTGGGGGTTGCTTCTAACGAGATGCCAGTTTCTGCCCAGAACTTCCCAAAAATCATTTTTCACCATTTTTACTCCTCAAACCTCTTCTAAAATTCGTTCCCACAATATATTGAGTTCTCTAATCATCCTCAAACATGTTAAGGGGCTATACTAACATCATTAAAGGGTTTGATATCATCTAAACATCATTAAATCACAATTTCCACACTAATTCCCAATTTTCTTCAAGAACATAAACCCTAATTTTTTTTTCTCATCATAAATTCCCAGATTTTAATTCGTACATCACCTAGATATGAAATATCCGAAATTAAATCTCCCAACAATGTTTCTACATGCAAACCTATCCCAACATTCAATAATAACTTCAAATTTCATGGGTTTTCTTTTAATCTTTCAAGAACAATTAAGATTCTTCAATTTCTAACATGGAAAAGACATTCTCAGTAATTAAATGGAAATAAAGTCACTTGCCTTGGTTTGATTTCTGAATTTGGTGTGGATTCGGTGTAGAATTTCTGCAGAATCTCTCTCTCTCTCTCCTTCTCCAAGCTTTCTTCTCCAAAAGGCTATGGTGGCTAGGGTTTTGCTTTGGGGAAACTTATGAAACCTAATTTCAATAAACCTCCGTAGCTTGTTGGGTTAATAAGGGTTGGTTGGGGTCAATCCTTATCAGATTACAACTCTCAATTTTCGTCACTTTTAATTACCCAAAAATACCAAATTACTAAAATACCCTTTAAGTTACCGGTACGGTCTAAAATTACCCCGGGATCCAAACTATACCCCCGGCTAGTGTTTTCTGACTATCTCGACCCTTCCGGACGCGTTGGCGCGCTCAAAATGACCATACGGATTATCGATTTTTAATTTTACTTTTATTAACAAAATATTATACCGTGACGCGGCGGTCCCACGCGTCTCAACAAAATTTCTAAAATGCCGTATATAAATCCCACGACAAATTTTATAATACCCAATACATATATAATCATATATGCACATAATCAAATACCAATTCGCATCACATCAGTATTTATAACCCGGATTAATTTCCAATTAATACGCATTTAATTAATTAATCCCAAAAATAAATATAGCCAAAAGTACGGGGTATTACATGCACCAGCTAAAGGTTATCTAATTATATGATATTGCTTACCATGTTTCTTACAAAGATGTGAAAAAATAACGTTCATGAAATTTGGTTAATGAATCTCCATCATATGATGAGTTAAGGTGGTACATTGATGCCCCAAAGTCATCTAACTAGGGAAGCAAATTGGAAATTGATTACGATCCAATCATAAAATATTTCAGACGTTTATTTGTCTCTTTCAATGCTTGCATTGAAGGATTGAAGTTTTTGTTATCCACTTTTATTCCTTGATGGAACATTCTTGAAAGGATACTATGAGGGAACACTACTTGCAGTAACATCAAAAGATGGAAATCAAGTTGTGTTAATTACATTTATAAAAATATTTTATAATTTTACATTTATTTTTTTCCTATTAAACACAAATACTTACTAAAGTAACTCATATTTCAATATTACAACTGATATGTTTCCTTCGACGATGTGTATTGTTGATTTGAAAACCAATGCGAATTGGAGTTGGTTTTTGTTGGACCTATATAAAGTAATTTGATACGAAAGACAATTCACTTTTGTATCAGATAGATATATAATGGGATCAAATAATTAGTCCTCGGTAATTTTCAGGATCATACCACTCCTATTGTATATAACACATGAATCTCAATCTAGGAAATGCAATATCAGGACACCTAACAAATGCATTTTGAGAGTCCATTGTGTTTACGTTCTGAAATTGTGCGTTTATGCCTACAAGGGAACTTTATGATCAATTTTTTACATAATCCAAACGTTGTGGAGGAAATCAGGTTATTATTTTTTTAAATGAGGAACCTTTAAATTATTGGTGTAATGCCTACTTTGAAGGAAAAATAATATGGAGAAATGTACTCTAATGTTGTTGAATCCTTTAATTCTAAGATAAGGAAAGCGCGACATTTATCGATAACTCAATTTGTTGATCACATAAGGATACAAATAATGGATCTAATGGAAGAAAAATAAAGGAATCATCTCTAAAATGGACATCTTCTTTGTGAATCAACTATAAAATGGCCTGTCCCACGTTCAAGTTCCTCCATATCATAAGTGCACTGTCTTCCATTTTTTTACGGTTGATTTAAATAGGCAACTATGTTCTTATGGGTTATAGAATCTACATGGTTTCTCTTGTGCTCATACATAGCTATAAGACGTAATAATGTTTAAGACGATACAAAATTTATAGAGATTTATTGTCATACATCTTACTAAAATATGTCCTATGATCTCTCAATTTTTCCAGTGCCTACTATATATATACAATTAAAATAGGTGATGTTGAAATCCTTCCCTCAATAAAACAAAATTGTTGGTCATCCAAAGAAAAATAAGTATGAAAATAAATGAAAAATAATAAGATGAATCAATTTTTGTAGGTGTGGAAATATGGGGAACCATAAAGAACGTAAAGTAATTATTGATTAGTTGCAATTCGATTGAAAAAAGTTCACATAGTGTAATAAAATTTTCTTTCCATCAACGATATATGCTTCTATAATTGTTTATACAAATTGTAACTTATGATTTTTAGAAAAGTTTATATATATACACAATTATAACTTCCTATTTTGTACATATGTGTAATTGAATTATTACACAAGTGTACCTGAATCATTTTTTTCATTTATAAGTGTAGATGTAAGTGTATCTATATTAATTAATATATATTACTAAGTGTTAATGTATCTACATTATTAAATGTAAATATTTATGTAATTACAAGTGTAACTAGATTCACATTACTAAGATTTATTAAGCGTAACTATATATACAATATAGACATTATAGATGTTATTTTATATACATTAATTAATGAAACGGTATTTGTAATTACAACTATAAATATACAAAAATTACTAAATTTAACCGTGTGATGGATTACTAGTAAAACTCACATAACAAGATTAATTGAATTGTTTTTTACACTTATAAATGTAAATGTATCTGTATTCATAAGTACAATTGTACACAAAATTTTAAGTATAATTTTATATATAGATATATAGATATAGATATATATATTACAACTATTATTTAATATACATTAAGTATTGTAACTATATATGTAATTGCAAGTGTAACTATTTATAAATTACTATTGTAACGATATCAATATTGTTGGTGTAACTGCATGTACATTTATGAGTATATGTACAGTTACATATATATATTTATATAATTGTTCATGCAAATAACAAGTTAAAAAATTTCATTTTATTAGTGTATATTTATTTGTCAATTAAGAAATTATATATATATATATATAAATCAATTTTATCATACGTACTGAAATCATTTTAACTATAACAATGAAAAACATTTGAAGTATTATAATAACTTGAACTGCACATTTAAGATTGACAAAATAAATTAAAAAGTACAAGTATATCTATAATTATCGATTATCATAATAGAAAATATAAATAAAATGATAATAGTATTACACATGTAATAAATCTTTTATTATTTGTCGTGCCAATGAAATTATGTTTAAATTATTACGTGTAACTAAAACTCTTTTTATCATTATAAATGTATCAAAATTAACACATGTAATTATATATCTTTTCATCACTATTACTCTATCTAAATTAACAAGTATAAAAGTATTTATTTTATCAGTCTAACTATATCCAAATTAATAATTGGAACTATATTTATTTTTTTTCATCGTAATTGTATCAAAATTCATAATTGTAATTGTATTTGTTTTCATCATTGTAATTGTAACTAAATTAATAAGTGTAATCGTATATGTTTTCATCATTGTAATTGTTTTTAAATTAATATACAAAACTGTATATGTTTTCATCATTGTAACTGTATTTGTTTTCATCATTGTAATTGTATATATTTCACACACTCATATTTATATATGCGTGTACATATTGTGATGCCCCGCAAAAATTTATCAATAGATTGATCAGGTCTAATATGAAAATCACGGGAATAAAAAACTTTTTGTAACATTCTCAACATAAGAAATAATCAAAACTGAATAAACAATGAAAAGACAATGAAATAGTAAATCAACACAAAATTAACTCTGATACCAATCACTACCAATAAAACATAAGCCATATCTGAAATATAAATTATATCCGTACAAAAGTCCAACTATGAATATGAGTGTACATATACATCGTTACTCAAAATAAAAGACTACAATAAAATAATGAGGTACACAATCTTGTCTCCTCCAATCCTAGGAGTAAGAAATGGGATGTAGCTAGAGATGCTCCTCCAACGAACCAACGTCTACATGAACTACTGCAACACGAACCTATGAATTTTTTTTTAAAAGAAAATGTAGACAGCAAGTCCATATGGAATAGTAATATAATTGAATTTGGATCACATTATTACTACACAACTTTATCTCGTGTTCTAGCATATTTTGAGTTACTAGTTAACCAACCCAAAAACCTAAAATCTCATGTGGTTCTAAATTCCAAACCCATATGTATCCCATGTGATTAATGTCTTACAACATAATTCTTTATTATTTAGTTTCTCATCTTTAAGTTTAAATCTTTCATTATAATACATAAGTTGTGTGGTAGTCTCAAACCTATAGAACATCTCACAAAATAACTAATATACCAATAATGGGCTTATAGCTCAGGTCTATAAACACTTAACAATCGCATGGCAACGATACAATATAAACATCTTTATTATATGTAATACACAAATCCGAAACACAAGTATGAAGGTGGAAATCAATACTATAAGTCATATACATCTCTAATATACAACATAAATCGGTACCACTAACTTTAATATCGCAACACAATAATCCCATATGGAAAGAGAAAGTCTCCCTTACATCTTAAATCCATATAAAGGTACAACCCCAATATGTACAAGTATATGGTCTATTCTCACACACTCACATAATGAAGGTCCATTACTATTACCTTCAAGGATCACTCAATCGTACTAGGTATACCCTCAAGTTGTCCTAACCCTAAAGGTGGAAGAATAATTCACTACATTTATCTATCATCAATATGGCCCACCGTACTAAAGGCTCACCATAACAAAGACCACACTATGAAATATCTCAGTGGGGCATGGGGCATGGTAAAACTTGTCTACTCACCGAAGCACCATCGTCGTCCGTGTCGTACATGCCCAAAAATGGAATCCCTACTAATACATCGCCATGAGTATTTATAAATGGTATGTAGAGAACAAAAAACATCCACTTAAATACAACCCTCGTTAATGGGTCGGATCTTATAGACTTATAAACATGACGAATTAATGATATCGGATTACGTGTACAACCCTCACTAGTGGTATAAATCAATATAATGTACATAAACCTTACGAACGGATTGAGATAAATCGTATACACATTCTGATTTATTGCTACCGAGTTACACTAAGCATTTCAATTCATAAAAAGGGTATAACAAATTAATGAGAAACAAAAATGTGTACTACGTGTGTACCTACAACTCAAGTGCAAGTTGGTCGGTCAAGAAATAAATCCGATAACATGGAGTCAAATTGTCGGGGAGTAGGTCTCTAAAGATGAAGGTAAGGCTAGGTTCTTAAATCTAGGCTTAGACTCGTAAAAGAAAGGAAAAGGTGATGATTTTTCACTTTAAGGAATTTCTAACTACCTAGGAAAATTAATCTATGAAAGTGGAAATTTAACTACTCAAACCAAGGATTGAAATTTTTTATTTTTAAACAATTTTGGGAAATGAGGTTGGGATCCAATGCCCTAAACCGTAGAGTATCTTTGATAAATATAAAATTGTAGAAATTACTTAATTAATTAAATAAAGTAACAAATCAATTTGAAGCACCAAATATGTTTAGGCGTTAAACCGTGCGATAATTATCAAAAAATTAATTGGCGCGGATGATATATTCAGTGACACATAATGATACTCGAACAATCTAGTTGATTTTTACAAACTGAATTTAGAGGCATAGACTAATAATCTCGATTAGCATATCAAAATCGAGAAATTAATTATTCAATTATATCAAATTCTATATTTAAAGTCAAAAACTTTAGGTTGGGTTCATGTTCCCCAACCTACAAAGAACTTAGCTAGCCATGGAACTAAAATCTACGCTAATCTTTTTTATCATGCAAGAGTTCATAATTAAATAACAAGAAAAGAATTGATAAATTGATACAAATTATAAAGAAATAAAGATGCAATAATAAGAACTTCACACTGAAGAAGGATTTTAGAAAAAAGATCCAAGAACTTGGATTATAATGATGTGCAATGATTAATTTTTGGTTATCCAATGATTATTGATCTTTTCCTTTCTTAAAAATGTGTAAAGTGTCAATAATAAGACTCCAATATGAACTATATATGTGCTAAAAAATGGCATAAGTGCTAAACATTAACCTTAACAGCTCTAACTGCAATTTGGGAATGGATAGAAAATCCCACATAAAACCGAACCCTAGAACCAAATCCTCATGGTAAGTGACCGGGCGGAAAAAGTGTTCGCTTGTAAAGTGCACAATCGTTGTGTGTTTCGCCGCCGCGATACAAAAAAACCCTAAGCTACTACTACACTTGACAAGCAAGCACAACGGTAAGTCGGGTATCGTAAGAAATCCACAGGGAGTGATTGAATTTTAGATGTTAATTATTTTACTAATTCAGGAATAAAAATGGTGTAAAAGAAATAAGAAAAGGTGATGGTTGGTTATCGTGAATAAACAAAAAGAGAAGTTAACGCTAAACAAAAGGAAAGCGAGGATTGGGATCACATTCTACCATTCATGGGCTAAACAACTACTAATTAGAATTCCGGTTCGAAAGCAATTTAATCGATCATTTCCAATTAAGCATAAACATCACGCAATAAGGAATTTAAGCCAAAGTTGTGAGATTAAACATTTAACGGAAAATGGTCACACGCGGATTAAATTCGGATAATCGCTATAAACACTAACGTTGCATGACAAAGAAAGTTAAACGCATAATAATCCGACTTTAATACGCGATTTTTCAATTAAATGCAATTTTACACAAAACCTAATTTTCGGAGCTCGGGACCCGAAAATGGCGAAACACAATCCCGAACCTATTTATCTACGGACAAATCATGAAAATAACTAAATTAAACTAATTAAAATAAGAAAGCAAGAAATAAACACAATAAACTAATTGTGAAAGCATGTAAACCTAAATTACAAAGCAAGGAAATGATGAAGAACAAACTATATTAATGGAAATGGAAGAGAAAAGTTCAATCTTACAAAACCACAAGGGTTGTCAATCCAAGAGGAAGAGAAAATGAGCTCTCCAAACCAAAACCCTAACTAAAACTAACCTTAAAATCGTGTATGGCTGATATCTGGTCTTATTACAACAAAATTGGCTTATATAGTAAGTTGGAATAAAAATAAAGAAGAAAGAAAAGAAGGCAAAATATCTGCAGAAAACAGAGCATCGATCGATCGACCCCTTTGGTCGATCGATCGACCTAGGAAAAACTTCGGCAAATTAGAATGGTCGATCGATCAACCAAATGGGTCGATCGATCGATTAGAATGCAGCAGCCTACTGCATTCCTCTTTTCTTCTTCCCATTCTCCTCTTTTGCTTCCTTATTTTTCCTCCGCTGAAATCGCCGTAACTTCTTCGTTATGAATCAGAATCGCGCACCATTCACGGCCACGCGAAGCTAGCGAGGAGGGCTACAACTTCCGTGAGATGTCAGGCCAGGTACCCAAGCTGTGAAAAGACTAAAATGCCCTTGCGCGTGCGATTATGTATGGAACTTCACCGGAATGCATCCGAACTTCATACTAAGCATCCAAATACCTACAAAAGCTCAATTAACCCCTGCAAAACATGTTAACATAGAAATCTGAGGTTGTCTGGTTAACGAGCATAAATATAGGGATTAAGATACCCGAGGGGGATAATAACGCGTAGGTTAACGGGTGAAATACGCAATATTTGCGTCATATCACACCCCCTAACTTACACATTGCTAGTCCCTAGAAATGAAATAGGAAACAACAAGAACTACAAGCAAACCAAAAGCAGGAGCAAGTACAAAAGTATGGGATAAAAGCATAAAAAATAAGCCCACTTTCGCGGGCGATTTGATTGCATTTAGCGTATGCAATAAGCCATTAAACCCCTAGGTCACCCTAGTGGACGAGTGTCATCTCGTGAGGGTTTTCAGAGATGGTACCCACAAATATCACATGGTTTCCTCAAAATATGCCCAACCCAACATGCAACAAACTCAACAAAAACGAAAAATATTTCAAACATGTTATTAGCATATTGAACGAATTCAAGCTAAAGTCCGTTGTTATTAACATGTTGAATGCACCTCATAGAATTGAAACTTTAAAAGTGGGAGGGGGGAGAGAAAATGCATAATATGATTGGGTAAAAACTTAAATAAACCGGATAAACATAAAGGCATGCATATATTCAATCCTCACGGGCATTACGCTCATCAAGCGAATTCACTCAAAACAGGGAGGTAACACACGGGACATGCGGGCTAAAGAGTAAATGTAAATGGAAACTAGGTCGCACAAATGTCACAAATGAAGAACGCTATATATAAAATGAAAAATTGTAATCTCAATGAAAGATACCACTCACTAAAAGAGGAGAAATGCATTTTCACATATTATCACAACTATTATGACTTTTGAATTAAATGCACCCTAAGATCACATAGGACTTTAATAGGGTTATAATGTAGGTTAGGCTAGGGTACGAAATGAAGGAATGTATATACGGATTCAAAGTGTTCGGGATGAAAACTCGGGATAATGGGAAGAATGCGGGAAATATCAAAAATGGAAAGTAACTTCCAAACAAGCATTAGATATAATAACTGGAGAGTAATCAAAGCTTATTGAACTATACACAACATATAAAACTTTCCCTTTCTTTTCTTTTCTTCTTTTTCCCACTTTTTCTTTTTTTGTTTTCTTTTGCTTTTTGCTTTCTCTTTTTCTTCACTTTTTTCACATCACTTTTCTTTACTTTTCAAACTCTCATATGCTTAAATTGCAACCACACTACAATAACAACATTCAATCCCAAGTAAAATTCCAAACAAAGGTATGTAAGGTGTATGTATGACTTAAAACTCCAATTTGGAGTTGGTTATGGGATTTTGGGTAATGAAACGAAAGGCTAGTATTTAGGCACAAAGGGGTTGACTAGGGAAAGCATAATAGGGTGAGGTCAAGGTCAATATGGGCGATATAACAAAGATTGCCTATGATCATTTCACAAAGTTTACGCAATTCTCAAGTCAAAACAATATATGAAAATCATGATCAAGTAACACATTTCAAGTATGAACTCAATTAATGAACGATCAAATGAAAGATTAGAGAGATTACCAACGAATTCAACGTTTTCAAAGAGGAAAGAATAGTGTATAACACTCACAAACGATGAAAGGTACAAAGCTTACTCGGTGTAAGTATATACAATGCAACAAAAGATTATCGAGTTATAAAAATCTTAAACCAAATCAATATAACAAGGAAAGTGCATATGCTCATGGGATAAATTTTAATTCATGAAGTTATTCACAATATCAATGATTTGAGGACTAAAGTCTAATAACTTCTAAAATCGAGAACATGCATCATTGAGTTGTCTATTGGATCGGGCAATTATTCAAATTTGTCATCGAAAACAAGGCAAAATGCCCAACAAAGGAGAAAAAAGAAAGAAAATATTTTTAAATTTTTCACAAAAAGGCATACTTAGTAACTAACAAGTAAGCAAATCCATGGACTACACATGAAATGGATAGAATATCCTACACCCCCTAACTTAAATGTTGCATTGTCCTCAATGCGCATTAATAACACAATACAAAGAGAGGAAAGAACGATATTACCCAAAATTGGAGCGATCTCCATAAGCGCGAGTCCAAAGGAATCTACAAAACAAGTTAGTACCGAGCATAGCAAAAACAAGTAACAAAAAGTTAACTAATTACACTAGACTAAATTAAAAGGAAAGAAAAATAGGAAAGAAAGAAAATTAAAAAGCTAACTATTTACAACCTACTATTTAGGCTTCACACTAACTATACACTAGAAGTCTAAATAGTTGAGGGTCCACCCAAAAAGGTATTTGACTTTGAAAGATCAACGGTGGAACCTCCAAAGTGAACATGCCTCCTGAAAGATATGAATTCCGTTTGAACAACGGAAGGCATGTGGGTGGTGAAAAAAGTGAACCATCGCCAATTTGAAATTCTGGGCGGACGATGGGGGATTTGGATAACAAGGGGGAAAGGTACACTAGAGGTCTAAGAAAAATCGATTCATCTTCCAAAGGTTTTTCAAATGGAATGGGAGATGGTGCACACATCGGGATAACATCCATCGAAGACAAGTTCGGTAAGGAGTCCTCATCGGCAAAAAATGTAGAAGTTTTAAAATTTTCTACCAACTCATAGGAATCAACCGGTAATTCTAATGGTTCGATCACGAAAAATGAATATGGTGATGAAACAAATTCAATCTCAATCGACTCATCGTTGGAAGGAGATTGAATTTCGGGGGAGAAAGATGCACACTCGATGAAAAATTCTTCGAAAAATTTAGGTGAAACACAAGTTTCCATCTCCTCGTTGTTTTGTGCATAAGAATTCATCTCATCGCAATGTGCTCCAAGTCTCATTCTAGCATCATTTAGGCTTTCCAAACCTTGGGAGTAAAGAAGCAAAGTTTCTTCCAAAGTAGGCTTCCTCGGCTGAAGAGCCTCGAACTCCTCACTTAGTTGAAACTCGTCTTCGAAAGTAATGAAATGAAAATCGTCATTGGATTCGAATAATGAATCCAACTCAAGCTCCCAATAACGGTTTTCATTGCGATAAATGTTTTCAAGTCTTTCATTTTCAAGAAAATCTTGAAAATGGAAAACTTGAAAACTATCCCCAAAGTAAGAATCATTAGAATGACCGCTATAACTATAATAGTAGGACATGATTACCTCGTTGTTTGCAGATGGAGAATCCGAGCAAAAAAGTGAGCAATCGCGAATCAAAGTTTCTTAGCGCTCAAGTAAGTTATCCTGCAAAAAAGGTTAAAACAAAGAATACAAATACAAAAGAAAAAATACTACGAAATAATAAAACAATTACAATCTAAAACACACTCCCCGACAACGGCGCCATTTTGTGATCGGGCGGAAAAAGTGTGCACGTGTAAAGTGCACAATCGTTGTGTGTTTCGCCGCTGCGATATAAAAAAACCCTAAGCTACTACTACACTTGACAAGCAAGCACAGAGGTAAGTCGGGTATCGTAAGAAATCCACAGGGAGTGATTGAATTTTAGATGCTAATTGTTTTACTAATTCAGGAATAAAAATGGTGTAAAAGAAATAAGAAAAGGTGATGGTTGGTTATCGTGAATAAACAAAAAGAGAAGTTAACGCTAAACAAAAGGAAAGCGAGGATCAGGATCGCATTCTACCATTCACGGGCTAAACAACTACTAATTAGATTTCCGGTTCGAAAGCAATTTAATCGATCATTTCCAATTAAGCATAAACATCACGCAATAAGGAATTTAAGCCAAAGTTGCGAGATTAAACATTTAACGAAAAATGGTCACACGCGGATTAAATTCGGATAATCGCTATAAACACTAACGTTGCATGACAAAGAAAGTTTAACGCATAATAATCCGACTTTAATACGTGAGGTTTCAATTAAATGTAATTTTACACAAAACCTAATTTTCGGAGCTCGGGACCCGAAAATGGCGAAACACACAACGATTGTGCACTTTACACGCGCACACTTTTTCCGCCCGGTCACAAAATGGCGCCGTCCCCGGCAACGGCACCATTTTGTGACAGGGCGGAAAAAGTGTGCGCATGTAAAGTGCACAATCGTTGTGTGTTTCGCCGCCGTGATACAAAAAAAACCTAAGCTACTACTACACTTGACAAGCAAGCACAGCGGTAAGTCGGGTATCATAAGAAATCCACAGGGAGTGATTGTATTTTAGATGTTAATTGTTTTTCTAATTCAGGAATAAAAGTGGTGTAAAAGAAATAAGAAAAGGTGATGGTCGGTTATCGTGAATAAACAAAAAGAGAAGTTAACGCTAAACAAAAGGAAAGCGAGGATCGGGATCGCATTCTACCATTCACGGGCTAAACAACTACTAATTATAATTCCGGTTCGAAAGCAATTTAATCGATCATTCCTAATTAAGCATAAACATCACGCAATAATGAATTTAAGCCAAAGTTGCGAGATTAAACATTTAACGGAAAATGGTCACACGCGGATTAAATTCGGATAATCGCTATAAACACTAACGTTGCATGACAAAGAAAGTTAAATGCATAATAATCCGACTTTAATACGCGAGGTTTCAATTAAATGCAATTTTACACAAAACCTAATTTTCGGAGCACGGGACCCGAAAATGGCGAACACAATCCCGAACCTATTTATCTACGGACAAATCATGAAAATAACTAAATTAAACTAATTAAACTAAAAAGCGAGAAATAAACACAATAAACTAATTATGAAAGCATGTAAACCTAAATTACAAAGCAAGGAAATGATGAAGAACAAACTATTTTAATGGAAATGGAAGAGAAAAGTTCAATCTTACAAAACCACAAGGGTTGTCAATCCAAGAGGAAGAGAAAATGAGCTCTCCAAACCAAAACCCTAACTAAAACTAACCCTAAAATCGTGTATGGCTGATATATGGTCTTATTACAACTAAATTGGCTTATATAGAAAGTTGGAATAAAATAAAGAAGAAAGAAAAGAAGGCAAAATATCTGCAGAAAACAGAGCATCGATCGATCGACCCCTTTGGTCGATCGACCGACCTAGGCAAAACTTCGGCAAATCAGAATGGTCGATCGATCAACCAAATGGGTCGATCGATCGATCAAGCAGGGCAGAATGCAGCAGCCTACTGCATTCCTCTTTTCTTCTTCTCCTTCTCCTCTTTTGCTTCCTTATTTTTCCTCCGCTGAAATCGCCGTAACTTCTTCGTTATGAATCAGAATCTCGTACCGTTCACGGCCATGCGAATCTAGTGAGGAGGGCTACAACTTCCGTGAGATGTCGGGCTAGGTACTCAAGCTATTAAAAGACTAAAATGCCCTTGCACGTGCGATTGTGTACGGAACTTCACCGGAATGCATCCGAACTTCATACTAAGCATCCAAATACCTACAAAAGCTCAATTAACCGCTACAAAACATGTTAACATATAAATCCAAGGTTTTCTGGTTAACGAGCATAAATATAGGGATTAAGATACCCGAGGGGGCTAATAACGCGTAGGTTAACGGGTGAAATACGCAATATTTGCGTCGTATCAATAAGAAAATTGATTTTCTCCAGAATCAAACCACATGATTTTATGGGTTTGGTTCTTGTACTTGTAACTTGTGTCTTCCCAACATTTTTAGTTTTTACCCCTAGAACGTTTCTCCAACTTCAAATCGTTGTAACTTCTTCACTCTAACATGGATTACGGATCCGGTTCTTCATATGTTATCTTGGGCTCAATATTTTCAACTTTTATGTTGGCTCCTTCTCGTGGTTTTGGCTAGAAAATTACCATTTTACCCCCTAGCATTCTTTCCTTGCATTGTTTTCAATGTTTGATCCCTTGTCATTGTCCAATTGCACGATTTACCGATAAAAGACATGAGAAATAGACAAAACACGCAATACTTGCTATAAAGGTTAATCGTAATAAATATGAGATGAATCTGGGATGAATGTGAAGTTTGGGACCGCAAAAATACTGAAATTAGAGGGATAAATATAAAAGATTGGTGCCGAATCACACAGCTATAACCTTATACTCATTCGAAGATACATTAACCCTAACACTATGGGTTTAGAATCTAGGTACAGTCTCACCCCGCCATTCACTAAATCACGCACATCAATTATACTTAATCTTAATTAGCCCTAGTTTAATCTCTCAAGGAATCATATCTATGCATCAAATAACACCAAACTTATATAATAATCAATTAATATGATAACTACCCAAATATATAGCTATTAACCCATTTCTAATCTCACCTAAAGGATATAACCTAATATGACCATCAAAATGACACCCATACATCCCGATCAACATCCTACTCCTCTATAACTTCCCAATTCCTAATCATATCATTTTTTAATCCTAGGTTTACAAAAAAAGGTCTCATCCTTAAACTAACCCATTTAAATCAACAATTTTCCCCAAGATCCAAATAATCTATCTCTATTCTATGAGTATATGAAAAATCTAGGCTAACAAATCCTAGGCCTATGCCTCAAAATAAAAATTCCTAAACAAATACACCAAAGACTAAACTAGGACATATCTAATACCATTGGTCAATTGGTGGCCTGGGACTAGTTGATCAGTTGACACAAAACCTCTAATGTTTCCTTTTGATACGGGATTAACAATCCTAGACCCCCATTTTTCTCTACAACCTCCATTAATGATCCCAAAAACTTCATCCAAATACCTAATGGATATTCAAATTATAAAAGTATATCATCAACAAAATTTGAACCTATGTCCATCATCAAATCCCATATCTACCACAATATTTAAAGAAAAACAAATTTTTATTCAAAAACCCTAAATCTTTTTAATTTTATAAATCTTTATGGATTAATTCTATTAAACATACGTTTTTATATAATTATCAATATAAATGATATTCAAATAAATATCTCTTTGTCTTAATCCATTTTCATGAAGAAATCAATCACTATAAAGGGTAAGTCAACCTCATTAACATATACATTAGGTTAATTACAAAAATTTACCAACTAATGACCTAAAATTAGATTTATTATATACTTTGATTTAGATTTCAAATGAATAGATAAAATATTAGCACACATAAATTATCACCATATCATATATAAACTCGTCTCATGAACTGTATAGAAAATAATGAAAAATCTTATAATTTATCATATTCTCTTCATAATACTTCTCTCTATCCCTCTAGTCCTTCCCAATTGCATTTTTGTGATAAAAGAAAATCCCTAATAACCCATCTAATCCCTTTAATCTCGAAATTGTAACCTAAAAGGGCCCCAAAATAGCTCTAAATGACTTAAAACTTTCCTGAGCCTTATGCTACCTCCATAGGCTTTTGAACCACCATTTTAACTAAAAACAGACATTCCAAACGTCCCAAAATCTAATAACCAAATACACCCAAGAAAAATAATTATGTAATACCCCGTGACTTTGGAACTGAGAAATTAAATTTTTGGGAGAAATAAAATTTATTTAAATTGGAGATTTTTAAAATTTGGAAAGTGAGGTTCAAAAATTGAGGATGTTATAAAGTATTTAGGATGACGATTTTGAGTGTACCATTGATTTAGAAAGGGTCTAGATAGCCAAAATGACTATCATTGAGTTTTATTTCGATTCCGAAATATTTTTAAGTTAGTTTGACTCGAATTGGAGTAAACGAGACATTTAAAGTGTGTATTATGATTTAAAACTAAGAATTGTGTTTTAAAGGTTTAAGAGTCTTACGGATCAGGCCAATATCATTTGTGAGAAAGAGAGAAAACCCTATAGAGAGAAAGAGAAGAGGAAAAAGAAAGAAAGGAAGAAGAAATGAAGAAAAAGAGAGGGAAAAACTTGAAGATTTTCGGCCCGTACGCGATTTTGGGGATGATTCCACCTCTACAATTTTGAGGAAAGTGTTTAACCTTGCTAAATATTTCATTTGTGTATTTCATTTCATAAATTTTGGATAAAAGAAATGAATTTTGGGGTTATATGTGAAAACCTAGTTTTTGGGTCTTTTAACCTGAATTTGATGTTTATATGGGATTGATGGTATTTAAATTGCTAAGATGAGATGTAGGTTGGCTTTTGATGTGAGGAATATGATTGAGTTAAGGGTTGGGGGTTAGATGATGATATTTGGGTGTTTGGAGAGTTGGGGTTTTGTTCAAAAATGGAAATCGGCCAAGACATCTACTATGGACGGTCGATCGTGGTCTGGGGACCGGTCGACCGCGCCTCAAGGTAAGAGCCTACTACATTCTTCGTAGGAAAAAATTTGGGACTCACGGTCTATCGGGGGTCTGGGACCGATCTATCGGTACTCTGTTTTTAACTAAAGTTTGAGATTTTCTTCTACCCCTTTTCTTTTGGGTTTGATTCTTGGGGATATTCTTAATGGACTTATTATGGAAGGTTATGATATAATGTTAAGGGATTTGTGCCTTAGGATAATTAGGGGCATTCGGAGCCATGTTAGAAATGGATTTTGAGAGTATAATGCATCTTTTAGTGTGGAAAGGATTGAGGGACTGGGTGATAGGTGGATTATCTTAAAGTGATGGTGGTGGGCAATCATGAAATAGTTATAAAATGTAGAGATAGTCCATTTGTGTCTATGTGTGTCTTAATAATAGATATTTCGGGGTCTAGTGGGGAATCACATCGAGGGTGGGAGCTCCATTTTTAGGTCAGAAGTGAGTTTGGATGACGTGAAGTTTAGAACTCTTTGAGAGAGTCATAAGGGTATGGCATGAAATTATCGGTTAATAATGATGCTAAATCCTTATAGTAATAGGATTATAAGTAAGATATGATTGGGGACCATTGAGAGGTAAAAGGTCGTGTATCCTTAGTGAGGATAAATTCAAGGAATATATTGTGAATGTGTTAATGTTAAGGGTTCGTAAGGACAATTGAACCATAGTCAAAATTGGGAGCTATTGGGTCAAACTATCAACTAGAGTAGGGTGTTGTAATTCTAGTCGGGATAGTTGTTATATATCAGTGTGGGATTTATAATGGGGATGCCGATAAGTTATGGGATCATGGAATGAATTTAGGATTGCGCGTGAGGTTTGTAAACTATTAGTTATGTGCATACCAATAGTCGAAATTCTTACTAGATATATCGATGTGTTTTCGGATATAGATGGGATGTATTGTGATTGGTACATACATTAAATTTGGGTTGATAATCATAATGTTGAAAATATTGGAAGACTATACATATCATAGGGGCAATGGATGAATATGCTTCAAGTGAGGGGGGGTATTTATATAACATCTTAAATTAATATGCTTGGAGTGATAGCTAGTATAATGAGGACTAAGTACGCGTACAGTCAAGTTCATAGAGTTCATACATACGGATGAGAGATAGTGTGTATATATATGGAGATGTGGTTATATATATGAATAGATATGTATAAATGTGTGTACTTATGGTGTGAATATCTATATTGTGTGTGACGGTTTGATTATATGATGTGATCATATGAATGTGTATTTATATAGTGTGAATGATATATATACTTATGTTGTGAAGCATACCCGGATCATGATATCATGGGAAGTTGCACGATGAGGGTGAGAAACCCGACTTGAGGAGCAGGGTGTTGATATTCCACAGGTCATAGTCGTCCCTTTTTTTTATTTGTGTGATTATATATTTTGGGGGTGAGAAGTCTTGGGTATGATTCGTTCTCACTTGCCGGTTTGGAGCTATGACCGCTTCCCATACGTTGTGACCTATGACCGCGATGTCGGTGATATTGAGTCCGACCGCTGGTCCCCAGGATGGTATGTGAGTGATGCCGTGGAAGATGATAGCATGGTGCAGTATTTTGGCATCCTAAATTCATTTATGTTATGTGTATTGCATAGTATACATTATGTGTGATATGTATGCATGGTTATGGGAATGAATGATTGTATATATGTATATATTTAGGGTAAATATATATATAGTTGTTTATCCTATAGGTGAAGAGGATATGGAATTTCAATGATGTACATCTTGGGTGATTTTGGTGTACTAGTTCATTGGGGTCGTAGGATCGTACTTAGATGCAATTGTGATTAGGTCGATCCAAGGATTTAATAGAGTTTCAAATTATGTTCTTAGATAGTAACCTATATTTATAGTAGTTGTAGTAGTAAATTATTGAGGATGACCTAATGGATCCCTACGATCATCATTGTTAAGGAGTAGTGTGTCAGGGGGGTCCTTGTTTGGATTTCGCTTTGCGAGACGCCCCGCGCACGAAACATACTGCAATGTTGAGAGTAGAGAGAAGTTTGGTTCTTAATACTTGTTTGCATGTCGTTTTGAGAATAAACTCTTATATTAAAATAACATTAATGTGTGATGTATTAAGACTTATAACCGGTTTAAGTTAATAAGTTGGAACCGAATCTTATGAAGGCTTATCTGTGTGTATATATTTAGGTGGGATAAATTGGTAAGGATTCTTGGGTTATATTAGGATGATAGGTCATGTGGGTATAGGCCGTGCATATGGTAAGGTAGGTTGTCCTTAGGGGTGGGGTAACTTAATTGAGGTTCCAAGACGTGAGTAGGTGCGCGCTATAGTTGAGAGGTCAGTAGGGGGTTTCACGAGAGTGTGACTCTACTTAAATTATGAAATAGTGATTTTATATTTATTATGAACGGTTAACACACTTGCTACACATTTTTACACCTTGGGCTCTGACCCGTTTATATTTCTCTCCTGCTATATATATATATATATATATATATATATATAGTACTACAGGTGCCCTACCGCATGGATACCGGATGCTTTTATATCTAGAGTCTTGGGAGTCGTAGCAGATGCGGACTATTGCAGAATTTAGATTGTAGTCGCTTTCTATCTCTTTGTAAATCTAGATAGGACTCTTTTGTATATCGGGTTTACATCCAGGAATTATATGTAGTGATTTATATTTCTTCTTTATGGATGTTGTATTGTCTGCGACCCGACAGCATATTCAGGTGTATTTTCCTTGTATGTACTCATTTCATTTTTATTCTAGCTCTTTCTTTTATCATGGTACTTGTGTACATTCCACCTTTGCTAGAAATTATATACAGTTGGTGTGTAGTCCGTTGCATGTTTTATTTAATTTTGGCATCCACTTTTATAGTTTCGAGTAGTTAGACTTATCTATTTTAATATTGTATGTTGATGCTGAGAATGAGTCATCTGAGATTCCTGATTTAATGTAGTATAGGGATGGACACCCGTTATTATTTTAAGCGGGGTGTCACAAACTACCCACTGACATATTTAATGTTTGCCTGGTACGGGTCCAAATATTACTTAACATAATTAATTAATTGTCGTGTCTTTAATCAAATTTTAAATCTAATTTAAATAACACATAAAATATAAATAATGACATCTCTTGTCATAATAAGCATGCATAATTAACAACAAGCACATATAATTAACTTTTATTTAATTTAATAATTCATAAAAAATATACGAGGTATTACACGTATGTAGACAAATACATATATTTTAGAGTACTAAAAAAGTTAATGATAAATTTCATTAAATTATGTGAGCGGTGAATTGACAATACACATCGAATAATAAGCATGGTAACTTACGTATTTAATATAGGTAATGATTTTTGCGTATGAAAATATTTAAATCCATATTTTAAACACCTCAGTGTATCTGCTTTATATGCTTTTTGCATAGGAAAATGTTTATATTATTTTTTTATATAAACATGTGAGCATATCAGCTTGTGTAAGGTTTATGTTACCAACATATCTATACGTATTCCTCTATAGATGGACTAGCCGCATTAAACTTAAATCATTACTTACATCTAATCTAAACAATATGAAGAAACAAAATGTAATTTTTTTGTCCCTGCTAATAAAGTTGAATGATGTAATTTTAAAACACAATTCAAAATTATGAAATTAAATCAGAAACTTTTTTAAAACCAATGCTAACAAAAATGTCGACACGTCGATAAATTAATTACACAAGTGAAAATTAAAAAAATGTATCTTAGATAATTATAATCTTGTTTGCAACATCCATCACATCATAGTCAGGAGTCAACCGAACATACGCCTTCTTGGTTCCATCAGGCCTAATCAAAGTGTTCATTTTCTTTGTTTGAAAATCATACATATTATTCACAATATCTTTGATCTTTTTCTTCTCAGCACATATGTCAACAATGAAAACAAGGGTGTTGATGTCCTCAATATTCTTCATTGTAGACTCAGTGGTCAATGGATATTTGAGTATTTGATAATGGTCCAATTTGTTTCTCGAGGGGGCACTGATGCATAGGTATTTAGGGTTATGGTATTTCTTTAATGTCTTAGGGCGGTGAGAGGTAACTATTTTTTGGATCCTTTTAGTGTTCTACTTAAAGGTTTGACCTAATTTTATAGCCTTGGCAACCTTCAAGGCTGCAACCTGGGGATCATCCTTTTTGGTAATGTTAACTTTAGCAGGAACCATGAACATTATCTACTAAAAATCCAACCTTGAAACAAAGCATATGGGTTCCTGCAAAACCTAATACTTTTTAACTTTTGCTGTAAAAAATGGTTAAAAAAATCAGACATTTGAAAGGATATCATACTAGGGAAACAAACTACAAAAGAGAAATTCAAATAATTAAGGATGTTATCAATAAATGCAGTGTTGCATACCATAAGTTCTTTATTTGTGTTGCATGAGTTTGCATTGGATTACCACCAATACTGAAACTGAATGACGGGGTTTACATCCTTCATAACTGCGATGATTTAAGGAATTTTTATTTGCATGAATTCATACCTGGGTATTAGGAAATAGTTTTGAATAGACAATCATATATGCATTTTCTTGAATATTGGCTTCCAAACAAGATGACTACAATCATTAAGTTCATAAACTCCTTTGATGATTTTTTGGAATCTTATCTTTACTTTCTAAATAGTCTATTTCAGTTTTTAATGTATTTTCATTTTTACTTGTTATTATGTTTTATGTTATTATGTCAAACATTTTTTTATAAAATAGTTATTTTGTAACTAAATGATAATACTATTACGCTAACTATTTTCTTTCAACGGTTTTAAGTTATTTTGTTTATATGTTTATTACAAAAATGAAGTTTTCTTTCTGTTGTTAAGCGATTTAAAACTTTAACTATCACATTTGATATTAATATATATTTGCAAATGTAACTACTTGTTGAAAATTACAACTTTATCAGTATCACTATGACTTTCGTTATTTTGTTATAACTATTTTTATATTTTGTTAAGTTTATAAGTTTATTATTATATTCTGAATATTGGAATGAAGTATATCATTATTTTTATAAAATTCAAAACAACAAACTTCACATATGATGTGTGACACCCCACAAGTTCCAATAATCGTTGGCCAATCCGTTACTAAAACAAAACAGGAATCTGAGTGTAGTTCATTCTTAGCATCACTCTTGAAAACTAAATTTATTACTAATAACCTATTAAGCCCAGTGTCAAGTTTTAAAATCTTACTAACCGCCTTTATATAAATATTCAATCATATTTTTAAACATTCACCGCAATGAATTAATAATGAGTACTGATAGCATAAATAAATAAAGTAACCAAATAACTCTCGATCAAAGTCCAAGCACAATCATCCAATAGATAAATGGGATAAAATATCTAATTCTGAAAATGAAAGTTGTCCAACTGTAGGTGACATGCCCGAAATAAAAACTGAAATAACATCCTAACTAGATATAATAAATAGTGGCGTCTAAACAAATTTTACAAGCATCCACAACTACTGCAGCATCATCAAACTGGGAGGAATATCTAACACTGGTGTCCATGTGGTTGAACACCTAAAAGGTTTTAAAAGAGATTTTGATATGGGTCAACGCCCGAAACATTTTGAAAATAATTTTAAGTATTTAAAATGCAATAATAAGTAGGCAATATAATTATTCGTGTTCATCTAGTGTCGCACTCACATGAGATTGCCCTCACCCCTCATTTATAGTGCGCACATAACGTATGTATTTTAACTCCCTTGTTATGCTACCTTGCCTAACTATTAAAATTAATCATCACACTGTCCAATACAGTAAACTTCTAACCCAATTTTGCTACACGTATTTTACTTTACTTTGTTTGTCTCTTAGCTATCACATAAGGTATGTAATCATAATTCTCAATTATATTTACACTGTTGTATAATCACATAACTGTACGCTAGTTATAAATTAATGTTCACACATTCATTTGAGTACACATAAATATAACGCTCTTTTATATGTATATACATAGCATCCCAAAGAAGTCCTCCCATATGAATTCATTGTTGTGATTTTAGGCTCCAAGTACGTCAAGTTCCACTCCTGGACCACCGGGTCGGAATCTCACCACTAATCACAAATAAAATACACATAAATTGGAGTCGGTCATAGACATACATCTCTGGGTCATAACCATATCACGTTACCCCACCAAACTCTAAACTCACATACAATAGTCATGAAAAAGTCTAATGACATGGGAAATGACCCAACACCTATTGGTCATGCCAAGGTAGACCGCCCGCTATGCGTAAGCTCCAATAGTAGCATAACTAGAGTAGTTATGTTCACACACACACACACACACTCACACACAAATATATATATATATATAGTCAGCTAATCCTTCATAATGCCCCTCGTAGCACTAGCCCATAAATCCCAAGTCTACCCCAACTCTTAATTTTTATCAAGTATTCACTTACTTAATATTGATTCTCTAATTCAACATTTTTGGCCAACATTCTATTCTACTATAGCACTTATCTTAATCCTTCCTGGCATGCCGATTTGATTTCACAATCATTATTCGTGCACCTTTCACCACAGTGCACCCGTAATTTCACGCCCGGAACTCATTGTCATATAACCTAAAGTGCTTTTCTAACTTTCCCTTAACATTTATAGAAGTTTAATTTCATTAACATGACCCCATAAACTAAATTAGGCCTCAAAATAACCATGACAAAACAAAAAAGGCAAGGGAGGCTAGCATAGGATATCGAATCGTTTCACTAGATGGACTGAACTGGTTTGCTCTCCCCAGCGAACTGGTTTGGTTTGATGGATTTCCTTGATGAATGTTTGACGAGTTTATCCTCTTTCCCATCCGCCCCAGGAAATCAGATCTTGACAAAAACCCCTAATATGATATCTAAATCATTCTCAAATAAAATACTATAGATTTCTAGATATATATCATCCTAGCAACATCCAATTAATGATATTCTTAATTTACATCAAGAATTGTGTATAGTTTCAAACCCTAATCCAATATTTTATCTTTATTGTGTACATCATTCAAGAATTAATCGTAATCACTCCATTCACATCAGATCTAACATATAATCATAGTAAAATTTCTCTCCAATGATTTCATTAGTCAAAATTTGATGTTTCTCCCACTCAACAATTGTGCCTTTCTACACCAAATTTTTTCATTAATTATTGAAAAATTTAATAGTATTATAGCAAGTTAAATAATTGCCTTATGATTAAACAAATTCTAACATTCTCTCCTTGGGTTCATATTTTGAAAACGTTCTTGAGCCCAGAATAATTCGATCTCCCACCCGTATCACTTTCTCTCTAATTTTTTCCCTTTCTTCTTCACCTTTCTCTCCTCTCTCAAATCCCTTGGCTCTTGAATGGTTGGATAGATTCCTAAATTATCCACCCTACCTAATTATAACCCAAAACGCTCTAAACCCTAAAATTAAGTCATCCCTTACATGTAAAATGACCTAAATACCCTTTTTTTACTCCCATTAAGCCTAAGAAATCACCTGGAACCAAATTATAACCCCCAGTACCTATTTATGACTATTTTGATCCATTCCCAAACATTTACTCACTCAAAATTACCATTCAAGTTATCTAGCATTAATTTTCCGTCTCATGCCTGATACGAGTCTAACCGCATGTCCTGAATGAAATACCGTTAAACCCGTCGCTTAACTCACTTACGACCTAATATAATTTAACATGTTTTCATTTACTTATCACAAAACTAAATATAGGTACACATAAACATTAATCCTTTTATTTGTTGACTAATATTTATTTCAATCACTTTATTTGTTAATTAAATTAAATTGTGTACACACGTGTAATTTTAAATTCTTAAAAAATTATAGGTTGTTATATACATCCCTATAATAAGATAATTTTGTTGTCAAAATTCAAACGTTCCTAGTAAAAGATCTTTCGATATTTTTCTTGCATGGTATCCTCATTGTCCCAAATCATCTAACGACAAATATTATAGTGTCCCCAATGTACATGCACTAACGGTACCCTCTTGATCAAAATCCTACTCCCTACCCCCCAAACCCATGGCAAGTCTCTCCTTATATAAATGTTTGGATCCAAGAAAATCTCCTCTAACATAATGCAATGATATTCCATGATAGACGAGATTTTCTTGAGATACATACTTGATTGCGTTACATGAAATGCATCGTAAATCTATTGTAATTCCCCAGTAGGATGAGCTAATACATAATTGGCCCTACTCTCTGATGATGGTGGAATTTTGCACTTACCTAGGCTCTATCTTCCTTTTTTCACAAACCGAATCATTCCCTTCATGGGAGATATCCACCGTAAAACCTAACCACTCTCGCAAAACTTCAAAAGTCTTTTGTTACTCCCGTTGATGTCCATAATATACATCCTTAGGATATTCTCCAACATCTTAGTAACCCTTCCTGTCCATTGATCGGTTTGCGACTGGTACATATTACTCAAATGCAATTCAATCCCCATACCATCCGGGAAACTCTGCCAAAGGTGGGTTACAAAGATCTCATCTTAATCTGAAATACAGTTGGGTGACACCTTAGCCATCACACCTTCTTTTTATAAAGAAATTTTAGGCACACTGTTCGATTGTGTAATTCACCAGAATTAGTAAGAATTGCTCCACATTGGTAAATAGATCCCCATAACTCAGCGGGAATCTTGAACCCTGAGCATTGTTGGTAACCCAAAATAAAGTCAATCGGTAAAACACTCTTATTCATTCACTAGAATCCAAATAATTACAAAACTCTGGTTGATTGCCTAGAACTAACCTTTTTCATCTAACGAGTGGTGCCCTTAAAGTCAACCTTCGATATGTTTCACTCTACACCGACCCACACGTACTCTATATATCATTATATGGTATAAATTTATCCCCCTCCTGACTATACCAAAAAGTGTGACCCATTTGTCATCTCCATTATTGCCCACCTCATAGGTCCTCCTATTGATGAACAATCAACCCTTACAACTGGCTTTGTATGACTCCACTTTACCATCCAAAATTATTGGACCTTAACTTGTCAAGAAGGATCCCTTACTTGTGCCTTCATAGTCCTTAAACCCATCCTAGGGGTGATGGTTCTCCCTACTATTTTCGTCAACCAATGAAGTTTAGTCCACCTCACCATTACAAATCTACGAAAAACTGACTTATAAGCATAAAACTCAAGTCGTTTACCTACACGTTACCTTATCTCGGATAATACTGAATATTGAACTGACCAGGGTATCTATACACCCTATAACCTATTCATGTTCTCACAAATACCACCAATGTGACCTACATACATCAAAATCTGGCCTCATATGCCCTATATGATCATAAGGTAATGGGATAATCAATTACCATACTAATTGTGGCTCAATCTTTGTTAAATTACAAAACATTCCCTAATGCTCTCTTCCCAACACTACTTGACCCCGATGTCCAATGATATAATAGCTCTCAGCTAAAAAATTTATATACATACATGTGTAATGATTAATGCCCCAAATCAATGCCCTAAAGCCCAAACATTTCCCAACTCCTAACACTTACTAAGATTCATGCATGGGATGTCTCGTACGAAATTTAAACAAGGACCCCCTGATATAATACTACATAGCATTGTCGATCATCGAGATCTTTAGGTCCAAAGAACATTACTTGGACAGTAAAAAATCCTATCCCCCAAATTGCTAAATCAGATTCCCAACTCCCACATATTTAAAGGAGTCATATAATAATATGTTCGCACTAAAACTAAGTCCTCAACAATAAGTCAATTACAACTCGATATCTCAACTTGGACATAACCCCGGTATCCCCTGAATCACATCACTAAAGTCCCTTAGCACAAGGATCGAATATAATGATATAACTATACTCTCTAATGTCTCCTCCCATTATAATAGAAATGCGGGATCAACCTTCACACAAGATAAGACATTGCAAAACAAACACATCCTACATTAGTGTAGTGAATAATATAACCTTTTTATAACAGTCCATCACTTCTCTAACTGCCATTAACCATTCTATAACTAGGATAATGTCATACTCATGCGTCTCTAGAATGAGTAGATCCACTAAAATATATCCTCCCAGTGTCCACATATGCTCCCTTACAGATGGAATGAAAGCGAGCCCCGCTACCCAATCGTAAATATACTCATAATAATAACAGATGTTATACCCAATAAACCCATCTCACGTATGAATATAGTCCAAACAAAATAACGTGATGTTCCCGTGTCACCCAAAACATTCCCCATGTACCCAAGGATAAGAAAGCATACACTCTTTCTCTAACGACCCTGGCTGTAAAAATAGTTCACGAACATAATACTCACGACCAAATTTCCCCAAGAATTACAAAAAATGTTGCTCCTATTGGTCATCCTACTCCTAAAGCTTAGTCCTATTCGGGTACGTATGTCGCATATGTCCTACTCTCTACACATGAAATAATTTCTTCTAAAATTTTCCATCTTCTGGCCCTGCTCCCCTGAAAAGGTTTCCCTTGTCTCTAGCCTTGCTACTCCAAATATTTATGATCATGCTGGCCTCCAGTATAGTTCTCCTGGCCTTGATGGCCCTCCCTGTAACTATCGTTAACCGACCAAACTCTCTTAGTCGATTCCCCCTATAGGGAATCTTGTTCATAATGCTTACCCTACTGCTATAGTTCACCTATTGCACCGTTACCCCCTATCTTTCCCAACTAGTTAGACTCTTCGACTCTCTTTTATCCTTTCTAATGGAAGCGATGGTCTTGGTAGTGTAAAAGTGCGATAATGACGAGATCAACATAAGTCTTCAATATCGGATTTACAAAAAAGTGTTGGCGAATCCTCTAAGTGATTCCACTAATAAACTTAAGGGCCTTCTTTTCCTAGGTGTTGACTTTATCTAGTATAACATTGGTCAAGCGCGTTTCTTCTTCATATTCATCCACAATTCGGCCCTCTTGTGAAATATCTAGGAACTTCCTCCTCATCTCTATCAGAACTACCAATTGAAAGAACTTGCCATCGAACTGCACCCAAAACTTTTGTATTGCCCTCTAATTCCATCCTCAGATGTGGTGACTGACTCCCACCACTTCAATGCTGCACCCACAAGAATAAAAGTAGCCCAAATCTTCTTTTGAGTGCCACTTCACTCAACCATACATAGATGTCGCTGGGTGTCCTTCTTCTATTTCGTAACTGCTACAAGGTTCGAATTTATTTTAAACTATGGTGGATGTCACTTTTGAAAGGATTTTTTTAATCCCTCCTAAATTGACGGCCCTGTGTGAGCTTTAACTGGTTCCACCGACTGTTGTGGCTGTACCTGGGGAGTCATCGCGGTGTTAACCTTTTATGCAACAGTGGTGGCGACCTCTATTGCACGTACCATACCTTGGGGGCCTGCGGGTCCAACTGAGAATTCTCCTCTGTGACCCTCATAGAAACACATGTTTATCATCCCCTCCTATTATTTGGCATCTGAAACCAAGCACAGTATGAATCAACAGTCCTAAGCATAGGGCTCTACATCAAAGAAACATGATGCTAAAAATGTAACAAGTCCACACGGATCATAAGGACACTAGAACACTAGAACCTGATGCTCTATGCCACCTATGATGCCCCACTTATTCTAGTAATGGGTGGACAATCCTTTATTAAAATAAATAGGAATCTCAGTTTGGTTTCTTAGCATCACTCTAGAAAACCAAATTAATTATTAATAACCTATTAACCTTGGTGTCCAATTTTAAAAACTTATTAACCTGATTTAGTAAAATATTCAGTCGTAGATGTAAATATTCACCAAAATGAAGTAATAACGAGTACTAATGGTTTAAATAAATAAATTAACCCAATAACTCTCGATAAAACTCCAAATACAATCATCCAAAATATAAATGGGATAAAATAACTAAGTCTGAAAATGAAAGTTGTCCTACTGTGAGTGGCATGACTGAAATAAAAAATGAAATAAACATCCTAACTGGATAGAAAGGATAGAGGCATCTAAGAAAATCCTGTAAGCATCCACAACTGTGACAGGATCTTTTGACTAGGAGGAAAATAAATCTTTGGCGTCCCTATGGATGAGCACCTAAAAGGTTTTGGATTGTTTTTTATACGGGTCAACACCCAAAATTTATTGAAAATATTTGCAAATATTCAAAATGAAATAATGAATATGGACCAGAATTATTCAATTTAATCTGGTGTCGCACTCACATGAGATTATCATCGCACCTAATCCATAGTGCACACTTAACGCATGTATTTTAACTCCCTTGTCATGCTACCCCACCTAACTAGTTAAATCAATCATCACACTATGAATTATGCTAAAACTCTAGCCCAATTATGCTACACTTATTTTACTTTACTATGTTTATCTCTTGGCTATCACATAACATATATCATCGTACTTACAAATTATATTTGGACCGTTATATAATCACATAACTATACAAAAGTGATAAAATAATGTTCCACATTCATGTGAATAAACATATACAAATAATTCTCTTTTACATGTATATACATAGCACCCCGAGATGTCCTCCTCGATGCATTCCTTATTATGCTATCAGGCCCCAAGTACATCATGTACCACTCCTAGGCCACCGGGTTAAAATCTCACCACCGATCCTAAATCGAAAACACATAAACTGGAGGTGGTCATAAACATACATCCATGGCCCATAACCATAACAAATTTCCCCACCGAACTCTAAACTCAAATATAACGGTCATGCAACAGTCCTTTGACATGGGGAAATGAACAAACACTTGTTGGTCACGCCAGGGCAGACCACCCACTACGTGTAACCTTCAACGATATCATAACTATATATATATATATATATATAGCACTAGCCCACACATCCCGAGTCTACCCCGACTCTCTATTTTTGTCAAGTATTCACTTACTTACTATTAATTCTCTAATTTTAGGTTTGAGGCCAACATGTTATTCTACTCTAGATCTTAGCCTAATCCTTCCCTACATCCCGGTCCGATTTCACAATTATTATCCGAGTACCTTTCACCCTAGTGCACCCACGATATCACACCTGTAACAATCCGGTAGGTGCTACTGAAAAATATTGATAAATTAGAGAATTTTTATAATAAAATACCATTTGAATTGAGCATAAATTTGCAGAAGTCTCAATACATAAATAAAATGAATAAAATATCTCAATTCTATTAAATCTCAAATGTTCTTTACAAAAGAATTTATAATAAGCAAAACAATACATTTAAATTTTGAAAATAAATATTCAAAGCCTCTAACTAAGATCCCAATCCAAAAGATGCCAAAAATATCATCTCACAGAAGACCTAAAGTGCAATAAACTATGTGTGTGTGTGGGGGGGGGGGGGGAGCGGGAAACTCAGAACCTCATATAAATGCACCATATGGAACCACACATACTCGTGTGTGCGTGCATCTTATCCAAGAGTGTATGAAATATGAATATTTAAACTAAAATCCCAATAATAGAATTATTATCTAGGATCTCACAGCGGCCACTACATAACCCAATACCCCATATAAAAAAAAATTCCATACTTCCCACAATACGTTATGGACTACCATCCACTACCCTGTCAATTATTTACGGAATAATCAAATGGCCCCCAAAGATTAATAACATAACTTAGGCACACGACCCACGATAACCTGGCATCACCGTATAAAATATTGGCATCTCTCCTCCATATTAACACTTGGCATACTCACCAACTAGGGGCCATTGCCTAGTCTTTGGATAATAAACAAAATCGTAACCGACATCACACCCCGTCCAACAAGTAGTTTGGCCAAGGAATGCCTATGCATTATCCAATAATAATTATCATCATATCATTCTCTCAATTCAATTAAATTTCATATTAAATTCCCAAGAATCAAGTGTACATGTTTTCTACCCCATATATATAACCAACATGCTCATAAAATCAACTAGTTTCGTTACCCAAACTACAACTAATGAAAGGAACACATATAATGGGTGCAATAACGAATATAGTATATGAGCATATAACACATGTAAATTCTATACAGTACATGAATATAAGTAAACAATAAGGGTTGAATAGGTGTATCATACTAAATTAACATCGGAAGAATGAAACTACCTTAAGAGAGTCAAAATCCAAAATCGTACACCTGTTTTAAGAACACAGAACTATAAACATTATCTAAATTGTCGATCAAACCTTAGATTTGAATTCTGAATGAAAAATTACGTCACGTGTATGTTTTTCTCAAATCTCATCCAAAAGAACTAAGAATAAAAACACTCTGATATCAATCTGATAGCCCAATTTTAGAAGTTTGAAATATGGGATGGTTCACAATATATTCCAAATTGAAATATATTTTGAATTTAGCAATTAAAGCGACCAAATATCAATTTCTTTCGAATTAAAATTAAATCAAACAAGACAAAGCAAATATTTGGATTTCTCTTAAACTCAATTAAACAAAATTAATTCAATTCAAGTTACAATTATGCAAACAAGCTAAATCATGTATTTTGCCAAATTAATTATCCCAACTTGAATTATATTAAACTAAAATTACCCAAACTAAAATTAGAATCAAAATTACAAATTAAATCAATTTTTATCTTGATAAACCTAACACGCTTCCAAAGGAAATTTTGCAAGATAACAAAATAAGCACACAAACACACATAAGGTATGACGTACGAGGAAAACCCACAACGGGAAAAACTTTGGATGACCCTAGCCTACAAATCCACTAAGTATGAAATTTTCAAAAGACTATGATAGGAAGACTTACAATACTGACTCGACTCCCTTCAATCCTTGACGCTCCTTCGCTCTTCAACCTCCGCCTAATAGATAACTTTGGAGTCCAATGAAGTCTTAGAATCTACCGATGGGGCTCTGCTATGATCGATAACACACGATGGCCTTTCCACCATATGCGTACTCCAAATCTTCAGATATAATGGACTCCTCCATAAGGAAACTTCTCATGTATGGGATGAGAAAAATACTCGGTTCCTAAACAAATATCTCAAAGAAAGTATATATATATATATATATATATATATATATATATATAACATGAGAGGATGGTATTTTACTGTTCCAAAATATCAAAGGTTGAGATCGAATTTTTTGAGATGATCTAAGGGTCTGAGATTGTGCCATGTCACCGTTTGTGCATTATAACATGGTAAATGAGAGAAAACAACCTTGAACCCCAAACCATTCCTGACTTTCTCATTCTATCCCTATCACTCAGGGAATTCTTCCCCCAAAACCCTACCTCTCCTCACTACTATCTTCGTCACTTGAGTCAACTTCCATCTCCTCCATACAAACTCTTGTCGCTCTATCTCTCCCCAACTAATGCTCTAGACGCTATCTCTGCTCTCCCCATGCCTTCTCTTCTCCATGAGGTAGATCATTTTTTTTCAGGTTTTGGTTTGAAGATCTAATAATGTTTTCGTGTTTTGATTTTTTTTTTGTCTTTTTTGCAGATCAAAACCTAATCAACCTAGGTATTACTTCTTCTCTCTTTCTCCGATTTATATTTTCTCGACTTTTTTGGTTCATTTTAAGTTTTTTTTAATCTACATACTTGAAGACTTTGAACCATTTGCTTCAATGTTTTGATTTTTTGGGTCTTTTGGAATTTTTAATTGGGGATCTAGGTAATAGTAGTAAATTTTGATGGAATATAGCAGTAGATTTTGATCTTATTTTTCTTTTTTAGGTTGTGAATTAGTCTTTCTTAATCTTTTTACTATGGGGATTTGATTTTCCTCCTAGGAGGTTATTTCCCTACTATGTCAGCTACTTCACTCACCAGGTACTTGGTGAGTGTACATATTGATATAAGGAAGGTGTATGCAGCTTAAAACATTTGAAGGTTAGATATGAGGTTCATGGTGGTCACTTGAGTGCTGGTGGACATTTTTTAGTGTGTAGTCACCTATTTGCTGAAAAATATTACAACATTTTCATATATAATTTTGAGTTTCAAGGTTCAGTTCATGGATATGAAAAATATTTCCATTTTGTTGTCTTAAATCTATTCATAACTATCATAATGGATCCCTATTCCATTTTTGAAATTGAAAACCCCATAAATTTCTTTTTATTCTTTATGAGGCAAATAAAGAATAAAAAGAAATGGTGTTCGATTGTTTTTGAATGCCGATGTTTGGAGATCGATAAGGTAATATATGTTTCAACTTAATTTTTTTATTGTTTTCATTAAAATTGTTAAAGTATTTCTATTTTTCTTTATCTGTAATGTACTGTACGCATTTTTTACCCTTTCTCTATTCAGCCCTCTTCAATTTTATAAATGGAAAACTATATAAAATTCTTTGTATTCTCTATAATCTCTCTCTAAATATATGTTTTCATTTTTGTTCAGGGTTGAATCAAAAGTTTTGGAATGCTGGTGTTTAAGAGATTGATGAGGTATTATTTCAACCTCAGATTGTAATTTTTTTCATTTAAATTGTTCCTGACGAAATATCTTTTTTCATTTTTCTTCTTCTTTATCTTTTTCCTGACGACATTTATGATCGTTACAATACATCTTTCCTTCTTTATCTTTTTATAGACTACATTTGCGATGGATTAGAAAATTTTCTCTAACTACTATTTATAGTTTATAGTTTGTTTTTCATTACTGTCTTTTATCTTTGATTTTGTATCCTCACATCATTTTAAAGTTTTTCATTACTATTCGATATTGTGTTTATTTATTTGATTATTAATGTTCTAGATGCAGTTCCTACTAATATTACTATAACTATCTCCTTGATTATGATCGTACATCTTTTAATAATTGTGATGTTTAAGTTAAATAGACATCAAGACTGGTAAATAGAGTGGTGCTTAGTTAATGGCTTTACTTATGAACGCAAAGACTTAATAGTTGCAACCCTCAATATGTACAAATGCTTGAACAGTCTATTATACTTTTTGTATAATAAAGCCTTTTTGAAAGTTTTCCTATTATGTCTTTGTTGATTTTCTTTTGTTATTGACATATCATGTGGACTGTTCATGGATAAGCGTTGGAAAATCTGCATTCTCAATTTTGTTTTGTATAAGTTTTATCTACAAGTTTTGTTTTTTATACTCTTAATTGGCACTTTAATTGGTTTAGAGCACTCCTATTTTATTATTCCATTATTTTAATTAGTTTTAATATATTCACGTGTCGAACAATAGGGGTATTTTATGTATTGCATTTTGATTATGAAGTTCTTAACATTATATACATTATATACATCACATGTGGAATAATTAGCATGTAAGGAGAGCTATAAACTTGTATAATTGTTTCCAAAGATAGTACTTGACCAGAAACAAAATTCATAACAACTAGGAGCCTAATTGAACCGATACCTAATAATTAGAATCCAATAATAACCGAACTTGGTGCCCATTGGGTCAAGGAAACGTAATAATATCTCAACTTATTATATATTCCTAGTTCAATGTGATTTTTTAGATGTCATGTTACATTTTATCAAGCTAGTACCCGATTCTAATTTTCCCTTTTTTAGTTGTCAGTCATATATTTTATCAACCCACATTGCGACAAGGCAAGGGAGATTTTAAACATTCGTTCGTCTATTTGAAAACTTTTTCAAGTGTTTAAAGTCGTAATTACAAATTTCGGGGATATAAGGAACTATCGAGTTAGCATTCATATCTTCCCATTGTTTTTAAAAAAGTACCCCACCTAATTACAAATGATATCAATGCTAACCTGATAATGCCATTGTAAAATTATGAAATTAAGGCAACCCTTAAGTATTAAAAGATACTAATATGCTGTAACAACCCGAGGTTTTGGAGTCGACAATTTATTTATTTTGGAAGAAATAAATAATATTTTATTAGAGAAATAATTAAATTGGCAATTGAGGTCAAAATTTAGAGTCGTTAGAAAGAGTGTCGAATGTCTATTCTGAGGGTACCATCGTTTTTGGAAGGGTCGAGAAAGTCGAAATGACTGTACTTGGGGTCTATTTAGGTTCCAAAATAATTTAGGACCGTTTGACTCGAATTAAAGTTTCCGGGTCATTTAAAGTGTGTATTATCATTTAAAGATGTGTGTCTTGTGGGTTAAGGCTTAAAAGCCACGTGAGAAGTCATTCTCACTTAAGAGAAAGAGGAAAACCCTAGAAAGAAAGAGAGAAGAAGAAAGAAGAAGAGAAAGAAGGAGAAAAGGGAGAGAAAGTGGAGATTTCCGGTTTCCACGCGATCTCAAGGCGGATTCAGACCCTACGAACCCGAGGCAAGTGATTAAACTTGCTAAATAATTGTTGTGTACCAATTATTGCATGATTTGTGGATTAAATTTTGGGTTTTAGGTTTAAATTTTTAAAACCTAACTTTTGGGGCAAAACCTTAGATTTGTAGTATATGAATGGATTTAAGGATTTAAATTAGTTTATAAGTATTCTAGAATGAATATAAATGTTATGAATATGATTGGGTTGAAGATTTGTGGTTAAATGTAATTATTTGGGGATTTTTGAGAAGTTGGAGTTGTGTAAAAATGGAGTTGGCCGTGATACCTATTAGGGCCGGTCGACCGCGCCTCCAAAGTTGGGCATTCTGTCTTCGAGATTAGGCAAAATTTAGAAACTCGGTCGACCACGGTTTGGGCACCGGTCGACCGGTCCCCTGTTTTGGGTTCAAGTTTGAGAATTTAAGTTATCCCCTTCTTCTTTGGGTTTGTGTAAATGGACTTCCATAATCAGAGTATCATAAAGGATTAAGTGATTATATAAGGGGATTATAGACCTTAGAGTCAAAACACGATATATGAGGCTCATTGATAATTGAAAGACTAAATTTAAATGTCGGAGAGTCTTAGTGATTCATGTTTAGAAGTGAGAATCTAAAGAGTATATCAATTTGGGGGAAAAATCCTCTAAGTGTCGAGGTTCGTATTTGTGGAATATAGAATACCGATTGGAGATTTTGGGATTTCTCTAAGTGGGGAAGCCCAATTTTATTTGGGACTTTATTTGGTGATAATAAATAAATTTCACGATCGGAGAACGATAATAACTTAGAGATGCTGGATCTTAGGATCCAATCCCAAATGGGATAACTTTAAAAAGGTTCATAAAATGAATTGAACCCTATTATGAATGGAAAATAATAAATGCTATTTGATGGGCATACGGATATAGAAATATCCTTATTGATGATTGATTTGGGAGATATCTCACATAATGAGAAGTGTCAATTGAGGTTCAATAAGATATAGAATATCCTTAACTTAAATAGAATTGAAAGAAAATTCATACTAGAAGCGACATGAGAGCTTCAAGCGAGAATTAGCATAGCATATACTAAGTGGGGTAAATGTGTGAGTAGTTGACGATTGGTGTATCATGAGAGAGATATACTAAACAAATGATGTTAATCAAATTACGCCTAAGAGTGTATAATGAATATGAAAATGAATATGATGTTGCAGGTATACCTTATATAAAATTGTATATCTTTATTATGTGGGATGTATGTATACCTTATATGATGGTGTATATACATGTTAAGCATACCCCCTCCTTGCTATCATTGGGAAGTTTCGTGCGTTGAGGGTGAGCATTCTGACTAGAAAAGCAGGATGTGAATATTCCCCAGGTTATAGTCGTCCTTTGTGGTCAGCAAATGACATATATATATATATATATATATACATTTATTTATTTTGGGGGTGAGAGGTCGTGGGTATGTGTCGCTCTCACTTGCCGGTTAGGAGCTATGACCGCTTCCCGGGACGTTGTGTGCGTGAGTAGATCACGAGGTGGGTGTCGTTGAACCCCACCAGGTGGCCCCAGTTTTCTACGTATATGGGCTGATGGAAGATGATAGCATGTGAGCCTGCGTCCTTCGAGTTATATCTCAGTTGGATGGTTATTATTTGCTTGTGTTTGTACTTGGGTGTCAAGGGCATAATGGACCTCAATGACCTACATTGCCAGGATTAGTGTATCGGGGGGGTTCCTTGTTTGGATTTCGCCTCGGCGAGACGTCCCACGCATGAACCGCAGTGTAATGTTGGAACTCGGGGATAATTTTAGTCCTTAATGCTCATATTTATATATACATATATATCACCTATCCCGACAATCGACCGTGCCAGGAGTAGTGTAACGGGGGGTTCCTTGTTTGGATTTCGCTTCGGCGAGACGTCCCACGCATGAAACGTCGTTACTGTTGAGAATTGGGAATATTAATTAATTAAAATTGGATAGCAATCATTTGGGTTACATGCATCTTGCATTGAGGGCATAATGAGCCCCGAGGATCGATACGGCCAGGAGTAGTGTAACGGGGGGGTTCCTTATTTGGATTTCGCTTCGGCGAGACGTCCCACGCACGAAACGCAGTACCGTGTTGAGAATCGGGAGGAGTTTAGTCCTTAACTCTTGATGCTAATAACTCATCTATAATAATTATGTATATGGTATCATGCCTTATATGGGCATCACTAGAATATAAATTCTAGTAAATGAGATTGTTGATATATTGTGATGATGTGGACATGACTGGATCATGTAACTTTATATGTTCAACAAATGAACATTATAAAGATAACTATAAATATTACATTAAAGTTAATGTATATGACTTATAAATTGTGGGAACGAATGTATTGGGAGATAGGTTAGATGGTTTCACTTAAATACTTTATTTGGGTTTAAGTTAGAATCCTTTTACCTAATTAGAATCGGACATCCTTTTGTAGACACGTGCATACGCTTAGTGCGCGCTTTAGATGAGAGGTGAGTTGAATTTCTATGGAGTGTTCGATTCCAACTAAATCATGTAATAATGCATTTATAGTTATTATGCATTTTAATACACTTGCTATAAACTGCTTTTCAAAACTCGGGCTCTGACCTGTTTGTATTTTCCCTCCTCCTTATATATATTGTATTACTTCAGGTGTTCCTCCGCAAGGACGCCTTTGATGTTATCCCTCAAGGGTATTTGTGGAGTTGTGGCAGTAGCGGACTGTTGCGGCACTTTGCTTTAGTCGATTCCTATCTTTGTACATCTAGATTAGGATTCAGATTGTTTAACGAGTTAGTATTCAAGTGTTGTAGATTAACACTTCCATGTTTCATCTCTCTCATTATTGTATTGTCTGTTACCCGACAGCATATTCGGGTATTTCATTGTTGAGATTTTGTTGTACAATGTATTGTACTCTTTCATGTTATTGGAGCATGCACTTTTCACACATCATAGTTGGATGTATATTGTTGGTTATGTGCAATATGGGTTTTGTTGTTGTTGTTACATAAAAGTTTTAAATGTTGACGATTCACACTTAATGATTCCGGGTAGTTAACCTTATATTATGGTGTTTAGTTGTTGATGTTGAGACTGTACCATCTGAGATACCTGATTTATGTAGTATAGGGCTGGCCACCCGTTATTATTTGGAGCGGGTTGTCACATATGCTTAGGTAGGGTTATAGGCATTAATAATTTGGTCAATAGGTGGTCAATTTGGGTTTCCCATCCGTGTCACAAGCATGCCTTAATAATGTGTTAAAACTTTTTGAAAATTGAAAATGTGCCTTTTATACATATGCCACTTATTATACCAATCATTAGGTATATTTGTGAAGTAATGGTAAAATTGGAAATTGCTTCTGAAATCCTCATGAACAGGTGAAATACAGGGGAGACTATATGTGGCTAACTAAAGGATACTTAAACTATCTGTGAAAAACATGTGGATACTTGCACTATCTGCGAAAAACATGTGGAGGATGCTTTGGTCATTTGGTTGTTTTCATAGCGTGCAACAAAATGTTCGAGTGGTTTTTCTATAGTTATCCCATGATCAATATCATAGGTCAGCTCTTATTTCGATATAATCTCTCTTAATAGGTTTTTATCATTCTCTCTTAATAGGTTCCGATTGTTATAAGTAATGACCCATGATGTAGTTTATTTGGTTAAAAGGTAGAGAATGGATTACCCATTGAATTGTTTCCTCTAGTGTGTTTATTCTTCTTTTGTACGTACTTTACTATGTGTTAAGCCTTATTTTCTGCAATTATGTTGTATGTTAATTATTGCAGACTTTATCTACAGACAGTTGGAGTTCATAAAAGCATGTGTAATGGGGTATTTGGACCTACTAAGTGACCTCTAGCAAGCATATACTCCCATTTCGACTTCCAAGTACCATCGCACTGCTGTAACAAAATCCCAAAGAGGTGATGAATGTTTTCTAGGAAAACTTTCCAAAGAATGAAGTTGATGAATGGCCTACACCTAAGCAGATCCAATATGTTTATATCATGAAGTTTCTATTTCATCTCACCGAAAATTTAAGGGGGAAAATGGATGATCGAGACCACGGGATTCGGGATGATAATTGATGAGAAGAGAAAATAAATGGAACCTCTGCAGAAGGCTATTGGCAAGTTACGTAGCATAAATATTATGAGCCGAGAGAGGGTTCGATATATGTTTTTCTCAGAAATTTGGGGTTTTGGCATATGCTCTTCTCATAAAGGTGGTGAACAAGACCATGTTGAACTTATATATGGTGATCTTGATGGAGTTGAAATGGATTAATAGGCCGTCAATTCCAAGATAAATCATCTTTACGATAAAAAGGAGGCCATAGAAAAATATATCAATTCTTTATAGGAGGAATTAACAACTATGATACAAAGAAGGGACAAAGAGTATGAAAAGATTCATAAGTTGAGAAAACATGGGGAATATGGTATTTGTCATAGAAATGCTGAATTTCGATCGATGCGTTGTGAAATCTATGATAGAGTGTTTGCTAGATGGAATATATTATGCCCAATATCCTAAGAAATATTATAATTTTTTTAGGATAATCTTCAGCGTCTTACATGCATGTCACATTAGACTGTCTGAAATAAAGGCGAACATTGAGGCAAAATATAAGATGAGATGCACACCTGCACGAAGAGCAAAACATTATGAGTGATATGACATTTTGTTTATGTGTTGGGATAATGTTATTTCCCTAATGAAAATTCAACAACAAAGCGTGGCTGGTTAAACTATTTAGTCAACATGCATCTTGTTGCCAATTATGATATGGGTCTACAATATTGGCACACATCTACCACGCATTAGATAACACATATCGATGGAAAGTAAGAGCAGTTGACTATTTTTGGCAAGGCATTGAGGTTAGTAATATATTTATGGCTTCATTATTTATGATACATTATAATTTGTGGTGAATTATGTAATGTAGTTTTTTCATCACAAGTACCTTACCAAATCATATCTGATTATGAAGGATAATAATTTGTACATTGCGCCAAGGATATACAAATAGGCCACAAGAAATACGAGTAAAGGGAAAGGTATCCAAAGGTTTGACTGTCCGAGTAGTTAACAACAATTGGAGATGCACTTATCATTTGGAAACCATTTAAATAATCATCTAATGCACTGCATTTGAATTGACTTATATTATGCAAAATGACTAACCATCATATTAAGGCCTATTTTTATCAAAGCCAGTACAATTAATATTGGGTTGTGGTTTGACGTTCTGAAGTTATTCCTTCACCAGCGAGGTATGTAAACATTGATGGAGTTGGATATGCATCAATTTCCTCCTGAACTACACATTTCTTAAGATCCAATCCCTCAAAACCATTTGAGTTAGAATCATACTCATTTTTCCGCATGTATATTAAGTATTTTGTATAGGTTAATGTATATTCAGTAATTTTTATAGGTGAATGTATATTCGGTGTTCCGTATAGGTGAATGTATATTGTGGAAAAGCTCAGTGAACCAATTGAAAATTATGAGGATTTCATTATAAGCCTCCGTACTGATGAAAGATGACACGTTGTATATGATTCTGATTTCGGGACTGAGGAAAATTGCCAAGAGAAGGATTTTGATTTTCTTCGTCACGGAGGTAAACCCTTATATTTATTAATTTTTTGTTTTGGGAGTGCTTGATTGCAAATATATTAAAGGGGCGATAATGACACTCCCCCCATTTTTTTAACTCTTTAATCAAAACACACCTGTAGTGTATCTACATTAAATGTTATTTTTTATATTCTGCGAGATGATGTTTTTACCTCTTTGGTTAATTTGTTATAAAGGTCTCCAGACACATCAAGGGTGGAAGCAAGATGATGTATGCAAGCTTTAAAGACAGGTTCAAGAGAGAACTTGATGGTATTGAGGTAGAGTTTCAAGAAAACGATCCTACTGAGGTGGGCCTCAATGTCATTCAGAGCTGCATTACCTAAATTCGTCTCGCAGTTGGTACAATGGGGAGATCTACATTTAATTTTGCTTGACTCACTATCTAATTGAGTATATTAGGATTTAGATTATGAATTTAGACTTTTTTAAAAAAATTGATACTTTGCCCTGATTCTATGTAATTGAGTATATTTGGATTATGTTGCTGATACGAGGTCCAAAACGGACCATTTGTTTTGTCTGATTAATTTTTTACTTCTTAAACAGGTTGGATAGTCTTATTAATAAAGGGAACTTTGTTCAATTTATAAAAATTGTTTACGCATTGGTATTGTAAAATAAATTTTATGACTTAAATTTAGATGATTCAATAATTTGAAAACCTACATGTACGTGCCTTTATTGGAAAATTTTGTAATTTCGCGATTATGTACTTTCGAATTTTTCGTCGTTTTGTAATTACATACTTTTGAAATTTTCATCGTTTCATAATTTTGTACTTTGGATATTTTGGACGTGCCTTGAGGCACGGGCCTTTCGCTAGTGTATATATATATATATATATATGAACTTGGATCAAACAAACTATGGGCTTAAATTTTTATTTTGAAACAATTTAATCCATGAAAAATCAACACACAAAATTGGACTTTTTGGTAGAAAAGTTTTTGCTCTCAAAAGGTTAGAAACTCTCTCAAAAAGTCTGTTAAAAAATTCATTCCCGAGCACTTTAAAACAGGTATGGATAAGTGGAAGTAGTGGGAAGTTAAAAATTGAAAACGGGTGAAACTATCAGAAAACTACCAGGTCATTTGAACGAATTTTAAATGTCGTTCGAACGACATTGTTTGAACAAGATTGCAGAAGAGGAAATGGAATAAATCTCATTAGATAGCCTCATTCGCACGAAGCTTTTTGAACGAGCTTCGAACAAGAATACAGAGAAATATTGGAAAAATTCGTTGGAACCTCGTTTGATGTTCGTTCGAATGAACTAGGCATCTCGTTCAAACGAGATCCCAGTTTCATTCGAACGACTTTTTCAAAAAACAAAAATTGCTTTTTAAGCCCAAAAACATTTATGTAAAGTTCTAAAATGATTTTCTGAAAAAATTAAAAAGTCATTATGACAAAACTTTTATAAAAAGACACCCATAAAAATATATCTAAGACTATATATATATATATATATATATGTATATATTAAATGTATTCACACATTAAGATACCTTCGACTTGAATTGTTAATGACGTGAAACATGGCACAAAAGCGACAAGGATGAAATCTTCCCAATGATAGGCCGCTACGACTTTAACTTATAGTTGTTATAGGATTGACATGATACCACAACCATCTATCCTATGACTCAATTAGTTTTGTCCTAAATTAAGCGAATAATTTAAATTGACTCAATTGGAAATTTGCCCTTACAAATATCCCCCTTTGGCTATTCCATGGAAAAACCCAAAACAAAAATTCTATGGGTTGTCAAACTCTTCTAAACTGACTCAAATCCACCCAAATTAAAAAATACAATGCTTGACACGACTCATTGTTGATAATCTTTTCCACTTTAAAATATTATCGCTTAAGAGGATAACCTGCACACTTAAACACACCATTAAACTCATAGAGAGTATGAAAGATTAAATGCGAAATAAGTTCTCCCCCTTAATAGCTAAAACGATCTACCTAAGTAGGACGTGTCTCCCCCAAAGTTAGATGACCCAAATTGAAGGATTAGATACCATTTCTCCCCATTTTTGTTCAGGAATAGACAAAGCTTAAAATGCATTAAACAACTCATTTCTCCCCAATTAAATCAAATATTCCCCTTAGGTGAAAGAAGGGTTATAAATAATGGAAGAACAAGTATATCATGCAATGATTAACATGGTGATAAGAACAATTAAGCAACATGGCAACAAGTAATCAACTAATCCACAAAAATAGCAATATATACCAACTACGATGCAATAAAGAAAATGATACCAACTAAAATGTACTACACATAAGCATGTGATTTCAAACAAACGACACAACAATATGGATACTAATTTGGATAAAATGCATATATGGATTAAAGGCTAAGTCAAAGACTCGAAACACACAATACCATATATAAATATACACACATACACAAAAGATACCAATAATGCACACGCACATATACATCGGTATAAACACCACACAAGACACAAAATACAATAAGCTTTCCACACTCATATGGCAAAAATGTTTCTAAAATCATGTGGTAAACGGAAGTGAAGGGCTGTGAACTAGAGACTAAAGGAATATATACCCAATCACCTAAACATGTTCGCGGAGTTCTCATTTGATTGAAAAATTTATCTAACTTAATTATAGCCTCATGTGACAAGATAAAGTGAACTCATAGAATAAACATATACAATGCACAGAAGCCTAGAATTTCGATGACTTTACAAACCAATAGAGTCATGACAAAAATAGTATAACTAGAATACATTGTCATTGTGCAAACCCGTTGATATATCCAACCAACATCCTCTTTAATAATATTTTTATTTTTATTTTCTTTATGAACATACCAATTAAACATAGAAGCCCTTGGCTAATTTTTTAATGCCAGATTTTGAGGAAAAATTTCAATGGTGTATTTTCACGCAAATTAATTTTGTCTTTAGCAACTCGATAAATATTTTCTATTACCAGATAAATATTTTCTATTTTTTAAAAATACGGAAACTATTCTTACATGCACAAATCCTCTATAGTCATATCAACATGTAGATGACAAAATCGATACGAGAATATCTCACCTAGCTCAAATATACATGTGAAGTTAAAGATAAAATGATCCTGTGCATATGTGAATCTAAGAATATAAAAAGATAATCCGTTAAGCAAGTAAAATTTAAACTAATCCATGCAAGCATGATAAAGAACACTTTAAGGATTGAAAGACATAACCAAAAGTTCTAGAAGCATGGAAGCGGGAATGATATTGGATTCAAACACAAGTATATGCCACATAAAATGTGTAAAACTAAAGTACAGAAAAATATAAAATCTTTTTTAGTTTTTTTAAAAAAAGAACCAAACACAAAGATAACCCAAACGACAAAACAAAACAAAAATATTTTTTTTACTAAGACACAATAAATAAAGATAACTACAAAAGATACACAATTCATAACTCTAAAAACACATATATGATGAAGGAATGGCTAGAAAATAACAAACAAATATACAACTAGAAAAAATATATCATTAGGCACAAAAGTTAGTGCATGCAAATCAAGCTAACACATTCAACCTTTAGATTTAGCAAGGGAGGTATCACGCGTAAGAAAATGAGAATAAAAACTCCTATCTTGTAAAGCCACCAAATCGAATATCCCAACCCAAACTAGTGAAGCGTGGAACTCTCGGGATTTAGTGACCTGGGATACTTTGCCCTTGGATTTCATAGGACCATTTTGAAGATCAAAACAAAACTTCCTAAGGAGACCTTTCGACCATAATGTGTACAAGTAAAGGCCCGACCAAAAGTAGTACCTTGAACATTTAAAGTGTTCCTAGAGTATTGTCTCAAACACACAGTTTTGGCTTTTATGTTGGAAGCATTTTGAGTATCGAAGCTAATATCACACATCTCATTTTTTATTTGGACGATTCCTAATATTTTATCTAATTTCTCTTACCTACACTCCAAATAAAATTTTAACCGAATTCAGTCTTATAATTTTTCTTTAAGTTCCACTATTCGAGACTCAGGTAAATGCCTAAACTCTTCAAACTATAGAATCTCTTTCTTTATACCCTCCATTAATCCTCAAAGGCTATCTCTCTCACCTTCTACGTACTCTATCTTCTCATAGAGACATCTCTCACGTCATTAAGATCTTCTAATAAAACACTCTCATTATTTTCTTTTGCACGTTCTCTCAAATAAGCTTCTAACTTCAAATTATCCCTTTTTAATTTTAAAAGTTCCCCATACAACTCACAAAAACCGATTTGAAGTTCACTCTCTTCAACCTCTTCTTCAGTCTCACTCTAATCTCCACTCTATCTACCATAAAACTCTTGGGATTCACAAATAATGACGGCCTCGTAAGTGTCATGTAAAGGGATATATTCATGGGAAGATTCATTATCGGTGCTCACATGAGTTGACATGAACGAAGTGAAATTGCACTCAATAGGTAATTGGGTCCCTCTTCCAGTTCACTATCACTAAGGGTGGCATTTTATAGAATTGATTGTTTTCCCTCCATCCTTAGTTTAGTGGGAGACTCGAATGCCCTACAAACATAACTCTCATAATCATAACACCTATATGACTCGTCCCTATTAAGATCTTCATTTTGATTTTTAGGGAATTTTTCGGCTTTACTATTGTTAGACTTCTCAAATTTCTTATAATCATTCTTAAGTTTCTCTCTACTAGTATTAAGAGATTTTTTAAACTTTCTATCAAACAAAGCCATATCTTTCGAGTCATTGTCAATCTCATCATCTAAAATCGATGTTTCTTCCTTAAAGGCTATCAAAGTTATGCCATTATAGTTCTTCTCCTCTTCCTTGGAGGAAAATATGTCAAGTTTATAGGTTTGTAAGTAATCTACGAGCTCTTCAAGTTTCAACGAGTTTAAGGAGTTTAAATAATTTAAAACGGTCACCTTAGCATTAAATCTCTCGGTTAATGACCTCAAAATTTTCTTTATAACATAGTTGTCGGGTATATTTTCTCCTAAATTAAAAGAAGAATCCACAATATCAGACAATATCGCATAGAACTCATCAAAAGTCTCACTTTCTAGCATTTAATTGTTTCGAATTGAGTGGTGAGATTTTAGAGTTTTGATGCTTTCAGGACAATTGTTCCCTTATGGTGAGTTGAAGAATATTCTAGGCCTCTTTCGATGTTTTACACGTCATAATTCGGCGAAACTCATCCGGTGTGATCGCACTAAAAAGGGCATTTAAACCAAAGGAATTAAAATTAGCTAACTTACGCTTAGTCGCACTCCATCTTTCTACGAGCTCTAGTACATGAACATCTCCTTCTAAACATGTTGGTGGGGTCCACCCTTTAACTACCGAAAGACAAACCGGTTCATCTAGGGATCTAAATGCCAACCTCACATGTGTTTTCCAATACACATAGTTTAATACATCAAAATTAGGAAATTTTGAAAAAGGTAAATTTTCCATTTTTAAAGCAAAATTTTTTACAAAGAATCTTAACACGATAATTTAGTGTTCCTTATTTGATACCACTTGTAAGAATAAAAAATCTTTGATACCAATCTACTAGCCTAATTTTAGAAGTAGCAAATATCGTATGGTTCACAATCTATTCCAAATTAAATTTTCTTTTGAATTTAGCAATTAAAGCGCCCAAAATTTAATTTATTTTGAATTAAAATTAATTCAAACAAGACAAAACAAATATTTAGATTTTTCTCTTAAAATCAATTAAACAAAATTAATTCAACTAAATTTACAATTGTGCAAACAAACTAAAGTATGCATTTTGCCAAATTAATTATCCCAACTTTAATTAAATTAAACTTAACTTACCCAGACCAAGATTAACAATTAAACTAAATTTTATCTTGATTAACCTAGCGTGCTTCTAAGTGAAGTTTTGCAAGATAAAATTAAGCACACACATACAAGGCGCAATGTACAAGAAAAACCCACAACGGGAAAAACCTCGGACGACCTCAGCCTACAAATCCACTAAGTAAGAAATCTAAAAAACACTATGATGGGAAGACTTACAACACAGACTCGACTCCCTTCAATCCTCGGCGCTCCTTCGATCCTCAACCTCTGCCTAGTGGATAACTTCTGAGTCCACTGAAGTCTCAAAATCCACTTATGGGGCTCAACTACCGTCAAAAACACATAATGTCATTTCCACCGTATGCGTACTGCAAATCTTCATAAAGAACGGAATCCTATGTAGGGAAACATCTCTTTTATGGGATGAGAAAAATACCCGGTGCCTAAATTAAGATCTCAGAGCAAGTATATATATATATGTATATATATATATATATAAACTTGGATCAAACAAACTATTGGTATAAATTAGTGTTTTGGAAGAATATAATCAATGAAAAATCAACAAACAAAATGTGACGTATTGGTAGAAATGTTTTTCCTCTTAAAAGGTTAGAAACTCTCTAAAAAAATCAGTTCAAAAATTCATTCCTGAGCACTTTAAAACTGGTATGGATAAAGTGGAAGTAGTGGGAAGTTAAAAATTAAAAACTTGCAAAAGTGTTAGAAAACTGCCAGGTCATTCTAATGACTTTAATATTTCATTTGAATGGACATTGTTTGAACGAGATTGTTGAAGAGAAAATGGCATAAATCTCATTAAAAATCCTCGTTCAAACAAAGTCACTGGAATGAGTTTCAAATAAGAAAACATAGAAATATTACAATAATTCTTTGGTAGCTCATTTAGTTTTCATTCGAACGACCAGGGCATCTCGTTCGAATGAGATCCCAGTTTCGTTCGAATGACTTTTCAGAAAAACAAAAATTACTTTTTAAGCCCAAATTTTTTTATGTAAAGTTCTAAAATGATTTTCTGAAACCCAGAAAATTATAAGTCTGATATCTAATAATAAGAGGGCGAGGCTAGGGTTAGAAGATCGAAAACCTAAGAGAGTCCATTAGAGAAGAAAACGATAGAGTTCTTGGAGGTTTTAAAGAAATTCTTAGAGCTTTGATCTTGATTATACACCACATATAACCTAAGACTGAGGATTGGAAGAGGAGATCATCAATCCATCATCTTAACCATAAGATCAAACCATACTGATCAAAGGCAAGTGTTTATTTGCAAACATTTTGAAGTTATAATACCCATGTTGTTATGGTTTCAAAGTAGTTTGATGAAATTGATAATTCTTGGAAGAAAAAAGTGATGTAAATGCATGTTTGGGTAGGAATTGCATGTAGAAGGATTTCTTATCTTTAGAAGATAATAAAATATAGATTTTGTGTTATTATCCACGAATTTAATCTGGGTTTATGTTGAATATTATTAGAGAATAATAAAAACCCAGGGTTCTTGAGGATTAGACGATCAAATCCCTTATTAAATCAGAATTCTAAGATTTTGACATTTTGTTGATGTTGGAAATCATCCTAATGCATGTATAAATAGTTAGGAACAATTGGTTTCAAATTTGATGAAGAAATTTGTAAGTTAGGAGGGTGTTATTGGTGAAAATGGTTGGGAACAATTGGTTTCAAATTTGGTGAAGAAATATGCAAGTTATGTGGGTGTTAATGGTGAAAAATGCAGTTGCGTAATGAAAAAGACAAATCTCCAGAGAGGTGAACCGGTTCGGTTTCTAGAAAAATGTAAAATTTCCCTTTTTAATCATAGAATTTCTAAATTGTTGTCATGAAAACTTTTGGGACATTATTAGATTAAAATAACGGATTTATTATATTGCAGTAGGACTTGATAGGGTTATGGGATTAAGACTATAGAGAGAATTAAGACGCTGATTAAATAGGATTAATGATAATGTAAGTGTGGGTACCTCGATTTTTCACTTTGGCCCAGACGAGAAGCCCAATTAAACATGGCCCAAAGTCTAAAGGCCCCGTGCCTCAACCAATTCAGTTTTGACCCAGTCAATTCCTAAAATCTCTCTTCAGAGATACTTTAGGGATTGTGGGCTAACATGGGACTCCACTCTCTGAAATAACATGTATATAACAAACCTTCTACCCGGGGCAAAAGGGCATGCATTATTTTCTATAAAACGCTCCCCAGAGTAAAGGGAAATAATATACAAGAGCACCACCATGGACATAACTCTTCTTGTTGAACCACGTATGTCACACCCCAAACCCAATATCCATACTAATCATTTCTTATTAGAATAATTATATCATAATATTGAGCCCATTGGAAATATAATTCATTTATCAATATTTTCCTGTATAATGTGCACAATGAACATAATATTATTCTTATTCCATACCAAAATCAATATCAGAGTCATAATTAAGCAGGCATACAATAATGTGATTAACTATGATCAACTCAATCCATGTTAACTCAATATATACAATATGTGAGTGTATTAAAACCTCAGTGTGACAATGACAAAACCCCCATGTCTAATCTCCAGCTCTTTTCTAACGGTGGAAGTCTCAAATCACTGATCATATGACATCCTAGGTGGCAGCTTACAACCTTGAAAATGTCAAAATATAAACCATAAGCATTAAGCTTAGTGAGGTACTCCTTCCCTGAAATGAAATAATAGTTCTATATCAAATCTTTGGATATTAATCCAACCAATCCTTCCATACAATGAATTAACAGTTTTATATCAAATATGTTGATATTAATCCAACCAATCCTGACATATAATGAATTAACAATTATATATCAAATCTGGGGATATTAATTTAACCAATCCTGCCATATAATGAATTAACAGTTATATATCAAATATGTGGATATTACATCCAATGAATCCTACTCGTTGATATATAATTCTGCCCGTTGGCAAAATAATTCTGCCCGTTGGCAATGATAATTCTTCCCATCAGCAATAGTATGTCTGCCCATTGGCAATAGTAATTCTGCCCATTGGCAATAAGAAGTCTGCCCATTGGCAATAGTAATTCTGCCCATTGGCAATAATAAGTCTGCCCATTCGCAATAATAATTCTTCCCATTGGCAATAATAATTCTTCCCATTGGAAATAACAAATCCTGGAACATAAGTTCCAACAAATCATTGGATCTTTGTCCAATTCCAATCCTGGATCATAAGACCCAAACAAATCCTGGATATTTTAATATCCAAACAAATCCTTAATACCGAAGTATTCAAACCAATCCTGAATCATGAGACCCAAACAAATCTTGGATATTTTAATATCCAAACAAATCCTGAATACCGAAGTATTCAAACAAATCCACTCTTAGAGCTATATTTATATTTATATATGAAACAAATCATAACTACACTCACCTTGAAAGTTTAACTGGCCTTTCCCTTGCCTTTATGCGGTACTTGTTCAATCAGATCTTCTTCCATTCTTATCATTCTTAAAATAATAGTATCATCATAATAGTATCAATAATCCAAAGAATGATTTAAACATAATTCAATCCATAAGCATCACATGATTCTATTCAAATCATTTGTCACAAATGAAGTTTCATCCAAATTCATGTTAATATAATCGTCATATCCAAATCATAGACCAAACATATATTCATTTATTCTTGGTAATTCAATCCTTATCATATTATTATTCCAATACAAAAGACGGTACATCGTTTCAAGTCTCCTAAAGCAAGATATGCCCATTTATTTACCACATAGCAAATCTGCCCTATAAGCTCTTTTATCGTTCACTCAACTTCCAGGAAATTTCATAATTTTTCTACATCATAAATTTATATGATATTTTACACAACATCAGTAAACATATTGAACAATACAAGATTAAAATTTCATAATTTTCAGAGTTCATTTGAATGTCAAGTAAGACATCAAAAATATGGTATGCATACTTTCACCCTTGGGGCAGATTTCATACCCGAATTTCAAACTCTCACCAAAGACTCATTTCTTGGTATTTTCACATGATTTTCGGATATGTAATACGTATATGAGTCTAGGTTAATATCAGATTGGAATCAATCAATTTAAGTAAGGATACAAAAAATTATGATATTTTGAATACACAAGGTTTCTAAACAAGGCAATTTCAAGGGTTTACACATTCAAGTTTGCTTAAACATGCATCTATCCATGAGTACACATCAAGACATGGAATTTCAGTAAACAAATGATAATTTCTATCATTTAAATCAACAACACAAAAAAATCAAACAGGATTTATGGATGGAATTACCTTAGGGGCTTTTATGTAATTTTCTATGAATTTTTCTTCAATTTCTCTTCACACTTTCTTCCTAGACTTCAAAACTCCCTTTCCTTAAGTTAAAACTCTTACATGGCCGAAATATTCTGAAGGGAGAGCTTAATTCAAGGGTTTTAAGTCGGCATAAGTCCACCCCCTCTTGGTCCAATCAAAATATAACATGTGGTGCCATATAAGACAACATATCATTTAAGGCTAAATGACTACTTTACCCCCTGTTCGTAAAAAGATGATATATTCTCACTCGAATGTCTGTTTGATTCATCGTTTATTGTGTTAAAACCCTAAATCATATGTCTAGAACTATCTAGTTTATACTTTAAGTCAATTGTTATGTCATAAAGGTCAAAACTAGTCTTAAACATGAACATTCCTACCGAAAACTTCAAAATTTCATATTTGTAACTAATTCGATATTTCATGCTTTATGAAGGTAGGATTAGACTAAACATAATGACTTAACATTATATAAATTAATAACATATTATCCATATCACATAATTTAATCATGACTTAAACATAATTTATCATAATTATTTTCGGGTTGTCACAATTGTCCCCCTGTTAGGAAATTTCGTCCCCGAAATTGACATACCTTGGTTGTCTGAATAAAAAAAGTACAGATAACGCATCTTCGTGGAATCCTCTCTCTTCCATGTAGCCTCTTCCATGGAATGCCTCATACACACAACTTTCACAAGTGGGATCACTTTTGATCTCAATATATGTTCCTTCCTATCCACGATAGCAAGTGGTTCTTCCACATAACTCAAGTCTTCCTTTAACTCAATAGGTTATTCCATCAACACATGTGAAGGATCCTCTACATACTCTCTTAACATAGAAACATGGAAAAAATCATGTAGCCGATACGACTCTGGTGGTAATGCTAACTTGTAGGCAACCACCCCGACTTTTTCAAAAATTTATATGGTCCAATATAACGTGGACTTAACTTTCCTTTCTTTCCAAACCTCATAAATCCTTTCCATGGCGATATCCGAAGAAACACATAATCCCCTTATTTGAATTCCAAATCTTTTCACCGTTTATCCGCCTAACTTTTCTATTTGCTTTGAGCTGTTCTCATTCTATCTTGAATAATCCTCACTTTTTCAGTGGTGACTTTAATTAATTATGGACCCTTTATCTTCCTTTCACCAACTTCACCCCAACATACGGGTGTACAACATCGTCTACCATACAACGCTTCATATGGCGCCATACCAATAGTAGATTGAAAACTATTGTTATATGCAAATTCTATCAAAGACAAATATTCATCCCAATTTCCTTTAAAATCAAGCACACAAAATCTAAGCATATCCTCCAAAATTTGTATTATCCTTTCAAACTGAACATATGATCGAGGATGAAAATCCGTACTAAACTTTAAGTTAGTACCCATAGCGTACTGCAAGTTACCCCAAAATCTGGATGTAAAAGTAGGGTCCCGATATGACATAATAGATACCGTAGGTCCATGCAATCGAATAATATCATTAACATACAATCTAGCATACCTATCAACTCTATACGTAGTCTTGACTACTAGAAAATGAGCTGACTTGGTCAACCTGTCTACCACTACCCAAATCAAATCTGAGCCCTTCTGAGATCGAGGAATCCCAACTACAAAATCCATCATTACATTATCTCATTTCCATTCCGGTATTGGCAATGGCTGAAGCAAGCTCGCAGGTTTTTGATGCTCCACTTTCACTTGCTGACATATAAGGCACCTAGCAACGAAATCAGCTATTTCCTTATTCATATTATTCCACCAATAATTCTCCTTTAAATCCCTATACATTTTAATACTACCAGGATGCATAGTATAAATGGAATTATGAGCCTCATCTAAAATTTCCTCTTTTAATCCACCCACATTAGGCACACATAACCGTTGCTTATACAATAAAGTGCCATCATTCACAATACAAAAATCTTCAGACTTACCATCTCGGACATCTTACCATTTTTTTTCTCAAGAAAAGGATCTTGACCTTGCAAATCACTAATATGAGTAGCTAACAATGACCTCATGCTTACATGAGGAAAGAATATGTCCCCATCTACTAGCTGCAATTCCACTGCCATCAATCTCAAGTTCATAATGTGAGCAACTCTAGCACATCGAGTACAAGATAAACTGCCTGGAGACTTTCTACTCAAAGCATCTGCAACTACATTTGCCTTCCCTGGATGTTAATGAATTATACAATTATAATCCTTGATTAACTCCATCCACCGGCTCTGCCTCGAATTCAACTCCTTCTGAGTAAATAAATACTTAAGGCTTTGGTGGTCAGTAATTATTTCAAATACCTCACCATATAAATAATGACGCCATAATTTCAAAGCAAACATAATAGCAGCAAGTTCCAAATCATGTGTAAGATAATTACATTCATGTGTACGCAATTCCCTAGAAGCATAAGCAATAACCTTACCATACTGCATAAAAATCCAACCCAACCCCTGATGTGAAGCATCGGTATAAATAACAAAACCATCTCCACCATGTGGAATAGTAATAACAGGTGCAGTTACCAACCTCTTTTCCAATTCTTTAAATCTATTTTCACAATAAAAATATCATTCAAACTTCACATCCTTTCGGATTAATTTAGTCATTGGCAAGGCAGTCGAAGAAATACATTTATAAACCTTCTATAATATCCAACCAAACCTCGAAAACTCCACACCTCAGTCACATTATTGGGCCTCTCCGATTTCATAATAGTTTTCACCTTTTTAGGATCAACACATATAGCATCTCCAAAAATAACATGGCCTAAAAATGCAACTTGTGATAGGCAAAATTCACATTTGTTAAACTTAGCATACAACTGCTTATCTTTCAACACATTCAAAGAAGTTCTAAGATGATTTTCATATTCAACCATATCACGTGAGTAGATCAGATTATCATTAATAAAAACTTTCATAAATGAATCAACAAAAGGATGCAGTACCCGATTCATAAGATCCATAAATACAGTTGGAGCATTAGTCACTCTAAAAGTCATCACAAGAAATTCGAAATGACCATACCGAGTGCAAAAATCAGTTTTAGAAATATCACTCTCTTTCATCTTCAACTGATGATAACCTGATCGTAAGTCTATCTTCGAAAACACTTTAGCACCCTATAATTGATCAAAAAAATCATCTATACGAGGTAAAGGATACTTTTTCTTAATTGTAGCTCTATTCAGTTGCCTATAATCAATACACAAGCACATGATACCATCTCCCTTTTCAAAAATAAAACTGGTGTATCCCATGGAGATACACTAGGTTGTATGAACACCCTATCAAGTAAATCCTACAACTGAACCTTGAGTTCTTTCAACTCAATAGGTTCCATTATATACGGTGCCATAGAAATAAGGTTTGTCCCCAGTGCTAATTCAATATTAAATTCAACTTCTCTCTCTAAAGGTAACCCAGGCAACTCACTAGGAAACACTCCTGGAAAATCCCGTACAATAGGAACATCGACTAATTGTAACTCCCCAATCTAAGTGTCGGTAACATATGCAATAAAACCTTCATAACCCTTACTTGACAATTTCCTCGTCTAAATAGAAGAAATAACGCAACTAGGAACAACTTTCCTTTCCCCCCTCATAATTCAAACTCGTCAGGCATTTTAAAAATAACTTCTTTAGGAAAACAATCTATAGATGCATGATATTTAGATAACCAATCCATTCCCAGAATTATATCAAAATCAAAAATATCCATTGGAAGTAAATCTAGAACTGTATCTCTAACCCCCACAGTCAAAACATAATCACGAAAACATATTCAACTACAACCATATTCCCTATAGGCATATATATACCCAACCCCACATCTAAACGAGTACATGGTCTATTCATATATATAGAAAATGCATATGACACAAAAGAATGTGTGGGACCAAGATCAATCAAAACATAAGCACTTTTATTAGTAATAGAAAGTGTACCTGTCACCACATCCGAAGTAACCTGAGCTTCTTTCATCGTAAAGACACATCCACCTGGCCTGGAAACACTAGCTTGTCTCATGCCTCAGGTTTCATCTATAATAACCGAGTTATAACAACCAACACAAACAGTTTATAATACTAAATTATTGGTTAGTACATAAATTATTCATGAATAACAAATCATTTCTTATTAGAATAATTATATCATAATCTTGAGCCCATTGGAAATATAATTCATTTATCAATATTTTCCTATATAATGTGCACAATGAACACAATATTATTCTTATTCCATACCCAAATCAATATCAGAGTCGTAATTAAGAAGCCATACAATAATGTGATTAACTATGATCAACTCAATCCATGTTAACTCAATATATACAATATGTGAGTGTATTAAAACCTCAGTGTGACAATGACAAAAACCCCATGTCTAATCCCCAACTCTATTCTAACGGTGCAACTCTCAAATCACTGATCATATGGCATCCTAGCTGGCAGCTTACAACCCTGAAAATGTCAAAATAGAAACCATAAGCATTAAGCTTAGTGAGGTACTCCTTCCCTGAAATGAAATAACAGTTCTATATCAAATCTTTGGATATTAATCCAACCAATCCTTCCATACAATGTATTAACAGTTATATATCAAATATGTGGATATTAATCCAACCAATCCTGTCATATAATGAATTAACAGTTATATATCAAATATGTGGATATTAATCTCACCAATCCTGCCATATAATGAATTAATAGTTATATATCAAATATGTGGATATTAAATCCAATGAATTCTGCTCGTTGACACTAACAAACCCTGGACCATAAGGCCCAAATAATTCTACCCATTGGCAATGATAATTCTGCCCATCGGCAATAGTATGTATGCCCATTGGCAATAGAAATTCTGCCTATTGGCAATAAGAAGTCTGCCCATTGGCAATAGTAATTCTTCCCATTGGCAATAATAATTCTTCCCATTGGCAATAATAATTCTGCCCATTGGAAATAACAAATCCTGGAACATAAGTTCCAACAAATCATTGGATCTTTGTCCAATTCCAATCCTGGATCATAAGACCCAAACAAATCCTAGATATTTTAATATCCAAACAAATCCTGAATACCAAAGTATTCAAACCAATCCTGGATCATGAGACCCAAACAAATCCATGATATTTTAATATCCAAACAAATCCTGAATACCAAATTATTCAAACAAATCCACTCTTAGAGCTATATTTATATTTATATATGAAACAAATCATAAGTACACTCACCTTGACAATTTAATTGGCCTTTCCCTTACCTTTATCCGGTACTTGTTCAATCAGATCTTCTTCCCTTCCTATTATTCTTAAAATATTAGTATCATCATAAGAATATCAATAATCCAAACAATGATTTAAACATAATTCAATCCATAAGCATCACATGATTCTTTTCAAATCATTTGTCAGAGATGAAGTTTCATCCAAATTCATGTTAATATAATTGTCATATCCAAATCATAGACCAAACATATATTCATTTATTCTTGGCAATTCAATCCTTATCGTATTATTATTCCAATACGAAAGACGATACATCGTTTCAAGTCTCCTAGAGCAAGATATGCCCATTTCTTTACCACATAGCAAATCTGCCCTATAAGCTCTTTTATCGTTCACTCAACTTCTAGGAAATTTCATAATTTTTCTACATCATAAATTTATATGATATTTTACACAACATCAGTAAACATATTGAACAATACAAGATTAAAATTTCATAATTTTCAGAGTTCATTTGGATGTCAAGTAAGACATCAAAAATATGGTATGCATACTTTCACCCTTGGGGCAGATTTCATACCCGAATTTCAAACTCTCACCAAAGACTCTTTTCTTGGTATTTTCACATGATTTTCGGATATGTCATACATATATGAGTCCAGGTTAATATACAATTAGACTCAATCAATTTCAGTAAGCATACAAAAAAATATGATAGTTTGAATACACAAGGTTTCTAAACAAGGCAATTTCAAGGGTTTACACATTCAAGTTTGCTTAAACATGCATCTATCCATGAGTACACATCAAGACATGGAATTTCAGTAAACAAATGATAATTTCTATCATTTAAATCAACAACACAAAAAAATCAAACAGGATTTATGGATGGAATTACCTTAGGGGCTTTTATGTAATTTTCTATGAATTTTTCTTCAATTTCTCTTCACACTTTCTTCCTAGACTTCAAAACTCCCTTTCCTTAAGTTAAAACTCTTACATGGCCGAAATATTCTGAAGGGAGAGCTTAATTCAAGGGTTTTAAGTCGGCATAAGTCCACCCCCTCTTGGTCCAATCAAAATATAACATGTGGTGCCATATAAGACAACATATCATTTAAGGCTAAATGACTACTTTACCCCCTGTTCGTAAACAGATGATATATTCTCACTCGAATATCTATTTGATGCACCGTTTATTGTGTTACAAACCTAATCATATGTCTAGAACTATCTAGTTTATACCTCAAGTTAATTGTTATGTCATAAAGGTCAAAACTAGTCTTAAACATGAACATTCCGACCGAAAACTTCAAAATTTCATATTTATAACTAATTCGATATTTCATGCTTTATAAAGGTAGGATTAGACTAAACATAATGACTTAACATTATATACATTTATAACATATTATCCATATCACATAATTTAATCATGATTTTAACATAATTTATCATAATTTATCATAATTATATTCGGGTTGTCACAACGTACATCATGTGTTGTGTGTGATTGTAATTCTTTTCAACTCTTTATTTATTCTTGTGGTTGCTTTTATTTGTTATTTTGTGCTGAATTTATTTCTTACCACAATTGGCACCGTATGTGGGAAGAGTTTGTTCTCCTTTAAGAAATCCTTCACCAAAAAGAATTTGAAATGTCTGGTCACAGCAGCAATGCCCCTCAAGTAGGGGATATTCAAGAGCATCCTGCCCCTCGCAGGATCTGATCTGAAGTTCGATGTTCAATTCCTAGAGTTCTCCTAGAACAGAAAGCCTCGGAGGATAGCCAAGGTCCATCCAGGTCCACACAGGTCTCCAGGATAATCGATGCCTATGAGGCTAGGATCCAAGAGCAAGAGGAAGCCACTCGTAAGTAAGAAGCTGAGAATGCTCGTCTCACAAGAAAATTAGATAGAATAGAGAGAGAACTCCATCATAGCACCAAGCAACATCAATACCGCACTCCTAGCCCTTAGGCGAGAAAGTCTCGCGGCCAAGGAAGGATCCCCAGACGTGGATCTCAAAGGCTTGAGGGACACATATTAGATGATGACTTGCTCAAGCAATAAGAACTAGCTCACTGTTATAGTAGCTCAGCTCGAGAAAATGATGACATATGTAATTTGGTCCGAAGAGAAATGGACCAGCACCCAGCACATCGGGGTGCCAGATAAACAAGAGAACTACCCAGGTGAGCACTCAGGCCCCAGATGAAATCCCCTTTCTCAAGGGAGATAGAAAAAGAAAAAGCCCCAAAGAAGTTCGTGATTCCTAGATTTAAAATTTATGACCAAAAGACTGATCCTATCGACCATGTTAGGAATTACAGGTAGGCCATGACCCTATGGAACCGTAAGGATGCCCTAATGTGCTAGATCTTTCCATCTAGCTTGCACGATGTGTCCCAAAAGTGGTTCGAGAGACTCCCTCACAGATCCATTAGGAGTTTCGAGTCCCTGGCAGAGCTCTTCATAGCTCGCTTACTTACCAGTAGCTCCTATCCGAAGAGGATGGATGCCTTATTAATAATGAACAAAACGACCCAGAATAGCCTCCGGGACTATGCAAAAAGGTATTGGGAGTTGTTAAACGAGGTCGAGGACTGCTCAAAGTAGGTCGCTGTGTCATCTTTTCAGATTGGCCTACCCATATCTTGCCTCTTGCACCAATACCTCACTAAAAAGGAGGCCATAACCATTGATGACCTAATGTCTTGCATCGAGAAATATGCCAAAATTGAAGATGTGACCCGCCTCACTATAGGGGAGAATGGTCGAGCTAAGTTTGCTACTAAGGGAAGCGAAAAATCTGAGAACCAAAAGAAAGGGAGTAAGAATGGGGGGAAGGGTGGCTCTAAGAGCGGGAATAAAAATGATGCTTTAAAAGCATTTCAGGCAGTGAAAATTGTGTTTAAAGAACCAATTTATAAGATCCTAGCAAAGATCAAGGATGATTCGTTCTTTAAGTGGACCAAAAATATGGGAGGAGATCCCTCAGAGAGGAACAATGCGCTAAGATGCGCTTTTCATAAGGCCCGACAATGTGCTCGAGGAGAATGCTGGCCATGAGTTCGCAGTGATTCATGGGGCATCGGACCTAAAACAAATTCAAGGAAACTCAGCTCGTATGGATGTTAAAAAGCTTATGACATTAATGAAAGTTTTTCAAATCGATCCAGCTAAAACACAGGTAGGGAAGCGTTGGCGAACAGATAATGTCGACTACAGCAAACACATTGTGTTTGCAGATGAAGATTTAGTGGGAGTAAGTACCCCACATCATTATGCCTTGATCATTACACTCAGGATAGCTAATTACAACGTCGAAAAGTTTCTCGTTGACCAGGGTTTCTCGTCCGAAGTAATGTATCTCGATCTATTCAGAAAGTTGAAGTTAAGCATAGCTGACTTGAAGGAAGCCACTTTCCCTCTAGTCACCTTCGCTGGTAAAATGACCATCCCATTGGGAAAGATTGTACTGCCAGTAAGGGCAGGAAGCATCTCTAAAATGATCGAGTTTTTCATGGTTGACATTAAATCGCCCTACCAGGCCATCCTTGGCAAAGGATAGCTACATGCGATGAAGGTAGTCCCCTCTACTTACCACCACAAACTCAAATATGCGACTCAGCGATGAGTAATGAAAATCCATGGAGATCACGCGATGGAAAGAAATTTCTTCATAACAGCCATTCGTCCAAGGCTGGAGAAAAAGGTTGAGAAGGCCAAGTAAAAAGATGAAGAACATGGAGGTTTGATGCCTTCCAAATAGGAGTTAAAATATAAAAGACCTGGAGTGGAGGATACCAGGCTCCTCCTCTGTGAGTGAGTCATGGAGAACCTGGAGAAGGTCGCAGCCGGGGGAAGCAATAAAGACAGGATGTTCTTAATCGGAGCCTCTCTTATAGATCGAGAGAAGAAGGAATTAATAACACTTTTGTGAAACGACCTGGACATTTTTGCATGGGAACCCAACGAGCTACCTGGGATTGATCCCAGTGAGGATTATCATCGGTTGCACGTTAACCCGTCCTTCAAACCAATCATGCAAAAATCACGGCGAATTGCACGCGAGAAGGCCAAGGATGTTGAGAAACTGCTGGATGTAGGATCCATACGGGAAGTTCAATTCCCTAAATGGTTGTCCAACCCAGTAGTGGTTCCAAAGAGCAATGGAAAATAGAGAGTTTGTATTGACTTCACTGACCTTAATAGGGCATGCCCTAAGGACAGTTTCCCTCACCCGAAGATCGACTAGTTGGGGGACGCCACAGCAGCTCATGAAAGAATGAGTTTTCTGGGCGCGTAGTTCGGGTACCACCAGATTCTTCAATACGTACCAGATCAAGACAAGACAGCGTTCATCACCACCCTCAGATTATATTTTTACAAAGTTATACCCTTTGGGCTAAAAAATGCAGGAGCAACCTACCAGCGGCTGGTCACCAAAATGTGTAAAAACTAAATGGGAGATACCATGGAGGTCTACATCGATAATATGCCCGTCAAGAGCAGGCATAAAGAAGACCACCTCTCAAACCTATCAAAGACCTTAGAAATACTCTATAAATACCGAATAAAGCTTAACGCAAGTAAGTGTTCCTTCGGTGTCTAGTAAGAAAAATTTCTCGGGCACTTGGTTAGCAAGAGAAGCATTGAAACCATCCCAGAACAGATTAATGCAATCAATAGGATACATCCCCCCCCCCCCCCCACACACACACAGGATAAGAGACGTACAGAAGGTCATAGGCATGCTCGCCGCATTGAATCGGTTCATCTCGAAGTCATCCGAAAAGTGCCAATCATTCATCCAGCTATTGGAGAAAAGAAAAAATGTGGAGTGGAATTAGGATTGCTCAAAAGCATTAGAGGAGCTCAAAGCCTTTCTCCGCACAACACCCTTTCTCGTAATACCTCAAAAGAATGATTACATGTACCTATACCTTATAGTTTTCATCTACGTTATCAGTTCTGCACTGGTATATGAAAGAATGGGAATCCAGTACCCAGTCTACTATGCGAGTAAGACCCTCTTGGATGCCGAACAGCGATACCTACCACTAGAAAATCTCGCCTTTGCACTAATGGTAGCCTCGAGGAAATTAAAGCACTACTTTGAAGCTCACTCTATCATTGTCCATCCATCTCACCCCCTTAAAGCAGTCCTACAAAAAGAAGATCTATCTGATAGACTATCCAAGTGGTCAGTCGAGCTCGGGAGATTTGACATCCAATTTCAGCCAAGGAATGCAATCAAGGGATAGGTCCTTGCCGACTTCATCGTAGAATTCATAGGAGAACATCCTCACAATCAACTTCAACCCATTGGTCAGAAGGAAGATCACTTGGCGTAAGGTGTTGGCTACTGTTCGTTGACGGAGCCCTCCAACTCCAAAGGGGCAGGAGTGGGCATTGTGCTGATCACCCCAAAACATACAATCCTCGAGCAAGGAATCAGGCTTGGATTTGAAGCCTCCAACAACGAAGTAGAGTATGAAGCATTGATAGTAGGCCTACAGAAGGCACAGGCGTTGGGTCCAAAATAACTTTAGGTGTTCAGCAACTCATAACTGGTCTCCAATCAGATAAGTGGAGACTTAAACATGAGGGATGAAAGAATGGAGGCCTACCTCGCCTCGATGAAAAGGTTAAAGTCTAACTTTGAACATGTCAACGTCCAATAGTTTCCTAGAAGGGAAGCGGCCTTGAGCTCAATGGTTAATTATGCCTTAAAGCGAACAATTCCGATCGACTTCCTTGCCCAGTCAAGCATTAACCAGAGTGATAAACAACAAGATGCAGGTCATATTCTCCATATTGAACAAACCCCCAGTTGGATGGACACCTTGAGGGATTATTTGAAAGATGGTGCCCTACCAGACGATAAAAAGGTCACACATCAGATAAGAGTCAAAGTTGCTTGGTTTCACTTATCTCCTGAAGGAAAAATGTATAAGAGGTCTTTCATTGTCCCTTACCTCCAATGCGTTCACCCAAAAGACGTCGAGCAAGTTCTACACGAGCTCTGTGAGGGAATCTATGGAACTCATATTGGGCGCAGGTTATAAGCCTTTTAAGCAATGAAGGAAGGCTACTAGTGGCCGTACATGCAGAAGGATTCTAGGATATATGCTCGCAAGTGCGAAAAATGTTAACTACACGCTCCTATGGTGCATTAGCCCTCTAGCTACCTAAAAATCACTTACAAGCCCCTGACCTTTCGCTCAATGGGGAATGGCCATCGTGGGACCCCTCCCTACCGTTGTCGGTAATGGCAAGTATTCGTTGGTCGCAACAGACTACTTCACCAAATGGATAGAGGGAGAGTTGCTGGCAAACATCAAGGATGTGGATATGATAAGGTTCGTATGGAAGAACATTATCACCCGCTTTGGGATCCCTAAGACCATCATCACTGACAACGAAACCCAATTCGAGAGTGGTATGTTCTAGGGTTTCTACAACGACCACAAAATTAGGCACCATTTCAGCTCGGTGGCATACCCCTAGAGCAATGGACAAGCTGAAGCTTCCAACAAAACAGTGATTGATGGATTGAAGATGCGTTTAGAGCAAGCCAAGGAGGCATGGGTGAGCGAGCTACCACATATCCTATGGGCTTATCGCACTACCACATGGCGAGCAACTGGGGAAACCCCATTCGCACTGACATATGGTATGAAGGAAATCATCCCCTCAGAAGTTGGCCTCCCCACCATGAGGTTCACCCTGGTCGACCAAGGCCAGAACGATGCAACATTACTTGTTGAACTTGACCTAGATGACGAACGTAGAGAGTTGACTCTATTGAAACTAGAAGGCTATCATCCATAACTAGCGAAGCACTACAACAAGAAGGTCATTACAAGTGTATTCCAAGTTGGGGACTACGTCCTAAGGAATGTTCTTGGTAGTGCAGTAAAACCATCAGAAGACAAGCTAGGGCCAAACTTGGAGATATTATTCAAGGTGATAAAGGACAACCTGTAAAGAGCCTATCACATAGAAATGTTGGAGGGCAGGGAGATACCTCGAGCTTAGAACGCAACCAATTTAAAGAAATTCTACTTCTAGTTTTCTATTTTGATCTTTTATTACAATGTCGAAATTTACAATTCTTTTGTGATTGATAAAAGATTGTTTGGCACTGGCATTCTATGAAGTGTTGATTTTTTTTTTTAGAAACTTTATAACTTATGCACCATTTCCAAGTGGCAGTCTCTCCTCTTGATACATATAAGAAGGGTATTACCCTCCTAAAGTTCTCATCATTTAATAAAAGAAACCTCTTAGAATTGTCCCTGCCAATATATGAAGTTCTATAGGGGACCCTTAGGAAGCTCGGCCAACTCAAAATTGGTCGCCAAACGATGTTTGGCTAAAAAACAAACCTGCTTGGATGGAACATTCAACACCAGGTGTGTCCTCGCCATTGCCACACTTAGGACTAAGGGAGTGTGATGACACAACCTAAAAGGTAAAGTAGGGAAGAATGGTATCTTATAAGCATATTGTACTAGGAGGATACTCACTCAATACAACTCTAGTCGGCTAAGAAAAGCCCAAGATAATCAAAACAAAAAACCCATGAAGTGGACAATACACAATACATGTTTAGTCAGCAAATCACCTAAAACATAATTATTTTATTACTTCACTACATTTACAAAGAGTTACATTGGATGAACTACATAGATCGTAATGAGGATTAGGCCTCCGAGCAAGGTAACAGCTACTTGCGCTCTTCGGCCATTGTCTGTGTAAGGAGATAACTCCAAATTGACTACATTTTCATTTGGATCCAGTAGCTACCTGGGGATAGCATCTCTGGGGACTCACTGGTCATCCCTCCTGAAAGGGTTAGGCATTAGAGTCGAATGGGAGATCTCATGACGATCCCAGAGTACTGAGTTCTAGGGGACCTTCAGCTCCCTGAGAGCATTCAACCATCCCCTAATAAAGGATAGATCTTCAAGCTCTGCCAACCTCATCAGAGCATCTCTCCAACATTAATCATAACCATCAGCCCACATTCACCGAGGACCTTTCTTGAACATATGCCTCATCAGCGTAACATCTCTTTGGGGGATGGTTGAGGGGCGAAACTTGAGGGGCGACGCTCGGTGCATGCTCTCTAAGTCGTGACACCTCGCTCCTCAGAGTTTCATTCTCTTGTTGAAGAAATTCTCTGAATTGATTGATCTCAGAGGCATCCAGAAGTTTAGCTCTCAGAGCATTCACTTCCTCTTGAACGGAAGCGCCAACCTCTTCCATCTCCTGATGCATATCCTTCAGTTTGGCAACAAGCTCCGATTGGACTTTAAAGCTCTGTTTCCTTGACCTAAGGGACTTGAAAATTCTTACAAAGCCTTAGCGAACTTGGTTACTAGCATTAGGACCAAGAATACTTCCTAGTTGAGAAGTAGAAGGTATATACTCATCAACATCAATCAACTACAAATCATATAAGCATTAAAGAATAAAATCAGTATGCAGAAGGGAACAAAATTTCATTTCATTAAGAATGGATTCATAGTACATCATCAAAAGGAAAAAACAAACAAAGTGAAAAATACAAAGAGTTCCCTAGAGGAGGCTAGATGGCAACCTTAGTTTGCTTCTAGATCGCTGGTTGCTTTCCCTTGTCCGCAGTGACAAAAATGCCTCCCTCAGACGGAGCGATTACTAACCCCTGGTCAGAAGGAGCACCAGCAGGGACGGTCTAGGCAGTAGTAACACCTTTGTCGATGGCAGCAGTAGGTGCATCATCCATAAAAGGCTTAGGGCCAGGATCATGCTCATCAAAGAGTGGGGAGTCGATATCCACCTCGGCCGCCAGAAGAACCTTTTTCCAACCCTTCTTGAAATTAATACGACTAATATAGCCAATTTGAACGTTATCATCCTCGTACGCAGCAACCGACTTGATATTTTATGAGCTCTCCTTAAGAGTGGAGGCCTCATATTCCACCTTCTTCACTTTTTCCATGAGCACCATATTCTCCTCCATCACGGCTAGTTTGCTCGTGAAGATCAAGTCATTGGACTGCCTTAACTCCATGAGCTCCTTAGTCACCACCTCCTTTGCTCGATTGGCTTTAGACAGAGCAAGGTCGAAAGACTTTTGGGCAGTAGTGGAAGTCTTCAAACTAGCCTCTAACTCATTATTTTTGCTCTCCATCTCGGCATTTCTCCTCACCAACTCATCATGACTACGGTAGAGGATAGCGAAATCGATCACAAACTACAGAGAAGAGATATTTTAACAAGAGAAGTGTTGAACAGAGTATTGCGATAATAGAGAAGAAAAAGAAGACTTACCAAGGCTATTCTCTGACTCGCCATCAGGGCTAACTGGTCAGTCCCCATCGCCTTCTGACGATCAGTCGACAAAATTACTGTTTCGAGCAGCGCAGGATCCAACTGAAGGGACAGGGCAACAGAAGCCCCCTCGGGCTAAGCAGACACGGGCACTAGAGCTTTCCCCGCCTGAGTCCTCACCTCCACTCTTCTCTTTTCTCATTCTCTCTCTTTTCTCTCCCTTCCAATTTTCTTCCCCTCCTCCACCTTCTTCTTTTCCTCTTCTTTCTTCCTCTCCCTCTCTCTCATCAGATCATCCTCTTTCTTCTTCTTCTCCTGCTCATGGGTAGCAAACTGAGAACTAGTGGCAATATCCCCACTGCCAGACTTTTGCTTCTTCAATCGATGAGAGAGAAGCACATCATCATCATCATCATCATCATCATCACAAATCAAATTCTTCTTGGGAGGAGCCATGTCTTCCTCGCTAGAACTACTTGATTCACCTGAAGACTCTTGAACCTCCGAAACGTCTTCTGAGATGGAAAATTCTTCACTACCAGAGCTTTCCTCACTGGAATTACCTTCAGCACTGCCCCTTTCTAGCACCCTCTCTCTCCTCACCAGAGCTTCTTTCCTCCTCGTCCAATTGGATAGGGTAGGCGGCAACCTCTTCAGTGATGTCTAGCTCAGGAATGTTATCCATAGGGCGTGCAATGAAACTGGACCCAACATTCTTATATTCTAGAAGGAACTCCGCTGATCAAGGATTCTCATCGTCAGCTAAGGGATCCCTAATTTTCTAGGCTTTAACCAACTCAGCAGCTCGGATCTCGCTGAGAGTGGGCTCTGAGTTCTTTATCTTCATTGAAAAAGAAAAAAAAGAAAGATATGAGAGAAACCATACATAAATAGAGGATCACTGAGAAGATAAGAACTAAGCCTACCTATGTATTCCTCCCCATAAAATGGAATCACAAATCTCCCAGACCTCAACCCTTTAGTATGGGGATGGAAATGCTAATTTCTAGAAATAAAACCCTCATGCCAGTAGTACTTATTGGAATCAGGAAGATTTACTACCAATACCCTACAAGACTCCTAGCCTTGAGGTACAGAAGACCAGAGCTTATTCGAGAAAAAGACTAGCAGAAGTTGATTTCAGCAAGCCCTAGATTGGTGCCATAAAGCTGATTTATTCTATGCACACCATTAAAAAATTTCCAGACATTGGGTGAGAATTATGTAGGAACTATATTGAAGTAACCAAAAAAGTGCAAAAAGAAATTATTTGGGGGAAAAGTAAGACCCCCCTAGGACAACAAGAGAACATGAATCCAGTGACTGACCTCAACTTCTCTGATATTACGAGGGACAGGGGCACATTCAATGCCCACCCAGTTTGGAATGTTATAATATTTCCTAAATTTAATTATCGACCTACTGCCTATTTTTGACATCGAAAAAGGAAAACCCTAGTAGAGGAGATGAACAAATTCCAACAGAAAAAGGAAAAAGAAGAAGTGATAAGAACTTATAATGTAAGATTTAGCTTGAGACAAGGCAAAGTCACAAGCAGGGACGAGGAGAAGATGTGAAAAAATATTGAAAATGGAAGACGAGACCTAGGAGTAAAAAGAGCTGTAGTGAAATCTTGGAGAAATTGAGAGACTGCGAAGAGATATGAAAGCGACGATTCAATGAATGACCTTTCTAAAATTATTTACACCTTTCTAATCATGATGCACCGGACATGGGGCAATCTGTCACCTAAGTCAGTTCGAAAAGGATGCTTCGCTTTAAAAGTGTTGTACGAATCACAAAAATGCCATTAAGATAAATAATTTAAAATTATTGATCCCAAATTATGACCCAAAAATTTTAGGGGAAATTGTGGGTACCTCGATTTTTCACTTTGGCCCAGACAAGAAGCCCAATTAAACACGGCCCAAAGTCTAAAGTCCCTGCGCCTCAAATACTTTAGTTTTGACCCAGTCAGTTCCTAAAATCTCTCTTCAGAGATACTTTAGGGACTGTGGGCTAACGTGGGGGAGTCCCACTCCTCCACTCTTCGAAATAACATGAATATAACAAACCCTCCGCCTGGGGCAAAGGGCATGCATTATTTTCTGTAAAACACTCCCCAGAGTAAAGAGAAATAATATACAGAGAGTACCACTGTGGACATAGTCCTTCTTGTCAAACCACGTACATCCTGTGTTGTGTGTGATTGTCATTCTTTTAAATTCTTTATTTATCCTGGTGATTTCTTTTTTGTGTTATTTTTGCTGAATTTATATGTCACCACAGTAAGTAATTCGAGAGAATAAGAATGTAATTACGAAAAAGAATGAGTGAGCTTATTGTACAGACTGGTAGGTTCAGGAAAACTTAGATACTCAAATGGGATAAGGGGTAACTAAGCCCCTTAGAGTAGAGAATAATACTCAATTAAATGTGATGGTGCTAATAATCCAAAATTGAAAGTATGGTGAGTATTCGAGTGATATATATTACGTACGGATGTTGATAATTAGGTTGTGTGAATACCTACTGAATATATATATATATATATATATATATATATATATATATATATATATATATATATATATATATATATATATATAGAGAGAGAGAGAGAGAGAGAGAGAGAGGTTGTGTGTGTTCCTATTATATGATTGATGATATACGCTAGCATACATACGCTACCTTCTATCATGGAGGTTCCCGCGCAGTGGGTGATCCCACCTTATCGATTCTAGGGTAGTATGGATCTTTGCCTCAAGACATAGAACTTAGGTCGGCTCACTTTGTGTCGTGCATTAGTGTGTTTGGTAGATCATTTGGGTATGTTAGGTATGCGCGTAGCACCAAGGGTTAGAACTATGTCCGCCCTCACTACTTGTTATCTGATTTTAGGTTTGAGGAGATGTACCAAACCATTTATCCCTATTTAGTACGATAGGTACTTGGACTGATAGCAGAGTATGCCTATGTTTCAGGGTGGTCCTTTGGAGAGACGCCATAATGATATAATTAGCGAGATAAATATATATGTACCAATGTCAATATTTTACTCACGTGTGATAGTAGATAGTTAGATAGTGTATATCTAAATATTGAATTATGTAGCAAAAATTAATTAATTGAATAATGAGATAATAAGTGAAATGGTAATTTCAACTATTATAACGAATAAGAGATTGACTATAGGGAAAAGTACTATATGGGGTGTACAGAAATAGAGACGTGTTCACTTTGAGAAATACTTAAGTATACTTAGCTTGGGTAGAATATCTCGGTGCGCTAAGTAGAGACATTAGGCGTGCACAATAGTTGAGAGCTGAGGTGACTCAAGTGAATGTACGTAAACCTCACATATGTAATCATTAACTAATTATTATTTATTATAAATACTTGCAAAATATTTTCAAAATATTTTGTGTCCTAACCCTTGCTATAAAATCTTTTCAAACCCTTATAGGTGTCCTTCCAAAGGGATGCCAGACATGATGATTCTATACAGGGATGTATAACTGCAGTCCTGTGGAGGCTCGTAGGGTTTTGATTAGATGCATCATTCCTTTATTCCTAGTGTAGGACCTCTCAGAAGTATTTCTATATATTATTTGGGCGTGTTGCCCTAGTTAGACTTTATTTATTCAGTATTTTAGTTTCAGACTTGTAGTCATATTTTCTTATCAAGTTGGATTCATTATTTGGTTTGGGTTTTTAGCCAATGGTTTATTCGGCAAGACTATATCGATCTATATACTTGATATGTTTTGGACTCTAGTCTTAGGTGAATGTTGTAATTCTATTTTCCGCATATTATTAATTGTCTATTTAATGTAAGATAAAATTTGGTACCAACTTAATTAACTAATAGATGATTAGTAATTAATTATGTTCTCGACAGTGATGCTAAGAATGAATCATTTTATAAATCTTCTTTTAATTGAATAAAGAACTGATCACTCAGCATTCAATTAGGCGGGGTGTCACAAATGGTATCAAAGCATCAAGTTCTAGTGTCCATAGGATCTATTCGGCTTTCAGCGTATCATTCTTTTGTTATAGAGCCCTATTATTAGGACTGTTGGTTTTATCTTCACGTGTTTGAGATATCATACTTCTGCTATTAAATTTTGTATAAACTATGTTTTTATACAATTTAATCTTTTTTCGAATGCCACTGAGGAGATAACGAGTGGAGAGGGAAACGACCAAGGATAAGATGAGGTAGGCTCATCATGAGCCATAGGTACCACCACCATAGTCACCACGAGAGATGATTTAAACTACATACATGGTAGTGATAGTGGCCCTGTTGGTCGACACATCAATGAGAGTTATGGAAACTCATTTCCCTCAGCCCCAAGCACCATCTCCAGTGGAACCCATGATCGAGGACCGTCTAGGACCGTTTATATGGCAGAGAGTCAGAGAGGCCTTCCAAAAAGGCCACCCGCCCGAGTTTCAGGGTAGTTCTAATGTGGTGGAGGAATGTTAGTGGAATAAGAATATTCAATCCCATCTATGTATAATGGAGTGTACCAAGACACATAAATAGATGTTAGCTACTTTCAGGCTGATTGGATTCGGTAACCACCGCTGAAGAGAGAGATATAATGACCATTACCGAGTTTTGGGTGCGGTTCGACCGATAATACTTTTCACCTCCAGTCGAGTCAGAGATGTGAAAATTTTTTGGGGAAGTAGCATAGGGTAAGTGCTTAATAGTGAAGTACGAGGAGGATTTGACCCGTCTAACTAGTTTTGTGCCAAATAAGGAGCGAAAGAAGACAAAATTTAGGGATGGGTTGGCGTAGAATACCAGGCAGGATTTGATCTGTAACCCTAAATAGGTGATATGTACTAATTTCATCAACGTTGCTCTTTTACATTATCACGATCATCGCTTCCATGATAAGGGGAAGAAGAGAGGGGGAAAGCCTATCTAGCAGGGTAAGTTAAGGATAATTAGGGTAGTGCCAGTGGGGCACCACAGCCATAGAGAGGCAGTTAGCAAGGGAAGGATTCCTGATAGGGGAACAATGACAAGAGATACAAGCATGGAGGGTACTTACCAGAGGGGAAGGGTTACTGGAAGGGTCAATAAGGCCTAAATCAACAACAGTTTCCTCAAGGATGTCATAGCCAAAGGAGATAGGAGGAGGCCAGTAGGGCCGTTGCCATCAGGATGAGCAGCGTCAGGGCTAGAGATAGAGAGAGTTCTGGGGGAAGTGATTCATTTATGGCTAGGACAGTCACAAGAGGAGAGATTTCCCACAACAGGGCAGGGCATAATAGCAGGGTGCCCACCTAGTACACGAGGCTCCTTTACCACCAGTAGAACCAGCACCACCATCCTGTTAGCAACAACAGGGACATTTGCATTACGGGCATGTGTATAACGTCTGGGACATACCAATGCCACCTAAACCTCAGGCTTTCCCATTAGTAGATGGTATATTTCCTATTCATGGCTTGCAGTTAGGATTTATTTTTATATTGGGGCATCACATTCATTTATTAAAACCATATTTGCTAGAGTTATCGGTTTAAAGAGACATCATTATGTGTGTAGAGTCACTGATGGGTAGTGGTTCACTAATACACTCGATTTGCAGAGGCGTTGATATCATTATAGGGAGGCTAATGTTAGCGACAAACCTTTTAATATTAGATATGGAGGGTCACGATGTGATTCTGGTTATGGATTGGTTGGCAGGGTATAAGGCGATGGTAGATTGTTATATGAGGACCATAGTGTTCTCTATCCCAAGATAGGAGATGTTCCTTATGGCGATGCCTCTTCCTGAGAGAGGGTCGTGCACAAACTTATATTATACTAAGGACAAGACCTCAAAGGATATATTCATTTCATTAAACTCAATTCCAGTCATTAGAGATTTCGAGGGCATATTTTAGGAGATACTCGGGTTACCACCCAGCTGAGAGATCGAGTTTGTGATTAACCTAGCACTGGGTATGAGACCAATTTCCCAAGAACTATATCGCATGGACCCTGTAAAGATACGTGAGTTGAGAGAGAACATTCAACACCTCCTTTGTTAGGGTTTCATTCAACGGAGTACATGGCCTTGGGGTACACCTGTGTTGTTTGTGAAGAAGAGGAATGGTTCTCTTCGCTCCTGTGTGGATTACAGGGAGCTAAAAAGGGTTATGATACGAATTAAGTATCCATTACCATGGATAGATGATATATTTGATCAGTTGAGAGGGGATGCTTACATCTTAAAAATTGATTTGAGATCGGGTTATCACAAGCTACATATTCGGGACGAGCATGTTCCTAAGATCGCTTTCCAATTGAGGTACATGTCATACGAGTTCAAGGTGATTCCATTTGGGGTCACTCATTCATCAATAGTGTTCATGGAACTCATGAACATAGTATTCAGGGAGTTCTTGGACAATTTCATGATCGTGTTTATATACGACAATATGGTTTACTCTCGTACTGAAGAGGAGAATATGGAGCACATGTGTAGGGTCTTCCAGACACTTCAGGACCATCAGCTGTATGCCAATTCAGGAAGTGTGGATTTTTTCTACAAGAGGTGAAGTTTCTCGAACACATCATATCAGACAGGGGTATTGTAGTGGATCCGAGTAAGGTGTTGACGGTGAGGGAGTGGGGATAACCCATAACACAAACTGAGATTCGTATATTTTTAGGGTTGTCCTTTTATTATCACCGCTTCATTAAGGGATTTTTTAAGATTATGGATCCGTTAAAGAACCTTACTCGCAATGGGGTACTATTTGTGTGGATTGATTACTTGCATTGCCTAGGAGTGGGGAGGAGTACCTGGTCTATACTGATGCATCCTTCCAGGGACTTAAGGGTGCATTGCAACAGGAGGAGAGGGATATAGCTTATGCGTCTTGAAATCTTAAGACCCACGAAAAGAATTACCCCACCCATGATCTTGAGTTTGTAGCTGTGGTATTTACCTAGAGGATACGGTGGAACTATCTATTGGGGGAACATTTCACATTATTCATGGATCATAATTCAGTTCAGTATCTCTTCATATAGAAGGATATGAACATTATGCAAATATGGTGGCTAGAATTTGTGAAGGACTATCAATTTGACATCCAGTACCATCCTAGTAAGGCTAACATGGTGGTAGATGAATTGAATCAACGGCTTATTAGGGAGTTAAAAAAGGTTTGGAAAGCGAAGTGGAAGGAGATTTGATACGCTGATAAGGTCACCATATCATGCATGTCGATTTTATCTATCACTCCCAAGATTGTTATGCGGGTAGTGAAAGCACATGAGGGAAACCAGTTCTGCCAAGACATGGTACATCAGGTATTAGCTGAGGGTGCAGAGTCTTATTTGGTTAGCTCATAGGGTCTTCTATATTTTAATGGGAGGATTTTTATTCTAGAGAATCAGGATCTAAGACATGCAGTTATGACAGAGTCTTATGGTTCGAGGTTTGCGATAGATTTCGGCGGGGATAAGATGTACCAGGATCATAGGAGACAGTAATGGTGGTCGGGGGTGAAGTGAGACATAGTATAGTTTGTATCAAAATGTGTTATATGTCAGTTAGTTAAGGTAGACCACTAGAAACCTTCAGCGATGCTACAACGATTAGAGATTCCCATTTGGAAGTGGGAGAGTACCTTAATTGATTTTATTACATGGCTGGCAACATCACAGAGGGGTCATAATTCCATTTGGGTAATAGTGGATCAATTGACTAAGGTAAACCACTACTTGTTGGTTTGCACCAAATACTAGACGAGTAAGTACGCGTAGCTATTCATTACTGAGGTAGTTAAGCTGCAGGGGGGTTAATATTATGTCCTATAGAGACAAGATCTTTGTGTCTCACTTATGGTAGAGATTCTAGGATGCCATGGGTACAAACTTGTGATTGAGTACTTCTTATCATCCACAAAAAGATGGGAAAATTGAGCGAGTTAATAAGATGTTGGAGGACATGTTGAGGATCTGTATCCTGGATTTCGGCGGAGGTTGGGAGTGATACCTTCCATTAGTAGAGTTTGCATATAATAACTTTTACCAATTTACTATCGGCATGGAACCATTTGAGAAATTGTATAGGAGACCTCGTTGTTATCCCGCTTGTTAGTTAGAGGTGCGGGACAACAAGTTATTGGGACCAGAGATAATACAAGAGACGACTACCAAGATAGAGATAATTTGGGGACGTATTCGGATTGCTCAGGATAGGCAGAAGAGTTATGTTGATGCTGACTTAATGCACATGGAGTTAGAGGTTGGGGACCAGGTGTTGGTTCATGTGTCTCCCATGAAGGGGGTCATGAGGTTCAGCAATAAGGAGAAGTTAGCGCCGAGGTATGTGGGGCCTTTCCCTATCATAAAGAGAGTGGGATCGGCTGAATATAGATTGGGATTACCGAAACATCTTCAATGAAAACACGATGTATTCCATGTAGTGTCGCTGAAGAAGTACATTATAAGAGAGAGAGCTTTCTAGCACGCTCCACTCGAGGAGATTGATTTGTTACCAGACGACTCGTATGAGGAGAGACCCGTGGCTTTTCTAGATCATAGTGAACTTAAACTGCGGTCTAAGGTGTGCCACTAGGCAGAGTTCAGTGGGGACACCACAATGTGGATGAGTTTAGTTGGGAGAGGGAGCATGATAAGAGAGAGCAGTATACAGAGTTTTTTACCACATGTATGGCCTAATTCCGGGGATAAATTCTTTTGCAAGGGGGGAAGTATGTAATACCCCGCATTTCTGCGTATCTGAATTTAATTTATTATGTAATTAATTAACTTTATTTTAAATTACGCAAGAGAAGTAATTTAATTTAATTGAGTAATAATATGTTTATTAAATATTAATCGAGAGTGAGATAATAATTAATATTATGAATTTAGTTTTCTATGTGCATAGTAAATAACGTATGAAGATTATTACATGTAATAGTAAGTGATATTAGCGGAATTGGAATTATCTCAATCGGGAGTCGCGTGTAGACTAAGTTGAGGTAGATATGGGAAGTATATTTGGAGTGACTCGGATGATAATTTCGAGGTCACAAATGATTCCAAAATGGTCGTGAGTCAATTTTAGACCAAATCGGCATTTATTTAGGGTGTCTTAGTCATTTGAAATGTTAGGGTTAACACACCCACGAAATTGTAAGTCTTATATATTATAATAAGAGGGTGAGGTTAGGGTTAGGAGATTTAAAACCTAAGAGAGTCCATTAGAGAAAAAAAAGGAGAGAGTTCTCAGAGGTTTTGAAGAAATTCATGAAGCTTTCATTTTGATCTTACAGCTGTAGAGGGAGATTAAAGGTAATCCGGATATTAGGGATAATTCCTTAACAGGCAAAAGTGTTTGAGATTACGTAAGCGTGGCAACTCAAGCGCGGTAACTCAGCGACGCAGCTTGGCGTGGCAAGTCATACTTTAGCTTGTTGTATTAGTCACATTGTATTTCTGTTTATGTTGATTTTAAGCTATAACGGTTGTAATGTCGTATCGAGATTAATAATGAGTTTGTGTGAGGTCAAACGGTACTTGCGAGAGACCAGGCTTGGCAGGGTCTGGGAGAGCTTTCATGCTCTATCGAATGACCTCATCGTGGTAACTTTAGAGGGACCTGGTTTGGAGGATTGAGAAGTGAGGCACCGTTGGGACTTGTCCTGACCATCTTAGATACACCTGGTAAAACACCGAGAGACCCTGACCATGGAACCTCGGATGGAGCAACCTTGAGTTCCATAAGGCATTGAGTTGTGAACCAGGCAACCCTCTACTTAATGTCACATCTACTGTAGGTGATGTCACTAGCCACCTAAATAATGTCAAGCCTGCACTTGAGTAAACCACCATTGTATTTGGGTCTATCAAGCAGTTGGTGAGCTACCTCTGCGACAATAGTCCCTTGACATAGTGGTTAGGCAAAAAGGCATGTGTTGGCATTTAATGTTTATGACGTGGAGAAAACTAGTGCATCAGGCATTGAATGTTGTGACATAAAGTATGAAGGATGTCTTTCATAGTCTTAAATGATTGAGTTGCCTCAAGGATGGTGTGGGCGGCTATTTAAGGACCCCAACCACCTTTGAGGAGGGGATGATCCTTTGAGATTTTAGAAATTATTACTAGAGTGAATATACATTCAGAGAGAGCTATTATAAACCATAGAGGTTTACTCACTCACCATTGTCATTTATTACGAAGCTTTTAATACTTGACAGAGATTCTTGAGGGTGTTTGGTGTGTTTATACCTGCGTACCGAGGTGTATCTAGGGTGCTTTCTTCTCTCTCCCTCTAGCCAAGTTACTTCTAATTTCCACTACCACTTTTAAGTTATACACTAAAGCTTTTGTGAGTTTAAACTTAGTTTATCTTCATTCAGTTTGTGTTTGCATGCCATATCATTAATCCAAAGCTTTGGCCAATTAGCTTATCATTTCCATACTCAAACAGGGGTTACGCCTCCATCTATAATATGAAGTACCCTCTTACAACACCACAAATAACTTGGGAGTGAGAATTGGAAGAGTCGATCATCAATCCATCATCTCAACCAAGAAATCGAAACCTACTGATCAAAGGCAAGTGTTTATTTCCAAATATTTTGAAGTTATAATACCTATGTTGTTAGGGTTTCAAACTAGTTTGATGAAATTGATAATTCTTGGAAGAAAAGAATGATTTAAATGCATGTTGGTAAGAAGTTCATGTAGAAGGATTTTTGTTATCTAAAGATGCTAATAAATTAGATATTTTATGTTATTATCGACGAATTTTATCTGGGTTTATGTAGAATATTAATGGAGAATAATGAAAACCTAGGGTTCTTGAGCATTAGATGATTAAATACCTTCTTGAATGGAAATTCTAAGATTTTCATGTTTTGTTAACGTTGGAAATCATCGCAATGCATGTAGAAATAATTAGGAGTAATTGGTTTCAAATTTGTTGAAGAAATATGTAAGTTATGTGAGTGTTAATGGTAAAAAATGCAGTTACGTAATGAAGAAGACGAATCTGTAGAGAGGCAAACCAGTTCGATTCAGAGGTGAACCAGTTCGGTTCCCGGAAAAATGTAAAATTTCTCTTTTTAATCTTGAATTTCAAAATTGTTGTCAAGAAAACTTTAGAACATCGTTAGAATATAACAAGGGATTTATTATATTACAGTAAGACTTAATAGTGTTATGGGATTAACTCTTATCGAGAGAATTAAGACGATGATTAAACTATATTAACGATAATGTAAGTAATTTGAGAGAATGAGAATACAGAAAATCATGAGTGATCTTATTGTGTAGACCAGTAGGGTAAGGAACACGTGGGTACTGAAATAGGATAAGGTGTAACTAGGGGCCTTAGAATAAATAATAATACTTAATTCAATGTGATAGTGAGAATAATGGTAAATTGAAAGTACGTTGAGTACTCAAGTGATATATACTACGTACGGATGATAATAATGAGGCTGTGTGAATATAGGCTGAATATATATAGAGGTTGTGTGTGCACCTATTATATGATTGATCGTATACGTTACTATACCTACGCTACCTATTATCACGGAGGTTCCTGTGAAGTGGGCGATCCCACCTTACTGATTCCAGGGAGGTCTATATATGTGCCCTAGGACATAGAACTTAGGGTGGCTCACTATATGTCATGTATTAGTGTGTCTGGCAGGTCGTTTGGGTACGTTAGGTATGTGAGTAGCCCAAAGGCTTAGAACTATGTCCACCTCCACTACTTGTTATCTGATTTTGGGTTTGACGAGATGTGCCGAACCATTTGTCCCTATTTAGTACGAGACGTACATTGACTGATAGTAGAGTATTCCCCTATTTCACGGTGGTCCTTTTAAGAAACGCCGTAATGATATGTATTAGCGATATAAATATATATGTTCCAATGTGAATATTCTAATTATGTGTGATAGTAGAAAGTTAGATAGTGTATATATAAAGATTGAATTAATTAGTGAAACTTAATTAATTGAATAATGAGATGATAAGTGAAATGTTAATTTCAACTATTATAACGTATGAGAAACGTTAACTATTAGGTAAAGTACTATATGGGCGGTACGGGAAGAGAGACATGTTCACTTTGAGAAACACTTAAGTCTAGTTATCTTGAGGATATTATCTTGGTGGATAAGTAGAGATGCTAGGCATTCACAATAGTTGAGAGGTGAGGTGACTCAAAAGAGTGTATGTAAACCTAATATTTTCAAACTATTTTGGGTGCTAACCCTTGCTATAAAATCTTTTCAAAACCTTTTAGGTGCCCACATATAGGGACGCCAGACTTGATGATTCAGTACTGAGACCTATAGCTGCAGTGTTGTGGAGGCTTGCAGGGTTTTAATTAGATGCATCATTCCTTCATTCCTAATACAAGACCTCTCTGTAGTATTTCAGTATTTCATTTGGGCGTGTTGCCATAGTTAGACTTTAATTATTCAGTATTTTAATTTTAGACTTGTAGTCAGATTTTCATATCAATTTGATTCATTATTTGGTTGGGGATTTTTACCCGATGTTTTATTGACAAGAGTTTATTGATCTATATACTTGAGATGTCTTAGAATCTAATATTGTGTGAATGTTGTAATTCATTTTTTCGCATATTATTAATTATTTGTTTAATGTATGATAAAATTTGGCACCAGCTTAATTCACTAATAGCTGAGCATTAATTAATTTTGTTCTCGATAGTGATACTATTGAAGAACCATTTTGTAAATCCTGTTTTAATTTAATAAAGGCCTAATCACCTGGTATTTATTTAGGGGGTGTCACATTCTAATCTTCACCCAAACACCTAATATTATTTTTAAATCAATCCCAACCATAGAAATGCAAATTTTTACATATATATCATTCCGATAAGATCTAATTTATGATGTTCTTAATTTATGTCAACAATTGTTCGTAGTTTCAAACCCCAATCCAAGATTTCATCTTTTATTGTTTAACTCATTCAAGAATTCATCGTAATCATTATATTAACATCAGGTCTAACATGTAATCCTAATAAAAGTTATTGTCAATGATTTCATTAGTCAATGCCTCATTTTTTACATGTTCCTCCAACCTAAAATTTGTGGTTCTATACTAAATTTCTACATGAATTAACAAGTTAAATACGTGCCTTATGATTGGAAAAATTCTGAGATTCTCTCCTTAAGTTCTTTTTTTCGCAACATTCTTGAGCCCGAAACAATTCGATCTCCCACCTGGATCACTTTCTCTTCAAATTTCTCCCTTTTCTTCTTCTCTTTTCTCTCCTCTCTCAATGACCTAGCCTCTTAAATGGCTGGATAGTTGCCCACTCTATCCACCATAACAAATTATAATCCTAAACACTCTGAATGCTAAAATTAACTCCATCCGTATGTATAAAATGATCTGAATACTATTTTTTGGTCCCGTTGAAAAACTATTACTAAAGTCGTTTAATACAATATTAAACTATTTAAATAACTCCAAACTATTTTTTGAAGAAACTCTTTTCTAGAAATCAAATCAGTTTAATCACAAGATGTGTTTAAAAATATGCAGGAGATCTGTTCAAGATTTGTTAACAAGTTTTGAAAAACAAAACTAAAATAGTTTTAAATTAGCACACTAAACAGAAAGGGATGAGGAGATGTAGAAATATTAATTGTAACACCCCTCTTAATTAAATACCGAGTGGCCAGTCCCATACCAAATTGAAATAGAAGATACAGTTGGCTCATTCTTAGCATCACTATCGCAAAAATTTACAGCTCACCCAATACCCAATTAAGCTGGTGTTAAAAAAAACTTTCCAAATTTTAATTACAATGAAATCCATTTTTAATAACACAACACATATTAGTCTACAACACAAATAACCAAACAGATAACACAAAAGAATTTAAATTCCATTGGAATAAACATTCCCAAATAATTATCCAATACAGTAATACCAACAATAGTAAATGTATTAATATGACACAAATACAAGAGTATATGACTCAGATAGAAAATAGGTAATTGAGTTCCTTTGGGTGACATGCCCTAACCAAAAGAATATTGTGAATCAAATGAAGATAGGCGTCTAAGAAATACTCCATAGGTCCATAGCTCGTCATAATCCACTAAGGTTGGCATCCCTCCTGCTGGACACCTGATATAGAAGGTACAATAGAAACGAGAATATGCAAGGAAACGGGTCAGAGCCAAATTGTGAAAATGATTTTGAAAACAGCAAGTATTTAACAAGTGCAATAAAGCATTTATTATGTACATGTTAGCATCCATACTCTCACTTGCTATTCTCAACTCTCAACTAGAGTGCACACTTAACGTTTCCTATTAACCTCCTAGTTAATGGCTCCTCTTCACTAGTTCCCATAATATGATTCCATCCCATATCATAACCCCGTATGTCCCATACCATACGTCATATAATTATTCATATTCGTTTCCCATTAACATGATTCGATTATCATTAATATGAATTAAGCTTTTCAATAAATATTCATTAACTTATTTCAATTCTTTTAAGCTCTTCAAATCTATAAGAATAACTATTCATTAACATAGTTCAATTCTTTTCTCAATTCACCGTTATTTACAATTATCACACAGTAGATGATTTAACCACTATATACACATACATTTAATTCATCATTATATAAATATATACGTATATAATACGGCACCCCAAGTCATAGCTGCGGTGCAATGCATTACTCTTCTATCATGTCCCAATATCGTTTGTCGCCGAATAGGGGACTAAAGGTTCGGTAAGGATTCCTCGAACCACAAACATCAACATACAAATTGGAGGCGAACATAGTTCTCGTATCCATGGGTAGCACACATACCTACGTACCCACAGTCAACAAACTTATCAACTCCCCTATAAGTCTTTCATAGACCTATGTTCTTGAGCGACAAATCAAAGATCCCATGGATTCATCAGGATATGACTGCCCTCAAGTGCAAACCTCCCATCGATAGCAAGTAGGCTAGGTATGTCATACACATAAATCAACAATCAATCAAATAGGCATTATCATCTACCTATAATATAATATCAACAAGGTAATCCTGCTACCCTAAGATATTTCCCGTACGTAGCATTATATCTCGTTAAATCCTACGTATTATATTATTATAACTTTACTTCTTAATTTAATTATCCCCGAGCCTCACTCATTACTCAAGGTTCAAATAGGTTTTTACTCAACATTTAATTCAGTAAGAAATCACTAATATCCTACTGGTCCATATCATCTTATATCCCGAATTACCATGAATTAACTCTCCTTTAATTAGGGTTATAACCGATTGTTTCAAATCTCTTGTAAACACATCTTCTATCAACTAGGATTGAACACCATCATCACATGTCTCATAGTTTATAGTGTTTCATTCACACTATACGACTTATCAACAAAACTAACATCCTCGCATCCTATAACATCTCTCCACTCCGGACGTCGTTAAGGTTCATGCGCGGAACATCTCGCAAAGGGAAATCCAAATAAGGAACCCCCCCAATACACTACTACTTAACTTTGTCGGTCGTGGAGGTCCTTCAACTTCAAATACGCAACCGGGATAACCTCATCCCCTCTTTCAACCAAATGTGGTCTGAACTCCCATCTCTATCCAGGAGCCATATCACTAAGCGCTTATACTACACTCAGTCCTTGCGTAATCAATAATGAGCTTAAACTCAGTCCTTGATGTTCAAATTGTAACCCTAAGGCTACCCAGGTGTTATATTAAATATCCCATACTGGACCTATCCTTAATCCTCATGAATACCAATTAAAATCCAACACATGAATCTAGCAACCGAAATTTCTTTTAATTTAATTATCATCATTCTTAATCAATTAAATCCCAATCAAATTAATTTGATTCTTATCTAGGGCTTACTGATCTTCCTTAAGTCCCATAATATCCATTTAATAATCATCAAAGATATACAAAAGGTTCCTGATAAGAAAAAGCATTAAAAAGGAACAACTTTAGCAATTCTGAGGAGGTCGATCGCTCGAAGGTAGGGAGTCGATCGATCGATCGCCCAGGTATCAGCCCAGTTTTTCTGCATTTCTTCTACTACGGGTTTCATAGTTTTTTGATCATTAAAACCTTCATATTAACAACCCAAATGACTTATAATCCTTACTACATGATATATCAACATATATAAATGATTTCTAATGATCTAAACATCCTAGAATAATCAAGAGATTGAATTAAAAGCATGTTTTTATCGTCTTTTTCCAGAAAATTATCAACATAATATCTTCAAGAACACATGAATGATTTTCAGAATTTCTTCAACAGATTTATGATTATTATGTGGATTACTAACTACCTACAACATGAGTTTGATTCCTATATATGTTCATATTTCTAGAAATCAATTACAACTCCATCTTTATCTTCCAAACACAAAAAATCATCTCTTTTTATGACTATTCTAACATGGACAATATACAAATTTAAAGTGAAAATATCAAAAACTTGCCTCTAATGAAGGTCTGATCCTTTGGGGTGGTGTATCACAGGTGGTTCTCCCTTCTTCGGCCAACTTCCGGTGCTGGTGACCTTTTGTCTTTGTTCTTCTCCTTCCCATGTAAACTTTTCTCTCCAAAGCAGCCTTTAACTCCTTCTCACAAGGTGACCTCTCAAGTTTTCGGTAGAAGAGATGAATGAACCCAAGTTCAACTAATCTCCAAATACTTATCATAGAACAAAATCCAAAATCACTATTCACCCCTTGTAAAAATGACCAAAATGCCCTTTTGGGTTGTCTTTTCATTTTCAAATGACCCGAGACCCAAAACCAACATCCAAATAGACTTTTCTGACTATTCCAACCCTTTTAGACGCAACGACGCAGTCGAAATGACTATAAGGTAGATAGAAAATAAAATTCCTTTTTAATTTAACAAATTAGTCCCGACACGTCCTATAACGCGTCCGACTAAAAATTCAAATTACTAAATTAACAACTGACAGCAATATCAATAGCATCACATTCATATATTACCTAAATATCTTTAAGTAATATTCAGAATCATCCATTTTAATATCCACAATTTGCATAAAACCCAAATGAATTAATTAATAATAAAATCAAATTAATCCATAAATTTATAATATAACCCATTTTAAAAGTCATTAAAATCACGGGGTATTACATTAATGACAAGATATTTTTAACGTTGTAAAACCTCAACCAACTGAGGAAACATCCACGACTCCCTCTACGGAGTAAAAATAAAAATCCACTAAAACAAATATAACAGTTACAAACTATATAACACGCATGCACACAAATCAGACCTATACAAGTTTAGGAATGTACCCACTGGTGTCCTTATAACTTTTTTGCAGTTCTGATTGTTGATGTTGTTCTCCCAGTTTGCTAAATTCACTTTGTTTCGGTCTTTACGTCGACTCTTGTATCAAGATCATATTACCAACACTTTCAATGTTGTAGTGTTTAAGTGTTTGTGATGGTGGTCTAACACATGCGTGCACACACTCACGGTTGTTTTTACAAACAGTCCTAGCAAATTACAAAACAGATATATATGCTGTGATTTTCAGTTTCTCTCTTCTTAGGATACTTAGAACCTTACTGAACCTTTAAGATTAACTGAGAATCCACGACTATATTTCTCAGAAGAAGTATCAAGATCTTAACAAATCTCAGGTTTTTGAAAATATTTTTGAGACTGAAAACCACCAAGTTCGATTCCGACTAGGTCAAAGATCTTGTTTCAAAAGAACTAGAAACATAAAATTTTATTGTTGATTTTGAGTATGAAAACATTTACATAAAAAAAATCAACCATAAATTTCTCAAGATGAGAAACAATAAATGCAGATCTATGTGAAATGTGACATAAACTGTTCAGATCTATGATTTCTATGAATAAGAAACACATATTGGAACTTAATGTTTAAGTTGAAAACAAGATCTTAAAACAAAGAGGTTACAGCATGAAACAACTTAACAAACCAACTCTCAAACTTTCAAACATTCAAGGTTGTGTTTGGTATATAATTAGTTTTGAAGACATTAGGGTTTGAAAGGTGTTTTGGACGATTTAGGGTTAGGGTTTCTAACTCTCTCTCTCTTTCTGGTTTCTCTCTCTTTTCGCTCTTCTCTCTACTCTCTTCTCTCTCTAGAAATGACGAAGTGGTAAAAGCTTTAAATGGATGAGAGTAAGGCTCCTTATATAGGGGTCTGAGAAGGTTCAAGAATGAGGTTAAAAATCAAGGGCCACGATTTAGTTTTAGCTGTTGACTTTCATCCAACGATATAAGAGAAGCGGTGGATTAAAACGCTTTTGATTGGATTAAGAGAGGTTCACAGGGATTAAGCCAAAACGCATGCAGATCGTTGATTAAAACAATCCAAGGGCAGGAAATGAGTAAGGCTTATGTCTCTCAGAAGAAACATAGAACGGACCGATATCGGGCTGACATGTGTAAGGCTGATATTAAGGCTGAAACACGTGTTTTGAAAATAATTACACAAACACCTTTAAGTCTCTAGCGCTTTCGATTTCTACCCTAGTGAACTTCTAGAAATAAAATCACCAATTCAAAATTGCAGATTGACCCCAAAACTTTTAAAACCAATTTTAAGTTAAACAAATTATTTTAAAAATCATTAAAAATTCCCAAAAACTGATTAAAATTCAAATTAAGGGAAATTAATAAATTCAATACACATATAACCAATTATATTCAATATGCAATATATGACTTCAATAATAATGTGTGTGAGTGTTGGTAAATATACCTTAGATCAAGAGGAATAAAATGAAGAGAAGGTTAGAGGCTCTTTGGTTTCTAGGATGGGACTTAATTTTTTTCTATTTCAAAACTAGATGAACGCTTATACAATATATACTCAAGTGAGACAAGAGTATAAGGTTCTTCAATCTCCTCCTTTGGAAATATGAGACAAAATCTCCTTTGAGTCAACTTGGACTCGTAGGGAAACAAAAAGAAAAGGAAAAACCTATTCCTATACAAAAATTCTATCTACTCATTTCCTATAACAGAAAATTACATAACTCAACTAAATACAATTCAATACCCTATTACAACTTTGAACATAACAGAGAATAACTGTACAAAATCCTACAAATAATCATTAAGATCAAGCTCTTAAGATTATGTACAACAAAAATGAATTCTTATAAGACTCAAATTTCTCCCCCATTTTATCTTGAATGGACAAAGGGAAAAATTAGGTAAATCCAAGAGTTTATTCAGCACAAACCATTCCAATTGATTTACGCAAGGAAATAAACCTATTATAATCCAAAGGTTTGGTAAACATATCTGTGAGTTGCAAATCAGTAGGAAAATAATTGATTTTTAATTCTTTAGTTTCAACTAATTTGCGGATAAAGTGATGTCTTATTTTTATGTGTTTTGTTCGCGAGTGTGGAACATGATTTTTAGAGATGTTAATCGCGCTTTGATTATCACAATAGATATGTAAGTTTCCTCTTTAATACCATAATCACTTAGCATTTGCTTAAGCCAATGTAATTGAGCACAGCAACTGCCAGCGGCTATGTATTTAGATTCAGTAGTGGATAAAGAAGTGCAGTTTTGTTTCTTACTACTCCAACCTACCAAATTATTACCAATATAATAACATGCGGTTGATGTGCTCTTGCTATCGTTACTACACCCTGCCCAATCAGCATCGGTGTATCATTGATGTACCATAATCCTAAATTCAGAGTGCCTTTAATGTATTTTATAATTCTTTTAACACAAGTTAAATTGCTCTCCTTAGGATTATTTTGATAAAGGGGGAACACACAAACAACATACATAATATCTGGACACGAGGTAGTAAGATATAGTAAGGTTCCAATCAAACTACGATAAACGGTGGGATCTACGTATTTCCCTGTTTCATCCTTAGACTGTTTACAGTAGTACTCATGGGAGTTTTAGCATCTTTCTCACTCTTAAGGCCGAATTTTTTAATAATCTCTAATGCGTATTTTGATTGCGAGACAAATAATCCTTCTGAATTTTGTTTGGCTTGAAGACCTAAGAAAAATTACAACTCCCCCATAAGAGACATTTGAAATTCTTTATGCATATTTTCAGAAAAGGATTTAACCTCATTAGGGATGTTGGATCCAAAGATAATATTGTCAACATATTCTTCAGCTATATTGATATGTTTGTCAAAATGTTTGACAAAAAGGGTTTTATCATTTTCGCCTCTCTTAAAACTTTTATCTAAGAGAAAGTAGGAAAGACGCTCATACCAGGCTCTTGGCTCTTGTTTTAGGCCATACAAAGCCTTCTTAAGACTAAAGACATGATTTGGATATTTAGGGTCAATGAACCCTTTCGATTGTTCTACATAGGTCTCCTCAGTCAATATTCCATTAAGGAAGGAAGATTTGATATCCATTTGGTAAAGTGTAAAATGTAAGTATCAAGCTATGGCAAAGAGAAGACGAACAGATTCTAATCGAGTAACAGGAGCAAAAGCCTCGTTAAAAGCTATTCCCTATATGTGAGACTATCCTTGAGCTACTAATCTGGTTTTATTTCTAATGACTATCCCATTTTCATCAGATTTATTTTTAAATATCCAACATGTGCCAATAACCTTTTTGTGATCAAGCCTGGGTACAAGAAACCAAACATCATGAATGACAAATTGAAGAAGTTCTTCCTTCATTGCAGAAATCTAATGAGGATCATTCAATGCTTCATTAACATTCTTTGGTTCCACAAGGGAAACAAAACATGAATAATGAGTATAGTTTCTTAATTGAGATCTTGTATGGGCAGGTTCACTAGGGTTACCAACAACGTTATCTATGGGATGGTCTTTAGCAACCCAATTAGGTACTTCAGGTGTCTTAATTGGTAAAGAATCATCTATTTATGGAGAGTCATTTTCTAAAATATTTTCAGACTCTACCATAATAGTTGGTTCTCCAGTCTTACTCTCTATAGGAGTGTCACTTACAATTACATTTATGGATTCCATTATGGTCTTAGTGCAAACGTTATAAACGTGGTAGGCTCTACTGTTAGGAGAGTATCCTAGAGAGATGGCTTTATCTCCTCCAGTCTCAAATTTGGATAAGTGTTCTCTGTCTTTGCAAACATAACACGTATAACCAAAGGTTCTAAGGTACTTAAGATTGGGCTTCTTCCCATACCAAAGTTTGTAAGGACTTTGTTTAGAATTCTTTCTAAGATAGACCCTATTAATAATGTGACACGCAGTACGAATGGCTTCTACCCAAAAACACTTAGGTAAAGTCTTAGCATGAATCATAACAAGTGTCATCTCTTGAAGGGTACGATTCTTTCTCTCAGCTACACCATTCTGTTGAGGAGTTTAGGAGCACTAAATTCATGTTTATAACCATTATAGTCACAATACTCTATAACACATGTATCTAAGAACTCTCCACCTCTATCACTACGAATCCTATTTACCTGAGAGTCTTTCTTATTTTTAATTCGAAGTAAAATCTTCAAAAAGGTTTGGAATGTGTCAGACTTTTGTTTTATGAAAGCTACCCAAGTAAATCTGGTAAAGTCATCAACCATAACTAGAATGTAACTGTGTCCACAGAGACTAACAGTTCGAGAAGGACCCATAAGGTCCATATGGATGAGCTCCAAAGGTTTAGAGGTAAGAATATCTTTGACTTTCTTATGAGGAGACTTAACAATTTTTCCTTATTGACAAGAACCACAGACAATGTTACAAATAGGTTCGATCTTAGGAATCCCTCTAACTATTTCTTGAGATGACAGCCTAGTAAGATTTTTGTAATTTATGTGACCCATACGATTGTGCCATATCTCATTGTCATCCATTCTAGCAATGTTACATACCTCATCACTATTTTGAACAGTATAACAATTGTCCGGAGCCCTGAGTCCGGTAATAATGCACTCACCTTTTTCATTTAAAATTTTACAATTATTCTTTGAAAAGGTGAGAGTATAATTTGAGTCACAAAATTGCGAGATACTAAGTAGGTTTGCCTTAAGACCTTTTACTATACTACACCAAAAATAGAAAACAGGAACGGTTTAAAACAGTGCCAGACGCAATTTGGCACGGTTCCAAATCGTACCAGAATCAGGGGTGCCAGATTTTCTGGCTCGGTTTAAAACCGTGCCAGATTTCCCAAACTGGCACGCTTTTGGCACGCTTTTAAACTGGCCCATTTTTTTATCTGGCACGCTTTTGACACGCTTTTAAACCATGCTAGATGTTAAATCTGGCACGCTTTTGGCACATGTCGAAACTGTGCCAAATTGTCTATTTTCTGGCACGGTTATTAAGCGTGCCAGCTTGTTTTATAAGCATTCTCATTTTTATAATTTGGCACGGTTTTGGCATGGTTTAAAACCGTGCCATATTTTTCAATTAATAAAAAAAATAATAATAGGAAACAAATCTGGAAAATCTGCAAATTCCAAATCTGATAGGATAAATATTTATTATTTGCAAAAAAAAAATCAAGAAAATTCACAAATTATGAATATCGCATGTTATTGATAAACTAATGTGCATACAGACTTCAAAAAATTATAAGACCTAATAGTTACTAGATCAAAAACAAATTTGGGCAGAGTTTCCTGATATTTTTTTAGCATTCCAAAACTTGCTAACATAAAATCTGCCCATATAAAGCCCGCACGGCCATAAAAGTAGACAATAAAACTACTACATCCAGTACGACAATAAAAGTAAACAATAAAACTACTAAAGCCTGCTCGGCCATAACACAAAAAATATAATCCTGAATATTAACGACACTAAATAAATAATCCCCTTGTTGTAAATCATTGACTTGTTCGTCCGTTCTAAGTGGATAAAAGCTAGAGATCAAATGTCATCTTACAAAAAAAATAAGACACAAAAAAGATACGATATTAGTAACCAAGTAATTTTAAAAAAAAATTGTATTCAAGAAGAAAAATTGCATATACGAGTCGCAATTATTATTATATTCTCAGCGGCCTGTTTGAGGGTTGGTTTTAGTTTTCACCCTTTAACGACCTGTTTTTAAGTTTAAGTGTTGATTTTTGAAAATTATTGTCATATTCTCAAACCGGGAGATCCGAGACTACACGGTTGGTTCGTACAAGTTACATTGGTCCCGTGCGAGGTGTTCATACCTCTTACGGGTCCGTTTGGGGGCTGATTTGGGTTTTCACCCTTTAACGGCTTGTTTTTAAGTCTAAGTGTGATTTTTGCAAATTATCGTCATATTCTTAAATCGGGAGACCCGGGACAACGCGGTCAGTTCCTACAAGTTACACTAGTGCCGTGCGAGGTGTTCGTGCCTCCTACGGGATAGTTTGGGGGTTGGTTTGGATTTTCACCCTCTAACGGCTTGTTTTTAAGTTTAAGTGTTGATTTTTATTCACAAACTGGGAGACTCGAGACTACGCGGTCAGTTCTTACAAGTTACATTGGTCCCGTGCGAGGTGTTCGTGCCTCCTACCGGGTCGTTTGGGGGCTGGTTTGGGTTTTCACCCTTTAACGTCTTGTTTTTAAGTTTAAGTGTTAATTTTTGCAAATTATCGTCATATTCTCAAACCGAGAGACCCGGGACTACGCGGTCAGTTCCTACAAGTTACGCTGGTCCCGTGCGAGGTGTTCGTGCCTCTTACGGGGTCGTTTGAGGGCTGGTTTGGGTTTTCACCCTTTAACGGCTTATTTTTAAGTTTAAGTGTTGATTTTTATTCACAAACTGGGAGACTCGGGACTACGCGATCAGTTCTTACAAGTTACATTGGTCCCGTGCGAGGTGTTCGTGCCTCCTACCGGGTCGTTTGGGGGTTGGTTTGGGTTTTCACCCTTTAACGGCTTGTTTTTAAGTTTAAGTGTTAATTTTTGCAAATTATCGTCATATTCTCAAACCGAGAGACCCGGGACTACGCGGTCAGTTCCGACAAGTTACGCTGATCCCGTGCGAGGTGTCCGTGCCTCTTACGGGGTCGTTTGAAGGTTGGTTTGGGTTTTCACCCTTTAACGGCTTATTTTTAAATTTAAGTGTTGATTTTTTTCAAATTATCGTCATATTCTCAAAACGGGAGACCTGGGACTATGCGTTCAGTTCCTACAAGTTACATTGGTGTCGTGTGAGGTGTTCGTGCCTCTTACGGGGTCTTTTGGAGGCTAGTTTGGGTTTTCATCCTTTAACGACTTTTTTTTAAGTCTAAATGTGATTTTTAAAAATTATCATCATATTCTCAAACCAGGAGACCCGAGACTACGCGGTTAGTTCCTACAAGTTACATTGGTCCCGTGCGAGGTGTTCCTGCCTCCTACGAGGTCGTTTGGGGGCTGGTTTTGATTTTCACCCTTTAACGGCTTGTTTTTAAGTTTAAGTGTTGATTTGTATTCTCAAACCGGGAGACACGGAACTACGTGCTCAGTTCCTACAAGTTACATTGGTCCCGTGCGAGGTGTTCGTGCTTCCTACAAGGTTGTTTGGGGGTTGGTTTGGGTTTTCACCCTTTAATGACTTGTTTTTATGTTTAAGTGTTAATTTTTGCAAATTATCATCACATTCTCAAACCGAGAGACTCGGGACTACGCAGTCAGTTCCTACAAGTTACATTGGTCCCGTGCGAGGTGTTCGTGCCTCTTACGGGGTCGTTTGGGAGCTGGTTTGGTTTTTCACCCTTTAACGGCTTGTTTTTAAGTTTAAGTGTTGATTTTTATAAATTATCGTCCTATTCTCAAATTGAGAGACCCGGGACTACGCGGTCAGTTCCTACAAATTACATTGGTCCCGTGCGAGGTGTTCGTGCCTCTTACGGGGTCATTTGGAGGCTAGTTTGGGTTTTCACCCTTTAACGGCTTGTTTTTAAGTTTAAGTGTTGATTTTTGCAAATTATCGTCATATTCTCAAACCGGGAGACCCGGGACTACGCGGTTTGTTCCTACAAGTTACATTGGTCCCGTGCGAGGTGTTCGTGCCTCTTACGGGGTCGTTTAGAGGCTAGTTTGGGTTTTCACCCTTTAACGGCTTGTTTTTAAGTCTAAGTGTGATTTTTGCAAATTACCGTCATATTCTCAAATCGGGAGACCCGGGACTAAGCGGTCAGTTCCTACAAGTTACATTGGTCCCATAGGAGGTGTTCGTGCCTCCTACGGGGTCGTTTGAGGGCTAGTTTGGGTTTTCACCCTCTAACGGCTTGTTTTTAAGTTTAAATGTTGATTTTTATTCTCAAACCGGGAGACCTGAGACTACGCGGTCAGTTCCTACAAGTTACATTGATCGCGTGCGAGGTGTTCGTGCCTCTTATGAGTCCTTTTGGGGGCTGATTTAGGTTTTCACCCTTTAACGGCCTGTTTTTAAGTTTAAGTGTTGATTTTTGTAAATTATCATCATATTCTCAAACGGGGAGACTCGGGACTACGCGGTCAGTTCTTATAAGTTACATTGGTCCCCTGTGAGGTGTTTGTGCCTCCTACGGGGGCGTTTGGTGGTTGGTTTAGGTTTTCACCCTTTAACGGGCTGTTTTTAAGTCTAAATGTGATTTTTGCAAATTATCGTCGTATTCTCAATCGGGATATCCGGGACTACGCGGTCAGTTCCTACAAGTTACATTGGTCCCGCGCGAGGTTTTCATGACTCTTACGGTGTCGTTTGGGGGCTGGTTTGGGTTTTCACCCTTTAACGGCTTATTTTTAAGTTTTAAGTGTTCATTTTGGAAAATTATCATCATATTCTCAAACCGAGAGACTCAGGACTACGCGGTCAGTTCCTACAAGTTACATTGGTCCCGTGCGAGGTGTTCGTGCTTCTTACGGGGTCGTTTGGGGGCTGGTTTTGGTTTTTAACGGCTTATTTTTAAGTCTAAGTGTGATTTTTGAAAATTATCATCATATCCTCAAACTGCGAGACCCGAGACTACGCGATCAGTTCGTACGAGTTACATTGGTCCCGTGCGAGGTGTTCGTGCCTCATACGGGGTCGTTTGGGGGCTGGTTTCGTTTTTCACCCTCTAACGGCTTGTTTTTAAGTTTAAGTGTTTATTTTTATTCGCAAAACGGAAGACCTGAGACCACGTGGTCAGTTACTACAAGTTATATTTGTCCCGCGCGAGGTCTTCGTGCCTCCTACGGGGTCGTTTGGTACTGGTTTGGATTTTCACCCTTTAATGGCTTGTTTTTAAGTTTAAGTGTTGATTTTTGCAAATTATCGTCATATTCTCACACCGGGAGACTTGGGACTATGCGGTCAGTTCCTACAAGTTACATTGGTCCCGTGCGAGGAGTTCGTGCTTCCCACGGGGTCGTTTGGGTGCTGGTTTGGGTTTTCACCCTTTAACGGCTTGTTTCTAAGTTTAAGTGTTGATTTTTGCAAATTATCGTTATATTCTCAAATCGGGAGACCCGGGACTACGCGGTCAGTTCCTACAAGTTACATTGGTCTCGTGCGAGGTGTTCTTGCCTCTTACGCGTTCGTTTGGGGACTGGTTTGGGTTTCCACCCTCTAATGGCTTGTTTTTAAGTTTAAGTGTTATTTTACAAATTATCATTGTATTCTCAAACTGGGAGACCCGGGACTACGCGATCAGTTCCTACAACTTGGTTTAGGTTTTCACCCTTTAACGGCCTGTTTTTAAGTCTAAGTGTTATTTTTGTAAATTTTCGTCGTATTCGCAAATCGGAAGACTCGAGACTACGCGGTCAGTTCCTACAAGTTATATTTGTCCCGCGCGAGGTGTTCGTGCCTCCTACAAGTTATTTTTGCAAATTATCACCGTTTTTGCCTTTGTTATTATTTCGAGAAGTCTGCTTCTCTTCTTGTGTGAACTCCCTTAATGCTTTCCTAACCCTCTCAATACTTCCTTCAGTGGCTCGTTTAGTAGGATAAGTGTATCCTTTTTCAACAATATCCCAGACATCGTCTCCCAAGGTTCCTTGTATGAAAGCAACCATTCTTACATTCCAGTAAGCAAGGTTGTTTCTGATAACGTTGCTTTTTGTATGTCGTTGTTGAAAGCCAAGTTAGTCAAAACCTCAAATACCTACAAAATATAACAATCTAAAGTGTAGAGGTAAGTAAGGGTATCAATCCACTTCCTAGGGAGTAAACTAGAGAAAATTCAATTCTAATTCACTTTTTATTTTCTTTTTGTGCTTTTTCACTTTTCTACTCTTTTTAGCTTTTCAAATATTAAAACAATTGGGTGAGGTGATGATTTAAACTAAACTAAACTAAATGTGATATAAAAATAACTCACTAGAAAGTTACTAAAATGAAAAACAAAGTCTAAACTAAAAATAAGAGATAAGTGAGGTAAATAATTGTGAGAACAATCACGGAGTGGGATTACACCACAAATTTTAGCTATTCTAATTAATTAGTTTAATTATTTGAATTCTCCCAAATTAATATTAAAATTACAAACCAACTCTCGTTGCAAGTGTAATTATAATAGTAATCTTTTAGAAAATTAAGTTTAACACCCCACAATTCTAGAAAAATAGATTTACACTCCTTTTAATTAATCACCCACTAGGATCGATCGATTAAAATTCATGTAAATCTTATAAAATAATTTTAGAGTTGAAATTCAAGTTATAATACCCTACTTAAGAAACCCCTATCTCTAGCTTGAATCTAAAATAGGTATTATAATTAGAATTTCGATTTTCTCTCAAAAATCATTTACCCTCTCTCGAGGCGTAAATTTAAGGGTGGGGGATTAAAATTAACATTCAAAGGGACTTTTCAAGTAATTAAACTAATTAAAAGAAAATAACATCAAATAAGGGTTTTATCCCAACCCTTGAAAGGGGTTTTAGCCTAACATGATATGAAATATGACAAATTAATAATCAAAGCCATAAAATAAATGAGAAGAGAAGAGAATAATCAAACCCTAATCTCTTGAAGTGAAATTGAACTTCTATTCTTTAAAATTAAGCACAATCCATCCAATATGAGCATCCAACAATAATCAACTCAATTGAATTTCACACATTTATCACTCACAAATATCTAAAAAACATGAAAATAAAACTATTTACAAATATTTCTACCTAATTTATTCTAACCTAACTCTCTACTTTTCTCTAGAACTTTCTCTCTCTATTTGATGATAAGTCCTTCACAAATGGGGCCTTGAGTCTTCTTTTATAGTAGATGCATGGCACACATGAGGTCAAGGGGTATTTTGGGTAAATGTCTAAGGGGTGCATGTGGATATGGTGTGAGGTCATGTGAATGAGGGATGAGGGAATAAAAAAATCTGATATGGTTAATGGGGGTGTTTTGGGTAAAAGGTGTGAAAGGTGTTAAGTGGGTTTTAAACACATGTGGCATTTGTTTGGCATTTGATTTTTGTTTGTTATGAAAGCAGTTCGTGGCTTTTTTTTATTTGGAGAAATGGGTTTTGGTTTTGCAAATGGGCGGGATTGGAGATGAGGGTCGGGGGTATCCAGGTTGAACCGGGTTCGGATCTGAAGGCTCCAAAGTGGGAGGTTGGATCGCCGCCAGAGTGAGATGGAGGGGTGATGGTGGGAACATGTTAGCCCCAGAGGTGGGTGAGGAGATCGCCGGGTCGCGATCGGAGTTGGACGTCGCTGGAAGGGGTGAGGCAGACCACAGCGGGTAGAGTTGCAGTTGGTCGACGGTGGTGCGGGTTTGGGTGGTTTTCGGGCTGGCGCCGGCATAGGGGGTACGGGGAGAGCTCGCAGATAGCTATGGAACGCCAACGGCTGGAGATGGTTTCGAAGGGGGGAAGGTGATGTGTGGGTATAGGGTCTTTGTTTGGGGTTGAGTGTTAGGGAGTGAGGTAATGAGTAGTTTTGTTTGGGTTTTGTGTTTGTTAATGGTGGGTGAGGAGAGAGAGAAAGAGGTGAAGGGAAGAAGATGAAGGGTGAGGGTGTTAGGGTGTGTGAGAGGCGTATGGGGTTAGTGTGTGGGTGAGGGTGCATGGACAAGTGTGAGGGTGAGGGTGTAGGATAGATTAGTTGAGTTTAGGATAAGTTTATGTGGGTATAAGGTGTGTGTGTGTGCAGTTTGTGACCCTAAATAAACATTAAGACTCAAAATAAAATTAATAAAATTAAAAATAAAAAATAAAATCTAACTAAAAATAAAACAAATTAAAAAAATAAGAATAAAAATATTAAAACTTAAAAAATAAAATCCTCAGCTATAAAAAAAAACTAAAATATAATAAAAGAAATAAAAACATAAAATTAAATGAAAACTAAAGTCCTAAAAAATATAAAATATAAAAATGAACTCCTAAAACTAATCCTAATAAAATAAGACTAAACTAAAAGTTAATAAAAATCAAAACAAAATAAAATTATACTAATAAAAATAAAATAGAAAATAAAATCTAGAAAATACTAAATAAATCTAAAATAAATCCTAAAAATAAAAATTACTCAAACTAAAAATTTAAAAAATAATAAAAAGGGACAAACAAAACACACACATGGTTTAGGGTAGGTTTAGGTTAGGTTTAGGGTAGGTTAGGGTCAGGGGATTGGGTATTTAGCTCCATTTTAACTGCAAATTGCTCCGAAATATAGTTTTTGACACCGCAACTGCAATTAAACCTGCATATTGAACAATTAAGCACATAAGACCCATATTGTCGAGAATTAGCAACTAAAGTACGTCTATTCGGGATATAAAATGTACAGTTTTGGGTGCTTATCAGTTTCCATCAAAGAGTGGGGGTCTGGTCAAGTTACCAAATCTTTCATTTTTCTCATCCATTGTTTCGATTTTAAGAAACAATTTCAGAAACACAAGATCTTTTAAAAATATTTCCAAAGCTCTGATACCAATTGAAAAACTTTTACTAAAGCCATTTAATACAAGATTAAACTATTTAACTAACTCCGAACTGTTTTTAGAAGAAACTCTTGTCTAGAAATCAAATCAGTTTAATCACAAGATGTGTTTAAAAATATGCATGAGATCTACTCAAGATTTGTTAACAAGTTTTGAAAAACAAAACTAAAATAGTTTTAAATCAGTACACTATACAGAAAGGGATGAGGAGATGTAGAAAGATTAATGACAAGATATTTTTAACGTGGTAAAACCTCAATCAACTGAGAAAACATCCATGACTCCATCGACGGAGTAAAAAGAAAAATCCACTAAAACAAATATAACAGTTACAAACTATTTAACACACATGCACACAAATCAGACCTATACAAGTTTAGGAATGTACCCACTGGTGTCCTTATAACTTTTATGCAGTCTTGATTGTTGATGTTGTTCTCCCAGTTTGCTAACTTCACTTTGTTCCAGTCTTTACATTAACTCTTGTATCAAGATCTTATTACCAACACTTTCAGTATTGTAGTGTGTAAGTATTTGTGATGGTGATCTAACACATGCATGCACACACTCGCGTTTATTTTTACAAACAGTCCTAGCAAATTACAAATCAGATATATATGCTGTGATTTTCAGTTTCTCTCTTCTTAGGAAACTTTGAACCATATTTGACCTTTAAGATTAACCCAGAATCCACGGTTATCTTGCTTAGAAGACGTATCAAGATCTTAATTAATCTCAGGTTTTTGAAAATATTTTTGAGATTGAAAACAACCAAGTGCGATTCCGACTAGGTTAAAGGTCTTATTTCAAAAGAACTAGAAACAGAAAATGTTATTGTTGATTTTGAGTATGAAAACATTTACAGAAAAAGAATCAACAACAAATTTCTCAAGATGAGAAACAATAAATGCATATCTATGTGAAATATAACATAAACTGTTCAGATCTATGATTTTTATGAATAAGAAACACAGATTGGAACTTAATGTTTAAGTTGAAAACAAGATTTTAAAAAAAAAGAGGTTACATCACGAAATAACTTAAAAAACCAACTCTCAAACTCTCAAACACTTAAGGTTGTGTTTGGTATATAACTAGTTTTGAAGAGATTAGGGTTTGAAAGGTGTTTTGGACGATTTAGGGTTAGGGTTTCTAACTCTCTCTCTCTGGTTTCTCTATCTTTTCTCTCTTCTCTATACTCTCTTATCTCTCTAGAAATAACGAAGTGCTAAAAGCTTCTAAATGGCTGAGAGTAAGTCTCCTTATATAGGGGGTTGAGAAGGTTCAAGAACGAGGTTCAAAATCAAGGTCTATGATTTAGTCTTTAGCTGTTGACTTTGATCTAACGATATAAGAGAAGCGGTGAATTAAAACACTTTTGATTGGCTTAAGAGAGGTTCACAGGGATTAAATACGATGTATGGTCCAATCAATGGCATACACTTTTGAAAATTTGCATCGCGCCTTCAGACACGGGTATACCCTAGTGTGTGTGTGTGTGTGTGTCTCTCTCTCTCTCTCTCTCTCTCTCTATATATATATATATATATATATATATATATATATATATATATATATATATGTGTGTGTGTGTGTGTGTGTGTGTGTGTGTGTGTGTGTCTGTGTGTAAAGAGAGAGAGAGAGAGAGATCAGTCAAATAACGAGGTACATATTTTAGAGTTATTAATGTAATTGTATTTGTAAAATAAACAATTAAACTCACATATAAATACAATTATATACATTATTGAAATACTTACATCTTAATTTTTCTTACTGCGAAATGAGTAATATTTCTTATTATGGACACATAAATGGGAAATATTTATATTTTGGCATTTATGTAAAATAATATTTTACAATTTTATTCCAATTTGTTCTAGATTATAAATATATATATTAAAATAAATTTAATACCTATTAATATAACATTTCAAAAACTAAACTATCTGTTTACACACACACATCTACACAAATACATATATTTTCTAATACCAAAAAGGTTAATGATGAATTTGATTAAATGATCGTGTAATTGAATGACCACGTGCACAATATAATATTTATGACAACCTCCATTTTTTTGTTAAGAGAATGCTCTTTGCATAGGATGACAGTTGAGTCCATATTTGAAACGTTGGAATATCAACGTTTATGACGTTTGTGATACCAATATATGTACACATGTAGAATAAAAAAACCCTATATATTATCCTTTATATATACATTAAACACATTTAACTTAACTCATCACTTACATCTTCTATACACAATATCAAGAAACAAACCCCCAATACTTTTCAACTTTTGCCATTTATAATGGTTCAGCAAATCAAAAGTTTGTAAAAGTATCTTTATTTTAAAACAAAATATAGTCGAGAAGTTAAAGACTTACATGACGTCATCTATGAGTACAGTGCTACATAGTTTTAATTAATTATACATGTCGCACAAAGTTCCATAGGAATACCCCAACACCTGAACATTTAGTGGGGGCGAAATTCCCCATACCTTTGATGATCTATGAAATTTTGATGTCAATTAAGTCATACCCCAATATCTCTATCTCTACTATTTTAAAAGAGAAGAGTTTCTCTTTAATGATATAAAGACTATTTTACCCTCATACAATTTAAAAACCCATCAATACCCTCATATCTTTCTCTTTCATTCAAGCATATATTATACATTGTATTTTAATCCCACCCATATACACTGCACTTTAATTTGTACACTGATCACGATCTCCTATGCACAACTTCCAACCCAATACACGAAAAAACCCAATTTTTGCTATGAAGACTTCCCAAGTAAAACCCACTTCTCAAAATATCTCATCTCTCTCACTAAACCATCCTCTAACTAATCACAAAAAAAGCCGGTGGACTAGAAATAATCTTAACAACACTAAACCGTCCCAAACATATATGCCATTGTGGAAGGTAACTCAAATATGAGGTTCGAATTTACATTTAAATTTGTGATCATTTTGTGTAGATCTATTTATCACGTTGTTTATTTTATTTTAGAGATTAATATGTTTCATGTTACATAATAACCTGTTTAAAGCCCCCAAATTTGAACACATTAATTTATCTTTTTTTTTATGAGTTTACATTATATAATTGGTGTAGTGATGTATATAGGTTTAATTCATGTGCATAGGTTTTAACAGTTTTAAGAACAAAAACTGTTTGAAAATGGATGTTTTAACAATTTATTGAGTTTTTAAAACTTGAGACTGTAATTTAGTATGTTGAATTTTGATCTTGAGACTGTTAAAATAAGGATTTTGATCTTGATACTTTTTAAATAATACCTGAACAGGAATCCACTTGGAACATATTTGGTACGAAATTTACACGGGTGAAGACGTTATTCGATTTTTAATCAAGACTCCGGTTCATCTCCATTATCTTTATTTATTTCTTTGTGTGTATACTCCCTTTGTCAGTATTACCGACCATTGTATTTTTTTCATTTTGACAGTAAAAAGACACGTATGGAGAGAATCTGGTTCATCTGACTATGTTCTTATTTAAAATTATGACATTTAATCCTTATTATTAACTCGAGAGAGTATAATTGTAAAAAAACACGAATGGAGCTCTTTAGATTTCATATTAATTGTTTTCTGGGGTTTCATGATCTTTGCATCTCTGAAAATACACCTTTATCTCTATCTCTTATACATAAAAAGAGATGATTTCCTCTTTAATGGTATAATTTTTTTATGAAAATTATATTGTTCATAAAAACCTTATTTTTTAATTAAAAACTTCATTTCTTATAAGAAAAAATTGTATTCTTAAAAATATGTAAAGAAAAAAACAAAAATATATAGAAAAAAATTGTATTTTTTTATATAAATTGTATTTTTAAAAAACGTTACTTTTTTATATAAAAAACAATAAATTTTTTTTGTTTTTATAAAAAAAATAGTATTTTATTTATTTATAAAAAACAGTATTTTTATAAATGCATTTTTAAATTGTATTTTTTATGAATACAAATTTTAACAATACAGTTTCTTTTAAAAATTAAGTTTTTTAGTAATACAACTTTTATACACAAGAATTTTTTTATTAAAAAAATTACAATTTTTATTAAAAAAAAAGTGTATCTTTTTCTTTATATATATATATATATATATATATATATATATATATATATATAGTTTTATAAAATAATATGTTTTTAAAATTTACCGTTTTAAAAAAAAATATGAAATCTTAAAAAATATATTTTTTAATCTTAGGATTAGACCTTGACATATGTTTACAACCTCACTATTCCAACTTTTCATGTAAGTTTGTCTTACGTTTTTAACAAATATCTATAAGCTCAATTTTTGTTGTTCATAATTTGGGCACGCTATATTACCATTATTGGATGTTGACTCATTGTTCAACCAAACACAAGGTATTTACTTCAATTAATGGTTCAAGATGACAACGAAAGAGCAACAGTCACACTCTTCAAGGAAACATAGTCTTTCATTGCCTGCAACATTCAAACTTTCATCGTTTCTAAAGAAAAGGTAATATCATTCTTATTAAAACTTTAAATTCATGCATACATTTCAAACGTTCTATACTAATTTCATATACTTATTTTTTTTATGTTAATTTATTCCACAGGGGATTGTGCACTCGGACTATATTTGAAAGTTATATACGTGCATTGGCAAAATTAGCAGATTCTACATTAAAGGAAAATTGCTTAGAGATTCTAATCGAAACCTGCACATTTTGTCGCTCATAAAATTGAAGATGAATAAGACACATCGAATTCTAACAAATGTCAAAAGCAACATATTTGACGATTATATTTTAATATTTTATCATTACACTTTGTTATTATCTTAGATCTTCCATAAACAATTTGTCTCTTCCTTTACATTTTACATTTTAAATAACTCGGATTCATTGACATTGATTTTTACTATTTCATGAGATTTCATATCTTATTATGTGATTATCGCCTCATTGTTTTACACATTGATTTCATTTACTTCATTACTTGTACATAATTTGTTATAGTTTTTATGCTTTATATGAATAATTTTTAAATTCACAGCTTCTTATTCAGTTATTCAGCTAATCTAATTAAATATTTAGATTTGCCCACACGTGCAAAGCACGTGGGCACATCTAGTGGTTTTAAATAGGAATTTGTATCTACGTTTTCTAGAAGGATGTCTTTCAAATAAAATCAATACAATCACGAAATTCCTTAAATCCCTTGATGGTTTTGAAGATCCTTATCTTGACTATCCAAAGGGTTAACTTCTTTTTTAATGTATTTTTAATTTTACTTATTTTTATGTTTTATGTTACTATTTCCTTCAATTTATGTTTTATTTTTTTATACTCACCGTGAGTAAAATTATTGTGTTTTATGCTTTTTTATTTAAAAGTTTGTCACGAAAGTTGGATATTAAAATATCATTTGTCTTGGTTGTTTTTAGATTCAAAACATGAATCTTCACAATTAAGGGTAACATAGATTTGGTTAATATAAGTGGTGGTTGATACTTATAAATGTTTCGATAGCACTATAAATGTAACTATATATTTTCATTGTTATTATGTTTTTTTCTTTGTAAATTTATTGAAAAATTCTTGGTATCAAAATGAAGATTTTTGTTTACTGTTATGCAATTCAGAACTTGAACAAACAAATTTGAGATTAAATTATATTTGCTTAATGTAATTGTTTTATAAAATAGTAACATAATTAGTAAAAGTGTAACTTTATCTCTTTTGTTGTAACAATTTTTAGGTTTTTATTCTTAGACAATTCAAAACTTGAACATTCAAATTTGAGATTAATAAATATATAAATTAAAAAGTGTAATTCTGTCTGTAAATATTTTTGTGTTACATATGTCAAAATATATAAAATAATGTTACACATGTGTAACTAAATTTTCTTTAACACATGCATATGTATCCACACAAACAATAATGTTAAACGGTGTAACTGAATTTTGTTTTACATATGTGTTTGTATGTACAGTGATTCTAATGCCAAAATTTTTGTATTATATATGTAAATGAACATATACTTATAAGAATATTATGTTTATACACTAATAATAATGTTACTTTTAATAATGTAGATACGATAATAGGAATATTCCGCTAATATTAATATATGTATATAATGTGCTAATAATGTTAAACAAGTATTAAAAAAAATTACTCAAGGACTCACTCATATTTTGTTAACTGGAGACCAATGGGATGTTAACATCTTGTCAAAGTATGGACATGATACTTTTCATGTTAATTTTGTTTTGGATTCAACACCGGTTTTAATACTTAATGCAATTTTTTTGGATATTATTAAAAATGTATATTCCTGCCTACTACTTTGGATGATGCATGTACTAAACATGTAATTAATTTTAATATAGTATTTACGTTTAAATGAAGATATAACTGAATTTCTTTTTAGATACTAATAATGACTAATAAAATTAGCATCATGAGAATTCATCTCTCTTACACTGATTATGCCTTACTTCCAATTCTTACTAAAACTATATTTATATATTTGCAATAAGAGATAATGGTGTTTAAGCCAAAATATGATTGTGTTTCACATATATATATCTATATAATAAGGAGTAGAATGTTGGTTACTATTCAATAAGATCATAAGCTAATTAGGGGCTAGGATTAAACCAACAATGCAAGAATCTAAGGGTTGAGATTAAAATATCATTCTTATCATTTTTACCCCTTTGATATTTGGATTCCCCCCTCTTTTAACACTCTAATTTATTTCTCCCTCTCTTCAAAATTCAAAACTAAGGGTAAAAGGGTATTATACCCATTTTGATCTCACTTTTCAACCTCTTACCCTCACTACGTTCTCTCCACTGTATCTCTCCTATCACACGCACCCCCCCCCCCCGACCCTCAAACCCCTTACTCTCTTCGACATCTCTTCTCTCCATGACCCCTCTCTCGCTTGCTCTCAGGTGAGGAAATAGGATTTGTCTGGATTGCAAGACCAACGACCTAGGGTTTCTGAAACTGAAACACAGGTATCTTCTTTTCATTTTCTCCATCAGATTTTTTTTCCTCAAATCAGAGAGTTTAGGGTTTGATTATTTATTAGATAGCTGTCAAGAAAGGTTGGTGTTTTCCAAACCATATGTATTTTTACGAACTACCATTTATTTGGATTTTGATTGTTCTTTTTATCAATGATTTTCCAAGAATTAGTGTGCCAAGGAGGTATTTTTCTCTGTCGAACCACACAAATGGGTATGATTTTTATAGTTCCTACGGATTTTGATTTTAGTCAAACTTTATAACTCTAAATTTTGCTGTTTATCCACCGTTATGCAGAATTTATAAACGCAAGGCCCTTCACCATTTTAGGTATATCAATTCATCTTATTCTTAACGTTAATCTTCTCTTAGCTTTTTATACTCTTATCTTATGCTTAATGTCAGGTGCATTCTTTTTTCCTAAACCCAAAATTCATACGGATCTAATTTTTTCCATATCTAACTTTCCAGGTCTGGTTGGAACTTTGTGGGATTTTTTATTACATTCAAAATTCTTTGAAGTAATATAAATCTTTGTTGATTTTAACATTCAAGTAAGTACCGTCATTTCTAAGACTAATATAAATATGGTATGTTCAAGAATGAATGTCTACCAAATGTTTGAGAAAATATTCATATTGATATCTGGCTTTGATTTTGAAACCCACATAGTATTTCTTTGTTCTCTCTTTTCGTTTATATGTATCTGTTGTTTTTTTCGTATGTTAAATTAACATCATAGGTGGGTTCGAACTTTATGGTGGCTTTTGATTTATTTTTTATTATTGCTTTATATCTATTTGAACTCTAAACCTTGATTAGTAAATAATAAAACATGCATTAATTTTAATTTTATATGTTATAGAAGATGAGGTAATTTTTAGTTCAATTCTTCCACTCCATTCTATCTTGGAGTGTTATCCATTCGTTGCTCCCTAATTGTCCAGATCATGAATCTTTCACGATCTCAGACCAATGTTGGGTTTGTCCATGAGATATGTTCCTTGCAAACTTAAGGCTCCCAAGCATGCCAATAGTTTGTAGGTAATAATTAGTTTATTTATAGGTAAGAACTTCTAGATCATATATACCGAGTATGGATGTAGGTAATAATTAGTTTAGTAAACTATTTATAGGTAATAATTTGGATTGTTTTTGTAGATACTATTTGTAGATACTATTTGTAGGCAAATTATAGAATGGTCTCATAGCTAAAGACTGTTAGTTGGCCACTTCGATAAAATTATATTGAGCTGTGTTGATAGAAAAATATTTAATTTAGTTTTTCCATTCTCATAAGTGATAACAGAACGTTTATATTCTTCTATTGCAATCTTTATTTTTATTTTTTTTGTTGCTAAATTAATGTTTGTTCTCTAATCTTATTTTTATTCAAAACATATTCTCAAGTTCGGTTTTGATCCCTTAGAAAATCTCACATTCTATTGGTGATCGAGTCATTTTAGGAAATCTCAAGTTGGGTTTATCCTTGGCTGGAAAAAGAATTGGAGATGCATTGAACTTTGTTTAAATTTTGGAAACATTATTTCTCTATTTATAAAATTTATTGTGTTTATGTGTATGATTGACCATGTTGAATGGTTATTTGGAACTCGAAAACAACAAGGAACTTGAAATTGATTTTTCAAGCTATGAGAAAGTGAGGGATTTCTTTTAAATCTTTATTACTTTAATGTTAGCTTTGGATTTATGTAAGGAACTTAGAAAGTGATGGTTTTCAAGATAAGAAGATTGCTGTCAGAATATGATGTATGTAATTAACTTAGTAAAAAAATTAATTTTTTAAAATGAAATTCTAGATGTTGATTGGAATGTATCTTTGGAGATGAGAGCTTTAAAACATGACGTATGTAATGTTGCAAGCGTGGTTAAGATTACATTTGACATTAATTTCCAACTTCCAAAAGCACCAGAGTTTCTGGCATACGTTGTCTTCCACTTCAGTAAAATTAAGTTTTTTTTTATGGTTGCAGTTTGATCGTTTAATATCATAGGTTTCATAATATCCAAGAAAGTAATTTTATTTATTCTACAAAGTTTTTTAAGTCTTATGATACTAGGTGAATTCCAAATTCCTCTCATATTTTAGATAAGGAACTTTATCATTAAGGGGTTTAGGGGTTGGGATCTTTGAATAGACACCTAGTTAACCTCTTAACTTGGGACTCAGCAGAAACTAGGGCTAGGGATGTCTTCTTTTTGCATTATTTTTTAGTAATAAATCAGAGACTCCTTCATCTGTTGTGACCTTTAAGCTTCTCTGCAGTTTGGTTGTGAAACTTACGGGTATGGAATCTTCTACTACATTATCATTTGCATCATGAGAACACATATCACCAAGAACAAGGAGTTGATTGAAGGTATCGACATCTTCATAGGTGGAAGGCTTCGTGATATTCCCAGCCACTCTGAGCACTATTTTGTTTAAGCTTGGTTGGCATGATTTGCCTCTGACTCTGTCCTTGGCATCTCTTGGGGAGAGATTGAACATGTCAATGGCTTAAAGATTGAGAATCGGAGGGTCTCTAAGAATGGTTGAATTTGAAGTCTCACATTGATTATCACTAATATCATGTTGCCTCTATTTAATATGCTGGATTACTTTATTAGTGGAGGAACTTTAGCTTTGTTTATATCTAATACCACCATTCGTATTCAAAGGGGAACAACTCATGTCCTTATTGTTAGTAGCATGAGTACGACACTTCCTATTTATTTCACCAATTTACATAATAATAATGAATTCGGCAATCATCTTATTTTCTGAAATCTGAACCACACCACTTAATGAAACACCAATGATGTTGTGCTCCTCACTGATACATACATTTTTTTCTGACTTAGATGCAGTTGTATCCCCGTACTCAGGCAATATTGTCTACACATCGCTTTTTTTAATCACTACTAATCTTGATGGAGCAAACAGATGGCATTTTCAAAGGTTGGGAAACGTGTGCAAACTACTGGTGGTGGGAGCACAGGAACTGTTAAGAGTGAGTGGGAAAGCTTTGGGTCCTCTTCCAGATATGGATCCAAATGAGAAGTTTTATGCAGGTGATAATCATAATAGAGTGAGTTGTCAAGATTTGGAGTTCAGGCTGCTAAATGTCCATGCTTCGGAAGCATTTGAGAAGGGGAACGATGTTCATATGCAATCATATCCATCACAGCCTCTCCCAGGTAAATATTTCAGATATAAGACATCTTGATTTTGTTGGTGTCTATGTTATTTGCAAGTGTTTTGTACAGTGTTCTCTAATTTGTATTTTTGTATGCAGGGTTATCATTGAAAAATTATGAGATGTTCTCAAGAACAAATCAAACGCCAAAGCCAAAGCACCAAAAAAGAAATTCCAATTTTGTTTTGGTGATATTCCAAAAAAGAAATTCTCCTTAAGGTACTTTTGAAATGTGCTTTGTATTTTTCATGTTAGAACATAGTTGCTTCCATCTCCATATAGACATGCCCATGGACATGGCTTGAAATTCGAATATAATAGACATTAAAACATGTGTATATGCTTGAACAATTGCAACATAATAGGCATTACATGTGTATCCATAAAATCATTTGTTTTTTTAATGAAATGAGACCCTTATTATCAGGGGTCAATTTCTGAAGTAAGTGATGATAAATTGACTTTTAAAGCTAGAATGAATACTTTCTTTCTTTCTTATTTTGTTTGTTTTTATATATAATTGATTCGAAGGAAACTTTTTCAGTTACTTTTTTTTTTGCATTCTCAAATTAGTATATGAACAAGAATAAATCTTCACTTGGACAGTTTGGCACATTCCATAGGTTTGTTTATAAAAGTGAAGAAATAGAAGCAATGGTGGATCCTTCGTCAATATGTAATTAGCTATTATAGCAGATGTGGTTAGATATTGTTCTTCTTTATGTTTTTCTAAAGTGTTCTTTATGATATTGATAATCGAGATGAACGTGTCCAGATTATTGTAAAATTATATCATGTACCTTTCGATTATTAGATATTGTCTTCTTTGAATGTGGTGTAAACTACTTTATGTGATATGTGGTGTCAACTACTTTACATGATTGCTAACTAATCCATTTAGAATGGTAGCTAATCCATTTATAGTGGTAGTTTATGTGGTGTAAAATGAATTCAGTAATTATTCCATCACGTGTTGAAAAAAGTTATGTAATATCATCCAGACATCAAAACCAATCAAAGGAACCAAACTAGGTCCTTTAGTAACCAGAGGGTCCTGATTTGCAGTAGTTTCAACCATAAGCTTTTTGAAATCTTTGTCCACACCAAGCCACATCCATCCATAGCCCTGTAAAGCAGCACCTTCTTCATTCATCTTTTGAACCAATCTTTCCTCTAAACCAAAGTGTGTATCAATAGCATAACCAAAAGCACTCTTCGGATGATGTTCACCACCTCTTTTATGAACTGGAGAAAGAATCTTCCAGAAGATTTACATGACCTCCACCCTTGAATTTGATGGCGCTCTGCTATTTAATAATACATTGTTAGTATTTCATCATCAATGGATTATATATAGTTTAGATTCGAACATGTCATGTGTTCGTATAAATCTTTCTTAAATATTAAGCTTGCATCTTTAAGAATTTTTATTGTTGCATGTATATATTTATGCTTTTAATTGTCAATTATGATTTTAAGCCTCTTTCTATATATTATTATGAAGAATGATCTTTAGGCTACTTTTGGGATGCAATATGCAAAATACGTCAACAGTTTGAATCTCCACGGATGTGTACACCCCTGTGGGTCCACTTGTAATACTTTTCCCCAGTAATTCAGAATTGTGGGTTTAGACATGTCATTGGGCATTAAATGGCTTCTCTAAGAGTACCAGGTGCCATAAGTTATCAAAAAATCATTATGCACCAAAAATTGGGGTACACCACAAGACTAGGAACTTCTAAGTCTAGAACACGTGGTGGTAATGATGACCTTACTATTTAACCTAAGACTAGAGGAAAATCTATGTCTAGAACACGTGGTGGTAATGATTTCTGGAAACCAGTCCAGACTACAATACAAGCTATAGGTATTTTTGAAGTAGGCAGCAACCCTGGTAACTTTGATCCTACCGGATGACTGATCTCCTATCTTTGATGTTGATCCATCTAGCAACCTTTCTAATCCCGCCCATCGTCTACATGCATGATGAACTCGAATTGAGATTTGAACACTGGCAACTCTATAACCTCTCTGTTTCTTTATCCCATCACAAGTTTGACCGAAATCTATATAGAATGATTCTGAAATCAACTCTACCGTGGTAGGATTCTGAAATCCAACCTTCTGAGTATCAATTTCATCCAACATCCGATGAATCTGAAATCAATATAGTTGATTTTGCTGTAGAAATCACATTTTAAGGCCATCCCGAATTTGATGAATCGGACATGACTGCTTTAAAAAAGGTTACCCTGCATTTTAGGCCCAAAATACTGCCCAGAGCTCATTTTAGGAAGAATTTAAAAATGATTACCCTGCATTTTACTCTCAGTTATGTTCTCTTTATTTTTTGCGTTTTTCGAGAATCGAGAGCTGCATTTAATTGTTTCCATCTGAACTTTGTTATAACCATCACTATGATCATTGACTTAATCATTAACATATTTTTGTTCAAGTATACTGCCTTTGATGTTGTTCAAGTAAACTGCTATTAAACAATTATGATATTCTAAATTTATTTTAACTGTATTTTTGTTGCAATAGAAAGATTTCATTATGATATCGGTTTTTTGTGTGAGTCTCTTATTTGTTGCTCTTAATACTGCAGATTAGTAGATTAGTCATGTCTTGGAGGGAGATCACAAGATAAGCACATATGTTTTTGGAAGAATACATGGTCTTTTGGAAGAAATGGTCTCCACTTATGTTTTCTCAGATAAGAGAGTGAAGGAAAGATCCAAAGAACCAATCACCTTCCATGTGACATGCTCAAGGAGCCAAATGAAAGAAAGCATGTTCAAGTTTCTATCTATCTCAAGGCTAGATAAATGAGGAGAGGCATGGGCCCAAAAAGCAACAACATCAGACTTCACATCAACTTTCAAAGTGAAAGCATACGAGAAATAAATACAATCCAATGATGTAAAAGGGTTCAAGAAAGCCCAAGTTAGGCTCCATATCAGGGCAGGATAAAAAAGGGTTCGAGCACCAGAGCAGCTATTCGAAACTGAAAATGTGCCCAAGCAAATATCAAGCCATGTGCTGTGTTTTTATTTGAATGGTAGGAGATCACTTTTATGGTGATTAAGTGTTTATACAAGTTTAGTAACTCATGTATGCAGTATTATAGGGGTCGAGTTAAACGAGTTTGTATGTAATAGAAAAAAATTTAGTATTAGATTTTAAAGAATCATCATGTTCAAGTAGAATGACCATCTTTTCAACTTCAACCTGTAGGGAACTTCAAGCTAGATTAGAGGTCAAAGAACTTGAATATGAGTTGACCCCTTTTTTAAAGTTTGAAATTGTATGACCATCAGTTCAAGTTGTAGGCCTCACACCTTTTTTGAAAGTTGAGTTCAAATAATCAATAAGACATGGTGATTCTTTGAAGTAGTATGACCATACTACACTAGGTTAAATTCTGCTGAATTTATTTCCATTTGATTTAAATACGTGCCCAATGGAAATGGATGGGACTTTATTGTTTAGTTTGATGTTCTTTTCTCTTTTTATAGAAAAAAAGTTTGATATTATATCGATATAATCAATAGGCACCAGGTTTTGAGTATCATATCCGTACTTGCCATAGCTTGACTTTGGCAACAACGCAACTTGGACAATTAAGTTACCAAGTTTGATTTAGTGCACCCCTTTGAATATGAGTTGGGTTAATTAGGTCTGGACTTGAATTTTTAGCACTAAACCAATAAATTTACATAATGATCATCACTAAATCAATAAAAAAAATTTGGTAGTGTATTGACGCATTAATTTTTGTTGGGGACTTAGTTTTATATGTAGTAACCATGTATTTAATTTTAAAAAAATGATGTCGTGATATAAAAAGAATTATGATGTATATTATGGCCATTTTTTTAAAATTACATTTGATTTTTTTGAGGAATGAAGTTTTTGCCGTTTTGCAATTACGTATTTTGGAAATTTTCGTCGTGCCTTCAGGCACGGGCATTCCGCTAGTATATATATATATATACCACATATATAATTATATATTTTATGATTATTTGCAACACCTTGTATTTCTGAGAACACCTAAATTACACGTGTCAAAGCAATTGAATTAATTTAAGAAATGAAGTGAATTTAAATATTTATTAATTAATGAGAAATGGAATAGTAGTTATGTGATATTATTTTTACTTATGTGATAAGTAAATGAAATCATATTGTTTTATATTACGTCGTGGGTGGATAAAATCGACAGATCAACAAGATCTTATTTGAGATGCGCGTGTGGGGTCATGTTGCGAATTAAGTAGTAAATGGATTGCAGGTGACTCATATGGTGATTTAAAGTGTACGAATGATCCGAGATGCGTTAAAATAGTCAGAACTAAGTGCACGACATTGTATAATTGGGTATCGGGCGCTTTTGGGACTAGTTGGTACCCATTTGGGGGCATACGAATCATTTTACACTATAGGGTTAAACTAATTCCATGATTGGGGATTTAAATAAGAGGTCAAGGGTCAAGAGGCATCCACTTTACACATAAAATCAATCGAGGACTTTATTAGTGAGAAAACTGGGAGAAAACACAAGGGAATCCAAGGGGAGGCTAATTGGAGACAATTCTTAGGAGTTATTGGCTTGATTTAATCATACAAAGAAGAAGATTCACATCCATTCCACATACTAGGCAATTGTTTAAACTTTCTATGTGTTTTGTTAAGTTTATTAATCATTGTTGATACCAAATTTAGTCTGCTGACATGGCTCAATTAAGTGGAGACATGTGGCAATCTGCATGGAAATAACAAACACATCGGAACAACCCCTTGACTTCGAGGAACTCATTTTCCCCCGACCAACTCAAATACTCCGAGCAGTAGGTACTCTCCGAGGAACTTTACTGCACTGAGCAACTCATGGATGCCGAGATACTTAGGCGGTCCGAGCAGCTTTGGCGGTCCGAGATGCATCTCGATCAGAGCATTTATTATCAGATCATTAAGAGGATTAAATGCGCATTAAATGTTGATTATCATCATACGGATGTATACGCTAATTGAACAGCTATGTATTACCCATTCACATGTACAACCTCATGGCTATAAATACATTGTATCATCCTCATTGTGAGGGGGACTGGAATTTTTGGAGATAAACCCTACTTCGAGAATTCCCAAACAATCAATAATAGCACCAATAGTGGATGTAGGCCATTTTTTCAAGGCTGAACCACTTAAAAATCTCTTATTTATTTCTATCTATGATTAAACAATTAGAGATAATCTAATTTTTTACATCAACAGATTGGCGTCGTCTATGGGAAACGACTGTAATTTTTGTTTTTCACCAAAAATAATTCATCATCAATGGCTGACAATCCTGAATCCTGCAATCGAAACGCTGGGAATCCCCCAAATCCATCCCCTCCTCTAAATATCCAAGATCTGGCAGGAATCATGGCCAGTTTGGCTCAAGGCCAGACAGCCATGCAGGAAACAATGCGACAACTCATGCAAACTATCCAAGGTGGAGCATCAACCTATTCAGGACAACGAAGTGGTCAAAGAAATACTCATTTACTTTCTTCACGCATTAGGCAAAGCGATTCATATCGCATTGATAAGTCTGAAGATTTTCTTATCAACCGGGTCGAACTTCGTCAATACGAGCCACAGATACTGAACAACACATCACTCTCTCTCAGAAAAGGACCACTGCACTGGAAAGATTGAGTAGGGTATCTCCTTTTGATTGATTGGGCCCTAGGAAGAATAAATGTCCTCCTAAGGCTGTGTCGAGAAACTTTTGATGACCATTTGATTTAAGAGAGGGTTCTGCCCAATCACAACCAGCTGCTCGACAAGATAGATCCCAAGAAGCCACATCCACGCGATCAGTTGCTCGAACCAACAGGCCCGAGGAAGGAAATAATGTGTGGAAAGGCTCTATTCAGAGACTGGAGGATAGATTAGGGGAAATGGCCAAGCCAAGAATCCTCTACAAAGAACTTTTGTCCAAGGGACACCTTTTATCCAAGCAATTGTGGTTTTTCCCACACCATCAAAGTTCAAATCACCTGTTGTGACTCCTAAATATGATGGAAAAATCGATCATGTCCTTCATATCGAGAAATACCAAGCTGCTGCCAACATCTATGCTGTCCCATATGAGATGAGATGTAGGGCATTCTCGAGAACTCTTATAGGATCTGCTCAAATATGGTACAATAATCTTCCTCGAGGTAAGATTTTAACTTTCTTTCAACAGGCGGAGCTCTTCATTGGAAACTTCTGTTTTGGAGCAAAACCTGTTAAACGAGTAGCACACTTGTTAAGTGTTAGACAAAAGGCCGGGGAGAGCACTAGGGATTATATAACTCATTTCAATAACGAGAAGCTCGAAGTTATTGATTACGAGGAAAAGACAGCGATTACTGCCCTGATGAGTGGGCTGTTGCCCAACAAGTTATATTACACTTTGTCTAAAGATCCACCCAGAACCATGTCAGAATTGATGGCAAAAGCTGCCAAGATCATGAATGCCGAGAAGGCTATGGCTGCAAAGAATAATATGGATGCCAAAGAAACCAAGGTGGAGGGTGATAAGGCCAAAAAGAAAGAGCATAAGAACAATGGTGGTGACAAGAACTCAAAAACAAAGCCATCATGGGAGGTATTGAAGAAATTTGAGAATTGTACTCCTTTGAAGGTAGACATCAACCATGTTCTAGAAGAAATCAAGAACACCGAGGAGTTAAATTGGCTGGAAAAAATGAAGTCAGACCCTGACAAGAGGAATAAGGCCAAATATTGCGAGTTCCACAAGGATCATGGCCACACGACCAAAAATTATATAGCTCTTCAGAATGAGATCGAGGCACTCATTAGACGAGGAAAACTGGTAAAGTATGTTGATCGCAGAAATGAAAGAAGAAACAACGACCGAGCAAGAGATAGATCTAGATCTCCTCGTCGAGTAGAGGAGAACAAGAAAAGAGACCATGAAGATGATCCAGAAGATGACCCTGATCTTACCAAAAGACCAAGGCAACCAGAACGTGAGGTATTTTCAATACGTTTTGGATCCTTTGATTGTAATGTTATTACAGGTGGAGATGCAGGATGTGGAGACCTTACTGCAGAAAGAAAAGCTTACCTCAATGAGGCTCAAGCCTGTTCATATATCCAACGAATAAATTTGGCTGAAGTTGATCGCCCGAGGAAGGTCAACAAAGAAAAACTGGTCATCGGTTTCTCAAAAAATGACCTCGCAGGTGTGCTGTATCCTCATCATGATCCATTGGTTATCAAAATGAGAATGAAGGAAGTGATGATCTTGACAGTACTGGTTGATAATGGTAGCTCGGCTGATATTATGTTCTAATCTTGCTTCTACAGCCTAAATCTAAAGTTGTCTCAGTTGAAGCCTTATCACAGACCTCTCCTTGGTTTTGCTGGCGAGAAAGTTTTTCCACTTGGGACGATCAAGTGGGATATGTTTATTGGTACATAGACTTCTTGTCGAACCGAAAGAGTACGCTTCTTCGTGATGGATAAGAATGTTCAATCAGCCTACAATATCATCATAGGAAGGGTAGGATTGAAGAAGTTCAAAGTAGTACCATCTGCAATACATCAATGCCTAAAATTTCCAACTAATTTTGGAGTAGGAGTTGTGAAGGGTAATCAAAAAGTAGCTCGGGAATGTTACTATTCATCTGCCGAGCAGGAGGAACTGGAAGAATCTAGGAAAATGACTACTACTTATCAGGTGGATGAGGGTGCATAAATTGAAACATTGGATACTAGAGACGAGTTGTAACTCGTGAAAGGTCAGGTAGTAGAAGCTACTAAAAACATCATTCGGGACGACGAGCACCCTGAATGAACAACTCAGATAGGCTCGTCGTTAGATGCCTCATTAAAATAGGAGTTGATAGTTTTCTTAAAAAGCAGAAAATAAACTTTTGCTTGGAGTCATGAAGAAATGCCCGGAATAGACCCAAATTTCTTATGTCACGAGCTCAATTTGAATAAGGAGATCAAGCCAGTGAAGCAGAGAAGAAGAGTGTTCAACCCCGAGAAGAACCAAGCTATACAGAGGAGGTCGAGAAGCTCCAGAAAGCTTGCTTTATTGAAGATGTTAAGTATCCATACCAGTTAGCAAATGTGGTGATGGTGAAAAAGAAGAACAACAAATGAAGGATGTGTGTAGACTTCACCGACCTCAATAAGGCATGTCCAAAGGATCATTTTCCCTTGCCTCGAATTGATCAACTAGTGGATGCTACCTCGGGACACGAGCTGTTGATCTTCATGGATTCTTATTCTGGTTACAACCAGATTAAAATGAAACCTGAAGACAGGGAGAGTACTTCTTTCATTACCCCTAGGGGAACTTATTGTTATAATGTTATGCCTTTTGGTTTGAAAAATGCAGGTGCGACATATCAGCGGCTGATGAATAAGGTGTTTGTTGAACAAATCAGTTGCAATATGGAAGTCTATGTTGATGATATGCTGACAAAGAGCAAGAAAGCTCCCGACCATCTAGTTGATTTAGGCAAGACCTTTGATCAATTAAATAAATATCAAATGAAGCTGAACCCGACCAAGTGTATATTTGGAGTACGAGAAGGCATGATTCTTGGGTATATTATCAATAAACGAGGCATTGAAGCAAATCCTGAAAAGATCAAAGCTCTATTAGGGCTGCGATCTCCAATGACGAAGAAGGAAGTACAAAGTCTTACAGGGCGAGTAGCAGCACTTAACAGATTTGTATCGCGAGCAACTGATAGATGCCTCCCATTCTTCAAAACGCTTCGAAAGACTTTTTGAATGGAATGAAGAATGCGAGAAAGCTTTTCAAGATTTGAAAAAATATTTGGGAGCACCTCCATTGTTGTCCAGACCAGTGATGGGAGAAAGGTTGTACTTGTACCTGACAGTTTCGAAAAATGCAGTTAGCTCGGCATTAATAAGAGTAGAGGATAGAGTACAAAAACCAATTTATTACACTAGTAAGGCCTTTCGAGGAGAAGAGATCGTATATCCAAAGCTAGAAAAGTTGGCACTGGCGCTGATCGAAGCAAGTAGAAGAATGAAGCTATATTTCCATGCTCATAGCAGAGTCGTATATACGGATATGCCGTTGAGGTAAGCTCTTCATAAACCAAAAAAATAAGGGAGATTGATGTATTGGGCAATAGAACTCGGTGAATATGATATAATTTATGAACCTAGATCGTCACTGAAAGGGCAAGCAATAGAAGATTTTATAGCAGAGTTCACTTATCCTGATACCCCCGAGGAGCAAAAGCTGAGCACTGAACAACCTATGGATGTTACAGGATCATCAAATTTAAACCCCGATCAACTTAAGCTGGTCGGAGAGCAAGAGGAGAACGTCGACGAGCAACGAGGTCTGGTAGAAACGGAGATAAAGGAGCAATAAATATTCCATCGAGGAATTTTGCCCAATAAGAAGTTTGAGGACGAAATACCTGTATGGAACCTATATGTGGATGGCTCATCATGCACCTCGGGTAGTGGAGCTGGGATTGTATTGAAAAGTCCAGACGAGATCGATATAGAATATGCTCTGCATTTTTAATTTCAAACTTCTAATAATGAGGCAGAATATGAAGCGATGATTGTAGGTCTTAGTCTGGCAAAAATCATGAAGGCAGAGCAGGTAATCGTATGCAGTGACTCGCAGTTGATTGTAAACCAAATGCTTGGTGTGTATACAGCAAAAGGAGATTTGATGATTAAGTACCATGCAAAGGCAATGGAATTGGTATCGAAATTTGTTACTGTTTAATTGGTCAAAATACCACGAATAGAGAATGCAAGAGCAGACGCTTTAGCTCGATTAACATCGGTTACTCGTACCGAGCTACAAAGAACAATCCCTATTGAAGTTCTAGATGGTCGGAGCATAGAAGAAGATCTGACAATGAATTTTGTTACCCTTGATTTAGGGCCATCTTGGATGGATCCCATCAGGGCATATATTAAGGAGGGAGAATTACCGATTGACAAACTCGCAGCCAAGAAATTGAAGTTTAAAGCTACTCGTTATGTACTGACTAATGGTATTCTATACAGATGATGAATCATAGATGGCTTGCAGAGGTGTGTACATCCAACCGAGGTGAAGGATTTGATTGAAGAAGTCCATGAAGGGTCTTGTGGAGCCCATGTAGCAGGTCGGACACTTTTGTAAAGAATAATGACGCAAGGATACTATTGGCCAATGCTGAGGGCTGATTGTATAGCCTATGCCAAGAAATGTGATAAGTGTCAGCGCTTCTCCTCCATCCGAAGAACTCCCTAAGCATTGTTGACACCCATTACTTCCCCTTGGCCATTTTCCATGTGGGGAATTGACTTGGTCGGGCCACTTCCAACAACTAGAGGAAGATTTAAATATCTCGTCGTTGCGGTGGATTATTTTACTAAGTGGTTAGAAGCCGAGCCTCTTATCGACATGACATACGAAAAGGTGTACCAATTTATGTGGAAAAATATCATTTGTAGATATGGTCTTCCCCATGCATTCATCACCGACCATGGAACACAATTTGACAATAAGGAGTTCGTTGCCTATTGTCACCAGTCAAATATCTTGAAGATCCACTCGGCACCAGGCCATCCCCAAAGCAATGGACAAACTGAAGTGACAAACAGAACGTTGCTAAATGGTTTGAAGAAAAGACCGAATGATGCGAAAGCAAACTGAATCAATGAGGTGCATTCTGTGCTGTGGGCTTATCGTACTACTCCCCGAGCAGCAACAAGAGAATCTCCATATATGCTAGCATTTGGAAGTAAAGCTGTTATACCTGCCGAGTTGGGTCTCCCAACACACCGAGTATTGAATTTCAATTCCCATATCAGCGATTTAATGAGAAGGTTAGGCTTGGACATGCTCGAGGAAGTCAAAGAAGAAGCAGCCATCAGGAATGCTGCTTACCAGCAACGAACAACTTTGTTCTACAATAAGAGAGTGAAGAAGTGCGACCTGAAAGAAGGAGACTATGTGCTAAAGAAAGTGATTCAAAAGCATAACAAACTGGAAGTGAATTGGCATGGACCTTACCGAGTTACAGAAGTTGTTCGACCAGGAACATATATAATAGAAACTTTAGATGGGGAGGAGTTTAATAATGCATGGAATGCAGAACACCTGCGCAAATATTATCAGTAATGTAAACTCTCATGTAATGCAGTTCCATCAGTATGAATAAAATGTGAGTATTCTACTCAATTCTCTCCTTTTATTAAAGTTTTTCGCGGAATACTATTGCTACACACTACTCAGCAAAATCCACCAACTCCGGTTGGTCGAGAATAATAAATATTTCCCAAAAGTGCCAACTCCGGTTGGTTGGGAAGAAAATCCACTAACTCCGATTGGTCGGGAATAAAAAATATTTCCCAAAAGTGCTAACTCCGGTTGGTTGGGAAGAAAATCCACCAACTCTGGTTGGTCGGGAATAAAAAATATTTACCAGTAATACCAACTAAGGTTGGTCAGGAAGAAAAAAATATTTCTAAAAATCCACCAACTCAGGTTGGTTGGGAAGAAAATCCACCAACTCCGGTTGGTCGAGAATAAAAAATATTTCCCAAAAGTGCCAACTCCGGTTGGTTGGGAAGAAAATCCACCAACTTCGGTTGGTCGGGAATATTTTTATTAAACAAAGCATGAGTATGAGATAAAAGTCAGCTAATGGCTTAGAATTAAAAAGTGATCAAGCAAAATTTTTGATACTCGTAACAAAAATAACACAATATTGTTATATTTTTAACAGATATACATACACATATGTAAAGTGTTTTACAAAATATCTACAAGACAATGGCAATCAAGATTTCAAAGAAAAATAAAAGTTTTTCATTAAATCCAAAACAAAGTACATTGAGAATGAAATACGTATTAATTATTACATCAAGATTCCTATTCTATTGGTTTCTTCCCCTCTGCCTTTGAAACAGGTTCTGCACTAGCAGGAGGATCGTCTAAGGCATAAGGGGAGTTAATGAAATTAAGGTCTTTGAGCATCCTGATGTTCATCACAGATGGTCGATCGACTAGGTGCTCAGGGCGAGATATCTCAACATTGGAATGGAGACTGTAATCGCCAAGATATTTGGAAATCAAACACTGAGGGATTGCCCGAGCAGGGATCCAGCTCATGTTGAGTTTGAATGGTGGCACTGGCAGGTCGAGTAACCCAGGATTATGGTAATCCCACAAGTAGTGACCATGTTCCAATTGCAATACACCCAAGGCATTCAACCACCCTTGTTTGTAACCCTCATTATTCGCATTTTGGATCCGATCATCCAAATGGTAGAGAGCGTCATTGTAGCCAGCCATCCATAATTCTCTAGGCTGCTTGTGGAATTGATAAGTCAACCTTTCCAGCTGCTCGTGAATATTTTTTATAAAAAGTTCTTTATTATCCAAGGCAGACTTCTGTGCAGAGAGATGCTCATCCAGATTCCTAATCTTCTTGGACATCTCTGCCAGAGCTTTATTCTTCGCAACTAACTGAACTGCTTGATTCTCCAGTGCCGATTGAGTTCTTTGTTCCTTGACAGGAATTCGAACAGCTCTTGCTCGTCCCCGAGAAGCTCTTGCTCATCCTCGAGTAGAGGTAGAAGGCCCAATCCTCTTCAAGGTTTCTAATTCATCCCTCAGGTTGGCATTTTCAACCTCCAAGAAAGAAAATCCCTCGTCGTTTACAGGGACCAAAGCGTTTGAGGTAGAGGCAGCTGATTTCAATTGAGATACTTCTCTTTGCAAGTTATTATTTTCCTGCTCTAACAACTCAGCTATCTGCCTGTGCTCCTCAACCTCGGTTTTCAAAGTTCTCTCCCTCACTTCATAAGTAGCAAACAATTTATCATATACCTTATCAGCATTCATTTGTTGATACTTCTTCTTGTATTACTCGTGCAAAAGGGCTGTAGATTCCTTATATTGTTGTTGAAGCTCTTCAAGATTGCCCTGGAGGTCTTCAATCATTTCATAATACGCTACATTGTTAGCCACTTCACGGTCGAGCAGGCACTTCAAATACTGGTAGGCTTCAACTGCTCGTTCTGAAGCATTTAAACCAAGTATATCAACTATTTGAGCATCAGTCAAATTTGCATGGCCAGCCTTGAAATATTCGTTGCACTGTTTCATCAATTTTGTATCATGAGCAGATAACAATTCCATCCTGGCCATAAACTAGTAAAAAGAAGAAAGAGCAAGAATCAATAAGGAGAAAGAGGAAGAGAAACAACAGTATGAATAGGCAAAACCTCAAATTTTATTATATCATAAAAAAGAGGTACATAGTTTAGAATTACAATTAACAAAAATAAATAGAAAGGAAAAAAACTGAACAACTCTACACCTTCTCCTTGTCTCTCAAACTTTCTCGGGAGGCTGCGACGAGGAGGTAGGTTGCTCGGATGGCACAGATGGTAGCTCGGGGGGTGCTGGAAGCTGCTCAGTTGAAATAATGGATGCTTGAAGTTGCTCGCAGGAAGACTGGACAACTGTGGGATGAGAAGTTTGATCTCCCATCACCATGGAGGATTCTTCAGAGGCAGCTTCATCCTCTTATTCTTCTTCTTCTTCTTCTTCTTCTTCAGGAGTTGGAGGAGGGCCAGGGATGTGTCACTGAAACAGGTCAGAATTTTCATCAACCGTCATCTCCTACAAAGCAGCGACCCAGCCATCCCTAAAGTATTTGTGGCTACCATATTCCAATTGTGGCATCATGGCAGCCAGACCTTTATTTCACCCCTTATCCAAGCCAGCACTGAATGACCTTTTCACAGCTAACTTTCTTTTCGCCTTCTCCGAAGAAAGCTTCTCGGAAAGAAGATCCTCGGCAGCCTTTAATTTATTCTCCATTTCTTCCTTCTGATGACCTACTTCACGAAGCTTGTTTACCTCTTCCTCAGCAACCTTGAGCTTACCTTCAAGCTCCCCAGTATTTTAGAGTTTCCCCTCGAACTCTTTATTCTTCTCCTCTAAGTCATTTATTTTCTTCTCCAACCCTTTGGAGACCTCAACAACCTGATCCTTCTCCTGTTCGATGGAATTAAGCTTCTTTTCCTCAGTAGCTTTATCATCATCATACTTCTGACGAGAATCCTTTAGAGACTGCATCAGACCCACCAAAGCTTCCTCTACACCTGACGAGGAGCTTGAAGCTTTAATAGCTTCATCCTTCTTTAAAATTGTATTAAAACAGGTTACCAACTGTGAAAAGAAAATAATAGCAAGTCAGTGCACATATATAACAAGGGAAAAATGAAATTTCAGGACAATAATACTTACAGAAGAAATATGACGAGCAACCAATGTGGTAACCATATCTCGAGAAAGATTTTCTTGAATACCTTGGATCTCGAGAATGATCCAAGACTTCACTGACCTCATGGCAGATCTTGGGGCAACAAAAGTGGGAACACCACTTCCAGTAGTCTGGGGCTGATAGATGGATTCAGCCAAATTAACCGAGGAGCTCTTCTTCAGCCTCCTTAGAGGAGCATCAACGTTCTCAACCAAGGATGAAGTCTTAGTCGGGGATATGACTATAACCTCGCTTGGAGTAGCGACCTTGCTCGGAGCCACTGGGCTTCTCGGTAACCTTCACAGGAGCAGCCGGAGGAGGTGCATTAATTTTTCTTGTCCCTTCTTCTGGGACATCACGTTTTCTTTTCTTTGCCTCTCCAGTAACAGAGGCAGGTTTCTCGAAGAGGGCAGGAGCTCTTCTTCTCTTCATTCTTTCACTCAGAGGAATATGTGACTCAGGTGAAGAACTTGAAGAAGTCGGTACCGGTTCTACGTCACTTATCACCAGATGAGGAGTAAAAGACGAGGTGTAACTCTTATACTGCAGCAAATATGAAGTTGATCTGATATGCTCATCGGCAACACTTTGATGCAAACCCCAGATAAGTTTCAGATGTTTTAAGTTAACTTCTGTCTCTTTTGGAGACCTTCTTTTGCTGTGAACTGCAAATAGATGAAAATTAAAATATCAGTGACACATTTTATCAAACACAAAGAAAGTATAAATTCAAAAATAAAGTAAAGTAAAAACAACCTATCCCATTGCCATATGGAGGGCATCTGGGACCCTGATACACATCATTTCCAGTTAGTGGAGCATGTTGCCAATTTTTTATAACAACACCATGCTCAAAATAATCCCTATTGGCGTTTGGGAGATTGACCACTAAAGCTCTATTTAAAAACCTAGTTTTTAAGTAAAAAGTACTATCGCTGACAGCCCATCTATAACAAAACATGATTTCTGGAATTCCTATACGAGTTCCATGAATCTGATTTAATCTATGAACTCCGTTAACTATTCTCCACGTATTGGGGGCTATTTTTGCGGGAATCATGTCAAAATATTGACAAAATTCCAGACACAAAGGGTTTGGGGGAAAAGAAAAGCCACATTCAGCAACAAAGAGACTGGGGAACCAATGTCCCTCAGCCAAACGGAAATAATCTGAAGGTTAACAAAGTTCCTCTAGAATAACCCATGAAGGAATAGAGAAATCAGAACGAAACTTATCAAGTGATTCAACAAGGTAAACCATGATGAATAAAGGAAATAAAAGAGAAGGAAGAAGATCTTACAGGAAAAGGATGGATTTGTTGACAACGAACAATGAAAGGGATGAACGCACAAGAGAGAGAGAAAATGGAAAACTCAAAGATACATATTTGAAAAAGTAAAAGAAGATATGATTTTCTGCAACTCTTAAATACCTTACCTTGTGAAAAAGGTGAAAATAATGATTATAAAGGGAGACGTTTACGCTACCGGCGGCTAAAAGGACAAAAGGACGCGGATATCAAAGCAAGTAGAAAAATTCAAAAAGTCTAATTCTATGAATTCGAAAAGAAAAATAAATGCAAAGACAACACTCCTAAAATCCAGGATGACCATTTAATACCGCCATAGTTCGAGAAGAATGTTCCACACTCCTCAATCTCGAACTGTGAAACATTGGGGGCTTCTGTTGATACCAAATTTAGTCTGCTAACATGGCTCAATTAAGTGGAGACACGTGACAATCTGCATGGCAATAACAAACACATCAGAACAACCCCTTGACTTCGAGGAACTCATTTTCCCCCGACCAACTCAAATACTCCAAGCAGTAGGTACTCTCCGAGGAACTTTACTGCACCGAGCAACTCATGGATGTCGAGATACTTAGGCGGTCCGAGCATCTTTGGCGATCCGAGCTGCATCTCGATCAGAGAATTTATTATCAGACAATTAAGAGGATTAAATGTGCATTAAATGTTGATTATCATCATACGGATGTATACGCTTATTGAACAGCTATGTATTACCCATTCACATGTACAACCTCATGGCTATAAATACATTATATCATCCTCATTGTGAGTGGACCATAATTTCTGGAGATAAACCCTACTTCGAGAATTCCCAAACAATCAATAATAGCACCAAGAGTGGACGTAGGCCATTTGTTCAAGGCTGAACCACTTAAAAATATCTTAATTTATTTATTTTTATCTGTGATTAAACAATTAGAGATAATCTAATTTTTTACATCAACAATCATATTAAGATTTTGTAGACAAAGAAACAAATTTTAGGAGTGGGATTTGTATGGAAAAAAGGGATTTCTGAAAGATTAATGTTGTGATGTTCTTATGTTCTTGAAAATTAGTATTTGTTAGAGAAAACTAAGAATGACAATGGCATATATTGATCTTGGATGGAAAGAGACGAACTTAATTATAAAAGATGAAAGCTTGATGGTGGATTTAGAAATTTCAGTACAAGTTATGAAATAATTTATTGTGGAAAAAGAATGGTGCATATCCTTTGATTAAATTTAGTTTTTGATGATTTGAGACAATCTAATACACGTGGTTATGTTAGTAATTGATGGAATGAGATTATAGATGTTTGGGATGAAGTTTGGATTCATTTTGGGGTGGGAATTTGGAGAAACTCGTGATAAAATTGTAGCAAGTCCATTTTCGCAGAATGTTTGCCCCTTGGACGAAACAGTTTGGTTCCCATGCTTAGCCCATGTCACGAGGTTAGATATTTTCGATATGAATGAGTGGTCCAAAGTTTCATATTTATTTATTTATTTATTTTTAATTAGTTATGAATTTTCTACGAAAGGGTGTTCGAGAATAAATTCTCGAATTATAAATCAAATTCAGGTACAGTTGCATGGGTGTTTTAGGGTGAATAACATTCGATCTATGATTTATGAAATTGGGTTGGGATTTCAGAAAGGGCTAGGTTGTTGTCTACATAATAATAGCTTAGTGTCCGGAGTAATGATGATATGCGTGAATTAAATAACTGACAGAGTCGGGTTTTGACTCAGCGATTATGGGTCAGTGCCACGAGTGACATACGTACGGTTAGTCGAATTTTGTATCTCTCCCTCTCCCTCTCTCTCTCTCTATATATATATATATATATATATATATATGTGTGTGTGTGTGTGTGTGTGTGTGTGTGTGTGTGTGTGTGTGTGTGTGTGTGATATAGTTATTTGAACATACCACTCTAGTGTTATCAATGAAGGTTACGCGATTTAGGTGATCTTTCCTCACGAATGGCAATAGGCTTAATACCGACTCCAGGTCATAGCACCGTCCATGTGCTCTTGAGTGTTGGGAGCTTGAAATGAATTAATTATGGTATGGTTATAACTCACTCTCAAAGAATTATGATAACTTCCACTACGTTTACAATTAATTAAGCTTGATGTGAGAGTCCAAATTGGTAGGCAAGGATTTTATGTGCATGCCCATATGCATGATAGAATTTTAGAGAATGGATTCGTGAGGTAATACTCTAGGTATTGTGGTTATACATTACAACGAGTAATAAATATGTATGTGTATAATGTGTGATATGAAAATACATATACAAGTATGACTATTATATACAAACAATTATTATTAATGTGTGAATATTAAATTAATAATGGAGGCAAAGTAATATGCATCGGTTCATGATAGGATTTCAAATGATCTAACATGTGTGAATACTAAATAAGAAATTACACATTGAATAATTGAAGGTGTCATACTCTGAGTAGAAGGTTTGTGTATGGGGATAAGATACGTAGGCGGGGTTTCATAACCAGGAGGATTAAGAGTATACGTAAGGTACACACATAATATGTGAGGCGAGGATTATCTCATGAGAGTGAGATAACAATTTAAATCTGGAAAATTTCTTTACATTTTATTATTGAAATTTATTCACTTGCTAAATATTTTTCAAACGTTTTGGGGCTTTGACCCGCGTCAAATATTTTCAAAAACTTTTAGGTGTCCACCCACATGGACGCTAAGGGGATGCTTTTTTTAGGGATCATTTAGCTCCAACTGATGTGGAGGCTTGTAGGATTTTGAGTAGCCGATTCTATTATTGGTACGTTCGATTAGGTTCCATTTCAGTTGTTGGTTGGGTATATCACTCCTTTTATTAGATTTATTTACTTTTAATTTTATTTAGTTCAGTTTGATGATCGTATTGTATTATTTTTAACCAATGATTTATTCGGTAATTGATTTTAATTACTTAAGCCTAAATATTTTTACAAAGTCTGGTCTTTTTATACTGCTTGATGTGAATGAAATTGTGTTGAATGGTTTATTTTTGTATGTTATTTAAAGATCAAAATTTAACACTACTTGTCCAACTAACAGGTATTGAGTAATTAATTTAATTTGGACAGTGATGCTAAGAACGAGCCATAGGAGAGTCTCATGTTAATTTGGTAGAGGTATGGCCACCCATTATTTTAATAGGTTAGCTATCATAGATGGTATCATAGCATCAAGTTCTAGTGTCTTTAGGATTTGTGTAGCTTACTACATGTTCATCGTTACTTTCTTTGATCTAGAGCCCTATGCTTTGGATTGTTGGTTCATAATTACGCGTTAACGTTCTTTTGTGAATATATTATATTGACAATGAACTCATACAATTTGATATGGTTTCAAATTCCACCGAAGGGAAGATGACGAGCTAAGGACACTAGGAAGGCAAATGAGGGAGAGTGTCAGAAAGAGCTACATATACCACAGGGATATGGACGAGGGCAGAGTTGGCAGCTATAGTCACCCAGGTAATTAATGCCGGCATGACTTCCATGGAACATCATTTTTTGTATACTCAGCCACAAAATATAGTGGCACCAATCGTCCAAGTCCATTTAGGGCCATCATCCTAAGAATGAGTGATGGGGGCCTTCCAAAAATGACATCCACCGGAGTTTCAGGTTATCTCAGACATAGTCATTTCTAGTTAGTGGAGGAATAACATGCAGAGCCACCTCTGCATGTTCGAATGCAGTGACACTCAAAATTAGATGTTGGAGAGTTTTAAGTTAGTATGTGAATCCTTATAGTGGTGGGAGTCAATTACCACGTATGGTGAAAGAGATATGATGACAATAATAGAGCTATGGGTGCAGTTAGGCGGTAAGTATATTTGTTCGTAATCCAAACTAAAATAAGGATGAGGTTTAATGAGGTAGCACAAGGAGATCGATTAATGGCCGAATACGAGGAAGAGTTTACCCGATGAGGTAAATACTAAGGAGACGAAAATACTGAAGTTTATGGATGAACTTATGTGAAGGATTATGTAACACTTTCTCAGCGTTGAAGACATACATTGAGGTCATCAACGCCACATTACTCCATTTCTAGGATCATTAATTCCATATGTAGGGGATCAAGAGAGTAGGAGAGTCCCTCCATTCAGGCAATGTGAGAGGTAATGGTGTCAGTGGGGAACAATAACATCATGAGCAAGATTCCCAGCAGGGGGATCCATTTAAGAGTTTCCATTTTGGAGGTTTCAAATTAGGTGATAGTGAATTCAGGCTTAACCATTAGCACTAGAAACAACATGAACAAGATTTCTAGTAGGGGGATCCGTCTATGAGTTTCCATTCTGGAGGTTTCAGATCAGGTGATAGTGAATTTAGGCATGGCCAGCAGTAGTAGCATCAGCGTGTTACTCAAGGCCAAAAGGTCTACGTGAACAAATGGGATGGTCAGTATGCCCGAGGCCACTAGGGTTAGATACCAAGACAGTCATGACATGACCATTAGGACCAGAGGTAGGGAGAGTGGCCATATGCATCAAACTTATCTGTATCGAGATAGGGGACATGGGCTATGTAATCCACCGTAATTTTTCATAACTTTTATTATGCTTTAAATTAAAAGTTAATATGGATTTATTGGAATTTATTAGGAAATAATTAATTGGGATTAATCCAGATTTTATTTTACTAGAGATTAGAGTAATGTGTGATTCTGAATATTACTTGGAGATATATAAGGAATATATGAATATGAAGTTAATAATATTGTCGTCAGTTACTGATACGGTAAAAATGGAAATTAAGTCGGGAGGCGGTATGGGACGCATCGAAACCAATTGAAATGAATGAAAAGGAAACATTATTTTATATCAACCTTATGGTCGTTTTGAGTGCGCTGTTGCGTCGGGAAGGGTTGAAATAGTTAGAAAAGTCTATTCGGGTGTTGGATTTGGGTCTCGGCTCAAGCGGGAGATGAAAGGACACTCTGAAGGGGCATTTTAGTCATTTTACTTGGGAGATGAATAGTAATTTCAGATTTTTTCTTATTAGAAAGGTGTTGGGTTAAAGAAAAGTAGGTTCATTCCATTTCATCACAAAATATTTGAGCGGTTTTAGTGTGAGAGAGAGTGAACGATTCCATGGGAGGAGAAGAGGTGTCTTTGAAAAGGGAAGAGACTTTTGAGGCAATCCAAATGTGATTAACCACCTTCTGCCACAAGCACCACCACCAGAAAGTCGCTGAAAAACGGGGAAGAAGTCCTACACCATCATCACCAAAAGTTTAGACTTACATAACTAAGGCAAGTGAAATTCTTTCTTTATTTTGATGCTTAAAATATCCATGCTAGATAGGATAATTAGGATCTCAGAATTTGCATGTTTCAATGATAAACTATAGATTTTTAATTTAGTTATGGCCATGAGAATTAGATAGAATAATTCTCTTTCTGTACAAAGATTTTAATCCTCAAAATTTGGTTTCAATTGGTCGAAGAAATCTTGGTTCATATAATTTTTGGGGAGAAATATTCAGATATGAGAATTCTGGGAATGATGTGATTTAATCCAAACTAATTGATGAATTTAGGTTGTTTGATTGTTAGAATTTGATCATATACATTATTATGTCAATTGAGAATAAGTTGTAGAAGTTTTGGATTGATTTATGTTGGTTTTGATGAGAAAGAAGTGTTATACCCGTAGATAGTAATATGCAGAAACTGGGCTGATATTTGATCGATTGACCCAAGAATGTTGATCGATCGACTGATCCATCGATTGAACCAAGACTATCGATCGATCGATTCCCCCTTGAAATGTGAAGTGTGATACTTTTAAATTTTGATTGAATACCAAATAGTGAGAAATCTTTATTGATGATTATTTGAATATGATGGGACTTAAGGGAGGACAATAGGATATACTTGAGACCCAAATAATGTATTTTGTTTGGGGTTGAATCAGGGAATGATTAAAGGGAGAGTTAATTATATAAATTTCGGTAGAAATAACATTCGGATAAATTTGTACGTTACAAAAGGTGAGGGCCTTGGGTGAATGTTGAAATATTATATCGAGATTAATATTATACAAATGGTATCCACATAATAATATTCGATGAATTCAATTTGGATAAATTTTTGTACATTAACGAGGAACGAAAGACTTGGGTTAATGTTGTAATTTTTATTAAAGTGGGAAGGAAATTATGTGAGTGATAACTACATAGTAATAATGTGACAAAGAAAATAATTATAAATAACAAGTACGGGTGCTATTGATAAATGCAACGGGTACTTGGGGATGGGATAAATACCTAGTATTATACATAGGTCGAAAGAGTAACTACTTTTATATAGGTAGATGATAATGCCTATTGATTGATAATTTATGTGTATGACATACCTAGATTACTTGTTATTGACGGGAGGTTTACGCATGAGGGAAGTCATATGCTGATAAATCAATGGGATTTTTGACTAGTCACTCGAGAACATAGGAATTAGGTCGATTACCATTAGTGAGAACAATGGTACAGAACGGTCATTTGGGTGCGTAAGTATGTGCATAGCCCAAAGTCTTAGGACTATGTTGGCCTCCACTATTTGTGACTTAATATTTGTGGTTGGAGGGATCTTTTTCGATCTTTTATCCCCCTAGACAATGACGAGATGTATTGGGACATGATAGCGGAGTAATGCAGCACCGCCGTTGTGTCTCGAGGTGAAGCATAGTATATATTTATAATATAGTGAATATATATATATATATATGATGATATCTACTATGTGACTAAAGTATAATTGAAAGATAATGATATCTAGAATTAATTAAGTATGAGAACACTTAATTGAATTGAATTAATAAGGGGCTTATCCATGTTGAATCTAAATGGATATATATCTTTACATCGTTATTACATGTATTATGAGATCTATACATGGGAATGAATTGGCCTATGTTTTGTGGACAAACTGGTTTAAACCAGTTAACATAGGAACTGTAACAAGGATGGCTTAGATATACGTTAGGTGTGAACTCTAAATGAGAGGTGAGAATCTCAAAAGAGAGTCTGATAATATAACATGTATATTATAAGTGATAAATATTGCAATTATTCACTTGTTGTTTTAAAAACTATTTTACATCGGGATCTGACCCATTTCCTTGCATATTCTCTTATCTCTCTTGTATTTCCTATATTAGGTGTCCAGCCATAGGGAAGCCATCCTTAGAGGATTATATTGTTGACGATTTATGGATACTATGGAGTATAAAGCTTTTTTTAGACGCCTTCATATTTGTTGATTCATATTTTGTAGTTGATTTTTATTTAGGGCATGTCACCTAAGAGGATTATACTATTTCCCTTCTATTTGAGTCACGGTTTTAGACTCATGTCATTATGATTCATTTGTTAGTTTTGGGATTTATGTATTGAGATTATTTTGCTGGAAAATATTATTCCACTTGCATTTAAATTATGCCGTGATTCATTTATTGTTATGGATTGGATTATTATGAAATTGTTTGTAATGGCAAAAATGGAATTTTATTAAATTAAAATTTGAAAAGTTTAACACCTGCTTAGTTTGATATTAGGTGATTAATGTTTTTCAACCGTGATGCTAAGAATGAACCAACTATAAATTCTATTTTCATTGGGTATGGGACTAATCACCCGATTTTTAATTGAGTTGGGTGCTACAGATGGTATCAGGGCATCAGGTTCTGGAGTCTTTTAGGATTTACACGGTTTACTATGCTTTCAGCTAAGCGTTCTTTGATGTAGAGCCCTATTCTTAGGACTATTGTATCCTTACTTGAATTTATACGATCTTCAACTATTGTGTGATGTCGAATATTAACGATATATTCCTTCTCATTTTTGATACCTCCTCGACGTGCACCTCAGCCCGCCCCAGCTCGGGGTACCATGAATGTTGTAGAGGTTGCTACCATTATTTCTCAAGTAGTCAACGTAACTTTAGTTGTTAGGGATGCCTTTCAGAAGGCACATCTACCAGATTTTCAAGGGGGTTCTGATGTCATGACTGCTAGCCAATGGAATAAGAATATCTAGAGGCACTTAAGGATGCTTGAATGCATGGAGGTTCAACGTCAGTTACTATCTACATTTAAGCTAGTTGGGGCAGCTCTGCAATGTTGGGAATCCCTTACCACCCCTGAGGAGAGAGATACTATGACTATTCAGGATTTATGGGTGCGATTAGACAACAAATACTTCCCTTCCGTCGTTCAGACAGAGATGAGGTGAAAACTACTTGGCTTGAAACCGGAAGGGAAGATAATGGAAGAATATGAGGAGGAATTTACTCAGCTGACTAACTTGGTGCCAGCAGAGGTACCCACTGAAGAAAGACGAATTCAGATGTTCACTGATTGCCTTAAAAATAAGATCCACTAGCATTTATGGGTAAATCTCTTCCTACATACTTATGCAGATGTTGTTAATGTTACGATGCTTCATTGCCAAGATAACTGCTTATATGCCCGGGGTGTTAAGTAGGGGATTGAGTCAAGCCAGCAGGGAAAGACTAATGGAGATAGTTCTAGCGGTACAACATCAGGTCAAACAGAGCAGCAATAGGGTGAGTAGGGTTCCCAGCCTGGGGAATATTCTAAATGTTTACGATTTTGAGGATTTAGGTTTAGGCAGGGAGGCAACATGTAGGGCTAGAAGGGCTAAGGGAGAGGAGGTAATGCTAGTAGGGCCAGGGATAGTAGGGGAAGAAGGGGGAAATTTCACTGTCAAATGTTTTGTATGCAATAACCATGGCCACAAGAGGCAAGATTGTCCTGATAAGGGCAAGAATCCTTAGCAGGGAGCATGATAGGAGCCACATAGACCAGTATTTCCACCACCCACCCTCCCAGTACCATCTCAGATTCCAAAACTACCTCCCATTCAAGTAGTTCCAACACATCAGGGACAGTATGGGCGTATGTATAACATCCATCAGGTAGCATTTCAGCAGCCACCGCCCGCGATTAAGGGTATGTTTTCTATCTATGGGGATGTGGAGCGCATGTTGTTTAACACGGGGGCCTCACATTCATTTATAACTACTAAATTTGCACGGGCCACAGGGTTACTAGACTTGTCCAGTATCACCATTACTTATGTAAACTCACTGATGGGTAGTGGGATGCCTATATTCTTTATATGTCGTAATGTGAGTATAGAGATTGGGAGTCTGATATTATTGACAGATTTACCTATTTTGGACATGTCCGAGTATGATGTGATTATCGGCATGGATTAGATTGTTGCATATAGATCCATGATTGACTGTTATAGCCGTTGTATTATTCTTGCTATTTCGGGACATGAGATGTTCCTTGTAGCGATGCCTCATTCTGAGGGAGGGTCATCTACTCATTTGTATTATATAGAGGAGGAGACTTATATAGGATTAGTATTATCCCTTGACTCGATACCGATAGTTTGTGAGTTTGTGGATGTATTCCAGGAGATGTCGATATTACCTCCCAGTAGGGAGATTGAGTTTGTGATTGATTTAGCGTCGGGCACTCGACTCATTGCTCGTGCACCTTACCATATGGCTTCAGTGGAGATGAGGGACCTTAAGGATCAAATAGAACAGATTTTGGGGTAGGGATTTATCCATAGGAGTAATTCATCTTGGGGTGCCCCTGTGTTATTTATTAATAAGCGAGATGGTTCTTTAAGGCTGTACATAGATTATCGGGAGCTTAATAAAGTCACGATATGGAACAAGTATCCGTTGCTTAGAATCGATGACTTATCTGATCAACTGAGGAGCTGCGTACTTCTCAAAGATAGATTTAAGGTCTAGTTATCATTAGTTGAGAATCAAGGAGCCGGACATTTAAATGACTGCCTTCTTGACCAAATATGTATCATATGAGTTTCGGGTCATACCGTTAGGGCTGACTAATGCACCGAAAGTATTAATGGACTTGATGAATAGGGTGTTTCGCGAGTTCTTAGATCGATTTTTCATTCTTTTCATAGATGATATCCTGATTTATTCTCATACTGAGGAGGAGCATGCCGTGCATTTATGATAGTTTCTACAGACCCTACATGAGCATTAGCTATATGAAAAATATGAAAAGTGTGGGTTCTGGATTTGGCAGTTCAGTTTCTGGGGCATGTTGTGTCTGAAATGGGGATATAGGTATATCCTAGTAAGGTATCAGTGGTGAGGGAGTGGGGACAACTCACGACACTGACAGAAGTGCATATTTTTTTGGGACTAGACAGCTATTACAAACATTTTATCCACAGTTTCTCAAAGATTACGGGTCCACTGATGAATTTAACCTGTAAGGGTGTAGCATTTGTCTGGAATGATGCATGTCAGTTAGCATTCGATGAGCTGAAAGATATATTTACCTCAACACCAATATTAGCACTGCCTAAACCTGGAGTGGATTAATTGGTTTACACTGATGCTTCCTTATAGGGACTTGATGGAGTACTACAGTAGGAAGAAAAGGCCATAGCTTATGCCTCTAGAAAGCTTAAGACTCATGAGAGGAATTATCCTACTCACGACTTAGAGCTTACGACAGTTGTGTTTACTCTTCGGATCTAGAGACACTATTTATTGGGGAAGAAGTTTCGTCTAATCATGGATCATAAGTCACTGCAATATCTATTCACACAGAGGGAGTTGAACATGCGCCAGTGCAAGTGGCTTGAGTTCATAAAAGACTATCATTTTGAGATACATTATCACCCGGGAAAGGCTAACGTGGTAGCAGACGCATTGAGCCGACGGCTAGTAGGTGAGTTGGCCGCGGTGTGGAAGGCAAAATGGAAGAAACTGGAACACCAAGATGCAGTTGCCCGATCATTTATATTAGTTATGACTGTCACACCTCAGATTGAGAGGAGGGTAGTTCAGGCTCAGGCAATCGATTCATTTTGTCAGGAGAAAATTCAACAACTTTTAGCCGGGGGAGGAGAGTCTTACTCCGTGAGTTGAAATGGGGGCTTACGCTTCAGTGGTAGATTGACTATTTCAGATGGTGTGGATTTGCAACATGCTGTGATAATAAAGTCACATGGATCTAGATTTATGGTACATCCTGGTGGGGATAAGATGTACCAAGATATGCGATGACATTATTGGTGGAGCGGGATGAAAAGAGACATCGTTGAGTTGGTCTCTAAGTGTACCACTTGTCAGTTAGTGAAAGTGGATCATCGGAAGCCTGATGGGTTTCTTCGGAAGCCTGCTGGGTTTCTTCAGCCATTTGAGATCCCAATGTGGAAATAGGATAGCATCTCTATAGACTTCATCACATGGTTACCTTCTTGTCAGAGGGGTTACGATTCTATATGGGTGATTGTGGATCGGTGGAAAAAGGTAGCTCACTTTTTTCCCGTTTGGACTTATTACACTATGGGACCTTATGGCCAGTTATTTATTATCGAGATGGTGAAGTGGCATGGGGCCCCCTAAATATCTTTTTTGATAGAGATAAGATTTTTGTGTCATATTTTTTGAACAACTTTTAGAAGGCTATGGGCACCGAATTACAGTTGAGTACGGCTTATCACCCACAGACGGATGGGCAAACATAATGTACATACCAGATGTTAGAAAACATACTACGCATGTGTATCCTGGACTTTGGGGGATGTTGGGAGCTGTACCTTCCACTTTTGGGGTTCACGTATAATAACTCTTATCAGTTTACCATTGTTATGGATCCATTTGAGGCACTCTATGGTAGACCTTGTCATTCTCCTAGATGTTGTATAGATGTGGGAGACAACAAACTACTAGGACCAAAGTTGATACAGGATGATTGAGATGATTCGTAGTCGTATTCAGGTAGCCCGGGATTGACAGAAAAGATAAGACGATGCGAAACGTTCCTTCCGTGAATTCAATGTGGGGGACCAAGTATTATTTTGGGTATCACCTATGAAAGGGATTATGATATTTGGGAAGAAAGGGAAATTGGCACCCAGATATGTAGGACTATTTCCTATCATTGAGAGAGTTGGACCGGTTGCTTGCATATTAGCGCTATCAGAGTACTTGCATAGGATACATGATTTGTTCAATATTTCTTCTCTGAGGCGATATCTACGGGATGAGTTGGCTCACACTCATGTTTCATTAGAGGATATCGACTTGCATCCCGATAGCTCTTACGAGGAGAGACCGATTGCAATCTTGAACCATAGCTAAAGACGATTGAGATCCAAAGTAGTTCCATTGGTCCGCGTGCAGTAGCAGCACCATAACATTGAGGAATCTACTTGGGAGCACGTGTATGATATAAACGACAAATATCCAGAGTTATTTCTACTAGGTATGCTTTAATTTTTGGAAATTTGGGACGAAATTACTCTATAAGTGGAGAAGTATGTAATACCCCGTAATTTTTAATTACTTTTATTATGCGTTAAATTAAAAGTTAATAGGGATTAATTGGAATTAATTAGGAAATAATTAAATGTGATTTAGTCTGGATTTAATGCTACTAGAGATTAGAGTAATGTGTGATTCTGAATATTACTTGGTGCTATATAAGTAATATATGAATATGATTTTATTTATATTGATGTGAGTTACTAATACGGTAATAATGGAAATTAAGTCGGGACGCGGTACGGGACTCGTCGGAACCAATTTAAATGAATAAAAATGAAACATTATTTTATATCAACCTTATGGTCGTTTCTACTGCTCCGTTGTATCCAGAAGGGTCGAAATAGTCAGAAAAGTCTATTCAGGTATTGGATTTGGGTCTCGGGTCAAGCCGTAAATGAAAGGACACCCCGAAGGGGCATTTTAGTCATTTTACTTTGGAGATGAATAGTAATTTTGGGTTTTGTCTTATTATAAAGGTGTTGGGTTAAAGAAACGTAGGTTCATTCCATTTCATCACAAAATATATGAGAGGTCTTAGTGTGAGAGAGAGTGAAAGGTTCTTTGGGAGAAGAAGAGGTTGCTTAGAAAAGGGAAGAGTCTTTTGGGGAAAACCAAAGGGGATTAACCACCTTCTGCCACCCGTACGACTACCGAAAAGTCGCCGAAAAATGAGGAAGAAATCGTACACCATCATCACCAAAGGTTCAAAATTATATAACTAAGGCAAGTGAAATTCTTGCTTTATTTTGATCCTTAAAATATCTATGCTAGATATGATAATTAGGATCTCAGAATTTGCATGTTTCAATGATAAACAATAGAGTTTTAATTTATTTATGCCCATGATAATTAGATAGAATAAATCTCTTCATGTACAAAGATTTTAATCCACGAAATTTGGTTTCAATTGATGGAAGAAATCCGGATTCATATAATTTTCTAGGAGAAATATTAAAATATGAGAATTCTGGGAATGATGTGATTTAATCCAAACTAATTGATGAATTTAGATTGTTTGATTGTTAGAATTTGATCATATACCTTACTATGTAAATTCAGAATAAGTAGGGGAAGTTTTGGATTGATTTATGTCAGTTTTGATGAGAAAGAAGTGTTAAACCCGTAGGTTGTAATATGCAGAAATGGGGCTGATATCTGATCGATTGATCGATCGACCCAAGAATATCGATTGATCGACCCAAGACCATCGATCGATCCACTCCCCCTGGAAATGTGAAATGTGTTCCTTTTAAAGTCTGATTGAATCCCAAACTATAATAAATCTTTATTGATGATTATTTGAATATGATGGGACTTAAGGGAAGACAATAGGATATACTTGAGACCCGGAAAATGTATTTTGTGTGCGGTTCAATCGGGGGATGATTAAAGGGGGAATTAATTATATAAATTTCGATATAAATAATATTCTAATAAATTTCCACATTACAAAAGATAAGGTACTTGGGTGAATGTTGGAATATTATATCGAGAATAATATTATATAAGTGGCATCCACAAAATGATATTCAATGAATTAAGTTTGGAAAAATTTTGGTACATTAACGAGGAACAGAAGACTTGCGTTAATGTTGGAATATTTATTAAAGTGAGAAGGAAATTATGTGAGTGATAACTACATAGTAATAATGTGACAAAGAAAATAATTATAATTAATAAGTACGGGCGGTATTGATAAATACAATGGGCACTTGGGGATAGGATAAATTCCTAGTATTATACATAAGTCGAAAGAGTACCTACTTTTAGATAGGTAGATGATAATTTCTATGGATTGATAATTTATGTGTATGACATACCTAGCTTACTTGCTATCGACGGGAGGTTTACACGTGAGGGCAGTCATATCCTGATGAATCTATGGGATTTTTGACTAGTCACTGGAGAACATAGGACTTAGGTCGATTAACATTAGTGAGAACAATAGTATAGAACGGTCATTTGGGTTCGTAGGTTTGTCAGAAACCCAAAGACTCAGGACTATGTTCTCCTCCATTATTTATGATTTAATATTTGTGGTTCGAGGGATCTTTACCGAACCTATAGTCCCCTATACAGTGATGAGATGTATTGGGACATGATAGCAAAGTAATGCAGCACCGTAGCTCTATCTCGAGGGGCAGTATAGTATATATCTATAATATAGTGAATGTGTGTGTGTGTGTGTGTATGTGTGTATACACACACACACACACACACACACACACACATATGATGATATCTACTATGTGACTAAATTAGAATTGAAAGCTAATGATATCTAGAATTAATTAAGTATGAGAACACTTAATTGAATTGAATTGAATTAATAAGGGGCTTATCCTTGTTGATTCTATATAGATATATATATATATATATTTATATCATTATTACATGTATTATGAGATCTATATGTGGGAATGAATTGGGCTATGATTTGTGGTCACACTAGTTTAAACTAGTTAACATAGGAAATGTAACTAGGATGGCTTAGAGATACGTTAGGTGTGCACTCTAGATGAGAGGTGAGAATTTCAAGAGAGAGTCCAATAATCTAACATGTATATTATAAGTGATAAATACTGCAATTATACACTTGTTGTTTTAAAAACTATTTTACATCGGGCTCTAACCCGTTACCTTGCATATTCTCTTCTCTCCCTTGTATTTCCTATATTAGGTGTCCTGCCACAGGGAATCCAGCCTTAGAGGATTATGTTGTTGACGAGTTATGGGTGATATGGAGTTTAAATCTTTGTTTAGACGCCTTCATATTTGTTTATTCCTACTCTGTAGTTGATTTTTATTTAGGGCATGTCGCACAAGAGGATTATAGTATTTCCCTTTTATTTGAGTCAGGATTTTATAGTCATGTCGTTATGATTCATTTGTTAGTATTGGGATTTATGTATTGAGATTATTTTTCTGAAAAATATTATTCTAGTTGCTTTTAAATTCTTTTGTGATTCATTTAATTTTATGGATTGGATTATTATGAAATTGTTCGTAATGGTAAAAATGGAATTTTATTAAATTAAAATTTAAAAAGTTTAACACCAGCTTAGTTGGATATTAAATGATTAATGTTTTTCGACAATGATGCTTAGAATGAACCAAATGTAAATTCTATTTTAATTGGGTATGGTACTGATCACCCGATATTTAATTAAGTGGGGTGTTACAGCAAGGTGCCTAGTTGGGGCAACACTTATAGACGTGAGTATTACATCGAGGAACTAGTTGAGCAGCCAGAGTTATTGGTGGTTGAAGGGACAATGTTTTATCCATGGGTAAATGGGGTAAGTTTTACATGACACACGTACGTCACCGTAGTTTGGTTAGCAATAGATTTGTGCGTGAGATGGGTTTAGTGGGATTATCGTTAGTATCATTATTGTGTGTATATATATATATATTTACCATTGGGTAGAGGTGCCCTTTTTAGTTCCCTCTATGGGGGAGGGGGTGTGGACACTGAGAGGATATATGTTTGTGTATTTACTCGTTTTAGATATATATGATATGTGAGTATGATATTATTCTGAGTATTCACTGATTAGCGATGCCTTGAGCGATGGTGGACTATTATAGTAAGGCTATAATATCTGCTATTCCAGGTTAAGAGGAATCATTTTTTGAGGTTTCACCTGGAAGAGGGTCGAAACCGCATATATATTGTATAATAGAGGAAACTTCGAAGAGTATATTTATCTTGTTATATTTTATTCAGGTGCATACGAACTTTTACTGATGAAACCCGGGGTATTTTATTCAGCTGCTATTCATTTTCTCACCAAAATGGGGGGAGGTTCAACTTCATCCTCCAATGTAATTTCCTTAATATTTTATTTATTTATTAATTTCCATTATTAATGTGTAATTTATTTTAATTTTTGCAGGTGGTATGCTGTAAAAACTATGACTGTGTGATAATTGATTAAATTCGTAAATTTCTACTTTGGCACACTTATTTAATTAGAGTCTATTTTTAAACCAAACCAAATCAACTCCTAAACATGCAACTATGTGTGTGCGTGTGTCAACCAATAAATAAATAAAGCATGTGACATGACTTTCTAGAAAAATCCCCCTAGGGCAAAACCTTTTATATCTAGAACTTTGAGAAGTTTACAAGACCATTGACTTACATACCATCTTGATTTTTCCCACAAGAGTAACTCACGGTGTCTTCATCAAACCTTCAAAGTAGCGACTAGAAATCAACAGTGGTTCACACGCAGCTATACCACAAGGATGCGCAGTCCAGACACGCAGTCTAAAATCTTCACAAGTACTCCCTCCACAGTAACACGCAGCTGTCCAGTTGTAGAGTTGTCCCCACAAAGAATTATCAAAAGAAAAGTGTGTTCTTGAACACCAAAAAAATAAACCAAAGCATATGGGAATTTTGGGAATTGAAAACAAAAAGGGATTAAAACTTAAAAGAAGAAGTCAAAACGATTCTGCAGTTTCGCAGTTTTCTGTCTTTCAAAACGCTGAGACTTCTTAATGAAAACGAAACCATTTAATGAGTATTTATAGAAAAATACGTCGCCTCAGTCGCTCGGACGAAATATGGGTCTTTCTCGAATGACGTACACCTGTCGTTTGAATGACATCGCACGACATCTACAATACGCTCGAACGAGATGACATCTCGCTTGAACGACCTGGCGTAAAAAATGAGGTACGCTACAGGACTTAGAGATATTAATCATTCTCAAATTTTGATGAAAAAGTTCGCTCCAACACTTAGAAAAAATATCTTAAATCTCTAAGTGTAGAGTTAAGGTATTTAAAACATAACCTTACCAAAGCAAACTTTGCGGAGTCCTTTTGATGAAGAACCTCGATATATTCGGATCTGTCTTGATGTAGATTGCTCTTGAACTTCTTTGACGATTGTAACAGTATATAACATAATTAATTGATAACTGACTTATAAATGATTTGTTTGTTCATACTTTATTGGTATTATGTTGTATTGCACATATTGCTATTTCTCACATGTTTAATAAATGATTTGTTTTTCACATTGATATTTTTATACCATTTGTTCCTACATACTTCATTGGGTATTTGTCTATTTGATGTGTGTAGGTATTCTTCAGCGATTCGAGATTTTGTAGCTACATAACATTCAGACGTTTCATGTTTGCCGATCCTACATATACTAGTATATGTCCTCTAATTTTTTATTGGGGTTTTATGAAATGGAATTTAGCTGCCATACTATTTGATGGCCCGGGTTAGGCCTTTCACTATTTGAGTTTTGTCCCGGATAGTCAAAGGGGGAGATTTGTAAGGATAAAATTTCCAAATGAGTCCATTTGTATGTATTTGACTTATTTTCAGAACAAAAACATGTTTGAGGCATAAATAGATTTTTTATTGTAAGGATTCCCATAAAGTCAATGACGTGTTTGATTAGAAGACATAGAGGCCAAAATTCAAAGATATATCATGCCGAGTTTTATTGGTGCATGCTTCACATCTTTAGTCAAATGCATTCCGAGATACTCTCAGGTATGAAAGCATTATGTTTACAGACTTCGATTAATGGAGGAAATTTTTTTATAAATGTTTTAAAATTATTTAAAAAGGTTTTATCTTCGTTTATGCTGAGGTAATTACTAATGATAACAGAAATTATATCGCCAAATCAATGTGTTGAGTAAGCTCAAACTAGGAGAAAAATGGAGTATGAGCATGTATACAAATATAGAAAGAGATGAGGCAAAGAGGAAGATAACACCAAATATAAGTGGTTCAGCCAATTCTGGCCTACTCCACTTTGTGAATATGCGTGAAATCCACTAAGATTGGGAACTAATGGGCTTGGGATACAAGAAATCAAGCTTTCTCTCTATATTGTAATTTTGACAAGTTTAAGCTAGGGTTTTCAATGATCGATCCATTTCAAAGATGTAGAAGACAAGTATTTATCATGCAGATGGGTGTAGTGTACCCCCCAAGCATTTAATAAGCATATGTGGAATGTTCCTATCCAATGAGGTGGAACCAGCAATATCTATTGGTCATGATGATAAAATATTCCCTCACGTGTGAGGGAGATGTTGTTATAACAGTTTTGATCCACATGGGATCTGCAGCCCAGGTGCTCACACTCACGCGTTCCACAATGCATGCGCCCTGCCAACTATCAGCCCTCGACTGACCATCATGATCGAGGACGAATTATTAATATATGAACCATTGAAGAAATGACACTTGTCATTTTGGGTAGTCTCGTTCTATCTTCATAGTCCCGGAGATGGTCGAGGACGAGGGTCTATAGTTCATAGGATTATTCGGACAAGACATATTGACTAGTCTTCTAAGCCGAGGATGATGTACCACCCGCGCTGATCAATTAGCCAAGTAATTCCTCGCCGAGTCAATCCTGGCTGAGTCATAATTCCTCCGTGGATAAATTGGTGATGGTAGGCCTTGACTGATGTAGTGTGATCCTGGATGAGGCTATACTTAGCATATTAATCACCCCGTATCCTTTAGTCTCCAATGTGAAGTGAAGGCTGGGGGGCAAAGTGTCTTTTGAGTACGAGATGAACAAGTGTCCTTTTAGGTGTCAGATCTATAGAGATCGATAAATACTATATTAACACTTGGCAGTTATCTCGTGGAATGGCGTATGGACCAAGAATGACGACTATAAGTGGTGTTTAGGGCTTTGTGCCCTAATTATGAATTTCTTGGAAATTGTGCACAATGATTACTAGTATTTAAATGCATCTTAAATCATTTATTCTTCCCATTTATTTTTCGTCGCGTGCTAACTTTATCTCTCTAGAATTAGCCTTTCTTTCTATATGTTTAAGCTTTTTCCATCACGTAGTCGTGTTTCCTGAGGTTGCTAGCCTTCAAACTTTTCTAGGTATTACAATTTCCCATCTCTGCTTGCATTTTCCATTGCATTTCAACCATTTCAATTCTTTGAATTTGTTGGTGATTTAATTTCATTTTTCAGTGGTGGTTTGGGGTAGTTTTAAGGTTGTCAGAGGGCTAATTTTGGGAGTTCTTCTAGTTTGGTAGTTAATTGCCTTTTTTCCCACCTGTTTCGGCTTTGTTGTACTATTTAGGCATATCCGACTAAATTACCTTTGCACCCCTATATACGATCCATCTTGTCTAGACTAGGTCTTTCTCCAACTCAGCTATCGCCAAACTCTTGGATAATGATTCTTGGCTATGTTACCCTATGGATGAACAAATATACAGATGACCCCTCAGTTGAGATTTTTAAAGCCTGTTACAATGTGTCGTACTCTAAGACCCATTTTGGCTATAATCATTTAGGGTCTAAGAAGCCCGACAAGAAAATCATTTATGGGGCTTGGTAGTTCTCAGTCGGCCTTTCTGATGATAAGCCGCGAGACTCTTACGACTGGGCCAACCCCTCTATTTCGGCCAAATTGGACCCCGACCTCAGCGTATCAAACTGAGAGAGGGTTGAATATCTAAAGAAATAAGGAAGGGAAGGTCTTCTTCCCAAGTTCGAGGATATCATGACACCTCTCTTCTTAGATAATGCTGGCCTTGGGGTCGCCAAACTTCAGGATTCAGTCCAGGGGCTCGTACTTGTAGCATTATGAAGGCTGGCAAGACTTTGCATATTCAATTCATTTATTCAGATCTAGTGTAGGATCTCATTGTATTACTCTTTATTAGGACATGTTGTTCATTGTCATTATTTAAGATATTCAATTTTAGATTGTGTTTGTTTTATTTAGCAGTTTTGGATTTTAGCCGATTGTTTACTCTGCAAGATTTTATTCTATACATATTGTGAGATGGTTTGAATTATAGCATCGTGTATGTTTAAATTATTATTTCTGCATGAGTAATTTTCTCGGGTTAATAAAAGATAAAATTTGGCATCGATTTAATTTCACTTAGGTGATTAGTAATCAAAAAGTTTTCGATAATTATGCTTAGAATGAACCAACTGAGAAACCTGCTTTAATGTAATTCAGGACAGATCACCCTGGATTTAATTAGGCAGGGTGTCACAGTTAGTACTCAAAACCTTTTAGGTGTCCAGCCACAGGGACGCCAGACTTGAGGATTCAGTCCATGGACTCGTAGTTGCAGCATTATGGAGGCTGGCAGGACTTTTCATAGACGATTCATTTATTCATATATAGTGTAGGATCTCATTGTAGTGCCCTCTATTGGAACATGTTGTCCGTTATCAATATTTTAGATATTCAACGTTGGATTATGTCGGTTTTATTTAACAATTTTGGATTTTAGCCGATTATTGACATAACAAGACTTTATTCTTTACATATTGTGAAATGGTTTGAATTCTAGCATTGTGTATGTTTCAATTATTATTTCCAAATGAGTAATTTTCTCGTGTTAATTAAAGATAAAATTTGTCACCGGCCTAATTTCACTTAGGTGATTAGTAAATAAAAAGTTTTCGACGGTGATGTTAAGAATGAACCAACTGAGAAACCTATTTTAATTTGATTTAGGACTGATCACCCTGGATTTAATTAGGCGGGGTGTCACAGATTCCCAACGGATGTCAACTGGAGGTGGTGGTTCTTTTCTCTTATGGTCGGCCTCAGTATTGTCCGACCCACCAGTTATGGTTTCCTTTGTGGGATTCCTTCCCCCTTTTTCAGAATGTTTTTCCGACTAGGGGTCATCATATTCCACAAATCGTCTAATATGTGTGGAGGGAGATATGCAAAAAGAAACAAAAATGATTAGTCATAAAACTCGGAAGGCTGAAAGTGCTATTATTTATGACCTATCCAAGGAGGACTATAAGTTCTTGGCCAAGAAACCTCCACCACAGGTCTTCGGCTTCGGTCTCGACTCCATAGCCCAAATATCTTCCTCTTCATGATAATTTTTTATCTCATCTCTGACAATTATGTTATGACATTTTTCTCATCCTTCTGTAGTCTGTATGTGCTTGTTTTCCTGGCCACCAGTGTATGGCCGAGAACTACTCAAAGGTTCAGGAGGTCGATAGAGCCTTAAGATCTGAGGAAGAGTTGAAGAACAAGGTCAAGGACAACCCATCTTATTATAAGAAGGACCTTAACACTTTGAAGGATAAGGAAGAGGCCTTGAGGACGAAAGAAGAGATCCTAAAGAAGAAGGATTAAGCTCTCTCCGATCTGACTTCCCAACACCCCAAAGATCTTAAATCTTCCATCACCAATGACAAAGACAAAGACAATTATCTATCGACCGAGGATATTTAGAAGATAAAAAATGAGGACATAGAAGCATATAAAATGTCTGATGAGTTCCTTAGATTTGGAGCGGATTACTTTGAGAGAGGCCTCAAAATATTATGTAGGTGGGTCGTCGCTAAGTTCGCCGAGGTCATCTCCATAATCAAATCTGTGTTGGATGCTCCTAACATGGAAGATTCATATATGGAATTGTATTTATAGTACATTAGTCTTAACCTACAACCAGGGGAAAAGAGGTGATGGATGAGGCCCCACTTATCGATATCAATGCTCCATTCATCCAGACTCAGGATGAGGGAAATTCTAATCGATCAGCCATCATTGTTAGGCAGGTTCAAATTGGCGTAGGAGTTAGAGGGTCTGCCTTAAAAGTGGATCCAACTTCATAGGATGGTTGTCTGTGACAAGTAACGTTTGTCCGTAATTTCTTTTGTGGGGACACTGTTTGAATTTTTATTTAAACATTTATGAATATTTATCTCACTTTAAGTATATCCTCTTATTTGAAATGAATGAATGATGTTTCTTCTCATACTCGTGAATTGTCTTTATTTGCTTGCATGTCTGAATGCCATTGACTTTCTTTTAACAAGTAACATAATTACATGTCATCTCATCCTTAGACAACATACATATTAATGAATAATTTTCATATGATGAGCCTCATATCATTCTTTGATGAGATATAAATTGATACATAATTTGAATTCACCAGATTATGGAGCTTTATCACAAATCCCCCTAGTCATTTTGAAAGTGTATGGACGAGAGCAATATCTTCCATGCAATGCCGTCTGGGGCAAGTGAGTTTTTCCACCAAATTAATTATGCTTAACACGAACCACAATAAAGTGATATTTAAGTTTCAATTCACCAAATTATGGTGTTTGCATCATAAGTCCATTCTCGTGATTTTAAGAGTATATGGATGCAAACGATCTCGTCCATGAACTGTCATCTTCACTGAGAGAGTTTCCCAACCAAATTAATGATGTTTAAGATGAACCACAATAAAGTGATTTTTAAATTTTAATTCACCCAAATATGGTGTTTGCATCACTAGTCCCCTCTCATCATTTTTAGAGTGTCTGGACGAGGGCGATCTCGTCCATGCTCTGTCATATCGACTGAGAGAGTTTTCCCACCAAATTAATGATGTTTAACATGAACCACAATAAAGTGATTTTCACCCCTCTCAGTGTTATCAAGAGTCCATGTATGAGGTCAACCCCATCTGGATCGTCATGTCACCGAGAGTAAGTTAAAGATACTTCACCATGAATGATGTTCTATAGCTTAAGATGAACTGATACATACAATATGAAACTACTAATATCCTATTACAAATGAAAGTAATACAAAACCCCTACTAATAGTATTTTTTTAGATGATCGACATTCCATGGATTGGAGAATGTCTTATTCAATCTCTCGATAGGGACCATGCCAGCTATGATGAAGTTTATTGCATTTTTGCCAAGTCTTTCTTAAAACTAGATATCCTATTACAAATGGTCGGGCTCTTAATATAGAATTTTGTTTTTCTCTACTGATAGGCGACTTGCCAAATCTCGATATCCTCCTTTCTCTATTCTACTAGGTCCAGATCCAGTCTTCATTCTGCAATATTCTCCTCTGGGTCATATGTTTGGACCCTATGGGTTAAGAGACCAATCTCTATCAGCACCAAAGCCTCTAAACCATAGGCCATCATGAACAGAGTCTCCCATGTTGGTGTCCTCTCCATCGTCCTATAGACCCATAGCACAGCGTGAACCTCTTCAATCCATCTTTCCTTAGCATCTTCTAGCTTTTTCTTGATTCCATCAAGAATTGTTCTATGTGCCACCTCTGTCAGCCCACTGGCTTGGGATCGGCTGGGAGTTGAAAAGAACTGTTAGATGTCGACCCTTTCAATATACTTCTCCAAGGATATGTTCTTAAACTGCTTCCCATTATTTGAAATCACGGTGTTTAGCATGATGTATCCGTAAATAATTTATTTTCAAATAAATTGGAAGGATTTCTTCTCTATTATCGTGATCATCACCTCGACCTCTGCCCACTTCAAAATATAATCGATAGATATGATCAAATATTTGAAATTATTCATAGCCCTTGGAAATGGTCCTACTAAGTAAATCCCCCAAACAGTAAATAGCCAAGGGGAAGTTATAGAAGTCACAAGCTGGTGAGGTTGATGTGGAAAAGTGGTAAGCCTTTCGCACTTATCACATTTCTTCACATATGCAGTTGCATCCTTGGCTACTGTCAGCCACCACTATACCTAAGTGATGATTCTCTTCGCTAATGATAGCCATCCTATGTGCCTGGAGTAAGATCCCTCGTGCACATCCTTCAAAATCTTTTCTACCTCAGATGAATGGACACATCTATGTAAAGGGAGTATGAATCCTTTCTTGTACATGATATCTCCTATGATGGAGAACTTTGCTTCTTTGTAACTCACCTGCTTCTTCTTGCCTTTTAAATCGATCAATTCCCCATCTCTGATGTATCGGATGGTAGGGTCTATCCAACAAGCTCACATGTTCAAGTTAAAGTAAAATTCCACGGTTCTATCTTCCTCTTCAATGGTCAGACGATGTAGGATCTCTATTGGCACCAATATTCTAATTTCTCTTCTTGCAGAAGAAGCTAATCCCGCCAAAGCATTAGCTCGGTTGTTCTCAAACTGAGGGATCCTCTTTAATTTCACCTCTCGACCGAGTATATCTCAGATCATCCCCCTGAAGGGCCTTATTATTGAAGTACACTAGCTTTTGCACACTATCCTCATCTCTAAACATAGTAAAACTAATGGTCGACTCTGACATGGTTAGATACAAATATAATTTTTCTCCCTCAGTTGGTTTTGAAATTACGAGTGAAGAGCCGAGGTAGGTCTTCAACTCTTGAAAGGCCTTATCACACTCCTTATTCCACTCAAAATCTTTCCTAAGCACCTTGAAGAAGGTACGACACTTATCGGTGGCATTGGATACGAATATGTTCAATGCTACCACCCGTCCAGTTAACCTCTTAACTTATTTTCTCATTGTTGGAGTTTTCATCTCCGTTATATCCTCGATGTTCTTGGGTTTGGCTTTAATCCCCCTTTGATTCATAATAAATCCAAAGAACCTACCTGCCCTTATGTCAAAAATTCATTTGGCGGGGTGGCGATTCATTCGAACTCATCCATGGTATCAAAAGTTCGTTCCAGATCAGCCACAAAAGTGTTGGCCTTGAGACTATTTATCAACACGTCGTCAATATATACCTCCATGGTTTTCCTTATATGGTGTTCTAATATCTTGTTTACCAATTTCTGATATGTCACGTGGGAAATCTTTAGGCTGAAAGGCATGACCATGTAACAGTAGGTCCCTTTGAAGGTAATGAATAATGTCTTCTTTGAATCAGTCGGGTCGAAGAATATCTAATTGTACCCTAGGTAGGCATCCTGAAAACTTATAAATTCATGGTCGGTCATGGCATGCACCATCTTGTCTATCCTTAGCTGAGGAAATTTATCTTTAGGGCATGCTTTGTTTATGTTCGTAAAATCAACACACATTCTCCATTTATCGTTTTCCATAAGGATGATGACAACATTTGTTAACCTTTCAGGGTAAATAACTTTCCTGATGAAGTCGACTTCCTCCAACTTCTTCACATCTTACTTCTATCTGGAGTACAATATCCTTCTCTACCTAATCAGCTTTGCATCCTCAGCCACATTTAGCTTATAGAAGAGGACCTTTGGATTGATTCCAGGCATATCCTCATGGATATAAGAAAAAATGATTTGCCTCCTTCTCAAAAATTATATCAACTCCTCTTTAATCTCTTTCTTCAGGGCCTTACCGATTTGGACTATTTTTTTTGGCTCATCCTCTTTGAGGATGATGAATATTACCTCCTCGGTGGCTTCTCCCTTCTTCATCTTTGTCTCATCTCTGGGGTCAAGAGTATCAATGTTATAATTTGTAATGCCACTCTAGTATGCCTCCCTATCCTCAACCGAGTTAAAGTAGCATTCATGTGCCTTAACTTGGTCACACTGAACTTCCCCAACTCCATTTGGAGTCGGGAATTTAATCATCTGGTGAACTATTGAGGGCATGACCTCAAATTCCTTGAGGACTACAAGTCCCAGAATTATATTGTAGGTTGAGTAGGCGTTCTCATCCATAACAAAGATATCGATCTTCTTTATGAGGAATTTTGGCCCACTGTTCGCTATTCTAACCTCCATCTCATAGATTCCAAAGGGTTTCACTTTCACTCCACTAAAATCGATGAGAGGTTGGTGATAAGGTAGTAGCCTCTTCTTTCTCAACCCTATACCCTTGTAGCATCCCAAGAACATTACGTCGATTGAGCTACCACCATCGACTAATATTCTGGGAATTTCATACCCATGAACTAAGGTGGTGATCATCAATGGGTCATAATGTGGTGTTAAGATCACCTTAAAATCTAACCTAGATAAATAAATAAAAATGAATAATTAAAGTATTCATATTAACTTTTGTTCTTTTTACCTTCCTCAGCTCAACCGTTGTCGATTGTACTTATTTATGTTTTGGAGGAAGAGCTTTGTCTTCCTCATGAGCTTTTATGTCATAAATTCCTTTCCCCCTCTAGTAAGTCCTTCGCAGATTATCCTAACTCTAATATAAATTGTGTGGAGGCAACCCTTAGGATCGGTGATTGTAGGTGTCAGGTTTGGGTTTACTTCTTCATCATCGTCTCGATTAGTAGAAGCATTAGGCTTTCAGTTATCATTCCTCTAGTTTTGGGTGTTGTCTCGAACACCCTTCAAACTGCTCTTATCAACATACTTTCTTAACTTTCCAGCTTTTAGCATTTTCTTAATCTCATCATTGAGAGAGAAACATATGTTTGTTATATGGCTATGATCCTGGTGAAATTCACACCACAGGTTCTTGTTCCTCTTCTGAGAAGGAGCCCTCATCTTCTCAAGACATTTAAAAGACCGATTATTATTAATCTCATTTAGGATCTGCTCACAACTTACTGTCAGAGGGGTATAGTCAACGAAATAATTGTCATCCAACCTTTTCTTGAAATTCTTACCCTTTTTTTGGAACTTACCTCTACTAATTGCTCCCTTCTCATCTTCACCCTTGGCAGTTATTGCCTCCTCCATATTCATGACCTTCTCGATCGTAGCCAAGACTTCAGCCATGGACTTAGGAGGATATTTGACAAGCTTCTAGAGGATCTCTCCTTTCTATAAACCTCCCATCAGGGAGGTCATAGCAATGATCTCTTCACAGTCTTCAACCTCTAATTTCTCCTTATGGAAGTGAGTTATGCACTCCCTCAGACTTTCATTATTTCCATGCTTCACGTGTAGTAGGTGTGTCGTCTTCTTTCGGTGATCACTCAAAAGAAAATTTTGTGAATGACCCTCTCTACTAACTCCTTGAAATTATCTATTGAGTTTTTAGGGAAAGGGGTGAAGCACACATTAAAAACCCCGATAAGTGTGCTAGAGAAGGCATGATACCTCATATCATCCGAGAATGAGTAAATATCAATAACTAATTGGTACATCTCCACATGGTGGATAGTATTAGTTCTCCCGTCGTACTTTTGTGTGACCACCGAATGCTTAAACTTTGAGAGGGTTGGATAACTAAGGATCTTGGCCACAAAAGGGACGCCTTCAGTGTAAGCCCTATACAAGGGGTATTGGCTCTTCAGAATATCCCCTATCTTTTCCTCCACTCTCTGTATGGAATCATTCCAAGGCATGTCCACCACAATTGTAACCTCACCCTGAGCAACATTTTATCCAACACCTTCTTTGTCGATTGGATGAACCGAAGGCTCCCTGGAAACTGTCATTTGTAGACTATTAACCTCCCACTGTTCCTTATCTCGGCCTCGAGGAGGTCAGCGATCATCACATCTATCATTCCATCTGGAACCAGAAATACTTCAAGATCCAAAGAGGTGGTTTCTCAAATCATCTGTTGCTGGTCCAAACCTATCAAAGGCCGACCCTCTGTTTAGTCTATCCAACGCTGATGCCCTTGGCCTACACTCTCGACTCGGCCAGCCACTACATCCTTGACTGGGTTGAATTGGTCACACAGAGTCCTCAAAAATTTCATAAGGATCCCAATATTCTTTGTTGTCCTCATCATCATACTGTTCATCATCAGTAGTAGAGCATTCTTGACCCGTACTTCCCAGGCATAATTGCCTAGGGTCGGCCATGTCTTTGCGCCTTGGTTGGGGAGGTATCTCTTTGTGTGGGTCCTAGGGTGGTCCCTAGGCCACTGGATCTGGAACACTTTCCTTGGCGATCGGAGTGATCATCTTATCTATAGCACTGATAGGCCTAACCACCATGTTCTGGATAAATACATCAAGAGTCGCTTGAAGGCTCCCCTTTTGTGGAATGTTAAGGATAAATACATCAAGAGTCACTGGTTGTTCGCTGCCACCTAAGCCATTTCAGATTGAGGTGGGGCCTAACTATAACTTCGGCCAACGCTCAAAGAAAAATCATAGACCATATCTCCAGGGAAATAGAAGAGCTAAAAATATGAAGAAAAGCTTCAGAGGCCCAACATGAGCTCTTTTAATGGTGATATAGGCCCACCTGAGTGGGGGTGGATCACCGCCAGATAATTCGGTAAGTTCAAGATAAACAAAGATGAGTAAAAAGTTGTACTTTGTTCTAGAGATGATGCCAAATTGATGATACCAAAAATGGTATCACCAAATCAATGTGTTAAGTAAATTCAAACCAGCACAATAATGGAGTATGAACATGTATAAAAATATAAAAAGAGATGAGGCAAAGATGAAGATAACACCAGATATAAGTGGTTCAGTCAATTATGGCCTACTCCACTATGTGAGTGTGAGTGAAGTCCACTAAGAATGGGCAGTAATGGCCTTGGGATACAAGCAATCAATATTTCTCTCTCTATTATGTTTTTGACAGAGTTTAAATAAGGGTTTTCAATGATCTATCACTTACAAAGATGCAGAAGATAAGTATTTATAGTGCATAGGGAGTGCAGTCTACCCGCTAAGCATGTAATAAGCATGTGTGGAATGTTTCTAGGTAATGAGATGGAGATAGTTGTCTCTGTACGTCAAGATGATTAAATATTCCCTCACGTGTGAGAGAGATTTATTATAAAAGCTTTAGTCCGCGTGGGATTTGCAACCCACATGCATGCACACACACGTTCCCCAATGCACGTGCCCTGCCTACTGTCATCCCTCGGTTGATCGTCATGGCCATAGGCCGAATTATTGATATAAGGACCATTGATGTAATGACACTTGACATGCTAGGTAGTCTTGTCTTATCTTCATTGTACAGAGGATTCACGAGGACAAGGGTCTATAGTTCATATAATTATTATGGAAAGACATATTGAGTAGTTTGTTAAGCTGAGGTTGAGGTACCCCTCCGTCGGCCAAGTCAATCTTGGCCGAGTCATAATTCCTCAGTTTTGGACGAATTGGTGATGGCCTGCCATGGCCGAGATAGTGTGATCCTCGACGGGGATATATTTGGAATATCAATTACTGTTTAGAGTCGTGCGATTTCTCACCTTGGGTTTTGAGACATCAAATAACATGTGACGTCGTTCGAACGATATCTCCCAGCCATTAGAAAGGCATAAACATCTCGTTCGACTGAGATCGTGACTTAGTTTTATTATTTAAGGCATTGTTTGCTCAAAATTGTAAGAGGGGTGCATAATCATATTCTAGAAAATAACTCATACATTTTCTACATATGTTTTCTAAGGTTTTCAAAGTTTAAAACCATCCTTCGAGTTTAAAAGATTTGATCTTTCATATATTATTGCTATAGAGATCTTATTTGCACTATGTGGGTTAGTTCCTCCTTATTGAGCAAAAGATTTTATTGGGTTTTATGGTGAAGAAACGGTGAATGTCGTGTTCCAAATCGTAGACAGTTGCTAAAGCTACATCAATGGACACCGAGGCAATAATGGACACGTGTGCCGTGGACAGGTATCATAGAATTACTTATGCATGGGAATTGTGGAGGATTAGTTAAAGTGAAGAAAATTTCCAAGGCTTGTGGTGCTCGAGTCATTGTGTAAGTCAGTATGTGTTCTTTTGTAAAACCTATCATAGTGATTGTCTGGCTTGGGTCGTCCGAGGTTTTTTTTCCTTTCTGGATTCCTCGTACATCCCCTCGTTGTGAAATTATTTATTTTACTTGCTTTAATCACATAGATGCATGTTTAGGAATAAAGAAGAAAAAGTTGGACTTAATTGAAATTGGATCCCAAACTTGGTACGTGTTGAAATTGGAAAAAGTTGTTTTTGAAAGAAAAATTATTTTGACATCCTTACAGATTGATATAAAAAGGGTCCAATAAGGGAATCCTTGAGAATAGTTGAGTTATAATTAGTAGGTTAATCGAGTATACCCTTACTATATAGCCACGCCGAGCATGGGGGATTGAGTTGATAAAAATATGTTACGTATGTTATAATTGTACAGATATGCATGCGATATAGGGTATATGGGCTCCCTAGTTAGTTCGGTTTTCAATATCTTTCGATATAAGGGAACGTCGGAATACATGTGTTGAACCATATGCCCATAAGGAAATTAGGAACAACGTGGAAAAAGTAAGATGGATTGAACATCGGTTGAGGAAGAAAATAGTACGATTAGATAAAATAATGAGAGCTATCACACCCGAGATGGGTTAAAAGACTATGGAGATACATGTGCGGGATCTCTGGCCAAGGGAGGGTCCAATAGTTTTGGTGATTAGAGCAGAAGTCATACTTAGTCAAGTTCTGGGGATGGCTTGCGCAGAAGTACAATGTTGATTTTACCAATTAGACGGACCCATAAAGTGCGCAGTTTTAGAGCATACACATGGGTCACGAATTTGGTATAACCAAGGAAATGGAGTAAGATATACCACTTGTTGTGTAATGTTGGCATGTGTATGGGTGTTGAGTGAGACATGACGATGTTTTAAACTAGATGCACCACTCGTGATAGGGGGAAAGGTTAGTCCGAGGCGACCAACCACAAATTTCAATATACTTGGTGATTAAAGTGATAAAAGGGTAGATAGATGGATAAAGTTCATTGTTTCGTTACCCACATCATGTAAAAGACAAGATTTCCTTTTGGTTTGTGGAGTTGTCTCAGCGAAATGGGGAAATTAATATTAATTTGGGTGAATTAAACTATCGGCCAGTGTGTCCAATATTTCATTAAAGAAAAGGAATGAAATGGAACGAAGCGCCACCCAACATTATTGTTGATTGAAATAAGATCATTGTGTCCCACCTCTACTTGGGTTATCTTAAGGTAGAAGAGACATAATTCTAGTTGGTTCAGCGAATCGAGGAGTAAACAGGAAAACTAACTAGGACGTTGAAGAAAACAAGAAATGCATACTATAGACAATAAGGTGGTTGAGAGGAGAAACTACCATTGGTAGAATGGCATGTAATAATTCGTATATTATTAAAAATATGTATTTTTAGACTTGAGGCGGGAGGCCTTATTTTTTACCCTGTGGTTAGTTAAGGGTGGGGAGATAACAAGTTTCGCGGGCCGAGTGCAATTTAGAGTTGGTCGAAAGGGATGGAGTTAATCAAAGTTATTTTCGTATAGATCAGAAATTTCATAAGAGTTACGTTGTCATGAACTAAAGAGTTAAAGGACTGCCGCGAGTGGTCAGAAATTGTTACGAGTATTTTCTCCTTTAAAGTAAGGATGATATTTGGACAACAATGGATATTGGCACCGAGGGAAATTGGTCCTTTTTCAACAATGAGATGACAGAGCTAGTGGAACAAAGGCTCCTCTTTTTGAAGCATTGTTAGTATATTAGTAATAGTTTTGCATTTCATTTTGTATGTCAAACCTTAAGAATTATAGAGTATATCGGTATGAAATGATTTGAGTAAACTCATTGCTAATCTTGGGCCGTAATGCGTAAGCCTTCAGTGAGGTTGGTACCACTAGAGAGAGTGTAATGGAGGCATCAAAATGTTATCAAGAGTCTATTTTGAGTACTTTCGGATGTCGTGCGAGTAAGTATCTAATTTTTTTTATGCTAGGCATATTCAAATTTTGGGGACGGAATTCTTATGCAAGGGCAGATGTATGTGACACCTCGTATTATTTAGAATATCTAAATTATACGTGTCAAAGTAATTTAATTAATTTGAGAAATAAATTTAATTTCAATGCCTATTAATTAACGAGAAATGGATTATTAGTTATTTGATATTATAGTTACTTGTGTGATAAGTAAATAAAATTTTATTATTTTATATCACGTCGTAAGTGGGTAAAAGAGATGGATTAACAAGATCTTATTCGGGATGCACATGTGGGATCATGTTGGAAATATAGTAGTAAATTATTGATAGGTGACTCATGTGGTAATTTTGAGTGCACGAATAATTGGGGATGGGTCGAAAGAGTTAGAATTTGGTACCCATGGGTTGTAATTGTGTATCGGAGGCTTTTTAGACAAGTTGGGACCCACTTGGGGGCATATGGGTCATTTTACAATATAAGGTTAACCTAATATCCGGATTATGGATTTAAATAAGAGGTTAAGGGTTGGAAGGCAACCACTTTACTCATAAAAATAAGTAATGGATTAATTAGTGAAAAAAGAGGGAAAAAGCACAAGGAATTCCAAGGGGAGGCTAATTGGAGGCAAAACTTGGGAGTTCTTGGCTTGATTTAACCATACAAAGAAGAAGATTCACATCCATTCTTCATTCAAGGCAAGTATTTAAACTTTCTATATTTTTTGTTAATTGTATGATTCGTATCAAACTTTGGTAGACAAAGTAACAAATTTTGGGACTGGGATGTATATGGAAAAAGAGAATTTCTGAAAAATGAATATTGTGATGTTCTTATGGTCTTTATGAGATGAAAATACTACATGAAAATAGTTAGTGTTAGAGAAAACTAAGAACTATAATTGTATAAATTGATCTTGAATCGAAAGAGACGAACCTGAATCAAGAACACGAAATCCCGATGGTAAATTTATGAATTTCATTAAAAGTTAAGAAATAATTTGTGCTGGGAAAAAATGGTGTAAATACCATGATTAAATTAAGTTTTTGATGATTTTAAATAATAAAATACATATGTTCATGTCATTAACTGATGGGGTGAAATTATATATCTTTGGGATGAAGTTTGGATTCATTTTGGAGTGGGAATTTCGGAAAAGTCATGTTAAAATCGAAGCTACTCTGTTTCGTAGAATTTCGATGGAAAATCGATTCGACCCTGGCGAAACTAGTTCGGTTCCCCTATTTATCCCATGTCATGAAGCCATATCTTTTCAATACAAAGGCGTGACCACCAATTTCGTATTTTTTGTGTACTTTTTAAAAATTATTTATGAATTTTCTATGAAAGGGTGTCCTAGACCAAAATCTTAAGTCAAACTTCAAATCCAAGTTTGAATGCATGGATGTTTTAGGGTGAATAACACTCGGTCTATGATGTATGAAATTGGGTTTGGATTTCAGATAGGGTTAGGCAACGGACTCGAGAAAAATAACTTAGTGTCCAGGATAATAATGATATGTGTGAATTAATTAAGTGACTACTTCTGTATTAGGGATTTAGGTTTTGACTTAGGGATTTTTGGTTAGTGCCACGAGTGATATAGGAACAATTAGCCGAATTTTATGAATTTATATATACACACACACGGGTATAGGGATAATATGTATGTGGATAATAATATCAGAGTGCATGATATATTTATATGAACATACCACTTTAGTGCTATCAAAGGAGGTTGCGCGATGTGGGTGATCTTTCCTAGCGAATGACAGCATGCTTGATACTGACACTAGGTCATAGGGTTGTGCATGTTCCCTTGAGTGTTGACAGTTTGAAGTGAGGTACTCATGGCATGGTTATAACTCACTGTCAAAGGACTATGACCACATCCACCACATTTAAAATCGAGCTTGGTGTGAGAGTCTGACTCGGTGGCCCCGAATTTTGTGTGTATGCCCTGGTGTATGATAGCATTTTAAAGAATGCATCCGCAAGGTAATTCTCTAGGGATTACGATTTTATGTATATAGCAAGTGATATATATGTATGTATGTATATAATGTGTGATATTAAAATACCTATATAACTACGACCATTATATATGAGCAGTTATTACTAATCTATGAATATTAAATTAATAATGGGCAAGAAGTTATATAAATCGGTTAATGATGGGATTTGAAATGATGTAATGTTTCTGTTTACTAAATAAGAATTTAAACATTGAATAATCAAATGTGTCATACTCTGGGCAGAAGGTTTGTGTATGGGTCTAAGATACATGTTAGTACTAGTTAGGAGGGGTAGCATAACTAGAAAGGTTAAGAGTATAAATTAGGTGCACATAGTAGATGAGGGGGGAGGATTATCTCATGCGAGTGTGCTACCAATTTAAATATGGAAAATTGATTTACATTTCATTACTACAATTTATTCACTTGCTAAATATTTTTCAAAAGTTTTGGGCTCTGACCCTGGTCAAATATTATCAAAAACTTATAATTGTCTAGCCAAAGGGACGCCAAGGATGATGCCTGCAGCTAATGTGGAGGCTTGTAGGCTTTGGGGTATCCTATTCTATTATTGTTATCTTGGATTAGGTTTTATTCCAATTGTTGGTTGGGCATGTCTTCCCACTTATTAGACTTATTTACTTTCAGTTTTATTTAGTTCAGTTGGATGATTCCATTTTATTATTATTAACCCATGATTTATTTGGTAATTGATTTTAATTACTTTAGCATTTAAATTCTTAAATACTCTAGTCTATTTATATTGCTTATTATGAATGAGATTATGGTGATGGTTTATTTATTTATTTTTTTTATTTAAAGATCAAAATTTGATACTGGTGGCTAGCAATTAATTGAATTTCAACAGTGATGCTAAGAATGAGTCGTATGAGACTCTCGTGTTAATTTGGTTGAGGACTAGCCAACTGTTATTTTAATAGGCAGGGTGTCACCTTATTACTCTAACTTTATTTGTCAAATAAATAGTTAAATTTGTGTATAAATAATATTTTCAAACACATAGAATGTTGCATAAGTGTAACTAAATTTTTCTTTTCCAAAATAAGTATCTGGTTACACTTATAATGAATAAGAAAATTAGCATTATAATTTTTTTTTCTAATTACATCGATTGAGCTTAACTTTCCATTCTTGTTAAACTATTATGTACATGTCAAACAAACACTTAAATTTACATATAATTTTTTTTTTATATACGGATTAAACATGTTTAAATATAACAATGAAAAATATATAGACATATGAAGCAGATTTAGTTAAATATTTGTATGAAAATTTAATTTCAAATACTACAAACATAACCATTACACTTTAATTGTATTATTCAATTGAATTTACTTTATGAACAATTACATATACATGAAATACAAAAAGATAAGTTACAAATAAAAAAACTTTGACACACAATGCCAAATTATTAGTTCATTTTCTCCTTCGCCCCTTGAGATTCTTCCTTGACTAACACATACACTTCAATTTAATCCACATCTATAGTTTTTAGAGGATCATGCAATAATATATGTAGAATATCTACTATCTACTCTATCAAAATGTCTCGCTTGAATTTCACTTGAAGCTTTAAATTGCTAGATATTTTGTACATGTAATACCAAACAACGATCCCACAATTAACGTGGTTTAAAAGTACTATACAAAAGAATATATATGAGCGAATATACAAAAATTTATCATCTATTTCAGATAGATAAATGTATGATCCAGATCTTTGTTAAGGACAACTGATTTGAATCAAATGAGGCTTGAACTCATCATTGTTGTTAGTTTTATTTAGATGCAACTTCATCTGCTTCACAAAATATATATTTTTCTGCAAATATATATTAAGATCATTATTAATATATATATATATATATATATATATATATATATATCAAAATGAACTATTTAACTATAAATGTTTCGTAAAAATTGTTCATAATCAATTAATTTGTAATATGTGGCTCCACGTTTCAGATAAAGGAAATTATAACGTAAAAGTCCATTGTAAGGTAATTTGCCAGCTTCATTTCTAGTACCACTCGTAGGAAATGTAAAAATATTTAATTTTGTATTGCTTCAAGTAAATATATCTCCGGATATATTTCTCTATCATTGGAATTGGAATCCCTCATAAAATTTTCTGACATAATTGAGGGTTAATAAATAAATAAAAAATAATATATCCAAAAATTTTAAACTCCATAACCTTGTCCCTTCTTACCCATGTATAACATTAGAAAAAAAATGAAAAATTCATGTCATCTTTTTTGCTTGCATTAATTTTTTTATGGTTCTCCACATATTGCAATATAACTATGAAAACATTGATGACCTGATCCCAATACAATATAATATTTTTAAGAAAACAAATAATTACTTATTATTAATAATTAGTAATTATTACACAAAAAATAACTTACTAAATTTGAAATCGAATGCTAATATAGCAATTCTTCAATGTCTTCAGAAGTTATAAGGATGTGATAATTTGCATACCAAATAATCACACTTTTTTCCAAAAAAAAATAGCATATGCAATTGAACTTAGAAGTAATCATAAAAATAAGAAATAAAAAATATTTTAACAGACAAACTCATATTATTGGTTCTAATGTATTATGTTGATGAAATAGCTATTATCATTGGATAAACTTTTTACAATCACATTCTTCTCGTCAAGATTCCAAGTTATAACGAGTATATTATTAACTTTATTAACGACATTATCTTTGACGTTCTGTTTCAATTTTTAATTTTAAGAAATTCTCACTTTTTCTTTATTTTTTACATACAAAAAAAATCTTCCTCGTTTATTTGATTGAGAGACAAAGATTTATTAGCAGCTGTACCATCAATAACTTTATGTCCTTCCTTAAATTTCACTACTTTACTCTCCAATTTGGCACATTCCTCATGCTTAAGTTGCTTCCTCCATTCAAACTGGATCTCAAAATTCAATGCTTTAATAATTGCATCTTTATTTGTAGAATATCGTTTCAAGTCTTCCATCTCATTGCTCATGTTCTCAATGGAATCCTTTATTTTTTGATTTTTTTTTTACGTTCTCTATAAGTTTTACAAATACTGAATTAAAATATAATAATAAAAGACACTTTAATTGAAAAAAGACAGTTTTACGTTCATACCATTCCTCGATACAATGGTCTTCTTTTTTTCATTCTCAATTTTTTTTTTCAAAGGACTACTCTCCAATTGAATCTTCAAGTATCTTGTTTATATTGTCAATTAACAATTTTATGTGAAAAAATAACTTTTAATCAATACATAACAATTAAATGCTTAGGATTTAAATGTTGTTACTGAAAAAACAACAATAATATTTATAACTAGTTAAAACATACTAAGAACTAATTAAATTGACTAATACCAGTCAACACTATTAATATGTTACAACTAATTCAACATTTTCATAAATAAATACATTTAAAAAATGTCTGAATGATACTCGTATAAATTGAACAGATGCAAATACAACATAACAACACAAATAACTAATTACCCAAAACACACATGATTTATACTACAAATTATTAATCACACAAAAATAAAATTTAAAAATCTATAAAAATTTCATTCATAATAAAAATATATTTATGTACCACGGATAAAATAAAATTAAAAGCTACTGAACAAAGTCATTATCATAATAATAAACACTTTTTTAAAAAAGAAGAAAACCATACCATCAATTTAAGATTTATTTTGTCGTCTTAGGTATTATTCCCTCTCACTTGATGCAACTTTGATGTAGCCCAACTCTTTTACTAATAATTCTTATCCATTAATACATTTTCAAATTTATTTTTCCATCTTTCCATCTCATTCTTCAAAATTTCTTTGTTTACATACAATTAAAAAAATTATGGATTAGTAAAACTATAATAAAATAAACTTAAATTGTAATAGTTAAAAACTCAAAATAATACCTTTAGCAACATAATTTTAAAAAACTAACACTTGCTCATTTAGTTTCTCCTTCCTTCAAAATTAGTAATAAAATATTCTTATTCATAGCACTTAAAACTTTAAAATTATAATAAAAAATACTACAACTAAATAAATCTATATTGAATATTACTAGATTTTTTACATTCAAACCTAAAATTTCATCCTCTGCGAACTTCTTCTTTATGCATTGGAAGATAAAAACATGAAAATTCAACATTAAAAGATAAATGATAATGTAATTTCAGTAATCACGGTACCTATCTCGACATCATTAAGGGTAATTGTATACATAGTAATTTATATAACTACATATGCAATTACAATTTTAACTGTATATAAATTACTAAATGTAACTTTATCTGCATTCATCAATGTAACTGTTTTTACATTTATGATTGTAAATGTAAATATAGAAATGATGACAAAATTGTATCTAAATTCGAAAAGAGTAAATGCATCGATAATCGTTTTAACTATTTCTGCATTTATAATTGTAACAGTAACTATATAAATGAATGTAATTGTAAATTTAATTAAAAGTTTCACGATAACTAGCAACAAGAACCAACACCTAATGGGAGAGAGGGTCCACCACAAGTGGCCTCTTCCGCCAAGTTTAGTACAAGAGATAGTTTGCAGTGATGGGTTATAATTCGAGTGTTACCTCTTCCAAAACCGTTGAAAATAAAAGATTGAGGGCGAGGAGGTCCACCACAAATGGCCCCTCAACCAAGATATTCAAAGTCAATAGTTTTAAGGCGAAGGAGTCCCCCACGAGTGGCCCCTCGACCAAGAGCAATGTAAATAGTAACAATTGGTGGCGAGAGGGTGCACAACGAGTGAACCCTCAACCATAATTAATATTAAAGGGATTTATAGCGAGGGAGTCCAAGACAAGTGACTCATATACCAAAGATAGAGCATCAAATTAGAGGATCCACCTATAGTGGCACTCCCTCACTCCAAAAACTATGAAGCAAGGAAACATAGGAGTTAAGGCGACAGGACTGACCTTAATTGACTAATATTCCCAAAAGTAATATTACAAAGGGAAATGACTAAAGACGAGGGGGTCCACTATGAGTGGCCCCAGATCCCAAGAACTGTTTAATTTTCAAAAAACAAAGTACTAATGTGTATTCTCTTGCATAGGTATCCTAGTTAAGAAAGTGGGGATGCAACTCGCCATTAGGATCTCCTGGGAGTTTTGGTTTGGCAGTTGCGAGACAAGGTTTGTTGAGGAAGGTCAACCACTTGATACTTTAAAATAGAGAGACTACTAGTATAGGGACCTTAGGAGTGATTCAACCACTTACATAACCCACACATAGTTAAAAAAGAAGTGAGTAGCTAAAGGGTTTCTCACAAATGAAAGAACTTTTTATAAAATGGTTTTAGAGAGGGTGGCCCTCAAAGTTACTCTCAAGTTTTACAAAGTTTGTACAACAAGTTATCATTTTAAATGATGTTTACCAAATCACATATTTTGTCACCATTGGGGGACATATTTTCATTTCGAATTTGGTTTTCACCAGATGTCTCCTGGCAGAAGGGATAAGAGGCTACAAACATATAAGGACAAAATGTACATTAGAGACCTTTTCCCTCAGATTCCCTTTCATTTTTTGCAACCCAAAAGTCCCAAATCATCCCTAGTAATCACCTACAAATATGACCGTTTGGTAAGGTCAACTCGCAATAAAAACTAATGTTAAGTCATTATTGTGCCAAAATTATAGCAAACCTAGTATTCTATCTTCAACGTATTCAAATCCTCAAGAGCAGCTGTATCAGTAAACCTTCTATTTTTGATAAAAATATAGTAAAGGCTATTACCTCTTCCTTTAAGAAGGTGAACTTCAAAAATAATAATGGTAACTTAGAGAGAAAGATCTCCTGAGAAGGACGGTTGTAATGATGGGCATGAAGCCCCATTGGAGTGGGTCATGCCTCACTCATTCCAGTTCTTCATAAACCTGAGTTACATCACCCTCATATATTTTGCGACTCCGTTGGGAAGGTCTCCTCATTACCATTCTAAAATAAGGTTATAATGTATCTAAGAAGCTAGTTTTTTAAGATATTGCGGTTGGTAATGGAGTTCAGAGTGACCATACCACATAAGAAAATGTGGTGGCGACAGGAGTTAGAGCACTTGCTCCTCAAGTAGGATAGACTAGTGTGACAGAATCAACACTAATAACATGTATGAACTTGATGAGTATGTTTCTTGAGTTTCTACAGAAAAACAAGGTTCATTTGTAAAGCTTGAGGCAATCACGCATGACACTAGCAGTAGCCCCCTGTTGGAGGAGGAGTCGCTGCAATAGAAGAAATCATAGGAACGATTCCTCCATAAAAGGTGGTGCCGGAGAAAGTAGAAGTATCAGCGATTTCACGACTAGGGAAGAAAGTTTTCTTAAAGGAATCTCCCTCCAAATACATCACTATATAGGAAGTGAAAAAGTTTTTTTCATCTCAAAGGGAATCCTCTCACTTGTATGAGGAGTGACAAAATCCCTACCCAAAGAGCATCAATCATATGCCCTATCCTGAGGGTTATGTCCTACCAAAGTTCATAAAGTTCAATGGAAAAGGAAAAACCCTAGAGAGCATGTAAAGAGGTTTATGGAATATTTAAGTGTGCATGGAAATGACAAGGACTTGAAGGTGCGAGAGGTCTCCAAGACTTTTAGTAGAAAGGCGTATATGTGGTATTCCCACCATGCAACTAATAACATTCCTACATGGGAAGAGATACATACATATGTAATACCCCGTATTTTTATGCTATATTAATTTGGGGATTTATTAAATTTAATGTGAGTTATTAATTTAATATAAATTCGAAAATTAATCACTTTATAATTATTAACGTGATGTGAGTTAGTAATTATGGGAAACTTGTTGTTGAATATTACTAATGAGAAAAGTAATATAATATTGGTTCTATTAAATGTCAAGAGTGAATAAAATGACAATTTTGGAAATTTGAGTCGGGACGCGCCCGTGTCGCGTCGGGACTAAATATTGATTAAAAAAAGTGAATAAATTATAAGTTGCTCGTATGGTCATTTTGAGTGCGCCAAAGTGTTCGAAAGGGTCGAGATAGTCAAAAGAGTATACCCAGGGTTTAGTTTGGGTCTCGGGACATTTTTAGACCTATTAAACACCCCGGGAGGGCATTTTGGACATTTTGCATTTTTGGGTAATTAAACCCACGAAAATTATTAGGCTATATCAGCCATTTGGAATAGTCCTTTAGGGTTATCAGACTCAAAACATTAGAACGGCCATAGGATAGGGAAGGAGAAAGCTTTCCAAGCAATCCAAGGCCAAAAAGTCATCCGATTGCACCGCCACCACCACCAACGCGTAGATCGCGCGACGGGGAACGCGACAACACCAAATTCACCAACAAATCAGAACTTTGAAATTTCCAGGCAAGTATTTATCTTGCTTATTTTCGTTAATGCATCGTTCATGTTAGTCTAGGGTGATTAAGATGAGTTTGGTAGAAGAAAATCCATGTTGGACATAGGAAAATCGCATGTAGTAATGATTTGAATGATAATCTGGAAACCCCTTCACATGTAGAGGCTTAACCATGAATTTATGATGAACTAGGAGTAGAAATTTCTGGAAAAAGACTGATTAGAACCATGTTAAAGAAATTCTAGCGTTCTTGATATTTATATGAGTTTTGGCCTATTAATCTATGGTTAATGATGAGAAATTGCATGCTTTACGTTGAAGATGTATAATATGGGTTTATACTATTTGTAGTACAATTTTTAGGGAGTTTGGGTGTGAAAAATCTGGATTTGATTGAGGTTGGATTATGAAACCCGTAGCTGTTAATCTGCAGAATTCGTATACCTGTTTGATTGATCGATCGATCGAACCAGGGGTGTCGATCGATCGACGCATCGATCGATCGAGCTCTTGCCATCGATCGATCGACCCCTTCTGGCAGACTCACATTTCCCCTTTGAAAATAGTTAAATTCAAATTAAATGAGTAGAAATATTTGGGCATCCTTATTAAAATAATTTACAAGGTAAAGGGGACCAGTAGGACTTATTAATAATTATGGGACCTTTAATGTAAGACGAGATGTACATTTTTGGGATATTTACATATAAGGGACGATGAAATTATGAATTGGAGGGAGAGACGCGGAAATAGTTACGTTGGAAAAATAGATGAGTACCTACTAAATTCTACACTTGGAAGGATAGAGTCCATGAGTGTTACGTAGTAAGTTGGATTAATCCCTCAATTAAAGTAAGAGACGAACCGTTATACGTGATAACTAAAGATTTAGAAATAAGGATAAATATTATATTATGGGTGATGAAAGGTACCTAAAGAGATATGGTAATAGTAGTATATTTATATGACTGTGTTTATGCATATACTATAAACTTGTGAAAATCATGTCCGCGCTACTTGCTATCCTTGAGGTTACCGCAGTGGGACAATCTTATCTCGATGTGCCTTTATGGGGGATATTGACTCATACCCTAGAAGATAGATATCCTTGGTACAGGCTATCTGATCGATGGTCAGACGGTCCTAAGAGACGTGAGGGTATGTGATATCCTCTTAGAGACTTGGATTATATGCTTCGCCTCAATATTGTTTCTGTATGTGTTAATACAGTTCGAGAGTGATTCAGAACTTGTATTTCCCTTAGTCCGAGTGATACGGGGATTGGATAGCAGAGTATGCCCACACCATAATTTTTATGTGGGGTGTTGTTAGAGTATATATATTATACGAGTATTTAATATATATATTTAATTCTGAAATTTGGAACTCCCTATTGTGTTTATGGTAAGTAAGAAATGAATCATGACTTCAATTTGGAAATACTTGTTTTGAAAAGTATAATGGGACACTGGGAAACTTTATTAGCAAATAAGGTTTAAATGAGAACTTTGTGATCAAATGAAATTATCCTCTTAAAAAATTAAATTGTTCAGTTTAAATCTTACGAGTAACCTAAGATAAGATAAACCGTTGGGAAGATTAGTGCGATAGGCGTGCACATTAGAAGAGAGGTGAGAATTTCTCAAGAGAGTGCCGCACTAATATGTTGTTGCATTGGCCTGTTAACATTTTTAAATACTTGCTAAACACATTTTAAATCATTTACACTATCGGGCTCTGACCCGTTTCTATTTTCCCTTCTCTCTTGTATATATATGTATATATTACAGGTGCCCAGCCACAGGGGCGTCTTGCATAGGATCCTTTGGAAGGAACGCGCTGCAGCTTAGGTGGGAGTTGCAGGCCTCTTGCTTAGATGACTTAATTTATTTGATTCCACTCCTAGCATATTTATTCAGTTGGGCATGTGTTGCCCGTTTCCATTATCCAGTTGTTTTATTGGACATTGTGATTCATTTATTTTTAGTATTGTCACTTTGGGATTTATTACTATCTGGATGTTTTACGTTAAGTTTTAATGTTGGGATTTAGTTGTTGAATGTTTAAATTATTTGGATTATACGTTCCAGGATAATTGTGATGTGATTCTTTAATATTGAATTATGTAAAGTTTTAAATCATTGGTTATAAATAGAATTTGGGAAGTAATGTCTAAAATGGTTTTGACACTTAGCTTAATTAATTAGGGTGTTTAAATTGGAAAAGTTTTTTTTACGACAGTGATGCTAAGAATGAACCAACTGTTCACCTTGATTTTAATTTAATAAAGAAGCGACCGCCCGGTATTTAATTAGGCGAGGTGTCACATGTGGTATCAGAGCATCAGGTTCTAGTGTCCTTAGGATCTGTACGGCTTATTTCGCTTTCAGTTTAGCATTTTTTCTATAGAGCCCTATTTTAGGATTGTTGTATTCTTGCTTTTACGTTTACGTCTTCAGCTATTTGAGATTTGATAATAACTGTAGACTAATAAATTTCTTCACATTTCAGATGCCTCCGAGACGTGAACCAAAGGATAGGCGTGCCCAAGTCGAGCAGCCTGCAACTCCGGCTCAGGGTACGATGAATGCTAATGAGGTAGCCGCTATTGTTGCTCAGGCGGTGAATGCCGCGTTAAGGATAGTATAGAAGGCTCCACCCCAGATTCAAGCAGTGGTGCCAGTACCTGCACAGTTTCCATCTGCATGGGAGCGGGTTAGGGATGCCTTTCAGAAGGCGTATCCCCCTGAGTTCTCGGGTAGTTCAGATATCATCATCGTCAGCCAATGGAAGAAAGATATCTAGTGGCATCTTCGTATGTATGAGTGCACAGACGTACAACAACAGTTGTTGGCTTCCTTCAAGTTAGTGGGGGCCTCTTTGCAGTGGTGGGAATCCACCACCACCTTGGAGGATGGGGATATTATCCCGATTCAGGTATTCTGAGAGCAGTTTGACCGCAAGTACTTTCCACCCACCATGCAGACTGAGATAAGGCGGAAATTACTGAACTTAAAATAGGAGAATTCTACCGTTGCTGAGTATGAGGAGGAGTTCGTGAGACTTCTCACCATAGTTCCATATGTGGCACCTACCGAGAGTAAGAAGATAATGTTGTTTGTGAATGGGTTAGCTTGGAGGATCCGTCAACATCTTATAGGGAATTTGTCTCTGAGTACCTTCACAAATGTACTCAATGCTGCCTTACTACACTGCCAGGATCACCACTTCCATCTGCAGGGAAGCAAGCGAGCAGGAGAGTCCGGCCAGCAGGGCAGGACAGGGAGTAGTGGTACTGGTGGAGCACCGACATCCCAGGGACAGACTCGTCAGCATGAGAAGAGTTCCCATTTGGGGGACCCTGCTAAGCGCTTCCGATCAGGTGATTCCAGGCAGGGATTTGGGGGTTATAGGCAGGGTCAGTAGGGCCAGCCTAATCCGTAGGGACAACAAGGATAACACCGACAACTGAAGGGTCAACCAGGCTAACAGCATTTTCATCAGGGCCAACAGGGCCAGTGGAGGGGTGGCAACGGCTAGCCGGGCCGTGGGCAGCAGGGTCAGAGGGGAGGAAATTTCAAAGGCCGATGTTTCGAGTGCGGTAAGAATGGCCATAGGCGCCAGGATTGTGCAGAGGGAGAGAGGGCCCCACAGTAGCAGGGTGCCCGTAATGAGCCACAAAGGCCACTTTTTCCAGCCGCCCTCCCAGCACCAACCCAGGTACCAACCCTACCAGCCATTCCAGCAGCTCCAGTGCAGCAAGGGAAGTTACAGTATGGACGTGTCTATAACGTCCACCAAGCAGCAGCTCCGCATGCATCATCCGCGATTAAGGGTATGTTTCCTATCCATGGTACTATGGGTCGAGTTTTATTTGATACTGGGGCGATGCACTGTTTTATAGCTACCCATTTTGCGAAGGCCTTAGGATTATTAGCCACAACAGAGAGCACTGTGACGTGTGTAGACTCACCACTAGGAAATGGTTCACTTATTTTCTTTATATGTCGGGGTGTGGGGGTAGAGATTGGTAGCTTGGTATTACCTGCAAACATGTTAGTCTTAGATATGCATGAGCATGACGTTATTATCGGTATGGATTGGCTCGCTGCTTACAGGGCCATGATAGATTGTTTTGGTGGGAGTATTGTTTTTTCCATTCCAGGGCAAGAGATGTTTGTAGTGGCGATGCCTCACCCAGATGGAGGCTCGATCGCTCATTTGTATTACATAAAGGAGGATACCTCTAAAGAGGTTGTGATTCCCTTAGACTCGATCCCAATTGTTCGTGAGTATTCCGATGTATTTCAGGAGATACCAGGCCTACCCCCCAGTCGAGAGATAGACTTTATGATAGATTTATTACCGGATACTAGACATATAGCACGCGCTCCATGCCGTATGGCTCTGGCGGAGATGCGAGAGTTATGAGATTATATAGAGCAGCTGTTAGGTCAGGGCTTCATTCGCAGGAGTACCTCACCTTGGGACGCTCCAGTCTTGTTTGTGAAGAAGAGAGATGGTTCATTGAGGCTATGTGTGGACTACCGGGAGTTGAACAAGGTCACGGTACGGAATAAGTATCCGTTGCCTCGAATCGATGATCTGTTCGACCAGCTGAGGGGAGAAACTTTCTTTTCGAAGATAGATCTGAGGTCAGGGTACCATCAATTACGTATTAGGGAGCAGGATGTTTCAAAGACTGCCTTCTTGACGAGATATGGGTCCTATGAGTTCAAGGTGATGCCATTTGGCCTCAAAAATGCTCCAGTCGTGTTCATGGACTTAATGAACCGAGTGTTCAGAGAGTTCTTGAATCAGTTTGTCATCGTCTTCATAGATGACATTTTGATATATTCACACTCCGAGGAGGATCATGCCGAGCACTTGAGGCAGGTTCTTCAGACTCTATGAGAGCATCAGTTTTATGCTAAGTACGAGAAGTGCGGATTCTGGTTGCGAGAAGTACAGTTCTTAGGGCATGTTGTTTCTGAGCAGGGGATAGCAGTTGAACCGAGTAAAGTGTCAGCGGTGAAGGAGTGGGGACATCCCATGACACCGACGGAAGTGCGTAGTTTCTTGGGGTTAGCCGGATATTACAGGAGATTCATTCGGGGATTCTCCAAAATAGCGGGTTCATTGACGATCCTGACTCGCAAAGGGGTTCCATATGTTTGAGATGATGCTTGCCAATTGGCTTTCGACGAGCTGAAAGGCAAGCTTACTTCAACACCGGTCCTTGCTTTACCGAAATCGGGTGTGGAGTACCTAGTTTACACACTTGGGGGAGTACTTCAGCAGGAGGAGAAGGCTATAGCTTTTGCCTCCCGCAAGATTAAGCCGTATGAGAAGAATTACCCCACCCATAACCTGGAGTTAGCAGCGTTCATTTTTGTGTTGAGGATATGGAGGCACTATTTATTGGGGGAGAAATTCTGCTTGTTCACAGACCACAAGTCACGGCAGTACTTGTTCACTCAGCGAGAGATGAATATGCGTCAGCGCAGATGGTTAGAGTTTGTGAAGGACTATCAGTTCGACATACATTACCATCCAGGGAAGGCCAACGTAGTTGCTGATGCGTTGAGCCATAGATCGGTAGACGATGTAGCGGACGTCTGGAAAGCAAAGTGGAAGGAGTTGGGTCACCAGGATGCAGTAGCCTGTTCCTTCATATTTGTTATGAGAGTGACATCCGAGATTGTTACTAGGGTGATACAGGCACAGATCGCAGACCCGTTTTTCCAGGAGCAGATTGTATGACTTTTAGCTGAGGGTGCTGAGTCCTATTTTATTAGTTCTGATGGGGGTTTGAGGTTTAATGGGATATTAGTGGTCCCAGAAGAATCACAATTACGTCATACAGTGATGACCCAGTCTCACGGGTCCCTATTTGCGGTACATCCTGGAGGATATAAGATGTACCAGGATATGAGGCGGTAATACTGGTGGAGTGGGATGAAGAAGGACATTGCTGAGTTCGTGTATAAGTGTTCTACCTACCAGCCGGTAAAGGTGGACCATCAAAAACCGTCAGGGTTACTTCAGCCATTGGAAATACCCACGTGGAAGTGGGAGAGTATTTCAATGGATTTTATTACAGGGTTGCCTACATCACAGCGGGGCCATGACTCAATCTGGGTGATTGTAGATTGTTTGACCAAGGTGGCTCATTTTTTGCCGGTGCGGACAGACTATACCACGGGTCAGTATGCTCAGTTGTTTATTGCTGAGATTGTCAGATTACATGGGGTGCCCCTGAATATTGTGTCAGATAGAGACAATATTTTTGTGTCGCGTTTCTGGGAGATCTTTCAGGAGGCTATGGGTACTGAGTTGAGGCTGAGTTCAGCTTATCACCCACAGACAGATGGACAGACAGAGCATACTAATCAGATTTTGGAGGATATTCTACGCATCTGTGTTCTTGATTTTGGAGGAGGTTGGGAGCCACATCTTCCACTGGTAGAATTTAATTATAATAACTCTTATCAGTTCACGATTGGCATGGCTCCATTTGAGGCTTTGTATGGAAGGCCTTGTCGTTCCCCAACTTGTTGGCTCGAGGTGGGGAATAACAAGTTGCTAGGACTAGAGGCAATTCAGGAAACCTCCGCGAGGATTGAGATGATCAGGAGTCGCATTCGAGTAGCCCAGGACAGGCAGAAAAGCTACGCTGATGCGAAACGGTTCTTCCGGGAGTTTAATGTGTGGGACTAAGTGTTACTACGTGTATCTCCTATGAAAGGAGTGATGAGGTTCGGGAAGAAAGGGAAATTGGCCCCGAGGTACGTGGGACCATTTCCCATTATCGAGAGGATTGGGCCGGTAGCATACAAATTGGGACTGCCAGAGCATTTATATCGCATTCACGATGTATTCCACATCTCGTCGTTGAGACGATATCTTTGGGATGATATGGCCCATACTCACATCGCAATAGATAAGATAGACTTACAGCCTGACAGCTCTTACGAGGAGAGACCGGTGGCTATCCTACACCATAGCGAGATGAGATTGAGGTCGAAGGTAATTCCACTTGTACGGGTCCAGTGGGAGCATCATAATGTGGAGGAATCCACTTGGGAACGTGAGGCAGAAATGCGCGAGAGATACCTAAATTTATTCTTACCATGTATGTATTATTTTTCAAATTTCAGGAAGAAATTTCGTTATTAGGGGGGGAAGTATGTAATACCCCGTATTTTTATGCTATATTAATTTGGGGATTTATTAAATTTAATGTGAGTTATTAATTTAATATGAATTCAGATATTAATCACTTTATAATTATTAACATGATGTGAGTTAATAATTATGAGAAACTTGTTGTTGAACATTACTAATGAGTAAAGTAATATAATATTTGTTCTATTAAATGTCAAGTGTGAATAAAATGATAATTTTGGAAATTTGAGTCGGGACGCGCCCGTGTCGCGTCGGGACTAAATATTTATTAATAAAAGTGAATAAATTATAAGTTGCTCGTATGGTCATTTTGAGAACGCCAAAGTGTCCGGAAGGGTCGAGATAGTCAGAAAAGTATACCCGAGAGTTTAGTTTGGGTCTCAGGGCATTTTTAGGCCTATTTAACACCCCGGGAGGGCATTTTGGACATTTTGCATTTTTGGGTAATTAAACCCACGAAAATTATTAGGCTATATCATCCATTTGGAATAGTCCTTTAGGGTTAGCAGACTCAAAACATTAGAACGACCATAGGAGAGGGAAGGAGAAAGCTTTCCAAGCAATCCAAGGCCAAAAAGTCATCTGATTGCACCGCCACCACCACCAACGCGTAGATCGCGCGACGGGGAACGCGACAACACTAAATTCGTCCACAAATCAGAACTTTCAAATTTCTAGGCAAGTATTTATCTTGCTTATTTTCGTTAATTTATCGTTCATGTTAGTCTAGGGTGATTAGGATGAGTTTGGTAGAAGAAAATCCATGTTGGAGATTGGAAAATTGCATGTAGTAATGATTTCAATGATAATCTAGAAACCCATTCACATGTAGAGGCTTAACCACGAATTTTTGATGAACTAGGAGTATAAATTTTTGGAAAAATACTGATTAGAACCATGTTAAAGAAATTCTAGGGTTCTTGAGATTTATATGAGTTTTGGCCTATTAATCTATGGTTATTGATGAGAAATTGCATGCTTTACGTTGAAGATGTATAATATGGGTTTATACTCTTTGTAGTAGAAATTTTAGGGAGTTTGGGTGTGAAAAATCTGGATTTGATTGAGGTTAGATTATGAAACCTGTAACTGTTAATCTGTAGAATTCGTATACCTGTTTGATCGATCGATCGAACCAGGGGTGTCGATCGATCAATGTATCGATCGATCGAGCTCCTGCCATCGATCGATCGACCCCTTCTGGCAGACTCACATTTCCCCTTTGAAAATATTTAAATTCAAATTAAATGAGTAGAAATATTTGGGCATCCTTATTAAAATAATTTGGAAGGTAAAGGCGACCAGTAGGACTTATTAATAATTATGAGACCTTTAATGTAAGAAGAGATGTACATTTTTGGGATATTTACATATAAGGGACGATGAAATTATGCATTAGAGGGAGAGACGCGCAAAATAGTTACGTTGGAAAAATAGATGAGTACCTACTGAATTCTACACTTGGGAGGATAGAGTCCATGAGTGTTACGTAGTAAGTTGGATTAATCCCTCAATTAAAGTAAGAGACGAACCGTTATTCGTGATAACTAAAGATTTAGAAATAAGGATAAGTATTATATTATGGGTGATGAAAGATACCTAAAGAGATATGGTGATAGTTGTATATTTATATGACTCTGTTTATGCATATACTATATACTTGTGAAAATCATGCCCGCGCTACTTGCTATCCCTGAGGTTACCGCACTGGGACAGTCTTATCTCGATGTGCCTTTATGGGGGATATTGACTCGTACCCTAGAAGATAGATATCCTTGGTACATGCTATCTGATCGATGGCCAGATGGTCCTAAGATACGTGAGGGTATGTGTTATCCTTTTAGAGACTTGGAATCTATGCTTCGCCTCAATATTGTTTGTGTATGTGTTAATATAGTTCGAGAGTGATTCAGAACTTGTATTTCCCTTAGTACGAGTGATATGGGTATTGGATAACAGAGTATGCCCGCACCATAATTTTTATGTGGGGTGTTGTTAGAGTATATATATTACACGAGTATTTAATATATATATTTAATTGTGAACTTTGGAACTCCCTATTATGTTTATGGTAAGTAAGAAATGAATCATGACTTCAATTTGGAAATACTTGTTTTGAAAAGTATAGCGGGACACTGGGAAACTTTATTAGCAAATAAGGTTTAAATGAGAACTTTGTGACCAAATGAAATTATCCTCTTGAACAATTAAATTGTTCAGTTTAAAACTTACGAGTAACCTAAGATAAGATAAACCGTTGGGAAGATTAGTGCGATAGGCGTGCACATTAGAAGAGAGGTGAGAATTTCTCAAGAGAGTGCCGCACTAATATGTTGTTGCATTTGCCTCTAATCATTTTTAAATACTTGCTAAACAAATTTTAAATCATTTACCCTATCGGGCTCTGACCCTTTTTTATTTTCCCTTCTCTCTTGTATATACTTGTATATATTATAGGTGTCCAGCCACAGGGGAGTCTTGCATAGGATACTTTGGAAGGAACGCGCTTCACCTTAGGTGGGAATTGCAGGCCTCTTGCTTAGACGACTTCATTTATTTGATTCCACTCCTAGCATATTTATTCAATTGGTCATGTGTCGTCCATTTCATTATGCAGTTGTTTTATTGGACATTGTGATCCATTTATTTCTTGTATTGTCACTTTGGGATTTATTACTGTCTGGATGTTTTAAGTTAAGTTTTAATGTTGGGATTTAGTTGTTGAATGTTTAAATTATTTGGATTATATGTTCTAGGATAATTGTGGTGTGATTCTTTGATATTGAATTATGTAAAGTTGTAAATCATTGGTTATAAATAGAATTTGGAATGTAATGTCTAAAATGGTTTTGACACTTAGCTTAATTAATTAGGGTGTTTAAATTGGAAAAGTTATTTTTACGACAGTGAGGCTAAGAATGAACCAACTGTTCACCTTGATTTTAATTTAATAAAGGAGTGATCGCCCGGTATTTAATTAGGCGGGGTGTCACAACATAGTTCTTCCAAAAGCTTTTTAGGGCAAAAGATGAGTTCACGTTGAGGCACCTCGCTCAAGAAGTGCAGAAGCCCAGTGAAAAACTAATGCAGTACATCAAATTTTCTTCGAGAGGGCATTAGATGTTCACGAAGACGTGAATGAAGTGAGGTTGCTGCAAATATGTTTTGAGGGGATCGTAGAGGAATATAAACTTCATCTGGTCAATGACACTAGAAATGGAACATTAAGAGAATTCATTTAAGCGACTAGTAACATTACAATGATCATAAAACCCAAATAATCAAATTAGACGACACAGGTGCCCCTAACTTCAGGGAGATTCCAGATCTCCAGAAGACAAGCTATTAACTACGTAGATGGGAACTCAAAGGACACGAAGGGAGGTTCGGGGTTCAAACAATGTATATCGAAAAACAAAAGGAAGTTTGAAGATGACATCCCACCACTACTACCATATAGTGTGGCGGAGGCCATATGTTGTTATCGTACTTCCGTTTGAGAACGGGTAATAGGTCCGCCTCACTATAATAGGAAAATACCAACAACAGTAGACAAAGCAGATGCCAAATATTATGAGCTTCATCAGAGAGTGGACACGCTACTAATGATTATTTCTACGTACGCAAGATCATTGGCGAGCAAGTGGCCAATGGTACTTTGTATATACCACTGACAGATGTTAACGAAAACCCACCCCCAGCACATCATTATGGAATTTATAATATGGTGGTGGTATATGATGAAGAAAAGGAAGCTATAGAACCAGAAAAGTGGTGGAGCAATGAGAGGATGCGTGAATAATGATTTTTTAGCCCTGATCAAGAAATAGTTGAACATGAGGGTCTTGAGCAAGTGACCCCACTAGATGGTAAATCAGTTTTAGTCCTTTATCTAGATGAAGGAGGAATATATGAGGCCAAGTACGTTGAAATTATCAAACTTATTAAGTGGAGTTAGACTCTGGATAGGATGCTATAGCGAGGAGTTCCAATTTCAAATGGTTTTTTGACGAGATGGGGGTGAAGTATGACACCCGGGTGGCCATTATAAAAAATATTCTGGAATTAGTGCAACAACGTGGGGATCCCACTCTGAATTAGAAGGCACCCATTTAGTGATTGATCAAAATATGCACTTCATAGGTGGCCTTTTTTGAGGCAAATATACCAGTGCCATATTTTCACAATTCTACACTCTATGTGATAGCTTTGATTAGTGGAATTCTTTTTCTCAGGGCATTTATGGATGGAGGAGCGTCCATCAATGTCATGACCATCAGCACACTATATAAAACATAAAACTCTCAAGATAAGATAGTGCTTGTGCCATAGGTGATTTTGGGTTTTGATAGTATAGGTATGCAATCACTTGGCTACGTGAATAGGGGGACCAACTAACAAACTTCACTTCATAGATCAAATTTCATGGCATCAATGATAATATGAGCTACCAGTTGCTCATAGGTGAGTATGAGTGCACACTCATGGGATAGTTCCATCCACATATTACCAATGTTCCAAAGCCGGTATTTTGAGGTATCGAGATTGTAATCAAAGTAACCTAAAAACCATTTTATGTTATGGATACGGTTGTATATTGAAGTTTAAGAAGAGACAAGGAAATCAGTATGATAGTTAGAGGGGATGTGTGTTATTGGAGGAGATACCCAACAAAGAACATATGTTTATTACCGATGAGGTAAAAGAGTGATCCCCCAAATGGGAAAATGAAAGAGGATGGTGGAGGAGTAGCCAATCCTCCTCGAACATGCATGAAGGTTATGCTACTAGACAAAAAACTTATATACAGTTTTTAATGGTCTACGCGGGCAGCGTTCTAGGACGAGAGCGTCGACCCAGCACTAGAATGTTTCGTGGTAGATTAGTCACATAATATAAAGTATGAGGAAGAACCTGGTGAAGCACCCAAATGTAGGAAAGATGGTCCAAGGGAGCAATTATAGGAGGGAAGAAATAAACTTGTGTTTAGAAGGCGAAGAAGGTAGAACCATTCTAATTTCCAAGGGGTTTGACGTAAATAAAAAAGAAGATATGACTAGCCTGCTAAAGGAATTCACCAACGTGCTTTCTTAGAAAGACATATAAATGCCTGGGATAGATCCATGGGTGAGCACCCATAAACAGAATGTTCTTCACAATGCTCTACCAGTAAGGCAAGCCACTCGCACGTACAAAGAAGAGTTAAACCTCAAGATCAAGGAAGATATTGAAACATTTTTAGCATCAGGGTTCATCAAACCCATCATGCATTCTATATGTATTTCTAGCATTGTAGCGGTAACAAAGAAAGAGTCAAATGCAAATTAATGTGGACTTTCGTGATTTGAACCGGGCCCGTTCAAAGCATGAATTTCCATTACCCAATATTAATAGTTTGGTAGATATTATCATTGGTCATGAAATGTATAGTTTCATGGATAGGTATGTCAGCTATGATCATAACATAATGGATCTAGTTGATGCCAAAAAGACTTCTTTTCGCACAACATTGAGAAATTTTAACTACACAATCATGCCAGTCGAACTAAATAATGCGGATGTCATGTATTAGCGTACTATGATGGCAATATTCCATGATTTGTTACATGGCATATTGGAGTTCTACATGGATAACCTAGTAGTGAAATCAAAGAAGGAGAGAAAGAACATCAAAGATCTGAGGTGGGTGTTTAAAACCCTTTAAAATGTTCTTTTGGTGTAACAGTCGAGAAGTTTTTGGGTTTTGTAGTAAATTAGCATGGGGTGAAAATAGACGAGGGAAAAAAGAAGGCCATATTGTTGATGCCACTTCCAAAGAGTCAAAGGCAACTTAAAAGTTTCTTAGGTAAGGCTTCTTACCTTAAAAGATTTATACCATCACTAGGAGATGTGACCAACCCGTTTGCTCTACTAATGAAGGAAAGAGACATATGGGTTTAGAAAGATGCATAAAAGAAGTCCTTTGAGAAAATCAAAGAGATATTATCATCACCTTACACTATTATAATGTTGGAGGTGGGTGCATTGTTGATGCTCTACCTAGCTTCAACGGAGTGTTCCATCAGATACTTACTTGCCCAAGAAAGAGAAGGGCTAGGTAGGCTCATTTACTACTTATCGTGTGAAATTTTGAGCACTCAATCCAAATACACTAGCATGGTGGGGCATTGCCTAGCTTTGGTATTTATTTCTCAGAAGCTGAGGCACTACCTATTGGCCTTCACACTACATATCATCACCAACTGCAAACCCGTAAAGCACTTTTTAGCAAGAATGGTCTTGATAGGATGAGCAGTGAGGTGGTTCCTGATCACATCCGAATATGATTTGAAGTGCATTCCTCCAAAATCTATCAAGAGTAAAGATGTAGAAGATCTATGTGATCACTTCCCAAGCCTCCCAATGAAAAATTTCTAAGAGAGAACTTCTAAGAGTTCTTAGTTGAGGAAATTGAAGAATGAAAAAAAGAATTTGACGATTCATGTGCCTAAGGGATGGGTGGAGCATGTATTATTCTATCAAATAGGAAGGAAAAGGTCACCCTTTCATTCAAGCATAACTTTAAATGTTCAAACAAAGAGGCTGAGTATGAAGCTCTCATTATGTGATTATTGTATGCACTGAGAAGACGTATTAAAGTTCTATGCATATAAGGGGACTCCAACTTGGTAGTGAAACAAGTTAATGTGGATTTCTCCCTCAAGTATGCCAACTTAGCACCAAACAGGTCCATCATCTAGAAATTACTAAGTCACTTCTTGAAGATCACCATTTAGAGGCATGATTGCATGAAGAATAGACGTCGAAATGCACTAGACACTATGGCCCAAAATCTAGAAATGGATGAGCCATAAGAGACTATAAAAGTATGGTGGAGAATAGTGCCTATGATAGTAAAGTCTTTATTTCCCACTGAAGAATCGGAGGATTCGAGGTTCCTTGTAGTAAAACAGTTGGAAACTAGTGAAGGAACGATGCATATGTCAGAGTTGGAAAATTACCATCTACTCTAAGGGACACTTAATTTTAAGAGCCTTAGAGGATTGTTATCGATCTGCGTAGGAGAAGAAGATGCCAAATAAAGGTTGGAGATAATGCATCAAAATCATTATGGGGGTATAGATACCCCCCTTTGTTGTCGTTTAGGATACTATTAGTCCACCATGAGCGTGGAGGCAACTTGTTTGTAACAAGGCTGCTTGAAGTGCCTGACCCAGCTCGATCAACCAGTTGAGGTTAATTTCGTAAAAGTGTTTGAAGATTGGAGGACACCATACATATCATACCTGAAGGATGGAGATCTTCCAACAGATTGAGCAGATGAGATCTACCTTAAGAAGAGAGTGTCCCACTTTTACATGGAAGAAGTGGATCTCTACAAGAAAGGATATAATGAGAAGGCGCTAAAGTTTGTGGATAAGAGATACATATAAAGAGTGTTAAAGGAGGCCCACGAGCCCTCTAATATGACAAGCACCAAGTTATATGATCAATTGGTGACGTTATCGTAATACTAGTGGACGATGGAGGATGACTCTATCAGCTACGTAAAGAAGTGAAGGGCATGCCAAGTTCACGAAAACTTGGTGCATTCCCCCTCAGTAAGTTTACATAGCCTAGCAGCTCCTTACCACTTCCATACTTGGGCATTTGACCTAGAGATAATAATCAACTTAGACCCTCATGGTAAGCCCTTCATTATTGTTGCTATGGAGTTGTACACCAAGTGGGCGGAAGCAATCCCTCTAAGGAGAGTGAATGCAAGTTTGGTATCCCTAAGGTGATCTAAATAATTAATGGGAAGCAGTTTGTATGCAAGGAGAAGGGCCTTTAGATCGATAGATACAAAATTATGCACAACGGTTGAACTTTATCATAACCAAAGGGGAATGGATAGGCGGAGGCTACAAGCAAAACATTGATTAATATTTTGAAGAAGATTCTTGAGGACATGCCGAGAGCTTGGGATGAAATATACTGATGGTGCTATAGGCCTACAAAATTTTAAGGAGGAAGCCGACGGGGTTTACTCCATTCTTATTAGTTTATGGGATCGAAGATATCCTACTAGTGGAGCTGTAAATACCCTCATCTAGGGTTTCTCTAAAAATTGGCCTCATATCAGATCCTCATCATGTATAATTAGAGGAATTAGATGAGCATAGAGATAAGGCGAAAGAAAATTTCAAAGTCTATACCCATTAGTTGTCTAGGGATTATGAGAACTTGGTAAAGCATAGGGAGTTCCAAGTAGGGTACATGGTCATACGTGTGTACACTCACCATCTTTGAAGCATGTTAGCATCTAAGTTCAAGCCTAAGTGGGAAGGAACTTTCTTGGTGCAAAGGGTAGAAAAGTCAGGTTACTGCCAGATATCTGAACCTAAGAGTGATTTCCTCCAATTCATCAACTACAAGTGGTTGAAAAAGTAATATGCCTTATTCTCTCCAAGTTTTATTTCTTTTGAAAGTTTGAATAGATTTCTCTAATACATAAACGTTTTTTTTGTAAAGACAGTCCTGAGCACAGTGTTGTAAACTATATACATTATGAAAAAATGAATACCAAATGTTTTGATCATTACTTGATAATTTGTGCATTATTTATTTAACCGCTTTATGAAGTGGGTACACCAAATTAATGGTTTATCCTTCTTAAAAACAAGAATAATAACACTCTACTAGATTAGAAGAGTGTCCCTGATGAAAAAAACTTTTCTCATTATACTTGGAGTTGTACATCCATCCTATAAGAAAAATATAGTGAGCAAAGTCCTTACCGACACAATGGTTCAACTATTTCCATAGACCAATAGAATATTTTCCTCTAAAAAAAAGCAAATGTTTGATTTTTTTTATTATTTACCTACAGATTTATAACCTGACGAACATGTTCTAACCCTTGTCTCAAAAAAGTAAAATCTACTTGATAACTTACATAAAAATGTGAAGAAGGGGTCAATCCCCTCTCTAGGATGGAGATTTTCAAAAAATTCGCAGTTAAAGGTTCTCAATTTAAATTTGGAACAAGGATCCTGCAGACGAGGGGAAGTTTCAGTATAAAGAAATAACTATTCCCTTTGAATAGTTCATTTTTTATGATTATCCTTAATGCATTTGGGAAGGAGAAGAGGGTCACCCTGCTCCAAGTTATTCCTTAAAAATGTATATATATGCAAGTACCCCCACAGTTAGAGGGGAAGACCCAAAATGATAACTTGTCCAGATCATAGGCTAGTACCCCATAAAACCCGGGGTAGTTCTAATTGACCAAATGCTCACAGTAAATAGAGCAGGTCAAAGTAAGCAGATGCCAAAAGCATAGCAGAGGAAAGAAATAAAAAGACAAAATGGAAAGAAATTAATGGTTTTATTAATACCAAGTAGCCTTTTACATAGGTGGAAAGAAAAAAAATACAAGTTAAAGTCTACACATAAAAAATAAACCATTATATAGATAAAGGAAAAAATAGATCCTTCTGCGAGCGCACATCTGCCTAGGATGGACCTGCCTCCTTAATAAACTCCTCCTCTAACCTAGCCATCCTGGGCTCATCATAAGTCTCACCAGCCTCGAACTTGGCCAACTTAGACTGGAATGACTAAATTTGATCCCAGATTCGAGTAGCCTCAGCTTGAAGCTAGCCCTAGACTGCCTAGACATATGAAGTCTCATCATCTTTCTAAATGGAACACTCAGAAAATGATGAACTACAATGTCGAATCAATCCACCTTAATGCAGTAATATTAGTATAACTATACGGATATAATTGTATATGTATTTACAAGTGTAACTATACTTGTATGGCTAATTGTAATTTTATCTGCATTCCTATGAGGAATTGTATGTACACTTTTAAGTTTAAAGAAAAGTGTAAATGTAAATGTAGTAATATTATGTAATTGTGTCTAAATTACAAAATATTTAACTGTATTTGTAATCACTCTAACTATATCTTCAATACAAAGTGTAATTATATCTATATTATTTAATATGATTATATTTATATTGAAAAGTATAACTATATATGCATAACTAAATGTCCCTAAATCTGTACTCATCCGTTTAACTGTATGTACATTTACAAATATAAATATAAATGTAAATGTAATAGTAGTACTATAATGTAAATAAATTAAAAATTGTAACTGTATATGCACGTTCATCATTCAATAGATATATATAAATAATATATTAATTATATATTATAAAATTAAAAATAAATTATTGGAATAACACATCATAGATGCATATAACTACTAAAGCTGCAACTTCAATTACGAAAATACATATACAAAATAGTTACAGTACTCTTTCTAAATTACTATTTGAAAAAAATGAATATCAAATAACATCAAACATATATTATAGTAAAATCTATAATTATAGTCAAAACCAAAATTTGGATTTCTAGTGTAAGTGTCACTCAACATTACATGATTTGTTCAACATTTTCTTGAAGTAGCGAACTATTTTCTTCTATACCTGTTGATGTAAAAAACTAGATCGCTCTAATTATTTGTTGATGTAAAAAACTAGATCGCTCTAATTATTCAATCACAGATAAATAAATAAGACAAAGATTTTTAAAGTGGTTCGGCTAGGAATAAAGCCTACGTCCACTGTTATGTTATTGCTGAGTGTTTTTGGAATTCTTGATTACAAGTTCTCTCAAGAAATTCCGATCCCTTTGAATGGGATTGATACAAGGTATTTATAGCTTCAAGGCTGTACATGAAAGGTCCAATACATTAAATGATATACATATGAATGGGTAATACATTTAATGCAGCGTGTGCGTCAAGAATCTAATGAATAGTTGAACAGTTGTCCGTCTGATAATTGATGACACGGCCGAGGTGCAGTTCGGACCGCCTTAGTTGCTCGTTGATCAAGAGTTCCTCGGAGTGCTTAGAGTATCTCGGGATGATAGAGTTCCTCGGATGGAGTTCCTCGGCATGATAGAGCTCCTCGGTGTATTCTCGTTGCTCGGTACCAACCATGGTTGTTCAGTAAATGATCTTCCTCGCTGTTATTGTGCCACGTAGATTGACACGTGTCTTCATACTATTCATCCACATCAGCATATTAATTTTGGTATCAACAATACCATTGACTTTAAGTTGTATCCTTTCATTAATTACATAATCAAAACAAACGAAAGTATTACAACTGCAGAAATGTAACAATACTATTGTATATATCATACTATGTTTACTTAATTCTAGATATTTTTCCCAATATATTATATGATATATTTACAATTATAAATATTTTTACCGAAAACAAGATCACAGATTCTCATTTTATCGAAAATGCTTTTACCGTCGACCTCTTTTAATCTTTTGTCTAAATTTATATTATCTAAATCGCAAAAATAAAACAAAAATTTATTAATAATTTAAATTATTTGTGCAAAATCACATTACAATCATTGCATTATTAAAAAAAATTTGTTCTTGATTTCCCACTTTGATTCCTCCCGTTCATAGTTGAACCTCGAAACTTCATTTTCATATTCTCATAACCTAAAATAAGTAAAAGAAAAATGTATGTTGTAAAACATAACAAATAAATAAATCTAAATAAAATATATTACTATAATAAACTACATGTTCATAATTTTTTGTGTTTTTGTGCTTTTTATAAGTTTAGCTTAGACAAATGACCCCAATTTTTTTCTCAATAATACTCTTTTATATCTCAGTTTAATCAATATTCTTCCTCAAAATAAAATTGATTATTTAAAATATCAACTTCATTTGACTTCATCTTTATTGTAGAAATCACCACTTCTTTACGTCTCTCTGGTATCTGCATTGAATGTTCTAAATTTCTCTCTAACAAGTTCCCTTTTTCATCGTTCATTTTGCTTCTAACTTCTGACTCTTGTTTTGTAAGCCTTCAAATAGCTCTTTCAATTTGATGGCTTTTTATTGTAGTTCATCTCCTTTAACTCTCAATTTTTTTAACTCTTCTTCTTTCGCCCCATTAATTCTTTTGATGTATTTATCTTTGGCATCAATTATTTTTTCCATCATAGATACGAACTCGGACTCACAAAAATATGAAATGAATATTTTTAATTTACTCAACTGTTCCTTTTTTTTATAAATTTTATCCCAACCATGATAACTTTCCTAGCAATACTATTTATATTATGGGGTATTATTCTGTTACCTTCAATAACTCTTTTATTTTCTTCAACCTCATTTATCAAGTTACAACGTTGAAATTCCTTCTTACGCAATTAAACAACCTTTCCTTCAAAATGAATTTTTAATGAATCAACTCCACCCATTTCTTTTTTGTGACTAGAAACCCTTTCACTCAATTCATTCTCCAATTTTGAAATCTGGTCCCTAAACTCTATATTTTCCTCCTTCGACATTCTCCAAATTTCATCATTACATAAGGACATATATTTAGGTTTAAATCCAATTTAGTTTTCAATGCATCAGAGGATTATTTGGATAAGATGATATTAATCCTAAAAAAATGAACTAAACTTTAGAGCTCGATCTTCTATTTTTAATTGAACACATTCATCAATTGCTAAATCCATTTCAGCAACAAGTCTTTTCCTTTTAAGGTGAATATCATTACCTTTTTTACTCCAAAATTTCTCTCATACCCAAGATATTTAATTTATCTCACTAACTTCTTTACCTTCCAACATGGTTGCATCTTTTTTAGATACAAAAAATTTAACACTTTCAATCATTGAGCTACTATGAGATACATCAGTAGGTAATGCAATAACATTCATATCTTCATTATGTAAACGAAGTTTGGAAATGATGCAATTGGAACAACATTATTAACATGTTCTCTTATTGAATCTTTAATGTATTTCAAGTTTGCATCAACCTTAACCTAAAAAAATATATTAGCACATAATTAAATAATACAAACCGAATTAGAGACTTGTCTTTCAATGATTTCATCCCCATTATATAAATGGTGTGTATATTGTTTACTACCTTCCCCATTCCTTTCTTCATTCTACTCAATCTTAAAAGTATTTTCACATATTTTGACAAATAATATATGTTACCTAATTTCAGTGTGGCTTAAGGATGAAGGGATTTGTACAATGTTTTGAGACTATCATCAATAATAGTTCCATATGTCAATTTTTCATTGTTATCGTTCCTCTCGCATCTATCATAGTGATCAAAACCTTATTTTATGATATTCAACACTGCCACCCAAATATTCACCCTTTTCATCATCTTCACCCTCCCCACAAGTAGATGATATTTGTTTAACATCATTTCTGACCAACGTACATAAAAACTTCCATAATTTTAAAAGAGCGAATAGAGTAACCCTCTACCTCACTTGTTTTTCAATATCCAACACCAACACATGTGATATCAGGGAAGTGTTGATATGTTCTTGTTATGTCTACTATTTATTGAATACAAATGTACATAATTATGAAAAATTAATATAATTACATAAATAAAATGACATTACAGAAATTTAACACTTACTTGAATTTGCAGAAATAATATTATAATAGAGAAGAAATAATCTGAGCCCGGTTTAGAACAAGCCCCTTAAGACAGATTTATTCCCTCCACAACGTGCTAAAGGTAATGAATAATTATCTCCCAAGATAGAACGAATTTCCAAATTAATCAAGTAGCACAACTATGATTAATTTTGGAGAACACGTTTCTGTATTCTATACTCAACCAGACCAAGAAATAATATGAAGGAGATGTATGCAGTAGCAGTAATAGAGGAATTATTTCCTGGGAAAAGATGTTGCATAATTTCGGAATTATGGGAGGGCAATTTTTTTAGTAGTCCAAAACTGTAGGGGAAAGGTTTAATTTATAGCAAACGTTTTGACTGTTGGGAACAATCAAAATCGAATTTAACTGTCAAAACAGTTAATTTCGTTAACTCTTGACCCTTGGAACTAACTGACAGACAGTTTATTAATTATTAATTAATTTCGTAATTATTTAACAATTAAAGCCCAGAAAGTTAAATTAAAATGGACCAAAATATTTTAAGAGATTATAAGCCCAAGCCCAAGCCCAAGCCCAAGCCCGATTACGAACCGAGCCGAGTCGGTCGAATGATGCGCGTGCTCGTGTCGGCTTTTGGGCCCGGCCCAACACATGCATAGTGTAGGCCATCTCCCCTTCGAAGATTTGGGATACCCCAAGGCATCCAAGCCTTAGTCCATACTTGAGGTGTTATTAACTCATCAACTTTCCACTATTCTTCGAATGTGGGACAAGAGTTAAAATATGCCCAATTCACTAACTTTCATTGCATTGTGAGTCACTTTGGGGACATATTTATCATATATAACTTATTAAAATTAGACATATGAATATACTACGCTAATCTCCTTTCGGAGGATAACGCGTTCGTATATGGTCCCACAATTATCGTAGTATGGGTCCCACCTAAATTTGAGGTCAAAGTTGCTCAAAAAATTCTATCCAGAAAATTCTAGATTTTTATTCCAACTTAAGTCCAATTTTCCAACAATCCCCCACATGAATGATATATCGCTATAAATAAAATAGAACATATGCTAATAAAGATGTAGACACAGGTTGAGTAAAACTGAAGACTTATTGCATTGGGAGAAGTAGCCTTGTGGCCTTGAACTTTCCTTAGTGATATACTATCGGATTTACTTGATTAATCAGTAGACTTCATGTCCTTGAACCGTCAACCGTTTCTATAAACCTTGACAACAATATTCACACAACAATTCTTCAATACAGTTGCTTCTCATGTTTATGTTCATTTTAGCCATGAACACCACTTGTTTCCATGAATATATTAGAGAATATGCCTTTCATTATTCTCATAGAAGTGACCCCCTTCTTACTCACGTAGGTGACTTCCATAAATAGTATCCTCTAGTACCCCACTTAGACATACTAAGTTATAGATGTCATTAAAGGCATAACTTATGCTAATTTCGCTTCAGTTGTGCACTGTCTCATCTTTGGAATGAATATGATTAAATATCCTCCAATGCTTACTGAATACAACGTAGTTCGATTTGCCCATTAAAGCTAGATCTTGGGATCTCCAGTCAGCTAGGTTGGGTTGCCACTATATTCATTATTATTTATTTATAGGCTTTAGACCCATTCCTCTCAATGATCTTTCAACTTGCTCTCGGTTTAAACCTTTCGTTATGGATTCGATATATTCTCTTTTGAGTTGTCTAACGGTATTATGTCGACGACGAATATGTTGTGACTTTTCGTTATACATGTGATTATGTGCGCTTCCAGTCGCCGATTAGCTATCGCAATGTATACATATTGTGGGCACAAGTTTAGACAAATTTGGAACATCCTCTAAGAAATTTCGAAGCCATTCTGCTTCTTCTCCAGCTTTGTCTAGTGCAATGAATTCGAATTCCATTATCGATCTAGAAATACACGTTTGTTTTGATGATTTCCAAGATACGGCTTCATCTCCAATGGTAAACACATACCCACTCATAGACTTAGAGTCTTTTGTATCGGATATCCAATTTTCATCGCAATATCCTTCAAGAACAGCTAGATATTTTGAGTTGTGTAGTCCATAGTTTTGTGTATATTTCAAATAACCCAAAACTCGCAATATTTCTTTTCAGTGATCTCTCTCTAGATTACTCGTAAATCGACTTAGCTTACTTATTAAGTATGCTATGTTCGGTGTGCAGTTCATGATATACATTAAACTGCCGATAATACGAGAATATTCTAATTGAGATATATGATTTCACCATTATTTCTTTCTAGATGTAAATTTACATCTACAGCTATCTTGGTAGGACTAATATCATACTTCTTGAATTTTTCAAGTACTTTCTCTATGTAATGATATTCAGATAATATAAGTCCATCTGATGTTTTAGAAATTTTAATTCCTAATATAACATCGGCGATTCGTAAATCTTTCATGTCAAATCCACTACTCAACATTTATTCTGTAGTTTTGACAATTTCCATGTTAATACCCATGATAAGCATATCATCAACATAGAGGCATACAATTACATATCCATTTTGAATGTATTTAAAGTAAACGCATTTATCGCACTCATTAATTTTGAAACCATTTGATAACATTGCATTATCAAACTTTTCATGCCATTGCTTAGGTTCTTGTTTTAATTCGTAAAGTGATTTAACAAGCTTACATACTTTTCCTTTTTGTCGGGGAGCCCTGAACCCTTCAGGTTGCTCCATATAAAATTCCTCGTCTAGTTCACCGTTTAAGAATGCATTTTTTACATCCATTTGATGTATTTCAAGTCCATTAATAGAATCTATTTCTATTAACATTAGAACGGACGTTATTCTTGTTACCGGTGAATATTTGTTGAAGTAATCCAACCCTTCCTTTTGCCTATAGCCTTTAACTACAAGTCTAGCTTTATAATTATCAATTGATCCATCGGTCTTCAACTTCTTTTTGAATATCCATTTATAACCTAACAGTTTTGAACCTGGTGGAACATCCACTAGTTCCCATGTATGATTTTGTAATATGGATTCAATTTCACGATTAATTGCTTCTTTCCAATTGGAAGCATCGGGTAAGGATATGGCTTCTTTGTACGATTGATGTTCATTTTCTAGCAAATATGTTAGAAAATTAGGACCGAAATAAGTCGAGGTTTTTTCTCTTTTACTACGTCTTCGTTCATCCTCTATTGGATCAATAGGTTGATGAGTACCATTTGTAGTATCTTGATTTGTCCTTTTGGAAGAACCAAATTCTCGGGTCATGTTATACGAAAATTCATTTTCAAAAAATGAAGTGTCCCTCGATTCAATAACCATATTTACACGAATATCCAAAATCTCACATTTACAAACTAGAAATCGATATGCACTACTATTAGTAGCATAACTGATGAATACACAATCCACAGTTTTGGCCCTATTCTTACCTTTTTAGGTTTAGGAACCATCACTTTGGCTAAGCACCCCCACACTCGTAAATATTTATAGGAAGGTCTTCGATCTTTCCACAATTCATAAGGTGGCTTGTGAGTCTTCTTGTGAGGTACTTCATTGAGAATGTCATTAGTAGAAAGTAAGTCTTACCCCCACAAGTTTTGTAGATCTCCTGAACTTAATAACATTGAGTTCATCATCTCTTTCAAAGTACGGTTTTTGCGTTCAGCAACACCATTCGATTGAGGAGAATAAAGAGGAGTTGTTTGATGAATAATTACATTTTCAGAACAAAATTCCTCAAATGGCTATTCATATTCACCTCCTCTATCACTCCTAATAGCCATTATCGTTTTTCTTAATTAGTTCTCGACTTAATTTTTATATTGTTTAAATGCATTAATAGCCTCTTATTTACTATGTAGTAAATATACATAGAAATATTTTGTGCAATCATTAATAAAAGTAATACAATACTTTTTCCCACCTCTAGTTTGAACAAATTTTAAATCACAAATATCAGTGTGAATTAAATCTAAAGGTTCAGTTATCTGTTGAATAGAATGGAAATGTAATCTAGCTAATTTAGATTCCACACAAATTTCACATTTCTGATTTTTATCAATATTAAATTTTGACAGAAAAATTGAATTAAATTTATTTTGTTCTACAATTTTGTAGTGTACATAAATATATTCGTATAAAATAAATCTGTTTTCACAGGAAAAATTGAATTAAAATAATGTTTTATTGCAAAAATTAATAAAATAGTTTTGTTACAGAAATTAATTTCTACACTGTTTATATATTTTCGGTTTTAGAAAATAAAATTTTTATTTCTAAAATTTTGCTAAATCTGTTTATATAAAACATTTAATCTTAAATATTTCCAAATTAATCAAGTAGCACAACTATGATTAATTTATGCAAAAATAATTCTGTATTTTATACTCAACTAGACCAATAAATAATATGCAGGAGATGTATGCAGTAGTAGCAGTAATAGAGGAATTATTTTTTAGGAAAATATTTTGCATAATTTAAGAATTATGGGAGGGCAATTTTTTCAGTAGTCAAAAACTATAAGGGAAAGGTCTAATTTATAGCAAATGTTTTGACTCTTGGGAATAGTCAAAACCGAATTTAACTATCAAAATAGTTAATTTCATTAACTGTTGACCCTTGGAAATAACTGACAGACAGTTAATTAATTATTAATTAATTTCGTAATTAATTAACAATTAAAGGACGGACGGACAGACGGCGCGCGCGCGTGCGCTCGTGTGGACTTTTGGGCCAAGCCCAACACATGCATAGTGTAAGTCATCTCCCCTTCAAAGAGTTGGGATACCCCAAGGCATCCAGGCCTTAGTCCATACTTGGGATGTTATTAACTCATCAACTTTCCACTACTCTTCCAATGTGGGACAAGAGTTAAAATATACCCAATTCATTAACTTTCATTGCCTTGTGAGTCACTTTGGGGACATATTTATCATTTGTAACTTATTAAAATTGGACATATGAATATACTACGTTAATCTCCTTGCGGAGGAGAACGCGTTCGTATATGGTCCCATAATTATCGTAGTGTGGGTCCCACCTAAATTTGAGCTCAACGTTGCTAAAAAAATTATGTCAAAAAATCTGGACAGATCCAATTTTCCAACAATCCCACACATGAATGATATATCACAATAAATAAATCATAACAGATGCTTATACCGACACAGGTTGCGTAAAACTGAAGACTTATTACATCGAGAGAAGTAGCCTAGTGGCCTTGTACTTTCCTTAGTGATATACTATCGGATTTACTTGGTCAATATGTAAACTTCACATACTTGAACCGTCAACCGTTTCTGTAAACATAGACAATACTATTCACACAACAATTCTTCAATACAGTTGGTTCTCACATTTGTGTTCATTTTGTCCATGAACACCACTTGGTTATGTGAATATTTTAGAGAATATGCCTTTCATTATTCTCATAGAATTGGCCCCCTTCTTACTCACGTAGGTGACTTCCCTAAGGAGTATCCTGCAATACTCCACTTAGACATACTAAGATATAGATGTCATTAAAAGCATACCTTATCCTAATTTCGCGGCAGATGTTCACTGTCTCATCTTTTATATGGATAGGATTAAATATCCTCCAGTGATTACTGAATACAACGTTGTTCGGTTTGCCCATTGAACCTAGATCTTGGGATCTCTAGTCAGCTAGGTTGGGTTGCCACTATATTGATTCTTATTTATTTATAGGCTTTAGACCCATTCCTCTCGATGATCCTTCAACTTGCTCTCGGTTTAAACCTTTAATTAGTCGATCCGATATATTATCTTTTGACTTTACATAGTCAATTGTGATAATTCCATTTGAGAGAAGTAGTGTAACGGTATTGTGTCGACAACGAATATGTCGTGACTTTCCGTTATACATGTGATTATGTGCCCTTCCATTCGTCGATAGACTATCGCAATATATACATATCGTGGGCACAAGTTTAGACCAATTTGGAACATACTCTAAGAAATTTTGAAGCCATTCAGCTTCTTCTCCAGCTTTGTCTAGTGCAATGAATTCGGATTACATTGTCGATCTAGCAATGCAGGATTGTTTTAAGGATTTCCAAGATACTGCTGCACCTCCAAGGGTAATCACATACACACTCGTAGACTTAGAGTCTTTTGTATCGAATATCCAATTTGCATCGCAATGTCCTTCAATAACAACTGGATATTTTGAGTAGTGCAGTCCATAGTTTTGAGTATATTTCAAATAACCCAAAACTCGCAATATTTCTTTCCAGTGATCTCTTGGGGATTACTTGTACATCAATTTAGCTTACTTATTGAGTTTGCTATGTCCGGTTGTGTATAGTTCACGATATACACTAAACTGTCGATAATATGAGAATATTCTAGTTGAAATATGCTTTCACCATTATTTCTTGTTAGATGTAAATTTACATCTACATGTGTCTTAGTAGGAATAAGGGTGGCAATGCGTGATATTGGGTCATGTTTTTGCCTAAGACGACACGACAATGAAACATTAAACACGAACATGACACGACACGAAGTCGTGTTTTTTAAGCACCACCAACACGACCCACGTAAAAACACGATTAACACGATTTTTTTGAATTACCACGATTTACACGAAACATATTTTTTGTTCAAAATAACACGATTAACACGAAACCAATTTGAACAATGTTTTTGTTCAAATTACAACTACAAGGCAACTGTTATCATCCAAATTACAGCTATAACGCAATTTTTTTGTTTAAATTTTTTATATCATCCCATATTTATTATCATCCAATTCATTCCTATTTTACAAGAGTCTCTTATCATTCAAACCAACATAACAGTGTTTAATCCAAATCAACATAAAGAAAGATGAAATTTGTTCAGTAGCAAACCCTATGCATCGTGGTTGATTTAAACAAACCATCATAGAAAAAATGGTTGATTTAATCAAAATCCAAATCAGTAGCAAACCATCATAGCAAAACTGGTTGATTTAAACAAAAATCTTATTCAAACTAATCAACAAACAATCTAAGAAGTTATAATCTACGAAAAATTACAATATAGAGAAATATGGATAATTACAATATGAAGAAATTTCAATCTAAGAAAACCCCCAACCCTATGCATCGTGGATCTGCCTCTCGCATTACCCCTCTACAGCACCGAGTCTCTCCTCCGTTTCTGTAAAAAATATGCGGGGAAAGTGTTTGTGCGCCCGTGAGTGCGAAGATGATAATGGGGTGTGGCCCTGATTTGGGGCTGTGGGGTTGTGGCGCTGTGAGTTGTGGTTGTGTGCATGAAGCCATGAGATGGAGTTATTGGGGCGGTGAGAAGATGATAATGGGTTGGTTGTTAGGGCGGTGAGGGTGGCTCCCGGGGTTGTGGGGCAGAAGAAAGGGTGAGAGAGAGAGAGAGAGAGAGAGAGAGAGAGAGAAATATGAGAAATGTGTGTTGTGGCCGGTTGAATGAATGAATCGTATTATAAATATTAGGTTTTGAGTGTTAAAATGTTAGGAGGGTTAATCTTTTGACAAGGGTAGGGTAGGATTCATTTAATTTTAAATAGGTTTAATTGGATTTAGTTACGTGTAATTGGGTTCAAGTCGTGTTAAATGGGTCATGTTAATTGGGTCACTTCGTGTCAATTTTGTGTCAATTTTTTTGACACGATTACGACAAAACACGAACACGACAAGTCGTGTTTTTCAGGGTAATTTCATGTCGTTTCGTGTCGTGTTGTCATGCCGTGTTAAATTTTACACCCCTAGGTAGGACTAATATCATACTTCTTGAATTTTTCAAGTACTTTATCTATGTAATGATATTGAGATAATATAAGTCCATCCTATGTTTTAGAAATTTTTATTCCTAATATAACATCGATGATTCCCAAATCTTTCATGTCAAATCTACTACTCAACATTTGTTTTGTAGTTTTGACAATTTTCAAGTTACTACCCATGATAAGCATATCATCAACATAAGGCATACAATGACATATCCATTTTGAATGTATTTAAAGTAAACACATTAATCGCACTCATTAATTTTGAAACCATTTGATAACGTTGCATTATCAATTTTTTCATGCCATTGCTTAGGTGCTTGTTTTAATCCGTAAAGTGATTTAACAAGCTTACATACTTTTCCTCCTTGTTCGGGAGCCTTGAACCTCCATATAAATTTCCTCATCTACTTCACCATTTAAGAATGCGGTTTTTACATCCATTTGATGTATTTCATGTCCATTAATAGCAGTTATTCCTATTAACATCCGAATGGACGTTATTCTTGTTACGGTGAATATGTGTTAAAGTAATCTAACCCTTCCTTTTTCCTATACCCTTTAGCTACAAGTCTATCTTTATATTTATCAATTGATCCATCGGCCTTCAACTTCTTTTTGAAGATCCATTTATAACCTAACGGTTTTGAACCTAGTGGAAGATTCACCAGTTCCCATGTATGATTTTGTAATATGGATTAAATTTAACTATTAATTGCTTCTTTCTTATTGGAAGCATCGGTCAAGGATATAGTTTCTTTGTACGATTGAGGTTCATTTTCTAGCAAATATGTTAGAAAATATGGACCAAAAGAAGTCGAGGTTTTTGCTCTTTGATCGGTTCATCCTCTAGAGGTTCAATAGGTTGATGAGTACCACATGTAGTATCTTGATTTGTCCTTTTAGAAGGACCAGATTCTCGAGTCATGTTATACGGAAATTCATTTTCAAAAAATGAAGGGTCCCTCAATTCAATAACCGTGTTTACATGAATATCCGAAATCTCAGATTTACAAACCATAAATCGATATGCACTACTATTAGTAGCATAACCGATGAATACACAATCCACAGTTTTTGGCCTTATTCTTGTCTTTTAGGTTTAGGAACCATCACTTTGGCTAAGCACCCCCACACTCGTAAATATTTATAGGAAGGTCTTCGGCCTTTCCATAATTCATAAGGTGACTTGTGTGTCTTCTTGTGAGGTACTTTATTGATAATGTAATTAGCAGAAAGTAAGTCTTCCCCCCACAAATTTTGTGGGGTGGGGCTCCTGAACTTAATAACATTGAGTTCATCATCTCTTTCAAAGTACGGTTTTTGTGTTCAGAAACACCATTCTATTGAGGAGAATAAGGAGAGGTTTTTGATGAATAATTACATTTACGAACAAAATTCCTCAAATGGATATTCATATTCACCTCCTCTATCACTCCTAATAGCCTTTATCATTTTTCTTAATTGATTCTCAACTTCATTTTTATATTGTTTAAATGTATTAATAGCCTCATCTTTACTATGCAATAAATATACATAGCAATATTTTGTGCAATCGTCGATAAAAGTAATAAAATAATTTTTCCCACCTCTAGTTTGAACAAATTTTAAATCACAAATAGCATTGTGAATTAAATCTAAAGGTTCAGTTATCCTTTCAACAAAATGGAAAGGTAATCTAGCTAATTTAGAGTCCACATAAATTTCACATTTATGATTTTTATCAATATTAAATTTTAGCAAAAAATCCAATTTAATTAATCACGCATTGTATCAAAATTAACATGTCCTAATCCAGCATGCCTAATATTAAATGACTCAATCAAGTCAGAAGAACTAGCAGTTTCATTCATTGAAACAGATGTTTTGGGGGTTACAGTAAGAACATTGATTTTACAGAGCCCCTCATTTACGTAGCCATTTCCTACATAGATGTCATTCTTTGACAACAAAAAGCGATCAGACACAAACACAAGCTTGAAACTATTTTTACTTAGGAGAGATCCATAAATTAGATTCTTTCGGATATCAGGCACGTGAAGTACATTATTGAGAGTAAGTTACTTTCCAGAAGCCATTTTTAGAGCAATCTTTCCTTGCCCCGCCACCTTAGAAGTGGAATAATTTCACATAAAAAGGGTCTCCTCATTTTTCAAAGGCTTATAGGTAGAATACATCCATTTGTTTGCATAAATATGTCGTGTGGCTCTAGTGTCCACCCACCATTACTTAGTATTTCCAACCAAGATACATTCAGAGACCACCGCAGAAAGATTCATATCCGCCAAGTCATTGGCGATATTTTCACCCTCAGTTACATTTTCTTGAGGATTATTCCTATCTTTCTTCTTAGGCTTACGACGCTCGCTTGAGAGGTGTCCAGGTTTACCACAGTTATAGCATTTTCCTTTGAAATTTTTCTTGTTCTGTTTGGAAGTGCCTTCCCCATCATGCTTTCACTTGTTCTTCTTAGGACCTTCAATAACATGGACTTTCGTTTCCATTGGATTCTTCCCATTTTTAATTTAAGACTCACGGTTATCGTCTTCGATTCTCAGCCTGACCACCAACTCCTCCACATTCATCTCCTTTCGCTTGTGCTTGAGATAATTTTTGAATAAAGTCCAAGATGGTGGCAATTTTTCAACAATTGTAGCAACTTGGAATGTTTCACTAAGGGACATTCCTTCAGTATTAATTCCATGGACGATCACTTGGAGTTCTTGCACCTGTGAGATCACTGGTTTAGGGTAAACCATTTTGAAGTCCAGAAAATGCCCTATGATAAATTTCTTGATCCCACTATCTTCAGTTTTGTACTTTTTTTACAAAGAATTCCACAATTCCATGGATGTCTTGATCGTGCAGTAGACATGATACATTGTCTTGTCTAAGTAGGCCATAATATAATTTCGGCATAGGTAGTCCGAGTGCTTCCAAGCATCAACAGTAGCAACCTTTTCAGAGTCATCCCCCTCTTAAATAGAGGGACAATCTTCATAAACAAACCTACCTAGTTGGAAGGTAGTGAGATAGAAATACATTTGTCCTTGCCAACGTTTCAAGTCAGCCCTATTGAAATTTTTCAGTTTCTCCCCGTGTGGCATAGATGTTAGTGATAGTCACATTATCAGGAATAGTAATCGTACTTTGCGAGTAATGAATAATTGTCTCCCAATATAGATAGAATTTCCAAATTAATCAAGTAGCACAACTATGATTAATTTCTGCGAACACAATTCTGTATTTTATACTTAACCGGACCAAGAAATAATATACAGGAGATGTATGCAGTAGCAGTAGTAGAGGAATTATTTTCTGAGAAAAGATATTGCATAATTTCGGAATTATGGGAGGGCAATTTTTTCAGTAGTCAAAAATTGTAGGGGTAAGGTTTAATTTATAGAAAACATTTTGACTATTGGGAACAGTCAAAACCAAATTTAACTGTCAAAATAGTTAATTTCGTTAACTTTTGACCCTTGGAATTAACTGACAAAGAGTTAATTAATTATTAATTAATTTCGTCATTCATTAACAATTAAAGCACAGAAAGTTAAATTAAAGTATACCAAAAATTTTAAGAGATTATAAGCCCAAGCCCAAGCCCAAGCCCAAGGACGACGCGCGCGCGGGCTTTTTGGCCAATACCAACACATGCATAGTGTAGTCCATCTCCTCTTAAAAGAGTTGAGATACCCCAAGGCATCCAAGCCTTAGTCCATACTTGGGGTGTTATTAACTCGTCAACTTTCCACTACTCTTCCAATGTGGGACAAGAATTAAAATATACCCAATTCATTAACTTTGATTGCTTTGTGTGTCACTTTGGGGACATATCTATCATTCATAACTTATTGAAATTGGGCATATGAATATACTACGTTAATCTCCTTGCAGAGGAGAACACGTTCGTATATAATTGTATATAATGTGACATGTGTAAATCAATATATTTTCGCAAGTGTAATTGAATCTAACTTGATAAGTGTAACTTTATTTATTTTTATAATTGTAATTGTATCTAAATTAAAAAGTGTAATTATAATTACTTTCATCATAATAATTGCATCTCAAATAATAAGTATAACTATATGTATTGTCATCATTATAATTATATCTTACTTCATGCGCGTAATTGTATCTCTTTTCACAATTGTAACTATATCTCACTTGATAAGTGTAACTGTATATCTTTTCATAAATATTATTGTATCAACTTGATAATTGTAGTTGTATCTATTTTCATCATAGTAACGATATCTAAATTAACTAGTGTAAATATGTCTATTTTAATTGTCGTAACTTTATAGAAATGAATAGGTCTTACTATTGATGTCCAAAAATGGATTGATTCCAAATATATAACATTAAATAAATTAAAGAGAAGTAACCCAAATAACACACACACGAAGACAAAGGTTTTTAAAGTGGTTCGGCTATAGAAGAAAGCCTACGTCCACTATTATTTTATTTAAGGCTTTACAATAGCTCTAAAATGAGTGACTTGAGTTGTCGTGAATTGACACCCCTAGATCGGGGGAGGATATCTATTTATAATGTTCCAAAGCCCTAAACATAGAACGTCTTTATATTTCCAGGCGTTTACATATGTATACAATAACTAATACATTAGTTGTTCCAAGCTAGTTGGCATTCTCGCCCGAGTAACGATTGGTATTCTGTTTGGTTGGCCTTCGGGTGTTAGTCGGCGATATAGCCAACTAAGTGTTACTAAAGCCGATCAAGCTGGTTGGTCGGACATGCTGGATGATAGGTGTACGATCATCATTGGTCCATGTGGAAATATAATTTTTACATCTAACAAAAGTCCCCAATGCTTCATCCTTAATGCTTGCATGAAAGTATGGAGTATTTTCATCATGGAGTTGATCGGTAGGCTATTAAGGTATTTGGTCGGCAACTGACCTCCCATACTTGTAAAAATTTATGCTGGTACTCTTTAAGAGTGGTATTTTTGTAAATAATTAAAAAATTATTTTATTGCCAAAGGGCACATTGATATATTTCTCGTCTGAAATTGCATCGCAGTAAGGATGTCAATCGTTGGGATATGTAATTGTTGCTTTTTCCTTTTTCAATGTAAGATATAAAAAGGGATAAAGCTTTCCTTGTTCTGACTTACCTCAAACTTTTTGAACCATCGCTATTTTTTTGACTTCATACTATCTCTTTCACGACCGTTTGCTACCTTTTTCTTTAGTTCTTACTGAATCCTTAAATCTCTATAAGCTTCTTTTCTTTCTTTCTGTGTTATTTTGTTAATCATGATATACGTCATTGATGAGGATTCCCTAGAGGAGTTTTTGGAGAGACATAAAATTCCCTATTGGGTAGACTTGGAGATATCAAGTGGTCCCATTGACGTTTACTCTTTGGTTAAGGGTCATTGGATCCTAACTTTGTTCATGGTTAAGTGTGGTATTACATTTCCACTGAACCCTCTTTTTCTTCATTTTTGTCAATATTTTGATGCAGTCCCCGCAAGAGTAGCCGCCAATACCTAGAGGGTTATGAATGGTGTAAATAGTTCAATGAACTTTATGGGACCCATATTAGGATTCCAGAGTTAAAGTATTGCTATAAGTGGGTTACTGTTGGTGAGGGAACTTATTATTTGAAAACTAGGCATGCAAATAGGGTTCGAGTAGTAAACTTGCTAGATTTAAATAAAGACTACTATGATTATACGTTAGTGGTCAAGAATTAGTAACATGCTCCTCTTCCTACTGTAGTGGCCTCTGATGGTCCCAGATGTCACCAATCAGGAGGGATATGTTATTATTTCATTACTTCCTGTTCCCCTTTAGATTTTCATTTTTGATGTCTTCTAATACACATTGCTGATTCCTTTAATGCAGAGGATGGTAAGAAAAGGTATCCCAGAAAAGGGGATATTAAAATTACTGAACTAACATTATTGTGGGGACTTAACTAAAGAGTAGAAGGTGGACACCCCCAATCACCTTCTACGCTATTGAAGCATAAGAGTTCCATAACCTCATTTGTTTCTCGGCCCACCACTGCCTTGCCTTCAATTGTGGTAGACATGGAAAAAAATACAGTTTCCACTTTATCGGTTGAAGAGTCCATTGTAGTTGATAAAGATATTGGTCCATCTTCTTTATTTAAAACTTTAGAGACTTCTTTCTTCCCTTCTTACCCACTCACAACTAGGGGTAAGAGAAATGTTCCCAATCTGATGGAGGAGTCCTCATCTCCCACTACCACGAATGTCAAGGCGATTGATCCCAAGAAGTTTAAGGTGACTGAGGACTTGCCTAAGATTACTAAAAAAGTGCCCCATGTTATTGGAGAAGTTGAATATAAGAGGTTGAAGAAAGGTCTGCCCTCTAGCCATCTGTCTCAGGCCAAGAAGTTAACTGAAATTTCCAGGGTTGCTCAGTTGGCCAAAAAGTATTCTATTGAGCTAAGTGGAATTGAGTAGTATTTTATTTATATTAAGTCTAGTTTAGCTAGGACATTAATAAAGTCTGGGACATTACCTGCAAACAGGTTGGCAATATTTCATTTAACAAGAGCCCGACGAACTGAAAGGGATGCTCACAACATAACTTTAGTAATCCTTCACATGTTGTGTTGATAAGATATATCTTATGCTTTTATATGCTGAGAGTTCATTTTCTTACTATTTTTCGTTGACTTGAACCAAATTATGGAGAAATATGACCAAATAAGAGCATCCACTTCTTCTGATATGGAGGAGGACTTGACGGGTTTGTTAAAATCCATAAAAACATCTGAAGAGGTGTTAAAAATAGAGCAGAAGTTCAAAAATTCTCATAAGAAGTTCGAGGAATAATTATCTCCAACTACATTGGATAGATCTGAAGATGAGAGCATGGCAAAGGCTACAGAGGAAGGGACCTTTAATCAAGCTTCTCTCAAGACTTTCGAGGAGATAATTGTTGGTCTAAAGGCTGATTTGGTCACCGAGAAAGCCAAGAGGAAGAAAGCCAAGAAAGCTTCCTTTGACAAGGACTGGAAGAAATATATTTCAACAAATTCTTCTTTAGATTACTTATGTGAAGAAGAAGTATTTTAAGGATGGATGATCGGAGGCCTTGAAAGAGATCAGCACAGTTGTAGACTCTAAGCTATTCCAAAGACATGACCCATGGGCCCAACCAAGTTTGGATGAGGAAGTTGATGATGAAAAGGATTCAGAGACTTATTTTTTTGCTCCTGTTTAATCTTCTATAGCCCCAAATGTGTTGGCCTATCTACCTCCTGTTCCAGCTAATCCTTAGGATGAGGAGAAGGTATCACTTTCTTAGTTTGTCTTTCTTTATTGTTGTAATCTTCTTGGGTCTACTTTTATTATTACTTTATATGTATATTTCCTTATTACACCCTATTTAATCAATGAACAAATTGAATGTTTATGTACTTATCTTTACTTGATGTGCTCATTGTTCTTTATTAGGTTGCCCTTAATATAATTATTCTTGGTTGTGTTCTTTTTCCCTCATACTTATTATTTTCAGTTTGATACAAGGATGGAAAGTATTGCTTTTATTGAATCAGATCTACTCAGACCTTGCAACATTATGTTTCAGGATCGTCACATGGATTTGATCGAGGAAGATTTATTAGGCTTGTTCGACGCCGATGTTTCTGACCAAGCTAAGGAAGCCTATTCCTACTTATGAAGTATCCTTGATCGGGTTGTGGCCAACGATCTTTCTTATTATAAGATGATTGAGCAATTAAAAGAATAACACAACCAATCTAAGGCCCTGCTCCATGTTGACTACGAGGCCATGTACAAATCATTGAGTGAAGGGTGGGGCTTTGATAATAAACTTCAAATAATTACATCTGCATTGAATAAGAAAGACACTTCACTTCAGCAAGAGGTTAAATCAGCCGAGGACATAGTTGTCCTATTCGAAAAAGAAAATAATTCCATGTGGGATAAAATAGACAACCTGAAGTAATTAAGTGATACTAATCCCAACAAGGTGCTTCCTTTTTGGAAGAGGATAATGCGGGACTATTAGAAGAATTGGAGTCCTTGTAGTTAGATAAGCCTAAGTCGGGGTAGTATTTAAAAAGAGTAATTATTGCCAGGTCTAATGTTGAGGAGAAAAGAACTATAAAAACTATGGCCGACCAAGATGCTCGATTGAAGCCATAGACTGTTACTATTATTGATATTTTAGTTCAACTGAAAACTAAAGATTCTGCAATTGCCAACCAAGCTACTCAATTAAAGATCAAGAGCGATGTCTTCAATAATCTTTAACATCAAGTAGAGAGATTAACTTTTCAAATTCATAAAAAAAGCAAGGAAGTTTGGATGGTTTGTTACAATGAGGCATTATCTCATATAGATGATCATTTGTATCAAAGTAATCGTGATGGATACATATGGGGACGTACCAACCTATTAATTTTGCTAAAGTATGATCAAAATAGTAACTCGTGGCACCAAAATGACCCATGTTTTCTTGACTATGATAATCCTCAATTCATACTGAACAAGAATTAAACTCCTCCTAATGTTCTTGCCTAATGTTTAATAACCAAAATTTTTGGGGACTATGGACTCCGTGATGAACTTTAGATAGTTCCTCATGCACATTTGATTAACCAGTCGAGCTGTAGCAATAGACGGATGCTGAGTAATTTTAAGTACATCAATTTTCCATATACATTGGATGATCCTCCTGCTGGCATGGATAAGTCACAAGGAAAGCGTCCAGTTGAATGATTTTTTTACTTCCTTTTTTATTGTAATTTGTGAAATGAAATTGAAGGTTCCTTTTTTTCATCTTTGTATTTCTTTTTTTGTAGACTAGATAATCTGTTATGACTAGTTATTTGTCTCTATAAATTGATTAGTTATTTCTTTGTTATTTAAGTTTGTGGTTGTTACTAATGTGATCCTCAACTAGATAGTCTTTATTTGGACTAGTTAGTTTGTTTAAAGACTGTCAAACTTGCTTAAATGTTAAGAATATGAATGTAAAGCCACAGATTGTATTGATGTTATTTTTGGATATAACTCCAATGAGTTTTGTTAACACTAGTTATCAACGACGACCAAGTGTGTTAAGAATGTATGTGTGTATTCCTTTATTTAGTAATGTGTACATTAATTCCTATATTTAACCCAGTCAAGTAATACTCGTTTTTAACTTTTTAGAGTTGTATACAAAGTTTTACGAGCTTTTTGTTCTCAATTTATCAAAGACAAAGTTATACATGAAGCACTTTTCTGATGCTAGAAAAGTTTAAAAAGGTAAAGCATAAACTTTTATGCAGTTGGAAAAGATTGAAAGATGATGTATAAACTTTTCTGTAGTTGGAAAAGTTTGAAAAGATGAGGTGTAACTTTTTGTTGATGGTGCCGTATACTTTGAAAAATAAAACATAAGACATGATCATGATTGAAACAAAATGTTTTTCATTAGCTGATTGAGTTTGAACTGAATGAACTAATCGCGTGTTATAATAACAATTACTGGTAGTACTTGTGAAGATGGTTGTCATTCCAAGAATTCTTGAATTCTTCTCCTCCCAAAGTTTGTAATCGATAAGTTTCTGGTCAGACCTCTGCCAAGATAGGATAAGGACCATGCCTGTTGGGCTCCAACTTATTGTTCTTATGAATGACTTTTTTGAGAAACAAATCTCCTTGCTTCAAGTAGGTCGACTTGATTTTCTTGCTATAGAACCTTGTTGTCCGTTATTGGTAAGCGACCATCTGAATAGTATCTTCTTCTCTGGCTTCTTCGATGATATCCAAATCTAGTCTCCTCATTAGATCTCTTTTGGGTAAATTAAAATTAAGCACTCTATGAGTCAGAAGACCTATCTCTACTAGTATCACTGCCCTAATGATAAAAGCGAGAATGTAAGGTGTCTCTCCTGTTGATGTTCTCGGCGTGGTCATGTTAGCCCAAAGGACACTATAGAGATCGTTGATCCAGTCGCATTTATCATTATCTAATCATTTGTTTATACCTTCTAGCAGAGTTTTATTGGTGATTTATGTCTGACCATTACATATGGGGTGGGCTGAGTGAAGGTTTTGAATTCCTGATCTCAAATAGTATTCATCAAAATCATCATTATCAAACTGTGTGGTATGGTCTATGATGAAGGCATATAACATCCCATAACGGAATATGATTTCCATCCATATGAATTGGAACACCTTTTGATAAGGCATATCACCAAAGGTTCAGCCTCAACCTATTTTGTAAAGTAATCCACTGCGACGACCAAGTATTTGAACCTCCCTTTTGTGGTCGGTAAGGGTCTGACCAAATCTATTCCCCCAACCACAAGTGGCCAAAGTGAAGTGATAGGGGTTAGGGAAGCACCTGGATTTATCTGAACTCCAGAAAACCTCTAGCATTTATCGCACTTTTTTACGAACGAAATTCAATCAATTATCATCATCGGCCAATAGTAGTCGTGCATAACAATTCGCTGTACCAAGGACCTCCCAACTAAATAGGAGGCACACGAACCTTAATGCACTTCTTTGATTAAGTCCCCCACTTATATTCGATGGACACATCACTGAAAAGATACTAGACGCCCTCTTATACAGTACAATGTTTTCCATTACATAACAAATTGCTATGTATCTTAATTTCATGGCTTCTTTCTAATCTGCAGACAAGATTCCTATCTTACTATAATTTATGATAGGATCCATCCATAAAGGTGCTAAACCGATGGAAATCATGTTGACTACCTCCACATCAATTCTCCTTTTCTTGAGGATCTGTACTGGGATTTTTCTTCTAAGTGCCATGGGAGTGGATGAAGCTAGCCAAGCAAGTGAATTTGTTTAGGCATTATCTTTTCTTGGGATTCTTACTATTTTCACCGCTAAAAATTAAGAGATTACTTCGATGGTATTTTTCTATTATCATGTCATTATCTCTCCTTTAACCCCATAGATTTGAAGAAACTGACGAGCAATGAGCTGTGAATCACTATGTACCACCACCTATTCGGCGCCTAAAGATGATCCTAATTCTAGCCCTGTAATCAATTCTTCATATTCTAATTCCTTATTAAATTCGTGAAATTGAAATTGAAGGGCATACTCTATATCTAGATCATTGAGGGTGTTTAGGATGAGCCCTTCCCCACTTCCAATAGTGCAAGAAGAACGATCAATGAACAATTTCCAGTTTGGAATTTCATTATTAAATTCTTCATTTACTAGTTCTCCATGCTTGAATTTTTTTCGGCTTTGCTTTGCCAGATGTTGAGCTTTTTCTTGGGTAGATGAGGATATTGGATGGTCGGTGACTATTTTGGTTTTCTTTTGAGTGGAGCTCTCTTCCGGAGAAGTTTCCTATATAGGCAAACTTGTCTGATCTGACGCCTCTTCATAATAAATTTTGAAAAAAGTTCTTCTACTCCATGGCCCTTCATCGAAGTCTGTAGTTCATACATAATATCATATTCTCCCAGTTCCACTGCCTAGGACATTAATCGTCCTGACTTCTCAGGTTTGTGTAGGTCTTGTCAAAGATGTAAGTCAGTTTACAATACAATAGTATGGGGTTGAAAGTAGGACCCCATTCACCTCGATACATCTATTAGTGCTAGTGATATTTTTTCCAAGCGTGGGTATCTGATTTTATCTACTCATAATGCTTTACTTGTATAATACACTGGATTTTGGTCTCCTTCCTATAATTGGATGAGTGCCGAGCTGCCAGTTGATTCTGAGATGGCCAGATACAAATATAATATTTCTCACATTATTGGTCGAGAGAGCAATGGTGGAGATCCCATATACTTTTTAAGTTGAAAAAAATCTATTTTTCATTCATCATTCCACTCAAAAGTATTCCTAAGAACTTTGAATAATGGAAGGCACTTGTCGGTTGCCCTAGAAAAAAATCTATTTAGGGCTTTTACCCTTGTTGTGAGCTTTTGCACCTCCTTTTTGCTAGTCGGGTACTGCATTTCTAGAAAATCTTTGATTTTATCAGGATTAGCTTTTATCCCCCTCTTATTTTCAATGTACCCCAGAAACATTCCTTTCTATACCCCAAAGGTACACTTCATCCAGTTGAATTTAATTTTATTCGTCTCCAATTGGTTGAATATCTGAGTTAAATCGACGATATGGTTAGTGGTCACCTTTCTTTTCGTGAGCATATCATTAACATAAACTTCCATATTTTTGCCGATTTGTTATTTAAAAACTTTATTTACTAACCTCTGATACGTTTCTCCAACAATTTTTATCCCAAAGGGCATGACGTTATAAAACTAGTTCTTGCTAATAATGAAGGATGTTCTTTCTCTATTTTCAGGCTTCATTTTTATCTAGTTGAAACCAGAATAGGCATCCATAAAGCTAAGTAACTTGTGACTGATAGTTGCATCTACCCATTGAATAATCCTTTGCAAAGGAAATTGATATTTTTAGTAAGCTGTGTTGAGATCACTAAAATCAATGCACATGATCCGCTTATTGTTATTCTTTGTTACCATCACCACATTAGCCAACCAGGTCAGATACTTGACATCTTCGATGAACTTCTCTTTCTGTAATTTTTATATCTCCTTGTGGATGGCCACATTTTTCTCAGGACTGAAAACTCTTCGCTTCTATTTAACTAGATTGGATTTTACTATATTAAGTTCAAGTCAAATGAAATTAAGGTCAATTCATGGCAAATCCGCATGTCTTCTGGAGAACATATTTGTTCTCTCTTTAAGAAATTTAATTAATTCCTATTTAAGAGAAGGATTTAACCTTGAAAAAATTTGGGTAGTTCTTTATGGCTTCTCACCATCCAAGACAATGTATTTTGTCGCCTCCATGATTTCTCCCTCAACCAGATCATCTTCCTCTCTTGGATCCAATGTGTTGATGTGATAAGTGGTGGTGATTTTCTTGACCTCCTGTTAGTCGGCTGATGTATAGTAGGATTCTCTGGCATCCTTTTGGTTACCATTGACTACTCCAACTCCTTTGTTAGGTGTTAACTTCATACATCGATGAACTGTGGATGGGATGACCTCAAACTTCTTTATTCCCACTTTGCGAAGAATGATATTGTAGGCGAATGGGACTTTTTTGTCCAAAATAAAAAAACAGATCTGCTCTTGCCTGCTCACCGGCCATGTGCTGACTATGGCATTCAACTTGATAGTATCTAAAGGATATACTATTTCTCCAAAAAAATACTATGAGTGGTCTATAAATGGTTCCAGTATTCTATCTTTCAACCCAAGCTTACTAAAGTACTCATAAAGCATTACATATGTCGAGCTTTCGTTATCGGCCAGTATCCTTACAACCTCGCCTTTATGAACTTAGCATGTGATGACTAATGGATCGTCATGAGGATAAAGTAACCCATTAAGATTGTTCTTGTAGAAACCAATTACTAGTCTATTTTGTTAACTTTTCTTAGTTGGCCATCATCAGAGTCAACCTTATTAATCTGTCTGACGGTTGGACAATCCTTAGCTTCATTCATGTAGGCCCTCCTTTCGGTTATTGCATCTTCTCCTCCAGTATCACATCCTATAATAAAATGACAACCGAAAGAGATCATGTCGATATCTATATCTTGTTCCTATGGTCTATTAGGTAGGTCGGTATCATCTCCAACTTCTTAGTTGCGTGCTCTTTTGTTGTCATATGTTCCTCTGCGGGGTGAGTTTGATCTTTTCCAGTTGTTCTAACCACGCTCTTTGTCGAAGAATTTGGTCAACTTTCCCCTCCAAATCGGAGTTTCAATTTGATTTTTCAAAGAAAAATCACTTGTCAGTGGTATGCCCATGATCCTTGTGAAATTCACAAAGCTTTGAAGTGTCCCTTCGATTTGGGAGGTTCTTTTAACTTTACCGAATAGTGAAGCTCTTTATTTTTCTGAATTTCTTCCAAGATATGATGCACAGCTTTAGTGAGAGGGATCTATACATCATATTTCTTCATTCGGTCTATCTTGTCCGTCTTCTTATTTCCACAATATATTTTAAAATAATCGTTCTTTTGATCTCCGACTTTGGAATTCGTAGCCCCCTTGGCAGTCGTAGCTTCTTTGATGTTCATTATCTTGGAAGATTTATCCATCGATTCTTCTATTTTTTTTAGCGGATTCTTTATTATGGAGTAATAAATATCTTTAACGAGTAGACCACTCTTGCAAGCTGCAATAGCGGTATTTTTTTATTAATCAATAATTTCCAACTTTTCATTGTTAAATCGAGTGATTTAGTCACGAGTACTTTCCTTCGAATTTTTATTTACAGTGAACAAATTAGTAACATACTTTATTGGTTTGTCCCCAAAGCAGAAATTAATAATAAATTTCTCAGCTAGTTGACTGAAATAAGAAAATTACCTCTAGGTAGGCCATTATACCAAATTCGGGTTGGTCCTGTGATAGAGCTAGAAAAAGCCCTACATCTCATTTCATCGGGGATAGAGTAAATGTTGGCATCGTCTCGGTATTGCTCTATGTGTTGGACTGGGTTTGTTTTTCCATCATACTAAGGAGTGATCACCGATGTTTTAAATTTTATCGGCGAAGTGTAATCCATAATGGTTTGCACAAAGGGTGATCATTTCACAAAACTCATTTGCAACGGGTTTTTAGATTTAATCATTTCGCCCAGATGATCCTCCAAACATTTCATTGATCCCTTCTAGGATTATTCTCCTAATTGGGGTGCAATATCTTTTGGGGATTTACTATGCCTATGGGCTGAGCACTCTTCCTACAAAGTTTGCTCGGCATGCACGGAACCACTAATACTAACTCTTAATCTATGAGGGCCTTCACGGTGACGTTGTTATTCCTTTCGACTTCCCTTAGTTACTCGAGGACCTATCCTATCAACGGCAGACTCCCTACTAAACCTTTCCAAAGCACTCGGCCTTTCATGAGAAAAGGATCCATCGTCACAGTAGTTTGACGAACGGAATAAGGATGTTGATCTTGGGAGATAGGAACGATCATATCACGCACTAGAATTATAACTCCTTATAATTATGTCAGAAGGGTGGCATATCACTCCTAGAGTGGGAGGACTTATCTTTCACAGCACGGGCCAATTGTCGGACTAACTCTTGTGTCGCTTCATATCCTAATAGAATTTTTAGGAGACTTGCATCGTTGGGAGGGGAAGATGATAAAGGTATTTTAGCCACAGTAACGTTAAATATTTTTAGGTTATTAGTCGTCCTTTAAGGCAAGGGATGAACTATGAAACTGATGAGATAGAGAACGATGGTTAACTAGTCGTTCCCACCGACGATGCCATTCTATTGATGTCTAAAATGGATTGATTCCAAATTTATAATGGTGGATAAATAAAAGAGAATTAACCCAAATCACACCCACAAACACAAAGATTTTTAAAGTGGTTCGGATAGATAAGAAAGCCTATGTCCACTGTTATTTTATGCAAGGGTTTACAATAACTCAGAAATGAGTGACTTGAGTTGTCATGAATTGACCCCCCCCCCCCCCCCCCGACAAGTTGGGGGAGAATATCTATTTATAAGGGTCCAAAACCCTAAAGATGGAACATCTTTATATTTTTAGGAGTTTACATGTGTATATATTAACTATAAAATTAGTTGTTCCAAGCTAGTTGGCATTCTCGCCCGAGTAATGATTGTTATTCCGCTTGGTCGGCCTTCTGGTGTTGGTCCCTGATATAGCCGACTAAGTGACTTAGAAGCCAATAAAGTTGGTTGGTCAAGCGTGTTGGATGACAGGTGTATGATCATCATTGGTCCATGTGGCAGTATAATTTTTACATACAACAGTTACTCTATTTATTAAAATCATTGTATATAAATTAATAATTGTAACTATTTTTTTTCATTATTGTAACTATATGTAAATGAATAAATGTATTATTTTTCTCATTGTAATTATATCATACTTATTAATTGTATGTACATCTAACTTAATAGATGAATATGTTCTAATAATTGTATGTGTGTCAAGGTTAATAAGCATATCTAACATAATAATTGTAACTATATTTGCTTTCATAATTATAACTATATCTAATTTAATAAATAAAATTGTATCTATATAGATCACTACAAATGTATTTTTATCTACATTAATAAATATTAATCTTCCTACATTTATAAATGTATGTTTATATGTATTCTTGATTGTAATCTACCTAAAATAATAAGTATACTTATTACTATATTAGTTATTACAATTCTATCTATATTTATCAAAATCACCCTACCTACATTAATAACTATATCTAGTGTAATTGTATCTTTATTCGACATACTAATAGTATATAAATTAATAAGTGTAATCCAATCAACATATATTAATAACTGTAACCATAACTATGGTTGTATTTATCGATGTAATTGTAATTATATTTACATAAATTACTATGAGAGTATCTATAATACATTTATTGATGTAATTCTATCTGCATTGCAATTACATATACACACACCTGATAGAATTTTCCTACATAATAATATTATTTAATAAAACATATAAAAATATAATTAAACTATGAGACGTACCAGCAAAAGTGAAATTCATCGTTTAACCTTCAACAATTATTTTTATTTTATCGAATTGAACCAATCAACCCACGCATATTATAAGGGTTCATCTCTTCAAAACAATTAAGAGCTAGTACATTCTCCCACAAAGTATATGAGCAACTCATTGTGAAAAAACAAACTAATTATGTAAATATAATGCAAGAAATCTTGCAACATCTTAGATGTCCTCTTATATTTTCCTCTTTGCATGATTACTATAACTTATTTCAAGATCATACCCTTTAGTCTGTCAACTCCAACAAATATTTTCTTGAGAAACAATATAGAAGATACAATAATATTTATTTCATCTAACCCTCAATCTATGCCAAAAATGTCCTTAAAATCATCATCCTTTGTCTCAATCTCCTCACTCCCAATGATAAAAAACTTTTTTCTTGAAATCAAAATATTTAAGAATAACCATTATGGAATCAGTATTCTTTTGGATAAACTACTTCCCACAAATCCTATTGATGGTTGGAAACAATTTCGAGCTGAAGGGATTTTTCATAATGGCTTAATTGTGTTTGTTAGATAACTTAATATCATTAAGCACCTGAATTAAACCATTTAGACTAGACTTGTACTAAGTCCTATAACCCTTTGTCTACACATGAGAATCGACAAAATCATCATCTTGTTGAATTTTGTTTGACTTCTTTGCTAAACGTTCATAACTAATATTTTTCATATCTATCACAAATATCTTCTTATTCAAATTACTTGTTTTCACATAAACACCAGTTGATTGAGACTTTGACATAGTCCTTCGCTTTCCTGGTGAACTTGACATGATTTATGATACATAAAAATAATTCCAAGGTTCAGAGCATAACAAAAACAACAAAATATATACAATTACATACACTTACAGATATATGTAAAACATATGCAATTACAAACAAACGATAACTATAAATGAATGTGTTATAATTTAAAATTAGAAAAAATACAATTACAAATAATTAAACTTTATATATGAAAATAATTTAAAAAATAGTACCAGTTTGTTTGATACAATTACACAAACACTTACACAAATGAAAGAATTATAATTACACAGACAACTACATGAACACTTACACTAATACATAATTATAATTACGAGTATTTGCACAAATAAAAGTTACACTTGGTCATGTACATAAGTATGGTCTTATCCTGATGGCGCCCTGACATCCAATCAGACAATACATTCTCGTCCCAAATATGGGACTAGCCTTCTCACTTACACCAGATATACAGTGGTAACTAACCACAATACACCTCATCATACTAGGGAGACCAACCACACACATACCAGTGGAAGAGTGTCAGCCTCAAACGACACTCATGTTACATTCCATTATACTCAAGGGTAAGGGATATGTGTGTCGATCACACATGACAACCCCATCTCATCTTGAGTTTTAGTGTGAAATCATGCCTGATAGACTCTCGACCAAGCTGATACATGTAGTAGTTCATCGACTTCCCTAGCTGATTCATCATTTTTTTTGGGTTTTATACCCATGTTATTATTATTGACTTTCTATGATCGGAGATGTCTTTCGATTTTCCATCAAATGTTGGGGATGGATCCAATCAATCACATCCTCATTCTAAAATGGCTAACGTAGCGGCAACGCTAAAATCTCTGGTGGCTAGTCAATAGGCCATGCAACACCAATTGATGGCCTTCAACCATGGCATAATTAGTTGGATCCTAGAGGACCTAATCATAAATATCATCACATTAGCAGTCGGGAAAAGAGACACGCCACCAAAATTCGAGGACCACCCCTAGCTCCAACCAAATAGGTCAAGTATGGCCTACATTGAAAAAACATTATTAATCCCCATCGTCTCCTCATTAGAAAGGAGGTGAACGACGAACTTGAGTAAATGACTTATGAAGAGGAGCATAATCAGGACTATATAAATTGGTATGAGATGAGAGAAACGTCATACCAATCGGGTAAAACTCTTCCTCCTACTTCCCAAGGTAAAAGTGTCCAATATATGCCCCATAGTCAGTAGATGAATAGTGTGTTCACAAGACTAAGCACAGTGTCAACATTTGATCATTTTGGCCCAAAATTATATTATAGTCAAGATGTTATCCAAAATAACATTTGTGGGACAAGAATCACAAGTCTTCTTAGCCCAGCTTGTCCAAAGAACCATTCAGACAAGAGAGAATGCTGAGAGGTAAGGGACCCAAATAGAGGATCTGCCTGCAGAGTTACCTTAAAAGTAGAATGTTTATGGGATAATATTTCTATTGATGAGTAGCCTTGTAACAACTCGACTTGGAGGGTTTGGGATAAGATCGGATGTCTCATAAAAATTTGGTAACCCTATCACAGGGAATATATGGATGAATCGCCCTTCGTGCCTAGAATTATTGGTTATCCGACACCTGAAAAGTTCAAACCACTGGTGGTCAAGCTGAGTTATAATGTGAGTAAAAATCCAGTTTACCTCATAGAAATGTACCAATTAACGATATATACTCCACTCTGGAGGAGATAAAAAGACATGCATTTTGTAGTATTCTCACTTGGGTGGTCAATGTGTGGTAAACTAGTCCACCGAGAGGAAGGATAGAAAATTTCAAGTAGTTAGCAGAGAAATTTATGCACTTTTATTTCGGCATAAAGCCTGCGAAATAAGTGACTCGTCTGTTAACGTGAGGAAGGGGAATAATGAATCATTTAGAAATTTCATATTTTGGTTCAATAAATAGAGAAGTTGAACATTATGATTAATATTTTTTATGATAACCCTCATTAGAGAGCTTCAACCGAAGAAACTCTGTTGGAACCTCTCCAAAGATCCTCCCACATCCATGACATAACTTCTGGCAAAGGTTGGTAAAATTATGAATGTAGAGGAGGACATGGCGGCTAGGGGGACTAAAAAGAGTCAAGTAGAAGTAAGTCTGGGCATAGTTGAGACAAAGATAAAGAAAAATTCAAGAAGAATGCAGACGATGTCAAGTTTGCATAATACACCCCACTCATTGTTAGCCTTTATCTTATACTAAATGAGATCAAGGATGAAAAAGAAATTAATTGGCTAAAAAATCTTAGGACACTAATTGCCAAAGGAATAAGAACAGATGATGTTAGTTCGACCAAGATCACGGATATTCAATTGATCAGTGTTATGCCCAAAAGGATGAGATTGAGAAATGCTTAAAACAGGAAAAACTGAGAAAATATGTGGATAAAAGTGGATGCTGAGACGAGAGTAAAAATAAAAACTCTTCATCCAGAGACTACGTACCAAAGGAAATGGAGGTATAGATTAACGGGAATGTCAAATAATCGAATGATGACGAAGAAGATGATCCAGATCTCCCCAAAAAGGGTGCCCTTTATTTTACAATATCTTTCAACGCATAATATTAAAAAGAAAATTATAGTTGGTGAAGGGAATATGTTATCGAGGGATGTTATTTGAAAAAGTCAGAGTTATAAACGAATGACAATCAAGTGTAACCTCTCATAATGTGCAATTTCATTTTGATTTACTGTATTCTTGAAATCCCTCTCTTGTCGTAGAGAGAACATTTGGAGTCTCAGCTCCTAGGCGTGTCTCATACTTTGAGAGGCAATAAAATACTAATGGCTCATAAGAGCATTGGAAAAGACATATCTTATAAATATAAATCCCAAACTAAACATCATTCTTTTATGGTGGAAAAATGGAATCTATATATCTTAGTAGTGTACGAACACTTGGAGTCTTATCTCCTAGGCATGTCTCAATGTAAACCTTGAGTGGAGGGAAACTAAACATCATTATTCCTATGGAAAAATTTAAACATCATTCTTTAATGGTGAAAAAAAGGAATCTCTTTCTCGAGAGTGTAATAATAATCGGAGTCTCGTCTCGTAGTCATGTCTCATTATAAAACAGAGAGATGGGAAACTTAAAATCATTATTCTTATGGTGAGAGTAAAAATCATTCTTTTATGGCTAAGTTAAATGAAGGCATTAAGAAGAATTCTCAATAATTTACAAGTCAGAAAATAATCTCTCATCTCGTTTCTTGGTCGAAATAACGTTGGGCCACCATGACTACGGTAAAAATTAAATTGACAAAGATGGTATAGGTCTCGTAATCCAATATATTTTTATCATGACAACTCTATGAATAAGGGATAAAAATGGAATAAAAAAAAACTACACAACTATGTGGCATTTTGCACACATGGGTTAGACGTGCCTTCAATAGTGTACCCACTCTCTGTAATCAATATCACCTTTGACACAAACAAGGGATGAGCAGCAACTAACAAGCATCTCATAGTGGGAATGACTTAAGGACACATGGTGTTTAGTGACCGTTATGTTTGACGATATGACCTTTACGACCTCAAGACTTGATTGCCACCTAAAACACTACTAAGTCTCCAGAGTCACAACCTATAGGACACCCAAAGGATGAGACAAGATAATAAGAAAAATTGTTGTAAAACCAAGTGGTACCTAGTTTAAACCTCATACTCTTACTAATGCTAAGTCTATGGGTTAATTGATATACATAAGTATGGTCTCGTCCAAATAAGGCCTTCTCTTAAAATTAGACCCCAGGGTCTCATACCATATAAGACACTGGCCTTCTCACCTATACCTGATATATAGCGGTAACTAACCACATTACAGCCTCATCGTATAGGGGATACCAACCTCACTCGTACGAGTGGAAGAGTGTCATCCTCAGGTGACACTTATGTTACAAGACATTAGAATCAAGGGTAAGGAATATTTCTGTCGAGCACAAACGACCACCCCTTCTCGTATCAAATTTTAGTATGGAACTAAGAATCATTGAATATAGGATGGGTCGATACCTATAGTATCACCTCAGATGATATCTCTAATAAATATGTCATTCATTCTTGGAAATCATGATAGGGGTATTTTAAGCATACCCCTATAAGTCTACTATTGATCAATAATAACCCACGTGAGGTAATATTCATCGTGACAACCTTGCTCTTTGAATAGACAACTAATACTCTTGCATATGACGTTGACATCAGTTGATCGTGGACCACATGCTGGGGGTGACATTGTGAACCCCTCATCTCATAAAAGGCATTGATGATGCCTAGATATCATCACTTTAATAATATGAAAATCAAGCTCAAAATGACATAATCATGTCAAAATAATGCAGATATGACGATACAAGAAGGAGGTGGGGAGAGAGGAAAACATAATCTCATAAGTGGTTCAAACATTAGCCTACACCACTGTTCAAGTGTTTGTGTGTTTTATGCTAAACAAAGGACATTAAATTGATCAAAATACAACTCCCAAGAACTTTATCTCTCTAAGATGAATTTGACAGAGTTTAGTCTAGTGTTTTAAAACTTCGATCCTTTAGGAAGAAGAATGTGCTTCCTTTTACAGCATAGGGGGTGCATAGTGCACCCCCCATGCATGCTAAAGATGTGCATGTGTAACTGCCCCACTAAAATGATGCCACGTGTAAGGATAATGATGGTCAAATATTCCCTCACGTGGGTGAGAATATCTTACGATAATGGTTTTCCCATATAGGACGCTAACCCACAATTCATATGCATTTTTCTAGGTGTCAAGGCTCGATCATCATAGACCTGGCTGAGTTGAGTTGAAGGGTCAATCCTCCAAAGGTATGACCCCCAGAGTGTTGAGTAGAGTCTGGGTTTGGATATGGGCCTCGGCCTCTATTGTCATGGACAAGGATAAGAAGATATATAAGAGTTAACTAGGATAACTAATGTGTCATACGTCTGGAGTAGTGGCCAAGGACAATGCCATTTGAGGTTAGCCTTCTACTAAGTCAACCCATATATTTTTCCCCTGACGAATGGCCAGGGTTAGCCTTGGAGGATGAGGTCATACGTATGTATATCAATCACACCTAGCCCTTAGTCTTCAATGTGAGGGGTAAGTTGAGGGGTATAGTCGGTTATTGTCCTGTAAAAGTTTTTCCTTGTCATCTGAGGCTGCTCAGGCCTTGAACATGTTTAGGTGAGCGTACATGAGTCATTTTAATGTCCTCGGATAAAGCGCTCTGAACTAGACACACATGTCAATAATAGTGTGTCCTGGCATGCTTGCCAAGGTAGGGTGACTGCAATGTTACCCTAGTGAGTTATGTCCTCATGATTTCACTCTTGGTTAATCGCAACCAATCATTACTTGGTTTAAATAAAAAACCAAAATGTTCTCTCTTTCTTCTTTATTCTATTTTCCACTTAAGCAAAAATTCTACAACCTTTCAATCTTTCTTCCCTCTCTTTTCATTGTTGAGAAATCCGATGAGCTCTAGGATCCATTATTCCTTCAAATTCGTCCTTTAACCTTTAGGTAACCATGGCCCTTTCTTTTTGCCTTTACCCACCCCATGTACCTTCTTCTTTATTTATTTTTTCAGTGATCTTTACTTTTTTCATGGGTTTTTCTAGGACATTTTAGTGGGATTTTATAATTATTTAGGGTGGTTGAGGTGTTAGGAGTTAAGGATAGAAAGCTTTTAGGATTTAAACTCACTTTTTGGTAATTTTTTTAATCTCTGGAAGGCCTTCATCCATCTTCTCCGATCTGTTGCATACTATTGTTCTTAACTTGTTTTATTTGAGAGAGACAACACTTTAACTTTCAATCCAGAAGCGCACTATCAGTCAAACCCTAGAATATTTAGCATGTTGTATGAGATTTTATATCAATGCACCCAAATGAGTACTAAGATCCTAAGGAAGATAAGTAATGGTAAGGCAAAGGCTGAGGCAAAAAGGAAAGTGGGAGCCGACATTACATGTCATATCTTCCCAATCCCCCTAGATATTACCCCTCCTCTAGTAGTTGAGGTTAGTGGAAATGCGGTTTCTAGTCGCTCATCTCATAAGTCATGGTCATCATTATCTTCTAAGGGTTATAACCCTCGGGTTTCTGAGAAAGCTAACTCTTTTGAGGAGGCTCTTTCCATCCCCATATCTCGTATGGCGATGTCTAATACTATCGAGTCTTCGCATGACCACCAGTCACCTGCTTCCACAGCCTCTAAGAAGCCTAGGTAACCATTTCAACACCCCTAATGATTGTTCATTTATAGTCCATGATCGAGGGAGAGTTTAATGAGAGGGTCCTCGAATGGAGCCCCAATTGTTGAGGTTCCCTCTAACAATGAGTCAGATTCTAAGGTCGGGGAACCACTTGATGTTTCCTATGCCCAACCTTTTCTTCCACCGTCCTAGAAATTGAACTCCTTATCTTGAGGCATATGTATGGAATCAAGTCAGAAATTCACATGAGATTCCCTAATAAGGATGAAAGATCTTTAATGGCCGAGAGGGGGAAATAGTCATTTACGTCCAGATGTTCAAGGTCGGCTTCCATGTTCCTATCCATCTTTCTATACGAGATATTCTTATTAGCATGGGGCTTTCTCCTAGCTAGCTAGCACTAAACTCATAGAGAATCATACTAAGCTTCAATTTTGTGTGGAAGTCGATGTACGAAGATGACCCTCTAGTTGGCATCTTTAAAGCTTGCTAAAACGTATCCTACACCAAGGCCCAGTCGGGATATTATCATTCAGGATCTTGGAGACCCGATAATAAAATCCTCCAAGTTAACCAGACCTCAAACCATCACTCGAAGGTAAGGCATTTCTTTATCTTCAGGGACTGGGAGTTTGAAATAGACGCTACGCATGAAGACTCTGAGTCGAGGGTTCCCCATTTTAGGTAAATTTGACTGAATGAGATGCTAGAAGAAGGATGTGGGTGCACCCGAGTTCGAAAAAGTGATGACCCCTTCCCTCCTAGAAACTTTAGGTCTTGGAGTTGACCCTTTGGTCAAGTTGTGTAAGTTTTCCCCATTTTACATTTCGAATTGTTTCCTCATACCTGACTATTTTTACTAGCCATTATCTTATTTGTTTTGTAAATCGTCCTTCTAATACTCCCGATCACATCTGGAATATGACTGCCCCAATCTTTGATCGGCTCAAAATAGCAAGTGCAACAAGCAACCCACCAATTCTACCTCTAAGAAATCAACTACTAGTATCCCAGGATATGCTAAGGATGAGAAAAAATGGAAAGAACCATTTGACGGGGGACCTTACCCCTTAGATTTATACAAGGCAAAGGGTCCAACTTTATGTACGAGCCCGACTCCGTCCACCCAGGGCTTCATTGAGGCAACCATAGCAGCTCGTCTCGCCCAACTTTGTGCGAGCTCTGACTCTCTCATCATGAGTTGTGTGGGGTCTAATGTGGCCATCCTCTACTTACCCTTTGAGTCCTATAAATGATTTCATGGAGTCGATGGATGTTCCTTAAGTCTTGGACTTTGGACTTCACCATATGGCCCAGGTATGCATTTCACCCGACTTTACATTCTTTAAAATATTTTTGATTTTATGAAGTCTTGAATCGTCTCGTACTAACTTCTGTACTTTGTGATTTTTTAGTCCATGTGTACCTTTGCTTGTGCCACTAAGTGGATGGAAAAAAAATCCCTCATGTGGAAGAGGAAAAGATATCCCTTCAGGTCGAGAGAGATTTGAATGACAAGGTGAAGTCCTTGAAGGTTGACCATACAAATGTAATTACTGATATAAAGAAAGAGAACTATAAAGATATTGATGCTCTAAAGAAAGAGTAGGACTTAGTGCTTCAGACTTAGATAACTAACTATGCGGTCGAGATAGCATAGGTCATTAAGTAGGCCATAGAGGCCTTCCAAACTTCTAATGAGTATGGAGACTTTGGCTTCCAGTACCTTGAAAGAGGTGTAAAAATGGTATGTTGGTAGGATATTTTAAAATTCCCTGAGTCTGTCTCCTCTATTCTGTCAGACCTAGAGGCCTTTGATATAGACAACCCTCTGGTTCAGATAGCACTGACATATGTTGAGTCGATGGCTTCAACCGAGAGCTCAATTCAAGTTGTAGACAAAGTTACTGGGGAGATGAGAGTTGAGGACGAGGCACATATGACCCCTTCTTCCTTGGGAGAGACGAGCCGAGTGTTTAGGATGGTCATCTGTGACCTATATCCTCTTCCTCTTATAATTTAATTTTTTGAACATTTTATATCTCTCTTGTGTGTAACCTTAACATTTTCATCATCCTATTTTCACAAATGTTATTCCAATATAAAGAAAATCATTATTTTTGCAAGTATTGTGTCATATTGCAAATATAATTGTACCATTCACATTTAGAATGAGACTAATGATCTTTAACCATACGAATGATTTTAATGTTTTATCACTAACTTAAATATAGTTAAGTCATCTCTCGTAGTGTCTGAGGTTGTGAAGACAAGACTAAGTCCCTTCACATATCCTCGTACCTCCAAAGGAGTTATGATCTTTAATTCACCATATTGTTATGTTCTAATTAAGCATAATTAAATTATTTATCAAGTTTGTCCCCAAACAAATGATGTTGATGAAAATCCTCTCTCGTAGATCCTACAGGGGCTCAGGATGAGACTAAGTCCCTTCATATATCCTCGTAACTCCTAGGGAGTTATGAACTTTAATTCTCATCATTGTGATGTTGTAATTAACCATAATTAAATGATTTAATCAGGCTTTTCACCAAAGAAATGATGTTAATGCAAGTCCTCTCTCATAGTTTCTGAGGCTGTGAGGACCAGACAAACTATGTTAATATATCCTTATACCTCTAAGGGAGTTATGACCTTTAATTCACCATATTATGATATTTTAATTACCCATAATTAAATTATTTTACAAAAAAATTTGTGTTTTTCACTACCGAAGTGATGTTATCACACTATTCCCCCCTCTCAGTGTTATCGAGAGTTCATGAACAAGATGAGTCTCCCATGGTCTCTCATATCACCGAGAGTGAGTTAAAACTAATTTACCATTAGAATGATTTTTTTAGTTTAAAGTAATTCAAACCACACAGTCGATAACTGAAAATAAAGATATGAGGCAACACTTGCACTTTCTCATTCATCACTTCAAAATAATTCAAATACAAGAAATTTATGCACACAAAGATGATGACATATAATTAACACTCAGATTTATTGATAGTATCTTTTCAAATGAGTTGTGTTCCAAGGATTGGAGAAAGCCTCTACTTTTATATTTTCCAACCTATAAATTCTAGGGATGGCCTCTTCGATAACTCTATACGTCACGTGCCAATTCAGATGCAAATTATTTGGCTTCTGCCAGAATTTCTTCAGGACCAAATATCCTACAACTGTCATCCTAGCTTTTACCGTCTCGTTGTTGAACCTGGCTACCCTTTGCTAATAGGCTAATTGTTGGACTTTAGCATCCTCCCGTCTCTATTTTATCAAGTCGAGGTCAAACCTTCTTACATTATTACTGGTCTCGTGGTTGTAAGTCTATGCTCTGTGACTGGGAAGACCAAGCTCAGTGTGGATGGATGCCTCTGACCCATATGCTATCATGAATGGTGTCTCCCCTGTAGGTGTCCTCTTTGTCGTCCTATAAGTCCATAGGACCCCATTTAACTTGTCCGTCCAAAGACCCTTAGCATACTCCAACTTCTTCTTAATTTTTTCTAATATCATCTTATTGGTGACCTCGATATATCCATTGGATTGGGGTTGTCAAATCTTCAGTACAACGGCTTGATGTCGAACCTATCTCAAAATGCCTCTAAGGACTTATTTTTGAATTGCTTCCTAATGTCAAAAATTAAGATGTTGGGTAGACCATACATGCAAATTATGTTTCTCCAGATGAACTTAAAGGTCTTCACTTAGAATTGGATATCCTGGAATCGACCTCTATCGACTTTGAGAAGTAATCGATAGCCATGATGAGATATCTATAATTTCATGTAGCTTTTAGTAAGGTTCCCACCAGGTCGATCCCCAAACTGCAAACATCTAAGGGGATGTGATGGACGATAGAGGTTGATGAGACTGATAGGTAATGCCATCATATGTCTCTAGCACTTATCATATTTCTTTACATGGACGATTGCGTCCTTTGCAAGAGACGGTCGGTAGTAGCCTTGCGTCGTAATCCTTTTTTCCAGGGATTATCCCCCTATATGACTTGAATATGACCCTCCGTGCACGTATCGTATGATGTATTCAAGGGGTGAACACATTTGAGAAAAGGAAGTAGGAAGCCTTTTTTGCACATGACGTCCCTTATTATGGTGAATTTTACCGCTCTGTATAGTAACTTTTTCCTCTCGACCTTGGTATCTGGGATCTCCCCATCCTTGATATATTTGATTTGAGGATCAACCCATGACTCTTCGAGATTTCAATTTAGGCAAAACTCAAGGCTGTTATCATTTTTATTAATATTGGTCATGTATAGGATTTTAACTAGGTTGATCCTTGTGATTTTTATTCTGGTAGTAGAGGGTAGTTTTGCTAGAGCATCGGCTCAACTATTCTCCAACCAAGGGATCAGTTTCACTTTTACTTCCCCAATATTGACCATCATCTTTCTAACTCTCATCAATTACTTGGACATATTTTCTTTTTTGGCTTCGTAGGTCCCAAACACTTGGTTCACAACTAGCTGGGAGTCACTGTGTAGAACCATCTGGCAAATATCCGTGGCTTTGGTGATGCATAAGCCTGCTAGAATGGCCTCATACTCTGACTCAATGTTTGATGTTTAAAAAATAAATCTCGAGGAATATTCAAAATTTATTTCGTATGGGGCCAGGAGTATCAATCTGACCCCACTTCCATTTTAACAAGATGAGCCATCCATGAAAAGACTCAATACTTGACCTTCTTTTCAGAAATTCCCCTCGATCAATACACCTTATTTGAATAAAAAATCTTTTTCTGTAAGATCGTATCTCTCCATGTTGGCCGATGATTGTCTTAGAATAACTATATCGAGCACTACCGTATCCTCTTACATTTCGGTATCATCTTTGATCCAGGTGAATTTGGATACAAAATCAGCCAATTCCTGCCCCTCACTCATATTCCTAGGCTAATAGATAATGCCAAACTCTCTTAGAACTATTGACTAAGCCATCAGCCTACCTAATTTCTCGAGTTTATGGATGACTTTGCTCAAAGGAGTGCCGGTGAGAACTAATATAGTATTACTTAAGAAATAAGTCTTCATTTTTTTGGAGGCACGGATCAACGTGTAAGCCAATTTTTCCATCCTTAGATACGTAAGCTCAGGTCCTTATAAATCATTGCGATTGAAATAGACTAGCTTCTGAACTCTTTCATCTTCTGTGACAATAGTTATGCTTATAGATGACTCAGACACTACAAGGTAGAGGAATAACTTTTCCCCTAGAATAGGCCAGGATAAGAGCATGGGAGATCCCAGATAAGCCCTTATCTCCTGAAATTCTCTTTCACAATCCTCGTCCCACACAAATTGTTTTCACAAAATTTTAAAAAAGTTTAGACACTTATCTATAGATCACGAGACAAAACAGTTGAGGGATGCCACTTGGCTTTTTATCCTCTGCACATCTTTGATCGCCTTGGGAGTCTTCATGTCGATTAACGCCTTTATCTTGTCCGGATCAGCCTCAATTCCCCTTTGATTGACGATGAAGTTGAGGAACTTTTCAGCGCCCATGTCGAACATACACTTGGCGGGGTTGAGCTTCATTTGTACTTGTCCGTGGAGTTAAAGGTTCTCTCCAGGTCGGACACATGATTCTTGTCCTTGAGGCTCTTCATCATCATGTCATCCACATACACTTAAAGAGTTTTTCTAATCTGATTATCAAACATCTTATCCACCAGCCTTTGATATGTTACCCCAGCATTTTTTAGGTCGAAGGGCATTACCTTGTAGTAATATGTCCCCTTGTTTGTGATGAAAAACGTCTTTTCAGCATCAGTTGGGTCCATGAAGATTTGGTTATAGCCTTAATAGGCATCCATAAAGCTCATCAGCTCATGTTCGGCTGTTCCATCGACTATCTAATCAATCATAGGAAAAGGGATGTTGTATTTTGGGAAAGTTTTGTTAAAGTCAGTAAAGTCCACACACATTTTCCACTTTCCACTTTCCTTTAGGTAAATGACTTCCTTGATTAACTCATTAGACAACCATTTTGGGTAAATGACTTCCTGAATAAACTCATCTTTCTATAATTTCTTGACCTCATCTTACATGACTTTGTATTTTACCTTGCATAATATCTCTTTTTTTCTTGACAGACTTCAATCCCTCATCGATGTTCAGTTGGTGGCAAATGATCTCGGGGTTGATCCCCTGCATCTCTTCATGACTCAAGGCAAAAATAATCTGCATCTTCCTTAATATCTTGATTCTCTCTTTCTTTATCTCATGCTTTAAGGATAACCCTAACTGAATGGATATTTTCGTCTCGTCCTCATTAGGGATGATGGATTCTACCGTTTTAACACTCTCCTTGTTTCTATTTTTTCTCATCCCTTGTGTCGATTATATCAATGTTTTACATAATGGTGGCCATTTTCTAACCCTCACTCTCCTCCAATGGGTTGAAGTAGCATTCATATGTCTCTACCTGATCACCTTGAAGTTTTCCTACTCTATAGGGAGTCGAGGATTTTATCATCTAGTGCACGGTAGAGGGCACGACCTCAAATTCTTTGAGGGCTACATGTCCCATTATGATGTTGTAGGCCTTATATACATTCTCATCCATAATAATGTAATCTACCTTTCTTGTGAGGCACCTCTCCCAGGATCCCATGCAAACGTCCATATGATATACCCCCAAAGGGTGGACCTCATTTCCACTTAAGCCATCCGGTGGCTGGTGGTAGGGGATGTGCATTTTCTTGCTTAGATTTAGGCCTTCGAAACATTCCTACAACTTAACACCGGTTGAGCTCCAACTATCAACACTTATCGTGGGGACGTCGTATCCATGAACCGTCAAATTGATTACCAAAAGGTTATCATGAGGGGCCAAAATCCCCTTAATGTCGAGTATTGAATATACCACTACTAATGTGTCCATGTCTGCCTTTTTTATTTTGCTTGGTTTGGGTTCAACCTCTATCGAGTTTACCTCTATTCATTTTAAGCCTATATTGGCTTCCGCAACATGAGATTTTCTATTAGATGGTGCAGTACCACCACCTTCCATACCTCCAAAAAAACATTTTGATACCCAGTGAGATCATGCCGACTTGACCCCCTTGGGGATTGTATATGAGGTGGTGTCAGTGTCGACTTCACCCTCATCATCTGAGTCTTCATTTTTATTGATCGGTACCTCTTGTCTAGGTTTATCATATTGTCTCTTCTTGAAGTCCACCATGTTTCCATTATTACAGTCTTACGTCCTCAAATTTCCCAGCTTTAACATTTTCTTTATCTCGTCCTTCAAGGCAAAACTTTTATCGGTTGTGTTCCCGTGGTTCTGGTGGAAGTCACATCACTGTTTTTCCCTTTTGTGAGGAGAGGCTTTAAGTATTTGTGGCCACTTAAAGGAAATATCTTCCTTGATCTCATTGAGTATCAAGTCTAGGCTCACAGTAATAGTAGTGTATTTTATAAACTTATCCTCGGCCCCACTTTTCTTTCCATTTTTACCCTTTGGCTCTGCACTGCTGCTCTCCTTAAAAATAACTCTTTTGACATCGATGGCTACTTTCGCATTCATGACCCTCCCAGCCATGCCTAGAAGTCATTAATGGTTTCAGGGGATCTTCACGAAACTTCTAAATTAGTTTTCTCGATTGCAGACCATTGACCATGGTGTTCATAGATATATTCATAATCTTCCACTTCCATCTTTTCATTTTTGAACTGAGAGATATAATGCCTCAGGGCCTTGTTTTTCCCTTTCTTGGCATTTAATAAGTGGGTCACCCTCTTAGAGGGCTTCCTCCCAAAGAAAAAATTATGAATGAACTTTTCAACCAAGTTCTTAAAATTTTAGATAGAATTCCTAGATAGATTTGTACACCACATGTGAGCTGCCCTCTGAGGGTACTTGAAAAAGCATGACATCTCGTCAGGTATGGAATAAATATTTTGTTCAAGGATTTATACTTCTCCACATGATGTACTGGATTCGTATTTCCATCATACCTCACAGTCACAGTTGATGGTTTAAGCTTGGCAGGGGTTGGAAAAAATATAATAATTTCCATAAGCGGGGAGCCTTCCATAAAGCCTCAGCGGTTGAAGTCTCAACCCCTAATTAGAGAGCTGATATTGTAATCCAACCTCTAAGTGTATATATTCTATGGTTCCTCTTTGAATATGGCCTTCCCGGCATGGCTAACATTCTCTCCTCCTCCTTCTATGGTTAAGGGAGTTGCAACCTTATCCTTTTTGGAATCCCTTTGCCAGCTGCTCACTTTTGTCTGGTCACCAAGACCTCTTTCTTGGCTCTTCCTTCGTTGATCTCTGTAACACCTTGCATTGTCTCGGAAATCCGTGATACAGTGAGAGAGAGACAAGTGATCTCGTAAATCTTTTTGGGGATTAAGTCTCTCAAAGGCTGAGCCTATGTTCCTCACCCTATCAAAGGCTGATCTATATGGCCGACCATCATGAGTCGGCCAACCGTTCTTCCCACGATGAGTAGGGAGTAGGAAAATGTCCTCACCTAAAACCTTGTAGGGCTCCCAATATTCCTCCTTTCCACAAACATGGTCATCTGGATGGTCTTGCACTTACTTTCCTAGGTGTAAAAGCCTAGGCTAATCAATGGTCCTCCATCACGGGTGGTGTTGCACCTCTTTATGGTGAGCTAGAGGTGGTGCATCTATCGGTGTATCTACTACCTCCCTGGAAGCTGGAGTGATCATATACACTAAACCGGGGGTGGCCTTAGCCATTATGTTTTAGCTAAGGGTGAGAAACTGTTGTTTCATTGGTTATTGGCTGGACAAGAGAGCTCGCAGTGACGCCACCACGTCCGCCATCTCTGACTGAAGTGGTGGAAGTTGACCAAAGCTATGGCCATTGCTTGGAGGTGGATCTGATGCCATTTTATCTGGTGAAAGGTTGTTGTATCGGTCAAATAGATATGAGATGTCAGAATCATGGAAAAATAACTAAGCTCTTTCAATGGTGATTCAAGTCCAAAAAAGGTGGATTTGGATCACCATCAGAGGAAAATATAAGGTTTTCACGCGAGAAAATGAGGATGAAGATGATTTTCATTTCCACATACATCGCTAAAAATGATGATGCTTGTAAATCACCACTTTAATAATATGCAAATCAATCTTAAAATGACATAATCCGGGAGAAATAATGAAGATATGGTGATACGAGAGGGAGGTGAGTGGAAGAGGAAAACACATTCACATAAGTGGTTTAGATATTGTCCTACTACACTGTGTCGGTGTTTGTATGTTTTATGTTAAACCAAGACTCTCTAATATCTCCAAATATAACTCTCAAGCACTATCTCTCTCTAAGATGATTTTGACAGATTTTAGGCTCGGGTTTCAGAACTTGAATCCCTTATGAAGAAGAAGGTGCTTCCTTTTATAGCTTATGGGGTGCATAGTGCACCCCCCCCCATGCATGATGAAGATATTCATGTGTAACTGCCCCACTAAAATGATTCCATGTGTAAGAAGAATGATGATTGAATATTTCCTCACATGGGGTGAGAAGATCTTATTATAACAGTTTTCCCACATGGGATGGAAACTCACAATTCATGTGCGTTCTTCTTGGTGTCAAGGGTCTGCTGTCATGGATCAGGGGGAGCTAAGTCTAAGGGTAAGTCCTAGAAAGGGATGACCCCTAGAGTTCTGAGTAGAGTTTGGGTCTGTATATGGGCTTTAGCCTCCTTACTTATGGACGAGGCCGATAAGATATATAAGAGTTAACTGGGATCACTCATGTGTCACACGTCTTGGGTAGTGGCCAAGGACGAAGCCACTTGAGGTTGGTCTTCTTCTAAGTCATCCCATATGTGTTTCCCTTGATGAGCGGCCAGGGTCGGCCTTGGCTGGGTTGAGATCAGCAGAGGAAGAGGTTATACTCATGTATATCGGGCATACTATGTCATCTTCAATTGGACCGACTGTTAGAAATCCTATTGTTACTCTATAAAATTAACCTTAGAGAGAGAGAGAGAGCTTGTACTTATCTTCAATAGTTGTTTATGCCCTATTTTAGTGAAACACTCGCACACCTTACATAGTGGATATAGGTCCATGGACGAACTAGTTAAATGCTTATGTCTCTCCAATTCTGCCATCTCTTTCGTTACATTACGTATCGATTACTATTTCATTATATATCTTCAATACTTACACCCAGGGTTAATCCCGTGCATGATCTCAGTATCATCACTTGGTGTGTTAAAATTACAAACCTTTACAAAAATAGTTACACAAACGAAATAATTATATTTAACAAACGATTACAAAAAAAATGCACTAAGTAACAATTACAATTACAAATACTTAAAGTTGTTATATTAAAATGAAGTTACAACTAATTCTATATTTTCCTAAATATAACACAAAATACTTAAGTTTAAATAAAAGTTACAATAAATCACACCTCATAAACATCTACATTTACACAAGTCACAATTTTAATTATAGACACAATTACCATTTTACAATAACAAACAATTAGATAAATCGAACAATTACATTCCTAAAAACAATTATTCTAAATAAAATTAGAAATGTAAATACTTTCAAATTCTATAGTCACATTTACAATTAACTCATATATTTATATATGAAATAACACTAAAAACACAATCATTTGTATAATTTAATATACCTACCACGATAACAATATGACTCACAAAACAGATGCCAAAACAAAGACTAATAATTATAATAGGAAAAAAATACATTTATCAGTGGTTACAAAAATAAAATATATTGCGTATTAAGATACAAAAATATTATAACAGAAATACAAACTATACAACTATATATAGTTTCAATTTATATAAAGAAAATATATTAGATACAAATAAACAAGAAGAATGGAAATAAAATATATATCTCATAATAAGACTCCTAACAGTATCTACAATTATATATGAAACATATACAAATATAAACAATTAGAATTATCAATAACTGAAATATAATTTAACAATTAGAAAGACTTATAAGCCATAACATTTACAATTAAAAAATTTAAACACGTGAAAATATATAGATAGATAATAAATATATAGGTAATTATACCAATTTCCAAAAATGGATATTATATATAATTTAACTCATTAACAGATACAACAATATAACTAAGAAAAATAAATGACTACAATTATTAAACAAACACAAAAAAAATACTACAAAATGTACAAAATAGAGAATTAACAAAATTAAAAACACACATCAATCATCATCATATAATATAAAATCTTACATCCCTATCGAGTGAAGAAAACATCAAATATGTAAAGAAATATAATCGTAGTAACAATGTCTCCAAAACTCTCTATTTAATTTCTCTATCTCTAAGTTTGGTGGAAGACCACACTACTACTAAGAAAAAATCCAACCACATATATACAAACAAACGATAATAAAAAAAAAAACTTTACAATATTACAAACAAACAATAATCACTTAATATTGAACAAAAATACAAAAAATACTCGAAAATGTACAAAACAAAGCATTAACAAAATCAATCACACGTACACATCAATCTTATCAGAAAATACACATGATTACCCCATTATCAAATGAAGAAACTTCAAATTAACGAACCATAATTTCAAGAATGATAAATTCAAAACTATATCTCTAAAAGATATAAGGATTTGAGGGAAAGCAAACCGACGACAATAACATAAATATGTTGAAAAGAAAAACATGTGTAATGCCCCTACAAAAACTAAACGATGGAAAATCAGTAAAAATCAAAGTTAAATTATAGGTGGAAATAGTAGAAAATTTAACCTGTGTTAGTAACAATTGTTATAATAAGCGTACAAGGAATCATGCAGGCGGACTTATTAATAACTCACAAAATGCATGTCTTAACCGTGAATTATTAGAAAGTTAAGGGATTTTTCACCGTCTTCCCATTTATAATATAGTTGCTAATATATGTGGTTTGGGGAAAAAGGAGAGTAAAATAAAAATAATAATAATAAACAAACTAAAAAAATTAGAATCCAAGTTTGATTACCCTACTGTTAAGCACACAAGACTGTTGCAAAAAATTCACTCCCAAGTAGTTCAAAAGAAAAAAGGACCTATAGACACCCCATCCTAGGACCCTCTAAGCACATCCTAAGGTCCTTAACACTCATGCGTTCACCGTAAATCCCAAGTCATACTTCGAGTACCGATCTAGAGGCTTCCCGGAGCTCTCGAGCCCTGTTTGACTCGAATCAACTTGTGTATCAGAGTGAAATCTTAGTCAATATTATAAGTACATTGAATCCCCTTTCCAACATTCTTCCCCGTGCGCAAATCGGCCTTACGATTCAGATGATTTTACTATAAAAAATTGACCTGGAGACAGTCGGGCGCTCCCGGGCCTCGTATGACTCCGGTTAACTTTCTCATCTAAGAAAATCCCAATGAAAATTTGAAGGTATCTGAATCATCTTTCACGTGGTATACCGTGTGCATGAATCGGCCATACGGTACGGATAAACGATCTAGTTTATCCCAAAAACTGATTAGGAGGCCACCGGGTGCTCCCAAGCCATGTTTGACCCGATTAGCTCTTCAGCTCGAATGAAACTAAATGAATCTTTAAAGGGCTCTGGATACCCTTTACAACCCTCTTCCCCATATGTAAAGCAGCCTTACAGTATGGATGAACGACCAATTTTACTCCGAAGGTCACCAAGCGCTTCCAAGCCCCATTTGACCTATGTTAACTCTTTAGCTCGAACAAAGCTGAATGAACTCTAGAAGGGTTTTGAATACCATTTTCAATGGTCCACCCCGTGCAAAAATCATCCTTATGGTTCGGACCAACAATCCGTTTTCCTCCTAAAATTTTCTTGTCTAGTGATTACTGGACATTTTCGAAACCCGTTTGACCTTGGTCAACTCCCAAACTTGGGAGTGGCTCAATTGATTCCTAAAGGTATCAAATACCCTTTCCAAATGTCCATTCGTGTTCTATTCTGACTTACGTTCGTATTTTATGGCAATTTTTCCAAAAACCCTGCCTTAGACTTCCAAATGGCACCCTGCCTATCAGCAGTGGGTCTAGGGTTCTATATTGATAGGGAGGTACAGAACCATGTCGATCGGCACCCCATTGGACCTATAAATAGAGGCCATGAACTCTATTTGAAAGACACCCTTGAACATCCCTCTCAACAATTCAGATAGAATTCTCTCAAATTAAGAGTTGCTCCCCCTTATAAGTCCATTTACCATATTCATTCCATCATTTTCGTACTCTTTTGAATACATTTCCACCCACCTCCTCAAACAACCATCATCTTATCATGAGATCAACGCATATACAATCAAGATCCACTTCAAGTCTTGATAAGGAAGTCTAGTTCTTCCCCCTTTGTCTTTAAATTCCGTTATTTCCACATTAGTAACTTCATTTTCACTTTGCATTACATATCTTGACTCAAAAATTTTTATATTAGTATTTGCAGTTACTTTATTTTCATAAAAAAGGGGTTTACCTTTTAATTCCAAATGGGGAATTCACATCACACTTCTCATACTAAAACACCCTTTACTACACACACATGTAAAAAAATCCTTCGTTGGATTTATGGATTAAACCCTACCTCATATTGTCTTCGAACTACATGGACTTTAATGCACCCTCGGGTGACATAGTCATCTTAGGTAAATCCCTAGACTCATGTCCTCCCACATACATTTTTTATTTTTCTCTTATTACATATTCTTAATTTATATCGTATATTCTTGTGTGCTCGTGTCTTGTCCGATATATGCAATCATTCTTCTATAATGACTTGTGAATCGACAAACACTTACATCCTACTTTTAATTATTATTTTGGGAACACTGCTAAGAATGACCTCGCTCTACCTTTAACCATGACACAAGTTAAGCGATTCCATCCTCCATTTATATTATACACATAAGCACACAGATCACGAAGTTTAACAAGAGGAGATTAACACATGCCCATAAGAGAGCGAAAGGACGGGATGGGTGTTAAACACCTTCCCATTCCGTAACTTAGTCCACAGACCCTTAAACCACTTGGTTTTGCAAGCATCCGTATTGACTTTGATGTCGTTGTCTCGAGCCTACAATATTTCTTTTTCTTGTCAAGTGCAAAATTGACTGGCGACTCTATCTATACATATCACCCCCACGTTGATGACATCCGAGCGCCACGAGAAAGGACGCAATCATATATGAATGATGGAAAATAGGGAAGGAAGGAGGGATACACCTCGGGAGATAATCTCCCGGAACCCAGAAAAAACCTTCGGGATGGCCAGAAGGGCAACTATGCTGGGGAAACGTTTTTAAGAGGACTAGACTATATTCCTTCATATGTGTTACTCTTTTCTGCATGTGTGCATTTGTACTTACCTATATGTTCCATTTTCTCGCATATTCACCTCTTTACATATATATCTCTCATGTATATATCACTTTCCACTCATTTATACACTTAACACACTTGTATATACTCTCCATGTACACTTCACAAGATTAAACATAGCTTCACTTTTACTCACATGCTTCATATACCACTTAGAATATCCATGCTTAGTCTTCACTAGCACACAACCACACTTCCTACGCTTGTATATATGCTCAGTTATAAATATCATAAATCACTTGTAGTTGGTCCATGTATAGGCTCATTGCCACACACACTCACTTGTATATATTCCCATGTCACTCACTCAATCACATGTGTTCATACATAGTATAGAATCCATACTAGATTTAATTTTCATAATACTTTTTTATGATCCCAATTAGTGTAGTACTCCCTTTAGTCATCATGCATAAAAAATGATAAAAAAGTACTCTATTTCCATAATATGTTAATTAGGACTCATGAATTTTTGCACACTACCTCCCTAAGAGCATGGCTCTATTGACCAAAATTTTGCCATGTACTGGGGGGTCACTTTGTGATGGGCACTAGCCTTTCATGTCGGAGTTAGCCTAAGCAATATGAATTTTAACTTTTATTGTCCTCGTACCTTCAACGTATATAAAAAAGTTTTCCCCACATCATATCACATTATCGAACTCACAATAGTATGTATATAGCAGGCGTTCACGTACATGGAGTATATCAAATTCACTCTCACACATATTATCCCCATGAGTTATATAGTGAGGCAATTCACGTACACTCAGGTATATCAAATGTCTTGTCCACGCGTACCGATGAATTCTTTCCCGTATAGGCAAGAGGTATATCGTGGAAGTGATGTTAAAGTAGATAACCCTTCCACTAACCAAACAATTTCATAAACCACATATAGGTGTCAAACTTAGGACACTCATATTTAGTTTGCTGGTCACCATGCGAAACTCTCTTGAAAGTTCAGGTCAGTGTACCGCTCGAATTTTCAGGTGATTTTGCCTTTTTTTTTTCTCTAAAACAAGTCCCCGTCTGTGAGCCTGGAAACAAGTCAAACCATGTCTTACATAATTTCAAATCCTATTTTCCTAGGCTCAGGTCTTTTTCAGCATTTTTTCTGCATTTAGACAAACTTAATACAAGTGAAAACCTAATAATAACATTGATAATAATCACGTTGAGATTCCTCTCCTTTTTCCCTCCTTTTCCAAAAATACCAAAATTATTTTTTTCCTTGCAAAATACCAAGAATTTTCTCCCTCCTTCTGTAAAAAATAAATTTGAAACCTTTTATCTCTTAGGTCGATCGTATACCCGATTTTGTCATGGCTCCCTATTGGCTTCAATTTTCTGCTACCTCATTCAAGTTTACGATTTACCTTTACGAGCTCTTCATGGAGAACACTGACTGGGCACCAAATGTGTAAATCAATATGCTTATCATCTTAGCCAAGCTTAGTGCCAAGATTGAGAACCTTCAAACTGAGGTCCATGAGATGCAGCGTCATCGGGCCTAGATTCTCCAAGAACTTAAGCGTCTCTTTCCTCATGCCATGGGTTTGCTCGCTCCGGGGCCTATTTGGGTCTAAAAGAGTATCAGCATGCTCTGCATGCCCTGCTTGCTAATGGGTCGTCGCCATCTTAACTCTCTATTCCAAACCATCCCCAACCAGGGGTTAACATTCTAGTACCCACGGGTCCTCAGCAGGAGGAATTGAACAAGGTTAAGGAAGAGCTCAAATTATTGTCAAATAAATTCGACTAAGTCAAGATATATAGGAACTACATGAACTACACCCATAGGTCTCCCTATTATAAATCCAGACTTCTAGATAAGTTCAAGATGCCAGACATCAAGAAGTTTGGGAGAAGCGAACCCCTAATTGTTCACCTTGGAAGTTATCACCGAGCTAGGACCCTCCTTGATGCCTTTGAAGAGATAATCACCCATGTGTTCATGCATAATATGATAGAAAGTGTGCTCCATTGTTTTCTATCCCTTGAATAATCTAGGATCCGTAGTGGGAAGGATGTTGCCTGAGAATCCATGTCTCAGTACAAGTACAATAAGGAGCTAAAGGTTATGCGCCGAGATCTAAAACTTCTTAAACAAACCCCTGGGGAAACAGTCCCTAGCTTCATATCAAGGTGGACAGAGAAAGTTTCTCCGATAACCAAATGACCCTATGAGGAGGAACAAGTCAGTATCATGAAGAAGAACTTATTGCCTCATATCTGAGCATCCAGGGGAGGATAATATTACCCGCACCTATGAGCCCTTCGAGAAAGTGGTGTAAAAATTGAGGAAGACGTTACAAAAGTCTAATCTAAACCAAAGAAAATGACTGGATAATTCACTCCCGAAAAGTATTAGAAGCCCGCCAGTGCTACAGTCTTAACCAAGAAATACATTTCCCAACCTCTACCTCTTGGGTATTAAAAAGTCGCCCTAACCTTGCTAAAAAGGAGTACATTAGGATCCATGCTCCCCTTTCCAATGTCTATTAGGCCTTATTGAGACAAAAACTCATCAAACCCTTGGATCCTCGTCCGTTACCAAATCCACTCCCTAAAAATTTCAAAGTCGATGCCCGTTGGGATTTCCACCAGTCCATTGGCCATACTACCGACCATTATTTCCATCTTTGGTGTGTGATCAAAGGCCAAATTGATCAGGTGTCATCGCCCCATAAGCCAATATTAAATCCAATACCACTCATAACCTACTTCCACCCTATACAAATGCCATATTCCTAGCAAGTGACTCAGAATTTGATCAACTACTCAAATTGTGCCTAACAAAGCACCCATCGTACACATAATCTCACCCAAATCGTTAAAAATTTATGAATATTTTCTCCTACACCCTATCTATTTCATTGATCAAGCTTTGTTACTCCTCCTAAGAGCCTGCATTATTGTTTGTACCAGATTTAAAGGAAAATACATGGAATTACCATCTATGTTAAACCAACTCTTAGATTTTAGGCTGAAATTGCCCGTTGAGATGACTATTGACTATCGCAAATTCAGTGGCTTGTTCACGGACGCTCAAAAATGGGCTCGAGAAATAGAAGTACGGGTGGTACCTATTAAAGAAGTCGATCTAGATTATGTGATATAGATATTGTCCAATGCATTTCAACTGAAAAGTGAAATTTGCAACACTAATTATCTACTCACCGTTTTGAAGCTTCAGTGATGTATGTTCAATAAAATTTTGAACCTCCCCACTAAGTGGGAAGATTTGTACGATGAAGCTGTCCAGGTTATTGAATTTATTGATTTCTCTTGGCAAGAGGACATTGTTTCTAGAGAATTGGGGATAACATTGACAGTTTCGAAAATGAAACTAATCAGGAAGAAACCATTCAAGTTACCAGCCTATGGGGAATGATATCCTTCGAAGATTTCTTGGGAGAAATCAACAAGGTGGTCATACATCCACAGGTAGATGTAAACTTATTTTTCCCCACCTCAGTAAATCACATAAATCTGTTAGGGAGACACAATAAAGATCAGATTCCTCATGTGATTAATATAAATAAAAGAAAAGGAGTTACGTAAGAAGTTCACATGCTAGAAATGACCATCAAAGAAAGAAAAGTACTTGACCAACTCAAAAAGACCTAAGCCACATGAATGATCTAATAAAGATCCTCATCGAAACTACAATTCCTTCTTCCACCACTACCAAGGAAACCGGTAAACATGGTTGGGTCTTAACCTCTTCTAGACTACTCTTCGTTTCCGAAGAAGCGATAAAAACAATTGGTGCTAACCAATAATATGCCCTCAACATTTCCATTAAAATATTTTGAAATACAACCCCACTCTCACTTATTGATAACCTAGATACCCTTAATGTTTGTCCTCTCAAACCCTTTAATTTCTTGGGATTGAAAGTTAGTTAACTCACTCCCACTTCCTTTACCATGTGTGCTTAGGATAATACTCGTTAAGAGGTAATGGGATCCATAAAATTCACATTAGGGGCTAGCCATATCAATCATATCATTGAGTTCCAATTCATTGACATAGCTGCATATTTCACTCTTCTCTTTGGCCGACCATAGCTCCACAGTATCCGAGGGATATCTCCTTCTCTTTATCCAAAAATAAAGTTCTTCGCCAAAGTCTAAGTTATCAACATCTTAGGGGACGATGATAGTTCATATACTGTCAGCGCTAGCAACTTAATATTGGAAATCTAACATTGGAAAAATGGCATCCTCTTCTTTTTCTTCAGAGTTGACCCACTTCCCGTTCTAGTGGGAGAAAATTTCAAAGATCGAGTATGTCCATAACACAACCCTCATGGCAATGTCAATGAGGTTCAGATATTCAACAACATGCACTTCATACCTAGAATGTATCTAGGGAAACGCCATTAAGGGATCCTTAAGCCCATAGACTTGAAAGAGATCTTTCCCCCATGTGTCATGGGTTACTAATCCTCACTACTCAAATCACTCCCGTGATGATGATCGAAAAGATGCTTAAAAGATGAAATGACTAATTCGAGAGATTCTTTGAACGAATGGTTTATAAAGTAAGGTGAAGACTTATCTTTCTGTGGCTTCCCTGAACCATGGTATGACCATGTCAATAAGAATAAGAAATCGAGGCTAGAAATCTTCTTTCAAGACAGTAACTCTTGGGTTAAAAACTGTCAATATGAAGGGAATCCACTTACCGATAATGCCATGATAGTTACCGAGGATCCGGAGGGAAGTTATTTCGAGGACTCATTTAACCTATAGACACTGGGCCTCATTCTCTACATGATTTTCTCAAATGTCGAGTCGCCAAACCCGTCTACTAAAATTAAAGCCGCTGACAAAACTCTCCTTAATTGGAATGTGGTACATGTCTAACCTGCTCAGATTCAACCTGACCCTGTTGTCTACCCTATCCAAATATCTTCACCTCGTGTTGTTATTCCTTTTTTTCCTGTCAACATAATTGATACCTCTTTTGACATGATTCTCAATACTATTTTTCTCTAAAATGAAATAAACGAAGATTTTGAGTATTTTTTATGTCTTACATTAAATGTCTTCATTCTAATCAAATCTCTAATGATGATAATGATAATGATATTGAAAATGAACAATTGTTTACTGATCTTAATAAGGAGAATATAAAAAAACATAGACGCATTCAAATTAATGATGATAAGACTGCTGTTATTAATTTTTATTCTAGTACCGATCAACGCGAGGTTAGGATAGGGTCCACCTTTAACAGCCATGAGCGTGTGCAATTTGAAGAGCTAAAGATGGAAATTATGGATATCTTTGCATAGTCCTTTGATGCCACTCCCGATATTGGCCAAGAAATAGCCATATCCCAACATTCGGATAATGCAAGCCAATCAAATAGAAGCTAAGGAAGCTCCACACCGAATGGTTGCTCAAAATCAAAGAGGAAGTGGTCAAGAAATTGAAAGTGTGTTTCATTCGCGTAGTCGAATATCCTATATGGATCTTTAATATCATCCATATACCGAAGTCGAGAGGAAAAGTGTGCATATGTGTTGATTACCGGGATTGGAATAAAGCATCCCCAAAGGATGATTACCCGTTACTGAACATAGACATGATCATGGATAACACTACTAGCCACACCCTCAAGTTATTTATTGATGGATTTCCCTGATACAGCCAGATCAAGATGCACCAGACTCAAGAACGTCGAGCTACCTACCAAAGGGATGTCATAACAATCCTACACAACCTTATTCACAAAGAGGTCGAGGTATACATAGATGATATGATAATAAAGTCAGAGACTCGGGATGGTCATATTTCTGCCCTTCGTAAGTTTTTTGAGAAACTACATGAATACTAGATGCGGCTAAGCCCACAAAAAATGTGTTTTTAGCATCACGAAAGGAAAACTCTAGGGATTCATGGTCATTAATAAGGGAATCGAACTAGATCCTGCCAAGATGAAATCCATACTTGAGATGCCACTAATACAGATGGAGAAGGAAGTTTGAGGATTCTTTGGTAAACTACAGCACTTCAGTTGCTTCATTAGAGAACTAAATTCTATCAGCGAACCCATTTTTCAACTTCTCTCGAAATAATCGACTAAAGTATCGAATGAGTCCAGTGAAGAAGCCTTTGATCAAATCAAGTGATACCTCACCCGAGCTACGATGCCTATACCTTCGTAGCTAGGCTTCTCCCTCTTCTTGTACTTGACTGTCACAGATACTGTAGCAGGGGCTTTTCTAGCCTAATACATTGAAGAATCACGTAAGGAAAGAACCATTAATTATACCAACCAAAAATTAGCTCGCTACGAAGTCAACTACACTATTTTGGAAAAGGCATGTGTAGCCCTAGTTTGGGTCACGTAAAAGTTATGGCACCACGTCATTTCCTTCCCCATCTGACTAGTATCTCACATGGATCCAATTAAGCACTTTCTAGAAGTGCCCGCTCTATCCAACCGAATGTCCCATTGGTTGATGTTGCTAGCTGAGTTCAATATTATTTATTTCACGTAAAAATATATAAAGGGGAGATCCATCTTTGACTACCTTTCTGATTACCTTATGGAAGGGACAGATGTTTGGGTCTCTGAATTCCTGAACGAAGATATTCTCTTCACCTCTCAAGAGGACCTCAGATGGAAAATGTTATTTGATGGAGCTGCAAATAAGAAATGATACAACTTTGGGATACACCTTATTTCCCCTGATGAATCTTACACCCCCATTTCCATCAAACTATACTTCCATTTCACCGATAACATGAATAGGTATAATGTATGCACTATAGTCCTCAATATCGCGATGAGTACGGGATTTTGAGTAACAAATCTTCCCCCTATTGACCCCAAACCAACGTTGTCATCGAAGTCTCTAATAAAATCCTCAAAGCATAGTCAGTAAAATGATCTAGAGTTACATAGATTGGGCTGATCAGACCCCTACTTCAATCAGAATGCCTACTGGGGTACCCGTTGTTCTCTAGTGTACGACATGGAGGAAGTCCTACCCATCGTACTTGAAATACCTTCCCTTTGCGTCATACTCGAAAGCAAGGTTAACGAAGAAGAATGGAAACATAGTCGCTTTCATAAATTATCACTCCCGAAAGAAATTAGACTGAAGGCTTTATATCATATACAAGGGTACCATTGCTAGATAGCGCGATCATTCAACCAAAAATTCAAGGACTGTGTTATCTAAGGAGACCTTGCACTCAAAGAGATCATAGAACCCATCTGGGAACCGAGAGGAAAATTCAAACCAAATTGGAGAACACCCTACATCATGAAGAAAATTCTCTGAGGAGGTGCCATTATGCTCACAAACCTCGATGGAGAAGAATGGCATGTCCAGTTACCCAGGACCGTCTCAAGAAATTTTACACTTAGTTCAAAATATCACCGCACTACAACTATTATCATCCCTTCATATTCTTAAAAAAAATCTCCATTCCCCCTTCCTAGAACTATATGGGACCATATCCTCTCAAAAACCTTTCAAAATTAAACTCATGAAAATTTTCAAAACCTCAGCGGTACATAGCATGCCCATACGCCATACATGGGTTTGGTCACTTTCTTTTTCACAAACTGTTATTCTTTTCTAACCTCTGAGAATTGCGATCCATTTTATCATTTACATGAATAAAAGGATTATATATGCCTTAGAGATTGGAATAGATAATTCAAATGCGAAACTCATCAACAGGCACAACAAAACATGATAAAAATTAATTTTTATTTCTAATAAGGAATATAACACTCTTACATGAAGTATCAGCGAAGGGAGTTAAACCAACCAACCTACTCCCTGACCAAACTTATCCTAAACAAACGTAACCCTTACCAAGCTACACAAAAATTATTCTAAAACCCAAAAAACAAAAAGAAATGAAATTACCATAGCTTCATAAAAATCACCCAAGCTTCACTAAACATTGCCTTCAACTACTCGATGGCCCCGTTTCATCATCGTTGCCTACCCCTAAAAGTCCCTAAGTTTCCCATTCCTAGTTGACATTACATATGCGCCCCATGGAGCGGTACGTCCTCACAAGCCTGGACATAACCACAACATTGTCTTCCATGGTGTCAAAAGCAAAGATCCATTTTGATCGGTCTCTTCTACCATAGTTTTCTCTACTGCACGCTTCCATAACCATTTCAGGTATTCCCCAGACACATGTTGGGCTCCGCCCATAGATTGTGATGGACAGATAGACGATCGACGACACTATTACAAAGAGCCCATAATCATACTTAGTGATTCAATCAAATCCTCCATCAGGAAGAATTTTTTTACGCGAGATGGCACAATCTTTTTCCCCCAAACTTGGTGCAGAAGCCATTGTGACACCCTGTCTATTCTAATCCTCGGTGATCAGCCCATTATTAAATTAAATAGAATCAATAATGGTTTCATTATTAGCATCAGTATCGAAAAACAAGTCTATTACTAATACTCTAATTGCCTAATGTCAAAATTTTAATTATTATTTTAACATGCAGGAATATAAATCACTAAACCACATTCACCATTCCAAATAATAACATAATAAATACTAGAACATTTGAATAAATAAAAGTGACTGGCATAAACACTCAAGAATGAAATCCAAATAACATAATTCATAATATAAAATCAAATCTAACATTTGAAATAATATGGCAACACAAAGTCTCTGAAATAACTACTAGCTGAAGATGGGTGATATGCTCGACAAAGATCAACACATAATGGAAATGAACTCGTAAAGTAGAAGTGTCTACAACCGAATTTGCAATGGGTCAGAGCTTGAGTAAAAATAATTTGAAAATATATGCAAGTATTTAAAATGCAATAAGGACAGATATTATATATATGTTAACTTCACATGCTCTCACTTGAAATCCTCACCTCTCAACTATTTGTGCACGCCTAGCGTATTGTCCTAAGCCGTCCTAGTTATGCTACCCATCCTAACTAGATCGAACCAAGTCTCATCCAACATACTAACTCGTTGTGCCCACCCGTATTGCACATACAATACGTTACCAAATTCCTAATGTCTTTTAGCCAATTTTGAATTTCCCAATAGATATTAAGTTTCCACATACTTAGGTTATTTTAGATATCACTATCTACCTCATCTACTAATGCACACACAGTAGAATAATTCACACGTATATATTTATACACTACTCTTATCATATATACGAATATGACATCTATAGGCTAAGACCTGCCCTGCATGCATACTCTCCTATTGAGTCCGGATACATCACGTACTAAGGAAATGACTTTCGTTTCTAAAATAGTCTCGAACCGTAAAGTTATAATTCACATAAATTGGAGGAAATCATAGTTATAAGATTTTGGGCTACGCGCACATATAATGCACCACCCAAATGACCGGTCACACTATCATAAACACGAGTAGTACTCAATCCCTAATTTCTATGTTCTAAGGTAAAAGTCTAAAATTCCCCAAATGGCCCATCAGGATAAGAGTGTCCACGGCACGGAATCTCCGGTGATAGCAAGTAGCTTAGGTATGTTCATTACACATAATAAAAAAAAAATAGGCATTCACACCACCTATATATATATATATATATTTAGAATAGGTATATACATAATCTATAATATATTCCATACGTAGCATATAATTCTCGAATATCCAAGGGATTAACCATTTACCACAATACCCCTTATCGTACCTTCCACAGTATTTTCCATTACTATAAGGTCATCAAATAACCCTGAAGATATATCCATAGTCATCCCAATGATACTCTAACGGTGCAAGTCATAGGTCCCCTCGTTTCCCCATGACTCGAATTTATTCCCCAAATTAGGTTTTATTACCCAATTGTGCCTAATTAACCTTAGCCCTAAATTCTCCTCATGTGACTAAAATTGGCCTACTGGTAATTAATAAATCTCCCATTACATTTTAAAATTACTTCAAAAGTTAACCCAAACATTTCCCACGAGTTCTAAGCAAAAAGGGGGAAAATTGTCCAATTCTGGGAAATCGAATCAATTTGGCCTTGGTCTGAATCAATTCACCTGTAGTAGGTCTCGTCTTTTCTATTATAACGATTACGGGTTTCACCATTTCTAACCCTTAAAACCTCCATTACACAATCCCAAGCTCCTAAATAATTTTACCATACATCGTAATAACATGTATAAATGATTTATAGCGTAAATGAATCATTAAATCATCAAGGAATTCTTTTAAATAGGATTAATTCAATATTTAATCCCCAAAACCCTAGATCATCATAATTGTTCAACAACATCAACAAGAACCTAGATTTCTTATCATGTTCATGACACTAATTCATCAAATTCGTTTTACATACATAAAGGTATTAAACCTATCACAATTCCTACCCCAATAACATGATTTACATCTCCTAAATTAAGGCCAAAATTCATGAAGTCAAGAGATTATTTATTTTACACTAACATGGATGGTATATTTATTTAAAATTTATCAAGATAAATACTTGCCTCAATTAGTAGGTCTGGATCTCTGCAACAGAATGTTATGGTTGGTTTCCTTTCCTCCCGATCTATGTTTCGGTGGTGGTTGTGGTTCAAAGTGGTGCATAAAGCCTTAAAACTCCCTTAGAACTCTCACCCTTCCTTCTTTGATGGCCTTTCATAGGTTTTTTAACCGATAACTCTAACTTCCTCAACACATATAGTGATATACACTTATAAAATTCGTAAGTCTCTTTTTGTTGAAAATTCAAAAGATCGAAATATCCTCCCGAGGTGCCGATTTTGTCTAAAAATGCACTCGAACCCAATCCAAACCCCCGAGTACACTTTTCTCACAATATCAACCCTTTAGGACACATTAGCACACTTTAAATGACCATTTGAATTACCCAAAAGAAAAATTACATTTTTATCTCATTAAATTAAGTCCCAACACGACTTACACACCCGTCCCGACTAAATTACTGTAACTGCCATAGTTCTCACTCGGGACAACTATAATGCATTCTTAATAATTTATTACTTGTTCACTAAGTAATACTCAATATAATTCACCTAAATAAATATTAAACCTTATCTCGCTAATTAATATTTATTTTAATTCGGATTAATTTCTCAATTTAATTTAAATTAATCCCAATATAAAAATAATTAAAAATACGGGGTTTAACATACTTCCCCCCACATTAATGAATTTCATCTCGAAATTCAGAAAACTTACTGGTATAAATAATTCTAGATATTTTTGCAAATCTCATGCCCGCGCTCCCAAGTAAATTCCTCGGCATTATGATTCCCCCAATGAAAACACACAAGTGGAACTACCTTTGACCTCATTCTCCTTTCACTATGTTATATAATAGAAATGGCCCCCCCTCGTATGATATATCAAGTTGTAAATCAATCTCCTCCAATGCGACATGAGTGTGAGGTAACTCATCCTGGAGGTATCTCCTCATTGAGGAAATGTGGAACACAACATGAATCTGATGTAAGTTATCCAGCAATCTGAGTCTATAAGCAACTGGCCCAATACGCTCAATGATAGGTAATGGCCCCACATACCTTGGTACCAACTTCCCTTTCTTCCCAAACCTCATTAGCCCCTTCATAGGAGATACACATAGTAGCACCTGGTCCCCTACACTCAACTCTAGGAAGAATCGCTTGGCATTAGCATAAGTCTTTTGTTTATCCTGAGATATCCTTATGCGACTCCAAATCAACTCAATCTTTGTTGTAGTATCATGAATCAACTATGGTCCGAGAAGTTTATTGTCCCCCACCTCTAAACAATGAGCGGGCGAACTACAAGGTCTCATTTACAACACCTTTAATGTTGCCATGCTAATCGTAAATTGATAGGATTTACTATACGCAATCTCCATTGGTGGAAGATACTACTCCCAACCCTCGATAAAATCAAGGATACACATCCACATCTTATCTTCTAACATCTAATTCGTCCTCACAGTTTCCCCATCCGTCAGGGGGTGATAGGTCGTGATCAATCGTAACTCTGTACCCATGGTCTTTTGGAAACTCTGCCAAAAATGAGACATGAAGATCTTGTCCCTATCGGACATGATATCAATTGGCACCCCATGAAGTCTTAATATCTCGATAATGAAGATTTGGGCATATTATCTCGTGGTATAAACCTTCCGGACTAGAAGGTAGTGGGTTACCTTGGTCAACCGATCCACTATCACCTATATAGAATCGTGACCCCTCTAAGATGTAGGCAACCCAGTAATGAAATCCATGGAAATGATCTCCCATTTCCACAGAGGAATTTTAATGATTGTACACCCTGTGCTAGTTTCTGATGGTCCACTTTCACTAGATGACAAGTGGCAAATCTCGAGACAAACTCTATAATGTCTCTCTTCATTCTGCTCCACCAATATTATCATCTCATATTATGTTCCATATTATTCCCTCCAGGGTGTATAGCAAACCATAATTCATGTGACTCTGACAAAGCGAACCCATTGTCTGGGCCTGTACAACCCTTGTGAAAATCTGGGGTGTAACGGTCATAACTGACATAAATAACCTAGCAACTGAATCCTGGTGTCTCAGATCCATATATTTCACCCTCCATACTTGTTCCCCATCCCAGACTTGTGTACAGCTCAACGCGTATGCCACCACGTTCCCCTTTCTCAGGTGGTACTGGATGTCGAACTAGTACCCTTTCACAAATTCTAGCCACATATGCTTGCGTATATTCAGCTCTCTCTGAGTGAAAAAGTACTACAGTGAATTATGATCTATGAATAGGTGAAACTTTTCCCCCGAGAGATAATGTCTACAAGTCTGAAGTGCAAGTACGATTGTCGATGACTCCAAGTCGTGGGTGGGGTAATTCCTCTTCTGAGACTTTATCTTATGGGAAGCATAAGCTATAGCCTGATCCTCGTCATAAAGCACACCCCCAATTCCCTGTAGGCATGCATCAGTATAAACAAGATACTTCACTACTATCCTGGGCAGTGTGAGTACTGGTGTTGAAATCAACTTATCCTTTAGCAAATCGAAGGTTAACTAACAAGCTTCATCCTAGATAAACAGTACACCTTTGCGAGTCAAGTTTTTCAACAAACCCACAATTTTTGCAAACCCCCAAATAAATTTTTGGTTGTACGTGGGTAACCCCAAAAGACTGCGCACCTCTATCTATGTTGTGGGTTGTCCTCACTCCCTCTCCGCTAATGCCTTACTTGGATCCATTGATATCCCTATGTCAGATATAATGTGACCCAAGGACTGTACCTCATACATCCAAAACCATCACTTATAAAACTTAGCATACATTTCATTTTAGCGCAAAGTCTATAAACCCTATGCAGATGCTCTATAAGATCCTCCTCGGTCTAAGAATAAATCACGATGTCATTTGTAAAGAGAATGAAAAACTAATCCAAGAACTCTCTGAATACCCTATTCATCAAGTCCATAAACACATCTAGCACGTTGATTAGCCCAAATGGCATAACCCTCAGAAAGGCAATCCTAGATACATCTTGCTCCCGGATGCGCAATTGGTGGCACCCTGATCTCAAGTCTATCTTAGAGAAGCAAATGGATCCTATTAACTAGTCGAATAAGTAATAAATTTAGGGTGGCGGATAATTATTCCATATTGTAAATGTATTCAACTCCTGATAATCCCCACAAATTCGTCCGCACATACATCCCCACTTTTCCTTATCGTAGATGACATTGGAGATTCACTAACTAGTGCGCCCATACACCTTATATCCTATGCGAATCTATACAACTTTACTGAATGTAATATCCTGGCCTATCTATTCAAAAAGGGTTTACTTAATTACCCCACTAATCACAACTTTATTATTCTCCTGATTGCCCAACCGATCTACTCGTGCGGTGTGAACGTCCCATAATAGTTCACACAACAATGTTACCCAGCTCCACTGTCCTTAACTCGAGGATATCACTAATATCTTCCCGTTGTAACTCTATGTACATGAAATATCTAAGGTACTAACCCATGTCTAATGACCACACATCTCCCAACCCCCAACGTACTACAAAAGTTCATGCGTGATATGTCTTGCAAAGAGAAATCCAAACAAGTAACTCCCCCGATACACTACTACCTAGAAATGTTGATCGTCGAGTTCTGTAGGCCCTTAACTCATAACCTTTACCCCCCACCAAAAAAAAAATATCATGTTCTCCAACATAAAATTCTAATCATCCACTCTCATGTCCAAATGAAGACATAAACACGGCGCTCTCACTTTCACTAAGTCCTCAGCGCTAAATCAATAAGAATCTAAATCTCTAAACTCGATAATAGGATAAATATATCCTAAATCACATCACTGAATGCTCCTACTCATCGGTATCCACTTTAATAAGACATACAAGCTCTTCACACCCTCTAAATAAAAAATAATTATACCGGCTCGACCTTTTTCTAGGTGATACTTCAAAATATATTCTACCCTAACACAGTGAACTCGATAGCCTTGTTGCAATCGCCTACCATCGCTTAAACCATTTCTAACTATCCTACACTCAAGATAATCATAATTTCTACTCTCATACCTTTAGAAAGGAGTAAAACTAGTATATTCTATACATATCTACTTATTATTTACACCCATTTCCCTGCAGGAAACACCAAAGAGCCCCGGTATTCTATGGTAAATATAATTGTTCAATGCTAATACTGTTAATGCACCCACTAAACCCGACTTGCCAATAAATTTTAGTGTTAATAATTATATATAATGATGCACCCATGTCACTGAAAGTTATCCATTTCCCCAAAGATATACAAACTAACAAAATAATATACCTTCAAACTCTAGTGGTACTTGCGATGCCCATGGCATGACTGCATATCGGATGTTATAGGCATCTCCATACGTTAGTTACACCTACTGGGGTGGATTTGATAATGTATGGAGTAATTTTCCCTGCTATTCGGGTGGTGAACAGTATCTAACTACAACATCATGTGTATGAAATGGAAATTGAGGATGTTTCTGACTAGGAAGAGTGCCCCACAAAAAAATACGCAACCAAAATTGTGGTAGACCATAACAACCAGCAGTCGTAGTTCCAAGCCTTGCTTTGTATTTCATGTGAACCAAATGACTTAGAGCATATCTTCCAAGAGAATCCTTATCAAGATTTAAAATGTCAACCACGTTTTCCATTAACATGTAATTAGGCCTTAAAAAATTCACTACATCCATGAAGAAAATTATATCATGATTATTTCATCGATCAATGGGGATTCAACATTCCTATAACGATTATCGACATTAATCCATAGCAAGGAGGACCACTACAAATAATGTCAACATCACTTGGAACTGGAAAAAGTTTGGATTTTACTCCACTTCTTTCAAAATCCCGTATTTGTTCCTCACAATTACAATATATTAATGATGAAGGGATGCCCTTTCCTCAAACACTATTAATCCTCCCTTTTAATAGTTGCTGCTTACAATTAAATTTATGTAAGTTTTTACTTTTCATCCTTTTTGTGTGCAATTTTTATGTCATGTATCGTGTCCTTAACAAGTTATATCTTGTTATTTATTAATTATTTTTACTTTTGGACTACTTTGTTACTTCTTGATAAATGTGTTTTATTCAAGCATAGTTTGTTTAAATTTTAGGCTTTTTAGTTTCTGTATTTGTTATGTTTTTAGGCATTAACAGATCTCAAATTTTAGGCATTAATATATCTCTAATTTTAGGCATTAACAGGTCTAAATTATTATGTTTTTATTTGTTGTTCAAGACATGAATTTGGGGGCTAATGTGTTACAACATTTTTTGTTGGGATTGTTAGTTGTTTTCATGATGTAACTCTTGAAAGCCCTATTAAGGTATCATATATCAACTTTAAGTTTTCTTTCTTTTATGTTTCTTATTCTTACTTTAAAAGGTTGTGTACCCCCTACATATATCATACGCAATTCTGCTTTAGAGGAACCACGGTGACTTTTAGGTGCCTTAAATAATTCTATTTTGGAGTTCAGAAAGGCAGGGGAAAGATATCAGTTATTTAGGCGACCGGTTAGCACGATATGATTATTTGTAGGCTACATGCTAGAGTCACACAGTTAAGAAAATATTTAGTTAACTTACCCCTGTCGTAAGCATTTTGCATCTCCATTTGTAACCATATTTACACAAGCTAGACTAACTCCGTCCACCATCACCACAAATGAAATAAATTTTGTATGTTTCTTCTGATTTTTATTATTACTTGAAAGAGATTCACAAAATTTGTAGTTATGCTCTAAACTTCTATTATGCCCCTGAAAACCTTTAATATGCAGTTCTCTTTTTATTCAATTATTCCTTCCAAATACATTTTATCTTAGAAAGTTGTTAGTTGCAAAGGATGTGTGCCCACCACGTATAATTCTGTTGAATTTAAGCAGCTTTCAACATATTTATGACGCCCTTGATATGGCGGTTAATATTGGTCTCCTTTGATGTTGTTGGACATGATATCTCATCAATTTATTTTGCATATGACTACAATTAATATTATGCTTAACACCCCGTAATTTTATTGATTTTTATATTGGAAATTATTTGGAATTAATTAAATTAAATTAAAATTTTAATCCATTAAAATAAGTATTAATTAGTTAGATAAGGGTTAATATTTATTTATATTGAATATTACTTAGTGAATCAGGAATAAATTGATAATAAAAGATAATAATTGTCGTGAGTGAAAAATACGACAGTTACGAGCAATTTAGTCGAGACTAGCATGTCAGTCATGTCGGGACTTAATTTAAGAAATAAAATATAATTTCACCTTTTGTTTTCCATCTGGTCGTTTTGAATGCGCCAGTGTGTCCGAAAGGGTTTATATGGTCCAAAAAGTCTAGTCGGGGGTTCAGTTTTGGTCCTGGGGTACTTTTAGGCAAAATCGGCACCCCGGGCGAGTATTTTAGTCTTTTAAAATTTTGGAGAAAATAAACCCCCGAAAATTATAGGATTATAACTTATGAAACTTAAAGGAGATGAGGGTTATCAGTTTCCAAACCAATGGACAGTCATAGGAGGAAGAAGGAGAGACATTTTTGGGGTTTTAAGGCCAAGAACCACCTCTTTGCACCACCACCACCACCGGATTGTAGATCGGGAGGAGAACAACAATGCTATGACCTATTTTACATAAATTAGACTTTCACATTATGGAAAGTGTTTATCTTGCTAACTTTTGATTTAATACACTATCCATGTTAGAATAGGATGTCTTCTTTTGAAATTTATGAACTTTGATCTTAAAATTGGAGATATAATTCGTAATCTTGGGTGGGAGTGATAATATAATTGAACCCTGATATATGTAGATGAATTTGGATGAGGAATATCATGAAATTTGGGAAGAACTCTAGAATTATATTGAGGTTCTTGAACATGAATAACAAACTAGGGTGTTTAGAAATTATCTTGATTAAATCTGATTTGGAGTTGTTACATAGAGATTTTATGATTCTTATACAATAAAAATCGTTGATACATGATACTATAATGTTAGAAACCTTCGGTTGGGAGTTTAAAAAAGTGTAATGTTGGTTTTAATCCTTAACAAGAGTGGTTTCCCGTAACAGTATAGGGAAGAAGATGACAAATTCTACCACAGATCAGATCCTTGGCCAAATCGATTCAGAACAAGTCCGAATAGATTCGTTTTCCCAGAATTTCATTGTTTTTCCCCTTTTTACTTAGAACTCATGGGAAATGTTTGTTTTGACCCTTGAATTAATTGTAAAATTCTATTAAGAGATATTCTAATTGCCAGTGGGTTAATATGGGTTTGAGGTTAGATGCACGAGGAGAGTTTAAGCCTAATATTTGACCTAGCTTCACGGGTATTAAAAACTTATTCGAATAATGATTTTTTATTATGGAAAATTTGAGGAATATAGGAGCAAGACTAGTAGGCCTTGAGTGGTATTGCCTACTTAATTCACTTCAGGGACACTTGGCAACCATTTCGGTATTGGGAAACACTCGGGATTTTACTATGAGAAGTATTACATTACGTAGAATATTCGAGAGATACTATACTACGTACGAGGCATATGAAATAGGTTATGTGTATAACTATGATGACATATATATATATATATATATATATATATATATATATATATATATATATATATATATATATATATATATATATATGGATGATATTAAACCTATTATTTGATTTGTATGTGTAATCATACCTAGGCTACTTCCTATCACGGGAGGTTTCACGTCGTGGACAGTCTTATTCGGATGAGCCCATTTGGGGGACATTGACTTGTAGATCAAGACATAGACCTTAAGGATTGATCACCACTTATGTGAATGAGGGTGTGACCGGTCATTTGGGGGGGTATGAGTGTATCTCAAATTCTTAGAGCTATGTTTGCCTCCAATATTGTGTGATTTGACTTACGATTCGAGGGAGATTATTCGAGCCAATGTCCTTAACTAGTATGTGATATACCGAGACTTGATAGCACTATACGTCGACACCGCAGGTCTCCACCTAAGGGTGTTGTACACATATATATGATAAGAGTGATGTATATATGTACCTGTGATTCATTGTTCTACGAGTATGTTAGTAGATGAGATAGATTATGATATCTAAATTATTCAATTGTATGAGAACTAAATCAGTAATTAATAGATAGTGATATCTAAATTAACCAAAGTATATAAGAACTATATCGTTTAGTAGAAATTCTTAATGAGTATACAGAATTGGGAAGATGTAGTAACGTGTTGTAAGGGCAATACAGGTGGGCACAATAATTGATTCGATGCTAAGAGATACAAACTAGACTAGTTTGGTGGATAGCATAACTAGGTGCATTAGAGTAGTACATTAGGCATGCACAATAGTTGAGGGGTGAGAATCTTAAGTGAGGGTACGTGGTACTAACATGTATTTAATATCTTATCTTGTTGCATTTTAAACACTTTCTAAACTTTATCAACTGTTTTACTTGGGCTCTGACCTGTTTGAAATCCTTTTTGTAAAAGTCATTTTAGGTGCCTAGCCACAGGGATGCTGGGCCTAGGAGTTCCCACATTTGGCGTGCTGTAGCAGTTGTGGAGGTTATAAGACCTTTCTATTAGACACTTCCATATTTTTTTAGTTATGATGCATCCTTATTTATATCAGTCAACCATGTCACCCATTCTTAGTTGGACACTATTTTCAAAGACTTTGTATTCCAGTTCATTTCTAGGAGTTACTTAAAAATTTCTTATGGATGACTATATTTAGATTTTCTCTGGAGTGTTATTCCAGACTCGGTTATTTACTTATTTCATTATCTTATTATTCATTGTTATGTGCATGGAAATGGTCAATGATATGTTTATTACGATTTATTTATCACATGCTAATAATTAAGATTATAAATTTTGACACCGGGATTTAAGGGTATTAGTAATTAATTTGAAATTCGAGAATGATGCTAAGAATGACACCATTAATGATTCTTTTTTAATTTAATAATGGACTGACCACCCAGAATTAGAATAGGGGGTGTCACATATGGTAGTAGAGCAGGAGGTTCTAGTGTCCTTAGGATCTGTGTGGCTTCACTACGTCTCATTGTAGCGTTCTTTGATATAAAGCCCTATTACAGGATTGTGTAATCCTCTTCGTTCGTATATTTATGTTCTACTACTGCTAAGTATAACTGATACGAATCATATCGGAGTTCGTCTGGGTTTCGTACACCGAATAATATAGGGTGACCAGCGAGGGCCGTTAGAAGGATTGCGCAAGGCGAGGCTCAGTAGAAGCCATAAAGTATTCAGTGGATACGATGGAAGTCACCATGATTATGCTTCACACATATGATAATATGATAATCACTAGGGCGCGTTAGTTTCCCTAATCACCATTGTAGACAATGGTGGTATAAATTCAAACTCACCCAGCGTAATGGGTAAAAGAGGAAGTTAGATAGACCATTTCAAATGGTCATTGATAAGGGTTTAGGGATAAGAGAACATGTGATGGGCCAATGGAAGGAGATAATCCAAAGGTAGTTGCGTATGGTGAGGTGCACTGGTGCTCAGGATTTAAATTTTTTTTAAAATTTTGGCTCGTAGGAGCAGTACTTCCATGGTGGGATATAGTCACCTTATATAAGGAAATAGATAAAATTTAATCAAGAAATTTTTGGCACGATTTAACTATAAGTTATTGCATCTGTTGTTCAGATGAAGATACGAAGGAAGTCTCTGGACTTTTCACAGGAGGGAGAAATAGAGGTTGATTGTGATGAAGAATTTATCTATCGAAGTGAGCTTCTTACCCGGGGAAGTAGGTAGTGGAGAGAAAGGTTCTTAAAGGTGATGATGGACTCATAAGTAGGAGTCTCCAGTATTTATGGGAAATTATTTTTGGATGACTTATGCACATGGCATCAATGATGTACTTTTACAAGGTTTATATCAATGCATATATGAGAATGGAGGGGAGAGAGTTAGAGAGCATAGCTAGAAGGGCAAGACTAAAGGTAATTGGTGATAGTGATGCACTACAAAGGGATACCTAGAAGGGAACCCATTTAAATGATGTAGATTAATTGAGGTTCTACCGAGTGACGATGGATTCAATTAGGTCCCCCAAGGACAGCAGTGTGTTCCACAAGGCCAGCAAGCCAAAGGAACAATAGGGGTAGCATTCAGGGCCAAGACAGCCAGGTTCGAGAGAAGGACAATACAGATATGTCCAATAGGGCCAAAGATAGGGTAATGACACCAAGAGGTGTACTATGTGTGGAGAGTAAGGCTACATGTATCGACCTTGTCCACAGTGAGATTAGGGGACAGGAGTGGGATGCCCAATAGGGGCAATAATTATAAAAGATTTCCATCAGTGTGGACGAAAGTGTTATGTGTGGGAAACATTTAGCCTGCTAGTGCTATTGGAAAGTAAAAGTGTGAGTTTTATCCTAGGGTAGATGGGGTATGTTTTATGTGCCATGAGTGAGTCACAGTATTTCTTTAGCACAAGGTTCATGCGTGAGACAGGTTTGGTGCGTGTATCGATAGTGTTACTATGGTATGTATATATTTACTGTTATGTTGTGGGGATCGTTTTGGTTCAATCTTCACGGGAGAGGGTGGGGACACTGAGAGAATATATCTTTGTGGTTTAACTCATTTTGAGAGATGATATTCGATTATAACGTTAACCTGGGTATAGTTGGGTTAGCGACATGTCGAGCAATGGTGGGTTGTTATAACAAGGCTAACGTGTACGCTATTCCAGGAAGGTATGTTGTTTAATGATGTTTCTCCTAGAAGAAGGTTGAGGTCACATTTATATTATATCTTGGAGAAGACTCCATAGGTTATAGTTATCTCCTTATTGATCCCAGTGTGTAGGGACTATACTGATATGATTCGGGGTATATTAAGTTTGTTATCAAGCAGAGAAATTTGGCTCATTATCAACTTAGCACAGGAAAAATAGTGATAGTGAGAGCATCATGTTGTATAACTCCTTTAGTGATGTGGGAGTGCATGGTTAGACTTATACATCTAGGGATAGGATTTTAGATGTTCTGATCATATGTGTAGGACCTACGGATTTCGATGACCGACAAAGCTAGGTAGTAGTGTATTATGGGGGTTCCTTGTTTGGATTTCACTTGCAAGACATCCCACGCATGAATGCCAACGAATGTCGAAAAGCTTAGAGATGTGTTGGTCACTAGGGCTTGAGTTATAACCTTATTTATTACATGTGTATGTGGATTAAATCATGAACTGAGAGATACTCTCTGATATAAGACTTGTAGAGTAGAGTAGTACTATGTAGGGGGCACTGGGAAAAATGTTTTGCACCACTAGTTGATGGGTAGGGAAGTCTCAAGGGGAATTAATCATTTTATTAAGGTAAATGAGGTTAGACATACGGTATAACCACACTGAGAATGCAGGGTCGGACTTGAGATAAGTATGTTACATGTGGTACGATAGAGATGATTATGTAGTTGTGCACGAGATATAGGGTGTGTGGGCACCTTGGCCTCTTTGACTTTCATTATAGTCTTTGATAAGAAGGCTTATAAAGATGTTGTAAATTTGTCTACGGGACAGTCAGAAAAATAAGTGGAAATGTAGGAGAGGCCGAATTTCGTTTGAGGAAAGGAGATAGTGTGATTGTGTGTATGTCACGAGAAAGATCCAATAGCCGAGGTGAGTCAAAATACATTGGTAACAAATGGAGTCTCGTCTAGTCGAATGCGTAGAGTGGATAGCGTGTGGGTGGGTTGCTAGGATTCTAATATACGAAAAAAGGGCCTAGGAGGTGCGTAGTTTTAGAGCAAACGCGTAGGCCATAATTTTTCTATATCTTAGAATAAGGGGAGTAAGATGTTCCACGTGATGTGATATGTTGAGTGTGTTGATATCGGGTTGAGTGAGACATGATGAAGTTTCCTCCAAGTGCAGCACTTATCAAGGAAAAGTTGGTCCAATATACCGACCCGAATGTGGTGATAGATTGACAATTCTAGGGACGGAATGGATAAGTAGATTGATTGAGTTTTTTACTGGATTTTCAAAATCGCAAAGTAGTCGGGAGTTTCTTTGCATTGTGAATTGAATTGTATAGGAATAAAATAATAATTATTAATTGAGAAGTGTTATACTATCAGGAAGAATGTCCATTATGTTATTAAACAGAATGAATGAACTGGCACATGGTGCCGCCAAATATTTTTGTGAATCAGGATGAGACCCTTGAGACCCACTTAGATAGAGAGTGTTAGGAGGTGATGAGTATAGAGTTGCATCTTGAGCTAGATGTGTCAACCATAGGCCAATGGATAGTCGGGAGGAATGACTTACAATTTGGCAGAATGCGAGAAGGATGTTTTGGACTTTTGAAGTAATTAAGAATGTTAACTCCAACTGGTAGAGATGCATGTGATGACTCGTAACAGAATATTAATTACGAATTGGCTTCTGAGGCTTCATAGGAAGATATTTTTGCCCACCCTTAGGATAGTACAAAAAGGGGAATAATGAGTTTCTCGAACCCGAAGTGATTTATGATCCATCGAAACGGATTGAGTCAACCCATATCATTTTCATATAGTTCAGAAACGTAGTTAGAGTACGTTGATGTGAACCAAAATTTTGAGGCCTGACATGAGTGGTCAGGGATTTCTGACGGTGTATCCCGTGAGGAGAGATAGCTTGGTATGACAATAAGGGAAATTGGTACCTATAGAAGTGAGGCCTTTTCTAACATAGAAATGATGGAGCCAGTGAAGTATAGAATCATCTTTTGAGACATTGTTATCGAATTACCGATAGTTTTACGTGTCATTATATTAGTGAGACCTTAAGCATAAAGGAATATATTAGTATGTAAGGGCTTGAATTAACTTGTTGCTGATCGTGGGTTGTAGTGAGCAGACCTTTAGTGGAAACGGTACCATTATTGTATGTATAGTGGAAATAAAAAAAGATTATTGCAAGTAAATTTTGAACACATTTAAATGCAGTTATGTGCAAGAATCTAAGGTGTTAATATGGGGCATCATAATACCAACGAGTCTATTTGAGAGCACGAATTTGAGATGCGCGACAAACATCCAGAGTTAGTCATACCAGGTATTTTTTTTTCGAATTTCGGGACTAAATTCCATTATTAGGGGGGAAGTATGTAACTCCCCTTAATTTTATTGATTTCTATATTGGGAATTATTTGGGACTAATTAAATTAAATTGAGAAATTAATTCGGTAAAATATATATTAATTAGTGAGATAGGGTTAATATTTATTTATACTGAATATTACTTAGTGAATGAGTAATAAATTGATAAGAAAATATTATAATTATCATGAGTGAAAAATATAGCAGGGCGGTAAATTTAGTCGGGACGCATGTGTTAGTTGTGTCGGGACTTAATTTGAGAAATTAATATTGTTTCACTTTTTATTTTGCATATGGTTTTAGTGTTCCAGTGTGTCCGTAATGGTCAAGATACTCAAAAAATCCACCCGGGGAACTTTTAGTCCGGCACCCCGGAGGGGTATGTTTGGTCTTTTGAAATTTTGGAGAAAATAAACTCACGAAAATTAGAGGATTATTTCTAATGAAACGTAAAGGAGTTGAGGGTTATAAGTTTCTAAACCAAGGGAGAGTCACAGGAGGAAGAAGGAGAGCCATTCCTATAGTTTCAAGGCCAAGAACCACCTTTTTGCACCACTGTAATACCCCGTATTTTTGGCGATATTTATTTTTGGGATTAATTAATTAAATTAGAATTAATTGGGAATTAATCCGGATAAAATACTAGCGAGATGTGAGTTGGTATTTGAATATATTGAGTATATATGATGATATATGAATATTGAATTATGAAAGTTGTCGTGAGATTGATATACGGCAATTTGGACATTTTATTGGGACGCATGAGACAGTCGCGTCAGGATATAATTATTTTAATCATAAAAGTGAATTTAAATTCTATTAACCGTATGGTCGTTTTGAGTGCGCCAACCCATCCGGAAGGGTCGAGATAGTCAGAAAACACTAGCCGGGGGTTTAGTTTGGGTCCCGGGGTATTTTTAGGCCATACCGGCAACATTCCTTTGATGATGTATTGGTATACTTGGGACATTTGGGATATAATGAGGAGTAAATTATATAATTGTGGAACGAATCAAATAGACATTTTGAGTCGAGACGTGAGTGCCTACTACGACGTGAGAATTAATTATGGCGTGTATGATTATAAACCAGGATTATATAAATTGTATAAATTATAAGTTGGTACGAGAATGCGATAAGTACTACAATTAAACTACGGTGATTACTAAGATGCGTGTTTACTTAGTATTGATATATGATTTGTGTGTATGACATACCTACCATACTTGCTATCACGGGAGGTTTTCGTTCGCTTAGGGCCCTCTAATCCTTGTGTTGCTCGGATTTAGACTGGTTACCTCGATGAACATAGGTCAGAGAAGGACTTATTGGGATGTTGATAAGTCTGCTGATCGTGGGAGCGTAGGTATGTGTGTGACCCATGTGATGTGACTGTGTTCGCCTCCACTGTTTGTGATTTGTGTTATCTGAACGATTCCTGAGAGATTCGGAATGCATGATCCTTATGTACGTGATGTACCGGGATGGATAGCAGAGTATGTGTGCACCGCAGCTTAGTCTCGGGGTCCTTATATTGTATATTTATGTTGTGGAAGATATACACTTTATTATGGGAACTTTCATATGGTATTGTGCGTATAAATTTGGAAAATATAAAAGGGATAATCTATAATGAGTTGTGTTGCTTTTATGGGAGAAACTGAATTTACGTTAAGCCCCTATTTAAATGAGATCGTTATAATGTAAATGGGAACCGAGTAATAGGAGTAGAACCTATGACAGTCTAGCTAGATATGATGTCACTTAGCTAGGGATTAGTGTCATTTTAGATGGGTACTTACGTTAAGAGTGCACATTTAGTCCAGAGGTGAGAATTTCATGTGAGTGCACGTCCTAACATGTACTTTGCATTTAATGTTTTAAATGTTTTTAAAGCACTTGCAGGTTTTTAAAATGTCTCCACATTCGGGCTCTGACCCGTTTGCTTTCAAATCTATTTTCTTGTAAAACCATTTTTAGGTGCCCAGCCACAAGGACACCATGCATAGGATTCTCACTCAGATGACGAGCTGTAGCTGTTTGTGGAAGCTACAGGGATTTGCTTTTAAACGCTTCTATCATTTGGATCCCATATTCAGTATTCCTCAGTTTTAGGGCATGTTGCTCAGTCCCATTAAAGATACTTTTCCATTTCAGTTTTTCAGACTTTGGCATGTATTGATTCAGTATTCAGTATTTCGTTACTTATTTCAGTTGTGGGATTTATTGTGAGGAGTTTTTCCTCCGGATTTATTTATATCATGTGATGGTTATTCTATAATTTCGTTATGGTGAATGGTGATATTATTCTTGCTTTAAATCTTTTACTGCATGTTAATCAGACTTTAATTAAAATTTGACAACTTACTTTTTAAATACTAGGTGGTCAGTAATAATAAAATGCTTTCGACAGTGATGCTATTAACTGAGCCAACTTGGCATTTTGATTTAATTTAATAAAGGAGTAGCTACCCGGTATTTAATTAGTCGAGGTGTCACAGGTGGTATCAGAGAATCAGGTTCTAGTGTCCTTTAGGATCTGTACGGCTATTATGTTTCCGCTAAGTTTTCTTTGATATAGAAACCTATATTTTAGGACAGTTGTACTCTTTTTGTGTATGCTTCGTTCTTCAGCTATTCTAAGTTTATAAACTGTGAACTTATAAACTTTATTCTTATTTCAGATGCCTCCACGACGTGCACGACGAGTTCCCAGGGATGTAACGCCAGAACCCCAACCTGCTCCAGTTCAGGGCATGATGAACGCCGCTGAGGTTGCAGCCATTGTAGCCCAAGCGGTAAATGCCGCAATTGCCGTAGTTCAGCAGGCACCACCTCAGGCGCCGGTTGCCGCGCCAGTACAGGCAAATGCATTCCCGTCTGCTTGGGAACGTGTACGTGACGCTTTTCAGAAAGCGCATCTGCCAGAGTTTGCAGGTAGCTCAGATGTGGTAGTCTCGAGCCAGTGGAGGAAGGATATGCAGAGGCACTTGAGGATGTATGAGTGCACGGACGTTCAGAAGCAGGTGCTAGCTACTTTTAAGCTAGTTGGATCTGCACTGCAGTGGTGGGAGTCTATTACCACCGTGGTGGAGAGGGATACTCTCACTATTCAGGAATTTTGGGTGCGGTTCGACCGCAAGTACTTTTCGTCAGCTGTTCATACGGAAATGAGGAGGAAACTGATGAATCTGAAGCAAGAGGGTAAGACCGTGGCCGAGTATAAGGCCGAGTTTACGAATCTGTTGAATATCGTTCTGGATGAGATACTGACAAAAAAGAAGAAGATTGAGAAATTCACCGAGGGGTTGACATGGAGGATCCGTCAGCATCTGTTAGGGAACCTTTCGTTGGCCACTTATTCTGATGTGGTTAACGCTGCTTTGTTACACTGCCAGGATCACCGCTTTCATATGGCTGAGGGCAAGAGATTGGGAGAGTCTAGCAATTAGGGCAGGACTGGAGGATATGGTGCCGGTGGGGCACAATCTGTTCAGGGGCAGAGACAGGGTGAGCAGGGTTCCCAGCAGGGGGATCAGAAGAGGTTCAGATCAGGGAATTACAGGCACGAACATGAAGGTTTCCGTTAGGGCCATCAGGGTCCAAACGGCCATCAGGGCCAACAAGGGCAGAATGGGCAGCAGTTTCAGCAGTGCCAGCAGGGCCAGGGGAGGAACGGTAACGGCCACCAGGGCCGGGGACAGCAGGGGCAGAGAGGAGGGAACTTCCCAGGGAAGTGTTATGTTTGTGGAAAGACTGGCCATAAACGACAGGATTGTCCTGATAGGGTAGGGCCCCACAACAGCAGCAGCAGGGTGCTCGCCAGGAGCCGTACAGGCCTATGTTTCCCGCCGCTCTCCCCGCACCGCCACAGATGGCAGCATTGCTACCCATTCCAGCAGTCCCAGCTCAGCAGGGGCAGCTACAATATGGACGTGTCTATAACTTCCACCAGGCAGCAGTTCCACAGGCACCGCCCGCGATTGAGGGTACGTTTCCTATCCATGGCACTATGGGTCGGGTATTGTTTGATACGGTGGCTACACATTGTTTTATAGCTACACATTTCGCGAAGGCTTTAGGGTTGTTAGCCACAGAGGAGAGCACAGTGACATGTGTTGACTCACCATTGGGGAATGGGTCACTTATATTCTTTATATGCCGGGGAGTGGGGGTAGAGATTGGTGGTTTGGTATTACCTGCGGACATGTTGGTATTAGATATGCATGTTCACGATGTGATTATCGGTATGGATTGGCTCGTAGCTTATAGGTCCATGATTGATTGCTTCAGCGGGAGCATTGTTTTTGCCATTCCGGGGCAAGAGATGTTTGTAGTGGCGATGCCTCGCCTAGAGGGAGGTTCGACCGCTCATCTGTATTACATAGAGGAGGATACCTCCAAGGAGGTTGTGATTCCTTTAGATTCGATCCCAGTTGTCAGGGAGTATTCGGATGTGTTTCAGGAGATACTAGGCCTACCCCCCAGTCGAGAGATAGACTTTGTTATAGACCTATTGCCAGATACGAGTCCTATAGCACGCGCACCGTACCGTATGGCTTCGACAGAGATGCGAGAGCTACGAGATCAGATAGAGCAGCTGTTAGTTCAGGGATTTATTCGCAGGAGTACCTCACCTTGGGGCGCTCCAGTTTTGTTTGTTAAGAAGAGGGACGGTTCACTAAGATTGTGTGTGGACTACCGGGAGTTGAACAAGGTCACGATACGAAATAAGTATCCGTTGCCTCGAATCGATGACCTATTTGACCAGTTGAGAGGAGCTTCTTTCTTCTCGAAGATTGATTTGAGATCGGGATACCATCAGTTGCGTATCAGGGAGGAGGATGTCTCGAAGACTGCGTTCTTAACGAGATATGGTTCTTACGAGTTTTGGGTTATGCCTTTTGGTTTGACCAACGCTCCAGTAGTGTTTATGGACTTGATGAATAGGGTGTTCAGAGAGTTCCTTGATCAGTTTGTCATTGTCTTCATTGATGATATTCTGGTTTACTCCCAGAAAGAGGAGGAGCATGCAGAACATTTGAGGCAGGTTTTGCAGACACTGCGTCAGAACGAACTGTATGCAAAGTTTGAGAAGTGAGGGTTTTGGTTGAAGGAGGTCCAGTTTTTGGGACACATTATTTCCGACCGGGGGATATCTGTTGATCTGGGGAAGGTATCCGCGGTGAGGGAGTGGGGACAGCCCATGACACCGACTGAGATTCGTAGTTTCTTGGGCCTAGCAGGATACTACAGGTGGTTCATTCGGGGATTTTCGAAGATAGCGGGTCCTTTGACACATCTGACCCGTAAAGGTGTGCCATTCATTTGGAGTGATGCCTGTCAGTTGGCATTTGATGAGTTAAAGGACAAGTTAACCTCAGCACCTGTGTTAGCATTGCCGAGACCGGGAGTTGAGTATTTGGTTTACACCAATGCGTCCTTACAAGGACTTGGAGGTGTATTACAGCAGGAGAGACAGGCCATAGCTTATGCTTCCCGTAAGCTTAAGCCTCACAAGAAGAATTACCCCACTCATGATTTGGAGTTGGCAGCAGTGGTATTTGCCCTACGGATTTGGAGACACTATCTCTTGGGGGAGAAGTTCCAACGGTTCACGGACCACAAGTCCCTACAGTACATGTTCACGCAGAAGGAGTTGAATATGCGGCAGCGTAGGTGGCTTGAGTTTGTGAAAGACTACCAGTTCGACATCCAGTATCACCCGGGAAAGGCTAACGTGGTAGCAGACACGTTGAGCCGTAGGCCAGCAGATGAGGTGGCAGGGGTGTGGAGGCTAAGTGGAAGGAGTTGGGACACCAGGATGCAGTGGCCCAATCTTTCATGTCTGTGATGACCGTTACACCGCAGATTGTCACGAAGGTAGTACAGGCACAGGCTAATGACTCGTTCTGTCAGGAGCAGATAGTTCGATTACTAGCAGAGGGAGCCGAGTCCTATACCGTCATCTCAGACGGGGGATTATGCTTCAATGGGAGATTGGTGGTTCCGTAAGGGGAGGAATTGCTACACGAGGTGATGGTAGATTCGCATGGCTCACGGTTCGCGGTACATCCCGGAGGGGACAAAATGTACCAAGACATGAGACGGCAGTATTGGTGGAGCGGTATGAAGAGAGATATTGCTGAGTTTGTTTCGAAATGCGCCACTTGCCAGCTAGTAAAAGTGGATCATCAGAGACCGACAGGACTTCTACAGCCGTTAAAGGTCCCGGTGTGGATGTGGGAGAGCATATCCATGGATTTTATCACGGGGTTGCCTACGTCGCAGAAGGGTCACGACTCCGTTTGGGTAATTGTGGACAGGTTATCCAAAGTCGCTCATTTTCTACCCGTAAGGACTGACTACACTACGGGACAGTATGCCCAGCTCTTCATTTCAGAGATTGTGAGACTTCACGGTGTGCCCCTAAATATCGTGTCTAACAGAGACAAGATATTTGTTTCGCGATTTTGGGAGAGTTTCCAGGAGGCCATGGGCATGGAATTGCGGTTGAGTATGGCTTATCATCCGCAGACCGATGGGCAGACCGAGCACACAAATCAGATGTTGGAGGACATGCTACGCATGTGCATTATTGACTTTGGAGGTGGATGGGAGCAATACCTTCCACTGGTAGAGTTTGCTTATAATAACTCCTACCAGTTCACTATTGGCATGGCTCCATTTGAGGCATTGTACGGTAGGCCTTGTCGTTCCCCAGCATGTTGGTTAGAGGTGGGGGACAACAAACTACTTGGGACGGAAGTGATTCAGTATACTTCGGCAAGGATTGAGTTGATTCGGAGTCGCATTCGGGTAGCTCAAGACCGGCAGAAGAGTTATGCTGACGTAAAGAGATCTTTCAGGGAGTTCCAAGTGGGGGACCAGGTCTCTTATGAAAGGGATTATTCGTTTCGGGAAGAAGGGAAATTGGCACCGAGGTATGTGGGGTCATTTCCTATTATTGAGCGGATTGGACCAGTTGCGTATAGACTCGGGTTACAGGAACATTTACACCGGATTCACGATGTGTTTCATATTTCCTCGCTAAGGAAATATCTCAGGGACGATTTGGCTCATTCTCACATCGCTTTGGAGGATATTGATCTACAGCCTGATAGCTCCTACGAGGAGGGGCCGATTGCTATTTTGGACCGAAGTGAGAGGAAGCTGCGGTCAAAGATAGTTCCGTTAGTGCGTGTTCAGTGGCGACATCACAATGTCGAGGAGTCCACATGGGAACGCGAGGATGAGATGCGCGAACGTTATCCAAATTTTTTTTTATCAGGTACTTTCTAGTTCCGAATTTCGGGACGAAATTCTGTTATTAGGGGGGAAGTATGTAATACCCCGTATTTTTGGCGATATTTATTTTTGGGATTAATTAATTAAATGAGAATTAATTGGGAATTAATCCGGATAAAATACTAGCGAGATGTGAGTTGGTCTTGACTATATTGAGTATATATGATGATATATGAATATTGAATTATGAAAGTTGTCGTGAGATTGATATACGGCAATTTGGACATTTTATTGGAACGCGTGAGACAGTCGCGTCAGGATATAATTATTTTAATCATAAAAGTGAATTTAAATTCTATTAACCGTATGGTCGTTTTGAGTGCGCCAACGCGTCCGGAAGGGTCGAGATAGTCAGAAAACACTAGCCGGGCGTTTAGTTTGGGTCCCGGGGTATTTTTAGGCCATACCGGCAACATAAAGGGTATTTTGGTAATTTTGTATTTTTGGGAATTAAAAGTGACGAAAATTAGTAAATTATATCTGATGTGGATTTGACTCACTAAACCACTAACCAACCCATGTTAACCCAATAGGCTACGTAGGTTATTAGAATTTAGGTTTCTAATTTTTCCCAAAACAAACCCTAGCCACCATAGCTATTGGAGAAGAAAGCTTGGAAAGAGAGAGATAGAGGAGAAAAGCTTGGAGAGAGAGAGAGCTTCATCAAATCGTCAACAAAATATGAGATTGAATCAAGGCAAGTGGTTTAATTTACGTTTTTATGCAGTAAATGCTTCTTCCATGCTTAGACTATTCAATAATCATAATTAATTGGGAGATAATTGAAAACCCATGAAACTGGAGTTGTTAATAAATTTTGGAGATATGTTTGCATGTAGAAATGTTATTGGAAGATCGAATTAAGAGAATTATAAGTTTATGTGTTATAAAAACGGATTTATTTCTGAAATTGATGATTTATAATCTTAGGGTTTATGTTCTTGAAAAATTGGGGAAAAGTGATGAGATTTGTGATTTGGTGATGTTTAGGATGAATTATTCCCTTAAAACACGTTGGTATGTGACCTTGATATGTTTAGGATTGATTAGAGACCTTAAAACGTTGTTGGGACGAATTTTAGAGGATAATTGAGGAGTAGAAATTGGTGAAAAACGAAAGTAGAAATTCTGGGCACGAAACTGGTCGTTCGTTAGAAGGCCTCCCCAGGTCGTTCGAACGAGCTCGTTCGAACGAGCTTCTAACAAGTTGACCAGTTGCTTCTAACGAGGGGGAATTCGTTCGATACCTTCGTTCGAACGAGATGCCGTTAGAAGGCCTAGTTCGTTCGAACGAACTGAATCTCGTTCGAACAGTCTCGTTCGAACGAGACTTCTAACGAGCTAGCAGTTTAGGCCTTTTTGGCCTGTTTTGATTTTGGGAGTCCCGTAAACTTGTTCGATGATAGAGATAACATTCCTTTGATGATGAATTGGTATACTTGGGACATTTGGGATATAATAAGGGGTAAATTATATAATTGTGGAACGAATCAAATAGACATTTTGAGTCGAGACGTGAGGGCCTACTACGACGTGAGAATAAATTATGGCGTGTATGATTATAAACCAGGATTATATAAATTGTATAAATTATAAGTTGGTACGAGAATGCGATAAGTACTACAATTAAACTACGGTGATTACTAAGATGCGTGTTTACTTAGTATTGATATATGATTTGTGTGTATGACATACCTACCATACTTGCTATCACGGGAGGTTTGCGTTCGCTTAGGGCCCTCTAATCCTTGTGTTGCCCGGATTTAGACTGGTTACCTCGATGAACATAGGTCAGAGAAGGACTTATTGGGATGTTGATAAGTCTGCTGATCGTGGGAGCGTAGGTATGTGCGTGACCCATGTGATGTGACTGTGTTCGCCTCCACTGTTTGTGATTTGTGTTATCTGAACGATTCCTGAGAGATTCGGAATGCGTGATCCTTATGTACGTGATGTACCGGGATGGATAGCAGAGTATGTGTGCACCGCAGCTTAGTCTCGGGGTCCTTATATTGTATATTTATGTTGTGGAAGATATACACTTTATTATGGGAACTTTCATATGGTATTGTGCGTATAAATTTGGAAAATATAAAAGGGATAATCTATAATGAGTTGTGTTGCTTTTATTGGAGAAACTGAATTTACGTTAAGCCCCTATTTAAATGAGATCTTTATAATGTAAATGGGAACCGAGTAATAAGAGTAGAACCTATGACAGTCTAGCTAGATATGATGTCACTTAGCTAGGGATTAGTGTCGTTTTAGATGGGTACTTACGTTAGGAGTGCACATTTAGTCCAGAGGTGAGAATTTCATGTGAGTGCACGTCCTAACATGTACTTTGCATTTAATGTTTTAAATGTTTTTAAAGCACTTGCAGGTTTTTAAAATATCTCCACATTCGGGCTCTGATCCGTTTGCTTTCAAATCTATTTTCTTGTAAAACCATTTTTAGGTGCCCAGCCACAAGGACACCATGCATAGGATTCTCACTCAGATGACGAGCTGTAGATGTTTGTGGAAGCTACAGGGATTTGCTTTTAGACGCTTCTATCATTTGGATCCCATATTCAGTATTCCTCAGTTTTAGGGCATGTTGCCCATTTCCATTAGAGATACTTTTCCATTTCAGTTTTTCAGACTTTGGCATGTATTGATTCAGTATTCAGTATTTCGTTACTTATTTCAGTTGTGGGATTTGTTGTGAGGAGTTTTTCCTCCGGATTTATTTATATCATGTGATGGTTATTCTATAATTTCGTTATGGTGAATGGTGATATTATTCTTGCTTTAAATCTTTTACTGCATGTTAATCAGACTTTAATTAAAATTTGACAACTTACTTTTTAAATACTAGGTGGTTAATAATAATAAAATGCTTTCGACAGTGATGCTATTAACTGAGCCAACTTGGCATTTTGATTTAATTTAATAAAGGAGTAGCTACCCGGTATTTAATTAGTCGGGGTGTCACAACCACCACCACAAAATTGTAGATAGGGAGGAGGAGAACACCAATCCTATCACCTCTTCTACAAAAATCAGACTTTCAAATTAAGGCAAGTGTTTATCTTTCTAACTTTTAATTTGATATACCATCCATGTTAGAATAGGATGACTTCTTATGAACTTTGATCTTAAAATTGGAGATATAATTTATAATCTTGGGTAGGAATGATAATATAATTGAACCCTGATATATGTAGATGAATTTTAATGAGGAATATCATGAAATTTGGGAAGAAATCTAGAATTATGTTGAGGTTCTTGAACATGAATAATAAACTAAGTTTTTTAGAAATTATCTTTATTTAATCTGATTTGGAGTTGTTATAAAGAGAGTTTGTGATTCTTAAACGATAAAAATCATTAATACAAGATACTAAATTCTTAGAAACCTTGGGTTGGGACTTTGGGATAGTTTAATGTTGGTTCTAAGGCTTAATAATGGTGGTTTCCCATAACAGTATAGGGAAGTAATTGACAACTGGCAGGGCGAATTGATTCGGCTCCTTGGGAAAATTGATTCGGACCAAAGACGAATTGATTCGGTTTCCCTGAATTGCTTAGTTTTTCCTCTTTTTACTTAGAACTCATCGGAGATATTTGGATTGACCCTTCAATTAATTGTGAAATTCTATTATGAGATATTCTAATTACCAATAAGCTAATATGGGTTAGAAGTTAGTCACAAGAGGAGAGTTTAAAACTAATAATAGATTTAGATTAATGGGTACTAAATACTTATTTGAATAATGATTTCTTATTATTAAAAGTTTGAGGAATGTAGGAGCAATACCAGTAGGCCTTGAGTGGTATTGCCTACTAAATTTACTTAAGGAACACTTTGCAACCATTTTTTTATTGGGAAACACTCAAGATTTTACTATGAGAAGTATTACGTTACGTAGAATATTAGAGAGATACTATACTACGTATGAGGCATATGATATAGGTTATTTGTATACCTATGATGACATTATATATATATATATATATATATATATATATATATATATATATATGGGTGGTGAGTACAACTATTATTTGAATTGTGTATGTAATCATACCTAGGCTACTTGCTATAACCGGAGGTTTCGCATCGTGGATAGTCTTATTCTGAGGAGCCCATTTGGGGGGATATTGACTTGTGCCTCAGTACATAAACCTTAGGGATGGAACACCACTTGTGTGAATGAGGGTTTCCTAAAGTCTTAGAGTTATGTTTGCCTCCAATATGTGTGACTTAACTTACGGTTCGAGGGAGATTGTCCAAGCTGATGTCCTTAACTAGTACATGATGTATTGGACTTGATAGCATAGTACGCCCACACCTCCAGTCTCCACCTAGGGGTGTTGTATACATATATATGATAAGAGTGATTTATATATGTATGTGTGATTGATTCTTCGACGAGTATATTAGTAGATGAGATAGATTGTGATATCTAAATTATTCATGTGTATAAGAACTAAATCAATAATTAATAGATAGTGATATCTATATTAACCAAAGTATGTGAGTACTATATCATTTAGTAGAAATTCCAAATGAGTATACAGAATTGGGTAGATGTAGTAATGTATTGTATGGGCAATACAGGTGGGCACTATAATTTATTAGATGTGAAGAGATATATCCAGACTAGTTAGGAGGGTAACATAACTACGTGGGTTAGAGTTGTACGCTAGGCGTGCGCAATAGTTGAGGGGTAAGGATCTCAAGTGAGGGCATGCAGTACTAACATGTATTTAATATCTTAGCTTGTTGCATTTTAAACACTTGTTAAACTTTTTAAACTGTTGTACTTGGTCTTTGGCCCATTTCAAATCGTTTTGGTAAAAATCATTTTAGATGACCAGCAACAGGGACGCTAGGCCTAGGAGTTCCCACATTTGATGTGTTGCAGCTGTTGTGAAAGTTATAAGACCTTTCTATTAGACGCTTCCATATTTATTTTAGTTCTAATGCATCCTTATTTATCTCAGTCCGGCATGTCGCCCATTCTCAGTTGGACATTATTTTCAGAGACTTCATATTCCAGCATTTACTTAGATATTTCTTATGGATGACTGTATTTAAATTTTATCTGGAGTGTTATTCAAGACTCAGTTATTTACTTATGGCATTATCTTATTATTTATTGTTATGGGCATGGAAATGGTGAATGCTATGTTTATTCCGATTTATTTATTGCATGCTAATAATTAAGATTAAAATTTTGACACCGAGCTATTAGGGTATTAGTAATTAATTTTAAATTTGACAGTGATGCTAAGAATTATACCATTAATGATTCATGTTTAATTTAATAATGGATTGATCACCGAGGTTTAGAATAGGCGAGGTGTCACATTATGGAGTTCTTTGAAGAAAACTTACACCCCTAGCTATATATCAACATTAATTTTGAACTTAGAGAGGGGAAATCTTAAATTCATCCGATAAAGCTTTCACCTCACGCTCATTTACACTCACTGGAAAAGTGATATTTGAATTAAAAGTGGGGTGAGATGTAATATTTTGGGAGGACATTAAAAAATTCACAAAAAAAATAGTTTATTTATTTACAAAAGACTATTATACCATGTATTTTAACTTTTCATTTAAATGTTCGGATATGATTTTACGTTTAACTGTATATGGGACATCTCAATTTATTGTTCACCATTTCCTTTATGTCACTATTAAATGTCATAAAAAACTTGTATGTTTAAAAATTGAGCATGTGTGAATATTGGGTGTCTGAATTCATGACTATTTTTTTTATAAAATGGCATGAATCTGCTCTAAGCATTGATATACATTCAGAGGTTAAGAGGCCTACACTTATTTTGAACGTTCAAAATAATTTATCTCAAATCCACAAAATAATGCTTTTGTCTAAAAAAGAAATAGTGTGCCACGTGGTTTTATGAGTGATGATTGACAATGGATTACTCTTTATTCTTCATAGTTTATTTTATTTTTAAAAAATTGATTTCACATTCATTCTCTTGATGTTGTGTTTCTAAAAATATTGATTAAAACTCTTTTTCGTTTTAGATTTTTTAGCTATGTCATAGGAGATTTTCTTGTTGAAGAATAATTGGGTCGGCTACTCCGACTTTAATTTTTCCAAAATTGATCTCTATATATGACCATAATTTGTAATGAATGTTTTCCATTCTAATGAATAATAATATATTATTTGTGTATTTTTATACCCCTTACCTTATTAATGGTCATATGTGCTCGGTTTTTCATTAATCTACAATAAGTTATTTAGAATAAATTGCATATTGGTATTATTACCACTGATTGGTTAAATCGATGACGTATATATAAGGTCTAGGACTGACTACAACTATTGTGGTTGTAGTATTTTCATTTCTTAAATAGGGCGTATAGTCCTATAAATAAAGGAAATCTTGGCCTAATTTTTTAATTGTTTATACATGTTGTAAAAAAACTTTATTACGTAAATTGGTGTTTTGATGTTTATAATGTTGTTTATACAAGGTCCAAGATGGACCACTAGTATTATCGTTGTTGGATAATTTCTTATTTCTTAAATGTGGTGGATAATCCTATAGCAAAGGGAACTTTGCCCAAATTTTCAAATTTGTTTGCATATTTGTGTTGTAAAGGACATTTATAACTTAAATTGTTATAAAATTTAATACTTTGAAAAATATCTTATATGTTGATAGGTTATACGATTTGGATTGTTAGTGTGATTGTATATATGTTTAATTGAGAGGTATTATTAATAATCACAAATCCTCCTCATTTAGATTTGGAAGTGTACATATCAAATACCCTAGTTCGGTTTTATGTTTATGTCTTTGTCGATGGTTGGGGTTTGATGTAGTTGGCAATGGCGTCATGTTGTAAGCCCAAATACTAATATTGGTTGTAAATTTATCTCCGTGCCTTCAGGTACGGACATACCCTTGTGTATATATATATATATATTGGCACACACACACAAAAACCACACAATTGTACACCTAACCAACAACAAATGAACCCATATCCCAATAAAAAAACTCTCCTCATGCCATAACCCTTTGTCTTACCAAATGAACCCCTCCCCATTTCCAAACCATATCACCTTACACCTCATGTATAACAAAGCCCCATGCACATCTTCACCAGCCCCTTATTATACTACACTTACCATAGCAAGTAAAATGTGTACCAGCAACCCCCATTGTACCGTCTGAGGATGTTTTTTATTAATGCAAGTGTTTAACCTACCACAAACCTGGGGGTGAATAGGTTTGAACACATTTCATAGTTAATTCATGAAATCCATTGATTTAATTAGGTTGTAAATTCAAAACACTTAACATGTGTTTTAATTAATTGATCGCACAATGACTTCATTAACTCAAACAACATATAAATTAAGGAAATCTAAAGGAGAAAACTAGATCAAACACACCTAATTCCATTTTAAGACAATTTATTATATTCAAATGTGATTTAAGTGATTTATGCCATTAAATATGTGCAATTGAATCATAAGAATTCACAATCATCCATAAGATAAGGTTTATGAGGACCCTCCCCCCCCCCCCCACACACACACACCTCACCACCACCACCACCAATGGGGGTCAAAAAATTCTCGACTCGCTACAATTTTCATTTCCACTTGAAAAAATGTTTTACACAAGCCGAGAACATACCTCTCACACGAGCTCTCTCATGTAGTTACCAATGGACCTTGAAATGTTTCCCCGTGGGTGATGAAAATCCACACCAAGTCCATGATACGAATGAGGAAATTCGATATCGTCCTTAGAATCAATGTCACACTCCAACTCCTCTAATAAATCAAAGTGTCTCCTCTTTTAGATCTAGGAGTATGTGATAATAGCAATGATAAGTAGATTGTTGAATTTTAATAGGCAAACGATGATCGGATCAAAATAAGACTCAATTAACTTACAAAAAACTAATATCAGAACATAGATCTATGCTTGAAATAGTTTTTAAGAAACAAGTGGATTTTGACTAAGACAGAAGCGAAAGTATCTCTCAAGTTTGAAAATGCGCTCAAGTGAGAGAGGTATTCATTTGTTTAAAATTTAGATCTTAAGAAATGAGAGGAAAAATTACCCTTTTTATAGGAAATTCTCAAACTTCAGTTATGTCGTGAGCACAATTGACTATTTTTCATGCACACGAAATCATTCACTAAGGACTTCAAGGCAACACAATGCGTATGGTGCAAAATAATGGTCATACGAACCAGATCATGCGCACGGGCATAAAACAAAGATATCCTAATGGCTAAAGGCATAACATATCAAATATACCTTTAACTTTTCCCAAACCCAGTGGTCAACTACCAAAAACGTTTTCTCAAATCTCTGAGTCAATTTAACACTTTTTCGTCAAAATTATAATAACAACTCAAACATTTCAAAAAATCGTGCACGTGTGTGTTTGACATAGACAATTCACAATAGACACAAAAGGTATGTTGTCTTTAATTGATGTATGAGTAACAAAGAAACTCTTTTGTAGAGCGACTTGCAAGATCTTTAATATTTAAAGGTCCATCTAAGACAAATAACCACGCCTCACTCGTATAAAGTATATATGATTTGAATTAATCACCAAACACATTTTTTTGTTACTATAAGTAGACAACAAATATATATTACAAAAATACATTTTCATTCTCCCCCTTTCGTTATTCCATGCAAAACTCCCAAAACCTAAAATGAACTTTATTATCCATACAAAACTTAACACTTACCTAGACCCTAAGAAACTTTTTTTTCAATTTTTTTTCTATTGAAATTAACCTTTCAATCAACCAATATTTAAAAACTTAGGTCAAACTACATTTTGTAGTTAGTTTTAAAAAATCCAAAAAAAAAAATTTGCTGGTGCAGACCCTTATAAATGAGGTATTTTGAGTAATTTTTTGTGGATATTTTAAAAATAGCTGCAAAATTAATTTTGACCTAATTTTTTGAACGCATGTTTATTGGAAGGTTAATTTCAAGAGAAAAATTAAAAAATTAAAAAAAAAAAGATTTTTTAGAGCCTACAACTAGATGTGATGTATGAATGATGTATAGAACATGATGTAAGTAAGAATTATCATATATATATATATATATATATATATACACACACGGAGAGAGAGAGAGAGGTCATAGAATATGCATGGATAAAACAATGTTAATATAACATTGATATATCAACTAGAAGAAAACAACTTATAAACCAACACAAAGATATCCACATATCCACCAAAATATCCGCCGAACCACCAAAAAATATCAAAACTACCAATAAGAAAGGTATGAGCATTCATATACAATACAAAAGTATCTAAGTACCATCGATGGTATTGTCACATGAGTAACAAGAAAATAAACACAAGACCAAATCTATAATCATCAGACATCTCATCGTACTTGGAATCTTCATCATTATTTGTCTTTCTCATCATCCCCATCATCAATTCACTGGAGGAACATGAACATGTGGAAGCTGAGGAGTAGTAACTGGTGGTTGAATAAAAGTTGCAAAATAAAGCACAATATGGGATCGCCTTAAGTACTAAGTTATAAATGCAACATCAGTGCATAGGCTCGGGATCGCCTTCTCTCTATCAATATTCCCAAAATGCTGATGAATACCCGCCATCTTATCTCTCATATCCTAAAATTGGCCGTGCAAGTAAGAAAATTGATATGGGACGAAAGCTCCCTGATCATGTCATGCATGAGGCTGGGGTGCTAGCTAAGGTGCTTAGGCAGAGCAGGTGTCGGTGCTTTCGGATCAGTAGGATGTCGAGCTGGACGATGAGTTGTTTGGCCTGTTGACCGAGAAGAGCTAACACTCGAAATAGCTCCAATGACGGGTCCAACCTCATCAGTAAGCAATCTAAGGACCCCTAACGAATACATAGGTACTCAATGACCAACCTCCCGTAGGGTGATGCCACATCTCCAAATAGTCTTATATCCAGTTAGGAACGATGCAAGATAGTTATGTGTATCCTCATCTGCATAAAACACCTCCTAAGCATGGTCATTAAGACGATGTGCAAGTCCTAAGTTAGCATCAAGTGCATCACCATTAGCATTGGTCGAACCAAAGGATACTCTCGAATGATACAAATCAAAGATAAAAGATATTGTCCTTCCTTACCCATCGCTAAATGATCTAAATCAACATCTCCTTTTGTGATAATCGAAGAATAAATGAAACATGCAGTAAGAGACATTAGCACGAGCGTCTCGAAAAGGTATTAAGGCACCGAGGACCTATATCTATGTAGCATTGAAGGACAAGGGGTCGATGAAGACTCACTCGCTCTAGAAGTCTTATAGGGACTACTACAATCTTGGACTCTCTTCCGAGATTGAGTCTTACCTCTCACCATGGTCCAAAAATATGTTCAGGAACAAGAAACAACTGAAAACTAGGGTTGGAATGGTAAAGAGTACAAAATCCCCAAATGTACTACCCCAAATATCCAAATGATCAATCAAAACAACAAATAACGCACCTAAAGCAAAGTATCTACATCAAAATCACTAAAAATAAGTAATCAACAAGAATTAAGAAGATTTAAAGACTTACCAAAGTAAAATCGATCGAAAAGATAAAAATCTGAAAACTAGAGTTGAATACTAACTACTAACGAATAAACTCTCAAATACAACCTAAATGAACATGCAAGATTAAAAAAAAAAAAAACTCAGTGGGAAATGTTGGCTAGGGTTTGTTATCTCGAGAGCATTTGGAAATAAAATGACTAAATGAAACATAAAAACCCTTTAAGTTCTATCGAATGTTATTCGAACGACATAACTTTACAATGCACACAACGTTTGTAAGAACGGACACCAAATCCAGCCATACAAATAAAACATGGGAATCCAAAAACAAACGCCAATAAATCTAGAAAACCCTAAGGCAAACAGCTGAAAACCAACACTCTGAACTCCACTAACATGAAAAAAATGAAAAAAATGAGGAATGATTCATTTTGACTTGAATAGCACAAAATGTGGGATATATGCAATGAAATGAATTAAATTAACAACACACATACACACACACATACACAAATGCAAACACAAAGCATGTAAGGTGTGATAGTAATTAGGCCACAGATTACAATTTTATTTGATATGAGGGTTTCAGTTAAATCTTGAGTAAAACATGAATTAGAAACATTTCAACTCTAATTTCAATTAATTTAAGATACAAGGCTCAAAATTCTTGTCAAAAGTATATTTTTCAACTTTGTAATATCAATCAAGGTATGATTTATATGACAATTATGGTACAAAATGAACATGAATACACATAATCAAATCGTATAATCATTAAAAATGATGCATGAAAAAGACAATCATTCCATCAATATTCTTTTATCTCAAATATGGTGGTTTTAACACCTTACTCCCTCGAGCATATGTTTTTTAATTTCTTTTGAATTCCAACTAAATAGAAATTTTATTTTTGAAAAGATATACCCTATCTGGTTTTTTATTTCGATTTAAGCACTTGCCTTTTGGCACTTTTTTAATTTATTTGGCTTTTGCCCTTAATTGGCTTTTCACACACTTAGATAAAACCTACCCAAAAATATTAGAAATTTAAAATTGGGTGTGATCACTTTAATGGTAGTCATTATCAACACTTGTAAAAATACTAGTTTGCAATTCCTTCATAGTATAAACCAAATAAAAAGGCTCACACTTGGACCATTAAAACACCAACAAGATCTTAGGATTTGATCATGATCGAGTTAAGAACTAAAAGAAATAATCACGTAAGTAAAATCATATGCAACAAGTGATATGCATGTGCTCAAGTAGTGTGAAATCAAAACTGTGGATTTCAAAAAATTTGTCATTCATGATTTTTGAAATAAAATTCAACCTAAGAATTGAATCAATCAACATTTTCAATCAAATGGTTTAAAATTCACTTTTAATAATAAGTGTAGTTAAATCAATCATCAAGTTAATAAGAGTCAGACTTAACCACAAATCACAAAAATAACTAAACACGAAATCTTTTTGAAATTTTTAAATAAGAATGATACATGTATTTACAAAAATCATGTTTAGTAAATATCATGGTATATAAAGCAAGTGCATGAAAAATACACATGCATGAAAAATCTCACCAAATCATGAAAAGTGATACCAATTGAAATTCTCTCAATCATAAATATATGTTTCCACCACAAATATAGAATGAACTGGGGATGGAAACCTATAAGAACCTAGTCAATTTAAAAAACTATATATCTAGATAGCAATGGGTATTCCATCCCTTAAGTCAATGGGAAGAGCAAACTTCACGTGTTCCATTCAATCTTAACTTATCTTTGAGAGGCATCAACTTCAACCTTCTTTCTAGATGCATTCTTGGTCAAACCACTACATATCCTATGTATTCATCTCTCATACCTCCTAGGATTTGTATACTTAGTCCTTGAAACTTGAGAGTAGTGTCTGGGCCTAGGTCTAGATGTATTATGTCTAGCCTCACACTTATCTCGCACTAGAAAATTCATCATTCTTGTCAACTCGCCTACTTGACCTCTAAGATAATCTTTAGGATCCTTGCGAAAAACGTTTCTACTATTTTTAATCAACCTATTGTACCCCCCATCTCTAATATCTTCAGGATTGATTCTTATTGTCTTGTACCCTATAAAATGTAAAATATTCTACCTTCCTTCTCACACACTTTTTTTCAATCTTGAGATTTCAATTCACCTCTTTCTAGTTTCATTTATTCGATAAAAAGGATAATTATGGTTCAATTTACCATAAACGAACATGAATTACCAATTTTTTGAGATCTCCTCTCAACTCTCCTTGAAACATGCAAGTTGTGCTAAGCTTACCAAATTTTCATTATTAATTCGATTAGAGTTAAACCGAGTGAGAAATTAACAAATTTTAATTTATAAACAGATTAAACATACGTTGTGTAAACCTTTATCCAATATTATCATTCCTAAAATATACATCTCGGTGAATAGGAGGAATAAAATAAACCAATCATACAACGACGTGACGTACATGGAAAGCCAACAATGGGAAAAACCTCGGATAACCTAGCCTATGCAAAGTCCACTATGATATATGATTTCATACAAGGAATAAAAATGACTTACTTACTGACTCGATGGCTTCAAGTGTGATGCTCTTCCAATAGCTCATTGAACCCTCTTCACAGCTACCGCGGGAATGTACCCACATGTACACGACACAATCCTTTCGTATCTCAGTGTCCACTGATCATTAAATAGAAACTGCCATTGCAATAACTCATAATCACTGTGCTAAATAATACTTGAATGTTGTAGAGTAAACAAAATTGGTGCTCAAAACATGATAATTCAAACAAAAATTTCATCTTGAATCTTAGTTGTCATAAAATAGGGTGTAAACGGGGTAAAATAGAATTTTATATTTTCTCTGTGAAAACTATTTTCGAAACCGTTATTGTAAAATAAACTTGTTGTGACCTTATTTATATACAAAAACATGAAAAGGCGACGGCATGTAAAATGAGAAAAGTCATTTGAACGAAATTTGGATGTCATTCGAACGAGTTAGGCCATCTCGTTTGAATGAAGCTAAATCATTCGAATGAGATACCCAAACTCGTTACAATGAGGATCGCATGAGCTTCAATCAAATGCATACTGTCTTTGGCAGAATGTCCTCGTTCAATGCCCATTCAAACCTCGTTCGATTAAAAATGATAATACCATATGAAGAAGAAGTAAACTCATTCGAACGAAATCTATAAACTCATTAAAACGAAAAAGTCAGTTCATTTGAATAACTTGGAAAATCAAAGGTAATTTTCTTCAAAAAAACTTTTTTTTCAAAAACCAGCCTCAATAAGATTGAACACCCAAACTAAGAAACCCAAGGATAAACATAATATATTTTATACCTATTTCAAGATCCCAAGGTTGATCACGTAACTCGACACGAATTTAATGCCGCTTTAAATCTTCTGTTATATGTCATCAATGCATAGGCTTGAAGTTACAAAGTAAACACACACCTAACCTATGACTCAAATAGTTTTGTCCAAACGGGAGAAACACAATGTTATAAATTTTGGCTATAAACATTACAAACTTGACCAATGAAAAAAATTTCCCAAATGAATCTCCTATTTTAGCTATTCCTGAAGAAAACAAAAAATTAAAAAAAATAGGTTGCCAAGTTCTAATGCCCAATCTCTAACCCCCAAAATGAAAATGACATAAATTAGAGTTGAATGACTCTATCTCTTGAGTAGCTTTGTTGTATAAATTTTTACATCAAAGCATAAACTTGAACACTTTACATAACTTTCAAATGCAAAAAAAGTATTAAATCTATAAACTGCAAATGAATAAAAATTCCCCTTAATCTAAAGTTCTCCCCCATTTTGTTCGGGAATAGACAATGGTAAAAGTTCATACTATGAACAAGACTTCTCCCCCTTAATATGACACATATGATCATAAGGAAAACAAAAATAGTACAAAATGTGAAGTTAAACTACAATGATAAACACATGATAACTCAATAACAAACAATCCAAAAGATGCAACAATGACGAACATGAATTAATGTATGCAAAGACTCAAACAAATACCATATATACATATATATACTCACATATAACATGACAATCATTAATATATATATATATATATATATATATATATATATATATATATATAGAGAGAGAGAGAGAGAGAGAGAGGGGTATTTACCACAAAAGACACAAAAAAACAAGTTTTCTACATCCGTATGGCATAAATGTGTCTAAACCAAACATGGAGTGGAGTGATGGCACATGAGTTAGATATAAAAATAAAATAAGTCTCAAACACTCAAGATAATCATAGGAGTTATATTTAATACTCTCAATTATCATACTTAGATTTAGCCTAATGTGACAAATGATGAAAACTCAAAATCGACAAACGGACTAAATCCACACAAGCCTATAAAATATTGATGATTTTCAAACTTATAGGATTACCTAAGACAAACTTGTGTAAACCCAATGATATTTAACTTATAACACCCTTAAAATATGAATATTCAATTTTTAAACTTTTTGAAGATATCACAATTGATAACAATATTCTAAACTTTGGCCATGGAAAACTTTTGGTTTTTCTTTTCTTTTCATTTTTAAAGTCTCTTGTCAATGGTGGACTTTCATGCAAAGGATATTTACTCCCTTTACATTGATTTTTTTTTAAATCTAAAAATATCCTCACGTAATAGTTCTTACATTTATAAATCCCCAGATATGAAGATATGAATTGGAAAAGACTCATAAAAGACCACAGCTCATGCAACATATGAAGTTAAAGTCCAAAAGAGCTAGTGAAAATGTGTCTTCAGCCATATACTTAGATGAATACAATAATAAAAACCAAATAAGAACAACTCCCTAATTAGGCATGACTGAGAAGCAATCCAAAGTATTTTACGCCATACTCTAATGCTTTAGCCATATCGAAAACATAAAGTGAGTGGTATTCGAACAACAATATTCCACATAAAATATTTAAGACCACTAAACAGAAGAAAACAAATAACAATTGACTAATATAAATACAAATGTTTTTGTATTTTTCATATCGACTCATAAAATGGAGAATCAAAATACAAAAGATACATAAATCATAGCACGAGTTATAACGTATAATATGAAGCACAAAACTAATGTATGGAAAATATGCAAATACAATCACTCATATGATATAGCATGTGATGAATCATACAAAATATGTGAGAATCAATAAGTCTAAAATTACTTGCCTCTTAATCAAATTTACTAGCATAAATTTATAACGATTTAACACCTCGAGTTTTAAGAACCATGGTGACATGGTATCTATATTTACTAGGAGCTCTTCTAAGATCAAGAAATAATCTCCTAAGATGACATTTCCTACCTCAATATGTGAAATTGTATAAATGAGGAAGGCTATCCTTGGAATGGCCTTGCCAATAGTTGACTATCTCAAAATCTCCGTCTTGGCTTTAGGAGCCGAAGCATTTAGGTCATCATAGCTTAGAGATACCTCGTCAATTTTTATTTAGAACATTCCTAAAATTTTATCCAACTTTTTCGGACTATATTTCAATGAAATTTAACATGACATAATTCTCTTAATCCATCTTCTAACTTCAAAATTGTAAGCTCAATAAAATCTTTAGACTCATCAAATTTTAGGAACTCGTTCTTCAAATTTCCAAACAATCCTTGAAGGTTATCTCTCTCCCCCTCAATGTATTTGATCTTCTCCCTAAGACTCTTCCTACGTACCACTAAATCCTCAATCAATTTATCATTATTTCCAATAGAACATTCTTTCAACTTAGACTTTCATTTCAAGTTAGCCATTTTCAATTCCAATGACTACGCATACAACTCACTAAATCTAACTTGAAGCTCACTCTCATCCTCGTCATTACTCTCCACTTCTTCCTCCTCATCACTAGCATGGAAATCTAAATACTAGACCTCAAAAATGTCAAGCACATGATTATCTTCATCTACAAATGATTTTTCTTTTAGGCTCACATGACTAGTCATGTAAGTGGTGTGGTTATGCTCCATGTTGTAATTAGATTCCTCTTCTGACTCATAATAATTAAAGGTGGTATTTTAAGATTTGGCTTCTTATATTGCTTCCTTAGTTTAGTAGGACACTTAAATGCATGACGCCCAAACCCTTGGCACTCATAGAACTTGACCCAGTAGTCCAACTTCTTAGGGTATTCATCTTTTTCCTATCACGGTCATTGTTAAAGTTCTAGGATTTATTGTTTAAATCCTTATCGTCTCTAAGATTAAGAAATATTGTAAACTTCTGCACAAACCTATAAATATCTTCGAGCTCTAACTGAAACTCACTATCAGAATCCAACATATCCTCCTTACAAAATTTTAAAGTTTTGATCTTCTCCCATTTTCCCATTTTTTATGAGAACACGGGTTATTATAATAGTTTTAGAGGTCATATATAAGTTCTTGGACTCTCTTAGTTTAAACACCGCTAAGAAAAAAAAGGATTGTGGCTTTGGCATTAAAACTTTTAGGAAACGACCTTAATATTTTCTCACAACTCTCGTTTCAAGGATAGATTCACCTAAGTTATACGAGCAGTTGAAAATATCCTAGAGCTTAGCATAAAATTCACTAAATAACTAATGTTCTTCCATTTTAATCATCACAATTTTTTTTCAGATTCTGTAAGTTAGAAAACCTAGCCATATCATTACTTTCATGTGTGGATTTTAAAAACTTTCGTGCGTCCTTAGTGCTCTCACAAGTCATAATTATCCTAAAATCTTCAGTAGTTACAAAACAAATTGTGTTCACACCCTTGGAATTAGATGTTGAGACATCTTTTTATGCCTTTGTCCAAAGGGAGTACGCTTTTGGTTACCTTTAGTGGGAGCAGACCACCCTCGTTCTACCAATTTCCAAATGTTCTCATCTATAGATTATGAGAAAAATCTCATATGATCCTTGCAATAGGGTTAGTTTTATCCATCAAACATTGGAGGTTGGGTACTAAAACTACCCACATGGTTAAAATCTATCTCAAATCGTAAGACACAAAAATACGGATCAATACGATAACTTCGTGCTACCCACTCTGAAAGTAATATTGAAGCATGCATGTTTGGTAACATTACTAAATTTCAATTATTAATTCTATTGGAAATAAACTAAGTGATAAATTAACCAATTTTAATTAATTCACTGATTAAACATACATTCTAAAAATTTTTATCCAATTTTATTTTGCCAAAAACTTGCATCTAGGTGAATGGAAAGAATAAAATAAACCAATCACACAACGTCGTGATATATGAGGAAACCCTCAACGTAAAAAAAAACCTTGGACAAACTAACCTACACAAAGTCCATTATGATATAGGATTTAATATAAGGACGACAAATGACTTACTTATCGAATCTATGACTTCAAGACGGACGCACTTTCGATTACTCCTTGAACTTTCTTCACGGCTACCGTGAAAATTCACACACCCATACACAATTCAATCCTCTTGTATCTTAGCATCCACTGATTTTTTACTAGAAACCTGCAATACCCCGTATTTTTATGGCATTTAATTATGGGATTAATTAAATTAATTTGGGATAAATTAATTTAATATTAATCCGGATTTGAAAACAGATATTTACTACCGCAAAGAGAGTTAGTAATTACTGGTAAGAATAATGTTGAATGTTACTACATGAGTAAAGTAATATATGAGAAATTATCGTGAGTGAATAATACGATAATTATAGAAATTAAGTCGGGACGCGCATTTGTCGTGTAGGGACTAAATTAATGGAATAAAAGTAAATTAATTATAAGTCACCCGTATGGTTATTTCAATTGTGCCAATGTGTATGGAAGGGTCGAGATAGTCAGAAAAGTGTACCCGGGAGTTTAATTTGGGTGTCGAGACATTTTTAGGCATAACTGGTAACCCGGGAGGGCATTTTGGTAATTACCCATTTTAGGCCTTAATCATGGACGAAAATTGGAGTGTTATATCTGATTGGAGTTAGAGTTCTCAAGGGTTAGAAACCTTGGAGTTCCATAGAGGCTAAGGAAAAGAGAACAGAGAAGGCTTCTAAGGAAGAGAGCCACCAACCCTACACCACTCTCATCAATTCCACCACCAACGTGTAGATCGAAAGAAGGGAATCGTTACTATACCATCCTAATTCATCAGATCAGACCTTCGATTTCCACGTAAGTATCTGGCTTTTTGTTCTTTAGTTGATAACACATCCATGCTAGTGTAGGAATTTATTCTCTTATGTTTTCTTTAAAATAAAGTGTTATTTGGGAGATTTTTATTTAAAATTTGCAGTAGAAATCATGTTAGTATGGATATCTATCATATGTAATATAGTATCCATGAAATTGCTTCCTAATAGAGATTGAAATCGGAAATTTAAAAGAATTCTTGAGAAAATTCGATGAAATAGGGTTAAATATTAACTTCTTTAATTAATCCCCTTTGATGACGATTCTTGGTGAATTTGCGAATGTTTTAGGTTAGAAATCTTCTATATTGGTTTATATAACAATCGTGAGGTTTGGTTGGGAGTTTGGGACATTTGAATGGAGGTTTGATTATTAAAATTGGATGAAACCCATAGGCTAGAATTGCAGAAACTGGGCCAACACCTGCTTTATCGATCGATCGACTCAAGAATGTCGATCGATCGATCTTTTTTATCGATTGATCGACCCCTCTTTGAAACTGAAACTTCTTCCCCTTATTATGTCAATCCAATCCCAATGCGTAAGGACCTTTGGATAGAATTTAAATATTTTAATGGATATGAGAAGGACCAAAAGGGTATAAGTAGGGTCCGCGTAAGACGAGTTTATATGAGATTTAATCGTGGGGTTTGGGGAACATAAATTTAATGGGAAATCATGCGTACGTTATAGTAAGTCTTGTGAGAATGAAGAAAGGCTTAGACTAGTAGAGTAGTGAGGGTGCACCTACTGATTTTATGTTTATCGAGAGGATACACTTCGAGAGTCGAGAAGTAATTAAGGATTTGTAATAAGTATGAGAATAAAAAGAGTGATTCACTTATACGTAAAACTCGAGCATTATATGCTATGAATGGCTAGAATATGTTATGGGTCATGGTTATACCTAGCTGAATAATGTAAATATATATGAATGCATGTATATATATTATTTTAATATCTATGTTTAATCATACCCGCACTACTTGCTATCACGGAGGTTTTCGCGCTGGGACAGTCTTATTCTGATGTGACCTTTATGGGAGATATTGACTCGTACCCTATAATCTAGGATCATTTATACAGGCTATCCGAAAATGATAGTCAGACGGTCCTAAGAGATGTGAGAGTATGTGCTGACCTCTTAGTGACTAGGAACTTTGCTTTGCCTCCAATATGTGTGTTTTGTGTTAATACATTTCGAGAGTGATTACAAACTAGTATTTCACTTTGTACGAGAGATACGTGGACTTGATAGTAGAGTATGCCAGCACCATAGATTTATGTGGGGTGCCCTATTAGTATATATATTACGAGTGATAAATATATATACATCCGATTAATCTATGTGCTTGTAAGTAGATACGAACTGAATAATTCATAGTATATGAAATAAGTGGTTGCGAACTTAAGTCTATATTGAGATGAATATATATATAACTTCCTTATATATTCATAAGAAAAGATTATCTAATATAACTATAATCACGAGATTACTTGAAACAAAATTTGGTGAGAGGAAATTTAATTAGACTAGTGAATTGGGTTAGCTTTATCCAGATTAGTTCGTTAGTACGTTAGGCGTGCACACTATTTGAGGGGTGAGAATTCCCAACTGAGTGTCATGGTACTAACATGTATGTAATATCCCTGGTAAGCATTTTAAATACTTGCTAAACTATTTTTAAATATATTTTACACTCGGGATCTGACCCGTTTCTTGTTATCCTTTCCTTCTCTTGTATATATATATGTATTACATGTGCCTAGCCACAGAAGCGCTAGGCTTAGATCTTTAGATTATTGATGTGATGCAGCAAGTGTGGGAGTTACAGGTCCTTATAGCATACGCCTTCATCCTTGCCATATAAATCTTCAAGTTAGTCATCATTAGATAGGGCATGTGTCGCCCATTTCCAGTTTTATCTAGTTAAGAGATATTTATACTCTTGATTTATTTCAGTATTCTATTTTAGTTGGGATTACTTGTGATTATTGCTTTGTCCTACGATTTGGGATATTTTATTTGGATTGATTTATCTAGCATGCTCTTTCATTTGGATAGTTTGGTTTTAATACTATCATTTGTATTCGTGAAAATGGTTTCATAGTTAATAATAACAATCGGATTTTATTTATAATATTAAATGTTTTGACACTTAGCTTAATTATTTATTAGGTGATTAATAAAGAAAATTGTTTTTCGATAGTTATGCTAAGAATAAACCAACCGAACTCTTTGAGTTAATTTAATAAAGAGCTGATCACCCGATATTTCATTAGGCGGGGTGTCACAGGTGGTATCAGAGCATCAGGTTCTAGTGTCCTTAGGATCTGTATCGCTTATTATGCTTCCAGCGTTCCTTTGTTTGATATAGGGACCTATGTTTAGGATTGTTGATTTCTATGGTGAGATTTCTTTCTCCTACTACAACGTATATATATTAGTGAATATTATTTGCGTTCGGGTGTGTTCGAACAATGAAGTATGGCAGACGAGGGCCGTTAGTTAGACAGCAGGAGGCAGAGCTCAGTTAAGGTTAAAGGGTATATTCAAGAATGATGATCGTAGTTGAGGTCACCCCTATTATGGAATGAGAAGCTAGGACTGTAAAGACGGTTAGGGCACAACATATGATTTCCAATGCTGCTATAGTCGAAAGTGGTGCCAAAGTTGATTCACCCAACGTGGTAGGACTGGGAGAGAGTCAAATGAAACATTGAGGAGAGCCAGTAATGAAAGTTCTAGATATGTGAGAATTGTGTATGTTAACCAACGAAGGTAGTATATCCAAAGTCTTGGGCATATAGCGGAGTGTGGTTAACTGGAAGTAAAAATTTGGAGTAAAATTTTTCTTGACTCGTCAGAAAAAGTTATAATGGTGAGAGTCAACATAACATTTAGAAGTGGAATGTTGTGTCAATGGAAGGATATTAGGTACGGTTTATGGTTTGACCGCAAGTTACTTCATCAGATGTTCAAGTTAATATGTGAATGTTGTTCTGAACTCATCACAGGAGGGTCGAAAAGAGGTCCATGTGTGAAAATGAATTTAATTATTTAGTGAGTCTTGTGTCAGATGAAGTAGATACAAATGGAGAAGAGGATCTCAAGAGGGAGATCGACTCGTAAGAAAAGTTGACAAGACTTAAAGAGAATTTTACTGGACAGTTAATCCATATGGTGGCAAGGTCACACATTTTTCATAGATATGTTAATGCTTCTTTGGGAAGGGATCTAAAGGAATAAAAAGATTTAGTTAGGGAGTAAGACTTGGTGAAAAGCAGTTAGTGAAACGCCACATGGGGGAGACCCATCAAGGGACATATTTCAATGATTCAGGTGGTTGAATCCTTACCAAGTGATGGTGAATTCATTAAGGGTTGTCGAAGCCAGTAGTGTGTTCCTTGGGGCCAATAAAGCTAAGGGAACAATGGGGGTAGCCATCAGGAATCGAGCCTACAAAAGTGTCAGAGAAGAACAACCCAAAAATGGTCAGTATTACAAGTGTTAAGTGGATTATGCATAGAAGTATTTTGTGGAGAGAGAAACCACATGCATTATTTTTTTCTCGAAGCGAGTAATGGGGACAAGAATATGGTGCCTAGTAAAGAGCAATGATTAATGTAGTTTTTGTTTTGGTTTGGACAGACGTGTTTCGTCCGGAAACCATTTGAGCAGTCAAGGAGATTCGTAAGGTAGAAGTATGAGTTTATCCTCGGAGGATGAGGCATATTTTATGTGACACAAGAGAGTCACTACATTTTGTTTATTGCTAGATTCGCATGTGAGACGAGTTTAGTCCGTATATCTATAACATTATTATTATTTGAATATTTTACCTAGTGTAGAGAGATTATCTTTAATGTTATCCACGGAGGATGAATGGGTGTATTAATAGTGTTATATACTTTATGGAGATTACTCATCTTAGTGATGCATTATAAAATTATGATATTATCATGATTATGGTTTTATAAGTAATAATTAGAACGATAGTGGGCAGTTATTGCAAGGCTATCGAGGTTGTTTCGTAGTGCAGGATGTTTGTTCCGGCGAAGCCTCACCTATGAGATGGTAGGGCTCGCATGTATACCATATATTATAGATATTTCAAAGGGTATAGTGGTATCAAAATTGTTTAGTCCCAGGGTGAGCAAGGACTTTATTATCTTGATTCGGTGAGTATTGGGCTCACAGTTGAGCGAAAAGATTTAACTCATTATTATGTTAGTGCTTAGTACTTGGTGATAGGAAGAGTGCATTGTTATATCTATCCTTTAGAAATGTGGGAATTAAGAATAATATTCATATGTTTTTGGAAAGGATTTCGGGTGTCCAGATTGTATGTGTACGAGGTTTATAGATTGTGATTACTGCCAATGTGGAGCGATAGTGCAATTGGCAAAACGTTCTTTGTTTAAGTGTAATTTCGGGAGGATATGTATCTTTTATACTAAGAGACGGTAATATAGGGGTACATGTCATGGATGGAGGGCCTAACGGATTTTGATAACCAACGGTGCTAGGTAGTAGTGTATCGGGGGGTTCCTTGTTTAGATTTCGCTTTGCGAGACATCCCACGCATGAAACTTAGTGTAAGGTTGGAAGTAGGGAGATGTTTGGTCATTAGTACATGAGTCTGGTACCTCAATCGTTATAGGAACAAGTAGTTATAATTGTAAGTTGGAAGTTAAATTAGGATTTAAGGCTATTACAGTCGGTTGTGTGGTAAGGAAGCATTGAAAATTTTATTTTATCACCACGAGTTGAAAGTGGGAACGATGTTAAGGAGGAATTAAAAATTTTGAGTTGTGGGGTGATTGAGAATACCCAAGTGTTATAGCCACGTTGTGAATATAGGGGTAATAAAGAATTGAGTGTTATGTGTGAAGGGTATGCGATGTTATGCCGGTATGCACAGTTTATAGGTTGTGTGGGCATGCTCGTTAGCTGAGGTCAGAATCCTCCAGGTTAAAGGAACATGGGAATAAATGTGTGAAATGTCTGAGGGACTAAAATAACAAAGTAGGAATGGTAAATTGGATTGAGCATCGTGTGAGAAGGATGATAATCCATATATACGTGTTCAATCAGAATAGCACACCCGAATTTGGTTGAAAGGCTGTGGGAAGCCATTTCAAAAAGGGTATTCCTTGAGAAGGGTGAAATTCAACTATTATGGAAAACACTCGGAGCGGAGTTTTACCTAGTCAAATGTTGAGTGAGAGTTGCACTTAGATAGAATGATGATGTTAGTAAGGCATAAAAAGTCCAGTATTGCACATTGTGGAGAAAAGTGCACAGGTTGAAACTTTCAGTATACACCGAGGAATGAAGGGGAGTATTAACTATCACTTAATGAGAGACATTATAAGTGGAAGTCGATGTTGAGAGGGACATAGTGATTAGTCTCCGCATGTACCACTCATAAATAGAAATCAGTTGCAGCAAGAGCACCAGCCAGAAAATTTTGTAGCAAGCCGACGATTCCTGTAATGGACGAGAGTAATCAATTTGGTAAATTTCTTTAATGGGTTACCAACCTTAAGGTAAGGTCACGAGTTCCTTTGAATGAGTGGAACAATTTTACCTAAAAGAAGGTAATCGTTATTCTTTTGGGTGATTTACACTATTAGATAATATGCCCCAATTTTTCTTTGAAAAGAAGGATCGCGCCGGTAAGTGGACCTGCCCGGTATTGTTCGGAACTAGAATGAGATCCTTGGACCCCACCTTCAATACAAGATTTCAGGAAGTAGTGGGGATGACGTTTCATTTTGAGCAGCCTGCATTACCTATAGCCCGAGGAGTAGGCGAAAAGTGATAAATGACTAGTGGAGCGGTATGAATGTAATTTTGGACTCATTATGGTTACTTCATATCTGCAACAATTATAGCTAGTAAGTGAAGCATATTACAATAATTAGGAGAAGATATTACCTAATGGTCGATTTGTGTGTAAGCACTCGTTCCTTTTTATCGTGGACAAAGTGCTTATTGAGGTTTTGTGTAGAAGAACCTTAACTATTCTCCCTCGAGTTGTTTAGAGGCGGGCGGATAATAAAAAAAAATTATTATTGGTCGAGTTAGATTCTGAAGTCTAAAGTGGAATTACTACATGTTTTAAGTGACTTTTGACTATCATAAGAGTTACGTCACCAAAAATCGATATTTGAAGAACTGATAAGCGTGGTAAGGTGTTCATATGGATTCTCTCAGGATGGGCGTTTTGTGTTTAGATAAATATGAGTAGTTGACACGTAGTGAGGTATGGCCTCCTAATGATATTGAGATAATGGGGGCCAATGATGTATAGGCTCATCTCATTCGAATGTGTCGGTTAGAAGCACAATGTGAAGTGTCGTATTAGAGGTGTGACCCTATAACAGATAAAGTGTTGATTGTGTTAAACAAGCTTTCTGTTTAGTGGGGGTTATAGTGATCGAGCGCCATACTCTGAAGTTAGTTTTGCATACTGATAAAGCATCCAGAATTGTTTTACCAGGTAGGCCTTATTTTCAAAATTTCAGGAGGAAATTCCGTTATTAGGGGGAATTATGTCATAGCCCGTATTTTTATGACATTTTATTATGAGATTAATTAAATTAAATTGGGATAAATTAATTTAATATTAATCGGGATTTTATAATAAATATTTACTACCGCGAAGAGAGTTAGTAATTATTGGTAAGAATAATGTTGAATATTACTAGATGATTAAAGTAATATATAAGAAATTATCACGAGTGAATAATACGACAACTATAGAAATTAAGTCGGGACGCGCATGTGTCGTGTCGAGACTAAATTAATGGAATAAAATTGAATTAATTATAAGTCGTCCGTATGATCATTTCGAGTGTGCCAATGTGTCTGAAAGGGTCGAGATAGTCGAAAAAGTGTACCCAAGAGTTTAGTTTATGTCTCAAGACGTTTTTAGGCCTATTCGATAACCCGAGAGGGAATTTTGGTAATTACCCATTTTAGGCCTTAATCGTGGACGAAAATTGGAGTGTTATATCTAATGGGAGTCAGAGTTCTCCAGGGTTAGAAACCTTGGAGTTGCAAAGAGGCTAAGGAAAAGAGAAGAGAGAAGGCTTCCAAGGAGGAGAGCCACCAACCCTACACCACTCTCATCAATTCCACCACTAACGTGTAGATCGGAAGAAGGGAATCATTCCTTTAACATCCTATTTCGTCGGATGAGACCTTATACTTCCAGGAAAGTATCTAACTTGTTGTTCTTTAGTTGATAACACAACCATGCTAGTGTAGGAATCTATTCTCTCATGTTTTCTTGAAAATAAAATGTTATTTGGGAGTTTTTATTGCAAATTTGGAGTAGAAACCATGTTAGGATGGATATCTATCATATGTAATATAGTATCCATGAAATTGATGCCCGGTAGAGATAGAAATCTGGAAATTTAAATGAATTCTTGAGAAAATTGGATGAATTAGGGTTAAATGTTAACTTCTTGAATTAATCCCCTTAGATGACGATTCTTAGTGAATTTACGAATGTTTTACACTAGAAATCTTCTATATTGGTTTATATAACATTCGTGAGGTTTGGTTGGGAGTTTGGGACATGTTAATGGAGGTTTGAGGATTTAAATTGGATGAAACCCATAGGCTAGAATTGCAGAAACTGGGCCAACACCTGCTTGATCGATCGATCGACTCAAGAATGTCGATCAATCGACTGTGTCGATTGATCGACCCTTTTTATCGATAGATCGAACCCTCTTTGAAACTGAAACTTCCTCCCCTTTTTATGTTAATCCAATCCCAATGCGTAAGGACCTTTGGACATAATTTAAATATTTTAATGGGACATAAGAAGGACTAGTAGGGAATAAGTAGGGTCCGGGTAAGACGAGTTTATATGAGATTTAACAGTGGGGTTTTGGGAATATAAATTTAGTGGGAAATCGTACATACATTATGGTAAGTCTTGTGAGAATTATTAAAGACTTAGACCAGTAGAGTAGTGAGGGTGCACCTACTGATTTTATGTTTATCAAGAGGATACACTTCGAGAGTCGAGAAGTACTTAAGGATTTGCAATAATTAAGAGAATAAAAATAGTGATTCACTTATACGTAGAACTCGAGCATTATGTGCTATGCATGGCTAGAATATGTTATGGGTCATGGGCGTATCTAGCTAAATAATGTAAATATATATATGAGTGCATGTATATATATTATTTAAATATATGTGTTTAATCATACCCGCGCTACTTGCTATCATGGAGGTTTCCGCACTGGGACAGTCTTATTCCGATGTGACCTTTATGGGGGATATTGGCTCGTACCCTAGAACATTGGATCCTTGGTACAGGCTATCCGAGAATTATAGTCAGACGGTCCTAAGAGATGTGAGGGTATGTGCTGACCTCTTAGTGACTTGAATCTATGCTTCACCTCCAATATGTGTGTTTTGTGTTAATACAGTTCAAGAGTGATTACGAACTAGTATTTCCCTTTGTACGAGAGATACAGGGACTTGATAGAAGAGTATGACAGCACCATAGATTTATGTGGGGTGCCCTATTAATATATGTATTATCAGTATTAAATATATATATACATGTGATTAATCTATTGTGCTTTTAAGTAGATACGAGCTGAATAATTCATAGTAAATGAAATAAATGGTTACGAACTTAAGTCTATATATATATATATAACTGCCTAATATATTTATAAGAAAAGGTTTTCTGATATAAATATAATCATGCGATTACTTGAAACAAAATCTGGTGAGGGGAAATTTAATTAGACTAGTGAATTGTGTTAGCTTTATCCAGATTTGTTCGTTAGTACGTTAGGCGTGCACACTAATTGAGGGGTGAGAATTCCAAAGTGAGTGTCGTGGTACTAAAATGTATGTAATATCAACTGGTAAGCATTTTAAATACTTGCTAACCTATTTTTAAAGTTGTTTTACACTCGGGCTCTAACCCGTTTCTTGTTATCCTTTCCTTCTCTTGTATATATATATATATGTATTACAGGTACCCAACCATAGAGGCATCAGGCTTAGATCTTTGGACTGTTGATGTGATGTAGCTAGTGTGGTAATTACAAGTCCTTGCAGTGGACGACTTCATCCTTGCCTTCTCAATCTTCAATTTAGTCATCATTAGATAGGGCATGTGTCGCCCATTTCCAGTTTTATCTAGTTCTGAGAGATGTATACTCTTGATTTATTTCATTATTCTATATTAGTTGGGATTACTTGTGATTATTACTTTATCCTACGATTTGGGATATGTTATTTGGATTGATTTATCTAGCATGTTCTTTCATTTGGATGGTTTGGTTTTAATACTATCATTTGTATTCGTGAAAATGGTTTCATAGTTAATAGCAATCGAAAATTATTCATAAAATTAAATGTTTTTACACTTAGCTTAATTATTTATTAGGTGATTAATAAAGATTTTTTTTCGATAGTGATGCTAATAATGAACCAACTGGACACTTTGAGTTAATTTAATAAAGGATTGGTCACCCGGTAATTAATTAGGTGGGGTGTCACAAAACCATCATTGCAGTCACACAGAATTCGTTGTGCCAAATAATACTCGAATGTTGTAGAGTAAACAAAATTGGTTCCTAAAATATGAGAAATCAAACATATATATTATCTTAATTCCTCAATATCATAAAATAGGGTGTAAACAGGGTTAAATAGGCTTTTAGATTTAATCTATAAAAATTATTTTAAAAATCCTTGCTGTAAACTAAATTTGTTATGCCCTTGTTTATATAGAAATATGTGAAAAAATAGCAACACGCAAAATGAGGCAACTCGTTCAAATAAAATTGGGATACGTTCGAACAAGTTAATGTAATTCCGCGTGACTTTCGGAAAGTAAAATATATTTTTTCAACTTTGAAAATAAAAATAATATTTTTGTTGGACTAGATTTTTTTATTTTTTTTGCATTTCAAATGTTTGTTTAAAATATAAGAAATAATATTTTAACTAGATTTCAAATCAAGAACAAAATCAAATTTTCTTTTTAACTTTTCTTTTATGTCAGTTGAACTATGGGAATCTATTCAACCATGGTGGGAGAATCGTTTCGTCCCGGGCCTGCTTGGACGAATTTGCTTCCTTTATGTGTTGAGTTGGTTTCAAACTCTATTATTTTTCGTATATTAAAAGGCATGGGATTTATATTTTTTAAACGCTTTTAGATCAGCTCAAAAAGAAATATCCTCCCGTATTTTCTTTTCTCTCTTCAACAAAACCAAAACCCCCATTAAAAATAAGTTTCAACTCATGTTTTTAATATTGAAATCAAGTTTTTTCAAGAACGAGTCTTTGTTATTTTCGTGAGAGGATAGCGATCGTGTAATCATATTTTTTAGGTGACTTCTTATCAGGCATGAACACTTCTATTTTTACCCATAAATGTTGTATGTTTTAAATGTTGCCTAAAGCCTAATTAATCATATTTTCTTTAACATAATTAGGAAAATTAATTAAGGATGGTGAAAGTAAAATTGGGGGTTATTTTTATTAAATCAAAAAATATGATTTAAGACTTGAAACAATCACATGTTTACATTAGTGTTATGGTTCATGGCAGCTTTGTGGAAAAAAATCGCATGTTAGAATTAAAATATAAAATTGGAATAATGTTTTGGCTCATAAAATTATGCTATTGATGTGTATTTTGTAGGATGAACTCAACTTTTATTAAATGTTATTAATATGCATATTTTATTTGAATTGTGAAAATGTCACTCGCATTGGAATAGTGGAATTTGACAACTTGTTTAACTATTTGGTAAAATTTGATTATTAGATGATTAAATGGATGTAATTAAAATGGAATCAAAATCGTAGGATTAATTGGAGGAATTGTAGTGTTAAACTAAAAATATCTTTTATGTGGAGATTGTTTGTGTTAATATTTTGACAGTACGAAAAAACGTTGGGATTTTGGGAGTATGTGTGCTTTCACCCGTTTAGTTAGGTTGCTCGCTAGGCATGGGACTAGTAGTTAAACTTTGTTATTGTTGAAACTTTCTAGGTATGGGACTAGTGCGTGTGTGCTTGTATGGTTGGGAATTTTCCTGGGTGGGACTAGGTAGTTCCTCATTACGTTACCTAGGCAAAACTAGGTGGTTATTTTTAGTAGTATTCTTCCTAGGTGATAATACTTATGGTTTGGTGATCTTTAGGTAAGAAACTAAAGGTGGTTTTAGGTTGTGATACCCAAATTATAGGTGGAAAAAATTTAGAATAAAGAGAACTTGATTAATAATTAATGCTTAAGATAATAAACGGGCATTTAAAATGGATTTTGGGTCACCAATATGTCCAGGGCTAATGATAATTTAGTTGGATGGCTATTGTGATGTGGGTGTAGGCTTGTGTCATCATTATGTGTAGAACTAATGATAATTGAGTTGGTTGGTCATAGTGACGTGGGTGTATTTTGGTGTCACGAGTATGTGCAGGGCTAACAAAATTGGGAAAACAGGAAATAGTGGCATGTCATGTGTGGAACCTCACGAGTATGTGCACTGCTAATAAAATTGGGAAAATTGGCTATAGTGAGGGAAATGGGCGTGGTGTCCAAAATTATTGGCGCAACTGGAGTATGTGTAGGACCAATAGAAAGGTAAACTTGCTATAATAGTATCGTGTTAATAATATTGGTTGGGTTTTTGCGCGCTAAGAGTATGTACAAGACCGATAGAAAGGAAAAATGGCTATACTGGTGTCCCATTAATAAGATTGGTTGCATTAATTGAATTAATAATTTATGAGTTTAAATTCACTATAACTTAATTTAACTTGAATAATGGGGTGGCTTAGCTATGTGGGTAATTAATATTATTTTACTTTACTCATCTTCTTATATTGTTTAATTTAAAATACTATATTATAATATTTATCTTGTATGATGTGTATGTCTAGACTCACGGATCCTAATTGAGAGGAGTAGCTGGTATTCGTGCGGTGAGATCTGACCCATTGCATTGACTATCATTTCAGGTACGGTTACTTGAGTAGCTTCGTAGTATGGATTGGATATTTTTAGAGTGCAGTTGAAGTTATTTTATTTCTTTATTAGTTTAGATTTTTTCCATTCTATTTTTTTATTTATGAGACAGTTTCTTATAGATTTTGGGGTCCATTCAGTTCCACAGTTGCTTATGGTTTTAAGTTGGAGTTAGAGTTGGATTATTTCACTTAAGTATTAATCTATCTTTTGGAGTTGAGTTTTATGTTGGAGTTAGCATGGTGCTGGAACTTCTTGTGTGGATGTTTATATTCGTCGGATTAAATTTCAGATTATATCTTATGAAAAAAAAATTTAATGTATCATATTTCTATCACATGCTATGAATGGTATTATAATTGTGACACCCGATGTGGTTTTACTGCGGGGACTCACTAAGTCCAATGTCAAAATATGTGGTGTGCCATAGTGGGTATCCGAGCATGGTCTTAGGTATCGTACGTTGTGAGGTCATTTAGCTTATGTGTTACTAATCTTTGATTATCTTTGTTGATTTGTAATCTCTAAGATATTGGGTCTAGCATATGTGTTAGTTGTGTTTCTTGGAGATAGGGAGATTTGTGTTCAGGTCATTCTAGGCATTGAGGTTACACATAGTAATCTTGATGTGAGGATCCTTAAAGATGATTTTGGAGATGAGATTTATTTTAATAATCGTTAATACAAATGTTAGGTATCTTTAATATCAATGTGGTGATGTGATTTGATTGGAGGACTAAAGTGTTCTGATGGTTTTTGGAGATAGAATTGAGTGGTGATTTGTGGGAGAGTGTGATACGCTGTTATTTTCATAGATATGCTTGTGTGTGTGTGTGTGTGTATATATATATAGGAAGAGGATAACAAGTGGACCTAAAAAGCGAACTTTTAATAGATCTTAATAAAAAAACACCTAACAACCCATTAATTTTAATTCCTATAATGTAATTGGTCCGCGCCAGCGATAACGAACACGCACATATGGGGGTAGGGAGGGTGGGGTGGGGGTAGGGGTAAGGGAGTCTCGAGTCACATGCGTGTTCGTTGCCGCTGGAGCGGACCAATTACACTATAGGAATTAAAATTAATGAGTTGTTAGGTTTTTTTTGTTAAGGTCCACTAAAAAGTCAGTTTTTAGGTCCACTTGTGATCATCTTCATATATATATATATATATATATATATATATATATATTACTTTTATTTGTGGGATAGGTGCATGTAGGATTGGATGTATGGGCGCCTAATCGTAGCATTTTATCGGTAAGCATATGTGAGCCTTATTTCATTTACGCGAGTTTATATTTTATGTTTCTGCTTCATCGAATTTCGAGGAAAACATTCTGATATTAAATGGGGGAGAATGCAATTCCCCATTATTTTTGGACTATCAAATATCTTTTAGAAATTGAAAATCGAAATAATATTTTATTGGATTTTCTTAGCATTGAAATGTTGGTTTTGATATATAAGAAATAGGGTTTCAATCGTATTTGAAATCGGTAACAAAATTTGATTTTTTTTAAACTTTTCTTTTATGTCGACTGAACAGGGGGGAATCAATTATGCCCGGGGGGAAAAAATTTGCCCCGGGGGAACAGGGGGGAATTTTCTTCTTTTTATATGCTTGAGCTGGTTTCAAACTCATTTGGTTTTTATGTATTATAAGGCTTGGGTTTAAATTTTTTAAATACTATAAGTGTGACACCCTACCTATTTCAGTAACGGGTGATCAATCCTTCACTTACATAAAATAGGAATCTCATCTAGTTCATTCTTAGCATCACTACCGAAAACATTATATATACTAATATCCTATTAAGACCAGTGTTGAAATTTAAAACGTATTAACTAGCGTATATAAAATTCCCATTCGCATAACCAACCATGCAAATAATGAAACTTACATTCACCACAAAAGAACCATCAATACAGAATAAGATGTAATAAATAAATTAACTGATAATCTCGGTAAATAGTCACAAGAAAATGATCCAACTAACTGAAAGGAATTAGCATCTAAGTAAAATAAATACTTACTGATTTGTCACTATGCCTGAAATAACTCTAAAGTATATCCTATCTAGATCTCAATGATAGAAGCGTATAATCAACCCCTTTAGGCATCCACAGCTGCTGCAACATCATCTGACTACAAGAATGGCTAAGCCAGGCATCCCAGAGGCTGAGCGACTATTTTTTTTAAACATTATGATGCGGGTCAGAGCCCACTACCTTTTGAAACTATTTTGGAAGTGTTTAAAATACATTAATACATATGCAATGCAGTCTTTCATATTTAAATCGGTGTCATACTCCCATGGGATACCCCTCGCCCCTCATCTATAGTGTGCATCTAACACATGTATTTTAAACACAATAGTTACACTACCTAGCCTAACTAGTCTCAACACTAATCTTGTCCCATACACTACCTTGGGTCACGTGTATACATTATTTCACTTTAAACTCTCAGTTAGATTTCACATCCACTTTATAATTATAATCCTTATTTATAATTTATCAATTCACATAACTTTGTTTTGGTTATTAATTCAACATCTACCACTTAGTGTCATATACCCGTATATATTTTCTTCACACTCATGTACATATTTTTATATCACATTAAGTATACATACATATATATCGGTCGCTATATATGTATAACCGTACCACTCCAAGATTATCTCACGGATACGAACTCTAATAATTGCACCACTCCGAGCATTACCTCGCGTATGAAAACTCTAATAATTGCACCACTCTAAGAATTACCTCATGAATGAAAAATATAGCATGCTATAAAGCTCTAGCGACATATACCTCAACCTTCGCCACCGAGTCGAAATCACACCATCGAACCCAAATCGCAACGTAAAATCGAAGGCAGTCATAGTCATGCATTTGTGTGTCATCACCATACCACATTACCACCACTATAATCAAAACTCATATAGGGTGGTCGTGTGACAAGCCTATGACATGGGGAATCAATCCTACACCTGCTAGTTAACACCAATGTAGACCGCCCACTATGCGCAACCTCTACCAATAACATTCCCCTAGAGTAGGTATATTTCACATATATCAATCAAATAGACATATATCCACACGCACATATATATATCTATATACTATCTCTTGGTAAATCATGCATGTCACTTTTACCATTAGCCTATATTTCCCTAAGTCTAATCCCGACTTCCAAATATTTACATAATCCTTTAGTTAATTAATTCACCAATATTATAATAAATTTGGACATTTATTCATTCCCAACTATCCTGTATCCCAATCCTAACCGTATTCATAAATCTTTTTCTATGTGTTGTTCATCCTGAACACCCATACTTCCATCCCCCAAATTTATCCCAACTATCCCAAGGTAAAATAAGGTTTTTAATTATTTTCCAAAAGCCCTAATTTCATATATGGGCATCCCAAAATAACCCGGACTCCAAACCGATTATGAACCAATTAAAGAAGCAATCTTGGCCAAACAGGGCAAACGAATTGATTTGTCTAGGGGCCGAACATGCTCACCCTTAGGAGCTGGCCTAGGCATGGTTGTTATACCTGTTACGAATTTTCACACAAATCCTCACCCCATATTTGTTCCAATATTCATCCCAATACAAGTAAACAATATACTATCAATCTCCAACATAAGGATACATGTTTTATTGTCTCAATTCATCAAGAATCACTCCTAATCATGGGATTTAACATCACTTTTTCCAGAATTAATTTACGCCTTAATTTTCATACAATTCCCAAATTCATAATTTAAGATAACATCTTTTCATAATTAAATCGCAAATTTCTTTATCAAGATTACTTCTTTCAAATAGGATCAAATTCTCAGATTTTATATGACATTATCATTCATCCAATTATATGAAATCTTTTACCAAAACCCATTTTAAGATATGAATAAACCCCAAAAATCCATGATTGTTTCACCAATCATGATAAGAACTGAAAACATGCATAAAGTATTAAGCAAGTTTAAACACTTGCCTTATTTTATTGCAGAGACTTAATCCTTTCTTTGTATATCTTTCTTCCACAATAATCCTAACCCAAAAATTTCCCCTCTATCCTCCCTAAATTGCCTTCTTAATTTCTCTCTTGAGTTTCTCCCTTTTGTTTTGCCTCTTTCTCAAGAATACATGAATTACAGTGAGTGTGTGGTTGGATCCCACATGTACTCACCCTTAATATTCCCCTAATCTTGAAATGAGGTTAAGTCATAATATTAAAATCACCCATATACCCCCATACAGGTCTCCTATAGCTTAAAGACTCCCTGAAACCCGATGACAACCCTCGGTTCCTAATTCTGACTAACTCGACCCATCCTAAATCATCCATGCACTCTAAATTACCACCTGAGTCACCTATCATCAATTTAGCATATCATTCCCAACACGACCCCACACACTCGTCCCGAATAAGATACCATCAACCCATCGATTTTACCCACTTAAAATTTAATAACAAATAATACAATTTCATTTACTTATCACACAAGTAAATATAATAACATATAAATATTAGCCCAATATGCTCGAATTAACATATATTTAATTCACTTTATTTCTCAAATTAATTAAATTATTGTTACACATGTCATTTAAATATTCCCAAAAATGCAATATGTTGTATGTAGATCATTTCAAAAAGCACTAGCCTTCTAAGTCTTCTTTTCTCTCTTCTACAAAACCTAAACCTCGATTAAAAAAAGCTCCAACTCAATTTTTTAATATTCAAATCAAGTTTTCTTAAGAACAACTAAGAAAGATTCTTTGTTATTTTCACGAGAGGATCGCAAATGTATAATTCAATTTTCGAGGCGACTTCTTATCAGGCATGAATACTGTTATTATTCCCCTTAAATGTTGTATGTTTGAAATGTTGCCTAACCCTTAATTTATCATGTATTCCTAAAAATAATTAAGATTAAGTAAGGAAAGTGAAAGTAATTTCGGGGTTGTTTTTATTAAATCAAAAAATATGATTTAAGACTTTAAATAATCACGTGCTTATATTAGTATTTTGGGTCACGGTAGATTTATGGGATGAATTGCATGTTAGAATTAAAATATGAAGTTAGAATAGTACATTGGCTCATAAAATTACGCTATTGATGTGTAGGTTGTGGAACTAACTTAATTATTGTGTAACGTTATTAAAAAATATACTTGATTTGAATTATGTGTTGAATTGTTAAAATATCACTCGTATCGAAATTATGGAATTTGACAACTTACGTAATTATTTGGTAAATTTTGGTTATTAGATGATTTGATGGGTGAAATTTCAATTGAATTGAAATCGTATGATTAATTAGAGGATTGTATTGTCAAACTAAAAATATAATTTATTAGGAGATTGTCCGTGTTAATATTTTGATATCGTGGGAAGATTGGATTTTTAGGAGAAGCTGTACTCTCAACCATTTTAACAGGTTGCTTATAAGGTATGGGATTAATAGGTATACTTTGTTATTTTTGTCACTTTCTAGGTATGAGACTAGTGAGCGTGTTCTTGTCCGGTTTAATATTTTCCTGGGTGGGGTTAACTAGTACGCCTTGACATTATTCCTTTATCCTAAGTGTGAGAATAGGTGGTGATATTTTATAGGTATTATTCCTAGGTTATAGACTAGGTAATACTTATGGTTCGGTGATCTCATGGTATGGGAGTAGGGGTGCTTTTAGGTTGTGATAACCAAATTTTGGTCGGGTATTTTTTAGAATGAAGTGAATGTGGTTAAGAATTATTAATTAATACCTAATATATTAAACGGGTATTAAAACAAATTTTCGTCACCAATATGTGCAGGACTAATGATAATTGGACAGGTTGACTATAGTGACGAAGGTATATATTTGCGTCACCAATATTTGAAGAACTAATGATAATTGGGTTAGTTGGCTATAGTAACGTGGGTGTGTTGTCATCATGAGTATGTGAAGGTCTAACAAAATTGGGAATACTAGCTATAGTGACTTGTCGTGCATGAAACCTCATGAGTATGTGTAATGCTGATGAAATTGGGCAAACTGGATATAGTGAGAGAAATAGGTGTGGTGTTTAAAATTATTGGCTGCCTATATTATGTGTAGGACGAATAGAATGGTAAACTGGCTATATTGGTGTCGCGTTAATAATATTGGTTGGGTTTTTTCATGCAATGAATATGTGCTGGACCAATAGAAATATAAGTTAGTTATATTGGTGTCGCATTAATAAAATAGATTGCAATAATTCAATAATTTATGAGATTAAATTTACTATAGTATAATTGGACTTGAATAATGGGGTTCCTTCGCTATGTGGGTAGTTAGTACTATTTTGCTTTACTTCCATCTTCCAATAACATTTAATTTAAAATACTCTATTATAATATTTATCTCGTATAATAGTCATGTCTGAATTCATGGATGCTAATAGGGAGGAGTAGCAAGTATTCATGCAGTGGGATCTAACCCATTTCATTGACTATCATTTTAGGTATATTTGTTGAAGTAGTTTCATATGATGGATTGGAAATTTGTGGAGTATAGCTACAGTTATTTTATTTCTTTATTAGTTAAAATTTTTCTCATTTCGTCATTCAATTCATGAGACAGTTATTTATGGATTTGGTGGGTCATTCGGTTCCACAATTATTTATGATTTTTAAGTTGGAGTTACAGTTAGATGATTTTATTTAAGTGTTAATCTATCTTTTGGAGTTGAGTTTTATTTTAGAGATAACAGGGTGATGTAAGTTCTCGTGTGGATGTTTATATTCGTTGGATTAAATTTTGGATTATACCTGGTGATTTTTTTTTAATGTCTCATATTTCTATCACAAGATAAGAATGGCATTTTAATTCTAATGATTGGTGTAGGTTGCTACGGGGACTGGACACCTTCAATATCAAAATATGTGGGGTGTCACAGTTAGGTCATATCATTTGAACGAAGTCAAGTCGTTCGAAAAAGATATATGTCCAAGTTGGTTAGAACGGGGATCATGTGATATTCAATCGAACGCATATTGTCTTATGTAATGTTTGAAGCTCGTTCAAATGAAAACCTTAATATCGTTTAAATGGGAAGAAAAATCGTTTACGCGTAATCTATAATCTCGTTCGAATGAAAAAGTCACTTCGTTTGAAAGGATTTGAAAAAAAATGCTTAAATATTTTTTTTCGAAAATAAGCCTCGATAGGGTTTAATACCCAAACGAAGAAACCCCAAAATCAACATTATATAACTTTATACCCATTTTGACATCACAAGGTCGAAGACGAAATCGACATGAATTTGACGTCGCTTTCATTTATCCCCCACTTATCTTCAATACATAGCCTTGAGGTTACAAGCATGACACACCCTAACCTATGACTCAAATGGTTTTGTCCAAACAAAATAAAGACAATATTACAAATTTTCATTACAAACATTCCAAACTTGACCAATGGAAAAAATCTCCCTTACACTCTTCTACCAAAATGCGGATGAACATATGGTAATAGTTTAGGCTTATCATCACGATTTCTAGCAAATTTCTCATTATCACAGACATCTCAAGGAATAAAATCATCTTCCCTATTGGAACTCAAGGATATAGAATCACATTTTACTTTAATTATTTTCAACTTGTAAGAAAAAGATTCTAACTATCCTTTGTGATAAAATGTGTAAGAGAATGATGTTGTAAGATCCTTTGAAATTTTTTATCAATCCTCTTTTTCTTTTTTAAATCAAAATTATCTTTCACTTTTGGTTTCTTTTCATATATCTCCAAAACCAAGGAATCGGTTTCCTTTGAAACATGTGATGAACACTCAATCAATGAGTCAACTTGAGAAAAATGATGATTTTTTTTTTCAAACTTTTAAATGAGTCAAGTTAATTTTTTGTAACACCCCGCATTTTTCATGCATTAAATATTTAATTAATTCGGGAATTGAAAATTACTTGTGAGTCGTAATTTAATTGAATTAATTAGGGAAATTTTATTTAAATATTAATCGAGGAGTAAATGGTTAATATTTACGGGAAGTTATTTACTAAGTGAATAGTAATTATTTATTTAAGTCATTTCGAGTATTAATGACAGGATATGCACTTATCTCAACCGGGAGTCGGTATAGACTAAAGGGGTGAGGGGATAAATATTTTTATAAATTAATTTGGATGCCAATTCTGAGTGTACGGTTGACTCCGGATGGGCCGAGATAGTCGGAAAAGTGTACACGGGGGTAGTAAACGGGTCACGGGGCATTTTTAGACATAGCTGGGCCCACACGGGGGCATTTGGGTCACTTGGGCTTGGCCCAATAGGCAAAAAATGGGATTAGGTAAAGTAAGGAATTGGGAGGAATAATCAAACGGCTGATAGAGTTTTAGAAAAGGCTAAGGAATTAAGGAACCCTAATAGCAGTTAAAGGCAGTTTTTGGATCACTAGAGATCCAACAAGGATCGTCTTCAACCTTGGAAATTCATCTCCGAATCAGACACTACGAAACCTAAGGCAAGTGGATAACTTGCAATAGTATTGAATCTGTTTTGCAATTCATATTCATGTGATGTGTTTGATCAAAATTCGTTTTGGGTGTTCATGGCATAAACATGAGGTTTTGAAAATAATAATCTGATTTACGAATTTGAATGAGGATTCTTGTAGAAATCTGATATTATAAATTGATACATATCTGGTAGGATGATATCTGGATAATTAGAAACGAATTTGGTGAAGGGATTTGGTATGTAAATGGGTAAGGAATTAAAGATGAATATTTTCCCAAATTCAGAAATTGTAGTTAATGGACGAATTAATAACGTTGGAGGGAATTTTGGAGGTCCCTAATAAGGTTCCTAACTTGTATTATGGTTAAGAAAGCTTGAGATTGCTGGTAGAAGGAGTTAGGGTTCTATGAAACTCGTCCATGGCAGAATCTGTCTTCGCGAAGAAGACAAAGGCATGCTCGATCGATCAATCGAAGGTCTGGGGTCGATCGATCGAAGGTCGGCAGATTTTGACAGTTCGTCCAGTTTTATTATATATAAAGAAAATTTAATTTAATCTTTTTCCATGAATTAATTTGGTGAGAAATTTATACATGGGTTTTAAATCTAATTAATGGTGAATAAAATTAATTAGAATTTGGAGACGACTTAGTGTGACATCATAATTTAAATTCGTCGGGTTTTGGAGAAATTAGGTGATACACTAAGCTTAAATTTTTGGGAAGATTTCGAAAGGATTAAACATAGTTAGAAAACAAGTACGGGGATAATGGATGAGGAATACTGAGAGATAAACCTTATTTAGGTAAAGGGTAAATAATTTGAGAGTCGGGGATTTAGACTCGGGTGAGGTTGATTAGGACTATGAGAGTAAGTCCAATTTTATGGTGGGGACGACACCAAAGGTGACTTAATTAATTAATGTGTGAATTAATTAATGATTAGAGTTGGACCATAAACTCTTAATAAATTAACTAGGCTTATGTTACGGATTGTGTACATGGTGTAGCCGGGACATTTTATATTTATATATATGTACGGGGTGTGACTGTATATATATATATAGTGTGTGTGCATTAATATCAGTGATTGGATATTATTAGTATATACTCTAGTGCTAAAGGGGGAGGTTGTGCGTAGTGGATGAATCCCCTAGCTTGAGGAGTAGGGCGAGTACAATCCCAGGTCATATCGTCCGTTATATGAGTGAGGGGCATCTCACTTTCAGGGAAGGAATATGATCGCCTTCAAATTCGTATGTTAAACTAAATTAGTGTGCGAATCTAACTCGAATAACTAGGTTATGTGAATACACCTAGTGGGATAGCACTTGGGAAAATTTATATTTTTGTGAGTATTTTTACTCGGTCAAAAGTTTGTATTAAATGTTATTTTAGTATGTTTGTGAATACTGTAAAATGATTAGATATATAATTAGGTAGATAATTATATATGGGATAATTAATACATAGTGAAAAATGTGTTATGTGCATAACGGGTGTGAATGTTATATGAAATTAAAACGGGTAATGATTTAATTAAGTTTGATGTTTATAATAACTTAAAAAAATCATGAATTAAGGCATACTCATTTAGTGTAGGAAAATTTCAAGGGTTAAAATAAGTATTGGGTCAAGAGTGCAGGACCTAGTAAATTAAATGGAAGCGTTAGTAGTTCACCTTAGAGGAGGGGCGAGGAAGTCCTCAAGAGAGTGTGGCACTAACTAAATTATGAAGAGCATGCATATTTATTTATTACTGCAAGTTAATCATTTGTTAAATGTTTTCAAATGTTTTTGGGTACTAACCCTTGCTATAAAAATTAAAAAAAAAAAAACTTTTAGGTGTCCAACCACAAGGGCGCCAAGCTTGACTCTATTCCAGGTATCCTTTGTTGCAGCACATGTGGAAGTTGCGGGGTTTTGATAGACGTCTCCTTCTTTCGTTCGTGTACGAATTTTCTAGCAGTTATCTGAGCATGTCGCTCACAGTTCATGTATTAGACTTGTTAAGATTTTTCTTCTTATCTTTACTTGTATTGGTTATTTGGACCGATGGTTTATTCGGTTAAGTACTTTAATTGTGGATGGTTATTTTAGTTAATTGTGATTGTGTATTATTTTATGTTCCGCATGAGTTTTAATTAATTTAAAGATATAAAAATTGGAACCAGTCTACTTTTCTCACTTAGGTGGTTAGTAATTAAAAAGACGACAGTGATGCTAAGAATGGACCAACTGAGAAATCTTTTCTAACATGATTTAGGACTGATCACCCGGGATTAATTAGGCGGGGTGTCACAGATGGTATCAGAGCATCAGGTTCTAGTGTCCTTAGGATCTGTGCGGCTTTCTACGTTTCAGCACTCATTCGTTGTATAGCCCTATGATTAGGACTGTTGACTCATTTTCGCTTGTGAGATATAGTATTTTCTGCTGTGAATATTTTTGTGTAAATTGTGTACTTATGCAATTTAATCTATTTAAAATGCCACCGAAGAGACTGAGAGCGAAGAGGGCTGAGGCTAGGGATGAAATCAGGGAGGCTCATCAGGAGCCACAGGTACCGCTACCACCACCCCCACCCGAGTTGATTTCCACTACTCAGGTGGTAGTGATAGTGGCACAGGCAGTCGAAACAGCAATGAGAGCTATGGAAGCTCACTTTCCACAGCCCGAGGCACCGCCTCCAATGGCACCAGCAGTTCAGGCTCCAGTGGGGCCACCATCTTGGCATAGAGTTAGGGAGACCTTTCAGAAGGGTCACCCACCTGAGTTCCGGGGTAGTACAGATGTGATAGAGGCTTGTGACTGGAAGAAGAACATTCAGCGCCATCTGCGCATGCTAGAGTGTACCGAGGTACAGAAGCAGATGCTTGCTACCTTTCGTCTATCAGGGGAAGCCTTACAGTGGTGGGAGTCAGTTACCACTGCCGGGGAGCGAGACTTGATGCTGATAGCAGAGTTTTGGGTGCGGTTCGACCGTAAATACTTTCCACCAGCAGTAGAGACTGAGATGAGGAAGAAATTGAGTGATTTAGTTTAGGGTGACCGATCAATGGCAGACCACGAGGAAGAGTTCACCCGTTTGGCAAACTTTGTGCCAAATGAGGTGAGCGGTTTGGAGCGGAAGAAATCGAGGCTTATGGACGGTTTAGCCTGGCGAATCAGGCAACACTTGATTGGGAATCCAGTGTTAGTAACGTATACCGACGTTGTTAATGCCGCACTTGTACACTGCCAGGACCATCGCTTCCATGCGAAGGGGAGCAAGCGAACAGGGGAGCCGAGCCAACAGGGCAAGGCTGTTACTAGTAGTGACACAAGTGGTGCTCAGCAGCAGGCGGGTAGTCAGCAAGGGAATCAGGCTAAGAAGTTTAAGCCTGGTGGTTTCCGACAGGGAGGACAGGGGTTCAGGCAGGGGCATCCGAGCCCGAATCAGCAGCAGCAGGTTCCTCAGATCCGTCAGGGCCAAGGGAACAATGGGGGAGGCCAGCAGGGCCAGGCGCGTCAGGGCCAACGACAGGGGGATGGTCAGAGACGCTGTTTTGTGTGTGGCCATCTAGGACATTTCAAGAGGGAATGCCCACAGAGGGGCAGAGGTCAACAGCAGGAGGCCCAACTGGGGCAACGGGGGCAATTACCACCAGCAGCACCATCACCACCCGCCCCACCTCAGCAAGGGCAGATGCACTACGGACGTGTGTATAACGTTCCAGATGTTCCTAATCCCCCGGCGCAGCAAGCACCGCCATCAGTTGAGGGTATGTTTCTCATTAATGGTTATGAGGGTAGTATTCTCTTTGATATGGGAGCATCACATTCATTCATTAAATTAAATTTTGCTAAACGGGTCGGACTACTAGAGACCGCGGGAGGTCTTCGGATGTGTGTAGAGTCGTCAGTTGGCAGCGGGGCTACGATTCACTCGATTTGTCGGGGCGTGGACATTTTGATCGGGAGACTTAGTTTAGCAGCAGACCTACTAGTGTTAGATATGGAGGGGTACGATGTCATCTTGGGTATGGATTGGTTAGCCGGTTATCGGGCGACGGTGGATTGCTACGAAAGGACTATTGTGTTTTCCATTCCAGGGAAGGAGATGTTCATAATAGCAATGCCACTACCCGAGGGAGGGTCATGCACACACTTGTATTACATTGAGGAGGAAACCTCACAGGAGGTGGCTATTCCGTTGGATTCAATCCCAGTGGTGAGAGACTTTGAGGATGTATTTCAGGAGATACCAAGGTTGCCACCTAATAGGGAAATCAAATTTGTGATCGATTTAGAACCGGGGACGAGGCCAATTGCTTGGGCCCTATACAGTATGGCCCTTTCAGAGATGCGTGAGCTGAGGGAGCAGATTCAGCAGCTTCTGGGTCAGGGTTTCATACAACGGAGTACATCGTCGTGGGGTGCACCGGTGTTATTTGTGAAAAAGCGAGATGGGCCCCTACGGTTATGCGTGGACTATAGAGAGCTCAATAAGGCCACGATACGGAATAAGTATCTGTTGCCTAGGATTGACGACCTATTTGACCAGTTGAGAGGGGCATCTCATTTCTCTAAGGTCGACTTAAGGTCAGGATATCATCAACTACGTATCCGAGAGGAAGATGTTCCGAAGATCGCTTTCCTGTCGTGGTATGGATCTTACGAGTTCAGGGTGATGCCATTCGGACTCACCAATGCACCAGCAATGTTCATGGTCCTCATGAACAAAGTATTCAGGGAGTTTCTCGATCAGTTTGTTATCGTGTTCATTGATGACATCCTGATCTACTCGCGTACCGAGGAGGAGCACGCAGAACACCTATATATAGTGTTACAGACATTACGGGATCACCAAATCTATGCCAAATTCGGTAAGTGTGGATTTTGGCTACGGGAGATCCATTTCCTTGGACACGTGGTGTCAGACCGGGGTATTGCGGTGGATCCAAGTAAAGTATCGGCGGTGAGGGAGTGGGGACAGCCCACGACACCGATAGAAGTGCGCAATTTTTTGGGGTTGGACGGTTATTACAGACGGTTCATCAAAGGATTCTCAAAGATTGCGGGCCCTTTGAAAAATCTTACCCGGAAAGGGGTACATTTCACTTGGAATGATCACTGTCAATTAGCCTTCGACGAGTTAAAGGACAAGTTGACATCTGCACCCGTGCTTGCATTGCCGAAAGGAGGATTAGAGTATCGGGTTTACACTGACGCATCCTTACAGGGACTTGGGGGTGTGCTTCAGCAGGAGGAAAGGGCTATAGCTTATGCATCCAGGAAGCTAAGGCCCCACGAGAGGAATTACCCCACTCACGACCTGGATTTAGCAGAATTCATTTTTTCTTTGAGGATATGGAGACATTATCTCCTGGGGGAGCAGTTCACGCTATTCACGGATCACAAATCACTTCAGTATCTCTTCACTCAAAAGGATTTGAATATGAGACAGAGGCGATGGCTAGAATTCATGAAAGACTATCAGTATGATATTCAGTATCATCCTAGTAAGGCTAATGTGGTGGCAGATGCATTGAGACCGACTAGGGAAATATCAGAAGTCTGGAAAGCGAAGGGGAGAGAACTTCGATACGAGGATGATGTAGCCAGGGCTTGCATGGCAGCATTATCCATCACACCCGAGATCATTATGCGGGTTGTGAGGGTTCGCAGAGACTTTGAGACGATGCGTTATGCAGAGCTATTCATAGCGGAGATTATTAAACTGGACGGGGTACCGATTAATATTATATCGAATAGGGACAAGATCTTTGTGGCCCATTTTTGGCAGAGTTTTCAGGAGGCCATGGGCACGGAGTTACGTTTGAGTACAGCCTATCACCCACAGACTGACGGGCAGACCGAGAGAGTTAATCAGATGTTGGAAGATATGCTCAGAATGTGTATACTAGACTTTGGGGGAGGTTGGGATAATTATCTTCCTCTGGTAGAGTTTGCGTATAATAACTCTTACCAATTCACGATCGGCATGGCACCATTCGAGGCATTATACGGGAGACCTTGTCGTTCACCCGATTGTTGGTTAGAGGTGGGGGACAACAAACTGTTGGGGCCGGATATTGTTCAGGATACATCTTCCAAGATAGAGTTGATCCGAGGGAGGATTCGGATAGCTTAGGATAGGCAGAAAAGTTACGCTGATGCTTCACGGAGACACATGGAGTTAGAGGTTGGGGATCAGGTATTTCTCAGGGTGTCCCCCATGAAAGGGGTGATGAGGTTCGGCAAGAGGGGTAAGCTAGCACCGAGGTACGTGGGAACTTTCCATATTATCAAGAGGGTGGGGCCTGTAGCCTACAGGCTGGGATTACCGGAGCATCTTCAGCGGATACACGACGTGTTCCATGTAGCATCGCTGAAGAAATATCGCAGGAGTGAGAGGGCCTTCTGGCACATTCCACTCGAAGAAATTGATTTACAGTCAGACATCTCATATGAGGAGAGGCCGGTGGCTATCCTAGATCGTAGCGAGCAGAAATTACGATCCAAGGTTGTTCCACTAGTTAGAGTACAGTGGGGTCATCACAACATTGACGAGTCTAACTAGGAGCGGGAGGAGGATATGCGGGAGCAATATCCAGAGCTTTTCATCACAGGTATGACCTAATTTCGGGGACGAAATTCCTTTGTAAGGGGGGGAGTATGTAACACCCCGCATTTTTCATGCATTAAATATTTAATTAATTCGGGAATTGAAAATTACTTGTGAGTCGTAATTTAATTGAATTAATTAGGGAAATTTTATTTAAATATTAATCGAGGAGTAAATGGTTAATATTTACGGGAAGTTATTTACTAAGTGAATAGTAATTATTTATTTAAGTCATTGCGAGTATTAATGACAGGGTATGCACTTATCTCAACCGGGAGTCGGTATAGACTAAAGGGGTGAGGGGATAAATATTTTTATAAATTAATTCGGATGCCAATTCTGAGTGTACGGTTGAGTCTGGATGGGCCAAGATAGTTGAAAAAGTGTACCCCGGGGTAGTAAACGGGTCACGAGGCATTTTTAGACATAGTCGGGCCCACACGGGGGCATTTGGGTCACTTGGGCTTGGCCCATTAGGCAAAAAACGGGATTAGGTAAAGTAAGGAATTGGGAGGAATAATAAAACGGATGATAGAGTTTTAGAAAAGGCTAAGGTATTAAGGAACCCTAATAGCAGTTAAAGGCAGTTCTGGGATCACTAGAGAGCCAACAAGGATCGTCTTCAACCTTGGAAATTCATCTCCGAATCAGACACTACGAAACCTAAGGCAAGTGGATAACTTGCAATAGTATTGAATCTGTTTTGCAATTCATATTCATGTGATGTGTTTGATAAAAATTCGTTTTGGGTGTTCATTGCATAAACATGAGGTTTTGAAAATAATAATCTAATTTACGAATTTGAATGAGGATTCTTGTAGAAATCTGATATTATAAATTGATACATATCTGGTAGGATGATATCTGGATAATTAGAAACGAATTTGGTGAAGGGATTTGGTATGTAAATGGGTAAGGCATTAAAGATGAATATTTCCCCAAATTCAGAAATTGTAGTTAATGGACGAATTAATAACGTTGGAGGGCATTTTGGAGGTCCCTAATAAGGTTCCTAACTTGTATTATGGTTAAGAAAGCTTGAGATTGCTGGTAGAAGGAGTTAGGGTTTTATGAAACTCATCCATGGCAGAATCTGTCTTCGCGAAGAAGACGAAGACCTGCTCGATCGATCGATCGAAGGTCTGGGGTCGATCGATCGAAGGTCAGCAGATTTTGACAGTTTGCCCAGTTTTATTTTATATAAAGAAAATTTAATTTAATCTTTTTCCATGAATTAATTTGGTGAGAAATTTATACATTGGTTTTAAATCTAATTAATGGTGAATAAAATTAATTAGAATTTGGAGACGACTTAGTGTGTCATCATAATTTAAATTCTTCGGGTTTTGGAGAAATTAGGTGATACACTAAGGTTAAATTTTTGGAAAGAGTTCGAAAGGATTAAACATAGTTAGAAAACAAGTACGAGGATAATGGATGAGGAATACCGAGAGATAAACCTTATTTAGGTAAAGGCTAAATAATTTCAGAGTCGGGGATTTAGACTCGGGTGAGGTTGATTAGGACTACGAGAGTAAGTCCAATTTTATGGTGGGGGCGACAACAAAGGTGGCTTAATTAATTAATGTGTGAATTAATTAATGATTAGAGTTGGACCATAAACTCTTAATAAATTAACTAGGCTTATGTTACGGATTGTTTACATGGTGTAGCCGGAACATTTTATATTTATATATATGTACGGGGTGTGAAAGTATATATATATATAGTGTGTGTGTGCACTAATATTAGTGATTGGATATTATTAGTATATACTCTAGTGCTAAAGGGGGAGGTTGCGCGTAGTGGATGAATCCCCTAGCTTGAGGAGTAGGGCGAGTACAATCCCAGGTCATAGCGTTCGTTATATGGGTGAGGGGCATCTCACTTTCAGGGAAGGAATATGACTGTTGATGTAAAAAATTAGATCGCTCTAATTATTCAATCAAAGATAAATAAATGAGACAAAAGATTTTTAAAGTGGTTCGGCTAGGAATAAAGCCTACGTCCACTGTTATGTTATTGCTGAGTGTTTGTGGAATTCTTGATTACAAGTTCTCTCAAGAAATTCCCCCCCCCCCCCTGAATGAGGGTGATACAAGGTATTTATAGCCCTTAGGTTGTACATGAAAGGGTTGATACATTAAATGATATACATATGAAATGGTAATACATTTAATGCAGCGTGTGCGTCAAGATGATAAACATTCAATGAATAATTGAACTGTTGATTATCTGGCAATTAATGCTACGGCCGAGATGCAGTTCGGACCGCCTTAGTTGCTCGTTGCTCAGGAGTTCCTCGGAGCACTAGAGTACCTCGGAGTGCTGAAATTCCTCGATGTATCCTCGTTGCTCGGAGAGAACATGAGTTGGTCGAGGAAATGAACTTCCTCGTTACTATTGTGCCAAGTAGATTAACACGTGTCTTCATATTATTCGTCCATATTAGCATATTAATTTTGGTATCAATATAAGCCCCCAATGTTTCATATTTCGAACTTTGAGGAGTATGGAACATTCTTTCTCGGTATATGGCGATATTAAATGACTTTCCTGGGTTTTAGGAGCTTTTTCTTCATATTTGAATTTCTTTCAAATTCACAGAATCCGCCTTTTTCGAATTTTTATGAGTGCTTCGATCTTCGTGCATTTTTGTCCTTTTAGCCGCCGGTGGCTATTAGTTTCTTTTGTGTAATCATTTCCTTCGCAGCTTCCCAAGGTAAAGTATTTAAACTTCTTAGGTAACCATACCGTCTTCTACCTTTTCCAATTTTCTGCATTCAAGCTTTATGTTCTCTCTCTCCCTTGTGCGTTCATCTTTTCCTTCGCTAGTTGTCAGGTCTTCCTTTTTCCTGTAATATTCTCTTCTTTTCTTCTGTATTTCTTTTATTCACTATGGTTTATATTGTGGAGTCTGTTGAAAAATTTCGTTCCAATTTTTCCATTCCTTCCTGGGTAACTCTGGAGGTTCTTTCTGAGCCTTTAGATTATTTTCGATTGGCTGAGGGACATTGGTTCCCCAGTCTATTCATTGTTAAATGTGGATTTTCTTTTCCGCCAAACCCCTTATGCTTAGAGTTCTATCAGTACTTTGACGTTGTTCCTGCAAAAATAGCCCCCAATTCATGGAGAATAATTAATGGGGTGTATAAATTAAATCTAACTCATGGAACTCGTATAGGGATTCCTGAGATTATGTATTGCTATAGATGGGATATTTTAGATAATGTTTATTACGTAAAAACTAGGTTTTTAAATAGGGCTCTTGTAGTGAACCTCCCTGATGCAAATAGAGATTATTTTGAACATGGGGTGGTTATTAAAAATTGGCAATATGCCCCCTTGGTTGGAGACTCAGTTTACCAGGGTCCTAAATGCCCCCCATATGGTAATGGGATAGGTTTATTCTCATTTTCCTTTACTTATGAAATTATGCTTTTATCATATTTGATAAAATGTATGACTGATATTTCATTATGTATTTATTTGCATTTGATAGTAAAAGAAAAACTCCAAAAGAATCAGAGGTTAATATTAAGCATCTGAAACTTATCTGGGGTTTGCATAAGAACGTTGCAGACGAGCACATCAGGTCTGCATCATATTTGCTGCAGTATAGGAGCTATACGACTTCTTATACTGCTCGTCCTGTGATTAGATCTGTTGAGCCAGCCTCAACTCCAAAGGATTCTTCTTCAGATTCTGACATCCCTTTAAGTCAAAGAATGGGCAAGAAAAGAGCTCCCCCTGCTCTATTTGATGACACTACTTCTGTTGCTGTAGCCAAGAAAAGCAAAATTGATGTCCCAGAGGGGACTAAGAAGGTGGATGTTGCGCCTTCCAAAGCTACCGAGAAGCCCCCAGTGGCTCCGAGCAAGAAGGTTGCTCCTGTCGAGATGACTGCTATCTCTCCGACAAAGAGCTCTTCCTTGGTTGAAATTGCTGAAGTTCCTTTGAGGAGATTGAGGAAATCGTCCTCAGTCAATTTGGCTGAAACTGCCAATCTGACTGAAACCATACCAGCTGGTGGTGTTGGTGTTCCAACCATCATTCCTCCGAGCTCTGCCATGAGCTCGGTAAAAACTTGGATCATACCCGAGGTCCAAGGAATTGATGAAAAGATTTCTAGGGATATGCTGACATCCCTAGCTACCCGTCACCTTGCTTCAGTAAATTTCTCACACTCTGAGTTTCCTTTCTTTCTTTGAATGCGTGTATTTTTGTACTGACCTGTCACTTTTTTCCTTTGTTTAGATGGTGAATTGTTTTAACAACATCGTGAAGAAAGATGAAGCAATTAAAGCTTCCAGTTCCTCGTCGGGGGTAGAGGATGCTCTGCTGGGTTTGACCCAATCCTTGAAGGATTCTCGTCAGCAGTATAGTGAGGATAAAGCTATCTGGGAGAAAATGTTGTCTAGAGTTGAAGCTGAGAAGGTGAAGTTGGCTGAGATCTCCAAGAGTTTGGAGGATAAGGTGAAAAGTTTAGAGATTGAGCATCAAAAATATGACGACAAGCTCAAGAACTTTGGAGAGCTTGAAGATAAGCTGAAAAAGGTAGAGGAAGAGTTGTCTGTCCTACGAGATGTAAAGCGCCAAAAAGAAGAATTGGATGTGAAGTTAAAGACTGCCGAGGATCTTCTATCCGAGAAGCTCTCCTCGGAGAAATTGAAAAGAAAGCTCGCAGTTAAAAAATCCTTCAGCGTTGGCTGGGATAAAGGATGGGACAAAGGGATTGCTGCGATGACATCCCAAGTACAATACGGGAAGTTGAAATACTTCCGAGATGGCTGGGTAGCTGCCCTGCAGGAATTGAAGATCAAAGACGACTCTGAGCTATTTCAGCTACACCTCCCTGGTCCTCCCCCACCAATTGTAGAAGAAGAATAAGATGAGCCTATCTCTGATGAATCTTCCATGGCCATAGGTGATCAAGTCCCTACCTCTCTACCTTCTTCCAACGAGGACATTTCTTCCATGCTTCCTCCTCCTGAGAAAATTTCAACTCCTGCTGATCAAGCTGCTGTTACCACCGAGCAACCAAGCTCCTCGTCCCAACCTCCGAGAAAGTCTTGGGAGACAAGGAAAAGGTGTGAAGTTGTTCGGTATCATTTCTATCTTTCATTATTTGTAATCAAACAATGTAATCTTTTTGTGATCTAATAAAATACATCTTTGTTCATCTCTGTTGTTGATGATTTGTTTTTGTTGACTGATGTCTTCTTTTCATTATTAGTTTGTGGATAGAATGGAACTGATATCTGCACATGATACAAAGCTGATGCAGCAATGCCATGAATATTATAAAGCTGGTCATACAAATTTGAGTGTATCAGAAATTGCTGACATCCTTGGCCATGATGCCTCAGAACAAGCAATTGAGGCTTATCGGTACTTGAAGGATTTACTTGACCGAGCTGTGGCCAACAACGTGGCCTACTATGACTTGATTGAGGAGCTTCATTATTCCTTAGAAGATCTTCAGAGTCAGCACAATGAATCAACTGCTTTGTTGCACAAGGAATATGAGAATAGGTATCAACAGCTTTCCTCTGAGACAGGTCACAAAAAGATCATCGCTGGGTACGATGTTAGGGAGAGAACCCTAAAAGGTAAAGTTGAGGCCTGCAGACAGATCGCCGAGCTGTTGGAACATGAGAACAAAAATTTGCAGAAGAAGTTGGCACAATATGAGTCTGCAGCTTCATCCTCTACTGCCTTGGTACCGGTCACTGATGAAGGATTCTCATTCTTAGAGGTTGAAAACGCCAAATTAAGGCAAGAATTGGATACTCTGAGAAGGTCTGGTATCTGTGACACCCCGACTAATTAAACACCGGGTAGCTACTCCTTTATAAAATTAATTCAAAATGCCAAGTTGGCTCAGTTAATAGCATCACTGTCGAAAACGTTTTATTATTTCTAACCACCTAGTATTTAAAAAGTAAGTGCCAAATTTTATTAAATCTGATTAACATGCAACAAGAGTAATGAATAACTAAATAACACCATTCACCATACTGAAATAGAATGAATAACCATCACAATATGTAAATAAAACCTGGAGGAAAAACTCCTCAATACAAATCCCACAACTGATAAGTAAACTGAAATAAATAACTAAAACTGAATACTGAGCAATACATGCTAGAGTCTGAAAACTGAAATGTAAAAGAGGTCTCTAAAGAAATGGGCAACATGCCCTACAACTAATAGATAGTGACTCTGGAATCCAAAAGATGGAAGCGTCTATGAGCAAATCCCTGTAGCTCCCACAACCAGCTACAGCACGTCACCTGAATGAGAGTCCTATGCTTGGTATCCTTCTGGCTGGGCACCTAAAATGGTTTTACAAGAAAATATATTTGAAAGCAAATGGGTCAGAGCCCGAAAGTGTTATATTTTAAAAACCTGCAAGTGCTTTAAAAACATTTAAAACATTAAATGTAAAGTACATGTTAGGACGTGCACTCACATTATATTCTCACCTCTCGTCTAACTGTGCACTCCTAACGCAAGTACCCATCTATAACTACCCATACTACTAGCTAACTGACAACATAACTAGCTAGACTACCAAAGGTTCTACCCATTTACTCGGTTCTATATAACATAACAACTCTCGTAATTAAATAGAGGTTTAATGTGAACACAGTTACTAAATATGCCAATGATATAACTATCAGTTAACTCATTATATAACTCGAAACAATACCGTAATATTTTTACAACATTAACATGAGGATTTCCATTAATTTAATGTATATTATTCACCACATAAATATACGATACAAGCACCCCGCAATCTAAGCTGCAGTGCACACATACTCTGCTATCCATCCCGGTACATCACGTACATAAGGATCACATATTCCGAATCTCTCAGGAATAGTTCAGATAACACAAATCACAAATAGTGGAGGCGAACACAGTCACCATCACTTGGGTCACGCACATACCTACGCTCCCATGATCATGCAGACTTATTAATATCACAATAAGTCCTTCTATGACCTATGTTCATCAAGGTACCAGTCTATATCCCCCCCCGTAGGCACACAAGGATTAGAGGGTCCTAAGCGAACGAAACCTCCCGTGATAGCAAGTATGGTAGGTATGTCATACAAACAATCCATATACTAATACTAAGTAAACACACATCTTAGTAATACCGTATTTTAATCGTAGTACATATCGCATTCTTGTACTAACTAATTATCACAACTTATTTTATTCCGGTTCATAATTATACGCGCTATAATTCATCCTCACATCGTAGTAGTCACTCACGTCTCACCCAAATGATTCATTGAATATAACTCTCGTATATGATTTACTCATCCCAACAATCCCAAAAGTCCCAAATAAGTCACTATATCATCAAAGGGATGCTAACTCTACCCTTGAACCATCTTCCGGAACTCCAAAAGTCAAAACAGTCCAAAAAGGGTCAAACTGTCAACTCGTTAGAAGTCTCGTTCGAACGAGGCTTCGAACGAGTTTGGACTGTCAGGTCGTTAGAAGTCTCGTTCGAACGAGACTGTTCGAACGAGATCCCAGTTCGTTCGAACGAACTGACCATTCTAACGATATCTCGTTCGAACGAGATATCGAACGAAAACCCCCACTCGTTAATAACGACTGGTCAACTCGTTAGAAGCTCGTTCGAACGAGCTCGTTCGAACGACCTGGGGGTTGTTTCTAACGAGATGCCAGTTTCGGCCCAGAACTTCCCAAAAATCGTTTTTCACCATTTATAACACTTCTAATCTCTCCCAAAGTCCCTCCTAACAACGTTTTAGGGTCTATAATCAATACTAAACATATATAGTCACATCCTAACATGTTTCTAAGGGATCAATCCATCCAATTTTAATTTAATTTACACCTTTCTACACTTTTTCCAATTATCTCAAGAACATGAACCCTAACTACATATCATCATCAAATCCCAGAATTTAATTCGTTTTCTTTCCTTCTAATCACAATTATAATAAGGGAAATCATTTACCTATCATACTACATGCAATTCTCTTCACAATTTTTAAGTTCTAAACCTCAAACTACATGGGTTTTCATTATCTTCCAAGAACAGTTGAAATTTATCAATTTCTAACATGGAGGAAACATTCTACGAATTTAAATACGATTAAAACACTTGCCTTGGTTTGATTTCTGGTTTGGTGTAGGTTTGGTGAAGATTCTGCAGAGTTTCTTCTCTCCCAAGCTCTATCTCCAATGGTGGCTCAAGGTGGCTAGGGTTTTGATTTGGGGAAACTTAGAAAACCTAAATGACAACCTACGTAGCCTTCTAGGTTAATATGGGTTGGCTAATGGGCTTAATGGGTTAATAACCACATCAGATTTAATCTCTAATTTTCGTCACTTTTAATTACCCAAAAATACCAAATTACTAAAATACCATTTAAGTTATCGGTATGGTCTAAAATTACCCCGGGACCCAAACTATACCCCCGGCTAGTGTTTTCTGACTATCTCGACCCTTCCGGATGCGATGGCGCACTCAAAACGACCATACGGACTATAGATTTTAAATTCACTTTTAATATCAAAATATTATACCGTGACGCGGCGGTCCCACGCGTCTCAACAAAATTTCTAAAATGCCGTATATAAATCCCACGACAAATTTTATAATACCAAGTACATATATAATCATATATGCACATGATCAAATACCAATTCGCATCACATTAGTATTATTATTAACCCGGATTAATTTCCAATAAATACGCAATTTAATTAATTAATCCCAAAAATAAATATAGCCAAAAGTACGGGGTATTACAGTATCTCTACTACTGCTCGGGGACGAGGAAGAGGGTCTCGTGGGCGAGGAAGAGCTGTTCAAAATGTTGTCGAGGAGCAAAATTCTCCACCTGCTCGGAGTCGATCAAGAGTTCTCAGCCGTAATGTTGAAGAATCTCGTACTCTGTCAACATTGGAAACCCAAGCGTACCAAATGAACGCCAAAGATCGGGCTTTGTCTGAAATGTCCAAGAAAAACCTATCTTTGGAAGATCAACTTACTACGATGAAGTCTGCTTTGAATGATAAAGATGTTTTTGCCTGGAGCCTTCACGAGCAACTAGAGAGAATAACTTTCCAATTCCACAAACAACCTCGGGAGTTTTGGATGGCAGGATACAATGAAGCCCTTTGTCACTTGGATGCTAGTCTTGAAAATGCCCATAACGAAGGTTATAAACAAGGATGGTTGAACGCCCTGGGTGTGTTAAAGCTAGAGCAGGGCCATTTTTTATGGGATTATCATGCTCCTGGGCTACTAGATTTGCCTGTACCGCCTTATAAACTAGACATGGAATGGATCCCAGCTCGTCCCATTCCTTGTAGCTTAATTTCAAAATACCTTGGTGACTATAGTCTTCATTCTCAGATTGAATTATCTCGTCCCGAGCATCTCCTGGATACACCTTCTGTGATGAACGTCAGAATGCTCAGAGATGTTAATTTCATTAATTCTCCTCTTTGCCTGGAGGATCCTCTTGCTGGCGAGGAGCCTGTTTCAAAAGATAAAGGAAAGAGACAAATAGAATAGGTTTTTCAATGCAACAGTTAGCACATATATGTAGCTTGTAATTTATTTTGATTTTAATGAAATACTTTCATTTTCTGTTTGCAAATCTGTATTGCTATTGTTTTGTGTTTATCAAACATTTTTACATTTGTGCATATGTATATGTTAAAAAGATAACAATATGGCGCTGTTCATCAACCAACTTTACAAGTATCAATGTTGCTCAATCACTTAATAATAAAGTAACGAGTATAAAATGTTTAAAATGTTTCCAACCAACCAAGGTTGTTAAATTGTGTTTGTCGACCAACTATAGTTGATAGGTTTTTATCTCCAATCAGCCATACTTGGTAAAAAAAAATTATAAAATGTGTCCGACCAACCAAGGTTGATAATTTATCCTTGTCGACCAATTACAGTTTTGATCACCGACCAACTATACTTGGATCATTATGGAATTCTTGTATTTTCTGGAATGATTTTACCTTCCGACCAACATAAATTGGCATATTTTGTTTCTTAACCAGCCATTCTTACCAACCGGAGTAGGTCATGAGTTTGAACTATCGGGTTCTTTCGAACTATCTTGTCCACAAGCTCTTTTACCAACCGAAGTTGATCACGCAAGTTTACGCCTCCTAACCAAAGGAGTATAATTTGTTCTCGCTATTTTACCAACCGAAGTTGATCACGCTCGAACTATCAGGTTCTTTCGAACTATCTTGTCCACAAGCTCTTTTACCAACCGAAGTTGATCACGCAAGTTTACGCCTCCTAACCAAAGGAGTATAATTTGTTCTCGCTATTTTACCAACCGAAGTTGATCACGCTCGAACTATCAGGTTCTTTCGAACTATCTTGTCCACAAGCTCTTTTACCAACCGAAGTTGATCACGCAAGTGTACGCCTCCTAACCAAAGGAGTATAATTTGTTCTCGCCCTTTTACCAACCGGAGTTGGTCGTGGGTCTGAACTATCGTCTTCTTTTTGCTGTCGAGCAGCGTAGTGTACAACACTAGTATTCCCCGAAAAACTTTCAAACAAAGGAGAGAAAAAATGGTGAAAACATCATCGTTTTATTCATATTGATGGAACCGTTGTACATTTTACATCATTGATAATACTTGCGAAGGTGTTCAGCATTCTAAGCATTCTTGAATTCTTCTCCTTCTAGAGTTGTTATTCGGTAAGTTCCTGGTCGAACAACTTCTGTAACTCGGTAAGGTCCATGCCAGTTTGCCTCCAATTTATTGTGCTTCTGAATGACCTTCTTTAGCACATAATCTCCTTCCTTTAAATCGCATTTCCTCACCCTTTTGTTGTAGAAAAGAGTTGTTCGTTGTTGATAAGCAGCATTCCTAATGGCTGCCTCTTCTCTGACCTCCTCGAGCATATCCAAATCCAATCTTCTCATCAAGTCACTGATAGGAGAATTGAAATTCAGTACTCTATGCGTTGGAAGACCCAACTCGGCAGGTATTACAGCCTCACTTCCAAATGCCAGCATATATAGTGATTCTCCAGTCGCTGCTCGGGGAGTTGTTCGTTAAGCCCACAATACTGATTGTAGCTCATTAATCCAGTTAGCTTTAGCTTCATTTAGCCTTTTCTTCAAACCATTTAGCAATGTTCTGTTCGTCACTTCAGTCTGTCCATTGCTTTGAGGATGGCCTGGTGCTGAATGAACCTTCAAAATGTTCGACTGATGACAATAGGCAATAAATTCCTCATTATCAAATTGGGTTCCATGGTCTGTAATGAAAGCATGAGGGAGACCATATCGACAGATGATGTTCTTCCAGACGAACTGGTATACCTTCTCGTATGTCATATCAATAAGCGGCTCAGCTTCTACCCACTTAGTAAAATAGTCCACTGCAACGAGGTACTTAAATCTTCCTCGGGTGGTCGGCAGTGGTCCAACCAAATCAATTCCCCATATGGCAAATGGCCAAGGGGAAGTTATTAGTGTCAACAATGCTTGTGGAGTTCGTCGGATGGAGGAAAAACGTTGGCACTTGTCACATTTCTTAGCATAGGCTATACAATCAGCCCTCATCGTCGGCCAATAGTATCCTTGAGTCATTACCCTTTGTAAAAGTGTTCGACCTGCTACATGAGCTCCACAAGACCCTTCATGGATTTCTTCAATCAATTCTTACACCTCGGAGGGATGTACACATCTCTGCAAACCTGCCATAATTACCCGTCTATATAAAATACCATTAGTCAATACATACCGAGTAGCTTTATACTTCAATTTCTTGGCAGCGAGCTTATCCTCTGGCAATTCTCCCTCTTCAATATATACCCTGATGGGATCCATCCAAGATGGTCCTAAATCAAGGGTAATAACATTCATCGTCGGGTTTTCATCTATGCTTCGACTTTCCAGTACTTCAATTGGTTTTGTTCTTCGCAGCTCAGTACGAGTAGCTGATGCTAGTCGGGCCAGTGCGTCTGCTTGTGCATTTTTTATTCTGGGTATTCTGATCAACTGAATGGCCTCAAATTCTGCCAATAATTCCATCACCTTTGCATGATACTTGACCATTAGTTCTCCTTTAACAGCATATGTTCCCATCATCTGATTCACAATCAATTGAGAATCACTGAATACCATCACTTGTTGCGCTTCCATAATCTTTGATAAATTAAGACCTGCTATCATGGCCTCATACTCAGCCTCATTATTGGAGGCTTTGAATTGGAATCGCAAAGCATATTCCATGTCAATCTCGTCTGGGGTGTTCAAAACAATTCCTGCCCCGCAACCTGCTGTGCAAGATGAGCCATCTACATATAATCTCCATATGGGCAACCCGTCTTCAAATTTCTTATCTGACAGAGTTCCTCGGTGAAATATTTGTTGCTTCTTTTAATCCTCCCCTGACACTTTTTGCTCCTCATCGACCATCTCTTCTCGCTCTTTTACCAACCGGAGCTGGTCTGAGCTCGAAGTTGATGATCTTTCTACATCCATAAGCCCTTTTACCAACCGGAGTTGGTCTGGATTTATGTCTGTTGATCCTGTAACATCCACAGGATGGTTAGCGAGCAATTTTTGTTCCTCGGGGGTATCAGGATATGTAAACTCTGCTATAAAATCTGCTACAGCTTGCCCTTTCAGTGATGATCTGGGCTCATACACAATATCATATTCACCGAGCTCTATTGCCCAGTACATCAATCTCCCTGACTTTTCTGGCTTATGAAGGGCTTGCCTCAGTGGCATGTCGGTATAAACGACGATGGTATGTGCCTGGAAATATGGCCTCATTCTTCTACTTGCTTTAATTAATGCCAATGCCAATTTCTCTAGCTTTGGGTACCTGATTTCCGCACCTCGGAAAGCCTTACTTGTGTAATAGATTGGTTTCTGGACTCCATTCTCCAATCTGATCAATGCTGAACTGACTGCATTCTCTGATACTGCCAGATACAAGTACAACTTCTCTCCCGATATTGGCCTTGACAATAGTGGAGGTGTTCCCAGATATTTTTTCAAATCTTGAAAGGCTCTTTCACATTCATCATTCCACTCGAAAGCTTTTCGAAGTGTTTTGAAGAATGGTAAGCATCTATCTGTTGCTCGAGATACAAATCTGTTGAGCGCTGCAACTCGTCCTGTAAGACTCTGCACTTCTTTCTTTGTTGTTGGAGATCGTAACCCTAAAAGAGCTTTGATCTTATCTGGATTTGCTCCAATGCCTCGCTGGTTGACAATGTACCCGAGAAACATTCCTTCTCGTACTCCAAATGTGCACTTCGTCGGATTGAGCTTCATCTGGTATTTATCCAGTTGATCAAATGTCTGAGCTAAGTCAACTAGATGATCTGCAGCTTTCTTGCTTTTTGTCAGCATATCATCGACATAGACTTCCATGTTGCAACTAATTTATTCGGTGAAAACCTTGTTCATCAGCCGCTGGTATGTCGCTCCTGCATTTTTCAAACCAAAAGGCATAACATTATAGCAATAAGTTCCCCTAGGGGTAATAAAAGAAGTACTTTCACTGTCTTTAGGTTTCATTTTGATCTGGTTGTAGCCAGAGTAAGCATCCATGAAGCTGAGCAGCTCATGTCCCAAGGTAGCATCCACTAGTTGATCAATTCTGGGCAATGGAAAATGATCCTTTGGGCATGCCTTGTTAAGATCGGTGAAATCAACACACATTCTCCATTTATTGTTTTTCTTTTTTACCATCACCACGTTTGCTAACCAGTCTGGATACTTTACGTCTTCAATGAATTGGGCTTTCTGGAGCTTCTCGACCTCCTCTTGTATAGCCTGATTCTTCTCAGGGCTAAATACCCTTCTTCTCTGCTTTACAGGCTTGATCTCCTTATTCACATTGAGCTCATGACATAAGAAGTTTGGATCTATTCCTGGCATGTCTTCATGACTCCACGCATAAGTTTTCTTCCTGTTTCTCAAGAAAGTTATCAACTCCTGTTTTATTGAAGCATCCAACGTAGAACCTATCTGGGTTACTCGTTCAGGGTGCTCGTCGTCCAGAATAATATTTTCTGTAGATTCCACCACCTGTCCTTTTACAAGTTGGGATTCATCTCGAGGATCCAGTGCTTCAATTTCTGTACCTTCGTCCACCTGGTAGGTAATAGTCTTTTTTCTTGAATCTTCAAGTTCCTCTTGCTCGGCAGACGAATAATAGCATTCCCGAGCTACTTTCTGATCACCTTTCACAACTCCTACTCTAAAATTTGTTGGGAATTTTAAGCACTGATGCACTGTAGATGGAACTGCTTTGAACTTCTTCAAACCAACTCTTCCCATGATGATGTTGTAGGCTGACTGCATATTCTTATCCATCACAAAGAAGCGTATTCTTTCTGTTCGACAAGTAGGCCAAGTTCCAATGAATATATCCAACTTGATCGTCCCAAGTGGAAAAACTTTCTCGCCAGCAAAACCCAGGAGGGGTCTATGATAAGGTTCCAATTGAGATAATTTCAGATTCAAGTTATCTGTTGATGTAAAAAACTAGATTGCTCTAATTATTCAATCACAGATAAATAAATAAGACAAAGATTTTTAAAGTGGTTCGGCTAGGAATAAAGCCTACGTCCACTGTCATGTTATTGCTGAGTGTTTGCAGGATTCTTGATTACAAGTTCTCTCAAGAAATTCCGGTCCCCTTGAATGGGTTTGATACAAGGTATTTATAGCCTTGAGGCTGTACATGAAAGGTTCAATACATTAAATGATATACATATGAAAGGGTAATACATTTAATGCAGTGTGTGCGTCAAGAATATAAGCATTCAATGAATATCTGAACTGTTGATTATCTGGCAATTAATGGTACGACCGAGGTGCAGCTCGGACCGCCATAGTTGTTCGTTGATCAGGAGTTCCTCGGAGAACTAGAGTACCTCGATGCACCAGAGTACCTCGGTGCGATAGAGTTCCTCGGTGTGCTAGAGTTCCTCGGTGTATTCTCGTTGCTCGGAAAGAAACATGGTTGGTCGGGAAATGAACTTCCTCGCTGCTATTGTGCCACGTAGATTGACACGTGTCTTCGTATTATTCGTCCACATCAGCATATTAATTTTGGTATTAACAGAAGCCCCCAATGTTTCATATTTCGAACTTTGAGGAGTATGGAACATTCTTTCTCGGTATAGGGCAATATTAAATGACTTTTCCTGGGTTTCAGGAACATTGTGTTCAAATTTCCTTCCCATTTCGCAGCTTCCGCCTTTTTTTTGAATTTTTTATAAGCGCTTCGATCTCCGTGCAGTTTTTGTCCTTTTAGCCGCCGGAAGTTCAGTAGTTTCTTTTTGGTAATCATTTCTTTCGCTGCTTCCCAATGCAAAGTATTTAAACTTCTTAGGTAATCATACCGTCTTCTACGTTTTCCAATTTTCTGCCTTCAAGCTTTCTATCTTCTCCTTCTCTTTTGTGCGTTCATCCTTGTTTTCGTTCGTTGTCAACATTCGTCCTTCCTTCCTGTAAGATCTTTTTCCTTTCTTCTTTTTTATTCAGTATGGTTTATATTGTGGAGTCTGTTGAAAAATTTCGTTCTGATTTTTCCATTCCTTCGTGGGTAACCCTAGAGGTTCTTTCTGAGCCTTTAGATTACTTCCGATTACCTGAGGGACATTGGTTCCCCAGTCTTTTTATCGCTGAATGTGGTTTTTCCTTTCCACCAAATCCATTGTGTCTTGAGTTTTGTCAGTATTTCGATCTTGTCCCTGCAAAAATAGCCCCCAATTCATGGAGAATAATTAATGGGGTACACAAATTAAATCTAACTCATGGGACTCGTATTGGGATCCCTGAGATTATGTATTGCTATAAATGGGCCACTCTAGATAATATTTATTACTTAAAAACTAGGTTTATAAATAGAGCCCTTGTAGTTAACCTCCCTGACTCAAATAGAGATTATTTTGAACATGGGTTGGTTATAAAAAATTGGCAATATTTCCCTTTAGCTGGAAATGAAGTATACAACGGTCCCAGATGTCCCCCATATGGCAATGGGATAGGTTTATTTTTCATTTTATTTTACTTATGAAATTATGCTTTCATCATGTTTGACAAAATGCATGACTGATATCTCATTATGTATTTATTTGCAGTTGATAGCAAAAGAATAACTCCAAAAGAATCAGAGGTTAATATCAAACATCTGAAACTTATCTGGGGTTTGCACAAGAGTATTGCAGACGAACACAACAGGTCTGCCTCATATCTGCTACAGTATAAGAGTTACACAACTTCTTATACTGCTCGTCCTGTTGAACCAGCTTCAACTCCAGAAGGTTCATCTTCAGATTCTCATCTTCCTTTAAGTCAAAGGATGGGTAAGAAAAGAGCTCCTCCTGCTCTCTTTGATGATGTTACTTCTGCTGCTGGGGCCAAGAAAAGTAAAACTGACGCCCCACAGGGGACTAAAAAAGTGGATGTTGGGTCTTCTAAAGCTGCTGAGAAGCCCCCAGTGGTTCCGAGCAAGAAAACTGCTCCTGTAGATGTAATTACAATCTCTCCGACCAAGACCTCTTTGGTTGAAGGCTCTGATCGCCCGTTGAAGAGATTGAGGAAATCATCCTCAGTTACTCCGGCTAAAACTGCCTCCTCCCTACCTGCTGGTGGTACTGATGTTCCAAACATCACTCTTCCAAGTTCTGCAATGAGCTCGGTCGTACCCGAGGTCCATGGAATTGATGAGAGAATTCCTAGGGATATGCTGACATCCTTAGTTGCTCGTCACCTTGCTTCAGTAAATTTCTTATACTTCTGATTTTTCTTTCTTTCTCTGAAAGTTTGCATTTTGTATTGACTTTGCTATTTTTCTCATCTTTCAGTTGGTGAACTGTTTTAATAATATCGTGAAGAAGGATGAAACTATTAAAGCTTCAAGCTCCTCGTCAGGCGTAGAGGATGCTCTGTTGGGTTTGACCCAGTCTTTAAAGGAATCTCGTCAACAGTATGTTGACGAAAAAACTGTTTGGGAGAAGAAATTAGCTGTGGCTGAAGCTGAGAAGGTGAAAATGGCTGAAACCTCCAAGAATTTGGAGGAGAAAGTAAAGGGTTTAGAGGTTAAACATCAGGAATATGATGGCCAGCTGAAAAAGGCAAATGAAGAGTTATTTACCCTGCGAGATATCAAGGTTAAAAAAGAGGAATTGGAGGTGAAACTCTCCTCGGAGAAGTTGAGGAGAAAGGTCGGAATCAAGAAACATTTCAGTGTTGGTTGGGAGAAAGGATGGGAGAGAGGGATAGCTGAAATGACATCCCAAGTCCAATATGGGAAGTTGAAATACTTCCACGATGGCTGGGTAGCTGCTCTGCAAGAGCTAAAGGTCCAAGACGATTCTGAGCTATTCCAACAACATCTCCCTGGTCCTCCTCCACCAATTGTGGAAGAAGAAGAAGACGAGCCTGCCTCAGATGAGTCTTCTATGGCTATGGGTGACCCAGTCTCTGCTTCTCAACCCTCTGTAGTCGATGATGTTTCCTCTATGCCTCCTCCTGCCGAGAAGATTCCTGCTTATCAACCCGTTGACACCACCGAGCAACCGAGCTCCTCATCCCAGCCTCCCGAGAAAGTCTTGGCGGACAAGGAAAAGGTGTGAAGTTGTTCGGTATCATTTCTTTTTTCAATTCTTGTAATCGAACAATGTAACCTTTTGATGATCTAATAAAATACATCTTTGCTCATCTCTGTTGTTGATGATTTATATTTGTTGATTGTTGTCTTTTTCTCGTCCTTAGTTTGTTGCTAGAATGGAATTGATCTCTTCACATGATACCGAGCTGATGCAGCAATGTCACCAATACTATAAGGCTGGTCATACATTACTTAGTACATCAGAAATTGCTGATATTCTTGGCCATGGTGCCTCAGAGCAGGCAATTGAAGCTTATCAGTACTTGAAAGCTTTACTCGACCGAGTAGTGGCCAACAATGTCGCTTACTATGACTTGATTGAAGAGCTTCATGGTTCCATAGAGGATCTTCAAAATCAACACAACGAATCAATGGCTTCGTTGCATAAGGATTATCAAAATAGATACCAGCAGCTCTCTTCAGAAACAGGCCATAAGAAGATCATTGCTGGGTACGATATTAGGGAGAGAACCCTAAAAGGTGAAGTTGAAGCTTGTAGGCAGATTGCAGAGATCCTGGAACAAGAAAATAATAATCTGCAAAAAAAGTTGGCTCAATATGAATCTGCTGCCTCATCTTCCACTGCATTAGTACCAGTTACTGATGAAGGTTTCTCGTTCTTAGAAGTCAAAAACGCCAAGTTAAGGCAAGAACTGGATGACTTAAGAAGATCTGCTGTTTCTGGAACTGCTCGGGGACGAGGAAGAGGTTCTCGGGGGCGAGGAAGAACTGTCGAGGAGCAAAGTTCTCCAGTTGCTTCTCGGAGCCGAAAGAGTTCTCAGTCGCAATGTTGAAGAGGCTCGTACCCAATCTTCTTTGGAAACTCAAGCATTCCAGTTAAACGTCAAAGATCGGGCCCTATCAGAAATGTCCAAGAAGAATCTATCCTTGGAAGATCAACTTACAGCGACGAAATCTGCTCTGCATAATAAGGATCTTTTTGCCAAAAGCCTTCATGAACAATTGGATAGATTAAACTTCCAATTCCATAAACAGCCAAGGGAATTCTGGATGGCAGGATACAATGAAGCCCTTGTTCACCTGGATGCTCGTATTGAACATGCCAACAATGAGGGTTACAAGCAAGGATGGTTGAACGCACTGGGTGTGTTAAAATTGGAGCAAGGGCATTATTTATGGGATTATCATGCTCCATCATTGTTAGACTTACCTGTATCACCTTTCAAATTGGACATGGCATGGATCCCAGCTCGTTTCATTCCTCGTAGCTTGATTTCAAAGTACCTTAGTGATTACAGCCTTCATTCTCAGGTTGAATTGTCTCGTCCTGAGCATCTCTTGGATACACCTTCTGTGATGAATGTTAGAATTCTTAGGGATGTTAATTTCATTAATTCTCCTCTTTGCCTAGAGGATCCTTCTGCTGACGAGGAGCATGTTTCAAAAAATAAAGGAAAGAAACCAATAGAATAGGTTTTCAATGTAACAGTTAGTACATTTATGTAACTTGTAATTTATTCTAGATTTTTAATGAAAAGACTTTCATTTTCTGTTTGCCAATTTTGCTATTGTCTTGTGTTTATCAAACACTTTCATATGTATCTATGTATTTGTTAAAAAGATAACAATATCGCGCTGTTCATCAACCAACTTAATAATAAAAATTTACAACTATCAAGGTTGATCAATCACTTAATAATAATAAAGTAATGAATATAAATTGTTCAAACTGTTTCCAACCAACCAAGGTGGGTAAATAATGTTTGTCGACCAACTACAGTTGATGGGTTTTTATCCCCGACCAGCTATACTTGGTTCAATTTCGAATATAAAAATGCGTCCGACCAACTAAGATCAATAATTTGTCCTCGTCGACCAACTACAGCTATTGGTTTTTTATCCCCGACCAACTATACTTGGTGTATTTTTGAATATTTTGTTCTTCAAAGAACTCTTTGTAATAATATTACCTCCCGACCAATCATAAGTTGTAATATGAGAGTATATTTTTATCTTACCAACCGTAATTGATCATGCTGGTGTACACCTTTTAACCAAAGGAATATTTTTTGGCTCCTTGGAGCTTTTGGCTACTTATAGCTGTCCTCCTAACCAAAGGAGGTTGGCTCCTTAGAGCACTTTTTGGCTCCTTAGAGCTGTCCTCCTAACCAAAGGAGGTTGGCTCCTTAGAGCACTTTTGGCTACTTATAGCACTTTTTGGCTCCTTAGAACACTTTTTTGGCTCCTTAGAGCTGTCCTCCTAACCAAAGGAGGTTGGCTCCTTAGAGCACTTTTGGCTACTTATAGCACTTTTTGGCTCCTTAGAGCACTTTTTTGGCTCCTTAGAGCTGTCCTCCTAACCAAAGGAGGTTGGCTCCTTAGAGCACTTTTTTGTGTAGTGTATTACACTAGTATTCCCGAAAAACTTTCAACCAGAAAGAAAATGGCGAAACATCCTTGCTTTATTCATAATGAAAGAAATGCTTTACATTTGACATTACTGATAATACTTGCGTAGGTGTTCAGCATTCCACGCATTCTTAAATTCTTCTCCCTTTAGAGTTGCTATTCTGTAAGTTCCTGGACGAACAACTTCTGTAACCCGGTAAGGTCCATGCCAGTTTGCTTCTAATTTATTGTGCTTCTGAATGACTTTCTTCAGTACATAATCTCCTTATTTTAGATCGCATTTCTTCACCCTTTTGTTGTAAAACAAAGTTGTTCGTTGTTGATAAGCGGCATTCCTAATAGCTGCCTCTTCTCTAACCTCCTCGAGCATATTCAAATCCAATCTTCTCATCAAATCACTGATCGGAGAGTTGAAATTCAACACCCTGTGTGTCGGTAGGCCCAACTCGGCAGGTATTACAGCCTCACTTCCAAATGCCAGCATGTATGGTGATTCTCCAGTTGCTGCTCGGGGAGTTGTTCGGTAAGCCCACAAAACTGACTGTAGCTCATTAATCCAATTTGCTTTGGCCTCACTTAGCCTCTTCTTCAATCCATTTAATAATGTTCTATTCGTCACCTTAGTCTGTCCATTGCTTTGGGGAAGGCCTGGTGCTGAATGAAACTTCAAAATGTTCGACTGATGACAGTAGGCAGCAAATTCTTCATTATCGAATTGTGTTCCATGGTCTGTGATAAAAGCATGTGGGAGACCATATCGACAAATGATATTCTTCCAAATGAACTGATATACCTTCTCGTACGTCATATCAATTAGTGGTTCAGCCTCTACCCACTTAGTAAAATAATCCACTGCAACGACGAGGTACTTGAATCTTCCTCAGGTGGTCGGTAGTGGTCCAACCAAATCAATTCCCCGCATGGCAAATGGCCAAGGGGAAGTTATTGGTGTTAGCAATGCTTGTGGCGTTCGTCGGATGGAGGAAAAACGTTGGCACTTGTCGCACTTCTTAGCATATGCTATACAATCAGCCCTCATCGTCGGCCAGTAATATCCTTGTGTCATCACCCTTTGCAGAAGAGTCCGACCTGCTACATGAGCTCCACATGATCCTTCATGAATTTCTTCAATCAAATTTTTTACTTCTGATGGATGCACACATCTCTGCAAACCTGCCATAATTCCTCGTCTATACAAAACACCATTAGTTAGTACATACCGAGCAGCTTTATACTTCAGCTTTTTGGCAGTGAGCTTATCCTCCGGTAGCACTCCTTCTTCAATGTATGCCCTGATAGAATCCATCCAAGATGGTCCTAAATCAAGGGTAATAATTTTCACCATCAGGTCTTCTTCTATGCTCCGACTTTCCAGTACTTCAATTGGTATTGTCCTTCGCATCTCGGTGCGCGTAGCTGATGCTAATCGGGCCAATGCATCTGCTCTAGCATTCTCCATCCTTGGTATTCTCACCAATTGAATGGCCTCAAAGTCATTTAATAATTCCATCACCTTTGCATGGTACTTCATCATTAATTCCCCTTTAACTGCATATATTCCCATCATTTGATTCACAATTAATTGAGAATCACTGTAAACAATTACTTGCCGTGCTTCCATAACTTTCACCAAATGAAAACCTGCTATCATAGCCTCATATTCAGCCTCATTATTGGAAGCTTTGAATTGGAATCTCAAGGCATACTCCATGTCAATATCATCTGGGGTGTTTAAAACAATCCCTGCTCCACAACTAGCTGTGCAAGATGATCCATCTACATATAATCTCCATGTAGGTAACTCGTCTTCAAATTTCTTATCTGTTAGAGTTCCTTGGTAAAATATCATCTGTTTTCTTTCATCATCCCCGGGTATCCTTCGTTCCTCGTCGGTCATTTGTTCGCGCCCTTTTACCAACCGGAGTTGGTCTGGGTTTGAATATGATGATATTTCTACATCCACAAGTCCTTTTACCAACCTTGGTTGGTCTGGATCTGTGCCTGTTGATCCTGTATCGTCCACAGGTAGGTCAGCAAGTACCTTTTGTTCCTCGGGGGTATCAGGGTATGTGAATTCCGCTATAAAATCTGCTACAGCTTGCCCCTTTAATGATGATCTGGGTTCGTACACAATATCATATTCACCGAGTTCTATTGCCCAATACATCAATCTTCCTGACTTTTCTGGCTTGTGAAGGGCTTGTCTTAATGGAATGTCGGTATACACTATGATGGTATGGGCCTGGAAGTATGGCCTCATTCTTCTACTTGCTTCAATTAATGCCAGTGCCAATTTTTCTAACTTTGGGTATCTGATTTATGCACCTCGGAAGGCCTTACTTGTGTAATAAATTGGCTTCTGGACTCCATTCTCCAATCTGATCAGCGCTGAGCTAATTGCATTTTCTGATACTGCCAAATACAAATACAGCTTCTCTCCAGTTATTGGCCTAGACAACAACAGTGGGGCTCCCAAATACTTCTTCAAATCTTGAAAGGCCTTCTCACATTCATCAGTCCACTTAAAACTTTTTCGCAGTGTTTTGAAGAACGGGAGGCATTTATCAGTTGCTCGAGATACAAATCTGTTGAGAGCTGCAACTCGTCCGGTAAGACTCTGTACTTCTTTCCTCGTCGTTGGGGATCGCAGCCCTAAAAGAGCTTTGATCTTTTCTGGATTTGCCTTAATACCTCGTTGATTGACGATGTATCCGAGGAACATTCCTTCTCGTACTCCAAAGGTACACTTTGTCGGGTTGAGCTTCATTTGGTATTTGTCCAGTTGATCAAAGGTTTGGCCTAAGTCAACTAGATGATCAGTAGCTCTCTTTCTTTTGGTGAGCATGTCGTCGACATAGACTTCCATATTGCAACTGATTTGTTCGGCAAAAACCTTGTTCATCAGCAGCTGATATGTTGCACCTGCATTTTTTAAACCAAAAGGCATAACATTATAACAATAAGTTCCCCTTGGGGTAATAAAAGAAGTACTTTCTCTGTCTTCTGGCTTCATTTTGATCTGATTGTAGCCAGAATAAGCGTCCATAAAGCTGAGTAACTCATGTCCCGAGGTAGCATCCACTAATTGATCAATTATGGGCAACGGAAAATGATCTTTTGGGCACGCCTTGTTGAGATCAGTGAAATCAACACACATTCTCCATTTGTTGTTCTTCTTCTTTACCATCACCACATTGGCCAACCAATCTGGATATTTCACATCTTCAATGAATTGGGCTTTCTGGAGTTTATCGACCTCCTCTTGTATAGCCTGGTTCTTCTCGGGGCTAAACACTCTTCTTCTCTGCTTCACAGGTTTGATCTCCTTATTCACATTGAGCTCATGACATAAGAAGTTTGGATCTATACCTGGCATGTCTTCATGACTCCAAGCAAAAGTATTCTTCCTGTTTCTCAAGAAAGTTATCAAATCCTATTTTATTGAAACATCCAACGACGATCCTATCTGAGTTACTCGTTCAGGATGCTCGTCGTCCAGGATAACAATTTCTGTAGATTCCACCACCTGCCCTTTTACGAGTTGAGATTCATCCCTAGGGTCAAGAGTTTCAATTTCTGTACCTTCCTCCACTTGGTAAGTAGTAGTCTTTTTTCTTGACTCTTCAAGTTCCTCTTGCTCGGCAGACGAATAATAGCATTCCCGAGCTACTTTTTTATCACCTTTCATAATTCCAACTCTAAAATTCGTTGGGAATTTCAAACACTGATGTACTGTAGATGGAACTTCCTCGAACTTCTTCAATCCAACTCTTCCCATGATGATGTTGTAGGCTGACTGCACATTCTTATCCATCACAAAGAAGCGTATTCTTTCGGTTCGACAAGCAGGACAAGTTCCAATGAGTATATCCAACTTGATCGTCCCAAGTGGAAAAACTTTCTCGCCAGCAAAACCCAGAAGGGGTCTGTGATAAGGTTACAATTGAGATAATTTTAAATTTAAGCTATCAAAGCATGAATAGTACATGATGTCTGCCGAACTACCATTGTCTACTAACACCCTTGAAATGACCACATCTTTCATCCTCATTTTGATCACCAAAGGATCATCATGAGGGTAAAGAAGACCTGCCAGGTCATTTTTTGAAAAACCAATCACTAGCTTCTCTTTATTTACCTTCCTCGGACGATCATCCTCGGCCAGGTTTATTCGCTGAATGTATGAACAAGCTTGAGCCTCTCCGAGGTAAGCTTTTCTTTCTGCAGTAAGATCTCCTCCTCCTGCATCTCCTCCTGTAATAACATTACAATCAAATGACCCAAAACGTATGGAAAATACTTCTCATTCAGGCTTCTTGGGAAGATCAGGGTCATCATCTAGATCATCTTCATGGTCCCTCTTCTTTTTCTCCTCTGCACGACGAGGAGATCTAGATCTCTCTCTAGTTCTGTCATCATTCTTCCTTTCACCTCGGCGATCTACATACTTTGACAACTTTCCTCTTCGGATGAGTGTTTCAATCTCGTTCTGAAGGGCTATGCAATTTTTTGTCATATGGCCATGATCTTTGTGAAACTCGTAATATTTGGCCTTATTCCTCAGATCGGGATTTGTCTTCAGTTTCTCTGGCCACTTGATTTCCTCGCTATTCCTGATTTCTTCCAAAACATGATTAATACCCATTTTCAATGGAGTATAATTATCATACTTCTTTAGGACTTCCAAGGCCATCCTGTTATTCCTGGAATGCTTGTCACCACCATTACCTTTCTGATCTTTTTTCTTAGACTTGTCAACCTCCACCTTGATTTCTTTATCCATATTCTTCTTCGCAGCCATAGCCTCCTCGGCATTCATGATTTTGGCCGCTTTAGCCATTAACTCCGACATAGTTTTAGGTGGATCTTTGGCCAAAGTATAGTACAGCTTATTAGGCAGCAAACCACTCATCAAAGCAGTGATCGCTGTCTTTTCTTCATAATCTACGACTTCCAACTTCTCGTTATTAAAACGAGTTATGTAATCTCTAGTACTTTCACCTGATTTTTGTCTAACACTTAACAAGTGTGCTACTCATTTTACCGGCTTCACCCCAAAGCAAAAATTGCCAATGAACAACTCGGCTAATTGAATAAAAGTTGAAATCTTACCCCGAGGAAGATTGTTATACCATATCTGTGCAGATCCGGTAAGAGTTCCCGAGAATGCCCTACACCTCATCTCGTCGGGTACGGCATAGATGTCAGCAGCCGCTTGGTATTGTTCTATATGAAGTACAGGATCTGTCTTTCCGTCGTACTTAGGGGTCACTACTGGTGCTTTGAATTTCGATGGTGTAGGAAAATCCACAATGGCTTGCACAAAGGGTGTCCCTTGAACAAAAGTTCTCTGTAAGGGATTCCTCACCTTAGCCATTTCTCCCAATCTATCCTCTAACCGTTGAATAGAACCTTTCCATGCTTCATTTCCTTCCTCAGGCCGCTTAGTCTGAGCAATTGATTGCCCTGACGTAGCTTCCTGAGATTTATCTCGACGAGTAACTGGTCGTGATTGTGCTGATCCTTCTCTCAAACCTGATGGTGGCCGAAAACTTCTTGATGGAGCTCTAGGTGGACTCATATTCCTCCTTGGTCCTAATCGACTGAAAGGAGACGCCCTGCTTAATCTTTCCAAAGCGCTGGTTCTCTACGGAGAGAGAGATATAGGTTGATTTGTATCCGTAGCCCGTATCGATGAAGTTCGCCCAGGTTGATAAGAATAATCATTAGACTCTTCATTGCGATATGACACAGTACGTCTGGATCGTGATTTCCCATGATCACTCCGTTGTCCTGAGTAGGTAGGTGCACCGCCTTGAAGAGTTTGAATGAGTTGCCTCATAGATTCTTGCATGGCGGTTTGTCCTTGAGCCAGATTTGTCATGATTCCAGCCAGATCTGAAGTTGCAGATGGATTTGGAGGATTTCCAGCATTTCCAGCATTTCGATTACTGGATTCTGGATTATCTGCCATTGATAACAAATGATTTTTACGAAAAACGATAGTAACAGTCGTTTCCCACAGACGGCGCCAATCTGTTGATGTAAAAAACTAGATTGCTCTAATTATTCAATCACAGATAAATAAATAAGACAAAGATTTTTAAAGTGGTTCGGCTAGGAATAAAGCCTACGTCCACTGTTATGTTATTGCTGAGTGTTTGCAGGATTCTTGATTACAAGTTCTCTCAAGAAATTCCGGTCCCCTTGAATGGGTTTGATACAAGGTATTTATAGCCTTGAGGCTGTACATGAAAGGTTCAATACATTAAATGATATACATATGAAAGGGTAATACATTTAATGCAGCGTGTGCGTCAAGAATATAAGCATTCAATGAATATCTGAACTGTTAATTATCTGGCAATTAATGGTACGACCGAGGTGCAGCTCGGACCGCCATAGTTATTCGTTGATCAGGAGTTCCTCGGAGAACCAGAGTACCTCGATGCACCAGAGTACCCCGGTGCGATAGAGTTCCTCGGTGTGCTAGAGTTCCTCGGTGTATTCTCGTTGCTCGGAAAGAAACATGGTTAGTCGGGAAATGAACTTCCTCGCTGCTATTGTGCCACGTAGATTGACACGTGTCTTCGTATTATTCGTCCACATCAGCATATTAATTTTGGTATCAACACTATCAAAGCATGAATAGTACATGATGTCTGCCGAGCTTCCATTATCTACCAACCCCCTTGAAATCACTACTTCCTTCATCCTCATTTTGATCACCAGAGGATCGTCGTGAGGATAAAGAACACCTGCCAGATCGTTTTTTGAAAAGCCAATGACCAGCTTCTCTTTGTTTACCTTCCTCGGACGATCGTCCTCGGCCAGATTTATTCGCTGAATATATGAACAAGCTTGAGCCTCTCCGAGGTAAGCTTTTCTTTCTGCAGTATGGTCTCCTCCTCCTGCATCTCCTTCTATAATAACATTACAATCAAATGATCCAAAACGTATGGAAAATACCTCTCGTTCTGGCTGCCTTGGTTTCTTGGGACGATCGGGGTCATCCTCTGGATCATCTTCATGGTTTCTCTTCTATTTCTCCTCTGCTCGACGAGGAGATCTAGACCTCTCTCTAGCTCGGTCATTATTTTTTCTTTCACCTCCCCGATCAACATATTTTGATAGATTTCCTCTTCGGATGAGTGTTTCAATCTCGTTCTGAAGAGCTATGCAATTTTTGGTCATGTGACCATGATCTTTATGAAACTCGCAATATTTATCCTTACTCCTCGAATCAGGGTCTGACCTCAGTTTCTTTGGCCATTTTACCTCCTCGTTGTTCTTGATTTCTTCCAAGACATGATGAATACCCATTTTCAAAGGAGTATAATTGTCATATTTCTTCAAGACTTCCCATGATGATTTATTATTTCTGGAGCGTTTATCACTGCCATTGCCCTTATGCTCTTTATTCTTAGACTTGTCGGCTTCCACCTTGGTGTCTTTATCTATATTCTTCTTTGCAGCCATAACTTCCTCGGCATTCATGATTTTGGCCGCTTTTGCCATCAGTTCTGACATAGTTTTAGGTGGATCTTTCGCCAAAGTATAATACAACTTATTAAGCAACAACCCACTCATCAAAGCGGTGATTGCTGTCTTCTCTTCGTAATCTATGACCTCCAGCTTCTCGTTATTGAAACGAGTTATGTAATCTCTAGTACTCCCACCAGATTTTTGTCTAACACTTAACAAATGTGCTACTCGTTTTACTGGTTTTGCTCCAAAACAGAAATTGCCGATGAACAACTCAGCCAACTGAAAGAAAGTTGAAATCTTACCCCGAGGAATATTGTTGTACCAAATATGGGCAGCTCCAGTACGAGTTCCAGAGAATGCTCTACATCTCATCTCGTCGGGGACAGCATAGATATCGGCGGCAGCTTGATATTGCTCTATGTGTAGAACAGGATTTGTCTTTCCATCATATTTGGGGGTCACCACAGGTGCTTTAAACTTTGACGGGGTAGGAAAACCCACAATGGCCTGGACAAAAGGTGTCCCTTGAACAAAAGTTCATTGTAAGGGATTCTTCGCCCTAGCCCTTTCTCCCAATCTATCCTCCAAGTGTTGAAGGGATCCTTTCCACGCTTCATTTCCTTCCTCGGGCCTATTGGTTCGAGCAATAGATCGTTCTGAAGTAGCCTCCTGAGATTTATCTTGACGAGCAACTAGTTGTGATTGTGCTGATCCTTCTCTTAGATCTGATGGTCGTCAAAAACTCCTCGACATGGTCTTAGGTGGACTCCTATTCCTCCTAGGGCTAATCGACTGAACGGAGACACCCTACTCAATCTTTCTAAGGCGCTGGGTCTTTCTGGAGAGAGGGTGATACGTTGATCAGTATCTGTAGCCCTTATTGACGAAGTTCGCCCAAGTTGATAAGAGAAATCATCAGAATCCTCATTACGATATGACTCAGTACGCCTGGATGGTGAAGAAAGTAAATAAGTTTGCCGCTGGCCACTTTGCCGTCCTGAACGTGCAGGTGTACTGCCATGAAGGGTTTGTATGAGTTGCCTCATTGTTTCTTTCATGGCGGTTTGTCCTTGAGCCAGATTCGTCATAATCCCGGCTAGATCTGGAGGTGCAGAGGGATTCGGAGGATTTCCAGTATTTCCAGCGTTTCGATTGCTAGATTCTGGATTATCCGCCATTGATGATGAATGATTTTTTGGTGAAAAATGATAGTAACAATCGATTTCCCACAGACGGCGCCAATCTGTTAATGTAAAAAATTAGATCGCTCTAATTATTCAATCAAAGATAAATAAATGAGACAAAATATTTTTAAAGTGGTTTGGCTAGGAATAAAGCCTACGTCCACTGTTATGTTATTGTTGAGTGTTTGTGGAATTCTTGATTACAAGTTCTCTCAAGAAATCCCCCCCCCCCTGAATGACGGTGATACAAGGTATTTATAGCCCTTAGGCTGTACATGAAAGGGTTGATATATTAAATGATATACATATGAAATGGTAATACATTTAATGCAGTGTGTGCGTCAAGATGATAAACATTCAATGAATAATTGAACTGTTGATTATCTGGCAATTAATGCTACGGCCGAGATGCAGTTCGGACCGCCTTAGTTGCTCGTTGCTCAGGAGTTCCTCGGAGCGCTAGAGTACCTCGGAGCGCTGAAATTCCTCGGTGTATCCTCGTTGCTCGGAGAGAACATGAGTTGGTCGGGGAAATGAACTTCCTCGTTACTATTGTGCCAAGTAGATTGACACGTGTCTTCATATTATTCGTCCATATTAGCATATTAATTTTGGTATCAATAATGACCGCCTCCAAATTCGTATGTTAAACTAAATTAGTGAGCGAATCTAACTCGAATAACTAGGTTATGTGAATACACCTAGTGGGATAGCACTTGGGAAAATTTATATTTTTGTGAGTATTTTTACTTGGTCAAAAGTTTGTATTAAATGTTATTTTAGTATTTTGTGAATACTGGAAAATTATTAGATATATAATTAGGTAGATAATTTTATATGGGATAATTAATACATAGTGAAAAATGTGTTATGTGCATAACGGGTGTGAATGCTATATGAAATTAAAACGGGTAATGATTTAATTAAGTTTGATGTTTATAATAACTTAAAAAAATCATGAATTAAGGCATACTCATTTAGTGTAGGAAAATTTCAAGGGTTAAAATAAGTATTGGGTCAAGAGCGCAGGACCTAGTAAATTAAATGGAAGCGTTAGTAGTGCACCTTAGAGGAGGGGTGAGGAAGTCCTCAAGAGAGTGCGGCACTAACTAAAATATGAAGAGCATGCATATTTATTTATTACTGCAAGTTAATCATTTGTTAAATGTTTTTGGGTACTAACCCTTGCTATAAAAAAAAATTAAAAAAAACTTTTAGGTGTCCAACCACAAGGGCGCCAAGCTTGACTCTATTCCAGGTATCCTTTGCTGCAGCACAAGTGGATGTTGCAAGGTTTTGATAGACGCCTCCTTCTTTCGTTCGTGTACGAATTTTCTAGCAGTTATCTGAGCATGTCGCTCACAGTTCATGTATTAAACTTGTTAAAATTTTTCTTCTTATCTTTACTTGTATTGGCTATTTGGACCGATGGTTTATTCGGTTAAGTAATTTAATTGTGGATGGTTATTTTAGTTAATTATGATTGTGTATTATTTTATGTTCCGCATGAGTTTTAATTAATTTAAAGATATAAAAATTGGAACGAGTCTACTTTTCTCACTTAGGTGATTAGTAATTAAAAAGACGACAGTGATGCTAAGAATGGACCAACTGAGAAATATTTTCTAACATGATTTAGGACTGATCACCCGGGATTAATTAGGCGGGGTGTCACATTTTTCAAAGACTCAAAACTCTTGTCAATTTAACTTTTAGAACATTCATAAAGAAGAAGTTATTTCTTCACTTTTTTAAGTTCAATAGTCAAATCACTTTTTCCTTGTTCCAAAACTTTGAGTTTTTCGAAATCAAAACTTCTTGAACTTGTCAATATTCTCAAATTAGAACTTTGTAACCTTCAATATTGGCTATCTTATTTCATTTCACAAGTCAACTCTAATAACTTACACTTCTCTTTTTCAGTCATTTTTAACTTTTCTTTTGTAAAATGACTAGTCATTTCAAACTATTTCTATAATCTTCTTTTTCTTGTTCATGAAGTTTGAATTTATTAACCAATTTAACATTTCAATATTTGATTTTGAAAATTTGTGTATTCAACTCTTCATTATTTTGACTTAAGGATTTGTCATTTTCAATTTCATCATATTCATTAAAGTCATTTGTAATAAACTACAATTTTCCAAAAAAATGACAAGGTTTATTTTCTTCTTTTCCTTTTTAGATTTCTCATAATTTATCCTTTTAATAGGATCCCAAGGAATAGATCAATCAATACTATGCAAATTAGTACAAGAAAATTCCATCACGATCGAAAAATTAAAAATAGAACAAAGAAATTAGGTTTTTGAGGAACAACACAACAAAGACACAATAAAACAAGGATCAACTTAAGCACGTTAATGCAGACATAAGAGAACCTTGTTATAATACCATATAAGGATGTGTGTTATTAATGCAAGAGTTTGACCTACTACCAACTTAGAGGGGTTGGTTAGTAGGTTTGATCTCATCTTATAGCTAATTCTTAAAATTCAATGATTTAGCTTGCAAATTCAAAACACTTAACTTATGTTTTAACAAAGTGATTGTACAATGACTGGATTAACTCAAACAACAAAGAAGTTAGGGGAAGCAACTTGAAAAACTAGACCAAACGCACTTAATTAAATTTTTAGACAATTTGTTAAATTCAAGTGTGATCTAAGTGATGTGTGTGATTAAATGTGTGCAATTGAAGAAGAATCATTCGCAATCATCTACAAGACAATGTATATAAGGAAAACCCACACCAAGGGGTAAAAAATCTTGACGCACTCCAATTTGTATTTCCAAAGGCCTCCTTTTGCTCTTTTACTTCATCAAGAAAGTCTATGAGGTCACTAAAGTCATCAACAGTAGCTTTAAGTTTAGAAAAAAGGGAATGACAATGACCTTTCAAGGCTTGAAAGTAAACATTTTTTTCTTTTGCAGAAAGAAGATCATTTTAAATTTAGGTTTTCTCGTTATCAATGGTTTTAATTTTCTCTAATAAAATATCCCTTTCAAGGACCAACTGAGACATTGAATGATCTTCGCTTTTCTCAACAACCCTTCCCTTTTTAAAATGTTTGGTTTTTCTTTAGAACCTGTTGTGAAAAGTTTGGAGAACATCATTAGCACTATCATAATTACTACTGTTACTACTAACACAAACCTTTTTAATGTTAGAAATAAGGAGGTTTAAAAAATTGAATGGAGTTATAAGTCCGATAAAAGCATATTAAATAGATTTATCAATTAAATTATGAATATTATTGTACATGCTAAGATCCATATTCACACACATTTTATCTTCCTTAAGGTGATTAAACCTACAAAAGTGAGGTCTATCTTTGATACCAATTGAGAGTACGTGTGTTTAAAACTAAGATGGACAAAGGATACCCTAATAAAATTTCTTGTCAAAAAGGAAAAGGTTTTCTTTTAATTTCATGTTATTGTCAAGAATATATACAAGCCCTAAGATCTATGTGACAAATTACTTACGAATTAAACTGCACTAAGTTATATCTTCAATTAGATTGGACCAATTTTATCTTCAATATTTAGGTGACTTAATCTTAACTGGTAGAGTTTTACAACTAAAAAATAAACTTAGAACCATCACAACACTATAACTGACTAGAATCTCTTTCCTATGACATCCTCTGTAGAGAGCACCAAAATCTCGATTAACCTATACAACCGTGACCAATTTGAATCCACGGCTAATGCCATAAAGTCCTCGTTCCAAACATAGTATTTGTTTAATGTTTGAATCAAACTTCCTTCTTTTTGAGTTTCAAGAAGAAACTATTTGTTTCAAAATGGAATAATGGTGAGAAGCCTCGTGTGAGTATAGTTCCACTTTCTAGGTGTGTGAGGACCTAAGGTGGAGGCAATTTAAAAATAATGGCTTAACTCACAAAATATATCTTTCATATATATGAAATTTAAAAATAACATAAGAACAAATTGGAAATATTTTGAAGCACACAAGTTCACTTCAAAATAATTTTATATTTCACAAGTATTTAAATTAAAAATATCTGAAAAATATAAAAGAGAAAAACAAGACCAAAAACTTGGATGAATATAAGATTCAAAAATAAACTTTTATCAATAGATTTTTCTATCTTAGAAAGTTGATTATTGTTATAAGAAGGATTTTGAAAAATTATTTTGTCCACAAAGAAATCACCAAAATCACACTTACAATATCTTAAAAAAATGAAGCCAAAAATAGTTACTTATACATGCAAGCTTGCAAGGGAAGCTTGAGGGAACAAATCTGTAATGAGTAGGCTTACACGTATTGACATGGTGTAAAAGGTAGAAAATATAAGATCTTATCTTTAGTTTTCACGAGTATCAATAAAGATATTCATTATCTAGTTAAAAAAGTGACTTTTTCTCGACTAACACATATCGTCGGATTATCACTGCAGCGAGATTTTGTGTCAATGTGGCGATCTTACAGTGAGCATACAAGGCAATCTAAAGATGAAAAATGTCTCAAACATGGCGCGGCTAATGAGACACTATTGCTGAAGTGAGAAAAAGATTTACTACAATGAAAGTCTCATACGACAGACCTCATCTACCTTTATGAAATGTAATTTGTAAGATTTTCAAATATAATTTTATTACATTTCATGAACAAGTCCAAATATCCATATCAACACACACACACACACACACACACACACACACAACGTATTCTCTTATAATGAGAACATGTGTGAGTAAAATGTGTTTTAGTTTGATTGTCTCTTTACTTCCTAATACTGGTATAAAAAAGGATACACATGATGGTGATGATGTCCGTTGAATGATTTGCATGATTCATTACCAGAAATAACTGAAGGACCAAAGTCAAAGTATATATGGTCAATGAAATAAGATAATATAGAACTATTGGGGAACATGAGTAAAATTCATACTCTTACAAGTTAACATCCTATGAGAATGGTTGTGGAAAAATTCTAGTACTTTGTCTCAAACTAGTCGAACCAGGTTAAAAGCTTGAGAACATTTTTTATGGTTCGAAATAGGATTTTGACCGGTGCATCCCGGAATGCATTAAATAAGACCAACTATGAGATTTTATGTCTAATGGTTGTCTTTATTAGACTTTGTTAATATCAAACCATTTAGAAAGGGTGCATACATTCTTAATACTCAAAATTCTGAGGATTAGAATGCTTACACGATTTTTGCTTTAATTTCCATGGTTGCTATTCGATAATTATGTCGAATTAATAGATTCTTACATATTGGGTGATAGTTATGAAGGTAGGTTTAAGATCATAAAACTATATCACTGGATTATTTTAGGGTTAATTATGCATATATGCAACAAACTTTACCTAATTTTCCATTTTGGTGACTGTTTTTTTTTTTTGCGTACATAACATTATACTTTCATTTTATTGACCAAAACTTAACACTATTAATTAATAACTAACAGTTTGCTGACAAGGCAAGAATATTTTATAAAAGATTTAAAAAAAATATTTGATGTGGCATTTATTGTAATTAATAATATAAAATTTCCAAATTAAAACACGACTGAATGTGAAAAACACGAAACCCAATCCAAACACACCATATCCAATTGATCCCACTGGAATCTCAACTCTAACCACTGAAATACTCAAACAATCTTATTAACTGGAATCCTAAAACAATTTTATAACCCAATCAAAATGCACCAAATCCCAAAACCACCCAAACTAAATGGAAGAAATCTTTAAGCTCTCATCAATGAACTATTTAATTCATGATCCAAAGGGAAAATATTGTTGGGGTTGGATCTTTGAATCTAATGGCTATCGATGGATTACATCAAGAAACAAGAAAATTGGTGACATTTATATTGGGAACATTTCACAAATCCTTTTTTTGGCAACCATAACTATAATTTTCAATCTCTACAAGTCGAAGAAAACCCACTAGCTTTGAGTGGAAGAAAGGATTACAAGTCTGAATCCGTACTTAACCAATAATTTTCTCTTCACTGATGAAAACTCGCCAGCTTTGAAATCTCGTTGGGACTCAATAAATCAAGTGATTCCTCACTAGACTAATAAAAATCCACCATCTCTGGCTATAATTTTCTCTCATCGATACATTTTATCTCACGGACTAATTATTTTCTCACACAAAAGCTCGATGTATTTGTGGTCCAGATTCTCACCATCTTTTAATAATATATGATGAATAAATAAATAGTTATGGAGTTTTAAAATTTGATCTTATGAGTTCTATAATTAATCAAAATGTGTTTTCGATTGTCTATGTGGGTTTATTTGTGTTTTTTATGAGTTTTATTTTCCAAGTTGGCAACCACGTTATTTAATGAGGGATTTAAATAGTGTTATTGTCTTGGAAACAAAATGAAAGTATAGTGTTATATAGTCCAAAAATCAGTTCAACGACCAAAGTGGAAAATCTGGAAAAGTTCGTTGCATAGCTGCATAATTAACCCGATTATTTTATAATCTGGTGGAGCAATTGATTAGATGTTTGTTAAAGCCTTAAAATCGAGGAATTTATTTGATGTTGGTTAAATTTCATTAAAAAAATTTTTTAACAAATCGGGTATCCAACTCTTAATACAGAGAATCAAACTATCCACCATAATCTACTTTGCAAATTAGATCTCATTATATCCAAGTGATTTCTGAGATAATTAAATTGGAGTACAACCATAATTATTAATTGGAATCAATTATGATTAAATAAAAAGGTAAATAAATTATGGGGTTTTAATTTGAGATTTTCAAGTACTTATTTGAAAATCAATTTAATTATTTATCTTGGGTCCCTAATATAGTCTATATACTTAAGTAGTTAGGCTCAGATTCTCGGGAAACCCTATTTAACCAAAGCCCACCACTTATACAAATTTAGATTTTTTTAAGTTAGGATTTTAAGATGCATAATTCATTATTAGGGTTTGAGAGAGAGGAGAGAAAATATTATTCATGTTTTTATGAAGAAGTCAAGAGAGAAAGGATCATATCTCACTCATAATAAAGATCTTACATCTTAAGATATAGCCAAAAACCTACCTATGTTTGGGTGGATAATATACCAGAATATCCATGAACTTGGAAGTTTTATAGCATGCTTTCTGAGGACCAAAATTAGGTAGCCCTTCATCTTTTCAAAATACCTCTCTCTACGTCAGATTGTAATCGGATCCGCAAAGGTATTGTATTTGAAACCCAAGTTTTGTTTTTTAAACCTACTTTTTATCATATGATTAATCAAACATTCAACGGCTGAATTTTGTCATTCTACATATATTGATCACTAAAAAATAGTTGGTCCCCAAACCCTGGATGTTATGATGTTATGTACACCATTGTTGGTACCATAAATAATAAAGACATAAAAACTTGAATCATACAAGTATAACAAAGTCTAAACAAAGTATGACCTCTCCTAATATTCTAAAAGTAATGATTATGAAAATCTCCACTAGTCTTCTCTAATTATTAAATTGGAAATATCTAGGGCTTGGTTTAGGTTGAAAATCTAGCATTTTATTTTGGAGCCACGAGAATAGCCAAAATCTCAAGCAACTAAGACAAAGGGTAAAGAAATCCTATGCGAAAAATAGACATCACAAAGATATACCCAAGGATCCTACAAAAAACTACATGAAATAGTTTAATGTAAGACATGATTTCAAATAATCCTTATCTAAGACACGTATTTTACACTAAAGTGGACAAAATCCAAAAATGGGCATGGGAAATAAAACAAAATGAAGCTATACTCAGCAAGGGATAGTCTAAATCGTGAACATTATCTTAAGATAAGTAGATTTATACATAATTGAAAAAGATATCCAAAAATTAACCAATTTGAAACACTAAAATTTGAGATCTAGAAAGAGGATCCACAAAAAAACTCGCAATGATCACCTATCAAATAGGTGTATAGCAACTAGATAAAGGATGTTGAATTATTTTAACTTCCAAGATATTTCTATGGTACGAAATAGTGGGGGGTTAGTAAAGCATGGCAAGGGGTTGGATAAAAAGATGGATAATAAGAAATTGAATTCGACCAACCAAAAATACTTAACTTAGTCCCTTTATTGGAGCAATCAAAATCCAACATTAGCCACAAAATAGGGTTCACTGATGTGAATTCCCAACAAAGCATGTTGCAAAGGCCTATAGGAACCAAATTTTTTAGACAACACACAATCTTAATGTACAAAATAATTTTATTAGAATTAAGGTACACTAGAATAAAATTTGTTATGATCAAATAATATTTCAAAAATAATACTCAAGGTTTATGATTAATGTAAATACTATACTCAAACGATGATTTAGCACTTAAAGGGCCAAAAGAAAATTAAATCCATAATAAAATAAATTAATTCAAAGAATAACTCATGATATAAAGTGAATAAAATGATTTATACCTAGTAAAAGAAGAAGAAATATTCATATTTCAAGTCACTTTGGCGAACTTAGATTTATGGCAATATTGCGAAAGCCTCATTTTTCCTAAAAAGGTAAAATTTCAAATACCACTTTTTATTCCTCATAAGTGATTTATCACTATGACCATTTAGTATTATACCCTTGGTGTAACCAAATTTTGGATAAACAGAAAGTTTTAAGAAGTTTCTTTTTCAAAATTCATTTTACAAGTGGTGACTTTCACTCTTAGCAAAGAGATGACACTATTTTCAAACAAATGGTAATATCACACATTCTAATTTTATAATCCTATCCACCTTTTCTCTAATGATTTTTTGAATACATAACATTTTCCTTTCAACTCAAAAAATGATTAAAATCTCACATGCACAAAATATTTCTAATCAATTTATTTTGAATTATTATAAATAATTTTAATTTATTTAGTGCTAGAAAATAAATCACTATTTATATTTAGCATGGAAATTTCTCAAGTTTATTTTGCAGTGTGAAAGGCATGAGTTATGACAAATACTCTAAAATTTGCAATCTTAATTTACCATGACATTTTAAGTTTTGTCATTTTAAACATGGAGTATATAAGTCATAAATAAATTCGAATATATAAAACTAAGTATTTAGGATCAAAATTAAGTACAAGAAATATAAATACTCATACATGTGTAGAAAAAAATTTACAAAATAAATCTTTCCGATTATAAGGAGTAGATAATGGAAACTTTAAAAATCAGCCTTTGTACACCTGAAAAGTCTTGATTCATACTACTATATGAGGATGAAGTTAGAAAATGATTTCTTAGGGATTTCAGGTCAATTTTATTTATGAAGTGTTTCATATCCCAACTACGAGGGAAAGATGGAGTTGAGATTTTGGATAGAAATTTGGGTAAGAATTTTTAGGGTCTCCTCAATTCTTCTTACCCTTACGATAAATGCCCCCAACACTCTTAAATTTGTCAAATGTAAGGCTAATCTACGAAAAATTAGAAACTATCTTATATATCCCACCTTATAACAACTGGTAAACCTAAAAGTCTTAAGCACTATGGTAAATATATGGTTTCTATAATTAAGTTTCTTAAAATTTAAGAAAAACAATTTTAACTGTCCTTCAACATGACAAAAGGAACACGATAATAAAACCTTGTCCTTAATCTAATTGGGGACTCGATAAAAAAAAAAGGTTCTTTGGTAGATAATTAATGGGTCATGATGTGGGGTTCACAAAATACTTTTTCCACTTGTATGTATAGCCTACCCCCAGTAAACCCTAGGCTTATCTTGTCTTTTGACAAATGTTTTGGCTTAAACAAAATCTCACCCAACTTTTGGGATCTCTCTAATAAATCGAAAATCAAGGTACACAAGAAGATAAACTTTATCTGAAGAAAATAAATATTATTCCTTTATGCCAATTTAGAATCTTCACTCTCTTTCAAGACTCATATCAGGTAATCAACTTTAATACAGAGTAAAACATTATTACTTCCTTTTAAACCAAGTGGCTCATAGAATACCACTTATAAATCATCTATAATTCTCAAAGAAGTTTCTCTCACCATGGACATCTCACTCTCTAAGTCTCGCCAATATGTTAGGAATCTCAATATTGTGCTTTCGATCTTGTAAGACTCCTCAAGAAGTTAGAAATTGAAAGAATTTATCTTAATTTTCCTCATCGTCTCTAGATATAAAGGGGTTTGTGTAAGGAATCAAAATGTTCACTACGTGCGACACCAAAGGAACATTAAAGTCCTTGAAATCATCTAACTCGTTAAAAACTCCTATAGACATAGACACAAAATAGCCAGACTCCTTTTTAAAGGCATTTTGGTACGATTTGGACTCCAAGATATTGCTCAAAGTAGCATGATATACTTTCTTGCCGACACCTTGAGTTATTTTTGGATGCAAATTTATTCTCCATGTTTTCTCTCATGCCACAATTGAATTATATGAGTATTCTAGTAAAGGATTCCACCTTTTTGTCCCCACTTCCTTGATTATGCTCAAACTTAGTTATGTACACTTCGAGTTGTCTTCGTTTTGATAATGTTTTTCCCATGATCTAGTACCCTTCTTAGTGAAGAGATCATATCGTCTTCATAAATTTAAATTATGCTATTAGACAATGAGACCTTTTGAGCCTTAACTTAAGAAGTTATATTATTCTCAGTTGAGGGCTCACGACGACGATAATTCAAATTTTTGTCACACAGTTGATGTGAGCTAACCAATTCGTCCACCTTAAAAGATAGTTAAGAAATGGATCTAATTTCTTCAATGGCATCACCTTTCAACTAAAACTCTTAGGTATAAAACAAAATACCTTATCAAAAATAACCTCATCACAATGGTTCTTTCCCAAGGAAAGTGTTAAGTTCACTATGTCACTAGGATCAACATAAACTCATAAAAATATTTCTTATCATTAATCATAAGAAGTTCAAATTGGTTGTTAACTACTGAAGTTTTTCAGGCTTCATGGAGATGGTCCCATCATTGGTCACTACCAAAATACCCCATGCCTCCTTATACATCACATAATTATAAATATGTTTAAACCTTTTGAATTAGATGGGTCTGAATATAATGTTTATCCCTAGAGCATTCCATCCACTATTTTTTATTTTGTTATCATCCCTAATACCACTCTTTTTCTCCACCGCAATATCATTGATAATGGTAAAGGGACACTTCGAACCCATTAAAACACAATTCCATAAATGCTCTTCAGGTGATGATAAATACATAATCATATGTTAGTTCCAATATGAATAGTTATTACTGTTGATACCAAATTTAATCTGCTGACGTGGACCAATAATAAGAAGACACGTGTAAATCTACATGGCACAATAACAACGAGGAAGTTTATTTCCCCCGACCAATTCATGTTCGCTCCGAACAACAAGGACACCCCGAGGAACCACAACACTCCGAGGAACTCCAACGCTCCGAGGAACTCCTTAACGACAAGCAAATAAGGCGGTCCGAGCTGCATCTCGGCCACAGCATTGATTGCCAGATAACGAACAGTCCAATTGGTTCATTAAATGATTATCCTTGACGCACAAGCCTAAGGGCATTAAATGTATTACCCTTTCATATGTATATCATTTAATGTATCGACCCTTTCATGTACAGCCTCAAGGCTATAAATACCTTGTATCATCCTCATTCAAGGGGACCAGAATTTCTTGAGAGAACTTGTAATCAAGAATTCTGCAAACACTCAGCAATAACATAACAGTGGACGTAGGCTTTATTCCTAGCCGAACCACTTTAAAAATCTTGTCTTATTTATTTATCTGTGATTGAATAATTAGAGCAATCTAGTTTTTTACATCAACAGATTGGCGCCGTCTGTGGGAACGTGTTACAAGCGTTGTTCTCCACTAAAAGCTAAGTTTTTATTTTCTCTACGTATAATCAATTATACATAAATCTTTTGATCCAATCATGATTTTTATGTTTATATGCATAAATTAATTGTCCAATTTTTATCTGCAAAATGTTGCATATCATGATTTTTTAAATCATAACTGTTAGATTAATTCTTATTTAAAAATCTGAAAAATAGTAGATTTCATAAATCATAATTCTTTGCTTGATTCTCAAGTTTTAATTTTATATCAGGAAATAAATATTTTAAATGATTACATATGTCAATATATACGACGATGATAAGATTTGATCATTTTCATTGTTGATTTTGAAATAAATTTTGTAAGATATTTGATGTCTATTCAAATTCCCATCATATTTTTAATAAAAGAATGGGAAAAGGTTAAAGACAATGAAAAGTCTTCTCATGGAAATCATGACCCATATATATTCTCTCTCTCTTCAAGTTTGAGTCTCTTTGCATTCACTTTTATGAATTATATACTTAATTTGGTTCATCTTCCATCTATGTCAATAAAGTCAAATTAATTGATTTTGGATATAAATTTGGTAATAACTTTAATCATTCACCATATTTTTATCTCTTCAAATTGGGAATAGGAAGGGATCAATATAAAAAAAATAATTTTCAAACAGCAAACTATGCCTGATTGGTTGTTGGAGATTAAATAACTTTACAAAAAAAGAACTCTATGTCTTATTTATGGTGCATATCTAATAAAAATTTGTCCATCTCACACACGTGTGGCACAAAAATATTATTTCATATTTTGAAATTTTTATGCTGATACATATCATATATTGATTGGATGAGTAAATTATTCTCATGACTAATCAATTCAGCCTACACATATGGTAGAGCAAATTATTAATTTTTACAGGCACAAGATTCAATGCCGACGAATGCTGAAGCATAAATTATTCTATATCCGTTCAGATTCATATTTTATATTTATCTCAGCATGGAGCTCGAAAAATTTCTTCTCTCTATATATATTCGGCTCCGAGGAAAAGCTACAACAGTTATTATATTTCACCCCCAACGGATAGTTGGTCGGGGTAATTCTTATTTATATTCAAACCCAGATATCTGCTCCAACACAGATTATTCTATATATCCATTGGGATTCATATTCTATATTCATCTCAACATGGAGCACGGCGAGATACTTATTATCATATTCAGTTTTGAGGAGAACTGTAACATTTATTATATTTCACCCCCAACGGATAGTTGGTCGGGGTAATTCTTATTTATATGCAGGCCCAGCAAAGTTCTCGGCCATATTCTTATGTTCTGGAAAATATTATTCTTATTCGGCATTCTGCAATTATGCCTCGACAAGATACTTATTCAGCTTTAAGGAGAATTACAACATTCGTTCGGATAATTCTTATTTATATTCAGGCCTGACAATGTTCTCGGCCATATTCTTATGTTCTGAAAGATCTTATTCTTGTTCGGCATTATATGATTCCACCTCGACTGATCGGCGAGGCACTTTATTATTTTTAATTATTCTTTATATCTATTTGGTTGCATATTTTATTCTCATTTCAGCATGGAGCTCGACAAATAATTATATCTTATTCAAGGATGTCTCCAGCATTTATTATATCTTATTCAGCTCCAAGGATGTCTCCAGCATTTATTATATCTTATTCCTAACAATCTGTTGGTCATCGCCGAGGAGGTATCCTGCATTTATTATATTTATTACCAACAATCTGTTGGTCATCGCCGAGGAGGTATCCTGCATTTATTATATTTATTACCAACAATCTGTTGGTCATCGCCGAGGAGGTATCCTGCATTTATTATATTTATTACCAACAATCTGTTGGTCATCGCCGAGGAGGTATCCTGCATTTATTATATTTATTACCAACAATCTGTTGGTCATCGCCGAGGAGGTATCCTGCATTTATTATATCTTATTCCCAACAATCTGTTGGTCAGCGCTGAGGAGGTCTCTAGCATTTGTATTATCTTATTCTCAACAAATATGTTGGTCAACGCCGAGGAGGTCTCCAGTATTTATATTATCTTATTCCCAACAATCTGTTGGTCAGCTCCGAGGAAGTCTTCATCATTTATTATCAATTACCACCAACTCTGATCGGTAGATAAAATCCAACTCCGGTTGGTAGACAAAATCCAACTCCGGTTGGTAGATAAAATCCAACTTCGGTTGGTAGAAAAAATCCAACTCCGGTTGATAGATAAAATCCAACTCCGGTTGGTATTGGTCGATAAATCTCATTCAAAGTTCACATTCCACAGCTGGGGGCTTATATTACAGATATATTTGTTCATTTGGTGGCACATTCTTATATCATCATGCAGTCGAGCATCAAATTCAACCCCGACTAATCAGGAGGTATATTGAAGTTCAAGAGAAATATTGAAGTTCAGGAGATATATTGAAGTTCAGGAGGAATATTGAAGTTCAGGAGGTATATTGAAATTCAAGAGGTGTATTCAGAAGTATCACGACATGATGAAAGAAAGCGACAAGTATTCCACCGAGGAACTCTGTCAGACCAGAAATTTGAAGACGAGGTACCTACATGGAGATTATATGTAGATGGATCATCTTGCACAGCTGGTTGTGGAGCAGGGATTGTTTTAAACACCCCAGATGATATTGACATGGAGTATGCCTTGAGATTCCAATTCAAAGCTTCCAATAATGAGGCTGAGTATGAGGCTATGATAGCAGGTTTTCATTTGGCGAAAGTCATGGAGGCACGGCAAGTAATTGTTTTCAGTGATTCTCAATTAATTGAATCAAATGATGGGAATATATGCAGTGAAGGGAGAGTCGATGGTCAAGTACCATGCAAAGGTGATGGAGTTATTGACAGAATTTGATGCTATTCAATTGGTGAGGACACCGAGGATGGAGAATGCTAGAGTAGACGCATTGGCCCGATTAGCATCAGCTACTTGTACCGAGCTGCGAAGAACGATACCAATTGAAGTATTAGAAAGTCGGAGCATATATTGAGGAGGAACAATTACCGGAGGATAATCTCGCTGCCTAGAAATGGAAGTTTAAAGTTGCTCGGTATGTATTAATTAATGGTATTTTGTATAGACGAGGAATTATGGCAGGTTTGCAAAGATGTGTACATCCCTCCGAGGTGAATTGATTAAAGAGATCCATGAAGGGTCATGTGGAGCCCATGTAGCAGGTCGAATACTTTTGCAAAAGGTGATGACGCAGAGATACTACTGGCCGACGATGAGAGCTGATTGTATAGCTTATGCCAAGAAATGTGACAAGTGCCAACGCTTTTCCTCCATCAGAAGAACTTCACAAACATTATTGACATCCATCATTTATCCTTGGCCATTTTCTATATGGGGATTGATTTGGTTGGACCATTGCCGACAACTCGAGGAAGATTCAAATACCTCGTCATCGCAGTAGATTATTTTACTTAGTGGATAGAAGCTGAGCCACTTATTGACATGACATACGAGAAGAAGAGCATCCAGCCCCGTGAAGAATCAAGCTACACAAGAGGAAATGAAGACCGAGCCAAAGAAAGATCTAGATCTCCTCATCGGGCAGAAGAAAAACAATAAATGAAGAATGTGTGTTGATTTCACCGATATCAACAAGGCAGTGGATGCTACCTCGGGACACGAACTGCTCATGGATACTTACTCTGGCTACAACCAGATTAAAATGAAACCTGAAGACATAACAACGGCTGATGAACAAGGTTTTTTCCGAGCAAATCAGTTGCAGTATGGAAGTCTATGTTGATGACATGCAAGAAAGCTGCTGATCATTTGGTTGACTTGAGTCAAACTTTTGATCAACTGGATAATTATCAAATGAAACTCAACCCGACGAAGTGCACATTTGGAGTACGAGAAGGAATGTTCCTCGAGTACATCATCAACCAGCGAGACGTTGAAGCAAATCCAGACAAGATCAAAGCCCTTTTAGGGTTGCGATCCCCAAAAACGAAAGAAGAGGTACAGAGATCAGATACCCAAAGCTAGAAAAATTGGCAGTGGCATTAATTAAAGCAAGTAGAAGAAGGAGGCTGTGTTTCCAGGCCCATACCATGCATACCGACATGCCATTAATACAAGCTATAGCAGAGTTTACTGATCTTAATACTCCTGAGAAAAAAAAAATTGCTCGCTGATCAACCTGTGGATGTTACAGGATCAACCAAGAAGACTGCTCTGAGGAGCCATGCTCTACGGAGCCATGCTCTACGGAGCCATGCTCTACGGAGCCATGCTCTACGGAGCCATGCTCTACGGAGCCACGCTCTACGGAGCAAAAGTGCTATAAGTAGCCAACCTCCTTTGGTTAGGAGTACACGCTCTACGGAGCAAAAGTGCTATAAGTAGCCAACCTCCTTTGGTTAGGAGGACACGCTCTACGGAGCAAAAGTGCTATAAGTAGCCAACCTCCTTTGGTTAGGAGGACACGCTCTAAGGAGCAAAAGTGCTATAAGTAGCCAACCTCCTTTGGTTAGGAGGACATGTTCTAAGGAACCAAAATATGCTCGAAAGAGCCAAAAGCTTTAAGGAGCCAAAAAGTGTACACCAGCATGATCAACTACGGTTGGTAAGACTTTATATATTCTCACATTACAACTCATGTTGGTCGGGAGGTAACATTATTACAAAAAGTTCTTTGAAGAACAAAATTTTCCAAACTGTACCAAGTATGGTTGGTCGGGGATAAAAACCCACTAATTGTAGTTGATCGACAAGGACAAATTATTGACCTTAGTTGGTCGGGCACATTTTTATATTTGAAAGTAAACCAAGTATGGCTGGTCGGGGATAAAAACCCATCAACTGTAGTTGGTCGACAAACATTATTTATCCACCTTGGTTGGTTGGAAACAGTTTGAATAAATTATACTCATTACTTTATTATTAAGTGATCGAGCAACATTACTAATACTTGTAACTTTTTTGGTCGATGAACCATACAATATTGTTATGCAAGCACAAATAATAATGTGTTTGATATTTACAAAACAATAGCAAATTCAAATTTGTGAACAAAAATGAAATTCTTTCACTGAATTCAAAATGAATCATGCAAATTTATTACATTGATATTAAATTGTGTACTAACTATTACATTGAGATTCCTACTCTATTGGTTTCTCTCCCTCTGATTTTGAAACAGGTTCCTCGCCAGCAGGAAGATCATCCAAAGCATAATGGGAATTTTATGAAGTTAAGATATTTCAGCATTCTGATGTTCATCACAGATGGTCTGTCCGAGCAACTCTTGCTCGTCCCCGAGCAGCTCTTGCTCGTCCCCGAGAACCTCTTGCTCGCCCCCGAGTAGAGGTAGAAGTTAAAATCAGCATCTACATCACTGAGATCTTTGCTACTACTGTCTCGACCAACATCGAAGAAGAAGTTGCAAGAAAATGTTTCAAAGTCCACCACTAGCTCACAGAATGCAGTAGGTCGGCTAGCAAACCAATCAACATACTTGAAGATTATGATAAGCTACAAGCGGCATCATATGTCATCCAGGAGATAATGCCCTTTATGTCCAACAAATCAAGAAGGTAGATCAAGAATTTCACGAGCACCGAGCAACACTGCAGAATAAATACTCCATCCTTTCAAGTAAACCATCAAGCATGAAGCATTGGGGGCTTCTGTTGATACCAAATTTAATCTGCTGACGTGGACCAATAATAAGAAGACACGTGTAAATCTACATGGCACAATAACAACGAGGAAGTTTATTTCCCCCGACCAATTCATGTTCGCTCCGAACAACAAGGACACCCCGAGGAACCACAACACTCCGAGGAACTCCAACGCTCCGAGGAACTCCTTAACGACAAGCAAATAAGGCGGTCCGAGCTGCATCTCGGCCACAGCATTGATTGCCAGATAACGAACAGTCCAATTGGTTCATTAAATGATTATCCTTGACGCACAAGCCTAAGGGCATTAAATGTATTACCCTTTCATATGTATATCATTTAATGTATCGACCCTTTCATGTACAGCCTCAAGGCTATAAATACCTTGTATCATCCTCATTCAAGGGGACCAGAATTTCTTGAGAGAACTTGTAATCAAGAATTCTGCAAACACTCAGCAATAACATAACAGTGGACGTAGGCTTTATTCCTAGCCGAACCACTTTAAAAATCTTATCTTATTTATTTATCTGTGATTGAATAATTAGAGCAATCTAGTTTTTTACATCAACAATTACCATCCAATAAAGAGGATAAAATAGATAAAAAAAACCATCCATAACATACTGAAAAAGGATCTAATCTATGTCGTTAATCCAAAAAGCAAAGAAAACCTCTTTGACACAAGTTGATAGTGTGTGTCTCAATGGTATCTGCCCAAACAAAAACTATTACAAAATTAAAGGATAATTTTTCTTATTTGAAATGGCAAACAACAATATATTTTAAGGATATGTATGACAAAAGAATTTAAAATATTTATAATCAAATCATTTTTTATCTTCTTATTAAGACATATTTGATATAAAAAAAAAGTAAAACAATCATAATGTATCGGTTTTACATGGAAAAAAACCCAATGACAGGAAATACCATAAGAATATATATATATATATATATATAATAAAAGAGGAGGGACTTTTTGTCCTCCCCAACTGATGGCTCAGATCGAAAGTTGATGAGTTTGGTGTTTATCAACTAATGGCTCAGATTTAATGTAAGAGTTCAAGATGGCTCAGTTTGGAAATCTAACGGTTGAGAAGCTACAATACATCTGATGTTAAACACAAGGCTCAATGAGAATACAAAACCTACTACGCGTGCTCTCTCCAACAACAAGAAAAGGCGTCACTATAGTCGGTAAACTCCTGACACAAGAAAAGGAAGACTCCACTTTACTTTCTCTCTCTTTACTATTCAAAAATTCTTCCTCCACTTTCATTATCCTTTATAGAGAAAAAAACATCACCAACATTAGAGAACGTATGAGAATAAACCTATCAGATGAACTCTCCCCAACCGACCACAGGAGCATCCAAAAGACCATAACGCAACACTAAGAAACATGGTCGGCGAATTCAGATCTACAAGAGAGAGAGACCATGAACAAACAGGAGGTGCGCCGGATTCAGTTCTACAAGCAGACCATGAACCAATAGGAGGTGAGCCAGATTCAGATCTATTCTTTCCATTTCAGATCTACAAGCAATTCTCCCACTGAATCCGTCGGACGTTTATTTGGATCTGTCGATTTTCAAACCTATATGGTGGGTCAGCCTCATTAGGTTGGGTCAGGCATAAGTCAACCAACAGGAGGTGCACCGAATTTCTTCTCTGGTAAGTTGGTCTTTGATTTCTCGAAGATAGCTCCGACTAGTAGTGAATAGTTTGTTTTTTCTTTTGTTTGTTGCTTGGTTAGTGACATTACTATGGTGGTTCGATGGGATTTTTTAGCGACCAAAGAAATATTGGATTTTCACGTGACCCGATTCACACCGATATATGGTGGGTTGATGGTGAGATGGATCGAAGTTTGAATCTGAGTTGGGTCGGATTATCTCCGGAGTCAGGGGAATCTCAAGGTCCTCGAAATTTTGTTATTGGTCGGCCCCACAAATTTACCGACACTCTCTCTGATTGTCATCTAGCAACAACGGGTAATGTTTGATGATTATATTTTGTAATTTTTTTATTGTTGACATCTAAAGCCTTAAGTTTGACGAATGATGAATTTGTGTTTTAACAGATCTTATGATATCATGTAGTCAGAAGAGAGAGGGGAGATGGGTTTCTAACTTGGACTCACTTGATTGAGGTGCAGGTTGTCTTCACCAAGATTACACCAAGCCAGTAACCTGCAGTCAACATTTACAAAATTAAGTGTTAGTTGAGATGTGGTAATATTTATGAAATTTGGTGAAAAAAAGTTGTCTGGTTAATTTTGGTTTGCAATTTGGTAAATTTCTGAAGTGTTTTGTTGGTTTGGGTGTGTGAGGTGGTGAAAGGATAGTGTTGAGTTAGGTGACATAATTAAAAGTGGGTGAGATTTATTTTTTGATTGTGTCATGAATACAAGATAATTGGTTTTTTTATTTTCTTAGCTTGAAAACATAGCTCATAATTGCAATGGTTTGTTGATATAATCACACGAAATGTGCAGTCTGTATTTCTATGTTTCGAATATCATCAAGTTAAGGGGGTGGTGTGAAGATTTCTTTTAGGACTCTCAGATTTTGTAATAAATTTATATTTTTGAACTCTCAGATATGCCTTCTCTTTCTCTAAAACTCTCTTTGGTGTATTTTAAGGGCTTTTATGCAGTTCATAACTTAAACTACTTGAGGTACCTTTTTTACTTTATTTACTTTTTACTGTTTTTTATTTGTTTTGATGGGTATGTTGGTAATAGGATGAAAATTTCCTTTGCCCCCAATTATAGTTCAAATTTGAATTCACTCACTACCAATTATTTGAACTTTAAGATTTCTTATTTTTTATTTTTTACTTTATTTATTTATTTATTTTTTTTGTAAGAAACATGATTGATGAAATAACCCATAAAACCAAGTGGTTATAGTTACAGGACTGAAGCTAGCTTAGCTTATAGTAGTTTTATATTCTTAATCATATTTTTGGAGTTTGAAAGTAATAATGTGGAAATATTTGTAATTTTTGAATTTTAAAGTAGTTTTAAGCATTATTGATTAACTCGAACAATATTTTTTAATTAGGAGCAATACTTTTTTTATTAGATTATATTTTTTTAGAGCCTAAATGAACTTTTTTATGGAGTTTTATTGATGAAGAAGAAAACTGAAAGTGGTGGTTTAAAAGAACACGAAAAGTGATGGTTTCTCGAGCTATCCATATGGATTCTCTAAACAGAATTTGTTTTGCGTAGACCTAACATGTAGCCATGCAAAGCTCCACTTAACTGTCATTTTTTTTATAACTCTAGACACTCTTGAAGGCGTGGGAGTCCCAATAACACAACCATTGGTTTGTAGATATCTAATTTCTAGTAGACATGATAATTGAAATGCCCTATAGAAAAAGTTTATGTTTGATAACTTGGTAACGAAAATGGCATGTAGTTATAAACTAAGCTAGGTAATTGAAACAAAGATATATTTTTAGTTATAGAAAATTTATTTAATATTTAGTAAATATGTTCATATTAATTTTTTTCTATTTACATTAAAATAAAATGGTTTTACCTTGACATCTTTTGGCACAGCTATTGTATAGGTTCTGGGATACTTTGACAACTTCAGTTACTCAACCTTTATGTTGCGGCGAATGTCTCAGGGTGCAACCTTTATGTTGTGTGGGGTTTAAAAAAATCATTTACGGAATTACGTTGTATTGGTGTGCCATGAATTGAGTTAAATCATTTACAATTATTTAATAGTTAACACAAATAAATTTGAGAAATAGTAACTTCAAAATTTTTTATGTTACCATGTTAATCTATTTAAAATACCAACTTTCTTACACCATTAACACTTTTCAAAATTTTTAAATGAACATGACGTATTCATGTAAGTAAATCTCAGCACAAATACGTCTTTAGAAATATCAATTTCGAATCAATGTGCTGATTTTTCTTTCGTGTTTAAAATTCTCGACTACTGTAATAATTAAAACGAATAAATTTTAGTATTAATAATTCATTAAATGTTTTCACCATGCCATCGACACGGGTACATCCTAGTATATATATATATATATATATATATATGTCGGTAGAGGTTCAAAAGTGAACATAAAAGATGAACATTTTAATGAACATTAAGAAAAAACACCTAACAACAGATTAATTTGAATTCCTATGTTATAATTGGTCTGCGCCAGCTGCAACGGACACGCGTGTTGATCAATATTTTTTTACACCCCCACCCACCCCACACCGAACACGACCCACTACCCAGCACCTCCTGCCCACTTCCCCACCTGCTCAAAAATACCCATAGCCAACCCCCCTCCCCCAACTTCGTAACCATCGTAGACCTACTACCAAACTGAAACCCCATCCCACACCTTAAGCCAATTGCCATTAAAACAATACCCACCCAACTCCCATCACTACACCTCCCCACCACAATGCCTTAACTATTGTCAGCCACTTGTCCCACCCTAATTCGCACACCAACTACTAAGACCCAATGTTTATACCCCACAAACCCAAAACTAAATATTTGATCAAAAGGGGAGGATGGAGGATGAAGCTGGGGAGGGCGGAGACTGGCGGGAACATCCTGTGTGGCCGGAGCAAGCACGAAATGGCCGGAAAGAAAGCAGGCAGTGGCGTTTTATGTTTTGGAGTTCGAAGAAGGGGAAGGTTTTTGAGATTTGAGGCAGCAACTGTTTTTGGTTTTGAGGTTTGGGTTTTGTAGCTTGGGTCATTTATTGGGTTTTGGTAATTTTAACTTTTTTTTTCTTTTAAAAAAAACTGAGAGGGGCACGTGCCTAAAAAGTTGGATTTTAGGCCACGATGGTGGCTTTGGGTATAATGGTCGGGGTATGGGCGTGGGGGTTAGGGGAGGGTAGGTGTGTGTAAAAAATATATTCGGTCGATACGCGTGTCAGTTGCCGCTGACGTGGACCAATTACAACATAGGAAACCCAATTAATTGGTTGTTAAGTGTTTTTTGTTAATGTTCATTAAAATTTTCATCTTTTATGTTCACTTTTGAACCTCTTCGTGTATATATATATATATATATATATATATATATATATATATATAAAATAAAAACACTTTGACTTGCACTCACTTTTGCATAAATTCTTGACACAATTTCACATATTATCTTCTGGTTTAGGAAGTCACCAACAGCTGAGGAATGTTTCATAATAGGGACCAATTTTGGTCCCCAACTAATTTCTTTAAGTAAAAAAGAAAAATCAAATTTTCCTTAAAGTTTAAAAGAAACTTGTTATGATGGGAAGGGAACTAAGAGAGAACACAAAACATTAACTAAAATATATTAGGTTATCCTAGGGTTTAAAAGTGTAGGGAAATCTTTTAGTCACTGGAAAACTAAAAAAAGTGTTTCAAAGTCAAAAGAAAGAGAATCTTACTAAAGAAAAATGTATTTTGAAAATAATTTATTCTAGCTTGTGTTCCATAAATTCAAGTGGGTATAGGCCAGATCTTGGCTGCAAAATCTCGACATGTGACCCATTTAAAAATTTCCAACAAAATATTCAAAAATACCTCAATCTTTAACAACTATAGTACCTTTCCTTATAAATTTCATGATTGTTTGCAAAGGAGAGGTGTTGATTCATTGCATGAATTGTTAGTGAGCTAGGTCACAAGCAATAACATATTTTTTTCAATGAGAGTCCCATGTCTAATTATGTCATCAATTGTCATAGTGAAAGGGGCCACTTGTTGCAGCGATCAAGGTCACGAATGAAACCCTAATTTCCATGTTTAGTTATATTTTAACAAACTAAATTCGATTTTTTTCAGATTATGAAACCTCTGTTTTATAGTAAAAGTATATTTCACATATTATTTGTAAATTCAAAACCCACAATGTTAAATTATGAAAATGTTTTTCTATTAAAGAAAAAATTTATCCAATGGATGAATTAATCTCCGTAAGCCATTATACCCTTGTCCTAAGTGGTATGATCAAGGAAACAGTATGCATTATTCGGTCGTGTTGATGAAGCTTTCGGATGACCTCAAGGACAAAACTTAAAGACTATTTTGGTAAAGGAATTCTAGACAATCCTAACTATAAAACACAATGATTATAATATACTTTTACACTTTATATAATTTTTGGTTTGTGTACATTAGGTTGGGTACGTCGAAAAATATGGAAATAAATAGATGCATGAGATTAAGAGCGGTCTAGGTTTAAAACAATGATTCATTATTCGCGACTTAAGTAGGAAACTAAAGATTTTATTATTTATTATCTGTTATTTATCATTCGTTTGTTCTTTATTATACTTTTTTTACCATCCTCATATATAATGAAATGAAGCCTTACTATGGATGTAGACAAATTAGTGAATTGTTGTGCTTGTTTTTAATCTCTCTTGCTTTCATATTTATTATATTTGTTTATTATTATAGTTATATCTTTATTACATATGGGACATGTGTGGTAGTGATTTTCCCATCCAATTGGTATTAGAGGTTTTGGTGCACACAAGGTGTTTGACAAAAAATCGTGATGTGATTTTTGTGCCACACTACTATTATTTGGATTTCATAAGGTATTTTCATTCAATCATAACATAGGATAAAACTTCACAAGTTTAGGTTGAGGTATTCAATAGTAATGAGTACTTCATTCTTGACAATTTAGTGCGAAGTTTAGTTTTTTCAACGTGGGTCGCCAATCGAGGTTGGGGGAAGAATGGAAGGCATCAAAAGATGGATAATGTGAGTTCTAAACCAAAATTCAATTAGAAAGAGTGTGATGGTAACCCAAAAGATCTATCAATATGGTTCAATTATAACAGAAGAAAGTTTGATTGTTATGAATCTAGTTGTAGAAATTCTACATCCATTAACATTGCTCATTGATATAAGTGAGGTCATTTATTAGTTTAGTAGTTAAAAATGGATGGTGGTGTCTCTAAAAGTACCTGAAAAATTTTATGGTATTAATTTTGATTTCTGGGAGAATTCTCCCATTCTCAATAATGATAAATACAGAAACGAATATCATGTATCACATTATGTTTTATGGGTTTTTGATGATTTGAGTTTTTTTTAATGTCGTTGGCTTATTGGAAACAATGGGCATTAGTATTGGAGGATTATTGATGCTCTTGTATACAATTGATCGGCACGGTTTATGTTTCTTGATGTATAATTGTGTAATAAGATATACTTGGAGAAGAGGTTAGGTGGAGATTAATCTCGAAAGTAGTTAAGGACATTAGATTGTTTATACCTACATTTAGGAATTGACCTTTATGTTCAACTGCACATAATGGCTAATAAGAATAGTTAAAAATTTCAAGGTGCAATGTTTATATTTGTAAAGGGGGGTGTACACTCTGAGATAAATTTTTACGTATAATTAGATATTTAAAGTGGTATTAAACGATTTGTAATATGTGTAGTTAGCACAAGGAAAGTAAACGATGAATCATTTGGTTAGCATATCAAGTGAAGAGATTAGGTAAGATATTTTATCATTGTTCTCATTATGTGGAATCTCAATATTGTGGTTTGCGGTAATTTCTCACGAATGTGGATATTTATGTTTTTAGGCTCGAAAATAAGTACTAAGACCAACCTCTTCATGGGATTTGCTGTGAGTTTTCTCATGGAGAAGTTGAGGTGGAACTTTAAGTTGTCAAAGTTTGGATGTTGGTAGCCAAAAAATTTTTCCTTCATTAAAGAAAATATTAATTAGCTCCCAATAAAGGTCTTCTTCTTTGCAGTTAAGTCTGCCTGACATGCTTCTATTTGTTCCCTCGCTTTTTCATCTTTATTAATCGTGTTCATTATATATATTATATATTAATTATATTTGAAATCATGGTTGGTTGATGTTTATCCAACAAATTGGTATCAATTTAAAGCATAGCACGATAAGTAGTAAGAACAAAACATCTACCACGGTATGATCTGGGACTTGTGATGAGTAAATTGTGTGTCCTACTCTTAGCCGTATGTCTTTTCATCATTGGCTCTATTTTCACATAAAATACTAAGATATTAAAAAAAATGTTTGTAGAGAGATTAAGGTACGAAAATGAGAGATGAAGAGCATGTTTGGTTTGTATCTATAATTCTATTTTTCGTGTTTAAATACAATTCTTATAAAAATTTGTATTTGATAGACCTATTTTTAAACACTGAATTATAATATTTCTATATTATAATTAAGTTTCTCAAAAAACAACAAAATGGTGTTTAGGCCCGTTTGGTTCTGTGTTCAGAAAATTCAATTTAAACTCTGTTTTTAAATACAATTTTAAAATTCAGTTTTTTGTATTTATAATTATTAGTGCGCGTTTGGTAAACTTATTTTTAAATACAGTTTTTTGAAAATTTGAAAAAATTGGTAAACATGTATATTTAATTTTATATATATATATATATATATGTGTGTGTGTGTGTGTGTGTGTGTGTGTATAAACACATACATAAAACTTTCATAAATACATGATACATGAATGTATACATATATACATACATGCATTTATACATCATAATTTATATACATGTACATTTAATATCATGTATTTTTATGTATATTTAATAAAGTATGTTGTGGAGTTTAACTCTATATATATATATAACTATGTATATATATGTCTATATAATAATATTGCATATACAATTCACTATAAAATTATATACATACATGAATTGATAATAATTTTTAATACATATGTATTATATGTATATTTTATATTATTCCATACATCAATAATACATGGATAAAACTATATATATGTATCATGTATCTATTGATAATATTATTTAACTTTATATTATTCCATATGTAATTTTGTGTATATGTACATATATATTTTTTATTTATAAGAATTACGTAAATATTAATGTATTATGTATGTATGTTATATATTAAGATGTAAATGCATTAAAATATTAAGAATGAATAATTCTGAATTGAAAAATAAAAAAACAGAAGTTATAAAACATCATCAACCTGTTTTATGAAAAACATGATTATAACATAGAAATTTTATAATTCAGTGTTTAAAAATAGGTTGTCAAACGCAAATTTTTATCAGAATTGTATTTAAACACAAAAAACAGAATTATAGTTGCAAACCAAAGAGGCCTACTATTTTTTATTTTTCAACTCAGAATTATTCATTCTTAATATATTAATGCATTTATACCTTAATATATAATATACATATAGAAAACGTTAATATGTGTGTAATTCTTACAAATAAAAAATATGCATATACATGTACACAAAATTACATATATTTATATTTTATTAAATTATATAATATACTAAGATTTATATATTAAATAATATTGTCAATAGATATATGATACTTATATATGGGTTTATACATGTATTTATTAATGCATGGAATAATATAAAATATACATATAGTACATACTTACTAAAAAAATATTATCAATTCATGTATGTATATAATTTTATTGTGAATTATACATGCAATATCATTATACATCTATGTATATATTTGCATTATATATATATATATATATATATATATATATATATATATATATATTAGGGTATGCCCGTTCCTGAAGGCACGACAATAATTTTCTTAAGTATTAATCGTGATCAAGTCGTAAAAGTTTTGTATTATAGTATCAACGGTGGTACAACGAATACTTACAAAGTATTGAAGTGACTAAATTATTTTGTAAAATGGTTTATATTATAATAAAAAAAATGTACGCTATTTTAAAATTTTTGTGCAAAATTTCCTTCGTTTATAGGACTATTCACCTGTATTAAAGACCAAAAAATAATCCGATACTACTAAGTAGAAAACACATAATGTATTTAGACTAAAACATTCACCCGGTAAATGTCAACATTCGGCATTACACTCCTACTTCTTGCGAGTTTAACCATTCTAGTATATTGATCTACACAAAAATTGAATCCCAAATTTACAGAACACATTTTTTCAAATCCACGATTCTCATTGCCATTGTGCCTATATAAACCGCGCAACAGCTAATCGATCCAATATAATGAACATAGTTTGAATAGCAACTCCATCTAACTACATCTAACAATGAATTTGAAATTTTCAAAATCATTTAATGATGTCCCCTTCATCCGATGATCTTTGTAATCTCATAGTCATGATAACATCAAGCCAGCAACTGAAAATACATCGGAGAACAAATAAGTAAGAGATCAAAACTACCACATATTATTGCTGAAACTGATAAGAGAAAAACTAAATAATGGTAGTAGGTTTAACTTGCGGGTACCTTGCACTGAATATATGTAATAAGTAGGAAAGGAATAGTTGTAGGTTTAACTTTTCGAGTTGGGAGAGCATTTAATGGCCATGTCGCCATGGTATAGGATCTGCTTCATTTTGGATATTGCATTTTTTTTGTTGGAAGGCTTGGTGTTGGTAAGACCATTGTTATGCGAGAAATTTCTCGTATCTTGTCAGATGAGCTGCACAAAATAGTGCTTATTGTTGACACTAGAAATGAAATATAAGGTGATGGTGATATTCCACACCCAACATTAAGGGGTGCAAGAAGAATGCAGGTTGCAGAACCATCTATGAAACAGAGTCATGATTAAGGAAGTTGAAAATCACATACTGTCGGATTCGTTAATGATCAACTTTCCTAGTCTCTTTTACTTAAAATTAGTTATGAGAAGAGAGATTCACATACTATCGTATTCGTTTCTATACATTCATTTCAAGAAGATGAAATAGCCATTGATCTTGAAGACTCATCTGCAATGGAGTTAAGCAAAGAGAATGGAGGAAAACCTAGCATAAGTTGCAATGGGTACAGGACCAACAATGGTTATAACATAGGTGAGAAAGAGCAGTGGTATTTATCAACTTTAGGTTATGTCAAAGCCTTTTCAAGGCAATATCTTTTGAGATATGGCCTCATGTTGAAAACTTTGATGTAAAGATATTATAGCTGAAGTATGGCCTCCTATAAACAATTTTTTATTTTAGTAAAAATAATATATAAAGTTCAGCTCTGTCATGGTTGCAATGATACATAGTAAACCACTACATAACCCTATTTTGTTAGTGATGAGTACTCGTGTCTTATTATTTGGATAGTATGGACCCATTCATGGGGCTTTGAATTTCAAATCAAATCGTAATCTATATTCGTCACTTTCAAAATTGAAACTCAAAAATAAGATTAGTTTTTGTGTGTATGCACGCGCGTGTGTGTGAAATGCAAAAACTAGTTGTCTTTCAACACCTGTGCTACCACTGTTGCAGCTCCCGCTTTCATACACAGCAAGACAAACTTGTGGTAAATGCATAAACTGATATGATCAGCATACTGGTCAGCCATCACTCGTTGATTCATCTCATCTCATATCTTCTCATGGCACTGCTCATAGATGCTTTTCAACACTGATATGAGAGCCATATGCGTCTCATAGCTGAACTCTCATAGGGAATCATATATCAGTGCTCATAGCTGAACTCTCATAGGGAATCATATATCAATGCTCATAGCTTCTTCTCACAGCACTACAGCTATGAGAGTTCATTATGTTGGACATATTTGAAGTTTCAGGGTATGAGATGTATCAAAAGGGAAAAGTAAATGGATAAACTAAAAAATCTTGAATCCAGCTTCAGATCTATAGTAGTGTGTCAATTCGTTATAGCTACGTGCACACTAAATTTTACATAATGCAATAACTTATTGACCACTGTCCTGGCACGCATCCATCTAACCCGTTTATTTTCATGTATGCGCAGATTTTATCTTCAAAAGAAGAAATAAATAGCAAAGAACAAAAAATAATTAGATTCCAAAAATTAAAACATAAAAGAATGAAGAGACAATGGCATAAAATTTAACCCATTCTTATTAACTAATAACAAATTCTCATTCCTACACAATTTAAGTCAACAAAAAATTTTAGTCGTTTGCTTAGCAAGTCGCCTAATAAGATGTAATTAGACCAATAAGCCATCCCGTAAAAACTCGTACTAAAAATTATTCTTGTATATTACTGATATGTGCCAAAGGAACCTCATTTTCCTTAAATGGATAAATCCCCAAAGTCAACAAAGAGGCTCATTAGGTGGCTCCAATGCCTTAAAGATTAATGCCCACCATAGCCTACTCCAAACAGAGCTCAAGTATAGCCGGGTCAAATCTTCAAGTACACCAACTTCTAATTCAGCAATAAAGAACTACCTATAAGCTATATTATAGCTACAATCAAAACATCCAATCGCTTAATTGTAGTTCCAATAAAGTAAAATTGGGCAAGCAATTGAAATTGGGCAACTAATTTTTAGACTATATATTCTGTTAACGTTATTTTTGTTTTTTGGAGCAGTTCACTAAGTTGTGTGTCCTATGTGTTGTTATCCTCTCTTAGTTTTTTGTATCAATCAGATATACCTCTTGGATAAACCTATAGTAAGTACCAACTAAATAAGGCATGTTATGCATGTTCAGGGAAAATTGACTTCAAATGACTCATTGAAGTCTCAAGGGTAATAAAACAAACACGTGTCAAGCATTATTAGGTAAAACATTCAAAATTGTGTATAATACCAAAGTTAATTCAAAATTTGTTAAACATGTCTTACCATTTAGGCAGGTCACTTCAGATCAGCAGAGAGACACCATCGATTAGGAACTGATAAGAGAGTGAGGGTGTCTGGTGAGAAAGTCACCAAACTGGCCCCAAACGACCATGAATATTTCTAGAGATGAAAAAGTCCCCAAGCAACTTCGGAGATCTCGAGCTACACCAAATTACTCATACCATCATCTAGAGAACAAAAATTTCCAGTTGAATTAACTTAAATCTATAGAGATCAAAAAAATTAAGTAATAAAACAACAAAAAATAGCAACAAAATATTGTAAAACATAACAGAGTCTCTATTTCTACTCCTTTACTACTTAACTTCAAATCAAAATCCATAATCGATAATACGATCATCTACAACAACAATAATATCAACTGTGTAAAAAATATTCATGTTCCATATTATGAGATTCCAACTATGTCAAACACCATAAATGAATGTTGGCTATATGGTATGTTTCTTAGACAAATGCCAAAATGATAGAGCAATGGAAACACCAAAATCTATTGTGCGTGTATGAAATTATAGTTTTGAGTGAGTGTGAGTGACTGTGTGTGTGAAATTATATGATCTACAATTAATTGATTCATGTTGAGATATAAAATCGTAAGAAAAAAAAGTCCAGATTGTTCATACCAATTAAATGTGAATGAACCGGAGGTGTGGAAGAACCTTTGGAGAGATCTACAGTTGAAGCAGATAAATTGAGTAATGTTAGAACTGTGAAGCGAATAAATATGGGGGTTGAGACTATGAAATATGTCCACATGGTGTAAGAATAAACTAAAACCACCAAATAATAATAATAAAATCCAACAAAATTCAAAACCTATGGACTTTTAGCCTCCTATGGTGAGACTATAAAATAAATCCATATGATGATTTCCTGTGTTTGAAAAAAATCACATAAAAGTCTTAACAAAATTTAGAACCTCATACCCGTATATTGATTGAATGAGCTTATCTTGAAGAGGCTAATAACCTCACAAAATTTAGAACCCCATACCTGTAAATCGATGGAAGATTTTAACTACTATGATGATGAAAAAATAAGATTAATCTCTGGGCCATAAAATAACCAAACTACATAAAAGGGAAATAAAATGGATGTTAATTTGGAAGATCCTAGTAATAACTCACAAAACAGGGCACAAATGAACACTAATTGAACACTTGACATGACAATATTTAAGCAATGTGGGCGTGGATGTAATTCTAGTAGAATAATGTGAAATAGAAAAAATAAAATGAATCTTGAGCTACAAAAACACAGCTTTAACCGAATTGGAGAAGAATCCATGTACTTTAAACTGAAACATATGACAAAAATGATGATGTAAAAAAATTCAAATCACCCTAATTTGAAACTCAAACAAATGAACACTTACATCTATCATCTATAGAACTCACATTGTTGGGCCTTTTCTCAAATGCATGTGAGGCATGAGTAAATAGTAAATCAAGTTGGAGCATCAATTTACCTCAAATAAGGGCACGTGATCCTATAAGACCAACTATGAATGTGGAAACACTAAAATATTAAAAAGAAACCTTTATTCCACACAAATGAAACAATTCACCTTAATAAAACAATACAAACTGCAGTGTGGCCTCCATATAGATTACTGCTAACAATATATACAGAAAAATGGGAAACTAATGGGAGACCAAATACTAAATCAATTTCACCTCCATCATCAAAATAATAACCAAATACTAAAATAATTTAGAACATGAAAACAATGACCAAATACTAAAACAATTAACATAAAACTAAAAGCATTTTGCAAAGGTTATTATAGAAATCTAAAGAAGATGAAAATAGACCCCAAGCATGATTCCATTAATTAACATACCTAACTAATCAAAGCACTAACAACATATTTCATGAACAATATGTACATATCTTCAATAGGTAAACACAGATTTCATGAATAAACATTTTATAAGTAAACATACATTTCATGAACAATAGATATATATCTTCAAAATAGGGCATAAATAAATAATCTCACTTACCTCATTAGTACCAAAAAGGCATTGTTGGGTTTTCTTCTTAAAGAGTATCACCCTCTCCTAAAAACTAAATAAAGAACAAATGAAATATCATTGTTAAAAAATCAAACCTAATAAAAGTTTATTTGTGCAAAACAACGTCTCAAAATCAAAAGAAGTTATATGCCCAAAGTAGTTTTTTTGACAAATCCTACCTTCAGACTGATTTGTGCAGAACTTGGTGCCGATTTTGAATCCAAATAATAATTTGGCACTGCAAAACATAAAACCTAATAAAATCTATTAGATATGCGAGTCACACCCAAACAATAGGAGATGGGGGGAGAGAGAGAGACATGCCTAGGTTTGTGACTTGTGAGGACGACTGGTTCGGTAGTGAGAGAAGAGAGCTCAGAGATCGTGTGGTTTTGGTGTGTGTAAGGGAGAATGTGGTGAGAAATGTGTCAATTTTTCTATGTTTACCAAATTAACCCTTATGCTTGAATTAATGTAGAAGAGGGGAAATTAAGTAGTGAGAAAAAAAGGGGGGGAACTCAAAAATTTTAAGGGCAAAAGAGGTAGTGTAGGAAAAATTCATATGGATGACATCATCGATCAAACTTATGACATACATAAGTTTCCTACTTTATTATATATATATATATATATATATATATATATATATATATATATATATATATATATATATATAGTTAAAGTCTCAATCATAACTTATCAATTATAGATAAAAACACATGATATATTGACGCATTTATGATGTATGTATGTATGTATGTATGTATGTATGTATGTATGTATACATTCATGTATCACGTGTGTATGGAAGTTTTATGTATGTACACACACACACACACGTATATGTAAAAAATAAATATACATGCTTGCTAGTTTTGTCAAAGTTTCAAAAAATTGTATTTAAAAACAAGTTTACCAACCGCACACCAATATTTATAAACATAAAAAATTGAATTTTAAAACTTTATTTAAAAACAATGTTTAAATCGAGTTTTCTAAATACATAACCAAACGGGTTTTAAGCTTCGATTTACTCCGCTACTCCTGCTATACTTCAACTGCCTTTAGAGTTTCCATTTTTAACAACAAATTTATGTAAGCATCCAAACGTAAATTGACAATCTCAGGCCAACTTGAGGCAAAAAGCCACTTACATAACACCGTGGAAAATGAAAAACTCAATTCTCTACTAGGCTACTAGCTCCTTGCTAAGACATAAATTCTCAATCACATAATATATCAAAGTGTTATATGAGAAGTTCAATAATTTAAGGGTTAATTACACTTGGCCCCCCTAAACGTTGCCCCTATTAACACTTCTTTTACTTTTTATAAATTGCATCCTTATCTTTAAAAATGGTTACAATTCACCCCCCACCATCAAAGACCGTTAACTTTTGGTGATAAACGTTAGACATGTTCGTGGCCCATGACTTCTTAAAGGATATTTTAGTCATTTAGATTAATTTGCAAACCCTAAATCTATTTTCTTTTTTTCTCTCTTTCTTCCCTTTTCTCTGCCTTCTACTCTTCCCTCTCTCTCTCTCTCTCTCTCTCTCTCATCTTTCTTCTCCTTCCCACCTCCCCAGCTATGATTGCCACCCCCTCCGCCCTCACTCGCTACCCCTTCTGCCTCACTCCTCACCCCCGGTCCACCGCCACCACCACATGTGCCCTTTCTCTCCCTCACTCCTCCCATATCCACCATCCCCACCCGCCCTCACCCCACTTCGTCTCTCACTAATTTATCCGTTGATTTTCGGCCATGGCTTCTCAAATTGATCCTCGAACAAGGACGAAAATTAAAGGATTTGGTGGCGATTTGTTTGGGTATTATCTGAGACAGATGGTTTGACTGTGAAAGAAAAGCCAGTCTTTCTCTTTTCTTTAACGTACCCTGTTAGTGGGAAGTTCAAATAGGTATCAACCCATGTTTGTGGGGTAGATAGGGTCGAGGGTTCCAAACGGAAAGGGCTCGTTTGGGAGTTTTAAAGAGAAAAGAAAGGAAAAGAAAATTTTGTTCAGAGAGAAAAGAAAATAAAGGAAAGTTAATAAGAGAGAAAAGAAAAGAAGAGAAGCAAAAGGAATTTGGGAGAGAAAAGAAAACAACTTTCTTTCTTGTGTTTGGGAGTTTAGCGAAAAATAATTTTTTTTAAGGGGAAGAAGGAATAATTCATTAAAAAACTTTCCTTTCTCTTCATTTCTTTCCGATTTGAAAAGAAAGTTTTGGAGAGAAAGGAAGAGAAAGTTTTTTTAAAAATTTCCTTTTTTTCTCTCCGTTTAAACTCCCAAACGAAAGAAAGTCACTTTCCTTCGTACATAAACTCCCAAACGAAGGAAAGGAAATACACTTTCCCTTCCTTTCCTTTCCTTTCTCTCCATAATAGAACTCACAAACAAGGCCAAAATGTCGGTGTATATAAGAGCCTCCTTTTTTTTGGAGGTTTGATGTTTTGGGATCTGTTTTTTTTTTGTTGTTGTTGTTGGAATTATTTGGATGCCAAAATAATTTGGATATGTTATTTTTATTTGGGTCTATTTTTTATATATATGAAAATAATTGTTGGAATTATTTGGATCTATTTTTTTATTTTTTATTTGGAACCTAAAATCACTTTTTAATTGTTGGAATAATTTTTTTATGAAAATGCTTTTATATTACAGATAATCATTTCTTATTGCTTAAAATAATTTTTATTTAATGAAAGTAATTTATTATTGCTGAAAATCATTTTTATATGCTGAAAATAAATTTATATTGCTAAAAATAACTTTTGATTACTTGAAATAATTTTTATTGCACGAAATAATTTATTATTTCTCAAAATAATTTTTCATTTGCTAAATTAATTTTTTGATATAATTTTTATTTGCTGGAAATAAATATATTTTTTTGAATTACTTTTTTAGAATTTCGCATGCTAGAAATCATATTTTATATGCTGAAAATAATTTATATTGATGGAAATCATTTTTTATTATTTTTTGGGAAATAATTTTTTCTATAATTATTCTTCTGTAATTATTTTTTGCGATGTAATTTCTTTTTGAGGGAAATAATTTTTCTGTAATTATTTTTTCGAATTTTGTAGATTCAATTTTTTTTTGGTATTTTCAGAATTTTTAAATATATATTCGGAATTTTATATTTTTTCCATTGTTTTTTAATATATTTAAATATTTTTAGTATTATTTAAATATTTTTTAGATAATAATTAGATTTCAACAAAACTACCCTTGTTTAAACGCATGTGCCACGCACATGTCTAACGTTTCTTATCAAAAGTTAACGGTTTTCTACGGCGGGGAGTGAATTATAATAATTTTCAAAGTTAATGATACAATTTGAAAAAATTAAGAGTCCATTTGATAGCAATATTTGTTATGACAAATAAAAAATATTTTCCATGTTTCGACTTTTAGTTGCGTTTGATAGTACTTATATGCGTTGAAAAATAATTATAATTTATACTAAAATACTATCACCTAAAACATGAAAAATTGATTTGTCATGAAATTCAATTTTCTGAAAATCTTCAAAAACTTGAATTTCAAAAAACCCAATAACTTAAAAATTAATTCTACGCCCTCCTATCCAACGGGGCATAAAAGAAATGGAGATGAAGAATTAATCGGAGCAAAATTCAGGAGCAAAGTTAGGGATCCAAACATAAATTAACCGTTAATTTAACGCTCCTATGCCATTTTGCGAGGCAGGGAAAGAGAGACAAACCTGAATTGGGAAGAACAAAACTCTTGTGCCGCAAACATTTTTGAGAGAATATGAATGATAACGTCATATAAACGTCACTTGACGTCATTATTGTAATCTAAAACAGTTGTCCTGATGTAGCGTGGGCTGCTACGGTTGTCCTTTGGAGTTGGGCAAATTCTCAAGTACAAAATTTCACTGGTCCCCATATTCTTGTTATTGTATTGTTTTGTTCATTCTTTCTTGGATGTATCGTATCCCTTACATTTTGTAGGCCTCAATTTTAGAAAGGAATTTCAGCATCTCAAGGAAAGACATGAATTAATTATTCCTTATTTTATAAGCTAGAAGTTCCCATGTTGCTGGCTGGACTGTCCCATTTATTTTTATTTTTTTTTGTTTACACTAGGGTATTCATTAGCGACTTAGTGACTAATCGTTTTGTTGATTTGTAGGGACTTCGATGGGTGGGACAGCTGGTCCAGGGATTTAAGGCTGCTCCATGCCCAATGCGGGGATCGAACCCCCGACCCTTGGCTAAGGGAGGAAAAACCCCTTCCGTTCTACCACGCCCCCTGAGTTTGTCCCATTTAAATGCGAATGATATATCCAACCTACTATGGGGTTACAAATTGAAGTTTAAAACCACTTTATTTTTTAAATAATGTTGAATTAATGTTTAGCCATACATAATATTTGTTACAATTTCTTTTTGACTAGTCATATTTTTTTTTCATGACAATACTATTTCGGTGCTCTCTAATACTATCATTTTTAATGAAAATCATTTCTTATCCACATTTTCCTAAAATTCTCCAAAATAAAATGAGATCAAGTCTATCATTGTCATTGAAAATAAATAATTTTTCAATCATTTCCTAACTTTGTAATCGAACACTCTTATTAAATCGTCTAACATATTTCAAAAACAATTTATAGTCCCTCGTAGGAACGTTAACACGTGAATACTGACACATTGGACCATTCGAGTGCTAACGTCTCTATCGGAAAACTACAAATTATTTTTGTTCGGCTTTCGTACATCAGTGGGAAAACATTTACATTCATCGACAGAATATACCAAGGTTTAAAAAAACCACTATGGAGATATATTATCTAACTAAGGTCATGCATGATGTACCCAACTAAAAAACAACCAAATAAGATTGCCTAAAATTAGGGTGAGTTGGTGAAAACTCCTCAAAACCAATAGAGAAGAAGTCCATAAAAATATTTAATTCAAAAATTGGTCATTCGGTATAAACATCTTGTATCCATTTTTTAACCTTGGAAGTCAATAACTTTTGATTTTCAAATTCATTTCTCATATAAATTTACATTGAATATACCCCTTGAGATCTAGAAAAAAAAACTTTCATTAATATATTATTGTGTATCATATTAAAATCTCCTTTAGGAAAATTTTATTCTATGTGATTTTTTGCACGTAAATCAACCTTCTAGCAAGACTTAATGAAATTTAAATGTTTTCACGTACAGAAACATACAAATTATATTTATAGAAGCAATATAGCAGGCATCTGAATTAAGTCAAAGATGAGGGATCTATTTAAGATAAAATATATTTTCATCATGTTTGAATTGAAATGTACACTTCAATATTATAATTGAAGTAATTTTTTTTAAATATATAAACAATTTACATATGCATGCATGAGAGTTCAATTTATCATACAAATTTGCGAAAAATTTAGGTTTTATAATAAATTAGATGCAAAGATTAAAGTATACTAGCGTCTTCCCATGAGAGATTTAGGCAATTCTTGACTTAAAAAGAATCTAACTTGTTTATAATTATTTGTGCGAGGGACTCCAATTTCTACTAATTGATGATAATTTTATTACAATTTTACATAAAAATGAATATGCAATTTTAAATTAATTTGGCTAAAAAAAATTCGTAATAAATTTGTTGAAACTATTTACTAAAAATTATATTTTTCGTATCAAATTAAAATTTTCTCACGTTTAAATAATAACATGAATCAAATATTCTATCAAAAATAATAAAATAAGAAACACACATTTTAGATTTTATGAATGAACGGAAATAGCAATGGCAATCCTCTCAAGGCTCTCTTTATGTTGGGAAATTAGACCCTGCTAATTTCTTTTATAATTTTGGCAGGGCTTTAGGATTTAATGAGTCTAGTAAAAAAACAAATAAAATTATCACACACACAAGACAAAGATATAGGTGCTTCACCAATTTGTCTACGTTGACAACTCACACTCACTTTCATTATAACAATATTTCTACACAAAACACATAATATTTATCACTCGCACTCTGAAAATACTCATGCGTACTTTTTAGCTCGCACTTTCACAGCCCTACAAAAATTCTCACTCCCTATTTATTATATACTCTACTTGCTAGTTACGTTGTGTTTGTTATTGTGTTGATATTTTAGTGTTTTTTCGTCTCCCACTTAAGCTTCCTTTTATAAGAAGAGGATAAAACATTTTGTGGCTATAATTACTAGGAGTGGTCCAAGCCAAGTGTCTGACTAAGATTGAAAGGAGTGGTGGATAACGAACAAATATGTGGCTAAGATTAAGATTCACATAAGCTCTAATAATTTTCTACATGAAATCAATCTGAGATGTATCTCCACCAATTTACCTATTAGTGAATCTGATTGTGAGACTCGTCTTATATACTTGAAGAGATACTGAAGTTGAGCACACTTTTAATTTATATATAATTACTTTTTTAGTTAACGTGTTAGTTGTATTACCGATTCCCTAGAATTTCTCAATTACTAAAACTACATCATCAAGAAGTGATCCAACAAAATAATAATGAAGTTCGATATGCTTAGTTCTTGAATAAAATATTGAATTCTTTGTTGGATATATTGTGCTTTAAATGTCACTATGCAAAATATTCTTCACATGCTTCAAACCAAATTCTGCCAAAAAAACCCTATAACCAAATCATCTCCTTATTATCCTCTGTTACTACCGTGTACTAATGCAATTATCTTTAATAGATGTGAAACACAACTAATTACAGTAGCATAAACTACAAAAATAAAACTGATAGTGGTCCTCATGTGATCCATCTCACTTGCAAAGTCAACATTTATATTTCCTTACAACCACATCTTTCCTTATTTAAATCATAGATATTTTGTCAGTAGTATCATGTAGATACGTGAGTATCCACTTCGCTTTTTCGCAGTGTTACTTCCAGGTATTTTTCATGAACCTGATCACTACTCCCACTACATAATCAATATTTGATCTCTTGTAGACCATGGAATACATCGAACTTCTAATTGTCCAGGCATATGGAACATTCTCCATAATATTCTTCTTATCCTCCATCTTGGGTGACTAGTCCTTGGATAGTCTAAATTAACTAGCTAATGGGGTGATAATAACTTTAACATCATATATGTTGAACCTTCACAAGATATGCCTAATGTACTATGCTAGAGAGAACAGTAAAATACCCTTGTGATTGTCTATATTGATCTTCATCCCAAGCATCAGTTTCGCTGCGGCCAAGTCCTTCATGTCAAACTCACTCAACAATTTATTCTTTAAGTTCTGAATTTCATATATATTTGATTATTTTACTAAAAGCCGTCAATATATAATAACAATGTGATGAAACTAGATTGAAATCTCTTGATGTAGCATCAGAGGTCAACATTGCACTTGTTGTATCCATTTTATTCATAAACTCGTCAATCTTCATGTACCACTACCTCATGGATTGCATCAAGTCATATTTGTGTTTCTTCAGTTTGCATGGGGTCCTCTCTATGTGAGATACCCTTCGGATATTACATATATATCTTTACCTTAAGGTCACCATAAAGGAAATCAATTTTACATCTAATGTCTTAAGGTGAAAATTCTCTACCACATCAATCCCTACCTTCTGCTGAAACCCTTTGACAACGAGTCTTGCCTTGTATCTCTCGAAACCATCGTGTTCCTCCTTGACTCGATACACCAACTTGTTATGTAGAGCCTTATTCCCCACGAGTAACTCAGATATCTTCCATGTTAGGTTCAAGATCAGAACTTTATCTCATCTTCCATTGCAAGCTCTAACTTTCTCGCATCTCCTACCTAACACGCTTCATCATATCATTTCGGTTCACTGCCATCAGTAAACAACAAATCGTTTAGATACTTACTATTTGGTACAGGAGAACGAATGAACCTACTTGGCACTAGATTTGGAGTTAGACTATGTGGTTCATTTTATTATTTACTTATTTATGGTGTGGATTCCTCTGTCTGAGAAATCTTTACTCCACTGCTCTTTGGAGTATCTTCCAAATCGACGTTCATTGGATCCTAATATGTTGAACCACTGGCATGCATTGAGTCTCTGACACATGTGTCTCTGTCCTTATACGTCACTTATTTATTGAATATGACACCTTGTGCTTTAATGATTATTCTTTTGGTCATCCCAGAAGAGATAGCCAAATTCATATCTGTCATATCCAATGAATGTGAATTTTAATTACTTGGCGGTCAATCTTACTCCTGGCACGATCACTAATATGCCCGTGGAGACTCAATCGAAAACTTTCAAGTGTGAAAGTTTTACCTCTTTTCTTCTCTATACCTCCTTTGGTATTCTATGCTCTAAAAGTATTGATGGTCCTCGATTGATCATAGAGGCTACTATTTTGACCGTCGTTGTCAAGAACTTCTTGGGTAGACCTTCTTATATAGTTTTCTTCTAATTCTGTTGGTTAATCAAGTTTATCCATTCTATCAGTCCATTCTGTTGTGGAGTCCCTGGGATATTCCTTTAAAGTTTGGCGCCATTCTCATATAAGAATTTATAAAACCCGGTGTCCTTGTACTCTCCACCATTATTGGGTTTCAACCTCTTTATATTCAACCCTATCTCATTATCCATAATGGCCTTACACTTTTTGAACAACTTCTATACCTCAAATTTATGGTTTAATAAAGGAACCCACACCTTTCTGTAATGTTCATCAATGAAAGTCACAATATAAGGCCTTCATTTAATGTGAACAAGATGAAGCTTATCCTGTATTAGGATTCTCTATTCTTCTGGATATTGAACCGCTTTTTCTTCCCGAAGTATCAGCTATCACATAAGTCAATATCAACTTAATTTAATACTTTTAGTTTGCCTTGAGAGTGACCTTGAGCCCCTTTTCACTCATGTGACCAAGTCTCTTACAAGTTTAAGTCCTCTTTCTATCTGCAATTGTAATTGGCCCATAAATATTTTTGATCATGTAGAGTGTGCCATTCTTACCACGTGTTATGGTCATGCTCTGAAAAGCTTCCATGCATCAACCATAGCACAAGGCCAACCATCACCGAGATACACCTTAACAAGGTTACCTAGTATATAGATGTCAAAGAAGGCTTTATTTGAGTTAGCATTGGATGATGCTCCAGGGTCAAACACCCAAGATTCTGCTTTACTCTCTAAAGACCAGATTCTCACACTATCTGGTTCTTCTTAAATAAAATTTGTATCTCTCTTCTATTATGTGTTCTTTTGGGGGAATCAACAGTGGTTACTAAAACTTATGATTTTATCGCAATTCGAACATTCAATCTTCTTCTACATATGATTTTAATTGTTAGACTTTATGGGGTTTTGAGACTACGCGACTTGTCATTCTTTGACTAGAAACCATCCATGTCTATTTATGTCACTTGAATCTCTACATATGCTTTCTAATTTCAATGCTGATGCCAAAATGGAAGCTCAATCTAACTACTTTTGAATCTCTTCCATCATGATCATATTGATGACATCATCGAGCTTCCATTTGGATATTTCTGCAAAACTACTGATCGCAGTAAAAATTCCACTCTAACTTTCGAGCAACTACCCTATAATTAATGTGCGTTGAATCTCATCCTTAAAATCTATTCCAATTGATTCAAATTGATTAATCACTTCATTGAAAGCATTTAGATGTTCTCGAAACTATCTGCCTTTGGTCATCTTCAGATTAAATAATTTTTTAATCAAATGAACTTTGTTTGTTACAAATGGCTGCTCATATATACTAGAAAGTGTGACCATGAGAGATGTCATTGCCTTCTCATTATTGATGTTTAATTCTAGGGACTTCGATAATGAGAGCCTTATAGTTCTAAAATCTTTTCGATCAAGAAACTTTCATTTGGCTTCTTCAATATATAATGTCATTTCTTCTAGTGGTAAGGGGAGATCCTGACAAAAATTACATATTGAGTAACTGTGTATTTTTTAGTTGACAAAAAATACATATTGAGTAATTTTTGTCAGATAACTTTGTGTTCTCAAGGTTATCAAACCAAGAGCTTTAATACCAATTGTTAGGAAATTAGACTCTATTAATTATGTCTATAAACTTTATAGGTGATTGGGATTCAATTAGTCAAGAAGAAAGAAAATAAAATTATTACACATATAAGACAAATATATACATAGTTCACCAATTTTTCTACATCCATAGTTGACACTCACTTTCATAATAATAATAATAATAATAATAATAATAATAATAATAATAATAATAATAATAATAATAATAATAATAATAATAATAATAATAATAATAATAATAATAATAATGTTACTTTACAAAACACACATTGTTTATTACCCGAAACTGAAAACAATCATTTTGTACTATTCTAGTTTATACTTTCATAACTTTGAAAAATACTCAATATGTATTTTTCTCTCTACTCTAGTTCCTATTACACTTTGTATTTGTTATTGTGTTGATGTTTGTGTGTATTTTCTTTTATCACTTAAGCTTCCTTTTATAGGAAGAGGATAGGATATTTTGTGGCTAGAAATTAAAGGAGTGGTGGGACAAAAAGTTAAGTAGCTAAAATCCAAACCAAGTGTATGGATTAGATTGAAATGAATGGTAGGAAAAGAACAAATGTGTGGCTAATATTGCGCTCCATATAAGCCCTCCACATAAGCTCTAAGACTTTAGACTCATTCCAACGAAGCAAATGTGATACCTCAATATACTTCTATTTGACATCTTTTAAACATCCAAAAATCTCCATCACCATCTCCCTACATCAAGCAGAAACCTTAGGATACGTGCAAAATGACACGGCAATACAAATATTATTTTAAAATTAATCATAATCGAGATTACAGTTTTAATAATGTAAAGAAAATTTCACAATGTGCCAAGTTTATAATATGTTTATTGAAAATTTATAATATTGGATTTATTCCGTTTAGATAAACCTACTTAAGTCATATTTTAGGATTGTGTTCAGTTTGTTCTTTAAGCTTATACATTTTAAAGACACATAGGGACTGGTTTAAAGAGACATCAACTTTCGTGCTGAGTTTTGTCTTCACTAAAGGGATCTCAAGAAAAGTAGGAATGTTGTATTATGTTGATCCATGGATTTATCGTTTTGGATGTTTATGTTTTTAAATTTTACTAAGTCTCATTTTTGAAAAGGGATTTTTCAAAGAAAAATGTTTTTTTTAGATTCCTTCGAACGACATTCAGAACTCGTTCAAATGAGTTTGGACATTTTGTTCAAACAAACTTTGAATAGTCATGAAACGAGATCGCTCTACTTGATAGAAAGTTCTCACGCAAAGATTGTTGGAATCCATTTAAAATGAGATTATAGGTCTCGTTCGAACGGCCTTAAGTTTTGTTTAAACGAGATGCCTAAAAGTTTGTGATAATGCCTTTTCACATTTTTCTATAAATACAAGGTTTAGCAATGTGTTCTTTTAGTTTAAGGGTCTTAAAAACTATTTTATAAAGAGAAAACCTAAGCCTCTTTTAAATCCTAGTTTACACCCTCTCTTTTAGATCCAATAATCTACATAATATCCTTATATATGATCTCAAGTTTCTTACACCAAGATTTTTTACTCTTTATCGGCTGAGTATTGTTTTGTATGTTAGATTCTGTGTTAGTTACGTTTCCGACTATCTAACTAAAGATCGGTGGATACCGAGATGTATGAGCCACATGTGTGGTGAAGATCGTGGATGGATTCCTATGTAGTAGTGAAGAAGCTTCAGGGAGAAGATAGAAGAGTGCAGCAGGATTGAAGGAAATGAGTTGTGAGTATGTTATTTATTATCCTTGCATGAAATTTTATATTATGGTGGACTTTACATAGGCTAAATCGTGTGAGGTTTTTCCCGTTGTTAGTTTTCTTCATACCTCGTGGCTGTGTGGTTGATCATTAGTTTATTCTTATTTATCACTTAAATGCAAGCTTAGGGAAAGATAAAAAATAACGTATGTTTAATCATGCTTAATAAAGAAATGGGATTAATTGCTAAATAATTTAATTTAATTAAAAATTAAAATTTGGTAATGGGCAATTAATCCTATTAAAATTACTTGAGTTTCTAAAATTGGTATCAAAGCGGGTTGCATTATGTTATTATGTTAATCCCGTTTCATGTAATTTTAGGGTTTGCTATGGATTTTAGCAGTGAAGGGAGTTCCATCACCCAATCTCATATGTTTAATGGGTCAAACTATCCCCATGGGAAGGCAAGAATGATACTTTTTTCTTAAATCAATTAATAAAAATGTTTAGAACATGGGCGGTCTCCTCCTACTTAAAATGTCTTGGCTAAATCATATTCCACTTGGACAAAGGCTAAAAAAGATGCATCGAAGTTTAATTCCAAGGGTTTGAACGCAATCTTTTATGTTTTCATTGTAGAAGAATTTAGAATAATTATGACTCGTGAGAGCGCTAAATATGCATGGGAAATTTTAAAATCCACACATGAGGGCACTAACAGGTTGAGGGTTTCTAAATTGCAAAATCTGGTAAAGAAATTTAAAACAATTAAAATGGGAGAACATGAAGAATTTGATGATTTTTTATGACAAATTATCGAATATTGTTAACTCATCGTTTAACTTAGGTGAGGCTATCCCTGAACCGATAGTTGTGAGAAAATTCTCAAGGTCATTGCTTGAAATATTTTATGCGGAGGTCGCGGTCCTAGAATCTCTAGGAGATATTGATCCTATGAGATTCCAAGGACTTGTAAGCAATCTTCAAACCTATGAGATGAACATGTTTACTACTTAAATAAAGGAAGAAAAGAAAGAGAAGAGTGTTTCTTTGAAAAATTTCAAGGAGGATGTGTCGGACTTAGATTAAGAGGTTGATTTAGATCCTGAAGGGATTATGAGGTTTGATATAAAGTTCATTAAATTTCTTAATAATAGAGAATATAGGAGTTTTAATAAGAAATCGAGGAATTTTAGCAATGACCGTGATCGAAAGAATAGGGATAACTATAAAAGGCCGATGACCGGGACAAGTGTTATGAGTGCTAAGGTTTTAGGTATCATCCTCTTGAGTGTCCCACTAAACTAAGGAAAAAGGTAAGAAGCCTAATGTTTACAATTCAACCCTTAGTGATAGTGAGTCAAAAGAAGAACCCAATTCTTCCATTAAGCGTAATTACATAACTTTCTTGGCTAGTCATGTGAGACTAAATGAGAAATCTTTCAGCGTTGAAGATAATTGTGTACATGATAATTTCGAGGTCTGGTCTTGTGTTTCCAAAGTTTGTATCGAGGAGGAAGAAGGGGATATGAGGGTAAGGAGATAATTAAGTTGCCGTTCGTGAGTCATATACATAGTCGTTAAAATTGAAAAAGGGAAACTTGAAGTTGTAGGCTAAGTTAGAAGAGAGTGCCATAAGAATTAATGATAAATTGATTGAGGACATAAGGGAATGTGACAAGACTCATGGGGAGACCTTTAATACTTTGAATGAGAGAGAAATAACCTTCTTGGAATGTTTAAAATTTTAAAAAAGGAGGTAGAAGAAAAATTAATAGACTCAACTCTTCTTAAATTTGGTAGATAAAATTTTAAGCACTGTCCAAATAAAAAATGTCAATATAGATATTTGCTACACTGATCTAAATGCTTCTGCTCCTAGAGTCAAGATCAAGATTTTAAGAGAGTTAATTGTGGGTAAGGACATTCCCAAAGGTTAAACAAAAGGTAACATTCCCCATTATGTCGATCCTTTCACACACTGTGGTAGGAAAGGCCACCTTAGGAGTCTCTGTTTTGATCATAAAAAGGGTCTTAGGGAGTATAGATCTCATATCACCATAGTTCTCAAAACTTTAGGCATTAAATCATCATCTATTTTAATTAGGATATTCGATTTGGAGGCTCCTAATATTAGACTTGTTGATTCTATATCATGCGTTCACATGACTTCACATGCTATATCTTATGAGTGACTTTGTTTAGATGTTTTTCATACACAAGTTCTGTCCTTCATGGTATATATTATTACTAGTGCTATGATGCTTATGTCCTTTGTATTTGGACTCTTCATTTTTTTGGGTCTATATGAAAAATACAAAAAGATTTTGTTTTCTTTTGAGTTATTTTTGTTTAAATTTTTTATAAAAACTCAAAAAGATTTTTGGTTTATTTTGTAGTAGTTTTACACATTTTTTATGGCATACTTGTGTGTTTAAATTCATTCATTCCATGTTTTTCACGTGGCTATAACATTTTAGTATGGTTTATAATGCTTTGAACTGTTTCTTAATCATGTCTTGCATGGAATTGTTCAAATTTGATTTGCTTAATATATTCATCTAAGTACATGCCTCTCGATGCACTTTCATAAGATCTTTTGGATTTTAACTTCTTATGTTACAGGAGGTGAGTGGGGTGTTCTCTTATTAATCATGTCATACATATATCCATATATCTATGAGATTTGTGCACATAAGACCCATTGTGTGAGGCTAGACTTCCTGATAAGAGCATCGTCCACCACATTGGCCTTACCGGGATGATACTCTAAGGATAATTCATAGTCTTCCATCAATTCCATCCATTGTCTTTGGCAGAGATAAAGATCACGCTGCATGAAGATGTACTAAAGGATCTTATGATAACAAAATACCTCAAAATGTTTCTCATACAAATAATACCTCCAGCTCTTAAGTGAAAATACCACGGTTGCTAAATCCAAGTCATGGGTGGGGTAGTTACTTTCATGCACTTTCAGCCGATGGGATGCATAAAAGACTACCTGCCCACTCTGCATCAGTAATGCACCAAGCCTCGATCTTGAAGCGTCACAATACACGGTGTAACCCTGAAATAACGTTGACAAAGCCGTTTATGAAAATAAACTATTTAAGCAACTCCGAAAGTTTGTTGAAGAAACTCTTTACTTAAATCAAACAGATTTTGAACACAAGATGTGTTAACAAAATTATGTACGAGATATGGACAAGATTTGATAACAAGTTTTAGTAAACAGTTTAAAATGTTTTAAACTCAGCACACATCAGAATGGGATGAGAAGATGTAGAAATATTAATACTCGGGATTTTTAACGTGGTAAAACCTCAACCTTGAGGAAACATCCACGACTCCCCCTACGGAGTAAAACAAAAACAATCACTAAAACAAATATGTGAGTTACAACCTATTTAACTAACATGCACACAAAAACAAATCTATACAAGTTCAGGATTATACCCTCTGGCGTCCTTAACTTTTCTGCAGATCTTTTTTGTTGATGTAGTCCTCTCAGTTTGTCAACTCTTCCTTTGTTTCAGCACTTTACGTCGACTTATGTTCACCAAATCTTATAGCCAACACTTTCAGTGTTTGTAGTGTGAAAATGATTGTGAGAAGTGTTCTTAAAACACATGCATGCACACACACACACTTATTAGTTACAGACAATCCTAACAAATCACATATAAAGTCTATATGCAGTGTTTGTTATTTTTCTTTCTCACAAAATCAAGAACCTTTTTGACCTTTCAAAGTAACCCAAATTCCACGGAGATCTTGCTTAAGAAATCGGACAAGACCTTTTTCAATCTGTTTTGAAAATATTTAAAAGATTGAAAACCCTCCAAGTGCGAATCCAACTAGGTCAGGTTAAGTTTTGTAAAAACAGAAACTAGAAAACATCTATTGTTGATTCTGAAGTAAGAAAATGTTTTAACAGAAAACAATCAACAACGAACTTCTCAAGATGAGAAAAAAATGCAACTAAGTGTATTATGACATGAAAAACTTCAGATCTATGATTTCTATTGAATCAGAAACAAGATCTGAGTATGTGTCTAAGTTGGAAATAAGATTTTTGAACACAAGGTTTCAGCAACCCAGAAATCACTCAACTCGAACTCTCATAAACTCAAGAAAACACTAAGGATGGTGTTTATTTGGTTATGGTGTTTATGGAGAGGTAAGTGGTTTAGGTTTGGAGAAGTTTTGACGAAGTTAGGGTTTCAAACTTGGTTCTCTGGTTTCTCTCTCTAACTTCTCTCTTCTCTCTTCTCTCTCTCTCTATCTCTCTCTCTATTCTTTTTCTGAGAAAACTCAAAGTGGCAAAAGCTTTCGAAGGCTGAGATGGGAGGCCTTTAAATAGTAAGAGAGGAAGATTCCAGAGCATCGTTCAAAAACAATGGTTGAGATTGAGTCAAGCTCCTTTGACTGCAATCCAAGGGCTCACAACAGGCGGTGGATTAAACAGGCTGTGATTGGCTTAAGGGTTTACACGGGGATTCACTCAGGCGACATGCAGGCCATTGATAAGGGTTGATCCAAGGGCTGTAAACGTGCAATGGTTTGTCTCTATAAAGAAACACAACTCTGGCCAATCAGAGAGCAGCAAGTGTTGGCCTGAGGACGAATGTAAACGCGCGTCCCAAACTAATTACAAAGCCAACCCTGGAGTCTCTAGCGCTTTCGGTTTCTACCCAGAGTAACTTTAGGCCAATAATCACAACAAAACATATTTAGATATTAACCCCAAAACTTTTTAAATCAAGTTTTAATTAAATAAAACCTTGTTTAAAATATGTTTAAAATTCCCAAAAAATTATTAAAAATCAAATTGAGGGATTTAAACACACTCACCACATTAATACACATAAAGGTGCAATATGAAATGCAAGAATAAAATTCTAAGTGTGTGAGTGATGGCTATAGTCTCAGGATCATCACAAGATGAATAGAAGAAGAAGCAACCCAATCTCTGAAGCTCTTTGGTTTCTAGGATAGAAACTATTTTGTCACTATTTCCAAACTAGATGAGCTCTTATACAGTCTAGACTCAAATGAGTCAAAAGTATAAGGGCTTCAATCTCCCCCTTTGGAAATATGAGACAAAATCTCCTTTGAGTCATCTAAACTCGTAGGGCGACAACAAATAAGAAAAACTTATTCCTATAAAAGTTCTATCTACCCAAATCCTAGAAAGCAAAAATTACATAACTCAACTATATACAGTTTTAACATCCTACTATTACAAACCAGAATGACTGTACAACAAGAATACCTGCAAAGAATTACTAAGATCAAGCTTTTTAGTATGTGCAGAAATAGACTCAAATTTCTCCCCCATTTTGTCTCAAATAGACAAAGGGAAGGAACTTGGAAAATAACAGGTATTATTCAACACAAACCATACCAATGGATTTACGTAGAGAAATGAATCTATTAAAATCAAGAGGTTTGGTAAACAAATCTGCAAGTTGTAGATCAGTTGGAAGATAGTTGATTTCTAATACCTTGGTTTCAACTAATTCACGAATAAAGTGATGTCTTATTTTAATGTGCTTAGTTCGCGAGTGTTGAACCGGGTTCTTAGAAATATTAATCGCGCTTTGATTATCACAATAGAGATGAAGTGTGGGTTCTAAAATACCATAATCACTTAGCATTTGTTTAAGCCACAATAATTGGGCACAACAGCTACCAACGGCTATGTATTCAGATTCAGCAGTCGAGAAAGATGTGCAGTTCTGTTTTTTACTACTCCATCCTACCAAGTTATTACCAATATAACAACATACGCCCGAAGTGCTTTTACTATCATCAGTACAACCAGCCCAATCAGCATCTGTGTACCCAATAATAGTGCTCGGTGTGTCATTCGTGTACCAAATTCCTAAATTTAGAGTGCCTTTAACATATTTAATTATCCGTTTAACAGAGTTTAAATGGCTCTCTTTGGGGTTGTTTTGATAACGCGCGCAAACACACACAGCATACATGATATCAGGACGCGAGGCAGTTAAATAGAGTAATGTGCCAATCATACTGCGATATAAAGTAGGATCTACAGATTTTCCATTTTCATCTTTAGACAATTTTTCTATAGTACTCATGGGCGTTTTAGCACTTTTAGCACTCTCGAGGACAAATTTCTTAACTATCTCTAATGCGTACTTAGTCTGCGAAAGAAACAATCCATCTGGTTGTTGTTTGACTTGGAGACCTAGGAAGAACTGTAACTCCCCCATAAAAGACATCTGAAATTCCGTACTCATGATTTCAGCAAAAGATTTTACTTCTGAGGTAGAAGTAGATCCAAATATGATATCGTCTACATAGATCTGAGCGATAGTAATGTGTTTGCCAAAATTTTTGACAAATAAGGTTTGGTCATTTCCACCTCTTTTGAAACCTTTATCCAGCAGAAAACTGGACAGGCGCTCATACCAAGCTCTAGGAGCTTGTTTAAGACCATATAAAGCCTTTTTTAACCGAAATACATGATTAGGATAATTAGGGTCAATGAACCCTTTAGGTTGTTCTACATAGGTTTCCTCGGCAAGTATTCCATTAAGGAATGCAGATTTAACATCCATTTGATATAATGTAAAATGCATGTGACAGGCTATAGCAAGAAGCAGACAAACTGATTCTAAACGAGTGACAGGAGCAAAGGTCTCGTTAAAATCAATTCCTTTTATTTGGTAATAACCTTGAGCAACTAGTCTAGCTTTATTTCTAATTACTATCCCATTTTCATCAGTTTTATTTTTGAAAATCCAACGAGTACCAATAACCTTTTTGTGATCAGGACGTGGAACAAGATACCATACATCATGAATGACACTCACTGGATTTCTGCTATGCAGAAATCCAGTGAGTGTCATTCAATGCCTCATTTACATTCTTTGGTTCCAAGAGAGAAACAAAGCATGCATAGAGTGCATAATTTCTAAGTTGGGATCTTGTACGTACTGGCTCACTAGGGTTACCAACTACATTGTTTATGGGATGGTCTTTAGAAACCCAGTTAGGTACTTCAGGTGACTCAATAGGTAATGAATTATCTATTTCAGAAGAGTCATTTTCTAAAATATTTTACGATTCTTCTTCTATAGTTAATTCACTAGTCTTTCTTTCTATAGTAGTGTCACTAACAATTACATTTATGGATTCCATTAGGGTTTTAGTGCGAAGATTAAATACCCGATAAGCTCTACTGTTAGGTGAATATCCTAAGAATATGGCTTTATCTCCCCTACTCTCAAATTTAGATAAGTGTTCCCTATCTTTACAAACATAGCAGGTACTACCAAAGGTTCTAAGGTACTTAAGGTTAGGCTTTTTATTGTACCAAAGTTCATAAGGAGTTTGTTTGGAATTCTTTCTAAGATAGACCCTATTAATAAGATGGCATGCTGTACGAATAGATTCTACCCAAAAATACTTAGGTAAATTCTTGGCATGGAGCATGACACGAGCCATCTCTTGAAGTGTTCGATTCTTTCTCTCAACTATACCATTTTGTTGAGGGGTTTTAGGAGCACTGAACTTAGGGGTGGCAATTCGGGTTAGTCGTGTCATTTTCGGGTCGCTCTAGTTTTTATTTGAGTATATGTTTTGGGTACTCTTAAATCTATACAAGTTAATCGTGTCAAGTTCGGGTCATTTCGGGTTATTACCATAAACGGGTTATCGTGTCAAAAATTGCCAGCCCTAACTGAACTCATGTTTGTAACCATTATAGTCACAATATTCTATAACACCAGTGTCTTTGAATTCACCACCGCTATCACTTCGGATTCTATTTACTTGAGTGTCTTTCTCATTCTCAATCCGTAAAAGAATCTTTAAAAAAGTTTGAAAAGTATCGGATTTTTGTTTTAAGAAAGCTACCCAAGTAAATCTGGTGAAATCATCAACCATAACTAGGATATAACTGTGTCCACAAAGACTAACAGTTTGAGAAGGACCCATTAGGTCCATATGGATGAGTTCTAAGGGATTAGAGGTAAGGATATCTTTAACTCTTTTATGAGGTGCTTTAACGATTTTTCCTTCCTGACAGGGACCACAGACAATGTTATGAATAGGTTTAATTTTTGGTATTCCTCTAACTATTTGTTGAGAAGACAATTTACTCAAATTTTCGTAATTAATGTGACCCATTCTGTTATGCCATTTCTCGTTGTCATCCATTCTGGCAACATTACAGATTTCAGAACTAGACATGACAGTATAACAATTGTCAGGAGTCCTGAATCCTGTAATTAAGCATTCTCCCTTTTCATTTAAAATCTTGCAATTGTTCTTTGAAAAGGTAACAGTATAGTTTGAGTCACAAAATTGCGAAATGCTAAGTAAATTAGCCTTAAGACCTTTAACTAAGAGAACATTTTCAAGAACAGGAAGTCCTTTGTCTTTTAGAGTTCCTTTGCCTATGATCTGTGATGACACTCCATCACCAAAAACAACTTTTCCACCATCAAAGTGGGTTTTATTTAAAAGTTTTGTATCATCACCTGTCATATGCTTGGAACATCCAGAATCCAAATACTAACCAGAAGATGTAAGTTCAGCTTTTAAGGCAGAAATAACAATATTACACTTCATCTGGGGTACTAGATCATCTTTTCTAACCCAAATTGCTCTGGTTTTCTGTTTGCGCTTGTTTGCTCTCATTTGATAAAATTTGCGAGCAGTAGATTTTTGTTGAAAAACATTTTGCGCATGATTTTGGGTAAATTTAAACACCTGAGCATTTGATTTAAAAAAGTTTCTGGGATTCCTTCTAGTAAATGTCCTTTTAGGTTTAGTCTTTCTATTCCTATAGTTGGAGTTTTTGTCTGGTGGCCTGGGAAGGACATAATTGTTACGACTCCTCCTAGAATAGTTAAAGTTATGGTACATGGGAGTGTTGTAGATAGGCTTAATCAGTCTCCTAGCATAGCAATTATCGAAAGAGTGACCGTATATATCACAATAGGAGCAATAAAGATTGCTCAGAATAGGGTTTTCCTCAGGAAAGTCTCTAAACAAAGGTTTTGAGAAATTTTGAAGTTGAATTTTATTCCTAGGTGGCACAGGTTTGAAAGAAGGTTCACTTTTCCTAATAGGGGGGCAGACATATTTTCCCTTTGGTAAACTTTCATGCTTAGAGCAACTTGCATCTTCAGTGTTAGTGTTTTGATGATCAAACTTCGTTTCTAGAGAATGAAAGTCTGGGCATGTTTCAATAGGTCTTTTGCCTCCTGACACAAATTTGATAGGTTCAACATGTTTTGTTTGTGTCTTCAAACTGGGGCAAAACCCTATTCCAGTTCTATCATCAGAATTGGTTTTAGATTCAGTAACAAATCCATCAAAACAGTTTGAATTATTTTCAAATTTGGCAAATTTTTTGAAAACAGTTGCTGTCTTTTCTTTTGTTTGTTCCAATTCTAATAATGTCCCTTTGTATTTTTTCTCCAGAATTTCATTAGCTTCAGTCAAAGTTTTCAGTTTTTCATCAAACACTTTAACTTCACTGTCATGAGACATGCATTGTGTAGTATACTCTTCAGCATTCAGTTTTACCATTAGGCTGAGATCCTCTAGTTTTTTGGTAAGATCTTTCACAATCTTTTCTAGTCTAGTGATTTTCTTAAGAGTTTTAGCATATAAAGTGTGAATGTCTGGGAGATCTTCATTGTCTGAGTCACTGAGTGAAGTGTGTGAAGTGACCCCTAAGGTTTCATTTCTTAAACTCACGCACCCATTGACATCAGCAGTATCGATTCCCCTTTGACTCACACACCCCGAAGAAGAAGTATTAATGTTCTCAGTAAGTAAAGCATCTAAACCAGTTAAAGTATGATTCAAAGCAACAGAACTAGTATTACTAGACTCCTCCTCACTATCAAGCATAGGCATATCATCATTATATATGATTTTGGCAAAGAAGGATAAACACGGATCAAAACCATCAGATGTCTCAGGTTCCTCATTTTCAGAGTCACTTGAGTCATCCCATGTTTTGCAGATGTTGGCTCTAGATTGTTTGTTTTGGGCATTTTAATTAACTCTACAGTCTTGAGCAATGTGTCCTAGTTTACCACATCTATAGCATTCAATTTTCTTGAGGTCTCTGTGAGGTCTTGTGTTGTCCTTGTTCTATTTGTCATGAGATTTCTCATGGGGCTTGTGATTTGAAGGAGTAGAATAATTAGACTTGCCCTGTCTATTTGCAATACTGTTTCTGAATTTAACAATTTTCTTAAATTATTTTGACATTAGGGCAATCTGATTATCTAGACTTTCTAAATCACAGTCCTCATCAGAATAATTACTAGGAGTGTTTAACTCAGGCTTAGTCATCTTAGAAGTAAAGCTAAGATTGGAATTGGTATGTTTCCTATGAGTGTGGGTCAATTGTTTCTTAAACTCTAATTCCATTTCCACAGTTCTTAATTTGCTACTGAGTAATTCAGGAGTTAGATTTATATCACACATCTCCTCAATAGCATATCTTTTATTGTCAAATTTCTGTGGTAATGATCTCAGAATTTTAGAGACAATTTCTTGTCTATCATAAGTTATACCATTAGCATGAAGTTTAGTGACAATATCAGTAAGGTTCATGTAGAAGTCATCAAAAGATTCCGATTCAGACATGATTAAGGAATTATACTGTTGGATTAACATCTGAGTCTTAGCATCTTTTACCCTAGAGTATCCTTCATGGGCAGTAATCAAGGTATCCCATGCTTCCTTAGAAGTGGTGCAAGATGAGATTCTCTTGAACTCATGTTCGTTTATAGACATAAATATAGCATTCTTGCCTTTGTTATTATTTCGAGAAACTTGTTTCTCTTCTTGAGTAAACTCACTCAATATTTTCTTAATCCTTTCATTGCTTCCTTCAGTGGCTGGTTTAGTTGGATAAAAGTATCCATTTTCAATAATATCCCAGACATCATCTCCCAGATTTCCTTGAATGAAAGCAATCATTCTTACTTTCCAGTAAGAGAAATTGGTTCCATCAAAGACTGGAGGTCTGGTCCAGTTACCATATCTTTCGTTTTTCTCGTCCATAATTGATTTTGAGAAAACAATTTCAGAAACTCAGGATCTTTTTGAAAAAAGTTCACCAAAAGCTCTGATACCAATTGAAATAACGTTGCCAAAGCCGTTTATGAAAATAAACTATTTAAGCAACTCCGAAAGTTTGTTGAAGAAACTCTTTACTTAAATCAAACAGATTTTGAACACAAGATGTGTTAACAAAATTAAGTACGAGATATGGACAAGATTTGATAACAAGTTTTAGTAAACAGTTTAAAATGTTTTAAACTCAGCACACATCCGAATGGGATGAGAAGATGTAGAAATATTAATACTCAGGATTTTTAATGTGGTAAAACCTCAACCTTGAGGAAACATCCACGACTCCCTCTACGGAGTAAAACAAAAACAATCACTAAAACAAATATGTGAGTTACAACCTATTTAACTAACATGCACACAAAAACAAATCTATACAAGTTCAGGATTATACCCTCTGGCGTCCTTAACTTTTCTGCAGATCTTGTTTGTTGATGTAGTCCTCTCAGTTTGTCAACTCTTCCTTTGTTTCAGCACTTTACGTCGACTTATGTTCACCAAATCTTATAGCCACACTTTCAGTGTTTGTAGTGTGAAAATGATTGTGAGAAGTGTTCTTAAAACACATGCATGCACACACACACACTTATTAGTTACAGACAATCCTAACAAATCACATATAAAGTCTATATGCAGTGTTTGTTATTTTTCTTTCTTACAAAATCAAGAACCTTTTTGACCTTTCAAAGTAACCCAGATTCCACGGAGATCTTGCTTAAGAAATCGGACAAGACCTTTTTCAATATGTTTTGAAAATATTTAGAAGATTGAAAACCCTCCAAGTGCAAATCCAACTAGGTCAGGTTAAGTTTTGTAAAAACAGAAACTAGAAAACATCTATTGTTAATTCTGAAGTAAGAAAATGTTTTAACAGAAAACAATCAACAACGAACTTCTCAAGATGAGAAAAAAATGCAACTAAGTGTATTATGACATGAAAAACTTCAGATCTATGATTTCTATTGAATCAGAAACAAGATCTGAGTATGTGTCTAAGTTGGAAATAAGATTTTTGAACACAAGGTTTCAGCAACCCAGAAATCACTCAACTCGAACTCTCATAAACTCAAGAAAACACTAAGGATGGTGTTTATTTGGTTATGGTGTTTATGGAGAGGTAAGTGGTTTAGGTTTGGAGAAGTTTTGACGAAGTTAGGGTTTCAAACTTGGTTCTCTGGTTTCTCTCTCTAACTTCTCTCTTCTCTCTTCTCTCTATCTCTCTCTCTCTCTCTCTCTCTCTCTCTATTCTTTTTCTGAGAAAACTCAAAGTGGCAAAAGCTTTCGAAGGCTGAGATGGGAGGCCTTTAAATAGTAAGAGAGGAAGATTCCAGAGCATCGTTCAAAAACAATGGTTGAGATTGAGTCAAGCTCCTTTGACTGCAATCCAAGGGCTCACAACAGGCGGTGGATTAAACAGGCTGTGATTGGCTTAAGGGTTTACACGGGGATTCACTCAGGCGACATGCAGGCCATTGATAAGGGTTGATCCAAGGGTTGTAAACGTGCAATGGTTTGTCTCTATAAAGAAACACAACTCTGGCCAATCAGAGAGCAGCAAGTGTTGGCATGAGGACGAATGTAAACGCGCGTCCCAAACTAATTACAAAGCCAACCCTGGAGTCTCTAGCGCTTTCGGTTTCTACCCAGAGTAACTTTAGGCCAATAATCACAACAAAACATATTTAGATATTAACCCCAAAACTTTTTAAATCAAGTTTTAATTACATAAAACCTTGTTTAAAATATGTTTAAAATTCCCAAAAAATTATTAAAAATCAAATTGAGGGATTTAAACACACTCACCACATTAATACACATAAAGGTGCAATATGAAATGCAAGAATAAAATTCTAAGTGTGTGAGTGATGGCTATAGTCTCAGGATCATCACAAGATGAATAGAAGAAGAAGAAACCCAATCTCTGAAGCTCTTTGGTTTCTAGGATAGACACCATTTTGTCACTATTTCCAAACTAGATGAGCTCTTATACAGTCTAGACTCAAATGAGTCAAAAGTATAAGGGCTTCAAACCCATGCCACATTCTGGGAGGATAAGAACGGGCGTATAAGTTAATATAACTTTCAAATTCTGGAAGGATGCCTCATAGTCCTCTAACTACCTAAAGTGCACATCCTTTCGAGTCAACATGGTGAGGGGTAATGTAACCCTCGAGAAATCTTGCACAAGTATACGGTAGTAACTGACCAAATCCAAGAAACTACGCACCTATACAACTATGCTTAACCTATTCAATCCCATAACAACCTCCATCTTGGAAGGGTTAACAAAAATTCACTCGCCAAAAACCACATGGCCAAGAAACTTAACCTCCCCTATCCAAAATTTTCTCTTGCTGAACTTAACATACAACTGGTTTGCCCGAGATGTTACAACATCATACGAAGGTGCTCCTCATGGTCTACATTCGATGATGAATAGACTAATATTTCATCTACAAATATCACCATAAATTAGTCTAAGTAGAGGCAATAAATGCAGTTATTTAGATCCATGAACGTCATTGGGGCATTAGTTAAATCGAATGGCATCATTAGGAACTCATAGTGCCCATACTAAGTCTGAAACTTAGTCTTAGGGATACCCTCCTACCTGAGGCACAACTGATGGTGCCCATACCAAAGGTCAATATTTAAAAACCTACCCATCCCATGCAACTTGTCAAATAAATTATCAACACGAGGCATTGGGTATTTATTCTTCACTGTTACCCTATTTAGCTGCTTGTAGTCGATGCAAAGTTGAAGGTAATTGTCATTTTTCTTCGTAAAGAGGACTGGAGCTCATCACCGGGACACACTAGTGAGAATGAAGCCCTTACTGGTCAAATCATGCAATTGAACCCTTAGCTCCCATAATTCCATTAGAGCCATCTTGTGAGGTGGTATAGAGATGAACGAGATGCCCAGATGCACCTCTATAGAAAAATCCACCTTCCCATATGGAGGTAACCTAGGAAGACCCTCCAAGAATACATCGAGAAACTCCCGCACCAATGGGTAGTCTAACACCATACCATCCGTCTCATCCTGAGCCATCAAACTTCTTAACCATCCAAAACACCGTTTCTCCTCATGCACGGTAGAAAACTTGCAGAGATAATCGATGTCATGCTCGCTACTAAAGAGATGACGAAACCAATCTTAAAATGATTCCAAGACACTGTGCCGATGGCATTCGATGACAACTTCGAAACATTATATCTAATTTATATCAAGGATCACCTCGAATCCATCCATGTCCATAAGGATCAAATCATACTCCAGAATATAGTCTCCAGCCATAACCACACATCTATGGCAGACCCAATCCAGAATTATACCTCCACCAATCGGAAGCCAAATGAAGATAGGAGGATAAAACTGCTCTATATCTGGTACCAACTCAAATGCCAAGGAAATCCAAATGAAAGAATGCGATGTTATAGAATCAAATAGTGCCTTAACCCATGTAGTGAAAAAAAGAATCATACCTTCCATCATCGATGGATCATCGAAAGGTGCAGCGAACTGTGACATAACATAAGCTCGTCTAGAGTTGAACCTCCTGCTTTTGCCATCACGCACCTCACCTAGCCCATGACTACTCTTCCCCTGACTTGGACATGAACTGCCTAAATAATGCCTCGCGGGCGGCTATTGATAGCCCGAGAAAAACTGTTCTTGCTACTGCTGGGTGGGGCTTGTGTAACTAGAACTTCTTCTCGGCACAAAATTAACAGTATGTTAATTGACCGAAGCTCCTCATGGTCAATCTCTCTTAAAATTACCAGGGTACTCTCAAGCAAAATAAATCCTATATGTGATGGCTATAGGACCTTTAACGATGGTGAACTGGGCCGATGAATAACCACCCCCCATGGAGGTTTTTAGCTTCGCAAAGAAGCCTCGTGCCCTACCTCGGGACTTCTTATGACTGTCGCTATGTGACCCTCTAGGATCCTTCTTCTTCTTCTTCCTAATAGCCTTGCCATCCTCCACATTTAACTCCAATCGGATTACGTTGTCCATTGCAAACCTGAAGTTAGGCAGATCCATACCTAACAGAATCCATATAATACCCAAATTATGGCCCTTATAACAAAAAACCTTATTTTCTCTGTCTCATCTCTCTAAACAACATCGACATACTTACACAATATTTCGAACTTCACCAAATACTCATTCAAGGATGTCTTTTATTGTATTAGGTGAAGAGACTCGTCCTATTTAGCATCCTTAAATTAGTGGGGAAAGTATCTGTCAAGGATGGAAACTTTGAAGCTACCCCAGTCAGTAGTCTCTATAGTACTAGCAGAGTAAGCACTTTATTAGTGCTATGCTTGCTCCGTGAGCTTGAACCTAGTGGTATTAACTTTGTGCCTAGATGGAACGTTAAGAATCTCCATCACTCTAATGACTTCATTGAGCCACTCTTTTATAGCATCAAGGCTAGCTTCCCCGTTACAGGTGGGCGGGTGTAACCTCGTAAACTCCTTAAGGATAGAGGTGTAAAAGGTAATTTTAACCGTTCCACTATGGTTATCCCTCTATTGTTGCGAGAAGGAGTCGGAAAGATGGCGCACAGCTTGCTCTATGCATCTAAGCTTGCTACTACCCAACCCACTAGCTATATCATGACATGGAGGCATCTACACAATAAAGGAGAGTTGAATACACAATTATAAAAATTGAAAGTGATAGCGAAAGCGATGTACTAAAATAGTAACTGAAGCATTAAGTATGCGGAAACATAAAAGGAAAGCACACTAAGTGTAAACACACTGTCACGCCTGATGATCCTATTACTCTGATACCATTTGTAACGCCCTGACTCGGGTTTGGGTCAAAGTTGGGACAACTCGCACCAAATAAAGGAGTTACAGGGGGAGGACAAAAGTCCAATTTTATTATTAAAGAAAAACCCTTTTTATTTCCTCTATTTATTAAAAACTAATTTACCAGTTTTAAACAGGGAAAAGAAGTGACCACTTTAAGTAGTTAAGTCAATTTATAAGGTTTATTTATTTAAGATCCGATTTAATTCACAATACCAATTAAATAAGAAGTAAATTATATTAATCCCTATATTATTACAAGCCATGTCCAAAGACCCAAATAAAAGTTTAATTTCCCCAAATCACCAATGTTTGAAAAGACAATTTAAATAAAATTATAAAGCACTAACGATATTGATTGCCCACTGGGGCCTTACCCGCGTCCTTCCCGACATCCCTACTTGCAGTACCTCGAGGGTGGGTGGGATTTTTAATGTAAAAAGAAGGGGTGAGAAAACACTCATTAGGGTGGTAATACTAGGCTATACGTTTTCTATAAAAAGACTGTACATATAACATGTATTTTAATCAATTCTGGAACGCTTAACAATTTAGCTTGTATTAATACTATTATGCAATGCACCCGAGTGATTAGCTCATATTCACACTTGACCATTTTCACCACCCTATACCCGGTCTAGAGACTATTAATTCTATTGGTTCATTGGTCTCCTTTTTATCACATTTCTTTAGGTTGTCTTACTTAAGCATTTTCAAGAACAATAACTATTCTTTCCTTTTTCATTATCTTTTCTCGGAAAATTCCAATAACCACATACTTTAACGGGATCCACATCTTCGGCTATTCTACGATATTATCTGGCTTGTGATTTTATGTCCTTTCACCCTAGGGCTCCGAGCCCTTCTTAATTAGTCCCGGTGTCATCCGAGTCCATACTAATGTGTTTTAACATTTCGGCTAATGTCCACATTATTCGACCATTTTACTATTGACATCATTTCTACGATTTATATCACTATTTCTTCTTGTCATCGTGCCATTTAACCCATTTTACTCATTTTTCACAAAAATCGACCGATAAGGACTAACAAAGAAATCCAACCACTAGGACCCTCAATTTTGTCAAAATTACCATTTTGCCTTTTCTTTTATCATAACTTTGTGAAAAACATATTTTATCTATTATGGCACTCAAAATTAATATTTTCTTTCAAAACATCCTTTTATGATTCTATGCCCAAATTTTGCTTCATTATTTTCATGTCTTCTACATAACATACATTTAATCATTCAAATATCATTTTAGCCAAATGTGCTCTACTTAGCCCTATTATTTAACGGGACTTCAAATATATTTCCTTCATTCTAACAATATTTATCATACATTTGGGTCCTTTTTTCGACAATTAATAATTTCCTCATTAAACCCATTTCAACATAATTTATCAAGTCTATAATGCCATTTCCTATCATACTACATGATTTTACACATGTTAAAGAAGATTTTAAGCCTAGAAATTCCCTAAAATGCACTTAAACAAGATATAAATTACGAGTTTATATTTTTTTGTTTTCTTTCATAGTTCAAGGTAACATTGCCACTTTATTCTTGAAAGACCCATTTAAGGTTTGTCTTCTTTAAAAACCCATTTTTGCAAGACTTGAATATTTTAGCAAATATAAAATATTTTTGACATTATATCATTTCTAGCATGCATTCTACCCATTTATTTCATAGCTAGAACGTTGAACTCGTTGGAAGAGCAAAACCCCACCTCAAAGTTTGAAGAGGAGAGAAGTAGAAGATGACTATGGAAGCTCCTAACTTCAAAGACCCCAAAATGCTCTTCAAAATGTTCTAAAGTTCCTCCTACAAGCTTGTCTCTACCTACTTCCTCCCTTGATAATGCTAGAAGATGATGAATATAGCTTGGAAATGGCGAGTAATGGTGTTTCAATGTGGTGGCAAGCTGCAGCTATGGTGGGAAGTATTTGGCCAAGAAGGATGAACTCTTGAACTTAAAGATATATATATATATATATATATATATAGAGAGAGAGAGAGAAGCTGATAATAATGGTTGGGAAGGAACCCACCTTCTCTGCCTTATTATAATCCTTAAGAAACTAATAAAATTAATTAAAAACTCTAAACCCACACGTTATATACGTTTTAAATCATCAGATGCTCTCAGATCTCGACACATCATCAAGCTAAGGGCTATGGTGTTGACAACACATTAAAATATGCAAAATATTTTGAGTTCAGCTCCGATCGTTCGAATGACATCTAATATCATTCGAAGAGAATCCTCTTTATTCGAACGACATGTAAAGAGGTCAAAAACTAGGTTTACTATAGATGTACGATGCACCACGTTCAAACGAGAGTAAACCCCTCGTTTGAATGAAAGGAGACTTTGTTCGAACCAATACTTCTAACGATATTCCAGAGGGCGCGAGGAAACAACCATGTTTCAATTCGTCAGAAGCTCGTTTAAACCCATTCGAACGACAATGACACTTTCATAAAAATTTTTGCGACAAGAACATACTAATAATAAATATTAAAAAGAATTACAATACAATAGTTAGTGTTGTGTAAAGATATATTTTTTTGATTTTAATTATTTTCCACAACACATTAGAATTTTTCAAACGGAAACCATGAAAAAAATTTATCTGAAATAAAAAATGTATAATTGATTTTGAAATCTGCATTACAACAAATCCATTTGACCAAAAAGAACCAACCAAAAATACACTTACAATGATCTTACTTAACAAAGTGTTTCATCTATGAAAAATAAATAAAGACTTTTACACATCATAGTTGCAAAAATAAGGGTCTGCAGCTTTTTAACATAAAATAAACTTGTGTTTGTGGTTAACATAGTAAAGGGAATAACATCTTCCTCCTTTAAACCATACTTTATCCTTCAAAAAACCCTTTTTTACCTACAATGGAAAAACGCTGAGTTAAAATCAGGTATCAAACATAAAATAGAAACTACATTAAAATATTATTTGAATAATAGAATACTTTAACAAAAAATATTGATTTTCACCTATGCGTGAGGATATATACTCTTCTACATATTCTATAAGACCAACCTTTATTGGTTACCTACATAAATATATCTCAAGTGTTACATAACATAAAAGTATGAAATAAATTAACTAAAGACAATAACCAAGTGAAATGTTAAATATACACATATGTATTTTTAAAATGTCTACGATATAATTGAAAAATTAAATGTAATGGACATTAATCGCCACTCAAGACTAGGAATTAATGTTTACACTTTCTTATGTAAGGATTACTTTGTACTTATAGTTGACAGTGAGTGAAAATTTTATACAAAATCATTTCCCCTCCTTTTTTATATTTATGACCCATCTTTTTTTTACATCCTGGCAGCCCATTCCTTTTTTATCTTTAGAAATTGCATACGTGGTTTGCTTGTATATCTGACAACCTCATAACCTAAACAAAATTCCTCTTGTTGTGCATGTATGTTGCAATACGAAGATATTTTTTGTTAAATAAAATGACATGGTTAAAGAAAGAAAAAAGAACCAAAAAAGTACTGTGAGTAAATTCCTGGTGTACTTGGATGGCTTGAGGTCTCCCCACCACTGCGTCTTGTACCTATCCCATGTTATAACAGTAACTGCATCATGTAAGTCTAGAAGTCTTTGATTTTTTTTTTTGTTTTGAGATTCAATACATTGTTGTTGTGAAATGGTGAGAAGAGGAAGAGGGCTTCTGGCCCACCTCGAAACCTCTTAGATAGTTTGACTTCATATCGAGCACTTCTATTGACATCCCCTCCTTTAACATTATAGGTGCATCTCACTGTGAACATATAATTTTCAAATTTTCAAACTCCTTCTATAAGTTTTTAGAAACTTAAATAATTATCTTCACTAAAAATTTAACTATAGCCTTTTAATACCAATGCATGTAGTACATTTACGTGTTTGTCCTTACACTTCATATCCATCTAATTATTCTTTTTCCTACTCCAATGGGATTCCTTAAGGAAGTCTATAATATGAGGTATCACCGCCTAGTTTCAAAAATTACAAGTTATAAATATTGATAAATGAATAAATAATTGTATATATTTAAGATGTATCACCTTAGTGGTCATCATTGATGCAAATGACTTTGACCCGCAAGAGTGATTCAAAGTGTCTTGCCACTTTTTTGTATAATTTTGTCAATCCCCTTTCCTAATGTCTTGCCTCGTTTATGTTTCTTAGTTGAAGCTATAAAAAATATTATTCTTAGCAACCATATCAAAATGTAGCAAACACATAAATGAAAATAAACCAAACATTTCAATAAAGAGACTTGCACATAATGAAAATTAACCAAATATTCATATCATATTATTATGATTTGCTTTCTTAATAACCCAACTTAAAATAATTATGAAACTAAATATAACAACTTAATTTTTCAACAAACAAATACATCAACTTAATACAACAATGTGGCACAGTTCATACAAATTCAACATACAATTCTGGCCACCCACCTCCACGCTAGTTCAACATTCACCTCCAATTTCCCCCTTCCATTCTTTCCATAAAGTATATTCATTTTTTTTCATTATTATTTACTTTCTTATCTATCTTCTTCAATTTTAATCTTAGTGAGAAAGGCTAAATTAACATGTTTTCTAAGGTTTTCTTTCTTAAGTGTATTAGTATGCAAATATTCACATTTATTATTTTTCCATTATTTGTTAAATATTCTCAACTTTATCAGACTCATATATAATACATGTCTTAATCCAATTTTTCATATGTCAAGTATAAATTTCTATTTTATACTTGAGACTATCCTTCATATAGGCATTGCTTGTTTTTAGGGTGGATGCAAGATCCGTGTTGGTGATTGTGCATTGTTCAAGCCACCACAAGATTCCACCCCTTTGTTGGAATAATTTGTAGATTAATATTAGACAAAGATTACATTCTAAGTTTATTTGTGAACTGGCTATCACTACACCAAAAAGGGAAAATTAACACTATTCAGTTGGCTACCTTTGTCACAGTCAAGGATGTGACAAGTATTGTCACGATCGTTGACCGTGATAAGTCTGTGACAAATGCACTTGTCACGGTCAATGACCATGACAACGTTAAAAATTTATCACGGTTAAAGACCTTGACAGGTCCGTGACAACTTTCTCAGTAAAATAAACCCTTCCCTATTTTTTCCCACCATTTTGTTTCCCCCATTTTATCCCTCTCTCTCTCTCTCTACGGCGATGCTCTCTCTCTACTTTCAGGTATGTTTATCTCTCTAACTCTCTCTTTCTCCTTTGTGTGTATATGAATATGTGTGCGTGTGTGTGTGGTGTGCTACATGTATAGGTGTGTGTGTTGCGTGTGTGGGTGTGTAGGGAGGTGGAGGGGGTGGGGGGCAGTGTGTGTAGGCAGTAGGGGTGGGGAGTAGGGCATGTGTGAGTAGTGTGTGCATAGTGTGCATGTGTGTGCGTGTGTGTGTAGGTAATGGAACAATTAAGGTTTCATACGTAAATGTGTAAATACCCAAATATATGTTGTACCCTTAAGTATAAATACCCAAATATTGTTGGCTAATACATAATGATAAGTAATTAACCCTTTAGATTCTCCCCATTGTTGGTTTCATACATAAATGTGTAAATGATGATTTTCCCCATGTTTAAGAGGCTTAAAGTTCGACTTGAGATTTTTCTCACGGAATAGTCATAATAGGAATTGGAATTGGGACTTATAATTACTATTGTTAATTTAATTATGACTTTAATTGGATATAAATGAGTTAGGAGCCTTTAGATTCCCCTTATTAATTGTTGGTTTTAAATTAGTAAATAGTTAGTTTGAATTGATATTTAGGATTTTTAGTAATTGTACATAATATGGGTTAGATGTTGTTGTTTTGGAATTCAGAATTAAGTTGTTAAACTTTTTACTTTTTGAGGAAGTTATGCAGCCGTATCCTAATGCTCTTTGGGTACATACTAGATTGCCAAGTGTGAATGTTATTTCAATTAATAAATTGAAATAACACTCACACTTGTGAATCTACGTCGTGTACTTGGAGAATTATGGGGATATGCTGCCGAATTTTTCTCAAATCGTAACAATGTGCATGAGATGTTAAGTATATTACAGAAATATGCGGTCTTGAATGATATAGGACCACTCACCCTTTAGAAGAGATCGATGAAATAGGAATTAATATTATAAATTGAATTTGAATTTGAAATTTAAAAATCGAATATAAATAAGACATAATTAAATGAAACATACTATAAAGCTAAGTTTTATTTATACTAATCCATGAATATACACTTCTTACCTTTAGTAGGTGATTGTGTGTAGTAGCTGTAATGGAATATCCTAAATACAAAGAGTGGATGGGTGAGACAAATAGATTGAGGGACGTATTTCGAAGAGATGCTAATGAATTTTTGAAATACGCAAAGAGATGTCATAATGATGAAGAGTTTCTGTGTTCGTGTGCTAGGTGAGAGAATGGTAAAGTGTTTGAGTGGAAAACAGTTTAACTACATTTGTTAAGATGGGGTATGGAAGATAATTATCGATTTTGGAGTTTCCACGGGGAATTGAAAGTTCCTTTTGTCCCCGAGCAATCTTCACAACAATCTTCAATAAGTAGGATAGATGTAGAAGGGGATGACGTAGATAATAATATATTAGAGGATTTAGTTGATGACGCGTACGGCGTCTATGAAGTGTAAGAGAATTAGGTCACTAATGATGTACAAGGTTCAGGTGCTCATAAAGATATCAGGATAAACCTTAATGATGAATACCGAAATCTAAAATTTAAGGCGACCCAATAGTTATACTCTGGCTGTGAGAAAGATCAAACAACTTTACATTCCATGGTTGGTTTGCATAGTTTAAAGACCTAATATGATTTGTTTGGCAATAGTGTAACATGAATTCTGAATTGGGTGAAAGGATTGCTACCCAAGGAGAATACGCTTCCAAATAGCTATCCTGTTATGAAGAATAATTTGAAAGGTTTGGAAATAAAGTATAAATCGATTCATGCTTGTGTGTATGACTTCATACTATACTAAAAGGAGTATAAGAATATCGATCGGTGTATGGTATGCAATGAACCTAAATATGTCCAATCTATTAGCAAGGAAGGCACAAGCTCAAAAGTGCCTCAAAAAGTGGTGAAATATTTTCCCGTTGGGACTAGATTAAAGAGGTTTTTCACAGTACCATGGATAGCAGAGGCAATGACTTGGCATGCTAGGCCAGAAGTAGGGGATAATCTCATGCGTCATCCTATTGATTCTACATCTTGGAGGAGGATGGGTTATGATTATCCTGATTTTGCTCGAGAACAGTGTAACATTCGTTTGGCTATATAAACAAATAGTTTCAATCCATTTGGAAATCTAAGTACCAATCAGAGTGTATAGCCAGTGATCATAGCCCTACTCAACCTCCCTCCTTCATAGTGTATGAGACCTAAATTTTTGATGTTGTTTTTGTTGATACCCGGGCCAAAGGCACCAAGTGATGACATCGATATCTACACGGATCCTTTGGTAGAATAAATAAATGAGTTATGGGAAAAGGATGTGCAAGTATTTGACTCTTTTAGAAAAGAAGAGTTTACGCTGAAAGCTATGTTGATATGGGCAATTAATGATTTTCTAGTTTATGGGACATTATCTGGTTATGTAGTACATGATTATTTGGGGTATCCTATTTGTGGAGAGTAGACTTAATCTCTTTGTCTCCCCACTATATCAAAAAATGTATACCATTGCCATATGAGGTTTTTACCCCCCGCTCATAATTTCAGATTTGAGAAAGGTTCTAATTTTTTATCGGGCGGGTTGAACATAGGCTACCGCCGAGAAAACTTTTAGGTTCAGAAAATGAAGGTAAATCTTCTGATTGTGGCCCAAATATGCTAGGTAAGAACCCTAAATTTAAGAATTTAAAGCATAAAAAGACCCCAACTGAGAATAAAATTGAGACAAGAAAGGCATGATCTAAGAGGTTAATTTTATTTGACTTTCCTTAATGGAAGAATAACTCGGTGCGCTATGTATTGGATGTAGTGCATGTAGAGAAGAACATCACTGAACATATTATGGGCACATGCCTTAGGGTGAGTCATTCGAAGGATGGAGAAAATGCACGAAAAGACCTTAAATCATTGAAACTTAAGCCACAACTATGGTTGAAAGAATATAGTAGGGGAATGACAATAATCCCCCCTGGTGCGTTTTCTTTGACGAGTAGGGAAAGGAAGGTGCTTTTAGACATAATATATAATTTGAAGGTTCCATCTAATTTTTCGTCCAACTTGCAAAGGATTGTGAATTATGCTACCCATGATTTACATAAGTGTAAGTCCCATGATTGATATATGATCATGCAATTTGTTCCTCTATTGTTTAAGCACGGTTTCTCTAAGAACAAGGATTTGTGGAGGGCTATTATATAAATTAGTATCTGCTTCTGACTTTTGTGTGAGAAGGTAGTCAATCTAGAACACATAGTGGCCGCAAAATTGGCGGTGATCGAAGCAATTTGTGTGTTGGAGAAGTACTTTCCCCCATCATTCTTTGACATAAGTGTTCACTTGTTGGTACACCTATGCGACGAGGCACTTCTTTGTGATCTAGTTAGATATCGGTGGATGTATCCGTTTAAAATATTGATGAAAGTTTTCAAAGATTACGTCAAGAATACACGATACATTGCAGGACCAACTGTAGTGGAATACATAACCGTGGAGTTATCAATCTATACTTGGGAATATATGCCTAACTCAACCAGCGTTGATGACATTGATGATTTCGTTATTGAGGGTGGTCATGTGATGGACAAACGAGTGAAATTAATGAGTTTGCAACATGAACAAGTAGCTCGTTATCTATTTGACACACATGAAGATGTCGAAGAATGGAAAAGGTAAGTTTAAATTATTTTAAGTTTTACATTATTTTAGATTATTTTATATATGATTAATTTTGTAATACGTTCGGCACATTAATTTTATGCAGAAAATATGAAACCTGCGAGAACAATAAAAGACGAAAAATAATGGCACAATCAGACATCGAATTTAGGCCGTGGTTGTCACACGAGGTAATTATAATGAAAATGGTTGTTATATAACATTACATTATAATAAAACTTTACAGCTAATCTAATTAATTTATCTATATTCTCAGATCTTAAAGATGAGTGATGCAATATCAAGGCTTGCCATCTAGCCACTCGACCCTTGTTCATGGCACAAGAGTACAAAAAATATCAATTGAAAACGGTTATGTATTCGGTGGAAGGGTGTACGAGGAAAGCAAAAATTTACAGAACTCGGGCATTTCATACAAGGCTCTTACTTTATTTTGAGCGAGCGTAAAAGATAAAAACCTCGTTAAAGCTGAAATGACTTACTATGGTGAAATTCAAAATATATATGAATTGGACTATGTAAGCTTCGAAGAGGTTGTGTTTTACTGTGACTGGGTAAGATTTGAGGATAAAAATGCTTGTGAAGTTGATCATGGCACCAATTTGATCATGATTGACTTATCTAAGTTGAAGAGCAACGAACACGTGAGGGATGAGCCATCTGTTTGGGCATTTCAAAAGGTCAAGCAAGTGTTATACTTGGAGTATATCAATAACGAGCCATGATCAATCGTCTTACATGCGCCAAAGAGTCTAAACAGTAGTGTGGATGACTTGGCTGCTCCTACCGAATATCAATCCATTTTTTATGATAACCCGAATTTGAAACAATTTTTAGATTTGTAATAATTATTCCAATTATCGGACAATAGTTTAATGCTTTTATCGAACATCAGTTTACTACTTTTAATTTATTTGTACTTGATCATTTTATCTCTTTCTCTCTTTCCTTTGTATATGTGTGTGGGTGGGTGCAGGGGTGTCTCTGTGTGTGTGGGGGGGGGGGGGGGGGAGTTTTCAACAGTTTTCTAAAATTACTTCGTGTCATGACCCATTCGAGAGTGGGACGACCACAAAAGATGTTTGTATATCTTCTTTAGGTATGTGTGTGTGTTTGTATTCTTGTAATTCACTTGGATTTGTACTAATCATAATTTTTTTATAGAAAATGTCTCCTTGAGGGATTAAGGTAAGGATGATGTCTTCTTCAGGGATCGACGGTAGAGGAGGCGAAGAGGACTCCTCGGCCCCTAGGCTCCCTAAATGGGGAACATTAGGAATGGCCGTTGAGAACAAGATGGGCTTATTGACTAGATCCCTCGAGCCGGTGAAGATGATTATCGTCTCGGGATATACCAGTTGGAGGGAGGTGCAAAATGGGCTCAAGTTATCTATTTGGGTGGCACTATAGGTAATGTATTTATATTTATATTTAAATTTTAATTCAATTTCAATTTCAATGTGTATTTATTTGCAACTAACACTTACATTGTTTTTGTTTTGTATTTGTTTGACAATAACTCTTCAGTCTTCCCCTAAAATTCCGTGATTCTGTGTTGGAGCTGTTGAGGGAGCAACACAAGACATGGAAAAGGAATTTACGGGTACTTTGGGAAGACCTGGGACTCAATTATAAGAATGTGTGAGTCCGTCCCACCAAAGGAGCTGATTGCATTAGCACAATGGCAAAATTTCATTGACAATGAGATCGAGGAGAGACACTAGGAATCTCACAAACCGGGGAGGGAAAATCGAGAGAAAAAGATGAGAGTGCACTACTCCGGTCGGACGTCTTATGCCGAGGTGGAGCACATGATGGTAAGTTTTTATTTTTCTTTAATTATAAAAATATGTTATTCTGCATTATTTTACTTTGAGTTACTTACTAATTTTGCATTATTTTATTTCAGGGGATGGGGAGTGGCTCTGGGGGTAGGCCACATAGGCTCGATGCCTACGTGGTAATTCAGACGAAGAAGAGCAAAGATAAGGAGGTGTCCCCGAGCGTCGCAGCCACGATTGTAAGTAATTCGACATTTAATTTTTGTGAATTACATTATAATTTTTTTATTTACTTATTTAACTAATCGTATGTTTTTTGTCGTTTCAGGAAAAGCTTAAGAAAGTGCATGGGTCGCAGTCTGATGCCGACAAGCCTTCTTTATCCACGGACGCACTCAGCCAAGTGCTTCGCAAGGGGAGGACTAGGGGGTGAGCTCGCAGGTGGGCAAATCTAGGACCACCGGAATGGAGACGATCAACATCGAGTTGGCTCGTCACGTGGACACGTATGATGCGAAGCTATCAAGTTTGGAGGCGACGATCCTAGATATGTACACATTCATGAAGCGTCAGTTAGGAGGAAAGGGAAAGGGCAAGGAAAATGGGAAGGAGAAGGTAGTGGAGGAGGAGGTGGAGGAGGATGAGGACGAGGACGCGGACGCGGACATCTCTTCTTTATCATCGATATGCGCGAACTCACCGCTTAATGATTCAGTCCCCTACTTGGCTCTTATCCAGCAGCATATGTCAACAATCGTTTGACCGAGCGTGTTTTTACGCGACATATATGATGTCCAGTAGATAGCGAGGGGGTTGAGGGATCCGAATACCGTCCCGGGTATGTCGGTTCATGGACGTTTCCTTCAAAAGATCGAGGCCAAGATGCTTGTCACGCATGTGATAACCATAAACGAGGACTCCGCATCGTTGTTGCGCAGACAATGCGGCGTGACGTATATTGAGGGGTGTCTCAATGAGTATATCGTGTGTCCTTCCTTTCTCCTCAAACCTACCCCAGACACTATGGCGTGACATTATTTGTATTTATTTTTATTTGGACACTTGAATTATATTTGAATTATTTTGAGTTGTTACATTTTCATTTGGACATGGATTGTGTTATTATTATTTTATTTGGATACTGAATTATATATGGAACGATTTGGTGAATTATTTATATTTTATTTGGATATATGCTGTTTGAACACGTACAATTTTGCTATAACATGTACAAATATACTACTAGACAGTGGCAGTGAACAAATTCCCCTGCAGTTTTTTTTTAATTCTGCCTAGATTTGTCATGGTTGTTGATCATGACACTTTTTTAAAGTTTGTCACGGATTTTTCACGGTCTTTAACCGTAATAAACCTTGTCAAGGTCAAAGACCGTGACAGGACCGTAATATGTCTAATGAACTTGTCACGATCATTGACCTTGACAAGTTGGACTTGTTACGATCAATTATCGTGAAAATCCAACAGTTTTGGTGTAGTGTATACTGACCCGCTGACGTAAAACTTGGAAAAGGTATTGTGATGAAAGTAGCACCCAATGAGGTATTCTACTCATTTTAAAAGGATAAGATACTTGTTGCATCGTTACTCCATCCGTGTAAAGTCGCATTCCTTTGTAAAAGTGTCGAACTTTCTTCAAGGTCATCCTCATTTGTATGCAGATGAGTGTATGATATTAAGAACAAGTGTTTATGGTGACTAACCGACCAATATTATATTAACACGAGTATTGTAATTTTATGCATTTTATATATCGTGCGTGCATTGATGAATATTTTGTTGATTGGATTTATAGTCTTGTTAAACATAGGAATGCTAGTTAGAAGTATATCAACTATTAAACAAGAAGAGACTAGAAATGTATGGAGTAGTGCAGTCAGGAGGTCGTTCATCAAAACCTTTAAACGATACCATAAGGTCACATCAGTTAAAGTCTCGTAGAAGGAGAAAAATAGTGAATTTGGTTGTCAAATTTCTGATCCTCTCAAAAGAGAGCGATTGGAAGACATTTTAAAGTTTGAGATTGCTAAAATAATTTATAATAGAGGCCTTATGGATTTTGAAGGGGTTGAAAAATTAGTACAACTCATGCAACTTGATATTAATAACATACAATTTTATATCAAAATGACCTTTTAATAATGATTGAGCCTATATAAGTGAGCTAAAATGAGTCTATTTGGATAGATGCAATAAATGAGTACTTAATTGTCAATCACAAACTCACTGCTCAGTTAAACTTTTCTGTTAATTAACGAGATTATACCGATTCGAAGAAGAAATTCACTGTAATTGAAGCCAGAAATTTCAAGTCGATGTAATAGCAAGCACTTAAAGGATTCTACTAGATATGATTTTAGATATAAATCTATTATCCATAAAAACACCATATCATGGAAATTGAGGTGTTATCGGTATCTTATGATGAGGATAAATACCTTATTATATGTTCACGCACGTGCGCACACATACTCACGCACGCACATGTAATTGCATATTGTACAAAAAATGTAATGAATTAATGTTCCATATCTAAGAGAATTCAATACAGAATAACATTCAGAATAGGTATACCCCAAGTGTAGTGAGTAACGGGAAAACTATCGTATTGAGGACATGTACCCATTAAACGAATCGAATTGAACCATGAATTAGACAACACTTACTAGAACCACGAAAAATACGCAACACTATTATTTTATAATAGCAATTTATTTATAAAACTCATGACCATCACCAATAATAAAATCAAAACACACCTATAAAACCCAAATTAAAAAACTCCACACAGCTTTATAGGCCGGATATCAACTCGTTTTCTAATTCAATACCTAAAAGTATAACTTGACCACTATCCCTCTATTCATGCTTGCAATATGATTCCACTAGAAGACTCCACAAGTATCTATATGCATATATACAACATATCAACCCAAGAAACACGGGTATGCATATTTAGGAAATGGGGGTATGTGCATACAAAGGTATGATGTATATAACATATTAGCTCAAGAAATATGGGTATGTACATAATGTACAAAAAATTGACACACATGTTATATTTTAGTTTTATGATATTTTATGCAAATTTACGGCTTAAGTCCATGGGTATGCAAATTTAGGAATCAAAGCTCGTGATTGATTTATGCAGTATATGCTCTAAGTACCATGCGTTTCAATTAGATTTAGAAAGTAAAACTTTTGATTTGTTAGAATGATAAACTCTCAATTGGCGTTAGATGTGAAAGACATAAAATTTGCAACATGATATATTTAGTGATCATAGATCCAAATTTGGTCAACGTCAATACATCTCGATATCAGATATTTTAAATTTAAGAATCTATTTGTATTTCGAAGAAAGAAGTTTTTAGACATCAATAGATTGTATCTACCATCTTGTAATAGTTGTTATCATTATATACACTGAGAAACCAACATCGATAAATTGAATTTATGCGTAAACACAAAGTTTAGGGATACACTGAAAAAGGCTTCTCCCCATCTCTAAATCAAGAAAGGCATTATAATAAGTGTACTTCAATTATTCATGCGTAAACACAAAGTTTAGGGATATATATAAAAAATTAAGGGCTTAAGTTTAATAAAAAAAATATTTCAACCCAACACAAAAATGAACAAGTAGCTAATCAACCACAAAATCAAACCTAATACATGCTTCCAATCAAATCAAAGATAATAAATAAATAGAAATGCATGTTTTTATGCCAATATAAAATAAAATTCATACTTGAATTTGCTCTGCTGACTCATTAACTCAAATTTGATAAAATTTAGTATAATATATAAAATTTCAAATCATCGACGATTATACAACATAAATGTAAATGGTAACTAATCAGCCACAAAATCAAAACAAAATCGTACTTTTTAAAAAAAAAAAAGAACATAACATGCATACATAAACATTTGTTTCATATGCTCATAACAAATGAAATTTATCCTAGGAAGTTGTGGACAATAAATGTTCAGTTTGAAAATTACCTCAAATACAATGTTGTCTCATTCAGTGTAATAAACAGAAATTTCAATACATCATCGACTATATACGTCATTTTGACACAAAGTTTTAAATACTAACTAATCAGCCTCAAAGTCCAAAAAATTTAACTCAAATTTGAGAAAATGAGTATAATAAAAATAAATGTTAACATGCATTAAAAATATAAAAATTATAACTATTAGCTAATTAGCTGAAAAAACAAAATGTTATCATACATTAAAAAATAGTAGTGCTTATTATCATAATAACATGAATCAAACCTTGAGAAAATCAGTATAATAAATAGAAATTTCAATCCATTGCAATAAAAAATTATAATAGTAACTAATGATACTCAAAACATACTTACAATCGAATAAAGCACAAGATACGTAAAAAAAAAATACTATTATACATGGTCGTAACAGCTAAAGCCTAACCTAACAAGTTTAATAGAGTAAATTTCAAAGTCCAAATTCATGCTCACATATAACTCTTACAGCAAAAGGATTAGGGAATGCAAAGCAAAAGACAGATTCCAATATTTGAATATAAAGAAACTCAGGGCTTTTACATGTAGAGGATTCCAAACAGAAGAAAAGGAATATACACCAAGGAATCAGATACCAGTCATATAGAGGATTACAAACTTTTTAAGGGCATGGAGAGTGAGAGAGGAAATTGAAATGCAGGAAAATAAGGCATTTATGTTTTGAGGTTTTTTTTACAAAGAGAGTTCTTGGAAAATGAAAAAGGTGGGAATGATGAAAAGAGAATAAGCAAAAAAGGGAACATAAAACTACCGCCAATTTTCGTTCTTATATTTATGGCTCCTTGTTTTATAAAATGTGTACCATGATATAAAACATGTCACCAAATGTAAACTTGCTCTTTCATGACATGGTCCTATATCGCAAAAATATTATGGATCTTTTGTAGCATGTTCGTAGTGTCTTGAAAACCCATCTCGTTAAATGGAAGGTGAAATATATACAATTAGTATGAAAATTAAATATATGTCGCGAGAAGTATGCTTTGAGTGTAAGAACTAAATTGGTATCGCTAAAAGATCTTGCGAAACGTGTTTTTCTTGTCGTGATGTGAGGTGCACGTGTTGTGAAGATCATGGATGGATTCTCGTGGTGTAGCTGTGAAGAAGATTCAAGGAACGACTAGAGGACTACATCGGACTTAAAGGCGTCGGGTCGTGAGTAAGTCATTTTTCACCCTCATATAAAATCCTATATCATAATGGACTTTGCGTAGGCTAGGTTGTATGAGATTTCTTCCGTTGTGAGCTTTTATCTTACATTGCGGCATTGCTCACACATGCTTAAGACAATATAAAATTGGTTAATGTTTTTCACAACTTAGGTTTAATAGGTGCTTAATTAAGAAATTTGATTAATTGCTAATTTACTTAATTTGATTAAAAATTAAAATTTGGTAATTGGCAATCCATCTCTATTATCACTACTTGCATTTATCAAATAAGCATATAACACTAATGGAGGATCACATCTTATAACTAATTTTAGATAGAGCCATGGATCTTGCTCTCAAGTTTGGTATTTTTTTGTAGATCGACCATGAACGTTAACGAAACTTGTAAGCTTCGACAAGGGTATATTTACAAGAGTATCCACAACGATGGATGGTCATAAAAGGTAAATATATGATTCTGAAACTGAGGTTTACCTTTCTTGCACATCACACTCCAAAATGATGAAATGTAGTTTTTTTCAGTTTTAACTTCATATGAACTTCTCCTCTTCATATGAACAAAAATTATTAACACTCAATCATATCAAATAGAAATTGAGCTCATACGGATAACATTTAATCGTATGGACTCAAAATAATTTGATATGATTAGATGTTAATCGAATCAACTCAAAATGGGTTCATTCGATCAATTGTTAATCGCATCAACTTTACAAATTCTATTGCCACTCTCTAACTTTGAAAATCCTCTACTTAATGCCTAACCCTTTTAACACTGTTTACTCCCCCTGTCCAAGCACCCAATTCGCTATATTTACACATTTTCTTGCATTTTAGCATCCCATTGTGAATGTTGGTATAGAATGACTTAATAAAAGTGCATTAATGTGATACTATTGTTGTCAAAGTTGGTCAAAATATACCCACCCTAGTATGCCTCAGTGGTAAGGGCAGGTTTGGGTGTATGTGATTAGGCGCACAATGCTGGATTCGATTCTCCGCTGATAAGCCAGTATTTAAGCTGAGTGTGTATGGGAGGAGGGTCCTGCACAATACCCCCTGTTTAGTTTGTACAGGGGAGTCCAAATGGCTCGTTCGTGTGGAGGTTTAAGTTATAAAAAAAAAGCTTGTCAAAATATAATGGTCTTATAAGTAATATTACTAAAAGTCGAAACTACATTTTCTCTTATAATTAATAAATGGCTAAATTTCTTTCACTATATCTTGTGTATTATTATAATCTATCAAGAGTTTTTAAGTTAATGCTTGAATTTGATGAAGTAGTAAAGATATATATTTTTAAAAAATAATGATATGAATATCAAAACTTTTCCCTTTAGATTTCACTTATTGTCTTCCTTACCTATTAAATATTATCTCGTGCCATAAGTTCCATCACAACACAAAAAATTATTACTTTTGAAATTTTTTTAAAAGAATTATTTAAAACTCGTAACGAGACTCATTTTTAAATATACATGTTGAGTTTTTAGGGTAATTCTTAAATATCGTGACATATATCATTTTGTGGGCCATTAGGATTCATTAAAGAAGAGACTAGAGAATTCAGTCACCAGCAAAGATACCAATTCACTCTGCACTGTTTCTATGAGGTACCAATCGAATACGATATAAAGGCTTACAATATGTTGATATGGAAGAGAGAGAGAGAGACTGCCATCATTTCTCTCCTCAGACTTTGTTCAAAGCCTTGGGATTGAAGGCAGGGATATTAATCAATCATCTCACTCTAATTGAAGATAATACAAAAACAACACCGCTCAGAGGGATTGTTAGATGATATTATTCAATCTTATACTGTGAAGTAGCAAAAAGTTTTGACTGGCAAAAGAAAAAAGAAATAAATAAATAAAAGCTAGTGGGAAGTCTGAAGAAGGTTTGCCCACGCTCTCTTTCTTTCTTTCTTTTCAAGGATGCTTTAAGATGAGACTTTGAAAGAGTAAAGAGTAAACCATGAAAAGTGGCCAAAAGCAGTGAAGGTGTGTATCTATTTATGCGGCTGTCACCTGAACTATTTCTTTGAATAGAACCACAGAGATTCTTGATTTTAATTGCCCATCTTTCCATTTTCAAACCCTTTAAAATATTATCACTTCATATTATTTAATATGGAGTCTACAAATCTCCATCACCACCAACATCAGCTCCAAGAGCAACTGGTTCACTCCTCTCCTTTACCTACCCCATTTGGCCATGGATTTGGAAGTCTCCATGCTTTGACCCCTACTACCACTGTGTAAGAACTCTTTCTCTCTCTCTCTCTCTCATACACACACACACACACACACACACACACAGAGAAACTACTTGCTTTTTTCTTTACAACTGGGCTTGCTTTAGTTTTTTGGGATCTAACATCAATAATGATATTTTGGCTACTTACAACACAATTATGATACATCTTTATAGCTCGAATCTCATCCCTTTCTTTTTTTTCCCCCTCTACTCGTGTTTGTTGATTTGATGTGCATCAATCAATAAGTGCATAGAATTAGATATATGCTTTGAAATATGGAGTATAAATACTGAATGTTGTTTTCTTTAACAAAAAAAAGACAGCTTTGTAGCTAACCAGACACGTGCAATTGTTTACTTGAAACGGATTGTGCAGGAGTAGTGGTAACCTTGGCGGCATGGTAAACTCAAGAGATCCAAAGCAGCATAGTGACATTTTATTCCCTTCTCTAAGCAGTTGCATGACCCAAGATTTGGGATTTCACTGGGCTAGTACTGATAGTACTAGTAATAGTAGTAGCCCAACAGGAAGCTTCACAATTAACAACCGGTCTGCCCATGACTTGCAAGACTCAAGGATAAAACAAGAGCTCTCAGATTGTTACCCCAAGTTCACCGAAATGATTAACAATCCCATAGCTAGGAGCATAGATGGTTTACACTTGCAAGACTTTCCAGCAGGAGATTTCTACTCCAACCCACCAAACGGCTCCAAAGGGAAGTTCAGCCAGATATTCCCTACTATTAATGTTTCTAACTTCAATCAGTCGGCTGCAACTATTTCAAACTCTTTGGGCATGAACTTGGAAGCCTTGGATTTTCTCAACTCTACAACATTTAGTGGGTGTTATAGCCAGCCTTTGGACAATCGTGTCGAGTTTTTGAAAGACAGCATTTCTAACTACAGCCTTGATCATATGCAGCAATTATGTCACAGGCCATCAACTAGCCCATGTAAAGTGCGTACATTCTCCTTTCTACTAAATACTCTTCTGTTGAGTAATTCACAAAAAGAAGTTACACGTATTATATTATTACATTGTACATTACTCACGCACTAAATACTGTATAACTCATTATTACACCAGGGTGCGTAACATCTATGCCTACTTTATTCACGTATCATTTTTCTTGCTCTTGTAAAAGCTTTGAATATTGGCCTACTTTCTCGAATTTTACCCTCCACTTTGATATTTTAGGTAGGCCTTGTGACATAATTTTACTGCACGCATCCGTGTCCTTAGATTACAGATAAGAAAATCTATTCTTATCCCTTTATATCATATTACTTATCCGAATTATGATTTCTAACACAAAGCATTAGTGATCATTAGTTAAATCCTGTCGTAATAATGATCATTAATAGATATTGAAAAGAAGAAAAGGCAGTCTAATATATATCTAGATATCTTTATTTTTTGGTGCTTAATTATAAGTAACAGTAAATTAAGCTAACTAACTGCATGTAATAATTACTGAGTTAGTTTGATCACCATTCATTAACTTCTATTTTTTCTCTGTCTATAAATTCAGTTCCAACTCCACACTGTGCATATCTATAATATGCATATCACATCCTTAATTGCTTCTCAATGTAGGGTACATTTGCAACATTAATCAATGATCAACATTGGTTGAATCTAATATATTGTGTAGCGTTGAAAGACTTATGTTTCGTCCTTGTATTGGTGGTAAATATAAATAAAAGGAAAAAAGAAAAAGGGGCAAATACCAAATATTCTATTAAACATTTTTAATACACATTTAGTTCAAGTCTTTTTATTTATAAGGATTTTTTGAAACAAAATAAAAAAGGCTTAGACTAAATGTGTATTAAAATATATTTGTGAATCTTTTTGACATTTGATCCAAGAAAAATATAAGAAATAAACCAGATAATAGTAAATGAGTTTGATAATATGTTGTGTGCGTGTATGTTTGCATATATTAAGAAACCTTAGTCTTACAATGACTATTTTACCAACACTCTCTCATGTCTCCAAGTACGTATTAGGTGGTGTTTCTATAAATATCATAAAAGTTTTAGAAATTAACAAATGCATGTTCAACACTGTAGGGTGTAAAATTGCAAAAGTAGTCGGTGTAGAGCCTACAGAAAATTGGAAAACTACAACAGTTCTCTTTTCTTTTTTTTCTTTTCAATGAAATGTCACCAAAAGGAAAGTTAGATTACTCTTTTGGCTACATAAAGTATACTTCCAGCTTTATACATTATATGTATCTTTATTTTTTTTCAGAATTCCAGTCTTTGTAAGATAGACTTTCATGAATAACATGGAAACTCAGCTAAACTTTACTCTTTGCATCTTACAGAAGTCACCTTTCACCGAGGGAGTTACAGAAGCAAAGAGACCTAGTACCTTTATGGAATCAAAGGAACCTCAACAAACACCAAAGAAATCTCGGTCAGATTCACGTGTTTCCTGCCCACCCCTTAAGGTGATGATGACTCATTAAATTTTACTTCAAACTATTAATGAATTGTCTTAGTCAGACTTTAGGCTCGGTTTAAATCATGCTGAACTATTTTGAAAGTATTTAAAGGCAAAGGGGAGAAGGGTGGGGGAATCGAACCCTTAACCTTCTAGTGACTTTGGTATGCTACTTTATTTCAAATTGACAAGTATTGTGTCTGACACTTATCCGAAGTTTTATATGAAGATAGTTTTAAATAAAAATATGTTATACGTTCTACTACTGTTTATTCATATAACCATTATTTTTTTTGGCCAATAAATAACTACTATTACACGTCCAACCAAATTGTAGTTTACCTTTTCATATCATTTTTAAAACACAATAAATATGTTAGTATCAATTTATGAATAGTTTTTGTACTGAACCAGGTCAGGAAAGAGAAACTAGGGGATAGGATTGCAGCTCTTCAACAGTTGGTGGCACCTTTTGGGAAGGTAGTTTTCCCCCTTTTATTGTTCGGTAATATTGGTCTTTCCATCTCTAGATTATTAGATATTTAACCAACTCTTCAAGTATCGTCTTGGCTCCAAAGGTGACAAAAACTCTAAAATACTGCAGTATATACTCCATCAGAAAACTAATGATAAGTTTGTTGAATTGTAAAGCGTTTAATCTCGTGACATTCAAATTCATCTCATTCAAAATCATGTAGAGACTATGTAATATGTGTTATCCAAAAACATTCAATTTCCATTAGCAAAAGCCCACGTCCATAATGAACAAATCTCGGATTTAAATCATGATCAATGAGGTGATGAAAGTCTAATTCATAATCAATCCCAATAGGATTATAATAAGGCAATGCCATCACATATTACGTAATATTGAGGGTGCGTCGTAGTAATATCCGAGAGTTGTAATCATAGTCAAACTAATGGAACCCATAGCCCTTTGTCCTTCGATTTATAACGGGACGTGTGAGGGGAGAAAAGCAACGGATTGAGCCAAAGACTGGTTGACTTTGACAAATGTCGTGAACTTGTGACACGATTGGAAATAAGATGATTGAGTTACATTGAGATGGTAGTTGAAAATATATAATTTTGGGAGTAATATATATATATATATTCTCTTGTGCGGATTAGTTTGAATTTTAAGAATGCGGATCGGACATGTGTCACCTAACGATGCGCCTAGAAATTATCACCTAAATTATAGGCACACTTTCTTTCTTTTTTGCGCTCACCGTCACGTGACACATGCCTAGTCCGAATTTTAAGAGTGCGGACTGGACATGTGTCACTTAACGGTGCGTCTATAAATTATCGCTTAAATTATAGGCACACTCTCTCTCTTTTTTGAGTTCACCGTCAGGTGACACATGTTCGATCTGCACTCTTAAAATGCGGACTAGTCCGCACAATAGCATGACTGTATATACTATTGGATGCCCGTGCCCGAGGGCACGGCGATAAATTTATTCCCGTGATAATGGGTCCGGTTTGTAAGAAAAAATTTAAAAGGCGATACCGTTTCACTAAAGCATTGTTGTTTTTAGAGAAAAAGTGCGACTTAAGGATTTTATCAAGCATAAGGCGTCAAAAGTTTAAGGCGGGACATTTCTCACAAGCTTCAAGTCTAGGCGAATTTTTTATAACAGTGAATATTATTAATTGGACAAACTTCATCGCCCCGGTATGTTTGGATTGATTTTATTTTAGTGTCAAATTTTCATTCGACTATATCTTGGAATTTACTAAAAATATGAAACAACTTAAAGGATAAAACCAAATAAATTTGTCCTCTTAAGAATAACGAAATAACAATGTCCATTAGAAGGGAAAATCGGGAGGGTCCCCATACATGATTAAACGCTAACTCAAGCTTAGTATTGCTACATGTATTAGTTACGGGAGAAATAACAATTTGCTAGACTTAACTAATTTATAAGAAGAACAAAGAATCTTAAATATTCTAGAATAACATGGCTACTTGTTAATTTATATAATGTGACTGAGCGTGCAAGGTGAGGAAGACCTAGCCAACAATGTAAACATTTTGAAGATGCTCTAGCGATGGAAAAAGATGGTTGTGAATGCGAATTTTATTTTGAAGATATGAGAGTACAAACCGACTTTTTTCTAAGAAAGAGGGTATCCTGACTTATGTGCTATTTCACAAGAATATACAATGGATGAAGTTCGAGGAAAACATTATTGTCAGCTGTCAACGGGTCGTGTTAACGGGTTAACGGGTGAAAACATCCTTAACCCGAACACGACTCGTTAAGACTAACGAATCAAATGATAATATTCAAACACGACCCGTTAATATTAACGGGTACACGATCCGAACCGTTAACACCCGTTAATATTAACGGGTCTAAACGGGTAACGGGTTGGGTGACCCTATATTACACGTTAGTACCCGTTAGTACCCGTTAACACCCGTTAATACCCGTTAGTACCCGTGTAATATTGGTTCGGGTCACACGACCCAATAAAACCCGTTACCACTAACGGGTGATAATGAGTATAAACGGGTTTAATCGTGTAAGAGTACAAATCCAAACACGACCCGTTATAATAATGGATCTACCGTGTTGACCCGTTAATGACCCAAACCCGATAAGACTAAACTCATTAACTTATAATTTCGTGTCGTGTCGTGTCGTGTTATCGTGTCGTGCCTCATTTTGCCAGGTCTAATTGTCATAGGTAAATATTAAATAAACAATACATTTATTAATAATAGGAGCATGAAGAATATTCGACAAACAAAATGAAAAATTAAAAGTAGTAAGAGTCATAGATTTAAGAGGCATTTACGTTTAGATCCTATTAGACTTTCTTATATACATTCTAGTCCCATCATGTTTTTCTCTTACATATAAGTCCAATTCCTAATTTTTTGGAACTTTTTTTTTCCAATTTTACCCTTTTAAAACCAACAATCCGTAACTTCCTTGAGGAAGTTACATAAGTGGTTGAACTTTTTTTTTTAATATTCAAATGATCATAACTTTTGATTCACAAATTCGTTTTTCACAAAATTACTATTTTTGAAATCTGCTCGACGAGATCTATCAAACAAGATCCATGAAGGCTATAAAATTCCAAAGAAAAAAATTTACACAAACAGTAAACTTTACTGTATGCACTAGAATATGAAATAGTTTTATATATGCGACATTTTCACAAACAGACAGTAACATTTACTGTGGTAATACTACACAGTATATATATATATATATATATATATATATATATATATATATATATATATATATATATATATATATATATATATATATATACGGTGGATCCAAACTTTTTTTTCTTCAGAATTACCTTATATTTGAAGGATCGCGCTAGCGGTATCCAATCCTTACCACCATTATTGGAGCTTCAACGACCTTCGTCAGAGCTCCGATTTGGGGTGGGTAAGGGTGGCATGTGGTACCGCTGGCGCGGACCATTGAAAATAAGAGACTTTTGAATAAATGAGCTTTGGATCCACCGAAGTATCATGGGGGGCCGCTGGCGCGGACCTTTGAAAATAAGATTGAATAAATGGGATCGGGATCATCTGGAGCGCCAATTTGGGGTGAATAGGGGTGACACAGAACTTTAAAAATAGGAGCATATTGGATATATATATATATATATATATATATATATAGTTTGCAAAAATGTCATAGATATTAAACTTTATTGTATACACCAGAAAATGAAATGGTTTTATATTTGTGACATTTTCACAAACAATAACATTTACTGCAATAATATATTTATGAAATAATTTTATATATATAACATTTTCACAAACAGTAACATTTACTGAGTTAATATTACACAATATATATATATAACATTTTCACAAACAGTAACATTTACTGAGTTTATATATATATATATATATACACACACACACACACACACACGGTAGATCCAAACTTTTTGTTTTTTAAATTACCATATTTTTAAATGTTTACGCTAGCAACATTCAATCCCCACCACTACCCACCCCAATTGTCGAAGCTTCAACGACTTTCATCAGCGCTATGATTTAGGTGGGTAGTAGTGGCATAGGGTGCCGCTGGCGCGGACCTCTGAAATTAAGAGAATATTAGATAAATGGAGTTTGGATCCACTGGCGCTCCGATTTGGGGTGAGTAGGGGTGACATTGGGTTAGGTTCATATCTATAATATTTTTACAAACGTGAACATTTACTGTGTTATAATACAGTATATATATATATATACGGTCGATCCAAACCTCTTTTTTCTGATATTGTCTTATTTTTAACGCCTCGTGCTAGCGGTATCTAATCCTGACCACCACCAACCCCAATTATCGGAGCTCCAACAACCTTCATCAGAGTTCTCATTTGGGGTGACATGGAGTGCCGCTGGCGCGGACCTTAGAAAATAAGAGAATATTGGATAAATGGGGTTTGGATACACCGACGCTCCAGTTTGAGGTGAGTAGGGATAGCATTAGATTAGGTTTATATTTGTAATATTTTCACAAATAATAAATGTTACTGTTTGTGAAAATGTTACATCGACATCCCATGCCACCTCAAATCAGAGCTCTGATGAAGGTTGTTGGTGCTCCGATATAGGGGGTGGGTGGTGGTGGGGATTGGATGCCGCTGGCGCGGACCGTTAAAAATAAGATAATATCAGAAAAAAGAGGTTTGGATATATATATATATATATATATATGAATAATGTTTGGCTACCCGGGTGTTAACCCCGGGCTAGCACAGGGAGCCCTTTTGTTTTCTTTTTTTTTTTTTTTTTTTTGATTTTTCATGTAAAATGAGTTAAAAACAATTATAAAAAATAATTTTTTATTAGAATAGTTTATTTGTTTTTTTCAATTATTTTTTTTAAAACTCATTTTATCCCTCAGACACTCATTTACTCAATATTTTTTTATTTTTAAAGGTCTGCGATAGCGGCACCCGTTATTTTTAAACTTTTTTTTTTTATTTTACAACATTTGAAATAATTTTAGTATTTCTGCATTAAAAAACTAATCTAATAATATTTTTTAACTCATTTAGTCCCTCAAACACCCATTTACCCAATATTCTTTTATTTTTAAAGGTCCGCGCCAGCGGCACTCGTTATTTTTAAACTTTTTTTTTAATTTTATAACATTTAAAATAATAGTTGTACTTTTGCATTAAAAAACTAATCTAATAAAAAATTATGTTTTAATTATTTTCAACCTATTTAGTCCCTCAAAGACCCATTTACCCAATATTCTCTTATTTTTAAAGGTCCGCGCCAGCGGCACTCGTTATTTTTAACCCTTTTTTTTTTAAATTTTACAACATTTAAAATAAGTGTTGTATTTTTGCATTAAAAAACTAATCTAATAAAAAATTATGTTTTTAATTATTTTCAACCTATTTAGTCCCTCAAATACCCATTTACCCAATATTCTCTTATTTTTAAAGGTCCGCGCCAGCGGCACTCGTTATTTTTAACTTTTTTTTTTAAATTTTACAACATTTAAAATAATTGTTGTATTTTTGCATTAAAAAACTAATCTAATAAAAAATTATGTTTTTAATTATTTTCAACCTATTTAGTCCCTCAAACACCCATTTACCCAATATTCTCTCATTTTTAAAGGTCCGCGCCAGCGGCACTCGTTATTTTTAACCTTTTTTTTTTAATTTTACAACATTATAAATAATTTTTGTATTTTTGCATTAAAAAACTAATCTAATAAAAAATTATGTTTTTAATTATTTTCAACCTATTTAGTCCCTCAAACACCCATTTACCCAATATTCTCTTATTTTTAAAGGTCCGCGCCAGCGGCACTCGTTATTTTTAACCTTTTTTTTTTATTATTTTACAACATTTAAAATAATTGTTGTATTTTTGCATTAAAAAACTAGTCAAATAAAAAATTATGTTTTTAATTATTTTCAACCTATTTAGTCCCTCAAACACCCATTTACCCAATATTCTCTTATTTTTAAAGGTTCGCGCCAGCGGCACTCGTTATTTTTAACCTTTTTTTTTAATTTTACAACATTTAAAATAATTTTTGTATTTTTGCATTAAAAAACTAATCTAATAAAAAATTATGTTTTTTATTATTTTCAACGTATTTAGTCACTCAAACACCCATTTACCCAATATTCCCTTATTTTTAAAGATCCGCGCCAGCGACACTCGTTATTTTTGAACTTTTTTTTTAATTTTACAACATTTAAAATAATTTTTGTATTTCTTAAAACTCTTTCAAAATGTAAAAAAAAAAATATTTATATTAAACAACTTTTCTTTTTGGAAATAGTTTTTTTCAGAAAAAAAAATCTTTTTATACTAAAATAGTGTTTTTAAACAATACATTTTTTTTTAGTTATAACTTCTTCTTTTTTTTTAATAAAACAGTTTTTTTTAAATAAAAAAAAGTTAAATAATGCTAATAAAAAACCAAAAAAGAAAAACAAAACAAAACAAAAAAATCTCTCCATGTACTAACCCGGGGTTAACACCCGGGTAGTATATCATTACTCTTGGTACAAACATATGTACAATGAATAATGTTTGGCTACCCGGGAGTTAACCCCGGGGTAGCACAGGGAGCCCTTTTGTTTTTTTTTTTTTTTTTTTTTTTTTTGATTTTTCATGTAAAATGAGTTAAAAACAATTATAAAAAATAATTTTTTATTAGAATAGTTTATTTGTTTTTTTCAATTATTTTTTTTAAAACTCATTTTATCCCTCAGACACTCATTTACTCAATATTTTTTTATTTTTAAAGGTCTGCGATAGCGGCACCTGTTATTTTTAAACTTTTTTTTTTATTTTACAACATTTGAAATAATTTTTGTATTTCTGCATTAAAAAACTAATCTAATAATATTTTTTAACTCATTTAGTCCCTCAAACACCCATTTACCCAATATTCTTTTATTTTTAAAGGTCCGCGCCAGCGGCACTCGTTATTTTTAAACTTTTTTTTTAATTCTATAACATTTAAAATAATAGTTGTACTTTTGCATTAAAAAACTAATCTAATAAAAAATTATGTTTTAATTATTTTCAACCTATTTAGTCCCTCAAACACCCATTTACCCAATATTCTCTTATTTTTAAAGGTCCGCGCCAGCGGCACTCGTTATTTTTAACCCTTTTTTTTTAAAATTTTACAACATTTAAAATAAGTGTTGTATTTTTGCATTAAAAAACTAATCTAATAAAAAATTATGTTTTTAATTATTTTCAACCTATTTAGTCCCTCAAATACCCATTTACCCAATATTCTCTTATTTTTAAAGGTCCGCGCCAGCGGCACTCGTTATTTTTAACTTTTTTTTTTAAATTTTACAACATTTAAAATAATTGTTGTATTTTTGCATTAAAAAACTAATCTAATAAAAAATTATGTTTTTAATTATTTTCAACCTATTTAGTCCCTCAAACACCCATTTACCCAATATTCTCTTATTTTTAAAGGTCCGCGCCAGCGGCACTCGTTATTTTTAACCTTTTTTTTTTTAATTTTACAACATTATAAATAATTTTTGTATTTTTGCATTAAAAAACTAATCTAATAAAAAATTATGTTTTTAATTATTTTCAACCTATTTAGTCCCTCAAACACCCATTTACCCAATATTCTCTTATTTTTAAAGGTCCGCGCCAGCGGCACTCGTTATTTTTAACCTTTTTTTTTTATTATTTTACAACATTTAAAATAATTGTTGTATTTTTGCATTAAAAAACTAGTCTAATAAAAAATTATGTTTTTAATTATTTTCAACCTATTTAGTCCCTCAAACACCCATTTACCCAATATTCTCTTATTTTTAAAGGTTCGCGCCAGCAGCACTCGTTATTTTTAACCTTTTTTTTTAATTTTACAGCATTTAAAATAATTTTTGTATTTTTGCATTAAAAAACTAATCTAATAAAAAATTATGTTTTTTATTATTTTCAACGTATTTAGTCACTCAAACACCCATTTACCCAATATTCCCTTATTTTTAAAGATCCGCGCCAGCGACACTCGTTATTTTTGAACTTTTTTTTTAATTTTACAACATTTAAAATAATTTTTGTATTTCTTAAAACTCTTTCAAAATGTAAAAAAAAAAATATTTATATTAAACAACTTTTCTTTTTGGAAATAGTTTTTTTCAGAAAAAAAAATCTTTTTATACTAAAATAGTGTTTTTAAACAATACATTTTTTTTTAGTTATAACTTCTTCTTTTTTTTAATAAAACAGTTTTTTTTAAATAAAAAAAAGTTAAATAATGCTAATAAAAAACATAAAAAACCAAAAAAGAAAAACAAAACAAAACAAAAAAATCTCTCCATGTACTAACCTGGGGTTAACACCCGGGTAGTATATCATTACTCTTGGTACAAACATATGTACAATGAATAATGTTTGGCTACCCGGGTGTTAACCCCGGGCTAGCACAGGGAGCCCTTTTGTTTTCTTTCTTTTTTTTTTTTTTTTTTTGATTTTTCATGTAAAATGAGTTAAAAACAATTATAAAAAATAATTTTTTATTAGAATAGTTTATTTGTTTTTTTCAATTATTTTTTTTAAAACTCATTTTATCCCTCAGACACTCATTTACTCAATATTTTTTTATTTTTAAAGGTCTGCGATAGCGGCACCCGTTATTTTTAAACTTTTTTTTTTATTTTACAACATTTGAAATAATTTTTGTATTTCTGCATTAAAAAACTAATCTAATAATATTTTTTAACTCATTTAGTCCCTCAAACACCCATTTACCCAATATTCTTTTATTTTTAAAGGTCCGCGCCAGCGGCACTCGTTATTTTTAAACTTTTTTTTTAATTTTATAACATTTAAAATAATAGTTGTACTTTTGCATTAAAAAACTAATCTAATAAAAAATTATGTTTTAATTATTTTCAACCTATTTAGTCCCTCAAACACCCATTTACCCAATATTCTCTTATTTTTAAAGGTCCGCGCCAGCGGCACTCGTTATTTTTAACCCTTTTTTTTTAAAATTTTACAACATTTAAAATAAGTGTTGTATTTTTGCATTAAAAAACTAATCTAATAAAAAATTATGTTTTTAATTATTTTCAACCTATTTAGTCCCTCAAATACCCATTTACCCAATATTCTCTTATTTTTAAAGGTCCGCGCCAGCGGCACTCGTTATTTTTAACTTTTTTTTTAAATTTTACAACATTTAAAATAATTGTTGTATTTTTGCATTAAAAAACTAATCTAATAAAAAATTATGTTTTTAATTATTTTCAACCTATTTAGTCCCTCAAACACCCATTTACCCAATATTCTCTTATTTTTAAAGGTCCGCGCCAGCGGCACTCGTTATTTTTAACCTTTTTTTTTTAATTTTACAACATTATAAATAATTTTTGTATTTTTGCATTAAAAAACTAATCTAATAAAAAATTATGTTTTTAATTATTTTCAACCTATTTAGTCCCTCAAACACCCATTTACCCAATATTCTCTTATTTTTAAAGGTCCGCGCCAGCGGCACTCGTTATTTTTAACCTTTTTTTTTTATTATTTTACAACATTTAAAATAATTGTTGTATTTTTGCATTAAAAAACTAGTCTAATAAAAAATTATGTTTTTAATTATTTTCAACCTATTTAGTCACTCAAACACCCATTTACCCAATATTCTCTTATTTTTAAAGGTTCGCGCCAGCGGCACTCGTTATTTTTAACCTTTTTTTTTTAATTTTACAACATTTAAAATAATTTTTGTATTTTTGCATTAAAAAACTAATCTAATAAAAAATTATGTTTTTTATTATTTTCAACGTATTTAGTCACTCAAACACCCATTTACCCAATATTCCCTTATTTTTAAAGATCCGCGCCAGCGACACTCGTTATTTTTGAACTTTTTTTTTAATTTTACAACATTTAAAATAATTTTTTTATTTCTTAAAACTCTTTCAAAATGTAAAAAAAAAAATATTTATATTAAACAACTTTTCTTTTTGGAAATAGTTTTTTTCAGAAAAAAAAATCTTTTTATACTAAAATAGTGTTTTTAAACAATACATTTTTTTTTAGTTATAACTTCTTTTTTTTTTTTAATAAAACAGTTTTTTTTAAATAAAAAAAAGTTAAATAATGCTAATAAAAAACCAAAAAAGAAAAACAAAACAAAACAAAAAAATCTCTCCATGTACTAACCCGGGGTTAACACCCGGGTAGTATATCATTACTCTTGGTACAAACATATGTACAATGAATAATGTTTGGCTACCCGGGTGTTAACCCCGGGCTAGCACAGGGAGCCCTTTTGTTTTCTCTTTTTTTTTTTTTTTTTTTTTGATTTTTCATGTAAAATGAGTTAAAAACAATTATAAAAAATAATTTTTTATTAGAATAGTTTATTTGTTTTTTTCAATTATTTTTTTTAAAACTCATTTTATCCCTCAGACACTCATTTACTCAATATTTTTTTATTTTTAAAGGTCTGCGATAGCGGCACCCGTTATTTTTAAACTTTTTTTTTTATTTTACAACATTTGAAATAATTTTTGTATTTCTGCATTAAAAAACTAATCTAATAATATTTTTTAACTCATTTAGTCCCTCAAACACCCATTTACCCAATATTCTTTTATTTTTAAAGGTCCGCGCCAGCGGCACTCGTTATTTTTAAACTTTTTTTTTAATTTTATAACATTTAAAATAATAGTTGTACTTTTGCATTAAAAAACTAATCTAATAAAAAATTATGTTTTAATTATTTTCAACCTATTTAGTCCCTCAAACACCCATTTACCCAATATTCTCTTATTTTTAAAGGTCCGCGCCAGCGGCACTCGTTATTTTTAACCTTTTTTTTTTAAATTTTACAACATTTAAAATAAGTGTTGTATTTTTGCATTAAAAAACTAATCTAATAAAAAATTATGTTTTTAATTATTTTCAACCTATTTAGTCCCTCAAATACCCATTTACCCAATATTCTCTTATTTTTAAAGGTCCGCGCCAGCGGCACTCGTTATTTTTAACTTTTTTTTTAAATTTTACAACATTTAAAATAATTGTTGTATTTTTGCATTAAAAAACTAATCTAATAAAAAATTATGTTTTTAATTATTTTCAACCTATTTAGTCCCTCAAACACCCATTTACCCAATATTCTCTTATTTTTAAAGGTCCGCGCCAGCGGCACTCGTTATTTTTAACCTTTTTTTTTTAATTTTACAACATTATAAATAATTTTTGTATTTTTGCATTAAAAAACTAATCTAATAAAAAATTATGTTTTTAATTATTTTCAACCTATTTAGTCCCTCAAACACCCATTTACCCAATATTCTCTTATTTTTAAAGGTCCGCGCCAGCGGCACTCGTTATTTTTAACCTTTTTTTTTTATTATTTTACAACATTTAAAATAATTGTTGTATTTTTGCATTAAAAAACTAGTCTAATAAAAAATTATGTTTTTAATTATTTTCAACCTATTTAGTCACTCAAACACCCATTTACCCAATATTCTCTTATTTTTAAAGGTTCGCGCCAGCGGCACTCGTTATTTTTAACCTTTTTTTTTTAATTTTACAACATTTAAAATAATTTTTGTATTTTTGCATTAAAAAACTAATCTAATAAAAAATTATGTTTTTTATTATTTTCAACGTATTTAGTCACTCAAACACCCATTTACCCAATATTCCCTTATTTTTAAAGATCCGCGCCAGCGACACTCGTTATTTTTGAACTTTTTTTTTAATTTTACAACATTTAAAATAATTTTTGTATTTCTTAAAACTCTTTCAAAATGTAAAAAAAAAAATATTTATATTAAACAACTTTTCTTTTTGGAAATAGTTTTTTTCAGAAAAAAAAATCTTTTTATACTAAAATAGTGTTTTTAAACAATACATTTTTTTTTAGTTATAACTTCTTTTTTTTTTTTAATAAAACAGTTTTTTTTAAATAAAAAAAAGTTAAATAATGCTAATAAAAAACCAAAAAAGAAAAACAAAACAAAACAAAAAAATCTCTCCATGTACTAACCCGGGGTTAACACCCGGGTAGTATATCATTACTCTTGGTACAAACATATGTACAATGAATAATGTTTGGCTACCCGGGTGTTAACCTCGGGCTAGCACAGGGAGCCCTTTTGTTTTCTCTTTTTTTTTTTTTTTTTTTGATTTTTCATGTAAAATGAGTTAAAAACAATTATAAAAAATAATTTTTTATTAGAATAGTTTATTTGTTTTTTTCAATTATTTTTTTTAAAACTCATTTTATCCCTCAGACACTCATTTACTCAATATTTTTTTATTTTTAAAGGTCTGCGATAGCGGCACCCGTTATTTTTAAACTTTTTTTTTTATTTTACAACATTTGAAATAATTTTTGTATTTCTGCATTAAAAAACTAATCTAATAATATTTTTTAACTCATTTAGTCCCTCAAACACCCATTTACCCAATATTCTTTTATTTTTAAAGGTCCGCGCCAGCGGCACTCGTTATTTTTAAACTTTTTTTTTAATTTTATAACATTTAAAATAATAGTTGTACTTTTGCATTAAAAAACTAATCTAATAAAAAATTATGTTTTAATTATTTTCAACCTATTTAGTCCCTCAAACACCCATTTACCCAATATTCTCTTATTTTTAAAGGTCCGCGCCAGCGGCACTCGTTATTTTTAACCCTTTTTTTTTTAAATTTTACAACATTTAAAATAAGTGTTGTATTTTTGCATTAAAAAACTAATCTAATAAAAAATTATGTTTTTAATTATTTTCAACCTATTTAGTTCCTCAAATACCCATTTACCCAATATTCTCTTATTTTTAAAGGTCCGCGCCAGCGGCACTCGTTATTTTTAACTTTTTTTTTTAAATTTTACAACATTTAAAATAATTGTTGTATTTTTGCATTAAAAAACTAATCTAATAAAAAATTATGTTTTTAATTATTTTCAACCTATTTAGTCCCTCAAACACCCATTTACCCAATATTCTCTTATTTTTAAAGGTCCGCGCCAGCGGCACTCGTTATTTTTAACCTTTTTTTTTTAATTTTACAACATTATAAATAATTTTTGTATTTTTGCATTAAAAAACTAATCTAATAAAAAATTATGTTTTTAATTATTTTCAACCTATTTAGTCCCTCAAACACCCATTTACCCAATATTCTCTTATTTTTAAAGGTCCGCGCCAGCGGCACTCGTTATTTTTAACTTTTTTTTTTAAATTTTACAACATTTAAAATAATTTTTGTATTTTTGCATTAAAAAACTAATCTAATAAAAAATTATGTTTTTAATTATTTTCAACCTATTTAGTCCCTCAAACACCCATTTACCCAATATTCTCTTATTTTTTAAGGTCCGCGCCAGCGGCACTCGTTATTTTTAACCTTTTTTTTTTTATTATTTTACAACATTTAAAATAATTGTTGTATTTTTGCATTAAAAAACTAGTCTAATAAAAAATTATGTTTTTAATTATTTTCAACCTATTTAGTCACTCAAACACCCATTTACCCAATATTCTCTTATTTTTAAAGGTTCGCGCGAGCGGCACTCGTTATTTTTAACCTTTTTTTTTAATTTTACAACATTTAAAATAATTTTTGTATTTTTGCATTAAAAAACTAATCTAATAAAAAATTATGTTTTTTATTATTTTCAACGTATTTAGTCACTCAAACAACCATTTACCCAATATTCCTTTATTTTTAATGATCCGCGCCAGCGACACTCGTTATTTTTGAACTTTTTTTTTTAATTTTACAACATTTAAAATAATTTTTGTATTTCTTAAAACTCTTTCAAAATGTAAAAAAAAAAAATATTTATATTAAACAACTTTTCTTTTTGGAAATAGTTTTTTTCAGAAAAAAAAATCTTTTTATACTAAAATAGTGTTTTTAAACAATACATTTTTTTTTGTTATAACTTTTTTTTTTTTTTTAATAAAACAGTTTTTTTTAAATAAAAAAAAGTTAAATAATGCTAATAAAAAACATAAAAAACCAAAAACGAAAAACAAAACAAAACAAAAAAATCTCTCCATGTACTAACCCGGGGTTAACACCCGGGTAGTATATCATTACTCTATATATATATATATATATATATATATATATATATATATATATATATATATATATATATATATATATATATATATATATATATATATATATATATATATACTGTGTTATATGAACACAGTAAATGTTAATGCTTGTGAAAATGTTATAGATATAAACCTAACTCAATGCCACCCCTACTCACCCCAAATCGGAGCGCCGGTGGATCCAAAATTCATTTATCTAATATTCTCTTAATTTCATAGCTCCGCACCAGCGGCACCCTATGCCACTACTACCAACCAAAACCATAGCTCTGATGAAAGTTGTTGAAGCTCCGATAATGGGGGTGGGTAGTGGTGGGGATTGAATGTCGCTAGCGTAAACATTTAAAAATATGGTAATTTTGAAAAAAAAATAGTGGTTTGGATCTACCGCGTGTGTGTGTGTGTATATATTATGTAATATTAACTCAGTAAATATTTCTGTTTGTGAAAATGTTATATATATATATTGTGTAATATTAACTCAGTAAATGTTACTATTTGTGAAAATGTTATATATATAAAACTATTTCATAAATATATTATCACAGTAAATGTTATTGTTTGTGAAAATGTCACAAATATAAAACTATTTCATTTTCTGGTGTATACAATAAAGTTTAATATCTATGACATTTTTACAAACTATATATATATATATATATATATCCAATATGCTCGTAAATTTTTAAAGTTCTGTGCCACCCCTATTCACCCCAAATTGGCACTCCAGATGATCCCTATCCCATTGATCCAATCTTATTTTCAAAGGTCCGCGCCAGCGGCACCCCGTGATACTCCGGTGGATTCAAAGCACATTTATTCAAAAGTCTCTTATTTTCAAAGGTCCGCGCCAGCGGTACCACATGCCACCCTTACCCACCCCAAATCGGAGCTCTGACGAAGGTCGTTGAAGCTCCAACAATGGTGGTAAGGATTGGATACCGTTAGCGCGAACCTTTAAATATAAGGTATTTTTGAAAAAAGAGGGTTTGGATCCCCCGGATGTATATATATATATATATATATATATATATATATATATATATATATATATATATACTGTGTAGTATTACCACAGTAAATGTTACTGTCTGTTTGTGAAATGTCACAGATATAAAACTATTTCATATTCTAGTGCATACAGTAAAGTTTACGATTTGTGTAAATTTTTTTCTTTGGAATTTTATAGTCTTCATGAATCTTGTTTGATAGATCTCGTCGAGCAGATTTCAAAAATAGTAATTTTGCGAAAAGCAGATTTGTGAATCAAAAGTTATGATCATTTAAAGTTAAAAAAAAAAGTCCAACCACTTATGTAACTTCCTCAAGGAAGTTACGGATGGTTGGTTTTAAAAGGGTAAAATTGTGAAAAAAATTTCTGAAAAGTTGGAATAGGACCTATGGGATTATTAAAAAGTCAATAGGACTTATAAGCTTGTTGACCCAATAAATGGGACCTAGATATAATTACCCCTAGATTTAATGTAAGAAATCAGGTGCCCATTACCATTACCAACGTGAAGTTGATTGCGTCCTTGATATTTCCCTTGTATGTTGAAGACTAAAAAGTTTGGGAATAATATGTCTACAATAAGGAACAATATAAAATATGAACCCAAAAGATCAACGTCTATTAATTAAAAATACTTTTAACCTTTTTTTTTCTTGTTATTAATTAAAAAATTATGTTTTTATCAATTAATCCCATTTATTAAATATGTAGTTCAGTATGTCATAACATTTTTTTTTTCTTTAACAAGTTACATAATATTTTCTTTTACTTTAATAGGTCATATTTGTAACCATTTAATAAATATTCAATATATAGTAACCATGTAATGAATATTCAATATATATATATGAGTAATGATGCTCTTAACGGGTTCAAGTACTAATTTAATATCAAATGCATTTTAATTGATTGTACATTGGTAGGCCTACAGCATTTTCTGACGGAATCCATACCATAGTATAAACAAATAAAACGGTGCAGGTACTAAACCGGTACTATCACCTGGTGTGTATAATATTTTCCTATATATATATATATATATATATATATATATAAGATCTATTGTAAAAATAAAGAGTCATGCTACATACTCCAAATAACTCCCCCAAATATCCCCAAAATGATTTTATTTTTGTGTCCTGATGGGACCCCCATCATATGACAATAAATGATAGGCATGTGATAAAATGATGTGACATCCACATAAAATTTGAAAAACATTTGAAAAAATTATTTTGTACTCATTATTATTCAAAAATAAATATTGTGATACAGTGTATTAAAAAATATCTTATACAAATATGCCTTATTTGCTTAACTTTCCTAAAAAAATGTCTACTTTTGCACGTGGGGCTGGAGAATATTGCAGACAGACACAGCATCGGTACTAATGGAGGCTATTGGATATGTCAATTTCCTTCATAACCAAGTCGAGGTAATTTCACTTCAAACCACTCTTCTTGATGCTCGATCTCTATGAGGCCCATACTTGACAGCCTTTTCCAATGCGTGTTTATATATCGAGGCCAGTAATCACGTTGAGAAGTATGGACCCCGCATGTGCATAAGATCCATTGATCCAAATAAAGCCTCTAGGTATAGTATTATGTATTGTTCAACTAGGGTTTGCTTTTAGTTTATTTTTTTCTTGTTTACACGCACTAAAAACTTCCTTCCAAACTTTTGTCTACACAATCTAATCCATCTCTAATGGTTGTGTCAGCTTAAGTACGAACAATCACGTCAAATATCTGTCTTAATCAGAACTTCCAAATCTTATATCCTTTATTTTTTACTATTCTTTTATCACTAAACTTATATTCTTCATATTCATATTGAATATCAAAATATTTTATAGAATATTTAGTAAAGATGTTCTTTTATATATGTTTGACAATTTTTACATATAATTTTGAAAGAAAATCATTGGAGTATTAAAGAAGTGTAATATTTCATTTTCATTTAAGATTTACTTCACACACATACATTTAAATATATACCCCTTCTTTTCTAGGGAAATTCATTAATAAAATGATTTGCAGTGACACGGTCAACAATGTCCACATGCTACAAAGGGGTCTTCAACTAGTAAAATATGCTACAAGAAAAAAAAATTAGTAGAGTAGCAATGTACGGAGTTCTATTTTGACTCTTAATCCTTAATTCTGGTTTGTTTACATGATATTTCCAAACTAGACAAAGAGAAAAACTAAACTGGTGGCGACATCAATGAAAATGAGAGACAAATGTTATATATATATATATATATATATATATATATATATATATATACAGTCTTGCTCTTGTGCGGATTAGTTCGCATTTTAAGAATGCGGACCGGACATGTGTCACCTGGCGGTGACCCCAGAAAAGAGAGAGAGTGTGCCTATAATTTAGGCGATAATTTCTAGGTGCACCGTTAGGTGACACATGTTCGGTCCGCATTCTTAAAATGCGGACTAGTCCGCACAGGAGCATTATATATATATATATATATATATATATATATATATATATACACACACACACTAGCGAATGCTCGTGTCCGAAGGCACGTCGATAAATTTGCCCATGTGATAAAATCCAACCCATAATAACCAACCTTTTTTTTAAAAAAAACATCTTTTTTATAAAATATTTAAAAAAAATATTTTTTATAAAAAAAATATATTATTAAAAAAATAATAAAATAATAATGTATATATGTATGCATGCATGTGTATGCATGCAAGCATGCAACATATAAAAAGCCATGAATGTTTATCATACATATTTATCATGCATACATTATTATTCATAATACCATTATTCCATATTATATAAATATATATATATATATATATATATATATACAAATTACTAAAATTAGTGGACAGATTAGATCCTACATGGTTCATGACTATATTTATTTCCATTTGTTTTTTGCAGAATTTAAGTGTTCCATATATGAAGTCGACCCGCAACAAGCCAAGTAGAACCGTGCAAATGGTATGAAAAAGTTACACACACACGCCCATAAATTGCAATCTATGTCAACTTTATCAATATGGGCCAAATTAGGTGGGGAAATATGGGCCAAATTGCTTTACCACAATTTTTAGTGTTATTGTGACCTTAACCCAAATTTTATGATCAGTTTTGTGATAACCCTTAAGAATAAAATAATTTACAATGGAGCCATGTTTCGTTATCTACCCGATTGTGATAAAGTTCAACATTGTTAAAAATCAAGTTATTTTGAGTTTGCTAGAAAAGTATTTTTAGGCAAAAATTAAACTCAAAACTTAATTTATAATTCATAACCAGCACATAAGAAATATTTCAAACCGAACCTGAATCTTTATGAACTATGTAATTTATTTATGGTATGCTACTGATCTCAGGGTTTAACAAAGGATGGACAAGAAGAGCCAAAACGAGATCTTAGAAGCCGAGGACTCTGTCTGGTGCCATTGTCATGCTTGTCTTATGTTACAGATGGTGGGGGAGGTATTTGGCCACCCTCTACTTTCATCAGCGGAGGCACTTAAATAACAAGGTTTGTTTTGTTAGATTTAGGGGGAATATGTCTTTATCAAATCTTGTAAGCCCATGTTGGATAGCAGACTTAAGAGTTGATCTATGTCTTGTCATTGATGGAGCAAATTTGGTCACCCTGTAAAAGTTGAGCCCCAGAGGGACCAACTTTGATCCATTGATTATTTTATGTAATATTATCAAGTTTAAAGAGAATCGTATTCCATTATTTGCGTACGATAATGTATGATAGTTTGATGTGGCTTTATTCTAATTCAATTTTTTTTATCATATCCCACGACCTTCAAATATGATAGACTAAAGCATGAATAACTTAATAATGAACCGTACAATTTTTAATGAGCCATCTACAATTTAATCAATAATATTAGACGGTCATATTAACCCTCACTAAAAAATGGATAACAAATTTAAACATGTTCTAGTGTAGCAAGGAACTTTTATGTCATGCATTTAGGAAGCACAATTTTATATTCAAAGTTGTATGCATTGATGATGCTATAAACAGCACCATCAGGTGAGGTGTCGTTAAGCTCAAACTAGAAATAACAATGGCAGCACAAGAATTAATATATGATAGAGGGAGATGAGGAGAAGAGGAGAGACACTAGTATATAAGTGGTTCAGCAGATCTGGCCCTACATCCATTGTGAGTGTGTGAGTAATTGCACTATAATAAGGGCTCTAATGGCTTGTGATACAATCTCTCACTTTCTCTCTCTACTGAGTATTTTACCAGAGCTTTCGTTAAGGTTGCAATTATGGATCCTTTTACAAGGTAGAGGAAGACCTCTATATATAATGCTTGGGGGGAGTAATGTACCCCCCAAGCATGCAATGAGCATGTGTATCAGGATTGAACCAGTATCCTGATGACACCTGGCTGATCTTATGTAGATAATGATGATCGAAATATTCCCTCACGTAAGGGGAATGATTTGGTTATAACTGATTTGCTCACGTGTTCCAAACCTTCCATGTGCTTGCATGTGCTCGGAATTGTGCCATTGACTGCAGTAACCTCGGGCTGGCCAACTACGAGGTTAGTGAAGTCCGATAGTGTTGCTTTGTCTTGTCAATAACCACGATGACCTCGGCTAGGAAGACTGGCCGAGGTTTGGCATGCGGAAGGATATAACGTCGGCTCAAATAGAGTATGATGTTGGCAATAACCTGATCCCATAATGTGCTGCTGTCCTCGGCTGCTGCCCAGCCGAGGTTGGTTAGTAGATAGCCGACCTTGCAGAAGACGGTCTTCCCGATAGCCGTTATAGGCCTGTTGTCCACTTGGTTGTGAGGCAGGCCGAGGTTAGTGACCCTGAGTACGAGGGTACACTTTGAGCATATCAATCACCCCTAGCCCTTAGTCTCCTAGGTGAGTAGGTGACTGAGGGGTATGTAGGTTAGGCCGATGCTGAGCCTTTTTTGGTGCCTTGAGGCATGAAGTGATTCTTTGACACATGTCATTCATTGAAGTCACTAACATACTCTTCAAGGTATGATAATTCTGACAGGGTATTTTGGGTCCCTAGGGTGTGCGTTGAAAATTGTGCCCCATTATTGAGAAGGTTTAAAAACCCATATTTTTCCTTTTTTTCTCTTTCTTTTTCCAATCTTTCCTGCCTACAACTTTTTTGCCATCGCGATTTTCTTTAATCCCTCTATTGTTTGCTGCGATTCAAGGTTTCATGCTTCTAACCTCTTCCTTCTTCAATCATAATCAGTCACGTACTGCTCTTAGACCTTTTATTTTCCATTTCTGGTCATTGCTTTACATATTTGATTTTTCAGTGAGATTTTCTTTTTTCGATGAGGATTTCCACCCCTATCAAATGGTTATAAGGTTAGGATTGCGCTGGTTAGGTAGTTTTGGAGCCATACCAGGATACTCCGAGGTTGTTTCAGCCACAAACCTCCCTCTTTTAGGTTTTCTGGTGACCTCTCGACCATCTTCTCCGGTGAACTAGCTTAGGGCATTCTTGGTGTTCTTATGGGGAACCCTTTGGATTCCTAGTTTGATCTTTTAGTTCAAATTATACAAGTTATTTGCCCATTTTCCCCTTTTAGTTCTAACTCTCGAAGTCTAGAGTCATCTTCTGAATGGTCAGACCTTTGTACATACTTATTGAAAAGTTCCCGTCTTTGCGCGAGAAGACCTTCGAAAGATTAGGTAGATAGAATTAGCTCAGGAGGAGGCTCGTAAGGCTGAGTCCTTTCCCCTCAGACCAATTTTTCCTCCACCCTTGAAGATTATATACCCTGAACCCGCCGAACCTGCTGAGCCCACCGAGGTTCCTGTACTAATGTGAGTCATCTTCCTCAGACCCTATGTCCACCTCTGACGCTGCTGAGTCCATAGACTCTTTTCAAGAAGCTATGGATTATTCCCCCAGGGGAGATGAAGTTTTGGAGGACTCCGAGGTTTCTAGTCGTGCCTCGTCCCACAGAGGTGCTAGTACTTCGCGTATATCTCCTTCCATAGAAATCGTAGGACCCAACGTAGCAATTCCCCCTCCTATCGATGCTATTCCTCTATCGGCTGCAACCGGGGTTGAATTTGCGAAGAGGTTTCCTAGTGGTTCCCCTCCCACTGCCCAGGATTAAATTGAAAGGGATGATGATGAAGGGAGCGAACTTAATACCTCTGCAGCTGCAGAGTACGAGAGCACCGTGAACGAGTACGACCTTTTTTCCTCCAGGCACCTCTATTCCATAGATTCCTCAATCGTCCTTAAGAAACCTCTAAAGGAGGAAAGGGCCTTCAATGGCCGAGATGGCGAACTCTGCGTCTATGAGAAGATGTTTAAGTTGGTCTTTCATCTTCTTATCCACCCAATCATCAGAGCTATACTTTCACACATAAATATTGCCCCTTCCCAACTCTCCTCGAATGTTTGGAGGGTCATCATTGGGGCCATCGTCCTTTGGAAGGCTGTCCACCGTTCAGACCTTCCAGTTAGGGTTTTTAATGGTTATTATATCCCTTCGTCTGCCAAAAATCATCCTGGCTATTTTAATTTCTTAGCCAGAAAATTTGAGAAAAAGATGCTTTTAGTTACCCAAACTTCGAACCATAATTGAAAACCTCGGTACTTCTTTATTTACGGGGCATAGGAATTTGGTTCAGACGAGGCTTCTGGAATGTCAATTCCAAGGACCCATCTGAGATGGGGGAAGGTCTTCCTTTCTACTAAAGACAACCTTAGTCTTAGCCAGGACAATTACAAGAACGTTGAGGACCTTCGCAATCAAGGCGAGAAAGGTCGTCTCTTAAATATGAACATTTGATGAACCCCTATTACCTTTCTCATACAGGTTTAGGGGGTGGTCCCCTGGAAGAGCTTCGTAAGTCTTCATTTTTCTTACCCAAGTTATGTCTCTTATATTTTTTTTATCTCTGACTAACTAACTCAGAGACTCGTCTTTTGTAGAGCGTCCAGAAGGCATACCGGACGAGTTTTGGAAAATGTCGGCACCCAATTTAGTGAAGCTCATGGAAAATAGTGCACAACCATCAGCCATAAAAAGGAACGTCGTATGCTTGCAAAAAAGGAAGTCCAAGACTGACCCGGCGCATACGAGGCCGAGCAAGACTCGTGCCAAAGATCGTGTCATACCCATTTCTACAGACAATTCCCTGGCTGCTCATCTATCTCAGCTCAAAATCATAGATAGCGTGATCGTCCACAGTATGAAGGCTGCTGATGCCATGGGCACAATAATGACTGAGGAAGACAAGCGTTTTCTACGTGCATTGGATGTCCCTTTATTGGTGGAGTTTTCTCTCCATAAGTCAATCCAGGTATCAATTTTTAGCTATATTTTTCCCAAGTGTTACCTTGGCTTTTTAGAAATCATAACATTCATACATCTGATCTTCATCTGCAGGATGTATTGTCCTTTCATATTCTTATTGAGTGGACTCTGAAGAAGATGCCCTTATTGAAAAGGGTAAGGAAGCTAAGAAGGTTGGGGCCTCTATGAATGCAGAGGTTGAAAAGTTAAAAGGGGTCATCAAGGAGAGGGACGACCAATTGTCTCAGCTCAAGAAGGATCATAGCAAGGCTCTGAAGGCCAAGGATGATGCTCTTCAATCTAAGGTTGATGCTGCAGTCAAGGATGCTTTGGAAGATACTGCTGAGAAGGCCATGGAGGACTACAAGGTCTTTGATGAATTTGTCAACTTCGACTTTGAGTACTTAGAGAGGGGTATCAAAGCGACTAGTAGATGGGCGATAATGAAGCCAGGTGAGTCCGGGAACTTGAATGCTGAGGACTTTGTGGGTCTCTACTTTGTAGATCCTCGGTTTGCTCAGGCTTTAAAGAATGTTAAAGAAAGTGACGCTGCTGCAGTCGAGACGGCACCCGTTGAAGTCATAGAGATAAAAAATGGTTCCCATCATGACGATGGAGTTGAAGTCACAAACGTCGTCCTTGACCAGATGACTGCAGCTATTGGTGGGTCGGCTCCTACCGAGATATAGGCTCTTTTGCTACTCGCCTTTTCCCTATGAATCCTTTCAATAGATGTAATTTTGATGAACTTTTTATCTGTAATTATAGTTTTTATGTACTCTGATGAAGGCTCTTGATACTTTGTTTTGTAATTTTGAACCCTCTTGATGACATGGTCATTAGTAGCTTTGCCTTTTCTGATTCTATTGCTTCATATGATGTTTTATTTCTCTATAATTGCGATGTTTGGCTCATACTTTCACCAATCTAATGATGATTAAGGTCCACGATCACGAAATTATGGTATTTCACCTCATATTTTCACCAACTTAATGATGTTTAACATCTGAGGTCACCAATTTAATGATGTTTCACCTTCATAATTTCACCAAACCAATGATGTTTAAGGTCTGAGGTCACCAAATTATGGTGTTTCACCTCATATTTTCACCAACTTAATGATTTTTAACATCTAAGGTCACCAATTTAATGATATTTCACCTCATATTTCCACCAAACTAATGATGTTTTAAGGTCTGAGGTCACCAAATTATTGTGTTTCACCTCCATAATTTCACCAAACTAATGATGTTTAAGGTCTGAGGTCACCAAATTATGGTGTTTCACCTCATATTTTCACCAACTTAATGATGTTTAACATCTGAGGTCATCAATTTTATGGTGTTTCACCTTCATAATTTTACCAAAGTAATGATGTTTAAGGTCCGAGGTTATCAAATTATGGTGTTTCACCTCATATTTTCACCAATTTAATGATGTTTAACATCTCAGATCACCAGTTTAATGATGTTTCACCTCATATTTCCACCAAACTAATGATTTTTTAAGGTATGAGATCACCGAATTATGGTGTTTCACCTCATATTTTCACCAACTTAATGATGTTTAACATCCGAGGTCACCAATTTAATGACGTTTCACCTCATATTTCCACCGAACTAACGATGTTTTAAGGTCAGAGGTCACCAAATTATGGTGTTTCACCTCCATAATTTCACCAAACTAATAATGTTTAAGGTATGAGGTCACTAAATTATGGTGTTTCACCTCATATTTTCACCAACTTAATGATGTTTAACATCCGAGGTCACCAATTTAATGGTGTGTCACCTTTATAATTTCACCAAACTAATGATGTTTAATTTTTGAGGTCAACAAATTATGGTGTTTTACCTCCATAATTTCACAAAACTAATGATGTTTATGGTCCGAGGTCACCAAATTATGGTGTTTCACCTTTATAATTTCACCAAACTAATGATGTTTAAGGTCCGAGGTCACCAAATTATGGCATTCCAGCTCATATTTTCACCAACTTAATGATGTTTAACATCCGAGGTTACCAATTTAATGATGTTTCTCCTCATATTTCCACCAGCCTAATGATGTTCAATACATATATTGGGACAAAAGCATCAACACAACGTTGCTATTTTCTCATTGATATTCCTTGTATAAGTTGATACATGTATTACAAAAGGATAAGAACAATTACAACATCTTAAGCAATATTTTTTTAAGTGATCGACATTCCATGGGTTGGAGAAAGGTTCTCCTTCAAGATTTTTAGCCGATAGGTACCTGGTACAACCTCATCAATGACCCTATAAGGACCATGCTAGTTGGGATGGAGCTTATTGGCTTGCTGCCACGTCTTCTTTAGGACTAGGTCTCCCACAGCTATCGGCCTTGACTTTACCCTTTGATTAAAGAATCTCGCAGTTTTCTACTGATAATGTGCCTGTCTTATCTCTGCATCTTCTCTTATTTCCTCAATCAGATCTAGATCAAGTCTTCTCTCTTTCCCATTCCTCTGAGGGTTATATGTATTAACTCTATGAGTGGGTAGCCCTATCTCTGTTGGGATAACTACCTCTGAGCCGTGGGCTAGCATGAATGGAGTTTTCCCTGTGGGTGTTCTCACTGTCATCTTGTAAGACCAAAGCACGACATATAACTCTTCTATCCACCTTCATTTGGCTTCTTCCAACCTCTTATTTATCCCATTAAGGATTGTTCGATTTGTCACCTCAGTTTGACCATTTTCCCGGGGTCATCCAGGAAAAGAGAAGAACTGTTTGATTCCCACTCTTTCACAGTACTTTTTCAAGGAAATATTCTTGAATTGGATTCCATTGTCTGAGATGAGGGGGTTTGGAAGGCCATACCTGTATATTATGTTCTTCCAGATGAACTGAAAAGTGTTCTGCTTAGTGATTGTGATCATTTTCTCGGCCTCTACCTATTTAGAGAAATAATCAATTACTTCTATTAAGAACCCATAGTTGTTTACAGCTCTTGGCAAGGGTCCTACCAAGTCAATGCCGCATACTACGAACGACTAAGGGGAACTGATAGAAGTCAGAGGTTGGTGTGGCTGATGGGGATGGTGGGGAACCTCTAAAATTTATCACACTTTCTTTACATACACAGTTGCATCTTTGGCCAAGGTCGACCACTAGTACCCCTGCGTGATTATCCTATTAACCAATGACCTCCCTCCTATATGACTTGAAAAATAGACTTCATGCACATCGTGAAAGATGAGTGGAACCTCTAACGGGTGTACACATCTGAGGAGAGGGAGGAAAAATCCCTTCTTGTATAGGACGCCTCCTACAATAGAGAATTTAGCATCTCTAAACCTCAAATTTCTCCTTTATAATTTTGACTCTGGGAGCTCTCCCTCTTTGATGTATCTTATAATAGGGTTCATCCATGAGGATCCCAAACTCAGGTTTAAACAAGGTCTAGTGACCTCTTCCTCTTTAATGGTTGGCCTGAGTAGAATCTCAACTGGAACTGTTCTCCTTATGTCTGTTCTTGTTGTTGAGGCCAACCTCGCTAGTGCATCAACTCGGCTATTATCTAGCCAAGGTATCCTCTTCATCTTTACTTCCTTGAATATTTTTAGCATCGATGTAACCCTCTTCATATATCTGGCCATCCTTTCATCTTTGGCTTCATATAGCCCCAGGATTTGGTTCACAACCAATCTTGAGTCACTGTGGACTAGGATCTGGCCGACATTGAGGACTTTTGCCAAAGAGAGACCTGCTATTAATGCCTTGTATTATGATTCATTGTTGGAAGATTTAAAGTTGAACCTCGGTGCATATTCAACATCCGTACCATCTGTTTTTGACACTATCATCCCTTCTCCACTACCGCTTTCATAGGACGACCCATCAACGTAGAGGTTCCATATGGTTTCATATAAATATAAGTTACCCTCAGCTAAGATCCCCTTCCTGAAGAGGTATGTCTCTTCTTCATTCTCAACTGTTCTTTATTTGACAGCACTTGTCTCAACCTCTCTCGAATCTCGGCCGAAGTTTCTCTCTACTGGCTCATCTGTAGCCTCTTCGTTCTTCTCAACCTCGGACCCATCCCAGGTAAACTCGGCCATAAAATCTGCGAGTGCCTATCCCTTGATGGGAACCCAGGGTTGATAAACAATATCGTACTCCCCCAACTCGATTGCCCAGGTCATTAGCCTTCCTGACTTTTTAGGCTTATAGAGGTCATGTCTTAGTGGGGAATCAATGAGGACGATCATGTAATGGGCCTAGAAGTATGGTTTCATTTTCCTGGAAGCATGTATCAAAGCATATGTTAACTTTTCAATCCGAGGGTACTTATACTAAAACCCTTAGAGTGCTTTGTTATTGAAGTACAATGGTCTCTGTGCTTTATCCTCTTCTCTTATGATTGCAGCACTGATGGCTGACTCTGAGATAACTAAGTATACGCATAACTTTTCACCCTGAATTGGCGGGATAGGAGTAAAGGGGACCCAAGGTATGACTTAAGATCTTTAAAATCTCTTTCTCACTCCTCATTCCATTCAAAGTCCTTTATGAGAATTTTGACAAAAGTAAGACATTTATCTATAGCTCTTAAGACAAACCTATTAAGTGCAGCAACTCATCTGGTTAGCCTCTGAACGTCTTTGATGGTTCTGGGTGTCTTCATTTCCAGAAAAGCCTTGATCTTCTCAGGGTTAGCCTCTATTCCCCTTTGATTTTTGATGAAGCCCCAAAACTTTCCATCTCCTACCCCAAAGACACATTTGGCCAGGTTGATCTTCATTATGTATTTTTCCATGGTGTCAAACGTTCTCTCAAGGTCATCCACATGAGTGTCGACCTTCAGGCTGTTAGTCAACATGTCATCCACATAAACTTCCATGGTCTTGCCTATATTATCTTTGACCATCTTATTTACAGGATGTTGGTAGGTGGCCTCTGCGTTCTTCAGGCCGAAGGGCATGGCCTCGTAGTAATAAGTCCCTTTGTCTGTAATGAATGTTGTCTTCTCTGAGTCTACTGAGTCCATGAAGATCTGATTATACCCAGAGTATTCACCCACAAAGCTCATGAGCTTATATCCATCCATGGCATCCATCATATGATCTATACGAGGTAAGGGAAAACTGTCTTTTAGGTAAGACTTGTTTAAATTAGTGAAATATACACACATCCTCTATTTCCCGTTAGCTTTGGGCACTATGACCACGTTAGATAACCACTGTGGATATATGAACTCTCTGACGATATTGGCCTCTTTGAGCTTCCTAACCTTGTCTCTGATGACATCATACTTCTCTCTTGAGTATATTTTTCTTTTTTGCTTGATGGTCTTGGTATCCTCTACAACATTGAGTTTATGGCACATAATCTCAAGATCAATACTTGATATGTCTGGATGGATCCAGGAAAAGACACTCTGTCTATTCCTTAACAACTTTACTAGCTCCTCCTTGATCTCAAGCTTTAGGGCTTTACCGATTTGGATGGTTTTCTCCGGCTCGTCCTCATTGAGGATGATGGATTCTACCTACTTCATGGATTCTCCCTTCTTGAGTTTAGTTTCATCTCTAGGATCAAGGGTGTTAATATTGTATGTGGTTGCTATCCTCTTATGAGCCTCTCTCTCTTCTGCAGAGTTGAAGTAGAATTCTCGTGCCGAAGTTTGGTCACCTTTCACTTCCCCTACTCTACATGGAGTCAGGAATTTGAGCATCTGGTGGATCGTTGAAGGCACGACCTCAAATTCCTTGAGGGCTACTCGTCTAATGATGAGGTTGTAAGCTGAGAAAACATTTTCATCCATCACAAAGAAATTGATTTTCCTGGTCAACCTCTTAGGCCATTCATCTCCCATCCTTACACCCATTTCATACATACCCAATGGATGAACCTTTTCACCACTGAATCCAATCAAGGGATGATGATAAGGGATAAGCCTAGCTCTGCTGAGGCCCAAGCTCTTGAAACAAAGCCAAAACATAACGTCTTCTAAAGTGCCCCCATCAATAAGGATCCCTTGATCTTTGCATCCATGTACCCTCGTGTTGATGACTAAAGGGTCATCGTGGGGAGCTAAGATGCCTTTGAAATCAAGTCATGAGAAGCTGACTATGAGCGTGTCCATATCTACCTTCTGACTTTTCTCTTGTTTAACCTCTATAGAAGATAAGTTCATAACCTCGGCCTTCGTAACTACTTTAACCTCTGCCACACGAGCCTTGCGATCAGCTACCTCTAAGCCACCCCCTGCAAGTCCTCCATAGATGGTGCTTACACCAAAAGAGATCATACCAACCCTCTTTACTAGGACATTGTCATCCTTTGGTGGGAGGTCAGGGTCGTCATCATCATCTGAGTTATTGGTTCTTCTGATAGGGTCATCTTCCTGGCATTTATCACTTCTTTTCTTTTTAGGGTCGTCTCTTCCCCCCTTAGCTCTTCCATCTACTTACTTTCTGATCTTTCCAGACTTCAACATTTTTTCAATCTCGTCCTTCAAGGCAAAATTCTTGTCAGTTAGATGGTCGTGATCCTGATGGAACTCGCACCATAAATTCTTATTTCTCTTATATGGAGGAGCCTTCAGCTTTTTTGTCCATCTCAAGGACCTATCATTCTTTATTTCGTTGAGGATGTGTTCGCATCTTATGGTTAAAGGAGTATAGTTTGCAAACTTCTCGTCTGCAGATCTCTTCTTTCCATCCTCTTTCTTATGAAATTTCCCACTGCTACTTCCATTCTCATCTTTATACTTCGCAACCATTGCTTATTTTGCGTTCATGACCTTTCCAGCTATTGTTAATAATTCGGCCATAGACTTAGGACGGTCTTCAGTAAGCTTCCAAATTAGCTTTCCCTTCTGAAGTCCTCCAATAAGGGTTGTCATGGATATACTTTCTTCATAGTCTTCTACCTCCAACTTTTCCTTATTGAACCTCGCAATGTAGTCTCTAAGGCTTTCATTTTTCCCTTGCTTTACATAAAGTAAGTGAGTCTTCTTCTTCTGAGGTCTTACCCCAAAACAGAAGTTGTGAATAAATCGCTCGACTAAACCTGTAAAGCTCTCAACTGAATTTTTTGGAAGAGAAGTGAACCAGATATGTGCAGCCCCAGCATGCTTTAAAAAGCTCGGCACCTCATCTCATCAGCGATTGAATAAATGTCTGCTGTAGATTTATACATTTTAATATAATGGACTGTGTTGGTACTTGCATCGTACTTGGGAGATACCACTGGTGGTTTGAATTTGGTAGGGGTTGGGAATTGACTATAATGGTGAACCCTCTGAGTACCCCCTCTATAATGGTTCTCGACTTTTTATGAGATTCCTTATCTTCTCTTCCATCCTTTGAATATAGTCATTCCATGGTTTGGCAATGTCATCCTGGCCGAGCTTCTCCCCCGCCACCTCTAAATGGTGGACTGAGGGTTCCCTAGCTATCACACAACATCAACTGTTGACCTCCCCCTGCCCATAGTCTCGGCCACGTTGGGGTCAGCCATGATGAGGCCTATGATCACCACCTTCCCTTCGTGAGCCATCTATGCTTCTTTACCTAGACAACCTCTACCTTAGATCATTAACTGGGTCATGCCTTTCAAAGGCCAACTCTCTACTTAAGCGATCAAAAGCTGGCCCTCTTTGTCGTGCATCACCATCTCATCTTTCACACTGACCTCGACTCTGTTGTATAGGACATACAATGTTGTTTGAGAGCTCATACAGCTCCCAATAGTCTGTCGGAGCATCCGCTGCCTCAATGTCATTGTACCTATCCCCAGGGCAAGGGGTTCCATGACTCCCAAGGCGTAAATACCTAGAGTCAGCAACATCCCTCCTCCGTTGATGAGTAGGTTGGTATTTTTGTACTTCCTGGGGTGGTCCCCTGGCCTCATGCTGCGGCTGAGCTACCACCAGAGTAATCATCCTCGGTGAGACCCCAGGTGGTCTCCTTATTATGTTCTAGCTTAACTGGGCAAAATTTCTCCTGTATCGCTTGCTGAGTTGGAGCTAAGGACTTCAAGGCTGCTGCCACTTCAGCCATCTCGGACTAGGGTGGTGCATGGCTGGAACTGGGTCCTCCAACACTAGATAATGGAGTTGGTAACTCTGGTGCCATGGAAAAATACTTGAGATCTTATAAACGAAAACACTTAAAAAATCTTGATACCTCCAAGGATCCCTTTTAATGGTGAGATAGCTCCACACGAAGGAGGAGGTCTAGTTCACTACCAGAGTCTCCGGTGAGGTCAAGCAGTAAAGGAGGAAGAGATGAATCCTATTGTTCCCACAGGCGGTGCCAAAATGATGATGTTGTAAACATCACCACCAGGTGAGGTGTTGTTAAGCTCAAACTAGGAATAACAATGGCAGCACAAGAGTTAATATATGATAGAGGGAGATGAGGAGAAGGGTAGAGACACTAGTATATAAGTGGATCAGCCGATCTGACCTACGTCCACTGTGAGTGTGTGAGTAATTTCGCTATAATAAGGGCTCTAATGGCCTGTGATACAATCTCTCACTTTCTCTCTCTACTGAGTATTTTACGAGATCTTTCGTTAGGGTTACAATTATGGATCCTTTTACAAGGTAGAGGAAGACCTCGTGCTTGGGGTGAGTAATGTACCCCCAAGGATGCACTGGGCATGTGTATGAGGATCGAACCAATATCCTGATGACACTTGGTTGATCTTATGTAGATAATAATGACCGAAATATTCCTTCACGTGAGGGGAATGATTTGGTTATAAATGATTTGCTCACGTGTTCCAAACCTTCCATGTTCTTGCATGTGCTCAAAATTGTACCATTAACTGTTGTAACCTCGTTCTGGGCAAGTACGAGGTTGGTGAAGTCTGATAGTGTTGCTTTATCTTGTAAATATTTACAATGACCTCGGCCAGGAAGACTGGCCGAGGTTAGGCATAAGGCAAGATGTAATGTCGGCTCAAGCAGAGTACGATGTTGGTAAAGCCCTGATCCTATAAGGTGCTGCTGACCTCGGTTGCTGCCCAACTGAGGTTGGTTAGTAGATATCCTACCTTACAGAAGACGATCTTTCCGATTGCCGTTGTAGGCCTGCTGTCCACTCGGCTGTGAGGCAGGCCGAGGTTAGTGACCTGATTACAAGGGCACACTTTGGGCATATCATGCATCATGTAATTAAGTGATTGTGTTGTGTTGGAAAAACCTAGTTATTCTAAGGAAACCCGTAAATTAGAATAAAAAATTAAACTCGCTCAGTTATCAAACACACATTGACTAGTGAATGAAATTCACATTAGATCCATTTCAATTATCATCTAACATGTATTTGGTTACTCAATGAGTTTGTACTTATGACTAATTTGAAGGTGTCTTAAGAATACGATATGTCGTCATATAAAAAAAGAGAATGAGATAATACAAGTATAAACTCACGTGATCCAACAAAGAGAGGGGGAAAATCTTGTCAGCAATTGGAATCCACTAAACATTTAGTAGAAAAAATAAAAAATAAACGAATCCTTGGCTTCATACTTGTTTAACTTTATATAAAAGCTTGGAACATCCCTCACCCTTAGTTATTGATAAATATTAAAGAGAGACCAAAAAATTAGAAGTGGAAAAACAAAGACTAGACCTTTGGAACTCAAACAAATTAATCTTAAAATTTGACGTCACTTTATATGCTTGTTCTTCTCTATGTATATTGAAGGTGAACCATATACCAAATGAAACGTCTAGAAATATTGTTTCCAATGAACTTTGAACCACGTCATTTGGATTTTAGAGGAGTGAGTGATGACCATTTTAGCGAAGGTTGTTTCTACTCGCATCAAAATTCGAAAATAGGCTCTTTAGTTTTATTAAGCCCAATTAATGAACCATGAAGCTTCTAGGGGCTTCTATAAACTTTAGAGGTTTGTCCTACATCACGATAAAAGGATTAAACTAATTTAATATTATATATTAATATTGTTAATCCCATCACTTAATTTAGCACATAATTTTAAATCACCTTATGGATTCGAAATCCACACCAAAATGCTTTAGAACTTTCCCTAATGGGTAATCCAAAATATGTGCCCAATTTTTGTTTGGGCTTCCAACTTACCGCATAAGTTCATCCCAAAACACAATTTATTAAAAAATAATTTTAATAAAATAAAAATTAAAAAAAATACATAAAGCATACACGAAGTTTAGTAAAATTACATTTTAACTCGTTATCACCAAATTATTTTATTTGATACAAAGCTTAATTATTTATCATGTACTTAAATTATTTGGCACACCAAAATTATTAATTTAATAATTAACTAACACATAAATCTAACGTTAGTTTATATATATATATATATATATATATATATATATATATATATATATATATATATATATATATATATATATATATATATATATATGGCCAGACACTTCAACATACCTCACTTTACATACCAGTGAACAAACCTACTTGTTTAAAATAGTAAAAAAATGAGTTTTTTTTTACCAAAATTGGTATATATGATCTACTTAGTAAGGAGATTATTTACAAAAAAATTCGAAAGTGGGTGTGATGAAGATAAAAATTTGAACGACTGAAAATGCTAATATATAGCCAGTTTTTATATCACCCATTTTCTGGTTGAATTTTTTTATGATTATTTTTGTAGAGGATCTCCTCATTATGGAGATCATGTACACAAATTTTGGTTGAAAAATATTTTTTTTTCTATTTAAAAAAAATAGGTATGTTCATAGGAAGTGTGTTGGAGAGCCTCTCTCTCTCTCTCTCTCTCTCTCTCTCTCTCTCTAAATATATATATATATATATATATATAATACTAATTATTTCTCCAATTAAATAAATTATCAAAATCACGCGGTATTACACTTTCAAGAATAGCTTTAAATTTTTGACAAACATTAAAAATTCAGATTTTTGAGTCATATGGTAAAACCAAATAAATTTGGAATAAGCATCCACAAATATAATAATATAATGATGTATATTTATTAACGAGATTAGGGATGGCCCCCATTCATGACTAAAATTGAGACAAAAAAAGAGGTACACATAATTTTAGATAACAAATGTAGCCTAAATGAATTATGAGTTCAGTAATCCATATGGCATGCAACGTGAATGTAGATGATTATAACTATCAGGTCACCTGGAGATTACTGCATAGATAAGCATGGATTATCAAAGATAAAAATAAATATGGTCGGATGTAGGCTAGGCAAAACTGGAAATCAAAGTTAAGATAAAAGAAAAGAGTCCTGCTCCCATAAAAAAATGTCTTATAGCATAATACATGTGATTAAGATTTTGTATGTATAAATATGGTATCTTTAATGACAAAAAAGATATTGAACGTCATTGTACCACCGACTTAGTTTCTTAGCTAGCATATTTAGCACTCCAAGTGGTCTTCTTTCTCATTTTCAAAATCTCATAAAACCTTTTCATCCCTCTCCCCATGGACGTAGGTGTAAACACTATATCCCGATAACCCTACACTCTTTGATAGGGTCCAAATAAAGTTCCTTAAATCCCAGACCTCTAGTCCTTTTTTAAACCCTAATCAGATAATGAGAATGCCATCCCCAGGCCCGTTTGACTTTGGTAAACTTTTGAACCCAAGATTCCTTCCTATGGAAAATCATAGAGCTCTGAATCCTATTTCCATTGGTGGACACCACGATTTGAAATAGAGCTGTGGGTAATTTGTCCATGGCCCTTAATGGCACATTGTTTTCACAAGACACTGACTTGTTAAAGTTCGAGGTGCTTTTTTAAAAATCCAGAGTTAGGTGATAAGAAAACTCTCAACCTCTTGTGATTATAGAGACACTCCTATAGATATATAAATCTTAGCCCTCTATGGACTTAACCAACTTTACAAAGTACCATATGTATCCAAATACCATTTATTAAATCCCCATTATGCCCATTCATTTATCACTTCAAAGGTCGAAACAAATGGGTGTCCCGCCTGAGACGATTTACCCTAAATATGACTTTATGGACATTTGGGACCTATCAAACTTCATAATTTGAGAAAATGGAAAAAATAAATGTTATAAATATTTGAAATATATTTTCGACGGTGAAATCTGTGCGCCAATCGGAGCTTGCATCGAAACCGTATGGTTCCTAGACAAAAATAAATTCACACTACCTACCACTTTAAGGTTATTTTGGACCAACCTAATTTCATGATTGGGTAAGTTAGGAACCATAAACAGGTATAGATTTGAATTATTTTTTCAACGGTGAAAACCACGTGTCAATTGGATTTACGAGTCAAAGGTTATGCAAATAATACAAAACTATGACGAAAGTGAGCCGAGTTAGTTTACCGATCGGTTAACTAATTTTTTGACTTTTTCCACTGAATGAGTCAAACACGACCTACAAACCTTTAACCGATCGCTTAAAGATCCCCAAAATGAATAACCGATGAGTTATTACCCCAAAATTCATTAGTTAATTTGTTTAATTACTTTATTAAATTAGTTAAAATGCTTTATTAATTACTTTAATTTCTTTGGTAAATTAGTTCAAATGCTTTATCAATTAGTTTGAATGTTTTACTAATTAGTATTAATTAGTTTATCACTTTGATAGTTAGTTAAAATGGTTTATTGATTTAATAATTAGTTTTAATATTTTATCACTTTGATAATTATTATATCGCGTTTATAAATTCCTCACATTTGCACCCGATACATGAAAACCCAACATTGATTCGGTTTTGTAACTTTCTTTAATCGAGAGCGCCCGAGATACTTGAGCTCATTACTGAAAATTCCTGAAATCCTAAAACCCAAGCAAAATCCAATTTTTTCATCTTCGTCTCCCCCAAGTGTCCGAAATGCTTGATCTCATTCTGAAAGTCCTGAAGAAGCTCATACTTCAGATAAGTCATTTTCCCTCAGGAACAACTCGTACATCCGAAAAGGCACTTTTGAGTCCCAAAAGAGGTTCGTACTTATGAAAAATTTCCTCTAAGAAATAAATTGATTCGAACCTCTTCATGAATTCCACAAAATCTAGCACCTCTAAACGAAGCTTTGCCCGATTGAAAAACACCTAAAAAGGCATCCCCTATGAAACAATTCAACTTTTATCGTGAGGGTAAAGAAAATCTACCCAACTTTAGAGGCAATACCCCACACATATATTATGTTATAAACTATACATACATGTTTATGCTCTTTAGCCCGACCCCTACTTAGGGGACCGAGTATGTTATTTATAGCGTTTATATTACAAAATAATAGTTTTGAATCTAGTACCTCTACTTGTATACTGTATTGACTTGCTCATAAGTCAAACAAGTGTAAATCAAATGCCATGATTAAAATACATCAACATGGAAACATACATTTGAAAATACGTTCTAAAAAAAGTGCCATTGAGCTGTGTTAGCTCGATACTTTTTAGGTCAAAGTCTAAAATCTGACTACTCTCACTGCTTATCTAAGGAACTAAGCTCATCAAGGTGGTGGCACCAATAATATGTATTTTATACAAATAGTTTTTGAATATCGACATTTGATCAACATATTTTCTTCAAATATATTAATATATTAATCCAACACAACGAAAATGATATATTAGGCATTAGGCTCCATAAATATTATAGTGTTGTACCTTGTATAGACTGTATCCCATAGTCTACACCTATAAATATGATCCCGTTTATTGGAAATGCGTTGGATTTAATCCTAAGTCCCTTTTGGTTTGTAGTCACTATACCGAGTCAAAATTGTGAAGCCCAAGCCTTATAATAAGTCTCTCGACGTATTATTTCTTTGGGATGCCTTATCTAACCTGTCTATCGGAACTAAATTGGCTTTGATTCCACGTCTCTTTGGGTATATAGGCCCTATACAGGGATAAACTTATGAAGCCTAAGCCTTATAATACATCTCTCGGTGTATTATCTACTAGTGATGAATCCATCTCGAGTCCTGAACTCCCCTGAATTTTCCTTCTCTACCCCAATACCAATGTGTGATGTTCCGTTAGGTTTATAAGCAATTGAATATTACACTCTTGATGCAATCTCCCCACTTTTTTGCCTAACTCCTCCTAGTCACTAGACCGCAAAATTAGTCTAAAGGACGACACCTTCCCACTATTAATCATCCGACTATTATTTGGTTATGTGACAATATCATAAATCTTAGGATCCACTCCCATTATGAGATTCCATACACCCCCCCTTCTCAAGCCAAGTCTTACACTTACACACACATCATGTTGGGACACATGTACAACCGAACTACGTAGGATTTAATCCCAAGTCCTTTTGGGCATATGAGCATGATACCATGTCCTTCACGTGAGATCGAGCCTTGATATCATGTCTCTTGACATATTATCTCCATCGAGATGCATCCATCACCTGACTTCCATCATTACACATAGTCAACTAAAATGGGATATAAACTATCTCAAGGCGGGACCTATTAAATGTTTACCAAAGTATAAGCATGCAAACATGTATTCACCAATCAAAATAGAGATGTAACCATCTCTCACCTTTCTATCTCTCCTCAAAATTTGAACGAGATATCAAACTACCTCAGAGCCAAGATTTCTCGCACACCTACTCACATAATAACGACCATCCATGCATAAGCAATCTTGTGTACCTACATTGATAAAGTTACTTTGTTACCTATCTCACTTATATTTTCTTCCAACCTAAGAACCTATCAACATTTAATGGATTATCATGCTAATGTCTATAGACTAATTTTAAAAATAACTAAAAGGTAATAATTAAATGTAAATACCAATGAGAAGCATATAATTAATCAAGCATATAGAACAAGTGGGGTGCCTAACACATTCTCTACTCTATCCCAGTTCTCGAACCCACATAATAAGAATCTCTATACATACCACATAATTTAAAACTTCCTTAGGATCCCAAAAAGGGCTATCCCGAACATTTTTGTCTATTTTTATATAAAACAAACTAGTGACTCTGAACAATATATGAAACTCCTATTTTCACGCACGAAACCCACACTGACTAAGCAGTGTGCACCAAACCTGGACATAACATCGAATTACATCCAGTGGCAAGTCACCGAGCACCAGAAGTAGGATCAATAACTCAACCTTGAGGGGAGGTGATGGAATGGGACATAAGCACTCTGACGTCAGCCTTTCACTTTACAATACAGCTCACTCCCCCGAATGCAATGACATTGCTCGCTCCTGGGGATCACAATGCCACACTGTCTAATCTATTGTAGAAATGTTTTCTATCATCGAAAATTAATATGTCATGTTATAGAAGGACTCCTTGCTACGCCGCAACGCCGATTTCACAGAGGAAAACTCAAAAGAATTGAACTATCTATATGTTTCCTTTTTTACTATACTTAAAATTGCTTTCCCTCGTGATTACTTTATGAAAATTTTAGAGCTATTTAGCGACCTTAGTTTTAGGTTCTCTCACAATGTGGATACATGCTTAGGTGCCCATGTACAGGATTGTACATTTTCCCAAACATATAGGTATGCGCGAACGAATTTATAATAAAATAAACATTAAAGTATGTAAAAATTCATGATTACCTGTTTGCATCACTCACTCCATAATCTAGATTTTCATATTGTTTAAACCCCATAGCCTTAAGGTTCCCAAAATTGGTTAGTCAAAATAAGTTTGTACTTTATGATATTCACTTTACCCACAAAGAAATTTGTACTTCAAAAAATTCTCCTCTCCCTAAAGAGATGTTCGTAATTTCGAGAAGTCATCTCCCTTGATAAAGATCATACTTTTCAAAATTTGCTTTCCCGAAAGGCTAGCCGCCAATAAGTTCCCTCACTTCTTTTACCCACTCATCTTCTATATCGAATAACGTTGGTCTTGATCCAAAGGTCTCAGTGATAGATATGATAAGCACCCAAAATTGACTAAATTATGGACAAATAGATGCATTTTAGTCACTCATTATCGATAAAATTGTCCTTATATTCGTATTTATATATTTGTCAGGTCAATATGTAGTCGTCATATAAAATTGTACTAAATCAAAATAATTGTGAGAGAGTAGCTGTCAAAAGAAGTCAATGAAGAAAATCAAAGTGGTCGCGAAGTCCGAAGTCCCCTTTTGAGCCTACCCAGATCAACAACGATGCCTAAACCCATTCCCATACCAAACCTAAGCCTCGACTGAGCCCAATCCATATCGTGAGCCTCCTGAGTGTTTAATTTGTACTTTTATATTTTTATTTTATATTTTTATTTGAGTCATGTATAATTTTTTAAGATTTTTATATTTTATTTGTGTGCATATAGTTGTAAACATTAGGGTCCATGTATTTTCAATCTAAGTTCGAGTGTTTTTATATTTTTTATGTAAATATAATATGTGTGCGCATTTATTAGGTTTTTCCTTATGTTATTTTTATTTGTTTTTAGATTTTTATTAGTTTAGTTTTTATTATTTTATTTGAGTCTTTTATTAATTTATAGACTAGAAATTTAATTTTTTTGCTTTAATTGATTTTTTTTTAGTTTTATATTTTTTAGTTGAGTTGTAAATATTTAGATAGTTTTTTTTTTTCATTTTCTAGGTAGGTGCAAATTTAGAAACACACACACTAATCCCATACACACTTATACACCCAAACCACCCTCTCACTCACATCCTACTACCATACACCCCTAGTGACTCTCACACCTCAATTAAAATTCCCAATCAGATTCTCTCTCTACCTATTTTTCTCTCGCTTACCTCCATACGCAAGAACTAAAACCCAACTTATATATTAAATCACCTTCTTTATTAAACCGCCGACAACCACTCATCCCACCATCCTCGCCAGTGCAACCTAGCCTAACCCATCTTCCACCTGTTGGAAAATACACACTCCTACGATCAACCCAAAATCCAGCCACCCTATAACTTCGACCCTAAACTAGAAAACCTACAGACCAAAACACCTCCTTCTAACCACTGACTCAAAACCCACGACCATACCAAACTCCTAAACTAAGAAAAACTCGGCCAACCCTTAACCCATTACCCATTATGCACTTAACCCACCCTAAAACATCTGCCAAAACCAAATTGTTAATTTAGTCAAAAGTAAAGCCAACTAAAAAAAACCACATGCAAATTCAGTCTCCTAATTTTCAAAACTTCTTCTAAAATAGACCTTTGACTTAGCCAAAGAAATCCCAAAAATCTCTCCACTAACAAACCTAACTTCGCGGCTTATAAAAAAAATGGGGGCACCAGCTCATTAGGGATATTACTTCCGATTGCATTTCTCTAAATATTTTTTTTATAGTTTAGAGAGAACAAAAAAAAGTATAGAAATTAAAAAACAACAGTAGTGTAGGTTTAGAATATTGTTTAGGATTGTTTTTTTTAGTTTATTGTAATCAAGTGAAACTATTAGTGGGAAGAAATTGGATGCATTAGAAGAAATCATTTAGACAAGGAGACTTGTTGTGTATTGTGTTTCTATCTCTTTATTTAATTTCATGTCTATATTTTTCTTGAGTGTTATGTATGCTAATATGAGAATGCTGGGATAAACACCCTGCTCAAGGGGTGGGAGGAAGCTGTGTGTGATGGTAGTTTAATTAATTAATTTATTTACTTGTTATATTTCTAGGAATATTAATTTTAAAACTGTCACATTTTAATTTATGCTTCGAGAGAAGGTAAATTTATTTTATTTTAATTGTAATATTTAATTTTGGAATCAAACTAGAGATAGTTTTTTCTAAATACGATATAAAATTGGAAGTGTTAACTTGGTGTTGCGATTCAAGGATTCATATAATTTTTAATAAATTAATCTTAGCGGGTGATTTATTAAGGCGAGTACAAATCTATTTTTTTTAGAGTTGTGGCATTTTTAAATTCGTTTTCAAAAAAAAATGTTATTGAATTTGTAGTTGTAACGAGAGTTAAATTGTAAATTTAATTTTATCACAAAATATTTTGAATAAATAAATTAGATAATTGAAATAATGAATCATGCGGTGTAATCCCATCTCTTGTACTTTCTCACATTTATAAACTTGGTTACGTGTCACTCTTATTTTCACTAATTTAATTAGTCACTTATAATTTGTTAGAATTTTTTTATTCTCTCTTGAAATTGTTTTAAAAAATTATGTATATATATATATATATATATATATATATATATATATATATATATATATATATATATATATATATATAAAAATGGAATTGCAATCATTCACACTATTTGTTTCTTCACCTTGAAAGTTAGATTGATACGTGTATAAACAAGAGTATCAATTGAACAGTTTAAGTCTCTCTCTCCCCCTCCCCCCCGCCCAAAAAAAAAAACCCTAAATAGGGGTTGCCTAGCAAATAAAAATCTCTCCCCCACATTGATCCAAAGCCACTTGATATCCAATCAGTGTGGAATCATTCCTTTTCTTCCGTGGTTTTAGAATCCTCATCAAATCAAGAAAACCTTTGCCTTAAAACTCCTACAACATTCAAGGGTGAGCCGTTTGCCATGTTCTCCCGTGGTAGGCCTTCAATGGAAGTAATGAGGAATATCTTACAAACCTTTACCCTCACAAACTTTAATGTTAGTATTCGAGATAACAAGCATGCACTAATCATATTAAATTCTAAACATGACTTCTATAGGATGTGGATGCGAGATAGCTGGTACTTTGGTAGATTCCCTATGAGAATATTTATATGGTCCCCAAACTTTAGACCCGATATTGAGAGAATCTTATCTCCTATTTGAATCTCATTCCCCTAACTCCCAATACACTTTTTCTCGAAATCTTCTCTTTTTCCAACTACACAATTAATTGGAAAACCCCTAAACCTAGATGCATCAACTGTTGAGATTAACAAGCCAAGTATAGCTCATGTTTACGGTGAATTTGATCTTACAAAGAACATATCGAAGAGAATATGGACTTGATGTGGATACAGGGGTTTCTAGCAGGAGGTTAGGGTGGAAGAAAAACCAAAATATTGCATGAAATTTGTATAAAGTGCCATGATGAATATTCTTGCATATTTTTACTTCCCAATAATGCAGCAAATGCAAAGACACAAGGACAATTAATCCCAAAGAAGATCTTGACAAGAAATGATAAATGTGCTAGTGAACATATCCATAATGTCAAGAACAAAATTTAAGAAATTCCTAATCGAGAAGTCCCTACTGAATATCTGGAAGAACCTACACTAGAAGAAGATATGGGGGATGGTCAATTCTTTGAAAAGGGGGAGGCTCAATGTAACATCAAGGCTAACTCTAGGGAAAGGAAATAATGGCAAGTCAAAGCATGAAAATACAAGAGAATATCAATAAGATCCATAACCAAGAAATAGGTTGCAATGATGTCATGATTGTTGACCAGTACTCTTTATCCCCTAGAGGTACAAATATACCCGAGTGTGGTAAGAATCAATCTATAAAGCCAATGTATTTAACTGATGTGGATGATGAAGAAGAATATCATTCACCCATTACTGAGGAACATTAATTATTTGACACTGAAATTGAAAATAAGATAAGCACTAGAAAGAAACATGAAGTAATTTTGAATAAGATGACTATCCAGGTAGAGAGGTAAATAAAGGATAATAATAAAAAAATGAAAGATCCAATGTTTAAGAGAATTACTAGATCCTCAACTAAAGGTAACACAAACTCAAACCCCCCAAATTATTAATTTTTTTTGATAGTTTGGAACATTAGAGGGGGAGCCAAGAAATATTCTTCTAGAAGGATTAAACTCCTCAAAAAGATTCATAAAATTCCTTTTCCTGCTCTTCTTGATCCAAAAGTAGATGGGGAAAAATTGATTGCTATAGAAGGAAATGGGGATTTGATGGTAGCTCTCGCAATGTGAATGGGAAAATCAGTATCTTTTGGAGATTTAATGTATCTATTCAATGCCTCTTTGACCACCATCAACACTTGATATTAAAAGTAAGTCATTCAAATGTGAAGACTCAATTAGGTTTGTCCGTAGTGTATGCGAATTTCACTAAATAAGAAATAATAAATTTGTGGGATCAATTGTCTAATTTATTCGATAACTCTCAAGATTTGCCTCATCTTATTATAGGAGATTTCAATGTTGTTCTAAGACAAAATGGAAAATTAGGGAAAAGGGGGTAATGATATAGATCATTCAGTTGTTAAAGAGTTTATCCAAGATATTGAAGATATTGTTCTCACTAATTTGGGTTATAATGGCACTATATTCAACTGGTGTAACAATAGTGTGACACCCCGCCTAATTAAATACCGGGTGATCAGGCCTTTTTTAAATTAAAATAGAATATCCACTTTGTCCATTCTTACCATCACTGTCGATTTTTTTTTTTAATATTTACTAACCACCTAGTATTTGAAAAGTTGGTGTCAAATTTTATCTTTTTAATTAACATAAACCAAATAGATAATAATGTCACACTCTACCATTTAAGTGTCAAACTCACAATGAATAATCACTGTAAAGTAAATATATCCGAATCACACAATCGAGTATAAAATATCCATATAGAAAATCCAAAATAAACTAACTCCACATTCTAATAGATCACAATAGAATTTGAAATCTCTAAATGATAATAAAATAGAAAGGGACAACATATCAGATTAAAATAAATGCTCAAAATGAAGAAATGAGGAGTTTAGAGGCACCTAATATCAAGGACCTTCAATTTCCGTAGCTGCTACAGTATGCCAAAAGATAGAACCTCCTAATCCTGGTGTCCTTGTCATTGGGCAACTAAAATGTTGTACAAAAAGAAAAGAGATTTGGAGAAAACGGGTCAGAGCTTGAGTAAAATAGTTTAAAAAATTTAGCAAGTGTTTAAATAAAAATTAGAAAATATTATATACATGTTAAGCTTACGTTTTTTCTTTAAAATAGTTTGATGTGTGTAGGGGAAAAGTTTGGGGTATAAATTCCAAAGTTGGAAAAATTACTAGGGGTGAATTTATAATTTTAATAAAATTACTTTAAGTAAAAACCTCATTTTTGCTTAACTTGAGCTATGAATTGTGACACCCCAATTGAATAATAACGGGTGGCCAGCCCTATACTACATTAAATCAGGAATCTCAGATGACTCAGTCTCATCATCATCAGACTATACTATAACAGATAAGGATAAATACCCAAAACTATAAAAGCGGATGCCAAAAAAAGAATATTTTAAATAACACATACAAAGGATATCAAACCAACACTGTACAACTACTAACAAAGGTAAAACGTACACAAGTACCATGATAAAATAAGTGCTAGAATAAAATGAAATGAGTACATACAAGAAAAAAAATATACCCGAATAAGCTGTCGGGTCACAAACAGTACAACAATCATAAAGAAGAAATATAAATAGCTACAAATAACTCTAGGGTGTAAACCATATGTACAACATGAATCCTATCTAGATTTACAAAGAGATAGGAAGTGACTATAATCTAAATTCCGCAACAGTCCGCACCTGTTACGGCTCCCAAGACTCTGGATAGAAAAGCATCCAGTATCCATGCGGTAGGACACATGTAGTACAATATATATATATATATATATATATATATATATATATATATATATATATATATATATATATATAAGAAAGACATATAAACAGATCAGATCCCGAGGTGTAAAAATATTTAGCAAGTGTGTTAACTGTGCATAATAAATTTCAATTCAATATTTCATAATTAGAGTGAAGTCGCACTCTCGTGAAACCCCAAACTCACCTCTCATCTACAACGCGCACCTACTCATGTCCTGGAACCTTGATTTAGTTACCCGACACCAATTTCTAAGACAATCTCCTAAACTGTATGCATGGCCTATACCCACAAGCCCCACCATCCTAACATAATCCAAGAATATGTTCCATTCTAACCCCACATAAAAATATACACATATGTATGCCTTAACAGGTTATTATCGGTTTCAATTATTAACTTAAACCAGTTATAAGACTTAGTACATTACACATTAACATTACTTCAATATAAGAGTTTATTGCTCACATTAACGTACATAAAAGTATTAAGGACAAAACTTCTCTCTATTCTCAACATTGCACTACGTTTCGTGCGTGGGGCGTCTAACAAAGCAAAATCCAAACAAGGAACCCCCCGATACACTACTCCTTAACAATGTTGATCGTAGGGATCCATTATGTCATCCACACAAATCCTACTACTTCAACTACTTAATTATAGGGTACTATATAAAAACATAAATTGGATCTCTACAAAATTCTTGGGTCAATATAACCGAAATTTTCTCTAAGTATGATCTTTCAACCCCAATGAACTAGTACACCAAAATCACTCGAGATGTACATCATCGAAACTTCATATCTTCTTCACTTATAAGATATACAACTATATATATTTACTCTAAACATATATATATACAATCATTCATTCCCATAACCACGCATACATATCACACATAATGTACACTATGCAACTCACAAAACATAAACGGCTATAGGATGCCAAAATATTGCACCATGCTATCATCTTCCAGGGCATCACTCACATGCCATCCTGGAGACCACCGGTAGGACTAAACGTCGTCTACTTCGTGGTCAAAACCAAATAACAACGCATGAGAAGCAGTCATAGTTCCTAACTGGCAAGTGAGAATGACCCATACCCAAAACTTCTCACCCCCAAAATATAATCACAAAAATAAATAAAATGGACGACTATGACATAAGGACTATCCACACCCTACTCCTCAAGCCAGGGTGCTCACCCTCATCGCGCAACTTCCCATGATAGCATGTCCCGGTATGCTTCACACCATTAGTATATATATATATATATATATATATATATATATATATATATATATATATATATATATGATCACATCATATAATCAAACTATCACACACAGGTATAGGTATTCATGCCATAAGTACACACATATGTATATATATATATATATGATGTGATCATATATATATATATATATATATATATATATATATATATATATATATATATATATATATATATAGAAACTATCTCTCATCCGTATGCATGAATTCCATAAACTTAGCTATATGTGTACATAGTCCTCATTATACTAGGTATCATTCCAAGCATATTAACTTAATTCGTTATATGAATACGATCCCTCACTTGAAGCGTAGTCATCCATTACCCCTATGATATGAATAGTCTTCCAACATATTCAACATTAAGATTATCAACCCAAAATTTAACACATATAACATGTAATACCCCGTAATTTTAATGCCTTTTAAAATGGGTTATATTTTAAATTAATGGATTAATTAGATTTTCTTATTAATTAATTCATTCAGGTTTATCCGGACGGTGGATATTAAAATGGATGATTCTGTATATTACTTAAAGATATTTAGGTAATATATGAAATGTGATGTCATTGATATGACTGTATGATATAAATTTGGTAATTTATATTTTTAGTCAGACGCGGTATGGGACGTGTCGGGACTAGTTTATTAAATTAAAAAGAAAATTTATTTTCTATCGATCTAATAGTCATTTCGACTGCGTCGTTGCGTCCGGAAGGTTCGAAATAGTCAGAAAAGTTTATTTAAATGTCAATTTTGAGTCTCGGGTCATTTGGGAATGAATAGACAACCCGAAAGGGCATTTGGGTCATTTTTCTAGGGGGATGAATAGTGTTTCGGATTTGGCACTATTATAAGAATAGGTAGATTAAGTGAATGGGAGTTATTCATCTCCTCTTCACAAATAAGAGCAGCCATCTTCCTAGCGAGAGTGTGAGAGTGCTTGGGAAGGGAAAAAGTCACTTGGGAAGGAGAAGAACTAGAACCAAGGTTCACCACCACCAACCACCACCGGAGTTTGACCGGAGAAGGGACAACCAACTGAGATATACTACACCAAAGGATCAGACCTACAAGAAAAGCAAGTGTTTAATAATGGTAATTTAAGTTCGTATATTGTCCATGTTAGAATAGTATGAAAAGAGAAGATTATTCATGTTTTGGAAGAAATAATGGAGTGATTAAATGGATTTCTGGTAACTGAAATGATATAGGAATTTAACTCATGTTTTAGGATGATAATAATCCATGAAATAGTCATGAATCTGTTGAAGAAATTTTCTGATGATATATCATGTAGAAATTTTCTACTTGCTTATCCCCTTGATGATTCTAGGATGTTTAGAGTATTGGAATTCGTTCATATATGTTGATATATCATGTAGAAATAATTATAACTCGTTTTGGAGGTTAATATGAAGGTTTAAATGAGTAAAAATGGTGAAACCCGTAGTTGCAGAAAATGCAGCAAACCAGGCTTGGACCTGAGTGATCGATCAATCGACCCCTACCTTCGATCGATCGACCTCCCCAGAATATGTAAAGTTGTTTCTTTTTAAATGCTGATTCTTATCCCAAAACTTTTGTGGATCTTTGGAGATTATTATTTGGATATTATGGGACTTAGAAAATATCAGTAAACCTTTGGTAAGATTTGAATTAATTTGATTTGGATTCAAGTGACTAAAATGATATTGAATGGAATTTCGGTTGCAAAAATCGTTTGTTAAATTCCAAATGGGGATGTATGAGGATTTAAGATAGGACCAGTAGGGGTGATTTAGTATAACACCTGGGTATCCTTAAGTTTACAAGAGGGTTTAATCCTAAGTGAAAGCATATGTGGTTATAAGAGATTTGAAACTATCGATTTTAACCTTAATTAAAAGGAGAACTAAACTCGTAGTAGTTCGGGAGAAATAATGTTATGGACCAGTAGGATATTAGTGATTTCTTATTGAATATAAGATGAGGAAAATCCTATTTGAATCTTGTGAGATGGGAGTTTAGAACACATTTGAATAAAAGAGGGTATGAGGTTATCCCGATCGCATAGTTTAAGTTTTCGAACCTCCTCGATCGACAAAGTTAAGTAGTAGTGTATTGGAGGGGTTCCTTGTTTGGATTTTGCTTTGCGAGACGCTCCGCGCATGAACCTTAACGATGTCGGGAGTGGAGAGATGTTATAGGATGCGAGGATAATTAAATTATGAAGTAAAGATATGGTATTTTAATACGTGGAATTTAAAAGAGATATGCTGCTACGTATTGGAAATATCTTAGGGTAGTAATAATTACCTTATTGATATTATATTATAGGTATGATAATACCTATTTGATTGATTGATGATTTATGTGTATGACATACCTAGCTTACTTGCTATCGGTGGGAGGTTTGCGTGTGAGGGCAGTCATATCCTGATGAATCCATGGGATCTTTGATTTGTCGCTCGAGAACATAGGTCTATGAAAGACTTATCGAGGAGTTGATAAGTTCGCTTACTGTGGGTACGTAGGTATGTGCGTGACCCATGGATACGAGAACTATGTTCGCCTCCAATTTATTTGTTGTTGATTGTGGTTCATGGAATCTTACCGAACCTGTAGTCCCCTATTCGGCGACCTGCGATGATGGGACATGATATCAGAGTAATGCATTGCATCACAGCTGTGACTCGAGGTGCTGTATTATATATGAATATATATATAATGGATTAAATGATTAAATGGGTATATTTTGGTTAACTCTATCTACGGTGATAATTGTAGATAAAGGCGAATTGAGAAAAGAATGGAATTAAGTTAATGAATGTTTATTCTTATAGAATTGAAAAGCTTAATTCATATTAATGAGAAACGATTCATGTTAATGAGAAACGATTCATACTAATGAGTAATGATTCATGCTAATGAGAAACTAATCATATAAAGGAGAAATGTAAATGAATAATAATGTGACGTATGGTATGGGACATACGGGGTTATGATATGGGAATGGAATCATATGATGGAAATTAGTATTGAGGAACCATTAACTAGGAGGTTAATAGGAAACGTTAAGTGTTCACTCTAGTTGAGAGGTGAGAATTGCAAGTGAGAGTTGGATCTAACATGTACATAATAAATGCTTTATTGCACTTGTTAAATACTTGATGTTTTAAAAATACTCTACACATTCGGGCTCTGACCCGTTTCCTTGCATATTTTCTCTTCTATTGTATCTCTATATCAGGTGTCCAGAAACAGGGACGCCAACGTTAACGGATTATGACAGGCTATGGATTTATGGAGTTTTGCCTAGACGCCTTCCATCTTTTGATTCACGGTATTCTTAGTTAGGGCATGTCGCCCAAAGGATTCAGTTATCTTTTCCATCGAGGTCAAATTCTATTGTATTCGGGACTTTTTAATACATTCAACATTGTTGGGATTATTGTAAAGGATTTATATTATTTGGGAATGTTTATTCCAGTTGCATTTAAATTCTTTTGTGTTATTTATTTTGTTACCTGTTTTGTAGAATAAAATGTGTAGTGTTATTCTTAAACTAAAAATGGTTTTGTTGAAATTTAAATTTGGAAAGTTTTTAACACCAGCTTAATTGGGTATTGGGTGAGTTGTTAATGTTTTCGACAGTGATGCTAAGAATGAGCCAACTGTATATTCTGTTTTAATTTGGTATGGGACTGGCCACCCGATATTTAATTAGGCGGGGTGTTACATAACAATCACTAAACATCCCATCTATATCCAAAAGCACATCGATATATCAAGTAATAATCCCGACTAATGGAATGCACATAACTAATGGTCTACAAACCTCAAGCTTCATCCTAGATTTATTCCATAATATCATCAAGTATGTAAACCTCCATTATGAATCACTCATAATTATATAGTACTATCCCGACGAACATCATATCACAACCTATGCTAGTCGATAGTAGAGTCCAATCGTTCCCAATTCCATCCACTATTCAATTACTCCTATGAACCCTTAACATCGAACATACATATCCCTCATCCTACCTCTAAATATCTATTATTATTTGAACATAAATGGGTGATACAATATTGACTAAAAGTACACACACACATAACAATTCTATTCGATAATCCTCAAAAGCGTATACCGCTATATCACTTAACTTCAAATGCACAAAGCAAAACGGGACTATCTCTATAGTTTATAAGCTCTTTCGTAATATCCCACCACTATCGTATTAAAATAATCCTCCAAACGTTCAGTCCCATAATCATTTCCTTACTAAGAGAGGCATCCTACCCTCAAAATCCAATTCCAACATAGTTTCGAAAACCCCTATTCATTATAGGGCACCAATCACTTAATATAATATCATAACCCTCCAAAATAAGTCCATTAAGAAAGCCCCTAAGAATAAAAGCCAAAAGGAAAGGAAAAAAAACAAATCCAAATCTTGGGCTAAAAAGAGGGGACCGGTCGACCGATCCCAGAACCCCGATCGACCGCGGGTCTAAATTTTGCCTTATGAAGAAAGCAGTAGGCTATTCCTTTGAGGCGCGGTCGATCGGTTCCCAGACCTCGATCGACTGACCATACCAGATGCCTTGGCCGATTTCCATTTTTGAACAAAACCCCAACTCTCATCATCTAACACCTAACTTTTAACTCAATCATATTCCTCACATCAAAACCCAACCTATATCTCATTTTATAAATTTAAATGTCATCAATCCCATAAATAAACATCAAATTCAAGTTTTAGTCCCAAATATCTCAATTTTCACATATAACCCTAAATCCATTTCTTTTATCCACAAATTATGATATAAAATATACAAATGAATTATTTAGCAAGATTAAACACTTGCCTCTAAATCGTAGTGGTTGAATCGTCCTCGAGATCGCATTTTAGCCAGAGTTTTCAAGCTTTTCCTCTCTCTTTCTTCCTTTCTCTTTCTCTATGGATTTTCTCTCTCTCTCTCTCTCTCTCTCTCTCGAAATCTCAAGAATGAAATTTTAATCTCCTAAAGGCTTTATAAGCCTAATCTTTCAAAACACCCAACTTAAATTATAATACACACTTTAAATGACTCGTTTACTCCAATTCGAGTCAAACTAACTTAAAAATATTTCGGAACCGAAATTAAACCCAATGACAATAATTTTGACTATCTCGACCCATCCGAAATCAATGGCGCACTCAGAATCGTCACCCTTAATACTTTGTAACGTCTTCAATTTTAGACCTCAATTGCCAAATTTTTAAAATTCTCCGATTTAAATAATTTTATTTCTCCCAAAAATTTTAATTTCTCAGTCCCAAAATCATGGGGTGTTACAGATCTTCCCCCCTTACAAAAATTTCGTCCTCAAAATTCAAGTTATGCCTAGGACTTCGAATCTCATCTAGTCCTTTCATCTACCCTCACATCGTTATACCTACCTCTCCCACTACTCACATCAAATCGTATAAACTTTAAAATCAAACTAGCTATCCAAGGCGCCCATACACACTGTACCCGAGCTCCACTCGTAAGAATATAACTCGACCCACTAGCTCCAAATCGTAATATAACTCTCAAATAAATTTATCTATAACAGGATATTAAGTATATATAAAAGTTTAAAATTTCCAGTGGTTGAAATCTTCTCAGTTCCTGACATAAGTTACCTTCATGCGGGGGAGGTCTCGCAAGCGAAATCCAAGCAAGGAACCCTCTCAATACACTACTGTGTAGCCATGTCGAGGATTGAGATCAGTTGAACCAGGGTTAAGGTTTTGTAAAACATTTTCTATTTTTTTTAGATATTGCCCGAAGGCCTATATAATAATATAATATAAAATAATTCTATGTCTTTCGACACGCCAATCAACACCTCATATACATAACATAAGGTCCAAATGAATACAATACTCCTGCCAACAACTAGTCCTCACAACTAGCAAAACCATGAGCTAGCTTCCCCGCTCAACAATAAACCTGCTAAACTTTGAACCTACTTAATTACATAATTCCTTTACATTACGTCAAAGCATTGCCATAAAGTAATTCCTTCCCTCACTGGAATACCACAATTACCTGCCTGAGCCTAATTATAAAACAGTAACCTTGTCGTTACTGCTCAATAATCTTAACAATCCGCACTTTTGGAAATCAATAGCACAGTTCTATACTAGCTCATCATGAGGCAGTCTAATATCCCAAAAGATGCCATACAAAGGCCTCACTTGATCATTCCTTCCTCCAAGGAAAATTCTATTCTCACAATGGTTATAACATCTAACTACTTATAAAACCTTAAATGTGACACTCCCAATACCGCGCAAAGCATGAACTAAACCCAAAAAGAGGTATTCTACCTTATACTTCCATAACCCAACTGTTTCACTTCATCCATGGGTCCCTCTACTCCTTCCGAGACAAGCCCTCCTGCCTAAGGCCTAAATTTCCTTATAGAAACATCCTCTCTAAAATCCTTCTTAACCATCCTGAAGGACAAAGAGCTATTACGACCCACAACAACTCCTTCAGTCCTACTGAATGAACCCAAGTCTCCAAATTTCTCACTCCCTCTTCCCAGAAGATGATACTCCTGATATCGGGACATGCACCGGTAAAAGTCAGCAAGACCAGGTTTCCTAGCATATGCTAGCAATTTCATTAACCTTAGCCTCACAAGGGGTCCACTAATCACTTCTTATCACTTACCTTATCGATCACCAAATTATCCATTCGAGTCAATTCTTCTTCTCATTCGACCACCGTTAGATCACCTGGGATCACCAATAGAATTATCCTCCTTATCTCCGCCTGAGTTGCAAAAAGAAAATACCTTCAATCAAAGCGTACCCAAAATCTATTATAGGTATTTCATCTCTTATCTTTCCCCTTACTGGAAGACTTATTATTTGCCACATCTGAGATGAGAGCAACTGCGTCAGAACGTCATTCAAGTGAGTAAACCTCGCAGAAGAAGATAATCGTAGTGAACACAACAATCCTAATAGTAGGGCTCTATAATAAGAACATTAACGGAAGAACACAGAAAACCCGCAGAGACCCTAAAGACAGTAGAACCTGATGCTTTGATACCATCTGTTACTCCCCGCTTAAAATAATAACAGGTGGCTAACCCTATACTACATTAAACCAGGAATCTCAGATGACTCAGTCTCAGCATCATCAGACTATTCTATAACAGATAAGGCTAACTACCCGAAACTATAAAAGCAGATGCCAAAAAAAGAATATTATAAATAACACATACAAAGGATATCAAACCAATGCTATAAAACTACTAACAAAGGTAAACGTACACAAGTACCATTATAAACGAAGTGCTAGAATAAAATGAAATGAGTACATACAAGAAAAAAAATACTCGAATAAGCTGTCGGGTCATAGACAGTACAATAATCATAAAAAAGAAATATAAATAGCTAAAAATAACTCTAGGGTGTAAACCCGATGTACAACATGAATCCTATCTAGATTTACAAAGAGATGGGAATCGACTATAATCTAAATCCCGTAATAGTCTGCACCTGTTACGGCTCCCAAGACTCTGGATAGAAAAGAACCCGGTATCCATGCGATAGGACACCTGTAGTACAATATATATATATATATATATATATATATATATATATATAGCAAGAAAGACATATAAACGGGTCAGATCCCAAGGTGTAAAAATGTTTAGAAAGTGCGTTAACCATGCATAATAAATCTAAATGCAATATTTCATAATTAGAGTGGAGTCTCACTCTCATGAAACCCAAACTCACCTCTCATCAACAGTGCGCACCTACTCGTACCCGACATCAATTTCTAAGACAATCTCCTAAACTGTATGCATATCCTATACCCACAATCCCCGCCATCCTAACATAATCCAAGAATCCTTTCCATTCTAACCCTGCATAAAAATATACACTTATGTATGCCTTAACAGGTTATTATCGATTTCAATCGTTAACTTAAACGAGTTATAAGACTTAGTACATTACACATTAACATTACTTCAATGTAAGAGTTTATTTGTCACATTAACATACATACAAGTATTAAGGACAAAACTTCTCTCTATTCTCAACAATGCACTACGTTTCATGCGTGGGGCATCTCGCAAAGAGAAATCCAAAGAAAGAACCCCCCGATACACTACTCCTTGACAATGTTGATCATAGGGATCCATTATGTCATCCACACAAATCCTACTACTGCAACTACTTAATTATAGAGTACTATATAAAAAAATAAATTGAATATCTACTAAATTCTTGGGTCAATATAACCAAAATTTTCTCTAAGTACGATCTTTCGACCCCAATGAACTAGTACACCAAAATCACCCAAGATGTACATCATCGAAACTTCATATCTTCTTCACTTATATGATATACAACTATATATATTTACTCTAAACATATACATACAAACATTCATTCCCATAACCATGCATACATATCACACATAAACGGCTAAAGGATGTCAAGATACTGCACCATGCTATCATCTTCTAGGGCATCACTGACATACCATCCTGGGGACCACCAGTAGGACTAAATATCACCTACTTCATGGTCAAAACCAAATCACAACGCACGGGAAGCGGTCATAGTTCCTATCCGGCAAGTGTGAACGACGCATACCCAAGACTTCTCACCCCCAAAATATAATTTCACAAATAATGAAATGGACAATTATGACCTAGGGACTATCCACACCCTGCTCCTCAAGCCAGGGTGCTCACCCTTATTGCGCAAATTGCCATGTGTCGAGTATGCTTCACACCATATATATATATATATATATATATATATATATATATATATATATATACACACACACATCATATAATCAAACCATCACACACGGTATAGGTATTCACACAATAAGTACACACATATGTACATATTTATACACATATATATCCACATATCCACATATATACAAACTATTTCTCATCCGTATGTATGAATTCCATACACTTAGCTATATGTGTACATAGTCCTCATAATACTTGCTATCACTCCAAGCATATTAACTTAATTCATTATATGAATATGATCCCTCACTTGAAGCGTACTTCTCCATTACTCCTATGATATGAATAGCCTTCCAACATATTCAACATTAAGATTATCAACCCAAAATTTAACACATATAACAATCACTACACATCCCATCTATATCCAAAAGCAAATCGATATATCAAGTAATAATCCCGACTATTGGTATGCACATCACTAATAGTCTACAAACCTCAAGCTTCATCCTATATTTATTTCATAATCTCATCAAGTATGGAAACCTCCATTATGAATCACTCATAAATATATAGTACTATCCCGACGAACATCATATCACAACCTATACTAGTCGATAGTAGAGTCCAATCATTCCCAATTCCACCCACGGTTCAATTACTCCAATGAAACCTTAACATAGAACATACATATCCCTCATCCTACCTCTAAATATCTGTTATTACTTGCACACAAATGGGTGATACAATCTTGACTAGATGTACACACACATATAATAATTCTGTTCGGTAATCATCACAAGCGTATACTGTAATACCACTTAACTTCAAACGCACAAAGCAAAAATGGACTATCTCTACATTTTATAAGCCATTTCGTAATAGCCCACCACCATCGTATTAAAATAATCCCCAAATATTCAGTCCCATAATCATTTCCCTACTAAGAGAGGCATCCTACCCTCAAAATCCAATTCCAACATAGGTTCGATAACCCCTATTCATTCTAGGGCACCAATCCCATAATGTAATATCTTAACCCTCTAAAATAAGTCCATTAAGAAAGCCCCTAAGAATTAAACCCCAAAAGAATAGGGAAAAAAAGAAATCCAAATCTTGGGCTAAAAAGAGGGGATCGGTCGACCGGTCCCAGAACCCTGGTCGACCGCGGGTCTAAATTTTGCCTTACAAAGAAAGAAGTAGGATATTCCTTTGAGGCACGATCAACCGGTCCCCAGATCATGATCGACCGGCCATACCAGTTGTCTTGGCCAATTTCCATTTTTGAACAAAACCCCAACTCTCCAAACACCCAAATCTCATCATCTGACCCCCAACTTTTAACTCAATCTTATTCCTCACGTCAAAACCCAACCTACATCTCATCTTATCAATTTAAATGCCATCAATCCCTTATATAAACATCAAATTCAAGTTTTAGTCCCAAAAATCTAGGTTTTCACATATAACCCTAAATCTATTTCTTTTATCCACAAATTATGAAATAAAATATACAAATGAATTATCTAGCAAGATTAAACACCTGCCTCGAAATCGTAGTGGCTGAATCGTCCTCGAGATCGTATTTTGGCAAAAGTTTCCAAAATTTTACTCTCTCTTTCTTCCTTTCTATTTCTCTATGGATTTTCTCTCCCTCCCTCAAAATCTCAAGAATGAGATTTTAATCTCCCAAAGGCTTAATAAGCCTAATCTTTCAAAACACCCAACTTAAATTATAATACACACTTTAAATGACTCGTTTACTTCAATTCAAGTCAAAATAACTTAAAAATATTTCGGAACCGAAATAAAACCTAATGACAGTCATTTTGACTATCTTGACCCATCCGGAATCCATGGCGCACTCAGAATCGTCATCCGAAATACTTTGTAACGTCTTCAATTTTAGACCTCAATTGCCAAAATTTTAAAATTCTACGATTTAAATAAATTTTATTTCTCCCTAAAATTTTAATTTCTCAGTCCCAAAATCATGGGGTGTTACATGAATATCCAAACATGGTCTTATCTTATACCATTTTGATCAGGGAAATTAAATAAAAAAATCAGAGGGTTCAGATTGGCCACGAACCCTCACCCACGAGGTCAAACTTTATGGAAAAAATCTTCATCTTCTTTCTCTTGACTTTTACTTTGACTTTTTAGGGTTTAAAACTTGGACTAAGTTTTTCTCCTTCTGTGTTATACCATTTGAGATGATTTCTCAACCAATTACACCTAATTTTACATGAGGATTATATATATATATATATATATATATATATATATATATATAATTTTCATGGTTCAAATGTAAAACTGTATGTTCTCAGGAATTTTTTACTTAACATTCGTGGATTTATAGAGTACAACAGGGTATCTTATGAATTAGGTTGGGTTTCTGCTATGTATGAGGGTAACATGGTTTTGGTTTCAAGGATTTTCATCAAGTATATGTCAAGAATTTTGGATTTACAGGTTTTTAGTTTTAAAAACACTTTTGATTGATTGGCCTTTTGTATGAACATTCATGGGTTTTTACCATTACACTTAACATATTGAGGTCCTAAGGAGTCTATTCATGGCTTGAAATTTAAGGTTTAGTTACTGTAATGGATTTCACCATTAAAGCTCGAGCTTTAATGGTGTTACTATTATTTTCTTCGGTTTTACGCATTTCTACGCGTAAAAGCTTGCATGTTTCTAGTGTTCTACCTATATTAACTATACAAAAAGCTACTATAATTTACATAATTGAATTTAAGGCGTAAAATGAGGGGTTACCTTAATTGAGAGAAAATTCTAACTTTGAGAATGAAATGTGGGATGAGTATTTACTATGTCTAACGTAAGGTATTTATAGTACTTTGATGGGATAGTTAATTGGTGTAGAAAAGAGGTGGATGTGAATGAAGTTAGGGTGAGTTTTGAGTTGGGTTAACATGGGTGCACATGGTTTCCTAAGGTTTACCATGTGTTACCATGTGATTTTCACCTCCTTGGCTGATGTGCTTGTGTATGTAGGCTAGGGTAACACTAAAGTTTAGATTTGGGTCTTTTATATTTGGTGGAATTAAAATTATGCCCATAAAAGTATGTTTTGGTCAAGTTTAGGGGTACTTTGGTAATTTTAGCAAAGTTTCAGGGTTAAAACTATAATTTAATGTTAACTAAGGTAAAAATGTTTGATTTGATATAGGTTGTGGTTTACGTGTTCAATATACCTTGTTTTATTTCATTTTAAAAGTTTCAGGGACTTTTTTTTTTAATAAATAAGAACTTTAAGGGTGGAAAGTTAATAAAGTAAACTTGTAGGAGTTTAAACATAGGTTCTTCATAGAAGATTTTTTATTTTACTCACCTTATGGGGTTTAAAATCGAGGTCGTACGTTATGTTAAGGTTTGAAATTCCCGGTTCTTACAATCTACCTACCTAAAAAAATCCATCCTCGAGTTTTACCTTAAAACAAGTCGGGTATTGATTCTTCATTTCTTATTCTGGTTCCCATGTAGCTTCTTGTTGATTCTGATGATCCCAAAGTACTTTAACTGATGGTACTTCTTTATTCCTGAGATACTATACTTGGCAATCAAGAATTTGAATAGGACGTACCTCAAATTCATAGTTGGGTTCAACTGAAACATCTTGCCATGTAATAGTATGAGATGGATCTGATATATACTAATGTAACTGTGATGAATGAAATACATTATGGATATTAGATAATTCCACAGGTAATTCTAATTGATAGGTTAAGGAACCAATTTTCTTAGAAATTGCAAAAGGTCCAATATATTAGGGTGCTAATTTTCCTTTCTTTTCGAAATGCAAAATTACTTTCCTAGGAGATACTTTTAGAAATATTTTCTCTCTTTCTTCAAATTCCAATGGTTTTCGGCGATGATCAACATAACTCTTTTGTCGATCTTAGGCAGTCTTCAGTTTCTCTCGAATCTGTTGTATTACCTTAGTGGTTTTTTGAATCATTTCTGGACCAAAATGTTCACTATTTCCTGATTCTATCCGACATACTAGGAATCTACAAGGTCTACCATATAAAGCTTCAAATAGGGCAGCTTTAATACTATTTTGATAGATGTTGTTATATAAAAAATTCAGCAATAGGTAAGTATACATTTCAATGTTTGGACATATCTAATGTACAAGATCATAACATATCTTCTAAAGTTTGAATTGTACATTTGGATTGTCCATCTGTTTGGTGGTGGAATGTGGTAATTAAGTGAAGTTTGGTACACATTGCAATTTGCAATGCTTGCCAAATTTTTTCGATAACATGGGTATCTCTATCCGATACAATGGATAAAGGGATTCCATGTAATCGAATAATCTCTTGAATGCATAAATTATAAAGATTTTGGAATGAATTGGAAGTCTGTAATGGCATAAAATGGGTCGATTTAGTAAGTCGATCTACCTTTACCTAAATTGAATTATGTCCTTGGGACGTACGGGGTAGTCCATTGAAAAAATCTATAGTAATATGATCCCAGTTCTATTCGAGAATAGGTAAGGGCTGAAGAAGTCCACCAGGGTGTTGATGTTCTATCTTTACTTGTTGACAAGTAAGACATTTCCTTACCAAGTTCTCAATATTAGTTTTCGTGTTTGGACACCATATTTGCTTCTTCAAAGCATGGTACATTTTTGAACTTCTAGGGTTTATCATGAATTTCTAATGATGAGATTCGTGTAACACTTCGTCTCATAGAGATGTATTATTGGTATGTACAACCTATTTCTAAATTTTTAGTCCTGTCTCTCTATCATAGGAAAAGTTTGGATATTTTCTCGAAAAATTATGTACAAATGGATCTTGGGTCTGTTTTAATAAGATTATGTTTCTTAATTTAGGATGATTGATAATATTAAATAATTTGGTGATAGGGTTAAGTAATCATAGATCATATTGCTCTATGGTAGTGGCGATATTATTGGAGTTTAGAGAATGAAGTCTTCGCATCGAATTTTGGCTCAAAGCGTAGGCTACTTCATTACTTTTACCTGGATATTAATTAAGTTTAAATCGATAATCTTCCAAAAATTCTATCTATCATCATTTTCTTAAGTTCAAGTCTTTTGGGGTAAAGACATATTTCAGAGTTTTGTGCTTCTTGCCTTTCAAAGAATTTCCATGATACACTATAAAAATCATTTATAGGGTTTAATGATTCCTAAGAACAGATTCGCTATTGTAAAAAGATCTGTATTTGGTCTGGTTATTTGATTTGGTAATAGTAATAAGTAATCAAGATACTCACGAATAGAAAAAAGAATGTCTTAGGTTGTGTATTTATTGCTAATCTATGGTAATAGTAGAAGAGAAGGTTCCATTGGAATAATAATTTATTTCACGGTACTTCGTCTCTTTTTTTTTTTCCAAAAAAAGGGAAAGAAGTCTGAGGAGAAATGACCAGAAGATATTGGAACATCAATTTGGAAGAGATGATGGAGGCAGGAGTTCGTTTTCACCATGGTACTAGGAAATGGAATCCTAAAATGGCACCTTATATTTCTGCAAAGTGTAAAGGTATTCATATTACAATCTTACTAGAACTGCTCATTTTTATCAGAAGTTTATGATTTGGTTTTTGATGTAGTAAGATCGGAAAAAACTTGAAAATTTACACCAGAAAGGTAAGAACGACAAATCTTTAATGCAAAAACTATGACTTCTAGTTCTAGATCATGGACTGGATAACTACGCTCACGTGTCTTGAGTTGTCGTGATCCACATTCTATTACTTTTTCATGCATTAATACACGTCCCAATACTTGAAACGATGCATCGCTATATACCTTATAACTTATATTATTGGAAGGAATTGTAAGGATAGGAGTAGTAGTTAACTTGTCCTTTAACACTTGGAATGATTGGTTAAATTCTTCTGTCCATACAAATGTAACTTCCTTCCTAGTTAGTTTTGAAAGAGGTAGAGCAATACGTGAAAACCCTTCGATGAATCGACGATAATATTCAACTAATCCGAGAAAACTTTTTATTTCAGTAATTTGGTAGGATTTTTCCATTCCAAAATGGCTGAAACTTTAGCTAAGTTAACCTGGATTCCATTTTGAGAAATCACATGTCCTAGAAATTTGATCTATTTCATCGAGAAATCACATTTGCTCTTTTTAGCATTTAACCAATGAGTTCTAAGAGTACTTAAGACTATTTTTAGATGTTGAATATGCTCTGCTAAGTCATGAGATTATATAAGAATGTCATTAAGGATAACAATAATGAATTGGTTTAAAAAAGGTCTAAAGATTTGGTGCATTAAGTCCATAAAAGCTGTTGGGGCATTGGTTAAACCAAATGACATTACGGTAAACTCAAAATTTTCATAGCGAGTTTGAAAAACATTCTTTTCTCCTCTAAGTTGATCAAAACATTCTACTATTCGGGGTAAAAGATACTTGTTCTTAATAACCTATGCAAAATCTAAAGCTTCCATCCTAGTTCTTAACAAATAATACCAGAGCTCCCCAAGGAGATGTACTTAATTGAATGAACCCTTTTGATAAAAGATTATCTAATTGGGTATGAACTTCTAAAAGAGCCATTCGATATTAGGGTATCTAAATATGAAGTGTATTGGGATAAAGATTAATACTAAACTCAATTTCTCTAGAAGGGGGTAATCCTGGTAGTTTTTCTGGAAAAACATCCTCAAATTGTTCCAGCAAATTATAAATTAGAGAAGAAATCTGAATTTGAGTATTTGAAAATTTTGATGAACCTATTCCTTGGAATATAAAATAATGATTGTTTCTATCATAAAAATGATTTTTCTTAGCTTAACAATCGATATAAGAGCGATGTTCAGATAATACATCCATTTTGATAATGATATAAAATCCACGAATATCTAATATTATCAAGTTTACTGATAGAGTTCTTAGACCAAGTTAAAACGAGCAATTACTATACCCTTGTGTTGACGTATTGATTTCACCGGTTGCTAATGCAATGTTCATTGGACAAATCAAGGATGTGGTGGTCAATCGTATGAAGTTAGCTAGTCTAAGGCTAATAAAAGAATGTGTAACTCCTCTATCAAACTGAATATAGGAAGGAATTTGCTGGAAAATAATCATACCTTTAATCACATCACGTGCATTTCTCATAGTCTGTGAGACATAATTCCTCCCATGATTTGGGATTTGTTGAGTTCTCTGAGTTGACTTGAAGTGATTTGGAATAGAATGAAATTTTGGATTTTGTGAGGGTTTATTCAATTAACGATGAATCGGAGCTGATTTTAGCTTAGGACATCGAGGTTGAATGTGTCCTAGCTCATGGCATTCATCATGACAGATTTCATAATGGGTTGTATGGTGTTGGATTTTGGAATAAGCTTGCTTACTAAAATTTGTATATGGATGAGGTTTAGAATAATATGGGGTTCTGATGATATGGTTGTTCCTAGTAACTGGGGATAAAGATCAAATTAATGTCGAAGATTTATGTTCAACAATGGATGCAACATCAATCAACTATGAATACTCATGAATCTGTAACAGAGCGATGTAATTTTTAATTCTTGGGCATATTCCTCTTTTAAACTACTTACATCTCTCTATCTCAGTATCTATATATTTTAGAGCATAACGAGATAGTTCAGTAAAATTAGCCTCGTATTGAGCTACAGAAAGTGTATCTTGTTGCAATTTTAGGAAATTAACTGTTCATTGGTCTCGCTCAGTCTCAGGAAGATACTTTTTAAAAAACGTCTCTTCAAACTATTCCCAAGTAAAATTAGAAAAATTGTAGTTATGTGACATAGCTTACCACCAAAAATCTACTTCTCCTTCAAGCATGTATGCAAATGAAGTGGTTTGGAGATTAGTAGCTATACCTACTTCATTTAGGATTTTCACAATCTGGCATATCCACTTCTCAGCTTCATTTTAACCTGGATTTCCAAGAAAAGATGGCAGTCGTTGTCATAGAAATTCCTTAAGACCTTTCATCCTACGAAGTTCCTCAGAAATATCTTCAGGGGTAGAACGAGTAGTATGTTGTTGTTGAGCTAATGTAGTCAGTTCTTCGAGATAACGCATGATTCCTTCAGTCCAAGTCTATTCTAATTGAGTTCCAATAGAGGGAGTTTGAGTACTAACCATCCTAAAATAACATAATTTAAATAGAAAGACATCAAAATAATTAAAGAAACAAGCCTATTATATACCAGATTTAAGTGCATAGTCTTATCATACATCACTTATCAGTCATAGTACGGTTAACATATCTATTATACAATATACAAATAATTTTTTAACGATAGTTTCCTTATTCTAAATCAGAACGGTCACATCATCACTAGTTGTGGATTCGAGGCTAACTAAGTAACCTCCTTGGTCTGTACCATCCGTCGAGTCATCTGTAGTGCTAGGGGAATCTCCTTCATGTATATCAACATTTTCTAGTGCTCGTGGATACATCTATGGAGCTGGTAGATCATCGACAAATGATAGATTTATAGCTTCCTATAGTATAACTGGATAATTTGCAAAGTCATCCACCTTTCTCATTACCTGCATTTCACCTAGTGCTCTATTCGTCAATACTAGTCTCTTAACTTCGTTGCTTGATCCTTCCCAGTCTTCCTCTACTCCCCGGATCATTTCTCTCAGTCTTGACAAGGCTTCCTTTCTTACCCTTACTTCCCAAAGATTATTTGGCTTAATATCTAGATTGAATGGAAACGTATCCTATGCATCCATACTGCAAAATGGATTACCATATAATAGTAAAAGAGGTAATAAAATCAAATAACTAACATCTTATCTATTTCACGTATAGAATCCTAACCCAACGATATGTTTTAATTTTAAAACATGATCTGATAGCAACTTATCACACCCTGCTTTTTGGTATGAATGAACAAGAAGTACACATAAAGTAATGAATTAAAGTTAAGTCGAAATAACATAACCTTTTATTTATTATTAATATGTTACATAAAGTGGTCCCACTGCTGGGGAGAATTACAGGTTTCTAGTACACACGATAACATGGAAAATTGAATAGTGCCACTCCTTACTCCCATCTGGGTTACTCTCTGCCCATACGGTTATATATGCAAACAGGTGATCGGTGTCTGTCTCTAGTAGGGAAGAAACACTATTTCCTTTCTCCTGGCGCATCTAGAGAAGGAAGGAATTAGCAAAAATATGCTAAGTAGGTTCTACCAACTTTATAACAATGATATAGGTATAAATGAGAGCTGGAGTGCGCATAGAATCAGTGTTTAAAAAAGCTGACAATAATAAGCTGATAATTTCATATTTATTAGGTTACAAACATCAAAATGTGGGACTTTCATAATTCCATAGTGATTAATCTATGTAAGACTTTAAGACATATGACTAGTTTAATTAGAATCTCGGTTAAAGAAAATTAAGGATCTTTGAACTAATAATCCCATACTTACCATTTCACGAAGGGGTATAGACGTAATTAAGTCATCAGTGTAACTTTATTAATCATCCCAAAACCTTAGGGGAAAAGTAACTTGCTATGCTAACAATTAGAGTGGCACTCATACGTATATAGTAATAATCAGGGCTCTTAATCCTCTGAGCCCAATAGGCTAAGTAGAAAGTTTAATGGGATAACATGTCAGTCTACTTCCTAGTTAATATTGATGCTTGTAGTAAAATATAGCACAAAAGTGCAAGGGTAAAATGAATCAAAATGGTACATGATCTCAGTTATTAGGTGAGTAGGGCTTTAAATTGATTCTAAAATTAAATACTTATGACAATTCAAATACTGATGATGGTTAACAAAATACATAGTATGGCAGTATAATAACATACATATACTCAAAGTAAATGTGGCTATCACAAAGTGATATCAATGGAAGTATTTCAAGTACGCGAAATATAATACTGAAAAGGTAGGAAAAACCTACTTACTTGGTTATTCTGTTGAATTGCGATCACACTGGGGAATTCAGAAGATTTGAGACTTGGTTTTCTGTTATACAATGTGTGGCATGGCAGTATTAGGGTTTAATCAACCAGTTTTATACTTAAAACTGTCTTTAATAAAGTTTTTGGGGTGTATGTGTCATTTATTTTGGGAATTTAAAATAAGGGTCTTAAGCTCTTTTTTGAAATTCGGGGCACACGAGTTTTTGTTTTAACATAGTTTGATGTGTGTAGGGGCAAAGTTTGGGGTATAAATTCCAAAGTTGGAAAAATTACTTGGGGTGAATTTATAATTTTAATAAAATTTCTTTCAGTAAAAACATCATTTTTGCGTATCTTGAGCTATGAATATCCAAACATGGTCATATCTTATACCATTTTGATCAGAAAAACTAAAAAAAAATTGGGAAAAAAATCAGAGGGTTCTGATTGGCCACGCGCCCTCACGCACGAGGTCAAACTTTGTACAAAAGTCTTCATCTTCTCCCTCTCGACTTTGAACTTTTAGGGTTTAAAACTTTGGCTAAGTTTTTCCTCCCGTGTTATACCAATTTAGATGATTTCTTAACCAAGTAAACCTAATTTTTCATGAGGATTTCAACTATATAAGATTCATGGTTCGAATCTCAATATATTTTTTGATGTAAAACTGTGTGTTTTCAGGAATTTTTGACTTAACATTCATTGATTTATAGAGCACAGAAGGGTATCTTATCAATTAGGTTGGGTTTCTACTATGTATGAGGGTAACTTGGTTTTGGTTTCAAGGATATTCATGGAGTATATGCCGAGAATTTCAGATTTGTAGGTTTTTAGTTTTAAAAACACTTTTTATCGATTAGCCTTTTTTATGAACATTTATGAGTTTTTGCCATACACTTGACATCTTGAGTTTCTAAGGAGTCTAGTCATGGCTTGAAATCGAAGGTTTAGTCACTGTAATGGATTTCACCATTAAAGCTCAAGATTTAATGGTGCTCCTACTATTTTCTTCGGTATTGTGCATTTCTACACGTAAAATCTTGCATGTTTCTAGTGTTCTACCCATATTAACTATACGAAAAGCTGCTAGAAGTGAATGAATTGAATTTAAAGCATAAAATGATGGGTAACCTGAATTGAAGGAAAATTTGAACTTTGAGAGAGAGTTGATTGGTGTACAAAAGTGGTGGACGTGAATGAAGTTTGGGTGAGTTTTGAGTTGGGTTAAAATGGGTGCATATGGTGTCCTAAGGTTTACCATGTGTTACCATGTGATTTTCACCTTCTTTGCTGATATGATTGTGTGTGTAGGCTAGGGTAACATTAAGGTTTAGATTTGGGTCCTTTATATTTTATGGAATTGAAATTACGTCCGTAAAAGTATGTTTTTGGTAAAGTTTAGGGGTATTTTGATAGTTTCGGCAAGTTTCCAGGGTTGAAACTGTATTTTAATGTTAATTGAGGTCAAAAGGTTTGATTTGATGTAGGTTTGAGGTTTAAAGGTTTAATATACCTTATATTATTTCATTTTGAAAGTGTTTGGGACTTTTTGGTAATAAATAAAAACTTTATGGGTGGAAAGTTAATGAAGGAATCTTGTAGGAGTTTAAACATAGGTCATTTCTCCTTTAGAAGACTTTTGATTTTACTCAACTTACAGGGTTTAAATCGAGATCGTAGGTAATATTAAGGTTTGAAAATTCTTGGTTCGTACCGTCCATGCCTAAGTTAGGTCTTTTGGAAAATTTATTTAACACTGATAAAATACTTTAGAATAATAGGGATATATTCAGGGTGGGATTTGGAGTATTTTAATATGAATAATACTCGAGGAATTAAATAATGAATTGTAATGAAAATTCAGTAGAAAAGGGGTACGAGTTAGTTGAGATTAAACTCGTGTCTAGAATATTATTTTAAGGGATAAATTGATTAAATAAGTGAATATTTAACAATTTAAAATCGTGTTTAGACTCATGATTTTTAGGCTAGTCTTATGAGTGATAGGCACGGTTAGTCAAGGAAATGGATATATATTCCACTCCAGTTGATATGTTTTCGGTGGAAGTTTCATGTGGTGGGCGATCTCTCTTGGCAAATTCTAAAGGTGTAGTATCACTCCCTAGGATCATAGGTCTGTGCATGCCCACTCTGTGTGAGGTTGGACTACAAGTGGAGTAATGTGGTATGGTTATGACCCACTGACTTAAGACAATCATCATCATCCTTGTCTCAATCCCATTATATGGGGTCGGCCACGTAGATTCTCCTTTTACATTCTAATCTATTATATGCAATATTATCATTCAAGTTTAATTCCTTAAGATCTATCCTAATAATTTTCTTCCACGATAGCTTAGAGAGACCTCTTTCTCTTTTACCCTCTATTTTCAATAGTCTTTCTTATTATACGGGCATCTACTGGTCTACGCAACACATGTTCACACCACCTAAGTCTACTTTCTCTTAATTTATCGCTAATGGGAGTTACTCCTACTTTTCTCCCATGCATTGGTTTTTAATTTTATCCTATTTAGTAATTCCCATCATCCACCAGAGCATCCTCATCTCACTAACGTGAAAATTTTGCTCATATTTTTTCTTTAACGCCTAACACGCAACTCCGTGTAGGGTCGTTGGCCTAACAACTATTCTATAAATTTTTCCTTATAATCTATTAATTATCCTCTTATTGCATAACACCCCACTCGCTTGTCTCCATTTCATCCGACGAATTGATATTCTACTCATAACATCCTCATTAATACCCCCATTACTTTGTAACATTGAACCTAGACAATGAAAATTATTATTTTGGTTTATCATTTTTTTTCAATCTTTAACATTATGTTACTAGACGCCTCATTCTTAAATTTACATTCCATAAATTCCGTTTTATTTGTACTGATTTTTAGTACCTTAGACTCTAAGGCTTTTCTCCAAGTATATACTCTCACCGCTAAGCCCTCATTTGAGGTGTCTACTAAAACTATATCATCCACAGACAACATACACTATGGGACATCTTCTTGTATGTCCTTAGTAATCTCATCCAAAACTATGACAAATAAATCCGGACTTAAGGTCGATCCTTAATGTAAACACATTTTAATTATAAAGTCATTAGTTTCTCCACATGTAGTCCTTACTCTAGTCTTTGTGTTATTATATATATCATCAATAATTTTTATATAACTCATACGGATTCCATTACCTCCTTAAATCTCACCAAATTATATATCTCTAGGTACTCTATCGTAAGCCTTTTCTATATTTATAAAGACCATATATAAATTTTTATTCTCACTTATACATTTCTCCATTAACTATCTCAATAAGTAAATAGCTTCCTATGATGGATCGCCTTAGTATAAATCCAAATTGATTGTCCAAAATAGTTGACTCATTTATTAATCTTTGTTATGTAACCTTTTCCCACAATTTCATAGTGTGATTCATCAATTTGATTCCTCTATAATTACTGCAATTTTGTATATCCCCTTTATATTTATACAAAGGTATTATGGTGAAATTCCTCCGCTCATCTGTCATGTTTTCTTCTCTTAAAATTTCATTAAATAAGCCTATTGACCATTTTATCCATTGAGTTCCACGGTTCTCTACACCTCTATAGGTATTTTATCCAGGACAACCGATTTGTTCCTTCCTCATTTTCTTATTAATATATCTACTTCTTTTTTAGTAATCGGACATACCATTCTTATATTCGGTTTTATGTTCTCGATGTACTTTATGGGATATTCTTCATTCTATAATCCTTGAAAATACTCTTTCGATCTATTAATAATTTATTTATCGTTAATCAATATAGTTTGGTTTTGACTTTAATACACTTGACCAGACTGGATACTTTAAAACAAAGGAAAATCAACATAGCATGCCTGCATGAAACTAAATGGAAGGGTGAAAAGTCTAGAGAGATAGGAGAAGGTTACAAATTATTTTACTGGGCAAGGATAGATAATCGGAGAAATGGGGTGGGTATTGTTGTTGATCACTATATGAAAGATAAAGTCATGGATATTAAGTGATAGGGAGATAGATTAATGAGTATTAACATCGTCTTAGACAAAATAATGTTGAAGCTTTAGATGAAAATATAAAGAAATCACTTTGGGAATTATTGGATGAAGTCTTACAGCAAATTCCTAAGTATGCAAACATATTTTTGAGAGGTGACTTAAATGGACATGGAGTAGAACATGATGGTTATCCAAGGATACGCAGATGTTGTGGTTTTGGTAAGAGAAATGAAGAGGGGGAAATTATCTTAGAATTTGCTATGTCAAATGATCTAGCATTAACAAACAATTTTTTTTTAAAAAGGAAGAACATTTAATAACATTTAAAATGAGAATAGAACTCAAATAGACCATTGCTTACTTAGTAGAAGAGACTTGTCTACATGCAAAGATTGTAAAGTTATAACTGGTGAAAGATTAACAAATTAACATAGTCTACTAGTAATAGATTTAGAAATTAATGGATTTAAGTACCGAAAAGAGAAAATAGGTTATCAAAATATAAAATAGAAGGATTTAAAAGGATACAAAGAGATTTAATTTAGACAGAAGATCATGTTAATCATGAAATGGAATTAGAATGACAATGTTAACAACATTTGGTCAAGTATAAATAATGATATCGAAAAAATAGGTAAGCAAGTATTAGGTGAGACTAAAGGAAAAAGATTCATAAAAAAAAGACTTGGTGGAGGAATGAGGAAGTGCAAATGATAATACAAAATAAACGAGTAAGTTTTAAAGAGTGACAAAAGAGTAAAAATCAAGAAGATTTAGAATAAGAAATTAAAAAGTCAAGTAAAATATACTATTAGAAATGCTCAACAAAAAGCACTAGATAATCTTTATAATAAATTAGGTACTAAGGAAGTTCAAAAGGAAATATATAAATTGGCAAAGAATAGATAGACTGACAAGGGATATGGGTCAAGTTAGGTGTATTAAAATCATAAATCAAATTACATTAATTAACGACAAAGAAATTTTAGATAGATGGGAAGAGTATTTCCAAGGATTATAGAATGAAAAATATTTTAAAAAATATGTCGATAACATTGAACCGAATAGAGGAATGGCATGTCCGATTACTGAAAAGAAGTGGATATATTAATAAAAAAAATGGGAAAGAATAACAAGGTTGGCCCGGATAAAATACTCATAGGGGTGTGGAGAACCCGTGGAAGTCTAGGGGTAGAATGGTTAACAGACTTATAGAATAAAATTTGAAGATAAGGATACATGCTAGATGAGTGAAAAAAGCACCATAATACCTTTGTATAAAAATAAAGGGGATATATAAAACTACGGTAATTATAGAGGAATCAAACTGATGAATCAAATCGTGAAATTATGGAAAAGGTTATAGAACAAAGACTAAAAAGAGATATTCTTTGCCAATTTGTATATCTCCTTTTCACCTTCCATGGTACCTAAGTTACTATAATGATTATCTAGTGCTTTTTGTTGTGCTTTTCTAATAATATTTTTTACTTCACTTTTTCACTTCTTATACTTTTCTAAATCTTCATGATTTTTACTCCTTTGCCACTCTTATAAACTTACTCTTTTCTTTTGTATTATCTTTTTTACTTCGTCATTGCACCACCAAGTCTCTTTTTTTTTTATTGAATCTCTTTCCTTTAATCTCACCTCAAACTTGTTTACCTATTTTCTCGATATCATTCTTTTTTCTTGACCAAATGTTGTTAGCATTGCTGTTTTAATTCCACTTCATGTTTAACAGGAACTTCTATCTAAATTCAATATATTTGCATACTTTTAAATATTTCCATAATATATATTGATAAGTTATTTTCTCTTTTCGGCACCTAAATCCTTTAATTGATATATTTATTACTAATAGGAGGTGTTGATTTGTTAAGCTTTAACCTGGTATCACTTTACAATCTTTGCACGTGTACAGGTCTCTTCTTCTAAGTAAGAAATAGACTATGAACACCAATGTTTTGGCTTGGTGGTGAGCTTCTAACCCGCTGGCCCAGGATGATGTGTGTATGCCCTAGAGGATGATAGCATACTAGAGATTCGCATCCAGTGAGTTATTACTCTGAGGGATATCGGTTATATGTATATAGAGAGTGATATATATGTGTGTGCTTGATGTGATATTGAATGATACATATCTGTGAAGAAAAATATATATGGGCATAAGACATTAAAGTGTCAATAATGAATTAATAATTAGTGAAAGTTATTTAAAATGAACTTATAAATTATTGTTGAGAATTATACTCGTTTAGTTGATGTGTAAGCTAAATAGATAAAATCCGCGGGATATATGGTAGCGTATGATCTTATAAGTGTATTTAGACTAGTTAGGCTTGGTATCATAGTTAGGATGTTAAAATGCATACATTAGGTGCGCACTATAGTTGAGGGGCTAGTATTATATCATGTGACTGTGACACCAATTTAAATATGGAAAAAAATATTCATAATTATTATGAACTTTAATTACTTAATAAATATTTTTAAAAGGTTTTGGGCTCTAACCCGTGTCAAAATTATTTTACAAAACTTTTAGGTGTCCAACCACAGAGACGCTAAGCACGAGTCTCTATCCCTGGTTAGCGGAGTTGCATCATTTATGGAGTTTTGCAAGGAGTTAATGCAGGGGTTTTTAATTCTTTTCAAGGATTAGTCTTTTTACTATTTGGGAGTGTTGCCTACGTCAAACAGTGTTATTCCAGTTGATTTCATTTTAGTTATAAGCGTTATTGTATTGGTGTTTTACCGATGGTTTATTGAGTAAATTTTGGTATGTAATAGATTTCAGTGTTCATACTAGTTATGTGATTGTGGATTAGTTTTTTTATTTTAATGAATTATGGTTTTTACTATATTGTTTGATGGCACTTTAATAAAGAAAAAAATTAACACACAAATTAATTTAATAATAGGTGGTTAGTAATTAAATGAAGTTTCGACAATAAAGATAAGAATGAACCATATGAGATTCCTATTTTATCTTAGTAGAGGGAGGGACACCCGCTATTTTAATAAGCAAGGTGTCATAGATGGTATCAGAGCATCAGGTTCTAGAGTCCTTAGGATCTGTGTGGAATTATTACGATTCAGCGTAGCGTTCTTTGATATAGAACCCTGTTATTAGGATTGTTATACTTATTTATGCATTTACATTCTTCGATTGATATAATTTGTATTAACTATGAACTTATATAAATTTAGTCTGGTTTAAAATACCACCTAAAAGAGCATGACAAGCTAGGGCCGCTAGAGGATCCAATGATGGATAGGCTCAGCAGGAGCCACATGGGATGGTAACAGCTGCAGAGGTGGAAAATATTATTGCTCAAGAAGTAAATAAAGCAATGACCCTTATGTCTGAATAACAATGGCCTGTAGTGTCAATCTTCCAGGCCCACCCGGGGCCATCTGTGTGGGAAAGAGAGAGGGAAGCCTTTCAAAAGGGGCATCTATGATATTTTAAGGGGCGTTCAGATGTTATAGTTTCCAGTTAGTGGAAGAAGTACATGCAGCGTCACCTGCGCATGATTGAGTACAACGACCCTCAGAGGGAGATCTTGACGACGTTTAAGATTGTCGGTGCAGTGTTATAGCGATGGGAGTCAGTCACCATGTCAGAGGAGTGAGATATGATGCCTATTTCATATTTCTGTGTGTGGTTTAATTACAAATACATTCCTTTGGCTATTCAAATAGAGATACAGAGGAAATTTTTGGATGTTCAGTAGAAAGACCATATAAAGACTGATGATGAGGAAGAATTCACTTGCCTAGAAAACTTTATTCTAGAAGAGGTGAATACTGGGGAAAACAAGACGGGGAATTTATGAATGGGAAAAGTTAGAGGTTAATACAACACTTATTAGGAAACCCAACATTACAAATGTACACTGATGTTATTAATGTCGCATTATTACACTATCAGGATCATCTCTTCCATCTGAACAAAAGCAAGAGAAGAGGAGACTCTAGAAAGTCAGGAAGGTAAAGAGGTAATTCTTCTAGTGGGTCACCAAAGCAGCAGAATAGTCATCATTAGGAGCGGGAATCTTAGTTTGGGGATTCTGCTATAATATTTCACTCAAGAGTTTTAGGACTAATGGTGGTGGGTTCAGGCAGGGTGAGCAGGGCCCACATAACTAGCAACAGTATGTTCCCCAGGGCCAATAGGGCCAAAGAAATAATAGGGGCTCCCAGTAGGGCCGAGGCCACTAGGACAGAGATCAGGATAGCCGAAATACGTCCACAAGGGCCAAAGACATGGGAGTTTACATGTTGTTACTTTCAGTATGGAGAGACGGGTCACAGGAAGAGAGATCGCCTGCAAAAGGGCTAGGAGAAGCAATAGGGTGCCCAGTAGGGGTAGCGGCTATAGATAGGACCTACAGTACTAGAACTAGAGTCCCATAGCAGTAGGGACAGATGCAGTATAGGCGTGTCTATAACATTCATAATGCAGTGATCCCACATGAACCCCCAGCTCTTCCTACAGTTCAGGGTACATTTCCTATCCATGGGTATAAGGGTCGGGTGTTATTTGATACGTAAGCATCGCATTCATTTATAGTTACTATATTTTCATGCACGACTAGTTTATTAGAGACAGCAGATAACATTATCATGTGTGAAGATTTATTTTAGGCAGTGGGACAATTATTCACTTCGTATAAAGAAGGGTGGGGATAGATGTTAGGAGACTGCGTTTAGATACCGACTTACTCATGGCAGATATGAATGGGTATCATGTTATCCTGGGTATGGACTAGTTGGCATAGTATTGGGCGATGGTGGATTGTTTCGGTAGGACTATTATTTTTGCTATTCCAGGGAAGGACATGTTCTTAATGGAAATGCCTCTTCCCGAGGGAGGGCTGAGAACTCACCTATATTATATTAAGGAAGATACCATACATGAAGGTGGTTATATAATTAGACTCAATCGTAGTGATTAGGGAGTTTAAGGACGTATTTCAGGAGATACCGGGTTTTTCATCGAGTCAGGAGATAGAGTTTGTTATCGATTTAGCACATGGAACTAGGCCGATTGCATGTGCACTGTATCGCATGGCCCAATTAGAAATGAGGGAGTTGTGGGACTAGATTCACCAACTCTTAGGGTAGGGTTTTATTCGACCGAGTACATCATCGTTTGGTGATCCAATATTATTTGTGAAGAAGGAGGACAGTTCACTTCGATTGTGCATTGATTATCGAGAGTTGAACAAGGTCACGATTCATAATTAATATACGTTTCCTATAATCGATGACTTATTTGACTAGATGAGGGAAGTGACGTACTTCTCAAAGATTGATTTGAGATCGGGATATCACGATATTCTGGTATATTCTCGGGCTAAGGATGTGCACGCAGAGCACTTGCATATGATTTTAAAGACATTGCGATATCATCAGTTATATGATAATTTCTCAGAGTGTGGATTTTGGTTACGTGATGTGTAGTTCTTGGGTCATTTAGTGTCCAATAGAGGCATATCCGTGGACCCGAGTAAGGTGTCAGTGGTGAGGGAAACCCAAGACACTGACATAAATTTGTAGTTTCTTTGGATTGCTAGGGTATTATCTCTGTTTCATAAATACTACACCAAAAATAGCAATTTGGCACACCCTGATATTAAAAATCTAGCACAGTTTTAAACTGTGCCAAATTTTGGCATGATTTAATGACAATCTAGCACACTTTAAAACAGTGACAAAATTTGGCACTGTTTTAAAGTGTGCCCAAATTAAGTACACTTGACTGAAATATAAAGTACCCTAAAAAACATTATTCTATCTTTGAGGTTTCCTGCTCTCTCATTCCCGCTCAACGTTCATCCTCTCTCTGTGCTTTGGTTTCACTATTCTCACCTCTTTCTCCATCTCCCGCATCTTTGTATCATCCAAGAAGGTACTCTCTAAGGCTTATCAGTGTGTTTGTTTTGTTATTTCAAGGGTTTAAAATTTTTGTAGATCCATACCCATTTTGGTATAATATTGCTCTTTCTCTTTATTTATCTTTCTTTAAATACGATGGATACACTTTCTAATCTATGGTTTATCATTATAGTACTTTACATTTTTTATTACTTTCTTAGGGCATTATAGGTTGTTTTATTGAGGAATTTAGTTTATATTTTCATTATTGTTGATGTTTGATATCCCAATGTGACTATTTAGTAAGTGACCTTGAAGCTATAATGTTTGAAGTGACATTGGAACAAGTATTATGGAACATGATGCGTTTGTGAACATTTTCTAATTATAAACTTTTTTTCGGTCTATGTATTAGGTATGTAATGTTTGTCAGTTTTTCAACAAATGTGTTTTCTGTGTTTCCATTTTTTTTATTAGTGGAGTTTAACGAAGGCAACTACTATGTTGTGTGAGTATGAGTATGTTTCTTTTACATTAATTTTATAATTTAACGGTCATTGTATTTAACTATTATGTGGTTAATCCTCAAGTACGGATGGGGAATCAGGTTAATGGACTGTGAGGAATTAAGATTTTTATTTATCATCGATGTTAATATAAATATTTTTAGAGTTTTAATTTGTAGTTGCAATTTACATATTTTATATTGGTGATATTTAAAGTTGATGAAAGATGTTGAAGTTATTACAGTAATTTGGAGCTTTAATTACCTCATAGTTCAAGATATATTGCAAACTATTGTTGAAGATTCATTGTAAGTTACTAAAAAATGTCTTCTCTACTCATTAATTTGATTGTCCTTAGTCATTAAATATTAAACAATGATTTTTTGGTAAAATGTACCTTGAAAAATGTTTAGCCGTAGATGTACATTTTAATTTTTTACTAGGAAGATCCTACCATTATGGTATGATATGATTCCAAATACGATAACTATTATGATTATACAAGAGTTCGTTGTGGTATGATACAAGAGTTCATTAGTTGGAAAACATGTGCAGTTTTTGATGTTGGGAGTTTTTGCATATACTCAGCTTTGATGAAATGCAAGTTAGCTGAACTTTTTAGACCTTTTGGTGTTTCATTTTCTATACTTTGTGTATGTATATAATCAACCATTTTCTATACTTCGTGTATGATAATTTTTTTTAAGATTCGAAAGACATTTTACCAACATGTTCATGAGCATACACACCTTTATCTCCCATCATAATACATCAGTAATTTGTAGGACCACTTATACATGTATCATTTGGACTTAATGTTACCGTAAGTTTGTGTTACCTATACTAAGTTTTACAATTTCAAAATATTATTCAGTACACTTATCAATTGCTAAGACTAATTTAAACTATTTGGTCTATCAGTTGATATGACTGATTTACACTAATCAGTTGCTAGGACTAATTTACACTAATCAGTTTTAATCCCAAGCATGGTTAGGGTGAAGGAAAATTAGTAAGAGTTTGAAACAAAATCAATTGATATGACTGATTTTCATTAATTAGTTGCATATGATCGATTTACACTAATTAGTCTATGAGTTTCTACAAATAGTTAAAAATGGCACTAATTAGTTGCATATGCTAATGCCACTAGCACGGTTTATATCCAAAACCACCACTTAATAAATTTATTTTTTAAAACATCCAAATCATATCGTTTCATTAGCACAGGTTATATCCAAACCTACCACTTGATATGCCCCTGTTGCTAAAAAATATTGCAGCTATCTCCTTAGGTCGAGTTGTTCAATTACCATATGAATAGATGAAATATCCCTTGATAAGCTTGAATAACATTTGATTAATTTGGACTAGTTAAATGGACTTCATGCATATTTCTCATATAACAGCCCCAGAAACAAAAACAAGAATATAAAAATGAATTTGCCCTTTTGCTTTCAGCTTGAGCTATGGAAAACCCAGGACTTAGTTTAACTCCCCGCTCTCAGTTTATGCGTGTGTACCCTTTCTTATTATTCAAATATTTAGGATGGCCATAATTTGCTACATTGTTATTATTGATTAGAAAATGTTGGTAATATAATTAGATCTCAAATGTGTGTGATATACACTATTTACAATATGAAAACAGGCTTAAACCACATATTTCTAATTCTACTTTCACCAAAAATTGATTATCAAACTTGGGAATTTGCAATTATCTTCCTACAAATCTTGCATATACTTGGTTTCCTTAACTCTTACCTGGTGTTTTACTTTACAGGCTAATGATAAAACAATAAAAGAAAGAAGAATAATTTTATGCATTTTTTAGGATGTTGCAGAGAAGTTCCAAGAAGAGGTTTTTAGGTGAGTCTAGTTACTTCATGAAACTAATTTGTTCACTTAAAAGTAAAATGGTGAAAAATATTTTCAACTATTTAGCATTAAGTTTTGTTCACTGTTTTTTTTTCCTTTCCAAAATCACATAATCTAGCAAGTATAATTATTTACAATTACAAACAAAAGTTTGAACACAGAATAATAGAAAATACTTTTCGTTGTTTTACCTCTCACCTAGGTGTTAACATCTTGCACTGAATCAAACATCGCTTAAGTTTCACTATCCATGATTATGATTTTAATTTCATTGTTGCTTGTGTTGGTCTTTATAAAATCGTATGGAGCATAGCAGGTATTATGAAATATGTATTCATTTTCCACTTAAATCTTGCTATGAAGAGAATCCATAAGTTCCGTAGGTTTCACTCTCCTCAAGCCTGTCATGTTGAACACCTAAGAAGTGTTATCTATTAATGTTTTACAACTATTCTTAAATTATTGGTCTTTCACAGTTAGTTCCCAGAGTATAAAAAACTAATTCCTTTTACTAACAGACAACACTTATAAGGTGTAAAGTATTATACTTTGGTTATACAAATAAGCTGTAAGGTATCCTTGATTTAAGTAACGTTCATTAAGGCTCCAAGTATTCATTTTCACCAATGGAATTTTTGGTAAAGCCAAAAATCAAGTAGACTTCACTCAATTTAAGTTTATTATAAGAGGCAGTTATCTAATTTCACTGAAATTATTTACAGGTAGAGTTGCATGTGGAATTGGTTTATGTGTTGAGTTTGGTGGATATGTGTTCAAAGTTCATATTGGAGGTAGTATTGTTATAATATATTCATTTACGTGAAATAAAACATGATAATGAGGTCTCTCTTTCTGCTTATTACAATTGTAATATGCATATTACAACTATAAGAGGTTTGAAGTGAACAGGTAAGAGAGGTAAATTGGTCCAAATTGGAACAGTGGGAGATTTATGATCTAGATGGAACTCTGGTGTCCATTTAAGGACCTTCATAGGGTATCTCATAATCCACCATGTCTCCTTCATCCAAATTCTATGGAAGTATTCTTCATTATATAGTCTAAAGAAGGCGTGTGTGTGATCCATTAAACCAATGTTAGCCTCTGATTTAAGTCGAATTGTGTTTATTGCCTTCCTGATTTCCTCCATGTTGGGTCTCCCATATGAGAACCTCCCCACTAAAGGGTATTTATAGGGGTATTCCATCTGCTGGATTTCTTGAATGGAGAAGAAAATAGCTTATTCTCCTTTGAATTTTTCCACTAGCCGAAGGAATAATTTTTTGTTTGAGTTCTTACCAATGACATCAACAAAAGACTGCTTTTGCGAGGTAAGAGGGGGGAATCTGGTGCAGCTATGGGGCTGCCACCACCATAGTGGAGGCATCTACAAAGGGTGCCATGGGTAGGGTTTGACTGGTGGGTCAGATGGTAGCTATTTGTTTGTAATGAAAAGCAAAGCTCCCCATTCTTCAACTTAAACAAGGTTTTCGGCAATCATGTGCATATTCAAACATTTAACTGCTGTAATAGTTTATATAAACTATTATATAATAGTTTATATAACAGTTATATAAACTGTCATATAAAATTTTAAAGAATGTAAATTGTTCAAAGTATTACGTTGGCTCACATGCAAAAACAGCTATGCAATTTCTGTAAGATGATGTCGAGGTTGAGCAAATTGAATAATGATCAGCTATTAATTGGTTTGAGTGTAAGATAAATTTTAGTGAAACTTGGAAATTTAATGGTAGCCACCTGCTGGCTCTTTATTTATTATGCACACACACACACACGAATCGTGTATTTTAGTACACATTATAAGCTCATGGTTATTGTTTGGTGATGTAATTTGTGTTTTTGATGCAATTATATGCACTGGAATTGGTTATCATTTGTGTTTAATTTTATTATTTCGTTTAATTATTGTGACATTAGACCTTAATATAAGCTCATAGTTGTTGGATAATGTTCAGCCTGACATAAGGACCGCATGGGGGGGGGGGGGGGGGTTTGGTCCCGTTTTACCCGTCATTAGGATCAATTCAATTGAAGAAGGAATCCATCACTGCAATCCCAGCAATTTTTGCCTTCAGGCTTATCCGTGACCCATTTCTCTCCCCTACAGGCTTATCCATGTCCATTTGCATTTGGGGTAAATTTTGAAATAAAATAAATTAAAAAATTGCTAAATTATCGCTTCGATTGCAAATACCCCTTCACATCAAAATAGTTCTAAAGTGTTATGTCATATGAGTATTAAACTTCTGGGTAATGAGGGTAATGAAATTGGCATTGAATCCAAGCATGATCCAATTGGAGATAAAAAACTGCCTAATAGCATGATTCAAATTCTATTAGTGCAGCTAGCTGATATGTTTCATAAGGGCCACAAACTAACAAAATCCAATTCCACATTTCTTCTATATTGACATTTTCCTTCATTTTGCACTATGATAAATATTAAATGAAATTATAGTCTATTTTGTTAACCGTGTTAAAAAAAATTAAGTTTAGCTCTTTGATTTTATGAGTCGAGCTTGAACAAGCATCTAAACTAACGAACAAGAGTCGAGCATGACATTTTCTATGGAATTCTAGTTACAGTCTTGAAGCTATTCTTTATTGGTTTTGAGCTATTTGGTTTGTGTTTTATCAATTACTTTGGGGGTTGTCTAAATTTTGTTTGATTGGATGACTTGTAGGGATGGTGAACTTTCAAGCACTGAGATTGATAGTTTAATGGTGATTGTTGCGAATCTAAACCAGTTCAAAATTCCTGACTGGTTTTTGAACAGGAAGAAGGATTACAAGGATGGAAAGAATTCCCATGCGACATCAAATTCACTAGAAATGAAACTCAGTGATGATCTTAAGCATTTAAATAAGATCAGGTTGGATTACACTCCTATTTTGAAATTAATTTTTTTTAAGCAACATTTGATTTAATTAAGCCATAAACCCAATGTGCGCTTATAAGCAGAAACACGTACAAACCATACCAACACTTTAAATTGAAACTCCATAGGCATAATAGTATTAAAAATCACGAAGATGCAATCACATAATGGTCAGCGTTTCGCGCAAGTCCAAGACCCATACCTAATGCGGAACTGAATTTGTTTTTCCATGGCTACAATTGGAATAATGAATGTGACCTTGATTTTTGGCATGTTATTCACGTTGATGGTCACATGATTGTTTACTTTTGTTTGATGAGATTAAGGGTTTGAATTTATAGACATGCATAATATCAATCCCCTCATCAGTTGGGGTCGGTTCCTCATTGTGCTCTTTGTCTTCGCTGTACCCCTTTATCAAGAAATCTGAACAATTCTTTATCAAATCTGAATAATTGTTTTCACCACCATAGATTTTTTCTTTTTTTAACTTTATGATTCCATAAACCAAGGATGAAAGAGACTCCTAGGAACTGACCGTATAGTCACGAGACATATTATTTGACAATACTATGATAATTTGAAAATATTTACACTTTGGCTTAAAACCATGCCATCTGTGGGTGAAAACCCAAAATAGACACCAAATGGCCCTGTAAGAGGCACGTAAACCTCGCTCGGGTCCAATGTAACTCAAAGGAATTGGCTATGTACTTGCGGGTCTCTCAGTTTGAGAATATGACGATAATTTGAAAATATTTAGATTATGCTTAAAAACAAGCCGTTAAAGGGTGAAAACCCAAACCAGCCCCCAAACAGCCCCATAAGATGCACATACATCTCACACAGGACGAATGTAAGTTGTAGAAACTGACCATGTAGTCATGGGTCTCCTGGATTAAGAATATGGTGATAATTTAAAGATATTTAGATTTTCTTAAAAACATGACGTTTGAGGGTGAAAATTAAAACCAGCTCACAAACGGCCCCGTAAAAGGCACTAACACCTCGCACGGGGCTATTGTGACTCGTAGGAACTGAGCGAGTAGTCACGGGACTTTTGGTTTAAGAATACGATGATAATTTGAAAAAAATATAGACTTTGGCTTAAAAACATGCCGTTAGTGGGTGAAAACCTAAACTAGACCCCAGATGGCCCCGTAAGAGGCACGAACACCTCGTATGGTACCAATGTAACTTTTAAGAATTGACTGCGTTGTCACGGATCTCTCAGTTTGAGAATATGATGCTAATTTAAAAATATCTAGATTAGGCTTAAAAATAAGTCGTTAAAGGGAGAAAACCGAAATTAGCCCCCAAACGGCCTCGTAAGAGTCACGAACACCTCACACGTGACCAATATAACTCATAGGAATTGACCGTGTAGTCATGAGTCTCTTAGTTTGAGAATACGACAATAATTTGAAAATACCTAGACTAGGTTTAAAAATAAGATGATTAGGCATAAATTCTTCCTAATTTATCCCTTGATTTAGTAACTTTTAGCACCTCGAACAACGTAATTGAGTTGACTTTATCTCATAATATTGTTATTGACTGATCCTAATGAGTACACCGAGTTTCTGGTATTTCGTAGTGATTTTACAGGTATTTGATGTCAAGAAACGGAAGAAGGAAACCTGAAGAATCAAGGAAGAAATAAGGAAAGTCAAAAGGGCAAACGCATAATTTATACCCGGAATTCGGATGAGGTACCTAAAGAGAAGTTGAAGAGATCTCATTCACAAGAAGATAGGAAGAAATGACACCTCAATCGGAGTTTAAGAACAAAAGACATGAGCAGTCAAAGTTGAGCTAGAAAGTCAAATAACTGGACCGGTCCGCCCGTACCCCGGACCGGTCCGCCTTGCCAACTCCAGAAGACCCTGGATCAGAAGAAAAATGAAGAAGGTAAAAATAAAAAGAACCGTTACGCCCTCGAATCGGTCCGCCCCAAAATAAAAAGAGCCGATCCGCCTTCAGGGGCAGACCGATCTGCCTGAGGCCCGAACTAGTCTGGCCCTCGAGATTTATAAATCTTTGAAGAGTCCTAATGCAACTACAATTCCTAAATTCATGGATGGTATAAAAACTCGAGTTATTATTGTTATGAGGACGGATTATTTTTAGAGGATAATAGTTAGTTTTTCTCTTTTCTCTAGGAACCCTAGTTTAGCTACAATTACCAATTTTAATTCAAGGATTGAAGAGTTATTTAGAGTTTGTGTGATTACCAGATTTATTGAGTACTGCAATTATTGCTTGGTTGATTTTAGTGAGTTATTTCTTCTTTTTGATTCTATTCTACATCAATTCATCAGTTTTCCTTAGATTAGTCAAGAACTCTCACACATTAAACACTGTTTTCATCAATTTCATCATGTTAGGCTAGATTTACTAAGGCCGGGATACATGAACCCAGCCTGATGTGTTAATTGCACGTGTATAATATTAATTCGCTGAATTTAGTGATTGTTTATGATCGTATTACGTAGCAACATGACAATTGTAGGTCTTTATATCTCGTTTGCCTATGGGTAACCATGATGATTTAGAATGCAATTTGAGTGTTACTATCGCGATACCGATTTACTCGTCCTCAGATTAGGTATGACGCGGGCTTGAACCTCGTATACATAATGATTGGGAGTACTAAATTCCGGGTCAAATCAATCAGTCAAATTTACGATTAGTATTTTACCAACGATACACTAGGGTTGGGGGATTGTATTCCCGTCCTATTTTTCTCATTAGTTAGTCAAAAGTTTTAAACCAGTTTTCATTCACATTTTAGGTAAATTAGTGTAGTTGCATTTTGTCATAATTTCTTAATTGCATTTAACATAATCATTCTCAAAAACCAAATCATTTTCTTTTTCTTTATAGAGTCAGAGTTAGGATTTCTCCGTCTTTTCCCGTAGTCATAACTCCGTTGTCCTTTTTCCCTAAGGATCGATACCCGACTTATCGGATTATTACTTGAGCGATAGGCTTGCACTTGATCCTAGAGTGAACGCATTCCTGAGACACATTTTCAGTCGCATCAAGTTTTTGGCGTCGTTGCCGGGGAAATAGGTAGACTTAGGATTAGATCGAGTCAATCCAAAGCTTTGACCAAAAATCTCCAAAAATCCAACAACATAAAAAAAATTCAAAAAGCACAAAACGATCCATCATCATCTCTCCTAAGCTTTAATGAAAAATTCTGAAACCACTCTCACACCCCATAATACTCCAACCAACATTCTCGAAAATCCAACCACACTCCAAATGCCCCATAATTCTGGATCCCACCTCCCACACCATCGCACACAATCTCCAATAACACTCCGTTTTCCTTCTTAGGACACACTTCGAGCACACCCAGTGAGAGCACCGAGTCGTTGAGTGAAGAAGAGATGTTGTAAAACGGCAGTGCACCCGCCGGTGAGGAAGAGCCCCCATACCGCCCACTGAGAGAATTCTTATATCCCGAGCGCACTGTCACTCCGGGATGCATTATACTCCCGTATAATGCCGGGCAGTTCCACTTCAAAAATGGGTTGATCCAGATGTTACCGCATTACCACGATATGGATTCTGAAAAAGCCATACCTCCATATTAGGGAATTTGAGGACGTGTGCGATACTCTCAATGACCAAACCTACACACAAGAAGTGATCCGCCTCAAACTCTTCCCTTTCTCGCTCAAAGATAAAGCTAAGACCTGGCTATGGTCTTTACCTCCGAGCTCGATTCCATCATGGAATGAGTTACAATCAAGATTTCTCAAGAAATTCTTCCTAACACATCGAACAATCTCCATAAAGGCTCAAATTCAAGCATTCAAACAAGCTGGAAATGAGCCATTCCATCGATGTTATGAACATTTCAATGAGTTAGTTACTTCATGCCCCCATCATGGATTTGATTCAGCGCAAATCATCTCTTTTATCTATAATGGGTTGAATCTTAACTCCAAACAATTTTTTGAAACCATGGGAAGTGGTCCGTTTATCGATTTAGATGCCCACGATGCTGAGCTTCACCCGAGGTATGTCGTCGAGACTAACCAATCCTGGGATACATATGATCCTAATGTTCAAAATCGAAATCGTCAAGTGACCACCACTCCATCGGCATCCGGCCTATTCCACGTAGATAAGAACTCTATGACGGATAGTCTATTGGAGACTCTTGAGAAAGGATTTCGAGACCTATGCGAGATATATGGAAAAGGACAAGCTGGATCCATACCAAATCTCGTCGAGAAGGTGTGTGCGATTTGTGAGGTGGGACATTCAACTGAGGAATGCCCGACGATACCCGCCTACAAAGTTATGCTTCAGGAGCAAGTTAGTGGTATATGAGGATTTAAGGGAAATTTTGGTGCCCCGCACGGTAATTTTTACAACCCTTCATGGAAAAACCATCCCGATTTTAGCTATGGGAAATAACATGCCGCGATGAAACCTCCTTCACATGTTGCCCCACCTCCACCAAAACACTTTCAACAAGCCCCACACATGCAAGGACATGTTCAAGCACCACCACCTCAAGGAGCGTATATTCCTCCACCGCGGAGAACTCTCGAGGATACTATGAATCAATTCATCGCAAGCTAGACTGCAACCAATGCCAAATATGATCGTCTTATTGGCGACATAAATGTAAGTTTGTCAAAGATACAATCCTCGTTGAGTGTCTAAGAGAAGGGAAAGTTTCCTGCCTAAGGCCAAAGACCTCCCCAAGGTCAAACTAGTGTTAGATTCACCTCTACTGAACATCAGGAGAAATGTCAAGCTGTGACCACTCTTCGTAGTGGGAGAGTCGTTGATTTATCACCTCCCCCACGCGACACGATAAAAGATAAGGAGATTTCTCCCGACACAAAAGAGGACAAAGATGTCTCCTTGAATGAGAATAATAAAGAAGATGCTAGTGAGACAGAGGTAGTAGTGAAACCACCCTCTGCGGCACCGTTTCCTCAAAGGTTGATTCCCTCCCATAAAGGAAACCCACGTGAAGACGTGCTAGAAGTGCTAAAGCAAGTAAAGCTTAATTTACCTTTTCTTGATGCTATTAAGAAAATTCCAGCTTATGCTAAAGTCATCAAAGACTTGTTGACGGTGAAGAGAAAGATGAAGGTAAAGAAGAACGTCTTTCTAGCACAAAATGTGAGCTCCATTCTACTAAAGGAGCTCCTGCCTAAATTCAAAGATCCTGATGCACCCACCATATCCTGCATCATTGGAGAGAATAAAATCGAAAAAGCCTTGACATGGGATCAAGCGTAAATATCCTCCCTTACTCTATTTATAGGCAACTTTATTTGGGGGACCTCAAGCCCACAAAGGTCACTCTCCAATTAGCGGATCGAATAGTGAAGATCGCAAGAGGCATAGTCGAGGACGCGATCGTCCAAGTTGACACTTTCTACTTCTCGGTAGATTTTGTCATTTGGGACACGAAGCTCTCCTTCAACTCGAGCAATCATGTTCCCATCATCCTAGGGCGTCCATTCTTAGCTATGGCTAACACAATTATCAACACTCGAAATGGCCAAATGCAACTCACTTTTGGTAACATGACCTTGGAAACCAACATATTCCACATAGCCCAACATACGGGGGAGGAAGATGATCTTCACGCGGTGAGGCTCATAGATGAGATAGTAGACGAGTATTTTGAGTAGAATTACTATCGCGATGCTTTAGAGTCCTGTTTAGCGGCAAGATATGAGAGTGAGGGGACGTACACCGACTTCGAGAAGGAGGTTGGGGAGTTGAGAGAGTTATTCGATGAGAGTGCGTCGGACGAGGACATGAGAGATGTCAATTGGGTTTCTAGATTCGAGGAGTTACCTCCAAGGGATACACGTATGGTTCCCTCCAATGACAAATTTCCATCCCTCGAATTAAAGAAACTCCCCTCCCATATTAAATATGCATACCTAGGAGAGGATGAGACATTTCCCGTTGTTGTCTCCTCTAGCCTAGACGAAGGGCAGGAGGGTAAATTATTGAAAATTCTGAGGAAGCACCAAAGTGCTTTTGGTTGGTGAATTGCTCATTTGAAGGGGATAAGTCCTTTGATTTGCACTCATAAGATCCATCTCGAAGAAGACGTCAAACCCTCTAGAGAAATGCAAAGAAGACTAAATCCCAACATGAAAGAAGTTATGAGAATCGGGATCATAAAATTATTGGATGTCGGGATTATCTACCCAATCTCGGATAGCAAGAGTGTGAGCCCTATTCAAATCATCCCGAAGAAGTCGGGGATGACAGTGATCAAGAATGCTAAGGGAGAGCTCGTTCCCCAACGTACCACCACCGGGTGGCGCATTTGCATTGATTACTAGAAACTCAATGCGGGGACTAGGAAATACCATTTCCCCTTGCCATTTATCGATCAAATGCTTGAGAGAGTTGCGGGGCACCCTTATTATTGCTTCCTTTATGGTTATTTCGAATATAACCAAATTGAGGTGGATGTACTTGACCAAGAAAAGACGACTTTCACTTGCCCTTTTGGAACGTTTGCCTACAAACGTATGCCATTTGGCTTGTGTAATGCACCCACGACTTTTCAAAGGTGCATGTTGAGCTTATTTAGTGACATGGTCGAAAGAGGACTCGAAGTGTTCATGGATGATTTCAGCATTTTTGGCACCTCTTTCGATCATTGTTTAGAATAACTGGAAAAATTACTTGCCCGATGTGTGGAAAAGAACTTAGTGCTGAATTAGGAGAAATACCATTTCATGGTCACCGAGGGAATAGTTCTTTCCCACATAGTATCATCCAAGGGAGTAGAGGTTGATAGGGCAAAGATAGATGTCATAGCTGATCTTCCCCCACCTAAATCGCTTAAAGACGTTCGCTCATTCTTGGGTCACGCGGGGTTTTATCGAAGGTTCATTAAGGACTTTAGCGCCATCGCTAGACCCTTAAGCAACCTACTCATGAAGGACACCTCATTTGAGTGGACAAAGGCATGCCAAAGCTCTTTTGAAAAATTAAAAAACATGCTTGTGTCCGCTCCAATCATGCTAGTTTCGGATTGCTCCTTACCATTCGAACTTATGTGTGATGCAAGTGATTATGCGATCGGGGCAGTTTTGGGCCAAAGAAAAGATAAAAAAGCTCATGTCATCTACTACGCTAGCCGGACCCTTACCGGAACTCAACTCAACCACTCTAACATGGAAAAGGAATTGCTAGCGGTAGTCTTTGCCCTTGATAAATTCCGATCATATCTCATTGGTTCCCCCATTACTTGGTTCACCAACCACGCGACATTGAAATACCTACTTGCAAAGAAAGATGCCAAGCCGCGCCTCATAAGGTGGATCCTACTCCTACAAGAGTTCAATCTCTCCATCAAAGATAAGAATGGAGTAGAAAACGTTGTTGCCAACCACTTGTCTCGACTTTCGTTCGACGTACCTAGTGATCCCATACCCATAGATGAATACTTTCCGGATAAGAAACTTTTTTCTACCTCTTCATATCCCTGGTTTGCAGATATAGTGAACTATCTTGTCACGGGAGCCGTCCCTTCCGACTGGACACCGTAAGAGAAGAAGAGGTTTATTAGTTGGTCGCGCATGTTCTTCTATGACGATCCATTCCTTTTTAAATATTACGCCGACCAAATCATCCGACGATGTGTACCGGATGATGAAATCCCGAAAGTCATCCAGTTTTGTCATTCGGAAGCTTGTGGAGGCCACTTTTTGACGAAAAAGATGGCCGCAAAAATTCTGCAATGCGGCCTCTATTGGCCCACAATCTTTCGGGATATGAACGATGCTTGCAAATCCTGCAATAGGTTCCAACGGATGGGGGCCAATACCCGACGAGACATGATGCCTCTTACCCCCATACTTATCATTAATATCTTTGACTGTTAGGGTATTGACTTCATGGGACCTTTCCTCCCATCCTTTAGTTTTCTATACATCCTTATCGCGGTAGACTACATTTCTAAATGGGTGGAAGCCATAGCTACCAAGACAAATGACAACAAAGTGGTGATAAAGTTCCTATAGGAACACATACTTTCCCACTTTGGTGCACCGAAAGAGATAATTAGTGATAATGGCACGCACTTTTTCAATAGGCCATTCGAGAAGCTCATAAGAAAGTATGGCGTTATTCACATGGTTGGAACGAATTATAATCCCGAAACGAATGGGCAGGCCGAACTAGCGAATCGAGAAATCAAGAACATTCTCGAAAAGACCGTCAATCCTACCCGGAAAGATTGGTCACTTAGATTAAACGATTCTCTTTGGGCCTATCGTACCGCATACAAGAATCAACTCGGCATGTTCCATTTCCTCTTTGTATATGGCAAACCTTGCCATCTTCCCGTTGAGCTAGAGCACAAAGCATATTGGGCGATTAAGCAATTGAATTATGCCATGGATAAAGCCGGTGAAGCCCTCAAGCTTCAATTGAATGAATTAGAAGAACTACGCAATAATGCGTATGAGAATACCAAAATTTCCAAATAAATAATGAAACTCGCTCATGATAGCATCATCCGAAGAAAGGATTTTCTTCCTGGGCAAAAAGTTATTCCCTACAACTCTCGGCTTCACCTCTTTTCGGGCAAGTTGCGGTCGCTATGGTCTGGCCCGTTCGTCGTAAATAATGTTTTCCCCCATGGAGCTGTTGAATTGGATGATTTAAAAGGGGGACATACATTCAAAGTAAATGGACAACGCCTAAATCCATATCTGGAGGCATGTGCAGAAGAGATCGACACCGTCTGGTTGTCGGACCCCGTTTACGGGGTTGAATGAGCTGTTCCTACGAGGTCGTCGCACCCCCGATGCGTATGGGGTGAGAGTCGTGTGTGTGGCGAGAGTCGTGTGTGTTGTGAGAATCGTGTGTGTTATGATAGTCGTTAGGACTAGGTTCATTCGAGAAAAGCATTCGTGTGTTTTGGGAATTTTGAGTCCAAGGGTGTTGACCAGCGAAATCGAGAGGGTTTTAGTCCAGATTGATAGAGAGTATGTGGTGAAAGTGAAAATTTTTGGAGACAAGATATCGAAACCAAGTTCGGAAACAATCCAACCCAACAGCCCTGGGGCCAGACCGGTTCCTTTAATTTGAGGCCGGACCGGTTCGCCCACGGACCGGTTCTTTTAATTTAAAAAAGGACCGGTCCGCCTGGCGAAGGTTTGAAAAGTAAAAGACCCGGACCGGTTCGCCCCTACCCCGGACCGGTCACCCTTCTGCTAATATGGATTTAACCCTTCCCAAGATTAACCCCCCTTCTCCCCAATCCTCTTCCTTTCCTCCAAAACATTTTCCCAACTCCCAACCTCAACCTTTCCCTCCCAAATTCGCTCCTTTTTCCCTCTAAACTCTTTCCCTCCAATTCCAACCTCTCCCCTCACCCTCTCACCTATAAATTTACCTCCAATTCCTCTATTTTCATACACACCTTCAACCAAATCCTCTCTTCTCCCTCTCTAGTCTTCCAAGGAAAAATCTTCCCTGTTTCCATGTCTCCCCGAGTTCCCCCCACCAAGTATGACTCCACCGATATCCAACCCTCCGGTCAAGGTGAATTCCGCCCCCGCCAAGAGGAGCGATGGTGCAACCAGTTTTTCGGTTTGGGCCATAAACTCCATATGGAGTGCACTGTCCAGTGGGAAGGGCTGCCCAACTCTGTCACCACCCTTTTCATGGCTCGGGGCTGGTGTCGATTCCTTAACGAACCTTACGAAGCAGTTTGGGCAACCGAAGTCCGCTCCTTCTATGGCACTTTAGTTCGGTCGGGCCAATTCGAAGTCCAAGCTTACGTGGATGGGAACATCATCCCATTTTCTTTGGATCTTCTCACGGCCAAGTTGGCCAAATATGACGTTACGAACGTTCAAGAATTCACTTATCCACGAAACGTCCCCCGATCGACAAGGACACTATCATGGCCCGCATTGCACCAAATGTGGCCTGGACGGGGTAAACCGTCACCGTTGGACTCCTAAACGAGAAGGCGCACCTCACTTTTCAGATTATGTGCGCCAAGATTTTACAAACATCCAACGACTCCGCCATGCGGCCCTGGTAAGCCACTTTGACATATCCTCTTCGACCCCCACACTTCCATCCATTTGGGCCGAACATTATACGCGGATATCATTAACGCGTCTTTGGATGAGAAGGGCACCACCCCACTTCTCTATGCCCGTTTGAACACGTCCATCCTTAAGGATGCGGGCATAGTGGCGCCGATCGACCATACTCGCATTCCTGGTCCTTTCGGACAAGGGACCCGCACCAAAAGTGCCAAACAGCTAGTTGTCCTACGGGCTAGGCGGGGTGGTGATAGTGAAGAGGAAGCTACCTCGAGTGAGAGCGAGGAAGAAGAAGGGGAAACCGGTGAGGACGTCGATTTGGGCGATATCGGTCCGGACAAGGAGGATGATGCAGATTTTGAGTGGGAGGGAACCGACCTATCAGCTCGCATGTCGTCACTTGAAACGAACTTCAACACCTTTCAGACCAACTACGAGCGCGACATGAGCATAGTTCTCCGCTTCCAAGCGGACATCTATCGCCGCCTAGGGGACCGTAATGGGCCACTACCCTCCTACTACCATAACCCCTATAACCCCAACTCGTCCGGTTCCTCCCATCCCCCACCCCTGTGAAGTTTTATATGGTGTTGGCAGCTTTTTATTTGTTTTTCCTGTTCACAGTTGTATGTTTTCCCTGCACTTGTAACACAGTCCATTTGTAATAAAAACTGCATTTTCTCCATTTGTTTGTTTTATTTTTCGCACTTATTATTTTGCCTTATTTAGATTTTAGTCCTTTTTTCTTGAGGACAATGCAAAAGTCCAAGTTGGGGGGGGGGGGGGTCACAAGTGCGTATGTCTAAAACTTCACAAATTTTCAAAATGCCCAGAAATTTTTAAGAAAATCAGAAAATTTTGAAAAATCCAAAAATATTTTTGTTCAAAATAAATAAAAATTGGAATTCAAATTTTTTAAAAATATCATTAAAAGTCGGTTTAAAGTCTCAAATTGTAAAAATTCAATATGCACAAAGCCGAAATTGACCAAAGATGGAAATTGAGCGAAAATTGACGACTTAACGAATAAGTGTGGAGATTAACAAACCCGACGAGATTCGAGCCTATCACATTTTATAACTTTTAAATCAATCCGAGTTAATTGTTAAGTCAAAGTTCTTTGGAGTGCCTAAAAAGTTGTCGAGGATCTCAATCCTTTCATTTTGATCGGTTTTGAAAAATATGTGTATTATTGCTTTGAAAAACGTGCAAAAATGGATCTCTAAACATAAATTCATCTCAAAACGCATATGGTAACACAATTGGTATTTTGGACAATGAATTAGGCTCTCGTTTGTCACCCAAAAATATTGGCCAAAAAAAGTAGCGAAAAATCACCCCTTTGCAACCCAAATTGAGACCAATAAAGTTTCCCTTTCGTTTGACAACCCGAAAAATCTAAATAGCCCGGAATTGTGAAAAATGGAAAAATTCAGAATTTCAGTCCGAAAAGTGCATATAAAGGGGCAAGAAAAAAACAGATATGCTCAACATAAATAGCAAGAAAAGAAAAAGAAGTGAAAAATAGAAAAAAATAGAAAAAGAAGAAAAAAATAAGTACTAGCCTGGAAAAAGCACAAATGAACATCATTAATGACTTTTCCAATTCCAACCTCCCTACCATTGTCATTTTAACCCATATACCTCAAAACCCGAAAAAGTCCTAACGGAGTCCAAATTGCGAAAATTGGTTACCCCGTGGAGAGATAATACACGAAAAGATAATAAAAGAGATCGAATGCGCGGAAAAAGAGGCAATGTTCCCATTTTTACAACTGTAATCCGTTGATGAGATCCTTTCACTATGAAATTTTCGTCTTTCTAATTGTATGCGTGATTTTGCGTCCATTACATTTACTCTTTATATCACGCATACCGAGAGAATAGCCATAATCCGAGTGATTCGTTTGAGAGAGAATTCCGTGAGAAATTGAAATCAAAACAAATTTTTGGATAAGTAACGTAATGATCAATCGGTGAAAATTGGCGGTTATATTTCCGGTTTCGCACACACACACTACGGTTTGAGACTTGTTAATATGACTTGATGATGAATATTTTTCTGGAAAAGTTTGAATTATACACTTTTTACGTATTTTGAATTTTCGTTGAGTCAAATTTTGTGGGTATATTCTTTGCAAACCCTCACGAGACACAACTCGTTCTAGTAGGGCAACCTAGGGGTTTAAAGGCTTGTTGCATACGCTAAATGCAATCGCTTTCCCGCGAAAGAGGTATTCTATCCCAATAAGATGTTTTCAAGAATTGAGCCTGACTAGGATTCTTTTACATTGCTCGAGACGCACAAAGTTCTAAGTTAGGGGGGTTTGATTAGTCATAAATTCTTCCTAATTGATCCCTTGATTTAGTTACTTTTAGCACCTCGAACAACGTAATTGAGTTGACTTTATCTCATAATATCTCTACTGAGAGATCCTAATGAGTACACTGAGTTTCTGGTATTTCGTAGTGATTTTACAGGTATTTGATGTCAAGAAATGGAAGAAGGAAACCTGAAGAATCAAGGGAGAAAGAAGGAAAGTCAAAAGGGAAAAAGCGTAATTTATACCCGAAATTCGAATGAGGTACCGAAAGAGAAGTTGAAGAGATCTCATTCACAAGCACATAGGAAGAAACAAAACCTGAATCGGAGTTTCGGAACAAAAGATGTGAGCAGTCAAAGTTAAGCCACAAAGTCAAATAGCCGGACTCGTCCGCGCCTACCCCGGACCGGTCCGCCTTGCCAAACTCCAGAAGACCCCGGATCATAAGCAAACCGAAGAAGGAAAAAATAAAAAGAACCGATCCACCCTCGGACCGATTCACCCCAAAATAAAAAGAACCGATCCGCCTTCAGGGGCAGACCGATCCGCCTGAGGCCCGGACCGGTCCGGCCCTCGAGATTTGCAAATATTTGAAGAGTCCTAGTGCAACTGCAATTCCTAAATTCATGGAGGGTATAAAAACCCGATTTATTATTTATGAGGATGAATTATTTTTAGAGGATAATAGTTAGTTTTTCACTTTTCTCTAGGAACCCTAGTTTAGCTACAATTACCAATTTTAATTCAAGGATTGAAGAGTTATTCAGATTTTGTGTGATTACTAGATTTATTGATTATTGCAATTATTGCTTGGGTGATTTTAGTGAGTTATTTCTTCTTTTTGATTCTATTCTACATCAATTCATCGGTTTTCCTTAGATTAGTCAAGAACTCTCGCACATTAAACACTGTTTTCATCAATTTCATCATGTTAGGCTAGATTTCCTAAGGCTGAGATACATGAACGCAGCCTGATGTGTTAATTGCACGTGTATAATATTAATCCTCTGAATTTAGTGATTGTTTACGACCGTATTGCATAGCAACATGACAATTGTAGGTCTTCATATCTCGTTTGCCTATGGGTAACCTTGATGATTTAGAATGCAATTCGAGTGTTACTATAGCGATACCGATTTACTCGTCCTCAGATTTGGTATGACACAGACTTGAACCTCGTATACATAATGCTTGGGAGTACTAAATTCCGGGTCAAATCAATCAGTCAAATTTACGATTAGTATTTTATCAGCGATACACTAGGGTTGGGGGATTGTATTCCCGTCCTATTTTTCTCATTAGTTAGTCAAAAGTTTTAATCCGATTTTCATTCACATTTTAGGTAAATTAGTGTAGTTGCATTTTGTCATAATTTCTTAATTGCATTTAGCATAATCATTCTCAAAACCCAAATCATTTTCTTTTTCTTCTTCTTTTTCGAGTCAGAGTTAGGATTTCTCTGTCTTTTCCCGTTGTCATAACTCCGTTGTCCTTTTTCCCTAAGGATCGATACCCGACTTATCGGATTATTACTTGAGCGACAGGCTTGCACTTGAGCCTAGAGTGAACGCATTCCTGAGACACATTTTCAGTCGCGTCACAAGACGTTAAAGGGTGAGACACTAACACCTAGTATGGGACTATTGTAACTTGTAGGAGCTGACAACGTAGTCCCAAGAATTTCAATTTGAGAATACAATAATAATTTTAATTTGTATATGCAAATTTTTATCTTGAATATTTTTTTTTTTAAATCACTCGGTTACTAATATCATCTCCTTTTTTTATCTGATTTTTTTACTGGATAACATTTTGCCGTTAACTTTTATCCACGTGGAACACACGAAGTCAATGGTTTATAACAGGGGGATTATTTACTTAATGTCGTTAATATTTAGGATTTTATTTTTTTTGTGATATGGCCGTGCGGGATTTTGTAGTTTTATTGTTAGCTTTTATGGCTGTGTGGGCTTTTGTAATTTTATTGTTATTTTTATGGACGTACGGGATTTACATTACATAGGTATTATATTAGCAGGTTTTAGAATGTCCAGAAAATAAAGAAAACTCAACCCAATTTTTTGGTCTGTGAACTATTAATACTTGTAATACTTTGAAGTTTGTATGTACATTAGTTTATCAATAACTTTCGAGATTCGCAATTTGTGAATTTTCTTATTTTTAAATAATTATTTTTTCTTTGATCCAAAAAATTTGGCACAGTTCAAAACCGTGCCAAAAGTGTATCAAATTTTGGCATGGTTTCGAACTGTGCCAGAAGAGTACCAAAATGTGCTTGATCTGACACAATTATAAAATGTGCCAAAAGTGTTCCTGTTTGGTCAAATATGGCACACTTTTAAACAATTCTAAAAAATGGTCATTTTGGAACACCTTATTTTGGCACAGTTCAAAACCATGTCAGATTTGATCTGACACAGTTTTAAACTGTGCCAGATTGCTATTTTTGGTGTAGTGAAAGGGATTTTCTAATATTACGTGTCCGTTGAAAAATTTGACTCGCAAGGTGGTGTCGTTTATGTGGCATCATTATTGTCAGTTAACTTTTGACTAAAGGGATGTAGGTGATGGCTCATTCTTCTTTTTATCCAGGGAGGGGAATTAAAATACTTTCCATTAGGTCGTGCATGGAAGCAGGTACAGATGAAAAAAGGTGAACCGCTTGAACGAGACATATTATCTTAATAGGCGACATAGTGGAATAGGAAAGGGGTCGTGCTGACTGGAGCTAAAGGACAGTTTTACCTCAGCACTTATGATCGCACTGCCTAGGTTAGGAGTGGAGTACTTTGTATTTACTGATGCATCCTTATAGGCACTTAGGGGTGTAATATAGAAAGAGGATTGGGATATAACGTATTCTTCTCACAAACTTGATCCCCACGAGAGAAACAACCCCACACATGATTTGGAGTTAACTACAATATTTTTCACCTCGTGAATTTGGAGGAAATATATCCTGCAAGAGAAATTTAGTCTGTTCATGGATCATAAGTGCTGCAGTATCTGTTCACTCTAAAGGATCTCAACATGCGATAGCGTAGATGGTTGGAATTCGTGAAAGACTGTAAGTTTAATAATTAGTATCACCTTGGAAAAGCTAACATAGTGGAATACGCATTGAGTCGATGATCCATGGGGGTGTTGGCGACAGTCTAGAAGGCTAAGTAGAGTGAGCTTCGATTGGACGATGCTACCAGGGCATGCATGGCGGTGTTGACTATCACAAGAGAAATTTTGATGAAGGTTGTGAAAGCATAGGAAGGGGATCAACTTTATCAGGACAGGGTACGTCAGTTATTGCCAGATTAGGAGGAGTCTTAATCGATCACTTTTGAGGATGGCTCACGCTTCCATGGGAGACTTATAGTTCCAACTAATGGTGATTTGAGGCACGCTATTTTGAAAGAGGCCCATGGATCTAAATTTTTAATACATCCCGAAAGGGATAATATGTATAAGGATATGCGTAAACAGTATTGGTGGGAAGGTATGAAGAGGGACGTAATTGAGTTTGTCTCAAAATATGCTACGTGTTAGTTAATGAAGGTAGAACACCAAAGACCAACCAAAATGTTACAGCCATTAGAAATTCCATTGTGGAGGTGAGAAAGCATATCGATGGACTTTATCATAAAACTAGATCCATCACAGAGGGGTCATGATTCTAGATAGGTTATTGTGGATGGATTGACCAAGGTGATCCACTTTTTACCAAAGTGGAAAGACTATACGACAACACAATATGCCCAACTTTTCATTGCCTAGATAGTGAGGCTTCACGGGGTACCAATTAATATTGTGTCCGACAGGGATAATATTTTTAGGTTCCATTTTTGGCAGAGTTTCCAAGAGGTATTGGGAACTAAATTGCGGTTGAGTACAACCTATCACCCATAGACTGATGGAATGACTGAAAGGGTGAATATGATGTTAGATGATATTCTTAGGATGTGTATACTTGAATTTAGAAGATGTAAGAAGCATTATTTTCCACTGGTGGAGTTTGCGTATAACAATTATTACGAGTTTACCATTGGGATGGGCCTTGTGAGGCATTATACAACTGGCCTTGTCATTAGCCCCCTTGTTGGTTAGATGTGGGGGACAAAAATCTTCTTCGAAATGATATGATTTAGGATACTTTTTCCCAGATTGAATTGATTCGGGGATACATACGGATTATTCAGCATAGGAAAAAGAGTTATGCGGGCGCAAATAGGGAACAAATAGAGCTTGATGTGGGTGACCAAGTATAACTACAAGTGTTTTCTATGAAAGGAGTTACGAGTTTAGGGAAGAACAGGAATCTCGCATCGAGGTATGTGGGGCCTTTTTTTATTATTAAGATGGTATAGCTGGTGGCATATAGGCTCGCCTTACCATAACATCTACATTAGATTCATGACGTGTTTCATGTATCATCGTTGAAGAAGTATCAAAGGAGTGAGGTGGCTTATTGCCACATTCCGTTGGAGGACATTGATTTGCATCCATATATCTCATATGAGGAGAGATCGGTTGCTATATTGGATCATAAAGAGCGTAAGCTGCGGCCTAAAGTGGTGCCCTTAGTTCGTGTTCAGTAGATACATCACAATGACAGTGAGTCGACATGGGAGTGGGAGGATGATATGCATGAGAAATATCCCGAGATATTTATTCCAGACATGTCCTAATTTTGGAGATAAAATTCCTTTTCAAGGGAGAAAATATGTAACATTCCGTAATTTTGAGTATTTATAATTTGACATTTAAATTACACGTGCGTAATTTAAAATAAATTGAAAAATGCTATGAATTTAAAATAAATATTAATTAGCGCGACATGGATTAATATTTATGTAATTTAATATTTAGTTGTGTGACAAAGTAAATAAATTAATGCCAAATGGTATTTACGTCATAAGTGAGTAAACACGATGGGATTTGACAGTATCTCAACCGAGATAACTGGGTACATTATATTAGGTTGAGATGAAATAATTATGATGGGTGACTTGGATGACCATTTCAAGTGCATGGTTGATCTAGAATAGGTCAAAATAGTCAAAATTAAGTACCCAAGGGTAGTAATTGGGTTTTGGATACTTTTTAGACTAGTCGGGACTCGTATAGGGGCATTTTAGTCATTTTACAGGAAGGTGGAAAGGAAAATCTGGGATTAAACTTATATAATGAAGGGTTAGGGTAATATGGTTAGTCATTTTAAAATACCAAAGGTTTTGATTTAGTTATATCAAAATGTTAATGAATAAGTGAAGAGAAAAGAGGAGATAGCTCGGAGAAATTACTAGAGGAGGCAAAAGAGGATTGCAGGGAACAAATTTGGGGAAACATTATCACCATTTTAAACTATTTTCTAAAAGAAATGAGACCATAAGAATTTTTAGTAAATTAGTTATCTGGCTAAATGCTTATGTGTAGTTTTCAATTCATATCCTAATCGGAGAAAATTATTTAGGGTGGGATTGGTATGCAAATGGGTTTTTGGAAAAATGATTTCATACAATATATGTGTGAAGTATATGATTTGAAATCTGAAAACAGGATCCCATATAGAGAGATTAAATCTTGATTCAAAATGGTTGAGTAATTATGAATTATTGTGATACGGTTTCAAATTTCACAATTTTTTATATATAAGGAGAAATCCCATGTACTTGATCATGCACAAATGAATTAAATATGAAAATGGATTGATTTTATGTTTAGGACTTGTGGAGAATTAAAATTTGGGAAAAAAAATTTAATTTGTGGGATGAAACTTTGTAGAGATTATCTATGGAAGAACTGGGCTATTTTGTAGGGGCGAACCGATTCGCCCTCAAGCTGAACTGGTTCGGCAACCCTGTTACAACCATGTTTGGTAATTTGAGGGATTTTGTTAATGAGTTAATTTTGGGTTAAAATTTTGATGTTCGTGACTAAGTTAGGACTTGTGAAAAAATTATTTAAATAGTGATAAAATGCCTTAAAATAATCAGGATATATCGGGGGTAAGATTTGGAGTATTTTGGAATAAATAATACTCGGGCAATTAAATAATGAATTGTTATGAAGATTCGGTAGAAAAGGGAAACGGGTTGGTTGAGAATAAACTTGTGTCCAAAATATTATTTTAAGAGATAAATTGAATAAATATGTTAATATTTAATAATTTAAAGTCGGGTTTAGACTCGGAATTTATTGGCTAGTCCTTTATTTTATATATATATATATTATAAAGATACCACTCTAGTGGATATTCTATTGGTGGAGGTTGCGTACTGTGGACGATCTCTCCTGGCGAATCCCAGTAGGTGTAGTAGTGGTCCTCAGGGCATAGGTCTGTGCATGCCCATTCTGTGTAAGGTTGTAGTCCAAGTGGAGTAATGTCATATAGTCATGTCCCACTGACTTAAGACTATAACCACCTCCAATTAAGTGTATGTTTTGGGTTCGGTGGTGGAATTTCGACCCGGTGCCCAGGATGATATGTGTATGCCCTGGAGCATGATAGCATACTAGTGATTCACATACAATGAGTTGTTACTATGAGGGATGGAGGTTATACATATATAGCGAGTCATATATATGTGTGTACTTGATATGATATTGAAGATACATATGTATCTATGAAGAAAAATATATATGGGCACATGACATTAAGTGTGAATAATGAATTAGTAGTTAGTGAATGTTATTTGAAACGAACTTATAAATTGTAATTGGGAATTATATTGGTTTAGTGGATGCGTATGCTAAATAGATAATATGTTCGGGACATAGGGTAACATATAGACTTAAGGGTATATTTAGACTAGGTAGGCGCGGTAGCATAATTAGGATGTTAAAATGCATACATTAGGTACGCACTATAGTTAGGGCCAAGTATTATCTCATATGAGTGCGACACCAATTTGAATATGAAATAAAATATTCATAATTATTATGTATTTTATTTACTTCATAGATATTTTTATAAGATTTTGGGCTCTGACCCGTATCAAAGTTATTTTCAAAAAAATTTTTGGTTCCCAGCCACTGGCATGCCAAGAATGAGTTTTTATTCCATGTTAGCGGAGCTGCAGCAGTTATGGAGTGTTATAGAGAGTTGATGTAGCCGTTTTTCATTATTTTTATTCTAAACAAGATTAGTCTCTTTAAGATTCGGTCATGTTTCCCATGTTAGATAGTGTTATTCCAGTTGATTTAATTTTAGTTGTGGGGATTATTGTACGGATGTTATAACGACGGTTTATTCGATAAATTTTGGCATGTAATAGATTTCAATGTTCAGACTAGTTATGCAGGCGTGGATTCGTTTATTTTTTTAAATGAGTTATGGTTTTTACTATATTGTGTGATGGCACTTTAATAAAGAAAATAATTGGCACGCGACATAATTTAATAATAGGTGGTTAGTAATTAATTGAAGTTTCAATAATGATGCTAAGAATGAACCATATGAGATTCCTAATTTATTTTAATGGAAGGTGGCTACCCGTTATTTTAATAAGAGGGGTGTCACATGTCGAAGCTCGAACTAGGGTCGTCGGAGCTCCGATAGTGGGGTGGGATGGGGGTGGGGATTGGGTGCCACTAGCGCGAACCTTTAAAAATAAGAGAATATTGGGTAAATAGGTATTTGAGCCCACCGGAACTCCGACAGCGGGGTGGGTGGGATTGGGGTGCCGCTAGCTCGGACCTTCAAAAATAAGAGAATATTGGATAAATGGTTACTTGGGCTTACCGGAGCTCCGGAATCCCGGGGGGGGTACCACTATCCAATATTCTCTTAATATTGGATAAATAAATGAGTGTTTGAAAGACTAAATGTGTTAAACTAAAAATATGTGACTTTTTTACAAAATATTTATTAATGTTGGGGATTATAAAGTAATTGACACATTTATTTAAACAATTTGTTTGTATTATTGTTTGATCCTAACCACTAATGTGACAATCCAATTAATAAGTATTATTATATGGAAGCCCTATTTTGAGAGTTTTTTTCATAATTAATTTCTACTTACCGGTCAACCGGTAAGTAAGTTTTATTTTTAGAGTTGTACATAGTAAATATTATTGTCTGTGTAATTTTTTGTCTTTGAAATATTATGGGCTTCATGAATCTTATTTGATAGATTTATGGATTTCATTTTCCCGTGAACACAATAAATATTACTGTCCCTGTAATATTAACACAGTAAATGTTACCATCTATGAAAATGTCTCACATATAAAATTATTTCATATTCGGTGCACTCAGTAAATATTACTATCTGTGTTTTTTTTTCTTTGAAATATTATGGGAGTCATAGATCTTGTTTGATCGATCTCGGTGAAGAGATTTCAAAAATAGTAATTTTGTGAAAAATGAATTTGTAAATCAAAAGTTATAACCATTTGAAGATTAAAAAGAGAAAAAATATTCAACCACTTCTGTAACTTCCCCCAACAGGTTATGGATGGTTTGTTTCAAAAGGGTAAAATTGTAAAAAAAATAGTCCTAAAAGTTAGAAATATGGCCTATTTGATGGTTGAAAAGTCTCTAGAAGTTATTTAGGGAAATCCTCTTCATATAGGATCTATATGTAAGAAAAAACTTTTTTTAAAGAGGGAGAAAATATTTTTTGTATTTTGGAAAAGAGGAAAATCCTCAGCGTAGTTATTATTATTAGGTTTCACTTCTATTATGTTCCACCTAGGGTGCAAGTGAAATGTCGGACAAGACCCTAGTGTGGGAAAAGATGGGGTACAAGATTAAAGACGCGGTTTGACTTATTTTTAGACTCACAAACAAGGTCTTATTTTGAAAAATGGGTGAAATAGTGCAAAATTCGGATGGTAAGGCGATACAAAATTTTGGAAAAGTTTCACGTTAACGCCGAAAGACAAAGTATAAGTGTCTGCCCTGCCTATATGAGGTAGATGAATTTTGTGGTTAGTGAAAAAATTCCCACCTTTGGCATTACTTCCACGATATACCTCTTGCCTATAATCGGTATATGTGGAAAACCCATTTAATATACCTGACTATACATGGATTTCCTTGCGATATGCCTCGTGGAGATGATACGTGTGAGAGAGAATTTGGTATACTCGACGCATGTGAACGAGTTCCATGCTATATACCTCCCATCATGAGTTTGGTCAAGAGGCACCATGTGGGCGGAATCTTTCGATATACATCGAATATACTAGGTAAATGGATGGTGGGAATCATATCGCTTAGGTTAACCTCACCTCGTAGGACCGACACCAATCACAAAGTGCCCCCAGTACGGGATAATATTTTTGTCAATATTATAATGATCACGTGATGTAATGTGCAATAATGCTGAAGTCTTAATTAGTATTTTATTCCAGGGAAATAAATACTACTATTATGAAGGAGAACATAGAATATACAAAAGCATGGGGTAAGGGCTATAATCATGGAAAGTAAATAGAAAAATATGTACATGAAAAATGGAGCCGATACAAAGCATGAAGATATACACAAAGTGTTGATTACGTGAATATATACACGTGAGTGAAAATATGTGCAAAGTGAAGGTGACATGTGAAAACATAAAAGTTATGAAATATATGGCTATATACATAAGAGAGATAAATGTGAAAGTATGTCCTAGTGTGACTAAGCTTGGAGATCTACAAGTGGTGCGTGAAACATGTGAGTAAGAATGGATCTATATACAAGTAAGAAGAATGTGAGAGTGTGGGCTAGTGACATGGATAACTACAGGGAGTATGTGCAAGTGTGAGTAATGGGAGTGGAATATTATAACAATATACAAGTGAGTAAGGCATGAAGCATGTGATAGAGAAGATAGTATATACTTGTGATGAGAAGAATATCATGGTAGAAAGAGAAATATTGACACCATGGCATGAATATGACACATATACAACATGTAAATATGAGAGCATGAAGAATATACAAGTAAATGAATATATACACATGTAGAAGAAAACCGAGATGGAGAGAAAAATAAATAAAACCCATATGAAATAAAGTCCAGTCCTCTAAAAAATAAATTCGCTAATGGAGCCTCCACTTTGGCTATCTGTGACTCCTCTGGATCGGGCCCGCCTCGAAAGGAGATAGAATGAGAAAATCTCTCTCGGCCTGTGTGGAGATTTGATGATGGAGGTCCTCTTTCCACCATCACGGGATCTCTGTGGGATACCAAGGACATAAATCAAACATTATCAATAGGGGAGGAAAATATATAAAATGGAGTCGCCAACCTATTTTGCTAAAAACAGGTAAAAGAATGTAGTTGTCCCCGAAAGAGGGGTATAAAAAAGACAAACGGATGCATACGAACTCAATTGAATCGATATTCCAGGGGCTATGTTATGGAATGGGAAGGTGTTAGGCACCCATTCCATCCTTTTGGTATCTCATGGGCTATAATATTGTTCTACCTTTTCTCTAAGATGTGACTCATGTGTAAAATGTGTGTGAAGTGAAAATAGGTTAGAAAAAAGAAATTATCCTACTCACATCATGGGAATGATGGGAGGTGAAAATAGGTTAGAAAAAAGAAACGGATGCATTCGAAATCGTTCTAAGGAGTATACAAAAAAAAAGAACAATATGAAAATACAATGTTCGGACCACCAAATCACGATTCACTATTGGGAGGTGAATGTTTTTGTAGGGTGGGAACACTAATATGTGGGTGTATACATAAGTGCAATACTACTAAATGTTAGATTTAAACAAAGTAGCCCAATGGGAAAAATAGGACTCAAATACCGATAATGGTTCAAGACGCTTATGAAGACATAATAGGCATCAAAGTCCACGTAGTTTGACATATCACAAGGTTGGAGTTTAACCCATGAACCCGAATTTAGGAATGGTTTTAAGTTTGTTTTGAAGGAATTGTGCTGAACTGTAAACGTGTTGAAAAAGTGAGAAGATCCTACTTTAGGATTTATGAGTGAACCCACTTTTGTATTTTTTGGTTTTATTAAAATATATTATGTGAGTAATAGAAATGAAAAAGGATGTTAGTTGATGCGAGATAATGTAACAAGAATAGAAGATACCAAAAAAATGGAAGAAAGGAAAATAAACATACTAATCAAATGGAATAGAAAAGGATATGAGTATACCTCCTAGAATATTTTTCTACTGATTCTTGAAGAGGAGTGGGATGATTTTATGGTGGTGGGATGATGATGGAGTAGGGATGAGGTAGGAGGCAAAAGGTGGTAAAATTAAGATAAGAAAGGTGAGAGAAATGTTGGAAATTTGGATTTTTAGAGCGGCGACGTACTGATTTCGAGGTAGAGAATGTTCTAATCGTTGAAAAGGGATCACTAGGAATGAGGTCATAACCTCCTTAAATAGGAAAAAAATTGTGTTAGGGGGTTGTAATACCTCGTATTTTTAATGATTTTAATTATGGGATTAATTAATATAAAAATGAAAACTTTATTTATAATTAATTCGAATTTAAATAGATAATTACTAGCATGACAAGAGTTAGTATTTATTGATGTGAATTATGTTGAATATTAATTAGTGAGTAAAGTAATATGTAATTATGAATTTATTCAAATTGTCGAGTGAATAATACGACAGTTATGGGAAATTAAGTCGGGATGCGTGTGTCCGCCGTGTCGAGACTAAAATTTATGGAATAAAAGTAAATTATTTATAAGTCACACATATGGTCATTTCGAGTGCACCAAAGTGTCCGAAAGGGTCTAGATAGCCACAAAAATCTACCTGTGGGCTTAGTTTGGGTCCCGAGGCATTTTTGAGAAAAATCGGCATCCCAAAAGGGTATTTTAGACATTTTTATTTTTGGAGCAATTAAATCCACGAATTTTCTAAGGATATATCAGTTGCTAAGGTTAGTTATTATAAGGTTATCAAACAAAAAAGAAATAGAGGCCATTGGAAGGGTAAGGAGAAGAGCTCCCAAGCCAAAAACCACCCATAGTTGCACCTCTTTCACATTTAATGCCCCCATAGTGTAGATCGAAAGACGAGGAACGTAGCCATACCCTTCATCATCAAAATATTAGACCTACTGTTATAAGGAAAATATTGTTCTTGCTTAAATTCGGCTAAATAAATTATCATTCTTAGTAGAATATGATTAAGAATTCAATTACATGCATATAGAGGACAAATACGGGATTAAATCATATTCTGGGAAGGATTCATGGTTAAGATTTAAGCACTATTATGGAAAAATGAAATTTAATACATTTTGGGAATCGTTATGTAGAGAATTCAGAGTTTTGATCACGCGCTTGAAGAAAAGCCATAAACCAGGATTCTTGAGAGTTAAATTAGAATTCAACTGAAACGTGAATGAATCTTGATGTTTAAATGATTCTTCTACATTAGAAATTGTCCATATTTGTTAATTTAATGCTTAGCCCCGTCATTTTGGAGTTTTTGAATGAATTAAGAAGGTTTTAGAGATTTTTTTTGAAGAAACCCATAAACTTAATTTGAATCGATTGATTGACTGATCGATCGACCCATTTCTTCGATCGATCAACCCCCCTGAAATTTGTGACTTATGTTTCCTCTTTAGTCACTGTTGATTAATTGAATACAATGGGACTTAGGGAATTCCAGTAGGGTTATAGCTAAGGCCCAAAAAGTATCATTATGTATGGGATTGAATTGGGAGATTTATGATGTTTTTTGAATGCGTTACGATTGGAAATTTTATGGATTGGGGTTTAATTTGGATAAATGATGACTTAGGGTTAATACTACTAGTAGGGGGCATTATAGTATTGAATTAACCTAAGGAATAATTGGGTGACTTCGTAAACCTTTGGGACAGGGAAAAGTACTTGAATTTATACGATGAGAGTTATGATGTTAATTAAATTTACGTATGATATAAGGGTTATAAATACAACGTGGGAGACTTGTAATATGGGATGTGTATACCAATATTGAACGTATAAATACTTAGGTTGTGAGAATACCTATTATATGGATTTTTATTTGTATGACATACCTACCATACTTGCTATCGTCGGGAGGACTTGAAGGGGACAATCTTGTCTTAAGGAACCCTTCAGTGGGGATCATAGATTGGTAGCTCAGAGCATAAGATCTAAGGAGGACATATATGTGAGTGGATAAGTTTGGGTTATATGGGACTGTAGGTATGTGTGTGATTCATTACACTGTGGTCAATGTTTTCCTCCAATTTGTGTGTGATTTGTTTTATTAAGATTCCTGATAGATTCAGAATCGATAATCCTTATTATGTACGTGAGGTACCAAGACTTGATAGCGGAGTATGTACGCACCGTTAGTTTCGCCTATGTGGGATGCAGTATTAATATATATTATAATAGTGAAAATATATATATATATATATATATATATATATATATATATATATATATAGAGAGAGAGAGAGAGAGAGAGACACACACACACACCGTGTTTATTCTACTATTTTGTTTAGTAGAACAAAATGATGATGGCAATATATATTTAGTGTGTAAGAGCTTAATAGATTAATAAGATACTAGGAATAAGTTATCAAAATATGAGGAACTACATAACGTATATTTCTATTATACGGGTGGGCACAATAGGTTAGTTTGCATTCATGGAGAACAGTTAAAATCTAGTTGGGTGGGGGCAACGTAACTAGTAAGGGTAATAATTATGCGTTAGGTGTGCACAATAGTTGAGAGGTGAGAATTTGAAGTTAGTGCACGTGATTAACATGCATATGATTAATCTGGTATTGATGAATTTAAATACTTGCTATTTAAAAATAAAATCAACTCGTGCTCTGACCCGTTTACTTTCACATCTATTTTTTTGTAAAATATTTTTAGTTTCCCAGCCACAGAGACGCCAAGTATAGGAGTTCCATTCAGTTGATGTGCTGTAGCTGCAGTGGAAGTTACATGACCTCGGTACTAAACGCCTCCGTATTTATCCTTGATTCATTCAGAATTATTTATTCTAGTTAGGGGATGTTGCCCATTATTATTTAGAGATTGTTGTTTCCGACATTCATTTACATTTCAGTTCTTGGGATTTATTTCATTTTCGATTATTGTATTTGGGATTTAGACTGGATGTGTTTTTTTAGACTCATTTTATTTCATTATGTCGTTTTAATTCCCAAGAGATTGTCATTGTATGGTGGATATTTAGTCAACCATTTAATTGCTTGCTAGTTTTATTGAAAAGATAAAATTTGACATCTAACTTTTTATGAATACTAAGTGGTTAGTAATTAATAAAAAAATTTCGATAGTGATGCTAAGAATAATCCAACTGGATATTTCGTTTCAAATTTAATAAAGGACTGATCACTTGGTATTTAATTAAGCGGGGTGTAATAGGTGATATCAGAGCATTAAGTTCTAGAGTCTTTAAGATATGTGCGACTTATTATTCTTCCAGCATAACTTTCTTTATGCAAAGCCCTATATTTAAGATTGTTGTATTCATTAATTGCGCATTTACATCTTCAGTTGTTTTGAGATATTTACTGTGGACATATAAATCTTCTCTCTCATCTCAGATTCCCCCACAGACGTGCACAACGAGCTCCTAGGGGTGCCCAGCTTGAGCCCCAGCCATCTCCGGCCTAGGGTATGATGAATGCTGCGGAGGTTGCCACTATTATAGCACAAGCAGTAAATTCATCTTTAGTCATAGTACAGCAGGCCCCACCTTAGTCACAGGCGGTGGCACTAGCACTAATACTAGCTCACGCATTCCCTTCTGCTTGGGAGAGCATCAGAGATCCCTTCCAGAAGGCACATCCTCGAGAATTCACAAGGAGCTACGTTGTTGTGGTAGCGAGCCAATTAGGGGTGGAAATTCGGGTTAGTCGTGTCATTTTCAGGTCGCGTTGATTTTTATTTGAGTATAAGTTTTGGGTAGTCTTAAATCTATATAAGCTAATCGGGTCAATTTCGGGTCGTTTCAGGTTATTATCATAAACGGGTTATCGTGTCAAAAATTGCCAGCTCTAGAGCCAGTGGAAGAAAGATATCCAGTGACACTTGGAGATGTACAAGTGCACCGAGGAATAGAGGTAGATACTAGCTACTTTTAAGCTAGTGGTAGCGGCAATGTAGTGGTGGGAGTCTATTATCACAGCTGAGGAGAGAGACAACATGACAATTCAGGACTTCTAGGTGCGGTTCGATTGCAAATATTTCCCTTCCACCGTTTAGATTGAGATGAGGCAAAAATTACTGGACCTCACCCAGGAAGGGAAAACCATTACGGATTACGAGAAAGAGTTTGTGAGATTGATTAATCTGGTGTCAGATGAGGTACCTACTGAGGGGTAGAAAATTTATATGTTTATAGACGGCTTAACTTGGAGGATTCATCAGCACCTTTTGGGTAATCTTTCGATGGGTATGTATACTGATGTGCTTAACGCTGCCGTACTACACTGCCAGGATCACCGCTTCCATTTGAAAGGAAGAAAATAGGTGGGGGAGTCCAACCAACAGGACAAGACAAGGAGTAATGGTTCTAGTGGGGCATAACCAGCTCATGGAAGAGACAAGCTGAGCAGAGTTTCCATCAGGGGGACGCTACTAAGAGATTCAGATTAGGTGACCAAATATAGGTACAAGGAGGTTTTAAGCAGGGCCATCAAGGACAACGGGCCATAAGGGACAACAGGGCCAAGGGAGGGGTGGTAACGCCCATCAAGGAAGAGGATATCAGGGGAAGAGAGGGGGAAACTTTATGGGTAAGTGCTTTGTATGTGGCAAGAATGGACACAAGAAACAAGAGTGTCCTGAGAAGGGTAGGGCCCCGCAACAGCAGCAGGGTGATCGAGAGGAGCCCTAGCGACCTATCTGCCCAGCCACCCTCCCAGTGCCACCACAGATTCTAGCCTTACCAGCTATTCTAGAAGTTCCAATTCAGTAGCAGATAGCTACAATATGGGCATATTTACAGCATCCACCAGACAACAGTTTGCCAAGCTCCACCTTTAGTTGAGGGTATGTTTTCTATCCAGGGGACTTTGGGGCGGATATTATTTGACACAGGGGCTTCATACTCTTTCATTTCCACTAGATTTGCACGTGCCATGGGATTATTAGACATGGCAGATAGTACGATTACAATTGTGGATTCACCGTTGGGCCATGTGTCACTGATATTCTTTATATGTCAGGGCGTGGGCATAGAGATTGGGATATTGATTTTACCTATCGATATGCTTATATTATATATGTACGAGTATGATGCTATTATTGGGATGGATTGGCTGGTTATGTATAGGGCCATAATTGATTACTATTGTCGTAGTATTCTGTTCATCGTACAGGGTCAAGAGATGTTGTTGCTGGCGATGCCTTCTCGTGAGGGAGGTTCATCCACCCATTTATATTATATAGAGGAGGATATCTCTAAGGAGGTGGGGATTCCACTTGAGTCAATTTCGATTATCCATGAGTTCGTTGATGTATTTCAGGACATACCAGGGTTATCGCCTAGCTTAGAGATAGAGTTTCTAATAGATTTGCCGACAGGAACTCGGCTGATAGCCTATGCAGCTTACTGTATGGCCCCGATAGAGACGACAGAGTTACGAGATCAAATCGAGTAGCTGTTGGGGTAGGGCTTCATCCGTAGGAGTACCATGTCTTGGGGTGCTCCTGTACTATTCATAAAGAAAATAGATGGGTCATTACGGTGGTGTGTTGACTACCGAGAATTGAATAAGATCACATTATGAAATAAGTATTCGTTACCCTGAATCAATGACTTATTCGACCAGTTGAGGGGTGCTGCCTACTTCTCGAAGATAGAATTGAGGTCGGGATACCATCAGTTACGTAACAGAGAGAAGGATGTGTCTAAGACTTCCTTCTTGACTAGATATGGATCCTACGAGTTCAGGATTATGCCATTTGGGCTAACCAACTCACCGAATGTGTTTATGGACTTGATGAACAGGGTGTTCAAAGAGTTCTTAGATAAATTTTCCATTGTCTTCATAGATGACATCCAAAATTATTCCCAGACTAAGGAGGTGCATATCGAGCATTTGAAATAGGTTTTGCAACCACTACGTGAGCACGAGTTGTACGTGAAATATGATAAGTGTGGGATTTGGCTGAGGGAGGGTTAGTTTTTGGGAAACAATGTTTCTGAAAGAGGGATATCCGTAGATTAGGGGAAGGTGTCAGTGATGAGGGAGTGGGGGCAACCCACAACGTCGATAGAGATATGTAGTTTCTTGGGGCTAGCCGGATACTTCAGGCGAATAGGGGATTCTTGAGGATAGCAGGTCAGTTGACTTATTGGACTCGCAAAGGGGTGCCATTTATCTGGGATGATGCCTGCCAGTTGGATTTTGATAAGATGAAGGACAAGCTGACTTCAACACCAGTTCTAGCACTGCCCAGCCCGGGAGTTGAATACCTGGTGTCTATTGATGAGTCCTTACTAGGACTTGGGGGTGTTCTTTAGCAGGAGGATAAGGCTATAGCCTTTGACTCCAGTAAGCTTAAGACTCATGATAGGAATTACCCCACCCATGACTTGGAGTTAGCGACAGTCTTCTTTTCACTTCGGATATAGAGACATTATCTCTTAGGGGATTAATTTTGCCCATTCACAAATCACAAGTCACTAGAGTACCTATTCACTCAACGAGAGTTGAATATGCGTCACCGGAGGTGGCTTGAATTTGTGAAGAACTATCAGTTCGATATCTAATATCATTCGGGAAAGGCTAACGTGGTAGTAGACGCGTTGAGCCGTAGGCCAGCAGGTGAGGTGACTGAGGAGTGATAGGCGAAATGGAAGGAACTAGAACATCTGGATGCAGTTGCCCGCTCATTCATATTAGGGACGATGGTTACACCTGAGATCATTACTAGGGCAATACAGGCTCAGGCAGCAGACTCGTTCTTTCAGGATTGGATCATAAAGCTTATAGTCAAGGGGTTAGAGTTGTTTTTTGTGAGTTCAAATGGGGGCTTACACTTCGATGGAAGACTAGTAATTCCAGAGGGGGAGGATTTACGACATGCGATGATGGTAAAGTCACACGGTTCATGATTTACGATACATCTGGAAGGGAATAAGATGTGCCAGGATATAAGGCGACAATACTAGTGGAGTGGAATAAAGAAGGACATCACCGAGTTTGTTTCGAAATGTGCTACTTGTCAGCTGGTAAAAGTGGACCATTAGACACCGATAGGGATCCTACTAATGTTAAAGATCCCTATGTGGAAATAGGAGAGTATTTTCGTGGATTTCATCATAGGGTTGCCTACATCATAGAGGGGTCACGATTCTATATGGGCGATAGTGGATCGGCTGACCAAAGTTGCTCCATTTTTGCCAATTCGGATCGATTATACGACGGGGCGGTATGCTAAGATCTTCATTACTGAGAGAGTGAGAGTCCATGAGGTGATCCTTAATATCGTGTCTGGTTGGGATAATATTTTTGTGTCCATATTTTAAGAGAGCTTCCAAGAGGCCATGGGTACGGAGTTACGATTGATTTCGTCCTATCACCCACAGACTGATGGGAAGACAAAACGAACGAATCATATGATAGAGGATATGTTACGAATGTGTATCCTTGATTTTGGCGGGGTCTGGGAGCAATATCTTCCACTAGGGGAGTTCGTTTATAATAACCCCTACCAGTTTACTATTGGCATGGATCCATTCGAGGCGTTATACGGCAGGCCTTGTCGTTCTCCATCATGTTGGCTAGAGGTGTGGTACGACAAGCTACTTAGGCCAGAGGTGATTTAAGAAACCTCTTATAGGATTGAGATGAGTCATAGATGTATTCGAGTTGCTGAGGATAGACAGTAAAGTTACGTCGATGCCAAGAGGTTCTTCAGGGAGTTCAGTGTTGGGGACCAGGTGTTTCTACGAGTATCTCATATGAAGGGGATAATGTGATTTGGGAATAAAGGGGAGTTGGCGCCGAGATATGTTGGGCAATTCCCTATTATTGAGCGGATTGGGCGAGTGGCTTACAAACTTGCGTTATCGGAGCACTTGCATATGATTCATGACGTGTTCCATATTTCTTCACTAAGGAGATATATTCTGGATAAGTTAAACCACACGCATATTTCTATAGAGGAGATTGATCTAAAACCCAATAATTCCAATAAGGAGGGTTTGTTGCTATCCTAGACCGTAGCGAGAGAAAATTGAGATCAAAGATAGTATCGTCAGTGCGTGTTCAATAGCGGCATCATAAGGTCGAGGAGTCTCCCTAGGAGCACGAGGACGAGATGCGTGATAAATATCTAGAGATATTTTTACTAGGTATACCTATATATTTCCGAATTTTTGGACGAAATTTTTTTATTAGGGGGGAAGTATGTAATGCGACACCCCGCCTAATTAAATACCGGGCGATCACTCCTTTATTAAATTAAAATCAAGGTGAACAGTTGGTTCATTCTTAGCATCACTGTCGTTAAAATACTTTTCCAATTTAAACACCCTACATAATTAAGCTAAGTGTCAAAACAATTTTAAACCTTATTTCCATTCTATTAAATCCAATTATAAAACCTTTAACCATTTACATTTTTAGGAGTCACACATTAGGAATGAGAATAGAAATGAACATTCAAGAATTTAACCATCAATAAATAGTCCCAACATTTACAACACCAAAGGAAAACATCCCGACAGTAATAAATCCCGAAATAAAGGTACTGAAAGTAAAAATTAAAATTTCTGACAATGCCAACTAATTAATAGATCTGACAATGCCAACTAACCATCAGTGTTCTGGTTTGGTGCCGAATTTGGTGTGGTTATGTTCCCCGTCTCGCGATCTACGCGTTGGCGGTGGCGGCGGTGCAAACGGTTGAGTTTTAAGCCTTGGATTGCCTTGAGAGCTCTCTCCTCTCTTCTCCAATGTCCGTTCTAGAGTTTTGAGTTTTCTAAACCTAGATGATTACCCAGATATCTTATATAACCCATTTAATTTTCGTGGATTTAATTACCCAAAAATACAAAATGACTAAAATGCCCTCCCGGGGTACTGATTAGGCCTAAAAACGCCCCGAGGCCCAAACTAAACCCCCGGTCACACTTTTCTGACTATCTCGACCCTTCCGAACGTGTTGGAGCACTCAAAATGACCATATAAACAACTTATAAAATATTCACTTTTATAAATCAACATTTAGTCCCGACACGACACAGGCGCGTCCCGACTTAAATTTCCATAATTGTCATTTTATTCACACGTGACAATATTATAAAAATAAATATCATATATTACAATACTCATCCAGTAACATTCAACAAATAACAAATTTCCAATAATTACTAACTCTCGTCACGCTAGTAAATATTTAAAACAACATTCTGGATTAAAATTAAATTAATTTATCTCAATTAAATTTAATTAATCCCTAAATTTAAAAGCCATGAAAATACGGGGTATTACATACTTCCCCCCTAATAACAGAATTTCGTCCCGAAATTCGAAAAATACGGTCTATCAGGTAGCACAGTTCTGGATACCCCTTTTCCGTACACAAACTATTTACATCGTAAGGCTCTCAATCACTATAGCCCTTTTTTTTTCACAGAAACATTGTTTTACATTCTCATTGGAGACACTTCAAATTGTGCTCCCAACTGACAACATTCAGATAGGTCACACCTATACATTATAAATTTCATTATCTCACTATCATTAGGAGGCCGCACCTCACTTCATGACAAATACTCGGATCTATTCATATACAAAACACCCATTCAGAGAAAATTATACGAACATTTGAGCACTTTTGCTCACCTAAAACAGTCGTGGAATTCTACCACAGTTATCGGATGTTCTCTCGACCGATCCAAAAACTCTGATTATCTACTCTCCTCTGAACATACGGGAGGAGAATATTCGAGGTTCTTCCATAACAAAACCTTAATAAGCACCTTGCACGCGATAGACGGGTACGAGTGCTTCTACCGAGCATTCACAAATCTTTAATCACCGTGCGCCCATTCCCTGGCTACGGGTGATACATCTTACTCGAAACGAAACCTTATCTCCACTGGTTCCTGAAATCCCATATCAAAGGTGGGATTAACCAATCTCATCCTGATCAGAAATTCATATTGCGGAGGACCATGCACTGGAGCGATCCTTCCTTTCAAAGGAAGTCTGGGGCATACTAGTTAATATTGTAAGCCAGCCCAAAGGAATATCAGTCACTTCCTTCTCGGTGACTTAATTCACATGTTCGAGATAAACCCTTGATCTTGTTTTGAGGATGGCAACCCATCCAAGAACTTTACCGACTTTACCAACCTCTTCCGATTTTAGCAATTGTAGATAAACACAAAATTTCTTGGTGTATGCCGAAGGTTCCACCCGTGCTCTTCTCTTCACGAAGCATATTTCTGGATCTCTTATACTGTACTAACATCATCACCCTTTCTATGTGTGAGTCGCTCTCACATTTGATTACTAAAAATTTCGCTTCGAGTGTTCTTCATAATCATTTAATTCTGCTCCATTCAAGGAATACTCTTCTTAAAAGGCTTCCCACAGTCTTCCAATTCAAATTTGGGTGTGTTATTCTAATTGTACACCTATGTTTGGATTATCGCCCCTCATGTGACATTTAATCCACTCTATCACTTCCACTTCGTTTAACTAGTCCCACAAATATATATGATACATGTCCATGACCACGTCCCTTCGACTCAGACGATTTTAACTATAATTAACTGAGATGTCCAAATTCTTGCAACACCCCGACCGCCCTAGAAGAGAGAACGGCGTGCTACTCATCCGTAGAACGAACTAAATTCAACGAAATAGAAGGAATAGGGCATTCAAAATCCATGACGATAAAAGAGGAATAATAATTCTCAACCTTCTTCAGATAAGTATAACGATTTTCCCAAATAGGTACTGTAGAGGGGGCTTGAAGCTCAGCGTGGCAACTCAAGCGTAACATCTTGGTGAGGCAGCTCAGCGTGGCAGCTTGGGTAGGCAGCTCAGCGTGGCAACTCAAGCGTGACATCTTGGTGAGGCAGCTCAGCGTGGCAGCTTGGGGAGGCAGCTCAGCGTGGCAACTCAAGCGTGACATCTTGGTGAGGCAGCTCAGCGTGGTAGCTTGGGGAGGCAGCTCAGCGTGGCAACTCAAGCGTGACATCTTGGTGAGGCAGCTCAGTGTGGCAGCTTGGGGAGGCAGCTCAGCGTGGCAGCTCAAGCGTGACATCTTGGTGAGGCAGCTCGGTGTGGCAGCTTGGGAAGGCAGCTCAGCGTGGCAACTCAAGCGTGACATCTTGGTGAGGCAGCTCAGCGTGGCAACTCATACTTCATCTTGTTGTGTTAATCATATTGTACCTTTGATTACATTCACTGTAAAGCTATTACGGTTGTAATGACATAACGATAATAATAATACAGTTTGGGTGAGGTCAAACGGTACTCACGAGAGACCGGGCATGGCAGGACCTGGGAGGGCTTTCATGCCCTATCGAATGACCTCACCATGGGAACTTTAGAGGGATTTGGTTTGGAGGATTGAGAAGTAAGGCACCGTTGGGGCTTGTCCTGACCATCTTAGATACACCTGGTAAAACACCGAAGGACCCTGACAGTGGAACCTCAAGCGGAGAAGCTTGGAGTTCCATCGGGCATTGAGTTATGGACCAAACAACCCTCTACTTAAAATGTCACATCTACTGTGGGTGATGTCACTAGCCTCCTAAACAATGTCAGACATGCACTTGAGTAAACCACCGTGGTATTTGGGGCTGTCAGATAGTTGGTGAGCCACCTCTGCGACAACAACCCCCTGACACACAGTGGTTAGGCAAAAGGCATGTCTTGGCATTTAATGTTTATGACGTAAGAGACAACTAGTGCATCAGGCATTTAATGTTGTGACATAAAGTATGAGGGATGTCTTTCATAGTCTTTACTTACTGAGTTGCCTCGGGGGTGGTGTGGGGGCTATTTAAGGACCCCAACCACCTTTGAGGAAGAGGATCCTCTCTTTGATAATTGAAAAGAGTTATTGCAAACTAGAGAGTTCACTAACTCACCATTGTCATTTATTACGAAGCTTTTAATACTTGACAGAGATTCTTCAGGGTGTTGTATGTGTTTTGTGTGTTTTTACTTTCCCGCCAGGGTGTATCTAGGGTGCTTACTTCCCTCTCCCTCTAGCTAAGCCACTTCTAAAGTCCATTAGCATGACCTGAGTTATACACGAGAGTTTTGTGAGTTTAAGTTGAGTCTATCCTCATTGGGTTCATGTTTATGTGTTCTATCACTAATCCAAAGCTTTGGCCAATTAACTTGTGATTACCATACTCAATAGGGGTTACGCCTCCATATATAATCTAAAGTATCCTCTTACATTTGGCGACTCTGCTGGAGAGGCATCCTTCTAGAGAAGGAGTATGGCTCAGGATAATGCTACTAGAAGACTCAATTTCGATGACATACAGCATGATGAGGAACAGGCTGCGAGGGAGCAGGATGCCCTAAGAGATGGGGCTCCTCGAGTAGAGGTACCGCTGGCTCCAACAATGATAGGCGTCTCAGGGGCGGCACAACCTTCCACGAGCGCAGGGCTGGGACCAGCCCAGATGGCGCTCCTCATGAGCAAATTTTATGAGTTTTTGCAAAACCCAGCAGCTTCAACTATGTTGGGAGGATTGGAGACTAATGCCTTCGTAACACAAGGAGTGTCCCTAGGGGCCCCACCAGGGGCAGGCATTACAGGAGCGGTCCCAGCAAGTGTACCCTCTATTGTGAATCCCACTGTGGGCGGCTCAGGAGTTTCAACGGCGCAACCGATAATGTTCGCTCCGGTTGCAACGAGCGCTCAATCGTCTGCCCCATTGCAGGTGGCCCCAGTAGCCTCACCCTTGGAAGAGATGAGAAAAGAGATGAAGAAGGAGATGCTGAAGTTCATGCAGTCTTCCTCGCAGGCTGTGGGCGAGGTGGCAGCGGTCTACGACGACTTCCGGACACCCTACCCCCAGGAGTACAACGACGAACCCTACCCGAAGGACTATATTCCCCCTACCTTTGAAAAATACTCAGGGAAGGGAGGGAACCCGAAGGAACACATTAAGCGTTTCGTTGAACACTTGGGGGCGCATTGTAATGACAAAAAGCTTAGGCTGAGGGAGTTTTCCAAATCCCTGACTGATAAAGCATACACTTGGTACTCTCACCTGCCGCCTAATAGTGTCTCCACATGGGAGGAGATGCATGTATTGTTCGTCCGAAAGTTCTTCTTGGCAGAAGATGAGTTCACCTTAACCCAACTTGGCAGGGAGAGGCAAAGGCCAGGAGAGGAGGTAGTGGCCTACATCCGAAGGTTTAGGGAAAGGTCCCTCGACGTGAGGGAAGAAGCTAAGGAGGCTAGGTTACTACAAATTTGTGCTGAGGGATTACTTCCTGAGTATATCTGTCACCTGATCAATGAGACACGCGAGGGAACATTTTCAGCATTCTGAAAGTCCGTAAGAAATATATCTTTGGTGGTGCGACCTAGCCCGGTAGTAGCTCCCATGGTGTTCAGACAGCCGATACAACCCATCGGGGGAAGGTCTCAGGCCCCACGGGTGGGATATGTCGAGAGAGAGGATGGGGGCAAGGCCCAAAGGAAGGACAACAAAAGAAAGATTGGAAGGGATAGAGAAGACCCACCACCGTTGCCTTGTACGGTGGAGGAGGCTGTGAGTTGCTATAACGCAATGGTACAAGGCGGAATGGTTTATGAACCGAAAGGCGTCCCGGAGGAAGAACCCGACGCGGCAACCAGGGCCAATCCCAAATATTGTCAGGTTCATCGAAAGGTCCAACATCCAACGGAAAGCTGTTTCACGCTGCGAAGAATCATTGACAAGCACATGAGGGCGGGAACATTACAAATCCCCCCGCGGAACGTTAACAATAACCCACTCCCGGCGCATGGGGCCAATGTTGTAACGGCCTATGATAAGGAGGCAGAGCGAGAGGGGGGAGGGGCAACAATGGAGTTCGATAAAGCACTGGAGTATTGCACTAGGGGAATGGCTAACGTAGTTCTGGCGTATGATGAAGCAAGTGCTAGGGACATAGAAGACGCCTATAGCGTTGAGGGCGAGGAAACGGACCCAGTCATAGAATATAGCACAGTTTCAAAATCCCCAAAGTTCGCTTGGTTCTTCGATCAAGTGGGGATACCAAAGGAGAGCAGACTGGAAATAACTCGGGCGATCCTTGACATCGCGAAGAAGGACGCGGTTCCCTCGTTGAAATGGAGGGGACCCATGGCGAGGCTGGTGAAAAAGTTCCTATCAGAAGTGACCTTCAGCGATGCAGATAGAGCTGTAAGGTTCCCTCATAACAGGCTCTTGTATGTGACGGCCAGTAGCAACGGGGTTAGTTTTGCCAGAACGCTTATGGATGGGGGTGCTTCCATCAATATTATGCCGATCAACTCCTTCCACGCAACTAATATCCCAGAAGAAAGGTTGGTCCCCATGCCTCTGGTAATCTCAGGGTATGACAACCAATCTTCCAAATCCATTGGGTATGTGAATGTGGGAATTGTAATGGGAAATCTGAGTTCCCACATCAAGTTCCATGTAATAGAAAGTGCAACTTCCTATCATTTACTAATAGGAAGAGTATGGATGCACAATCAAGGTTTAGTTCCTTCAACATATCATCAATGCGCCAAGGCGAATGTCAAAGGAACATAAGTGACCATTAGGGCTACAAAAAGGCCTTTTGCTATCGAGGAAGCTCACTTTGTAGATGCGGCCTTTTATACGGAGTTGGAGGAGGATGCTCGAGTCCTAACGAGAAGAATGGAGGGGGCATGGGTTCCCTCGATCAGAGATAGAATGGGGCCTCTGAACGAGCAAAGCAAAGAAGCCGTGAGTAACGAAGGGGTGAGGGCCGAAGAAACCCATCAGGTGATCCCTCGACCCCAAAGTACCACGAAGCAGCTCAAAAACAAAGTAAAGCTTAGAGTGGATCCTGTGGAGCATAAGGTCCAACGGCAAAGCGTGCTGAGTCGCTTTTCAGGGGGAAGAATCGCTGAGGCTTCGAGAGAGAGGAAGAGGAAGGCCGTGGCAACAGATACCAACAGGCAATGCAAGAAGGTGGTCACTGAAGAGGGGAAGGTGGTATACCATTTATAACGATGTGAGCGGGCGGCCGAAGAGACCGAGGATGGGGCTGACCCGTTATATAAGTGTTTCTTGGTGGATCAACAGGGACAGTGTATGGTGATAGACAACTCCAACATACAGGAGTTCGTGGAGGAGGTCACCGAAGAACCAGACTACATGGCAAATCAACCAAATCCCCAGGCACAAGAGTTGGAGCAGTTGAACCTGGCAGGAGAAGGGGAAGACCCAAGGCCCATCTTCATCGCGAAGGATCTCGGTAAGGAGAAATGAGAAGCCTTGGTTGGGCTAATCCGGGATTTCATAGATGTCTTTGCATGGAAGTATACCGAAATGGAAGGGCTAGATGAGGAAGTGAGCTGCCACAAGCTAAACGTGATGCCTTCAGCCATCCCGGTGAAGCAGGCAACAAGGACTTATAAACCTGAGTTGGACTTGAAGATTAAGGAAGAGGTTCAGCGTTTGTTGGCAGCAGGATTCATCAAACCAATATAGCATCCCCTTTGGCTATCTAGCATTGTGCCAGTAGGGAAAAAGGACAAGAGTCAAATAAGGATCTGTGTGGATTTTAGAGATTTGAACAGGGCTTGCCCCAAAGATGAGTTCCCTCTACCCTCCATTGATAGCTTGATAGATGCCACGACTGGGCATGAGATGTATAGCTTCATGGATGGGTACGTAGGGTACAACCAGATCAAGATGGACCCCGCGGACCCAGAGAAAACGATATTCAGAACCCCGTTGGGCAATTTTATGTACAAAGTAATGCCGTTTGGACTTAAGAACGCGGGAGCTACTTATCAAAGAACAATAATGGCCATTTTTCACGATTTCTTCCACAAATTTGTAGAATTCTATGTGGATGATTTGGTCATCAAATCGAAGAAGGAGGAGTCCCACCTAAACGACTTAAAGAAGGTGTTTACTCGATGTAGGAAGTATAAATTAAGGATGAACCAATTGAAGTGCGTCTTCGGAGTAATATGTGGGAAGTTTCTAGGCTTTGTGGTTGATCGACAAGGGGTGCAGATGGACCAGGATAAACAACGTGCGATCTTAGAAATGCCGTGCCCAAGAACGGCGAAGGAGCTGAAAAGTTTCCTCGGTAAAGTCTCCTACCTTAGAAGATTTGTACCAGGATTGGCCGAAGTAACGCACCCGTTGATGCAGCTGCTGCGAAAAAACACAAAGTTCAGATGGGAAAAGGACCACCAGAAATCTCTCGATGAGTTGAAGAAGCTGCTTGTTTCACCACAAATCATGGTTCCTCCACAGGCAGGAGTACCGTTGCAGCTGTACCTCACCTCAACTATAAGGTCCGTTGGAGCTTTGCTGGCACAAGAGATTGACGGGCAAGAACGTCCAGTGTATTACCTCAGCAGGATCATACATGGGCCAGAGATTAGATATAGCAGCCTAGAAAGGCATTGTTTGGCCTTAGTCTTTGTAGCACAAAAACTTAGACATTATTTGATGTCTTTTACAATTCATATTGTAACTAGATGTGATCCTATTAAGTATTTGTTGGCTAGAACTATCTTGATTGGCAAGGCAGCTAGGTGGTTCCTTATTCTCTCCGAATATGATTTAAAGTGTGTGGTTCCTCGTGCTATCAAGAGCCAGGCGTATGCTGATCTGTTGGCAATCTTTCCATCAGGAACGTTTGAACCACCTAAAGAAGACATTCCGGGAGACGACTTACAAGCCAACTATCTGGATGCAACCAATGAGGAATAGACGATGCAGTTTGATGGGTCTTCTGCAGAGAAAAAAGGAGGGGCAAGGGTCATCCTTTCAAAAGGAACGGAGGAGATTTGCCTTTCCTACAAACTAGATTTCCCTTGCTCCAATAACGAAGCAGAATACAAAGCGTTGGTACTAGGGTTGCTGGAGTCTCTTCGAAGGGGAATTCGTTCACTCTGCATCAAGGGTGACTCGAACTTAGTAATTCAGCAAGTTAACGGAGAATATGCATTAAAGCACATGAGTTTGGCACCATACAGAACGATCATTCAAAGGCTCCTCAGCCAGTTCCATCAGACCAAAATCAGAAGACATCCAAGAACGATGAACCGTCATCCAGACGCTTATGCCACTATTGCTCAAAAAATGGTCATGAGGAGTGATACGACTATCGTTACGTTCCAACGAAGAACAGCTCCTTCGGTGGTGCAGTCAATACTACCGATGGAGGGAGACGCGGATTGGAGAATAGACATTAAGAAGCAACTGGAGTCTGGTGAGGGGGCGATGCGGCTAGGAGAGTTGGCCCACTATTTTACATGCCAGGGAAATCTCTATTTCAGAAATATAGGAGGATAGTTGTCAAGATGCGTCAGCCCCGAGGAGGCCGAGCAAATATTGAGGAAAACGCATGAGGAGCATTGCGAGACGACTGAGATACCTCTATATAGGAGAATTCAAAGGGAGGGGTATTTCTGGCCTAGAATGAAGAAGGATGCAGCAGAGCTACAATGGAAATGCAACAAGTGTCAGCTATTCTTCGAAGCAGCTGAGTGTCATTTTATTGAAGCTCAAACGGACTGGAGGCAGCCCTACATCGACTTCATTCTGGAGGGGGTTGTCCCAACGGAGAAAACAGATGCAATGGGTCTAAAGCGAAGGGCTTCAAGGTTCTACGTCCAGGAGGGGCAGCTTTATCGAAAGGGGTACTTTAATAGGCCCTTGCGATGTGTCACAAGGGAAGAAGCAGTGGAGGTCCTCAAACAAGAGCACGATCCAGCACACATAGGAGGGGCTAAGTTGTATTATCAGTTGATAACGTTGGGGTATTATTGGCCAACGATGGAGAAAGACTCTGCTGAGTTCGTTCGAAAGTGCAAAGCTTGCCAACTTCATGGAAATATGATCCATGCCCCATCGGTGGACTTACACTCTCTGTCAACACCCTATCCATTTCATACTTGGGCGTTTGACCTAGTGGGGGCAATACACCCTTCTTCGAGAGGCAAGATATGGATACTGGTAGCAACAAAGTGTTTTACAAAATGGGTCGAGGCAATACCACTCAAACGGGCAACGGATGGGGTGGTGATCAACTTCATCAGAGAATACATCATTTGCCGTTTTGGGATCCCAAAAGTAATTCTCTCAGATAATGGGACCCCCTTCGTCAATTCTGAAGTAGCAATGCTCACGGACAAATACTCCATTGTTCATCACACTTCAACGGTGGCATACCCAAAGGGAAATGGTCAGGCCGAAGCAACTAACAAAACCCTGATTAATATTTTGGCCAAAATGATGGAAGACTTTCTAGGGGCGTGGGATGACAAGATACCAGCTGTCTTGTGGGCCTATCGAACAACCAAGTGAAAACCCACATGATACACGCCGTTCTCTCTTGTCTATGGGGCTGAGGCAATCCTCCCAGTAGAATTGGAGGTTCCCTCTGCTCGTTATGCCTTGAGAAGTAGCATGCTCCCTCATAGTAGACATATACAGCTGGAAGCATTGGATGAGCACAGAGATAACTCGATGCAACACTTTCAAATATATATGAAACAACTCTCCAGGGCATATGACAACTTGGTGAGACCAAGGAAGTTCGTGGAAGGAGACCTCGTATTGAAAGCGGCAGTAAAGCACATTAGGGGACTTCCTCTACCAAAGTTCGCAGCCAACTGGGAGGGACCTTACGTTGTGAAGGAGGCGCATGACTCAGGTTATTGCTCAATTTCGAAGATAGAAGAAGACAAGCCATTTAAGATTAACAATAAGTGGTTGAAGGTTTATCATGTGTAAAATACCCAAGTTTGAGCTGATGTTATATTGTTATAAATATACAAGTTTTGGGTGACATTTTTTTTAGAATAAAGAATTGCAGAAACACAAAACTCTATAGCACACAACATCAGTCACAACACATGAAGGGATGGAAAAGTATGCGTTCTTCATTCATAAACAATAGAGTATTACAAAATTTCCTTTGGAAGCTATTGCCCAAGAATTACATAGAGAAAAAGAAGTAAAAGATCTGTATACAAGAAGTAACTACCCTAAAAGAAAAGATAAATCCGAGGAAGAGAAAAAATCTCCAGGCAGGCCCGAAGAAGCTGCTGTGAAAGACCGTTGGGCGTTAATGGAAACCTCCAGCCTCGTTTGCACTTGCGTACGTTCGATCAAGAGTCTCTCACACTTCATTTTGGCCAGGAACAAAGCTTCTTCAGCATCCTTCACCTCTTGATCCACTCCTTCCAAAAGAGGGGCCAATACGACTAACCTAGCCTCCTCAACTTGCTGGTCCTCCTGGTGCTTGCGCAATACCTCCCTCTGGCCGATCAGCTGTTGACTCTTCAAAGTTTTCAAATACGCTATAAGCCAGTCAAAACGGAAACCATCACGTCCCAACTCCTTCAGAAAACCTAGAAATTGGTTGAGAAGGGATCTGGTAACACTGGCAGTGGGGGTACTGGCAATTTTAGCAACAACGATCGCCATGCCTTGCAGTCTGTGACTCATCACATGAATATTTGAGCGCAGGCAATCCGGGGTGAAGGTCTCAGGATGGCGATCCACCAATTGTTCAATCACCAGGCGATGGTTGACGGGCATTTGAGGAGACTGCCGAAGCACCATGAGGCAGAACGAGTGAGGAGCTAGGTCAGGAAGAGGCAATTCACACCCCGATTGGCTCTCGGCTGCAGCACCAGTCGTAGAACCTTGATCATCATAAATAGAATTTTCCGAAACATCAGGTTCTTGGAAGGGCAAACCTACAGGTGAAAGAACTGGGGGCGAATTTTCCCGAGCAACCTGAAAAGAAAAAGCCCAAATAATGGAATTATGAATAGCAAAGTTAACAAGTGGTAAGTTGTTAAGTCACCGTTATAAGGTGGAGTTTGCAAAAAAATCTTAACAAGCGTTTTCGTTGTTAAGTCACCGTTATAAGGTGGAGTTTATGAAAAATCTTAACAAGTGTTTTCGTTGTTAAGTCACCGTTTTAAGGTGGAGTTTGCGAAAAAATCTTAACAAGTGTTTTTGTTGTTAAGTCACCGTTATAAGGTGGAGTTTATGAAAAATCTTAACAAGTGTTTTCGTTGTTAAGTCACCATTATAAGGTGGAGTTTTATGGAAAATCTTAACAAGCACTTTCGTTGTTAAGTCACCGTTATAAGGTGGAGTTTATGAAAAATCTTAAACAAGCGCTTTCGTTGTTAAGTCACCGTTATAAGGTGGAGTTTGTGAAAAAAAAAAACTTAACAAGTGTCTTCGTTGTTAAGTCACCGTTATAAGGGGGAGTTTAAGCACAATCTTATGAAAAATCATAAGATGGAGATTATGGAAAATCTTAACAAAAGATAGCAAGAAAAATATACCTCGGTCACAACTGGAGCATTTGAGGCAGCCACAGGGATAGGAACCGTTGGGGGAACGATTATTACCCCAGATGCCATAACGGGGTCCCTGGACGAAGAAGCCTCCACGCTTGTCCAAACCTGATCACCCGTATAGCGCACAAGGGCCAGCATATTGGGTTCATCATGAGAAGACACTGAGCCCTCAAACAAAGCCACGTCAGGAGGGGGTGTAAACACACCAACCTGGGCCCTCACTACAGGAGTTGGTGCAAGATCAGGAGAAAACTGTGCACAAAGCCAAGTGTTAGAAAAGAAGAACGGGCACAGAAAATATGAAGAAATATCTCGACGTGTTACTTACCTCGGTTAGGGTGATAAATAAAGGAATGACAGTCGGGGGCCTCATCAGCATCGTTGGAAGAAGAATGCTCGCCAACAACGAGGACATTTCCACCTGGGGTACCCAAAACATATCACAATTCAGTAAGCCAAATATGAAAAGAGTATGACCGAAAGGACTACAACAAATAAATTATAGATCACATCATACCTCGAGCTCACTCTCCTCAACAAGTACAATGGGCAGAGGAACCTCAGGTGAGGCCTGTGAGTCAGAAGGCACTAAGGATGTTATCTCGGGATGTGCCACTTCGGGCAGGGTTACCACTTCAGGCGAGGAATCACTCGCATGATCAACGTCATCACCTCCCACAATAACTTCCCTCGCACGTTGGCTGACTCCACGGCGAGAATACGTAAGCCTTGTCATGGGGGAACGGGGAGGAGTCACATCGGTATGAGATGCACCGAAGCGTCCCCCCACAAAAGGGCTCACGGGAGGACTGGAAGGGTATGGTCTTTCTATTTCAACTCCCTGCAAAACAGTTGTCAAAGAAAGGGGGGAAGGATAAATATACACACAAGTAAAGACAGTCGTCCTCAAGCAAAAAGGAGATAATAATTAAGTCAGCCATACATACCTCCGATTCAGAAGGAGAACGAGAAGACACGACCACGGGCGAAGAGGGAGGATTAGCAGCAATTGATGGGGCAAGGGTGGATTGCACCTCAGGGGTCAAGTGTACTTCAAGAGTCCGTTTCTTCTGGGACTTGGTGCCCAGAGTCTTCTTCCTCGAGCTAGCTGCAGTAATGCTGACCCCTTGAGGAACCCTGTAACTCTTCCTCTTTTTAGCCGTTGGCTCTGAAGGATCCACCACCACCGTGGGGAAAGCAATGGAGGAAGGGACAATGACTGCATGCCGTTGATACCGAGCATTTATTCGGTCAACTTCTACTTGGGCCTCCCTCCTCACACGCTCAGCCATCTCAGCAGGCATGGGAGGAGGAACGGAGGCTATGGGAAGAGCTGCCACGGGAGCTTGGGGCTTCTGGGACTTCGATTTCGATTTCAATGTCCCACTCTTGGCCATCCTTGCCTTCTTGGCAGGTGGTGGAGAAGACCCCTCGTCGGTAGTAATCGCAGTAGAGGGGGCAGCGTTCTTCGCAGCAGCAGTTTTGGACTTTGGCGTGGCAACTGGGACCATGGTACAAAGTGGGGGAAGCTCGTTGGGAGGCTCTTTGTGGGTTGAACTTAGAGGGAATTCTATCCCAAGTACAGAGTTGCCTTTTAGCCCCAACTCCAGGGCAGAAAATGAAGAAACAGGAAGATACACAGGCTCTCCCTCAATAAACTCAGTAATTTCAGCTAGTTGCTTCGGCCAATACTTGGTGGCAAACAGAGGGGTCACATCCCCATGCCTGGTAATACTGGGAATGGTGACACGCCCATCCATTATTGAAGATATCCCCCACGCAGCAATCGAAGAAAACAAGGAGCATGCCTCGCCAAAGGAGACTTTGGGGTTTGATGATTGGAAAACTGGACGTGGCACCCCCTGGTCAAACCCAAACTGACGACTGCATCGGTTGGGATTATAATGCTCGCTCGTGTATCCCCACTCGGTGTAGGAGGGCAGATATCCAGGAGAAAGCAGAAGAACCACGGCAAGCGAGGGATCCTCAATGTCAGGAGAAGGGTCCTGTATCAATCTGGCATCGTGATGAAAAAATTTACAAGTATGAAAAAAGGCCTCATAACGAAACTCTCAAAACGATCGATCACTGAAATCAACTCCTTACGGCTATGCCTCTTATGATAAATGAAGGACCGAGGAGGCAAAATGGTTTCAGCCGAAGGAGGACTGTTGGGCTTGGCCGCTACGGTAGGAAAGCGGAAGTAGAGAAAACTGGTCAGAAGCACACTGTTGGCAAAATTGGCCAAGTTATAACGGCCAATGGAACGTTCCATGTCAAATAAAGTCCTGTCCAACCAGGTGTACAGGGATCCCAAGGCAATTGCAGCCAAGGGAAGCTTTATGCCTCGAGCTAGGCGAAGGGACAGGTTGATGAGGTCTCTTCGGGACTGATCGTTGGGCTTGCCCGTAAAAAAGAAACGGGACAAAATCACAAGAATATAAGCAGGAAGCTCCAACGGCGTACCTTGACCAGGGGCAGTTGATGAAGAACTGCCTTCACTAGAACTCTGGAAGAAATAATTGATCAAGGGAGAAAAAGTAGCTTTGTTGGAAGAACCGATGCAACTTCGGCATATGCGATCCAACTCCAAATGATCCGCAGTCTCTTGAGCATCAAGAGCTTCACCGGTGTAAGGCTCATGGCCTGTTGCATCAAGGCCCAGGAGCTCACACACATCCTCCAGAGTTATGGTAAACTCACCCCAGGCAGCAATGAACGTATGAGTATCCACGTTCCAGCGAGAGACCAGTATAGTCAAGGCAGCGTTGTTCTTTGATAGAGTAAACTCACCAAACCACCTTGCCCGTTGCAGCCCAATCTTAGTAAGGACATTAGTATAGGAACTCTGCATGTGAGAGTTCCAGGCAACAAAGTGCGCGGGGGATCCCCCGGGTGCTTCAAAATCAATATAGGACCATGGGAAGTCCCCTCGCTCTAAGCGAAATCTGAGAGTTCCTTTTGGGGGCAGAAATCCCCACTTAGACACCTCTTCGTCCTCATCACCCAACAAGAGGGCGTCAAACTTAGAGGAAAAGCAGACAGCCTTACAGGCAATAGCAAAGCCATCACCCTCCCCAAAAATGGAAGAGCGACGGTAAAATCTCAGCTGTTCTTGGCGAGCAGCACCCAGGGCGGAGGCAGCAGTGGTGGTGGCAGACGGAACACTGGTGGCGAAAATGGTGGGGTTGCTTGAAGACGCCATGACAAACAGTGAAGCTGTAACAAAGAAAGCTTCGAGAGAAAAGGTATTGAGAGCAACAATGGGGACGGACGATTACAAACGGCGGTATAGCTCTTGCAAACAATGGAGTCTCTCTCTCTCTCTCTCTTTCTAAAAAAGAAGCGACAGTCTGATGAAGAAGATAATAGCGAAGTAAGGAAATAAACAAAGAAGAAGGAAGAAGTGGAAAGAGACCCCTGAGGCCCACTTGTTTAAGGTTCAAAATATTTTGAATATGGCGGTTGAGACTTTCGAGTTTGGCGTTTAGATTTCCCCACCCTCGCACGTGCACCGCCGCCTGTAATCATTTCACATGAACACGTGGCACTTCGGGAAGTGCTGTGACAGTTGAAAAGACAACGCACGTCATTAATGAAATGACGCATAGAGAACAGGAAGCGTTGCCTTCTTCAGCAAGTTTGAGTTTTTGGCGCCAATCTTTTTGTTAGACTTATCTAACAAGGCCCCAACGAAGAAGATGTTCCAACGGTTACACAAAGAAAAATCCACCAAGTTGAGTCATTTCATGCAGACATTTCTTGTCCCAACAAATCTCTCCACGAGGGGGAAAATGTAGAGGGGGCTTGAAGCTCAGCGTGGCAACTCAAGCGTGACATCTTGGTGAGGCAGCTCAGCGTGGCAGCTTGGGGAGGCAGCTCAGCGTGGCAACTCAAGCGTGACATCTTGGTGAGGCAGCTCGGCATGGCAGCTTGGGAAGGCAGCTCAGCGTGGCAACTCAAGCGTGACATCTTGGTGAGGCAGCTCAGCGTGGCAACTCATACTTCAGCTTGCTGTGTTAATCATATTGTACCTTTGATTACATTCACTGTAAAGCTGTAATGGTTGTAATGACATAACGATAATAATAATACAGTTTGGGTGAGGTCAAACGGTACTCACGAGAGACCAGGCATGGGAGGACCTGGGAGGGCTTTCATGCCCTATCGAATGACCTCACCATGGGAACTTTAGAGGGATTTGGTTTGGAGGATTGAGAAGTAAGGCACCGTTGGGGCTTAACCTGACCATCTTAGATACACCTGGTAAAACACCGAAGGACCCTGACCGTGGAACCTCAAGCGGAGCAGCTTGGAGTTCCATCGGGCATTGAGTTATGGACCAAACAACCCTCTACTTAAAATGTCACATATACTGTGGGTGATGTCACTAGCCTCCTAAACAATGTCAGACATGCACTTGAGTAAACCACCGTGGTATTTGGGGCTGTCAGATAGTTGGTGAGCCACCTCAGCGACAACAACCCCCTGACACACAGTGGTTAGGCAAAAGGCATGTCTTGGCATTTAATGTTTATGACGTAGGGGAAAACTAGTGCATCAGGCATTTAATGTTGTGACATGAAGTATGAGGGATGTCTTTCATAGTCTTTAATGACTGAGTTGCCTCGGGGGTGGTGTGGGGGCTATTTAAGGACCCCAACCACCTTTGAGGAAGAGGATCCTCTCTTTGAGAATTGAAAACAGTTATTGCAAACTAGAGAGTTCACTAACTCACCATTGTCATTTATTACGAAGCTTTTAATACTTGACAGAGATTCTTCAGGGTGTTGTGTGTGTTTTGTGTGTTTTTACTTTCCCGCCAGGGTGTATCTAGGGTGCTTACTTCCCTCTCCCTCTAGCTAAGCCACTTCTAAAGTCCATTAGCATGACCTGAGTTATACACGAGAGTTTTGTGAGTTTAAGTTGAGTTTATCCTCATTGGGTTCATGTTTATGTGTTCTATCACTAATCCAAAGCTTTGGCCAATTAACTTGTGATTACCATACTCAATAGGGGTTACGCTTCCATATATAATCTAAAGTACCCTCTTACAGTTACAACAACCAAAATAAATCAGTAACGCTCTATTCATTAAAATAACTTCAAGTAATCTCTTTTGTATAATAAAGTTCTTTCCAGATAATCCATGCTAAAAATCATTCTAACTCTTTATTCGCCTCGTGTTTTGAACGCGGTTACGATATTTGGGTACTCTCAATCACCCTAGAAATCAAAATTCTTAAATTCTCCTTGTCATCGTTCCACCCCTCAACTCGTGGGGTAACTTTCAATGCTTTCTTACCACAAGATCCGGCTTCCAATAGCTTTAAGACAAAATTCAACTTCCAACTTACATACATAATTACTTGATCCCATTTCGACCAGGGTACTGAACTCATGGAATAGTGACCAAACGTCTCCCTATTTCCAACCTTACGCTAAGTTTCATGTGTGGGATGTCTCGCAAAGAGAAATCCAAATAAGGAACCCCTCCGATACACTACTACCTAGCATTGTCGGTTATCGAAATTCGTTAGGTCCTCCGTCCATAGTATATACCCCTTTATTCCGTCCCTTGACAGAAAAGTTACAATTGCTCCCGTAATTATGCTTAACAAAGAACGTTTCACTAATTGCACTATTGTTCAGTATAGGTTGGTGGTAATAGCGTTCCATAAACCTCGAATACATACAATCGGAATTCTCGAAATTCCTTTCCCTAATAATAGGGGTATAAATATTAACTCCCACATCTGTAAAGGATAAATATAACAATGCACACTTCCTATCACTAAGTCCGGAGTGCTAAACATAATACTGAGTCAAATCTTTTCGCCCAACGGTAAATCCCAATACATACTGAATCATATTGGCAAAGTCTATACATACATTGGCATCGAATATCTCGAGCCCACTATCTCCTCCGAGGTCTCTAGGATAGATAATATAAGTGCGAGTCCAACCATCATATAGGTAAAGCCTCGCCAAAACAAAACGTAAAACATGTTGCGCTAATGCAACCACTCCGATAGCCTTGCAATAAATGCCCACTATCGTACTAACAATTTCTATAACTTTTTAACAAAGATAATATCATACTCGTATATCACATCACTACAACAAGTAGCCTCAATAAAGTACAAAATACTGTTAATATACTCATTCATCCTCCGCGGATAACACTAAAGAAAATCCCGCTACAGTAGGAAAAAATTATTCACACCTTAATAACGTTTATAATGATATGCATTAAGCTCGTCTCACATGCTAATCTAGCAAGGAACAAAATATAGTGACTCACTCGTGTCACATAAACACGCCTCATCCTCTGAGGATACAACTTATACTTCCACCTTGCCAATCGTCTTAACTGCGCAAGTGGTTTCTGGACGTAACACATCTACTCAAACCAAACAAAATTACTTTAATCGTTGCCTTTTACTAGGCACCGTATTCTTGTCCTTTTACTCACTTTGGAACATATTATCGCGAGCAATTTCACTCCGCACCAAAATACCTCAACACATAATCCACTTACCACCTGTCCTACTAACCAGGTTAGGATTGTCCTTCTCTCGGACTTTAGTAAACCCGATTCCTGTTAGCCATCCCGGTTGTTCCCTTAGTTTTTTTTAGGCCATACAGATCATGTTACTATCTATAATAGTACTTACTGAATTTACCACAACTTGGTAATAATTCCATTATCCGAATCATTTAAATGGGTCCCCTGATGTATATCCACATCCCTTTGTGGTGCTATATCACCACCGTTGTATTCAGTCTTATTCTCGACTAAATTCTTCGATTCCTTTAACTTCTCCCACAAAGAATCGTTATCATCTATTTTGACAAAATATGACAATGTCAACCTCTGAATCTGTCGTCCATCATAATTACCTCCTCGAGTATTATCAACTATTATTATGAGTTGGTCTCCCACTTGGAGTCGTTCCCTTCACTTGTATCTCCATCTTCCGATGAAAATTTTTGCTAGCGGTTAAGATTCATATTCACAAATGGACCCCTATCATGCCCTCCCACGATGAGTTCAGAACCACATTTGCTTCTAATCCTAAATAGTTGAGGAAGGAACATACGGTCAACACTGAGGTTCTCCTATAGGCATAGCATTCCATTTCTAAAATTTCCCATTGACAGTGTCTACATGTTTTTTGTAATACGTTGGGTAAGTTTACCCTCGCACCTCATTTGACTATAACAGCATTTGGAAATCACTGTTGCGCCTTAGTCGCATTTCTAGTCTTGGCTTCTCGTTCCATAATGGAGGTGACCTCGACTACGGTCATCATCCTCGGATATATTTCATAATCTCAACTGAGCCCTGCCTCCTGATGTATGCTTAACGGTCCTCTTCTGACATCCGTCATCGCTCGGCACACGCACACATCCGAAAGAAATTAGAATTCACTAATGTATACACATTATAGCAGGAGAGCGAAATCTCGTGAAAAGAATCAACAATCCTAAACATAGGGCTCTATAACAAACAAAGTAACGCTGAAAGCATAATAAGCCGTACAGATCCTAAGGACACTAGAACCTGATGCTCTGATACCACCTGTGACACCCCGCCTAATTAAATACCGAGCGATCACTCCTTTATTAAATTAAAATCAAGGTGAATGGTTGGTTCATTCTTAGCATCATTGTCGTTAAAATACTTTTCCAATTTAAACACCCTTCATAATTAAGCTAAGTGTCAAAACCATTTTAAACCTTATTTTCGTTCTATTAAATCCAATTATAAAACCTTTAACCATTTACATTTTTAAGAGTCACACATTAGGAATGAGAATAGAAATGAACATTTAAGAATTTAGCCATCAATAAATAGTCCCAACATTTACAACACCAAAGGAAAACTTCCTGACAGTAATAAATCCGAAAATAAAGGTACTGAAAGTAAAAATTACAATCTATGACAATGCCAACTAATTAATAGAAATAGGGTGACACATGCCCCTGCTGGATAAAACTGAACTAGGAGTAGAATTAAATGGATGCAGTCGTCTAAACAATAGGCCTGCAACTCCCACCTAAGCTGGAGCTCGTTCATGCCAAAGGACCCTATGCAAGACGCCCCTGTGGCTGGGCACCTATAATATATATATATATATATATATATATATATATATATATATATATATATATATATATATATATATATATATATATATATATACACACACACACAAGAGAGAAAGAGAAATGGAAACGGGTCAGAGCCCGATAGTGTATATGATTTAAAAATTCGTTTAGCAAGTATTTAAATTGATTACAGGCCAATGCAACAACATATTAGTGCGACCATCTCTTGAGAAATTCTCACCTATATTCTAATGTGCACACCTATCGTACTAACCTTCCCAATGGTCTATCTCGTCATATACCACACTATCTTTCCCCAATGATTTAACTTATCTTAGGTTATTCACAGGATTTACAACTGAACAACACAAGTATTTAAAAAGTAAGATTTCAATTTGTAACCAAAGTTCTCCTTTTTAACTTTATTAATCACTAAAGTTTTCCATTGTCATATTATACTTTCTCAAAACAAGTATTTATAATTTGAGTCATCAACCATGTCCTACATATCAAATCACAGTAGGCAGTTCCAGATTTCAGAATTTCATAAGTATATATTAACTTCTCGTATAATATATATATTATAACAGAACCCCAAATAAAAACTATGGTGCGGGCATACTCTGCTATCCAATACCCGTATCAATCGCACTAAAGGGAATACATGTTTGGAATCACTCTCGAACTGTATAAATACATACACAAACAATATTAAGGCGAAGCAAAGATTCCAAGTCCAAGAGGTCAGTACATACCCTCACGTCTCTTAGGACCGTGACTACCGATTCGATAGCCTGTACCTAGGATTTATATCTTCTAGGGTACGAGTCAATATCCCCCATAAGGCACACGAGATAAGATCGTCCCAGCGCGGTAACCTTAGGGATAGCAAGTAGCGCGGGCATGATTTTCACAAGTATATAATATATGCATACACAATCATATAAATATACCACTTTTATTATATCAATTTAGGTTTATCCCATAACCCACATTCACAACATTTATCCTTATTTTCCCCATTATTATTTATCAAGTATAATGGTTCGTCTCTAACTTTAATTCGAAGGGTTTTTCCAACTTACTACGTAACACTCATGGAATCTATTCTCCCAAGTATAAATTCAGTAGGTATCCATTTATGTTCCAACGTAACTCTCTCTTACGTGTCTCACCCCTTTAATCTATACTTACATTGTCCTTTATGCGAAATATACCAAAATAAAATTCTCGTCTCACACTAAAGGCCCCAACATTATTCATATGTCCTACTGGTCTTCCACATCTCCCAAAACATTTTATTAAGGATGTATAAGGAGTTTTTTAATTTTGAATCAATTCAACAATTTTAAAATGGGAATTTAAGTCTGCCAGGAGGAGTCGATCGATCGAGGTCTGGGGCTCGATCGATCGATCGAACCTTCGATCGATCGAAGGTCTGGGCTCGATCGATCGATTAAGCAAGTCCGCGGAAATCTGCAGATTTGCAGTTACGGGTTTCATCTTCTAACCTTCACCAAATCCATATTTTTTAATCCCAATCGTCCCAAAATTTATACTACTAACATTATATCATCATACCAGATATTTCCAACGTAAAGCATGTAGATTTCTATCACTAAACATGGATTAACAACCCAAAAATTATTATAATTATCAAGAACCCTAGAAATCTCTTAAACATGGTTCTAACAAGAATTTTTCCAGAATTTCCTCCTTGTAAACATCATAATTTCGTGGTTTACTCCTCCACATGACAAAGGGTTCCCAGAATATCATTTAAGTCATCACTACATGAAGATTTTCCATCTCAAATTGGGTTTTTCTTCCATAAATCTCACCCTAATCATCCCTAGACTAACATGAGTGATGCATCAACAAAAATAAGACAGATAAACACTTGACTGAGATTTTTGGTGTTCTGGTTTGGTGCCGAATTTGGTGTGGTTATGTTCCCCGTCTCGCGATCTACGCGTTGGCGGTGGCGACGGTGCAAACGGTTGAGTTTTAAGCCTTGGATTGCCTTGAGAGCTCTCTCCTCTCTTCTCCAATGACCGTTCTAGAGTTTTGAGTTTTCTAACCCTAGATGATTACCCAGATATCTTATATAACCCCTTTAATTTTCCTGGGTTTAATTACCCAAAAATACAAAATGACTAAAATGCCCTCCCGGGGTACTAATTAGGCCTAAAAACGCCCCGAGACCCAAACTAAACCCCTGGGCACACTTTTCTTACTATATCGACCCTTCCGAATGCGTTGGCGCACTCAAAATGACCATACGAATAACTTATAAACTATTCACTTTTATAAATCAACATTTAGTCCCGACACGACACTGGCGCGTCCCGACTTAAATTTCCATAATTGTCATTTTATTCACACGTGACAATATAATAAAAATAAATCTCATATATTACTATACTCATCCAGTAACATTCAACAAATAACAAATTTCCAATAATTACTAACTCTCGTCACGCTAGTAAATATTTAAAATAACATTCCGGATTAAAATTAAATTAATTTATCTCAATTAAATTTAATTAATCCCTAAATTTAAATGCCATGAAAATACGGGGTATTACATGTAATACCCGTATTTTGAATGATTTTAATTATGGGATAATTGACTTAAAAATAGGAAATTTATTTATAATTAATTCAAATTTAAATAGATAATTACTATCATGAAGAGAGTTAGTATTCATTGATGCGAACTATATTGAATATTACATAGTTAGTAAAGTAATATGTAATTATGAATTTATTCAAATTGTTGAGTGAATAATACGACAGTTATGGGAAATTAAGTTGAGACGCACGTGTCAGCCTTGTCGGGACTAAAATTTATGGAATAAAAGTAAGTTATTTATAAGTCATACATATGGTCATTTCGAGTGCGCCAAAGTGTCCAGAAGGGTCGAGATAGTGAGGAAAATCTACTCGAGGATTTAGTTTTTTGTCCCGGCACATTTCTAAGCCAAACCAGCATCTCGAAGGGTATTTTAGACATTTTTATTTTTGAAGTAAATAAACCCACGAATTTCCTAAGGCTATATCAGCTGGTAGGGTTAGGTATTATAAGGTTATAAAAAAAATCAATAGAGTCCATTGGAAAGGGAAGGAGAAGAGCTCCCGAGCCAAAAAAAACACCCATAGTTGCACCTCTTTCACAATTAACGCCACCAGAGTGTAGATCAGAAGATAAGGAACGTAGCGATACTCTTCATCATCAAAGGTTTAGACATAATGTTATGAGGAAATTATTGTTCTTTCTTAAATTCATCTAGATAGATTATCTATGTTAGTATAATATGATTAAGAATTCCATTACATGCATGTAGCAGACAAATTTTGGATTAAATCATATTCTGGGTAGGATTCATGATTAGGATCAAATCATTGTTACGGAAAAATGAAATTTAATACATTCTGGGAATCATTATGTAGAGAATTCATTGTTTTGATCATGCTCTTGAAGAAAATCCATAAACTAGAGTTCATGAGAGTTAAATTAGAATTCAATTGAAATGTGAATGAATCTTGATGTTTAAATGATTCTTGTACGTTAGAAATTGTCCATATGCGTTAATTTAATGTTTAGCACCTTCGTTTTGGAGTTTGGGAATGAATTAAGAAGGTTTTAGAGAATTTGTTTAAGAAACCCATAACTCTAATTTACAAAAAATCTATGATGATACCTATTCGATCGATCGATCAGCTCAAGAATGTCGATCGATCGATCAACCCATTTCGTCGATCGATCGACTCCCATGAAATTTGTGACTTATTTATCCTCTTTAGTCTTGATTCAACCATCAACTTTTAAGAACACTTAATGTTGATTAATTAAATATAATGGCACTTAGGGAAGGTTAGTAGGGTTAAAGTTAACGCCTGAAAAGTATCATTATGTATGGGATTGAATGGGAAGATTTATGATGTTTTTCAAATGCGTTACAATTAGAAATTTTATCAATTGGGGTTTAATTCAGATAAAGGATGACTTAGGGTTAATACCAGTAGTAGGGGGCACTATAGCACTGAATTAAACTAATAAATAATTGGGTGACTTCTGTGACAACCCGCCTAATAGAATACCCGACGATCACTCCTATATCAAATTAAAACAGGAGTCGCATATTGTTCATTCTTAGAATCACTATCGAAAATCCATTTTAATTACTAATAACCTATTAGGATGGCGTCAAAATTTTACTTAACTACTCTTTTTAAACAACTAAAAATAAAACATCCACACAGTTTGTGTAAATGAAACTGAAATGAAATAAAATAACCAAACACTCAGTCAAAATATACAACCATAACGAATGCCGCACTAAAAAGGCGGTAAAACAATAACTAAATACAGTTTGGTTATTAACTCGAAAGTTTATACAATACCTCATACCTAGATTACAAGAAGGGAAGCGTCTATCGAGAACCTGCATGCATCCAAAGTTGCTGCAGCTGACATTTGATTCGAAAGAAGTGCCATCCAGGCATCTCTGTTTCTTCACACCTTTATATATATATAGCAAGAAAGCAAAAGTAGATAAACGGGTCAGAGCCCGAGTTGTAAAAATATTTAGAAAGTGCATAAATTCATTATTTTAAAAATATGTTTTATCTCATATTCAAATTGGTATCGTACTCCCATGAGATACCCCTCACCTCTCTTCTAATAGTGCACACCTAGCGCGTCCTAACAAAATACCCGAATCAAGCTACCCCTGCCTAACTAGTATGTTAAACCATCTTCTAACAACCCAAGTACGAAGGGATGAACTTCTCTCCATTCTCAACATTGGGCTAAATTCGTGCGTGGGGTGTCTCGCGAAGCAAAATCCAAACAAGGAACCCTCCCGATACACTACTACTCGGCAGGGTTAATGGTAGAGATCCGTTTGGCCCGTAGTACAAAACCAATATATAAACACATTCTCATATATTAATATACATATCATATTCATTCTTATATACATCTTACAATATACATCCGGATAATATCTCCCGGACTGAGGTTTCATTTACAAAATTTTTACAAATTCCATTTCATTTCAAAACTTTCTACTTCCATTCTTCTATCCAGGAAATATATTTAAAGCTAGTTTTATTATCATAAAAATTCTTTTCCATTTCATAACATCCCATTTCCCTTCTTACCTCCAGGAAATGTATTTAAAAGCCAAATTTATTATCATAAAAATGCTTTTTCAAATCATATGCTTCCATTTCCCTTCTTCCATCTGAGAAGTGTATCCGAAGCCAATTCATTTATCCCATTTCCATTATTCTATCCAGGAAATGTATTTAAAGCCAATTTATTATCATAAATTGCTTTAACAAATCATATAACGCGTTCTAAGACCGCCCGTCTGGGATTCCCCACTGGGCGCGCTCTAAATGGCTATCATCTTCCAGGGCCTATCATCAAGACAACCTGGGATCCTACAACGTAAGACGTCGGGAAACGACCATATGCCTGAGGGAGATTCATAACCTCATCCAGAATTACCTCACCAGCGCAAAAAACATACTATAATCGTGCATATGGCCTAGGACTATATCCACCTTGCATGCATTATCCAGGGGGCTTCACCATATGCACACAACTTCCCTTATGGTAGCGATTTAGAGAGGTGTGTATACATAAATTATCATTTATGAAAATTGTTTCTTTTTCCAGTTTAAAAACATTCATTTTGTTCATTTTCAAAAGTCATTTATATCATATCATATATATACTTTAATCACGTAGTGTATATATATATATATATATATATATATATATACACACCATATATTCCTCCTCGAATATATATATTTGTTCATAATTGCCAATCATGTAATAATATTTAAGTATTCTCTCTCTTAAATATTCTCACACCTAGATCGCTATTTAAGGACTTGTGCATAAACTCAAATGTACCAATTTATACTAATAATAACATTTAAGTAACCGCACTCTCACAATACTTAACCCAAAAAGTATTCCCAAGCATTCATTAAATCCATACCCCAGATCCAACACTAAATTAATTCGAGGTTCCTTCTTTCATCCCGGTGTTTACTGACCATCAATACCATTACCTAGGTGTCCTAATATCATATCTAGAATCCCTGATAATAATCTACAAAACCATAGTTTAAATCTCCCTAAACATTAAAAGGAGAAAACCTCAAAAGTCTTCCCGAACCGAATTGATTCGGCCTATCAGAATCGATTTGCAGGGTACCAAATCGATTCGGCCTGTCCGAATCGATTCAAAATGGTTCTACTTTTAAACTGTCTCTTACCGAGTCGATTCATCCTGTCCGAATCGATTCGGCTGGTCTGAAATCCCCAAATCTGCTTAGGGTTTTATATATAACCAAAAAACCCAAACATTAATCCAACCACCATTTAAATTATAACTTGGATTTATTCGTACAATAACTCAATAAACATTTAATCTATGTTTTACGACTAAGACATCAACTTATTTGGGGTATTAAACCATTTCTCCTAGATTTCAACCCTAAAACCATGAAAGCCCCAACTTATGATTCTAACCCATTTCAATCTATTTCTTCACTCCATTTACATGGATTTAACACTAGAAATCATTAAGAGTTTACATTACATCAATATGTAAACTCATATTCAAATTTTACCAAATTTATTTTAAGGGTTCTAACCCAGAATCGTATGGTTTACCAACTATAATATGAAATAAATGCACAAAATGAAATAAAGCAAGTATACACTTGTCTAGAGGATGAAATTCGACGACCTCGAGTCGAATCCGGCGGAGTTTGGCCCAAAATCTCCATTTTCTCCTCTTTTCCTCTCCTCTTCTCTCTTTTCCTTCTCTTTTCTTTCTATTCTTTCCCTCTCTCCCTCCTCATATAAGTAGAAAGGGTTTAAACCCTTAAAACCCAAAATGACTCGTTTACTCAATTACAAGCCCGTTTAACTCCAAAATTCCCCGAAACTCAATTTCAACAATTGGACACTCTTTTTCGACTATCTCGGCCATTCCGAGACTCATGGCGCAGTGGAAATTCCCATCCGAGGTACTTGACGGCAAATCATTATTTCAACCCAAAATAAATAAAAGTGGTATTCCCAATAAAATCTTACCTCGTGTCGCTTTACTCAACGGCGACATATAGTTAAAACACTTCGACATATTTAATCCCAAAAGTAGTTACAACTTCCATCGAAAATCATCTAATCCTCAAAAATCACTATTCCGAGAAATTCTCCAAATTTCCAATTTATACCCAATTATGGAATTTAATTGTCTCCAAAAAGGACGGGTTGTTACATACTCCCCCCTTACAATGGAATTTCTTCCTCAAAATTCGGATACAACCTACATCACCAAACTAGGTTCACAAATCCCACTACGCCTTAGTCCCCCAAAATCAAAAGGTGCTAACATGATAGTCCTTTACCATATTCCATCTACCTCGAGGTGTACTCCAAAGTTCTAGCTTCACCATACGTAATGCACAACAACGACGCGTTACTCCGATGGCTTCTCTTACTGGCGATAAGAGAAACGAGTCTATAACTACCGCTTTACACCTCACAAAGCTTCAACTTTATATACTACGTCCCTTTTATTTCAGGCGGTATATAAACCAACTCACTAAGGAGCCCATACACCTTTTTAACCCATGCACATCTGCACATCCATTGTGAACGTTCGACATGTAACGCTCTCTCCAAATAAGGTCTCCTTTCCTCGGTGTAAAACTCACACATGGGTCCTCCCAACCCGCAAAATTTCATTTTCCTAACCTCGGCGCCACTAAAACTATAGAACTTACATCCTAATAATGCTATGGTCTATTCATTACCCTACCTACGCAAAACGAGTATAATCCTAAGTATATCCCTAGTGCTCAAGGCCTCTCTCAACTTCCGACATTTTCTTGGTTTCATGCGTGGGACGTCTCGCAAAAGAGAAATCCGAACAAGGAACCCTCCCATTACACTACTCCCTTGCGTTGTCAGTCATTGAGATTTAGCGACCTAAGGTGCAACAGCGGGACGTCCTAATTCCTACCTCACTAACCTACAAATGCATTTCTACTATTCTATCCTCCCACCAATACGAAAAGGAAATCTAACTAATCGTAGTGCCAACTCTCTGTAGAAGCACTATGAACATCATACCCAAAATGTACTTCCTCAAAAGTTTTCCGTTTCATTAAAGCTAGACTATAATCCTCAAATCAATTTCTCAAAGTCCTACTTCACCCACCCATTTGTGGTGAGAGAACCACTATAGTGCTTTTCCATATCACAAAATTTCCATAAATATACCATCATCACATGGCTCATAGTCTATAGTGTTTCATCCACACTATAAGACTTATTAACAAAACCCACATCCTTGCATCCTATAACATCTATCCACTCCCGACGTCGTTAAGGTTCATGCGTGGAGCGTCTCGCAAAGAAAAATCCAAAAAAAGGAACCCCTCCAATTACACTACTACTTAACTTTGTCGATCGTGAAGGTCCGTCAACTTCAAACACGCAATCGGGATACCCTATCCCCTCTCTAAACAAAATATGGTCTGAACCCCCGACTCTATCTAGGAGCCACATCACTAAGCGCATCCCACTACACTCAGTCTCTGCGCAATCAATAATGAGATTAAACTCACAGCTCAACAATCAACCCTGCATACCTTAAATCACATCTATAAGGTCGCCATATACTCAAATTGCGATAAGAAAACCTCTGCTCATCGAAGTTCCATCTATGAACATAATAAAGGCGAACTCAACCTGTATCTAGGTGAGATATCGCAACAACAACCCGTTCCACCCTGGAACATCGCACACGATAGTCTTGCCATCATTAGCCTGCTATCGCTCTGATCAACCAATAACATATTATGCTCACCATATTACCATACTCGTATAATACCTATAAAACGAGTATCACAAGATAATATATATATATATATATATATATATATATATATATATATATATATATATATATATATATATATATATTCAAAATATCAACACCCGCCTTTATGGAGAATGAAGATAAATAAAACTCCGCTACCACAGAAAACACGTAGGCATACATGATATAATAATATCGATACTGCCACAACTCATATTACGAACACGAGTATAGGACTAATGAACACCACGACTTTATCTAGCCATGCCACTTATACTTCTTCATATCACTCTTTATCCACTATCGGCCTCTGACCGATCCTTCTGTAAATAGTCCCAAAATAACATTCTTTTCATTCCTACTGAATCATGGGGACTCACGGTTAAAACTATCCGTAAGATCCCTTTCGAATCCTTACTTCACTGGGAAATTCAACTTTAGTACCACTCTCTATTACAGCGGTACTGCGGTACTCATAACTACTATTCTTTAGTAGTCCCCACCAAAATCCTTAGCAAACACTACAAAGGAAGTGACCTCTACTACGGTCCTCATTCCCGACTTCTACCAGCTGCTCCAGCTAAGCCTCACTTCCTGCTGCCATCCAAGCCCCGCACACGACTCTCGAATGAGAGCTCAAAAGATTTCTATAATCTTATAATATGGCAGGAGAACGAAATCTCACAAGAGAAATCAACAATCCTAATCCTGAGGCTCTATATCAAATTGAGAGCAACGCTGAAAGAATAATACATCCGCACAGATTCCTAAGGACACTTGAACCTGATGATGTGATACCATCTGTGACAAACCGCCTAATAAAATACCGGGTGATCACTCCAATATCAAATTAATGGAGGAGTCCCATATGGTTCATTCTTAGCATCACTGTCAAAGATTAATTTTAATTACTAATAACCTATTAGGCTGAGGTCAAAATTTTACTTAACTACTCTTTTTAAACAACTAAAAATAAAACATCCAAACATGTTTGCGTAAATGAAACTTAAATGAAATAAAATAACCGAACACTCGGTCAAAATATACAACCATAACGAATGCCGCACTAAAAAGGCAATAAAATAATAACTAAATACAGTTGGGTTATTAACCCGAAAAAGTTTATAGAATACCTCCTATCTAGATTACAAGAAGGGAAGCGTCTATCGAGAATCTGTATGCATCCACAGCTGCTGCAGCTGACATCTAACTCGAAAGAAGTGCCATCCAGGCATCCCTATGTCTGGACACCTATATATATATATAGTATATAGCACGAAAGGAAAAGTAGATAAACGGGTCAAAACCCGAGATGTAAAAATATTTAGCAAGTGCATAAATGCTTTATTTTAAAAATATGTTTTATCTCATATTTAAATTGGTATCGCACTCCCATGAGATACCCATCACCTCTCTTCTAATAGTGCACACCTAGCACGTCCTAACAAAATACCCTAGTCAAGCTGCCCCTACCTAACTAGTCTATTAAACCATCTTATAACAACCCAAGTACCAAGGGCTAAACTTCTCTCCATTCTCAACACTGTGCTAAATTCGTTCATGGTGTGTCTCGCAAAGCAAAATCCAAACAAGGAACCCCCCGATACACTACTACTTGGCAGGGTTAACGGTAGAGATCCATTAGGCCCGTAGTACAAAACCCATATGTAAACACATGCTCATATATTAATATACATATCATATTCATTCTTATATACATCTTACAATATACATCTGGATAATATCTCCCGGACTGAGGTTTCATTTTAAAAATGTTTACTAATTCCATTTCATTTCAGAACTTTCTATTTACCTTCTTCTATCCAGGAAATATTTTTAAAGAAAGTTTTATTATCATAAAAATGCTTTTCCGTTTTATAACATCCCATTTCCCTTCTTACCTCCAGGATATGTATTTAAAAGACAATTTTATTATCATAAAAATGCTTTTTCAAATCATATGCTTCCATTTCCCTTCTTCCATCCGGGAAGTGTATCCGAACCCAATTCATTTATCCCATTTCCCTTCTTCCATCCAGGAAATGTATTTAAAGCCAATTTTTTTTTATCATAAATTGCTTTAACAAATTATATAACGCATTCTAAGACCGCCCGTCCGGGTTTCCCCACTGTGCGTGCCCCTAAATGGCTATCATCTTCCAGGGTCTATCATCAAGACAACCTGGGATCCTACAACGTAAGACGTCGGGAAGCGTCCATCTACCTGCGGGAGAGTCATAACCACACCCAGAATTACCTCACCAGTGCAGAAAACATATAATAATCGCTCATATGGCCTAGGACTATATCCACCCTGCATTCATTAGCCAGGTGGCTTCAACATACGCACACAACTTCCCTTATGATAGTGATTTAGAGAGGTGTGTATACATAAATGATCATTTATGTAAATCGTTTCTTTTTCCATTTTAAAAACATTCATATTGTTCATTTTCAAAAGTCATTTATACCATATCATATATATACTTTAATCACATAGTGTATATATATATACACCATATATTCTTCCTCGAATATATATATATATATATGTCCATAATTGCCAATCACGTAATAATATTTAAGTATTCTCTCTCTTAAATATTCTCACACTTGGATCGCTATTTAAGGACTTGTGCATAAACCCGAATGTACCAATTTATACTAATAATAGCATTTAAGTAATCGACCTCTCACAATACTTAACCCAAAAGTATTCCCAAGCATTCATTAAATCAATACCCCACATCGTACACTAAATTAATCTGAGGTTCCTTCTTTCATCTCGGGGTTTACTCACCATCAATACCATTATCTAGGAGTCCTAATATCATATGTAGAATCCCCGGTAATAATCTCCAAAACCATAGTTTAAATCTCCCTAAACTTTAAAAGGAGAAAACCTCAAAAGTCTGCAAATACCGATTCGATTCGGCCTATCCGAATCGATTCGCAGGGTATCATATGGATTTGGCCTGTTCGAATTGATTCGAAATGGTTCTACTTTCAAACTGTCTCTTACTGAATCGATTCGTCCTGTCCGAATCGATTCGGCTGGTCCGAAATCCCCAAATCTTCTTAGGGTTTTATATATAACCCGAAAACCCAAAAATTAATTCAACCACCATTTAAATTATAACTCAGATTTAGTCCTACAAACAAAGTTTTCATATCTCCTCAAGTCCTTTAGAGGTCCTAACACTATTTTTGGGAACCCCTAATATTTATCTCCAAATAATTTTAGCGTTAACTTATGACTAACTATTTCGATCTCGGACAGCTTTTCGTAGAAAATCACTCTAAATCCAAAAAAAAAATTAGAAAAACACGCGGTCGGCGCCCACGCGACCGTATCGAAGAGCTCGTCACTATTCACCTTCATAAAAAAAATCCAAACCTCCATTATTCTCCATTTTTTTTTGTTTCTAAGCTCATCCAACAACTCAATAAACATCTAATCTATGTTTTATAACTAACACATCAATTTATTTGGTGTATTAGACCATTTCTCTTAGATTTCAACCCTAAAACCATGAAAGCCCCAAGTTATGATTTTAACCCATTTCAATCCATTTCTTCACTCCATTTACATGGATTTAACACTAGAAATCATTAAGAGTTTACATTACATCAATATGTAAATTCATATTCAAAATTTACCAAATTTATTTTATGGGTTGTAACCCAAATCATATGGTGTACCAACTATAATTTGAAATAAATGCGCAAAATCAAATAAAGCAAGCATAAATTTTCCTGGAGGATGAAATCCGACGACCTCGAGTCGAATTCGACGGAGTTTGACCCAAAATCTCCATTTTCTCCTCTTTTCCTCTCCTCCTCTCTCTCTTCTCTCTTTTCCTTCTCTTTTCTTTCTATTATTTCCCTCTCTACCTCCTCATATAAGGAGAAAGGGTTTTAAACCTTAGAACCCCAAAACGACTCCTTTAGTCAATTACGAGCCCATTTAACTCCAAAATTCACCGAAACTCAAATTCGACAATCAGACACTCTTTTCCGACTTTCTCGGCCATTCCGAGACTCACGGCGTAGTCAAAATTCCCATCCAAGGTACTTGACCACAAATCACTATTTCAACCCAAAATAAATAAAAACAGTATTCCCAATAAAATCTTACCTCGTGTCACTTTACTCGACGGAGACATATAATTAAAAAACTTCGACGTATTTAATCCCAAAAGTAATTACAACTTCCATCGAAAATCATCTAATTCTCAAAAATCCCAAAAATCATAAAAATCACTATTCCGAGAAATTCTCCAAATTTCCAATTTATACCCAATTATGGATTTTAACTGTCTCCAAAAAGGACGGGTTGTTACAACTTCGTAAACCTTTGGGATATGGAAAGGTACTTGAATTTATAAGATGAGAGTTATGGCATTAATTAAATTTATGTATGATATACGAGTTATAAATACAATGTGTGAGACTTGTAATATGGGATGTGTGTATACCAATATTGAATGTATACATACTTAGTTTGTATGAATACCTATTGTATGAATTTTGATGTGTATGACATACCTACCATACTTGCTATCATCAGGAGGTCTTGAAGGGGATGGTCTTGTCTTGAGGAGCCCTATGGGCAGTATTATAGATTGGTACCTCGGAGCATAGGATCTAAGGAGGACTTATCTGTGAGTGGATAAGTTTGGGTTATATACGGGTGTAGGTAAGTGCGTGATCCATTACGTCATGGTCCATGTTCGCCTCCAGTTATTGTGGATTTGTTTTATTATGATTCCTGAGAGATTCAGAATCGATAGTTCTTATTATGTACGTGAGGTACCTTGACTTGATATAAGAGTATGTACTCACCGTTAGTTTCGTCTATGTGGGGTGCGGTATTAGTATATATTATAATAGTGAAATTATATATATATATATATATATATGTATATATATATATATATATATGTATATATATATATATATATACACACACACACACACACACACACACACACACCATGTTTACTCTACTGTGTTGTTTAGTAGAACAGAATGATGATGCCAATATATATTAAGTTCGTAAGAACTTAATAGATTAATAATACACTTGGAATCAATTAATAAAATTTGAGGAACTACATAACGTATATTTCTAATATACAGGTGGGCACAATAGTTTAGTTGGCATAGATGGAGAACTCTTAAAAGCTAGTTATGTGGGGTAACATAACTGGAAAGGATAATAATTATGCGTTAGGTGTGCACAATAGCTGAGAGGTGAGAATCTCAAGTGAGAGCAAGTGACTAACATGTATATAATTATATGGTATTATGCATTTAAATACTCGCTGTTTTAAAATTGTTTTCAACTCAGGCTCTGACCCGTTTAATTTCAAATCTAGTTTTTGTTTTGTAAAATATTTTTAGTTATCCAGACACAGGGACACCAAGCATAGGAGTTCCATTCAGTTGACATGTTGTAGCTGCTGTGGAAGTTACAGGACCTCGCTACTAAACGCCTCCGTATTTATCCTTGATTCATTTAGAATTATTTATTTTTGTCAGGGCATGTTGCCCATACTTAATTAGAGATTGTTGTTTCAGACATTCATTTATATTTCAGTTCTCAGGATTTATTTCATTTTCGATTATTGTATTTGGGATTTAGACTAGATGTGTTTACTCCAGACTCAGTCTATTTCATTATGTCATTTTAATTCCTATGAGATTGTTATTGGATGGTGGATGTTTAGTCAGTCAGTTAATTTCTTGTTGGTTATATTAAAAAGATAAAATTTGACATTTAACTTTTTTAAATACTAAGTGAGTAGTAATTAATAAAAATGTTTTCGATAGTGATGCTAAGACTGATCCAACTAGATATTCTATTTCAAATTTAATAAAGGACATATCACCCGATATTTAATGAGGTAGAGTATCACTGGAGTCTCTCAATCAACAAAAGCTCTAGTCTGCCTATTATCACACCCAGTCTTGCCGACGAAGTAAAGTACTCCTCTGCTTATTGGCAAAGGGTTTGGAGTGCCTATATGCAGTCCAAAAAGTACTTTTTTTAAAAATGGTGTAGAATGCAAACTGTAAATCCGAATCACACACGGTCAGGAGCTCTGAAAAGAGAGTTCATAGACCTATGAGAATATATTGGTCCACTTTCAGGTTCAAGAGATGACCAAAGTGAAATGGGACTCGGAGTAAAAAAGCAAGTACGTGAAAACTATAAGGTCAATTCGTGCATGCTATGGACCATTGGAAATGATATCCAGAGCCCAATAAAATTGGAATAAGATTTACTCGAGTTGGAGAGTTGAACGAAGTCAAGCATGGATTGGGAGTTCTCGTTGGCCGTTAGATAAAGGTTTAGACTTAAAATCTGAGTACGTTCGAATCGTAAGGTCAATTAGTGGACGACATGGAATGTTGGAAAGGGGATTCGTAGCCCTATAAAGGTGCAGTGAGCTTTTCTCAGTTTGGAGAGTTGATCGAGTTCAAACGGGGATCTAGAACATGCGATGGCATCTAAATAGTGGTTTAGAGTAGGACCTAGGGTTCGAGGGTGTTAGGGACCTAAAGAGGTATTTAAAAGGTAATGGGATGGGGTGTATAAAATTACTTCATATAAAGCGAGGGAATTCAAGTCATAGAAGAAAAGTGTTCTTAATCTCAAATAATTTTAACTTCCTTTGAACCGAAGGATATTACATAGTTAGGCGAATAGGCTTCACTAAAGTATACTCCATTCGCCTATGCATTAAGGATGGGAATAGTTTTTGGGATTGAAGAGTCGTAGACCATTATGTTATCAGTTGTTGTCACGGGGGGGGGGGGGGGGGATATCTACAACATTCTTATATAATGAAATTATCAATTCGTATCAAATAAGTATGTGGGATGCCCTCCAATGATATCTAAATCCACATGGAGTTAGTTGGTCCCAAACTTCATTGAGTTTAGCAAATCACCTAATGAACCTTTGACTGATATTTCTATGGATTTTGTTTTGGGTTTACCTAGGACTAAGAGGGGGAGAGATACAATTTTTGTGGTTGAAGATAGGTTCTCTATGATGGCACACTTCATTGCATGTGACTTTTAAATGTCCAAAATTTCTATTTTAATGATCATTTGCTCCAAATAAATAAATCCGAGTCACTATTGAATAAAATTATAATTTAAAAAATAAATGCAAACAAATTATAAAGAACCTATCGGGAGATCAGGCCAGCACAAGTACCTAAATAATTCTATAGTTCTAACCATATTGTTTTCTAGCTAACACCAATACATCTATATTAATGTACTCTTGAGACTTGGGCAACAAAGTAAGCAAGTTATGATATTCTTACATGGCTTGGAAATGGTATATTCTAGACCGAGAAGAAGTTATAATGTTGTAATAATACCTGATTTCATTCAGGCCGTGGTTATCCCGAAAATTTGATTTTATGGTGACTGTACGGATTATAATCCAGAAGAAACTTCCTTTTACTTAGATAAGTATTCCGCTGAAACAAAGCAGTTCCACCAATAATGGGTGGATGGGGTAAATGAAACCCACTCTATTATAGCCTCCTTTATAAATGCAACCTCGTCATCAAATGATATAAGCATTCTCATAGTTGAACGAGGTTCATATTTTAACGGTGCTTGGTATATTTTATTTAACACGAAATGACTTCAAGTCATTTTTTGAGGCCACTTCGTACTTTCTCATGCATCTAGACATGTTCAAAGAAATAAATGAAGAAGAGAAGATAAAGATTTAAATTTCCCTATAACACACGTGCACAAAAGAGAGAGAAAATGGAGGGTTTTCGTACCTTTGGCTTCAAGTAAAGAGCCAAAAGGGTCTTTTAATCACTTATACTCTTTACTGCTAAACGATGGTTGAAATGACTTATTTTTTAATAAGAATGCCTCACTCTTACACTTCCTAAGTCATGCATTTTACCCATAATGATTACCTGCACGAAATCGTAAACATAGGGATGATGCGATTCCACTCGGATTTCAGAATAAGTTCGACGTGTGGAAATTATTGAATATAGAAGGAAGAATTTCATGTCAGACGTGGTTAATACGTCAAGGTAGAATTGTCATGGTCAAGCCTAAAGACCAGTCACCCTAATTTTGGGACCAATTGAAGAGATAATGAATCGGGTATTCCATGTGGCATGGCATGTGGAATGTTAAGGATTGTAATGATCAAGTCTCGTGAAGATCACGTAGTAACTATGGACAAATTATCGGAGATAACAATAAACATGCTAAGATGTGGTCATTCCATAACTAGACTACCTCATAAACAAGATAGGAAATAGTGGCCGACTCCTGTTAGAAAGGTATTATGGCATAATCCATGTTGTTAGGACCTTTGTATGTATAAATTGGGCATCCCTAATGACTGAAGGATATAACATATCTTAGTAACCATGACTTGGATTCTCAGTTAGGACCTCTAGCACTCCAAGTCGTATTCTTCCCTTTTTTAATGGTTATAAAATCTTGTTATCCATTCCATATGGATGTGGGAAGATTGAACTGCTAAACCATGTAAATTTATGTAGTCATTTTGCTAATTTTCATTCATATTTATGATAAAACTAGTAATAATAATTATTATAGGATTTATATCACCTACATAAATGGGTTGATTTCTCTATTTAAGAGTCAATCAAAAAAATCTTAAATGTGAACACCATAATTTATTAGTTGTGATGTTATGTAAAAAAAGTGCAGAAATTTGTGCGGCCAAGGTAACAATGCTAATAATTATTACATGCTCTTTCACGGACATGGGCAAAAAAATGGTGAGTTGATTGATTTTATGTATCATATAGGTCATTGTTACTCGGACCGTAAAGGATCATATTTTGTGCGATGCGATCATTGACAACAAAATAAGAGGAGTGATATTAAAAAAGATACATTATTATCACGTGAAAATTGTTACAAAAGTAATGGTTTTGTGATAGATGGAACATTAAGAACATTTGCCATGTGAAAAGAATGATGTGTCGTAGTGGAAAATGTGTTACAAACATGATAAATAGATAAGGACTTACAATTCACAACATGAAGAATCAAAGCAAGTCAAGGAGTGTGGACAATGAAAATCGAGAATGACATAAAAAGTCACTACAGTTTCGAGGAATCAATCGAATGTAGGTGATTATTTAGAATAATGGTGTATGGGAGTGAAGGATTGGCTAGTATAGGCAGGAGGAGTGGTGGTGGTACTAAAAGGGCATGAGGATAATCAGAAGTGGGAGTGTAGTACACAATGTTAGCAGATGGGTTATCATTCGGTTAAAGTGTTTGAAATAAAATGTAGTTGTATGGGTGTAGATATTACAAATTTGGCATGTATTGATTGATGTAGATAAACAAGAATTTAAAAAAGATGGACGGTTATCAATGTAATAACATTTGCATCAGAACCACGAGAAGAATGATCATGGACATGTTGGAATTAAGGTTCATTGGGAATTGTTAGGTAAGCCGCCGACTTTATATTAAACTCATAAATATGTACACTTCGAATCGACTAATGGATGTGCCCAATATTTTCACACTCTGAAAGAATGTTTAAATACTACTGTGGCCATCCCCGGATATATCCCCTCGTATTGCGGAGGGAGAAGATCCTTCTAGGTCTCACTCGTCCCTCTCGAGAGCGCTTCAACCGACGTCGATGAACGAGGTGAAAAATGTAAAGAGATAGAGTCGCCAGTCTATTTTTACTCAAAACATACAAAAGAAAAGGGATCCATATCAAAGGGAAGTATCCAAAGACATACTGGTACATATGAAACCCAAATGATTCTAAAAGGGTCCCGAGACTAAGTTACGAAATGGGAAGGTGTTAGGCACCCATTTCTCCCTTACGGTTTCTCATGGGTTGTTTCTATTTCCTTTATTTCCCCATGATTTGTGTGCATGTGTATACGTGGTGGAGATATGAATCATCAACTTATATCATGGAAGAGGTAAAGCGAGTCATCCATAGGAATGTTCCTAAAAGTAATATTAGAAAATATGATTTATGCGATTATCCTAGTGTCGATCATTATAGGGGAATGATAATGCATGTGGAATAATACGCCTTTGAGAGAAAATATATATATGTAAATACATAGAATTTGATAGAATTAAGTTTAAAGAATATAGAAAAATAGGAAAAGAGTAGAAAAAGGACTCGAGTCTCGGGTTTTACCCCGAGACGCCTATGTAGCCTATAGAGGCATCAAAGTCCACATAGTTTGTGCGCAAAACGAGGGGTGGGATTTATCCCATAAATCCAACCGAGGACTTCTCTTGTATGTGTGTGTGTGTGTAAAAAAGTGTTTTAGTTGTGAGAAAAGTGTGAGAATTCCCGTTTGGAATTTATGAGCAAATCCTCCTTTTTCTTCTTTTTTTTGAGTTTTTATTTATATGAAATTAAGAGATGTGCAATAATACTAAATAAAAAGTATATTAGGATATGTGAGATGAGATAATAAAAGTGCTAGGTAATAAAACAATTTAATGCGAATTTATGAGAATTTAAGGAGAGAGTTGAAAGAGTTGGATCTTCTTGTAGATCTTGAGCTTGATCTTGGATGTTGGAGAGTCTCCCTTGCACTTGGATGATGATGGAGGGTTCTTAATTAACCATGTTTGATGAAAATGATGATGAAAAGCGAAGGTTGGAAGGGGATTTGGACGTGGAAATCACGCTGACTTCGAGAGAGGTTTTATGGATTCGCTGAGAGTGATGTATTTCAAATATGGGCTCCCTTTGAATTGAGGTTATGCCCACCTTTTTATAGGCCCAGGGAATTTCTGATCTTCATAGCTTGGGTCCTGCCAATCGACAGGTGCGTTTAGTCACACTGCCGATAGGTAGGGTCTGGGACCAGCCGTTTGGCAGTCTATTTCAGGCACCTTCAGAAAATTGGTCGTAAAGCACAAAACATTGATCTGAATCGTGCATGGAGCAAACCGTTGGAAAGGTAATTAAGATACCTTCTAAAGTCTTTTGGACCACTCCTGGGTTCGGGAGCTGACTTTGGGTCAAATGTGACTCTAAAGAGCTCATCGGTACTTTAGACGGGGAAACTTTGGACGCAAACGGATCGTTCATCCATATGGTAAGTCAGAATCACGAACGAGGTGGACCGTTGGAAAGGTTAGGAGATGTACTTCGACATTCCAACGAGTTTGACACGATTTGGTGAGTTGACTTTGATCAATCGGGCCGTGGAAGCATTTGGTGACCTCTCAAAATAAAACGAATCGTTCGTCCATATCGTAAGTCAAAATTGAGCATGGGGCAAAACATTGGAAAGGGGTTTTAGTGACCTTTGAAGAATCATCCAGTCTCAGTCGAGCTGAAGAGTTGACTTTGGTCAAATAAAGTCCGGGAGCATCCGATGATCTCCTAATCGAGTTTTGGGGGAAAATGGGTCGTTCGTCTGCATGGTAAGTCAGAATCTCATGCGGGATGGACCATTGGAAAGGTGTTTTAGTGCCCTTTGAATCTTAATTCAGCCTCGGTTGAGCTAAAGAGTTTGACTTTTTGGACAAACGGAGCTTGGGGGTGCCCTGTTGCCTCTAGGTCAGTACCTGGAGTATGACTTGGGTTGGTAGTGATGACGGGCGGTGTTGGGACCTAAGAAGAGCTTAGGGGGTAATAGAATGGGGTGTCTACCGAGACGCTCAACGGGTGAGTTTGGAACAAATGATAACCACACCGCAGGATGCCTTTTGAAAGAGGTCGATTTTACGGACCTAAGGAAACGAGGATGAATAATTCATAGGGTCGAGGTCGATTCTGAGGACCTAAGGAAACCAGGATGACCAATTCTGTGGGCTTATGTAGAGATTACCAATTTTGCGGGCCGAAGCCAATTCTGCCGGCTTAGGTTGAGATGACCAATTCTTTGGGTCAAAGCAAATTCTGCGGGATTATGTTGAGATGACCAATTTTGCGTGTCGAAGCCAATTTTGGGGGCTTAAGTGGAGATGAACAATTCTGCGAGTTGAAGCCAATTCCGCGGGCTTAAATGGAGATGACCAATTCTGCGGGTTGAAGCCAATTCTGTGGGCTTAAATGGGGATGGCCAATTCTACGGGTCGAATCCAAATCTGCAGGCTTATGTAGAGGTGACCAATTCTGCGGTTCGAAGCCAATTCTGAGGGATTAAATGGAGATGATCAATTCTATGGGTTTATGTAGAGGTGACCAATTCTGTGGGTTGAAGCCAATTATGCGGGTTTAAATGGAGATGACCAATTCTGCGGGTCGAATTTGTGGGCTTAAATGGAGATGTTCTCGGGGAACTCTGTCAGGGAAATTACCTTGTGTTGCTAGTAAAATATTTGTGATTTTGGAGATCTTATGGAGGAAAGGAAAATTTGATGTTGTAAACTCCACTGGGGAAGTGATTAGGTGGTCCAGGTATTAGACGTATTGCTCGGGGACAATTGAGACCTTTGCGGTATAGGAGGCGACCCTTAGAGATCCTCGGGGACGTCACCGGGAGAAGATTCACTTGCTTTTGAGAGTTTTGTTTGGGAAAAAGGGGTCCCGCTTGAGGGAGTGCGAAATTTCCTTAGTGAAAATGTTATAAATCTTTCCTGGGATTTTTAGGAATTTTCTGAGGATTTTTCAGGGTTTACTGATTTTTTGGGGAATTTTTATACAAAATTTTAAGGAGGGTGCCGGTCGGTAAGGTGTAGAGGATGCAATTCGGTAGTGGCACGATTTTTTGGACTACCTCGGGAAGGTAAAGGGGCATTTCCAATCGGTAGATGGGGGGTCATTGCCGATTGGCCTGACCCTTAGCATCCTATATAAAGGGGGCGAATTCCCTTCATTTTTCGCAGCTTCTTGCCTTCTCTCTTTCTGCGATTTTCCTCTGCGAATCGTTCTAGTATTTCATAATCTAAAAAATGGCCGCTTTGTGAGCACTGCTGTACACAGGGAGTGGTTGACTGTTGATGACTGGGCGAACGTGGAATGGTGGGCCAGGGCGCCTCTTGCTTTGGGGAGCGAGAACTCCTTTGACGCGTTTGAGCCGGTTGCGAATGAGCGTACCTTACTGCGGGAGCCGTCGCGTCATCGCTCTTCGAGGGTGGTGAACCCTGGCAGTTATGTAAGTACAAATGACCTTTGTCATTCCTTTTTTGTGTTTTCCTCTTTTCTTGGATTTTGACAAGGATTTTTCTTTTTAACAGTCCAATGTCTCTTTGAAGAACATGCATGCACGCGGGACGATGGGGCTTAAGGATGTCTGGGAGCATCTTCCACCTGTGGTGCATTGGGTGGTATCATCAGCGGGTTTTGGGAGGTCGGTGTCTGCGCGAAATGAGACGCCTCGTTCGACAATGGTCTTTTTCACTCTGGGGTGAGATGGTGGGATAGTACTGTAATACCCCGTATTTTTATGGATTTTTATTATGAGGTTAATTAAATGGAATTACTTTTAATTATGGGATCTATTAAATTAATTTGGGATAATTCATTGGAAAATTATTTCAGATTTAAAAGCTAGCGGGACGAGAGTTAGTATTTTGTTATTATTATGTTGTTGAATATTACTGAGTAATTATAGCAATATGTGATCATTGATTTTATTAAAATTGTCGTCAGTTGAAAATACGACAATTTCGAAAATTTAGTTGGGATGTGCGTGTCAATCGCGTCAAGACCCAATTTAGTGTATTTAAAAGTATAATATTTTTATCAATCGTATGGTCACTTCGAGTGCGCCAACGTGTCCGGAGGGGTCGAGATAGTTAGAAAACACTAGTTGGGGGCTTAGTTTGTGTCCCGGAGCATTTTTAGGCCAAACCGGCAACCCAGAAGGGTATTTTGGTAATTTTAAAAATTGAGTAGTTAAGACCCACGAATTTTAATGGTTATTTATTAATAATTAGTGAGGCCACTAACGCCATTATCATCCAAAAGCAATATAAGTGGGCTACGAGAGTTAGAGAAGAGTTACCATAGGGTTCCAAACCAAAACCAACCACCACCACCATTTTTGGAAGGAATTGTGACCGAAAAAGAAGAGAGAATCAACCCTTAGGCAGTAACAACGAATAAGAAGAGCAAACTTAAGGCAAGTGATTTGGTTTCATTACTTACATTGAATATTTCCTCCATGTTTAGTGTAGAAATTAACTTATGACTTGGAAGATTGATGAAAACCCAATGGAATTGTTAGGGATTGCATGTAGAATTGTTCTGGACGAATTTAGTATTCAAAATATAGCATTTGATGATGTAAAAATGAATTTTAAAAGGAGTTTTTATGTTCAACTAAATTCTGGGATCCTGTTGTTAGAGTTTGTGGAAAAATTTGGGGATTTATGGATTTTACTCGTTGATTTGAAGAAATTGACCTAAAAAGTTTGTTAGGAAGTGATCTACGGTTGTTTAGAATAATTTAGGAACCTTAAAATCTAATTAGTATGATTTTGGAGAAGAGAGTAGTTGAGAAAAATGAAGTGGGTGAATTCTGGACATTCTTAGAATTTTCGTTAGAAGACCAACCCAGGTCGTTCGAACGACCTCGTTCGAACGAGCTTCTAACGAGATTCTAGTAGCCCTTCTAACGAGTTGATGGTTCGTTCGAAGACTTTCGTTCAAATGACACTCGTTCGAACGAGATTTCAGTGCCTTCTAATGGGATTTCAGAATGGCTTTTTAAGTCTAATTTTCATTTCAGACTTCACGTAGGTGTACCTATATGAGTGTTAGCCTTTCCTTTGTTGAATTTTTAATGATTCCAAACCTAGGGAATTAATGTTGGAAACTTGTGAACATCTTTAGACTCGAGGAAGACCGGTAGGTATGTTTGTGAGACCGGAGTATAAATATGATTAAATTTTGGGGAAATTATATATAAAACATGAAAACCTTTACGAGTTAGGTTGTAAACACTTGAAATTACGACGAGATTTGTGTCGGCGATCTATATTATATATTATCCAGAAACTTCAGAATGTACAAACTTCGACAATGGTATAAGGATGTAGGATATACCTCTATTTAATACTATAAGATATATAAGATGTGTGAATGCTTAGTATATGGATGTATATGTGTATAACATACCTACCATACTTGCTATCACGGGAGGTCGGCTTTCGATCATGGCCATCTAATCTTTGTGTGCCTATGGGGGGATTTAGATTATTACCTTAAGGACATAGGTCAGAGAATGACTTATTGGTGAGTTAATAAGTCAGCTGACCATGGGAGAATAGGTATGTGCGTGAACCATGGGTATGTGAACTATGTTCGCCTCCATTATGTGTTATTGTTGCTTATTGAAACGGTTCTTGAGCTATTCGAAACACGTGGTCCTTATGTACGGGATGTACCGAGATCCGATAGCAGAGTATGTGTGCACCGCAGCTTAGCCTAGGGGTGCCCTTATTGGATATTTATGATGAGATTAATATACTGGTAATTGAAATGGACTTTTAATAAAGTATGAATCTGAATACTTGGAACATTGTTAGTAGAGTTAAAAATGTGTAAATCGCATAATAAATATTATAAGTAAATCTAAAAAATAAAATGGGAGACTCACAATTTAGTTGGAAATGTCTGGCATTAACCCTTATATTATTAAGTAAGGCCAGGTTGTGGATTGGACTAGTTAGCTAGTGGTATAAATAGAACGGGTACGGGTACGTTAGGAGTGCACAATTAGATAAGGGGTGAGGAACTCATGTGAGTGCACGCACTATCATGTATTTTATATTCAATGTTTAATGTTATTAAACACTTGCTATATTTTAAAGTGTTTTCACAATTGGGCTCTGACCAGTTTTCTTTCAAATCTATTTTCATGTAAAAACCTTCTAGGTGCCCAGCCACATGGACGCCAAGCTTAGGAGTTTCATTCCAGTGACGTGCTATAGCTGCTGTGGAGGTTACAGAACCTCGATAGTGGACGCCTCCACTTTCTACTTTGACTCCATTTCAGATTTATTCATCTGTAGGGCAAGTCGCCCCTTTTTTTAGAGACAACTTAAATGCTTAGTTTTAATTCAATTTTAGATTCAATCAATTGGTGATTTAGACTTTGTATTTGTTTTATCCAGTATTCAGATTATTTCGAGGAGTGTTCCTCCAGATTCATTTATTCCATTATTATTTTATTGTGACTGTGATGTGGTTGTGGTATCATTATTTCATAATTTAAATTGGTTGTATGTTAATCTTATTTATTTAAAATTGATAACTCACTTTTTAAATATTAGATGGCTAGTAATGGTTTACAAATGTTTTCGACAGTGATGCTACGAACTGAACCAACTTAACATTTTGTATTAATTTGAATAAAGGAGTAGCTACCCGGTATTTAATTAGACGGGGTGTCACAGATGGTATCAGATTATCAGGTTCTAGTGTCTTTTAGGATCTTTGCGGCTTATTATGCTTCCAAGCATAGCTTTCTTTGATATAGAGCCCTATGTTTAGGATTGTTGATTTCTTTGGTGAGATTTTGTTCTCCTGTTATGTTATATACGATAGTGAATCTTATTTACATTAGGGTGTGTTCGGGTACCGAACAATGTAGTACGTCAGGCGAAGACTATTGGGCGGACAGCAGGAGGAAAAGATTAGTTGAGGTTATTTTAACTTATTAAAGAAGGATGACCATAGTCGAAGTCACCCATATTATGGAATGGTAGTCCAGGACAGTATAGACGGCTAAGGCGCGATTTGTGACTTGCAGGTATAACTATAGAAGGAGTGGGGTCAAATGAGAGAACCAGTAGTGGAAATACTCAAAATACAGAGATGACATGTGCTAGACAAACTAATAATATATTCAAAGGCTTGGACATATGTTGGGGTATAGCCAATCGGGAGTGAAAATCTGGGGTAAATTTTTCTTGGCTCGTAAGAATGGAATTTCAACGATGAGAGGCAATCAACACACTAAGAAGTGGAATGTGACGTCGAGAGAAGGAGTACAAGTATGATTTGACCATAAGTTCTTTCACTAGATATTCAGGGTGAAAGGCGAATGTTGTTCTGAACTCACACAAGAGGGTCGGACAGAGGTCACTTTGTGAAAAGAAATTTAATTATTTAGAGAACCTTACACCGGGTGAAGTAGGTGAAAAGGAGAAGAGGATATTAAGGGATAAACTACATACAAAAAGAATTGTTAACTCTTCTTGGGAATTCTTCTTGGACGGACAAATCAAATGGTAATAATGTCGCGTAGTGTTAATTTGGAAGTAAACGTTTCCTTGGGTGGGGGATATGCAACAATCGAGGATCTTTATAGAGAAAGAATGGGAAAATGGTGTTGGAGAAGCACCACAAGGGGAATACTCAATGGGGAACCCGTAAAAATGATTCGAATAGCTGAATTATTACCGAGAGATGGTGATTTCAGTAAGAGGTGTGGAAACTAGTAGCGTGTTCCTTAGGTTCGTTAAGCAAAGGTAACAATGGAGGTAGTCAACATAGACGAGACTACCAACCTCCGAGAGAAGGATCGCCTTAACATGGTCAGTGTGACCGAAGATAAGTGGAGTATGTGCATAGGTATTTTGTGGGAAGTGAAACTCGTGCATTATAAATGTTTTCCGATGCAAGTGTAAGGATAAAGGTATTGTGCCTGGCAAGGGCATCAATTATTGAAATATTCGGTTTGGTACGGATAGGTGTGTTAAGTCCAGGAACCATTTGAACAGTCATGATGATTGCCAGGATAAAAGTATGAGTTATATCCTCAGATGATATTGCATGTTGGTTGTGGCATGAACGAGTTGCTACATTTGTTATTATGGTTATTTTTGCTTGAGAGTCAAGTTTAGTGAGTATCGACAATTTTTTTTATTATTTATGTGAATATTTTCCCAGATAGTCTGGGGTTATCTTTATTGTCATCCACGGAGGATGAATGGTTATATTGATAGTGGTATATACTATATTAGAACTACTCGTTTTAATGTTGCTATATACGAGTAAGATATTATCCTAATTATGGTTTTATAATATGCTCATACCGATAGTGTGCTGGTATTGCAAGTTTATCAGGGTTACTACCTTGGGGTAGAATATTTTCATCTAGCAAGGCCCCATCTGTGAGAGGGACGTATATATATATATATATATATATATATATATATTGTTGTGATTTCAAAAAGTATAATGGTCTCGGATATTTAATCCCAGTTTGCGTAGGGATTTACTTGGTATGATTCGTATGTGATTGGTTTACTAGTTAGTGAAAAAAATTTAGCTGGTTATTATAATTAACGCTCAGGATGTAGTAATAAGAAGAGTGAATTGTTTTATCACACTTTAGAGAGTTTGGAGTTTATGCTCATAGTTGTGTGTCTAGGGACGGGATTTTGGGAGCCCCGATTATATTTGCATGTTGTATATGGAATGTGATTACCATCAATGTCAAAAGAAAATGTCTTTCAAAAAGAGTTACTTGTTTAAGTGTAATTGAGGAAGGAGATGTAACTTTGTTGTTACGAGACGATAATATAGGGGTACATGTTATGGACTGAGGGCTTAACGGATCCCGATGACTGACAATGTTAGGTAGTAGTGTATCGAGGGAGTTCCTTATTTGGATTTCGCTTTGCGAGACATCCCACGCATGAAACTTAGTGTAAGGTTGGTAGTAGGGAGATGTTTGACCCTTCGTCCATAAATTGGATACCTAGATCATTATGTAGGAAAGTAGTCATAACGGGAAGTTAACAAGGTAAATTACGATGTAAGGCCAGTAGAGCCAGTTGTTAGTAAAGAAGTACTGATAATGTTGGTTTTGTTACGACGGGTTGAAGGATGCATTGAGGTTAAGGAGGATTTAGGAGTTCCAATTTAGAGGTGATTGGCAATGCCCAAGTGGTATAACCACGTTGAAAATGCAGTGGCAATAAAGAGTTTGGAATACGTATGAAGTGTAGATAATGTTTAAAATCATATGAGTGGGTTATAAGGGGTGTAAACATCTTGGTTTGCTAATGTTATAATCTCTGAAAGAAGCGATATAGATGGGTTTAAACGTCACAAGTGAAGATGTTAATGAATGTCATGTGCAACCAGTGTAGCAAGTCCGAATTTGGTGAAAAGGCAGTGGAAAGCCATTTAATAAGGGGTATCTCTTGAGAAGGAAAATATTTAAATATTATGGATAATTTGGAGTAGAGTTCTGACCAATAGAATGTTGAGGGTGACTCAAGAGTAAATAGATTGAGGATGTCAATAGGGTACAAAGGGTCCATATGTGCACAACGTGGTGAAAATTGCAAGGGTCGAAACTTTTGGTATACGTCGAGAGGAGAACATTAAGTATCACTTGACGGGAATTATTATAAATCAAAGTCGACATTTAAAAAGGATATAGTAAGTAGTAGATCGGTTGGGGTAAGATGATCAACCAGATAATTTTGTATCAAGCTGAGGAATCTAGGGATGGAAAAGTCAAGTTAGTAAATTTCCTTAAGGGCTTGCCAACTTATAGATAAGTATCGAGTTCCTTCGAATATGTGGGACAAGTTGTCCAGAAGGAGAGAAATTGTTATATATTTGGGTGATTTACACTATGAGATAGTGGACACGCCGGTAAGTGGTCCTACGTAGTATTATTCAATACTAAGAGAAGATCCCTGAAATCCACCTTCAACGTGAGGTAATAAGAAGTTGTGGGATTACGTTTCATTCGGAGAAGGTTGTATCACCTATAGCCCGAGGTGTAGGCGCATGGTGATTGACGACTGGTGGATTGTATGAAAGAAATTTTGGATTCATTGTGATCTTTTCATCTCCAAATCGGGTATAACTAGTAAGTGAGGTATATTGTGGTAATGGGGAGAAGATATTAACTAATGGTAGAGTTGGGGGAAAAGCACCCGTATCTATTTATAGTGGACTAGGTGCTTACAAATGTTTTGTGTAACACCAACCGGCTGAAGTGGTTTTCCCTTGTGTAAAGGTCACAACGCCGGGAACATAGATTCAACGAATGGGCGAACGTAGTCAGATGTTTTATTGATTTCTTCCAGAGTAGGAGCTTGGTGTTTTGATAAACACGAGAGTTAATGCATAGTGAGTTGCGGACTCACAATAATATTAAGATAATGCGGTCATTGATGTATAGGCTATATTTTTTTTTATTATTCGAATGTTTTTTAGTAAGAGCACAACATGAAGGGCATTCATTGAAGTGTAACCCTATAACTGATAAAGTATCAAGTATGTTAAACAAGATTGTTGTGAAGCGAGGGCTTTAGTGATTGGGCCTTTCTTGATAATTTTGTTTTGAGTACTGGAGGATACCTACAATTTTTCCAGGTATGCCTTACTTTTTAGATTTGGGGACGAAATTCCTATATTAGGGGAGGAGTAAGTAATACCCCGTATGTTTATGGATTTTAATTATGAGGTTAATTAAATGGAATTACTTTGAATTATGTGATCTATTAAATTAATTTGGGATAATTAATTGGAAAATTAATTCGAATTTAAATTATAGCGGTACGAGAGTTATTATTTGGTTATTATTATGTTATTGAATATTACTGAGTGATTATAGTAATATGTGATCATTGATTTTATTAAAATTGTCGTGCGTTGAAAATACGACAGTTTCAGTAATTTAGTTGGGACGCGTGTCAGTCGCGTCAGGACCCAATTTAACGGATTTAAAATTATTATATTTTTATCAACCATATGGTCATTTTGAGTACGCCAATATGACCGAAAGGGTCGAGATAGTCAGAAAACACTAGCCGGGGGTTTAGTTTGGGTCCCGGGGCATTTTTAGACCAAACCGATAACCCAAAAGGGTATTTTGGTAATTTTAAAAATTGAGGAGTTAAGACCCACGAATTTTGATGGTAATTTATTAATAATTAGTGAGGCCAATAAGTCCATTATCATCCAAAAGTAATAGAAGTGGGCTACGGGAGTTAAAGAAGAGTTACCATAGGGTTCCAAACCAAAACCAACCACCACCACCATTTTTGGAAGGAATTGTGACCGGAAAAGAAGAGATAATCAACCCTTAGGCACTAACAACGAATAAGAAGAGCAAACTTAAGGCAAGTGATTTGGTTTCATTACTTACATTGAATATTTCCTCCATGTTTAGTATAGAAATTAACTTATGTCTTGAAAGATTGATGAAAACTCAATGGAATTGTTTGGGATTGCATGTAGAATTGTTATGGATGAATTTAGTATTAGCATTTGATGATGTAAAAATGAATTTTAAAAGGAGTTTTCATTTTCAACTAAATTATGGGTTTATATTGTTAGAGTTTGTGGAAAAATTTGGGGACTTATGGATTTTACTTGTTGACTTGAAGGAATTGACCTAAAAAATATGTTCGGAAGTGATCTTGGTTGGTTTAAAATAAATTAGGGACCTTAAAATCTGATTAGTATGAATTTAGGATGATGTTGCAGAAAATAAAAGTTGAGACAAACAAAGGGGTGAATTCTGGGCATTCTCGGAATTTTTGTTAGAAGACCAACCTAGGTCGTTCGAACGAACTCGTTCGAACGAGCTTCTAACTTGATTCCAGTAGCCCTTCTAACGAGTTGATGGTTCGTTCGAATACTTTCGTTCGAACGACACTCGTTTGAACGAGATTCCAGTGTCTTCTAACAAGATATCAGAATGGCTTTTTAAGTCTGATTTTCATTTACGACTTCACGTAGGTTTATCTATATGAGTGTTGGCCTTTCCTTTGTTGAATTTTTAATGATTCCAAACCTAGGGAATTAATGTTGGAAACTTGTGAACATCTTTAGACTCGAGGAAGATGTAATACCCCGTATTTCTGAATATCCCAAATAATTCTATTTAATTAGATTGGAGAATTAAATGAGAAAATTTTGGCTTAATTTAAATTACGTAAGAGTAGTAATCTAAAGTGTTTAATTTAAAAATTGTAATTATGAAATATTAATCGAGAGATAGATACCGGTTTATATTGCCTCATTTTATTTACTTAGTGCGAGTGGTAAATAGTTACTTAACGCGTGTAGACCGTGTTGGGGTGAGAACGAGTAATATTTTTTAAGTGACTCAAATGATAATTTAGAGGTCACCGATGAGTCCGGAAGGGTCAAATTAGTCAGAATAGTATACCCGGGGGTAATAGTTGAGTCCCGGGGTAATTTTGGACTAAACCGAGACCGTTCGGGGGCATTTTGGTCTTTTAACATAAGAGGGTATGGAGACCTACGAAATTGAGAGTTTTATATCAGCCGTATGATAGAGGAATTAGGGTTAGAACACCCATTACAACACCAATACCATTAGAGAGAAGAGAGGCACAACTTTCTAAGGCAAAAGGAAGAATTGGGAAGGATTCAAAGGGATTTTTACCATCAACTTGTTGGGGAAGAAGGATTGAAGGATGAAGATCATCAATCATCAACAACAACCACGAAATCAGACCCTACTGATCATAAGGCAAGTTGTTTATTGCAAAAATTATAAAGTTATAATACCCATGTGTAGGGTTTTTGAATAGTGTTGTTTAAATCATTATTTTGATTGGAGAAAGATGATATTTATGCATGTTGGGATAGGAATCGCATGTAGAATGATTTACCTTATGTAGAGGTTTAAGATTCAGATTAGACTTGATGATTTTTCGGATTTAAAATCTGGATTTTGAATGATAATATGGGAAGAACACCATAACTAGCGTTTCAAGAAATTCTGGATTTTAATTCATTATTTCTTTAAAGTAATTGGAGTTTTGATGTATTTGACACGTTAGAAACTGTCCTAGTATATGTGGATATATGTTAGGATCATTGGGTCAAAGTTTGGTGGACTATAATGGAGTTTGAAGGTTTGTTAATGGAGGAAAAATCTTAACGAAGAAGACAACTGCGTCTGTCCCTGTTCGATCGATCGATCGATCTCGAACTATCGATCGATCGACTATGTCGATCGATCGAACCCAGCCGTCGATCGATCGACGCAAGCTGTTTCCCAAAAATTTTGTGTTTAATTCTTCGTTGAGTTCGGGAATGAATGAGTATTCTAGGATTTACATTATACTTATATGGGAGTGAGAATAAGACCAGTAGGTATATTGTTGAGGTCCGATAAGGCCATTGGGTGTAGGGCTTGGACTACGGACCGAGGAGAATAATCCGATTTAGTAGAGTATCGGGGATTTCAGAAATTGAGTTACGGGGCGAAGTAAATTCAATTTAAGTAATAGACCAATAAGGTAAGAAATAACTACTGAAATTATATGTAAGGGGTAACTAGGACCCTTAGAGTTGTGTGAATACTCAAATAAATACGATTAATGAGATAAATCGTAAAGCGAATATTGTACGGTAGATATATGATATTAAAATATTACGTACGTATATGATTAATAGGTCGGGCGTGTACCTACTGAATTATGTGATCTTTTAGGTAGAGAGATTATACCTAAATTAATTATGTTAGGGTCGATGAGACATTCCTAACTAACATAAAGTTATTATATGTTTGTGGTCGATGAGAAATGCCGAACCAAACTTTGAACTGGTGTCGCGATGAGAGAGTCCTGAACCAGAATATGTGAATATATATATTTTTAAAAATAGTTGGGGTCGATGGATAATTCCGAACCAACTCTCACTTGGGGTCGATGAATCATTCCGAACCAAGAGATCTTTATTTGTGTATATAAATAATTGGGATCGATGTATCATTCCGAACCAATTATTACTTCGGGTCGATGAATCATTCCGAATCAAGAGTCCTTTACGTGTATAAAAAGGGAAAAATAGCAATGACTGATATTTAGTATATATTGTGTGTGAAATATATATACTTGATGATATCCTACTTCCGTGTGTTAGTAGATTGATACATATTATGTATTTAAAGATACATACTGAATTGGTAAGTTAAGTAGTGAAACTTAATTACGAAATGTACCTTTAGATAGAGCAAATCTATTTAGTAATTCAAGTAGTGAAACTTAATTACATAAGTGGGAAGTCAACAATTGTGAGAATTGTAGTAATTTTAGTAGTGAAACTAAATGGGAAGTCTTGAAAAATAACATAGATGAAATGCTACTTGAGAATTAATTAACATACGCGAGATGTTAGTTAAACGGTTGTACTGTATGGGCGGTACTGGAACTTGGGTATAGCTAAGTTCAGTTGACTACTTTGGTTTTAGTTAGCTTGGGAGGTATGGCTAGATAAACTAAGTGTAGAACGTTAGGTGTGCACAAAAGATGAGGGGTGAGTAACTCAAGAGAGTGTACGAGAACCTAACATGTGTAATCAATAACCGCATTTTATATTGTGATAAACGCTCGCTAAATATTTTCAAAATGTTTTGAGTACTAACTCTTGCTATAAAATATTTTCAAAACCTTTTAGGTGTCTAGCCACAGGGATGCCATGTATGATGATTCCATTCCAGAGACTCGGAGCTGTAGCACAGTGGATGCTTACAGGATTTTGACTAGACGATATCTCTCATTCATATCTAGTACAGGATCTCACACTCTTCTATGCATGGACTTGTGGTCCGGTATTAGTCTCATATGTTAGTTTCAGACTAGTGGTTATTCTATTTTTGTTTGGGATTTTTAGCCGATGGTTTATTCGGTAATACTTTTGTTCTGTTGTACTTTTACTTTGTTGTTTGAATTATAGTACATGATTGTTTGTACTTTGTTCCACATGGTTGATTTATCTGTTTTAAGAAAGATAAAATTTGGCACCGGTCTAAGTTTACTTAGGGGATTAGTAATTAAAAAGTTTTCGACAGTGATGCTAAGAATGAACCATTTGAGAAACCTATTTTAATTTAATCAAGGCCTGATCACCCAATGTTTAATTAGGCGGGGTGTCACAGATGGTATCAGAGCATCAGGTTCTAGTGTCCATAGGATCTGTACGGCTTACTACGTTTTCAGCGTATCGTTTGATTGATATAGAGCCCTACCTTAGGATTATTGTACTCCTCTACGTACGTAGTTTACGTTCTCCTGCTATATAGTAAATATAGTGTTATATATACGAGTTCGATTGGGCATGATACGTCGAACATGGCGATAGAACTAGCATTGGCGTTGGGAGGACTGCAGGAGGGAGAAGCTCAGCATGAAGCTTGAAGTGTTCAAATATGGTAATCATAGGAGAGATGACCGTTGTCGAGGTCACTCCTAGCGTGTAATGGAAGTAAATGCTGCAAGGTTTGTTGAGGCATAGCAGGCATTTTTCAAGTGTCGCGACGGCAAGAGGGATTCTAGTCTAGATCGCCCAATGCAGTGATAGTGGGAGTAGGTCTGAAGAAAAAAAGTTGATGAGAACGAGCCTTAAAAATGTGATAAAACGGTGACTGTACATGTTAACCAATGGAAGTAGTATGTCCAGTGGTTTTGGTGTTTAGGATAGAGTAGAAATACTCATAAGTGAAAGTTTGAGTAAATTTTTAGAGGCAACGTGGCGGAGATACCAGTCACTACATTCGGACCGAGGGTCCGTATACAAATAGAGGAAGCTTACAAATAGTTTAATCGCAAAGTTCTCCAATGATGATTCAGAAGCGAAGTGAATGGGAATATCTGAACCCCTCACGTGAAAGCCTGGTAGAGGCCAATCGTTTGAGAGAAATTTACGCTTTTAAGTGAACTTGTACCGATGAGATAAGTATAAAGGAAAAAGAGCCCTTGAGAGAATGGACTCTCGATTTATAATTCACAATTTTGGTAAAACTCTTCTTGGACGACTTATGTTTATGAAGACAATATGGTACTTCCGATAACGTTGAAGTAAATTCTCCTAGGTGGGCGGAGCTAAGGGAGTTTAAGGATTTAGTCAAAGAGTAAGACTGAATGTAAAGGGGCTGGTGCAAGCCATGGGTGAAAACCCACTAGGGGATTAAATGATTATATTCTAAGTTAGGGTTGTTAAGTCTCATAGTGCGTTCCTCTTGGTCAGCAGAACAAAGGGAACCAGGATAATAGTGTTCAGGATTGAGACTACCCAGTCCGAGAGGAGGGGTACCCAAACCGGTCAGTATGCCCGGAGTTAGGAATTTTTGAAAAGATGTCTAGTGTGGATTCTAGGGCCACACATTTTATTTTAGCTTGAAGACATTTGAAGAAATAGTAACTCCAATAAGTTTTTCATTCCGGAGAGGACAAGCGTGTTATGTCCGGAAACCATCTGAACCACCAGAGCGATGCATAAGGAAGTATAGGGGCTTTAGCCTCGAGTGAATGGAGTATATGACGATTCCTCACCTGAAAAAGGGTCGAGTTGTCATTATTCATCAATATGTGAGAGACTTCGGAGATTATGAACATCTCATAGTAATTGATTTCGGTGTGTGGGAATCTAAAAGATGTGAGTCAAGGTATGTAGTATGACCACTGAGCGGAGAGATCGAGCTCGCCGTTGTAATTAGTGGTAAAGACTTAGTGATAGTATAAGCGCGGTGCCACTTGACTCCTTTAGAAATATTGGAGTATGGTTGCTCATATTGTCGAGGAATCGAATTTGAGCATATCGACCATGTGTTGCTCCGATAATGCTCGGTAAGAATACATGGGGAGAAGTCCATTGTTTAAGTTCGGTTGCGAAAGGGAATACGACTGAATTTTTATGCACGTCAGGAGAAGAGACATTGTTAGATGCTAGGGCATCAGTGGAGCCGGTAGTGTTGTGGAAAAACACTGATAGGCTTACCTCACCACGAAGGGATAAGTGGGACTTTGTGGGAAAGGATTTGATTTTTGGTCTATAGGGTATTGAGAATACCCATAAGATTGTGGTCACGTCGTGTAGACTAGGCTAGAGTTGAAGAAAAGCATATTACGGGTGCGACATTTGCAATGTTTTTGCAAATGTACCCGAAGAAAAGGGTGTATGGGAGCCCTAATCAATAGGATTCCATAGACATCAGAGATAGAGGGATGCAGAAAATTATTTTGTAAACTGGTGGGGAAATTAGAAGACAAGTCGTATCGATGAAATGGGTTGAACGTTATGGGAGATAGATGATGATCCAAGATTATATGTGCTGAGAGATCCAGCACACCCTATAGGATGAAATACGGTGGGAAACCGTTCAAAGGTTATCTCTTGATATGGGAGACCCAACTGTGGTGAAGAAGTAGCGCAAGGTGCTACTTGACTGAGTGTTGTGAGTGACTTACGTGTTACTAAAATGTTGATTCTTATAAAGTAACCAACCCAAAAAGTGCACCAATTGCGAAGAGTGGACGGACTGTAAAGTATAATAAACCCGGAGAGAAAAGGGAATAGAGTACCACTTGAGGAAAGATGACGTAAGTGGGAAGCGATGTTGAGGAGAGACATAGTGAGATTGTCTCCAGATACACCTCTAGTTAATAGATAAGATAGACTCGAAATGAACAACCGGAACGTGGTAGTGAACCCACATTTCCAATGATGGAGTGAGGAGACAGACTTATAAATTATTGATGGGTTGTGAACATCATAATTAAGCCAACATTTCGTTGTGGGTAGCGAAATGGGGTGACCGGGATGGATTAGTATGTAGTTGAATACGGAGAGTGCACGGTGCCGCTCTACATGATTGTGAATCAGGATGAAATCCAAAAATTCCACCCTGTGAGAGATGGCCAGGAAGGAATAGAGATAAAGTTTTATTTTGAGTATGTTGTGTTACCTACGAATCAATGTTAGTGAGAAAGAATGATGATACGCCCTTATGATAGTGGAATTTTGGAGAAGCCCACTGATCAATTGATAGGTTGAATGTATGCCTATAAGAGCATATTTATAGGTAGAGTGAGTGCCTATATGGACTGTACATGAGGATTAGGTTCGTGGGTACCTATTACAAATAATACATGTACTTTGAGGTGTGGTTCGAGGAGACATTTCGAACTTTTAGTCCTTAACGCGTGATATGAGGACATTCTATTGGAGTGTGGCATTTTAAGGTATATGGAATGTGAAATATATGGCTCACAAATTGTCTACTCATGTACGAGGAGATATATATACATATATTGGTGCTCGAGATGTGATCCCGAGTCAAGTAATTAATAACTATTGGTGATCGAGGTGGAATTCCGAGCCAATGACCCCAAAAGTGTTATAGAAGGAGGTGATTATAAAATAAGTGTTGATAGTATATGTTATGTGTACAATATATGTATATACCTATTGATTTTTCTACTTATGTGCGATAGTAAGTGTGCTTAATCTCTGTATTGGGGTCGATGATGTTCCGGACCAATACATGAGGGATCGATTTGGGGTCGATGATTTTTCCGAACCAGATTGATGATAAATATTGGTATCGACGGAAGGTCTGAACTGACATGTGCATTACATTTACCTTGGGGTCGATGGATTCCTTGACCAATTTAAATGATAGTATTATTGGGGCCGATGATTTTTGCCGGACCAATTTTCCTTAAAGTATATATTGTATGTGAAATATATACCTTATAATATTCTACTTATGAGTGATAGTAGAAACTTAGATGTTATATAGAGATATACATCAAATGGGTAAATTAAGTAGGGATAAACTTAATTTCAAGAATTAACGTTGGATTGGAAAAATCTATGAGAAATTAAGTAGTGAGACTTAATTATGATATATGCGGCATGGGTAACGTGCGATAAGAATTTATAATGAAGCAAGGCATGTACTTGGGGCAATCGTTGGGATGTTATGATTTAGTATTGGGTATTAGAGGATGCAATTATACTTAAGGTCTTTATCCTTAATACCAGCCTTATCCTAATTTCGAGGACGAAATTCCTTTGCAAGGGGGGAAGTATGTAATACCCCGTATTTCTGAATATCCCAAATAATTCTATTTAATTAGATTGGAGAATTAAATAACAAAATTTCGGCTTAATTTAAATTACGTAAGACTAGTAATCTAAAGAGTTTTATTTAAAAATTGTAATTATGAAATATTAATCGAGAGATAGATATCGGTTTATATTGCCTCATTTTATTTACTTAGTGCGAGTGGTAAATAGTTACTTAACGCGTGTAGACCGTGTTGGGGTGAGAACGAGTAATATTTTTTAAGTGACTCAAATGATTATTTAGAGGTCACTGATGAGTCCGGAAGGGTCAAATTAGTCAGAATAGTATACCCGGGGGTACTAGTTGAGTCCCGGGGTAATTTTGGACTAAACCGAGACCGTTCGGGGCCTTTTGGTCTTTTAACATAAGAGGGTATGGAGACCTACGAAATTGAGAGTTTTATATCAGCCGTATGATAGAGGAATTAGGGTTAGAACACCCATGACAACACCAATACCATTAGAGAGAAGAGAGGCACAACTTTCTAAGGCAAAAGGAAGAATTGGGAAGGATTCAAAGGGATTTTTACCATCAACTTGTTGGGGAAGAAGGATTGAAGGATGAAGATCATCAATCATCAACAACAACTACGAAATCAGACCCTACTGATCATAAGTCAAGTTGTTTATTGCAAAAATTATAAAGTTATAATACCCATGTGTAGGGTTTTTGAATAGTGTTGTTTATATCATTATTTTGATTGGAGAAAGATGATATTTATACATGTTGGGATAGGAATCACATGTAGAATGATTTACCTTATGTAGAGGTTTAAGATTCAGATTAGACTTGAAGATTTTTTGGATTTAAAATCTGAATTTTGAATGATAATATGGGAAGAACACCATAACTAGCGTTTCAAGAAATTCTGGATTTTAATTCATTATTTCATTAAAGTAATTGGAGTTTTGATGTATTTGACACGTTAGAAACTGTCCTAGTATATGTGGAAATATGTTAGGATCATTGTGTCAAAGTTTGGGGGACTATAATGGAGTTTGAAGGTTTGTTAATGTAGGAAAAATCTTAACGAAGAAGACAACTGCGTCTGTCCCTGTTCGATCGATCGATCGATCTCGAACTATCGATCGATCGAACCCAGCCGTCGATCGATCGACGCAAGCTGTTTCCCGAAAATTTTGTGTTTAATTCTTCGTTGAGTTCGGGAATGAATGAGTATTCTAGGATTTACATTATACTTATATGGGAGTGAGAATAAGACCAGTAGGTATATTGTTGAGGTCCGATAAGGCCATTGGGTGTAGGGCTTGGATTACGGACCGAGGAGAATAATCCGATTTAGTAGAGTATCGGGGATTTCAGAAATTGAGTTACGGGGCGAAGTAAATTCAATTTAAGTAATAGACCAGTAGGGTAAGAAATAACTACTGAAATTATATGTAAGGGGTAACTAGGACCCTTAGAGTTGTGTGAATACTCAAATAAATACGATTAATGAGATAAATCGTAAAGCGAATATTATACGATAGATATATGAGATTAAAATATTACGTACGTATATGATTAATAGGTCGGGCGTGTACCTACTGAATTATGTGATCTTTTAGGTAGAGAGATTATACCTAAATTAATTATGTTAGGGTCGATGAGACATTCCGAACTAACATAAAGTTATTATATGTTTGGGGTCGATGAGAAATGCCGAACCAAACTTTGAACTGGTGTTGCGATGAGAGAGTCCCGAACCAGAATATGTGTATATATATATATTTTTAAATAGTTGGGGTCGATGGATAATTCCGAACCAACTCTCACTTGGGGTCGATGAATCATTCCGAACCAAGAAATCTTTATTTGTGTATATAAATAATTGGGGTCGATGTATCATTCCGAACCAATTCTTACTTGGGGTCAATGAATCATTCCGAACCAAGAGTCCTTTACGTGTATAAAAAGGGCAAAATAGCAATGACTGATATTTAGTATATATTGTGTGTGAAATATATATACTTGATGATATCCTACTTTCGTGTGTTAGTAGATTGATACATATTATGTATTTAAAGATACATATTGAATTGGTAAGTTAAGTAGTGAAACTTAATTACGAAATGCACCTTTAGATAAAGAAAATCTATTTAGTAATTCAAGTAGTGAAACTTAATTACATAAGTGGGAAGTCAACAATTGTGAGAATTGTAGTAATTTTAGTAGTGAAACTAAATGGGAAGTCTTGAAAAATAACATAGATGGAATGTTACTTGAGAATTAATTAACATACGCGAGATGTTAGTGAAACGGTTGTACTGTATGGGCAGTACTGGAACTTGGGTATAGATAAGTTCAGTTGACTACTTTGGTTTTAGTTAGCTTGGGAGGTATGGCTAGATAAACTAAGTGTAGAATGTTAGGTGTGCACAAAAGATGAGGGGTGAGAAAATCAAGAGAGAGTACGAGAACCTAACATGTGTAATCAATAATCGCATTTTATATTGTGATAAACGCTTGCTAAATATTTTCAAAATGTTTTGAGTACTAACTCTTGCTATAAAATATTTTCAAAACCTTTTAGGTGTCCATCCACGGGGATGCCATGTATGATGATTCCATTCCAGAGACTCGGAGCTGTAGCACAGTGGATGCTTACAGGATTTTGACTAGACGATATCACTCATTCAGATCTAGTACAGGATCTCACACTCTTCTATGCATGGACTTGTGGTACGGTATTAGTCTCAGATGTTAGTTTCAGACTAGTGGTTATTCTATTGTTGTTTGGGATTTTTAGCCGATGGTTTATTCGGTAATACTTTTGTTCTGTTATACTTTTACTTTGTTGTTTGAATTATAGTACATGATTGTTTGTACTTTGTTCCACATGGTTGATTTATCTATTTTAAGAAAGATAAAATTTGGCACCGGTCTAATTTTACTTAGGGGATTAGTAATTAAAAAGTTTTCGACAGTGATGCTAAGAATGAACCATTTGAGAAACCTGTTTTAATTTAATAAAGGCCTGATCACTCGATGTTTAATTAGGCGGGGTGTCACAGAAGACCGGTAGGTATGTTCATGATACTGGAGTATAACTAGGATTAAATTTTGGAGAAATTATATATAAAACATGGTAACCTTTACGAGTTAGGTTGTAAACACTTGAAATTATGACGAGAGATGTGTCGGCGGTCTATATTATATATTATCTAGAAACTTAAAAGCATACAAACTTGGACAATGGTATAAGGATGTAGTATATACCTCTATTTAATACTATAAGATATCTAAGATGTGTGAATGCTTAGTATATGGATGTATATGTGTATAACATACCTACCATACTTGCTATCAAGGGATGTCGGCTTTCGATCAGGGCCATCTAATCTTTGTGTGCCTACGGGGGGGGGGGGGGGGGGGGGGATTTAGATTGATTCCTCAAGGACATAGGTCAGAGAATAACTTATTGGTGAGTTAATAAGTCATCTGACCATGGGAGCGTAGGTATGTGCGTGACCCATGAGTATGTGAACTATGTTGGCCTCCATTATGTGTTATTGTTGCTTATTGAAACGGTTCCTGAGCGATTCGGAACACGTGGTCCTTATGTATGGGATGTATCGGGATCCGATAGCAGAGTATGTGTGCACCACAGCTTAGCCTAGGGGTGCCCTTATTGTATATTTATGATGAGATTAATATACTGGTAATTGAAATAGACTTTTAGTAAAGTATGAATGTGAATACTTGTAACATTGTTAGTAGAGTTAAAAATGTGTAAATCGATTAATAACTATTATAAGTAAATATGAGAAATAAAATGGGAGACTCACAGTTTAGTTGGAAATGTCAAGCATTAACCCTTATATTATGAAGTAAGGTCAAGTTGTGGATTGGACTAGTTAGATCGTGGTATAACTAGAATGGGTACGGGTATGTTATGAGTGCACAATTAGATAAGGGGTGAGGAACTCATGAGATTGCACGCACTATCATGTATTTTATATTCACTGTTTAATGTTATTAAACACTTGCTATATTTTAAACTGTGTTCACAATCGAGCTCTGACCCGTTTTCTTTCAAATCTATTTTCTTGTAAAACCCTTCTAGGTGCCTAGCCACAGGGATGCCAAGCTTAGGAGTTCCATTCCAGTGACGTGCTGTAGCTACTGTGGAAGTTACAGGACCTCGATAGTAGACGCCTCCACTTTCTACTTTGACTCTATTTCAGATTTATTCATCTGTACGGCATGTGGCCCCCTTTTTTAGAGATAACTTAAATACTCTGTTTTAATTCAGTTTTGGATTTAATCAATTGGTGATTCAGACTTTGTATTTGTTTTATCCAGTATTTAGATTATTCCAAGGAGTGTTCCTCCAGATTCATTTATTCCATTATTATTTATTATGGCTGTGATGTGGTTGTGGTATCATTATTTCATAATTTAAATTGGTTATATGTTAATCTAATTTATTTATAATTGACAACTTACTTTTTAAATATTAGGTGGCTTGTAATGGTTTACAAACGTTTTCCACAGTGATGCAACGAATTGAACCAACTTGACATTTCGTATTAATTTGAATAAAGGAGTAGCTACCCGGTATTTAATTAGACGGGGTGTCACAACTACCCACACCTTCCATTTTGTCTTCCGGGAGATGATTGTGACCCCCATAGATGTGCAGCAATTCCTGGGGATGGATTGCGATGGGGTGCAAATAGAGGTGGATCTCTCCCTGCGGGGGAGACCGGAGGCGGTGCGGGCGGTTCTCGGTGACGTGGGGAGGATAGTACTTGGGGATTCCATTCGGTTGTCCCTATTGAAGGATGTTTTATTGGGTAGGGTGGTTGACGTGGAGGAAGGGATGTAGGTGAGGCAGATGGCCCGTTGTTTATCTTGCTAGCATTGGGGGGCTTTATGGAGGTGTCGAGCGGCGACGTCGTCCACTTATGGTTTTTTCCGTACTTGTGGATGTTTTCGAACATCCCTTTTTATGATTGGGGGAGTCTGACTTTGGCAACCCTCTATTTTTCTCTGGATGCATTCAGTAGGTGATGCCTACAGACTTTTACTGGAGCTGTGTATCTTCTTGAGGTATATTTTTTATTTGCACATTTTCCTTGCATGCATTCCCACATTCCTTATGCGTCTTATTTTTTATTGCAACTTTTTCTCTTTGGCAGATGTGGGTCTATGAGGTGATTGGGTGTAATAACTAGCTAATCGTTCTGAAGGATGCGACTATTGGGGACTTCTGTCAGTTATATCGATGGAGCAAGGCCAATCGCAAGTCGAGGGGATCTCTTTATCTGGAGGCGGTGCGTCAGTTCTTCAATAGCCTGACCAGTGAGAGGGTAAGACTTTTTCTTCTTTAGTTCTATTATTTTTGTGCTCTGATTCTACATTGGCTTATACTTGGTTGGGATTTTCAGGTGACCTTTTACCCTTGGGGGATTACTATTCAGGACACGGGGTTGACTCGGGTGAACACATACCTGTGGCGCTTACTTGCGCATGAGTTTGGCCACTCTTGGTATCTCGGGGAGAGGGTGGTTCGACAGATCGCTGAGGAGGAGGTGGTGGTGCCACATGCGCAACCTCCTATGTCTATGAGGCGGGAGCGGCTTCTTCCAGAGGATGCGAGGATCGCGATGATGATCGACGAGTTCTACCTGTTGTACACTTATACGTCTGCGCCGTATGATTTCTTGAACTTTGTGATGAGCTGGATGATGGAGCCCATCATATATGATGCCTTTCCTTTCCCTCATGTTGTTTTGAGTCAGTCAGTAGGGTCCTCCCACAACGGTGGTGGTCCGTTGATGTTTACGACGACGGAGACTTAGGAGGTTACCTTTGTGCGGTTGCATACCCCTTCGTACAACATTTGACGGGCTGATGGAGGGATGGTGCCTATGTTGCATCATCCTCATGAGATGGATCCAGAGGATTTAGGCTTGACAGAGGAGGTCCTTCATCCTGAGGTATACCTTTTTGTTCCTTTTTTTTTCTTTTTGATTTCTTTTCTGTTGCAGCAAGTCCGGGTGTCGACCGCTTAGCTGAGGGATATCAGAGATTTGATATCTTCGGGGACTGACCATATTCGGGATGCAGTCTCGATTACTTCTTTCTTGGTGTTGTCTTCTTTGTCTGGGGAAGAGTCTGGCTCGGGTAGCGGTGGTGCGTCGTCTTGTCGCAAGGGGAAGAGAGCTCCTCGCAGGGGTGAAGTTTAGGTCAGAGCGAGAGAAAGAGAGAGAAAGTATGGGTTCAGACTGTGTCCCGTTGTTTTTTCTTTTCTTTTTTTCTTGCAAAATTTTATGTAACAAAGAAAGACATATATATGCAAGGCAATGTTTTTTTTATTATCTGTTGTTAATGATGGACGAATACGTGCACATGTGATTTTTACTTTGCTACTGAGACCGTAAAAAGAGATATTTTTGGGATTTTGAAGGAAAGTTTTAAAGGTGAGATATTATACGAGGGTTTTTTGAAATTATGTTGAGAAAATCAATTTATTTTTAATGAGTTTATGATTTTGACAAAAGAGGAGAAAGGAAAATTTCCAAAAATAGGGGGTTACCGATCGGCAAGCCCCTTATCCTCACTATCGGCAATCAAGTCCAGTCCCATCAATTCAAAGTCTTGATGGGTATCCCCTTCAGCCTTTTATACTTTGTGTTACCGAATTCTCTCTGATTTTTGTAGGGGTTATGTCTTTTGTGAGGGTTTGTAAGTATAAAAAGGGGTAAGGGTGGAGTATTTACCTCACACCTTCACACTTTTACGTTTACACATTCTCACTTGCTTAATATTTCTTAATCTTGAAAGATGGCTCTCCCTGGTAGCATTGAGTTTGCTAAATACCTCGAAGCCCTGGAAGCAATGTGATCTTATAATGTTGACTACGATGCTTTCAACAGCGTTGAGTATCTTTGTGGCGCAATCAGCCCATTGAGTGGTACATGCTGTTGGTGGTGGTATAATTTTGGTACACCGAAGACCATGTATTCCCCTTTGGGTTGAATGAGGTTTGTACTACCGAAAAAAAAGTTTTCTACCATGATGGGGATAACTTTTCCTGTGTTTTCCCGTTCTCCCAAGGATTTGTTCACCGGGCTTCTTAGCATTTCGCCTTCAGCGGCTAGATCACTGGTTGCTGGAGGAATGATCTCCCTTTTGGCGGTGTTACAATCCGTACATTTTCAGGAGGTTGGCAATGCTGGATATGCCGAAGCCGTTGTTCTGGGCTTGGTTTCAAAATTTTTGCTAATGAGTGGGAACTGTCGGTGGATCCACAACTTGCAACCATTACTTCATGTGGCGGTGATATTAGCAAAGACTTTAAACATCCTAGATGCCTGTAGAGAAGGTCATTTTGACTTTCTGAGTGGTAGCCCCGTGATGCTGTTCATGTGGTTTTTTGAAAGACTCCTCCTGGTGACTACTCTAGAATCTCCTTTGTCGGCTATACCCAACTACTTTTCACATCATTTCATCAGCGTTGGCTTGGATATTGAGAGATGGGAGAATTGGTTTGTGGAGCATGGGACTCTAAATTTGTATTGGTTAGTGCCTTGGTGGGGACAACTGCTGCCTATTCTGGAGCTGGGAGAATACCTCGATGTTCGATAGGCTGGTCTCAGATAGACCTCTTTCTATTTCTCTTTGTCGCTTCTGCGCCAATTTGGCTGGGAGCAGGTTGTGCAACCTCAAACACTAGATTTCTTTCCGGTAGAAGATTTGACTGAGCGTTTGTGCATACGGCTTGGCTTTTCGTGGGAGAGTCGACGTTCGTCGACCCGTCCCTCTCAGTCTGTTAGGAGAGTTTGACATGTCCTTGGGGATTATATGACGTGGTTGTTGAGGAGAGTAGTCAGCAAGATGTTGGCAGTGGAGACTGGACAAAGGAGGATTGTCTTATCTGATACCATGGAAGGAGGGTTTGTGTTTTTTTCGAAGCTGGTTTGAGCTTATCGGTCCAGGGAGCGTCTATGATACTCTATTCAGGCAGGGGAAACTTGAGGACCCCAGGATGTAGATGATGATGACGGAGCAGGCTCCTCTGGTAGTTATGGATAGGACTCTTGGAGAGTTTATTTTGTAATGGAAAATGAGTGTGCATATTTTATTTGGCTTTGAAGGTAGAGGGAGGGAATTATCTATTCCTTTTCTTATGTAACTGTACCATAATTTCCTATTAGTGAAATAAACAAGTTTTTGATCACCCAGTTGTTCCTTTTGATGATTTTTGTATTTTTTTGAATTACCTATATCGATCACTAAGTCATACATAATCCTTTTGTTCAATTATATGTTAGAATGAACTGTCGTTCTCGGAGATAAGAAAAGAATAGTTTTTTTGTGAAAAATTAAGGTTCATGCTCATGTAAAATGTGTGAGCTGCCTACATTCCTCTGGGGTTTTGAAATGTTTTTAATTTTCTTAAAAATGGTTTTTGTAGAGGATTAGGCCCACATAGTTCTAGGTATAGGGAAATATATATATATATATATATATATATATATATATATATATATATATATATATATATATGGGAATAGAAGGGAGACGAGAAGAGTCGTAGCGCACCGAGATTTCGGAACAGGGTTAGAATTTCATGAGACGGTCCAGGTTGACTGGACAAGCCATATCTTCTCGATCTAGGTTGGTGAGCATGGTGTCACCGCCGGAAAAGATCTTCTTGATGTTGTATGGGCCGCTCCAATTGGTCTTGAATTTCCCTCTGAGGTCCTAGATGGGTTCTATTATTTCTTTGAGGGCTAAGTTACCCTCTCCGACACCGCGGTCCTTGACTATCTTATTGAATGATCGGGCTATTCGGCGATGGTACCCTTGTATATGGTATAAATATTTCAATCTACTTTGATCTAGGAGGGTCAACTCGTTAAGAAGGCTTTGGCACTAGTCTTCCTCGATGACCTTGTTTTCAAGCATGATGCGTAACGAGGGTATTTCTAGCTCCACGGGTAGGATTTCTTCCATGCTATAGACTAGAGAGTAAGGGGTAGTAGAGGTTTAGATTGAGGTTCGGTAGCCCCAGAGGGCATATTGGATTCGATTGACCCAATTTTGACAACTTCCGATCATCTTGTTGATTATGGATTTGAGGTTCTTGTTAGCGGCTTTGACTGCACCATTAGTTTGACGTCGGTAGGGAGAAGATTTATGTCTCTGGATTCGATACTCATTGACCACTTATGTGACTTCTACCTCCAAATGTAACCCATTATCTGACACTAGCTCGTACGGGACCCCATATCGGCATATGATGTTTTTCTTAATGAATTTGTCTACTTTCTTGGCATTCAGCACTGCGTATGACCCAACTTCGACCCATTGGGTGAAGTAATCAGTGGAAACTAGGATTAAATCATGCCCGTTGGAAGCCGTCGGTGTAACCTTCCCTATGATGTCGATACCCCGGGTGGAGAACGGCCAGGGAGAAGTCATGTTATATAATTCACGCAGAGGCAAATGCTGAAGGTTGGAGAACTATTGACATTTGAGGAATCTTCGAACATAAGAGGTGTAATTTTGGGTCATCGTGGTTCAGTAGTATCCTTGTCGGATGATCTTTTTGGTAAGAAATTGACCGTTCATGTGGGGCCTGTGGCCATCCTCGATCCTCGCCGCGCGGGCGGACACGCGAAAGGAGACAGGATCCTTCGAGTCACGCATATCCCTCTCGGGAGTGCTTCGGTCGACGTCATTTGAGATGAGGTGTAAAAATATAGAGAGATTCAGATTTGGTAGTCTATTTTACTCAAAACAGACAAAAGAAAAAGGGGAAGCCATCCCGAAGGATGGCGTCCAAAGACATACTAGTGCATGCGAAACCAAAATGATTCGAGAAGGGTTCAGAGGCTAAGTTACGAAATGGGAAGGTGTTAGGCACCCATTCCGCCCTTTTAGTCTCTCATGGATATTTGCTATTTTGCTTCATTTTTCCCCGTGATATGTGTGCATGTGTATATATATAGTGGCGATATGAATCCTCAACTTGTATCATGGAAGAGATAAAGCGAGTCATCCGTAGGAAGGTATAAAAATAATATTAGAAAATACGATTTACGCGATTATCCCTACATTGATCGCTATAATGGAACGATAACGCATATGGAGTAATATGTCACTAAGGGCAAGTATATAGAATATAAGAAGATTAGATTTAGAGAAAATTGAAAATAAGAGAAAAAGTGAGAAAAGGACTCGAGTCTCGAGTTTTACCCCGAGACGCCTACGTAGCCTATAAAGGCATCAAAATCCACGTAGTTCGCATACAAAACGAGGGGTGGGGTTTATCCCATAAATCCAAATGGGGGATCTCTTATTTGTGAATGTGTGGGTGTGTAGAAAAAGTTTTTTAGTTGTGAGAAAAGTGTGAGAATCCCTATTTGGAATTTATGAGCAAACCCTCTTTTTCTTGTTTTTTGGGTTTTTATTTATATGAATGTAGGAGAAGTGCAATAATACTAAATAAAAAGTATATTAGGATGTGTGAGATGAGATAATAAAAGTGCTAAGTAGTAAAATAAATTATTGAGAATTTAAGAGAATTTAAGAGAGAGTTTGAGAAAGATGGACCTTCTTGGAGTTCTTGAACTTGATCTTGAATGTTGGAGAGCAGCCCTTGCACTTGGATGATGATGTAGATTGGCTAATTCACCAAGTTTGATGAAAAGTATGGTGAAAAGTGGAAGTAAAAAAGGGATTTGGAAGTTGAAATCACGCTGCTTTTGAGAGAGGTTTCTGGGATTCGTTGAGAGTGAATTTTATCAGATCTGGGCTCCCCTTGCAAATTAGGTGAAGGACTCATTTTATAGGATCAGGTCACTGCCGATTGGCATAGACCTCATCCTTCCTATCGGCACCTGCCGATAGGCAGGATCTGGACCTGCCATTTGGCAGTGTGTTTTAGGCCTTTTTGGAAAATCGGCTGCTGGGGGCAAAGCGTTGGTCAGAATCGCGCATGGGGCAGACTGTTGAAAAGGTAATTCAGAGACCTTCGAAAGTTCGTTGGACCTCTCTCGGGTTCGAGAGTTGACTTTGGGTAAAATATGGCTCGAAAGGGTTTATCGGTCCATTAGACGAGAAATCGTCCAAACGCAAACGGATCGTTCGTCCACAAGGTAAGTCCGAATTGTGCACGGGGTGGACCGTTGGAAAGGTTAGGACATGTACTTCAACTTTCCAAAGATTTTGACCTAATTTAGGGAGTTGACTTTTGTCAACCGGGCCCTGGAAGCATTTGGTGACCTCTTGGAGTCAAACGGATCGTTCGTCCGCATGGTAAGTTGGAATTGCGCATGGGATGGATCGTTGGAAAGGGTATTCAGTGCCCTTCGAAGATTCATTTAGCCTTGGTTGATCTGAAGAGTAGACTTAGGTCAAACAGAGCCCGAGAGCGCCCAATGGCCTCTCGATTAGGTTTTAGACGTAAACAGATCGTTCATCCGCATGGTAAGTCGAAATAACGAACGGGACGGGCCGTTGGAAAGGGTATTCAGTGCCCTTCGAAGATCCATTCAGTCTCGATCGATATGAAGACCTTGGCATTTTGGTCAAACTGAGTCGTCTACATCAAAATATTGCCCTCTGGCCAAGAGACTCTATAGACCTCCTAAACCATTTATTCGCGATGAATCTGTCAAGCATGTAGAGGAAAAACACTACCAATCAGACTTACCTACTTCTAGTAAATTTTGTACTAGATGTGATGTTTTTGGTCATCAAAATTGGGAATGTCTTGGTAATCACAAGAAAGGTACTCATTTGAAAAGTCATAACCGAAATGTGAAGCGATTTACAAATTTTCGTAGGCAACACACTAATAATAATTGGAATCATTTCTTCAATAAGTCTAGGCCTCATGTTAATAAGAACACATTTTCGAAAAATAAATTTTATCCTAAATTCCACAAGGCACAAAAACCTTTGAAAACTCTGCCTATTTGGATTAGGACTTGTGACTTGAGACCTCAAATGGATTTTTTAAAGTCAAAGAAATGCCCAACTAATGTATGTTATTCTTGCGAGAGTGAGAAAATCAATAAGTCTCCTCAAGAGAAGGTTAAGGACTTAAAAATCACCACTCCTTTAGATTCATTCAATGATGGGGGAGGTGAGTTTAATCAAAATAGAGTTACCAAGTATTGTGATGCTAATGGATATTCGTACCAGTTTAATGCTCCAAAAACTCTTAAACAATTAGGGTTGTTCTTTCTATTGCTTGTGATTTTTAGCTTGCTGATATGGTTTCTATACCTTAAGATAACTCTTGTTCTGAAGTAAGTTCAACATTTGATTGGAGAGATTATACTTGAGTTTTTGCTTGTGTTTATTCTGCATATTGTAACACCCCGCCTAAAATAATAACGGGTGGATAGCCCTATACTATATTAAATCAGGAGTTTCATATGGTCCAGTCTCAATATCAACTGTCGGTACTATATAATATAGGACTAACTACCCGATATCATATAGGCGAGATGTTAAAATTTAATAAAAATATGCAACAGAAAACAAACCAACACTATAACACTACTAATAAAGGAAAGAAAGATGCATGAAAGAACTAAGATAAATGAAATGCTAGAAAAAAAATAACTACAACAGAATGTACTATAAAAAGTAGACTCGAATAAGCTGTCGTGTCATACAATAACTAGAATGGAATAAATATAAACATGTATATAAATATCCCTTGGGTACAAACCCGATATACAACATGAATCCTACCTAGAATTTTTCAAGGAGGAAGCGACAACATTCTACATCCCGCAACAGTCCGCACCTGTCACAGCTCCCAAGACTCTGGATAGAAGGTCATCCGGCATCCATGCTGTAGGACACCTGTAATAATATATATATATATATATATATATATATATATATGGGCAGGAGAGAAAAGTAAGCGGGTCAGAGCCCGAGTTATGAAAAATATTTAGCAAGTGTGTTAACCGTGCATAATAAATATCGGTGCACTTATTTCATAATTAAAAGTGGATTCACACTCTCGTGGATTCCCAACTCACCTCTCATATAAAGGCGCGCACCAATTCGCGCCCTCAACTTTTAGTTAAATTACCCCCCTTTTATTAGGACAACCTAACTTATCATAGGCCTAGCCTATACCCACGAGATCTACCTTCCTAGCATAACCCAAGAATCCACCCCTTTTCTAATCACCGTTAAGTATTTATTTTCAAACAGAAATGCCATATTAGGCTTAGTGGATTCTTATTTATAATATAACCATTTTATAAATTTAATAAGTTACCCAATATGCATTTGGGTTGAAACATATGGTTTAATTTCGAAGTAATAAGCATGCAATATTATTATTGACACAACTTCCCTCCAATTTCAACGTTGCGCCGCGTTTCGTGCTTGGGGTGTCTCGCAAAGCGAAATCCAAACAAGGAACCACCCCGTTACACTACTCCTTGTCAACGTCAATCCTGGAGATCCATTATGTCACACATAAATATCGACATAATTCTCTTTAATCTCAACAATGTACTATGTTTCGTGCGTGGGGTGTCTCGCAAAGCCAAATACAAACAAGGAACCACCCCGTTACACTACTCCTTGACAATCACTACAACAAAAAACATCATTTATGTCAATTTAATAATTGACGTTATGTCAGATAAATGTAAATTGACATAAATGATATTTATTTATGTCAATTTGACTTTAAAGGTACATATTTTTTTCAATTTAAATAAAATTGACACAAAAAATGAATTATTTATTTCATTTTTATATATAAATGACATAAATATAATGTTAATTATTTTAGCCTTTGAGTCAAAACTGAGGTAAATGGAAAAAAGAAGCGGGCGTTTTTTTTCGCACTCCCGCTCCAAATTTTGCTCCTCGAAATTCTTTCCCGGCTCTATCTCTACACACAGCTCGTACAACTCTCTCTCTCTCTCTCTCTCTCTCTCTCTCTCTCGCTCGCTCAGACGTACAACTCTCTCTCTCTCGCTCAGACGTACAACTCTCTCTCGTTCTACCTCCGGCGTCGGTAGGTACAAAAACTAATGATTATCTTAAATTTCTAGTGTTTTTCAGATTGGGTTCTAATTTATGTTTGATTTGTTCTTGATTTTTGTTTTTATTTTTGGATTTGAATTTATGTAGATATATATGGATTGGCCAAATTTATGTATATATATGGATTTGAAAATGTTTCAAAACCTAATCGATTTCTCTTCCTTTTGAATACTGATTACTTTATGAATACCGATTTTATGTTTTTGCTTGGTATTTCTGAGCAGTGCTTATGTAGGATATTTCTTCTTCTTCAACGGTTGTCATCCTTCTTCTCAAATGTAAGATTTCTATAGTGATAATTTTTTGATTATTTTTTTATCCGTATATACATAAATTTTGAAAACGTGATTTTGTAAAAATTACTGTTTTTTTTAACTCTTGGCTATCATAAACTCATGTTGTTTCCTTTTTTTTATCAAACTAAGGTATTTGCTCTGTTTTATTTCCATGTCTGTGTGTCAATTTTGAAAACATGCTACCTAAAAAACTAGGGCTTTTATTTTTAGTAGTTGTGTGATCTAATTTTGTTATTATTTCGAATTGGTTGTTTTGATACGAAGTTAATTAGAGATGGAGTGGATGTTTCTCATTATCTCTTTTTAACTATATATTAGCATGTATGATCATAGTTAATGTTTAAACGCTCAATGAAATATGTGTGCAACTGGTATTATTGGGTCGTGTTCATGCATTATAGTGTTGGGTTCATAGTCAATTCGTTAATAGTTGTATATAGTTCTTATTTTGTCATATTGGATTTATATCGTGCTTAGATTGTTTAATACTCTCTCCCTCCCAAAGTTGTCCCAAATTATATATGTTTATGTGTATATGTTTTAGGTTTTGGGTATCCCAGGGATGTGGATACGGATGCTTAGAAGGAATACAGTAGCAAATTTAGAGATTTGGAGGATTGCATGTCATGAAGGTCTGTCTTTGTTTATATTTGGTATAGTATGTTTTCATTCTAGGTTTGTTTTAATCGTTTTAAATTGTATGTGCCTCTGCTAAAAATATGGAAATTGACACTAAGTTTGTTCTAATTATTTGTGTCATCACTGTAGAAAATTAAGACAGTATGTTAACTTTTGTTATGCTAGATTATTACTTGACTCCTTCCACATTTTGTAAGTATTCTTATTGTTGTTGTATAAGTATGTTTGTACTTATTCCATTATAAGTCTGCCTATTGTATTGTTCCATGCTGCTTATTGTATTGTTACATTTTGTTGCTGTATAAGTCTGTACCTTATTCCATACTACTTATTGTATTTCATCTAATTTGTTTTAGGTTCAGGGTTTGTTTGGGAGGTTTTGGACAGCGGAAAAGTTCCGAAGGGCTTTGACACTACAAGAAAATGTATCATTTAGGTCAGTTTAAAAATTGACTTTATGTCAGATAAATGTAAATTGACATAAATGGTATACATTTATGTCAATTTGGCTTTGAAGGTAAATTTTTATTTCAATTTAAGTGAAACTGAGATAAAAAAATTAAGCCATTTATCTCATATTTATATATAGATGACATAAATATACCCTTTGTAATTTTAATTATTTTAGACTCTAACTGAAAACTGAGATAAATGGAAAAAAGAAGCGGGCTTGTTTTTTTCCCCTCCCGCTCCAAAATTGGCTCATCAAATTCTTTCATGTCTCTCACTCTCGTTGTCTCTCTGTCGCTCTCTCTTACATCTCCCTTTCTCACTCGCTCGTACATCTCTCTTCCTTCTAGAGAGATCACGCATATTTATAGGGAAATGGTGAAGCTCCATTACGCTGGAACAAAAAGTTCACATTTTGTCTTAAATTTCTAGGGTTCTCAGATTGAGTTCTAATTTATGTTTGATTTGGTTTTGATTTTGTTATTATTTTTGGATTTGAATTTATGTAGATGTACTGATTTTCCAAATTTGTATATATATATGAATTTGGAAGATTGTTTTTGTCTAGAATGCAATTTGTTGATTCGATTTGTGTGTGTGTTTGTTTGTGTGTGTGTATGTCTTTATGTTCAGATCCTTCAGTATTGAGTGTTCTAGATTGCAATTAATTTCAGTGTGTATGATGTTCTAGATTGCAATTAATTTCAGTGTGTATGATGTTCTAGATTGCAATTAATTTTAGTGTGTATGTGTGTGTGTATCAGCCTTGATGTTCAGCCTTGATGTTCAGATCCTTTTGTCTTTAGTCTCTAGATTGCAAATAATTTCAGTGTGTATGTGTGTGTATAAGGGTGGAATTATGCGCTGATTGTTTTTGGACTCCCTTGAAATATTTAAATAACATTTGATTATTAGTTAGTATTTGGTTAAATTTTCGTCATTTGATTCTCATTTGAAAAGGGGTAAGTGCATGTTTGTGGTACTATATTATCAAATTATGTGGTGCTAATTATTAAATTCCTTTTTTTCGAAATATTGTCAAACAAGAGTCTGTTAATAAAATCATTGTATGGATTCTTAAATATTCTTATACACTCAATGACTATTGTGTTTTGTGATCTAGTGTTTTGTGATTAGACATTTGGATGGTGATTTCATCCTTTTGAACTTGTCTGAAATTGCATTGGTGAGGTATGATGTTAAATTAACCGGATCTTTTATCTATTCTCACCAATGCAATCTAGATGAAATCAATCCTACAATGATGTTAAATTAACATCTAGATTCATTAGGTAAATGATATACAATTTGGTATGCATTGCTTAGATTGCATTGGTGAGAATAGATAAAAGATCATTGTAGGATTGATTTCATAGTCAGTTGGGGTGTGTTTGTAATTCTATAAACTGATGGTTAATATGTTTTTACATTTCGTTTTGAAATATTTTGATTTGCTCTACCATAAATTTGTTTTTTCATACGCATTTGTAACATATTTAGAATTGTTATTTCGTATGAGATAAATAACAATTACATAATATCATATATCACAGTTGTAGAATGGGGTGATCTTTTTTAAAATTTTTAGTAAAGATGAGGTAAATGATATACAATTTATGATCGTTTATATAAAAGTGTGATGTATATATCCCCCTACTCTTCATTGTTTAACAAAGCGTGATGTGAATCCAATTACATCTTTTATTGCGTTATAACTGATCATTAATTATGAATTGTTGTAAATTAATTGAGTCATTAATACGTCAAAGTGGATATATGGTTAACTTAATATAGAGAATCTGAAATTGAGATGGAGTAGATTAGAAAAAGGTGCCAATGTGCCAAAGTTTAGCTCTCAACTAGCACTCGTATATTGTTTAAAACTAAGTAAAAAAGTACAAATAAATCGTCATTGACATAAACATTCTTCTTTGCCACGTAAATCCTTGTGCTTCCATGGCTCAAAGTGACATTTGATTTCGGGAAGATGAAACTTATTCAGAAAGTTTACAACGATTTTAGTACCATATGATGGTCAAAGCATTTTCTTTAGCTCCAACTTTATGTTAATGTTTGTTTATCTCAACAATTTCAGTATCATATGGTGCGCCAAGATATGTTATTGTTTTCTTTTGAAGTTTCATTGTCTTGTTTTAGTATGTATATCATATACTAGCTAATGCCTCACTTGAAATCAAATGGCCCTGCGACACGGAACAACCAAGAACAAAAAATAATTAACGTGTAGATATGCAACAATAGTGACCATTACTCACAGGCATACATTGCATTGAGCAAAAAAATAATACCAACGTTGAACGTACATACATTAGTGTCCATTAGTCACATGCGTTGATGATCACTCGAATAACTTTTGAAGAAAGTACGATAACTTTTGATATTAGTAAAGTCGGATAAAATTTGATAAGATGAAACAATCCGTAAACATATATGAAAATCATTAGCATAAAACTCTGACTTGATATGCATGTATGAAAAAGCATGATCGACCGATGCCCAATTGTGTTGTTTTACCTACAAAAAACATGCATACCAAATTTGAAAAACAACTTTCAAAACCAATACCGAACAAAATAGGCATACATTACACTGAGAAGACATACATAATACTTAATGAATCAGCTGCATACCAAATTATCATATCGAATCAGCTGCATACCAAATTAGCATATCGAATGAGCTACCCACCAATCAGTTGGAACTTGAGTCCAATAGACAATCAATAAAAGGAATTATCTTTCAATCCATCTTGTTGATATTTAAGTGTAGTAAGTTAAAGGGACCTCATTACCTGCGCGCCTAGGCGTGCGCCTAGGCTCCAGGCTCACCAAGTCGCAACATTGGCGCCTCGCCCCACCTCAGGCAAGGCCCCTTCAATAAGGCGCGCGCCTTGTGCGCCTAGTCTTCAGGCTCAAGGAACGCATAAGGCGCGCCTTGTTAATTTTTTTCTACAAAATGCCCCCAATACGAGAATGGATCAATTCATATGTATGACATTATGTATTATTAATGAAATATGGAGAATTGAACTGTATTCCACCCAAAAACTAACCAAAGCCGAGCATAAGTTGTGGTGAAACTTTGTCTTACTCACTAGTAATTATTTAAGCAAAATAAACAAAAAAACTCGAACATTGTTGCATCTCCAATTGATTTTAATTTTTTTTTCACACATTGGAGTGCATATGTTTCAAAATATATTAATATCGTTCCTTTTGTTGATTACTTGATGATTAAAATGTTAAATAATTTTAGATATTTGATTTTATATTTTTTTCCATATGCTATATTAGATATATCTTCTTATGTATCTCTTCGTAATCTTGTATAATACTAATTTATGTTGTTTTCAAATTTTAGATCTTAAAATAATCTTGTTATTATAGATATATAATTTTTGCATGTCTTGTATAATGTGCGCCTCACTTCGATCAGGTGCGTGCCTCGCCTTGCGCTTTGCGCCTTGCGCCTAGGCTCTAGGGAGACATTGGCGCCTTGGGGCACTTTGCGCCTTAAATAACTATGACCTCAAATAAGTAGTAGCCAAACATAGTTACCAAAACCAAATATATAACTTAAGAGTCAAAATCATAAATTACTACATGATTATGTTGTAGCCTTCCGCAAATGATAGTTTCCAAAACATACTACATGCATAGAAATAAGAGTTGTTGTGTGTCTCGTTTTTTGTCCTCCATATATACCTCTTAACATTTCATCCCCTACAATAGTATTAGCGCAAAATTTGAGCCCCAAAATTTGAAACAACATGTATTCAAATTATTTTTTGCGAATCAGAATAAGACAACAGAGATTGTTAGCATATTTGTTGTAAATAAAAAAAGGTTGCTGCTCTCTTTGCTAATTTGAAGATAGAAAAAGAGGATGAAAAGTTTGAGGCAGAGAAAGCCCAAGTTTTCAGAGAAATTGCTTTCTTGAATCCCAAATAACTCAATGATTTTGCTCTATTAATTTCAGTCTCTGTTTCTCCCAATTTTCATATGTTAATACTTTATGTTTGTCGAATTAAACACACTTTATTGGATTAAAAAAATATAGTACTGTAATGCTTTTTTCTTGCACAAATCGCATTATTATTGAGCTAATATTACTTCAACTTCCAGTTGCGTTTACACAAAAGAACATAGAATATAGCTAATTGTTTAATAAAGTGTCAGCAGCTCTTATATATAATATGTATAATGACAACTGTTGTTATACATATTATATATAACAGTAGTTGTTGTTAATTATTTTGATTATGTGTTTTATTTATCAATATTATTTTATAGAACTAAAAGTTAAGATTTTACTTTTTTTTAATTTGTGCAGTTGGGCGATTGTTTCATCAAAGTTTAAACATAAAACAACCAGACAATGCAGAAGAAGGTTATAGCTTCAACTAATATATAAACTTATCCTTGGCTTTGTTTTTCTAATCCATCTTGTCTTTTAGTTCCATTTGATTTGGATGTGCTAATATTATTGCAGATGGTACACTTATTTGAATTCTAATTTCAAGAAAAGAGGATGGTCATCACATGAAGATATACTTTTATGTGAGTTAAATTGATGCCCTCTATATGTTAATTGAAGCCTCCTAAACGTTATGTCTTATATTTTACAGTATTGTTTGATCACCTTGAGATTTTGTTATAGGGCATTAAAGTTAATAATAAAAAAGAATCAAATTCAATGGGTTATTAAATGATTGATCCAAAATTCGAAAGTCCACCAGAGAATACCACTACATTTCATCTAGATAAGAACTTCTTTGTTATTAAATAATTGATCCGAAATCTAAAACTGTATGCAGGCTCAGAGGATATTTGGTAACAGATGGACTGAAATAGCAAAAGTGGTTTCAGGCAGGTAAGTGAAGTTGCAAGTGATTGTTTTTTTTTTCTTTTTACAGTAAGATATGTGAAGTAAATTTGTATAATTTTATTGCTTCTCTGATCATATAAAGTGGATAATGCTGTGAAGAATCGATTCTCCACCTTATGTAAGAAGAGAGCAAAGCGTGAAGCCCTAGCCAAAGAATTTAAAGAAAAAAACACTTCTTATGTCAACCTAAACAACAAAAGAGTCAACCTTTGGATGTTATGACACTTCGGTTTGGCTCGGTTGACCTTGACAATTTTACAAAGGACTGGGCGAGAGAAATTCAGTAGAGGCTCGAAGGGGGGTTAGTAAACGATGGGCCGAACGCGACTTTGCTATCCATCCTGTTATACCACTTAAGGGGAAAAGCCTGCTCATGTATAACTCCAATATATAATTACAATAAGAATCCTTAGTAAGCATTTTATTGCCTTTTATGTATTTTCTCAACCACCGTGACATTAGTATGATGATGAAGTAGTTGGAATATAACTTTATACCCATGATACTTCCATATTAAGACCAAACTGCCTTAGCCACTGGACTATTCTAAAAATGTTGATCAGTGGATTCAATTGAGTTTAAACAACACCTACTTCTTGAAGCTATAGCTGCCCCTAAGGTCAACTCGATAACTCAACAAAGTCTTTTTGCAATGATTTTGGCCCCCCTAACCTCTGAATTTTTTAATCAAGAGGAATTTTGCTGCATTCAGATGTCTTTCTGTGGAAATTGAAATTATAATAGTGATAATCTTATCTAAAATGAAGGACATACTGATTGAAAAATTATGTTCCTCTCTAATTAGATCCCAGGCAGGCTTGAAATAAAAAAGACCAGTAAGTGATGGTTTCCAAATCATTTCTCCTTTGTAATCCATGATTTGATCCTCCACAACATTTTTCATTTTTGTCTCATTTGATTACATGTATTTTAGATTCCATTGTGAAGATGTTAAAATGGCCAATCCTATCTGTGACGATCATATTCAATCCTATCTGTTCACAGCACCGATACCTATTCTGTCTATCATAGGTAATGTTAATGCATTGTACGTCACTTTATCAGGTCATTTTCTTAAAACTATTTTGGGTTCTAGGTTGTCACTGCTCTATTTATCATGTTTGGGTTATTATAGGGACGATTATGAGAGATGGAATACATTATTTAAAGCAAGGAGTGACGGTCGTCTGTTTTCAAAGTTAAACTGGCCTAATGATGCTGAGTTTGTATGTTTGTTTAGATAAAAATTGTGTTTGTCCCTATCCAATATAAGTTCTTTGTAAGAATTATATACTTAAATAAAAGCTAATATCACCCCTTCATGTATGTAGTTGTCTTAAATTAGAAGATTGTATTCACTTTCAACTATTAAAGACTCGGTTGCAAATATCCCACGAAATATTGAGGCCACGCATAGGTTGGAGTTCTTCACAAATTCCCTTTTCATGGAGATGCCCATACCCAAGCCAGTCCGTGAGATGTTGTCCTTCTGGTAGCACTTCCTCATACATCATATTGCCTTCAAGTGGTTGTCTACTAATCTGTTTCCTGCTTATTTTTTCTTATTAGTTGTCTTTGTTTTTATGCAGTGTGTTCACTCCATATTTTATTCCGAGGTTGTGTTATATAGTATGCCTGAACTCCTCAAGAAAAATGAAGATGGAATATCAATTTTGTCTTACCTACAGAAAATATATCCAGGTCATTTCTATTCTTTACATATAAGTTGACAGGTAGATGTAAGATACATATAAGTTTGGATAACATAATATGATTATTTATAATATGCACTACAAATGTACCAAAAATCTATTTTACAATCTAAAACGCAATATGAAGGTAAATTTATGAAGGCATTTATTTTCTTATAAGGCATCTATTTTACAAAGCGTTCATGTTTCTTGATCAATGTGGCCATCCACCAAATGGGAATCTAAGAAAATTTAATGTTTTAGATCTCTCACATTGTAGGGACTTAAAAAGTGCCAAGTGTTGCATGTTTACAAATCTAGAGAGTTTGGACTTACATACGTGTCAAAATCTACGCAGGCTTTATGGGATTGAAGAATTAAAATCATTAAAATATTTGAATACATTTGTTTGTAGAATCTTAAAGAAATTATCGGATCACTCAAACTTAAAAATGTTGATTAAATTATCATGTGATTTAATTGAGCTTGAAGCCCTGGACGGATTGGAATCCTTAGAATTGTTGAACATAAAAGGATGCGAGTCAATTAAAATATTGCCTGATTTTTCAGGTCATATCAATTTAAAAATACTAGAAGTTTTAGTCTGTGAAACTATCTGAGATCCGGGGACTTGAGGAACTAAAATCCTTGATTTTCTTGAGCGTTGCTTGCTACGTGAAGTTAACTGAGATTCGTGGACTTGAGGACCTGGATTTCTTAAAATCCTTGATCATTAATGGATGTGAGTCAATTAAAAAATTACCTGATTTGTCAGGCATTAAAAATTTAGAAGAAATAAGCACGCTGGCTGTGTTAAACTATATGAGATCGAGGGGCTTGAGGAATTGAATTGCTTAAAATCCTTGAGCATTGATGGATGCGAGTCAATTGAAAAATTACCTGATTTGTCAAACCTTGAAAATTTATAAATATTAAATGTTTCATGTTGTGTGAAATTAACAGAGATTCCAGGGCTTGAGAAGCTGAAGTCATTAGAACAATTGGACATTGAAGGGTGCAAGTCAATTGAAAATTTACCTGATTTGTCAAACCTTAAAAATTTAAGAACATTAGATGTTTCTGGTTGTGGGAAACTGATTGAGATCCCGGGACTTGAGGAGTTGAATTCCTTAGAACAATTGGCCATTCAAGGATGCAACTCAATTGAAGAATTTCCCGAATTTTCAGGCTTTACAAATTTAGAAGAAGTAAGAGCTTTTGGATGTGTGAAACTGACTGAAATCTTGGGACATGAGAGACTTTATTCCTTAGAAAAGGTGGACACTGATGGGGAATTTTATCAATCTCTAAACTCCCAACATTTATAATGTATGCTACAAATAGTAAGTTGGGCTGAACACGTTCACTCACTAGTATATGTATATAGCAACCCTGCTATATATATATATATATATATATATATATATATATATATATATATATATATATAAGTCGATTGGTTCGGTCATAATAGAAAAGCTCTGCAATTCTAAATAGAAATAGAGATCGAATTCGAAATTGAAATAGATGACAACTTCTTGTTCAATTGTAAAGGCAGTAGCGGAGAAGGCGGACCCTGCTCTCCTACGCCAGGCTGTAAGCCTAACCAAAGCGGTGGCTGGTAGGATACGCCAACTTCTAGAACAACACCAACGCCCTTTCTCAAGATCGGCGTCAAAGCTCGTGGCTGCAACGGCTTATCCTACACCCTCACTTACGCAGATGAGAAAGGGAAGTTTGATGAGTTGATTGAGGCAAAGTCCCTTATGCATGTCATTGGAACCAAGATGGATTTTGTTGATGACAAACTCAGATCATAATTCATATTTATTAACCCAAATTCTAAAGGGTAGTGTGGATGTGGAGAATCTTTCATGACAACAAGCAAAGCAGAAGCTACTAAGGCGGGTGGTAACAAATCATCATAATTCATTAGAAGATGTTAGTAATAACTAGACACTTTTAAGAATCATGTATAGTATAAAGTTTTTTTTTTAACAGTAAGAGTTACTTGAGTTCTATTTCACTATGATGACATATTTCAGGGTGTCACTATAAGAAAAAGTATCATTTATGTCAGTTTGAAAATTAACGTTATGTCAGAAAAATGTAAAATGACATAATTCATATACATTTATGTCAGTTTGACTTTGAAGATGAATTTTTATTTTAATTTAAGTAAAATTGAGATAAAAAAATAAACTATTTATCTCATATTTATATAAAGATGACATATATATTACCCTTTTATAGTTTTAGTTATTTTAAAGTTGAGTTAAAAATTGACATAAATGAAAAAAAAAGCAGGTTCTTTTTTTCCCCTTCCCGCTCCCATTGAATTGGCCCATATCATACTCATTCTCCCCCCAAAAAGGGAGGCTCTTTCACATCTCATTTGCAAGATCTAGATTCTAGCAGCTGCAAAACTCCCCTACCTGGCCCTCCACCCTCTACCCGTTGCCGCCCCTCCTACCCGTTGCCGCCCTTTTACCCGTTGCGACCCCCTCTCCCCCTCACCCGCTGTCAGCTCCAACATCTTCGATTGTTTTAGGTACATCCTTCAATTCAAGCTTATTTTTTTTTATTATTTGTTGCATCTATGTTTAATATATAAATGTGGTTTAGGTTTAAGTTTGATTTGTACCCTATTAGGTTCCTGTTTCAAATCGGGTTTCAAATTAGGGCTTCTCCCCCATTTTGGGTGGTTTCAATTTATTTGTGTTATTTCGGTGTGGTATTTGTTCTAAATGGATATTTGATTTCAGTTCTGAAATATGGTTCTTCAAATTACGGCATTTATTTTGAATTTATTTGGTTTGGATTGGATTTTAGGGCATTTCGTTTTCTAGCAATCTTTTTTTCGATTTTTTGTTGTATTTATTTTTATAGAGAATTAAGGTAAATGTCATGTTCCTTCCTATATTTGGATTTTTAGAACAATGCTGATTTATCCTTAGAATTGAGGTGTAGCTGAATGACTTTTTATGATTTTGGGTTACTGTTGTTCATATTTGCAACAATCGTTTTTGTTTCCTCTTTGATATATATTAGCCCCAAGGAGTATATACTCGAATATAAATTTAGCATCTTCAATATGTATGTTACATTGAAGATGACATTTATGTTGCGTGATATATTTTTATTATTGTTGTTCAATCTCATAGTTCAATATGTTTATTGTATAGAAATTGTAACATAGTAGAGGTGTTACAATGTGTTCTCGGCTCTCAAGTTTTAAACTTTTCTTTTGTATGATTTTCCCAAGTTCTTTATGATACATGTACTGGTTTATTAGTTGCTTCAAATGCCAAAATTAACGATCCTTTTAGTGCCATCAACGACACATTGAGTTTTTGAAAAACCTTTGGTGTTTTTTTATCAGGTATACATCAAGTTCATGTATAGAATCATTTCAACCTTTTAGGTATCCGATTACTTTTCATTTAAACTGTTATCTTTGTTTATGAAATATTGTACGTAGTTTTATTTGATAACAGTTTGAATGGTTCAAATGAAAAGTAATTAAGAAACTATGATCCAATTACGAAATGCTTGTGTTAAGAAACAGTTATCGAGATTACTTTTCAATTGTAATTGTTATCATTTGAATTGTTTGAACATTTCAAATGAAAAGATTTCATTTGAACTTTTCTTAAATGACCTTAAATACAATCCAAGCTTTCATTTCAACTGTTATCTTGGATTCATTGATTCAATATTACTGAACTCTGATTATTGTGTCGCTCATTGGGCCTCTGCCATAATGTGTGTGTTGTTATTGACATTATATGACATATTTATGATCTCATGTGATTGTTTTAGAACGAGTTCAGTTAAACAGTTAATATCAAATAAGTACACTTTGCACACATTAACAAATGTTGATGTAGATGGTGCTCACATTCAAACATTATTATTAATGTCAACTTCGGTTTGGATTGTGAAATGTCAAGTGTCAATACTTAGGTGGGTGAGGATTTAGAGGTTTATTGATGGTAATAGGCGATTCATATATGGTCCAATGAGTGGTGCCAGATCTGTTATTGAATATAGTCCATTTTTAATTGGTTAAGATGATCATTCCGGTGAACACAAAATCCTTAATGGTTGGACAGGATCAAGCATAAGAGATGACAGACGTCATGAGGCTGTTAAAAGATGAGACACGTTTACTTTATTGCTGACTGCATCAACAATTCTTTGTTCACAAAGACTTATGTGCTATTTGATTAGTTTGGTCTTTTCATTCATATGGGTTTTTAATTTTCCCTTTTCATTGATAATAGATTCTCTAAGGGTTATTGATTAAATCCCTTTTTCTCATTGTATCACTGCATAATTGGATTTTAACATTGGTTATAATTTAGGAGATTGCATCACGTGTTGGATAGCTATGGTGATTTCATCAACATATGGGATTTTCAATTGGATCTGCTATTGATGTTGGGATTTGTATATTCAGTGATTAATGGGTTATTGGTTCCATATGGATCACGTGAATATATGGCAGATGGGATATATATCCAGTTTTAATATCGATGCCTTACAATTAAGACAATGGGAATTTGCAATGGCGTTATCAGCTTTTGCATTCATTTGGTTTACTTTGACGAACTATTTAACATTCCCCTGTTTTGTGCATTGTCATGGACATGAGAGCCGTTATGGAGGGTGAGTGCAAACATTTATGGTTCCCATAATATGTAGTTGATTGTATAGCAAAAAGTTTTCATTATACCTTATTTATGTAATTTTTTGTATTACTACATCAGTCATCTTTTAATCAATTACTACACTTATTTTTTCCCTATTAGTTGTGCTTGCAGATTTGCGTCTGCTTTAAGAGAAATGAATATCTGGGTCATGAATAGGTCTCAATTGACTCTCCTGATACACTACCCATAATCTATGAACGAGTTCTATGTGGAATTTATCACAACTGGTGCGAATGTTTTAGCACTTACCCTAGATCTTATGATCTTCTCCATGCAGATCATCTCTTCTCGAAGATCAAAGAAAAGTACGTATCCATAAACGCGATTTACTTTAGAAACTTGTTACGTCATCTTTGTATGCAATAAGATTTTTCCTTATGATGGTTTTTGTATTTATTCTTGCAGATGTAGTCTAATAGCTTTAGTTGCGTAGGTTGATGGGATTCTAAGACCAAAAGGAAAGCTCACTGTCTGAGACAAAGTTGAGATCATTAATGAACTTGAGAAACTGTTCAAGTCTATGCATTGGGTTTTGCAGGTTTAAGTTTCGTATTTGATTTTTTGTGTTTGTTTTGACAAAATCTATAAACTAATAGGATAGATTTCAGTCATCATCTTTATGTGTTATTATACATATATGTACACATTATGTATATAACTGTCAGCATAGCTGAAATCTGGAATTAATTTTTTTAACGGTTGTTATGCCTTTGAACCACACTTACTAATGGTGTTATCTACGACATATAATAGAATCTATACATACACATCAACTGTTATATATATAGAAGTTTTTATATATATATTTACTATCAATCTCCGCGGAAGCTTCCTAATAACAGCCTCATTAAGGTAAAAAGGCCTATTAGTTGCAGCAAGTACCAAGACATGTTCTTTAACCTTTGTTCGCAAATTGTCCCAATTCACCATGAACTCATTCTTCACTTTAATCATTGCGTCATTCTCCAGGATTTACACACCTTCCTAACATACTGCCAACATTAACAACAAAAATCACATCGGGAACAACTCTCTCTGCATCGATTCTTCTTTCGATTTTTAATTGGTGTTGCACTATCATACTACTGCTTAATGATAAGAATTAATTTGAGGCACTACTAATCAATGATAAGAATTAATCCTCAATGCCTACTAAACAATGTCATATAGCGTAGTAAGTAGAAACTTCTTGAGTGTGATATCTACCTCTTGGAATTCTTCCCAATCTTATGGCTGCCCCATTTTCAAACTCGTCCAAAAACTCAAAGCTGTAAAAGCAGACCTCAAAATTTGGAATAAAAACACTTTTGGCCATGTTCAATTTAATATTGATATGGTTAGGAACCATCTGAAAAATATTGAAGAGAAAATCAGCGTGGAAGGTCTTGATGATCATAATTTCAACATTGAGGCCAATGCTAAAATGGTCTTAAAAGCTGCTATACAGGACTGTAATTCCTATTGGAAAGAAAAAGCCAATGTTAAATGGCTCACAGAAGGAGACAAATGTACTGCATTCTTTCATAACTATGTCAAAGTCAAGAGATCCAAGTCCTCTATACACCATATTATGGATGAGAGCTCCAAAATATCAGACCCTACCCTCTTATCCAACTATATTCTCAACTTTTACTCCGACCTCTATAAAGAAAGTTCTTGTGATCGAGTTGACTCTATTGACTTCATTTGTAGCAATATCCCAGCTATTATTACTGATTCAGAAAATGAGATGTTAACCCCCATCCCATCTGAAGAGGAAATTCACAATGCAATCTTTGGTATGGATGATAGAAGTTCCCCTGGACCTGATGGTTTTTCTGGAGTTTTTTACCAAAAATGTTGGGATATCATCAAGAAAGAAGTTGTCGAAGTAGTCCAGCAGTCCTTCTCTGATGAATGGATCTTGCCAAATTTTAATTCCAACTTAATCACTCTCATTCCCAAAGAGATTGGTGCTAACAAGATCACCCAATTTAGACCTATTGCTTTAGCCAACTTCATATTCAAAATCATTCCCAAAATCATTACAGATAGAATCAACCCCCTTGCTTCCAAAATCATATCCCATCAACAAAATGCTTTCATCAAAGGTAGAAACATTACTGATTGCATTGGAGTGTTTTCTAAAGGATTCAACCTTATGAAAAATAAATTTTTTGGTGGGAATCTTGGTTTAAAGGTGGATATCACTAAAGCTTTTGATACTCTCAATTGGGACTATCTTCTTCAAGTTTTATCCAAGTTTGGTTTTAGCCAAAGTTTTATTCACTTGATCCATGTTCTTCTCAAATCAGTACTTTTGAGAGTGTCATACATATGTTTTTAAATTTGTGGGGCAGCTGAAAAAAGAACCTAAAAATGAGATTGAAGGTCAGAATATCCCTTATTGGTTCTCTGATTGCATGTCATTTGACTATTTACTGCAATGTAAAATATTCCATTCTTTTAATGAGTGGATTTAGTTTTATTGTGACTTGCTAGGGTGTTTTATTTTGTTCGATAAATTTGATTATTTGTGGGAGTCTACTAATCATTTTCTATCACATGCAACTCTTAAAGCTGCAAACAGACGAAGGATGGGAGAGATGAGGAAGTAGCTACTCTTCAATAAGAAATTGAGTAGTTTATACTAATTCTGGTTCACTTTTAGGTTCCATTGTATTCTAATAATATTCTTCTGATCATTATTTGTTAGAATCAGACGGTTAAAGATGAGACTGCAAGTGCTGTAGAACAACTTCATGAAGCTGAATCTGAAGCAAAAGCTCTTCACACAATGACGTAGAGAATGATTTTGACTCATGAAGAGATAGGTGTCCTTTAAAGTTGGCATGATTTGTGAGTAGCTGTTTAAACAGTACTTTTTATACTGAAATTGTCCTTTTTCCTACATTTTAGGAGGAGGTCGTTCTGAAGAGGTGTTGGATTGCTCACTACTAGGCCTTAGCCGTATAGAATGGTAAGTTAATGGATATTGTATCTACTGCATTGAAAACGAAAAGTTCTAAAACTATATTAAAGTTAGAACTTTAATGGATCAAAAAAATTCTAAAACTATATTAAAGTTAGAGCATCCCACCAGCTGATTAGTATCGCTATGAATTAACAAGTCACTGTGGACAAGTTGACCATCATGTAGTTTTCCAATCGCATCACAAATCTGAATTGCAATATCATTCATTCATTCTTCAACACCCTTGGATCTAAAGTCGAGGAAAATGTTGACAGAGGGACCCAATACATACTTGAGCATTAGGGATGTAGCACAGGGTCTACTACATAGAGCACCGAAGTACAAACACCAAATCATCTAGCCTTTGTCATGCACCTAGCCTCCTGTTCGAGCAGTTGGATCAAGAAAACATGCATCGGAGCATGCGACGTTGAGTCATTATTTTGTCGAGCTTGGTATTTGTCCTTTTCTTTCGATAAGATCTTTACCATATCTTCCAATACTGATTCTATTTTTAATGTTGTAAATTTAGCTATGAAGAAAGGGTGAGACGGGTTGAAGATAAGAGTGCAAAGCATCAATGTGGAAATTCAAAAAAATAAGTCACGGGATCCGGGATTCAATGCTTAGTTGATCCCACAATCACTTCAAGAAGCATACGACACAAAATTTAAGTTCCAATTGGTAAGATTTTAATTATACAGAAGTGGTTACATTACATTACATTACATTAAATTACATTTCATCAATCTGTACTCTATTTTGAAAGTAGATTCTTCGACATGTATTAGATGCATATTGGAGTGTTCGGGACTACTTCAGGGAAAAGTGTTTGGGCCTTTAAAACATTATTCTTTCCACCTGTAAAAAGCTTCTTAGCATTATCCTTATATTAAAGAGCCCCCTCAATCAGTTGAAGTCTGAATTTGATGGCCACATTGTTTGCATTATCCTTATATTTAGTGTTTATTTGATTGCACCACTTTATATCTACCTAGGCATATTTGATTTCATATTTGAGGCATATATCTACCTTCATTCTACGCAGAGGTTCATAGAGGCTTTGAATGAGGCAAACACTATGCAACCTTCATTATAATTGAGGCATACAATGTGTAGCCTTCACTCTAATCTTAATGGTTCACCAGTTGATTACACACTGTACACAATGTATGTTCTTTCCAATTACAAAGTGTATTCTCTGTTAATTAAACAATACCTGCTCAAGTTTAAACTTTTAATTGCACAGTTTATGGATCATGCTTTCATCAACACCATCATTTATACTCTCGGTTACCCTCTTTTACTTTTAAATACATAGTTTATGTATTCATCTTCTAATGCTTACTTATATGTTTAATTTTTTCTCAGGTAAGGATTCTGCAGTTTGTGTATTCCATTTTTACCCATTTTTTTATTTGTTTGATTTTACCAACTCAAGATTAACCCGATAACAAATGGGGAAGAACGGGCCAGATAACAAATGGGGCAGAATGAACCAGCAACCCAATGACTGAAATCAGACCAACCGCAGCAAAACCAAGCACTACCAAGTGAAACCAAACGGACCAATAACTGCGAAGTGAAAATTGACCTAGCACTGCCAAGTGAAAAGGGACCAAGCACTGCCAAGTGTTGATTCAAAGATGGCCGCAACTACCTTTTGTAGGAGAATTTTTAAAAGGTTGCCCTGTATTTCAATTTTACATTTTGTTGGATTGGTTGTTACCCTTTGGGTGGATAGTCCAATAAATAAAGGAGACTCTGTCCATTTTTTTTTAAATTGAGATTTTTTTTATTTGAGGCACAATGTAATTTCCTTTAATGAATATTGTATATTTCAAGTTATATATGAATTTGTTTGATGAAATCTAGACTATTTGAATATTGTTCGACTATTTATTATCTATTTACACGGGTTGATTTAACAATAAATAATAGTTGTTTATTGATGGAGTAATGACTTTTTTTTTTAATTTTTATATCAACATTTATGTCAGTTTTGATAAAACTCTCATAAAAATTACTAAAATTGACATAAATGTGATGTTATTTATATCAGTTTTTGTGAAAATGTGATTAAAAACATGGTGAATACCGTAGTTTTTATGTGTGTTCTTAAAAACTGAGATAAATGTGATCTTATTTATGTCAGTTTTACGAACATTTATGTCAGGGCTTTATATGTCAGTTTTGAAAAATTCTAAAACTGACATAAATGATCATTTTTCTTGTAGTGAATGTCGATCCTAGAGATCCATAATGCCGTACATACCATAATTGGCAGAACTTTTCTCCAATTTCAACACTGCACTCCGTTTCATGCGTGGGGTATCTCGCAAAGCTAAATCCAAACAAGGAACCACCCCGTTACACTACTCCTGGACATTGTCGATCCTGGATATCCATAATGCCATGTATACAATATTATACTACTACTATAACTACCATCTCCAATCTTATCCTTGGGATGATGTAACCAAAATATTCCTTAAATGCGATACATCAACCCCCATCAATCTAGTACACCAATAATCATCCAAGATGTACTCCACAACAATACCATATCCTTTCATCTACAGGATATATAAATATATATATATATATATAGGTATTTTATTCTCACCATACATATACATATACCAATCATTCATACCCATGACCAAGTGTACATATCATATCTGATGTACAATGGACATGCAGATAATCCACCCGGCTATATATATATCGCCGATAAAATTGCATCAATGTTATCATCTTCCCAGTGCCCGGCTCACGTAGTAACTGGGGACCACCTGGTGGGGATCAACGACACCCACCTCGTGATAACTCACACACACGACGTCATGGGAAGCGGTCATAGCTCCAACTGGCAATGAGACGAAACATACCCACCACGTCTCATCCCAAAAATATATCTATCGTATAATAACACACGGGACGACTATGACTTGGGGAATATCCACACCCTGCTCTATATGCCAGGATGCCCACCCTCTGCGCGAAAACTTCCCAATGATAGCATGAACGGGGTATGCTTAACCACATAAGTATATATATTGCTCACATGCGCAATATACATACATCCATATGATCCCATCATATGATCAAATAGTAAACCATCATATACGGTTTAAGTATCCATACCATGTATGTCCACAACATAAATATATCAATATATTTATATTCATACAGATATATATATACACATATTCACATATACATATATCTATATATATAAACTAATTCTCGTTCATATGTATAAAATATATAAACCCGGCTATAAGTATACATAATCCTCAATATACAAGCCGTCACCACAATTTCCTTCAATTTACCTCGATATGTGAATACAATCCCTCACATGAAACATATTCAATCATTTTTTTTTCTATGATGAATAGTCTCCCAAAATCATATGTATATATATATATATACATATATATTCAACCTTAGGGTTATCACCCAAAATTTTGTGTAGGAATCCATCACTACACATTTCATCCATATTCAAAAGCACATAATTTCCTTTAGTACTATTTAACCATAGGCACATACATGACTTAATAGTCTAAAACCTCTAATTATTCCAACCTCGTTTCAAGTATTGAAATTTCAATGGTTATTTCCCCACAATTACGTGTAAACTATCCTAACTAGAACTTAAGCTACCGCTTATTCTAGTCGATAGTACGATCCAAATCATTCCCAATTTCACCTATGGTTCAATTAATCTTATGAACCCTTACTCCTATTGAGTTATCGATTGTTCCTTAGTCTAAACATTTCTAAGGATATGAGACCCCTCACTCTTTAAGAGTTCTCAACCTCACATCATATTTATACCTTTTTATCTATAATTGGTATTCCCAACCTCAATGAGGTTTCCCCATAATCTCTATATGTAACTCCAATATATACATGGATACATTTCTCCCAAATTACCCTAAGGAGTGCCAAAAATCATAATATGTGAGAAACTCCTTATATGTCTCCGAGAACATATATCTTTCATCATAAGAGAAGGCCCCAAAATTGATAAGCCCAACTAAAAATTTTGAATTCACTAAAGAGAAAAATTCCTCAAAGTGCTCTGTTTTCGAATCGATTTGGCCCCCCCGAATCGATTCGGCCCAACAACGAATTGATTCGGCCCATCCGAATCGATTCGTCCCAAGGGACCTGAGATTCTGCAACCTTCCGAATCGATTTGCTAGGGGCAAATCGATTTACCCCCTAAAGACCTGAGGCTTCTGCAACCTGGCGAATCGATTCGGTGGGGGCGAATCGATTCGGCCAGTTCAGAAAGCCACGAAAATGGTTGATTTTCTACAAACCCAAATTCTCCAAAATTCAATTTATACATTTACTAGCCCTTAATCTTCAACCCCAACATAATTTCAAACATCAAAACTCATCCTTTATCTAATCTCATCAATTTAAACCCCTTAAAACCAATTATAATCTTCAATTTCGAGAATTAAACCAAAATTTAGGTTTTGATGTTTATATCCAAAAACCATTTATTTAACCCACAAATTATGAAATGAAATACAAAAATAGATATTTAGCAAGATTAAACACATGCCTCAGATTTGTAGAGGTTGGATCGTCCTCGATCTCGCGATTGGGCCGGAAATCTCCAAGCTTTTTCTTCCTCTCTCTCTTCTTTTCTGCTTCTTTCCTCTTTTCTTTCTATTTCTCTCTTTCTCAAATGATAAGGCTTCATCCGTAAGCCTCTTAAATCCCTTAAAACAATAAACCCCAATTTTAAATGTTAATACACACTTTAAATGACTCGTTTACACCAATTCGAGTCAAACTGACTTAAAAATATTTCGGAGATGAAATAAAACCCAATGACAATCATTTTGACTATCTCAACCCTTTAGGGATCAATGGAACCCTCAAAATCATCATCCGGAATACTTTAAAACGTCCTTTATTTTTGGACTTAAATTCCCAAATTTTAGAATTCTCCAATCTAATTAAATTTTATTTTTCCAAAATTTAATTTCTCAGTCTCCAAAAATCATGGCGTGTTACACATTCTTTGATTACTAGATCTCCGAGGTTTTAGGATAAAGGTATCTACTAATAACCCCTATCTCTTAAAGCCATGTTTCATGTAGGAGACGCTTATTTTGCAGACTATAAACTCTTACTTTTTCTTTCTTCTTATAATTGTCTAATTTAATAAAAATGGTGGAGAGTTGAGTACATATTCTAGTCTTGTGTTGTTGATATTCTTCATACATATCCTGTGTTATTATTTCCTGCACATTTAATTATGTCATATTAATATTTTGGTAGAGCAATTACTACTAACTTGATTTCTCGGCAGAAAGTGTATTTATGTTTTGCAGGTTTTAATCAACTGCGCATCCGAGTCATCATGTCTTTTCATTTCTAGGATGGTTGGGTAGTTAGATACTATTTTATATTGGACATATTTGGAATTATTTTTTCTTAGTATATCATTTGATTTACTCAAGAGTTTTTTCAAAATTAGAGTAATGGGGGAGTTTGAAGGTCCTTATATAGAGCACACCTAGGGTTTGCTTTCCGTGCTTTAGCTATTTAAGACTTCATCTAGTTGGACGTGAATTTTGACAAAATATTTTTGTATTCTATGATTGTGTGTCGCCCCTATCGACGCCAAGCTCTCCTTGTTCATCTACATCAAATGAGCACTCGATTCAGTCCGCCCTGTCAGAAAAATGTAATTTTCAGTTTCAATGGCTCATAGGAATTTTTGTCACGTAGGACACGACACCATGTCGCATTTTCATTTCGTTTATCATATCTTGTGATAATGTTTTTTTTCGTCATAATAAAACTAGTTTTGAGTTCAAAAACTTTATTTGAAATTTTTATAAGAAAAATACTTCTTGGAAAATAAGTTTTAACACTAAATATTTTTTTTTAATAAAAGTTGAAGAATATTTTTTTTGTTAAAAATATTTTTTTATGAAATATACATGTGCGTGCCATACTGTTTTTATATGTATGATTTTATGTATGCGCGATATGTTATGTGTATATATGGTGTTAAGTATGTGCGCATATATGTTTACATATGTTTTAATTGTTGGCGCGGCATCTTCTGTTAAGTATGGCCATATGCGTATTATTATGTTTGTATATAATATATGTGTTATGCTTAATATGTATGCTTACATTTATTAATATGCGTTAGTATGTTTATATGTATATGCATGCGTGTCATGTGGATTTGGCCTAACATCTTAGTCTAGCACTTGAGTGCTTTGTCCCTTACTGATTTGATAATGTGATTTGACCTTAGCAGGTCCTCTGGACCTTTGGCAGTTAGTGTTTAATTCATATATACATGTACGCTTGTGCCTTAGCTATTGACATATTTGCCTGGTTTCGATTTGACCCTTCATGACTGTTACCGATTTGACTGCCCCAGTTATTTCAAAAATTGCTCACGGTTTGTTAACAAAACCAAAACATGGTTTATGTTTTTATTGTAAATGATGTCGCATTTAATTTTTTTAAAATCAAAACTGATTTTCAATTTTTGAAACGATGACGTCGGATGTTTTATCGCACACGGTTTCTCTTGAAACCGAAAATGGTTGTAATTCTAAACGACGCCATGTATTTTTTGTTATAATGATAATATTTGTTTTAATGCGTCTTTGGTACGCTATGTGGTTTAAATTTGGCCTCAACTTTTCAAAAAGGCACAGTTTTATAAAACGTTTTGTTTCTTGAATCTGTTAGTCTATTACAGCTTGCACTACAGGTGTCACATTCTTAACACAACACTTTGTGTTTCTTTGTTAGCCCTCGGATCTATATTTATCAACGATTGTGTGTAATCTTTTTTCAATCCATGTGATCCTATTTTACACCAATCTTCACACACTTGTGCACTCTATAAATAGAACCCTTTGTGTATTATTTTTGCAGTGCTGAGAAATTTATTTTTGTAGCACAACTCTGTCAAAATTCTTAGAGAGAGAGAGATTAAACCAGAATTATTTTTGTGTCATCTTCAAGTGTTGATTTCTATAAAAAAAAATGAAGATTGGACTTCTCTCATTGTAAATCTGCCCTTACGATTTTTCAAGTGTATATAATTTTTGTAAGTGAGTTCTCTTATTTTTGTGTGTATTATTTAGACCAGTCTTTAGATCTAATATTTGTACACGACACACACTATTCACGAAATTAATTTGTGCGAAAATTTTGTTTGTATCTTGTATGTGAGATCTTAAATGTTTTTAAACGTTTGGTTTTAAAACGGATTTTCCCGAAAATATTTGTTAATATTCAGATTTGTATTGTTTGTCGTTTAGAAAGTTAAACCTAAGATTTTTGAGATCTGATTTGTGAAGATTTAAAATCTTGACTGAATATTATTTTCTTGTGTGCTTAAGAATGTTTTGATTTTATCTGAAATATTTATAAAAATAGTCTTGATAAGATTTTAGATTAAAATCTGATTGAATCTAATATTTGTTTTCAGAAAAATAAGATTATGAATATTTGAGTGTCTGTTTTTATTGAATACATTTGAAGTCATTATTCTGTGAACATGATTACTTGATTGTGTAAGTGATTTTAAGGAACTGTTTCCATCTCATCTCACTGACATATAATCACGCACTTTATATTCACGTAGACACATTTATTTGTGTAAATATTTGAACAAGTCTAGTGTTGAAAATTTGAAAGAAAGAGAAGAAAGTTTTTCAAAACTGTATTGAAACTCAAGAAGACTTGATTTGAGTTGACATAAGACTTGCGAACATATATAGGAGATATAATCTGTTGCGTAGCATTCGGTGTGTATTCATTAAGTGTGGGTGTGTGTCATATAGGACAGTAAACCACACACTTTCACTACACTAGAAAATAACACAATAGGCACTGAGCTAATCTTGAGCTAGAAGAGCAAAAGGGAGAAGCTAAGAAGTGTATAAAGCAATAACAAGCGAGGACAGATTTAAAGAGAGAGCAAAATAAGCAACCAGGGAGGAGTCTTGGTCGTGTGGGGAAATCGCTACATCTATCTTCTTTAGTTGTCAAGTTTGTTGTTTCTAAATCGTTCCTGTTGGTTTTATTATTTTAGTGGAAGTAGATTAGGTAACTCCGAGAGGAGTTCGTTGTTTTCCAAGGGAAGGTTTTTTGTGACGTAAAATAAATATCACGTGCTTTATATTTTTTGTATATCACCTCACAATAAAAATTAGGTTTTAATAAATAGAAACTCGCCTAAAAATTGAATTGGTTATTATTTTGTAAATCACCTTGATTTACCAAAGATATTAATTTGGACTATTAATTGACTTTGAAAATCAAATTCATTTTCATAAAGTTAACAAATTAAGTAAAAGTTTAATTTGGTCCCCTTTGCATCATTCGTATAAACTCGTAGGTTTAATGTTTTTACTCAACAATAACTTTACTTCCGCACATAAAGTCTTTGTGCATCACCTACTACGTGGGTGGCATTACAAGTGGTATCAAAGGTAGACTTTTAAAGATCGTTTTCAAAACTTTTGTTAAACTCTTTTTACCTTGTTTTAAAGGATGATTCAAGTCAATTACATAGATTTGAAAATTCTGAATCAAATTGCCTTGACTTTTTAGTAGAAGTTTATGACTATTGTGGATATATATATATCTAGCTGGAATGTCTGATTCTGAAGATGATTCAGATTCTTATGATGTACTTGATTTAATTGATGCTGTTAAATCTTTATTAGCTAGTCAACCTTCTATTCATTAAATAACTGATCCGTTTGATGCTTAATGTGTCTTACGTGATACTAAATCTGATGACAGCAACAATTCACAAATGGTCACTAATGCACATGAAAATTTTGTTGGCTATGATGATTACTCGAAATTGTATGTCAGGACTTTGCAAAATATACAATAATTATCGAATTTGGTTAAAATTCTTAGTGAGACCTTAGAAAATCAATATAAGACTGTTCAACAAAATTCCACTAAAATGAACAACATCAAAATTGATTTTGAAAAACAATCACTTGATTTTAAATTTCAGATTACAACCTTAAATGAAAATTTATCTCCTTGTGAAGAAAAATATAATGAAGCGCTTTTACAAGTTGAAAAATCCAAACAAGTTTGTGAAACAACTTTCAAAATCTGTCGTACTTGTGATATAAAATGTTTTGACCTTGACAAATTTCTTGGTGAACAACGATATAAGGGTGATACTAGAGGATTTGGATACGAGGGTCCTCTTGAAAAAGATGATCCAAGTAGACCAATCTTATTTGTAAAAGCCTAAGAAGAAATGGCTCTTCCGTTGGAAAGTAAGTTGCTTGAAAAGGATAAAGGAAAACAAGTCTTAATTGAACCTGATTTTGAAAATGACATTAATACTTTCACTGAAAATTTTGTAGAACCTTCTACATCAAAATATTGCCCTCCGACAAAGAGACTCTATAGACCTCCTAAACCATTTATTCGTGATGAATCTATCAAGCATGTAAAGGAAAAACACTACAAATCAGACTTACCTACTTCTAGTAAAGTCTATACTAGATGTGATGTTTTTGGTCATCAAAACTTGGAATGTCTTGGTAATCGAAAGAAAGGTACTCATTTGAAAAGTAATAACCGAAATGTGAAGCGATTTACAAATTTTCGTAGGCAGTGCACTAATAATAATTGGAATCATTTCTTCAATAAGTCTAGGCCTCATGTTAACAAGCACACATTTTTGAAAAATAAAATTTATTCTAAATTCCAAAAGGCACAAAAACCTTTGAAAACTTTGCCTATATGGATTAGGACTTGTGACTTGAGACCTCAAATGAATTTTTTAAAGTCGAAGAAATACCCAACTAATGTATGTTATGCTTGCGAGAGTGAGAAAACCAATAAGTCACCTCACCAGAAGGTTAAGGACTTAAAATTCAACACACCCTTAGATTAATTCAATGATGGGGAGGTGAGTTTAATCAAAACAGAGTTACCAAGTATTGTGATGCTAATGGATATTTGTACCAGTTTAATGCTCCAAAAACTCTTAAACAATTAGGGTTGTTCTTTCTATTGCTTGTTTTTTAGCTTGCTGATATGGTTTCTATACCTTAAGATAACTCTTGTTTTGAAGTAAGTTCAACATTTGATTGGAGAGATTGTACTTGAATTTTTGCTCGTGTTTATTTTTCATACTTTGATTACTAAATGTATGAGGTTTTAGGATAAAGGTATCTACTAATAACCGCTATCTCTTAAAGATGTGTTTTACATATGAGACGCTTATTTTGCAGACTATAAACACTTACTTTTTCTTTCTTCTTACCATTGTCTAATTTAGTAAAAATGGGGGAGAGTTGAGTACATATTCTAGTCTTGTGTTGTTGATATTCTTCAGACATATCTTGTCTTATTATTTCCTGCATATTTAATTCTGTCATATTAATATTTTGGTAGAGCAATTGCTACTAACTTGATTTCTCGACAGATAGTGTATTTATGTTTTGCAGGTTTTCATAAACTGCACATCCGAGTCGTTGTGTCTTTTCAGTTTTAGGATGGGTGGGTAGTTAGATACTCTTTTGTATAGGACATATTTGGAATTATTTTTTCTTAGTATAGCATTTGATGTACTCAAGGGTTTTGTCAAAATTAGTCCAATGCGGGAGTTTGAAGGTCCATATGTAGAGCACACCTAGTGTTTTCTTTCCATGCTTTAGCTATATAGGACTTCATCTAGTTGGACGTGAATTTTGACAAAATATTTTTGTATTCTAGGATTGTGTGTCGCCCCTATCGACGCCAAGCTCTCATTGTTCTTCTACATCAAATGAGCACTCGATTCAGTCCGCCCTCTCAGACAAAGGTAATTTTCAGTTTCTATGGCTCATAAGAATTTTTGTCATGTAGGACACTACACCATGTCGCATTTGCATTTCATTTATTATATTTTACGATAATGTTTTGTTTCGTCATAATAAAATTATTTTCCAGTTCAAAAACTTTATTTGAAATTTTTATAAGAAAAATATTTCTTGGAAAATAAATTTTGACACTAAATATTTTTTTAATAAAAGTTCCAGAATAATTTTTTTTTTGTTAAAAATATTTTTTTATGAAATATTTGTGTGCGTGCCATACTGTTTTTATATGTATGATTTTATGTATGCGCGATATGTTATATGTGTATATATGGTCTTAAGTATGTGTGCATATATGTTTACATATGTTTTAATTGTTGGCGCAACATCTTCTGTTAAGTATGGCCATATGTGTATTATTATGTTTGTATATAATATATGTGTTATGCTTACATGTATAATATATATGCTTACATTTATTAATATGCGTTAGGATGTTTATAGGTATATACATGTGTGGCATGTGGATTTGGCCTAACATCTTAGTCTAGCACTTGAGTGCTTTGTCCCTTACGGATTTGATAATGCGATTTGACCTTAGCAGGTCCTCTAGACCTTAGACTGTTAGCGTTTAATTCATATATACATGTACGCTCATGCCTTAGATGTTGGCATATATGCCTGGTTCCGATTTGACCCTTCATGACCGTTACTGATTTGACCGCCCCAGTTATTTCAAAAATTTCTCACGGTTTGTTAACAAAACCAAAAGATGGTTTTCGTTTTTTTGTAAACGACGACGCATAAAAAGTTCGTATTGGATAAAATTATCCTATCCGATGTTTGGTGTAATTTAGGATGGGATATGAGATGGAATTAGTTATCCAAAGTGAGTGCCTTATCCCACAAGGAGTGGGATAAAAAAATCTCACCTCCAAGGTCGTATAAAATTATACGGTGTCAAAATTTGATTAAAAATTACTACTCCACCCTTATTATGTTATAAAAAAACTCACACAACTTGCACTATTTCAAGTATTAGATAGCAGTCGGCGATCCCTTTGATTCACATAACTCTCCGTTCATATTTTTCATCATGGTAGGTAACCTCCTCATTTTTTTTTCTATTGTTTTCTATTTGTTGCTTTATCATGAACTACTATTTTGGTTTAAATCGATGCAAATATTATGTTAACTCACCTACTAGACAAGTTGAAAGTTATGTGTTGTTAATTCATCGCTAATATTTTGTTACACATATTTTTTTAATGTATTATTAACCAATATGCTAGACAAGTTGAAAGGTGTATACAATTCAATTTATTTGCTTCTGTATGTTTTCGGCGACTATTTTGGATAAAATAGATGTTATTCAGTTGTGACTTCAAGCAATTTTCTGCACCTGATTTGTTTTGAATCAAAAGATAAGACAGTAAGCAATCGATTTTACTATCTCATTATTTCTGGTGGCTAGTTTGTGTACACATGGTTTTTGTATGCGTGTAAGTGATTTCTAGTGGTTGAGTGTGTACAAATTATACATATAAATACAAATACATATTTTCATCTCATAATATTATTTTTTTAACATCGCACGTAGAATTAAATATTATGTTATTAAGTTAAAATATGTGATAACAATATAATTTTTTATTTTTATATTATTAAATACAAAAGAAGGGTATTTTTGGAAAACTGTAAATAAATTAATCTTATTCGGAGCATTTCAAACACATGACTGTATTATTATATCCCATCCCGTCCTCTTATTCAGAACTGTTCCAAACGCAGTATTGGAATAAGCCTTATACGGTCCATCCTTATCCTATCCAATCCGACTCTTATCCAATCCTATCCGGACCCCTTATACGGCGTATCAAACGGGGCCTAAATCAAAACTGATTTTCAATTTTTGAAACGACGACGTCGGATGTTTTATCTCCCACGGTTTCTCTTAAAATCGAAAATGGTTTTAATTATAAACGACGCCGTGTAATTTTAGTTATAACGCTAATATTTCTTTTACTGCGTCTTTGGTACGCTATGTGGTTTACTACTGGCCTCAACTTTTCAAAACGGCACAGTTTTATAAAATGTTTTGTTTCTTGAATCTGTTAGTCTGTTACAGCTTGCACTACATGTGTCACATTCTTAACACAACACTTTGCGTTTCTTTGTGAGCCCTCATATCTATATTTATCAACGGTTTTGTGTAATCTTTTGTCAATCAATGTGATCCTATTTTACACCAATCTGAACACACTTGTGCACTCTACAAATAGGACCCTTTGTGTATTATTTTTGAAGAGCTGAGAAATTTATTTTTGTAGTACAACTCTGTCAAAATTCTTAGAGAGAGAGAGAAATTAAACCATAATTATTTTTGTGTCATCTTCAAGTGTTGATTTCTATCAAAACAAAAATTAAGATTGGACTTCTCTCACTGTAAATCTGCACTTACGATTTTTCAAGTGTATATAATTTTTGTAAGTGAGTTCACTTATTTTTGTGTGTATTATTTAGATCAATCTTTAGATCTAATATTTGTACAAAACACACACTATTCACGAAATTAATTTGTGTGAATATTCTGTTTGTATCTTGTATGTGAGATCTTGAATGTTTTTAAACGTTTTGTTTTAAAATGAATTTTCCCGAAAATATTTGTTAATATTCAGATTTGTATTGTTTGTGGTTTAGAAAGTTAAACCTAAGATTTTTGAGATCTGATTTGTGAAGCTTTAAAATCTTGACTGAGTATTATTTTCTTGGGTGCTTAAGACTGGTTTGATTTAATCAGAAATATTTGTAAAAATAGTCTTGATAAGATTATAGATTAAAATCTGATTGAATCTAATATTTGTTTTCTGAAAAATATGATTGTGAACATTTGACTGTCTATTTTTATTGAATACATTTGAAGTCATTATTCTGTGAACATGATTACTTGATTGTGTAAGTGATTTTCAGGAACTGTTTTTATCTCCTATCACTGACATATAATCACTCACTTTTTATTCATGCAGACACAATTATTTGTGTAAATATTTGAGCAAGTCTAGTGTTCAAAATTTGAAAGAAAGAAAAGAAAGTTTTTCAAAACTATATTGAAAGTCAAGAAGACTTGATTTGAGTTGACAAAAGACTTGTGAAGATATATAGGAGTTGTAATCTGTTGCATAGCATTCGGTGTGTATTCATTAAATGTGGGTTTGTGTCATATAGGATAGTGCACCACACACTCTCACTTCACTAGAAAATAACACAATAGGCACATAGCTAGTCTTGAGCTAGAAGAGCAAAAGGGAGAAACTGAGAAGGGTAGAATGAAATAACAAGCGAGGACAGATTTAAAGAGAGAGAAGAATAAGCAACTAGGGAGGAGGCTTGGTTGTGTGGGGTAATCGCTACATCTATCTTCTTTAGTTGTCAAGTTTGTTGTTTGTAAATCGTTCCTGTTGGTTTTATTGTTTTAGTGGAAGTAGATTAGGTAACTCCGAGAGGAGTTCGTCGTTTTTCCCAGGGAAGGGCTTTTGTGACGTAAAATAAATATCGCGTGCTTTATATTTTTTGTATATAACCTCACAAGAAAAAGTAGGTTTTAATAAATAGAAACTCGCCTAAAAATTGAATTGGTTATTATTTTGTAAATCACCTTGATTTAACAAAGATATTAATTTGGACTCTTAATTCACTTTGAAAATCAAATTCATTTTCATAAAGTTAACAAATTAAGTAAAAGTTTAATTTGGTCCCCTTTGCATCATTCGTATAAACTCGTAGGTTTAACGTTTTTACTCAACAATAAGTTTACTTCCGCACATAAAGTCTTTGAGCATCACCTACTACGTGGGTGGCATTACAAGTGGTATCAAAGGTAGAATTTTAAAGATCATTTTCAAAACTTTTGTTAAACTTTTTTTACCTTGTTTTAAAGGATGATTCAAGTCAATTACATAGATTTAAAAATTTTGAATCAAATTGCCTTGACTTTTTAGTAGAAGTTTATGAATGTTGTGGATATATATATATCTAGCTGGAATGTCTGATTCTGATGATGTACTTGATTTAATTGGTGCTGTTAAATCTTTATTAGCTAGTCAACCTTCTATTCATGAAATAATTACACCGTTTGATGCTAAATATGCCTTACGTGATACTAAATCTGATGATAGAAACAATTTACACATGGACACTAATGAGCATGAATTTTTTTTGGCTATGATGATTACTCGGAATTGTATTCCAGGACTTTGCAAAATAGACAAGAATTATCGAATTTGGTTAAAACGTTTAGTGAGACCTTAGAGAATCAATATAAGATTGTTCAACAAAATTCCACTGAAATGAACAATGTCAAAATTGAGTTTGAAAAACAATCACTTGATTTTAAATTTCAGATTACGACATTAAATGAAAATTTGTCTTCTTGTGAAGAAAAATATAATGAAGCGCTTTTGTAAGTTGAAAAATCCAAACAAGTTTGTGAAATAACTTTCAAAATGTGTCGTAGCCGTGATATAAAATGTTTTGACCTTGAGAAATTGCTTGGTGAACAACGATATAAGGGTGATACTAGCGGATTTGGATACGAGGGTCATCTTGAAAAAGATGATCCAAGTAGACCAATCTTATTTGTAAAAGCCCAAGAAGAAATGGCTCTTCCGTTGGAAAGTAAGTTACTTGAAAAGGATAAAGGAAAACAAGTCTTAATTGAAAGCGATTTTGAAAATGAAATTGATACTTTCATTGAAAATTTTGTAGAACGTCTACATTGAAATATTGCCCTCCGGCCAAGAGACTCTCTAGACCTCCTAAACCATTAATTCGCGATGAATCTGCCAAGCTTGTAGAGGAAAAACCCTACCAATCATACTTACCTACTTCTAGTAAATTCTGTACTAGATGTGATGTTTCTGGTCTCCAAAACTGGGAATGTCTTGGTAATCGCAAGAAAGGTAATCATTTGAAAAGTCATAACCGAAATGTGAAGCGATTTACAAATTTTCGTAGGCAACGCACTAATAATAATTGGAATCGTTTCTTCAATAAGTCTAGGCCTCATGTTAACAAGAACACATTTTAAAAAAATAAATTTTATCCTAAATTACAAAAGGCACTAAAACCTTTGAAAACTTTGCCTATTTGGATTAGGACTTGGGACTTGAGACCCCAAATGGATTTTTTAAAGTCGAAGAAATGCCCAACTAATGTATGTTATGCTTGCGAGAGTGAGGAAATCAATAAGTTTCCTCACGAGAAGGTTAAGGACTTAAAAATCACCACACCCTTAGATTCATTCAATGATGGGGAGGTGAGTTTAATCAAAACAGAGTTACCAAGTATTGTGATGCTAATGGATATTCGTACCAGTTTAATGCTCCAAAAACTCTCAAACAATTAGGGTTGTTCTTTATATTGCTTGTGATTTTTAGCTTACTGATATGGTTTCTATACCTTAAGATAACTCTTGTTTTGAAGTAAGTTCAACATTTGATTGGAAAGATTGTACTTGAATTTTTGCTTGCGTTTATTCAGCATACTTTGATTACTAGATCCCCGAGGTTTTAGGATAAAAGTATCTACTAATAACCGGTATCTCTTAAATCTATGTTTAATGTAGGAGATGCTTATTTTGCAGACTATAAACACTTACGTTTTCTTTCTTCTTACCATTGTCTAATATAGTCCAAATGGGGGAGAGTTGAGTACATATTCTAGTCTTGTGTTGTTGATATTCTTCATACATATCTTGTCTTATTATTTCCTACACATTTAATTCTGTCATAATAATATTTTGGCAGAGAAATTGCTACTAACTTGATATCTCGGCAGAAAGTGTATTAATATTTTGCAGGTTTTCATCAACTGCGCATCTGAGTCATTGTGTCTTTTCATTTCTAGGATGGGGGGTAGTTAGATACTTTTTTTTTATAGGACATATTAGGAATTATTTTTCCTTAGTATATCATTTGATGTACTCAAGGGGTTTGTCAAATTTAGTCCAATGGGGGAGTTTGAAGGTCCCTATATATAGCACACCTATGGTTTGCTTTCCGTTGTTTAGCTATATAGGACTTCATCTAGTTAGACGTGAATTTTGAAAAAATATTTTGTATTCTAGGATTGTGTGTCGCCCCTATCGACGCCAAGCTCTCCTTGTTCATCTACATCAAATGAACACCCGGTTCAGTCCGCCCTCTCAGAGAAAGGTAATTGTCAGTTTCAATGGCTCGTAGGAATTTTTGTAACGTACGACACAACACCATGTCGTATTTGCATTTCGTTTATCATATCTTATGATAATTTTTTGTTTTGTCATAATAAAATTATTTTTAAGTCAAAAACATTATTTCAAATTTTTATAAGAAAAATATTTCTTGGAAAATAAGTTTTGACACTAAATATTTTTTTAATAAAAGTTCCAGAACATTTTTTTTTGTTAAAAACATTTTTCTATGAAATATACATGTGCGTTCCATACAGTTTTTATATGTATGATTTTATGTATGCGTGATATGTTATATGTGTATATATGGTCTTATGTATGTGCACATATATGTTTACATATGTTTTAATTGTTGGCGCGACATCTTCTGTTAAGTATGGCCATATGCGTATTATTATGTTTGTATATAATATATGTGTTCGGCTTACATGTATAATATGTATGCTTACATTTATTAATATGCGTTATTATGTTTATATGTATATTCATGCGTGGCATGTGGATTTGGCCTAACATCTTAGTCTAGCACTTGACTGCTTTGTACCTTACTGATTTGATTATGCGATTTGACCTTAGCAGGTCCTCTAGACCTTAGGATGTTAGCATTTAATTCATATATACATGTATGCTTGTGCGTTAGCTGTTGGCATATAGGCCTAGTTCCTATTTGACCCTTCATGACTGCTACTGATTTGATCGCCCCTGTTATTTAAAAAATTGCTCATGGTTTGTTAACAAAACGAAAAGATGGTTTTTGTTTTTTATTGTAAACGGCGTCGCATTTAAATTTTTTTTAAATCAAACTAATTTTCAATTTTTGAAACGGCGGCGTTTTTTTTCATCGCCCACGGTTTCTTTTAAAACCGAAAATGGTTTTAATTCTAAACGACGCCGTGTAATTTTTGTTATAACTGTAATATTTGTTTTGATGCTTCTTGGGTACGCTATGTGGTTTACACTTGGCCTCAACTTTTCAAAATGGCACAATTTCATAAAATGTTTTATTTATTGAATCTGTTAGTCTGTTACATGTTGGACTACACGTGTCACATTCTTAACACAACACTTTGTGTTTCTTTGTGAGCCTTGAGATTTATATTTATCAACAGTTGTGTGTAATCTTTTGTCAATCCATGTGATCCTATTTTACCCCAATCTGCACACACTTGTGAACTCTATAAATAGAACCCTTTGTGTATCATTTTTGTAGAGCTGAGAAATTTATTTTTGTAGCAGAACTCTATCAAAATTTGTAGAGAGAGAGAGAGAGATTAAACCATAATTATTTTTGTGTCATCTTTAAGTGTTGATTTCTGTCAAAAGGAAAATGGAGATTGGACTTCTTTCATCGTAAATCTGCACTTACGATTTTAGTGTATATAATTTTTGTAAGTGAGTTCTCTTATTTTTGTGTGTATTATTTAGATCAGTCTTTAGATATAATATTTGTACACAACACACACTATTCACTAAATTAATTTGTGTGAATATTCTGTTTGTATCTTATTTCTGAGATCTTGAATGTGTTTAAACGTTTTGTTTTAAATTAGATTTTTCAGAAAATATTTGTTAATATTCAGATTTCTATTGTCTGTGGTTTAGAAAGTTAAACCTAAGATTTTTGAGATTTGATTTGTGAAGATTTAAAATCTTGACTGAATATTAATTTTTTTTGTGCTTAAGACTGTTTTGATTTTAATCTGAAATATTTGTAAAAATAGTCTTGATAAGATTTTAGATTAAAATTTAATTGAATCTAATATTTTTTTCTGAAAAATAATATTGTGAATATTTAACTGTCTGTTTTTATTGAATACATTTGAAGTCATTATTCTGTGAACATGATTACTTCATTGTGTAAGTGATTTTCAGGAACTATTTTCATCTCATATCACTCACATATAATCACTCACGTTGCATTCACGTAGATACATTTATTTGTGTAAATATTTGAACAAGTCTAGGGTTCAAAATTTGAAAGAACGAAATAATGTTTTTCAAAACTGTATTGAAAGTCAAGAAGACTTGATTTGAGTTGACGTAAGACTTGAGAAGATATATAAGAGATATAATCTATTGTATTTCATTTGGTGTGAATTCATTAAGTGTGGGTGTGTGTCATATAGGATAGTACACCACACACTATCACTTCACTATAAAGTAACACAATAGGCGCTGAGCTAATCTTGAGCTAGAAGAGCAAAAGGGAGAAGATGAGAAGTGTAGAACGCAATAACAAGCGAGGATAGATTTAAAGAGAAAGTAGAATAAGCAACCAGGGAGGAGTCTTGGTCGTGCGGGGTAATCGCTACATCTATCTTCTTTAGTTGTCAAGTTTGTTCTTTATAAATCGTTCCTGTTGATTTTATTATTTTAGTGGAAGTAGATTAGGTAACTCCTAGAGGCGTTCGTCGTTTTTCCCAGGGAAGGGATTTTGTGACGTAAAATATATATCGCGTGCTTTATAGTTTTTGTATATCACCTCACAAGAAAAAGTAGGTTTTAATAAATAGAAACTCGCCTAAAAATTGAATTGGCTATTATTTTGTATATCACTTTGATTTAACAAAGATAATAATTTGGACTTTTAATTGACTTTGAAAATAAAATTCATTTTCATAAAGTTAACAAATTAAGTAAAAGTTTAATTCGGTCCCCTTTACATCATTCGTATAAACTCGTAGGTTTAAGGTGTTTACTCAACAATAAGTTTACTTCCGCACATATAGTCTTTGCTCATCACCTACTACATGGGTGGCATTACAAGTGGTATTAGAGGTAGACTTTTAAAGATCATTTTCAAAACTTTGGTTAAACTCTTTTTACCTTGTTTTAATGGATGATTCAAGTCAATTACTTAGGTTTGAAAATTCTGAATCAAGTTGCCTTAATTTTTTAGGAGAAGTTTATGACTGTTGTGGAGATATATATATCTAGCTGGAATGTCTGATTCTGAAGATGATTATGATTCTGATGATGTGCTTGATTTAATTGATGCTTCTAAATTCTTATTAGCTAGTCAACCTTCTATGCATTAAATAATTGCTCCGTTTGATGCTTAATGTGCCTTACGTGATACTAAATCTTTATTAGCTTAATGTGACTTACATCGATCGGCGTAGCGCTTGGCATCCTATATAAAGGGGGCGAATCCCTTCATTTTTTCACAGCTTCTTTGCGTTCTCTCTTTCTGCAATTTCTTTGTATATCGTTCTAGCATTCCGATCTTCAAGAAATGGCCGCTTTTATGAGCACTGCAGTCCACTAGGAGTGGTTGACCATTGATGACAGGGCGAACATGGAGTGGAGGGCCAGGGCGCCTCTTGCTTTGGGGAGTGAGAACTATTTTGATGCGTTTGAGCCTATTGCGGATGAGCAGACGTTGCTGCTGGAGCCATCGCATCATCGTTTGAAGAACATGCGCGCTCACGGGACGACGGGGCTCTGGGATGTCTGGGAGCTCCTCTCACCTTTGGTGTGTTGGGTGGTATCATCAACGAGTTTTGGGAGGTTGGCACCAGTGCTCGATGAGACGCCTCGTTCGACAACGGTCCTGTGCGCTTTGGGAGAGAGGTGGTGGGATACTACCCACACCTTCCATTTTGGCTTCGGTGAGATGACTGTGACTCCCAGAGATGTGCAGCAATTACTGGGGTTGGATTGTGATGGAGAGCAGATGTAGGTGGATCGCTCTTTACGGGTGAGACCGGAGGCAGTGCGTGCATCACTTGGTGATGTAGGGAGGATAATTTCTGGGGATTCTATCCAACTGTCCCTACTGAAGGATGTTCTGCTAAGCAGGGTGAATTATGTCGTGGACAGGCTGCAAGTGAGGCAGATGGCCCGATTTTTTATTCTGCTGGTATTGGGAGGTTTCATGGTGGCTTCGAGCGGCGAAGTCGTCCATTTGTGGTTCTTGCCGTATTTGAGGATGTTTTTGAACATCCCTTTCTATGATTGGGGGAGTCTGTCTTTGTCGGCGCTTTACTCTTCTCTGGATGCATCAATCGGTGCTGCCGGCAGACCTTTACTGGGGCCACGTATCTTCTTGAGGTATTCTTCAGTTTACACATTTCCTTTCATGCATTCGCATTTTCCTTATGCGTCTCTTTTCACTTTGTGAGTTCAGACGTGGATCTATGAGGTGATTGGGTGCAATACCCCGCTGATATCTTTGAAGGATGACACTATTGGGGACTTCTTCCAATTGTATCGATGGCATAAGTCCAATCAGCAGTCGAATGGATCTCTCTCCCTGGAGGCGGTGCGTCAGGTCTTGAATGACCTGGCCAATGGTAGGGTAAGAATCTTTCCATTACTATCTTGGTTTTTGAACGTTCTGATCTTGTCTTGATTTATGTCTGCTTGGAGATTTAAGGTGACCTTTTATCCCTGGGGGACATACATTCAGGATGCGGGGGCGATTATAGTGAATGCGAGGATGAGGCATTTGATGGCGCATGAGTTCGGCCATTCCTGTTACCTCGAGGAGCAGGTGGTTAGTCAAATTGCTGAGGAGGAGGTGGTGGTGCCACCTGCGCAACCTCATACATATATGAGGCGGGAGCGACTGCTATTAGAGGATGAGAGGATCGTGGTGATGATCGACGAGTCCTATTTTCTATACACCGATACGGCTTCCCGGTATGACGATATGGACTTTGTGACAAGCTGGTTGATGTCACCCAGCATATATGAGCGGTGGGATCTTCCCACAGCGGCGGTGGTCCGTTAGCATCTGCGGTGGCGACGACTTTTGAGGTTCCTTTTGTGCGGTTGCACACCCCTTCATACAACATTTAGCGGGCTGATGGAGGGATGGTGCCTATGTTGCACCGTCCTCATGCGATGGATTCAGAGTAGTTGGGTTTGAGAGAGGAGGTCCTCTGACTTGCGGTATACCTTTTTGTTCCTCTCTTTCTTTCTTTTCTATTTTGGTCATCTCTGTTTTGATACTAATTTTGCCTTTTCTTGAAGCAAGTTCGGGTGTCGACCACTTGGCTAAGGGAAATCAGAGACTGGATATCTTCGGCGACTGCCCAGATTCAGGGAGATGTTCCTGTTCCTTATTGCCTGGTGCCGTCTTCTTCGTCCGGAGAGGACTCTGGCTCGGGTAGTGGTGGTGCGTCTTCTCACCGTAGGGGGAAGAGAGCACATCGCAGGGGTGGAAGCTATTGAGAGAGAGAGAGAGAGAGAGAGAGAGAGAGAGAATGTGGGTTCGGGCTGAGGCACGTTGTTTTTTATTTTTCTTTTTATTTCCTATAAAAATGATGTAACACAGAAAACATATCTATGCAATGTAATGGAGTTTTTCAATTATATTTTATTAATCATGAATGCATGCACATGCGCTTTTTACTTTGCTACTGAGACCGTAAAAAGGAGTATTTTTGGAAATTTTTTTGAAGGAAAGTTGTTTAATTAAAAGGGGAAATTATATAAGGAGAAAAAAGGGATTTTTGAAATTCTATTGAGAATATCAATTTATTTTTTTGAGTTTTCTGATTTGACAAACGAGGAAAAGAGGAAATTTTTAAAATGGGGGTGGGGGGTTGCCGATCGGCAAGCACCCTGACCTGCCTATTGGCAGTTCAGTCCAGTCCCATCAATTCAAATCTTTGATTGGTACCCTCTTCAACCTTTGGTACCTTGTGGGGTAGGATTCCCTCCGATTTCTGCAGGGATTATGTCTCTTGCGAGAGTTTTCAAGTATAAAAGGGGGGTAAGGGTGGAGTGTTTCCATCACACTTTTGCATTTTCACCTACTTGCTGACTATCTCTTAGCCTTGGAAGATGGATCTCCCTGGTAGCATTGAATTTGCTAACTACCTCGAAGCCTTGGAAGCAATGTGCTCTTATAATGTCGACTATGATGCTTTTAACATGCGTTGAGTTTCCCTGTGGCATAATCGGCCTCTTGAGTGGAACGTGCTGATGGCGGTGGTTCAATTTTGGTACCCCGAAGACCACGTATTCTGCTTTGGGTTGGATGAAGTTTGTCCTACCTATGAGTAATTTTCTGTCATGTTGGGTGTAAATCCTAGTGTTGCTGTGTCTTTGACTGAATTTTCCCGTTCTCCCAGGGATTTGTTGGGTCGGCTTCTTCGTGTTTCGCCTTCGGCGGCCCGATCATTGGTTGTTGGAGGAATGATCTCCCTCCCGGCGGTGCTATAATGTGTGAATTTGCGGGAAGTAGGTGATGCTGGCTATGCTGGAGCCATTGCTCTGAGACTGGTTTCAAAATTATTACTGGTGACTGGAGAACTGTAGGTGGACCCGAAACTTGCATCCATTACTTCATAGATGTCTTATCGTCACAATCCTACGACGGTGATACTGGCGGAGACCCTGAATGGTCTGGATGACTGGAGAGAGGGTCCTTCTGACTTTTTGAGGGGTAGCCCCGTGATACAGTTTATGTGGTTGTCTGAATGATTCTGCTTGGCGACCCCTCCATAATATCCCTTGTCGTCCATACCCAACTTCTTTTCATGCTACTTCATTAGTGTTGGTCTGTATGTTGAGAATTTGGAGCATTGGTTTGTGGAGCATGGGGCTCGTGGTCTGTAATTGTCAGTGTCTTGGTGGGGGTAGTTGCATCCCGTTCTGGAGCTAGGAGAGTATTCATATGTGCGGCTGGTTGGTCTCAGGAAGACCTCCTTTTATTTCCCTTGGAATCTTCTGCGCCAATTTAGCTGGGCATAGGTCGTGCCACCTCGGGACTCAAATTTATTTCCGGTAGAAGATTTGACTGAGCGCCTGCGTCTGTTGCTAGGATCTCTGTGGGAAAATCGGTGTCCATCGACCCGTCCCTCTCAGTCTATCGGGAAAGTTTGGCATGTCCCCAAAGATTATATGAATTGGTTATGGAGGAAAGTAGTCAGCAAGATGTTTGCAGTGGAGACTGGACATATATGGTTTGTTTTATCCAACACCATGGAAGGGGGTGTTGTGGTATTTTTGAAGATGGTTCGGGCTCATCTGTCCATGGAGGGTCTACGACACTCTATTTAGGCAGGGGAAACTTGGGGACCTCAGGATGTAGATGATGAGGGTGCATGATCCTCTAGTGGCTGTGGGTAGGACTCTTGGAGAGTTTATTTGTGTAATAGATACGGTGATTTTATTCGTCTTTTTATGGTAATAGGGGGAAAGGAGTTATCCGTTCCTTTTCTTACGTAATTTGTATCGTAATTTCTTATTTGTGAAATAAATAAGTTTCTGATCATCCAACTGTGTCTTTCGATGAGTTTTGTATTTTGAATTATCTATACTAATCGCTAAGGCATACATAATCCTTTTGTTCAAGTATTCTTTAGAATGAACCGTCGTTCTCGGAGGTAAGAAAACAATGGTATTTTGTGAAAAAGAAAGGGGCTCACTCGTGTGAGGTGTATGAGCTGCCTACGTACTTCTGGGGTTTTTAAAAAGGTTTTTTATCTATTTGAAAATAGTTTTTACTGAGGATCAGGCCCACGTAGTTCTGGGTAAAGGGAAATGAAGAGTTTTTTTTTAGAATACAAGGGAGATGAGAAGAGTCGTAGCGCGCCGAGACTTCGGACTAGGGGTATAATTTCTTGAGACGGTCCAGATTGACTGGACGAGCCATCTCTTCCCCATCTAGGTCAGTGAGCGTGGTGGCACCACCGGATACGATCTTCTTCACAATGTAGGGGCCAATCCAATTAGGCTTGAATTTCCCTCTGGGGTCCCAGATGGGGTCTATTATCTCTTTTAGGTCTAAGTCCCCCCCCCCCCCGGACACCACGGTCATTGAGTCTCTTATTGAATGATCGCACTATTCGGCGATGGTACCCCTTTATGTGGTAAAGAGCTTTTAATCTTCTTTCATCTAGGATAGCTAGCTAATCAAGACGGCTTTGGCACTAGTCTTCTTCACTAAATTTGCTTTAGATCATGACGCATAGCGAGGGTACTTCCAGCTCCACAGGTAGTACCACTTCCATGCCATTGACCAGGAAGTAATGGGTAGCCCTAGTAGAGGTTCATATTGAGGTTTGATAGCCCCAGAGGGCGTACGGGATTCGGTCATCCCAATCCCTATAATTTGCGGTCATCTTGCTGATGATAGCTTTGAGGTTCTTATTGGTGGCTTTAACTGCACCATTGGTCTGAGGTCGATAGGGAGAAGATTTGTGTCTCTGAATCCCGTACTCATTGACTACTTATGTGACTTTTGCTTTGAGATGCAACTCGTTATCTGACACTAGCTCCTGCGGGACACCATATCGGCAGATGATATTCTTCTTGAGGAATTTGGCCACTTTCTTGGCGTTCAACACTGAGTATGACTCAACTTCGACCCATTTGGTGAAGTAATCAATGGAGACTAGGATGAAATCATGTCCATTTAAAGACTTTGGTTTAACCTTCCCTATGATGTCGACATCCCAGGTGGAGAACGACCATGGAGAGGTCATGTTGTATAATTCTCACGGAGGTAGGTTCTGAAGATTGGAGAATTGTTGGCATTTGAGGCATCTCCGGACATAGGTGATGCAGTATTAGGTCATAGTGGTCCAGTAGTATCCCCATCGGATGATCATCTTAGCAAGCATGTGACCATTCATGAGGAGTACGCATTCCCCTCTATGGATTTTCTACATTTTCTTCTCAATCTCAGCCCCTTCGATACAGTGTAGATGAGTTCTATCGAAGTTCCACTTGAGTAGAGAGTTATGACAGATGATGTACTAGGCGTCCAATCTTCAGAGGGACGTTCAATCTTTCTTGTTAGAACATTCGGGATACCTATCATGTTTGAGGAGGCACCAAATATCATAGCACCAACAATCGGCTAGTTCGGGATCTTCAGTGGAGACAAGCTCAATATGGTAGCAATGGGTCGATTTGTCTTTCTTTTGAACTAGGAAGGGGTCCATTGTTATTCCCTTAGGTCTGTCGACCATGGAGGCCAAGGTAGCGAGAGTATCGGCTAGGTTATTCTTTGCTTGGGGTAGGTAATGGAAGGTGATATCTCAGAATCGGGAGGCTAACTCTTCTAATTGGGAATGAAAGTGTTGGAGTTTTTCGTCCTTGACTTTCCACTTTCTGAGCACTTAATCGATGATAAGGGTAGAATCACCATAGACATCAAGGTATTAAATACCTTTCTTGAGAGAAACTTTGAGGCCCACTATATTTGCCTCATATTCCGTCATGTTGTTTGTGCAAGGGAAATCCAATTTAATGGCGATGGGAATGTGGGAGTCATCTGGGGCGATCAGAAGTATCCCAATGCCATATCCCTTTTTGTTGGCAGCGCCATCAAAGAACATTTTCCATCGAAGTCGGTCTTGAGTGGTGCATAGGATATTTTCATCTGGGAATTCTGAGATCCGTCCATCTGCCTCTTCTACAGGTTAATCGGTGAGGTAGTCAGAGATGGGTCTTCCTTTAACAGCATTCTGTGTGACGTACATGATATAGAACTCGATTAGGAGCATCAACCATCGAGACATTTGACTGAATAAGGCGGGTTTCTCAAGCAGGTATTTGATAGAGTTCATTCGAGATACAAGTTTGATGGGGAAGGCGAGCGTGTAGTGTCACAACTTTTGGGTGACCCAGACAAGTGCGACACATGCCTTCTCTAAAGTAGTGTAGTTGACCTCATACCCGACCAATATGCGACTGGTGTAATAGATAGCTCTTTCTTTACGAGAGTCCTCAAGGTATTGGGCTAGCAAAGCCCCAACGGTAGTGTCGGTTATGGTTAGGTACAGGAGCAAAGGGAGACCAGACTGTGGTGGCATGAGCACTGGAGGTTGGGTCAGTTATTATTTGATTCGGTTAAAAGCTTCTTGGTAGGCCTCGTTCCAAACCTTGGTTGAATCCTTTCGGAGGAGCTTCAAGACCGATTCACAGATGGTGGTTAGCTGGCTGATGAACCGGTTGATATATTATAATTTCCTAAGAAAACCTCGAACTTCTTTCTCCATTTGGGATGGTGGTATCTCAAGTATGTCCTTCAGCTTTACAGAATCTGCTTCTATGCCCTTTTCACTGACCATAAATCCCAAGAATTTTCCCTTTATAATGTCGAAGACACACTTCTGTGGATTGAGTTGCATCTGATACCATCGCAGTCGTTCGAAGAACTTCCGAAGAGTAGGAACATGGCCTTCTATTATTTTTGACTTGATAATCATATCATCAACATAATCCTCGACTACATTGTGAATGAGATCATGCAGGATGGTTGTGGCAGCCCTTTGGTAGGTAGCCCAGCGTTCTTGAGACCAAATGGCATAATGGTGTAGCAAAAGGTTCCCCATGGGGTGATGAATGCATTTTTTTCTTGGTGGTCGGGGTACATCTTGATTTGGATGTATCCGATAAACCCATCGACGAATCAATTAAGAGCATGACTGGCTGTGTTATCCATGATCATGTCGATATTGGGTAGCTAATAATTATCCTTTGGAGAAGCTTTGTTTAAATCTCGGTATTCTACACACATTCGAACATTCCCCCCGATTTTGGTACAGGTACTATGTTGGCTAGCCATATGGGATATTCGATCACACGAATGAAACCCACGTTTAATTGTTTGACCACCTCTTCTTTGACCTTGAGTGACCATTCGGTGTAGAGTTTTCTTAATTTTTATTTAACCGACTTGTAATTTGGGAGAGTGGGGATCTCGTGCTGAGCTATTTTAGGATCAATGCCGGGTATATCATCATAGGACCATGAGAAGACATCCATGAACTCCTTTAGCAATTCCTCGAGTTGTGCGCGCTCATACTCGTCAAGGTTGACCCCTATCCTAATGTCGCGCAGTTGGTTACTAGATCCGAGATTAATGACAACAGTAACTTCTTTATTAACTTGAACACGGTTATGTTGTTTATTATTATCCTTATTTAGATCAGTTAAGAATTGTTCATTTGAAAAATCATCATCATCAAAAGTTTGATTAGAATCCAAGTAGTTAATATAAGGCACAACAAGATACTCAAAATCTTCGTTTATTTCCTTGATAGGAAAAACAACATTGAGAACCTTATCAAAAGGGGTCCCGATTACATTTGAACAAGGATAGACAACAGAAGAAGAAATAGGGTAAACATTGGGGTTAAGGGAGATTTCAAGAGGCAGAACTGGCGCAGCATGCCGGTTGAGGAGGGTTTTATTAATAACTTTAATCATATGGGATGGATCCATTGATGTAGAGCCTGAATGAACCATGCAGAGTGTCAGCCCCAGTGTCTTTAAGTTGAAGGAATCTTCAGAATCACTTTCCTCAGTCTCTTTGGTATCTTTGATGAACGATTGTACGCGATGTTGGAAACTTTAAGCCCATGGGTACCTATATTGTAAAAACATCTCCATTCCATGCTTCATCTTCTTGTCTGTGTGGTCATACCATGGTTCTGTAAAACCACAAAAGGGGAAGTCTTCAATTTCTCTGATGAATCGTCTATTTAAAGAGTCTCCTCAGATAGTCGGGATGTAGTATAATCTTCTCTTTGGTCGATACTGGTGGATCATTATGAGATCATGTTCTGATGGTTGATACCCCAAGCCACAAGGAAGGAAAGCTTTCTTTAGTTTAATGGGCTCGAGTATCCCCTGCTACCTTTGCCCTAGTCCCAGTTCGGGCATAAAGTGCATGTGTTTGAACATCTAAATCACATTGACATTGCCATGAGGGTCATATTATGGACAAACCCTTTCTTTGAAACAGTCCCCTACCACGGGGAGGAGTGGCTCAACTTGGAATACTGATAGGAGCATATCATTTAACCCATGTTGTATCTTAAGGATTAGACTGCTGGTGCTTGCACCCTCGACATTTTTATCATCGCCCAAAATGGTGATGACTCGCTTGTTAGCGAAGAACTTCAATTTTTGATGGAGTGAGGAAGACACACCCTTGATATTATGGAGCCAAGGTCGTTCAAGCAACAAGTTGAAATAAGATGGGATGTCTATGACTTGGAATGCAACGACAGTGTTTATAGGGCCAACCCCTATTACAAGTTTTATGGACCCCATCACCCCACAAAGGGTATTATCATAGGCACGTACAACGGCGGAGGTTAGAGCGAGGTCTCTTTCTTTCTGGCCTAAACACTTGAAGGTTCTCAAAGGGTAAAAATTCAAGGAAGATCCATTATCCACAAGGGAGAGTGGCACGGCCTTCCCCATAACTTCGGCGGAGATGTTGAGTGCATGATTGTGATTTAGCCCAATTCTAGGGATTTCTTCTTCATAAAATGATAACATTCAGGTGGAGGTCAAGGATCCGACCAGATTTACAACCTCCTCTGGTGAGGTAGAGGGAGGAACTATGGGTCTAGTAAACAATTTGATTAAAGCATTTCTGTGTAACTGGGAAGAAATGAAAAGTCCCCACAGAGTGATGTTAGCTTGAGTTTTCTTTAGTTGATCGAGGATCTTGCTCTCCTCAATGGTCATCTCTAGCATAGGAAGGTTTTTAATGACCTTCCCTTTGTCATTTGCTGGTAGTGAGCTTGGAACCTGGTAAAGTCTCCCTAATCTGGTAATGTGATTTACTGAAGAAGGGAAGAATATGAATCCCATTTCCTCATTAATCTCCAGTTTTTTTGCCACCCTGTTTATTTCTTCGAGGAGTTGTTCAAATGATATCATCCCACATATGTCGGCTACTGGGCCAGTTCTTCCTAAAAATTATTTTTCACTCGAATCTTCGAATTCTTCCCCCATCCCGTGGCAACAATTTTATCCTTTCATGTAAAGCCAATGCATTAGACAACTTCAACGGCTTCTTCATACAGGTCTTCCCATTCTTTGGGGATATGTATGGTCGAAGGGACTAAGTTCCCTTGTAGCTTCAAAGTGTCAAGTAACCCGGTGATACTACAAATGTTATTGGTTTGCCTGAATAATTCGTCCATAATCTGGGCAACATCATCTAGGCTAACTTAATCGGTTGGTACCACCCACTTGTCTGAATCTCGAGCCAACTTTCGTGCTTCCAAGAATAGTGTGCTAAACCACTAGAAATCAATGATCATCTGTGAGGGCAATTTTAGCCTAAAGCCTAAGAGTTGGTTTAACACCTCTGACAATTCCATACTTCAATTTTCAGAACGGGTACGGACAGCGATGCATGCTCTAGTAAGGAGTGACAGTTCCTGATCAGCGAGGCTAGTAGGGTGTAGGAGGAAATAAAGGCAATTTTGAAGAGGTTTAGGAGAGTATATGGTTGTGATTTGAGTTGAGGGATCGAAATATGGGTTTTATTCTAAGAAGAGGGCATTGGCATGATTTAGAAGTGGATTATGAGTAGTGTTTGGCTTAGGATTGGCTGGTGGGGCGATTGTACCCCGATCAATGAGATGTTGGATTATGTTTCAGAGGTGAAAGCATTGGTCGGTGGTATCGCTGGCAGTTTGGTGAAAGGCACAATGAGCATCATCCTTCAAGTTTCTTAGGAGTGGATTTGGCAATGGAGGGGGATCCAAGGGTTTGATGAGGTTTCGGCCTAAAAGGGCTTTGTAAACATTGGAGAGGGGAGCATGAAGCTCAATTTATTTCCTTCGGATGGGGGCAGGGCATCTTTCTGGTGCCCATGATGTGGTTGGTTGAGAGATGTTATTGATGGTTGAGACTGTAGTACTCGCAGGCTTATCATACTTCTAGGGGTGAATTGTTCGGACACCTTCTTTGGTTCAACCTCTATTTTAACAAGACTTTCCTCGACTTCTACTCCTGCCTCTCTGAGAGCTCAAAAGTGGGGATAATATTGTACTCCCATCGTCACTCGGATATGGGGCAAGAAGTTCTTCTTCACTATGTTGACCTGCTCTTCCTCGGATGGCCGATTGGTCATGGGAGCTGATTGCTCCCTCCACCTCCACCGGGTTATGAAGTTACTGATTGATTCCCCTGGATTCTATTTGAGTAGCTCCAAATCACGATGGGTGACCTCAAGCTCTTCGTTGTATTTATATTATGACATAAATTCTCGGGCTACATCCTCCCAGCTGCGAATTATGGATTCTTCAAGGGATAAAAACCATCGGAGGGCACTATCCTTCAATGTTTGCTGAAACAATTGGGCCATCACTTCTTCAGAAGCCCCTAGTAAAGTCATGGAATGATCATAACTGTGAAGATGAACAATCGGGGGTCCACTCCCTCCAAACATCTCGATATTTGGCATTTTGAACTGCTCGGGTAACCTCACTTTTGGATAAGGAGACATGTGGGTGTAGTCAATGTAATTCCCAGATATTCTGACTTGGTCGAACTTCTTGGGGCGCATCTTGAGATCCACTTTTACTTTATTCTACTCTTCCTCCTTTGGATGAATGACTACAGGCAGGTTAGGCACATGCTGAGAAATGTTAGGCATAGAAAGCTGGGCAGACAGCGTCCCATTGACCGGAGAGGCACGTGGAGCATGCTGATACTCTTCGGGAACCCATATAGGCTCGGGTGCACCCATATCAGGAGGGAATAGGGCCTTAATCTATTAAAGAATTGGAACCTATTTTCGTTGCATCTCTCGGACCTCAATTTGGAGGTTGTCAATCTTGGACACGAGCTAAGCTAGGACTGTCGTCAGATCTGGTTGTATGACTGGTGCTTGATTTGTATTCTCCATGGAAAGTGAATGGATTTCAGACTCGAAAGAAGTAGTAGAGGAATGGCCGAAACTCCGGGGTGATTTGACTAAAGACCGAAGCCAATAGGGAGCCAGGCCAAGGGCTTGCAATCGACCTGAGAAAGCGTAGGATGAGATTTATTTTTGACAAAAAAGGGAAGAAACTATTTTTGGATTTTCGATAAATAAGGGAGAAATGCTTTTGGCTTTTTTTGATAAAGAAGGGAGAAATGTTTTTGGAGATGGAACTCAGCATGATTATTATGATTATTATGTTCTCAGTTGTATTTAATTCTCCTAAATGCAATACAGGATGGGACCCGAGCCTGGAAAAGTGTGGTTTTTTAATATATGCAATGCTACGGTTTGGACTTGTAACTAGGCTCGCGGACAGGGTCCCATTTTAAAAATGCACGAAAACTCGAGAGACAGATCGACCCAGAATTTCGGCAGAGTTTTGGGTTAAAACTGACAATCTAAAGTGCGTGTCCTAGGTTTGACACCTATATGCGGCTATGCAGTTGGTTGGGTGAATCGACATGGGTTCCCTCCTTTGGAGTGACTTCCATGATATACATCTTTCTCTTGCGGGCAATCGGTACGTGTGGACAAGCCACTTGATATACCTGAGTGTACGTGAATTGCCTCACCATATACCTCGTGGGGACGGTACGTGTGAGAGAAAATTTGATATACTCGACGTACGTGAATGAATTCCCTACGATATACCTCCCATCATGACTTCGGTCAATCGGTACGATGCGAGCGAACCGTTCGATATACGTTGAAGGTACTTGGCCAATGGAAGGTGAGAGTCATATCGCTTAGGCTAACTGCGACCTGCCGGACCAACGCCCATCACGAAATGGCCCTCCAGTTAGTGGGTAAAATTTGGTCAATAACAATGCTATTTGGTGATGTCAAGTGAATCATGCATGATTTTCTTATTAGTATCTTATGATGAGAATTCCTTTCTCGATTATGCCAAACAGGGAGCAAAGTTCGAGTACCCAAGTTAAACCAAGCATGGATGGGTGATGCGTGCAACATGTGGACATATGTGATCCTAGGTGAACTTGGTGTGAAGTGTACATGGAGAATTTTATACAAGTGTGTGAACATAAGCATGAGCATGGGATACACATGGAAAAGTGGAACTTGCAGATATGGGGGAAAACATAAATAGATATAGCATCTATGAAAATAGAGTCAAGCCCTCAAAATACACACATAGTCCCCAGCAAAGTTGCCACTATGGCCATCCCCGATTCTCATCGCGCGGACGGGAACGTGAAAGGAGATAGGATCCTTCGGGTCCCCTGCATCCCTCTCGAGAACGTTTCGCCCCACGTCATTTGAGACGAGGTGTAAAAATGTAGAGAGATTAAGAGTTGCCAGTCTATTTTACTCAAAATAGACAAAAGAAAAATGGGAAGGCATCCCGAAAGATGGCATCCAAAGATAAACCGGTGCATGCGAAACCAGAATGATTCGAGAAGGGTTCGGAGGCTAAGTTACGAAATGGGAAGGTGTTAGGCACCCATTCCGCCCTTTCGGTCTCTCATGGATATTTGCTATTTTCCTTTATTTTTCCCCGTGATATGTGTGCATGTGTATATATATAGTGGAGATAGGAATCCTCGACTTGTATCATGGAAGAGATAAAGAGAGTCATCCGTAGGAAGGTGTAAAAATAATATTAGAAAATTAGATTTATGCGATTATTGCTACTTTGATCGTTATAATGGAACGATAACGCATACGGAGTAATACGTCACTAAGGGAAAGTATATAGAATATAAGAAGATTAGATATAGAGAAAATAGAAAATAAGAGAAAAAATGAGAATAGGACTCGAGTCTCGAGTATTATCCTGAGACGCCTATGTATCCTATAAAGGCATTAAAGTCCACGTAGTTTGCATACAAAACGAGGGGTGGAGTTTATCCCAAAAATCCAAATGGGGGATCTCTTATTTGTGAATGTGTGGGTGTGTAGAAAAAGTGTTTTAGCCGTGAGAAAAGTGTGAGAAAAGTATGAGAATACCTATTTGGAATTTATGAGCTAACCCTCTTTTTCTTATTTTTTGGTTTTTTATTTATATGAAAGTAGGAGATGTGCAATAATACTAAATAAAAAGTATATTAGGATGTGTGAGATGAGATAATAAAAGTGCTAAGTAATAAAACAAATTATTGAGAATTTAAGAGAATTTAAGAGAGAGTTTGAGAAAGATGGACCTTCTTGGGGTTCTTGAATGTTGGAGAGCATCCCTTGCACTTGGATGATGATGGAGAGTGGATAATTCACCAAGTTTGATGAAAAGGATGATGAGAAGTGGAAGTAAAAAAGGGATTTGGAAGTTGAAATCATGTTGCCTTCGAGAGATGTTTCTGGGATTCTTTGAGGGTGAATTTTATCAGATTTGGGCTCCCCTTGAAAATGAGGTGAAGGCCTCCTTTTATAGGCCCAGGTCACTGCCGATCGGCATAGACCTCATCCTGCCTATCGGCACCTGTCGATCGGCAAGATCTGGAACCTGCCATTTGGCAGTGTGTTTTAGGCCTTTTCAGGAAATCGACTGTTGGGGGCAAACCGTTGGTCAGAATCGACGGGGTAGACCATTGGAAAAGTAATTCAGAGACCTTTGAAAGTTTTTTAGATTGCTCCTAGGTTCCAGAGCTGAATTTGGGTCAAATATGGCTTGGAAGCGTTTGTCGATCCATTGGACGGGGAATCGTTCGGAAGCAAACGGATCATTCGTCCGCATAGTAAGTTTGAATCGTGCACGGGGTGCACCGTTGGAAAGGTTAGGAGATATACTTCGACATTCCAAAGAGTTTGACCCAATTTGCGGAGTTGACTTTGGTCAACCGGGCCCTGGAAGCATTTGGTGACCTCTTGGAGTCAAACGAATCGTTCGTCCGCATGGTAAGTCGGAATTGAGCACAAGATAGACCATTGGAAAGGGTATTGAGTGCCCTTCGAAGATTCATTCAGCCTCAGTTGAGATAAAGAGTTTACTTAGGTCAAAAAGATCTCGGGAGTGCTTTGTGGCCTTTAGGTCAAGTTTCGAACGCAAACGGATCGTTCGTTCGCACGGTAAGTCGGAATTGTGCACGGGATGGACCGTTGGAAAGGGTATTCAGTGACTTTCAATGATTCATCAGTCTCAGTTGAGATGAAGAGTTTGACTTTTTGGTCAAACTGAGTCGGGGAGTGCCCGATGGCTTCTAGGTCAGTACTAGGGACATGACCTGGGTTTGTGGTGATGAAGGGAGGTACTAGGGACCTAAAGAGAGTTAGGGGGTAAGAGAATGAGGTGTCTACAGGGCCCGCATTCCCCGATGTGGATTTTCTAAATTATCTTTTCAATGTCATCCCCTACGATGCAATGTAAATGGGTTCCATCAAAGTTTCTGTTGAATAGTTCTTTATGACAGATGATGTACTGGGTGGGTAGTCTTCGGAGGGTTGCTCGGCCTTTCTTGTTGGAACTCTCGAGATAACTACCATGTTTGAGGAGGTTCCAGATATCATAGTACCTGTAATTGTCTAGCTCGAGATCTTCTTCGGTGACGAGCTCAATATGGTAGCAGTGGGTAGGTTTATCTTGCTTTTGAATCAGGAAAAGGGGCATTGTTATTCCTTCGGGCATATCGACCACGGAGGCAAAGGTATCAACGGCATCGGCTAGGTTATTCTTTGCTCGAGATAAGTAATGGAAGGTGATATCTTGGAATTGAGAGGCTTTTTCTTCTAAGTGGGCATGGAAGGGTTGGAGTTTCTCTTCCTTGACTCTCCACTTTCTGAGCACTTGATCGATGATGAGGGCAGAATCCCCGTAGATATTTAGGTATTGAATACCTTTCTTGAGAGAAACTTTGAGGCCTACTGTGCATGCCTCGTATTCAATCATGTTGTTGGTGCAATGGAAATCCAACTTGATGGTGATGGGAGTGTGGGAGTTATCTGTGGCGATCAGAAGTATCCCAATGCCATATCCCTTTTTGTTGGCAGCGCCGTCAAAGAACATTTTCCACCGAAGATTGTCCTGGTGAGTGCAGAGGATGTTTTCATCTGGGAATTCGGATATCCTGACATCAGCTTCATCCATAGGGTAATAAATGAGTAGTCAGAGATGGCTCTTCCTTTCATAGATTTTTGTGTGATGTACACAATATCGAACTCGTCTAGGATCATCAACCACCGGGACATTCAGCTCGATAAGGCGGGTTTCTCAAGCAGGTATTTAATGGGGTCCATTCGGGATACAATTTTGATGGGGAAGGTGATCACGTAGTGCCGCAACTTTTGGGTCACCCAGATAAGCGCGACATATGCCTTTTCCAAAGCAGTGTAGTTGACTTCTTATTTGACCAATTTGCAACTGGTGTAATATATGGCTCTTTCTTTGCGGGAATATTCAAGGTATTAGGATATCAAAGCACCAACTGCAGTGTCAGTTGTGGTTAAGTATATGAGCAAAGGGAGACCAGGCTATGGTGGCATGAGTACCGGGGGCTAGGTCAGATATTGCTTGATTCGGTCAAAAGCTTCTTGGCAGGCCTCGTTCCACACCTTGGTTAAATCCTTTCAAAGTATTTTAAAAATGGGTTCATAGATGGAGGTTAACTGGATGATGAACCGACTGATGTATTACAATTTCCTATGGAAACCTCAGATTTCTTTCTCCGTTCGAGGAGGTGGCATCTCAAGTATAACTTTCAATTTGGCACGATCTGCTTCTATCCCTTTCACACTGGCCATGAATCCAAGGAGTTTTCCCTTTGTAACCGCTAAGATGCATTTCTGTGGGTTGAGTCTCATATGATACTGTCGCAGTCGTTCGAAGAACTTTCGAAGAGCGGGGATATGTCCTTCTCTAGTGTTGGATTTGATAATCATATCATCCACATAGACCTCAACTTATTTGTGAATCAGATCGTGCAGGATGGTTATGGAAACCCTCTGGTAGGTAGCCCCGACGTTCTTGAGACCAAATGGCATGACAGTGTAGCAAAAGGTTCCCCATAGGGTGGTGAATGCATATTTTTCTTGGTGATCTGGGTGCATTTTAATTTGGTTGTATTCGGGAAACCCGTCAACGATTGACTTAAGAGCATGAATGGTTGTGTTCTCCATGATTATGACGATATTGGGTAGATAATAATCATCTTTTAGAGAGGCTTTGTTCAAGTCTCGATAGTCTACACACATCCGAACCTTCCCTCTTGATTTCAGCACATACACTATGTTGGCGAGCCATGTGGGATATTCGATCACACGAATGAAGCCTACGTTCAACTATTTGACCACCTCTTCTTTAACTTTGAGCGACCATTCGATGTGAATCTTTCTCAACCTTTGTTTAACCGGATTTTAATCTGGAAGAGTGGGGATCTCATGTTGAGCTATTTCATGTCAATTCTGGGCATATCGTCATAGAACCATGCGAAGACATCAACGAATTCCTTTAGCAATTCTTTGAGTTGTGCACGCTCGTGACAATAGATGGTAGCCCCTATCCTATTCTCGCGCAGTTGGCTGCTAGAACCGAGGTTAATAATAATAGTATCTTCTTTATTAACTTGAACACGGTTATGTTGTTTGTTATTAACCTTACTTACATCAGTTACGAATTGTTCATTTGCAAAATCATCATCATCAAAAGTTTGATAACAAGATACTCAAAAAATTGCATTGAGAGGAAAAATTGTATTGAGAACCTCATCAAAGGAGGTCTCGATTACATTTAAGCAAGGATAGATAACAAAAGAAGAAATAGGGTAAACATAAGAGTTAAGTGGTATTTCAATAGGTAGAATTGGTGCAGCATGCCAGTTGAGGAAAGGTGTATCAGTAGCTTTAATCAGGTGGGTTAGATCCAGTGATGTAGTGTCTGAATGAACCATGCAGAGTGTCAGCCCCACTGTTTATAAGTTAAATGAGTCCTCTAAGTCACTTTCTTCGGTATCTTGGATGGCCGGTTGTACACGGTGTTGGCAACTTTTGTCCCATGGGTAGCTGTCTTAGAAAAAGATCTCCATTTGAGTCTTCATCTTTTTGTCTGCATAGTCATACCATGGTTCTAAAAAGCTGCAAAAGAGGAAGTCTTCACCCTCTTTGATGAATCGTCCGTTCAAGGAGTCACGTGGGATAGTCTGAATGCAGTCTTGTCTTCTCTTTAGTTGATATTGGTGGATCATTCTGAGCTCTTGTTCCGATGGTTGATACCCCAAACCACAAGGATGTAATGCTTTCTTCAGTTTAATGGGATAAAGTATCCCTTGCTATCTTTATCCTAGCCCCAGTTCGGGCATGAAGTGCATGTTTCTCAACATTTGAATCACATTGACGTTGCCACGACACTACACCAAAAATAGCAATTTGGCACACCCGAATGTTAAAAATCTGACACAGTTTTAAACTGTGTCAAATTCTGGCAAGGTTTAATGATAATCTGGCACACTTTAAAACAGTGACAATTTGACACGGTTTTAAAGTGTGCCAAAATTGAGTACACGTGATTAAAATGTAAAAGCCTACAAAAAAATCATTCCCTCCTCTTTCCTCTGTGATTTTCAATATCCCGCTCCCTGTATCTCTCTCTCCTAAGTTCGGCCACCACTTGGCCCAGTGGCTAGTGATCTTCTTGCGGTGGCATCCAGCGCTAAGTCCGGACACCGCTTGGCCCAGTGGCTAGTGATCTTCTTGCAGAGAAGCACTGCTGACAACCGATGAACATTTGGGGTTTTGGCGATGCGGAGATGGTGGATTAGAGCGGGAACCACCTGTGGATCCTTTGCAAGATGCTTTATCTGATCCTCTGCTTGTCTCCGGGCGTCGTTGACCGGCATCAAGAACTCGATTAACAACTGACTGCGTCATTTTCACTCTCTCTCTCTCTCTCTCTCTCCCCCCTATATATATATATATATATATATATATATATATATATATATATATATATATATATATATATATATGTAGGTACCGTTGGTGTTCTCTCTTCGCAAGGTATCTTTCATTCCCTCTTCGTTCTGCTCCATTGCAAGAAAACTTATTATTTTTCTGTCTTCTGTTCCCTATTTTTCCCCAAGCATTAGCATATTTCCTTATTTCTAAGTTCTGATTTTGATTGTTTTTTGGTAAAATTTGAGACCCATTTTGGCCGAGAAAGGAGATGTTGAGCAGCAACCATTGAAGTAGGATTTTATGGCTTCTCTAATGTAAGGTGATTGCATTTTTTTTCTCCTTATGTTTGTTCCATCTAAATACAATTTTTTTTCTCCTTGATGTCAATTTGTGTAGTGATTAAGTAGTAATTCATGTCAATTTTCTTTGGCTTGGTTTATTTGTATTTCAATATGAGTTGAAATTGTTATATTATGTATATGAATTGACTTCTACTATGAATCGTTCATAAACCCCTTGAATATATGCGTAAATATTTAGAGAATGGAGTCAAATTGATTAAGATTGAATTTTTAAGGTTCTTGATAGAGAATTGGGTTTTATCAGTAAATCTTGAATTAATATTGTGTTTTTGATGTTTTAATCATGTTTAAATCATAGTTACTTTATTTAGATGTTATATGAATGATTTATGGGAGGTTTAGGGGTCAATAATGGAGTTTTGATTTGAGTTTTGTTGAGTTGGGTAAGATTAAGTTTAGGGTGATTCATAGGTTTATTGTATGTGATAAGTTCATTATTTACATAACTTTGTAATGATACTAGAGTGAATAATTCCAAAACTTTGTTTAGATTTCCATGTGTCATGAGAATATTTTTTTATGTGTTACATGTGTAAAATTCACACTACATGTGTACTCGTGGATATCGTACTAAGGGGGATTTAGTTACCGGGGCACGTACGACGCAGACCGTGATGGCACCTTCGTGAGTAGAGGAGTAAGACTTGTTCATATAAATCCCGCGTCACATGTATAGCTACCTGTATCAGAGATGGATTGATGGGGATATTTCATCATATAGATGTGACACCCCGACTAATTAAATACCGAGTAGCTACTCCTTTATTAAATTAATACAAAATGCCAAGTTGGTTCAGTTAATAGCATCACTGTCGAAAACATTTTAATAATTACTAACCACCTAGTATTTAAAAAGTGAGTTGCCAAATTTTAAGTTAACTGAGATTAACATGCAATAAGTGAAATATAAAGAATAACATAACCATTCACCATAAAGTCCAACTATAGTGATCATCGAATAATAATAAGTCTAGAGGAAATACTCCTCACAACAATCCAAATACGGAACTGAAATAAGCACCATAGCATGTATCCTGAATTAATTACAAACCAAAGTCTAAATAACTGAAATGTAAAGTGTCTCTAAAAGAAATGGGCGACATGCCCTACAAATGATGAATCTGAATATGGAATCAAGACAAGAAAAGGAGGCGTCTACTGTCAAGGTCCTGTAACTTCCACAACAGCTACAGCTCGTCACCTGTATAGAATTCCTATGCATGGTGTCCTTGTGGCTGGGCACCTAAAATGGTTTTTACAAAAAGATAGATTTGAAAGCAAACGGGTCAGAGCCCGAATGTGGAGAGTATTTTAAAAACAGCACGTGCTTTAATAACATTAAAACAATGGATGGAAAGTACATGTTAGGACGTGCTCTCACATGAAATACTCACCTCTCGACTAATTGTTCACTCCTAACGTACCATACCCATTCAAGCGATTCTCATATCTAACTAAACCGAAATAAGTTTTAACCTTTACACTCGATTCACAATAGGAATTCCCAATATTATCACTTAAACAAATAGCTTTAATTTAACTCGGATTCTCAATTGTTAACATTACAATTCACGACATGTTATCCCTTTTTAACTTCTCAAGGAGTTACTATAAATTATTCTCGCAATTTAAAAATAACAAATTCCTTTTCATTGAACCGTATATTATTCACATCATAAATATACTACACAAGAATCCCGAGGCTAAGCTGTGGTGCACACATACTCTGCTATCCATCCCGGTACATCACGTACATAAGGATTACAAATTCCGAATCTCTCAGGAATTGTTAGAATAAACACCACACACAAAAATGGAGGCGAACATAATTCAACATATTCATGGTCACGTACATGCCTACGCTCCATAGTCCGCTGACTTAATAACTCACAATTAAGTCATTCCCTTGAACTATGTCCTCTAGGTACCACTCTAAATCTGGGCACACAAGGATTAGATGGTCCTAAGCGAACGTAAACCTCCCGTGATAGCAAGTATAGTAGGTATGTCATACACATAAAAATCATATACGTATACTAAGCATGCACACATCTTAGTAATTACCATAATTTATTAGTGGTATACTTCTCATTCTTATACCAATACACGTGTCCCAGGTTTATATATACATATCCTCCATTATCCTCACGTCGTAATTAGTTATTCGCGTCCTAATCCACAATTACCATTTGGTTAAATCATTCTTCTATATTTTACTCCCCAATATATTCCAAATATCCCAACTCTATCAATTAGTCATCAAGGTAAGGTTATCTCTACCATTAACCAAGGTTACGGGACACTAGAAATCAAACCAGGCCAAAAAGGACAAACTGTCAACTCGTTAGAAGTCTCGTTCGAACGAGGTCGTTAGAACGAGAGTTCGTTTGAACGGAGTGGGCATCTAACGAGATCTCGTTCGAACGAAAGGCATCGAACGAACACACCCCTCGTTAGAAGGCAAACTGTCAACTCGTTAGAAGCTCGTTCGAACGAGCTCGTTGGAACGACCTGGGCAGGTCTTCTAACGAGGTGATAGTTCGAGACCAGAAAATTCCTATTACGTTTTTCACCAATTTTCGAACCTAAAAAATCCTCCAAAAATTATTCCAACAGTATTTTAAGGTTACTCAACATTCCTAAATATTCTTAGGTCATAATCTAGCACATTCATTGAATCAAATCTTCCTATACAACGCCTAATTATTAAATTTCCCAGAGTTTTCCCCAAACCTTATGAGTATGAACCCTAGAATTTAAAGTCATCAATATCCATAACTATATCCGTTTTTACATCATAAAAAGTTGTATTTTGTTTAGTATAATCACCCAATAACATTCTACATGCAATCCCTATATCATAACTTGAATTTTTATTTCCAATTTCATGGGTTTTCATCAAACTCCCAATGTAATGTAATTAATTTAAATTCTAAGCATGAAAGAAACATTCGCTTGAAATTAACGTAATTAAACCACTTGCCTCTGATCTTTCTCTGAATTTGATGTTGAATTGATGAAGGTTGATCTCTCTCTCTCTCTCTCTCTCTCTTTGCAGAATTCTCCTTCCTCTCTCTCTCTACCTGTTTTTCTCCAAGATGACAATGGTGGTTTAGAGGTTGCCTTAGGAAACTCTTAAAACTTTTTCCAATAACTCCCGTAACCCATTAAGTCATTTAGTGTTGTTAGTGGGTTTAGTGGGTAAAGACTAAATCAGATTTTTAACTTCTAATTTTCGTGGGTTTTAATTCCCAAGATTCCAAAATTACCAAAATGCCCTTTTAAGTTACCAGTATGGCCCAATAATGCCCCGGGACCCAAACTTAACCCCCGGCTAGTGTTTTTTGACTATTTCGACCCTTTCGGACTCATTGGCGCACTCAAAATGACCATACGGTTGATGAAAATAAAATTCACTTTTTAATTAAAAAATATATTCCGGACGCGACTGTCACGCGCGTCCCAACAAAATTTCCCAAATTGTCGTATTTCAATCTCGTGACAATTTCAATAGTTTCAATATTCATATATCGCCATATATGCACATTATAATCAAATACCAACTCACATCTCGCTAGTATTTTATCTGGATTAATTCTCAATTAATTCACATATAATTAAATTAATCCCATAAATAAATATCAATAAAAGCACGGGGTATTACAATAGACTTGGGTATGCTTGAATATATGAGCGATGTGTATACATGGTGATTCATCGCTTTCTCGTGTTAAGGTAGGTTTGGGATGATCTAAGACTATACTTTGTTTGCGCGAGTGATCCTAGAGGGCAATAGGGATATGCCTTTGTTAATTTCACCAATTTAAGTAAGATCCTACTTCTATGGTAACATTATAGTTCATGCTTACAGACTTTATGATTGTCTTATATATTTTCTACACTCGTAATTATTTAGTATAATGAATAGGACTCTGGGTGAGGACAATACTCAATATTTCACAATAGGACACAGAATAAATCGACAAATCGGCAGGACCCACATCGAACACATGTGCTTGGTTTGTGGCCTTTCTCAATTACTTACTCATTTTTACTAATTCTTCATGTATGACAAAATTGAAAAACTGGTAAATAAAACAAAAAACCAAGAACATTTCACAAGTCAGAAAATTAAGTCACATGTTGTAAACTGACTACTTTCCCTACATAATGGTTAATATATCTTTATAAAATATAATTTCGGTATTGCAGGACCTCTTTGTGTCGGGACTGATACAACATCATCACACTGGAATGGGCTATGGCAGAGGTACTGCGCAATCAGAGACAATGGTGAAAGTCAAAGCGAAACTTGAAAAAGTGATTAGAAAAGGGAAGATCTCAAAATGATTGCACAAATACGCATGGAGCAAGAATGAGGGAGCTTATTCGGAGGATCTCAAGTTGCGAATAAATTTGGTATGTATTTTATATTGATGATAGAAGATTTTATAATGTAGTGCACCTTTACCAAAGTAAATTCTTCATTTAGTTGTGTGCACGTGTGTGTGTGTTGTGTAAGATGTGTGTTTTAAGGCCTTAATAACTGGTTGACATGGAGGAAGGGCTATATGGATTTATATACTATTTTTAGATGTTAAATCGGTGGAAGGGATTTATTGGTGGTTTAGCTGTGGCTTTTGTGCTTGTTGTTGTTGTTGGGCTGATTTTAATATTAAAATAAGTCGGATATCATGAATAAACAAAGGAAACTCTGTCGAAATTTTATGAAATAAGTAAGTGTTCTAAATTGATTAATGAGTTAAAGGGTGAAAACCAACACTTAAACTTAAAAACAAGACGTTAAAGGATGAAAACCCAAACCATCCCACAAACGACCCTGTAGGAGGCACGAACACCTCGCACACGACCAATGTAACTTATAGGAACTAACCGCGTAGTCCCGGATCTCCCGGTTTGTGAATATGACGATAATTTGCAAAAATCAACACTTAGACTTAAAAACAAGCCGTTAAAGGGTGAAAACCCAAACCAAAACCCAAACGACCCCATAGGAGGCACGAACACCTTGCACGGGACCAATGTAACTTGTAGGAACTAACCGCGTAGTCCCGGGTCTCCTGGTTTGAGAAAATGACGATAATTTGCAAAGATCACACTTAGACTTAAAAACAAGCCGTTAAAGGGTGAAAACCCAAACCAGCCCCCAAACGGCCCCGTAAGAGGCACGAACACCTCGCACGAGACCAATGTAACTTGTAGGACCTGACCGCGTAGTCCCGGGTCTCCCGGTTTGTGAATATGATGATAATTTGCAAAAATCAACACTTAGATTTAAAAACAAGTCGTTAAAGGGTGAAAACCCAAACCAGCCCCCAAACGACCCCGTAGGATGCACGGACACCTCGCACGGGACCAATGTAACTTGTAGGAACTGACCACGTAGTCCCGGGTCTCCCAGTTTCAAAATATGACCATAATTTGCAAAAATCACACTTAGACTTAAAAACAAGTCGTTAAAGTGTGAAAACCCAAACCAGCCCCAAAACGACCCCGTAGGAGGCACGAACACCTCGTACGAGACCAATGTAACCTATAGGAACTGACCGCATAGTCCCGGGTCTCTCGATTTGAGAATATGATGATAATTTGCAAAAATCACACTTAGACTTAAAATGAAGCCGTTATAGGGTGAAAACCTAAACTAATCCCCGAACGACCCCGTAGGAGGCACGAACACCTCGCATGGGACCAATGTAACTTATAAGAACTGACCGCGTAGTCTAGAGTCTCTCAGTTTGTGAATGTGACGATAATTTGCAAAAATCAAGACTCTTAAAAACAAGTCGTTGAAGGGTGAAAACCCAAACTAGCCCCCAAACGACACCGTAGGAGGCACGAACATCTCGCACGGGAGCAATCTATCTTGTAGCAACTGACCGCATAGTCCCGGGTCTCCCGGTTTCTGAATATGACGATAATTTGCAAAAATCAACACTTATACTTAAAAACAAGCCGTTAAAGGGTGAAAACCCAAACCAGTCCCCGAACGACCCCGTATGAGGTACGAACACCTCGCATGGGACCAATGTAACTTGTAGGAACTGATCGCGTAGTCCCGGGTCTCTCGATTTATGAATGTGACGATAATTTGCAAAAATTAACACTTTTAAAACAAGTCGTTGAAGGGCGAAAACCTAAACCAGCCCCCAAACGACCCCGTAGGAGGCACGAACACCTCGCACAGGACCAATGTAACTTGTAGGAACTGACCGCGTAGTCCCGGGCCTCTCATTTTGAGAATATAACGATAATTTGCAAAAATCACACTTAGACTTAAAAAAAAGCCCTTAAAGGGTGAAAACCCTAACCATCCAACAAACGACCCCGTAGGAGGCACGAACACGTCGCACGGGACCAATGTAACTTGTCGGAACTGACCGCGTAGTCCCGAGTCTCTTGGTTTGTGAATTTGACGATAATTTGCAAAAATCAACACTCTTAAAAACAAGTCGTTAAAGGGTGAAAACCCAAACCAGCCTCCAAACGACACCGTCTGCGGCACGAACACCTCACACAGGACCAATGTAACTTGTAGGAACTGACCGCGTAGTCCCTGGTCTCCCGGTTTCAGAATATGACGATAATTTGCAAAAATCTCAGTTAGACTTAAAAAGAAGCCGTTAAAGGGTGAAAACCCAAACCAGCCCTCAAACGACCCCGTAAGAGGCACGAACACCTTGCACGGGACCAATGTAACTTATAAGAGCTTACCGCATAGTCCCGAGTCTCCCAATTTGTGAATATGACAATAATTTGCAAAAATACAAGTCATTAAAGTGTGAAAATCCAAACCAGCCCCCAACGACCCCGTAGGAGGCACGAATACCTCGCACGTGACCAATGTAACTTGTAGGAACGGACCACGTACTCCCGATCTCCCGGTTTTAGAATATGACGATAATTTGCAAAAATCACACATAGACTTAAAAACAAGCCGTTAAAGGGTGAAAACCCAAACCAGCTCCCAAACGGCCCCGTAGGAGGCACGAACACCTCGAAGGGGACCAATGTAACTTATAGGAACTGACCGCGTAGTCCCGGGTCTCTCGGTTTGAGAATGTGACTATTATTTGTAAAAATCACACTTAGACTTAAAAACAAGCCGTTAAAGGGTGAAAACCAAAACCAGCCCCCAAACAACCCCATAGGAGTCATGAACACTTCGCACGGGACCAATGTAACTTGTAGGAACTGACCGCGTAGTCCTGGGTCTCCCAGTTGGAGAAAATGATAATAATTTGAAAAAATCACACTTAGACTTAAAAAGAAGCCGTTTAAGGGTGAAAACCCAAACCAACCCCCAAACGACCCCATAAGAGGCACGAACACCTAGCATGGGACGAATGTAACTTGTAGGAACTGACCACGTAGTCTCGAGTCTCTCGGTTTGAGAATATGACGATAATTTGCAAAAATCAACACTTTTACTTAAAAATAAGCCGTTAAAGGGTGAAAAGCCAAACTATCCCCCAAACGACCCCGTAGGAGGCACGAACACCTCGCACGGGACCAAGGTAACTTGTAGGAACTTATCGCATTGTCCCGGGTCTCTCGATTTGAGGATATGATGATAATTTTCAAAAAATCACATTTAAACTTAAAAACAAGCCGTTAAAGGGTAAAAACCCAAACCAGCTCCCAAACGACCCCGTAGGAGGCACGAACACCTCGTACGGGACCAATGTAACTTGTAGGAACTGGTCGCGTAGTCCCAAGCCTCTTGATTTGATAATATGATGATAATTTGAAAAAATCACACTTAGACTTAAAAACAAGTCATTAAAGGGTGAAAACCCAAACCATCCAACAAACGACCTTGTAGGAGGCACGAACACGCGCACATGACCAATGTAACTTATAGGAACTGACCGCGTAGTCCCGGGTCTCCCAATTTGTGAATATGATGATAATTTGAAAAAATAAACACATAAACTTAAAAACAAGCCGTTAAAGGGTGAAAACCCAAACCAACCCCCAAACGACCCCGTAGGAGGCACGAACACCTCGCAGTGGACCAATGTAACTTGTAGATACTAACCGCGTAGTCCCCCGGCTCTCCCGATTTCAAAATATGATGAAAATTTGCAAAAATCACACTTAGACTTAAAAATAAGCCGTTAAAGGGTGAAAACCAAATCTAGCTCCCAAACGACCCCGTAAGAGTCCCGAACACCTCGCACTGGACCAATATAACTTGTAGGAACTGCCCGCGTAGTCCCAGGTCTCCCGGTTTGTGAATATGAGGATAATTTCCAACAATAAAAATAAGCCATTAAAGGGTGAAAACCCAAACCTACCTCCAAATGACCCCGTAGGAGGCACGAACACCTCGTAGTGGACCTATGTAACTTGTAGGAACTAACAGCGTAGTCCCCTGGGTCTTCTGGTTTCGGAATATGATGATAATTGGCAAAAATCACACTTTGAATTAAACAAGCCGTTCAAGGATGAAAACCCAAAACAACCCCCAAACGACCCCGTAGGATGCATGACCACCTCGCACGGGACCAATGTAACTTTTAGGAACTTACCACGTAGTCCCGAGTCTCCCGATTTGAGAATATGATGATAATTTGCAAAAATCACGCTTATTTTAAAAAGATGCCATTAAAGGGTGAAAACCTAAACCAGCCCACGAACGACCCCGTAGGAGGCCCGAACACCTCGCACGGGACCAATGTAACTTGTAGGAACTGATCGCGTAGTCCCGAGTCTCCCGGTTCGAGAATATGATGATAATTTGCAAAAAACACATGTAGACTTAAAAACAAGCCGTTAAAGGGTAAAAACCCAAACCAACCGCTAAACGACCCCGTAGGAGGCATGAACACCTCACACGGGATCAATGTAACTTGTAAGAATTTATCGTGTAGTCCTGGGTCTCTCGGTTTGTGAATATGACGATAATTTGAAAAAATCAACACTTACTTAAAAACAAGTCGTTAAAGGGTGAAAACTCAAACCAGCCCCCAAACGACCCCGTAGGATGCAGAACACCTCGCACGGGACCAATGTAACTTGTAGGAACTGACCGCGTAGTCTCGAGTCTCTCGATTTGAGAATATAATGATAATTTGAAAAAGTCACACTTAGACTAAAAAACAAGCCGTTAAAGGGTGAAAACCCAAACCAGCCCCCGAACGACCCCGTAGGAGGCACGGACACCTCGCACGGGACCAATGTAACTTGTAGGAACTGACCGCGTAGTCTCGTTCTCTTGGTTTGTCAATGTTACGATAATTTGCACAAATCAACACTCTTAAAAATAAGTCGTTAAAGGATGAAAATCCAAACCAACCCCCAAACGACACCGTAGGAGGTACAAACATCTCGTACGGGACCAATGTAACTTGTAGGAACTGACCGCGTAGTCCCGCGTCTTTTGGTTTCAGAATATGACGATAATTTGCAAAAATCTCAGACTTGAAAAGAATCCGTTAAAGGGTGAAAACCCAAACCATCCCCCAAACGACCCTGTAAGAGGTACGAACACCTCGCACGGGACCAATGTAACTTGTAAGAACTTACCGCGTAGTCCCGGGTCTCCCGATTTGTGAATATGAAGATAATTTGCAAAAATTAACACTTAGACTTAAAAACAAGCTGTTAAAGGGTGAAAATCCAAACCAGCCCCCAACGACCCTTAGGAGGCATGAACACCTCGCACGTGACCAATGTAACTTGTAGGAACTGACTGCGTAGTCTCGGGTCTCCCGGTTTGAGACTATGAAGATAATTTTTAAAAATCACACTTAGACTTAAAAATATGCCGTTAAACGGTGAAAACCCAAACCTGCTCCCAAACGACCCCATAGGAGGCACGAACACCTCGTAGGGGACCAATGTAACTGGTAGGAACTGACCGCGTAGTCCCCGGTCTCCCGATTTGAGAATATGACGATAATTTGCAAAAATCAAAACTTAGACTTAAAAACAAACTGTTAAAGGGTGAAAACCCAAACCAGCCCTCAAACGACCCCGTAGGAGGCACGAACACCTCGCACGGGACCAATGTAACTTGTAGGTACTGACCGCGTAGTCCCGAGTCTCCCGGTTTGAGAATATGACGATAATTTCCACATACTATACGTAATTTTTTAGTTTGAGTATTTTTTTTTGTAAATTATTGGGTTACTAATATCGTATTTTATTTGTATCCTATTTTTTTTTTGCTAGGTAACATTTTATCGTTGGAATTTATTCATGTGGAACACACAGAGAACTCAATGGTTTACAACAAGGGGTTTATTAATGATTCCATTTTTTTTATGTTATGGACGTGCGGTCTTTTGTAGCTTTATTGTTAAATTTTATGGCCTTGCGGGCTTTTGTAAGTTAATTGTTATATTTTGTGGCTGTACGGGCTTTATGTTAGGCAGGTTTTGTATTAGCAGGTTTTGGAATGTCCAAAAAATTAAGGAAACTCTGCCCAATTTTTTTTGGCCTATGAACTATTAAAGACTTGTAATGCTTTGAAGTTTGTATGTACATTAGTTTATTAACAACGTGCAATATTATTAATTTGTGAATTTTTCTGCTTTCAAATAATTTTTTTTTTCTTTTAATAAAAAATTCGGCACAGTTCAAAACCGTGGCAAAAGTGTATCATATTTTGGCACGGTTTTAAACTGTGCCAATTTTTTTTAAACTGTAATGAATCTAGCACAGTTAAAAAAATGTGCCAAAACTGTGCTAGAAATATTAAATTCTGGCACGGTTTAAAAGTGTGTCAGAAGTGTTCCTGTTTGGCCAAATCTGGCAGACTTTTGAGCCGTGCCAGAAAAAAATTGCCATTTTGGAACACCTGATTCTGGCACAGTTCAAAATCATGGCAGATTTGGTCTGGCACACTTTTAAACCGTGCCAGATTCCTATTTCTGCTGTAGTGAGGGTCGTATTCTGGACAAACCCTTTCTTTAAAATTGTACCCTATCGGCAATAGGACTGGATCAACTCGGAATCCTAATAGGAGCATATCATTTGACCCGTACTGTATCGCAAAGATTGGACTACTGGTACTTGCACCCTCGGTATAATCGTTGATGCCAAAAATGGTAATGACTCGTCTGTCAGTGAAGAACTTCAATTTCTGATGGAGTGAGGAAGACACACACTTGATACTGTGGAGCCAAGGTCATCTGAGTAACAGGCTGGAACAAGATGGGATGTCAACAACTTGGAATTCAATGACAGGGTTTATAAGGCCAACCCCTATCACAAGTTTTACGGATCCCATCACCTCTCGATAAGTATTATCATAGGCACGTACAACAATGAAAGTTGGAGCGAGGTCACTTTATTTCATTCCTAAGTATTTGAAGGTTCTTAATGGGCAGACATTCAAGCCGGATCCATTAATGACAAGAGACAGTGGTACGACCCTCCCCATAACTTCGACGGAGATATTGAGTGCATGATTGTGGTTTGGCCCAATTCTGGGGATTTGTTCTTAGGAAAAGGATAGCATTCAGTTAGAGGTCAAGGATCTGACAAAATTTACCGCTTCTTCTGGTGTGGTAGAAGGAGGAACTATGGGTCCAGTGAGCAACTTGATTAAAGTATTTTTGTGTAGTTGGGAAGACATGAAAATCCCCCATAAAGTAGTGTTAGATTGAGTTTTCTTTAGTTGATCGACGATTTTTCTCTCCTCGAGGCTCATTTCTGGCATATGAAGGTTTTCAACGCCCTTCCTTTTGTCATTTGCTGGTAATGAGCTTGGGATCTGATAATGCCTCCCTGATCTGGTCATATGATTTACTAAATAAGGGAAGAATATGAATCCTATTTCCACATCAATCTCAGGTTGTTATGCCACCTTGTTTATTTCTTCGAGGAGCACTTTAAATGATATCATCCCACACATGTCGGCTACCAGGCCAATTTTATCTGAAGATTGCTCTCCATTAGAAACTTCGAATTCTTCTCCCCATCTCGTGGCAATAATTATGTCTTTCCATGTAAATTCAATGCATTCCATAACTTCAATGGCTTCTTCATACAGGTCTCCCCATTCTGTGAGGACATGTAAGGGTGAGGGGACCAGGCGGCCTTGCAATTTCAGAGTATCAAGTAACTCGGCCATACTGCAAATGTCGTTTGTTTGCCTCAATAATTCTATTATGATATGGATGATGTCATCTAGGATGACTTCATCGATCGGTACTACCCAACAGTCTGATTCTCGAGCCCATTTCCTTGGTTCCAAGAATAGTGTACTGAACCTCTAGAAATCAATGGTCATCTGTGAGGGAAATTTCACTCTGAACTCGAAGAATTGTTTTAACACTTCTGATAATTCCATACCTCCATTTTCAGAACGAGATTGGATAACAATGCATGCTCGGGTAAGAAGTGACAGTGCCTGATCAGTAAGACTAGTAGGGTGAATAGGAAATATGGGCATATTTGGAGAGGTTTAGGAGAGTATATGGGTGCGATTTGGGATGAGGGATCAAATTCTGGGTTTTCTTCTAAGAAGATGGCATTGGCATGATTTGGGACTGGGTTCTGAGTAGTGTTTGGCTTAGGATTGGCTGGTGGGAAAATGGTACCTCGGTCAATTAGACCTTGGATTATGTTTTTGAGGTGAAAGCATTGGTCAGTGGTATGACCGGTAGTTTGGTGAAAGGCGCAATGGGAATCTGACTTGAAGTTTCTTAGGAGTGGATTTGGAAATGGACGGGGATCCAAGGGTTTGATAAGGTTTCGTCTTATCTGGGCTTGATAAACTTTGGAGAGGGGAGCATGAAGCTCGATGTATTCCTTTCGGACTGGGATAGGGCGGCTTTCTGGTGCCCATGAAGTGGTTGGTTGAGAGAAGTTGTTAATGATTGAGACTACATTACTGGCAAGTTTGTCACATTTTCTGGGGGTGAACTGTCTGGACACCTTCTTTGGTTCAACTTCTGTTTTAGCAAGAACTTACTCAATTTCCACTCCTTCTTCTCTGAGAGCTCGGAAGTGGGGATAGTATTGTCCTCCCATCGTTGCTAGGATATGGGACAAGTAGTTCTTCTTCACTATGCTGACTTGTTCTTCCTCGGAAGGCCGATTAGTCATGGTAGATGCTTTTTCCCTCCATCGGGCTATGAAGTTACTGACCAATTCCCCAGAGTTCTTTATGAGCAACTCTAAATCACGATGGGTGACCTCAAGCTCTTCATTGTACTTATTCTGTGACATGAATTCTCGGGCCACATCCTCCTAGTTACGGATTCGGGACTCCCTGAAAGACAAAAACCATCGGAGGGCACTATCCTCCAATGTTTGCTGAAATAATTGGGCCATCAGCTCTTCAGAAGCCCCTATGAGAGTCATGGCATGGTGATAACCGCGAAGATGGATGATCGAGGGTCCACTTCCTATGAATTTCTCAATATTTAGCATCTTGAACTTCTCGGATAACCTTACTTTAGGATAAGGAGACATGTTGGTTTAGTACATGTAATCTTCAAAGATTCATACTTGTTTTAACTTCTTAGTTAGTATCTTGAGATATTCTTTGACATTTTTGAATTCTTCCTCTTTTGGATCAATGATCGCAGGCAAGTTAGCCCCGAGCTGGGTAAGGTTCAGCATCGAAAGCTGGGTGGGCTGCGTCCCATTAGCAGAAGGGGCACGTGGAGCGTCCTGATATTCTTCAGGAATCCATATAGGCTCGGGTGGACCCATAGCGCAAAGGAATAGGGCCTCGGGATCTTGAGGAATAGGAACCTGGTTTCGTTGCATCTCCCGGACCTCAGTCTGAATGTTGTCAATATTAGACACGAGCTAAGCTAAACCTGTCGTCAGATCTGGTTGCGCAAAAGGTGTTTGATCTGTGTTCTCAATTAAAAGTGGATGGTTATCGGACTCGGAGGAAGTAACATGGGAACGGACAAAACTCTAGGGTGATTTGACTGAAGACCGAAGCCAATAAAGAGTCAGGGCAAGGGCGTGCGATCGACCTAAGAAGGTGTAAAATGGGATTTGTTTTTGAGAAAAAGAATGAAAATATTTCTGACATTATTTTCTCTTTTTTTTTTTTTAGATTGAAAGACAAAATATTTTTGGATTTTTGGTAAAGAAAAGAGAAATGTTTTTGGTTTTTTGATAAAGAAAGGAGACATGTTTTTTTATTCTGGAAAAAGAAGGGCGAAGTGTTTTTGGAAGACGGATCTCAACATTATTATTATTATTATTATTATTATTATTATTATTATTATTATTATTATTATTATTATTATTATTATTATTATTATTATTATTATTATTATTATTATTATTATTATTATTATTATTATTATTATTATTATCATCATCATGTTCTCACTTGTATTAAATTCTCCTAAATGCAAAATGAAATGTCGGACAGGACCCGAGCCTGGAAAAGTTGGGTTTGTAATATATGCAAAGTTATGGCTGGACTTGTAACCAGTCTCATGGTCGAGGTCCCATTTTAAAAATGAGCAAAAATAAAGGCATGCAGGCCGACCCAGAATTTCGACAGTGGTTCGGGTTGAAACCGACAATCTAACATGTGTGTCCAAGGCTTGACACCTATGTGCGGGTATGCATCTTAGTTTGGTGAATTGGAAAGGGTTCCCCTCTTTGCGTGACTTCCATGATATACGTCTTGCTCTCGCGGGTAGTCGATATGTGTGGACAAGCCATTTGATATACCTGAGTGTACGTGAATTGCCTCACCATATACCTCGTGGGGACGGTATGTGTAAGAGCGAATTTGATATGCTCGGCATATGTGAACAAGTTCCCTGCGATATACCTCCCGCCATGACTTCGCTCAAGCGGTACGATGCGGGGGAACCGTTTGATATATACCGAAGGTACTTGGTTAATGGAAGGTGAGAGTCATATCGCTTCGACTAATGACGCCCTGCTGGACCAGCTCCCATCACGAAGTGACCCTCTAGTTACTGGACAAAATTTGGTCAATCACAATGCTCTTTAGTGATATCATGTCAATCATGCATAATCCTCTTATTAGTATCTTATGATGAGAGAGTCTTTCTTGATCATTCCCAACAGGGAGAAAAGTAAAAGTACTAATAGTGCACCAAGTATGGATGGGCAACATGTGGATATATGTGATCGTAGGTGCACGTGGTGTGAAGTGTACATGGATAATTTTTCTAGAAGTGTATGAATAGAAGCATAAGTATGGGGCCTACATGAAAAAGGGGAACATGCAAAATGGGGGAAATATAAAAAAGCATAACATCCATGTAAATAGAGTCTAGCCCCCAAAATAAAGTCCTGAGCAAATTCGCCACTATGGCCATCCCTAAATATATCCCCTCGCGGTGCGATGGGAGAGGATCCCTCTAGGTCTCGTATGTCCTTCTCGGGAGCGCTTCGGCCGGCGTTGGTGAATCAGGTGAAAAATGTAGAGAGATAGAGTCACCAGTCTATTTTTTTCTCAAAATAGACAAAAGAAAAGGGTGCCATCCTGAAGGACAGCATCCAAAGACATACTGATACATATGAAACCAAAATGATTCAAAAAGGGTCCGGAGGCTATGTTACGAAATGGGAAGGTGTTAGGCACCCATTACGCCATTAGGGTCTCTCATGGGTTGTTGCTATTTCCTTTATTTCCCCGTGATATGTGTGCATGGGTATACGTAGTGGAGATAGGAATCATTTACTTATTTCATGGAAGAGATAAAGTGACTCATCTATAGGAATGTTCCTAAAAGTAATATTAGAAAATAAGATTTACGTGATTATCCTAGTGTCGATCATTATAGGGGAATGATAATGCATGTGGAATAATACGCCATTGAGAACCAATATATATATATGTAAATATATGGAATTTGAGAGAATTAAGTCTAAAGAATATAGAAAAATAGGAAAAGAGTAGAAAAAGGACTCGAGTCTCGGGTTTTAACTCGAGACGCCTACGTAGCCTATAGATGCGTCAAAGTCCACATAGTTCGTATGCAAAATGAGGGGTGGTATTTATCCCATAAATCCAACCGAGGACTTCTCTTGTATGTGTGTGTGTGTGTAAAAAAGTGTTTTAATTGTGAGAAAAGTGTTAGAATTCCCGTTTGGAATGTATCAGCAAATCCTCTTTTTCTTGTTTTTTTGAGTTTTTATTTATTTGAAAATAACAGATGTGCAATAACACTAAATAAAAAGTATATTAGGATATGTGAGATGAGGGAATAAAAGTGCTAAGTAATAAAAAAGTTAATGCAAATTTATGAGAATTTAAGGAGAGAGTTGAAAGAGTTGGACCTTATTAGAGATCTTGAGCTTGATCTTGGATGTTGGAGAACAATCCTTGCACTTGGATGATGATGGAGGGTACTTAATTCACCAAGTTTGATGAAAAAGATGATGAAAAGAGAAGGTTGGAAAGGGATTTGGATGTGGAAATCATGATGACTTCGAGAGAGGTTTTATGGATTCGCTGAGAGTGATGTATTTCAGATCTGGGGTCCTTTTGTAATGAGTTCAAGTCCACTTTTTTATACACACAGGGCATTCCTGACCGGCATAGCCCTGGTCCTGCCAATCGGCAGGTGCATTTAGGCACACTACCGATAGGCAGGGTCTGGGACCTGCCGTTTGGCAGTCTCTTTCAGGCTCCTTCAGAAAATCGATCGTAGAGCACAAATCGTTGATCCGAATTGTTCACGGAGAAAACTGTTAGAAAGGTAATTCATAGACCTTTGAAAGTCCTTCGGACCTCTCTCGGGTTCGAGAGTTGACTTTGGGTCAAATGTGTCTCTGAAGCGCTCATCGGTCCTTTGGATGGGGAAACTTCAGACGCAAAAGGATCGTTCGTCCGTTTGGTAAGTCAGAATCATGCATGGGGTTGATCGTTGGAAAGCTTAGGAGATGTACTTCGACATTCCAAAGAGTTTGACCCAGTTTGGGGAGTTGACTTTGGTCAACCGGGCCTTGGAAGCATTCGATGACCTCTTAGAAAAGAATCGCGAACGGAGTGGATTGTTTGAAAGGGGTTTCAGTGCCCTTTGAAGATTCATTCAGTCTCGATCGATTTAAAGAGTTGAGTTTGGTCAAACGGATCCCAAGAGCGTCCAGTGACCTCCTAATCGAGTTTTGGGGGAAAATGGGTCATTCGTCCGCATGGTAAGTCAGAATCGCACGCGGGATGGACTGTTAGAAAGGGGGTTTTGTTCCCTTCGAATATTCATTTAGCCTCGATCAAGCTGAAGAGTTTGACTTTTTGGTCAAACAGAGCCTGGGAGTGCGCGGTGGCCTCTAGGTCAGTACCCGGGGTATAAATTGGGTTTGTAGTGATGACGGGAGGTTCTAGAAACCTAATGAGAGTTTAGGGGGTAATAGAATGGGGTGTCTACAACTACCCCTGTACTGACTATACCTTCCAACAATGTTAACAAGGAATTATACATGAACGCTTCCTTATAAGGGTTAGGATATATACTTATGCAGTTAGGGAAGGTAAGATAATATGGATCTTATCAATTCAATATCCATAATCGAAATTATCCAGTTCATGCCTTAGAACTCGCCTCAATAGTCTTCGCACTAAAATTTGGCTATGTTATTTACGTGGAGCCAAGTTTAAGGTATTTTCAAATCACAAAAGCCTTAAATACATCTTTACTCAGAAGGATTTAAATTTACTTCAACGATGATGGATCAAATTTCTTGAAGACTAAAAGTTTTTATTACAATACCACCAAGGCAAAGGCAATATATTAGCATATGCTTTAAGTTGCAAGGCTAATGGAAGACTAGATGGAATGTTTTCTTACAAAGTCATGACCACCTTCAACGAGTATAATTTACAAAGTGAAACCCCTATTGTTCTCCGTAAAATTATAGCTTATTCGAAACATAAGAAGAAAATCATTAAACAATAATCCACGTATGAATTCCTTGATGCCTAATGCCAATAAAATTTCAAAGGAAAGGAAAGTAAATATTGGACTTACCATCCAAAGAAGGATGTACATTTCAGGAATCGAATATTTGTACCTTCCAATTCAGCTCTGAAGGAAGAACTATTATGAGAACGCCGTTATTCCAAATTCATCATATATCCAGAAAATACTAAAATGTACCATGATATTAATGGACAATATTAGTGGTCAGGAATGAAGCAAGATATTATAAGATTTATTACCAAATCTATAACCTATCAACAAGTCAAGATCGAACACCAACACCATGGTGGACTACTATAACCTCTTCCTATCCCCGTATGAAAATGGGATCACATTAAAATGGGCATTGTTAGTGTATTCCCTCCTACAACACAAGGATATAACTCAATATGGGTAATCATAGATCGATGAACCAAATCAGCACATTTCTTCCATGTATGTACTACCGATTCATTTCATAAACTTATCATCCTATATATTTGCGAAATTATCAAATTACATGGAGCACCCTTATCTATAGTATCCAATTATGATCCTTGATTTGTAGGACATTCTTGGAAAGAACTATAACAACCCATGGGTAATAAATTACATCTTAGCACTGTTTTTCTTCCACAAACGAATGGAAAATCCAAACAACTAATGCAGACACTTGAAGATATGTTGCGTGCATGTGCGTTTGATCAAGCCAGAAGATGGAATGACAATTTAGCTTAATAAAATTTCAATAAAATAATAGTTTCCAAACCAACATCTAAGTTGCCCCATATGAGGCACTTTGTAAAAGGCCATGTCAATCTCCATTATGTTGGAATGAATTGGGACAAAATGGTAATTTCGATCCAAAAAGAATTATAGATCTACTGAAATGATATGTTTAATCAAACATAAATTACAAGAATCTCAAAGTAGGCATAAAAGCTACATAAATGATTGAGGGCAACCCTTAGAAATCCAAGAAAAATATAAAAGTTTTTGACAAACTATCACCCAGAAAGGGGATAATAAGGTTTAAAAGAAAAGGGAAACTCACACCATGGTGTGTGGGACCTTTTATAATTACCAAAAGGATTGGATCAGTAGCTTATCATTTAAATGTATCACCAGATTTATCCTAGATACACGATGCTTTCCATGCTTCTAAGTTATGAAAATATATCCATGATCCAAATCACGTTATTTCTATACAACCCAATCATGATTTTGAAGAAAGACCTCTTTGAATAATAGATACTCAAGACAGAATCCTTCGTACCAAAACCATTTCGCTATCTAAAGTTCTTTGGAAACATCATGGAATAGAAGAAGCTACTTAGGAACTTAGGGATGCTGTAAATAAATAGTACATTGAACTCTTTGAAGGTAATTTCGAGGATGAATTTTTTTTGGTAGGGAGAATTGTAAAATTCGCAATAACTAACCAGTCTTAAACCTCGGTGTGTGTGTGTGTGTGTGTGTGTGTGTGTATAGTATGGGTCTTGTACGGACCAGTCCGTATTTTAAAAGCGTGGACCGTATATGTGTCACATGGCGGAGAGCCTAGAAATTATCGACTAAAATATAAGCACACTCTCTTTCATTTCAAGGCTCGCCGCCATGTGACGCATATCCAGTCCACTTTCTTAATTTGAGGACTGGTCCGCACAAGAACCATACTGTATCTATATACACAATGCATGTGTATAAGCGCCTGACAATTGAAAACCTTAAATACTTCTTATATAAACCTGAGAAAACATTAAATTAGGAAATAGTCCTAAAGTTTAAATATTGCAAAATGACCCCTTAAATTTTTATAAGGATTTTAAACCTCTTAAATGAGTTGTGGACCCTAAATGTTTTCCATATATAACTTTCTTACCATCTTAAATTATAATCCAGGTCCAAGGAATACCTACCCAATTTAAGAAATTGAATATTAGCCCCAAAACATTCAAAAAGTAGTAAAAATGTACTATATAGTACAAATTAACTTAGGAAGGACCTAGAACAAAACCTCAAGCCAACACCCTTGTAGCTTAGCTGACTAGAACTCCATCGAAGCTACCACATATGCCTAGACCCATGGGTAAACATATGCACAAAACTTATCATCCAAAGAAAAACAACCCATAACCTCATAAAATCCACCTCTTTTTGCAACAATAAATTGACCTCAACCATCCCTATAAAAGGCCCAAAAAATCTGGACAGAATTCATCACTTAGCCTTAGTAAAACAAAACTCCAAAAATTGAGAATTTTGAGTATTCTTATATTCTATGAATGAAACTCATTTTTATCACTTCTATGTAGTTTTTTCACTCGTATAGGTTCTGGTTATCCTTTTACATGTAGTACTTCACATAGAAAAACCCAGATGAGGATTAAAATTCAGAAAGCACCTTTAAAGCTTGAGCATCAATGGTGAATCATGTATTTCTGTCTTTGAACTAGTTTCAGGGTTGAAGTATTTTTCCTTTGAACTTAAAGAACATAGATGCAATGTTTAATTTGATTATGGAATAGTTATAAGCTTCAAAACCCAAACTTGAACTGCGACAGTATAAATTTAAAAACCCAAATTCTTCTCTTATACAAGAATTAGGACCTCAAACCGAAGCAATTTCACTCTAAAAACATTCAAGAACAAAACTTTGTAAATGTAATAGCTAGAATTATATTTTAAATTCATGAATATGGAACTAAAATTTTCCAAATTTTATAGAAAATTGGGATGAGGATACAATTCACCTCAATCCATGAAAGTTATATTTTTGGATTCCTTGTGAAAAATAAAAAAGAATTGATTTTAAATCATCTAAAATGGTATCATGTACTATATGTAATCGAAGGTCAAAGTTTAAAACCCTAACTTGAAAATTTTGAAGGATGAAGATGAAGTGGTCAACACGCGCGCGAGTGAGTTCAACCACGGCGTGTTTAAGGTTTCACTCAGCACATAAGGGTGCACACCAAATCAAAAAAATCTAAAAAAAAATTAAAAAAATTATTTTATTTACCCTGTTTGGTCAATCAAAAAGCTAATTTGAATAAATACTCAACTTTGATTTTTAAATTCCAAAAAATATTTTGCACATAAACCCCTGATATTTTCCAACTTCTGAATTTTTACCTCAAACTCCACCCACTGATTTTTCACACTTTTATGAACAAAAAAGTCTATTGCCACTAAATTCAAAACCCTGAGTAATTAGGTACAATTAACCAAGTAATTAGTTTACATATTACCCACTAGACAATTACTTTTTCAAGCAACTATATTTACAAGCACCATAGTATCTCAAAACTTGGTCTTGCTTTTCTTTTCTAAATTTCTGACCCTCCCGGACCCTAGCACAAAACAACCTCAACCAAAACCTAAAATGCCTAACAAGTAGGTTATTCTTATTCAATATTATTGTGACACCCAACCTAATTAAATATCAAGTGATAAGTCCTATATCAAATTAAAACAAGTTTCTTATATGGTTTATTCTTAGCGTCATTCTCGAAAAACCAAATTAATTACTAACCACCTAATAGTTAATTAAACTGGTGCCAAATTTTATCTTCCAATCAAACAGAAAAAATAAATAGTTCGAAAACTAAACAACATTCACAAAATACTAGAGTCCCAACCAACATTATATATAAATGAAACTAAGTCATGACGAATAAACCATCAGCAAAAACAACCAAAACCAAGTAATAAACCAAGCCTAAACTTCAAGGTAAAAATGATACAAAACTGAAACTATAATACCAACAACACAACACATGTCCAAACATTATATACAAGAGTGAGATCATATGCTAGATCTGAATGAAAAAATCGGCTATTCAAAGTCCTGTCAGCATCCACAATGCTATAGCTCCGAGTCCTTAGAATGAAACCATCAAGTATGGCGTCCCTTTGGTTTTACACCTAAAATGTTTTGAAAATATTTTTATAGAAAGAGTTAGTACTCAAAACATTTTGAAAACATTTCACAAGTAATTTATCGCAATTAAAATCGGTTATTGATTACACATGTTAGGTTCACATACACTCTCTTGAGTTTTCTCACCTCTCATCTAATGTGTAAACCGAATGTTCTTATACTCAGCCAAGTTAGGTATCATTCCCAATCTATCTCGACTAAAGTATATAACTGATCTTATCAAGTCTACTCTCCTGTACCGCCCCTAGAAATGTGACATCCTGCCAAATTAAATATCGGGTGATCAGTCCTTTATTAAATTAAATCAAAGTGTCTGGTTGGTTCATTCTTATCATCACTTTGATTTAATTTAATAAAGGACTGATCACCCAATATTTAATTAGGCGGTTGGCTCTTTCTTAGCATCACTGTCGTAAAATAATTTCTTTACTAATCACCTAATAAAAAATTAAGTTAAGTGTCAAAACATTTAATTTTAGAGATTAAGTCCTATTGTTATGATTAAATGTATGAAACCATTTTCATGAATATGAATATTATTAAAACCAATGCATCCAAATGAAATAAACATGCAAGATAAATCATCTAAATAAAATATCCCTAATCGTAGGACAATCAAATAATTTAAAACAATCCAAACTAAACTGAATACTGAAATAAATAAGAGTACAAATATCTCTCAGTTAGATAAATCTGGAAATGGGCGACACATTAACCATATAATAAGGACTAAATAGAAGACTAAGAAGACACAGGCGAAGTCGTCTACTGCAAGAACCTGCAACTCCCACACTAGCTACAACACGTCACCAATCCAAAGATCTAAGCCTGACACCACTATGGTTGGGCACCTATAATACATACATACATATATATACAAGAGAAAGAAGAGATGATAGGAAACGAGTTAGATCCCGAGTGTAAAACACCTATTAAAATAGTTTCTCAAGTATTTAAAATGCTCACAAGTTTATATTACATACATGTTAGTACTTCAACACTCACTTGGGATTCTCACCCCTCAACTAGTGTGCACGCTTAACATACTACTGAACTAATCTAGACAAAGCTAACCTAATTTACTAGTCTAACCCAATTTATCTTGACCAAATTTTGTTTCAAGTAATCGCATCACTATAGTTTATATCTGATAACCCTTTTCTTAAGAATTATTAAGCAAGTTATATTCACCTCAATACAGACTTGAGTTCGCAACGACTTAATTAATTTAATATTAATTATTCAGTTCGTATCCACATACAAGCCCAATATATTAGTCACATGTATATATATTTATCACTCATAATATATATACTAATAGGTCACCCCACATTAATCTATGGTGCCGACATACTGTGCTATCAAGTCCCTGTACGTCTCTTACAAAGGGAAATACTAGTCCCGAATCACTCTCAAACTGTATTAGCAAATAAAACACATATTGAAGTTCTCAGTCACTAAGAGGTCAGCACATACCCTCACGTCTCTTAGGACCATCTGACTATCATTCTCAGATAGTCTGTATCTAGGCATGCTATGCTCTAGGGTACAAGTCAATATCCCCAATAAGGTCCAATCGAGATAAGACTGTCCCAATGCGTAAATCTACGTATTAACAAGTAACACGGGTATGATTAAACACATAAATACATATAATACATATTCATATTATCGTCATTCAAATAGGTACACACATGACTCATATAATGTTCTGACTATACGCGACACGTAGCACTCGAGTCCCACATATAATTAATCCACTCTTACTTTCTCAATTGTCGTAGGTCCTTAAGTACTTCTCGTCTCTTGAAGTTTATCATCCTGATAAATATAAAGTCAGTAGGTGTACAGTCACTACCCTACTGTTCTATGTCCTTCTTTATTATATCAAGATCGAATTTAACGTACGCACGATTTCCCATTCAATTTATACCCCCGAAACCCCAGGGTTAAATCCCATATAAAATTTTCTTCCCCAGACCCTACTTATACCATACTAGTCCTCCTTAAGTCCCAATATAATATTTAAATTATGCCTAAAGGTCTTTACACATTAGGATTAAATTAACACTAAAATGGGAAAAAGTTTCCATTTCCAGGAGGAGTCAATCGATCGATGAAAGGGGGTCAATTGATCGGTCCAGTCGATCGATCGACGTTCTTGAGTCGATTGATCGACCAAGCTATTCTTGCCCAGAATTATGCATATTAAGCCTACAGGTTTTTTCCAACTTAAATCATAAAACTCCATTAAAATATTCCAAACTGCCAACCCAACATCATGAACGTTATATAAATCAGTATGGATGATTTCTAACGTAAAACATTCATTAATTCCTCAAGATTACTCATCAAATGGATTAATTCAAGAAATAATCATTTAACCCTAGTTCATCAAATTTTCTCAAGAATTAATTTAATTTCTAGATTCCTATCTCTACTGGGCATGAAATTTCATGAATACTATTCTACATATAACAAGATATTCATCCTAATATGGTTTCTACTCCAAAATTTCAATAAGAGTCTCCCAACAACATTATTGTTCACGAAGACATAATTTAATTAACTCCTACACTAGCATGGACGTGTTATTAAGTAAAGAAGAACAAGTTAGATACTTGCTTTGAATTCAAAGTCTTATTCGTAGAGAATTATGGGTATGATATCACTCCTAGTTCCCCGATCTACGCATTGGTGGTGGAATTGGTGAGAATGGTATAGGGTTGGTGGTTCTCCTCCTTAAAAGCCTTTTTTTTCTCTCTTCCTTAGACTCTCTGCAACACCAAGGTTTCTAAACCTCAAGGACTTTAACTCCCATTAGATGTAACTCTTCAATTTTCATTCATAATTAAGGCCTTAAATTGTAAATTACCAAAATGCCCTCTCGGGTTACTAGTTAGGCCTAAAAATGTCCTGAGACCCAAACTAAACCCCCCGGGCACACATTTTTGACTATCTTAACCCTTACGGATACATTGGCGCACTCAAAATGACCATACAGGAAACTTAAAATAAAATTACTTTTTATTCCATAAATTTAGTCTCAACACTACACACGAGCGTCCCAACTTAATTTCTATGATTGTCGTATTATTCACTCATGACAATTTTAATCAATTCAATCTCATATATTACTTTGCTCAATAAGTAATATTCAACATAATTCTTATCAATAATTACTAACTCTCGTCATACTAGTAATTTTTTATTTTGAAATTAGGATTAATATTAAATTCATTTATCGCAATTAAATTTAATTAATCCCGTAATTAAAGGCCATAGAAATATGGGGTATTACATACTTCCCCCCTAATAATGGAATTTCATCCCGAAATTCGGAAAATAAGGCCTACCTGATAAAACTATTGTGGATACTTTATCAGTATGCAATACTAACTTCAGAGTAAGGCGCTTAATCACTATAGCCCCTGCCTTACAGCAAGCTTGTTTAACACTCTCAACACTTTATCAGTTATAGGGACACAACTCAATAAATACACTTCACATTGTGCTCCTATCCAACGACATTCGAATAAGATGAGCCTATACATCATTGCCCCCCCCCCCCCCCCCCCCCATTATCTGAATATTATTGGGAGGTCGTACCTCACTACATGTAAACTACTCGTATTTACCTAAACACAAAATTCCCATCCTGAGAGAAACCTTATGAACGCATGACCACTCTTGTCAGTTCTTCGAATCTCAATTTTTGGCAATGTAACACTCGTCAAAAGCCACCTAAAACAGTCTATGGTAATTCCACTGAAGTCATCGGACTCTAACTCGAGCAATCAAAATTATATTATTCGCTCACCTTTAAACAACTAGAGGGAGAATAGTCAAGGTTCTTCTAAACCAAACCTCAGTAAGGAATTTGTCCACAATAAACAGGTATTAGTTCTTACACACAACTATACCATCTGGTAATATCTTCTTCCAAGTACTGTATTATACTTCACTTACTAGCTATAATTGTTGCAGAAATAAAATGACCACAATGAGTCCAAAATTACATCCATACATCTCCACTAGTCACTTATCCCCTTTCTTTTACTCCTCGGGCTATAGGTGATACAACCTGCACAAAACAAAACATCATCCCCACTGCTTCCTAAAATCCTTTATTGAATGTGGGGTTCAAGGATCTCATCCTAGTTCGGAACACTACCGGGTAGGACCACTTACCAGCGAGATCCTTCTTTTTAAAGAAAGACTGGGGAATACTGTATAATAGTGTATATCACCCATAAAAATAAGAATTACTTTCTTTTAGGTCAACTTGATCCATGCTTTCGAAGGAACTCGTGACCTTATCTTGAGGTTGGGAACACGTCACGAAAATTTACCAAATTAACTGCTCTGTTCCATTACAGGAATCATCGCCTTGCTGCAAAATTCTCTGGTTGATCATCTTTCTCCAATCAATTTCTATCTATGAGTGATGCATGCAGACACTACTCACTATGTCCCTCTAAACATTAACTTTCACTTGTAATGTCTCACATTCACTGATACTTAATACTCCCCTTCTTTCTTTGGCGTATACCGAACCCGTGCACTTCTCTCCATGATGTGCACTTCTGGACTTTTTATATCTTGTTAACATCATCATTATATCTACATGAAAGTATTTCTCAACATTTGACTAGGTACAACTCCACCCCAAGTGTTTTCCATAATAGTTAAATTTCACCCTTCTCAAGGAATACCCCTTTTTAAATGGCTTCCCACAGCCTTTCAACAAAATTCAGGTGTGTTACTCTGATTGCACGCTTATATATGGATTATCTTCCTTCTCACATGATGCTTAATCCACTTTACCATTTCTATTATGTTATATTAGTCCCTCGGGTATATATTTTGCACGTCTATTCCCATGCCCCTTTAACCCGGACGATTCTGACATCAGCTAACTAAGATACCCACACTCCCTATAACCTGTGCATACCGGCATACACATCACACACGCTTCACATATAATACTCAATTCATTATTGACCTTGTATTCACAACACGGATATAACACTTGGGTATTCCCAATCACCTCAGAAATTAAAATTTTAAATCCTCCTTATTATCGTTCAACCCTTTAACTCGTGGGGATAAAACAAAACTTTCAATGATTCCTTACCACACAACCGGATCCACTGGGCTTAAATCATAATTCAACTTCCAACATGTAGTTATAACTACCTGCTCCTGTAACGACCGAGGTACCAGACTCATGGACTAATGAGAAAACATTTCCTTGCTTCCCACCTTACGCTAAGTTTCATGTGTGGGATGTCTCGCAAAGCAAAATCCAAACAATGAACCCTCCGATACACTACTACCTAGCATTGTCCGTTATCAAAATCCATTAGGTCCTCCATCCATAACATGTAACCCTATGTTCTCGTATCTTTACATAAAAGTTACTTGTCCTCTCGCAATTACATTTAAACAAAGAACTTTTTGCCAATTTCACTATTAGTCAGCATTAGTGGTAGTCACATTCCATAAACCTCGTACACATACAATCGGGAATCTCGAAATCCTATCCCCAAACATATGAATATAAGTCTTAACTTCCATGTCTCTAAAGGTTAGATATAACAATGCTCTCTTCCTATCACCAAGTCCTGAGTGCTAAACATAATAAGGAGATAAATCTTTTTGCACAATAGTAACCCAATACAATCCGAATCATATCAATAAATTCCCTACACACGCCGGGATCTATGAAGATAGTGACAAATTGATCCAGGAACTCTATGAACACCCTGTTCATTAAGTCCATGAACACGTCTGGAGCATTGCTTGGCCTCAAACGACATAACCCGGAATTTATAGGATCCATATCGCGTCAAGAAAGTTGTCTTGGACACATCCTTCTCCCTAATCTCTAACTGACGGTCTCCTGATCTCATGTCTATCTTGATCAGAAGGCAACTCCTCTCAACTGGTCAAATTAGTTATCGATTCGGGTAAACGTATACTAATTCCATATCATGAATTTGTCCAACTGTCGATTGTATGCACACAACCTCAATGACCCATCTTGTTTCTTCACGAACAACACGGGAGCACCCCAAGATGAGGTACTCCAATATATGAAGTCCTGTCCCAATAGATGCTCAATCTGATCATGCAACTCTCTCATATTAGTTGGAGAAATATGGTATTATGCGTAGGCTATTGACCGAGTGCCTGACATCAAATTTATAATGAAATATATTTCTCGGCCAAACGGTAATCTCCATATCTCCTGGAACACATCGAAAAACTCGCAAACTACAGGAATCGAATCAATGGGAACCACTATCTCTCCTCGACTATATAATATAATTGGGCGGAAGATCCTCCCTCAGGATGAGGCATCGCCACCAAAAACATCTCCTGGCCCGAAATAGCACAAATGATATTCCTACTAAAATAATCTATCATGGCCCTATACGAAGCAAGACAATCCATGCCAGTAATGGCGTCATGCTCATGCATATCTAAGACTAACATATTAGTCGAAAAAATAAAACTACCAATTTCTATACCTGCTCCCCGGCATATAAAGAAAATCAATGACCTATTACCCAGTGGTGAGTCTACACATGTCAGTGTACTCTCTACCATATCTAACAACCCTGTGACCTGTGCAAAACTAGTGGCTATGAAGGAGTGTGATGCCCCAGTGTCAAATAAAATGTGTCCTATAATACCATGGATAGGAAATATACCCTCAACGACGGATGTTGGCTGCTGAACTGCTACCTCGTGGACATTGTACACACACCCATACTGTAGTTGCCCCTGCTACAAGGGTATGTTTCCCTTATCGGGACAATCCTGTCTCCTATGACCCACCCTGACATAATTGAAGCATCTACCAGTAAACTGTCTCATGCTACGACTCTGTTGTTTTCAATCCTATTGCTCGATTTCACCTTTTCCTTAGCCCTTTTGGCCCTGTAGAGCGTCTTGATGAAGAACGATATCATGTTTAGGATAGTCCCACCACTTGTGAAAGTGTTGTTAACATTTATAGCAGAGTCATGTAAGTCTTTGCTTTCTTTAGCCTTGTTGTCCCTCCTGGTCAGGTCTAAATTTCCCCCTAGCCTGATTCGGATGAGTTTGATGTTTATGGCCGTCTCTTCGACATTTGAAGCACCTTATTATGACATCATTATATCCTTGGCTATATTGTCCCTAACGGTTTTGGCTCTTCATGAAAATTCTATTACATTCGCGGTCTTTACGACCTTGATAAACTCATTGCTTCTGCATTGGTGTCTTACCACAATTGCTAACTCTAGTTATGACATATTGACTATCTTATCTTGTTATTTTTCCTCCTATAAGTTTCATACCGCGATCTTGGTACATTAAGTATATATATATATATATATATATATATATACTATGTGATTAAGTATATATGATATGATATAAATGATTTTGAAAATATATAGATGGATATTTTCAAAATGGGAAAAAGGTAAATGATTTTCATAATTAATAAATTATGGTTACACACCTCCCTAAATCGCTATCATAAGGGAAGTTGCGTGTGTTATGGTGATGCCCCCTGGCTAATAAATGCAGGGTGGCTATAGTCCTATAGGCCATATGGACGATTATTGTTTACTGCACTGGTTAGGGGATTCTTGGTGTGGTCTTGACTTTCCCGCAGGCATATAGATGCTTCCCGACGTTGGTAGGTTCCCAGGTTGTCTTGTTTGATAGGCACTGGAAGATGATAGCCATTTAGGGGTGCATCTAGTGGGGAAACCCGGAGGGGCGGTCCTAGTTTTACTAAAGCAATTTATGATAATAAATTGGCTATAATTTACATTTCCGGAGTATAAAAAGGGAAATGGGATAAAGGTTTTGGCTTTGGTAACACTCCCGGATGGAAGAAGGGACGTGGAAGCATATAGTATAATCAAAGCATTTTTATGATGATGAAAATGGCTTTGAATACATTTCCTGAGAGTAAAAAGGGAAATGTGATGGTATAAAATGGAAAAGTATTTTTATGATAATAAAATTGGCTTTTAAAAAGTATATGATTTGTTAAAGCAATTCGTGATAATGAATTGGCTTTTATATTTACATTTCCTGAGTATAAAAAGGGAATGAGAAGTATTGAGAAATTGAAAGTATTGATAAATACTTGATATATGAACCCTCATTCCGGGAGATAGATCCGGATGTTTATGGTAAAATTTATATATATATGGACGAATCGAGTACCGAGGGTCTAATGGATCTCGACGATCGACCTTGCCGCATAGTAGTGTATCGGGGGGGTTCCTTGTTTGGATTTCACTATGTGAGACACCCCACGCACGAATATGGCAATGTGTTGAGACTGGGGAGAAGTTTAATCCTTAGTGCTCTAAAATTATAAATGCTTATGGTATATATATATATATATATATATATATATATATATATATATATATATATATATATATATATATATATATATATATATATATATATATCTTTCTGTACAGAGGGACTGGCGGATCTCGACGATCGACCGTGCCGCGTAGTAGTGTATCGGGGGGGTTCCTTGTTTGGATTTCATTTTCCGAGACACCCCGCTCACGAACATGGCATAGCGTTGAGACTTGGGTTATGTTTAACCCTTAGTACTTGGACTATCTGGGGTAGATAGTGGTTGGGTGATAGAATAGTTTAGCAAGGTAGCTTGACTTGAAGGTTTTAGATAGTTGCGCTAGATGTGCAATTTTAGAAGAGAGGTGAGGGGTATCTCATGGGAGTGCGATACCAATCTAAATATGAGAAAACCTTTTTCTAAACAAATAAAGCATTTATGCACTTGCAAAATATTTTCAAACTCGGGCTCTGACCCGTTTATCTACTTTTCCCTCTCTTGTTATATATATTATATATATAGGTGTCCAGACACAGGGATGCCTGGATGACACTTCCTTCAAGTCAGACGTCTGCTGCAGCAGCTGTGGATGCATGCGGGTTCTTGATAGACGCTTCTTTCATTGTACTCTAGATAGGAGGTATTGTATAAGCATTCGGGCCAATAGCTCAACTGTATTTATTTATTCTTTTTCACAACATTCGATATGGTTGTATATTTGAACCGAGTATTCGGTTTATTTCATTTCATTTTTCCTTTCAGTTTCATTTACGCATAAACTGTGTGGATGTATTTATTGTAATTGTTAAAAAGAGTAGTAAAGTTAAAATTTTGACACCGGCCTAATAGGTTATTAGTAATTAAATGGATTTTTGACAGTGATGCTAAGAATGATCCATATGAGACTCCTGTTATAATTTGATATAGGAGTGATCGCCCGGTATTTTATTAGGCGGGGTGTTACAACTCGTTGACTCCCCCAACATTGTTAGCTTGCTCTTCCTGACGTGCCATCTAAACGTCAAAATAGACTAGGTGAGTTCAACATTCATACAAATAGATCGTAGAAGTACGAATTTCTAACACGTAATGATGAATACAACATTTTTAATCATTAGGGATCTAAATCAAAGAACACTAAGCAGAAGACATAATAAGCCGTACAGATCATAAAGGATGCTAGAACCTGATGCTCTAATACAACCTATGACACCTCACCTAGTTAAATACTGGGTTATCAGTACTTTATTAAATTTAATCAAAGTGTCTGGTTGGTTCATTCTTATCACCACTGTCGTAAAACAATTGTAACACCCCAAGAATTTTGAGACTGAGAAATTAAATTTTGGGAAAATAAAATATAATTTAAATCGGAGAATTTTAAATTTGGGAATTAAGGACCAAAAATAGAGGGCATTTTAAAGTATTTCGGATGATGATTTTGAGGGTACCATTGATCCCGGAAGGATCGAGATAGTCAAAATGACTGTCATTGAGTTTTATTTCGTCTCCGGAATGTTTTTAAGTCAGCTGACTCGAATTGGAGTAAACGAGTCATTTAAAGTGTGTATTAACATTTAAAATTGGGTTTATTATTTTAAAGGATTTAAGGATTACGGATGAAGCCTTCTCTTTTGAGAAAAGAGAGAAAAAGAAAGAAAAGAGAAAGAAGAAGAAAGAAAAGGAGAGAGGGAGAAAAGCTTGGGGATTTCCGGCCAAATCGCGACATCGAGGACGATCCAACCTCTACAAATCTGAGGCAAGTGTTTAATCTTGCTAAATCGCTATTTGTGTATTTCATTTCATAATTTGTGGGTTAAAGAAATGGATTTTTGGGTATTAATATCAAAACATATATTTTTAGGTTTAATCTTGAAATCAATGTTTATATATGGATCTAATGGCATAGAAATGGTTGGGATCAACTTTGGGTTGACTTATGGGCTTCAAATCATAAATCGATGAAGGTTTAAGGGTTAGAAATGAAAACTTAGGGTTTAAAATTCGTGGGTTTTGATGAAGAAGAAGAACCCTTCAAAAATTGCAGGTCCGAATCGATTCGCCCCCTTAAGAGAATCGATTCGGTTTAAGGAAATTGGCAGGTCTGCATTGACCGAATCGATTCAGACCCAATCCGATTCGATTCAGCCTATGGCAGAAGGCCAGGTCTTTGGACCCGAATCGATTCTCCTTGGAGGCCGAATCGATTCGCTAGACCGAATCGATTCGAAATAGGGCCGAATGGATTCGGAAACAGGGCCTTTTAAGGTATTTTCTCCATAGTGATTCCAAACACTTTTTGGTTGGGTTTATTGATTTGGGGACCTTCTCTTATGATGTAAGAGATATGTTCTTGGAGACATATAAGGAGTTTCCCACATATTAGGATATTGGGGACTCCTTAGGGTAACTTGGGAGAAATGTATCCATGTATGTATTGGAGTTACATATGGTGATTGTGGGGAAACCTCATTGAGGTTGGATATACCAATTTTAGATATAAAGGTATAAATATGATGTGAAGTTTAGAGCTCTTAGAGAGTGAGGGGTCTCATATCCTTAGACATATTTAGACTAAGGAATAATTGACAACTCAATAGGAGTAAGGGTTCCTGAGATTTATTTGAACCATAGGTGATATTGGGAACGATTGGGATCGTACTATCGACTAGAATAAGCGGTAGCAAAAATTCTAGTTAGGATAGTTTACACGTAATTGTGGGGATATGGCCATTGGGATTCCAATACTTGAAACGAGGTTGGAATAAATTTAGGTTTTAGACTATTAAGTCATGTGTGTGCCTATGGTTAAATAGTACTAATGGAAAATATGTACTTCAATTATGGATGAAATGTGTAGTGATGGATTCCTACACAAACTCTTGGGTGATAACCCTAAAGTTGAATATATATGTATAGATATATACATATGGTTTCGGGAGACTATTCATCATAAGAAAAATGATTGAATATGTTTCAAGTGAGGGATTGTATTCACACATCAAGGTAAATGATATGAGTTTGTGGTGACGGCTTGTATATTGAGGATTTATGTATGCTTATAGCCGGGTTTGTATATCTTATACATATGAACGAGAACTAGTTTATATATATAGATATATGTATAGGTGAATCTGTGTATATATATATATATATATATATATATATATATATCTGTATGCATATAAATATATGGATATATTTATGTTGTGGAAATACATGGTATGGATGTTTAAACCGTATATGATGGTTTACTATTTTTGATCATATGATGGGATCATATGGATGTATGTATATTGAGCATGTGAGCGATATATATACTTATGTGGTTAAGCATACCCCGATCATGCTATCATTGGGAACTTTCCACGCAGAGGGTGAGCATCCTGGCATATAGAGCAGGGTGTGGATATTCCCCAGGTCATAGTCGTCCGGTGTGTTATTATACGATAGATATATTTTTGGGATGAGACGTGGTGGGTATGTTTCGTCTAATTGCCAGTGGATCTATGACCGCTTCCCGGGACGTCGTGTGTGTGAGTTATCACGAGGTGGGTGTCGTTGATCCCCACCAGGTGGTCCCCAGTTGCTACGTGAGTCGGACATTGGGAAGATGATAGCATTGATGCGATTTTATCGGCGATATATATAGCCGTGTTGATTATGTGCATGTCCATTGTACATCAGATATGATACGTACATTTGGTCATGGGTATTGATGATTGGTATATGTATATATATGGTGAGCATAAAATACCTATATATATATATTTATATATCCTATAGATGAAAGGATATAAAATTTTGTTAGAGTACATCTTGGATGAATATGGTGTACTAGATTGATGGGTGTTGATGTATCGCATTTAAGGAATATTTCGGTTACATCATCCCAAGGATATGATTGGAGATATTAGTTGTAGTAGTAGTATTATATTGTATATATGGCATTATGGATCTCTAGGATCTACATTGTCAAGGAGTAGTGTAACGGGGTGGTTCCTTGTTTGGATTTCGCTTTGCGAGACACCCCACGCATGAAACGTAGTGCAGTGTTGAAATTGGAGAAAAGTTCTTCCAGTTATGGTATGCACGGCATTATGGACCTCTATGATCGACATTGTCAAAGAGTAGTGTAACAGAGAGGTTCCTTGTTTAGATTTCGCTTTGCGAGACTCCCCATGCACGAAATGTAGTACATTGTTGAGAGTAGAGAGAAGTTCTGTCGATATTTATTTGTGGCATGATGGATCTCCAGGATCGACGTTGACATGGAGTAGTGTAACGGGGTGGTTCCTTATTTGGATTTCGCTTTGCGAGACACCCCACGCGCGAAACGCAGCGCAGCGTTCAAATTGGAAGGAAGTTGTGTCAATAATGATTTTCCATGCTTATTAATTAGAAATTTAAATTAGATGTTTCTACCCAGTTGCATATTGGGAATCTTATTAAATTATAAATGGTTAAAGTATAAACCGGAATCCATTTAGCCTAATAAGGCTCATATGATTGAAAATAAATATTTAATTGTGTTTAGAAAAAGGGGGTGGATTCTTGGGGTATGACAGAAAGGTAAATCTCGTGGGTATAGGCTAGGCCTATGATAAGTTAGGTTCTCCTAATATAAATGGGGGTAATTTAACCAATAAAATTGATGACGCGAATAGGTGCGCGCCTTTAGATGAGAGGTGAGTTAGGATTCCACGAGAGTGCGATTCCACTTTAATTATGAAATAAGTGCACCGATATTTAATATGCACGGTTAACACACTTGCTAAATATTTTTCACAATCGGGGCTCTGACCCATTTACTTTTCTCTCCTGCCTGTATATATATATATATTATTACAGGTATCCTACCGCATGGATGCCGGATGACCTTCTATCCAGAGTCTTGGAAGCCGTGACAGGTGCGGACTGTTGCGGGATGTATCTGGTAGTCGCTTCCTACTTTTAAAAGTCTAGGTAGGATTCATTGGATATCGGTTTTATATCCCAGGGATATTTATAGATGTTTATATTTATTCCATTTCAGTTATTATATTGGCTGTGACCCGACTGCTTATTCGGGTCTAGTTTTGTACATTTTGTTGTAGTTATTTAGTTCATTTTATTCTAGCGATTCTTTTCTCATAGTTCTTTCCTTTATTCATAGTGTTGGGTTGTGTTATGTTGCATGTTTTAATTTATTTTAACAACTCGCTTATATGATATCGGGTAGTTTGTCCTATATTATATAGTACCGGCAGTTGATGTTGAGACTGGACCATCTGAAATTCCTGATTGAATATAGTATAGGGCTGGCCACCCGTTATTATTTTAAACGGGGTGTTACAGATGGTATCAGAGCATTAGGTTCTAGAGTCCTTAGGATCTGTGCGAGTTATGGATTCTTTCGCTAACGTTCTTGACATAAAGCCCTACAAATAGGACTATTGTGTTCACTGCATTGTTTTCTTCTGTGAAGTACATTCACTTGATTGACGTTCTGATAACAGTTGCTCTTATTTTGTTTCAGACATCGCCTAGATTTTGTCGTCTAGGAAAGGATAGGATTAGAAGTACAATAACCATAGCATATTTTGGGCACGCTTTAATCGGGGATATTTGTTTTCCCCAATTCCGGAGGAGATATTGAGGAGATATCTAGCAGTGGTTCGAGGTGATTTATCGACGGGTGAGTGAGAAATTTGGAGACTCAATTTCGTTGAGTGGGACTGAGGGGGTTTTCGGTAGCCACAATGGTACTGTCCTTCAAAATGGTTAGGAAGGATTTTGGGAAATATGTTTCTCTCGCAGAGAAATAGGTTTAGGTGTAATGATCGTCCTGGAAGAAGTAGAGGGTCTTGAACTGAGATCCTTAGATGAGGTGAAACCATTAGATTATGGAAGTACAAGGTAGAATACCTTTCTTTGGGTTTAAGTCATGCTTTGTGCGATATCGGGAACGTCGAGAGTTATAATATTGAATTCCGGAGGTGCGGAATGTTAAGGTTTGTTAAGTAGTGGTTATTCGTCTTATGGATGGGTTAGGGCGTGTAATTGCGGTGTTCCTATGAGGGAAGATTTTTTTTTTGAGAAGTTCAAGTTTGGTAACTCTATTTTGAGTGGGCAATTTAGCTCATAGTTGTGCTAGTTTTGAGAACTAGGTATTGGTTAGAGTGTTGTAATTGTTGAGGCCTTGTGTCCTAAACATAAGGTGTTTGTTTTGCGTGTCAAAAGACGCGGGATTGATTTATATAGTGTTGTTGTATAGGCCCTCGGGCAATATCTAAAATATGAAAATCTTTTTATCAAACCTTAACCCTGGTTCAACTAATCTCAATCCCCGACCTAGCTACACAGTAGTGTATTGGGAGGGTTCCTTATTTGGATTTCGCTTGCGAGGCGTTCCCCGCACGAAGGTGGCTAGTGTCAGGAATTGAGGAGAGTTCAACCGTTGGGAATTTTTCAAACTTTTACGTTTAATATGTTATTATAGATTATAGTGGAAATAGTTATGTTAAGATTTGAGTCTAATGGAGCCTGATTATAATTCTACGAGTGTGAACTCGGGTACGGGTGCCCTGGGTAGCTAGTTGATTTTAAGGATCGATAAGGATCTATATAGTTCGACGTGAGAACTAGAAAGGCTCGACATAGTGATCCTGAGGGTTAATGTAAGGACTAGATGATATTGAGGTCCTAGGCACATCTTAAATTTCACGGAACACCCCAAGACTTTTGAGACGCAGAAATTAAATTTTGGGAAAATAAAATATAATTTAAACTGGAAAATTTTAAATTTGGGAATTGAGGCCCAAAAATAGAGTGCATTTTAAAGTATTCCGGATGATGATTTTGAGGGTACCATTGATCCCGGAAGGGTCGAGATAGTCAAAATGACTGTCATTGAGTTTTATTTCGTCTCCGTAATGTTTTTAAGTCAGTTGACTCGAATTGGAGTAAACGAGTCATTTAAAGTGTGTATTAACATTTAAAATTGGGTTTATTGTTTTAAAGGATTTAAGGCTTACGGATGAAGCCTTCTCTTTTGAGAAAAGAGAGAAAAAGAAAGAAAAGAGAAAGAAGAAGAAAGAAAAGGAGAGAGGGAGAAAAGCTTGGGAATTTCCGGCCAAATCGCGACATCAAGGACGATCCAACCTCTACAAATCTGAGGCAAGTGTTTAATCTTGCTAAATAGCTATTTGTGTATTTTATTTCATAATTTGTGGGTTAAAGAAATGGATTTTTGGGTATTAATATCAAAACATAGATTTTTAGGTTTAATCTTGAAATCAATGTTTATATATGGATTTAATGGCATAAAAATGGTTGGGATCAACTTTGGGTTGACTTATGGGCTTCAAATCATAAATCGATGAAGGTTTAAGGGTTAGAAATGAGATTTTAGGGTTTCAAATTCGTGGGTTTTGATGAAGAAGAAGAACCCTTCAAAAATTGCAGGTCCGAATCGATTCGCCCCCTTAAGCGAATCGATTCGGTTTAAGGAAATTGGCAGGTCTGCATTGACCGAATCGATTCGGACCCAAGCCGAATCGATTCGGCCCGTGGCAGAAGCCCAGGTCTTTGGACCCAAATCGATTCGCCTTGGAAGCCGAATCGATTCTCTAGGCCGAATAGGTTCAAAATAGGGCCGAATCGATTCGAAATAGGGCCGAATCGATTCGGAAACAGGGCATTTTGAGGTATTTTCTCCATAGTGATTCCAATCCCTTTTTGGTTGGGTTTATTGAGTTGGGGGCCTTCTATTATGATGTAAGAGATATGTTCTTGGAGACATATAAGGCATTTCCCACATATTAGGATTTTGGGGACTCCTTAGGGTAACTTGGGAGAAATGTATCCATGTATGTATTGGAGTTACATATGGTGACTGTGGGGAAACCTCATAGAGGTTGGAAATACCAATTTTAGATATAAAGGTATAAAGATGATGTGAAGTTGAGAGCTCTTAGAGTGTGAGGGGTCTCATATCCTTAGACATGTTTAGACTAAGGAGTAATTGACAACTCAATAGGAGTAAGGGTTCCTGAGATTTATTTGAACCATAGGTGATATTGGGAACGATTGGGATCGTACTATCGACGAGAATAAGCGGTAGCATAAATTCTAGTTAGGATAGTTTACACGTAATTGTGGGGATATATCTATTGGGATTCCAATACTTGAAACGAGGTTGGAATAAATTGAGGTTTTAGACTATTAAGTCATGTGTGTGCCTATGGTTAAATAGTACTAAAGGAAAATATGTACTTAAATTATGGATGAAATGTGTAGTGATGGATTCCTACACAAACACTTGGGTGATAACCCTAATGCTGAATATATATGTATAGATATATACATATGGTTTTGGGAGACTATTCATCATAGGAAAAAATGATTGAATATGTTTCAAGTGAGGGATTGTATTCACACATCAAGGTAAATGATATGAGTTTGTGGTGACGGCTTGTATATTGAGGATTTATGTATGCCTATAGCCGGGTTTGTATATCTTATACATATGAACGAGAACTAGTTTATATATATATATATATATATGGATAGGTGAATATGTGTATATATATATTTCTGTATGCATATAAATATATGGATATATTTATGCTGTGGACATACATGGTATGGATGTTTAACCGTATATGATGGTTTACTATTTCTGATCATATGATGGGATCATATGGATGTATGTATATTGCGCATGTGAGCGATATATATACTTATGTGGTTAAGCATACCCCGCTCATGCTATCATTGGGAAGTTTCTGCACAGAGGGTGAGCATCCTAGCATATAGAGAAGGGTGTGGATATTCCCCAGGTCATAGTCGTCCGGTGTGTTATTAAACGATAGATATATTTTTGGGATGAGACGTGGTGGGTATGTTTCGTCTCATTGCCAGTGGAGCTCTGACCGCTTCCCGGGACGTCGTGTGTGTGAGTTATCACGAGGTGGGTGTCGTTGATCCCCACTAGGTGGTCCCCCAGTTGCTACGTGAGCCGGGCATTGGGAAGATGATAGCATTGATGCAGTTTTATCGGCGATATATATAGCCGGGTGGATTATGTGCATGTCCACTGTACATCAGATATGATACCTTCATTTGGTCATGGGTATGGATGATTGGTATATGTATATATATGGTGAGCATAAAATACCTATATATATATATTTATATATCCTATAGATGAAAGGATATAGAATTTTGGTAGAGTACATCTTGGATGAATATGGTGTACTAGATTAATGGGGGTTGATGTATCGCATTTAAGGAATATTTCGGTTACATCATCCCAAGGATATGATTGGAGATGTTAGTTGTAGTAGTAGTATTATATTGTATATATGGAATTATGAATCTCTAGGATCGACATTGTCAAGGAGCAGTGTAACGAGGTGGTTCCTTGTCTGGATTTCGCTTTGCGGGACACCCCAGGCATGAAACGTAGTGCAGTGTTGAAATTGGAGAAAAGTTCTTCCAGTTATGGTATGCACGGCATTATGGACCTCTATGATAGCCATTGTCAAAGAGTAGTGTAACGGGCGGTTTGTTTGGATTTCGCTTTGCGAGACTCCTCACGCACGAAATGTAGTACATTGTTGAGAGTAGAGAGAAGTTCTGTCGATATTTATGTGTGGCATGATGGATCTCCAGGATCGACGTTGACATGGAGTAGTGTAACGGGGTGGTTCCTTGTTTGGATTTCGCTTTGCGAGACACCCCACGCACGAAACGCAACGCAACGTTAAAATTGGAGGGAAGTTGTGTCAATAATGATTTTCCATGCTTATTAATTAGAAATTTAAATTAGATGTTTCTATCCAGTTTCATATTGAATATCTTATTAAATTATAAATGGTTAAATTATAACCGGAATCCACTTATCCTAATAAGGCACATATGATTGAAAATAAATATTTAATTGTGTTTAGAAAATGGGGGTGGATTCTTGGGGTATGATAGAAAGGTAAATCTCGTGGGTATAGGCTAGGCCTATGATAAGTTAGGTTCTCCTAATATAAATGGGGGTAATTTAACTAATAAAATTGAGGACGCGAATAGGTACGCGCCTTTAGATGAGAGGTGAGTTGGGATTCCACGAGAGTGTGATTCCACTTTAATTATGAAATAAGTGCACCGATATTTATTATGCACGATGAACACACTTGCTAAATTTTTTTCACAATCGGGGCTCTGACCCGTTTACTTTTCTCTCCTTCCTGTATATATGTACATTATTACAGGTATCCTACCGCATGGATGCCGGATGACCTTCTATCTAGAGTCTTGGGAGCCGTGACAGGTGCGGACTGTTGCGGGATGTATCTGGTAGTCGCTTCCTACTTTTAAAAGTCTAGGTAGGATTCATTGGATATCGGGTTTGTACCCCATGGATATTTATAGATGTTTATATTTATTCCATTTCAGTTATTGTATTGGCTACGACCCGACTGCTTATTCGGGTCTAGTTTTGTACATTCTGTTGTAGTTATTTAGTTCATTTTATTCTAGCGATTCCTTTCTCATAGTTCTTTCCTTTATTCATAGTGTTGGGTTGTGTTACGTTGCATGTTTTAATTTATTTTAACATCTCGCTTATATGATATCGGGTAGTTAGTCCTATATTATATAGTACCGGCAGTTGATGTTGAGACTGGACCATCTGAAATTCCTGATTTAATATAGTATAGGGATGGCCACCCGTTATTATTTTAAGCGGGGTGTTACAACAATTTTCTTTATTAATCACCTAATAAATAATTAAGCTAAGTGTCAAAACCTTTAATTTTAGAGATTAAGTCCTATTGTTATAATTTAATGTAAGAAACCATTTTCATTAACATGAATAATATTAAATTCAAACCATCCAAATGAAATAAACACGCTAGATAAATCATCCAAATAAAATATCGCGTGTTGTAGGACAATCAAATAATTTAAAACAATCCCAACTAAACTGAATACTGAAATAAATAAGAGTACAAATATCTCTCAACTAGATAAATCTGGAAATGGGTGACACAAGACCCAACTAATAAGGACTAAAGAGAAGATTGAGAATACAAGGATGAAGTCGTCTACTGCAAGGACCTGCAACTCCCACACTAGCTGTAGCGCGTCAACAATCCAAAGATCCAAGCCTGACGCCCCTGTGGCTGGGCACTTACAATACAAATATATATACAAGACAAAGAAGAGATGTTAGTAAAAGGGTCAGAGACCGAGTGTAAAATAACTTTTAAAATAGTTTAACAAGCATTTAAAATTCTTACCAGTTGATATTACATACATGTTAGTACTTCTACACTCACTTGGGAATTCTCACCCCTCAACTAGTGTGCACGCCTAACATACTACTGAACTAATCCAGATAAATCTAACCAAATTCACTTGCCTAACCCAATTTCCCTTCACCAAATTCTATTTCAAGTAATCACATAACTATAGTTTATGTCTGATAACCCTTTTCTTAAGAATTATTAAGCTAGTTATATTCAATTCAATACAGACTTAAGTTTGCGACCACTTAATTCATTTAATATTAATTATTCAATTTATATCTACTTACAAGCACAGTAGATTAGTCACAGGTATATATATTTATCACACATAATATATATACTAGTAGCACACCCCACATAAATCTATGGTATCGACATACTCTGCTATCAAGTCCATGTATCTCTCAGACAATTGGAAATACTAGTCGAGAATCACTCTCAAATTGTATTATAACAAACACACATATTGGAGGTCAAGCATAGTTTCCAGTCACTAAGAGTTCAGCACATACCCTCACGTTTATTAGGACCATCTAACAATCACTCTCAGATAGCCTGTATCCAAGGATGTTATGTTCTAGGGTACAAGTCAATATCCCCCATAAGGTCCAATCGAGATAAGGTTGTCCCGGTGCGGAAATCGCCGTAATAGCAAGTAGCACGAGTATGATTACACACACATATGTGACAACCAACTCAAAATTATAATGGGTGGCCATTACAATACTAAAATAAATAGGAATCACAAGTGGATCATTCCCAGCATCAACTGACGATTCTAAAATAAATACGGGTGACAACCCATTACCACAAAAAGTGGGTGTAAAATTTTTTTTTAACCATTTTATTAAAAACTAAAACCACCATGCAACAACAAACATCTAAATATAGTGAGAGACACACACATGCGCAATTAATAGAAAAAAGGTTAAATTAAGAGTACAACACAATGTACAAAATGAAATACCCGAATATGGTGTCAGGGCACAGACAGTACAATAATCTGAGAGAGAGAAATATAAAAGTGCTACACTACAACACATGGGTATAAACCCGATATACAAACTGAATCCTAATTTACATACACAAAGATAGGAGTCGACTATATTGTACAACTCCACGACTAAACATGATGGTTATCAACAGTGGCGTCCTTGCAAAGGAACACCCAAAATAATACAATATATATATATATATATATATATATATATATATACAGGGCAAGAGAAAATATAAACGAGTCAGAGCCCGAGTTGTGAAAACATTTTATAGCATGTGTATTAAAAAGAATAACAATTATAAATGCATTATGACATGATTAAAGTGGAGTTTCACTCTCCATAAAATCCATCTCACCTCTCAACTAAAGCGTGCAACTAAACGTATGGACGTGATCTCCAATTAACGACCCAAATCTATCTAGGGGAAAAGGAATCTAATTTTCCCAAATTATATACTCAAATAAAACCATCTAAATTATCTCTTAATTTCTACTATTACCAATCTCTAATATTCCTCGCTATCTAAACATGTGAAATATACATAAACATTTTCTTTTGCTAGAAGTTCTCATATTCTAGTTCTTACCTAAATATGTATATATAAATATATATATAAGGAATTAGCATCTAAGTGCTAAGGACTAAACTTCTCCCAATTTTCAATGCTGCACTGCGGTTCGTGCGTAGGACGTCTCGCAAGCGAAATCCAAACAAGCCCCCCCCCCCCCCCCCCGATACACTACTCTTTGGCTGTATTGATTATCAAGATCCATTATGCCCTCAATGCATGACGCGTATAACCCAAATTCTCTTATAAAATAAATGATAAGTTAAATTAGTCTCAATTCTCAACAATGCACGACGTTTCGTGCGTGGGACGTCTCGCAAGCGAAATCCATACAACGAACCCCCCTGCTACACTACTCCGGGCACTGTCGATCGTCGAGATATACTACCACTATATAAATATGAGCACTAAGGACTAACTTATCCCCACTCCCAACATTGCGCTGTGTTTCGTGCGTGGGACGTCTCGCAAGAGAAATCCAAATAAGGAACCCTCCCGATACACTACTCCTCGGCAATGTTGGTTGTTGAGGTCCGTTATTCCCTCGATACCCAAGGTACTATATATAACATATAATTATTTACTCTTCATCTTTCGCATAATGCATTTATCACAAATTAATGCTGGTTAAAATCTCCCGGAGTGAGATTCAAACAATATTCTTATGTCTCTTTACTCTGAATATAAATATGATATCACATAATCGTATTTAAGTAATATACTATTCACACAAGTATAATAGTAACCATCCTAAGGAGCTATAACTCGAGGATGAAGGTTCTCAATGCTATCATCTACCAGGGAATCACTCACATATCATCCTGGGTACCAACTGTCGGAATCTCATACCACCTTGGCAAAAACAATAAAACAACGTACGGGAAGCGGTCATAGTTCCTCCCCGAAATGAGATGAAACGTACCCACCACGTCTCACCCCTAATAAAATCACACAATAATAAATGGACTCTATGACCAGGGGAATATCCACACCCTCCTCCTCAAGCCAGGTCGCTCACCCTCATCGCGCAACTTCCCATGATAGCAAGGAGGGGGTATGCTTAACTTATATATATATACATACACACATTTTATGCATGCACCATCACATCATATAAATGTATACCATCACACAAGGTATATATATCACACTATTTACATACTCTTATTTCTCTCTTAGGCATAAGTGAAATAATATCATTATTTAGTATATATTACTCTCGATATACTATACGTCACTAATTCACTTAGCTTCCCCACTTAGTATACGCTATACAATTTCTCACTTGAAGTTCACACCTCGCTTATATTTATGAATTGTCTCTAAATTCTATTTATGTTGAGGATATTCTTTATATCCTTAGGCACGTCAATCAGCATTTATTAAGTATGTGCCACATCTCCCAACTCAATTCACGTTAAGGATATTTCCTATATCCGTTTGCACATCAATCGGCATTTATTAATTTCAATTCGTAATATGGTTCAGTCAATCATATGAACTTTTAAAGTGATCCCATTTGGGATTTTAAATGATAAGATCCCTCATTGATGAACACAACCCAAACTCTCTCTTATAAACCTAATTATCTCTAGTTCGAATCTCAATGATAGTGGGCTTCCCCACTTAGTCATCACTATACTCTCAAATCGATATTCCTCAAAATAAATCCATATGACCCAAATAATTTCTTATAAGGGAAACTACCTAAAATTATCCAAAACACACTTCTCATAACTCCTATATAGTTTCCCAATCGATAACCTCAAATGAAACGGAATGAAATTCTCCCTAGAAAGACATCCCCAAATTTCCCCTGTTTTCGAATCGATTTGGGCCCAATCCAAATCGATTCGTCCCTACGAATCGATTCGGACTCCAAGGCAAATCGATTCGGGTCATAAGACATGGGCTTATGTCTCAGGCTGAATCGATTCGGGTTGGAGCCGAATTGATTCGGTCACTCAGACCTGGGCAATTGTAACTTTTCGAATCGATTCGGCCTATCAGGAGTCACAAAATGGCTACTTTTCTCAAAAGCTAAAAATCCCAAAAATCATTTTTTTTCATCTTCTCTACATTTATCTTCAATCCAAACATATATATAACACCCAAATACATAATATAACTTAACCCAACTAATTTATAATCTCAAATCTATATATACACAACAAATCTAAGATTTTCCCAAAAATCTAGGTTTTGATATTTTAAACCCAAAATGCATAATTTTGTCCACAAATCATGAAATAAAAGATACACAATAATTATTTAGAAAGTTCAATCACTTGCCTCAAGTTCGTAGAGTCTGAATCCTCCTCGAGATCGCGTAATGGCCGAAAATCCCACTTTTTCTCTCTTTCTATTCTTCTTTTCTCTTGCTTTCTTTCTTTCTTTCTTTCTTTCTTTCTTTCTTTCTTTCTTTCTTTCTTTATCTTTCTCTTTCTCTCGTATGAGAATTCTATCTCTCGTAGGCTTTTAAGCCTTATCTCCCAAAATACACATCTTTAAATGATAATACACACTTTAAATGACTCGATCACTTTAATTCGAGCCAAACGAACCTAAAATATTTCGAAACCCAAATAGACCCCAAGTACAGTCATTTCGACTATCTCGACCCTTTCGGAAGCAACCGCACCCTCAGAATTGTCATCCGAATCACTTCTTAACAACTTCAAATTTTGACCTCAATTGCCCATTTAATTAATCTCCAAATAAATTAATATTTATTTCTTCCAAAATAAACAATTTATTGTCCCAAAAATATCGGGTTATTACAGACTTCCCCACTTACAAGAATTTCTCCCTTGAAATTAAGCTAAGCCTAATACTTCAAAGCTCAACTAGTTCCTACTACACTTATCCTCACTAACACTATACCTAATCCTCCCTCTTCTCCCGATGATTTTTTTTTTAAATTTTATAAAACCAATTATAACTACTAGGGCGCCCATACACCCTTTATTCGACCTTTATTCGTATAAACAAAATTAGGCTTCCCTTTCCTCAATAGTACCATAACTCGAAATATATAAATATTATACTAGCATTTTAATAGTATAAAATTTTTGAAAGGTCCAAAAGTTTTAACTCCTCTCAATTCCTGACATTCGCCACTTCATGCGGGGGAGGTCTCGCAAGCGAAATCCAAACAATGAGCCCTCCCAATACGCTAATATGTAGCGACGTCGGGGATTGAGAGTGTTAGACCGGGACTAAAGTCTAAAATATTTTGTGTCAATCATTATGACATGGCCTAAAGGCCTATAAAAGTTTTATTTTGAAAATAGTTTATTATAAAAACGGTTGATGTCTTTCAACATTTAAATAAAATACCTTATGCCCAAGACACAAGGTTTCAACAATTATCATACCCATAATAATATAGTTCTCACAATTAGCATAATTATGAGATACATTCTCTTACTCATCAATAATCCACTAAATCTGAATCATTTCAGTCATAGTCACTCTCGTCATAATATTATATTTCCATGCACTAGGCTCTTCCATAACTGGAATATAACAATTATATAACTCTAACAGGACTATAAAATAAGTATCTTTATCATTACTACTCAACAAATTACAACAATTCCCACATGTTCATAACAAAGTTATAGCTCTCTACTTAGCTTAACACAAAACAATCTATTCTCTCAAAAGATACTAGTATGAGAGCCGCACTTGCTCAAAATTCCCATGCAGGCCATTCCATATATTATGGGGTTATAGCACTACCCTCTCATAGCACTCTTACATAAGATATTCCCAAAACCTCAAATATTATAATCCTATTCACCAAGGAAAATAACTTACATCATACATCTCAACTCCGATTTCCTGTCCTCTTCATTGGGTTCCCACATAAAGTCCCCTGGCCTAGAATGTCCTCGAATCTTATGTACGGGTTTCACATCCAAAGCTTCTTCAAAACGTGGTCCTTTACCTTTCTTAGGGCAATCTCTCTTCCTATGACCAAATTCCTTACAAAAGAAACATCTACCCATAAATCCTCTCTGCTCATCATGAGGAACAAAACGCCTTTGCGACGCTCGAAAATCCTGCCTATACCTTCTAGAATTACTGATATTTTCTTCACCAAACCTACTTGATGAACCCGTATCTCTAAAGTTCTTACCCCCTTGTGAATGAAGATGATATTGATGACACTCCAACATTGCCGCATTCACTACCTCAGCAAAAGTAACTAACTCTTTACCCCCTAACAAATGTTGCCGAATTTGCCCATTTAAACCTCGCATGAACTTCGATATATGCTTCTCTTGCATATTTACCTCATCAGGCACTAAATTTTGCAATTCGAGTAAACTCCTCTTCATACCCGACCACCGTTCTATTACCTTGAAACACATCTATCAGTTTCCTCCTCACTTCCTTCTGAATCGCACAAGGAAAATACCTTTGATAAAAAAGTTCCCAAAAATCTGTTATGGGTAATGTATCTCTCTGTTCAGATGTGGTGACAGACTCCCACCACTGGAGAGCTACTCCCGCTAACTTAAAGGTGGCGAGAAATTTCTTCTGCACCTCACTACACTCAACCATAAGGAGGTGCCTTTGTATACTATTCTTCATCGACTTGCAGCCATCTCATCAAACCCCCTTGAAAACTTTGGAGGATGCCCTTTACTAAAATCTTCCCTCACTCTTTTCGACATAGACAATCATGTGTGCGCTTGGGCTGCTTGTACTTCTGGTTAAGGCGCCATCACAGAAATGGCAGCAGTTACTGCTTGTGCCACAATACTGGCAACTTCATCTGTAGTCATAGTCCTTTGAGGAAATTGGGGTTCCACAATCTCAGCCCCTTTATTTGCACTGCCTAACCGAATTCTCTTCGGTGGCATCTGAAACAAGAATAATTGTATCAGAACACCTTCCAAATGTTTTCTCATTATAGAAGAAAATATGGACGTATGCACACAACAGTCATAATAATAGGGCTCTATATCAAGAACTCTTACGAAAGATCGTAGCAATCCATATAGGTCCTAAGGACACTAGAACCTGATGCTCTGATACCATCCGTGACAACCCGCTCAATATAATAACGGGTGCCCAGCCCAATACTAAAATAAATAGGAATCACAAGTGGATCATTCTCAACATCAACCGACGATTCGAAAATAAATACGGATGAAACCCATTACCACAAAAAGAGGGTGTCAAATATTTTTTAACCATTTTATTAAAAACTAAAACCACCATGCAATAACAAAGATATAATTATAGTAAGAGTCTCACACATGCTCAACTAATAGAAAAGAGGTTAACATAAGAGTACAACACAATGTACAAAATGAAATACCCGAATATGGTGTCAGGGCACAGACAATACAATAATCTGAGAGAGAAAAATATAAAACTGCTACACTACAACACTTGGGTATAATCCCGATATACAAACAAAATCTTAATTTACATACACAAAGATAGGAGTCGACTATATTCTACATCTCCACGACTAAACATGATGGATATCAACATTGGCGTCCTTGCGAAGGAACACCCAAAATAATATATATATATATATACAGGGCACAAGAAAATATAAACGGGTCAGAGCCCGAGTTGTGAAAACATTTTATAACTAGTGCATTAAAATGAATAACAATTATAAATCAATTATGACATGATTAAATTGGAGTCGCACTCTCCATAAAATCCATCTCAGTTCTCAACTAAAGCGTTTATAGACGTGATCTCCAATTAACGTCCCAAATCTATCTAGGGGAAAAGGAATCTAATTTTTCCAAATTATATACTCAAATAAAACCATCTAAATTATCTCTCAATTTCTACTATTACCAATCTCTAATATTGCTCGCTATCTAAACAGGTGAAATATACATAAACAATTTCTTTTTCTCGATGTTCTCATATTCTAGTTCTTACATAAATATATATATATATATAGATATATATAAATATATATATAAGCAATTAGCATCTAAGTGCTAAGTATTAAGCTTCTCCCAATTCTCAATACTGCATTGTGGTTCGTGTGTTGGGCGTCTCGCAAGCGAAATCCAAACAAGGAACCCCTCGATACACTACTTCTTGGCAGTATTGATTATCAAGATCCATTATGCCCTCAATGCATGATGCGCATAACCCAAATTCTCTTATACGATAAATGATAAGTTCAATTAGTCTCAATTCTCAACAGTGCACGACATTTCGTGCGTGGGACGTCTCGCAAGCGAAATTCAAATAAGGAACCCCCTGGATACACTACTACTGGCACTGTCGATCGTCAAGATATACTACCACTATAGAAAAATGAGCACTAAGGACATACTTCTCCCCACTGCCAACATTGTGCTGCGCTTCGTGCGTGGGATGTCTCGCAAGCGAAATCCAAACAACGAACCCCCTGATACACTACTCCTGGGAAATGTTTGTCGTTGAGGTCCGTTATGCCCTCGATACCCAAGGTACTATATATATATATCATATAATTATTTACTCTTCATTTTTCGCATAAATGATTTATCACAAATTAAGTTCGGTTAAAATCTCCCGTAATGAGATTCAAACAAACTTATTATGTCAGTTTACTCTAGAGACAAATATGATATCACATAATCATATTTAAGTAATATACTATTCACACAAGTATAATAGTAACCAGCCCAACGAGCTATAACTCGAGGATGCAGTTTCTCAATGATATCATCTACCAGGGAATCACTAACATATTATCCTAGGTAGAAACAGTCGAAATCTCACACCACCTTGGCGAAAATAATAACACAACATACGGGAAGCGATCATAGTTCCTCCTCCGAAATGAGACGAAACATACCCACCACGTCCCACCCCTAATAAAATCACACAATAATAAATGGACGCTATGACCTGGGGAATATCCACACCCTGCTCCTCAATCCAGGGCGCTCACCCTCATCGCACAACTTCCCATGATAGCAAGGAAGGGGTGTGCTTCACTTATATATATATCATACACACAAGATATACATACATCATCACATCATATAAATGCATACCATCACACAAGGTATACATATCACACTATTTACATACCCTTATTACTCTCTTAGGCATAAGTAAAATAATATCATTATTTTTTATATATTACTCTCGATATACTATTCGTCACTAACTCACCTAGCTTCCCCACTTAGTATACGCTATGCTATTTCACACTTGAAGTTCACACCTCGCTTCTATTCATGAATTGTATCTAAATTCTATTTACGTTGAGGATATTATTTATATCCTTAGGCACGCCAATCCGTAATTATTAATAATGTACCACATCTCCCAACTCTATTCACATTAAGGATATTTCCTATATCCGTTTGCACATCAATCGACATTTATTAATCTCAATCCGTAATCTGGTTAAATCAATCGTATGAACCTTTAAAGTGATCCCATTTGGGATTTTAAATTCTAAGATCCCTCATTACTAAACACAACACAAACTCTCTCTTATAAACAAAATTATCTCTAGTTCGAATCTCAAAGATAATTGGCTTCCCCACTTAGTCAATACTATACTCTCAAATCGGTATTCCTCAAAATAAATCCATATGACCCAAACAATTTCTTATAAGGAAAACTCCCTAAAAGTCTCCAATACACACTTATCATAACTCCTATAGAGGTTTCCAATCGACAACCTCAAACAAAACGGAATGAAATTCTCCCAATAAAAACAACCACAAATTTCCCTTGTATCCGAATCGATTCGGCCCTGCGAATCGATTCGGCCTCCAAGGCGAATCGATTCGAGTCAAAGGACCTGGGCTTCTGTCTCAGGCTGAATAGATTTGGTCACTCAGACCTGGTCAACTATAACTTTCCCAATCGATTCGGCCTATAAGGAGTCACGAAAATGGATACTTTTCTCAAAAGCCAAAAATCCCAAAAATAATTATTTTCATCTTCTCTCAATTTCTCTTCAATCCAAACATATATATAACACCCAAATACATAATATAACTCAATCCAAATAATTTCTAACCTCAAATCTATATATACACAACAAATCTAAGATTTTCCCCAAAATCTAGGTTTTGATATTTTAAACCCCAAATCCCTAATTTTGTCCACAAATCATGAAATAAATTATACAAAATAATTATTTAGCAAGTTTAATCACTTGCCTCAAGTTCGTAGAGTCCGAATCCTCCTCGAGATAGTGTAATGGTCGAAAATCCTAATTTTTCTCTCCTTCTCTTCTTCTTTTCTTCTTCTCTCTCTCTTTCTTTCTTTCTATTTCTCTTTCTCTCTTAGGAGAATTCTATCTCCCGTAGGCTTTTACGTCTTATCTCCCAAAATGCACATATTTAATTGATAATACACACTTTAACTGAGTCGATAACTTTAATTCGAGCCAAAAGAACCTAAAATATTTCGGAACCCGAATAGACCCCAAGTACAGTCATTTTGACTACCTCAACCCTTCCAGAAACATTCGCACCCTCAGAATTGTCATCCGAATCACTTCCTAACAACTTCAAATTTTGGCCTCAATTGCCAATTTAATTAATCTCCAATTAATTTAATATTTATTTATCCCAAAATAAATCATTTATAGTCCCAAAAATCTCCGGTTATTACAACATATTTATATTATCATCATTCAGATAGGTACACACACGACTCATATAATGTTCTAAACATACGTGATATGTAGCTCCCGAGTCCCACGTATAATTAATCCACTCTTACTTTCTCAATTTCTATAGGTCCTTAAGTGCTTCTTGACTCTCGAAGTGTATCGTCGTGATAAATATAAAGTCAATAGGTGTACACTCACTACCTTACCAGTCTAAGTCCTTCTTGATTCTCGCATGATCGATTTTAATGTACGAACGATGTCCCATTCAATTTATACCCCCGAAACCCCATGGTTAAATCCCATATAAAATCGTTTTCCCTAGACCCTACTTATACCCTACTGGTCCTTCCCAAGTTCCGATATAATATTGAAATTATGCCTAAAGGTCTTTACACTTTTGGATAGGATTAACATTAAAAAGGGAAAAATTTTCCATTTCCAGGAGGAGTCGATCGATCGATGAAAGGGGGTCGATCGATCGACATTCTTGAGTTGATCGATCGACCAAGCAGGTCTTGCCCAGAATTCTTCATATTAAGCCTATAATTTTCTTCCAAGTTATATCGTCAAAACTCCATTAACATGTTCCAAACTCCCAACCTAACATCATGAACGTTATATAAATCAATATGGATGATTTCTAACATAAAATATTTGTTAATTCCTCAAGATTCTTCATCAAAGGGGTTAATTCAAGAAATGATCATTTAACCCTAGCTCATTAAATTTTCTCAATAATTCATTTCATTTCTAGATTCCTATCTCTACTGAGCATCAAATTTCATGGATACTATTCTACATTTAATAAGATATTCATCCTAACATGGTTTCTACTCCAAAATTTCAATAATAATCTCCCAAAAACATTATTTGTTCATGAAGACATAATTTAATTAACTCATACACTAGCACGGATGTGTTATCAACCAAAGAAAAGAAAGTTAGATACTTGCCTAGAATTCAAAGTTTGATTCGTAGAGAATGATGGGTATGATCCCGCTCCTCGCTCCCCGATCTATGCATTGGTGGTGGAATTGGTGACAGTGGTGTAGGGTTGGTGGCTCTCCTCCTTGGATGCATTCTCTCCTCTCTTCCTTATCCCGTCTACAACTCCAAAGTTTCTAACCCTCGAGGATTTTAACTCCCATTAGATATAACTCTTCAATTTTCGTCCATAATTAAGGCCTAAAATTGGAAATTAGCAAAATGCCCTTTCGGGTTACCACTTAGGTCTAATAATGTCCCGAGACCTAAAATAAACCCCGCGGGTACACTTTTTAGACTATATTAACCCTTCCGGACACATTGGCGCACTCGAAATGACCATACGGGTGACTTATAATATAATTACTTTTTATTTCATTAATTTAGTCCCGACACAACCACACGCGTCCCGACTTAATTTCTATGATTGTCGTATTATTCACTCTCGAGAATTTTAATAAGTTCAATCTCATATATTACTTTACTCAATAAGTAATATTCAACATAATTCTTATCAATAATTACTAAGTCTCTTCATGCTAGTAAATATTTGGTTTTAAATTCAAATTAATATTAAATTCATTCATCCCAATTAAATTTAATTAATCCTACAATTAAAGGCCATGAAAATACGGGGTATTACATACTTCCCCCTAATAACGGAATTTCATCCCGAAATTAAAAAAATAAGGCCTACCTGATAAAGCAATTGGGCGTACTTTATCAGTACGCAAAAGTAACTTCAGAGTAAGGCGCTCAATCACTATATCCCCTGCCTCACAGTAAGCTTGTTTAACACTCTCAACACTTTATCAGTTATAGGGTCACAGCTCAATAAAGACACTTCACATTGTGTTCCTATCCAACGGCATTCGAATAAGATGAGCCTATACATCATCCCCCCCTATTATCTGAATATTATTGGGAGGCCGCACCTCACTACATGTCAAATACTCGTATTTATCTAAACACATCCTGAGATAAACCATATGAACACATGACCACTCTTGTCAGTTCTTCGAATCTCAATTTTCGACGAAGTAACTCTAGTAAAATCCACCTAAAACAGTCAATGTTAATTCCACTATAGTTATCGGACTCTAACTCGACCAATCAAAATTATATTATCCACTCACATTTGAAAATATTTAACAATTAATTTATCACAATTAAAATCAGTTATTGAATACACATGTCAGGTTCATGCGCACGTTCTTGAGTTTTATCACCTCTCATCTAATGTGCACACCTAATGTTCTTATACTTAACCCACCTAGCTATCATACTCAAACTATCTTGAATGAAGTATATAACCGATCCTATCATGTCTACTATCCCATACCGCCCAGACATAATGCTTCATTATTAACATTTCTCACATGTTAATCAATTTTCATATAACATTCATATATGTTATGTTCAATCATCATAATCAAGTCTCACTAATTAATTCATATAAAATTTCACATCTAATCATCATTAGACTTCCATAATTAAGTTTCACTACTTAACTCATAAATCATTTCAAAGTTGCCATTCAACTTCCATAATTAAGTTCCACTACTTAATTTACTATAGATATTCCCAATCTATTCTAAATATTGAAATTAAGTTTCTCTATACTTAATTTATCATTTATATATATATATATATCATATACATGTCTACTCTCTCCAAAGTAGAATATCATGAAGTATATATTTCACACACAATATATACTATACGGATATTGGTCCGGATAATCATTGACCCCAATCATCCTATCATATACATTGGTCCGGATATCCCTCGAGCCCTAGGTAAATTTTATGCATATGTATATTGGTCCGAATACTCTTCGACCCCAATATCATTTTTCGTTGATTTGGTCCGGATAATCATCGACCCCAAATCGAGCTTCCATACCTAAATTATAGGCACACTCTCTCTCTTCTCTAGGCTCACCGCCGGGTCACACATGTTCGTTCCTCACAAGAGCAGGACTAATATATATACATATATATATATACTCTCTAGGTATTCACACAACCAAAGTAGTATTATTCACCAATAGGTATTCACACAACCCGATAATACATGTTAGTATGTTATATATATCTCTCCCATGCTCGCCGTACTATGTACTTTATGATTTATCTCACCATTGTATATATAGGAGTGTTTCACATAACTCTGGGGGTCCTAGTTACCCCCTTGTTATATAAATTCAACATTTACCATCTTTCACCTACCAATATACATATTGAATTGATGTCCACTCTCTCTCCATAGATCAATTCCCAAATTTCCCGATCTATCTCTCCGTCGATTATCCCTTCGGGTCCATACTCTATGTCTTACACCTAATGAACTTAATGGACCTTAACTATACCCTACTGGTGTTTATCAAGTCCCAATAGAGGTATAATAGCTCTCCTAATATCCCCTTTCATCAATGGAAATCCTAGAAAATTCATCCAAGAAAAGGACCCAAAATCTTCCAGGGTCGATTGATAGAAGGGTGGGGTCAATCGTTCGAGCTTCGTCTTCTTCAATTTTTCACCCTTTCTGATTTTCTCAAATGCCACGATTTTTCACCAAATTCACATCCTATTATTCCTAACTATTTCGACACGAGTTAGGAGGATTTCTAATGTTTCAAACACATTAAAACTTCACTGAAACCAATCAAGAATTAGTGAAACCCTCAACACTCTTTCATAATCTAGTTTTGTGGTCATCCATTAAATTCAATTCAAAACCAAGATTTAAATAGGTAGTAATATTCAAAACTCTTCTAATTTAAATTCTCTAAAGAAATAAACACTAACCATATACAATTTTACCCAAACATGTAATCAGTTGATACTTTTCATCAAAGATTTTTGAATAAAATTAATGTATTCATGAAAACCCTACACATTAGTACTATAACATCAATTGAATTTGCAATAAACACTTGCCTTTGATTGATTGATCATATTTCTTGGTTCTTTGCTATTGATTGATTGTTTCCTTATCCAATCTTCCTTTCCAATTGCCTTGAGGTGCAAGATTTCTTTACTATCTTCAAAATTCCTCTTTATGATTTGAAAATTGGTTCTCTCTTCTCTCTAATGACCTCTCTAACCTTTTTTTTTTATGATCCCTAAACCCAAGCTCTAAATATCGGATATATGGCTCTAAATTCGGTAGGTACCTTAACCTCCTTTTGAAAAATGATCGAAATGCCATTAATAGGTGTTGGTTTGGTCAAAAATTGACCCGGGACCCAAACTATACCCCCGGGTACCCTATTCCAACAATTTCGACCCATCCGGAATCATTCGTGACCTTTAAATTATCATCCGAGTCACTTAAAATATATTTATCATTTTTCACCTCAAAATAGTCTACAAGCGACTCCCGGTGAGATAAAATAAAATACGCACATATCACTCACTATGCCGTATAACCACAATTAATAAAATACACACATGTCACTCGCTATGCGATAAAACCCAAAATTATTAATTATTTACTATTCACACATAGTAAAAAATGTAATGCAATATTATTCAGATCTATCTCTCAATTAATATTTAATAGTCACAATTATCATCTAATCGCATTAAATTACTTCACTCATGTAATTTAATTAAGACATATTTTTTCTAATTAATTCCTCAAATTAATTAAATAAAAATACACAGAAATATGGGGTATTACATACTTTCTCCCTTATAAGGGAATTTTTTCCTCAAAATTAGGGCAATAACAGTACTTAAACTTAGTATCTATAACACCACGACATCCTCTAGTACCCAAATTCAAATCATATTAACATAAGAGTCACTCCACTATACACCTTCTAGTGGTACCCACCAACCAAAAGGCTTAATCACTCTAGCCAAAGTTTATCAACAAGCTTTCCCAATTCACTACATACTAATACGCTCTATTCGTCATGTGATCTCAATACTGACTCTATCGTCTCCATATTGAGAAAAGGTCGCACAACCTTAAATGCCAACTCCCATTATTTACCACAACTCAGAACTCCCCTCATGGTAGGAATCTTGATAACCTATGACCACTCATGTCAGTATTTAGAACTTCCGTTCATGGTGACATAACTCTTATGACATTCAAAAGTTACCCAAAATAGTTTGTGGTTCACTCCACTATTATCCAACGGACTCCAAATCACGGCTTATCCAAAAATCTAGTTATCCCCTCACCTCTAATAAACTTGAGTGTGAACGACAAGGATTTAAACATAAAACCTTGAAAGGTACCTCGTTCCTGATAAACTGGTAAAGGTTGACACACACATCTCTACCCATGATAATCTTAACCTTAATTACCCTACAAGGCACAACACGCACTACTCGCATTATCCAGCATAATAAACCACCTCTCGTCTAACCATCGGGCTATATGTGAAACAATATACCCAAAACAAAACTTCATCCTCATCGCTTCCTAATAATCCCTATCAGAGGTGGGATTGAAAGATCTCATCCTGATACACAAAAATATTGGGAGGCACCTTGCACTTGTGCAATCCTTCTTTTCAAAGAAAGAACAACAATTACTTCATCTCAGCCAATCCATTCGATACACTCGGAGTAATTCTTGACGTAGTCACAGTGTTGGCAGTCCATCATGTATTTTATCAGTATACCTACCAATTCCGTCACTGGCAACGAAGGCTTGTTACTAAATTCTGGTTGATCATCTTGAGCCAACCTCATTACGTCTCATCCAACACTAATTCACATTTATAATATCTCAGATTAAGTGGTACTTTATACTTACCTTTTTCTCCTGGTATGACAAAAGTCACGGGCCTTGCACTTTTCTCAACTGGTACACTTTTTGCGTCTTTATGCTCCATAGTCATAAATATTCTATTTATGTGCAAGTAACTCTAAATAGTCGGCTGAGTAAGGCAATACTCTATTTTCCCACAATAGTTCGACCTCCTCTTTATCAAGAGATATCTTTTGAATGGATTCCCACAACCTTTCATTCCATTTCGGTGTGCTACTCTCATTGCACACATATACTTGGATTATCGTCATTCTCACATGACATTCAATCCCGCATACCATTCCGTATTTATCTATAATTTCACTCAGAATATGTTCCACACATTCATTCCTACGTCCCTCTATTGGTCGTCGCACACACTTTCCTTAAAACTGGCCTCACATTCTCGATGTGGATATAATTCATGGGTATTCTTAATCACCCCATAAATTGAAATTTATTTCTCCTTAACACCTTTCTACCCTTCAGAGTGTTTTCTCAACACATACGTTGATTAACATTCGAAACTGATAACCTAGAATCCATCAATGTATGTCTACTCACGACATCCGTCAAAGCCCATGCATATCTCATCACGCAGCAAAATTCAAACAAGGAACATCCCAAACACTATATCACTCAACATTGGCGGTAATCAAATTTCATAAACCTCAATATCCTAATCGAGACTCTCAAAATCCAGTCCCCAAACATATACATATAAATCTCAACTCCTACATCTTTGAGGTAGTGATATAACAATGTGCTCTCCCTATCATTGTAACACCCCGCTTAAAATAATAACGAGTGGCCATCCCTATACTACATTAAATCAGGAGTTTCAGATGGTCCAGTCTCAACTCCAACAGTCGGTACTATATAATATAGGACTAACTACCCGATATCAAATAAGCGAGAAGTTAAAATAAATTAAAACATGCGACATAACACAACCCAACACCAGAAATACTAATAAATAAGAGAAAGATGCAAGAAAGAACTATGATAAACGAAATGCAATAATAAAATGATATAATCAACTACAACAGAATGTGATACAAAAAGTAGACCCGAATAAGCTGTCGGGTCACAGCTAATACAATGACTGAAATGGAATACATATAAACACGTATATAAATATCCCTTGGGTACAAACCCGATATACAACATGAATCCTACCTAGAATTTTGAAAGTAGGAGGCGACTACCAGATACATCCCGCAACAGTCCGCACCTGTCATGGCTCCCAAGACTCTGGATAGAAAGTCATCCGGCATCCATGCGGTAGGACACCTGTAGTAATATATATATATATATACTGGAAGGAGAGAAAAGTAAACGGGTCAGAGCCCGAGTTGTGAAAAATATTTAGCAAATGCGTTAACCGTGCATAATAAATATCAGTGCACTTATTTCATAATTAAAAGTGGACTCGCACTCTCGTGGAACCCCAACTCACCTCTCCTCTAAAGGCGCGCTGCTATTCGCGTCCTCAAGTTTTAGTTAAATTACCCCCATTTATTAGGACAACCTAACTTATCATAGGCCTAGCCTATACCCATGAGATCTACCTTCCTAACTTAACCAAAGAATCCACCCCCTTTTTAACCACAAATAAGTATTTATTTTCAATTATATGTGCCTTATTAAGCTTAGTGGATTTCGGTTTATACTTTAACCATTTATAATTTAATAAGCTACTCAATATGCATTTGGGTAGAAACATATGATTAAATTTTATAATTAATAAGCATGCAAAATTATTATTGACACAACTTCCCTCCAATTTCAACGCTGCGCTGCGTTTCGGCCGTGGGGTGTCTCGCAAAGCGAAATCCAAACAAGGAACCACCCCATTACACTAATCCATGTCAACGTCGATCCTGGAGATCCATTATGCCCCACATAAATATCGACAGAACTTCTCTCTACTCTCAACAATGTACTACATTTCGTGCATGGGGTGTCTCGTAAAATGAAATCCAAACAAGGAACCACCCCATTACACTACTCTTTGACAATGTCGATCATTGAGGTCCATAATGCCGTACATACCATATAATACTACTACTACTACTACTAAATTTTAAACTAAAATATGGAAATAACTAAAAATCTCCAATAATATCCTTGGGATGATGTAACCGAAGTATTCCTTAAATGCGATACATCAACCCCCATCAATCTAGTACATCATAATCATCCAATATGTACTCCACAAAATTTCCATATCCTTTAATCTATATGATATATACATATATATATATAGGCATTTCATTCTAACCATATATATATACACCCCATCATCTAATCCCATGACCATGTATACATACCATATATGATGTACAAGGGCCATGCACAAATAAATACCCGGCTATATATAGCGCCGATAAACTGCATCAATGCTATCATCTTCCCAGTGCCCGGCTCACGTAGCAATACTGGGGCCACCATGGTGGGACTAAACGACACCCATCTCGTGGAAAACTCACGCACACGACGTCCCGGGAAGCGGTCATAGCTCCAAACCGACAATGAGACGAAACATACCCACCACATCTCATCCCAAATATATATATATATATATATATATATATATATATATATATATATATATATATATATATATATATATATATATATATATATCATATAATAACACACGGGACGACTATGACCTGGGGAATATTCACACCCTGCTTTTCTAGCCAGGATGCTCACCCTCTACGCACGCAACTTCCTAATGATAGCATGGGCGGGGTATGCTTAACCACATAAGTATATATATCATTCACATGCACAATAAATATACATCCATATGATCCAATCATATAATTAAACATTAAACCATCATATATGGTTTAAATGTCCATACCATGTATTTCCACAACATAAATATATCCATATATTCATATTTATATATAGATATACGTACATATATTCACACATCGCTATATCATATATATACAAACTAATTCTCGTTCATATGTATAAGATATATAAACCCAGCTATAAGTATACATAATCCTCAATATATAAGTCGTCACCACAATTTCCTTTAATTTACCTCGAAATGTGAGTACAATTCCTCAATTGAAACATATTCAATCATTTTCCTATGATGAATAGTCTCCAAAAATCATATGTATTTATGTATACATATATATTCAACCTTAGGGTTATCACCCAAAATCTTGTGTAGGAATCCATCACTACACATTTCATCCATATTCGAAAGTACATAATCGCCTTTAGTACTATTTAACCATAGGCACATATATGACTTAATAGTCTAAAACCTCAAATTATTCCAAACTCATTTCAAGTATTCGAATCTCAATGGTCATATCCCCACAATTACGTGTAAACTATCCTAACTAGAGTTTATGCTACCGCTTATTCTAGTTGATAGCACGATCCCAAACGTTCCCAATTTCACCTATGGTTTAAATAAATCTCAGGAACCCTTACTCCTATTGAGTTATCAATTGTTCCTTAGTCTAAACATTTCTAAGGATATGAGACCCCTCACTCTTTAAGAGTATGCGACCACTCTCTTCCATTTGGCCCCAAATTGCATCTTAACCCTATCCTATCCTTATAAGGATTTGACAAAAAGGTCGGCCTAGAAATTTCACAACATACATGGATATTTCTTATCCAATTATTACAAGAAATCCCCACTATCATATACTAAGTGAGAGACCCCCTATAAGTCTCCAAACTATCTCTTAATTCATAAGATAAACCTGAAATTAAATAAACCCAACCACAAAGGGCTAGAAGTCCTCCTAGATAAACCCCATAAAACAACCATTAAGGAAGCCTCTAAGAATAAACTCCAAAAGAAAAAGGGTAAAAAGAGAACTCCAAACTTTGGGCTAAAAACAGGGGACCGGTCGACCGGTCCCAGACCTCCGGTTGACCGCGGGTCCAAAATTTTGCCACGAAGGAATGTAGTAGGATTTTTCCTAAGGCGCGGTGGACCGGTACCCTGGGCGCGGTTGACCGGCCATACCAGTTATCTTGGCCGAATTTCCATTTTCATCAGACCCTAAATCCTCAAACACCCAATATCATCACCAAACCCACAAATCTTTAACCCAATAATATTATTAACAAGAAAACCCATCCTACATCTCATCCCAACCAGTTATATGTCATTAAACCATATAATAACATTGATTTCATGATTTAAACCCAAAAATCTAGGTTTTGATATTTATACCCAAAAATCCATTTCTTTAACCCATAAATTATGAAATGAAATACACAAATAGCTATTTAAAAAGATTAAACACTTGCCTCAGATTTGTAGAGGTTGGGTCGTCCTCGATGTCGCGATTGGGCCGAAAATCTCCAAGCTTTTCTTCCTCTCTCTCTTCTTTTCTTCTTCTTTCTCTTCTTCTTTCTCCCTCTAGGGATTTTTCTCTCTTTCTCTCAAATGAGAAATGGCTTTATCCGTAAGCCTCCAAATCATTTAAAACAATAAACCCAATTTTAAATGTTAATACACACTTTAAATGACTCGTTTACTCCAATTCGAGCCAAACATACTTAAAAACATTCCGGAGCCGAAATAAAACCCAATGACAGTCATTTTGACTATCTCGACCCTTCCGGGGTCGGTGGTACCCTCAAAATCATCATCCGGAATACTTTGAAATATTCTCTATTTTTAGACTTAAATTCCCAAATTTTAAAATTTTCCAATTAAATTAAATTTTATTTTCCCCAAAATTTAATTTCTCAGTCTCCAAAATCATGGGGTGTTACAATCACCAAGTTCTGAGTGCTAAACATGATAATGAGATAAATCTCTCCACTCAAGATTAAATCCAATATACCTCCATTCACATCAATAAAGTCATTACACTCCGGGATCAAATATGTCGAGACAACCATAATCATCGAAGTTTCTATCATAATATAATATAAATGTGAGCCCGACCCTCTTTTATGCGAGGCCTCATGAAATAACACATCCAGACCTGGAATCTTAGACATGGTTGTCTTGCTATCATATCCCTCTATCATTCCATCCACATCACTAATCATTCCATACATAGGATAATATCACAATCTCATGATATGTCACCAGGACGAGAAATTTCAACATACATATACTCGATGTGCCTGCACCCGCTCTCCCTATGGATAGTACTAAAGAGAGCCTCGTTATACAAAGGCAATTATATACACATTATATTGCTATCAACGATATATTAACTAAACTCGTCTTACATGCGAATCTAGTGCTATCGGAATGTTGTGACCCGCTCGTGTCACATAGAACATACCCCACTAACCCGAGGATAAAAGTTATACTTCCAATAGTTAATAATGTTGGTGGTTCAAATGGTTCTTAGACATGACACACATGTACGAACTGAACTAAAACTATCTTAATCATTGCCCCAAATAGGCACCACACTCTTTTCCCTTTTTCTCACTTTATGAAAAATCAAAGCATGCGGTCCTATTCTCCACATAAAAATCCTGTTCATACAATCTCCTACTCTTGATCATACTGACCTTATTAGGGTTATCATTATCTCAAACCCTGGTAGCCTCGACCCCGATGTCTACCCTAATAGTTCCCTTAGCTTCGCTAGCCCAAAAGAACACACTACTGGCCTTACCAGGTCCAAGTGAATCCACCACCACTCAGTAGGAATTCATCTATCTAAATCATTTAACTGGGTTCCCCAATGGGTCTCCCCCTTGTGGTGTTTCGCTAGCAACGTTACATCCAGTCTTACTCCATGACTAAACCCTCCAATTCTATTAGCTCCCTTTACAAGGAAGCATTTATATTAACACTTCCAAAAGCACAATATTGTCACCATCTGCATCAATCGTCTAAGCATAATTTCCCTTTAAGTGTTGGTGACTCCTCTCGTGAGTCCATTGCCCACCTTAAAGGCTCTTTTCTCCACTGTGCCAAATATGGTGATTTACTCCCATCATTGCAGCACTAATCCTATGATCTAAGAATTTGTTTACACCAATTCACTTCGGGGTATATATATATTTCTTCCTTCTATATGACAAAGCCTATGTTTTTCTACATTCATTGGCTACAGGCACAATCCCCTCATTTAACAAAAGTCCAACGGATGGTCCTTTTCAAAGACCCCTCCGACTCTCTCAATTATAACCATAATGGGTGAGTCTAATTTATCACAAATCTCGGATATAACGGTAAAACAATATATATGCTGAACGCTAGCAATCCTTACCACTCCATCATCCTGAGAAGCACCCAAATTTTATCTTCCAATTAAACAAAACAAATAAATAGTTCAAAAACTAAGCAACAGTCACAATATACTAGAGTCCAAACCAACATGATATAGAAATGAAATAAAGTCATGTCGAATAAACCATCAGTGAAAACAACCAAAACCAAGTAATAAACCAAGTCTAAACTGTAAGGCAAAACTGATACAAAACTTAAACCGTAATACCGACAATAGACCACATGTCTAAACATGATATACATGAGTGAGATCCTCTGCTAGATTTGAATGAAATAATTGTCTACGCAAACTCCTGTTAGCATCCACAATGCTACAACTCTGAGTCCTTGGAATGAAACCATCAAGTATGGCATCCCAATGGATGGACACTTAAAAGGTTTTGAAAATAATTTTTTAGCAAGAGTTAGTACTCCAAACATTTAAAAACATTTAATAAGTAATTTATCGCAATTAAAATCGGTTATTGATTACGCATGTTAGGTTCATGCACACTTTCTTGAGTTTTCTTACCTCTCATTTAATGTGAACACATAATGTTCTTACACTTATCCCACCTAGCTCTCATACTCAAGCTATCTCAAATAAATTATATAACCGACCTTATCAAGTCTACTCTCCCATACCTGCCATACATCATGCTTCCTTATTAACATTTCTCAAATGTTATTCTGTTTTCATATAACATTCACATATGTTATGTTTAATCATCATAATCAAGTCTCACTAATTAATTCATATAGCATTTCAAAATTAATCATCATTTAACTTCCATAATTAAGTTTCACTACTTAATTCATAAATCATTTCAAAGTTACCCTTCAACTTCCATAATTAAGTTTCACTACTTAATTTATAAATCATTTCAATGTTACCATTAAACTTCCATCGTTAAGTTTCACAACTTAATTTATTATAGATATTCCTAATCTATTTTAAATCTTGAAATTAAGTTTATCTCTACTTAATTTATCATTTAGATGTACATCTACATGTCTACTCTTGCACATAACTAGAATATCATAAAGTATATATTTCACACACAATATGTACTATAAGGATATTGGTCCAAATAATCATCTACCCCAATCATCCTATCATTTACATTGGTACGGATATCCCTAAACCCCAAGGTAAATGTTATGCATATGTATATTGGTCTGGATACTCCTCGACGCCAATACCATTTATCTTTGATTTGGTCCAGATAATCATCGACCCTAAATCGATCTTCCATGTATTGTACCGGATAATCATAGACCCCAATACAGAATTAAGCGCACTTTATGTATATATATTTATCACACAATATATACTATAAAAAACATACTATATAGCAATTTCTTATACGCACAGGCATCCCGGGTAATTCAGTCTTATGGTTCTTCATTATCTGCATATGGCCGTTTTTTCCTAGGTGCTCATTTTGTATGGGCTTTTAGTTTAATGTTTCTATTCAGTGGACGTGGTTATTGAGAAGAACTTATTGAATCCATCGTTTGGGGTCATAATAAATTAAAAGTTGTTCCTACTACTCAACCCCCACGTGTCGCATTTTTGGGGTTATTGGCTCGAAACCCTACCTCGATCACCAATAGTGATTTATATCTCTTCGCTCGAATTCTTACCTCGATCACCAATATGTATATATATATATATATATATATATATATGTAGTATACTTTAGGTATTCACACATCCTAAGTATTACTGTGCACCAATAGGTATTCACAGAACCCAATAATACATGTTAGTACGTTTTATATAACTCTAGCATACTCGCCGTACTATTTACTTTACGATTTATCTCAGTATCATATATAGGACTGTTTCACACAAATCTAGGTTCCTAGTTACCCCCTCCTTATATAAATTTAGTAGTTACCATATTTAACCTACTAATATATATGTTGAATTGATGACTACTCTCTCTCTCTAAGATCAATTCCTAAATTTCCCAATCTATCTCTCCATCGTTTATCCCTTCAGGTCTATGCTCTAAGTGTTACACCCATTGACCTTAATGGACGTTATCTGTTACCTACTAGTCTTTATCAAGTCCCTATATTGATATAATATCACTCCTAAGATCCCTTTTCATCATTGAAAATCCTAGAAAATTCATCCAAGAAAAGAACCCAAAATCTGCCAGGGTCGATCGATCGAAGGGTGGGGGTCGATCGATCGATCGAACAGGTGCAACTTCGTCTTCTTTGATTTTCACCCTTTCTGATTTTCTCAAATCCCAATATTTTTCACTAAATTCACATCCGATTATTCCTAACTAGTTCTACATGAGTTAGGATGATTTCTAATATTTCAAACACATTAAAACTTCACTAAAATTAATCAAGAATGAATCAAACCCTCAAACCTCTTTCATAATATAGTTTAGTGTTGATCAACTAATTCAATTCAAAACCCATATTTATATCCGTAGTAATTATCAAAACACTTCTCATTAAAAATTCTTGATTGATATAAACACTAACTACATGAAATTTTACCCAAACATGTAATCAATTAATACTTTTCATCAAAGATTTTTCAATAAAATCAATATATTCATGAAAAACCTACACATGGGTATTATAACATAAATTTAATTTGTAATAAAAACTTTCCTTCGATTATTTTATCCAAATTCTTGGTTCTTTTTTTATGATTGATTATTCCCTTCTCCAATCTTACTTCACAGTTTCCTTGAGGTGCAAGATTTCTTCACTATTTTCAAAATCCCTCTTTAACCTTTAAAAATTAGTTCTCTCTTCTCTCTAATGATATCTCTAACCTCTTTGTGTTATGAACCCTCAACCCAATCCCTAAATATCATATAAACGGCTCTAGATTTCATAGGTCCCTTAACCTCCTTTTGAAAAATGGCTAAAACGCCCTGAATAGGTGCCAGTTTAGTCCAAAATTGACCTAGGACCCAAACTCCACCCGGGTACTATATTCTGACTTCCAAAATCATCCGTGACCTCTAAATTATCATTCGATTCACTTAAAATATATTTCTCATTTCTCACCTCAAAATAATCTACACACCTCTCCCGGTGGGATAAAATAAAATACGCATATGTCACTCCCTATGCCGTATAACCACAATGAATAAAATATGCACATATCACTCGATATGCCATAAAACCCAAAATTATCAATTATTTACCATTCACGCTTAGTAAATATCATAATGCAATATTAATTAGTATATATCTCACGATTAATATTTAATGGTCACAATTATCATCTAATCCAATTAAATTACTTCACCAGCGTAATTTAATTAAGACGCATTTTTCCTAATTAATTCCTCAAATTAATTGAAGAAAAAATACACGAAAATACGTTGTATTACAATTATTTCTCACAATGATTCTGATTACGTTAATTTTCTATATCACTATGCGATAGCCCCAATCATCTTGTTTTTATTTATGAACTCTTTTGTGTAGTTCAAACTACGTGATATTGATTCGATTTTAAAAATCCTATGTTGATTTGTATGCTATGATATCATTTATTCTAATTTAACCTGTTTTATTATAACATACATTATGATCGAGGAATGGTCTATCATTATACAATGACAATATTATTTGGCTTGTAGGACTCAACATATTGAGTACCTAGTGTATGCTTACCATATGGAATGCCTCTATTAGTGTTGGCTTAGCATGGTTACTTTATCTCCAATTATTTGGATGGATTTGTTGTATGTATGTCTATTACTCCAAAGCCTCTAAACTGATAATTATAGGTTATTATTTAGAAACAATCTTCAACCATTAACCATTCTAAAGCTTATATTTCTAGTGTTAGAAATATTATCATATATTATTGTGCTTCATTTCAGATGGTCTATTCAATCTCCAACAATATCTTATGTACATTTGACATTGCTAATATTCACGCATTATTTTTTTCATAATTATTTTTGAATCTGAATTATCTAATGGGATTGTTTTTCTTATTCTTTAAAAAATTCTAGCTGGACCCTGAGCGTAAAGACGGCAACATTTCCCTCATCCCCGCCAACTTTTGTGCATTATCACGTGTGTCTCTATCTATCATATAATTATCAGCTGATATATTTTTGCTATGTATTTTTTTTTGGAATGTTATCCATAGCGTGTTATGCTTATAATGAAGAAAGTGATTAGTCACTATATCTAGTTTGTTGGAATGTAATAAGGAGTATACTATTTTCCTATGAATTTATTTGAACTCTATTTTATCAGAATAGGTATAAGTTACACTAAAAATCGGGATGTGACAGAGTCTTTGAATTTCTATCCCTTATCCTATAATTTCATTATGTTGTCTTTTAGTGTGTCTGAATGATAAAACACTCGATTTTATTTATAGACAGGGACATGGACCAAGTGTCTCCTCATTAATATTTTATTTTTCTTAGTGATAAAACCAAAATCTTGATATATCCTAGTAGAACATTTCATTATAACTATAGAATCATCAAATTTCAGATTGTATTGGGACTATATAATTTTAGGTTTAATTATAATGCCAAAATTAGAATTAAAGTCTAACATTCTCTCACTTGGTCCAAATAACAACCTAATGATTTATCAAGTAACATTAGAGTGTTATATAAATTGGAATAATTATAGATTAAGGTTTTCAATATTTTATTTGAACAAGCCACTAATGTGAGTCATATCGGTTGACAACTAATTCAAGAACATGTTCTCTTCCATGTAGCACATCATCAATGACTAATTTAATAAGGCCTATAATCTAGGTTGTCCATAATGGTCTGTCACATATACCAACAATAACATGCATGTAACTAATATTGGAAGCCAATAATATGAATATTCAAAAAATAACTTTATTGAAATCATAACATACTGTATTTGTATAGCAAGCACCAACAAATCCACAATACTTATACTTAAATGGCTTCACTCAAAACATCTATCCTAAGATTGTATTTAGACCACATAATTGTAAGTTTTATTTTAATTTTGAAATTAAAATCAAAGTCTAATATTTGGTCCATTGGCCCAAATAACAATATAATGATTTACCGAGTGACATGGGACACATATATAAATTCGAATAATTATAGATTATGGTTTTAACCACCTTATTTGAACAAACCACTAATGCGATCATGCATGCTAATTCAATATCATGTTCCTTTTCATATACCACAACTTCAAAGACTTCTTTAGTAAGGCCTATAACCTAGGTTGTCCTTAATGGTCCGTAAATGCCTCATAATATACTATTTCTATCATATATACCAATAATAACATGTATTGAACTAATATTGCAATACATAAATCTGAATATTCAGAATTTTTTTTTATTGATATCGTAAATGTGGGTACCCGAAATTTAGTACTATAGGCCTAATTTAGTACTATAGGCCTGGACGAGTAGCCCAGCCCTAGCAGCCTAAAGTACAGGCCTCTCATCTTTTGTATTGATCCAATCTCCCCACGATCCCATGAAGGGAAGTTATAGGGAAGATGGCTAATATGGAGAAACTCATCATCTCCACTAACTAACCTACACATATATAAATTAAACCCTAGGTCCGGGGAAAAGGACAAGTTGTAGTCTCTGTACTCATTCCCCAGAATATTGAGAAAAAATACTGATTGCACCACCGTGGATGTAGGCATCTCTTTGCTGAACCACATATATTCGTTGTTGTGTGATTGGCATTTTATTTGTTCTTTCTTGGTCATTACTTCTCACATATTTATTTGTGTTGAATAAACATTGTCTCCATAATTGGCGCCGTTTGTGGGAATCGTCCATCTTTCCCTGAGAAGATCCCATGCCAAGAAAAGAAGAGCTCGTCGTTACCAGATCCCTGCTCGCAACGAAGAGAACATACGGAACCTGGTTCGCAGAGAAATGGACCAACATCCAGCTCACCACGGCAACAGGTCAACCAGAGAACTTCCCAGTAAAGCCCTCAAGACCCAGATGAATTCACCCTTCACGAGGGAAATTGAAGAGGAAGAGGCTCCAAAGAAATTTGCCATTCCAAGGTTCAAGATTTACGACGGCAAGACTGATCCCATTGATCATGTCAGGCAATACTGGCAGGCCATGACCCTCTGGAATCACTGGGATGCACTGATGTGTCGTATTTTCCCCTCGAGCCTCCATGACGTGGCCTAGAAATTGTTCGAAAAACTCCCTCACCGATCCATCAGAAATTTCAAATCCCTGGCCGAGCTCTTTACGGCCCGGTTCATCACCAGCAGTTCCAATCCCAAAAGGATGGATGTTCTATTAACCATGAAGAAAATGCCTCAAGAAACACTCCGAGACTATGCGAAGAGGTACTGGGAGTTATTCAACGAGATCGAGTACTGCGCGGAAGAGGTGTCAGTGGCTTCCTTCAAAATTGGGTTACCTAGCTCTTCCCTCCTTTACCAGTCCTTGACGAAGAAGGAAGGTATGACCATTGATGACCTGATGGCCCGTATTGAGAAATATGCAAAGGTGGAAGATGTCACCCGCCTTAATGTAGGAGAAAACGGTCGAGCCAAGCTCACTACCAAGGTAAGTGAGAAAGTTGAAAACCAGAAGAAAGGAGGAAAGAGTGGGGGCAAGAATGGCTCCCGAAACGGAGGGAACCCTGACGTAACAAAATCGTTCCAGGCGGTCAACATCATCTTCAAAGAGGCAATTTACAAAATTCTCGTGAAGATCAAGGATGAGCCGTTCATCAAATGGCCCCGAAAAATGGGAGGAGACCCCTTGAAAAGAAACAATGCATTAAGATGCGCTTTCCACAAAGAGGGAGGGCATAAGACCAAGCACTGCAAGGCTCTTAAGTCCCACCTCGAGGAGTTGGCCCAGTTTGGACATTTGAATGACTTTATGGAAAAGAAGGTAGAGAAAGTGGCTGCCCACAGAGAGGCGAAACCCAACAACATGCTGGAGGATGATGTCGGACACGAATTCGCAGTAATCCACGGAGTATCTGACATCAAGCAAATACAAGGGAACTCAGCTCGAATGGAAGTAAAGAAACTGACAGCAGTAATGCAATCTTTTCAGATTGATCCAGCAAAATCACAGACAGGAAAACGTCGACGAGCAGAGGACATCAACTACAACCAGCATATTATTTTCACAGATGAAGACCTTGTGGGAGTAAGGACCCCACATCATGATGCCTTGGTCATTACACTCAGGATAGCCAACTTTGACATCAACAGGCTGCTCGTCGATCAAGGAAGCTCATCCGAAGTAATGTACATCAACCTGTTCAGGAAATTGAAGTTGAGCATCGCCGACCTAAAGGGAGCTACTGTCCCTCTGGTTGGCTTCGCTGGAAAAATGACCATGCCCCTGGGCAAAATAGTACTGCTAGTGCGCGCTGGAAATATTTCCAAGATGATCAAGTTTTTGGTGGTCGACATTGATTCACCGTATCAAGCCATCCTCGGCAGGGGATGGCTTCATGTGATGAAGGCAGTCTCCTCGATCTAACATCAGAAGCTCAATTATGTTACTGAGCGAGGAGTAATGGAGCTACACGGCAACCAAGCGATGGCAAGGAAGTGCTTCATAGCGGCCATCCGACCAAAGCCAGAGAAAAAAGCCGATCAACCCAGCGAGAAAGTGGAGGAAGGTGCAATTCCTTCCAAATAACAATTAAAATATGGAAGGCTTGGAGTGGAAGAGAAGAGGCTCCTCCCCTCCGAGCGTGTCGTCGAGGACCTGGTAGAAGTGGCAGCTAGGGAAGGCAACAACAGCAGAGTCTTCCTGATCGGAGCGTCACTCACTGACCAAGAGCAAAAGGAGTTGTCAACCTTACTCAGAAGAAATATAGATGTTTTCGCTTGGGAACCTTATGAGCTTCCAGGAATCGATCCCAATATGGTCTGCCACCAGTTGCATGTCGATCCCACATTCAAGCCGATAACGCAGAAGGCACGGCGAACTACTCACGAGAAGGCCAGAGCAATAGAAAAAGAAGTCGAAAAACTGCTGGATGCAGGATCCATACGGGAAGTGCAATTCCCCAAATGGTTATCCAACCCAGTGGTAGTTCCGAAAAGAAACGGAAAGTGGAGAGTTTGCATAGACTTCACTGACCTTAATAAAGCCTGCCCCAAGGATAGCTTCCCTCTTCCAAAAATAGACCAACTAGTAGACGCCACCGCAGCTCATGAACGAATGAGTTTCCTGGACGCGTACTCTAGATATCACCAAATTCCCTTGTATGCCCCAGATCAGGACAAAACGGCGTTTATCACGACGGTTGGTTTATATTGTTATAAGGTCATGCCTTTTGGGCTCAAAAATGCAGGGGAAACCTATCAGCGACTGGTTACTAAAATGTTCAAGAATCAAATGGGAGACACAATGGAGGTCTACATAGACGACATGCTCGTCAAGAGGAAGGAGAAGGAGAGTCACCTCTCGGACCTGTCAAGTACCTTCGAAATCCTCAGGAAATACCGAATGAAACTAAATGCGAGCAAGTGTTCCTTTGGTGTCCAGTCAGGGAAGTTTCTTGGGTATTTGGTCAGCAAGCGAGGCATAGAGGATAATCCGAACCATATTGATGCAATCAACATAGTGCAACCTCCTCGCACAATCCAGGATGTACATAAGCTCCCTGGAATGCTCGCTGCTCTGAATCGTTTCATTTCTAAATCCTCCGAGAGATGCAAGCCTTTCTTCCAACTCTTAAAGGGCAGCAAAACAGTAGAATGGAGCCCAGATTGCTCACGAGCATTGGACGAGCTCAAGTCCTACCTAAGCACTCCACCACTTCTTGTCATACCACATCAAATGGACTCTTTGTACCTCTACCTCTCTGTATCCAGTCATACTGTCAGCTCGGCGTTAATATGCGAAGTTACAGGAATCCAACACCCCGTCTATTACACGAGAAAAACCTTATTAGATGCTGAGCAGCGCTACCTACCATTGGAACAGCTCGCATTCGCCCTAGTAATAGCCTCGAGAAAGCTGAAGCATTACTTTGAAGCTCATACGATCATCGTCCTTACATCACACCCCCTCAAGGTTGTCCTAAGGAAGGCGGATTTGTCAGGCAGACATTCTAAATGGTCAGTCGAGCTCGGCCGGTTTGACATCCAATTTCAACCAAGGACAGCTATCAAGGGTCAAATCCTCGTTGATTTCATAGATGAATTCACAGGCGAAGAATCCTCCGACCAGCCTAAGCCAACAGTGCAAAACAACCAAGCTACAGTGGAAAGCTGGAAACTATTCGTTGATGGAGCCTCGAACTCAAAGGGGGCAGGGGTAGGAATTGTTCTCATCACTCCAGAAAACACAGTCCTTGAGCAAGGAATCAGGCTGGGATTTGCAGCCTCCAACAACGAAGGAGAATACGAAGCCCTAATAGCAGGTCTCCAAAAGGAGCAAACTCTGGGGGTAAAGCATTTGTAGGTATTCGGCGATTCGCAACTAGTTTCCAGCCAGATAAGTGGAGACTATAACGCAAAGGATGAAATAATGGAAGCCTATCTCTACTTGGTGAAAAACTTGATGACGAGCTTTGGGGAGATCAACATCCAGCAGTTTCCCAGGGGGCAAAACAGCCACGCCAATGCACTAGCAACCCTAAGTTCGGAAGTTGATTCTAGCCTTGAAAGGGTTATCCCTATCGATTTCCTTAGTGGCCCAAGCATTTACCCCAACTGCGAGCTACCAAATGCGGAACCAATACTCCAATTGGAATCAGCCCCCAGCTGGATAGATCCCTTGAAAGACTATTTAAAGAACGGAATGCTTCCAGAGGATAAGAGAACTGCCCACCAGATAAGAGTCAAATTTGCTCGCTTTCACTTATCCACATGAGGCGACTTGTATAAAAGATCTTTCTCCGGTCCCTACCTTAGATGCGTCCACCCAGGCGATGTCAAGGCAGTGCTTCACGAGCTTCATGAAGGAATCTGTGGAAGTTATGTCGGAGGAAGGTCTCTATCCTTTCGAGCAATGAAGAAAGGCTATTGGTGGCATACATTCAAAAGGACTCTGCGGTATATGTCCGCAAATGCCTGAAATGCCAATTTCATGCTCCTATGGTCCACCAGCCCACTAACGAATTAAAATCCCTGACCATCCCCTGTCCCTTCGCCCAATGGGGAATGGACATCGTGGGACCACTGCCCACCGCTGTCGACAATCGCAAACACCTGTTGGTTGCAACTGACTACTTTACCAAGTGGATCGAGGAAGAACCACTGGCGAACATCCGAGATGCTGACATGATAAGGTTCATATGGAGGAATATAATCACTCGATTTGGAATCCCCAGAACCATCATCACTGACAATGGAACACAGTTCGAGAGTGGCCCTTTCTAGGACTTCTGCAACGAACACGGGATCAGGCACCACTTCAGCTCGGTGGCCTACCCTCAAAGCAAAGGACAAGCTGAAGCTTCCAAAAAAACAGTGATCGCTGGATTGAAGAAGCGGTTAGAGCGAGCCAAAGGCGCATTGGCAACCGAGCTACCGCATATCCTATGGGCATACATAACGACTCCTAGGCGAGCAATAGAAGAAACCCCATTCTCACTAATATATGGTATGGAGGCAATCATCCCACTAGAGGCGGGATTTCCAATAATGAGATCCGACCTTGTCAAACAAGGCCAGAATGATGAGGCTTTGCTCGCTGAACTCAACCTAGCCGAGGAGCGCAGGGAACTTGCCCTAGTGAAACTAGCGAGCTATCAGCAACTGCTCGCGAAGCACTACAGCAAAAGGGTCAACCCGAGGAGATTCAAAGTTGGGGACTATGTTCTAAGACAGGTCCTGGGCAACACAGTGAAGCCATCAGATGGTAAGCTGGGCCCAAACTGGGAAGGACCTTATAAGATAATTAGAGACGACCTGCAGGGTGCCTATCATTTGGAAACGATGGAGGGCAGGGAGATTCCACGAGCATGGAACGCAGCTAATCTCAAGAAATTCTATTTTTAGGAATTCTATTATTAAATCTTTTATTGTATTCGTTATGTGAAAGGAAAGTTCATTTCCCATCTCACTAATGAAAATCTCTCAGTTGATCACTCTCTAATTAGTAACAATTATATTTTATTACACATCCCTTCCAAATCACAGGCATAATGGTCGACATAGCAGGGGAACACCGCTCCTAAGGTCATCGTCATGAAGCACGAAAGACCTCTTAGCATTGGCCCTGGCAATATATGAAGCCCTACAGAGTATTCTCAGGCATCAAACCTACTTTGGTTAAGCAAAATCCTGATCGGATGAAGACATCCAATATCAGGTGTATCCTCGCCAATTGCCCTACTTAGGCCTAAGGGAGTGTGAGGACACAACCTAAAAGGTAAAGTGAGGGCACAATGGTATTCTTGCATTATACTGGACTGGGAGGACACTCGCATGACAAAATAAAAAAGATTATGAAGCAGCAAAAATATTAAAAGATTGGATGAACACGTTTAGTCGACAAAATTGCCCAAAACGCGAACTTTTCATTAATCCTTTATATTTACAAACAATGATAATACATGTTTAGTCGGCGAAGCTCGGCCAAAGCATTTACATTATCAAAAAGAAAAAAATAACAAAATCTCAAGGAGGTGGAAGCCTCCGAACAAGATAATCAGCAACTTTAGCTCTTCTTCCATCATCAGGAGCGGGGGCTAGCTCTTCCACGACCTCATTTGCGTCCAACTCCAATAGTTGCCGAGGAATAGCATCAATGGGGATCCATCGATCATCCCTCCTGAATGGATTGGGCATCATAGTGGAGGAGGACATCTCGTGTAGATACCATAACACCGAGTTCCTCGGGACCTGCAGCTCTTTCAGGGCACTCAACCACCCTTTGATAAAGGAAAGTTCCTCGAACTCTGATAGTCTTGTTGGAGCATCCAGCCATCCTTGATCGTATCCATCAGACCACACTTGTCGAGGACCCTTCTTGAACAAATTCCGTAGTCGAGTGACGTCCCTCTGGAGCCCAGCAGCAGTTACATAAGCTCGACAAACATCGTCGCGCAGCTCCTCCATCTCCCTATCACGCTGTTCCTCGGCTTCCCTGTTCCTACCCCTGGCACTCCTGCTAGCACGCAGGAGGGGAGGCCGAAAGCTCGCGACGAAGAAGAGCCTTGCAGGACTGCCGAAACGGTGCTCGGCGAATGCTCCTTATGCTTTAGGACCTCCCTCCTCAAGTCTTGATTCTCCCGCTGCAGGAACTCCCCAACTTGATTAATCTCGGTGGCCTCCAGCAACCTTGCTCTCAGTGCACTGACTTCTTCTTGTACTGAGGCACTGATTTCTTCCATCTCCTGGAGCACGTCCTTCAGCTTGGCCACCAGCTCGGACTGATCCTTATATTTTTGGTTCCTTGACTTAGCAAACCTACAAAGTCTAGCAAAGGCCTGGCGAACAACAGGGCTTTCATTAGGACCAAGAGTCCTACCTAGTTGGGAGGTAACAGGAATATAGTCATCAACATTAAACAACTACAAGTAAAAGAAGGAGAAGAGAAAGAGATCAGCATAAACAAAAATGAAGTCTTTTCATTAATAAGGAACGAGGTTACATCAGATTGAAAAAGAAAAAATTACAAAGCAAGCCCTATCAATTACCAACCACGGATGGCCCCTTATCCCTATCAGCATCAGCAGGGGCATTACCCTCTGCAGGGGTGTCCTCTGTCCTCTCAACCAGAGGGGCGTCAGCAGGAGTCGCCTGAGAAACAGGATCAGTACCTTTAGCAGTTGGGGCAGGGTCCTCATCTACGACTGGCCTCGGCCCTGGATCGTGCTCGTCAAAAAGTGGAGATGAAACGTCTACCCCAGTGGCCATGAGATCCTTATTCCATCCTTTCTTGAAGTTCAGACGACTGATATAGCCTATCTGAACTTCAGCGTCCTCATATGCAGCAGCCTAGCCGGAATTATAAGAATCTTCCTTGGCAGTAATAGCCTCGGACTCCTTCTTCTCCAGCTCCTTAGAGAGAACCCTTTTCTCCTCCATCACAGCTAGTTTGCTCGAGCAAACTAGGTCGTAGGCCTCCCTCAGCTCTTTTAGTTTCGAGATCGCCGCACTTCTCTCCTTATTCGCAGTGGCAAGGGCCAAATCAGACGAGATCCGAGCAGCATCGACAGCCTTAAAACTGGCCTCGAGCTCCTTACCCTTCAGCTTCAGAGCAGAGTTTTCTTACTCCGGTTCACCATTCTTCTTCACCATCTCGTCGCGTGAGCGATACAGCACAGCGAAGTCGGTAACGAACTACGAAAAAGAAAAAGATACAAGAAGATGAAAGCAAGAAAAGTCAGCAAAACACGAGAGGAAAAGAAACCTTACCAGAGCAAGCCTCTAACTAGCCTGAAGGGCCAGATGCTCCGAACCTATTGCTCGTTGGCGATCAGCCGGAAGGACAGCTCCCTCAAGTAGAGCCGGAGCTAGCTGAGGGGAGATTGCCACGGAAGCTCCTTCTGGAAGAGCAGAAACTGGAACTAAGGCCTGCCCGGCCTTCGTCCTTGCCTCAGCTCTCTTCTCCTCCTCCTCCTCCTCCTCCTCCTTCTCTCTCTCTCTCTCTTTCTCTTCTCCTCGACCCTTTTCTTTTCTTCCACCTTCATCTTCTCCTCCTCCTTCTTTCTCTCCCTCTCTTTCACCTGCTCTTCTTCTCTCCTCTTCCTCTATTGCTCCTGAGAGGAAGGCTGAGAACCTGTAGCCATAAACCCAGATGCAGACTTCTGTTTCTTTGACCTTTGAGCGAGGAGCACATGGTCATCATCATCATCATCTCTGATCAGGTTCTTCCTTGGAGGCATATCTTCACCAGAACTGCTGGAAGTATTCGACAATCCTCGAGCCTTATAACCCTCCTCAGAATTAGAAGATCTGCTACTATCAGAGCTCTCTTCAACCAGATTACCTGTAGGCTCACTTACAGAGCTGCTCTCTTCTTCGTCCAACGGTATCGGCTTAGCAGTAGTCTCTCCCAAAGAATCAAACTCTGGTACACTATCCACAGGTCGTGCTATGAAGCTAGAACCTACGTTCTTATACTCTAACAAGAAAACAGCAAATCTGGGATGCTCCCCATCACCCAAAGGCTTTCTGATGTTCCAAGATTTAACCAACTCAGAAATTCGGACCTCGATGAGGGTAGGCTCCAAGTTCTTCGACCTCGCTGTAGAAGAAAAAAAAAGAGGAGTTAGAAAAGTCATAAATCAGCAGAGATTGAAACAATAGTATGATATCTACCTATATATTCTTCCCCATAAAAGGGAATAGTGAACCTCTCAGACCTCAACCCTTCAGATTGGGGAGAGAACTGCCAATTCCTAACAAGAAAACCTTCCTGCCAGTAGTCCTTATGGGAATCAGATAGATTTACTACCAATACCCTATCAGGGCTCCTAACTTTGAGGTACAGGACACCTGAACTAGTTCTAGAGAAGCAGTATCAAAAGCAGACCTCGGCGAGCCCTAACCATGTGCCATACAGTTAATTTATCCTATGCATGCCGTTCACTATTTTCCATACATTGGGCGAACATTGTGCAGGTATAATACTAAAATAGCTAAAGAAATGCAGGAACAGATCATTAGGGGTAAAATTAAGTCCCCCCTGGGAAAGCAACAAAGCATGGATCCAGTGGGCATCCTCTATATCCCTAACGTTCCTAGGAGGCGAGGCACAACACTCAATCTCTACCCACTCAGGAATGTTGTAGAATTTTCTAAATTCTGAGATTGACCTATTTCCAATCTTCGCCATTGGAAAATACAAGAAAAGCTACAAATCAAAGAGAAAATGCAAAGGGCACGAGAAACTTAGAAGACAGAAGATCAGGTCAAATGGCGAAGAAGCAACGAGAATGGAGATCGAAAGTAGAAGATACGAAGCGCAAGAGTTCTCAGAAGATAGAAGAGTGCTGGAAAAGCTGAAACGACGAAAAGAAATGAGCCTTATTCCAACAAACCTTCAAAATCTAATCATATCGCACAGCAAGCGAAGCGACCGCCGCCAGAAATCGACTCTACAGCTCCCAAGGAATTACAACACAACTATTATGGCTAATCATTTAAATCTGTTGGGCCCACATGCAAGGCACAACAAATTTAGGGGCAATTGTGGGTACCCGAAATTTAGTACTATAGGCCTAATTTAGTACTATAGGCCTGGAAGAGTAGCCCAGCCCTAGCGGCCCAAAGTTCAGGCCTCTCATCTTTTGTATTGATCCAATCTCCCCACGATCCCATGAAGGGAAGTTATAGGGGGGCACGATCCCATGAAGGGAAGTTATAGTGAAGATGGCTAATATGGAAGAACCCATCATCTCCACTAACTAACCTACACATATATAAATTAAACCCTAGGTCCGGGGCAAAGGACAAGTTGTATTCTCTGTACTCATTCCCCAGAATATTGAGAAAAAATACTGATTGCACCACCGTGGATGTAGGCATCTCTTTGCTGAACCACGTATATCCGTTGTTGTGTGATTGGCGTTTTATTTGTTCTTTCTTGGTCATTACTTCTCTCATATTTATTTGTGTTGCATAAACATTGTCTCCACAGTAAAGTAGTGTTTTTTCATAGTAAGCACCAACAAATCTATAGTACATGTACTTAATTGTATTTGCTCAAACCTTGTATACTAAGCGTGCTTCACGAATGTCCTTTTATGATAGCCCATTTATTAGTGGATATGTTATGTTAAATTTTGTACAAATGTGTCCAACTGGCGCTTGTTATTTTTGAACTTGTTCGTTGACAGATAGGTATTATATTATAATGTTCCTAGGTTCTTCAAAATACCTATTTCTTCTTCAATATACTCCAACGACGTGGAAATAGTTTTTATTATTCCGCATTCTGAAATAAATCTCTGGACCCATAATCCACAAATCGTAGTCTCAAAGAATAATATAAATAATATTTAATTGTTTCTCACTCTTTCATAATATTATCCATTAGTGTCTATAACCCTTTTATACTTAACCAAGTGTGAACTGTAAATACTGATTGTATTTATATGAATAGTTAATCTAAGTGTGAGTGTAAGAGCAAATATTTTAGCTTAGGCTTGTTATTTGTTTTATTTGAACTATGGCATACTTGGCGTATCACGTTACAAATCGACAAATGTCGACATGATGAACCAAACCTCGACATCTCCAAAGTTCAAGACTTCTCTATGTTGTGAAGGTATTAATATTTTAGGAGTTTCAATTTATTTACCTTTATAATTGGGATAAGTATTTTTATAAAAAATCGAGGCAAAATTTTTAAAAGTTAAAAAATATTATTTTAACCCCGTTCGAAGGCTCGTTTGATCATTTCATCGAATGAACATCCAATGAGGGTGTTCTGTTTGAATTCGTCTGAATATTGTTGGACTCTCGTTCGAAATAATTGTCTTTTTTTTCTAATGAGATGAAATTCTCGTTCGATAGAATTTTACTATCATGCGAAGGAAATTTGACGCCTAAAATTTTGTACACGACCTATAAATACCTGTTTCAAAAAGATTTTTATAAATACTTTTAAAAAAATGTAACCTGCATACATGTTAACAAAGTCCTCAAACTTTATAGGTCTAAACACCTCTTTGAATCAAAAAACACCCTCCTCAATATAAATGTGAATCAATTTGAAACCCTATTAGGCTCATAAATGATATATACTTCTCGAAAGAGATCTTTGACCTTGTGACTGAGGGATCTCAACTAAAAAGAAATAAGAAACGATAATCGGTGGATACTGAGGGTGGACCTCCACCTGTGGAATACTCAGGACCTGGGTAGTATTAGGAGTTTTGTAAGTAAATTATCTTATAAAACTTTCTAAAGTCCTAAAAAAACATTTTTCCCTGCAAAGAGACTTTTTCCCATATTATTTTTTTTTTGCATATTTGGCTTGATTCTTGAAAATATTTGGATACTATTTTCATTCACACAATAATTTTAGTCAAAGATTAAAATTTGGTAAAAAAAATTATTGTGCCTTTTGGGCATTTAGTAAAATAAGTTAACCCATTAGATCATTGGCACTCTCAAATTGGTATCAGATCCAGTAACACAAAAATACTATGTGATCTTTTTTTGCCAAATTTTTTATTTGACATCATTTTTTTAAAAATTGTTGACCTTGGAAAAGTCCAAAATCTATTGGATAATTTGTATAATCGAATGCCCATCTTTTGTGGTTCCAACTATGCATATTGGAAAGCAAGAATGAGGATAACTTTAAAAAACCATTAATGAATGTGTTTGGTTAGTAAGTGAAAAAGGGTGGACTCCTCCCACAGTCACTATAGATAGTGTCGTTGTACCTAAACACATCCTTCAATGGACAAAGTAGGACTTTAAGTGGATTAATTTTAAATCTCGTGGCTTAAGTACTATTTCTGTAGCCATCATCCCTAATGAGTTGTGCCCTATTGTGATGTGCACTATGTCTAAAGAAGCTTAGGAAACCCTCCGACTCACACTCGAGAGAACCATTGTTGTAAAGGCATCTAAACTAGAAAATTTGACCACCCAATTTAAAACCATTACCATTCTAGAGTCCGAGTGTTTTGATGAGTTGTATGCACGTTTTTTGACATAGTTAATTCTAGTTTTAATTTGGATGGGAAGATTCCTGAGCTGAGAGTTGTTAAGAAAATTTTGAAATCTCTCCCTGCCCGCTTTATTTCGAAGGTCACTGTACTTAATTCGTTAGGGATCCTAGACACTCTTTGGTTAGAAGAACTTGTAGGAGATCTTCAAACATATGATATTGATATGTTACCTAAAACTATTAAGCCTAAGGAAGCATGCATTGATTTAAAGACTCAAACTAAGAAAAATAAAAAAGATAAAGTTTGTGGGTCCGAATCTGATGGCTTGGCCCTGCTTTGCAAAAAAAAAATTATAGTCTTAATTTTGATGACTTGGCCCTACTTTGCAAAAAAAATCTAAAAGTTTCTCAAATTTTCCAAAGCAAAGATTTTCGAGAAAAATAAAAATAACATTGAGGGCATGAGAGGGGAAGAGAAAGAGGAAGAGATAAGGTGTTAAGAGTCCGAAGATGAAGGGCACAAGGCACATGCATGTCCCACTAGGCTTAAGAGAAAGGGAAAAAAAGTTACAAATAAAGCTAATCTTGATTAATTTAGGGGGAGAATCACCACATGAACCTTGCATTGCATTCGTGGTTAGTCAAATTAGCACTTCTAGTTTGTCCCACGAATGTAAGGACAAATGTGAAAGCCTCGATGATGTATCGACTCATTCCAGAGATAGTGTGAGCGAGGAAGGAAATTTGAGTGAGGGATAAGGTGATATCCAAAAGACATTTAATGATATTACGTCGAGACTTTGAAAATGAAAAATATATATAAATATTTATCCCTTAAGGTGATAAATTTGAAGAGAGAGGTGAATGTTTTGAGAGAATGTGAAGCATTAATGAGTCAACTCGAGATGCTTAAGATTTCTTTATGTAAGAAGTTGATCATTTTAGGGAGGGAAAATATCTATTTGACCAACATCATGGCTAATCTTATGAAAGATCTCTAATATTCATTTGAGACTTGTGAGAAACTTGAAGCCCGTGTATCCCAACTCGAGAGCGATTGTTAGGGAGGTCAAGGTCACTTTAGAGGACACATCTAGGGAGGTTGGAAAGCTACTCCCCGATCCCTTGTTAGATAATGTTGAGAGGAAAGGAATAATTTATGGTGGTGAATCCACTTCCCATGCCACACCCGAGTTAGTTCTCGAGTTTGTGTTGGATCCTCATGGCCCTCGACCTAAACCACCTAATAGAGCTCATCCTAGAAGTTTTGAGAAAGGTGCACCCAAGACCATTTATGTTCGTTCCCATTGCAAGAAAAGAGTCCACCTTAAAGAGAATTATTTTAAGCTAGGGAGAGTGTATTATAGGTATGTTCCCTAGTATTCTCGCATATGGGTTCCCTCATGCTCTCCCACACATGTTACTCTGTATGGTCCCACACATTACTTGAGATATTTTGAGAATTTTCAAGAGCATGTAGAGTATTTAGTTAGGAAATCAAAAAAAATTAATGGTGGAATTTCTTTGGATGTTATCTCTTTTTGAGGACTCCGCTGGGGCCTAATGATTGAGGTTACGACTTGTTACTAGAATAGGTTAATTTTTATGATCCTATTTTATATCCTTATTCCTAGTGTGTACTATCCTTTTATTTTATATTTTACGTTTTAATATTTTTAGAAAAATCCAAAAAGATTTTTGGTTTCTTTTAAAGAAGAAGTGAAAAGGACAAAAAGATTTTATTTTGAGAAAATATTTTGAAAAAAAAATCTGTATTTTTTTACACCGTATGTGGATAAACATTAAAGATGTTTGAGTCACCCATTCATTCCGTATCCACATGACTGTCTTGTAGAGTTTTGAGACGTGATATTATTTCATATATGTTCTTAATAATGCGTGGAGTCAATAATTTGTTATTGAATGATAACCTTCTATATGTTTGACTCCTTGTCTCCTTAAATTAACACTAGCACAAGACTATTTGAGTATTTCACTTTCTTGTCAAATGTCGATCATAGTGTTTTCATCTAAATTTTTCTCTACGACGAACTAAATGAAAACAAAATTTGTCCATGTAAGAACCATTGCCCGGATTTAAATCATTTTTTTGAAAAAATTTATTAAATATTAAGTAATGGAAATGGGCTATGAAAGGCAAAAGCCTTTGTGTTAAAAGTCTCCATTTGCAATGAAAAGAGCCTAAAAAGATTGGAGGCACATAAAAATAGAAGTGCCTGGTGAATTTGTCTTAACATTGATGCCTCGCTACAAATGATCATTAATTTCTTCAAAATAATTGAGAGTATTTTGCTATATGTTAGATTTTAAGGGAATTAAGTTGAATATCAATTTCACATGAGTTCACAATCTTTTACACCTAAGGTAGACTTTGAGATCAGGTGTTAGGGGTATCTCAATCCTTCGTGAACTTGTGTTATGTTTATCTACGTTGATTAACCTATGGAATATGTTCACACCCCTACATATCTCTTCCATGATTAGGGTATTTTTATGTTAATTTATAATGTGCTATTTTTGTGCAATTTTATACTTTAAATTTTTGAAAGTTTTCAAAAATAGTTCGTGAAGCATTTGAGATTATCATTACATATTATTTATTTTTATATCTTTGTGATGATACCTTACTTCGTATATGTGATCCTTTATACTTCATGCTTATTTTTCACTCCTTTGTCTATTTCAGACAAAAAGGGGGAGACCAAATTAAGGATGGGTTTGATTTTGGCGGAGATTCGGTTTTTATTTTCTATTTTCAAACTCTATGCATCACGGGTATTTTTCTTTTTTTCATGTGTGTCCGTATCGAAGAACATATTGCACCGCATGAAAAAAAAATACCTAAGGGAAGATCAAGTAGAACAAGTGGAGATTGAAGACAAAGTTTATCTATGACATTTTGTAGTATCATTTTTCCAATATTGTTCGTAATATAAGACTTTTTATATTTTAGGCTAGTTTGGTGTACCTCATTACAAATCATCACGCACCACCACAAAGAACCTAACTCGAGAATCTCCAAGTTTTAAGACTTCCCGGTATCGCATAAATGTATAAAACAATTTAGAGTTTATATTAGTTTACATAATTTATTTTTAGGATGTTCATTTTTACCAAAAATCAACAGGCCTTTTTAATTTTAAAAGGTAAATATTCTTAATTTAAACCTCATTCAAACAAGATGGACATCTCGTTCTAATGAGATTATGATTTCGTTAGAAGGGTCGTTCATAGTTTTATCTAACATGCTTCAATCGACAGTGTACTATTTTGAATCGTCAAATGGTCGTTTAAAGTTGGTTGAAAAGATATTTGTTTGTCGTTCAAATGAGATTTCATTTTGTTTGAATGGCATATCTTTTTCATTTGAACGATACTGGAATGTTGTTCAAAAGAGTCTGTCACCTCGAAATTTGTGAACATCCTATAAATTCCTATTTCATGTTAAATATTTCTAAGACTTTTGCTAAATTCGTTTCAACATATATTTTCCATAAGTTCTTCATTGTTTTGTATTCCAAAACACTTTTTAATTCATAACATACATCCTTAAATCGTTCTTGTGAATTTGTTTAAACCCTAGAAAGTTTTGGTATCTTGCATACACCTTTGTGGACAAGGCATATCTCTTACTACTATAAAATGCAAAACAATGCATTAAGACTCCTCTGCAACTAGCCTGTCCACATAAGCAACTCTAATAAATGCAAAACAATGCATTAGAGAACCTATCCACGTGGACAGTCAAATGCTCTACAAAAATTTGATCCTAAAATGCATCTCCCTCATTCTTTGTTTCCTGCGTCTCTATCTTTCTTAATTTAGATACACCCAAATCAGTCCGTTCACTTCACTCGAATTGAGGTTCACTCAAATTCATCCCCCATCTCCCATCCGTCATTCTCTACAATGGAAGCTGTACAGTTCTTCCCATCTTATATATGTTTGGAGATGCGGCTGGTACAATGGCTCCTCATCAACAACAAGATTTCGTTTTGCAAGAGGAGTTTTCAGAAACGAATTATTCCCGGCCCCCAATAAGGTATTTAACTCTTTGGACTGCATATTTGATGTTTCATTAATTTTGTATGAGAAAGTAAGTGATTGTTATAGAATTATTTGGATTTAAAGGTCTAGAGGTGGAAGGCTTCTCGCTAGATTCTGATTTTTCTTATCGTCTTTTTGCTGTTGTATTTTGGGTTTTCCATTTCTATGTGTTATACGTTGTTCTAATGTTTACTATATAGTTATATTTTATTAGTACACTTTTCTTTTAAAGGTATTTCGACTTGCTTTGTTTAGAGTAATTTTTTGACGTTGTTTTTTATTTACTTATTTTTTTTATTGAAATCGCATATTAGTGTTGTCGAATTTACTGTATTTCCGGTATACCAAAGGTAACGATCATATTTCTTATTTATTAAATGAAATGATCTGGAGATTTGAATGTTCAATTAGTTTTTTCATTAAAGGTATTTACCCCTTAAAAAACTTCTCATCAAACTCTCATCCAAAGAGGAATACAATTCCCAACATATTAAGAAGGGTATGTATGCTCGAAACCTATAAGACATTTGTTTAGAGTAATTTTTTGACATTGTTTTTTATTTACTTATTTTTTTTGACAGAAATTGCATATTAGTGTTGTCTAATTTACTGTATTTCCAGTATACCAAAGGCAACGATGATATTTCTTATTTATTAAATGAAATGATCTGGACGCTTTTGACATTTTTTAATTCCTTTCGATTTGATTGGCTCTTAACACATGTATATATTGTGGTTCATTTGAATGTTCAATTAGTTTTTTGATTAAAGGTATTTACCCCTTAAAAAACTTCTCATCAAAATCTCATCCAAAGAGGAATATAATTCTCAAAATGTAATTAAGAAGGGTATGTATGCTCAAAACCTGTAAGACATTTTCTTAGATTTTTAAGTTGAAATTATTATACCTTTTTGTTTACTTGGTGAATTTTGTAATGTGAGGTGGTATATAGTTCATACATGTAGCAGGTCCATATTTGGACCAAATTTCAAAGGTTGTTTAGTCTTTAAACTCAACAACACTAATCGTGAAGCAGAGTGTTTGTTTTTATATCTCAACGCAATAAAATATTTTTTCAATTATTTAGCATTGATTATTCCGTGTAATTTTGAGCAAAAATAATATTATATGTGAAATGCACCACCTATTCGTACTCAATACAAATAAAGTGATTATACATGAACTATTGTTTGAGACCGCCTTCAAATTGCATACTTAGGTGGCGTGTTGAGATTGGTCAATTTCACTGGCACAGACCCACAGTCATAAGAAATTAACCAATATTGGCACGCCATGTAAGTACAAATAAAGACACCATATGTATGCACATTTATGATTATTGTCTGTATGGTGAAAAATATTTAGGATGCTTTTATCGCATATGTATCGTGTATCGTGTACTTATAAATTTCTGTTAAACTCGAATTAACGATCATCTCGACGAAAGATACTTTTTCTCTGAGTTGTGCATATGTTTGTAGAGATGATAACTGATATGGAATTTGGTTATTGTACTCATTTTGCCTTAGATGTTGGATGCGTCATGGCAAGTTTTGGTGCCTATTTATTGCAACAAAAATGCAGCTACAAGTCTGATATGTATGAATTAGTTGGTTTTTGCTGTCTTTGCTTACGACAAAAAGGTTGTGTTTTGTTATGCATTGTGTTTTTTCATACATAGATATTATGTAATGTTCGCAATGATGTGCATCGCTTATATATGATCTTCATCTATGTCGTGTACTTTTTCATTTATACAGATCTATATCCATTGGAAATTGAGTTATTATGAGTTTAATAGATTATGTAATCCTACAAAGATGGTTATGCATCACATATATATATATATATATATATATATATTCGTCATGTCCTCACATAACTTTTCCATTTATTCAAATCTAAATCGAATGGAAATTGAGGAATTATTAATTTATTTCATACGATAATGCATTATTCCTGATTATGGACCACATTGACCATATGTTGTGTTCGATTTTTTTTCTTTTTTGTAAGCCTCATTTTTTAACTATGATGTTAACAATTATGTTTTCTATGATTCACTTCTAAATAATGTCTTTGTCGCCTTATATTACTTTTTTAAGATACCACAAATCAGTTGTATAATTTGTGCCCAGTCTCCTAGAGGAATATCATTTGCTGCTTTTCAAAGATATATGGTTAAAATGAATTATAGAATAAAATGATAAAGGTTGCTAAGTCAACAGTTTGAATGTACGCTTTAGATGAATGACAAGTCAATTTATTAACTACTGCATAGCGAGTGATTATGTTATTCATATGGACTACCTGTACAAGGTTAATTACATATTAAGTGGTTAAAACACCACAGCAGAAATAAAAAATTGAAATTCCAATTATAATAGTATGCATCGTACGTAATAAAGAAGAAATAGTTTGATAAAATTCATTGTATTGTTGGATATTCTATATTGTAGTGATTTTTTCTGGAGCATACTGTTTCTGGCTCTGGACCATCATTCAGAATAAGGTATTTTCCATTCCCCTTAAATTATATTTATTGTTATATTTTTAAGAAAGGAAACGACTTTCGTAATATACATTGTCATAATTAACATCAGTTAAACTGTGTAAGATAATGTATATTTAGAATTTGAATCGGCTTATGGTGATGTATTCTACTTAGGGCGTTTAAATTGTCCTAAATTGCCTAAATGGCAAAACCCTCATTTTTTATATTTTCCAGTTAGTTACAAATACCTGTGTTCAAGTACATCTTCAACTGCATGTTCTTATTTAAACATGATATTTAAACATGATATTTTTATTATATATTTTGTTTATATTTATGATTTGTTTGAAATGACACAATGAGGTTTCGCCCTCTGGCCCTAGGGATACTACGATGTGGCCATACATTGGCGAGTCACCACCATCAACGGACTGAACATCCAATACCCAAATCTCCCCATGTTTAACGGTCATTACATAATGCACCTTCGTCTGATAATTCTACTCTTTATCAATGTTTCGCTCGATTGTTGTCATAACACTCTTAGAGTAGTTCTTCCAATCTACGTATTACACTATATAGTGGAGAAGTGTTTATTGATTGTTAATATGTTTGTGTTTTTTTTTAGTTATTAAAATAATTCAATGATAGTTCAGTGTTATTGGGAATTATGTATTAAAAAATATCAGGTAATTCTTTTTATTTTACTCATGAAATGTTAATTTCATCTTCTCTATCAATTTTTCAATTCTCCCAATTTTTACATCTTAAATGTCAATTTTTGGTAGTGGCTTCAATTAGTTGTGTAAAATATATGTTGATTGGGAACATCCTAAGAGTATATTACCAAGAAACCCATCCAATACTTTTTATGTTACAATGAATAAAGCTTTGGTTTTCTCCAGCAAACTAAAAAAGCAATGACTTTATCTTCTTATGTGAAAATATAAGACAAATAGATAGAGAAACAATGATATAAAACGATGTCTCTATGTCATGTTTATATATATATATATATCATGATATTATTCAACCAATTAAACATAATTGTTATTTTCATTCAAATTAGATGGATCCTGCATACCAATCTCGCATTGCTAGATTCCATCGTAGGTTGAAAATGTTTCGTAAGCGATCAAGCAACGCACGTCGTACGTCAACCCAAAGTATTACTCTAAGTAATATTCCGTATAATCCTCCTCCCTTGATGCAAGACATGTCTTCCATTCAGCATCTTAGTTTTAATGCTATCAATGTAAGGAATCAAGGCATTGCTATCCCAAAGAAGCGGAAGACAATTACGTCTCTAACAAAAGTGCTAGAAAATGGAGATGTCACGACAACAACGTTTGCTGATGACTCATCAAATGTGATTAACCACCCCAGTAACTATTGTGGATATACCATTAACTATGTAAATCATGCTTTGTAATCATTCCATGCTGTAACTAGATCAGGTAAGTCATTTATTAACTGTACATAATAATAACATGTATATATATTAGAAAGAAATATATATTTTTTTTATAATATAATTAATGCCAATTATATGTAATGTAGGAAATATAGGGGATACAACGACAACCGAGCATACGACTCGAATTAAGGATCATTTTAATAGCATTTTCAAAAGTAAGTATGATATTAGTAAGCGTTGATTGAAAAAAGTCATAAAAATTTTTGTATTTACTTCTATTATGGTTTAACAAATTCAAAAATCTAACGAATTTATAGGAGAGTTTAAATAAGCATGGGATTTTGGCAGTCCAAGAGCTGTTTGTGACAATTGTAGTGCAATTCTATGGTATGAGGAGAGAATTGATAAGAATCGTACTCCTGCGTGTCCTAAATTCTCATTGTGTTGCCAAGAAGGAAAGATCATCTTACCCATTATAAAAGAACCACCACATATTTTGAGCGATCTACCGAATTCTGAAAATGATGGAGGTTCATCTAAATTCAAAGACAACATTGGAGCATACAATTCCATGTTTGCATTTACCACTACTAGCGCTAAAGTTGATAATCAAATAAATAATGGATTTGGACCCTATGTTTATCGCATTAGTGGAGAAAACCATCATTTTCTTGGTTCTTTGGTTCCAGTTGAAGGTCAATGCCCAAAATTTGCGCAACTTTATATTTATGACACGGAGAATGAATTGAGGAATAGAATGAAATCTTTAAGAGGAGATAGACCGAAATCAAAGTTGGATGTATAAGTTATTTCAATATTAGTATTGATGCTTGATGAGCACAATCAAATTGCAAAAGTTTTCCGAATGGCACGTGAGCATTTTGAGAATTCAAATGTCATGCCTGTGAGAATAAGGTTGATTAAAAATTGTTCAAAAGACCCATCTGTTTACAATTTGCCTACTGCTTCCGAAATAGCAGCACTCATTGTTGGTGATTTTACTGAGGAGAATGTTATGAGAGATATTATTGTTGACCATAAGTCAAATGGATTGCAAAGAATTAGCGATATTCATCCATCCTTTATGGCTATGCAATACCCATTGTTATTCCCATATGGTGAAGATGGCTACCAACTGGGTATAACTTATAGAAGAAATAATGGGAAACATAAGACTAAAAGAAATTGCTTGACCATGAGAGAATATTACGGATTCTGTCTGCATCAAAGAATTAATGAATCTCCCTCCATTTTACGGTCCGAAAGAATTTTTCAACAATATGCTGTCGATGCATATACATGCATTGAACATGAAAGTTTGAGGTGGATTAGAAACAACCAATCGCAATTAAGGGCTGAGCTATATAAAGGATTGAAAGATGTTGTTCTTGAAGGAGATTCAACGCCTTCGTCTGTAGGAAAACGTATTGTCCTTCCATCAAGTATCACTGGAGGTCCATGTTATATGGCTCAAAATTTCCAAGATGCAATGGCTATTTGTAGATTCTTTGGAAATCCAGATTTGTTTATCACCTTCACGGGTAATCCTAAATGGCCCGAAATCACAAAGTTTCATGATATGATTCCTGGACAGAAGCCTGAGGATAAGCCAGATATTATCACAAGAGTTTTTAAAATCAAACTTGATGCTCTAATGAAGGATTTAGTTAAAGTAAAAAACTTTGGGAAAGTAATGGCAGGTACGTATCTCATATTTAATAATTAATGATTGTAAATTAGAAATCGTATTATTTCATTTTCTAACATTTTATAATATGTCAATAGCTATAAAACGTTTATATTTTATGACAGCTATCTACACAATTGAATTCCAAAAAAGGGGATTGCCACACGCCCACATACTTCTATTTCTACATGCAGATGCAAAACAACCAACATCAGATGATATTGATAACATTATTTCATCTGAGTTACCTGATTGTATTAGCGACCCAGTTGGCTACGCATCTATTTCCCAATTCATGATGCATGGACCCTGCGGCCATGCAAATCCTCATTCCCCTTGTATCGAAGACCGAGGTTGCTCAAAAAAATTCCCCAAAACATTCACATCCATGACCAAATTTGATGATAATGGATTCCCAATTTATGGACGGAGAGATGACGGGAGATTTGTAGAAAAGATGGGAATCAAACTTGACAACAGATTTGTTGTTCCACACAATATTGACTTAGTCGTCAAATACCAAGCTCACATAAATGTGGAATGTTGTAATAAATCAAGGGCCATTAAGTACCTTTTCAAGTACATAAATAAAGGACCAGACAGAACCATAATGGAGGTCACGCAATCAATTGTCCGTAATAATCATGATCGCAACAACGAAATCTTAGACGTTGATGAAATTAAACATTCCTCGATTGTCGTTACTTATCTGCATGTGAAGCTTGCTGGGGATTTAATCAGTTTCATGTACAATATAAAAGCATCGGTGTTGAGCGATTGACTTTCCATCTGCCGGATGAGCAAGTTGTCACTTTTAAAGATTCGGGCAATATGAATACTGTGATTGACAGGATAGATGTTGAGAAGACTATGTTTACACAATGGATGGCCACAAATTGCATCCATGAGGATGCAAGGGAGTTAACGTATGCTGAATTTCCTTCAAAATGGGTTTGGGACTCAAAGGCAAAGGAATGGTTTAGAAGGAAAAATTTAGGCACATGCTTAGGTCATATAGTATATTCTCATCCAGCATCTGGTGAGAGATTTTACCTTCGTATGCTCCTAAACGTTGTCCGCGGAGCAAGAAATTACGATGAGGTGAAGATGGTTAATGGAATTATTTATCCAACATGCAAAGAAGCATGTTACGCTCTTGGCATGTTGGAAGAAGACAAAGAATGGCACAATGCTCTAGATCAGGCTTCACAATGGGCTACGGGTAATCAATTGCGTGACATATTTGCTGTAATGCTTCTTTTTTGCGAAGTTGCTGATCCAAAAAGACTTTGGGACGATAACTGGGAGATTTTATCAGAACATTTGCTTCATCGCCAAAGAAAAATCTTATGCCTACCTGATCTTATTCTTAGTGAAAATCAATTGAAGAATTATGCTCTTCATGAAATTGATAATATTTTAAACAAAAATGGGAAAACCCTTCGGCCCTGCGAATCAATTCGGCCTCCAAGGTGAATCGATTCTAGTCATAAGACCGGGATTTTGTCTCAGGCCGAATAGATTCGGTCACTCAGACCTGTTCAACTATAACTTTCCAAATCGATTCAACAAGGGGCCGAATCGATTCGGCCTATAAGGAGTCAAGAAAATGGATACTTTTCTCAAAAGCCAAAAATCCCAAAAATAAATTTTTTCATCTTCTCTCCATTTCTCTTCAATCCAAACATATATATAACACCCAAATACATAATATAACTCAACCCAACTAATTTATAACCTCAAATCTATATATACACAACAAATATAAGATTTTCCCCAAAATCTAGGTTTTCATATTTTAAACCCCAAATCCCTAATTTTGTCCACAAATCATGAAATAAATTATACAAAATAATTATTTAGCAAGTTTAATCACTTGCCTCAAGTTCGTAGAGTCCGAATCCTCCTCGAGATCGTGTAATGGTCAAAAATCCCAATTTTTCTCTCTTTCTCTTCTTCTTTTCTTCTTCTCTCTTTCTTTCTTTCTATTTCTCTTTCTCTCTTTGGAGAATTCTATCTCCCGTAGGCTTTTACGTCTTATCTCCCAAAATGCACATATTTAATTGATAATACACACTTTAAATGAGTCGATCACTTTAATTCGAGCCAAAAGAACCTAAAATATTTTGGAACCCAAATAGACCCCAAGTACAGTCATTTTGAATACCTCGACCCTTCCAGAAACAATCGCACCCTCAGAATTGTCATCCGAATCACTTCCTAACAACTTCAAATTTTGGCCTCAATTGCCAATTTAATTAATCTCCAATTAATTTCATATTTATTTATCCCAAAATAAATAATTTATAGTCCCAAAAATCTCGGGTTATTACAACATATTTATATTATCATCATTCAAATAGGTACACACATGACTCATATAATGTTCTAAACATACGTGACATGTAGCGCCCGAGTCCCACGTATAATTAATCCACTCTTACTTTCTCAATTTCTATAGGTCCTTAAGTGCTTCTTGACTCTCGAAGTGTATCATCATGATAAATATAAAGTCGATAGGTGTACACTCACTACCTTACTAGTCAAAGTCCTTCTTGATTCTCGCATGATCGATTTTAATGTACGAACAATGTCCCATTCAATTTATACCCCCGAAACCCCATGGTTAAATCCCATATAAAATCGTTTTCCCTAGACCTTAGTTACACCCTACTGGTCCTCCCCATGTTTCGATATAATATTGAAATTATGTCTAAAGGTCTTTACACTTTTGGATAGGATTAACATTAAAAAGGGAAAAAGTTTCCATTTCCAGGGGGAGTCGATCGATCGATGAAAGGGGGTCGATCGATCGATCCAGTCGATCGATCGACATTCTTGAGTCGATCGATCGACCAAGAAGGTCTTACCCAGAATTTTGCATATTAAGCCTACAGGTTTCTTCCAAGTTATATCGTCAAAACTCCATTAACATGTTCCAAACTCCCAACCAAACATCATGAACGTTATATAAATCAATATGGATGATTTCTAACATAAAATATTCGTTAATTCCTCAGGATTCTTCATCAAAGGGGTTAATTTAAGAAATGATCATTTAACCCTAGTTCATCAAATTTTCTCAATAATTCATTTCATTTCTAGATTCCTATCTCTACTGAGCATCAAATTTCGTGGATACTATTCTACATTTAATAAGATATTCATCCTAACATGGTTTCTACACCAAAATTTCAATAATAATCTCCCAAAAACATTATTTGTTCATGAAGACATAATTTAATTAAATCATACACTAGCACGGATGTGTTATAAACCAAAGAAAAGAAAGTTATATACTTTCCTGCAATTCAAAGTCTGATTCGTAGAGAATGATGGGTATGATCCCGCTTCTCGCTCCCCGATCTATGCATTGGTGGTGGAATTGGTGAGAGTGGTGTAGGGTTGGTGGCCCTCCTCCTTGGATGCATTCTCTCCTCTCTTCCTTATCCCCTCTACAACTCCAAAGTTTCTAACCCTCGTGGATTTTAACTCCCATTAAATATAACTCTTCAATTTTCGTCCATAATTAAGGCCTAAATTTGGAAATTACCAAAATGCCCTCCCGGGTTACCACTTAGGTCTAAAAATGTCCCGAGACCTAAACTAAACCCCGCGGGTACACTTTTCTGACTATATCAACCCTTCCGGACACATTGGCGCACTCGAAATGACCATACGGGTGACTTATAATATAATTACATTTTATTTTATTAATTTAGTCCCGACACAACCACGCGCGTCCCGACTTAATTTCTATGATTGTCGTATTATATACTCGCGAGAATTTTAATAAGTTCAATCTCATATATTACTTTACTCAATAAGTAATATTCAACATAATTCTTATCAATAATTACTAAGTCTCTTCATGCTAGTAAATATTTGGTTTTAAATTCGAATTAATATTAAATTCATTCATCCCAATTAAATTTAATTAATCCTATAATTAAAGGCCATGAAAATACGGGGTATTACATACTTCCCCCTAATAACGGAATTTCATCCCGAAATTAAAAAAAATAAGGCCTACCTGATAAAACAATTGGGCGTACTTTATTAGTACACAAAAGTAACTTCAGAGTAAGGCGCTCAATCACTATAGCCCCTGCCTCACAGCAAGCTTGTTTAACACTCTCAACACTTTATCGGTTATAGGGTCACAGCTCAATAAAGACACTTCACATTGTGCTCCTATCCAACGGCATTCGAATAAGATGAGCCTATACATCATTGCCCCCCCCCCCCCCCCCCATTATCTGAATATTATTGGGAGGCCGCGCCTCACTACATGTCAACTACTCGTATTTATCTAAACACATCCTGAGATAAACCATATGAACACAAGGCCACTTTTGTCAGTTCTTCAAATCTCAATTTTCGACGAAGTAACTCTAGTCAAAAGCCACCTAAAACAGTCTATGGTAATTCCACTATAGTCATCGAACTCTAACTCGAACAATCAAAATTATATTATCCACTCACATTTGAAAACATTTACCAATTAATTTATTGCAATTAAAATCAGTTATTGAATACACATGTCAGGTTCCCGCGCACTTTCTTGAGTTTTCTCACCTCTCATCTAATGTGCACACCTAATGTTCTTATACTTAACCCACCTAGATATCATACTCAAACTATCTTGAATAAAGTATATAACCGATCCTATCAAGTCTACTATCCCATACCGCCCATACATAATGCTTCATTATTAACATTTCTCACGTGTTAATCAGTTTTCATATAACATTCATATATGTTATGTTCAATCATCATAATCAAGCCTCACTAATTAATTCATATAAAATTTCACATCTAATCATCATTAGACTTCCATAATTAAGTTTCACTACTTAACTCATAAATCATTTTAAAGTTGCCATTCAACTTCCATAATTAAGTTTCACTACTTAATTTACTATAGATATTCCCAATCTATTCTAAATATTGAAATTAAGTTTCTCTATACTTAATTTATCATTTAAATATATATATATATATATATATATACATATCATTAACATGTCTACTCTCTCACATAAGTAGAATATCATGAAGTATATATATCACACACAATATATACTATACGGATATTGGTCCGGATAATCATTGACACCAATCATCCTATCATATACATTGGTCCGGATATCCCTCGAGCCCTAGGTAAATTTTATGCATATGTATATTGTTTTGGATACTCCTCGACCCCAATATCATTTTTCTTTGATTTGGTCCGGATAATCATCGACCCCAATCGACCTTCCATACCTAAATTATAGGCACTCTCTCTCTCTCTTCTCTGGGCTCACCTCCAGGTCACACATGTTCGGTCTATACAACTAGGTATTCACACAACCTAAGTAGTATTATTCACCAATAGTTATTCACACAACCCGATAATACATGTTAGTATGTTGTATATATCTCTCCCATACTCGCCGTACTATGTACTTTATGATTTATCTCAACATTGTATATATAGGAGTGTTTCACACAACTCTGGGGGTCCTAGTTACCCCCTTGTTATATAAATTCAACATTTACCATCTTTCACCTACCAATATACATATTGAATTGATGTCCACTCTCTCTCCATAGATCAATTCCCAAATTTCCCGATCTATCTCTCCGTCGATTATCCCTTCGGGTCCATACTCTATGTCTTACACCTAATGAACTTAATGGACCTTAACTATACCCTACTGGTGTTTATCAAGTCCCAAAAGAGGTATAATAGCTCTCCTAATATCCCCTTTCATCATTGGAAATCCTAGAAAATTCATCCAAGAAAAGGACCCAAAATCTTCCAGGGTCGATTGATAGAAGGGTGGGGTCAATCGTTCGAGCTTCGTCTTCTTCAATTTTTCACCCTTTCTGATTTTCTCAAATGCCACGATTTTTCACCAAATTCACATCCTATTATTCCTAACTATTTCGACACGAGTTAGGATGATTTCTAATGTTTCAAACACATTAAAACTTCACTGAAACCAATCAAGAATTAGTGAAACCCTCAACACTCTTTCATAATCTAGTTTTGTGTTAATCCATTAAATTCAATTCAAAACCAAGATTTAAATGGATACTAATATTCAAAACTCTTCTAATTTAAATTCTCTAAAGATATAAACAATAACTATATACAATTTTACCCAAACATGTAATCAATTGATACTTTTCATCAAAGATTTTTGAATAAAATTAATGTATTCATGAAAACCCTACACATTAGTACTATAACATCAATTTAATTTTCAATAAACACTTACCTTTGATTGATTGATCTGATTTCTTGGTTCTTTGTTATTGATGGATTGTTTCCTTCTCCAATCTTCCTTTCCAATTGCCTTGAGGTGCAAGATTTCTTCACTATCTTCAAAATTCCTCTTTATGATTTGAAAATTGGTTCTATCTTCTCTCTAATGACCTCTCTAACCTTTTTGTTTTATGATCCCTAAACCCAATCACTAAATATCGGATATATGGCTCTAAATTCGGTAGGTACCTTAACCTCCTTTTGAAAAATGATCGAAATGTCGTTAATAGGTGTTAGTTTGGTCCAAAATTGACCCGGGACCCAAACTATACCCCCGGGTACCCTATTCCAACAATTTCGACCCATCCGGAATCATTCGTGACCTTTAAATTATCATCCGAGTCACTTAAAATATATTTCTCATTTTTCACCTCAAAATAGTCTACAAGTGACTCCCGGTGAGATAAAATAAAATACGCACATATCACTCACTATGCCGTATAACCACAATTAATAAAATACACACATGTCACTCTCTATGCGATAAAACCCAAAATTATTAATTATTTACTATTCACACATAGTAAAAAATGTAATGCAATATTATTCAGTATCTATCTCACAATTAATATTTAATAGTCACAATTATCATCTAATCGCATTAAATTACTTCACTCGTGTAATTTAATTAAGACATATTTTTCCTAATTAATTCCTCAAATTAATTAAATAAAAATACACAGAAATATGGGGTATTACATACTTGCTCCCTTATAAGGGAATTTTTTCCTCAAAATTAGGGCAATACCAGTACTTAAACTTAGTATCTATAACACCACGACATCCTCTAGTAACCAAATTCAAATCATATTAACGTAAGAGTCACTCCACTATACACCTTCTAGTGGTACCCACCAACCAAAAGGCTTAATAACTCTAGCCAAAGTTTATCAACAAGCTTTCCTAAGTCACTACATACTAATACGATCTATTCGTCATGTGATCTCAATAATGACTCTATCGTCTCCATATTGAGAAAAGGTCGCACAACCTTAAATGCCAACTCCCATTATTTACCACAGCTCAGAACTCCCCTCATGGTAGGAATCTTGATAACCTATGACAACTCATGTCAGTATTTAGAACTTTCGTTCATGGTGACATAACTCTTATGACATTCAAAAGTTACCCAAAATAGTTTGTGGTTCACTCCACTATTATCCAACGGACTCCAAATCACGGCTAGTCCAAAAATCTAGTTATCCCCTCACCTCTAATAAACTTGAGTGTGAACGACAAGGATTTCCACACAAAACCTTGAAAGGTACCTCGTTCCTGATAAATCGGTAAAGGTTATCACACACATCTCTACCCATGATAATTCTTACCCTTAATTACCCTACAAGGCACAACACGCACTACTCGCATTATCCAGCATAATAAAGCACCTCTCGTCTAACCATCGGGCTATATGTGAAACAATATACCCAAAACAAAACTTCATCCTCATCGCTTCCTGATAATCCCTGTCAGAGGTGGTATTGCAAGATCTCATCGTGATACACAAAAATATTGGGAGTCACCTTGCACTTGTGCAATCCTTCTTTTCAAAGAAAGAACAATAATTACTTTATCTCAGCCAATCAATTCGATACACTCGGAGTAATTCTTGACGTAGTCACAGTGTTGGTAGTCCATCATGTATTTTATCAGTATACCTACCTATTCCGTCACTGGCAATGTAGGTTTGTTACTAAATTCTGGTTGATCATCTTGAGCCAACCTTATTTCCATCTATGAGTGGTGCATCCTGAGAAAATCTCATTACGTCTCATCCAACACTAATTCACATTTATAATATCTCAGATTAAGTGGTACTTTATACTTCCCTTTTTTCTCCTAGTATGGAAAAAGTCACGGGCCGTGCACTTTTCTCAACTGGTACACTTTTTCCGTCTTTATGCCCCATAGTCATCAATATTCTATTTATGTGCAAGCCACTCTAAACATTCGGCTGAGTAAGGCAATGCTCTATTTTCCCACAATAGTTCGGCCTCCTCTTTATCAAGAGATATCTTTTGAATGGATTCCCACAACCTTTCATCCTATCTCGGTGTGCTACTCTCATTGCACACATATACTTGGATTGTCGTCATTCTCACATTACATTCAATCCAGCATACCATTCCGTATTTTTCTATAATTTCACTCAGTCATAAGTTCCACACATTGATTCCTACGTCCCTCTATCGGTCATCACACACACTTTCCTTAAAACTGGCCTCACATTCTCGATGTGGATATAATTCATGGGTATTCTTAATCACCCCATAAATTGAAATTTATTTCTCCTTAACACCTTTCTACCATTCAGAGTGTTTTCTCAACACATACGTTGATTAACATTCGAAACTGATAACCTAGAATCCATCAATGTATGTCTACTCACTATGTCCGTCAAAGCCCATGCATATCTCATCACACAGCAAAATTCAAACAAGGAACTTCCCAAACACTATATCACTCAACATTGGCGGTAATCAAATTCCATAAACCTCAATATCCTAATCGAGACTCTCAAAATCCTGTCCCCAGACATATACATATAAAGCTCAACTCCTACATCTCTGAAGGAGTGATATAACAATGTGCTCTCCCTATCACCGTAACACCCCGCTTAAAATAATAACGGGTGGCCAGCCCTATACTACATTAAATCAGGAGTTTCAGATGGTCCAGTCTCAACACTAACAGTCGGTACTATATAATATAGAACTAACTACCCGATATCAAATAAGCGAGATGTTAAAATAAATTAAAACATGCAACATAACACAACCCAACACCAGAACTACTAATAAATAAGAGAAAGATGCAAGAAAGAACTATGATAACGAAATGCAATAATAAAATGATATAATCAACTACAATAGAATGTGATACAAAAAGTAGACCCGAATAAGCTGTCGGGTCACAGCCAATACAATGACTGAAATGGAATAAATATAAACATGTATATAAATATCCCTTGGGTACAAACCCGATATACAACATGAATCCTACCTAGAATTTTGAAAGTAGGAGGCGACTACCAGATACATCCCGCAACAGCCCGCACCTATCACGGCTCCCATGACTTTGGATAGAAAGTCATCCGGCATCCATGTGGTAGGACACCTGTAGTAATGTATATATATATATATAGGAAGGAGATAAAAGTAAACGGGTCAGAGCCCGAGTTATGAAAAATATTTAGCAAATGCGTTAACCGTGCATAATAAATATCGGTGCACTTATTTCATAATTAAAAGTGGACTCGCACTCTCGTGGAACCCCAACTCACCTCTCCACTAAAGGCGCGCACCTATTCGCATCCTCAACTTTTAGTTAAATTACCCCCATTTATTAGGACAACCTAACTTATCATAGACCTAGCCTATACCCACGAGATCTATCTTCCTAACTTAACCCAATAATCCACCCCTTTTTTAACCACAAATAAGTATTTATTTTCAATCATATGTGCCTTATCAGGCTTAGTGGATTCCGGTTTATACTTTAACCATTTATGATTTAATAAGTTACTCAATATGCATTTGGGTAGAAACATATGATTTAATTTACTAATTAATAAGCATGCAAAATTATTATTGACACAACTTCCCTCCAATTTCAACGCTGCGCTGCGTTTCGTTCATGGGGTGTCTCGCAAAGCGAAATCCAAACGAGGAACCACCCCGTTACACTACTCCATGTCAACGTCGATCCTGGAGATCCATGATGCCACACATAAATATCGACAGAATTTCTCTCTACTCTCAACAATGTACTACATTTCGTGCGTGGGGTGTCTCGTAAAACGAAATCCAAACAAGGAACCACCCCATTACACTACTCTTTGAGAATGTCGATCATAGAGGTCCATAATGCCGTACATACCATATAATACTACTACTACTACTACTAAATTTTAAACTACAATATGGAAATAACTAAAAATCTCCAATAATATCCTTAGGATGATGTAACCGAAGTATTCCTTAAATGTGACACATCAACCCCCATCAATCTAGTACATCATAATCATCCAATATGTACTCCACAAAGTTTTCATATCCTTTCATCTATAGGATATATACATATATATATAGGCATTTCATTTTAACCATATATATATACACCCCATCATCCAATCCCATGACCATGTATACATACCATATATGATGTACAAAGGCCATGCACAAATAAATACCCGGCTATATATAGCGCTGATAAACTACATCAATGCTATCATCTTCCCAGTGCCCGGCTCACGTAGCAATACTGGGGCCACCATGGTGGGACTAAACGACACCCATCTCGTGGTAAACTCACGCACACGACGTCCCGGGAAGCGTTCATAGCTCCTAACCGACAATGAGACGAAACATACCCACCATGTCTCATACCAAAAATAAATATATATATATATATATATATATATATATATATATATATATATATCATATAATAACACACGGGACGACTATGACCTGGGGAATATCCACACCCTGCTTTTCTAGCCAGGATGCTCACCCTCTACGCACGCGAATTCCCAATGATAGCATGAGCCGGGTATGCTTAAACACATAAGTATATATATCATTCACATGCACAATATATATACATCCATATGATCCAATCATATAATTAAACATTAAACCATCATATACGATTTAAATGTCCATACCATGTATTTCCACAACATAAATATATCCATATATTCATATTTATATATAGATATACGTACATATATTCACACATCGCTACATCATATATATACAAACTAATTCTCGTTCATATGTATAAGATATATAAACCCGACTATAAGTATACATAATCCTCAATATACAAGCCGTCACCACAATTCCTCACTTGAAACATATTCAATCATTTTTCCTATGATGAATAGTCTCCCAAAATCATATGTATTTATGTATACATATATATTCAACCTTAGGGTTATCGCCCAAAATTTTGTGTAGGAATCCATCACTACACATTTCATCCATATTCGAAAGCACATAATCGCCTTTAGTACTATTTAACCATAGGCACATATATGACTTAATAGTCTAAAACCTCAAATTATTCCAACCTCATTTCCAGTATTGGTATCTCAATGGTCATATCCCCACAATTACGTGTAAACTATCCTAACTACAATTTATGCTACCGCTTATTCTAGTTGATAGTATGATCCCAAACGTTCCCAATTTCACCTATGGTTTAAATAAATCTCAGCAACCCTTACTCCTATTGAGTTATCAATTGTTACTTAGTCTAAACATTTCTAAGGATATGACACCCCTCACTCTTTTAGAGTATGCGACCACTCTCTTCCATTTGGCCCAAAATTGTATCTTAAGCCTATCCTATCCTTATAAGGATTTGACATAAAGGTCGGCCTAGAAATTTCACAACATACATGGATATTTCTTATCCAATTATTCCAAGAAATCCCCACTATCATATACTAAGTGAGAGACCCCCTATAAGTCTCCAAAGTATCTCTTAATTCATAAGAGAAAACCTCAAATTAAATAAACCCAACCACAAAGGGCTAGAAGTCCTCCTAGATAAACCCCATAAAACAACCATTAAGGAAGCCTCTAAGAATAAACTCCAAAAGAAAAAGGGGAAAAAGAGAACTCCAAACTTTGGGCTAAAAATAGGGGACCGGTCGACCGGTCCCAGACCCCCGGTCGACCGCGAGGCCAAAATTTTGCCTAGGAAGGAATGCAGTAGGATTTTTCCTAAGGCGCGGTCGACCGGCCATACAAGTTATCTTGGCCGAATTTCCATTTTCAGCAGACCCTAAATCCTCAAACACCCAATATCATCACCAAGCCCCCAAATCTTTAACCCAATAATATTATTAACAAGAAAACCCATCCTACATCTCATCCCAACCATTTATATGTCATTAAACCATATAATAACATTGATTTCAAGATTTAAACCCAAAAATCTAGGTTTTGATATTTATACCCAAAAATCCATTTCTTCAACCCACAAATTATGAAATGAAATACACAAATAGCTATTTTGCAAGATTAAACACTTGCCTCAGATTTGTAGAGGTTGGATCGTCCTCGATGTCGCGATTGGGTTGAAAATCTCCAAGCTTTTCTTCCTCTCTCTCTTATTTTCTTCTTCTTTCTCTTCTTCTTTCTCCCTTTAGGGATTTTTATCTTTTTCTCTCAAATGAGAAATGGCTTTATCCGTAAGCCTCCAAATCCTTTAAAACAATAAACCCAATTTTAAATGTTAATACACACTTTAAATGACTCGTTTACTCAAATTCGAGCCAAACATACTTAAAAACATTCCGGAGCCGAAATAAAACCCAATGACAATCATTTTGACTATCTCGACCCTTCCAGGGTCGGTGGTACCCTCAAAATCATCATCCGAAATACTTTGAAATATTCTCTATTTTTAGACTTAAATTCCCAATTTTAAAATTTTCCAATTAAATTAAATTCTATTTTCCCAAAAATTTAATTTCTCAGTCTCCAAAATCGTGGGGTGTTACAATCACCAAGTTCTGAGTGCTAAACTTGATAATGAGATAAATCTCTCCACTCAAGATTAAATCCAATATACCTCCATTCACATCAATAAAGTCATTACACTCCGGGATCAAATATGTCGAGACAACCATAATCATCGAAGTTTCTATCATAATATAATATAAATGTGAGCCCGACCCTCTTTTACGCGAGGCCTCATGAAATAACACATCCAGACCTGGAATATTAGATATGGTTGTCTTGCTATCATATCCCTCTATCATTCAATCCACATCACTAATCATTCCATACATAGGATAATATCACAATCTCATGATATGTCACCAGGACGAGAAATTTCAACATACATATACTCGATGTGCCTGCACCCGCTCTCCCTATGGATAGTACTAAAGAGAGCCTCGTTATACAAAGGCAATTACATACACATTATATTGCTATCAACGATATATTAACTAAACTCGTCTTACATGTGAATCTAGTGCTATCGAAAAGTTGTGACCCGCTCGTGTCACATAAAACATACCCCACTAACCCAAGGATAAAAGTTATACTTCCAATTATTAATAATGTTGGTGGTTCAAATGGTTCTTGTACATGACACACATGTTCTAACTGAACTAAAACTATCTTAATCATTGCCCCAACTAGGCACCACACTCTTGTCCCTGTTTCTCACTTTGGGCAAAATCAAAGCATGCGGTCCTATTCTCCACATAAAAATCCTCTTCATACAATGCCCTACTCTTGACCATACTGACCCTATTAGGGTTATCATTATCTCAAACCCTGGTAGCCTCGACCCCGACGGTTACCCTAATAGTTCCCTTAGCTTCGCTGGCCCAAAAGAACACACTACTAGCCTTACCAGGTCCAAGTGAATCCACCACCACTCGGTAGGAATTCATCTATCTAAATTATTTAAATGGGTTCCCTGATGGGTCTCCCCCTTGTGGTGTTTTTCTAGCAACGTTACATCCAGTCTTACTCCATGACTAAAACCTCCAATTCTATTAGCTCCCTTTACAAGGAAGCATTTATATTAACACTTCCAAAAGCACAATATTTTCACCATCTACATCAATCGTCTAAGAAGAATTTCCCTTTAAGTGTTTCCGACTCCTCTCCACTGTGCCAAATATGGTGATTTACTCCCATCATTGCAGCACTACTCCTATGATCTAGGAAATTTTTTACACCAATTCACTTCGGGGTATATATTTTTCTTCTTGCTATATGACAAAGCCTATGTTATTCTACATTCATTGGCTACAGGCACAATCCCCTCATTTAACAAAAGTCCAACGGGTGGTCCTTTTCAAAGACCCCTCCGACTCTCTCAATCATAACCATAATGGGTGAGTCTAATTTATCACAAATCTCGGATATAACGGTAAAACAATATATATGTTGCACTCTAGCAATCCTTACCACTCCATCATCCCGAGCAGCACCCAAATTTTATCTTCCAATTAAACAAAACAAATAAATAGTTCAAAAACTAAGCAACAATCACAATATACTAGAGTCCAAACCAACATGATATATAAATGAAATAAAGTTATGTCGAATAAACCATCAGTGAAAACAACCAAAACCAAGTAATAAACCAAGTCTCAACTGTAAGGCAAAACTGATACAAAACTTAAACCGTAATACCGACAATAGACCACATGTCTAAACATGATATACATGAGTGAGATCCTATGCTAGATCTGAATGAAATAATCATCTACGCAAACTCCTGTTAGCATCCACAGTGCTACAACTCCGAGTCCTTGGAATGAAACCATCAAGTATGGCATCCCTATGGATGGAGACTTAAAAGGTTTTGAAAATAATTTTGTAGCAAGAGTTAGTACTCTAAACATTTAAAAACATTTAATAAGTAATTTATCGCAATTAAAATCGATTATTGATTATGCATGTTAGGTTCATGCACACTTTCTTGAGTTTTCTTACCTCTCATTTAATGTGCACACCTATTGTTCTTATACTTATCCCACCTATCTATCATACTCAAGCTATCTCAAATAAATTATATAACCGACCTTATCAAGTCTACTCTCCCATACCTTCCATACATCATGCTTCATTATTAACATTTCTGAAGTGTTATTCAGTTTTCATATAACATTCACATATGTTATGTTTAATCATCATAATCAAGTATCACTAATTAATTCATATATCATTTCAAAATTAATCATCATTAACTTCCATAATTAAGTTTCACTACTTAATTCATAAATCATTTCAAAGTTACCCTTCAACTTCCATAATTAAGTTTCACTACTTAATTTATAAATCATTTCAATGTTACCATTAAACTTGCATTGTTAAGTTTCACTACTTAATTTATTGTAAATATTCCTAATCTATTTTAAATCTTGAAATTAAGTTTATCTCTACTTAATTTATCATTTAGATGTACATCTACATGTCTACTCTTGCACGTAACTAGAATATCATGAAGCATATATTTCACACACAATATGTACTATAAGGATATTGGTCCAAATAATCATCTACCCCAATCATCCTATCATTTACATTGGTCTGCATATCCCTCAACCCCAACGTAAATGTTATGCATATGTATATTGGTCTGGATACTCCTCGACCCCAATACCATTTATCTTTGATTTGGTCCAGATAATCATCGACCCCAAATCGAGCTTCCATGTATTGGTTCGGATAATCATAGACCCCAATACAAAATTAAGCTCACTTTATGTATATATATATTTTTCACACAATATATACTATAAAAAACATACTATATAGCAATTTCTTATACGCACAGGCATCCCGGGTAATTCAGTCTTATGGTTCTTCATTTTCTGCATATGGCCGTTTTTTCCTAGGTGCTCATTTTGTATGGGCTTTTAGTTTAATGTTTCTATTTAGTGGACGTGGTTATTGACAAGAACTTATTGAATCCATCATTTGGGCACATAATAAATTAAAAGTTGTTCCTACTACTCAACCCCCACGTGTCGCATTTTGGGGGTTATTGGCTCGAAACCATACCTCGATCACCAATAGTGATTTATATCTCTTCGCTTGAATTCCTACCTCGATCACCAATATATTTATATATATATATATATGTAGTATTCTTTAGGTATTCACACAGCCTAAGTATTACTGTGCACCAATAGGTATTCACAGAACCCAATAATACATGTTAGTACGTTTTATATATCTCTCGCATACTCGCCGTACTATTTACTTTACGATTTATCTCAGTATCATATATAGGACTGTTTCACACAAATCTAGGTTCCTAGTTACCCCCTACTTATATAAATTTAGTAGTTACCATATTTAACCTACTAATATATATGTTGAATTGATGACTACTCTCTCTCTCTAAGATCAATTCCTAAATTTCCCAATCTATCTCTCCATCGTTTATCCCTTTCCGGTCTATGCTCTAAGTGTTACACCCACTGACCTTAATGGACGTTATCTGTTACCTACTAGTCTTTATCAAGTCCCTATATCGATATAATATCACTCCTAAGATCCCTTTTCATCATTGAAAATCCTAGAAAATTCATCCAAGAAAAGAACCCAAAATCTACCAGGGTCGATCGATCGATCGAACAGGTGCAGCTTCGTCTTCTTTGATTTTCAACCAATCTGATTTTCTCAAATCCCAAGATTTTTCACTAAATTCACATCCGATTATTCCTAACTAGTTCTACATGAGTTAGGATGATTTCTAATATTTCAAACACATTAAAACTTCATTAAAATCAATCAAGAATGAATCAAACCCTCAAACCTCTTTCATAATATAGTTTTGTGTTCATCCACTAATTCAATTCAAAACCCATATTTATATCCGTAGTAATTATCAAAACACTTCTCATTAAAAATTCTTGATTGATATAAATACTAACTACATGAAATTTTACCCAAACACGTAATCAATTAATACTTTTCATCAAAGATTTTTCAATAAAATCAATATATTCATGAAAAACCTACACATGGGTATTATAACATAAATTTAATTTGTAATAAAAACTTTTCTTCGATTATTTGATCCAAATTCTTGGTTCTTTTTTTATGATTGATTATTTACTTGAGGTGCAATCTTCCTTCACAGTTTCCTTGAGGTGCAAGATTTCTTCACTATCTTCAAAATCCCTCTTTAACCTTTAAAAATTGGTTCTCTCTTCTCTCTAATGATCTCTCTAACCTCTTTGTGTTATGACCCCTCAACCCAATCCCTAAATATCATATAAATGGCTCTAGATTTCATAGGTCCCTTAACCTCCTTATGAAAAATGGCTAAAACGCCCTTAATAGGTGCCGGTTTAGTCCAAAATTGACCTAGGACCCAAACTCCACCCCGGGTACTATATTCTGACTTCCAAAATCATTCGTGACCTCTAAATTATCATTCGAGTCACTTAAAATATATTTCTCATTTCTCACCTCAAAATAATCTACACACCTCTCCCGGTGGGATAAAATAAAATGCGCATATGTCACTCCCTATGTTGTATAACCACAATGAATAAAATATGCACATATCACTCAATATGCCGTAAAACCCAAAATTATCAATTATGTGCCATTCACGCTTAGTAAATATCATAATGCAATATTAATTACTATATATCTCACGATTAATATTTAATGGTCATAATTATCATCTAATCCAATTAAATTACTTCACCAGCGTAATTTAATTAAGACGCATTTTTCCTAATTAATTCCTCAAATTAATTGAATAAAAATACACGAAAATACTTTGTATTACAATTATTTCTCACAATGATTCTGATTACGTTAATTTTTTATATCACTATGCGATAGCCCCAATTATCTTATTTTTATTTATGAACTCTTTTGTGTAGTTCAAACTACGTGATATTGATTCGATTTTAAAAATCCTATGTTGATTTGTATGCTATGATATCATTTATTCTAATTTAACCTGTTTTATTATAACATACATTATGATCGAGGAATGGTCTATCATTATACAATGACAATATTATTCGGCTTGTAGGACTCAACATATTGAGTACCTAGTGTATGCTTACCATATGGAATGCCTCTATTAGTGTTGGCTTAGCATGGTTACTTTATCTCCTATTATTTGGATGGATTTTTTGTATGTATGTCTATTACTCCAAAGCCTCTAAACTGATAATTATAGGTTATTATTTAGAAACAATCTTCAACCATTAACCATTCTAAAGCTTATATTTCTAGTGTTAGAAATATTATCATATATTATTGTGCTTCATTTCATATGGTCTATTCAATCTTCAACAATATCTTATGTACATTTTACATTGCTAATCTTCTGGCATTATTTTTTTCAAAATTATTTTAGAATCTGAATTATCTACTGGGATTGTTTTTCTTATTCTTCAAAAAATTCTAGCTGGACCCTGAGCGTAAAGACGACAACATTTCCCCCATCCCCGCCAACTTTAGTGCATTATCACGTGTGTCTCTATGTGTCATATAATTATCAGCTGATATATCTTTGCTATGTATTTTTTTTTTCGAATGTTATCCATAGCGAGTTATGCTTATATTGAAGAAAGTGATTAGTCACTATATCTAGTTTGTTGGAATGTAATAAGGAGTATACTATTTTCTTATGAATTTATTTGAACTCTATTTTATCAGAATAGGTATAAGTTATACTAAAAATCGGGATGTGCAGAGTCTTCAAATTTCTGTCCCTTATCCTATAATTTCATTATGTTGTCTTTTAGTGTGTCTGAATGATAAAACACCCGAATTTATTTATAGACAGGGACATGGACCAAGTGCCTCCTCATTAATATTTTATTTTTCTTAGTGATAAAACCAAAATCTTGATATATCCTTGTAGAACATTTCATTATAACTATAGAATCATCAAATTTCAGATTGTATTGGGACTATATAATTTTAGGTTTAATTCTAATGCCAAAATTAGAATTAAAGTCTAACATTCTCTCACTTCGTCCAAATAACAACCTAATGATTTATCAATTAACATTAGAGTGTTATATAAATTTGAATAATTATAGATTAAGGTTTTCAATATTTTATTTGAACAAGCCACTAATGTGAGTCATATCGGTTGACTACTAAGTCAAGAACATGTTCTCTTCCATGTAGCACATCATCAATGACTAATATAATAAGGCCTATAATCCAGGTTGTCCATAATGGTCTGTCACATATACCAACAATAACATGCATGTAACTAATATTGCAAGCCAATAATATGAATATTCAAAAAATAATTTTTTTGAAATCATAACATACTGTATTTGTATAGCAGCACCAACAAATCCACAATACTTATACTTAAATGGCTTCACTCAAAACATCTATCCAAAGATTGTATTTAGACCACATAATTGTAAGTTTTATTTTAATTTTGAAATTAAAATGAAAGTCTTACATTTGGTCAATTGGCCCAAACAACAATATAATGATTTACCGAGTGACATGGGACACATATATAAATTGGAATAATTATAGATTATGGTTTTAACCACCTTATTTGAACAAACCACTAATGCGATCATGCATGCTAATTCAAGATCATGTTCCTTTTCATATACCACAACTTCAATGACTTCTTTAGTAAAGCCTATAACCTAGGTTGTCCTTAATGGTCCGTAAATGCCTCATAATATACTATTTCTATCATATATACCAATAATAACATGTATTGAACTAATATTGCAATACATAAATCTGAATATTCTGAAAACAATTTTATTGATATCGTAAAGTAGTGTTTTTTCATAGTAAGGACCAACAAATCTATAGTACATGTACTTAATTGTATTCGCTCAAACCTTGTATATTAAGCGTGCTTCATGAATGTCCTTTTATGACAACCCATTTATTAGTGGATATGTTATGTTAACTTTTGTACAAATGAGTCCAACTGACACTTGTTATTTTTGAACTTGTTCGTTGACAGATAGGTATTATATTATAATGTGCCTAGGTTCTTCAAAATACCTATTTCTTGTTCAACATACTCAAACGACGTGGAAATAGTTTTTATTATTCCGCATTCTGAAATAAATTTCTGCACCCATAATCCACAAATCGTAGTCTCAAAGAATAATATAAATAATATTTAATTTTTCTCACTCTTTCATAATATTATCCATTAGTGTCTATAACCCTTTTATACTTAACCAAGTGTGAACTGTAAATACTGATTGTATTTATATGAATAGTTAATCTAAGTGTGAGTGTAAGATCAAATATTTTATCTTAGGCTAGTTATTTGTTTTATTTGAACTATGGCATACTTGGTGTATCACGTTACAAATCGACATATGTCGACATGATGAATCGAACCTCAACATCTCCAAAGTTCAAGACTTCTCTATGTTATGAAGGTATTAATATTTTAGGAGTTTCAAATTATTTACCTTTATAATTGGGATAAGTATTTTGATAAAAAATCGAGGCAAAATTTTAAAAGTTAAAAAATATTACTTTTACCCCGTTCGAAGGCTCGTTTGATCATTTCATCGAATGAACATCCAATGAGGGTGTTCTGTTTGAATTCGTCTGAATATCGTTGGAATCTCATTCGAAATAATTGTCTTTTTTTTCTAATGAGATGACATTCTCGTTCGATCGAATTTTACTATCATGCGAAGGAAATTTGACGCCTCAAATTTTGTACACGACCTATAAATACCAGTTTCAAAAATATTTTTATAGATACTTTTAAAAAAATGTAACCTGCATACATGTTAACAAAGTCCTCAAACTTTATAGGTCTAAACACCTCTTTGATTCACAAAACACCCTCCTCAATATAAATGTGAATCAATTTGAAACCCTATTAGGCTCATAAATGATATATACTTCTCGAGAGAGATCTTTGACCTTGTGACTGAGGGATCTCAACTAAAAAGAAATAAGAAACGATAATCGGTGGATACTGAGGGTGGACCTCCACCTGTGGACTGCTCAGGACCTGGGTAGTATTCTTTAGGAGTTTTGTAAGTAAGTTATCTTATAAAACTTTCTAAAGTCCTAAAAAAACATTTTTCCCTGCAAAGAGACTTTTTCCCATATTATTTCTTTTTGCATATTTGCCTTGATTCTTGAAAATATTTGGATACTATTTGCATTCACACAATAATTTTTGTCAAAGATAAAATTTGGTAAAAAAAATTATTGTGCCTTTTGGGCATTTAGTTAAATAAGTTAATCCATTAGATCATTGGCACTCTCAAATTGGTATCAGATCCGGTAACACAAAAATACTATGTGATCTTTTTTTGCCAATTTTTTTTTTACATCAATTTTTTAAAAATTGTTGATCTTGGAAATGTCCAAAATCTATTGGGTAATTTGTATAATCGAATGCCCATCTTTGGTGGTTCCAACTATGCATATTGGAAAGCAAGAATGAGTCCAGCTTTAAAAAGCCATTAATGAACGTGTTTGGTTAGTAAGTGAAAAAGGGTGGACTCCTCCCACAGTCACTATAGATAGGGTCATTGGACCTAAACACATCCTTCAATGGACAAAGTAGGACTTTAAGTGGATTAATTTTAACTTTAGTGGCTTAAGTACTATTTATGTTGCCATCATCCCTAATGAGTTGTGCCACATTGTGATGTGCACTATGTCTAAAGAAGCTTAGGAAACCCTCCGACTCACACTCGAGAGAACCATTGTTGTAAAGGCATCTAAACTAGAAAATTTGACCACCCAATTTAAAACGATTACCATGCTAGAGTCCGAGTCTTTGTATGAGTTGTATGCACTTTTTTGACATAGTTAATTCTAGTTTTAATTTGGATGGGAAGATTCCTGAGCTGAGAGTTGTTAAGAAAATTTTGAGATCTCTCCCTGCCCGTTTTATTCCAAAGGTCACTGTACTTAATTCGTTCGGGATCCTAGACACTCTTCGGTTAGAAGAACTTGTAGGAGATCTTCAAACATATGATATTGATATGTTACCTAAAACTATTAAGCCTAAGGAAACATGGATTGATTTAAAGACTCAAACTAAGAAAAAGAAGAAAGATAAAGTTTGTGGGTCCGAATCTAATGGCTTGGCCCTGCTTTGCAAAAAAAAAAATTCTAGTCTTAATTTTGATGACTTGGCCCTACTATGCAAAAAAATCTAAAAGTTTCTCAAATTTTCCAAAGAAAAGATTTTCGAGAAAAATAAAAATAACATTGAGGGCATGAGAGGGGAAGAGAAAGAGGAAGAGATAAGGTGTTAAGAGTCCGAGGATAAAGGGCACAAGGCACATGCATGTCCCACTAGGCTTAAGAGAAAGGGAAATAAAGTTACGAATAAAGCCGACCTTGATTAATTTAGGGGTAGAATCACCACATGAACCTTGCATTGCATTCATGGTTAGTCAAATTAGCACTTCTAGTTTGTCCCACGAATGTAAGGACAAATGTGAAAGCTTCGATGATGTATCGACTCATTCCAGAGATAGTGTGAGCGAGGAAGGAAATTTGAGTGAGGGATAAGGTGATATCCAAAATACATTTAATGATATTACGTCGAGACTTTGAAAATGAAAAATATATATAAATATTTATCCCTTAAGGTGATAAATTTGAAGAGAGAGGTGAATGTTTTGAGAGAATGTGAAGCATTAATGAGTCAACTCGAGATGGTGAAGATTTCTTTATGTAAGAAGTTTATCATTTTAGGGAGGGAAAATATCTATTTGACCAACATCATGTAATACCCCGTATTTTTATAGCTTTTAAATTATGGGATTTATTAAATCTAATTGAGATAAATTAATTTAATTTTAATCCGGAATGTTGCTTTAAATATTTACTAGCGTGACAAGAGTTAGTAATTATTGGAAATTTGTTATTTGTTGCATATTACTGGATGACTAAAGTAATATATGAGATTTATTGGAAATTTAAGTCGAGGCGCGCCTGTGTCGTGTCGGGACTAAATGTGAATTAATAAAAGTGAATATTTTATAAGTTGTTCGGATGGTCATTTTGAGCGCGCCAACGCATCCGGAAGGGTCGAGATAGTCAGAAAAGTGTACCCAGGAGTTTAGTTTGGGTCTCGGGACGTTTTTAGGACTAATTAGTAACCCGGGAGGGCATTTTGGTCATTTTACATTTTTGGGTAATTAAACCCACGAAAATTAGTGGAGTTATATCAGATAACTAGGTTACCTTCTAGGGTTAGAAACTATAAACACAAGTGACGGCCATAGGAGAGGAAGGAGAGATCTCTCAAGGCAAATTCAAGGCCCGAAACTCAACCGTTTGCACCGCCGCCACCGCCAACGCGTAGATCGCGAGATGGGGAACACAACCATACCGAATTCGACGCCAAATCAGAACGTCAAAAATCCCAGGCAAGTGTTTATCTTTCTATTTTCTTCGGTGCATCTTTTATATTAGTTTAGGAGTAATTAAGATGAGTTTTAATGGAGGAAAACCCGATTTATGATAGGAAAATCCATGTAGTATTGGTCTAATTGAAAATTCTGGAAACCCCTGCCATGTAGAGGTATTTAAACCACGAAATTATGATGTGTATAAGAAGAGAATTATGGAAATAATTGTTAGAACCATGTTTAAGAGAATTTTAGGGTTCTTGAGATTTTGTCTGAAATTGGGGCAGTAAATCCATGATTAAATGACAGAAATCCACATGCTTTACGTTGAAAATACCTATTATGATGATATAGGATTAGTAGTATCAATTTTGGGTCGATTGGGATTAGAAAAGATGGAATTTGTTGATGTTGGTAGGGGAAACCTGTAACTGCAATTCTGCAGTTTTCGCAGACCTTTTTGATCGATCGATCGAGCCCAGAGCTTCGATCGATCGAAGGTTCGATCGATCGAGCCCCAGACCTCGATCGATCGACCCCTCCTGGCAGACACCTATTTCCCATATTAAATGAGTTAAATTCAATTTATTGTGAGAAAATTCTTGGGTGTCCTTAATGAAATGTTTTGGGAGATAGGGGAGACCAGTAGGACATGTGAATAGATTTTGGGACCGTCGATGTCAGGCAAGGATTGTATTTTGGGATAACTACATAAGGGTCGGTAAATTTATAATTTAAAGAGAGAGAGACATGTAAGAGAGTTACTTTGGGACAAATGTGTATACCTACTGAATTTTATACTTGGGAGGATAGAATCCATGAGCGTTATGTAGTAAGTGGAGAAGTTCCTCAAATTAAAATAAGATGTGAATGCTTATACGTGATAACTAAATAATGAGAAATAAATGCGAATGACGTAATTATGGAAATTGATAATTTACCCGTTATTGATATGGTAATATGAGTATAGTTATATGATTGTGTATACATATACTATCTATGTGTGAAAATCATGCCCACGCTACTTGCTATCCCTGAGGTTTCCGTGCTGGGACAGTCTTATCTCGATGGGACCGTTATGGGGGATATTGACTTGTACCCTAGAAGATAGATATCCTTGGTACAGGCTATCAGAATGATAGTTCAGACGGTCCTAAGAGATGCAGGTATGTGCTTTCCTCTTAGAGACTTGGAATCTATGCTTCGCCTCATTTTGTTTGTGTATAGGTATCCTTGGTACAGGCTATCGCAGTGATAGTTCAGACGGTCCTAAGGGACTTGGAACCTATAGTTTTTATATGTGTTAATACAATTCGAGAGTGATTTCGAATTTGTATTCCCCTTAATATGAGTGATATGTGGTTTCGATAGTAGAGTATGCCCGCACCATAGTTTTATTTGGGGTGCTGTTATGGTTAATATATATTTTACGAGTGGTTAATATATATATGAAATTCTGAAATCTGGAACTATCTTCTGTGATGTGATATGTAAGACATGGTTGATAACTCAAATTATAAATACTTGTGTTGAGAAAGTATAATATGACACTGGAAAACTTTATTGATTTATAAGTTTAAAATGAGAACTTTGGTTACTAATTGAATAGTATATTCAAACAATTAAATCGTTAATTTCGAATCTTACGAGTAATATAAGAGAAATTAATCCATTGGGAAGGTTAGTGCGATAGGTGTGCACATTAGAAGAGAGGTGAGAATTTCTCAAGAGAGGGTCGCACTAATATGTTGTTGCATTGGCCTGTATCAATTTAAATACTTGCTAAACGTATTTTAAATCAAATACACTATCGGGCTCTGACCCGTTTCTTTTTCTCTTTCTCTCTCTTGTATATATATGTATGTATTACAGGTGCCCAGCCACATGGGTGTCTTGCTTAGGATCTTTTGGAAGGAACGCGCTGTAGCTTACGTGGGAGTTGCAGGTCTCTTGATTAGATGACTTCGTTCATTCGGATCCATTCTTAGTACTTTCATCTAGTTGAGCATGTGTTGCTCTTTCCATTATTCCGTTGTTATTGGAAATTTTTATTTCAGTTATTTCCAGTATATTATTACTATGGGATTTATTCAGTTTGGATGTGTGACTTTAGATTTCATACGTTGACATTCGATTGACGAATGTATTAAATTAATTGGATTATGTTGCAGAATTTAATGTGGCGTGATTCTTACTTATTGAATGTTGTTAATAAAATAAATGATTTTTCTTTATATAAAATTTGGAAAGTATGTATGAAAATGGTTCTGACACTTTAGGGTGTTTAAATTGTAAAAGTATTTTTACGACAGTGATGCTAAGAATGAACCAACTGTTCACTTTGATTTTAATTTAATAAAGGAGTGATCGCCCGGTATTTAATTAGGCGGGGTGTCACAGGTGGTATCAGAGCATCAGGTTCTAGTGTCCTTAGAATCTGTACGGCTTATTATGCTTTCAGCGTTGCTTTGTTTGTTATAGAGCCCTATGTTTAGGATTGTCGATTCCTTTGACGATATTTCATTCTCCTGCTATAATGTGTATGCATTAGTGAATTCTAATTTCGTTCGGATGTGTGCGTGTGCCGAGCGATGACGGATGTCAAAAGAGGACCGTTAAGCTTACATCAGGAGGCAGGGCTCAGTTGAGATTATGAAATATATCCGAGGATGATGACCGCAGTCGAGGTCACCTCCATTATGGCACGAGAAGGCAAGACTAGAAAGGCGACTACGGTGCAGCAATGATTTTCAAATGCTGTTATAGTCAAATGAGGTGAGAGGGTAAACTTATCCAACGTATTACAAAAACGTGTAGAGACTGTCAATGGGAAATTTTAGAAATGCAAAAATTGTATGTGTCTTTACCAAAGGTGGTAAAGTATCCAAAGGCTTAAATATAGGACGGAGTGTGGCAAACCGAAAGTGAAAATTTAGAGAGAAAATTTCTTGGCTTTCGGGACGAAATTATAAAGGTTGGAGTTAACCACCAATTTTAGAAGTGGAATGCTATGCCTATAGGAGAACCTTAGGTACAGTGTTGACCGTATGTTCCTTCCTTAACTGTTCAGGATTAGTAGCAAATGTGGTTCTGAACTCATTGAGAGAGGGCATGTCAGGGTTCCATTCGTGAATATGAATCTTAACCGTTAGCGAATTTTGTATCGGAAGAAGTAGATACTAGTGGAGGAAACGACTCCAAGTGGGAGACTAAATTGTAATAATAGTTGATAATATTCGAGGAGGAAATTCTGATGGACGACCGATTCAGAGGTTGACATTGTCATATTTTGTCAAAATAGATGATTATACTTCTTTGTGGGGGAAGTTAAAGAAATCGAAGGATTTAGTCGAGAATGAGACTGAATGCAACAATGGTGGTATAGCACCACAAAAAGGATGTGGATACCCATCAGGAAAACCATTTAAATGCTTTAGATAGTTAAATTCTTACCAAGTGATGGTAAATTCAGTAAGTACTATTATAGATAGTAACATGATCTTTATGGCCTGAAAAGTTAAGAGAACAATCGGGATGGTTTACAGGAATCGAGTTTACTAAAGTCCGAGAGGAGGACAAATCCTAACCTCGTTAGTAGGATAGGTGGTAAGTGGATTATGTACTAAGGTATTTTGTGCGGAGTGAGATCGCTCACAATAATATGTTAAAAATGAGAAAAAGGACAAGAATACGGTGCCTAGTAAAAGGCAACGATTAAAATAATTTTGTTTTGGTTTGGGCAGACGTGTTACGTCCGAAAACCATTTGTGCAGTCAAGACGATTGCCAGGATGGAAGTATAGGTTCTATCCTTAGAGTATGCGGCGTGTTTATGTGACACGAGCGAGTCACCATATTTTGTTCATTGCTAGATTAGCATGTGAGACGAGTTTAATGCATATAATTATAAATGTTACCATTATGTGAATATTTTTCCCTAGTGTAGCGGGATTTTTCTTTAGTGCTATCCGCGGAGGATTAATAAGTATATTAACAGTGTCACGTATTTTTTTTAGATTACTCGTTGTAGTGATGCGATACACGAGTACGATATTATCTTTGTTAAAACATCATAGAAATGGTTATACGACATTAGGCATTTATTGCAAGACTATCGGAGTGGTTGCATTACTGCAACATGTTTTATGTTTCTTTTGGCGAGGCTTTACCTATGATAAGGTTGGCCTCGCACTTATATTATCTATCCTAGAGACTTCAAAGGAGATAGTGGGCTCGAGATATTCGATGCCAATATATGTATAGACTATTTCAGTATAATTCCGTATGTATTGGGACTTACCGTTGAGCGAAAAGATTTGACTCAATATTATGTTTAACACTCTGGACTTAGTGATAAGAAGAGTGCATTATAATGTTTATCCTTTAGAGATGTTGGAGTTAATAGTTATACCCCTATTATTAGGGAAGGGAATTTTGAAAATTCCGATCGTATGCATCCGAGGTTTATAGAATGTAATTACCATCAACCAATACGGGACGATAGTGAAATTGGTGAAACGTTCTTTGTTAAGCATAATTACGGAAAAAATTGTAACTTTTCTTTCAAGGGACGGAATAAAGGGGTATATACTATGGACGGAGGACCTAACGGATTTCGATAATTGACAATGCTAGGTAGTCGTGTATCGGGGGGTTCCTTGTTTGGATTTCGCTTTGCGAGACATCCCACGCATGAAACTTGGTGTAAGGTTGGAAATAGGGAGACGTTTGGTCACTATTCCATGAGTTCGGTACCCTGGTCGAAATGGGATCAAGTAATTATGTATGTAAGTTGGGAGTTGAATTTTGTTTTAAGGTCATTGGAGCCGGATTTTTGTGGTAGGAAAGCATTGAAAGTTACCCCCACAAGTTGAGGGGTGGAACTATGATAAGGAGAATTTAAGAATTTTGATTTCTAGGGTGATTGAGAGTACCCAAATGTCATAACCGCGTACAGAACACAAGGTGAATAAAGAGTTGGAATGATTTTTAGAATGGATTGTCTGGAAAGAACTTTATATTATACAAAAGAGATAACCTGTAATCATTTTGATGAATAGAGCGTTAGTGAATTATTTTGGTTGTTGTACAAATTTAAGAAATTTTTGTACTTATATGAGGAAGGTTGAGAATTATTATTCCTCTCTTATTGTCATGGAAATTGAATGCCCTATTCCTTCTATTCCGCTGAATTTAGTTAGTCCTACATAAGAGTAGCCGCCGTTCGCTCTCCCAGGGCGGACGGGGTGTTGGAAAAATGTGGGCATCTGGGTTAGATGTAGTCAAAATAGTCCGAGTCGAAGGGACGTCGTAATAGACGTGTAAAATAAATGTTTGTGGGACTAGTATAACGAAGTGGAAGTGATAGAGTGGATTAAATGTCACATGAGGGGCGATAATCCATACATAAGTGTGAAATTAAAATAGCACGCCCTAACTTGATTGGAAGGCTGTGGGAAGCCATTCAAGGATTGGTATTCCTTGAATAGAGTAGAATTTAATTGTTATGAAGCATACCCGGAGCGGAATTATTATTTGTCAAGAGTGAGAGCGACTTGCGCCTACAAAGAGTAATGATGTTAGTATAGTATAAGAGATCCAGAAGTGCGCTTCGTGGAGAGAAGAGCACGGGTCGAAACTTTCGGCATATTACGTGTCACTTATTGTGAGACATTTGAAGGGAAGAATCGATGTTTAGGGAGACGTAGTGAGTAGTCTCTACATGCACCGCCCATAGGTAAAGTTTGGTTGAAAGAGGAGAATCAACAAAAAAAATTGTGTTTATCGAAAATTCCTGAACTTGGAAGAGGTCGGTAAAGCCGATTTATTTCTTGAATGAGTTGCCATCCTCAAAACAAGATCAAGGGTTTATCCCGAACATGTGAATTAAGTCGCCGAGAGGGAAGTGATTGATATTCCTTTGGACTGGCTTACAATATTAACTAGTATGCCCCAGACTTCCTTTGAAAGGAAGGATCGCGCCAGTGCATAGTCCGGCAAGGTATAAATTTCTGAATCAGGATGAGATTTGGTTAATCCCACATTTGATATGGGATTTCAGGAACCATCGGAGAAAAGAATTTCGTTTTGAGTAGGATGTATCACCCTTAGCCAAAGAATGGGCGCACGGTGATTAAAGATTTGTGGAGCCACGTGAAGGAGATTTTGGAATCTTGATACGATGATTTCAAGAATGCTCTGTAGAAGCACTCGTACCTGTTTGTCGCGTACAAGGTACTTATTAAGGTTTTGTTATGGAAGAACCTCGACTATTCTCCTTCCGTATGTTTATAGGAGAATAGGTAATCAAAATTTTTGGATCGGTCGAGAAAACATCCGATAAATGTGGTAGAATTCCACGACTGTTTTAGGCGAGCAAGAGTGATCAAATGTTCGTAATATTTTCTCAGAATGGGAGTTTTGTATATGAATAAATACGAGTATTTGTCATGTAGTGAGGTGCGACCTCCTAATGTTAGTGATATAACGAAATTTATAACGTATAGGCGTGACCTATGCGAATGTTTTCGGTTGGGAGCACAAGGTGAAGTGTCCCCAAAGAGAATGTAAAACAATGCTGGTGGGAAGAAAGGGCTATAGCAATTGAGCGCCGTAATGTGTAGTTAGTTGTGTACGGAAAAGGATATCCAGAATTGTGCAAACGGATAGGCCTTATTTTCTGAATTTCGGGACGAAATTCAGTTATTAGGGGGGAAGTATGTAATACCCCGTATTTTTATAGCTTTTAAATTATGGGATTTATTAAATCTAATTGAGATAAATTAATTTAATTTTAATCCGAAATGTTGATTTAAATATTTACTAGCATGACGAGAGTTAGTAATTATTAAAAATTTGTTATTTGTGGCATATTACTGGATGAGTATAGTAATATATGAGATTTATTGGAAATTTAAGTCGGGGCGCACCTGTGTCGTGTCGGGACTAAATGTGAATTAATAAAAGTGAATATTTTACAAGTTGTTCGGATGGTTGTTTTGAGTGCGCCAACGCGTCCGGAAGGGTCGAGATAGTCAGAAAAGTATACCCGGGAGTTTAGTTTGGGTCTCGGGACGTTTTTAGGCCTAATTAGTAACCCGGAAGGGCATTTTGGTCATTTTACATTTTTGGGTAATTAAACCCACGAAAATTAGAGGAGTTATATCAGATACCTAGGTTACCTTCTAGGGTTAGAAACTCTAAACACAAGTGACGGCCATAGGAGAGGAAGGAGAGAGATCTCAAGGCAAATTCAAGGCCCGAAACTCAACCTTTTGCACCGCCGCCACCGCCAACGCGTAGATCGCGAGACGAGGAACAGAACCATACCGAATTCGACGCCAAATCAGAACGTCAAAAATCAAAGGCAAGTGTTTATCTTGCTATTTTCGTTGGTGCATCTTTCATATTAGTTTAGGAGTAATTAAGACGAGTTTTAATGGAGGAAAACCCGATTTATGATAGGAAAATCCATGTAGTATTGGTCTAATTGAAAATTCTGGAAAACCCTTCCATGTAGAGGAATTTAAACCACGAAATTATGATGTGTATAAGAAGAGAATTCTGGAAATAATTGTTAGAACCATGTTTAAGAGAATTTTAGGGTTCTTGAGATTTTGTCTGAAATTGGGGCTGTAAATCCATGATTAAATGACAGAAATCCACATGCTTTATGTTGAAAATACCTATTATGATGATATAGGGTTAGTAGTATCAATTTTGGGTCGATTGGGATTAGAAAAGATGGAATTTGTTGATGTTGGTAGAGGAAACCCGTAACTGCAATTCTGCAGTTTTTGCAGACCTGTTTGATCGATCGATCGAGCACAGAGCTTCGATCGATCGAAGGTTCGATTGATCGAGCCCCAGACCTCGATCGATCGACCCCTCCTGGCAAACTCCTATTTCCCATATTAAATGAGTTAAATTCAATTTATTGTGAGAAAATTCTTGGGCATCCTTAATGAAATGTGAATAGATTTTGTGACCGTCGATGTCGGGCAAGGATTGTATTTTGGGATAACTACATAAGGGTCAGTAAATTTATAATTTAAAGAGAGAGAGACACGTAAGAGAGTTACTTTGGGACAAATGTGTATACCTACTGAATTTTATACTTGGGAGGATAGAATCCATGAGCGTTATGTAGTAAGTGGAGAAGTTCCTCAAAGTAAAATAAGATGTGAATGGTTATACGTGATAACTAAATAATGAGAAATAAATGCGAATGGCGTAATTATGGGAATTCAGAATTTACCCGTTATTGATATGGTAATATGAGTATAGTTATATGATTGTGTATGCATATACTATCTATGTGTGAAAATCATGCTCACGCTACTTGCTATCCCTGAGGTTTCCGTGCTGGGACAGTCTTATCTCGATGGGACCTTTATGGGGGATATTGACTTGTACCCTAGAACATAGATATCCTTGGTACAGGCTATCAGAATGAAAGTTCAGACGGTCCTAAGATATGCGGGTATGTGCTTTCCTCTTACAGACTTAGAATCTATGCTTCGCCTCATTTTGTTTGTGTATAGGTATCCTTGGTACAGGCTATCGCAGTGATAGTTCAGACGGTCCTAAGGGACTTGGAACCTATAGTTTGTATATGTGTTAATACAATTCGAGAGTGATTCCGAATTTGTATTCCCCTTAATATGAGTGATATGGGGTTTGGATAGTAGAGTATGCCCGCACCATAGTTTTATTTGGGGTGCTGTTATGGTTTATATATATTTTACGAGTGGTTAATATATATATGAAATTCTGAAATCTGGAACTATCTTCTGTGATGTGATATGTAGGACGTAGTTGATAACTTAAATTATAAATACTTGTGTTGAGAAAGTATAATATGACACTTGAAAACTTTATTGATTTATAAGGTTAAAATGAGAACTTTGGTTACTAATTGAATAGTATCTTCAAACAATTAAATCGTTAATTTCGAATCTTATGAGTAATATAAGATAAATTAATCCATTGGGAAAGGATACCATGTTATATGATGAGATAGACCATTGGCAAGGTTAGTGTGATAGGTGTGCACATTAGAAGAGCGGTGAGAATTTCTCAAGAGAGGGTCGCACTAATATGTTGTTGCATCGGCCTGTATCAATTTAAATACTTGCTGAACTTATTTTAAATCAAACACACCATCGGGCTCTGACCCGTTTCTTTTTCTCTTTCTCTCTCTTGCTTAGGATCTTTTAGAAGGAATGCGCTGCAGCTTAGGTGGGAGTTGCAGGTCTTTTGATTAGACGACTTCGTTCATTCGGATCCATTCTTAGTACTTTCATCTAGTTGAGCATGTGTAGCTCTTTCCATTATTTCGTTGTTATTGGAAATTTGTATTTCAGTTATTTCCAGTATTATTACTATGGGATTTATTCAGTTTGGATGTGTGACTTTAGATTTCATATGTTGACATTCGATTGATGAATGTATTAAATTAATTGGATTATGTTGCAGAATTTAATGTGGTGTGATTCTTACTTATTGAATGTTGTTAATAAAATAAATGATTTTTCTTTATATAAAATTTGGAAAGTATGAATGAAAATGGTTTTGACACTTAGATTAATTATTTAGGGTATTTAAATTGGAAAAGTATTTTTACGACAGTGATGCTAAGAATGAACCAACTATTCACCTTGATTTTAATTTAATAAAGGAGTGATCGCCCGGTATTTAATTAGGCGGGGTGTCACACATCATGCTAATCTTATGAAAGATCTCTAATCTTCATTTGAGACTTGTGAGAAACTTGAAGCCCGTGTATCCGAACTCGAGAGTGATTGTTAGGGAGGTCAAGGTCCCTTTAGAGGTCACATCTAGGGAGGTTGGAAAGATTCTCCCCGATCCCTTGTTAGATAATGTTGAGAGGAAAGGAATAATTTATGGTGGTGAATCCACTTCCCATTCCACACCCGAGTTAGTTCTCGAGTTTGTGTTGGATCCTCATGGCCCTCGACCTAACCCACCTAAGAGAGCTCATCCTAGAAGTTTTGAGAAAGGTGCACCCAAGACCATTGATGTTTGTTCCCATTGCAAGAAAAGAGTCAACCTTAAAGAGAATTATTTTAAGCTAGGGAGAGTGTATTATAGGTATGTTCCCTAGTATCCTCGCATATGGGTTCCCTCATGCTCTTCCACACATGTTAATTTGTATGGTCCCACACATTACTTGAGATATTTTGAGAGTTTTCAGGAGCATGTAGAGTATTTAGTTAGGAAATCAAAAAAAATTAATGGTGGAATTTCTTTGGATGTTATCTATTTTTGAGGACTCCGCTGGGGCCTAATGATTGAGGTTACGACTTGTTATTAGAATAGGTTAATTTTTGATGTCTGAGTCACCCATTCATTCCGTATCCACATGACTGTCTTGTAGAGTTTTGAGATGTGACATTATTTCATATATGTTCTTAATAATGGGTGGAGTCAATAAGTTGTTATTGAATGATAACCTTCTATATGTTTGACTCCTTGTCTCCTTAAATTAACACTAGCACAAGACTATTTGAGTATTTCACTTTCTTGTCAAATTTCGATCATAGTGTTTTCATATAAATTTTTCTCTAAGAAGAACTAAATGAAAACAAAATTTGTCCATGTAAGAACCATTGCCCGGATTTAAACAATTTTTTTGAAAAAAATTATTAAATATTAAGTAATGGAAATGGGCTATGAAAGACAAAAGCCTTTGTGTTAAAAGTCGCCATTTGCAATGAAAAGAGCCTAAAAATATTGGAGGCACATAAAAATAGAAGTGTGAGGTGAATTTGTCTTAACATTGATGCCTCGCTACAAATGATCATTAATTTCTTCAAAATAATTGAGAGTATTTTGCTATATGTTAGATTTTGAGGGAATTAAGTTGAAGATCAATTGGTTTCCACATTCTATATAAATCTCGAAAAACGTTTCATAATCATTGGTGAGAAAATCACTTATGATTTGATTTGTTTATTAGGTTAATTCAATTTCACATGATTTCACAATCTTTTACACCTAAGGTAGACTTTGAAATCAGTTGTTAGGGGTATCTCAATCCTTCGTGAACTTGTGTTATGGTTGTCTACGTTGATTAACCTATGGAATATGTTCACACCCCTACATATCTCTTCCATGATTCGGGTATTTTTATGTTAATTTATAGTGTGCTATTTTTGTACAATTTTATACTGGAAATTTTTGAAAGTTTTCAAAAATAGTTTGTGAAGCATTTGAGATTATCATTACATATTCTTTATTTTTATATCTTTGTGATGATACCTTACTTCGTATATGTGATTCTTTATACTTAATACTTATTTTTCACTCTTTTGTCAATTTCAGACAAAAAGGGGGAGAACAAATTAAAGATGGGTTTGATTTTGGGGGAGATTCAGTTTTTATTTTCTATTTTCAAACTGTATGCATCACGGGTATTTTTCTTTTTTTCATGTGTGCCCGTATCGAAGAACATATTGCACCGCATGAAAACAAAATACCTAAGGGAAGATCAAATAGAACAAGTGGAGATTGAAGACAAAGTTTATCTATGACATTTTGTAGTATCATTTTTCCAATATTGTTCATAGTATAAGGCTTTTTATATTTTAGGCTAGTTTGGTGTACCCCATTACAAATCATCACGCACCAGCACAAAGAACCTAACTCGAGAATCTCCAAGTTTTAAGACTTCCCGATATCGCATAAATGTATAAAACAATTTAGAGTTTATATTAGTTTACATAATTTATTTTTAGGATGTTTATTTTTACCAAAAATGAACAGACCTTTTTAATTTTAAAAGGTAAATATTCTTAATTTAAACCTCGTTCAAACAAGATGGAAATCTCGTTCTAATGAGATTATGATTTCGTTAGAAGGGTTGTTCATAGTTTTATCTAACATGCTTCAATCGAAAGTGTACAATTTTGAATCGTCAAAAGGTCGTTTGAAGTTGGTTGAAACGATATTTGTGTGTCGTTGAAATGAGATTTCATTTTGTTTGAATGGCATATCTTTTTCATTTGAACGAGACTGGAATGTTGTTCAAATGAGTCTGTCACCTCGAAATTTGTGAACATCCTATAAATTCCTAATCCATGTTAAATTTTTCTAAGACTTTTGCTAAATTCGTTTCAACATATATTTTCCATAAGTTCTTCATTGTTTTGTATTCCAAAAAACTTTTTAATTCATAACATACATCCTTAAATCGTTCTTGTGAATTTGTTTAAACCCTAGAAAGTTTTGGTATCTTGCATACACCTTTGTGGACAAGGCATATCTCTTACTACTATAAAATGCAAAACAAGGCATTAAGACTCCTCTCCAACTAGCATGTCCACATAAGCAACTCTAATAAATGCAAAACAATGCATTAGATAACCTATCCACGTGGACAGTCAAATGCTCTACACAAATTTGATCCTAAAATACATCTCCCTCATTCTTTGTTTCCTGTGTCTCTCTCTCTCTTAATTTAGATACACCCACATCAGTCCGTTCACTTCACTCGAATTGAGGTTCACTCAAATTCATCCCCCATCTCCCATCCGTCATTCTCTACAATGGAAGTTGTACAGTTCTTCCCATCTCATATATCATTGGAGATGCGACTGGTATAATGGCTCCTCATCAGCAACAAGATTTTGTTTTGCAAGAGGAGTTTTCAGAAACGAATTATTCCCGGCCCCCAACAAAGTTATCATTTATGTCCAGTCCCCTAGAGGAATATCATTTGCTGCTTTTCAAAGATATATAGTTAAAATGTATTATAGAATAAAAAGATAAAGGTTGCTAAGTCAACAGTTTGAATGTACGCTTTAGATGAATGACAAGTCAATTTATTAACTCTTGCATAGCGAGTGATTATGTTATTCATATGGACTACTTGTACAAGGTTAATTACATTTTAAGTGGTTAAAACACCACATCAGAAATAAAAAATTTAAATTCCAATTATAATAGTATGCATCGTACGTAATAAAGAAGAAATAGTTTGATAAAATTCATTGTATTGTTGGATATTCTATGTTGCAGTGATTTTTTATGGAGCATACTGTTTCTGGCTCTGGACCGTCATTCTGAATATGGTATTTTCCATTCCCCTTAAATTATATTTATTGTTATATTTATAAGAAAGGAAACAACTTTCATAATATACATTGTCATAATTAACATCAGTTAAACTGTGTAAGATAATGTAGATTTAGAATTTGAATCGGTTTATGGTTATGTATTCTGCTTAGGGCGTTTAAATTGTCTTAAATTGCCTAAATGGCAAAACCCTCATTTTTTTATATCTTCCAATTAGTTACAAATGCCTGTGTTCAAGTACATCTTCAACTGCATGTTCTTATTTAAACATGATATTTAAACATGATATTTTTATTATATATTTTGTTTGTATTTATGATTTGTTTGAAATGACACAATGAGGTTTCGCCCTCTGGCCCTAGGGATACTACGATGTGTCCATATACTGGCGAGTCACCACCATCAATGGACTGAACATCAAATACCCAAATCTCCCCATGTTTAACGGTCATTACATAATGCACCTTCGTCTGATAATTCTACTCTTTATCATTGTTTCGCTCGATTGTTGTCGTAACACTCTTAGAGTAGTTCTTCCAATCTACTTAGTACACTATATACTGCAGAAGTGTTTATTGATTGTTAATATGTTTGTGTTTTTTTAGTTATTTAAATAATTCAATGATAGTTCAGTGTTATTGGGAATTATGTATTAAAAAAATATCAGGTAATTCTTTTTATTTCACTCATGAAATGTTAATTTCATCTTCTCTATCAATTTTTCAATTCTCCCAATTTTTACATCTTAAATGTCAATTTTTGGTAGTGGCTTCAATTAGTTGTGTAAAATATATATTGATTGGGAACATCCTAAGAGTATATTACCAAGAAACCCATCCAATACTTTTTATGTTACAATGAATAAAGCTTTGGTTTTCTCCAGCAAACTAAAAAAGCAATGATTTTATCTTCTTATGTGAAAATATAAGTCAAATTGATAGAGAAACAATGATATAAAACGATGTCTCTATGTCTGTTTATGTATATATATATATATATATATATATATATATATGTATATCATGATATTATTTAACCAATTAAACATAATTGTTATTTTCATTCAAATTAGATGGATCCTGCATACCAATCTCGCATTGCTAGATTCCATCGTAGGTTGATAATGTTTCGTAAGCGATCAAGCAACGCACGTCGTACGTCAACCCCAAGTATTACTCTAAGTAATATGCCGTATAATCGTCATCCCTTGATGCAAGACATGTCTTCCATTCAGCATCTTAGTTTTAATGCTAACAATGTAAGGAATCAAGGCATTGCTATCCCAAAGAAGCGAAAGACAATTACGTCTCGAACAAAAGTGCTAGAAAATGGAGATGTCATGACAACAACGTTTGCTGATGACTCATCAAATGTGATTAACCATCCCAGTAACTATTGTGGATATACCATTAACTATGTAAATCATGCTTTGGAATCATTCCATGCTGTAACTAGATCAGGTAAGTCATTTATTAACTGTACATAATAGTAACATGTATATATATTAGAAAGAAATATATATTTTTTTATAATATAATTAATGCCAATTATATGTAATGTAGGAAATATAGGGGATACAATGACAACCGAGCATACGACTCGAATTAAGGATCATTTGAATAGCATTTTCAAAAGTAAGTATGATATTAGTAAGCGTTGATTGAAAAAAGTCATAAAAATTTTTGTATTTACTTCTATTATGGTTTAACAAATTCAAAATCTAACGAATTTATAGGAGAGTTTAAAGAAGCATGGGATTTTGGCGGTCCAAGAGCTGTTTGTGACAATTGTAGTGCAATTCTATGGTATGAGGAGAGAATTGATAAGAATCGTACTCCTGCGTGTCCTAAATTCTCATTGTGTTGCCAAGAAGGAAAGATCATCTTACCCATTATAAAAGAACCACCACATATTTTGAGCGATCTACTGAATTCTGAAAATGATGGAGGTTCATCTAAATTCAAAGACAACATTAGAGCATACAATTCCATGTTTGCATTTACCTCTACTGGCGCTAAAGTTGATAATCAAATAAATAATGGATTCAGACCCTATGTCTATCGCATTAGTGGAGAAAACCATCATTGGCTTGGTTCTTTGGTTCCAGTTGAAGGTCAATGCCCAAAATTTGTGCAACTTTATATTTATGACACGGAGAATGAATTGAGGAATATAATGAAATATTTAGGAGGAGATAGACCGAAATCAAAGTTGGATGTAGAAGTTATTTCAAAATTAGTTTTGATGCTTGATGAGCACAATCAAGTTGCAAATTTTTTTCGAATGGCACGTGAGCGTTTTGAGAATTCAAATGTCATGCCTGTGAGAATAAGGTTGATTAAAAATCGTTCTAAAGACCCATCTGTTTACAATTTGCCTACTGCTTCCGAAATAGCAGCACTCATTTTTGGTGATTATACTGAGGAGAATTTTATGAGAGATATTATTGTTAACAATAAGTCAAATGGATTGCAAAGAATTAGCGATATTCATCCATCCTTTATGGCTATGCAATACCCATTTTTATTCCCATATGGTGAAGATGGCTACCAATTGGGTATAACTTATAGAAGAAATAATGGAAACGTAAGACTAAACGAAATTGCTTGACTATGAGAGAATATTACGGATACCGTATGCATAAAAGAATTAATAAATCTCCCTCCATTTTATGGTCCGAAAGACTTTTTCAACAATATGTTGTCGATGCATATACATGCATTGAACATGAAAGGTTGAGGTGGATTAGAAACAACCAATCGCAATTAAGGGCTGAGCTATATAAAGGATTGAAAGATGTTGTTCTTGAAAGAGATTCAACGCCTTCGTCTGTAGGAAAACGTATTGTCCTTCCATCAAGTTTCACTGGGGTTCCATGTTATATGGTTCAAAATTTCGAAGACGCAGTGGCTATTTGTAGATTCTTTGGAAATCCAGATTTGTTTATCACCTTCACGGGTAATCCTAAATGGCCCGAAATCACAAAGTTTCTTGATATGATTCCTGGACAGAAGCCTGAGGATAGGCCAGATATTATCACAAGAGTTTTTAAAATCAAACTTGATGCTCTAATGAAGGATTTAGTTAAAGGAAAAAACTTTGGGAAAGTAATGGAAGGTACGTATCTCATATTTAATAATTAATGATTGTAAATTAGAAATCGTATTATTTGATTTTCTAACCTTTTATAATATGTCAATAGCTATAAAAACGTTTATATTTTATGACAGCTATCTACACAATTGAATTTCAAAAAAGGGGATTGCCACACGCCCACATACTTCTATTTCTACATGCAGATGGAAAACAACTAACATCAGCTGATATTGATAACATTATTTCATTTGAGTTACCTGATTGTATTAGCGACCCAGTTGGCTACGCATCTATTTCCCAATTCATGATGCATGGACCCTGGGGCCACGAAAATCCCCATTCCCCTTGTATGGCAGACCGATGTTGCTCCAAAAAATTCCCCAAAAAATTCACATCCATGACCAAATTTGATGATAATGGATTCCCAATTTATAGACGGATAGATGACGGGAGATTTGTAAAAAAGATGGGAATCAAAATTGACAACAGATTTGTTGTTCCACGCAATATTAACTTAGTCGTCAAATACCAAGCTCACATAAATGTGGAATGTTGTAATTAATCAAGGGCAATTAAGTATCTTTTCAAGTACATAAATAAAGGACCAGACAGAACCACAATGGAGGTCACGCAATCAATTGTCTGTAACGATCATGATTGCAACAAAGAAATCTTAGACGTTGATGAAATTAAAGCATTACTCGATTGTCGTTACTTATCTTCATGTGAAGCTTGTTGGGGAATTAATCAGTTTCATGTACAATATAAAAGCAACGGTGTTAAGCGATTGACTTTCCATCTGCCGGATGAGCAAGTTGTCACTTTTAAAGATTCGAACAATCTGAATACTGTGATTGATAGGATAGATGTTGAGAAGACTATGTTTACACAATGGATGGCCACAAATTGCATCCAAGAGGATGCAAGGGAGTTAACCTATGCTGAATTTACTTCAAAATGGGTTTGGGACTCAACGGCAAAGGAATGGTTTAGAAGGAAAAATTTAGGCACATGCTTAGGTCGTATAGTATATCCTCATCCAGCATCTGGTGAGAGATTTTACCTTCGTATGCTCCTAAATGTTGTCCGCGGAGCAAGAAATTACGATGAGGTGAAGATGGTTAATGGAATTTTTTATCCAACATGCAAAGAAGCATGTTACGCTCTTGGCATGTTAGAAGAAGACAAAGAATGTCACAACGCTCTAGATCAGGCTTCACAATGGGCTACGTGTAATCAATTGCGTGAGTTATTTGCTGTAATGCTTCTTTTTTGCGAAGTTGCTGATCCAAAAAGACTTTGGGACGACAACTGGGAGATTTTATCGGAATATTTGCTTCATCGCCAAAGAAAAATCTTATGCCTACCTGATCTTATTCTTAGTGAAAATCAATTGAAGAATTATGCCCTCCATGAAATTGATAATATTTTAAACAAAAATTGGAAAACCCAAAAATATTTCTTGCCGATACCACTTCCCGATGCTACAATGATTCAAGAAAAGGATAATAGGCTTTTAAGAGAGGAACTTTCTTACGATGCAGATTCTTTGGCCCGACAACATACAAACATGTTGAACTTATTGAATGATGAACAACTAGATGCCTATAATCATGTTATACGATCCGTCGAAGAAAACAAATGAGGCTTTTACTTCGTAAATGGGGCAGGTGGCACGGGTAAAACATTTTTGTACAAAACAATTCTTGCACGCTTGCGTTCAGAGGGAAAAGTTATTCTCGCAGTTGCATCTTCAGGAATGGCATCATTGTTTCTACCCGGTGGAAGAACTGCTCATTCAAGATTTAAGATTCCCATTGATCTTCAGGCTGATTCAACATGCGATATTCATCAACGGACTCATCTTCCAGAGCTCATTAGGAAAACAAACCTAAATATTTGGGATGAGGAACCCATGAACCACCGTCATTGTTTTGAAGCTGTTGACAGAACATTAAGAGACATAATGCGATTCAGTGATGAAAAATCTTTTGAAAAGCCTTTTGGTGGAATTACAATTCTTTTAGGTGGTGATTTTCGTCAAACCTTACCTGTTGTTCATAAGGGAAGCAAAGAAGAAATTGTAAATGCATCAATTAACAAATCAAAGTTGTGGAGTTTGTTCCATATATTCAACCTATCGAAGAACATGTGGATACAAGATTCAACTTCATTTAGAGATTGGGTCCTGGCACTAGGTGACGGGAAACTATAGACAGAATCATTTCAACACGACGAATTTCCATCGTGGGTAGAAATCCCAAATTCAAACCATATACCCCATTTCGATAACCCAATTACTGATATTGTTTCAAGTGCATACCCCGGTTTAGTGAGGAGATACAATGATCCAAATTACATTAAGGGTCGAGCTATTCTAACTCCAACAAACCATATGGTTGACACCATCAATGCGTACGTACTAAATTTCATTCTCGGAGATGCGATAACTTATTTCAGCTCAGACTCAATATCTAAGGCTGCTGGGGACATTCATGACCAAGATGTGCTTTTTCCTGTTGAATTTTTAAATAGCTTAAACTTTGTTGGACTACCGAGCCATAACTTGGAGCTAAAGATAGGTTCACCTATTATGATAATGAGAAACATAAATCAAAGTGCCGGCCATTGCAATGGGATAAGATTGATCATTACACAATTATCTCCATTGGTCATGGAGGCTATAATTATCACAGGATCTAATATAGGCGCAAAAGTATGCATTCCACGAATAATTATGTCTACAACAGACTCCAAATGGCCATTTATTTTGAGAAGACGCCAATTTCCAATTCGTTTAGCTTTTTCTATGACAATCAACAAAAACCAAGGAAAAACTCTCGATCAAGTCTCAATATACTTACCGAAGCCTGTTTTCAGTCACGGTCAACTCTATGTCGCTATATCTAGAGTTACTTCAAGCAGCGGCCTAGAATTATACATAAATAATGATTCTCAAATTGATAGACATTTCACAAAAAATGTTGTGTACGATGAGGTTCTATCATCTCTATCTATAGGTATATTTGCGTAATTCACAAAAGTTTTAATGTAGTTAATCCTTTTACTTATGATATAACTCCCTTTATTCATTTAACCAATATGTATTTTCTCAGAAAACACTTCAGGACCATGAAAGAAGTGACAAGACTTGACCATCTTTCACTAGGCAAGGACGATTGGACCATCTTTGTACGTGTCGTTCGGAAATGGGAATCCAAGACTCGAACTGGCGATAACCCAAAAATATCTGATGACTTTCTCTTAGTTGATGACCAGGTACATCATTTAGAGATTCAAGTTTTTATTATTGTTCTCTCACACAAAATATCGTAATTTTAATAAATATTTATCATTTATTTATATAATTTTTTTTAATTGCACAGGGTGATTCAATACATGCAGTATTGCGCAAATACTTATTTGCCAGATTCGTCAATTCACTAGACGTTGGAAAAGTCTACACAATAACCAATTTCAGAGTCATGGATACTAAGAACAACTATAGGGTCTCATCACACAATCTAATGATTGAATTTAGTCCATCTTCAAAAAATTTACATTCTGAAGCTGACATTTTCATTCTTCCAAAATATCACTTCCAATTTCTGGAATTTGATGAATTGAGATCTAAATTGAGCAATGACATATATCTCACAGGTATTTTATATTCATTACTCATTATACAATTAACAACAATCGTTTAATTCTCTTATATATATCTGTTCACTCTTTATATCATTAGATGTGTTCGTCCTTTTGACTTTTATATCACCTGTTGAGGATCAACCGGTTAGGGGATCCATAGTAAAGAAAAGGGTTTTGAAGCTTCAAAATCAAAGGTCATTCCTTCATACTTTCCCATTATTAACTTCGTTCATTTCCAATATATACTATTCATTACCACTTAACCACATACCCTATTACACAGTGGGGAAAGGATTTCCGTCACTCTGTGGGCCGAAGAAACGGCACTAATAACTAAAGAGATATGCCAGAATTACACTGATCATTTGATTGTGGCCGTTACATCCACTACGGTCAAACAATTTAGAAGTAAGTAAAATTTATATTTAATAATATCATATTTTTATATATTCACAACTTCAAACAATACAATTTAATATTCATACAACTTTTATTCCATAGGTGATTACTCATTGTCAACAACCAATGCATTCAAAGTCTATATAAATCCTGATGTTCAATGCATTCAAGACTTTATGACAAAGTAAGACTTTATTAACAATAATATATGTATTTTACCACTCTTGTTAGTAGAAACTGCATTGGCGTTCCATTGATGGAAAATTTGAACGGATGAATTCATTATCGTTGTTTTCAAATGCACCAAGATGCATACATATTCATTTCATTGTGTTCAAATGCCCAGAGGCCTATATGTATTGATTTTTCTCAAACATAACATCTGTGAATGTTGATTGCATCTACTCTCCAACTGATTTTAAGTGTTGAGCAAACAAAAAACAAGAAGAACATGAGAGAAAACTTCAAAAAACTGTTCGAATAGAAGGATCACATTGGATTGACCGAGAGGTCCCAGCTGCCACTACATATGCTTGCAGTAAGGACATGTTTTCAAACAAAATCACCTGCACTAGGCTCCCACAAAACCCAAAATTCAACTCTGCTTCCTCTACCAATATTGTACCTCCAAATATGGGGAGGAACTTTTCAATCATTTAGGGAACCTCAAACTTACAGTTAGGCTAACCATCCTTACACACAGACTCCACAACAATGTTTTAAGGTTGTACCAAATAGTCTCAAATGGTTATCCTAAGAAAATGGGACCTATAGGAGTGATGTTAACTGATATTGCTACTTGAGATTAATCACTGATAAGAAGCAGCTCATATGAAGTGTAATATATTTCCGATGCTGATCTTATGCAGTGTGATATAATTGATCTTGATGTTTGAAATTTATCATTTTTTTAAATGGTTTTTTGTGATCTCAACACGCTTCCAATGATGGGATTAGAACATACCACATACTTCAACTCTTAGGTTGTTATTCTATATATAGTTTATATATACGTATATATACACATATATCATAAAAGTTAGACATATACAAAACTATTGACGAATTGGTTACACGAAACATACACAACAACAAACTGCTCGAACACCTTCACTTCTACGTGCTTCCATTACCATCATCATAACCACCATCTTCATGAGTTGTACGGTCCTAATACTGCTGATACTCTGGCACAAGATCATTCATATTACTCTCCGCTTTACTGAATTCCATTTCATTCATTCCATCTCCAGTGTACCAATGCAAAAAATCCTTCCTCCTAAACATGTCTCTAAATTGTTCGCTCACCCTGTTAAACATCTCCTGGATAGAAATCGAATTTCCAATGAAAGTGGAAGCCATTCAGATTCCTCTAGGAGGGATATCACAAACACTAGATTTGACATTATTTGGAATCCATTCAACGAAATACGATGAATTTTTGCTCTGTACATTTATGATCCGTTCATCGACTTCTTTGGAGCTCATTTTGCCTCTAAACAATGCTGAAGCGATAAGGTATCGTCTGTGATGTGGATCGGAAGTACACATCATATTCTTGGAGTCCCACATTTATTGTGTGGGTTCAGGGACTGTTAGTGCACAATACTATTGTGATCCCAGAGATGTGAGGGGCTTCATTGAAATTTTTATACCACCCAAGTAAATAATCCAGTCCTTGGATAAGTCTCAAAAAGTAGCTAACTAGGATTTGAATGGTGGAGTAACTAAATTATGATTGAAGTGTATATGAAGTATTGGGAATGGTGACAATTGTAATATGAACACGCGGCTTAATATAATTGGGAATTGTATTTCCCTTATTTTGGACGTTAATGTAGTTGAATTGTTTAATCATGGTATCTACGTCCAATTGAAAGTTGAGTGGGGGCTATACCTCATAAGTCATGCATACATATATATCTGTATAGTGTACAGATTGGTCATACCCTTATTTTTAAAGTCCTGCATACAGTGCATGTGTCTACTTCAGTTTTGCAGGACTTAAATACAGATTGGTCATGCACATATATTTTTTAAATTTGGAGTACAACTAAATTTTTTGACTGATATATATTAATAACATACAAAAATTTCATGTGTCGGCTTCATTTCTGCATATAAATTTTGAATTAAACAAATGTGAAATAAGCTTTTGTTTGGGATTTGATTATTGTGATTGGGATTTGATTTGATTACTTTATACTTTTTATGATTGAGTAGACGAAAAATTATTTTTCCTAGGAAGTTTTTGTAGCTGGAAACAATATTTGAAAAATGTTATTGTTTGGGATTTGATTTATGGGTTCATTGAGGTAAAGACGATTCGATCCTATGTATACAGAGAAAGATGTGGTAGGTCAAGTGTTTGACAGAGAAGTATATATGAGCGGGGTAGAGGTTAAGTGGGGGCTATACCAATGGAGAAACAGATAAATAGAAGTTTAATGATTAGAAACAAGAAGAAAATGAGGGTGAGGAAGATAATGAATAATTGGATAATCATAAGTCCTTCATACATATATATCTGTATACAGTACAGAATGGTCATACACACATTTTTTATGTCCTGCATACAATTTACCAAATAACTTCAATCGATATTTTTAAGTGAAAGACCAATCATTTTGTTAAAGTTTCATATCCAAATAAGTTATGTGCATAGAAGTTAAAATGTTTTTGGAATGCAGTTAAATATTGGAAAAATATTTAATATATTTCACACAATAGAATATGCATAATAATAAACTTACTGATATAACAGTGGAATAGTTTTGGAGAATAGAAGAATAGATGCAAGAAGGAGTTTTGTATTATATTGAATAATAAACGTGAGATTTACAACTGACTTTTATAACTATTGTTAAAACAAAATAATTTCACAAAGCCACTAGGTTTTAGTATTTGGAATGTTCCAATTGACGACAGATGCACATCTTCATAACTGCTTCAATGTGTGGAGGTGAGGTAGGATTATCATCCGAGATTGTTGGAGAGGGAACCGTGTGTAGTTGGGTTGGGTTTGACTTGGTTAATACATAGAAAGTCATTAATTTCATATTGAAACACAAATTGGACGAATATTTATTGCTATTCAAACACTGATAAACACATGTAACTTCAGCATTCTCTGCTTGATTAATGTAGTCGTGCTTTTGCGTATTAAAGTAAGTTAAGTTCATTCTCTAAATTAATTACTAATGATATATATATATATATATATATATATATATATATATATATATATATATATATATATATATATATTAGCCTAATACCTCATTGACCATCTTACATTATAAGGCCTGCTTACATACTACGAATGTGATTTTTATCTTCAATTTAAAACAAATAACCAAACCATGCTCAGATTATTTTTTAATACAAGAGTATAACAGTTTAGGGTTGTTTTCATTTGACAAACCATGCTACATGCATTACTTTTTCTTTTTTTTTCTCACTTTACTCACATTATTATAATTCTGTTTACAGTTTCTTTTCAAAGTTGTATTGGATTTGTTCACATCTGACATATTACCGGTTTATCTTTATAATATATATCTAGACTTCATAACGAATATCGTTCTTTGACCATGACAACTGATCCAAATAGAGGAAACAATTCACAAATTCAAATTCAAGGAGAATAAAAATTCATTGAGGAAATCTTAGCCCTTCGGTCCAACTCTCCAGATGAGGTATCCACTTTTAAATATACATTTCCTATGTCTCCTTCAATATCTAATTATAACATAAATATTATATGCAACGCAAGAATCACATGTGTAGACGAATAGGGTGGTTGGTATTATGTAGCATGCAATCACTACAACAAGAAACTTAAACATTATATCACTTCTTTCTTCTGTGAAACATGCAACACAGACAAACTTATTCCTTCTCCAAGGTATTTTATTCGTACATCTTATTTTCATTTATTGCTCTACACATCTATTTTGACAATTATATAATTCTCCATAAATAGGTACAAAATTCAAATCTCAGTCAATGACCAAACAGCTACCACCACATTCGTACTCTTTAACAAATAAGCTGAATCTTTAATCAATGTCCAATGTTCTGAGCTTGAAAATATTAATCATGATGTTTCCAGTACGTTGTTCATAATAATTTTACTATTTTAATAATACATTCATTTTACCTATTCCTTTTTTAAAAATAATATATTTACTATTTTCAACGGTTACCAAAAGATCCACTTCCACTAGCAATCAAAAGGATCATCGGAACCTCTCACAAATTCCGCCTCAAGCTCAATAATTACAACTTAATACGTGGCTATGAAAACTTCACCGTGTCAACCATCTTAAAAGATTCTTCAGACAGAAATATTTCACTCACTCACCACAACATTCAAAAGGTATTTTGTAGATACTCAATAACAAATTTATATTTTAATTTCTTTTCTTACTCTAATCATATCTAATTTACATAATAGGAAACAAATCTAGTCTCAACAACACAAGAATCAATAATTATCGCAGACAATAACAGTTCACCTCATGGAAATGATGTAGAAAGCGAAGTTAACCCAAAACAAAAGCTTCCTACAAGGTATTTTAAATTTATTTTACATTAAAATTCTATTCACATTTATTATACAATACTTTGAACATATTTTTTTAACGTATCTTTTAATTTCTTTGTAGGAACATCGACTCAAGGAAAAAAAGGATGATTTAACTTCATTTTCAAGATCTCATTCTTCATCAGCTTATTAAAACTTCGTCTAATTCATCTAATTTCTATTTTCTTTCCTATCACAATGCAACACATTGGCTATCTTTGTATGAGTTTCGACTTGGAGTTTAACAATCACTGATATTCATCAATTTCTTAAATTTTAAATTGCTTCATTTATTATGCTTTCAATACCATATACACCGCGCATCGCGCGGGTTTCCACCTAGTCCATAGAGGACTTGTGATTCTTGAGGGAATTCACTACTGAAGATGAAGGATTGAAGTTCTTGTGATTCTTGCGAGGATCATTACAGAAGGAAAGTTGTGGATATGTGGTTCTTGAAAGAATCATAGTAGATTCCTTTACAAAATTTGTAAGTTGAGATTTGTAAATTTTATAAAGTGACTAAAAGCTTTTGCCCTAAAGGGATTTTTGCTGAAACTCTATTTTGATTGCATGCTTAGGTTGATTTATGTTTTGAATCACATAGTTTCACGTTGTAGGGTTAAAGGATTAAAATTTGTTTGGATTGTTATCTTAATTCAATAAGTTAACGCCATTAAATAAATGTTCACTCTTAAATTGGTATCATAGCAGGTTGCACTAAGTTATCCTGTTAAATCCTTATTTGGTGCTTTTTGGGTGATTTATTTTGTTCTTTCTCTCGATGGGTTCCCATAGTTTTGACTGCTTAAAACATTTGAATTAGAAGTTTTCTAAAAGAATTGATATTCTTGAAAAAGAAATTTTCATTTTAAATTCGTTGTGGATATTTTGAAAATTGTTCATAATGGAAGAGATTTATTTCATGAGAAACTTGTGGACATTGACTGCGATTTTATAAAATTAGAATTATCCAATAAGTTAAGTAATGATAGAGGTTGGGTTTTAGATAAAGAGTTAGAGGACTTAAAAAATTTTATGGTTAATGTATGTGCCATTGACGATAGTGTTTTGATTAATGATTTTAAGTCATGAGAGAAGACTCTTAGGGATAAGTTTAATTTCATTGATGGAGAGTGAGATAACCTTTTAAGAATGATTGAAAAAATATAAAGAGGGGATCCCTAAAATTGAGAGAGTCTAATTCTTTACTTGAGTCTAAAATTTTGAAGTTAAAAGATGATTTAAAAGACTCGAGTAGTTTTTGTTGCGATGGTAATAGCTCACATGTTTTTAATGCTTCGAGTGTCAAATCCAAGATCATTTTTTACTTTAGACGGTCAACCTCATCTAAGAACGTTATAAAATTTCACCCCATAGTAGACATTCCTCGCATTTTCATATGTTCTCATTTTCATAGGAAGGGTGACTTTAGAGCATTTTGTTATGATCTTAGAAGAAGTCGTAGGAAGTTTAAGTCTAGTGTTCCTTTGGTTCCGAAAACCTGACATGTTAAGTATACACCCATTCGGGTTAGGAAATTTATTTTGGAAGAGCTAGATGTTAGACATTTTGATTCTCACATCCTTGCACATGATTCTTCTCTTGTTATATCTTATAGATGATTGCTTGCCTGATTTCGGTTTTCATCCTCTAGTTATGCTTTATGATATATGTTTACTAGTGATATGACATGTGTATATTTTGTATTATATTTTTCTTTTATTGAGTCATATTGGAAAAAATACAAAAAGATTTTATTTTAATAGATTTTTTTTAAAAAATAAAAACATTTTCGATTTTTGTGTATTTTAGTTTTACACATTTCGTGTATCATATTCGTGTGCTTGAATCCAATTAACTGTGCAATTTCCATGTGTCTAGGGCATTTGTCTATGACTTTAGATACTTATATTGATCTTAACCATGATTATGGAGTTGTTTTGAATTTGATTTGCATTATGGACTTGACTTTGTATATGCTTCCACATACACATGCACGAGCTTATTGGATTTTAACTTCACCATGTATATTTGTGGTTGGTGAGATGTTCCACCATCAATTTTGTCATCTACATGCTTATGTGACTATTGAGGATTTGTACATGTAAGAACCGTTGTCCATGAGAGATTTTATTTATTATTAAAAAAATATCAATGAACATGAGAAAGGGTTGCGAAAGACAGGTTGACTTTTCGTGAAAGCCACCATTTGAAAAGACCTCAAGAAAAAATAAAGGCAATAAAAAAAGAATATTTTTTCGAAAGGGGGCAAACATCATTTAGTTTGTTTGATCTTTCATAAGAAATATCTTAAAAATAAATGGAAAATAAGAGAATAGAAAATATGATAATGCTTAGCTTGTGAGGGAGTTTAGTTGAAGATCAACAGGTTTGCATAATGATTCCTAGTTATGCTTTTTTTATCATGATGCTATTGATTTATAGAATCGATAATATTCTAGGCTTATGTGCGTTGTGCTTGTTTTGTTCATTAAGTTCAACCTTATTTACCACTTAAGGCTAAAGCTTAGTTTGATAAAGTTTTATGGTCAATTAGAACTTCTTGAACATATTTGAGTGTTTGGGATGTATTTCATTTGTGTCTAGTTCATACCCATTCATTTTATCCCACATGTTTAGATGCATCGATACTGTGTTAATGTGTAAAGCCTAGGTGTCTTGTATAATGTTTTGTGGTCGTTTCTTCTTATATATGTGTGAAAAATTTTCTTTGGTATATTTTTCATATAATATATATGGTATTGTATATTGTATTTATGAGTTTTGTTTTTTTCAGAAAAATTGGAAATTTTCAAAAGTAGTTGATTGTGTTTACCTTTCAGATGATCATTATAGATGCTTGATTTATATATTTTTTAGATGATATCGTATCTTCATATTCTTAATGCCCTCTTTTAAAAATTATGTTTCTACCTGTTTATATATTTTGGATAAAGATAAGGGGAGAAAATTAAAAAAGTGAGATCTGATGAGTTTGATTTATGGGGGAGAATTTAATTAAAGTTTTATCTTATTTCAATCTCGATGTGTCACAAGGTATATGTTTTTGTGTCATGTGAGTAGGTACTGAAAGTGGAATTCAAGACAAACGAATGAAGACAAATTTTGTGGAAGGGAAGAATAAGTTTAAAGAAAAAGATACTTAGGCCATTCCATTATAGGGTTGTGAAGGGTGTCAAGATTTTGGTGGTAGGAGATATTTTATTTTAATTTGGTGTTCGATTATCTTTGTTTGTTTACATTGGAATAGCCAAAGGGGGGGATTTGTAAGAACAATCTTTCTAATGATGTTCATTGTATATGGCTTTTTATATTTTAGGCTAGTTTGGCATATCTTGTTAGAAATTATCACACAACGAAACGAACTCGAGCATCTCCATGTTTGAAGACTTCCCGATATCCCATAAAGGTATAAAATAATTTACTGTTTAAATTAGTTTACAAAATTTATTTTTGGGATGTTTATTTTTGCCAAAACCAAACAGAGCTTTTTAATTTTTAAAAAAGAAATATTTTTACTTTAAACCTCGTTCAAACGAGAATGTAAATTTCATTAGATGGGGTGATCATAGTTTTATCTAACCTGCTTCAATCAAGGATGTGCTATTTTGACTCATCAGATGGTCATTTGAAGATGGTTCAAATGAGATTTGTGTGTAATTAAAATGGAGATTTCATTTCAATTGAACGCCATGTATTTTTCCTTCGAACGAGACTTGAATGTCGTTCAAATGATTCTACTGCCTAAAAATTTGTGAATGTCTTATAAATACATGCTGCATGTTTAGTTTTTCTAAGACTTTTGCGAGATTCGTTTCTACATATATTTTGCAAAAGTTCTTCATTGTCTTATCTTCCAAAACACTTTTTATGTCACGATGTAGATTCTGAATATTGTTCTTGTGAATTCGTTGAAACCCTATAAAATTTTAGTATCTTACATACACCTTTGGTGAGAAGGAATCTCCATGGATGACTTGTGATTCTTGAGGGAATTCATTACTGAAGATGGAGGATTAAGTTTTCTAATGGTTCCTGCAAGGATCATTGCTAAAGGATTGTTGTGGCAGTGTGGTTCTATAGAGAATAATAGTTCATTCCTATATAGAATTTGCAAGTTGTTATAATGTCCCGACCCGAATTTATGGGTTACCAGTAATCAACCCGATCCGAATCGAGCATTCGGTGTGAAGTGCATTGAAACAACCTATATAATTCTACACGTCCAGTTATATTTTAGTTAACATTTCACTTATTTAGCATGGGATTCCAGTTTCAAGATAAACTACATGAGGAACCTAAGGGGACCAACCCAAGTCCATGTAAACAGAGCTACTAATGTAAAAATAATGTACACTTACCTGTATAACGACCTCAAAATATGATCTCACACCCAATATGCCATAACAAAGCAAGGCTATGACTCTATGCCCAGTGGGAATATATAAGCAGTATAGAAACGAACGATAGAAAAGAATATATATATATATATATATATATATATATATATATATACACATTTGAAAAATAGATATTCAAATGCTTTATCCATTTTATTTTCGAACACATTACTCATTCAACTTGATTTACCTTAATCTTGTAAAGATTTCCTTTATTCATACATAGCATTTCTCACTTTTTTCAACACACCTGATTCCACCTTATCACCATTACACTTGGTATATTCCATCTCATACCTTTATCGGAATCACCCATTTTTATTCATTAAAATATGCATTAGTGTTTTCATGGAAAAGTACCTTTTCAACACACGCATTCACCATGTTAGAAAGTACTTATTTTTCAGTTGAAAATCTTTCAAGACATACTTATGAAAATTATGGGTTTATAAACTTAGATTACTTAACCACCCATTTTCCCACTTTACTTCATCATTTTTACCTTGACTTATGAACATTATTAAATTTACCCATTTACTTGTCCTATTCACCTTAACTGGAACATTTATTTCATTAATTCAAGTTAGGTTGTATTAACATGTCTTAAAACACAACCCATTTATTTAACAAGTTCCTTATTCTTTATATATTTCATCGCATACACTGGCTCCACATCGATGGTTATGGGCACCATATGCTCTGGCCAATGATTTAGGGCTTTTCACAGAAAGGCTTTGGGGCCCTTCTTAGTTACTTTTCGGTTACATCCGAGTACTTATTAATGTGTTTAACATTTACACATATCCACATTATTTCACTTCTTTGCTTTTACCTGACCGAAGCCAAAACCCGGACATAAATGTTTGTTTTCCATTAACACTTGAAAAATTGTATCTTTTCTTCTTTAAGTCCCTTATTCACACACATATGATTTACACTACAATACTTCACACTTTAGGAGATAATTCATTTTTACACATATTAGTATAAAGATATTCTTTAACATTTTTATTCCAAAAAAGTGTTCCACTTTAAGTAAATTACCAATTTACCCTTTATGTACCAAACTTGACATTTAGTTCCTTAACAAGTGTTATTTCTCAAAGTGGTTATTAAGCATCCAACTTAACATTTAAAACACTTAATCCATGATAACACTTGTTTAATATCACACTTTTTCCCAAGTTCCACACTTGTTACTTTAACACCCTTAACGCATAAAATAACATGCTTTACATTTTAAACTCCCAAATTTTCGTTTTTCTTAATTAATGCTTAAACCCAAAAAGACTTTCTTAAACTTGTTCATGTATTTATTATCAATATACTACAAGCTTATATGCATGAGGAAGTGGACTTTAATTCCAAAAATCTTATTAAATGGGTTAAACATACATTCCATTAGAGAAGTTTATACAATTTACAACAAACATACGTTTCAAGTAATAAAGACATTTTATCAATTTTTTTAAACTCAACTAATATCTATTTATTCATAAAGTTTCCATTTTTCAAGGAACTTAGGATTATTTGTTTCATAAATATCTCAAGAACTTTTTCATTGTTTTATATTTCATTCCACAAAATATCCATTATTTCCTCTTCACTATAATATACCAAATTAATATTTTCTTACATTTTTATTCCATTAAATTATCGATTATTTTTTTTTACTATAAATACACAAAAATAATTATTTTCTTATTTTTTATTCCATAAAAATGTGCATTATTTCTTTTTACTCGAAATACACCAAAATGGTATTTTCTTAAATTTTTATTCCATAAAAATGTCCATTGTTTCTTTTTACTAGAAATACATGAAAATGATATTTTCTTATAATTTTTATTCCATAAAAATGTCTATTTTCAGTTTAACTAAGAAAACACACACACCAATAACTTCTAACTTTTTTATTTCATAAAAATGGTTATTTCCAGTTTTACTAGAAAACACACTACAATTATATTTTCTACATTTTTATTCCATAAAAATGTCTATTTTCATTTTTACTACAAAACACACTACAATAATATTTTCGAACATCTTTATTCCATAAAAATGTCTATCTTCTATTTTACGACGAACACATCATTATTTCTTATAATCCTACACCTAATCATTGACAATAATAACACTACAATATTTATCAACTCAAAGGTAATAAGAGTAGATTACCCCCCTAATTGACTCCAAAGTTGTGGTGGTGATGAATATAGGTGACTCCCCCAACTTCAAAGGTGGACCTAATGGGAGTCTCAAGATTTCCACCATGTAAGCTTCAAAAATACCTCACCAAAGCCCTTTTCAAAACCTGCACGACATACTCATCGTCTTCTCAAGAATACCCACACACTCGTCTCTATATTTTGTATCTATATCTTAGCAATGGCGAAGAATATGTATATTTGGAGTGGGTACAATTAGTGAACTTAAAGAAATTATGGTGGGAGCAAATTACGGGAGGGGAAAATGTTGAGAGTGTTGTTAGTAGAGAGTTACTATCTCATGTCTCTCACTCAGTTATATACAACAAACGGAACCCACAATCACATAAACACTCCCAATCGTCAGTCTCCAAAATCATGACACAGATTAGTCAATCAATGGCCCTTATCTTGACAACCAATTTGGCAGCATCTTACTTCACATGTTGAAAATCTCAGGTTTCTTTCTTTTATACACAAGACAAAAAAATCCAACAATCTTAACCTATGTTTATCATTTCTTTGTCAGAAAGTCAAGGCCAAGAGTTGACTAAAATGAGTTTAAGCATTGAGAGGCTGACAACACACCTATTATGTTAGCGGCATTCAAATGACATAAACTCTCATTCGAATGACAAATGAACGTCATTTGAATGACCCTTAGAGCGATCGAATCTCCTCTTAAGATATTCGATATTTCTAGATTTGCATATTTACCCCAAATGTTTCCAACTCTTAAGAAGGACACACTTGTTATTTAATTAATCAAAAATCAATTAATCCTATAACCCATACACCATCAATAATCAACTAATTTTTCTTTATTTGACTTAATTTCTGACTCACAAATTTTTGTTTTACAATTGATTCTCCACATATTTATATTCTATTCCATACTTAATTAATTTATGGGGCCGGATATGAAAATTATGATTGGTAAATTTTGTAAGGTGAATAAAAGGTTTTGCTTTGAAGGGATTCATCCTGAAACTTTGTTTTGATTGAATGCTTGGGTTGATTTTTGTTTTGAATCACATAGTTGAATGTTGTAGGGTTAAAGGATTAAAATTTGTGGGTATTATCATACAAATTTAATAAGTTAACTCCATTAGTTAATTAAACACTCTCGCATTCCCTTTCTAGGGTTTGGGAAGAGCATTTTAATTTTTATTTTAGAGGGGAAATAGTTGTAATTAGGGTTTCAGCTACGTTTTGTACTGGAATATCCAAATGGGGAGATTTGTAAGAGAAAATAGTTTAGCTTAGACTTGTTATTTGTTTTATTTTCACTATGACATTTTGGTGTATCCCGTTACAAATAGACATACGCTGACACAATAAACTGAACCTCAACATCTTCAAAGTTCAAGACTTCTCAACGATAAAAAGGTATTTATCTTTTAAGAGTTTGAATTTATTCAAATTTTTATTTGGGAGATGTACTTTTATAAAAAAAACTGAAGATTTTTTTTTAAAAGTTAATAAATATTTTTTGACCTTTTTCAAATGAGATCACCATCTCGTTCGAATGAAATGTCAATTTCGTTTGAAGGCTCGTTTGATCATTTCATCGAACAAATATCCAACGATGGTCTTCTCTTCGAATCCATTTGAAGCTCGTTAGAAGATTGTTATAATGATATTGGAGTCTCATTCGAATGAACTGTTATTTCATTCAAATGAGATGACATTTATTTTTGTTCGAACAAAATTTATCGCCTCGAATTTTGTGCATGATCTATAAATACCTGTTTCGAGATGATTTTTATAGAGACTTTTGAAAAAGTGTAACGTGCATACCTATTAAAAAAGCCCTCAAACTTTTTTTAGTATAAACACCTTTTTGGTTCTCAAAGCATCCTCCCCAATATAATCGTGAATCCATTTGAATTCCTATAAGGCTTATACCTGATATATACTTGGGCAGAGAGATCATTGCTTCTGATCTTCTGACCCGAGTGATAACTGGTAAAAATAAAGAATAAATGCTAATCGGTTGTTACTGAGGGTGGATCACCAAGTGTGGATTGCTCTGGATCTAAGTAGTATTCTTTAGGAACTTTGTAAGTAATCTGTCTTGCAAAATTTTCTAAAGTGCTTAAAAAAGGTTTTGCACTACCAATGGACTTTTCCTCATATTGTTTCTTTTGCATGTTTGGCTTGATTTTTGCAAATTGATTTGGACACTATTTGCATGCACATAATAATTTAATCAAAGATTAAAATTTGATGAAAAATTGGATCGTGTGTTTTGAGCATTTAATTAAATAAGTTAATTCATTAGATCTTGCTCACTCTTAGTGAATATCATTACTTCATATTCTAAAAATATTTTATTTCTCTAATATCTCTTTCATTACCAATGTATAGAGAAGTACAAAATATAAAAACTTACTATCACTGAACTCAAGGTGTATATATATACTAATATAAACACATAAAGTATTCATATAATATTACGGGTGCGAAACTAACATAAGCTTGTATAGTGATTTCTTAACATAAATAGTTCTTTTCTTAAACTCTATTATGTTTTCAAACTAAATGTAACTCTTAATCAAAAGGATTTTCTAAAGACATAAGAATTTCACATGTTGGAAGCATTTATATGAACCCCTTTCTCTATTGGTAATGAAAAAAATTAACAATAAGTCTAGTAGTATATCGTTGATTATCACCAGGGTCATGTTTAGTCTTACATACGCCTTTACACTAACTCTAGTGTGTCAATTAGGTAATTCAACGTGATTCTAAACATAATTTAGGTCAATTAATGTTATTATTATATTTAAAACTTATGAAATCAAAATCGAATATTTTCTTACTCATATATCAAATTCACTTTTGTAACACCCCGTATTTTTGTGCATTTAATATTTAATTAATTCAGGATTTTAAATTACTGGTGTGTTGTAATTTTAATTGAATTAATTATGGCAATATATATATTTAAATATTAATCGGGGAGTGAATGGTTAATGTTTAGAAAAATTTATTTACTAAGTGAATCGTAATAATTTAATTACGTCATTTCGGGTATTAATGACGGGGTATGCACTTATCCCAGCCGGGAGTCGGTATAGACTTAATGGGGTGTGAGATAAGGATTTTTATAAATTAATTCGGATGTCAATTCTGACTACGCGGTTGAGTCCGGATGGGTCGAGATAGTCAAAAAAGAGTACCCGGGGGTAGTAATTGGGTCTCAGGGTATTTTTGGACATAGCCGGGCCCACACGGGGTGAGTTGGGCCACTTTAATTAAGCCCATTAGGTGAAAAACGGGATTAATGGTTTTTAACCTAATGGGGCGAATAGAAAATTAGCAGCCATCAAATTCTAAACCTAGGGTTTGAGAGAGGATTTGGGCAAAAACAAATCAAGAGCAAATTGGAGGTTTTTGGAGCCAAATTGAGGGACTCCGCCAACGGAATCAGACACTACGAACACTTTCAGGCAAGTGGTTAACTGTTTTTGATTATTAAAGCATGATAATCAATTTATATTATAGTGATGTGGGTATGAAAATCCGTTTTTGGGTGTAAATGGGTACAAAATGGGTTTTTGTTTTTGAAATACTTGAATGAGATTCAAAGTAAGATTTAGATGGGTGATTGAAATCTGAATATGTATTTATGATTTGAATGAGAAATTCAGAATATAAAAGAGTGGAAATCAAATCTGGAAATTGGGATTTAAAAACAGATAATTAAATTTTAGTGAGAAAGACCCATTTCGAAAATTAAGAGATAATTAGAGGGGTTGATTAGCTTAATGATCTCTATGATGAGTAGGATGTAGATTGACCATGTGTAGAGGATGGGATGATGTGATTAGAGGTAAATTATGGTTTAAAAACCTTGAAATTCGTTAATGGTGGAAAACAGGGGGAAGAAGAGCTATAACGAAGGGGTCGATCGATCGATCGGGGGCATCGATCGATCGATGATAGGAAATTCTGGGCAGTTCGGCCAGATTATTATATAAGGGGAAAATTATTAAAAGTTAAGTTTCATACATTAATAAGTGATAGGTAATTGTGAAACAGATATTCCTAGCAATTATGGGAGAAAGTAATTGGGATTAGGATGAATTTATGTGGGACATTAAATGGATGAAATTTGAGAAATTTTATTCCAAAATAGTGAGGTACGGATCAAGTGAGTGAATTCGGGTATATTGTTCAAGCGACCCTAAGGTAGTGAATTAAGTTTGGAGATAAACTAAATAATTTTGAGTCGGAATATAGACTCGGGTGAATATTGAATTATGGACCAAGTGGGCGAGTCCGGGTATGTTGGTTATGTGACACCAAAGTATTAAATTAATTATTAAGAGAGAGTAATTAATTTGGAGTCGGAACATAGACGCTGGAAAATATTAAAATAATAAGAGGGTATTAATTAATTTAATTAGAGTCGGTTTGTAGACTCGGGTAGGATTTAATTAATAAGGGTGTTAATTAATTTGATTAGAGTCGGTTTGTAGACTCGGGTAGGATTAAACTAATGGATGAGATAATTAGTTTTATCAGAATCGGATTGTAGACTAGTGAAGGGGTACTTATTAATTAATGTGATAATTAATTGTATTAGAGTCGAACCACAGACTCAGAATTTGGGTTAATTAATTTAAGTGTAAATTAATTGTATTAGAGTCGAACCACAGACTCGGATTGGTATTAAATTAATATGAGTGTTAATTAATTTAATTAGAGTCGGGCGATAGACTCGGGGAAAGTATTATATTAATTGAGATGTGAATTAATTATATTAGAGTCGGACCATAGACTTGGGAAGAGGATAAATTATTAAGTGAGAAAATTAATTACATTGAGTCGGACCATAGACTGAGGAAATTACAGGTAGTGTACGGGATTTTGAGTATACGGTAAAGCCTAAATTTATATTATATATATACGGTGTCGTGATAGTAAATATATACCTGTATTTATTTTGCGTGATACTAAATATCAGTGACTAGATATTCATTAAATTTATATAATCTAATGCTATCAAGGGAGGTTGCGCGATGTGGGTGAATCCCCTAGCTTGAGGAGTAGGGCGAGTATATCCCCAGGTCATAGCGTCCGGTATATATGGGTGAGGGATTTATCTCACTTTCAGGGAAGGAATATGACCGCCTCCATTTCATATATTTTGGTCCAAGTTGGTGAGCGATTCTAACTTGGGGAAAACTAGGTTTCGTGAGCACACCTAGTGAGATAGCATTCTAGAGGGAATCATCCAGTGAGGGTATACTCGGAAGGATGGATACGCGTATGTTTAGGCACATATTCTTCACATTTATCCCCTTAATTTCAGTATTTTTATGATCCCGTGCAGTGTAAGTAGCTTGGATTTGTCTCAAATGTATTCTACTAACCTTTTTTGGCAAGTATTTCTTGTTTTGTGTATTTCTCATGTGTTTTACAGGTATTTCACGCAAGTTAGTGCGAAGGAGAACGCAAAACAGTGAAAGAAACCTAGAAATGGAGAGTTGAAGGGCATTTTCGTAATTTTTCAGCCTTAGTCCAGAGGTGGGGCCAACTAGAAAGTTGAAGAGCTCTAAATTAAAAGAATACTGGAAAAAACGGCACCTCAATCCGAGCTACGGTGAAGAAGTTACGATGTTTTGAAGTTGCGGGATAATGAAGAGTCTAGATGTGCGGATTTCTGACATTAATTATGCATTTAATGCAGTGCAACTCTTGGAAAACTTGTTCCACAAGCACTATTGGTTGTCAATTTCGAGATTTTGTGCTATAAAAGCCCATGACCTACATCATTTGAGAGGAGGCTAGAGAGAGGCTAGGGTTAGAAATTTTAGAGAGAGTTTTTAGATCAGATTTTTAGATCAAATTTCCATTTCCTTCAAGATTTGCATGAACCCTAGTTGTATTCTGAATCTCAATTCCGTTTTTGTGCTGAATTCAAGTAATATCATTCTATTCTCTTTTGTTTAATTTCTGCAAATTTCTTACAATGTTCTGCAATTTCATAGTTTCATATGTGAATTTATTTTTCAACCAAATCATGAGTAGCTAATTTCTCAAGGGTTGGGGTACATGAACTCAATCCTAATACAAATTATTCGTATGGAAAATTAGAAAATAAATGAAAATGTTGGTTGAATCGTGAATGAAAATCATATATGCATTGTCATATCTTTTAATCTCTCTTGCCCTAGGTACTTGGGATGTTTAAGAATGCTTTGTATGTATAATTTGTCGTTCACCGCCTTATATTGATCTTTGATTTCATATGATGCGGTCTTGAATCTCATATATGTAATGCTTAGTGATGATAAGGACTGGATTTAATCAAGAATTTTGATTTATAATTTTAATATTCTAAAGGATAATTTGTTAAGGATTAAGGGATTGTACCCTACCCTAATTTTCTCTAAATTGTTAAACCCAAATTTTTCTGTTAATTTCCATTTGTTTTTCATAAGTAAAGTTTTAGAAAGTTTCTCAAAAATCAATCATCTTTTTATTTCTTTCAAGAAATCATTTCACGGTTTGGTAATTTTCCTTGTTATTGTTTGGCAATTTTGATCCTTGTGGAGACGATCCCGACTTACCGGGTTATTACTTGAGCGACAAGGCTTGCACTTGAGCCTAGATAAATACGCACTTTTGAGACAAATATTAAGTTGCGTCAAGTTTTTGGCGCCGTTGCCGGGGATCTAAAATTGTTAAATTTCCAAGAAAGTTATTGTTATCTACAAGTGATTTCATAAAAAAAAAATAAAAAATTCATCCTTCTCTTGTGTGTTATATGCAGAATTCATCTCCCACACAAATTCACGAAAATCCTATTGCCGAAGCCGGATCTGAAAATTCTGAGTCTTTGCCGTTTTGGGTTCCACCTCCTTCCCCTAATAATTCCATCACAAGTCGTTCGTTGAGTCAAACCTTGAGTGAGAATTCTGAACCTTTCGGTAGCAATATGTCGGATCATGGTAGTGTCGGTGTTGGTGCTGGAGAGGATGATGTACCATATCAACCCATGAAAGATCTTTTGTTTCCGGAGAGAACTGCTAACGCTGGTTGCATTTTATTCCCGTATAATGCCGGTCAGTTCCACTTTCGGAATGGAATGATCCAAATTCTTCCTACATTTCATGGTATGGATTCGGAAAAACCATATCTCCATATTAGAGAGTTTGAAGATACGTGTGAAACATTTGGAGACCAAACTTGTCCACAAGAAGTAATCCGGTTAAAGCTCTTTCCTTTTTCCTTAAAGGATAAAGCGAAAACTTGGTTATGGACCCTGCCCCCAAATTCTGTTTTATCATGGAGAGATATGCAAAACAAGTTTATCTCAAAAAATTTTCCACAACACAAAACCAATTCTGTTAAAGCCCAAATTCAAGCTTTTCGTCAAAATGAGAATGAGGCTTTTGATAAGTGTTGGGAGAGATACCAGGAGTTAGTTAATGCGTGCCCCCATCATGGTTTTGAAACTCATCATCTGATTTCATTTTTCCATCAAGGCCTTACTGTAGCGTCTAAACAACTTGTTCAAACCATGTGTGAGAGACCTTTTTGGGAGTTAAGTACGAGCGATGCTGAGGCTCATTTGAAATATGTGGCGGAAACTACCCAAGCATGGGATACTTCTGATCCAAATAGTCAAAATAGAAATCGACAAGTGTCCAACTTGCCTGCTGCGTCCGGTATTTATCACGTGGACAAGGACACTTTGTTGGATTTAAAACTTGATCAAATGGAAAAGAACTTTAGAGAAATGCTAGATATGCGATTGAGAGATGTGTCTGGACCCGTAAAAACCGGGATGGAGAAGGTATGTGCCATTTGTAATGCAGGCCATTCTACCGAAGGATGTCCTACCATACCTGCATACAAGGCCATGTACACTGAACAGGTTGATGCAATAGGAGGTTTTCGAGGGAATTATAATGCTCAGCAAGGGAATGCATATAATCAATCGTGGAGGAATCCCGGGTTTAATTATGGACAACCCCAAGGTGGGATGGTTCCTAACCCACAGATGACTCTACCACAACCCCCTCAATTTCAGTAAGTGGCAAACCCTATGCAAGTACCACCTCCTGGTCCTTATGTACCTCCACCTAGGAGATATCATGAGGATAATTTCAATCAATTCATCCAAGCCCAAAAAGAAAGAGATGCCAAATTTGAGCGAATGTTCGCTGAAATGCATACTAACATCTCTAGGTTGCAGTCTGCGGTGAATACTCAAGAGAAGGGTAAACTTCCAGCCCAAGGCCAAAGACCACCTCTTCAAGGTCAAACCACGGTTTGCTCCACATCATCAGAATTGCAAGAACAATGTCAAGCTATTACTACTCTTCGTAGTGGTCGCGTAATTGATCTAGCACCTAAATTACCAAAGGTGAATGATGATGGAGTCGAACCCGAGATTGTGAAGGAATCTGAAATTTCCGAGTCTGAAGAACCTTCCTTAGAAAAGGAATTGAAAGATGCGGAGGTTGAGCCTGATATTGAAGTCAAGTCGCCTACTGCTGCTCCATTTCCTCAACGCTTAGAGTCACCCCAGAAAGGTGCTTCGCGTATCGAGGTGATGGATGTGTTGAAGCAAGTAAAATTGAACTTGCCGTTCCTTGATGCTATTCAACAAATTCCAGCATATGCGAAGGTTATTAAAGATCTTTTGACTGTCAAGAGACGTCTTAAGGTGAAGAAAAATGTTTTCTTGGCACAAAATGTGAGCTCAGTTCTTCTCAATGATCTTCCACCAAAATTCAAAGATCCAGGTTCACCTACCATTTCATGTATCATTGGAGAAATGAGAGTGGAAAGAGCGTTGCTTGATTTAGGTGCGAGTGTAAACATCCTCCCATACTCCATCTATAAGAAGCTTGATTTAGGTGATTTAAAACGTACCCGAATCACTCTACAGTTAGCGGATAGGACAGTCAAAGTGCCTCGTGGGATTGTAGAAGACGTAATTGTTCAAGTGGATACGTTCTACTTCCCCGTTGATTTTGTTATTTGGGAGACCGATCCTGTTCCCCATACGAGAAATCATGTTCCAATTATATTGGGCCGACCGTTCTTAGCTACCGCTAATGCTTTGATCAATACACGGAATGGCCAAATGCAACTCACTTTTGGAAACATGACTCTCGTGAAAAATATTTTCAATGTCGCTAACCAAATGGGTGATGAGGATGAGATTCTTGAAATGGATCTTATTGAAGAAGTGGTGGATGAAAATATTGAAAAAATCATAAGAGGAGATGCTCTGAAAGTGTGCTTAGGGCAAAGTGATGCTCAAATGAGTGATTATACTGGGTTTGGGAGAGAGGTGGAGGAGTTAAAAATGTGGTTACAAGAGGAAGATAGTTTTGAGAGTTTAAGAGCGGTTGACTGGATTTCTAGGTATGAAGAATTGCCTCCGAGGGAGACACCCTTGGTCCCCTCTAAACATAGATTTCCTAGTCTTGAGTTGAAGAAACTACCTTCTCATGTCAAATATGCCTTTTTAGGTGAGAATGATACATTTCCTGTTGTTGTGTCTTCCCATCTAGAAAAAGGGCAAGAAGGTATGTTGTTAGATGTGTTGAGAAAGCATAGAAGTGCTTTTGTATGGACCATAGCAGATTTGAAGGGTATAAGTCCTTTGATTTGTACCCATAAAATCCATCTCGAGGAAGAAGTGAAGCCATCTCGTGAGATGCAAAGGCGGTTAAATCCAACAATGAAAGATGTTGTAAGAGCGGAAATAATCAAATTGCTAGATGCTGGAATTAGATATCCCATTTCGGATAGTAAATGGGTGAGCCCAATTCAGGTCGTTCCAAAGAAATCAGGGATGACTGTGGTTGAAAATGATAAGGGGGAATTAATACCTCAACGCACCACCACCGGGTGGCGTGTTTGCATTGACTACCGAAAGCTCAATGCCGGAACTCGAAAGGATCATTTTCCCTTACCATTTATCGATCAAGTTATTGAACGAGTAGCGGGCCATCCTTATTATTGTTTTCTAGATGGGTATTCCGGTTATAATCAGATTGAGGTGGATGTTCTTGATCAAGAAAAGACGACTTTTACATGTCCATTTGGTACGTTTGCCTATAAACGTATGCCATTTGGGTTATGTAATGCGCCGGCTACTTTTCAGAGGTGCATGTTAAGTCTCTTTAGCGACATGATTGAAAAAGGTCTTGAGGTGTTCATGGACGATTTCAGCGTTTTCGGCTCATCTTTTGACCATTGTTTAGCTAATCTTGAGAGAGTTCTATTCCGATGTGTGGAAAAAGACTTAGTCCTCAATTGGGAAAAATGCCATTTCATGGTTACCGAGGGTGTAGTCTTGGGCCACATAGTCTCATCTAGGGGAATTGAAGTTGATCGAGCAAAAATTGAAGTAATAGCTGAGCTACCCCCGCCAAAATCACTTAAAGATGTGAGGTCCTTTCTAGGCCATGCTGGATTTTATAGGAGGTTTATCAAAGACTTTAGCACCATCGCTAGACCTTTGAGTAATCTTCTCATGAAGAACACTCCATTTGAGTGGAGTAAAGCATGTCAAGAAGCATTTGATAAACTCAAAAGCATGCTTACTTCTGCACCTATCATGCAAGCTCCGGATTGGTCGCTTCCCTTTGAGCTTATGTGTGATGCAAGTGATTTCGCGATTGGGGCTGTTCTTGGACAGAGGAAAGACAAGAAAGCTCATGTTATTTACTATGCTAGCCGAAAATTATCTGGCCCTAAGCTTAATTACTCTACTACAGAGAAAGAGTTGCTAGCTGTCGTTTTTGCTCTCGACAAATTTCGCTCTTACGTTGTTGGGTCGCCTATCCTTTGTTTCACTGATCATTCGGCATTGAAATATCTCTTGAGCAAGAAAGATGCCAAACCTCGTTTAATCAGGTGGATCCTACTCCTACAAGAGTTTAATCTCTCGATTCAAGATAAGAAAGGAGTAGAAAACGTCGTTGATGACCATTTGTCACGACTCTCGTCTGACGTACCTATTGATCCCATTACCATAGACGAGTATTTTCCGGATGAGAATCTATTTGCTACCTCTTCTCTCCCTTGGTTTGCGGATATTGTCAATTACCTTGTCACCGGAGTTGTTCCCTCTAGTTGGAATCCGCAAGAGAGAAGGAGGTTCATTACTTGGTCACGCATGTTCTTTTATGATGATCCATACTTGTTTAAGTATTGTGCTGACCAAATTATCAGGAGATGTGTACCCGATGAGGAAATCCAAGGGGTGATTCGATTCTGTCATTCGGAAGCATGTGGCGGTCATTTTTCTAAAAATAAAACTACTGCGAAAATCCTTCAAAGTGGTCTTTATTGTCCCACAATCTTCCGGGATGTGAATGCTTTTTGTAAGACTTGCGATAGATGCCAAAGAATGGGAGCTATTACTCGCCGTGATATGATGCCATTATCCCCTATTTTAGTATTGGAGTTGTTTGATTGTTGGGGAATTGACTTCATGGGGCCCTTTCCCCCTTCTTTTGGTTTTCTATACATTCTCGTCGCTGTAGATTATGTCTCAAAATGGGTAGAGGCTATAGCTACAAGGACGAATGACAGCAAGGTGGTGATCAAATTTATTCAAGAAAATATACTTTCTCGCTTTGGTATGCCTAAGGCCATAATTAGTGATAATGGAACTCATTTTTGCAATAGGCCGATGGATAAACTGCGAAAGTATGGAATTGTCCACAAGGTTAGCACCCCCTATCACCCCCAATCGAATGGCCAAGCCGAGCTTGCTAATAGGGAGATCAAGAATATCTTGGAGAAAACAGTTGATCCTAATAGGAAAGATTGGTCTCTTAGGTTGACTGATGCTCTTTGGGCTTATAGAACCGCATACAAGAATCCCCTTGGGATGTCCCCATTTCGATTTGTGTATGGCAAACCTTGTCATCTTCCGGTTGAAATCGAACACAAAGCGTATTGGGCTATCAAAAGGGTGAACTTCAAAATGGATAAAGCCGGTGAAACACGTAAACTTCAGTTGAATGAGTTGGAAGAAATGCGCAACGATGCGTATGAAAGTGCCAGAATTTCCAAGGACCGAATGAAACGCGCTCATGACGGAATCATTCGTAAGAAAGAGTTTCATTTGGGACATAAAGTACTCCTCTACAACTCGAGGTTGCACTTGTTTCCCGGTAAATTGCGGTCTCGATGGTCTGGTCCTTACATTGTGAAAGAAGTGTTTCCCCATGGAGCCGTTGAGCTAATGGATGAAAAAGGGGGAACCACTTTTAAAGTCAATGGGCATCGTCTCAAGCCTTATTTGGAAGCCATGGTTAAAGAAGCCGACACAATCTGGCTGTCGGACCCCATTTATGGGGATTGAATAAACAAAGAGAGGTGAGGTCGTCGCACCCCCGACGCGTATGGGGTGATTTTTGTTGAATTTTTGAGTCATGTATAAGTGTTATATAGTATCTTGTTGCATTTAGAGTAATTAGTTCAAGTATTGTTATTTTTTTGGTATGCTTGGTTCTAACATGTTTTGTAGATTCAATGGACTCGCACTCATCAGGGATCGCTCCATCTGGGTAATATCTTTCTTTTCCTCTGTTTATATTGTGTTCTTGATTCGCATTGAGGACAATGCAACATTTAAGTTAGGGGGTGTGGGATATTCTTCCCATTTATTGTTTAGATTCATTGATTCGATCAAATGTTCTTTCCAAGTGTGTTTAAAAAAAAAAAAAAAAAAAAAAAGCCAAAAATATTTTTCTTCAAAATAAATAAAAATTAGAATTTAAAATTTTCAAAAATATCACCTTTATTTTATTTATAGTCTCAAATTGTAAAATTCATAATGCACTAAGCCAAAATTGACCGAAGATGGAAATTGATAGAAAATTGACGACTTTACGAATAAGTGTGGAGATTAGTCCAACCCGGTGAGATTTCGAGCCTATCAATTTTTTATGAGTTTTTAAATCAATCCGAGTTTATGATTAACTCAAAGTTCTTTTCAGCGTTTTAATAAGTCATTGATGATCTCAATCCTTTATTTTGATCGGTTATGGGAAATGTGTGAATTATTGTCTCGAAATTCGTGCTAAATATATCTCTAAACTTAATTAATCTCGAGATGCATATGGTAATGTGATTAGCAATTTGAACAATGAAGTAGGCCCTCGTTTGTTACCCAAAAATATTAGCCATAAAAAGTTGTGAAAAATAAAATTATCCTTTTGCAACCCAATTTGAGCCTAATAAAAAAATTATCCTTTCGTTTGATAACCCGAAAAACCCAAATAGCCCGGAATTGTGAAAATTGAGAAAATTCATCAAATAAAGTCCAAATTGTGCAATAAAAAGGGGCAAGAAGAAAAAAAAATAGAAATGCTCAACAAAAAAGAAAAATAGCAAGAAAAAAAAATGAAAAAAAAGAAAAAAAAAAGAGAAAGAGAAAAATGAGCAAATGCCCGAAAAAGCACAAATGGACGTCATAAGGACATTTTCCAATTTCGAACATTCCATCCATTCCCATTTTTACCCTTTACACCTTTTAACCCGAAAAAGTCCTAACCGAGTCCAAATTGCAAAATTAATTACTGCGTGGAGAGCTAAGACATGAAAAGATAATATGAGAGATTAAATGGTGTGAATTAGAGGTGATGTTCCCATTTCCTAATAATTGTAATCCGATGATGAGATCTTTTCACCATAAATTTCCTTCTTTTCAATTTTGTATGCATGAATTTGTGTCCATTATATTTACTCTTTATATCATGCATACCGAGAGAAAATAGCCACAATCCGAGTGATTCGTTTGTGAGTGCATCCGTAAGAATTTGAATCAAAACGAATTTTCGAAAAGTAACGTAATGCTCAATCGGTGGAAGTTTGAGGTTTAATTTTTGGCTTTGCACACACACACTATGATTTGAGACATTTGAATATGAATTTATGGTGATTATTTTTCGAAAAGTTTAAATTGTACAATTTTTAAGTATTTTGATATTTATTTGAGTCAATAAAGAATTTTGTGGGTGTATTCACTGCAAAACCTCACGAGACAAAACTCGTCCTACTAGGGTAACCTAGGGGTTTAAAGGCTTGTTGCATACGCTAAATTCAATCGCGTGCCAGCGAAAGTGGAATTTTATTTTAATAAAGGAATTTTCAAGAGTAGAATTTTGGCTAATTTCATTTACATTGCTCGGGACGCGCAAAGTTCTAAGTTAGGGGGTGTGTTTAGGTAACATATTCTTCACATTTATCCCCTTAATTTCAGTATTTTTATGATCCCGTGCAGTGTAAGTAGCTTGGATTTGTCTCAAATGTATTCAACTAACCTTTTTTGGCAAGTATTTCTTGTTTTGTGTATTTCTCATGTGTTTTACAGGTATTTCACGCAAGTTAGTGCGAAGGAGAACGCAAAACAGTGAAAGAAACCTAGAAATGGAGAGTTGAAGGGCATTTTCGTAATTTTTTTCAGCCTTAGTCCGGAGGTGGGGCCAACTAGAAAGTTGAAGAGCTCAAAATTACAAGAATACTGGAAAAAACGGCACCTCAATCCGAGCTACGGTGAAGAAGTTACGATGTTTTGAAGTTGCGGGATAATGAAGAGTCTAGATGTGCGGATTTCTGACATTAATTATGCATTTAATGCAGTGCAACTCTTGGAAAACTTGTTCCACAAGCACTATTGGTTGTCAATTTTCGAGATTTTGTGCTATAAAAGCCCATGACCTACATCATTTGAGAGGAGGCTAGAGAGAGTCTAGGGTTAGAAATTTTAGAGAGAGTTTTTAGATCAGATTTTTAGATCAAATTTCCATTTCCTTCAAGATTCGCATGAACCCTAGTTGTATTCTGAATCTCAATTCCGTTTTTGTGCTGAATTCAAGTAATATCATTCTATTCTCTTTTGTTTAATTTCTGCAAATTTCTTACAATGTTCTGCAATTTCATAGTTTCATATGTGAATTTATTTTTCAACCAAATCATGAGTAGCTAATTTCTCAAGGGTTGGGGTACATGAACTCAATCCTAATACAAATTATTCGTATGGAAAATTAGAAAATAAATGAAAATGTTGGCTGAATCGTGAATGAAAATCATATATGCATTGTCATATCTTTTAATCTCTCTTGCCCTAGGTACTTGGGATGTTTAAGAATGCTTTGTATGTATAATTTGTCGTTCACCGCCTTATATTGATCTTTGATTTCATATGATGTGGTCTTGAATCTCATATATGTAATGTTTAGTGATGATAAGGACTGGATTTAATCAAGAATTTTGATTTATAATTTTAATATTCTAAAGGATAATTTGTTAAGGATTAAGGGATTGTACACTACCCTAATTTTCTCTAAATTGTTAAACCCAAATTTTTCTGTTAATTTCCATTTGTTTTTCATAAGTAAAGTTTTAGAAAGTTTCTCAAAAATCAATCATCTTTTTATTTCTTTCAAGAAATCATTTCACGGTTTGGTAATTTTCCATGTTATTGTTTGGCACTTTTGATCCCTGTGGAGACGATCCCAACTTACCGGGTTATTACTTGAGCGACAAGGCTTGCACTTGAGCCTAGATAAATACGCACTTTTGAGACAAATATTAAGTCGCGTCAGCGTATGATATATGTGTGGATGTTAGTAAAGGTACGTATAATATGGTAGTAAATATTATATGTAGGTGATAATGCAGTGCATGATGTATTTACCTTATATAACTCGGGTTACTGTTATATGTTGTTAATTAATGAGAAATTAATTAAGTTAATCATTTGTGGGGATAATACAGTGTGTGATGTAATTACATTATATAACTTGTGACACGGTTATGTGCTGCTACTTAAGAGGAGTTAATTAAGTTAATTGTGAAATAACTTATAATTCAATAATCATTATACTCGGGTTAGAGTATTATGGCAAGGGATGGTTATACCAGGACTAGTTGGACGGGGTAATACAACTAGGTGGGGTTAAGGAAACCGGTAGGTGTGCACAATAGTGGAGGGGTGAGAATGTCCACAAGGGAGTGCGACACTAACTTAAATATGAAGCACATTCATGCATTTTAAATTACTGCAGTTAATTCACTTGCTAAATATTTTCAAAATGTTTTGGGTTCTAACCCTTGCTATAAAACTATTTTCAAAACCTTTTAGGTGTCCAGCCACAGGGACGCCAGGATTGATATTCTATTCCAGGGACACGGAGCTACGGCATATGTGGATGCTAGCAGGAGTTTGGATTAGACGCAACATTCATTCATTCCTAGAGTAGGAATCTTGTATCAGTTTCATAGGGCTTGTCGCCCAGACTTCTCGGTACAGTTTTCAGATATTGAAAGATTTGTATTTGGATTATTTCTTTGGTGGCCGATGATTTATTCGGCATGTTGTGTAATTATGATTCAGTTCTTTTTCATTCAGTTGTGTGAATGGTTTATATTTTTCCGCATGTATTGTTTTGTTTAATTAAAAAAGTTAAAATTGGCACCAGTTTTTGGAATACTAGGTGGTTAGTAAGTTTTTAAAAAAAGTTTTTGGTAGTGATGCTAAGGATGATCCAACTGGGATTCCTGTTTTAATTTGGTATAGGACTGATCACCCAGTATTTTATTAGGCGGGGTGTCACAAATGGTATCAGAGCATCGGGTTCTAGTGTCCTTAGGATCTGTGCGGCTTTTCACGTTCAGCTTAGCAATCTTTGATATAGAGCCATATCATAGGATTTTTGTATTCTCATACGTATGCGCATATACGTTCCTCTGCGAAATTTATATTTGAGAGTGAACTCATACAATTCGATTCTCAGTCCAGATGACGCCCAGGAGGGAGAGAACAGTTAGGGCAGCAGGGATAGAGGAGGCGGGGGAGGCTCGTTAGGAGCAAGAGCTACCACAGCAACGGCCATAGATGATTGGGGCAGCATAGGTCACTGAAATAGTGGCACAGGCAGTTGGAGCAACGGTGGTCACAACGGCAAGGTACTTGACACGGGATCAGCCACAAGTGTTAGTGGCGTCGGACGTTCAAACTCACGAGGAGTCGTCAGGGTGGAAGTAAGAAAGAGAGGATATTTTAGTGGGAACCCATCAGAGTTGTGAGGGGTTCAGATGTAGTTCTAGCGTGTCAAGGAAGAGAGATATCCAGCGTTACCTACGCATAGGAGATTGCGATGAGGTACGGAAGCAAATGCTAACCACTTTTAGTTTAGTGGGAAAAGCACTACAGTGGTGGGAGTCGATCACCACAGTTGAGGAAAGGGACACACTAGCTACTGCAGAGTTTTGGGTGCGGTTCGACCGCAAGTATTTTTCCTTCAGCAGTCGAGACCAAAATGAGGAGAAAATTTTGTGAGGAGACTCAAAGGGAGACCGTTTAGTGATCCATTACGAGGAAGATTTCACTCGTTGGTAAACTTTTACCGGATGATGGTAAGCTAGGAAAAGAGAAAGAAAGCAAAGTTTATGGATGGGTTAGTCTGGAGAGTCAGACAACGTTAAATTGATAATTCAGCATTAGTAGATTATATTGATGTCATTAACGCAACACTCCGGCACTATTGGGAATATCGCTTCCACGTGAAAGGAAGCGGGAAGGGAGTGGGGATTAACCAGGAGGATGAGGCAGAAGGGAATAATACCAGTGGGGTATCCCAATAGAAGATTGGGGGAGATCAGGGGCAGGATTTTCGGCAAGGAAATCATGCCAAACGATCTAAGACTAGAGGCTATCAGCGGGATGGCCAGGAATTCCAACAAGGTTGGCATGGAAGGGATCAGTGGCAGGGTGAACATATTAGAAAGTGTTTCAGTTGTGGAAAAGCGAGACACATGAAGAGATATTTCCTTAAGCGAGGCAGGGGTCAACTACAGGACGAGGTCCTAGATGTACAACCACAAAAGAAAAATCACGGGTGCATTCGGGCAGGGAGAAGCTGCTCCGGAAATCGAGAACCAGCCGTTGCAGCTGGAGTATAAAAGTAATTATGTTACCCTAGGGGCATGGGGTATATTGTTGAGTTACAAAGAGGATGTCACAGTATAAGACTTATTTTTCACTAGAGTTCGCATGTGAGTCGAACTTAGTGGGTGCATAGCGGAGTTCCTAGTGTTCCTCATGGGAGAGTGGAGGCGTACACTGAGTGATTGGTTGAATTATGCGAGGAATTACTACTTTCGAGAATTATGGGAGTAGGACTAATAATACTTTTTAAACATCGGATGGATAGCGATGGAACTTAAATATTGTGGATAGTGGAGTTAAATTTTGGTGTCCGCGACACCAGGGTATGGTTGGTACTAGGTATCACCGGAGAGGGCGTATAGCCTATATATAGGTGGGTATATATATTGTATTACGTGGTGCAATAGCACGTAGTGAGATTTTGTGTTCTCACATTTTATCTTAATAAGTGGGGATGTTTACTGAAGTGAATCAGGGTGGTTAACTTAATTTTTGAGCGGAGAGAGATAGCTAGGGGTTTATTTTGCACAAGGACTAGTGATAGTAAGGGCGCGGTATTATGTTGTCTTTGGTAACATAAGGGTAAGGGCGTATATACTTTTGTGTTGAGTGATAAGTATTTATGGGGAGGTTTTTGGACGTTTCACATGGGTTGAGTACCCAAGCAGTAAATATATATGTATAAATATATGTAATATGACTATGGGTTCGAAGTTATATTATGGGTTACGACTAGCACAGTCGGGTAACTTTCGTGCGATAGAGTGCGGGGATAGGGTGTATGGGCACCCGGGTTAATTAAGGAAAATTTTGTGCGGTTAAGCACGGGGATAGGGTGTATGGGCGCCCTGGTAAAGTTAAATGCATACTTGTATAACGTATGGTTAGAATCAAATGGGATAGATATAGCGGGCTTGGAGACATTTGACTAGTGAGTAATATGTGAATACTGGAACACTAGGTTTATCTTAATTTCGAGGACGAAATTCCTTTGTAAGGAGGGGAGTATGTAACACCCCGTATTTTTGTGCATTTAATATTTAATTAATTCAGGATTTTAAATTATTGGTGTGTTGTAATTTTAATTGAATTAATTATGGCAATATATATATTTAAATATTAATCGGGGAGTGAATGGTTAATGTTTAGAAAATTTTATTTACTAAGTGAATCGTAATAATTTAATTACGTCATTTCGGGTATTAATGACGGGGTATGCACTTATCCTAGCCGGGAGTCGGTATAGACTTAATGGGGTGTGAGATAAGGATTTTTATAAATTAATTCGGATGTCAATTCTGACTGCGCGGTTGAGTCCGGATGGGTCGAGATAGTCAGAAAAGAGTACCCGGGGGTAGTAATTGGGTCTCAGGGTATTTTTGGACATAGCCGGGCCCACACGGGGTGAGTTGGGCCACTTTAATTAAGCCCATTAGGTGAAAAATGGGATTAATGGTTTTTAACCTAATGGGGAGAATAGAAAATCAGCAGCCATCAAATTCCAAACCTAGGGTTTGAGAGAGGATTTGGGGAAAAACAAATCAAGAGCAAATTGGAGGTTTTTGGAGCCAAATTGAGGGACTCCGCCAACGGAATCAGACACTACGAACACTTTCAGGCAAGTGGTTAACTGTTTTTGATTCTAAAAGCATGATAATCAATTTATATTATAGTGATGTGGGTATGAAAATCCGTTTTTGGGTGTAAATCCGTTTTTGGGTGTAAATGGGTACAAAATGGGTTTTTGTTTTTGAAATACTTGAATGAGATTCAAAGTAAGATTTAGATGGGTGATTGAAATCTGAATATGTATTTATGATTTGAATGAGAAATTCAGAATATAAAATAGTGGAAATCAAATCTGGAAATTGGGATTTAAAAACTGATAATTAAATTTTAGTGAGAAAGACCCATTTCGAAAATTAAGAGATAATTATAGGGGTTGATTAGCTTAATGATCTCTATGATGAGTAGGATGTAGATTGACCATGTGTAGAGGATGGGATGATGTGATTAGAGGTAAATTATGGTTTAAAAACCTTGAAATTCGTTAATGGTGGAAAACAGGGGGAAGAAGAGCTGTAACGAAAGGGTCGATCGATCGATCGGGGGCATCGATCGATCGATGATAGGAAATTCTGGGCAGTTCGGCCAGAATATTATATAAGGGCAAAATTATTAAAAGTTAAGTTTCATACATTAATAAGTGATAGGTAATTGTGAAACAAATATTCCTAGCAATTATGGGAGAAAGTAATTGGGATTAGGATGAATTTATGTGGGACATTAAATGGATGAAATTTGAGAAATTTTATTCCAAAATAGTGAGGTACGGATCAAGTGAGTGAATCCGGGTATATTGGTCGAGCGACCCTAAGGTAGTGAATTAAGTTTGCAGATAAACTAAATAATTTTGAGTCGGAATATAGACTCGGGTGAATATTGAATTATGGACCAAGTGGGCGAGTCCGGGTATGTTGGTTATGTGACACCAAAGTATTAAATTAATTATTAAGAGAGAGTAATTAATTTGGAGTCGGAACATAGACTCGGGAAAATATTAAAATAATAAGAGGGTATTAATTAATTTAATTAGAGTCGGTTTGTAGACTCGGGTATGATTTAATTAATAAGGGTGTTAATTAAGTTGATTAGAGTCGGTTTGTAGACTCGGGTAGGATTAAACTAATGGATGAGATAATTAGTTTTATCAGAATCGGATTGTAGACTAGTGAAGGGGTACTTAATAATTAATGTGATAATTAATTGTATTAGAGTCGAACCACAGACTCAGAATTTGGGTTAATTAATTTAAGTGTAAATTAATTGTATTAGAGTCGAACCACATACTTGGATTGGTATTAAATTAATATGAGTGTTAATTAATTTAATTGGAGTCGGGCGATAGACTCGGGGAAAGTATTATATTAATTGAGGTATGAATTAATTATATTAGAGTCGGACCATAGACTCGGGAAGAGGATAAATTATTATGTGAGAAAATTAATTACATTGAGTCGGACCATAGACTCAGGAAATTACAGGTAGTGTACAGGATTTTGAGTATACGGTAAAGCCGAAATTTATATTATATATATACGGTGTCGTGATAGTATATATATACGTGTATTTATTTTGCGTGATACTAAATATCAGTGACTAGATATTCATTAAATTTATATACTCTAATGCTATCAAGGGAGGTTGCGCGATGTGGGTGAATCCCCTAGCTTGAGGAGTAGGGCGAGTATATCCCCAGGTCATAGCGTCCGGTATATATGGGTGAGGGATTTATCTCACTTTCAGGGAAGGAATATGACCGCCTCCATTTCGTATATTTTGGTCCAAGTTGGTGAGCGATTCTAACTTGGGGAAAACTAGGTTTCGTGAGCACACCTAGTGAGATAGCATTCTAGAGGGAATCATCCGGTGAGGGTATACTCGGAAGGATGGATACGCGTATGATATATGTGTGGATATTAGTAAAGGTACGTATAATATGGTAGTAAATATTATATGTAGGTGATAATGCAGTGCGTGATGTATTTACCTTATATAACTCGGGTTACAGTTATATGTTGTTAATTAATGAGAAATTAATTAAGTTAATCATTTGTGGGGATAATAAAGTGTGTGATGTAATTACTTTATATAACTTGTGACACGGTTATATGCTACTACTTAAGAGGAGTTAATTAAGTTAATTGTGAAATAACTTATAATTCAATAATCATTATACTCGGGTTAGAGTATTATGGCAAGGGAAGGTTATACCAGGACTAGTTGGACGGGGTAGTACAACTAGGTGAGGTTAAGGTAACCGGTAGGTGTGCACAATAGTGGAGGGGTGAGAATGTCCACAAGGGAGTGCAACACTAACTTAAATATGAAGCGCATTCATGCATTTTAAATTACTGCAGTTAATTCACTTGCTAAATATTTTCAAAATGTTTTGGGTTCTAACCCTTGCTATAAAACTATTTTCAAAACCTTTTAGGCGTCCAGCCACAGGGACGCCAGGATTGATATTCTATTCCAGGGACACGGAGCTACGGCATATGTGGATGCTAGCAGGAGTTTGGATTAGACGCATCATTCATTCATTCCTAGAGTAGGAATCTTGTATCAGTTTCATAGGGCTTGTCGCCCAGACTTCTCGGTACAATTTTCAGATATTTAAAGATTTGTATTTGGATTATTTCTTTGGTGGCCGATGATTTATTCGGCATGTTGTGTAATTATGATTCAGTTCTTTTTCATTCAGTTGTGTGAATGGTTTATATTTTTCCGCACGTATTGTTTTGTTTAATTAAAAAAGTTAAAATTGGCACCAGTTTTTGGAATACTAGGTGGTTAGTAAGTTTTTAAAAAAAGTTTTCGGCAGTGATGCTAAGGATGATCCAACTGGGATTCCTGTTTTAATTTGGTATAGCACTGATCACCCAGTATTTTATTAGGCGGGGTGTCACAACATTCTTGTGATAAATCTCATAATTATTTAAAATAGCAAACTCATTTAAGAGTTTCTTAAAACTATTCATATTCACCGATCAAATGAATAATTACTTTGGGTATTAAGGGAATAACATGAGTATCTTAACTTCTTTTACAACCACATTAGGTTATTTGATGCTCCCACTGATTTCACCACTCTTTAAAGAATTTGGCATTTTCGATTTTAATAGTGAATAGTGTATCCTCTTGAAAGTCTAGAGACTTAATTCTAAAACCCAATTCTTTTTGTTGATTCTAAATCCATGCATGAACTAAATATTCCCAATTATGAGTGCTTGTCAAATTGGGTAAAGTTGAATTTATGTAATACACATTTAACCATATAAATCCATTTTCGTGTGAATAACTCTTGTAGTGATATCGACATTGGTGTGCTTGGCCTATTGTTTTATAATGCCATGATCTATATAGCTCCACTATTGAAGGACTATAATTTCCAACTAGGTCCACATATATTGTTCTAAAATTGAAAAACCTCAAGAGCCTAAATGTGAGTGTCAATATTCATAAGTAACAATCCCGAGACAGTCTAATCTATTAAATCCTCAAAGCAGGTCTAGATTTAAAAGAGTCTCTAATTAAATTGTGCCAAAAGGTTGAATACTTTTAAAAATAACGCTACTTTTATGTTCAACATTATGATATATGATCAAAATCATTTTTTCATATAAAATTTTTATCCAAATCATGATTGTACATACCACCCATGAGAATACCATTATTAAATAAAGTTCATTCTCATATGAAATGAAAAGTCTTTTGTATTCTCAAGATAAATCCTTCAAAATTAAATTTAATTAAATATTTTGAAAGGCCGTCGAGGGTTTTATAAAATGATTCCCAAATAACATACGAAAAAGAATTCAATAATTTATGGGTTGTTCTCTTGTAAGCATACTCATATCAAATTTGAACTATTTTTCGTACCACTCTAGTTTTGGAAAAATAAACAAATTATTATAATTCATATTGAACAACACATTATAATTCATAGAATATAGCTTAAAAATATGTATGCCACATTATGGTGACTCATATTTTAGTCTCTAACATTACGAGATTTTTCATTAACTTTATGCCTAATCCGTTTAAGATTTTTAGAAAAACATTAAAGGAGTGTCCCACACTAATTTAGGCATCAATAGTGGGTTCTTTAAGCAAAATTTAATTATAACAATTTAGAAATTTTAAGGGACTTAGCCTCTTCACTTCATTCTAAGAAGTCAGTCTCGATGTCATTATAATGGATAAAATATCCAATTTTTGAGACATAAAATGATATATAATTATTGAGATAATTAACTTAATATATTAATGTTATCAGTTGACAACAAATACATTAGTAATATTTTATAAATGTGGAATATCTTTCGTATGAACTTTGAATATTAATATATGACTTTATTAGGTACTATGTTACGTAATTTAGATGCTTATGTTATCAAGGATAACCTTTCACGAGTTAATTGCATGATTCCTTAATATTTATTTTAGTTACTCAAAATAAATTTCCTTTAAAAAATTATATTTCTTGACAAAATAAACCGAATATTCCCCATTAATATCTTTATATATATAAGCATGATTAGTGTTGCTCGAAAAAATACCCGAAGGCGGGTGAATTGAGGTTTTGTAAGCTTTTTGCTTAATTTTTTATTTTAAAAAATATTTTCTTGATTCTAAAAAATTAAATAAATACAAAAGCAATTAAATTTGACTTTGCTAAAAATATAATTTTTAAGATTTGTTAATATGAATTAAAAACTAGGCAAAAAACGTAAATAAAAAATAACTATAATAAAAGAAATAAAAAGAATAACGTACAATTAAGTGCACAATATTTATAGTGGTTCGATAAAAAGGCAGTGAGCCTACATCCACTCTTCATGTCAACTTCATCTTCTTGAGTTCCACTAGTATGATCCGTCGAGGGTGGGATCAAATAACTGTGTAGAGACTATGTAGCTGAACCTAGCTACAAATTATAACAAAAAGATTATAATTGAGCTTCAAATCACAACCAAAAGATTTTAACCTAGCTTCAATATTTTTAGAGGCATGTAGTAATTTTTTAGAGGATGATAATTATAATACCGAGTATTTTAACACACGATAATTACTATTTATTAAGTGAATAATAGATTAATAAATAGAACTAATTATTACTCGTATGGACTAGGAATAATAATTTTACATTATTTAGAAAGTAATTCAAAATATGTATGCGTAGAGTAATTAACTATGTCTATTTATTAATATCGTGAGGTATTACCATGTATTGTTCTTAATATCATTTAGACTGGTCGTTGGGGTTATATGAGTGTTTGCTTATGTATTTTCAACATTTTAACTTTGTCTTGACGGGTAGGTGTACCCGTGCGAGAGATTTTGGCAATTTCGAGTAGCAATATGGGCTCTTTTAAGGACCCGAAATTAGGCCTCATTAAGAGGTGATGGATTAGAGTTTTTAAAAAGGGTTAAACCACATCATTTACATATTTTTCATCTACTACAACTAACCCTAATAGCCATAAACACTTTGGAAAAGTTAGGCAAGCTTGGAGAGAAGAAAGCAAAGGAAAATGCAAGAAGAGTTCTTCAATCCTCCACTTTAAGGCCTTGCAATATGTTTCTTAATTTATAAGCATGCTTTGTCATACGATTTCATATTTTTAATTATGTTGGAGAGTTATTTATATGATGATTTATTAATTGGGTTAGTTATGAACAATATGAATTTGCCCTGCATTGAGTAGTTGTACCTTAATGATTAAAACATGAAATTGATGGATTAAATGGTATATCTATATAATAAAATAAGAAACTTATGTATGTCATAAGCTTCAAGTATGATGTCATCAAGATTAATTGTTTTTGAACTTCCTATTTTACCCCTCAAGTCTTTGATTTCCCCCTCTTTTTAGCACACTCCAATTTATTCCCCCTCTACTTTTAAAATTCAAACACAAGGGTAGAAAAGTATTTTACTTCCAATGATCGTCTACGTTAACCTCATTATCCAAACGGCCCCGTGTTATTATTTTTCTCCCTTTCACTTTACCCTCTCCACCCCTCTCTCCCCAACGATCTCCAGCTTTGGAAAAATAAAATCAATCTACACCGTGATTTGTGATTCGCTCTTTTAGAGAGGTACGATCTCCGGATCACCGGTTTTGTCCACAACGATCTCCGACTTTGTCCACTATACACAACATTCGATCTCTGGAGATCGAATGAGATCTCCCAACGATCTCCAGATCACTTGACAGAGGTACGATATCAGGTGAGAATTTTAATTTACGTCTTATATTTTTCGTGGGTTAACACTCAATCGATCTCTGTTGTCGGATCTTAGCCAGTGTTCATGTTTCTGTACAGATTCAACCTCAGATCTTCATTCCCTCAATGCCTCTTTATATCCTCTCACCACTGAGTACATGAAAAATCAAGAACGAGACGACGCGTTGCTAAATGGAGCTGAACTTAAACTCGTTGTGAACCGAGATGGGCGAGTTGACTCGGTTGTTTTGGATCTGGTTGAATCGGTGAGTTTTAAGTATGATAATTGTATATCATATTACTTATTAGGGGATTGTAACCATTTTCAACTGATTAGTGATACATAGGCGATTGGTGATTCATATACCCTTTTCATTTACATCTCAGGTTTTTTATTATTATTCATATTGCTCAAGATTTTTTCGTTTTTATCATCTCCATAACCTAGGGTTTTAATTATATTTTCAGATTTATGTTTTGTTTTGTTTTTGCATTGTTCACTGCTTCAACTTTTTTTTTGTCCAAAACATTATTGTCGGACTGTTTCTAATTTTCACTGAATCGTATACATACTCATTGTCCCTAATACGAGTGTTTTGATAATATTTGGTTCTTTCATTTGAAAAAGAGATCGTGTTCGTAAATGAGTTGAACTAAAGATATTGAGTGTGCTCAGATTGGCTTAAATTCACTTTGAAGGAATTTAATCCCACTTTGAAACATCAAATAATTAGTCTTAAATTAAATAGTTGACTACTACTATTTTTTTTTAATTATTTACTCCTTTAAATCTACTTCGTGTTCTCTGTTTTAAGTCTGTCCATTAGACACTAATGTACTTTGAAATTTTTTGACGTGCTGTGTCTCTCGACTATGTTCTGTTTTTTATATTCATATTGTTCATATTCATATTAGAAAATTTTGAATATGAACAATATGAACAATATGAATATGTATATGAATATGAATATGAGTATGAGTATGAGTATGAGTATGAGTATGAGTATGAGTATGAGTATGAATATGAACAATATGAATATGAATGAGTATGAGTATTACAGAATATGAATATGAACAATATGAATATGAAAAACAAAACATAGTCGAGAGACACAGCTCGTCAAAATTTTTCAAAGTAATACTCATACTCATACTCATATTGTTCATATTCAAATTTTCTAATTTATTTTTGTTAATTTTACTTGGAGTGTATATTTTGACTGACATTTTGTGTTAATTCCCGCGGTCCAACTTCACTGTTTTGAGTTTTTGGCGTATGTATACTTATTATGTGGTCATTAGTTCTATTTCGTATATACTATTATTTTCTTTTTATTTTCTACCTGGCTGTAAATGTGTCGTTATGCAATTTTTCAACTGCTAAAGAAGCACAGTTCTGGGTATATATAAAGATCCGTGCTTATATATGTCACACTCTTAAGGTAAAGACTAGACATAGTTAACGGGAAACATAATGTCCACACATCACATTGGTTTTAGATTATGCTGCTCGAAACATGTTTTTCGTTTTCCAGCCTTACATTTCTATTGTAATGGTAATCAATTTTTGTTTACAAGTTAAAAACGTATCTTGAATTTAGTTTTTTAATTTGTTATTAAGCTTTCAAAATTATGTTTGGTCGTGTATTCAATTGCAGAGTCATTTGAAAAGGGACCCTCCATGATTTACGTTAAGGTGATCTTCCTGTCATTCAATATTTCAGTCTCCCAACTAACCATTAGCAGTAGATGGACAGGTTTAAAACCCCAAAGTGGGACTGCCTAATGGATGCCATCAAATACAAGATAATCGTTGAGAAGAAATGGATATACAAATTTTAATTGGGGATAAATAAAAATCTGGATGAAATTGCAACTCTACAGAAGAAATGGGATAATATTTTCCAGTTAAAGGTGAAGAATGCTTCTGATCGGAGATTAAGACACTCATGATGAAATTATATAGCTCTCTTTCCCGCCGGTATATCTCTCCCTCCCTCTAATATAATTTGTACTCTTTTTCAGATCTTTCTTTTTGATTTTGATAATCTATTATATGTTTTATTTGTTAGGTCGTTTTCGTCCCCGAATTCCAATATTATTTCCTGGTGTACTTATATTTGGGGTCTAATCGTAAGTTTTGTTAGTGTGAATTTTTAAAATTTTAGTGAATGTATCAAGACTAGAATTTATATATGTTATGATATCCAACCCCGAAATTGAAAATGAGATCTATAAGGATGATATATTCTATGATGTCCAAGTATTAAAAAACTCGATAAAATGTTAAAGTGTATAAATTTTTTTATTGGTATTGAACAATAAATATAATTGTATTGTATACATGACATCGGTGAAACATTATCAACGTACCAAAATTAGTATCATAGGCTTTATCTGGATTGATTTTGTGTTGAAACATCTTAGTCGCTATTTTAAGCTTCACAGGGAGAAGTTTATGGGCTACCAGTATCTTCTCTACACAGTATACTTGAGGAAAAATATTTATCACTACTTTTTTGTACTTTAGTTGTTCTTTTTGCACTAATAAATTTCTAGGTATTGTAAATTTTATACCAAAGAAAATTAAAGGTAAGAAGATATGAGTCATCCATAAATGCCAAAAAAAATTGGAGATGCAAAATTACCATCTTGGCGTGCCCAGTTGATCCTCCGAAGCCAAAGACAAGGCATAAGGTTGACATTAACACAGTGGAAAAGTTCCAAGCATTACGTCAATAAGAGCATAAGTACTTTGATGACATGGTTCAACAATGCAAGGATGTTGGTGCTACATTGGTCATCTGTCAATGGGGGGTCGGTGATGACAGATGACCATTTGTTCTCAACCCCAAAATTGAGAGCCCCGTGGCTCCTCAGTGAAGGTTATCACCAAGATACTACTAGGAGTTGCCATTATTGATATGTTTAGTTGATTAAAATTATTTCTTGACAAATTATAGGTTGATTAATTATATTGTTCTTTGATTTTATAATGAGTTATATTGTATTTTGATTGTTATTATAATAATTCACTTATGATTATTATTTATCCGAAACAGAGCTGTAGGAAGTAACGATTGCGTGATTGACATTAAACTCAAGTATCTCTGCACTATAGTTTTCTACTGTATCAGGCTTCAATAAACCAGTCATTATTGCATTCGAGGAGAATGGGGGAGATATTTATGGGATGCTGCTTATTGCCTTCAAGGAGACTCAGAATGGGATAGATCAGCTATGAAGTATTTGGAGCAGAAAAATACGAGTATGATCACAAGCCTTTAGTGGACTTCTACAAGGAAGGAGAGAGCGTACAACCTGCTATAACCAAAGTGATAGTTTTCACTTCTACTCCAGACGAAGTATCAGATAAGGGCCTACCCCAATTGATGTTATAACAAGGAAAATTTCAACTGCTTATGGCCCATGTGCGAACAACAGGGACTATCATTTCTTATTATTGAAGGCCATGTTTGACATTCACCTCCAAGAAGTTATGGCCATGGACTCGTAAAGCCTAATTGTGGAAATCCCACTAGAGGAAAGAATCCCCATCTTTTCAGATTCGCTAGTCTCTTCTAGCAACTACTACTACATTTTATTAGTGAGAAGTTTTTATACAAGCTTTTATTCTTATCTTTCATACCCTTTTATTTTTATTTATTTTGAAAACAAACTTCTGCTAGAAATATAAACTTCTGCCATCTGTCATGATCTTGGAGACATCTCGAATGGAATTCTGAATTTTGAACAAAAAAGGTACATAGGAGCACAAACATTAAGACAATTTTACAATAAAGGTACATAGTCTATTATAACTGTAGGCAGGCCTGATTTAGAAATATTAAATTATCCTGATATAACTCTAATATTTCTAAATACTAAATTTCTAAATTAGTATGATATAGCTGTATGCATACACTAAGCAGTCTGCATGTTTTAGTTAAATCAGTCTGCATACAGGTATTTTAGTATGCATATTGTGTTAATGAAACTGTATGAATATTTTTCTGTTATAATTTCATTTGATGTCTCTTTTTTCATTCTAACGCTGCATCAGACCTTTCGAAGGTGCATATTAGAGATGTTATTTTTCGATATAACCATTTGTAGCAATTTTATACACACCCAGTGGAATTGGAAGAAACTACCATGTGGTCGAAACTCAAACTGCTAATTGTAGCACCTAGATCTTATTCTTGCATTGAGGGCTCTCTGTCAGCAGACCAAATCATCCAACGGATTGAAGCCACACATAAGTTAATCAACAATAGTGAAGGTGAACTCTTTTCCCTCCAGTCATTGCAGTTCAGTGTTATGACAAAGGTTAATCTAAGATTGTTATCAGATTGAATCCACTAGAAGACATTTCATTTTAGTTATTGTAGTTCAGTCATTGCAGGTATGTACTCCATCTCTAATTTCCCCCTTTTTTGTATAATTATTTTTTATTTAGGTTGTGAGGTTGTGTTGTGTGGTGGTGAGATTTAGTCATTTCCTTCCCTTTCATTAATAATTTCTATTATGTATATTCATACAGTTATATCATTAGTCAAACTTTATTTTTTTTGAATGACCATTAAATAGAAACATAAAGTTTGAAATTTTTTTAGGCTGCTTATTGTCTTTTTTTCTAGAATTTCAGGAGAACGTGGAGGTTACCTTTATGGACGAGGAACCATGGATAGCGATGATTTTTTATATCTCAAGGAGCAAACGGAAGCTAAGGAGGATGCATAACGTCTTCTACGTCGCATTGAGAAATAGGCATTTGTTGTATTTAAAAATTCTGCAAGTATAGCCGATTCTTTGCCAGCATTAGTTTCATTTCCACTTCATGTTGAGCCCATGACACTGGTAGATGTTGACGAGGAAGAGGTCAAGGTTGGTGTTCAAACATTGGAGGCTGTGTACTGCTCCAAGCTTTGGGAATTTTGGTGTACATCAATTATGAATTTTAAAAAACTTAGGTTGACATCAATTTGTTTTTCACATTTGTAAATTTTAAAGCTTTGTAAGATATTATAAAGATTTTACTATTTGCTATTTTCCCTATGATGCTTAATGGAGTATTATTTACAAGTTAAATTTTAAATCTTTTGTAAGATATTATAAAGATTTTACTATTTGTTATTTCCCCTATGATGCTTAATGGAGTATTCTTTATAATTGTTCTTAAAATTCATAACTGATGTAAGTTTTTTATTCAAGTTGTGAGGAGTACTAATAATATTGAGGAGTCTAATTCTTATTTGGATTATGAAATTTAAAGATTATCATTATCATGATTACTTAAATGTGTTTGGTACGTATTACTTAAAGGTAATTTAAAGAACTAAATATGGTTACACATTTACTTAATATGGTTAGTACTCAGGTACATCTTTGATAGGGTATATTACATCTTTTCAGATTACATCCTTGACGGGGTATATTAAAGATGTAATCTCATTTTGACTGATTTTTACATCTGTTGGTTTTAAGCCGTAACCACAAGCCATAACAGGGTATATCCTATACAATAACGTAATTTGTAATTGATTTAGAACACTGGTAATAATGTAATTTGAAATTTTGGGTTTAAATCCACAACCACAGGCCACAGAGGTATACACTGATTTTTCAAAGGTATTCACTAACATGTACAATGTGATTTTTCAAAGGTATTCTCTAACATATCTATTTTTAGTGTTCATTTGCAGGCCGGATGGTTTGGATATGTTGCTTCTAGAGGTTCAATCAAGAAGGATCTTATCACGTGTACACTATATACTGCGACTATCACTACTACACTCTATACACCGGTATATTATGTTTTTGGTGTTACAGCTCTAACATTCTGGCATTGACACTTACTATTTTTTGGTGTTCGAGTGCTCTTATTCGCTAATGAATAAACATGACTTTTGTTACTTATGTTGTTGAGCATGCCCTATGAACTATAAATATGGTGTTCTTTATACAAGTTCAAAGGCTAATTCTCTATCTTTATTGATGTATTGATGTTCTTTCACCATTAGGTGAGTAAAATCAATTATGTTAGTGAGTTAAATCGATGATGTTTACACGAGTTTAGACTTATAATATATAAAATATTTATTATTTAGATTATACATGACTTAATAAATTTCAAAATTATCAGCGTGCCTTCAGGCACGGGTATACCCTAGTGTGTATATATATATATATATATATATGTGTGTGTGTGTGTGTGTGTGTGTGTGTGTGCGTGTGCGTGTGAAATAAAATTGATGTTTTAGAATGAAACTTAATTATTATGAATTAATCCTATGTTAATTTGAGGATTAAGGCTAGAATTGATGATGACCAAACCCTATGTTGATTTTAGATAAGTTATATGGAAAAGTTTGAATCTTGGATTTAATATTCTTAGACCCAATGGATGGTGTAAAAAGGTTAGAAAAAATTTCCTATACTTACATTGCGTTAGGTATCGATTGGGTACTACTTTGGAGCTTGGTTTGGGAATTCATGAAGGTTTTGGAGGCTTCATATTCCCCCTTAATACGTGTTGGATTCTTCCTATAATCTAACAGATTCATCGTAAGGGTGAATCGATTCAGTCATGAAATTATAGATTTTTTATTACGAATACGTAGCCGCCATTTTCGTACTTTTTTTATTTTTTTTAATTAGTTATGAATTTTCTATTGAACGATGTGTGAGATCAAAAGTTTGGGTTGGTGATTTTGAGTTATACTTTATTTTTGGATTGGTCTACTTAATTTATTAAGAGATTAAATTTAGTTAATATTCAAGACAATCATGTAGGTTAGAGGTATGGCACTTGTACTATTGTATTCTCATTCGGTGTTAACATTGGGACAGAATGGCTGTACACAAACCTGGGCCTTTTACCAAAGGCCAATTTGTTCGGCCCTGGGGGCGAATCATTTCAGTCCCTAAGTCGAGCCAAATTAAGGTTGGGAAATGGATCGTAGGGTTATCTCGAGTTGATTTCAGTATGAGGGATGTTATGCATATGAGTGATGGTTTATAGAAATGGGAAGTTTATTTTATTTAGTGTGTAAACAAATAGGAAAATTTGGGTATCTTTAACTAAGGAAGAAGTGTGGTTAAGTTCTAATAAATTATAATATTTAACAATGGAGTTTGGGTTAGATTGAGAAGACGCGTGAGAGAGTAGTGCCTTATGGTCGTGTGTACGCTTCGATCATAGAGGGTAATGAATTTATGTGTTTGGGAGATAAAATCCAATCCTGATATATAATCAAAATACGTGTGTTAACTAGTGTTTCAAGGAGAAAACATTTATATACATTACGGGTTGGTGTATATCTAGAAATAGATAGATGTACACATGATTTGGAGGTGGAATATACTAGGAGTTGAATTTAATAAGGGTTAGAATTGATAAACCTAAGAACATAAAGAATAATCCGTTGTTTTGGGATTTAATTGATTTAGGGTATGCTTGAGTGTATGAGTTATCCGATGGATATATATATATATATATATATATATATATATATATATATATATATATATATATATATATATATATATATATATATAATAATGGACAAAACTTATATATGTCATAAGATAGGACTATGATGTCATCGATATGAATTGTTCCTGCACTACCTCTTTTGCCCTCAATTATTTGATTCCCCCCTCTTTTTTTACATACCAAATTTACACTTTAATTCAAATTTAGGGATACTTTGGTCAAAAGCACGATACTTCCCATCTTTCCTCCCACCCCCACCCTCTCTCATTTCTCACACAACCATAACATTTTTGTCATTCTCGCCTTCTCCCCCGTTCTCTCATTGGCATCCTAAAAACATCCTACCTCAAACATCATTCTCTCCTCGCTGCACCGCACATCTCTCCTCTCCACTGCTCCTCTCTCCACATTACCGCTTCTCGTAGTTAGGTTTTGAATTATTTTGATTTTAGGGATTATGATTTAAGTTTCTGATTTTGAGTTTCAAATTATTTTAGGTTTCAAATGGTTTGGGTTTCATGGTGTTTGCATTGTAATAGTAATTGTGTAATTTTTAAGGTCTTTCCATTGTGTATCATTCAGATTTTAGAGTATGAATTTGACCCATTATATTATTTTTGGTTCCATGCTAGAACTTGATTTATTTATAGGCTATTATACATATGATTGCATAATTATTTAATTATATAATTTGCAGCTTCAATTTACGATTGCATAATTATTTAATTATAATTTTGAAGATGCTTTTTGTTGGTGTTTTACAAGTAACATCCTTGGGATGGAATATTTATAGGTAACACCTAATTTGTGAATGGGATGGAGTATTTGAGCTTGAAACTGTTGTATACATGTTTGGTTGTTTGAAGTGTACCTGAGACGTCCAATCTTTGTTCTTTCATTCTTGAATAGTTTATACATATCTCTTCATCTATTTATATGTAACTACAATGCCTACTCTCAAAGATAAGTTTAATAGTTTATACATGATTTTTTTGTTTTTATCTTATTTTTGGTTTCAATGCAGTTGATTAAGGAGGATGATTATTTCATTTCTAATATATGGGATGGTGATACGATGCAAATATTGCATATTTCACTCATTAACCTACACGTTATTAGCCACCTCGGGTATCTTAATCCCTAAAATCATGCTCGTTAACCAGACAACCTCATATTTTATCTGTACATTCTTTGCATGGGTTAATTGAGCTTTTGTTGGTATTTGGATGCTTAGTATGAAGTTCGAACGCTTTCCAGAAATGTTTCGTCCACTTTTACAGCTTCAGGGGCATTTTAGTAATTTTAGCATTCGATTTTTAAACCCGAACTCTTCACATAAGTTGCAGCCCTTTGATTTCTCTTTGCATGGCCACTGACGGTGAATTATTCCGATGCATAATGAGGGAGTTATGGTATTTTTAGAATTGTTTTATATTCAAAATCATACTCAATGTCACATTCAAGGTCATTGTAGTCATTTCAGAATTTGATTTTTTGGCCTAATATCTTCTTGGATGTTGTATATCTTTGAGTTATCTTTGCGTAGCCTCTGACTATGCCCAATTCTGAGTTATAACGAATAAGTTATGGCATTTTTTTTAAGTTTGACAAAGCTGAGAGTTGCAGACCTATATGTGCCAAATCTATTCGGACACTCCAAATGCATTTGGACCAAATCGATATGGACACTCCAAATCGATTTGGTTCGGACCAGTGTGATCAGTTTCCTTTTCCAAATGGATTCGGACACTCCAAATGGATTCGGTCCTACAGATTTTTGTTTCTTCTTATTTACATGTTTGTCGTCCTTGGATTTGTATATAAATATCTTTTCTCTCATTTTGAGAGATATCTTTCTTTTAGTTTTAGGTTAGACTTAGGGTTTTTAGAGATCTTCTTCTTCTCTCTTTGGTTGTGACCCCTTTGGGTGTTGTAAGTTGAACTTTTCATTACCCCTACCATGAATACAATTGTATTTATTTGTTTCTTCCTTATTTACTTGCTTTCTTTACTTTCTTGTCATCAAATTTCTTGCCTAGATAACATTTATTGTGTTTATTTATTTATTTTCTGGTAGTTAATTAATTTTATTCATGTATTGCCCTTACATAAATAGGGCCGGGTTGTGTTCCGCCATTAATGGGTTTGAGCTCCGAAAACTAGGTTTTGTGTAAAATAGAATTTAATTGAAACTGTGCGTATCAAAGTTGGATTATTATGCATTTATCTTTCTTTATCACGCAACGTTAGAGTGTATAGCGATAATCCGAATTTAATCCGCGTGTGACCATTTTTTATTTAATGTTTTATCAAGTATTTTTGGGTTAAAATCCCTGCATGCATGATGTTTATGATTATTTGAAAATGCTCGATTAAATTGATTTCGAGCCTTAACTCTAATTATTTGCTGTTTTGATACGTGTGATGTAATATGATCCCGATCCTCACTTTACTTTTATGTAGCGTAACTTATTCTTTTATTTTGTCACCATTACAAACCATGTGGATTTCTTACGATGCCCGACTTTCCGCTATGCTTGCCACAAAGTGTAATAGTAGCTTAGGTTTTTGTATGTAGAGCGGGAGACAAAATCAACAAGCGTGTCCCTACACGAACACTCGATTTCCCTCTCATCAAAATGGCATCATTTCCGGGGAGTGTGTTTTAGATTAGAATTGTTTTATTATTTCGTAGTATTTTTTATTTTGTATTTGTATTCTTTGTTTTAACCTTTTTTGCAGGATAGCATACTTGAGCGCTAAGAAACTTTGATTCGAGGTTGCTCATTTTTTTGCTCAGATTCGCAATCTACAAACAATTTGGTAATCATGTCTTTCTTTTATAGTTGTTACGGTTATTCTAATGATTCTTACTTTGGGGATAGTGTTCAAGTTTTCCATTTTGAAGATTTCCTTAAGATTGAAAGACTTAAAAACAATTATCGGAATGAAAATTGTTATTAGGATCTTGATTTGGATTCATTATTCAAATCCAATAAAAATTCTTATTCCGATGAATGTGAAGAAAAATTTCAACCAAATGAGGAATCCGAGGATCTAGAGCCGAGGAAGATTACTTTGTAAGAAACATTTTTTCTTTACTCCCAAGGTTTGGAAATCCTAAATGGTGCTGGATCGAGACTTGGAGAACTTTGCAAGGAGGTGGAAACTTGTGTTTCATCTAAATGTTTTGAAGAATTTCTCATTGAGTGTTCATTTTTCTCCCCCAAAATTCAATATCCTTCCGACGATGAGTCGATTGAGATTGAATTTTTTTCACCACCATATTAGATTTCCGCGATCGAACCATTAGAATTGCCTGTTGATTACAATGACCCGGTAGAAATTATTGAAACTTGTGAACCTTTTGTCTATGAGGACTCTTTATTAAACTTTTTTTTATGGATGCTATCCCTGTGTGGGCACCATATCCCATTCCATTTGAAAAACCTTTGGGAGATGAGTCAATTTTTCATAGTCCTCTAGTGTACCTTTCCGCTTTGCTATCCAAATCACCCATCGTCAGCCTAAAATTTCAAATTGGCAATGGTTCATTTTTTTTACCACCCACATGGATTTCGTTGTTCAAGAGGAATTCATATTTTCTGGGAGGCATGCTTTCTTTGGAGGGTCCACCATTGATCTTTCAAAGTCAAAATGTAGTTTCGGTGGTTCCTAAAAAATTTAGACTTCTAGTATATAGTTAGTGTGGAGTCTAAACAGTAGGTTGTAAATAGTTAACTTTTTATTAAGTCTTCATTTCATTAGTCTTTCTTTCTATTTATATATAGTCTAGTTCAATTAGTTAACATTTTGTTATTTTTTTTCTATGCTTGGTACAAACTTATTTTTTAGATTCGTTTGGACTCGTGCTTACGGGGATCGATCCAATTTTGGGTAATATCATTATTTTTCTATCTTTGTGTTGTGTTCTTAATGCGCATTAAGGACAATGCAACATTTCAGTTAGGGGCTTGTGGGATATTTTATCCATTTTTTAGTTTTGTCCATGGATTTTATCACATTTTAGTTACTAAGTTTACCTTTTTGTTAAAATTGAAACTTTTTCCAAAAAAATTTCTTTCTTTTTTCTCCTTTGTTGGGCATTTTGCTCTGTTTCCGAAGATAAATTTCGATAATTACCCGATTTAATTGACAACTAGCGATGCATGTTCTCGATTTTAGAAGTTATTAGACTTTAGTCTTCAAATTATTGATATTGTTAATAACTTCATGAATTAAACCTTCTCCCTTGAGCACATGCGCTTTTCTTGTTATATTGATTTGGTTTAAGATTTTAATAACTCAGTAATCTTTTGTTGCATTGTATATTCTTACACTGAGTAAGCTTTGTACGTTTCGTTGTTTGTCAGAGTATACATTATTCTTTCTTATTTTAAAATGATTAATTCGTCGGTAATCTAACTATTCTTTCCTTGGTCATTCATTAATTGAGTTTATATCTTGAAATGTGTTATTTAATCATGATTTTCAAAGATTGTTTTGGCTCGAGAATCTCGTAAACTTTATGAAATGATCATAGTCAATCTTTGTTGTATCACCCATATTAGCATTAACTTCACCTTATATATTTTCTCTACTCAACCCCTTTGATCCTAAATATAGCCTTCCATTTCATCACCCAAAATACCACAACCTACTGTACAATGTAGTTATAAACCATACATGTTACCTTCCATGCCTTTGTTTGGAATGTGGCTTGGGATTGAATGCTGTTCGTGTTAACATGGTAGTAGTTTAGGCATATGAGAGTGTGATAAGTAAAGAAAAGAATGAAGTGAAAAAGAAAAGAAAAAGAAAAAAGCTAAAGAAAAGAAAAGAAAAGAAGGCTGTAATACCCCGTATTTTTATGATATTTATTTATGGGATTAATTGAATTAAATGTGTATTAATTGGAAATTAATCCGGATAAAAATACTAGAGGGAAGCGAGATGCGAGTTGGTATTTGATTTTAATGAGTGTATATGGCTATATATGAATACGAAATTATGAAATTTGTCGTGGGATTGAAATACGGCAATTTGGAAATTTTATTGGGACGCGTGTGACAGCCGCGTCAGGAATATAATTATTTTAATTAAAAAGTAAATTTTATTTCTACTAACCGTATGGTCCTTTTGAGTGCGCCAACGCGTCCGTAAGGGTCGAAATAGTCAGAAAACACTAGCCGGGAGTTTAGTTTGGGTCCCGGGGCATTTTTATGCCATACCGGCAACGTAAAAGGGTAGTTTGGTAATTTTGGAATTTTGGGAATTAAAACCCACGAAAATTAGAAATTAATATCTGATTTAACCTTTACCCACTAAACCCACTAACTACACTTAATGACTTAATGGGCTACGGGGGTTATTGGAATTAGTTTCAAGAGCTTCCTAGGGCAACCTTAACCACCATTATCACCTTGGAGAAAAAGAACTTGTAGAGAGAGAGAGAGAGGAGAATTCTGCACAGAGAGAGAACAATTCATCAGATTCGACATCAAAATCAGAGAAAGACATAAGGCAAGTTGTTTAATTTCGTTAATTGCAAAGAATGCTTCTTCCATGCGTAGGAAATTTATGAAATTGTATTCTTCTTGGGGATTGATAAAAACCCATTGAATTGGATTTAGAGATTTATAATTTTATGAAGAGATTGCATGTAGAACAATGTTAGGGTGATTATTCAAATAAAAATACATCTTTTATATCGTAAAAACGGATTCAGTTATGCTTATTGATGAATTTAATTTTCTAGGGTTCATGTTCATGGGATTTGGGGAAAAACTGAGGGGATTTGATGATTTGATGATGTTTTGGAAGATTTGGCCCTATATAAATGTTTAATTATGACCTACGAATGTTTAGTGTGTATTAGAAACCTTAAAATGCTGTTGGGACGAATTGTATATGGAATTAGAGTTGAAGAAAGTTGGAAAAATGAAAAAAGGAAATTCTGGGCTCGAAACTGGCCTCTCGTTAAAAGACCTGCCCAGGTCGTTCGAACGAGCTCATTCGAACGAGCTTCTAATGAGTTGACAGTTTTCCTTCTAATGAGATGGATGTTCGTTCGATGCCTTTCGTTTGAATGAGATCTCGTTAGATGCCCAGTTCGTTCGAACGAACTCTCGTTCGAACAGCCTCGTTCGAACGAGACTTCTAACGAGCTGACAGTTTAGGCTTTTTGGCCTGTTTTGATTTTGCGTGTCCCGTAACCTTGTTTAGTTGTAGAGATAACATTTTCTTGATGATAAATTGATATAGTTGGGATATTTGGGATATATTGAGGAGTAAACCATAGAAGTGTAATTTGAATTGAATGGAAATTGTGGAATAGGACGTGAGTGACTATTACGATGCGAGAATTATTGACGGTTTAAATAATTGAATTAACCGGGAACATATGAATTGTGTAATATTATAAGTCGGTACGAGAATGAGAAGTGTACCACAAATAAATTTTGGTGATTACTAAGATGTGTGTATACTTAGTATATGTATATGATTTTATGTGTATGACATACCTACCATACTTGCTATCGCGGGAGGTTTACGTTCTCTTAGGGCCATCAAATCCTTGTGTTGCCCGGATTTAGATTGGTACCTCGAGAACATAGGTCAGAGAAGGGCTTATTGGGATGTTAATAAGTCTGCTGATCGTGGGGGAGTAGGTATGTGCGTGACCCATGTGATGTGACTGTGTTTGCCTCCATTGTTTGTGATTTTCTATTATCTGAGAACGATTCATGAGAGATTCGGAATGCGTGATCCTTATGTACGTGATGTACCGGGATGGATAGCAGAGTATGTGTGCACCTCAGCTTAGTCTCGGGGTGCTTGTGTTGTATATTTATGGCGTGACTAATAAACACTTGAATTAATGAGAACTTTCATGTTGGTATTGTGAGGGTAAATACATAAACGCTTTGAGTAACTATAAAGGGATAACCTGTAATGAATTGTATTGCTAATAATTGAGAATCTGAGTTTAAGTAAAGCCCTCTACTTAATTGATGACGTTAGAATGTATAATGAGAACCGAGTAGAAAGGATAGAACTCATGTCAGTTTAGTTAGATAAAAATATCACTTAGATGGGTGCTATTCGTTAGGAGTGCACAATTAGTTGAGAGGTGAGTATTTGATGCGAGTGCACGTCCTAACATGTATTTTGCATTCATTGTTTCAATGTCATTAAAGCACTTTCTATTTTTAAAATACTCTCCACTTTCGGGCTCTGACCCGTTTGCTTTCAAATCTATATTTGTAAATACTCTCCACTTAGGATCCTCATTCAGGTGACGAGCTGTAGCTGTTTGTGGAAGTTACAGGACTTTGCTAGTAGACGCTTCATCTATCTTGACTGTATATTCAGCTTTCATCAGTTGTAGGGCATGTCGTCCATTTTTATTAGAAGCATTTCCTATTTCAGATTTTCAGACTTTTGGCATGTAATTAATTCAGGATACATTGTCTTACTTAGTTCAGTTGTGGGATTGTTGTGGGGATTTTTCCTCCGGACTTATTATTATTTTGTTGTTTATTATATTGCTTCGTTATGGTGAATGGTTGTTATTATTTCATTATCCTCTTATTTCATGTTAATCAGAGTTAACTTAAAATTTGGCAACTCACTTTTTAAAATACTAGGTGGTTAGTAATCATCAAAATGTTTTCGACACTGATGCTATTAACTAAACCAACTTGGCATTTTGTATTAATTTAATAAAGGAGTAGCTACCCGGTATTTAATTAGTTGGGGTATCACAGGTGGTATCAGAGCATCAGGTTCTAGTGTCCTTTAGCATCTGTACGGCTTATTATGTTTCCGCTGAGATCTCTTTGATGTAGAGCCCTATATTTTAGGACTCTTGTATTCTTTTGTATATGCTACGTTCTTCAGCTATTTTGTGTTTATAACTGCGAACTTATAGACTTTATTCTTGTTTGGGATGCCTCCACGACTTGCACAACGGGTTCCCAGGGATGCAACGCCAGGACCACAGCCCGCACCAGTTCAGGGAACGATGAACGCCGCCGAGGTTGCAGCCATTGTAGCCCAAGCGATAAATGCCGCACTAGCTGTGGTTCAGCAGGCACCACCTCAGGCGCTAGTTTCCATGTCAGTCCATGCACATGCATTCCCGTCTGCTTGGGAACGTGTCCGAGATGCTTTTCAGAAAGCACACCCACCGGAGTTTGCAGGTAGCTCCGATGTTGTGGTTTTGAGTCAGTGGAGGAAAGACATTCAGCGGCACTTGTGGATGTATGAGTGCACCGATGTCTGAAAGCAGATACTAGCTACCTTCAAGCTAGTTGGATCTACACTGCAGTGGTGAGAGTCTATTACCACCGTGGAGGAGAGAGATACTCTCACGATCTAGGAGTTTTGGGTGCGGTTCGACCGCAAGTACTTTCCGTCAGCTGTTCACACGAAAATGAGGAGGAAGTTGATGAATCTTAGGTAGGAAGGTAAGACTGTGGCCGAGTATGAGGCCGAATTCACAAATCTGTTGAATATTGTTCCGAATGAGATACCGACATAAGAGAAGAAGATACCGAAATGTACTGACGGGTTGACTTAGAGGATCCGTCAGCATTAGTTGGGGAATCTATCGTTGGCCACTTACTCTGATGTGGTTAACGCGGCACTGTTACACTGCCAGGATCACCTCTTTCACATGGTTGAGGGCAAGAGATCGGGAGAGTCCAGCCATCAGGGCAGGACTGGAGGACAAGGTTCCAGTGGGGTACAATTTGTTCAGGGGAAGAGACAGGGTGACCATGGTTCCCAGCAGGGGGATCACAAGAGGTTTAGATCGGGAAATTTTAGGCACGGATAGGGAGGTTTCTGGAATGGCCATCAGGGTCCGAACGGCCATCAGGGCCAGCAGGGTCAGAATGGCCAACAACAGTTTCAGCAGGGCCAGCAGGGCCAGGGGAGGAACGGTAACAGACACCAGGGCCGGGGGCAGCAGGGACATAGAGGGGGGAACTTCCCGGGGAAGTGCTACGTTTGTGGCAAGACTGACCATAAACGCCAGGATTGTCCGGATAGGGGCAGGGCCCCGCAGCAGCAGCAGGGTGCTCGACAGGAGCCGCAAAGGCCTATGTTTCCCGTCGCCCTCCCTGCACCACCACAGATGGCAGCATTACCACCCATTCTAGCGGTCCCAGTTCAGCAGGGACAGCTGTAGTATGGGAGAGTATATCAGCATCAGCAGGCCGCAGCCCCACAGGATCCACCAACCATTGAGGGTATGTTCTCTATTCAGGGGACTATGGGGTGTATTTTGTTTGACACGGGGGCTACACACTGTTATATTGCTATGAGATTTGCACGCACCATTGGGCTGTTAGACACCGCCGACAGCACGGTTACTTGTGTAGATTCGTCGTTAAGTAGGGGTTCCGTGATTTCACGTGTATGTAGAGGCATGGGTATAGAGATCGTGAGGTTTACTTTACCCACGGATATGTTAGTATTAGAGATGACCGAGTACGATGCCATTATTGGTATGGATTGGCTTGTTGCGTACCAAGCCATGATTGATTGTTTTAGTAGATGTATTATCTTTGACATTCCCGGGAAGGAGATGTTTTTAGTGGCGATGCCTCGTCCTGAGGGAGGATCGTCCACTCATTTGTACTATATAGAGGAGGAGGCCTCTAAGGAAGTGGTGATACCACTTGATTCGATTCCGGTTGTTCGAGAGTTTGCCGACATATTTCAAGATATACCTGGATTACCTCCGAGTAAAGAGATAGACTTTGTGATCGACTTGGCGCCGGGCACTCGGCCTATTGCCGCGGACCTTACCATATGGCTCCAGTTGAGATGAGAGAGTTACGGGATCAGATTGAGCAGTTGTTGGGTCAGGGGTTTATACGAAGGAGTACCTCGCCGTGGGGTGCCCCTGTGTTGTTCGTAAAGAAGAGGGATGGATCATTGAGGTTGTGTGTGGATTACTGAGAGTTGAATAAGGTCACGATACAGAATAAATATTCGTTGCCTCGAATCGATGACTTATTCGACCAGCTGAGAGGAGCTTCTTTCTTCTCCAAGATTGAATTGCGATTGGGATACCATCAGTTACGTATCAGGGAAGAGGATGTCTCGAAGACTGCGTTCTTAACGAGATATGGTTCTTACGAGTTCCGGGTGATGCCTTTTGGTTTGACCAATGCTCCAGCCGTGTTTATGGACTTGATGAATAGGGTGTTCAGAGAGTTCCTTGATCAGTTCGTCATTGTCTTCATTGATGATATTCTGGTTTACTCCCAGACAGATGAGGAGCACGCAGAGCATTTGAGGCAGGTTTTGTAGACGCTACGTCAGAACGAGCTGTATGCAAAGTATGAGAAGTGTGGGATTTGGTTGAAGGAGGTTCAGTTTTTGGGGCATATTATTTTTGACCGGGGGATATCTGTTGATCCGGGAAAGGTATCTGCGGTGAGGGAGTGGGGACAGCCCATGACACCGACTGAGATCCGTAGTTTCTTGGGCCTAGCAGGATACTACAGGAGGTTCATTCGGGGATTTTCGAAGATAGCAGGTCCTTTGACACATCTGACTCGTAAAGATGTGCCGTTTATTTAGAGTGATGCATGTCAGTTGGCATTCGATGAGTTGAAGGACTAGTTGACCTCAACACCTGTGTTAGCATTGTCGAGACCGGGAGTTGAGTATTTAGTTTAAACCGATGCGTCCTTGCAAGGACTTGGAGGTGTATTACAGCAGGAGAGTCAGGCCATAGCTTATGCTTCCTGTAAGCTTAAGCCTCACGAGAAGAATTACCCCACTCATGATTTGGAGTTAGCGGCAGTAGTATTTACCCTTCGGATTTGGAGACATTACCTTTTGGGGGAGAAGTTTCGATTGTTCACGGACCACAAGTCCCTACAGTACCTATTCACGCAGAAGGAGTTGAATATGTGGCAACGGAGGTGGCTTGAGTTCGTGAAGGATTATCAGTTTGATATCCAATATCACCCGGGAAAGGCTAACGTGGTAGCAGACGCGTTGAGCCCTAGGCCAGTAGATGAGGTGGCAGGGGTGTGGAAGGCAAAGTTGAAGGAGTTGGGACACCAGGATGCAGTGGCCCGATCATTCATGTCGGTGATGACTGTTACACCGTAGATTGTCACGAGAGTGGTAAAGGCACAAGCAGATGACTCGTTCTGTCAGGAGAAGATAGTTCGATTATTAGCAGAGGGAGCCGAGTCCTATACTGTTAGCTCAGATGGGGGATTACGCTTCAATGGCAGACTGGTAGTTCCATAAGGGGAGGAACTGCGACACGAGGTGATGGCAGAGTCGCACGGCTCACGGTTCGTGGTACATCCCGGTGGGGAAAAAATGTACCAAGACATGAGACGACAGTATTGGTGGAGTGGGATGAAGAGAGATATTGCCGTGTTTGTTTCCAAATGCACCACTTATCAGCTGGTAAAAGTGGATCATCAGAGACCGGCACGACTTCTACAGCCATTAGAGGTCCCGATGTGGATGTGGGAGAGCATATCCATGGACTTTATCACGGGTTTGCCTACGTTACAGAGAGGTCACGACTCCATTTGGGTAATTGTGGACAGGTTGACTAAAGTCACTCATTTTCTACCCGTAAGGACCGACTACACTACGGGATAGTATACCCAGCTTTTTATTGCAGAAATAGTGAGACTTCACGGTGTGCCCCTAAATATCGTGTCTGGCCGAGACAAGATATTTGTTTCACGGTTTTGGGAGAGTTTTCAGGAGGCCATGGGCATGGGATTGCATTTGAGTACGGCTTATCATCAGTAGACCGATGGGCAAACCGAGCGTACAAATCAGATGTTGGAGGACATGTTGCGGATGTGCATCATTGACTTCGAGGGTGGATGGGAGCAGTACCTTCCACTGGTGGAGTTTGCTTACAACAACTCCTACCAGTTCACTATTGGCATGGCTCCATTTGAGGCGTTGTACGGTAGACCTTGACGTTCCCCACCATGTTGGTTGGAGGTGGGGGACAACAAACTACTTGGGCCAGGGTGATTCAGGATACTTCGGCAATGATAGAATTGATACGGAGTCGCTTTCGGGTAGCTCAGGATCGGCAGAAGAGCTATGCTGATGCGAAGACCTTCTTCAAGGAGTTCCAAGTGGGGGACCAGGTTTTACTCAGAGTATCTCCTATGAAGGGGATTATGCAATTTGGGAAGTAGGGGAAGTTGGCACCGAGATACGTGGGGCCATTCCCTATCATAGAGCAGATTGGGTTTGTTGCATATAGACTTGGGTTACCGGAGCATTTGCATCGGATTCATTATGTGTTTCATATTTCCTCGCTGAGGAAATATCTTAAAGATGATTTGGCTCATTCTCACATTGCTTTGGAGGACATCGATCTCCAGCCCGATAGCTCCTACGAGGAGGGGCCGATTGCTATTTTGGACCGGAGTGAGCGAAAACTGCGGTCAGAGATAGTTCCGTTAGTACGTGTTCAGTGGCGACATCATAATGTCGAGGAGTCCACATGGGAGCGCGAGGATGAGATGCGCGAACGTTATCCAGAGTTGTTCTTACCAGGTACTTTCTAGTTCTGAATTTCGGGACGAAATTCTGTTATTAGGGGGGAAGTATGTAATACCCCGTATTTTTATGATATTTATTTATGGGATTAATTGAATTAAATGTGTATTAATTGGAAATTAATACAAATAAAAATACTAGTGAGATGCGAGTTGGAATTTGATTTTAATGACTGTATATGGCTATATATGAATACGGAATTATGAAATTTGCCGTGAGATTGAAATACGGCAATTTGGAAATTTTGTTGGGACGCGTGTGACAGTCGCGTCAGGAATATAATTATTTTAATTAAAAAGTGAATTTTATTTCTATTAATCGTATGGTCGTTTTGAGTGCGCCAACACGTCTGGAAGGGTCGAAATAGTCAGAAAACACTAGCCGGGGGTTTAGTTTGGGTCCCGGGGCATTTTTAGGCCATAGCAACAACGTAAAAGGGTAGTTTGGTAATTTTGGAATTTTGGGAATTAAAACCCACGAAAATTAGAAATTAATATCTGATTTAACCTTTACCCACTAAACCCACTAACTACACTTAATGACTTAATGGGCTACGGGGGTTATTGGAATTAGTTTCAAGAGCTTCCTAGGGCAACCTTAACCACCATTATCACCTTGGAGAAAAAGAACTTGTAGAGAGAGAAAGAGGAGAATTCTGCAGAGAGAGAGAACAATTCATCAGATTCGACAGCAAAATCAGAGAAAGACATAAGGCAAGTGGTTTAATTTCGTTAATTGCAAAGAATGCTTCTTCCATGCGTAGGAAATTTATGAAATTGTATTGTTCTTGGAGAATGATAAAAATCCATTGAATTGGATTTACAGATTTATAATTTTATGAAGAGATTGCATGTAGAACAATGTTAGGGTGATTATTCAGATAAAAATACATCTTTTATATCATAAAAATGGATTCAGTTATGCGTATGTATGAAGTTAATTTTCTAGGATTCATGTTCATGGGATTTGGGGAAAAACTGAGGGGATTTGGTGATTTGATGATGTTTAGGAAGATTTGGCCCTATATAAATGTTTAATTATGACCTACGAATGTTTAGTGTGTATTAGAAACGTTAAAATGCTGTTGGGATGAATTGTATATGGGATTAGAGTTGAAGAAAGTTGGAAAAACGAATAAAGGAAATTTTGGGCTCGAAACTGGCTTCTCGTTAGAAGACCGGCCCAGGTTGTTCGAACGAGCTTCTAACGAGTTGGCAGTTTGCCTTCTAAAGAGAGGGATGTTCGTTCAATGACTTTCATTCGAACGAGATCTCGTTAGATGCCCAGTTCATTTGAACGAACTCTCGTTCGAACAGCCTCGTTCGAACGAGACTTCTAACGAGCTGACAGTTTAGGCTTTTTGGCCTGTTTTGATTTCGCGTGTCCCGTAACCTTGTTTAGTTGTAGAGATAACATTCCCTTGATGATAACTTGATATAGTTGGGATATTTGGGATATATTGAGGAGTAAACCATAGAAGTGTAATTTGAATTGAATGGAAATTGTGGAATAGGACGTGAGTGACTATTACGATGCGAGAATTATTGATGGTTTAAATAATTGAATTAACCGGGAACATATGAATTGTGTAATATTATAAGTCGGTACGAGAATGAGAAGTGTACCATAAATAAATTATGGTGATTACTAAGATGTGTGTATACTTAGTATATGTATATGATTTTATGTGTATGACATACCTACCATACTTGCTATCACGGGAGGTTTACGTTCGCTTAGGGCCATCAAATCCTTGTGTTGCCCGGATTTAGATTGGTACCTCGAGAACATAGGTCAGAGAAGGGCTTATTGGGATGTTAATAAGTCTATTGATCGTGGGAGCGTAGGTATGTGCATGACCCATGTGATGTGACTGTGTTCGCCTCCATTGTTTGTGATTTGCTATTATCTGAGAACAATTCCTGAGAGATTCGGAATGCGTGATCCTTATGTACGTGATGTACCGGGATGGAAAGCAGAGTATGTGTGCACCGCAGCTTAGTCTCGGGGTGCTTGTATTGTATATTTATGGCGTGACCAATATACACTTGAATTAATGAGAACTTTCATGTTGGTATTGTGAGTGTAAATACAGAAACGCTTTGAGTAACTATAAAGGGATAACCTGTAATGAATTGTATTGATAATAATTGAGAATCTGAGTTTAAGTAAAGCCCTCTACTTAATTGATGACGTTAGAATGTATAATGAGAACCGAGTAGAAAGGATAGAACTCATGTCAGTTTAGTTAGATAAAAATATAACTTAGATGGGTGCTATTCGTTAGGAGTGCACAATTAGTTGAGAGGTGAGTATTTCATGCGAGTGCACGTCCTAACATGTAATTTTCATTCATTGTTTCAATGTCATTAAAGCACTTGCTATTTTTAAAATACTCTCCACTTTCGGGCTCTCCCCTGTTTGGTTTCAAATCTATTTTTGTAAAAACCATTTTAGGTGCCCAGCCACAAGGACACCATGCTTAGGATCCTCATTTAGGTGACGAGCTGTAGCTGTTTGTGGAAGTTATAGGACTTTGCTAGTAGACGCTTCATCTATCTTGACTATATATTCAGTGATGATGCTAAGGATTAGCACCACTAGGTGTGGTGTTTCCAAGCTCAATATAAGTATTATAATGGTGGCACAACTATATATAAAGATAAGAGAAGGAGGTGAGGATATGAGGAATCAACACCGGAATATGAGTGGTTCAGCCAATCTGGCCTATGTCCACTGTGAGTGTGTGAATAGTATCACTGAACAAAGGCACTAATGGCCATGGGTAAAATTCACTCAAGCTCTCTCTCTCTCTACTGTATCTTTAGACAGGGTTTTAGCTAGGGTTTCAATAGCAGGATCCTTTTGCAAGGTAGGGGATGATCCCTATATATAATGCCTAGTGGGCGCACTGTACCCCCCATGCATGCAATGAGCATGTGTGTGGTATCCTCACTAATGTGGGAATGCCATCTGTCACTGTCACATGTAAGCAATGATGATGAAATATTCTCCCCCATCTGGAGAATAATCTTGTTACAACTGATTTGTGCCCAGGTGTCCTTGTCCAAATGTCAACAGATACTCGGTAGTCATGTTAGTGAATGACCTCGGCCTGGGTGAGGCCGAGCTGTAAAGGCTTGGTCCGTTCAATCCGGTTAATGTCATGAGGAGTCTCGGCCTGTTCTCAGCCGAGACATTATGTTAGGTCGGCCCTAGCCGAGGTTGGGCATATACATTCTGATTAATGCTTCTCGTCACCTCGACCAAGGCCGAGGCAGGATTAGTTCCATGAAGATTAGGGCTCCTTGTCACCTCGGCCTACTATTAGCCGAGGTTGCTATTCCCAGACGTAGGGTTGATGGAAGCGTATAGGGTAGTGTCGGCCTGGGCCGAGGTAGGCCTGGCCGAGGGATGATATCGTGGGCCCCTGCCCCTCAGGGTCAATCAATGTCTCGGCCATCATCTTGCTGAGGTAGGTATCTCTGGGCCGAGGTTATACTTGGGCATATCAATAACTCCCTAGCCCTTAGTCAAATGCGAGAGCAAGTGCCTAGGGGATTGCTTCACCTCCGAGGCCTGTTCGTCCCAAGGTTAACACCTGCGTGACACCTGTCCCTGGCTAAGGCTTGCCCACCTGTCTTGCGTGTGCTGTCAACTGTCCCTTGGGTTTTCCAAGGCAATGATGGGCCTTGGGAAGCGTGCCCAAGTATTTAAGGGTTTAACCCTTTCTTCTTCATTCTTTACTCCATTTTCTTTCCTGCGCACGCTACTTCTTGCAATTTATCTCTCTAAAGCATTTTCAACCCAGCGCCCTTTCTGCAGAAGGTTTCTCATATATTTCTTATGGAATCTCTTCATTTCGTCCATCCACTCATCTTCAGGTACCTCTCCCCTTCCATTTCCTTTGTTTTTAGCATTTGGTTTGAATTTTCCGTCGAGGTTTCTGGTTTTTCCGATGGTTTATTTGAGTTTTCCGGCGAGCTTCATCAATTCAGGTGACCTGTGTTTACTTCAAATTTATTAGTTTGATCTTCAAACCCATTTACTTTACAAGCCCATCGTGTTTTTAGATTTAGGAGTTTTTCTTAAGTTTAGGGTCATTCCAAGTCTTGGGTCGTCCTCTAATGCTCAGACCCCTGTAGAAGCTTCTTGAGGACTTCCCTTCTCTTAGAGAGAAGACCTTAGAGAAAATTAGGCAAATAGAGAGAGCTCAGGAAGAAGCTCGTAGGTCACAAGAATTTCCTGTCAGACCCCTCTTTCCCCCACCTCTTAAGGTGGTATACCCTGATCCTCCTAAGAATTTTTATCAGACAGACGTCTCTGCTAACTGATTGCCAATGTCTGAGTCTGAGTCTTCTACCTCTGACCCCATGTCTGTGGACTCTTTCCAAGAAGCCATGGACTTCACACCTCAGACTAGTCAGGACCATAACCAGGCCGAGGTCTCTAGTCGCGTCTCGTCCCAAAATGGCACAAGTACCTCAAGCTCTTCTTCATAGGTTGAGCTTGTTGAGCCAAGTGTGGTTGTGCCTCCCATTATAGATGCTATCCCTCTGTCGGCCGTTACCGGGGCCGAGTTTGCTCAGAGGTTCCCTGGTCACACGTCCACGTCTGCTCCAACCGACGTTGAGGTTGATGATGACGATGATGATGATGGTGAAAGTGAAGTTGATACCTCTGAGATGGACGAGTATGAGAGCACAGTCACTGAGGTGGATCTACTGACTTCAGATACTTATACTCCATCAGTCCCTCAATCAAATTGAGGAGACCTCTGAGGGAAGATAGGGCCTACCACGGCCGAGATGGAGAGATCTTCTTGTATGAGCAGATGTTTAAGTTAGGGTTCCGTCTACCCATTCACCCTGTCATTAGGTCCATTCTTTCCTTCATCAACTTGGCCCCCTCACAGCTCTCTCCCAATGCTTGGAGAGTTATTATAGGGGCCATCGTCTTGTGGAGGGCAGTCCACAACTCTGACCTCCCGATTTAGGCCTTTACTGGTTGTTACGTCCCTACCTCGGCCAAAAATCATCCGAGCTACTATCACTTTGTAGCTCGGAGGCCTGAGAAGAATATGCTCCTGGTCACTCAGACCTCAAACCACAATTGGAAACCCTGGTATTTTTTTGCTTCAGGGCCATGAAAATTTGGCTCATCTCTTCCCTCTTCCATCTTTGAGCCGAGGGTACCGCTCAGATGGGGTAAGGTCACCATGTCTGCTAGGGCCGATCTTGGCCTAAGTCTGCAGAACAGCAAAAAGGTGAAGGCCCTGCAAGACCAAGGGGCCCATGGTCTGTTCGTAAACTTCGAACATCTGCTGACCCCTCATTATCTCTCGGGGACGGGCCTAGGCGGAAGCCCCCTTGTTGACTTTGGTAAGGATTTTTCTTTTTGTTTCAAGTATAACCTCTGATCATTCATGTTTGATTTCTGACTCTTATCTTTTCACCTTTGCAGAGAGACCTCCAGGTGTCCCGGACGAGTTGTGGGAGATGGAAGCTCCGAGTTTAGCTAGACTTGCAAAAAGGACTGGTTTAAACGCTCCTCCTCCAGCTCCTTCAACATCTAAGTCCAAGAAGAGGTCCCCTGAGGTCCCGGCCTTTGAGGATCAGAGGTCGACCTCCAGGCAAAGGAAGACTTCAGACGCTGCGATCCCTATCACAGCCGACACCTTGTCGGCTCGTCTGGACCAGCTGAAACTTTCTGATAGCGTGGTCGGCCACAGCCGATAGGCCATGGACGCCCTTGCCAACATGATGACTGAGGCTGACAAGCATTTTTACAAGGCCATGGACACTTCCATGCTTGTTGAGTTCGTCCTCCACAGGGTCGCCCAAGTATGACTTGTTCCTTTTGTCCATAATTTTTCATGTGCAACGTCTGATGTTACCCCCATCTAACCTCTTCATTATCTGCGCAGGGTGCCACTGCCATGTACCAGCTATCTAACTATGCCATGAGAAAGTTGCCTCTCATTCAGAAGGGGCAGGAGGCTGAGAAGGATGAGAGCACACTGAAGGCCGAGGTTGACCGTCTGAGGTCAGAGTTTCAGAATGCCGAGACCAAGGCCCAGAACTCTGAAAATAAGGCCTAGGGACTGGAGAAAAATATCTCTGCACTCGTCCAAAGCCACGCTAAGGCCCTGCAGGATAATGACGATGCCCTGCAGAGGAAGGTCAGTGCTGTTGTGAAGGCCGCCCTTGCAGATGCCTCAGAGAAAATAATTGTTGATTACAAAGTCTCTGAGGAGTTCGTAGGTTTTGGTTTTGAATACCTAGAAAGAGGTATCAAAGCCACCACCAAATGGACCGAGGTCAGGGAGAAGGAGGTTGGCACTATAAAGGCCTCTGACTTTGTGGGCCTCGGCTTCGTCGACCCTCAGTTTGCCCAGGCCCTGCAAGAGATAGAAGACGAGGCTGCTGCCCCTGGTCAGACTGCTACTTTGGAAGGGACTGATCTCGGAGGAACTGACCCTGCTGATGATGTGGTTGAGATGACCAATGCATAACAGGTCAACCCAACCGAGACTTCGAATGTTCCTCCTTCAGATGTATAACTTGGCCTTGTATTTTGTATTTTTTGACTTGTAATTCTAAACTTGTAATTTATCAGACATCTGAGTGTTATGTAATCTCATCTTTTATTGAATTCCAATTTCTTCCTTTATCTTGACCTCTGAATGTATTTGGATGCTATATGATCTCTGAAGTCATTACTTAATATGATGTGGTCATCACCGTCACCAAATTAATGATGTTAAGGGTCTGAGGTAATCTAACCCAGGTGTCTGAGCTCAGACCTCATCACCACGTAGTGATGTTCTGAGGGTCTGAGGTGATTACCTAAGAGGTTGGCCTCATAATAAATATCACCAAATTAATGATGTTAAAGGTCTGAGGTAATCTAACCCAGGTGTCTGAGCTCAGACCTCGTCACCACCGAGTGATGTTATTAGGGTCTGAGGTCAATACCTAAGAGGTTAGCCTCATAATAAATATCACCAAATTAATGATGTTAAGGGTCTGAGGTAATCTAACCCAGGTGTCTGAGCTCAGACCTCGTCACCACCGAGTGATGTTATGAGGGTCTGAGGTCATTACCTAAGAGGTTAGCCTCATAATAAATGTCACCAAATTAATGATGTTAAGGGTCTGAGGTAATCTAACCCAGGTGTCTGAGCTCAGACCTCGTCACCACCGAGTGATGTTATGAGGGTCTGGGGTCATTACCTAAGAGGTTAGCCTCATAATAAATATCACCAAATTAATGATGTTAAGGGTCTGAGGTAATCTAACCCAGGTGTCTGAGCTCAGACCTCGTCACCACCGAGTGATGTTATGAGGGTCTGAGGTCATTACCTAAGAGGTTAGCCTCATAATAAATTTTTGGTTTAAAGAGCAAAACAAGAACTTGACATGGGAACTGATCTTTATTAATAACCTCTTCTTGATAAGATGGTATAATTACAAATTACAAATCTTATGCAACATCATATGAAATATCTCTTCAGGTGATCAGCATTCCACGAGTTGGTGAAAGGTTCTCCCTCTAGGTTCTCTAGCCTATACGTTCCAGGCACAACCTCTTCCGTTACTTTGTAGGGGCCATGCCAGTTCGGGTGTAGCTTGTTTGTCTTCTGTAGGGTCTTCTTAAGCACTAGGTCTCCCACCGCAATGGGTCTTGACTTCACCCTTAGATTGTAGAATCTTGCTGCCCTCTGTTGATAGGCTGCTTTTCTGACCTCTGCGTCTTACCTTCTTTCTTCGATGAGATCTAGGTCTAGCCTTCTCTTCTCCCCATTGTTGTCGGAGTCGTAGGTCTGAATTCGATGAGTTGGCAATCCTACCTCCGTTGGTATGACTGCCTCTAAGCCATGTGCCAGCATGAATGGGGTTTCTTCTGTGGGTGTCCTTGCCATAGTTCTGTAAGCCCATAGCACGGCATAGATCTCTTCTATCCATCTTCCCTTCGCGTCTTCTAACCGCTTCTTGATTCCATCCAAGATGGCTCTGTTCGTAACCTCGGTCTGGCCATTTGCCTGAGGTCGGCAAGGAGATGAGAAGAACTGTCTGATCCCCACACTTTGGCAATACTTCTCCAAGGAGGCATTCTTGAACTGGGTCCCGTTGTCCGAGATGAGCGTTTTCGGGAGGCCATATCTACATATGATGTTCTTCCAGATGAACTAGAAGGTCTTCTATTCTGTAATGGTTATCATCGGCTCTGCCTCTACCTATTTTGACAAGTAGTCAATGGCAACTATCAAGAATCTGTAGTTGTTGACTGCTCTTGGCAAAGGTCCTAACAAGTCAATTCCCCATACCGCAAATGGCCATGGAGAAGAGATCGACGCCATAGGCTGATGAGGCTGGTGAGGGATGGTGGCAAACCTTTGACATTTGTCGCACCTCTTCACATAATCTGCGGCGTCCTTAGACAGGGTAGGCCACCAGTATCACTGGGTGATGATCCTCTTGGCTAAGGGTCTTCCCCCAATGTGGCTAGAGCAAGAACCCTCATGAACCTCCCTTAAGACCTGGGGCACTTCTGCAGGGTGCACACATCTAAGGAGAGGCAGTAGAAACCCCTTTTTGTACAAGACCTCTCCTACCAATGAGAACTTTGCAGCCCTGTATCTCAACTTTCTTCTTTCCATCCTGGACTCAGGTAGCTCCCCCTCTTTTAGGTATCTGACAAGCGGGTGAATCCACGAGTCTCCCAGGTTTACATTGTGACAAGGGTTACATACCTCATCCTCCTCAATACTTGCCTTTCCTAAGATTTCAATTGGGATGGTTCTTCCCAAGTCTGTCTTCATTGCTGAGGCCAGTCTTGCCAACACATCGGCGTGGTTATTGCTCAGTCGAGGTACTCTCTTCAGCTTTGCTTCTTCAAAATACTCTAGCAACCCTCTTACCTTCTTCAGGTATTTGTCCATCCTTTCATCATTGGCCTCGTATGCCCCCAGCACTTGATTGACAACCAATCACGAGTCCCTATGAAGCAGGAGTCGCTTTACCCGAAGAGTGGTTGCCAATAAGAGACCTGCTATCATGGCCTTATACTCAGACTCGTTGTTGGAGGCCTGAAAGTTGAATCTCAAGGCGTACTCAATGTTGGCGCCATCTGGCACCGAGAGTACTAGCCCCGCGCCGCTTCCACCATCATAAGAAGAGCCATCAACGAAGAGGCTCCATACGTCTGCATCTGACGAGAAGACCCCCTCTCTCATAACCCCCTTTTCGAAGAGGTACCGATCCTCTTCATTTTCTTCTACTCTTCTCCGAGTTTTGCCTGGGGCAACCTCTTCTCGGCCTCGGAAGATGTACGGGGCACTCTCTTCCGAATCTCGGAAGACACTTCGGTTCGTCTCTTTGCCTCCATCCAAGCCCTTCTCTGTCTCGGCCTCTTCCCAAGTGAATTCTGTGACAAAGTCTGCCAGGGCCTGCCCCTTGACGGCTGTCCTGGGCTGGTAGGTAAGATCATACTCCCCTAGCTCGATGGCCCAGGTCATCAGTCTTTCGGACTTCTCAGGCTTGTGCAGAACCTGCCGTAGTGGTGAGTCGGTGAGGACTATCATGGAGTGAGCTTGAAAGTAAGGCTTCATCTTCCTAGAGGCGTGTATCAGGGCATAAGCCAACTTCTCCATGCGGGGATAATTTTGTTCAGACCCCTGAAGGGCCTTACTATTGAAGTACACAGGTCTTTGAATCCCATCCTCTTCCCGTATGATGGCCGCGCTAATGGCTGACTCGAAGACTGCTAGGTACACAAACAACCTCTCCCCTGCGATGGGCCGGGACAACAGCAAGGGAGACCCCAAGTAAGACTTCAGTTGATCAAAGGCTTTTTCACACTATTCGTCCCACTGGAAGGCCTTTCTCAGAACTTTAAAGAATGGAAGACACTTGTCCGTAGCTCTGGAAACAAACCTATTCAGGGCCGCCACCCATCTAGTGAGTCTCTGAACATCCTTGATACTCCTAGGAGTCTTCATGTCGAGTAACGCCTTGATTTTCTCCGGGTTTGCTTCAATCCCCCTCTGATTAACGATGAACCCCAGGAACTTCCCGGCTCCTACCCCGAAGACACATTTCGCCGGGTTGAGCTTCATTCTGTAGGAGTCCATGACATCAAAGGTCTTCTCAAGGTCCGCTACGTGAGTACATGATTTTAGGCTCTTCGTTAGCATATCGTCCACATACACCTCCATGGTCTTACCTCTGCTCCTCGAACATCTTATTGACAAGACGTTGATACGTTGCCCCGGCATATTTCAGACCAAAGGGCATCACCTTCTAACAGTACGTCCCCTTGTCACTAATGAAGGCTGTCTTCTCAGAGTCTTCGGTATCCATGAAGATTTGGTTATATCCTGAATAAGCATCCATGAAACTCATAAGTTCGTGCCCTGCCGTTTCATCCACCATCTGGTCTATCCTGGGTAAGGGATAGCTGTCCTTCGGGCAATACCTATTTAGGTCTGTGAAATCTACACACATCCGCCACTTTTCATTGGCCTTAGGCACGATGACTGCATTTGAGAGCCACTCTGGATAAGTAACCTCTCTTATGAACTCGGCCTCTTCCAACTTCTTCACCTCTTCCCGGATGACCTCAAACTTCTCTCTGGAGTAGATCCTTCGCCTCTGTTTAATAGGCCTAGCATCTGCGTCCACGTTGAGCTTGTGGGTCATGATCTCAGGGTCGATGTCAGGCATGTCTGCATGACTCCACGCGAAGACGCTCTGCCTCCTCCTAAGGAAGTCTATCAGCTCTTTCTTGATCCCTTGCTCCAGGTCTTTGTCGACCTGGATGGTTTTTTCCGGCTCGTCCTCATTGAGGACGATGGATTCTACCTCTTCCGCGGGCTCGCCCTTCTTCAATTTTATTTCATCTCTGGGATCAAGAGTGTCAATGCTGTAAGTGGCGGTTTCTCTCTTATGGGCCTCTCGCTCTTCAGCCGAGTTGAAATAACACTCCCGTGCCGTGGTCTGGTCCCCTTGCACTCCCCCTACCCCATAAGGAGTCGGGAATTTTAGCATCTAGTGGACCGTTGACGGCACGACTTCAAACTCTCTGAGGGCCACTCTTCCAATGATGAGGTTGTAGGCCGAGAAGACATTTTTGTCCATAACAAAAAAGTTTATCTTCTCGGTCAGCCTCTTAGGCCACTCATCTCCCATCCGCACATCCATTTCATACATGCCCAATGGGTTTACCTTCTCACCACTGAAGCCTATCAATGGGTGATGGTAGGGTACCAACCTTGCCCTGCTAAGACCCAAGCTCTTGAAACAAGGCCAGAACATCACATCTGCTGAACTTCCCCCATCTATGAGGATTGTCCCTACATCGCACCCATGCACCCTTGTTGTTATGACTAAAGGGTCATCATGGGGGGCTAAGATGCCCTTGAAGTCGAGTCTGGAGAACCCCACTACGAGGGTGTCCATGTCTACCTTCTTCCTCTTCTGTACTGCGTCAGAAGACGTTAGATTGACAACCTCAGGTTTGACCACTGACTTGGCCTCCGCTACATGAGCTTTCCTGTCGGCTACCTCAGAGCCACCTCCTGCGAATCCCTCACATATGGTGCTAACACCAAAGGAGATCATCCCTACCCTCTTCACTGGGGTGTTGTCATCCTTAGGTGGGAGATCTGGGTCATCTCCATCATCACCCTCTGAATCATCATGCCTTCTAGCCGGGACATCGCCATGGCACCTGCCATCTCTTCTCTTCCTAGGGTCTTCTCTTCCACCCTTTGGGGCCTTGCCATCCACATACTTTCTTAGCTTCCCGGATTTCAGCATCTTCTCAATCTCATCCTTCAGAGCAAAGCACCTATCTGTGACATGGTCGTGATCCTGATGGAACTCACACCAGAGGTTTTTATTCCTCTTATGTGGTGGGGCCTTCAATTTCTCTGGCCACCTCATAGCCCGGTCAGTCTTGATCTCATTAAGGATGTGCTCACAGCTCATAGTTAGAGGAGTGTAATGAGCGAACTTGTCATCTGCTGACCTCTTCTTCCCCTCTTTCTTACCCTGGGACCTCCCGGTGCTACCACGGTTCTCCTCCTCATATTTGGCGTCCATTGCCTCTTCCGCATTCATCACTTTCCCTGCGGTGGACAACAGCTCTTCCACAGACTTGGGGGGTCTTCCGCCAGCTTCCACAATAACTTCCCCTTCTGGAGGCCTCCTATCAGGGAAGTCATGGCTATGCTCTCCTCGTAATCCTCTACCTCCAGCTTCTCCTTGTTAAATCTTGCTATATAGTCTCGTAGGCTTTCTCCCTTAGCCTGTTTGACATATAGGAGGTGGGTATTCTTCTTCTGTGGTCTTACCCCGAAGCAGAAGTTGTGGATGAACTGCTCTGCTAGGCCTTTGAAGTTCTCGATCGAGTTCTTCGAAAGAGAGGTGAACCAACTGTGCGCTGCCCCTGTCAAGGTTCCTGAGAAGGCCCTACACTTCATCTCATCGGGTATTGAGTAAATATCTGCCGCCAAATGATACATCTCGATATGGTGCACTGGGTTAGTGCTGCCATCATACTTAGGTGTCACTGTAGGAGGCTTGAACTTAGCTGGGGTTGGGAACCCCACTATCCTAGCTACAAACGGGGAGCCCTCCGAGTAGCCCCTCTGTAATGGGTCCCTGCTCTTTATGAGGTCCCCTATCTTCTCCTCGAGACGTTGGATTGAGTCATTCCAGGGTCTTCTCTCTTCATCTAGGCCGAGGTTATCCCCTGCCACCTCCCTACGATGAACAGAGGGTTCCCCAACCACGACACGCTGACTATTGACCTCTTCCTGCTCCCTGGCTCTTCTCTCCAAGGGTCGGCCTTGATCTGGACGAGCCTGCCTATTCCCTCTTCGAGAGCCTGTCGCGCTTCTTGACCTCTATAGCCTCTGCCTCAGGTCATTGACCGGGCCCAACCTCTCGAAGGCCGACCCTCTGCTCAACCTGTTAAAGGCAGATCCTCTTTGCTGGGCCTCATCTCTTTCTCGGACAACACATCCTTGACTCTGCCTATCAAAGGCCGACCCTCTTTGTTGGGCCTCGTCTCTTTTACGGCCGACACATCCTTGGCTCTGCCTAAGGGGTCGTACGGTGTTATCTGACACCTCATACGGCTCCCAGCAGTCTTTCGGGGCCTCTTCAGCTTCTAGGTCGTCATACCTATCCTCTGGGAAAGGGTTTCCCTGCCTCCCCAGGCGCAAGCGCCTAGGGTCAGCAACGTCCCTCCTCCGCTGGGGTGCAGGTTGGTCCTTCATGGGCTCCTGGGGTGGTCCCCTGGCATCAGGATGGGGTTGAACTGCCGCCGGAGTTATCATGTCCGGGGAGACTCCAGGTGGCCTCATCATCATGGTTTGGCTGAGCTGGGAAAATTTCTCCTTCATGGCTTGTTGTGTTGCAGCTAAAGATTTCAAAGCTGCTGCCACCTCCACCATTTCGGACTAGGGAGGAGCCTGACTGGAGCTAGCCCCTCCGCCTCTGGACGGCGGAAGAGGTGGTGGTAGTTCTGGTGCCATGTGTTAATAACAAAGAGCTTGAACAGCAAGTGAGCTTAATACCTTAAAGGACCTCCTTCAATGGTGAAACAGCTCCACACAAGGGGTGGTTCCTGTTTCACCACCAGAGTCTCCGGTGAGGTAAAGCAGAAAAAGAGGAAGAGATAGCCTCTCGATTCCCACAGACGGTGCCAAAATGATGATGCTAAGGATTAGCACCACCAGATGTGGTGTTTCCAAGCTCAATATAAGTATAACAATGGTGGCACAGCTATATATAGAGATAAGAGAAGGAGGTGAGGATATGAGGAATCAACACCGGAATATGAGTGGTTCAGCCAATCTGGCCTACGTCCACTGTGAGTGTGTGAATAGTATCACTGAACAAAGGCACTAATGGCCATGGGTACAATTCACTCAAGCTCTCTCTCTCTCTACTGTATCTTTAGACAAGGTTTTAGCTAGGGTTTCAATAGCAGGATCCTTTTGCAAGGTAGGGGATGATCCCTATATATAGTGCCTAGTGGGCGCACTGTACCCGCCATGCATGCAATTAGCATGTGTGTGGTATCCTCACCAATGTGGGAATGCCATCTGTCACTGTCACATGTAAGCAATGATGATGAAATATTCTCCCCCATGTGGAGAATAATCTTGTTACAACTGATTTGTGCCCAGGTGTCCTTTTCCAAATGTCAACAGATACTCGGCAGTCATGTTGGTGAATGACCTCGGCCTGGGTGAGGCCGAGCTGTAAAGGCCTGGTCCGTTCAATCCGGGTAATGTCATGAGGAGTCTCGGCCTGTTCTCAACCGAGACATTATGCTAGGTCGTCCCTAGCCGAGGTTGGGCATATACATTCTGATTAATGCTTCTCGTCACCTCGGCCAAGGCCGAGGCAGGATTAGTTCCATGAAGATTAGGGCTCCTTATCACCTCGGCCTACTATTAGTCGAGGTTTCTATTCCCAAACGTAGGGTTGATGGAAGCGTATAGGGTAGTGTCGGCCTGGGCCGAGGTAGGTCTGGCCGAGGGATGATATCGTGGGCCCCTGCCCCTTAGGGTCGATCAATGTCTCGGCCATCATCTTTGCCGAGGTAGGTATCTCTGGGCCGAGGTTATACTTGGGCATATCATTCAGCTTTCATCAGTTGTAGGGCATGTCGCCCATTTCTATTAGAAACATTTCCTATTTCAGATTTTCAGACTTTTGGCATGTAATTAATTCAGGATACATTGTCTTACTTAGTTCAGTTGTGGGATTGTTGTGAGGAGTTTTCCTCCGGACTTATTATTATTTTGTTGGTTATTATATTGCTTCTTTAGGGTGAATGGTTGTTATTATTTCATTATCCTCTTATTGCATGTTAATCAGAGTTAACTTAAAATTTGGCAACTCACTTTTTAAAATACTAGGTGGTTAGTAATCATCAAAATGTTTTCGACAGTGATGCTATTAACTGAACCAACTTGGCATTTTGTATTAATTTAATAAAGGAGTAGCTACCCGGTATTTAATTAGTCGGGGTGTCACAGGTGGTATCAGAGCATCAGGTTCTAGTGTCCTTTAGGATTTGTACGCCTTATTATGTTTCTGCTGAGCTTTCTTTGATGTAGAGCCCTATATTTTAGGACTGTTGTATTCGTTTGTATATGCTACGTTCTTCAGCTATTTTGAGTTCATCACTTTGAACTTATAGACTTTATTCTTGTTTCAGATGCCTCCACGACGTGCACAACGGGTTCCTAGGTATGCAACGCCAGAACCACAGCCCGCACCAGTTCAGGGCACGATGAACGCCGCCGAGGTTGCAGCCAATGTAGCCCAAGCGATAAATGCCGCACTAGCCGTGGTTCAGTAGGCACCACCTCAGGCGCCAGTTGCTGCGCCAATCCATGTACATGAATTCCCGTCTTCTCAATCTAACCCAAAATTTTCAGAAAGCACACCCACCGGAGTTCGCATCTGCTTGGAAATCGTATTACAATTTTAATTTTTGCCCAAAATTTTCTATTATTCCGAGTTTTCATCCCCTAACATTTTGAATCCGTACATATAACTTTCCTTTCGTACGCTAGCCTAGCCTACATTACAAACCTATAAAGTCCTATATGATTCTAGGGTGAGTCCAATTTGAAAGTTTAGATAATTCTGATAATCTGTGAAAATACATTTCGCCTCCTTTAATGAGAGATATCTTCTTTGAGATTACATATTTTTCATTTCCTATATACCGTTCTTCATTTGTGACATGTGCGCGGACTAGTTTTTATTTACATTTACTCTTTAAGCCCGCATGTTCCGTATGTTACCTCGTTGTTTCAAGTGAATTCATTTGATGAGAATAATGCCCGTGAGGATTAAATATATACATGCTTTTATGTTTATTCGGTTTATTTATGTTTTCTCCAAATCGTACTTTGCATGTCCTCTCCGCTCTCCCACTTTTAAAGTTTTGATTCTATGAGGTGCATTTGACCTGTTAATAACAATGGACTTTAGCTTGGATGCGTTCAATATGATAATAACATGTCTGAACTAATTTTCATTGTTGTTGAGTTTGCGTTGGGAATATTTTGAGGAAACTGTGATTTTTTGGGATTCATCCCTGAATATCCTCACGAGACGACACTCGTCCACTAGGGTAACCTAGAGGTTTAACGGCTTGTTGCAAACGCTAAATCCAATCGTTCACCCATGAAAGTGTCATTTAACCACTTTGTACATATCTCCTTTTTTGTGGTTTACTTGTAATTCTTGTTGTTTCCTTATTTCATTGCTAGGAACCATAAATTTGTAATTTAGGACCATTTCTTTGTTTTTTCCGTGGATTTTATCAGACTTTTGTTACTAAGTATACCTTTTCATTAAAATTAAAAAAATTCAAAAATCATTTCTTCTTTTTTCTCCTCCGTTGGGCTTTTTTTCTTATTTCCGATGATAAATTTCAATAATTGCCCGATCCAATTGACAACTAACAATGCATGCTCTTGATTTTAGAAGTTACTAGAGTTTAGTCCTGAAGTCATTTATCCCCTTTGTACATATCTCCTTTTTTGTGGTTAACTTGTAGTTCGTGTTGTTTCCTATTTCATTGATAGGGATTAGCAATGTATAAGTTAGGACCATTTCTTGGTTTTGTCCATGGATTTTATCACATGTTAGTTACTAAGTATACAATTTTGTTAAAATTGAAAAATTTTGAAAAATATTTTCTTTATTTTTTTCTCCTTTGTTAGGCATTTTGCCTTGTTTTCAATGATAAATTTCAGTAACTGCCCGATCCAATGGAAAACTAACGATGCATGTTCTCAATTTTAGAAGTTATTAGACTTGAATCCTCAAATCATTGATATTGTGAATAATTTCATGAATTAAACTTTATCCATTGAGCACATGCGCTTTTGTTGTTATATTGATTTGGTTTAAGATTTTAATAACTCGATATTCTTTTGTTGCATTGTACATACTTACATCGAGTTTGATTTGTACCTTTCGTCATTTGTGAGTGTATAAACTATTCTTTCTTATTTCAAAACATTGCATTTGTCGGTAATCTCACTATTCTTTGATTGATCGTTCCTTAATCGAGTTTATATCTTGAAATGTGTTTCTTGAGCATGATTTTCAAAGTTTGTTTTGACTTGAGAATTTCTTAAAATTTATGAAATTATCATTGGCAATCTTTGTTGTATCACCCGTATTAGCTTTAACCTCACCTTATATATTTTGTCTAGTCAACCCCTCTTTGATCCTAAATATAGCCTTTCACATCATCACCCAAAATCCCATAAACTACTTTATATTGTAGTTATAAACGATACATGTTACCTTCCATGCCTTTGTTTGGAATTTTGCTTGATATTGAATGATGTTCGTGTTAACGTGGTTGCAGTTTTGACATGAGAGAGTGTGATAAGTAAAGAAAAGAATGAAGTGAAAAAGAAAAGAAAAAGAAAAAAGCAAAAGCAAAAGAAAAGAAAAGAAAGCATGGGAAAAAGAAGAAAATAAAAGAAATGAGAAAGTTGTATATGTAATGTATATAGTTCGAATATGCTTTGATTACTCTTCTATTTTCATATTTAATGCTTTTTATGGAAATCGTATTCTAATTTTGATATTGCGCACAATTTTCTATTATCCCTAGTTTTCATCCCCGAACACTTTGAATCCGTACATATACCTTTCCATTTGTATGCTAGCCTATCCTACATTACAACCCTATAAAGTCCTATATGATCCTAGGGCGAGTTCAATTTAATTGTTTGAATTTGATAATATGTGAAAATAAATTTCTCTTCCTTTAATAAGCAAGATCTTCTTTGAGATTACATATTTTTCATTCTTATATAGCGTTCTTGATTTATGACATATGCGCGGCCTAGTTTCCATTTACATTTACTCTTCATGCCTGCATGTTTCGTGTGTTACCTCCGTGTATCAAGTGAATTCAATTGATGAGTTTGATGCCCGCGAGGATTGAATATATGCATGTTTTTATGTTTATCTGGTTTATTTAAGTTTTTGCCAAATCATACTTTGTATGTGCTCTCCCCCCTCGAACTTTTAAAGTTTCAATTTCATGAGGTCCATTAAACCTGTTAATTACAATGGACATTAGCTTGATTCATTTAATATGCTAATAACACGTTTGAAATCTTTTTCCTTGTTGTTGAGTTTGTTGCGTGTTGGGTTGGGCATATTTTGAGGAAACTATGATGTTTGTGAAAGTCATCCCTAAAAACCCTCACGAGACGACACTCGTCCACTAGGGTAACCTAGCGGTTTAACGACTTATTGCATACGCTAAATGCAATCATTCGCCCACGAAAGTGGCATTTATCCCCTTCGTACATATGTCTTTTTTTTGTGGGTTACTTATAGTTCTTATTGTTTCCTATTTCATTGCTAGGGACTAGCAGTGTGTAAGTTAAGTCCATTTCTTTGTTTTGTCAATGGATTTTATCACATGTTAGTTACTAAGTATACCTTTTTGTTAAAATTGAAAAATTTTGAAAAATATTTTCTTTCTTTTTTCTCCTTTGTTGGGCATTTTTCCTTTTTTCGATGATAAATTTCAATAATTGCCCGATTCAACTGACAACTAACGATGCATGTTCAATTTTTAAGAAGTTATTAGACTTTAATCCTCCAATCATTTATTTTGTGAATAACTACATGAATTAAACTTTATGCCTTGAGCACATGTGCTTTTGTTGTTATATTGATTTGGTTTAAGATTTTAATAACTTGGTAATCTTTTGCAAAATTGTAATTACATACCCCGAGTAGGCTTTGTACCTTTCGTCATTTGTAAGTGTGTACACTATTCTTTCTTCAGTGAAAATGTTGAATTCGCCGGTAATCTCAATATTCTTTTATTGATTGTTCATTAATTGAGTTTATATCTTGAAATGTGTTACTTGAGCGTGATTTTCAAAGTTTGTTTTGACTCAAGAATGGCGTAAACTTTATATAATGATCATAGTCAATCGTTGTTGTATCACCCATATTAGCCTTGACATCACCTTATATATTTTATATACTCAACCCATTTGATCCTAAATATAGCCTTTCATTTCATCACCCTAAATCCCATAACCTACTCTACATTGGAGTTATAAACCATACATGTTACCTTCCATGCTTTTGTTTGGAATGTGGCTTGGGATTTAATGATGTTCGTGTTAACGTGGTCGCAGTTTAGGCATGTAAGTAGGTGATAAGTAAAGAAAATAATTTATTGAAAAAGAAAAGAAAAAGAAAAAACCAAAACAAAAGAAAAGGAAGCATGAGAAAATAAAGAAAATAAAAGAAAAGAGAAAGTTGTATATGTGATGTATATAGTTCGAATAAGCTTTGATTACTCTCCTATTTTCATATTTAATGCTTGTTATGGAAATCATAAATTCCAATTTTGATATTCCCCTGAATTTTCTATCATCCCAAGTTTTAATCCCCGAACACTTGGAATCCGTACATATACTTTTCCTTTCGTACCCAAGCCTTGCCTACATTACAACCCAATAAAGTCATATGTGATCCTCGGGTGCATTCAATTTAAAAGTTTAAATAATTTTTGATAATCTGTGAAAATACATTTCACCTCTTTTAATGAGCGATATCTTCTTTGAGATTACATATTTTTCATTTCCTATAATGCGTTCTTCATTTGTGACATGTGCGCGACCTATTTTCCATTTACATTTGCTCTTTATTCCCGCATGTTCTGTGTGTTATCTCCCTATTTCAAGTGAATTCATTTGATGAGTGTAATACCAGTGAGGATTGAATATGTGAATGCTTTTATGTTTATCCCGTCTATTTAAGTTTTCGGCAAATCATACTTTGCATGTGCTCTCCTCCCTCCCACTGTTAAAGATTATATTCTATGAGGTGAATCCAACCTGTTAATAACAATGAACTTTATCTTGAATTTGTTCAATATGATAATAACATGTTTGAAATCTTTTTCGTTGTTGTTGAGTTTATCGCATATTGGGTTGGGTATATTTTAAGGAAACTGCGATATTTTTGGGATTGATCCCCGGAAACCCTCACGAGACGACACTCGTCCACTAGGGTAACCTAGGGGTTTAATGGCTTATTGCATACATTAAATGGAATCGTTCACCGACGAAAGTGGCATTTAACCCCTTTGTACATATCACCTTTTTTGTGGTTAACTTGTAGTTCTTGTTGTTTCCTATTTCATTGCCAGGGACTAGAAATGTGTAAGTTCGGTTCATTTCTTTCTTTTGTCCATGGATTTTTATGACATTTCAGTTACTAAGTATACCTTTTTATGAAAATTAAAAAAAATTTAAAAATATTTTCTTTCATTTTTCTCCTTTGTTGGGCGCTTTGCCTTGTTTCGGATGATAAATTTCAATAATTGCCCGATCCAATTGATAACTAACAATGCATGTTATCGATTAGATAAGTTATTAGACTTTAGTCCTCAAATAATTGATATTGTGAATAACTTCATGAATTAAACTTTATCCCTTGAGCACATGCTCTTTTCTTGTTATATTGATTTGATTTAAGATTTTAATAACTCGGTAATCTTTTGTTGCATTGTATATACTAACACCGAGTAATCTTTGTACCTTTTGTCATTTGTGAGTGTATACACTATTCTTTCTTCTTTGAAAAAGTTGAATTCATCGGTAATGTCACCGTGCTTTCATTAATCTTTCATTAATTGAGTTTATATCTTTAAATGTGTTAATAGCGCAAGATTATCCACCTTTGTTTTGACTCGAGAATTGCATAAAATTTATGAAATGATCATAAGAAATCTTTGTTGTATCACCCATATTGGCCTTAACCTCGTAAATATAGCCTTTCCTTTCATCTCCCAAATTCCCATAAACTACTCTACATTGGAGTTATAAACCATATAAATTACCTTTCATGCCTTTGTTTGGAATGTTTCTTAGGATTGAATGATGTTCATGTTAACGTGGTTGCAATTTAGGCATGTGAGAGTGTGATAAGTATAGAAAAGAAAGTAGTGAAAAGAAAATAAAAAGAAAAAGAAAAGGAAAGAAAGCATGTGAAAAGAAGAAAAGAAAATAAAAGAGAAAGTTATATATGTGATGTGTATAGTTCGAATAAGCTTTGATTACTCTCATTTTTTTATATTTAATGATTGTTATGGAAATCATATTCCAATTTTGATATTGCCCAAAACTTTCCATTATCCCGATTTTTCATCCCCCAACACTTTGAATACCTACATATACCTTTCCTTTTGTACGCTAGAATAACCTACATTACAACCCCATAAAGTGCTATGTGATCCAAGGATGAGTTCAATTTAAAAGTTTAAATAATTTTGGTAATCTATGAAAATACATTTCGCCTCCTTTAATGAGCGATATCTTCTTTGAGATTACATATTTTTCATTTCCTATATAGACTTCTTCATTTGTGATATGTGCGTGACCTAGTTTCCATTTATATTTACTCTTTATACCCGCATGTTCCGTGTGTTACCTGCCTGTTTCAAGTGAATTCATTTGATGAGTGTAATTCCCATTGAGGATTGAATATATGCATGCTTTTTATGTTTATCCGGTTTATTTTTTTATTCCAAATCTTACTTTGCATGTGCTCTCCCACCTCCCACTTTTAAATTTTCAATTCTATGAGTTGCATTCAACCCGTTAATAACAATGGGATTTAGCTTGAATTCGTTCAATATGCTAATAACAAGTTTGAAATATTTTTCGTTGTTGTTGAATTTATCGCGTGTTGTGTTGTGCATATTTTGAGGAAACTGCAATGTTTATGGGATTCATCCCTGAAAACCCTCACAAGACGACACTTTTTCACTAGGGTAACCTAGGGTTTTAACGGTTTATTTCATACGCTAAATGCAATCGTTCGCCCATGAAAGTGGTATTTATCCCTTTTGTACATATCTCTTTTTTGTGGTTTACTTGTAGCGCTTGTTGTTTCCTATTTCATTACTAGGAACTAGCAATGTGTAAGTTATGGGGTGTGATACGATGCAAATATTGCATATTTAACCCGTTAACCCATTCGTTATTATCCCCCTCAGGTATCTTAATCCCTACACTTATGCAGTTTAACTAGATAACCTTGGATTTCTATATATGCATGCTTTGCAGGGTTTAATTGAGCTTTTATAGGTATTTGGTTGCTTAGTATGATGTCCAGAGGCTTTTCGGAAATGTTCCATCGACTTTTGCAGCTTTAGGGGAATTTTAGTAATTTTAGCATTCGGGTTTGAATCCCGAACACTTCATAGAAGTTGAATCCCTTTTATTTCTTTTCGCGTGGCAGTGGAGGATGAATGATTCCGATGTATAATGAAGGAGTTATGGGATTTTTAGGATGGGTTTATCTTCAAAATCACACTCAAGGTCAGATTCAAGGTCATTGTACTCATTTAATAATTTGGTTCTTTGTCCTAATGTCTTCTTGGATGTTGTATGCCTATAAGTTATCTTCGTGTAGCCTCCGATCGTGCCTAATTCAATGTTATAACGAAAAAGTTATCTCGTTTTTCATAAAGTTGGACAAAGTTGAGAATTGCAGACCTGTAGGTGCCAAATTGATTCGGACACTCCAAATGGATTCGGACCAAATGGATTTGGACACTCCAAATGGATTCCATCCTGCAGATTTTTGTTTCTTCTTATTTACAAGTTTGCCATCCTTAGGTTTGTATATAAACAACTTTTCTCTCATTTTGAGAGCTATCTTTCATTTTTGTTTTTGGTTAGGGTTAGGGTTTTTAAAGCTCTTCTTCGTCTCTCTTTGGTTGTGACCCCTTTGGGTGTTGTAAGTTGAACTTTTCATTACCCCTACATTGAATATTGTTGTATTTCTTTGTTTCTTCTTTATTTCCTTACTTTCTTTACTCTCTTGTCATTTAATTTCTTTCCCAGATAACATTTATTGTGTTTATTTATTGATTTCATAGTAGTTAATTAGTTTTATTTATGTATTGACCTTAGATAAATAGGGTTGGGGTTGTGTTCCGCCATTAATGGGGTTGATCTTCGAAAACTAGGTTTTGTGTAAAATTGCGTTTAATTGAAACTGTGTGTATCAAAGTTGGATTGTTATGCGTTTATCTTTTTTTGTCACACAACGTTAGAGTTTATAGTGACAATCCGTGTGACCATTTTGATTAAATGTTTTATCAAGTATTTTTGGGTTAAAATCCCTTCATGCGTGATGTTTATGATTAATAGAAAATGCTCGATTAAATTGCTTTCGAGCCTTGACTCTAATTAGTAGTTGTTTCAATCCGTGTAGTGGAATGCGATCCCGATCTTCGCTTTACTTTTGTGTAGCGTAACTTATTATTTTCTTTTGTCACCATTACCAACCATCACCTTTTTATTTATTTATTTTACACTTTTATTTTTGAATTTCTAAAGGAATTAAAATCTAAAATTCAATCACTCCTTGTGGATTTCTTATGTTACCCGACTTACAGTTGTGCTTGCCTCGCAAGTGTAGTGGTAGCTTAGGTTTTTGCATGAAGTGCGGGAGCCGAAATCAATGATAGTGTCCCTACATGAAAACTTGGTTTCCCTCTCATCAGATGGTAACACACCCAAAGTTATAAAATGCACAAATCACAATGTTGTGTTGCTATAGTAGAGTAATATATATGTGGATCAATCAGAAAATTCAAAATATTTAATAATGTAATGGATGAAATGTTAATTATTATTTAGAAATTTGAGTTGGTGATTAGATACAAAAGTCCCCATATCCCCAAGTTTTATAGCTACTGGTTGTTACTTGATACCATGTCCGAGTATACGATTATAAATGAAGCAGTTATTCAATTTTTAATATTCTATTCTCACACTAATGTTTTGGTACAGTGATTCAAGTGAAGTTGGCGACATTTTATGACATTATTATGTTGGATTTATTTTACAATGATGGGTTATTAAATCATATCCAAACAGAGGTCATCTTTTTCATTCTTTAAGCTTATATTTCTGGATTGGCGCTGGGTTGGAATCCATAGTTTGCTATTTCATACGTGTGTTGTAGGAATAGGAAATATATATGGTGCATTTGTCATTTGAAGTTTATTGGATTTCCTCAAATGAAATTGATATTGACTATTACTTCATTATATCTTCATATTCATATGGTGTGTGGGATTGTATTTTGGACTAGATTCTGTCATGACAATCAACGATGATTTGGACACTACAAAAGTTGTTATAATTATTTCAAATTCCTTGACTTCTTGGTGATTCAAAAGGATTTTAGGTATAACGATGTACAATCCCAACACAGTAGGTACGACATATATGTAGATAACCTAGCACTAATTTTAATTATAGACCACAAGGAGTTTAGAACTAGGGAACAACTACATTGAGTTTTCAAAACTCAATAATGTTAAAAATCAATAATGTTTGTTTATTTTCCATATTCTATATTCAATATTATTCGTTCAATAGAAGCACTGAGAAGTAAATAATATTTATTTATAGACACGTGTAAGTTGGTTTGTGTTTGTCTCACTATGATGACCGACGATGGATTAAAAGGTTTCTTGGATTAGAATTTTGAGTATCACGTGAAGATCATTTTTTGGCTGGAATGTGAGAGTTACATTAAGAAGGATTTTAAGTTAAAATTTATAACATGATTTAGTTTGAGATCAATTGAGTAGTAACGTAGTGTAGTTTGAGATCAACGATTAGGCATACATTTGACTGTCACACCCTTATTTGAACCGTTTGAACCATACCCATATGTTATTTCCTTTAATTAAGCAATTCATAGAAATGCAACTCGTCCTATCGAGTTGCGCATGTTGACTTTTAAATGTTGTTGGACATTTTAACGATCGAGCTTGAAGGTGGTACATTTTTTTTAATTGAAGCATTAAATACATATAAGTTGTCAATGATGTAAAAAATTTATTTTGTTTTCTGTTTAGGTTTTTGTAACAACCCGTCCTTTTTGGAGACGATTTAATTCCATAATTGAGTATAAATTGGCAATTTGGGGAATTTCTCGAAATATTGATTTTTGGGATTTTCAAGGATTAGATGATTTTCGATGGGTGTTGTAATTATTTTTGGGATTAAATAGGTCGAAGTATTTAATTATATGTCGCCGTGGAGTAAAGCGACAAAAGAGGTAATATTTTTAATTGAAAAACCCGCATTTATTTATTTTGGGTTGAAATAGTGATTTGCGGTCAAGTACCTCCGATGGAAATTTCGGCTGCGCTGTGAGTCTCGGAATGTCCGAGATAGTCGTAAAAGAGTGTCCGATTGTCAAAATTGAGTTTCGAGGAATTTTAGAGTTAAAATGGCTCGTAATTGAGTAAACGAGTCGTTTTTGGGTTTTAAGGGGTTAAAACCTTTTCTCACTATATAAAGAGGGGGAGAGGGAGAAAAGAGAAAGGAAAGAAAGAAAAGAGAGAGAAGAGAGATAAGAGGGGAGAAAGGTGGAGAAAAGAGGAGGTTCTGGCCAAACTCCGCGGGATTCGGCTTGAGGTCGTCGGATTATATCCACGAGGCAAGTGTTTACTTGCTTTATTTACTTTCGAGCATAAATATCATATCATAGTTTGGTATAAACAAACCCTAAAGATTTTTGGTTGGGTATTCGTGAATAAAACGGGTTTTCGGGAGTTAAAACGAATAAACCCCTAAAATTTGTTAATTGGAGAAACTTAAGTTTTAACCTAAATTAATTGCTGGTTTAGGGTACTAGGATGTTTAGAACCCTTAATATATGTGTATTTGTAGTTGGTTGAGGTTGTAGGACGTTGGGTGAGGTGACAAAAGCTTGGGAGAAGCTTTAATGGACGAAACCGTCTCGGAGAAGACGATGAATAGTAGGACCTGCGTTTTAACCGAATCAATTAGGCCAGAATGAATCGATTCGGCTCTTTGTCAAAAAATAAAATTTGTATATCTCTTTGACGCGGTTGCGTCGGCGCCGACCGCATATTTTTCTGATTTTTTTTTGTTTATAGTGATTTTTCTACGGAAAGTTGTCCGAGATCGAAATAGTTAATCATAAACTAACAACAGAATAATTTGGAGTTAAATATTAGGGGTTCCCAAAAAGAGGGTTAGGACCTCTAAAGGACTTGAGGAGATATGAAAACCTTGGGTTTGTTGAAATAAATCTGAGTTATAATTGAAATGGAAATTGAATTGAGTTTAGGGTTTTTGGGATATATATAAAACCTAAGCAGATTTGGGATTTTCGGACAAGACGAATCAATTCGGTAAGAGATAGTTTGAAAGTAGAACCATTTTGAATTGATTCGGATAGACCGAATAGATTCGGTACCCTGCGAATCGATTCGGACAGGTCGAATCGATTCGGTACTGACAGACTTTTGAGGTTTTTTTCTTTTATGTTTAGGGAGACTTAATGTATGGTTTTGGATACTATTATAGGTGTTTCTAAATGGAATGTTAGGACTCCTAGATGATGATTTTAGGATAATAAGTAAACCTCAGATTAATGTAGAGTGTGATCCGGGGTATGGAGTTAGTTAATGTTTTGGTAAAAGAGACATTCGGGTTTATGTATAAGTCCTTATATGAATAAGTTATTTATTAGAATCAAAGTAAGGAAATAGTTTGGGTTTAATATCATGCTAATATGAAAGCATGATTATTATTCCTGGAGGGAATCTTTGGGATTATGGATCATCGCTAGATGAGATTGGCAATTATGGCCATATATATATATATATATATATATATATATATATATATATAGTTTCGAGGATGAATATATGGTGTATATATATACTATGTGATTAAAGTATATATATGATGTAATATAAATGACTTTTGAAAATGTAAATATAAATGTTTTCAAAAAGGAAAAACAAATGATTTTCATGAATAATAAAATATGGATACACACCTCTCTAAATCGCTATCATAAGGGAAGTTCCGTATGTTAAAGCCCCCTGACTAATGAATGCAGGGTGGATATAGTCCTATAGGCCATATGAGCATTTATTCTATATTTCTGCGCTGCTTAGGAGATTCCGGGTGTGGTCTTGACTATCCCGCGGGCATATGGCTGCTTCCCGACATCTTGCGTTGTAGGATACCAGGTTGTCTTGATGATAGGACCTGGAAGATAATAGCCATTTAGGGGCGCGCACAGTGGGAAAACCCGGACGGGCGGTCTTAGAACGTCTTATATGAATTGTTAAAGAAATTTATGATAATAAATTGGCTTTAATTACATTTTCTGGATTGAAGAAGGGTAATGGGATAAAGGTTTTGGCTTCGGTAACACTCCCAGATGGAAGAAGGGATGTGGAAGCATATGATATGGTAAAAGCATTTTTATGATAATGGAAATGGCTTTTAAATACATTTCTTGAATATAAAAAGGGAAATGGGATATTTTGAAAAGAAAAAGCATTTTTATGATAATAAAACTGGCTTTTGAAAAGTTATATGTTTTGTTAAAGCAATTCTTGATAATGAGTTGGCTTTTAAATACATTTCCTGGATATGAGAAGGGAAATGGATAGTTTTGAGATAAAAATGAATAGTATTGATAAATACTCTGTATACGAATCCTCGGTCCGGGAGGTAGATCCGGATGTATATTGTAATATGAAAATACATAAATGGATGAATCGAGTACCGAGGGTCTAATGGATCCCGAAGATCGACCTTTCTGCATAGTAGTGTATTGAGGGGGTTCCTTATTTGGATTTCTCTTTGCGAGACACCCCATGAACGAATATGGCTCTGAGTTGAGACTGGGGAGAAGTTTAATCCTTAGTGCTATTATATTGAGATTTATTATATGTGTATAAATAAATAAATATATATATATATATATATATATATATATATATATATATATATATATATATACATATATATATTCTGTGCTGAGGGACTGGAGGATCTCGCCGATCGACATTGCCACGTAGTAGTGTATCGCGGGGGTTCCTCGTTTGAATTTCTCTTTGCGAGACACCCCACGCACGAACATGGCTTAGGGTTGAGACTGGGGAGAAGTTTAGCCCTTAGTATATTTCTTGGACTATCTAGGGTTGATAGTGGTTGGGTGATAGACTAGTTTAGAAGGGTAGCTTGACTAGCATGTTTAGAGGGATGCGCTAGGAGTGCACTGTTAGTGGGGAGGTGAGGGGTATCTCATGGGAGTGTGATACCAAATTTAAATATGAGATAAAACCTTTTTCTAAAAATAAGGCATTTATGCACTTCCATTCTTGTACTCTAGATAGGAGGTACTGTATAAATATTCGGCCAATGGCCCAATTGCATTTATTTATTCCTTTAGCACATCATTCGATATGGTTGTATATTTTGACCGAGTGTTCGGTTATTTTATTTTATTTCAGGTTTCATTTACAAATAAACTGTGTGGATGTTTTATTTATAGTTGTTAAAAAAGAGTAGTTAAGTAAAATTTTGACACCATCCTAATAGGTTATTAGTAATTAAATGGATTTTCGACAGTGATGCTAAGAATGATCCATATGATACTCCTGTTAAAATTTGATATAGTAGTGATTGCCCGGTATCTTATTAGGCGGGGTGTCACAGATGGTATCAGAGCATCAGGTTCTAGTGTCCTTAGGAATCTGTGCAGACGTACTACGATTTCAGCATTGCTCTCGATTTGTTATAGAGCCTTATGATTAGGATTGTTGAATTCTTGTGGTGAGATTTTGCTCTCCTGCCATATTATAAGATTATAGTGATCTTTTGCGCGCTCGTTCGAGAATCGTGTGCTAGGCTTAGATGGCGACAAGGGGTGAGGCTTAGTTGGATCTATAAGGTTGAAGCTCGTAGTGGAGTTTCCTTTTAATGAAGAAGTTAAGAGGACTAGTAAGATGATTGTAAGGAGCCGGGCAAAGTTATTGTTATATGTTTCACCTCAGAAGGAAGATGTATAATTGGCATGGCTAGATAAAGTCGTGGCGTTCGTTAGCCCTAGACTCGTGTGTATTTTGAGTTTTGTGGCGGTATTGATAACATTATATCATGTATGCCTATGTGTTGTCCGCAATAGCGGAGTTTTATTTTCCTTCATTTGCCATAAAGGCGGGTTTCGATATGTTGAATATATATACATATATCTAGTTAGTGATGATCGTTCTATACATTTATACGAGTATGGTAATATGGTGAGTATAATACATTATGGTATTTTCGGAGCGATAGCACGCCAATGATGGCAAGACTATCGTGTTCGCAGTTCCAGGGTGGAACGAGTTGTTGGTTGGATTTCTCACCTGGATACAAGTTGAGTTCACTTTTATTTTATGCATAGATGGAACTTCAATGAGCAGAGGTTTCATTATTGTGATTTGAGTATATGGAGACCTTATAGATATGATTTAAGGCCACAGGATTAGTGTTGAGCTGTGAGATAAAGCTCATTATTGCTTGCGCAAGGACTTAAAATTTATGCGAGCGCTGGGTGGTGTGACTCTTAGTTAGAGATACGAGTTCAGATCACCTTTTTGTTAGAATAGGGGATAGGGCTATCCCGGTTGCATGTTTGAAATAACGGAACTCCATGACCGACGAAGTCAAGTGTCAATGTGTGGAGGGGTTCCTTGTTTGGATTTCGCTTTGCGAGATGCTCCACACATGACTCTTAACGGCGTCGGGAGTGGAGAACTGTTATTGGATGCAAGGATGTTGGTTTTGTGAAAAGTTTTATAGTGTGGATGAACCATTATAGACTATGAGCCATGTGATGATGGTGTGCTTATGGAAATAGTGTGCTATGGAAAAGCACTAAAGTGGTCCTGTCACCACAGTGGGTGGGTGAGGTTGGACTTAGAGAAATTGATTTGAGGATAATAGCTAGCCTTGATAAAAAGGCAAATTTTGAGAAGGTATGTTTTGGGGATGATGTTCGTAGTGTTCCTACAGAAAGTAGGCACTTCGATTAGTTAGATTTCCTTTCGTATGGGCGGAAGGATAGAGTAGTAGGAATGCGTTTGTAGGTAGCTTGGTAGGATTTAGGACGTCCCGCTGGTGTGCCTTAGGTCGCTATATCTCGATGACCGACAACGCGAGGGAGTAGTGTAACGGGAGGGTTCCTAGTTTGGATTTCTCCTTGGCGAGACGTCTCACGCATGAAACCAAGAAAATGTCGGGAGTTGAGAGAGGCCTTGGGCACTAGGGATATATTTAGGATTAGACTCGTCTCGCGTAGGTAGGACATCACATAGACTTTAGTATTATTAGGATGTAAGTTTAGTAGAATTAGTGGCGCCGAGGTTAGGAGAATTGAATTTCGCTAGTTGGGAGGACCCAGAGGTGAGTATTACACCGAGGAAAGGAGACCCTTATTAGGAGAGAGTGTTACATGTCAGACGTTCACTATGGATGTGCATATGTGCACAGATTAGAATGGGGTATGGGCACCTTAGTAAGTTGGTTTATATACCGCCTGAAATAGAATGGGCGTAGTATATAAATTTGAAGTTTATGCCGTGAGGCACTAGAAATGATGGGTGCGATGTGACGATGTTGGAGTCACTTTACGACCGTGGTAGCCGTATGGTATATAGTTGGGAACCATTGGGTTAGTATTGTTGCCTTTGAGGTATTAGGATTTAGAGTGATTTTAGGATTGGCGATGTAGGTTGTATCTGAAATTCGAGGACGAAATTCCGTTGTAAGGGGGGAGTATGTAACAACCCGTCCTTTTTTGGAGACGATTTAATTCCATAATTGAGTATAAATTGGCAACTTGGGGAATTTCTCGAAATAGTGATTTTCGGGATTTTCAAGGACTAGATGATTTTCGATGGGTGTTTTAATTATTTTTGGGATTAAATAGGTCGAAGTATTTAATTATATGTCGTCGTGGAGTAAAGCGACAAAAGAGGTAATATTTTTAATTGGAAAACCCGCATTTATTTATTTTGGGTTGAAATAGTGATTTGCGGTCAAGTACCTCCGATGGAAATTTCGACTGCGCTCTGAGTCTCGGAATGTCCGAAATAGTCAGAAAAGAGTGTCCGATTGTCGAAATTGAGTTTCGAGGAATTTTAGAGTTAAAATGGCTCGTAATTGAGTAAACGAGTCATTTTTGGGTTTTAAGGGGTTAAAACATTTTCTCACTATATAAAGAGGGTGGTAGGGAGAAAAGAGAAAGGAAAGAAAGAAAAGAGAGAGAAGAGAGAGAGGAGGAGAAAAAAGAGGAGAAAAAATGAGGTTCCGGCCAAACTCCGCAGGATTCGGCTCGAGGTCGTCGGATTATATCCACGAGACAAGTGTTTACTTGCTTTATTTACTTTTTTGAATAAATATCATACCGTAGTTTGGTATAAACAAACCCTAAAGATTTTGGGTTGGGTATTCGTGAATAAAATGGGTTTTCGAGAGTTAAAACGAATAAACCCTAAAATTTGTTAATTGGACAAACGTAGGTTTTAACCTAAATTAATTGGTGGTTTAGGGTTCTAGGATGTTTAGAACCCTTAATATATGTGTATTTGTAGTTGGTTGAGGTTGTAGGACGTTGGGTGAGGCGACAAAAGCTTGGGAGAAGCTTTAATGGACGGAACCGTCTCGGAGAAGACGATGAATACTTGGACCTGCGTGTTAATCGAATTGATTCGGCTAGGTCGAATCGATTTGGCTCTTGGTCAAAAAATGAAATTTTTAGATCTCTTCGACGCAGTCGCGTGGGCGCCAACCGCATTTTTTTCAAATTTTTTTTGGATTTATAGTGATTTTTCTAGGGAAAGCTATACGAGATCGAAATAGTTAATCATAAAACAACACCAGAATTATTTGGAGTTAAATATTAGGGGTTCACAAAAAGAGGGTTAGTACCTCTAAAGTACTTGAGGAGATATGAAAATCTTGGGTTCGTTGAAATAAATCCGAGTTATAATTGAAATCGAGATTGAATTGAGTTTTGGGGGTTTTGGGATATATATAGAACCTTGGCAGATTTGGGATTTTCGGACAAGACGAATCGATTTGGACCAGCCGAATCGATTCGGTAATAGACAGTTTGAAAGTAGAACCATTTTGAATCGATTCGGATAGTCCGAATCGATTTGGACAGGCCGAATCGATTCAGTACTGACAGACTTTTGAGGTTTTCTCCTTTTATGGTTAGGGAGACTTAATGTATGGTTTTGGAGACGATTATAGGAGTTTCTAAATGGAATATTAGGACTCCTAGATGATTATTTTAGGAGAATTAGTAAACCTCTAATTAATGGAGAGTGTGATCCGGGTTATGGAGTTAGTTAATATTTTGGTACAAGAGACATTCGGGTTTGTGTATAAGTCCTTAAATGAATAAGGTATTTATTATAATCAAAGTAAGGAAATACTTTGGATTTAGTATCATGCTAATATGAAAGCATGATTATGATTCCTCAAGGGAATCTTCGGGATGATGGATCATCGGTAGATGAGATTGGCAATTATGGCCATATATATATATTCGAGGACGAATATATGGTGTATATATATACTATGTGATTAAAGTATATATATGATGTAATATAAATGACCTTTGAAAATGTAAATATAAATGTTTTCAAAAAGGAAAAACAAATGATTTTCATAAATAATAAAATATGGATACACACCTCTCTAAATCGCTATCATAAGGGAAGTTGTGTACGTATGGTGAAGCCCCCTAACTAATGAATGCATGGTGGATATAGTCTTATAGGCCATATGAGCGTTTATTGTATATTTCTGCGCTGGTTAGGAGATTTTGGGTGTGGTCTTGACTATCCCGCAGGCATATGGTCGCTTCCCGACATCTTGCGTTGTAGGATCCCAGGTTGTCTTGATGATAGGCCCTGGAAGATGATAGCCATTTAGGGGCGCGCACAGTGGGGAAACCCGGACGGGCGGTCTTAGAATGCGTTATATGAATTGTTAAAGCAATTTATGATAATAAATTATCTTTAATTACATTTCCTGGATGGAAGAAGGGAACTGGGATAAAGGTTTTGGCTTCGGTAATACTCCCGGATGGAAGAAGGGATGTGGAGGCATATGATATGGTAAAAGCATTTTTATGATAATGAAAATGTCTTTTAAATACATTTCCTGAATATAAAAAGGGAAATGGGATATTTTGAAATGGAAAAGCCTTTTTATGATAATAAAACTGGCTTTTGAAAAGTTATATGTTTTGTTAAAGCAATTCATGATAATGAATTGGCTTTTAAATACATTTCTTGGATATGAGAAGGGAAATGGAAAGTTTTGAGATAAAAATGAATAGTATTGATAAATACTCTGTATACGAATCCTTGGTCCGGGAGGTAGATCCGGATGTATATTGTCATATGAAAATACATATATGGATGAATCGAGTACCGAGGGTCTAATGGATCCCGAAGATCGACCTTTCTGCATAGTAGTGTATTGAGGGGGTTCCTTATTTGGATTTCTCTTTGCGAGACACCCCACGAACGAATATGGCACTGAGTTGAGACTGGGGAGAAGTTTAATCCTTAGTGCTATTATATTGAGATTTATTATATGTGTATAAATATATATATATATTCTGTGCTGAGGGACTGGCGGATCTCGACGATCGACCTTGCCGCATAGTAGTGTATCGGGGGGGTTGCTTGTTTGGATTTTGCTTTGCGAGACACCCCACGCACGAACATGGCTTAGTGTTGAGACTGGGGAGAAGTTTAGCCCTTAGAACATTTCTTGGTCTATCTAGGGTTGATAGTGGTTGGCTGATAGACTAGTTTAGAAGGGTAGCTTGACTAGGATGTTTAGAGGGATGCGCTAGGAGTGCACTGTTAGTGGAGAGGTGAGGGGTATCTCATGGGAGTGCGATACCAAATTTAAATATGAGATAAAACCTTTTTCTAAAAATAAGGCATTTATGCACTTCCAAAATATTTTCAAAAATCGGGCTCTGGCCCGTTTATCTACTTTTCCTCTCTTTCTATATACATATATATATTTATATATATATATGTTATAGAGGTGTGCAGACACAAGGACGCCTGGATGGCACTTCCTTCGATTCAGACGTCAGCTGCAATAGCTGTGGATGCGTGCATGTTTTTGATAGGCGCTTCCATTCTTGTACTCTAGATAGGAGGTAATGTATAAATATTCGGCCAATGGCCCAATTGCATTTATTTATTCTTTTAGCACATCATTCGATATTTTTGTATATTTTGACCGAGTGTTCGGTTATTTTATTTTATTTTATTTCAGGTTTCATTTACACATAAACTGTGTGGATGTTTTATTTATAGTTGTTAAAAAAGAGTAGTTAAGTAAAATTTTGACACCGTCCTAATAGGTTATTAGTAATTAAATAGATTTTCGACAGTGATGCTAAGAATGATCCATATGAGACTCGTGTTAAAATTTGATATTGGTGTGATCGCCCGGTATCTTATTAGGCAGGGTGTCATAGTTTTTGAACTACAAATTATTGATTCTTCTGAGTAAATAATTGCATCTCTTCAAATATAAAAAAATGAGGGATGTCTTATGCATGCCTATACCAAAAATAAGATTTATGGCATAGACACGAAGTGTAAGCATGTTGCGGTTAATTTCTTTATCATGATATCTTCCAAGCATACTGTGATGAACAAAATTTCTTTGGGGTATGCCTTATTTATCCAATATCATACAAGTATATTTCCAGGGTGCGGTTCGAGGGACTCATAAATATATAAAATATAGCCATCTTGAATGCAAACTACAATACAAAACGTACTTAGGTCTCTTTTTTCAAAGTACCTTTGAATTTCATTACTCTTGGAAACTCAATTAATAAGACAAATTAGTATTATTAGCTTTTATTTGGTTTGTTATTCTTTATTGAAAATTTGAGGTTACTAAATATTTTAGTTCTTCCCTACTTAGTTTACATCATCATATTAGCCTTATTTCTCTTTTTTAATGTTCTTATTTTTGGAATGTACTTATCCACTGAAAATTTACCGTTCTTGGATTTGTTAAAAGGACTAATTCGTATATAGATGTTTATTTTGCAGGTTTAATAATTAAAACAAGTATCTCTCTTTCTTGGGTTTCAGATCTCATAATATTTTTTTTGAATATGTCCCTAATATTTTTGGTATTTAAACTCTATCTCTATATATTACTTGGTTCTCAATAAGAAATAAATAGGGTAAAACTTCCCCCTGTTCTTACCTCATTCAGAGTGTAACATTTATTAGATACAATAACATTAATTGGGTGATGGTTGATCATTTTGAGTTCTTAATATCGAATACTATACTTATTATTTTCGAAAATCAATAGCGTAAAGTTTTTAGAAAATAATTTATTGTTAACACGATATAACACATATCAATTTTCTATGCATGTTAAACAAAACCATTCTTTTTACCACAAATACTACTTTTACCCCTTTTCTGTTTCAAGTGATAAGACGTTCGAGGTTAGATTTTAATGCTACCCCATCCGGTGTTTTCAAAGTAAAAACTTGGGTATGAGATTTACATATTTACTTTAATTTAACATTTTGTCATTTTTAATGTCATGAAAATACGGGAGGGAACTTTGAAAAAAAAACTTCCTTTTAATTATGTGATCAATGAAACTTTTTGACTAAGAAGGTGATACCTAGAGGTTTGACTAAGAAGGTGATGCATATTTTAATGCACACATACATAATATTGGGTCAGTTTACCCAATTTTAATGCACGCATACATAACATTGGGTCAGTTTGGAGAGATGAAGGCGTGAAATTTTCTATGTTCCATGTTCTGTTTGTTCCATGTTCTAATTGTCAAATTTTTTATGTTCCATGTTTTATTTTTTTCAATTTTCTATATACCCTATTTTAATCCACTATTTGTCAAATTTGTTCCATGTTTTATTTTATTATCAGAACCTTACTATTCAGGTGTGAAAAAGATAGATTTTCTAAATCAATGCTCTGATACCACTTATTGGAAATGATGACCCCAAACTTTTAAGTCTTTCAAATATAAAAGATGGCCCAACTAAACAACTACATAAACCAAATTTTAATATCTTTCAAATTAAAATTAAAATAAACACAAAGTGACATTAAATTAAACAACAATACCTTGATCCCTACTCTTGTAACATTAAATTAAACAACAATACCTTGATCCCTACTCCGCAATATATCCCAAATATCCGTTAATACAAATTTTTAAGCCGTCACTTGTTCTCACATCGTAATAGTCACTCACGTCCTAATCCACAATTATCATTTGATTCAAATCACACTTCTATGTTTTACTCCTCAATATATCCCAACTATACCAATTAGTCATCAAGGGAATGTTATCTCTACAATTAAACAAGGTTACGGGACACTAGAAATCAAATCAAGCCAAAAAGGCCAATCTGTCAACTCGTTAGAAGTCTCGTTCGAACGACAGTTCGTTTGAACAAAAGGGGCATCTAACGAGATCTCGTTCGAAAGAAAGGCATCGAACGAATATCCAAATCGTTAGAAGGCAAACTGTCATTTCGTTAGAAGCTCGTTTGAACGATCTCGTTCGAACGACCTGGGCAGGTCTTCTAACGAGGTGACAGTTTCGAGCCCAGAATTTTCCTATCTCGTTTTTCTCAATTTTCTTCACCTTTAATCTCATCTAAAAGTCGCCCCAACGGTATTTTAAGGTTTCTAATCATCACTAAACATTCATAGGTCATAACACAACATTTATATAAGGACAAATCTTCCTACACATCATCTAATTATCATAACTCCCCAATTTTTCCCAAACCTTATGAACATGAACCCTAGAAATTTAAAGTCATCAATTTCCATAAATAAATCCGTTTTTGTAACATAAAAATAGTAATTCTTTTAGTCTAATCACCCTGTAACAATCCTACATGAAAACCTATATGCAAATCTGAATTTATAACTCCAATTTCATGGGTTTCATAAATCTCCCAACACAATGCAAATATATCAATTTTCTAATTATGGAAGAAGCATTCGCTTGAAATTAGCAAAATTAAACCACTTGCCTTGGATTTTTCTCTGAATTTGGTGTTGAATTGATGAAGGTTGCTCTCTCCTTTTTCTCCCAAGGTTGAAGGTTGAAGATGGAGGTTGTGTTTCCCTTTTAGGAACTTCTCCTAACCTCTCCTATAAGTCGCGTAGCCCTCTAATTAGTTAAGTGATGGTAATGGGTTAGTGGGTTCCTAAATACCCTATTTTTAAATCCCAAAATTCGTTGGTCAAAATTCCCTAAATTTCAAAATTACGAAAATACCCTTTTAAGTTGCCGGTGTGGCCCAAAAATGCCCCGGGACCCAAACTAAATCCCCGGCTAGTGTTTTCTTACTATTTCAACCCTTCCGGACTCGTTGGCGCTCTCTAAATGACCATACGGTTGATAGAAATAAAATTCACTTTTTAATTTAAATAATTACATTCCTGACGCGACTGTCACGCACGTCCCAATAAAATTTCCCAAATTGCCATATTTCAGTCTCGCGATAATTTTTAATATTTTCAATATTAATATACTACCATATATGCACATTATGATCAAATACCAACTCACATCTCGTTAGTATTTTATCCGGATTAATTCTCAATTAATTCACATTTAATTTAATTAATCCCTTAAATAAATATCAATAAAAGTACGGGGTATTACAAAACTAACAACGGGAAAAACCTCGAATGACCTTAGCCTCAAATCCACTAAGTACGGTTTTATAATTAAAAGACAAAAAAGACTTACAACACTCAATTTTACTCCGTCCAAGCCCCGACGCTTCTTCTTGTACAGACCTCTGCCTAGCGAATAACCACGGAGATCCATCGCGATCGCGGAATCCACTGATCGGACTTTTTCTTGTCACCACCACAGGTACAAGGAGCCTTTCTCCAAGTTAGTATGTCACAGCAAACAACCTCTACTTCTTTGTGGGATGTAGAAGCAAACCCAAGCTCTCTTTTATAGTAGAGATGAATCCAGTGCCAAATAAACTCTCCAACCAAGATGTATATATATATATATATATATATATATATATATATATATATATATATATATATATAGAAACCTGGATTAAAACAAACAATTGGGTGTAAACTTAGTTTTGTTCTTTGAATAAATAAATTTTAATAACAAACACCAAGGGAACTTGTTATGAAAGAATTAAGCTCACAAACACTCTACAGAAGATGGAAAAAGTTCTTTTTACAATTTTGGTCCCGAAGTCATTAAATTCTATGAAAGAGTAGTGGTACAAAGTAGTGGAAAAGTGGGACAAAACTGCCAAGAAATTTCCCGCTAGAAATCTTGTTCGAACGACCTTCTAACGAAGTTCTAGTGGCCAAAATGAAAAAGTCGTTCAAAAACTCGTTCGAACGAAATTCTCGTTCGAACGACAAACTCGTTCGAATGAAAATTTTGAAAGAAGTGATAGAATGGCCTTTTTCAAAATAAAGCCCAATTTTTTTTTAAACAGAGTTCTAAAGTAACCTTCTGAAAATAAAATCATTTTAAATAAAATTACACCCTTTATAAAATTATTCCAAGTCTCCCTATATAAATATATATATATATATATATATATATATATATATATATATATAGATAGAAATGCATTCATACCTTTTGGAGACTAAGGAATATGATGTTGATGACATACAAACATGGTACTTGAAACTCGACAATGATGAATCTTTATAAGTCTTGGCCGCTACGTCTTCAACTCTTGCATGTCAGAGGCTTGGAGGATACTCACTCAATACTATCCTATGAAGCAAATGTTTTTGTCTGGAATTGAGCCAACACTACATTAAGACTTAATTCGAAATTTGTGTCCTTAGAAATCTCCCCCTTTGGCTATTCCGGGACAAAAACCAAAACAAAATCCTAAAGGGCCGTGAATATCACTAGACTCAAAAACATCCCACCCAAAATAAAGAGTACAATGCGTGACTCGAATACCACTTTAGAATTAAATGATTTGCCACTTTAAATAGATGCCACTTTACAATACCTGCACACTTAAGCAACACATTAAATGCATAGGGAATATTAAAGTATTAAATGCAATTTAAATAAAGTCTCCCCCTTAATTAATTCTCCCCCTTTATCAAATGATCAACTTAGAAAGACGTCGCTCGCTAAGTTAAATCTCCCAAACTAAGATACGATTACAATAGGATTATATACCATTTCTCCCCCTATCATTCTTCCCCTTTTTATTCAGGAATAGACAAAGGCTAAAGAATAAAAAATTAACTTATCTCCCCCAATTAAAGCATATACACCCCCTAAACAAGGGATAAATAGAATGGGATAACAAGCTAACTATGCAATTGTGCATGAAGTGATGAGAACACTATAGCACATGGGAAATTAAATTCAACTAATACACATAAAGAGATGTACATTAACTATGATGCGATAGCAAAAGTGTAACACCCGTATTTTTTTGCATTTAATATTTAATTAATTCGGGAATTCAAAATTTCTTGTGCGTCGTAATTTTAATTGAATTAATTTTGGCAATACATAATCAAATATTAACTGGGGAGTGAATGGTTAATATTTAGGGAAATTAAATTACTAAGTGAATAGTGATAATTTATTTACGTCATTTCGGGCATTAATGACGGGGTATGTACTTATCTCAACCGGGAGTCGATATAGACTAATTTGGGTGTGAGGTAAGGATTTTTATAAATTAATTCGGATGCCAATTATGAGTGTACGATTGAGTCCGGATGGGCCCAGATAGTCGAAAAAGTGTACTCGGGGTAGTAAACGGGTCACGGGACGTTTTTAGGCATAACAGGGCCCACACGGGGGTATTTGGGTCACTTTGGCTTGGCCCATTAGGCCAAAAATGGGATTTATACTAATTAAATAATTAAGAGAAAAGGCAAATGACTGATTGAAGTTTAGGAAACACTTATTGGGAGGGGAAAACCTAACAAGAAGTTAAAGGCAAATTGGGGGACAAAGGAAACAGCCAAAAAGAGGAAATCTCATCTCCAACCTTAGGAATTCACAACTCCAAATCAGACCCTACGAATCATAAGGAAAGTGGTTAACTTGCTGTAGACTTTAATTTTCCTTTTGATTCATATTTATGTGATGTGAGTAATTAAAATTCGTTTTGGGATTTAAAGGGTCTAAACATGGGTTTTTGTAAACCAATATTCTGATTTCTAAATTATGCAGAAATTCATGTGTAATCTGAGAGAAGTATATATATATCTAGTAGGATGTAGAACTAGAAATGAATTTGTGGCAAATATTTGATGTTTAAATGGGTTAAAGGTTAAATCGAATTTTTTTTCCCAATTTATGAAAACGGTAGAGAATGTAAATTGAATGGTGTTTGTAGACTTTATGGGAGTCCCTTACGGGGATTTTTGATATATGTTGTTGATGGGAAGTCTTGGGTTCCACTGTAGAAGAAATTAGGGTTTGAAGCTTTTCATCCATGGCTCAAACAAAAGGGGGAAGAAGATGTTGACATGTACGATCGATCGATCGAGGGTTGGGGCTCGATCGATTGATGGTTCAAAACTTTTTCCAGTTCGGCCAATTTATGTATATAAGGGGAAATTTTGTAAAATTCTTTTCGATGCCTTATTTAATGAGAAATAAATATTGGATTTTCAAGATAATTAATTATGAGTAAAATTAATTAGGATTTGATGGAAATTACGTGTATCACACCATGATTAAAATTAATATGGATTTGGAGGAAATTTATGTGTTACACACTATGGTTAAATTTTGGGAATAATATTTCAAAATAATAATATACAGATTGAGTGGGCAAGTCCGGGGTTATTGGTTGAGAGATACCAAGACGTTAATTTTATTTAGAGTGAAGGCTAAATAATTTGAAGTCGGGAATTTAGACTCGGGTATTGTTTATTTCGAGCCACGAGAGTGAGTCTGAATATATTGGTTGGGGGAGACACCAAAAGTAATTTAAGTAATTAATGTGTGAATTAATTAATAATTGGAGTTGGACCATAAACTCATAATAATTTGAAGAGGTTTGTGTTACAGACTTAGTACACGGGATAGCCGGGATAGTTTATTTTGATTATATATATATACGATGTGCGATAGTATATATATATATATATATATATATATATATATATATATATATATATATCGTGTGTGCATCAATATCAGTGGCTGCATATTATTATTATTATACCGACTCTAGTGCTATAGGAGGGAGGTTGCGCATAATGGATGAATCCCCTAGCTTTATGAGTAGGGAGAGTATATTCCCCGGTCATAACGTCCATTATATAGGTGAAGGACATCTCACTTTCAGGGAAGGAGTATGGCCGCCTCCAATTTTTATGTATTATCCAAGTTAGTGAGCGATTATGACTTGGGTAACTAGGTTATGTTAATATGCCTAGTGGGATAGCACTTTAGAGGATTTGCACCCGGTGAGTTATTACTGGGGAGTATGTTTAGTATTAACTATTATTTCAGCATGTTTGTGAATGTTGTGATATAACTATATGTATATAATCAGGTAAATAATTATATACGGGTAAATTAATACATGCCGTGAATTGTATTAAATATATAATGGGTGTGAAAGTTATATGAAATTTAAAAAGGGAAATGATTATTTAAGCTAATGTTGATAATGACTTAGAAATCATAATTATGGCACGCTCAGTTGGAGTAGGGTGAGGCAAGGGGATTATATCACTTATCTAGTCATGAGATAAATAACTAGGTAAATTAATCAAGGCGTTAGTAGTTCACATTAGAGGAGGGGTGAGGATGTCCTCAAGGGAGTGCGACACTAACTAAAATATGGAGAGCATGCATATTTAATTATTACTACAAGTTAATCATTTGCTAAATGTTTTCCAAATTTTTTGCGTACTAACCCTTGCTATAAAAACTTTTAAAAATCTTTTAGGTGTCGAGCCATAGTAACGCTAGGATTGACTCATTCAAGGGATCCGTTGTTACATTATGTGTGGATGTTGCGAGAGTTTGATAGGTGCCTCATTATTTTCATTCTTAGTGTAGAGACTTCCTATCAGTTATTCGAGCATGTCGCTCACAGTTTTATTTCTGTACTTATGTCAGACCTGTTGAGATTTATTACTTGTCTTTAGTTTTGTTGGATTTGAAACCGATAGTTTATTCGGTCAGATAATTAATTATGAATGGTTGAATTCAGATAATTGTGATTGTTTATGTTATTCTGTTTCTGCATGAGTATTTAATTTTAGTTAATGTAAGAAAAACATGGCACCAGTCTAATTTTCTCACTTAGGTGGTTAGTAATTAAAAAGAGCAACGGTGATGCTAAGAATGAACCAACTGAGAAACCTGTTTTAATTTGATTTAGGACTGATCACCCAGGGTTAATTAGGCGGGGTGTCACAGATGGTATAACAGCATCATGTTCTAGTGTTCCTAGGATCCGTGCGGCCTATTACGTTTTAGCGCAGCGTTCGGTTGTTAAAGATCCCTATTATTAGGACTGTTGGTTCATTTTTTGCTTGTGAGATATCGTATTTCTGCTATTGAATTTTTGTATAATTATGTATTGATACAATTCAATCTATTTCAGATGCCACCAAAGAGGCAGAGATCGAAGAGGGCTGAGGCTAGGGATGAGTTAAGGGAAGCTCATCAGGAGCCACAGGAACCGTCAACCCCACCCCCACCCCCACCCGAGTTGATCTCCACTACTTAGGTGGCCGTGATAGTGGCCCAGGCAGTTGAGACAGCAATGAGGGCTATGACAGCCCATTTTCCTCAGCCCTAGGCACCACCTCCTGTGGCATCTGCAGTTCAGGCTCCAGCGGGGACACCGTCTTGGTAGCGAGTTAGGGAGACCTTTCAGAAGGGTCACCCACCCGAGTTTCGGGGTAGCACCGATGTGGTAGAGACTTGTGACTGGAAGAAGAATATTCAGTGCTATCTGTGCATGCTGGAGTGTAGTGATGTTAAAAAATAGATGCTTGTTACCTTTCGTCTGTCGGGGGCATCCTTACAGTGGTGGGAGTCAGTTTCCACCGCTGAGGAGAGGGATTTGATGATGTTATCCGAGTTCTGGGTGCGTTTTGACTGCAAATACTTCCCACCAACGGTAGAGGATGAGATGAGGAAGAAGTTCAGTGAGTTAGTGCAAGGTGACCGGTTAATGGCAGATTATGAGGAAGATTTCACCCGTTTGGCAAACTTTGTGCCAAATGAGGTGAGCGATGAGGATCAAAAGAAGACGAGGTTCATGGATGGATTGGCCCGGAGGATCAGACACCATTTGATTGGGAATCCAACATTAGTGACCTATATAGATGTCGTTAATTCCACCCTCGTACATTGTTAGGATCATCGCTTCCATATGAAGGGGAGCAAGAGAGTAGGGGAGCCGAGCAAGCAGGGCAAGGCAGTTATTGGTGGTGATACGAGTGGTACTCAGCAGCAGACTAGCAGTCAACAGGGGAATTAGTCTAAGAAATTTAGGTCTGGTGGGTTCCGACTGGGAGGATAGTTGTTCAAGCAGGGGCATCCATGCCTAAATTAGCAGTAGCAGGTTCCTGAGGTCCGTCAGGGCCAAGGAAATAATGGGGGAGGCCAATAGGGCCAGCCACGTTAGGGATAATAGGGCCAACGATAGGGGAGCAATCGGAAATGTTATTATGTCTGTGGCTAAGCAGGACACTTCAAGTGCGAGTTCCTGCAGAGAGGCAGAGGTCATAAGCAGGGTGCCCAATAGGGACAACAGGGGCAAATACCTCCAGCAGCACTAGCTCCACCAGCCCCACAACAGTAGGGGAAAATGCACTACGAGCGTGTATATAACATACGGAATGCTCCCAATCCTCCAGCACAACAAGCGCCACTAGCAGTTGAGGGTATGTTTCTCATTCATGGTCATGAGGAAAGTATACTTTTTGACATGGAAGCATCGGATTCATTCATTAAATCTAATTTTGCTAAATGGGTCAGGTTACTAGAGACCGCGGGTAGTCTCCGTATGTGTGTAGAGTCGCCAGTAGGCAGTGGGGCTTTGATTCACTCAATTTGTAGGGGGTGGACATTTTAATTGGGAGGCTTAGTTTAGCAGCGGACCTCTTAATGTTAGATATGGAGGGGTACGATGTCATCCTGGGTATGGATTGGTTGGCAGGTTATCATGCGACTATGGATTGTTATGAGAGGACAATCGTGTTCTCCATTCTGGGACATGAGATGTTACTAATAGCAATGCCGCTGCCCGAGGGAGGGTCATGCACACACTTATATTACGTCGAGGAGGAAACCTCACAGGAGGTGTTGGTTCCGTTGGACTCAATCCCAATAGTGAGGAACTTTGAGTATGTGTTCCAGGAAATACCACGGTTGCCACCCAACAGGGAAATTGAATTTGTAATCGATTTAGCATCGGTGATGAGGACGATTCCTCGAGCACCTTATCGTATGGACCCTTTAGAGATGCGTGAGTTGAGAGAGCAGATTCAACAGCTCCTGGGTTAGGTTTTCATTCGGCGGAGTACATCGCCATGGGGTGCACCAGTGTTTGTGATGAAGCGCGATGGTTCACTTAGGTTATGCGTGGACTATAGGGATCTGAACAAGGTGACGATACGGAATAAGTATCTGTTGCCTAGGATCGATGATCTTTTTGACCAATTGATATGGGCATCTTACTTCTCCAAGATCGATTTGAGGTCAGGTTATCATTAGGTAAGTATCTGAGAGGAGGGTGTTTATAAGACTGCCTTCTTGTCACAGTATTGATCTTATAAGTTCAGGATAATGCCATTCGAACTCATAGTTGCACCAGCAGTGTTCATGGATCTCATGAATAGGGTTTTCAGAGAGTACCTCGACCAGTTTGTCATTGTGTTCATTGATGACATCTTGATCTACTCGTACACCGAGGAGGATCACGCCAAATTTAGGTTCGACGGACACTACGGGATCACCAACTCTATGCTAAACTTTAGGAATTGTGGATTTTGGTTGCGGGAGGTGCAATTTCTTGGCCACGTGGTGTCAGATCGGGGGTATTGCGCTCGATTCGAGTAAGGTTTCAATGGTGAGGGAGTGGGGACAACCCACGATACCGACTGAGGTGCACAATTTTTTTGGATTCGTAGGCTATTATATGCAGTCTATTAAAGGATTCTCAAAGATTGTGGGCCCTTTGATGAATCTGACTCGGTAAGGGGTACCTTTAACTTGGAGTGATCATTTTTAACTAGCTTTAGATGAGCTAAAGGACAAGTTGACATATGCACCTATACTTACTTTGCCGAAGGGAGGACTAGAGTATTGGGTTTACACTGGCGCATCCCTACAGGGACTTGGGGGTGTGCTTCAGTAGGAGGAAATGGCTATAGGTTATGCATCTAGAAAGCTAAAGCCCCACGAGAGGAATTACCCCACTCATGACCTAGAGCCAACAACGATCATTTTTGCTTGGAGGATATGTAGACATTATCTTCTAGGAGAGCAGTTCACTTATTCACGAATCACAAGTCACTTCAGTATCTCTTCACACAGAAGGATCTGAATATGAGGCAGAGGCGGTGGCTAGAATTCGTGAAAGACTACCCGTTTGATATTCAGTATCATCTTAGTAAGGCTAATGTGGTAGCAGACACATTGAGCCGGAGATCGACTGGGGAAATATTAGAAGTTTGGAAAGCGAAGTGGATAGATCTTCGATATAAGGATGATGTAGTGAGGGCCTGCATGTCAACATTATCCATCACACCTCAGATCATTATGCGGGTGGTGAGGGCTGAGGTAGAGGATCAGATCTACCGGGATAGGGTGATCCAGTTGTTAGCTGAGGGAGTAGAGGGTTACTCAATCATCTCAAAAGGAGGCCTACGCCTTAATAGGAGGTTAATTATGCCAGAGGATGAGGAGTTGAGACACGCTCTTATGACAGCGTCCCATGGTTCGAGATTTATACTACATCCCGACAGGGATAAAATGTAATAGGATATGAGGAGGCAGTATTGGTGTAAAGGAATGAAACGAGACATAATAGAGTTTGTTTTGAAATGTTCCACGTGTTAGTTTATGAAAGTTGACCATCGGAGACCATCAAGGATGCTACAGCCGCTAGAGATTCCCGTGTGAAAGTGGGAGATCATCTCAATGGACTTCATTACAAGGTTACTCGTATCACAGAGGGGTCATGATTCCATATGAGTTATTATGGATCGGTTGACCAAGGTGGACCACTTCCTGTGGATCCGCACGAACATTGAGCCAATGTGTTATGCACAGCTATTCATAGCGTAGAATGTTAAGCTGCACGGGGTGCCGATAAATATTGTGTCTGATAGAGACAAAATTTTTGTGGCCCACTTTTTGCATAGCTTTTAGGAGGCCATGGGCACGGAGTTACATTTTAGTACAACCTATCACCCACGTACCGACGGAAAGATTGAGAGAGTCAATGAGATGCTAGAAGACATGCCCAGACTATGCATTTTAGACTTTGGGGGAAGTTGGGAGAAATATCTTCCTTTGATAGAGTTCGCGTATAACAAGTCTTACCAATTCACGATTGTCATGGAACCGTTCGAGCACTGTATGGGAGACCTTATCGTTCACCTGCTTGTTGGTTAGAGGTGGGGGACAACAAGCTATTGGGGTCGGAGATTGTCCAGGAGATGTCTGCCAAGATAGAGTTGATCCAAGGGCGAATTTGGATAGCTCAGGATAGGAAGAAGAGTTATGATGATGCCTTACGGAGACATGTAGAGTTAGAGGTTGGGGACCAGGTGTTAGTCCATGTGTCCCCTATAAAAGGGGTAATGAGGTTCGGTAAGAAGGGTAAGTTAGCATCGAGGTACGTGGGACCTTTACCTATTATTGAGTGGGTGGGACCGGTATCATATAGACTGGGATTGTCGGAACACCTTCAGCGGATACACGACGTGTTCCATGTTGCATTGTTGAAGAAATATCAAAGAAGTGAGAGAGCCTTCTGGCCCATTCCACTCGAGGAGATTGATTTACAGCCAGACATCTCATATGAGGAGAGACCGGTGGCTATTCTGGACCGTAGTGAGCGGAAGTTATGATCCAAGGTTATTACACTAGTTAGAGTACAATGGGGTCATCACAACATTGACGAGTCTACCTGGGAGTGGGGGCAGGATATGCGGTAATAATGTCCAGAGCTATTCACCACTGGTATGACCTAATTTCGGGGACAAAATTCCTTTATAGGGGGGAAGTATGCAACACCTTGTATTTTCATGCATTTAATATTTATATAATTCGAGAATTCAAAATTTCTTGTGTGTCCTAGTTTTAATTGAATTAATTATGGAAATATATAATTAAATATTAATTGAGGAGTGAATGGTTAGTATTTAGGGAAATTAAATCACTAAGTGAATAGTGATAATTTATTTGCGTCATTTCAGGTATTAATGACGGGGTATGTACTTATCTTAGCCGGGAGTGCGAATAGACTAATTTGGGTGTGAGATAAGGATTTTTATAAATCAGTTCGGATGCCAATTCTGAGTGTACGATTGAGTTCGGATGAGCTGAGATAGTCTGAAGGTGTACCCGGGGGTAGTAAACGGGTCACGGGACATTTTTAGGCATAGCAGTGCCCACACGAGGGTATTTGGGTCACTTGGGCTTGACCCATTAGGCCAAAAACGGGATTTAGACTAATTACCTAATTAAGAGAAAAGGGAAATGACTTATTGAAGTTTAGGAAACACTTAGTGGGAGAGGAAAACCTAAGAGGAAGTTAAAGGCAAATTGAGGGATAAAGGAAAGAGCCGAAAAGAGGAAATCTCATCTCCAATCATGGGAATTCACAACTCCAAATCAGACCCTACGAATCATAAGGCAAGTAGTTAACTTGTTGCAGCCTTTAATTTGCCTTTCGATTCATATTTATGTGATGTGAGTAATTAAAATTCGTTTTGGGATTTAAAGGGTATAAACATGGGGTTTTTGTAAACCAATATTCTGATTTCTAAATTATGTAGAAATTTAGGTGTAATCTGAGAGAAGTATGTATATATCTAGTAGGATGCAATCCGGATGACCTAGAAACGAATTTGAGGCAAAGATTTGATGTTTAAATGGGTTAAAGGTTAAATCGTATTTTTCCCCAATTTATGAAAACAATAGAGAATGTACATTGAATGGTGTTTGTAGACTTTATGGGTGTCCCTTATGAGGTTTTTGATATATGTTGTTGATGGGAAGGCTTGGGTTCCACTGTAGAAGAAATTAGGGTTTGAATATTTTCGTCCATAGCTGAAACAGAAAGGGGAAGAAGATGTTGACCTGTTCGATCGATGGATCGAGGGTTGGGGCTCGATCGATCGATGGTTCAAAATTTCTAGCAGTTCGGCCAGTTTATGTATATAAGGGGAAATTAAGTTATATTCTTTTCCATGCATTATTTAATGAGAAATAAATATAGGACTTTCAAGCTAATTAATTATGAGTAAAATTAATTAGGATTTGAAGGAAATTACGTGTGTCTCCCCATGATTAAAATTAATTGGGATTCAGAGGAAATTTATGTGTGACACACTATGGTTAAAGTTTGGGAATAATATTTCAAAATCATTACATACGGATTGAGTGGGCAAGTCCGGGGTCATTGGTTGAGCGATACCAAGCCATTAATTACATTTATAGTGAAGGCTAAATAATTTCAAGTCGGGAATTTAGACTCGAGTATTGTTTATTTCGGTCCACGAAAGTGAGTCCAAATATACTGGTTGGAGGCGACACCAAAAGTAATTTAATTAATTAATGTGCGAATTAATTAATAATTACAGTTGAACCATAAAATCATAATAATTTTAAGAGGCTTTTGTTACGGACTTAGTACACGGGATAATCGGGATTGTTTATTTCGATATATATATATATATATATACTAGGGTATGCCCATGCCTGAAGGCACGACGACAATTTCCCAAAGTATCAATCGTGATTAAGTGATAAAAGTTTTGTATTATCGTATTAATTGTGGTCAATTTTCCTGAAGGCACGACAAATACTTTAGTTTATTATATAATAAAAAAATGTACGCTATTTTAAATTTTGTAGAAAGAAGTTTCTTTATTTATGAAACTGTCCACCTGTTTTAAGGACCAAATAAAACCAGACAACACTACTAAAAGTCCATCCGAAAGATCATATACAAAAATCGTCAATTAAATATTACATATGAGCCAATGTCATATACAATACTTGTGAATAATCAATCTATCAACCCGCCCGTGGAAAGATTATTATCTTCCTTTTAAACGCTTTTGTCCTATCCACGTCTTCCCTTGAACCCCAACTCTTGCCATAAGCAAGTTGAATGGAATTTAGTGTTACTTATGGAATTTAGTGCAAGTTGAATGGAATTTAATTGCATAGTAAGAATTAGTATCCCCCATAGAAATATAAACAGTTATAAGACCATAAGTAACACAAAATTCCATTCAACTTGCACTAACTTGAGAAAAGTTAAATATAAACATAGCAATAAATGTTTCACAGCTATAAAAGAAAAAAAATATGTACTTGTAATATAAGAAACTAAGTCTCAAGACACCCAATTGGGAATTATTCAAATCGCATAAATGGGTTAAAACATGAGAGGAGTTATGTTTTCACTATAAACATCTCTAATTGTAAACTGCTAAACCACATAGTAACAATAACACAAATTTGTAAACTAACATAACCATAAAAAAAGTTGAAAATTCTCCCTGAAGGCAGTCCTTATAATATGCATCCATAAAACATAAAACATAGAAAAGTCACTACATAAATTCCTCTACTCAAATCTTGGATTTTACGGTACATTTATGACATGTCAAATACATTTGCTGAAACCTTCCCATCCACTTTGTAAGCGCCATCACTACCCTAAATGAGTAAAATATGAAAATCCTATTAAATAAAAAAACACATGAGAGAAATAGTAAGTAGGAAAATATCAATCACCATGTTTCTAGAAAAATAAAAGATGCAAAATAGAGAAGCTGATTAGAGAGTCATCTTACATTCGTTTCGATCAAGATCAGAGGTCAATGTAACCAAATCGAATGCTGAGAATAAGAGTACCTGCAAGAAAAAGACCAGTCATTACTTACACATAAACCTAAAATAATAACCAAGCCCCTCCTGATATATCACTCATTACTTGCACATATTCAACCCTGCTAGATAAGACCTGCTCGATCTAGAATAAAAGAGATCAAATATGTTTAAAGTCCAAGATTAAAAAAAAGGAAATATAATTAGGTCATGATCGATCCAAACCTGTTCAATTCATAATAACATCAGTTTTTCATGACTGATGGTAGTTTTATCACGGAAGAGACACAAAGGCCAGATTGCGATTGAGACTGAATTAGTAGTTGTTGTTCTTAAATTATGTTCAGTGATGATATACAATTGGCCCTGTAATGATATTATAAAAACAATCAAAAGTTTGAAGATGACTAAGTTTTAATCAGACCTGTAATGATATAAAATTGGCCCTACAACGAAAATGTGTATTTAGATCTAGAAAAAATTCCTATTATGTACAGCAGGAAAAAATGTCTATTATGTACAGAAGTGTACATGTAATGATATCAGAATAATCTCATGGCTAAAGACACAAAACTCTGCATTACTAAAGGCAAGACTGGATATCGGTGTCTTTGACACACGACTTTGAATTCGAAATAATACCATGGGTATTCGAACTATCCACACAAAATTAATTAACATTTTGTCCAACAAAAAACTCGGTATATCCCATTGACCTGTAAATCATATAAATCTTGAAGCAACAATACAATTCAAGTCAATAAGACAGCCACAAAAATGATATTATTAAATTTTTAGCTATCTAATCATATTTTCTATTACATTTTGAAGTATAATGAGTCTCACCTACATTAGCTACCATGCAAAATATTTGATCATATTCCATTAGGAAAAGGGTGCTCGTGTTGGTGTTGGGTAGGCTGGTTCAAATAGGGCTCGCTCTATATATGCGATTGTGGGAGTGGTGGTCCATTTGAGGAAGCAGTTATCACTTGTAAAAGATTAACCCGTTCTTATTGTGATTAATTAATATAATAATTTCTTCCCTTGCGCTTTCTATAGCCTGCAATGAAAAAGAGCGTAAGAATTAGTTAGTAGGCAAAAGATGCGATCCAATAATTCAGAACAAAAAATAAATTAACAAAGAATTAATTGGTTCACTCATTGCATTTTTAAAACACGAAGAAAACTTCGAATGCAGATCACTTTATGTATTCATGATGATAATAACTGGACCTACTTTTAACCATAAAACAAAAATGGATACAAAGTATTATGAAACATTTTATCACAAAAATTTAGAGAAAAGAATAACTGGACCTACTTTTGACCATGTGTGGTTAAATAAATTCAAAATCAGAAACCCTGATTAGAATTAAAAAAGTGTTTAAATTTGTTCCTGTGCATCCGAAAAAGAGAGAAGAGGAAACGTTACCTTGAATTCAAGGGTCAAAGACCTAAAAATCAAACTCACAGACACGTCAGCAAGAAAACTTGGATGATCAGATGCATCGATCTTAACTGGCACGTCAGCAATAGTGAGATTGGGTTTCTTTGGCTTTGTTTTATAGGTTCATACAGTCGCATTGCATTTGCATGTTTGCCCTGTACTTTAGCTAAAATGGCGTTGAAGAAACTGTTGGACTCGTACTCCAAGTGCCTCATCGATCAAGTTCAGCGATGGGGCGCTATGAAACATATTGGAATTAGCCTCCACTACGTGACGGAGTTCGGGTTTACAGCCACTCACATGGAGCTTCCTATTTGCATCCTCGGGAGAAGCTTCCTATTTACAGCCCTTACAACTTGTATAAAAAATATCCCCATCGAACATAGAAGAATACCTTCCCTCTTATAATGACAATACAGATTTTATAGAGGACATGACCTCAGCTATTATGGGGCTTTGATTTGATTGGTAATGCAAGCACTGATCTGCAATTTTAGCAAACACAATCGAAGAATTGTGTATGATTTACCACCTCAAACTCGGATCAGTAATCTCATGTATTGTTCCATTTTTTATACATTGTATGAGTTAAACACTGCCCAAGGTAGTTATGATTTAAATTCTATTGCTGTTAGCACCCGTGGCCCAAAAAAGTAGAGTTGATACTAAGTTTTGTTTGAAAATTCTATAGAAGTTATTGAATTTTTTTTGAAAATTTGTAAAGGTGACTCAAACATGGAAATTACTTGATGGAGTGGAGAATTATAGAATGGAGAGTGGAGAAATATACCTGGGGATGGAACATTGCTTGCATCTCGATCCAATACAGGCTTGTCAGGTTGGTTTGATGAAGTCAACTCCAATTGTATTTTGTCCCCTGCATTTTTATTTACCATACGGTATAGAAATTTGAAGAGTTTCGATTTACCTGAAGCCACTCGAGCCCTACCAAAGAAAAATTGCCTCACCATTTTTGTGAATTGTGATATCCTGACTGCCTTTCGAAGGGATATCCTGCTGCATGAATGACAAAATGTAACAATCTTTTCAAGTTTTTTTCCATTGTTCCAACCATTGCTAATATTCGTAACCTCACATTGTTCCACGGAATAATCATCTCTTTGTTGACATATGCTCCACCTACATTAAAAATCTACCTATCAAACATAGAAGAATCCCTTCCCTCTTGCAACGCCAATACAGATTCTATAGAGTCCACAAACTCAGCCATTGTGGGGATTTTCTTTGATCGGTTATGCAAGCACTGACCTGCAATTTTAGCAAACACAACTGAAGAATTTCGTAAGATTTGACACCTCAAACTCGGATCAGTAATCTCATGTACTGTTCCATTTTTGATACATTATCGGGCCCATCCAACAAAACCTATATGCTCCTCATAGAGTCTTAAATCCACTGGTGGTCTTCCACTTAAAACTTCAAGCAACACAACCCAAAAAGAGTAAACGTCGGATTTCCATGTAAGTCTACGTCTCCCCACATTCTGGATCCAAATAACCGAAAGTTCCTTTAAGATTTACATTGAAGTTATGAGTAATAAGAAATAATGTAGTCTTTATTACATCAAAGAATATTTAGTCCTTGAACCATTAATCTAGCCTTTATTACATCAAGAGGGGTTGTTATAGCACCGGTGATTGCACCAGTAAAATAACCAATTAAATCATTCTTGACATAATTCAAATACAAAGGTACACATATATGCAAAAATGGATGGCATGGTACATGAACAAAAGAAGCAGCCCCTAAAGACTACATGAGCCAATGCACTGAGGTTTTTTCACCCCCACCGCAAGTACCAATAGGGTATAGAACCACTTCAGAAACAACAACAATGGTAGATCTAGCCACAACACCTTTAAATAGAATTTGAAGAATATCAAATGGCACATCTTCATGTGCGCTGATCAATGCAACGTTTATTTTTATCAGGGGATTTGGGGATTAAGATGCCTTATGTTGTTGCGTTGACATTATTTGGATCATGTCCTGTTTCATGTGGGCCCACTCGAGAGAGGTTTTTGGGAGAAGTAGGGTCATCCAGGGTGGACGATGAAGACTTAAGCAATATCCAAACCTCACCAACATCCAAAGCTAATGAAATGCGTGAACAGAAAAATAAAAAATTTCAAACATATTCAAGGCATAATAGGAGCACAATATCTCAGGTAATTTGTATAAAAAATAACCTCAATCCAAAAGCAAAAAATTTAGACCTGCTCTATTAGACATATTCAGACCTGATATATACGTCATTTTTTACGCATATTCAGACCTTCTCGATCCAGAAAAAAGGAGATCAAATATCTTTTAGGTCTAAGACAAAAAAAGGAAATATCATGGGAACCTGCTCGATCTAGACCTGTCCAATTCAAAATTACATCAGTTTCTCCTCTCGATCCTTAGATGTTACGTGTAAGACCCCAACAAAAAGAAATGGTATCAGTTATTCAATTATTTCAGATCCGAAAATGAGAAATCACACAAATCAATATCAATAAAACTAACTTAAAATGAATACTAATCAAAACCAACTAAAACCTACTAAATGTAGTATGTTCTGTTTTCCTCTACTTTCTTAATTAAGCTTTAGCACCGATTAATCTTTAAATAAATTTTTATCACGCCCTATTCGGATTAAATAGTTCTTCATGACGAATTTGCATACAAAATTAAAATTCAAACATTATCTTAGGAATTTAACATTCTCCTATTTCAAATGACTTTGAACATGTACAATTTCATATACAACTGTGACACATCGAAAGCAGTTGTGACATTTGAGGTAATGTGCAAAAAAAAACATATTGATGCCCTGCTCTAGTGGTGATGCTTTCTCCCAGAGCTCTATCCTGTTCAACTATATCATCTAGCTTATGTAATAAATTATATATTACAAACCCAAAAACCATTATAAACTACAAATCCAACTATATCATCCATTCAATATTTCTCTACAAACAAAAACATCATTATAAATTGCAAATTTGTTAACCCAAACTCTTGAAGGAAAAAGGAAGAAACCCATATGAGAAAGTGAGCAAATACCTGATGAACAACCTTGCACGCGTACAACTTCTTATAAAGGATAGAAACAAATTCGAGTAAATTAAAACACCATAAACTATCTAAAGTAAATAAAAAATCAAAAATCAAAAATCCACCGCACGACCACCATACATGTGATCCCATTAGGCCCTCAAACACCTATGAAAAGGTCATTTCCACCAAACTCCTCAACACCCACCCACAATACATTTATAATGCGGGCACTAAAGGAAGTGAAAGTTTCTTCAAAGACAATTGGATAATAATAATTGACCAACTTATAATATCATTTGCACAAAGTAGTGTATCATTAGACCAATAAGAATTTAATATCATACTACACAAAATTGAAATCTTAAGTTCGAAATTCCACAATGAAGTCTAGGCAGTTACACTAATAAGAAGTTAATTAGTATAAAGTGAGCTTAGCAAATGGAGAGAAACTAATGCATTCAAGTACATACCATGAAAATGAAGGTTTAAAACATCCATAAGAGAGTCTCACAACTCATTTAACATTTATCAAACGAAATTTCTTACCAAAAGTGGAGAGTTTAACATAGCTACAAACATATAAATAGTTTCTTACCAAAAGTGGAGAGTTTCTCAGAAATAGCAAAACAACATACATAGCCATTTCTTGATTGTTAGCCTAATTTTCATTCAACATACATAGACATTTGTGAGCGTAATGTGTTTTGATAATCTTTAATCAAAACGTAAGTACATACAACCCAATGACAACAGATACGAACCTAATTTCGTGAATCTATAATATAGTTAATGCTAAAAAATAAGTATTATAAAGACATTCTAACAACTAAAAATAGAGAGAGAGAGAGTGAGAGAACAAAAATCAATAAAAATTAATAGAGCCTTATCCACCACCATCATTAGCTACCTCTGTCTAGGAAAATTAGAAAACGAAACAAATACCCAAATTAGGGTTTAGTTCTATATAAAAAAGATTGGTTTCAAATATTCAAATTCATGTTTAACCTGAAGAAAAATAAAACCAAATTATGTCAATGAAAGTATAAATAAAGCAAACTAAAATAAATGACAAAATTAACACGTAAATGTGAACCCCATTTAATACCCTAAAATTTTTAATTCAAAACCCTAAAATTTTTAATTCAAAAAACAAAATCACTAACCAAGCAGGAACATGAACATTAAAATAACATACCCGTCAAAACAAAGAGTGAAATGAAACATTCATTCAGAAACACCAAGAAATCGTGCATTCAGACACACCACGCAATGTGTTTATAATTAAAATGAATACAAACTATGATTAAATTGATAGAAATCTAACTTAACACTCTTATTTGAAAGTTACCATGGTGTATACCCATTACAGGATCAATATACCCATTTCAAACTATTATATTCCTCTTGCAAGATCAATATACCCGTTGCAAAGCCCCAAATCAACTATGTTAACTCAGAAAAACCCAAATCAAAATACCTCTTGCAAGTTATATATACCTGTTGCAAAAACCCCAAATCAAAACTAAATCAGAATTAAAAAAGAAATGAACCAGATTAGTGATTAATTGTGTGTCCATGTAAGAGGGTGAGTGCGAGAGGTGGAGGCAGATGTAGATGATGGAGGAAGGCGTATTTGTGTATGTGAGTGTGTGAGTGTATATGAAAGTTTACCTTAGGGTGGCAAGCTTGGATGTGGGGGATGGTAATGGATCTCGAGGAAGGAAACATGAAGAGGGTTTTCGTTGGGAGAGAGAACAAAATCTGTGAGAGCTGAGAATGAGAGAAACGGGATAGGGTTTGTGAGAGAAGTAGAGAAGAATTGTTATTCTCACCAAAATACCCCAAATTTTGAATTAAATTATAAGTTTAGGAAGTAATAAAAGAGGGGGAACTAAAAATTTCAGGGGCAAAAAGGGTATTGCAAAACATAAGTTAATCTCAACCATCCATTTCTTGCCTAGGTGGCTTCGATCTGAACCGTGAAGTGTCTTCCCATCTTATGAATAGTAAAAACACCATTGCTCCTTATTATATAGATGTGTGTGCATCAATATCAATGGCTAGATATTATTATTAATTCGACTCTAGTTATATAGGAGGGAGGTTGCCCATAGTGGATGAATCCCCTAGCTTGAGGAGTAGGGCGAGTATATTCCCAAGTCATAGCGTCCATCATATGGGTGAGGGACCTCTCACTTTCAGTGAAGGAATATTACCGCCTCCAATTTTTATGTATTATCCAAATTAGTGAGCGATTCTAACTTGGGGTAAGTAGGTTATGTGAATATGCCTAGTGGGATATCACTTTAGAGGATTTGCATCCGATGAGTTATTACTCAGGAGGATGTTTAGTATTAACTATTATTTCAACATATTTATGAATGTTGTGATATAACTATACGTATATAATGAGGTGAATAATTATATACGGGTGAATTAATACAGGTCGTGAATTTTATTAAATATATAATGGGTGTGAAAGTTATATGAAATTTAAAAAGGGAAATGATTATTTAAGTTAATGTCGATAACATCTTAGAAATTATAATTATGGCACGCTCGGTTAGAGTAAGGTTGTGGAAAGGGGATTATATCAGTTATCTAGTCATGAGATAAATAACTAGGTAAATTAATCAAGGCGTTAGTAGTGTACATTAGAGCAGGGGTGAGGATGTCCTCAAGGGAGTGCGGCACTAACTAAAATATGAAGAGCATGCATATTTACTTATTACTGCAAGTTAATCATTTGCTAAATGTTTTCCAAATTTTGCTATAAAAACTGATAAAACCTTTTAGATGTCAAGCCACAGGGATGCCAAGATTGACTCATTCCATGGATCCATTGATGTAGCATGTGTGGATGTTGTGAGAGTTTGATAGGCACATCATTCTTTTCATTCTTAGTGTAGAGACTTCCTATCAGTTATTCGAGCATGTCGCTCATAGTTTTATTTCAGTACTTATGTCAGACCTATTGAGATTTATTACATGTCTTTACTTTTGTTGGATTTGAAACCGACGGTTTATTGGGTCAGATAATTAATTGTGAATGGCTGAATTTAGTTAATTGTGATTGTTTATATTATTCTATTTCTGCATGAGTATTTAATTTTAGTTAATGAAAGAAAAACTTGGCACTAGTCTAATTTTCTCACTTAAGTGGTTAGTAATTAAAAAGAGCGACAGTGATGCTAAGAATGAACTAACTGAGAAACCTATTCTAATCTGATTTAGGACTGATCACCTGGGGTTAATTAGGCGGGGTGTCACAAAAAGATATCAGTTGATTGTAGTAATATAAGAATGTGATATTGAAACAAAATTCACAACAAGATAGATACCAAAAATGAATTAAAAGCATAAATGACCTAGCTAATCACGGAAAATCCTCAAAAACAAAAAAATATCATATATATGTATACACAATAGATTCAAACTAAGCATACGTACACACATATAGATATAAACACCAAAATGACACTAAACTAAATAACATGAGTTTTTCCACACTCTTATATCATAAATGTATCATATGAAAACGGAAGTGTTGGGGTGTGAGCAAGATACCAATGAATTAAAACCCAATGACTTAAAACATGTTCACGGAGTTCTCATTTGATTGCAAACTTCATCACATTTCAGTATAACCTCATGTGATAATATAAATTGAACTGAATGAACAAACATAAAGAATGCATACAAGCCTAGAATTTTGATGATTATACAAACCAATAGAGTCATGACATTGGAAGAATAACTAGGATAAACAAACATTGTGGAAACCATTGATATACCATCCAAACTCCCTCAATTTAAGCGTATTATTTTAATCTTTTGAATGAATAAATCAACTAAAAAAATAGGCCTTGGCAAATATTTTCTTTTAATGCCATTATTCTTTTAGGCCTTTGGACCACGTATTTATTTTAGGTCCAAGCAAACGGTGCCTTACATGCAAAGGATGATATTTCCCTTCGGAGCCCTTCCTCGTGCACATTTATATATATAATCTTTTTTTATCTCACACAAATCTCACGTGAAATGGATTTTAATATGCACTAGTCCTCCTAGGTTACATAACATGTAGATGACAAGATTTGTAGGAGAACAACTCACAAAGCTCAATTACACGTATGAAGTTATAGTTTCAAGTGGGCTCGCGCATGTGCGAATTGAGGCATATAAAAATAGAATCCATTATATCAACAAAAAATCCAACTACTCCATGTAAGCATGGTAAAGAACATTTTAAGAATTGACAATCTAAACAAAAAGTTCTAGCCCCATGGAAGCGAAAAAGAAGGGATTTAAAAACAAGTATATGCCACATAGAGTGTGTTAAAGTAAAATACACACTAAACAAAAATCATTTTGATGTTTTTGACATTTTTTTTAACCAAACAAATAAAAATATTTACTCTAAAAGACAAATGTAACAAACCGAGGTCTTGCAGACGAGAATTTATTTATCTTGGGATAAATAAATAATATTTTATTGGAGAATAATTAAATTGGCAATTGAGGTCAAAATTTGGAGTCGTTAGATTTAATATGTAGATCTTTGATTTGAAGATAGAAATTAGTTTGTATATATTATAGGATGAATATTGATGATAAATATGTGATTGGGTGGAAGAGAAATGAAGAGAAAAATATTAAAACAAATTTTGGGATTTTGGCTTACTTAAAAAGTAGCCATTTTCGAGAGTTCTGAAGGGCCGAATTGCTTCGGCCTCCTACCGAATCGATTCGAAAATATGCAGGTGCCCAGGTCTGAGTGACCGAATCGATTCGGACCCCATCTGAATCGATTTGTCCTGAGAAAGAGTCCCAGGTCTGATGACCCAAATCGATTCGCCTTCCTGGCCGAATCGATTCGCTGGGCCGAATCGATTCGGAATAGGCCCCAATGGATTCAGAAGCAGGGATTTTTGAGGGATGTTTTTCTAAGAAGAATTTCATTCCGTTTTGTTCGAGGTTATCGATTGGGAACCTCTATAGGAGATATTTGGAGTATTCTTTGGAGACTTTTAGAGAGTTTCCCTTATAAGAAATTTTGGAGTCATATTGACTAAATCTGAGGAATACCGATTAGAGATTTTGGTATTTGTCTAAGTGGGGAAGACCACTTTTATTGGGGATTTTATTTGGAGATAATAATGATTTCATATTTAAAGAATGGGAATAACTTAGAGATAATGGATCTTAGGATCCAATCCCAAATGGGATAATTTTAAAGGTTCATAAAATGAATTGAACCATATTATGGATGGAGGATTATAAATGCTTATTGATGTGAATATGGATATAGAAATATCCCTATGGATGTTTGATTTGGGAGATGTCTCACACAATGTGAATTGCTAATTGAAGAGCATTAGGATAAAAGAATATCCTTAACATGAATTGAAATTAGAAACAATTCGTTATTAGAAGCGACATGTGAGCTTCAAGCGAGAAATAGTATAATGTATACTAAGTGGTGTTAATGTGTGAGAATTGAGGATTAGTATATCGCGAGAGAGAAGATACTAAAAAATGACATAAAATTGATTGCGCTTAAGAGCGTATTATAAATATGAAAACAATATGACTAGTATACCTTATATGATGGTATATCTTTATTATGTGGTGATGTATGTATACCTTATATGATGGTATATATATACATAGTGAAGCATACCCAATCCTTGCTATCATTGGGAAGTTGCGTGCATTGAGGGTTAGCATCCTGGCTCAAAGAGCAGGGTGTGGACATTCCCCATGTCATAGCCGTCCATTGTGATTATTATGCGATATATATATATATATATATATATATATATATATATATATATATATATATATATATATGCATTATTTTGGGGGTGAGAAGTCGGGGGTATGTGACGTTCTCACTTGATGGTTAGGAGCTATGACTGCTTCCCAGGACGTTGTGTGCGTGAGTTGATCACGAGGTGGGTGTCGTTGTACCCCATCAGGTGGCCCCAGTTTGCTACGTGTTTGGGCTGCTGGAAGATGATAGCATGTGAGCCTGCGTCCTCGAGTTATAGCTCGGTTGGATGGTTATTGTTGATTGTGCTTGTACTTGGGTATCAAGGGCATAATGGACCTCAAGGACCAACATTGTCAGGACTAGTGTATCGGGGGGGGGGGGGGGGTCCTTGTTTGGATTTCACCTCGGCGAGACGTCCCACGCACGAACCGCAGTGTAATGTTGGAAATTGGGGAAAAGTTAGTCCTTAATGCTCATACTTATATATATATCACCTATCCCAACAATCGACAGTGCCAGGAGTAGTGTAACGGGGGGTTCCTTGTTTGGATTTCGCTTCAGCGAGACATCCCACGCATGAAACGCCGTGTACTGTTGAGAATTGGGAATATTAATTAATTAAAACTAGATAATAAATTGGGTTACATGCATTGAGGGCATAATGAGCCTCGAGTATCAATACGGTCAGGCGCAGTGTAACGGGGAGGGGGGTTCCTTTTTTGGATTTCGCCTCGGCGAGACATCCCACGCATGAAACGTAGTGTCGTGTTGAGAATCGGGAGGAGTTTAGTCCTTAACTCATGATGCCAATAACTCATATAAAAATATATATATATTGTTTACATGACAAATGAGGGCATAACTAGAATATATGAAATTCTAGTATATGAGAATGTTGATGTATTGTGATGATATGGTTGGATATGCAACCTTATAAGTTCAATAAATGAACAAATATAATGAGAACTATAACACATTAAATGTAAAGAAATGTTTTAAATGGGAATGTAGATAAGAGTAGATTTCGAGATAAGTTAGATAACATAATCTAATATTTATTTTGGGATCTAGTTAAATTTAATTTCCTAATTAGATTTGGGCATACATTTAGAGACCACATGCATACGTTAGGTGCGCGCTCTAGTTGAGAGGTGAGATGGATTGTTATGGAGAGGAGGATTCCACTAAATCATGTAATAATGAATTTATAATTATTATGCATTTTAAAACACTTGCTATAAAAAAATTCAACTCGGGCTCTGACCCGTTTATATTTTCTCCCTTCATGTATATATTGTATTGCTTCAGGGGTTCCTCCGCAAGGACGCCTTTGATGTTCATCCATTCATGATTCGTGGAGCTGTGGCAATTGCGGACTGTCGCGGCATTTTGCTTTAGTCGATTCCTATCCTTGTATATCTAGATTTGGATTCAGTTGTATATTGAGTTTAAATTCAAGTGTTATAGATTAACACCTTTATATTTCATTTCTCAGATTTTTGTATTGTCTGTTACCCGACAGCATATTCGGGTATTTCATTGTAGAGATTTTGTTGTACATTGTATTGTACTCTTCTTTTTGTTAGAGTTTGAACTTATCACTCATTATAGTTAGATGTGTATCGTTGGTTGTGATTGCATTATTGGTTTTGTTGTTGTTGTTAAATAAAAAGTTTTAAAATTTTTGACAATCCACTTTTAATGATTTCGGGTAGTTAGTCTTATATTATTTAGTATTGTTAGTTGATGTTGAGACTGTGCCATCTTAGATACCTGATTTAATGTAGTATAGGGCTGGCGAACCGTTATTATTTGAGCGGGCTGTCACAACAAACAAAAATCATTTGTATTTTTCATTAAGCCTAAATTAAAAAAAATGAAACCCAAATGATAAACAAAAATCTTTTTGTATTTTTCATTTAATGCAAACTAAAATGAAAGAACTATAATACAAAAGATAAATAAACATCATAATTCTAGCATGTGATATATGATAAAGTAATGACTATAAAATGACTAAATATGCATACACCTAGAAATGATATATAATTTGAAGCACAAAAAGCTAGAGTATGCAAACAAATTACACATTCAACCTTTAAATTTAGCAAGGGTGGTTCCATGTGAATGCAAATGAGAATAAAAAAATCTAGTATCTAGCGCGTCTAAAAATGATTTCCTAACCCATATAGAAGTATATTTAAAATGATGGGGATTGGGAACTAATGAAATGCTAGACATAGACTTCCTATGACTTCTATTAAAATCAAAACAAAATTACCTAAGGTGACCTTTCCTACCACAATGCAAGCATGTGAAAACATGAGGAATGATAACTAAGGTGTGACCTTTTCTAAAGTGTTTGGATAAAGCTGACCATCTAAAACAAACAATGGTCTTAGTTCTAACAACAAAAATATTTGAACAAGATGAGCTAAAACTATTAAAACTACTACTCAAGTCCTGTAAATCATTTGTAACTTTTAAAAATTTTGACTTCAGTAATAAATTACACTCCTCAATTTTACGGGACTCCTTCTTTAAAAATTTTATAACTCCTAGAAGGTTATCATGCTCCCCCTCAATGTGAGCAAAGTTGTCCCTAAGAGTCTTTTCTTGACTATCACGCTCTTTATTGGACATATTTAAAATATTAACATTGTAATTTATGTCCATGAGCTTTTCACGAAAAATATCTTTTTGAGATAGTGAGGTTTGCAAAAGTTCAATTCTACATTTAAAACATAAATTTTCATTTTCAGTAAACTTAATTCTTTTTGCAAATTGCACATTTAATTCTCTTAAATTTTATTTACACTTATTCAGCCCGTTAAATTCCTCTAGAATATCAAAAACTTTATTATCAATAGAAATGACAAATTATCATTAAGGCATCCCATCGAGAGATTAAAAAAAATGAGAGTGAGTAAAAAATGAACCAGCTAAAAATTACAAGGAGCACAAAAATTATAAAAGCCAAAAAACGGATCTTTGACGCGATAAATTAGCGTTCTGGCTCTGATACCAATTTGAAAACATTAGATTTTTTAAATCAATGCTCTGATACCACTTATTGGAAATGATGACCCCCAATTTCTAAGTCTTTCAAATATAAAAAAATAATTTCCTTTTAGATGTGGAATAAAGATGGCTCAACTAAACAACTATAAAAACTAAATTTTAATATCTTTGAAATTAATATTAAACTAAACACAAAGTGACATTAAATTAAACAATAAATTAATTTTCACTTAAACAACTTAATTCAATCCAAGTCCGAAACTTTGCCTAACACATAATCAATTCAATTTTGCAAATTAGGCCAATCAAAATTTATCCAATAAAAATAATGACTTCAATTAAATTAATATTAACCCAAATTTAAATTAAGCACCAATTTAATTAAGTGTGACAATTAAACCAAATTTTATCTTGAGTTAGCCTAAGCACGCGTTCTAAGTTATTTTGCAAGATAAAAGTAAATCAGTCACACTACGCCGCGATGTACGAGGAAAACCAACAATGGGAAAACCTCGAACGGTCCTAGCCTCAAATCCACTAAGTACGGTTTTACAAGTACAAAACACAAAATATTTATAACACTTGGCTTGACTCCATCCAATCCTCTATGCTTCTTCTTTTACACACCCCTGTCTAGCGAATAACCATGGAGATCCACCGTAGTCTCGAAATCCACCGATCGGACTTTTTCTGGTCACCTCCAACCGAACAAGGAGCGTCTATCCAAGTGAGTATGTCACAACAAACAACCTCTTCTTCTTTATGGGATGTAGAAGCAAACCCAAACTCTCTTTTACAGTAGAGACGAATCCGGTGCCAAACAAACTCTCCAAGGAAGATGTATATATATATAGATAGAAACTTGGATTAAAACAAATAATTGGGCGTAAACTTGGTTTTGTTCATTGAATAAATCAATTTGAATAACAAACACCAAGGGAAATTTTTATGAAAGAATTAAACTCACAAACACTCTCTAGAAGATGAAATTTTTTTATAAAAAATTGTGGTCCCGAAGAACTTAAATTCTGTGAAAGAGTCGTAGAAAAGTGGGACAAAACTGCCAAAAAATTTCCCGATAGAAATCTCGTTCAAACGAGATTTTTTGTTTGAACAAAGTCTCGTTCGAACGACCTTCTAATGAAGTTCCAGTGGCCAAAAGGTACAAGTCGTTGGCAAACTCGTTCGAACGACAATTTCAAACGAAGTGACATAATGGTCTTTTTCAAAATTAAGCCTAAAAAACTTTTTAAACAGGGTTCTAAAGTAACTTTCTGAAAATAAAATTCATTTTAAATAAAATTACACCCTTCATAAAATTATTCCAAGTCTCCCTATATATATATATATATATATATATATATAAATGCATTCATACCTGTTGGAGACTATGGAATATGATGTTGATGACGTAGAAACATGGCACTTGAAACTTGGTAATGATAAAGCTTTATAACTCTTGGCCGCTTCGTCTTCAACTCTTGCATGTCATAGGCTTGGAGGATACTCACTCAATACTATCCTATGAAACAAATGTTTTTGTCCGTAATTGAGCCAACACTACATTAAGACTCAATTCGAAATTTGTGTCCTTACAAGGTGTGTATAATCCATTTATCCATTTATTCCTGTAAAGAATGTGTGTGTCTCCTAAGTGCTATATAGAAAACAACTCTAATGAAGACTGAGACAAAAACTACATTTGTAAACTTGATTTTTCTCTCGTTGACTCATTTAATTGGGTATACATTTATTGAATTACAAATGAATAAAATTAGGTTAATAAGATTTTTTAATATTTCATTTGTCATTAGTGTATGTTTTGGTTTGTGATGCCTTTTTTTCAATATAATGTGTTATCATATTTTAATTTGAATGTTATTTTAATGCAATCACACTAGTCTTGATAATTCTAAATTTATTATCCAATGCAGATGAAGGTGAAGTTTTACTTTACTTTTAGCTGAAGTGGGAGTGTTACATTGTTGTATATATTTGTCATAAAACTGGGAACATCAATTAACTGTATACTATATTTTTCACCATACCATATATGTGTAAACTTAGAAGATTAATGCAATGTTTTTTGGTCTTTATTTCTATATTTATAGATGCTGATGAAGTCCCCTCCTTACAACATCTTCCATTAAAGGACATTGACGTCTATGTAATTGGAGATTTTGATTGAACAAGACATAATTTCCCAGTGAGACTTGGAGGACTATGGTGAATGTATGGATAGTAGATTAAGTATGGCATGGGATTACAATGTTATGGTAGCTTCTATAATTTATTACATGTTGTCATAGCCACTTAGAGAGCTTCAACCACATGTTCCCTGATGGTCTAATTACCAGTTATATATGGTCATTCTTTTCCAATTTTTTTGGTCTTAGGGTGTCAACATTCTCAATTCATCGAATTCTTTTATCTTTGTGGCTTAGAAAATCAAAAAACAACTTCATTAAATACCAATTTCTCATGCTCCCAGCAATTTTATTTAATCAAGTTTGTTACATCCTACATTGTTTTTTAGGATGTCAATTTATAGTACGGCGGACTTTATTCTCATAAAAAGAAGGAACAATTTTCAACAAGTATGTATGTAGAACCAGTTGTCCTGGCCAGGTCTATTTTTAGGGGTTCGAGGAGTTGGGGAGCTCGAGGGAGGGGTGACAAGGGAACTAATAGAACTAGTATGTATGTAGAGATATATAGGGTATTTTGGGGGATGATACTGATGAGGATGATGCAGAGCAGAGGTTTTTGAGCCATAATATGAGGGATTTTGGGTTTGCATTCAGATTAACAGCACATGAGGAGGAGCGTGGGCTTGGAAAGAGGATGTGATATGGCTTGGGTTGTAGGAAGCACATGCTTAGATCCTTGCAGAAAAATAAATGAGTTTAGGTGAAAGCATAAACCAATCCATTAGACCGATAGTTTTGAAGGAAGAATGATATTTTTTTATTGAGCACTTGACAATCATATGACAAAATTCTAGACGTGTAGCATATGGACATGCATATATAAATACCAAATTATAATTTTTCTTTCTCTAATATCATTGTCCTTTCTTTTTGCGGTATCAGACTAACACTACACAGAATATCAGATTACTCAAAATTTCTACCTTTTAGTTTTTAAATCCACATATTAAAATGAAAAAAAAACATGGCTTAAAATTTGACTCTTACTACTACAATTTGTATCTTTTTGCATCCCGTGATGATTAATTCATCCTTTTTCACCTTAAATTTATAGTGCCTGACAAGTGTCACTTCTCTCCATCCATTCAAGTATGCATGAAAGGTGAAAACGATACTTGAATTTTGTGTTAATCTTTGGATTTTCTTTATCGTATTCTTTAAGATAGGAGGGACAAACATCCTCGTCTTCCAGTGCTGAAAAATAGGTTTACTGGACCTATTAAGTTCACTAGAGTTTTTAGGTTCATCTTCCACTTCTTTTGATGTGACAAGTTCAATAGTCTACATGGCAGTGGCAGTGGCAGTGGATGCGATAAGTTCATTTTCCATTTCTATATAGTTTTCATTTCATTGTGTCGTTGATCACCGATCCACATCAGGTAGACTCTCTCTTAGGGTCTGTGTTTAAATTTTAATTGAGGATTGTTTTGTTTTTTTCTCATGGTTTAACAGAGTTTTGAAACGTTAAAATAGTGTTTATGTTTGTTTTACAGAAATTACAACATCGCGTATGTTACGTTCAAATCAACGATTTAACTATACTATGGCACTTATTCTTTATTGCTTTTTTTTCGATCTCCCGTTCCAATCTCCCATTTGTACCCATGTTATAATTCTTTGACACTTGCTTATTGTGCGTAAAATTACTCTACATGTATGTGTTTTATGCCTTTCAGAACTAATTCTAAACACAAGTTTAGTTTGCAATGGATGATACTCCTTTAGATACATAATATCCTTCAGTAAACAATTGGGTCATAGACTGATTAACTATAAAAACAATATGCGCATATCAGTATACTCGAGGCAAAATATTAATCATCCTATTTTTTTTAATCTTGAGTTGATCTTTTTGTACTAAAAAATTCCCAGGACAATCCTTTGTAGTCAGTACTGGAATATAATGTTTGCGTGTTTTCATTTGATCACTTAGTTTATGTAGATCATGCGGTGTCTTTACATTGCAAGTCAACATTTAGCACGCATTTAATTCGTACACACACAGAGCATGCAGTGTCTATTTTTTATTTGTAGTTTGATTAAATAAAACTATTTTACAGTAATTAGTACGTATTTAATTCATAGAAACGTACGCTTTCGAAATTTTGTTTTATAAGGTTAAAAAAGTTCAACAATAAATAAACGTATGTCCTTCCCTTAATGTTCTCTTTTTGTCTTTCTTTTTATCGCAGATGTGGTGTTAAAGGGGTTGAATGATATCCTCACTTGGACAAGCAGTCACTTTCTTGAGAGTGGCGAGCACGAGCACATCTAATGACCACAAATCAATTTTTCATTCTTTTTATTAATGAATTAATATTTTGATTCTTAATTGAGGTGGTGCTCCTCATTATTATTTTCAAGCTATAATTTAACAACTCCTATTTTTTTAGTTTTAATTTCTACACTGTGACAACCCACTATCCGAAATAGAGGGTGGCTAGCCCTATACCTCGATAAAATAGGAAATCATGGATAAATATCATTCTCAGCATCCCAACAATATACAAAGTATAAGGAATAACCACACTATATTCCAGAAAACGAGTTATCAAAAATTTTGGTTTTGAAATAATAAGAAAGCATTTTCAACAACCCATGATAGAAATAGAGGGTGGAAACCCCCACAAGCGCAAAAGAAACTGAAAGGATACAAAAGGACCGATAGGAACGTCGGTCAAAAATAACCATACAACATACAATAAGTTCCAGGTGTTACATAATAGATCCATTATACAATTACAACGGTTTGGGCCACATGCCCGAATTAACTGATCATAACTAGAAAACATAAATGGAGGCGTCTACACAAAACATCCCGTGAGACCCGCACGATGTCACGGCTCCTCAAAACATATGGAAGGAAAGATCATTACGGGCGACCGTGCGGCGGAACACCTGAACGGATTATATATATATACATACACAACAAGAAGTGAAAACCAGTCAGGGCCGGATATATGTGATCAATAGATAAATGACAAGTATGAAAATGATGCGCAAGTAAGCATGGATGATAGTCTAGCATGGTAAAATCATGTAAGGAACTAAAACTGATAAATGACTATGTAGAATGAAATTCATACAAAGCAGAATTAAAAGTACTTATGAGCCTTTAACATCTTTCAACATATTTCGATTTCAATCTTCTTTTCCATTCCTTATCAGGAATACAATTATCATCATGTGATCTTTATGGCACTAATCCCAATAGCATGCTCTTTGTGGCATAAATTTGCTCTTTATGGCATTCATGTTCCATCGAGTCCAACTTGATAATTATAATAGTCATAAATATAAATATAACGATTCTAAGACCGCCCGTCCGGGTTTCCCCACTGTGCGCGTCCCTAAATAACCATCATCTTCCAGGGCCTAACATAAGACAACCTGGGATCCTATCGAAATCGTCGGGAAGTGGCCATAAGCCTGCGGGGTAGTCAAGACCACACCCAGAATCTCCTACCCATCGTAGAAAAATAAAACAAGCGCTCATATGGCCTAGGACTATATCCACCCTGCATTCATTAGCCAGGGGGCTTCACCTCTCGCACGGACTTCCCTTAAGATGGTATTTAGAGAGGTGTGTAACATCCATTTTATTTATTTCCATTACATGATTTAGTAATTTATCATTTACCTTATCAATTTCCCATTTTAGCAAATGTATAAGCTTAAATCGGGACTATACGTATTACGTACCGTCATAACATCCTCGATAAGAAATTCTGACTCCAAAGTTATTTCCAAAGCCTCCTTTAGGCTTTAACATAAACCCTTAAGTCAAATCTAACTCAAGTTAATTCCTAAGGTCTCCAAATTGACCTAAAGATGGTTTAGACCCTTATAAAACTACAAGATAAAAGTAATGCCTAAACATCACTTTAAATTCCCCCTTAAAAGAACCCTAGATGAACCCTTTCGAGTCTAGGATGTCGACCCAACTCAACTAATACTCTAAGCCCTATGTTTAATTCATTTAAGAAGGTCCCTAATTACTAATCCTAAAGAAAAAGGGTTAAAATTTAAAAGAAAAAATTTGGAAAAGTGCAGGGCTACCGAATCGATTCGCCCCCTTGGCCGAATCGATTCGGCCAGAAAATTTGAGTTTTTGCAAAGTTGCCGAATCGATTCGGATGGAGACCGAATCGATTCGGTTAGAAGGTTTGGGTTTCTGCATAACTGCCGAATCGATTCTGATAAATTCCGAATCGATTCGGTTCACAAGACCTGAGCACTGGACCTAACCGAATCGATTCGCCCAGGGGGCCGAATCGATTCGGGCCTGCGATTTTGCCAAGATTTGGCTATGGAGTCTTGGACTCCATTTTCTACCCCAACTCAAATTTTTCCCAAACCAAACTTATATACCAACTCCAAGATAGCATCAATGATACTATTGACCATCTTAAACCTCATGAATCATCCCAATCATCTTTGAATGAATCAAAACCCATAAATACATAAGAAAAACCCTAAGTTTGCTAAACCAAAATCAATACATCATTACCATAGCAAATCATCTATCTCAAGACACAAATAGCAAGTAAAAACTTGCCTTGATTCAGCAAATTGCAGGTCTCTTGGTTGTAGAAGCAAGAATCTCTCTCAATCTCCAAATCTTTCTCTCTACTCTTCTCTTTCTCTCTTTAATTTAGGAAGGAAATTTGAGGAAATTGGAAGACTTAGAAATCTTAAGTCGTGACCTAAGGCAAATATCCCACTTAATTAACTAGTAGTGTGATAAAATAATACGCAACAACATAATTAAGGCACAACCAGTCAAAAATGCCCAAAACTACAAAATACAATATGGTACATTATTTGACTATTTCGCACGTTCCGGAATCAACTGCAACCTCCAAATTATCATTTGGACATTTTAAAATTCAATTTAGGTTCCGGTATCATAATTAAGCCATATATCATTTTGAATTCAGATGATATTAATAAGCATGACATAGCAATATTTACCCATAATTATGATATGTATGCACACTCCAAATAAATATCAACCTTTCTACATTGAATTAACGTTCAAATCATAACCCAACGCTTGTCTCTAATTACTATACTAAGTAATTACTATAAAATACGGTCTCATAAGAGAGGGTTATTACATACACTTTGAGGTTTTCTATTATTGTTGTAGAGACTTGAAGATCATGATCATATATGATTATTTATTTAATTGCGAACCGATCAAACCTATGATAACATGAGGACTTTCAAATATGGGTTTATCATAAGTGAGCAAGGATATTACTCCACCAGTGGCACAAAGTGCCGAAAAGAAAGTCATTTTTCCTAGAGGTTTCCTTTTCCTCCACAGGTATTTTGATTTCCATCAGTTCAAACAAATAATAATAAAGTAAACAACTATGATATTTAAAGTTGACAGGTACATTCATCAAGTATTTGTCAGATTCTAGAGCAACAAATATGTTCTTATTTGTTTATTTCACCTTGAGCCACACAAATTACAAATGCTCAGAAGCAAGACCCCCTTGACAAACAATCAGTAGTTATGTTACTTGGGGAGTGTTCTCTTAATTTTGGAACAACGATCACTATATCAAGGCTTTGAGATATTTTCATTTTCATTGAATTTAAAAAACTGCCTTGGGCAGTGATCTTTTGATGCTTGACTGCCTTGGGCATAGCATTTAAAAACCATGATTACCTTCTCAGTTCTCTCTTAATCGAGAAAAGATTTGTCACCATATTTTATGTTTCGAGCGACATTGAAGGTTGTCAAACCTTCAATCTTATAGTTAATTTTATAGCTCTATATGTAAGTCTTATGATGCCATTTTTTATAGATTAAATAGAGCTATACTCGTTCTCGAAGCAATTTTTGCACAAAAATGCACATTTGGTAATTGGTGCTAGAATGTAAGATCTTATAGATACATAATTTTATAGATACTTTTTGGTTGGCCTCAATTCTCACCTTATCATCTATGTCAGATAGTTCTGTTAGTTGAATTTATTTGTCTATTTTTATGGTGGTTGTATCTCGGTACATTGAAATATGGCTACAAATTAGACACATTTAGATTCGTTATTGATTCTTTGACGTTTGAAAAATTATACCGCAAAGGGTCGATTGGATTACTGAGAAAATATAAGACATTTATCGATACAATAGTAACGCACGTAATATATGTAGTGAAATAGGAATGTTGGTTATTCTTGTGACTTTTGCCAGTTTTTTAAAGCATTGAAAGGTTGGTGTTTTCTTTAAAATATCTCATACCCTCTATTTTTTTTTTACGAAATACTATTTTTCACATTTGTTTTAAGGTTGGTTTTTCTTATTACATTAGTTTTTTTGAAGAATTAATTAACATTTTATTTGTTAATTACTAACGCCTGTTAATTATTGTGTCCTTTTCCTAATGTTATTCTATTTACGTTAGATGTGAGCTATGAAGGACTGTCACGAAAACAAATTGGGGACTAGTTTTTTACTGTTGTCTTGGATCTTGATAGAATAGTTCAAGAGTTTAGTTAACTAGGTTTTTAATATTCCCACTTATCGCAGAGATGAATTATAATGTACATATCAATAATTCATGCATAAATACATGAATGTGTTTCTTTTTGATTGGGTGTTGTACTTAATTAAACAATCAGTTTATGTTTGATACAAAATGTTGCGATTTGGCTTCATCTACGATAGATTTAATATTAACTATTGATGCATCTTTATCCAGCTATAACATATTAGTTTTTTGGAGTATTATTTACCTCTTACACTTATTTGTGTTGTAAAATAAACTTTTTAATTTAAATTATACACGATTCAATATATTGAAAATTTTCTTCCATGACTTCAGGAATTCTCACCAATTTAATTACATTTACATTTTGTTTTGTTGGGAAACAAAATTTTTGCCTTATTGAAATTAAGTACTTTTGAAATTTTTTGTCATTTTGCGATTATCAGTGTGCTTTCAGGCACGGGCATACCCTTGTGTGTATGTGTGTGTGTGTGTGTGTGTGTGTGTGTGTATATAGAGAGAGAGATATATACTGTGTGTGCATATATATTGTGTGATTATGTGGACATACCTGTATTCTTGATGAATATTTCACTTGGGGATTGCATTTGCCATTGGACCATGTACCGTATGTCAGCTGAGATGTGTTGCCGTAGTGGAGGTCATTATTTTAGATCACTGGTTTAGGGTAACCTCTTCGTGATGAGAGAAGTAAGATGACTGGATCTATCTACATAGCATAGGTAGGGGCGATAGTTAGTCGTACTGCATAGTGACTACCCCAATTCTAATTGTTTTATTGAAGTCTGTTAGGTGAGGGATGTAATACCCCATATTTAGGTGTATTTAGAATTTAATTAATTGGGTAATTAAATAGAAAACACCTTTTAATTTAAATTACGTGAGTAGAGTAATTTAATACAATTTAGTGATAATTATGATTATTAAGCATAAATAATAATTGTGATTATTAAATATTAATAAAGATATAGATACTGATTAATACATTGATTCAAATTTACTAAGTACGAATAGTAAATGTTGATAATTAATTTGTACGACATAGCGAGAGATATAGACGTACTTGATTGTACCTCAACCGAGTGTCGGGTGTACACTAAATTCAGGATGAGAAAAAAATATTTTTGGGGACTCAAATGATGATTTCGAGGTCACAGATGATTCTGAATGGGTCGAATTAGTCAGAATAGTATACCCGGGGGTACTAGTTGGGTACTGGGTCATTTTTGGATCAAACTAGGACCGTACGACGACATTTTAGTCTTTTGGCATATGGGGGTGAGGTAAGCTACGAATTTTGGAGTGTTTTATTAGCTGATTAAAAGTGGGATTAGGGTTAGAAACCTTATAACACAAAGGATAACCATTAGAGAGAAAAGAGATATCCTTCTAAAATCCTAAGGAAGAATTGGTGAAGGTTTCAAAGAGTTATTGCACCACAAACTAGTTGGGAAGGAAGATTGGAGGAGAAAGACAATCAATCACATATAACAATCGTGAAATCAGATCATATCTGAAAAAGGCAAGGGGTTATTTGTAAATTAAATTGAGTTATAATATCCATGGGTAGGATTTATGAATAATAGATTTTGATTAATATTCTTGGAGGAAAAGAATTGATTAATTGCATGTTTGGGTAGAAACAACATGTAGTTAGATTTATATCTGTAGAGGATTGAAAATAAGAGGAACCATGATTGTTAATACGAATTAAAATATAGGTTTATGATTTAAAATACGGGAAGAACATATTTTTAGGGTTCTTGAATAATTAGATAATTTGAATTATTTTGGGTTAAATTTGTGAAAATTTATGATGTTTAAAACATTGGGAATCATCATAGAGTTTGTAGAAATGGTTAGAAATCATTGGTTACAAGTTTGGAGTGTTATCATGTGAGTTGGATAATTGGAAATGGTGAGAAAATGGATGAAGAAGACGAACTGCACCTGCACCTGCTCGATCAATCGATCGACTGATGAATGTGGATCAATCGACCCAGGCTGATTCTGGGTTATTTTATTGGTTAAGTTCTAATCATTTAACAATGCTTGGGGGAACCTTAAGGATGATATTGTACCAATGTAGGCCTGAGAGAAGAGCAGTAGGTGTATAATGGTCCCTTATACACTCGAATCGTAGTGGGTCCATAGTGGCGATGCCTCTTCCCGAGGGAGGATCATGTACTCACTTATATTATATTGAGGAGGAAACCTCACATGAAGTGGAAGTTTCTTTGGACTCAATCCCAGTCGTGCAGGATTTGAGGACGTTTTCCAGGAGATACTAGGGTTACGACCCAGCAGGGAGATAGAGTTCGTTATCGACCTAGCACCGGGGATGATACCAATTGCTAGAGCACCGTATAGCATGGCCCCTTAAGTAATACAAGCTTTGAGAGAACAGATTCAACAGCTTTTGGGACATGGTTTCAATCAGAGGAGTACATCGTTGCAGGTGGCACCGGTGTTATTTATGAAGAAAATGGATGGTTCTCTTCATTTTTATGTAGACTACAACTAGCTGAACAAGGTGATGATACATAACAAGTATCCGTTACTTAAGATTAACGACTTGTTTGATCATTTGAGAGGGGTTACGTACTTCTCAAAGATTGATTTGAGTTCAAGTTACCATCACTTGTGCATTCAAGAGGTGAATGTACCTAAGACCGCTTTCTTGTCACAATATGGGTCCTAAATGTTCAGGGTGATTCCATTTGGGCTCAATAATGTGCCTACAATTTTATGGAACTCATGAACAGGGTATTTATGGACTTTTTGGACTAGTATATGTTCGTATTCATCGACGATATTCTGGTTTACTCTCGCATGGAGGAGGATAACTTCGAGCACTTATGTATGGTTCTTCAGACATTACGAGATCATCAGTTGTACGCTAAATTTTGTAAGTGTCGATTTTTGCTTCGGTAGGTTTAGTTTCTTGACCACATTGTGTTTGACAAAGTCATTGTTGTGGATCTGAGTAGGGTATTAGCGGTGAGGGAGTGGGGACATCCCACGACACCGACAGAGGTTCGGAGATTTTTAGGATTAGTCGTTTACTACCATGGCTTCATCAAGGGGTTCTAAAAGATTGCTACTCCTTTAACGAACTTAACTCAGAAGGGAGTACCATTCGTCTAGAGCAACTACTGTTAGTTAGCATTTGATGAGCTAAAGGACATGTTGACATCAACACCCGTACTTACATTGCCTAGGAGTGGATTGGATCATCGGGTCTATATTGACGTGTCATTGCAAGGACTTGGGGGTGTGTTATAGCAGGAGGACAGGGATATAGCTTATGAATCTTGAAAGACAAATCCACATGGGAAGAAGTACCCAACCCACGACCTCAAGTTGGCATCGGTAGTCTTTGCTTTGAGGATATGGAGACATTATCTTCTAGGAGAGAAGTTTTCCCTATTCACGATCATAAGTCACTTCAGTATATCTTCACCTAGAAAGATCTGAATATGAGGTAGATAAGGTGGCTCGAATTCATGAAGGATTACAAGTTTTGATATAAAATATCATCCTGAGAAGGCTAACGTAGTGGTAGACGTGTTGAGTCGAACACCTACAGGAGAGTTGGTAGAGGTTTGGAAAACGAAGTCGAGAGAACTTTGACATGAGGATGAGGTAGCCTGAGCATACATGGCAGTTTTTGATATCACCCCTTAGAGTGTCATGCGGGTGGTGAGGGCATAGGTAGAGGACCCATTTTGTCAGTTCAAAGTATGACAGTTACCAGACGAGGGGACAGAGACTGCCTACATTATCTCATAGGGAGGACTTCGATTTAATGGGAGAATGGTAGTACCCGAGGATGAATATTTTAGGCATGCAGTCATGACGAAGTTGCACGGGTCAAAATTTGTGGTACATCCCGAGGGGGATAAAATGCACCAGGATATGAGACAATAATATTAGTGGTCTGGTATGAAGCGAGACATAGAAGAGTTTGTCTCGAAGGGTGCTATGTGACAGCTTGTGAAAGTTGACCATTGGAGACCTTCAGGGTTGCTACATCCACTGATTCCCATGTGGAAGTGGGAGAGATTTTCTATGGACTTTACTACCAGACAATCAACATCGCAGAGAGGTCACAATTCCATATGGGCGATAGTGGATCGGCTGACCAAGGTAGCCCATTTCTTATCGATTCATATAGATTTTGATACGATATAGTACACGTAGCTATTAATTTCAGAGATCGTTAAGCTCATAGAGTTCATATTCATATTGGGTCGGACAGAGAGAAAATATTTGTGTTGTATTTCTGGCAGAGTTTTCAAGAGGCAACGGGCACAGACTTGCATTTGAGTAGGATGTATCACCCACAGATAGACGGGTAGAGTGATAGGGTGAATCAGATGCTTGAGGATATGTTGAGGATGTGTATCTAAGATTTTGGGGTAGGATGGGAGCATTACCTCCCATTGGTAGAGTTTATCTATAACCATCACTTAATAAATCTATAAGAATAAATATTCATTATTTTAATTCAATTCTTTTTCTCTATTCACCGTTATCTACAATTACCACACAGTAGATTAATCAAACCACTATATATACATTCATTTAATTCATTAAATATATATATATACATATATAAAATAGCACCCCGAGTCACAGCTACAGTGCAATGCATTACTCTGCTACCAGGTCCCAATATCGCGGGTCGCTGAATAGTGGACAAAAGGTTCGATAAGTATCTCTCGAACCACAAACATCAACACAACAGTAGGAGGCGAACATAGTTCTCCTATCAATGGGTCATGCACATACCTACATACCCACAGTCAGGAGACTTATCAAATCCCCGATAAGTCTTTCATAGACCTATGTTCTCGAGCGACAAATAAAAAATCCCATGGATTCATCAGGATATGATTGGCCTCACGCGCAAACCTCCCACCGATAGCAAGGAAGCTAGGTATGTCATACACATAAATCATCAATCAATAAAATAGTCATTATCGTCTACCTATAAATAAAATATCAACAAGGTAATCTCACTACCATAAGATAATTCCCATACATAGCATTATATCTCTTTTAATCCTACGTATAAGAATATTATGACTTTACTTCTTAATTTAATTATCCCCAAGCCTCACTCATTACTCAAGGTTCAAATAGGTTTTTCCTCAACATTTTATTCAGTAAGAAATCACTAATATCTTATTGGTCCATATCATCTTATCTCCTGAATTACCACGGATTAAACTCTCCTTTTAATTTAAGGTTAAAACCGATAGTTTCAAATATTTTATAAACACATCTTCTTTCGCTTAGGATTAAACCCTCTTGTAAACATGAGGATACTCAGGTATTATATTTAATCACCCCTACTGGTCCTATCTTTAATCCTCATGCATACCAATTGGAATCCAACACATGCATCTAGTATCCGAATTTTCTTCCAATTTAATTATCATCATTCTAATAAATTAAATCCCAATCAAATCAATTCGACTCTTAACGAGGGCTTACGGAACCTTCCTAAGTTCCATAATATCCAATTAATAATTACCAAAGATCTACAAAAGGTTTGGGATAAGAACCAACATTAAAAAGAAACAACTTTAACAATCCTGGGGAGGTCGATCGATCGAAGGCAGGGGGTCGATCGATCGATCGCCCAGGTAACAGCCCTGTTTTTTTTCTGCATTTCTTCTACTACGGGTTTAACAATTTTTTATCAATCAAACCTTCATATTAACAACCCAAATTCCTTATAAACCATACTCCATGATATGGAAACATATGTGAATGATTTCTAATGCTCTAAACATCCTAGAATCATCAAGAGTTTGAATTAAAAGCATATACTTATCTTCCTTTTTTCCAGAAAATTATTAACATAATATGTTCAAGAACACATACATGGTTTTCATAATTTATTCAATATATTTATGATTATTTCGTGGATTAATATCTACCTACAGCATGAGTTCGATTCCTATAAACTTCCATTTTTCATAAATCCATTAACAACTCTTCATTATCTTCCAACCATGTAAGAAAAACTCATATTTTTATAACTATCCTAACATGGACAATATACAAACTTAGATTGAATATATCAAACACTTGCCTCTAATGAAGGTCTGTTCCTTTGGGGTTGTATACCACAAGTGGTTCTCCCCTTCTCCGTCCACTTCCGGTGGTGGTAGGTGGTGGTGACCTTTGGTCTTTGGTTCTCCTCCTTCCAAGAAAGCTTTTATTTTCCCAAGCAACCTTTAACTTTCTATAAGAGATGAACTTGTAGAAGAGATGAATGAACCCACGTTCAAATAATCTCCAAATACTTATAATAAGACAAAATCTGTAATCACTATTCATCCCCCTGGTAAAAATGACCAGAATTCCCTTTTGCGTTTTCTTTTCATTTCCAAATGACCCCAGACCCAAAACTAACATCCAAAAAGACTTTTCTGACTATTTCAAACCTTCCGGACGCAACGACGCAGCCAAAATGACTATAAGGTCGATAGAAAATAAATTTTCTTTTTAATTTAAACAAATTAGTCCTGATACGTCCCATACCGCGTCCGACTAAAAATTCAAGTTACTGAATTAATAACTCAGAGCCATATCAATAACATCACATTGATATATTACCTAAATATCTTTAAGTAATATTCATAATCATACTTTTTTAATATCCACAATCCGGATAAATCCAAATGAATTAATTTATAATAAAATCCAATTAATCCATTAATTTAAAATATAACCCATTTTAAAAGTCATTAAAAGTCATGGGGTATTACATACTCCCCCCCTTATAACAGAATTTCATCACGAAATTCAGAAAGATAAATCATACTGGTAAGGTCAACTCTAAGCATAAATCTCACATCGCAAGTAATCTATATCGTACCGCCCATACAGTACATTAATGAAAATCATCCATTGATGTTATACGCCAAGCCTCACCATATAGTTCTAACTAAATCGAATTTTAAATTTTACGCAATCTTCCCTATACCATCATCGTAACAAAGTTTGGGAAAAATGATCCTCACGTATTAAACAAATAAATCCTGAAGTCACAACTACTTACTATTTCACAATTATAAAAACTACTACAATCCAATCATCCAGGGCGCCCATACACCCTATCGTACATCTTTCATTATAATATTTATCACAAAGGTTATAAACTCATATCCTAAAGACCTAACTTATTTCGAATCCCAACGTTTATTAGTTTCATGCGTAGCGAAATCCAAACAAGGAACCCCCCCGATACACTACTACCTAAAGTAGTCAGTCATCGAAACTCCTCAGGTACTTAGTCAATAGTTTATAACCACTCTACAGGTTTTACAGATTTCAAATAAAAGTCTACTAATCTACTCTCTTGTTAAAGACAAGATGTTGCTTATAGTAGTACATACGCTCTCATATACCACAAGTCAATCCACACCGATAGTCACATCATATTCGGACATGCCCAAAGTATGTAATTTCATGATAAAAAATCAAACCCACGTGATGACATGTAACATATAGGTGTCCCACACCCCTCGGTGAGTCTACATAAATAATAGTTCCATTGGCTAAGTTTAGCAAACCTATTACCCATATAATATTAATCGCTACAAACATCAATATACGCCTCATAATTTCTTAGATAGAAAACATACCCTCATTCGCGGGTGGTTGTTATTGACTCCCACTATTATAACTTTGCTCCGATGATTCAAGAAAAATTATACCCAAAATTTCCATTTCTAGTTAACCACACTCCATTATATGTCCAAGACTTTTAATATATTGCCTTCGTCTGGTAACACACACAATTTCCGCACTTCTACTGATGACTCTCCTCAATCATCCCTTTGACCCTCATATGCCATACATATTGTAAGAATAAGTCCGAATGCAAATTATATTCCCTAATATATACTTTATTGCAGGAGAACGAAATCTCACCAAGGAAATAAACAATCCTAAATATAGGGCTCTACATCAAAGAATGCTAAGCTGAAAACAGTGTAAGCCGTACAGACCCTAAAGGACACTAGAACCTGATGCTCTGATACCACCTGTAACACCCCGCCTAATTAAATACCAGGTGGCCAGTCCCATACCAAATTAAAACAGAATATACAGTTAACGCATTCTTAGCATCACTGTCGAAAACATTTACTAATCACCCAATACCCAATTAAGTTGGTGTTAAAAACTTTCCAAATTTTAATTCAACAAAATTCATTTTTAGTTTACGAATAACACTACAAATATTATTCTACATCACTAATAATCGAACAGATAACACAAAAGAATTTAAATGAAATTGGAATAAACATTCCCAAATAATTATTCAATACAATAATCCCAATAATAGTAAATGTATTAAATTGACACGAGTACAAGAGTATTTGACTCCGATAGAAAAGATAACTGAATTCCTTTGGGCGACATTCCCTAACCAAAAGAATACTGTGAATGAAATGAAGATAGGCGTATAAGCAATACTCCATATCTCCATAGCTAGTCATAATTCCCTAAGGTTGGCATCCCTGCTGCTGGACACCTGATATAGAAGATACAATAGAAAAGAAAATATGCAAGGAAACGAGTCAGAGCCCGATGTGAAAATGATTTTCAAAACAGCAAGTATTTACCAAGTGCAATAAAGCATTTATTATGTACATGTTAGTATCCAACTCTAACTTGCTATTCTTACATCTCATCTAGAGTGCACACTTAACGTTTCCTATTAACCTCTTAGTTAATGGTTCCTCATCACAAATTTTAATAATATGATTCCATCCCATATCATAACCCCGTATGTCCCATACCATACGTAGTGTAACTATTCATATACTTTTCTCATTAATATGAATTAAGCTTTTCAAATCTATAAGAATAAATATTCATTAACTTAATTCAATTCTTTTTCTCTATTCACCGTTATCTACAATTATCACACAGTAGATTAATCAAACCACTCTATATACATTCATTTAATTCATTATATACATATACATATATAATACGGCACTCCGAGTCAAAGCTGCGGTGCAATGCATTACTCTTCTATCATGTCCCGATATCGCAGGTCGCCGAATAGGGGACAAAAGGTTCGGTAAGGATCTCTCGAACCACAAACATCAACACAACAATTAGAGGCGAACATAGTTATCGTATACATGGGTCACGTACATACCTATGTAACCACAGTCAACGAACTTATCAACTCCCCGATAAGTCTTTCATAGACCTATGGTGTCGAGCGACAAATCAAAAATCCCATGGATTCATCAAAATATGACTTCCCTCACGCGCAAACCTCCCACTGATAGCAAGTAAGCTAGGTATGCCATACACATAAATCATCAATCAATCAAATAGGCATTATAATCTACCTATAAATATAATATCAATAAGGTAATCTCACTACCATAAGATAATTCCCATACGTAGCATTATATCTCTTTAAATCCTACGTATTAGAATATTATGACTTTACTTCTTAATTTAATTATCCCCAAGCCTCACTCATTACTCAAGGTTCAAATAGGTTTTTCCTCAACATTTTATTCAGTAAGAAATCACAAATATCCTACTGGTACATATCATCTTATCTCTCGAATTACCACGGATTAAACTTTCCCTTTAATTTAAGGTTAAAACCGATAGTTTCAAATATTTTGTTAACACATCTTCCTTCACATAGGATTAAACCCTCTTGTAAACATAAGGATACCCAGTTGTTATATTCAATCACCGATATTGGTTCTATCTTTAATCCTCATGCATACCAATTAGAATCTAACACATGCATCTAGCATCCGAAATTTCTTCCAATTTAATTATCATCATTCTAATCAATTAAATCCCAATAAAATCAATTCGACTCTTAACTAGGTCTTACTAAACCTTCCTAAGTACGATAATATCCAATTAATAATTAGCAAAGACCTACAAAAGGTTTGGGATAAGAACCAACATTAAAAAGAAAAAACTTTAACAATCCTGGGGAGGTCGATCGATCGATCGCCTAGGTAACAACCTAGTTTTTTTTCTACATTTCTTCTACTATGGGTTTAACCATTTTTTATCATTCAAACCTTCATATTAACAACCCAAATTCCTTATAAACCTTACTACATGATATAGCAACATATGTGAATGATTTCTAATGATCTAAACATCCTAGAATCATCAAGAGTTTGAATTTAAAGCATATACTGATCCTCTTTTTTTCCAGAAAATTATAAACATAATATCTTCAAGAACACATCCATGGTTTTCATAATTTATTAAATATATTTATGATTATTTCGTGGATTAATATCTACCTACAACATGATTTTGATTTCTATAAACTTCCATTTTTCAGAAATCCATTAACAACTCTTCATTATCTTCCAACCATGTAAAAAAACTCATATTTTTATAACTATCCTAACATGGACAATATACAAACTTAGATTGAAATTATCAAACACTTGACTCTAATGAAGGTCTGTTCCTTTGGGGTTGTATACCACAAGTGCTTCTCCCCTTCTCCGACCACTTCCGGTGGTGGTAGGTGGTGGTGACCTTTGGTCTTTAGTTCTCCTCCTTCTAAGAAAATTTTTCTCTTCCCAAGAAACCTTTCACTTTCTCTAAGAAGATGACCTTTCAATTTTGTGTAGAAGAGATGAATGAACCCACGTTCAACTAATCTCCAAATACATATAATAAGACAAAATCCGTAATCAGAATTCATCCCCCTTGTAAAAATGACCAAAATGCCATTTTGGGTTGTCCTTTCATTTTCAAATGACCCGAGATCCAAAACTAACATCCAAATAGACTTTCCTGACTATTTCAAACCTTTCGAACGCAACGACGCAGTCAAAATGACTATAAGATGGGTAAAAAATAAATTTTCTTTTTAATTTAAACAAATTAGTCCCTATACGTCCCATACCGCGTCCGACTAAAAATTGAAATTACTAAATTAATAACTCACAACCATATCAATAACATCACATTCATTTATTACCTAAATATCTTTAAGTAATATTTAGAATCATATATTTTTAATATCCACAATTTGGATTAACCCAAATGAATTAATTTATAATAAAATCCAATTAATCCATTAATTTAAAATATAACCCATTTTAAAAGTCATTAAAAAACACGTGGTATTACAATTATACCTTAAAACATGCATCTAGGTGAATCAATCCATCATAAATCAATCACAAGTTATTGGACACACTAATTTCAGGGAAAATCCCCCAAAAGCGCAAAACATTACAACTTATAAAATACACAATGAAATCATCATGAATTTATCGTAAAAACTCACATAGGTCGCAAACTCAAAATTAGAAATGAACTCGCTCAAGATACCACAAGAATCGCAGCTCTGTCTCTAACAAGGAACACCCTCCAATCTTCTGAAGTGATCGCAATCATCACCCAGCACTTACCTTGAGAAATACCAAATCAACAGTAGATATGTAGTATCTTCAATAGAAACTTCAACAATGTTGAATCTTGGGATCGCAAATGATTCACTAAAATATTTGGGATGATTAATGAATCGAAAAATAAAGGTTTTATAACCTAAAAACGAAGAGTGAAAATTTTGCAGATTGCAGTTTCGTTTTCGTTAAAGACTTTAATTAAAAAGATTTATGAAGTAGGTATTAATAATATCTACAGTTGGTAGGTCGTTCGAACGACATCTGCAGGTCATTTTAATGACATATGAAAGTCATTTGAATGACATCTCATGTCGTTACATCCAGGAAAGAACGACCAAAAGAAAAACAAAATAGTATGCCTTCGTTAGATGCAAGCTTCAAGCGACCCTTCAAACGACCTTTCAAGTGATAGCTAATGTCGTTAGATGATCCATTTGAACGACTTGTACCTGTCATTCTAACAACATACAATTGACATTGAATGATTGGAGACTCAAAAACTCATTTTTTTAAAAGTCCGCCTACGAGTCTAGAAACAAATATTTTGACTTCGAAAACACGTCAGGTTGATAAAAACATTTTAGAAAAAATATCCCTACACTTAAATGAAATATTAAGGAACTTAAACATCAACCTTGCCAAAATCAATATGTCAAAGGCTTGTTGGTGAAGAATGTTGATATTCACATCCGTTTTGTCGAGGATATGAAATTGAACTTTTTTCCAACAAGTGTAATGGTAGATGACATAGTCAATGTAAAACGGACTATGTCAAATATGTCCTTACAAACTCCCCCTACGTCTATGCCAATACAAATTAAAAACAATTCAAATTATCAAATCAAATATCCTATACAAATCGAATACCCTCCCATGAACTCAAAAGTGAAAAGGTACTAAAGATGTCAGTCTTTAAACTTTCGCTTCGAAATCTTCAACTTCAATCTTATAATATCTAAAGTTTCTTTCTCATAAGCTGTGTGTGCAATAATGGTCGTCAATTGTACCTACAAACATGAGATAAGAAACAAATACCTTCGTGACATATCGAGTTTGAACTGTGATATATAAATTAAATAAAATATCAAATATCTCAAATATCCCCCATACTTCAAAATCTCACTCCCCCATAATTTATAATTTGTTCTCCCCCTTTCTATTTGTACAAAATAGATAAGGAAAAGAATAAAACTAAATAAATACGGAGTGTCATAACATGAAAATCATCACGAATAAATCAACTACGATCATGCATGGAGAAACTCAAAAGCACTCACAAACTCTTTTTGATTTTTCAAATTTTCATGAAAAGAAAATATATAAAAACAACACACACCACGAATTGACACTAAGATAACCAAATCATGGAAATGTAGTCAATGAGTGTGAACATATTCAATAGGTAAATCAACTAAAACATGCATAATAAACGTGCACAGCGAATATGGATACTCCTAATGAATTAACTTCACAATCGTCTTTAGATGTAAATGTTGTTGAATTTAAATGTTATTGACTTAATAAAACCAACAAATCAAAGTCTAAAATAATTTTCACATCAATAACGTCTAAAACTATTTAATGCTTTTTTAAGACTTTGTCAAGACGTGAAAACCCGTTGATTTGTTTTCAACAAAACTTCCTCAAATTTAAGATAATCATCAGATAATGACATTCAATTCTTTTCTTTTGAATAATCGTATCAAACTAAACTAATTTAGCCTTGGATACTTTTGTAATGCCACAATTCTTGTCTCTTTTAAATTCTTTGGACCTTGGTTACTTTTTATAATGCCACACTTTTTTAGTTCCAATTTAAACGACGGATTAATTGCAAAGGATAGAATGATTACCTTTTATAGACCATTCCCGTTTTCACATATATTTATTGAAACAAATTCCTCACGAGCAACGGTTCTTACATGATCTAACTTCATTGTCAAGTTTTGTCGGAAATGGTTCATTTTAAAGACAAGATTGGGATGGAAACACTTCGACTAATTTGTAATAGACAAGTATAATAATCAAACAAATCGTTGCATGTGGGTATTAAAGGAAATCATGAGTTAAACATGTAGAAAGTAATCTCAGATATCATCTTAATGACTCCAAATATTATATGGCACAGGAATGAAATGATGTATCATCTCAAAACACTATCGAATATTCACATGGATATGGAATGATGTTGTGACTTGGTGATCCTAAATGTTCATCCATAAACGGTGTAAAAAAATACAAAAATCTTTTTGACTTTTTCCAAAATTTTATCAAAATAAATTATTTTTGGCTTTTTTAAATTTTTCTTCAAAAACTAGAAAATCTTTTTTTGTATTTTTCAAAAAAATTCAAAAACGAAAATCTTTTTGTGTTTTTTGAAAAATATATCAAAATGAAAAAGATAAATAGAAAAGTGGTACACACTAGCAATAATCATAAAATATCATCATGAAAATCATCATATGCTAGGAAACAAGTCTAAACCTTAACCATTAGTTGTAGAGGATTTTTCCATGGGTAGTGACAACCTATGAAAACATCCATCAAATCATATGAACTTTTGATCGAAAACTTAACTTGCTCTCGAATGTGTGAAAACTCTCTAAAAGTATCACCGGGAGCCGGAAAAGTATCATGTATGGGTGCGTGTCTAGAAACACATGGTAAAACTATATATGACACACTACCCAACCTAAAATAAAATTTCCTAAGGTGTCCTCTTTTCTTACAATGGAAACAAACATACACTGCCCAAGGAACACCTCTCTCAAGACGTCTAGTATGTGCTCTCCTATCAGGTAACAGACGCCTAAGTAAGTTAGGTACAGATCCATAATGATTTATTAGAAACTCAGGAACCGACTCGAGTGCTTCATAGGAAGTAGATGCATCATTATGACCTATTCCTAATATCTTAATATTATCCCCAGCGGGACCAATGATCATCTTTCCTACCTTCTTAAATGTATCCTATATAGTGACCTTTACCTCTTTGTCCCGTTCGACATATCTCTCGAGTTGGACCACGTGGGCTTTAATTTCACTCTTTTCCCGACCTACGATGTTCAACTACTCACTCAAATTAACCTTCACCTTCTCAACTTGACTCTCCAACTCCTCAAATCCCCTCAAAATCTCTATCTCCCTCTCTCTAATCTAACACCTTAAAACCTAATTCCTTATCCAACTTCTTTGTCTTTAAAGTCTCGACATACAAATCTCGAAAAGGGTTTTAGAGTTCACTTTCACCCTCACTTCCAACCTCACTCTCTCACTCACTTGAAATAGTCAAATCATCATGGGAGGTCTCACGTGTACAAGTATCCTCGTCGTCATGGCACAAACTATGTGTGATCACGTGACTTGCCATAAAAGCGACACACATAATATGTGATGACTCATCCCCAGAATCATTCACCTCTTTCTCACTATCGCTAAGAGTGGCTGGCAAGGCAATTTTCTTGGCCTTTCTCTTTAGCCTAGTGGGACACTCAAACACTTTATGACCTTTCCCCTCGCACTCAAAGTATCTATCTTCTTCCTCTTTCTATCTCTCGCTTCTCTTTTTGGACTTTTATTTCTTTTTATTTTTCTCAAAAATCTTTTTTTGAAAGAATTTTCTTTGGAAAATTTTAGAAACTTTTTAACTTTTTAGTAAGCATTGCCACATCATCAAAACCAAACTCACCCTCAGACTCAGACTCACAAACTTTAACATTCTTTTTTTTTCTCTTGGACAATTTCTCACTTTTTCTAGACTGGGTTGTAAGTGCTATCCCTCTATCCTTAGGCTTGACAATGTCATAAACATGTCAATTTCATACGTCTATAGTTCTCGTACAAGTTCTTCTAACTTAAGATTGCTCCAATTTCCTAAGTAATTCAACGCAGTGACTTTGGGGATAAAAAATTTAGGCAACGATCGTAAAATCTTTTTAACTCCTCGTACATCAGGAATATGTTCACTAAGATTGAAACTAGTGACGACAATATCAAATATATGTGTAAAAACAAACAGATTTAAGCATAGTAATAGTTTCAAATTGAGTAGTTTAATTTTACAATTTATACTCTTTCACGACATTGTTGCCTTCATGGGTAAGTTGTAAAACATCCCATGGTTCATTTGACATGGTTCACATCATGATGCGTCAGAACTCTCCACGTGTGATGACTCCACAAATTGCACGTAGCATACGAAAATTATATGTGCTCCATTAAAATTAATCTTCATATCATTTAGACATCGGTTTAAGATTTCTGACATTAATAATGGTGATAGTGGGAGGAGTCCACCCTCTTTCACAAGCAAGTTAGACACATTCATTGATTGTTTAAAAGGAAGATTTCATGAGGGCTTTCCAATTGGCATAATTAGTCCAATCAAAAAATTGGCAATCAATTATACAGTTATCCATTTGGAAAAATTGAAAATTTTTCAAAATTAGAATAAAAAGAAATTAATATTCCCAAAATTTTGTGAAAAAGGATCTCACAGTAATTTAGTGAAACCCTCTCTGGTACCAATTTGTAAAAAGGGGTAATATCCATTATTTAATGGATTCGCAAATTTCAATTTTAAACTTATTAAACTAGATGTCAATATTTGATCCAAATTAATTAAACCCTAAAACATTAATCTAGGTGAATAAATTAGTCAAGCCATAATAAATCAACACAAATTGCTGGACACAGTACTTTTCAGAAAAATCCCTCGAAAGGGAAAACCTTTATTTAATTATGAATAGTAAATCGCAACTTATAGAATACATAATGAAATCCGCAATAAATTAACTATAGCAAACTCACATCGGCTACAACCCAAAATCAACAATGAACTCCCTCAATAGCCCACAAGAACCGCAGCTCTGTTTGTAGTAAGGGACACCCTCAAGCCTTCCTAAGTGATCAGAATTATTAGCCAACACTTTCCTTAACAAATACCAAAGCAACAGTAGAGATGTTGTCTCTATAAGAGAAACTTCAACATGGTTGAATACTTGGATCATAAATGATTCACTAAAGTATTTGGGATGATTTTTGAATCAAAAAATGAAGGTTTTGTAACCTAGAAGTGAAGACTAAAAATTTTGCAGATTGCAGTTTAGTTTTCATCAAAGCCTTAATTGAAAAGATTTACGAATAAGCTATTTATAAAACCCTTGAGTCGGCAAGTCGTTCGAAAAACATCTTCTTGTCATTTGAATGATATATGTAGGTCATTTGAACGACATCTCATGTCGTTAGATCCAGGAACTAACGACCAAAAGAAAAACAAAACAGTATGCCTTTGTTAGATGCAAACTTCAACCGACCCTTCAAATGATTTTTCGAGTGACATCTAATGTCATTAGATGAGTCATTTGAATGACTTGTCCCTATCGTTCTAACAACATCCACTTGTCATTTGAAGGACTAAAGCGTCAAAAAATAATTTTTTAAGCTCCGCCTATAGGTCTTGAAAAAAAAATTCGACTTAGAAACTTGCGTTAGGTTGATAAAAACATTTCAGAAAAAAATATCCCAACACTTAAATAAAATATTAAGGAAGTTAAATGTAATACCCCGTATTTTTTACTATATTTATTTTTGGATTAATTAATTAAATTGCATATTAATTGGAAATTAATCCGGGTTATAAATACTAATGAGATGCGAATTGGTATTTGATTATGTGCATATATGATTATATATGTATTTGGTATTATAAAATTTGTCGTGGGATTTATATACGGCATTTTAGAAATTTTGTTGAGACGCGTGGGACCGCCGCGTCACGGTATAATATTTTGTTAATAAAAGTGAATTTAAAATCTATAATCCGTATGGTCGTTTTGAGTGCGCTAACACGTCCGGAAGGGTCGAGATAGTCAGAAAACACTAGCCGGGGGTATAGTTTGGGTCCCGGGGTATTTTTAGGCCATACCGGTAACTTAAAAGGTATTTTAGTAATTTGGTATTTTTGGGTAATTAAAAGTGACGAAAATTGAGAGTTGTAATCTGATAAGGATTGACCCCAACCAACCCTTATTAACCCAACAAGCTACGGAGGTTTATTAAATTAGGTTTTCATAAGTTTCCCCAAAGCAAACCCTAGCCACCATAGCCTTTTGGAGAAGAAAGCTTGGAGAAGGAGAGAGAGAGAGAGGAAACTCTGCAGAAACTTCATCAAACCAGCACCAAATCCGGAATCAAACCAAGGCAAGTGATTTAAATTACATTCCTTATGCAGTGAATGCTTTTTCCATGTTAGAAACCTTGTGAATCAATCTTATATAAGAGTTAAAAGAAAACTCATGAAATTGGAAGATTGTTATTAAATTTTGGGGTAGGTTTGCATGTAGAACCCTTGTTTGAGATTTAAATTCAGAGATTTCATATCTATGTGATGTTTTAACGGATTAAAATCTGGGAAATTTTGAGGAGAAGAAACTAGGGTTTATGTTCTTGAAGAAAATTTGGAATTACTGTAGAAATTGTGATTTAATGATATGTAGAAGATATTAAACCCTTTAATGATGTTAGTATAGCCCCTTAACATGTTTGAGGATGATTAGAGAACTTAATATATTGTTGGAACGAATTTTAGAAAAGGTTTGAGGAGTAAAAATGGTGAAAAAACGAATTGGGGAAAAATCTGGGCCGAAACTGGCCACTCGTTAGAAGCAGCCCCCAGGTCGTTCGAACGAGCTCGTTCGAACGAGCTTCTAACGAGTTGACCAGTCGTTACTAACGAGAAGGTATTTCGTTCGATATCTCGTTCGAACGAGATATCGTTAGAAGTGACAGTTCGTTCGAACGAACTGGGATCTCGTTCGAACAGCCTCGTTCGAACGAGACTTCTAACGACCTGACAGTCCAAACTCGTTCGAAGCCTCGTTCGAACGAGACTTCTAACGAGTTGACAGTTTGGTCCTTTTTGGACTGTTTTGACTTTTGGAGTCCCGGGAACTGGTTCAAGGGTAGAGTTAGTATTCCTTTGATGATATAGTGATTGATTTGGGACTTTTGGGTTATTGAGATGAGTAAATCATACACTAGAGTTATATTCAACGAACCGTTTGGGTTGAGACGTGAGTGTCTACTACGATGTGAGGATAAATTATGGCACGTATAATTATGAACCGGAATAAAATAAGTTGTGATAATTATAATTAGTACGAGAGTGCAATATGTACTACGAATATAATACGGTATTACTAAGATGTGTGTTTACTTAGTAGTGATATATGGATTGTATGTATAACATACCTACCATACTTGCTATCACGGGAGGTTTCGTTCGCTTAGGACCCTCTAATCCTTGTGTGCCTACGGGGGGGATATAGACTGGTACCTTGATGAACATAGGTCATAGAAAGACTTATTGTGATATTAATAAGTCCGCTGACCATGGGAGCGTAGGTATGTGCGTGACCCATGTGATGGTGACTGTGTTCGCCTCCACTATTTGTGATTTGTGTTATCTGAACTATTCCTGAGAGATTCAGAATATGTGATCCTTATGTACGTGATGTACCGGGATGGATAGCAGAGTATGTGTTCACCATAGCTTAGATTGCGGGGTGCTTGTATCGTATATTTATGATGTGAATAATATACATTAAATTAATGGAAATCCTCATGTTAATATTGTAAAAATATTACGGTATTGGTTCGAGTTATATAATGAGTTAACTGATAGTTATATACATGGCATATTTAGTAACTGAGTTTACGTTATACCTCTATTTAATTACGAGCGTTGTTATGTTAATAGAACCGAGTAATATGGGTAGAACCTTTGGCAGTCTAGCTAGTTATGTTGACAGTTAGCTAGTAGTATGGGTCTTTATAGATGGGTAATTGCGTTAGGAGTGCACAGTTAGACGAGAGGTGAGACTATCATGTGAGTGCACGTCCTAACATGTACTTTGCATTCAATGTTTTAAATGTTTTTAAAGCACTTGCAGGTTTTTAAAATATAACTCCACTTTCGGGCTCTGACCCATTTGCTTTTCAAATCTTTTTCTTGTAAAACCATTTTAGGTGCCCAGCCACAAGGACACCAAGCGTAGGATTCTCATTCAGAAGACGAGCTGTAGCTGTTTGTGGAAGCTACAGGGACTTGCATTTAGACGCCTCTCTCATTTGGATTCCAGTCTCAGCATCTATCAGTTGGGGCATGTTGCCCAATTCTATTAGACATTTTTACATTTCAGTTTTCAGACTCTAGCATGTATTGCTCCGTATTCAGTTTTAGTTATTTATTTCAGTTTACTTATCAGTTGTGGGATTTGTATTGAGGAGTTTTTCCTCCAGGTTTTATTTACATATTGTGATGGTTATCCGTTTTACTTCAGCATGGTGAATGGTGTTATTTAGTTGTTCATTACTCTTGTTGCTGTTAATCAGATTTAATAAAATTTGGCACTTACTTTTTAAATGCTAGTTGGTTAGTAATAATAAAACGTTTTCGATAGTGATGCTATTAACTGAGCCAACTTGGCATTTTGAATTAATTTTATAAAGGAGTAGCTACCCGGTGTTTAATTAGTTGGGGTGTCACAGGTGGTATCAGAGCATCAGGTTCTTGTGTCCTTTAGGATCTGTACGGCTATTATGTTTCCGCTACGTTTTCTTTGATATATAGCCCTATATTTTAGGACTGTTGTATTCTTTTGTGTATGCTTCGATCTTCAGCTATTTTAAGTTTATAAACCGTGAACTTATAAACTTTGTTCTTATTTCAGATGCCTCCACGACGTGCACGACGAGTTCCCAGGAATGCAGTACCCGAACCCCAGCCCGCTCCAGTTCAGGGCATGTTGAGCGCCGCTGAGGTTGCAGCTATAGTAGCTCAAGCGGTGAATGCCGCGATTGCCGTTGTTCAACAGGCACCACCACAGGCGCCGGTTGCCGCGCCAGTACAGGTTAATGCATTCTCGTCTGCTTGGGAGCGTGTACGTGACATTTTTCAGAAAGCGCATCCGCCAGAGTTTGTAGGTAGCTCAGACGTGGTAGTCTCGAGCCAATGGAGGAAGGACATACAGAGGCATTTGAGGATGCATGAGTGCACTGACGTTCAGAAATAGGTGCTAGCTACTTTCAAGCTAGTGGGATCTGCACTACAGTGGTGGGAGTCTATCACCACTGCGGAGGAGAGGGATACCCTCACGATTCAGGAGTTCTGGGTGCGGTTCGACCGCAAGTATCTTCCGTCCGCAGTTCATACAGAGATGAGGAGGAAACTGATGAGTTTAAAGCAAGAGGGCAAGACAGTGGCCGAGTATGAGGCTAAGTTCACTAACCTGTTGAATATCGTTCCAGACGAGATTCCAACAGAGAAGAAGAAGATAGAGAAGTTCACTGATGGGTTGAATTGGAGGATCCGTCAGCATCTGCTAGGGAACCTATCGTTGGCCACGTATTCTGATGTGGTTAACGCTGCATTGTTGCACTGCCAGGACCACCGTTTTCATATGGCCGAGGGCAACCGGTCAGGGAAGTCTAGCCATCAGGGCAGGATTGGAGGCCAGGGTGCCAGCGGAGCACAAACCGGTCAAGGGCAGAGACAGAATGAGCAGGGTACCCAGCAGGGGGATAACAAAAGGTTCCGGTCAGGGAACTACAGGCAGGGACAGGGAGGTTTCTGCCAGGGCCATCAGGGTCCAAACGGCCATCAGGGCCAGCAGGGGCAGAATGGGCAGCAGTTCCAACAGGGCCAAGGGAGGAACAGTAACGGCCACCAGGGCCGGGGACAGCAGGGGCAGAGGGGAGGGAACTTCCCAGGGAAGTGCTTTACTTATGGCAAGACTGGCCATAAGAAGCAGGATTGTCCTGATAGGGGCAGGGCCCCACAGCAGCAGCAGCAGGGTGCTCGCCAGGAGCCACAGAGACCTATGTTTCCAGCCGCTCTTCCTGCACCGCCACAGATGGCAGCATTGCCACCCATTCCAGCAGTCCCAGCTCAGCAGGGTCAGCTACAGTATGGACGTGTCTACAACGTTCACCAGGCTGCAGTTCCACAGGCACCGCCCGCGATCGATGGTACGTTTCCTATCCATGGCACTATGGGACGGGTGTTATTTGATACGGGTGCTACACACTATTTTATTGCTACACACTTCGCGAAAGCTTTAGGATTGTTAGCTACGGCAGAGAGCACAGTGGCGTGTGTCGACTCACCATTAGGGAGTGGGTCACTTATATTCTTTATATGCCGGGGAGTGGGGGTAGAGGTTGGTGGTTTGGTATTACATGCGGACATGTTAGTGTTAGACATGCATGGTCACGATGTGATCATCGGTATGGATTGGCTCGTAGCATATAGGGCCATGATTGATTGCTTCAGCAGGAGCATTGTTTTTGCCATTCCGGGGCAAGAGATGTTTATAGTGGCGATGCCTCGCCCAGAGGGAGGATCGACCGCTCATCTGTACTACATAGAGGAGGATACCTCTAAGGAGGTTGTGATTCCTTTGGATTCGATCCCGGTTGTCAGGGAGTATTCAGATGTGTTTCAGGAGATACCAGGCTTACCACCCAGTCGAGAGATAGATTTCGTTATTGATTCGCTACCGGGTACGAGACCTATAGCACGTGCACCGTACCGTATGGCTCCAGCTGAGATGCGAGAGTTACGGGATCAGATAGAGCAGGGCTTTATTCGCAGGAGTACCTCACCTTGGGGCGCTCCAGTTTTGTTTGTGAAGAAGAGGGATGGTTCACTGAGATTGTGCGTGGACTACCGAGAGTTGAATAAGGTCACGATACGGAATTAGTATCCGTTGCCTCGAATCGATGACTTATTCGACCAGTTGAGAGGAGCTTCCTTCTTCTCAAAGATTGACTTGAGGTCAGGATACCATCAGTTGCGTATCAGGGAGGAGGATGTCTCGAAGACTGCGTTCTTATCGAGATATGGTTCTTATGAGTTTCGGGTTATGCCTTTCGGCTTGACCAACGCTCCAGCAGTGTTTATGGACTTGATGAACAGAGTGTTCAGAGATTTCCTCGATCAGTTTGTCATTGTCTTCATTGATGACATTCTGGTCTACTCTCAGACAGAGGAGGAGCACGCCGAGCATTTGAGGCAGGTTTTGCAGACACTTCGTCAGAACGAGCTGTATGCAAAATATGAGAAGTGCGGGTTTTGGCTGAAGGAGTTCCAGTTCTTGGGTCACATTATTTCCGACCAAGGAATATTTGTCGATCCGGGGAAGGTGTCAGTGGTGAGGGAGTGGGGACAGCCCACGACACCAACGGAGATTCGTAGTTTCTTGGGCTTAGCAGGATACTACAGGAGATTTATTCGGGGTTTCTCGAAGATAGCGGGTCCTTTGACACATCTTACTCGTAAAGGTGTGCCATATATCTGGAGTGATGCCTGTCAGTTGGCATTCGATGAGTTGAAGGACAAATTGACCTCAGCACCAGTGTTAGCATTGCCGAGACCGGGAGTTGAGTATTTGGTTTACACCGATGCATCTTTGCAAGGGCTTGGAGGTGTTTTGCAGCAGGAGAGACAGGCCATAACTTATGCTTCCCGTAAGCTTAAGCCTCATGAGAAGAATTACCCCACGCATGATTTGGAGTTGGCAGCAGTAGTATTTGCCTTACGGATTTGGAGGCACTATCTTTTGGGGGAGAAGTTTCAGCTGTTCACGGACCACAAGTCCCTACAGTATCTGTTCACGCAAAAAGAGTTGAACATGCGGCAGCGTAGGTGGCTTGAGTTTGTGAAGGACTACCAGTTCGACATCCAGTACCACCCGGGTAAGGCTAACGTGGTAGCAGACGCGTTGAGCCGCAGGCCAGCAGATGAGGTGGCAGAGGTGTGGAAGGCCAAGTGGAAGGAATTGGGACACCAAGATGCAGTGGCCCGATCTTTCATGTCTGTGATGACCGTTACCCCGCAGATTGTCACAAAGATAGTACGGGCACAGGCTAATGACACGTTCTGTCAGGAGCAGATAGTTCGATTGCTAGCAGAGGGAACCGAGTCCTATACCGTTAGCTCAGACGGGGGATTGCGCTTCAATGGGAGATTGGTTGTTCCGGAAGGGGAAGAATTGCGGCACGATGTGATGGCAGAGTCACACGGCTCACGGTTCGCGGTACATCCCGGAGGGGACAAAATGTACCAAGACATGAGACGGCAATATTGGTGGAGCGGTATGAAGAAAGATATCGCTGAGTTTGTCTCGAAATGCGCCACTTGTCAGCTTGTAAAAGTGGACCATCAGAGACCAGTAGGATTGCTACAACCATTGGAGGTCCCGGTGTGGATGTGGGAGAGCATATCCATGGACTTTATCACGGGGTTGCCTACGTCGCAGAGGGGTCATGACTCCGTTTGGGTAATTGTGGACAGGTTGTCCAAGGTCGCTCACTTCTTACCCGTAAGGACTGACTACACTACGGGACAGTATGCCCAGCTCTTCATTTCAGAGATTGTGAGACTTCATGGTGTGCCCCCGAATATCGTGTCTGACAGAGACAAGATATTTGTTTCGAGGTTTTGGGAGAGTTTCCAGGAGGCCATGGGCACAGAATTGCGGTTGAGTACAGCTTATCATCCGCAGACCGATGGGCAGACAGAGCGCACCAACCAGATGTTGGAGGACATGCTACGCATGTGTATTATTGACTTCGGGGGTGGATGGGAGCAGTACCTTCCACTGGTGGAGTTTGCTTACAACAACTCCTATCAGTTCACGATTGGCATGGCTCCGTTTGAGGCATTGTACGGCATGCCTTGTCGTTCCCCAGCATGTTGGTTGGAGGTGGGGGACAACAAACTACTTGGGCCAGAAGTGATCCAGGATACTTCGGCAAGGATTGAGTTGATTCGGAGTGGCATTCGGGTAGCTCAAGACAGGCAGAAGAGTTATGCTGATGCGAAGAGATTTTTCAGGGAGTTCCAAGTGGGGGACCAGGTTTTGCTCAGGGTTTCTCCGATGAAGGGGATTATGCGATTCGGGAATAAGGGAAAGTTGGCACCGAGGTATGTGGGGCCGTTTCCTATTATTGAGCGGATCGGACCCGTTGCGTATAGACTTGGACTACCGGAGCACTTGCATCGGATTCACGATGTGTTCCATATTTCCTCGCTGAGGAAATACCTTAGAGATAATTTGGCTCATTCGCACATTGCTGTGGAGGACATCGATCTCCAGCCGGATAGCTCCTACGAGGAGGGGCCAATTGCTATTTTGGACCGAAGCGAGAGGAAACTGCGGTCAAAGATAGTCCCGTTAGTGCGTGTTCAGTGGCAACATCACAATGTCGAGGAGTCCACATGGGAGCGCGAGGATGAGATGCGCGAGCGTTATCCAGAGCTGTTTTTAGCAGGTACTTTCTAGTTTCGAATTTCGGGACGAAATTCAGTTATTAGGGGGAAAGTATGTAATACCCCGTATTTTTTACTATATTTATTTTGGGATTAATTAATTAAATTGCGTATTAATTAGAAATTAATCCGGGTTATAAATACTAATGAGATGCGAATTGGTATTTGATTATGTGCATATATGATTATATATGTATTTGGTATTATAAAATTTGTCGTGGGATTTATATACGGCATTTTAGAAATTTTGTTGAGACGCGTGGGACCGCCGCGTCACGGTATAATATTTTGTTAATAAAAGTGAATTTAAAATCTATAATCCGTATGGTCGTTTTGAGTGCGCCAACGCGTCCGGAAGGGTCGAGATAGTCAGAAAACACTAGCCGGGGGTATAGTTTGGGTCCCGGGGTATTTTTAGGCCATACCGGTAACTTAAAGGGTATTTTAGTAATTTGGTATTTTTGGGTAATTAAAAGTGACGAAAATTGAGAGTTGTAATCTGATAAGGATTGACCCCAACCAACCCTTATTAACCCAACAAGCTACGGAGGTTTATTAAATTAGGTTTTCATAAGTTTCCCCAAAGCAAACCCTAGCCACCATAGCCTTTTGGAGAAGAAAGCTTGGAGAAGGAGAGAGAGAGAGAGGAAACTCTGCAGAAACTTCATCAAACCAGCACCAAATCCGGAATCAAACCAAGGCAAGTGATTTAAATTACATTCCTTATGCAGTGAATGCTTTTTCCATGTTAGAAACCTTGTGAATCAATCTTATATAAGAGTTAAAAGAAAACCCATGAAATTGGAAGATTGTTATGAAATTTTGGGATAGGTTTGCATGTAGAACCCTTGTTTGAGATTTAAATTCAGAGATTTCATATCTATGTGATGTTTTAACGGATTAAAATCTGGGAAATTTTGAGGAGAAGAACCTAGGGTTTATGTTCTTGAAGAAAATTTGGAATTACTGTAGAAATTGTGATTTAATGATGTTTAGAAGATATTAAATCCTTTAATGATGTTAGTATAGCCCCTTAACATGTTTGAGGATGATTAGAGAACTCAATATATTGTTGGAACGAATTTTAGAAAAGGTTTGAGGAGTAAAAATGGTGAAAAAACGAATTGGGGAAAAATCTGGGCCGAAACTGGCCACTCGTTAGAAGCAGCCCCCAGGTCGTTCGAACGAGCTCGTTCGAACGAGCTTCTAACGAGTTGACCAGTCGTTACTAACGAGAAGGTATTTCGTTCGATATCTCGTTCGAACGAGATATCGTTAGAAGTGACAGTTCGTTCGAACGAACTGGGATCTCGTTCTAACAACCTCGTTCGAACGAGACTTCTAACGACCTGACAGTCCAAACTCGTTCGAAGCCTCGTTCGAACGAGACATCTAACGAGTTGACAGTTTGGTCCTTTTTGGACTGTTTTGACTTTTGGAGTCCCGGGAACTGGTTCAAGGGTAGAGTTAGTATTCCTTTGATGATATAGTGATTGATTTGGGACTTTTGGGTTATTGAGATGAGTAAATCATACACTAGAGTTATATTCAACGAACCGTTTGGGTTGAGACGTGAGTGTCTACTACGATGTGAGGATAAATTATGGCACGTATAATTATGAACCGGAATAAAATAAGTTGTGATAATTATAATTAGTACGAGAGTGCAATATGTACTACGAATATAATACGGTATTACTAAGATGTGTGTTTACTTAGTAGTGATATATGGACTGTATGTATGACATACCTACCATACTTGCTATCACGGGAGGTTTCGTTCGCTTAGGACCCTCTAATCCTTGTGTGCCTACGGGGGGGATATAGACTGGTACCTTGATGAACATAGGTCATAGAAAGACTTATTGTGATATTAATAAGTCCGCTGACCATGGGAGCGTAGGTATGTGCGTGACCCATGTGATGGTGACTGTGTTCACCTCCACTATTTGTGATTTGTGTTATCTGAACTATTCCTGAGAGATTCGGAATATGTGATCCTTATGTACGTGATGTACCGGGATGGATAGCATAGTATGTGTGCACCATAGCTTAGATTGCGGGGTGCTTGTATCGTATATTTATGATGTGAATAATATACATTAAATTAATGGAAATCCTCAGGTTAATATTGTAAAAATATTACGGTATTGGTTCGAGTTATATAATGAGTTAACTGATAGTTTTATCCATGGCATATTTAGTAACTGAGTTTACGTTATACCTCTATTTAATTACGAGCGTTGTTATATTAATAGAACCGAGTAATATGGGTAGAACCTTTGGCAGTCTAGCTAGTTATGTTGACAGTTAGCTAGTAGTATGGGTCTTTATAGATGGGTAATTGCGTTAGGAGTGCACAGTTAGACGAGAGGTGAGAATATCATGTGAGTGCACGTCCTAACATGTACTTTGCATTCAATGTTTTAAATGTTTTTAAAGCACTTGGAGGTTTTTAAAATATAACTCCACTTTCGGGCTCTGACCCATTTGCTTTTCAAATCTTTTTCTTGTAAAACCATTTTAGGTGCCCAGCCACAAGGACACCAAGCGTAGGATTCTCATTCAGAAGACGAGCTGTAGCTGTTTGTGGAAGCTACAGGGACTTGCATTTAGACGCCTCTCTCATTTGGATTCCAGTCTCAGCATCTATCAGTTGTAGGGCATGTTGCCCAATTCTATTAGACATTTTTACATTTCAGTTTTCAGACTCTAGCATGTATTGCTCAGTATTCAGTTTTAGTTATTTATTTCAGTTTACTTATCAGTTGTGGGATTTGTATTAAGGAGTTTTTCCTCCAGGTTTTATTTACATATTGTGATGGTTATCCGTTTTACTTCAGCATGGTGAATGGTGTTATTTAGTTGTTCATTACTCTTGTTGCATGTTAATCAGATTTAATAAAATTTGGCACTTACTTTTTAAATGCTAGGTGGTTAGTAATAATAAAACGTTTTCGACAGTGATGCTATTAACTGAGCCAACTTGGCATTTTGAATTAATTTTATAAAGGAGTAGCTACCCGGTGTTTAATTAGTCGGGGTGTCACATTAAACATGAAGCTTACCAAAATCAATCTTTTAAAGGCATGTTGTTAAAGAATGTCAGTATTCGGATCCATCTTGCCGAGCATACGGAGTTGAACTTTCTTTCAATGGGTGTAACAGTATATGACATAGTCTATGTAACATGGACTATGTAAAACATGTCCTTACATGTGCCCTTAATTTAAGTTCATAAGGGCACCATAATGTAGACGAGTCAACTTGGGAGAAGGAGGACGATATTCGAGAGCATTATCCAGAGTTATTTAATGTAGGTACGTCTGAATTTTGGGGGAAAAACTCCCTTGTAAGGGGAAGTATGTAACACCCCATATTTTTTAGCATTTAGAATCTAATTAATTCTAGTATTTTTAATTACACTTGTGTAGTAATTTTATTAAATTAAATACTATGAGTTTACTAAATATTGATCGAGAGAGAGAGATAATAGTTAATATTTATGGAATAAATTTACTAAGAGTATAGTAAGTAACAAGTGATAATTATTAGATGCCGTAGTGAGTAATACTGATGGGACTATGTTACATCTCAATCGGAAGTCGTGTGTAGGCTATGTCGAGGTTGGGATAGAAAATTTATGTAGAGTGACTCGGATGGAGATATTAAGGTCACGAATGATTTTGAATGAGACGAAATAGGCATAATAGAGTACCCGGGTGTATTAATTGGGTCATGGGGCATTTCAGACCAACCTGACACCATGTAAGGGAATTTTGGTCATCTAGTAGTCTACGGTTGGAAAAGATAAAAAATTCTAAGAGTTATATCAACCACTTTGTGATAGAGGCTAAGATTAAAATACTTGGGAGAAAAGAGAGGCTATGAGAGAGGGTCGGAGAAGGTTTCTTTAGCCAAACTAACCACTTTTCTCACCGTCATCGTCAGAATCATGATTAGAAGAAGGAAAGAACATCTTTATCATCTACCAATGAAAATTAGATCACTTAAAACCCAAGTCAAGTTTTTTGTCTTGTATTCTTTTGAATAGTTATAATACCCATGATAGTGTAGGGTTGAATTTGCATGAGAAATATGAGTTTGGGGATTTGTATGGAGGATTAATTCATGTTTTGCAATAGAGATCATACTAGATATTATTCTTATACGATTATGGTAAGAAATATGAGAATTAATGATTTTTCAAATGATGGAAATATGGGTTTTGTAGTGAGTAAACTTTAGGAAAAAAACATATTAAGGTTTATACTGACGAGGGGAGATTTAGCCTTGTAAATGATTGATTCTTGAAAGATTTGATGTTAAACCTACCTTAGAAACTGTCCACATACATGTATATGATGATTGGTTACATTATATGGGAGTTTGGGAAGGTTTATTGATTATTTAATGGCCTAAATATGGAAGAAAATCAATCTGGGCGAAGCTTCCACAACAAGTATCGTTCGATGGATTGAGGGATGCCAATCGATCGACCAAAGCTGAAAATGGGACCTTTATTTTTTCGTATAGCTTTCTTTATCGATAATTGTAAGGGAGTTTAGTAATGTGTTATTAACTATATGTGGACTTGGATAATATCAATTGACCTATCATTAAAGCTCAACATATTCTTAATGAGGGTAAAATGAGATTAGGACCGACGAAATGAAATGGTTGTGTTAAGTATCAAGAATATAAAATCGAGTAACGAGAAGTGTAGATAGTAACCCAAGATAAAGACCAATAGGTTAGTGAGGTATTGACTACTGAAATTACTTAAGGAATAAGTAGGACCCATTCACGTAATGAATGGTACTCAAAAAATGACAAAAGAATATTGAGTGTGAATAGTTAGTATGTTGGGTATTTGAGAGATATTTACTATGTACTGGATATACTTATAGGTTATGTGTGTGTGTGTGTGTATTGTTTCTATGTCTACCTATTATATGTGTGTGCAGTATACCTACGCTGCCTGCTATAACAAGAGGTTCCGCACTGTGGGCAATCCCATCTTGGCGATGCTAGCGAGGTCTCGATGTATGCCCCAAAACATAGAATTTAGGGCGGCTCAATATTTGAGTGTACAATAGTGGGATTGGCTGGTTATTTGGGTATGTTAGGTATGTGAGTATCCCAAAGGATTAGAACTATGTTCTCTTACATTGTGTGTTATTTGATTTATGGTTCAAGGTGACATTTTAAACCTACAGTCCTTGATTGAGTACGAGAGGTACAAGGAATTGATAGCAGAGTATGCATGCATTCACAATTCTCAGTCCAGGAATGTTGTAATTATATATATATATATATATATATATATATATATATATACAGATTTATGCGATTTATTCTACTCAGGTATGGTAGTAGAAGATATAGATCATGTTTATGTAAAGTACCTTATGTAACAGCTATCATGGGAGGTTCCGCGCAGTGGGTGATCCAACCCTGGCGATGTTAGCGAGGTATGGAAGTGTGCCCCAGAACATAGAACTTAGGGTGACTCACTAATTGAGTGTACAATAGTGGGACTGGGAGGTCATTTGGGTACGTTAGATATGTGCGTATGCAAAAAGCTTATAACTATGTTCACCTCCATTATACCAATAGTCCTTGATTGACAACTAGAGGTATACGGAATTGATTGCAGAATATGAATTCATTTGTAGTTCCCAGTCCAGGAATGATGTAATTGCATATATATATATATATATATATATATATATATACACTATCGGCATGCCCGTGCCTGAAGGGACGGCGAATTTTTTTCCAAAATATATAATCGTATAACGACAAAAATTTCCCATGTATGTAATTGCAAAACGACAAAAAATTCGTTCCCAAAAAGTGTAATTTTAAAAAAATGCCATAATATCCTTTACTTATTGGACTATTCACCGTACTTAACAAATATTAAATAGTCCAAAAATATTGTTGTTTACAAAATATTGAATCGTAAGTAATTTAAGTCAAGAAGCCAATACAAAACCCCGAAAGACAAAATTTAACAGTTACAATTATACATCAAAAGTCCAAAACGATTTTATGCTTCCATCTACTTGTCATAACTATGACAACCCGCTATCCGAAATAAAGGGTGGCCAACCCTATACCCCGATAAAATAGGAAATCATGGATAATATCATCCTCAGCATCACGACAATATACAAAGTATAAGGAATAACCACTCTATATTCCAGAAAACGGGTTATCAAAAACTTTGATTTGAAATAAAGGAAAAATATTTTCAACAACCCATAATAGAAATAGAGGGTGAACCCCCCCCCCCCCCCCCCACAAGCGCATATAAGAAATTCCGAAAGATACAAGGGACTGAATAAATCGCCGGTCAAAGCCAACCATACAACATGCATATAATACCAAGCGTTACATAATAAATTCATTTTAGAATTACAATTGTTTGGGCAACAAGCCCGAATGAACTGAACATAACTAGAAACATAAACAGAGGCGTCTACACAAAATCCCGTGAGACCCGCACAGTGTCACGGCTCCTCAAAAAAATGGGAAGGAAGTGTCATTACTGGCGACCGTGCGGAGGAACACCTGAACGGATCATATACATATAGAGATACAACAAGAAAAGAAAACCGGTCAGGGTCGGGTATATGTGATCAATAGATAAATGACAAGTATGATAATGATGCACAATTAAGCATGGATGATAATCTAGCATGTTACCGGCATATAAGGAACTAAAACTGGTGAAGGACAACATAGAGTGAGATTCATAATCAAACAGAATTAAAAGTGCTTATGAGACTTTATCAACTTTAAATCATGTTTCAATTTCAATCTTCATTTTCCATTCCTTAACAGGAATATAATTATCATCATGTGCTCTATATATGGCACAAATCACAATAACATGCTCTTTGCGGCATAATTTTGCTCTTTATGACATTAAAGTTCCATCGAGTCCAACTCGATAATTAGAATAGTCATAATATAAATATAACGATTCTAAGACCGCCCGTCCGGGTTTCCCCACTGTGCGCGTCCCTAAATAACCATCATCTTCCAGGGCCTAACATAAGACAACCTGGGATCCTATCGAAAGCATCGGGAAGCGGCCATGAGCCTGCGTGGTAGCCAAAACCACACCCGGAATCTTCCTACCAGCACAGAAAAATATACAACCATAAGCGCTCCCATGGCCTAGGACTATATCCAACCTGCATTCATTAGCCAGGGGGCTTCACCTATCGTGCGGAATTCCCTTAAGATGGTATTTAGAGAGGTGTGTAACATTCATTTCATTTATTTCCATTACATGATTTAGTAAATTATCATTTACCTTAACAATTTCCCATTTTTAATATAACCGAATAAGCTAATTCAGGACTAAGTATAAGTAGTACCGACATAGCATCCTCAAAAGGAATTCAGACTCCAAAGTTATCCCCAAAGCCTCCGTTGGCTTTAATATAAACCATCAAGTCAAAATGTAACTCAAGTTGAATTCTAAAGTCTCCAAATTGACCTTAATACATTCTAGACCGATATAAAACTTCAAGACAAAAGTGATGCCTAAACATCACCTAAAATTCCCCCTTGAAAGAACCCTAGATGAACCCTTTCGAGTCTAGGGTGTCGACCCAACTCAACTAGTACTCTAAACCCTATGTTTACTTCATTTAAGAAGTTCCCTAATCAATAATCCTAAAGAAAAGGAGTTAAAATGAAAAAAAAAGAAAAATTTGGAAAATGCAGGGCTACCGAATCGATTCGCCCCCTTGGCCGAATCGATTCGGCCAGAAAGTTTGAGATTCTGCATAATAGCCAAATCGATTCGCTCAGAGGGCCGAATCGATTCGGACTGAAAATCTGGGTTTCTGCATAACTGCCGAATCGATTCGGACCAATTCCGAATCGATTCGGTCAACTAGACCTGAGCACTGGCCCCAGCCGAATCGATTCGCCCAGGGGGCCGAATCGATTCGGGACTGCGATTTTGCCAAAAAATGGCTATGGAGTCTTGGACTCCATTTCTACCTCAACTCAAATTTCTTCAAACCAAACTTGTATACCAACACTAAAAGAACATCAATGATGCTATTGATCATCTAAAACCTCATGAATCATCTTAGAGTGAATCAAAACCCAAAATATACATAAGAAAACCCTAGGTTTACTAAACTAAAATCAATACACCATTATCACAACAAGTCATCTATCTCAAGACACAAATAGCAAGCAAAAACTTGCCTTGATTCAGCAAATATGCAGATTCCTTGGTGTAGTAGCAATCTCTCTCAATCTCCAAAGCTTTCTCTCCACTCTTCTCTTTTTCTCTCTTGGGTTTAGGAAGGGATTTTGGGGAAATAGAAGACTTAGTAGGCTTAAATCGTGACTTAAGGTAAATGCCCCACCTAATTAACCAAAAGTGCGATAAAATGATATGCAATAGCATAATTAAGGCGCAACCAGTCAAAAATGCCCAAAACTACAAAATACAACATGGCACACTAATTGACTATTTCGCACATTCCGGACTCAACTGCAACCGGTAAATTATCATTTGGACATTTTAAAATTCAATTTAGATTCCGGTCTCATTATTAAGCCAAATATCATTTTAAATTCAGATGATATTAATAAGCATGACACAGCAATATTTCCCCATAATTTATGATATGTGTGTTAACTCACAATAAATATCAACTTTTCCACATTGAATTAACATTCAAATCATAACCCCACACTGATCTCTAATTACTTATACAAAGTAATTACTATAAAGTACGGTCTCACAAGCGAGGGTTATTACAATAACAATATAAATGGAAGACATGTCTTACCACCAAAACATACAATAAAAAAATAAAATTATCCCAATAAATAAATACACCATCCATATGGCACACGCTTATTCTCTTGTCTCTATGCCACATTCCTGAGACATTTACTGCATTGAACCCAATCCTGTAGCATAATAGCAGCTTGAATTTGTTAAAAACTACATGCCAACAAAATAAAGATAAAGAGTTGGAGATATTCCTTTAAAATATCAAAGGATTAAAAAAGTAAAAATAAAAATACTCCAACACTTAAACCACTAACGTTAGTAGCATAATGAAGAAAAAATAATTAAGCTAAAAAATCTTAGTAATTTCCAACCAACTTAGTAATTTCGTAAATAATTTAGTCAACAACGCAGTACTTCCAACATCCTAAAACAATCCGGATCCATATCCAGACAACAAAATATCAAAGAACACTTTTTATATGTGTAATATGTAAAATGGATATGGATAATTACATGTAGCGCCTAACATAGAGAGGGTGAACAATTTGTTTACTTATACATGAACACAACATTATAACTTCGTTACTCATAGATATTTCAAACCCAAATCAACACTTTTACAATTTTGACTTGAAACAAATAGTAGGTTTGTGATATTAAAGACAATAGCTACTGGGTAAACTAAAATTAGGAGTTCGAAGCTCAAATGTCAAACCCCAAATATCTTTCTAAAGTAAAAAATAATGAGCAATATCACCACCTCAAACTAAAACAACAATGAGCAGGCTAAAACTAATCATTTCAAGAGTACCATGTATTGTACATATCTTGTATTAAAATAATAAGTTCAACTTCCAACTACTTAACATTGAGTAAAACTATATGCCCAGTGAATAATGGCCAACCATTAAGGGAACTAATTTTACCATTACAAATATTACTCTATAGCCTATAAATGATGAAAAAAGAGATTCAACAATCAAATCATAAAGGCCATATTTGACGAAAAACCTTTGAAGGATGAATTTATTTATATATTTTCTGATGCTTTGAACCATACGTCAATAATTGATGGTAACTGTCTTGCTGAGCGACAACAAAGTGTACAACTTTTTGTCTATAGGCACTGTGACATGTCCCACCTCAATGCCTTAAAAATTGTTGGGGTTGATTTGTTGTTTAGCAGGGATGGAGAGTTTGCAACAATGATCTTGCAAAGATTCATCAGAACCACGAATTTTTGCTGATTAATGATGCTAACGGAACATTTATTTGTGGAAAAAATAGTGGGGTTGTGGCTGAAAAGTTTAAATTTTAAAGTGAGGTTGACATGATCATAGGCACTCCGAGTAAGGCTGCAAGTTTTCATGGTTGATTCATATCATGCAGCAAAGGGTGGAAGCAACTCATACAATCAAGGAGTTCAACTTCTACGTCAGTGCCCATTGTGGCTGCTGCGCATGCTACTGTTATTGTAGTGCAAAAGGAGAAATGACATAAAAGAGCTATTTAGGATAGGGTGCGATATTTTCAAGCTTTCACTGGAATCCCCATTATGAGTCCCATAATCTCCCTTATTATAGGGAATGAAGAAAAGTCCCTCCAAGCTAGTCGACATCTATTAATATTGGTTTTTCATGTAACTACAATCAGACCCCCGACAGTGCCCCCTAACTTATGCAGGTTGAGAATAAAGCTAAGCATAGCACACACATTGGAAAATTTGAAGAAGCTCACGACTGCAATGTCACAATGCATCAATTTCCAAAATAGTGGATTTTTCTAGATAAAAAATGGCAATGCAAGGCTTTAGTGTCAGATTAATTTGTCAAATAGTAGTTTGATGTCTCAATTAGGAGATGATTTTAGATTGAGGACAATAGTTGTAGTCATTTAGGAAAAGGATGGAAAAGTTTTCAACATCCATGGGTGACTTATTATGGTCTCTTGTGGATAGTTATAGGGACTGAGAAATTTAGTTATTTAGGGGCCTTTTCAGTTGTTATGTATTTGGTACAGACTATTATATTTATATGTACTGACTTTGTTATTGAAAAGTTGAAGGAGTTAATGTTTTACTTTCAAATGAGGGAAAAAAGAAAAAAGTACTTCATGTTTTTGGTTTTAGGACATCAACATGTTTTTGGTTAACTTGATTGCATCATCTACGACAAAGGTTCTTACATTTTTCAAGCCCAGCATTTTCAAAATTGGAAGATATGAAAAATACACTAATAATCGCATGTAGACTAACTCAGTATGGACAAAATATCCAAAAGAAAGTGTTGTTACGACTTCAACCCGTATGTATTTGTTCTTATCAGATTTGCCCCCCATAAAAATTATGAAATAAAAATGCATACTTTGATTGGCAGTGGTTCATATAGCCTACCTTTACATATAGCCTACTTAGCATACTTAGAAAAAAGTTATTTACATATATCCTACTTAGGAAAAAGTTCTTATCAGGTTTTTATTTTTACACACAATTATCCATTTTAGGGAAAAGTTAGATTTTTACACACAACTCAAAATAAAATTCATTTCATCAATGGTTCGCACACTCGTAGAAGGATGCCGAGAATAACTATGCAACAACTGCACAGAAACTAATTGTGCATTGACATCTTGCCAACCCAAAGTCTCCAACATGCTCAGTGATTTTGTTATCGAGAAGAACATTGTTTGGCTTCATATCACTGTGAACTATTGGGGTTTGACATTCATGATGTACTCATAAACTAATGCCTTAAATTCATTACCTCGATAGTAAGGTTCGAAACATGCGGTTAGAACAATTAAAAGATTTTGATGTTTGATGTTCCTCAAGGGTATCCATTATTTTTCTTCTCTTATAGCAGCGAGACGTACTTGAATTTTCGCAAGGGTATGAATTATTTGTCTTCTCCTATGTTCCCGAATTTATTTTTAAAAAATTTATTCGCTATCCCCTGCCTCAACAAACTATTCATTCGTTTCTTCATCGTTGCTGGTGCCCATCACTGTGAAAACATGCCTTTTAACTACACTCCGATCCCAGTCAATAAATATATATGTGACCATCATCTTCCCATCCACTTGCATTTCTTTTTAACACAAATAAGCAACAAGCACAACATCATGTATGTTTAAAAATCTACCAGACGAGAAAAGTTTAAAAAAATATATAATCCCGTTAAATAGTCATTTTCCCAAAGTCTAGGGGAGTTCATTATAAATAGTCCAAATGGGGTCTTACAATAACTTCACCATATAAAAGAATTACAATCCCATTAAAAGGTTATAACTGAATTTTAATACAGAGGAACATGAGAAAGAATACATATTTTAAAGCGGCCTAGATGAACCACAACATCTTTGATGCTTTAGTTGCTCAAAACTAAAGTAAGGGTAACCCAACATTTTATCTAGTTTTCTCTCTAAATTTCAAAGGTGTAATAAGATATATTTGAAAATATGTTACAAAGGAAGAGGATACTCCTTGCCCAGATAAGTAACATTTAAAGATCTTTAAGCTTTGAGGATTCTTCTTTTCTCTCAAACTTAGATAATACTAAGTCAAAACTATTACAAATTGCTTAAGGAGAAGGATATAATGTGGTATCAAAAGTCAAGGGTCAAGCGTCTTTTCATTAGAGAAGATAACGCTTCTTCCTTCGGCACCCTAAATCGTAGAATTAAAACTGCATTACTCCTTTGAAACTTAATGATCATCACTGGTGCAATTATCAATCTAATGTTTGAGCCATGTTTTCGACAATTATCAATCAATATACTGTTTGAGTCATCTAGAGCTTTAAGAAAAATGATAATCCCTAACCAACTAATATAATAACTATTCACCTAGCTTCTTATAAGCCTTGTTAAATGAATCATGAATTTTGGTAAGCGACTAGATTGATAGGAGTGTACGTCGAATATGAAAGGAATTTCTATAGAAGTTTTCCTAAAATTTTACACATGGTGAGGTATGAAAAGTTGTATGTGAAGCAAAAAACTACTGGAGAAGTGATAGATGGTATTGCAAAGGATACTTCAAAAGTTATAACAACTTCTGAAACAGAAGTAGAGGGGGAGAACCAGAAAATTAAGAATGTAACCACTGAGAAGGACTTGTTTATATTTCATCTAGGAGATCTAAGTGACAGGGATGATGGCACATGTATACTGTTGACACTTATGGGAGATCTAGACTTCATATCATTTGTATTATCATCCATTACAGGCATTGGTAGCACTCCAGCAGGTACTGCCACATGTCATGGGTCCAAGCGACGGGGATCCTAGAAAAGTTACTGGTTGTTTAATTCAATCAATAGAAGAATGAATGAATATTCAAACTTAATTTGAGAATCATAAACAAAGGTCTTGTTTCATCTTTTATGTCTTCTTTTCCCCTTTCTGTAACTAATGCACTGTTTGTGGAAGTATCTTCACTTTTCAAATCCAATGATATTTTAGTAACTTCTTAGACAGTTATAGAACTACACACATCATCAACTTCTTTAGTCTCAGGCAGAGTTAGATTCACAGCCATAACATATACTCCTCCATTCTCCTCTTCTATTTTTGCATTTCGGTTTCACTTTTCTCTACTTCAGCTCCTAAAATTTCCTTGGGCTCAATTAGTGGAGATTTTACCTTAGTTTCTTTCTTAATTTCTTTATAAACTTCATATCGTTCTTACAGTTTGTTGGCCACTGCAAGAACTGTTCTTCATTTTCTTCTTTTACATGAAGCTCAATTTTCTTATCATTAGTACTTTCTTTGGACTCAGCCAAAATTATTGTTGGGCTCGGTAAGTCAACTTTTGAATTTTTGACCTCATCATCTTTCTTCAGCTCCTTTACAATTATTGGCAGCACGATTGGCTTATCCTTAATCATTTCTTTGGACTCAGTCAAATGGACTACTGGACTCGGGGAGTCAGTCTACTTTTCTTCCTTCACATCTTCTTCGAAACTTAACTTTTCTTCATGCAGGCTAAAGTTGTATACATGCCCCAATTTTCCACATTCTTCGTTCGTATTTCCTTTTCAATTTTTTTAACCTTCTCTTCTACTTCACCAACTGGGGTATGAGCCTTTACCACCTGCTGCTCATCATCCGATGTCTCTTTTTTCTATAGGGAATCGATCTCACTTTGCAATGATAAAATTCCAGCTGACTTCTCTTTAATGATTCTCCTTTTTCACAATTATCCTATCCTTAGATTTAAGTTCTAGAGTCTTTTCGTCAATATGAGATTCGATAAAATGGATCTTGGAGTTGAGTCGATCCAATTCAACCTTGAGAAATTTGAATCTGAGTTTTCTGATCTAAAAAATTCTTCATCGACAATCAATGAGTCAGCTCCAATCTTAGTCAAAATTAAGGCTACAAATAGGGAAAGTAAAATTAGCTTCATGGCGGCCATATTCAAAACCACAATGCCACTTTTTATTTGGTGAGTTTTTTTCAGGTATTTGAAACAACCAACATCTTCAAACACCTGATGTGCAACCAAAAAGAGTGTTAGAGAAATATAATTACATATTATAAAAACTAAATACTTTAGACATTGTAAACCTAAAATCAAAAGAGATCACTACTGAAAGGCACTACGCCCAAAACTAAAACAACACAAAGCCCAATATATGAAAAAGAAACTAATGTAAGAGACCACTGCCTGCATGAACATAAGTTTAAACGTGACTATGTTGATCTATCACATACTAATAGTTTTCATTGGACTCCAACTAATCACAAAATGAATAATATAAAATTAATTAAGGTGGATATCAATTTGAAGTTTGACCATTCAAAATTATATACATGGATTGAATTCAAAGCTAATAGAATGACCGGACCTGCTTTAATGCATCAAAACCATACATTTCAACTAAATTGCAGTGCGTTCAAGTGTAGATATAAATAAAACCATAAAAACCATCTCAAACGACTACCACTAAAAACCTCCACCTATATTACTTGAATTATTGGTGTAAATTAGTAGTAAAAAATCATAATGAAAATGTAAATTTGCTCCGCCGGCCCACATAGACATGCTGCAAATATTAGCACAAAATAAAACAAAATGTTCTATTATGAAAAAGAGAAATAAAATTTCGGGGTTAAAAGAAGGGTAAGCATAACAAAACGTGAGCAACTCCAATACTTATCCATTAAGAAAGGATGCATAGGATCTGAAGTTGGACATAAATCAAAAAAACATGTAATACATTATTTATGAGAAAACCACACTTCAAAAAATATGATCTACCTTTCTAAAAGATATATGATAAAAATAATAGGCACCAAATATTTAAGTATTCAAACTGAAAAGACACATATAAATATAGCCAATTGCCTTTTGAAATTTCATTCCAAATTACCAGTTGTTAGTAAACCTGTCGCGCCCCGACTTAATTTTTGTTAAACTCATCCCTTTAATTAGAGATAAACTCGCTTAAACAATGCTTTAATTTAAATCTCTAACGAAAAATAGCATACGATTTTTTTTTCAAAGGTATGTGTAGATGAAAAAATAACTGCCTTTACTTATAACTACTAAGTACTACATAACTTTACATAACCAAGATCCTTAGTTTAATAATTACACAAAAGAAATCCTGATATTCAAACCATACTATATATCCATCACTCTCCCGTTTTAAGGTTCTAACTTGGCAGTGGACTCCAAATTATAAGCATACCTGAAACAAAACATTACAGGAGTGTAAGCTATAAAGTCTTAGTGAATGACCACATACCAAACATATAACCAATTTGAATAACCATTTTTATTTTGTTCTAATGCTATAACCCAACAGGACAGTCCAATTAACCCACCACGGTTATTAGGGACCACCACATCCCTTTATTAGGCCCGAGTACACAAACATTTAAGTTCGATTAACTGGACCACCACATCCCGTAGGACCCACCACAGTCCTTAACATTAGATAAAGGAATCACTAGTCCATATCATTATATAACATCTCTTAACATTTTTAATAATATGCATATGTTTCATAAATACAACATCACTCCCATAAACATTTTAACACATGTGTTTAACTACACATTTCCAAATGAAATTATAAGCATTTATATTTCATAAGGAAGGTCACTCACCTTGGATTTAGTGATAAGATTAATACCAACTACATCCTTGGTATGGTAGTATTAGCTTTTTCCCCACCTAACAAGTCAATGTCGTTAGTATTTGAATACACCGATTAACATCAAACCCAGTAATACGTCACATCATTTGGTCAATAAGAAATAACTAAGGAGGAATTAAATATGACACTTCACATTTCTATAACACCCAATTAATTAGGGTTCTAACACAATTTACAGAATTTAATTATGAATTTTCTAGACAAAGTTATGCCCATTTTATTACAGCCTTTTGCAAATCATTTCTCAAGAAAAACAACAACACAACTTCAACTTCATGAAATTCTCATAATTTTTGTACAACATAAATTTCCACGATATTCCACCCAATATTAGTAAACACATTAAATAATACAAATTTAATGTTTCATAATTTTTAGGGCTCATTTTCTATGTCGAGCAAAACGTCAAACACCTAGTAGGCATTCTTGCTCCTTTAGGGAAGATTTTAAACCAAAACTTCAAACTATCACCAAAGGTTCATTACTTGGTATTTTTATATAATTTTCGTATATGTTATACATGTATGAGTATATTTTTATCTCCAACTTGAATCACTCAATTCCAATAAGTATTTCATGATTTATACCATTTTTAACATAACTAGGTCAAAATACAATATTAAGGCATAACTTAACATTTTTAAGCATACATAACCTTGACCTTGAGTATAATTCATGGAAACATATAATAAACATTTTTTAGTAGAAATATAAAGAATAATAATGATTTTTATAAATCACATTGCTTTACGAAAAGATGTTGTAAATTTAGGACTTTAAAGTATGCATTTACGATCCTAGCTCTAGTTTTAACTTGTGTTCTTAACCCATCCTTGTTCCAAAACAATTTAGAAATATGGGTATCATTAAAATATATATCCAAATTAAAAATAAAAACATGATAAGTATATAACTCATCCATGTGACCAAATTTAATAAATATGTAATTACCTTACGAGGATTCCTTGATTTATGAAAAATTTCCAAAGATTTATTCCTTAACTTTCTTCTCTTTCTCTCTCTTTTGGCAAAACTCTTGTTCATAGCTGAATTTGCTGAACAAAGGAGTTGTTTTATACTGTTTAAGTCGGCCAGACCATCACCCACCCCTTAACCAATCAAAAAATAGCACATGGTGTGCTAATAAGTCGATTGTCACTTAAGGGATGGACATATTTTCCCTTGTTTCGTACTTTCAGTATAACTTCTTGTACGAGCCTCCGTTTAACCCACAGTTTGTTGTGTTATAATATAATTCATATATCTAAAACTTTCATAATTTATGTTTTCCCAAAATCATAAACTAATACGCCTAATTTGGGCATCGAGTAGGAAAGTAGCATTTTACCGAAAATCTCAAAACTTTCACATTTGGCGACCAAACATTGCCACTTTCGTATCAACACCCTTATTTACTTTTATAAACATAATCATGTATTAAAACATAATTTATTATGTATTTAACCACATAACTAATCATATGTTCTAAACATGGTATCCCCGATCATAAGCTCAATTAGCACCTAATGTAAACAACACATATATCACATGAGCATGCATCCCCTAAACATGATAATTAACAAGTTTAACACACATAACAAATTTATAACTTATAACTCCTAAGTTATAATTAATCATGTAATTAAACTTCCTAATCATGTTTTAGGGCCTTACAATTCTACCGCTCTTATAAAAATTTCGTCCTCAAAATTTAACGCATAAGAAACTTACCAAATAGATGAGGATATTGCTTCTTCATGTTATCCTCCCCTTCCCAAGTGCCATACTCCACATTTCGATTTCTCCACATCACTTTAACTAATGAAATGGTTTTACTACGTAACACTTGCTCCTTTTAATCTACAATAGAAATTGGTTCCTCCATATAGGTTAAGTCATCTTGAAGCTCTATCGGTTGTGAGATAAACATGTGTGAAGGATCGGAAACATACTTACGTAACATGGATATATGAAAAACATCGTGTATCCGAGACAATTCTGGTGGTAATGCCAACTTATAAGCTACAGTTGCAACCCTTTTTACTATCTCATAAGGGCCAATGTACCTGGGACTTAACTTTCCCTTCTTCCCAAATCTCATAACCCCTCTCCAAGGAGAAACACGTAGGAATACTCGATCACCTTTCTCAAATTTCACTTATTTCCTTCGGTTGTCTTCATAACTTTTCTGTCTACTTTGCGCCACCTTTAAGTGATTATGGATAAGATAGATCTTTTCAGTAGTCTGTTGTACAATTTCTGGCCCAAGTAGTTTTCGTTCTCCTACTTCAGTCCAACACACTGGAGTTCTGCATTTTCTCCCATACGAAGCTTCATAAGGAGCCATATCAATACTCGAATGATAGCTATTATTATAAGCAAACTCTATTAGTGAAAAATGTTCATCCCAACGGCCCTTGAACTCCAATAAACAAATTCGTAACATATCTTCGAGTGTCTGGATCGTTCTTTATGACTGCCCATCAGTCTGAGGGTGAAAAACTGTACTAAATTTCAATTTAGTCCCCAAAGCTTGTTGTAAACTAGGCCAAAAGTGAGAAGTGAACTTAGGATCTTTAGCAGAAATAATAGAAACTAGTGCACCATGCAATCTAATAATCTCATCCACATATATTTTTGCATATCTATCCATGGAGTAAGTAGCTTTAATAGGAAGAAAATGTGCAGACTTAGTCAACCTATCAACGACTACCCAAATATAATCAAACCCTCGGGATGATTTTTGTAAACCTACAACAAAATCTGTAGTAACATGTTCCCATTTCCACTCAGGAATATGCAATGGTTGTAGTAAACCACTTGGCTTTTGATGCTCTGCCTTCACCTGTTGGCAAACTAAACATCTAGAAACAAAATCTACAATGTCGTGTTTCATTCCCGACCACCAATAACATTGTTTCAAATCTCTATACAGTTCGTGCTCCATGGATGCATAGCATATAAAGAACAGTGCGCTTCCTCTAAAATCGTTCTTCTTAAATCAGGCACATTAGGTACAGACAACGGTTACCGTACATAACAATGTCATCATCCCTAATAGAAAATTCATTTGCTTTACCCTTTTTCATATTATCTCTAACTTTCTCCAATTCTGCATCTCTTGCATGTGCTTGTTTAATCCATTCAATCAACGTGGGTCTAACATTTAAATGTGCTACTATTCCGTAAGACTCATTCAAAGTTAATTCCACCCCCATTAAAGCTAACTCTCTCAGCAGATCAACTCGAATACAATGAATACAAGATACTATGCCTCGATATTTTCATCTCAAAGCATCGACAACAACATTAGCTTTACCCGGATGGTGACGTATCGTGCAATCATAATCTTTTATAAGTTCCATCCACCTTCTTTGCCTCAAGTTCAAGTCTTTTTGAGTAAACAAGTATTTTAAGCTTTGATGGTTAGTAAAAATTTCACAACTAACACCATATAAGTAATGTCTCCAGTTCTTTAATGCAAAAACTACCGCAACTAACTCGAGATCATGAGTAGGGTATTTACGTTCATGTATCTTCAACCGTCGAGAAGCAAAAGCAATTACCTTTCCATGCTACATTAATACACATCCAAGTCCTTGATACGAAGCATCACTATAAATAACTAAACCTTCTATACCTGTTGGGATAGTCAATACTGGAGCTGATGTCAACTTACCCTTTAAATTTTCAAAGGTCTTATCACAATCATTACTCCACACAAACTTGGTCTCCTTTCTGGTAAGTTTAGTCAATGGCAATGCAATAGAAGATAACCCCGGTATAAACCTCCTGTAATAGCCCGCCAATCCCAAAAAGCTACGCACCTCTGTCACAGTAGTTGGTCTTTCCCAATTCATTACTGCTTCAACCTTCTTGGGATCAACACAAATATCATCAGCAAAAATAACATGCCCCAAAAATACTACCCTGTCTAGCCAAAATTCACATTTAGAAAATTTAGCATACAACTGCTTCTCTCATAAGGTCTGTAAAATAATACGCAGGTGGTGTTCGTGCTCATCCCTACTACGAGAATATATCAAAATATCATCAATGAAGACAATGACAAAAGAATCCACGTATGGGTGAAATATACGGTTCATTAAATCCATGAATACAGCTGGTGCATTTGTCAACCCAAATGGCATGACAAGGAATTCATAATGTCCATACCTAGAACGAAAAGAAGTTTTAGAAATATCACAGTCTCTTACTTTCAATTGATGATATCCGGATCTGAGATCGATCTTGGAAAACACATTAGCTCCTTGTAACTGATGAAACAAGTCATCAATTCGGGGGAGTGGGTATTTGTTACGGATAGTCACCTTATTCAATTGGCGATAATCGATGCACAACCTCATGGTTCCATCTTTCTTCTTCACAAACAATACTGGGGCTCCCCACGGTGATACACTAGGCCTTATAAAACCATGATCTAACAAATCTTGCAACTGTATCTTTACCTCTTTTAATTCTGCAGGTGCCATATGATATGGTACAATAGATATTAGTGCAGTTACTGGTACCAACTCAATCAAAAATTCCACCTCACGGTCTGATGCTAACCCTGGGAGTTCTTCTGGGAAAACATCTGCAAACTCATTAACTACTAGTATATCTGATAGTTTTCTAGCCTCTTGTCATGCGTCCACCACATGAGCAAGATAACCCTCACATCCTTTCCTTAGCACTTCATAACATTTTGTAGCAGAGATCAAACATGTTGGAGTGACATTTCGTTCCCCAATAAATTTAAATTCAGGTTCACCCGGTAATCGAAACACTACCTACTTTTTAAAGCAATCCAAACATACATGATATGAGGCTAACCAATCCATACCCAGTATCACATCAAAGTCACGCATATCGAGAGGTAATAAGTCAACTAGTAACTCTTTTTCACCCACTCGTACCACACACTCCCTATATACCCTCTTAATAAAAACCAACCCCCCCACTGGAGTAACAATAGCTAAACCATAATCTAATGATGATAATGGTTTATTAAGATGCAATAGATAAATCAAAGACACAAAAGAATGTGTAGAACCAGGATCTATCAACACATAAGCATCTTTATCACCAATAGTAAGTGTACCTGTCACTACGTTAGGCATAGCTTGTGCATCTTGTTGCGTCAGTGCAAACACTCTGCCTTGGTCTTGGTTTTAAGACACGCCTCCTCTATCTCCCCTGTGTACTTTCGGTGTAGAAATTCTATCTCCTACTGTCACACTCCCAACTGAAGTTCTAGCTCCCATCGCTGGACAATTCTTTCGTAAGTGCCCCGGTTGATGACAATGGAAACATAAAGGTGTCGTCTCAGCTATTGTACACTCCCGAGACATGGGCCCTTGACCACCACATCTATAACAAATGTGTCCGTCGATCCCATCACAGATGCATTTTCTAACCGATTCATCCCAGTCTTTCCACCCCGAGCTTGAAATCTTCCACGTGCATTTCTATTATTTTTAAATTCTTGGCCCTTAGGCACTCCTCGTGCTACACTTTGAGTTGAGGTTCCCGCCTCCCATACATATGATCTTATAATATCATGTCTAGATTTCTTCGAGTGTTCAACTTGCATTTCATTTATTGACTTTTCTGACACCATGGCCCTATCCACCAAGTCCACATAATCCGCTATCTTCATATTAGCAACAATGATTTTTATATCTACACTCAGTCCGGTTTGAAACCGATCACATTTACTTTCTTTCGTCCTCACCAAGTCAGGTGCAAAACTAGATAAGGATATAAATAAAGCTTCATACTCTGCCACTGTTCGATTCCCCTGTTTCAACGTGATAATTTCTTCCTCTTTCTCTTTCCTATAAAGCCTTGGAAAATATTTTTCAAAGAACACCTTTACAAACCTTTCCCATGTAATTTGTGGAGGATTTATTGGCACCACTCCCCCCATTATAGTAAGTAATCTTTCTGTTGTATCCCACCATAACTTTGCATCATCCTCTAACCTAAAGGTTGCTAACAAAACCTTTTGTTCATCTTGTACTTCCATCACCTTGAATATTGTTTCCATCTTTCTAATCCACCCCTCTGCCACTAACGGATCAGTAGTCCCAGTAAATGCTGGCGGATTTAACTTCATGAACCTCTCATGCAATTTGTCCTTATCCCCACCATGTTCTCCACCTCTTTCTTGTTCCATAAGTTGTGCCACAGCACGTAATATTCTTCCCACATCATCAATAGGTTGTTGCTGCACCTCTGGTTCCTCCACTTGAACATGTTTATGTCCTTGCTGACTATTAGGAACATAAGATTCCTCACCCTCTGCTCCATCATGTGGATCGCGTGGATCCATCACTAACTTCAATATAATTAACTTAAACAAAATACAATAGTAGCAGTTTAATATTAACATTGTTAGTCAAAATCCAAACACATAGAAAACTCACGTTCTAGTGTCCACTGCCAATCTAGACCTTCACATCCTGTCCAGAACCGAATAACCACGCTCAGATACCAAGTTGTCACGCACCGACTTAATTTTGTTAAACTCATCCTTTTAATTAGAGATAAACTCTCTTAAACAATGCTTTAATTTAAATCTCAAAGGAAAAATAGCATAAGAATTTTTTTTCCAAAGGTATGTGTAGATGAAAACATAACTGCCTTTACTTATAACTAATAAGTACTACATAACTTTACATAATCAAGATCCTTAGTTTAATAATTACACAAAACAAATCCTGATATTCAAACCATACTAAATATCCGTCACTCCCCCGTTTTAAGGTTCTAACTTGGCAGTGGACTCCAAATTATAAGCATACCTGAAACAAAACATTACAGGAGTGTAAGCTATAAAGTCTTAGTGAATGACCACATACCACACATATAACCAATTTGAATAACCATTTTTATTTTGTTCTAATGCTATAACCCAACAAGAATTGTGAAACGCTCGCAAGCCTGGACCCGCGATAGTCCAATTAAACCCACCACGGTTATTAGGGACCACCACATCCCTTTATTAGGCCCGAGTACACAAACATTTAAGTTGGATTAATAGGACCACCACATCCCGTAGGACCCACCACAGTCCTTAACATTAGATAAAGGACTCACTAGTCCATATCATTATATAACATCTCTTAACACTTTTAATCATATGCATATGTTTCATAAATACAACATCACTCCCATAAACATTTTAACACATGTGTTTAACTACACATTTCCATATGAAATTATAAGCATTTATATTTCATAAGGAATGTCACTCACCTTGGATTTAGTGCTAAGATTAATACCAATTGCTTCTTTGGTATGGTAGTATTAGCTGCTTCCCCACCTAACAGGTCAATGTCGTTAGTATTTCAGTACACCGATTAACATCAAACCCAGTAATACATCACATCATTTGGTCAATCAAAAATAACTAAGGAGGAATTAAATATGACACTTAGCATTTATATAACACCCAATTAATTAGGGTTATAACACAATTTACAGAATTTAATTTAGAATTTTCTAGACAAAGTTATACCCATTTTATTACAGCCTTTTCCAAATCATTTCTCAAGAAAAACAACAACACAACTTCAACTTCATGAAATTCTCATAATTTTTGTACAACATAACTTTCCATGATATTCCAACCAATATCAGTAAACACATTGAGTAATACAAATTTAATGTTTCATAATTTTTAGGGCTCATTTTCTATGTCAAGCAAAACGTCAAACACCTAGTATGCATTCTTGCTCCTTTAGGGCAGATTTTAAACCAAGACTTCAAACTATCACCAAGGGTTCATTCCTTGGTATTTTTCTATAAGTTTCGGATATGTTATACATGTATGAGTATATTTTGATCTCCAACTTGAATCACTCAATTCCAATAAGTATTCCATGATATATACCATTTTTAGCATAACTAGGTCAAAATACAACATTAAGGCATAACTTAACATTTTTAAGCCTACATAACCTTGACCTTGATTATAATTCATGGAAACATATAATAAACATGTTTTAGCAGAAATACACATCATAATCATGAATTTTCCAAATCACATTGCTTTACGAAAAGATGGTGTAAATTTAGGACTTTAAAGTATGCATTTACGATCCTAGCTCCAGTTTTAACTTGTGTTCTTAACCCATCCTTGATCCAACAAAATTCAGAAATATGGGTATCATTAAAATATATATCCAAATGAAAAATACAAAAATGATAAGTATAGAACTCATCCATGTGACCAACTTTAATAAAGATGTAATTACCTTACGAGGATTCCTTGATTTATGAAAAATTTCCAAAGATTTATTCCTTAACTTTCTTCTCTTTCTCTCTCTTTAGGCAAAACTCTTGTTCATGGCTGAATTTTCTGAACAAAGGAGTTGTTTTATACAGTTTAAGTCGGTCAAACCATCACCCACCGCTTAACCAATCAAAAAATAGCACATGGTGTGCTAATAAGACAATTGTCACTTAAGGGATGGACATATTTGCCCTTGTTTCGTACTTTCGGTATTACTTCTTGTACGAGCCTCCGTTTAACCCACCGTTTGTTGTGTTATAATATTAATTCATATATCTAAAACTTTAATAATTTATGTTTTCCCAAAATCATAAACTAATGCGCCTAATTTGGGCATCGAACAGGAAAGTAGCAATTTACTGAAAATCTCAAAACTTTCACATTTGGTGACCAAACATTGCCAATTTCGTATCAACGCCCTTATTTACTTTTATAAACATAATCAAATATTAAAAACATAATTTATTATGCATTTAATTACATAACTAATAATATGTTCTAAACATGGTATCCCCGATCATAAGCTCAATTAGCACCTAATGTAAACAACACATATATCACAAGAGCATGCATCCCCTAAACATGATAATTAACATGTTTAACACACATAACCAATTTATAACTTATAACTCCTAAGTTATAATTAATCATGTAATTAACCTTCCTAATCATGTTTTAGGGCCTTACAAAACCCATCAAGCTCAAGGTATAAACTAAAGTTCTTTATAATCCTTTGTTTCAATCACCACTCAAAAGTAATCCATCACATATATTTCAATTAGTAGATTGGAATTGTATGAATAGACATTCCATTCAAACCATAATTTACAGGTATATATATTTAGAGAACATAAAACAAGACAATGCATCCTTAACTAAATAGAGAAACTAAAAGTGAAAAGAAATTAAAGAAAAGAAAAAGTACCATTAAATTTCTATTCCAAGAGCATGCATTAATTCATGTATGATTGGAATTCTTTAATATTACTATAGCCGAATAAATATTATTATTTAAAGCAAATGCAAAAATACATACCAATTCTTAAATCCAAGAACACCAAAGATCAGATAAGGACGTCCCAATGCATATGGAATATAACAAACTTACAATATTACGAATTTAAAGAAAATTCAAAAAATACAAAGAAAATATAGCAATCATGTGAACTGAAGAAATGGTCATCATTATCTACACAACTCCGCACGTTAGTGGGATCCTCACACTGGAGTTTTGATGAAAAATAAAAAATTCACTCAATTCTCCACATATATGGAAATATGGGAAATGAAAATGGACATTTCATCCAAAAATACAACATATGTAAAGAAAGCAAGGGCACAAAGAACTAAAAATGAGCACTAACCATTTGCCCTGCTTGATGACTACGATTACCGAACATTGGTATTTTGTTTCCAGCACTAACGATTTGATCTATGTTGATACAAAAATGAAATAAAAATCAACAATAACAATAATTAAAAAGGAATGAAAAAGGTTATTCAATAAATAGATCAATACAATTCACACCAGTATATTCATCCCTAATAGAATCTCAAATAGACCCTCATTCACCATCCATTATCAAAATCTCAAGACCAACTCAGTTGGTCATGCTTTCCTAATTAAACCTTAATCATTGATTTGAGGACTATATATAAGAATTTACATGGAGCCGACCTCAAACCTAATAGCATTGAAGAAAATGGGTGAATGATTAGATATGGTTCTGCTCTAATTTAGATGACATAACACTGTTACGTGAAAGAATACACACTATCAAGAAAAAATATAAGATGAAGCATTTAATAAAACATTTGTTGTGCAAGAAGTAACATAATTTCAACCTAGATAACAAATTTAGAACATATTAAAAAAAATACATTAAGCATCAAAGAATCAGATAAATCAAATCAAATAATTTGTTTAAACCCCAAAATTATATAAGAAGCAAAACTATTAAAAATAACTGAATCAAATGATACCCCCCAAACCATAACATAACAGAATCTTGGTGAGCATTTAGAAACAAAATAAGATACCCTTAAAACAAAATCTTGGTGTTAAATCTACAAAATAAATCTGTAAAATTGTAGTAGAACAACATAAATTAGCTTCAAACCCATATATTAATTAGTAAACTTGCACAAATCCAAATCAAACAAATATTTTAAACCCCAAAACTATATAAGAAGCAAAACTAATAGAAGTAACTAAATCAAATAATACTCCCCAAATCATAACATAATGGAATCTTGGTGAGCATTTAGAAACAAAATCAGATACCCCCAAAACAAATTTTTCGTGTTCAACCTGTAAAATAGTAGTACAACAACATACATTAGCTTCAAAATTGTATATTAATTCATAAAACTGTACAAATAGAAAACTGAATCTATAGAGAAAAATAAAGATGACAAAAAAATCACCTAAGAGAGGCCACCTCAGAAGCCGAAGAGAGAAAGCGAGAGTAAATGTGGGTCGGTGGGTTATGTCCGACATGAGAGGGTGAGAGGTTGAAAAGTGAGACCAAAATAGGTAGAATAACATTTTATCCTTCTTTTTGAATTTTGAAGAAAGGTGGAAATAAATTAGTGTTTGTCAAAAATGGTAAGAGGGTTATTTTAATCTCGGTCATTGGATCGTTGCCTTGTTGGATTAATCCTAGCCTCTAAATAGCTTATCAACTTATGGAATAGTGTCAAGCATTCTACTCCTTATATATATATATATATATATATATATATATATATATAGATAGATAGATAGATAGATAGATAGATAGATAGATAGATAGATAGATAGATAGATAGATATGTGTGATTTGTTCTACTCAGGTGTGGCAGTACAAGATATAGATGGTGTGTATCTAAAGTAACTTAAGTAGGAGAAGCTTAATTCATGGCAAACATACTATTTGACATTTATTGGTTAATGTTTCATCGTAGTGTATCATATGGGTAGTATGAGTGAGCTAAGCATATTAGTGAGTAATAAATTCCTTCGTACTAGTTAGGATGCCTAGCATAACTAGGTGGGTAAAATAGGAGACGTTAGTTATGCACTGTTGTTGAGAGCTGAGGAAGTCGAGGGAGTGTGCATGAAACTAATGTGTGTATTTAATAACTCCTCATACTTCATTTTAAATACTAGATAAATATTTTTCAAAGATTTTGGGCTCTGACCCATATCAAATCTATTTTCAAAAACTTTTAGGTGTCTAGCCACAGGGACATAAGATATGATAATTTATTCTAGGAATTCATAGCTGCATCACTCATGGAAGCATAGAGGACTTGAGTAAATGCGTCATTTATTTTATTCCTAGTTTAGGATTCTTTTTTCAATTATTTCAGTTGGGCATGTTGCTCGTTCAGTTTAGACATTTATTCAAATTTATTTATTTCATTATCAGACTTCGTATTTTGATTCATTTGGTTTTAGTTAGGCTTATGATTTGGATGTTGGATTTGGAGCCAATAGCTTATTCAACATTTATTACTTATCTATATGATACTGCGATGTTTCATACTCCTATTATTATATGGATGGTTTATATTATTTTATTTTCACATGTTACTTTATTATTAGTGAAAGTTAAATTTGTCACCGACTGAATTTAACATAAGTGGTTAATAACTTAGAAAGTTTCAGCAATGATGCTAAGAATGAACCAAATAAGGTTTATGTTTATTTCGATAAAGGACTGATCACTCGTGATTAAAATATGCGGGCTATCACTGAGAGTTACTCTACCAAGACATAAAATGTATACAAATATAATTGTTGTCATCTCTCTTGATTATGTTGGGTTTCATAAAGTATTTATATTTGTAGAAACAACATTGTAGGACCTCGTAAGTCTCTCATTAGGTTCCTAGAACCTCCCCAATTCACTACAAAACTTTGGTCGTAGTTTGAGTATCGATCTAGAGGCCATCAGGCGCTCTCGGCCCCCATTTAGCTCTGGTAAAATCTATCTGCATAGCAAAAGCTCAATGAATATTCAAAGGGCACTGAATCCCCTTTCCAACTATTCAACCCCTGCGCAAATTGGCATAATGGTCCTTACGAACGAATCATTTTACAACGAAAAAATGATTTGGTGGCCACTGGGCACTTTCGGGCCCCGATACAACCCCAATCAACTTCATTGCCGAAGAGAAAGCTCAATGAATTTTCGAAGCGTACTGTGGGTAGAGTGAGCAACTTGATCAAAGCATTTCTGTGAAGCTGAGAAGACATGAAAATCGCCCACAAAGTGATGTTAGCTTGAGTTTTATTTAGTTGATCGAGGATCTTGCTCTCCTCGAGGGTCATATTTCGCATAGGAAGGTTTTCAAGGCCCTTCTATTTGTCATTGGCTGGTAGTGAGTTTGGGATCTGGTAATGCATCCCTGATCTAGTTATGTGATTAACTAAAGAAGGGAAAAACATAACTCCTATTTCCTCGTCGATCTCAGGGGTTTTTTCCACCTTGTTTATTTCTCCGAGGAGTTCTTGAAATGATATCATTCCATACTTGTCGGCTACCGGGCCAATTTTCTCGAAAACTTGTTCTTCATTCGAATCTCCGAATTCTCACCCCATCTGGTGGCAACAATTATGTCTTTCCATGCAAAGTCAATGGATTCCACAAATTTAACGGCTTCTTCATACAGGTCATCCCATTCTGTGGGAATGTGTAAGGGTGAAGGGATCGGGCACCCTTGTAGCTTTAGAGCATTAAGTAACTCGGTCATACTGCAAATGTTATTGATCTGTTTGAATAATTCTGCCAAAATCTGGACAATATCATCCAGGTTGACTTCATTGGTTGGTACTACCTAACTATCTAAATCTCGGGCCCATTTATGTGCTTCCAAGAATAGTCTGGCAATCAAGGATCATTTGTGAGGGAAATTTCAACCCGAACTCTAGGAGTTGGTTTAACACTTTTGATAATTCCATGCTTCCATTTTCGGAACGGGTATGGACAGCGATGCATGATCTGGTAAGTAGTGACAGTGTCTGATCAGCGAGGTTAGAGGGGTGTAGGAGGAAATATGGGAAAACTTATAGAGGTTTAGGAAAGTATATGGGTGTGATTTGAGTTGAGTGATCGAATTCTAGGTTCTCTTCTAGAAAGATGGCATTGGCATGATTTGGAAGTGGGTTATGAGTAGTGTTTGGCTTAAGATTGGCTGGTGGGGTGATGATACCCTGATTAATTAGACCTTGGATTATGTTTCGGAGGTGAAAGCATTGGTCGGTGGTATGACCAACAATTTAGTGAAAGGCGTAATGAACATCTGCCTTGAAGTTTCTTGGGAGTGGATTTGGCAATGGACGGGGATCGGTTTGATATGGTTTCTACTTAACAAGGCTTGATAAACTTTGGAGAGAGGAGCATGGATCTCGTTGTATTCCTTTTCGACTTGGACAGGGAGGATTTCTGTTGCCCATGAGGTGGTTGGTTGAGAGATGTTGTTGATGGTTGACACTGTAGCACTAGGAGGCTTATCATATTTTCTACGTGTGAATTGTCTGTACACCTTCTGTGGTTCAACTTCAGTCTTGGCAAGGCCTTCCTCGATTTTTACTCTTGCTTCTCTGAGAGCTCAAAAGTGGGGATAGTATTGTCCTCCTATGGTTGTTCGAACATCGGGTAAGAAGTTCTTCTTCACTATGCTGACTTGTTCTTCCTAGGATGGATGATTGGTCATGGTTGCTACTTTTCCCTCCATCAAGCTATGAAGTTACTGACTGATTCTCCAGGGTTCTGTTTGAGCAACTCTAAATTACAGCGGGTGACCTCAAGATCTTCATTGTACTTGTACTGTGACATGAATTCTAGGGCTACATCCTCCCAACAACGAATCCTGGACTCTTCGAGAGACAAAAACCATCGGAGGGCGTTATCCTTGAAAGTTTGTTAAAACAGTTGGGCCATCACTTCTTCAAAAGCCTCTAGTAGAGTCACGGAATGGTGATATCTTTAGAGATGAACAATCGAGGGTCCACTTCCTTCGAATTTCTTGATATTTGACATCTTGAAGTTCTCGGGTAATCTCGCTTTTGGATAAGGAGACATGTGGGTGTAGTCAATGTAATTTCTAGAGATTCTGACTTGGTCTAACTTCTTGGTGAGCATCTTGAGGTCCTCTTTGACTTTGTTCATCTCTTCTTCCTTCGGATCAATGATCATAGGTAAGTTAGCCCCAGGCTGGGCAAGGTTCGACATAGAAAGCTGGGCAAGTACTGACCTATTAGCAAGAGGGGCACGTGGACCGTGCAAATATTCTTTAGGAACTCAAATAGGGTCGGGTGGACCCATGGCACGAGGGAATAGGGCCTCGATCTCTTAAGGGATGGGAACCTTGTTCCGTTTCATCTCTCGGACCTCGGTTTGGAGGTTGTCAATCTTGGACACAAGCTAAGCTAGAACTGTCGTCAGATCCAGCTGCACAACGGGTACTTGATCTATGTTCTCCATGGAAGACGAATGGATTCCGAACTCAAAAGGAGAAATAGGGGAACAGACGGAACTCCGAGGTGACTTAACTGAAGACCGAAGAAAATAAAGAGCTAGGTCAAGGGTTTGCGATCGACCTGAGAAGGCGTAAAAAAGGATTTATTTTGAGGAAAAGGGATGAGATTTTTTTTGACATTTTTTTTTTGATATTGAAAGACAAAATATTTTTGGATTTTTGATAAAGAGAGGACAAATGTCTTTGAATTTTTGATAAGGAAAGGAAAAATGTTTTTGGATTTAGGATAAAGAAAAAGGAGAATTTTCCTTTAGAGACGGTCCCAGCACGATTATTATAATTATTATGTTTTCACTTATATTAATTCTCCTAAATGCAAAATGAAATGCCGAACGGGACCCGAGCGTGGAAAAATTGGGTTTGTAATATATGCCAAGCTAAGGCTGGACTTGTGACCAGGCTCACGGAAAGGGTCCCGCTTTAAAAATGCTGGGAAATTCGGGTGGCAAGTCGACCCGGAATTTCTGTAGAGTTTCGGGAAAAAATCGACAATCTAACATGTGTGTCCTAGGCTTGACACCTACATGCGGGTATGCAGTTGGTTGGGTGAATCGTAAAGGGTTCCCCACTTTGGCATGACTTCCACAATATACGTCTTGCTCTTACGAGCAATCGGTACTTGTGGGCAAGCCATTTGATATACCTGAGTGTACGTGAATTGCCTCACTATATACCTCGTGGGGACAGTATGTGTGAGAGAGAATTTGATATACTCGATGTATGTGAATGAGTTCCCTGCGATATACCTCCCATCATGACTTCGGTCAAGCGGTATGATGCGTGGGAACCGTTCAATATACGTCGAAGGTACTTGGCCAATGGAAGGTGAGAGTCATATCGCTTAGGCTAACTGCGCCCTACCAGACCAGCGCCCATTACGAAGTGAGCCTCGAGTTACTGGGTAAAATTTGATCAATCACATTGCTCTTTGGTGATGTTGTGTGAATCTTGCATGATTCTCTTGTTAGTATCTTATGAGAATGTCTCTTCCGATTATGCCAAACAGGGAGCAAAGTGAAAATACCAATGGTACACCTAGTATGGATGGGTGATGCGTGCAACATTTGGATATATGTGACCCTAGGTGCACATGGTGCGAAGTGTAAATGGAGAATTTTCTACAAGTGTGTGAATAGAAGCATAAGTATGGGGGATACATGAGTAATAAAGGGGGAACATGAAAATAGTGGGAAAATATAAACAACATAACATCCACGTAGATAGAGTTTATCACTCAAGAAAGATTCCCTAGCAGAGTTGCCACTATGGCCATCCCCCCCGGATACGATCTTTGCGGTAGGCAAGCGCGCAATGGTGGGTTCTTAGGTCCCGTGTGTCCCTTTCGGGAGAGCTTCGACCGGCGTCATTTGGCTGAGGTGTAAAAATGTAGACAGTTTAGAGTTGCCAATCTATTTTACTCAAAATAGACAAATGAAAGGGAGCCATCCCGAAGGACAGAATCCAAAGACATACTGATGCATACGAAACCAAAATGATTCGAAAAGGGTCCGAAGGCTATGTAACGAAATGGGAAGGTGTTAGGCACCAATTCCGCCCTTTCGGTCTCTCATGGATTTTTGTTATTTTCCTTTATTTTCCCCGTGATATGTGTGCATGTGTATATATAATGGAGATAGGAATCATCGACTTGTACCTTGGAAGAGGTAAATCGATTCATCCGTAGGAAGGTATAAAAATATTAGAAAATAGAATTTATGCAATTATCCTTACGTTGACCGTTATGATGGAACGATAACGCATGTGGAATAATACCCCATTAAGAACAAATACATGTATATATATTGAAAACGCCCCGAAGGCCCCAAATTTTAAACTTCTTTTACTTTAAAATCAATTTTTTTATATACCAAATCTCCCCCTTTGGCTATTCCAGGACAAAAATCAAATAAAAATCCTATAGGGTCGTCAAGCTCTACTAGACTAAAAAAAAGTCCCACCCAAAATAAAAATACAATGCTTGACTCAAACAACCCAAGGATCACAATCTTTGCCGGTGAAAGTTTCCACTTATAATATAATTCCTACACACTTAAGTAAACACATTACACGCATAGGGAATATCAAATCAAAATGTTTAATGCAAGTAAAGTAAGTACTCCCCCTAAATTAATTCTCTCGCTTTATCAATTATGATCAACTTAGAAAGACGTCTCCCCCTAAGATAAATCTCCCTTAACTAAAATACGATAATAATAGGATTAGATACCATTTCTCCCGCTATCATTCTCCCCCTTTTTTGTTCAGGAATAGACACCCAAATAAAGCATATACACCCAAATAACTTAACTAAAATAAGCAAGGGATAAATAGAATGGTATAACAAGCTAAAACATGTAATTGTACATAAAGTGATGAGAACGTTAAAGCACATGGGCAACAAAATCATAACTAATCCAACAAATAAGAATGGATACCAAATAAGATGCAAGAAATAGATACCAATATGATACATAAGTATTAAGCATGTGATATCAACAAAGAATGCAATAAGATGGATACCAATTATGAATTAAAGCATATATGGACTGGAAAGCAAGGCAAAGACTAAACAAAAATATCAAATATATGTATACATAATAAATATCTAATAGACTCAAGTACCCATATATAGATATAAACACACAAATGACACACAATAAGATAAGCTTTTCACACTCGTATGGAAAAAATATGTCATTTGGAAACGAAAATGTTGGGGTGTGAACTAACAACAATTAAATTTAGACCCAATCACTTAAAACATGTTCACGTAGTTCTCAATTGATTGCAAACTTCATCACATTTGAATATAACCTCATGTGACAATATAGATTGAACTCAATGAACAAACATACACAATGCATGCAAGCCTGGCATGTTGATGATTCTACAAACCAATAGAGTCATGACATTGAAAGTGTAACTGCAATAAACGGACATTGTGCAAAACTTTGATATAGCATCCAATCTCCCTCAATAAGCATATATAATTTTTGAATGAATATATCAATCAAACATAGGCCTTGGAAATTATTTATCATTTTAATGCCATATTTTCTTTTAGGCTTTGGACCACATATTTCATTTAGGTCCAAACAAACGGTGGCTTACTATTTGCAATGGATAATAAATCCTTTCGGAGCCCTTCCCCGTGCACATTTATACATATTATTTTTATTTCTCACAAATCTCACGTGCAACGGATTTTGACATGCACTATTCCTCCTAGGTCACAAATATGTAGATGACTAGATTGATAGGAGAACACCTCACAACGCTCAAATATAACATGTGAAGTTAAATATCATATGAGCTCGTGCATGTGTGAAAAAAGGCATATAAAAATAGAATCCATTTAATCAACACAAAATCCAACTACTCCATGTAAGCATGTTAAATAACATAATAAGGATCGACAATCTAAACCAAAAGTTCTAGCCACATGGGAGCGTAAACACTACAAGAAAAATGATTTTTAGTGGCATAATTTTTTGCACCTAATTATAAAAAATTCGCCACCAAATCATTTGGTGGCAAAAAATATTTCGTCATGCTATTTCCACTAAAGGGGTGTCGCGGATTGTTTTCGTGGCAACTTATTAAAATCCCCACTAAAAAATGATTTTTTAGTGACAATATCACTTCGTCACCAAAACATCTCTTTCGGTGGCAAATTTTTTTTTACATCTAATAAGGATTAAATTGCCACTAATAGATGATATTTTGCCACCAAATGTCTATTTTTTGTAGCAAAATAAAAATCACCACCAAAATGAACCTTTCGTGGTAAAATGAATCGCCACAATTGATCTTAAATATGTATGGAACGATTTTTTAAATATTAAATTGCCACCCCTAGTTGATAGTTTGTTACCAAAAGGCTACTTTTTGTAGCAAACCAAAGAATCGCCACCCAAAGTGCTGTTTTGTGGCAAAAAGTCGCCACGTTTGATCTTAAATTTGTATGGAACAACTTTCTTAGCAATTTAAATTTGCCACTAAATGACATTTTTTATTGCAAAAAAATCTCCATAAATTGATGCAATACTTTTCACAATACATATACACGTCGCTTCGGTAACAACTTAATTTCGCCGCATGTTTTTATTACTTGTCATCCAATTCATATAATACTCAAAATAACTCATATACACAATTCTAATAAATTCATTGACATTTATATGGCTCATAAAGATAGCAATCTTTGAAAAATGAATCTGTCTCAAAAGTTCCTACACTAAATACTATTTCAAGCAAATTATTTACAAGAAATGTGCTACCATTCGAAATAAGTAAATAAAATAGGTATAATCTATCATTCTTCTTTATTATTACTCTCCTCTACAAAAGCTTCCACTGAATCTGCAAACAAACACAAAGAATTTGTTTAGAATTATCACTTTGAAAAACAACGACAATAATTTTTGGAAGATTAATCAAAGTACATTTATAAATTTCACTTGCAAGTTTTACAAAATAATAATAAAAATATGATAAATCACATTCATTAACATCAAATTCGTTTTCCAATTATACCTCACCCACCCATAAAAAAAAACTATATTTTTTCTTCTCTGTGTATTAGGATTATTATTAGCGGATAACAAGAGAAAGCAAAAATTTTGCATGTCAAATATAAAACAAGTTTGAGGTTATGTGCTTACCACAAAGAGTTATATTGTTGTGTTACTAGGTTACTTAATGCCTCGTGTTTTCCATTAAGCTCATCCATTCGTCCTTTCATTATCGGATTCTCCCTTCTTGCTTCATTAGCTTCTCTCCTTGCTTCATCTGCTTCCCTCCTTTCCTCGTCGGCGTCCTTCCTTGCCTCAGCAACCTGTCTATCTCTCTCAGTGTCTTTCTCCTTTTGCATAGTAGAAACTGCGGATGATGTGGGTTTAAGACCAACCCCACGACCACATACATATCCCGAGAGATGTCCTAGAATTTCTTGAAATGCATCAGCATCATTCATCACCACACCGTCTTCAAGTTCAGATTGTGAATTGAGTACTGCATGCACATCATCCTACTAATAACAATGAAGATATTATAATTATATCATACGATAAAGGTAAAAAATTTATTAACAAACTACTTTTGAAAAACTTCTTACATAGACATTGCCACCTGTTGTAGTCACCCAATTTCGCTTTTTTTTTTGCTCCAATGAGTCGTATGCCATACCTTACTCATGGATGCTGGAGTTCCGGTCTCTTTGTCATGCTGTACAGATTTTGATACAAAATAAAGTGCTAAAACATATTAATATGTTTGGTTTAGACAAAATATTTATAGAGATATTTACCATCTCAAACTCCACTTGACGAAATCCGTTGCTTCCACTGCAGTGGAGAATCGTCTGCTTCGATCGATTGTTCGAGTTTATGTCACTTCCTTTCTGCAGATATTCATGTTTAAATAAATTTAAAAATAGATAACTAGATGTAAACACCTAATTAAGTCAAAGAATCAGACCTAATCTAAGCATTGGATCTTAATTGGACTCTCCCCACTAACATTGGTTGGTCTAGTAAGCATGAGAAAAATCAGCACTTCGCATAAATAATAAGAAGAATTAAAAGTCGCATTTAACCTGAAAATATTCATTCGCAAGTGTTAAACAAAGATCATGCCAATTAGCCTCACTTAATTCTGGAGGATGATGCTGAAGAGCCCGTTCCAAAGAGCCATGTGGCTTGAAGTGTTCACGATGCATTTTTGAGCAAAAGTTACGAAATTGATTATTGAGTTGTGCTAATACTACAGAATTCATGTAATCATCATTTGGAAATTGAAACTTGCCCTATTCAAAAGAAATAAAAAATAATAACTCACAACTCTAAATGCGAATTGTGTTCCATATATGAGCATATGTAGCTTACCCGAACAAGTATCCACATATGATTTTTGTTCTCCTCTGGAACATCCTTCCAATACCTGAAATTGAATGGGGAATTTTCTGGAATAGCAATGGCTATCTCAGATTTTAAATTCGAAGAAGAAAACCCAACTAAACGACTCTTCGAGATTCGGATTTGGATGTTCTCCCCCCCTCTAGCTTCTTCTGAAAACCAATCCCTCGTGTTGGTCCCCTGCCTCACTTCCTGGAAGTAAACCTATTAAAAAAATAACATACGTAATCACAGTACAAAAAGAGCACACAGAAATATCTCTTTCATCCGCAATAACCCAATAAGGAAATCTATGACAAGAAATATAGAATAATATCAATGAGTAAAGCTAATAAGTTCACAATTATACCCTCGTTGGTATTAGCACCCGATGAAACAGTGTCTGTAAAATTGACAACATTTTGATGACTAGGGTGTGAACGAGGGTGATTGGACTCTCTCACAAATTGTTGCACTGGTGTTACTCTTCGACCTATAACATGCATGAAATGGATCAACATAATAATAATTAAATTTATACTTAGAAAAACATTGATATCCATACTTAACTAAAATTATTTATATGTTGTCAATTAATATGTTTCCAAATACGAAGATCGTACCCTAATAGTTGTTAACATCAAAAACCATATCGTTGGGAGAGTCGTTGATATTAGGATTAGTTGAACTAGAACGAAGACGCATGTAATCCCCCGTGAATCCTTGCCGCGTAAAAGATTTTGGGGAGCGTGCATGACTGGAGCCTAATACAATAAAAGAAAAGGTTACATTAGTTATGGAGATATTTATGCAATATCTATCGGTGCACACCCAATGTGTATGCGATGTATATTGATATCAAAAGGATGAAAACAAAATAAATTATATACGAAATTAAAAACAATCAATATAAGAAGAAAAGAAAGAATTAGGCACATATAGGTTTTCAACAAACAATTGAAAAACTATATCTGAGCATATATAGGATTTCAACAAACAACCTTATGCCCTGCCTTTAAATTTGAAAGGCCCCATGTGTAAGCTACAAGGTTTGACATGAGATCTGATCTGAAGACTATTTTGCGCTCTCGGGCCCCCTCTTCTGTGCATTTTCTTTATGAAATCTCGTAATTACATGCATGTCATCAGAATTCGTATGCAGTATGTAACAATTGTAATTATAACACATGGCATGGCATGGTTGCAAAATTCAAAATTGAGCCCAACAGAGCATAATTGTTAAAACTAATAAAAACTGAATGCATATGAGAAGCAAGATGTGGCTTTTGAGAACAAAAGAGTAATGAATCTAACTTAGTCATGTAATCATAGAATATTATTAGCACTACTAATGATAAGTTTTTCATAGGCATGAACACGCACTATTTTAGGCACAAGTGTTCTTGGTGCTGCCTTATAGTAATCAAAAGATACACACACGCTCAAACACTTTGGATTATTTGTCTGTTAATATTTTGATATATTCAATCTTGCTCGAACACTTTGGATTCTCTGCATTTCACAAACCAATAATTAACAATAGTATGATATTACATGTAGGTTGTACTAACAATAGTATGATATTACAAAAGAAATGGTGATTTGGCATCCATCCACCATAGAAGAGTTCACATTTAAATTTTCTTTCCAATGTTGTAGTTCACAGACCAATAATTAACACATTCTGGAGTTCAAACTGATCGTGGGATAGGTCATTACTGGATAGAAAATTTCCAATAGTAGTTGCAGTAAAAATCAGTAGCTTTAAGGAAATCTGGTATGATTGTCCTGATAAACTAATTTGGAGACCAAATTCTATAGGTGTTTTTCAAACAAAATCTGCTTGGGAGATTTGTAGGCCAAAATTCACCTCCTAAGCTAGTTCCTAGTGTATTTGGCATTCAGTTATCCATAAGAATAATCATAGAGTCCAACCTCAACCAAATATAATTTCATCCATAAGAATACGGAAACTCTATCCTAGTAATGACTGCACACAACTCAGTATAAAAAGAAATGTGAACTTCTTTAAGCTTCATGCAAAAAGCTCCTTTAAATATTTTGAATTGTTTGTATTTGATCAAGAATGTGGTGTTAGTCATTTTTCTTCATTTGGTCATTTGGTCAGGTGTTAGTCATGTGTAATGTATGGCAGATTCTTTCATTTTTCATTTAGTCATTTTTTTCATTAAGTGGTCACATTACACATTACACATTATGTATATTGTTGTTCTATTTGAATGATTAACACATTACATACATAAATGTGTACCACATTACACATTCAAATAAAACATTACACATAAACCATACCCTTGTAGCAGTTCAGGACCTTTCCAATATACAAGACTCTCATTTACAAAAGAATTCCTCTCCACCAAATAGGCAGTCTAAACTCCAAGCAGTTGCAGCTATGACTACCCCATGTCGTGATCAAATAAAGACAAACAAAGTCATCAATAAAATGGTTGTGGTTCACCCTCAAGAATATGAAGAGGAGAATTTGAATATTAGTGTTCAAGGTAATACAAACCCCGATATGGTAGAAGGAGAATTCCTTGCAAAGACTTCTACAACCCTCAATAATCAGACTCAAGATCCGATTGAGAAGATAAAACACCAAGATTTTAGTGTTGAAGAATCTATGATCATTGAAGTCTTCTCTATGTCTCCAAGAGCAACAAAAGTCCCTGACTTTGCCCCGCACCAAGCAGCCATGTCATTATATGCCTCAGACAATGAGTACAAAGCAGAGCATTCTACTCCTTTATATGAATATCTGCTTATGTTTTCAAGATGCCTGGATAAAAAACTCAAAGATTTTCAAGCGAAAAAGAAGATTGAAAACAAAAAACCTAATCTTGTTGATAATCAACTAAGTCATAAAGATCAATTGAGAACGCAAGGCCCTCTTTACAGAAAACTCATAAGATCTAGCACCAAAGGCAACACTCACTCCCACCCCACCTCACTACTTTAATGATAAACCTGATTGTGTGGAATATCAGAGGAGTAATAAAAAAATCTTCTTCCAGAAGAATCAAATTGTTGATTAAGTTATGTAAACTGCCATTTATAGCTCTATTGGAACCTATGGTTTACTCTGCAAAGATCTCTCAGTATAAGTTTAAATGGGGTTTTGATGGCACCAGCTCAAATGCCAGTGGCAAAATATGTGTCTTTAATGATGGAGGATGTCTCTAATATCATCCCTTCTATTATTACCCCTGAGATGAAGTTTGCTCTGGAGGATTTTCCTTCTGAGATGGAGGTCTTACAAGCTATTTCTGAGCTCAGTGGTGACTCTGCCCTAGGTCCAGATGGATTTGGTGGTTCTTTTTATAAAAAAGTGTTGGGAAATTATAAAGAATGATATTATATCTTCTATTAATAGTTTTTTTGCAGGGTATATTATTCCTCAAAGTTGGTCCAGCACTTCTATTGTTCTTATCCCAAAAATAACTCATCCAAAGACCTCTGGGGATCTCAGACCAATTAGTCTCTGCAATTTCTCTATGAAGATAATCACAAAGATTCTTGCAACCAGAATCTCAAAACTTCTTCCAATGCTCATCAATCAAGATGCATTCCAGATCAACTCACTCATGTCAAGAAAATCAAGATGTCAGATCCTCTCTTCAGGAGATTAACTCGTTCTAGATCCAAAGCTATCAAACAATATAACCTTTATATTACTAAATGATTAACATCATTATTTGGAATATCAGAGGGGCTGCAAAAAAGTCCTCCTGTAGAAGAATTAAATTTTTGATGAAAAGGCACAAAATTCCTCTTTTGGCTCTACTAGAGCGTAAAGTTGAGTCTCACAAAATTCATAAGTTTCAGTTAAAGTGGGGTTTTGAAGGAGGTGGATCTAACATCAGTGGTAAAATTTGGTTTTTGTTCAACATCTCTATAAGGTTATTGAAGACCACTCCCATCATATTACAATTCAAATAAAGCATCTTGCTTTAAAATCTCTAATTGTTCTTTCCATCATTTATGCTACGTGTACTGTTGAAGAGATAAGAGATTTATGGGATCATCTTGTGGAAGAAGAAGCTCATGGTAGTGAATTGAAGAAATTTTATGAGAAGATGAAGAGATTAAAGCAGGTCCTAAAGAGCAAAATGCGAAACCAATTGTAAACCAGTTTTGAGAATATTTATGATAAGTGGGAGCTTATTATGAAGAACTTTCCAAAAGAAGATAGATAATTTAGGAGGAATATAGGTTTTCCATATTAGAACGGACTACCTTGATCAATCAGATAATTTTTTTGTGTGATTAGGCAAAGCACTTCAACAACCAATTAATTTAATTCCTCTATGAACTAGACTAAACCGGAATTAAAATCCCTGAATCTTTTGATGCCAAATGAGTTGTATATCTCCCATATTATGCAATATATCTAACATATAAGAAACAAAAAAAATAATTAAATTTATTGTTTCTAATTAGAAGTAAATCATACCCTCATTGGTATTAAAACCAAGTGAAATAATGTCCGGAGATTCATCTACATTTGGATGACTATGTCCTGAAGAATGATGATTCGGCTCTACCACAAATCATTGCGCGGGAGCAGCTCTATGACTTATAACATGTATGAAATGGATTAAAACAATACTATTGTAACTAGTGTTGGTGGAGTAGTCAAAATTACTATTGTCCAAGTAATTTGATTTAGAATACAAAGATCATACCCTCATTATTGTTATCATTTGATGCAATAGTGTTGGTGGAGTAGTCAACATTTAGGTCATTTGATTGCGAAGAAGAGGGGCGTGTGGATTCTCCCATGAATCTTTGATGCGTAGAAACTTTTGGTACATGACCACGACCATGACCGGAGCCAGGGATAACTAAACAAAAAACCAACAACATTAGCTGAGGATAATTAACAAATCTAACAAATAGTCGTCATCGTCATTTTTCCCTAGTGATTCTTTCAATGAAACTCTTAAAACTTATATCAAATCAATAGTCACTAAACAAAAATAGAAAATTGACTTCTATATTAACATAAATTTAAAATTATGAATTGAAAATTCATGATATCATATAGCATTCAAGATTAGTAGCATGATTGCAATATCCAAAATTTTCTACTCACAAAATTCCCATGATGGATTCTATGTAATGCTTTAAAGTTTAAGTTTTGTTATGCATGAACATAAATTTAAAAACTAGTTTTGAAAGTAAATCATACCCTCAGTGGTATTAAAACCCGATGAGAAAGTGTCGGGAGAGTTGGCTTCATTTTGATGACTATGTTGTGAAAAAAGCTGATACGGCTCTTCCACAAATCGTTGTCCGAGAGTTGTTCTATGACCTATAACATGCATAAAATGGATTAACACAATACTTTTATAATTAGACTTAACTTAACATTGGTATATTTCCTACTTAATTAAATATTTGTTGTTGTTAAGTAATTTGACTTAAAATACAAAGACCATACCCTCACTGTTGTTAACAATAGATGTAATAATGTTCGAAGAGTAGGCGACATTTGGGTCAGTTGAATGAGAAGGACGTGTGGATTATCCTTGGAATCCTTGATGCGAAGAAGATCTTGGGACATGTGCATGCTTGGAACCAAGCATAACTACACAAGAAACCAAAACCATTAGCTAGGGATATGTATGCAGGAATTATGTCAAACATAGGTATTCCAACAAGGAACTATCATAACTTGTGAAACAACAATAATCGCAGCTTTTAAAATTAATTTACAAGTAGTTCATTAAAAAACTATATGCATGCTTATATCTTGATTTAGCCATAAGTTAGAGCTCAAACACTTGAAACTGGAATTAGATCATGTACCTGGAACAGAAGACAAATCCTAATGGCATCGTCTAATCCAGGTTTGAAGTTGATAAAAGAAAAGTTAATAGAGAAAATCCAAAAAAAAATTCTACCGCTTTAGGTTTTGACTATGATTTAGAGCTCAAACAATCGAAATTATGGAGGAACAGTGCCAAGGGTCAGTGTTGAAAATTTCCGAGAAGATACAACCGCTGGTTTGTATTTCTTCATAATTGGCTCAACAGAACTCCTAATTAGCTCGGACGCTGCCTATGCCACCACATGTACAAAAATGGAAAAACTAATTCTTAGTTTACGTCTGAACTCAAGAGTTTGAAATTAATTTCTAGAGTTTTTTTGGGAACTTAAATTCCATGCATTGAAATTGAGATCAAATTCATTCACACTTTATTTTTTCTCAATTTTAATTCGAAAGCATGGTATCGGAGCTCCTAAGCACACACTAAAAAAATATAAGCTAGATTAACATGCAATAGCTTAGATGTTGATTATCATGATGATTGAGTGGATATGAAATAACACAATGAATGGTGTCATCTGTAATCCATCCCAATAAAAAACCTTGAATAGAGCTCATACTTTTTATTATTTTTCCCCATATTTCACGTTCATTCTAGGTTGTCTAGTTTTTCTTAGATACGGAATTCTACTTAGTTTTGATGAAGGATTATTGGATAATATTTCTTCTTTTTTAGGGTAACTTTTATTCAAGTTCTTGTTTGATTAGGCTAACTTTTACCTCTATATAAAGAGGCATAGCCTTTGTTTTCTCGTCCTATTGCAAGTTCCTTACCTTATTCTTTTGTTATGTTCTTCTTTATGCTTCCTCTACATTCAGTGGTATCAAAGTGACGGTGATGGAAATGGACGCTAATCCATAAATCCCCAGGACCTGCAAAGTTTGTCACCAAAACATATCTTGTATTTGAGCTTGAAGATTTTTTAACATTCATGCTCGAAACCATGGTGGAGAGGATTCGCCATGATCAAATTTCAAACATGGCTAGCAGATTCTCAGTTGCAAACCCTGCTATTAGCTGGTAAAGCCCAAACAACAGCCAGTTATGCCTAGGCAGTGAGTAATCTTCCTTATTATCCTCAACAAGCATACCAACCTAGCCAACAATTCAACCAAATCTATCAAAACCAAATCCCATGACCAGAATATATCCTCCTATCACTTATGATGATGAAAATGATGAAGTTACAGAAAGTTCCCCCCCCCCCCCCATATGGCCACCGAACTAGAAAGGACAAAGAGAACCAATTGAGTTTTGCATCAAAAATGATTTTCCTACTTTTGATGACCTTTTCCATATTGAAGACATTCTAGATTGAATTTTTTCAGTGGAATGTTTCTTTGAATACATAGGCATTCTGGAAGACAACCAAGTTAAGGTGGTGTCATAAAGGCTAGGTAACGGAGCCTCCATACGCATTATAGTTTAGAGTGAAAAATATTTCCAGATATCATTGTCCATACGCATTGTAGTAGAGAGTGAAAAATATTTCCAGATATGATTCTCTGGATGCAAAATGATTTTAGATGTATGTTAATTTATTGGCCTTTTTCTGTATCTGTGAATGAAGATGTATTTCGTCATGAAGTTCTGTGTGCTTTACTTAGGTGTGAGTGTAATTGATGCCAGTTTACTTTGTAGGGTGATTCCTTGTGAAATTTTAGTTATCATCATAACTATAGTTCTGCTTGGTGAATTTGATGAAATTACACGAAGACATTCTTCTAGCCCATTAAAACCTTTATCTTACACTCCAAAATCATCATTTAGCCATCCACGAACTCATAAAATATGTCAAATTCTGAAAAATATATTTCACCGAATATAGGTAACATTTTGGCTTTCATAATTAATTGTTTCAAAGAGGACTGATTTCCTAAACTTCATTCCATAACATTAAGTCGGTTTTCTCTGTCTAAAATATGGGTTGTTCTTCCGAATTTATCTCAGACTCTACTTCAAATAGACTTTCCATGTGAGGGTTCAGTATCATATCCATCCAAAAACACATAGAACACAGATGGAAGAGAATCTATATTCCCAGTGTACCCACCAAGGACAAGAGTAACAACTAACCAAAATAGAATTTAATTAGATCATATATTATGCTTATTGTTGCAAACCATAATTGATATGAAGAAACCAAAATAGATTCAATGCCCCAATGGTCCTCGACTGAAAATTTTGGATCTCTTTCATCTCCTCCCTTGCGTTACCTTCACTACCTTAATTTTTTGACAAAACAACACAACTGAGTCCAAAATATTCGCAATAGTTCAGACATAAAATAAATTTCTCGGAGAATAAAAATCAAATTTTAATTTAAGATATGATTGAACGAAATATGAATTCAATAAATGTACCAATCCAACATCTTAGGTAATTTGGTGGATTCCATTAGATTTGTTACGAACTAAAATGATCATCAGGTTCTGTTGAATAAAAATGAACATTTTTCTTGTATTTATCTTCTTTGTAGTTTTGTATCCTTCCTCTATTTTGACACTTGTAAGTTGTATAAAAAAGAGGGAAAAAACAATGCTTTAGATCTCCTCCCTCTAAACCAGAAATATTCTATTTTAGTCAAACATTATGAAACATAAAATTTAGTTCATTGTGTGTTCAATACTACAACATGTTGAAGGTTTTAAACTTCATTTCCAATAATTCCATCATTATTAAATAGGGAAAGTTTATATACACAAAGATTTAATGAGTAATCATAAAATATCAATACTGATTCAAATACATGAATATTAAAACATCACGAAAATGAACAAACTTACGAATACAGGTGAAGATCCATTGACCTGAATGAAACTTAGAACTGCAATCGAATGAGTATAAGACATAGGATTCATAAAGAAGCATTAATTTCAAAATTACTAAACTCTAGTCATGCAATATGTATGGAACAAAAATTCCCCAAACCCCAGATAGTATGCGAAAAGGGGAGGTAAAGAACGAATAACTGTGAAGGTAAACAACCAACAAAAATGAAGGATTCTGTCTAGTTGGTAAGCAGATAAAGATCTATCGAATTAAGGCGTAGAAAGGGAGAGAAAATATGTGGTCCATTCGCTAGATGGTGGGAGGGGAAAGATAGAAAGAGTTTATTATGGTGTCCATTTAGTTTTAAATTACAAAACAGAGAGTGAGAGAGCTGACAGTTCAATATGCTGTATGTGAGGTTTTCGCAGAGGGTAAAGAGAGTGGAGATGAAGGGTCTAGAAATTCAATGGCTTTTAACCTGGCTCATTCTCAACACTTCTTTTCTTTGGAAAGACTTATGTTGTTAGGGCTTTTAAGTAGCAACCCGGAATTACTTCACTAGCGCAGAAAAAAATACATATAATAAACCCGCATATGGACGAGGACTATAGTCTCCCTGCATTCACTAGTCAAGGAACATCACCTCATGCGCGAGCTTCCCTTATGATAGCATTTAGAGAGGTGTGTTTAAGTAAATTAGCATTTACTATAAAAACTATACTTTTCATTTTCATTACATTTACATGGTTCATTTGTTAGAAACAGTTATCATAGGATAGTTCATTACTCATCCTAGGTTATGCCTCGAATAAATCTCCAAGGGATCATATTCACTTCCCAAACATGAGGTTTTGTATAACTCAATTTAAGCCCCTAAAGTCTCCAAGTATGGGCCTACAATTCCCATCCATATTCATAGGATGGACCAAGAAAAGTGATGCCTTAACATCACTTAGGACAATCCCTACCCCGGACTTAACCCCAAGTGAAATCCATTCAACACTAAGGTGACAAGCAACTCAACTAGGACTATAAAAGCCAAGGTTTACTTCATTCAAGAAGAATCCTAAGTTCCTAGGGGAAGGAAAGAATTAAAAGCAAAAGTAGGAAACGGGTTGAGAAAACAGGGGACCGGTAGACCGATCCCAAGACCGCGGTCGACCGCGTCTCAAAGTTTAGCTTTTGAAAGAAAGCAGAAAGTCCATTTCGGATGAACCGGTCGACCTGTGGTATAACCGCGGTCGACCGCGCCCCTATTTTCGTGCCTTTGAAAGAAAGCAGTGTGCCCTCTTCCGAAGGCCCGGTCGACCAGTCTGAGATACGCGGTCGACCGGCCATTGCAGACCTAGACCCCCTCTTTTCCTAGTATCTTCTAAACCCAAAACCAATAACCAACCCAAAATCATCCAACTACATTTAATGATACCAAGAGATCATAAATGCTCCCAACAACATTTTTCTACCTCAATCAACAATCTATCTCTACCAAAGATATTGATACCCATAAATCCAAACAAAAACCATAATTATACAACATCAAAACTATACATATCTACCCATACTAATTATTCATCTTAAACCATACAATAGCAAGTAGAAAACTTGCCTTAGGGCTTCAATAACAGGCTTGGTTGAAGAAGAAAGCAAGATCAAACCACCAACCCTCAAGATCTCTCTCTTTTTCCAATCTTCCACTCTCACTCTCTCTCACTCTAGGGCTAGAACACTTAGGGAAATTTAAGAGGAAGTGAAAGGCTTGGGGAAGACTAAACGTGGCTTAAGATTAAAAGTCTCCAGCCTTTAAGTAAAAAATACCGCAATAGTGAAGTTCTAATACACAATATGCCAAAACCAGTCAAAAGTGCCCAAAATCTCAAAATACAATATGGCCCACATTTTGATTGTCTCGCACCTCCCGGAACTAACTACACCCTCCAAATTATCATTTGGAGATTTTATAAGCCAAATTAAGTTCCGGTTCCATTTTAATTCAAATTGCCATATTAATTCTCATGACAAAATAGAACACCACATGGTAACAACTACTTACACACATGGTATCATGCAACTTATTAGTAAATATTAACTTATTTCATCAAATTAATACTTACCCACATGCAGCATTTTATATATGCAACTACTCAACCTAGTAAATAAATATAAAATGGGCTCCCAAAAGCGAGGGTTGTTACATGCTTTCGCTGAGAGTTTAGAGTTCCAATAGATGTTGTTTTCGAATGATGTTTCAAACAATACGTAAGAAAGACGGATTAGAAAATATTAGTCGAGTTATTTACTTCGATTCTTGACGCTATAAGGCTTCTTGCTAGCAGTTGAGTAATTTCTTATTTCGGTTCAATTACTTCCAGTGGTGTCTGTTTGTAAATTGTGTTTGACTACATTGATGTGGTGTTGTTTGTGGATATGATGCCTTGTTTGCGTGTCCGTGTTACTTTTTTATGTTCTCACTCTTTTATTCAACATAAGTTAGCATGCCATGTGTATAGATATCTATGTATAGATTTCTTAAAGCTATCAGGCGGGCCTTATCACATTATTGGAACAGTACTGCATTCAAAAACGTTTTTCAAGCCACCAAAGATGCTGAGGATGAGGTTTTTCATAAGGAAGTTTCCTTAGAGACTATGTACTGAAGAATGATGAGCAATAATGTCCGGAGAAAAAAGAAACAAATAATGTTCAGAGATTCAGCAAACAAGAAACAAATTGAAGTAAATCATACCCTCATTGGTATTCAAACCCGATGAAATAATGTCTGCAGATTCAGCTACTTTGGGATGACTACGTACTGAAGAATGATGATTCCGCTCGACCACAAACTGTTGCATGGGAGTTATTTTATGACCTATAACAGGTACAAAATGGATTAACACACTACTATTATAATTATATTTAACTATACATTGGTATATTTCCTACTTAATTAAATATTTGTATATTGTCAAGTAATTTGATTTAGAATACAAAGACCATACCCACATTGTTGTTATCATCAGATGCAATAGTGTTGGTGGAGTAGCCAACATTTAGGTCCTTTGATTGAGAAGGAGGGGGCGTGTGGATTCTCCCATGAATCTTTGTCGCGTAGATAATTTGGGAACACGAGCACGACTGGAACCAGGCATAACTAAATAAGAAACCAACAACATTAGCAGAGGAAATATGCATGTAGAAATTATGTAAAACATCATTACACTTTTAACATTTTAGCATAATACCAATAAAAACATGGAGGAAAATCACATCAGCAATGAAAATTTTCAAGCATGAAATCATATAAAATAATTGAGATAACATTAGCAGCAACAGTAACATCATATCATTCAAAGTAGTTTATAAAAAGTGACAAGGATAATTGACAAACCTAACAAATAGTCATTGTCATCATCTTCACCTTCACTCAAATAACTTAACCCCTCATCTCTTTCTGACGGGATATACTCTTCATCCTTGTCAACCTCTTTTATTTTTCCCTTTGTCTCACTCTTATTATTATTATTCCTCTTACAAGAACCCATGTAGAATTTAGCCCCTCTATGCAACCCCGTTGCCTTCATTGTTTCTATGTTATCTTCAATCCTATTCATCCTTTTTTCTCATAGTTTGACATCGTCATTGTTATACCTATTAAAGATATACATAAACATATAATTTAGTACAGGAAAAACATTTCACAAATGTAATTTATTAAAACATTCCTATAGATCGAAGTGTCATAATTAAAAAAAATTAAAACATTTACTAAGAAGAAAAAATAACTAACACAAACTGTCAAAAGTCCTCATCATCTTCATCTCCATTATCCTCATTAATATCAACATTGTCATCCTCGGATGACCAGATGTTATCATCTATATCATGTATTCGATTTTCTCCTTCCACGTTTGCCATACTAACCTCTATTTCTGGGATATCATCCCTTCGTAATGGAAGACATTCGTCGTCTACTTCCACTATTTCATCATCTACAATATTATTCTCAAGTTGTTGGCACAGTTCCTCATCACCCATCTCCTCATCCTACTCTTCTACAGTTTCATTAAAGTCATACTTGTCTCGTGGAGTATTCTTCACTACAACATTCCAATCATTTCCCAACTTGATGTATGGTACATAGAAGACTTGCTCTGCTTGATAAGCTAATGCAAATGGTTGGTCTTTATACCAAGTATTACCAGTATTCAAACTAATGAAATCATACTGATCTTTACGTAATCCACACACCCCATTCTTTTTTTCAAAGTCCCACCAATCACACTTGAATAGAACAACACGATTATTTTCTGGGTATTCCAATTCGATAATGTCAATCAACTCACCATAAAAATCAATATCTTTTTGTTCATGTTCGTACACTACAACGATTCAACTATTTTGAGTTTTTTTGTACTTGTCATGATCTTGGGTGTGAAACAAATAACCGTTGATTAAATAACCCTTATAATGTTTCACTCTTCGATCGGGACCCCAAGATGAAGAGCAAAGTTGCTTACTAGAACGATCAGGGGACTCGCGCTCTAATATGCTAACATGTTTACTGTTTATATATAAATGCTTAGTAAGATATAACAAGCCTAATCAATTTACACCAAAAAATATTATATTCAATTACTTACGCGGTCTTCAAACCATTTGAGAAATCTCTCTGCATGTCTTCGGTCAATATTTGTGTTCCATTCGGCTTTTAACAAATTCTTGTGCTCACTAAACTTATATAAATGAATTTAATTTGAAAAAATAATGTGTGTGTGTGTGTGTGTGTGTGTGTGTGTGTGAGGAAAAGAAGTAGTATATCTTAATATACTTCACAAATTCTTGTATTTCATCACAGTTATCCAACACATATAAACGAGCATTTTCCCATTCATTTTGTGTGACGTATTGGTAATCCGCTTTTCCAAGGAAATGACCATTGTATCGAAAAATGGATAAACCTTCTTGAAAATCATCACCATCATAATTTCGCTAGGGTTGATTGAATTTTATCTCAACACCACGTAGATACATCGAGCAAAATTTAAGGCATTCATTAAGAACGTAAGCCTCGGCAATTGAGCCCTTCGGACGTGCTTTGTTTCCCACGATAAGTTTTAAGGTGTGCATATATCTATCAAGAACTAAGATGGTCAGAAAATGCAATGAAAACATTAAATTATTACTCAAATAAGATATTACTTATTACATTTACCTTTCAAATGGATACATCTGTGACACCCCGCCTAATTAAATACCGGGCGATCACTCCTTTATTAAATTAAATCAAGGTTAACAGTTGGTTCATTCTCAGCATCACTATCGATAAAATAAATTTTCCAATTTAACACCCTAAATAATTAAGCTAAGTGTCAAAAATATTTTTCATACAAACTTTCCAGATTTTAATTTAAGAAAAAGATTTATTTATTTAAAACAACATTTCTACAATTAAGAATCACACCACAAAAAGCCAAATAACATAATACATTCGTCAATCAAATGTCAACATATGAAACTAAAATCACAAGTCCATACTGAATAAATCCCAAAGAACAATACGGGAAATGACTGAAATATAAATGTCCCGATAACAAATAAATAATGGAAAGGGCGACACGTGCCCAATAAATGAGAGTGCTAGAAGTGGAGTCAATAAAAGAAGCCGTCTACTCAAGTGACCTGCAACTCCCACCTAAGCTGCAGCACGTTCCTCTCAAGGGATTCTAAGCAAGACGCCCCTGTGGCTGGGCACCTGAAAATATACATATATATACAAGAGAGAGAGAGAAAAAGAAACGAGTCAGAGCCCGAAAGTGTGTTTGATTTTAAAATACGTTTTAGCAAGTATTTAAATTGATACAGGCCAATGCGACAACATATTAGTGCGTCACTCTCTTGAGAAATACTCACCTCTCTTCTAATGTGCACACCTATCACACTAATCTTCCCAACGGTATTTTTTATGAATTATCACACTAGTCTTTCTAAAAGAATAGCATATCTTAGATTACTCGTAAGAGTTACAATTCACTATTTCCACTTTATAAGAGATGTTCCAATCTGTAACCAAAGTTCTCTATTTTTAACTTTATAAGAACACTAAAGTTTCCAGTGACATATTATACTTTCTCAAAACAAGTATTTATAATTTGAGGCAACGACACTGTCCTACTTATCAAATCTCAGTAGGAAGTTTCAAATATCATAATCTCATATATATATTAACTACTCGTATAATATATATATATATATAACATCACCCCGAATAAAACTATGGTGCGTGCATACTTCCACTATCCAAACCCCATACCACTCAAATCAAGGGGAATACAAATTCGGAATCACTCTCGAATTGTATTAACACATATACAAATAATATCGAGGCGAAGCATAGATTCCAAGTCTCTAAGAGGATGGCACATACTCGCGTCTCTTAGGACCGTCTGAACTATCAATTTGATAGCTTGTACCAAGGATATTTATCTTCTAGGTTACAATTCAATATCCCTCATAAAGGTCCCATCGAGATAAGACTGTCCCAGCGCGGAAACCTCAAGGATAGCAAGTAGCGCGGTATGTTTTTCACATGTATATAATATATGTACAACAATCATATAAATATACCACTTTATCATATTAACATAGGTTCTTCACGTTATCCGTAATTATACCATTTATCCTTAATTTCACATTTATAGAAATACGTATAAGGTTTCGTTCCTAACCATAACTCGAAGGGTTTTCTCACTTATTACCTAACACTCGTGGGCTATATCCTCACAAATCTAAATTTCAGTAAGTGTCTTTATTAGGTTCAAACGTAACTCTCTTACGCACCTCACCCTTTATATTCATAAATCTACAAACCTAAAGTAATTATCCCATAAATACCATTCTCGCTGAAGATTAAAGGTTCCAACATCTAGTCATATACCCTACTGGTCCTCAATATCTCCCAAATCAATTTATCAAGAATGCCCAAGAATTATATCACGACAATTTGAATTTAACGCAATTAAAGAGGGAATTAGGAGTCTGCCAGGAGGGGTCGATCGATCGAAGCTTGGGGCTCGATCGATCGAACCTTCGATCGATCGAACTGGGCAAAATTTGCAGAATGCAGTTACGGGTTTCATCCAACTTCTTCATCTAAAACGGTGTGTTTCCATTCTAATCGCCCAAAAAATCCTACTATCATCATTATAACATTATACCAGGTGTTTATAACGTACAACATGCGTATAACTATAATTAAACATGGATAATTAACTCAAAATCCCATCTAATCATCAAGAACCCTAGAGTTTTCCTAAAACAAGGTTCTAATCTATTTTTACCAGAAATTCCTTCTAATTCAACATCAAAATTTCGTGGGTTATATTCCTCTACATGGCAAGGGTTCCAGAATTTCCATATTATCAAAACTACATGCATTATCTTAACACAATTTGAGTTTTCTTCCATAGTTTCCATCTCTAAACAATCCTAGACTAATATAAAGATTGCATTAACGAAAATACGCAAGTCAAATACTTTCCTGGGATTTTTGGTATGCAGATTTACGGATGATTTTGGTATGGCTGTGTTCCTTGTCTCGTGATCTACGCGGTAGTGGTGGTGGCGGTGAAATCCGGTGGCTTTTTGGCCTTGAATTTGCCTTGGAGCTCTCTCCTCTCTTCTCCAATAGCCGTCACTTGATTTCTGAAAGTTATAACCCTAAAAGGCAAACCTAATGGCTGATAAAGATGGCTGAAATTCGTGGGTTTAATTACCCAATTATGTAAAATGACTAAAATGCCCTCCCGGGGTACTAATTAGGCCTAAAAGCGCCCCGAGATCCAAACTAAACCCCCAGGTACACTTTTCTGACTATCTCGACCCTTCCGGACGCGTTGGCGCACTCAAAACGACCATACGAACAACTTATAAAATATTCACTTTTTTATTTAACAAAATTAGTCCCGACGTGACACGGGCACGTCCCAACTTAAATTTCCGAAATAGTCATTTAATTCACTTATGACATTCAATATAACCAATATAGTATATCAATATGCTCATTAGTAATATTCAACAAGTTTCCCATAATTACTAACTCTCGTCACGTTAATAATTATAACATAATTAATTTCCGGATTTTTATTAAATAAACTGTCACATTAAATTTAATAAATCCCCAAATTAATATAGCATAAAAATACGGGGTATTACATACTTCCCCCCTAATAACGGAATTTCGTCCCGAAATTCAGAGAATAAGGCATACCTGGTAAAAATAACTCTGGGTATCTTTCGCGCATATCTGTCTCACGCTCCCAAGTGGATTCCTCCACATTATGATTCTCCCACTAGACTCGCACAAGTGGAACTACTTTCGACCTCAATCTCCTCTCACTATAGTCTAGAATAGCCACTGGTCTCTCCTCGTAAGAGCTGTCAGACTGTAAGTCTATCTCATCTATCGCAATGTGAGTATGGGCCATATCATCCACAAGAAATTGTCTCAACGACGAGATGTGGAATACATCGTGGATGCGATGTAAATGTTCTGGCAATCCCAACCTGTATGCTACCGGCCCAATCCTCTCGATGATTGGAAATGGTCCCACGTACCTCGGGGCCAACTTCCCCTTCTTCCCGAACCTCATCACACCCTTCATAGGAGATACACGCAATAACACTTGATCTCCCACATTAAACTCCCGGAAGAACCATTTCACATCGGCATAGCTCTTCTGTCTATCCTGGGCCACCCGAATACGACTCTTGATTATCTCAATCCTCGCGGAGGTCTCCTGAATCACTTCTGGCCCTAGCAACTTGTTGTCCCCCACCTCGAGCCAACAAGTTGGAGAACGACAAGGCCTTCCATACAAAGCCTCAAATGGAGCCATACCAATCATAAACTGATAAGAGTTATTATAAGAAAACTCTACCACTAGAAGATGTGGCTCCCAACTTCCTCCAAAATCGAGAACACACATGCGTAGCATATCCTCTAACATCTGATTAGTACGCTCTGTTTGTCCATCAGTCTGTGGGTGGTAAGCTTAACTCAACCTCAACTCAGTACCCATAGCCTCCTGAAAACTTTCCCAGAAACGTGACACAAAAATCTTGTCTCTATCTGACACAATATTCAGGGTCACCCCGTGTAATCTGACAATCTCAGTAATGAACAATTGAGCATACTGACCCGTAGTATAATCTATTCGCACTGGCAGAAAATGAGCCACTTTGGTCAAACGGTCTACAATCACCCAGATAGAATCGTGGCCCCGCTGTGATGTAGGCAACCCTGTAATGAAATCCATGGAAATACTCTCCGACTTCCACTCGGGTACTTCCAATGGCTGAAGCAATCCTGACGGTTTCTCATGGTCCACCTTCACCAGCTGGCAGGTAGAACACTTGGACACAAACTCGGCGATGTCCTTCTTCATCCCACTCCACCACTATTGTCGCCTCATATCTTGGTACATCTTATCGCCTTCCGAATATACTACAAATCGGGACCCATGAGAATGAGTCATCATTGCATGACATAATTCTTCTCCTTCTGGAACCACCAATCTCCCATTAAACCGCAAACCTCCATCAGAACTAACAGAATAGGACTCAGCACCCTCGGCTAGGAGTCGCACAATCTGCTCCTGGAAAAACGGGTCTGTAGTCTATGCCTGTATCACCCTCGTAACAATCTCGGGTGTGACTGACATCACGAATATGAAAGAACGTTCCACTGCGTCCTGGTGACCCAACTCCTTCCACTTTGCCTTCCAGACGTCCGCTACATCGTCTATCGATCTACGGCTCAGCGCATCAGCAACTACGTTGGCCATCCCCGGATGATATTGTATATCGAACTGGTAGTCCTTCACAAACTCTAGCCATCTGCGCTGACGCATATTCAGCTCTCGCTGAGTGAACAGGTACTACAGTGACTTATGGTCTGTGAACAAACAGAATTTCTCCCCCAATAAATAGTGCCTCCATATCCTCAATGCAAAGACGACCGCTGCTAACTCCAAGTCGTGGGTGGGGTAATTCTTTTCATGCGGCTTAAGCTTATGGGAAGCAAAATCTATAGCCTTCTCCTCCTGCTGGAGCACACCTCCAAGTCCCCGTAAAGACGCATCGGTGTAAACCAGGTACTCCACACCCGGCTTCGGTAACGCAAGGACTGGCGTTGAAGTAAGTTTGTCTTTCAGCTCATCAAAATCCAATTGACAACCGTCATTCCAAACATATGGTACCCCTTTGCGAGTCAGATTTGTCAATGGACCCGCTATTTTGGAGAATCCCCGAATGAATCTCTTGTAGTATCTGGCTAACCCCAAGAAACTACGCACTTCTGTCGGTGTCGTGGGTTGTCCCCACTCCCTCACCGCTGACACTTTGCTCGGGTCAACTGCAATCCCCTGCTCAGAAACAACATGGACCAAGAACTGTACTTCTCACAACCAGAATCCACACTTCTCATACTTAGCATACAACTGATGCTCTCGTAGAGTCTGAAGAACCTACCTCAAGTGCTCGGCATGATCCTCCTCGGAGTGTGAATATATCAAGATATCATCTATGAAGACGATGACGAACTGATCCAAGAACTCTCTGAATACTCGGTTCATCAAGTCCATGAAAATGGCTGGGGCATTTGTGAGTCCGAACGACATCACCCTGAACTCATAGGACCCATATCTCGACAAGAAGGCAGTCTTTGAAACATCCTGCTCTCTAATACGTAACTGATGGTACCCCGACCTCAGATCTATCTTCGAAAAGAAAGTTGCTCCCCTCAACTGGTCGAACAGATCATCGATTCGAGGAAACGGATACTTATTCCGTATCGTGACCTTGTTCAATTCCCGGTAGTCCACACACAATCTCAGTGAACCATCTCTTTTCTTCACAAACAAGACTGGAGCGCCCCAAGGTGAGGTACTCCTACGAATGAATCCCTGACCTAACAGTTGCTCTATCTGATCCCGTAGCTCTCGCATCTCTGTCGGAGCCATACGGTACGGTGCGCGTGCTATAGGTCTCGTATCTGGCAGTAAATCTATAACAAAGTCTATCTCACGACTGGGCGGTAGGCATGGTATCTCCTGAAACACATCGAAATACTCCCTGACAACAGGGATCAAATCTAAGGGAATCACAACCTCCTTAGAGGTATCCTCCTCTATGTAATACAAATGAGCGATCGAACCTCCCTCTGGGCGAGGCATCGCCACTACAAACATCTCTTGCCCCGGAATGGCAAAAACAATGCTCCCACCGAAGCAATCAATCATGGCTCTATAAGCTACGAGCCAGTCCATACCAATAATCACATCATGCTCGTGCATGTCTAAGACTAACATGTCTGCAGGTAATACCAACCTACCAATCTCTACCCCCACTCCCCGGCATATAAAGAAAATAGGTGACCCACTCCCTAGGGGTGAGTCGATGCACGTCACGGTGCTTTCTGCTGTGGCTAACAACCCTAAGGCCTTCGCAAAATGCGTAGCTATAAAACAATGTGTTTTCCCCGTATCAAATAATACCCGACCCATAGTACCATGGATAGGAAACATACCCTCAATCGCGGGTGGTGCCTGTGGAGCTGCTGCCTGGTGGACGTTATAGACACGTCCATACTGCAATTGCCCCTGTTGTACTGGAGCTGCTGGAATGGCTGGTAGGGCTGGCACCTGGGATGGAGCTGGGAAGGTAGGTGGAAAGAGTGGTCTCTGCGGCTCATTACGGGCTACCTGCTGCTGTGGGGCCCTATCGCCCTCTGGGCAATCCTGGCGCCTATGGCCATGTTTACCGCACCCAAAGCATCGGCCTTTGAAGTTTCCTCCCCTCTGACCCTGCTGTCCACGGCCCTGCTGGCCGTTACCTCCATGCCACTGGCCCTGATGTGCATGCTGTTGGCCTTGCTGGCCCTGTTGCTGTCCCTGTGGTCGGTGTTGGCCCTGCTGGCCCTGCTGATTAGGCTGGCCCTGATGGCCCTTCCTGAAACCCCCGAATCCCTGCCTATAATCACCTGAACGGAATCGCTTAGCAGGGTCCCCTGATGGGAACTCTGCTCGTGCAGACGAGTCTGTCCGTGAGATGGTGCCCCACCGGCACTATTACCCCCGGTCCTGCCTTGCTGGCTGGAGTCTCCTACTCTCTTACTTCCCTGAAGATGGAAGCGGTGATCCTGCAAATGTATTAACGCTGCATTGAGTACGTCAGTGAAAGTACTCAGGGATAGATTCCCAATAAGGTGATGACGGATCCTCCAAGCTAACCCGTCGACAAACAGCAAAATCTTCTTGCTCTCAGTGGGTGCCTCATCCGGCACAATAGTGAGAAGTCTCGTGAACTCCTCCTCATACTCAGCTACAGTAAGGTTCTCCTGCTTCAGATTTAGTACTTTTCACCTCATCTCAGTCTGCACTGCGGGTGGAAAATACTTACGGTCAAACCGCTCCCAGATTAACTGAATAGGGATCGTGTCTCTCTCCTCGAAAGTAGTAGTGGACTCCCACCACTGTAATGCGGCTCCCACCAGCTTAAAGGAAGCCAATAACTGCTTTTGCACGTCAGTGCACTCATACATTCGGAGATGCCGCTGGATGTCATTCTTCCATTGGCTGACTGTAACAATATCAGAGCTACCAGAAAACTCAGGGGGATGCGCTTTCTGAAAATCATCCCGAACCCTCTCCCATGCGGATGGAAGCTGTGCTGGTACTGGTGCCACTGCCTGAACCTGGGGTGGAGCCTGCTGAATCACCGCTATTGCGGCATTCACCGCCTGCGCAACAATGGCGGCTACTTCATTTGAATTCATTGTGCCTGTTGCCGGAGTTACTGGCTGCTCGGCATGGGCACGTCTATCTTTCGGAGCACGTCTCGGAGGCATCTGAAATGTGAACAAGTTTATTAGTCTACAGTTATTATCACATCTCAAATAGCTGAAGACTTAAACGTAAGAGCAAGAATACAACAATCCTAAAAATAGGGCTCTATAACAATAACGTTAAGCTGAAAGCGAAATAAGCCGTACTGATCCTATGGACACTAGAACCTGATGCTCTGATACCACCTGTGACACCCTGCCTAATTAAATACCGGGCGATCACTCCTTTATTAAATTAAATCAAGGTTAACAGTTGGTTCATTCTCAGCATCACCATCGATAAAATAAATTTTCCAATTTAACACCCTAAATAATTAATCTAAGTGTCAAAAACATTTTTCATACAAACTTTCCAGATTTTAATTAAAGAAAAAGATTTATTTATTTAAAAAAACATTTCTACAATTAAGAATCGCACCACAAAAAGCCAAATAACATAATACATTCGTCAATCGAATGTCAACATATGAAAGTAAAATCACAAGTCCATACTGAATAAATCCCAAAGAACAATACTGGAAATGACTGAAATCTAAATGTTCCGATAACAAATAAATAATGGAAAGGGCGACACGTGCCCAATAAATGAGAGTGCTAGAAGTGGATTCAATAAAAGAAGCCGTCTACTCAAGTGACCTGCAACTCCCACCTAAGCTGCAGCACGTTCCTCTCAAGGGATCCTAAGCAAGACGGCCCTGTGGCTGGGCACCTGAAAATATACATATATATACAAGAGAGAGAGAGAAAAAGAAACGGGTCAGAGACCGAAAGTGTGTTTGATTTTAAAATACGTTTTAGCAAGTATTTAAATTGATACAGGCCAATGCAACAACATATTAGTGCGTCACTCTCTTGAGAAATACTCACCTCTCTTCTAATTTTCACACCTATAGCACTAATCTTCCCAACGGTTTGTTTTATCAATTATTGCACTAGTCTTTCTAAAAGATTAACATATCTTAGATTACTCGTAAGATTTACAATTCACTATTTCCACTTTAAAAGAGATGTTCCAATATGTAACCAAAGTTCTCTATTTTTAACTTTATAAGAACACTAAAGTTTCCAGTGACATATTATACTTTCTCAAAACAAGAATTTATAATTTGAGCCAACGACACTGTCCTACTTATCAAATCTCAGTAGGCAGTTTCAAATATCATAATCTCATATATATATTAACTACTCGTATAATATATATATATATATATATATATATATATATATATATATATATATATATATATATATATATATATATATATATAACAGCAACCCGAATAAAACTATGGTGCATGCATACTTCCACTATCCAAACCCCATACCACTCAAATCAAAGGGAATACAAATTCGGAATCACTCTCGAATTGTATTAACACATATACAAATAATATCGAGGCGAAACATAGATTTCAAGTCTCTAAGAGGATGGCACATACTCGCGTCTCTTAGGACCGTCTGAACTATCAATTCGATAGCCTGTACCAAGGATATCTATCTTCTAGGGTACAAGTCAATATCCCACATAAAGGTCCCATCGAGATAAGACTGTCCCAGCGCGAAAACCTCAAGGATAGCAAGTAGCGCGGTATGTTTTTCACATGTATATAATATATGTACACACAATCATATAAATATACCACTTTATCATATTAACATAGGTTCTTCACGTTACCCGTAATTATACCATTTATCCTTAATTTCACATTTATAGAAATACGTATAAGGTTTCGTTCCTAACCTTAACTCGAAGGGTTTTCTCACTTATTACCTAACACTCGTGGGCTATATCCTCACAAATCTAAGTTTCAGTAAGTGTCTTTATTAGGTTCCAACGTAACTCTCTTACGCACCTCACCCTTTAAATTCATAAATCTACCAACCTAAAGTAATTATCCCATAAATACCATTCTCGCTGAAGATCAAAGGTTCCAACATCTATTCATATACCCTACTGGTCCTCAATGTCTCCCAAATCAATTTATCAAGAATGCCCAAGAATTATATCACGACAATTTGAATTTAACGCAATTAAAGAGGGAATTAGGAGTCTTCCAGGAGGGGTCGATCGATCGAAGCTTGAGGATCGATCGATCGAACCTTCGATCGATCGAAGCTCTAGGCTCGATCGATCGATCAAGCAGGTCTGGGCAAAATTCTGCAGAATGCAGTTACGGGTTTCATCCAACTTCTTCATCTAAAACGGTGTGTTTCCATTCTAATCGCCCCAAAAATCCTACTATCATCATTATAACATTATACCAGGTGTTTATAACGTACAACATGCGTATAACTATAATTAAACATGGATAATTAACTCAAAATCCCATCTAATCATCAAGAACCCTAGAGTTTTCCTAAAACAAGGTTCTAATCTATTTTTACCAGAAATTCCTTCTAATTCAACATCAAAATTTCGTGGGTTATATTCCTCTACATGGCAAGGGTTCCAGAATTTCCATATTATCAAAACTACATGCATTATCCTAACATAATTTGAGTTTTCTTCCATAGTTTCCATCTCTAAACAATCCTAGACTAATATAAAGATTGCATTAACGAAAATACGCAAGTCAAATACTTGCCTGGGATTTTTGGTATGCATATTTAAGGATGATTTTGGTATGGTTGCATTCCTTGTCTCGCGATCTACGCGGTGGTGGTGGTGGCGGTGAAGTCCGGTGGCTTTTTGGCCTTGAATTTGCCTTGGAGCTCTCTCCTCTCTTCTCCAATAGCCGTCACTTGATTTCTGAAAGTTCTAACCTTAAAAGGCTAACCTATTGGCTGATAAAGATGGCTGAAATTCGTGGGTTTAATTACCCAATTATGTAAAATGACTAAAATGCCCTCCTGGGGTACTAATTAGGCCTAAAAGCGCCCCGAGACCCAAACTAAACCCCCGGGTACACTTTTCTGACTATCTCAACCCTTACGGACGCGTTGGCACACTCAAAACGACCATACGAACAACTTATAAAATATTCACTTTTTTATTTAACAAAATTAGTCCCGACGTGACACGGGTACGTCCCAACTTAAATTTCCGAAATAGTCATTTAATTCACTTATGACATTCAATATAACCAATATAGTATATCACTATGCTCATTAGTAATATTCAACAAGTTTCCCATAATTACTAACTCTCGTCACGTTAATAATTATAACATAATTAATTTTCGGATTTTTATTAAATAAATCGTCACATTAAATTTAATAAATCCCCAAATTAATATAGCATAAAAATACGCGGTATTACAACATCCATCGATACTGCACTGGTCCACCGATAATGGCTTCTCGTGCAAGGTGAATTGGCAAGTGAACCATAACATCGAAGAATGATGGTGGAAATATCCTTTCAAGCTTACACATAGCTATAGCAAGTATCTCCTCAAGTCTCTCCAAGACATCCAATCTCAATGTTTTTTAACATAACTCCTTAAAGAATAACCCAAATTCAATTAACGGTTGACACACTTCCTTCGAAAGATGACCATGAATTGCAAGCGGTTGTAAACGTTGTAAAAAATTGTGGTAGTCATGAATTTTCATCCCTGAAATCTTGCCATCAATAACACTCACACATCTAGAAATGTTGGATGCATACCTGTCGAGTAACTTCAATGATTGCCAAAATTCACATAAAACCATCTTCTCTGCTTTTGACAAACTGTAGCAAGCAGGAGGAATCACCCATTTGTCTCCCTTTTTATATGGATGCATATCTTTGCATATATGCATTGCCTTTAAATCTAACCAAGATTTGACAATGTCTTTTGTTTTCCCATCAATGTCTAACAATGTTCCTAAAATGCTTTCACATACATTTTTGTCAATATGCATTACATCTAAATTGTGATGCAATCTAAGATCTTTCCAGTATGGAAAATCATAGAATATACTTATTTTGTCCCATTGCAACTCATACGCCTCACGGTTCCTCTTTTTGCATGCTTTCCCAGATACCTTAGGTCGAACCCTCTCAATTTGAGCAAGTATTTCATCATTACTGAGCTCTTTTGGTCATTCTCGTTGCTCTTTCTTACCATCAAAGGAAGACATATTTTCTCGCCATATATGATTCATCGGTAGAAAATGACGATGCCCCATGTAGCATGTCTTATGTCCATTCTTCAGATACATGGAATGAGTCTCCTTATTGCGCACTGGGAAAGCCAACTTCCCCTTTGTGCTCCAACCTGACAAGTTAGCATAAGATGGAAAATCATTAATAGTCCACATCACTGCTGCACGTAACATAAATGTAGTCTCTGTGACGGCATCATATGTTTGCACCCCAACATCCCACAACTCTTTCAACTCTTTTATCAATGGTTGAAGAAACACATCTATGTTAGTTCCAGGAGCATTAGGACCCTGTATAAGCATTGATAAGATGAAAAATGGTTGCTTCATACATTTCCATGGAGGTAAATTATATATCAATAGAACAACCGACCGTGTGCTGTGCTTGCTACTCATATTTGAAAATGGATTGAATCCATCACTAGAGAGTCCAATCCTAATATTGCGAGAATCTCTAGCAAATGACTCATGAACCTTATAAAATTCTTTCCATGCTTCCCCATCCATTGGATGCCTTAATACATTGGCCTCTTCAACGGGCTTATCTTTATGCCACCTTATCTCTGAAGCTATATCGTTATTTATAAATATACGTTGCAACCTCAGTTTAAGTGGAAAGTAACGAAAAACTTTCTGAGGGATCTTCACACCATTGTCTTTTTTTATTTTCCATCTAGATTCTCCACATGTTGGCCATTTAGTTTTTTCCTTATTTGGTCCCCCAAAGAGAACACAATCATTTATGCAAACATCAATCTTCACATAGTCTAACCCCAAGTCAGGAACTATTTTCGTCGCCTCGTAAAATGACTTTGGAATGTGGGCATCATCTGGAAGTGCTTTCTTAAAAAGTTCAAGAAGCGAGTCAACAGATTTTTCACTCCAGTTGTTCATGGACTTTAGATGCATTAGCTCAACAATGAAAGATAATTTAGATATCTTCTGACAACCCAAATACAATTGTTGTTGCATATCCCTGGCTAATCTAGCAAATTTTTCTCCTTCACCCTCGGGCATTTGAGTAGCATGGCCATCAGATTCATCCCCTAAAACATCATTGTTGTAAGGTGTGGCAAACATATCATGTAACATTCCCTCCATGTCATCTTGCTCAAACTCATTTCCAGTGTGTTCTTCCTGCCCTATAATATCATCATCTCCAACTTCAAACTCATATTCATTGTAATCATAAGCATTATCGTTCTCTAATTACAATGGTTCACCGTGATATATACACCTAGTATAACTCTTCACTATGCCATGTATAAGCAAATGACTTTGAACATCTTGATGATTTTTCCAATAGAAGTTATTACATTTCTTACACGGGCACTTAATCTTGCCATTTTGCTCAACATTAGCAAATGCAAAATCAAGAAATTCTTTAACCCCATCTCGATATGCTCTACTAATTCTATTTGGATGATGCATCCAACTCTTATCCATTTCAAAACCCTACAACTTGAGAGAACATTCAAAAATATCAATAATAAACAGATAACAATAAAATCACGAGATATTTAGAAATAAGGAACAGTAGTTATATTTAAAAAGCACGCAATTGTGCGCGATGTAGTGAGCGATTGCGCTTTTGTGTGTGATAACACGACATTGCCCACTCTGATTTGCGAGAAGCCCAAATAGTGTGCGCGATTGATGATGTAGCACGCGATTTTGACGTTTTTTACGCCATTTGCGTGATTGACCCTATTTAGTGCTATTTGGGAACAATTCAGGCACAAGTCATTTTAATGCATCAATTACAAAACTGCGTCGTTTTGTTCCTTTCTTCATTTTTTTCCCTTTTTTTAACCTTTAAAAATGCAAATCAATATCTTAAAACTCTAAGGGTGTGTTTAATTGTATCAAATAAGGTTGTTTTCCAAAAGAAAATTCTGAAAAATTTCCATAAAAATGAAAATATATTCAAATTTATTTTTCCAAAAAAAGTTGGAAAATAGTTTTTAGATTTTCCAAATTTCCATAAACTACTTTACAATATTTTCAATAAATTTTTGAAAAGTTCAAAATTACATTTACATCCCTAATTTTTTTTCAAATTACATTGTGGCCCCTAAAATTAAAAAAAATCATTTTATTCCTAAATATTAAGAAAAAAATAACAAGTCGAAAACTATCGGTGAATTACGATTTGACCCATGAAATTTCCGTGGTTATATTAATGTCCCTAAACTTTTTATAAATTACATTCTAGCCATTACACTATTGGTAAACTACATTTTAGACATCAAAATTTCTCTAAGTTATATTTCGTCCTTTTAAATATATACAAATTACATTTTAAAAATACTGGTCTATTTCTAACAAATGAATGTGCTTCCCTCGTTCTCTAAATGTTCTATTGAAAATGAATATAAAAAATAGAAACAAAAACTCAAAATAATAAACAGGAAATAAATTTTTGTTAGAAATACGATTGGAGGTCATACATCCAATATGGATATAAACCCATAATAGACAATGAGATTCATATCTCAAACACGTAATAAATACTAGCATACAAAAGCAACTACATCGAACAAAAAAAAAAACTGTTTCAACTATAAAAAATAACTCCTATTTCAGCTCTTAAAAAATTATCAAATACCAAAAAGTCCCTAAAACATTTTTTAAAACACATTTAGTCCAAGCCTTTTGTTTTGTACCCAAACATCCCTTATTCTCTTATCTTTAAAGGCCGCGCTAGCGGCATGGTAAAGCCTTTTTGGAATGGTGAAGGACTTTTTGGTGAAAAATAAAAAGCCTTTGACTAAACGTGTATTGAAAAAAATTAGAGGGGCTATTTGGTATATGCCCCATTATAAAATAACTATTTCAGATAAAAGAAATGTTTCAGCTATTAAAAAAAAAAACAATTTTAGCTACAAAAAAAAACTCTACATACATCATTTATTTTTATTAAAATCCATTTAACATTGACTGAGTCGAAGTTCAAACAACCACAAATTCAGTAATGGGTATATATATATATATATATATATGTGTGTGTGTGTGTGTGTGTGTGTGTGTGTGTGTGTGTGTACATTTAAGAAAATACATGGTATAACCTTGAATTTAAAATAAAAAATTATAGAAATGTACTTACCTAAGATCTCTGGCAACCAACTGAATTAGGAAGAAAACTTTTGTCCCCAATCACGTACTAAATTTCATGAAAATACAGAAAAATAAGAGATGTTACCATAAAATTGCAAGAACGTTAATAAAACTTAGCAAAAGCAATGAAACCGAAAAAAAAATCAAAGATTTTATAATACTCATTTGAAACTTGATTCAAATCAGATGTATAATACATATGTATACATATGTAGCTATATGTATATGTGATTCAAATCAATCCGTCAATAAAATAGGTAAAAATTTCATAATACCCATTTAAAACTAGATTCAAATCAAACCTATGATACATATATATATACATATATAGTGATACATAGATGATTCAAATAAGCAAAGATTTGAAAGCCAACCTTCAATGCAACTTTCAAAGCGCCCTTCAATGAGAGAGAGAGAAACCCTAGGTAGTTTTTACGGAGAAGGGAGTACAGAAATGTGAGAGGTGGAATCGCGGGTCGAGCGGGTGCACGTTTGGTGTATTTGAGCATTTCGTGCCTAAGCAGTTCGAATTTGAGCGGACTCCTAACAAGTTTTTTTTTCTAATTTAGTATTTGGAGGCAAAATTAAACTCTTAATTAAATTTAATTTACAAAATATTTTGTTGCAAAATTTCAAAATCGCCACTAAATGTTGATTTTTAGTGGGAATATTTTTAATTTTCCACCTACTTCACTATAATTTACTTCCCGCCAGCTAAAATTTTTTGTGCCAAACTTTTAGTGGTAATTTTTCTGACAATCTCACATTTTTGCTACTAATACTTCCTCTACAATTATTTTTAGTGGGAATGAAAATTTTTGCCACCAATTATTATATTTCATGGAAAAAAACCGTTTTGCCACCAAATAAATTGCCACCAATTGGAAACTTTCTTGTAGTGATGGGATTCTAACAGAAGTGCATTCCACATAAAGTGTGTCAAACTAAAATACAAAAAAAAAAAAATCTTGTTGAGTTTTTAAAATTTTTAAACCAAAAATAAAATTATATACTCAAAAGACACAAAAAAAAAATCATTTGTATTTTTCATTTATCTCAAATTGCAAATAAATAAAATGCAAATGATAAACCAAAAATATTTTTGTATTTTTCATTTAATGAAAGCAAAATGAAGGAAATATAATACAAAAGATAAACAAAAATCATAATTCTAGCATGTGATAAAGCATGGTGCATAGATAAGAAAATGATTAAACAAGCATACATTTAGCATGTGAATATAGCATGAAGTACAAACTCTAAAGTATGCAAATAAAACTAACACATTCAACCTTTAGATTTTGCAAGAGAGACAGCATGTGAAAGTAAATGAGAATCAAAAACCCTATCTTGTAAAGCTACCAAGTCGGATTTTATAACTCAAACTAATGACGAATGATGATCTCGAGGTGTAGTAATCTTGGCTACCTCGGTTGCCTTACCTTTGGATTTTTTAGGAACTCCTTTAAGATCAAAACAAAATTTTCTAAGATAACCTTTTTAACCACAATGTGAACACTTAAACTCACGGCGAAAAGCTTTACCTAAGTAGTAATCTCTAATGTCTTTCCTAGACGATTCTTCTAAAACGTCGGTTTTGGCTTTTTGAGTTGATTCATTACAAGTATCGAAGACTAAACCACAAGTGCCATTTTTAATTTAGACCGTTCCTAATATTTTATCTAATTTTTTCGAATGGCACTCCAAATTAATTTGACATTACTAGAGTCTTTTAATTTGTTTTCTAATTCTAGAATGGTAGACTCTAATAACACATTTCTCTTTTCAAACTCGAGAAACTCCTTTTTCAAGGATTCCATTAAACCTCTAAGGATATCTCTCTCGTGTCATAAGGTCTTCCACTAACGCACTATCATCAATGACCTTGACACGCTCTTTTAAACAAGCTTCTAACTTCAAATTAACTCTTTTCAATTTGATAGATTCTTCATAAAGTTCTTTAAAAGAATTTTGAAGTTCACTCACATCAACCTCATCATTTTTATTCTCTCACTCTCTTCTTTACTCTCACTGCCATAAAAAATAGGGTAATCAAAAACTTTGACCTCGAAACTGTCTTGTGTTTGAATATCTTCATGAGAAGATTCACTATCGGTGCTCACATGACTAGCCATAAAATCCACAAAGTTGTTCTTAGTGGGGTAATTGGTTCCTTCTTCCTTATCACTATCACTAAGGGTCGCATTATATGAAATGGGTCGCTTACCCTCTCTCCTTAGTTTAGTGGGGCACTCAGAAGCCCTATGGCCACAACCCTCACAACCAAAACGCCTATTTAACTCGTCCCTATTTAAATTTTCATTAATAGTTTTAGGGATCCTCTCGGCTTTGTCATGCTTAGAAGTTTAAAATTTCTTAAAGGCATTTTTCAATTTTTCTTTGTTAATTTTAAGAAACTTTCGAAATTTCCTAACAAAGAAGGCCATATCTTTTGAGTCACTGTCACTCTCGCTCTCTACTACTTATTTTTCCTCTTTTCGGGATTTTAAAGCAATGCCCTTTTCAATTTTCTTTTCAGTTTTAGAGGGAAACATGTCCAGTTCATAGGTTTGTAAATAAACTACAAGCTCTTCTAATTTCGTAGAGGTTAAAGTTGGTAAAGAGTTTAAAACGATCACTTTTGGAATAAATCAATCGGGTAGGGACCTTAAAATTTTATTTACAACTCGGTTGTCGGGTATTTTCTCTCCCAAGTTTAAAGATGTATTAAAAATATCGAAATGTCTAGCATAAAATTCATCAAATGTTTCTTTATTGTTCATTTTGATGGTTTCAAATTGAATGGTGAGGTTTTGAAGTTTCGAAGCTTTAACGACAGTTATACCTTCGTGAGTGAGTTGTAAAATATCTCACGCTTCTTTAGCGGTCTCACACGTCATAATGCGTCGAAATTCATCCGGTGTGATAGTGCTAAACAAGGCGTTTAAACCTCGATAATTAAAGTTTGAAAGTTTAAATTCACCCTCAGTCCATCTATCAGCCGGTTTGGGAACACGTTCATTTTCTACTAAATGATTTGGTGGAAACCACCCATTAACTACAGACATCCAAGCCCTCTCGTCGATAGATTTAAGTTCCGATTTCATACGCGCTTTCCAGTACGCGTAATTAGAACCATCAAAAATTGGAAATTTTGAGAATGGGGAAAATTCCATTTTAGCCAAAAATATTTAAAGTATCTTTAACGAAGTAAATTATCATTTTTGGCTCTGATACCAATTCGAAAAAACCCCGAAGGCCCCCAATTTTAAATATCTTTTACTTTAAAATCAATTTCCTTTTAAATAGATATGCGGAAGCGAGTTTATGGTTCAAACAAATAAACAAATTTTAATTTCTTTTGAATTAAATTTAAACTAAAATGAAAATAATTAAAATACACACTTATGTTAATTTCACTTAACACAATTAATACCAGTCCTAGAAAATTTTCCTAAGTCATACTACCATTTGTAAATTCCCTACTTAGTGGATTTTAGACTAGGGACGTCCGAGGTTTTTTCCCGTTGTGGGTTTTTCCTCCTACAACGTGGCATAGTGGTTTCATTATTTTATTTTATCTTTCTATACTCACCTAGAACACATGCTTAGGTAATTCAAGATAAAATTTGGTTTTAATCACTAGATGTTTAATTTGGCGCTAAATTAAATATTGGATAATGTTTAATTAAATCAAATATTTAATTTAACTGCTCAAAACTGCCATTTAACTGTTCCCGCCAAAACTCGTTCTAACAACATTTTCGTTCGAACGAGGCTTCTAACGAAGTTCCAGAGTGAATTCATTAGAAATCTCGTTGGAAATCTCGTTCGAATAGTCATCTCGTTCGAACGACATTTCGAATGAAGTTCCAGAGGCCAATATGGGAACTCGTTGGCAAACTCGTTCGAACGACAATGTGGTAGGAACGAAAATCTCGTTCGAACGACACTTCGAAGGAACTTCCATAAAGTTTGAAAACTTCGATTTGTAGCCCAGAAACTTTATGAACTTGATTTTAAAGTTATAATAAAATCTTTTGAAATTAAACAACAGTTTAAAATGAACGTACACCCAATATAAAATGTTCCAAGGTCCTATATATATTAAAATGCATTCATACCTTTGGAGCAATGGAAACATGTTGATGACGTAGAAACGAGGCACTTTAAACTCGGTAATAAGATGAAGCTTTGTACTCTTGGACGCTATGTCTTCAACAAACACGTCATAGGCCTAAAGGACGATCAATTGACTCTATCCTATGACTCAAACGCTTTTTTCTGGAATTGAGCCAAAACTACAAAGGACTCAATTGGAAATTTGTGTCCTTACATATATAATAAAAGAGAGTCAAGTTTAGAGAAAATAGAAAATGAGAGAAAAAGTAAAACTAGGACTCGAATCTCGGGTTTTACCCCGAGACGCCTACGTAGCCTATAGAGGCATCAAAGTCCACGTAGTTCGCATGCAAAACGAGGGGTGGGGTTTATCCCATAAATTGAATCGGGGGATTATCTTCTTCTTCTTTTGTGTGTGTGTGTGTGTGTGTATGTAGAAAAAGTGTTTTAGTTGTGAGAAAAGTGTGAGAATTCCTGTTTGGAATTTATGAGCAAACCCTCTTTTTCTTATTTTTTTTGGGTTTTTATTTATATGAAAATAAGAGATGTGCAATAATACTAAATAAAAAGTATATTAGGATGTGTGAGATGAGATAATGAAAGTGCTATTAATAAAAAAAGTAATGGCGAATTTATGAGAATTTAAGGAGAGAGTTGAGAAAATTGGACCTTCTTGAAGATCTTAAGCTTGATCTTGAATGTTGGAGAGCAGCCCTTGGAATTGGATGATGATGGAGGGTAGTGAATTCACCATGTTTGATGAAAAGGATGATGAAAAGTGAAAGTTGAAAAGGGATTTAAGTGTGGAAATCACGCTGACTTCGAGAGAGGTTTTCTGGATTTGCTGAGAGTGATATCTATCATATCTGGGATCCCTTTGCAAGTGAGGTCAGGCCACCTTTTTATAGGCCCAGGTAATTTTCAATCGGTATAGCCCTGTTCCTTCCAATTGGCAGGTGCGTTTAGGCACACTACCGATAGACAGGGTCTAGGACCTGCCATTTGGCAGTGTTTTTAAGGCCTTTTCAGAAAATCGGTCGCAGAATGTAAACTGTTAATCAGAATCATGCACGGGTTGGACCATTGGAAAGTTAATTCAAAGACCTTCGAAATTCCTTGGACTGTTCCCCGGTTCAGGAGTTGACTTTGGGTCAAATATGGCAGGGGTCATTCGTCAGTCCATTGGACGGGGAACTGTCGGACGTAAACGGATCGTTCGTCTGCATGGTACGTCAGAATCCCACACGGGGTAGACCGTTAGAAAGATTAGAAGATATACTTCGACATTCCAAAGAGTTCGTTCCGATTCAGGGAGTTGACTTTGGTCAATCGAGCCCCGGAAGCATTCGGTGACCTCTCGGAGTAAAATGGATCGTTCGCTCGTACCGTAAGTCAGAATCACGCACGGGATTGACCATTGGAAAGGGGTTTTAGTTACCTTTGAATATTCATTTAGGATTGGTCGAGCAAAAGAGTTGAGTTTGGTTAAATGGAGCCCGGGAGCACTCGATGGTCTCCAAATCAGATTTTGGGGGAAAACGGGTCGTTCGTCCAGATGGTAAGACGGAATCACGCACGGGATGGACCGTTGGAAATGGGATTTAGGTCCCTTCAAATATTCATTCAGTCTCGGTCGAGCTGAAGACTTTGACTTTTGGTCAAATTGAGCCTGGGAGCACCCGGTGGCCTCTTGGTCAATACTCGGGGTATGACTTCTGTTTATAGTGATGAAGGGAGGTGCTAGGGACGTAAGGAAAGTTTAGGGGGTGACATAATGGGGTGTCTACATCCCGCCTAGGCTTCTAAGGCTTAAGTCTTGGCCTCCACGCCTCGATCGCGCCCCGCATTTTTTAAAACCTTAATTTCTTTATACCATTTCATTTCCCTGAGACTGTTTATTGGATGGTGAATGTTTAGCTATTCATTTAATTATATGATAATTCATAAGATAAAATTTGACGACAGGATTTTTAAATATTAGGTGGTTAGTATTTAATAACATAAAAAAAATATCGACAGTGATGCAAATGCTGATACAAGTGGATATTCTGCTTTAAATTTAATAAATGACTGATCACCCGATATATAATTATACTGGGTGCCACAATAATATAATACTTCCATCTTATATTGGAATAATGTCCTAAAAGTTTTCCCGACAACAATTTAGGAGTTCTATGCTTAAAAGGGAATTTTTTTTCATGTTTTATTGGAAATCAAATCGATTCGCCTCTTGGCCGAATCAATTCAAAAACGTTGTGTATCATCTTCTTCCTTACACAAGTGCGTTTTTCACCATTAACAAACACATAACATACATATTTCTTCACCAAACTTGAAACCAATTATCCCTAACCATTTCTACATACTTTAGGATGATTTCTAAAGTAAACACATCAAAACCTTATAATTTTCATTCAAGAATGGATTTAAACATCTAATCCGTAAAAACAATAGGTTTATCTATTAATATTAAACATAAACCCAAATTTAATTCATGGATAAGAACACATAATCTCTAATTTATTATCCTCTACAGATGTCCAATCCTTATACATGCAATTACTACCCAAACATGCATTAAAATTAATCCTTTCTTCCAAGAATTTCAATTTAATCAAAATATAATGAAACCCTAACAACATGGGTATTATAACCTCAAAAGGATTGCAAATAAACATTTTTCTTTAATCAGTAGGGTCTGAATTCATAGCTTGTAGTTGGTTTTGATTGTTTTCCTCCTCCAATATTCCTTCCTAAGATGTTTGTGGTGAAGAACACACTTTGGTTCTTTTAGAACACTCCCTAAAGCCCTAAGAATAGTCTCTCCTTCTTCTCTAAGGACTCTTTTTTGTTATTGGTGTTTCTAAACCTAACCCCTACTATCTAACTTCTAATATAAGGCTACAAAATTCGTAGGTCGCTTTACTCTATTTTAGAAATTGACCAAAATGCCCCCATAGGGTGCCGGTTTGGTCGAAAAATGCCCCGGAGCTAAAATAACACCCCCAGGTATAATATTTCGATTGTTTCGACCCTTTAGGAATTATCTATGACCTAGAAATCATCATCCGAGTGACTCTACATAATCCTCCCATCTTTACATCAAATTAGTCAGCACGAGACTCCCGATTGACATAAATCTAATTACGCCAATATCACTTGTTATTACGCGTAATGCATTCCATAGGTTATTTACTATTCACTTAGGAAATTAAATTCATAATATTAATCATTGTCTCACTCTCAATTGATATTTAATAAGCACATTATTACTCAATTCAATTAAATTACTTCTCCCACGTAATTTAAAATAAAACTAATAAATTATGGAATTAATTAAATTCAAATCTAAGAAATACGAAGTGTTACAAAATTCTTCTTCCTTCTTTTCATCACAATGATACTTCAGTCACTCCTACAAAAATATTTCCTTACCTAGTTTCTTTAGTCATCTTAAATATCTTCTTGTTAGATTCATACATTTTCTCATTAAAATTATGAAAATATTTTAAATATCTTAAATATCTTCTTGTTAGGTCCATCTTAACCTCATTACCTTTAGAGTCATCAACCAAAATGGATAAAGCACTATTTTTTACATTCAACATGATAACCTTTTCTTCTTAGAAAAGGGTAATTGTCAACTCAAACGTTTATAGAATTTATATGACTTCTTCAACATTTATCATGTCAATATTACCAAACACTTTTACATTGACCGCATCTCGAATTGTGTGATAAGGAACCTAGGAGAAAATAATATCAAAATATTCCTAACTACCCTCGAGTCTAGAATTTTCTTAACCAAATTGAATGATGAGATCATGATATTGGAGAGCTTTGCATAAAACTCATTGAATGTCTCATTTTCTTACATTAACAACATCTCGAACCGGGTGATAAGATGTTGGATATGTGATTGGGAGTATCTCATATGCCTCTTTATACATAAACATCTGAAATTCCAACAAAACTCCTCATGCATGACTCTGATAAATAAAGCATTCACTCCATAGAGTTAAAACAAAATAACCCATACTCTTCACAAATCTACGTATCTACAAGTTAATGGACAATATTGTCACCTTTATTCATCATGGGATGATTCCATCACTTATCAACGGATAATCGCACCCTCTCATATATATATATATATATATATATATATATATATTTATACTAGGGTGTACCCGTGCCGATGGCACGGTGAAAATCAAATTCTAGTTCAAATTCATTAAAATATGTGAATTGAAATGACAAAATTAAGTAAAAATTAGTTTTTCTTTCAATCATATTAAAATGTTCACCATCTCCCCACACATTAACAAAAGTCTCTTCTGATTCAAAAACCCCTAAAGCATGTCAAGAAATAACTCTCTATTGTTGACTTGTATGTATATTGTCATGTGAGGATGGGAGATTGGCTATATTTTTCATATTTTAAGTGATTTGTCCATCAAAAATAGTGATTGAGATTAGTATAATATAGTAGTTATCACTTAATTAATTCAAAAATAATTTTTAGACCATACAATAAATTTTAACCATTTTATTTTAATTTTTTTCTAATTTATGTATTAGATTATAATTAAGTAATTGTAGAGAAATTAACTTATCTAAAATTCTTTTATAATCAAAAAAGTTTTTAATATAAATAAAACTTCAATAATAAATAATTAAAAAATTGTTTTTAATATAATTAAATTTCCCTACTCCACTTTTCTGGTAAATACCAACATATTAGAAAAAATCATCTACGCCAACGATATGTATAGGTGGTTAGACCGCCTATAAAAACTTTATATTTTAAGAAATCAAATTTTACGTTTTATAAATAATTTTTTAATAAAAAAATAAACAGAATTTACGTTTTATAAACAGTTTTTTTATATAAAAATATGATTTTTTATTGAAAATGTAATTTTTTTATCAAATGTATTTGTTTTAAATAGCGGTGAAAGAGTTGAACATTTATATTATAGAAATATAAGAGTACAATTATCATTTGTTTTTAAAAGGGTGCGTGGGAAGACGGGAGGGAATCCACGCCATTTTTCTGTTTAATACAAAGTCTACAAACAATCAACGATTTAAAATAGTAAGAGTGACCCATGCCCATGACCAATGCTAAAAAGTTGGAACTCAGAATGTACAATCTCTTCTTATGGATGGGACACCTCATTTTTCAAGGCTTGTCTACCCCATTTGATTATACAAACTCTGCTAATGGACGGGAAAGCTCAGAATGCACGATCTCTGCAATATCGTACTCTTTTTTGAGTCAAAAGCAAGCTAGTGTCATACAAAAAATAGTACATATGGTTTAACAATGCCAATCATTTTATATATAAGTATTATTTTATACATAAGTGTAAAATAAAAATAACAGAAATATATTATTTGAACGAACCTATATCAGTGGAAATGAATAGGATACTTTACTCAAGGATAAAAAATTGAAAAGAAAATTGTGTAAATGAATCTGGAAAAGCAACAAATTTTCCAACAAATTCTCGAGGGATAAATAAATGTGTCTACAAAAAAACATAAAAACTTCAAATTCAAACAATTAACATTAAGGAGTTTTGAAACCTATTTAATAGAATATTTTAAAAACTATTTTATTAAAATGAAAACACGTTTACTGAATCTCCTTCAGTAAAAATCTGAGTTTCATTATTCAAAGTGGTAAACATCTTCTACTGTAATTACATCAAATGTTTTCATTTCTCGATTCTATGTTTTCACTAATTTAATTATTATATTAAGTGCTTAAATATCTTAATGGAAACCTAAAAATTATGTCAAGTTGGTCCATCCGCTTCTAGGCAGCCGACGTTGTTGTTCATTTCTGTTTCCCCATAGTTCAGGTAGATTACTTCAACATAAGTAAACCCTAGAAATTAAAGCCCAAAATATTTAGAGAGAGAGATAACAATGTGTGTAGCCCATACAAAATAAACACAACAATAAATGATAGTTTGAACAAATTTTAAATGCAATGAAATCATGTGGGTGAAAATAAATGCGTGAAATTATTAAAATTTAAAATCCCGAATACAATCAAAATTGCACAAATAAAGTCAAATGATACCGTGAAAATAACTATTACGACCATTATTTTGTTAGATCTGCAAAATCAAATAAAGAATCATAATAAAAAAAAAAAAAAAAAAAAAAAAAAAAAAAAAAAAAAAAAAAAAAAAAAAAAAAAATAAAGAATCATAATAGATTAGCAATACACCTTTATAAACTATAAATACGAAAAAAACTTCCTTGTGAAACAACTTACATATGTAATTTTTATGCTTCTGTAAGTTAAATGATTTATTATAAATTTATTATTTTAAAAATGTTTAATTTGGCACACATTTTAAGTATTTTATTTTAAAATGTCACGAGTATTACAATTGGCATCGAAATCTATGTTACTTGTATTCTTGGACATGGGATTATCGGTTCATTATGTGTACATTGTGTTTACACTGAGTTTTCCATATTAAGTGAATGAAAGAACAAGTTTTAGTGAATTTCAAGGACGAAATTCTATTTGTATAGGGGAGATTTTAATACTCCTTCTTTTTTGGGAATTAATTTAAAATATTATTAAATGAATTGTCATAATTATTTACAAATTTTATTTCTAAATTTGAAACTAATTAAATGGAATTTAACAAATTTTAGTGAAATTATTTAAATCATATATGAATTTAATAAATCATTTTTGAAATATATTTATATGAACAAATTTCAATTAAAGAATATTGAAGTTGAATTTATTAAATTTTTATTCGATTAGTTTTTTTTAAATTACTTAACATGCTACACAATGAAACAGGTCGACATCATTATTTATTTTTACTTTTTGGTATTAACAAAGCTACACCATAAAAGTTGGATATAATATAAGTTATTTTGAATAATAAAATGAGAAAAACATTAATTAAATGGATATTAATTGTTTTGTCATTAGTAAGGGTTAATGTGTTGGTTTAATGACATATATTGTAAATTTAGATAAACTAAGTGAAGAAGATGATGAGACTTTACCGCCCATAATTTTATATATATTTTAAAACTTTATTTATATTCAAATCAATTTGGAAAGAATATTAGTTGATTGATAAGCTGTTACCCACTTATTCGGGATTTTATGCGGGGATTTTAAAGGGTTAAATAGAAAATTGAAGGGAGGAAGAGTGGGGGACAAGTCTCAAAATTTTTATTAATATTTTAGGGTTATTTTAAACCTACCTATTTATATATAAAAGAGTGTTAGGTTTTGTGGATTTTTGTCACCTTTTAGCGAGAGAACTCTAGAATATTGAGATAGAAAATAAGAAAGAAAATGTGAGAAAATAATATAATGTTTGCGATAAATACTAGAGGAGAAATAAAATGACATAATTTCATTATCTGAGGAATAATATGGTGATAATTATTTAAAAGTAAAGATTTGGAAGCATTTTGACGATGTGATTCAACATTTTCAACTTTTACGGTTTAAGGTAGTTTCGTTCTCCCGTGGTTCATTTGTGTACTACTCATATTCACGCATATTTGTATATATGATACATTCTTATTGTGAATTTTATATTTTATAACTTTGTATATGATAATTTATTTTTTTGCACGCATTATATTTGCTTTGTTTTCATGCTAGGTAATTGGGGTAACGTAATTAGAGTTATTTCCGTGCATGTTGGGATTAGAATTTTGGTATAGAATTTTTACTGAATTTTGGAATTGATATATATGTTCATTAAATTAGAAAATTTATTATTTTTAATTGTTGAAATTTTATGGTGGTTGCATAGGCATTCCTTAGACAAACTACTTGTGATATGATGTGTGATTTTCGGGTTACGTTTTTATTTTGTATCGGATGAACAAATGTCATGGACTCGTTATTAGAGATTGTGCGAAGATTAGCGGTTGTTCCAAGACTATGATGGTAGGACGATGAGGATATTCACATCGTGCCTTTATTATTTTGATGGGATGGTTGACTAGTATTTTTTATGTCCATGAATTGTTTGGAGGATAAGTACTAAAATCGTTTAATGAAAGTCCACACCGTCTCGCAAAAAGTGAGATAGTAATTTCATATATTGCCTTAGTATATGTGTAGAGATGTTGTGAGTAAATAATATTAATTATTTGTCATTTTGGGATCTTAGGACGTGTTCTATATTGTATACACTTGATATATGTGCACACACGATTAAATTGTAACAACCCTCGATTCTGGGCGGCTCATTTTATATTGATTGTACCGCATAAGGTAATTATATAAAATGTGGGGACTGGAGTAAATATTAATTTAATGAATTGAAAGTTAATATTTACTAGATTGATGCATATTTACTGTATGTGAAGGTAAATAACATCAGGTTGCATGTCTGTAGTGTCATGTATTTTAAATGGCCTTTTAGTTTAAATTATTTTGGAACTCGAAATAATTTATAAATTTCCGGATGCCAGTTGAGAGGGTGTAGTTAGTCTCGGAAGGTGCGAGACAGTCAAAATAAGTGCCATATTGTATTTTTGTGTTCCGGGCACTTTTACCTGGTTTTAGCTTATACGCGTATTTGGGAGTCATTTTAATGTGGTATTAACCATTTGAGTTGGGAGTTTTAACCTAAGCCACGATTTTAGTCTTCTAAAATCCCTTATTTTTCCCCATTTTATGTCTTGAACATAGAGAGACAAAGAGAGAAAGAAAGAAGAAGAGAAATGGAGAAATGAGAGAGAGATTGAAGATGGAGGATTTGGGATTGCTTCTTCTCCAAATAAATCTGAGATATCAACCCTAAGGCAAGTTTTCTACTTGCTAATATGTGATTTAAGATGCATAAATTGTATGATAATTGTGTATTTCCATTTATGGTTTAAATGTGGAATTTATGGGATTTAAGCCCTAATCTTAGTTTTGATGATGAAATTGTGGACTAAAATGGTTTTAAATCGTGTAGGATACACTTTGGTTAGATAAATATTGTTGGTTGTGTGTAAGATGGAAGAGATTTGGGTTTTGGAGAAATTGGGGTTCATAACCCTTCGTAGCCATTTTTGGCAGATTTGCAGGTCCGAATCGATTCGGCCCTTTGGGCGAATCGATTCGCTAAGGGAAATTGGCAGGTCTGCATAACCCGAATCGATTCGGGCTAAGGCTGAATCGATTCGGTCAATTGCAGAAGGTTGGTTTAGTTGTCCGAACCGATTCGCTTTCTGGGCGAATCGATTCGCTAGGGCGAATCGATTCGGCCCTTGGGCGAATCGATTCGTTTTCCTGCTGTTTTTGAGTTAATTTTTTTATAACTCAATTTTAATCCTTTTCTTTAAATATAGGGACTAGGAACCTTCTTGAATGAAGTAAACTTAGAGTCCTAGAGTGTGAGATGAGTTAGATGTCTACCCTACATTAGGAATGGGTTATGTGGGGATTTTTCCGGGGTTAGGCCTATTAATGATAGGGCATTCTTTTCTTCTAGTTAATTATTATAAAAACTAGGAGATGTAGTGTTATGTTCGGGAGACCTTAGGAGCTTAATTAAGCTATACTAGTTTTGATGGGTTATATTACCACCCCAAAAGAATGTTGGGAGATTTTAAAAGTTCGATTGAACTATGTTAACCTTGGTGGTTCATAATAACGCCATAAAGGTGAGTTTGGAGAATAAATTGAAAGTCATTTCATTCCTTTGAAAGATGATAACCTTGGGGTTCTAAAATAACCTCCTAGAATGCTTGGAGATAATGAAGAGTTTATTTACTCCTTTGAGGTTGTAGTGTTGATATAAGCTATCGTATGACTATGGATAGTAAGTTAGATTATTTACAAAAGTAATTGGTAAGGGTTTCGGATAAGATGAAACATATAAATGGAAGTGGTACTGATAGTAGTAAATGATAATTTACTTAATCCTGAAACCGGTAAATAATGATTTACTTGATTTTGAAATGATAAATAAAATGGCTTAAACACACCTCTCTAAATGGCATCATAAGGGAAGTCCGCACGTGAGGTGAAGCCCCCTGGCTAATGAATGCAGGGTGGATATAGTCCTAGGCCATGGGAGCGCTTATTGTTGTATATTTTTCTGCGATGGGTAGGAGATTCCGGGTGTGGTCTTGACTACCCCGCAGGCTCATGGACGCTTCCCGACGTCTTGCAATATAGGTGCCCAGGTTGTCTAATGATAGGCCCTGGAAGATGATGGTCATTTAGGGGCGCGCACAGTGGGGAAACCCGGGCGGGCGGTCTTAGAATATGTTATATGTATATAATATAACAGTTCATAATCAAGTGGGACTTGATGTATTTTGATATGCCATATAGAGCATGATGGAGTGCCACATAGAGCACATGTAAATGCCACAAAGAGCATTTGAAAATGATTATTTTCCTGATAAGGAAAGGATTTTTTACAAAAGGTAAAATTGAGATAAAAATCTCCTTAAAGAGCAAAAGATTTTGATTATATATATATATACTTCCTGCTAAGCAAAAGACATATGAAATTATTGGCACCTTTGGTAAATTCTTGAGTTTAATGCTTCTTATTTTGTTCCTGCTTAGCTTATGTTTTAAATTGTATAGGTTGCTTCTTATTTCTCTTTCTTCACGATTTATTACATAACTGTCATACTCTTTATTCATCTGGTAATCATATAGAACCGGGCCCTGACCTGGTTACATTTCTTGTTGCATATTCATCTTGTCTCTGCTCAGGTACTCCGCCGCAAGGATGCCTGAATTGAATTCCTATTCCAATGTTTTCGACGAGCCGTGATGCAATTCGGGTATTATGGGATACATTTGGTATAGACGTTTTCTTTTTATTCTAGTTAAGATCAAGTCTTTTATTCGGGCAAGAGGCCCAAGCTTTTGTAAATGTCTAATGTAATGTAATAAGTAACTTATTGTACTTGTGTATTATTGGTGTATCAGTTTAGTGACCGGTTACATATTTGGTTTCTTTATCGTATTCTTGTTGTATTATTTATATATGTCTTGGGGTTTCCCTTATCTTTCAGGAATCGGGTTGTTTGTTTTCATTTATTTACTTTCAAATCAAAATTTTTGGCAAACCGTTTTCTGAAATATTGGGTGGTTATCCTGGATACTCTATATTTTTGTTATGATGCTGAGAATGATTCCATCCATGATTCCGTTATATTGGAGTATTGGGCTGGCCACCCCTTATTTTGGTGAGCGGGTTGTCACAGATGGTATCAGAGCATCAGGTTCTAGAGTCCTTAGGAATCTGTGTGGACGCCTTAAGTTGTCAGCGTTGCTCTTGATTTGATGTAAAGCCTTAGGATTAAGATCGTTGATTTCCCTTGTGAGATTTCGTTATTCTATCATGAGGTAGAATCTATAAAATCATTTGCATATTCGTGTGAGAATAATAGGTCGATAGAAGAAGGGCGTTATGGGAAGGTTTGTGGAGAACTGTAAGTTGTGGTCGGGGAGGAGGACCGCTTTAGAGGCCGCTCCTTTTTTTTTGTAGAAATTTTTGTCTCGCTATTACGACTACAAATTTCAGATGATTTAGTTTCCCAAGTACTGCAAGAAGTAGGAAGTGGTAAGTGGAGAAGTGCCCTGTAGTAGAATGGAGGAAAATCCTTCACCCATAGAAGAAGTGTTGTGGTGATGAAAATGTGGTCACTATATTCGTGGGTGCCAGAAGTTTGACCCATAGAGAAGCCCGGTGGATACTTGCAATGGCGAGTTTCTCTGGGATAACTGGACTGGGGAGAAGGTGGATTCTCGAATGTTCACAAAATGTTCGGTTAAAGACCAATGGCGAATAAGGCGTTGTACGATTAGGGAGATGAGACCATGCCCCATGAAGTGATAGGCTCCAAAATAGGTGTTGTTAACACTTCTGATGGAGTAAGAATCGTGAAACCCCATTGGTTGACACCCACCTGGGGAGGTTTCGTTGAACTGAGGAAGAGGAGGCCAAGAGTGTGTCCTCTTTTACTGAGAAAGTAAGAGGTACTGCATGGACAATTATTGTCAGCCAGAGTCGGAATAACGGCTATGATGTGGAGTGTAGAACCACTCATTTTAAACTTCGTTGAGTGGAGAGCAAGGGCAAGAGTAAAGTGCCTGGTTGGGGAGTTGGTAGAAATAATGTTGGTATGTGTAAGGCTCGAATGTGGAGTCTGAGAACCATTAGTATTGACCCGGAGTGCTTGGCAAATTGTGGAGGGAATTCTACCTTATAGGTGGGTAGTGTATATTCCTTAGGATAAGATTTAGTAGTATTGTGTCTACGATAGACTCGGGTGTGTATATTGAGCTTGTAGTAGTATTTACGCTATTATAGAAGGGTAATTATATGACTTCTGTGGTATGGAAGTTCTATCTTTTCTTCACTCGTTATGAAGCGAGTGATGATATTTTTAAATGTATATGTGTCATATGCATTACTTGGTCTGAGTGTTCTATTGTTTACTTGCATTGTGTGTGGATGCTATGACTTATCTCCACGACCAACAAAGTTAAGTAGTAATGCATAGGAGGGGTTCCTTGTTTGGATTCCGCTTTTGCGGGACGCTCCACGCGTGAACCTTAACGACGTTGGGAGTGGAGAAATGCCATATTTCCTTTCTCTTATTTCATGTATAGAATGCTAAGGTAAAGTCTAGGAGTGGAATCTTATTAGTAGAATTGTAAGTTAATTTACCAATCCCGATCATGTGTTTTAGACCGTCATATCTCTAGGACCGACGATGCGAGGTAGTAGTGTAACGGGAGGGTTCCTTGTCTGGATTTCGCTTCGGCGAGACGTCCCACGCATGAACCCGAGCAAATGTCGGAAGTTGAGTAAGGTCTTGGGCACTAGGGATATATTTAGTATTATATGCTTACGATTTAGGTAGGATATATATAGATAGACCCTAGGATTTTTAGGGTGTAAGACCTTGAGGGTAGGTGGTGTTAGTTTAGGAAAGCGTTAGGGAGTTGACCACGAATAAGTTGTGGGTTAACTCTATAATAGATTAGATCCCTTAGGAACGAGATTATGGGGTCTCGAGAGGTTTGGTAGGTTCGGCCGAAAGAGATGAGGCATTCCTTAGAGATAATGTTACGTTGGTAACTTCATTTACGGGGAGCTAATAAGGACGGGTGGATCCTCACTCCTGAGCCATGATTGTAAGCTCGAGAGTGAGTTTAATGAGTAAGCTCTACCAGGATTGGGGAGTAATAATACTAGGACATAGACTCACTGTTTATGCGTCTCACAAGCTTAAACTTGTGGAGAGTAATATCCCGTGCTCGAATTAAGATTCATCGTGGTAGTGATCACCTTAAATAGATAAGGCACTACTTCCTGGGCAGGAAATTTGGTCCTTCTCGTAAGCAACAAGTTGTTGCAATATGTTGTGGGAGAAATCGAGTTGGTGCTCGGGGTTCAGAAGAACTAGTGAATGGATATTTTCTCATTCGCTAAGGAAATGCGATTGGGCTAGTGGACGTGTCGAGTAGAGAACTCGTCAGAGAAATGGTTATGGCATGGAAGGCCAAGTAGAGTGAGTATGACTCAGAAGACTCTATAGCGAGAGCATTTCGATCTGTGATTGACAATTTCACCTACTCGTGCGAAGAAGAGTAGTGGTGGAATGAAGAAGGGTATTCATAGACGTTTGCATGGAACTACCGGCATCGAACTGGTCATGATCCCAATTGAGAAAATTGGTGACCGTCGACCCAATCGTTGCTTTTCCGCCCATTATGGACGGACTACATGTAGAAGAGTACACCCCATTCTCGATGGGGAATGGTAGAACCGTGGGAGGTGCCTATTATAATAGGGTGGACCGAGACTATATATTCATGTCGAAGGTTTAGCAAGAGTTTCCGTGAAGTAATGGGAACCGTATGGAAATGATGTATATCCTACCACTCTAAAGTGGATGGATGAAAGGGAGGAAATTGACTTATGCCGAAAGGCACATTACGAACGTGCGCCTTAGTATACATAGCAGATGGGAGCAGTAATGGTATGGATGGAGATTTTCGTGCAACCATTAGGTTTTGGAGTGGCCTTATGGATCATTTCCTAAGGCATGGTATCGTGAGTGGCCTAGCATGGTCAGTTGAGAAATTCGTAAACTCGTTGGATGGAACCAATGGGTAATATGTTCCTTAGACTTGGAATGGTCTCGGAACATTTCTTTAGAGATTTGGCTTTTAAGCCATACGCCTTGGTGAGATACGTCGATGAGGGGGATAGCTGAGTAGCGTTGGGGCTAAGCCACTTAGAGCCGGTATGGATGCCCCGAGGTGAGATGTAACTTAATTTTGAAGATTTTGCTAATTGTGCCGAGTCATGTGGACATCATGTTCCTCCATAGGAAGCTAGAATCGATGGTTAGTGAAGAGCGCCATGTGCTACTAGACTAGAGAACAAATGATGATTGATTGAGATCGATAGGGTCGATCTTAGTCCGGGTCCATTTGGGGCGTTGCAATAACGAGGAGTTTGTTTAGGATGGTAGAATCCTAGTTTAGAGTAGTATACCCTTATCAGATTTGGGTATGCCCGAATTTTGGGGGAAAAATTCCCTCTTAAGGGGGGGAGTATGTAACAACCCTCGATTCTGGGCGGCTCATTTTATACTGATTGTACCGCATAAGGTAATTATATAAAATGTGGGGACTGGAGTAAATATTAATTTAATGAATTGAAAGTTAATATTTACTAGATTGATGCATATTTACTGTATGTGAAGGTAAATAACAGCAGGTTGCATGTCTGTAGTGTCATGTATTTTAAATGGCCTTTTAGTTTAAATTATTTTGGAACTCGAAATAATTTATAAATTTTCGGATGCCAGTTTAGAGGGTGTAGTTAGTCTCGGAAGGTGCGAGACAGTCAAAATAAGTGCCATATTGTATTTTTGTGTTCCGGGCACTTTTACCTGGTTTTAGCTTATACGCGTATTTGGGAGTCATTTTAATGTGGTATTAACCATTTGAGTTGGGAGTTTTAACCTAAGCCACGATTTTAGTCTTCTAAAATCCCTTATTTTACCCCATTTTATGTCTTGAACATAGAGAGACAAAGAGAGAAAGAAAGAAGAAGAGAAATAGAGAAATGAGAGAGAGATTGAAGATGGAGGATTTGGGATTGCTTCTTCTCCAAATAAATCTGAGATATCAACCCTAAGGCAAGTTTTCTACTTGCTAATATGTGATTTAAGATGCATAAATTGTATGATAATTGTGTATTTCCATTTATGGTTTAAATGTGGAATTTATGGGATTTAAGCCCTAATCTTAGTTTTGATGATGAAATTGTGGACTAAAATGGTTTTAAATCGTGTAGGATACACTTTGGTTAGATAAATATTGTTGGTTATGTGTAAGATGGAAGAGATTTGGGGTTTGGAGAAATTAGGGTTCATAACCCTTCGTAGCCATTTTTGGCAGATTTGCAGGTCCGAATCGATTCGGCCCTTTGGGCGAATCGATTCGCTAAGGGAAATTGGCAGGTCTGCATAACCCGAATCGATTCGGGCTAAGGCCGAATCGATTCGGTCAATTGCAGAAGGTTGGTTTTGTTGTCCGAACCGATTCGCTTTCTGGGCGAATCGATTCGCTAGGGCGAATCGATTTGGCCCTTGGGCGAATCGATTCGTTTTCCTGCTGTTTTTGAGTTAATTTTTTTATAACTCAATTTTAATCCTTTTCTTTAAATATAGGGACTAGGAACCTTCTTGAATGAAGTAAACTTAGAGTCCTAGAGTGTGAGATGAGTTAGATGTCTACCCTACATTAGGAATGGGTTATGTGGGGATTTTTCCGGGGTTAGGCCTATTAATGATAGGGCATTCTTTTCTTCTAGTTAATTATTATAAAAACTAGGAGATGTAGTGTTATGTTCGGTAGACCTTAGGAGCTTAATTAAGCTATACTAGTTTTGATGGGTTATATTACCACCCCAAAAGAATGTTGGGAGATTTTAAAAGTTCGATTGAACTATGTTAACCTTGGTGGTTCATAATAACGCCATAAAGGTGAGTTTGGAGAATAAATTGAAAGTCATTTCATTCCTTTGAAAGATGATAACCTTGGGGTTCTAAAATAACCTCCTAGAATGCTTGTAGATAATGAAGAGTTTATTTACTCCTTTGAGGTTGTAGTGTTGATATAAGCTATCGTATGACTATGGATAGTAAGTTAGATTATTTACAAAAGTAATTGGTAAGGGTTTCGGATAAGATGAAACATATAAATGGAAGTGGTACTGATAGTAGTAAATGATAATTTACTTAATCCTGAAACCGGTAAATAATGATTTACTTGATTTTGAAATGATAAATAAAATGGATTAAACACACCTCTCTAAATGACATCATAAGGGAAGTCCGCACGTGAGGTGAAGCCCCCTGGCTAATGAATGCAGGGTGGATATAGTCCTAGGCCATGGGAGCGCTTATTGTTGTATATTTTTCTGCGATGGGTAGGAGATTCCGGGTGTGGTCTTGACTACCCCGCAGGCTCATGGCCGCTTCCCGACGTCTTGTGATATAGGTGCCCAGGTTGTCTAATGATAGGCCCTGGAAGATGATGGTCATTTAGGGGCGCGCACAGTGGGGAAACCCGGGCGGGCGGTCTTAGAATACGTTATATGTATATAATATAACAGTTCATAATCAAGTGGGACTTGATGTATTTTGATATGCCATATAGAGCATGGTGGAGTGCCACATAGAGCACATGTAAATGCCACAAAGAGCATTTGAAAATGATTATTTTCCTGATAAGGAAAGGATTTTTTACAAAAGGTAAAATTGAGATAAAAATCTCCTTAAAGAGCAAAAGATTTTGATTATATATATATACTTCCTGCTAAGGAAAAGACATATGAAATTATTGGCACCTTTGGTAAATTCTTTAGTTTAATGCTTCTTATTTTGTTCCTGCTTAGCTTATGTTTTAAATTGTATAGGTTGCTTCTTATTTCTCTTTCTTCACGATTTATTACATAACTGTCATACTCTTTATTCATCTGGTAATCATATAGAACCAGGCCCTGACCTGGTTACATTTCTTGTTGCATATTCATCTTGTCTCTGCTCAGGTACTCCGCCGCAAGGATGCCTGAATTGAATTCCTATTCCGATGTTTTCGACGAGCCGTGATGCATTGCGGGTATTACGGGATACATTTGGTATAGACGTTTTCTTTTTATTCTAGTTAAGATCAAGTCTTTTATTCGGGCAAGAGTCCCAAGCTTTTGTAAATGTCTAATGTAATGTAATAAGTAACTTATTGTACTTTTGTATTATTGGTGTATCAGTTTAGTGACCGGTTACATATTTGGTCTCTTTATCGTATTCTTGTTGTATTTTTTATATATGTCTTGGGGTTTCCCTTATCTTTCAGGAATCGGGTTGTTTGTTTTCATTTATTTACTTTCAAATCAAAATTTTTGGCAAACCGTTTTCTGAAATATTGGGTGGTTATCCTGGATACTCTATATTTTTGTTATGATGCTGAGAATGATTCCATCCATGATTCCGTTATATTGGAGTATTGGGCTGGCCACCCCTTATTTTGGTGAGGGGGTTTGTCACATAAATTTAATGCACTTGGAACATTTTATGAATTAGTGAGTTTTCTCTCACACCCCATAGTTTAATATTTGTATTTCAGGTTTATACACATGTTTGATTCATTAAAGATATTTGGATTATTTGATATGCATACGATGTCGTAATAGCTCCGTGTACTTTTTTTTAAAGAATAAGTTGTATTTATTTCATTTTGTATATTTTATTTTCACTCCATGTTTGTAAACATAGAATTCGATTATTAACGAGAAGAGAATCATTGTATTTTTATCACAATTGAAAATTGTTTATTTACTTACAAATGTAATTTTATGCTTCTGCAAGTTAAATGGTTTATTACAAATGGTATTCTTTTTAAAATTTTCAATTTTACACAAATTTTAAGTACTTTTATTTTTTAAATTTCATGAGTATTAAATTTGTATAGCGTATATTGGAGAATAATGCCCTCTAAAGAATCACTCATCGAATAATTCATTAGTCCATCGGGAAAAAAACTTTGCAAAAGAAAAGAGGAAAGAAGATAATAACTCCTCCACTGTTACTATTTCCAATTTTGTGGCAGACTGAAATGTGCCCTACGCCCTCCTGATCATAAAAAATTAAAAAAGAGTGACACAAAATAAATCTTGTTGGAGAGGAAGGTAAGAAACACGCAAAAATAAGAGAAGACGGTGAAAATAAATACTAAGTAAGATATAGTGAACCATGGCTTCTCCTATATGAACCATATTCATGATCATATTGGAAAGACTGAAAAGGGTTCATTATCGAACAACGGGAGGGTGAACTAGATATTGTGCGAGTGAATCGCAGCCTGAATTTATGGGTTACCCATAGTCAACCTAGTCTGACCTGAGCGTTAGGTGTGAAGTGCAATGAAATAACCTATATAATATTGTTAATATAGTTTTATTATAATTAACGTTTCACTTATTTAGCATGTCAATACACTTTAAATTTAAAGTACATGAGGAACCCGTGGGAAGCGCACCCGCAGTCCAAGCATACAGAGTTACTAACGTAGAACAAAAGAGAGTACTTACCTGTATAATTCTCTCAAAATACGAAACTGCACCCAATATTTCATAATAAAGACGTGGTTGTGAGCCAAATGCTCACTGAAAAATATATAACAATGCTAGAAAGAATCGAACGGGAAAGAAGACTTTGACACGTTATACCTACGTGCACATGTTACTACTTTACGCACACACACACACACATACAAACACACACACACACACACAATTAAATACTTGAAACAACTAAACTCTGTTTAACCAAAATCCATTTCATATCAAAATTACCCCTTTTCAATGTAGACCAATTCGCATTATTATTTTCATTGAAAATAACCCTTTCAATGCACGCAAACACCGTGTCAGAAAGTACTTGTTTATCCTTTGAATTTTTTTCATAAACACACCCTTGTGTTAATTATGGATTAAACCTTCTTAGGCTGCTTAACGACCCATTTACTCACTACACTTTACTTTTTCGTTACATTATTGGCATTAATCAATTTTTACATCTGTTGCCCACGTTAATCTTTATCATAACATTTATTAATTCATTTACGTTAGGTTGTTCCTTTGTATTTTCACGACACAATCCATTTCTTGACATGCTCATTATTCCTTAATCTTTTTCTTGAAATATTCCAATAAATCGCGTACTATAAGAGGCTCCACACGACTGGAGACGCCACCATATGCTCTGTCTAGTGGTTTTTAATCTTTCACCCTAGAGATCCAAACCCTCCTTAATTATACCGGTGTCATCGAGTTTATTTTACCGTTCTTTAACATTTCACAAATATCCACATTACTTCATTTTTTCCTTTTCACCCGATCGAAGCCAAACCTCGGGGTTTCACCTCAACTTGTATTACACATTGAAAATCATCATTTCATGTCCTGTACACTAAAGCTTTGATTTTATTCCAAAATCATGTTCATATGGGACCATTTTGTGTAATACCTTTTCTAGTATTTTTATTTCATAAAACTGTTCCACTTTACGTAAAATTATCATTTTACCCTTTTCATTTTTAGACCAATCCTTTCTGCTATTTTCACAAGTATTATTTTGCCAACACTATTAAGTTACTCATACTAACTTCTTAAGTGTTTTAAACACATAACCACCTTTTTAACTTTTGTAGTAGTATTCTTTTAAGTTGGAAAAATCTTTATCCCATTATTTCTTTTCCAATTTTATAATTGTTAATCTCTCAAAACATTATCAAGTTACACACACCAACTTCCCAATGTTTTAGATGTTAATAATTATTCAACACTTTTACTAATCACTTTTTCTAATTACGAATATCTTTACTTTCTTTATCCAAGAAATCAATTATACTTAAAGACTACTTTTACAAGAAAAATACTTTTCCTTTTATTAACATTTGTCGTCTTACAACCTTATACTTATAACTCCTTTAACCCCTTATTCACACACTTTGAAGACTATAATTTTTATTTTTCTTATTTCATGTTTGAACCCAACCAAACCTTTTTAAACTTGTTTATATGTCCATTATCAAAATGCTACAAGTTTATATGCATGAAATGATGAATTTTAATTTCGAAAATCCGTGTAATTGGTTTAAATAGATGATTTATTCTAGAAATTCATAACCTTGCAAAACATACCTTTCAAGACCAAAGAGCATTATTATTTCTTCAAAACTCATCCAATATCCTATTTTTTGTAAAATCTTCATTTTTGCATGGAATAAAACTTAATTTACAACACATATTTAATAATATAAAAATATAAAATTTCAAACATTTTTATTCCATGAGAAAGTTTAGCACACAACTTCTTAAAATAAAAAATTTATAAAAAAATCCCAATTATTTCAAGAAAGGTTTGAAATATATACGCAATTTTCATTTCCAATAAAATAATATTTTTTCCACCATTTTTCCATAAAAATGTGTTATACTAAATATACTTGAAACCCATCATTTTGTTCATATGCATTTTACTCTTAAGTTCTAACAATCAAGACTACTAATACACAAAATAGAGTCTTAAACTAAGAGTAGAGTTTTCCACCTCAAATGGAGCTCCAACAATGGTAGTCATAAAATGTCTACGACGATGGCAACCTCCCATCTCCTAAGGTGGCCTTAGAGAGGTTGCCTATCTCCACCAAAATTGCTTCCATGAAAGATTCATCAAAAACCTTGTTATAGCTCCATGAATAGTCCATCTTCATCTCCTACAAAACCCATAACACCACCTCCAAAAGTATTAACTATGCCCAACAGTAGTGCAAACGGGTATCTAGGACTTGGATATGGTGGAAGACTAGTTGTATGTGGTTTCACAAGGAGGATATATGGTGGTGTAAAGGTGTTTTATGGTGGATAGCGATGTACAAATCTGAAATTGGTGAGGGAAGAGCTCCTCCACTTTCTCTCTCTCTTCTTCCACTAAAAGTTAACCCAAATAAATCCAAAAACCCTTATGAAAATATCTCCAAACCTTAAAATCCCATTTTTGCCCAATCTAGGCTCAGTAGAGCTCAACAGATAACCCATCCAACAACCCAGAACGACACTGTGCATAAGGGCAACCTGATTTAAAAAAACTCTCCGCACTCGTTCGAACGAGAATCACTTCTTGTTCGAACGAGAAAGAATCTCGTTCGAACTAGCCTTCGAATGACCTAGACTTGTTATTCAATGGGATCTCTCTTGAACCTATTTCGATCCCCTTCTTCTAACGACCTTGGTCTTTCATTCAAAAGATCCGAACTCGTTCGAACAACCATTATTCATGTTTCTCGAAATTTCTCATTCTAACCCACAAACTTCTAACAATTACAATCCGAACCCCAAACATTAAATTATAGATATGAACTCAATCATAATAATACAAATCCTAAGGTTTTTGTATTATTACAACTTGTACGGAAAAACTAATAAAATATTGGGGTTGGGTATTACATTCTCCCTTCCTTAGGAAATTTCATCCCCGAAATTATCGACCCGTGACTCATTATGCTTATGGGGTTTACTAAGTTCTACTTAAAGTCAAACGAATCCTCTAAGACCGAATTATCAAAGTCCTCAAATTCTAGAATAACATCATACGCTCATTCAAAATTTTTTCAACCAAAGGTTCATCAAGAAACATGGCCTAATGTTCACCCTCAAGATAGTCATCAATATCACTTGCAGTCCTCGAGACTTCACTTCTCAATAATCATGATTAGTCAAATCCTAGGACTACCTTGACTAATACCAAAAATATATTAGTTCCCCTACTGGGTAACCCTAACTAGTGATCGACACTTACCCAAGTGTAAATCATGGCACAATCATCATTCGAGTCGTCATCAAAATTATCATCTACCCTTATGATTACACACCCTGATTTTCACAAACATTCGATTCATTCCAACCACATGTCATGGTTTAGGGTTGGCATTAACACTGTATCACTACTCGATCGCATCAATTATTAATGCACCACTAAGTCTCAAACCATGTATCTAACTAGTACCCTTTCACAGGATCCAGGCGTAAATCTAGGATCACTCTAGGCATCTTAGCTAAGGGACATCTCTGAGCATTGCACAATCCACTCACTATGACAAACCAAAATTAGGGCTAGGTTTCCTTAAGTTCAAACATCTTACAAGTTATCAATATGCTCCTCATGACTAGATCCCTTAATTCCCATGCCGACTAAATCCTTGGTCACTATGCATAAGGGAAGAAAACATCATGAGCAACTGCGTGACCGATAGCTTAACCACCCACACACGGAGCTTGACGTCATAACAAGAATACATTGGACAAGGGATACTGAGTTACCAAGATACATTGAGCATTCAAGGTCTAACTGCACTCTACAGGGACATACCATGGTGCACCACCTTGTGGTACAAGTTTGGGTTACCATTAGTAATGTGAGGGATACAATTTCCTATCACCGAAACAAAGGAAAATACGAGAATCGAAAAAGATAATTAAGAGATCCAACAGAGCCTCACTCACATATAACAGTGATGGTTTACGAAGACGAACCTACGCCACGTATTCTAAGTCTAAGTCCCATCTCCGGCGAACTCAATGGATCGTAGCCATGCCATGGGCCCTGGCTTGAGTCACCAATCATGAACAATCTAACCACGATCCACTCACTTCATCAATAAGGAAGTAAGATATTAACCTAATGTTCCTTGGGAATTTAAATGATGGACTTCCCTCTTTAAGGATAAGGCATCCTCTTTATATCCTTAGAAATACGAACAACCCCGTAGATGAATGCTAATGTCCTTATCGACACCGACCTTATCCATATCATTTGTGATGACATCACCCATCTAATACACCTATATTACTATGTTACTGTATTGTAGAATAGTCGTATCCAATGTCAACTTAGGCACTAATCGATTCGGTAAAACACTTACCCTATCGAAGTTATCATCATCATATCCCCAAGTTCAAGTCAGTTGACTCCACGTGACGGCCAACAACTAGTCATTAACACCATAAGGGTAATATATATATCACTCGGACGTATACCCTCAAGTACATAAGAGTTTAAGAAGACAACCCAAGGTCTATATATTTCATTACTGGTATCATTCTAACACATGTTGATCATGCTTTAGTGCCCCTATCAAAGTTTTTATACGCAAGGCCTCAATCATAACATCATTAGCGCAAATATCTAATTCATTCATGGTACTCATCAAAATCTAACAAAACGCTCCCTACATTGGTCCCCTGAAGACAACAAGTAGTATACCCAATCACGATATGAATCTATAATTTGACACTAGAGATTTCTCTACCTATCTACATTAAACTTTGACAGCCTAACCCAAAGCTATATAACGCGATTCATTCGAACTTAGTCGACAGTCCATGGTCATTACCAATTTTTTTCCACATCCTATCACCTAACATAAAATATTCCATAAAATATAACCTGACTGGTTCCCTAAAGGACACCAAGACTAGATAAGACTTTATCGCCCATAATGTTCACAAGCGATTATGCCCTATGATTTCTCGATACTCATCTCATTGATTGCTAATCACTCACCTAAATATTAATCTATAACTATTTAACATGGTAGGTGATAGACGTTGGACATCTCAAGGCATCACAACAAGTTGACCTTTCATATCGAGGACATTCTAAGGACCTCTTCAAAACAACTAATGCTACACACCATGAATCGAACCACAAGCTCACACTACTAAGGATTTTGGTTGGATATAGTACATTATGTGCAACCAGTACATCTCTAGGTCTACACTACCGAGATCATTAAAGATCCTATTCATCAAATATTGCATCATTATTTCCAAAACTACCCCACAATGGTTCTACCTAAGGTTCACTCCCTTGTCACTCCAACTCATCATTGTTACATGCGTGACCCCTATGCCACAATGGTCCGTAACTCTAACTACGGCTTATGAGATATATTCCTTGGCTAATAATCACGTAGGCACTCATCCACAAGGATAATATCCTATAAAATAAAATTGAACATACCTATCCTCAAGCATTGACCCACATAAATTTACATGCTCATCGAACTATACATTAATCATAGTATCACCTTAAGGATCGGATTTTCCTAATCACGTCATTGACTTTAATCACCCATAAGTACTACACCTAGGGACTATATGCATTTTACTCACTATTGGCTATACCGACTATACACAATTTATTACTCAGTCACAACACCCTAACAATCAACCTCTGTCGTTGACTAACACGATTTATGTCATCAACCTAATGGGCTCCATCTCTATTAATATTTTAAAAGACTCAACATTATCAATGGCTAGAATATAAGCACATCACACTAAAACCACCGTGTCACTACTATGAACTTTCATGGATACTCCTAAATTATTAACATATCTAATGAAAAGTGCGGAAGCAATTAATTTTTAATGATTTTGACCATGTGCTACTTGGAACTAACATACTTGTCGTGCTAACCTTTTTGAATTCATTGTCTAGGACACAAACTAAACCATAACCATAACTAGCGTGACCGACCCAAACCTACACCGATGTCTAAAGATCCACTACCGACCTCGTCACATCACTCTCGAAAGGAACCTTGAACTACGAGCTCTGATACCCTTTGTAATGTCCCATCTCAGATTTATGGGTTACCCATAGTCATCTCGGTCCGACTCGAGCATTAGGTGTGAAATGCAATGAAATAACTAATATAATGTTGCTAATCCAGTTTTATTATAATTAATGTTTCACTTATTTAGCATGCGAATCCACTTTCAATTATAACTACATGAAGGACCCGTGGGAAGCATCCTCGAAGTCCAAATATACAAAGCTACTAATGTAATACAAATAAGAGTACTAACCTGTATAACGCTCTCAAAATAAAAAAACTACACCCAACCTTCCGTAACAAAGATGAGGGTGTGAGCTGAATGCCCAATGTGAAATATATAACAATGCTAGATAGAATTGAACGGTAGAAAGAATACTCTAACACATTATACCTACGAGCACATGCAACCACTATATATATATATATATATATAACTTAATGTATGAAATCGTCTTACTTTTCGAAAACGTTATTTATCCCGATTAATTTACCTTAATCTTATACAAGACTTGCTCTTTCTTAATTTGACATTTATACTTTTATTTAACACACATGGTTAAATACTTGAAACAACTACACTTTGTTTAACCGAAATCAATTTTTTTATCGAAATTACCCTTTTCTATTTAATCTAATTCGTATTAGTATTTGCATTGAAAATCACCCTTTCAGCACAAGCGAACATTGTGTCAAAAAGTACTTATTTAGCCTTTGAAAACCTTTCATAAACACACCCTTGTGTTAATTATGGGTTAAACCTTCTTAAGTTGCTTAACGACCCATTTACTCACTACGCATTACCAGTCCGTTACTTTATGAACATTAATAAATTTTTACATTTCTTCTCCACTTTAATCATTATCAGAACACTCATTGATTCATTTAATTTAGGTTGTTCCTTTACATTTTCACCACATAACCCATTTATTAACATGTTCCTTATTCCGAAATATTTTTTGAGGAATCTTCTAATAAACCCGTATTTTAACGGGCTCCACACCGCTGGCGACGCCACCATATTCTCTGGACGGGGGTTTTGGGTTTCACCCTCGGGCTCTAGGCCCTCCTTAATTATCCCAATGTCATTCGAGTTCCTTTTAACTTGTTCTAACAATTTACAAATGTTCACATAACTTTGCTTTTATATTTTTACCCGGTCAAAGCCAAAATCCACGGTTTCACCCCAACTTATGTTATAGTTTAAAAATCATCATTTCATGCCCTCTACACTTAAGCTTTGATTTTACTTCAAAATCATGTTCATTTAAGATCATTTTATGCAACACCTTTTTCAATATTTTTATTTCATAAAAATGTTTCACTTTACATAAAATTACCATTTTACCGTTTTTCTTTTCAAATATTTCATTTCCTCCATTTTCATAAGTGTTATTTTTCAAATACCATTAGGGACCCACACTAACTTCTTAAACTGTTTTAAATACATAAACACCTTTTTAACATTTGGAGTAATATTCTTTCAAGATGGAAACATCTTTATCCCATTATTTCTTTTTCAATTTCATAAGTGTTAATCACTCAAAGAATTATTAAGTTAATCACACCAACTTCCCAATGTTTTAGCCATTAACACTTGTTCAACACTTTTACTAATCACTTTTACAAATTAGAAATATCTTTACTTTATTTATCCAAGAAATACAATTAAACTTAAAGACTGCTTTTTTAAGAAAAATACAATTTACTTTTATTTGCATTTGTAGTCTTACATCCTTATACTTATCACACCTTTAACCCTTTTTTCACACACTTTGAAGACTGAAATTTTTATTTTTTTCTTATTTCATGCTTAAACCCAACCCAACCTTGTTTAAACTTCTTTATGTGTCAATTATCAAAATACTACATATTTATATGCATCGGATGATTGATTTTAATTCCCCAAATCCTTGTATTGGGTTAAATACATGATTTATTCTAGAAATTCATAACCTTGCAAAACATATCTTTCAAGATCAAAGGACATTATTATTTCTTAAAAACTCATCCAATGTCCTATTTTTGTAAAATCTTCATTTTTGCAAGGAATAAAACTTAACTTACAAAGAATCTTTAGCAAGATAAAAATATAAATTTCAAACATTTTTTATCCAATAAAAAGGTTTAACACCCAAATTTTGAAACACACCATTCATATGAAAATCCCAATTGTTTCAAGAAAACTTTAAAATTTTTACACCTCATTTATTTCCAACAAAATAATATTTTTTCCAACATTTTTTTCCATAAAAATATTTAATACCAAATCTACTAGAAACCCATCATTTTGTTCATATGCATTATACTCTTAATGTCACACCCCAAACCCAATATCCATACTAATCATTTCTTATTAGAATAATTAGATCATAATCTTGAGCCCATTGGAAATATATTTCATTTATCAATATTTTCCTACATAATGTGCACAATGAACATAATATTATTCTTATTCCATACCGAAATCAATATCAGAATCGTAATTAAGCCGACATACAATAATGTGATTAACTATGATCAACTCAATCCATGCTAACTCTATATATACAATATTTGAGTGTATTAAAACCTCAGTGTGACAATGACAAAACCCCCATGTCTAATCCCCAGCTCTTTCTAACGGTGCAACTCTCAAATCACTGATCATATGACATCCTAGCTGGCAGCTTACAACCCTGAAAATGTCAAAATATAAACTATAAGCATTAAGCTTAGTGAGGTACTCCTTCCCTGAAATGAAATAACAGTTCTATATCAAATCTGTGGATATTAATCCAACCAATCCTTCGATACAATGAATTAACAGCTATATATATATCAAATCTGTGGATATTAAATCCAACCAATCTTGCCATATAATGAATTAATAGTTATATATCAAATATGTGGATATCAATCCAACCAATCCTGCCATACAATGAATTAACAGTTATATATCAAATCTGTGGATATTAAATCCAATCAATCATGCCCGTTGGCAATAACAAATCCTGGACCATAAGGCCCAAATAATTCTGCACATTGGCAATGATAGTTTTTCCCATCGGCAATAGTAATTCTGCCCATTGTCAATAAGAAGTCTGCCCATTGGCAATAAAAATTCCTGAAACAAAAGTTCCAACAAATAATTGGATCTTTGTCCAATTCCAATCCTGGATCATAAGACCCAAACAAATCCTGGATTTTTTAATATCCAAACAAATACTAAATACAAAAGTATTCAAAACAATCCGCTCTTAGAGATATATTCATATTTATATATGAAAAAAATCATAAGTACACTCACCTTGGTAATTTAATAGGCTTTCTTTTTCCTTTGTTCGGCACTTGTTCAACTGTTTCTTATTCCTTTCCTATCATTCTTACAATATTATTACCATCATAAGAATATAAAAAATCCGAGGAATATCTCAAACATAACTGAATTCATAAGTATCATATGATTCTATTCAAATCATTTATCACAGGTGAAGTTCCATCCGAATTCATGTTAATATATTTGACATATTCAAATCATAGACCAAACATGCATTCATTTCTTATTGGTAATTCAATACTCATCATATTAGGATTCAAATACAAAATACGGTACATAAATTCAAGTCACCTCGAGCAAGATTGTCCCATTTCTTAACTACATAGAAAATCTGCCCTATAGGCTCTTTTATCATTCATTCCACTTCCAGGAATTTTCATAATTTTTCTACATCATAAATTTCTATGATATTTCACTCAACATCAGTAAACATATTTAACAATACAAAATTAATGTTTCACAATTTTTAAGGTTCGTTTTCTATGTCAACCAAAATATCGAACACATGGCGGGCATACTTTCACCCTTAGGGTATATTTCATACCCTAACTTCAAACCATCACCCAAGATTCATTTCTTGGTATTTTCACATGATTTTTGGATATGTAACACATATATGAGTATATTTTAAACTAAAATGGGAATTAATCAATTCCAGTAAGCATAGAAAAAGATATGAAAGTTTTAATAAATAGGGTTACTAAACGAAGAAATTTAAGGGTTTACACATTCAACTTTGTTTAAACTTGCATATATCCATACATATGCACCCAAGAATGAAAGGTCAACAAAAAAAAATTATTTATATCATATAAATCATAAATAAGAGAAAAATAACAAGATTTGGGATTAGTATTACCTTCGGGACTTTTACGTAATTTCCATGGATTTTTCCCCAAATTTTCTCCTCACTTTCTTCCTAAACATTCCAACTCTCTCTTCCTCTCAAGCCAAACTCTTTTATGTCTTAACTATGCTGAAGGAGGGGATTATTTCAAGCCTTTAAAGTCATAAAAAACCAACCTCCCTCTTTAACCTATCAAAATCCACCATTTGTTAGCCTAATAAGCCGAAATATCATTTAACAAATGGATAAATTTGCCCCTGCTTTGTAATTCTAGCATAACTTCTCGCTCGGACCTCCGTTCAACACAAAGTTTGTTGTGTTACAACCATAACTCACTTGTATACAAATATCTAGTGTTTAACTCAAGTCAATTGTTATGTTATAAAGGTCAAAACTAGTCTTAAATATGAACATTCATATCGAAAACTTCAAAATTTCATATTTGTAACTAATTCGATATTTCATGGTTTATGAAGGTAGGATTAGACTAAACATAATGACTTAACATTATATACATTAATAACATATTATCCATATCACATAAGTTAATCATGATTTAAACATAATTTATCATAATTATATTCGGGTTGTCAGAATTCTCCCCCTGTTAGAAAATTCGTCCCCGAAATTGACATACCTTGGTTGTCTAAAAAAATACAGATAATGCATTTTGTGGTATCCTCTCTCTTCCATGTAGCCTATTCCATGGAATGACTCATCCACACAACTTTCACAAGTGGGATCACTTTTGATCTCAATATTTGTTCCTTCCTATCCACGATAGCAAGTGGTTCTTCCACATAACTAAACTCTTCCTTTAACTCAATATGTTATTCCACCAACACATGTGAAGGATCCTCTACATAATTTCATAACATAGAAACATGGAAAGCATTATTTAGTCGGTGTAACTCTGGTGGTAATGCTAAATTGTAGGAAACCACCCTGACTTTTTCAAGAATTTTATATGGTCCAATATAATGTCGACTTAACTTTCCTTTCTTTCCAAACCTCATAACTCCTTTCCATGGCGATATCCAAAGAAACACATAATCCCCTTCCTGGAATTCCAAATATTTTCATCATTTATCAGCCTAACATTTTTGTATTTGATTTGAGTTGTTCTCATTCTATCTTGAATAATCCTCACTTTTTCAGTGGTGACTTCAATTAATTCTGGACCCTTTATCTTCCTTTCACCAACTTCACCCCAACATATGGGTGTACAACACCGTCTACCATACAACGCTTCATATGGCGCCATACCAATAGTATATTGAAAACTATTGTTATATGAAAATTCTATCAAAGACAAATATTCATCACAATTTTCTTTAAAATCAAGCACACAAGCTCTAAGCATATCCTCCAAAAATTTTATTTTCCTTTCTGACTCCCATATGTCCGAGGATGAAAAGCCGTACTAAACTTTAAGTTAGTACCCATAGCATACTGCAAGTTATCCCAAAATCTGGATCTAAAAGTAGGGTCCCTATCTAAAATGGTAGATACCGTAGCTCCCTACAATCGAATAATCTCATTAACATATAATCTAGCATACCTATCAACTGTATACGTAGTCTTGACTGCTATAAAATGAGCTAGCTTGGTCAACCTGTCTACCACTACCCAAATCGAATCTGACCCCTTCTGAGATCGAGGAAGCCCAACTACAAAATCCATCATTACATGATCCTATTTCCATTCCGGTATTGGCAATGGCTGAAGCAAACCCGCAGGTTTTTGATGATCCACTTTCACTTGCTGACATTTAAGGCATCTAGCAACAAAATCATCTGTTTCTTTCTTTATATTATACCACCAATAATTTTCCTTTAAATCTCTAAATATTTTAGTACTACTAGTATGCATAGTATAAATTGAATTATGAGCCTCATATAAAATTTTCACTTCCAATCCATCCACATTAGGCACAAATAATCATTGTTTATACAATAAATTGCCATCGTTAACAATACAAGAATCACCAGACTTACCATCTCGGACATCTTGTCATTTTTCTGAAGAAAAGGATCTTGACCTTGCAAATCACGAATACGAGTAGCTAACAATGACCTCACGCTTACATGAGCAAAGAATCTGTCCCCATCTGCTAGCTGCAATTCCACTGTCATCAATCGCAAGTTCATAATGTGAGAAAATCTAGCACATCGAGTACAAGATAACCTGCCCGAAGACTTTCTACTCAAAGCATCTGCAACTACATTTGCCTTCCCTAGATTCTAGTGAATTTTACAATCATAATCCTTGATTAACTCCATCCACCGCCTCTACCTCAAATTCAACTCCTTCTGAGTAAATAAATACTTAAGGCTTTGATGGTCAATAATTATTTCACATACCTCATCATATAAATAATGATGCCATAATTTCAAAGCATACACAATAGCAGGAATTTCCGAATTATGTGTAGGATAATTACGTTCATGTGTACACAATTGCCTAGAATAATAAACAATAACCTTACCATACTGCATAAAAACCCAACCCCTGATGTGAAGCATCGGTATAAATAACAAAACCATCTCCACCATGTGGAATAGTAATAACATGTGCAGTTACCAACCTCTTTTTTAATTCTTTAAAATTGTTTTCACAATCAAAATATCATTTAATCTTCACATCCTTTCGGGTTAATTTAGTCATTGGAAAGGAATTCGAAGAAAATCCCTTTATAAAACCTCTATAATATCCAGCCAAACTTAGAAAACTCCACATCTCAGTCACATTATTGGGCCTCTCCGATTTCATAATAGTTTCACCTTTTTATGATTAACATATATACCATCTCCAGAAATAACATGGCCTAAAAATACAACTTGTGATAGCCAGAATTCACATTTACTAAACTTAGAATACAACTTCTTATCTTTGAACACATTCAAAACAGTTCTAAGATGCTTCTCATGTTCTACCATATCACGTGAGTAGATCAGAATATCATCAATAAAAACAATTACAAATGAATCAACAAAAGGATGCAGTACCCGATTCATAAGATCCATAAATACAGCTGGAGCATTAGTCACTCCAAAAGGCATCACAAGAAATTCGAAATGACCATACAGAGTGCAAAAATCTGTTTTAGAAATATCACTCTCTTTCATATTCAACTGATGATAACCTAATTGGTAGTCTATATTTGAAAACACTTTAGAACCCTGTAACTGATCAAAAAGATCATCTATACGAGGCAAAGGATACGTGTTCTTGATTGTAGCTTTATTCAGTTGCCTATAATCAATACACAAGGGCATAGTACCATCTTTCTTTTCAAAAATAAAACTGTTGCACCCCGTGGAGATAGACTAGGTTGTATGAACCCCCTATCAACTAAATCCTACAACTGAACCTTGAATTCTTTCAACTCAATAGGTGCCATTATATACGGTGCCATAGAAATAAGGTATGTCCCCAGTGCTAATTCAATATTAAATTCAGCTTCTCTCTCTAGAGGTAACCCATGCAACTCACTAGGAAACACTCCTGGAAAATACCGTACAATAGGAACATCGACTAATTCTAAATCCCCCACCTAAGTGTCAATAACATATGAAATAAAACCATCATAACCCTTACTTGACAATTTCCTCATCTAAATAGAAGAAATAACAAAACTAGGAACAACTTTCCTTTCCCCCCTCACAATTCAAACTCGCCAGGCATTTTAAAAACAACTTCTTTGCGAAAACAGTCTATAGATGCATGATATTTAGATAACCAATCCATTCCCAGAATTATATCAAATTAAAAAAGATACAATGGAAGTAAATCTATAACCGTATCTCTAACCCCCACAGTCAAAACACAATCACGAAAACATATTCAACTGCAACCATATCCCCTATAGGCATATAAATACCCAACCCCGCATCTAAATGAGTACATGGTCTATTCAGATATATAGCAAATGCATATTACATAAAAGAATGTGACACCTCGACTAATTAAATACCGGGTAGCTACTCCTTTATTAAATTAATACAAAATGCCAAGTTGGTCCAGTTAATAGCATCACTGTCGAAAACATTTTAATGATTACTAACCACCTAGTATTTAAAAAGTAAGTTGCCAAATTTTAAATTAAGTCTGATTAACATGCAATAAAAGAATAATGGAAGAACAACATAATCCATTCACCATAACGAAGAAATGAAATAACCAATAAATAGTAATAAGTCCGGAGGAAAACTCCTCACAACAATCCCACGAATGAAATAATAACATAAGTCTGAATCCTGAATTAATTACATGCCCGAAGTCTGAATGACTGAAATAAATGAAATGTCTCTAAAAGAAATGGGCAACATGCCCTACACCTGATAAATGTTGATTATAGAATCAAGATAGATGAAGCGTCTACAAGAAAATTCATGTAACTTCCACAAACAGCTACAACTCGTCACCTGAATGAGGATCCTAAGCATGGTGTCCTTGTGGCTAGGCACCTAAAATTGTTTTTACAAAAGATAGATTTGAAAGCAGATGGGTCAGATCCCGAGAGTGGAAATCATTTTAAAAACAAAAAGTGTTTTAATAACATTAAAACATTAAATGCAAAATACATGTTAGGACGTGCACTCACATGAAATTCTCACCTCTCAGCTACATGTGCACTCCTAACGTACCATACCCATCTAAAAGACATACATATCTAACCAAAACCGTAATAATTTCTACTCCTTACTATTCGATTTCGATATTACATTCTAGCATTATCAATTAAGTAGAGAGCTTTACTTAACTCAGATTCTCAATTAGTAATACAATTCACTATCGGTTAACCCGTTATGTTTTCACAAACATTACCATAATTATATTCACAATACCAACATGAAAGTTCCCATTAATTAAGTGTATATTATTCATGTCATATATATACAATACAAGCACCCCGAACTAAGCTGCGGTGCACACATACTCTGCTATCCATCCCGGTACATCACGTACATAAGGATCACGCATTTCGAATCTCTCAGGAATCGTTCTCAGATAACAACAATCACAAACAATGGAGGCGAACACAGTCACATCTCATGGGTCACGCACATACCTACGCTCCCACGATCAGCAGACTTATTAACATCCCAATAAGTCCTTCTCTGACCTATGTTCATCGAGGTACCAGTCTAAATCCGGGCAACACAAGGATTAGAGGGCCCTAAGCGAACGTAAACCTCCCGTGATAGCAAGTATGGTAGGTATGTCATATACATAAAATCAATACATATACTAAGTATGCACACATCTTAGTAATCACCATAATTTATTTGTAGTACACTTCTCATTCTCGTACCTACGTATAATGTTACACAATTTACATATTCCCGGATGATACAATTATACAAGCCATTAATTGTTCTCACGTTGTAATAGACACTCACGTCCTAATCCATAATTTCCATTTGGTTCGAATCACACTTCAAGGTTTTACTCCTCTATATATCTCAAATGTCCCTACTATATCAATTTATCATCAAGGGAAGGTTATCTCTACTATTAAATAAGGTTACGGGACACGCAAAATCAAAACAGGCTAAAAAGCCTAAACTGTCAACTCGTTAGAAGTCTCGTTCGAACGAGGATGTTCGAACGAGAGTTCGTTCGAACGAAGTGGGCATTCTAATGAGATCTCTTTCCAACGAAAGTCATAGAATTAACATCCCTCTCGTTAGAAGTCAAACTGTCAACTCGTTAGAAGCTCGTTCGAACGACCTGGGTAGGTCTTCTAACGAGTGGCCAGCTTCGAGCCCAGATTTTCCCTATAACGTTTTTCCAACTTTTCTTCCTCTCCAAACTCATCTAAACATCAATCCAACCATTGTACATGGGTTCTAATCATTCCTAAACATACTTAGGTTATATATTAACGTTTATATAGGGCCAATTCTTCCTAAACATCATTGAATCATCAAATCCCTTCATTTATCCCCAAATCATATGAACATGAACCCTAAAATTCTTAAATCCCCAATGAGTCTAATTAAATCTGTTTTTGTTTCATCCAAAATATATTATGATCAGATTAATCACCTACATACAATTCTACATGCAATTCCTCATCGAAATACGAGTTTCTAATTCCAATTTAATGGGTTTTCATCAAACTCCCAAGAACAATACAAATTCTGTCAATTTCCTATGCATGGAAGAAACATTCTTTGTAATAATAGAAATTAAACCACTTGCCTTATGTGTATCTCTGATTTCGATGAAGATCTGATGAATGGTTCTCTCTCTCTCTCTGCAGAATTCTCCTCTCTTCTCTCTCCAAGCTTTTCTTCTCCAAAGTGGCAATGGTGGCTAGGGTTTTTTTTGCCTTAGGAACTTTTGGGACTAATTTCAATAACCTCCGTAGCCCATTATGTTATAAGTGTGTTTAGTGGGTAATTGCCAAATCAGATATTAATTCCTAATTTTCATCGGTTTTAATTCCCTCAAATCCAAAATTTCCAAACTACCCTTATACATTGCCGGCATGGCCTAAAAATGCCCCGGGACCCAAACTAAACCCCCGGCTAGTGTTTTATGACTTTTTCGACCCTTTCGGATGCGTTGGCGCACTCAAAACGACCATACGGTTAATATAAATAAAATTCACTTTTTAATTTGAATAATAATATTCCTGACGCGGCTATCACATGCGTCTCACAAAATTCCCAAATTGCTGTATTTCAATCTCACGACAAGTTTCACAGTTCAATATTCATGTATAGCCATATATACTCATTAATATCACATACCAACTCGCATCTCTCTAGTATTTTTATCTGGATTAATTCCCAATTAATACACATTTAATTCAATTAATCCCATAAATAAATATCACAAAAATACGGGGTATTACATACTTCCCCCCTAATAACAGAATTTCGTCCCGAAATTCGGAACTAGAAAGTACCTGGTAAGAATAACTCTGGATAACATTCGCGCATCTCATCCTCGCGCTCCCATGTGGACTCCTCGACATTATTATGTCGCCACTGAACACGTACTAACGGAACTATCTTTGACCGCAGTTTTCGCTCACTTCGGTCCAAAATAGCGATCGGCCCCTCCTCGTAGGAGCTATCAGGCTGGAGATCGATGTCCTCCAAAGAAATATGAGAATGAGCCAAATCGTCTCTAAGATATTTCCTTAGCGAGGAAATATGAAATACATCGTGAATCTGATGTAAATGCTCCGGTAACCCAAGTCTATACGCAACCGGTCCAATCCGCTCAATAATAGGAAACGGTCCCATATATCTCGGTGCCAACTTCCATTTCTTCCCGAAACGCATAATCCCATTCATAGGAGATACTCTGAGCAAAACCTGGTCCCCCACTTGGAACTCCCTGAAGAGCCTCTTCGCATCAGCATAGCTCTTCTGCCGATCCTGAGCTACCCGAATGCGAATCCGAATCAATTCTATCCTTGACGAAGTATCCTGAATCACTTCCGGCCCAAGTAGTTTGTTGTCCCACACCTCCAACCAACATGCTGGGGAACGACATGGTCTACCGTACAACGCCTCAAATGGAGCCATGCCAATGGTGAACTGGTAGGAGTTATTGTAAGCAAGCTCCACCAGTGGAAGATACTGCTCCCATCCTCCCCCGAAATAAATGATGCACATACGTAGCATGTCCTCTAACATCTGGTTTGTATGCTCAGTTTTCCCGTCGGTCTGTGGGTGATACGCCGTACTCAACCGCAGTTCCGTGCCCATGGCCTCCTGAAAACTTTCCCAAAATTGTGAAACAAATATCTTGTCTCTGTCAGACACAATATTTAGGGGTACACCGTGAAGCCTCACTATCTCTGCAATAAAGAGTTGGGCATACTGTCCCATAGTGTAGTCTGTCCTTACGGGTAAAAAATGAGCGACTTTGGTCAACCTGTCCACAATCACCCAAACGGAGTCGTGACCTCTCTGTGACGTAGGTAACCCCGTGATAAAATCCATGGATATGCTCTCCCACATCCACATCAGGATCTCCAATGGCTGTAGAAGTCCTGCCGGTCTCTGATGATCCACTTTTACTAGCTGACAAGTGGAGCATTTAGAAATAAACACGGCAATATCTCTCTTCATCCCGCTCCACCAATACTGTCGTCTCATGTCTTGGTACATTTTATCCCCTCCGGGATATACCGCGAACCGTGAGCCGTGCGACTCTACCATCACCTCGTGCCGCAATTCCTCCCCATCCTGAACTACCAATCTCCCATTGAAGCGTAATCCCCCGTCTGAGCTAACGGTATAGGACTCGGCTCCCTCAGTTAATAATCGGACTATCTGCTCCTGACAGAATGAGTCATCTGCTTGTGCCTTTACCACTCTCGTGACAATCTGCGGTGTAACAGTCATCACCGACATGAATGATTGGGGCACTGCATCCTGGTGTCCCAAATCCTTCCATTTTGCCTTCCACACCCCTGCCACTTCATCTACTGGCCTACGGCGCAACGTGTCTGCTACCACGTTATCCTTCCCCAGGTGATACTGGATATCAAACTGATAGTCCTTCACAAACTCAAGCCACCTCCGTTGCCGCATATTCAACTCCTTCTGTGTGAATAGGTACTGTAGGGACTTGTGGTCCGTGAACAATCGAAACTTCTCCCCCAAAAGGTAATGTCTCCATATCCGAAGGGCAAACACAACTGCCGCCAACTCCAAGTCATGAGTGGGGTAATTCTTCTCGTGAGGCTTAAGCTTACGGGAAGCATAAACTTTGGCCTGACTCTCCTGCTGTAATACACCTCCAAGTCCTTGCAAGGACGCATCGGTGTAAACTAGATACTCAACTCCCGGTCTCGGCAATGCTAACACAGGTGCTGAGGTCAACTTATCTTTCAACTCATCGAATGCCAACTGACAGGCATCACTCCAGATGAATGGCACACCCTTATGAGTCAGATGTGTCAAAGGACCCTCTATCTTCGAAAATCCCCGAATGAACCTCCTGTAGTATCCTGCTAGTCCCAAGAAACTACGGATCTCCGTCGGTGTCGTGGGCTTTCTCCACACCCTCACCGCAGATACTTTCCCCGGATCAACAGATATCCCCCGGTCGGAAATAATATGTCCCAAAAACTGTACCTCCTTCAGCCAAAACTCGCACTTCTTATATTTTGCATACAGCTCGTTCTGACGTTGCATCTGCAAAACCTGCCTCAAATGCTCTGCGTCCTACTCCTCAGTCTGGGAGTAAACCAGAATATCATCGATGAAGACAATGACGAACTGATCAAGGAAATTTCTGAACAAGTCCATAAACACAACTGGAGCATTGGTCAAACCAAAAGGCATAACCCGAAACTCGTAAGAACCATATCTCGTTAAGAACGCAGTCTTCGAGACATCCTCTTCCCTAATACGCAACTGATGGTATCCCGATCGTAATTCAATCTTCGAGAAGAAAGAAGCTCCTCTCAACTGGTCGAATAGGTCATCGATTCGAGGCAACGGGTACTTATTCCGTATCGTGACCTTATTCAACTCTCGGTAATCCACACACAACCTCAACGATCTATTTTTCTTCCTCACAAACAACACAGGGGCACCCCACGACGAAGTACTCCTCCGTATAAACCCCTGACCCAACAACTGCTCAATCTGATCTCGTAGCTCTCGCAGCTCTGCTGGAGCCATATGGTACGGTGCGCGTGCTATAGGTCTCGTATCTGGTAATAAGTCTATGACAAAGTCCATCACTCGACTGGGGGTAGGCCTGGTATCTCCTGAAACACATCAGAATACTCCCTGACAACTGGGATCGAATCTAAAGGAATCACAACCTCCTTAGAGGTATCCTCCTCTATGTAATACAAATGAGTGGTCGAGCCTCCCTCTGGGCGAGGCATCGCCACTACAAACATCTCTTGCCCTGGAATGGAAAAAACAATGCTCCCACCGAAGCAATCAATCATGGCTCTTTAATCAGCGAGCCAATCCATACCGATAATCACATCGTGCACATGCATATCTAATACCAACATGTCTGCAGGTAATACCAGACTACCAATCTCTACCCCCACTCCCGGCATATAAAGAAAATAAGAGACTCACTCCCTAATGGTGAGTCTACACATGTCACTGTGCTCTATGCAGTGGCTAACAACCCTAAGGATTTCGCAAAATGTGTAGCTATAAAACAATCCATTGCTCCCGTATCAAACAAAACCCGACCCATAGTGCCATGGATAGGAAACATACCCTCAATCACGGGTGGGGCCTGTGGAGCTGCTGCCTACTGAAGCTGGTATACTCTCCCATACTGCAACTACCCCTGTTGAACTGGGACCGCTGGAATGGGTGGCAATGCTGCCATCTGTGGTGGCGCCAGGAGGGCGGCGGGAAACACGGGTCTCTGCGGCTCCTGTCGAGCACCCTGCTGCTGCTGCGGGGCCCTGCCCCTATCAGGACAGTCCTGGCATTTATGGCCAATCTTGCCACAAACGAAACACTTCCCCGGGAAGTTCCCCCCCTCTCTGTCCCTGCTGCCCCCAGCCCTGGTGGCCGTTACCGTTCCTCCACCGGCCCTGCTGAAATTGTTGTTGACCATTCTGACCCTGCTGGTTCTGATGGCCGTTCGGACCCAGATGGCCCTGTCGTAAACCTCCCTGTCCGTGCCTGAAATTTCCCGACCTGAACCTCTTGTGATCCCCCTGCTGGGAACCCTGGTCGCCCTGTCTCTGCCCCTGAACAGATTGTGCCCCACTGGCACCATTTCCTCCAGCCCTGCCCTGATGGCTGGACTCTCCCGATCGCTTGCCCTCAGCCATGTGAAAGCGGTGATCCTGGCAGTGTAACAGTGCAGCGTTAACCACATCAGAGTAAGTGGCCAACAATAGGTTCCCCAACAAATGCTGACGGATCCTCCAAGTCAACCCATCTGTAAATTTCTGTATCTTCTTCTCCTCTATCGGTATCTCATCCGGAAAAATGTTCAGAAGATTAGTGAATTCGGCCTCATACTCGGCCACAGTCTTACCCTCCTGCTTGAGGCTCATCAACTTCCTCCTCATCTCCGTGTGAACAACTGACGAAAAGTATTTGCGATCGAACCGCACCCAAAACTCCTGGATAGTGAGAGTATCTCTATCCTCCACGGTGGTAATAGACTCCCACCACTTAAGTGCAGACCCCACTAGCTTAAAAGTAGCTAGTATCTGCTTATGGACATCGATGCACTCATACATCCTCAAGTTCCGCTGAATGTCTTTCCTCCACTGACTCGAAACCACAACATTGGAGCTACCTGTGAACTCCGGAGGGTGTGCTTTCTGAAAAGAATCACGTACACGTTTCCAAGCAGACGAGAATGCATGTGCCTGAACTGGCGCGGCTATCGGCACCTGAGGTGGTGCCTGCTGAACTACGGCTAGTGCGGCATTTACCACCTGAACCACAATGGCTGCAACCTCGGCGGCATTCATCGTGCCCTGAATTGGCGTGGGCTTTGGTTCTGGCATTGCATCCCTGGGAATCCTCTGTGCACGTCGTGGAGGCATCTGAAATAAGAATAAAGTTTATAAGTTCGCAGTTATAAACTTAAAATAGTTGAAGAACGTAGCACATACAAAAGAATACAACAGTCCTAAAATATAGGGCTCTATATCAAAGAAAGCTTAGTGGAAACATAATAAGCCGTACAGATCCTAAAGGACGCTAGAACCTGATGCTCTGATAACACCTGTGACACCCCGACTAATTAAATACCGGGTAGCTACTCCTTTATTAAATTAATACAAAATGCCAAGTTGGTCCAGTTAATAGCATCACTGTCGAAAACATTTTAATGATTACTAACCACCTAGTATTTAAAAAGTAAGTTGCCAAATTTTAAATTAAGTCTGATTAACATGCAATAAAAGAATAATGGAAGAACAACATAATCCATTCACCATAACAAATAAATGAAATAACCATTAAATAGTAATAAGTCCGGAGGAAAACTCCTCACAACAATCCCACGAATGAAATAATAACATAAGTCTGAATCCTGAATTAATTACATGCCCGAAGTCTGAATGACTGAAATAAATGAAATGTCTCTAAATGAAATGGGCAACATGAACTACAACTGATAAATGTTGATCATAGAATCAAGATAGATGAAGCGTCTACAAGCAAAGTCCTGTAACTTCCATAAACAGCTACAACTCGTCACCTGAATGAGGATCCTAAGCATGGTGTCCTTGTGGCTGGGCACCTAAAATGGTTTTTACAAAACATAGATTTGAAAGCAAATGGGTCAGAGCCCGAGAGTGGAAATCATTTTAAAAATAGCAAGTGTTTTAATAACATTAAAACATTAAATGCAAAATACATGTTAGGATGTGCACTCACATGAAATTATCACCTCTCGGCTACATGTGCACTCCTAACGTACCATACCCATCTAAAAGACATACATATCTAACCAAAACCGTAATAAGTTCTACCCCTTACTATTCGATTTCCATATTACATTCTAGCGTTATCAATTAAGTAGAGAGCTTTACTTAACTCAGATTCTCAATTAGTAATACAATTCACTATCGGTTAACCGGTTATGTTTTCGCAAACATTACCATAATTATATTCACAATACCAACATGAAAGTTCCCATTAATTAAGTTTATATTATTCATATCATATATATACAATACAAGCACCCCGAGACTAAGCTGCGGTGCACACATACTCTGCTATCCATCCCGGTACATCACGTACATAAGGATCACGCATTTCGAATCTCTCAGGAATCGTTCTCAGATAACAACAATCACAAACAATGGAGGCGAACACAGTCACATCTCAAGAGTCACGCACATACCTACGCTCCCACGATCAGCAGACTTATTAACATCCCAATAAGTCCTTCTCTGACCTATGTTCATCGAGGTACCAGTCTAAATCCGGGCAACACAAGGATTAGAGGGCCCTAAGCGAACGTAAACCTCCCGTGATAGCAAGTATGGTAGGTATGTCATACACATAAAATCAATACATATACTAAGTATGCACACATCTTAGTAATCACCATAATTTATTTGTAGTACACTTCTCATTCTCGTACCTACATATAATGTTACACAATTTACATATTGCCGGATGATACAATTATACAAGCCATTAATTGTTCTCACGTTGTAATAGACACTCACGTCCTAATCCATAATTTCCATTTGGTTCGAATCACACTTCAAGGTTTTACTCCTCTATATATCTCAAATGTCCCTAATATATCAATTTATCATCAAGGGAAGGTTATCTCTACTATTAAATAAGGTTACGGGACACGCGAAATCATAACAGGCTAAAAAGCCTAAATTGTCAACTCGTTAGAAGTCTCGTTCGAACAAGGCTGTTCGAACGAGAGTTCGTTCGAACGAAGTGGGCCTTCTAACGAGATCTCGTTCGAACGAAAGTCATCGAATGAACATCCATCTCGTTAGAAGTCAAACTGTCAACTCATTAGAAGCTCGTTCGAATGAGCTCGTTCGAACGACCTGGGCAGGTCTTCTAACGAGTGGCCAGCTTCGAGCCCAGATTTTCCCTATAACTTTTTTCCAACATTTCTTCCTCTCCAAACTCATCTAAACATCAATCCAACCATTGTACATGGGTTCTAATCATTCCTAAACATACTTAGGTTATATATTAACGTTTATATAGGGCCAATTCTTCCTAAACATCATTGAATCATCAAATCCCTTCATTTATCCCAAAATCATATGAACATGAACCCTAAAATTCTTAAATCCCCAATGAGTCTAATTAAATCCTTTTTTGTTTCATCCAAAATATATTATCATCAGATTAATCACCTACATACAATTCTACATGCAATTCCTCATCGAAATACGAGTTTCTAATTCCAATTTAATAGGTTTCCATCAAACTCCCAAGAACAATACAAATTCTGTCAATTTCCTATGCATGGAAGAAACATTCTCTGTAATAAATTAAATTAAACCACTTGCCTTATGTGTATCTCTGATTTTGATGACGATCTGATGAATGGTTCTCTCTCTCTCTCTGCAGAATTCTCTTCTCTTCTCTCTCCAAGCTTATCTTCTCCAAAGTGGCAATGGTGGCTAAGGTTTTTTTTGGCCTTAGGAACTTTTGGGAACAATTTCAATAATCTCCATAGGCCATTATGTTATAAGTGGGTTTAGTGGGTAATTGCCAAATCAGATATTAATTCCTAATTTTCGTCGGTTGTAATTCCCAAAAATCCAAAATTACCAAACTACCCTTATACGTTGTCGACATGGCCTAAAAATGACCCCAGACCCAAACTAAACCCCCAGCTAGTGTTTTCTGGCTATTTCGACACTTCCGGACGCGTTGTCGCACTCAAAATGACCATACGGTTAATAGAAATAAAATTCACTTTTTAATTTGAATAATAATATTCCTGACGCGACTATCACATGCGTCTCACAAAATTCCCAAATTGCCGTATTTCAATCCCACGACAAGTTTCACAGTTCAATATTCATATATAGCCATATATACTCATTAATATCACATACCAACTCGCATCTCGCTAGTATTTTTATCCGGATTAATTCCCAATTAATACACATTTAATTCAATTAATCCCATAAATAAATATCACAAAAATACGGGGTATTACAAAGAATGTGTGGGATTAGGATCAATCAAAACATAAGCACTTCTATTAGTAATAGAAAGTGTACCGATCACCACATCTGAAGTAACCTCAGATTCTTTCATCGTAAAGACTCATCCACCTGGCGTGGAACCACTAGCTTGTCCCATGCCTCAGGTTTCATCTATAAGAACCGAGTTATAACAACCAACACAAACAGTTTATAATACTAAATTATTGGTTAGTACATAAATAATTCATAAATATCAAATCAACTTAATAACTGCAATCTTACCGTCACACACGTCCAGAATTAATAACCTAGACGCTCTGATACCACAAATTGTCACCCCCCAAACCCAATATCCATACTAATCATTTCTTATTAGAATAATTAGATCATAATCTTGAGCCCATTGGAAATATATTTCATTTATCAATATTTTCCTACATAATGTGCACAATGAACATAATATTATTCTTATTCCATATCGAAATCAATATCAGAGTGGTAATTAAGCTGGCATACAATAATGTAATTAACTATGATCAACTCAATCCATTCTAACTCTATATATACAATATGTGAATGTATTAAAACCTCAGTGTGACAATGATAAAACCCCCATGTCTAATCTCCAGCTCTTTCTAACGGTGCAACTCTCAAATCACTGATCTTATGACATCCTAGCTGGAAGCTTATAACCCTGACAATGTCAAAATATAAAACATAAGCATTAAGATGAGTGAGGTACTCCTTCCCTGAAATGAAATAACAGTTCTATATCAAATCTGTGGATATTAATCCAACCAATCCTGCCATACAATGAATTAACAGCTATATATATCAAATATGTGGATATTAAATCCAACCAATAATGCCATATAATGAATTAACAGTTATATATCAAATTTGTGGATATTAATCCAACCAATCCTTCCGTACAATGAATTAACAATTATATATCAAATCTGTGGATATTAAATCTGTGACACCCCGCCCAATTAAACCTTGGGTGATCAATCCTTAATTTAATTTAAACAGGTTTCTTAAATGGTTCTGTGACACCCCGACTAACTAAATACCGGGTAGCTACTCCTTTATTAAATTAATTCAAAATGCCAAGTTGGTCCAGTTAATAGCATCACTGTCGAAAACATTTTAATGATTACTAACCACCTAGTATTTAAAAAGTAAGTGCCAAATTTTAATTTAAGTCTGATTAACATGAAACAACTGTAATGAAGAATAATAACACCATTCACCATAATGAAGTAAATAGAATAACCATCACGCAATGTAAATAAAGTCTGGAGGAAAACTCCTCACTACAATCCCACAACTGAAATAAGTAAATTGAATACTAAATCAGTACATGCCAAAGTCTGAAAAACTGAAATGGAAATGTAACTCTAATAGAAATGGGCAACATGCCCTACAACTGATAGATAATGAATCTGGAATCCAAGTGATAGAGGCGTCTACAAGCAAATCCCTGTAGCTTCCACAAACAGCTACAGCTCGTCACCAGAATGAGTATCCTATGCATGGTGTCCTTGTGTCTGGGCACCTAAAATGGTTTTACAAGAAAAGTAGATTTGAAAGCAAAACGGGTCAGAGCCCGGATGTGGAGTTATATTTTAAAAACCTGCAAGTGCTTTAAAAACATTTAAAACATTAAATGCAAAGTACATGTTAGGACGTGCACTCACATGATATTCTCACCTCTCGTCTAACTAGGCACTCCTAACGTAAGTACCCATCTACAACGACACAAACCACTAGCTAAGTGACATTATCTCTAGCTAGTCTGCCATAGGTCCTACCTTTATTACTTGGTTCTAATAACAGTATAATGCTCGTAATTAAATAGGGGTTTGACGTAAACTCAGATGCTCAATATGCAATATATTTCACTATCAGCAAACCCGTTATGTTTCTCGAAACAATACCGTAATTATATTCATAACATTAACATGAAGGTTCCCATTAATTAAGTGTATATTAATCACAACATAAATATACAATACAAGCACCCCGAGAACTAAGCTGTGGTGCACACATACTCTGCTATCCATCCCGGTACAGCACGTACATAAGGATTACATATTCCGAATCTCTCAGGAATAGTTCACAGATAACAACATCATAAATAATGGAGGCGAACACTGTCACATAACATGGGTCACGCACATACCTACGCTCCCACGATCAGCGGACTTATGAATATCCCAATAAGTCTTTCTATGACCTATGTTCATCAAGGTAACCAGTCTAAATCCGGGCAACACAAGGATTAGAGGGCCCTAAGCAAACGCAAACCTCCCGTGATAGCAAGTATGGTAGGTATGTCATACACACAATTCATATACCAATACTAAGTAAACACACGTCTTAGTAATCCCGTAGTTTAATTGCAGTACTATTCTCATTCTAGTACCAATATATAAATTACACACTTTATACGATTTCGATCAATAATCATACACGCTATAATCTATTCTCACGTCGTAGTAGACATTCACGTATCAACCCAAACGGTCCATTTAATTTAACTCTCGTATATAATTTCCTTCTCATAAATATCCAAAAGTCCCAATTCTATCATTACATCATCATCGGAATGTTATCTATATCCTCGAACAAGTTTACGGGACTCCAAAAATCAAAACAGTCCAAAAGGCCCAGACTGCCAGCTCGTTAGAAGTCTCGTTCGAACGAGACTGTTCGAACGATATTCCACTGTCAACTCGTTTGAAGTCTCGTTCGAACGAGACTGTTCGAACGAGATCCAGTTCGTTCGAACGAACTGTACCTTCTAATGATATCTCGTTCGAACGAGATTATCGAACGAAGTTCCCTTTCGTTAGAAGCGACTGGTCAATTCATTAGAAGCTCGTTCGAACGACCTGGGGAGGGGTTTCTAACGACCTACCAGTTTCGTCCCACATTTCTCTAAATTTCGTTTTTCACCATTTTTACTCCTCAAATCTCTTCTAAACTAAGTCCCAACAATCGTTTAAAGGTCTCTAAACAATTCTAAACATATTATAATCACATCCTAACACGTTTTGAAGGATTAACTTACCCTAACATCGATTAATATACAAATCTCTACACTTTTTCCCCAATTTTCTCAAGAACATGAACCCTAAAACTTGTAATCATCAATAGCCCATTCTAAATTCGTCTTTGTTACATTAAACATACATTAATACTAGAATAATCATCTCTATGTGATTCTACATGCAATTTGTCCTCAATATTCAAATCCTAAGTCCAATTAAAATGGGTTTTCATTCATCTTCCATGAACAATTTTAATTCTTCTATTTTCTAACATGGAAAGAACATTCTCTGAATTTAAATATAATTAAATCACTTGCCTTGATTGTCTCTAAGTTTGGTGTAGGTTTGATGAAGCTTTTCTGCAGAATTTCTTCTCTCTCCAAGCTTCTTCTCCAATGGTGGCTATGGTGGCTAGGGTTTGCTTTGGGAAGGTATTAGAAAACCAAATTCTAATAACCTACGTAGCTTGTTGGGTTAATATGGGTTGGTTAGTGGCTTAGTGGGTCAATTCCAAATCAGATTAAAACTCCCAATTTTCGTCACTTTTAATTCTCCAAAAATACAAAATTACTAAAATGCCCTTTATGTTGCCGGTATGGCCTAAAAATACCCCGGGACCCAAACTAAACCCCCGGCTAGTGTTTTCTGACTATCTCGACCCTTCCGGACACATTGGCGCACTCGAAATGACCATACGATTAATAGAATTGAAATTCACTTTTATAATCAAAATAATACACCGTGACGCGGCGGTCTCACGCGTCTCAACAAAATTTCTAAATGTCGTATATAAATCTCACGACAAATTTTTCATAATTCAATATTCATATAAAAACATGTATGCACATAATCAAATACCAACTCGAATCTCGTTACTATTTATAACCCGGATTAATTTCCAATTAATACGCATTTAATTAATTAATCCCAAAAATAAATATAGCCGAAAGTACGGGGTATTACATACTTCACCCCTAATAACTGAATTTCGTCCCGAAATTCGAAACTAGAAAATACGTGCTAAAAACAACTCTGGATAACGTTCGCGCATCTCATCCTCCCGCACCCATGTGGACTCCTCGACATTGTGATGTCGCCACTGAACACGCACTAACGGGACTATCTTTGACCGCAGCTTCCTCTCGCTTCGGTCCAAAATAGCAATCGGCCCCTCCTCGTAGGAGCTATCCGGCTGGAGATCGATGACCTCCACAGCAATGTGAGAATGAGCCAAATTATCTCTAAGGTATTTCCTTAGCGAGGAAATATGGAACACATCATGAATTCGATGCAAATGCTCCAGTAACCCAAGTCTATACGCAACCGGTCCGATCCGCTCAATAATAGGAAACGGCCCCACATACTTTGGTGCCAACTTCCCCTTCTTCCCGAAACGCATAATCCCCTTCATAGGAGATACCCTGAGCAAAACCTGGTCCCCTACTTGGAACTCCCTGAAAAATCTCTTCGCATCAGCATAACTCTTCTACCTGTCTTGAGCTACCCGAATGCGACTCCGAATCAATTCAATTCTTACCGAAGTATCCTGAATCACTTCCCGCCCAAGTAGTTTGTTATCCCCCACCTCTAACCAACATGCTGGGGAACGACAAGGCCTACCGTACAATGCCTCAAACGGAGCCATGCCAATAGTGAACTGAATAGAGTTGTTGTAAGCAAACTCCACCAGTGGAAGGTACTGCTCCCATCCACCCCCGAAGTCAATAATGCACATGCGTAGCATGTCCTCCAACATCTGATTTGTGGGATCGGTCTGCCCATCAGTCTGCGAATGATAAGCCGTACTCAACCGCAATTCCATGCCCATGGCCTCCTGGAAACTCTCCCAAAACCTTGAAACAAATATCTTGTCTCCGTCAGACACGATATTTAGGGGCACACCGTGAAGTCTCACAATCTCTGAAATGAAGAGCTGGGCATACTGTCCCGTAGTATAGTCAGTCCTTACGGGTAAAAAGTGAGCGGCCTTGGACAATCTGTCCACAATTACCCAAACGAAGTCATGACCTCTCTGCGACGTAGGCAACCCCGTGATAAAGTCCATGGATATGCTCTCCCACATCCACACTGGGACCTCCAATGGCTGTAGCAATCCTGCCGGTCTCTGATGATCCACTTTTACAAGCTGACAAGTGGCGCATTTCGAAACAAACTCAGCGATATCTCTCTTCATACCGCTCCACCAATACTGGCGTCTCATGTCTTGGTACATTTTGTCCCCTCCGGGATGTACCGCGAACCGTGAGCCGTGCGACTCTGCCATCACGTCGTGTCATAATTCCTCCCCCTCCGAAACTACCAATCTCCCATTGAAGCGTAATCCCCCGTCTGAGCTGACGGTATAGGATTCGGCTCCCTCTGCTAGTAATCGAACTATCTGCTCCTGACAGAATGAGTCATTAGCCTGTGCCCGTACTACCTTCGGGACAATCTGCGGTGTAACGGTCATCACAGACATGAAAGATCGGGCCACTGCATCCTGGTGTCCCAATTCCTTCCACTTAGCCTTCCACACCTCTGCCACCTCATCTGCTGGCCTACGACTCAACGCGTCTGCTACAATGTTAGCCTTTCCCGGGTGATACTGGATGTCGAACTGGTAGTCCTTCCCAAACTCAAGCCACCTACGCTGCTGCATATTCAACTCTTTCTGCGTGAACAGGTACTGTAGGGACTTGTGGTCCGTGAACAGTTGAAACTTCTCCCCCAAAAGATAGTGCCTCCAAATCCGTAGGGCAAATACCACTGCCGCCAACTCCAAATCATGCGTGGGGTAATTCTTCTCATGAGGCTTAAGCTTACGGGAAGCATAAGCTATGGCCTGTCTCTCCTGCTGCAATACACCTCCAAGCCCTTGCAAAGACGCATCGGTTTAAACCAAATACTCAACTCCCGGTCTCGGCAATGCTACCACAGGTGCTGAGGTCAATTTGTCCTCCAATTCATCGAATGCCAACTGACAGGCGTCACTCCAGATGTATGGCACACCCTTACGAGTCAGATGTGTCAAAGGACCTGCTATCTCTGAGAAGCCCCGAATAAACCTCCTGTAGTATCCTGCTAGACCCAAGAAACTACGAATCTCAGTCGGTGTCGTGGCCTGTCCCCACTCCCTCACCGCTGATACTTTCCCCGGATTGACAGATATTCCCCGGTCGGAAATGATATGTCCCAAAAACTGGACTTCCTTCAACCAAAATCCGTATTTCTCATATTTTGCATACAACTCGTTCTGACGAAGTGTCTGCAAAACCTGCCTCAAATGCTCGGCGTGCTCCTCCTCTGTCTGGGAGTAAACCAGTATATCATCAATAAAGACAATGACAAACTTATCTAGGAAATCCCTGAACACTCTGTTCATCAAGTCCATAAACACAGCTGGAGCATTGGTCAAACTGAAAGGCATAACCCGAAACTCGTAAGAACCATATCTCGACAAGAACGCGATCTTCGAGACATCCTCCTCCCTGATACGCAACTGATGGTATCCCGATCTCAAGTCAATATTCGAGAAGAAAGAAGCTCCTCTCAACTGGTCGAATAAGTCATCGATTCGAGGCAACGGATACTTATTCCGTATCGTGACCTTATTCAACTCTCGGTAGTCCACACACAATCTCAGTGAACCGTCCATATTCTTCATAAATAAAACTGGAGCGCCCCAAGGTGAGGTACTCCTGTGAATAAAGCCCTGACCTAACAACTGCTCTATCTGATCCAGTAACTCCCTCACCTCAGCTGGAGCCATACGGTACGGTGCGGCGCGTGCTATAGGTCTCGTACCCGGTAGAAAATCTATAACAAAGTCTATCTCTCAACTGGGGGGTAAGCCTGGTATCTCCTGAAACACATCCGAATATTCCCTGACTACTGGGATAGAATCCAAAGGAATCAGTACCTCCTTAGAGGTATCCTCCTCAACGTAATACAGATGAGAGGTCGATCCTCCCTCTGGGCGAGGCATCGCCACTATAAACATCTCTTCCCCCGGAATGGCAAAAACAATGCTCCCCCTGAAGCAATCAATCATGGCCCTATAAGCTACGAGCCAATCCATACCGCTAATCACATCGTGAACATGCATATCTAATACCAACATGTCTGCAAGTAATACCAAACCACCAATCTCTACCCCACTCCCCGGCATATAAAGAAAATAAGTGAGCCACTCCCCAATGGTGAGTCGACACACGTCACTGTGCTCTCTGCCGTAGCTAACAATCCTAAAGCTTTCGCGAAGTTTGTAGATATAAAACAATGTGTAGCCCCCGTATCAAACAAAACCCGACCCATAGTGCCATGGATAGGAAACGTATCCTCAATCGCGGGCGGTGCCTGTGGAACTGCAGCCTGGTGGACGTTGTAGACACGTCCATACTGTAGCTGCCCCTGCTGAACTGGGACTGCTGGAATGGGTGGCAATGCTGCCATCTGTGGCGGTGCGGGAAGAGCGGCAGGAAACATAGGCCTCTGTGGCTCCTGGCGAGCACCCTGCTGCTGCTGCTATGGGGCCCTGCCCCTATCAGGACAATCCTGTAGCTTATGTTCAGTCTTGCCATAAACAAAGCACTTCCCTGGGAAGTTCCCTCCTCTCTGCCCCTGCGGTCCCTGGCCCTGGTGGCCGTTACCGTTCCTCCCTTGGCCCTGCTGGCCCTGGTGAAACTGCTGCCCATTCTGCCCCTGTTGGCCCTGATGGCCGTTTGGACCCTGATGGCCCTGACGGAAACCTCCATGTCCGTTCCTGTAGTTCCCTGATCGGAACCTCTTCTGATCCCCCTGCTGCGAACCCTGCTCACCCTGTCTCTGGCCCTGGACAGATTGTGCCCCACCGGAACCATGTCCTCCTGTCCTGCCCTGATGGCTAGACTCTCCCGACCTCTTGCCCTCGGCCACATGAAAGCGGTGGTCCTGGAAGTGTAACAAAGCAGCGTTAACCACATCAGAATACGTGGCCAACGAAAGGTTCCCTAACAGATGCTGACGGATCCTCCATGTCAACCCGTCCGTGAACTTCTCAATCTTCTTCTTCTCTGTTGGTATCTCATCTGGAACGATATTCAACAGATTTGTGAACTCGGCCTCATACTCGGCCACGGTCTTACCCTCTTGCCTCAGATTCATAAGTTTCCTCCGCATTTCTGTGTGAACAGCAGACGGAAAGTACTTGCGGTCAAACCGCACCCAGAAGTCCTGAATAGTGAGAGTATCCCTCTCCTCCACGGTGGTAATAGACTCCCACCACTACAGCGCAGATCCAACTAGCTTGAAAGTAGCTAGCACCTACTTCTGGACGTCCGTGCACTCATACATCCTTAAGTGCCTCTGCATATCCTTCCTCCACTGGCTCGAGACTACCACATCTGAGCTACCTGCAAACTCTGGCGGATGCGCTTTCTGAAAAGCGTCACGTACACGCTCCCAAGCAGACGGAAATGCATTTGCCTGAACTGATGCGGCAACCGGCGCCTGCGGTGGTGCCTGTTGAACAACGGCAATTGCGGCATTTACCGCTTGGGCTACTATAGCTGCAACCTCAGCGGAGTTCATCATGCCCTCAACTAGAGCGGGCTGGGGTTCGGGCGTTGCATCCCTGGGAACTCGTCGTGCACGTCGTGGAGGCATCTGAAATAAGAACAAAGTTGATAAGTTTGTTGTTTATAAACTTAAAATAGCTGAAGAACGAAGCATACACAAAAAGAGTACAACAGTCCTAAAATATAGGGCTCTATATCAAAGAAACTTAGCGGAAACATAATAAGCCGTTAGATCCTAAAGGAAACTAGAACCTGATGCTCTGAAACCACCTGTGACACCCCGACTAATTAAATACCGGGTAGCTACTCCTTTATTAAATTAATTCAAAATGCCAAGTTGGTCTAGTTAATAGCATCACTGTCGAAAACATTTTAATGATTACTAACCACCTAGTATTTAAAAAGTAAGTGCCAAATTTTAATTTAAGTCTTATTAACATGCAACAAGTGTAATGAAGAATAATAACACCATTCACCATAATGAAGAAAAGAGAATAACCATCACGCAATGTAAATAAAGTCTGGAGGAAAACTCCTCACTACAATCCCACAACTGAAATAAGTAAACTGAATACTAAATCAGTACATGCCAAAGTCTGAAAAACTGAAATGGAAATGTAACTCTAATAGAAATGGGCAACATGCCCTACAACTGATAGATAATGAATCTGGAATCCAAGTGATAGAGGCGTCTACAAGCAAATCCCTGTAGCTTCCACAAACAGCTACAGCTCGTCACCAGAATGAGTATCCTATGCATGGTGTCCTTGTGGCTGGGCACCTAAAATTGTTTTACAAGAAAAGTAGATTTTAAAGCAAACGGGTCAGAGCCCGAATGTGGAGTTATATTTTAAAAACCTGCAAGTGCTTTAAAAACATTTAAAACATTAAATGCAAAGTACATGTTAGGACGTGCACTCACATGATATTCTCACATCTCGTCTAACTGTGCACTCCTAACGTAAGTACCCATCTACAACGACACAAACCACTAGCTAAGTGACATTATCTCTAGCTAGTCTGCCCTAGGTCCTACCTTTATTACTTGGTTCTAATAACATTATAACGCTCGTAATTAAATAGGGGTTTAACGTAAACTCAGATGCTCAATATGCAATATATTTCACTATCAGCTAACCTGTTATGTTTCACGAAACAATACCGTAATTATATTCATAACATTAACATGAAGGTTCCCATTAATTAAGTGTATATTAATCACAACATAAATATACAATACAAGCACCCTGAGAACTAAGTTGTGGTGCACACATACTCTGCTATCCATCCTGGTACATCACGTACATAAGGATTACATATTTCGAATCTCTCAGGAATAGTTCACAGATAACAACATCACAAATAATGAAGGCGAACACAGTCACATCACATGGGTCACTCACATACCTACGCTCCCACGATCAACGAACTTATTAATATCCCAATAAGTATTTCTATGACCTATGTTCGTCAAGGTAACTAGTCTAAATCCGGGCAACACAAGGATTAGAGGGCCCTAAGTGAACGCAAACCTCCCGTGATAGCAAGTATGGTAGGTATGTCATACACACAATTCATATACCAATACTAAGTAAACACACGTCTTAGTAATCCCGTAGTTTAATTGTAGTACTATTCTCATTCTAGTACCAATATATAATTTACACACTTTATACGATTTCGATCAATAATCATACGCGCTATAATCTATTCTCACGTCGTAGTAGACACTCACGTCTCAACCCAAACGGTCCATTTAATTTAACTCTCGTATATAATTTCCTTCTCATAAATATCCAAAAGTCCCAATTCTATCATTACATCATCCTCGGAATGTTATCTATATCCTCGAACAAGTTTACGGGACTCCAAAAATCAAAACGGTCCAAAAGGCCCAGACTGCCAGCTCGTTAGAAGTCTCGTTCGAATGAGACTGTTCGAACGAGATTCCACTGTCAACTCGTTAGAAGTCTCGTTCGAACGAGACTGTTCGAACGAGATCCGGTTCGTTCGAACGAATTGTACCTTCTAACGATATCTCGTTCGAACGAGATTATCGAATGAAGTTCCCTTTCGTTAGAAACGACTGGTCAATTCGTTAGAAGCTCGTTCGAACGACCTGGGGAGGGGCTTCTAATGACCTACCAGTTTCGTCCCAGATTTCTCTAAATTTCGTTTTTCACCATTTTTACTCCTCAAATCTCTTCTAAACTAAGTCCCAACAATCATTTAAAGGTCTCTAAACAATTCTAAACATATTATAATCACATCCTAACACGTTTTGAAGGATTAACTTACCCTAACATCGATTAATATACAAATCTCTACACTTTTTCCCCAATTTTCTCAAGAACATGAACCCTAAAACTTGTAATCATCAATAGCCCATTCTAAATTCGTCTTTGTTACATTCAACATACATTAATACCAGAATAATCATCTCTATGTGATTCTACATGCAATTTGTCCTCAATATTCAAATCCTAAGTCCAATTAACATGGGTTTTCATTCATCTTCCAAGAACAATTTTAATTCTTCAATTTTCTAACATGGAAAGAACATTCTCTGAATTTAAATATAATTAAATCACTTGCCATGTTTGTCTCTGAGTTTGGTGTAGGTTTGATGAAGCTTTTCTGCAGAATTTCTTCTCTCTCCAAGCTTCTTCTCCAATGGTGGCTATGGTGGCTAGGGTTTGCTTTGGGAAGGTATTAGAAAACCTAATTCTAATAACCTACGTAGCTTGTTGGGTTAATATGGGTTGGTTAGTGGCTTAGTGGGTCAATTCCAAATCAGATTAAAACTCCCAATTTTCGTCACTTTTAATTCTCCAAAAATACAAAATTACAAAAATGCCCTTTATGTTGCCGATATGGCCTAAAAATACCCCGGGACCCAAACTAAACCCCCGGCTAGTGTTTTCTGACTATCTCGACCCTTCCGGACGCGTTGGCTCACTCAAAACGACCATACGGTTAATAGAATTTAAATTCACTTTTATAATCAAAATAATACACCGTGACGCGACGGTCTCACGCGTCTCAACAAAATTTCTAAACGTCGTATATAAATCTCACGACAAATTTTTCATAATTCAATATTCATATAAAAACATGTATGCACATAATCAAATATCAAATCGCATCTCGTTAGTATTTATAACCCGGAGTAATTTCCAATTAATACGCATTTAATTAATTAATCCCAAAAATAAATATAGCCAAAAGTACGGGGTATTACAAGTTCATTCTTAGCATCACTGCCAAAAACTTTTAAAGTTACTAACCATCTAAGTGAAATTAAGCGAGTGCCAAATTTTATCTTTCTTAAGAAGAATAAATAATCCATACAACACATTACAATTCAAGAAATAACAAAAATAGTTTGCATAAATAACCTAATGCAGATAAAGTCTTTCCGAAAACCACGGCCACTAAAGGACAAATAAAAATCCATAACTAAAGTAAATTGTAGCAGTAAAGATAGGACAACATGTCCCAACTAAAAGTACTAAAAATGAGATCCTGCACTAGAACTGAAAAAGAGGAAGCGTCTAAACAATCCCTGCAACATCCACACGTGCTGCAGCTCCCAAATCTCTGGAATGAAATCATGCTGGGTGTCCCTGTGGCTGGGCACCTAAAAGGTTTTAAAAAATTTACATAGCAAGATTTAGTACTCAAAACATTTTGAAAATATTTTGCAAGAAGTTATCACAATTGAGTTATTGATTACACATATTAAGTATTCGCACACTCCATTGAATTTCCTCACCTCTCTTCTATAACGCATGTCTAACGAGGATACTTAGTTCACCTAGTTATACTGCCCATAAGCGTAGGTAGATTATTTACTGCTTGTTATCCTTATTCTTGTAATAATTACATCACGCTATAAATTATTACTAAGATATCAACTATTCATCTCATTATCTACGATTCTCAGTTTGTATATTATGCACATAAAATACATTTGATCACACACTCATGTATTGAATATTAGTTCTCACAACATATCCTTTTACTACACACAAAGGACTCTTGGTTCAGAATGATTCATCGACCCCAACTGAGAGTTGGTTCGGAATTATCCATCGACCCCAACTATTTTTAAAAATATACATATATACACATATTCTGGTTCGGGACTCTTTCATCGCGACACCAGTCAAGGTTTGGTTCGGTATTTCTCATCGACCCCAAACATATAATAACTTTATGTTAATTCGGAATGTCACATCGACCCTAACATAATTAATATAGGTAAAATTCTCTTAACCCAAAATTTTATATAATTTAGTAGGTACACACCCGACCTATCAAATCATGCTCGTACGTATTATATTTTACTTATATTCACCGTACTCATTAATTGAAATTTATTTCGCTATTGCATTTATTCGAGTATTCACGCAACTCTAAGTGCCCTAGTTACCCCCCCTCCCGTTAATTCAGTAGTTAAGTCAACTCTAACCTACTGGTATTATTCCGGAAATTTACTCTCATCCTTTCCGTAGCAAAATTCTCACAATCCCAACATACGGCTAATGATCGCTCTCCCGTCGGTCCATTTCTCAAAAATTCCCACTCAATCATTTATGAAGAAATCTAATTGTACACCTACTAGTATTTATGAAGTCTCCTCATAGGTAAAACAGCATCACTAAGGTTCCCATCAAGCGACGGTAATTAAAGGAAGTTTATTCACAAAATTTTTTGAAGTCCAGCCAGGGTCGATCGATCGAGGGGATATGGTCGATCGATCGACATTCAAGGGTCGATCGATCGATCAAGCAGTGACAGACCCAGTTCGTCTTCTTCATGCGGGTTTCACCATTTTTATCTATCTATCTTTCATGATAATTCACCATATTTGCAACCAACAATTTCTAATCATTCCTACATGTTCTGGAATGATTACTAACGATTTAAAACAACAAAATCGTTATAAATCTTGGTCAAATCAACTAAAAATCTTTCTAGTATTCAAGAAACCTAAAAATACATTATTTACATCTTTCATCATAATTCCAGATTTTTAGTTCGATTTAATCATCTAGTTTTCTATGATATCAGAATATTTGGAGTTCCAAAAATGTCCTACATGCAATCCCTACCAATCATGGGTCATAATCAATTGTTTTTCTCCCAAAAATATCATAAAAACTATGTTCTTCACAAAGCTTAAATATGGGTATTATAACTCAATTTATTTTGCAAATAACCCCCTGCCTTTTGATTTGTAGGGTCTAATTTCGTGGTTGTTGGTGATGGTTGATTATTTTGATCATTCAATCCTCCTTACCAACAACTTTATGGTGAAATCTCCTTAGAATTTTCCTTCCATCCTTCTTTTGCCTTAGGAAATTGTCTCTCTCTCTTCTCTAATGGCTATGGTGTATTTTATTTCTTTCTAACCCTAGCCTCAACTCTAATAATCTGATCTAGGGTTTCAAAATTCGTAGGTCTACTTACCCATAATTGTAAAGAGAGAAAAATGACCCCGAATGGTCCCGATTTAGCTCGAAAATGACTCGATGCTCAACTAGTACCCTCGGGTACACCATTTTAACTAATTCGACCCTTTCGGAATCATCTGTGGACTCTAAATTATCATTTGAGTCTATTAAATAAAACTCATATTAAATTTCTCTACTCACATAATTTAAATAAAACGTATATTATCACATTAAATTACTCTACTCACGTAATTTAAATAAAACCTATTTTCCTAATTAAGCAGAATTACGGGGTATTTCATACTTCCCCTCTTACAACAGGAATTTTGTCCTCGAAATTAGAAAATACCTGCTGTCAATAATTATGGATGTTGCTCTCGCATATCCTGCTCCCGTTCCCAAGTGGACTCATCCATGTTGTGATGTCCCTACTGTACTCGCACTAAGGGTACCACCTTGGATCGTAATTTGCACTCACTATAATCCAGAATAGCCACAGGTTTCTCTTCATACGAGACATCTGGCTACAAATCGATCTCCACCAGTGGAATGCGCCAGAAGGCTCTCTCGCTCCTCTTGTATTTCTTCAGCGATGCCATATGGAACACATCGTGTATTCGCTGAAGATGCTCAGGGAGTCCCAATCTGTAAGCTACCGGTCCCACCCTCTCAATGATAGGAAACGATCCCACATATCTCGGTGCTAATTTCCCATTCTTGTCGAACCTCATAATCCTTTCATAGGATATACCCGAATTAACACCTGGTCACCCACATCTAGGTCCACGTGTCTCCTACCGGCGTCAACATAACTCTTCTGCCTATCCTGAGCTATTCGAATACATCCTCAAATCAACTCTATTTTGGAGGAAGTCTCCTGTATCATCTCTGGCCCCAATAGCTTGTTATCCCCCACCTCTAACCAACAGGAAGGCGAACGACAAGGCCTTTCATAAAGTGCCTCGAATGGAGCCATGCCAATAGTGAATTGGTAAGAGTTATTATATGAAAATTCCACTAAAGGAAGGTATGGATCCCAACCTCCCCCAAAGTCTAAGACACACATCCTTAGCATATCCTCCAACATCTGGTTTACCCTTTCAGTCTGACCGTCCGTCTGTGGCTGATATGTCGTACTCAACCGTAAGTCGGTGCCCATGGCCTCCTGAAAGATCTGCCAAAAATGTGACACAAATATTTTATCTCGGTCCGACACAATATTAATAGGGACTCCGTGCAGCTTAACAATCTCAGAAATAAATAGCCGCGCGTACCGCATATTATCATAATCCATACGAACCGATAAGAAATGAGCTACCTTAGTCAGCCGATCCACTATCACCCATATGGAATCGTGACCCTTCTGTGATGTTGGTAATCGAGTAATAAAATCCATCGAGATACTCTCCCACTTCCACATGGGAATCTCCAGCGGTTGTAGCATCCCTGAAGGCCTCTGATGGTTAACTTTTACGAGCGGACACATAACACACTTTGAGACAAATTCTGCAATATCTCGTTTCATACTTGCCCACAAATATAATCGTCGCATATCTTGGTACATTTTGTCCCCACCTGGATGTACCGAAAATTTTGACCCGTGTAATTCCGTCATAATGACATGCCTCGAATCATCATCTTCGGGTACTATCAGCCTACCATTAAATCGTAGTCCGCCCTCTGAGCTGATGGAGTAGGACTCTGCCCTCTCGGCCAGTAACCGTCGTAATTTTTCCTGACAAAATGGGTCTTTGGCCTATGCCCTCACTACCCGCATAACACTCTCGAAAGTGATAGCTAAAACTGCCATGCATGCTCTCGCCATCTCATCCTCGTGTCTAAGTTCACTCCACTTCGCCTTCCAAATTTTTCCCAACTCCCCGGTAGGTCTTCTGCTTAACGCATTTGCCACCACGTTAGCCTTACCAGGATGATAATGTATATCAAATTGGTAGTCCTTCACGAATTCAGGCCACTTTCTTTGCCTTATATTAATATCCTTCTGCGTGAACAGATACTGCAATGACTTATGATCCGTCAATAGAGTGAACTGCTCGCCCAAAAGATAGTGCCTCCATATCCTCAATGGAAAAAATGACCACTGCTAACTCGAGGTCATGGGTGGGGTAATTCTTCTCATGTGGCTTAAGCTTTCGGGATGCATAAGCTATAGCCTTCTCCTCCTGCGGTAACACACCCCCAAGCCTTTATAAGGATGCATCGGTATAGCCTCGGTACTCCACTTCGCTCCTAGGCAAGACAAGAACGGATGTTGATGTCAACTTGTCCTTTAATTCATCAAATGCTAACTGACAACTGTCACTCCATACGAAGGGCACTCCCTTCCGAGTCAAGTTTGTCAACGGTCCGGTAATTTTTGAGAACCCCTTGATGAAGCGACGATAATAACCGGCCAACCCCAAGAAACTGCGAATTTCGGTTGGTGTCGTGGGCTGTCCCAACTCCCTCACCACCGATACCTTACTCGGTTCAACAGCAATGCCTCTGCTAGATACAAAGTGGCCTAGGAACTGAACCTCCTGAAGCTAAAATCCACACTTCTCAAATTTGGTGTACAACTAATAGTCCCGTAATGTCTGTAGAACCATTCGTAAATGTTCAGTGTGTTCGTCCTCCGTGCGAGAGTAAATCAGAATGTCGTCTATGAAAACAATCACAAACTGATCCAAAAACTCCTTGAATACTCTGTTCATGAGATCCATGAATACTTTCGGCGCATTAGTTAGCCCAAACGGCATCAATCTGAACTCGTATGACATGTACCGCGACAAGAAGGCAGTCTTGGGTACATCCTCTTAACGAATGCGCAATTGGTGGTAACCCGACCTCAAATCGACCTTTGAGAAGTATGCAGCTCCTCTCAACTGATCAAACCAGTCATCAATCCTAGACAATGGATACTTATTACGTATCGTCACTTTGTTCAGCTCTCTGTAATATACACACAGATGAAGTCAACCATCCCTTTTCCTTACAAATAACATCGGCGCACCCTATGGTGATGTACTCCGTCGAATTAAGCCCTGTCCTAGTAGCTGTTGAATCTGTTCTCTCAGTTCTTGCATCTCCGAAGGGGCCATGCGATATGGCGCGCTGGAAATTGGTCTCATCCCCGGGGCTAGGTCAATAACGAACTTTATCTCCCTGCTGGGTGGTAACCCTGGAATCTCCTGAAAGACATCCTCAAAATCCCTCACAGCTGGGATTGAGTGCAGAGAAACGACAACCCCATGTGAGGTCTCCTCCTCAATATAATATAAATGAGTTCGCGATCCTCCCTCGGGGAGTGGCATTGCCATAAGAAACATCTCTTGTCCTGGGATGGAGAACACGATAGTCCTCTCATAACAATCAACTATTACTCTATAATGCGCCAACCAATCCATACCTAGGATGACGTCATATCCCTCCAATCCAGCACTATGAGGTCTGCCGCTAAACTCAATCTTCCTACCATAATGTCCACACCCTTACAAATCGAGTGTATAAGGGACCCACTACCCATCGGTGACTCCACACACATAAGATGAGTGTCATCTGTCGTTAATAGGCCGGCTGCCCGTGCAAATCTAGTGGAAATAAACGAATGTGTCACACCCGTGTCAAATAAAATACTACCCTCAAGTCCATGAATAAGAAACATACCCACAACTGCCGGCGGTGCTGGAGGTGCTGGCTGAAATGGAATATCACAGACGTTGAACACATGTTCGTACTTCATATGTCCTGTCTGTGGGGCCTGTGCTACTGCTAGGGCTAACGGAGCCTGCTACCCCGGCTGGGCGCCCTGTCTGGCTGTGGACAATTCCTGCACTTATGACCCTACTGGCCACAAGTGAAACACTGACCCAGAAAGTGTCTCTTCCCTTGACCCGGTTGGTCCTGACGTTGTCCCTGACGCCCTTGACCTTTCTGTCCTCCATGTTGATTCCCATGGCCATGTCGGCCCTGAGGAACTATTTGCTGGGGACCTTGTTAGCCCTGTATGTCAAAGAGATCTCTCCAGTGCTTAAACTTCTTGGTAGGGTTCCCCTGTCAGGAATCCTTCCCTAATTGGCCCACTATTTGCTGTTGTGGTGCACTGCTGCCACTACCTCCATCTACCTTACCCGGTTGGCTAGGATTACCTCTCTTATTTCCCCTCGCATGAAAACAGTGGTATTGGCAGTGTAGTTGAGCGACATTAATGACATCTATGTAGGTTACCAATGTCGGATTACCGATCAAATGCTGTCTGATTCTCCAGGTTAGGCCCTCCATAAATTTTGACTTCTTCCTCTCCTCATCGCTCACCTCGTTTGGCATAAAGTTGCCCAAGAGGGTAAATTCCTCCTCATAATCAGCAACTGAGCGATCACCCTGAACCACTTCGCTGAATTTCTTCCTCATCTCTGACTCCACTGCTGGAGGGAAATACTTGCGATCAAACCGCACCCAAAACTCAGAAATTTCCAAAGTGTCCCTTTCCTCGGTGGTGGTAATTGACTCCCAACACTGTAGGGTTGCTCCCGACAGATGAAAAGTGGCTAGCATTTGTTTATGTACCTCGGTGCACTCTAGCATGTGCAAGTGGCACTAGATATTTTTCTTCCAGTTGCACGCCTCCACTACATTGGTACTACCCTAAAACTCGGGTGGGTGTCCTTTTTGAAAAGTCTCGCTGCCAAGTAGATGGTCCTGTTGGAGCCTGAACTACCGGTGCCACGGGAGGAGGTACTTGGGGCTGAGGAAAATGGGCTGACATGGCCCTCATAGCTGTCTCGACTGCCTGAGCCACTATCTCTGCAACCTGAGTAGTGGAAATTAGCTCGGGTGGGGGTGTTGGTATCGGCACCTGTGGCTCCTGAGGAGCCTCCCTCACCTCATCTCTGGCTTCAGCCCTCTTCGCTCGCTGTCTCCTTGGTGGCATCTGAAATAAGATTTAAATTGTATAAGTACACAATTTATACAAAAATTTAAGAGCAAATGTACGATAACCCAAAAGCGAATATTGAATCAACAGTCCTAATAGTAGGGCTCTAATGCAACCAAACATTACGCTGAAACACGGTAAGTCGTACATATCCTATGGACACTAGAACCTGATGCTCTGATACCATCTGTGACACCCCGCCCAATTAAACCTTGGGTAATCAATCCTTAAATTAATTTAAACAGGTTTCTTAAATGGTTCATTCTTAGCATCACTGCCGAAAACTTTTAATGTTACTAACCATCTAAGTGAAATTAAGCGAGTGCCAAATTTTGTCTTTCTTAAGAAGAATAAATAATCCATAAACACATTACAATTCAAGAAATAACAAAAATAGTTTGCATAAATAACCGAATGCAGATAAAGTCTTTTCGAAAACCACGGCCACTAAAGGACAACTAAAAATCCATAACCAAAGTAAATTGTAGCAGTAAAGATAGGACAACATGTCCCAACTAAAAGTACTAAAACTGAGATCCTGCACTAGAACTGAAAAAGAGGAAGCGTCTAAACAATCCCTGCAACATCCACACGTGCTGCAGCTCCCAAATCTCTGGAATGAAATCATGCTGGGTGTCCCTGTGGATGGGCACCTAAAAGGTTTTAAAAAATTTACATAGCAAGATTTAGTACTCAAAACATTTTGAAAATATTTTGCATGCAGTTATCACAATTGAGTTATTGATTACACATATTAAGTATTTGCACACTCCATTGAATTTCCTCACCTCTCTTCTATAACGCATGTCTAACGAGGATACTTAGTTCACCTAGTTATACTGCCCATAAGCGTAGGTAGATTATTTACTGCTTGTTATCCTTATTCTTGTAATAATTACATCACGCTATAAATTATTACTAAGATATCAACTATTCATCTCATTATCTACGATTCTCAGTTTGTATATTATGCACATAAAATACATTTGATCACACACTCATGTATTGAATATTAGTTCTCACAACATATCCTTTTACTACACACAAAGGACTCTTGGTTCAGAATGATTCATCGACCCCAACTGAGAGTTGGTTCGGAATTATCCATCGACCCCAACTATTTTTAAAAATATACATATATACACATATTCTGGTTCGGGACTCTTTCATCGCGACACCAGTCAAGGTTTGGTTCGGCATTTCTCATCGACCCCAAACATATAATAACTTTATGTTAGTTCGGAATGTCACATCGACCCTAACATAATTAATTTAAGTAAAATTCTCTTAACCCAAACTTTTATATAATTTAGAAGGTACACACCCGACCTATCAAATCAAGCCTGTACGCATTATATTTTACTTATATTCACCGTACTCATTAATTACAATTTATTTCGCTATTGCATTTATTCGAGTATTCACGCAACTCTAAGGGCCCTAGTTACCCCCCCCCCCCCCAATTCAGTAGTTAAGTTAACTCTAACCTACTGGCATTATTTCGGAAATTTACTCTCACCCTTTCCGTAGGCAAATTCTCACAATCCTAACATACGGCTATCGATCGCTCTCCCGTCGGTCCATTTCTCCAAAATTCCCACTCAATCATTTATGAAGAAATCTAATGGTACACCTACTGGTATTTATGAAGTCTCCTCATAGGTAAAATATCATCACTAAGGTTCCCATCAAACGACGGTAATTAAAGGAAATTTATTCACAAAATTTTCTGAAGTCCAGTCAGGGTCGACCGATCGAGGGGATATGGTCGATCGATCGACTGCTCGATCAATTGACATTCAAGGGTCGATCGATCGATCAAGCAGTGACAGACCCAGTTCGTCTTCTTCATGCGGGTTTCACCATTTTTATCTATCTATCTTTCATGATAATTCACCATATTTGCAACCAAAAATTTCTAATCTTTCCTACATGTTCTGGGATGATTACTAACGATTTAAAACAATAAAATCATTATAAATCTTGGTCAAATCAACTAAAAATCTTTCTAGTATTTAAGAACCCTAAAAATACATTCTTTACATCTTTCATCATAATTCCAGATTTTTAGTTCGATTTAATCATCTAGTTTTCTATGATATCAGAATATTTGGAGATCCAAAAACGTCCTACATGCAATCCCTACCAATCATGGGTCTTAATCAATTGTTTTTCTCCCAAAAATATCATAAAAACTATGTTCTTCACAAAGCTTAAATATGGGTATTATAACTCAATTTATTTTGCAAATAACCATTTGCCTTTTGATTTGTAGGGTCCGATTTCGTGGTTGTTGATGATGGTTGATGATTTTGATCCTTTAATCCTCCTTCCCAACAACTTTATGGGAAAATCTCCTTAGAATTTTCCTTCCTTCCTTCTTTTGCCTTAGGAAATTGTCTCTCTCTCTTCTCTAATGGCTATGGTGTATTTTCTTTCTTTCTAACCTTAGCCTCAACTCTTATAATCTGATCTAGGGTTTCAAAATTCGTAGGTGTACTTACCCATAATTGTAAAGATACGAAAATGCCCCCGAATGGTCCTGGTTTAGCCCGAAAATGACCCGTCGCTCAACTAGTACCCTCGGGTACACTATTTTGACTAATTCGTCCCTTTCGAAATCATCTGTGGACTCTAAATTATCGTTTGAGTCTCTTAAATAAAACTCACATTAAATTTCTCTACTCACGTAGTTTAAATAAAATTTATTTTATCACATTAAATTAAATTACTCTACTCACGTAATTTAAATAAAATGTATTTTCCTAATTAAGGAGAATTACGGGGTATTACAAAATCCAATCAATCCTGCCCGTTGACAATAACAAATCCCGGACCATGAGGCCCAAATAATTTTTCCCATTGCCAATGATAATTCTCCCATCGGCAATAGTATGTCTTCCCATTGGCAATATTAATTCTGCCCATTGGCAATAAGAAGTTTGTCCATTGGCAATAGTAATTATGCCCATTGGCAATAATAAGTGTGCCCATTGGCAATAACAAATACTGGAACATAAGTTCCAACAAATCATTGGATCATTATCCAATTCCAATGCAGGATCATAAGACCCAAACAAATCCTGGATATTTTAATATCCAAACAAATCCTGAATATAGAAGTATTCAAAACAATCCACAGAGCTATATTCATATTTATATATGAAATAAATCATAAGTACACTCACCTTGGTAATTCAATAGGCTTTCCTTTTCCTTTGTCCGTCACTTGTTCAACGGGTTCTTATTACTTTCCTATCATTCTTAAAATATTAGTATCATCATAATAATATCAACAATTCAAGGAATATCTCAAACATAACTCAATTCATAAGTATCATATGATTCTATTCAAATCATTTATCACAAGTGAAGTTCAATCCTAATTCATGTTTATATATTTGACATATTCAAATCATAGACCAAACATACATTCATTTCTTATTGGTAATTCAATACTTATCATATTATGATACCAATACAAAATACGGTACATAATTTCAAGTCTCCTAGAGCAAGATAGGCCCATTTCTTTACTACATAGCAAATCTGCCCTATAGGCCCTTTTATCAGTTATTCCACTTCCAGGAGTTTTCATTATTTTTCTACAACATAAATTTCTATGATATTTCACCCAACATCGGTAAACATATTTAACAATACAAAATTAAAGTTTCAAAACTTTAAAGATTCATTTTCTATGTCAAGCAAAACATCGAACACATGGCGGGAATACTTTCACCCTTAGGGCAGATTTATACCCTAACTTCAAACCATCACCCAAGATTCATTTATTGCTATTTTCACATGATTTTTGGATATGTCACACATATATGAGTCTATTTTAAACTCCAATTGTAATTAATCAATTCCATTAAGCATAGAAAAAAGATATGGACGTTTTAATAAACAGGGTTACTAAACGAAGCAATTTATGGGTTTACATATTCAACTTTGTTTAAACGTGCATATATCCATACATATGCACCCAAGAATTAAAGGTAAATAAAAAAATCAATTATTTATATCATATAAATCATAAATAAAAGAAAAATAACAAGATTTGGTGTTAGTATTACCTTCGGGACTTTTACGTAATTTCCACGGATTTTTCCCCAAATTTTCTCCTCACTTTCTTCCGAAACTTTCCAATTCTCTCTTCCTCTCATGCCAAAATATTTTATGGCTGAACTATGCTGAAGGAGGGGCTTATTTCAAGCCTTTAAAGTCGGCCAAAACCAACATCCTTCTTTAACCAATCAAAATCCACCATTTGTTAGCCTAATAAGACGAAATATCATTTAACGAATGGACAAATTTGCCCCTGCTTCGTAATTCCAGCATAACTTATCACTCGGACCTCCGTTCAACACACCGTTTATTTTGTTACAACCATAACTCACATGTATACAATTATCTAGTTTTCATCTCAAGTCAATTGTTATGTTATAAAGGTCAAAACTAGTCCTAAACATGAACATTCCTACCGAAAACTTCAAAAATTTATATTTATAACTAATTCGATATTTCATGCTTTATGAAGGTAGGATTAAACTAAACATAATGAATTAACATTATATACATTAATAACATATTATCCATAACACATAAGTTAATCATGATTTAAACATATTTTATCATAATTATATTCAGGTTGCCACACTTAAATTCTAACAATGAAGACTACTAATATATAAAATAGAGTCTTAAACTAAGAGTAGATTTTTTCACCTCAAATGGAACTCCAACAATGGTAGGCATGAAATGCCTAAGAAGATGTAAACCTCCTACCTCCTAAGGTGGCCTTATATAGGTTTCCTTGCTCCACCAAGCTTGCTTTCATAAAAGCTTCATAAAAAAACTTCCCGAAGCTCCATGAATCTTCCATCTTCATTTTCTTCAAAACCCCTAACACCACCTCCAAATTTCACAGCTATTCCCAACAACGGTGGAAATGGGTATTTAGGGCTTAGATATGGTGGAAGACTAGTTTAATGTGATTGGTGAAGGTGGATATATAGTGGTGGAATGGTAGTTTATGGTGGAGTGAGGTACATAAATCTGAAAATAGTGGAGAAAGACCACCCCACTCTCTTTCTCTCTATCTCATCTTCCACTAAAAAATAACCCAAATAAACCCAAAATTCCTTATAAAAACATCCCAAACCTTAAAATCACGTCTTCTGCCAATCTGGGCTCACCAGAGCTCGACAGCTCATTCATCAAACAGTCGTTCTGCCCTGATTTAAAAAAGTTCATTGCGCTTGTCCGAACGATAATTACCTCTCAATCGAATGATAAAGGCATCTTGTCCAAACTAGCCTTCAAAGGACTAGGACCTTTTATCCAGTGGGATCTCGCTCGAACTTCGTTCGATCCTCTACTTCAAATTGCCTTGGTTTCTTGTTCGAATGACCAGAACTCGTCCGAACTACCATTCTTCGTTTTTCTCCAAATTTCTCATTTTAACCCACAAACTTCCAACAATTACAATCAGGACCCCAAACAGCCAATTGGAGCGATAAACTCATTCCTAATTATACAAATCCCAAGGTTTTCATATTATTACAATTTATGAGGGGACATTAATAAAATATTGGGGTGGGGTATTATATATATAGTTTTTTATATACAAAATATTGACTTATTAGTTTTTGGTTACATTAAAATAATATGAATTTAAGTTTTAATTTTAATTGGTGGGAGTAGTTTTTTAATTAATTGCATAAATAAATTTAATAAACTCAACTCATTTAGTTTGAAAAATATTCCACTCTAACTCATTTCATTAATAAGACTTCCTCGCATTAAATGATTCATCTTATCATAAATTAAAACTAAGAACCCTAAAAATACTTGACTCACTTTGACGGCTTACTAAAGGGTGTAGTGGTAATTAAGGCTTCCTATAGGCATGCATTTTGATGTTGGCTTTGACTTATATGTCTTCATTTATGGCTCAATTACTTATTCTGATCTAAAATAATGTTAAGTTTGATCACTATTTGGGCATATGCGGGTGTAATCGGCTGCAACATGGGCATTTCCTCTTCCTCCAAATAATATTAATAGTTAGGGTTCAAGTCAATTCCTTACACTTTCACCAATTGACGAATCTATCATATGATGAACAAGTATTCTTCTATACACCAAATTTTCTAATTCGACAATCTTTGTACCCATCCTTTTGACAAATAGTGTCACAGACGTTGCCATAAATTTTGAAGACAACGGGATTGAGAATGACAGAAAATCCCAACTCATGCCAAATATCATATGTGTTCTCCTTGTATCATTTGGTTCGTCATACCATAGTATTGTATACTGCACCATAATACCCCGAAGATGGTATTAGCGTGTTAAAGAAAAATTGGTGAGATACTATAATGCGCAAACCCCTTAGTTTTATGATTGTCTTGTAAAACTACCTTGGGCTAAACTAAATACCAAAATCATTTTGTAATATTGTCTTACCCTGTTATGAATATTGCAACAACTCAATATATTTTACATTTGAACAAACCTTAAATCTTGAAATCCTGGAAGATTATTGTTTCAGATCATAATTGGGTTGCCTTAATGTTTGTACAAACATTTACTAATTTCTTCTTTAGCAAACACACTCACCTTTCACTTTGTTCTCCGGACGACATAGGAAATAATAAAAATATAAACAAAATATCAAGAAACAATAATGTTATTATCATACGAAAAAACTAAAACATCAAAAACACTTCTCATCTCGGTCTCCACAATCATCGTTCTCTTCTTAACCATCAATAACTTTTATTTCCTAAAAATTCATGTTCTTAGTTTAGGTTTATAAGGTTTGTACATGTTATTCTCTCATCGACAGATTTTGACCATTTAGGTTCATTATTTAATGAAATAAACGTTTAAGTCCCACACAAATACAAATGTGATCACATTGCCTTTTTCTACACTTGCAACCCCAACGAACCCTCGTTATGGTCAACCTTAGTCATACTTCATTTTCAAATTGCATAAAATTCTCCCAAAAAATTTATAATCTATTTATTTAATCTAAGGACTACGAGCTTGAAACTCATGAAACCCCCAAGATAAGGCTAGTTTTAATTGTGTGTTATTGGAGAACTTCCACTGAATTACGTAAATAGTTATTTAGTTAGAGTAAAGTTTAATATTTTCATCGGTGAATAATCATATCACCTTGCGTGAATTACTTAAAGAGTAATACTAGGTGCAATTTTAAATCAAATTCTAATTAGTTGTGAGTAATACAATGGTTGGTGTGTGAGGCCTATATAAAGGAGAAATAGTATCGTGTGTTACGAGTACCATGTGTTCGTGGTCAACAAAAATAAGAACACGACACGTATGTACATTTAGAACTCTTGTCCATATAGTGGGAAACATGTGAATAACATATCACATATGTATCATGTCTTTATTTGTGTTTAGCATGCGTGTGCCACCCTCCAGGCATGGTATTGTTTCTACATATAAACTTAAAACACTAAGGCCCCGTTTGATACATGGAATCTTATTCCTTTCGGACATTCCTGAAAAAGTGTAAGATTATTAGGTTTGGTGCAATGTAAAGTTTCATGGGAGTGTGGGCCCCAATGAAATCATATTACTTCCTTTGTGGGAAAATAGGTGGAATCGAAATCCATTCAATATAGATGGTATTAGTAAAGGTTAATAGTTTCATGAGTGTATTATCGTATCTCCTTGACTGAATTACTTAAAGAGTAATAATAGGTGTACCTTCAAATCAGATCCTAATTAGCTACTAGTAATACATCGGTTGGTGTGTGAGACTTATATAAAAGAGAAATAGTATCATGTGTGAAGGGTACCACGTGTCCGTGGTCGGCATAAATAAGAACACGACACACATGCACATTTAGTTTTCTTGTATGTATAGTGAGAAACATGTGAAGCATATATCATATATATATCATGTCTTTATTTTTGTTTAACACATACGTGTGGCACCCTCCACGCATGGTATTATTTCTACATATAAACTTAAAACACTAAGGCCCCATTTGATACATGGTAAAGATGGGTGGAATCTTATTCCTTCCAAATATTCCTAAAAGAGTGTAACATTATTAGGTTTGGTGAGAGGTTAAGTTGCATGAAAATGTGGGCCACAATGAAATCATATTACCTCATTTGTGGAGAAATAAGTGGAATCAAAATCTATCCAATATTGGTGGGATTCTTACTTTCCCATAGGAATCCTTATAAATAATTTTTGTGAAGACAAAAATGGCTTTAGAAATATTAAATTATAAAAACTACCCATAAAATCTCAATACTTATTTCATGAAGACAATTTGTTATGCTAGTTTGAAGTAAATTTAAAGTCGAACAAATTTTATTTAGACATTTTCTGTACTCGTGTAATAATTAATTTGAGTAAATTATAGTATAATACACACATGTTTATAATAAATTATTATATTTGTTAAATATTGAAAAATATTTACTTTTTAAAAAGAATATTTGTGTTCATACATTTATAAATAGTGAACCACAATATTGTGTATATATATTATTAATATATATTTTACATTCTAGTGTCACATTCCATGCATGAATCAAATACAAAACTTTGATTCCTATTAGGAGTTCAGAACTTAACCAAATAGAACGAAATGATTTAGAAATATGGTATACCGATTTCTAGTAATCACTTTCCTATTAATCATAATCCATCCAAATATTACCGTGAACCAAACTAGACTTAAAAGGATAAATCTAAATAGTTATTCACATTTTTCATTCAATTAGATTTGATTATGGCTACTTTTCGGTCGGTTTGGTCGGTTTGGTCGGTTAATGGACCATACCAATACCATACCAATTTTGAAATCATCAAACCAAATTTACATGTTTTACCAGTCAGTACCTCAACCCATAAACCAAAACCAAACCACGCGGTACATTGGCAAAATCAATTTTTACGGTAAAATTGATTTTTTGGAAAATACTATAATTTTGATAAATTTCTTTTTGCGGTAATTTTGGTAGTACTCGTCACATAATGATATTTTTTTACTAGTTGCATAAACATGTTCATATGCATGTTTAATAATAATAATAATAATAATAATAATAATAATAATAATAATAATAATAATAATAATAATAATAATAATAAAACTACATAATTGTCTCGTCTCCATAACGACATATAAACATTAAACCCCCAAATAAACATTACAATTAAATTGCAATTCAAGTTACACTATTGTGCAAACAACTTAAATAAATATCAAACAAGGTCATCACATTAAATTACAAACAAAAATGAAATTGTTGTAAATTTATTATTTCTTGTATTCCCCACTTCTTTATCTATAAAGTAAAATATAAATATCAACATGTTTCAAAAATAGAAAACAAAGACATTAAAATAAATATAAAATATAAAATATAAAAGAAAAGGAAAAAAAATAACAAAAAAGCCTTGCTTACCTTGATAATTTTTCTTTGATTTAATTTTCATGCAAGCAAACTAATTAATAACACCTACAAAAATAAAAAAGTAATTCAAAATTTTTAAATAAGAAGACATACATGAAGGACAAAACTCAATAATAACACATGCTAGTGAAATTTAATAACTCATTAATATTTTATTTCTTACTAATATGCGATAATGTAATATACATTGAAATTTATACAAGGCTAGTGCAATTTAAATTAGAATAATATATTTACATAATTTACAATAAAAAATGTATGCTAACTAGTGTACATTACATAAACTCCGGTAGGGTACATTACTGCTTATGTCATGTATTGTATTATATGCCAAAGATTATTACTTATGTACATTAGTGTACATAAGCAGTAATGCAATTTACATAAGGTTAGTGTACAATAATATATGCCAAGTAGTGTACTCATTAATAGCTTTTGTAATAATATATGCAGTGTATAAGCAGTACATAGCTTATGTAAGTATGCAGTTTATTAATTTATGCAGTGTGCATAGTTTATACAAATAATATATGCAGTACATAAGTTGTGTAATAATATATGCAATATCCATAGCTTATGTAACTATGAAATGAAATAGTTTATGCAGTGTACATGGCTTATGTAAATAATATATGCAATGTACATAACTTATGTAAATATGTTGTGTATTAATTTACAGCGGCACTAATTTATGTAAATAAGAAGTAGATGTGACAAACCGCTTTCCGAAATAAGGGGTGGCCAGCGTGATACTCCAATGTAAAGGAATCATGGATGGAAATCATTCTCAGTATCAACAACAATATAAAGAGTATACGGGAAAACCACCCAATAATTCAGAAAACGGGTTGTCAAAAAAAAATTATAAGTTAAGGAAATAATTTAAACAACCCATTCTAAAAGAAAGTGGAATCCCAAGATAACTTATATTACATCCATACTCATATACAATAAGAGGGCCGAATATGCTGTCAGTCAACATGTACATACAATGTATTACAATAGTTTAATAATTTACATAATACATCCATTAAATAGTTACAAAAGTTTAGGCCACACGCGCGAGTGAAAGACCCAATCATAACTATAATACAAAAATGATGGCGTCTAATAACATATCCCGTAATATCCGCAATATCTTACGGCTCCCCAAAAGTACCAAAGTAGGAAAATCAAAACGGGCGCCCTTGCGGCGGAGCACCTGAGCGGATACAAATTCATGCACAACAAGAAAAATGAACGGGTCAGGGTCCAGTTTATATGATCACTAGATGAATAAAAAGCATGACAATTATGAACAGTTAATCATGAATGATAAGGATGAGAATCTATCAACATAATCTCGAAGCATAATAAGGCAATTTAGATGATTATTACTTTTATTAAGTTATGCAAGAGAAATTTAAATAGACATCATAAATTAAAAGTACCCTATCATTTTTCATTCCTTATCAGGAATATAATTTCTATCATATGCTCTTATAGCATTTCATATATTTCAAGTCCCACTTGAATCAGAATGGTTATATTCTTATACATATAACGATTCTAAGACCACCCCTCCGACTTTCCCCACTGGGCGTGCCCCTAAATGACTATCATCTTCCAGGGCCTATCGAACAAGACAACCTGGGTACCTAACACAACGTCGGGAAGTGGCCATATGCCTGGGAGTGAGTCATAACCACACAAGGAATTACCTCACTAGCGCAAAATAAAACATATAGCAATATCTCATATGGTCGAGGACTATAGTCTCCCTGCGTTCATTAGTCAGGGGACATCACCTCATGCGCGAACTTCCCTTATGATAGCATTTAGAGAGGTGTGTTTAAGTAAATTAGCATTTACTATTTAAATCTCAATTTCATTTTCATTTTACATATGTAAGTTTTATTTTATTCGAAACCACAATCATTGAATATTCTCATTAATATTCACAATATTTTAAGTCCCGAATTATTATCCAAGTAGACACAATAATCCTACAAGTCCCAAGGTTTTATATTCCTCAATTGAGCCCCTAAAGTCTCCAAGTATGGGCATTACAACTCCTAGACGCCTAATGGTTAATTAAGTGAAGGAAATGCCCTAACCTCAATTGGTACACCTACGGAATAAGCCCCATTTAACCCATTCCTAATATAGGGTAGTGACTAAACTCAACTAAAACTCTAGGACTGTAAGTTTACTTCATACAAGAAGGTTCCTAGGTCCTGAGCATAAAGAAAAGGGTTGAAATTGAGCTAAGAAAAATTTCACAAAAGTGCAGGACGAATCGATTCGGTCAGGAAACCCGACCTTCTGCATAATTGCTGAATCAATTTGGACAGGCTGAATCGATTTGGCCCATTCAGACCTGTAAACTGCCTCTTGGGCGAATCGATTCGGACAAGCCGAATCGATTCGGCCCTATAAATTTTCCAAGTTTGGCTATGGAGTCTTGGACTCCTAAATTTCCCCAACTCCCATCTACCCAAACCAAGATCATTTATTCCCACCAACTAATTATAAATTCTTCTAACAACAATGATTTACACCCATAAATATCCCAATCAACCTCCAAGGATTTAAAACCCATAAATTCATAAAACCCTAACTTTGTTAATCCATAACTAATACACAACTATTAATACTAATTATTCATCTTAAATCACATATTTGCAAGTAGAAAACTTGCTCTGATGTAGGAATCTTAGATTTTTGGAAGGTGAATGCAAGATCAAAGCTCCAATCTTCAATTTCTTCCTTTCTTCTCCTTTTCTCCCAAGTTATCTTCCTCTGTCTTTCTCTCTAGATTAACAATTGAACTAAAGAGAAATAAAAGACTTAGCAAGACTAAATCGTGGCGTTAGTCTAAAATCTCCAACTTAAATGATAAATACCACATTAAAATAATTTGCAATACGCGTTTATGCTAAAATCAGTCAAAAGTGCCCAAAACATAAAAATACAATATGACACTTATTTCGACTATCTCGCACATTTCGGGACTAACTACACCCTCGAAATTATCATCTGGGAATTTTATAACTCATTTCATGTTTCGATTTCCATCTTAAACCATAAATGTCATTTAAATCTTATGACACTATAAAACACAACATGGCGATATTTACTTACACATATGGTAAATATGCAATATTTTAGTAAATATTAACTTTAACTTATTCAATTAAAATTTACTCTACATTCCAACATTTTATATATAATTACTTCACATAGTAAATAAATATAAAATAGGTTCTCAAAGGCGAGGGTTGTTACATACTCCCCCCTTATGAGGGAATTTTGTCCCCAAAATTCAAGCATACCTCATATAAAGAGATGCGAATATTTTTACCGCATATCATCCTCGCGTTCTCACGTCGATTCCTTGGCATTGTGATGACTCCATTGGACTCTCACCAAGGGAACCACTCGAGACCTCAAACTACGTTCCCCATGCTCTAAAATAGCCACCGATTGTTCTTCATATGAAATATCACGTTGCAAATCGATATCCTCGAAAGGGATACACCAAAGGGCTCCTTCACATCTCTTATACTTTTTCAAAGAGGTAATATGGAAAACATCATGGATTTGTCGTAAAGGATCCGGTAAGGCAACTTGATACGCCATTGGACCCACCTTAGCAATAACGGGAAAAGGTCCAACAAAATGCGGTGCAAGCTTTCCTTTCTTCCCAAAGCGCTTTATGCCTTTCATTGGTGACACTCACACCAAGACTTGGTCCTCAATCCCTAACTCCATATGCCTTTTATTCACATCGGCATAACTCTTTTGGCGCTCTTGAGCTATCCGAATGCGATTTCGAATGAGTTCAATCTTGGAAGAAGTATCCTGGATCATTTCAGGTTCAAGGAATTTATTATCTCCCACCTCTAACGAACACGTGGGTGATCTACAAGGTCGTCCATAAAGTGCTTCATAGGGCGCCATTCCAATAGTAAATTGGTACGAATTGTTATAATCAAATTCGACCAAAGGGAGATATAGTTCCCAACCACCCTTGAAATCAAGCATACACATACGGAGCATATCCTCCAAAATTTGGTTTACTCTTTCAGTCTGGCCATCTGTTTGAGGATGATAAGAAGTGCTTAACTTCAATTAGGTTCCCATAGCCTCTTGGAAACTTCGCCAAAAGTGGGAAACAAAGATCTTGTCTTGGTCGAAAACAATATTTAAGGTCACCCCATGGAGTCTAACAACCTTCGCGATGAATAATCGGGCATAGCGAGCAGTATCATAATTTGTACGCACGGGTAGGAAGTGTGCCGACTTAGTCAAGCGGACGATAATCACCCAAATAGAATCACACCCACTCTGTGACCTTGGCAAGCCTGTAATAAAATCCATCGATATACTCTCTCACTTCCACACCGGAATCTCCAACGGTTCCAACAAACATGTCGGTCGTTGATGATCTATCTTGACCAATTGACAAGTAGTGCATTGGGATACGAACTCAGAAATATCCTGCTTCATGCCTGGCCACTAATACTAACGGCGCATGTCTTGATACATCTTGTCCCAATAAGGATGTACCGTAAATTTAGACCCGTGAGATTCTACCATCACGACCATTCTCAAATCCCCTGCATCCGGGATAATGAGTCTTCTGTGAAAACATAATCCACCCTCTGAACTTATCGAGTAGGACTCTGCTCCCTCAGACAGCAATCGACATATGTGGTCCTGACAACCTTTATCCTTTTCTTGGTCTTCTGCCACCCTTACCGTAATAGTAGGCGTAACGGTCATCACTGATATGAACGCCCTGGCAATCGTATTCACCTGACTGGGCTCTTTCCATTTAACTTTCCATACTTTCGCTAACTCCCCCTCGGGCTTTCTACTCAAAGCATCTGCTACTACATTCGCCTGGACCGGATGATAGTGGATGTCAAATTGATAGTCTTTCACAAACTCCAACCATCGGCGTTGCCGCATATTTAAATCTTTATGTGAAAATAAATATTGCAGCGATTTATGGTCCGTGAAAAGACTGAATTTCTCCCCTAGGAGATAATGTCTCCAAATCTTCAAGGCAAAAACAACCGCGGTAAGTTCCAAGTCATGCACCGGATAATTCTTTTCATCAGGCTTTAGCTTGCGAAAAGCATAAGCAATAGCCCTTCTCTCTTATTGAAGTACACCTCCCAATACTTATAGAGATGCATCGATAAAGACTATATATTACAACCCCGACTTTGGCAATGCAAGGACTGGAGCTGAAGTCAACCTATCCTTAAGCTCGTCAAAATCAGCCTGGAAAGAATCATCCCATACGAACCTCACCCCTTTTCGGGTTAGATTTATCAAAGGGCTTGAAATTTTTGAGAAACCCTTGATAAACCGACGGTAATAACCCGCCAAACCCAGAAAACTATGAATCTCGGTAGGTGTCGTGGGCTGACCCCACTCCCTCACCGCAACCACCTTGATTGGGTCAACTGAAATACCCTGGGATGTCACAATATGACCTAGTAACTGTACCTCCTACAACCAGAAATCGTACTTCTCGAACTTAGCATACAATTGGTGATCCCTTAATCTTTATAGGACCAACCTCAAATGAGTAACATGATCCGATTCCGTTCGAGAATAAACTAGGATGTCATCGATGAATATAATAACAAACTAGTCTAGGAAGTCCCGAAATACCCTATTCATGAGATCAATAAATACGAAAAGGGCATTGGTTAGTCCAGAGGGCATAACCAAAAATTCATAGGACCCATACCTCATCAGAAGAGCGGTCTTGGACACATCTTGCTCTCGTATCCTCAACTGGTGATACCCCATCCTCAAGTCTATCTTAGAGAAGTATGAGGCTCCCCTAAGTTGATCAAATAGATCATCAATATGAGGCAACGGGTATTTGTTCGTTATGGTGACTTTATTCAAATCTCTATAGTCAACACATAACCGGAGAGAACCGTCCCTTTTCTTTACAAACAACACAGGAGCACCCCATGGCGACGTGCTACGTTGAATGAATCCCTGCTCCAACAACTACTGAATTTGATCCCTTAACTCCCTCATCTCAATGGGAGCCATGCGGTATGGAGCTCTCGTAATTGGTCTCGTTCCTAGCGCTAAATCAATTATAAATTTGATCTCCTGACTCGGATGCAAACTCGGTATTTCCCTGAAAACATCTTCAAAATCTCTAACAACCTAAATAGATTCTAGGGGAACAACTACATCCGGAGAAGTCTCTTCTGCGATACAATACAAGCAAGTGCTACTACCTCCTTCTAAACGAGGCATAACCACTGAAAACATTTCTTGCCTCGAAACGGCAAAGACTATACTCTTCCCGTAGAAATTAACTATCGCATGATATTTCACTAGCCAATCCATGCCCAAAATCACATCATACCCGACCATATCTAGGACGAGAAAATCGGCCTCAAAGCACAAATTACGAAGAGTAATTCCTATTTGTTTACACATAAAGAAAATGAGCGAACCATCACCCATATAGGACTCAACAATAGTGAAGGTACTCTCAGCAGATTTTATCAACTTTGTAGTCTTAGCAAAACTTCTAGAAATGAACGAGTGTGTCGCACCCGTATAAAAAAACGCGACCGAAGTGCATCTGAATAAGAAACTTACCCTCAATAGTTGGCGGCGCCCGAGGAGAACGAGGAAGCATAGCATCCTGGATTTGATAAACACGCCCATATTGTAGCTGACCCTGCTGTGGAGGGGAACTAGATTAGGCACTTGTGGTGGTAGCTGAACCTGTGGATGCTGAGGAACCATAGGAATCTGACCCCCAACCAACTGAGGACACTCCTTCTTGTAATGACCCACCTCCCCATGTTGGAAGCACCGTCCCATCATATTCTTCGGAACTCGGCCCCGATTATTTCTAAACTGGGCGGCGCCTTGGCCTGGATGGCCCCTACCCCCGTGACCACCCTGACCTGTTTGTTGTTGCGGGGCACCCTGACCGTGCCTATTGTTATTGCCACCCACATTAAACCCACCAAAACGTTACCTTTTTGACAAGTCCCCTTGCTGGGGATCCCTTTCACGTTGCTTATTACCCTAAGATTGGGATAAGGGAAAGGCTCCTCCTCTAGTACCACTACCTCCAGGCTTTCCCTCTTGCTCCGTCACTGTAGCTTTCTTGCCACTCTGCATATACAACCGATGTTCTTGGCAATGGAGTAATGTTGCATACATCACATCACCAAAAGTTTGCAAGGTTGGATTACCCAGCAAATGTTATCGGATCCTTCAATTCAAACCTCCCATGAACTTCGAAACATTCATCTCTTCTAGAGTCACTTCGTCCGGTACAAAACTTGCTAATCGAGTGAACTCCTCTTCATATTCCACCACAGATCTCTCACCTTGCACCACATCCTGAAGTTTCATTCTCATCTCCCTTTGAAATGTGGGAGGGAAGTACTTCTGGTCAAATAAGACCCAGAAATTAGTGATAGTCATGGTATCTCTCTGCTCCGGTGTAGTCATCGACTCCCACCAATGCAATGCGGCCCCAACGAGTTTAAAAGAAGCAAGGACTTGTTTCCTCTCCTCACTACACTCCACCATTTGAAGATGGCGTTGCATATCATTCTTCCATTGATTAGCTGAAATAACATCAGAACCTCCATCAAATTTCGGGTGATGGACCTTTAAAAAGGACTCGCTAACCCTTTTCCATGGAGAAGGTCTTGTAGGAGCTTGTACATCATGCGCTCATTGTTGTTGAGCTTATGGAACTTGCTGAGCCGTGGCGTTCATAGACACATTAAACGCTTGGGCCACGATATTTGCTACATCAGCATCATTTATTGTTCCCTATTGCGACGGCGATGGAGGACCAACATCCTCTTATACAACTCTATTACGTCTCGCTGGGCGACCTCTCCTAGGAGGCATCTGAGATGAAGAAAAAAATAGAGTTAGAATACTATCCAAAACAATATATCTTGCAGAAGATCGCAATTATAAGTAACAAAGCAGTCCTAACATTAGGCTCTATATCAAAGAACGCTACGGTAGAAAGTGATAAGTCCGCATAGATCCTAAAGAATCTAAAACTTAATGCTCTAATACCATCTGTGACAACCCGCTCTCCTAAATAAGGGATGGCCAGCCCGATACTTCAATGTAACGGAATCATGGATGGAAATCATTCTCAACATCAACAACAATATAAGGAGTATACTGGAAAACAACCCAATAATTCAGAAAATGGGTTGTCAAAAAAATTAGAACAACCAAAGACAAATGACGGGCATTGGAGAGGAAGAGGAGAAGCTCTCCAAGGAGTTCTAGGCCAAGAACACCACCGATTGCACCGCCGTCACCACCAACGCGTAGATCGCGAGACGGGGAACGAAACCACACCAATTTCATCACCAAACTAGATTTCTAAAAATTCCAGGCAAGTTTTTATCTTGCTTATTTCGTTGATGCATCTTTCATATTGGTTTAGGAATGATTAGGATGAATTGTATGGAAGAAAAACCCAATTTGAGATAGGAAATTGCATGTAGTGATGACTTAAATGATATTTTAGAAACCCTTTGTCATGTAAAGGATTAAGAGTTTAATTAAGAAAAGAGTTCTAATTAGATACAAACACTATTAATTTTATTCCGGATGATCGGACTATTGGAATCGCTTGAAATTTTAGTATGTTGTAGCGAACGGCGAGACAGGACTGCTGACAAAAATTCAGCTTGATCGAACGGTCGGATTTCTAAAAATATTATTTTTACTAGAGAGTTTTATGTTTTGAGGACTCTTAGAGAGTTTTATATTTTGAGGACTCTTAGAGAGATTTAAATTTTGAGGACTCTTCTAAAAAAAATTCAATTAAAACTCCATTTTAATTCCGATTTCCAAACCATTTGAAATTCTCATCTTTGAAAATAAAAATAAAAATAAAAATCCTTTAATGTAAGGCGAAATCTAAATTTTTGGGATATCTTACATGAGGGACAATGTAAGTATATGTTAAAGAGAGAGAGACACGTAAGAGAGTTACTTTGGGACAAATGTGTATACCTACTGAATTTTATACTTGGGAGGATAGAATCCGTGAGCGTGATGTAGTAAGTGGAAAAGTTCCTCAAATTAAAATAAGATGTGAATGGTCATACGTGATAACTAAATAATGAGAAATAAATACAAATGTCGTAATTATGGGAATTGAGAATTTACCCATTATTGAAATGGTAATGTTAGTATAGTTATATGATTGTGTATGCATATACTATCTATGTGTGAAAATCATGCCCACGCTACTTGTTATCCCTGAGGTTTCCGTGCTGGGACAGTCTTATCTCGATGGGACCTTTATGGGGGATATTGACTTGTACCCTAGAAGATAGATATCCTTGGTACAGGTTATCGGAATGATAGTTCAGACGGTCCTAAGAGATGCGGGTATGTGCTTTCCTCTTAGAGACTTGGAATCTATGCTTCGCCTCATTTTTTTTGTGTATAGATATCCTTGGTACAGGCTATCGCAGTGGTAGTTCAGACGGTCCTGAGAGACTTGAAATCTATACTTTGTCTCAATATTGTTTGAGCATGTGTTGATACAGTTCGAGAGTGATTCTGAATCTGTATTCCCTTAGTACGAGTGATACGGGGATTGGATAGTAGAGTATGCCCGCACCATAGTTGTTATTTGGGGTGCTGTTGTGATATATATATATTTTATGAGTAGTTAATATATATATGAAATTCTGAAATCTGGAACTACCTACTGTGATGAGACATGTAGGACATGGTTGATGAGTCAAATTGTAAATACTTGTTTTGAAAAAGTATAATATGACACTGGAAAACTTTATTGATTTATAAAGTTAAAAAATGAGAACTTTGGTTGCTAATTGAAATATCCTTTTCGATCAATTGAATCGTTAAATTTTGAATCTTACGAGTAAGCTAAGATAAGTTAAATGATTAGGAAGATTAGTGCAATAAATGATAAGACAAATCGTTGGGAAGGTTAGTGCGATAGGTGTGAACATTAGAAGAGAGGTGAGAATTCCTTAAGAGAGTGATGCACTAATATGTTGTTGCATTGGCCTGTATGAATTTAAATACTTGCTAAACAAATTTTAAATCATATACACTATCAGGCTCTGACCCGTTTTTCTCTCTATCTCTCTCTTGTAGATATATGTATGTATTACAGGTGCCCAGCCACAGGGGCATCTTGCTTAGGATCTCTTGGAAGGAACGCACTGCAGCTTAGGTGGAAGTTGCAGGACTCTTGATTAGACGACTTCGTTCATTCGGATTCACTCTTAGTACTTTCATCTAGTTGGGCCTGTGTAGCTCTTTCCATTATTCTGTTGTTATTGGACATTTGTATTTCAGTTATTTCCAGTATTGTTACTATGGGATTTATTAAGTTTGGATGTGTGACTTTAGATTTCGTATGTTGACATTCGATTGACAAATGTATTAAATTAATTGGATCATCTTGCAGAATTTAATGTGGTGTGATTCTTACTTATTGAATGTTGTTAATAAAATAAATGATTTTTCTTTAATTAAAATTTGGAAAGTATGTATGAACATGGTTTTGACACTTAGCTTAATTAATTAGGGTGTTAAATTGGAAAATTTTATTTTTCGACAGTGATGCTAAGAATGGACCAACTGTTCACCTTGATTTAATTTAACAAAGGAGTGATCGCCCGGTATTTAATTAGGCGGGGTGTCATAGGTGGTATCAGAGCATCAGGTTCTAGTGTCCTTAGGATCTGTACGACTTATTATGATTTCAGCGTTGTTTTGTTTGTTATAGAGCCCTATGTTTAGGATTGTTGATTCCCTTGACGAGATTTCGTTCACCTGCTATAATGTCTATACACTAGTGAATTCTAATTTCGTTCGGATGTGTGCGTGTGCCGAGCGATGACGGATGTCAGAAGAGGACCGTTAAGCGTACATCAGGAGGTAGGGCTCAGTTGATATTATGAAATATATCCGAGGATGATGGCCGTAGTGGAGGTCACCTCCATTATGGCACAAGAAGCCATGCCTAGAAAGGCGACTAAGGTGCAGCAATGATTTTTCAAATGTTGTTATAGTCATATGAGGTGCGAGGGTAAACTTTCCCAACATATTACAAAAATGTGTACAGACTGTCAATGGGAAATTTTAGAAATGCGGAAATTGTATGTGTCTTTACCAAAGGAGGTAATGTACCCAAAGGCTTAGATATAGGACGAAATGTGGCAAACTGAAAGTGAAAAATTAGAGAAAATTTTCTTGGCTTTCGAGACGAAATTATAATGGTTGGAGTTAACAACCAATTTTAGAAGTGGAATGCTATGCCTATAGGAGAACCTTAGGTACAGTGTTGACCGTATGTTCCTTCCTCAACTGTTCAGGGTGAGAAGCAAACGTGGTTATGAACTCATCGCGGGAGGGCATGATAGATGTCCGATTATGGATATGAACCCTAATCATTAGCAAATTTTTTATCGAAAGATGTAGATACGAGTGGAGGAAACGACTCCAAGTGGAAGACCAACTTGTAATAATAATTGATAATACTCGAGGAGGAAATTCTGATGTACGGTTGATTCATAGGTTGACAATGTTGTAGTTTGTCAATAAAGATGATAATGCTCCTTATGTGGGAAGCTTAAAGAAATCGAAGAATTTAGTCGAGAATAAGACTGAATACAATGGTGGTGATATAGCACCAAAAAGAGATGTGGATATACATCAGGGGACCCATTTAAATGATTCGGATAATGGAATTCTTACCAAGTGATGGTAAATTCAGTAAGTGCTATTATAGATAGTAACATGATCTTTATGGCCTAAAAAGTTAAAGGAACAATTGGAATGGTTAACAGGAATCGAGTTTGCTAAAGTCCGAGAGGAGGACAAATCCTAACCTGGTTAGTAGGACAGGTGGTAAGTGGATTATGTACTGAGGTATTTTGTTCGGAGTGAGATCGCTCACGATAATATGTTCCAAAGTGAATATAAGGAGAAGAATACGGTGCCGAGTAAAAGGCAACGATTAAAATAATTTTGTTATGGTTTGGGCAGACGTGTTACGTCCGAAAACCATTTGCGCAGTCAAGACGATTGACAAGGTAGAAGTGTAAGTTGTATCCTCAGAGGATGAGGCATGTTTATGTGACACGAGAGAGTCACTATATTTTGTTCATTGCTAGATTAGCATGTGAGACGAGCTTAATGCATATAATTATAAATGTTACCATTATGTGAATATGTTTCCCTAGTGTAGCGGGATTTTTGTTTAGTGCTATCCGCGGAGGATGAATGAGTATATCAACAGTGTTTTATACTTTATTGAGGTTACTCGTTGTAGTGATGCGATACACGAGTATGATATTATCTTGTTTAAAACATTACATAAATGGTTAGTACGATAGTGGGCATTTATTGCAAGGCTATCAGAGTGGTTGCATTAGTGCAACATGTTTTATGTTTGTTTTGGCCAGGCTTTACCTGTGAGAAGGTTGGACTCGCACTTATATTATCTATCCTAGAGACTTCGGAGGAGATAGTGGGCTCGAGATATTCGATGCCAAAGTATGTATAAACTTTGCCAATATGATTCCGTATGTATCGGGATTTACCGTTGAGCGAAAAGATTTGACGCAGTATTATGTTTGGCACTCCGGACTTAGTGATAGGGAGAGTGCAGTGTTATATTTATCCTTAAGAGACGTGGGAGTTAAGAGTTATACCCCTAATGTTAGGAAAAGGAATTTCGAGAATTCCGATTGTATGTATTCGAGGTTTATGGAATGCTATTACCACCAACCTATGCTGAACGATAGTGAAATTTGGTGAAACGTTATTTGTTAAGCATAATTACAGGAGAAATTGTAACTTTTCTGTCAAGGGACGGAATAAAGGGGTATATACTATGGACGAAGGACCTAACGGATTTCGATAACCGACAATGCTAGGTAGTAGTGTATCGGGGGGTTCCTTGTTTGGATTTCTCTTTGCGAGACATCCCACGCATGAAACTTAGCGTAAGGTTGGAAATAGGCAGACGTTTGGTCACTATTCCATGAGTTCGGTACCCTGGTCGAAATGGGATCAAGTAATTATGTATGTAAGTTGGAAGTTGAATTTTGTTTTAAGGTCATTGGAGCCGGATTTTTGTGGTAGAAAAGCATTAAAAGTTATCCCCACGAGTTGAGGGGTGGAACGATGATAAGGAGAATTTAAGAATTTTGATTTCTAGGGTGATTGAGAGTACCCAAATGTCATAACCGCGTACATAACACAAGGTGAATAAAGAGTTGGAATGATTTTTAGCATGGATTATCTAGAAAGAACTTTATATTATACAAAATAGATGACCTGTAATTATTTTGATGAATAGAGCGTTAGTGATTTATTTTGGTTGTTGTACCTATTTGGGATAATTGTTGTACTTATCTGAGGAAGGTTGAGAATTATTATTTATCTTTTATTGTCATGGAATTTTAATGCCCTATCCCTTCTATTCCCTTGAATTTAGTTAGTCCTACAGATGAGTAGCACGTCGTTCGCTCTCCCAGGGCGGTCGGAGTGTTGCAAAAATGTGGGCATCTTAGTTAACTACAGTTAAAATAGTCCGAGTCGAAGGGACGTGGTAATAGACGTGTGAAATATATGTTTGTGGGACTAGTATAACAAAGTGGAAGTGATAGAGTGGATTAAACGTCACATGAGGGGCGATAATCCATACATAAGTGTGCAATTAGAATAGCACGCCCTAACCTGATTGGAAGGCTGTGGGAAGCCATTCAAGAATTGGTATTCCTTGAACATATTAGAATTTAATTGTTATGAAGCACACCTGGAGCGGAGTTGTTATTAGTCAAGTGTGAGAGCGACTCACACATATAAAGAGTAATGATGTTAGTATAGTATAAGAGATCCAGAATTGCGCTTCGTGGAGAGAAGAGCACGGGTGGAACTTTCGGCATACTACAAGGAAGGAAGGGGAGTATTACGTGTCACTTAATGTGAGACATTTCAAGGGAAGAATCGATGTTTAGAGAGACGTGGTGAGTAGTCTCGACATGCACTGCCCATAGGTAAGGTTTGGTTGAAAGAGGAGAATCAACCAAATAATTTTGTGTTTATCGAAAATTCCTAAAATTGGAAGAGGTTGGTAAAGTGGTAAAGTTCTTGGATGGGTTGCCATCCTCAAAACAAGATCAAGGGTTTATCCCGAACAAGTAAATTAAGTCGCCGAGAAGGAAGTGATTGATATTCCTTTGGGCTGGCTTACACTATTAACTAGTATGCCCCAGACTTCCTTTGAAAGGAAGGATCACGCCAGTGCATGGTCCGGCGCAGTATAAATTTCTGAATCAAGATGAGATTGGTGACTCCCACCTTTGATATGGGATTTCAGGAACCAGCGGAGATAAGATTTCGTTTCAAGTAGGATGTATCACCCTTAGCCAGGGAATAAGCGCATGGTGATTAAAGATTAGTGGTGCCACATGAAGGAGATTTTGGAATCTTGGTACGATGATTTCAAGAATGCTCTGTAGAAGCACTCGTACCTGTTTGTCGCGTATGAGGTACTTATTAAGGTTTTATTATGGAAGAACCTCGACTATTCTCCTTCCGTATGTTTAGAGGAGAGTAAATAATCAGAATTTTTGGATCGGTCGAGAAAATATCCGATAACTATGGTAGAATTCCACGACTGTTTTAGACGAGCAAGGGTGATCAAATGTTCGTAATATTTTCTCAGAATGGGAGTTTTGTATATGAATAAATATGAGTATTTGTCATGTAGTGAGGTGCGGCCTCCTAATGATAGTGAGATAATGAAATGTATAACGTACAGGCGTGACCTATGCGAATGTTGTCGGTTGGGAGCACAATGTGAAGTGTCTCCAAAGAGAATGCAAAACAATGTTACTGTGAAGAAAGGGCTATAGTGATTGAGCGCCGTAATGTGTAGTTAGTTTGTGTACGGAAAAGGATATCCAGAATTGTGCTACCTGATAGGCCTTATTTTCCGAATTTCGGGACGAAATTAAGTTATTGGGGGAGAAGTATGTAATACCCCATATTTTTATAGCTTTTAAATTATGGGATTTATTAAATTTAATTGAGATAAATTAATTTAATTTTAATCCGGAATGTTGCTTTAAATATTTACTAGCGTGACGAGAGTTAGTAATTATTGGAAATTTGTTATCTGTTGAATATTACTGGATGAGTATAGTAATATATGAGATTTATTGTTATAATATTGTCACGTGTGAATAAAATGACAATTATGGAAATTTAAGTCGGGACGCGCCTGTGTCGTGTCGGGACTAAATGTTGATTAATAAGTGAATCTTTTATAAGTTGTTTGTATGGTCATTTTGAGTGCGTCAACGTGTCCGGAAGGGTCGAGATAGTCAGAAAAGTGTACCCGGGGGTTTAGTTTGGGTCTCGGGGCATTTTTAGGCCCAATTAGTACCCCGGGAGGGCGTTTTGGACATTTCGCAATTATGGGTAATTAAACCTACGAAAATTAAAAGGGTTATATAAGATATCTAGGTTGTCTTCTAGGATTAGAATAACCAAAGACAAATGACGGCCATTGGAGAGGAAGAGGAGAAGCACTCCAAGGAGTTCTAGGCCAAGAACACCTCCGATTGCACCGCCGTCACCACCAACGCGTAGATCGCGAGACGGGGAACGAAACCACACCAATTTCAGCACCAAACCAGATTTCTAAAAATTCCAGGCAAGTGTTTATCTTGCTCATTTCGTTGATGCATCTTTCATATTGGTTTAGGAATGATTAGGATGAATTGTATGGAAGAAAAACCCAATTTGAGATAGGAAATTGCATGTAGTGATGACTTAAATGAAATTTTAGAAACCCTTTGTCATGTAAAGGATTAAGAGTTTGATTAAAAAAAAGAGTTCTAATTAGATACAAACACTAAAAATTTGATTACGGATGATCGAACTATTGGAATCGCTTGAAATTTTAGTATGTTGTAGCGAACGGCGAGACAGGACTGCTGACAAAAATTCAACTTGATCGAACGGTCGAATTTCTAAAAATATTATTTTTACTAGAGAGTTTTATGTTTTGAGGACTCTTAGAGATTTTTATATTTTGAGGACTCTTAGAGAGTTTTATATTTTGGGGACTCTTCTAAAAAAAAATTCAATTAAAACTCAATTTTAATTCCGATCTCGAAACCATTTGAAATTCTCATCTTTGAAAATAAAATTCAAAATCATTTAATGTAAGGAAAAATCTATATTTTTGGGATATCTTACATGAGGGACAATGTAAGTATATATTAAAGAGAGAGAGAGACACGTAAGAGAGTTACTTTGGGACAAATGTGTATACCTACTGAAGTTTATACTTGGGAGGATAGAATCCGTGAGCGTGATGTAGTAAGTGGAAAAGTTCCTCAAATTAAAATAAGATGTGAATGGTTATACGTGATAACTAAATAATGAGAAATAAATACAAATGTCGTAATTATGGGAATTGAGAATTTACCCATTATTGAAATGGTAATGTTAGTATAGTTATATGATTGTGTATGCATATACTATCTATGTGTGAAAATCATGCCCACGCTACTTGCTATCCCAGAGGTTTTCGCACTGGGACAGTCTTATCTCAATGGGACCTTTATGGGGGATATTGACTTGTACCCTAGAAGATAGATATCCTTGGCACTGGCTATCATAATGATAGTTCAGACGGTCCTAAGAGATGCGGGTATGTGCTTTCCTGTTAGAGACTTGGAATCTATGCTTCGCCTTATTTTTATTGTGTATAGGTATCCTTAGTACAGGCTATCACAGTGATAGTTCAGACGGTCCTAAGAGACTTGGAATCTATACTTTGTCTCAATATTGTTTGAGCATGTGTTGATACAGTTCGAGAGTGATTCCGAATCTTTATTACCTTAGTACGAGTGATACGGGGATTGGATAGTAGAGTATGCCCGCACCATAGTTGTTATTTGGGGTGCTGTTGTGATATATATATATTTTATGAGTAGTTAATATATATATGAAATTCTGAAATCTGGAACTGCCTACTGTGATGAGACATATAGGACATGGTTGATGACTCAAATTGTAAATACTTGTTTTGAGAAAGTATAATATGACACTGAAAAACTTTATTGATTTATAAAGTTAAAAAATGAGAACTTTGGTTGCTAATTGAAATATCCTTTTCGAACAATTGAATCGTTAAATTTTGAATCTTACGAGTAAGCTAAGATAAGTTAAATCATTGGGAAGATTAGTGCGATAAATGATAAGACAAACCGTTCGGAAGGTTAGTACGATAGGTGTGCACATTAGAAGAGAGGTGAGAATTCCTCAAGAGAGTGACACACTAATATGTTGTTTCATTGGCCTGTATCAATTTAAATACTTGCTAAACAAATTTTAAATCATATACACTATCGGGATCTAACCCGTTTTTCTCTCTCTCTCTCTCTTGTATATATATGTATGTATTACAGGTGCCCATCCACAGGGGTGTCTTGCTTAGGATCTCTTGGAAGGAACGCGCTGCAACTTAGGTGAAAGTTGCAGGACTCTTGATTAGACGACTTCGTTCATTCGGATCCACTCTTAGTACTTTCATCTAGTTGGGCATGTGTAGCTCATTCCATTATTCTGTTGTTATTGGACATTTGTATTTCAGTTATTTCCAGTATTGTTACTATGGTATTTATTCAGTTTGGATGTGTGACTTTAGATTTCGTATGTTGACATTCGATTGACCAATGTATTAAATTAATTGGATTATGTTGCAGAATTTAATGTGGTGTGATTCTTACTTATTGAATGTTGTTAATAAAATAAATGATTTTTCTTTAAATAAAATTTGGAAAGTATGTATGAACATGGTTTTGACACTTAGCTTAATTAATTAGGGTGTTAAATTGGAAAAATTTATTTTTCGACAGTGATGCTAAGAATGGACCAACTGTTCACCTTGATTTAATTTAATAAAGGAGTGATCGCCCGGTATTTAATTAGGCGGGGTGTCACATGACCTATGTTAAAGGAATAGCTAATATATCACGTGCCATCATTATGAGTGTACGATAAGTTGGAACTTTTCCTTTTGACCTTGCTAAACTATCAAAATTAGGATCATCAAGACACTATACCATCATGTAGATACCTATCCAAATCATTCATGAATTCCACATTTTCCTTCCCCTTTAAATACTTAAAAAAATCTTTTTTCATGGAACGCTTTTTAACATTCCCAGTTGGATTGGCCATGACATCCTCATCTCCAATTGTACTCTTACTTCCGTCAAGATCCAAAAAATTATCATATTATAATTGGTCATGATAATATAGTCATGACATTTTTTTCAAATTATCTAGAAAATCAAATAATTTATCTTGTGTTTCCATGTGTGAAAGTCTGCGATTTTTGGCAACGAATTCTACATACCAATACTCAACAAATTGCATATTATGGCAGGGTTCTAAGACGAATATAACAACCGGAATTAAGTTTATCGACGAAATATCACAACATTTGTCAACATTTTCATTCATTTTACAAACCATTTCACGAAAACAAAAGCATCATCACTATCCATATGATCTAAAATAAGCTCTTTAGTTAAACTTACTTCATTAAAATAATATAAGAATTAGAAGTGACGTAATTAGAACTGGAGATCCCTTTTTTAAGAAGAAATAAATCTTTTAAAAATGTGTATAGTGCCTTTAACTTTTTCCAATCACCCTCTGTTATCATACCCACCCCATTGGCACTCAATTACATGTTGTAGCTTAAATATTAATCATATAGATGTTCAAATTCCTTCTGACATTGCGTGCCCACCCATCAAAAGGTAGGTTAAATTCCACCTAGTTTTGACGTCAAGGCATACACTCTCCTCTTATGTTATTCTTTCTTCCAATGCACATTTTTTAAACATTTGTAACATCTAAGGAGAACTTATCATATATTTAACTCTACCTTGAAGACGTTTAACAATATCCTTCATTTCAACAATGTCATCCCTCCCAAAAATATTAATGATATGTGCAAAGAAACTCACACGAAAAACTCACCCAATATCAACAAACCACCTTTCTTGTTACATCATTTTTTTTAAATTGTCAATACACGTGTCATTATTTTTTGCATTATCAATCGTAATAGTAGTCAACTTGTCTAAACCCCACTCTAACAATCATGTCTCAATGGCTTTTGCAATAGCCTCACCCTTATGAGGATATGTAAGGACACAAAAACTATTTTTTTTAGCTTCCAAGCCTTGTCAACAAAGTGAGCTGTGAGGAAAATATACCCTAAATTTTGGATAGAAGTCCACAGATCGGTTGTGAGGGATACTCGTGTAGAGGGTTTCTTAAAATATTCTTAAAAAATCTCACCTTCTTGAAGAAATATAAGCCAACACTCTTTTGTGAAGTGGATCTAGAAACTACATTAAATTTAGGATTCAACTCTCTACAAAACATCCTAAAACCAATATTTTCAACCAAACTAAAAGAAAGTTCACAAAGAATAATCATTTTTGCAAGAACCTTGCAATATAATGCTTGGTCGAACGTCAAATTAATAGGTTGTTGACCCAAAAAAAGTTAATACTCTTTGTTTTTCAGCAACTTCAATTTGATCATTTTTTTACACTTTCTTCTTAGATGATTCCACAATAAAGTAGTTCCTTTTCCAGAAAGGCAATTAAATTTTTTAGCACAACACAGACAATCAAAGGTGCTGATAAATATTTAATCTAGCATATGTCTATTCATATGAGTCCAAACTTCATAACTGCCTTATTTTTTTATTAGTTTTGTACCTACTTAGGGGCGGTTTTGACTCACTTCAGTGAAAGAGGGCTTGATGCTCATAGTTGAATTACTAGTCGTGTTTTTATCCATCCCCAACATCTATGAATTAGCAATACCAAAATAGCGAACATTAGTACAATTTATTATGACATAACAATATACTAATCTCATATTAAAACAAAAACATAAAATAAGTAAATCATTTACCAAAAATATCATAGATAATATTTTTTGTTTCAATTGTTATACATTTCAAGATGGCTTGGCAAGAGATACAACAAAAAAGATAAAGTTAAAAGCTAGAATAATATATTTCTTCCTAATATGATAAAACTCCTAATACTATAACAAAAGATAAAAACATGACAATATAAAATATATGATATATGTATCCCCATAACAAAAGTTAGGGCACCACCATCCCTCTAAAAAATAGACAAAAGGCATTTCACTACACCAAATCCTGCGAATGGTCACGCCTAGTGGGTCACGGCCCAAGTCCGCGACCAGCTCGTCGCGGACTTGGGCCGTGACCCACTCAATATTTGGCGTGGCCATATTTATTATCACACTAAATTATTGATGCTCTAGAATTGGTCACGGACCAAGTTCGTGACCACGGTGGTCGCGGACTTGGGCCGTGACCAGGTCGTGACCATCTTGGCGCCAAAATTCCCTCCAAGCCTGGTCGTGGAGGGGTCACGGCCCAAGTCCGTGACCCATGGCATGACGAAGAAGATAGTACACACATTGAGGGTCGCGGATTACGGCCGTGACGATTTCTTGGTATGGGTCACGGCTCTTGGCGGTGACCATATCGCATTCAAGCACTAGGGTCGATGAAAAAGGGTCGGGCATCACAGATTTAGGGTCACGGCTCAGGGCCATGACCATTTTTTGGTATGGGTAACGGGTATGGTCCGTGACCATACCTCAATCTAGCATGGGAAAGGGTCGCGCATGGTGGGTCACAGCTCTAGGCCTTGACCAGATCTGAAGAACCCAACTCTGGCTTCCCTTCATTTTAAGGGTCACGTGTATGGGGTCACGGCTGTTGGCCGTGACCAGTCCAGGTCTTAAAAAAAGAAAACACCCGCCTCGTAGCTTATTACTTCATTCATTTTATTTGGAGTAAGGTAGCTGCTTCTCAGTGCGATATTTAGCTGAAGTTCGGTTGGATTTGCAAGGGTGAAGTGATTTCTATTGGTTTGCATTTGGATTAACCCTGGTATGTATTGATTCATTTATATTTCATTTGGATTTTTTATTTCTATCTAAAACCCTAATTTCGGTGTATGTATGTGTAGATTTATGTTTGTATGTGTGTCTATGTGTGTATGTATAGATTTATGTTTATATATGTGTGTGTGTAGAGATTTATGTGTATATGTATGTTTATGTGTGTAACTATGAACAAATAAATTATTTTTTTGTCAATAAACCCTATATTGTACGTGTGTGTATGTATAGATTGTATGTGTGTGTGTGTATGTATAGATTTATGTCAAAAAAAATATTAGGGTTTAGTAAACCCTAAATGGTATGCGGTGGAGACGGGTGGAGACCGGGTTGGGGGTTAGAAGCAACAAATAGTCCCTTAGGAATTCTGTAAGTGTTAATTTTGTTTTTGGCCTTGGTATTTTCAATTTGGTTTTAGATTTGTCCTTGTGAAAAAAAAGGAATAGATATATACCTGATTTAATTAGATTGGTGTTGGTTATATTATGATATACTTGTTATGCCATTTTATATAATTGTTGAAATTGAATAAGTATTGGATTTTGAAATGTAATCAAAATCAATTGTAATCTTCTCAATATGTGTGCATCTTATTTTTTTTCTCAGTAGTCATCCTTATATACGTGAAAGAAAATATCAATGAGGATTAACGAATTTCAGTTCACACTAGTTTACCATGAGTCAAGTTGGGGCAGTGAGTGATGCAAGAACAAGTTCTGGTTTTCTTCCTTTGGTTTTGAATTTGTTTTTTTTGGTTCTACCATTTTTTTAATTGAACATAACTGTTTGCAAAAAATTCATTATGTTTTCACTGTCATAGGATACATTGATGTTGGGGTCGAACTACTATCAAACATAATCTGAACTTGCATCGTTGCTGGCATAGAGAAAGTTCTGATTGGCGTTGGGTGTAATAAAATATCCAGGTAATGGATAGACCTATGATGAACTTTATTTTAAGGTTAAATATGCATTGATTCAATTTTTTAATTATTTTGGGTTTGGGTCCTATTTATGTCTAAACCCCGTAATTTTAATTCTTTTGTGCCCCCTATAGCTTGGGTATTGTTGGCGCATTTGTTTCTTGTCACTTCCAGTGGTGGGGGGGGGAGGGAGAACATAACTTTTGAACAAAGAAAAGTTAGGGTGAACACTAGAAAAAGAAGGCATTATCCAACGGATTGACACTTTCTAGGTTTAAGGCGTGTCAATTTCTCTGCAATGGTTCACATTAAACTAATTGGTTACCATTTGTTTATTAGCTTAAAGATATTCTTGATTAGTCCGAGATGAATAGGAGAGATGAGAAAATGGGAATAAAAATTAGTCATGGTTCGAAATTAGCATAAGATCATGTCATCGAAGGGTGAAAACGTAAAATAACCACAAAACGGTTCGGTAAGAGTCACGAACACCTCGCACGGGACCAATGTGACTCGTAGCAACCGACCGTGTAGTTACGGGGATCCCGGTTTGAGAATACTTTCTAAATTTTGACAAAGTTTGAGACGAGCATAAAAAGATGCCATCGAAGGTTGAAAATGTAAAACAAGCACAAAACGATCCCGTAAGAGTTGCGAACACCTCCTACGAGACCAATGAGACTCATATGAACCGACCACGTAGTCACGGGGCTCGATTTGAGTGTATGACGTAAATTTGCAAAAAAATAAACTTAAGCATAAAAACATGCCATCGAAGGATGAAAACGTAAAACAACCTTAAAACGGTCTCGTAAGAGTCACGAACCACTCGCACGGGACTAATGTGACTCGTAGGAACCGACCACGTAGTCACGCGGCTCCCGGTTTGAGTGTACGACGTAAATTTGTAAAAAAATAAACATAAGCATAAAAACATGCCATCTAAGGGTGAAAATGTAAAACAACCTTAAAACGGTCCTATAAGAGTCACGAACCCCTCGCACAGGACCAATGTAATTCGTAGGAACCGATCGCGTAGACAAGGCGCTCCCGGTTGGAGTGTACGACATAAATTTGTAAAATATTAGACTTAAGCATAAAAGAAAGCCATCGAACACCTCGCACGGAACCAATGTTAATAGTAGAAACCGAACGGGTAGTCACAGGGATCCCGATTTGAGTGTACGGCGTAAATTTGCAAAAAGTTAGACTTGAGAATAAAAAAGATGCCATCAAAGGGTGAAAACGTAAAATAACCACAAAACGGTTGGACAACAGTCACGAACACCTCGCACAGGACCAATGTGACATGTAGGAACCGACCGTGTAGTCACGGCGCTCCCGGCTTGAGTGTACGACGTAAATTTGTAAAAAATTTAGACTTGAGCATAAAAACTTGCAATCAAAGGGTAAAAACGTAAAACAAACACAAAATGGTCCCGTAAGAGTCACGAACACCTCGCACGGGACCAGTGCGACTCGTAGGAACCGACTGCGTTGTCACGGGGCTCCCGGTTTAAGATTACTTTCTAAATTTGTCCAAAGTTCGACCTGAGCATAAACAGATGCCATCGAAGGTTGAAAACGTAAAAAAATCACAAAACGGTCCCGTAAGAGTCACGAAAACCTCGCACGGGACCAATGAGACTCATATTAACCCATCACGTAGTCACGGGGCACCCGGTTTGAGTGTACGATGTAAATTTGTAAATAAATAAACTTAAGCATAAAAACATGCCATCGAAGGGTGAAAACGTAAAACATCCTTAAAACGGTTCTGTAAGATTCACGGACCCCTCGCACGGGACTAGTGTGACTCGTAGGAACCGACCGCGTAGTCACGGGGCTCTTGATTTGAGTGTACGACGTGAATTTGTAAAAAAATAAACTTAAGCATAAAAATATGCCATCAAAGGGTGAAAATGTAAAACAGCCTTAAAACGTTCCCATAAGAGTTACGAACCCCTCGCACGGGACTAATGTTACTCGTAGGAACCGATCGCGTACACACGAGGCTCCCGATTTGAGTGTACGATGTAAATTTGCAAAAAGTTAGACTTAAGTATAAAAACATTCCATCGAGGGGTGAAAATGTAAAATAGCCATAAAACGGTCCAGTAAGAGTCATGAACACCTCACACGGGATTAATGTAACTCATAGAAACCGACCGCGTAGTCACGGGGCTCCCGGTTAGAGTGTACGACGTAAATTGGCAAAAAAAAGGACTTGATCATAAAAACATGCCATCGAAGGGTGAAAACGTACAACAAGCACAAAACGGTCCCGTAAGAGTGACGAACACCTCACACGGGACCAATGTGACTCATAGGAATCGACCGCGTAGTAACGGGGTTTTCGGGTTAAGTGTAAGACGCAAATTTGCAAAAAATTAGACTTGAGCATAAAAACATGCCATCGAAGGGTGAAAACCTAAATTAGCCACTAAACGGTCCGGTAAGAGTCACGAACACCTCGCACGGGACCAATGTGACTTGTAGGAACCGATGACATAGTCACGGGGCTCCCGGTTTGAGTGTACAACGTAAATTTACAAAAAGTTAGACTTGCATGCCATCGAAGGGTGAAAACGTATAACAACCTTAAAACGGTCATGTAAGAGTCACGAACACCTCGCACGGGACCAATGTAACTCATAGGAACTGACCGCGTAGTCACGGCGCTCCTGGTTGGAGTGTAAGACATAAATTTGCAAAAAATTAGACTTAAGCATAAAAGTATGCCATCGAAGGGTGAAAACGTAAGAAAACTACAAAACGGTACCGTAAGAGTCCCGAACACCTCGCACGGGACCAATGTTAATAGTAGGAACCGAACGGGTAGTCACAGGGATCCCGACTTGAGTGTACGGCGTAAATTTGCAAAAAATTAGACTTGACAATAAAAAAGATGCCATCGAAGGGTGAAAACATAAAACACCCACAAAACGGTCCAGCAAGAGTCGCGAACATCTCGCACGGGACTAATGTAAGTCGTAGGAACCGACCGTGTAGTCACGGCGCTCCCGTCTTGAGTGTACAACATAAATGTGTAAAAAGTTAGAATTAAGCATAAAAACATGCCATCGAAGGGTGAAAACACAAAACACACACAAAATGGTCCCGTAAGAGTCACGAACACCTCGCACGGGACCAATGCGACTTGTAGGAACCGATCGCGTAGTCATGGGGCTCCCGGATTGAGAATACTTTATAAATTTGCACAAAATTTGACCTGAGCATAAAAAGATGGCATCAAAGGTTGAAAACGTAAAACAAGCACAAAACAGTCCCGTGAGAATCACGAACACCTCCGACGGGACCCATGTGACTCGTAGGAACCGACCACGTACTCACGGGGCTCCCGGTTTGAGTGAAATATGTAAATTTGCAAAAAATTAGACTTAAGTATAAAAACATGCCATCGAGTGGTGAAAATGTAAAATAGCCATAAAACGGTCCAGTAAGAGTCACTAACACCTCACACGGGATTAATGTAACTCATAAAAGCCGACCGCGTAGTCACGGGGCTCCCGGTTAGTGTGTACTACGTAAATTGGCAAAAAAAAAGACTTGAGCATAAAAACATGCCATCGAAGGTTGAAAACGTACAACAAGCACGAAACGGTCCCGTAAGAATTACGAACACCTCACACGGGGACCAATGTGACTCGTAGGAATCGACCGCGTAGTAACGGGGTTTTCGGGTTGAGTGTACGACGAAAATTTGCAAAAAATTAGACTTGAGCATAAAAACATGCCATCGAAGGGTGAAAACCTAAATTAGCCACTAAACGGTCCGGTAAGAGTCATGAACACCTCGCACGGGACGAATGTGACTTGTAGGAACTGACGACATAGTCACGGGGCTCCCGGTTTGAGTGTAGGACGTAAATTTGCAAAAAGTTAGACTTGCATGCCATCAAAGGGTGAAAACGTAAAATAACCTTAAAACGGTCCCGTAAGAGTCACGAACACCTCGCACGGGACCAATGTAACTCGTAGGAACCGACCGCATAGTCACGGCGCTCCCGGTTGGAGTGTACGACATAATTTTGCAAAAAATTAGACTTAAGCATAAAAGCATACCTTCGAAGGGTGAAAACATAAGAAAACCACAAAACGGTACCATAAGAGTCACGAACACCTCGTACGGGACCAATGTTAATAGTAGGAACCGAACGGGTAGTCATAGGGATCCCGACTTGAGTTAACGGCGTAAATTTAAAAAAAAGTAAGACTTGAGAATAAAAAAGATATCATTGAAGGGTGAAAACGTAAAACACCCACAAAACGGTCCCGCAAGAGTCACGAACATCTCGCACGGGACCAATGTAAGTCGTAGGAACCGACGGTGTAGTCACGGCGCTCCCGGCTTTAGTGTACAACATAAATTTGCAAAAAGTTAGAATTAAGCATAAAAACATGCCATCAAAGGGCGAAAATGCAAAACACACACAAAATGGTCCCGTAAGAGTCACGAACACCTCGCACGGGACCAATGTGACTAGTAGGAACCGATCGCGTAGTCACGGGACTCCCGAATTTAGAATACTTTCTAAATTTGCAGAAAATTTGACCTGAGCATAAAAAGATGCCATCTAAGGTTGAAAACGTAAAACAAGCACAAAACTGTCCCGCAAGAATCACGAACACCTCCCACGGGACCCATGTGACTCGTAGGAACCGACCGCGTAGTCACGGGGCTCCCGATTTGAGTGTACGACGTAAATTTATAAAAAAATAAACTTAAGCATAAAAATATGCCATCGAAGGGTGAAAATGTAAAACAGCGTTAAAACGTTCCCGTAAGAGTCACGAACCCCTCGCACGGGATTAATGTTACTCGTAGGGACCGACCGCGTACTCACGGGGCTCCCGGTTTGAGTGTATGATGTAAATTTGCAAAAAGTTAGACTTAATTATAAAAACATGCCATCGAGGGGTGAAAATGTAAAACAGCCATAAAACGGTCCAGTAAGAGTCACGAACACCTCACACGGGATTAATATAACTCATAGAAATCGACCGGGTAGTCACGGGGCTCCCAGTTAGAGTGTACGGCGTAAATTGGCAAAAAAAATAGACTTGAGCATAAAAACATGCCATCGAAGGGTGAAAACGTACAACAAGCACAAAATGGTCCCGTAAGAGTGATGAACACCTCACACGGGACCAATGTGACTCGTAGGAATCGACCGCGTAGTAACGGGATTTTCGGGTTGAGTGTACGACGCAAATTTGCAAAAAATTAGACTTGAGCATAAAAACATGCCATCGAAGGGTGAAAACCTAAATTAGCCACTAAACGGTTCGGTAAGAGTCACGAACACCTCGCACGGGACCAATGTGACTTGTAGGAATCGACGGCATAGTCACGGGGCTCCCGGTTTGAGTGTACGACGTAAATTTGCAAAAGTTACTCTTGCATGCCATCGAAGGGTGAAAACGTAAAACAACATTAAAACGGTCCCGTAAGAGTCACGAACACCTCGCACGGGACCAATGTAACTCGTAGGAACCGATCGCATAGTCACGGCGCTCCCGGTTGGAGTGTACGACATAAATTTGCAAAAAAATAGACTTAAGCATAAAAGCATGCCATCGAAGGGTGAAAACGTAAGAAAACCACAAAACGGTACCGTAAGAGTCACGAACACCTCGCACGAGACCAATGTTAATAGTAGGAACCGAACGGGTAGTCATAGGGATCCCGACTTGAGTGCACGGCGTAAATTTACAAAAAGTTAGACTTGAGAATAAAAAAGATGCCATCGAAGGGTGAAAACGTAAAACACCCACAAAACGGTCTCGCAAGAGTCACGAACATCTCGCACGGGACCAATGTAAGTTGTATGAACCGACGGTGTAGTCACGACGCTCCCGGCTTGAGTGTACAACATAAATTTGCAAAAAGCTAGAATTAAGCATAAAAACATGCCATCGAAGGGCGAAAATGCAAAACACACACAAAATAGTCCCGTAAGAGTCATGAACACCTCGCACGGGACCAATGCGACTCGTAGGAACCGATCGCGTAGTCACGGGGCTCCCGGATTGAGAATACTTTCTAAATTTGCACAAAATTTGACCTGAGCATAAAAAGATAGCATCGAAGGTTGAAAATGTAAAACAAGCACAAAACGGTCCCGCAAGAATCACGAACACCTCCGACGGGACCCTTGTGACTCGTAGGAACCGACCGCGTAGTCACGGGGCTCCCGATTTGAGTGTACGACGTAAATTTGTAAAAAAATAAACTTAAGCATAAAAATATGCCATCGAAGGGTGAAAAAGTAAAACAGCCCTAAAACTTTCCCGTAAGAGTCACGAACCCCTCGCACGGGACAAATGTTACTCGTAGGAACCGACCGCGTACTCACGCGGCTCCCGGTTTGAGTTTATGATGTAAATTTGCAAAAAGTTAGACTTAAGTATAAAAACATGCCATCGAGGGGTGAAAATGTAAAACACCCATAAAACGGTCCAGTAAGAGTCACGAACAACTCACACGGGATTAATATAACTCATAGAAACCGACCGCGTAGTCACGGGGCTCCCGGTTAGAGTGTATGGCGTAAATTGGCAAAAAAAATAGACTTGAGCATAAAAACATGCCATCGAAGGGTGAAAACGTACAACAAGCACAAAACGGTCCCGTAAGAGTGACGAACACCTCACACGGGACCAATGTGACTCGTAGGAATCGACCGCATAGTAACGGGGTTTTCGGGCTGAGTGTACGACGCAAATTTGCAAAAAATTAGACTTGAGCATAAAAACATGCCATCGAAGGGTGAAAACCTAAATTAGCCACTAAACGGTCCGGTAAGAGTCACGAACACCTCGCACGGGACCAATGTGACTTATAGGAATCGATGACATAGTCACGGGGCTCCCGGTTTGAGTGTACGACGTAAATTTGCAAAAAGTTACACTTGCATGCCATCGAAGGGTGAAAACGTAAAACAACCTTAAAACGGTCCCGTAAGAGTCACGAACACCTCGCACGGGACCAATGTAACTCGTAGGAACCGACCGCGTAGTCACGGCACTCCCGGTTGGAGTGTACGACATAAATTTGCAAAAAATTAGACTTAAGCATAAAAGCATGCCATCGAAGGGTGAAAACGTAAGAAAACAACAAAACGGTACCGTAAGAGTCACGAACACCTCGCACGGGGCCAATGTTAATAGTAGGAACCGAACGGGTAGTCATAGGGATCCCGACTTGAGTGTACGGCGTAAATATACAAAACGTTAGACTTGAGAATAAAAAAGATGCCACCGAAGGGTGAAAACGTAAAACACCCTCAAAACGGTCCCGCAAGAGTCACGAACATCTTGCACGGGACCAATGTAAGTCGTATGAACCAACGGTGTAGTCACGACGCTCCCGTCTTGAGTGTACAACATAAATTTGCAAAAAGTTAGAATTATGCATAAAAACATGCCATCGAAGGGCAAAAACGCAAAACACACACGAAATAGTCCCGTAAGAGTCATGAACACCTCGCACGGGACCAATGCGACTCGTAGGAACCGATCGCGTAGTCACGGGGCTCCCAGATTGAGAATACTTTCTAAATTTGCACAAAATTTGACCTGAGCATAAACAGATGCCATCGAAGGTTGAAAACGTAAAACAAGCACAAAACGGTCCCGTAAGAATCACGAACACCTCCCACGGGACCCATGTGACTCGTAGGAACCGACCGCGTAGTCACGGGGCTCCCGATTTGAGTGTACGACGTAAATTTGTAAAAAAATAAACTTAAGCATAAAAATATGCCATCGAAGAGTGAAAATGTAAAACAGCCTTAAAACGTTCCCGTAAGAGTCACGAACCACTCGCAAGGGACTAATGTTACTCGTAGGAACCGACCGCGTACTCACGGGGCTCCCGGTTTGAGTGTATGATGTAAATTTGCAAAAAGTTAGACTTAATTATAAAAACATGCCATGGAGGGGTGAAAATGTAAAATAGCCATAAAACGGTCCAGTAAGAGTCACGAACACCTCACACGGGGTTAATATAACTCATAGAAATCGACCGTGTAGTCACGGGGCTCCCGGTTAGAGTGTACGACGTAAATTGGCAAAAAAAATAGACATGAGCATAAAAACATGCCATCGAAGGGTGAAAACGTACAACAAGCACAAAACGATCCCGTAAGAGTGACGAACACCTCACACGGGACCAATGTGACTCATAGGAATCGACCGCGTAGTAACGGGGTTTTCGGGTTAAGTGTAAGACGCAAATTTGCAAAAAATTAGACTTGAGCATAAAAACATGCCATCGAAGGGTGAAAACCTAAATTAGCCACTAAACGGTCCGGTAAGAGTCACGAACACCTCGCACGGGACCAATGTGACTTGTAGGAACCGACGACATAGTAACGGGGCTCCCAGTTTGAGTGTACGACGTAAATTTGCAAAAAGTTAGACTTGCATGCCATCGAAGGGTGAAAACGTAAAACAACCTTAAAACGGTCCCGTAAGAGTCACGAACACCTCGTACGGGACCAAACCTCGCACGGGACCAATGTAACTCGTAGGAACCGTCGGCGTAGTCACGACGCTCCCGGTTGGAGTGTAAGACATAAATTTGCAAAAAATTAGACTTAAGCATAAAAGCATGCCATCGAAGGGTGAAAACGTAAGAAAACCACAAAACGGTACCGTAAGAGTCACGAACACCTCGCATGGGACCAATGTTAATAGTAGGAACCGAACGGGTAGTCACAGGGATCCCGACTTGAGTGTACGGAGTAAATTTGCAAAAAGTTAGACTTGAGAATAAAAAAGATGCCATCGAAGGGTGAAAACGTAAAACACCCATAAAACGGTCCCGTAAGAGTCACGAACATCTCGCACCGGAACAATGTAAGTCGTTAGAACCGACCGTGTGATCACGGCGCTCCCGGCTTGAGTGTACAACATAAATTTGCAAAAAGTTAGAATTAAGCATAAAAACATGCCATCGAAGGGTGAAAATGCAAAACACACACAAAATGGTCCCGTAAGAGTCACGAGCACCTCGCACGGGACCAATGCGACTCGTAGGAACCGATCGCATAGTCACGGGGCTCCCGGATTGAGAATACTTTATAAATTTGCACAAAATTTGACCTGAGCATAAAAAGATGGCATCGAAGGTTGAAAACGTAAAACAAGCACAAAACGGTCCCGTAAGAATCACGAACACCTCCCACGGGACCCATGTGACTCGTAGGAACCGACCACGTAGTCACGGGGCTTCCGGTTTGAGTGTACGACGTAAATTTGCAAAAAAATAAACTTAAGCATAAAAACATGTCATCGAATGGTGAAAATGTAAAACAACCTTAAAACGGTCCCGTAAGAGTCACGAGCCCCTCGCACGGGACTAATGTCACTCGTAGGAACCGACCGCGTAGTCACGGGGCTCCCGAATTGTGATTACTTTCTAAATTTGCACAAAGTTCGACCTGAGCATAAAAAGATGCCATAGAAGGTTGAAAACGTAAAAAAATCACAAAACGGTCTCGTAAGAGTCACGAAAACCTCACACGGGACCAATGAGACTCATATTAACCCACCACGTAGTCACGGGACACCCAGTTTGAGTGTACGATGTAAATTTGCAAATAAATAAACTTAAGCATAAAAACATGCCATCGAAGGGTGAAAACGTAAAATTGCCTTAAAACGGTCCCATAAGAGTCACGAACCCCTCGCACGGGACTAACGTGACTCGTAGGAACCGACCGCATAGTCACGGGGCTTCCGATTTGAGTGTATGACGTAAATTTGCAAAAAGTTAGACTTAAGCATAAAAATATGCCATCGAAGGGTGAAAACGTAAAATAGCCATAAAACGGTCCGGTAAGAGTCACGAACACCTCTCACGGGATTAATGTAACTCATAGAAATCGAGCACGTAGTCACAGGGCTTCCGGTTAGAGTGTACGACGTAAATTTGCAAAAAAATTAGACGTGATCATAAAAACATGCCATTGAAGGGTGAAAATGTACAACAAGCACAAAACGGTCCCGTAAGAGTCATGAACACCTCGCACAGGACTAATGAGACTTGTAGGAAACGACTGCGTAGTAACGGGGCTTCCGAGTTAAGTGTATGACGCAAATTTGCAAAGAATTAGACTTAAGCATAAAAACATGCCATCGAAGGGTGAAAACCTAAATTATCCACTAAACGGTTCGGCAAGAGTCACGAACACCTCGCACGGGACCAATGTGACTTGTAGGAACCGGCGAAATAGTCACGGGGCTCCCGATTTGAGTGTACGACGTAAATTTGCAAAAAGTTAGACTTGCATGCCATCAAAGGGAGAAAACATGAAAGAACCTTAAAATGGTCCCGTAAGAGTCACGAACCCCTCGCACAGGACCAATGTAACTCGTAGGAACCGACCGCGTAGTCCCGGAGCTCCCGATTGGAGTGTACGACATAAATTTGCAAAATATTAGACTTAAGCATAAAAGAATGCCATGGAAGGGTGAAAACATAAAAAAGCCACAAAATTGTCCCGCAAGAGTCACGAACACCTCGCACGGGACCAATGTTAATAGTAGGAACCGAACGGGTAGTCATAGGGATCCCGACTTGAGTGTACGGCGTAAATTTACAAAAAGTTAGACTTGAGAATAAAAAAGATGCAATCGAAGGGTGAAAATGTAAAACACCCACAAAACGGTCCCGCAAGAGTCGCAAACGTCTCGCACGGGACCAATGTAAGTCGTAGGAACCGACCGTGTAGTCATGACGCTCCCGGCTTGAGTGTACGACATAAATTTGCAAAAAGTTAGAATTAAGCATAAAAACATGCCATCGAAGGGTGAAAATGCAAAACAAACACAAAATGGTCCCGTAATAGTCACGAACACCTCCCACGGGACCAATGCGACTCGTAGGAACTGATCGCGTAGTCACGGGGCTCCCGATTTGAGAATACTTTCTAAATTTTCAAAAAATTCGACCTGAGCATAAAAAGATGCCATCGAAGCTTGAAAACATAAAACAAGCACAAAACGGTCCCATAAGAATCACGAAAACCTCCCACGGGACCCATGTGACTCGTAGGAACCGACCACGTAGTCACGGAACTCCCGATTTGAGTGTACGATGTAAATTTGCAAAAAAAATAAACTTAAGCATAAAAACATGCCATCGAAGGGTGAAAACGTAAAATATCCTTAAAACGGTCCCATAAGAGTCACGAACCCCTCACACGGGATAATGTGACTCATAGGAACCGACCGCGTAGTCACGGGGCTTACGATTTGAGTGTATGACGTAAATTTGTAAAAAAATAAACTTAAGCATAAAAACATGCCATCGAAGGGTGAAAATGTAAAACTGCTTTAAAATGGTCCCGTCAGAGTCACGAACCCCTCGCACGGGACTAATGTGACTCGTAGGAACCGACCGTGTAGTCACGGGGCTCCCGGTTTGAGTGTATGACGTAAATTTGCAAAAAGTTAGACTTAAGCATAAAAACATGCCATCGAAGGGTGAAAACGTAAAATTTCCATAAAACGGTCCGGTAAGAGTCACGAACACCTCGCACGGGATTAATGTAACTCATAGAAACTGACCGTGTAGTCACGGGGCTCCCAATTAAAGTGTACGACGTAAATTTGCAAAAAAAAAATAGACTTGAGCATAAAAACATGCCATCGACGGGTGAAAGCGTACAACAAGCACAAAATGGTCCCGTAAGAGTCACGAACACCTCGTACGGGACCAATGTGACTCGTAGGAATCGACCGCGTAGTAATGGGGTTTCCGGGTTGAGTGTACGATGCAAATTTACAAAAAATTAGACTTGAGCATAAAAACATGCCATCGAAGGGTGAGAACCTAAATTATCCACTAAACGGTCCGGTAAGAGTCACGAACATCTTGCACGGGACCAATGTGACTTCTTGGAACCGACGACATGATCACGGAGCTCCCGGTTTGAGTGTACGACATAAATTTGTAAAAAATTAGACTTGCATGCCATCGAAGGGTGAAAACGTAAAACAACCTTAAAACAGTCCCGTAAGAGTCACGAATACCTCGTATGGGACCAATGTAACTCGTACGAACCGATCGCGTAGTCACGGGGCTCCCGGTTTGAGTGTACGACGTAAATTTGTAAAAAGTTTGACTGAAGCATAAAAACATGCCCTCGAATGGTGAAAACGCAAAACGAACACACAATGGTCCCGTAAGAGTCATGAACATCTCGCACGTGATCAATGTTAGTCGTAAGAACCGACCGCGTATATATATATATATATATATATATATTGTTATATATGTATATATATATAGATATATACATACAGTATATATATAATACTGCAGTGTACAATATATATATACTAGGGTATGCCCGTGCCTGAAGGCACGATGACAATTCTCCCAAGTACAAATCGGATGGTCAAGTCATAAAAGTTTGGTATTATTATAAAATTTTCCCAAGTATTAATCGTGGTCAATTATCCCGAATGACATATTTTTCCAAAATTATTTAATCGAGTATAATTTTAAGCCCAAAAATTTACTTTCAATACAAATAAAGTGTAAAAAATACTTCAACCACATAAATAATCCATCCAATACCTAGTATAAACGTCACTATTTAACAATATTCATATATAAACCCTTATTGGCATCTTTAGCAATAAAATATTCAAAATGCTTCAATAGGATAGTTGTGAATGGTTTACAAAGATTCACGTCAAAACAAAACAAAGTGTATACAGTTTAAAAAAATTCGCCAAAAGCTGATTTATTTATAAGACTATCCACATGTTTGAGAAACAAAATATAGTCCAACAAATAGTCCATCTTGGACATCTTATAAACAAACGCATCAATTTTCTATTATTCAAGAACATGATACTTCTATGGGTACATAATAGAACACTATTGTCAACTTGAGAAACATAATGAAGATATCATACAAATATAAATTTTCTATATAACTAAAAATATGTCGATTCATCAAACCACTCGTGGCACAACTGTCATCTTCTGTAGAACACCAACGCTTCGCTACATTCTACGCGCCTTGTCCTCATTCACATGTCTTGTCCTCACCAATTGAACCCTCGCCATCCGGATTATTACTTGCAAGTGCACAACACATTAAAGTAAGATATATTGAACATGAAGATGAATAAAATGCACCGTGAATGGTGGGCGAGAGGTACAACCAATTAGAGATCTGATAAAACTGATATCAGATGTTGCGAGTGTTCCTGTAATTGCAAGCAGTGGTGTAGGATCAGTTCAACACTTCTCTGATGTACTCACCGAGATAAATGCTTCCGCAGCCCTTGCTGCAGGCATTTTCCATTGCAAGGATGTGCCAATTCAGTTTGTAAAATTGAAAGAACACTTGCTGACGAAAGGGTTTGAAGTTGGGATGTAATCGTATTGCCTTGAAAATGAGGAAAATTAAAAAGAGTTTATTAGGATTCACATTATAGCAGATAATATGGTATCAAATATAGATTCACATTACCAAATACAATATCATTAAACAAATATGAAGTGAGGTATAATAACCGTTAGAGGATAAAACAAAGTTAGATGCATAATAACCGTTGATAAAAATGCCAACACATACCATGTGGTCTGCGTCCACGTGGGAGCAATCACCAACAGCAGCGTAACTCTTTTAAGAAGAGAAATAGTGGTCTGCATCCTCACAGAGATGGTTCTTACCATCACAGTTATGTGGGAAGGTCTGGATCACAGTTACCATCACAGTTCTTACCATCTTTGTGGTTTGCATCCTCACAGAGATGGTTCTCACCAAAATTTTGGCCCCCAACAGCAGATAGTAGTTCCCATGGGCTTTATTCAATGCCCACATCATACTTCCACTCTGTTTATTCCTCCCCCACCTATGTCTGTTCGTTCATTTGGCAACACTATGGTTTACCTTACTATGACATCTCCTGTGATTTATGTTCAAGTTCCACCCCAAAAGTCCCTTAGAAGTATGCCTATAGGTGCACCATTGTCACCATATGCTATGTTTTTTCCAGTTTCGGATCCGCAGTTGCATAGTAAAATAGTGAGCCATATAGATTATTATTTCAGTTATGGGAATTTGATTAAAGATACATAATTGCGGCAGGGCTACGTTCCTATTAAACTAATAACATGCTTCAAAAAATTTACTTACTTGATAGACAATATTCAACTCATAGTACTTTATGGTCAGAATGTCAAGTTATTTAAGATACAGGAACATTATCAACAACCACGCAGTCCTTCGATGATCCTTACCTAAAAAAATAGAAATTATCATAAGACAATATGCATTTGATTATTAGCCTAGTTTATATAGGGGATTGGAATTAACAACTCTTAGAAAAGAAATATAAAACCAGCATTATTACATAGAATGTAGTATATTTTTCATCTTACATAAAACCAATATTCTTACATAGAATGTAGAAACTGAGAAAATCGATAAAACAGAGAAACCCCTCAAGTTATTCTTCATCTTCCTCTTCGATCATCGATGTGTGAGCTTTCAACCTTCTTTAAGGTCTCAGACTAAGAATCCAATTAAAAGAACAATCTATAATATTTTTCAACAGCTAGTGAACGTTCAACCTTCTTCTTTTCTACCAGTTGTAGGGATCAGCAGCCTTATCAACAGTAAATGAACAATTTTGGGATATCTGATCAGAATGTGATAAACCTGAGGATTCCTTCATGATGCTATGAACTGGAACAGACAATTGCTGTTGTGTGGATGTATTTGAAGTAAAAGATGGAGCCCGTGGAAGTGATGCAGTAGGAGAAGCTGGTGTATCGAGGTCATAATCTATATAGAAGAACCCCAAATGCAAACCTTACATAGAAGCTCAAATGAAAGTTTATCGCAAAATATATTGACAAAACTAAGAGAAGAAATAAATGATAATCCCCTGAATTCCCAAATTGTTGGCTCCTCTTTATCATTCAATATAGGTGTTGATATCAACACATGATAATCATGTGCATCCCCCATGTCAAGCCTTCTTACCAGCCCATGTTTCAGAGCATCCGGTTACCAACATTGTCCTCATCAATTACTTTCCCAGTTGTAATCATATATGCACCATGTCATAAACTCACATCATCCATCTGTACAAAGGCATGCAATATCAATATATCTGCAATTGAACACATGACCAAACATAAATTTGCAAGCTTAAAAACAAATTCAAAAACTAATTATTTAAGTGCGTGGAAATTAATGTAAGTTTTAAACTTGTAAACAAAAATAGATTCCACTACAATAGAAATATAACGCTGGAAAACAAAAAACATGTTTCGAACATCATAACCTAAAACCAATGTGAAGTGTGGACATTATGTTTCCCATTAACTATTTCAAATAACATTCGAATTTATCTACAAACTTGGTAGCATAAGTGTGACAAATAAAATTATTACGAAAGAAAGAGAGAATCACCAAGATATTGTAGGGACATATAGTTTTGAAACAAATGTCGAATCGAACCTTGAGTACTTCCATTCATCCACAATAAACCTCCGGATATTACTTCCATACATCCAAAAGTAAGTGTGTATAATGCATGGTTGAGCCTCAAATCACGTGTTTTTATGCTCTTTATCCCGAACCGTGCTTCTTCAGCAGCTGAAAAATTTCATATCACAATTCCGATTAGGTAACAAATAGGAAGAGAATAATACTATATATGAAATATAAATAATGACCACATAATATGTAGACATAAATAGAAAACTTAAAATAGTGAATTGAAGAGGTTCATATGACAGTATTATTCTCATACAGAGATGAGAAGTCAGACCCCTTGTATCAACACAAAGTGTTGGTCAAAATATACACTCCAAGTCATATTGACAAAAATAAATTAGAAAATATATACCCCGAACTGTGACATACATAGGTGCCATTCAAGATCTGCTCCTACCTGTTTATAAAATAAACTAAGAACCAATCTTTATATATATTCATACTAAGCTCCACACACATTATTCATACCCTCTCCCCTAGCCACAATAAAACTAAAGCCAACATATTTTCAGATTCAATCACATGGCATCAAATATATACTGACCCATGAGAATGTATGAAGAAATATCAACTTTAAAGAACACCACGTGCTAAATTACGTGTTAAAATGTTTGATATAAGCACGAATTGTCAGTATTGACAATATGATATAATCTTTTGTAGCTACATTAGAAGTAATACCATATACAACAATTGGAGATGATGTTGGCTCCAGAATAGATTATTTTCAGTATGTTATCATTAAAAGCTGACATCAGGCATATGCCAAGAGAGAAGTTGCATTGGATTGAGTGGCAGCGTTGTCAAAAGAAAGAAGCCCCACACTGATATCTACCGCTCCGACCTTTAGCGTGGCTGTCCAGTATCTATCTTTGTCACCGAAATGATTTCTCAGAGCTCCAATGACAAACACGTGTACCACTTTGTCTTGTTTGTACTTGGGATTTAGTTATGACCATGCTTTAAATTCAATACATATAATATCTATTCACCGTGGTTTGAAAATTAGTTTATATCACGTTGTATCTCTAATACCTCTCAAAATATGTTGCAAATTGTCATTAGGTACTCCCAATACCGATCGTCATTAGGACATTGACACATGAACATGAAAAGCTTGTTGACGTACTAAAAAACACACGCAAAATCTGTTATTAATTGAAAGGTAAATATTCAATATTCATAACAACAAAGAAACAAAGGACATGTTGGAGATCTTAACACAACCTAGATTATATGTTGCATCTTTTGCATTGAAATAATCAAAATATGAAGGGAGAAAACATACCTATTACGACAATCGAACAAATATGTTCTTGGACATATGTTGCAACAGCCTTCTGGACAGATGTTGTAGCTTTGATAGCATCTGTACGACATCTGGACAGATGTTGCTACATCTTTGACAGCATCTGAACAACATCTAGACAGATGTTGCTGTGGTCTGGATAATCGTTCAATGTTATTGTAGCAGCTGGTGGAGAGATAACTAATTTTTTATTAATGCATAAGAACCAAATTCAAGGCAACCAAAGAAGAAAGTTCACAAACCAAACAAATTTTAAACCTTGATATCAACCCTTTCTATTGAATATTTGGCAAATCTAAACCGTGGAAGACAATTGCTAAAATTATGCATTTTCTTCCATTGCATTGTTGATGCTCACAGATCCCAAGCAATTGTCAGCATGTCCAAGCATTTCAACACCACATCTGCAAATTATAAAAGAGAACCCTAAAGAAAATACATTTGGTTAATTTAATCTTATAAAATTGTTGAATAAAAAGATAGGGAATAAATTTGGGGCAGAGAGAGAATCAAATATCAATGAACCCAAGATGGTCTTGCAATAATTTCTCATGTAACATTATGGTTTCAATGTTTTTACATGAAGTTCAAACTTACTCCTTAGATATAGAGACATAATGTCACTATTTTTCACCTTCACTTTTGTGTTCAATAGTGTCCATGATTCCCCTGTACATTGCAAGTCTTGCGACCACTTTTTACCACCGCCAATGAACAATGTAACGCCATCACTTTTTGCCATTGACCATGATTCCCCTATACATCATATGTACGTACGGAAGCACAATCTAAACATGGCTTTTAAAGTTTATAAATTCTTATCATATTATCAAGGGTGTGAGAAATAGTTGGCAAGTCTTGTGAAAATTGAAAAAGTTTTCAAAGAGGCTAAATAAAGTTTTAGAATATCCCTTGCCTAGTAAAAATGAGGTTTATTTCAATCTCAAACTGTGAAAAGGGGGAAATTTGACTCGAGTATATGTAAAATGACATTTAAAAGTTCACACCAAACTAAGAATATATAGTAAATTTATAAGTACTTTTGGCTCTGTTTTGCAACCTTTGATTTGTTTGGGTTGGTTTTGTACTTGGTTATTCTTGGTTTTTTACTTAGATATTCTTGATTACCAACGAAAAAACATCCATGTAACATAGATATAGGATGATGAAACTTCTTTCTCCGCAATCTGGAACCAATACAAAAGTTTTAATTTTGTAAAAACCTCATAAATTTAAAATCGATACAAAATGAATCATATCTTCAAGACCATTGAACATAAATCAATTCAAAAAGCTTTGAATCTAAAGGCAAGTCCCCAAAATAAATGGGATTTACCAAATAGAGAAGACGATGGTTGCAAACCCTAGATATTTCTACGATCACCCCCAAATCGCCTCCCTCTCTCTTTAGGCAAAAATCAAATAAATTTATGAATGAAATTGCAATTTCAATTGTATAAAACATGATCCTAGAGTAAACTAAGTTGAAGTGAACTATATAGTGAACCATAAAAGTAGGGGTGGAGAATTTAGACACGCGAAGTCGTGTTATATCATATCGTGTGGCGTCATGTTCATGTTGAAACCATAATTAGTGTTATCAAATGAGAAAATGCACAAAAAGGTATTAACATACCCTCTTTGCCTTATAATTTGGGAATCTCACACAAAATGGTATGATAATTATGTCTAACAAATGAAATTGGTGTACAAAGCGTGGCGACAAAATGAAAAATTACAATATGTTAAAAAATACAGAGTATATTCCTCAAAATAAAGTGCCTCATAGTTGATCTCTATTGTTAGCCCCGTAATATATTCCTCAAAATATAGTGTCATGTGGTGACGACACCATGATATAATATAAAAAATAATATTTAACTAACATAAATATTAAAAAATTTATCAAAGTAAATTCTCACCTCGGCTTAGTGTTCAAATTTGCAATGAATCATCAATTAATTCCAATGTAGAAAAGAATATGGTCAAATATGTTGTGTAAATACGTAAATAAAATATTAAATGAATTATGTATCATCATAACATTGTGAAAAAATCAGTAATACATTCTGACTCATAAAGAAAATGGATTCATTTTAGTGCCATAACAGTGGTTTCTAATACCGGTTTAGTTTTGCTTCCACGGCACATGGGTGCATTTTAATAACCCAGAAACTAAAAATGGGAAATATAATTATTTGAAAATTGAAATGAAAGGACGTAATTTGTGAGAATGTAGAAATCAGTAAAGGCATACAACCAAGATAATTACTGCATCAATTGTAACCCCAAAGCAGAGTCTACAACATATGACATTAAGGACGAAAGCTCGTGGTTTGTAACATATTTGTACCAAAAGGCAACATGAATGACACAAAATTGTAAATCCCCAAATCCCTGTCAAAATTGTAAATACATGTAATCTAAATAAAAACTAAGAGAAATCTCCAATCGTTTGAAAGGGAGAGAGAGAGACATACTACCATAAAGATCCGCGCCTGAAATGCCATAAATTTTAATAAACAAAGGTTGTACCATGAAACCTACAGCAACAATACACAATACAATATGCAAATACCTGTAAAACATTGAGTATACCTAGATTTACAAACCAAAACAAATAACAATGTTGTGTATTTTGCAATAAACGTATTTTTCGTGTTTTTCATTCAACATGGAGTATACCTGCTTGTGAAATCTAGGCAGCGACGGAATATGGGAGGAGGCGGCTTGGCAGGCAGCGGAGTGGGAGCTGAAGGGGATTGTGCTGTAGGGATGGTTTGTGTGTGTGGGGAGGGTTTGGGAATCAGGAGAGATGAGAGAGTTTTGTGTGTGGGCTGTTTGTATGGTTTAGTTAAGTTTACTAATTTACCCTTCCTTTTTAATTTTGATGAAGGGTAGAAAGAGGGCAAAATAGGTAGTACTTGTGTGCCTTTGAGTGTGGTGGGACCCAAAAGATTATTGAAGTGTGAAATTTCCTATTCTAACCATGTTTTTGAATTTTGAATAAGAGGGGGAAAGGATATGAAGGGTTAAAAAAGAGGGGGAAAGGATATAATAAAGGGACAAAAAAGGAAAAAAAAGTCTTTTAATCTCAACCCTTGGATTCTTGCCTTGTTGGCGTTGATCTGAACCGTGAAGTGTCTCCCCATCTTATGAATAGTGAAAACACCATTGTAACTTATTATATATATATATACTGCAAGTGCAATATATACATATATATATACTGCAACTGCAGTATATATATATATGCAGTATATACACACACACACACACACACATATATATATATATATATATATATATATATATATATATATATATATATATATATATATATATATATATATATATATATATATATATATATATATGCAGTGTACAGCTATATATATATCTATATATATGCAGTGTACTACAGAGTAGCATACCAGTATATATACTGCATATATATACTATATATATATATAGCTGCTATAACAATATTATAGCAGCTATAATAGTGGCTATAATGTTGTTATAGCTGCTATAACAGTTGTTGCAGATACAGATCTGTATGTCAAAATGTAAACATGGTTAGAAAGAATATGATCCATTTTAAACTAGAGAAGGTGAAATCAGACCTGCTCAGGAGAGCCATATGTAATGATTTCCAGATCTTCATTCCAGTCTATGGGACCAATTGCAGGAGAAAGCGTCCGAGGAATCGGATGTGTCTCCATCTGAAGCTCAGTATGGGCATAATATTCCCTAAGAAGACAATATTAGTGTACCAAAGCAATGCCAAGAAAAATGAGTACATAGATCAATATATCGATGTACTAACAAAAAAAGGGAACACATAAATGAAAATTTTAAACCAACAAACACATGTTAGCCAATACCTACTAAAGATTGGGCCAGATATAGACCGACAAACTTCACAATATGCTTAAATCATGGACTTATCGCATAAAGTGCCATTAACTGAGAGTTGTTCCGCAATAATTCCAAAACTGTTCTATAGGTTTCCCACAAGAATTTAAACCATGGGGTCACAATCCCACGATCAGACCAATCCTTCCCTTTTCACATCTTCCAAATCATCAACGTCGAGAGCTTCTTCTAGGACCTTGTCCAATTAAATGGCCAAATTTATCACCACGAACATACCTTAACAAGGCATGCTAAACAATTGATGTATTAAGGAGGTATGCATTTTTTGCTATGTGCCATGCACGCACACACATGACATTCATTGGACAAACAAATATTCAAGTCAGAACTTCCATATATAAACTGGTTATTTGGTTCAGTTTGATCTGCACTGGTTCAGTCACTAATTCATTTGACACCAATTCTAATGGCAGATGCTAGTAGTGAAGCAGTTCATATCAATTCTACATTACTGACTTTATATTAGCATTTCAGTCACTAATTTGTTTGAGACCAATTCTATTATAAACGATGGCACCAGTTTAGTACAATCAATTATCTATTTGGGATTTGTGCAGCTTGATCTGAACTAGTTCACTGCCATCAGCAGCCACTCGCCTTTTAACCTCGACTGATGGCTCTGTGGTGGCACGTCTCATCAGCTATAGCGCTTACTTAAAATTCTTATGCCTTAATTCCATTTCAACTCATTCCCACCAAATACTGGCCATATTATCCAAAGCCTTGTAGTAAACTTGTAGTGCCTTATCAAAGATTACTCTAGCATTGGCAATATCCATGTGGTTCTCATACATTGAAAATTACACTGAAATCCCTCACTGTGACAACCGTAGGCATCCCCTCATCAAAAATACCCCTCGCCTTCTCAACTAACTTCCTTATGATATAATAGTCGGCCAACGAAGTCCACAACCACCCAACATCATTCGTGAACTTCCTGATCCCACCACGAATTATATCATCCACATTCAACCATGAAATTTCAGTAACATGATGGGTGAGCAAATCACACAATTCCATTAAACCTCTGCCTCTTTTTATGTGAAGCTTATTGGAAATCATGTTAATACTTATAACACTGTATAAGATAGGTGAAAAGGCCTTATTTTATAAATATAAATAAATATAGCACATATGTAAATATAGCCATTGTGTAAGAAAAGTGAAAAGGCCTTATTTCATGATTCTTATTATTGGGATGAGGCTTATTTTATAAATAAATGTAACACATATGTAAATAAAAAGCCTAGATAAATGATAAAGAAAATGACATTGAAACAGGATGAATCATGTATATAACATGAGGCTTATTCTCATACTACTTTTATGTGTAATTCGATAAGATTTGAGGATGAATGTGGTATACATTATGTGCAAGTCGCTATAGAGGAAATTATATTTATGCAAGTAAAATAGACCAACATTAATGTTCCTTGGCCACTAGATAGGCCTGGTTATATTTGGCTATGCATATGGTTTAATGCATCTAACCATTGAAATGCACATAACCACATAAATACACACATTGATAAAAAAAAGATACAAGAATTAACAAATAAATACATGTGGATATGTTCTATGTTATCAAACTAAAAAAATTTAAGCCATGCTCAAATTGAATCCAACTAGCTATATTGTACAACATTAATCAACAATGAAAAGCAATGAAGAAAAGAGATATATACCTGTGAGCTCCAATGTTACATATTTCTAGACTTAAGTAAAACATGGCATTAGAGGGTTAAAACTCGAAATAGCGCCCGAACGGCCCCGTGGGTGGCACCAACACCTCCCACGGGACCAATATAACTCGTAGGAACCGACCCCGCACCCGCGGGACTCCCGGTTTGAGAATACGATGGTAATTTTCATATTTATAGACTTATGCTTAAAAACCTGGCGTTAGAGGGTGAGATCTCGAAAAATCCCCCGAACGGCCCCGTGGGTGGCACCAACACCTCCCATGGGACCAATGTAACTCGTAGGAACTGACCCCGCAGCCGCGGGACTCCCGGTTTGATAATAGGATGATAATTTGTATGTTTCTAGACTTAGGCTTAAAAACATGGCGTTAGAGGGTAAAAACTCGAAACAGCCCCCGAACGGCCCCGTGGGTGGAACCAACACCTCCCACGGGACTAATGTAACTCGTAGGAACTGACCCCGCAGCCGCGGGTCTCTCGGTTTGAGAGTACGTCGATAATTTGCATATTTCTAGACTTAGGCTTAAAAACATGGCGTTAGAGGGTAAAAACTCAAAACAGCCCCCGAACGGCCCCGTGGGTGGAACCAACACCTCCCACGGGACTAATGTAACTCGTAGGAACTGACCCCACAGCCGCGGGTCTCTCGGTTTGAGAGTACGTCGATAATTTGCATATTTCTAGACTTAGGCTTAAAAACATGGCGTTAGAGGGTGAAAACTCGAAACAGCCCCCGAACGACCCCTTGGGTGGCACCAACACCTCCCACGGGACCAATGTAACTCGTAGGAACTGACCCCCAGCCGCGGGCCCGATTTGAGAATACGATGATAATTTGCATATTTCTAGACTTTGGCTTAAAAACATGGCGTTAGAGGGTGAAAACTCGAAACATCCCCCGAACGTCCCCGTGGGTGGCACCAACACCTCCCACGGCACCAATGTAACTCGTAGGAACTGACCCTGTAGCCGCGGGACTACCGATTTGAGAATACGATAATCATTTGCATATTTATATACTTATGCTTAAAAACATGGCGTTAGAGGGTGAGAACTCGAAACAGCCCTCTAACGGCCCCGTGGGTGGCACCAACACCTCCTACGGGACCAATGTAACTCGTCGGAACTGACCCCGCAGCCGCGGGACTCCCAATTGGAGAATACGACGATAATTTACATATTTCTAGACTTAGGCTTAAAAACATTACGTTAGAGGGTGAGAACTAGAAACAGCCCCCGAACGTTCCCGTGGGTGGCACCAACACCTCCCACGGGACCAATGTAACTCGTAGGAACTGCCCCGTAGCCGCGGGACTCCCGGTTTGAGAATATGACAGTAATTTGCATATTTCTAGACTTAGGCAAAACATGGCGTTAGAGGGTGAAAACTCGAAACAGCCCCCGAACGGCCCTGTGGGTGGCACCAACACCTCCCACGGGACCAACGTAACTCGTAGGAAGTGACCTCGCAGTCACGGGACTCCCGGTTTGAGAATACGACGGTAATTTGCGTATTTCTTGACTTAGACTTAAAAACATGGTGTTAGAGGGTGAGAACTCGAAACAACCCTCTAGCGGCCCCGTGGGTGGCACCAACACCTCCCACAGCACCAATGTAACTCGTAGGAACTGACCCAGTAGCAGCGGGACTCTCGGTTTGAGAATACGACGATAATTTGCATTAGGCTTAAAAACAGGACGTTAGAGGGTGAGAACACGAAACAACCTCCGACCGTTCTCGTGGGTGGCACCAACACCTCCCACGGGACCAATGTAACTCGTAGGAACTGACTCCGCAGCGGCGGGACTCCCGGTTTGAGAATACGATGATAATTTGCATATTTTTAGACTTAGGCTTAAAAACATGGCGTTAGATGGTGAGAACTCGAACGAGCGCTCTAACGGTCCCGTGGGTGGCACCAACACCTCCCACGGGACCAATGTAACTCGTAGGAACTGACCCCACAGCCGCAGGACTCCCGATTGGAGAATACGGCGATAATTTCCATATTTCTAGACTTAGGCTTAAAAACAGTGCGTTAGAGGGTGAGAACTAGAAACATCCCTCGAACAGTCCCGTGGGTTGCACCAACACCTCCCACGGGACCAATGTAACTCGTAAGAACTGACCCCGTAGCCACGGGACTATCGGTTTGAAAATACGACGGTAATTTGCATATTTCTAGACTTAGGCAAAATATGGCGTTAAAGGGTCAAAACTCGAAACAGCCCCCGAACGGCCCCGTGGGTGGCACCAACACCTCCCACGGGACCAACGTAACTCGTAGGAACTGACCTTGCAGTCGCGGGACTCCCGATTTGAGAATACGATGGTAATTTGCATATTTCTTGACTTAGGCTTAAAAACATGGCGTTAGAGGGTGAGAACTCAAAACAGCCCTCTAGCGGCCCCGTGGGTGGCACCAACACCTCCTACGGCACCAATGTAACTCGTAGGAACTGACCCTAAAGCCGCGGGACTCCCGTTTTGAGAATACGACGATAATTTGCTTCAGGCTTAAAAACATGGCGTTAGAGTGTGAGAACTCGAAACAGCCTCCGAACGTTCTCGTGGGTGGCACCAACACCTCCCACGGGACCAATGTAACTCGTAGGAACTTACCCCACAGCCGTGGGACTCCCGGTTTGAAAATACGACGGTAATTTGCATATTTCTAGACTTAAGCAAAACATTGCGTTAAAAGGTGAAAACTCGAAACAGCCCCGTGGGTGGCACCAACACCTCCAACAAAAAAACGTAACTCGTAGGAACTGACCCCGCAGCCGCGGGTCTCCCGGTTTGAGAATACATCCCTAATTTGCATATTTCTAGACTTAGGCTTAAAAACATGGCGTTAGAAGGTGAAAACTCGAAACAGCCACCGAACGGCCCCGTGGGTGGCACCAACACCTCCCACGGGACCAACATAACTCGTAGTAACTGACCTTGCAGTCGCGGGACTCCCGATTTGAGAATACGATGGTAATTTGCATATTTCTTGACTTAGGCTTAAAAACATGGCGTTAGAGGGTGAGAACTCGAAACAGCCCTCTAGCGGCCCCGTGGGTGGCACCAACACCTCCTACGGCACCAATGTAACTCGTAGGAACTGACCCTATAGCCGCGGGACTCCCGTTTTGAGAATACGACGATAATTTGCTTCAGGCTTAAAAACATGGCGTTAGAGTGTGAGAACTCGAAACAGCCCCCGAACGTTCTCGTGGGTGGGACCAACACCTCCCACGGGACCAATGTAACTCGTAGGAACTGACCCCACAGCCGTGGGACTCCCGGTTTGAAAATACGACAGTAATTTGCATATTTCTAGACTTAAGCAAAACATGGCGTTAAAAGGTGAAAACTCGAAACAGCCCCGTGGGTGGCACCAACACCTCCAACAAAAAAACGTAACTCGTAGGAACTGACTCCGCAGTCGCGGGTCTCCCGGTTTGAGAATGCATCCGTAATTTGCATATTTCTAGACTTAGGCTTAAAAACATGGCGTTAGAAGGTGAAAACTCGAAACAGCCACCGAACGGCCCCGTGGGTGGCACCAACACCTCCCACGGGACCAACGTAACTCGTAGGAACTGACCCCGCAGCCGCGGGACTCCCGGTTTGAGAATACGATGGTAATTTGCTTATTTCTAGGCTTATGCTTAAAAACATGGCGTTAGAGGGTGAGAACTAGAAACATCCCCAGAACGGCCCCGTGGGTGGCACCAACACCTCCCATGGGACCAACGTAACTCGTAGGAACTGACCCCGCAACCGCGGGTCTCCCGGTTTGAGAATATGACGGTAATCTGCGTATTTCTAGACTTTGGCCTAAAAACATGGCGTTAGAAGGTGAAAACTCGAAACAGCCCCAAAACGGCCCCGTGGGTGGCACCAACACCTCTCACGGGACCAACGTAACTCGTAGGAACTAACCGCGCAGCCGCGGGACTCTCGGTTTGAGAATACGACGATAATTTGCATATTTATAGACTTACGGTTAAAAACATGGCGTTAGAGGGTGAGAACTAGAAACAGCCCCAGAACGGCCCCGTGGGTGGCACCAAGACCTCCCACGGGACCAACGTAACTCGTAGGAACTGACCCCGTAGCCGCGGGACTCTCTATTTTAGAATACGATGGTAATTTGCATATTTCTAGACTTAAGCTTAAAAACATGGCATTAGAGGGTGAAAACTCGAAACAGCCCCCGAACGGCCCCGTGGGTGGCACCAACACCTCCCACGGGACCAGTGTAACTCGTAGGAACTGACCCCGCAGTCGTGGGTCTCCCGGTTTGAGAATACGATGGTAATTTACGTATTTCTAGACTTAGGCTTAAAAATATGGCGTTAGAAGGTGAAAACTCGGAACAGCCCCCGAACGGCCCCATGGGTGGCACCAACACCTCCCACAGGACCAACGTAACTCGTAGGAAGTGACCTCGCAGTCGCGGGACTCCCGGTTTGAGAATACGATGGTAATTTTCTTATTTCTAGACTTAGGTTTAAAAATATGGCGTTAGAGGGTGAGAACTAGAAACAGCCCCAGAACGGCCCTGTGGGTGGCACCAACACCTCACACGGGACCAACGTAACTCGTAGGAACTGACACCGCAACCCCGGGTCTCCCGGTTTGAAAATACGACGGTAATTTGCATATTTCAAGGCTTAGGCTTAAAATCATGGCGTTAGAGGGTGAAAACTCGAAACAGCCCCAGAACGGCCCCGTGGGTGGCACCAACACCTCCCACGGGACCAACGTAACTCGTAGGAACTAACCGCGCAGCAGCGGGAATCTCGGTTTGAGAATACGACGGTAATTTGCATATTTATAGACTTACTGTTAAAAACATGTCGTTAGAGGGTGAGAACTCGAAACAGCCCCCGAACGGCCCTGTGGGTGGCACCAACACCTCCCACGGGACCAATGTAACTCGTAGGAACTGACCCCGTAGCCGCGGGACTCTCGATTTAAGAATACGACGGTAATTTGCATATTTCTAGACTTAGGCTTAAAAACATGGCGTTAGGGGGTGAAAACTCGAAATAGCCCCCGAACGGCCCCGTGGGTGGCACCAACACCTCCCACGGGACCAATGTAACTCGTAGGAACTGACCCTGCAGTCGCGGGTCTCCCGGTTTGAGAATATGATGGTAATTTGCTTATTTCTAGACTTCGGCTTAAAAAATGGCGTTAGAAGGTGAAAACTCGAAACAGCCCCCGAACGGCCCCGTGGGTGGCACCAACACCTCCCACGGGACCAACGTAACTCGTAGGAACTGACCCCGCAACCGCGGGACTCTCGGTTTGAGAATACGATGGTAATTTGCTTATTTCTAGGCTTATGCTTAAAAACATGGTGTTAGAGGGTGAGAACTAGAAACAGCCCCAGAACGGCCCCGTGGGTGGCACCAACACCTCCCACGGGACCAACGTAACTCGTAGGAACTGACCCCGCAGCCGCGGGTCTCTCGGTTTGAAAATACGACGGTAATTTGAATATTTCTAGACTTAGTCTTAAAAACATGGTGTTAGAAGGTGAAAACTCGAAACCGCCCCAGAACGGCCCCGTGGGTGGCACCAACACCTCCCACGGGACCAACGTAACTCGTAGGAACTAACCGCGCAGCCGCAGGACTCCCGATTTGAGAATACGACGATAATTTGCATATTTATAGACTTAGGCTTAAAAACATGGCGTTAGAGGGTGAGAACTCGAAACAGCCCCCGAACGGCCCCGTGGGTGGCACCAACACCTCCCACGGGACCAATGTAACTCGTAGGAACTGGCCCGGCAGTCGCGGGACAACCGATTTTAGAATACGACAGTAATTTGCATATTTCTAGACTTAGGCTTAAAAACATGGCGTTAGAGGGTGAAAACTCGAAACAGCCCCCGAACGGCCCTGTGGGTGGTACCAACACCTCCCACGGGACTAATGTAACTGGTACGAACTGACCCCGCAGCCGCGGGACTCCCGGTTTGAGAATACGACGATAATTTGCATATTTGTAGACTTAAGCTTAAAAACATGGCGTTAGAGGGTGATAACTCGAAATAGCCCCCGAACATCCCCGTGGGTGGCACCAACACCTCCCACGGGACCAATATAACTCATAGGAACTGACCCCGCAGCTGCAGGACTCTCGGTTTGAGAATACGACGGAAATTTGCATATTTCTACTTAGTTACTGATAATTTTAACTCATATATGCAATTTTTCAGCTTGATTATATTTTTTGTAAAACTACTTGGTTACTGATATTTTTTTTATATATCCCATCATTTGTAGGATTTTTGCACGCGGAACAAACGAAGGTGGCAATGGTCTACAACATGAAGATTATTTATAGGTTGTGGACAATCAGGATTTTGTCAGCCATGCGGGCTTTTATTGTTTAGTTTTATGGTCGTGCAGGCTTTTATAATATGATTGTTGAATTTTATGGCCGTGCAGGCTTTATAATAAGTTGGTTTTACATTTACAGGTTTTAGAATGTCAAGAAAATAGAGGAAACTCTGCCCAATTTTTTTTTTTGGTCTGTGAATTATTAAGACGTGTAATATTTGTAAGTTTGTATATATATTTTTTTATTAACAAAGTTCTCGATTTGCAATTTGTGATTTTTTTTATTGTTTTGCCAATAATAAATATTTGTAACACCTCGTACGCGTCAAACATTACACGAAGCAACTGATGGTGCACTCACAGGACCCCCAGTTTTTGGATTGGACCAAAAAAATACATTTGTTTTTAAATTATAGTTAAATATGGTCATGGACTTTGTCCATGACCATTTTTATTTTTTCGTCACGCATAAAAATGGTCGCGGCCAAAGTCAGCGACCATTTTTTTCGTCACGGTTGTGGGTCACGGGCTTGGGCCGCGACCATTTTTTTTGTCACGGTTGTGGGTCGCGGACTTTGGCCACGACCAATTTGTTACGGTTGTGCGTCACGGATTAGGACCGCGACAAATTTTTTTTATATTTTTTTATCACGGTAATGAGTCGCGAACTTTGGCCGCGACCAATTTTTCACGGTTGTGGGTCACGGATAAGGGCCGCGACCATTTTTTTAAAAAACAAATTTGTCATCGTTGTGAGTCGTGGACTTTGGCCGTGACCAATTTGTCACGGTTGTGGGTCACGAATGAGGGCCGCGACCCATCACGACATGGGTCACGGCCTAAGTCCACAACCATCTGCCGTTACCCCTCTCGGTCGTGACCCACGAAAATGGTCACGCTCGAAATGGTCACGGCCCAAGTCTGCGACCCACAGCTTTGGTCAGGGATTTTGGCCGTGACCAATCGCCAATTTTGGTGTAGTGTTTAGCGGTCAAGAAGGCTCCTTGTCCACATCTCAAGCATCGCAACATAGTCTTCATGATCTATTAGATAATGGTCTTTGATAGTTATCCTATTAAGCTGGTGTAAGTCATATTTTTTTTTGTTTACGGACCGTAACTTTGCATTCAACCACGTTGAACAATTACCTTTGTGTGGCCTAAGCTTGTTCTGCAAAGCATTTCTTATCAAAGAAATACTCAAATTGTCCTTGTTCTTTATGTTTATGGTAATTCTCTAAAAAGGTATGATTGCGATACTCATCATTAAACTCTGTATACCACTTTCTTTTCCAATTCACCTCTGAAGTGCCTAAGAGTTGCAAATATTTCTTTTCAATAACATTGTTCGCCAAAGAACTCTAACCTACAAAGTAAAAAGATTTGTTCCATATATTAACGAAACACATTATAATATCTCATATCCAACAAAACCTCATATAACATTTAGTTAAAAAAATACTATTTTTAATTAACACTCTTGATAACTTAAACCTCTATATTAACATTTATATCAACCACTACAAGAAAAAAGATTTTTTATGACATTTTTTAAGTGTCATAAAATGCATTTTGTGACATTTTATTTTTCAATAAAAAATGTCATAAGTTTGGGTGTCATAATTGATATCCATAAAAAGTGTCATATTAGGTAACAGTTATATGACTTTTTTTTCCAAAAGAGTCATATGTGCTTCAAAAAAAGGTCATAATATACTCTATAAACTATCATATTTAATATAAAAAATGTCATGATAGACAATGTTCAAATGTTCAAAAAGGTCACATAAAATATTTCATCACATGAGGGTATAATATAAACGTCATTAATTGAAAATATAATTAAAAAATTAATAACCAATATTAATGTCCTAGCTCACATATAAATCTAAACACAAATAAAAATTCATAGAATCATTTATTCCACATTCAATGTTATAATTGATACATTTTAGATTATGTCATTTAGCCAAGAAATACAACAATCCCACCAACATATTTGTTTGTCTTACATAAAACAAAACTACATTAAATCAAATTGAGCTAACACATAAACCAAATTAAATTTGTCAATCAAAATTTTGAGTTCCTCCGTTCTAATAATCACTTCATAATTTTAGGCAACAATGCGTCGAAGTCTTTCCCGCTTGCATTCACTATCATGTTTTCTAACAGTGATACACATTTCACATGCCTCTAAGTAGATGCTCCTACATTAGTTCAAAACATCATATATAAATCTCTAGTGCAATGTAAAACATAACATATGAATTTCAATTTTTTCTAAGTATTAAGCCGTGTATAATTTTAGTTGAAAAGATTTTTTATATAACATAAATAATTGTAACCATTTTTTAAAAATTGGGCAAAATTTTCCCTGTTTATATGACTATCCGCCCAGTTTAAGAAATAACAAACACTCCAACAACAATACTAAAAAGGCCCCACGTGTATGCGTGTCTTTATCTCAATTTTTCCACTTAAAATCTCTTGTTCCAAATTTGAAAACTACCTAATTCATTAAACTATCAACTTTATTAATTACTCAAAGCTAATCATTTTGAAACACAAAGAATCACGTGTTCATAAAAAAATGAACAAAAAAATTACCTTCATCAAGCTTATCAACTTTCAAATCCATTATAATCTCCCTTTAACTGTTTATTCTTCCACTGTGAGCGCTTGCTTTTAAGCATATGGTAGAATCGAAAGAAATAAATTGATCAATTACCTTTAATACAATCAAAACACAAAACATAGTAGATAAAATTTTGGACTTTTGGTAAAATATAACTCCTAGGTATTTAATTTATAATCATACCAAGAAATAATTCACATAATTACACCTTCTTCACTTGTTCCTTCTTCTCTTGAATGCCATGTGTATAAGATTCCTGAAGAGTTTTTTTGTTCCTTGGTCCATGTCTACATAACATACGAAATTAAATCATAAAAACAAAAAAGTTGGTTACATAGTATTAAAGATGTCAGTTTCACTCTTTAGGTCTCTCAAACTCCAGTCCCATTGCGATAGATAGATATGGCACAAGAGCAAGGAGAAGAAGACGGAACAAAGTCAAGTCTTAAGGTTGCAAGCTGTGATGGATACAACAGAGCTTGCTGCAACCTCCATGTCAACTGGGTCAGTATCGATTGCTGGAGTGGGTGGCAGGTACAATTGGGGCCCTCGGAGCACTATCATTGGGTGAAATGGGTACCATTGTGATTGAATGGGAAATAAAATAAAAATCAATAAAGACCCAAACTAATAATTTAGTTAAGTAAAAAATGGATAGCTATTCATTAAATTTCCAGAACGGAGCGAGATGTTCCATTTATAACAAAGCAAACAACTAACTTTTTGCCCTACAATAATTAATGAGGGTTTTTAGTTATACTGAAAAAGAAAATAGCTAATTATGACATTAATTTTTTTCGAAACAGAGGAAAACTAATCTTTTAGTTACAGCAGATCAAACCATAACTTTTTTCCCTACAATAAAATATAATAAGCATAGGAAATGTGTAAATCCATTCTTAAATAACCTATATTATTCATTCTTTAATCACAACATTATTTATCTGCTGTGAAATATCACAAGGTTCAAGAGTAACAATAACATTTTTTAATCACAACATTATTTAATCGTGTTCAACACTGATCCAATAATGTTAATATGTCATATCAATTTAGGGTTCATGTCAAGAGAGAGCCAACCTACCCCGCTAACTTTGTATATATTATGACGTGTTAATATAAAAAGGTTGTACCAAATCGGTTCACAACAGGGGTAGATGTCGGCTGGTCTTAGCACGTATTAATATGTCATATCAAAATTCTGTGACAACCCGCTCAAAATAATAACGGGTGGCCAGCCCTATACTACATTAAATCAGGTATCTCAGATGTCACAGTCTCAACACCAACTGACAAAACACCATAATATAAGGCTAACTACCCAAAACTATTAAAATCGAATTGTCAAAAATTTAAAACTTTTATTTAACAACAACAACAAAACCAATAATGAAATCACAACCAACGATACATATCTAGCTATGATGAGCGATAAGTGCAAACTCCAATAATATACAAGAGTACAATGAAATATACAACGGAATCTCTATAATGAAATACCCGAATAAGCTGTCGGGTCACAGACAATACAATAATCTGAGAAATGAAACATAAAAGTGTTAAACTACAACACTTGAATATAAACCAGATATACAAACTGAATCCTAATCTAGATGTACAATAGATAGGAATCGACTAAGACAAAGTGCTGCAACAGTCCGCTACTGCCACAGCCCACGAAAACACTAGATGGATGAACATCAATGGCGTCCTTATGGAGGAACACATAAAGTAATACAATATATACATGGAGGGAGAAAATATAAACGGGTCAGAGCCCGAGTTGAAAACATTTTATAGCAAGTCCATTAAAATGCATAATAATTATAAATGCATTATTACATGATTTATTGGAATCAAACTCTCCACAAAATTCAACTCGCCCCTCCACTAAAGCGCGCAATATTAAGCGTATGCACGTGATCTCCAAATGGATGCCCAATACTGTTTAGGTAAAATAATCTAACTTAAACCCAAAGGAAATATTTGATTAAAACCATCTAACCTATCTCCCAATTTATTCTTATCTATTCTTTTTAAATCATATACATTAACTTTAATATTATAGTTCTCTTTATATTTGTTCATTTATTGAAGATATAAAGTTGTACAATTATCCTCATAACTACATCATTACAATACATCAACATTCATTTACTAGAATTTCATATATTCCAGTGATTCCCTTATTCGGCATGTAAAATTATATATATATATATATATATATATATATATATATTGTAATATATGAGTTATTAGCATCAAGATTTAAGGACTAAACTCCTCCCGATCCTCAACACGGCACTGCGTTTCGTGCGTGGGACGTCTCGCCAAGGAAAAATCCAAACAAGGAACCCCCCGTTACACTACTCCTGACCGTGTTGATCCTCGAGGCTCATTATGACCTCAATGCATGTTGCATGTAACCCAAATTATTATCCAATTTTAATTAATTAATATTCCCAATTCTCAACAGTACACAGCGTTTCATGCGTGGGACGTCTCGTCGAAGCGAAATCCGAACAAGGAACCCCCCGTTACACTACTCCTGGCAATGTAGGTCATTGAGGTCCATTATGCCCTCGATACCCAACTACATGCACAATCAATAACCATCCAATCGATCTATAACTCGAGGACGCAGGCTCACATGCTATCATCTTCCAGAAGCCCATACACGTAGCAAACTGGGGCCACCTGGTGGGGTTCAACGACACTCAGCTCGTGATCAACTCACACACACGACGTCCCGGGAAGCGGTCATAGCTCCTAATCGGCAAGTGAGAACGACACATACCCACGACTTCTCACCCCCAAAATGAATAATGTATATCACATAATAATCACATGGACAACTATGACCTGGGGAATATCCACACCATGCTCATCAAGCCAAGATGCTCACCCTCTACGCACGTAACTTCCCAATGATAGCAAGGAGGGGGTATGCTTAACTATATATATATATATATATATATATATAATGTATACATACATATCCACAATATAAAGATATACCATCATATAAGGTATACCTGCAACATCATTTTCATAATTATTATACGCTCTTAGGCGCAATACAATTAATGTCATTGTTTAGTATATTTCCCTCTTGATATACTAATCGTCATTTCTCACACATCTTGCCCACTTAGTATACACTATACTATTTCTCGCTTGAAGCTCACATGTCGCTTTTAATCATGAATTATCTTTAAATTCTATTTAAGTTAAGGATATTCTTTATCCTAATGCACCTCAATTAGCATTTATAATTATCCATCCATAATAGGGTTCAATTCATTTTATGAACCTTCGAAGTTATCCCATTTGGGATTTGATCCTAAGATCCGGTATCTCTAAATTATTCTTATTCTTTCATATAAATATAATTATCATCTCCAAGTAGAATCTCCAATTAAGGTGGACTTCCCCACTTAGAATACACCGTAATATCAAATCGGTATTCCTCAAATTTAGTCAATATCACTCCAATAATTTCTTATAAGGGAAACTCTCTAAAAGTCTCCCAAAACATACTCCAATTAACTTCTATAGAGGTTTCCAATTGATAACCTCGAACAAAACGGGATGAAATTCTTCCTAGAAAAATATCTCCAAAATTCCCTTGTTTCCAAATCGATTCGGCCCCTCCGAATCGATTCAGTCCTAAAAGCGAATCGATTCGACCGATCCGAATCGATTCGGTCCAATAGACATGAGTGTCTTCTACGTACCGAATCGATTCGGAAGGGCCGAATCGATTCGGTCCTAAAGACCTGGGGATTCTGCAACAGACCGTATCGATTCGGAAGGGGCGAATCGATTCGGTAAGTGCAGCAAGCTACGAAATGGGTTGTTTTGTCTAAAAAGCCCAAAATACCCAAATCTCATTTTAATCAGCTTCCAACCATTTTTATCCAACCCAATCACGTACATAACATTATTATTCATCCAAGAATACATATAAACTAATTTCTATCCTCAAATCAAAGATTTACATATCAAATATAAGATTATACCCAAAAGTTAGGTTTTGTTAAACTAAACCTAAAACCCATAAATTTCATCCACAAATCATGAAATAAATGGTATACAACAATTATTTAGCAAGTTTAATCACTTGCCTCGGGTTCGTAGGGTCTGAATCCGCCTTGAGGTTTCGTATTGGCCATAAAATCCTCTTTCTCTCTCTCCTCCTTCCGTTTCTTCTTCTTTCTTTCTCTATTTCTATTCCTCTTTCTCTCTTTGGAGAAATAAATCTCCCGTAGGCTTTTAAGCCTATTCTCCCATGATACACATCTTTAAATGATGATATACACTTTAAATGACTCGGTAACTTTAATTCGAGTCAAATGGTCCTAATTTATTTCGGAACCTAAATAGACCCCAAGTACAGTCATTTCGACTTTCTCGACCCTTCCGGAAACAATGGTACCCTCAGAATTGCCATTCGACACACTTTCTTACGACTCCAAATTTTGACCTCAATTGACAATTTAATTAATCTCTCAATAAAATAATATTTATTTCTCCCAAAATAAATAAATCACCGTCTCCAAGACCTCGGGTTGTTGCAAACTTCCCCACTTACAAAAATTTCGTCCTCGAAATTTTATCTAAGACTAATTCTCCAAAGCTCGACTAGTTCTACTACACCCATCCTCACTAATCCTATCTCCAAACTTCTAACTTCCCACGATTAATTGATTTTAATTTACTTTATTTTAAGTTTTATAAAACCAATTTCCACAACTAGGGCGCCCATACACCCATTATATTCGAGCTTTATGATCGTACCAATCATAATGAGGCTTCATTTTCCTCCAAAGTTCCACAATTCCATAAATATAAATAATGCTAACATTTTAATAGAGTAAAAATTTTGAATGGTCCAAAGAAATAACTCCTCTCAATTCCTGACATTCGCCACATTCGTGTGGGGGTCGTCTCACAAAAGCGAAATCCAAACAAGGAACCCTCCCAATACACTACTATGTAGCGACGTCGGGGATTGAAAGTTTGTTAAATCCGGACTAGAGTTTGAAAGAAATAATTTTATGAAAATAATTTTGAAATGGTCCAAAGGCCGATAAAAAGTTTTATTTTGAAAATAGTTTATTTAAAAAAAAGTTTATATAGTATAATCTCCATATAAAATGCCTTATGTCCAACACAAGGTCTTTTAAATCATCATACATATAACAACACATAGCTCACAAAAATTAGCATAATTATGAGCTAAAATTTTCCTGCGTCCCATTAACCCACAATCTAAACTCTTATCAGAAACAACATCTTACCTCATTTTAATATATTTCCATTTATAAGGCTCATCCATATCTGGAATACAACAATTATATAAGTCTAACATGACTATACAAAAGAAGTAGCTTTATCATTACTACTTATCATACCATAACCATCCTTACATCACCACAAGGCTTATAGCTCTCTTTGAGCGTAATTAAAATTATCTTGTCTTACAAAAGATAATAACATAAGAGCCTAACTTGCTCAAAATTCCCCTTAGGGTCATTACATACATAATAGGGCTATAGCACTACCCTTTCATAAATATCTCCCATACGATATTCCCAAAACATTACATAGTAATATTTCTATTCATAAAGGAAGATACCTTACATTATCCATCTCTAGTCCGATTGCCCTTCCTCATCAATGGGCTTCCACATGTAGTCCCCCGGTCTAAAATGACCTCGAATCTATTGTAGGGATTGCACTTCCAAAACTTCATCAAACTGTGGTCCTTTACCTCTTTTAGGATAGTCTCTCTTCTTATGACCTATTTCTTTACAAAAGAAACACTTACCCACAAATCCTTTCCGCCCACTCGCATTACTGGCACCCTCATTGCCAACTTACTTGATGAACTCGAATCTCCAAAGTTCTTATCCTCTTGAGAACGAAGACGATATTCATGACACTTTAATAGTGCCGCATTCACTACCTCGACGAAAGTCACTAACATAGGACTCCCTAATAAATGTTGTCGAATTTTCCAATCTAAACCTCGAATAAACTTCGATATACGCTTCTCTTCCATATTTACCTCATCAAATACTAATTTCGCCCATCTAGAAAAATCTTCCTCATATTCTGCCACCGTTCTATTACCCTGAAAAATCTTCATATCTCGAGTCGGGGAAGGAAAATACCTTCGATCAAAAAGTTCCCAAAATGTTGTTATAGGTAAAGTATCTCTCTGTTCAGATGTGGTGACAGACTCCCACCATTGAAGAGATGCACCCGATAGCTTAAAGGTGGCTAAAAATTGCCTCTGCACCTCACTACACTCAACCATACGAAGGTACCTCTAGATACTATTCTTCCATTGACTTGCAGCCATTTCATCAACTCCCCCTGTAAACTCGGGAGTAGGGCTGGGTGAGCCGGGCTTGGGGTTGCTCAGGCTCGGCCCGAACTCACTTACCCATGCTCAAGCCCGAGCTCGGCCCGAATTATTTTTCCCACCTAGGCCCGAACTCGGCTCATATATATTACGGGCTTCGGGCCCGATTTCGGGCAGGCCCGATTTCAATTTTTTTTTGCTAAAAAAGTTCGAATTAATTTTTTTTCTTGTATTTCCATCATGAAAAAAATTACACATTAAAATCTAATTGATATTTCATGAAATAAAATATATAAATATGAAATGTATTAAATTAAAACAAGGGAAATAAGAGTGAAAACCTACAAATGCCTATTAAATTTCATACATTTAGCAAAATTTGATCACTAGCAAAGACCTATTGTGACTTGAGCAATTATATAAATTATTTATTTATTTATTTGGAAATATGAAGTTCGGGCTTGCCAAGGTTCGGCTCAAGCTCGTCCCAAAATTCATTCGGGCTTAAAATTTTGGCTCAGGCTCGGCTCAGCTCAAACTCAAATAAAGCTCGACCCGAAAATAGTGGGCCGAACGGGCGGGCTTCGGGCCTCGAGCGCTCAATTTATAGGCCTACTCGGGAGGATGCCCCTTTCTAAAATCTCCCTTCACTCTCTCCCATAAAGACAATCCTAAATGGGGTTGGTCTTCTCGAACGGAAGATTGATGCGCCATCTTAGAAATGGTAGCAGTTACTGCTTGTGCCATAATATTGGTAACTTCATCTGTAGTCGCGTTCCTTTGAGGCATTTGGGGTTGCACATTTTTAGCCCCTTTGTTTGCCCTAACTGAACGACCTCCCTTCAGTGGCGTCTGAAATAAGAACAATTGTATCAGAATGCCTTCCAAATATTTTCAAATCACAGAAGAAACATGGACGTATGAATGTAACCGTCCTAACAATAAGGCTCTACATCAACAACGCTTACGGAAGATCGTAGTACCTAACAAAGATCCTAAAAACACTAGAACCTGATGCTCTGATACAATCTGTGACAACCCGCTCAAAATAATAACGAGTGGCCAGCCCTATACTACATTAAATCAGGTATCTCATATGGCACAGTCTCAACATCAACTGACAAAACACCATAATATAAGGCTAACTACCCAAAACTATTAAAAGTGAATTATCAAAAATTTAAAACTTTTATTTAACAACAACAATAAAACCAATAATGCAATCACAACCAATGATACACATCTAACTATGATGAGTGATAAGTGCAAACTCCAATAATATACAAGAGTACAATGAAATATACAACAGATTCGCTATAATGAAATACCCGAATAAGCTGTCGAGTCACAGACAATACAATAATCTGAGAAATAAAATATAAAAGTGTTTAACTACAACAGTTGAATATAAACCTGATATAGAAACTGAATCCTAATCTAGATGTACAATAGATAGGAATCGACTAAGACAAAGTTCCGCAACAGTCCACTACTTCCACAACCCACGAAAACACTAGATGGATGAACATCAATGGCGTCCTTGCGGAGGAACACCTAAAGTAATACAATATATACATGGAGGTAGAAAATATAAACGGGTCAGAGCTCGATTTGAAAACATTTTATAGCAAGTGCATTAAAATGCATAATAATTATAAATGCATTATTACATGATTTACTGGAATCAAACTCTCCATAAAATTCAACTCGCCCCTTCACTAAAGCGCGCACTAAGCGTATGCACGTGATCTCTAAATGGATGCCCAATACTATTTAGGTAAAAGAATCTAACTTAAAGCCAAAGGAGATATTTGATTAAAACCATCTAACCTATCTCACAATCTATTCTTATCTATTCTCTTCAAATCAAATACTTTAACTTTAATATTATAGTTCTCTTTATATTTGCTCATTTATTGAACATATAAAGTTGTACAATCATCCTCATAACCACATCATTAAAATACATGAACATTCATTTACTAGAATTTCATATATTCCAGTGATGCCCTTATTTGGCATGTAAACATATATATATTATTATATATGAGTCATTAGCATTAAGATTTAAGGACTACACTCCTCCCGATTCTCAACACGGCACTGCGTTTCGTGCGTGGGATGTCTCCCGGAGGTAAAATCGAAACAAGGAACCCCCCCCCCCCCCCCCCCGTTACACTACTCCTAACCGTGTTGATCCTCGAGGCTCATTATGCCCTCAATGCATGATGCGTGTAACCCAAATTATTATCCAATTTTAATTAATAAATATTCCCAATTCTCAACAGTACACAACGTTTCATGCGTGGGACGTCTTGCCGAAGAAAAATCCAAACAAGGAACCCCCCGTTTACACTACTCCTGGAACTGTCGATTATCGGGATAGGTGATATATATATATATATATATGAGCATTAAGGACTAACTTCTCCCCAATTTTCAACATTACACTGCGGTTCGTGCGTGGGACGTCTCGCCGAGGAAAAATCCAAACAAGGAACCCCCCGATACACTAATCCTGGCAATGTAGGTCATTGAAGTCCATTATGCCCTTGATACCCATGTACAAGCACAATCAATAACCATCCAACCGAGCTATAACTCGAGGATGCAGGCTCATATGCTATCATCTTCCAGCAGCCCATACACGTAGCAAACTGGGGCCACCTGGTGGGTTTCAACGACACCCACTCATGATCAATTCACGCACACGACGTCCCGGGAAGCGGTAATAGCTCCTAACCGGCACGCGAGAACGACACATACCCATGACTTCTCACCTCTAAAATAAATAATGTATATCACATAATAATCACATGGACGACTACGACCTGGGGAATATCCACACCCTGCTCATTAAACCAGGATGCTCACCCTCTACACACGTAACTTCCCAATGATAGCAAGGAGGGGGTATGCTTAACTATATATATACCATCATATAAGGTATACATACATCTCCACAATATAAAGATATACCATCATATGAGGTATACCTGCCACATCATTTTCATATTTATTATATGCTTTTAGGAGCAATACAATTAATGTCATTGTTTACTATATTTCCCTCTTGATATACTAATCGTCATTTCTCACACATCTTCCCCACTTAGTATACACTATACTATTTCTCGCTTGAATCTCACATATCGCTTCTAGTCATGAATTGTCTCTCAATTCTATTTAAGTTAAGGTTATTTTTTTATCCTAATGCACCTCAATTAGCATTTATAATTCTCCATCCATAATAGGGTTCAATTCATTTTATGAACCTTTGAAGTTATCCCATTTGGGATTGGATCCTATGATCCGGTATCTCTAAATTATTCTCATTCTTTCATATAAATATAATTATCATCTCCAAGTAGAATCTCCAATTAAGGTGGGCTTCCCCACTTAGAATACACCATAATATCAAATTGGTATTCCTCAAATTTAGTCAATATGACTCCAATAATTTCATATAAGGGAAACTCTCTAAAAGTCTCCCAAAACATACTCCAATTAACTTCTATAGAGGTTCCCAATTGATAACCTCGAACAAAACGGGATGAAATTCTTCCTAGAAAAACATCTCCAAAATTCCCCTGTTTCCGAATCGATTCGGCCCCTCCGAATCGATTCTGCCCCAAACGCGAATCGATTCGGCCCATCCGAATTGATTCGGTCCAATAGGCCTTAGAGTCTGCTACATACCGAATTGATTCGCAAGGGGTGAATCGATTCGGCCCTAAAGACCTGGGGATTCTGCAACAGGCCAAATCGATTCGGAAGGGGCGAATCGATTCGGTAAGTGCAGCAAGCTACGAAATGGGTTGTTTTTTCTACAAAACCCAAAATACCCAAATCTCATTTTAATCATCTTCCAACCATTTTTATCCAACCCAATCACGTATATAACATTATTATTCATCCAAGAATACATATAAACTAATTTATATCCTCAAATCAAAGATCTACATATCAAATCTAAGATTATACCCAAAAGTTAGGTTTTGTTAAACTAAACCTAAAACCCATAAATTTCATCCACAAATCATGGAATAAATGGTACACAACAATTATTTAGCAAGTTTAATCACTTGCCTCGGGTTTGTAGGGTCTGAATCCACCTTGAGATCGCATATTGGCCAAAAAATCCTCTTTCTCTCTCTCCTCCTTCCTTCTCTTCTTCTTTCGTTCTCTCTTTTTATTCCTCTTTCTCTCTTTGGAGAAATAAATATCCTGTAGGCTTTTAAGCCTATTCTCCCAAGATACACATCTTTAAATGATAATACACACTTTAAATGACTCGATAACTTTAATTCGAGTCAAACGGTCCTAAATTATTTCGGAACCTAAATAGACCCCAAGTACAGTCATTTCGACTTTCTCAACCCTTCCGGAAACAATATTACCCTCAAAATTGCCATTCGACACACTTTCTAATGACTCCAAATTATGACCTCAATTGCCAATTGAATTAATCTCTCAATAAAATAATATTTATTTCACCAAAAATAAATATATCACCGTCTCCAAGACCTCGGGTTGTTACAAATTCATTACCCCTAATCAGTCCTAATTTAAGAAACCAGGCCATCCCAAATTCACACTTCACTAAGCAATGTAAAATATTGTTCACACTTATGATAAACTTAGATAAGAACCTCCACAAGTCATGCACTAACAAGTAACGAACCTGTATAAACCAAGTTCCCCTCATCAGTAATGTTCAGGCAAATTCTTAGCTTTACGGAGGAGAGTTTGGAACACCTTGAGATTGATTTTAGGCCTGCCAAAAGTGAAAAATGAGCTCAGTAACAAATATTGTAATGCTTAACTAACTGCAGTGGGGCTAAATCGGAAACATTCATCATCGATCTCGTTATCCGTGAGTTCAAGCTGCTCAAGAAAAAAACAATTCTGTCCAATCAAAACAAATTCTTCTCTACGAACCAGAGTACACAACTTCATCCTAAAGGAATTGAGGGAAATACAGGAAGTTGTGATGTGGGAGATCGAGACGTCAGTTATCTTGCAGCAACATGTGATGTCTATCCTCCTTAAGTCTTTTTGTTTCATCACAAGGGACGAGAGACCATCATCTGTCACACCCATGCATTTACTTAAGGTTATTTCCCTAAGTGATATGCACTAGTTACCAATGGCCCTCAGGCCCTCATATTTAAGTACCTTTTCTTTTTTTTGTAGACATAAGTTTCATCCTTAAATATTATCTTGAGTGGTGAAACCTTCATCATTCATCAAATAATGAGGTATCTAATTATGTCAATTATTGACACACCTAAGTAAGTTTCAAAGGAGTTAAATGACTTACAGAAGATCCATAAGCGAAGAAAAGTTTCTTTAGACATTCGGTGCCAATTGTTAGAGAATACAACCCCAGGTGATTAACATTCTAACAGCTCGACGGATTAAGTTTCTGTTAAATAAAAACGTTATCCTATTTATTAGTTATTTATGAAATACTTAGTTGAAATAAAAATTAAGCTTAACGAAGTCGCCCAACTATCGCTAGGGCGTAACATAATAAAGAAATATAATTTGTGATATCCTATAAGTCTCGTGATAATGTATTCCACATTCAACAAACTTAGTTGCTTAAGCTATACACTTGCTAATATTACAGGGTATATAAAGCAAGTTAATAGATTTTACTACCACAAAAAAATAATAATTAAAAAATATCAATTTTTCCCTAAGTATTTGATTTTACCTAATACTTGTTTGAAAGACAAACAGTTTCTTATATCCCCATAAGAGAAGGGTCACATCTCAGATGTCTTGATGCGCTAGGGCTCATATATCCAACTACATCTGATAATACAATTTTTGTATTTTGCATAAGAAAGAGAGACACAAAAGTACATCTTAATTTTATTTTCTTCTCGAAAGATATTTACCTTTAGTGACTTGCACCCTTGTTTAAGGTCTGCAAGGAAGTCGTCATCAATACCAAAGCACCCTTCTAGGATCGATTCTTCGAGATATTTTAATTTTAAGATCGGCGCTAAGCATTTCTTTGTGATCTGAACGACATGGAAATAAAGAAACAAATTAATATAAGAAATTTCCATAAAATATAAATTTGTGAATAAAAGGATATGGAAAATTACTTGATTAAACTTCATATAGTAGAGAAAGCACAGTTAAAAATATTGTGAAAGTTGAGAGAAATACAGGATTTGAAACAATAATTTTCGTAGTATGCAGAATAAGATAGTTTCCTGGCTTCAGATGAACTTAATCATATTGAAGAGATCAAGTGTTGATTCAATTACATGAAGTTGGTTGATGTTTAAATTTAATAGACACTTCCACTCGATTTCAACAAGGAAATTGGAAACATATATTCTTCATACGGAGAGCGACCGTAACCTCAAATGAGAAATCAACTTGCCTAGGAGAATTTATTAGATTTATGAGGTACTCATTTCCGTTTATCTCTCATTTGTATCTCTCCAGTGAGTCATCTACCATCTCATAGTAAAGAGAGATAACAGTTGTCTTCATGGTAATACCACGCTCAGCTTCATTAGCTCCGATATCAGTCATCTAGACATCACCAATAACTTCTTGAGCAGTGATACCAGCATCAGCCATAATGGAATCGGTGAGGGTGAACTTACCTGTTAAGGAGTAAAAGAAAATACCAAAAAAAAAACTGTAAAACATAGGTACGAGATGAATTGACATTCAAAATTATTTCAGGAAAGAGAAGAAATTGACCTTCATTCAATCAAGAGAACTCATATCAACATCACTCATGAATGGCTTACTTAACTATAACTTTTTTTTTTGCTGAATAAACCACTAAATGCTTTATTATCAAAATGTAAATACACAATTCATACAGTCTGTTACAAATATTCGCTTGACATGTAAAGAAAACATATTTGCATGCAAAGAAAATGGTGAAGGAACGAAACTCAATGTTCCATGCATTTCTCCTCAACTTTCAAACATCCCCCATTGCAATTGTGGAAACCATTGCTTCTTCTGGGTCTCTTTTAGCTTCACACTTGCCTGATTTATGCCCCATGTGCGTATTGTACGATCATCGCTAGCCGATGCCAACATGTGAGAGTTTTTGGGATTCTAATTAACGCAATTGACAACTGCATAATGGTCCGATAATGTCTCTATGAGCTCCTCTGTGCTTCTGTTCGATATATATACCTGAGAGTCCTCACTACCACTGGAAAAAAATTCTTGTCCAACTCCACCAAAATAGGCTCTCAGAAGAAATCGAGAACGCTAGTGACATTTTTACTTCCCGACTAGCTTCATATGCCCCTCTATATTCCATAGATGAATTTCTTGGTCCTAAAGACTAACCAGCAGGAATTCGTCCTCACTAGACAAAGAGAACGATACAAATTATTTAATATCTGCACAATACATGTTATTTACTTATTCGCAATTGGAGGGATAATTTGTTTATAACTAGTATGCAACCCGCGCGATACGCGGGCGTGCTCATTAAAACTCTGTGAAATGTATGTTTAATGTATCAATGCGCCAATAAATAGTATAAAGAAATAGGTCGACCATAAAACAATAAATTCCATATCATATATTTGCAGTAAATTTCAATGTCATCGTGTATACAATTATTTTCCATATTGAGCATCAAAAATTTATGGTAACAATGTATTCACGCATTCTATTGCAATCAAATTAGCTTAAAAAAAGACATGATTTTGAGTATTGATCCGATATGTATGAGGGTTATGCGGACCACTCGTAGTTGTATAATGATTCCATGTAATGAATGGAATAGCCGCTTGTTTTAATAGTTACAATTAGTTCTATTTTATTGGCTCATTACGATGTTGTACGGAAGCTTCCCGATGCTTTATTTAAAGCTCTCATGAATAACATTTGAAATTGTTGCGGCACCGAGTATAAGAACCCCGAATGCGCTGCATATAAATAATTATTATAAACAACTACCTAATTGAATCAGATGGCAACGAAAGATTTGAAATTAAATTAAATAACGAAATTCACTTGATTTTGTATCTCCATTTTGTATGTCGGTGTATGAATAAGTGGTCCTGATTCCTCCTTATTGAAATAGAACCGATTCGTTATATTTTATTATCCCATTATGATGGTATACATCAGTTGCCCGATGCTTTATGTAAAGCTCCAATGAACAACATTTGAAATTATTGAGGCATTGAGTATTAGAACCCTCGAATGCGTTAATATGCGCTATAGAATAATGAGTGTGAGCACCTATAAATTTTTAAGTGTAAACTGTCACTGTATAATTTCTATGAAATAGTGGATCCCTTTCTGGTAATGGGTGTTAATACTGATACCTAATTACCAATCTTGCAATGGTCTTCATCTACATAAAAATAATCAATATAAACAACTACTTAATTGAACCAGATTGCAACAAAAGATTTGAAAATAAAGTTTATAATGAAATTCACCTGATTTTGTATCTGCGTTTATTATGTTGTTTGTGGTGTATGAATAAGTCAACCTCCTTCCTCTATCATTATGTATGGCCTTTTGTCAGATGTATGTGGATGTATTCCTACCAAACCAGAAGTATGTGTATGATATAAAAGTCTGGAACGTAAAACAAATCTTCGCTGTGATAGATTTACACAAATTTATTCAATTTATCGGCATCAAATTAACCAATACAAAAGCTACTTAATTAGCCAAAAAGCATCGAAAGCTTTGCAAATTAATATCATAACAAAGACTAGGCATCACTTATTGTAAAAAGAGACATTTTAGTGGCTGCATTCAATTATGTCTCCCATTATATGGGTAATCAAATCAAGAAACTCATCAACACCAATTAACTACTTAAGGGGTAGGATTTAATAAAGGAGATAGGTTATTTTTCAAATATTTGATTCCCAATACCAGAATCCCCAATCAATACGATCTTAAATAAATAATCATATTCGTGAGCAAAACTATTACCAAGCTTGTTAAACACAAATAAACAAAATCAAGTCTACATGTAGGGAAGAGAAAAATTGATTCAGTCGAGGGAGCGTGGAAAATGTTGTTGCTGAATGAGCAACCTTTCAAAAGGATACATCCAACGACCAAAAACTAGACCACATAGTTCAACCTCCCTAACAAGATGTACCATTAGATGCACAATTATATCAAAGAATGCCGGAGTGAAGTACTTTTCTAACAAACAAAATGTGATCACAATGTCACCCTGAATACTCTTCAACATCTTCACATCCACTTCTTTTGCACAAAAAGCATTAAAGAAAAAGCACACCCTTATGATTGCAAATCTAACATGCTTTGGTAAGACGAATCGAATGGCCACCGTAAGTATCTGTTGCATGAGTATGTGACACTCATGAGACTTGATACAAAATAATTTTAACTCTTGCATCAAAACAAGGTTACTAAAACTTGATGAGTATCCATCAGGAACTTTGAGTCGAAGCAACGTCTCGCATACCCTTTTATTCTCCTCTCTAGACAATGTATAACATGCAGGTGGTAAATACGTTCTTTTCTCCTTATCTTGTGGTGCCAACTCCCCTCTTAAACTCAATTCCACAAGATCACGATGACTCTTGACTCCATCTTTTGTCTTATCGGGAATGTTGAGTAGCGTCCCTATTATGATGTCGTAAACATTCTTCTCATTATGTATAACATCCAAATTGTGTCAAATAAGAAAATGTTTCCAATACCCCAACCTAAAGAATATTGATTTTTTCTTCCAACATCTGGAGTTGTTAGGCTCATCCGTATTCTCCTCAATGCATTTCCTCTTTTTTTTTCAATTTATCCTTTCCCTTTTCTATTTGAGCTTCAAAAGGATCTATCTTTTTTCCCCAGCATGCATTAATAATTTTAACCTGCTCTAGTATTTCCTCTCCGTTCAATGGATTTGGTTGTTCACGTAACTCTTTCTTACCATTAAAAGATTTCTTTTTCTTTCGAGGCGGATGATTTTGTGGAAGAAATCTTCTATATGATATATATACATTCTTACTAGAATGTTTTAATCGAATAGAATTTGTTTCTTCGGTACAAATTGTACAAGCATATTACCCCTTACAGCACAACCCCACAAATTACCGTATGCAGGTAAATCATTAATGTTCCATAATAATACCGCTTTAAAATTAAGGATTCTCGGAGGTAAGCATCATAAGCCTATACACCTTCATCCCATAAAGTTTTCAAGTCCTCAATTAATGGTGCCAAATAAACATCAATATCATTTCCAGGCTGTCACGGACCCGATATCAACATTTTTAACATCAAATTTTTTCTCTTTGTGTTCAATGACGGCTCAAAGTTATAAGTTGCTAACATAATCGGCCAACAGCTATACTTCCTACTAAGATTACTATGTGGATTAATTTCATCTGCTGAAAGTGCTAACTGAAGGTTTCTAGCTTCGTTTCCAAACTCCGGCCACTTGTCATCCACCAACTTCCATGTAGGACAATCCACGAGGTGACCTAACTTACCATCAACCTGTCTTTCGTTTGCATGCGAAGTCAAGGTCTTTGCACTCTGTACAGATTGAAAACCACCTTTTGAATCTAGGATTGGGAGGAAAATACCATAATACTTTTGCAGGCACTCCCACCTTCACCTCGGTGTAACAACCCGCGTAATTTTTGGGGTTTTTTCAAAATAAAGAGAAAACAAATAAATTTTGAGACAAAATTATTTTTATTGCTCAAATATGTTGGTTATTATTTTTAAAGGCAAAAATTTCAAACGGTTTTGAAATCGAAATTAAAATGGAGTTTTAATTGAATTTTTATTATATAGAAGAGTCCTCAAAACATAAAACTCTCTAAAAGTCCTCAAAATATACAACTCTCTAGCAAAAAAAACATATTTAAAAATATTGAACGGTCCGATCATACTGAATTTTTTTCTGTAGCTTCCTCTCATCTTCAGATAATTTTTTGTAAAATTTCATCTAATTCCAACGGTCCGATCGTCCGAAATAAATTTTTTAGTGTTTGTATCGGATTATAACTCTTTTTTTAATCAAACTCTTAATCCTATATATATCAACAACTTCATGGTTTGGCTTTTCAATTCACTTTTTCTCAAACTTTTCAATCAGAAGACCTCTCCAAAATTACTCCCTTTCATATACAAACCATAGCCCCAAACTTATTCAAGATTTCAACCTTAGATTAGAAGGCTTATTTGCTGTTTTCTCGAGTATAGGCTAGAACGAGATTTGATTATTTTTGCGAGAAGAACGTGATGGTGTGATTATATTTTGAGGCTAAAATTATGTGATGATTCATGTTGGTTTTTTTTGGTGATTTAAGGTATGGGGTTTTACACAATATGATCCTTAATCTCGCAAGTGTTTCTCTCTTTGGTTTCAAGTGATTATTGGCTCATATTTGAATTGTTAAATTCTTTTGGAAATCTGAAAATATTTATTGGAATCTGATTTCGATTCTTGTGGTATTATATTTGGTGTTGAGCATGTTTCATGAGATTTTAATATGGCACTGAGGTTGGGTACCCACCGATATTTCTTTTTCCGGATATGCTAAAAAAATGCATAGGCGCGGTACGGTGGTGAGGCCTGGTGACCCAATTAATGTGTTGTTGAGAAATTATATTTATATAATTACTTATGAGATTCACTTTGATTTGAATATTCGTATTCGTATTGTTACGTTTTCTTCATCGCTAATATTTGTTGAGCATATTTCCTGTCGTATTGTGTACTTTCCCATATTTTCTTTTAGTGGCAGGTTAGCGCGGATTTTGGGGCTCTATGGAGATTGATTTTAGCGAGGATTATTTTGGGAAGATTTTTAATACAAGATGAGAAGATTTCATTTATTTTAATGTATAGAGCACTTGGAGATTTATCTGTTTTTGAGATAGTTAGATTGTTGTAATTATTTTGAGAGAATTGTTGTATTTATTTGAAGAGATTGAGATTACTTTATTCTCTTATATTTTGTATTGTGGGATTTTTAGATGCTCTATACCTTGTTATTTGTGGATTTGGTTAGTTTTATCGTAGTGGCGCTCCGCTCGCTCTCCCCGGGCGGGCGAGGTGTTACACTCGGTTGTAATATTTTTCAACTTATACCTCGGTGTTCCACAGGTAGGGCATTCAGTTGAATCTTTATACTCTTTTCTATAGAGTATGCAATCATTAGGGCATGCATGTATTTTTCATACCCTATCCCAAACACAAACAACGTTTTTATGGCCTTTTTCGTAGATAAAGGTAGTTTATTATCTTCTCGGAGCAATTAGGCAAATAATTGAAGCATGTTTGAAAAGCTCGTATCAGTCCACCCACTCTTTGCTTTCAAATTGAGTAGATTCACCAGTGTAGACATCTTCATAAACTTTTTACACCCTTTGTAAAAGGTCTTTTCGGCATCCTCTAGAAACTTCTCAAATGATTTAGGATCCCCCATAAAGTCTTCGTTTACCATCTCGAACATCACCACCATATCATCAGCACCTTCTAGATTTTCGACCAAATTATCGTGATGGAAGGGGTCACCCATGCTGACATGTGAGAAATTTGAATTAGGAGCAACTTCCCCATGCCATATCCATATACGATAACTTTGATCAATACCGTTCGCATATATTAATGACCTTTAATATCTTTTAAACTCCATTTTAAATAATTTCCACATGATGTACATGGACACCGTACAACTTCACTATTTACAACATTCCTCTCTGCAACGTTAAGAAAATATTCAACCCCTTGCAAGTACTCATTTGATAATCTATGCATAAACATCCACGACTTGTTTATTCCCATTTCTCAAATTGTACCTATATTAAGATTGTAAATATTAGTTGTACAAATGTGATTTTCGTATTAAATAACACAATCCTCAAATCATATTAATTTTTCTTTTTCTAATTCGTAAAGCATGCATGTGTTTTATACTATTCATCTTAGTTTAAGTCACAAATAATATTATTAATGATGTAATACTAACACCGTTGACACGCATTTACTTTATTACCAAAGATAAGTGACATAATGGATGCATTTTAACTCAAGGTCGCGATAAAGTATTTATGTATATAATATGTATTTGGTAATTTCTTTTTTATTTATTTTGTGTATATAATATGTATTTGTCACTTTGTTAAAAAACAAAACAAAATCAATCTAATCAGATCAATTATCAATACCTAAAATACAATTGAAACCAGTGACGAAACTAAGGCATGGCCAAGGAGGGTCATGGCCATTCCCAAGAATTTCAAATGGTTAGAACTGTATTGATGAATTATTGATTAAGGATCCATGTTTCTTTCATTTTAAAGTTTATACCATCTTCTTTTTAATCAAGGAATCAAAATAATTAATGAAAACGAAAGTCCACAAAAAGTACCTATAATTGGACTCATTTTCTTACAAAGTTAATATGAATTTTTATGCAGTATTTTGTGAGTCGAAATCTATTTAATTATAAATATCTCTCTAAAAATTGTAAAATCAATCACTTGTTTTTAAAAAGGATTTTTTTTCACTTAATTATGTAACTTAACCCTCACTTTATTAATCCCTTTAACTTAATATCCATTTTTTCCGATGGCAACCTAAATTCGTTAAAAAATCATTAATCCATTATTAGACATAACCCCTCAAACTTTTAGAACAACAGTACCCTTTAATTTATATGCTCAAATATCTCTAAAGCTTATTACCACGCACCATTCGATCTTTCCAAGAAAATGTCGAACGGTGTCAAATGACGTATTAAAGAGTAAGGATTAAATCAAAAAAATCCAAAAATAAACTAGAACAAAGCATGCATTTGAGAAGACTACGACGACTATAATATCGACACGTGCCCTTCTTATATATGCATATATTGACATTCAACCTTTATGATAGAAAAGTGCTAGACGACCGCCTAAAATGGCAAACTTATAGAATGTGAAAAGACTATCTTGATAGGCGTGTGGGATCTATTTAGAGTAGTAAATAATGCAAAATTTACACTTGAGACTTTTTAGTTGGTCCTTGAATCATTCCTCTTTATTATTTTGATTCTATTATCCATGAATTCGAAGTATTTATCTATTTTTTTTTTGTCAAATTACTCCATTTTATATTTTATTTTTCTAGTAATAATAGTCTTCAATCAAACCCTTTTGTTAGTTTTTATCTTTCTCTCCCCCTCAAATATACAAACACGCATATAAAATAAAGTTGAACAAAAACTAACAAATATCAGTTATGTCTGACCTTTCAGCTCTCAATCCAACCACTAGGCTGCTTGGCCCCCTCTAAATTGAAATCCTTGTTTCGTCCCCGATTGATACAATAGATATTAATGTAAAAAGAGAGGGATTATTATTTAAAACCCAACATATGAAAAATGAAAATACGAACGTCACAGCAGATGGAAAATATGAAAGTCACAACAAATTATTGTCCATATGATCGACTGTGAAGCATTTTTTAATTGCAAGTAAGTCTACTCTAATACCCATAATTTAGCTGTAACAATTGTGCCAAACTCAATGTTTTTATTAAGACCTTAAATGCAGTTCTCAGAAGCCTCTACCATTTATAATTACTTCACCAATCTGATAACTATTGAGGACATTACTAGATGAACAATTTTAAATGAGTTCATTGGTAAAATAGGGCGAAAGGCATTTATTTAACGGACTGCACATACTCGGTAGAAGGTTTAAGAACAAAACTCTTAAAACTAGTTAGATTAATCTTGAAAGAGTAAACATCCTTATTGATTTGAGACTTAAATGCGTAATAACTTCATTCACGTTCCCTTGTAAGGAAGATCCGATTAGTAATAGTAATAATAGAGAAGAATTTGGTTTCTTAGAACGCATTTATTCTCGGTTACTCTAGTAGAGGTGTAAAATCTGTTTCTTTACTCAAAGAATTAATTTCAATTGATGTGATAAAGTTGAATGCAAAGTATCATCCATTCTAATGAAATAGTTAATCTAAGTCTGTCAAATTTAAAAAGCTAAGAAATGTGAACCGAATAAAGATAGATTGAAATAGTTAGATTGAAATTTGACGGACTTCAAATGAAATAAAGCTATATTGAAATAGTTAATCTTAGTCCATCAAATTTCCATCTAACTATTTCAAGAACTGATTTCAATTGTGCACAACCATTCTAATGATTCGCGTGCAAACACAACCATTCACTGGTGAATCCAATTACGTAAATGATATATGTAAAGCGGGCTTTACAAAATAAATAGTTATGTTTACCCTATACTTTAATGGTCCCTTTGTAATATTTTATCATTATACAAATAACAAACAAGTTGTAAAACAGGTTCTCAATATTTTGATTAATTAATAATTAATGATGTCTATAAATTCGAATCAATAGGTATATTCTCCAAACCCATCATTGTATAGGTACATTCGTAACCCCTAAAGAATTCATTTTTGAAGTTCCCCTGTTTACCACGCTTGAGAGTAAAACTCTAATTTTTCTTGGCAATATCAAGACCAAACCTATGTTCGACACTAAATAGGAGTCTATAGTCCACATTTGTATCTATGTTGGGCATTAAAAAAAAATAGTACACAAATTTTTTTTTAAAAATGTCCTTCACAACTAGGAAGGTACATCATTATTTCAAACCCCACAACGCAAGTAAGCAAAGCTCTACCGACATGAATTCCTACTAAGTCAAATTGAACAACATATAAGGCATTCCTTACATACATGATTCAAATATAATATGAGCCATATGACACTCCTTTGCCGAAAAAGTAAATGTCAAAAGCATGGTTTTAAGAATAAAACACCAACATACGTGTCAAGTCCCCTGCCAAGTTCTGTATTAGGAATACACGTAGTATCCCCTACGGGAGTCCTTATTAGGAAGACACGCCATTAACCTCGATAGGGTTCATTTCATTTCATTTTTCACTTCACACACACACCACCCTAGTCATTCTCCCCTACCAGGGTCACATTTACCATTCACACACATGTTATCATTCATTAATGATAAATACTCGAAGTGTATAAGTACACTAATTTTGCATATTGAGAAAGAAATTCACTTCTTTAATTCCTTTGGTTCTGTAGTCTTATTGCTTTCACCTTCCAATACAATTCACATCAGTACTCTTCCAATTAATATTGAAAATATGCAATTATGCTCAACATGACATCATCAATGCTCTTCCCCAAATTCAATACAAATTCTATCATTGAAATTATATTATACGAATAATGGGCATATTTACCATCATTAAAATGATCCCATCACATTAAATTCAAACTCATCTAACCTTAATTGGATTTAATTAAAATCGCATTTTATAAATCTTATTTATTTCTAGATCCATACAAAGTTTTGGGGGGGAAGTGAAAAGAAAGAAAAAAATTAAAAATTAAGCTTTCTTGGCTACTGCCCTAGGGCCTGCGGTTGCCACCGGTGGGTTCCGACTCTACGAGTAGAGCTACTTTCTCCCAGGAACAACATAATTCAACAAAAATTCTTCGTTTTCTCATTTTTCCCTCTTCAACCAACACCCAACTATTTCACCAATACATACATATAAATTTCAGCATATATAAGTCCATATACAATCTCAATATTACTTTGGAAATCAAAATTTGTAAAAAACTCATCAATACCAAATATTTTTTAATGATAATAAGTTTTAATATGTATTATCGAGTTAGTTGTTAAGTGTAGATCATATACGATTTCAAAGGACCAAGATATACCAAACTTCTTGATTATGTGACATACATATAGATATACATATACATATCGGCGACTGAGAGTAACTTACCAGATAATGGAAATCGTCCAACTTGAGAGAGAATGGATAGGAGCCTTGATGAGGAAAGGAGATGAGCCGTGAGGAAAGGAGACGAGAGGAGCCGTGAGGAGAGGAATCGTGAGCCGTGAGGATAGGAGCCATGAGAACCAAACAGAGAAAGCGCGCGGGTAACAAAATTTCAAGGTTGCGCGGGTTAACTAATTTTTTCCAAAAAAAAAAATTTTAAGGGTCAATTTTTTTAAAAAAAATTGTCATAATATGTAAAATTAAATGTGATTTTTATATTTAGAGTGTCATAATAATATGTATAAAATGACATATTATACTAAAAATGTCATATTAATAATAACATTAACCTTTAAATGATATTTTTGTAATAAATGCCATCAAACTTTTTTTTCGAGTGTCATAAAAAGGTATTTTTCTTATAGTGAACATTTATAAGTTAAACCTCTAGATCCAACTATATTAATGTTTATAATACTATTTAATCATTAAAAATTTTAGAAAGTGGGTGCCCAATAGTGTAAGCAAATGACGTGGTTGTGTAGGAAGTGTTGATACCCCACTCTCATCAAATTAATAGTAGCACTTTATAAGTTAAATTTTTTAATGAAAAAAATTAGGGAAATGCCTTTAAAGGAAATATATTTACTTAAATCATTTGTTCTCTTAAACAAGGATGGAACGAAACAGAGAAGAGAGGGTTAAGGAAACAGAGACGAAAATGAATCTTTTCTTTTTGGACAATGATATACGTACCAAGTTTTTACACCAAAAGTGGTTTACCAAGTGCATTAAACTGTTGTATACTACTGCAGGTACAACAATTTAATGCACTTGGGAAACCACTTTTGGTGTAAATACTTGGTACACATATCATTTTCCTTCTTTTTTACTTAAATCTTTTTTGCTTTGTCCCATTTAGCCGCCCTCGCCCTGTATCCATCAGTTTTGAAGGCGCTTCCTTGTATGGACCACTTTTCAACAAATGTGATTCAGATAAAACAGACAACCTAAAATTGTTATATAATCGTGACATCAAATTTTAATAGCAAAAAACAGCAGATGATGAAAAGCCAAAAAACATATGTGAAAATGAAAAAAAAAGGTAGAGGGGGAGGCCAAAATAGGCAGAAAAAGTTAAAAAATTACCGATTTTGTGATGTGCTATTGCTTGTGGCTGGAGGGGTTGATTTTGTGATTGTTGGGTTGATTTTGTGATGGGAAGAGTTTAAAATGAAAAGTAGGTAGGGTTTGGTATCTTTTATAAATAGATGAGATGAGTTTAAAATGAAGGGCTTTGATTAATTTGATATATATATATATATATCAATTTTGATATATGTATTTCGGTATTTCATTTCGGTGTGGTTCAGTCGGTAAATCGATTTTTAAAATGTTAAAACCAAAACTAACTACAAAAAATTCGATAATTTTGATTTCGATAATTTCAATTTCGATAAATAAAAATGTAAGTCATTACCATTAATTTTCAATATAAAATAATACGATATGAATTTTTTCTACGTCACGAACACTGCAAACACTGCTATTTTTAATCGTGGCTCGACTAAGCACATTTGACATTGAAACGAGGGTCAACCCTTTGAAGAGGCTTCAAATCACATATACGATGCCTCAATGTTTATACAAACTTTTTTTTGGTAAGGTATTTTTCATAGCACGAGGTGTTCGGGGCAGCTTACGCGCACCTCGATTAATTCCCGCTCGCGGTTCCCGGCTTCCACTGGTCAAGCATTATTTTGACACTGTCAAAAATCAAATGGGAACCAAACTCAATCCACTCATGTTCCAATGTTCGTACAAGCATCCGCTATTTTCTTCCCCAGCAAGCAAACCCGTCTTTTATTTTTCATTCCCACCCAAGCCACAACACACAAAAACTCAAACAAACAACAATGGTATTATCATACGAAAACATCTCCACCTTCAAAACAATTCTACCAGCTGTCGCCTCTCTCACAGCCACCGTCCTTCTCCTCCGAACCCTCGTAAACGACCTCCTCCCCGCCGAAATACAAGAATATTTCCTCTCTTCCATCAAAAAATTCTCCACCCATTTTTCCTCTCAACTCACAATAGTCATAGAAGAGTCCGATGGTCTCACGTCAAACCACATGTTCGAAGCAGCCAACCTCTACCTAGGCACTAATCTATCCCCTTCAAGTAAAATAATTAAATTAATCAAACTCCAAAAAGACGAACACCTACTAATATCAGTCGACCGTAACCAAAACATAGTCGACTCTTTCCATGGTGTAACAAAGTTGAACTGGGTTTGGTATTCTACACCCATTAAGCATATTAACAAAAACTCGAATGCCAAAACTGAACTCCATTACTTCGAGTTGAGCTTTAACAAGAAACACAAAGACATGGTTTTGAAAACCTACTTACCGTTTATATTATTAAAAGCTAAGGAAATAAAAGAGGAAATAAAGTCTGTGAGGTACACACAGTTGATTACAATGGGACTGATTATTGGAGCTCGGTGGTTTTAAATCACCCGGCTAGGTTCGATACTATGGCAATGGACCCTTAAATGGAAGATGGTCTTATTGGGAATGCTTGGAAGCGTGGGTATTTTATAGATGATGTAATTTTAGAACTTAAAATAATATTGATTATGAATATAGGACAACAAACATTTCGTTTTCATTTTTAGTTCCTATTTTCAAATTAAAGGGACACGTGACATGATGTAATTAATTGATGTTTTATAAAAATGGGTCCGCGCTAACGACTTTATTAAAAAATAGAGACTAAAACTATAAATAAAATGTTTGTTGTCCTTGAAAATACATATTACAATAAGTTCTAAATTTACAAAATGTTAATCACTAAGTTTACAATATTTAACATTCCTTCCTGTAGTTTTAAATTATAGACATTGATGTTGGGACAAAGGAGAGTTAATTTTGGATGAGTGTTGAAAGGAGGCAGGTTCCCAATTTTAGAGCGCTGTCAAAACACGGTACCCTTGTTAAAAGTTTTTTGCCTTCAATGTTGTGGTTGAAATGAACAGAGTTTGAATTTGGATTATATAAGATGCAGTTCAATTAGTCTTTGAAAGGATATCTGTCGTCCGGATTGTTAAAAGCTCACAACATGTCTCTCACTTAGACAGTGCCCCAAATGGAACCATTTAGTTTCACGCTGTGCTGCGTTGTATTACATTTAAAGATGGCCTCTTCACCATATATGCACCGGGTACTATAAACTACGTGGATCCTATATTTCCCATACCAACCTCATAATATCCTATAATGTGATGGGGATGCTCTAGTAAGCAAATCAATGCTAAAATTTGAATTTCCGTTCAGAATTGAGGTTTTATGGGGATTTAATGATAAACATAAAGTTATAGAATTCAATAGTACTAAGAGGTAAATCGCTTTTGAATTTTATATTTTACTATTACAATTACGTGATATAACAATGAGCGAAAATTCTTGTAAAACAAACAGTGATGATAAAATTATACAAGAAGAAACGTCTTTAACATTAGAGGAAAAATCACTCAGATATTACATATGAGATCCATTCCAGCAAAAATAAAAATTTTAAAGGCTGAACAAAGATTTAGTGGTGTTACCGGAGATCATAATGGCGACCCTTTAAATGGTTTTAATGTTAACGGTGAGGGAGCGTCCATTCTCCAACCTGAGTTTTTGGGCATTCTTTCATGAAAACTAGAGAGCAATGATTATTCGTGTTACAAAACTTTGTATTTGGTTAATTACAAAAATTTCTTCTGCAGATTACTCTATGAGGACTACTGAACTTCATTGATGGGTTGTGGTCTAGTTGCGGAGATGAACGAATTATAGTGTTCACAACAAACAACGAAGAGCGGCTCGACCCATCATTGCTGCGACCTGGCCAAATGGATGTACAATTAGAGATGTCTTACTGCAGTTTTAGTGGGTTTAGGATACTCGGGTCGAATTACCTAAAGTTGGAGCACTACCAGTTCTTTGGAGTAATCGAAGAGCTACTGGGGAAGGTTAAAGCTACACCAGCTGAAGTTGGAGCACTACCAGTTGTGTTTCTAAAGTTCACTCGATAATGAAGAGGGTCACAAAACAGTTTTTGTAGAGATTATAAAGATTGGGATTTTTGTGTATATTATATTTTAATGAATCCTATTAATATACATGTTAATGCTAGAGTATTCCCCTTAAGCGATGTGTTGCGTCGGCCACCTAGTATCTCGAAAAATAGGCAAGGGGCGGGTAAAAAAGATAGTCCGGGAAACTAGATTTAGGTTTGCGACTTAGAATATAGAAACTATGACGGGGAAAGCGATGGAGTTTGTAGATACCATGATAAAAAGAAAAGTTAACATAACTTGTTTACAAGAAACTAAATGGGTTGGTGATAAAGCTAGAGAAACAGAAAATATAGGGTTTAAATTATATTATACATGAAAAGATAGAGATAGGAATGGAGTTGGAATAGTAGTAGATAAGAATTTTAAGGATGATATTGTAATTGTTATTAGAAAAGGTAATAGACTTATACTTGTAAAACTGATATCAGGTGAAAATATAATTAATATTGTAGTGCCGATACACTCCAAATAGGATTAGATGAGCACACTAAAGTATAATTTTGGAAACAAATAGATGAACTAATTCCAAAAATACACGCAGGTGAGAAAATCTATATATGAGAGATTTTAATGGCCATGTAGGAAAAGATTTTGTGGGATATCAGATAGTGCATGGAGGATATGGTTTTGGAGATAGGAACGATGGTGGAAAGTCTATCTTAGATTTTGCGATGGCTTATGATTTTGTACTAGTAAACACGTGTTTGAAAAGAGGCTTGAACACTTAATAACTTGTAAAAGTGGAATACATAAAAGCCAAATAGATTTTTATCATTACTACGAAAGGTGCCCGATTAACGTTTAAAGATTGTAAGGTTATCCCGGGAGAGAGATTAACCATACAACATATGATAATGGTGTTGGAAATAAATATTAAAAATCAATCACGTGTGCGAAAAGAGAATATTAACCCTCGTACTAGGTAGTGGAACTTAAAAGGAGAGAAATTGAAACTATTTAAAGATAAAGGATTAAATCAAGCATCATGGAATACTGAAGAAGAGATTATCATAATGTGGAATCAGATGGCCACATGCGTTAGTAGAATATTAAAAGAAATTATTACAGAATCAAAAGGCGTGGGGACACAATCTAAAGAAACTTGATGGTAGAATGGAGAAGTACAAAATATAGTAACAATAAAAAAGGAGTGCTTTAAAATATGGCAAACAAATAGAAAAGAATTTTTTTTTAGAAATACAAATGGGCTAAAAAGGAAGTTGAGAAAGTAGTAAGAGTTGCTAAGTTAAAAGAGTATGATGATCTTTATACAAAATTAGGAACACAAGAAAAGGAAAAAGTATTTATAAGCTTGCTAAACTTAGGGACAAAAAAACAATAGAATTTAATAACGTTAAGTGTATTAAAAGTGATGATTCGAGAGTCCTAGTCAAAGATCATGAGATTATAGAAAGATGTGGAAAAACTAATTTGACAGGTTATTAAATAGAGATAATGGGAGTACATTAGACATAGAGAAACTTAGAGAGACTCGAGAAAATATATTTATTTGCAATATTATGATAACAGAGTTTAGGATTGCTCTAAAAAGATGAAAATGAGGACTTTAGAACCAAGAGATATCCCTATTGAGGTTTGGAAGTGTTTGGGGGAGGAAGGAGTATCTTGACTTACAAAATTATTTAATAGAATTTTAATGACTAATAGAATGATCGATGAATGGAGAAAGGGTGTTTTAGTAGCTATTTATAAAAATAAAGGGGACATACAAAGTTATTCAAATTATCGTGGTATTAAATTAATGAGTTATACAATGAAACTTTGGGAGAGAGTGATTGAATATAAATTGAGATTGAAAATAACAATATCTAAGAAACAATTTGGGTTTATGCCTGAGGGGTCAACAATGGAAGCAATCTATTTATTGAGGAGATTAATAGAGACGTATGGGGAGAAAAAGAAGGATCTTAATATGATTTTTATAGATTTGGAGAAAGCGTATGATATGACACTCAAAGATATAATATTATTGGTTCTACATAAAAAATGAGTGACTCGTAGATATATTTATGTGATCAAGGATATATATGATGGGGCTATGACTACAATAAGAACATCAACCGAAGAAAGTAGTGAATTTTGAATTACTGTAGATTTGCACCAAGGTTCATCATTAAGTCCTTATCTCTTTTCTCTTGTTATGGATGAGTTGACTGAACAAATACAAGATGAGGTGCCAAGGTGTATACTATTTGCAGATGATATTATTTTAGTAGAGGAGACTAATACGGGGATTAATGCTAGGTTGGAATTGTGGAGAGCAACACTAGAAACAAGAGGATTTAAAATAAGCAGGACTAAAACAGAATATGCGGAGTGAAATTTTAGTAGTAATAGAAGAACAAATAGAGATCCGAGGAAATTAAATGGTCAAAAGATATCTAGAAATGATGATTTTCACTATTTATGATCGATTATCCAAAAAGATGGATATATTAGTGATGATGTTATTCATATGATTAGAGCACGCTGGGTCAACTGGAGAAGTGCTACCGGCATATTATGTGAGAGGCATATATCTTTAAAATTAAGAGGAAAATTTTATAGGACAACCATTAAACTCGTTATGTTATATGGGATAGAGTGTTGGCCAACCAAGAAACAAAATGTGTAGAAAATGACTGTGGTGGAGATGCGAATGCTGACTAAGCATAAATTCTTCTGAATTTAGCCCCTTAATTTAGTAATTTTAATATCTCGAACAACGTAATTGAATTTATTTTATCGCATATCATTGCTAATGACTTCTTCTAACAAGTACCCCGAGTTTCGTGTCTTTTTTACTGATTTTACAGGTATTTATTATAAGAAAAGAAAGAAAGAAACCAGAAGAAAGGAAGAGAACAAAGGAAGACAAGTCAAAGGGCAAAAGCATAAATTTACATCCGTTGTTCGGATTTAAAGCCTAAATTAAAGTTGAAGATCATCATCTTGCAAGAGCGTGGGAAGAAATGGCAGTCAAATCGAAGCTCTAGATCAAAAGTTATGACAAGTCAAAGTTGGAAAGAAAAAGTCAAAGTTGAAGAATATCGGACCGATCTGGTTGATATCAAACCGCTCCGAAATGCCACCATTCCAGTAGCCCCTGGATCGATATAGAACCGATGGGATCCGGACTGGTCCGACTGTTCAAAAATTTGGCATTTATTATGGAGGCTGAAGAGTTTCAACACATGGAAATCCATGTATAATTAATTTTTATTAGGTGTAAAAACGATGCTTGGGTATTATAAAATGCCCAACCCTAGAGAAAAAGGAGGAGTTCTTTTTCGCAGACAATTTCATACTTTCTTAGGATTTAGAAACCCTAGTTGTAATTTGGAGGCAAAGGAGTCCAAGTTTTGATTACCAATTTCAATCTTAAACCCAAGTATCGATTTCCATTCTCTTAATTGTTCTTTATTTTACTTTCAATTCAATTCTCAATTGTTTTGTATTTTTCTTTAAAGTTATGTTTCTTAGATCTATGATTCCATGCATAGTTGTAGTTTTGCTTTCATCAAACAAAACCATGTCTAGCTAAATTTTCAAGGGTTTGGATGCATAAACCCATCCCTAGGTAAATTACCCATGTAGAAAATAGAATTTAAATGAAAAATTGACCGAATCGTGTAGGGAAATTATACGAACATAGTAGATCTTTTAATCTCTCTTGCCCTAGGTACTTGGGATGTTTAAGAATACTATGCAAATGTAATTGTTCTACACCGCTTTATATTTACCTCTGATTTCAAATGATGCGGACGAATTTACTCATATATGTAATGCTTAGGATCTATAAAGACTGGATTCAGTTAAGATTTCAATTTACAATTCTAGTATTATATACGGTAAATTACTAGGGATTGGGGGATTATATCCTAAACTATTTCCTCTCATACTCATATTTATTCTCTTTACAATTCTTATTTGTTTTGGTGCAAGTAGTTCATTCTAAATTTTTATTTCATCATCAATTGGAAATTTTAAACAATCACTCATCATCTTTTCTTTTCTATTGAGAAATCATTTGAAGGTTAAATAATCTTTTCCTACGGTATTCTGAATTGCCAATTTTTGTTCCCTGTGGAGACGATCCCGACTTATTGGATTATTACTAATGCGACAGGGTTGCGCTTGAGCATATAAAGCACGCACTTTAGACACATTTGTGGTCGCATTAAATGATGAGATGGATTTGTGGTAAAACTCAAAAGGATAAAGTTAGAAATGAACAAATTCGTGAAATGGTAAAAGTAGCTGCTATAGAAGATAAATTGATAGAAAATATATTTAGATGGTTTGGACACATCAAGTGTAGACCAATGAATGCTCCCGTAAGGAAGGGTAATTTAGTTAGTATTGATAGTAATACAAGGGGTAGAGGTAGGCCTAAATTGACTTGGTGGGATATTATAGAAAAGACATGATATAACGCGATTTAATCGAAGATATTATTCTAGACAGAATGGAATGAAAAAATAGGATGCATTTATCTAACCCCAAATAATTGGGAAAAGGCTTTGTTGAGTTGAGTAGAGTTGAGTGGGCTATAAAAAAATCCCAAGTAACACTTTAACACAGTGGGTTAGTGGAGAGAAGGATGGTTTAGCACTATATTTTATCAACCATTTATGTTTTGTCCCTTTATTTACTAAGAAAATTGAGATCCAAGGCTCTCTGATTCTAGATCCTTGCTAAGTATGTGCTTGTGAGACTATAATTATTCTTTTCATTTTCATAAATATTTTAAGTAAACTGTAAATAAACATGTCAAGTGTTTGGAGTGGAGAAAATAAACTTCTTAGACTATTGATTTTACAAAAAAAATTATGAACTCATATATAAAAAATTATAAATGAGCTCTTGTTATATTTTGTCGTACTTGTAATTAAAAGGTACTCAATATAAAGTGGTAAATTTTGAGCATAATATACTAATTATTTTTATTTTTGGCTTAAGTTACCAATTCATTGAAAATGCATAAAATTTGTAGACTTATAATTATACTTAAATTATGTAAGACACTAAAAAATCATTATACTTGTGAGTTGTGTGTAACAACTTTAGCCCCCAAACAAAGTCTACCCCCCTAACATCTCCTTCTTAACCCCCCCTATTTTCTCTTCCTCCCTATCTTCTCTCTTTAGTAACTATACAAGACAGTAATCTATATTGAATGTATTATCCATTGGTATGTTAACAAAAATATTGTCTATTTATTTAAAATTTAGAAAATTGGAATTTACTCTATCGTGGATATATTTTTTGAGGTTTATCACGCGGTTGTTTTTTTAAATAAGGTCCGACAATAAAAGGGAAGAAAATTTAATAACATTTTAAAGCGCAGAGAATAAAAGTCAAATAGATTATTTCTTACTTATAAGAAGAGATTTGAACACATGCAAAGACTATAAAGTTATACTAGGTGAAAGCTTAGCAAATCAACATTGCCTATTAGTAATAGATTTTTCCATTAAAAGATTTATGTACCAAAAGGAGAAAATAGGTTATCAATATATAAAGTTGAAGGATTTAAAAGGATTCAAAGAGATAGAATTTTGGCAGAAGTTCATGTTAAACATGAAGTGGAATTCGGACAACAATGTTAACAACATGTGGTCAAGGACAAAGAAAGATATTGAGAAAATAGGTAAGAAATTTTTAGGTGAAACAAAAGGAAAAAGATTCATTAAAAAAGAGACGTAATGGAATGAGTAAGTGAAAATATTAATACAAAAGAAACGAGTAAGTTTTAAAGAGTGGAAAAAGAGTGAAAATTAAGAAGATTTAGAAAGGTATAAGAACTTAAAAACTGAAGTAAAAAATATTATTAGAAAAGCGCAATAAAAAGCACTAGATAATCGTTATAGTAACTTAGGTACCCAGGAAGGTGGAAAAGAGATATATAAATTGGCAAAGAATAGAGATAGATTGACAAAAGGATATGGGCTAAGTGTATTAAAGACATAAACGAAAATCTATTGATTAACGATAAAGAAATTCTTGATAGATGGGAAGACTATTTTCAAGGATTATTGAATGAAGAATATCCCAGAAAGGTCATCGAGAATATATAACCGAATATAGGTGTAAGGACACAAATTTCCAATTGAGTCCTTTGTAGTTTTTGGATCAATTCCGGACAAAAACATTTGATTCATAGGATAGTCCATTCAAGCCTATGACGTGTTTGTTGAAGACGTAGCAGCCAAGATATTAAAGCTTCATCTAATGCCGTGTGTGTTTGTGCCTCGTTTCTATGTCATCAACATGGTTCCATTGCTCCTAAGGTATGAATGCATTTTTAATATATATATAGGAGCTTGGAACATTATTTATTGGGTGTATGTTAGAAATTTATTTTGGGTGTTAGAACCTTTTTGTAAACTTTTTTGAATTCATAATTCTAAATATTTTGTTCTCGGACACCTTTCAGTAAAAAAATCATATCAAATCCAAAAAAAATTAGAATGACACGAAACTGGCGGCCACGCGTTCGTATCAAAATTATCTAGAACCATGGCCTGAGATCTCGTTAGATAGGTCGTTCGAATGACCTCGTTCGAATGACTTCTCGTTCAAACGAGTTTTCAAACGAGAATTTTTTTTCTTTCTGTCTCTTCGTTAGAAGTCTCGTTCGAACGAGATTTCTAACGAAAAAAAAGCGGGAACAGTTTTAAGCCAGTTTCTTCCACTTGTCCACTACTTTACCCCACTTCCTTTTTGACATACTTCTTAAGAGCGGGAACTAACTTTTTGAAGACAACTTTTTCACATTCTAAGAGTCTTTTGAGAGCAAAACTTTTAAGAAAAAGTTCCATGTTTTGTGTTTTATTTTTATGGATTAAACTCATCAAAAATTACATACACACCCATTTATTTAGTTTATTCCAACTACCTATTGATATATCATTGCTTGGAGACTTTTGGCACCTGGTTTTCTCTACACCAACAAGAAGAGAGTTTGGGTTCTTCTCTACCCGAAAAAGGGAGAAAAGTTTATTGCGGTGTTCTCACTCGAAGAAAGGCTTCGTGTGTGGGTTGACCGTGACCATAGCCCCATCGATGGAGTTTGAGACTGTGGAGGAGTCCACAGTTATACACTAGGCGGAGGTTGAAGACCGAAGGAGCGCGTCAAGGCTTGGATGGACTCAAGTCAGTTTGTGTAAGTCCTCTTGTGTCGAGTCTTTATAAAAACTACCATACTTAGTGAATTCATGGCTAGGGCCATCCGAGGTTTTTCCCATTTGGGTTTTCCTCGTACATCCGGCGTAGTGCGATTGATATTTATTTTATCTTGCTATATCACCTAGATGCCTGCTTAGGACTAAAAGATAAAATTAATTCAAAATCAAAATCTATTTAATTTGGTGAAAATTTAATGTTTGGGTATGTTCAATTTAATTCAATTGCAAAATTACTTTATCTTGATAGCATGCAAGCTTAACTTGAATTGGATTAATGTGTGTTTAAGTCAAAATGAAACTTGTGTGTGTAGTTTAATTTTACTTTTCGTTTAGTTTTAATTTTTTCATAAGTTGGTTTGTTCTCTTTAAGAAAAGAAAATTTTAAATAACTTTTGAAAAATTAAAATTTGAACCATTTCATTATATTTGAATTTAAAAATTGGGGGCTTCCGCACTTTCAGATTGGTATCAGAGCCAAAGCGATAAATTATTTCGTTAAAGATCCTCTAAATATTTTTTGGCTAAAATGGAATTTTCCCCATTTTCAAAATTTCCTATTTTCGATGGTTCTAATTACGCGTACTGGAAAGCGCGTATGAAATCGGCACTTAAATCTATCGATGAGAGAGTTTGGATGTCTGTTGTTCACGGGTGGTCCCCACCTACTCATTTAGTAGATAATGAGCGTGTCCCCAAACCCGCCGATAAATGGAATGAGGGTAAATTTAAACTTTCTAACTTTAATTCCCGAGGTTTAAATGCCTTGTTTAACGCTGTCACACCTGATGAATTCCGACGCATTATGATGTGTGAGACCGCTAAAGAAGCGTGGGATATTTTGCAACTCACTCATGAAGGTACTAGTGTCGTTAAAGCTTCGAAACTTCGAAACCTCACCACTCAATTTGAAACTATCAAAATGAATGAAAAAGAAACTTTTGATGAATTTTATGCTAGACTTTCTGATATTGTTAATTCATCTTTTAACTTGGGAGAGAAAATACCTGACAACCGAGTAGTAAAGAAAATTCTAAGGTCCCTACCCGATAGATTTATTCCAAAAGTGACCGTTTTAAATTCTTTACCAACTTTAGCCTCTATGAAATTAGAAGAGCTCGTAGGTGATTTACAAACGTATGAACTAGACACGTTTCTCTCTAAAACTGAAAAGAAAATAGAAAAGGGCGTTGCTTTAAAAGCCCGAAAAGAGGTCAAACAAGTAGTAGAGAGCGAGAGTGATAGTGACTCGGAAGATATGGCCTTGTTTGCTAGGAAATTTCGAAAATTTCTTAAATTTAACAAAGATAAATTTAAAAATAATTTTAAGAAATTTGAAACTTCTAAGCATGACAATGCCGAAAAGATCCCTAAAATTTCTAAAGAAAATTTAAATAGGGACGAGTCAAATAGGTGTTTTGGTTGTGAGGGTTATGGCCATAGGGCTTTTGAGTGCCCCACTAAACTAAGGAAAGAGGGTAAGCGACTCATTTCTTATAATGCGACCCTTAGTGATAGTGATAAGGAGGAGGGAACCGATTCCCCCACTAAGCCCAACTTTGTGGCTTTTATGGCTAGTCATGTGAGTGATAGTGAGAACTCGTCGATTGATGAAACTTTAACACATGACACTTCCGAGGTCAAAGTTTTTGATTCCCTTATTTTTTATGATAGTGAGAGTGGAGAAGAAAGAGAGAGTGAAAATGAAGAAGAGGTTAATGTGAGTGAGCTTCAAAATGCTTTTCAAGAACTTTATAAAGAATCTATTAAATTGAAAAGAGCTAATTTGAAGTTAGAAGCTAGTTTAAAAGAACGTGTCAAGGTCGTTGATAATAGCATGTTGGTTGAAGACCTTAGGAGAAGAGAGAAAGCTCTTCTAGAGAAGCTTGAACATATAGAAGGCGAGAGAGATAGCCTTAGGGGTTTAATGGAATCCTTGAAAAATGATCTTCTTACTTTTGAAGAGCGAAATGTTTTATTAGAGTCTAACATTTTAGAATTGCAAAATAAATTAAAAGACTCTAGTAATGTCAAATTTGATTTGGAGTGTCGTTCGGAAAAATTAGATAAAATATTAGGAACGGTCCAAATTAAAAATGACACTTGTGGTTTAGGCTTCATTACTTGTAATGAATTTACTCATAACGCCAAAGCCAATGTTTTAGGAGAATCTACTAGGAAAGTCTTTAGAGATCACTCCTTAGGTAAATCTTTTCAACATGTTTTTACTTGTACACATTGTGGTCGAAAAGGTCATCTTAGAAAATTTTGTTTTGATCTTAAACGTATCCCTAGAAAATCCCAACGTAAAGCAACCAAGGTAGTTAAAATTCCTACACCCCAAGATAGTAATTCTTCATTAATTTGGGTTAGGAAATCAGACTTGGTTGCCTTGCAAAATGGGGTTTTTGATTCTCATTTACTTTCACATGCTTCCTACCTTGATAAATCTAAAATATGAATGTGTTAGTGTTAGCATACTTTAGCTTTTGTACTTAATGCTATATTCACATGCTAAATGTATGCTTGTTTAATCATTTTCTAGTATATGCTCCATGCTTATCACATGCTAGAATTATGATTTTTATTTATCTTTTGTATTATATTTCCTTCATTTTGTTTGCATTAATTGAAAAATACAAAAGGATTTGTGTTTATCATTTGGATTTTATCTCTTGGTAATTTAAACTTAATAAAAAAATTCAAATGATTTTTCGTTGACTTTTGAGTATATATTATTTATTTTGGTTAAAATTTTCGAAAACTCAAAAAAAAAATTATTTTGTGTGTAGTTTAGTTTGACACACTTTATGTGGCATACACTTGTGTTTGAATCCCTCCTTTAACGCTCCCACGTGGCTAGAACTTTCGGTTTAGATTGTCAATCCTTAAAATGTTCTTTACCATATTTTTTATGGAGAAGTTGAATTTTGTGTTGGTCAAATGGATTCTATTTTTATATGCCTCTATTCACACATGCACGAGCTCTTTTGAAATTTTAACTTCATATGTATATTTGAGCTATGTGAGGTGTTTTCCTACCAATCTTGTCATCTACATATTTGTGACTTAGGAGGACTAGTGCATGTCAAAATCCGTTGCATGTGAGATTTGTGTGAAAAATGAAAACATGATAAATAAAAATGTGCACGGGGAAGGGCTCCGAAAGGACTAAGTTATCCTTTGCGATTGTAAGCCACCGTTTTGAATGGACCTAAAAGAAATACGTGGTCCAAAGGCCTAAAAATTGAAAATACAGCATTAACAAGAAAAATAATTTGTCAAGGCCTATGTTTGATTGATATATTCATTCAAATTTAATATAAATGCATATTGAGGGAGATTGGATGGTATATCAACGGTTTGCACAATGTCCGTTTATCCTAGTTGCGTATTTCATGTCATGACTCTTTTGGTTTGTAGAATCATCAATATGCTAGGCTTGTATGCATTGTGTATGTTTGTTCATTGAGTTCAATTTATATTGTCACATGAGGTTATATTCAAATGTGATGAAGTTTGCAATGAATTGAGAACTCCGTGAACATGTTTTAAATGATTGGGTCTAAATTTAATCGTTACTAGTTCACACCCCAACACTTTCATTTCCATATGACACATTTTTGCCATACGAGTGTGAAAGACTCCTATTATATTTAGTGTGTGTCATTTGTGTGTTTATATCTATATATATTTACTTGAGTCTCTTTGATATATACTATGTATACATATATTTGATATTTTTGTTTAGTCTTTGCTTTGATTTCTAATCCATATATGCTTTAATTCATACTTGGTATCCATCTTATTGCATTCCTTGTTGATATCATGTGCTTAATAATTTATATATCATATTGGTATCATTTTATTGCATCCTAGTTGGTATCCGATGTTATTTTTTGGATTAGTTGAACTTTTGTTGCCCATATGCTTTAACGTTCTCATCACTATATGCACAATTACATGTTTTAGCTTGTTATCCCATTCTTTTATCCCTTGCTTAGTTCAGAGGGTTTATATGCTTTATTTGGGTGATATAAGTTACTGCTTTGATTCTTTAGCCTTTGTGTATTCCTGAACAAAAAGGGGGAGAATGATAGGGGGAGAAACGGTATCTAATCCTATTATTATCGTATCTTAGTTTGGGGGAGATTTATCTTAGGGGGAGACGTCTTTCTAAGTAGGTCATTTGTTTGATAAAGTGGAGAATTAATTTAGGGTTATTAATTATTTAATTGCATTTAATATTTTGATATTCCCTATGCGTTTGATAGTTTACTTAAGTGTGCAGGAATACTTTTAAATGGCAACATTCAACATTGGCAAAGATATTGATCCTTGGGTTGTTTGCGTCAAGCATTGTATTTTTATTTCGGATGGGACATTGTTTTTGAGTCTAGTGAGCTTGACGGCCCTTTAGGATTTTTGTTTAGTTTTTGTCCCGGAATAGCCAAAGGGGGAGATTTGTAAGGACACAAATTTCCAATTGAGTCCTTTGTAATTTTTGGCTCAATTCCGGACAAAAACATTTGATTCATAGGATAGTCCATTCAAGCCTATGACGTGTTTGTTGAAGACGTAGCGGCCAAGATATTAAAGCTTCATCTAATGCCGTGTGTGTTTGTGCCTCGTTTCTATGTCATCAACATGGTTCCATTGCTCCTAAGGTATGAATGCATTTTTAATATATATATATAGGAGCTTGGAACATTATTTATTGGGTGTATGTTAGAAATTTATTTTGGGTGTTAGAACCTTTTTGTAAACTTTTTTTAATTCATAATTCTAAATATTTTGTTCTCGGACACCTTTCAGTAAAAAAATCGTATCAAATCCAAAAAAAATCAGAATGACACGAAACTAGCGGCCACGCGTTCGTATCGAAATTATCTAGAACCATGGCCTGAGATCTCGTTAGATAGGTCGTTCGAATGACCTCGTTCGAATGACTTCTCGTTCGAACGAGTTTTCAAACGAGAATTTTTTTTCTTTCTGTATCTTCGTTAGAAGTCTCGTTCGAACGAGATTTCTAACGAAAAAAAAGCGGGAACAGTTTTAAGCCAGTTTTTTTCACTTTTCCACTACTTTACCCCACTTCCTTTTTGACATACTTCTTAAGTGCGGGAACTAACTTTTTGAAGACAACTTTTTCACATTCTAAGAGTCTTTTGAGAGCAAAACTTTTAAGAAAAAGTTCCATGTTTTGTGTTTGATTTTTATGGATTAAACTCATCAAAAATTACATACACACCCATTTATTTAGTTTATTCCAACTACCTATTGAGATATCATTGCTTGGAGACTTTTGGCACCTGGTTTTCTCTACACCAACAAGAAGAGAGTTTGGGTTCTTCTCTACCCGAAAAAGGGAGAAAAGTTTATTGCGGTGTTCTCACTCGAAGAAAGGCTTCGTGTGTGGGTTGACCGTGACCATAGCCCCATCGATGGAGTTCGAGACTGTGGAGGAGTCCACGGTTATACACTAGGCGGAGGTTGAAGACCGAAGGAGCGCGTCAAGGCTTGGACGGACTCAAGTCAGTTTGTGTAAGTCCTCTTGTGTCGAGTCTTTGTAAAAACTACCATACTTAGTGAATTTGTGGCAATCAATGATGTGGTCGAGATGAAGCTTGGACCGCCTTAGTTACTCATCGTTCAGGAGTTCCTCGGAGAGCTCGAGTTCCTCGGAGTACACCTGTTGCCCGGAGCGAGTATGACTAGGTCGAAATTTAAAGCACCCGTGGTGACTCCCAAATAGATGGAAAAACAGATCCTATTCTTCACATAGAGAAATATCAAGCTGCTGCCGACATCTATGTTGTCCCCGACGAGATCAGATGCAGGGCATTCTCAGGAACTCTTACTGGATCTGCCCAGATATGGTACAACAATCTTCCTCGGGGTAAGATTTTAACTTTCTTTCAGTTGGCCGAGTTGTTCATTGTCAATTTCTGTTTTGGAGCAAAACCAGTAAAACGAGTAGCACACTTGTTAAGTGTTAGACAAAAACTTGGCGAAAGTACTAGAGATTACATAACTCGTTTCAATAACGAGAAGCTAGAAGTCATAGATTATGAAGAAAAGACAGCAATCACCGCCTTGATGAGTGGGTTATTGCCTAACAAGTTGTACTACACTTTGGCCAAAGATCCACCTACAACTATGTCAGAATTGATGGCAAAAGCGGCCAAAATCATGAATGCCGAGGAGGCTATGGCTGCGAAGAAGAATATGGATAAAGAAACCAAGGTGGAAGTCGACAAATCTAAGAAGAAAGAGCATAAGGGCAATAGCGGTGACAGGCATTCCAAGAATAATAAAACGTCATGGGAAGTCCTGAAGAAATTCGATAATTACACTCCTTTGAAAATGGGTATTAATCATGTCTTGGAAGAAATCAAGAATAGCGAGGAGGTAAAGTGGCCGAAGAAATTGAGGTCAGACCCTGATATGAGGAACAGGGATAAATATTGCAAGTTTCATAAGGATCATGGTCATATGACCAAAAATTGCATAGCTCTTCAAAACGAGATTGAAACACTCATCCGAAGAGGAAAGCTAGCAAAGTATGTTGATCATGGAGGGGAAAGAAGAAATAATGACCGAACTAGAGAGAGGTCTAGATCTCCTCATCGAGTAGACGAGAAAAAGAAGAGAAATCATGAAGATGATCCAGATGATGACCCCGATATTCCTAAGAAACCAAAGCATCCAGAACGAGAGGTATTTTAAATAAGTTTTGGGTCATTTGATTGTAATGTTATTACAGGAGGAGATGCAGGAGGAGGAGACCTTACTGCAGAAAGAAAGGCTTACCTCGGAGAGGCCCAAGCTTGCTCGTACATTCAGCAAATAAATTTGGCCGAGGAGGATCGTCCGAGGAAGGTAAAAAAAGAGAACCTGGCCATTGGCTTTTCAAAAAACGACCTGGCAGGTGTTCGTTACCCTCACGACGACCCTTTGGTGATCAAAATGAGGATGAAAGAAATAGTGATTTCAAGGGTGCTGGTAGATAATGGTAGTTCGGCAGACATTATGTACTATTAATACTTTGACAGTTTAAATTTGAAATTATCTCAATTGGAACCTTATCATAGACCTCTTCTGGGTTTTGATGGCGAGAAAGTTTTTCCATTTGGGACGATCAAATTGGATATATTCATTGGAACTTGGCCTGCTTGTCGAACAGAGAAAATACTCTTCTTTGTGATGGATAAGAATGTGCAGTCAGCCTACAACATCATCACGGGAAGAGTTGGTTTGAAGAAGTTCGAAGCAGTTCCATCTACAGTACATCAATGCTTAAAATTCCCAACAAATTTCGAAGTGGGAGTCATGAAAGGTGATCAAAAAGTAGCTCGGGAATGCTATTATTCATCTGCCGAGCAAGAGGAGCTTGAAGAGTCAAGGAAAAAGACTACTACCTACCAGGTGGATGAAGGTACAGAAATTGAAACACTTGATCCCAGAGATGAATCCCAACTTGTAAAAGGACAGGTGGTGGAATCTACCGAAAATGTTATTCTGGACGACGAGCACCCTGAGTGAGTAACCCAGATAGGTTCAACGTTGGATGTTTCAATAAAACAGGAGTTGATAACTTTCTTGAGAAATAGGAAGAAAAATTTTGCATGGAGTCATGAATACATGCCAGGAATAGATCCAAACTTCTTATGTCATGAGCTCAATGTGAATAAGGAGATCAAGCCTGTAAAGCAGAGAATAAGGGTATTTATCTCCGAGAAGAATCAAGCTATACAAGAGGAGGTCAAGAAGCTCCAGAAATCCCAATTCATTGAAGATGTGAAATATCCAGATTGGTTAGCAAACGTGGTGATGGTAAAAAAGAAAAACAATAAATGGAGAATGTGTGTTGATTTCACCGATCTCAACAAGGCCTGCCCAAAGGACCATTTTCCACTGCCTAGAATTGATCAACTAGTAGACGCCACCTCGGGACACGAGCTCCTCAGCTTCATGGATGCTTACTCTGGCTACAACCAGATCAAAATGAAACCTGAAGATAGGGAAAGTACTTCTTTTATTACCCCTAGGGGAACTTATTGCTATAATGTTATGCCTTTTGGTTTGAAAAATGCAGGAGCGACATACCAGCGGCTGATGAACAAGGTTTTTTTCGAACAAATCAGTTGCAATATGGAAGTTTATGTCGATGATATGCTAACAAAGAGCAAGAAAGCTGCTGATCATCTAGTTGACTTAAGTCAGACCTTTGATCAACTCGATAAATACCAAATGAATCTCAACCCGACGAAGTGCACATTTGGAGTACGAGAAGGAATGTTCCTCAGGTACATTATAAACCAAAGAGGCATTGAGTCGAATCCAGAAAAGATCAAAGCTCTTTTAGGGTTGCGATCTCCAATGACGAAGAAAGAGGTGCAGAGTCTTACAGGACGAGTTGCAGCGCTCAACAGATTTGCATCCCGAGAAACTGATAGATGCCTCCCATTCTTCAAAACACTTCGAAAAACTTTCGAGTGGAATGATGAATGTGAAAAATCCTTTCAAGACTTGAAGAAATATTTGGGAGCACCTCCACTGTTGTCCAGGACAGTAATGGGAGAAAAGTTGTACTTATACCTGGCAGTATCAGAGAATGCAGTTAGCTCGGCATTGATCAGATTGGAGAATGGAGTCCAGAAACCAATTTATTACACAAGTATGGCTTTCTGAGGTGCAGAGGTCAGGCACCCAAAGCTGGAAAAATTAGCATTGGCATTAATTGAAGCAAGTAGAAGAATGAGGCCATATTTCCAGGCCCATACCATCGTCGTTTATACCGACATGACATTGCGACAAGCCCTTCATAAGCCAAAAAAATCAGGGAGATTGATGTACTGGGCAATAGAGCTTGGAGAATATGATATTGTGTATGAACCCAGATCATCATTAAAAGGGCAGGCTGTAGCAGACTTTATAGCAGAGTTTACATATCCTGATACCCCCGAGGAACAAAAGTTGCTCATTGATCAACTTGTGGATGCTACAGGATCAACAGACATAAGTCGAGACCAACTCCGGTTGGTAAAAGGGCTTGTGGATGTAGAAAGATCATCAAATTCAAACCCAGACCAACTCCAATTGGTAAAAGGGCTTGAAGAGATGGTCGACGAGGAGCGAAAATTACCAGGGGAGGATGAAAGAAAATAGCAGATATTTCATCGAGGAACTCTGTCAGATAAGAAATTTGAAGACGAATTACCTACATGGAGATTGTATGTAGATGGGTCATCTTGGACAACAAGGTTGTGGAGCAGGGATTTTTTTGAAAACCCCAGACGAGATTGACATGGAATATGCCTTGCGATTCCAATTCAAAGCCTCCAATAATGAGGCTGAGTATGAGGCCATGATAATAGGTCTTAATTTAGCAAAGATTATGGAAGCACAACAAGTGATGGTATTTAGTGATTCTCAATTAATTGTGAATCAGATGATGGGAACATATGCAGTTAAAGGAGAATTAATGGTCAAGTATCATGCAAAGGTGATGGAGTTGTTGGCAGAATTTGAAGCCATTCAGTTGATCAGAATACCAAGAATGGAAAATGCACAAGCAGACGCACTGGCCCGACTAGCATCAGTTACTCGTACCGAGCTGCAAAGAACGATACCAATTGAAATATTAGAAAGTCGAAGCGTAGATGAAGACTTGACGATGAATGTTATTACCCTTGATTTAGGACCATTTTGGATGGATCCCATCAGGGCATATATTGAGGAGGGATAATTGCCGGAGGATAAGCTCTCTGCAAAGAAATTGAAGTTTAAAGCTGCTCGATATGTACTAACTAATGGTGTTTTGTATAGACGAGGAATTATGGTAGGTTTACAGAGATATGTACATCCCTCCGAGGTGAAAGAATTGATTGAAGAGATCCATGAAGGTTCTTGTGGAGCACATGTAGCATGTCGGACACTTTTACAAAGAGTGATGACGCAGGGGTACTACTGGCCAACAATGAGGGCTGATTGTATAGCCTATGCCAAAAGATGTGATAAATGCCAACGTTTTTCTTCCATCCGACGTACTCCACAAGCATTGTTGACACCCATAACTTCCCCTTGGCCATTTTCCATGTGGGGAATAGATTTGGTTGGACCACAACCAACAACCCGAGGAAGATTCAAGTACCTCGTAGTTGCAGTGGATTATTTTACTAAGTGGGTAGAAGCTGAGCCATGTGACACCCCGCCTAATAAAATATCGGGTGATCAGTCCTATACCAAATTAAAATAGGAATCCCAGTTGGATCATCCTTAGCATCACTGTCGAAAACTTTTTAAAACTTACTAACCACCTAGTATTCCAAAAACTGGTGCCAATTTTAACTTTTTATATAAACAAAACAGTACATGCGGAATAAAAATATAAACCATTCACACAACTGAATGAAACTAAACAGAATAGTAATTACACAACTTGCCGAAAAAATCACTGGCCACCAAATAAATAATCCAATGCAAATATTAAACACCTGAATGAATTACTCCTGAAAACTGTACCGAGAAGTCTGGGCAACAAGCCCTAAATAAAACTGAGACTACTACAAGATTCCTACTCTAGGAATGAATGAATGATGCGTCTAATCCAAACTCCTGCTAGCATCCACATGTGCCGCATCTCCGTGTCCCTGGAATAGAATATCAATCCTGGCGTCCCTGTGGCTGGACACCTAAAAGGTTTTGAAAATAGTTTTATAGCAAGGGTTAGAACCCAAAACATTTTGAAAATATTTAGCAAGTGAATTAACTGCAGTAATTTAAAATGCATGAATGCGCTTCATATTTAAGTTAGTGTCGCACTCCCTTGTGGACATTCTCACCCCTCCACTATTGTGCACACCTACCGGTTACCTTAACCCCACCTAGTTGTACTACCCTGTCCAACTAGTCTTGGTATAACCTTCCCTTGCCATACTACTCTAACCCGAGTATAATGATTGTTGAATTATAAGTTATTTCACAATTAACTTAATTAATTCCTCTTAAATATCACCATGTAACCGTCTCACAAGTTATATAAAGTACATACATCACACACTGTATTATTCCCACAAATGATTAACTTAATTAATTTCTCATTAATTAACTCCATATAACTGTAACCCGAGTTATATAAAGTAAATACATCATACCCTGTATTATCACCTACATATAATATTTACTACCATATTATACGTACCTTTACAAACATCCACACTTATATCATACGTGTATCCATCCTTCAGAGTTTACCCTCACCGGATAATTTCCTCTAAAATGCTATCTCACTAGGTGTGCTCACAAAACCTAGTTTCCCCGAGTTGGAATCGCTCACCAACTTGGACCAAAATATAAACGAAGTGGAGGCGGTCATATTCCTTCCCTGAAAGTGAGATAAATCCCTCACCCATATATACCGGACGCTATGACCTGGGGATATACTCGCCCTACTCCACAAGCTAGGGGATTCACCCACATCGCGCAACCTCCCTTGATAGCATTAGAGTATATAAATTTAATAAATATCTAGTCACCGATATTTACTATCACACACAATATATACACATATATATATATACTATCACAACCCGTATATATATATTATGAACCCTGATTTTTTTTTTTTACCGTGTACTCAAACTCCTGCACACTACCTGTAATTTAATGTCACACACAATACATACACGTATATATATATATATATATATATATATATATATATATATATATATATATATATATATATATATATATATATTAATAACTCCGGATTTACCATGTACTCAAAATCCCATACACTGCCTGTAATTTCCTGAGTCTGTGGCCCGACTCAATGTAATTAATTTTCTCACTTAATAACTTATCCTCTTCCCGAGTCTATGGTCCGACTCTAATATAATTAATTCACACCTCAATTAATATAATACTTTCCCCGAGTTTATGGTCCGACTCTCCTTAAATTAATTAACACACATTTTAATTTAATACCTCCCCGAGTCTATCGCCCGGCTCTAATTAAATTAATTAACAAATTAATTAATAAACCCGAATTCCGAGTCTGTGGTCCGACTCTAATATAATTAATTATCACATTAATTAATAAGTACCCTTCACGAGTCTACAATCCGATCCTGATTAAAATAATTATCCCACCCATTAATTTAATCATACCCGAGTCTGCAAACCGACTTTAATTAAATTAATTAACACCTTTATTAATTTAATCCTACCCGAGTCTACAATCCGACTCTAATTAAATTAATTATCGCATTTATTAATTTAATAACTTGGTGTCACTCAACCATTGTCCCCGGACTCACTTACTTGGCCCGTAACTTAATATTTCCCGAGTCTATATCCCGACTCAAAATTATTTAGTTTATCTCCAAACTTAATTCACTACCTTGGGGTCGCATGTCCAATATACCCGGATTCACTCACTTGATCCGTACCTCACTATTTTGGAATAAAATTTCTCAATTTCATCCATTTAATGTGCCACATAAATTCATCCTAATCCCAATTACTTTCTCCCATAATTGCTAGGAATATTTGTTTCACAATTATTTATCACTAATAAATGTATGGAAATTTAATTTATAATTAATTCCCCCTTATACTTCACCCAAGGCCGAACTACCCATAATTTCCCACCATCGATCGATCGATGCCCCCGATCGATCGATCGACCCCTTTGTTACAGCTCTGCCTCCCCCTTGTTTTCCACCATTAACGAACCTCAAGGTTTCTAAACCAGAATTTAAACCTCTAATTACATCATCCCATCGTCTACACATGGTTAATCCACATCCCATTCATCATAGAGACCTTAAGATAATCAACCTCTCTACTTATCTCATAATTTTCGAAATGGGTCTTTCTCCATAAAATTCAATTATCTGTTTTAAATCCCAAATTCCAGATTCGATTTCCACTCTTTTATGTTCTGAAATTTTCGTTCAAATCATATATACATATTCATATATCAATCACCCATCTAAATCTTACTTTGAATCTCATTCAAGTGTTTCAAAAACAAAAACCCCATTTTGTACCCATTTACACCCAAAAACGAATTTTGGTTTACACATCACTATGATATGGATTGATTATCATGCTTTAAGAATTAAAACAGTTAACCACTTGCCTGAAAGTGTTCGTAGTGTCTGATTCCGTTGGCGTAGTCCCTCGATTTGGCTCCAAAATCCCCAAATTGGCTTTTGCTAAGCTTTCCCCCAATTTCCCTCTCAAGCCCTAGGCTTAGATTTGATGGCTGCTGATTTTCTAATCTCCCCATTAGGTTAAAAACCCCTAAATCCCGTTTTTCACCTAATGGGCTTAATTAAAGTGGCCCAACTCACCCCGTGTGGGCCCGACTATACCCAAAAATACCCCGAGACCCAATTATTACCCCGGGTACTCTTTTCTGACTATCTCGACCCATCCGGGCGCAACCGCGTAGTCAGAATTGACATCCGAATTAATTTATAAAAATCCTTATCTCACACCCCATTAAGTCTATACCGACTCCTGGTTGGAATAAGTGCATACCCCGTCATTAATACCAGAAATAACGTAATTAAATTATTACTATTCACTTAGTAAATAAATTTCCCTAAACATTAACCATTTACTCCTCGATTAATATTTAAATATATATATTGTCATAATTAATTCAATTAAAATTACAACACACCAATAATTTAAAATCCCGAATTAATTAAATATTAAATGCATAAAAATACGGGGTGTTACAAGCCACTTATTGATATGACATACGAGAAGGTATACCAGTTCGTTTGGAAGAACATAATCTGCCGATATGGTCTCCCTCCCACCTTCATCACAGACCATGGAACACAATTCGATAACGAGGAGTTTGCCGCCTATTGTCGTCAATCAAACATTTTGAAGACTCATTCAGCACAAGGCCATCCTCAAAGCAATGGACAGACTGAAGTGACGAAAAGAACATTACTAAATGGTTTGAAGAAGAGGCTAAGTGAGGCTAAAGCTAATTGGATTAATGAGCTACAGTCAGTATTGTGGGCTTACCGAACAACTCCCCGAGCAGCAACTAGAGAATCACCATATATGCTGGCATTTGGAAGTGAAGCTATAATACCTGCCGAGTTGGGTCTTCCAACACATAGAGTGCTGAATTTCAATTCCCCAGTCAGCAACTTAATGAGAAGATTGGATTTGGATATGCTCGAGGAGGTTAGAGAAGAGGCAGCCATTAGGAATGCTGCTTACTAAAAATGAACAGCTCTGTTCTACAACAAGAGGGTGAAGAAATGCGACTTAAAAGAAGGAGATTATGTGCTAAAGAAGGTCATTCATAAGCACAATAAATTGGAAGCAAACTGGCATGGACCTTCCCGAGTTGCAGAAGTTGTTCGACCAGGAACTTATCGCATAGCAACTCTAAAAGGAGAGGAATTTAAGAATGCATGGAATGTTGAACATCTACGCAAGTATTATCAGTGATGTAAAATGTAAAGCAGTTCCATCAATATGAATAAAACGATGATGTTTCTCCATATTTTTTCTTTTTATCAAAAGTTTTTCGGGGAATACTAGTGTACAACACTACACTGTTCAACAATAAAAGAAACACTGATAGTTCAAACCCACGACCAAATCCAGTTGGTAAAAGGGCGAGAACAAACTATACTCCTTTGGTTAGGAGGCGTACACTAGCGTGACCAACTCAGGTTGGTGAAAGAGCTAGTGGACATGATAGTTCAAACCCACGACCAACTCCGGTTGGTAAAAGGGAGAGAACAAACTATACTCCTTTGGTTAGGAGGCGTACACTAGCGTGACCAACTCAGGTTGGTAAAAGAGCTAGTGGACATGATAGTTCAAACCCACGACCAACTCCAGTTGGTAAAAGGGTGAGAACAAACTATACTCCTTTGTTTAGGAGGCATACACTAGTGTGACCAACTCAGGTTGGTAAAAGAGCTAGTGGACATGATAGTTCGAACTCAGACCAACTCTGGTTCGTAAAAGGGCGAGAACACCCCATACTTGTTTGGTTAGGAGGCGTACATTAGCTCAGACCAACTCTGGTTGGTAAAAGAGTTAATGGAAACAAGATATGCTCTCAAATGCCAACTTATGTTGGTCGGGATGTAAGATTATCATAGAAAATACAAAAGTTCCTCGTAGAACAAAATATTCCAAACTGAACTAAGTATGGTTAGTCGGGGATAAAAAACCCAATAACTGTAGTTGGTCGACGAGGAAAATTCATCGACCTTGGTTGGTCGAGCACATTTTACGAAAAAGACAAAAAGTTACCAAGTATGGTTAGTCAGGGATAAAATCTCACTAACTATAATTGGTCGACAAGCTTATTTTGACAACCTTGGTTGGTTGGAATAATTTTCAACATTTTTATACTCATTACTTTATTATTAAGTGATCGAGCAACATTTCTGATACTTGTAACTTTTTATGAACCACCCAATATTGTTATGCAAGCATAAATATAAAGAGTTTGACAAATACAAGACAATAACAATACATATTTGCAAATAAAAATGAAAGTCTTTCATTAAAATTCAAAATAAATTACAAGTTACATTGATAAATGGGATATGTATACTAACTGTTACATAAGAATTTCCTATTCTATTGGTTTTGTCCCTTCAGCCTTCGATACAGGTTCCTCGCCAGCAGGCGGATCATTTAAAGTCTGAGGAGAATTAATGAAGTTCAAGTCCTTCAGCATCCTAACGTTCATCACAGAAGGTCGATCTAGGAGATGCTCAGGACGAGATACCTCAAACTGAGAATGCAAACTGTAGTCACCAAGATACTTCGCAAGTAATCTCCAAGGAATGGCACGAGCTGGGATCTATTCCCTGTCCAAATTAAATGGTGGCACAAGCAAGTCGAGCAATCCGGGCTCATAGTAGCCCCATAAATAATGTCCTTGCTCGAGTTTCAACACACATAAGGCATTCAGCCAGCCTTGTTTGTAGCCCTCAATTTTGGCATTCTCGATACGAGCATCTAAATGGAATAGTGCCTCGTTGTATCTAGCCATCCAAAATTCCCTGGGATGTTTATGGAATTGAAATGTTAACCTTTCAAGCTTCTCATGAATACTCTGGATGAAAAGTTCCTTAGTCTTCAACGCTGATTCCTTTGCAGAGATTTGCAGTTCCAATTATCCAACTTTCTTGGACAGTTTAGACAAAGCCCGATCTTTTTCATTCAATTGGTACGCTTGAGTTTCCAATGTTGACTGAGTAATAGCTTCTTCAACATTATGAAGAAGAGTTCTTGATCGACCCCGAGAAGGTGGAGTACTTTGTTCCTCGACAACATCCTGGGCAACTCTTCCTCGCCCACAAGAACCTCTTCCTCGTCCTCGAGTAGAAGTAGAAGTAGAAGTACCAGACCTTCTCAGGTTGTCCAAATCTTGCCTTAATTTGGCATTCTCAACCTCTAGAAATGAAAATCCCTCATCAGTTACTGGGATTACAGCTGTTGAAGAAGATGCTGCAGACTTATACTGTGCCAGCTCTTTCTGCAAATTGTTATTTTCTTGCTCTAGCAACTCGACAATCTGTCTACAAGCTTCAACTTCACCCTTTAGGGTTCTCTCCCTGACATCGTACCCAGCAAGGATCTTTTTGTGGCCTGTCTCGGCAGAAAGCTGTTGATACCTCTTCTCATACCCCTCATGCAAAAGGGCAGTTGATTCCTTGTACTGATTCTGAAGGTATTCTAAGGTACATTGAAGATCTTCGATCATTTCGTAATAAGCCACGTTATTGGCCATAGCTCGATCAAGTAAATCCTTCAGATACTGATAAGCTTCAACTGCCTGCTCTGAAGCACCATGACCAAGGATGTCGGCAAATTCTGATGCACTCAATTCTGTGTGACCAGCCTTATAATATTCATGACATTGCTGCATCAACTTTGTGTCATTAGCAGACAGCAGATCCATCCTAGCCAGAAACTAACAGAGAAAGAAAAGTAATCATAAAAAAGAAGATCAAGATAGAGTGCAAATAGAGAAGAGACAATCATATGGAAGGAAAGAACTCAAATTTTATTAGATCATAAGGCAAAGTTATAAAGATCTGGGTTACACTTGAAAAAGAAGAAAAATAGAAAGATAATACCGAACAACTTCACACCTTTTCCTCGTCTCCCAAGACTTTCTCGAGAGGCTGGGATGAGGAGCTCGGTTGCTCGGTGGGAATAACAAGTTGGTCGGCTGGAGCTGGAACTTGTTCAGGAGGAGCAGGCAAAGACGAAATCTCCTCGGTGGCTGTTTGATTGGGTTGTGGAGCAAGGAATTGATCACCCACTGTCATTGAAGACTCCTCGGATGCAGCTTCGTCTTCATCCTCATCTTCAATTACAGGAGGAGGGCCAGGAAGATGTTGTTGAAATAGCTCAGAGTCCTCGCTCACCTTCAATTCTTGCAAGGCAGCAACCCAAACATCTCGGAAGTATTTCAAACTCCCATACTGCACCTGGGCCATCATCACTGCTACCCCCTATCCCATCCTTTGTCCCAACCAGTTCTAAATGATTTTTTCACAGCCATTTTTCTTTTCATTTTCTCCGAGGAGAGCTTCTCGAACAAAAGATCCTCAGTGGCTTTCAACTTGGCCTCCACCTCCTCCTTTTGGAGATTTACTTCTCGCAGAAGGGTTAGCTATTCCTCAGCCGATTTCAATTTATTTTCAAGCTCCCCAAATCTTGTGAGCTTCTCGGCATATTTTTTATTCTCTCTCTCCAATTCTTTCACCTTATTTTCCAACTGCACCTTCTCTGCCTCAGATGCAGCCAACTTCTTCTCCCACCCACCTTTATCCTCATCATAATGTTGGCGGTACTCCTTCAAAGACTGGGTCAAACCCAAAAATCATCCTCCACTCTAGACGAGGAGCTAGAAGCCTTGAGTGCTTCATCTTTCTTCACTATGGTGTTAAAGCAACTCACCAGCTGGAAAAAGAAGAAAATAATGATAAGTCATTACAGAGATACTTGTATTGACTGAAAGAAAGAAAAATTCAGGATAATAGAAACTTACTGAAGCAATGTGACGAGTAGCTAGGGATGTCATCATATCCCTAGACATGTTTTCCTCGATTCCTTAGACTTCATCAATGGTCCAAGTCTTTACCGAGCTCATTGCAGAACTCGGAGGAATAATGGTTGGAACACTAGCTCCACTAGCTTAGAGATGGGGAATGGTTTCAGAAAAACTAACCGAGGAGGACTTCTTCAGTCTCCTCAATGGCACTTCAACAGTCTCAACCAAAGAAGAAATTTTGGTTGGGGAAATGGTGATCACTTCCACAGGTGCATCCTTCTTGCTCGGAGCCACTGGGGGCTTCTCGGAAGCCTTCTGAGGAGCAACAGAAGGGGCAGCATCCACTTTCTTTATCCCCCTTAGGACATCAGCCTTGTTTCTTTTTCCATCCCCAACAGAGGAAGCCTCCTCGAAGATAGCAGGAACTCTTCTTTTGCCCATCTTCTAACTCAGAGGAATGTGAGAGTCTTGTGAAGAACCCTCAGAAGCTGGCAATGGTTAACTAATGCTGACCACAGGACGAGCAGTAAAGGACGATGTATAGCTCCTATACTGCAACAAGTATGAAGCAGAGCTGACGTGCTCGTCTGTAACCTTTTGATGCAAACTCCAAATATGTTTCAAATGCTTTATATTAACTTCTGATTCTCTGGGAGTTTTTCTCTTGTTGTCAACAGCAAACAAAAACATATTGAAATGTCAATCATGCATTTATTCAAACATAATGAAATCACAATTTCAATAATAAAATAAAATGAAAATAACCTATCCCATTGCCATATGGAGGGCATTTGGGGCCTTCATACACTTCATCTCCAACCAAAGGGGCATGTTGCCAATTTTTTATAACTACCCCATGTTCAAAATAATCCCTGTTAGCATCAGGGAGATTGACTACTAAATCCCTATTAAAAAAAGTAAGGACATTTTTGTCCATTATCAATTTGTATGTCGTACGCCGTTACACCATTGAAGAAACTCAAGATCGCATCTACATCAACAGATCCGAATATCAAAGCGTCTTCAACATCATGGCCTCTGCGAGAATGAAGTTGGTAAAATTTTGTTTTTACGTTCCTTAAAGTTCATATTTAGTATTGGGAAATTTTTATAAAATGTTTTTTATAAAAATAAGAGGCTTTTAAAATGATTTTATTTTTCTGGGAAAACCGGACCAATCCGCCCCATACCGGACCGATCCGCTTGCTGCAGATCCAGTATACCCCGGACCGCAAGCGAACCGATGGAGGCCAAAATAAAAGAACCGATCCGCTTGACCGGACCGATCCGCCTCAGAACCGGACCGATCCGACTGGGATAAGTTCGGCCAGATTCGCTGCAGATTTTTTAGGCTCAAAGTTTTCCTATTTAAAGCCAACTTCGGAGAGTTATTTTCGAGACTTTTCAAGACGATTTTCAGAGTCCTAAATACTCTAAGTCTTCACCTTTTTGATGTGCAAAACATCTTTTTGATTCACACCAAAAATCCCAATTACTTTGTGAATCTTTTGGAACCCTAGAACACAAACTTTGTTGTTGTTCATCTTTGTGGGGAGATCTTTGCAACCGAGGGATGCGTGTCATTGCTGAGGGAGTCTCTACAAAGTTTTTATGGATGCGTGTCATTGAGGAGTGCTGCGGTTCTTCCTTTGTTGATTGGACTGAGGTTCATGTGGGTTTGCTGTGTTTGGATTCATTGCTGCCCTCCTGGAAAGGGATATTTCCAGCCGCCGACTACAGAATCCGATACCTGAGGGTAATTCTTAGTCACTGTATTTTCATTGTAATCCGATTGTAAGCCGTTTTCTTACAAATTATACTGAAAATAAAAGGTTTTGCCCCTTTGGGGGATTTTTCCTGAAATTGTTTGTTTTTATCCTGCATGCTATATTTTATTTGATAAATCATCTAGATGCATGTCTTAGGGTTTTAACTAAAATTTGGGATTAATTAAAATTGGTTTTTTATTTGAGAAGTCGCAATATTTCCGCTGTAGCTGCACTCTCAAAAATCTAGTTTTTAAATAATGAACATTGTCTAGAATAGCCCATCTATAACAGTACATAATCTCAGGAATTCCTATACGAGATTCATGAGTTTGATTTAACCTATGCACCCCATTAGCTATTCTCCATGTATTGGGGGCTATTTTCGCAGGAACAACATCGAAGTGGTGATAGAACTCTAAGCATAAAGGGTTTGGTGGAAAAGAAAATCCACATTCAGTAATAAAGAGGCTAGGGAACCAATGTCCCTCAGCCAAACGAAAGTAATTTGAAGGCTCAGAAAGATCCTCCAAAGTTACCCAAGAAGGAATAGAGAAATCAGAACGGAACTTCTCAAGAGATTCAATAATATAAAACATAATGAATAAAAGAAGAAGGAAGAAGAGCTTACAGGGAAAAAAGGAGATCTGTTGACAACGAACGAAAACAAGAATGAACGCACAAGAGAAAGAAAGGCTATGTAAAACTCGAAAGCAGAAAATTAGAAAAGGTAGAAGACGGTATGATTGCCTAAGAAGCTTAAATACTTTGCCTTGGGAAACGGAGAAAGAAATGATTACAAAAAAGAAACTATTACGCCACCGACGGCTAAAAGGACGAAAAATGCACAAAGATCGAAGCGCTTATAAAAATTCAAAAAGGCGAATTCTGCGAATTTGGAAAGAAATTCCAATACGAAGAAAATGCTCCTAAAACCCAGGAAGGTCATTTAATATTTCCATATACCGAGAAAGAATGTTCCATACTCCTCAAAGTTCGAAATATAAAACATTGGAGGCTTCTGTTGATACCAAAATTAGTATGCTGATATGGACGAATAATAAGAAGACACGTGACAATCTACGTGGCACAATAGCAATGAGGAAGTTCACTCCCCGACCTAGTCACACTCGCTTCGGGCAACAGGTGTACTCCGAGGAACTCCAGCTCTCTGAGGAACTCCTGAACGACGAGCAACTAAGGCGGTCCAAGCTGCATCTCGACCATAGCATTGATTGCCAGATAATCAACAGTTCAACTATTCATTGAATGCTTATCATCTTGACACACATGCTGGAAGAGCATTAAATGAGTTACCTTTTCATATGTATATCATTTTATGTATCACCCTTTCAGATTATGGCCTCATGGCTATAAATACATTGTATTACCCTCATTCAAGGGGATCGGAATTTCTTGGATAAAGCTTGTAATCGAGAATTCCCAAAAACACTCAGCAATAACATAATAGTGGATGTAGGCCATTCTTATAAGGCTGAACCACTTTAAAATCTTTGTCTCATTTTATATATCTGTGATTGAATAATTAGAGAGATTTAATTTTTTACATCAACAACTATTATGAGCAATTTTTGGAAATTAATACGGCAAGATTAAAACTGGTATTAAAATTGATGGCGACATCATGTTGTCCAGGGTCGACAGTTTAATCGGGTCAGAGGACGTTTATGTCGTGTCGTGTGTGGAACCTTGTCATATCACGAGGATCGCATGATAAAAACGGATCAGACGGCGGACTTGACAAGGGGATGTGTGTGTGTGTGGAACCTTGTCATATCGCGAGGGTCGCGTATAAAACGGATCAGACGACGGAGTTGACAAGGGGATGTGTGGTAATATTAATCTATTTTGGTGTAAATCACCCACGGCGGGAGGACCGCCATACCTAATAATAAAGTGAGAACAATTCATCCTGGTTAATTCAGAAACATTAACATCGTGGGTCTTGGGTTAAAGTTAAAATAATATTGGTGTGGTACATTTAAACCTTGGGTGGGCACTTAGAAAATTTAAAATGTTGAGGATTTTAGAATTTCTTGTAATTAAAATATTCTATCGTTATGATCGATATATATGGCACTATTGTCTGGGTTCAAGGACCTTAATTGAAAGGAGTAGCTAGCATTTATGCTCAGGGCTTTGGCTCTGACATATGCGTTGATTAATACTTTCAGGAATTAAATTGGAGTAGCTGCATAGAAATTTTTGGAGATCCTTTGGAAGTGCAACTTGATTTATATTATCGTTTTAGTCATTTATTTTCTCCTATTCAGTCGTATTTATTGTGAGACTTTATTTGGGTTTTGTTGGGCCATTAAATTCCAAAGTTGTTTTAAGAGATTCCAGTTGGACTGGATATATTGTAATAATTAAGACATTTGGAGATTTCATGTGAAGGACTTTATACCGCACTTGGATGAAATCAATTAGAGTTCCTTGATATTTGAGATTTATTTAAAATATTTATTTTGTGGATTAAAATGTATATGTCTCACATCTGTCACATGCTAAGGATGATATTTAATTTCTTAACACCCGGCTTAATTTTGGTGGCGGCCGACGCCAGAATTTCGCAGGGTGTTACAGATGGTATCAGAGCATGGTCTAAGGTCTCATAGATTATGAGTCCGTTTAGCTTCCGCGTTACCGATCTTTGATTCTCTTTGTTGATTTATACTTCCTAAAATAGTGGTCCTAGCATACATGTTAGCGAAGTGTGGAAATAGGAATGTCGATGAGAAGGATGCGTTAACATTTAGATAACTTGGAGTTTGTGGTAATTGATGTTAGAATTTAAAATCTCTATGCGAATATCTTTAGAGGTGATTTGGAAGATGAGATTTATTTTGGGTATTATTAGAGCAAATGGTTGGTTATTATAAGTATCGATTTTTGGGATATGAAGAAATTTGAGGATCTTAAGGTTTAGATGACTTTTGGTGATTTAATTGGGTGATGATTCGCGAAAACGCATGGTACATCATTATTTTCATAGTTATGTATATATATATAGGTTATATACACTATATTTTCGACCGTGAAATTTTGTGTGATTAGGATTGAGCGTATGGCCCACAATTTTCGGCACTTTACGGGTAGGCATATGTGAGCCTTATTTTTATACGTTTGGATTTTCGTCAAATTTCGAGGACGAAATTTCTTGTTAGTGGGGAAGTATGTAACAACCCGGATATTTAAGTGAGTAATTTTAAATAAAATTGGACTTTTGTCAGCACGTGTCGGGCAGGACGTGAACTTGCGTGATTTTGGAGTTAAAAATAATTTGACCATATTTATTGAATGCTAAAAATAGGCCTAAGAGTGCCATGGGGTCAAAAGTCAAAAAATGAATAAACAAAGAAAATATTAATATTTTATTCAAAAAAATAAAAGTGCTCAGAAAATTCTGAAAATCACCATACCGACTCAAAATTTAATTTTGAGCAACTTTTCCTTCTTCAACATTTTCAAAAATATCATTATACCCGATTTAGGCCATTTTTCTGTTCAACCAAACCACTTTTTTTAAAACAAATTTTATTTATTTTTTTATTCCTCAAACTTTACTATAAATAAGAATCTTGGTTTAGGGATTTTAACACACCATTTTTGCAAACCCTTAGCAGCCACCACATCCTTCTATCTTCTTCTTCCAACCCCCAAACCCAAAACACCATTAAAATACTTTTCAAGCGTATTTTTAGGGGTCAAAACAGAATTATTTCAAAGTGGTACAAGAGAGCTTTTCGATCAATTTTCCGAGGAGAACTCGAAACTCTCGTCAATTTCATCATCCGAAAAATTAGGCATGTTTATCCTATTCTTTTTCTTTAGTGTTATATGTCTTGATTATCGCCTCAATTAAAACTCATGGGGTATAAAATGAAATTTAGAACTTAAGAAATGGAAGAAAATAATTATGGGTTGTTTTGTCAAGAATAAATTTAAATATGTCCAATAAATATAATTTTGTTATTGTTTGGATTAATTAGTGTTTTATGGACCAATTTATATGAAGGACCCTTAAAAATATTATGGACTTGTTGAGGACCCTTAAAAATATTACCGACTTGATGAGGACCCTTAAAACTATTATGGACTCGTTGAGGACCCCCTAAATAATATTTTTGACTTGTTGAGGACCCTTGGAAATATTATGGACTTATAGAGAACCCTTTAAAAATTTAAATTGGATGTTTATGTAAATTCCTAAAACCACTAAAATAATTGGTGCTAAGAAATAAATAATAATTATAGGACTTATGATAAATAATAAAATTTGGGAAAATTGTTACAAATACTTGTTTTTAATTTCCCCATAAATGGATAAAAATCCTTTATTGGGAAATTAAGATTGATGGGAATATTATTATTAATTGTTGATTATGTCAATTATGAAATATTAAAATATTGAATATTTCGGGAAAGTGGTATTTTAGATAATTAGTTTTTCACCCCTTGCTATAGTACACTTGTTAGGTATGGAACTAATAAAGTGGGAGTTAGTTGCGATTTATCCTAATTAGGTATGGGACTAATTAAAATAAATCAATGCGGGTTATATAAATTGGGGTGGGGACAAATTCTCTAATTTTACCGTAGATGTGATAATCTAGAATTGATATCTAGTTGAAATAAATTGTTAAATCATCATTTATTAATTGTGTGATGAAATTATGTTTTGGGACTTTTATTTTGGGACTAATGATTATTCTGAGGATTTTCACATCGCTATTAAGGGTGGGAAAAATTTGTTGCGAATAACTATTATGAGAAATTTTGGGAAATTAATACCGCAAGATTAAAACTGGTATTAAAATTGATGGTGGCATCATGTTGTCCAGGGCCGACAGTTTTACCGGGTCCGAGGACGTTTATGTCGTGTCGTATGTGGAACCTTGTCATATCGCGAGGACCGTAGGATAAAAATGGATCAGATGGAGGACTTGACAATGGCATATGTGTGTGTGTGGAACCTTGTCATATCGCGAGGGTCGCGTATAAAACGGATCAGACGACGGAGTTGACAAGGGGATGTGTGGTAATATTAATCTATTTTGGTGTAAATCACCCACGACGGGAGGACCGCCATACCTAATGATAAAGTGAGAACAATTCATCCTGGTTAATTCAGAAACATTAACATCGTGGGGCTTGGGTTAAAGTTAAAATAATATTGGTGTGGTACATTTAAACCTTGGGTGGGTACTTAGAAAATTTAAATTGTTGAGGATTATAGAATTACTTGTAATTAAAATATTCTATTGTTATGATCGATATATATATGGCACTATTGTCTGGGTTCAAGGACCCTAATTGAAAGGAGTAGTTGGTATTTATGCTCAGGGCTTTAGCTCTGACATATGCGTTGACTAATACTTTAAGGACTTAAATTGGAGTTGCTGCATAGAAATTTTTGGAGATCCCTTGGAAGTGAAGCTAGATTTATATATGATCGTTTTAGTCATTTATTTTCTCCTATTCAATCCTATTTATTCTGATACTTTATTTGGATTTTATTGGTCCATTCGGTTCCAAAGTTGTTTTAAGAGATTCCAGTTGGACTGGATTTATTGTAATAATTAAGACATTTGGAGATTTCATGTGACGGACTTTATATCGCACTTGGATGAAATCAGTTAGAGTTCCTTGATATTTGAGATTTATTTAAAATATTTATTTTGTGGATTAAAATGTATATGTCTCACATCTGTCACATGCTAAGGATGATATTTAGTTTATTAACGCTCGGCTTAATTTTGGTGGTGGTCGACGCCAGAATTTAGCGGGGTATTACAAATTCCATGACAAGTTGATTTCTTATTACAGAAATTCTTCGTCCTCAGAAAACTTATGAGTTTGCTTCGTAGCTTATTCCCCCCCCCCCCCCATCAGTCAAAAAGTAAGCAGTTGATGTTTAATGCTTGGCATTACGATTTCCCAATAGCGATGTACGTCTAGGATGGCCTTACATAGTTTAACATACCCTTTATCTCGAATTGTCTGACTAACATGGGCTTAGTCGATGCCATCAGTGTTAATGTAGATGTTATTTTATACTTTCATGGTTGCAAGGCAAATTTTTAGCATCGTAATAAATTAAAGAAGCTACGAAATTAAAAATACTATATATATTCGAAATAAGTCTCGTAAAAAAGTAATAATTATGGTGCTCACTCTAATACCAACTTGTAACATCACGATTTTTAGTGTGACTTAAAGCTATTCTAATAATATAGAGTTCCAATGCATTCATAGGACAAATAATATATTCTTTATTACATTCCAATTAACTAGTTATATTGACTAAGCACTTTATTCATTACAGGCATAACTGACTTTGGATAATGTTCCAAAAAAAAATACATAGTAAGGCGATATCAGCTAATAAGTGGTAACATAAGCAATCATAATGGGTTTGTTAGTCCTTCTACTGAATTTCCATGAGTATATGACGGGTAGAGACACAAGTGATGATGAATTAAAGTTTGTGTCGTGGGTGGGAATGTTGTCTTCCTTACACTCAGGGATCATTTGGAATTTTATAAAGAATAAGTAATAATTGACTAGTAGATAATTCTGATTCCAAAACAATTTTTAAAGAAACAATGCCCGAAGATTAGTAATGTTAGAAGTAAATAAGAAATTGGATTCAATAGCTAATCTAAAAATAATCACAATAATACATGATGATATTTGCTACAATTAGAAATATTAGGTTTAGAATAGTTAATAGTTGTTGATGGTTTGTAAATAAATAACCCATAATTATCCGTTTAGAGTCTTTAGGGCAATAGACATACATACAAAAGATCAATCCAAATAATTGGAAAGAAAGTAACCGTGCTAAGACAAAACTAAAATAGGAATTCTATATGGTAAGGATAAATTAGGCACTCAATACCCTGAGTCCTACTGGCCAAATAATAATGTTTTGGGTATAACGGTATACTATTCCTCGGTTATAATGTATGCCATTAAAGAAAAATTTCAATGAAATTTGATTAAATGGTATCATTGCATAAAAATCAACATGGGCTTTTTAAAATTGAATCAACGTAATGTAATTAGAACTACATAAATGAGTTCATAAATGAGAACAAGATAACTAGGACACTCACATAGTGATATTAATAATTGACGTACTCAAAAGCATTGAGTGAAATAATATTAAATAAGAATCACCTACTTTTTAGGGCCTTTTAGGTTCTGGTTGATTTGATTTAGTGATGGGGTCCGGGAGGGTATGAAATTTGGAAAAGAATTTAAGTAAGGCCGAGTTTTGAAATACTATGGTGCTTTTAAATATAGTTGCGTATAAAAATAACTGTCTAGGGGTAATATGTAAATTAATCTCTTGGTTAATTACACATAATTCCTTAGGGTTTTTGAATTTAGTGGCAATAGACTTTTTTGTTCACACAAGTGTCAAAAATCAGTGGGTGAAGTTTGAGGTAAAAATTCATAAGTTGAAAATTATCAGGGGTTTGTGACACCCCGACTAATAAAATGCCGGGTAGCTACCTCTTTATTCAATTTAATATAAAATGTCAAGTTGGTTCAGTCAATAATATCACTGTCGAAAATATTTTTAAACAATTACTAGCCACCAAATATTTAAAAAGTGAGTCGCCAAATTTTATTAATTTAAATTAACATGCAACTAATTAAATGATGAGTTAACTATACCAAAATCACATCACAATCACAACAGAATAATAATGGAATAATAAAATGAGTCTGGAGTAACGCTCCCCTAAATAATCCAAATACTGAATAAAACCCAATGCAAAGTCTGAATAATTAAATAACTCCAGAACTGTAATGAAACTCAAAGTATGAGAAAGATGTCCCTAAATGGAAAGGGACGACATGCCCTAATAGATGAATGACCCAGAAATAGAATCAAATGTAGAATGTGGAGGCTTCTACTACCGAGATCCTGTAACTTCCACAGCAGCTACAGCACGTAAGTGGAATAGAACTCCTATGCTTGACGTCCCCGTGGATGGGCACCTAAAAGGTTTTACAAGAAAATAGATTTGAAAGTAAGCGGGTCAGAGCCCGGGGTGAAAACAGTTTAAAATATAACAAGTGTTTATTTTCATTATTCAGTGAATATTAAATACATGTTAGTTATGTGCTCTCACATGAGTTTCTCACCCCTCAGCTAATGTGAACGCCTAACGTATATTCTTAACCCATCCTAGTTATGTGGTTAACTAACTAGTCTGTCCCACTTCCTGACCTCACATTATAATATAGGGGTTTAATCATAACATTCTAATATATGGTATGTGTATCTCACCTTTTCATTGACCAGATTAATTTATAACAATTACGATAGGAAATTCTCATTTTAAATCCTACTCAAAATATCTCAATTACTTATATTCACACTTTAACAAAGAGTTTGTTATAATTTCAAGTATATTAATCTCAGCATAAATATACAATTAGGGTACCCCTAGGCTAAGCTACGATGCACACATACTCTGCTATCGAATCTCGATACATCACATACATAAGGACCACGTGTTCCGAATCTCTCAGGAACCATTTCAATAAGAAAAATCACACATATTGGAGGCGAACATAGTTCACATACCCATGGGTTACGCACATACCTACGCTCCCATGGTCAACTGACTTATTAACTCACAAATAAGTCATTCAGAACCCTATGTCCGTAAGGCACCAATCTAAATCCCCCCGTAGGCACACAAAGATTTGATGGCCCTATTTCGAAAGCCGGCCTCTCGTGATAGCAAGTATTGTAAGTATTTCATACACATAATAATCCATATACTAAGTATTCTCACAACTTAGATAACTTGTTATATTATTAAAGTTATATTATGAGCCTTATACCATTAGTTTAATTCATACACAATGATTATTCCCGATGATATATATTATATTTCGTCGATACGTCTCACGTCGTATAATTTCGAGTACTTAAACCTAACCGACGAGGTTACTAATTCCCTAACTTTCCCACACATTAATTCAGTACTCTAAACTCCTTATTTATGTCGCAAAATCCTAACTTATCACTCCTAAGAATTTAAATCATGTTCTCGCATCATAAAATAGGAAATTACTCATCGAAAACTCGTAAATTCAACGCTACATTCCACCCCAATTCTAATATGTTTTGGGTTTCAAATATATCCCTACTGGTCTCCCTCAAGTCCTAATGTACTCACATAATCCCCAACTAAAACGTTCGATGGCCGGAAACACTTACAATCAAAAAGGGGAAAAAGTCTCCATTTCTGGGAGGATAGATCGATCGATCCTGATCGTCGATCGATCGACCTATGAATGTCGATCGATCGATCAAGTAGGTGAGGCTACGAGTTCCTTCGTTTTTTAGTCACAGATTTGTCCCAAAACTTCGTTACACGATGTGAAACTCTAATACAAGTATATGGGGTAATTATACAACCTAATTACATGATTCTTAGCATTCCAAAACTTTTAAATCATCAACAATTAGCCTTTCTTGGATCAAATCTCCATATTAACCTAAAAACCTTATTTTTCTATTTTCTTCAAGAACCATCATATTTATCTTCTTAAATCCATTTTTAATCCATCTAAGGTTATGATTTGATTACTCACTTACTTCCAGAACTAATCTACATGCAAATTCTATCCAAGATTTAGGTTTCTTCTCCAAATTTCATGAGTTTTCATCATTATTCAAGGTTATCATCAAATCCTACACTAACATAGATGAATTATTTGCGAAAACTTAATGAAATCAAATCACTTGCCTTGGAATTGAGGTTCTGATCCGCTGGTGATGTTAAAGGCTAGTTCTCTCCCACTCTCCGATCACAATTCCGACGAAAAGTGGTGGCGGGTGGTGGTTATGGCTTTATAACCCTCCTGTAGCTTCTCCTCTTTCTCACGTTGCCAACTTCTTGCTTTCGGACAAATAATGGCCCTCATTTTGGATGATAAATAAGGCCTAAAATTCGTTGGTCAAAATTCCCTAAAAATTAAAATGACTAAATTACCCTCCCAGGTTGCCGGTTTGGCCTAGAAATGTTCCGGGACCCAAATGAAACCCCTGAATAGTGTTTATGACTATTCCAACCCCTATGGACACGTTAGTGCACTCAAAATGACCATACGGATGATAAAATTATAATTCACTTTTAAATTCAATTAAATTGATTCTTGAGCGACTGACACGCGCGTCCCAACTTAATATCCCGAATTGTCGTATTTATGACTCGCGACAATTTTAATAAATTACATAACTATATATTACTACATTCACCCAATAATATTCAATATTATTATCATAGTCAAATACCAATTCACATCTCGCTAGTATGTAAATCCGGATTAATTTCTAATTAATTCTCATTTAAATTTAATTAATCCCATTAAACAAAATCAACGAAATTACGGGATATTACAGGGTTTATGTGCAAAATATCTTTTGGAATTTAAAAATCAAAGTTGGATGTTTCTTCAAATTACTTTTCTGGTTGATGAAATAGGGTAATGTAATATTCCATATTGACTAGAAAATTTAAAAAAAAAATCTGAATTTTCTGATTTGGCATGCGCCCTCACGCTTTGCGTCAAACCTCCCACGTGTTGTGGTTGACCACACTCGTGCGCGTGTAGACCACTTCATCTTCAACCTTCAGAATTTTGACTTTAGGGTTACAAACTTTGACGTTCGATTAAATACAATACATGATACCATTTCAGAGGATTCAAAAGCCATTCCTTTCATTTTTTCACAGGAATCCAAATATATAAATTTCATGGATTGAGGTGCTCTGTAGCCTCGTCACCATATTCTAAAAAAATTAGAAAATTTTGTGAGGTATGGAAGTTATAAAGTTTTGTTCATGAATGTTTTTAAAGTAAAATGGCTTTTGTTTGAATTATAACAGAAGAATTTAAGTTTTGAAATTTGTAGTGCTGAAGTTGAAAGTTTGGATTTTGAAGCTTATAATTGTTCCATAATATAATTAAACATTGCACCTGAGTTTTTTAAGGTCAAAGGACAAATACTCCCACCTTAAAATTGGTTCAAGGTCACGAATACAAACTTCACCATGGAAGCTCATGCATTAATGGTCTTTTCTAAATTCTGATCCTTATCAGGGTGTTTCTAAGTGAAGTATCACATGTAAAAGCATAACCAAAACCTATATAAGTTCAGAAACTACATAGAAGTGATAAAACTGAGTTTGGTGCATACAATGTAGGAATACCCAAAATTCTCAATTTTTGGAGTTTTATTTTACTAAGGCTAACTAATGGTTTCTGTAAAAAAGATTCGTTGGGCATTTTATAGGGATGGTTGAGGTCATTTTTTTTGTGCAAAAAGAAGTGGATTTTAGGAGGTTATAAGTTGGTTTTCTTAGGAAGATAAGTCTTGGGCATGTGTTTACATGTGTTTACCCATGGGTCCAGGCTTATGTGGCAGCTTAGGTGGAGTTCCAATCAGCTAAGCTACTGGGGAGTTAGCTTGAGGTTTTGTTCTAGGTCTTTGCTAAGTTGATTTGTAGTATATAGTACATCTTTCATTCTTTTTTAAAGTTTAGGGGCTAATATGCGATTTTCTAAATTGGACGGGATATTCTTAGGGCTTGGTTTGTAATTTGAGATAGTTAAAAAGTTATATATGGAATAATTTTGGGTCAATGACACATTTAACTGGTTTAATGCCATATAAAAAGTTTAGGAGTCATTTTGCAATATTTAAAACATTAGGACTTTTCATAATTTACTGTTTTCTAAGCTTTATTTAAGTAATAATTAATGTTTTCAATTCTAAGGGTTTATACATGTGTATGTGATATACACACACACACACACACACACACACACACACAAACACATGTCGAGGGTTAAGACAGGTTAATTATTGTAGATCTTACATACTCAAAGTGTGTTAATTCTTGGAATAGTATTTTATCCATAGAAATTTATCTAACCTTAGGAATGCGCTGAAACTGAACATGTTCTTTTCGTAGACAAGTTAAAGCCGTGGTTCAAAAATTATCCCGATCAGAGATCGCTAAGATCGACTGCTACGCTAATCTTTCCATCAGTGACAAATTGGAGGTACAAGAACAAATTTCAAATTCATAGTTATGGATTGAGGTCTGTGATTAGATTACTGTTTTATGTTCGGCATGACAATTATATGTGAACGCTTAAATTTCAATATGTGATTATCATGATGATTCAAGATCATATTTTTAAAGAATCATAACATGATAAATAATTAATCGATTAATGTTTAAATGAATTAAATTGTGTTTTACAGTTTTTATTCTTTAATTAAAGTATTTTTAACACGTTATTATTGTTGTTTGTTAGGGTATAGAAATGAACAAGAAAAATACTATTGGGTGAACAAATGTCACACATCTCTATTCACAATATCTTTTGAGATCACAATATGATATGTTTTCTTGTTCGTAACTCACTTTCTAGTTTCTTCTTTATTTTTATGATCAGAGTCGTGTCATGTCAGTTAGGTTCGTAGCAGCGGACATCACTTGTAAAATGCCTTGATTTTATATAAAATTTAGGTTTTTGGCAAAAAAAAAAAAATCCTATATATCCACCCCATTTTCAATAATTCCCTAGGTGATTTATTCATGACCAAAGACTCTCAATCAGATCCACCCAATGCCATTCACATGCTAAATGAGACATCAGTACCTTTTGAGTCCCCACATTTGATACCTTCCGATCTCACGCATACAATGCATTCTAAGGCCATCTTCAATGGGAGATGCACAAACAATGTAAATTTAGATTTTTTGGGTTGGTTGTGGAGTGTGGTTGTCACAGTGGGGAAAGTGTAAAATCAATCTGGGCGTGTGACTTTTATCCGCCCAAGAGCTGGGCGTGTGACACTTGTCCTCAAACCGTTCGCGTAATTAATTTTTTTTTATCCCTGGGTAAATTCTGGGCGGATGAAAGGTTACCGTGCGAGGGGTGTAAATATTCTGGGCGGATGTCTTTTAGCCGCCCACATTCTGGGCGGATGTCTTTTACCCGCCCAGATGTGGGTCCCCCCTCCTACACAATGTCCTCCGACCGCGTAAGTTTACACACCCGTTACACTTTCTCTCTCCTAAATGTGCACAATCCGGAACCCAGTGTGAGAGAATACAATGCAAATGTAAACATTTTCATCTCCCATTGGAGATGGCCTAAGCTCACACATAAGTCATCATTTGACGACCCTACCTCATGCCTCTAATGGTGTCTACTACTACCTCAGTAAACAGTCTGAGTCCTCATCAGATTATCTATCGAGTGGGACCTAGCATTCATAGTCATATTATTCAGGTAAGACAAAGACTAGGTCACCGTCGTAATTGCAATTATTTCTTTACTATTTTGTCTCATCATGATCCTCAATATCATTGAGAAGAAAGACCTAACCCTCTTTCTTAGAAATAAATGGAACATAAAATCAATTCTCTTTACAAAGGACATACATATGGACATGACTGATTTCCCATCTACGAAGGCTGTTATTCGGTAAAAATGTGTCCACAAAATCAATAATCATTATGATGTTGTGTACAACGCCTCATAGTTGTCTTGTTGCCAACGGATTTACACAAAAAAGATGACATCGACTATGACTACACTTTACCCATGTTTCTCGTTTGATTTATGTTCACAGCCTACTACCTTATTTCCACGTATTAAAGTGAGAAATCTTTCAAGTGCATGTTAAAAATATACTGGTATCGCATCAAGGAAGTTTAAATTAATACACCTCCATCCTCCTCCTCCCCAAGTCTGCAAACTTTGTTGTTCTATCAGCAGTCTTAATCAACTTCCCAGGGCATGGTTTGGAAAAATCTCTACCAGTTACACTTTGAGTTTTACTTGAAGGGCCTATAATTTATTTAATTGGAAGACTGACTCGGACTCGCTTTTATCCTGATTGGTGCCAATGATATGATCATTTCTATGGATGTTCATGCTGGCTTAACCTTTTTTTTTAGCATAGCATGAGGTGTTTGGATCAGCTTACGCTCACCTCGACTAATTTCCATTCACAGTTTGTGATTTTCGCTGGTTTTGACCGTATTAAAAATCGAACTGAAAACGAAACTCAATCCACTCCGAGAACTGTACCAATAACAACCATATAACATTGAGTCGAGTCTTCTTGATTATCTATTCTTAAGATATATCACATCATATTCGTCTTTTGAGAATTTTCTTGAACGTCTCAACTACTTGTTGGTTCTTGTGATTCTTTGTGAGTCATGTGACTATTATCTCTCACATAAACGCTTTTAACACCCTTTCTAGAGTTCTGACTTGTTCTAAGACTTATTTAAAATGTCAATTTCACCGCCATTCGTGGTATCCAACATAACGATGTCTACGTCGATTGACAGAGTTGGTTGGAAGCATTGGGGAGCCTATGAGGTTCACTTTGTGAGGTAACTTATGGGTGCACTACTGTATTCCCATTTTTATGTTGTCCTCTAAATTATTCGTTACATCAAAGGCGCAATGATCCACCATCTTCATTTTTCTTTTAATTCAAAATACTTCGATGTTGATTAGGTAGGTTATTCTAGAGATATATACTTTACCCTTGACTATCTTATTATTTGACGTAATAGGAACAATATATCACTTCCAGGTTCAGTATGGAAAAATAAAATCTGTGCTTGTCGACACAACTCGTGAGCTTAATGCCCTAATTTGCCCCTATGGGTGCCGAACACGCACTACAACACAAATCGCAAATTAAGAAAGTCAAAACCATGCATTGAACAAGTTGGAATAAACTCCATAAAAGAGGTAACTTTGGGGTTGATTTTTCGTGGGACCCACAAGTCACTTTTGACGGGTCAATGTACCTACGCGATCCTTGTCGAGAGGACAATAGCGGGGTATATTCATATGATCAAAATGATTAAGGAATGAATGAGAAATTTGGACCCAAAGTAGCCAATTAGAAGAAATTTTGTCCCACATAAGAAAAGTGTAGAAAAGTTTTGAAGTTAATATACCCCAAAGTTGGGACTAAGAATTGGATGCCTTTGGGATATCCCAACTATTTAAAGGAGAGATGACCACGCGCGCCGCCGTCCAACCCGTCCCGTGGGTCGTTCTTGAATAAATATTAACTTTTTGAACGAAATTTAATTCGGATTTGGGGCTTAAAATTTGGGCCTGGTTTGATTTTTTCAACCCCAATAAATTTTAATCAATTAATTATGACGCTAATTAAAACGTGGTTGTTTTAATTAATTAATTAATTAAAAAAGGGATTAAATCACAACCATTGGAAAAGTTGTGACTGTTCGTGATTAAATCCAAACCTTCGAAAGGTTATGACTATTCTGAAGAGCCATCTCTTCGTGCCTATAAATAAACAACCCCTCCCCTTGCACCAGTTGTTTTACCTAAAAAAATTCTTCTTCTGCAACTTCATCCTTCCTCCCTAAAGCCAAAGAGTTTATCACCATTATTAGTTCGTGGAACCACCACATTGCAGTGCTTCATGTGGTGGTTGAAGACAGATTTATCCTGTGAGACAAATACTTAGAGTTGAAGCCGTAAGCACCATAAGCGGGGGTGAATTTTTTCTTAAAAAGAGATTGTTCAACATTCGACTCAGTCTTAAATTCATTATGTTATTCTAACAATCACGAACTGTAAGTGCCCTTCCTTCTGTTTTGTTCTTCAGGATTAGATTGTTCTGTAATTCATTGTATTTTACAGTTTGTAAAATTATTTTCAACAACACTCCTTAGTTTATAAAATTCTTTTCAACACTGTTTATTTTATGATAAATAGCATAACACAAGTCAACTCCCGCACTGAGAAACTATCTCACACGGGGGAAAACTTGAAATATTTATAAAATCTTCTATTGCTATTATATGAGTTATTGCCAGTCTATGACCTATTAAAAGCATCATAGTCTTAAGAAAAAGAGGATGGTGACCAACTACTTTATACTAGTTAGCTGTTGGCACTGATTTATCTCCCCAACGATGTGGGTTGACAAATAGTTTATGTTTCCTTTTAAATAATTTGAGATGGTCTTGAGATGGGAATAACATCTTTAACCACCTCACATAATTTCACCTCATTACTTATATATATATATATATATATATATATATATAAGGGAGCATAGTTTTTGAATTTCCAAAATGTAAAACCATAATAATGGTCATGATTCTTCCTGAAAAATGAAGGGTTGAGATTAACTCTCCCAATTTTAATAGCCCGCCCATTTTTTATTATCCCTCCCAAGACTGCCTCGTTAAAATCATTGTCCTTTGTTCGTCTTTCTCATCATTCTCAAACTCTCTACAATCTCTCTTTTTTTTTGCACAAGACTCCTATTTCCAATACACCACAATTGTCCCTTTTTCACGAACTTGGTCTACTCATCCTTCAGTGTCATTTCCTATTCTCTCACAAACCCACCTCTACTTTTTATCTCCCACGAACTGGTGAATCTTCTCATTTTCCAAACTTTTACAGGTTTCGAACCGACATGTTCAAGGTTACCTCCAACAATAAACTGGTATGTTCTCATTTATCCCCTTTCCCCACGATTTAAACCCATACTATTTGGTGTATTTAACTTTGACACTAAAAGAGAGGGGGTCATGCTGATTTTTTCATCATATGATCTATTAATTTATTCTATTGGGTATATGGGTTTTAAGGTTTTTGGCCTTGGTTATAAAATTTACGGGTTTTAGGGTTTCTAACATTTTCCCCAAATTTTAGGGGTTTTGATACATTTTTTTGACACAAATTCTAGGATTTTCTTTATTTCTAGATTTGAGGCATTTTTGTTTTATTAATGTACACAGGGTGAATACTTGTCTGGTGAATACTTGAGGATTAGTTCACTATTAATCCACACATGGTGAAGTTAAGGATTTGTACTTAGATTTTAGGACTTTTTTAGTGGTGAATACTTCTTCTCAGCTAAGTAAGGTTCAACACAATTAATGTACACATGGATTTTTCTCTGTAATTAATTTTACTGTTAACTTTGTAGACATATACTGACATTAGGTTTTATGAGCTTCCATTAAATACAGTTCTGATTCATTTTGCATATGTTTAAAACTTTTGTATTTAAATTTTAATTACTAATATCGAATGTTGGATATCTACACACTTCTTATTCAACCAACAATTCATGTTAACCATACACGAACAGATCTTGATTGTTTTTTCACACTCCTGAATATAAAATTGGTACTTTGGCGCATTATTTAAATGGGTTCGTTGTACACAACAGCTGCTGAGGTTTCTACTGGTATTTTATGACATAAAATTAAGATAGTGCCATCAGTATATGTGATTATTGAGTTAGATCTAATTCATTATACTTAAAGGTGGTTTTAGTTTAACTGCCTCAAAATGTTTTCTCTAACTATTATAATGCAGGTGAACAAATTTTTGAAGTATTTGGATATTTTTTAATGCATTTAAAGTTGAAACATTTATTGAACCTGACAATTTTTTGGACCCGGTTCAATGCAAAATGTGTTAGTAGACATGATCATCCAGTAGGACAATGGTTCTGTAGCTACCACTATTTAATAATGTATATTTTGTAATGATTCCATATTCTGAGGTGTTTTGTGTTTATTTCAGTTTTGGAAGTGTTATGGTGGTGTTTATATTTTTGTATGGCTTCAAGATATCTTAGGTTTTATTTATTAAATTTGTTTTCTATTTACTTGATATAGTTCATTAGAGTTAATTGAAGTGAAAGAGCGGGGGTTTAGAGTTCAATATCCGAAGTGAAAGAGCAGGGGTTTTTCAGAATGCCAAGTGACATTTTTTTTCTCTTTTTGAGTAAGTTAATGAGGGCCTGCTTACCGATTTAGGGGCTTTTGTATGCATACCGAATTGACCTCTCTTGGAAACCCAATACAATATAACTCAAGGTACTACAAAACTAATGATTTGGTTTTTGAATTGAATGAGTTTATTTATTTATTTAGTAAATATCTTTTTCTGTATACAGGGGACTCTATTTTTCTACAATAATGTTCAATTTTTTGTAGTTTTATCTTCACTTGGTGTTGTTTTATCTTCACATGGTTTATTCAAAATTGGTCATGACAGATAACTAAATGAGATCCGTAATGCATAGTATAAAATTGGACAAGAATGAAAAACACTTTCTATCACCTAAATATACCCAACTAATACTATTACACCTCTTAGTCAAAATGGTTGGAAAGTTCAAGATTTTCCTAGCAGGGAGTTTAATTGATAATGTATGCTAAAATTTATGACATAGTTTTTATGTATGGTCTATTACTTTTCTCATATAATATAACGTTGATGTGACCTCAGCTATAACTTATGACAACCGAACTAGTAGATTGTTTAATTTAGCCAAGTTTTGTTTCTTTTCTCATCCTAATTTTTTTTTCTCACATTGTATTTTTTTGTTAATTGAGTTATTTTAGATTGTTTAATTGTACATTCTTTGAGTGAGTTTTTTAATTTTATATTTAGGCTTTTCATATTAAGCTAATGACACAGGTTGTTTGGCTATTGAAAAAATTGGACCTTTTTAACTGTGAAGGTGTATGTGCATGAGTACATCTATGTACAGACCCAAACTCATGTTTTATTTAAGGGAAGAGAGGTGTAAAACTAGTAGTCACCCTTGGGAATTCACTAAACTTAGCTGCACCATCATTTTATGCTACCAAATTGTTCAAGGAATTGATTGGTAGCCAATTATCGAGAGAGCCTACTACGAAGACAAAAAATAAGACCTGAAGGGTGTCTAATTTTCCTTTAAATGTTTTTTAGTGGTGTAATTTTCATCTCCTAAAAATGAAATGGAAATGAGTTTGTGGAGATGTTTTGTACTAATGTTTTGTGTGGAGAAGTTAAGCACAAAATTAATGTTGTACTAAATAAGCTAATGTTAGAATTTCATTTTTAAATTAAACAATATAGTTCCTCCTAAAATACTATTTGTAGTACTAACCTAATGTTGTTTGGTAATCAAATTTCTAAGATTCATGTTCTTATGGTAATGAAATTTCTAACACTTGGATTCCTTTGTGGATTCACCATCTTGAACCTTCATCTTCCATTTTGAAGACTAAGGCTCTCCACATTTTTGAAAATCAAGTGAACCTTTTGTATTACATTCCTTCAGCTTGATTTCAGAAGGGTTATTGTAAAAAGACTGATGTGAGACACCCTTTAAAGGATTACTTGGAACATTTTTGAGATCTTGAAACTTAGCTTCACTCGGAGATGCAAGCAAGTAGGATTACAGTGAAGGGCTTCGCATTTTTTCACAAGAAGGAGACCCGTGAACGACAATCCATTTTTCAAGAATGTTGATGAGGTATTATTTTTGGATGTTGAATCCCTTCTACTTATGTCAAGGATCTGTTTATGGTTATAATGCCATTTCTCTAAACTGTGCGAGTCTAGGACTCCAATATTCAAACTTTTATCCTGATGATTTACTCCCCTCCAGATAAGCTGGCAATTTTGACATGTGCTTCACAAGATCTTCTTTCTTAATGTTAGTATCCACTAACTTGATTATTATTATTTTGTTTGAGCTAATTTTAGTTGCTTTATGATTAAAGCATTTGTTTTTACCTAAAAAGACATAATGTATAAGCTATATCTTTGTTTGGTCAAAAACTCAAAAAAATTTCATGTCTTAATCGAGAGTATCAATCAAACCATCTAAACTGTGTATTATAGAAATGTAAACTCTGTTTCATGTGTGGTTGATTCCAATATTTTCTTTATTTATTTTATTTTTGGTCCATGGTTGATAAGAATTGGGTATATAATGCGCCTTAATATTTTGATTCTTGAATAATATAAAATGGCCTTTTCATGATCTGTTTTTAGAAACAAAAATATGATGACTGCTGACACAAAAATTCTCCATCTACGAGGACCAATCATAAAAGGACACATGCCATCCTACGTGATAATATTTATACTTATTCGGGACCCGAGGAGAGTTGGTCGGCACCCGAGGAGAGTTAGTCGGCATACCAACCAACATATAGCATACCAAGCTACTTAGCATGCAGAGCAACCAACCAGGAAGATCAAAGGATAACTATGCATTTAATGTGCATTAATGAAGATAACAACGCATTTAAGGAGCCTTAATGTACATTTCTACTATATCAAAAGATGACAACACATAGACTTTTCATATTGACTCCCATCACTATAAATACATGTATTCCCTTAGCCAAAGAGAGAGACAACTAAGAAACTCCATACACAAGATACACACTATTTTTCTCTCTCTCTAGACCATATTGTGCTATTGTAAACCCCTGGGAATAAAATAACAGTGGACGTAGGCTTTATTCATAGTCGAACCACTTTAAAAACCTTTTGTCTCTTATATGTTTGATGTGAATGTTTAACTTCATCTTCAATCTCATCCTCATCATTTATCTGCTGTTGACGCCACTACAATGGTTAAGGCCATTTTCTGTCTTTAACAGATTGGCGTCGTCTGTGGGAAACGTGTTACAAGCATTGTTCTCCATCAAAAGCTATATTTTTTATTTTCTCTATGTATAATCAATTATATATTATACCTACATCTTTTGATTTAATAATGATTTTTATGTTTATATACATAAATTAATTGTCCAATTTTTATCAGCAAAATGTTGCATATTATGATTTTTAAATCATAACTGTTAGATTCATTCTTATTTAGAAATCTGAAAAGTAGTGGATTTCATAAATCATAACTTTTTGTTTGATTCTCAAGTTTCAATTTTATATCATGGAATAAATATTTTAAATGATTACATATACCAATATATACGACGGTGGTAAGATTGGATAATTTTCATTGACAATTTTCATTATAAATTTTGTAAGATCTTTGATGTCTAGTCAAATTCCCATCATATTTTTATTCAGAGAATGGGAAAAGTTAAAATCAAGAACAATTTTATCTCTTCGGGAAATTGCAATTTTGACCTAGATCTACTTGAAAAGTTCTCATCAAATTGATTCATTTAATATATATATATATATATATATCTGTGTGTGTGTGTGTGTGTGTGTGTTTCTATTCAGTGTTATAGACAATTTTCACCATGAATGTTAGACGTCTATGACTCTTCTTGAAAATGTTCTGAGCAAACACGTTTATATAATGAGTTACATCAGAGAAGGAGATTTCACATATGTTGATTACCATATTTCACATCTTCTACAAGGGAGTAAAAATTCAAAACCATTCTTTTTCCTGTTGGATATTAATCATATTTTTTTATAAATCTGATGATTTCTATTTGTTGGTTATCTTTTAGATCTGATGATTTCTATTTATTGGTTATTTCTTAGATCTAAGAATTTTGATTTGTTACGATTTATTAGTTCTGATGAAGGTTGATTTATTGGTTTACTGTTTGATTTATTGATTTAATGTATATATTTGATGACTGGCCGTCAGAATAGACTCCGGCGATCTAACTGATTCTACAACAACGAAAATAATGAAACCGCCTCAATTTAAGGCACAGGGTACAAATCTGAGATGAAAATTTCTTCAAAATTCGTGATTCAGCAACATTAGTGTGTATCTATCATTAGATCTGGATTATTTGATTTTTATCTGTCATATCAAATCGATTAAGTACAAAAAGAATCGTTAATTCAAACCGAACATGAAAATTGATATAAAAATCCCAAATAGTCGAGTTGTGTCGTTCAGCAGATCATCCGTCAAAATCTCTCTCAGTGATTTCACAACCACCTTGGCCTAAATCATATAAAATTTGGAACCAATTTAGTTCAAAATCCATCCCTCACCGACTAAAACCGACAGAAGATTCGGAGAACAAGATTTCGTTGAAAGGGTAATTCAGTAACGTTATCTCTGTACCTTCAGCCGACCAATGATTTTTTGGCCGACCAGCGGCTCATAGCCGACCAACTGGATCTCATCTGGTTATCAGTACTAAGAAATTTCAATCATCAACGAAGAAAAACATTAGCTGGCCACATATCTCAACCCAAGAACTGGGCCAACCAACATTTGACACCCATTTCCATTTCATGAAAATACCTCAGCCATTGGCATCATCGGACCACTATTTCTTGGTCGGTAACATGTATTATATAGCTTGAAGGTTCTCGACCTCTTATTTGTTGATCGACAACCATCTATTTCAACTCCGAGGAATCTATTCTTGGTCGGCTACTGTCGGCAACAATTATTCTTGGTCGGAGGCACATCCAGTCTTGATCGGCGACCACTGAATGAAAAATATTGGTCTGCAACTCTTATATGTTAGTCGGTGAGCCACCATAATTCTCTTCAATTATGATTTTCACAAATCTGGAGCTACCCGACCACATATAACTGATCAGCGAATGTATAAAGCCAAAACAACTGGTTCCCGAGCTCCTATTTCTTGGTTGGAGACATGGTTGTACCAGAATTAGGATTGGAACAGCATGGGAGACTCTCTGAATACAGATCAACAACACTATTTCTTGGTTGGAATCATTATTTGTTGGTCGGCGGAAGATCTTAGGGAAAATATCTGTGAAAGAACCACTTGTGTGCATAATATTTCTCCTACACTTTTCTCCTTGTATCACCTTTAATTTCCTCAACGACCAGCAGATAATCATTGACAACTAAAAGTCCAAAGTTGGTCGAGAATAAGTTTTATACAAAACAAAGGCTTCTTGATCATATGTACCAAGTCGACGACATCTCACCCTTGGTCGGAGGTAGTAGAAAGCTAATACCAGAATTGAAAATTGACGATTCCTTTCGTTCTCTCATTTTGACTTTGACAAAATCACTACTTTGCTGCCAAAGGACAAGACTATCCCCTTATCCTTATCCTTTATTAATTCAAAACATGAAACTCCTAAATGAAAATTTGTATGGAGAAAAATTAAAATGCATACTTGATTATTTTCTCATTTATTAAATCACAAAAACTTCATGTGAAAAATATTTTGAAACCAAACACAGATAAATTTCTTAAGTCCTTCACTTCGTTGAAAAAAAAAAAATTCGATATTTTTACCGTGAGTATAAATTTAAAACCAACTTGTTTTTAATATTTGTTGGGATTGTAAATGATTCTACAAAAACTCTAGATTAAATAATTATGCCTTACATATGGCACGTACTTGATAAAAATTTGCTCATATGATACACATTTGGCACAAAACATATTAGTTCATATTTTGAAAATTTTATTGCTTTTTTCTGATACACATCATATATTGATTGGATCACTAAATTATTGTCATGACTAACTATCTGATCTAGTCTTAATAGGTGCTCGAACTACTTATTGAAATTCCATAGGGACGAGATTCAATCCCGACGAAAGCTCAGCCACAATCTTAAACCTCTGGAAACTATTATTGCTCGACATCAGACAATTTTGGCTCGACATATCAGCCAACATATATTATTTCATTTTTTGAAAATAATATTTTTATTTCTCAAGCATATACATATCATACATTGATTGGATGAGTAAATTATTCTCATGACTAATCAATTCATCCTACACATATGGTAGAGTAATTTATTAATTTTTACAGGTACAAAATTCAACGCCGATGAATGCTCGAAAACAATCTTAAACTTCCAAAAACTATTATCATTGCTCAGCATTATGAAATTTCATCTCACCAAGGAACTATATATTTTTATTATTGCTTGGAGATATCGGCTCAAGAAGAAATTATTCTATATATCCCTTGGGATTCATGTTCTATATTCATCTCATCATGGAGCTCGGCGAAATACTTATTATCATATTCATCTCTGAGGAAAATCTACAACAGTTATTATATTTCACCCCCAACGGATAGTTGGTCGGGGTAATTCTTATTTATATTAAGGCCAACAAAGTTCTCGACCATATTCTTATATTGTGGAAAAGTTTATTCTTATTTGGCATTATGCATTTTTGCCTCGACAGATCAACAAGATACTTTATTATTACTCTGAATCCTTCTTTATCTTAGCATGGAAATATTTAAAATCATATATTCAGCTTCAAGGAGGTCTCAAGCATTTATATTATCTTATTCCCATCAATCTGTTGAGGAGGTCTCCAACATTTATTATATCTTATTCCCAACAACCTGTTGGTCAGCTCCGAGGAAGTCTCTAGCATTTATTATCAATTACCACCAACTCCGATTGGTGGGGAACTCAATTACCACCAACTCCGATTGGTCGGGAAATCAATTACCAACAACTTCGGTTGGTTGGGAACTCAATTACCACCAACTCCGGTTAGTCAGGAACTCAATTACCACCTACTCCGGTTGGTCGGGAAATCAATTACCACCAACTCCGATTGGTCGGGAATCTATTACCACCAACTACGGTTGGTCGGTCATCTATCACCACCAATTCCGATTGGTCGGTCAATCAGCATATAAAAACTCCGGTTGGTTAGACAACACACAGTAGGTGGAGAAAATTTTATTGTCAATGAAAAATAAGAAAATTTGTCAAATAACATACTTCAAGGCCAAGAAAGCATTCAAAATTCATATTCCACACTTGGGGGCTTCTATTACAAATTCAATTGTTCATTCGGTGGCACATTCTCATAACATCATGTAGTCAAGCATCGGATTCAACCCTGACTAATTGTCATTCAGAATATGTTTTTCTTGCACAAGAGATAACTTTTCTTATGAAGTTCAGGAGGCATATTGAAGATCAGGAGGCATATTCAGGAGTTATTATGCACATGCTATTGAAGTTCAGGAGTCAAATTCAGCATCTACAGCACTGAGATCTTTACTACTACTGTCCCGATCAATATTGAAGAAGAAGTTGTATGAAAATGTTTCGAAGTCCACCACTAGCTTGGTACTAATTAAATTGAAAAGTTGGGTTCAAAAGCTAGTATGTTACTCGACAAAGTATTCAGATGATCATAAATTAGAAGAATCAAGCACGTGAAGTTAGCACTCAGTTTCTCGGCACAGGACGCAATTGGTCGGTTAGCCAACCAACCAACATACTTGAAGATTATGACAAGCTGCAAGCTGCATACTATGGCATAGCTGCATCCAAATTCCTAGGGGTGATATATAGCACACGTTCGCTTGAAGAATAGAGTTCCTAAAAAGAAAGATTAGCAACCATCGATCAGCCTACATCATATGTCGTCCAGGAGATAATGCACTTTATGTTGAACAAATCAAGAAAGTAGATCAAGAATTTCATGAGCACCGAGCAACACTGCAGAATAAATACTCCATCCTTTTAGTGAACCATCAAGCATGGAACATTGGGGGCTTCTGTTGACACAAAAATTCTCCATCTACGAGTACCAATCAGAAAAGGACACATGTCGTCTTACACGGAAATATTTATACTTATTCGGCACCCGAGGAGAGTTGATCGACACCCGAGGAGAGTTAGTCGGCAACTGAGGTGAGTTAGTCGGCACCCGAGGAGAGTTGGTCGGCATACCAACCAACACATAGCATACCAAGCTAATTAGCGTGCAGAGAAACCAACCAGGAAAAATAAAGGATAACTACGCATTTAATGTGCATTAATGAAGATAACAACGCATTTAAGGAGCCTTAACGTACATTTCTACTGTATGAAAAGATGACAACACATAGCCTTTCATATTGACTCCCATCACTATAAATACATATATTCCTTTAGCCAAAGAGAGGGACAACTAAGAAACTCCATACACAAGATACACACTATTTCTCTCTCTCTCTCTCTACACCATATTGTGCTATTGTAAACCCCTAGGAATAAAATAACAGTGGACGTAGGCTTTATTCATAGCCGAACCACTTTAAAAACCTTTTGTCTCTTATATGTTTGATGTGAATGTTTATCTTCATCTTCAATCTCATCATCATCATTTATTTGCTATTGATGCCACTAAAATGGCAGAGGCCATTTTCTGTCTTCAATAATGACCATTCGTAGGCATGGAGTGTGGGGTATATAGGTGCAAGGACATTAAGGTAAAAATAAAAGTAGTGTTTTTGCATAAGCATAATCTTATATATCTTTGTTAAGATTTTATCAATATTTATTGCTATTAAAATCGTACAATGTCTGCTAAACTTTTATCACTATTTGAGGTTGAAATGCAACTTACATGGAGATTTATGGTTTACATGGAGCTTTGAAATAGATGTTTGAAAGTCCAGAAAAAATGTTGGGTGTAACTTGCAGTTCCAAAGTTTGAAGAAAGACTCGAGTGGACATTTCATTTTGTTAGCTTTTTATTTTAGATTAATTGTAAACCAGTATATTTCCCCTTTTCACTGACTATGTTGTAAAAATAGATCTTTTTACTTTTTTTGTAACAGTTGTATGATGATATGATTGCTTCCAATATTTTAGGATCCTTTCTCTTAATAATAGTGGAGCTGTGAGATATCGATATCATTTTGGTATCTTTCTAAATAGTTTTTAAAGAAGATATAGTTTGTTCTTCAATTGTGAATTTGAATCGGTGTATTGTGTGTTTTTTGATAATGTTCAATATGATTTAGATGTAGGTAGTACTTGACATGTTTGACACAGATAGATGAGTCATGACTGTATCTCTTAATATTTATTGTGCACTAATTTACTTGGATTATATTTGTTGCTGAAGGAAAACATATATAATCTAATTTTACATGTTTCACATATTTTTTGGTTTTCAAATGAAATATTGATGCAACATTGTACAACATTTAAAATATGTTTGTATTGATACTATTTCAATTTTTATATATTAATGTCTTATTTTTCTAAATATTCAGGATAGTCCCATAAATGGAGAAAATTTCACCCAAATTTGTTAAATCATCTATACATTTCTTTGTTTTAAAATAAATTATGTGATTACAAGTCTTAATGATGCAGTCTTTTGGATTTGTATTCGGTAGAAAATTACTTTGACACGTGGTGTGCTTATACCATGCATGTCGCAAGAATGTTATAATTTTTGCAAAGTTTGAACCCTGCCTTTAGGCACGAGGAACACATATACATGAATGTTGATGAGTGGAAAATTTATTTATTGACAACTTCATCACACCAATGTCAATCATTATTTAGTTTTTCCAATATATATAGTAACAATTGTATGAAAATAATGTCTGCCATCTGATGTAAACAGTTAATAATATATGTTAACAATTATATTAAGTACCACATAATTAGATGTATGGTGTAAAAGAGTTAAGTTACTTCTAACACTTATGCACTTATATATATTAGGGAACGATATATAGATGTTTTGTTGGGGGACGATATTTTTGTCGTTTTGCGATTACATTATTTCGAAATATTCTTCGTTTCACGATTATGTACTTTGGAATTTTTCTCCTTGTCTTCAGGCACGGGTATCCGCTGGTATATAGAGAGACAACCATGGTTTTTGAAAAAATATCTCCATTTTTTAATGCATGATAGTTTCTCATTTCATGCACATGCATGAAATGTCAAGCTAAATGCAAATTTATTTATTTATTTTTTTAAATTACGGGTTGGGTTTTATTTTTTATTTTTTTTATTATGGCTTATATTTTATCACGGGGGCAAATTTATCGTGATGCCATCGGCACGAGCATCCGCTAGTGTGTGTGTGTGTGTATATATATAACGAAGACTAAAATTAGAATATAAATTAAACATAGTTATTTACATACATTTATTAATGAAATTTTTTACATATATTTTTATAAATGGTAAATAACAAATTATAATAATCTTTACACCAACATGAAAAATGAAATTTTAAGTAAACACGTGGAATAATAAAATATTTTTCTATTACTGTATATTTTGGGTTTAATTAATATTATATATATTTTTAATAAAAAGTCATAATTTTATATTTAAAATATATATATTTATATGTTAAATATATAGAGGAACTGGTGACACGCTCAAATCCCAATAATTAAAAAATTGACGCATTGGTGCAATCGCATCCGGCCCCGTACTCACCCCCACACACGCATTAGAGCACAAAGCTCATGAGCAGGGGCGGACCTAGGTGGTCCCAAAGGTGGGCTTTTCAAAAAAAAATTCTCGAGTATAGGTTATTTTTTTGGTGCTATGTGTAATATTTAACAATAGAATGTGTAATGTTTTTGGGGCAGTAAATAAAATAACCCTTTTCTTATTTCTACACATACACAACCAACACACACGTTTTTTCTTTTTAACCTAACAGTCGTCCCTCTTTCTTCTTGTAACCCCGCCCGCCCGGGGAGAGCGAGCGGAGCGCTACTCATCAATAAAACTAATCAAATCCACAAATAACAAGGTATAGAGCATCTATATCCCACAATACAAAAGAGAAAACTACTAATCTCAATCTTCAAATTAATACAACAAATCTCTCGAAATAATTACAACAATCTAACTATCTCGAAAATAAAATAAATCACCAATGCTCTATACATCAAAATAATACAATCTTCCCAACTTGTATTAAAAATCTTCCCAAAATAATCCTCACTAAAATCAATCACCATAGCGCCCCAAAATCTGCGCTAACCTGCCACTAAAAGAAAATATGGGGAAGTACACAATACGAGGAAAGATGCTCAACAAATATGTTAGCGTTGAATAAAACGTCACAATACGAATACGAATATTCAAATCAACGTGAATCGCATAAGCAATTATATCAATATAATTTCTCAACAACACATTAACCGAGTCACCAGGCCTCACCACCGTACCGCGCCTATGCATTTTTCTAGCATATCCGGAAAAAGGAATATTGGCGGGTGCCCAACTTCAGTGCCATATTAAAATCTCATGACAACATGATCAACACAAAATATAATAACATATGAATCAAAATTAGATTCCAACAAATATTTCCAGATTCCAAATGAATTTATCAATTCAAATATGAGTCAATAATCACAAGAAAACAACGAGAATAACACTCGCGAGATTAAGGAGCATATTGTGTAAAACCCCACACCTTAAACCACAAAAAGAACCAACATGAATCATCACATAATTTCAGCCTCAAAATCTATTCACACCATCACGTTCTTCTCGCAAAAATAACCCAATCTCATTCTAGCCCAAACTCGAGAAAACACCAAATAAGCCTTCTAATCTAAGGTTGAAATCTTGAATAATCTTGGGGCTATGATTTGTATATGAAAGGGAGTAATTTTGGAGAGGCCTTCTGGTTGAAAAGTTTGAGAAAAAGTGATTTGAAAAGCCAAGCCACGAATTAGTTAATATGTAAAGGGTTAAGAGTTTGATTAAGAAAAGAGTTCTAATTGGATACAAACACTAAAAATTTTATTACTGACGATCAAACCGTTGGAATCACTTGAAATTTTAGTATGTTGTAGCGAACGGCGAGACAGGACTGCTGACAAAAATTCAGCTTGATCAAACATTCGGATTTCTAAAAATATTATTTTTACTAGAGAGTTTTATGTTCCTAAGACTCTTAGAGAGTTTTATATTTTCAGGACTCTTCTAAATAATAAAAATTCAATTAAAACTCCATTTTAATTCCGATTTTGAAACCGTTTGAAATTCTCACCTTATAACCAACATATTTGAGCAATAAAAATAATTTTATCTCAAAATTTATTTTTCCTCTTAATTTTGAAAAATACCTCAAAAATTACGCGGGTTGTTACACTTCCCCACTAACAATGGAATTTCGCCCTCGAAATTCGCCGAATTCCTAACTCTCAAAAATCGAACCAACAATCTCCAAAAATAATCTCGTTGCCAAAATAATAATTTCCTCACATCTAATCGAGATGCCTAACGCGAAATGATTCTCTAAAAATTCTATCTCCAAATTCGCGCCATAAAAACGTAACAGACCCAAAATCCAAGACCCGAGGGTGGTCGTATACCTAAGCTCTAATACCATTCTGTAACACCCCGCCCGCCCGGGGAGAGCGAGCGGAGCGCTACTCATTGATAAAACTAATCAAATCCAAAAATAACAAGGTATAGAGCATCTAAATCCCACAATACAAAAGAGAAAACCACTAATCTCAATCTTCAAATTAATACAACAAATCTCTCGAAATAATTACAACAATCTAACTATCTCGAAAATAAAATAAATCTGCAATGCTCTATACATCAAAATAATACAATCTTCCCAACTTGTATTTAAAATCTTCCCAAAATAATCCTCGCTAAAATCAATCACCATAGCGCCCCAAAATCTGCGCTAACCTGCCACTAAAAGAAAATATGGGGAAGTACACAATACGACACGAAAGATGCTCAACAAATATGTTAGCGTTGAATAAAACGTCACAATACGAATACGAATATTCAAATCAATGTGAATCGCATAAGCAATTGTATCAATATAATTTCTCAACAATACATTAACCGAGTCACCAGGCCTCACTATCGTACCGCGCCTACGCATTTTTCTAGCATATCCGGAAAAAGGAATATTGGCGGGTGCCCAACTTCAGTGCCATATTAAAATCTCATGACAACATGCTCAACACCAAATGTAATAACACATGAATCAAAATTAGATTCCAACAAATATTTCCAGATTCCAAATGAATTTATCAATTCAAATATGAGTCAATAATAGTAAGAAAACAACGAGAATAACACTCGCGAGATTAAGGAGCATACTGTGTAAAACCCGTGACACCCCGAGTAATTAAGTACCGGGTAGATACTCCTTTATTAAATTAATCCAAAATGCCAAGTTGGTCCAGTTAATAGCATCACTGTCGAAAACATTTTATTATTACTAACCACCTAGTATTTAAAAAGGAAGTTGCCAAATTTCAATTAAAGTCTAATTAACATGCAACAAGTGTAATGAAGAATAATAACACCATTCACCATACTGAAGTAAATAGAATAACCATCACATAATGTAAATAAAGTCTGGAGGAAAACTCCTCACTACCAATCCCACAACTGAAATAAATAATGAAATACTGAATCAATACATGCCAAAGTCTGAAAACTGTAATGGAAAAGTAACTCTAATGGAACTGGGCAACATGCCCTAAAACTGAAGAATACTGAATACGGAATCCAAATGATAGAAGTGTCTAAAAGTAAATCACTGTAGCTTCCACAAACAGCTACAGCTCATCACCTGAATGAGTATCCTATGCATGGTGTCCTTGTGGCTGGGCACCTAAAATGGTTTTACAAAAAATAGATTTGAAAGCAAACGGGTCAGAGCCTGAATGTGGAGATATTTTAAAAACCTGCAAGTGCTTTAAAAACATTTAAAACATCAAATGTAAACTACATAATAGGACGTGCACTCACATGATATTCTCACCTCTCGTCTAACTGTGCACTCCTAGAGTAAGTATCCATCTAAAACGACACAAACCACTAGCTAAGTGACATCATATCTAGCTAGACTGTCATAGGTCCAACCCTTATTACTCGGTTCCATTAACTTTATAACGATCTCAGTTAAATAGGTGTTTAACGTAAATTCAGCTTCTGATACAAAAGTAATACAACTCGTTATAGATTAGCCTTCTATGTTACTCCATAGTTATACACACAATACTATATGAAAGTTCCCAGTTTATTACACGTATATTTTCCACAACATGAATATACAATATAAGCACCCCGAGACGAAGCTGTAGTGCACACATACTCTGCTATCCATCCCGGTACATCACGTACATAAGGATTATATATTCCGAATCTCTCAGGAATAGTTCACAGATAACAACATCACAAATAATGGAGGCGAACACAGTCACATCACATGGGTCACGCACATACCTACGCTCCCACGATCAGCGGACTTATTAACATCTCAATAAGTCTTTCTCTGACCTATGTTCATCAAGGTAACCAGTCTAAATCCGGGCAACACAAGGATTAGAGGTCCCTAAGCGAACGCAAACCTCCCGTGATAGCAAGTATGGTAGGTATGTCATACACACAATTCATATACCAATACTAAGTAAGCACACATCTTAGTAATCCTGTAGTTTAATTGTAGTACATATCGCATTCTCGTTCCAATCTAATATATATACAACTTATTTAATCCCGGTCCATATTTATACGCGCCAATATTTATTCTCATGTCGTAGTAGGCACTCACGTCTCGACTCAAAAGTCTATTTGATTTGATCCACATTTATATAATTTACTCCTCATTATAACCCAAATGTCCCAAGTATACTAATACACCATCAAAGGAATGTCATCTCTATCCTCGAACAAGTTTACGGGACTCCCAAAATCAAAACAGGCCAAAAAGGCCTAAACTGCCAGCTCGTTAGAAGTCTCGTTCGAACGAGGCTGTTCGAACGAGATTCCAGTTCGTTCGAACGAACTGTACCTTCTAACGACCTCTCGTTCGAACGAATGTATCGAACGAAATACAGTTCGTTCGAATGAAGGTATCGAACGAAGTCTCCCCTCGTTAGAAGCGACTGGTCAACTCGTTAGAAGCTCGTTCGAACGACCTGGGGAGGCCTTCTAACGACCGACCAATTTCAAGCCCAGAATTTCTTAGTTACGTTTTTTCACCATTTCTACTCCTCAAATCTCCTCTAAAATTAGTCCCAACGATGTTTTAAGGTCTCTAATCAATCCTAAACATATTATAGTCACATCCTAACACGTTTTAAAGGACTAATTCATCCTAACATCAATCAATTTACAAATCTCTACACTTTTCCCCCAATTTTTCAAGAACATGAACCCTAAACTTTTAAGTCCTCAATTAGTCCATTCTAAATCCGTTTTTTCTTACATCCAACATATATTAATACCAGAATAATCATCTCAATATGATTCTACATGCAATTCTCCTCAAGATTTCAAGTTCTAAGTTCCAAAATACATGGGATTTCATTATCTTTCAAGAACAAATGTAAATCTTAGAATAAACTAACATGGAAGGAACATTCTATGAATTAAATGGAATTAAATCACTTGCCTTAAGTTTATCTCTGATTTTGATGACGAATCTGTGAAGTGTTCTCTTTCTTTCTCTGCAGAATCCCTTCTCTCTCTCTTAACAAGCTCTTCTTCTCCAATGGCTGTGGTGGCTAGGGTTTATTTTGGAGAAACTTAGAAAAACTAATCTAACAACCCCCGTAGCTTATTGGGTTAATATGGGTTGGTTAGTGGATTAGTTGGTCAATTTCCAATCAGATTAAAACTCTTAATTCTCGTCACTCTTAATTCTCCAAAAATACAAAATTACCAAAATACCCTTTATGTTGCCGGTATGGCCTAAAAATACCCCGGGACCCAAATTATTCTCCCGGCTAGTGTTTTCTGACTATCTCGACCCTTCCGGACGCGTTGGAGCACTCAAAACGACCATACGGTTAATAGAATTTAAATTCACTTTTATAATAAAAAAATTATATCCTGACGCGACTGTCGCACGTGTCCCAATAAGATGATCAAATTGTCGTATATCAATCTCACGACAAATTTCATAATTCAATATTCATATAACATCATATATGCTCAATATAGTCAAATACCAACTCATATCTCGCTAGTCTTTTACCCGGATTAATTCCTAATTTATTAATTAATCCCAAAAATAAATATAGCCAAAAATACGGGGTATTACATACTTCCCCCCTAATAACTGAATTTCGTCCCGAAATTCGGAACTAGAAAGTACCTGGTATGAACAAATCTGGATAACGTTCGCCCATCTCATCCTCACGCTCCCATGTGGAATCCTCGACATTATGATGTCGCCACTGAACACGCACTAACGGACTATCTTGGACCGCAGTTTCTGCTCAGTTCGGTCTAGAATAGCAATCGGCCCCTCCTCGTAGGAGCTATCCAGCTGGAGATCGATGTTCTCCACAGCGATGTGAGAATGGGCCAAATTATCTCTAAGGTATTTCTTTAGCGAGGAAATATAAAACACATCATGAATCCGATGCAAATGCTCCGGTAACCCAAGTCTATACGCAACCGGTCCGATCCGCTCAATTATAAGAAACGGCCCCACATACCTCGGTGCCAACTTCCCCTTCTTCCCGAAACGCATAATCCCCTTCATAGGAGATACCCTGAGCAAAACCTGGTCCCCCACTTGGAACTCCCTGAAAGATCTCTTCGCATCAGCATAACTCTTCTGCCGATCTTGAGCTACTCGAATGCGATTCCGAATCAACTCAACCCTTGCCGAAGTATCCTGAATCACTTCTGTCCCAAGTAGTTTGTTGTCCCCCACCTCTAACCAACATGCTGGGGAACGACAAGGCCTACCGTACAATGCCTCAAACGGAGCCATGCCAATAGTGAACTGATAGGAGTTGTTGTAAGCAAACTCCACCAGTGGAAGGTACTGCTCCCATCCACCCCCAAAGTCAATAATGCACATGCGCAGCATGTCCTCCAACATCTGATTTGTGCGCTCTGTCTTCCCATCGGTCTGCGGATGATAAGCCGTACTCAACCGCAATTCTGTGCCCATGTCTCTTGGAAACTTTCCCAAAACCGCGAAAAAAATATCTTGTCTCTGTCAGACACGATATTTAGGGGCACACCGTTAAGTCTCACAACCTCTGAAATGAAGAGCTCGGCATACTATCCCGTAGTGTAGTCAGTCCTTACGGGTAAAAAGTGAGCGACTTTGGACAACCTCTCCATAATTCCCCAAACAGAGTCGTGACCCCTCTGCGATGTAGGCAACCCCGTTATAAAGTCCATGGATATGCTCTCCCACATCCACACCGGGACCTCCAATGGCTGTAGTAGTCCTTCCGGTCTCTGATGATTCACTTTAACAATCTGTCAAGTGGCGCATTTCGAAACAAACTCAGAAATATCTCTCTTCATACCGCTCCACCAATACTGGCGTCTCATGTCTTAGTACATTTTATCCCCTCCGAGATGTACCGTGAACCGTGAGCCGTGTGACTCTGCCATCACCTCGTGTCGCAATTCCTCCCCTTCCGGAACCACCAATCTCCCATTGAAGCGTAATCCCCCGTCCGAGCTGACGGTATAGGACTCGGCTCCCACTGCTAGTAATCGAACTATCTGCTCCTAATAGAATGAGTCATTAGCATGTGCCCGTACCACCTTCATGACAATCTGCGGTGTAACAGTCATCACAGACATGAAAGATTGGGTCGCTGCATCCTGGTGTCCCAATCCTTCCACTTTGCCTTCCACACTTCTTCCACCTCATCTGCTGGCCTACGGCTCAACGCGTCTGCTACCACGTTAGCCTTACCTGGGTGATACTGGATATCGAACTGGTAGTCTTTCACAAACTCAAGCCACCTACGCTGCCGCATATTCAACTCCTTCTGCATGAACAGGTACTGTAGGGACTTGTGGTCCGTGAACAGTTGGAACTTCTCCCCCAAAAGATAGTGCCTCCAAATTCGTAGGGCAAATACCACTGCCACCAACTCCAAATCATTCGTGGGGTAATTCTTCTCGTGAGGCTTAAGCTTACGGGAAGCATAAGCTATGTCCTGTCTGTCCTGTTGTAATACACCTCCAAGCCCTTACAAAGACGCATCAGTGTAACCCAAATACTCAACTCCCGGTCTTGGCAAAGCTAACACAGGTGCTGAGGTTAACTTGTCCTTTAACTCATCAAATGCCAACTGACAGACATCACTCCAAATGAACGGCACACCTTTCCGAGTAAGATGTGTCAAAGGACCCGCTATCTTCGAAAATCCCCGAATGAACCTCCTGTAGTATCATGCTAAGCCTAAGAAAATACGAATCTCAGTCGGTGTCGTGGGCTATCCCCACTCCCTCACCGTGGATACCTTCCCCGGATCAACAGATATTCCACGGTCGGAAATAGTATGTCCCAAAAACTGGACCTCCTTCAGCCAAAACACGTATTTCTCATATTTTGCATACAACTCATTCTGACGAAGTGTCTGCAAAACTTGCCTCAAATGCTCGGCGTGCTCCTCCTCTGTCTGGGAGTAAACCAGAATATCATCAATGAAGACAATGACAAACTGATCTAGGAAATCCCTGAACACTCTGTTCATCAAGTCCATAAACACTGCTGGAGCGTTGGTCAAACCAAAAGGCATAACCCGAAACTCGTAAGAACCATATCTCGACAAGAAGGTGGTCTTCGAGACATCCTCCTCCCGGATACGCAACTGATGGTATCCCGATCTCAAATCAATCTTCGAGAAGAAAGAAGCTCCTCTCAACTGGTCGAATAAGTCATCGATTCGGGGCAACGGATACTTATTCCGTATCGTGACCTTATTCAACTCTCGGTAGTCCAGACACAATCTTAGTGAACCATCTCTCTTCTTCACAAACAAAACTGGAGCACCCCAAGGTGAGGTACTCCTGCGAATAAAGCCCTGACCTAACAGCTGCTCTATCTGATCCCGTAACTCCCTCATCTCAGCTGGATCCATACGGTACGGTGCACGTGCTATAGGTCTCGTATCGGGCAACAGGTCTATAATAAAGTCTATCTCTCGACTGGGGGTAGGCCTGGTATCTCCTGAAACACATCTGAATACTCCCTGACAACCGGGATCGAATCTAAAGGAATCACAACCTCCTTAGAGGTATCCTCCTCTATGTAATACAGATGGGCGGTCGATCCTCCCTCTGGGCGAGGCATCGCCACTAGGAACATCTCTTGCCCCAGAATGGAAAAAACAATGCTCCCGCTGAAGCAATCAATCATGGTCCTATAAGCTACGAGCCAATCCATACCGATAATCACATCGTGAACATGCATATCTAATACCAACATGTCTGTAGGTAATACCAAACTACCAATATCTACCCCCACTCCCCGGAATATAAAGAAAATAAGTGACCCACTCCCTAATGGTGAGTCGACACACGTCACTGTGCTCTCCACTGTGGCTAACAACCCTAAAGACTTCGCGAAATGTGTAGCTATAAAACAATGTGTAGTCCTCGTATCAAATAATACCCGACCCATAGTGCCATGGATAGGAAACGTACCCTCAATCGCAGGCGGTGCCTGTGGAACTGCTGCCTGGTGGACGTTATAGACACGTCCATACTGTAGCTGCCCCTGCTGAACTGGGACTGCTGGAATGGGTGGCAATGCTGCCATCTGTGGCGGTGCGGGGAGAGCGGCGAAAAACATAGGCCTCTGCGGCTCCTGGCAAGCACCCTGCTGCTGTTGCTGTGGGGCCCTGCCCCTTTCAGGACAATCCTGACGTTTGTGGCCAATCCTACCACAAATGAAACACTTCCTTTGGAAGTTTCCCCCTCGCTGTCCATGCTGACCACGGCCCTGGTGACCGCTATCATTTCTGTCCTGGCATTGCTGGCCGTGTTGAAACTGATGACCATTTTGTCCTTGCTGCACTGGAGCTACTGGAAAGGTTGGTAGGGCTAGCACCTGAGCTGGTGCTGTGAGAGAGATTGTAAAAAGTGGCCCCTGTGGATCATTACGGGCACCCTGCTGCTGGGGAGCTCTAACACCCTCTGGGCAATCCTGGCGTTTATGGCCATGCGTGCCACACACAAAACATCGGCCTCTGAAGTTACCTCCCCTCTGACTCTACTGCTGACGGTGTTGTCCTTGCAGCCTTGGAACTTTATTCTTCTTTCGAAAATGCTTCATTGTACCACTTTGTTGATTAGAACCGACTCGGTCTTGGGTAGTTTGTTGTCAAATTTCTAGGGTCCTCGCACATTTACCAGCTTTATTCACATGCACTTGGCTACCCTCTCTAGGTCTTTTGCCTCCTTTAAGTTGTATGCTGCGTTATTGGTATTGTAAAACTGCAGTGGTAACTGCTTGGGCCACGATACCCGCTAACTCAGCGGTTGGTATTCTATCCGGGGATACCCAAGGTGTGAGTCAATCTCGCCCGTTTATTCCCTTACCCGTTCGAGCTAGTTCTTCTTGACGGTCCATCTGAAAATTTAAGTAAATTTGGATGAGTTCATCATTCAAATAAACAAACCGTGGAAGTACGAATTTCCAATGTAGAGAGATGAATACAACATTCCTAATATTTAGGGCTCTATATCAAAGAAAGCTCAGCGAAAAACATAATAAGCCGTACAGATCCTAAAGGACACTAGAACCTGATGCTCTGATACCACCTGTGACACCCCGACTAATTAAATATCGGGTAGCTACTCCTTTATTAAATTAATTCAAAATGCCAAGTTGGTCCAGTTAATAGCATCACTGTCGAAAACATTTTATTATTACTAACCACCTAGTATTTAAAAACTAAGTTGCCAAATTTTAATTAAGGTCTGATTAACATGCAACAAGATTAATGAAGAATAATAACACCATTCACCATACTGAAGTAAATAGAATAACCATCACATATTGCAAATAAAGTCTGGAGGAAAACTCCTCACTACCAATCCCACAACTGAAATAAGTAATGAAATACTGAATCAATACATGCCAAAGTCTGAAAACTGTAATGGAAAAGTAACTCTAATGGAACTGGGCAACATGCCCTAAAACTGAAGAATACTGAATACGGAATCCAAATGATATAAGCGTCTAAAAGATAATCCCTGTAGCTTCCACAAACAGCTACAACTCGTCACCTGAATGAGTATCCTATGCATGGTGTCCTTGTGGCTGGGCACCTAAAATGGTTTTACAAAAAATAGATTTGAAAGCAAACGGGTCAGAGCCCGAATGTGGAGATATTTTAAAAACCTGCAAGTGCTTTAAAAACATTTAAAACATTAAATGTAAAGTACATGTTAGGACGTGCACTCACAAGATATTCTCACCTCTCGTCTAACTGTGCACTCCTAGCGTAAGTACCCATCTAAAACGACACAAACCACTAGCTAAGTGACATCATATCTAGCTAGACTGTCATAGATCCTACCCTTATTACTCGGTTCCATTAACTTTATAACGATCTCAGTTAAATAGGTGTTTAACGTAAATTCAGCTTCTGATACAAAAGTAATACAGCTCGTTATAGATTAGCCTTCTATGTTATTCCATAGTGTTACACACAATACTATATGAAAGTTCCCAGTTTATTACACGTATATTTTCCACAACATGAATATACAATATAAGCACCCCGAGACGAAGTTGTGGTGCACACATACTCTGCTATCCATCCCGGTACATCACGTACATAAGGATTACATATTCCGAATCTCTCAGGAATAGTTCACAGATAACAACATCACAAATAATGGAGGCGAACACAGTCACATCACATGGGTCACGCACATACCTACGCTCCCACGATCAGCGGACTTATTAACATCCCAATAAGTCTTTCTCTGACCTATGTTCATCAAGGTAACCAGTCTAAATCCGGGCAACACAAGGATTAGAGGGCCCTAAGAGAACGCAAACCTCTCGTGATAACAAGTATGGTAGGTATGTCATACACACAATTCATATACCAATACTAAGTAAGCACACATCTTAGTAATCCCGTAGTTTAATTGTAGTACATATCGCATTCTCGTACCAATCTAATATATATACAACTTATATAATCCCGGTCCATATTTATACGCGCCAACATTTATTCTCACGTCGTAGTAGGCACTCACGTCTCGACTCAAAAGTCTATTTGATTTGATCCACATTTATATAATTTACTCCTCATTATAACCCAAATGTCCCAAGTATACTAATACACCATCAAAGGAATGTCAACTCTATCCTCGAAAAAGTTTACGGGACTCCCAAAATCAAAACAGGCCAAAAAGGCCTAAACTGCCAGCTCGTTAGAAGTCTCGTTCGAACGAGGCTGTTCGAACGAGATTTCAGTTCGTTCGAACGAACTGTACCTTCTAACGACCTCTCGTTCGAACAAATGTATCGAACGAAATACAGTTCGTTCGAACGAAGGTATCGAAGGAATTCTCCCCTCGTTAGAAGCGAATGGTCAACTCGTTAGAAGCTCATTCGAACGAGCTCGTTCGAACGACCTGGGGAGGCCTTCTAATGACCGACCAGTTTCAAGCCCAGAATTTCTTAGTTACGTTTTTTCACCATTTCTACACCTCAAATCTCCTCTAAAATTAGTTCCAACGATGTTTTAAGGTCTCTAATCAATCCTAAACATATTATAGTAACATCCTAACACGTTTTAAAGGATTAATTCATCCTAACATCAATCAATTTACAAATCTCTACACTTTTCCCCCAATTTTTCAAGAACATCAACCCTAAACTTTTAAGTCCTCAATTAGTCCATTCTAAATCCGTTTTTTCTTACATCCAACATATATTAATACCAGAATAATCATCTCTATATGATTCTACATGCAATTCTCCTCAAGATTTCAATTTCTAAGTTCCAAAATACATGGGATTTCATTATCTTTAATGAACAAATGTAAATCTTAGAATAAACTAACATGGAAGGAACATTCTCTGAATTAAACAGAATTAAATTACTTGCCTTAATTTTATCTCTGATTTTGATGAAGAATCTGTGAAGTGTTCTCTTTCTTTCTCTGCAGAATCCCTTCTCTCTCTCTTAACAATCTCTTCTTCTCCAATGGCTATGGTGGCTAGGGTTTATTTTGGGGAAACTTAGAAAAATTAATCTAACAACCCCCGTAGCTTATTGGGTTAATATGGGTTGGTTAGTGGCTTAGTGGGTCAATTCCCAATCAGATTAAAACTCTTAATTTTCGTCACTCTTAATTCTCCAAAAATACAAAATTACCAAAATACCCTTTATGTTGCCGGTACGGCCTAAAAATACCCCGGGACCCAAATTAAACTCCCGGCTAGTGTTTTCTGACTATCTCGACCCTTACAGACGCGTTGGCGCACTCAAAATGACCATACGATTAATAGAATTTAAATTCACCTTTATAATTAAAAATTTATATCCTGACGAGACTGTCGCACGCGTCCCAATAAAATGATCAAATTCCCGTATATCAATCTCACGATAAATTTCATAATTCAATATTCATATAACATCATATATGCTCAATATAGTCAAATACCAACTCACATCTCGCTAGTATTTTACCCGGATTAATTCCCAATTTATGAATTAATCCCAAAAATAAATATAGCCAAAAATACGGGGTATTACAAAACCCCATACCTTAAACCACAAAAAAGAACCAACATGAATCATCACATAATTTCAGCCTCAAAATATATTCACACCATCACGTTCTTCTCTCAAAAATAATCCATTCTCATTCTAGCCCAAACTCAAGAAAACACCAAATAAGCCTTCTAATCTAAGGTTGAAATCTTGAATAAGCTTGGGGCTATGATTTGTATATGAAAGGGAGTAATTTTGGAGAGGTCTTCGGGTTGAAAAAATTGAGAAAAAGTGATTTGAAAAGCCAAGCCACGAATTAGTTGATATATAAAGGGTTAAGAGTTTGATTAAGAAAAGAGTTCTAATTGGATACAAACACTAAAAAATTTATTCCGGACGATCAAACCGTTGGAATCACTTGAAATATTAGTATATTGTAGCGAACGGCGAGACATGACTGCTGACAAAAATTCAGCTTGATCGGACAGTCGGATTTCTAAAAATATTATTTTTACTAGAGAGTTTTATGTTCCTAAGACTCTTAGAGAGTTTTATATTTTCAGGACTCTTCTAAATAATAAAAATTCAATTAAAACTCCATTTTAATTTCGATTTCGAAACCGTTTGAAATTCTCACCCTTAAAAACAATAACCAACATATTTGAGCAATAAAAATAATTTTATCTCAAAATTTATTTTTCCTCTTAATTTTGAAAAATACCCCAAAAATTACGCGGGTTGTTACACTTCCCCACTAACAATGGAATTTCGCCCTCGAAATTCGCCGAATTCCTAACTCTAAAAAATCAGGCCAACAATCTCCAAAAATAATCTCGTTGCCAAAATAATAATTTCCTCACATCTAATCGAGATGCCTAACGTGAAATGATTCTCTAAAATTTCTATCTCCAAATTCGCGCCACAAAAACGCAACAGACCCAAAATCCAAGACCCGAGGGTGGTCCTATACCTAAGCTCTGATACCATTCTGTAACACCCCGCCCGCCCGGGGAGAGCGAGCGAAGCGCTACTCATCGATAAAACTAATCAAATCCACAAATAACAAGGTATAGAGCATCTAAATCCCACAATACAAAAGATAAAACCACTAATCTCAATCTTCAAATTAATACAACAAATCTCTCGAAATAATTACAACAATCTAACTATCTCGAAAATAAAATAAATCTGCAATGCTCTATACATCAAAATAATACAATCTTCCAAACTTGTATTAAAAATCTTCCCAAAATAATCCTCGCTAAAATCAATCACCATAGCGCCCCAAAATCTGCGCTAACCTGCCACTAAAAGAAAATATGGGGAAGTACACAATACGACACGAATGATGCTCAAAAAATATGTTAGCGTTGAATAAAACGTCACAATAAGAATACGAATATTCAAATCAACGTGAATCGCATAAGCAATTATATCAATATAATTTCTCAACAATACATTAACCGAGTCACCAGGCCTCACCACCGTACCGTGCCTATGCATTTTTCTAGCATATCCGGAAAAAGGAATATTGGCGGATGCCCAACTTCAGTGCCATATTAAAATCTCATGACAACATGCTCAACACCAAATATAATAACACATGAATCAAAATTAGATTCCAATAAATATTTCCAGATTCCAAATGAATTTATCAATTCAAATATGAGTCAATAATCACAAGAAAACAACGAGAATAACACTCGCGAGATTAAGGAGCATATTGTGTAAAACCCCATACCTTAAACCACGAAAAAGAACCAACATGAATCATCACATAATTTCAGCCTCAAAATCTATTCACACCATCACCTTCTTCTCGCAAAAATAATCCAATCTCGTTCTAGCCCAAACTCGAGAAAACACCAAATAAGCTTTCTAATCTAAGGTTGAAATCTTGAATAAGCTTGGGGCTATGATTTGTATATGAAAGGGAGTAATTTTGGAGAGGTCTTCTGGTTGAAAAGTTTGAGAAAAAGTGATTTGAAAAGCCAAGCCACGAATTAGTTGATATATAAAGGGTTAAGAGTTTGATTAAGAAAAGAGTTCTAATTGGATACAGACACTAAAATTTTTAATCCGGACGATCAAACCGTTGGAATCACTTGAAATTTTAGTATGTTGTAGCGAACGGCGAGACAGGACTGCAGACAAAAATTCAGCTTGATCGAACAGTCGGATTTCTAAAAATATAATTTTTCCTAGAGAGTTTTATGTTCCTAAGACTCTTAGAGAGTTTTATATTTTCAGGACTCTTCTAAATAATAAAAATTCAATTAAAACTACATTTTAATTCCGATTTCGAAACCGTTTGAAATTCTCACCCTTAAAAACAATAACCAACATATTTGAGCAATACAAATAATTTTATCTCAAAATTTATTTTTCCTCTTAATTTTGAAAAATACCCCAAAAATTACGCGGGTTGTTACACTTCCCCACTAACAATGGAATTTCGCCCTCGAAATTCGCCAAATTCCTAACTCTAAAAAATCGGGCCAACAATCTCCAAAAATAATCTCGTTGCCAAAATAATAATTTCCTCACATCTAATCGAGATGCCTAACGCGAAATGATTCTCTAAAATTTCTATCTCCAAATTCGCGCCACAAAAACGCAACAGACCCAAAATCCAAGACCCGAGAGTGGTCCTATACCTAAGCTCTGATACCATTCTGTAACACCCCGCTCGCCCGGGGAGAGCGAGCGGAGCGCTACTCATCGATAAAACTAATCAAATCCATAAATAACAAGGTATAGAGCATCTAAATCCCACAATACAAAAGATAAAACCACTAATCTCAATCTTCAAATTAATACAACAAATCTCTAGAAATAATTACAACAATCTAACTATCTCGAAAATAAAATAAATCTGCAATGCTCTATACATCAAAATAATACAATCTTCCCAACTTGTATTAAAAATCTTCCCAAAATAATTCTCTCTAAAATCAATCACCATAGAGCCCCAAAATCTGCGCTAACCTGCCACTAAAAGAAAATATGGGGAAGTACATAATACGACACGAAAGATGCTCAAGAAATATGTTAGCGTTGAATAAAACGTCACAATACGAATACGAATATTCAAATCAACGTGAATCGCATAAGAAATTATATTAATATAATTTCTCAAAAATACATTAACCGAGTCACCAGGCCTCACCACCGTACCGTGCCTATGCATTTTTCTAGCATATCCGGAAAAAGGAATATTGGCGGATGCCCAACTTCAGTGCCATATTAAAATCTCATGACAACATGCTCAACACCAAATATAATAACACATGAATCAAAATTAGATTCCAACAAATATTTCCAGATTCCAAATGAATTTATCAATTCAAATATGAGTCAATAATCACAAGAAAACAACGAGAATAACACTCGCGAGATTAAGGAGCATATTGTGTAAAACCCCATACCTTAAACCACGAAAAAGAACCAACATGAATCATCACATAATTTCAGCCTCAAAATCTATTCACACCATCACGTTCTTCTCGCAAAAATAATCCAATCTCGTTCTAGCCCAAACTCGAGAAAACACCAAATAAGCCTTCTAATCTAAGGTTGAAATCTTGAATAAGATTGGGGATATGATTTGTATATGAAAGGGAGTAATTTTGGAGAGGTCTTCTGGTTGAAGAGTTTGAGAAAAAGTGATTTGAAAAGCCAAGCCACGAATTAGTTGATATATAAAGGGTTAAGAGTTTGATTAAGAAAAGAGTTCTAATTGGATACAAACACTAAAATTTTTATTCCGGACGATCAAACCGTTGGAATCACTTGAAATTTTAGTATGTTGTAGCGAACGGCGAGACAGGACTGCTGACAAAAATTCAGCTTGATCGAACAGTTGGATTTCTAAAAATATTATTTTTCCTAGAGAGTTTTATGTACCTAAGACTCTTAGAGAGGTTTATATTTTCAGGACTCTTCTAAATAATAAAAATTTAATTGAAACTCCATTTTAATTCCGATTTCGAAACCGTTTGAAATTCTCACCCTTAAAAATAATAACCAACATATTTGAGCAATAAAAATAATTTTGTCTCAAAATTTATTTTTCCTCTGAATTTTGAAAAATACCCTAAAAATTACGCGGGTTGTTACACTTCTCTTACCTCGTCCTCTTCTTTCTCCTCTACAATGGCACACACGCCGTGGCGCAACCTCCTGCGTCTCCCTCCGGCCTAAGCTAGCCTCCACCCGCTCCTTCTCTTCTGCTGTGTGCAGGGTGTAGCCTGCAGCTACTCCTCCGCCCCCTCCAAACTCTAGCCCTCTTCTAAGTTCTACTCCTCTGTCTCCCTCCGGCGGAGGGCCTTCGCTCCGCCCGCTCTTCGACCTCTGCTGTTGTTCCTGACCTGTGTGTGTGTTCAGCTGCTGCTCCATCCACTCCATCCACTCTCTCTCCGGTTTTGAGAAGCAATCATGTATTTTTTTTACATTGTTGAAATTGTTATTTTTTTTTACATTCTTGAGTTGAGTTCTTGACATTATTAATTTACTGTAAAAACATTAAAAAAATAGTTTATTGTAAAAATTAATTTATTGAAAAAACTAATTTTTGATATTGTTAGTTTAATCTAAAAATAAGATTGTTGAAATTAAAAATATTATTAGTTTATTGTCAAAACATTGAAAAAAATTAGTTTGTTGTAAAAATTAGTTTATTGAAAAAACTAATTTTTGACATTATTAGTTTACTGTAAAAATTAGATTGTTGAAATTAATTAATTTATTTATTTTGTGATTTTTTTTAATTTGTGATTAATTATTCTATAAATTGTGATTTTTTAATATTTTTTAATTTAATTAAATATTATTTTATTTTGTTTTTCGCCCACCCGTTACTGAAATCCTGAGTCCGCCACTCCTATGAGCCTCCATGTGTTCTTATAGGTACGCAAGCTCCACAAAACTTTTCCACTATGGTGTTTTATGACACTGAAAGGACTAGTGATAGTAAGGGCGCGGTATTTTATGTTATTTTTTGTAGTGTAAGAGTAGGCGTGTATGCTTTTGTGCTAAAATACAAGTATTTGGGGGTACGTGGTATGGACTGAGGGTCTAACGGATCTCAACGATCGACAATATTAGGTAGTAGTGTATCGGGGGGGGGGGAGGGTCCTTATTTGGATTTCACTTGAGAGACGTCCGAGACATGAAAGTTAGCGCAATGTTGGAAGTGGAGAGATGTTTGGTCGTTAGTACATGGGTTGGGTACCCCGGTTATTATTCATATATGTTATATGACTACGGGTTGGAAGCTATATTACGGGTCACGACTAGCATAGTCGGGTAAATTTCATGCGGTAAAGCACGGGGATAGGGTGTCACTACAAGAAAAATAGTCATTTAGGTAAATTTTAAAATTAACATTATGTCAATTAAAGTTTAAATGACATAAATATTTATAATTATCACAGTTATAATTTAATAGTTAGTTTTTATCTCAGATATAATAAATTTGCTATAAAAAAAGTTTATTTATGTCAATTTTATTTAGAATTGTGATTTACCCTCTTTAATTTTATCATCCTCAAATCTAAAACAGAGATAAATAAAGAATAAGGGGCGCGCTTCTTCCCGCTTGCTGAAAAATTGAGGGGAAAAAGTGAGACGTAGTGAAAGAAAAAGCGGGCTCTTGCCGTTCTTCAACTCTCTAAAACCCCAACTCTCTCGCTCTCTTTTCCATCTCTCTTTTTCTATCTCCCCAACATTGACAGCACAATAGATCCATGCTCCAACACCGATATGTGATTTTACTCATGTCGCCATAGAAGTATACACAGGTAAGAAATCAAACAACCTATGGTTCATTGTTTAACTTTATTAGGGTTTATATCTGTAAAATTGATCTAATATGTTCGATCTTTTATTTGCCGAGGTTTTATAGTTAATAGGGTTCTCTGCAAATTATTTTGTGCGATTTGTTTATATCTAATTGAGATTACATGTACACTAGGAATTTTTTCAATTTTGTTGATATCAGTAAAGAATATGGTTTTATTCGAGTGTTTTTTCATTTTTTTTATCTACATCTACAAGAATATTGCACACATGGTTTGTGTCTGGATATATTATTAAGGGTTCAAAATTTTTGGGCCATATAGACAACACACATATGAGTGGGTGTGTGTGATTTTAAATAGTAATTTATTACTATTATGAGTTTTTCTTTACTTTAAAGAAGTAATTTCCTCTATTGGTTGAATGGTAGCACAACCCAAATTTAAATTAAATGAACATGGGTTTGTTTGGCCTTTGATTTCTCAGGTCCTAATTTGGTGTCTCTCTAATTTGTTGTTGGTTTGGATTTTTGGTTTTCAAGGTTTCTCAGGTATGACCTCTGCAATTTGTGTTTTAACTCTTATAATTTTTTAGTTCAATGAATTATTAAGGTTTACATCCTATATTTATTTTACTTTTGCAGATATTAAGTGTTTAGTTTTCATATTGGAGTTCAATGGTATTCACATTAGTAGACCATAATTTTTTATATGAAATTTGTATGGATTTATATGAATTTTTATGGATATATATGAAATTTGATAGTTTTTTATGGCTTGTTGGTATTAGCATTGTAAGTTTTTATGTGAAATTTGTTAATTTTTAAGTCCATATGTATTTTTTCTAATAAATTTTTTGATTTCATGTATGCATATTAGATTTTGGTTATGAAGGCATAGTCACCCAAACGACAATGCAGGTCTGTCAGTCGACACAATGCACATAGGAAAATTGGCCAATCGACATTTCCCTAATCATCTTTTACTGATTTTACCAATCTCCTAGTATTCTAATAGGAGTAGTGTACTTTATTGTTTAAAACATGTCTTTAAGCTTATTGTGGTCAACACAGTATGATCGCAAAAGGTATAAACCCAAGTTGATGGTGGATCATTGGAATTGGGCCAATTGGCCTTTGCATACTTAGTTAGTTTAGTCATGTAAAAATATTAAGAAAATAGTTGATTTGGCGAGAAGCAAAAAAAGTTTAATTTATTTTTTTGGTTCACTTGGTTCACAAATCCCTTTCACCGTATCAATAGTGAGATAATTGTGTTAAATACTTTAATTAGGATACATTTTTGTTCGTTTTATTAAACTGTCAACTAATAGTAATTAATATTTACTTCACTTCAGTTTCATCTGCTACCTTGGCTCTCTTACAAGCAAGAGGCATAGCCTTTTTTGTTATATGGAAATACAGTGGGCCATTGAGACATTCTGTTTCACTCAAAATTTATGTGTACGACATAAAATTTTCAAAGAACTACATGGGTGATTGTGATGTGAATTAGGGCACGGAAACGTAAAAAGAAGAAGTTATTCTACACAACAACTAATCTACACAACATATATACTACACAACAACAACTAAAGAAATGAAATGAGTTTCTTTCTCTCTTTATTCTCTATTCTCCCTATTAAAAGTTGATTACAAATGAGGGCCAAGTGGCCTATTTGTAGGAAGAGTTAGCTTCCTAAATAAGCTATTACCCAAAAGACTAAAGAAGGCAACTAAAATCTAAAAATGACATATTAGTCCCAAACATACTTGGAAGCTAATAAAGCTCTAAGATAAAGGAAAATTACAATAAAAGCAAGAAAATACTAAAATAAACTCTCATTCCCATCATTCTTCCCTACTTGAGAGAGCTCGTCCCGAGTGACAAAAGTGTGGGTGAGGGCATCATCCGTGGGCTCCCGTACTTGAAAGGGAAGGCGTCCTTTAAAGCGTCCCATATATGACGCCATGGCCAATATATATGAAGGCGGCCACTAATCCGTCCACATAAAGAGTCAACATAGGATCGATGCATTGAAGGACAATGATGCCAAATTTCATCCAAATTCCCCGTAATGAGTCGACGTAGTATCGAAATATGTAAATGAGTAGTAGAGCGATTCTCATAAGGAACCCGAAAGGGGTCCACAAATTCCACACCAAGCGTGATCACCCTATGCGATATATACTCCTTATAGGAAACAACCACCAAACCATCATCACAAAGCTCATCATCTTAACCAAAAATGGAAAAAATTCAATTAAATCAAATATTTGTACCTCGTAATAATGAGTACGAGTCTCCCAACCATCTTCAATAAATAAATCAAAAAAATCACATAAGAAGTACCCCTCATCTTCTACCCCAAATATATGAATGAAGTCTATAATCTGAAAGGCCTCCAAATCCCTATATCGAGTACGAGGGATCCATCCATCCTCCTAGAATATGGGGAAAAATCACAAGAAAGGAACGTGAAGTCACTATCAAGCATCATCGGGGTCTCAAAAACCTCGAATACATCCTCCTGAAGCATATCCGAAGAGATAGTATCATCGGTGTGCATGGGAATGACATCAGGTGTAGGAGGGGGTACACCGATGGACAAGTACTCCAAAATATGGGACCAAATATCTCGTTCGTGCACAGACCCATTGTTCACGTCGTATCTCCATCTCATAATACTCGGCTCGACATCTATGTAGGTATTAATTGTACATCTCATACTCTCTAATAGAATAAGCACTATATACCAATGTGTGAAGCTTTTGAGAGAGTTATGAATCCGTCTCGGCCCAAGAAGCTTGAAGACTTTCGAGTTCCATGATAATGGCACAACTAACCGTGTCAAAATTGATACATGCATTCATATTGAGGCCGTATTGGGTACCATCCCATGAGAATTTGTACGAAAGGTATCCTTTGGGTGAGGGAGGGATTAAATCGTAGGACCTTGAGAGATTTGGGGTAAATTTGTAATTATTGGAAAATATAGGGGCTGAATTGTAATTTTCAAAAAGTGGTTGGGGATTAGTGTATTGAAGAGGTGTGAGTGTTGGGAAAATTATATTAGGGTTTGTGATGTGGTGGGATGGAGTGGATTTTAGGGTTTCTTGAGGATAGGGTTTGGGATTTAATTGTGGAAATTGAATGGGGTTTGAAATATGATGGATCTTGGATTGTTTGGAATCGTTAGATCTTGAATCTTGGTTGTTTTGAGTGAATTTTGCAATTTTCGACGGATCTTGAAATTATCTCTTATTTCTTGATAGAGTTCTTGCATTGAAATCTCTTTGCGACATTTCGACCCATTGGGAGGGAAATTCGGGCTATTCCGAGGTTGATCAGGGCTGAATTGGGGGGTCAGACTTCCTGATGAATCTTGTTGGTGGTCGGGGTCAGCAGGGTTGGGTAATAGTCGGTCGAAGGAAAATTGGGTGTGCTGGTCTCTATATATGTAGGTGGCTATCGCAGGGTAGGTTTCAACTCTTTTTTGGGCATATCCGACCACTTGGCTTGGTCGGCAGGGGAGTAGAGGGGCTGGAGGGACTCGTCCGGGGGTGGGGAATGTGCCCAAAGTGGTGGATGGATGAATTAGGGTTGTTCGATCTTGGTTTTGGGTTGACTTGCTTTGTAGGTTACACCCGGTGGTGGCTTGGGTCTCTTCAAAGGTTACTAGAGGAGCGGTAATGGCAATAGGGTTTTCTAGGGTTTTGATGATGGAACTTGTTGTACATAGGATGAAGTCGGAGCCATCCCATTTTTGAATCTAACTCGTATTTTATAATCATCCTCATTCCAAGAACAAACGTGGCTTTAATACTAATTTTATGTGAATTAGGGTACGGAAGCATAAAAAGAAGAAGTTATTATACACCACAACTAATCTACACAACATCTATACACAACAACAACAACAACTAAAGAAATGAATTTTTTTTCTCTCTATTCTCTATTATCCATATTAAAAGTTGATTACAAATGAGGGCCAAGTGGCCTATTTATAGGAAGAGTTAGCTTGCTAAACAAGCTATTATCCAAAAGACTAAAGAAGGAAACCAATATCTAAAAATGACATATTACTCCCAATCATACTTGAAAACTAATAATGCTCCAAAATAAAGGAAAATTACAATTAAAGGAAGAAAATACTAAAATAAACTCTCATTCCCATCAGATCGAAAAAGAAAGAACTCAAAGGTTGGTTGTTTGATGCATGTTAAGTGTTACTACCGATGAGATGTTTATAATTTTTCTTAGGATGCGTTAAAAGTGGTCCAAGTGGAATTTCTTAGTTGCATGCACTATTTTTCTAAATGATGAAAATTTGTTGTTGAATATTGATATCTCTTTACAATTATATTGTTTGTTATATCTATAAAATGTTCTTTATGAATTCATTCGATTACAATTTGGATATGCCACAGGATCTTCTGAGGGCAGTATCAATATCTTCTGCAGGGGCTTAAGAGCCTATGCGACTATGCCATTGCACTGGTGAGTTCAAAAATTGGATGGAAAATTACTTTTTCTTTGTGCATTAATGTTAACCTGACGAGTGGAGAATGTTTCACTCATATACGAGTTATCATATGCCTTTAATGATGTCATTGAAAAATGCATGAATTCCTTTTATTTTGGAAAATTTTGAAAAATTAAAAACCTTCACGTGGGTGCTAATATGTCGCCTAAACCTCTTAAGTCCTTAAGGATGGTGTTGGAAATAAGGGTCTAGTTTATGAACGTTACGACGCCTCAAGATACATTAAGAGAGGTAGAAGGTGCAACTATGTCTTTTCCCAGCTTCCACCAGAAACAGACCATGCTTGAGTTCATCTCCTGATTGCAGCAGCCTCTGTTCCTCTATTTATGGCATGGAATGGTTCATGGTGCACTCAGGTCATCGGTAAAAATATATCCTCTCAATCATTTCTAGTCACTGCCGAATTTCCTATAGATGGAATGCAGTTTAAGAACATTGTTTGTTTTAACTTAAATTGGAGAGAACAATAAATTAGTTAATCTGTCCATGAATATGAAACCTTGTCCAACTATATTTTTAATTGTGCGGACGTCCGAAGTTGGAAATGCCATCTGTTTAAAATTCCATAACCAATACAGATGATCAGACTGCTTAGTTCCCTACTTAGTGTCTAATGAACTTTATTTGTTTAAGTAGGAATTTTCTTTTATTTTTATGATTATACAGATGATTCAAATCTTGCTGACTATTTTTCAAACCCAACTAATTATTTTGCAAATCCAGTTGATTCAAATCTAGCTGATTATTTTGCAAGTTATTTGCAAATTATTTTGTTGATTCAAGTTTTGATTTGTGAACAACATTGCTACTAAATTAAGGAGGAAATGTTGATCAATATTAGGGGGGAGGTGTCTTACCATAGAGGGGGAACAGCTAGCAGTAGCATATACTGAAATAGATCAACAATAAAAAATTAATTCCTGTGTAGCAGTGAGTTATTGTAGCAGCTGTAACCGCAGTAGATGTAGATGTAGTAGCAGCAGTAAAAACAGTAAATTATAATGCTTCCATTCATGTTGTCAATTTCTAATTCTTTTCTTTTTCCTTAGTAGGATTTTAAAGAATAATAAAATGTTTTGCATATTCTATTTCAGATGAAAATATTCTTGCAATAGTAAAGAGCTCTGCAAGCGATCTACAAGATCATCAACCCCAATGAGGTTTTTGCCTTGGTCTTCAAACTCCTGAAGGTGTCACGGTTTGCATTGACATTAATATGAACGGTATTTTGAGTTCCTCTACTGAGGACAAGACCACCGTCCAGAAGAAGAAGATCACCATCACCAACGACAAGGAGATACTCTCATAGAAAAGAAGTTGAGGATACAATGGAGATCATTCGTGAAGAAATGAAACTACTGGTTGAAGTGGACTAACCAGGCAGCCGAATTAACGATTATTTGAGCCAACTGAGTTTTCCGCTCTCGCGCAAAGGTGCAAACATCTCACACACAAATCCACAGATCTTTAGGCGACCACCATGTCGGCAACCATAAATTATAAACGTCGATATATTAGTTGGTCAGATTGGGAAACGACAGGATGTTTTTCTCGATGAAGAGGTTTATTAGGAGGAAAATGTCAGAGGCTATTGAGGAGTCTAAGAGAGTTTCCTAAACTGTGGTACGAGACGATAACGGCAATGTTAAGCTTGATTGCCCTATTATTGGGAAATAATTTGCTGCAGAAGAAATTACACCTCAGGTATATCAATTTCATCTCATTTTAGATTTACTTTATATGTTCGTTATGCTAAATTATAATGCCCATTCAATATCATTGGTTGGTTTTAACACTAAATCCATAAAAATAACGAAATACAAATAATGAAACACTAAATCCTTATGTTGAATTACTTATGTTTGACTGAACTGATACAAATAATGAAATAGTCGACTGTTTTAGGATTTTAACACTAAATCCATGAAGATTTGTGTACTATTGCAGGATTAGCTGTCATTTAAGATTGTTGTGGTCATGATGACTAAACAAATACGAATAATTTTTTCCATTTTACGATTATGTACTTTGAAAAAATTTCATTATGCCTTCAGGCACGGGCATGTACTAGTATATACATATATAATTGCAGAAACTTAGAGTTGCGCATGCCCTGTTAGAAAAACATTGTGATGTTATAATATTAGACACTAATATAAAGTCAAAAAGTTACTTGGTATTCACCATTGTTGACCATAGGGGTTAGAAGACAAGCCTACTTCAATATCGAGATACAACTTTATTTTGGCACGTTAAAAAAGTATAATCGATAGAAAAATAGAAAATAGGATTAGTATAAGAAATAAGACAATAAAATAGTCTTCAAGGATCGGACATGAGAAGTAATGAGTAATCAATATAAGTAACCCAAGCTCGCATCCAATTTGTTAATGAAGAAACTTTTTTGTTGCCTTGCACTCATCAATTTCTATTAAGTCCCAACATTTATTGTAGAACAAACCTCCAAAACCATCAGGTTGAGGTAGGGGTGTAAACGGATCGGGTTTGGACCGGGTAAGGGTACATTCAGATCCAATCCATGTATTTTTTAGCGGATGGGGTCTTGCCCAATTACCTATCGGGGCTTGCCCGATTACCTGTCGGGTCTCAGAAAATGAATCCAGACCTGGATCTGTTAAGGACCCGAAGAACCGACCCGAATACCTTTATAAACTGTAACACCCCGCTTAAAATAATAACGGGTGGCCAGCCCTATACTATATTAAATCAGGAATTTCAGATGGTCTAGTCTCAACATCAACTGTCGGTACTATATAATATAGGACTAACTACCCGATATCATATGAGCGAGATGTTAATATAAATTAAAACTTGCAATATACAACAACCCAACACTATGAAACTACTAATGAATAAGAGAGATGCAAGAAGCACTATAAGAAATGAAAGGAATCACTATACATGAATATGCCATAAATAAATAAACCCGAATAAGCTGTCAGGTCAGAGCAAATATAATAACTGAAATGGAATAAATATAAACAAGTATATAAATATCCCTATGATACAAACCCGATATATAACATGAATCCTACCTAGAATTTTAAAGAAGTAGGAAGCGGCTACATGAAACATCCCGCAACAGTCCGCACCTATCACGGCTCCCAAGACTCTGGATAGAAAGTCATCCGGCATCCATGCGGTAGGATACCTGTAAATATATATATATATATATATACAAGAAGGAGGGAAAAGTAAACGGGTCAGAGCCCCGAATGTGTAAAATATTTAGCAAGTGTGTTAACCGTGCATAATAAATACCGGTGCATTTATCTCATAATTAAGGTGAGACCGCACTCTCGTGAAACCCCAACTCACCTCTCATCTAAAGGCGCGCACCTATTCGCGTCCTCAAGTTTTAGTTAAATTACCCCCAAATTATTAGGACAACCTAACTTATTATAGGCCTAGCCTATACCCACGAGAGTTACTATCCCATCATAAACCAAGGATCCACCCTTATCTAAACCCACTAGATTATGATAACAACAGTTATGCCATAATAGGCATAATGAATTCCGATTTATAATTAAAGAATTATAAGTCTTTATACGTTACCCCTATCTATAAATACATATATCTATATATATATACACACATTTATAGGCTAAAATAAAAGAATTTATTCTTAATATCATGCACATGGAATATTGGCAAAAACTCTCTCTAATCTCAAACTTGTACTACATTTCATGCGTGGGGAGTCTCGCAAAGCGAAATCCAAACAAGTAACCGCCTCGTTACACTACTCCTGGGCAATGTCGATCCTAGAGATCCATAATCCTTAACATACTACCATTACTACTAAACTATAACTACTAAAGAAAGAAAGAAGAAAAGAAAAAGAAAAGAAAACAAATAAAATAAAATAAAAGAACCTCCAATAATATCCTTGGGATGATGTAACCGAATAATACTTTATGTGCGATACATCAACCCCCATCAATCTAGTACACCATAATCATCTAAGATGTTCTTCATAAAAGTCCATATCCTTTCATCTATAGGATATATATATAAATATATATATATATAGGTATTTATTTCTAACCGTATATATATATATATACCATCATCAAACCAATAGCCAAGTGTACATACTACATATGATGTACGAGGCCATGCACATAATATACCCGGCTATATATATCGCCGATAAACTGCATCAATGCTATCATCTTCCCAGTGCCCGGCTCAGGTAGCAATACTGGGGCCACCATGGTGGGACTAAACGACACGCATCTCGTGGTAAACTCACGCACACGACGTCCCGGGAAGCGGTCATAGCTCCAAATCGGCAATGAGACGAAACATACCCACTACGTCTCATCCCAAAAATAAATATATATATATCATATAATAACACACGGGACAACTATGACCTAGGGAATATCCACACCCTGCTTTTTTAGCCAGGATGATCACCCTCTACGCGCGCAACTTCCCAATGATAGCATGAGAGGGGTATGCTTAACCAAATAAGTATATATCATTCAAATGCACAATATATACATCCATATGATCCAATCATATGATCAAATATTAAACCATCATATAAGGTCTAAATATCCATACCATGTATATCCATAACGTAAATATATCCATATATTCATATATATATAGATATATATACATATATTCACATATCCTTTTATCGATATATATATACACTAATTCTCGTTCATATGTATAAGATATATATATATATATATATATATATATATATATATATATACCCAACTATAAGTATACATAATCCTCAATATACAAGGCGTCACCACAATTTCTATTAAATTCGCCTCGATATGTGAATACAATCCCTCACTTGCAACTTATTCAATCATTTTCCTATGATGAATAGTCTCCCAAAACCATATGTATATATATATATATATATATATATATATATATATATATATATATATATATATATATATATATATATATATATTCCACATTAGGGTTATCGCCCAATAGTTTGTGTAGGAATCCATCGCAACACGATTCATCCATAATAAAAAATACATAGTTTCCTTTAGTACTATTTTACCATAGGCTCCCTCATGACTTAATAGTCTAAAATATCAATGGTCATGCCCCCACAATCACGTGTAAACTATCCTAACTAGAATTATACTAACGTCTGTTCTAGTTGATAGTACGATCCCATGCCATTCCCAATTTTACCTACGGTTCAATTAATTTCATGAACCATTACCCCTATCGGGTTACCTATTGTTCCTTAATTTAAACGTTTCTAAGGATATGAGACCCCTTCCTCTCTAAAAGTCTCAACCTCACGTCATATTTATTTTATATCTTTCTATAATTGGTATTCCCAACCTCAATGAGGTTTCCCCGTAATCTCCCCTATGAAACTCCAATATATACATGGATACATTTCTCTCCAAATTACCCTAAGGAGTCCCCAATTCCTAATATGTGAGAAACTCCTTATATGACTCCAAGAACATGTCTTTTACATCATAAGAGAAAGCCCCCAAATCAATAAACCTAACCAAAAAGGGGTTTGGAATCACTATGGAGAAAACACATCAAAATGCCCTGTTTCCGAATCGATTCGGCCCTATTCCGAATCGATTCGGCCTAGCGAATCGATTCGGCCTCCAAGGCGAATCGATTCGGGTCCAAAGACCTGGGCTTCTGCAATATGCCGAATAGATTCGGATTGGGTCCGAATCGATTCGGTCAATGCAGACCTGCCAATATCACTAAACCGAATCGATTCGCTTAAGGGGATGAATCGATTCGGGCCTGCAAATTTTGAAAGGGGTCTTCTTCTTCATCAAAACCCACGAATTCTAAACCCTAAATTTTCCATTATAACCCCCAAACCTTCATCAAACCATGATTTTAAGCCCATATATCACCCTAAAGTTGATCCCAACGATTTATATTCCATTAAATCCTTATTTAAACATTGATTTCAAGATTTAACCCAAAAATCTAGGTTTTGATATTAATACCCAAAAATCCATTTCTTTAACCCACAAATTATGAAATAAAATACACAAATAGCTATTTAGCAAGATTAAAAACTTGCCTCAGATTTGTAGAGGTTGGATCGTCCTCGATGTCGCGGTTGGCCCGGAAATCTCCAAGATTTCTTCCTCTCTCTCCCTTATCTTCTTCTTTCCTTCTTCCTTTCTCTTTCTCTCTTTCTCTCTTTCTCTAATTGAGAAAGGCTTGATCCGTAAGCCTTAAATCCTTTAAAACAGTAAACCCAAATTTTAAATGTTAATACACACTTTTAATGACTCGTTTACTCTAATTCGAGTCAAACTGACTTAAAATATTCCGGAGCCGAAATAAAACCCAAGGACAGTCATTTTGACTATCTCGACCCTTCCGGGATCGATCGCACACTCAAAATCATTATCCGGAATACTTTAAAACGTCCTCTATTTTTGGACTTAAATTCCCAAATTTTAGAATTCTCCAATTTAATTAAATTTTATTTTCCCAAAATTAAATTTCTCAGTCTCAAAAGTCTTGGGGTGTTACAATCTTCCCCCCTTACAAAAATTTCGTCCGCAAAATTTAAGATGAGCCTAGGACATCAATATCATCTAGTCCTTACATCAATCCTCAAGATCATTATGCCGATCCTTTCTAGTTTTCACATAGAACCATATAGCCTTTAAAACAAACTAACTACTCAGGGCGCCCATACACCCCGTACCCGAGTCTCCACTCGTAGAATTTTAATCAGGCTCCATTAGCCTCAAAATTGTAAGATAGGCCTCGGTAATATAATCTATAACAATATACTAAATATATAAAAGTTCGAAAATTTCCACTCGTTGAACTCTCCTCAATTCTTGACGCTAGCCACCTTCGCGCGGGGGAGGTCTCTCAAGCGAAATCCAAACAAAGAACCCTCCCAATACACTACTGTGTAGCTAGGTCGGGGATTGAGATTAGTTGAACCGGGGTTAAGGTTTTATAAAAAGATTTCCATATTTTAGATATCGCCCGAGGGCCTATGCAACAATACTATATAAATCAATCCCGCGTCTTTCGACACGCCAAACAAACACCTTATGTTTAAAACACAAGGCATCAACGAATACAATACTCTAGTCAATACCTAGTTCTCAAAACTAGCACAACTATGAGCTAAACTATCCGCTCCACGGAATCTACCAAACTCTGAACCTCTCAGTTATGAAATTCCTCTACATCACATCAGCACTTTTTATATAAAAAAATAAATTCTTCCCTCATTGGGATACTAAAACTTCCCTACTGTTTCGTTACGAAAAGATGTATCATCTCCAAAGATGCCATACAAAGGCCGCACGTGCTCATTTCCTCCTCTAGGAAAATTCCATACACCCTAGCGGTGTAGCGGCTAACTACCCATCATGCCTTACGCGCGATGTTCCCAATTATTACCCAAAACGTAACTCAAACCCAAAGAAAGGAATTCTACCTTATAATTCCATAACCTAATGGTTTCCCCTCACCCTAGAATCTCAACTCAGGGTCCTCAACTCCTTCCGGGAAAATCATTATCCCAAAGCCTATTTCTTCACAAGAGAAACATCTTCCTCAAAATCCTTCATAACCATTTTGAAGGATAAACACGATGGCGACAATCGAAAACTCCCTCAGTCCTACACAACAAAATTGAGTCTCCAAATTTCTTACTCCCACTTCCCAGAAGGCAATACTCCTAATATTGGGATAACTCCACACACCTCACGTCGGGAAAAGTCACCAACACCAGGTTTTCTAACGAAGGTTAACGGGTTTCTCAACCTAAACCTCCCAAGGACTACACTAACCTCTCCTCAGACTTACTTTACTAAGTCCAAGGTTCACCATTCGAGTAAATTTCCTTTCTTACTCAACTGCCGATAAATCACCTCGAACCACTGCTAGAAATCTCCTCAATATTTCATCCGAAACCGGGGAAAACAAATACCCTCGATTAACGCATACCCAAAATATACTATGGTTTCCGTACTTCTAAACCTATTCTTTCCTGGATGACAAAATCTAGGCGACGTCTGAAACGAAACAAGAGAAACTGTTATCAGAACGCCAATCAAGTGAATATACTTCACAGAAGAAAACAACGCAGTGAACACAACAGTCCTATTTGTAGGGCTTTATGTCAAGAACGTTAACGGAAGAATGCATAAAGATTGCACAGATCCTAAGGACTCTAGAACCTGATGCTCTGATACCATCTGTAACACCACGCTTAAAATTATAACGGGTGGCCAGCCCTATACTATATTAAATCAGGAATTTCAGATGGTCCAGTCTCAACATCAACTGCCGGTACTATATAGTATAGGACTAACTACCCGATATCATATGAGCGAGATGTTAATATAAATTAAAACTTGCAACATACAACAATCCAACACTATGAAACTACTAATGAATAAGAGAGATGCAAGAAGCACTATAAGAAATGAAAGGAATCACTATACATGAATATGCCATAAATAAATAAACCCGAATAAGATGTCGGGTCACAGCAAATATAATAACTGAAATGGAATAAATATAAACATGTATATAAATATCCTTATGATACAAACCCGATAGATAACATGAATCCTACCTAGAATTTTAAAGAAGTAGGAAGCTGCTACATGAAACATCCCGCAACAGTCCGCACCTGTCACGGCTCCCAAGACTCTGGATAGAAAGTCATCCGGCATCCATGCGGTAGGATACCTGTAAATATATATATATATATATATATATATATATATATATATATATATATATATATATATATATATATATATATATATATATATATATATATATATATATACAAGAAGGAGGGAAAAGTAAATGGGTCAGAGACCCGAATGTGTAAAATATTTAGCAAGTGTGTGAACCGCGCATAATAAATACCGGTTCATTTATCTCATAATTAAGGTGAGACCGCACTCTCGTGAAACCCCAACTCACCTCTCATCTAAAGGCGCGCACCTATTCGCATCCTCAAGTTTTAGTTAAATTAACCCCATATTATTAGGACAACCTAGCTTATTATAGGCCTAGCCTATACCCACGAGAGTTACTATCCCATCATAAACCAAGAATCCACCCTTATCTAAACCCACTAGATTATGATAACAACAATTATGCCATAATAGGCATAATGAATTCCGATTTATAATTAAAGAATTATAAGTCTTAATACGTTACCCCTATATATAAATACATATATCTATATATATATATACACATTTATAGGATAAAATAAAAGAATTTATTCTTAATATCATGCACATGGAATATTGGCAAAATCTTTCTCTTCTCAAACTTGTACTACGTTTCATGCGTGGGGAGTCTCGCAAAGCGAAATCCAAACAAGGAACCACCTCGATACACTACTCCTGGGCAATGTCGATCCTAGGGATCCATAATCCTTAACATACTATATAATGCTACCATTAATACTAAACTATAACTACTAAAGAAAGAAAGAAGAAAAGAAAAAAAAGAAAACAAATAAAATAAAATAAAAGAACCTCCAATAATATCCTTGGGATGATGTAACCGAATAATACCTTATGTGCGATACATCAACCCCCATCAATCTAGTACACCATAATCATCTAAGATGTACTTCATAAAAGTCCATATCCTTTCATCTATAGGATATATATATAAATATATATATATAGGTATTTATTTCTAACCGTATATATATATACCATCATCAAACCAATAGCCAAGTGTACATACTACATATAATGTACGAGGCCATGCACATAATATACCCGGCTATATATATCGCCGATAAACTGCATCAATGCTATCATCTTCCCAGTGCCCGGCTCACGTAGCAATACTGGGGCCACCATGGTGGGACTAAACGACACCCATCTCTTGGTAAACTCACGCACACGACGTCCCGGGAAGCGGTCATAGCTCCAAACCGGCAATGAGACAAAACATACCCACTACGTCTCATCCAAAAAATAAATAAATATATATATATCATATAATAACACACGGGACGACTATGACCTGGGGAATATCCACACCCTGCTTTTCTAGCCAAGATGCTCACCCTCTATGCGCGCAACTTCCCAATGATAGCATGATTGGGGTATGCTTAACCAAATAAGTATATATCATTCACATGCACAATATATACATCCATATGATCCAATCATATGATCAAATATTAAACCATCATATAAGGTCTAAATATCCATACCATGTATATCCATAACATAAATATATCCATATATTCATATCTATATAGATATATATACATATACATATATTCACATATCCTTTTATCGATATATATATACACTAATTCTCGTTCATATGTATAAGATATATATATATATATATATATATATATATATATATATATGGTTTTGGGAGACTATTCATCATAGGAAAATGATTGAATATGTTGCAAGTGAGGGATTGTATTCACATATCGAGGCGAATTTAATAGAAATTATGGTGACGCCTTGTATATTGAGGATTATGTATACTTATAGTTGGGTATATGTATATATATATATATATATATATATATATATATTCCACATTAGGGTTATCGCCCAAGAGTTTGTGTAGGAATCCATCGCTACACGATTCATCCATAATAAAAAATACATAGTTTCCTTTAGTACTATTTTACCATAGGCTCCCTCATGACTTAATAGTCTAAAATCTCAATGGTCAGGCCCCCACAATCACGTGTAAACTATCCTAACTAGAATTATACTAACGTCTGTTCTAGTTGATAGTACGATCTCAAGCCGTTCCCAATTTTACCTACGGTTCAATTAATTTCATGAACCATTACCCCTATCGGGTTACCTATTGTTCCTTAATTTAAACGTTTCTAAGGATATGAGACCCCTTCCTCTCTAAAAGTCTCAACCTCACGTCATATTTATTTTATATCTTTCTATAATTGGTATTCCCAACCTCAATGAGGTTTCCCCGTAATCTCCCCTATGAAACTCCAATATATACATGGATACATTTCTCCCCAAATTATCCTAAGGAGTCCCCAATTCCTAATATGTGAGAAACTCCTTATATGACTCCAAGAACATGTCTTTTACATCATAAGAGAAAGCCCCCGAATCAATAAACCTAACCAAAAAGGGATTTGGAATCACTATGGAGAAAACACATCAAAATGCCCTGTTTCCGAATCGATTCGGTCCTATTCCGAATCGATTCGGCCTCCAAGGCGAATCGATTCGGGTCCAAAGACCTGGGCTTCTGAAATATGCCAAATCGATTCGGATTGGGTCCGAATCGATTCGATCAATGCAGACCTGCCAATATCACTAAACCGAATCGATTCGCTTAAGGGGGCGAGTCAATTCGGGCCTGCAAATTTTAAAAGGGGTCTTCTTCTTCATCAAAACCCACGAATTCTAAACCCTAAATTTTCCATTCTAACCCCCAAACCTTCATCAAACCATGATTTTAAGCCCATATATCACCCTAAAGTTGATCCCAACCATTTATATTCCATTAAATCCATATTTAAACATTGATTTCAAGATTTAACCCAAAAATCTAGGTTTTGATATTAATACCCAAAAATCCATTTCTTTTTAACCCACAAATTATGAAATGAAATACACAAATAGCTATTTAGCAAGATTAAACACTTACCTCAGATTTGTAGAGGTTGGATCGTCCTCGATGTCGCGGTTGGGCCGGGAATCTCCAAGATTTCTTCCTCTCTCTCCCTTCTCTTCTTCTTTCCTTCTTCCTTTCTCTTTCTCTCTTTCTCTAATTGAGAAAGGCTTAATCCGTAAGCCTTAAATCCTTTAAAACAATAAACCCAAATTTTAAATGTTAATACACACTTTAAATGACTCGTTTACTCTAATTCGAGTCAAACTGACTTAAAATATTCCGGAGCCGAAATAAAACCCAATGACAGTCATTTTGACTATCTCGACCCTTCCGGGATCGATGGCACACTCAAAATCATCATCCGGAATACTTTAAAACGTCCTCTATTTTTGAACTTAAATTCCCAAATTTTAGAATTCTCCAATTTAATTAAATTTTATTTTCCCAAAATTAAATTTCTCAGTCTCAAAAGTCTTGGGGTGTTACATAAACTAACTTATATTTATATATATATATATATATATATATATATATATATATCGGATCGGAGTCATGTATATCAAGATCCAATCCATTAACTAATCGGGTCTATAAAATTTGCTCATATCCATTAATTCGAGTCGGGTCGGGTCCGGGTCCAGACTCGATCCATTGACAGCACTAGGTTGAGGTGCTGCTTTGGAGTCTAGAAAATACAGTTATTTTAATTTCGTCAAAAGTGGGGATATTTTTCATCATAATATTTTCTTGATAACTAACCAAATGAGGAATTACATTGTTAACAATATAATCATGTCGAATATAGGGGTTGGCAGAATAAATATCTTCAGAAAACGGGACAATATAATTTTTAATCGTATTTGGCCCAGTGATTAGAGGTCTGTCCTTATTCATCAACTAAGAAATGTAATTAACAGCTCTCATATTCTTAACGTAGTTATCTTTCAAACAGCTATATAGATGTTATACATACTGCCTATATATATAACAGTTATATAGATGTTATAAATATGGTGTTGTTGGGATTTAGTCCAACTTTTTAAGAATCGTTAGTTGTTGATCCCAAACATTTTAGATTTTTGTTGTTAGTCCTATTCATATAAATGCCACTAATCACAACGAAAGTTAACTTCAACCCACATTTAAAACTATAAGGATTCCCGGTTTGGTTGCATTTTCTACTTGGAATTAAGTTGCGAACTAATAATGAACCATTCAAGGTTTTCACTCCTACTCTATTCTTATTATTAATTTTAATTTGTTAGCTCAAATACATGTGAAATGGAACTATATATACCAAACCAACATATGAAGATGCTATAGTAGCTCCACTAATAGTTGCAGAACCTGAATTTTTTATCCATGCACCGAGTTGGAGAGTAAAAACTAAAGGAAGTCGAATAATGGAGAAACTGACCAAAATATACTGTCTTTTATCTTCTTTTTTTTCAAATAGGATTATTTACACTCAATGTCGATATGTAGTCCACAAGGAAGCCATGTAAAAGCCACAAGAAAATCCATAATTCACCTTATAAGATTGTAAACAGATACAGTCAACATGTTAGAATCAGAAGATGAGAGAACACACATACTTCTTTGACAGTATTAGAAGTTAAATATCCCTGAATATCTGATAGATTTGGTAAACCCATAATCCACCCAATCCACTGACCCAAATCCACTGTCCTAAATTATTTTATTAGGATGTGTCTAAACTATTTTACTTCGATTAACTCACGAGATAGATGATTTACTAACTTTACTATGTGTTTGTTCTGCTTAGCAACTCCAGTATCTAACTTTGTTTCTTCTAGTCTTACGAACTATTGTTCTTGCTTTGTCAATTAACAACATTCTAACATCAAACACAGGGGCGACTAGATAACATTGATTGAAATCTTACTAGTTATGATTGATATTTCTATTTACGCTAATTAGTTTCTAACCTTGTTTAGTTTTTAAAGATACTTCTTCATGTCCAATAACACATTCTATGCTCTTTCGAATTACAAAGTGTATTCTCTGTTAATTAAACAATGCATGCTCAAGGTCAAAATTTTAATTACACAGTTTATGGATCATGCTTTCATCAACACCATCATGTATACTCTCGGTTTCCCTCTTTTACTTTTAAATACACAGTTTATGTATTCATCTTCTAATGCTTACTTGTATGTTTAATTCATCAACACCATTTTTACCCATTTTTTTTATTTGTTTGATTTTTACCAACGTAAGATCAACCCGATAACAAATGGGGTAGAATGAACCAGCAACCCAATGACTAAAATCAGACCACCAGTAGCAAAACCAAGCACTGCTAAGTGAAACCAAACGGACCAAGCACTGCCAAGTGAAAATTGATCGAGCACTGCCAAGTGTTGATATACAGATGGATGCAATTACATTTTGTAAGGGGAATTCTTAAAAGGTTTCCCTGTATTTCAATTTTACATTTTGTTGGATTGGTTGTTACCCCTTGGGTGGATAGTTCAATGAATAAAGGAGACTCTGTCCATTTTTTTTTTCAAATTGACACTTTGTTTATCTGAGGAACAATGTGAATTTATTTGATGAATATTCTATATTTGAAGTTATATTTTAATTTGTTTAAAGAATCTAAACTATTTGAATGTTGTTTGACTTTTTATTACCTCAAATAATAGTTGTCTATTGATGGAGTAATGTTTTTTTTTTAAATTTTTATATCAACATTTATGTCAATTTTGATAAAACTCTCATAAAATTATTAAAACTGACATAAATGTGATGTTATTTATGCCATTTTTTATGAAAATGTGATTAAAAACATGGTAAATACGGTAGTTTTTATGTTTGTTCTTAAAAATTGAGATAAATGTAATTTTATTTATGTCAGTTTTACGAACATTAATGTCAGGGCTTTATATGTCAATTTTGAAAATTTCTAAAACTGACATAAATGGTCATTAATATCAGTTTTTGACTGACACAAATGACCATTTTTCTTGTAGTGTGTACGGGCACCCGGGTTAGTTAAGGCATATTTTATACGGTCAAGCACGAGTAAGGGTCTATGGGCGCCCTGGTTAATTAAAATGCATATTTGTGAAATTTATAGTTAGAAGCGGGAGAGATAGATATAGAGAGATTAGAGGCACATGTCTAGAAAGTGATATTCAAAGCTTGGAGCACTAGGCTCATCTTAATTTCGAGGACGAATTTCCTTTGTAGGAGGGGACGTATGTAACACCCCGTAATTTTGAGGATTTAGAATTTAATTATTTTTGGGAGAAATAAAAATATTTAAATTGGAGAAACTCAAATTTATGATTTGGATAATTTATTTGAGTGGGAAGAATTATTTTTATTGGCGACTTTAAGTTAAATTGTTCGAATTAATGTGTTTCGCAATTTGAGGTCGAAATTTGGAAATGTTATAAAGTATTTCGGATGACAATTATGAGTGCGCGGTTGAGTCCGGATGGGTCGAGATAGTCAGAAAAGAGTACTCGGGGTAGTAATCGGGTCTCGAGGCATTTTTGGGCATAGCCGGGCCACACGGGGTGATTTGGGCCATTTTAATTAGGCCCATGTGGCCAAAAACGGGATTTCGAGTTTTAATACTAATTGGGGAAGTGTTGAACGATAGTTAACACAACTCTAAACCTAGGATTTGAGAGAGACATGGAGGAAACAAATCAAGAGGCAATTGGGGATCGTTTTAAGCCAAATAGGGGAACAAAGTGAGGGTTCGTCGTCAAACCATTCCCTACAACGGATCATACCCTACGAACAATTCCAGGCAAGTAGTTAATTGTTATGATTCTTAAATTGGTGATAATCAATTCATATTTTTGTGATGTGTAAACCAAAATCCATTTTGGGTATAAATGGGTATTCAGGTGAAATCGGTATTTGGGAAATGGTATACCTTGATGAGATTTGATATGATATTAGTTGGTTTCATGATTATGTAGTTTAAGAATATGAACCATATGATTAAATCTAGCATGGACGGACTTTTAATATTCTGATATTAAGATGTAAAATATTTGGCTGATTGAAACCCGGGTAAAACCCGAATCTGGGAAAGGTTAAAATTTGTGGAAATTGGTTATTGAATTAAGGCTTCTAGGTTGAGTAGAACCTGTTTTCATATGTCAAAATGGTGAATTATGATCGGAGATTGTTAGGGGAGAAAATAGAAGCTTGATGGTTCATCAATGACTGAAACAGCGAGCCGGAGAAGACAAATACATCTTCGATCGATCGATCGACCCAGGGGATCGATCGATCGAAGTAGGTCAGTCAATGGGTCGGGTCTGGACCCGAACCCGACCCGAACCCGAACCTGATCCGTATAATAGGGTCTGAGCATATTTTTTTGGACCCGAGACCCGAAGACCCGAATACCCGAAGACCCGTTTATTAAACGTGTAGGGTCTGGATCTTATACAAGATCCGGACCCGAAGACCCGACCCGAATTGTACATTATTATTTTGTATATATATACATATATACAATAAATTTATATATATTTATAAATATATCTTATCAATATAACATGTAAGTATTATATATAAAAATATATATTTATGTATATAATAAATATAAGTAATATATGTTTTATTTATACTAATGATATTCTACAATACATTACAAAATAATTTAATTTAAGATTAAATAATAAAGAAAGGGAATAAAATAAAATAAATATAAACTAAATGTATATATTTGACCAGACCTGGACCCGAACCCGAGACCCGAAGACCCGAATGGATCCGGGTCTGGATCCAATATTGTAGACCCGATGAAGACCCAGACCCGAACCCGAACCCGATGAAGACCCGATTACACAGATATGGATCTCCCTAAACCCGACCCATCTCCGACCCGTTGACAGGCCTAGATCGAAGGTCCTAGAATTTTGACAGTTCAACCTGTTTATATAAATATATAAGGGAAATTAATTTAGGATTTAATCCCCTACTTTTATTTAGTGATAAATGCATAGGTGACACGTATTCCTTAACAATTATAAGGGGATATAATTGGGTTTAGGAGGGTGATAATTGTATGTCACGGGACGATTGAATTTAGGGAATTAATTCATAGATATTGGTTTTGGAGCGAGGGAGAAGGTTCAGATATTGCAGTTGAGTAGCACTACATTATTAAAGCAATCGAGGTGTTATTAATTAGTTAAGGGGGGGGGGGATATAGAATCGGGTATTAATGATGCTACGGGCCCAGTGAGTGAGTCCTGGTATAATGGTTGGGTGACACCAAGTGTTAATTAATTAATGTGTAAATTAATTAAATTAGAGTCGGACCATAGACTCGGATTAGTATTAATTAATTAATGTGCAAATACATTAAATTAGAGTCGAATCATAGACTCGTTAAATATTATATAAATTAATGTGCAAAGTATTTATATAAGAATCGGACCATAGACTCGGGGAAATATTATATTAATTAACGTGTGAATTAATAAGTGAGAAAATTAATTAAGTTGAGTCGGGCCACATACTCGGGAAATTGCACGCTAGGGTTACTGGATTTTGAGTACACGGTAAAGATGGGGTTTATATTATATATATACGGTGTAGTTATAGTATATATATACGTTTGTATATTGTGTGTGCTATTAAATATCAGTGACTAGATATTTATTTAATCTATATACTGTAGTTCTATCAAGGGAGGTTGTACAACGTGGGTGAATTCCCTAGCTTGAGGAGTAGGGTGAGTATATTCCCAAGTCATAGCGTCCGGTATATGGGTGAGGGATTTATTTCACTTTTAGAGAAGGAATATGACAACCTCCACTAGGTCAATATTTTGGGCCAGGTTGGTGAGCGATTCCAACTTGGGTAACTAGGTTATGTGAGCACACCTAGTAGGATAGCACTTTAGAGGAAATCATCCGGAGTTTGTATACTTGAAGGGATGGATATACATATGATACATGTGTGGATGTTGTGGTAAAGGTATGTATATATGATAGTAAATATTATATACGGGTAATAATAAAGTGGGTGATGTAATTATTTTATATAACTTGTGTCACGGTTATATAATGTTATTTAAAGGAAATTAATTAAGTTAATTAGTGAGATAACTTATAACCCATGGTTAATAATACTCAGTTTAGAGTGGAAAGGCAAGGGAGGATTACAAGGACTAGTTGGACAGGGTAGTAAAACTAGGTGGGGTTAAGGTAATCGTTAAGTGTGCACGTTAGTGGAGGGGTGAGAAGGTCCTCAAGAGAGTGCGACACTAACTTAAATATGGAGCGCATTCATATAATTTTTAATCACTGTAGTTAATTTACTTGCTAAATATTTTCAAAATGTTTTGGATTCTAACCCTTTCTATAAAACTATTTTCAAAACCTTTTAGGTGTCCAGCCATAGGGACGCCAAAATTGATATTCTATTCCAGGGACACGGAGTTGCGACATGTGTGGATGCTAGCAGGATCCTGGATTAGACGCCTCATTCATTCTTTCCTAGAGTAGGATTCATGTATCAGTTTCAGTTTACTTAGGGCATGTCTCCCAGACTTTTCAGTTGTAGTTTCCAGATTTATTTATTCAGGTTTTGAATATTTGTACAGGATTATTTACTTTGGTGACTGATGGTTTATTCGGCATGTAGTTTATTATTTATTCAGTTGATTTAATTCAGTCATGGTGTATGACTCATATTATCTTTCCGCATGGTATTGGTTGTTTAATTAAAAAGATAAAATTTGGCACTAGCTTTTTGGAATACTAGGTGGTTAGTAAGTTTTAAAAAGGTTTTTGACAGTGATGCTAAGAATGAACCATCTTTGATTCCTATTTTAATTTGGTATATGACTGATCACCCGGTATTTTATTAGGCGGGGTGTAACACCTACGCTTCTTGCTATCGAGGTGAAGGTTTTGCGTTATGGACGATCTTATCCTGATGAGCCCATTTGGGGGGATTTTAGATTCGTACCCTGAGCATAGGACCTTGGACACGTGATATTGGTGTGAATGATAGTTTCGACGGTTGAATGGGAATGTAAGTTTGTGCATGACCCATTTCGATGGGGAGTATGCTCGCCTCCAATATATGTGTTATGTTATTTATGGTTCGTGAGAGACGCATGACCAATAGTCCTTTATACAACGAGAAATGTATCAGGTCATGATAGCAGAGTATGCATGCACCGCAACTGCGGCTCGGAGGTTCCATATTAGTATATATAATAATGTGATGAATATATATAGGGTGATGTAATCTTCTTTGTGAAATTGTAGATTAAAATATATGTACTGGGATGTAATCTACTGTGTGAAATTATAGATGAAAATGAATAATAAGATTGGATTGAATTAAGTTCGTTAAACATATTTTATACACACACACACACACGTGTGTGTGTGTGTGTGTGTGTGATTATTATCACATGTTTTTATTGAAATATGACCCTATTTATTGTTATAAATTGTATTTAAAACCCTCGATGTAGAATTGACTTATTAATGTATTAGACTTGTTCCTTGATTTATGATAACTGGAATATATATTGAGTAATTGAGATATAGTTCAAAATTTAATTAAAATAACAGAAAGTTCATGTTAGGTATTTTACATAATTATGACTCTATGAGTAACACCCTTGATACTAAATCCTTGATTGATGAAACGCTTAATATGAAAATGTAAAAATTGTTGCTATGCGAAGATTTTATGCTTGAATACCCCATGATATTATGTTCTTCGAATTATGTTCTTGGAATTACGTTTTTGTTAAATTATGTTCTTGGAATTATGTTTTTGTAATTATGATATATTTTCTTGTCATACACACTCACAAATGCACACATATACATACACACCCATACAGATATGCACACACACACACACACACACACACACACACACACACACACATATATATATATATATATATATATATATATATATACAGAGAGAGAGAGAGAGAGAGAGAGAGAATAGAGTCATTTAGTTCACTAATTGTGGTTGTGTTCACCCCTTCCATAAATGGTTGATGTTTGGGTGGACACAAATTGGTGGACATATAGTAATTTTTGGTTTAGTTAAATTAAAATGAACTTAAATTGGGCTTGTTATGTATGATTTATTAGATGGAAAACCATAATTAGTTTAGGATAAATTGGATTCATTACCTCTATGACTCATATTCACACCCTTCTATATATTTTCTCTAAAAAAATGAGTCACAATAGTAAATACTTTCAACAAGAGTACGATATGGTGAAATTTAACCCGACTAATATCTTTCATTAGGGCCCTCCATATAGAGGGAACTCCTTTTTACAATTATGGGAGTAGTAAAGTTGAACAATTTGATTACCTTAAAAGTCATGGATTTGATCTCTCACAAAAGTATTTTCTTTTCCAGAATACTGGGATGATGACGTAGAGAATATAGTTCTCCTTCATTATTCTGACCGGGCACTGATGTTGGCGAAACTTTTAGAAAAGGCAGAAAAAATATTCATCCATTATAGATACAACTCCGTAGAGAGAGAATTCACTAAGATTGTGACACCTTGCGGCATATACATATTAAAAATGAAATTTCTATTAAGTTGAAGAAGAAAGTGTTCCGAGTTCATGTCACAAAAGTTTATATGTCATTCATAGATAAGATTCCGCCCAATTTGACGCGTACAAAATATCATAGATTTTTAAAAAGTACTACTGGTTGGATGGAAATCAGACACATCGAGCATGTTTTAAAAGTTGTTTTAAAGGTACATACATATATATAGTCGTAAACACAACTTTCTTACATACGTCGCTAATTTTCTATTGTAGAAAATGTCAACCGGAAATGGAAAGTGTCAACCAAATATCGAAATATCACTAATTGGGATCTATCCAACACCCTAACCTCTATTCTCATCTCCTTTGGGTTATCAGTACTCTACTTTGCTAAAGATTCGATATACCATTCTATATCCAAGTCATCAAACTTGAGACCCACCTATTAATCCAATAACCCCACCTCCTACTACTGAAGAATCCGAAGAAAACCCTAAGAAGCCCATTGCGTTCCCCTTGGACAGGAATCATTCAACTTGTAATAAACGTGACCTTCAGCTTTTTAAAAACCATTGTCTATCACTCGAAAAGATAAATGATGGCATCGGGGGTGCATACAACTAGAATAACGTTGATTGTGTCATAAAGGATGACGTGTGGTAGCAACTTGATAAACAAAATTCAATCACAGTTGGTTCAAAGAAAATTTTATTTTTTTAGTAGCTGATCAATTGAAAATCTATCAGAAGAACGTTTGAAAAAAAAAATTCCAAAGCGACAACGAGTTCAGATAGGTTAGGGTTGAAAGACATATTTTTTCCAAAATGTTAAAATTCCCACTGATCAATGGAATGACTTCTTATAGAATGACTTCAGGGAGGGAAAACTAACTGGGAAGGAGAAAAATAAACTGAACATGTCAAAGAAAGTTAATGTCCACAAACTTGTGGTAAAATCTTATGATGATATAAAGGGTGAATGGGTGGAATAGACTGAAGGGCCTCCTTAAGAAGGTAAGAAACCTAATCTGGTCAACTTGTACTTGCATGCCCAATGAAAAAAGGACCAATAAATTCCAAAACAAATTGGCTCCGACTATTGTGAGTTTTAATTTAGTTACCATATAAATATACATTAAATAAAATATTATTGAAATCATAGTCCTAAACATAATATCATGTCACGAGAAATGATAGAAGTCATGTCGAGAAGTTAGTCCGAGTGCAACCCCTATGACATTGAAGCAAATGCCCTAACTAAGATACTTGGGAGGGAAAATAAGGGAGGATATGAGGTGTGGGCTCATGTAATCCAAGTAGATAAATACAACACAATTCACCATTATTGGACGAGATCTCTCAGTGAGGAGTCACGTGTCGATAGAAGCGAAAGACCATGCCAGGACTAAATGAGAGGTGTCAGAGTTTCAGAGGGAGGTGGGGCAATAGTAGCAACAGTATGACATTCCTGAAAAATAAAATCCAGGGGTTGGTTCAATTATTTACTCAACAATAAGGTTACTCCCCTCGGATGCCTCCTCAAATATTCCCCTATCCTACACCTCAAGGATTACTCTCCTAAATGCCTCCTCCAAGAACATTACCCTCCCAAATGACTCATCCTAGAACATTTCCCCCCCAAATGCCATTTACAACATTTTGTAGATCATATTCATCCACACACAGTGATTTTGGAGAGTCGTATTATATAAGGGACTAGTCCAATAACATGGTTATTTGTAACTGTCCGGCCAAGATTTATGGGTTACCTATGGGTCAACCAAGTCCGACTTGAACATTAGGTGTGAAGGGAAATGAGATAACTTAAATAATGTTGCTAGTCCAGTTTTACTTAATTAACATTCACTTGTTTAGCATGAAATTTCAATTTATTTAAAGCTACGTGTGGGATCCGCGAGAAGCGTCCTCGGAATCCCAACATACAGAACTACTAACGTAAAAAAAAAGACTTACATGTACAATACTCTCAAAGTACTGAATCCCGTACAACCTGTCGTAACAAAGGAAAGGGAAAGAGCCGAATGCCTAGTGGGGAATACAACAATGCAACATAGAATCGAACGACAAAAAAAATACTCTATAACATATACCACCAACGTGCAAATGCAAATATATATATATATATATATATTAATCCGTTTATTACAAAACGTTACTTGAGTTGATTAAATCACACTAATCTTTTAAAAGGCCCCTTTTTGCTTGACTTAACATTGATTTTCGTATTTAATGCACCCGGTTAAATAATTAAACAAAACAACATTTGTTTAGGAAAAAACACTTCATTTACAAAATTGCCCATTTAATCACACCAAATCTACTTTAGTATTTTCCTTGAAAATCACCTTTCAACAAACACACACTCGGTGTTAGAAAATTATTGTATTCCTTTTTAAACTGTTTAAAACACACTTTTATGTTAATTTTGGGTTAAATGGTATTAGGTTGCTTAACTACCCATTAGTCACCTCAATTTACTATTCATTTCACTTCAAATGGACATTAGTCAATTTCTCATATTTCTTATCCAAATTATCTTTTTAACCGGAACATTTACTAATTTCAATTCACGTTAGGTTGTCTTTTCTTATACTCTCAGAACAATCATTTTTTTATCATGTTCCACTTTTCTGATTACCTTTTTCTTTAAGTTTACCACACAACCACATACTCTAACGGGCTCCACACCGCCGATTATACTACTATATGCTCTGGCCAGTGATTTGAATTTTTCACCCTAGGGCTTCGGGCCTTTCTTAATTTTTTCTCCATTCTTTCAAGTTTCCCTTATAATGTATTTTACCAACCAAAGCCAAAACCCGGGGACTAACTTTCCATATTTGTGTTCACTTTGAACAAACAGCTTTTCTTGCCCTATTCACTTTAAAGTTGATTTCATTATGAAAATCACTTCCGTTTGGACTATTTAGCGTAATATCTTTTTCAACATTTTTATTTCATAAAAACATTTCATTTTACATAAAATTATAATTTTACCCATTTGTTTGCAAACTTGCATTTTCCTCCATTTTCACAAGTGTTATCTTTCCAAAAACATTGTTAAGTTATGGATATCAACTTTCAGAATGTTTTTACTCATTAACACTTAATGTAATCCTTGGACTTACAGACCTTTGAAGATAAAATATCTTTATTTTATTTCTTTCTTTATCAAAGAAATCATTTGTAATTTTGAAGACTACTTCACTATAAAACACCATTTTCCTTTATTAACACATGTTCTCTTCAAAACATTCACTTATCAAATTTTCCACATTTATTAATGTACTTTAAAGGCAAAATTTTTTGCCTTTCATACTTCAAGTTAATATCCATTTTAATCCTTCTCAAACATATTCATATTCTCATCATTAACTTGCTATATGGTTGTAGATATAAGGAGGTGGATTTAAAGCCTAGAGATCTATAAAAGTAAGTTTTATACATGATTATAACATGAAGTTTAATAACATTTGTAAATCCAAGATTTTCAAGACTAAAAAGACATTTGCTCTTTCAAAAGCATGCTTAAAAGTCGACTTCTCACAAATCTTCATTTTTTCCACAAATCTTTAAGATTTATGCTAGAAATATCTTGTTAATGAAGTTATTTATTTGAAAATATCATATTTCATAAAATGTTTAAATATAAGATTTTATTGAAAGTTATTTTCTTTTCTCAAGCCCTTTTGGAAACTCATTTCTTAAATGTCCAAAGCTATTAAGAAATCATGAGTGAAGACTACCTAAACAAGGATAGATTATACTCTTATGGAGTCTAGCATATTTAACTCATATATTGCAAAATAGAGTAATGTTAAACTTAACAAGAGTAGACATTTTTCCACATCACCGATGCTCCAAAATCGATGGATGAATGTAGAAAAATATGGCAACCTCCCACCTCCTAATGTGGCCATAAATAGGTTGCATAGATCTACTAAGCTTGTCTCCTTTAATGCTCCAAAAATCCCTTTTAATATCCATGAAACTCTTCAACACTTCTCTAAAAAAATCTGCCAATAACTCCTTTTTAAATTTATATCGTGCCTAACATGTGGTAAAATTGGGTTTTCTAGGCTTAAATATGATGGAAAAGGTTTAAAGTATATAGGGAAGAGAATTGATGGTGCTGGGGTGTTGGATTGTGTTTGGTGGTGGAGGAGTTCTTAAGATCTAGAGAAAGAGAGAGAAAATCTGATTAAAATTGGGTGAAAATGTCTTAAACCTAATTTAAACACCCCAAAATCCTTAAAGAAAAAATCATTTAAATGTACCAAACCTTAAACTTCGAATTGATCTATTGTGATGGGAGCTTGATGTTTACCAGATTATACTCAAGAAGGGCGGGGGGGGGGGGGGGGGGGGGGGGGGGGGCTGTGAATCAAGTTTAACAAACTTTTTGGGTCAAATTAAATTTCAGAGAGTGTTTAATTTAAAACACCTCACATCAAATTTCAGATTAATAAATGTCCAAGAATATCAAATAAATACAACTAATTAATGTAACAAGTTAAAATGCAGATTTTAACATTCCACAAATATTAAATAATTTTTTTCTTTTTTAATGAGACTTCGATAAATGATATTGATGTAGGCTCAAGCCTACTTCTTTAAAGATTGAGCAGAATGTAAAATTAATTTCTCTCTCGAATGTAATAGCTGAGTAATAAATTCGAATGATATTCATTGATTTCTCTAGTCTCATACTCTTCAATGTAGCTCTTAAATTCATTAATAGGTCTGCAGAAAATGAGATGTTTGACATAATACTTGTGATCATTAAATGCTCATGATTTTCTAAAATTAAGATGAATGAAATATATCATCTGCAAAGCTCATTTGTCTTCTCAATAAAATGTATTTGTGGAGACATGAAAATGGCATTCAAAAATATGGTACTGAAATATCTCTTGCATCCCTCGTAATGACTCGTGTAAATATATTAGTCCAACATAGAAATGATATCTGAGACAATTAGATTAGAGATATTATATCTTGGTTCGATGTTGGTACAAACCCAACTGACTATTCAAACATCACAAAGATATGATTTAATGGATGAGTTATGCTCAGATATATCAAGAGAGTTATAAGCCTTCTGCAAAAAAAAATAAACAAAAGATGGGAGAAATAAACATGTAACATCTTTTTAATGGATATGACACATAGGGTTCTAGATCTATAGGACGAACACGTGTAGAGACGTTCACCGCTTAAAAAATATGCACAAGTCATCCTTTATATAATTGTATACGAGATATAGGGTTCTAGTACACAGATGGGACACGAAAAAAAATAAAAAAATTGTTCAAAACAATAAATAAATCAACCGTACAAGATATAACATATTTAAGAAGAGTAATGATACACTTACCTCAAAATTATTTAAAAATTATTGATTTTGTTCTTTATTAGTTTGTACTTTGACGGGATTAACACCAAAGTACAAACCAATAAAACCCAAATTCGATAATTTTGAGATAAGTGTACCTTTTTCCATTTGAGAAAGGATAAAACTTTCTCAAAGAGAGGATCAAAATAAAAGCGCCCAAAGTAGTAGGCATTTAAGCCAGTTTCAAGGATAAACATATATCATTATTATGACTCAGTATATATATATATATATAGTGGTTGACGTTAGAGAGTGTATATAAAATATATAAACAATATAATATGTAAATCTGCTTTAGATGTAACATAGAAAGTGTTATGTTAATTTAGCCAAGGATTAAAATATATTAAGTCAAATAAGATGGGACAAAAGCATTTTGTCGATATAGCATTGTTTAAAAAAAAATTAGAAATTGAAGATGATAAATTGTCCAATATTACAAAACATTTCGTGTGTTTTGTTGTGATAAATAAAACCATATACCGTTACGGTAGATATAACAATCGCAGGCCCCGAGGTACATTGTATAAGAGAACAATAGAGATATGTGGCCAAAAAAAATATCTTATATGTTAGGAAGCAAGTAACTAATATGTATACATAAACAAACAAAAACGTTATCTCCCCAAAGGCTACTGTACGGCCATATATATATATATATATATATATATATATATATATATATATATATAATAAGGAGTAGAATTTTGTTACTATTTCATAAGTGGGATAAGCTAAGTAGGGGTCCAGATTAATCCAACAAGGCAACGATCCAATGGATGAAATTAATTAATCATGCATTACCTACCTTACCCCTCATACATTTGAGTTCCCCCTCTTTTTACCCACTTTAATTTATTTCCCCCTCTATATCAAAATTCAAAAAGAAGGGTAGAATAGTAATCTCTTACTCTCATTACCTCTCTCCTCTCACGTATACCCAAAACCCTACGTCCCCGTCTCAAACACACGTCTCTAAAACACCTAAAATCATTTCTCATACTCTCAAACATCATCTTATCCATGTTTTGAAATCATTCTCCACAAAATCAAACACCTGGAATCATCTTCTCAAAGACACGGCTCTCGAACACATGTCAGGGTAAGATTTTTGTATCGTTTGGGGGTTTTGATTTTTGATTTGTGTTTGGATGATATTGTTTAGGTATTACATATTCATTTGGAGATTTTTTATACACATGGGGATCTCATTTTTAATTTGGGGCACTATGATAATCTCTCCCCTATTTTATGTTTTCTATTTTTATTCCAGGTGATTCCGAATCATTTGTACGAGTTACTATAATCTTAGGTATTTTAATTTGGGCTTGATTATTTATACAGATGAAGTCCATTTTTTGTGATATTTGGGGGTGATTTGATTTTTTATTTCCAGGTACTTTGATTGATTCACGTAAGGATGTGCATGTGGATTTTATATGTTCAATTGGTGTATTTTGTTAGCTGATTTCAGTAAGAGTTAATAATTAGTGCATTTGTGTTTATAAAATGTCACTCTGAGTTCTTGAGTTACTATTATCCATCGGAGTTCGTTCAACACCTACGTTTGTATTAAGTTTTGGATTTGCGGATTAATTTCTTATTCGTGTCTGATTTTCATCTAGAGTTGTTTCTTTGATATTTGTTATTGGTTGTAAGAAACGAAGAATATATGGCATCAGTGCTATAGAGGCAAGAGTTGTTGTTTTAGCCTCAATTTTTTTCATTTTGTGTATGTTTTAGTGTTATTTCAAGTTGTGGTGTTGATTTAATTGTTGTAGACATCCGAGGGCATACGATTTGATGTTTATGAAGATGGTTAATAGATTGTCTGACTGGGCCAAGAAATGAGAACTTTGTAATAATTGATTCCCCTTATTTTTTTATTGTCTGTTTGCGCGGGTAATAGTTTTGATGTTTATGAAGATGGTTAATAAGTTGTATTCTAACTGTTTGATGATATACCTCAAAAGATGCGACATTTATAGATTATTGTTATTGGGATTTTTTGTTAGTTATTTGTATCCATACCTATTGTATACCATTGTCTTTTAGGTATATACAAGTTTAATATGGTTCCTATATAAGCGAAGCAACGTAGTGGTAATTCATCTCGCACCGATCTTCAATTTTAGTTTTAAGGTATATATGCAAGATATTAATTTCACTGATGTGCTTTTAGTTTTGAATATCATGATTTCAACTAAATATCTTTATCTGTAATTTATTCTATGTTCTCTTCATCTCTTCCCTTTCATAGTTGCAGTGGTGGGTTTTCTCAGGTTAGTGGTATTGATGGTTTCCGTTGTGATCTTCATCGTGGTCGTGATTGTCAGTGTTAGTGAAGGTTGATCAAAGTTCTTTAAATTTGGTTTGTTTTCAACAGTTTTGGAAGCCCCTAAAATAATAACGATGAAAACTTTTGTTTGACTGAATCTTCCATGGAGAATACTAGGAATTCTATCTTTTATTTAGACCATTTTTTTTAACTTATTTGCTTACTGCATTCCAATTTCCAATTTCGTATTGTGACAATTCTTTGTATGCATTGTTTGGTGGGGTATTCTAATTCATTTTTTTTATTGGCTTCCTAGATGCTTGACAAAATTCTCTCTACTAAATTGATTTCAATATATTCACTCAGCTTACTTTAATGTGCAAGGACACGCACGCACACGCACTCTGAACACTGAGGTACTACTTTGTGTTTAGATTTGATTTAATTCGATTAAAACATTATATTGTAACTATTTTGGTGTAGGAGTACCATTATTGTAGCCGTAGTAGTTGCTCCTATGCCTTTTACAATATTTGAATTTCTTAGTTTGTGTATAAAATGTGTCTTTGGAGATTTATAGCCCTCTCCTTCATATTGTAACTACTTTGATTTGTTATAATTAGTATGTGGCAAAGAAATGAATCTGATAGATTGTATGTCTTTGGGGATTTAATAGCCCAACTTTTGGGGATTTAATACTTTTGTAGTTAATGCCTCCATTGAACTAAACATACGACGGTTTATTGTAAGTGGCAGGTTGGGATTACATCTAAATAATTTGATTTAGTGAGTTTTAGGGCCTTTAATTTTATAACAGTTTTAATCTCATCTAAGGTGGATAGCTTTTGGCATCATCTTACATTAAGGAGTTGTGGATTGGGTTTACACTAAGTAGATACCTTTGAATGTGCAACAAATACAATTTCATGTCTGACAAAGTTTATATGCATTTTGAATGGCCTTTGGCAGTATGCCACATTCATGTTATGCTCTTAACAGTAGATAAATGGGTGTTGGATTCATGTAACATTAATTAAGAAAACATTCATATAACAATATTTGTATATTTGTTTCAATTTCTATGAATAATGTATTTCGGGATTAGTTGGTTAATGGATTTCATTGCAGGTTCTCTATTTTCACAGCTATTTTACCAATTTTTCTCACCCTCACTTTCTTTCTCCATTTTGTTTGTGTGGTTTTTTTCAGGACTAAATTGGAGCACCATTTTCATAGTAGAATGTATGGATTTTTTCTTTCAGATTTAATCTTTCTTGAAACTTTTGCTATATATTTGTGGTGAAAATGGTTGGAGTCAGCAGGTGTTGTGGGGTATTGGGTGTAGGTGACGAGAGGTGGGTGGGGTCATGGACAGTTGGTCGGCAGGTTTAGATTTGCGGTGTGGGTTGATGGTATGTGCATTGTGTGATGAAGGTTGATGCATGTATAAAAAAAGGTGCAAGAGGTTTATGGTTGGGGTATCAACGGGGTTAAGTGGGTGCTGCGCTGGTGTGTGTAGCAGGTCAGGGAGGTGGGTTATGGTTGGGTGTATCAATGGGGTTAAGGGGTGTATTAGTTTTGGCAGCGGGTTTGGGATGGGGTAGTAGCAGGGTATAGGTTGCGATATCAGGAGCAGGGTATGGAGTAGTGGCAGGGTATAGTTTTGTTTTTCAGTTTTGGTTTTGGCAGCACTGGGTTGTTGAGGCAGCGGGATCAGGAGCAAGGGGGTGCGTGTGGAAGATAGAGGGAATAGGGGGTATGGGATTTGGGTTTGGGATGAGGTTGGTTGTGATTGATAGCGGATAGGGGGAAGTAGGGGGTAAATGCACACAACCTACATTTTGACCTAATCATGGTAAGGATTTGCACCACATTTTCCTTACCGACGAAATTAGGTACCGTCTCTTTCTACTCACCATTCTCTTTTTGGAATCAGGTACCGTCTCTTTTTGGAATTAATATCGAGAATGAACATATGATATCCTTAAGCTTTTCTCTTATTTAACGCTATTGGTTTTGTCCTTGCAATTATTGTAACCTATTTTTGCAGGCAACCTTCACCTTGAAATATCATTACATCAACCCACCAAATCCTATACCTTTCGTAACTTATACGATTTGCACGATGCTAGAATTCAGTTCAAGCAGAGCTCCTCTAACAATTTATCTGACGTCGGCTATGTCCCTAGTAAGCTCTATGTGTGAGATTTCCCGAATAACGGTCGATGACTCCACTGAGTCTATGTTCTTGAACCTGGTAGCCCTTGAGATGTGTTCCAACGTCCTAAAGGAGTCATGGGTCAGTGTGACAACCTGCGATCCGAGATAAGGGGTGGCCAGCCCGATACTCAAACGTAACAGGGATCATGGATGGATATCATTCTTAGCATAAAAAAAATAAACTGAGTATACTGGAAAACCACCCAATAAATCAGAAAATGGGTTGCCAAAAAGTTTAGAAATTTAAAACCAGTTAAGAAAATTAAATTTAAACAACCCAATCTGATAAGCAAGTGGAATTCCATAAGAATATATATAATACTACTAAAACGAATGTATACAAAAGGACCGAATAAGCTGTCGATCCACAACAACATACAACAAAGTACAACAATTTAAATATCTTACATAATACATTCATTAAACAAGTACAAAAGTTTGGGCCACACGCCCGAAGAAAAGACCCGATCATATCTAGAACACAAAGAAGAAAACGTCTAATTCAAGGTCCTGTAATAATCCGCAAAATCTTACAGCCCGACAAAAGAAAAGGAATGGAAACATAAAAATGGGCGTCTTACGGTGGAGCACCTGAGCGGATACAATCATATACACAACAAGGAAAATAAACAGGTCAGGGTCGGGTTCTATATGATCACCAGAAGAAATAAAAGGCATGTTAGAAATGAACAGTTATGCATGAATGATAAGGATGATAATATGGCATGTTAAACTTACATTACAATTTAACTAAATGATGAAATGAAATTTCATTTACAGAAAAGAAAGAAAAGTAAATAACTTAAATTTAAAACCTTTCCTCATTTATCCAATTTCCATTATCTTTTGTATTCCTTAATAGGAATAAAACCATTTATTAACTTCCATAGTTAATTATCTTACCATTTCATCTTTCCATTCCTTAATAGGAATACCATTAATATCAAGTGCTCTCTATAGCACATTAATCTCAATCCCGTGCTCTTTATGGCACGTATCCATGCTCTTTATGGCATATACCCATCAAGTCCCTCTTGATGTAGAAAAGTTATATTCTCATACGTATAATGATTCTAAGACCTCCCCTCCAGGTTTCCCACTAGGCACACCCCTAAATGACCATCATCTTCTAGGGCCTATCTATACAAGACAACCTGGGCACCTATCGCGATACATCGGGAAACGACCATATACCTGCAGGACAGTCAGGACCACACCCGAAATCCCCTAACCAGCGCAGAAAACAAATAAAAAAAACCCGCATATGGCCTAGGACTATATCCACCCTGCATTCATTAGCCAGGTGGCATCACCACGCGCGCGAACTTCCCTTATGATGTCATTTAGAGAGGTGTGTATCTATAAATTTACATTTACATTTACATTTGAAATCTCATTTTCATTTTCAATTTCCATTACCAAATTTCCATTTCCATTTCCATTATCCATGTGTTTGGTTCTTTTTATTCGAACCTGTAATCATTTAAACAACTAGGTTCATTTTATTTGAACCAATCATCATTAAGACAGTTTGGGTCCATTTTAGTTGAGCCTATCATCTTTAAGCATTCGGGTTCATATTGTGAGAACCTAATTCCCATCGAATATCGTCATTTATATTCCTCAAATTACAAGTCCCGACTAAATCTCCAAATGATCATTATGATCCTATAAATCCCCAAAGTTCATGTAATTTTGATAAGTCCTAAAGTCTCCAAGCATGGTCATTTAACTTCCTAACTTCAAAAAATTCCAATAAAAGAAGTAATGCCTTATCATTACTTTAAACCTTCTCGAAATAAACCCCAGATGACCCAATTCTTGTCTAGGGTAGTGACCAAACTCAACTACTATTCTAGGACTCTAAGTTTACTTCTCTCAAGAAGGTTCCTAGGTTCAAATCCTAAAGAAAAAGATAAAAATTTAAACAAGAAAATGACACAAAACTCTAGGAACCGAATCGATTCGCCCTGAAAGCGAATCGGTTCGGAAGACAAATCCAACATTCTGCATACTACCGAATCAATTCGTCCTTAACCTGAATCGATTCGGGTACACAGTCCTGGGAAACTTCATCTATGAGAATCGATTCGCCCTAGGGGCCGAATCGATTCACCCCTGCAAAATTTCCAAGAATGGCTATGGAAATCTAAACTCCAAATTTCTCCTTAAACCCAAAACCAACCCATCCAAGATTATCCTATGGAACTAATCCTCCACAAATAGACCTAACTACCATCATTTGCAACATATATCATCCAAATCAATTTCCAAGGGTTAATACCCAAATAATCTAACAAAACCCTAAAATGACATTTCATAACAATTCATAAATATCTATACTAATTATTCTCCTTAAATCATACAATAGCAAGTAGAAAACTTGCCTTGATGTAGGAAATTCAGATTTGGTGAAGATGAAAGCAAGAACAAACTCCAAACCTTCAATCTCTCTCTTTATCCAAAGCTCTCCTTTTCTCTCTTTCTCTCTAGGTCTAGAAGTGTGTAATGGAAGAATGCGAATGGAGTTGGGAAAATAAAATGTGGCTTAAGTCTAAAAGCCCACTTAAATGATCAATACGTGATATAATAAATCGCAACTACCCATTTAAGCTATAACCAGTCAAAAGTGCTCGAAATGCCAAAATGCAATATGGCACTTATTTTGACTGTCTCGCACCTACCGGGACAAACTACACCCTCAAAATTATAATTTGGAAATTTTATAACTCATTTTAAGTTATGGTTTCACATTAAACCAAAATGTCATTTTAAATTCTTATGACACCATAAATCACCACATGGATATTTTTACCTACTCATCAGGTAATCATACAACATTTTAGTAAATATTAACCTTTTTCATATTAAATTAATATTTACTCAACATCCATCATTTTTTAATTAATTACTACATATAGTAAATAAATATAAAATAGGCTCACAAAAGTGAGGGTTGTTACATACTCCCCCCCTTATGAGGGAATTTGGCTCCCAAAATTCAGGCATACCTCGCAACAGGAAATGCGGATACTTTTCCCGCATGTCATCCCCACGATCACATGTCGATTCCTCGACACTATGGTGACTACATTGGACCAAAAACAAAGGTACTATCAGCGATCTCAATCGCCGCTCTCCACACTCTAAAATAGCAACCCACTATTCCTCATAAGAAACGTCAAGTTGAAACTCTATATTTTCGAAAGAAATGTGCCTAATGGCACCATCCTATCTCTTGTACTACCTTACAAGAGAGATATGGAACACATCATGAACTTGCTGCAAATATTTCAGTAGAGAAAGTTAATAGGCTCTCGGACCCACCTTAACATTTATAGGAAAGGTCCAACGTGACGCGGTGCAAGTTTTCCTTCTACTCAAAATGTTTAATGGCCTTCATAGGCGACACTCGCACCAACACTTGGTCCACCGACCTCAATCTTCACATGCCTTCTCCCCGCATCGACTTAGCTCTTTCGTCGATCTTGGTTATACGAATGCGATTCCGAATGAGCTCAATTTTTGAAGAAGTATCTCGGACCATTCCAGGTCTGAGAGACTTATCATCTCGCACCTCTAACCAACAAGCAGGAGATAGAAAAAGGCCTACCCTACAAGGCTTTTTAAAGCGCCATCCCGATAGTGAATCGATACAAATCATTATAAGCAAATTCAAATAGTGGGAGACACTGTTCCCAACTACTATTGAAGTCAAGCACGCACATAAGGAGTATATCCTCTAACATGTGGTTTACCCTTCCGGTCTGGCCATCTGTTTGAGGATGATAGGAAGTACTAAACTTCAATCCGATTCCCATGGCTGCTTGAAAACTTCACCACAAATGGGAAAACAGAAATCCCGTTTAAGTCGAAACTCTAATCAAAGATACCCCATGAAATCCAACTAACCCTTCATGCCCGACCACCAATACTGGCGGCGCACAACTTGACACATAAGTCGTTACCCGGATGCACCATAAACTTAGAACCACGAGACCATTTCTGCCTTTCTTAAGTTCTTATCATTCGGGACAAAAATTCTCTTATGGAAATGCACCCCCCTCAAAGTCAATAGAGCAGGGTTTTGTTCCCTAAGTCAATAGTGGGGCTTTAACCACCCTTGTCTCTCCTACAACATCTTGCAGCAAAAATGTTGCTCGCACGAAGGATTAAATTCTACCCAGGAAGTGGTATCTTGTTCCTATACAACGGTCACCCCCACGATGCATTTTAATTCAAGCATGGGATAATACTTCCTACAAGTTTAAACTTATGAGGAGCATAAACAATAAGTCTATGCTTCAGTATTATTACTCCCCATCCTGGCAGAGGCTTGCCAATTAAATCCACCCTCGAGCTTAACAACATGGGCTCAGGAGTGAGAGTCAATTCACCCTTTTTAGCTCCCCAAAAGCCAAGTTACCTCCGTATCACTCTAACTATGAGAGGACTCATCTACTTCGGCCTTATCTACCAAACCTCTAGAAATCTCACACTTCTCATTACTAGGAAACAATCCCTCTTAGAGTTAACACACAATCTGTTTGTGGTCAACTCTCGACAGCCCTCCTAAACTAACGTCACATAAACCAAAGGCCTTATGTCCAAGTGATCCTAAGGTCTACCTACCTATATCCTATCTAGGTCGTATAAGCATAATACTAAGTATATCCCTAGTGCCCAAGACGTTTCTCAACTCCCGACATTTTCTCAGTTTCGTGCATCGAACGTCTCGCTGAAGCGAAATCCAAACAAGGAACCCTCCCGTTACACTACTACCTCGCGTTGTTGGTCATCAAGATATACAGGTCTAAGACACATGTTCGGGACCGAAAAGATTCTACTTATATATATAACCACTTAAATAACGGAAGACTTAGCAAATCAAACATTCAATTTTCATAAAGCCTTATAATTATATACCCCACAATATATATATATATATATATATATATATATATATACCTTTTTCAAATAGCCTTCTTATGAAGGCATAACCCGAAGTCTAAATTCAACTTCGCATCCCAATCTCCCTCGCATTGTTCGGAGGAGAGAACTGTATACAGTGCTTCTATTTCGCACTTTAATAGCCATTAATCACTCTTCTACGTGATTCTCGGCTAAACCTTTCAACTAAAAAAAATAATAAATAAAATTAACTAAAAGAAGAAAGAACAACATCTCTCCACTTCCAACGTCGTTGAGGTTCACGCATGGAGCGTCCCGCAAAAGCATGATCCAAACAAGCAACCCCTCCTATACGCTACTACTCAACTATGGCGGTTGTGGAGATAAGGCATACCAATCACATCATACCCGACCATGTCAAGGACGAGTAAATCGGCCTCAAAACACAAAGTACCACATGAATCACATGAAATCCCTATATGTTTACAAATAAGGAAAATGAGCGAACCATCACCCATAAAAACTCAACACTAGTAAAAATACTCTCAACAAATTTTATCAAATCTGTTGTCTGAGAAGAGCTCATAAAATAAATGAGCGCGTAACACCCGTATCAAATAACATATAACTCAAGCACCTCCGAAATAAAAACTTACCTTTAATAGCGGGCGGTGCTAACAAAGCTGGAGGAAGTATAGCCTCCTAAATTTGACAAACTCTCCCAATCAAACGAGGACACTCCATCTAAGTGACCTGCCTCCCCACATTGGAAGAACCGTCCCTTCATATCCTCTCGACCTCGACCCCCGTTATTTCTAAACTGGGAGGTTCCTTAGCCCAGATGGTCTTTTCTTCCATGACCACCCCGACCTACATGTTGTGAAGCACCGTTATCATGCCTAATGTTATTGCCACCCACAATAAACCCTCTAAAACATTGTCTTTTCGACGAATCTCCTTGCTGAGGGTCCCTCTCTTTCTGCTTACTACCCGAAGGTTGGGATGAGGCAAATGCTCCTCCTTAAATCCCATGTTCTCCAAGCTTTCCTGCCTGCCCCACAACAGTAGCTTTCTTGCTACCCTGTGTATATACCCGATGCTCATGGCAATCGAGTAAGGCTACATTCATAACCTCATCAAAAGTTTGTAAAGTTGGATTACCTAGAAATTATTGCTGGATTCTCGAGTTTAGACCTACCATAATCTTTGAGATCTTACATTCTTCTGGAGCCACTTCATCCAGGATGAAACTTGCCAACCGTGTAAACTCCTCTACATACTCCGCCACAGATCTCTCCTTGCACAACATCCTGGAGCTTCTTTCTCATCTACCTTTGAACTGCGGGAGGAACGTACTCACGATCGAACAAAGTCTAGAACTCGGTGATCGTCATTGTGTCTCTCTTCTCTGGTGTGGTCATCATCTCCCACTAGTATAACACATATCCGACTGGATTAAAAGTGGTAAGGACTTGTTTCCTCTCCTCGCTACATTCTATCATTCGAAGGTGGCGTTGTTTGTCCTCTTTCCATTTATTGCCTTTGATAACATTCATGCCTCCCTCGAATTTCTGGGGGATCGCCCTTTAGAAAGGACTCTCTAACCCTTTCCCACGGAACAAGTTTCGTAGGAGCTTGAACATCGTGAGCCCATTGCTGAGCTTGTGGCAAAATATTGGAGCACTGCGGTCATGGCGGCGTTAACCGCTTAAGCTACTATGTTTTCTACATCCACAACGTTAACGGTCCCTTGTGGCAGTGGTGGAGAACCTAACCCCTCTTCTACAACCCTATTACATCTCGCTGGGCAGCCTCTCAAGGCGGCATTTGAGACAAAGAAATAATAGAGTTAAAATACTATCTAAAACTATATATATCGTAGAAGATCGCAAACATAGACAAATACACAGTCCTAACATTAGGATCTATATCAAAGAACGCTACGGTAGAACGTGACGAATCCACATAGATCCTAAAGACTCTAGAACCTAATGCTCTGATACCATCTGTGACAACCCGCGATCCGAGATAAGGGGTGGCCAACCCGATACTCAAACATAATAGGAATCATGGATGGATATCATTCTGAGCATAAAAAAAAAATAAACTGAGTATACGGGAAAACCACCCAATAAATCAGAAAACGGGTGGCCAAAAAGTTTAGAAATTTAAAACAAGTTAAGAAAATTAAATTTAAACAACCCAATCTGATAAGAAAGTGGAATTCCACAAGAATATATATAATACTACTAAAACGAATGTATACAAAGGGACCGAATAAGCTGTCGATCCACAACAACATACAACGAAGTACAACAATTTAAATATCTTACATAATACATTCATTAAACAAGTACAAATGTTTGGGCCACACGCCCGAAGAAAAGACCCGATCATATCTAGAACACAAAGAAGAAAACGTCTAATTCAAGGTCCTGTAATAATCCGCAAAATCTTATAGCTCGACAAAAGCAAAGGAATGGAAACATCAAAACGAGCGTCCTTGTGGTGGAGCACCTGAGCGAATACAATCATATACACAACAAGGAAAATAAACCGGTCAGGGCCAGGTTCTATATGATCACCAGAAGAAATAAAAAGCATGATAGAAATGAACAGTTGTGCATGAATGATAAGGATGATAATATGGCATGTTAAACTTACATTACAATTTAACTAAATGATGAAATGAAATTTCATTTACATAAAAGAAAGAAAAGTAAATAACTAAAATTTAAAACCTTTCCTTATTTATCCAATTTCCAATATCTTTTGTATTCCTTAATAGGAATAAAACCATTTATTAACTTCCATAGTTAATTATCTTACCATTTCATCTTTCCATTCCTTAATAGGAATACCATTAATATCAAGTGCTCTTTATGGCACATTAATCTCAATCCCGTGCTCTTTATGGCACATATCCATGCTCTTTATGGCATATACCCATCAAGTCCCACTTGATGCAGAAAAGTTATATTCTCATACATATAACGATTCTAAGACCGCTCCTCCGAGTTTCCCCACTGGGCGCGCCCCTAAATGACCATCACCTTCCAGGGCCTATCTATATAAGACAACCTGGGCACCTATCGCGATACGTCGGGAAGCGACCATATGCCTACGGGAGAGTCAGGACGACACCCGAAATCCCCTCACCAGTGCAGAAAACATATAAAAAAACCTGTATATGGCCTAGGACTATATCCACCTGTAATACCCCGTATTTTTATGCTATTTTTAATTTGGGGATTTATTAAATTTAATGTGATGATTTATTTAATAAAAAATCCGGAAATTAATTATGCTATAATTATTAATGTGACTAGAGTTAGTAATTATGGGAAAGTTGTTGAATATTACTAATGATCATAGTAATATATTATATTGGTTATATTGAATGTCATAAGTAAATTATATGACTATTTCGAAAATTTAAGTCGGGACGTGCCCGTGTCACGTCGGGACTAATTATGTTAATTAAAAAGGGAATATTTTATAAACTGTCCGTATGGTCATTTTGAGTGCGCCAACGCGTCCGGAAGGGTCGAGATAGTCAGAAAAGTGTACCCGGGGTTTTAGTTTGGGTCTCGGAGTGCCCGGGAGGGCATTTTGGTCATTTTACAAAATAGGGTAATTAAACCCACGAATTTCAGCCATCCTTAGCAGCTATTTAGGTCAGCCTTTTAGGGTTAGAACAATCATAACCCTAGTACGGCCATTGGAGAAGAGATGAGAGAGCTCTCAAGGTGATTCAAGGCCAAATACACTACCGTTTGCACCGCCGTCACCACCAACATGTAGATCTCGAAGAGGAGAACGCAACCACACCAAAATCAATAGGAAACCAGACATCTGAAATCCCAGGCAAGTGTTTAACTTGCGTATTTTCGTTGGTGCAATATTCATATTTGTTAGGAATGATTAGGAGTATAATCTATGGAAGAAAACCCCATTTTTTGATAGGAATTTGCATGTAGAAAAGATTAAAACCATATTCTGGAAGTCTTATATGATGTAGATGATTAACCCACGAATTTTGATGATTATGTAGAAGGAAATTCTGGAGAAAAACTGATTAGAACAGAAGTTAAGAAAACTTAGGGTTCTTGATGATTAGATGAGATTTTAGGTTGTTTAATCACGTTTAATAATGTTTATACGCATGCTTAACGTTAGAAACATCTGGTAATATGTTATTATGTTTATGGTATAAGTTTTGGGATGATTAGTGTTGAAAAATATGCATTTGGATGAAGAATTGTGATGAAACCCGTAACTGCACTTCTGCAGAAATCGAAACACCTGTTTGATCGATCGATCGACCCTAGATCGTCGATCGATCGAAGGTTCGATCGATCGAGACCCAGTCGTCGATCGATCGACCCTTCCTGGAAGCCTCTTATTTCCCCTTGTTTAATTAGTTGAATTAATTTACCGTGGAATAAATTTTGGGATTATGAATAAAATGTTTTGGGATATAGGAGAGACCATTAGGACATATGATTAAGTGTTGAAGAACTTTATTATGTGACGATATTTGGGTTTTAGGGTCAATTATTTAAAGAACGAGGAAACTACGTATTTCAAGTGAGAGATTACGTCGAATACTTCGATAGTGCATAGACGTCTACCTACTGAATTTACTACTTTGATAGTTAGAATCCACGAGTATCACATAATTAGTGAGAAAACCCTTCGAGTTAAGGTTAGAGACGAAACCTTATACATAATCTTAATAATGTGAAATTAAGGATAAATGTTGTAATTATGGGTAATGAGAGGAACCTATATTAATATGATGAAATTGGTATATTTATATGATTGTGTGTGCATATATTATATACATGTGAAAAACGTACCCGCGCTACTTGCTATCCCTGAGGTTACCGCGCTGGGACGACCTTATCCTGTGTTGCTTTTTGGGAAATATTGGTTCGTACACTAGGAGATAGATATCCTTGGTACAGGCTATCGATTCGATAGTTCAGACGGTCCTATGAGGCGTGAGGGTATGTACTGACCTTTTAGAGACTTTGAATCTATACTTCGCCTCAATGTTGTTTTGTATATGTTAATACAGTTCGAGAGTGATTCCGAACTTGTATTTCCCTTTGTGTGAGATATGTTAATACAGTTCGAGAGTGATTCCGAACTTGTATTTCCCTTTGTGTGAGCGATACGGGGATTGGATAGCAGAGTATGCCTGCACCATAATCTTAGTTGGGGTGCTAATATATATATATATATATATATATATATATATATATATATATATATATATATATATATTATCCGAGTAGTTTATATATATATGAGATTATGGAATTCAAACTACCTACTGTGACTTGATAACTAGGACATGGTTGTTGACTCAAATAATAAATACTGTTTTGCGAAAGTATAATATGACACTGTGAAACTTTATAAATTAATGAAGTTAAAATGAGAGTTGTGCTACAACTAGAAAGTAACCTTTTTACACGTTGACATTGTTCGGTTTTAAAACTTATGTGTAAGTTAAGATAAATTAAATTATTGGGGAGGTTAGTATGATCTGAATGTTAAGTTAAACCATTTGGGAAGGTTAGTACGATAGGCGTGCACACTAGAAGAGAGGTGAGAATTTCTCAAGGGAGTGTCGAACTAATATGTTGTTGCATTGGCCTGTATCAATTTAAATTCTTGCTAAACTGATCTTAAATAACACACACTTTCGGGCTCTGACCCGTTTCTTCTCTCCCTCTCCCCTTTGTATATATATGTATGTATTTCAGGTGCCCAGCCACAGGGGCGTCTTGCTTAGGATCTTTTGGAAGGAACGCGCTGCAGCTTAGGTGGGAGTTGCAGGTCTTTTGATTAGACGACTTCATTCATTCAGATCCACTCCTAGCATTTTCATTCAGATGGGCATGTGTAGCCCTTTCCATTATTTCTTTATTTTGGGACATTGTTATTTCAGTTGTTTCCTAGTTCGTTATTATGGGATTTTGTTCAAGATGGATGTATTACTTTATTTTCTCGTATATTGGCATTCGTTGATGGATGTTTTATATATTGGATTTTTGGTTCCAGTTTAGTGTGGCGTGAATCTTATTCATTGATCTTTGTTAATAAACTAAATAAATCTTTTCTTTAAATAAAATTTGGAAGTTTATGTTTAAAATTTGTTTTGACACTTAGCTTAATTATTTAGGGTGTTAAATTGGAAAATTATTTTTATCGACAGTGATGCTGAGAATGAACCAACTGTTCACCTTGATTTAATTTAATAAAGGAGTGATCGCCCACTATTTAATTAGGCGGGGTGTCACAGGTGGTATCAGAGCATCAGGTTCTAGTGTCCATAGGATCTGTACGGCTTATTTCGCTTTTAGCTTAACGTTATTTCTATAGAGCCCTATTTTTAGGACTGTTGTATTCTTGCTTTTACGTTTAAGTCTTCAGCTATTCGAGATTTGTTGATAACTGTAGACTAATAAACTTGTTCACGTTTCAGATGCCTCCGAGACGTGCTCCGAAAGATAGGCGTGCCCAAGCCGAGAAGCCAGCAGCTCCGGCACCAGGCACAATGAATGCAAATGAAGTAGCCGCCATAGTTGCTCAGGCGTTGAATGCAGCTATATCAGTGATTCAGCAGGCTCCACCCCAGGTTCAAGCAGTGGCGCCAGTACCAGCACAGCTTCCATCTGCATGGGAGAGGGAGAGGGATGCTTTTCAGAAAGCACATCCCCCTGAGTTCTCCGGTAGCTCCGACATTGTCACGGTTAGCCAATGGAAGAAAGACATCCAGCGGCATCTTCGCATGTATGAGTGCACCGAAGTACAAAATCAGTTATTGGCTTCTTTCAAGCTGGTGGGGGCAGCATTACAGTGGTGGGAGTCCACTACTACTTTGGAGGAGAGGGACACGATCCCTATTCAGTTGTTCTGGGAGCGGTTTGACCGCAAGTATTTTTCACCCGCAGTGCAGACTGAGATGAGGCAAAAATTACTAAATTTGAAGCAGGAGAACCTTACTGTAGCTGAGTATGAGGAGGAGTTCACGAGACTTCTCACTATTGTGCCGGATGAGGCACCCACTGAGGGCAAGAAGATTTTACTGTTTGTCGACGGGTTGGCTTGGAGGATCCGTCAGCACCTTATTGAGAACTTATCATTGAGTACTTTCACTGATGTACTCAATGCAACGTTACTACATTGCCAGGATCACCGCTTCCATCTTCAGGGGAGCAAGAGAGCAGGAGAGTCCAGCCACCAGGGCCGGACAGGGGGTAACGGTGCCGGTGGGGCGCCATCTCATGGACAGACTCGTCAGCACGAGTAGAGTTCCCATCAGGGGGACCCTGCTAAGCGATTCCGTTCGGGTGATTCCAGAAAGGTAAATGGGGGTTATAGGCAGGGCCAGTAAGGTCAGCCTAATCAGCAGGGCCATCAGGGCCAGCACCGACAGCAGGGTCAGCAGCAGGGCCAACAGGGCCAACAGCGTGCACATCAGGGCCAGTAGGGCCAGGGGCGTGGGGGTAACGGCCAGCAGGGTCGTGGACAGCAGGGACAGAGGGGAGGTAACTTCAGAGGCCGATGTTTTGGGTGCGGTAAACATGGCCACAGGTGTCAGGATTGCCCAGAGGGCGATAGGGCCCCACAATGCAGGGAGCTCGCAATGAGCCGCAGAGACCACTTTTTCCACCTGCCCTTCCAGCTCCAGCCCAGGTGCCAGCCCTACCAGCCATTCCAGCAGCTCCAGTGTAGCAGGGGCAATTGCAGTATGGACGTGTCTATAACGTCCACCAGGCAGCAGCTCCACAGGCACCACCCGCGATTGAGGGTATGTTTCCTATCCATGGTACTATGGGTAAAGTTTTGTTTGATACGGGGGCAACGCATTGTTTTATAGCTATGCATTTTGAGAAGTCCTTAGGGTTGTTAGCCACAGCAGAGAGCACCGTGATGTGTGTCGACTCACCACTGGGGAGTGGGTCACTTATATTCTTTATATGCCGGGGAGTAGGGGTAGAGATTGGTAGCTTGGTATTGCCTGCAGACATGCTAGTCTTAGACATGCACGAGCATGATGTGATCATTGGTATGGATTGGCTCGCATCTTATAGATCCATGATTGATTGCTTCGGTGGGAGCATTGTTTTTGCCATTTCGGGGCAAGAGATGTTTGTAGTGGTGATGCCTCGCCCAGAGGGAGGTTCGACCGCTCATTTATATTACATTGAGGAGGATACCTCTAAGGAGGTTGTGATTCCTTTGGATTCGATCCCAGTTGTTAGGGAGTATTCCGTTGTGTTTCAGGAGATACCAGGCCTACCGCCTAGTCGTGAGATAGACTTCGTTATAGATTTATTGCCGGATACGAGACCTATAGCACGCGCACCATACCGTATGGCTCCGCAGAGATGCGAGAGCTACGAGATCAGATTGAGCAGCTATTAGGTCAGGGCTTCATTCGTAGGAGTACCTCACCTTAGGGCGCTCCAGTCTTATTTGTAAAGAAGAGAGATGGTTCACTGAGATTGTACGTGGACAACCGGGAGTTGAAAAAGGTCACGATACGGAATAAATATCCGTTGCCTCGAATCGATGATCTGTTCGACCAGCTGAGGGGAGCAACTTTCTTTTCGAAGATAGATCTGAGGTTGGGGTACCATCAGCTACGTATTAGGGAGCAGGATGTTTCGAAGACTGCTTTCTTGACGAGATATGGGTCTTATGAGTTCCGGGTGATGCCGTTCGGACTCACAAATGCTCCAGCCCTTTTCATGGACTTGATGAACCGAGTATTCAGAGAGTTCTTGGATCAGTTTGTCATCGTTTTCATAGATGATATTTTGATATATTCACACTTCGAGGAGGAGCATGCCGAACACTTGAGGCAGGTTCTTCAGACTCTACGAGAGCATCAGTTGTATGCTAAGTACGAGAAGTGTGGATTCTGGTTGCGAGAGGTATAATTCTTGGGGCATGTTGCTTCTGAGCAGGGGATTGCAGTTGACCCGAGAAAAGTGTCAGCGGTGAGGGAATGGGGATAGCCCACGACACCGACGGAAGTGCGAAGTTTCTTGGGGTTAGCTAGTTACTACAGGAGGTTCATTCGGGGATTCTCCAAAATAGCGGGTCCATTGACGAATCTGACTCGCAAAGGGGTATCATATGTCTGGGATGACGCTTGTCAGTTGGCTTTCGACGAGCTGAAGGACAAGCTTACTTCGGCACCAGTCCTTGCTTTACCGAAGCCGGGTGTAGAGTACCTGGTTTACACAGATGCGTCCTTACAAGGACTTGGGGGAGTACTTCAGCAGGAGGAGAAGGCTATAGCTTTTGCTTCCCGCAGGCTTAAGCCGCATGAGAAGAATTACCCCACCCACGACCTGGAGTTAGCTGCGGTCATCTTTGCATTGAGAATTTGGAGGCACTACTTATTGGGCGAGAAATTCCGTTTGTTCACAGACCATAAGTCACTGCAGTACCTGTTCACTCAGCGAGAGCTGAATATGCGTCAACGCAGATGGTTAGAGTTTGTGAAAGATTACCAGTTCGATATACAGTATCATCCGGGGAAAGCCAACGTAGTTGCTGATGCGTTGAGCCGTAGACCGGTTGACGATGTGGCGGACATTTGGAAAGAAAAGTGGAAAGAGTTGGGTCACCAGGACGCAGTAGCCCGTTCTTTCATATCTGTTATGACTGTCACCCCCGAGATTGTTATGAAGGTGATACAGGCTCAGACCACAAACCCGTTTTGCCAGGAGCAGATTGTGCGACTTCTAGCCGAAGGTGCGGAGTCCTATTCTATTAGTTCTGATGGAGGTTTGCGGTTTAATGGGAGGTTAGTGGTTCCAGAAGGAGCGGAGTTACGTCATGAAGTGATGACTCATTCTCATGGGTCCCGATTCGCAGTACATTCGGGAGGCGATAAGATGTACCAGGACATGAGACGACAGTACTGGTGGAGTGGAATGAAGAAGGACATCGCTGAATTTGTGTCCAAGTGTTCTACTTGCCAGCTAGTGAAGGTGTATTACCGAAACCGTCAGGATTACTTCAGCCGTTGGAAGTACCCGCATGGAAGTGGGAAATTATTTCCATGGATTTCATTACCGGGTTGCCTACGTCACAGCGGGGCCACGATTCTATCTGGGTGATTGTAGACCGTTTGACCAAGGTGGCTCATTTTCTGCCAGTGAGGATAGATTATACCACGGGTCAGTATGCCCAGTTGTTCATCGATGAGATTGTCAGATTACATGGGGTGCCCCTGAATATTGTATCAGATAGAGACAAGATTTTTGTGTCACGTTTCTGGGAAAGCTTTCAGGAGGCTATGGGTACAGAGTTGAGACTGATTTCAGCTTACCACCCACAGACAGATGGACAGACAGAGCGTACAAATCAGATGTTGGAAGATATGCTACGAATGTGTGTTCTTGATTTCGTAGGAGGTTGGGAGCCACACCTTCCACTGGTAGAGTTTGCTTATAATAACTCCTATCAGTTTACGATTGGCATGGCTCCATTTGAGGCTTTGTATGGCAGGCCTTGTCGTTCTCCAACTTGTTGGCTCGAGGTGGGGGACAACAAGTTATTAGGGCCAGAAGTGATTCAGGAGACCTCCGCGAGGATTGAGATAATCAGGAGTCGTATTCGGGTAGCCCAAGACAGGCAGAAGAGCTACGCCGATGCAAAACGGTTCTTCCGGGAGTTTAACGTGGGAGATCAAGTGTTGTTACGTGTATCTCCTATGAAAGGAGTGATGAGGTACGGGAAGAAGGGGAAGTTGGCTACGAGGTACGTAGGACCATTTCCCATCATCGAGAGAATTGGGCCAGTAGCATATAGGTTGGGATTGCCAGAACATTTAGATCGTATCCACGATGTATTCCACATTTCGTCGCTGAGACGGTATCTTCGGGATGATATGGCCCATACTCACATCGCGATAGACGAGATCGATTTACAGCCTGATAGCTCTTACGAGGAGAGACCGGTGGCTATCCTAGACTATAGTGAGAGGAGATTGAGGTCGAAGGTAGTTCCACTTGTGCGAGTCCACTAGGAGCATCATAATGTGGAGGAATCCACTTGGGAGCGTGAGGCAGATATGCGCGAGAGATATCCAGAGTTGTTTTTACCAGGTATGCCTTATTTTCTAAATTTCGGGATGAAATTCCGTTATTAGGGGGGGAGTATGTAATACCCCGTATTTTTATGCTATTTTTAATTTGGGGATTTATTAAATTTAATGTGATGATTTATTTAATAAAAAATTCGGAAATTAATTATGCTATAATTATTAACGTGACTAGAGTTAGTAATTATGGGAAACTTGTTGAATATTACTAATGAGCATAGTAATATATTATATTGGTTATATTGAATGTCATAAGTAAATTATATGACTATTTCGAAAATTTAAGTCGGGACGTGCCCGTGTCACGTCGGGACTAATTATGTTAATTAAAAAGGGAATATTTTATAAATTCTCTGTATGGTCGTTTTGAGTGCGCCAACGCGTCCGGAAGGGTCGAGATAGTCAGAAAAGTGTACCTGGGGGTTTAGTTTGGGTCTCGGGGTGTTTTTAGGCCTAATTAGTGACCCGGGAGGGCATTTTGGTCATTTTACAAAATAGGGTAATTAAACCCACGAATTTTAGCCATCCTTAGCAGCTATTTAGGTCAGCCTTTTAGGGTTAGAACATTCGTAACCCTAGTATGGCCATTGGAGAAGAGAGGAGAGAGCTCTCAAGGTGATTCAAGGCCAAATGCACCACCGTTTGCACCGCCGTCACCACCAACACGTAGATCTCGAAGAGGAGAATGCAACCACACCAAAATCAACAGGAAACAAGACCTCGGAAATCCCAGGCAAGTGTTTAACTTGCGTATTTTCGTTGGTGCAATATTCATATTAGTTAGGAATGATTAGGAGTATAATCTATGGAAGAAAACCCCACTTTTTGATAGGAATTTGCATGTAGAAAAGATTAAAACCATATTCTGGAAGTCTTATATGATGTAGATGATTAACCCATGAATTTTGATGATTATGTAGAAGGAAATTCTGGAGAAAGACTGATTAGAACAGAAGTTAAGAAAACTTAGGGTTCTTGATGATTAGATGAGATTTTAGGTTGTTTAATCATGTTTAATAATGGTTATACGCATGCTTAACGTTAGAAACATCTGGTAATATGTTATTATGTTTATGGTATAAGTTTTGGGACGATTAGTGTTGAAAAATATGCATTTGGATGAAGAATTGTGATGAAACCCGTAACTGCACTTCTGCAGAAATCGAAACACCTGTTTGATCGATCGATCGACCCTAGAACGTCGATCGATCGAAGGTTCGATCGATCGAGCCCCAGTCGTCGATCGATCGACCCTTCCTGGCAGCCTTTTATTTCCCCTTGTTTAATTAGTTGAATTAATTTACCGTGGAATAACTTTTGGGATTATGAATAAAATGTTTTGGGATATAGGAGAGACCAGTAGGACATATGATTAAGTGTTGAAGAACTTTATTATGTGACGATATTTGGGTTTTAGGGTCAATTATTTAAAGAACGAGGAAACTACGTATTTCAAGTGAGAGATTACGTCGAATACTTCGATAGTGCATAGACGTCTACCTACTGAATTTACTACTTGGATAGTTAGAATCCACGAGTATCACATAATTAGTGAGAAAACCCTTCGAGTTAAGGTTAGAGACGAAACCTTATACATAATCTTAATAATGTGAAATTAAGGATAAATGTTGTAATTATGGGTAATGAGAGGAACCTATATTAATATGATGAAATTGGTATATTTATATGATTGTGTGTGCATATATTATATACATGTGAAAAACGTACCCGCGCTACTTGCTATCCCTGAGGTTACCGCGCTGGGACGACCTTATCCTGTGTTGCTTTTTGGGGGATATTGGTTCGTACCCTAGGAGATAGATATCCTTGGTACAGGCTATCGATTCGATAGTTCAGACGGTCCTATGAGGCGTGAGGGTATGTACTGACCTTTTAGAGACTTGGAATCTATACTTCGCCTCAATGTTGTTTTGTATATGTTAATACAGTTCGAGAGTGATTCCGAACTTGTATTTCCCTTTGTGTGAGCGATACGGGGATTGGATAGCAGAGTATGCCCGCACCATAATCTTAGTTGGGGTGCTAATATATATATATATATATATATATATATATTATCCGAGTAGTTTATATATATATATGAGATTATGGAATTCAAACTACCTACTGTGACTTGATAAGTAGGACATGGTTGTTGACTCAAATAATAAATACTGTTTTGCGAAAGTATAATATGACGCTGGGAAACTTTATAAATTAATGAAGTTAAAATGAGAGTTTTGCTACAACTAGAAAGTAACCTTTTTGCACGTTGACATTGTTCGGTTTTAAAACTTATGTGTAAGTTAAGATAAATTAAATTATTGGGGAGGTTAGTATGATCTGAATGTTAAGTTAAATCATTTGGGAAGGTTAGTACGATAGGCGTGCACACTAGAAGAGAGGTGAGAATTTCTCAAGGGAGTGTCGAACTAATATGTTGTTGCATTTGCCTGTATCAATTTAAATTCTTGCTAAACTGATCTTAAATAACACACACTATCGGGCTCTGACCCGTTTCTTATCTCCCTCTCCCTCTTGTATATATATGTATGTATTTCAGGTGCCCAGCCACAGGGGCGTCTTTCTTAGGATCTTTTGGAAGGAACGCGCTGCAGCTTAGGTGGGAGTTGCAGGTCTTTTGATTAGACGACTTCGTTCATTCAGATCCACTCCTAGCATTTTCATTCAGATGGGCATATGTAGCCCTTTCCATTATTTCTTTATGTTGGGACATTGTTATTTCAGTTGTTTCCTAGTTCGTTATTATGGGATTTTGTTCAAGATGGATGTATTACTTTATTTTCTCGTATGTTGGCATTCGTTGATGGATGTTTTATATATTGGATTTTTGGTTCCAGTTTAGTGTGGCGTGAATCTTATTCATTGATCTTTGTTAATAAAATAAATAAATCTTTTCTTTAAATAAAATTTGGAAGTTTATGTTTAAAATTGGTTTTAACACTTAGCTTAATTATTTAGGGTGTTAAATTGGAAAATTATTTTTATCGACAGTGATGCTGAGAATGAACCAACTGTTCACCTTGATTTAATTTAATAAAGGAGTGATCGCCCGGTATTTAATTAGGCGGGGTGTCACACCACCCTGCATTCATTATCCAGGGGCATCACCAAGTGCGCGAACTTCTCTTATGATGTCATTTAGAGAGGTGTGTATCAGTAAATTAACATTTACATTTTAAATCTCATTTTCATTTTCAATTTCCATTACCAAATTTCCATTTCCATATCCATTATCCATGTGTTTGGTTCTTTTTATTCGAACCTGTAATCATTTGAACAACTGGGTTCATTGTATTTGAACCAAGCATCATTAACACAGTTTGGGTCCATTTTAGTTGAACCTATCATCTTTAAGCATTTGGGTTCATATTGTGCGAACCTAATTCCCATCGAATATCGTCATTTATATTCCTCAAATTACAAGTCCTGACTAAATCTCCAAATGATCATTATGATCCTACAAATCCCCAAAGTTCATGTAATTTTGATAAGTCCTTAAGTCTCCAAGCATGGGCATTTAACTTGCTAACTTCAAAAAATTCAAATAAAAGAAGTAATGCCTTAGCATTACTTTAAACCTTCCCGGAATAAACCACAAATGACCCAATTCTTGTCTAGGGTAGAGACCAAACTCAACTACTATTCTAGGACTCTAAGTTTACTTCTTTCAAGAAGGTTAATAGGTTCAAATCCTAAAGAAAAAGATAAAAATTTAAACACGAAAATGACACAAAACTGCAGGAACCGAATTGATTCGCCCTAAGGGCCGAATCGATTCGCCCTGAAAACAAATTAGTTCGAAAGACAAATCCAACATTCTGCATACTGCCGAATCGATTTGGCCTTAACCCGAATCGATTCGGGTACAGAGTCCTAGGAAACTTAATCTATGCGAATCGATTCGCCCTAGGGGCCGAATCGATTCGCCCCTGCGAAATTGCCAAGAATGGCTATGGAGTTCTAAACTCCAAATTTCTCCTTAAATCCAAAACCAACCCATCCAAGATCATTTTATGGAACTAATCCTCCACAAATACACCTAACTACCATCATTTGCAACATATATCTTCCAAATCAATTTCCAAGGGTTAATGCCCAAATAATCTAACAAAACCCTAAAATGACATTTCATAACAATTCATAAATATCAATACTAATTATTCTCCTTAAATCATACAATGGCAAGTAGATAACTTGCCTTAATGTAGGAAATTCAGATTTGGTGAAGATGAAAGCAAGAACAAACTCCAAACCTTCAATCTCTCTCTTTCTCCAAAGCTCTCCTCTTCTCTCTTTCTCTCTAGGTCTAAAAGTGTGTAATGGAATAATGGGAATAGAGTTGGGAAAATAAAACGTGGCTTAAGTCTAAAAGCCCACTTAAATGATCAATACGCGATATAATAAATCGCAACTACCCTTTTAATCTATCACCAGTCAAAACTACTCGAAATGCCAAAATGCAATATGACACTTATTTTGACTGTCTCGCACCTACCGGGACTAGCTACACCCTCCAAATTATACTTTGGAAATTTTATAACTCATTTTAAGTTCCGTTTTCACATTAAACCAAAAAGTCATTTTAAATTCTTATGACACCATAAATAACCACATGGATATTTTTACCTACTCATCAGGTAATCATACAACATTTCAGTAAATATTAACCTTTTTTATATTAAATTAATATTTACTCAACATCCATCATTTTATAATTAATTACTACATATAGTAAATAAATATAAAATAGGCTCTCAAAAGTGGGGGTTGTTACAGTCAGCTCTTATATATGCTTTCTCGATTCTCTAAGATGATGCCTTTGGAGATAAAGGTTCCTTTTTCCCCTTTTGAATATGGATATATTTTTTAGGTTGTATGAATAGGAATGAGGTCTCATTGTTTCTTTGGAAGTTTTGATTATGCTTATAATATGTTAGTCACTTATTACAAAATAAAAGTTTAGTACCTGATAGCTTATTAGACTGTTCGCATCTTATATGGATGCCTATTGAGAGAACAAAAACTGTCATTAGTGTACATATGGTTTATTAATATTGTTGTTTATGTGTTTAGTACCCTATTTTCAAAGATACTTCACATTTAAATTTTTAAATTTTTATATATGAAATATATTTTGGTATTTAAAGCTTTTAAATAATAAGTACACATTATTTGGCATTTTTGGTCATCTTCAACAGCTGCTCAGGGTTGGGGTGCTGACCAGGAAGGGTTTTGGTATTTATTTTTGAATGTTTCTCCATGATTCTCATTTTGTTGCTTACTTTGTATTTCTGAATGTTTCTTCCATGTTGCTTGCTGGACATAATTCAAACCAAATATGAATGTTTCTTTTCGTGTATTCAGTTATGTTATTGAACATTTTGATATTAAGTTGGTTGATTAAATGATTTTCCTTAGTCCTATTACACTAGTATTGTAAGTATATCTTTGATCTTAGTAGTTAGTTTTGTACCGATAGCATTTGCACACTCCCATTTTGAATCTTTAGAAATACATCATGTGAAGAATAAAATTGTCAGTAAATTTGTGTTGTTTATGATTTTAATTATATTTTCATTACACATAATCGAACTAGGTGCGATATAGGCACGATAAGTGCGCTACAGATAAATATTCTAGTGGTAATTTGTTTTGTAAATCTACTATTTTGAATCAATAATAAATTAATAGTTTTTTTTATATGCTTCTAGGCTTTTGGTACTAATATTTAAATACGTATAGGTGGATGAAAGACAATCAATTCATATTTTGTTTTGATAATAAGAATGTACGACCAAGAAAACGATTCTTCCATTGCGCCAATACATAACCTATGCTTACTGCATCGTTGAAATATGAAATTTACATGTATTAAATTTTAACTCTTAGTTTTGAATTGCAAACATGAATTTGTGTTGAAATATGCTACTTGGTGTTTCACTTATTAAATTATATGATTTACTTTGCATTTGCATTGCAATATTTTGATTTTTGTGTTATTATTTTTATACATTTTAACTTTTTTATAGCTTAAGTGGGATAAATTTCCTAGATCTATCTCCCCAAACCTAACTGTGGGTTAAGAAACCAAGTTTTTTAGTGAAGTTGATGAAGTTTACATCCAAGATGATTTTAACCTCAGTGGGTTAAGCACCCAAGTTCCTTATTATGACTATGCTCTTGATTTGATCCTTGATGTTGAATCCTCTCTCGACGATATGTTTATAGAGGAACATAACGAATTAGTTGATTTAACAGGTGGTGATTCTTTACGGTCTGATCCATGTTCGATGCATATTGACAACTAAAGGAATGGACACTATATTGGAGAAGTACGAAAATGCTGAGTTTGGTAGATGCGCAAGAGTGTACTGTAGAAACAATCATTAATAATTCTACAGATAAATAAATCATAGTTGAAAATCCAAGCCAAGAAGCTCCTAAAAATTCAAGTCCTCTTGCAGCGTAGGTGGTGTCAAGAAAGTCCCAAATAGTATTATTGTTGGTCACATCAAAAGAATTAAGCATTCTGAGATTAATAATGATGATGCCATGATAGTGGATTAGTGTCATTTGTCTCCTAGAGCCACTGATCTTTCTGAGTATGATAAGAATTTAGCCTTTGATAAACTATATTTGTCAAACTCAGAAAATAGTGATCACATTTCCATCCCAACTCATGAAGAACTAGAAATCTTCTCACATCTTTGACTTAAACACATTTTAGTTTTTTATTGGAATTTATGAGCTTTATTATGATTCAAAACCACAAACTTTTGGTGCATTTGAATTCCTAATAGTAGGAGCTAATACTTTTTCAGTTTTTCATAGACTATCAGTTTAGTTTGTTTACTTTGTTAGTTTTGTTTATTTCTCTCTTTTGGAAAATTAATTTTTTTTTCCCGGAGTTGAAACTAAAAGTAATGAAGCCATGTATAAAAACTAATTGACATAGAAAACATAAACACCATTGAAAACTTCATTCTAGATCTTAATATTTTGGCATTTCCGTAGTTGAGTGACATGTAGTTGGAAAAAAAAACCTTTGTGTGTTGTTACTACTCAATGTAGTTAACTTTTTCATGTTTTTTTCCTTCCACTTATAAATTTTATTTGTCAAATGCAGGGAAACATTTTCGGGGCAAGTACTAACTCTGCCTGAAAATGCTGAGGACGAAGGTGAAATTACAAATCCTATGAGGTACAAAAACACTCAAATTGTTGAGTATAGTCCTATAGTTATTTCTTTTATATTCTTTATCATTGCATGGTGTTTAATTACAAGAACAAATTGCCCAGATGGTTAACTAATTCTTCTTAGAGGAATCATAGTATTTCTTTTCAGGTCAGGTTTTTCTAATCTGTGTATATGTGATTGAAACCAAATTCTTCTTTTTGGTTAACCAGTTTTCTCTAATCTAACTGTGTATTTCGGTTTAATGTTCTTAGTTCTAAGGGTTGTGGGAATTGTGTTTTTGGTACCTTTTAAAGATGAACACCCATGCATACATGCTAAGAGTTTTCAGTGTTAAAATTATATTTTTTTCTATTTTATTTTTTTGGTACCTGTTAAAGCTGAAAACCCTTTATGGAATATAAGTGATGGTTTAAGATGCTCTCCACATTTCATCTATTCTGCCAATTGAACCATCATCTTTTATTTCGATAATGGGAGGCAACATTCATTGGTATTTTGTCTTTTAATATAAGTTATTGTCTTGAGCATACCATGCACCATAATTATTTTAGAGAGAACATCTGATGTTTTGTGTAATTATGTTCCCCTAATTCCAAAAGTGACTTCGGGGATTTCTTCTCTCCCCTGAACATATGACGTTCATTTTTTTGTGTAATTTATTTAGTTTAACTAAATTTTACTTTTATATAATGATGTAGAAGGGCAAAAAAAAATCAGCAGCCCGAAGAAGGGAAACAGAGAAAATTAGATGTAACTTCTTCACCATCATCAACATCTGTTACACCCAATGCTTGCGGCATTAGCAAAAGGGCCATCAAAATTAGAGCAGCTAAAGGGAAAAATGCACCTCCACTAGAATTTGTAGTATTATAGTCATCATACTCGGCTTCCAAAAATAGACGCTCTGACTCTGCGATTGCCAAAAGGCGAGGATAATGGAGATCCAAGGGTGTGCCAGATATTTTTTATCCTTCTCCAATATCTATTGTAGTCTCTTCGGGGTGAGGTTGTGGAGGTGGAGCAGTGTAACTAGGTTGGTAAGGTGATATGGTGGACTTTAACAAATCAATGTGATCAGCTCTAATTGTTAGTGCTTTGGTCAAATCTGCTTAATCTGCTTCTATCGATCATGAATATTTGAATTGGGCAAGGTGATACGATGGTTTTTATTTGGAAGGTGTCATTCAAATCATAAAAATCATAATATTGTTTTTTTTATTTTAACCATAAATTTTTAATTTGTACTTTTTGCTGGAGGTTTTACAATCTCTCAATTACTTTGTTTTTTTAATACTTCAAACCACAAAACCACCTTAATTTCAAAATGAAAATTTTATTGTGGTTTCTTATGATTTTTATTGATCATAACATGTAGAATGTTTGGTTTCGTTTCCAATTGTGATGTACTATGTGTTGCAATTTCTAATTAGGAGGATGGGAACAAGACCAGCAGCTGTGTTTTCCAACTTTGTTGTGTATTCACTCCCGAGAATTGAGGTATCTAATCAACTTTTTGTTTTTGGTTAAGTAAATAGTCATGAAAAGTGAATCCTTAATACTTTTCTGTTATTTAAATCATAATTCTCTATTATAATAACAGTTACGGGGTAGTGGTCATGGAGTTGTGTCTTCAAGGATGGACGCAAAGTTGAATACTGCAGGTTGGATCTATAAACAAATAGGTTGCGCTAGGTTGAAAGTAGAACGCATGGAATGTGGCGCAAGCATCGACATAATGGAAAATAACAAATGTTTTTTGTTAGATTGAAAATTTATTATCGCGGTAGTATCATTTTATCATCATTTTGTTGGTAAAGTTGTTAATAATGATTTTTTGTTGGTTTATATAATGTACGGGATGGAATATGTGTATTTCCGAGTAGTTTTGGTTTCTTAATCAGGTGGATAGTCCAATAAATAGAGGAAATTTTGCCCAAATTTTCTAAATCGTGTACACATTTTTGTGTTTTATAATAAATTCTATGATTACAAGTCTTACTCGACGCAGTTTTTTGGATTTGTTGTCGTTAAAAAACTACATTGGAATTTTTTTTTTTAAATTACACTTTGTTTTGTTGGGGAATGAAATTTTCGCCGCTTTGCAATTGCGTATTTTGAAAAAAATTCCCGTTTTACGATTACGTACTTTGGAAATTTTTTCCTTGCCTTTAGGCACGGGCATTCCATTAGTATACATATATATATAATAAGTCACAATGGTGTTTTCACTATTCATAAGATGGAAAGACACTTAACGGTTCAGATCGAAGCCAACAAGACACGAAATGAAGGACTGAGATTATTTTTATGCATTTTCCTCTTTTGCCCTTTTATTTTTGGTTTCCCCCTCTTTTATCTCACTATTAATTGGTTTACTCTTTTTCTTTAATTCAAAACAAAGGGTAAATTAGTAAGACACCACACCGATCACCATTTCCCCCTCTTTTGACCCCGTCTTTCTCTCGGTTCTCATCTTCAGGTACCTTAGCTCTCTCTCTCTCTCTCTCTCTTCACCACATCATGCTAAAATCACACCATTTATTCATATTTCGTGCTTTGATTTTTCATATTTCGTGTTTTGATTTTACAAGTACTAATTTGGTGATTATAATTCTATCGATTTGGTTTTACAAATCAGGTATACTCTCATATCTATTTCTCCCAGGTTTTTTTAACGCACCAAATTTGTATGTTTTCTATTTGTGGAAGGATGTTACTTAGGGTGCAAATGAGGTTTATCATTTAAGTTTTTAGGGTTCTAACCATACAATTAGTTTATTCTGGAGTTTTCATTTCGCCCTAGCTATAGGACATTTTTATGCTTTTAGGTTTGTTCATCGTTTGGGTGATTCGTTATTTTATTGTTCTAAAGGGATTGATCTATGGCATAGATAGAAAATTACTATGGTCCGCTTCATTATGTATGCCATCATTTGGATATTTGATATTCAAGGCTGGCAAATTACTATTGTTTTATTTTCTTTGCATTTTTTACAAATATTTTTTTTCTACTACATATCCTTGGTCGTCCAGTTATGAACTGTGCATGCTTCCTTTTTTTGAATTTGTTGACACTCGAGATTTTGCCTCTATTAAGGCATAACAGTGATGATTAAGAGTACTTGAAAATTTCATGCTCTATATAACCACAACTGAAGAAAAGAGTGGGCATCAAAACTATTAGCTAACTAGCTTAAACACTCTTTTGACTGTATATATTGAACATTTGTGAAGAATAGGTTATGGTTCTGAATTAACTTTAATTTATAATCTCATTAATCATCTATGCCTAATCAGTTATGCCATTTTTGTGATTGAAGATGGTTTGCGCGACCCATTGCGTCGGTTTGCGTGTGGGTCATTTACGGGACAAAATGGTTTTGGAACCTCACAAAAACAAATACCAAAGTAACACTGCACGGAGGTTAGAAACGTTGCACCCTCAAAGACTTTCAAGCCCTCAAAGACCTGATTATAATGTTAGAAACACTTGAGAGGTTAACGTTGTTATCATTTCACAGAGTTTAACGTTGCTCATAAGCTAAACTTCAAACGTTAATGCTGCATAGAGGTTAACCCTAAACATGCCAATAGTTATTCGAGATCTAATCTATATTTTATTTTAATGTGCTCTTAGGTCTTTTCTATACACTTATGGTTTTCCAATGTTATTTTCATGCTATCAAGTTCAAATGTAAAGCAATGGCCTGAAGACAATGATCGCTATTTGAGTGATCAATTTCTTATTCCATTCATGAATACCTTACAATTTTTCCAAATAATAGTAAATTTATTAGTTCTAATAAAAAGGTTTATTGTGAAAAATGTTAAATTCTTCTAATGGCAACATATTCTCAGTTGGTTTTTGAATTTTGGCACTAAACTATAAATTGCATATGGGTGATTTAATGTCCTAACCTATATTTACCCATCATACTATTTTTTCTTTATGATTCCCCCGAGACTTTACATTTGAAAGACGGTTATGTTTTTCCCAAACCATTTTCTACGGGATTGCTTCTTCATTGCCTTAGATAATTTCATGTTCTAGATGTTCTTACTTATTTCTAGGTCAAAAAATGTTAATGTTGAATATGAAATGAGATGATCCATTACCCACATTAGCTATTATATTTATACTTCGAGGGTATTTCAATTCGACGACGTACTTATTATGGTATTTTTATTAGTTTTAATCATTGGTGGGATAGGGGCCACCAAACGCAGATTGATGGTCATCATTGTGCCACCTGTCAGTGCTAGGAGGGGGAAGGCGATCGCCCTGCTTGCCACTTCCCTAACGGTCAGGTTCAACAACAATAGCCTGCCCAGTGGAGGGTGGTTCAGACTCTTGGAACTATGGCACATACTTTCCTGGTGACCGTTGTTGCAACGGTGGTGGCTGGTACTGCAGGCGCAGCCTCAGAGGGACGAAATGAATGTGTGTTCGTATGAAAGAAACACGGTATGTTTGGTACAGCTACAATTTAATTTTTATAGTACATGACAATTATTGATAACGAAGATGATTGAATTTTCAAGACACATCCTAGATATTTACATATTTTGTAATTAACTGACCACTTGCTATCTTCTTATTGTTGATGTACAAAAGCTAACATATTGAATGCGTTGGGGATAGCTGTTGCTAAGGCCCAATCAGCACAGACTGTTTTTATATCGTAATTATATAGAATGACCAAAGTAGAAAATACATTACCTGAACCTCCTTTTCTTTACACAAGTTTGATTGTATAAAACACTTATTTTTTGTAATTTTGTTTGAAAGTCATAGTTCATTGTATTTTTTATTTCGTTTTCTTTTTTTTTTTTACTTGATACATGAACTTCAAGAATACAAAAACAGATTGAATTGTATGACCTTTTTCAACTGACTAACTCTTATTGTCAAGAGGGTAAATTCTTAAAATGAGAAACGTTCTCCATATTTTGAAATAAAATAATGCATAAGCCTTATGAATAAATGAAGCCGACGGTGGAGATTTGATTCAAGCAACCGTCAGAATTGAACTCTTCAACCCTCACATCCAAACATTTCAACCCTTCATCCAAACTTATAAAAATAAGGCATTTTTTCATTTTCTATTCGACATTTTTGCTTATGTTATTCGGCATTTTTGCATGTGCTTACTTATGCCCTTTTCTTAGATAAGACAGAGTTGTACTTATAGTCATATGTCCACGACTTCTACATTGCTGCCAAATATGGCTTTGGAAACTTACCGTCATATGTTTCTCTTTAGTTACAAATGTTAATGTTTTACTTTGGAAACTTATAGTCATATGTTTCTCTTTCGTCATATGTGTTAAGTAAATAGGTGGTTGTGTTTTGTGTGGTACATATATTGGGTTCGCATTAAATACATGTATTTGGTGTTGATTGTTATCTATAGGGAGATTGTCTGGGTAGTGAGTACATGTCTAAAACCAAAGGTTTTGCGATGTTTATGGAATTTTTAGGTTTGCAGTATATGGTTTCTTTACATTGTTCTATTATTGGGTTTTGTTTTGTTGTGTTTTTAGGTTTGCAGTATATGGTTTCTTTATATTGTTCTTTGATTGGGTTTTGTTTTATTGTGTTAAGACCTTCATATTTACGTTCACTGTTTGTTTTTGTAGGGGTCACGACCAAAGACTTAAAGAGCAAGAAGGTTATTAAGAACTCCTCATTCCTCGAAAAGCTAAAGAAGAAGGGCTACGAGGTTGTTTTCACGGTTGTCACGATTGACGATTCACTTTAAAGACATAGTGTAATTCTTGATTTTAAATAATATGTCTACTCATAGTGGTATAGTTTTGTAGGGACAGGGGGTGTTTGTTCATGGGCGTTTTTTTTAATTATTTGTTATCTAAAAAATTATTTTTCCAGGTAATTGAAAGATGGATGAAATAAAATTGCAGGCTATTTGGGTGAAGTTCTTGGTTACGATGAAGATTCTTTTTGAAGGAGCTATTCAATTTTATGATTTAAGGTATTTTTTCATTATCTTTTGAAATTCTTATTTCTTCTTTATTGTTTCATTATTATTATTATTATTATTATTATTATTATTATTATTATTATTATTATTATTATTATTATTATTATTATTATTATTATTATTATGGTGCTAATAGAGAACAAAAGAAAGCATACAATTGTGCCGCAACCACAAATACACCAATAGAGAACAAAAGAAAGCATACAAGGACCTATATGATTTTTTTTGTTGGATTTCATTTCTTAAAAATCGATGTATTGGTGATAATTTTAGGTTTACTGTTGTCTCAGTTTTACTACTTAACCTAAGGTTATTTAGGAAGACATTAGGTTTGTTTCCATTTCCCGTTTGGTTTATTTACAAAGCATGAGCAAATAACAAGCTAGAACGCGATGTTTCTTAAAGTAATCAGTGAGATGGTTGATTGTGTCTTAGTTTATTTTACATATTTGTAAGTTAGGTACTTTATAATCATTTCAACTTTTTTTTGGTAGATAGGTGGTTTCAGTTGAAATACCCCAACAAGTTTGTTATTACTATTCTAACTAATGTCACAATTTTGAAGTCTACAATTTGAACACGTTCTTGATATTCAATGGCAAAACACTCGCTTGATTCAAAATCCCAAAAGGCTTCTCAAGTATCGCACGAGAGTCCAGACCCAATTTCTGTTCAGTTCCATTTGGGAAAGGATTAAAATTTGTAGTGTAGCATGAACCACACCAAGCGCCAAATTGCCCACAGGTATAATTGGTAAAATTCCTGTGGATTGCACCTCCATAGAATTGAAATATATTGAACAACATCTTCTTATAGACGATCTTGATATTTCAAATGAAGTAACATCACTGCCGATCGCAAATATTTCAAATTTTTAAAGCACGACTTCCCTATTGTTTATAATATTTTGTCCATTAGAGATTATTTCTAATGTTTAGAGTTTAAATTCATGTTAATGGTTGATTGAGCACACAACTAACTACTTGAAACTACTTTCCGTGATTAATAGTTTTGCAGGTGTAACGTTGAGTTGTAGGCAGCTGCATCAGTAACACCGTACGATCATTCTTTTAGGTTCCTATTAAATTCATCTTAATCATGTAGTGGAATCTCCCCCATTCTGTTGCATTTTCTGGATCAGGCATAATAATCATGTAGTGGTTATGATATTTGTGTGATTTAAAGGTAAATAAATATTTTGTGTTTGCATTGGTTATGCGTTTAAATATTTTTTTTATTGGGGGCACAATTTAAATTGACGTGGGTTTATTGTCACAGTCCCATGTGTGTTTGTCTATGTCAACTGTGAGTACACTTGGAGCGGTGTCAACTATGAGTACAATTCGTTCGTATGACCATAATAATCTTATTAGTGATTTTTATTGAGACTCACTTTATGGTATTGTTTTCTCAAATGCCAAACATAGGATCAAAATAACATAGGTTGCCAATGACATAAGATCAATACAACATAGCTTGCAATTGCTATCTTGAAAATGTTATATTTGTGGTTTGGATTAAGATTTGGTTAATATTGCAGGTTGCGTTCCAAACCTTGGAGATCATATATTCATCATTCACGCCACGAGGTTTCCATGTACCTTCCCCAAGGTAACATGCTGTGATTGGTGTTTCAAACCTTTTTAGTCATTTTTTACAATTAAATCATTTTTGTTCTTATACAACATTTTTCTGTATTCTGTGATCCGAAGCTTCATTATTGTCATAGTTTCAATGCATTTTGAAGGAATTTTGAATCTGGGAAGTAGTGATTGTAGAAGGGTACCCACAAGCCCACAAAATTTGAATCCGAGACACTTATTCAATATGATATTCTAACAAGAGTAGCCTTGAACAGGTATGTCATTTGCTATAATAATTCTAACAAGCTTATAATTTATCATAATATAGGATATGATTCATGTATCCAATTTGTCTTTACTTCTCTTATTTTCAAAAGGTATTCCACTGCTGAATTTTTCAACTGACCGTGTTCATGTCGCACAGGTGAATTCAATAGACATAATTGGACCATGCTATAAAATCAAAGTATTGTTTAACTATTTTCAAGGCGTAAATTATTTCTTTGGCAGGTTGTGTCTTAGTTGGCTCTAGATATGAAGGTCCATTTATTTCGTCGAGGGAAAGGCCCCATCGATATCTTGAAATCGAGCCAAGGAGGTTGGGTCCAAGACAAACTCAAAGTCCCAATACATTCTCGATACTGCTAGGAGGTTGGGTCTAACACCAACTCAAAGTCTAAGACCAACTCATAGTGCAAGACCAACTCAAATTCCTAATCAGATTGTGTTGGGTTAGGGCGTGTCCATTTTATTTCCACTATAAAATGGCGAGCCTATGGATGACACATTAGACAAGAGCATCGAAATAGTGAGAGCTCACATTCATGTCCTGGATAATGATTTCATAATAAATGAAGGTGGAGTTGGATGGTTTAAAGGCGCTCCCCTTTGAATACTATTTGACCAAGATGAACTTCAGAGACCAAGAATCGTTCCTGGAGAAGGTGGATGCAAAATCAAATGAGTTATAAAGCTGAGATATAATGGAGGATGAAAAATCAAATGAGTTAAAATGTAAGGTATGAACTCAAATAGGGTGCAAACATCAAATCCCGGGTGTTACCTACAGTCGGTTGGTCATCCATTGTCATTAATCTCTGGGCATTAAGCTTCTTTTGTGTTGGAATATTATATATGTATATATATATATTTTTAATGTGCCAAAATTGCCACATTTTCATTCTATAATCTTCCACAATTTCATAAAACACCATTCGATAGGGCATTATATCACTATTATGAATATAATCCATTGCAACTGATTCAAAAGATGTCTCTTAGATTCGTCTTCTTTTTACAGAGGATATATACATAAAAATTGTACATACTTCAGTACATGGAGAGACTACTAATCTCCAGCTTCATGCGTTAATTAGCTCTACTGATAACGGTTTCTCACCTCTTAAACACTGCGTTGATCACTGTAAACACTGCAGCCCAAAATATGCATCTCCTCCAGATTTCGCTTCATTACAGCCCACTATAAACACTGCGTTGATCACCTCTTTCAGATTTTTCCAGCCCAAAATATGCATCTCCTCCAGATCACTTAGTGCTACTAACAACGGTCTCTTAGCTGATTTGGGGACTATACACATCCTATATCCCAGCTTTGCCAGTGTATGTACCTTTTTCTCCATTCTTGGTACCATTCGAAGCTCACCACTGAGGCCAATTTCTCCAATAAATGTAATTCCACTGGGGATGGGGAATTCTAAGAAACTGCTACAGATTGCGGATGCTATTGTAAGATCCCCAGCTGTATCCACCAGTTTAAGCCCACTAACAACATTTAGAAAAAACACCATTCACTTGGAGCTTCAGACCATCTTGCTTCATAAGAAGAGATATAATCATGTCGTCTCTTCTTCCTTGAACCCCATTTACTTGCCTAGGAACTGGTGATCCAGCAATGCATAATGCCTGGATTTCAATAACAAAACTTCGAGATCCATCCATAATTACAGCAACATCCAGTCCTGCTAAAAACCCTGAATCTGAGTAATGTTCACTTAAGAAAATCTCACTGGGATTTGAAACCTCTTGCAAGCCCGATTGTGACATTTCGAAAACTCCAAGTCCATCAGTTGATCCAAAATGATTATTTACAATTCGAAGCAACCGATGTGATGAATACTTCTCACCTTCCATATATAGGACAGCATCAACAATGTGCTCCAAGACATGAGGCCCAACTGTGTCTCCATATTTATTCACATGCCCAATCTAAAGTATAGGAATGTTTGTCTTCCTAGCAAAACGAAGCAGGGCTGACGGATGATTTCGTAGTCACTTAAATTAGAAATTAGAAGAAATAGTATTGTGATTATATAAAATGACTTGATGTTTTCAGGTATGGTTTTGGGATTTTCTTGCAGAACTCATGTTTCCCTCAACAATGTTTGAACAATGCGTGGTAATAGGTTTTGATTTATGGGTAATTTTTTATTTTCGTATGCACTATTTACGTAACGTCAGTTATGCCTATGTTTTTTTATTAATTTTGTATACTAATAGGCATAACTTATTAATTTTATATACTAATAGTACTTTCAAATGTTTATTTTTCAATCGGAGTTTCAGAAGTTTGTATTGTTATTTCTGTATCCAGGGATCTCCATAACGGCAACTTGACAGAACCAATTCCTCCCCAAATTAGGCATTTGAAGCGTGTTAAAATACAGTATAATTATTTCCTTACGAGTTGATTAATATATCTTATATCTATTACTTTCCTTACAAGTTGATTAATTACCTGAATCATTTTGATTCAATGTAGTGATGAACATGGCATGGGCATTTTAATTAATTACCTAAATCACTGTGATCACCTCTTGGCGCTAAGCGAAATTACTCACTTCTAATATTTGTAATTTCTTTAGTAATTTGATGAACTTCAGGTATTACTCCAATTCAATTCATGGAGTTCTTATCCAATGGTCGCTTCAGACAGGTACTTCGAAGTTATCGTAGTGGCTGCATAACGTGATCCATGTTGGTATTCTATGCATAAAGTGATACATGTTAGTATTTTATGAAAACAACTACCATCATTCACAACATTATTCATAGAATTTTGGAGTATTGCTCAGGGAATTTCATTCTAATGTGAAGGCAAATCAGTGCACAAATCTGTTTTGGAGTTATTCAACATCGAGCAAAGTAAAAATAGTAGTAGTTTCTTTCAATCTCAGTATCGAAAAAAGTCCACAGGGAAAATAAAGTTAAATTGTTCAGGTACAAGAGGCCAGTTATCAGCTATGGGGACTGGTGCTATTTAAGATATTCAAAAGGATATTTTTATAGATTATGGAGTTTAGTTTTGTTACTTTATGGAGTTTTTTGTTATTAGTTCAAGATAAATATATCAATTAATTATAAACTCATACAGTTACTACATATGCAAGCCTGCTAAAGTTCATAGTACAATAATCAGATAGTATGGTGTACACTGCTTGTAACAACCATGGCTAATCCTACTGTGGAAATCTATTTACATGGTTTTATAATGTCCGTCTCTATGCCTTCGATTTTTATTGTTGAAGATGACCTGTCTGACCAAAATATTCTTATCTTATATTTTCATTTTTTTTCAAACATTTTTTTTCAATAGGTGTATTAATGGGACTGCCTTACTTTTAAGCACCCAAATTCATAAATTTTATGAACGTTGCTCATTAAAGGTAGAAGAAAATGTGTGAATGCATATGTATGGACATCGTGTGGGTGTGTGATAGGGTATAGCACACTCCTGCTTTGTTTGCACTTTCCTTCTTTGTTTACACTCTCCTGCTCTGTTATGACCAGATGCAACTGCTATTAGGTGCATGTTTGTTGTTAAATGCAACTCCTATAAAGCCCAGATACAACTACAATTAAGACCAAATGCATCTTGTCTTTACGATGTATGTGTTTGTAGTTAATTTTTTGTTTACACTATTTTTATCGAGTGTACTGAAATATTATCCCTTATGTTATGTTAGTATACTACCTAGATATTATACACTGATTAAACTTACTTTGCAGTTGAGTTATATAGGAGTGATGAAAACAGATCATGAAGCACGAGCAATATCAACTTAACATACATATACATGTGTTTTGTAAGGTTCAAAATGATATTCATATACATGTGTTCTGTAACCTAAATCTCAACCCAAATGATTTTTTTTTCTAACTGCTTTTGGGGGTAGAAAAAGAAAGGTTTTTTTTAGTTTGCTATTGTATGTTTATTATTCATATGGAAACGTGGGTGCAAAAACCCTTCATATGTTAAAATTTCTTGCGCTCCATAATTGTGACTGTGTTCATGTCAAATTGTCTAGAGAGGAGGTTAGTTTCTAAAGAGGCCGATAATTGTGACTGTATTCAAGGTATTCTCATTTTTGTTACATCTTCCTACACCGTTTTCTTATTTGTTGGTATCGTCTCCTTTTACTTAACACGTGTCACACCTTATTTTTTATTTTTAATGTTTGTTTTCCAACACTTGGACAACAGTTTGATTATTAAAAGAAATGGGATAACCATTGTTAGATTATTAAATAAATGGGATAACCATTGTGAGATTATTCTTATGTGTGTATTTATAGCGAGTATAGTCACTGATAGAGGACACAACTGTTAACCTAAATTGGAAGCACAAATTCCTTTAGTTGTTTTTATGTATCACACATGAATCAGACGCAAAAAATTCTTAGGTACTTCGCGAGGAATTGCCCCACTAGGTGGGGGGAATTACTGAGATCCATAAGAGAGACCGACAAGAATTGGAGGCATCGATCATAATCATCAATGGACCTCTCATTACGGTAACTCACTCTCTTTCTCTAATTTTCATTTTTGTTCTTCGTTTGCCAGGATATGTATGCAATTAGGTCCTTCGAAGACCATTTTTTATTCATAGATAATGCATCATTAAATGTTTTAAAATATTATTATCCAAACAACGAACCGCCATTACATTTATAATAACCTTAAATAACAAACCTTTGTCCCAATATGTATATGTTTCCATGTAACTGTTATTCTTCGGCTATGTTATTGTTTTGTGTGTAGATGTATGGGTTACTTCGAATGTTGATCACTCAAATTTTATAAATCCTTAGTGGGTAAGGTCTCACATAACGAATGACCATAAACTATGTATTTTATTACAAAGTCTCTCTTTTGGGAACTCTGTAGCATCATGTTAGTGAGACAGTATATTTGGCATATAATTAATAATTAGCATGGTTTATATAATATTTGACTAGCTATTTCCATTGCCTAACTATTTTTTTTATTTTGTATCAGGTTGCATTTTGAAAACTACGGATAATCATTACAGCGAAACACGTAGGACAAACTCAATTAATATATGTGATTTTTTTTAAGATTTTTTTTAAAGAAGTTTGTTTTGTTTGAATATTTGTTTGATGAGTTTGGACTTTTTGAATATTGTACGATTGGTTGTTACCCCTTAAACAGGGTGGATAGTCCAATAAATAAAGGAGATTATGCCCATTTTTTAAAATTTACACTTTGTTAATTTGAGGTACAATTGATGAATATTGTATATTTTATGTTATATGTGAGTCTATTTGATAAATTTAGACAATTCGAATGTTCTTGGATTATTTATTTTTTTGTTAAGGAGGTGGATAGTCCTAAAAACCAAGGAGATTATGCTCAATTTTTTTAAAATTACTTTTTGTTTTGTTGGGGAATGAAATTTGTGCATTTTTGCAATTACGCGTTTTGAAAATGTCGTTCTGCGATTATCAGCGTGCCTTCAAGCACATGCATACCCTAGTATATATAATAAGGAGTAGATTATTGGTTACTATTCCTTAGGTTGATAAGCTAATTAGGGGCTAGGATTAAATAAAAAAGGCAAGAAATCAAGGGTTGAGATTAATTAATCATGCACTCCCTATCTTATCCCTCATACATTTGAGTTCCCCTTCTTTTTACACACATCAATTTATTTCCCCCCTCTACATCAAAATTCAAAATGGGGGTAAATTAGTAAAATTACTTAAAGCAAAGCACTTGTTTGGTCAGATACTCTTTCCCATCTCTCCCGATTAACCTCCCTCCCATTTGGTCCATACACACCCATTTGGTAAGATACTCTCTCCCATCTCTCCCAATTCAAACATGCATCTGATTCATTTATGGGTTTAGGTGTTTGCATCTCAGGTTTTTCATTTGTGTTGGTTATCAATCGACTTGTCCTCCAAGATGCTACAATTTTTTTTACATTTAGGTCCAATCTCTATTTTAACTTGCAAGATTTTGCTCTGTATATGTTTTTTTTTTCAATCTGGGTTCAATCTTGGTTTTAACTTACACGATTAGACTTCAATTTTGTAGTTAATATTTGGGGTTTCACCTACTTAATTTTTGAGATTTAAATTTACAGGTTGGTCGTTTCAATAGAGGGCTCTCAGTGTTCTCAGATTTGCCCAAGCAAGGTACACTCTTTACGTTCTTTGAGTTTGTTTTTCATCCCTAATAATTTATTTGACTGATTATCTATTCAGTGTTTTTGCAGACTTGACAATTTATTTTACATGCATTTTTGTTCATTTTATTAAACAATCATCTAATATATATATCTCACAATGGTTTTATTATGTGTGTTACTTACCATTTGAATTGTTAAATCATGTAGAACAATAATCAGTGATACATATTTGAATTTAGTGCCTATATCATGTGACACCCCGCCTAATAAAATACCGGGCGATCACTGCTATATCAAATTAAAACAGGAGTCTCATATGGATCATTCTTAGCATCACTATCGAAAATCCATTTAATTACTAATAACCTATTAGGCCGGATTCAAAATTTTAACTTTACTACTCTTTTTAACAACTGTAAATAAAACATTTACACAGTTGCGAAAATGAAACTAAAATAAAATAAAATAACCGAACACACGGTCAAAATATACAACCATATCGAATGTTGCTCTAAAAGAATAAATAAATGCAATTGGACCATTGGCCCGAATATTTATACAGTACCTCCTATCTAGAGTACAGAGGTAGAAGCGACTATCGATAACCTGCACGCATCCACAGCTGCTGCAGCTGACGTCTGACTCGAAAGAAGTGCCATCCAGGCGTCCCTGTGTCTGGACACCTACAAATATATATAATATAAAAAGAAATGAAGGGTTGATAAACGGGTCAGAGCACGAGTTTGAAAATATTTTGCAAGTGCATAAATGCTTTATTTTTAGAAAAATATTTTTATCTCATAGTTAAGTTTGGTATCGCACTCCCATGAGATACCCCTCACCTCTCCACTAACAGTGCACTCCTAACGCATCCCTCTAAACATCCTAGTCAAGCTACCCTGCTAAACTAGTCTATCGCCTAACCACTATCAATTCTAGATAGTCCAAGTAATGTAATAAGGGCTAAACTTCTCCCCAGTCTCAACACTAAGCCATGTTCATGCGTGGGGTGTCTCGCAATGAGAAATCCAAACAAGGAACCCCCCCCCCCCTTATACACTGCTATGCGGAAAGGTCGATCGTCGGGATCCATTAGACCCTCGGTACTCGATTCATCCATATATACATTTTCATATTACAGTATACATCCGGATCTATCTCCCGGACTGAGGATTCATATACAAAGTATTTATCAAAACTATTCATTTTTATCTCAAAACTTTCCATTTCCCTTCTCATATCCAGGAAATGTATTTAAAAGCCAATTCATTATCATGAATTTCTTTAACAAAACCTATAACTTTTCAAAAGCCAATTTTATTATCATAAAAATGCTTTTCCGTTTCAAAATATCCCATTTCCCTTTTTATATTCAGGAAATGTATTTAAAAGCCATTTTCATTATCATAAAAATGATTTTACCATATCATATGCTTCCACATCCCTTCTTCCATCCGGGAGTGTTACCGAAGCCAAAACCTTTATCCTATTTCCCTTCTTCCATCCAGGAAATGAAAATTAAAGATAATTTATTATCATAAATTTCTTTAACAAATATATAACGCGATCTAAGACCGCCTGTAAGGAGCGCCCCAAAATGACCATCATCTTCCAGTGCCTATCAATTACGACACCTGGGCACCTATACGCAATACGTCGGGAAGCAGCCATATGCCTGCGGTCTAGTCATAACCACACCTCAAGTTACCTAACCATCGAAGAAAACATAACTTAACATAAACGCTCATATGGCGTAGAGGCCTATATCCACCTTGCATTCATTAGTCAGGGGGCTTCACCTCACGCACGAACTTCCCTTATGATGTCATTTAGAGAGGGTGTTGAATATAAATTATTAATTATGAAAATTATTTCTTTTTACATTTTGAAAACATTCATATTTTATTTTCAAAATCATTTATCTCAAATTATATATATACTTGAATCACATAGTATACATATACCATATATTCCTCCTCGAATATATACAAATGGCCATATTTAACGAACCATCTAATGATGACCAGTAATCCCAAAGATTCTCAATTTCATCCTAATCTCCTCATAGGACTTGCCCAACAATAATCGATATAATTATGCTTTCTATCCGCATCATTATACAGGCCTAAATGTCCACTGAAATATTCTTTCATCTAAAGGTTTACTAACCCTCAAAACCATCATTTAAGTATCCCAATATAAGAACTAGGAACACCCATATAAATCTCCAAATTGTAATTTAACTCCTCATACTCTTAAGGAGAGAAAACTGACATTTCTGACCAAAGTGAATCGATTTACCCCGTTTGCAAATCGATTCGGTTGGGCGAATCGATTCGACCCCTAATCCGAATCGATTCGGAAAGTTCTCTGCAAACAAGTCCCTAATGGAGAATGGATTCGGTCTAGATCCGAAACGATTTGGCCCATTGTAGGAACCCATATTCCCTTAGGCGAATCGATTCGTCCAAGACCCGAATCGGTTCGGCCTGTTCGAGGGGCACAGTTTGGGCGATTTATCACATTCTAAAATACCCACACTCAATCCAATCTCCATTTAAATCCTAACTTGGATTTATTCCTACAAACACAAAGTTTTAATATCTCCTCAAATTCTTTAGAGGTCCTAACAATCCTTTTGAGAACCCCTAATATTTATCTCCAATAAGTTCTAACTAACGATTTAGATTTCGGACAGCTTTCCGTAGAAAAATCACTATAAATCCAAAAAAAAATCAAAAAATGCGCGGTTGACCCCCATGAGACCGCGTCAAAAATATATATAATATTTATTTTTTGACAAAGAGCCGAATCGATTCGGCTCTAGGCCGACTCGATTTGGCAAGCACGCTGCCCATACTCTACATCGTCTTCTCCGAGACGGTTTCAGCCATTAAAGCTTCTCCCAAGCTTCTGTCGCCTCACCCAACGTCCTACAACCTCAAACAACTACAAATACACATATATTAAGGGTTCTAAACATCCTATAACCCAAAACCACCAATTAATTTCAAATAAATTTCCAGGTATCTCCAATTAGAAAATTTTAGGGTTTTATTTGTTTTAACTGCCGAAAACCCGTTTTATCCACGAAAACCCAACCCAAAATCTTTAGGGTTTGATTATACCAAACTACGGTATGACATATTTATGCAAAAATTAAATAAAGCAAGTAAACACTTGCCTCGTGGATATAATCCGACGACCTCGAGCCGAATCCCGCGGAGTTTGGCAAGAATCTCCCATTTTTCTCCTCTTTTCTTCCTCCTATCTCTCTTCTCTCATTTCTCTTCTTTCTTTCTCTTTTTCTCCCTCTCTTCCTCCTTTTATAAGGAGAAAAGGGTTTTAACCCTTAAAACCCAAAAACGAATCGTTTACTCAATTACGAGCCATTTTAACTCTAAAATTCCCCGAAACTCAATTTCGACAATCGAACACTCTTTTCCGACTATCTCGGACATTCCGAGACTCATAGCGCAGTCGAAATTTCCATCCGAGGTACTTCACCGCAAATCACTATTTCAACCCAAAATAAATAAATGCGGGTTTTCTAATTAAAAATCTTACCTCTTTTGTCGCATTACTCCACGGCGACATATAATTAAATACTTCGACATATTTAATCCCAAAAATAATTACAACACCCATCGAAAATCATCTAATCCTTGAAAATCCTAAAAATCACTATTTCGAGAAATTCCTCAAATTGCCAATTTATACTCAATTATGAAAAATCGTCTCCAAAAAGGACGAGTTGTTACATACTCCCCCCTCCCCCCCCCCCCCCCTTACAACGAAATTTTGTCCTCGAAATTCAGATATAACCTACACCGCCAATTCTAGAATCACTCCAAATCCTAATACCTAAAAGGGAACGATACTAACCCAATGGTTCCCAACCATATACCATACGGCTACCACGGTCGTAAAGTGACTCCAACATCGTCACATCGCACCCATCATTTCTTGTGCCTCACGGTATAAACTTTAAATTTATATACTACGCCCATTTTATTTTAGGCGGTATATAAACCAACTTACAAAGGTGCCCATACACCTTTCTAACCTTTGCACATATGTACATCCATAGAGAACATCAGACACGTAACACTCTCTCCCAATAAGGGCCTCCTTTCCTCGGTGTAATACTCACACATGGGTCCTCCAACCCGTGAAATTCAATTATCCTAACCTCGGCGCCACTAACTCTATCAAACTTACATCCAAATAATGCTAAGGTCTATGTGGAGTCCTACCTACACGAAACTAGTGTAATCCTAAGTATATCCCTAGTGCCCAAGGCCTCTCTCAACTTTTGACATTTGCCCGGTTTCGTGCGTGGGACGTCTCGCCGAAGAGAAATCCAAACAAGGAACCCCCCGATACACTACTATGCGACAAGGTCGATCGTTGGGATCCATTAGACCCTCGATACTCGATTCATCCATATATACATTTTCATATTACAGTATACATCCGGATCTACCTCCCGGACTGAGGATTCATGTACAAAGTATTTATCAATACTATTCATTTTTATCTCAAAACTTTCCATTTCCCTTCTCATATCCAGGAAATGTATTTAAAAGCCAATTCATTATCATGAATTGCTTTAACAAGACATATAACTTTTCAAAATCCAGTTTTATTATCATAAAAATGCTTTTCCATTTCAAAAAATCCCATTTCCCTTTTTATATTCAGGAAATGTATTTAAAAGCCATTTTCATTATCATAAAAATGATTTTCCCATATCATATACTTCTACATCCCTTCTTCCATCCGGGAGTGTTACCGAAGCCAAAATCTTTATCCCATTTCCCTTCTTCCATCCAGGAAATGTAAATTAAAATGATTTTATTATCATAAATTGCTTTAACAAATATATAACGCGTTCTAAGACCGCCTGTACGGTGTGCCCCTAAATGACCATCATCTTCCATTGCCTATCAATTACGACACCTGGGAACTTATACGCAATAAGCCGGGAAGAAACCATATGCCTGCAGGCGATTCATAACCACACCCCAAGTTACCTAACCATCGCAGAAAACATAACATAACATAAACGCTCATATATCCTAGAGGACTATATCCACCCTGCATTCATTAGTTAGGGGGCTTCACCTCACGAACGAACTTCCCTTATGATGTCATTTAGAGAGGGTGTTGACTATAAATATTATGAAAATTATTTCTTTTTCCATTTTGAAATCATTCATATTTTATTTTGAAAATCATTTATCTCAAATTATATATATACTTGAATCACATAGTATACATATACCATATATTCCTCCTCGAATATATAGAAATGGCCATATTTGCCAAACCATCTAACGATGACCAATAATCCCAAAGATTCTCAATTTCATCCTAATCTCCTCATAGGACTTGCCCAACAATAATCCATATAATTATGCTTTCTATCCACATCATTATATAGGCCTAAATGCCCACTGAAATATTCTTTCATCTAAAGGTTTACTAACCCTCAAAACCATCATTTAAGAGTCCCAATATAAGAACTAGGAACACCCATATAAATCTACAAATTGTAATTTAACTCCTCATACTCTTAAGGAGAGAAAACTGGCATTTCTGACCAAAGCGAATCGATTCGCCCCATTTGCGAATCGATTCGGTTGGGCGAATAGATTCGGCCCCCAATCCGAATCGATTCGGAAAGTGCTCTGCAAACAGGTCCCTAATGGCGAATGGATTCAGTCTAGATCCGAATAGATTTGGCCCATTGCAGGAACCCATATTCCCTTAGGCGAATCGATTCGTCTAAGACCCGAATCGGTTCGGCCTGTTCGAGGGGCACAGTTTGGGTGATTTTTCACATTTTAAAATACCCAAACTCAATCCAATCTCCAGTTAAATCCTAACTTGGATTTATTCCTACAAACCCAAAGTTTTAATATCTACTCAAATTCTTTAGAGGTCCTAACAATCCTTTTGAGAACCCCTAATATTTATCTCCAATAAGTTCTAACTAACGGTTTAGATATCGGTAAGCTTTTCGTAGAAAAATCACTATAAATAAAAAAAAATCAGAAAAATACGCGGTCGGTGCCCTCATGACCGCATCGAAGAGATCTACAATTTTTATTTTTTGACCAAGAGCCGAATCGATTCGGCTCTAGGCCGACTCGATTCGGCAAGCACGCTGCCTATACTATTTATCGTCTTCTCCGTGACGGTTTCGGCCATTAAAGCTTCTCCCAAGCTTTTGTCGCCTCAACCAACGTCCTACAACCTCAACCAACTACAAATAGACATATATTAAGGGTTCTAAACATCCTAGAACCCAAAACCACCAATTAATTTCAAATAAATTTCCAGGTATCTCCAATTAGAAAATTTTAGGGGTTTATTCGTTTTAACTCCCGAAAACTCATTTTATCCACGAAAACCCAACCCAAAATCTTTAGGATTTTATTATACCAAACTACGGTATGAGATATTTATGCAAAAATTAAATAAAGCAAGTAAACACTTGCCTCGTGGATATAATCCGACGACCTCGAGCCGAATCCCGCGGAGTTTGGCCGGAATCTCCCTTTTTTCTCCTCTTTTCTTCCTCCTATCTCTCTTCTCTCTTTTCTCTTCTTTATTTCTCTTTTTCTCCCTCTCTTCCTTCTTTAATAAGGAGAAAAGGGTTTTAACCCTTAAAACCCAAAAATGACTCGTTTACTCAATTATGATCCATTTTAACTCTAAAATTCCTCGAAACTCAATTTCGATAATCGGACACTCTTTTCCGACTATCTAGGACATTCCGAGACTCACAGCGCAGTCGAAATTTCCATCCGAGGTACTTCACCGTAAATCACTATTTCAACCAAAAATAAATAAATGCTGGTTTTCCAATTAAAAATCTTACCTCTTTTGTCGCATTACTCCACAACGACATATAATTAAATACTTCGACCTATTTAATCCCAAAAATAATTACAACACCCATCGAAAATCATCTAATCCTTGAAAATCCCAAAAATCACTATTTCGAGAAATTCCCCAAATTGCTAATTTATACTCAATTATGGAATTAAATCTTCTCCAAAAAGGACGAGTTGTTACATATCATTAGAGTTACATAAATGCAGAGGGATTAACCTCCATCTTTGGTGATGTAGGTCTCCATCTAGTCATATATTTTGATTGGGTACATTATATTTAGGTACATACAGAGTTTAAATGGCAACATATTTGTGTTGATCTTAAAACTAGGTATCTTTTGCGACATCTATTCCAACTAAACAAAGTAGGTCTTCAAATTTTGGACCCCAATTATTTTTCAACTTTTATATGTCACTTCCAAAGTACGAGTATACAAAAATGTAGCAAATTAGAACATAAAACTTGACGTGTGTAAATATCAAGGTATGAATATCAATATCAGCCCTGATATGGTGTTGATCTTAAAACTTGCAAGTAAGCTGATTGAAAAGAAAAAAAGTCCTCATACCTGATATAATAATCTATATAATGAGTAGAATTTTTTAACTATTCAATAAGTTAATAAGCTAAGTAGGGGTGAGGATTGTGTCAACCAGGTTAGAAATGGAGCGTTGTGATTTCTTTGTTGTATTTTCCTTTTTTAACCCTTTACTTTTTGTTGCCCCCTCTTTTTTCTTACTATATTACCTCTTAGATTAATTTAAAAAATGGTTAATTGGTAACCAAAACAAAAATCACTGTCAGACACAGAATCCAACCAAAGGGTTAGTTCGACTTTCTCCTATTTTTCACGATTATTCTCTTCTCCTCTCCGCTTCCAAACCCTACAATCCCCTGATTCCCCCTTCCTCACTCTTTAACACATAATACACACACACGCACACGTACAAGCACTCTTATTTTCATTATCTTCACATTTTTTTGGTCATTTCTTTTTTTTTACATGTTGGGGCGATTTAGGGTTTCGATTTTTGATCATATCATTTTGATTTTGGTTAATATCTATTTTGATTTTGTTCATTTTGTTTTAGATCTATTTACATGTATGCTTATCTTTTGGGATCTAATTAATTTTTTTGTTTTGTTATTTATTTTTTCTTTTGCAGGTGACCTAATTATTGATTATTGTCCCAAATAGGTATATTCCTTTACTTTTTTACTGAGTGTCTATTTATCGATTTTAGGTTATGTTTTTTTTTCAGTGATGGGAATTCTTGTTCTAGATTTAACTTGATTTTGTGACAGGGGCTCCTTGACAATAATATATATGAATTTAGTTTTATATGTGTCATTATTTCTCTAATTTGTTTGTGTAATGTGTAGGTGACTTTGTGTCTTTGGGACTTGCCACATGCTTTATACTCGACCATTTTTATTAAGATTATGGTCAAAACTATGCCCCTACTCCAATTTATTTGAAATGTGTAATATTCTTGTGGAAAAACTGATTTTTAAATTTGTAACCTTATTGTTATTCAAATTGAAACGTGACTTTTGTGATACAAGTTATATTAATTGTTTAAACCAATTTTTAAGTAAGTTATCATTTAACCATTTAAACAGGTCAATATATGTAGATCCAAAACCAATGTACATGTTGATTGATATGGGTAGGATATTTGTTTAATATGTTAAGCAAAGGAATGGTTACATGGGTGGGTGTTGGGACACTAATGAATGGGTGCATTAATATTTATTGAGTTCATCAAATGAATTGGTGTTGACTTTTTTTTTTATATGTGAATTAAAGTCAGTTTGCATTATGCAGTAATGTCACCCACCTCCAAGGTTAACACTTTGTTCAATTCAATGTTTACTCTATGGAGAAGTTGAATAAAGAAATCAACATCATATATGTTTTATTTCTCTGCTATTGGATTAATAAACGAGGAAATGTATAAGATTTGGACCAAGATTTTGCTTTCAGATTTGAATGTCGGGTTTGGATCAATATCTTTACACACCACATATTCTATGATTTGAATGTTGGGTTCGAAAATGTATAAGTTAGCTATTCTAAAATATGCATTTCGATGTAATTATTTTCCATTTTTTGTCCGTGTTTGTTTACGTAGGATAATAGTTTGTAAATGTGTATGTGTTTAAGTATTTCATTCCTTTCTCCATGACATTTGGTTTTATATTCTTGAATACAGAATGTAGGGGACTATGATAGTTGTTGGGAACTATAATGTGATTACCAATTTCAATTTTCATTGGGGGTCCAAATTCAATTTCGATTACAATCCATCTATGTTGATTTTTTATGTTTATGTATTCAAATTTACCCAATATATTTGATTGTGCTGCTGTTGATTCGATATTGGTTATTATTCTCCCCACCGAGTCATCATTTCTGGCTTGGATCCGAATGTTTTCAGGAGTCGAGAAATCAAGGGGAAGAGAGGAACAAAAATGTCACAGCCACAACTTTGCTACCTATACGATCAGGTCGTAAGGTCGCCATCTCCCTTGGAGACTTTCCTTCTTTCTCTCATTACATTACCTATATATTAATCTTTGTGGTGGTTCTTTGAGCATGCCGAGTGGTGTTTCATACTCGAATTTTTTTTTAGCAAAGTTTTAGTTCTACGAATGGAAGTAATGACAAGGTTTGACATAATATGTTTGTGGCGAAATGAAAGCAGGCAGGTGTAAGTGACATATTCATAATTTTAGTTTCATTTGAATTTAGCACCTATTGAAATTACCTGCTGAGAATGTTGCGTAACACGTATGGTTGGCATTTTAATATTATTTTACGGACTATCAAAGAAACAAGTAAAGATGGAAAAGGTAACTAATGATGAAGTGTTTAGAACTCTCGTGTTTTAGAATTCTCGCATTTTCACAATGATGGAAAAGGTAACTAATTGGGATGATTTAGAATTCTCGCATTTTCATTTAATGTGGATTCAAACACGTGTGTGTTTTAATGGAGATTTGTTTTTGTACACATCCTTATCACGTTCCTATTTTGGTACATAATATTTCTTTATAATTTTTAAGTTCGGTTGGTGCTCCGCATAAAACTTTTTTGGGGGGCAAAAACAAACAAACATTAAAGAAAAGTATCCCCTTTGATTGGTTTAGTATTGATGTTGATGTTGATGTTGTTGTTGTCGTTATTACTGTTTATGGTTTGACAGGTCCTAGGTAGAAATTGTTACTTTTTATAGAACAAACAACGGTGAAGGATGGGTTTAACATTTAGATTTGTTTAGGTTTTATAATCTTACTCATTTAGCAGGTGCCCATAGTACCCTACTGCCATATGCTTCTTATGTCCCTAATATTGTTTAAAGAATCCTTTTTTATACATATTCCCTCCCTCCGCTTATGTTAATTATGTTTTAACTATATTTGGAATTACAGTAGCGAATGTGTAATACCCCGTATTTTTTATAGCTTTTAAAATTATGGGATTTATTAAATTTAATTGAGATAAATTAATTTAATTTTAATCCGGAATGTTGCTTTGAATATTTAGTAGCGTGACGAGAGTTAGTAAATATTGGAAATTTATTATTTGTTGCATATTACTGGATGAGTATAGTAATATATGAGATTTATTTTTATAATGTTGTCAAGAGTGAAGTGAATTAAATGACTATTTCGAAAATTTAAGTCGGGACGTGCCCGTGTCACGTCAGGACTAATTTTGTTAAATAAAAAGTGAATATTTTATAATTTGTTCGTATGATCGTTTTGAGTGCGCCAACGCGTCCGGAAGGGTCGAGATAGTCAGAAAAGTATACCCGGGGGTTTAGTTTGGGTCTCGGGGTGTTTTTAGGCCTAATTGGTGCCCCGGGAGGGCATTTTAGTCATTTTGCATTAGTGGGTAATTAATCCCACGAATTTCAGCCAACCTATATCAGCCATTAGGTCAGCCTCTTAGGGTTAGAACATTCACAAATCAAGTGACGGCCATTGTAGAAGAGAGGAGAGAGCTCCAAGGCAATCCCAAGGCCAAAAAGCCACCGGTTTGCACCGCCACCACCACCACCGCGTAGATCACGAGTCAAGGAACGTAGCCATACCAAAATCAGCCATGAATCTGCATACCAAAATCCCAGGCAAGTGTTTAACTTGCGTATTTTAGTTAATGCAATCTTCATATTGGTTTAGGATTGATTAGAGATGATAAATATGGAAGAACACCCAATTTGTGTTAGGAAAATGCATGTAGAAATGATTTATATGAAATTCTGAAACCCTTGCCATGTGAGGAAATTAAATCACGAAATTTTGATGATCATTAAAAAGAAATTCTGGAGAAAGATTGATTAGAAAACTATATACGAAAATTCTAGGGTTCTTGATAATTGGAGACAATTTTAGGTGGAAAAATCCATGTTTAAATGATGTATATGAACATGCCTTCCGTTAGAATCATCTAGTATATTGTTATGATGTTAGTAGTAGAATTCCGGGATGATTGGAACTTGGAAATATCGATTTGGTGTAATTTTGGTGATGAAACCCGTAACTGCATTCTGCAGAATTTTCCTAGACCTGCTTGATCGATCGATCGAGCCTAGAGCTTCGATCGATCGAAGGTTCTATCGATCGAGCCCCAAGCTTCGATCGATCGACCCCTCCTGGAAGACTCCTAATTCCCTCTTTAAATGCGTTAAATTCTAATTGTTGTGTTATAATTCTTGGGCATTCTTGATAAATTGATTTGGGAGACATTGAGGACCAGTAGGGTATATGAATAAATGTTGGAACCTTTAATCTTCAACGAGAATGGTATTTATGGGATATTTACCTTAGGTTGTTAGATTTATGAATTTAAAGGGTGAGGTGCGTAAGAGAGTTACGTTGGAATCTAATAAAGTCACATACTGAATTTCAGATTTGTTGGGATATAATCCACGAGTGTTAAGTAATAAGTGATAAAACCCTTCGAGTAAAGGTTAGGGATGAAACCTTATACGAAATTCTATAAATGCGAAATTAAGGATAATTGGTATAATTATGGGTGATGAGAAGAACCTATTTCAATACGATAAAGGGGTATATTTATATGATTGTGTGTACATATATTATATGCATGTGAAAAACATACCGCGCTACTTGCTATCCGTGAGGTTACCGCGCTGGGACAGTCTTATCTCGATGAGACCTTTATGGGGGATATTGACTTGTACCCTAGAAGATAGATATCCGTGGTACAGGCCGAATCGATAGTTCAGACGGTCCTAAGAGACGCGAGTGTGTGCCATCCTCTTAGAGACTTGGAATCTATGCTTCGCCTCGATATTGTTTGTGTATGTGTTAATACAATTCGAGAGTGATTCCGAATTTGTATTCCCCTTGATTTGAGTGGTATGGGGTTTGGATAGTGGAAGTATGCACGCACCATAGATTAATTCGGGGTGCTGTTATATATATATTATTCGAGTAGTTGATATATATATGACATTATGATATTTGAAACTGTCTACTGAGATTTGATAAGTAAGACATGGTTGTTGACTCAAGTTATTAAATACTTGTTTTGAAAAAGTATAATATGTCACTGTAAAAATTTATTGATTTTATAAAGATAAAATGGAGGACTTTGATTTCTGTTTGGAACACTCTTTTTAAAATGGAGTCGTGAATTATAAATCTTGCGAGTAATCTAAGTTAAGTTAAATCTTTTAGAAAGACTAGTGAGTTAAATGCTAAGATAAACCGTTGGGAAGGTTAGTGCGATAGGTGTGCACATTAGAAGAGAGGTGAGTATTTCTCAAGAGAGTGACGCACTAATATGTTGTTGCATTGGCCTGTATCAATTTAAATACTTGCTAAACGTATTTTAAAATCAAACACACTTTCGGGCTCTGACCCGTTTTCTCTCTCTCTCTCTCTCTCTCTCTCTCTCTCTCTCTCTCTCTCTCTCGTATATATATATATATATATATTTATGTATTACAGGTGCCCAGCCACAGGGGTGTCTTGATTAGGACCTCTTGGAAGGAATGCGCTGCAGCTTAGGTGGGAGTTGCAGGTCTCTGGATTAGACGACTTCATTCATTCGGATCTACTCTTAGTACTTTCATCAACTGAGCATGTGTAGCTATCTCCATTATCCCGTTGTTATTGGGACATTTGTATATCAGTTGTTTTCAGTATTATTACTATGGGTTTTTATTCAGTTTGTATTGGTGACTTTAGTTTTCTTATGTTGACATTCGATTGACGAATGTATTATATTATTGGGTTTACTGTGATGTGATTCTAAGTTGTAGAAATTTTGTTTTTAAATAAATAAATCTTTTTCTTAAATTAAAATTTGGAAAGCATGTATGAAAATGGTTTTGACACTTAGCTTAATTGTTTTAGGGTGTGAAATTGGAAAAATGTATTTCTATCGACAGTGATGCTGAGAATGAACCAACAGTTTACCTTGATTTAATTTAATAAAGGAGTGATCGCCCGGTATTTAATTAGGCGGGGTGTCACAGGTGGTATCAGAGCATCAGGTTCTAGTGTCCTTAGGATCTGTACGGCTTATTATGCTTTCAGCGGTACTTTGTTTGTTATAGAGCCCTATGTTTAGGATTGTCGATTCCTTTGGCGAGATTCCGTTCTCCTTCTATAATGTGTATGCATTAGTGAATTCTAATTTTGTTCGGATGTGTGCGTGTGCTGAGCGATGATGGATGTCAGAAGAAGACCGTTAAGCGTACATCAGGAGGCAGGGCTCAGTTGAGATTAGGAAATATATTCGAGGATGACGACCGTAGTCGAGGTCACCTCCATTATGGCACGAGAAGCCAAGACTTAAAATGCGACTAGGTGCGGCAATGATTTTCAAATGCTGTTATAATCAAATGCGGTACGGGGGTAAACTTACCCAACGTTTTACAAAAATGTGTAAAGACTATCAACGGGAAATTTTAGAAACGCGAAAATTGTATGTGTCTTTACCAAAGGCGGTAAAGTATCCAGAGGCTTAAATGTAGCACGAAGTGTGGCAAACCGAAAGTAAAAATTTAGAGAAAAATTTTCTTGGCTTTCGGGACGAAATTATAATGGTTGGAGACAACCACCAATTATAAAAGTGGAATGCTATGCCTATAGGAGAACCTGAGGTACAATGTTGACCATATGTTCCTTCCTTAACTATTCAGGATGAGAAGCAAATGTGGTTCTGAACTCTTCGAGGGAGGGCATATCAGGGGTCCATTCGTGAATTTGAATCTTAACCGTTAGCCAATTTTGTATCGGAAGATGTAGGTACAAGTGGGGGAAACGACTCCAAGTGGAATACCAACTCGTAAAAATAGTTGATAAAACTCGAGGAGGAAATTCTGGTGGACGAACGATCCAGAGGTTGACATTGTCATATTGTGTCAGAATAAATGATAACGCCTCTTTGTGGAGGAAGTTAAAAGAATCGAAGAATTTAGTCGAGAATGAGACTAAATGCAACAGTGGTGGTATAGCACCACAGAAGGATGTGGATACACATCAGGAAAACCATTAAAATTCTTCAGGCAGTTAAATTCTTACCAATCGATGGTAAATTCAGTAAGTACTAGTATAGATAATAGCATGATCTTTATGGCCTAAGAAGGCTATGGAACAACCCGGATGGTTAACAGAAATCGAGTCTACTAATGTCCGAGGAAAGGACAATCCTAACCGGGTTAGTAGGACAGGTGATAGGTGAATTATGTGTTGAGGTATTTTGTGTGAAGTGAGATCACTCATGATAATATGTTCCAAAGTAAGTATAAGGACAAGAATACGGTACCTAGTAAAAGGCAACGAGTAAAGTAATATTGTTTGGTTTGTGTAGACGTGTTACGTCCAGAAACCATTTGCACAGTCAAAAAGATTGTCAAGGTAGAAGTGTATGTTGTATCCTCAGAGGATGAGGCGTGTTTATGTGACACGAGCGAGTCACCATATTTTGATCATTTCTAGATTAGCATGTGAGACGAGTTTAATGCATATAATTAGAAATGTTACCATTGTGTGAATATTTTTCCTAAGTGTAGCGGGATTTTCTTTAGAGCTATCCGCGGAGGATGGGTGAGTATATTAACAGTGCTTTATACTTTATGGAAATTGCTTGTTGTAGTGATGCGATACACGATTATGATTTTATCTTTGTTAAAATGTTATAAATGGGTAGTATGATAGTGGGAATTTATTGAGAGGCTATTGGGGTAGTTGCATTGCTGCAACATGTTTCATGTTTGCTTTGGCAAGGCTCACCTGTAAGGAAGTTGGACTCGCACTTATATTATCTATCCTAGAGACTTCGGAGGAGATAGTGGGCTCGAGATATTCGATGCCAATGAATGTATAGCCTTTGTTAGTATAATTCCGTATGTATCGGGATTTACCATTGAGCGAAAAGATTTAACTCAGTATTATGTTTAGCACTCCGGACTTAGTGATAGGAAGAGTGCATTTCTATTTTTAACCTTTAGAGATGTGGGAGTTAATCCTTATACCCTATTATTAGGGAAAGGAATTTCGAGAATTCCGAGTGTATGTATTCGAAGTTTTTAAATCCAATTACCATTAACCAATACGGGACGATAGTGAAATTGGTGAAACGTTCTTTGTTAAGCATAATTACGGAGAACTTGTAACTTTTCTGTCAAGGGATGGAATAAAGGGGTATATTCTATGGACAGAGGGCCAAACGGATTTCGATAACCGACAATGCTAGGTAGTAGTGTATCGGGGGGGTTCCTTGTTTGGATTTCGCTTTGCGAGACATCCCACGCATGAAATTTAGCGTAAGGTTGGAAATAGGGAGACGTTTGGTCACTTTTCCACGAGTTTGGTACCCTGGTCGAAATGGGATCAAGTAATTATGTATGTAAGTTGGAAGTTGAATTTTGTTTTAAGGTTTTTGGAGCCGGATCTTGTGGTAGGAAAACATTGAATGTTATCCCCACAGGTTGAGGGGTAGAACTATGATAAGGAGAATTTAAGAATTCTAATTTCTAGGGTGATTGAAGTGCTCGAATATCATAACCGCGTACAGAACACAAAGTGAATAAAAAGTTGGAATGATTTTTAGCATGGATTATCTGAAATGAATTTTATACTATACAAAAGAGATGACCTGTAATTATTCTGATGAATAGAGCGTTAGTGATTTATTTTTGTTGTTGTACCTATTTGGGAAAATTGTTGTACTTATCTGAGGAAGGTGGAGATTATTATTCCTCTTTTATTGTCATGGAATTTGGATTCCCTATTTCTTCTATTCCGTTGAATTTAGTTAGTTTTACAGATGAGTAGCACGCCGTTCACTCTCCCAGGGCGGTTGAAGTGTTGCAAAAATGTGGGCATGTTGGTTAACTACAGTCAAAATGGTCCGAATCGGAGGGACGTGTGAAATATATGTTTGTGGGAATAGTATGACGAAGTGGAAGTGATAAAGTGGATTAAACGTCACATGAGGGGCGATAATCCATACATAAGTGTGCAATTGAATAGCACGCCCTAACTTGATTGGAAGGCTGTGGAAGCCGTTCAAGAATTGGTATTCCTTTAATAGAGTAGAATTTAATGATTATGAAGAACACCCAGAGCGGAGTTGTTATTAGTCAAGTGTGAGAGCGACTTGCGCATACAAAGAGTAAGGATGTTAGTATGGTATAAGAGATCCAGAAGTGCGCTTCGTGGAGAGAAGAGCACGGTTCGGAACTTTCGGCCTACTCTATGGAGGAAGGGGAGTATTACGTGTCACTTAATGTGAGACATTTCAAAGGAAGAATCAATGTTTAGCGAGACGTAGTGAGTAGTCTCTACATGCACCGCCCAGAAGTAAGGATTGGTTGAAAGCGGAGAATCAACTAAAGAATTTTGTGTTTATCGACAAATCCTGAAATTGGGAGAGGTCGGTAAAGTTGGTACAGTTCTTGGATGGGTTGCTATCGTCAAAACAAGATTAAGGGTTTATCCCGAACTTGTGAATTAAGCCGATGAGAAGGAAATGATTAATATTCCTTTGGGATCGTTTATTATATTAACTAGTATGCCCCAGACTTCCTTCGAAAGGAAGGATCATGCCAGTGCATAGTCCGATGCAGTATTAACTTCTGAATCAGGATGGGATTGGTAAATCCCACCTTTGATATGGGATTTCAGGAACCAGCGGAGATAAGGTTTCGTTTCGAGTAGGATGTACCACCCGTAGCCAGGAAATAGACGCACGGTCATTAAAGATTTGTGGAGCCACGTGAAGGAGATTTTGGAATCTTGATACGATGATTTCAAGAATGCTCTGTAGAAGCACTCGTACATGTTTGTCACGTACAGGGTACTTATTAAGGTTTTGTTATGGAAGAACATCGACTATTCTCCTTTTGTATGTTTAGAGGAGAGTAGATAATCAGAATTTTTGGATCGGTCGAGAAAATACCCGATAACTATGGTAGAATTCTACGACTGTTTTAGGCGAACAAGTGGTCAAATGTTCGTAATATTTTCTCAGAATGGAAGTTTTGTATATAAATGATCCGAGTAATTGTCTATAGTAGGGTGCGGCCTCCTAATGTTAGTGAGATAATGAAGTGCATAACGTATATGCGTGACTTATGCGAATGTTGTCGATTGGGAGCACAAGGTTAAGTATCTCTAATGAGAATGTAAAACAATGTTTCCGTGAAGAAAGGGATATAGTAATTGAGCGCCGTAATGAGTAGTTAGTTTGTGTACGGGAAAAATGATATCCAGAATTGTGCTATCGGATAGGCCTTATTTTCCGAATTTCGGGACGAAATTCAGTTATTAGGGGGAAATTATGTAATACCCCGTATTTTTTATAGCTTTTAAAATTATGGGATTTATTAAATTTAATTGAGATAAATTAATTTAATTTTAATCCGGAATGTTTCTTTGAATATTTACTAGCGTGACGAGAGTTAGTAAATATTGGAAATTTGTTATTTGTTGAATATTACTGGATGAGTATAGTAATATATGAGATTTATTTTTATAATGTTGTCAAGAGTGAAGTGAATTAAATGACTATTTCGGAAATTTAAGTCGGGTCGTGCCCGTGTCACGTCAGGACTAATTTTGTTAAATAAAAAGTGAATATTTTATAAGTTGTTCGTATGGTCGTTTTGAGTGCGCCAACGCGTCCGGAAGGGTCGAGATAGTCAGAAAAGTATACCCGGGGGTTTAGTTTGGGTCTCGGGGCATTTTTAGGCCTAATTGGTGCCCCGGGAGGGCATTTTAGTCATTTTACATTAGTGGGTAATTAAACCCACAAATTTCAGCCAACCTATATCAGCCATTAGGTCAGCCTCTTAGGGTTAGAACATTCAAAAATCAAGTGACGGCCATTGGAGAAGAGAGAAGAGAGCTCCAAGGCAATCCAAGGCCAAAAAGCCACCGGTTTGCACCGCCACCACCACCACCGCGTAGATCACGAGTCAAGGAACATAACCATACCAAAATCAACCATGAATATGCATACCAAAATCCCAGGCAAGTGTTTAACTTGCATATTTTCGTTAATGCAATCTTCATATTGGTTTAGGATTGATTAGAGATGATAAATATGGAAGAACACCCAATTTGTGTTAGGAAAATGCATGTAGAAATGATTTATATGAAATTCTGAAACCCTTGCCATGTAGAGGAAATTAAATCATGAAATTTTGATGATCATAAGAAAGAAATTCTGGAGAAATATTGATTAGAAAACTGTTTACGAAAATTCTAGGGTTCTTGATCATTGGAGACAATTTTAGGTGGAAAAATCCATGTTTAAATGATGTATATGAACATGTCTTACGTTAGAATCATCTAGTATATTGTTATGATGTTAGTAGTAGAATTCTGGGACGGTTGGAACTTGGAAATATCGATTTGGTGTAATTTTGGTGATGAAACCCGTAACTGCATTCTGCAGAATTTTGCCCAGACCTGCTTGATCGATCGATCGAGCCTAGAGCTTCGATCGATCGAAGGTTCGATCGATCGAGCCCCAAGCTTCGATCGATCGACCCCTCCTGGCAGACTCCTAATTCCCTCTTTAAATGCGTTAAATTCTAATTGCCGTGTTATAATTCTTGGGCATTGTTGATAAATTGATTTGTGAGACATTGAGGACCAGTAGGGTATATGAATAAATGTTGGAACCTTTAATCTTCAACAAGAATGGTATTTATGGTATATTTACCTTAGGTTGTTAGATTTATGAATTTAAAGGGTGAGGTGCGTAAGAGAGTTACGTTGGAATCTAATAAAGTCACTTACTGAATTTCAGATTTGTTGGGATATAATCCACGAGTGTTAAGTAATAAGTGAGAAAACCCTTCGAGTAAAGGTTAGGGATGAAACCTTATACGAAATTCTATAAATGTGAAATTAAGGATAATTGGTATAATTATGGGTGATGAGAAGAACCTATTTCAATATGATAAAGGGGTATATATATATGATTGTGTGTACATATACTATATGCATGTGAAAAACATAACGCGCTACTTTCGATCCTTGAGGTTACCGCGCTGGGACAGTCTTATCTCGATGGGACCTTTATGGAGGATATTGACTTGTACCCTAGAAGATAGATATCCTTGGTACAGGCTATCGAATCGATAGGTCAGACGGTCCTAAGAGACGCGAGTATGTGCCATCCTCTTAGAGACTTGGAATCTATGCTTCGCCTCGATATTGTTTGTCATTGTGTTAATACAATTCGAGAGTGATTCCGAATTTGTATTCCCCTTGATTTGAGTGGTATGGGGTGTGGATAGTGGAAGTATGCACGCACCATAGTTCTATTCGGGGTGCTGTTATATATATATTATTCGAGTAGTTGATATATATATGACATTATGATATTTGAAACTGTCTACTGAGATTTGATAAGTAGGACATGGTTGTTGACTCAAGTTATTAAATACTTGTTTTGAAAAAGTATAATATGTCACTATAAAACTTTATTGATTTTATAAAGATAAAATGGAGGACTTTGATTTCTGTTTGGAACACTCTTTTTAATATGGAGTCGTGAATTATAAATCTTGCGAGTAATCTAAGTTAAGTTAAATCTTTTAGAAAGACTAGTGAGTTAAATGCTAAGATAAACCGTTGGGAAGGTTAGTGCGATAGGTGTGCACATTAGAAGAGAGGTGAGTATTTCTCAAGAGAGTGACGCACTAATATGTTGTTGCATTGGCCTGTATCAATTTAAATACTTGCTAAACGTATTTTAAAATCAAACACACTTTCGGGGTCTGACTCGTTTTCTCTCTCTCTCTCTCTTGTATATATATATGTATGTATTACAGGTGCCCAGCCACAGGGGCGTCTTGATTAGGACCTCTTGGAAGGAACGCGCTGCAGCTTAGGTGGGAGTTGCAGGTCTCTGGATTAGACGAGTTCATTCATTCGGATCTACTCTTAGTACTTTCATTAGTTGAGCATGTGTAGCTCTCTCCATTATCCCGTTGTTATTGGGACATTTGTATATTAGTTGTTTTCAGTATTATTACTATGGGTTTTTATTCAGTTTTTATTGGTGACTTTAGTTTTCTTATGTTGACATTCGATTGACGAATGTATTATATTATTGGGTTTACTGTGATGTGATTCTAAGTTGTAGAAATGTTGTTTTTAAATAAATAAATCTTTTCATGTATGAAAATGGTTTTGACGCTTAGCTTAATTGTTTTAGGGTGTGAAATTGGAAAAATGTATTTCTATCGACAGTGATGCTAAGAATGAACCAACTGTTTACCTTTATTTAATTTAATAATGGAGTGATCGCCCGGTATTTAATTAGGCGGGGTGTCACAGAATGTTTTGCTTTAATTTTTTGTTGTAATTCAATTTTTATGCTTCAATTCTTACAATTGGAAATAGTGTTTGGGAAGGGAACTTCCTGAGTATCAAATTTTCTTTTCATGGTTAACATACATTCAGAACATGGAACTTTGTCAGTGGATCATAATGGGTATCATAAAGACATGCAACTAAGTGAATTAATGAATTTATATGATTATTTATCGTTCTAATGACTTTGGGTCTTTTATTCTCTACTATGGCCTTTTAATATTTTTAGTTGTTTAGGGTAACCCATATTTCTTCTAATTTAGTTTTAACTCAAGGTTAATTCTACGAAGATGGATCTATAAAATATCGCCAAAGTATCCCGAGTGGAATCTAGCCTAAGAAGGACCTATCAAATATAAGTATTCAAGATTAGGTGCTCAAGTTACCCAAAGGTTAGTTTTGGTGATACACGAATTCATTTTGGGAGAATAGTCTTTTAATGTTTGATGACATGAACTTGCTTTTATTAGTTAATAGATGCGTTTCTCTGCCTAAACCATAATCACCTAGAATGTTGATTATATTTCTTTTCCTTAAAATTTTTTTTTATAACCTTTTTGGATATTATTGGTTCGAAATGATACTCTAATCAAGATTTTTGAAAGATTCTTTTTAGTTTGGTTTTGGGTCTTTTTAAGGTTTTTGTTTTGGGTCCACTCTCAAGTTTTTATTTTTCGTTCCGTTAAAATTGAGTGTAGATTTTGTTTATCTTAGAGTGCTTATATACCTAAAATAAAATTTGTTTATGTCGATTTAGTCGCATGATTCATTAACGGCCTCTGTTGGTTGCTTTGTTATTCGATCTTGGCTTTGTTGCTAAAGAAAAGGTCCGGATAGTGTAAAATTTGAGGTTCTTCATTTTCCTTTATTGTTTTGTTGTTCTAATTTGGGCTTTTGGTTTATTCTTATAAATTTGGTTTTAATACAAACAATTGATCTTAGAGGTTGAATGAATTCTTTTAGGTTTACTTTCTCTCCTCACCTTTAAGCATGTGTACTGACTACATTTTATCTTATTCCATATAGGTTCACCCATTATTTTTATATCAATGTGGGTTTTTATTTTTAACTAATCTATCTACAGTGTTTCATCAATAGGTTGAGTACAAATTTGAGATGTTTTAATCTCCAAGCAATGCTCGAATTTGAGTAAAGGTCATTAAGAATAGGTATAATATACACCAAATGGATATTTCACTTACTAATTTGGTAATTATATATGCTTCGAGTAGTGAGTTTCTATATATCCCTGCCATACATTTATTTCATTTGGAATGATTTACAAAGTATTCAAATGATTGTGAGGGGCCAACTTTGAAGATCCATGGCAATCCACTATTCAAGTGGGAGTAGGATAGTGAATTCTGTGGTGATTACTATGCCAAGTTTACTATTTAATCTTTTTCATTCCTGCATTTTAATATAATTTGTACTTAGTTAGTTTTCAATTATTCCACTAATTCTAGGTCAATTATGTTCTCAAATGGTACTTTGTTATACATACTAAGAGTTGTTAGGCTTGCTTTTTGACTTTTGATATTTTGTTTCTCAAATATATATGTTGTTGTGATATAAGTCTTGATTCGGGTAATATATGAACTACAGTTTTTTTGTTTCCAGTAAGAAGACAGAGATATAAAGTGTTATCACAAAAAATATCCGATAGAGACGAGAATTTCCCTCGATATATATTGCATTCATACCCTATTTTATATCCAATATCAAATATATGCGCAATCATGGTCCCTATAATCTTATGAATTATTTACGTAACATTAGTTTTGCCTATGTCGTTTATTAATTTTTATGCTACATGTAAAAGGTTTCTTTACCAAGTGCACTTCTTCTATGTTTTGATTGAGATTTGATCTACTTGAAAATGTCTGGACACACTCCTTGAAGCTGCATTTTATCCTCTCCAATGAGACCCCTGCTTCATGACTGCGCATATGCCGTTGATGCTCTTCTTTAACTGCTTGGTCCCACATTTCTCACAAGTAATGTGACGATGGAAAGGTTGAATATGAGCCTTAAGGAATTGTTCGTTATTGAAATATTTCATACAATAAGGCTCTGAACATAATGTGACAACCCGCATTTCCGAAATAAGGGGTGGCCAGCCCGATTACCTCGACATAACGGAATCATGGATGGGTATCATCCTCAGCATCATAACAATAAAATAGGTATACGGGTAAGCCACTCCATAAATTAGAAAGCAGGTTGTCAAAATTTTGATTTAATAAAGATTTAAAAAAATAAATTAAACAACCCAAATCTGATGAAAGTGGAATTTAAAGGAACATATAAATGAATACCAAAACAACATACAATAAAAGAACCGAATAATCTGTCGGTCCACAGTTACATTCAAAATGTTTCCACAATTAAAAATTTTACATACTACATTCATTAGTAAGTACAAAAGATGGGCCACTAGCCAGAATGAAAGACTCGATCATAACTAGATTCCAAAAACGAAGGCGACTAACAAACATCCTGTAATAATCCGCAATGTGATACAGCTCGTCAAAAGCATAAGAGTGGGAAATCATAAGGGGCTCCCTTGCGGAGGAGCACTTGAGCGGATACAACAACATGCACAACATGGAAAATGAACGGGTCAGGGCCCGATTTATATATGATTCCCAGAAGAGTAAAAAACATGATAGATATGGACAATGAATCATAAATAATGTGAATGAGAATCTAACAACCTAGTCATAAAATGTGAAAATGCATTTATATAGGTATCTAAGAGTTATTAAGTTAAGTAAGAGAAATATAATTAAATATCATTTCATCTTGTATCTTATCATTTTCCATTCCTTAACAGGAATATAATTACCATCTCATGTATTATGGCAATTTACATACCTCAAGTCCCACTTGAGTTAGAAAGGTTATATTCTTATACATATAACGTTTCTAAGACCGCCCCTCCGAGTTTCCCCACTGGGCACGCCCCTAAATGACTATCATCTTCCAGGTCCTATCTATACAAGACAACCCGGGCAACTAACGCACGTCGGGAAGTGGCCATATGCCTATGAGTGAGTCATAACCACACCCGGAATTACCTCACTAGTGCAGAAAAATATATACAAACCCCGCATATGGCCGAGGACTATAGTTGTCCTGCATTCAATAGTTAGGGGACATCAGTTCATGCGCGAGTTTCCCTTATGATAGGCTTTAGAGAGGTGTGTTTAAGTAATTTAACAATTACAAATTTAAATTTTCATTTTCATTTTCATTGCCGTTAATCACATGTGTTTCATTTTTTTTGAAACCATTATCTTTGAATATTCTCATTATTTAAGTCCCGAGTAAATCTCCAAGTGATCACCGAAATCGTAATATTCCCCAAGAAGCTACACATCTCAATAGGGCCTCTAACATCTCCAAATATGGGCTTAGAACTCTAGCTTTAACTAATTTACCAAAAGAGAAGTGATACCTAAGCATCACTTTAAGTACCCCAGAATTAACCCCAAGTGATCCCATTCAACTATAGGGTAACGACCAAACTTGACTAAAACTCTAAGTTTACTTCATGCAAGAAGGCCCCTATTTCCTATGTAAAAGACGAAACCTAGGAAACAAAAATAAAGTTTAAGAGTGAAAAACAGGGGACCGGTCGACCGGTCCGAAGGCCGTGGTCGACCGCGTCTCAAATCTTTTTCCTTCGTAGGAAAGCAGAAAGTCCAGGAAAGGGGGTCAGTTGACTGGTCGTAGACCGCGGTCGACCGCACACCAAAAATCAGACCTTAGTGAGAAAGCAGTGTTCCCTCCCCCGCAGGCCCGATCGACCGGTACTGGACCCGCGGTCGACGAGTCATAGCAGACCCAAAAACCATTCTTCTTCCAACATCAAGTCTCCCCATCATTTATTTCTACCAACTGATTTTAAATGCATTCAATACGCAAAAATCTATACAAATATCAATTCAAATAAACCTCCAAGGAGTTAAAGCCCATGAATCCACTAAAAATCCCTAATTTTCTTAAACCATGCATAACCACAACTATCAATGCAAATTACTCAACTTAAATAATAAAATAGCAAGTAGAAAACTTGTCTCAAGATTGTAACTTGGGATTTGGTGAGGATTGTAGGCTAGATCAAACACCCAAGCTTCAATCACTCTTTCTCTCCTTAGGTTTCTTCTTCTCTTTCTTTCTCTAGGTTTACCAATTTAATTAGGGTAATAGTGACTTAGTTGAGGACATAAATCGTGGCTTATGTCCAAATTTCCAGCTTAAGTGATTGATACGCGGTAAAATAATACGCAACAACTCATATGAGCTACAACCAGTCAAAAGTGCCCGAAAACTAGAAATACAATATGGCACACAATTTGACTATGTCGAACCTCCCGGAACTAACTACTACCTCCAAATTATCATTTGGAGATTTTATAATTCATTTTAGGTTCCGGTTTCATTTTAAGCCAAATGTCATTTTTAAATCATATGACATTACAAAGCATAACATAGCAAAATTCACCTCTACATACGGTAAATATGCAATATCATAATAGATATTAACTTTTCTTACTTAAAGTAATACCTACTCCATATATCAACAATTTATATCTAATTATTATATCTAGCAAATTAAATATAAAATAGAACCTCAAAAGAGAGGGTTGTTACACATAATACCTACACTGTATCCAACTTAACACGAGAATCTTCATGTTTTTACAATTTCGAAGCATATTTGAACACTTTTTCGCTTCATGCTTATGGACAAATGTACTGTTTATGAATCTCTAAGCCACTAGAATGGGGACAAGTGTAGTTTTCGTGGTTGTAGATACATTTATTGGACTATCGTTTAGTTATATCGGCGCTCATAATATAGACTTTTGGGTTTAGATTTCTGAGGTCCAAATGTTTCCTAAGGTTGTTTTCATGAGTTCACAACGGGTTCCTTTATGGGTTTAAAAAAGTTTGATATTTCATTTCATATAATTTCAATTTTTTGTATCGTGTCCATTTCAAAACATATGTTTTCTTATGATGGATGATATACAGAAAAAAATGGCGGCTTGATGGAATGGATGATATACAGAAGAAGTTTGGCCAAAAAAAAATATGTGAACCTGTTCATCTCTATTTCAATTTTTTGCTTTAACTTATTTGTTTTAGTTTTTATTTAGGGGTGTAAGCAATTAAATTATATTTATCCTGAAAAAAACATGTACAATAGTGTAGTACATGTTTTTAGAATTAGTTCATTAGATACGAAAGGGATTTATAGGTATTGTTAAAGTCATAAACTTTGTGCCCGAATTCATCAGGTAACCCCAGCGAACCCACACTCAAATCACGAATTTGCTAAGTTGGTGTGAATTCTAGGAGAAGTCGTGACTTTCTAAAGTCAAACATGCAACTTTGATTAAGTTAATTTTCCAAGGAAAATTATTAAGCTACAAGCCAACTAAAGTACCAAAACCTTGTTGTCAGCTTTAAGCCGATGGGACAAAGCTTAATGGTCCACAAAATCTTTATAGGTAGATACGCATGAAACTTTTCAGTTTCAAATCAATGTGGGAGGCAAGGTACTATAGAATGTCATTAATTCTTCCCATTCTTAAACTTTACAAGTGTTGAGGAGGCAACACTATAAAGAAAATATTTGACCGAAAGAGGCAAAAGCGATCTATACAACCATCAAGTTCATCCAAGAATGAGAAAAAATCATCTACCATACCTCAAGAATCAACTTCAAGTGATAAGAGAATATCTCAGATTTGTCAACTGAACATTTCTTAGATGTAACTTGATTTATTTTTATTATTTCTAACTTATCCTTAATCAAGTGCAGGATCTATCTTTTGTTCCAAATGGAATCAGAGGTAAAAGTTGCATTGATTTAAGTATATTTTTTAAATCAATTATATTTCTTATAATATACTTATTCTATGGTTTTTTTGTAGATCACTACTAAAGGAAAATGGTATTTATGTTTCTTCGCTTAAGGATATAGTATCTGAGCAGGGCTTGCAAACATTATGTATATGTTGGCATTGCAATGTTTTTAAACTCTATTGTAATTCCATTCTATCCAAGTTGTGTAGTTAAGGCTGTAAATAATTACTAATCTTACATTGTGTTTTATGTTTTGATTATATTGTTTTATAAGAATTTGTAGTCAAGACATTCAGTAGATATAATTTATAATATGCATAACAATATAAAGTTTACTATATTTACAAAATAATACGTCTTGATCCTTATGTTTGTTTTGTTCTCTTTTTACAGATATAATGTTGTGAGGACATAAAATGCATTGCTTGACTACCCAACATGGTGTTGTTCTAGCTGTCAAAAAAGTGTGTCCTTCAAGTGTTAAAATCAGTTCTCCCTTTATGTGTTCCAAAGATTTAAAGTACATTTGATGAGGTATTAAGTTAAGCCATGAATCTGGCCAAATGAAATCCCCTTTTTGGAAATTATAATGCCATATGTTAGTACTGTTATGTCATATGTTGGTACGGTCAAGCCATTTTGGAAAGACTACAAAATTATAATGGCTAAATGAAATCCCCATTTGATGAGGTACTATCAAGCCATATGTTGAGTTGCCTTATTTTATATTATGATTCAATATGTTGGCTCAGGTACTGTCTGAAAACAAGTCGAACACTAGAAGTGAACACGTGGAGATGTTTAGTATCATCTCTTGAGGAGCGACTAAGAATCCACCAACAAGTATATTTTTTTAATATGTTTTTTTGCTTCATTTGTTTGTTCAAATTCCTGAATGATTGGCCTTTGTCAAATTTGCGTGTTGTCAAAGTGCAATTATAGAAGCAACAAGATATCGATGACGATGTTGGTGACGTTGTCGCTGGTTCAACAACAACACAAAAGTTGCTGCTGCAACAACAACATAGTAGTTGCTGCTACAACAACACATCAAGATGTCGATTACGATAATGAGGTCCCTAAAAATGTGTATGGTCAGCCCTTTGAAGCCACTTCCGAGTAAGGGGTCACCTAATAGTTGAAATAATGTATATTGATTTAGGTTTAAATGACTTAATTGAGGGGTATGAACATGTTAACGTTTGGGTTTTATAAGATTGTCACTTGTATTTACTGATGTGAATTTAAATGATTTTCAATTTTAGCTATGAATTAACACTATTCATACGGTTAGATTGATCTATTTTGCAATATTGTTATATAATGTGCATGAAGTATTCTCTTTTCCACCTTATGGCGATTGAAGAACCCTTATAGTGATATTCTATGTGAATGTTTACATTAATGTCTTAAATTGTTAGATTTTTATGCGCTCATTGAAATTCCAATTATTATATCTTAGTTGGAGCGAGTAGTAGTTGAATTGCATTAATACTATTCCGTTTCAAGCTAAAATAATATGTTTTGGAAGAAATGCCACAACTTTTTAACCGTAAATCGGAATGAGGCGATTCTGGCGCCATTGGATTCATATTGTCCTTGCCTAGCTAACAACATTTTGGGCTATTTTTGGCGATATTCAAGGGGCAAAATCGACTTTGAAGTTGGAAGTTTCGTATTTGTATTGCTATTTTTTGTTTGTGTAAGTTTTTTTCGTCAATTTTTAACTACTCTGATTGTGTCCTATGGTAGTTTATTAAAGTTTGCGTATAAGTTGGACAATTTATTATTTGTTAAATAGGGTGGACAATTCTATAAATAAAGGATGTTATGGACAGTATTTTTAAAATTACACTTTGTTTTGTCGGGTTACCGAATTTTTGTCATTTTGCAGTTACATACTTTAGAAATTTTAGCCGTTTTCTATAACGTGTTTTGGAAATTTTTGCCGTGCCTTCAGGAACGGGCATTCGGCTAGTATATATATATATATAGTAGTTGACGTGAGAGAGTGTATATAAAATATATAAACAATATAATATGTATACCTTTTGTTGATGTATTATTCGACCAATAGAGTGGGATGTTAATTTAGCCAAGGATTAAAATATATTAAGTTAGATTAGAAGGGACAAAATCTTTCTGACGATATAACATTGTTAAAAAAATAAAAATTGAAGACGATAAATTGTCTAAGATTACAAAACATTTCTTGTGTTTTGTTCTTATAAATAAAATAATATACTGCTCATGGTAGGTATAACAGTCGCAAGGCCCAAGGTCCATTGTAAAAAAGAAGAATAAAGATATGTGGCAAAAATTATATATTTTATGTTAGGAAGAAAGTAACTAATATGCATGTATAAAAAAACAAAAATGTTATCTCCCCAAGGCTACTGTATGACCAGATATATATAATGCATGGGGTTCAAAGTTAACAAAATTTGAGCATAGTTCATGAGTTCTGCCACTTTTGTCATATATAAGTAGTCGTATCTAAAAGACAAGAGTAATAGTTCTAGACAAGATATAAAGTTTGTTTGGAATCATTAAAATCAATAAATTATGTTAAACTAAAAACATTAATTACAATTAACATAACTAAATATTAATTAAAGGGTTAATTACATTTTTGTTTAATACTTGACACCTTATTTAATCCAATGACCAGGAATTTGATAGCATTTTCTGATCCTCCAAAAAACTGATTTTTTCATTCTCGTTCGAACAAGATGGGGTCTTGTTCGAATGAGAACTACATCTCATTCGAATGGATCTCAAATGAGATTCTAATTAGATTGGACTTTCTAAACATGTATATGTCATTGGAAGATTTTTTAAAACCCCCGTTCCAATGATCTAGGAATCTCGTTCGAACAACCAAGGGTCTCATTCAAATGATCCTAACGTTTTTTTAAATTAAATATAAAGCCATTGTAATCCAAATAATTCCACTAAGGCCACTATGTTACCTAAGTTTGGACCATAATTCATCTTATGAAGTCCAAAGCCTAATTGGGTCACAAAATGTTACTAATTCATATGGGTACGGTCAAAACTATGGGGCAGATGTTACATTCTTCCCTCCTTAGATAATTTTGACCTCAAAATTCTCAATCCATCTATTCCTCAATGTTTGGGGCTTGTCAACGCAAATTCTAAGTCATAAGGATCTTTCAAGTCCAAGTCATCTAAATCCTCAATAACTAAGAAGTCATTATACTCCCTTTCCCAAGGGGATGTGGTGATACCCCACCTAATTAAATATCGGGGGATTAGGCCTTTATCAAATTAAAATAGGTTTCTCGTATGGTTCATTCTTAGCATCAGTGTCGAAAAACCAAATTAATTACTAACCACCTAATAGTTAATTAAATCGGTAGCAAATTTCAAATTTCATCTTTCAATTAAATAGAATAAATTAATAGTTCGAAAACTAAAACAACGTTCACAATATACTAGAATCCAAACCATCATAATATGTAAATGAATCAAAGTCATGCCGAATAAACCATCGGCAAAATCAACCAAACCAAATAATAATCCAAGTCCAAACTGCAAAGTAAAACTGATACAAAACTGAAACTATAATACCGACAACATACCACATGTCCAAACATGATATACAAGAGTGAGATCTTATGCTAGATCAAAATGAAACAATCGTCTACTCAAAATCCTGTCAGCATCAACAGTGCTACAGCGCCGAGTCCCTGGAATGAGACTAGAAAGTATGGCTCCCTTGTCGCTAGACACCTAAATGATTTTGAAAATATTTTTATAGCAAGAGTTAATACTCAAAACATTTTAAAAATATTTAATAAGTAATTTATCGCAATTAAAATTTGTTATTTATTACACATGTCAGATCTACACACACTCCCTTGAGTTTCCTCACCTCTCATCTAATGTGCACGCCTAACATTCTATACTGACCCCACCTAAATGTCAAACCCAAGCTATCTCGACTAAAGTATATAACCAATCTTATCAAATCCACTCTCCCATACCACCCATACAGCACGTTTCATTATTAACATATCTCGCAATGTTCTTTATTACTTAGGTAACATTCACATATGTTGCATTTAAGAATCATAATCAAGTCCCACTACTTAATTCATAAGGTATTTCAGAGTTATCATTCAACTTCCATAATTAAGTTTCACTACTTAATTTATTATAGATATCCAAAATCTATTCTTAATCTTGAAATTAAGTTTCTCTCTTCTTAATTTATCATTTAGATGTATATATATATATATATATATATATATAATAAAGTAGCAAACTTATGTATGTCATAAGTTTGCTTGATGATATCATCCATATGCATTTTTCCAACAATACCTAATTTGACCCTCTTTCATTTAAGTTCCCCCTCTTTTCTTAGACGAAAATTTATCTTTCACTCTTTTTCAAAATTAAAAAAAAATGGTAGAATGGTATTTGACCCATTTTTGTCCACTTCTCATACTCTCTCCTCTCACATAAATCGGATATCCTCCCTTCTCTCTCTCTCGAACACCGGCTCTCAAACACACAGCAAAAGGGGGGGAATACCCATCAATGCACTTTGTACTCTATCAAAAGAAATGTCTGACCTGGTAACTCTCTCTCTCCTCATTCTCTCTCACAAACCAGAGATATTTTGGGCAAGTTTTTTTTGGGGTAAGATTTTTTTTCGTTATTTGGTCTATTCGATCTGTTTCTTTGTGATATATTTGTATGTATTTGTGGTTCCCAGATCAAAGTTGCGTGAGATATCTAAACTCAGTAAGTGTTACCCAAATTTTTAGATCCAAAACCCTAATTTTTAGATCTCTCATGCTTTTGATTTCATGCTATAATTTTTAGATCTTTCATGCTATAATTTTTAGATCCAAAACAAATTTTTAGATCCAAAACCCATATTTTTTTTATCTTTGATGCTTTCGATTTCTTTAACTCCTCATTTTGAGATATCTCAAACTCAGTAAGTGTTTTTATTATTTCTATAACTCCTAATTTACCTCCCTTCATTTATATTATAACACTCACCTCTACTTAGTTAAATTTTGCAACACCCACTACCCCTGTTGAATGAGTAGTAAGGGTTAGTTAGTTTACAAATTTTGAAATAAGAGGGTGCTGAATAAGAGGGAGTTATCCACATAAGTGAAATATTTAAAATATTAGTGTTTATTTTGGTCAGTCAAATTTGGGATGCTATTTTTACATAGATATATCAGACATTCTTTCATAGTTTAGTCAGTTGACCATAGCCTTTAATCTCAAATATGTTCATTGCTTAGTGTTGGAAGATGATTGAGGCATTATTACAAAATCCTCTAATGTTAATCGCAGAATTTTAGGTGGCCTAGATGTTCATTGCTTCGTGTGTAATCAAATGGATTTTGTTTGTGTGCCCACTGATTTTCATGTGTCCACATTTATACATGATTGAGGCATTATTTCAAAACCCTCTAATGTTAATCGCAGAATTTTGGGAGGCCTAGATGTTCATGGCTTCGTGTGTAATCAACTGGATTTTTTTGGGGTGCCCACTGATTTTCATGTGTCTACATTTATATAAAGCGAGGTTGATCCATCAAAGGTTGTCAAAATTGTTCATCCTGTGAATTCTACCTTCTTCGACCCACTCAAGTACATGCCTTTAGACCTTGCCTCAATAGGGACTCCCGTAGTATTGGGTCCAAATTCAATTGATTCCATTTTGCAACACAATTTTGTTTTCTTGAGTGTTTTCAAGTGGGAGTATAGGAAGGGCTTGGATGTGCTATTGTAGTCATAAGATTGTGGAGTTTGTGAAGGACTCTGGTTTGAAAAGACAAGTTACTGATTGGGCTCCAGTTTATGTGATTGATACACATGTACCTCAATTTGATTTTCCTGAACTGTACAAGGTAGCCGATGCATTTGTTTTGCCATCCAGAGGGGAAGGGTAGGGTCGCCCCATTATGGAGGTCATGTCAATGTGTTTGTCGGTGATCGCTACCAATTAGTTATGACCCACAGAATACTTGGTGCCATGAGGTGTTGGTATCCTAGGAAATGACATAATGTATAGAAAACATAAGGAAATGGCAGAATGTATATGTAATACCCCGTATTTTTGTGATATTTATTTATGGGATTAATTAAATTAAATGGGTATTAATTGGAAATTAATTCGGATTAAAATACTAACGAGATGCGAATTGGTATTTGATTATAATGTGCATATATGATTATATATTAATATTGAATTATGAAATTTGTCGTGAGATTGAAATACGGCAATTTGGAAATTTTGTTGAGACGCGTGTGACAGTCGCGTTAGGGAAATATTTTTTTTAATTAAAAAGTGAATTTTAGTTCTATTAACCGTATGGTTGTTTTGAGTGCGCCAACGCGTCCGGAAGGATCGAAATAGTCAGAAAACACTAGTCGGGGATCTGGTTTGGGTCCCGGGGTATTTTTAGGCCATACCGGCAACCAAAAAGGGCAGTTTGGTAATTTTAGAATTTTGGGATTTTTGATTAACGAATTTTAGGAGTTTTAAATTTAAAATTAAAACACCCACTAACCCATTACCATCCATTAACTGATTAGAGGGCTACGGGGGTTATTAGAATTAGACCCAAAACTTCCTAAGACAAACCCTAGACTCCATTGCCACCATTAGAGAAGAGCTTGTAGAGGGAGAGAAAGAGGAGAATCGTGCAGAGAGAGAGAACCATTCATCGGATCGACATCAAAATCAGAGTTATACATAAATCAAGTGGTTTAATTCCAATTAATTTCAGAGAATGCTTCTTCCATGCGTAGGAATTTGTTATAATTGTATTTGTTTGGGAGTTGGATGAAAACTCATTAAATTTGGAATTAGAATCTTGCATATTGATGAGGAATTTCGTGTAGAAGTGTATGTAGGTGATAATTCTGATGATAATAATATCTTGGATGAAACAAAAACGGATTTAATTAGGCTCATTGATAATTTATAAATTTTAGGGTTCATGTTCATGTAATTTGGGGATAAATGAAGAGATTTGATAATTGAATGAGGTTAGAATGAATTAACCCCACAAATCACGTTAGTGTATGACCTATATATGTTTAGGGATGATTAGTGACTTTTAACAATCGTTGGATTAATGTTTGGATGAGATTAGAGGTGAAGAAAAGTTGGAAAAACGAGTTAAGGAAAATCTGGGCTCGAAACTGGCCACTCGTTAGAAGACCTGCCCAGGTCGTTCGAACGAGCTTCTAACGAGTTGACCTTTGACTTCTAACGAGGGTGAAGTTCGTTCAATGTTTTCGTTCGAACGAGACCTCGCTAGAAAGCCCACTTCGTTCGAACGAACTCTCGTTCGAACAGCCTCGTTCGAACGAGACTTCGAACGAGTTGACAGTTTAGGCTTTTTAGCGTGTTTTGATCCCGAGTGTCCCGTAACCTTATGTATATGTAGAGATAACCCTCCCTTGATGATTAATTGATATATTTGGGATGTTTGGGATATAATGAGGAGTCAAACCTAGTAGTGCAGTTTGAACCTAAGGGAAAATATGAAGTAGGACGTGAGTGTCTATTACAATGTGAGAACTATTGACGGCCTAATTTATTATATTAATCGGGAACATATAAATTGTATAGTATTATATGTCGGTACGAGAATGAGAAGTGTACCACCAATATATTATGGTGATTACTAAGATGTGTGAATACTTAGTATATGTATTGATTTTATGTGTATGATATACCTACCATACTTGCTATCACGGGAGGTTTACGTTCGCTTAGGGCCTTATAATCCTTGTGTTGCCCGGATTTAGATTGGTTACCTCGATGAACATAGGTTAGATAAGGACTTATTGGGATGTTAATAATTCTACTGATCGTGGGAGCGTAGGTATGTGCGTGACCCATGTGATGTGACTATGTTCGCCTCCATTATTTGTGATGTTGTTATCCGAGAACGATTCCTGAGAGATTCGGAATGCGTGATCCTTATGTACGTGATGTACCGGGATGGATAGCAGAGTATGTGTGCACCGCAGCTAGTCTCGGGGTTCTTGTATTGTATATTTATTATGTGAAGAATATACACTTAATTAATAGGAACTTTCATATTGATATTGTGAATACAATTATGGTAATGTTTTGAGAAAACCTAACGGGTTAACCGATAGTGAATTGTATTACTGATTGAGAATCTGAGTTTAAGTAAAGCCCTCTATTTAATTGAAAACGCTAGAATGTAATATGGGAATCGAGTAGTAAGGGGTGGAACTTATTACGGTTTGGTTAGATATGTATGTCATGTGGATGGGTATGGTACGTTAGGAGTGCACATGTAGTCGAGAGGTGAGAATTTCATGTGAGTGCACGTCCTAACATGTATTTTGCATTTAATGTTTTAATGTTATTAAAACATTTGCTGTTTTTAAAATGATTTCCACTTTCGGGCTCTGACCCATTTGCTTTCAAACCTATTTTTGTAAAAACCATTTTAGGTGCCCAGCCACAATGACACCATGCTTAGGATCCTCATTCAGGTGACGAGCTGTAGCTGTTTGTGGAAGTAATAGGACTTTGCTTGTAGACGCTTCATCTATCTTGACTCTATATTCAGCATTTTATCAGTTGTAGGGCATGTCGCCCATTCCTTTTAGAGACATTTCATTTATTCAGACTTCTGGCATGTAATTATTCAGGATTCAGACTTGTCACATTATTTTTCAGTTGTGGGATTGTTGTGAGGAGTTTTCCTCTGGATTTCTATTTATCATTTGTTGGTTATTTCATTACTTGGTTATGGTGAATGGATTATGTTGATTCTTCCATTATTCTTTTATTGCATGTTAACCGGACTTAACTTAAAATTTGGCAACTTACTTTTTAAATACTGGGTGGTTAGTAAATATTAAAATGTTTTTGACAGTGATGCTATTAACTGAACCAAATTGGCATTTTGTATTGATTTAAGAAAGGAGTAGCTACCCGGTATTTAATTAGTCGGGGTGTCACAGGTGGTATCAGAGCATCAGGTTCTAGTGTCCTTTAGGATCTCTACGGCTTATTATGTTTTTCGCTGAGCTTTCTTTGATGTAGAGCCCTATATTTTAGGACTGTTGTATTCTCTTGTATATGCTACGTTCTTCAGCTATTTTAAGTTTATAACTGCGAACTTATAAACTTTATTCTTATTTCAGACGCCTCGACCATGTGCACAACGGGTTCCCAAGGATGCAACGCCAGAACCACAGCCCGCACCAGTTCAGGGCACGATGAATGCCGCCGAGGTTGCAGCCATTGTGGCTCAGGCGGTAAATGATACACTAGCAATAGTTTAGCAGGCACCACCTTAAGTGCCAGTAGCCGTGCCAGTTCAGGCACATGTATTCTCGTCTGCTTGGGAACGTGTACGTGATGCTTTTCAGAAAGCACACCCTCCGGAGTTCGCAGGTAGCTCCGATGTGGTAGTTTCGAGTCAGTGGAGGAAGGACATTCAGCGACACCTGAAGATGTATGAGTGCACAGATGTCTAGAATCAGATACTAGCTATCTTCAAGCTAGTGGGGTCTGCACTGCAGTGGTGGGAGTCTATTACCACCGTGGAGGAGAGAGATACTCTTACTATTCAGGAGTTTTGGGTGCGGTTCGACTGCAAATACTTTCCGTCATCTATTCACACGGAGATGAGGAGGAAGTTGATGATCCTCAAACAGGAGGGTAAGATTTTGGTCTAGCATGAGGCCGAATTCACTGATCTTCTGAACATTGTTCCGGATGAGATACCGACGGAGGAGAAGAAGATACAGAAATCTACGGACGGGTTGTCATGGAGGATTCGTTACCACTTGTTAGGGAACCTCTCGTTAGCCACTTATTCTGATGTGGTTAACGCTGCATTGCTCCATTGCCAGGATCACCGCTTTCAAATGGCTGAGGGCAAGCGATCGGGAGAGTCCAGCCATCAGGGCAGGACTAGAGGGAATGGTACCAGTGGGGCACAATATGTTCAGGGGCAAAGACAGGGTGATCATGGTTCCCAGCAGGGGGATCACAAGAGGTTCAGGTCAGGAAATTTCAGGCACGGACAGGGAGGTTTCCGGCAGGGCCATTAGGGTCCGAATGGCCATCAGAACCAGCAGGGTCAGATTGGTAAACAGCAGTTTCAGCAGGGCTAGTGGAGGAACGGTAACGGCCACCAGGGCCGGGGGCAGAGAGGGGGAAACTTCCCAGGGAAGTGTTTCGTCTGTGGCAAGACTGGCCATAAACGCCAGGACTGTCCTGATAAGGGCAGGGTCCCGCAGCAGCAGCAGCAGTAGCAGGGTGCTCGACATAAGCCACAGAGGCCACTTTTTCCACCAGCTATCCCAGCTCCAGCCCAGGTGCCAGCTCTTCCAGCCATTCCAGCAGTTCTTGTGCAGCAGGGATAGTTACAGTATGGACGTGTCTATAACGTCCACCAGGCAGCAGCTCCGTAGGCACCACCCACGATTGAGGGTATGTTTCCTATCCATGGTACTATGGGTAGGGTTTTGTTTGATACGGGGGAAACACATTGCTTTATAGCTACACATTTTGCGAAAGCCTTAGGGTTGTTAGCCACAGCAGAGAGCACAGTGACGTGTGTAGACTCACCATTGGGGAGTGGGTCACTTATATTCTTTATATGCCGGGGAGTGGGGGTAGAGATTGGTAGTTTGGTATTACCTGCAGACATGTTGGTATTAGATATGCATGTTCACGATGTGATTATCGATATGGATTGGCTCGCAGAATATAGAGCCATGATTGATTGCTTCGGTGGGAGCATTATTTTTGCCATTTCGGGGCAAGAGATGTTTGTAGCGGCGATGCCTCGCCCAGAGGGAGGCTCGACCGCTCATTTGTATTACCTAGAGGAGGATACCTCTAAGGAGGTTGTGATTCCTTTAGATTCGATCCCAGATGTCAGGGAGTATGCCGATGTGTTTCAGGAGATACTAGGCCTACCCCCCAGTCGAGAGATAGACTTTGTTATAGACTTATTACCAGATATGAGACCTATAGCACGCGCACTGTACCGTATGGCTCTAGCTGAGATGAGGGAGTTACAGGATCAGATTGAGTAGTTGTTGGTTCAGGGGTTTATTCGGAGGAGTACTTCGCCGTGGGGTGCCCCTGTGTTGTTCGTGAAGAAGAGAGATGATTCACTGAGATTGTATGTGGACTACCGGGAGTTGAACAAAGTCACGATACGAAATAAGTATCCATTGCCTCGAATCGATGACTTATTCAACCAGTTGAGAGGAGCTTTTTTCTTCTAGAAGATTGATTTGAGATCGGGATACCATCAATTGCGTATCAGGGATGAGGATGTCTCGAAGACTACGTTCTTATCGATATATGGTTCTTACGAGTTTCGGGTTATGCCTTTTGGTTTGACCAATGCTCCAGCCGTGTTTATGGACTTGATGAATAGGGTGTTCAGAGATTTCCTAGACCAGTTTGTCATTGTCTTCATTGATGATATTCTGGTTTACTCCCAGACAGAGGAGGAGCACGCCGAGCATTTGAGGCAAGTTTTGCAGACGTTGCGTCAGAACGAGCTGTATGCAAAGTATGAGAAGTGCGGGTTTTGGCTGAAAGAGGTCCAGTTTTTGGGACACATTATTTCTGACCGGGGAATATCTGTTGATCCGGGGAAGGTATCCGCAGTGAGGGAGTGGGGACAGCCCACGACACCAACGGAGATCCGTAGTTTCTTGGGTCTAGTAGGATACTACAGGAGGTTCATTCAAGGATTTTCAAAGATAGCAGGTCCTTTGACACATCTAACTCGTAAGGGTGTGCCATTCATCTAGAGTGATGCATGTCAGTTGGCATTTGATGAGTTGAAGGATAAGTTGACCTCAACACATGTGTTAGCATTGCCGAGACCGCGAGTTGAGTATCTAGTCTCCACCGATGCGTCCTTGCAAGGACTAGGAGGTGTATTGCAGCAGGAGAGTCAGGCCATAGCTTATGCTTCCCGTAAGCTAAAGCCTCACGAGAAGAATTACCCCACTCATGACTTGGAGTTGGCGGCAGTTGTATTTGCCCTTCGGATATGGAGACATTATCTTTTGGGGTAGAAGTTTCGATAGTTCACAGACCACAAGTACCTACAGTACCTATTCACGCAAAAAGAGTTGAATATGCGGCAGCGAAGATGGCTTGAGTTTGTGAAGGACTATCAGTTTGATATCCAGTATCACCCGGGAAAGGCTAACGTGGTAGCAGACGCGTTGAGCCATAGGCCAGTAGAGGAAGTGACATGGGTGTGGAAGGCCAAGTGGAAGGAATTGGGACACCAGGATGCAGTGGCCCGATCGTTCATGTATGTGATGACCGTTACACCGCAGATCGTCACGAAGGTAGTAAGGGCACAAGCAAATGACTCGTTCTGTCAGCAGCAGATAGTTCGATTACTAACAGAGGGAGTCGAGTCCTATACCATTAGCTCAGACGGGGGATTTCACTTCAATGGGAGATTGGTAGTTCCGGAATGGGAGGAATTGCGGCACGAGGTGATGTCAGATTCGCATGGCTCACGGTTCGCGGTACATCCCGATGGGGACAAAATGTACCAAGACATGAGACGACAGTATTGGTAGAGCGGGATGAAGAGAGATATTGCCGAGTTTGTTTCTAAATGCGCCACTTGTCATCTAGTAAAAGTGGATCATCAGAGACCGGCATGACTGCTACAGCCGTTGGAGGTCCCGATGTGGATGTGGGAGAGCATATCCATGGACTTTATCACGGGGTTGCCTACGTCACTGAGAGGTCACGACTACATTTGGGTAATTATGGACAGGTTGACCAAAGTCGCTCATTTTCTACCCGTAAGGACAGACTACACCACGGGACAGTATGCCTAGATCTTTATTTCAGAGATAGTGAGACTTCACGGTGTGCCCCTAAATATCGTGTCTGACCGAGACAAGATATTTGTTTCACGGTTTTGGGAGAATTTTCAGGAGGCAATGGGCACGAAATTGCAGTTGAGTACGGCGTATCACCCGCAGACCAATGGGAAAATCGAGCGTACAAACCAGATGTTAGAAGACATGCTACGTATGTGCATCATTGATTTCGAAGGTGGATGGGAGCAGTATCTTCCACTGGTGGAGTTTACTTACAACAACTCCTACCAGTTCACTATTGGCATGGCTCCATTTGAGGCGTTGTACGGTAGACCTTGTCGTTCCCCAGCATGTTGGTTGGTGGTGGGGGACAACAAACTACTTGGGCCGGAAGTGATTCAGGATACTTCGGCGAGGATAGAATTGATTCGGAGTCGCATTCGGGTAGCTCAAGATCCGCAAAAGAGCTATGCTGATGCGAAGAGGTTCTTCAGGGAGTTTCAAGTGGGGGACCAGGTTTTGCTCAGAGTATCTCCTATGAAGGGGATTATGCATTTCGTGAAGAAAGGGAAGTTGGCACCGAGATATGTGGGACCATTTCCTATTATTGAGCGGATTGGACCGATTGCGCATAGGCTTAGATTACCGGAGCATTTGCATCGGATTCACGATGTATTCCATATTTCCTCGCTAAGGAAATATCTTAGAGACAATTTGGCTCATTCTCATATTGCTTTGGAGGACATAGATCTCCAGCCTGATAGCTCCTACGAGGAGGGGCCGATTACTATTTTGGACCGAAGTGAGCAGAAACTGCGGTCAAAGATAGTTCCGTTAGTGCGTGTTCAGTGGCGACATCATAATGTCGAGGAGTCCACATGGGAGCGCGAAGATGAGATGCGCGAACGATATCCAGAGTTTTTCTTACCAGGTACTTTCTAGTTCGGAATTTCGGGACGAAATTCAGTTATTAGGGGGGAAGTATGTAATACCCCATATTTTTGTGATATTTATTCATGGGATTAATCAAATTAAATGGGTATTAATTGGAAATTAATCCGGATTAAAATACTAACGAGATGCGAGTTGGTATTTGATTATAATGTGCATATATGATTATATATGAATATTGAATTATGAAATTTGTCGTGAGATTGAAATACGACAATTTGAAAATTTTGTTGAGACGCGTGTGACAGTCGCGTCAGGGAAATATTTATTTTAATTAAAAAGTGAATTTTAGTTCTATTAACCGTATGGTCATTTTGAGTGCGCCAACGCGTCCGAAAGGGTCGAAATAGTCAGAAAACACTTGTCGGGGGTTTGGTTTGGGTCCCGGGGTATATTTAGGACATACCGGCAACCAAAAAGGGCAGTTTGGTAATTTTAGAATTTTGGGATTTTTTATTAACGAATTTTAGGAGTTTTAAATGGAAAATTAAAAGACCCACTAACCCATTACCAGCCATTAACTGATTAGAGTGCTACGGGGGTTATTAGAATTAGACCCAAAACTTCCTAAGACAAACCCTAGCCTCCATTGCCACCATTACAGAAGAGCTTGTAGAGGGAGAGAAAGAGGAGAATCCTGCAGAGAGAGAGAACCATTCATCGGATCGACATCAAAATCAGAGTTATACATAAGGCAAGTGGTTTAATTCCAATTAATTTCAGAGAATGCTTCTTCCATCCGTAGGAATTTGTTATAATTGTATTTGTTTGGGAGTTGGATGAAAACTCATTAAATTTGGAATTAGAATCTTGCATATTGATGAGGAATTTCATGTAGAAGTGTATGTAGGTGATAATTCTGATGATAATAATATCTTGGATGAAACAAAAACGGATTTAATTAGGCTCATTGAAGATTTATAAATTTTAGGGTTCATGTTCATGTAATTTGGGGATAAATGAAGAGATTTGATAATTGAATGAGGTTTGAATGAATTAACCCCACAAATCACGTTAGTATATGACCTATATATGTTTAGGGATGATTAGTGACTTTGAACAATCGTTGGATTAATGTTTGGATGAGATTAGAGGTGAAGAAAAGTTGGAAAAACGAGTTAAGGAAAATCTGGGCTTGAAACTGGCCACTCGTTAGAAGACCTGCCCAGGTCGTTCGAACGAGCTCGTTCGAATGAGCTTCTAACGAGTTGACCTTTGACTTCTAATGAGGGTGAAGTTCGTTCGATGTTTTCATTCGAGGGAGACCTCATTAGAAAGCCCACTTCGTTCGAACGAACTCTCGTTCGAACAGCCTCGTTCGAACGAGACTTCGAACGAGTTGACAGTTTAGGCTTTTTAGCCTGTTTTGATCGCGAGTGTCCCGTAACCTTGTGTATATGTAGATATAACCTTCCCTTGATGATTACTTGATATATTTGGGATGTTTGGGATATAATGAGGAGTCAAACCTAGTAGTGTAGTTTGAACATAAGGGAAAATATGAAGTAGGACGTGAGTGTCTATTACGATGTGAGAACTATTGACGGCCTAATTTATTATATAAACCGGGAACATATAAATTTTGTAGTATGATATGCCGGTATGATAATGAGAAGTGTACCACCAATATATTATGGTGATTACTAAGATGTGTGAATACTTAGTATATGTATTGATTTTATGTGTATGACATACCTACAATACTTGCTATCACGGGAGGTTTACGTTCGCTTAGGGCCTTCTAATCCTTGTGTTGCCCGGATTTAGATAGGTTACCTCGATGAACAGAGGTCAGAGAAGGACTTATTGGGATGTTAATAAGTCTGCTGATCGTGGGAGCGCAGGTATGTGCGTGACCCATGTGATGTGACTGTGTTCGCCTCCATTATTTGTGATGTTGTTATCTGAGAACGATTCCTGAGAGATTTGAAATGCATGATCCTTATGTACGTGATGTACCAGGATGGATAGCAGAGTATGTGTGCACCGCAGCTAGTCTCGGGGGTGCTTGTATTGTATATTTATTATGTGAAGAATATACACTTAATTAATGGGAACTTTCATATTGATATTGTGAATACAATTATGGTAATGTTTTGAGAAAACCTAACGGGTTAACCGATAGTGAATTGTATTACTGATTGAGAATCTGAGTTTAAGTAAAGCCCTCTATTTAATTGAGAACACTAGAATGTAATATGGGAATCGAGTAGTAAGTGGTAGAAGTTATTACGGTTTGGTTAGATATGTATGTCATGTAGATGGGTACGGTACATTAGGAGTGCACATGTAGTCGAGAGGTGAGAATTTCATGTGAGTGCACGTCCGAACATGTATTTTGCATTTAATGTTTTAATGTTATTAAAACACTTGTTGTTTTTAAAATGATTTCCACTTTCGGGCTCTGACCCATTTGCTTTCGAATCTATTTTTGTAAAAACCATTTTAGGTGCCCAGCCACAAGGACACCATGCTTAGGATCCTCATTCAGGTGACAAGCTGTAGCTTTTTGTGGAAGTTACAGGACTTTGCTTGTAGACGCTTCATCTATCTTGACTCTATATTCAGCATTTTATCAGTTGTAGGGCATGTCGCCCATTCCTTTTAGAGACATTTCATTTATTTCAGTTATTCAGACTTCTGGCATGTAATTATTCAGGATTCAGACTTGTCACATTATTTTTCAGTTGTGGGATTTTTGTGAGGAGTTTTCCTCATGATTTCTATTTATCATTTGTTGGTTATTTCATTACTTGGTTATGGTGAATGGATTATGTTGATTCTTCCATTATTCTTTTATTGCATGTTAACCGGACTTAACTTAAAATTTGGTAACTTACTTTTTAAATACTAGGTGGTTAGTAAATATTAAAATGTTTTCGACAGTGATGCTATTAACTGAACCAACTTGGCATTTTGTATTGATTTAATAAAGGAGTAGCTACCCGGTATTTAATTAGTCGGGGTGTCACAGTATAGCACACATAACGAAATGGAAGAATGTACATAACACATTATATGGATGGTTTTGTTTTGTGGATGGTTTTAGTTGTATACAGAACACATAGGTAACATTTGCTTACTCTGCATAATGTACTCATCACATTTGTTTTCTCACTTATTATTATATGTACTAATTTTATATTCATGTGTTTTAAGAACAAGTGAATGAAAAAGAATTGTAAGAATGATGGTCTTAAGGGGTTCAAGATAGTGTTTAATGCTCGGGCTTGGCATGGTTGCTGAGAACAAACTGACATCTATGGAGGAAATAGCAGAGTGGTTGCTTAGAAATAAGCATGGGCTTAGCGTGCCCCAAAAGGAAACATTCCATACTTTAAGACTTCTGCCAAGGAGGACTTCAATGTTGACAAAGCTTTTCAATGCATAGCAAAAAATGCTCTCAAAAGTGGGGAAGAGGAATAAATATACTTGCCCAACACCATTGATGTTGAAAGCCAACAGCAATAGATGTCCACTGGATGCGAGTGCTAAACACAATTTGTGGTTACTGAAAGGAAATCAAGTAATCAACGGAAGCACCAAAAACTTAGCTTCCTTGTTAAAATCATATTTCTTAGTGATGTGAGGTGTCTACTTTGAAAACAACTTACCCAAATTCATGTTTTTAAGTATGTTTTAATTTTGATACTTATATTAGAAGTCCATTTATTGCTCCAATCACTTTTTCCACTTTTTCGTCCACGTTCATCCGTTTTAACATTTTCTTAGATGTTTTACAAAAAAAAAATTCTCTCGCAAAAGTGTTCAAAAAGTGAAAATGTATTCTAAAATGTAAATAATAAAAACATTGCACCCCAAGTTGTATTAAGAATCCTGGAACCCTAACCTTTTTTTTTAACAAATTGATTGAGTGATGCTTTCAAGTATAGCTAATGTTATTTTTATCTGGTTTTATAGGCCATTTCAACATATTTGTTAGTTACCTTATCCCTCAGGTTACATATGCCACCTTCTTTGCTTGCTTTTTTGTGTATCCTGCTTACTCAGATGCGAGGGTTATGTGGGATCAGAAGACAGGTCGTTCAAGAGGGTTTGGATTCTTTTCTTTTCAGAGTCAACATGACACCAAAAGTTCAATAAATGATTTGAATGGGAAGTGGCTTAGCAATCAACAAATTCGTTGAATTGACCAGCAAAGGGTGCTGGAGCTAATGATAAAGGCATGTTCAGGTGTTTTATTATTTTTGAAAAATATTAAACTTTCTCTCCTAACAAAGGCATGTTCATGCTGCTTTTGTCAGGTGTTGAAGCCACTACTCGAGATGAACGGTGGTAAACAGTTTCGAAGAAACTGCGGTGAACAGTTTGGAAGCAACTGTGAACCTCTTGGCTGCATCAAATATATTATTTATTGCAAAGCGTAGGAATGGAAACAAATGGCAGACCTCTAGATTGAACTGACAGCAGTTATTGGGACCCCTGGCCGTAAGTGTGCCATCAAAACTTCTAGCCCTTAAATGGATCCTCTTTTCTTGGAAGCTCATTGATATTCTCCTTAACAATTGAATGTATTTATTAGGTAAATCTTATCAGAATCCAACTCTGCTTTAGTATATGCTTTTAGTTCTAAGCCTTATATCGCTTTCTTACTTTTTGTTGTTTTTATAGATTGTGCAGGTCGCTTATGGAAACCATCAAATGGTGCTCACTCTACTCCAAACATATGTTCATAACTTTTTGCTTCATGGAGTTTATTGAAACCCTTTATGAAATCAGGTTGTGAAAACACGTTGACAAACTCATATGTAGGTGGTCTTGAAGGTACAACGTTTCCTAAAAGTGTTTATTTTTTAACATGTTTGTGGTTACAATATTTACACGAGTTTTATTCATTTTGAACTCACAATGAATTTTTTAAATGTTGTATGTGTTTACATACTGATGAATAACATTCTAAATTGAATCCAGGGTTATTCTAATGAGAGAGTTTATTCTCAAATTGTGTCCAAAGCAGAACTGTTTAAGTATTTATCTACTGAATCTTATTTCTAAAGGGACAAAGGCAAATATCATGTGGATAAAGCTAGGTGACATAAACTCTACATTATTCATAAATTAGTTAAAGATATAAGGTCTATGAATCAGATCCACTCTATTAAATCACATTTCAGACCCTGCTTAGTTAATGCATTTTTTCCAAATTTTGGTAGTTTCAATTTAACCATGTTTTTTTTGTTTTGCAGATCTAAATTGACGGTTCAAAACACATTGTTTTGCAGATCTGTATCAGGTTTTTTTCCCCTTGGCATCACGTTTGTGTGCAATTTAGTGTTAAACTAATGATAATTTTCCAACTTAGTTCAAGTTTTTTTCCCTTAACCCCTGAATTGTTACCTTTGATATTTTTCCACTATATTCATAAATGATACATCAGGAAGTGAAGAAAACTATGATGGGGGGGCTTCTATTCAGCTGGGACACACATCAAATTACCTCACACCTTAAAACGCTCAAGTTTATGCTTCCCAAGATAATTGAAGGCGGGTCTTTGTCGAATATCTTGGATCAATGCATGTATTGTGGCATGGAGCTCGGTTGGGTTGGATTAGATTTTTGGGGCTTTGCTAAAACCAATTTTTTGAAGAGGCAATCCTTAACATATTCCCGCAAAAAGTTTTGGTTAAGATAGTCATAAATATTTTACTCCTTCTTTAAGTTTAATTGAGCATCCGTCTTTTGATGTGTTTATCAATGGCCCAAGAATTAGTTAAGGGATTGCAGGATGTATCAGATTCTTTATTGAGGTGCAATGCGACTGGGATGCTCAGAGAAAATGAGTCTTTACTATTCCTCTCTATGTACCAAGCATTCATTGAGGTTTCTTATCCATATTGTAATACGTGCTTTGGCCATTGTTACCCCCGTGGAGCCACTCTCATCCCGGATGCCAAGAATTTATTCGATGGAATCAACCACCTATTAACAACAGCTTGCATAACAGAAGCGACAAAATCAGTACATAAAAAATTAGAGAGGTAGTGTATCAGAAAATGATAATCTTCTTGAGATGGAAGATGGGGTAGTGGCTAATGCTGAACAACCTTCTACTACTACTAATGTGGGTGAAAAGGAAAATGATGACATTGCTCCTCAAACAAAGGAAAACGTCGGCGATGTGTGAATTGACTTTCGTGAAAACTTATTTGTGCTATATTTTATACTTAATCGTACAAGACTTAATACTTTGTAATTTTTCATCCATCCCTTCAGTCATAGGTAGTTAAAGAGCTTATTATGAATTTGAACTAACATGCCTATTTTTTTATGTTTAATTTATAGATTATGTTAAATGTGAGGAGAACATGTAAATTATAATCTTGATCATGGGGCATGTTCAACTTTGAGCCCCACCTACCCAATTAAACATGTGCCATGAGTTTTTTGATCGATTAACCATTTATATTTTTTATTAGATTGAAAGTTTATCATTGTGTTTAAGCAATATTTTTATCATCATTTTTGTTGGTAAAGTTTTCAATAAATATATTTTATGTGTAATCATATTTTAAGCCTATCATAGTCATAAATCGATGATTTAGCTTGCATAATGTCTGGGATGGATTGTTTGTATAGCTGAGTAGTTTTGGGTTCTTAAGAAGGTGGAAGTTTTCGTCGTGCCTTTATGTGTCCCTTTATTGGAAATTTTTGCCATTTCGCGATTACGTGCTTTCGAAATTTTTGCCGTTTTGCGATTATGTTCTTTGAAAAATTTGCAGCGTGGCACGGGCATACCCTAGTATATATATATATATATATATATATATATATATATATGTATATACCATCTATAAGTCTACTTTCGCACATAAGTAGAATATCATGAAGTATATATTTCACACACAATAAATACTATAAGGATTTATTGGTTCGACAAATCATCGACCCCAATAATCCTACGATTTACATTAGTCCAGATATCCCTCGACCCCAATGTAAAGGTCATACGTATATATATATATATATATATATGTCCGGCATTATCATCGACCTTAATATTATTCATCTTCGATTTGGTTCGGATAATCATCGACCCCAAATCAAGCTTTCAAGTATTGGTTCGGATAATCATAGACCCCAATACTGAATTAAGCACACTTATGTCTCTCTCTCTCTCTCTCTCTCTCTCTCTCTCTCTCTCTATATATATATATATATATATATATATATATATATATATATATATATATATATATATATATATATATATATATATATATATATATATATTTCACACACAATATATACTATAAACACATACTATATAATAACCTCCCTGTATCATATTTTATGGGATGTTGGCTTAAAATCCTACCTCGATCACCAATAGTGATTTATATCTTTTGGCTCAGGATCATACCTCGATATATATATATATATATATATATATATATATATATATATATATATATATATATATATATATATATATATATATATATATATATATACAACCTAAGTATTACTATGCATCAATATGTATTCACACAAACCGACAATACAGGTTAGTACGTTGTATATATCTCTCGCATACTCGTTGTACTATTTACTTTACGATTTATCTCACTATCGTATATATAGGAGTGTTCACAGAACTCAAAGGGTCCTAGTTACCTTTTTACCAATTTTAGTAGTTAAGCCTAACTTACCCTACTAGTCTATACATTAATTCATTTGATTTTCATAATTCTTTATCCGTCTCTCAGATTAATTACGATATATTTCATCCTAAATTCGCTCTTTTCTTAAATTTCTCAATAAGACTAATTCATATTTCTATCATAGGCCTACAATAAATAATAAGTCTACCATTAATATTTCCACAAGGTATTAAACTTTGTTCACCACCTCTAATTAGGAATTCTAGGCAAAAGAGGAAAATTTCACATTTTCAGGTTACCGGACCGATCCGACCTTCCCAGGACCGAACCGGTTAACCGTTGTGTTAAGGCTGCACCCTCCAGGGCCGAACGAGTTCGTTTTTCTGCACTTCATTCTCTCTATTATCAGATGCGTTTTTTCACCATTTTCTTCCATGTTCCTTTGCCAAAATCGAAATCAATAATGCCAACCCTTTTCTCCATATCATAGGATGGTTTCTAACATTTCAAACACATTAAGACTTTTACTGGAGTCAATCAAGAATCAATCAATCCTCAAAACTCTTTTCCAATTCTAGTTTTGTGTTCTTCTCTTTCATTCAATATAGAACCCATATTTAAATTTGTAGCAACAATAGTAACTCTTTTAATTTTTTTCATCCTGTACAGATGTACATACAAACTACATGCAATTCTACCCAAACATGTAATCAATTCATCCATTTCATTCAAGATTTTTTCATTAAAATCAATCTATTCATGAAACCACTACACATGGGTATTATAACATTAATTTAATTTTCAATAAACACTTGCCTTTGCTTGATTGATCTATTTTCGTGGTTCTTGGTTGATGATTGATTGATTCCTTCTCAAATCATCATGTCCAATTGTCTTGAGATAAATCTTTCTTCACCATCTTCAAAATCCCTCTTTACTCTTTTGTGTTGTTACCCCTAATCCTAATCTCTAATTATCATATATATAGCTCTAAATTTCGTAGGTCCCTTAAACCTTTTTTTGTAAAATGACCGAAACACCCTTAATAGCTGTTGGTTTGGTCCAAACTTGGCCCAAGACCCAAACTATACCCCTGGGTACACTTTTCCGACTATTTCCACCCATTTGAAATCATTCTTGACCTCTAAATTATCATCCGAGTCACTTAAAATATATTTCTGATTTCTCACCTCAAAATAATCTAAACGCAACTCTCAGTGAGATAAAATAAAATACACACATATCACCTGCTATGTCGTATACACATAATTAATAAAACACACACATATCACTCGTTATCCCATATAACCATAATTAATAAAATACGCACATATCACTCGTTATGTCGTATAACCATAATTATCAATTATTTACTATTCCCACCTAGTAAATATCATAATGCAATATTAATCAGTACATATCTCTCGATTAATTTTTCATAGTCACAATTATTATCTAATTGCGTTAAATTACTTTACTCACGTAATTTAATTAAAACGTATTTTTTTCCTAATTATTTTCTCAAATTAATTAAATAAAAACACGCAAACATATGGGGTATTACTTACTTCCCTCCTTACAAAGGAATTTTGTACTCAGAATTAGGGCAAGATCGGTACTAAAACTTAGGATCTTTAACATCACGACATCCTCTTGTACCAAAATTCAAATCATAATAACATAAGGGTCACTCCACTATACACCTGCTAGTGGTACCCACCTATCAAAAGGCTTAATCACTCTAGCCTAAGTTTATCAACAAGATTTCTCAATTCACTACATACTGATTGTGACACACCGACTAATTAAATATCGGGTAGCTACTCCTTTATTAAATTAATACAAAATGCCAAGTTGGTTTAGTTCATAGCATCACTGTCGAAAACATTTTATTAATTACTAGCCACCTAATATTTAAAAACTGAGTTGTCAATTCTAATTAAATTCGATTAACATGCAATAAGTAAATTATGAAATGCTAACCCAAGCACCAAAACACAAAAACAATAGAGTAACCATAAAATAGTAATGAGTTTGGAGGAATACTCCTCACACAATCCAAATGCTGAAATAAACAAGTACCAAGTCTGTATCACTAAATTAATTACAACCCAAATTCTTGAAATAACTGAATTAAATAAAGTGTCTCTAAAAGGAAGTAGGGCGACATGACCAAAAGATGAGAACAACAGATAATATGGAGTCAAGATCGAAAGTGGAGGCGTCTACTGTCAAAGTCCTGTAACTTCGACGGCAACTACAGTCCCTCACCTGAATGGAACTCCTATGTATGATGTCCTTGTAGCTGGGCACCTAAAAGGTTTTTACAAAAATATATTTGAAAGAAAATGGGTCAGACCCCGATTGTGGAAAATATTTAAAATATAGCAAGTGTTTTAATGACATTAAAACAATGAATGCAAAATACATGTTAGGACGTGCTCTCACATGAAATACTCACCTCTCGAATATTTGTGCACTCCTAACGTACCCATACCCATTCTAGTGATTCTCATATCTAACTAGTCCAAAATAAATTCTAGCATTTACATACGATTCACGCTTTGATTCCAACATCATTAATAAACTAGAGAGCTTTGCATTAATTCTCGATTTCCCAAATTATTAGCAATACTAATTTACTAGAGATCTTCCATTTTATCTTTACAAAACGTTGCTATAATTATAGTCATAATTAAACATGACAATTCATTTCAATTAACAGTATATTATCCTCATCATAAATATACATTACTAGCACCCCGAGACTAAGCTGTGGTCCACACATACTCTACTATCCAATCCCGGTACATCACGTACATAAGGACCACGCATTCCGAATCTCTCAGGAATCGTTTTCAAACAACAACATTCACACAAAATGGAGGCGAACATAGTTCACATCACATGGGTCACGCACATACCTACGCTCCCATGATCAGCAGACTTATTAACTTCTCAATAAGTCCTTCTCTGACCTATGCCCTCGAGGTACCAATCTAAATCCCCCCGTAGGCACACAAAGATTAGATGGCCCTAATCGAACACAAACCTCCCATGATTGCAAGTACGGCAGGTATGTTATACACATAAAACCACATATACTAAGCATTCACACATCTTAGAAATCTCGTATTATTAATATAGGTATACTTCTCATTCTTACACCGTCATTTAATGTTAAACGATTACAAGTTCCCGATTTTTCATATTAACGTTATCAACCCTTCTCACGTCGTAATTAGGTATTCGTTTCCTACCCCACAATTGACATCCGATTTTATTACAAGGTTCTAAGTTCTACTCCTCAACGTACCCCAATTATTACAATAATACCCACTAATTAATGAGGTAAGGTTAATACTCCAATTAAATAAGTCTACGGGACATTAGAAATGAAATCAGGCCAAAAAGGCCATTCTGTCAACCCGTTAGAAGTCTCATTCGAACGAGGTCGTTCGAATGAGTTCGTTTGAACGAAAGGCTTGGAACGAACTACCAAATCGTTAGAAGGGATACTGTCATCTCGCTAGAAGCTCGTTCGAACGAGGACGTTCGAACGACTTAGGCAGGTCTTCTAACGAGATGGCAGTTTCAGCCCCGAAATTCTCTACTTCGTTTTTCTCAATTTTTCCCTTCTCTAAACCCATCCTAAGATCATCCGAATAGTATTTTAACGTTATTAAACTACTCTAAGTCCTCCTAGATCACTCTTTAACGTATATATGAGGTCAATGCTTCTTAAATTAACATATAATCATCAAAATTCCCAAACCTTGTCTGAAACCCTGTAATCATGAACCCAGAATTTAATGACTACAATTTCTCCTTATAAATCCTTTTTCACATCATCAAAAGATATATTTTGTATATAAAATTCATCCAATAACATTCTACATGTAATCCCTATATCATATTATGAATCCTACCTCCAATTTCATGGGTTTTCATCAAACTTCCAATATAAGACAATTATTAAATTGTAAGCTTGGAAGAAACATTCGCTTGAAATTAATGTAATTAAACCCCTTGAATTAGATGTTATGATTTGATGTGAAGGATTGAAGGTTGATTCTCCTCCCTCTCTCTACAAATTTATTCCAAAGATGGTGATGGTGGCTAGGGCTTCCTTTTGGAACTTCTTAAGGCTTTCCCTATAACTCTCGTAGCCCTCTAACTTCCCAAATGCAGATAATGGCTTAGTGGGTTCTTTTCTAATATAAAAATAACTTCTAAAATTCGTGGGTTTTAATTCCCTATTTTTAAAATTACCAAACTACCCTTTTGGGTTGCTAGTGTGGCCTAAAAATGCCCCGGGACCCAAACTAAATCCCTGGCTAGTGTTTTCTGACTATTTCGACCCTTCCGGACACGTTGGTGAACTCAAAATGACCATTCGGTTGATAAAAATAAAATTCACTTTTTAATTCAATTAATGACGTTCCTGACGCGACTGACACGTGCATCCCAATTAAATTTTTCAAATTATTGTATATCTACCTCGTGATAATTTAGATATCATCAATACTCATGTATTACCATACATACTCAGAAATAATAAATTTTTAACATCATAATCAAATACCAACTCACATCTCGTTAGTATTTATAACTGAATTAATTTCCAATTAATTCTCATTTAATTTAATTAATCCCTTAAATAAAAATCAATAAAATTATGGGGTATTACATACTTCCCCCCTAATAACAGAATTTCATCCCGAAATTCGGAACTAAAAAGTACCTAGTAAAAACAACTCTGGATAACGTTCGCGCATCTCATCCTCGCGCTCCCATGTGGACTCCTTGGCATTATGATGCCGCCAGTGCACACGTACTATTGGTACTATCTTCAACCTCAGTTTCTGCTCGCTTCGGTCCAAAATAGCAATCAGCCCCTCCTCGTAGGAACTATCGGGCTGGAGATCGATGTCCTCCAAAGCAATGTGAGTATTGCCAAATTGTCCCTAAGATATTTCCTTACCGAGGAAATATGGAACACATCATGAATCCTATGCAAGTTCTCTAGTAAGCCCAGTCTATACGCAACTAGCCCAATCCTCTCGATGATAGGAAATGGCTCCACGTATCTTGGTGACAGTTTCCCCTTTTTCCCAAAACGGACGATCCCCTTCATCGGAGATACTCTGAGTAATACCTGGTCCCCCACCTTGAATTCTCTGAAGAACCTCTTGACATCAGCATAGCTCTTCTGTCGGTCCTGAGCTACTCAAATGCGGCTCTGTATCATCTTTATTCTTGCTGAAGTGTCCTGAATCACTTCCGGCCCAAGGAGTTTGATATCCCCCACCTCTAACAAACATGCTGGGTAACGACAAGGTCTACCGTAAAATGCCTCAAATGGAGCCATGCCAATGGTGAACTGGTAGGAGTTGTTATAAGCAAACTTCACCAGTGGAAGGTACTGCTCCCATCCACCTCCAAAGTCTAGGATGCACATACGCAACATGTCCTCCAACATCTGATTTGTCTGCTCGGTTTTGCCCATCCTTCTGCGGGTGATAAGCGGTACTCAGCCGCAATTCCGTACCCATGGCCTCCTGGAAACTCTCCCAAAATTGTGAAACAAATATATTGTCTCGGTCAGACATGATATTTAGAGGTACCCCGTAAAGTCTCACAATTTCCGCAATGAAGAGCTGGGCATACTGTCATGTAGTGTAGTCGATTCTCACCGGTAGAAAATGAGCAACTTTTGTCAACCTATCCATAATTACCCAAATGGAGTCATGACCCCTCTGCGACGTAGGTAACCCCGTGATAAAGTCCATAGAGATGCTCTCCCATATCCACGTCGGAACCTCTAACAGCTGTAGAAGTCCTGCCGGTTTCTGATGATCCACCTTTACTAGCTGACAAGTGGCGTATTTAGAAATGAACACGGTGATATCTCTCTTCATCCCGCTCCACCAATGCTGGCATCTCATGTCTTGGTACATCTTATCCCCACCAGGGTGTACCGCGAATTGTGAGCCATGCGACTCTGCCATATCCTCGTGTCGCAAGTCTTCCCCTTCTGGAACAACCAGTCTCCCATTGAAGCGTAATCCCCCGTATGAACTAATGGTATAGGACTCGGATCCCTCTGTTAGTAATCGAACTATCTGCTCCTGACAGAACGAGTCAAATAACCGTGCCTTTATCACTCTCGTAACAATCTGTGGTGTAACAGTCATCACAGACATGAACGATCGGGCCACTGCATCCTGGTGCCCCAACTCCTCCCACTTGGCTTTCCACACCTCGGCCACCTCATCTACTGGCCTACGGCTCAATGCGTCTGCTACCACGTTAGCCTTCCCCTGGTGATATTGGATATCAAACTGATAATCCTTCACAAACTCAAGCCACCGTCGTTGATGCATATTCAGTTCCTTCTACGTGAAGAGGTATTATAAAGACTTGTGGTCCGTGAACAATCGAAATTTCTCCCCCAGAAGATAGTGTCTCCAAATCCGAAGAGAGAATACAACTTCCGCTAACCCCAAGTCGTGGGTGGGGTAATTCCTCTCGTGAGGCTTAAGATTACGGGAAGCATAAGCTATGGCTTGACTCTCCTGTTGCAGCACACCTCTGAGTCCTTGTAAGGACGCATCGGTGTAGACTGGATACTCAACTCCCGATTTGGGCAATGCTAACATAGGCATTGAGGTCAAATTATCCTTCAACTCATCGAATGCCAACTGACAGGCATCGCTCCAAATGAATGGCACACCCTTGCGAGTCAGATGTGTCAAAGGACCCGCTATCTTTGAGAAACCCCGAATAAACCTCCTGTAGAATCCTGCCAGGCCCAAGAAACTACAAATCTCCGTCGGGGTCGTGGGCTGTTCCCACTCCCTCACCGTGGATACCTTCCCCGGATCAACAGATATCCCCCGGTGTGAAATGATATGCCCTAAAAACTGAACCTCCTTCAACCATAACCCACACTTCTCATACTTTGCATAAAGCTCGTTCTGACGCAATGTCTGCAAAACCTGTCTCAAATGCTCGACGTGCTCCTCTTCTGTCTGGGAGTAAACTAGAATGTCATCAATAAAGACAATGACGAACTGGTCTAGGAACTCTCTGAACACCCTATTCATCAAGTCTATAAACACAGCTGGAGCATTTGTCAAGCCAAAAGGTATAACCCGAAACTCATAGGAACCATATCTCATTAAGAAAGAAGTCTTCGAGACGTCTTGTTCCCTGATACGCAACTGATGGTATCCCGATCGCAAATCAATCTTTGAGAAGAAGGAAGCTCCTCTCAACTGGTCAAATAAGTCATCGATTCTGGGCAACGGATACTTGTTCCGTATCATGACTTTATTCAACTCCCGGTAATCTACGCACAACCTCAACGATCCATCCCACTTCTTTACGAACAACACAGGGGCACCCCACGGCGAAGTACTCCTCCGGATAAACCCCTGACCCAATAACTGCTCTATCTGATCCCGTAGATCTCTTATCTCAGTCGGAGCCATACGGTAAGGTGCGCAGGCAATCGGCTGAGTGCCCGACATCAAATCAATCACAAAATCTATTTATCTACTAGGAGGTAATCCAGGTTTATCCTGAAATACATCAGCAAACTCCCTCACGACTGGAATCGAATCGAGTGGCATCACCACTTCCTTAGAGGTCTCCTCCTCTATATAATACAAGTGAGTGGACGATCCTCCCTCAGGGTGAAGCATCTCCACTAAAAACGTCTCCTGCCCGGGAATGGCAAAGATAATACTCCTACTAAAACAATCAATCATGGCTCGGTACGCAACTAACCAATCCATACCAATAATAACATCATACTCAGTCATCTCTAACACTAACATATCAGCAATTAAAGTAAATATCCCGATCTCTATACCCACACCTCTACAAATAAGCGAAATCATGGCACCCCTACTCAACGGTGAATCTACACAAGTAACTGTGCTCTCTACGGTGTCTAAAAACCCAATAGTGTGTGAAAATCTCATGGCAATGAAGCAATGTGTGGACCCCATATTAAATAAAATACGCCCCAAGTCCCCTGAATAGAGAACATACCCTCAATAGTAGGCGGATCCTGTGGGACTGAGGCATGCTGGAGCTGATACACTCTCCCATACTGAAGTTGTCCCTGCTGGACTGGGACCGCTGGAATGGGTGGTAGTGCTACCATCTATGGTGGTGCTGAGAGGGCGGCGGGAAACATAGGCCTCTGTGGCTCGTGTCGAGCACCCTGCTACTGCTGCTGTGGGGCCCTTCCCCTATCAGGACAACCCTGGCATTTGTGGCCAGTCTTTCCACAAACGAAGCACTTCCCCAGGAAGTTTCCCCCTCGTTGTCCCTGCTACCCACGGCCCTGATGGCCGTTACCATTGCTACCCTCGCCATACTGGCCCTGCTGAAACTGCTGCTGCTGACCATTCTGACCCTACTGGCCCTGATGGCCGTTCTGACCCTGATGGACATGTCTCAAACCTCCCTGGCCATTCCTGAAACCCCTAGATCTATGTAACAACCCGTCCTTTTTGGAGACAATTAAATTCCCTAATTAAATATAAATTGGCAATTTGGAGAATTTCTCGAAATAGTGATTGTTGGGATTTTCGAGGATTTAATAATTTTCGAAGGATGTTATAAATTATTTTGGGACTATATAGGTCGAAATAATTTAATTATATGTCATCGTGGAGTATAGCGACAAAAGATGTAAGATTTTGAGTAGAAAACCCGCATTTAATTATTTTGGGTTAGAATAGTGATTTGCGGTCAAGTACCTTGGATGGAAATTTCGACTGTGCCATGAGTCTCGAAATGTCCGAGATAGTCGAAAAAGAATGTCCGATTGTCGAAATTAAGTTTCGGGTAATTTTAGAGGTAAAAGTAACTCGTAATTGGGTAAACGAGTCGTTTTTGGATTTTAAAGGGATTAAACCATTTTCTCCTTTTAAAAGGAGGGAGAGAGGGAGAAAAGAGAAAAGAAAAGATAAATAAGAGAGAGAAGAGAGAGAGAGGGAAGAAAAGAGTAAAAAGGGAGGAACTCCGGCCAAACTCCGCGGGATTCGACTCGAGGTCGTTGGATTTTATCCACGAGGCAAGTGTTTACTTGCTTTATTTACTTTTGTGCATTAATCTCATATCATAGTTGGTAAAAATATGATTTTGGGGTTAGAACCCTTAAAATAAATTGGGTAAAAGTTGATTATGAGTTTACATATTGATGTAATGTAAACTCTTAATGATTTCTAGTGTTAAATCCATGTAAATGGAGTGAAGAATTGGATTGAAATGGGTTAAAATCATAAGTTGGGGCTTTTATGGTTTTAGGGTTTAAATCTAAGAGAAATGATTCAATACCCCAAATAATTGATGTGTTAGTTGAAAAACATAGATTAGATGTCTATTGAGTTGTTGGGTGAGGTTAGAAACAACAAAAATGGAGAAAAATGGAGTTTGGGATTTTGGGAGAGATAATGAAGAGTAACCCGTAGCCTTTGGAGTCATTTTCTGCCAAGAAGGTAAATGATTTAGCTTTCGGCCAAAACACGAAAGTTGTAGATCTTTTCGATACGATCGCGTGGGCACCGACCGCGTAGTTTTCTTATTTTTCTACGATTTGATATGATTTTTACAAGATGACAGCTCTGGGTTGAAATCATCAACTCAGAAATCAAATCAAGAATTGGAAAAATTTCGGCTAGAATTAATGTCATAGATGTTCGGGATAATTTTTGGGGTAGTTTAGAAACCCCGAAAATGAATTTGGGTTGTTGGATAAGGGACTTAAGGATTAAAGTTTTGAGGACCTGGTGTGACCGGTCGACCGCGCCCCTATGGCCGGTCGATCGTGTCAAGGAGAAAGGGCCTACTGCTTTGGTTCGTAGGCTTATTTTACAAACCGCGGTCGACCGGGGATCTAGGACCGGTCGACCGGTGCCCTGTTTTCAGCCCAAGATTTTGGAGATTTTTAATATTTCTCCTCTTTGAGATTAAGTTTAAGGGCCTTCTAAATTAAAGTATATTAGAGGGTTATGTCCTAAAGAACTTGAGGAATTGGGAATATATATATGTATATATTCACTTAGAGTGAATTATTATATTTGGAGATATCCAATAAACCTTTAAGAGTTGATTAAGGTAATTATTAGTCATCAAAGTAAGAAAATACTTTGGACTTAGAATCATGCTAATAAGAATGCATGGTTATAATTCTCGGAGCGAATCTTTGGGATTATGGTCATCGTTAGATGATATAGGCCATTATGATCGGTTATATATATTCTAGGAGGAATTTATAGGCTATACATATATACTGTGTGATTTAGGTATACATATATATATATGTTATAATGGAAAAGATTTTGAAAATATAAAAATGAATATTTTCAAAATGGAATGAGAAATGTTTTTCATAATTAATAAATTATGGATTGTACACACCTCCCTAAATCGCTATCATAAGGGAAGTCGCGCGCGTTGTGGTGAAGCCTTCCTGGCTGTTGAGCAGGTTGGATATAGTCATAGGCCATATGGGCATTTATTTGTACTGCGCTGGTTAGGAGATTCCGGGTGTGGTCTTGACTATCCCGCAGGCATATGGCCGCTTCCCGACATTGTTAGGTTCCCAGGTTGTCTTGGAGGCCCTGGAAGATGATAGCCATTTAGGGGCGCGTCCAGTGGGGATACCCGGAGGGACGGTCTTACATTTTTTTAAAGCAATTCATGATAATGGATTGGATTTATATTTACATTTCCTGAGTATAAAAAGGGAAATGGGATAAATTTTAGCTTTGGTAACACTCCCGGATGGAAGAAGGGATGTGGAAGCATGATTTGATCAAAGCATTTTCATGATAATGAAAATGTCTTTGGGGGATGACATATAAAGGAAAAGCACTTTTATGATAATAAAATTGGCTTTAAAAAGGTAAACGATTTGTTAAAGAAATTCATGATAATGAATTGGCTTTTATATTTAAATTTCCTGAGTATAAAAAGGGAAATGGGAAGTTTTGAGAAAATAAAGGTATTGATAAATACTTGTATATAAATCCTCAGTCCCGGAGATAGATCCGGATGTATATTGTAGTATGAATATGTATATATAAATGGATGAATCGAGTACTGAGGGTCTAATGGATCCCGACGATCGACCTTGCCGCGTAGTAGTGTATCGGGGGGGTTCCTTGTTTGGATTTCACTTTGCGAGACACCCCACGCACAAATATGGCAGTGTGTTGAGACTGGGGATAAGGTTAATCCTTAGTGCTCCTATATTATTAATTCTTATGGTATATATATTATTATATATCTTTCTGTACTGAGGGACTAGCAGATCTCGATGATCGACCGTGCCGCGTAGTAGTGTATCGGGGGGGTTCCTTGTTTGGATTTCGCTTTGCGAGACACCCCACGCACGAATATGGCAGTGTGTTGAGACTGGGGAGAAGTTTAATCATTAGTGCTCTTATATTATTAATTCTTATGGTATATATATTATTATATATCTTTCTGTACTGAGGGACTAGCAGATCTCGACGATCGACCGTGCCGCGTAGTAGTGTATTGGGGGGGTTCCTTGTTTGGATTTCGCTTTGCGAGACACCCCACGCACGAATATGGCATAGCGCTGAGACTGGGGTGAAGCTTAGCCCTTAGTACATTACCTGGAATATCTAGGGTAGATAGTGATTGGGTGATAGACTAGTTTAGCTAGGTAGCTTGACTACAATGTTCTAGCTAGACGCGCTAGGAGTGCACTATTAGCGGAGAGGTGAGGGGTATCTCATGGGAGTGCGATACCAATTTAAATATGAGATAAAACTATTTTCTAAAAATAAAGAATTTATGCACTTGTAAAATATTTTCAAAACATTCGGTCCCTGACCCGTTTTTCTACTTTTCCTTTCTTGCTATATTATATATATACATAGGTGTCCAGACACAGGGACGCCTGGATTGTAATTCTTTCGAGTCAGACGTCAGCTGCAGCAGCTGTGGATGCGTGCAGGTTTTTGATAGCCGATTCCATCATTGTACTCTAGATAGGAGGTATTGTATAAATATTCGGGCCAATGGTCCAATTGCATTTATTTATACTTTCAGTACAACATTCGATATGGTTGTATAATTTGAACCGAGTGTTCGGTTATTTTAATTTATTTCAGTTTCATTTACGCATTAACTTATGGATGGTTCATTTTAATCGTAAAAAGAGTAGTTAAGTAAAAGTTTTTAACGGCCACCTAATAGGATATTAGTAATTAAATGGATTTTCGACAGTGATGCTAAGGATGATCCATATGTGACTCCTGTTTTAATTTAATATTGGAGTCATCGCCCGATATCTTATTAGGAGGGTTGTTACAATATAAATATCTTATGATCCCCCTATTGGGAACCCTGGTCACCCTGCATGTGCTGTCCCTGAGCAGATTGTACCCCACTGTCACCATTTCCCCCGGTCCTGCCCTGATGGCTGGACTCTCCTGATCTCTTGCTCTCAGACATGTGGAAGCGATGATCTTGGCAGTGAAGTAGTGCAGCGTTAACCACATCAGAATAAGTGGCCAACGAGAGATTCCCCAACAAGTGCTAACGGATCCTCCAAGTCAATCCATCCGTGAACTTCTAAATTTTCTTCTCCTCGATTGGAATTTCATCCAGAACAATTTTTAAGAGATTGGTGAACTCATCCTCATACTCGGCTACGGTCTTTCCCTCCTGCTTGAGGTTCGTCAACTTCCTCCTCATCTCAGTGTGAACAGTTGACGAAAAATATTTGCGGTCGAACCGCAACTAGAACTCCTGAATAGTGAGAGCGTCCCTCTCCTCCGCGGTGGTAATGGACTCCCACCATTGCAATGCTGATCCTACTAGATTAAAAGTAGACAGTATCTTCTTCTGAACATCCATGCACTCGTACATCCTTAAGTGCCTCTGAATGTCTTTCCTCCACTGACTGGATACCACAACATCGGAGCTACCTGCAAACTCCGGAGGGTGTGCTTTCTGAAAAGCATCACGAACGCGTTCCCAAGAAGATGGGAATGCATTAGCCTGAACTGCTGCTACTGCCGGCGCCTGAGGTGGTTCCTGCTGTACAACTGCAAGGGCGGCATTCACCGCTTGGGCTATAATAGCTGCAACCTCGGTGGCATTCATGTTGTCTGGAACTGGTGCAGGCTGTGGCTCGGGCTGTGCATCCCTAGGAACTCGCTGTGCACATCGTGGAGGCATCTGAAATGAGAGAAAAGTCTATAAGTTCGTAGTAATTATTTCAAAATAGCTGAAGAGCGATACATACAAAAAAAAAGAATACAACAGTCCTAAAATATAGGGCTCTACATCAAACAAAGCTCAGCAAAAAACATAATAAGCCATACAGATCCTAAGGACACTAGAACCTGATGTTCTGATACCCTGTGACACCCCGACTAATTAAATACCGGGTAGCTACTCCTTTATTAAATTAATACAAAATTCCAAGTTGGTTCAGTTCATAGCATCACTGTCGAAAACATTTTATTAATTACTAGCCTCCTAATATTTAAAAAGTGAGTTGTCAATTTTAATTAAATATGATTAACATGCAATAAGTAAATTATGAAATGTTAACACAAGCACCACAACACAAAAACAATAGAGTAACCATAAAATAGGAATGAGTCTGGAGGAATACTCCTCACACAATCCAAATGCTGAAATAAACAAGTACCAAGTCTGTATCACTAAATTAATTACAACCCAAATTCTTAAAATAACTAAATTAAATAAAGTGTCTCTAAAAGGAAGTAGGGCGACATGCCCAAAAGATGAGAACAACTGATAATATGTAGTCAAGATCGAAAGTGGAGGCATCTACTGTCAAAGTCCTGTAACTTCGACGGCAACTACAGTCCCTCACCTGAATGGAACTCCTATGTATGGTGTCCTTGTGGCTGGGCACCTAAAAGGTTTTTACAAAAATATATTTGAAAGAAAATGGGTCAGACCCCGATTGTGGAAAATATTTTAAAATATAGCAAGTGTTTTAATGACATTAAAACAATGAATGCAAAATACATGTTAGGACGTGCTCTCACATGAAATACTCACCTCTCGAATATTTGTGCACTCCTAACGTACCCATACCCATTCTAGTGATTCTCATATCTAACTAGTCCAAAATAAATTCTAGCATTTCTATACGATTCACGCTTTGATTCCAACATCATTAATAAACTAGAGAGCTTTGCATTAATTCTCGATTTCCCAAATTATTAGCAATACTAATTTACTAGAGATCTTCCATTTTATCTTTACAGAACGTTGCTATTATTATAGTCACAATTAAACATGACAATTCATTTCAATTAACAGTATATTATCCTCATCATAAATATACATTACTAGCACCCCGAGACTAAGCTGCGGTCCACACATACTCTACTATCCAATCCCAGTACATCACGTACATAAGGACCACGCATTCCGAATCTCTCAGGAATCGTTTTCAAACAACAACATTCACACAAAATGGAGGCGAACATAGTTCACATCACATGGGTCACGCACATACCTACGCTCCCATGATCAGCAGACTTATTAACTTCTCAATAAGTCCTTCTCTGACCTATGCCCTCGAGGTACCAATCTAAATCCCCCAGTAGGCACACAAAGATTAGATGGCCCTAATCGAACGCAAACCTCCCATGATAGCAAGTACGGTAGGTATGTTATACACGTAAAACCACATATACTAAGAATTTGCACATCTTAGAAATCTCGTATTATTAATATAGGTATACTTCTCTTTCTTATACCGTCATTTAATGTTAAACGATTACAAGTTCCCGATTTTGCATATTAACGTTACCAACCCTTCTCACGTCGTAATTAGGTACTCGTTTCCTACCCCAAAATTGAGATCCGATTTTATTACAAGGTTCTAAGTTCTACTCCTCAACGTACCCCAATTCTTACAATTATACCCACTAATCAATGAGGGAAGGTTAATACTCCAATTAAATAAGTCTACATGACATAAGAAATGAAATCAGGCCAAAAAGGTCATTCTGTCAACCCGTTAGAAGTCTCGTTCAAACGAGGTTGTTCGAATGAATTCGTTCGAACGAAAGGCTTGGAACGAACTACCAACTCATTAGAAGTGATACTGTCATCTCGTTAGAAGCTCGTTCGAACGATGTCGTTCGAACGACCTGGCAGGTCTTCTAACGAGATGGCAGTTTCAGCCCCGAAATTCTCTACTTCGTTTTTCTCAATTTTTCCCTTCTCTAAACCCATCCTAAGATCATCCCAATAGTATTTTAATGTTATTAAACTACTCTAAGTCCTCCTAGATCACTCTTTAACGTATATATGGGGTCAATGCTTCCTAAATTAACATATAATCATCAAAATTCCCAGACCTTATCTGAAACCCTATAGTCATGAACCCATAATTTAATGACTACAATTTCTCCTTATAAATCCGTTTGCACATCATCAAAAGATATATTTTGTACATAACATTCATCCAATAACATTCTACATGCAATCCCTATATCATATTATGAATCCTACCTCCAATTTCATGGGTTGTCATCAAACTTCCAATATAAGACAATTATTCAATTCTAAGCATAGAAGAAACATTCGCTTGAAATTAATGTATTTAAACCACTTTCCTTAGATGTTCTGATTTGATGTGAAGGATTGAAGGTTGATTCTCATCCCTCTCTCTACAAATTTATTACAAAGATGGTGATGGTGGCTGGGGCTTCCTTTTGGAACTTCTTAAGGCTTTCCCTATAACTCCCGTAGCGCTCTAGCTTCCCAAATGCAGATAATGTCTTAGTGGGTTCTTTTCTAATATAAAAATAACTTCTAAAATTCGTGGGTTTTAATTCCCATATTTTTAAAATTACCAAACTACCCTTTTGGGTTGCTAGTCTGGCCTAAAAATGCCCCGGGACCCAAACTAAACCCCTGTCTATTGTTTTCTGACTATTTCAACCCTTCCGGACACATTGGTGCACTCAAAATGACCATTCGGTTGATAAAAATAAAATTCACTTTTTAATTCAATTAATTACGTTCCTGATGCGACTGACACGCGCGTCCCAATTAAATTTTTTAAATTGCTATATATCTACCTCGTGACAATTTAGATATCATCAATACTCATGTATTACCATACATACTCAGAAATAATAATTTTTTAACATCATAATAAAATACCCACTCACATCTCGTTAGTATTTATACCCGAATTAATTTCCAATTAATTCTCATTTAATTTAATTAATCCCTTAAATTAAAATCAATAAAATTATGGGGTATTACACTGAAAGGCTCTATCAGTCATCTGATCTCAGTACTGGCTCTATCGTCTCCATACTGAGAAAAAGTTGCACCTCCCAAAGTGCCAACTCCTTTTATTCACCAAAACTCAAAAATCCTTTCATGTGAGAAATCACGATAACCTCTGACCACTCATGTCAGTATTTAGAACTTCGGTTCATGGTGACGTAACTCCTACGACATTCAAAATCCACCCAAAATAGTTTGTGGTTCACTCCACTATTAACAACGGACTCCAAATCAGAGTTAGTCCAAAAATCTAGTTATCCTCTCCCCTTTAATCAACCAGAGGGTGAACGACAAGGCTTCCCACACAAAACCTTAATAGTTACCTCGTGCGTGTTAAACTATTACATGTTATTAGGAATAACTCTACCAATGGAAATCTCTCCCCTCAATTACCCTATAAGGAACCACCCACACTACTCGCATTAGCCAGCATAATAAACCACCTCTCGTCTAACCATCGGGCTATATGTGATACAGTATACCCAAAACAAACTTCATCCCCATCGCTTCCTGATAATCCTTATCAGAGGTGGAATTACAGGATCTCATCCTAATTCACAACAATATTGGGAGGCACCTTGAACCGTTGCAATCCTTATTTTCAAAGAAAGAATAAAAATTACGTCATCTCAGCCAATCCATTCCATACACTCAGAGGAATTATTGACCTAGTCATGATGTTGGCATCCCATCATAAATTTTATCAGTCTACCTACCCATTCTGTCACTGGCAACGTAGGCTTATTACTAAATTTTGGTTGATCGTCTCCAGCCAACCTTTTTCCATCTATGAGTGCTGCATCCGGAGACAATCTCACTACGTATCACCCAAGACCTATTCCCACTTATAATATCTCAAATTAATTGGTACTTTATACTCCCTTTCTTCCCTTGGTATGCCAAAAGTCACAGCCCGTGCACTTTTCGCAACTGGCGCACTTCTTGGGCTTTTTTGCCTCATAGTCATCAACATTCTATCTACGCGCAAGCTACTCTTAACATTTGAATGAGTAAGGATCTGCTCTATTTTCCCATAACAGTTGGGTCTCCTCGTTATCAAGAGATATCCTTTGAATCTCTTCCCACAGCCTTTCAACCTCTCTCGAGTGTGCTAGCTCTATTTGCACATATATACTTGGATCACCGTCTTTCTCACCTGACGTTCAATCCATCATCTTATTCCAACTTAATTGATAGTTTCCCTACAAGTATACTTTTCACGCATCAATTTCCATACCCCTCAATCTCAGATGATTTATAAACCAATTGACTGGGGTTCCTATACACCCTATAACGTGCGCATATTTCTAAAAACATCACAAACATCACCTACCTAAGACTCTTTGCTCTAGATCGACCTTGCCTCCTCAACATGACTATATGACATGGGTATTCTCAATCACCTCATAAATTCATCATTTAATTCCTCTCGAGATTGTCCCACCCTTCAACTCATGGTGAGATGAAGTTTTTTTAGTGTTTTTTCACAACACTATCGGCTTCACTAGCCTTATACCGTATTATAACTCTCAAATCAAAGTGTTTTCTCAACAGGTTCGCACATAAGTAAAATATCATGAAGTATATATTTCATACACAATATATACTATAAGGATTTATTGGTCCGACAAATCATCGACCCCAATAATCCTACCATTTACATTGGTCTGGATATCCCTCGACCCCAATGTAAAGGTCATACATATATATTTTGGTCTGATATTATCATCGAGCCCAATATTATTCATCTTTTATTTGGTCCGGATAATCATCGACCCTAAATCGAGCTTTCATGTATTGGTCTGGATAATCATCGACCTTAATATAGAATTATGCACACTTTATATATATATATATATATTTCGCACACAATATATACTATAAACACATACTATATAATCACCTCCCTGTATCACATTTTAGGGGTTATTGGCTCGAAATCCTACCTCGATTACCAATAGTGATTTATATCTCTTGGTTCCGAATCTTACATCGATCACCAATATATATATAGTATACCTTAGGTATTCACACAACCTAAGTAGTATTATCCATCAATAGGTATTCACACAAACTGATAATACATGTTAGTAAGTTGTATATATCTCTCGCATATTGCCGTACTATTTACTTTACAACTTATCTCACTGTCGTATATATATAAGTGTTCACACAACTTTAAGGGTCCTAGTTACCCCTTTACCAATTTCAATAGTTAAGCCTAACTTACCCTACTGGTCAATACATTAATTCATTTGATTTCGGTAATTCTTTATGCGTCTCTGAGACTAATTACGACATATTTCATCCCGAATTTCTCAACAAGACTAATTCATATTTCTATAATAGGCCTACTATAAATAATAAGTATCCCATTATTATTTCGACAAGGTCTTAAAGTTTGTTCACAACCTTTAATTAGGAATACTAGGAAAAGAGGAAAATTTCACATTTTCAGGATACCGGATCGATCCGACCTTCCCAGGACTGAACCGGTCCGCCGTCCTGTTAAGGAAGAACTGAACCGTGCACTTCGTTCTCTCTGTTATCAGATGAATTTTCTCACCATTTTCTTCCATGTTCCTTTGCCAAAATCGAAATCAACAATACCAAACCTTTTCTACATATCATAGGATGGTTTCTAAAATTTCAAACACATTAAGACTTTTACCGGAATCAATAAAGAATGAATCAATCTTCAAAACTCTTTTCCCAATTCTAGTTTTGTGTTCTTATCTTTCATTCAATCTAAAATCCATATTTAAATTCATAGCAACAATCATAACTCTTCTATTTTTTTCCATCCTTTACATATGTAAATACAAACTACATGCAATTCTACCCAAACATGTAATCAATTCATTCATTTCATTCAAGATTTTTTCAAAAAAATCAATTTATTCATGAAAACCCTACACATGGGTATTATAACATCAATTTAATTTTTAATAAACACTTACCTTTGTTTGGTTGATCTGATTCCGTGGTTCTTGGTTGATGATTGATTGATTCCTTCTCAAATCTTCTTATTCAATTGCCTTGACATATAAGATTTCTTCACCATTTTCAAAATCCCTCTTTAAGATTTGAACATAGGTTTTCTCTTCTCTATAATGGCCTCTCTAAAATTTTGTGTTGTGAGCCCTAACCCCAATCTCTAATTATCAGTTCAGGCCCCTTAACCTTTTTTTGTAAAATGATCGAAACGCCCTTAATAGGTGCCGACTTGGTCAAAAGTTGGCCCGGGACCCAAACTATACTCCCGAGTACAGTATTTAGACTCATATAGAATCGTTCATGACCTATAAATTATGATCCGAGTCACTTAAAATATATTTCTCATTTCTCACCTGAAAATTGTCTACACATGACTCCCAGTGAGATGAAATAAAATACACACATATCACTCGTTATGCCATATAACCATAATTAATAAAATATGCACATATCACTCGCTATGATGTATAACCCTAATTAATAAAATACACACATATCACTTGCTATGTCGTATAACCATAATTATCAATTATTTACTATTCACACTTAGTAAATATCATAATTCAATATTAATCAGTACCTATCTATTGATTAATATTTAATATTCACAATTATTATCTAATTGCATTAAATTACTTTACTCGTGTAATTAAATTAAAACATATCTTTTTCCTAATTACTTGCTCAAGTTAAATAAATAAAAATACACAGAAATACAGGGTATTAGAGATGTCACCAACGAACTCGACATGGAACAAATCTTAATGGTCATCATTGGGCTAACCATCAAAATCACCTGACTGTCATCAAGTCTCCACATACCCGATGATCATACTCAATCTAGTCCTATGGCTTATATGTTAACACCCAAGGCATACCGGCACATCTACCAGGATAACACACTCTAGTGATTTACACTTGTCCAAGAGAAAAATGGCATATAACTAATACTCAGTCCATCATAGCAAGTTATTTCAATTCTTAGGACTATAAATTCTTAGTATCCTTGAATTCTCGGGTCCTGACCATATAAATTCACTTAAACTTGATAATAACCTCGTATCGCTCGTTACTCACTCCGAGGAGCGACATACCAAAAACTAAGTTAAAAATCGTGCGTTCAACTAATATCTTCTAAAAAAATCCTTTTCTGATCCTAAGATCACTCTAGGCTTCCAATTATGTAACACTCACCCGAGTATTACACCAATCCACTCACTGTGGCAAACTATGTTTCCATGAGTTCTAGCACTTTACAATATATTGAACATATAAACCCGATTTTTACAATTAGGGCCTCTAATCATCATGCCTACCAATCCACGAGATTTTTTATTTTAAGGAAAGAGAATATTACGAGGAAACCATGTGACTGAACATGCAGCCACACGTACACAAAACTTTCGGAAAATAAAAGGGTACTTCAAACAAGGGCGCACTCAGTTACGAAGCTGCACTGACTATGCCATATCCAACAGCACTCTCACTGATCCAAATTGCAACGTAACTAAATAAATAACATGATACAATTCTAGGCTACCGCCATAGATGGAACACAGTGCTCGATTACCAAAACTGAAGGAACATAGTCCTCTAATATCGAGACTAAAAGAACACAATGAATTAGAATGGACAAATAATCGTTTTAAAGGAATACCATCCCCATGCAACAAACTATGGTTCATGATGTGTGAACCTATGCCATAGGATTTGAAGTCTGCGACTCCTCCCAAACGTCCTCATTGAGTCTTAGCCTAACCATAGACCCTGGCTTGTGTCACTAGTTAAAACAAATCGGCACACAAACCATTCATCATTGTGAAAAGAACGTAAAATATAAACCATTGTCCTTTGGGAACTCAAACAGTGAAATTGCCTCCTTAGGAATATGACTTCCTCATTTATCCTTGACAAACACGAACTACTTAGGTTGAAGAATGTCATACACTTTTATCAATGCCGACCTTGTCCTTACTTCAAGTCAACATGACATTGTGACCAATTTAACATTCCTTAGACACTATTCATCTTATTATACTATGATCGTATTCTAACGTCTCCTTAGGCAATGCCTAACTAGGAGAAACACTTACCTTACTATAACCTCCAATGACATAAGTTTGTCACTGCGCCTATGTCCAAATTCTACCCAAAATGAATTTACATGATGGCTACATTGTTTCTCATTAACACTATAAGGATAGCAAGTACTACATAGCTATGCACCTCTTAATCCATACCGGTTTGTCCAGACATGCCAAGAACTAGTCCTTTCCCCGTTGTTTTTTCTCTTATACTGATGGCATATGTCGATACCCTCATCATACCTCAATATCCCATTGGGATTGCTACTCGTAAGACCTCAATCATGGAATCATTAATCTAAGTCTCTGACGTATTTCCTAGTACTCATCAAAATTAAGTATAACACTTCTTACACTAATCATCTTATGACAAACAAGCATTATGTCCAATTTTGACACTAATCTCCAATTACTAGTAGAAGGTTACTTCACCTATTCGTACCAAATTTGATGACATCACTAAGGATTACGTGATTCAACTGCTTTGAACTTAACTAATAACCTTAGATCACCACATGATCCTCAATACAACCATCCTTCTAACACTTGCACTCTATGACACCGAACTTAACTTATTCCCTAAGGAAACAAAAGCATAACTAACATAATTATCACCGAAGACCTAACAAGATTTCATCACATATAATCCTCTCATAGTAGGTACACTCTATCAATTTTCCCAATATCCATCCCACTACTATTAGATACAAATAAGGATACGAACCTACTAGTCTCCACACAATGCGAACTAAAATCATTGAACACCTCAAGGCATCACAATAAGTAGATTTCTATTCCCAAATATGCCACATGCAATCGATTTCAAGGGTCACATGGGGAGATAATTTCGTTGTTAAATATGTAAAACCCCTTTCCATGGGATCCCACTCAGAATAGCTATTAGACAAGGATCGAAAAAGGTTATTTACCACCGAACACTGACGAGGTTTTCTTAAAGTCAGTTGCTCAAACCAAAATCGCTTCACCTTTAGTCATCACCCAGTAAATTGGAAACGACCTAGGATATTTTGATGAAAATCTTATTTCCATTTCGTTTGAGACCTTGGCATTGATCTAGCCTATAATCCTCTCCCTAGGACCTAATGAAAAGTAAAAAAACATTCTTTCATGCAACTGATGCTATATACCATGTATTAAACCACACGCTGGTGCTACAAAGGCCTGTGGAAGGATATAAGACATCGTACATAATCTAATAAGTCTGTAAGTACACATTATCGACATCACAAGGGATCAAATTCCTCTAATTCCGCATCATATCCTAGACCACTACATTATAAAAGGATACCGAAGGTTTACTCCTACGTCACTCCAAATCATCATTTTTATACATGTAAGATACTTACAACTAATGACACGTAACTCACATCATAGCTTACGATATACAAATATTAATCGCAATTACTAAGGCATTCATATATAATGGTAGCATAATATCAACCAAGTTTCGAGTACACATCCTTAGGTGATGACCAACACGAATTTACATGCCTACCAAATTATCGAATGCTTACAACATGACACAACCCCAAGAATCAAGTTCGCATAATCACATCATCATTATTAACCACTCGTAAGTACCTAACCAATGAACCTAGTGCTTCCTTATCAAAAAACTAATATTTATTAAATGTGCCACTTTAATAACCTAACTACATAGTTGGATTTAAGAAAATAACATCTCTAATTTAATGGAAGCTATTTACCTTTATTAATATTTTAATAGACCTCTCACATCTTCAAGGGCTAGCCCAAAGCACCTCACACTAGAGAACACAGTGTTGTAGCTAATGGCCTACATGGACACTCATGTGCTACTAGCACGTCTAAATTAGAAGCGTCGAATACTATTAATGGAAACTAACTTGGACACGTACAACTTGACAATGAATTTTCAGTGGTGCTAATCTTCTTAACTCCATTATCGAGAACACAAACCAAAATCATCACCTGTCTATCTTGACCATCCCAACACCACTGACGTAAAAGATCCACTACCGACCTCACAACATCATTCCCTAAAGGAACCTTGAACCCAATTCTCTGATACCATTTATAATGCCTCGACCCGAATTTATTAGTTACCCGTGGGTGAACCCGACTCGATCCGAACGTCAGGTGTGAAGTGAAATGAAACAACCTAAATAATGCTACTAGTCTATTTTTATTTAAATTAACATTTCACTTATTTAGCATGAGATTCAAATTATATTAAGCTACCCGTGGGACTCGTGGGAAGCGTCCCAATAATCTAAGCTTACAAAGTTACTAACATAAAATAAAAAGAATAATTACTTGTATAATGCTCTGAAAGTATGGATTCGCATATATGCAATCATAACAAATGAAATGTAATGATCCAAATGTCCATTTATAAATACAACAATGCAAGATATAATCGAGCAGTAGAAAAGAGACTTTCTAACGTACCACCAACACGCGCACACACACACACACACATACACACACACACACACACACATATATATATATATAAAGAGAGAGAGAGAGAGAGAGAGAGAGGCAGGCTCTCATGCACACCAAGTTTACACATAATTTTTTTACCCTTTTTTAAAATAATAAAAAAAAAGTTTGAGTTCAATTTTTTTTATGGAATTGTTACATTTCAATGGACCCATATAAAAAAACAGCTCAAAATAACTTTTTCTTCTATATTTAAAAAATATGTCAAACTTTCAAAGCTTTTAGAGTGCTTTAAAAGGTACGAAAGTTTGATCGATTTTTAAAAATAACAAAAAACGTTATTTTAAGATGATTTTTTATATGGGCCCCTTGAAATGTTTAAATTCTATATAAAAAAATTCAACTCAAAATTATTTCTTTTACTATTGAAAAAAATCAGTGTGCAAACTTAGTGTGCAAACTTGGTGTCCATGAGAGCCTGACTCTCTCTCTCTCTCTCTCTCTCTCTCTCTCTCTCTCTCTCTATATATATATATATATATATATATATATATATATATATATATATATATATATATATATATATATATATATATATATATTACTTGAGTTGATTAAATCACACTAATCTTATAAAAGATCCACTTTAGCCCCCTTTTGTTTGATTTAACATTGATTTACTGATTTAACGCACCCAATTAAATACTTAGATAAAATAACATTTGCTTAAGAAAAACATTCCATTTACTGAAATTGGCCATATAATCATACCAAATCCACTTTAGTATTTTCCTTGAAAATCACCTTTCAACATATGCACACTCGGTGTAAGAAAATACTTGGTTTACTTTTTTAACTGTTCACAGTACACACTTGTGTTAATCCATCTTAGGTTACTTAACTACCCATTAGTTGCCTCATTTTACTATTCTTTTCACTTCACATGGACATTAGTCAATTTCTCATAATTTTTGTTCACTTTATCTTTTCAACCGGACCGTTTACCAATTTCATTTCATATTAGGTTGTCTTTTCTTATACTCTCAGTACAACTAATTTTCTTATCATGTTCCACTTTTCTCATTACCTTTTTCTATACTTTTATCACACAATCGCGTATTTTAATGGGCTCAAAACCACTGGCTACGCTACTATATAATCTAGCTAGTGATTTCATTATTTCATCCTCGGGCTCCGGGTCCTTCTAAATTTGTTTGGTTCTTTCGAGTTTCCTTTATCATGTGATTTTAAATTTTTTTGTGTCCACATCACCCACTTCTACCGACCAAAGCCAAAATCTAGTGACTACTTTCCCATATTTGTGTTACACTTTGAAAAATCACCATTTCTTGCCCTTTTTACTTTAACATTGATTTAATTATGAAAATCATATCCATTTATGACTATTTAATGTAACCCATTATTCAATATTTTAATTTCTTGAAAATGTTCCACTTCATAAAAAAATATCATTTTACCCATTTGTTTCCAAACTTGTATTTTTCTTCATTTTAACAAGCGTTATGTTTTCAAAAACATTGTTAAGTTATACATACCAACTTTTTGAATGTTTTTACTCATTAACACTCATTGTACACCTTGGAGTTACACACCTTTCATGTTAGAAAAAGTCCTAATTTCATTTCTTTCTTTATCAAAAGAAATAATTTGGCAATTTGTAGACTACTTTACAAGAAATGCCATTTTTCTTTATTAACAAATGTAGTCTTGAAACCATACACTTATCACATTTGTTTGCATTAATTAACACACTAAAAGGGATAAAAATTTCTACCTTTCTTATTTCAAGATAAACCCATTTTAATCATTCTTAAACATATTCATATGCTCATCATTAACTTACTACAAGTTTGTACATATGAGGAGGTGGATTTAAAGCCTAGAGATCCGTAAAAGTGAGTTTTACACATGATGGCCACATTAAGTTTCATAGCATTTGAAAATATAAGATTTTGATGACTAAAAATACATTTGTTCTTCAAAAAATATGCTTAATCTCGAATTTTTACAAATCTTCATTTCGCCCACAAATCTTCAAAATTTATTCTAGAAATAGCTTGTCATTGAAATTATTTCTTTGTAAAAATTTTATTTCCAAAATATTCAAATATAAGATTTTCTTTTAAGTTAACATCATTTCCCAAGCCTTTTGAACCCATTTCTTAAATATTCAAATCTATTAAGAAATCACGAGTAAAAATTACCTAGATATGCATAGATTCTACTCTTATAAACTCTACATGTAACTCATATATTACAAAATAGAGTAATCTTAAACTTAACAAGAGTAAATATTTTTCCACCTCATTACAGCTCCAAAAATGGATGGATGAGTATAAAAGAAGATGGAAACCTCCCATCTCCTAAGGGGGCCTTAAAGAGGTTGCCTAGCTCTATTAATATTCTCTCCTTGAATGCTCCAAAAATCCATTTCAATCTCCATGAACTTATCTAAAAAATCCTCCAGCAACTCCTTCATAAATTTACTTCTTGCCTAACACGTGGTGAAAGTTGATTTTCTAGGCTTAAATATAGTGAAAAATGGTTAAATGTTGGAGGTTTAGGGTGAAGGAGTGGTGGTGGATGGTAGTTGCTGGTGGAGGAGCTCTTAAGAGATAGATAGAGGGAGAGAAAAAATCTGATCAAAATGGGGTGAAAATGACTTAACCCTCCTCTAAATACCCCAAAACCCTTAAGCAAAAAATCCCTAAAATTCCCTAAACCTCAAACCTTGAATTGATCTGTTGTGATGGGAGCTTGAAACCTCATTTAGTCCAATGCTTAAAAATTTGACAACATATTCAGATCCTACAAAAAACTTATTTTTGCATTCTCGTTCGAACGAGATTTGGTCAATATTGTTTGAAGGGACTTCGAACGAGGTTCTAACGAGAGTGGACATTCTACATAGGTATATGCCATGGGCAGGTCATTTGAAGCATCGTTCCAACGAGATAGGGATCTCGTTCGAATGATCCTAACTTTTCTCCAAATTAAATATAAGTCCATTCTAATCCAATTAATTACACAAAGGCCCGTATGTTATCCAAGTTTGACCCATAATTCATCTTACACAGTCTAAAGCCCAATTAGGTCACCTAAAGTCACCAATTCATATGAGAACGGTCAAAACAGCAAGGGCGGGTGTTACATTATTTGGGTGTGCACTCTGATTTCTATGAATGTTGGAACACATGTCCATAGTCTCCCTTTAGTGATAGGTGAGGCTTATATATTTGTTGATACAATATGCGATGGTTGTGAAGATGAGTCTGTGTACTTTATCCACGGGGAAAGGCCTCTATAAAGAAACTTTTTTTTATTAACTGACCAGTTCATTAGTTGAACAAGTCTAGCCATTGAACGATGTTTTCTTTTTGAATAAATTTGTAATATATTAATTATTTGGGACATAGTTTGGTTTTATTCCTCGAATGGATTTTCTTTGAATTTGTGTGGGTTGAATGAATTTTCTTGAATTATAAACGAAGAGCCTTTGCATCAAACATGACCTTTATTTCGACCTATTTATATAGCTGACTTTAATTTTAAAGACTACTCAATCCTTTTTCCATAACACAAAGAGTGGGTGAAAGAGAGTCATAGACTATCTAATAGTCATGTAAAGGGCATTCAGAAATTTATTAAATATGCAAATAGAAATCGTCATACTCGTGCAAGCAAAATCTATTAACGCAAAATAAAAAAATATCAATTTATTCAATGAGGTCTTGTGTATCTAGCGAAAATGATAACGGTGTTAACCTATTATGGGATATCCAACATATCCTAAAACTAGATTACTTATACTTTAAATAAAACATTTTCTATTATGACTAGATGAAGGTGGAGGACACTACGCATGGTTGAAAAGTTGATACTCCTTCAAAACTTGTACTAGTAGATTTATGTAAGAGGAAGAGTAAAGATTGGTTTATCGATGATCATTTTATTTATTCCTTCCAAGACATCAAGAAGGTATTCTACTCTAAGTGCATAAATGACAATAATTTGTTGCTATGCATGTACTCAAGGGTTTGACTACTTAAGTAGAGGCATTAATGGTCCTACAGAATTCCAATCTACTCTTGATGACAATTTTAATGTCACTATTCTTTTAGTTTATATATATGAAGATTAAGTTTCAAAATATTATAATATTGTCATTTAGTTAACTCTTATATGACAATATGATTTATATCGTATGTACTAGAACAACTCTCTTAATTAATTACGATTATGAATCTTCAACTCATATATTTAGTTCTCTCACACTTACTTCCCATCATTCTTAAGTTTTGAATGCGACACTGATAACAAACTTCCAATCCAAGGTAATCACATAAATGGTCAAATATTCTGTTAATATTCTATATATGTGCAGTTTCCTCAACTGGTTGTTTGTGTTATGTGATGTTCACCGAGACGCAAGGCATCAAAGACTCTTACTAGTAATACTAATTCTATTTTCTTATATTCTCTAATCACTAATCCTACTTTGTTTCGTGTAATTATTTCGTTTTTAGCGTGTGTCACTAATCCCACTCTTTTATTGTCATATATACATTTACATATATTTTCATAAATAACCCCCCCCCCCCCAAAAAAAAAAAAAACAAAAAAATAAAACAAAGGGGGGCCTATAAAACAATTTCCAATTTACAAAACACAATTTTGTTCACTTTCAACATATTTCACATATGTTGTCATAAATCAAAAGAGACCCCTTAGATTCAGATTATGGGTTAGACCCTAACCTTATTTATCTTATAAACTACGTGTATTTTGACCTTGTTCATCTTACGAACTACGCAGGCGTCCTGAAGTTATTTTGGGATCCAAGTCCTTTGTTACTTATAATTCAAAATATTATGAAGTCTTGTTTGCAAGCCTAGTTGAAGAAGGAGCATTTTAAATTTTTGTTTCATGGAAGGTAACAATCACTACATTGGATTTTGATTTTGATATTGTGATGTTATTATCATATTCATGCGAGCGTGCAGTTTATTATTATATGTGTTGAACAATTTGATGGCTTTTGTTAGTTAATTTGTGTTGTAATATTAGTTTTAGATTTTCTGGATGTCGTGGTGGCTAAATATTTATTTTTGAAAATGTAAATAGGTTTGAAAAATGTATAGGTTTTTTTGGGAAGCATAAATATTGTGACAAAATTATAAATAATAATATTTGGTTACAGCTAAGTACCGTGAGCAATTATATTTTTTTTTTATAATCTCGTGTTAGTTTGGTCAGGGTCCGAAATCACGACCCCTAGTGTGTCAATTAAAAGCTGTAAAACATTTAGTCAATGTCCAAAATCGTGACTATTTTTTTTACAATTCGAATTGTCACAATAGGGATAATGGTTTTTTACCGTGACCACCACTAACACAACTTTGAATGGTCGTACAGTGGGTCAAATTTTTGGACCGTGGCCTTCCATGCAACATTGATGTCACCTACTAGACCATGAGCCCCATTTGGGGACACAATTTTGGACCGTGACCCACGATTTTATGACCCTTAATATGGTCATGGTCTAAAATTGTGACCCATAAGACTTGATTATGGGCCCAAATCGTGACCATCTACTTGTTTGGGTGTAGTGTCATTCTACTTCAATATCCTATTGACTATTTTAACATGCCATATTGGTAGTTCTTAACATTTATTTATTTATTTATTTATTTATTTATTTATTTATTTATTTTTAATTACTTTGAAACTTTAGGCATCCGAACGAATCAGGCCCAATATTTCCGGAGTGAATATATTTGGTGAAGGGGAAAATTTGATATTGGTACAAGTCCTTAGAAGGTCCATGGTTAAATAGATGGGATAAAAGAAAACTCAACAGTCTATTTATGGATTATATTGGCAGCAGAAACATGCTTTAGTAAAATTGTCATAACTCCCTCCTTATAATTCCAAACGACGTGATTTAAATCTCATTGGAATGTTAACTGCTAGTCCTTTTAGTTGGTATACGGTTCACCTTCTAATTCAATATACATAGATAATGGAATGCATTTGAAGTGACGTCAAAATTTATGGTAGATTATTTTTGAGTTTCAAAGGTCTAGTATTTTAGTTTTCCAACTTCTAGTGATTTATTATTCTCTTTGATATCTCTTAATTATGCTTTATTGGAGGGTTATTCCAATCACCATATAAGGATTATGGATGTATGAACAAAAGGCATAACTTGACTTGAGATTATAAAATTAGCTTTTGTCTAATAAATAAATTAACGGATTCCAATTGGGAAAGAGTGTTGTTATTTCTCTTTGGTGGATTTCTTAGAGTTTGGGTGTGTTATGTGAGTTTTCACTTGCGATATCTCCTTATCTTCCATTATCCGGTGTCAATTTAGTATCAGAGCATGGTTGGAATATGTTGTGTTCTGCCTTTGAATCTACGAGATGTGTAAGAGGTTGGTGAATAGTATATTTCTCATTGGTGCTTATCAGAAAATGTGGAAAATCTATTTGGATTCTTGCTCAAGTCGAAGTGATGAATGTTATTGTCACTTGGTTTGAGAATTCCCTTGATAACGACATTGAGTCTCAATGAAGGTTCAATGTGGTCTTAAGCAATATTTGATCCCCATTATTAAAAGCTTACATGGTTGCCCATGTACAAGGTATTGATCTATGTTTAATGATGATAAAGAAGAAAAGTTAAATCATTTCAATTCATCACTTGATCAAACCTTAAACGAAGGACAAAATATTGATATCATTGGAAGTGATCATTTATTGTTCCAATTTATCACGTGGTATGTGAAAATTTGTTTTTATTCTCCATAGTGAATGAGTTTTATCTCACCCCATATTTTCAAAATAATTTTCCCTATAATTTGTCGTTGTGAGAACTGAACCAAAGTTAAGGTTGTTAAATCTTGATTTGAAAAGTTTAATGAGATTACAAGTATGTTTAAGCTGAGTACGTTTTTTCTACGAGCTAAGTTTGAATGATCTTTTACATGCATGAATATGAGACAAACTTGAGTGCCTTGATTACTGTGATTTTTGTGGAGCTATAGGACATTCAATTTCCTGCAGTAACAAATTAAAACGTCCCTTGGATAAGACCTAGCAAGTTCAAGTTAGTGGTCAGTATAAGAAGAATTCGCAGAATCATGCTCCTAATAGAGAAAGATTTTGGCCAAAAACGGGTTTAAATATCTGCAAAGGGATGCTATCAACTCAAAGAAACCACCCGTATTAGGAGAAACAGAACCGAAAAAAGCGGCTAAGGATGTTGTAAATGAGGTTGACGATAATCAAGAAGCACAGGATTTTGAAATGCCATCTCAGGCACAACATGTGGCCCCATTTGATCGTGAAGGAGTTTTGACTATTCAACACGTTTCAAATAACAAGGTTGGTTACAAATCAGGTAAAGCTAGAATTAAGGATAATGAACTGTTGAAACTTCTTTCGGTTCCTCATATTGTGGAGAATATTTCTTCATTAAATTTGGAGCAAACGGTATCTCAGGAACTGCCCAAACAAATAGTTGTTTTATTCGAAAATATTAGAGAATTGCAGTCAGCTATTTCTATTAAATCATTATCAACCAAATCGAAAAATAGGAATGGTCAAAGTGTCGGTACTATTAATAAGGTAGTTTCAAATCAGCTGGTGACTATTTGAGAAGAAATGCAAACCCCTTTATTTTTACAAAACGTGATAAATTTTCTGGAGACTTTTCCGTTAATGACTCGGGGGATGTTTCGGATAATGAAGATTCTTATGGTGATATGCCTCCTCTAGAAGCCATTCCAAACTTGCCACATAAAAAGAATGAATCATTACATAAATTGGGAGGTTTATATGATAATGAGGAGCCAAATGTTGTTCATCCGTCTGAAATTGCCATAAAAAATAAAGCTACATTCATCAATTAATCCATCGGGACTCCATCGTATTAAGATAAACTTGTATTGCACAATGATTTATTGGAGAATTCATCTTCTGATGAAGAATTTAAAAGTGGTGAAGATATGACTCCTTTAGAAAATAGAAGTGAAGAGTTATCCCAAGTTAACCCTAATAGTGTAAAAATTCACGATGACTGCGGCATTAATTTAATCGTGGATCTCCCCAAATTTGATTCAGTATCTGCGGTGGATTCCGATCTTATCTCGAATGATGTAAAATCTACTGCGGAAAATGACAATTGGAACGTCGTCCATAAGAGAACGCGTTCAAGAAATCGTAGGACATAAATATTTTTTAAATTGGCTTTAGTTTGTCATTTCTTTTTTGCAAGATCCTTTCTCTAGCACTTGTAAGTGCCATTGGATAGGCTATTTCTCCATCTATTAATAAAATATTTTTCTTGCTAAAAAAAAAACTATTAATAGAGCCGAATTCGAGTTGAGCTCAACAAGATCACGAGCATAAAAGAGTGTTAAAGTTGATTTTGTTTATTTTACAAGTCTCTCAAATGAGCTTTCATCTGAACGAATACGAGTCGAACTCGAGTAACTCGATTTGTTTTAAAACCATATCACTATTGAAACTTGTGAATTCTAGCCACTTTAGGCGGCAATCGTTATGCAGTCTGAATGTTATCTTTACAATAAGAAAAATGATAACATGTGCCCTCAACACCCATGTTTTGAGCCTCATAATAGTATGTATGAGAGCTCTACATGAGTATTTGTGTCACATCAATTGTATGTTAGAATCATATCCTTACTATTTTTAGGTTCTCATTGTGTGTGCCGTGGGGGCACACGTAATCAAGTCCCTTAAAATAATAACTGAAAGCATGGATAAAAAACTATACTAAAAATGAGGTAAAACCCTCGAGGCAGCACACCAGAGGTCATTTTTGTCGATTTGAATTGAATCAAAGACTTGATCGAAATAGCTAAAATTTTAAATCGCAAAATAGATTTATTTCTCGCTTTTTCTCATTTTATTCCATAGCCGGGAGTTCATATATAGGTACTACTAAAATGTTTTTTTGACATTACATCGTAATGAACATAATGAAAAGCCCATAACAAAATTAACTTCTACTCATATGATCACTCATTATAAATTGAGAAGGCTAGGGAGACCCAATTTTTGGACTCGATTTTGAAATTTAGTAATATGTCATCACCATATTGGGTGACGTGTGGATCACATGGGTTTTACTAAAAGCAGCACCTAATGTGGTGATGACACATCACTGGATCTCAAAATTAGTTCCACAAAATATATCTCCCAAACACTTTTCTTATAAATTATGTATCTTGTGCGTGTTTTGTAATGAAGTATATGTTTATAAATATCTTACAAGGACAGTCCCCAGAAAGTGCAAGGTGGGAGAGAAAACATGATCTCACAAACCTGTTTGTTATAACTTATAACTTAGGTCTTAGTTTTTATATTTTATATTATTTATTCTTTTATGTATAAAGGGGTGTTTTATGATTCCCACACATGGCCTCGCATTTTAACTTTCAAGGCCAATGATCATTTGTTCCACATAAAATAAAAATTGTATTGTATATTATGTATGAGCATTTTTTTATGTCAATTTAATATTAATACACAATTCCAAAAGTTTTAAAATGCCTATTAATATCATAAATGGGAAACATAATATAAATTTAATGAAATTATTGCTATTACAAAATAAAATAAAATAAATTAAAACTGCTGATCCACTTCTTTACCTTTTTACACTAAAACATCACTTGTGAATTAATATCATACAACACAAAAATGTTAATAGCCGTAGTCAATTAAAAGTTATAAGCTATCTATTGTTTTTGTGGGGGTGCTAATCTAATATCCAATATCTAAAATGATGTGTCCTATTAGTTTTGTGACATGTGACATTACAGTTATTGCTTTAATATTCAACTCCCGTTCTCCAAATTATGCTCCAAACTGGACGGTCCAAACGTCTCTTAATCTTCCCTCAACCTCTAGATTTCCTCAATTCATTTTCTTTACTTTTACTCTTCAGCTTCTCTATATATTTCAGTCCTTTCTGTGTATCATTAAATATATGCCATTTCCTCTGATTCATTTTTCACTATTACGAGTATTCGTTAAAGTGAAAAAGGAAAATGTTTCAATAGTTCACTTCTTTAGTAATCGTAAGAGACTTTCATATTTTCCATTTTTTTTTTAGAAATATCATGTGAGCTTTAATTCTTATCTTTAAATTGTTTTTCTTATACAGATAACTATATTAATGTCTTCAATCATATCTGATTCTATGTATCATTGGTATAGGGAAGGCATGAAATCAGTAAGCCGGAAAAAATTAACAACACTACTACACAACACATAGCCATCAAGAAGCGTTCAAAGATAAATCGGTAAGAAGAAATTTTCTTTATTGGGATACTCATTTAGTGAGGCAGGTCTTAGGTTCACCCAAGAAAGAAAAGAGGGCCACGTGGAGTTTATAGCGGGAATTGAATGACTGGATTATACCGTGACGAGAATTAAAAAGGGAGTTAATGATAAAAAAAACTTGGATAATTTTTAGGCGCCGTTTGATTCGCTATTCAGAAAACTTGATTTAACGATATTTTTAAATATAATTTTAAAATTTAATTTTTTGTGTTTATAATTATTGATGTGCATTTAGCAACTAATTTTTAAATAAATTTTTTTAAAAATTTGATAAAATTGACAATCATGTATATATGTATATAGTTAAACATACGTAAAACTTTCATACATACATACATACATCATAAATTATATACATGTATAGTTAAACTCTCGAACATACTTCATTAAATATATATAAAAATACATTATATTTAATTAAGTATGTTCGAGAGTTTAACTATACATGTATATAATTTATGATGTATGTATGTATGAAAGTTTTATGTATATATATATATATATATATATATATATATATATATACATGAATTGATCATATTTTTTTTAATACATATGTACTATATGTGTGTTTTATATTATTCCATACATTAATAATACATGTATAAAACTATATATAAGTATCATGCATCTATTGATAATATTATTTAACTTTATATTATTCCATACGTAATTTTGTGTATATGTACATATATATTTTTTATTTATAAGAATTACACACATATTAATGTATTATGTATGCATATTATATATTAAGGTATAACTGCATTAAAATATTAAGAATGAATAATTTTGATTTGAAAAATAAAAAACATAAGTTATAAATTACCATAAACCTGTTTTCTGAAAAACTTGATTATAACACATAAATATTATAATTTTTTGTTTAAAAACTGGTTGCTAAACACAAATTCTTATCAGAATTGTATTGAAACACAGAAAATAAAATTATAGTTATAAACCAAGAAGGTCCTTAGTGTCACAATGAAAATATACGAAAAGAGGGCCGCATGGAGATTAGGGTGGGAATTTAACCCGTGTATTATACCGTGATGGGGGTTGAAAAGGGAGGTTGATGATAAGAACACTATCAGAATTTTTAGTGTTCCAATGAAGATATATGAAGTTTCTTTGAATCATTAATATTTTACAATCTCTTTTATTAGTTGTTGATTTCAAGTTTCTAGTAATATTGCATCATATTCTATAATATTTAGAATTGAAAACTCCGTATTTTTATAATTTTTTTGGGCATTAAAGATCATTATAATAATTTCAAATTTATCACATTTAAACTTCAATGAAGCACTAAATATTGGTAGAAAATGGTGTACTAAATGATACATGTTAAAATTTTGGTAGAAGCAAATGATGTATAAAACAAATTAGTGAGTAAAGGAGGATGATAGCACCTCCTTTTAAAAAAAAGTAAAGAGGATTAGAAAGCTCTTTATTGATCAGACGTATAAGTAAAGAGGATAAATGTAAGACAGATATAAGTATGATAAATTCAAATTGCACACTAATAATTTTGGAGTTATTCCAATATAAAGTCAGGTGTGAATATTTTTTAAATGGGTCAAACTATACTTTTATTTTGGAGTGTAAGTTAAAAAATAGGACTTTATCATCAAAGTTGTTATTGTGGGATAAATTGCAATATTTATTGATATTTTATTTTTTTAGTTGTTAATATTTTATTATATTATTGGTGTTTTATTTTAAACATAGTTTGGGTTTTAATTTAGAAGGTAGAAACATGTGCAAATGGGTGTGAAAGATCTGGGAGTGCTCAAAATCCCATATTGTCCCACATTGGAAGAATACTACAAAAAGTAGTGATATATCAACTAAAGGACAACTAAAATTCTTAGTTGACAAGTCAAATAAGAGGCTATGATCCTACGCATCAAAGGGCGATTGGGCGACTGAGTATGCATTGCGCGCTTTGACGCGCACTTCGCACGGGGAGCCTAAAGTTTTGACGAGGTAAAACAGATCAACGGTTGTGATTAAACGATCCGATCAGAGGGTTTAAAATCCGAAACGACTTGGTCTAAACCGTTAGATGAACTCGTAGCGTTTCGTGTAGGGGATGTCCATTCGCTTACGATGGGATGCCTAATCTGAACCGTTAGATCACAGCTGTTCCAAACAGGCACGATCCAACGGTTGCTGAGTCACTCCATGAAGAGCTGTGACTATTGAAGAACAGTCACATAAATGGCTATAAAAAGAGTTCCAGGTCTCTGTTTTGGACACCGAAAATTGCTAGTTTCTCCTCTCTCCGTCCTCTATACTTTGGCATTATCAAGTTACAAATTCAGAGTGTTCTCGGTTTGATCAAACAGTACATAGTTTGAATCAAACAACTATTCATACACTGCATTGTATCCTGAAGGCAGATTCTATAAAACCCATAGTGTACTCGCGGTTCTGATTCTGTCTCAACTGGATTGGAAGAAATTTTGCCTAAAAGAAAGCGTTCCAAGAACGTGCCTTGCAGAAATTAATTAATATATTTTGTTCTTTCCATAACAAAACTCCAACAGTTATACCTACAAAAAATGTGGTGAAGTGATAAGTAATTTTTATTATTCATTTGATCGAATTTTTAATACAATAAATGATTTTTATCTTATGTAAATTACAAACTCATAATATGATGATTATTTTTGTTGGATATGTTGTAACTACTTTAAACTATTTGTAGTTCGTATAGTATGCTGTAACTTATTAGAAAATATCGTATATGTTAGATTAATATATGCATATTTATTATACAATTATTTGTATAAATATGTAGACTATACATCTCTCCTTTTTAAACTGTAGATCTCTCCTTTTATATTTATCTATTATGACATGCCGAGAGGTCGAATGTGGAGAGTTAAATTTAAAGTTTTTGTGAATTTTGAAATGTTTAAGGGAGGTATGTTAAATATAGTGAGTGATAATATTTGGTGGGATCTTTGAGATGTGTGGAAAGGAGAAGAATGAGGTGATATGAGGTCAACCTTGAAAATCTTCTAAGTTTTAGTTTTTCATATTAAAAATTTGTGTCATTATTAGTTTTGTACTCGATGTTCTTAATTCTCTTAGACAAATGTGTTAATTATTTAGAGGTTGAGAGAAGATTAAGAGGTTAAGAGAATAAGGGGTGATAAGAAAATTAATTATTGATAGGTTAAATGCCACGTGGTACAATATGGTGATAGTGAATTTAAGTTTTGTGTGAAAGATAAAAAAAGAAGTAATTGACTTATTGCACTTATATGTATATGGGCGTGTTTGTCGAAATATTTCCTGTTTATTATAATGAATTTTGAATCTTTCAATAACGTGTTCAATAGAGGTAGTGTTTTCTCATTGTTTTTTAAATTAAATGATATTCCAAATATTTTTAAAACAATTATATATTAGTTATTTTTTTAAAGTGACCGTGCGGATTAGAACCTAGTTAAACGTAATCTCTATTTTTGGTTAATTAAATAGTCGTCAGTTCCTTCTTAGTGCACTGAATGTGGGCATACTTTTTGGTAGGTCTAATCCCTCTGCATTGAATATATATGATTTGGGTTCTGTCAAACATTTGTCAAACATTTTTGTCACTGATCAATCGTGTTGAAAAACGGTTAAACTATCTGAATAATAAACAGTATATATCTATGGATGTCAAGCTGGGCTGCCAGCTGAACTATTCTATAATATCTATAATAATAAAATATAATCCAAATATATATCACTATGTTGGAAGTATGTGAAGATTCCATGTCCTAATGCAGAAATGCCGGCATATACGATAAGATTTGGAGTTGAGGGAAAGACTATGTGTTTTGTTTCTTTATCAGCTTTTAGTGCTTTTTATTTTGGTTGCCCCGTGCTTAAAATGTTGAACCACCGTAGTTAATATTGACTGCTTTATAGAGAAAGTTTCTATGCTTTTCGACTGTTTTTCAAGACAAGCTCTAATTAGGGATAACCCCAGGCTTTAGTTCGGCTGGCCAAGTTATTTGGCAATGATTAAGTGATCATTAATTCGAGTCATGAGGCCACTGCTCAGGGAAAGGGCCTGTGCATCTGACGTGGTACAAAAAAATATCACAAATTGTTTTGTACTTCGTATGCTATATGTGAAGATAATGATGTTCTTGTTTTGTAAGTAAGTTATATGTAAAGGTAATCATATTCAAACATAAAGATGCCTTTGGAGAAAAAAAATGTGTGTTATTTCAAAGATATTACATTAAATTATTATCAAAGGGAATTTATATGCATTATGAGGATGATTTTAAGTTAATTAAGGTTGGGTGTGACAATTTGTTCCATCCATTTGTTTGTTAGTTATAGGAAAATAATTTCACTAACCAAGATGTGAACAAATGACCCTAAATGATCTTCAAAGTAGGTTATCTTGTGTGAAACCAATATCATCTAAGGGAGACTAGTATGAAACCTACAAGAACATTGTGGGATAGCACTAAACCATTAAATGGTGATAGTGAGCCTTGTAATGCTTTGTATGAAAATAAAAAACCTCCTACGACTAAATGATTTGAGATGGCTCCAAATGTGCTCGAAAGTTCCATTCAAACGAAGATGTTCATACTTGAAAAATGTTGATAAAGTTCAAACAATTCTCAAACTTGACCCCAATTATAAGTTTCATCAACATATCTGAAGGATTGTTTACGATTCTAATTTTGTGACAGAATAAACACCTTTATTCAAAATCTTTCAAATAAAGTGGAAATGGACTTCAATATGTTTTGTTTGTGAATGATGGATCTGGCCATTTTCTAAGTCGATGGCACTCTGACTATCGCAAAAGACCTCTGCCTTCTTTCAAATGATTCCTAAGTCCTTAATCAACCCACGAAGGAAAATGTCTTCCTTAATAGCCTCCATTACTTCGAGGACTCTCCTTTAGTGGTAGACAAATAAACTATATGGTCAAGAGTTACTTCGGCACATACTCGACGACATCCTAAAATCAACGAAGACTCCAATTCAAAAAATAATCCTACTACTCAATTACCTATAACGGTTGATCATGATAGATGATAAGTTTGAACTCTTAGGAATAGATATGAGTGGGTCTTAGTACTCTTATAAGTTGTCTTATGAATATAAACCTGCCCATATGAGAGGGGAATCTGTCATTGTAACTTCAAGAAGCATTATAACTTTGTCGACATAAGTTTTTAAGCAATAAAAAAATAAATTTGAGTACCCCGTGGACGTAGGAATGTTGACGAACCACATACATCTTGTGTTGTGTGTGTGGTCTTATTACTTTCTATCATTATTATTCTCATTTACCTTGCACACATCGAATATCATCACATACAGGAAATTACCACCTATAATTGGCATCGTTTGTGGGAACGATCTGAGTTCTTCTACATTAGACAATTTTCTGAGATGTCTCATTAACCTAATCGAGATAATAAAAATCTTAATGACTAGGATGGTCATCACTAGCATAGTCATGGTGTTCATGATGACCATGACGGTCGCCATCCATATCTTCCATCCCTAAGGGTAACATATGAGATTGTTGACTATTACCAATCTCTAGATGTATGATATCATCCTCAAGAGGAGAGGAAAGTCAAGAACAATGAGCCCCGATCATCTAATAAGATCTAAAGGCTCATCGATAATTATGAGAGGCGCTTTAGAGATGAGAAAGCCACCACCAAGTATTAGCAGGAATATAATGTTGCACTCCAACGATACCTGGATAGGCTGGAGAGGGTGGACCAAAAAGATAAGAAAAAGCTAGTCCTAAGGATAGTAGATCTCACAATCGAGGGAGGAGTTCTCAACAAAGAAAGGAAGATTCTCCTCGCAGGACATACTAATTATGTGAATTATGTGTATGACATACCTACGTTGCTTTCTATCACGGGAGGTTTTAGAAAAGGGGACAGTCTCATCCTGATGAGCCCATTGGGGGATTTTTAGATTGGTTCCTGAGAACATAGAACCTAGGTATGGCTATCTGTGAAAATGGTAGTGTTGACGGTCATATGGGTGCATAGATACGTGCGTAACCAATAGTCTTGGAACTATGTTCTCCTCCAATTGTGTGTGAATTGTATTAAATGGTTCGAGAGTGATTCCGAACCGCTAGTCCTTTATTTAGCACATGATGTACCGGGACTTGATAGTAGAGTACGCATGCACCGTAGCTCAGCCCAGGGGTGCCGTATTGTGTATATATATATTGTAAGGGAAATAAATATGTATATATGTGACGTATTCTACTGTGTGACTTGTATATGAGAAATATAATATTATCCTAATTAATTTAAGTGGGTGGAAACTTAATTAACAAATAAGAACCCCACAATTGGCTAATCGATATTGAGAATTTCGGTAAATTATTATATGGGTAAATAGAGTGGGCGCAACGAGTTAGTTTATATAATAAGGGACTAGGATCGACTAGTTGGGGGGGGGGGGGGGGGTAGCATAACTAGGGTGGGTTAGAAATCTACGTTAAGAGTGCACAATAGTTAAGAGGTGAGAATCTCAAGTGAGAGTACGATGATTTAACATGTATACAATATTTGGTGTTTATGCATTTTAAATACTTACTAAACTTTTAAACTGTTTTAACAAGGGCTTTGACCTATTTCTTTTGTAAAAGTATTTTAGGTGCCCAGTCACAGGGAAGCCCGACCTAGGAGTTCATATCCTTGACATGCTGCATCTGCTATGGACGTTACAGGACCGTGCTATTAGACGCCTCCACATTTACCATTTCGTTCTCATGAGTTACTTATTCCAATCGGGCATGTTCCCCATCATTATTTAGATGTTTTTCAGAGATAGTGGATTTATATTTTTATTCCTTTTTAGTGATGGGATTTGTTTTCATATCGGATTATTGTATTTTAGATTTATGCTGGAAGTTCTTACTCCAGTCACATTTATTTTATTCTGTCTCTCTATTCCTTATGAGATTGATTATTGAATGGTTCATGTTTAAGTAATTATTTTTTTGGTTCTATGTTAATCGACGAGATAAAATTTGACACTGACTTTTTAAATACTAGGTGGTTAAAAAAAGTTTTCGACAGTGGTCCTAAGAATGAACCAACTGGATATTCTGTTCTAATTTAATAAATGAGTGATCACCCGATATTTAATTACACAGGGTGCCACAGATGGTATCAGAGTATTAGGTTCTAGTGTCCTTAGGATCTGTGCGGCTTTATTACATTTCAACGAGCGTTCTTTGATATAAAGCCTTATTATAGGATTGTTGTATTCCTATTCGCATGCACGTTTACGTTCTCCTGCTACTAAGTGTAATTGATATGAATCATATGCGAGTTTGGGTTCAACAGAAGCCATAAAGTATTCTGGGAACAATGTCCGCGATGGGAGTCACTATGATTATTATTTAGGTAGACGACGATAGGATAATGACTAGGGAACAATAGTTTCTCCAAGCATCGTCATAGAAAATGGTGGTACAAATTTAGACTCACCCAGCGTACTCGGTAAAGGGGAAGTCGGAAGAGCTCATTCTAAGGCCATCTGTATGGATTCGAGTGAAAATAAGAAGTGTGATGAGCTAACAAAAGGAGAGAAATCTAAACGCAGTTGCGTATGGTGAGGTAAAGTGGCACTCAAAATTTAAATTTTAGTTTAAAATTCGGGCTCGTAGGAGCAGTACTGCCATGGTGAGAGATAGTCACCATATATAAGGAAGTAGATAAGTAATTAATCGAGAAATTTTGGGAATGATGTAACCACAAATTATTTAATGTACTGTTCAGACAGAAGTGCGAAAGAAGTCTGGGAGCTTTTTATGACAGGGAAGAACACAGGTTGATTGTGATGAAGAATGTATTTATTTAAGTGAACTTCGTACATGGGAATATATGTAGTGAAGAGGAAGGTTACTACAGGTGATGATGGACCTAGTCCCACGAGTGGGAGTCGCTAGTTTTTATGGGAGATTAATCATGAATGACTTAAGCACATAAGGTCAATGACGTACTTTTACCATGTTTATATTAACGCTTCCATGAGAAAAGAGCCAAGAGGATTGGAGAGCATAATCACAAGGGCAAAACTAAAGGTAATTGGTGAAAGTAATGAACCACAGACGTATGCCCAGTAGGGGACCCATTTAAATGATGTAGATGAAAGGAAATTATTATCGAGTGACGGTGGAAATCAATTAGTGTCGCTAGGGACAACAGGGCGTTCCACCGGACCCGTAAATTTAAAGGATTAGCGAGGGTAGCAATTGAGGCCAAAATTACCAGGTTTGAGAAAAGGATAATTTTAATATGTCCAGTGGGGGCCAGAGATAGGGAACTGACCCAAGAGGTGTCCTTTGTGTGGAGAGTAGGTCCACATCCATTGACCTTGTCCGCAGAGAGTTAGGAGACATGAGGAAAATGCCCAGTAGGGGAAATAGTTGTAAAAGTCTTTGGATAAGTATGGACAAGAGTGTTATTTCCAGAAAGCATTTGGACCGCCAGTGCTATTGTCAATTAACAATGTGAATTTTAATCCTAAGGTAACTGGCATATGTTTTATATGACATGATCGAGTCGTAGTACTTCGTTAGCACTAGATTCGCGCGTAAGACTGGTTTAGTGGTTGTATTGTTAGTATTACTATTGTGTGCCTATATTTTTACTATTTAATATGGGGTTGTTGGTATCATTTGTAGGATAGTGAGTTTAATCTCTTAGAGAATACATTTTAATGGTTATCCCATTTCTAGAGATGATATTCGAGTATAATTTTATCCTGGTTATGTGTTGGTTAACGATGTGTTGAGCGATGGTGGGCTATAACAGTAAGGCTATCATGTTCGCTATTCTAGGGAAGGATATGTTGATTAGCGATGTGTCAACTGGAAGAAAATTGAGCTCGCATTTATATTATATCGTGGAGGTGACTTTAGAGATTATAGATTTCTCACTATATTTGATCCCAATGTATAGGGACTATACTGATATGATTCAGGATATTAAACTTACTGTCGAGCAGAGATTTTTAGCGCGTTATTGACATAGCGCAAGAAAACTAGTGATAGTGAGGGCCTCGCATTATATAACTCTTTTAGTGAGGTGGGAATGGACATTTAGAATTATTCATTTGGGGATAGAATTTTGGATGTTCTGATCACGTGCGTGTAGAACCTACAGATCTTGATTACCAATAAAGATAGGTACTAGTGTATCGGGGGGGTTGCTTATTTGGATTTTTCTTGCGAGACGTTCCATGCACGAATCCTACCAATGTCGAGAGTTGAGAGAGGTATTAGACACTAGGGCATGAGTTACCACTTTAGTTATTACACGTGTATGTGGGTGAAAACATGAAATGATAGTTATTCTATGATATAAGACCGGTTGGTCGAGTAGTGCAGTGTGGGGAGCACTAGGGAAATACTTTTTCCCCTCACTAGTTGATGGGTGGGGGCAGTCTTGGGGGAATTAAATCATTTTAGTAGGGTAATTGAGGTTATCTATATAGTATAGCCATATTGAGAGTGCAGGGTCAGATTTGAGATAAGTAGGTTATATGTGGAATGCTAGGGATGATTGTCCAGTTTTGAACGGGGTATAGGGTGTATGGGTGCTCTAGTTAATTTCACTTTCGATATCATCTATGATAAGTAGGCTTAGGAAGATGTTTTAAATGTATATGAGGGATAGTCAGAAAAATAAGTGAAAAAGTAGGAGAGACTGAAGTTCGTTCGAGGAGGGGAGAGAAGATGACTGTGTGTATATCACGAGAAAACTCCCACAATCGAAGTGAGTTGAAAGGTGAGTCAAAATACATCGAGAACAAGTGAATTCTTACCCCGTTAAATGCATAGAGTGGTACGCGCATAGATAGGTTGGTAAAATTCTAACAAGTGGTAAAAGTCATAAGAAGTACACAACTTCGGAGCAAACGCAATGGCCATAATTTTTGCATATATCAGAACAAGGGAAGTAAAATATTCCATGTGCTGTGAAATGTTGATTATGTTGATATCAGGTTAAGTGAAACATAGTGAGATTTTTTCCATGTTCTCCACTTGTAAAAGGAAGAGGTTCATCTGATCCTACTGACCCGATTGTGGTGATAAATTTATGATTCTAGGGATGGAATGGGCGAAGTAATAAAGTCCATTATTGGATTATCAAAATCACAAAGTGGGCAAGATTTTCTTTGGGGTGTGAAGTAAACTGTCCCGGAACAAAATGATTGTTATAAGTTAGGGTGTGTTATAGTACTGGGCAATGTGCCCATCATGTTATTAAAGAAAAAAATAAATTTGTATAAGGTGCTTCCCAATACTATTGTAAATCAGGATTTGACCCTTGAGTCCGACCTTAAATAGGGAGTATCTGGAGGCAATGATGGAGAAGTTGAGTCCTGAGCTAGGTGTGTGATCCGTAAAATGTGGCAAAATGTGAGAATGCATGTCTTGGACTTTTAGGAGTAATTAGGAATGATAACTACAATTGGTAGGGCTGCATGTGATTACCCATAGTAGGGTATTAACATCTAAGTAACTTTTGAGGCTTAATAAGGAGAATTTTTTTTCGCTTACCCTTTACATAGTTGCAAAAAGGGGAAATAACAAGTTTCTCGGATCCGAAGTTATTCATGATCCGTCGACAAGGATTGAGTCAATCCACATCCTTTTCGTATAGTTCACAAATGTAGTGTTTTTTTTAATGGGAACCAAAGTTTTAAGGCCTGACATGAGTAAGTAGGGATTGTTGAGGGTGTACCCCATGAGAAGACATGGCATGGTACATCAATAAGGGAAATTAATACCTATAGAAGTGAATTCCTTTCTAACATATGGATGATAGAGCCAATGGAGTTTAGGCTCATGTTTTGAGACATTTTTATCGAATTCACAAGAGTTTTGTGTGTTATTATAGATTGAGATGTTAAGCATGAAGGATATATTGGTGTGTAAGGGCTTCAATAAACTTGTTACTAAGCATGGGTTGTAGTGAACAAACCTTCAGTTTAAACGATACCATTAGTGCGTGTATGGTGAAAATAACAAAAGACTATTGTGAGTAAATTCTAAACAGGTTCGAACACAGTTGTGTGTAAGAATTTGAGGTGATATTATCGGACATTATAATGCCGACGAGTCTATTAGGGAGCGCGAAGGTTAGATGCGGAATAATTATTCAGAGTTATCTATACCAGTTATTTTTTTGAATTTCGGGATGAAATTCCGTTATTAGGGGAGAAGTTTGTTACACCCCGTAATTTTATTGATTTTTATATTGGGAATTAATTAAATTATATATGGAAATATAATCCGATAATATAAATATTAATTAGCGATTAAGGGTTAATATTTATTTATGTTGAATGTTGCTTAGTTAATGAGTAATAATAACGATAAGGAAATATTATAATTGTCTTGAGTGAACAATACGAGAGTTACAATAAATTTAGTGGGGACGCGCGTGTCAGCCATGTCCAGACATAATTTGGAAAATAAAAGATAATTTTACTTTCAATATTCCATATGGTCATTTTAAGTGCTCCAAAGTGTCCACAAGGGTCGATATAATCAGAAAATTATACTCGGGAGTTTAGTTTGGGTTTCGGGGTAGTTTTAGACCAACCCGATATCTCAGGAGGGTATTTTGGTCATTTTTACTTTTAGAGAAAAAGGACCTACGAAATTATGAGGTTTATATCATCATCTACAGTGAGGGAATTAGGTTTCCCAAACACAAAAATAGAGAGACGACATAGGAGGTAGAAGAAGAGGTGCCCAAGGTGTTCCAAGGCCAAGAACCAGAACTTTTGCACCACCGTCACCACCATCGCGTAGATCGGGAGAGGAATTTTGAAACGATACCATCATCTACAATGGGTCAGACCCACTATTAAAGGAAAGTATTTATCTTGCGTAACTTAGAAAATATATAATATCCATTTTAGAAGTATGTGATTTATTCATGAGTATCACATGTTTTGTCTCAATTTGGAGAATGTAAAACATGATCTTGGATAGGTATTGCATGTTTAGAAATCGAAATCAAATTTTAAGGAAGTAAGAAAATGAAATAAATCTGGATTTGGGGGTAGATGAACATGGATGAACATGAAACTAGAGTTTTATTGATAATCATTGATAAATCATTTCTAAGGTTAAATATTTGATGTTCTCATAATAATTTTATGTTGGAAATCACCGAGAAGTGTATATTAAATGGTTGGGCATCTGGGTTGTTGAATTAGTGAGGAACAATAAGAGTTCAGTTAAGAAATTTGGAGAAAAATATAACTGTGTATAGAAGAAGATGAGACCTTTAACATTTCGAATAGATTAGGCCCAAGGGAAAATCAATTTAGTTAGCGAATCGATTCGGCCAAAAGAGAGAATCGATTCAGTTCCCCTTATTTTGAAAGTTCTTCCCTTTATGATTTAGACCTTATAGGAAAAAACCGAATTAACCTTGTAATTGATTTAAACATTATAATTGGAGATATACTAAACACCATTAGATAAATGTTAGATGTTAAGACTTAATACCGTGAGATGAATATAGGGTCGAGGTTAAGTTGTAATCACCCTCACTTTTGAGAACCTATTTTATATTTACTTACTGTGTGATGTAGTTATATAAAATGTTGGAATATGGAGTATGTATTAATTTAATGAAGATAAAAGTTGATATTTACTAAAATGTTGCATATTTACCTTATGTGTAGGTAAATATCACCATATTGTGTTTTTATTGTGTCATAAGATTTAAAATGACATTATGGTTTAAAATGAAACCAGAACTTGAAATGAGTTATAAAATTTCCAAATAATAATTTGGAGGGCGTAGTTAGTCCCAAAATGTGCGAGATAGTTGAAATAAGTGGGTACTTTTGACTGGTTATAGCTTAAATGTGTAGTTGCGAGTCATTTTATCACGGTATTAATCATTTAGGTTGGAATTTAGACTTAAGTCACGATTTAATCTTGCTAAGCCTCTTATTTCTCTTAAGTGCATTTGTTAACCTAGAGAGAAAGAGAGAGATGAAGAGAATTTTGGAGAGAAAGAAGAAAAGAGAGAGATTCAAGCTTAGAGATTGTTTCTACTACAAGAAAATCTGAGATTCCTACACCAAGGAAAGTATTCTACTTGCTAATATATGGTTTAAGGTGAATAATTAGTATTGATGGTTGTGTATTAGTTATGGTTTAACAAAGTTAGGGTTTTTAGGATTTATGGATTTTGAATCCTTGGAGGTTGATTTGGATGTGTATTGGTGTAAATCAGTGTTGTTAGATGCATTAATAATCAGTTGGTTGAAATAAATGATCTTGATTTGGGTAGATTGGAGTTGGGGGAATTTAGGAGTCCAAGTCTCCATAGCCAAATTTGGCAAATTCGCAGGGCCAAATTGATTCGCCCAAGGGGTAGTTTACAAGTCTGAAGGGGACGAATCGATTAAGCCTGTCCGAATTGATTCAGCAATTATGCAGAAATCCAAATTTCTTGACCGAATCGATTCGGATGGTCTGAATCGATTCGATTTTCGGATCGTATTGATTCGGCCAGGCCGAATCGATTCGGAAACCCTGCACTTTTAGGTGATTTTTCTTACCTTAATTCCAACCCTTTCCTTTAGGTTTAGGACTTAGGAACCTTATTGTATGAAGTAAAATTAGAGTCCTAGAGTTTTATTTGAGTTGAGTCATTACCCTACATTAGGAATTGGTTAAACAGGGTTTATTTCGGAGGTGTACAAATTAAGGTTAGGGCATTTCTTCGCTTTAGTACATTATTAGGTGTTTAAGAGTTGTAAACCATATTTGGAGACTTTAGGGGATCAATTGAGGTATATAAAACCTTGGTAATCGTAGAAATATCGTGACCCTTTTGGAGAATAATTCGAGACTTAGTACGATGAATGCAAATGAGAATATTCACTGATTATGGTTTCGAATAAAATGAAACACACATATGTAAGAATGAAAATGAAAATGCGATTAATATGGTAAATGATAATTTACTTAAACACACCTCTCTAAATGCAATCATAAGGGAAGCTCGCACATGAGGTGATGTCCCCTGACTATTGAACGCAGGGAGACTATAGACCTCGACGGTATGCGGGATTGTTATATATTTTATTCTGCGCTAGTGAGGTAATTTCGGGTGTGGTTATGACTCACTCGTAGGAATATGGACACTTCCCCATGTGCGTTAGGTGCCCAGGTTGTCTTGTTTGATAGGCCCTGTAAGATGATAGTCATTTAGGGGCACGCCCAGTGGGGAAGCTCGAAGCGGCGGTCTTAGAATCGTTATATGTATAAGAATATAACCATTCTGAATCCAGTGGGACTTGAAATTTGTGAAATGCCATAATTGCATATGACAGTAATTATATTATATTGCTGATAAGGAATGGAAATATTAAATGAATTGGTAAAATGATGGAGACTTTAATTAATGTTGTCTAATTATATCCTCTTGCATAATTAAATAAAAGTATAATCCCTTAAATTGTCTTATTATGCTTTGAAATTATGTTGTTGGACTCTCATCTTTATTATTCTTGATTAACTGTTCACAATTGTCATGCTTCTTATTCATTTGGTAATCATATAAAACCGGGCCCTGATCCGTTCATTTTCTTGTTATGCGTGAATGTGTATCCGCTCAGGTGCTCCGCCGCAAGGGCGCCCGTTTTGATATTCCTACTCCAATGCTTTTGAGGAGCTGTAAGATTTTTCTGATATTACAGGATGTGTTGTTGGACGCTTTCATTTTTTGTATTCTAGATATGATCGGGTCTTTCACTCGGGCGTGTGGGCCAAACTTTTGTAACTGTTTAATGAATGTATTATGTAACTTATTAAATTGTTGAAATACGTTGTATGTACCTGTTGACCGACAGCATATTCGGTCCTGTATTGTATATTTGTTATGGATGTAATATAAGTTCTTTTGGAATTTCACTTTCTTTTCAGTTTGGGTTGGTTAAATTATTTACTTAACTTATAATAAAATAAAAATTTTGGCAACCCGTTTTCTTAATTATTGGGTGGTTTTCCTGTATACTTATTATATTGTTGTGATGCTGAGAATGATTCCATCCATGATTCCGTTTTATATGAGTATCGGGCTGGCCACCCCTTATTTCGGATCTCGAGTTTACACAGATGGTATCAGAGCATTAGGTTCTAGAGTCTTTATGATCTATGAGGACTTGTCACGTTCTATCGTAGCGTTCTTTGATATAGAGCCTAATGTTAGGACTGCTTTGTTACTTATGTTTGCGATCTTCTTCAAGATCGATTGTTTTGAATAGTATTCTAACTCTATGGTTTCCCCATATCAGATGCCGTCTAAGAGAGGTAGCCCAGCGAGACGCAATAGAGTTGTAGAAGAGGATGTTGGTCCTCCACCGCCGCCACAAGGAGCAATAAATGCTGCTGATGTAGCAAATATCGTGGCCCAAGCGGTTAATGTGGCTATTACCGGAGTGTCTCGACAAATGCCACAAGCTCAACAACGGGTGCAAGATGTACAAGCTCCCACGGGACCTTCTCCGTGGGAGAGAGTTTAAGAGTCCTTTTTAAAGGGACATCCCCCGTAATTTGATGGAGGTTCTAATGTTATTAGAGAAAATCAATGGAAGAAGGATATGCAACACCATCTTCGAATGGTGGAGTGTATTGAAGAGAAGAAACAAGTCCTTGCTACTTTTAAACTCGTTGGGGCCGCATTGCATTGGTGGGAGTCTCTGACTACACCGAAACAAAGAGACACCATGACTATCACTGATTTTTGGGTCTTATTTTACCAGAAGTACTTCCCTCCTGCAGTTCAAAGGGAGATGAGAAGGAGGCTTCAGGATGTGGTGCAAGGTTAGAGATCTGTGGCGGAATATGAAGAGGATTTCACCCGGTTAGCAAGTTTTGTACCGAACGAGTTGATTCCGGAAGAGAGGAAGGTTTCGAAGTTTATGGGAGGTTTGAACTAGAGGATCCAGTAATATTTGCTGAGTAATTCAGCCTTGCAAACTTTTGGTGAGGTAATGAATGCAGCATTTCTCCATTGCCAAGAACATCGATTGTACATGCAGATTGGTAAGAAAGCTACCGTAGTGGGGCAAGCGGGAAAACCTGTAGGTAGTGGGACTGGAGGAGGAGAACAAGCTGAAAGAAAGGGATCCCCAGTAAGGGGACTTGTAAAAAAGGCAACGTTTTGGTGGGTTCAATATGGGTGGCAATAATAATCGGCATGGTCAGGGTGTTCCACAACAACAAACATGTAGGGGTGGTAAAGGGGGTAGGGGTCATCCGGGCCAAGGTGTTAACCGGTTTAGAAATAATCGGGGCCAAGATACAGAGAATATGGCAGGACGGTGTTTCTAATGCGTAGAGGCGGGTCATTACAAGAAGGAGTGTCCTCAGTTGATTGGGGGTCAGCTTCTTAAGGTTCCTCAATAGCCACAGGTTCAGCTGCCACCGCAGGTATCTAATCTAGTTGCCCCTCCACAGTAGGGTCAGCTACAGTATGGGAGAGTTTATGATATCCAGGATTCTATGCTTCCTCCATCTCACCGACACCGCCCGCTATTGAGGTAAGTTTCTTATTTGGGGTAACATGGATCGTGTGTTGTTTGATACAGGTGTGACACACTCATTAATTTCTAGAAGTTTTTCTCAGTCTACAGAGCGGATAAAATCTGCAAAGAGTACCTTCACTAGTGTTGAGTCCTTAATGGGTGCTAGTTCACTCATTTTCTTTGTTTGTAAACAAATATGAATTACTCTTGGTAATTTGTGCTTTGAGGCCGATTTGCTCATCCTAGACATGGTCGGGTATGATGTGATATTGGGTATGGATTGGCTAGTGAAGAATCATGCGATAGTTAATTGTTACGGTAAGAGTATAGTCTTTACCGTTCCGGGACAAGAAATGTTCTTGGTAGTTATGCCTCGTTTAGAAGGAGGTACTAGCACTTAGTTGTATTTTATTACAGAGGAGACTTCTCGGGATGTAGTTGTTCCCTTGGCTTCTATTCCAATTGTTAGATATTTTGAAGATGTTTTTCGGGAAATATCGGGTTTGCCTCTGAGTCGAGAGATTGGGTTTGTGATCGATTTAGCACCGGGAATGATACCGATTGCGAGAGCTCCATATCGCATGGCTCCTGTGGAAATGAGGGAGTTAAGAGATCAAATCCAACAGTTGTTGGAGCAGGGATTCATTAGGCATAGTACGTCGCCGTGGGGTGCTCCGGTGTTGTTTGTGAAGAAAACTGACAGTTCTCTCCGGTTATGTGTTGACTACAGAGAGTTGAATAAAGTCACCATCCGGAACAAATACCCTTTTCCTCGTATCGATGACTTGTTTGATCAACTTAGGGGAGCGTCGTACTTCTCTAAAATCGATTTGAGGACGGGGTATCACCAGTTGAGGATACGGGAGTAAGATGTATCCAAGACCGCTTTTCTGATGAGATATGGATCCTATGAATTTTTAGTTATGCCCTTTGGACAAACCAATGCCCCCACCGTATTTATGGATCTCATGAATAGGGTATTTTGGGACTTCTTGGACCAATTTTTTATTGTATTCATCGATGACATCCTAGTCTATTCTCGAACGGAATCTGATCATGCTATTCATTTGAGGTTGGTCCTACAAAGGTCGAGGGATCACCAATTGTATGCTATGTTCAACAAGTGCGGCTTTTGGTTATAGGATGTACAGTTTTTGGGACATATTGTGACATCTCAGGGCATTTCGGTGGACCCGAGCAAAGTGGTTGCGGTGAGGGAGTGGGGTCAGCCCACGACACCTACCGAAATTCGTAGTTTTCTGGGTTTGGCGAGTTGTTACCATCAATATATCAAGGGTTTCCCCAAAATTTCTATCCCCTTGATAAATTTAACCCGGAAAGGGGTGAGGTTTGTTTGGGATAACTCTTGTCAGGTTGCTTTTGATGAACTCAAAGATAGGTTGACTTCGGCCCCATTCCTTGCATTGCCAAAGCCGGGGTTGGAATATCTAGTTTTCAGCGATGCATCTCTACAAGGATTAGGATGTGTACTTCAATAAGAGCGACGGGCTATTTCTTATGCTTCCCCAAGATAAAGACCCATGAAAGGAACTATCCGGTACATGACTTCAAACTTGTCGCACTTGTCTTTGCCTTGAAGATTTGGAGGCAATATCTCCCAGAGGAGAAATTCAGTCTTTTAACGAACCATAAATCGTTGCAATATTTGTTTTCACAAAAAGATTTAAATATGCGGCAATGCCGATGGCTAGAGTTTGTGAAAGACTATCAATTTGACATCCACTATCATCCGGGGAAGGCGAACGTAGTAGCAGATGCTTTGAGTAGAAAGCCCGAGGGAGAGTTAGCTGATGTATGGAAAGCTAAATGGAAAGAGCTCAATCAGGACGATGAGGTGGCTAGAGCGTTCATGTCGGTGATGACCGATATGCCTACAAATGTGGCAAGGGTTGTAGAAGCCCAAGGAAGGGATAAAGCTTGTCAAGACCATATACGCCGATTGTTGTCCGAGGGATCGGAATCCTACTGGATAAGTTCAGAAGGTGGATTACGCTTCCCTGGAAGACTCATTGTCCCTAAGGAGGGGCATTTGAGAATGGTCGTGATGTCAGAATCTCACGGGTCTAAATTTATGGTACATCTTGGTGGGGACAAGATGTATCAAGACATGCGCCGTCCGTATTGGTGGTCAGGCATGAAGCGGGATATTTCTGAGTTTGTATCCCAATGCACTACTTTTCAATTGGTCAAGATAGATCATCAGCGACTGACAGGTTTGTTGCAACTGTTGGAGATTCTGGTGTGGAAGTGGGAGAGCATATAGATGGACTTTATTACGGGCTTGCCAAGGTCACAGAGTGGTTGTGATTCTATTTGGGTGATTGTCGACCACTTGACTATGTCGGCACACTTCCTACCCATGCGTACCGATTATGACACTGCTCGATATGACCGATTATTCATCGCGGAGGTTGTCAGACTCCATGGGGTGACCTTAAATATAGTTTTCGACCGAGACAAGATTTTTGTTTCCCACTTTTGGCGAAGTTTTCAAGAGGCTATGGGGACCGAATTGAAGTTAAGTACTTCTTATCACCCTCAAACAGATGGCCAGACTGAAAGAGTCAACCAAATGTTGGAGGATATGCTCCGTATGTGTATGCTTGATTTCAAGGATCGTTGTGAACAATATCTCCCTTTGGTCCAGTTTGATTATAACAACTCGTACCAATTTACTATTGGAATGGCACCCTATGAAGAACTTTATGGCCGGCCTTGTATATCACCCATGTGTTGGTTGGAAGTGGGGGATAATGAATTCCTTGGACCTGAAATGCTCCAAGATACTTCTTCCAAGGTTGAAATCATTCATAATCGCATTCAGATAGCTTAAGACTGCCAAAAGAGTTATGCTGATGCAAATAAAAGGCACATGGAGTTGGAGATTGGGGACCAAGTCTTGGTGCGAGTGTCACTAATGAAAGGTATAAAGCCTTTCGGGAAGAAAGGAAAGCTTGCGTCATGTTTTGTTGGACCTTTTCCCATTATTGCTAAGGTGGGTCCAGTGGCGTATCAAATTGCCTTACCGGAGCCATTACAATAAATCCATGATGTGTTCCATGTTTCCTCTTTGTAGAAGTATAATAGGTGTGAAGGTGCCCTTTGGCATATCCCCTTCGAGGATATTGACTTGCAACTCGACATCTCATATAAAGAACAACCGGCTGCTATTTTAGAGAATGGGGAGCGAAGGTCGAGGTCTCGAGTGGTGCCCTTTGTGCGAGTCCGATGAAATCATCACAACGCTAAGGAATCAACATGGGAACGTGAGGATGATATGCGGGAAAAGTATCCGCATATATTTATACAAGGTAAGCCTGAATTTTGGAAGCAAAATTCCCTCATAAGGGGGGGAGTATGTAATAACCCTCTCTTTTGAGAACCTATTTTATATTTACTTACTGTGTGATGTAGTTACATAAAATGTTGGAATATGGAGTAAGTATTAATTTAATGAAGATAAAAGTTAATATTTACTAAAATGTTGCATATTTACCTTATGTGTAGGTAAATATCACCATATTGTGTTTTATTGTGTCATAAGATTTAAAATGACATTATAGTTTAAAATGAAATCGAAACTTGAAATGAGTTATAAACTTTCCAAATGATAATTTGGAGGGAGTAGTTAGTCCCAAAATGTGCGAGATAGTCGAAATGAGTGCCATAGTGTATTTTTATGTGTCAGGCATTTTTGACTTGTTATAGCTTAAATGTGTAGTTGCGAGTCATTTTATCGCGGTATTAATCATTTAAGTTGGAATTTAGACTTAAATCACGATTTAGTCTTGCTAAGCCTTTTATTTCTCTTAAGTGCATTTGTTAACCTAGAGAGAAAGAGAGAGAGGAAGAGAACTTTGGAGAGAAAGAAAAAAAGAGAGAGATTCAAGCTTGGAGATTGTTTCTACTACAAGAAAATCTGAGATTCCTACACCAAGGAAAGTTTTCTACTTGCTAATATATGGTTTAAGGTGAATAATTAGTATTGATGGTTGTGTATTAGTTATGGTTTAACAAAGTTAGGATTTTTATGGATTTATGGGTTTTGAATCCTTGGAGGTTGATTTGAATGTGTATTGGTGTAAATCAGTGTTGTTAGATGCATTAATAATCAGTTGGTCACAATAAATGATCTTGATTTGGGTAGATTAGAGTTAGGGGAATTTCGGAGTCCAAGATTCCATAGCCAAACTTGGAAAATTCGCATGGCCTAATTGATTCGGCCGATCCGAATCGATTCGCCCAAGGGGAAGTTTACAGGTCTGAATGGGCCGAATCGATTAGGAAACCCTGCACTTTTGGGTGATTTTTCTTATCTTAATTCCAACCATTTCCTTTAGGTTTGGGACTTAGGAACCTTTTTGTATGAAGTAAACTTAGAGTCCTAGAGTTTTAGTTGAGTTTAGTCATTACCCTACATTAGGAATGGGTTAAACGGGGCTTATTTCAGAGGTGTGCAGATTGAGGTTTGGCATTTCTTCCCTTTAGTACATTATTAGGAGTTTAAGAGTTGTAAGTCATATTTGGAGACTTTAGGGGCTCAATTGAGGTATATAAAACCTTGGGACTCGTAGAAATATCGTGACCCTTTTGGAGAATAATTCAGGACTTAGTATGATGAATACAAATGAGAATATTCACTGATTATGGTTTCGGATAAAATGAAACACACATATGTAAGAATGAAAATGAAAATGAGATTAATATGGTAAATGCTAATTTACCTAAACACACCTCTCTAAATGCTATCATAAGGGAAGCTCGCGCATGAGGTGATGTCCATTGACTAATGAACGTAGGGAGACTATAGTCCTCGACCATATGTGGGATTGTTATATATTTTATTCTGCGTTGGTGAGGTAATTCCGGTTGGGTTATGACTCACTCGCAGGCATATGGCAACTTCCCGACTTGAGTTAGGTGCCCAAGTTGTCTTATTTGATAGGCCCTGGAAGATGATAGTCATTTAGGGGCGCGCCCAGTGAGGAAACTCGAAGGGGCGGTCTTAGAATCGTTATATGTATAAAAATATAACCATTCTGAATCAAGTGGGACTTGAAATATGTGAAATGCAATAAACGCATATGACACTAATTATATTATATTCCTGATAAGGAATGTAAAGGTGAAATGAATTGGTAAAATGATGGAGACTTTAATTAATGTTGTCTAATTATATCCTCTTGCATAATTAAATAAAAGTATAATCCCTTAAATTGTCTTATTATACTTTGAGATTATGTTGTTGGACTCTCATCTTTATTATTCATGATTAACTCTTCATAATTGTCCTCCTTCTTATTCATCCGGTAATCATATAAAATCGAGCCCTAACCCGTTCATTTTCTTGTTATGCGTGAATGTGTATCCGCTCAGGTGCTTCGCCGCAAGGGAGCCCGTTTTGATATTCTTACTCCAATTCTTTTGAGGAGCTGTAAGATTTTGCGGATATTACAGGATGTGTTGTTAGACGCCTTCATTTTTTGTATTCTAGATATGATCGGGTCTTTCACTCGGGCGTGTGGGACAAACGTTTGTAACTGTTTAATGAATGTATTATGTAACTTATTAAATTGTTGAAATACGCTGTATGTACCTGTTGACCGACACTATATTCGGTCTTGTATTTGTATATTTGTTATGGATGTAATATAATCTCTTTTGGAATTCCACTTTCTTTTCAGTTTGGGTTGTTTAAATTATTTCCCTAACTTATAATAAAACAAAAATTTTGGCAACCCGTTTTCTGAATTATTGGGTGGTTTCATGTATACTTATTATATTGTTATGATGCTGAGAATGATTCCATCCATGATTCCGTTTTATTGGAGTATCGGGCTGACCACCCCTTATTTCGGATCTCGGGTTCATAAGTTTACATTGTTAAAGAATGAAATTTTAATTCGGGAGAAAGATGATGATCTCACGGGTTTCTTAGGGAACCTGCTAGTTAGACCAGTATGAAAGATTGGGTTACCAACTGAATTAACTTAAGGGACACTTAGGAATCATATTGAGTTGTACACTACGTATGGACTATTATGTTATAGGTTGTGAGTATACCTATCTTAATGAGATAAATGTACATGTGGTATGAATACTAATTATGTGACTTATGTATATGACATACCTACATTGCTTGCTATCACGGGAGGTCTTAGATAGGGGACAGTCTCATCCTGATGAGCCCATTTGGAGGATTTTTGATTGTTGCCTCAGAACATCGTTGATCGTGATAAAAAATACACATTTTTTTATCACGGTCATTGCCCGTGACAAGTCCATGACAATGTGTTATCATGTTCAATGACCGTGATAAGTCCATGACAAATACAGTTATCACGGACTTGTCGCGGTCTTTGACCATGATAACATTAGAAAGTTATCACAGTTAAAGATCGTAACAGGTCCGTGACAACTTTCCCCGTAAAAAAACCTATCCGAATTTTTTTCCCACCGATGTGTTTCCCCCTAAATTCTCTCTCACCCACTCTCTCTCTCTCTATATATATATATCTATCTATCTCTCTCCTATATTTATGTGTATGTATATGTGTGTGTGTGTGTGTGTGTGTGTGTGCGTGAACACGCGTGTGTGTGTAGGTGGATGCATGTGTACGTGTGTGTAGGTGCCTATGTGTGTGTGGGTGTTTGTGTGCAGGTGGGGGTGGTGGCGATGGAGGGGTAGGGGATGGGACGGTGGGGCGGGGGGCAATGGTGGTGGGGGCAATGGTGTTTGCGTATTATAATTACAAATTTATTAAATTATTGACATAAATTATAGAAAAATATATGCTCCTAATAGGTATTGATTTGACTACACAAACCTAATAGGTATTGTTAATATTGAAATTAATAGGTATTGTTTAGAAAAATATATGCTCCTAATAGGTATTGATTTGAATATTATTCTTTAGAGAATAAAATTAATTTGACATTATGAATATTATTTGTGTATTCTTATTTAGGTTTGAAATTGGTTAAAAATTGTTAATGTTGATTGGGTGTTATTATTTAGGGCTTGAAGCTAATTAGTCATATGTATTTAATTTCTTATGTTGTTGGAAATGAATTAATTGAGTAGATGAATTAGAAGAAGTACATGATATATATTTGTTGGGTTGTTGTTGCTGTTGGATTATATTGGATGGATGTAGTTGGATTAGAAGAAGTTGGTTGTTTAATTTTTTTAAAATCCTTAATTTAATTCACACTAATAAATCCTAAATAATTTTATTTTCTTAATTTGTTAGGTTGGTTATTTTTCGAAGTGGCACGACCACTAGATTATTGTCCAAATGGGGGGAGGGGGAGTTTTTAGCTTTTTTCTAAAATTACTTGGTGTCATGACCCGTTCGAGAGTGGCATGACCACGAACTTCTGATAATTAAATGAAACATACTTGAAATTGCATATAGTGCACATAGGTATTAGCCTTCTAGTTCTTATGCATACACATTCAATTGCCCTTAGACCCGTTCGAGAGTCATTACCCTTGTAGTGAGATCTCCAAAATTGTCCCATTTGTACAGTTTCGGATTGCAAAGTTGTTGTATAATAATATTCTTAGTGTCTTAAACTTGTTACTATTGGAGGAAGTTCTGTAGTCGTATCTTGATGTTCTCTGGGTATATACTAGATGATGCAATGTTAAGCGTTATTTCAATTATCAATTGAAATAGCACTCACACTTACGAATCTACGTCATATACTTGGACAAGTATGGGGATATGCTGCAGAATTTTTCTCAAATTAGAATAATGTGTATGAGTTGTTAAGTATATTATAGAAATATGATGTCTTGAATGGGATAGGACCACTCACCCTTCAGAGGAGATGGAGGAAACATGAATTAGTATTATAATTTGAATTTGAATTTGATATCTCTTCGTCTCCCCACTCGCTCAAAAAATTTATACCATTGCCATAGGATGTTTTTACCCCCCGCTCATAGTTTCAAATTTGAGAAAGGTTATAATTTTTTATTGGGTGGGTTGAACATAGGCTACCTTCGAGAAAACTTTCAGGCTCGAAAATTGAAAGTAAATATTCTGATTGTGGCCCTTATATGCCAGGTAAGAATCCTAAATTTAACAATGTCAAGAATAAGAAGACCCCATCTGGGACTGAAACTGAGACAAGAAAGGCATGGTCTAGGTAGTAAATTTTATTTAACTTGCCTTATTGTAAGAAGAACCCGGTTCACCATGTATTGGATGTGATACATGCAGAGAAGAACATCGCTGAACATATTGTGGGAACATTCCTTGGGGGGAGTAATTCGAAGTATTGAGAAAATGCACAAAAAGACCTTAAATCGTCGAAACTTAAGCCATAATTATTGTTAAAAGAAGATAGTAGGAGAAGGAAAATAATTCTCCCTGGTGCTTTTACTTTGACGAGTGAGGAAAGGAAGGTGCTTTTAGCCACAATATATAATTTGAAGGTTCTATCTATTTTTTCATCCAACTTGCAAAGAATTATGAATTATGCTACCTATGATTTACATAAGTGTAAGTCCCATGATTGGCATTTGATCATGCAATTGGTTCCTCTATTTTTTAAGATCTGTTTCTCCAAGCACAAGGATTTGCAGAGGGCGATTATGAAAATTAGTATATGCTTCTCACTTTTATGTGATAAGGTAGTCAATCGAGAACACATAGTGGCCGCAAAAGTGGAGGTTACCGAAGTGATTTGTGTGTTGGAGAAGTACTTTCCACATCATTCTTTGACATAAGTGTTAACTTGTAGGTACACCTATGCGACGAGGAAATTCTTTACGTTCCAGTTAGATATCGGTGGATGTATCCGTTTGAAAGACTAATGAAAGTTTTCAAAGATTACGTTAAGAATATACGATACATTGTAGGATCAATTGAAGAGGAATACATCACTGTGGAGTCATCAATCTATACTCGGGAATAAATTTCTAACTTGACCAGCGGTGACGACATTGATGAGTTCCTCGATGAGCATGGTCATGTGACGGGCAAACGAGTGAAATGAATGATTTTGCAATATGAACAAGTAGCTTGTTATCTACTTGACACACATAAAGATGTCTAAGAATGGAAAAAGTAAGTTCAAATTATTTTAACTTTTACATTATTTTAGATTATTTTATCCATGATTAACTTGGTAATACGTTCGTTACATTAATTTTATGCAGAAAATATGAAGCATGTGAGAACAATAAAAGACGAAAAACAATGGCATAATCAGACACCGGATTTAGGTTGTGGTTGTTACACAAGGTAATTATCATGAAAATGGATGTAATTAAATTTTACATTATAATAAAACTTTACAACTAACCTAATTAATTTATCTATATTCTCAGCTCTTAAGACGGTTAATGCAACATCAAGGCTTTCTCGTCTAGCCACTGGACCCTTATTCATGGCACAAGAGTACAAAAACTAATGATTGAACGATTACGTATTCGGTGCAAGGGTATATGAGGAAAGTAAAAATGTACAGAACTCGAGAATTTCATACAAGGATCTTACTTTATTTCAAGCGAGTGGGAAAGATAAAAACCCCATTGAAGATTAAATGACTTACTATGGTGTAATTCGAAATATATTTGAATCGGACTATATAATCTTCAAAGAGGTTATATTTTACTGTGATTTGGTAAGAGTTGAGGATAAAAATGCTTGTAAAGTTGATCCTGGCACAAATTTGATCATTGATATACCCGTTTATACCCTCAGCCTGGATGAGGATTACCTCCAATTCGGACGACCCTACGAGGGGCCGACCCTTCACCAGGCCCCAGCTGGCAACCACCAGGTCCAGACGACCCTACGAGGGGCCCACCCTCCACCAGGCCCTGGCCGACCCTATGAGGGGCCGACCCTTCACCAGGCTCCGGATGACCCTACGAGGGTACGACCCTTCACCAGGCTCCGGACGACCCTACGATGGTACGACAGTACGAGACCAGAATCAAGCCAGGCTCCCTACCGGAAGAAACTTTGCCCTCGGCCTCGGCTCATAGGCTGAGGGTGACATCATGACAGCGCGTGGTTTGGGACACGCGTGGAACAGTGCGCGTCAGGCTCATATGACACGTGGCAGACCGTTATAACCGAATCACACCCTCACGTGAGGGAATATTATGTCATCATTTGGCATCTACAGGTGTCAACAGGGGATTGGTTAGATCATCATTCAGATGCACCATGCTTACTTGGGGGGGTATACTACACCCCCCAAGACCTATATATACTTGTCATCTACAACCCTACATGGGATCGATCCATGAACAGTAGCCCTAGCTAAAACTCTGCTTGTACACACATAGTAGAGAGAGAGAGAGAGGGTTATGCGCATTGTATCCAAGGCCATTAGTGCCCATACTTAGTGGATCACACACTCACAGTGGATGTAGGCCAAATTGGCTGAACCACTATACATCATTGTCTTATTTCCTCTTATACTCATCCCCTTCTATACACTTATACATCTCTATGGCTGCCATGGCTGCTATTGCTTGAGCTCACTATCACTTATCCGGTGGTGCTAAATCTTAGCATCATCAGTTTGGCGCCGTCTGTGGGAAAGAGAAGACATCTCTTCCTTTGTACAGCTTGAGCTCACTGGGCACTCTGGTGGTGAACCAACACTCCCCCTGAGAGGAGGTGTTTCACCTTTGAAAAAGACCCACTAAGGTTTTCAAGCTCTCCAGTATTTTCTTCAGTTCAACTTTTCATAGCTCAAGTACATGGCACCTGAGATGCCACCGCCACCACTTCCCCCGCCGGATGAGGGGGGAAGACCCAGTTCCAGTCAGCCGCCACCCCAGTCTGAGATGGCTAATGTGGTGGGAGCCCTAAAGTCTCTGGCAGCAACCCAGCGGATGATGCAGGAGCAGTTCACAGCTCTAAGCCAGAACATACTGAGAGCACCAGGGGTTTCACCTGAGATGATTACTCCGGCAGTAGCTCCAGGGCAGCATGAGACTAGGGGACCACCCCAGGCACCACGCAAAGACCTGCCACCCCCTCGGCGGCGTAGGGATGTTGCTGACCCCAGGCGTTTACGCCTAGGGAGGCAAGGAAACCCTTGCCCTGAAGACAGGTATGACGATCTGGAGGGAGAGGAGGCCCCAATTGAATGCTGGGAACCGTATGAGGTCTCCAACAACATTGTGCGACCTCTCCAGGATAGTAGAGGAAAGGGCGTGAGACCAAACCCTGATGATCGCCCGAGAGGCTCCGCTTTTGATCGCTTGAGCAGAGGGTCGGCGTTTGAGAGGCTAGGCCCAGTAAATGACCTGCGTGATAAGTTGTCCAGGTCAAGAAGTGCTCCGAGGTCCAGGCAGGAGGCATCAGATGGCCGACCCCAGGGGCGGGATGACAGCCAAAGGGAAGTGAACAACCGACACAGACCTGCTGCAGTAGAACCCTCCGTCCACCTTCAAGAGGCGGCTGGGGATAACATCGGCCACGCCGACCCTGTGAGGCCCTGGAATGACTCAATCCAGCGGCTAGAGGATAAGATAGGTGATATATTGAAGAGCCGAGACCCTCTTCAGAGGGGATCACCATAGGCTCACCGTTTGTGGCAAAGATAGTCAACTTCCCCACGCCATCAAAATTCAAGCCACCTATGGTCACCCCAAGGTATGACGGGAGTACCAACCCAGTCCACCATGTGGAGATGTATCAGTCGACGACAGACATATACTCCATCTCAGATGAGATGAGATGTCGTGCCTTCTCCGGAACCCTGACGGGGGCTGCACACGTTTGGTACATGTCTCTTCCAAAAACTTCCATTGAAAACTTTAAGCAGTTGGCATACCGGTTCATCCACAACTTTTGCTTTGGAGTAAGGCCACAGAAGAAGACCACCCACCTGATCTATGTCAAGCAGGGGAAGAATGAGAGTCTGAGGGACTACATAGCCAGATTCAATAAGGAGAAGCTGGAGGTGGAAGACTATGAGGAGAGCATAGCTATGACAGCCCTGATCGGAGGACTCCAAAAGGGGAAGCTGTTATGGAAGCTTGCTGAAGACCCTCTGAGGACGATGGCCGAATTGCTGTCGGCAGCAGGAAAGGTGATGAACGCCGAAGAGGCGATGGCCGCAAAATATAAAGACGAGAAGGGAGGTACCGGTGGGGGTAAGTACCCTAAGAAGAACAAAGAGGGGAAGAAGAGGTCCACGGACGATAAGTTCACTGGTTACACCCCTCTGATGGTCAGCTGTGAGCAAATTCTCAATGAGATAAAGAGTGACCGATCCCTGAAGTGGCCTGAGAAGCTAAGGGCAGCACCTGGCAAGAGAAATAAGAACCTGTGGTGTGAATTTCATCAAGACCACGGTCACGTGACAGACAAATGTTTTGCTCTGAAAGATGAGATTGAGAAGATGCTGAAAGAAGGGAAGCTCAGAAAATACGTCGACAGAGGCGCCTTAAATAGGGGCCGAGGGGACGACCCCAGAAAGAAGCGAGGTGATGCATGTAGAGAAGGTCCTTAAAAAAGAGGGAACGACCCTTCTGATGATGAGGACGACCCTGACCTCCCGCCGAGAGACGACCAAGGTCCTGTCAAGAGGCTTAATATGATCTCGCTCGGAGTGGGAATGATCTCCGGGGGTCTAGCAGGAGGAGGGTCTGAGGTCGCTGACAGGAAGGCCCATGTGGCTGAGGCCAAGGCAGTGATGAAGACGGTACACTCAACCTCTCCGGAGGTCAAGTCAGAAAAGAGGAAGAAGGTTGATATGGACACTCTGATAGTGGGGTTCTCAAGAATGAACTTTAAAGGCCTCCTAGCCCCACATGATGACCCACTAGTCATCACAACTAGGGTGCACGGGTGTGAGGTGCCGAGGATATTGGTCGACGGGGGCAGTTATGCAGATGTAATGTTTTGTCCATGCTTCAAGGCCTTAGGCCTCAGCCGTGCTAGACTTATCCCATACCATCATCCATTGATTGGGTTCAGTGGGGAGAAGGTTCACACCTGGGAATATATGAGGCTGATGTCAGGATGGAGGACGAGTGGCCGAGATGGCTCACCAGGAAGGTCAGTTTATTTGTGATGGATGAGCATGTGTTTTCGGCCTACAACATCATACTGGGGCGTGTGGCCCTCAAGGGGTTTGAAGCCGTGTCATCTATGGTCCACCAGATGATCAAATTTCCTACCCCTTACGGAGTAGGGGAAGTCCAGGGAGACCAGACAACAGCGCGAGAGTGTTACTACAACTCCGCTGAAGAAAGGGAGGCACACAAGAGGGTTACAACCACTTACAATATTTATACCTTAGACCCCAGGGATGAATCGAAGCTGAAAAAAGGAGAGGCTGCGGAAGAGGTAGAATCCATCATCCTCGATGAGGATGACACGGAAAAAACCATCCATGTTGGAAAGTCTCTGAAGCCCAACATCAAGGAAGACCTCATTAAACTGTTGAGGAGAAGGCGAAGTGTCTTCGCCTGGAGTCATGTAGATATGGCAGGGATTGACCCTGAAATCATGTGCCACAAGCTCAATGTGGTAGAGGGATTGAAGCCGGTGAAGCAGAAGAGGAGAATTTACTCCAGAGAAAAATATGAAGTCATCAGGGACGAGGTCAAAAAATTAGAAGACGCTGAATTTATCAGAGAGGTCATCTACCCTGAATGGCTGTCCAATGCAGTCATTGTCCCAAAGGCCAACGGCAAGTGGAGAATGTGCATGAACTTCACAGACCTTAATGAGCATTGTCCCAAAGACAGCTTCCCTCTCCCCCGCATAGACCAGATGGTAGACGCTACCGCAGGCCATGAGCTCATGAGCTTCATGGATGCCTACTCAGGGTACAACCAGATCTTCATGAACCCTGAAGACTCGGAGAGGACTTCCTTCATCACTGACAAGGGTACATACTGCTATAGGGTCATGCCCTTCGGTTTAAAAAATGCGGGGGCAACGTACCAGCGCCTCGTAAATAAAATGTTCGAAGACCAAATTGGGAAGTCTATGGAGGTTTACGTAGACGACATGCTGACTAAGAGTCTGAAGGCAGAGGATCATGTGGCAGACCTGGAGAAGACCTTTAATACGATGGACAAGTACCAGATGAAGCTTAATCCGTCCAAGTGTGTCTTCGGGGTTGGAGCGGGGAAATTCTTGGGGTTCATTGTCAATCAAAGAGGCATCGAGGCCAATCCTGAAAAGATAAAGGCCCTTATTGAGATGAAGACCCCCAAGTCCATTAAAGACGTTCAGAGGCTCACAGGGAGAGTGGCTGCCTTGAACAGATTTGTGTCAAGGGCTACAGACAGGTGTCTACCATTCTTCAAGATCCTCAGGAAGGCCTTTGAATGGAGTGAAGAGTGTGATGAGGCTTTCAAGGAGCTAAAATCATGCTTAGGGTCTCCCTTGCTGCTGTCACGACCCGTGCAGGGTGAACGACTTTACGTGTACCTCGTCGTCTCAGAGTCTGCCATCAGCGCAGCCATTGTGAGAGACGAGGATGGTATACAGAAGCCTGTATATTTTAACAGCAAGGCACTCCAGGGGGCAGAGCAAAGATACCCGAGGATGGAAAAGTTGGCCTACGCCTTGATCCATGCCTCAAGGAAGATGAAACCGTACTTCCAGTCCCACACTATGGTCATCCTTACTGACTCTCCTCTTAGGCAGGTCCTACATAAGCCTGAAAAATCTGGAAGGCTAATGACCTGGGCTATAGAGCTAGGGGAGTTCGATATTGTGTATCAGCCTAAGACAGCCATTAAGGGGCAGGCATTGGCAGATTTCGTGGCTGAATTTACTTGGGAGAGTGACGTGGCCGAGGGTGAGGATCTAAGCCAGACAGATACCCAGCAAGGTAGGCTCACCGACCCTCCTGCAGATAAGGATGAGACAAGCACCGCTAGAAGAAAGGTGGCTGAAAATGAAGAGGGAAGATACCTTTTTAGACAAGGGTCACTCATCGAGGGAAATTTCTCGGAGGAACATGCTGTGTGTAGTCTCTTCATCGACGGGTCCTCTTGCGAAAGCGGGAGCGGAGATGGATTGATAGTATCAGCACCCGACGTCACAAACATCGAGTACGCCCTGAGGTTCAATTTCAAAGCCTCCAACAATGAGGTTGAGTATGAGGCCTTGATAGCTGGCCTTTCCTTGGCCAAATCCCTTAGTGTCGGCCAAATTTTGGTTCACAGTGATTCAAGGCTGGAGGTGAATCAGATACTAGGAGCCTATGAGGCCAAAGACGAGAGGATGGCTAGGTATCTTGAGAAGGTGAGGTCATTTCTGAAAAACTTTAAAGAAGTGAAATTCAAGAGGATACCTAGGCTCGACAATGGCCGTGTTGACGCCCTTGCAAGGTTGGCCTCAGCTACTAGGACAAACATAAGGAGGACAGTCCCGGTAGAAATCTTGCTTCGACCAACTATCGAAAACGTCGAGGGAACGCCTGGAATTTGCATGAATGTTTCTCAAGAACCTTCATGGATGGATCCTCTGATCAGATACATTAAAGGGGGAGAGATGCCAGAAGCAAGCCGAGAGAGGAAGAAGCTGAGATACAGGGCTGTAAAGTTCACTGTCATCGGAGACACGCTGTACAAAAAGGGGTTTCTGCTCCCCTTACTTAGGTGTGTGCATCCCTCAGAAGTCCCTTCTATTTTGCAAGATGTGCATGAAGGGTCGTGCTCAAGCCACATTGGGGGTAGATCCTTGGCAAAGAGGGTGATCACCCAAGGCTACTGGTGGCCGACCTTGGGGAAAGATGCTGCCGCATATGTTAAGAAGTGTGATAAATGCCAAATATTTGCTACCATCCCTCACCAACCTCATCATCCCCTTACCTCCATTACATCCCCATGGCCGTTTGCAATGTGGGGGATCGACCTAGTAGGACCCTTGCTTAGGGACATCAATAACTATCGATTCCTCATCGTAGCCATTGATTATTTTTCAAAGTGGGTAGAGGCCGAACCAATGGTTACGATTACATAACAGAAGACCTTTCAGTTCATCTGGAAGAATGTGATATGCAGATACGGTCTACCCAACACCTTCATCTCGGATAACGGGACCCAGTTCAAGAATGCCTCTCTGCAGAAGTACTGTGAAAGGGTAAGTATCAAAAAAAAATTCTCCACCCCAGGCCGACCTCAGGCCAATGGGCAAACCGAAGTTACGAACAGGACAATCCTAGACGGAATTAAGAAGAGGCTTGAGGAGGCAAAAGGAAGATGGGTCGAGGAGTTATATGTCGTGCTGTGGGCATACAGGACGACAGTGAGGACCTCTACCGGAGAGACCCCATTCATTCTATCTTACGGATCAGAAGCCGTCATCCCCACCGAGATTGAGTTTCCTATGCATAAAGTCCAGGTGTATGACCCCCAGAAAAATGCGGAGGAGAGGAGACTCGACTTGGACCTGATTGAGGAAATGAGGGATAACGCTGAGGTACGGCAGGCCGCCTACCAACAGAGGACCGCAAGGTTCTACAATCAGAGGGTGAAACAGAGTCCCATCGCAGTGGGGGACTTGGTCCTCAAGAAGACTTGGCAAAAGCCCAACAAGCTTCACCCTAATTGGCATGGCCCATATAGGGTCATCGATGAAGTCATCCCTGGTACCTACAGGCTAGAAAACCTAGAGGGGGAACCTTTTTCAAACCCTTGGAATGCAGATCATTTGAAGAAATACTATTAGTAGTGTTGTAAGGTCTTGAAAGGCCATAATTGTAATGAGAGTTGCTCCAACAGAACACTCGGAAAATTAATGAGAAATATCAGTGTTTCCCTCATCCTGTTGTCAGTCCTAGCACGCATGGAAACATCTACAGAAATACATTAAATTGGAAAGTTGATCCCTCGGCTATAATGGGGACCAGTGGAGGGGACGACCCCACCACTGTCCTAAAAAAAGACGAGGGAAGACTTTAAAATCCATTAAATTGGAACGTTAATCCCTCGGCTATAATGGGGACCAGTGGAGGGGACGACCCCACCACTGTCCTCAAGAAAGACGAGGGAAGACATTAAAATCCATTAAATTGGTAAGTGAATCCCTCGGCTATAATGAGGACTAGTGGAGGGGACGACCCCTCCACTGTTCTCAAAAAAGACGAGGGTAAAACTTTGTTAAATACCATTAATTTGGTTATTTGAACCCTCGGCTATAATGAGGACCAGTGGAGGGGACGACCCCTCCACTGTTATCAAGAAAGATGAGGGTAAACTTCATAAATACCATTAAATTGGTTATTTGAACCCTCGGCTATAATGAGGACCAGTGGAGGGGACGACCCCTCCACTGTTCTCAAGAAAGACGAGGGTAGACTTCATAAATACCATTAAATTGGTTATTTGAACCCTCGGCTATAATGAGGACCAGTGGAGGGGACAACCCCTCCACTGTTCTCAAGAAAGACGAGGGTAGACTTCATAAATACCATTAAATTGGTTATTTGAACCCTCGGCTATAATGAGGACCAGTGGAGGGGAGGACCCCTCCACTGTTCTCAAGAAAGACGAGGGTAGACTTCATAAATACCATTAAATTGGTTATTTGAACCCTCAGCTATAATGAGGACCAGTGGAGGGGACGACCCCTCCACTGTTCTCAAGAAAGACGAGGGTAGACTTCATAAATACCATTAAATTGGTTATTTGAACCCTCGGCTATAATGAGGACCAGTGGAGGGGACAACCCCACCACTGTTCTCAAGAAAGACGAGGGTAGACTTTATTTAAAACCATTAAATTGGTTATTTGAACCCTCGGCTATAATGAGGCCCGATGAGGGGACGAACCCACATTGGTCCTCAAAAAAGACGAGGGAGGGGTTAGTAGCATCATCATCAACAAAGAAGCAAATTAGCAAGGGATAACATAATTAAATATGGAAGACAACAATTATGGGAGACAGTTGAAGAAGAGACGATGATATTAATAAAAATCTGGTACAAAATATTCAAGTGTTTTTATAATACAGAAAAAAGTAATAGACACATTGTGAGGGTATGGGCTACAGGCAGCCACCCTAAGGGACAGTGTCAGAGGGCAGAGCCTCAACATCCACCAAGGGTGTCTCTTCAGCAATCATGACTGGCCGATCCTCAGACTAGCCGACCCCCTCGACCTGCACTTGGGATTCCACCTGGGACAGGGCCTCAGCGATTAGGGGGTCGTCCAGTTGAACACCCTCCAGTGAAGGACGAACAGAGGAGACGACATCACCGAATTTAAGGACGACCCATCGACAAGCCATCCTGATCCCCCTCTCCAGATACTCAAGGCCGAAGCCCTGAAACTCATCTGAGGTCTTGAAAACCTCAACAGCATCAGCCCCGGCTTTCCTCACAGCCTCTTCAAGATCAGTTTTGCGCTGGGCCTCCAGGTTGATCAGAGCCGAGTCCCTCTCCTTAATGAGAAAGTCCTTAGCCTATAGATCGGCATCATGTTGCCTCATCAGCTCATCAAGGACTCTAGCGTGCTCAGTCCTTGTACTCTCCAGCTCAGCCCTCATAGTGTCCAGCTCTGTTCGTAGGTCGGCCTCTTGTTGAATGGCCCTCTCAGCGTCATGAAATTTTTGTTGGTTCTCAGCCATCCACTTGGTGGCTGAGGTGAAGGCACAAACGGACTGCACAAAAAATGAACAAAAAACAGATGTCAAGAAGGACCGAGGGAACAGTTAGTGAGAATGAAATTAAAGAAGGTCAAGAGCAATACCTGAGCAAGAGAGTGCAGACCATAGTCGTACACTTTGGCAGGAGGCATCTTCGCTAAGAACTCGAAGTCAGAGGCCGACGGCGCAGAGAACTTCGAGGCCTTGGCAGCCCTTAAGTTCGTGATCAGTGATGAGGGGTCGGCCCTCAAGTGTGCCAGGTTTTGAGACCAGAAGGCCCCCATGCTGGAAGAAGAGGTCGTCCCCTCAGAGGCGTCGACTCTGGCCCTCGTCCTAGAATCAGGCCGAGGCTCAACTGGGGCCTCAGGCTCCTTCCTTTTGTTACTGCCAATGGTCGGCTCCACCACTGTCGGCCCAGCGGCCTTTGTCTTCCTCGGAGCCTGCTGGGGCTCCTTCCCTTTCTTCTTGGCCAATCCAGATAGCAAGCTGGGAGCCGTCATTTCCCAAAGGTAGTCGGGCGTACCTGCAGGACGATCTGATAAGAGGACGATATGTTAGAAAGATGCAGGTCTAAAGAGAGAACACTTTAAAAATAAGTAAAGAATGGAAAATGTTCAGTATAACTCACATAGTTTTGTCAGAGGGTCGACCCTCAGACCAGCTTCCTTAAGGAACCGAGGGGTCATCAAGTCTTCAAATTTTGTAAGCTCACCCTCTCGCCCTCGTCCCCTCAGATAATCTACGATGTCTTTTTCCTCCAGACTAAGTCCAGGGTCTGACCTGGCCTTCATGGAGGGTTTGGACCATTTTCTGGGGACCCTCGGAACGTCGGCGGTAGGCTCCCATTCCCCAGAAATGAAGAAAAGCCTCTTTTTCCAATCATGATTGGAAGTTTGTGCCACGTGTAGGAGTTTCTTCTCAGACCTCCTTGCCCCCAGATGATAGTATCCGGGCTGTTTAGACGAGGATCTAATGTTGTAGCTACCCAAAAATAGGTCAGCCGAGGGCTCGTTGGTAAAGGCGTTCTTCCACAAGGAAATGTAGCCCAAGATCGTCCTCCAAGAGTTGGGAGGAAGTTGAGAGGGGGAAACGCCGAGGGCAACCAGAATATCTGCAATGGCAGGGTGCAGAGGGAGCCTGACTCCCACCTTGAACATCTGTTCGTAGACTACAACCTCTCCCTCTTGGCAATCAAAGACCCTCTTGGCCTCAGAGGGAACCCTCATAGTTACCCCAGAGGGCACTCCATAAATATGCCTCCATATCAGAAGGTCCCTATCCCTAACGGAGGAGATAAAAGATGAGGCATGGGAGGTATCAACCTCATCATCTGTATCATCGTCCTCGTCCTCAGATCTCTCCCCCTCATCACCTGCAGGAGGACCCTGAGGAAAATCCACTTGGAAGGCATTGGGGGATAGGGTTGTCACAGGAACGACATCAGAGGGGACCGTACCCTCGGCCTCTTGGAGAGGGCTAAGATCAGACGTATCCCTCCTACCCAAAGTTTCAGCACCAGTTGGAGAGGAGGCCCTCTCGTCAATTTCACTTGATTTGGGTGTCTCATCCGGACGAGATGACGACCCACAAGACTCAGAGGGTTCAGATGGTCTTATGGTGGCAAGAGGAACGGGAAAGATGGGTCGTACCCAATTAGGGTTGGCCCCTCGTCTCTGCTCCTCCTCTTCCTCTATTCGTCTGATCTCGGTAAATAGTTTCTCTCTCAGAGATGGGAATTCAGACACTAAGTTGTAAAGCCTTCTAAGCATTAAAGGGAAGACCCTACACTTGGAGAAATTACACTAGACTTGGCTAATTCAACTACAAACACATGGGGGATTGACCAGGTTTGACTTTTGGATTAAACAAGGAACTCAAAAGTTTTTGTCAAGAACGTTTAAGAACCTTTAACCGGAGAAGGCACCGAAAAAAGCTATGGGGAACTCGAAGAAAATGCAACTCTATGGCCCTAAAAAACAAACAGAATTGAAGACAAAGGAAAGCGCTTAATGAAGCAGAGTACCTGATGACGAGGGTGGATAACGCTGCTGAGACCTGACGAATCGAAAGTTGTAGGTGGCAAAGCTTACTGGTTCTAAAGAGAGAAAGGGCCTGGGCGCGAAAAAGAAGAAGAAGGAAGAGAGAGAGTTTGAAAATCTCTTAAATACTTTGGTAATGAGTGGACCCATTTACCAAAGAAAGGTATAATTACGGCACAAGGCCCCAAGCGCACTGCGCAACCGCCCTGCCTTGGAAACTGGAACAGTAATGAGTATCTGCGCAGGTGTCACTCACCTAAATGATCACACGTGTCTCAATTTCAGCAAATATCCCTTAGCCATCTCAATGACACCTATGGCTAAGGGCTGGGGGGTGATTGATATACCCGTTTATACCCTCAGCCTGGATGTGGATTACCTCCAATTCGGACGACCCTACGAGGGGCCGACCCTTCACCAGGACCCAGCTGGCCACCACCAGGTCTAGACGACCCTACGAGGGGCCGACCCTCCACCAGGCCCTGGCCGACCCTATGAGGGGCCGACCCTTCACTAGGCTCCGGACGACCCTACGAGGGTACGACCCTTCACCAGGCTCCGAACGACCCTACGATGGTACGACAGTACGAGGCCAGAATCAAGCCAGGCTCCCTACCGGAAGAAACTTTGCCCTCGGCCTCGGCTCATAGGCCGAGGGTGACATCATGATAGCGCGTGATTCGGGACACGCGTGGAACAGTGCGCGTCAGGCTCATATGACACGTGGCAGACCGTTATAACCGAATCACACCCTCACGTGAGGGAATATTATGTCATCATTTGGCATCTACAGGTGTCAACAGTGGATTGGTTAGATCATCATTCACATGCACCATGCTTACTTGGGGGGGTATACTACACCCCCCAAGACCTATATATACTTGTCATCTACAACCCTACAGGGGATCGATCCATGAACAGTAGCCCTAACTAAAACTCTGCTTGTACACACACAGTAGAGAGAGAGAGAGAGAGGGTTATGTGCATTGTATCCAAGGCCATTAGTGCCCATACTTAGTGGATCACACACTCACAGTGGATGTAGGCCAAATTGGCTGAACCACTATACATCATTATCTTATTTCCTCTTATACTCATCATCTTCTATACACTTATACATCTCTATGGCTGCCATGGCTGCTACTGCTTGAGCTCACTATCACTTATCCGGTGGTGCTAAATCTTAGCATCATCAATCATGGTTGACTTGTCTAACTTGAAGAGAAACAAACACGTGAGCGACGTGCCACTTATGTGTGTTTTCAAATGGTCAAGTAAGTGTTTTACTCGGAGTATATCAATAACGACCCACGGTCAATTGTCCTACATGTGACAAAGCGTCTAAATAGTAGTATGGATGACTTGGCTGCACCTACCGAATATCAATCCGCTTTTTATTATAACCCAAATTTGAAATAATTTTTAGATTTGTAATAAGTTTTCCAATTATCGAATATTAGTTTAATGCGTTTAATTCATTTGTACTTGATCAGTTTACTGCATGTAATATTTAGATTTAATTCTTAAGCATTAATTCAAAGTCCATGTCCAGTGGGTGTATTATTCTAGTATTTTATTATTATTATCAGACATCAGTTTAATCTTTTAACTCATTTGTACATGATCAGTTTAGTGCATTAATTCAAATTTTCCAGTATTTTGTTATAATATGGTTAGTGCTTTTTACTCTTGTAATTCATTTGGATTTGTACTAATAACAACAATTTTTATAGAAAATGTCGTCTTCAGGGCTTGGCAGCATAGGCTCCCAAAATGGACCAAATTGCGATTTGCTATTGAGAACAAGACGAGATTATTGGATAGATTCCATTAGTTGGTAAAGACGATTATCGGTCTGGGGTACACTAGTTGGAGGGAGGTGTCAAATGAGCTCAAGTTGGCTATTTGGGAGGCACTACAGGTAATGTATTTATATTTATATTTCAATTTTAATTTTAATTTATATTTATTAGCAACTAACACTTACTTTTTTTGTTTTGTATTTGTTTGACAGGAACAATTTGGTCTGCCCTCACTACTTCTCGATTCCATGTTGGAGGAACTGAGCAAACAACATAAGACGTGCAAGAAAATTTTGCGGGCACAGTACTTTGGGAAGACCCGAAACTCCATACTCAGGCTGCGTGATACAGTCCCGACGAAGGAGCTGATCACATTGGCATAGTCGCAAAAGTTTATCGACAATGAGATTGAGGAGCGACAATTGGCATATCTCTAATAGGGAGGGAAAACTGAGCGAAAAAGTTGGGTGTGCACTATTCCACACGGACATCTTACGCCGCGGTGGAGCACAGGATGGTAAGTTTTTATTTTTGTATAATTATAGTTTTATGTTATTCTGCATTATTTTATTTTGCATTACTTACTAATTTTGCATTATTTTATTTCCGGAGATAGGGAGTGGCCCTGGTGGTAGGCCACATAGTCTCGATGCCTATGTGACAATTCAGACGAAAAAGGCAATGGAGAAGGAGGGTGTACCCGAGCATCGCGACCACGATTGTATTTTATAAAATTTAATTTATGTTATTTACGTTATAATTTTTTTATTTAGTTATTTAACTAATCGTGTGCTTTTTATCGTTTCAGGCAAAGCTTAAGGAAGTGAATGAGTCGCATTCTGATGCCGATAAGGCATATTTGGCTATAGAAGAACTCAGCTAAGTGCTCATAACTGATCGCAAGGGGAGGACTAGGGGGTGAGATCACGGGTGGGGAAGTCTAGGATCGTCGGAATGGAGACGAGCAACACTGGGTTGGCTCGTCAGGTGGACACGCATGATGAGAATCTATCATGTTTAGAGGTAATGGTCCTAGATATGTACGCCTTCATAAAGCATAAGTTGGGAAAGGGGAAAGGTAAGATGGTTGAAGGGGATGAGGATGAGGATTTGGACATCCCTGCTTCATCATCGATATGCGAAGACTTGCCGCTATATGATTCAGTTCCCATCGTGACTCCCTTCGAGCGGCCTATGTCAATAATAGGTTGGCCGAGTGTGTTTTTACTCGACATATATGATGGCCAACTGATAGAGAGGGGGTTGAGGGATCCGAGAACCCTTTTGGGCATGCCGGTTCATGGGCGTTTCCTTCAAGACATTAGGCCAAGGCGCTCGTCACGCATGTGAAGCCTAAAAAGGAGAACTCCGCATTGTGGTTGCGTGAATAATGCGGATTGATTCATATTGAGGGGTGTCTCAATGCGTATATAATTTTACCTTCCTTCCTCCTCCGACCTACGGATGACTCTATGCATTGACATTATTTGTATCTATTTTATTTCAACACTTGGATTATATTTGTATTGTTTTGATTTGTTACATTTTAGTTTAGATATCGATTATATTTCTATTTTATTTGGATAAAGAATTATATGTGCAGTTATTTGCTGCATTATTTCTATTTTATATGTATATATGTTGTTTGAACAGGTACAATTGAAAAAGTACCACTTAAATTGTTTAATTCAAGATTGAATAGTCTAAATGACTCTGAACTGCTTTTAAAGAAACTCTTTTCTTAAAACAAACAGCTAACATAAGATGTGTTTAAAAAGAATTATGAATGAGATATTTAAGATATTATATATCCAATATTTGAAAACCAAAACCAATTTTTTTTTTAAAATCAACATGCCAAATAGAAGGGGATTAGAGGAAGATTAAGTACGCAACTGCACAAGAGTTTTACGTGGTAAAACCCCACCCAATTGGTGAAACATCCATGGAGGTCTCTACACCTCAAAACAAAAAAATATACTAAAATAGAGTAATAGATTACAAACTATTTAATAATCTAAACACACAATCAGACCTAATCTAAGTTCATAAATTATACCATCTCCTCTGGATTATTCTGACTTTTCCCAAGGCTCTGATGTTGTAGATATTTTCTCACCCTTGTAACTCCACTCCTTTTATCTTTACGTCGACTCTTTAAGTCCAAAATATCTCTACCAACACCTTTTAGTGTTGTAGTACGAAAGTGTTGTGATGTGGTGTGCCTAAAACATGCGTGCAACTCACACACACTTATTACAGACATAATGATTATCAAATTACAGATAGACTTCTAATATGCAAAAGAAATTTTTGAACTCAGTTTGATCGAAACTCTCAGACTTTGGATCTTTAATTATATCCACAAATCAAGAGGGAATCTTTATATATAAAAGAGCCAAGATCCTAAACACTTTCTTTATTCGAAAATATGAAGTTATTTCAGGAAAATGTGAAATATATGAAAGTGTAAATCCCCAATCAAGATCTAAGTCTGTATATTCTCAGAAACTGAAATTGGAAATGATTTTGTTGGTTTAGGTTTTGAAATCAACATAAAAGTTTAAAAACAACCAACAAAATAGATATTTCTCGAAAGAAGAAATCAAACTCAGTAATAACTACGTGATATGTATCATAGAGTCTCAAATCTCAAAATTTTATGAAAGAAAATTAGTTCAGGGCTTCATGACTTGGTTGAAAAAGAGATTAAGAACTATAGAGGATGGATATTCGCAAAACTCGAACTAACTCAACTCACCAAAGGATTTTCAAGTGATAATTTGACCGGAGTTGATTCAGGGTTTTCTTTTTCTCTCCATTTTTCTTTCTCTCTCTCTCTTCTCTCTTTTTTCTCTGAGAGGTGAAATGATCCAAAGACTGTAAATGTCTCACATATGGCTTGTATTTACCACTTCATTCCAATTTCCATTCCTTAGAAGTAATATAATACCATCATAGTTTCTTATGGCATTTTACATATTTCAAGTCCCACTTGATTTAGAATAGTCATATTCTTATACATATAACGATTCTAAGACCGCCCCTCCGAGTTTCCCCACTGGGCGCGCCTCTAAATGACTATCATCTTCCAGGGCCCATCAAACAAGACAACCTGGGTACCTAACGCACGTCGGGAAGTGGCCATATGCATGCGAGTGAGTCATAACCACACCCGAAATTTCCTCACCAGCGCATAATAAAACATATAACAACCCCGCATATGGCCGAGGACTATAGTCTCCGTACATTCACTAGCCAGGGGACATCACCTCATGAACGAGATTCCCTTAAGATATCATTTAGAGAGGTGTGTTTAAGTAAATTAACATTTACCAATTTAAATCACATTTTCATTTCCATTAATCATATTTGTTTCATTATATCTGAAACCATAATCATTGAATATTCTCGTTAATATTCATCACGTTTTAAGTCCCGAACTAATATCCAAATGATCGCAATAATGCTACAAGTACTAAGGTCTTATATACCTCATTAGAGCCCCTAAAGCCTCCAAGTATGGGCTTATAACTCTTAACTCCTAAAAATTTGCGAAATAGAAAGTAATGCCTCAACATCACTTTAAGCACTCCTTGGAATAATCCTCAGATGAACCAATTCTAATCTAGGGTGGCGACCAAACTCAACTAAGACTATAGGACTCTAAGTTTACTTCATATAAGAAGGTTCCTAAGTCCTAAGCCTAAAGAAAAAGGATAAAAATTGAATAAAAAAATAATAACTCAATACTGCAGGAACCGAATCGGTTTGCCCTAGGGACGAATCGATTCACCCTGAAAGCGAATTGATTCGGGTGACAAGCCTAACTTTTTGTAAATGCCGAATCGATTCGGCCTTAACCCTAATCGATTCGAGTACCAGACCTGGGAAACTGCCCCTAAGAGAATCGATTCGCCCAAGGGGACGAATCGATTTGTCCCTGTGAATTTGCCAAGTTTGGCTATGGAGTCTTGGACTCCAAATATTTCCCCCAACTCCAACTACCCAAACTAATCTCATTTATTTCTACCAAATGATCATTAATGCATCCTACAACATTAATCTACACGAATAAATATCCAAATCTCTTCCAAAGATTCAAAACCCATAAATCCAATAAAAACCCTAACTTTATCAAACCAAAACTAATACACAACTATCATACTAATTATTCATCTTAAATCACATAATAGCAAGTAAAAAACTTTCCTCAAGCTTGAAAATTCAAATTTGAGGAGGATGAATGCAAGATCAATCCACAAATCTTCAATCTCTCTCTTTCTCCCAAAGTTCTCTTCTTCTCTGTCTCACTCTAGGTCACAATTTCACTTAAGGGAAATAAAATGCTTAGCAAGACTAAATCAGGACATTAGTCTAAAGTCTCACAACTTAAGTGGTTAATACCACATTAAAATGATTCCCAATACGCAATATACCAAAACCAGTCAAAAGTGCCCAAAACACCAAAATACAATATGGCACACATTTTGACTATCTCGCACCTCCCGGAACTAACTACACCCTCCAAATTATCATTTGGAAATTTTAAAACTCATTTTAAGTTCCGGTTTCATTTTAAAATAAAATGTCATTTTAAATCTTATGACACAATAAAACACCACATATTGATATTCACCCACACACAAGGTAAATATGCAACATTTTAGTAAATATTAACTTTTCTCATTAAATTAATACTTACTCCACATTCCAACATTTTATATATAATTACTTCACATAGTAAATAAATATAAAAATAGGCTCTCACAAGTGAGGGTTGTTACATACTCCCCCCCTTATGAGGGAATTTTACCCCCAAAATTTAAGCATACTTCGTATAAAGAGATGCGGATACTTTTCCCGCATATCGTCCTCACGTTCCCATGTTGATTCCTTAGCGTTGTGATGACTCCATTGGACTCGCACCAAGGTCACCACTCGAGACCTCAACCTACGCTCCCTATGCTCTAAAATAGCAACGGGTTGTTATTCATATGAAATGTCGGGTTGCAAGTTAGAAATCCTCAAAAAGGATATGCCAAAGGGAACCATCGCACCTTTTATACTTCTTCAAAGAAGAGACATAGAACACATCATGGATTTGTTATAAAGATTCCGGTAAGGCAAGTTGATACACCACTGGACCCACCATAGCAATAACGGGAAAAGGTCCAACAAAATGCGGCGCCGACTTTCCTTTCTTTTCGAAACGCTTGATACCCTTCATTGGTGACACTCGCACCAAAACTTGGTCCCTAATCTCCAATTCCATGTGCCTCCTATTCGCATCGGCATAACTCTTCAGATGGTCTTGAGTTATCCGAATGCGATTTCGAATGAGTTCGATCTTAGAAGAAGTATCCTGGATCATTTCAGGTCCAAGGAATTTATTATCCCCCACTTTTAACCAACACGTGGGTGATCTACAAGGCCGGCCATAGAGTGCTTCATAAGGCGCCATTCCAATAGTAAATTGGTACGAGTTTTTATAAGAAAACTCGACCAAAGTAGGATATTGTTCCCAACCACCTTTAACATCAAGCATGCACATACAGAGCATATCCTCTAACATTTGGTTTACTCGTTCAGTCTGGGCATCTGTTTGAGGATGATAAGAAGTGCTTAATTTCAATTAAGTTCCCATAGCCTCTTGGAAACTTCATCAAAAGTGGGAAACAAAGATTTTGTCGCGGTAGGAAACTATATTTAAAGGCACCCCATGGAGTCTAACAATCTCTGCAATGAATAATCGGGCATAACGAGTAGTGTCATAATCGGTACACACGGGTAGGAAATGTGCCGACTTAGTCAAGCGGTCGACAATCACCCAAATTGAATGACAACCAATATGTGACCTTGGCAAGCCTGTAATAAAGTCCATCGATATGCTCTCCCATTTCCATACCGGAATCTCCAATGGTTGCAATAAACCTGTCGGTCCCTGATGATCTATCTTAACCAATTGACAAGTAGTGCATTGGGATACTAACTGATAAATATCCCGCTTCATACCTGGCCACTAATACAGACGACGAATATCTTGATACATCTTGTCCCCACCAGGATGTACCATGAATTTAAACCCTTGAAATTCTGCCCTCACCGCCCATCTCAATTCCCCCTCCTCCGGGGCAATGAGTCTTCCATGGAAGCATAGTCCACCCTCTGAACTTATCGAGTAGGATTCCGCTCCCTCGGACAGTAATCGACATATGTGGTCCTGACAACCTTTATCCTTTCCTTGGGCTTCTACAACCCTTGCCATAATTGTTGGCGTAACGATCATCACTGATATGAATGCCCAAGCAACTGCTTCCTCGTGATTGAGCTCTTTCCATTCATCTTTCCATACATCAGTTAACTCTCCTTCGGGCCTTCTACTCAAAGCATCCGCTACCACATTCGCCTTGCCAGGGTGATAGTGGATGTCAAATTGATAATCTTTCACAAACTCCAACCATCGGCGTTGTCGCATATTTAAATCTTTCTGTGAAATAAATAATGCAGCGACTTATGGTCCGTGAAAAGACTAAATTTCTCCCCTCGGAGATAATGCCTCCATATCTTCAAGGCAAAGACAAATGCGGCCAATTCTAATTCATGCACCGAATAATTTCTTTTATGGGACTTTAGCTTGCGAGAAGCATACGCAATAGCCCGTCGCTCCTGTTGGAGTACACCTCCTAGTCCTTGTAGATATGAATCGATAAAGACTAAGTATTCCAACCTCGGATTTGGAAATGCAAGGATCGGAGCCGAAGTATTCCAACCATAAGTTGATGTTATTAACAGTGACCGTGGGAGGATTCCAACCATTTTCGCAAAGCAACCAAACACGCTCGTCAATAGATTTTAAAATCGATTTCATACGAGCTTTCCAGTAGGGATAATTAGACCCGTTAAAAATAGGCATCTGATTATATAACTTCTCCATTTGAACAAGCACTTTTTCAAAAATCAATTTTTTAGAAAATTGATATCTTAGAAAAATTTTGCGGAAAAAAGGAATACGCGATAGAAAAGTGTAACCTGCTCTGATACCAATTTGACGACGTGAGAAGTCAAATTGTATAAAAAAATAAATCCTTAAAAAATCAAGATCACACGATAAATTAGCGTAACCCGCTCTGATACCAATTTGAAAGAGTTGGCGCTTGCGTTCAATTAAGAAATAATATAATAAAACACCTTTTAACCCAAAAAAACCCTAAACATGCAACTAGGTGTGATTGAAACAATATGAAATCATGCAAGAGTCATTCAAACACACATAATTAAGGAAAAATTCCCCACAAGGGCAAAACCATTTGTATATCACTATAATTTGTAAGAGAAACGGCTTACAATCGGATTACACTGAAATATAAGTTTTTGACTAAGAATTACCCTTGGGTATCGGATTTTGTAGTCGCGGCTAGAAGACTCCCTTTCCAGTAGGGTTGGCGGCTGGAACTATCCCTGTCCAGTAGGGATGCAATGAAGAGGAAGGAACGGTCCACTTCACAAAGGGTTGAACAACAGCAATGGTGTTCTTGGGTTACCAAACATGATTCACATAGACATGGAAGATGTCTGAACCTAAAAACCTAGAATCATAGGACTCAATAGATGAAGACTTTAGGATTGATATGCTCTGAAAAACGTGGGAAAGTCTTGAGGAAACCATCTTTTGATCGTGGTATAAATAAGCTAGCTATACCCCTAAAAAATCTGAATCACGATCTGGGAAATTCTATCAAGGGCGGACCGGTCCGGGCTTTAGGCGGATCGGTTCTTTTAATTTGAAGCAGATTCGGTTCGCAGTCGGTTCGGTACTCTCTGGATACAATTTGCAAGGCGGACCGGTCCGGGACTGGGCGGATCGGTTCACTGGCGGATCGGTTCCTTTTTTATTTTAGCGGATCGGTCCGGTTGCCTGGGCGGATCGGTTCTTTTTATGTAAGGACACAAATTTCCAATTGAGTCCTCTTATAGTTTTGGCTCAATTCCGGACAAAAATATTTATTCATAGGATAGTATTTATTGTAATATTCTCAAGCCTATGAAGTGTATGTTGAAGACGTAGCGGCAAAGAGTATAAAGCATCATCAACATGCCGTAGTTTATGTGCCTCGTTTGTACGTCATCAACTTAGGTTCCATGCTCCCAAGGTATGAATGTATTTATATGTATATAGGAGCATGGAAAAATTTGTATTGGGTGTTAGGTTAATACAAACTGCATTTTATTTTTCAGAAAGTATCAATTAGAAACTTAAAAATAAGTATATAAAAGTTTCTGGGCCAAAATCGAATTTTACAAACTTTCTGGAAGTTCGTTAGAAATGTCGTTCGAATGAGTTTTTTCGTTCGAACCAGATTTCGTTCGAACGAGTTTTGTCGTTCGAACCAGGTTCGTTCGAACGAGTTTGCCAACGACCCTTATCTGGTCAGTCGTTCGATATGTCGTTCGAACGAGTTTTCGTTCTAACGAAATATCTAACGAGATTCTAACGAGCCCAGGCTTGTCGCTCGTTAGAAGTCTCGTTCGAACGAGAGTCAAGTTCGTTCGAACGAGACGTCAGGCGGGAACGGTTTTCAGCAGTTTTTGACAGTTTTTTCCCCACTTCTCCACTTGGTTTTCAACCAACTTTTTCATGCATTATTATGTGCGGAAAACACATTTTCCAAGAGAACTTTTCCATTCCATATCCCACTCTTAGAGAGAGTTTGAGAGCAAATTTAATTAGGGAAAATGTTCATGTTTTTTAGTGTTAATCTTTAATGGAAAATTCATACACACTCTAGTTTACACCCATTGTTGTTTATTCCAAGTTCTATATATACATATCCTTACTTGGAGTTTTTGGCACCGGTTTTCTCTACCGAATTCAAGAGACGTTTCGGGTTTGCTTCTACACCCCATCACAAAGAAGACCTTTGTTGAGATTCTACCCGTTTGGAGAAAGGCTCCATGTTCGGGTGACGGTGACCGTTTAAAGTCCTATCGGTGTATTCCGAGACCACGGTGGAGCTCCGTTGGTTATCCGCTAATTGGAGGTTGATACAAGAAGGAGCATCACGGCTTGAGAGGGTTCGAGTTTAGGAAGTAAGTCTTTTGTCTTGTATTTTGTAATACCGTTTTTAGTGGATTTGAGGCTAGGGCCGTCCCGAGGTTTTTTCCCGTTAGTGGGTTTTTCCTCGTATATCGTGGTGTAGTGTGACATTGTTTATTTTATCTTGCACATCATTTAGAACGCATGCTTTAGGTTTAATTCAAGATAAAATTCGGTTTAATTATCACTCTCATTTAATTTGGGACTTAAATTAAATATTGGATAAAATTTGGTTTATTCAAGTCACTTGCATTAATATGGTTTCGCCGAACTTTGAATAATTGTTAATGATGACTTAGGCAAATTCGAGGACTTGAATTATTGTTTTAATTTGTTTCTTAAGATATTAAAACCCGGCCTTGTTTTGTTTTGTTGAACCATCACTTGTATTCAACGCTTCCGCATCTATTTGTTTAAAAAGGAAATTCAATATATTTTAATTTGAGATTATTATTTCATACCCGGGGATTCTCCAACTCCTCGTTTACATTTTAATTAGAGGCGGACCGGTCCGGCTGACTGGATTTCTGAATTCTTCCTTTCTTTTGATCTTAGGATTCCGTTGATGATGAATGGACTTTGAATCTTTGCAACGGTGTTACGGCTAATGACATATACAAGTATGTTGGAAAAAAATGTCCTTACACTTGTTTTGAATACCGTTACACCCCTTCTTTGCTTGTTTGACTTATTTTTCTCATTTATCTATTTGGGTACATAATAAAAAGGTGGAGAAAGATTATAATTTTATGGGGGAGTTTGAATTTTGGGGGAGTTTTGAGATTTGACTTATGCTTTCATCATAAATTTGTATCTATGTTTATCTCATTTCAAACTCGATACTTCATTTGGTATTTTCTTTATCTCATGTGTGTAGGTAATACATTGATGATCATTAAATTGCACACCTTGATGAGAAAAGATTTGAGATTCCTGAAGATTTGAAGAACAAACGATGAATACTTATTAATTTGTATCTTTCCAGTTTTGGGTTCATGGGAGGGTATATTTGTATAGGTAATTTTGGTATTTTATAATTCGAATTTTTTATGTATGTACCGGTATAGACATAGGGGGAGATTTGTAAAGACATTGTTCTCATGTCCAACATGTTACATTTGTGTATGTCGTACGCTGCTACATTTGGCACGTCACTTCACGATCTCACATGACGCCCTTAATCCTAATTCCGGGAATCAAGCATTCAACATCTCCATTAATGTGTCCCACATCTTCCTCAAAGACTTCACGTTCCATGGTTTTAGGGAATTTATGCAAGTGGTACGCAAGAGAAGTCAAAATAGTGAAAGAAGGCACGATATGGAAGTTCAAGGGAATTTTGGTAATTTTACACCACTGTCCGGAGGACTGGTCAACGGGAAGTTGAAGAGCTTGCCACAAAGAAGATACTGGAAGAAATGACACCTCAATCCGAGCTACGGTGAAGAAGTTTTAGGCCTTTGAAAATGGAGAAAATTTTAAGGAAAACTCTTGGAAAAATGCCAAGTGTTTAAAGCCCCACATTCCAGCGAATTTTTGGGAACTGAAGCCAAATCGGTTCGGGGGGCGAACTGTTTTGCGGTACATCCTAATCGATTCGGGGTACCTGACGCTGGATAGAGTTCAAGATTTTTAAAACTCTTCTTCGTTTCCCTATAAAAGCCAACGTCGGGGGAGTTATTTCATAAGACTTGCAAAGACGTTTTTGAGAGTTCTATCACCTCAAGTCTTCGTATTTTTGAGTCCCAAGAATCATGTTTTGATTCACACATCATTTGTAACATCTCACGATTTTGAGACTGAGAAATAAAATTTTTGGGAAAATAAATTTAATTAAATTGGAAAATTCTAAAATTAGGAATTAAGGTCCAAAATAGAGGACATTTTAAAGTATTCCAGATGATGATTTTGAGGGTACCATTGATCCCGGAAGGGTCTAGATTGTGAAAATGACTGTCATTGGGTTTTATTTCGGCTCCGGATATTTTTAAGTCAGTTTGACTAGAATTGGTGTAAACGAGTCATTTAAATTGTGTATTAACATTTATAATTAAGCTTAATGTTTTAAGTTTTAAAAGTCTTACGGATGGATCCTTCTCATTTAGAGAAAGAGAGAAAGAGAAATAAAAGAGAAGAGAAGAGAGAAAAGAAGAAGAAAGGAAGAGAGAGAGGAAGAAAATCTTGGAGATTCCGGCCCCAAACGCAACATCGAGGATGATCCAACCTCTACAAATCTGAGGCAAGTGTTTAATCTTTCTAAATAGGTCATTCGTGTATTTGATTTCATAATTTGTGGGTTAAAGAAATGATTTGGAGTATTAATATCAAAACCTAGATTTTTGGGTTTAATCTTGAAATTAATGTTTAAATATGGGTTTAAAGGTGTAGAAATGGATGGGATCAACTTTGGGTTGATTTAATGGCTTAAAATCATGTTGTGATAAATATTTCGGGGTTAGAATAGAATTTTTAGGGTTTAAAATTCGTGGGTTAATTGAAGAAGAAGAACCCTTCAAAATCTGCAGGCTCGAATCGATTCGCCCCCTTAGCGAATCGATTCGGTTTAGGGAAATTGGCAGTTCTACATTGACCGAATCGATTCAGACCCAAGCCGAATCGATTCGACCTATGGAAGAAGCCCAAGTCTTTGGACCCGAATCGATTTGCCTTGAAGGCCGAATCGATTCGCTAGGCCGAATCGATTCGGAATAGGGCCGAATCGATTCGGAAACAGGGCATTTTTTGTAATTTTCTCCATAGTGATTTCAAACCCTTTTGGTTGGGTTTATTGATTTGGGGCCTTCTCTTATGATGTAAGAGATATGTTCTTGGAGACATATAACGAGTTTTCTCAAATATTATGATTTTGGGGACTCCTTAGGGTAATTTTAGAGAAGTATATCCAAGTATGTATTTGGAGATGTGTATAGAGATTGTGGGGAAACCTCATTGGGGTTGAGAATCATACTTATAGACAAATGGTAAGTATAAATGTGATGGGAGGCTAAGAAATCTTAGAGAGAATTACAAGGGTATGTTGTGAAATTCTAGGCTAACCTCCATGTCGAATCCTTATAAGGATAGGATATTACTAAGATACGATTAGGGGCCAAATGGAAGAGTATAGTTGCATACCCTTAGTAATGATAAAATTTAAGAAATAAATCCGAGAGATCTTAGACTAGGGGATTCACAAAAGTTATTGAACCATTGTCGAAATCGAGAGCCATGGGATCATATTACCAACTAGAGTAGAGTGTGTAAAATCTAGTCGGGGTAGATGTGGTTTATCGGTGTGTGATATACAACGGGTACTTTCCCCAAAGAAATGGGATTATTTAATGAAGGTAAGATTAAGCTTGAGTCTTATAGTCTATTAGTTATGTGTATACCAATAGTCTATTTAATGTGCTCTCGTATATAGAGGGTATGTGTAGTGATGGTTTCCTACACTAAACTTTGGGTGATAACCCTAATGTTGGATATATATATATATATATATATATATATATATATATATATATATATATATATGTTTCAAGTGAGTGATTGTATTCACATATCGAGGTAAATTAAATTAGTTTGGGGTGACGGCTTGTATATTCAGGATTATATATTTATAGCCGAGAGTATATATCTTATACATATGAATGATAATTAGTTTGTATATATAGATATATGGATATGTGAATATATTTGTATATATATCTACATAAATATGAATATATGGATATATTTATGTTGTGGACATACATGGTATGGATATTTAAACCGTATATGATGGTTTAATGTTTAGTTATATGATTGGATCATATGGATGCATATATTTTGTGCATGTGAATGATATATATACTTATGTGGTTAAGCATACCCCGCTCATGCTATCATTGGGAAGTTTCCGCGCAGAGGGTGAGCATCCTCACTAGAAAAGTAGGGTGTGGATATTCACCAGGTCATAGTCGTCCCGTGTGTTATTATGTGATTTACATTTTTTTTGGGATGAGACGTGGTGGGTATGTTTCGTCTCATTTCCGGTTAGGAGCTATGACCGCTTCTCGGGACGTCGTGTGCGTGTGTTTACCACGAGATGGGTGTCGTTTAGTCCCACCATCGTGGCCGCTGTATTGCTACGTAAGCCGGGCACTGGGATGATGATGCATGATGCAGTTTTATCGGCGATATATATAGCCGGGTATATTATTTGTGTATGGCCATTGTACATCAGATATGATATGTACTCTTCGTCATGGGTATGGATGATGATGGTATATATATATATGTTAGAATAAATTCCTATATATATATTTATATATAACCTATAGATACAAGGTATATGGTATCTTTGTGGAGTACATCTTGGATGATTATGGTTTACTAGATTGATGGGGGTTGATGTATCGAATTTAAGGAATATTTCGGTTACATCATCCCAAGGATATTATTGGAGATTTTTATTTTTTTTCTTATTGTAGTCTAAAAATTTAGTGGTAGTGGTAGTATTATATGGTATGTATGGCATTATGGATCTCCAGAATTGACATTGTCAAGGAGTAGTGTAACGGGGTGATTCCTTGTTTGTATTTCGCTTTGCGAGACAACCCACGCATGAAATGTAGTACAGTGTTGAGATTGGAGAAAAGTTCTGTCAAATATTTATGTGTGTCTTGATGGATCTCTAAGATCAATGTTGTCAAGGAGTAGTGTAACGGGGTGGTTCCTTTTTTGGATTTCGCTTTGCGAGACACCCCACGCACGAAACGTAGTACAATGTTGAGAGTGGAGAGAGGTTTTGTTAATAATAATTTGTATGCATGTTAATTAGAAATTAAATATTATTATTCAACCCAAATATAAATGGGTAATGTATTAAGAATTATATTGATTTGAATTATAAATCGTAATCCATTAATCCTATTATGGCATAATTGTTTGTAAACATAATCTAGTATGACTAGAAAAGGGGTGGATTCTTGGGTTATGATAGGAAGAAAATTCTCGTGGGTATAGGCTAGACCTATATTAAGTTAGGTTGTCCTTCAATATGGAGGTAATTTAACTAAAATTTGAGGACGCGAATAGGTGCGCGCCGTTAGATGAGAGGTGAGTTGGGAATCCACGAGAGTGTGAATCCACTTTTAATTATGAAGAAAGTTCATCGATATTTATTATGCATGGTTAACACACTTGTTAAATATTTTTCACACTTGGGCTCTGACCCATTTATTTTTCTCTCCTGCTTGTATATATATATATATATATATATATTACTACAGGTGTCCTACCGCATGGATGTCGGATGACCTTTTATCCAGAGTCTTGGGAGCCGTGACAGGTGCGGACTGTTGCGGGGTGTATCTTGTAGTCATTTCATACTTCTTTAAAAATATAGGTAGGATTGATGTTTTATATCGGGTTTATATCCAACAGATAATTATATATGTGTATATTCATTTCATTTCAGTCATTGTATTGGCTGTGACCCAACAACTTATTCGGGTTTACTTTCTTGTGGTATATTCAGTTGTAGTTATTTATTTCATTTTATTCCAGCATTTCATTTATCTTAGTTCTTTCATGCATCTTTCTTTCCTTTATTAGTAGGGTTGGTTATTGTCGGTTGCATATTTTATTTAAATTTTAACATCTTGCTTATATGATATCAGGTAGTTAGTCCTATATTATGTAGTACCGACAGTTGATGTTGAGACTGAACCATTTGAAACTCCTGATTTAATGTAGTATATGGCTGGTCACCCGTTATTATTTTAGCGGGGTGTTACATATGGTATCAGTGCCAGGTTTTAGGGTCTTTAGGATCTGTGCGAGTTTTCTGCATTCCTCCGTTAATGTTCTTTATATAAAGCCCTACTATTAGGACTGTTGTGTTCACTGCGCTTATTTTCTTCTGTGAAGTGTATTCACTTGATCGACATTCTAATAAAAGTTGCTTTCGTTTCAGACGTCGCCTAGATTATGTCGTCTAGGAAAGGACAAGATTAAAGATTACAATACGCATAGTATATTTTGGGTACGTTTTAATCGGGGGTATTTGTTCTTCCCCGATTTTGACGGAGATATAGAGAAGAGTTCTAGCGGTGGTTCAAAGTGATTTATCGATGGTTGAGTAAGAAAGGGAAAATTTACTCGAATGGAGAATCTTGGGCTTAGGGAGGTAAGTCTGAGGATATATTAGTGTAGTCCTTGGGAAGTTTAGGATGAGAAACCCATCAACTTTCGTTAAGAAACCTGGTAATGGTAACTCTTACCGATGTGAGGTAGGTGGAGTTGTTCCAATATCAGGATTATCGCCTTCTGGTATGAGGGAGAAAGAAATTAGAGACTCAGTTTTGTTGAGTAAGACTGAGGGAGTTTTCGGTAGTTGCAATCATGTTTTGTCCTTCAAAATGGTTAGGAAGGATTTATGAGGAAGATATTTCTTTGAGGAGAATTAGGCCTTGGGGAGGAGTGAGCAAGTGTGGTCTTTATGCGACATCTTCTAAGAATAGTAAAAACGTCTTATAATGAGATAGTAGAGAGTGGATCTATTAATTTTGGGACTGTAAATTGTTAAGATTATTGGTTCATTGAGGGAAGAACTTAGTTTATGTAAAGGAGTTGATGTGATGTAGAGGAATTTTATAACTGTGAGGTTCAGAGTTTAGTAAATTTATGTTGAGCGGATAATTAAGCTCATAGTTGTGCTAAGTTTTAAGAACTAGTTAAGGGTTAGCAGTATTGTATTTGTTGAGGCCTTGTGTCTTAAACATAAGGTATTTGTTTGTCATGTCGAAAGACGCGAGATTTTTTTATATTATATATTGTTACATAGGCCTTTGGGTATATCTAAAATATATGATTTTTTTTTACATAAAACGTTAACCCTGGTTCAACTAATCTCAATCCCCGACCTAGCTACACAGTAGTGTATTGCGAGGATTCCTTGTTTGGATTTCGCTTGTGAGACCTCCCCCGCACAAAGGTAGCTAGCGTCAAGGATTGAGGAGAGTTCAACTATGGGAAATTTAAAAACTTTTATATAATTACTATGTTATTATATATCATATTAGTGGTAGTTATGATACGATTTAAGGCTAATGGAGCCTGATTATAATTCTACGAGTGGAAACTCGGGTACGGGGTGTATGGGCACCCTGGGTAGTATTTTGCTTTAAAATTTATTTGGTTCTATGTGAGAGCTAGAAAGGATCGGAATAGTGATCTTGAGGATTCATGTAAGGACTAGATGATATTGAGTCCCTAGGCATGTCTTAAATTTCGCGGGCGAAATTCTTGTAAGGGGGGAAGATTATAACATCCCATGATTTTAAGACTGAGAAATTAAATTTTTGGGAAAATAAAATTTAATTAAATTGGAGAATTCTAAAATTGGGAATTGAGGTCCAAAATAGAGCACATTTTAAAGTATTACGGATGATGATTTTGAGGGTACCATTGATCCCGGAAGGGTCGATATAGTCAAAATGGCTGTCATTGGGTTTTATTTCGGCTCCGAAATATTTTTAAGTCAGTTTGACTCGAATTGATGTAAACGAGTCATTTAAATTGTTTATTAACATTTAAAACTGAGCTTAATGTTTTAAGGCTTAAGAGGCTTACGGATGAAGCCTTATCATTTAGAGAAAGATAGAAAGAGAAAGAAAAGAGAAAAGAAGAGAGAAAAGAAGAAGAAAGTAAGAGAGAGAGGAAGAAAAGCTTGGAGATTCCGGCCCCAAACGCGACATCGAGGATGATCCAACCTCTACAAATCTGAGGCAAGTGTTTAATCTTGCTAAGTAGCTCATTTGTGTATTTGATTTCATAATTTGTGGGTTAAAGAAATGATTTGGAGTATTAATATCAAAACCTAGATTTTTGGGTTTAATCTTGAAATTAATGTTTAAATATGTGTTTAAAGGATTAGAAATGGTTGGGATCAACTTTAGGTTGATTAATATGGCTTAGAATTATGTTGTGATAAAGATTTGGGGGTTAGAATCGAATTTTTAGGGTTTAAAATTCGTGGGTTCATTGAAGAAGAAGAACCCTTCAAATCTGCAGGCCCGAATCGATTTGCCCCCTTAGCGAATCGATTTGGTTTAGGGAAATTGGCAGGTATGCATTGATCGAATCGATTCGGACCCAAGTCCAATTGATTCGGCCTGTGGCAGAAGCCCAGGTCTTTGGACCCGAATCGATTTGCCTTGGAGTCCGAATCGATTCGCTAGGCCGAATCGATTCGGAATAGGGCCGAATCGATTCGGAAATAGGGCGTTTTGTGTAAGTTTCTCCATAGTGATTTCAAACCCTTTTGGTTGGGTTTATTGATTTGGGGACTTCTCTTATGATGTAAGAGATATGTTCTTGGAGACATATAAGGAGTTTTCTCACATATTATAATTTTGGGGACTCCTTAGGGTAATTTTGGAGAAGTATATCCAAGTATGTATTTGGAGATATGTATAGAGATTATGGGGAAACCTCATTGAGATTGAGAATCATACTTATAGACAAATGGTAAGTATAAATGTGATGGGAGGCTAAGAACTCTTAGTGGAATTGCGAGGGTATGTTGTGAAATTCTAGGCCAACCTCTATGTCGAATCCTTATAAGGATAGGATATTATTAAGATACGATTTGGGGCCAAATGGAAGAGTATTAGTAATGATAAAATTTAAGAAATAAATCCGAGAGATCTTAGACTATGGGATTCAAAAAATTGATTGAACCGTAGTCGAAATCGAGAGCGATGGGATCATATTACCAACTAGAGTAGAGTGTGTAAAATCTAGTCGCGGTAGATGAGGTTTATCGGTGTGTGATATACAACGGGAACTTTCCCTAAAAAAATGGATTATTTGACGAAGGTAAGATTGAGCTTGAGGCTTATAGACTATTAGTTATGTGTATATCGATAGTCAAAATGATTGCTAGATTCTTTAATGTGCTCTCGGATATAGGTGGTATGTGTAGTGATGGTTTCCTACACTAAACTTTGGGTGATAACCCTAATTTTGGATATATATATATGTCCGTATGTTGTTTGGGAGACTATTCATCATAGGAAAAATGATTGAATATGTTTCAAGTGAGGGATTGTATTCACATATCGAGGTAAATTAAATGAGTTTGTGGTGACGGCTTGTATATTGAGAATTATATATTTATAGCCGAGAGTGTATATCTTATACATATGAACGAGAATTAGTTTGTATATATAGATATATGGATATGTGAATATATTTGTATATATATCTATATAAATGTGAATATATGGATATATTTATGTTGTGGACATACATGGTATGGATATTTAAACCGTATATGATGGTTTAATGTTTAATTATATGATTGGATCATATGGATGTATCTATATTGTGCATGTAAATGATATATATACTTATGTGGTTAAGCATACCCCGCTCATGCTATCATTGGGAAGTTTTCGTGCAGAGGGTGAGCATCCTGACTAGAAAAGCAGGGTGTGGATATTCCCCAGGTCATAGTCGTCCCGTGTGTTATTATGTGATTTACATTTGTGGAGTACATCTTGGATGATTATGGTGTACTAGATTGATGGGGGTTGATGTATCGCATTTAAGGAAAATTTTGGATTACATCATCCCAAGGATATTATAGGAGATTTTTAGTTGTTTTCATATTGTAGTCTAAAAATTTATCGGTAGTGGTAGTATTATATGGTATGTATGGCATTATGGATCTCGAGGATCGACATTGTCAAGGAGTAGCGTAACAGGGTGGTTCCTTGTTTGGATTTCTCTTTGCGAGACAACCCACGAATGAAACCTAGTACAGTGTTGAGACTGGAGAAAAGTTCTGTCAAATATTTATGTGTGGCATGATGGATCGCTAGGATCAACATTTTCAAGGACTAGTGTAACGGGGTGATTCCGTGTTTGGATTTCACTTTGCGAGACACCCACGCACAAAACGTAGTACAATGTTGAGAGTGGAGAGAAGTTTTGTCAATAATAATTTGTATGCATGTTAATTAGAAATTAAATATTATGATTCAACCCAAATATAAATGGGTAACGTATTAAGAATTATAATTAATTGAATTATAAATCGGAATCCATTAAGCCTATTATGGCATAATTATTTGTAAACATAATCTAGCATGACTAGAAAAGGGGTGGATTCTTGGGTTATGATAGGAAGGAAATTCTCGTGGGTATAGGCTGGACCTATATTAAGTTAGGTTGTCCTAAATATGGAGTTAATTTAACTAAAATTTGAGGACGCGAATAGGTGCGAACCGTTAGATGAGAGGTGAGTTGGGAATCCACGAGAGTGCGAATCCACTTTTAATTATGAAGTAAGTGCACCGATATTTATTATGCACGGTCAACGCACTTGCTCAATATTTTTCACACTCGGGCTCTGCCCCGTTTATTTTTCTCTCCTGCTTGTATATATATATATTACTATAGGTGTCCTACCGCATGGATGCCGGGTGACCTTCTATCCAGAGTCTTGGGAGCCGTGACATGTGTGGACTGTTGTGGGATGTATCCTGTAGTCGTTTCCTAATTCTTTATAAATCTAGGTAGGATTCATGTTGTATATCGGATTTATACCCAATGGATAATTATAGATGTGTATATTCATTTCATTTCAGTCATTGTATTGGTTGTGACTCGACAGCTTATTCGGGTTTACTTTCTTGTGGTATATTCAGTTGTAGTTATTTATTTCATTTTATTCCAACATTTCATTTATCTTAGTTCTTTCATGCATCTTTATTTCCTTTATTAGTAGTGTTAGTTGTTGTCGGTTGCATATTTTATTTAAATTTTAATATCTCGCTTATATGATATCAGGTAGTTAGTCCTATATTTTGTAGTACCGAGAGTTGATTTTGAGACTGGACCATTTAAAACTCCCGATTTAATATAGTATAGGGCTGGCCACCCGTTATTATTTTAAGCGGGGTGTTACATCATTTCCATATTTTTTTGAATCCTTTTGGAACCCAAGAACACCTTTTTGCTTTTGTTCATCTTTGTGGGGTGATCTCTGCAGCCAAGGGTTGCGTGTCATTGCTAAGGGTGTCTCTATGAAGTTTTATGGTTGCGTGCCATTGAGGATTGTTGCGGTTCTTCCTTTGCTGATTTTATTGAGGTGCATGTGGGTTCGCTGCGTGTGGATTCAGTGCTGACGACACTGACCGACGCCTGCGGGTATTCGTGTGTCACTGTATTTCATTGTAGTCCATGTAAGTTGCGATTTACTTATCATAATGAAATAAAATGTTTTGCCCTGCGGGGATTTTTCCTTCAACTTGTGTCACATGATTTATCTATTTATGGTTTGACACACGCACACACGTTGCTACATATTTAGGGGTTGATTTAACTTTGTTTAAATATGGACTCTAATTAAATAAGGTTTAATTGAAAACTTGTGAATCTATTTAATCAATTATCACATAGTCACACTTTTCAAATTGGTATCATAGATTATTTAAGCGATCACACACCGAACCTATTCGATTTTTCATTATGTGACTATGGCTTAAATAAAACATTCTCCTTAATCCTAAGTTACAATCGAAGTGTTGTTACCATTTCAAAGAATTATGTTTTCCATTTTTGAAAAAAAACATATTAAAGTGAGAGAACACTTTATTTGAGAATTGATTGAGAGGAATGAAGTTGACATTGGACATCTTAACAATAAGATCCATTGGTGGATCTGCTAAAAAAACCTTTATAGAATCAACGTTTTAAAACTCGTAAAATGTATATTGGTACTTGTTCCTGCCAAATTTAATGTGTTATGATTGTATGCTAGAATCTTTGAATAATATCTTGTGGTACTAATATTTTTGAGGTTATTCCCTACCCTTCGTTCCTTTGTGACAAACACAAGGAGAATATAAGTCTATATTATAATCATATGTTAGATGATTGGAGAATTTGAGACTCTCTTTGTTTTATGTTGGGGAGAATATGACTCTCTTTGTTGTAATACGGGACAATTTGTGATACTCTTAGTTTTTTTATGTTTGTATTGAGTCTCTTAGGACACATGTTGTTAGTTAAATTATATACTATTTCTTTTAAGACATATATGTTTAGTTGAGTCATGTACTCGTCTTTTTTTTGGAGTCTCAATTTGGTTTGTCCCAAGATTGCCTAAAAGGGAGATTTAATGTTTCTTTTATAAATCCCACAGGGTTTGAATTTGCCCAATTTTGTAATAACAATCCGAAATACACTAGGGCCATTGTAGCAACTAAATTTAATCCTAAAAAGATTTTTCAAAGAATTTTAAAATCAATTTCTACTTTTTAAAACCCTAATTAATGCATCCTATATGTATTTTATACTCAGATATTTTTATATTATAAATTTCTCGGTTTTATAATTTTTCATATTTTTTAAATTTATATGATTTTTTGCAATTTTTAAATGTTAATTTAATAATTTAAAAAGAAACAAAACTAAAAACATTTTTGTTTCTTAATTAATTTATCTAATATTAAACGACATCTTTTCATCTATGCCAAGGGCCATTTTAGTTGTCAATCCATGACATTGGCTTTGGACCAACAAAAGGAAGCTATGTGGCCCACACAATTTCATCACGCGTGAGCTTTGGGGCTTAGATGCTCGACTGATGGGCTGTCTTGGGCTATTGTAATCTTATTCCCTTCACAGTGACCTGGTCAATCATGCATGCACCCTCTCCGACTCCTATTTTTAGCGATGCCTAACTTGTCCTTTGATCCCCTTGGTTGTTTATCAATTTTCTCTTATATGTTGAGGAATTATCCTTTCACCAAAACTATTATGCAACCTCTATAAATAGAGGGCTTGGGGTTCATTTTTAAAGGTCGAGAAAATTTATAAAATCCAAAACAAACACTGCCCAAATTTCTTCAGCCCTTTCTCTCTCTAGGCCCTTTTAATGTTTACATCATTTTAATAGTTGTTCTAAGCCCTTTCTAACAACAATTTTATCCAAAAACTTTATAATATATATTTTTTACGAGGTTGAGGGTTTTGGATTTTGTGAGTTATTATCAGCTTGATCATTTCAACGCTTTTTTAGCTATGTGTTTGTTCATTTGAAAGATTTTTTTAGCTTTTTGAGTTGGATCGTTTAAAGGTTGTTCGAGTTCATTGACTAAAAACATTTATTTGTCTTTGGATATGCACTGTGGTATATTTTTTAACTCATTTACAAACATGCAAAATGTTATGTTCTGATTGTATATGTTTTTGAGTTTTTGAATGTGCTAAATTATATTGACATGTTTTAAACAAAACCCTAGTTGAAATATATATATATATATATATATATATATATATATATATATATATATATATATATATATATATATATATATAATAATAATAATAATAATAATAATAATAATAATAATAATAATAATAAGTTACAATGGTGTTTTCACTATTCATGAGATGGGAAGATACTTTACACTTCATATCGATGCCACCTAGACACGAAATGAAGGGTTGAGATCATTTTCCCATTACACTAATTTTCCCAAACCCTAGACGTCCTCCTCATTGTCTCCCTCTCTCTCATTTCGTGGTTTCTCCCTTTCAACAAAAATCAAGTGGGAGAAAAGTGCGTGACCCCTACAAATAAACCCTAAAATGTCTGCATCCCTCTCTCATTCATTTCAGCTCTCTCTTTTATCCCTGAGATCTGAACCTCCTCTCTCTCTCTCTCTCTCTCTCTCTCTCTCCATGATCCATGTAGGCATAATATCAGGTAACACCCTTTTCATTTACATCGTACGTTTGTAGAAGTTTGAGATTGTGATTTTCTATATTTCAGGTTGCGATTGTGAACTAAAACTACTGACATCCACTATTTTTGAAACCCTAATGTATGTTTAGATTCCTCTTTATTCATTGCTTTATATTGTGCCATTCTTTTTGGGTACTTGGATTGGTGATTTGTAAATACTCAATTAAGGCTTTTTTTTAAGCTGTTTCATTTTTTCGTGTTTGTTTTTCACTTTTAAATCTTGAAAATAGTTTACATTTCAAGAAATATTTATATTGTGGTTACTGTAAATATTTTGGGGATTTTTCTTTCTGTATAAAAATAGAGAGTGGGCATGTTAATTTAAAAATTAATATCTTATTTTTCAATTTAAATGGTTTTAATTTTCTTCTTTTTTGTTTCAGGATTGATTCAGAACTTTTGGTCTCATAGTGTTTGAGATATTGATAAGGTAATATTAATGTGAACTTTAGATTTTAATTATTTTTCATTACAATTTGTTTGTTGATAAATAATAGGAAATTGAATTCCTTATTTGTGTTTGTGGCGTGATTCAATATTTTTCATTTTTATTTTATGTGTGCATATATATATTTAGGTTGCAGGGATAAATGCAATCTCTGGTGTATATCCTCCTAAATCACAAGAATTTTGAGTCTTTCCTTAAATTGTGGATAAATTTATCTATTTTGAATTTATCTATAATTTTATTACGTTCCTCCTCTTCTTTGGCTACATTTATCTCTAATCATAATTATTATTAAATCCATTACTTTGTAATGCTTATTAAATGATTCGAAACCATGATTCGACTACCCGATGAGTGTTTCCCATCCGTACTAAGCTAAGTGGGGTTCTTACACCACACCTCATGTAACATGCATTTAAGAATAGTGTTGCATTGATTTTTGTGTTGATTTTCTTGAATTTAAACATCTCGAGAAATTTCATGGGTGTTTGTTCATGCCTTATTATTATTGTATAATGCTTTTGGATAATCTCAATTATATAAATTTACTAATTGGGATTCATGCATCAATTGAAAATTTTACATGAATTGTGTGCTTATACCTTATTTAACTTTATGATATATCATAAATTCATCATGTTGTTAGTTGTCCCTTTGTAATTTTCTTTTTTGATACTTGAATTAGTTCTCTCTTAATATTTTAGGAGATTGAAAAATGGACCGGATGAGAACCTGGGATTGTATTTTTTAGGTATGTGTGGTTTCAACTTCTATAGTGGAACATTATTTCATTTGATCACCATTGTTTCAACTTTTAGTTCACTTTTTTTAAGGATTCTTTTAGTTCACTTTTATTCCCCATATTTCATCAATTTTGTGCCCATTTTTCGTTTTAGTTATTGGGCACCTTTTAGTTCACAATTATATTTTTCTTAATCCATGCTTCATTTAGTTTTTAACAAGGATTGCTCACTACAGTGTCGTGATTCTTTCTATTGAGCATAAGTGAGATCAATAGCCCCCCAAAGGAGGAAGGAAGAATCTAAAAAAGTGTGCAGAGGAAGAGACATTTACACTACAACAAGTCACACAATTATGAAAGTTCTTTCCCTTTGAGGCTCCAATCTCATCGAGGTAATGGTAAACCAAGGAGAAAAGCCACTGACACTATTTCCAGCTAAATTCCAAAAGGGGAATCTAAATTAGTTTGATGCGCGTGTTTCTCCATTTCCATATTAACACATTTTAAACACTGTCTGTTCAGATACGCTTTGAGGATCAGAGAAACTACATTTAGTGTTTTAAATGTCTTAAAATAAAAGATATTTTTAAGTATAAAAAACCTTAATATCGTTTGGCATGTAACATGTTTAAGAACATTGAGTGGAACTGGCTTTGTAATAAACATGCCTTATGGATTTGAGACAAAAAAGACTTTGATAGTACCATATTAACATGTTAGTTTTGTTTCCTTCATTAGTGTGATAGTTTACTATATTGCATTGTATTTTTTTTCCAGAGTTATTAGGTGTTAAGCAGTTGTTGGGAAAAAAATTACCAAGCTTTGGGGGTGAAATCGACAAAAGTCCAGTGCCAACAAAAAAAATTGTATTTCTTTTCGCACATATACTTAGTTTGTTGGTTATCACATTTGCTGTAAAATACGATCACCATTTGTTTGTTGGTTATCAAAACCACTACCAAACATTTTTATAGTTGTATTTCAGTTTAAAATGTTGGGTGAAAAGTCTTCAAAATTGTTGTTTATAGTTTGTATGCACAAGATCTAATGAATACAAAAATATATATTGATTGTAAATGCTGGCATCAATTGTATAGCAGATATTAACAACATGATTTTGTAAATTCATTAGATTTATTATTAATTTTCTTCGCTTTCTTCTATTACTTTTCAATCATTGACTTTGACTATTTTTATATGTTTTCATATATATTCTCTGTGTTGTATGTTTAATATCACTTGGTACAATTTATATTTCTTAAAATGTCTTTGTGATTGGAAGTGTCCACCTCTGTAGCATATAATATCTAATGCGCGTCTATGCGCTATTGTTCATTTCTTTACGTTGTTGTTCTATTATGACGTTGATTTTTATGTGCGGGTCATCCTCATGAAATAGAGACATAGTTAAAGAAATTGCACTACAAAATCAAGCATTTCGAAGATCTGGAGCTGATAATAGAGCAGGAATACGCCCAAATGTAGCGATTGGAAGAGTCTCCTAGAAGAGAGAATTAATGTCTTGCAAAGAGTATTTCAATTCTGGGATATCTAGATGGAGGGTTCATACTTTTGTAAAAACTCCAACGAGTATAGTACTTTAAATGATCCATGTAAGTATTATTAGAATTAATGTTTCATACTATCATGCAGTTATATTGTCTCTAATTTTAGTTGTTTGTCTTTTATTTTTAAAATGAGAGGAGTTTGTATCACATAATATAACTTCTAATAATTTTAATATTAAGTTATTACCATTATGTTATGTTTTTTGCTTTCTAAATCTTATGTAATTAGTGAATATTTTCCAAATTTAGTGTATATTTTGCTCTGCTTTTAACACTTATCTCTGTTTTAATTGCTTTGGCGTTAAAAAAGTTATCTCTTTAGGTTTTAATTGTCACATTCATGTTGAATTTGCAGGCCATGGGGTTAGAAGCTAATATTCGTGTTTATCAACGACCCAGATTCTAGACAAAATTTGTGAACTTACTGAAGAGGGTGGTAGTCATGATAGAAGGGAAAAAGCTGATGGAGCTCGTGTATTTATCTCCCATTACATGGATAATTTATTAAGAAGTCAATATATGATATCATAAAGTGGGAATGTGCAGCTCGAAAGTGATTGTGGTAATCCTGCATGGAGGAGTCATTCTATAGTCCAGTAAGATAATGGACAACAAGACTCCCATCCCAAGATCATGACATATAAAAGTCATCTTCATGATTACCTATAGATTTAAAGGATGATACTTTGAAGATAAAGCTACTCGAAGCAAGGACTAGGGGTCAGATGTCTCGCTCACATTTAAAACCTTCCAATGTTTCATTTTAGGCGTTCAACGATTTCGGTTTTATGAATATTATCCGGAGTACGTTCTGAATTTTGATTTTGTTGTATTACAAAATATGATTTGTTTTCTTATGTAAATTTTTAATTTTGTGTATGCATATGAATTGCATTGTTCACATAAAAAAGTATATAACTCATGCTTCTTGGTGCCATTCAGATCCCTAACGTAATATTGGGGACTGAATTTGAATGAGTAATTCATGGCTATCTTGCGCTTGTAGAGATGGGTCAAACGCTGTATGCATTCAATCTACAACACTCGCATGTTTTTTGTTAATAATTTGATTGTCTTTATTTCCAGGTTGACGGGCTTCTTATAATTCGTAGATTCACATTTATAGTACATTTTTCTACTTCCATTCAAGCCTTAAGTTTATATTTATTAAATTGTACGTTTGAATTTGTAAATCCCAATCGGTACTCAACAATCTCTCTCGGTACTCAGTAATCTCTGTCAGTACTCAGACTACATTGCTGACGTTAAGCAAATGAATGTATTTGTAAATGAGTATCAAGCGCAGAGTGCATTACTGGATGCATTACTGAGCTTGATTATGCTGACTAATCCTTGAGGTTAACCAAATGAATTTATTTGTAAATCACAACTGGTCTGTCCTATTCACTTTCAGCAAATGAATGTATTTGTAAATCACTCATATACTCATGATGAAGAAGGCAGTCATGTACTGTTGCAATTGTGTGATATTGCAAGGCATGTAAAGAACAAAGGTATTTTCTTTTTCCCTATATGTACCAATATGTATCCCGCTATCACCTATGCAATGAGAAGTGCGAATAAGAAGTTGCTGCATTTATAATATTAAATAAAAAAAAGTTAAAAGGCCAAAAATTGGATTCACATAAGATATTACCATACTTTCTAAGACAATTGGCATCTATAGAATATGGCAGCTCTCAAAATATTGAATGCGTACCTTGAATTAAGGCATTGAATGAATTACTATAAGCTTGATCGTCGGGGTAAGGCATTGTATAGAAAGGCCGAACAACCAAAGGATAACGGTGAAGTATACAGAATTCATTCCCATACCTACATTCAGGAGAAATATTCAGTCCCCTTCAAAATTAAGGTACACAGATTAATCAAAGGGAAAAATAAAATTTGAAAAAAAAAGTTTATTCAAAAAAGGTTGGACAGAATACTCCTCAAAAACAAGTTGGCGCAGTGTTCTCTCTGTTTTTGTATTAAGGTTCCCAAGGGGATCAACTTCCACACCGGCTTCCTATACATGTAAATTTGGTTAGGAAAAAAAGGAATTAATAACTTTTCTAAAAACAGGATGCCACATGGGTACATGTACAAAAAGGTTTTAGGGTAATATTTAAAATAAAACTTGCTACGAAGTTGTATATATATAAAGTTATAAACTCTTAGGTTGTGTTTGATTGTCATATCATTATTTACCATAGAGAAAAATTTCTTTTCACTCATTTTTCACTTTTGTAACGCTTGACGGCATACTCCATCTTTCCTCATTTTTAATGGAAAATAATTCTTACCCCAAAATTTCTTCTTACTCACCCCAAGAATTGGATTTTATGGAAAACCAGAAAAGTAACTCTTTTCCCACTCCTTTCCCAACTTCTAAAAAAAAAACGAACCATTCAACTTTATAATCGAATACACCTTCAGTATAAACGAATTGTTAAACTTTTTAATTGAAATAAGAAGTTTTACTTTATTTTTAGTTGAAGTGGGAGTGTTACTTTGTTGTATATATTTGTCATAAAAGAGGTAGCATCACTTAATTGTATACTATATTTGCGCCATCCCATACATGTGTAATCTTAGAAGATTAATGCATAATTTTTTTGTCTTTGTTTCTATATTTGTAGGTGTTGTTCAAGTCCTCACAGCACATTCCACTGAAGGTCATGAATGTCTATCTAATTAGCGATTTTGATTGAACATGGGAAAATCTGTCAATGATGCTAATCAAAGACACTACTGAAAAATATATCATTGAAGTGGATGGGAATAAATATGGTGGCACTTAACATACAATGGAAATGAATGTATACTTAACCGATTTGAGATATCGCACAGTGATGTTTCAAATATTTGAATAAATGATGATTCAAATATTTTGATACTTTTATTAGATGATAATTTATGGAGACTTTTGTTTTAATTCATTTTTTGATTTATTTGAATATCCATGATCAACTTCATCTCATCATTGTTGCCGTCATAATTACTTATGTATTTGTTGTATTTCGACAAGTTGAGTTAATTTGATGATATTGTAAATATGAGGTCCTAGACGGACTATTACAATTTTTTTGGAGTATTTTTTATTTCTTGAACACGGTGGATATAGTCTTATAAACAAAGGAAATTTTGTATTTAAAAAAAAAAAATTGTCTACACATCTGTGTTGTAAAACAAACTTCATGACTTAAATTTACGCGATTTAATACTTCAAATATTTACACTTATAATATATAAGACATTTATTATTTACATTTTACACAAGTTTATACATTTTAAAATTATCTACGTGCCTTCAGGCACGGGCATACCCTATATATATATATATATTATGTTTGGTAGGTCGGTTTATAAACTAAATCTGTGTTTGAAACTCATAGATTCATTGAAAGAAGGTATAGTTTTTGTTCAGTTCATATATATGTAGATCCATTTGTGTTTTGTAAAAACTCACAATATAAAACATTTTATAGTCAAGCTGGCTTCTTGTGTTCATAGTGTTGAATCATCAAATCCTAAAGCAAATCTCATTTTTATCTTTGACTTTACACCTTCACTCGATACTCCTATTTTAAGTGTGAAGCTTGGGTGTACTACTAAGTCTTTAAAACAGTGGATGTGATAGAAATTTTAGAGTTTGAAATATTTCAGTGGATTAAACTTATTCAACTACATGTCAATCCTACAAATTCCAATTTTAATTAAACCCTAAACATGCAACTATACGATTCAATAAATAAAGCAATAAAGAATGCAATCACAGATTCAGGAAAAATCCCCAGAAGGAAAAACCTTCATTTCACTAATGTTTGGAAATCGTAACTTACAACACTTTAGAGAAATAATACAATGAATTCCCGCAAGAACCCACGGAGAACGCAACCTTTAGTCAGTAATGAATCCCTCAAGAATAACAAGAAGTGTTGTCCTCCTCTTCAGCAGTGAATACCCTCGAGTATCTCCAAGATCAGAAGTTGAGAAAGTTCTCCACAAGAACAACTTCGACAAAGAAGTGTTTGGGTTCCAAAGAGTATTCACAAAAGTATTTGGGATTTTTTTGGTGAATCTAAAATGTGTTTTTTGCCTAAAAAGTGAAGACTATTTTACAGCTGTTCCGCAGTTTGCATAAATGAAAAATCTTGATAAAAAATCTTCACGAAAACAGGTTTTTATAAGTAAACAAAATATTTGAGGCGGCAAAAAGGCATTGAAACAATATCTCATGTCGTTGGAACGAGATTGGGATCTTGTTAGAAATTTCTTCGAACGACCCTATCATATAACATTTAAAAATAAAAAAGTACGGGTTTGTTTGATCCATATGAGAAATTGGGCATTAAATGAGATATCGAACTACATGCCAACGTCATTTGAACGACATTGGAAAGTCATTTGAATGAGTAAAATGATTTTTTAAAGTCCCGTCTACCGGTATCTCAGAAAAACATTTTAGGTTTGAAAAGACCCTCATTTTGATAAAAATAAAGTTTAGAAAAAGTCTACTAACACTCAATAAAAAATCTTGCTAACACAAAAATAAATCCACATCAAAATTATGTCTCGTTTAGGAACTTTGTTAAAGATGCTTGATATTCAGATCTGTCTACTTGAACTTGTGAACTTGAATGCCTTGTCGGTTGGGATGGGTTACGCCATACACCATGTAGACTAGGTACTGGGGACATGATGGAAAATATGTCCTTACAAATATCCTCTTATGGCTATTCTCGTATAAAATAAAAACATCTGAATTATCAACAAAAATCCTATACAAATATAATACCATCCCAAGAACCTAAAAGGGGAAAGAAACTCAACATGTAAGGCTTCAAAAATCATTAACTTTCAAATCATCAAATCTCCTTGCTTTTGATCTTGTTCTAGTATGTTTTTCAAATGCACATAAAAGTCCTACACACAATATATAAAGAAAATAAAGTAAACAATCAAAAATCAAATAAAGTAAAATCAAGTCCCCCCCCCCCCCCCCATAAATCAAACTCTCACTCCCCCATAATTCATAATTAGTTCTCCCCCTTTTTATTTTTTCGAAATAGACAAGGAAAAGAATAAAACGTAATAAATCGAAGTGGGTCACAACAAGCATATCAAATTATCATAGTCATATATCAGATAAGCACATGTAAGCAAAAACTGAAAAGGCTCTACAAACTATTTTTGATTTTTCAAAATTTTCAAGAGAATAATTTTACAAACCTAACACACCATGGATTAACATTAAGATAACCAAATCGTGGAAACGGAATGAATGGGTATAAACGAATTTGATAGGAAAATCAACTCAAATAATCATAATATATGTGCACAATGAATTTTAGATACTCCTAAAAAAAGAACTCAAAATATTCCTTAGGCGTAAATTATTTTTTGAATTCATATGATATCTGCTCAATCCAATCAACAAAACAAAGTCTAAAAGGATTTTCACACTAATAATGTCTAAAACTATGTAATGATTTTTAAGACTTTGTAAGGACGTCCAAATCCATTGATTTCCAACCAAACTCCTCCAAAAGATAAACATGATCTTATTGTTTATTTTGTTCGGTCAAAAGATCAATTAAACTAAAAAAATTTCCCCTTTTGATTGCCTTAATTTTTTATTGGGATATTTTTAAATGTGGATTTCACGAAAAGTTCACTTGCCTCTTGTATCCCTTTCCTGTGTAGACTCGTATTTTTTTCAATACTAAGCACACACTCATGGACAAAGGTTCTTACATGCACTACTTTCACTGTCTCGTTTTATCGTATTTGGTTCATTTTAAATAAACGATTAAGATGAAAACACTTTCACCAACATGTGATAGACAAGTACAAAAATTAAATAAATCTGTTCATGTGTGCATTGAAGGAAATCATGAGTCAAACATGTACAAAGTAATCATTAATCACATCTCAATGACTCCAAACATTATGAAGCACATAAATGAAATGATGTTGTGTCTAAAAAAACTACCAAAAAGTCACGTGGATAATGCAATGATGTTGTGACTTGGTCGTCATAAATGTCCATTCATATATGGTGTAAAATAAACTACAAAAATATTTTTGTGTTTTTAATTTTTTTTATCAAAAGTAAAATCTTTTTTTCTTTTTCACTTTTTCTAAAAAATAGAAAATATTCTTGTATTTTTCCAAAATTTTCGAGAAAAACAAAAACTCTTTTTGGATTATTTCGAAAATATTTTAAAATGAAACACCAAATACAATGATAGTATACACTAGCAATAGGCATAAATATATGAACATAAAAATCAACCCATGCTAGCAAACAAGTATAAACCTAAATCATTAGGTCTGGAGGAGTTTTCCCAAGGTGGTGACATCCTATGGAAAACATCCATAAAATCGTGTGAAGTTTTGACCAAATAATTGACTTGCTCATGAAGATGCTCATAATATTTCAATTGAATAAACTTGTTCAACTAGATGTCAATCCTACAAATTTCAATTTTAATTAAACCCTAAACGTGAAAGTATATGATTCAATATATAAAGAAATAAAGCATGCAATCACAGATTAAGGAAAAATCCACACAAGGCAAAACCTTTATTTCACTAAAGTTTGAAAATCGTAACTTGAAACACTTTAGAGTAATACCACACTGAATTCCTGTAAGAACCCATAAAGATCTCAGACTTTAGTCAGCAATGAATCCCTCACGAATCATAAGAACTGTAGTCCTCCTCTTAAGCAGTAAGTACCCTCGAGTATCCCCATTGAAAAAGCTATTACTTATGCCGTTTAATTCAAGATTAAAATATTGGAGTAACTCCGAACTATTTTTTTTGAAGAAACTCTTTTCTTTAAATAAAAATAGATTAATCACAAGATGTGTTTAATAAAGCATTCAAGAGATTTGTTCAAGATTAGTTAACTAGTTTTGAAAAACAAAACTATAAGGTTTAAATCAGCACAACACCAAGAATGAGATGAGGAGATGTAGAAAGATTAAGGACAAGGCGTTTTGAACGTGGTAAAACCTCACACAACTGAGGAAACATCCACGGTGTCTTCTAAGTCAGAAACCAAAAATCCACTAAAACAAAATAAACAGGTTACAAACTATTTAACGCACATGCAAACTAATTAGACCTATATAAGTTTATAAATGTACCCACTAGTTTAATTCTAACTTCTCTGCAGTTCTGATGTTGATGTGGCTTTTCCAGTTTGCTTATGACAACCCGCCATCCGAAATAGGTGGTGGCCAGCCCGATACTCCAAAATAACGGAATCATGGATGGAATCATTCTTAGAATTACAACAAAATAAGAAGTATACGGGATAACCACTCCTTATTTCTGAAAAACGGGTTGCCAAAATTTTTGGTTTTAAAGTTAAAGAAAAGAATTTAAAGAACCCAACTTAAAAAGATAGTGGAATCCCAGATGAAATTATATTATATTCCCATGAATGTACAATAAGAGACCGAATATGCTGTCGGCCATAGACTCATACAACAATATTAAACAAATTCAATAATTTACATAATACATTACATTAATCAATTACAAAATCTTAGGCCTCGCGCCCGAGTAAAAAGACCCGACCTTAACTAGAGTGCAAAGATGACGACGTCTATTTCAAAATGTCCCGTAATACCCGCAAAGATCACGGCTCACCAAAGACATCGGGATCGGAATTCAAATCGGGCATCCTTGCGATGGAGTACTTGAGCGGATACAAGATGCAAGCACAACAAGAAATATGAACGGGTGAGGGCCCGGTTCAATATGATTACTAGATGAGTAAAGAGTATGACAGTTATGAATGTTAAATCATGCTGAAAGAGAAATAAAAATCTACCTACACAATTTAAAACAGAAGCTAAACAGAAAAATAAAACGAGTAACATTATTCTAAAACTTCATCATGTGCACCAATTATTTCATATATCTTTTCCTTAACAGGAAATATATATATGTAATCACAGTCTTATGCTCTTTATGGAAATTTTATCTCAATTTTACCTTTTGTAAAAATCCTTTCCTTATCAGGAAAATAATCATTTTCAAATGCTCTTTGTGGCATTTATTTGTGCTCTTTGTGGCACTTCATTATGCTCTTTATGGCATATAATCCATCAAGTCCCACTTGATTATGAATAGTTATATTTAAATACATATAACGATTCTAAGACCGCCCATCCGGGTTTCCCACTGTGCGCGCCCCTAAATGACCATCATCTTCCAGGGCCTATCATTAAGACAACCTTCTTCACTAGCCAGGAGGACTATATCCACCCTGCATTCATTAGCCAGGGGGCTTCACCTCATGTACGAACTTCCCTTATGATGTCATTTAGAGAGGTGTGTTTAAACCATTTTATTTACCATTTCCAAAAATCAAGTAAATTATCATTTACCATATTCATGATTAAGTAAATTATCATTAGCATCATCATTACCATATCCATTTCATTTACATATTTACATGTATGTTTCGTTTTATTTGAAAACATACTTATTTACATTATTGTAAATAATTCATCTTATTATCCGGAGCCATACGATAAATTATATCGTTACTACAACCTCAAAGGAGTAACTAAACTCTTAATTATCTCCAAACATTTTGGGGTATTACTTTAAAACCCCAATACTATCACACCTCAAGGGAAGGAATAATCTTTCAATTTATTCTCATAACATTCTTTTGTGGTGATAATATAAACCATCAAAACTAGTATAGTTGAATTGAGCTTCTAAAGTCTCCCAAACATAACACTACATCTCCTAGTTTTATAGTAATTAACTTGAAGAAAAGAATGCCCTATCATCAATAGGCATAACCCCGGAAAAGTCCCCACATAACCCATTCCTAATGTATGGTAGACAACTAACTCATATCACACTCTAGGACTCTAAGTTTACTTCATTCAAGAAGGTTCCTAGGCCCTAGATTTAAAGAAAATAATTGGAATTGAGTTATAAAATTAACTGAAAAATAGTAGGAAACCGAATCGATTCGCCTTAGGGCCGAATCGATTCGCCCTGGCGATTCGATTCACCCAAAAAGCGAATCGGTTCGGACATGAAGACCTGGGATTCTGCAACTGCCGAATCGATTCGGCTTAGGACCGAATCGATTTGGTCCAAGCAGACTTGGGAACTGCCCCTTAGCGAGTCGATTCACCCAGAGGGTCGAATCGATTCGGCCTGGAGAATTTTCCAAGAATGGCTTCAAGGGTTATAAACCCTAGATTTCCCCAAACTCCAATCCCTTCCATTTTTACCCACAACCAACATAATAAATCTTCCCCAAATTAACCTACATGGTTATTAACTACTATTATCCACAATTTCATCATCAAAACCCAAGATTAGGGTTAAATCACCAAAATTTCTATTTTTGATTCATAAATGAAAATACATAACTATCAAACAATTTAATCATCTTAAATCATATATTAGCAAGTAGAAAACTTTCCTTCGGGTTGAAATCTCAGATTTCTTTTGGGTAGAGGCAATCCCAATTTTCAATCTCCAATCTCTCTCTCAATCTCCACTTTGCTCTCTATATTTAAGACACACAAATGAGAAATGAAAAAAAATAAGGGGCAAGACTTAAAATCGTGGCTTAAGTCTAAAGTATCCAAGTTAAGTGGTTAATGCCACATTAAAATGACTCCCAATACGCGTTTAAGTTAAAACTAGGTAAAAGTGCTCGAAACCCAAAAATGCAATATGGCACTTATTTTGACTGTCTCGGACATTCCGGGACTAAATACACCCTCCAAACCAGCATCCAACAAATTAAATAAATTATTCCTAGTTCCAATTTATTTAAACCATAATGTCATTCAATATACATGACACTATAAGACATGCAACCTGATGATACTTACTTTCACATACAGTAAATATGCATCAACCTAGTAAATATTAACTTTCAATTCATTCAATTAATATTTACTCCAGTCCCAATATTTTATATAATTACCTTATGCGGTAAATTAATATAAAATTAGCCTTCTAAAAGCGGGGGTTGTTACATTGCTAACATCTCCACTTTTCTCCAGTCTTTACGTAGACTCTTGATAATTAAAGATTTTATAGCCAACAATTCTATGTTGTAGTGTGACAAGTGTTTGTGAGAGTGATCTAACACATGTATGCACACACACACACACACACACACACACACACACACACACACACACACACACTTATTTATACAAACAAGTCCTAGTAAATTACAGATCAGATCTAAATGATGCTATTTTCAGTTTCTCTCTTCTTTAGAACCGAAAAGTCTTTATTTGACCTTTCAAATAATCCCGGAATCCAAGGCTACCTTGCTCGATAGACGGTTCAAGGTCTTAATCAATTTCAGAGGGTTTTGAAAATATTTTTGAAATTGAAAACTGCCAATTGCGATTCCAACTAGGTCAACAGTCTTATTTCATTAGAACTAGAAATAAATAATGGATTTCTTAATTCTGGTGTTTCAAAAAATATTTACAGAACATAAATCAACAAATATGTTTTCTCAAGATGAGAAACTAGAATATGCAGATCTAAGTGTAATATGACATGCAATAATCAGATATACTATTTCTATGAAAGAGAAATAATTATCTAACATGAAATGTCTAAGTTGGAAACAAGATCTCGATCTCAGAGGATAAAATCTTTAAACAACCTTCAAACCCAACTAACAACACTCTTAAACACACATATATAGTGTTTGGTAAAAACAGTTTAGGAAAAATGAGTTTAAGGTTTGAAAACGAAATGGGTTTATATGATTTAGGGTTTCTTTCTCTCTGATCTCTATCTCTCTCTTCTCTCTCTCTATTCTCTCTCTCTATTTAGACGAACTGCGAAAAATTCCCAAATGCTAAGGCTTGGCATCCTTTTTTACTGAGAGGCGAAGGTTCGAGAATGTTGATGCAAATCCAAGGGTTGAGATATGGTTAAGGGATTTTGACAATGATCCAACGTTTTAACATCAGCGGTGATTAAATGTCCTCTGATTGGTCTAGATAGGTTCCACTGGGATTGAGTTCAAACGCATGCAGAGCATTGATAACAAAGATCCAATGGCTGAGATAACACACGAGTTTTGAGCCTTGCAACAAAAACAAATTAGACAGGTATAACATGGACAGGTGTAGGGCTGAGATCAGTTCTCACACGCATGTTTAAAAATAATTGCACACCCACCTTGAATTCTCAAGTGCATTCGGATCCTACACAATCAAACATTCATGTATAAAAAGGTAATAAAAAAAATTATAGAATGACCCCAAAAGTTTAAAAACCAAATTTTAATTTCCAAAAAAACATTTAAAAATTATTAAAAGATCCCAAAAAATTATTAAAGCCAATTTAAATGGCATTAACCACACACAATGCACACACAATCAAATAAGACACTATATGAACTATGTATGCAACCCTACTGTGCGTGAATGAGCATTATAACTTCAATTTAATAAAGTGTGGCTTAAGAAAAATATTCTTAGGCTCTTTGGTATCTAGGTAACGAGACTCTAATTTTGTCATAATTTTCAAACTAGATGAGTACTTATCACTGTAGACTTAAGTGAGTAAAAAGTATACGGTGCTTCACCTCAGATCAACAGTAGAGAAAGTTCACAACAAGAACAACTTCGATAAAGAAGTGTTTGGGTTCCAAAGAAGATTCACAAAACTATTTGGGATTGTTTTGGGGAATCCCAAAAGTGTTTTTTCCCTAAAAAGTGAAGACTAGTTTATAGTTGTTCTACAGTTTACATAAATAAAAAATCTTGATAAAAAAAATCTTCACGAAAACAGGTTTATATGGGCAAAATAAAATATTTGAGGCGAAAGTAAGTCATTTAAATGATATCTTCGTGTCATTTGAATGATATTGGGATCTCGTTAGGAGTGGCTTCGAACGACCTTATCAAATGATATTTAAAAGCAAAATAGTATGGGTTCCTCTAATCCATATGAGAAGTTATGCATCAAATGAGGTATCGAACGACATTGCAAAGTCGTTAGAATGACTAAAAGGATTTTTTAAGCTCAGCCTACAAGTATCTCTGAAAACATTTTTCGATTTAAAATCACTCATTTTGATAAAAAAAAACAACTTAGAAAAAGTATCCCAATATTTAGTAAAATATATAACTAACACACAACTAAATCCACACCAAAATTATGTCTCATCGAAAAACTGTATTGAAGATGTTTGATATTTAGATTCATCTACTTGAATTTGTTAACTTGAATGCCTTGACGGTTGGTATGGGATATGCCATACACGATGTAAACTAGGTATTAGGGACATGATGGAAAATATATCCTTACAAGTCAACTATTTTTATTGTCTGGTATATTTCAGTATTGTATTGTATTAGATTTGGTGTACCGGGTGTATTAGTTACACTGATTTATTTACACATTGAAAACAATAAATTGAACTTTAATTTTCTTATAGTGGACTTGTGGTGCGTGTGGTCTTGGAGCTAAAAGACATGGGGTTTTCAATACGCTAGATTCCTTATTAAAAAAACTATTGTGTTGTAATCCCCTTTTCCTCATCTTATTTTGTTTCAATTTTTTATTCATTATTCTTTAATAATCACACCGACACAACCTATTTTTTTTGTGTGTATATTCAAGCATTGAAGTTTTAAAGGTTTTCACAAATGAGTTAATATAATTTTTTTTATCTTAACACTTTTTTGTAATACATTACTTAATGTGTTACTAATTTTAGTTTAGGATTTTAATAATAAAGACTAAACAGTGAGGAAAAAAAGAAAAAAAAGACTCGACAATATTTTCCCACCCACATAAACACTTTACTCCCACCTATATGAAAATCCATAATTTCACTAGCCTCTTCTCTCTCATCGTCGAGGACATCTTGTTTCCATTGAGGAACTCTATCACAACCATCGACGCCTACACGATGTCTCCATCTATGTAACTCTATCGTCATTGTTTTCCTTTTTTCTATATAAACCATTTCGTTCACTTCTCTTACATCTTCTCTAATGGGTTCCTTAATTTAGGGTTACTGTTAAATTTTGATTTGGTGGTGGTTTAGGGTTTTAATTTCCTTCAACGAGGATATTTTAATTTCGTGTCTTTTTCTTCATGAAAATATGTATACGTATGATATGTTATTTAAGATTAGGCCTATGATTTTTACTTTTACAAATTTGGTGATGAAAAAATGAGTTATGTTTCAATTCCTTGTCCTTTCTTGTAATTTCTATGGAATAAGTTTTTCAAGGAGATGAATAACCTTGTTGTGGTGATATATATGTTTTTTTCCTTCTGGAATAAGTTTATCCATTTTATTTCTTTATTTGTTTGTTTTCTATTTTGTTTGGTGTACAACTAGTCCTCGACAATTGTACTTCTATCTTTTTTACTTATTCTATAATAAAAATGCAATACTAAATTTTTTTTAATTATTGAATTACTTATGAAGTCGTTCTACCTTAGGTTTATTACTCATTTCATTGATGAGAAAGGTTTAGAAACATTAATGATTTTTTATGACATATTTGTTACAAAAATGCTACTTTCCTTAAAAAATGATGAATTTTGAGTTTAATATTTTATAATTTACTTACCAAGATCTTCTATTGATTATACTAATTCCTTGTTAGTGTATATATGTAAGATGACAACTTCACTTGAAATAATATTGATGTCCGTTCATGATCTCTTATTACAAGTTGTAGTACCAAACATATTGGTATTCAGTAATGTCAATGTTTTGTAGGAAATATAACAAGAGTTAAGGTTATTTTACTTCCCTACTGGAATCATAATTATGATAAAGTTCAGCCACATGTAACAATGATGTGTAACTACTATAAATAAGAATTTCCATTTCTACATTTGTGTCATTGTGCAACTAAGAGGGTATCCTTGTGTTGTGAAAGAAAATACCATAAAAGCTAGTTAAATCAGTGAGTGGACACAAATAATTGATATTAAAAATCCCAGATTAACAATTGTAGACACCACATTCTAGGAAACTCCCTAAGCATATACTTACGACCCTAGCAGTTCCTCTTTCATCATAAATCCTAGCTCATACTCTGAGTATTGATGAGGAGCCCACCGAGGGCTCTCGAGTCCCATTTGATTGCCAATAAACTTTTTCACTTGAAAGGAATCTCATTGAATCTTCCAGGCTCATTGAATCTTACAAGTTCCTTGAATCCCTTTTTCAACGGTTCTCCTCGCTCACGAATTGGCCTTACGGTAGGGACGAATGACCCGTTTCACTCCAAAGGCTCACCGGGCACTTTTGGGCACTCCATTTGACCTTAGTCAACTTTTTGAACCAAGCAAAGCTCTTTGGAACATCAAAGGCCCTGTATAACCTTTCTAATGGTTCGTCTCTGTAACAACCCTCCTAATAAGATACCGAGCGATCACTCCAATATTAAATTAAAACAGGAGTCACATATGGATCATCCTTAGCATCACTGTCGAAAATCCATTTAATTACTAATATCCTATTAGGTGGCCGTTAAAAACTTTTACTAAACTACTCTTTTTAACGAATAAATTACAACATCCACAATTAAATGCGTAATGAACTGAAATGAAAAAGAAAGGAACTATAATAACCGAACACTCGGTCCAAATATACAACCATATCGAATGGTGTACTGAAAGAATAAATAAATGAAATTGAGCCATTGGCTCGAATGTTTATACAATATCTCCTATCTAGAGTACAAGGAAGGAAATGTCTACCGATAACCTGCAAGCATCCACAGCTGCCGCAGCAGATGTCTGACTCGAAAGAATTTCCATCCAGGCGTCCCTGTGTCTGGACACCTATGTATATATATAATATAACAAGAAAGGAAAAGTAGACAAACGGGTCAAAGCCCCGAATGTTGAAAATATTTTGCAAGTGCATAAATGCCTTATTTTTAGGAAAATAGTTTTATCTCATATTTAAGTTTGGTATCGCACTCCCATGAGATACCCCTCACCTCTCCGCTAATAGTGCACTCCTAGCGCATCTATCTAGAACATTCTAGTCAAGCTACCCTGCTAAACTAGTCTATCACCCAACCACTATCTACCCTAGATAGTCAAACAGATGTACTAAGGGCTAAACTTCACTTTAATCTCGACGCTATGCCATGTTCGTGCGTGGGGTGTCTCGCGAAGCGAAATCCAAACAAGGAACCCCCCCGATACACTACTATGCAGCAAGGTCGATCTTTGAGATCCGCCAGTCCCTTAGTACAGAAAGATATATAATATATATACCATGACATTTGATAATATAAGAGCACTAAGGATTAAACTTCTCCCCAGTCTCAACACTGTGCCATATTCGTGCGTGGGGTGTCTCGCAAAGCGAAATCCAAACAAGGAACCCCCCCGATACACTACTATGCGGCACGGTCGATCGTCGGGATTCATTAGACCCTCGGCACCCAGTTTATACATATACATACATCTACAATATACTTCCGGATAATATAAATATCTCCCGGACTGAGGATTACTAGATACATAAAGTATTTATAAATACTTATCCTTTTTATTTCAAAACTTCCATTTCCCTTCTCATATCCAGGAAATGTATTTATAAAAGCCAATTCATTATCATGAATTGCTTTAATAAATCATATACCTTTTTAAAAGCCAGTTTTATTAACATAAAATGCTTTTCCTTATCAAAATATCCCATTTCCCTTTTTATACTCAGGAAATGTATCCAAAGACATTTTCATTATCATAAAAATGCTTTGATCAAAACTTATGCTTCCACATCCCTTCTTCCATTCGGGAAGTGTTACTGAAGCCAATTTATATATATAACCCATTTCCCTTCCTATATCCAGGAAATGTAATTAAAGCAAATCCATTATTATGAACTTCTTTAATAAATGCCTTCTAAGACCGCCCGTCCGGATTTCTCCACTGTGCGCGCCCCTAAATGGCTATCATCTTCCAGGGCCTCCAAGACAACCTGGGATCCTATATCGAAAGACGTCGGGAAGCGGCCATGAGCCTGCGTGGTAGCCAAGACCACACCCGGAATCTCCCTACCCCCGCAGAGAATATACAACCATAAGCGCTCCCATGGCCTAGGACTATATCCACCCTGCATCATTAGCCAGGGGGCTTCACCATACGAACGCAACTTCCCTTATGATAGCGATTTAGAGAAGTGTGTAATCCATATTTTATTAATTATGAAAATCATTTGTCTTTCAATTTTGAAAACATTTATATAATATTTCCAAAATCATTTTCATCATATCATATATACTTTAATCACATAGTATATACATATACCCTATATTCATCCTTGAATATACATAAATGGCCATATTTTCCAACTATATAAAGCGATGACCATTAATCCCAAAGATTCCCTCGAGGAATCATAATCATGCTTTCATATAAGCATGATACTAAACCCAAAGTATTTCTTTACTTTGTTCAATACTAATTACCTCAATCATCTCTTAAAGGTTTATTTATCCACAAAACCCTTATTTAGGAATCCCTATAAAAATTCCAAATTGTAATTCAACTCCCCATACTCTTAAAGGGAGAAAACTAGAAATTCTGGCCTAAGCGAATCGATTCGCCCCTTTAGCGAATCGATTCGGGTGGGCGAATCGATTCGGTTCCCAATCCGAATCGATTCGGAAAGTATTCTGCAAGAAGGTATGTAAATGGCGAATCGATTCGGTCTGTACCCGAATCGATTCGGCCCATTGCAGAAACCCAATTCCCCTTAGGCGAATCGATTCGGCCTGTTCGAGGGTCACAGTTTGGGCGATTTCTCAAACTCCAAAATACCCAAAAATCAATCCAAATTTATTTTCATGGTTTCTACTCTACACCAAAAATCATCCCAAACATCTACACAATAGTTTCTAGCCTTTATTTTTCCAATTTCCGATTTGATTTCCGAGTTGGTACTTTCAACCCGGAGCTGTCATCTTGTAAAAATCATATAAAATCGTAGAAAAATCATAAAAATACGCGGTTGGCGCCCACGCGACCGTATCGAAAAGATCTACAACTTTTGTGTTTTGACCGAAAGCTAAATCAATTCTTTTCCTGGCCAAAAATTCCCCCAAAGGTGACGGGTTACTATTCATCATCACCTCCGAGACGATTTCCGCCATTAAAGCTTCTCCCAAGCTTTTGTCGCCTCACCCAACGTCCTACAACCTCAACCAACTACAAATACACTTATAACACGGGTTCTAAACATCCTAGAACCCGGAATCGCCAATTAATTTGGATTAAAACCCTAGTTCCACAAAATTGAAATATTATTGGGGTTTAATTGTTTTAACTCCCAAAAACCCGTTTTATCCACGATAACCCACCCCAAAACCATTAGGGTTTGTTTATACCAAACTAAGGTATGAGATATTTATGCAAAAAAGATAAATAAAGCAAGTAAACACTTGCCTCGTGGATAAAATCCGACGACCTCGAGTCGAATCTGGCGGAGGCCGGCCGGAATCTCCCCCTTTTTCTTCTTTTCTTCCCTCTCTCTCTCTCTTCCTTCTTTTCTTTCTTCTTTATTTCCTCTCTTCCTCTATATATAGAGAGAAAAAGGGTTTTAACCCTAAAAACCCAAAAACGACTCGTTTACCCAATTACGAGCCTATTTAACTCCAAAATTACCCGGAACTTAATTTCGACAATCGAACACTCTTTTTCGACTATCTCGGACATTCCGAGACTCGTGGCGCAGTCGAAATTTCCATTCGAGGTACTTGACCGCAAATCACTATTCTAATCCAAAATAATTAAATGCGGTGTTCTACTCAAAATCTCACTTCTTTTGTCGCTATACTCCACGGCGACACATAAATAAAATATTTCGACCTATATGGTCCCAAAATGATTGATAACACCGTTCCAAAATCATTAAATCCTCGAGAATCCCAAAGATCACTATTTCGAGAAATTCTCCAAATTCCCAAATTATACTTAATTATGGGATTTAATCGTCTCCAAAAGGGCGGGTTATTACATACTCCCCCCCTTACAACAGAATTTCGTCCTCGAAATTCAGATGTAACTTGCACCCTCTAACTAGGATTACTACAAATCCTAAAACCTCAAGGAAAAAGATACTGACCTAATGGTTCCTAACCATACACTATGCGGCTACCGTAATCATAAAGTGACTCTAATACGTCACTTAATACCCATCATCTAAAATGCCTCTTGGCATGGATTTCAATCTCGTGTACTACTCCTATCTTAACTAGGCGGTATATCAAACCACCTTACCAAGGTGCCCATACACCTTTCTAACTTGTGCATATCAGCACAAACATTACGAACGTCTGACACGCATCACTCTCTCCCAATAAGGATTTCCTTTCCTCGGTGTAATACTCATCTATGGGTCCTCCGAACCCGCGCATTTCAATATTCCTAACCTCGGCGCTGCTAATACTAGTGAACCTATATCCTAAAAAAATGCTACCATCTAAGCGTTATCCTACCTATTCGAAACTAATATAATCCTAAGTATGTCCCTAGTGCCCAAGGCCTCTCTCAACTCCCGACAAGTGCTTGGTTTCATGCGTGGGTCGTCTCGCCGAGGCGAAATCCAAACAAGGAACCCTCCCGTTACACTACTCCCTCGCGTAGTCGGTCATCGAGATATAACGACCCAAGGCACAGAAGCGGGACGTCCTAAATCCTGTTAGGCTAGCCTACGAATGCATTCCTACTATCTTATCCTTCCGCCAATACAGAAGGAAACCTAACTAATCAAGTACCCACTTTCTGTAGAAAGTGTCACGAACATAATACCCAAAATGGAGCTCCTCAAAACTTGCCTTTTCGTTAAGGCCTGACTATTGTCCTCAAATCAATTTCTCTAAGTCCAACCTCACCCACCCATTTGTGGCGAAGGGATCATTTTAGTGCTTTTCCATAGCACAAATTTCCATAAGTATATTGACATTATGTGGCTCATAGCCTATAGTGGTTCATCCACACTATAAGACCGTTCCACATGATCAACATCCTTGCATCTCATAACAGCTCCCCACTCCCGACGCCGTTAAGAGTCATGTGTGGAGTGTCTCGCAAAGCGAAATCCAAACAAGGAACCCCTCCACACATTAACCCTTGACTTCGTTGGTTGTGGAGTTCAGTCATTTCAACATGCAACCGGGATAACCCTATCCCCTAATCCAACAAAAGGTGATCTGAACTCCTATCTCTAACTAAGAGTCATACCACCCTGCGCTCGCACTCATTCTTAAGTCCTTGCGCAAACTAATACTGAGCTAAATCTTATCGCTCAACAAAGATTCTGTGGGCCTTAAATTATATTTATAAGGTTGCCACATATACCATCCAATAATAAGGAAGCCTCCGCTCATCGAGGTTCCATAAATCCATAATAGCAAAGGTGTACTCAACCGGTATCAAGGTGAGACACCACAATAACAACCTGTTCCCTCCAGGAACTGCGGACACGATAGACTTGCCATCATTAGCCAGCTATCGCTCCGTTACACCATACACCATATACGTATATATACAAAATATAATCACCCGCCTCTATGGCGAATGAAGGGAAATAAAATTCCGCTATTGCGGAAAACACATAGTCATACATTATAATGTTATCGAGACCGCCACAACTCAAAATACACACACGAGTCCAGGGCTAACTAATACCGCGACTTTATCTAGTCACGCCAAATATACCTCCTCAATTGAGGTAAAACTCATAAAAACATCTTCATCCTTATTCACCATCGGCCTCGGGCTAAACCTTAGGCGAAAAAAATTTCAAAACGGCATTCTTCTCGTCCTTCTTATTCATGGGGACTCACGGTTAGAACTATCCGTAAGATCCCTTTCTAATCCTTATCTCCACGGGGAAATCCAACTTTAGTACCACACCCTACTACGGCGGCACTATGGTACTCGAACTACTATGCTTTAGTAGTCATTGAGATAATCCTTAACAATTACCATAGGGAGAGTAACCTCTACTAAGGTACTCACCCCAACCTTCTACCAGCTGCACCAGCTAAGCCTCATCTCCTGCTGCCATCCAAGCTCCGCACACGATTCTCAACCAAGCGCGCAAAAGATTTCTATAATCTCATAATATGGCAGGAGAACGAAATCTCACAAGAGATATCAACAATCCTAGTCCTGAGGCTCTATAACAAATGAGAGCAACGCTGAAAGAGTAGTACATCCGCACAGATTCCTAAGGACACTAGAACCTGATGCTCTGATACCATCTGTAACAACCCGCCTAATAAGATACCGGGCGATCACTCCAATATTAAATTAAAACAAGAGTCACATATGGATCATCCTTAGCATCACTGTCGAAAATCCATTTAATTACTAATATCCTATTAGGTGGCCGTTAAAAACTTTTACTAAACTACTCTTTTTAACGAATAAATTACAACATCCACAATTAAATGCGTAATGAACTGAAATGAAAAAGAAAGGAACTATAATAACCGAACACTCGGTCCAAATATACAACCATATCGAATGCTGTACTGAAAGAATAAATAAATGCAATTGAGCCATTGGCTCGAATGTTTATACAATATCTCCTATCTAGAGTACAAGGAAGGAAACGTCTACCGATAACCTGCAAGCATCCACAGCTGCCGCAGCAGATGTCTGACTCGAAAGAATTTCCATCCAGGCGTCCCTGTGTCTGGACACCTATGTATATATATAATATAACAAGAAAGGAAAAGTAGACAAACGGGTCAGAGCCCCGAATGTTGAAAATATTTTGCAAGTGCATAAATGCCTTATTTTTAGGAAAATAGTTTTATCTCATATTTAAGTTTGGTATCGCACTCCCATGAGATACCCCTCACCTCTCCGCAAATAGTGCACTCCTAGCGCATCTATCTAGAACATTCTAGTCAAGCTACCCTGCTAAACTAGTCTATCACCCAACCACTATCTACCCTAGATAGTCAAACAGATGTACTAAGGGCTAAACTTCACTTTAATCTCGACGCTATGCCATGTTCGTGCGTGGGGTGTCTCGCGAAGCGAAATCCAAACAAGGAACCCCCCCGATACACTACTATGAAGCAAGGTCGATCTTTGAGATCCGCCAGTCCCTTAGTACAGAAAGATATATAATATATATACCATAACATTTAATAATATAAGAGCACTAAGGATTAAACTTCTCCCCAGTCTCAACACTGTGCCATATTCGTGCGTGGGGTGTCTCGCAAAGCGAAATCCAAACAAGGAACCCCCCCGATACACTACTATGCGGCACAGTCAATCGTCGGGATTCATTAGACCCTCGGCACCCAGTTTATACATATACATACATCTACAATATACTTCCGGATAATATAAATATCTCCCGGACCGAGGATTACTAGATACATAAAGTATTTATAAATACTTATCCTTTTTATTTCAAAACTTCCATTTCCCTTCTCATATCCAGGAAATGTATTTATAAAAGCCAATTCATTATCATGAATTGCTTTAATAAATCATATACCTTTTTAAAAGCCAGTTTTATTAACATAAAATGCTTTTCCTTATCAAAATATCCCATTTCCCTTTTTATACTCAGGAAATGTATCCAAAGACATTTTCATTATCATAAAAATGCTTTGATCAAAACATATGCTTCCACATCCCTTCTTCCATCCGGGAAGTGTTACTGAAGCCAATTTATATATATAACCCATTTCCCTTCCTATATCCAGGAAATGTAATTAAAGCAAATCCATTATTATGAACTTCTTTAATAAATGCGTTCTAAGACCGCCCGTCCGGATTTCTCCACTGTGCGCGCCCCTAAATGGCTATCATCTTCCAGGGCCTCCAAGACAACCTGGGATCCTATATCGAAAGACGTCGGGAAGCGGCCTTGAGCCTGCGTGGTAGCCAAGACCACACCCGGAATCTCCCTACCCCCGCAGAGAATATACAACCATAAGCGCTCCCATGGCCTAGGACTATATCCACCCTGCATCATTAGCCAGGGGGCTTCACCATATGAACGCAACTTCCCTTATGATAGCGATTTAGAGAAGTGTGTAATCCATATTTTATTAATTATGAAAATCATTTGTCTTTCCATTTTCAAAACATTTATATAATATTTCCAAAATCATTTTCATCATATCATATATACTTTAATCACATAGTATATACATATACCCTATATTCATCCTTGAATATACATAAATGGCCATATTTGCCAACTATATAAAGCGATGACCATTAATCCCAAAGATTCCCTCGAGGAATCATAATCATGCTTTCATATAAGCATGATACTAAACCCAAAGTATTTCTTTACTTTATTCAATACTAATTACCTCAATCATCTCTTAAAGGTTTATTTATCCACAAAACCCTTATTTAGGAATCCCCATAAAAATTCCAAATGGTAATTCAACTCCCCATACTCTTAAAGGGAGAAAACTAGAAATTCTGGCCTAAGCGAATCGATTCGCCCCTTTAGCGAATTGATTCGGGTGGGCGAATCGATTCGGTTCCCAATCCGAATCGATTCGGAAAGTATTCTGCAAACATGTATGTAAATGGTGAATCGATTCGGTCTGTACCCGAATCGATTCGGCCTGTACCCGAATCGATTCGGCCTGTTCGAGGGTCACAGTTTGGGCGATTTCCCAAACTCCAAAATACCCAAAAATCAATCCAAATTTATTTTCATGGTTTCTACTCTACACCAAAAATCATCCCAAACATCTAGACAATAGTTTCTAGCCTTTATTTTTCCAATTTCCGATTTGATTTCCGAGTTGGTACTTTCAACCCGGAGCTGTCATCTTGTAAAAATCATATAAAATCGTAGAAAAATCAGAAAAATACTCGGTCAGCGCCCACGCGACCGTATCGAAAAGATCTACAACTTTCGTGTTTTGACCGAAAGCTAAATCAATTCTTTTGCTGGCCAAAAATGCCCCCAAAGGTGACGGGTTACTATTCATCGTCACCTCCGAGACGATTTCCGCCATTAAATCTTCTCCCAAGCTTTTGTCGCCTCAACCAACGTCCTACAACCTCAACCAACTACAAATAAACTTATAACACGGGTTCTAAACATCCTAGAACCCGGAATCGCCAATTAATTTGGATTAAAACCCTAGTTCCACAAAATTGAAATATTATTGGGGTTTAATTGTTTTAACTCCCAAAAACCCGTTTTATCCACGATAACCCACCCCAAAACCATTAGGGTTTGTTTATACCAAACTAAGGTATGAGATATTTATGCAAAAAGATAAATAAAGCAAGTAAACACTTGCCTCGTGGATAAAATCGGACGACCTCGAGTCGAATCTGGCGGAGGCCGGCCGGAATCTCCCCCTTTTTCTTCTTTTCTTCCCTCTCTCTCTCTCTTCCTTCTTTTCTTTCTTCTTTCTTTCCTCTCTTCCTCTATATATAGAGAGAAAAAGGGTTTTAACCCTAAAAACCCAAAAACGACTCGTTTACCCAATTACGAGCCTATTTAACTCCAAAATTACCCGGAACTTAATTTCGACAATCGGACACTCTTTTCCGACTATCTCGGACATTCCGAGACTCGTGGCGCAGTCGAAATTTCCATTCGAGGTACTTGACCGCAAATCACTATTCTAATCCAAAATAATTAAATGCGGTGTTCTACTCAAAATCTCACTTCTTTTGTCGCTATACTCCACGGCGACACATAAATAAAATATTTCGACCTATATGGTCCCAAAATGATTGATAACACCGTTCCAAAATCATTAAATCCTCGAGAATCCCAAAGATCACTATTTCGAGAAATTCTCCAAATTCCCAAATTATACTTAATTATGGGATTTAATCGTCTCCAAAAGGGCGGGTTATTACAGTCTCGTGCACAAATCAAATTTACGGGGTGGAAGAATGATCCATTTCCCTCTTGTCTAAAAAATTAATAGACATTTCCGAGGACTATTTGACCGTATTCAATTACCGAACCCGGGAGTGCCCTGATTAATTTTTAAAGGGATCTGAATATCCTTTGTAATAGTTCATCCCATGCGCGATTTGGGCTTACAAATTTCGTTTTACGACCTTTTTTAGAAAATCTACATGAGATTGCTAAATGAGAAACCCATTTCCCTGCCTATCGGCAGTCTGTCTAGGTTGTCCTACCGATAAGTAGGACAAGAACAATACGAATTATTATCCCCTTAACCCTATATAAGGAGAGCATGAGGTCACTTTAAAAGGAACCTCAGAAACATATCTTTCAATAATCTCAACAATATTCTCTCAAAGTTAACATCGTTTCCACATTAAAACCTCTCCCCTACATTACAATTCAATCATTTCCTTACCCAGTTTGGCAAATTCCCTTATCACTTTCCCTACCACCCTCATCCACTTGCAAGAGTAACCTTTCAACATTCAAGATCAAATTCAAGGCTTGAAAAGAAGGTACAAATCTTTCACTCTCTCTTTAAATTCTCTTATTCTCGCATTAGTTACTTAGTTCTTATTTTAACATTTCATTTTTATTGCATCGCACATATTAATATCCAACCATTTTATTTGTAACACTGCAACTATACTATCTATAAAAACTCTAAAAATAAGAAAAAAGGGTTTGCTTGTAGATTTCAAATGGGGATTTATCATTCCATTTTCTCATACTAAAACCTCCGTTTTCACACACATATAAGGAAACTCCCCGATTGGATTTATTGGATAAGCCTTACCCCGAGGCAACATAGGCGGCTCGGATAAAATTCGAGATTTGAATCCTTTCCTATTTTTGTCCTTATATTATTTTCATATCATATATTTGTGATTCATGATTGCGTTTTGTCCAACCTACACCACTACAAGAAAAACACCTTTTTATGACGCTCGAAAAATAATTTGAAGTCATTTATTACAAAAATGTCATTTAAAGGTTAATGCTATTATTAATATGAAATTTCTAATTTAAAATGTCATTTTATGCATATTAATATAATTTTTTATGACAATTTAAATAAAAAAATCATATTTGATTATGGATATTATGACCTTTTTTAAGAATCTTTACCTTAAATATACATATTATGACCTTTTTTTTTCTCCTCCGAAAATTTAGAAGCGGAGTTTTACCCCCTATGTTTTTTTGTCTTTTACCCGCTCGCTCTATACTTTTGGTTTTACGCGTTCATGTTTATCCTCTCCATTCTCGTGTCCCTCTACCTCACACTCTCCTATCTAGTACATTTTCTCTCTCCATTCTATCACGTTGTTTAAGATGTGACTTTCGTACTCTGTTTCACCTGCTACCCTCTGACGCACATAAATCTCCCATCCTTCCAACGAATGATCTCTCCACAGATTTTTACTGGAGGGGGAATGGAGACGTTACGGGCGTAAAGAATCAGGTTTGTTTGTTGTTGTACCATTACCAACAAATTTAAATATTTTTGTCATAAATAATGAGTGATTATTTTATTAAGTAATTGATTACGGATCTTGTGGGTCATGCTGGTCGTTTAGTACTACTCGGGCATTGGAAGTTTCCAATTGTTTTAATACCGGAAAGCTCGACAGTGTAAGCGAGCATCAACTTGTGGATTGCGACCAGCATGTATTCATTTCTTTCAACACTCATTGTGGAACATCATTATTCTTTTCTTCTTTAACTAAATACTATACATTTATCAGTCCACTAGTTTCATAACGAAGTTAATTTGATGAAACATGAATGATTCACCAAATTCGATTAACTTGTTAATGTTTTAAGTAGTTATCTTGATGGAACAATTGATCTTAAATTTATACATAAAACATTTAGGGACTCTTGATCAGCCCGACCCCGAGAATATAGGGGCCCCTGGCATATATATAATTGTGACTTTCGTATTCTGTTTCACCTGTTGTGACTTTTGTATTTTCCATATGTTGGGACTTTCGTCTTTTCCATTTTTCGTCTGGGTTGTGAATAACAATCCTTCTCGTTTACATTCACATATGTTATGGGTTTCGTATTTTCCATTTTTTGTACTCTGTTAGAAGCATTTTTAATTCGGATTTATTGTCATTTTTCAAGAAATCATATTGAAAAGCTACATTTCAGATTTAATTCGGATTTATTGTCCTTTTTCAAGAAATCGTATTGAAAAGTTACATTTTAGATTTAATCAGATAAAAAAATATTTGTATTGACTTAACTACACATAATTGTCTATCTAGTGTTATATTTCAATAAAATATCATGAATATTGATATGATCTTGATCTTAACAACCCAAATGACACTGTGTGATCCTATATTTTATGACCCGAATTAAAAATGAGAGAGGTTAATAATACGGTTCTACTTAAATTGGTTATAACCCCCATAATATATTCTCATTATTTTTATTTCATTATAATTTACTCCATTAAATAATTGTAATGACCTCCAAATTATTAAAATCGATCATTTATTATAGTGATTAAGTTTTCGTAGATTAGGTTCACACCTGTTGTTTAATTAGGATTTTGTACTTTGTTTCTCTTCTGCAATGTTCTGATTGGCCATGTTGTATCAAGCTTGGAATCTGGAAACGATAAACTGGATGCAACACTGTCATTTTAATTAACGAGTTGGTGTGTCTTCTAATTGAAACGCTGCAATTTTGTTTTAATGATGGGCCAAGTACTGGAAGATTAGGTTCTAACAAGTGAAATGTTCAAAATCCATCTAATGACGTAGGAGGAAAGTTAAATGACGTTGTATCAAATTTGGGATCCATCCACATGCATTGTCGATTTAATTTCTAAGCTATAGTGTCTTCTAAATGAAATGTTACCATTTTTTGTTACTAATGTCTTGTTCTAATTAGCTAATTGCTATTTATCTGGAAGATTATGTTGTAACAATTGTTTTTTGATAGATCGGTTATGGAGCTCATTCAACGCTTCCATCTTAGATGATCGTTTTTTTAACGGATCCAATTCTTGATAATTTTCGTTCTCATTCGCTACCCCATGCTCTTATTTTTTTTTATCCCCAAAGCCAATTTCGTATTGATGGAATATTTTTTTTAATAAGTTCTGTAATGGTAATTTATTACAGCTTATGATTAAATCACAAGGATTTTGGAGTATGTAAAGTTGGATTGACTGTATAACACCATTATACAACACATATTGGGTATCTCATACATTTATTAGGTTGCATTAATATCCATAGGAGATAAAAGATATTAGGGGTGACTGCTTTTCTCTAACACTGGTATGGCTTAAAAGTTACAATTTTATCTTTATAGTGATTAAACATTTTGATTGATTCGAGTTTTGGTTTAGAAAGTGATGGATTTGATTTTGAAATATTAATCTTCTATGATGTTGTGACAGTTGGTTTTAGTTCAATCAAAATCTGAATCGGACTATGAAATATTAATTGACAAGAATTTTAGAATCGAAATCATCCAGAAGGTTGCATCGCCCAACCTATATTGCACAAGAAGCAATTGAATTTTGTACGAAATTTTTACGTGGGCTCGATGCTGTTGGGTTTCGATTACGTAGAAATACAACGAATGATGACGATGATAAAGTAATTAAGGTGGACGAATTCTCATGGGAGCAAGCACATTGTTATGTGTTGCAAAACACAAATGATGTTCAACCATATATCAAGTAATTTCTCTTTTCGTTGCTTTTGTAACAAATCATGTACTATATTGTATTTTGTTTTAATGGTTAAAAGATTATTCTCTATTAACACCCTTATTAGGAGCATATAAAAAACTTGAGGCAAAAGTATCCTCGAAAGTGAAAAGATGAAAAATGGTTATACGATGAACATAAGAAAACCATTATTGGCTACCTTCGTGAAAGGGTGTGATTATTATCAATTTGTGATGATTTAATAAACTATTAAAATTGTAACTGACATTTAAGAAAAATCAAGAAGCTCAAGCTAAGGTGATCATCAAGAAGAAACAACACGTGGAGGAATTTGAAGATAATGAGAGAGTGCCAGATGAAAATGTGATCTACTATTATTTTTCTTCCTATTATGACAGTTCCTTAGGCCTAACATCTTAATGTGGGTTCTATACAGTTCATATTCCTTCACTCGTTTTGTTTGTCCCGTTATGTGTAAATCTTCTTAAAATTTCTTTGAAATTATAGCAACTTGGACTTTCACAAATGAGATATACTTTCACAAATGATAGTAATGTTAGAGCACGAAGGATGAGGGATGAGAGTCTTCTATTGCCAATACTAATGTTACACTATATGGACTTGGACTCTAATAAATAATTTTAAATCACATCAAAATTAATGATGTCAGTCACAACCTTTAACCATACTAATATGATAGGGTACTTCAGCTAATTGATCAAATTCTTAAAATCCCTTCTTCAACATCTATGTGACTCGGTAAATTACTACTGGTCTATTGTGTGTTTAAGAAAATCCGACTGATAGACCCACCTTGTCTGACATTGTTACTGTGTTTGGCAATGAACACACGACACTAGTTTCACCCAAAAGACCCGACTTTAGTTGGGAAAACCATATCAAGTGGAATCATAGGTAGACCTAATTTATTATTTCCATGAATTTCATTATAAATTGAAAAGGTATATTCACATTTAACTTTGTTTCTTTCTTGCAAAAATATTTGAAAATATTAATATTCACATTATTATTTGTCTCACTCCTTTGATATTAGTCTTCCATTACTTATAAAAAAAAATAATAATAGTCTTATATCATGGTTTATGTTTATGAGTTTATGATCTCTAAGTAGTTATCATTCTAAGACTGAACACAAAAAGTGTAGGATATGTTAAACACAAAAGAGTTTGGAGATATTGCATTAAGGGATAAGGATTTCATGAATGCAGTTGATTATTATTCAAAGGTATGTCTTGCATAGATAAATTCATTCACTTACAAGCTCGTTGTTCTTTTTCTTGAGCTTTATTGAATATTTTATTGTATGATTTGTTAAATGTCAAATAGCAATAAAGGTTTTCACCCATGATTTAGGTCTTACTGCATATCGACTTCTTTTTTGGGCAAATCCCACCTGTTTTGGTGATTAATCCAGTTACGAATCATATATCCTTTTCCTTTGTATGTTATTTTGGTGATTGATCATTATTGATTGTCGGTTCAAACAACGGTATTTAAGGTCATTTTGGGATCAATTTCATCAGATCTAGTCATATTCAAAACCATAAAAAATGAGGGTTTGATGATGGGATCCATTATCATCTATGTGAATTGATTTTAGATCAAGTTTACTTCTTGATCTATGGGTAAATCGAATTGGATTTGCTCAAATCAGATCCATTATGAATGGATCACAATTATGATGTTGTCGGTGTAGGACAGTTCACGCTTTGATACACAACGTAGGATCATGTGACTATTGATGGGATTTTAGGATCACATGTTTTTCTATTGTGATTTGAACGATGGGAACGATGGGAATTAATCTTCCATACGTTTGCTTTATATTTTGGTTCTAATTATTCTTCCAATGATAAATTTTAAATAGAATTAGATGTGTTTCTATTAATGAGGATGCTTAGATCCAATAGCTTTACCTTATATGATGGTTCAGTTAGACAAAAAAACGTTGACAGAAAACTAATGCTTCGAATTGCAAAATTCTTACCAAAGCTTTATAGTTTGGTTCTTACTAAAAACAAACTCATTATTTTAGTTGAGATTGATCCACTCGCATCCCTAACAATCTTGTTGTATTTAGATTGGTAGCGAGAAACATTGTAGAAACAATGTTGCTCGCGTGGGCGTTAAAGCCTCCCAGAGTGCCTGCCATGGCTGAGCAGGATAGGTTCTTAAGCATGTGGAGTTCCACTAAAGAAGAGACGTTAGTATTGAGCACGTTCTTAACCACATCCTCTTTAATGATAACCTTGTGAACTACAAACTTTCCTCTTCCTTCAATCCAGTTCACTACAACTGGATTTTTGTCAGAACAATACTTACTGGATAAGCCAATAACATCCATGTTAGGGACATCATTTTGAAGGAAGCCTAAAACATTATGAACACATTTGGACGACATGTTCATTCCATTGGCATCCCCCATGCAACAACAAAACCTTATGTAAATATTCTTTCAAGCAATCCTGCACTTAAAGCTCTTCAATAACTTTCTCTTATAGATTAAAGCTTATGGTAAAACAGGGAGGAAGTAATTGTAAAACAAGGTGTCAACCCAAACATGTATCTTAATAAATTCGTATTTATATTAAAATCTCCAAAAACCTTTGAAAACACTTATAGTATCGTAATAAACTCATCTTGTCCCACGTGTGAGCTCAATCCAAACGTGGAAAGATAAATAATCTCGCGCGTTAGCCCAAACATGAGCTCATCCATATTAACGACTGAACCAGTGTTGGATGTGACTAGCTAAATAATCGAGTTGACCTCTTTGTGAACAGAGTCCCATGACTTTGTCTGCTTTCGGCTAAATAAATTCAATACACAAAGCTTCGTCATCTAGCCCTAAAAAGGGCTATAGTGAGCGAAGGTCATATAAGAGCAGTCACAAGTTAAGTAGCTTTTGGCTATAGATGCTGGCCAGTTTGAGAAAATGTTATCTTTGACTTAAAGAACTTAACGGACAATTTCTAGTTAAGAAACAACCACCACATGGAGAAACCCCATACGAAGGTGAAATATCCCACCATATTGTTTTGCTAGTTTAGCTAGTCCCCGGTGAGTTAACTGGTTTGTTAGATCCATGTTTCCAATCACCGGCAACCCTTTTGGTCCTAGTGGATACGGTAGTTTTCGGTGAAAATGTGATAGAAGATACAACAATAATAGAGGTACAATGAATAGAAGTGTTGCATGGGGATACGTTATAAGCCTTGGAGAGGAGAATTGAAATCCATTTTTCCCTCTTTTTAAAGTTGTGAATGGATATGCAACCCAAATATAAGTTGCTATGTTTTGCTAGATATGATGGGTGATTTTATACAACTTTTAAAGTAAGTGTTTGGACGATTGAACGTGGTTAATTATTATTTATTTTCTTGTCTAATGATGATTAAGCACGTCCCACGCCCTCTCTTTGAAATAGAGTCAACTGTATAAAAACATTAATTAGAATTATGGTATCTTAAGCACCTAAACAATAGAATGAACTAAAATTGAATAAAAAAAATTTGAAGTATGAACACTGAGAATTTAAAAAATATACTTTCTGAAAATGGTTTTACGTGGATCCCAAGGATATGGAGTGATTGTATTGTCTTTGTCGCTTATATACAAAGATATTTTATAAGGAAAAGGTGTATCTATATAGTAGTGTGTGTGTATATATATATATATATATATATATATATACTAGCGGAATGCCTGTGCCTGAAGGCATGGTGAAAATTTCCAAAGTACGTAATCGTAAAATGGTAAAATTTTTCGAACATATGTAGTTACAAACGACAAAAAATTAATTCCCCATTAAAACAAAGTGTACTATAAAAATAAACATGTCAACGTAGCTTTTTAATGACAACAAATCCAAAATATTTTGTAGTCTAAAACTTCAAATCATAGAATTTATTATAAAACACATATATGTACACGATTTAAAAAATTTGGCCAGAATCTCATCTATTTATAGGAATACCCACCTATTTAAGAAACCAAAACTAATCAGCAATACAAATAGTCCATATTGGACATTATATAATCCAACAAAAAAATCATGATTATTAAATTTCCAAACAAAATGCTGATAAAATAATACTACAGCGTCAATGAATTTTTAATCAAATAAAAAACATTTATTATTTTCCATTATGTCGATGCTTGCCCCACATTCCATGCGTTCTGCCTTCAACCTGACGCCACCCATTTGTTTATAGATCCACCCTGCAACATTCAACTTTGCGTCCGTCCTTGCAAACGCAATTCCACGACCATGACCACTGCCCCATAACTGTTATTGCAATGCATAATTATGATTTAAATAACTTAAAAGTATAACTTAACCCAAAATAAAAGGTTGAGTAGACACATTCATTCTCGCGAGTGAACACACGATAAAGTTAGTTCATTTCATAGAAAAATAAATAATCCCACATATTGACATCCCCTGTACAACAATATGTTAACTGTATATAATGTGATGTCTGCATATAATGCTTGAACATTCCCTGTAGAACAATTAATAATACCACACATTGACACACTAATTCATTATGGTCAAGATATCTGTGGGTACCCAAAATTAAAACCATGGGCCTGGACGAGTATCCCAATTCTAGCGGCCCAAAGTCCAGGTCCCCCACCTCTTATTCTGAATATGATCCGGTCTCTTCCCACGTTCCCATTAAGGGAGGTTATAGGGAGAGATGGAAGACGTGGGGGAATCCATCACCTCCACTTACCTAAATGTACATGTATATATATAAAACCCTAGGTCTGGGGCAAATGGACAAGTTGTATTCTCTGTAACCACTCTCCGGAGTGTATAGAAATAATATCGACTACATCACCGTGGACGTAGGCACATCTTTGCTGAACCACGTGCATCCGTTGTTGTGTGATTGTCATTTTACATTCCTTGTTCTTATTTGGTTCTTGCCTTTATCTTACTCATTTATGTTGCACAATAATTGTTACCAAAATTGGCTCCGTCTGTGAGAAGCGTTTATCTTCCCTAAGAAAATCCCACACCAAAAGAGGAATTTAAAATGTCCAGTCACAGTAGCAATGCCCCCCAGGGAGGGGATATTCAAGAACCACCTGCTCCTCGCCGGATTAGGTCTGAAGTTCGAAGTTCAGATCAGAGGGCTCGCTTGGAAAATCCAACCTCAGAAGAAATCCAAGGACCAACGAGGTCCACACAGATATCCAGATTGATTGATGCATACGAGGCAAGGCTCCATGAGCAGAGGGACTCTTTTCGCAGGTACAAGGCTGAGAATGCTCGCCTGAAAAGAAGACTAGAAAAATTGGAGAGGGAGCTTCGTCCTGATAATAGGAGACATCCATACCGCACTCCTAGCCCTCAAGCGAGCAAGTCTCGCAGCCAAGGAAGGAGCCCTAGGCGAGGATCTCAAAAGGTCGAAGTAAATGAATCAGACGACAACCTCCGCGAGCAGATGCGAAGAACTCACCGTTACCAAAGCTCTGCTTGCAGCGACGAGAATATACAAAATCTGGTCCGCAGGTAGATAGACCAATATCCTTCCCACCACAGCACCAGATCAACCCGAGAACTCGCTAGGCGAGCTCTTAAAACCGAGATGAAAACACCTTTCATGAGGGAAATTGAGGAAGAAGAAGCCCCTAAGAAATTTTCCATTCTAGGATTCAAGATTTATGACGGTAAGACTGATCCCATTTATCACGTCAGGCAATACCGATAGGCCATGACCCTCTGGAACCACCGGAACGCGCTAATGTACTGCATTTTTCCTTCGAGCCTGCATGAAATAGCGCAGAAGTGGTTCAAAAGGATTCCCCACCGGTCAATCAGGAGATTCAAATTCTTGGCCAAACTTTTTACGGCCCGATTCATTACCAGTAGCTCCCATCCCAAAATGATGGATGCTTTGTTGACAATGAATAAAATTCCTCAAGAGACCCTCCGAGACTACGCAAAAAGGTACTGGGAGTTATTGAATGAGGTCGAGGATTGCGCAGAGGAAGTGGCAGTGGCCTCTTTCAAAATTGGACTCCCCTAGTTCTTCCCTTCTATACCAATCCCTGATGAAAAAGGAGGCTATGACTATTGACGACCTAATGGCTCGCATCGTAGAAGATGTCACCCGCCTCAGTTCAGGAGAAAATGGTCAAGCTAAACTCACTACCAAGGGAAGTGACAAAGCTGAGAACCAGAAGAAAGGAGGAAAGAACGGGGGAAAAAATGGCTCCAAGAATGGAGGAAAAAATGACGCGTCGAAAGCATTTTAGGTGGTCAACGCCATCTTGAAAGAACCAATTTACAAAATTCTCACGAAGATTAAAGATGAGCCATTCATCAAGTGGCCTAGGAATATGGGAGGAGATCCCTCGAAGAGGAATAATGCGCTAAGATGCGCTTTTCACAAAGAAGGAGGACATAAGGCTGAACACTGCAAAGCTCTTAAGTCTCACCTTGAGGAACTAGCCCAGTCTGGGCATTTGAACGAGTTTGTGGAGAAAAGGGCAGAGAAAGTGGATGCCAATAGAGAAGCGTGGCTTGACAACGTGCTCGAAGATGACGCTGGACAAGAATTCACGATAATTCACGGGGCATCTGATGCCAAGCTGATACAGGTAAATTCAACTCGAATGGAGATGAAGAAACTTCCAGCTGTAATGCAGGCTTTTCAGATCGATCCAGCAAAATCACAGTCAGGAAAACGCCAACGAGCAGATGATGTCAACTATAACAAGTACATTGTTTTCACAGATGAAGATCTAGTGGGAGTAAGGACCCCGCATCACGATGCTCTGATCATTACCGTCAGGATAACTAACTTTGACATCGATAAGTTTCTCGTCGACCAAGGGAGCTCATCCAAAGTAATGTATCTTGACCTATTTATAAAATTGAAGTTAAGCGTCGCCGACCTGAAGGAGGCTACTGTACCTTTAGTTGGCTTTGCTGGAAAAATAACAATGCCTTCGTGAAAGATCGTAATACCAGTGCGGGCTGGAAGCGTCTCCAAGATGTTCGAGTTTTGGTAGTTGACATCGACTCGCCATACAAGGCCATCCTCGGCAGGGGATGGCTCCATGCGATGAAGGAAGTCTCCTCAACCTACCATCAGAAACTCAAATATGTAACTGAGCGAGGAGTAATGAAGATCCACGTTAATCAGGCAATGGCGAGAAGGTGATTCATAGCATACATCCGACCAAAGCCAGAGAAGAGGGCCGAGCAGCCCAGCGAGAAGGTTGAAGAAGGTCTGATACCTTCTAAATAGAAATTAAAGTACAAAAGACATAGAGTAGAGGAGACCAGGCTCCTCCCCTCCGAACGGTCGTCAAAGACCTGGTAGAAGTTACGGCCGGAGAAGGCGACAGTAACAGAGTCTTCTTGATTGGAGCATCTCTCACCGACCAAGAACAGAAGGAATTGACAACCTTGCTGAGGCGCAACGTAGATGTTTTCTCATGGAAACCATATGAGATGCCTAGAATCGATCCTATTATGGTCTGTCATCAGCTGCACGTCGACCCCACCTTCAAGCCAATCACGCAAAAGGCACGAGGAACTACACCCAAGAAGGCTAAAGCAGTTGAAAAAGAAGTGGAAAAACTGCTGGATGCAGGATCCATACGGGAGGTACAATTCCCCAAGTGGTTATCCAACCCAGTAGTAGTTCCGAAGAGCAATGGGACGTGGAGAGTTTGCATCGACTTCACTGACCTCAATAAAGCATGACCTAAAGATAGTTTCCCCCTCCCAAAACTAGACCAACAAGTAGATGCCACCGCAGCTCACGAGTGAATGAGTTTCCTGGACGCATACTCAGGATATCACCAGATCCCCTTATATGCCCCAGACCAGGACAAGACGACATTCATCACGACAGGTGGGTTATTCTTCTACAAGGTTATGCCCTTCGTGCTTAAGAATGTAGGGGCAACCTATCAGCGGCTGGTTACCAAAATGTTCAAGGGTCAGATGGGAGACACCATGGAGGTCTACATCGATGACATGCTCGTTAAAAGTAAGAAGAAGGAAAATCATCTCTCCGACCTGTCAAACACCTTCGAAATCCTCAGGAAATACCGAATGAAACTTAACATGAGCAAGTGTTCCTTAGGTGTCCAGTCAGGAAAATTTCTTGGGTACTTGGTTAGTAAGAGAGGCATAGAGGATAACCCAGACCAGATCGATGCAATTAACAGGGTGCAACCTCCTCGCACAATCCGGGACGTACAGAAGCTCACTGGTATGCTCGCTGCCCTAAATCGCTTCATCTCTAAATCCTTTGAGAAGTTCCAACCTTTTTTCCAGCTTCTAAAGGGAATCAAAATGATAGAATGGAGCTCAGATTGCTCGCAAGCATTGATCGAACTCAGGTCTTACTTAAGCTCTCCGCCACTTCTTGTCATACCACAGCTAACAGATTCTTTGTACCTGTACCTCTCCGTTTCTAACCACACTGTCAGCTCTGCGTTAATATGCGAAGTTGCACGAATCCGTCACCCCGTTTATTACTCAAGAAATACCTTACTGGACGCCGACCAAAGCTACCTACCATTGCAAAAGCTCTCCTTTGCACTAATAGTAACCTCAAGGAAGCTGAAGCATTATTTCGAAGCTCACACTATCATCGTCATTACAACACATCCCCTTAAGGCAATCATAAGGAAAGAGGATTTTTTGGGCAGACTGTCTAAGTGGTTAGTCGAGCTTAGTCAATTTGACATCCAATTTCAACCAAGGACAACTATCAAGGGTCAAATCGTTGCTGATTTCATAGACGAATTCACAGGCGGAGAACCCTCCAACCAGCCTCGACTAACAAAGAAAAAGGAGAAACAAGCCACAAAGGAAACCTGAAAACTATTTGTTGATGGAGCCTCCAAATCAAAGGTGGCAGGGGTAGGCATTGTCCTCATTACTCCAGAAAATACAATCCTTGAACAAGGAATTAGGCTTGGATTTTCAGCCTCCAACAACGAAGCGGAGTACGAAGCCTTAATAGCCGGCCTCCTAAAGGTGCACACTTTGGGAGCAAAACATTTACAGGTGTTCAGCGATTCCCAACTAGTTTCCAATCAGATAAGTGGAGATTACAATTTAAAAGATGAAAGGATGGAAGCTTAACTCACCTTAGTGAGAAAACTAATTTCGAGCTTTGAAGAGATCAACGTCCAGCAGTTTCCCAGGGGGAAAAATAGTCATGCTGACTCCATGGCAGCCCTGAGTTCGGCAGTTGACTCCGACCTAAAAAGAACCATCCCCATCGATTTCCTCACTCATCTGAGCATTAACCGCAATAGCAATACACCAAACATGGAATAGGTACTCCAGGTGGGATCAGCCCCCAGCTGGATGGACCCCTTAAGGGACTATTTAAAGGATGACATGCTACCGGATGACAAGAAGACTGCCCACCAGATAAGAGTCAAAGAATCTCGCTTTCACTTATCCCCAGAAGGCAACATGTATAAGAAATCCTTCTCCGGTCCCTACCTCCAATGCGTTCACCCAGGAGATGTTGAGCAAGTTCTACACGAGCTTCACGAAAGAGTCTGTGGGAGCCACATCGTGGGAAGGTCTCTAGCCTTTCGAGAAATGAAGGAAGGCTATTGCTGGCCATATATGCAAAGGAACTCTGCAGTGTATATCCGCAAATGCCTGAAATGCCAACTTCACGCTCCTATGGTCCACCAACCCGCCAGTGATATAAAATCCCTGTCCAGCCCATGGCCATTCATCCAATGGGGAATGGACATCGAGAAGAGCGGGGGCCAACTGAGAGGAGATTATAACAGAAGCCCCCTCGGGCAACGCGGACACCGGGACTAAAGCCTGCCCGACCTTCGTCCTCGCTTCCGCCCTCCTCTTCTCCTCCTCTCTCTCATTCTCTTTCTTTTTCCTCTCCTCTGCCCTCCTCTTCTCCTCCATATTCTTCTTTTCTTCTTCCTTTTTTCTCTCTCTCTCTCCCTTACCTGCTCCTCTTCCTTTATCTTTCTCTCCTGCTCCTAAACAGAGGACCGGGAACCAGTAGCCACAGCCCCAGAGTTAGATTTTTGTTTCTTTGACCTCGGTCCAAGGAGCATGTGGTCCTCATCATCATTATCCCGAATTAAATTCTTCCTTGGAGTAACCATTTCCTCGACCGAACTGCTAGATGTCCTCAATGACTCTCGAGCTTCAGAGACCTCCCCACGATCAGAGGAGCTGCTACTATCAGAGCTACCTCCACCCAAATTACTTACTACTCATGCGAGGTCACTTTCAGAGCTTCTCTCCTCCTTATCCAACCGAATAAGATCCGAAGCAGTGTTTTCGAGAAAATCAAACTCCGGGATACTATCCACGGGCCTTGCTATGAAGCTGGAGCCAACGTTCTTGTACTCGAGCAGAAAGTCAGCAGACCTGGGATGCTCGTCGTCACCCAAAGGCTCCCTGATATTCCAAGCCTTAATCAATTTCGAGAGACGAACCTCGCTGAGATCAGGATCCAAGTTCTTTGACCTCGCTATGGAAGAAAAAGGAAAGAAGAGTTAGAAAGATCACAAATCAATAAAAGTCAAAACAACAGTGCAATGTCTATCTATGTATTCTTCCCCATAAAAGGGAACAGAGAACCTCTCAGACCTCAACCCTTCAAATTGGGGAGAAAACTACCAATTTCTAACAAGGAAACCTTCTTTCCAGTAGTCCTTATGGGAATCAGATAGATTTACTACCAATACCCTGTCAGGGCTCCTAGATTTGAGGTAGAGGACACCAGAGCTAGTTCGAGAAAAGGAGTAGTAAAAACAGACCTCGGCGAGCCCTAACCTAGTACCATACAACCAATTTATCCTATGTACTCCATTAACTATTTTCCACACATTGGGTGAGCATTATGCAGGAACAATATTAAAATAGCCAAAGAAATGCAAAAATAAGTCAATGGGAGGAAAAGTGAGTCCCCCCTGGGAAAGCAACAAGACGTGGATCCAGTGGGCATCATCTATATCTCTAACATTTCTAGGAGGGGAGGCACAGCACTCAATATCTACCCACTCAGGGATGTTGTAAAACTTCCTAAACTCAGAGATTGACCTATTTACAATCTTCGCCATTGGAAAACTCTAGAAAACCAGAAACTCAAAGAGAAAGTACAGAGAAAAGGTATAGGAAAGTTACAAGATATAAGATCGACTCGAACGATGAAGAAGCACAGGCCCAAACGATGAGGGAACAACGAGAATGGAGATTGAGAGAAGAACGTACGAAGTACTAGAACTCACGGAAAATGGAAAAGTTCTGAAACGATTGAAGCGACGGTAGAAAAGTAACTATCCCAAGAAACCTTCAAATTTTGCAAATCATAGTGCACAAGGAACAAAGCGAGTGCCGCCAAAATAAACTTCACAGCTTTTGAAGAATTGCAAAATATCCATTATGGATAATCATTTAAATTTATTGACCCCATAAACATGGCCCAACAAACTTAGGGGAAATTGTGGGTACCCAAAATTAAGACCATGGGCTTAGACGAGTATCCCAATTCGGGCGGCCCAAAGTCCAGGTCCCCCACCTCTTATTCTGAATATGATCCGGTCTCTTCCCACGTTCCTATTAAGGGAGGTTATAGGGAGAGATGGAAGACATGGGGGAATCCATCACCCCCACTTACCTAAATGTACATTTATATATATAAAATCCTAGGTCCGGGGAAAAGGGACAAGTTGTATTCTCTGTAACCACTCTCTGGAGTGTATTGAAATAATACCGACTGCATCACCGTGGACGCAAGAACATCTTTGCTGAACCATGTGCATCCGTTGTTGTGTGATTGTCATTTTACATTCCTTGTTCTTATTTGGTGCTTGCCTTTATCTTACTCATTTGTGTTGCACAATAATTGTTACCACAATATCTTTTTTTCTTTTCACCGTCCAACCAAATTCATTCATTAACAATGTCATAAATTTAATAAATATCCATACTTACCCCTCTCACGGGATGAAAAGGAATTTTAGGGCTGCCTCCAATGACTTCAATAACAGCAATTCCATCCAACTTCAATTGATAAACATAATAAAGTAAGTATATGTATGATTTGACCCATTACAGCATCTAGAACACGTAATGTAATTTCAGAAAATAATTATAGAATGTGCAGAAAATAAAATATTGTTATAGAGCACACATGCTAAATATAAAATTTTGGGGAAAAAAAATCAATGTCGCCCCTTCAAACGTAGTCATCTTAACTCAAACAACAGACTCTACACCATCCACCTATAGGTATCACTAAAATAATGTCACCCATTAAGAGGTATATTGAAGTAGTCAATCAAAGAAAAATAATATCACCCGTTAAAAATAATATCATCAACAGTGAAGTTCACCCCAAACTTGCGACATTTAAAGAATCCCGTTTTCTCGAGCTAATTTTTTCATCTCCATCGAATACTCCTTTTTTGCGAGATCCGTCACTCTCCAGCTTTACCCACCTGTGACCAACCTATGTTTGTTTTTAATATGAAGGTGAGTTCGGAGGCAAATAATTCAATTCTTGGACTGGGATGCACACCTCTTTGCCTGTGATTGTAGCTATCACGAGTGCTATGACCAGGAAGTGACCCGCTTCCATCAATATCATGCCACCATTTCGATGAATCCCAAATCCCTCATGATAGATCTTATTGACATTCTTTACAACTCGACATATCAACCTACTGTATTCCAAGACATTGAGCAAAATATATGCTCATTTAAATTAATGATTGAATTTGAATTAGTGAAGTTTAAAAAAAAAGTAGGGAATATAATTAGTGATAGAGATACCTACAATGGACAAAAATTTATGTTTCTACAGATAATTCAGGAACACCACCGTTGGCCTTGTAGATCACAACCTGCAAAATGCCCCCAAAGAGAGAGTTGGAGAGATCGTGTTAAAGAATAAGATAGGTCGTACAAATGTTTGGTGTAAAAGTTGTCCGATTTTCAGGGTATGAGAACTTCTTATTCATATGATTACAAAAAATAACTTGGAGTTCAAATATTATACCAATACATATATAATAAATCATACTAACAAATATAATAATGGATTCGATATAGATTTAAATTAGTCGTATAAAAGATTAGATTGAAGCCAACAGGTACCTGAAATTAATTTGAGAACCCCATTTTAAATCATTTTTGGAAAGTAAAAAAGTTCAATGTTTTGAGTATGTACGAAATTACTAACCTTATCAGTATATAATTTACAATGAGTAAACCTAGTTGAGCTATATGGTATGAGATAGACATAAGGTATGATACATACTTCAAAAGAAAAATAAATTACTAAAATAAACAGGAGATATATTTTCATCTTTAACATGCTCATGTGAACAATTAAGCTTTAACATTATCATGTGCACAAAAGCAACCATTATGTTAGTATCTTTAAAGCTAGCATCAATAACTATAACTATCAAAATCCAGAAGCTATAAGAAATCATAGGTAGCTGTTATAGCATTTATCCGAATCAAAAATTGGATTCCTTCCCCAATGTCTCTTCCTAAATCATAAACATAGATAAACTCAGTCAGGTATGATACTCATATAGTATCTAAACTTGTATAGTAGTAACTTGGGACATGCGACATCTAGGTTAGATACTTTCAAACTTATGGTATGATCACTTCCAACCTATAAGATGGCAAGTGAAATATTTTTCCAGCTAACTAAACAAAAATTTGATTTCAATAATTTCAAAAATGGAAGAAATGCACGAATATAGATGGTGAAATGAACTTCTAACAAACTAAACCCAAATATTCTTTCCTTGTCCCATTTGTAGGACACTGTGCACAGTTAATGTTAAATGATTATAATGAAAATTCTAAACTAAACAAATTATACTATTAATGATTCATAAACCTGGTGGGCAGATCATCATATATCTAAAGTTGCTACCATATATGTGCAAGTTTGGAATTGATATCCAAGAATCAATAGTAGTTCGAAAAGAATAGATGCAGAAACATTTGCCTTAAATACTGGAGTGCAACTCCTCAGAATGGATTTGAAAAATTGCATTTCTTAAGCATGCGAACCAATAAGGCCCCTTTCTTTCTTTCTTGATCCGGTGAGACCCAACACTCGTGTGGTATACAGTTGAAATTAAATTAAACATGATTTACAAAGGAAATCCTAGTTATAAAGAAAACTACAACCTAAACTAAGAAATTTAAAAACAAAACTGCATCCTAAACTAATCATATAATCTCAAATGAGATAATTCGATAAAACTCATAGTCGTTCGTTACAATGGAAAAACAATGCAGGATTGTTGACTAAGAAAAATGTTTGTCATCAACATGAAAATGGTTTCCACATCAGTTCCATAATTAGAGGTGCCAATCCTAAAAGCATGTATTGGTGTACAATCCTTTAAAAATGAAAAAGTAAAAAAAGAGGATACTACAGAGTCTTCAGCAAACTAAATAAAAATCAATTTAAGTTCCTTTCAATACATATCTTATATAACCTTGAATCCCACAACAATTTGGTCCAAGACCTGCAAGACGAATAGTTGACATGAATATTATAAATTAAAAAGAAACATGAATATAGAACAGTTCTTCAGTACCACAAATGAATGTGTAAATTTCTGTAAGGTATCTTAAACCAAATATTGTTTAAAATTTGTCGATAAATTGTTGACATCATCAAATAATGTATAAAACTTTAGAAAAATAGTTCATATCTTCAAACAATGTGTATCAGCATGTGTTCTAATTTACACTGTAGAAATAAAATGTATAATATAAGTAATGATGAATGTATATATTAATTTGTAGATCTTATATAAAGCAAGTGATTGCCAATGTTTGAACATTCTGTAGATCTGATATAAGGCATCCAATGGAGAAAGATGTAAAACACTCACAGGTTTTGCATCGATCAATATAATTTCCTAAAATTGAGAAGCATCTGATGGAAGAAGTGAGAACCCATCACGTACAGAGTGACCCACTAATTATAAAAGTATTGAATTCCAATTATGAAAAGAGTGAATGAGTAATACCAACATATGATCCCCACTGAAACTCATTGCAATAGAAATATGAGTTTCCTTATCCAATTAATTGCTCTATAATAAAATATAAAAAATAGAGATTATTATTAAGTTTGTAGATTTAAGATACTATATCTTTTTATACATAGTAGTCAATTTAGGGATCTAGTATTTCATGTTACTACACCCGTGTTATGAACAAAACACCTGACTCTAGTCTTATTATAAATAAAATGATGATAAAGAGATGCACTCCACCCCATTTAGTTCAGGAGCCGTTTTCCACCTCTTGTCTATGCCTTGTTTGAAGCATAATTTCTTCATCAATTTTTATATTGAAATTATCCCAATTGACATTCACATTACGATTCATGTAATGAAAAAGAATGAGAAAATGTACAAAGGATTATTAATTAATCCGAAATTGACATGAAGGACCCAAAGATTGTTGTGGGGAAATTTGTCAACTCTCACACCATATCCAATGAGGCCATTAGAAAAAAATCTATATGAAAAAAAATCATGGTAAGAAAGTGAAAATCACAACATATCCAACTCTCACACCATATCCAGTGGGAAGTTGCATAAAATGCATTGCCTTCTAAGTTTTTCCATCTTTCTTCTTTTTTTTCTGTGTGTTGCCTTTCCACATGAAGTGATAACGAAATTTCAGAGATAATTTAAAGATATAATGAAATTATGTTAAGAGACATTTAAAGTAACCTTTAGCATGGTGAGGGTAAGAGGCAAAACTGAAGCTGCTGTAGCTACAATTCCATTCAAAGCAAACCTCCCCTCTCCTATTCAATTCATATTTGATTCCTGAGAAATAGTTATTAACTGTAAAAAATTAAACCAACTTAAAGATAGATATATAGATAAATGCATAAAATAGGGCTGCTTCTTGGTTGTCAAGACACCTTATGCTTTATTATCTTATGTGGAATGCCCAAGAAACCTAATCATGTCCAATTTGAAAGTTGTTTTTCAACCTCGAAGTTTGCCACATCTGGGATGGTAAAATCTATGGCTAGCGACCTTTGTCGACATATGGAATTTGTAGTTGCAACCCGCTATCTGATAAACATGAAACAAACAAATTGAAGGCATCAAAATATTTTTTCAAAAGACTCATACCTGTGTAAGCCAAACACTGCTACCTGTGCAGAACAAAATACAAAAAAGAGATTAAGACTGCTACATGTGAAAAACATATTATACAATACATAATGAATACTGTCCATAGAATCATATACAGTCCACCTCAATTTTAAAGAATGGAAATTAACTCTCAAACAATATGTATAAGCATAATGTTCATGAATATAAATATGTGTAACCACGAACAATCTGTATAGCCATAAAGTATAAGTCCCATTTATTCACATGTACTACCACCAAAAACTTGTATAACCATAAAAGCATAATGAGACACCAATGGGATCAGTTTTTGGCAGTTGGGTTGGGGCTCGGGGACATGATTTTTACTACCCTAATGAGAGACCAATGATCTCGGTTCTTAAACTCTACATTTCATCTATCAATACTCAAGAATTCATACAGAGATAAATAAAATAAAACTATATGATCAAACTGTAAACATGCATGTGGCAGAGGCACGGGGTATGGATGCGGGTTAATGTCATTATATAGAAAATTACTTGCACTATATAATCAAACTGTAAACATGCATATGGTAGAGGATATGATATCAAACAGAGGTTATAACGTCATTATATAGAAAATCTGCAAACATAAAAAAATAAAACACAATAGAGAAAAGAGAAAAACATAACACATATATTTAATGATCTAAAGATTAATAGTAAGGATTGCAATCTTAATTTTTTGTAATGTGAAATGTAAGACCATCATAGCAGTAAAGAGAAGGTACTGCTATCAACAAAAATACTTTAAACAAAGACGCAATGTAAGACCAATATGTATGGTGTGAAAATCAAAATTATGTTATTGCTTTTTCTGTTTTAAACAATATATAGTAACTATTATATATATAACAGTTACTACAATTTATAAAAGCTGCTATATTCAATCTATATTCAGTTACTACAACAATATATAGCAACCATATTGAGAATACTTTAAACTAATTTCCACCATCAGTTACTATATTGAATCAATCTGAATATAGCAGCACCATCGGGTCAATATGTGTGTGTATCAATATGTATATGTATTGATGTATGTGTGTATATAAGCCTACTTAAGCTAGTTATCAAAATAAATATAATAAAAAACTCAGATCCATATAAATCTCAGTGGAGTTTATCAATATGTATGTGTGTGTGTCAATGTGTACATGTATTGGTGTTGTGTGTGTAAATTACCAAACAAAAGGTAAATATCATAACCATACCAGTCTAGAGGCATCCAATCCATACCAGTCCAACATGAGCATTTCAGTTCAGCTGAACAAGAATCGAAAGGGAAGTATTTTCGACGCGTTTCAGTTCATCTAGGAAGGGAGATGAGGAGATTATACCACTGCTGCCTTAGAATGGGAATATGACAAATGGGGAAAATGAGCTGTATAAGCAACAGTACCCGCCCTGCGGATGAAACTCCGAAAGGAAACAATTCAAAGTACCAAGTTAAGATGGGCTCCAACAGTGCTGATGGGGTGAAATGTATAAAATATTGGCCGAATGAAAATTTTAACTTGCTTCATATGTATAAACATATGTATCTCACTTCAGTTTAATATTTAACTACCTTACTTTTTTCAAAAGTAAGAAGAAAATTTGACAAAAATATATATTTAAAAATTCAGAAAAATATTGAAAACATTAACACATAAACCTTACTAACACATAAAATCGCCATAGTCGACACCGGCTCAACATTCATCTCCATTCCTTAATCTAACACAAACTTGGTTAGACCTAGGCTTAATAAACCCACGGAACCGTAAATCAGGTTACATTAACTAAGATGCATTAACAGTAAACACATGTGTTCCCAAACATATAAGATTCATTAACACTTGCAAAGCATGCATTCTTCGAAACATATATAACAATACATTTATTGCATACTTCATATTTTTTACCATTTCTTTCCTATAGAACAAAAGAATGCAACAAATATTTCTTACCATTTTTTTCCTAATAACCGACCAATGCAAGACAGGTTTCATATCTGCATAATAAAGGTGCTTATGCAGTTAGAAGCATCACAAATACATTTGTATATACTTTGATTGCAGTGTACTCATTCCTGAAGTCAAATCAACTATGATTGCGGCATTCACTGTGGTGCGTGGAGGATAAAAACAAAGATACCTTGGAGGTTTCTTTTACCACAGAAATAAATAGAAGCAGATTTCACATTGGCTTCGCTGTTGTTGGCATCTATGGCATTAACCACAGTTTATTGCTTCTCTATCATCCCCAAGAATGGTCGATATAGCACCAAATATTAGGGCCTTTAACGAATGAAGACAAAGTATAAGCAGGAGAATCCCACCGGTATGGATAGATGAAAATAAAACCTTCAAAAAAAAGCCCAAAATAAACACAATAGCCTTGCAATTTTATATAAAATAGCTCATACACGCATCAAAGAACATAATAGATTACCCCATTTTGAGTGGTGATCCTAACCAAATTTACGAATCCATAGAAACTACTTCATGTCCCTTTATAAAGAAAAGGGAATAAAATATTTAATACGACAAAGTTTATATATTGAATTTATAACCCCAATATAAGAGAATGAAAACATTGAAATCTATAAGCAGGACATACCACAAATACGAAATATGAGATAATTACCGTATATGTTGTATGTACAATTCGCATAATGTTGCTTACAACTATGGCAATAAGACATAGATGCTATAAGTGAGACATAAACAAACATAATCATAACCAACCTTACCGTATTTTTTTCATACAAATACGCTTTCACATCGAATCAATTGGACCCTCTGAACTTTATAAATATATGTAATGTCACAACCTCGGTGATTTTGTAATTTCAATGTGAGGACCTGTAATTAATCCATAGTTTAAATGTAAATACGTGTCAATGAAAATAAATAAACAATTAATGAATCCAAATAAATAATACCTAAACATATTAGACTCTAAAGGTTAAAAGAGGATCTTTAAACAATTTAACTCTAAAATCTAATAAATATAGGCATTTCACATGTGACAAATTGAATTCATTTTTAAAATACACAAACGAAGGAATGAACATTATATTTAAAATCACTACCTCTCATTTTGCATATCCCGTGACCTTTAACAGTTCAGCTTGAAGCTACAAATTAACATAAACAATAAAGTGATATATGAGAGGTATAACCAAAGGGTGAAACAAATTAGAACAATATGTAGCCAATTGAAATCAAAAGTTACAAATCATTGGATCTGCAAAGAAAATGACTAAAATAACATTCAAGGTAATTAAACATGGATAAACCTACTGTGATAGGGACAGAGATATGTATGTGAGGTACCTGAGAATTGAAGAAGTGGGATATTAACTCTAGAGGGTAATTTTACCCCAATTGAAACAATAAGTTTGAATGCCATAGAGGGGGAGTACCTTATTTGCACCAAAATTTGAACCATGGTGTGTTGTATCCAAAAGTGAGATATACAAAACAACCAACAAAATAAATTATGTTAGAATTTCAAAAACGAGAATTGAGCGTGTAAAACTTGAATTTTGCATACATGCAAAAGGCTAGCAGTGAACATCATTAAAATTGTATAGATGATATGCTTCAATCGAGAATGAAAAGGAACTTGAACGATAAAGAAAGTATAAAAATTGATTGCACAAAGAAAGATAACGGTAATCAAACTCCCTAATTAACGCATATTAATTTGATTTTTAGTTTTTTGTCTTAAACCTACAATCCATTAGCAACAACAGTTATGAAAAAGTCCCCACAAAGAATCTCCAACATATGGAAGATAAAATAGTGGCAAATGTGATGACATCCCAATAATGACTTCCCCCAATCACATGTTGAGAGCACAACATATCTTAAATATAGCTATTTATAAGAATCAATTAAGAGACGCATCATATACCCAATATTACCTTATTTAAAAACAGAACATAATATCCTATACCCATGTAATTGAAACCCCAAATACCTTATTTAAAAATACTAATGTCAACTCCAAGACCATGTAATTGAAACACCCAAACAACATCGGACATTTTTTTTAAAACTAAACTAACGTACAAATCAAATGAAAAAAAATAAAACTCAAGTAGAGAAATATCATAACCTAACTATAGTGGGACTAATCAGAACACAATAACTGACGTACAAATCCAAAATGAGCAGCGAAACAATAAAATTCAAGCATTTAATTGAAGAGATCATAATCCAAAATGAGCCCTCGAATAATAAAATTCAGCATAACCTAACTATTATTTTTAAAATATCTAACAAATAATACCCAAAACCCAAGATTTTCAAAGCCACAACCCTAAAAAATCTCAAAACATACCAAAAACTAATCAAATAGAAACAAAAATGTAAAACTCAAAAATAATGTCAAAAAACCTAGATTGAGCTTGATTACAACTCATTAAACCCACATTTGAGTTATTGTATTGTAGAAATCTTGACTATAGCTCATACAACCCTAGATCTAAATGTAAAAAACGCATACCTTTGGTTGTGGCTCATGTTCACACTTCAAAATCACAAATCGATTTTCTATTACCCAGAAACATTAGATCCGCAAACAAAACATCATAAATGTGAAAAAATTTAGCCCCTAGATCTGTTTGTGCATGTGTATGATTTAGCCCCCAGAACGAAAAGGCTACTCAAGAAACCAAATCTTTATCTTCAACCCCAAATCGTAAAAACCCTAATCATAACCCCAATAATCTAGACACACGGATTCAAGACCCCAAATCATAAAAAACATATGTGAATCAAGACCTCATGGTACACATACCATACTTTCAGATCAACATACCAAAGAATCATACCAAATCGTACACACGCGTGTGCTTGTGTAAGGGACTGAAGGATAAAGACGAACATGGAGAAGCGGTTCCCAAGAAAGAGCATGAAGATCGTGTTGGTTAAGACTGAAGGTAAGGGTGAGTATGAGCGATTAGGTATGACAGTGTCTGACTGGTGAGGTTTTTTTTACAACAATACCCTCTTATTTGAATTAAAGTAGAAATTAAAATGAAAAAGGGGGGAAACCACCACAACCATTAGATTCAATTTTGACCCATTTAATCCTAGCCTCTAATTAAGTTATCAACTTATGGAATAGTGCCAACTATTTTACTCCTTATTATATATATATAAAGTGTCATTTTTTATAAGTAATACATGGTAAAACAGAGAGCAAGTTATGGTAAAAAAGGGTGTGGGGAGACACAAGTATGTGCGAATAATTTCGACTGGTAGATGGGTTAGATTGTGCAGTTCTCATTGGGTTGAGAATCAGACGGCTAAGACAGGTCTAGATATAATTTTTCAATAGTCATCATCTGAGTAGAAATTATTGTTGTTTCTCTTTTATATACTTCCGAAATGAATCTCTCCGTTTCCTCAATTAAATCATCAACCTGCCTCCTCGGATTGAGAATCTCTTATTCCATTGCTATGGAATGTTGCTTTTGATGATGAGCCTCCATTACTAACTTTTTAAGCTGATACTGGTCTCTCAAGTTAGCATAGTTAGTCATGTCCAATTTGACACCAAGTAAATATCGATTGACATCGTGTGTCATGCTTTCTACTGCAGCCAGTCGAGTATTTAGCGTACATCTCTTTCTCTATGAAACAGCTGCCAATGCCTTTAGCTATTCTATAAAAAGCTTAATTATTGACAATTCCTGATAATGCTAAAACAAATTTATGATGCATCTCAATGGAGAGCTAGAACCCCTTGCTCTCATTGAGTTTCTCTCTATTCTACGTAATGTAGGTGCGACTAATGCCAAAAGTTTTTGGATCTATTTTTACTTCATGAACCATTACCTCTAAGGTCTTGTACTTCTGTTGGTACTGTGATGTATGTGCTTCAGTGTGAAATAGTAGTTCAGATATATACTCCTGATATTAGTTTATCTCTATTTCTTATTCTCCACTTTCCACTTGAAGAAATCTTATCCGCTTTCGTGCCTCGTAAAGTTCTAGGGATATGTCATGCAATGTTCTTGATATTTTATTCTCAGTTGATTGTTGCACATTTGAGGATTCAGAGTCCCAATTCTTAGTGAATTTCTAAACTATCAATAACTTTCCTCAATGCCTGTAGTTCCAGTTCTAACGACTCTCTTACCATCCGATGTCTTCCTACTTCATCTTCCATTTCAAACCCCTTTTTATCCAATACATTTATGGTAGACTCAAGCTCCTCAACAGAATGTTCCAAGACTCCTGACGCATTTCTACAATAATTGTTTCATTTTCACCAGCTAATGCATAGGCCATATCAAGCCTATCTTGTAAATACCCAATTTATTCATGGAGTTGGTCTCTCCCCACGGGACACCCTCCTTAAATAATCCTTAATGCATTTAATTGAAGAGATCAATTTTTAGTCCACGAAAGTATTTGTATCAAGAATTTTTTTTCTAAACTCTTGACAGTCGCTCGTTGTTCTTCCAATTGCTCTTCCATTGCTGATTTTTTGAGATAAAGATCCTCCAAAAGAACTCTCACCGCTGCAAGAGAAAAGTATACTAAGAGAAAAGGTGAATTATGCCTATCATCAACCAGGTGAATTTTCTGATGAAATATACGAAAAATAATTTAAAACAAATTTAATCGAACAGGAAATCAACCAAGATGATTTAAATCAAAATGAAAATATATCTGATTTATTAGAGTTCTACACTCAGAAGATGATATAGTGATTACAGTTTCAAAAATGTATATCTATCCTTTCGATGATGAAGATACCTATTCAATTTTCGAAAATGATTCTAACCGATATTCTATAGCCTCATTAAAGAGTGTGAAATTGAAGAAAATTTCAGTGATGAACCTGAAACTATCAAAGATAATCTTGAAGTTGATGAAATCATAAGAAGTCGAGAGAGATGACTATCTCATCAACGATAAATCAGTAATGTTAAGATAACAACAAATCAAGATAAAATATACAACTTATTCAGTAATGATTTAATTATCAAATCAGATAATGAAGACATTGAAGTCTTCAAAATAGTAAAAGAAACAGTGTCACAATACATTCAAACAACATTTTACTTGAATGGTTATCAACCATATGAGGTTTCTAGTTTTTGTGATTCAGGTTGTATGTTGTTGTTGGAAAAAGAATCTATATTCCCACCAGAATATGGGATTCAAGGTCCACCAAACAAGCCAGTTTATGCCGATCAATAGTCGATAATTACTAACAAATTTTCCCAGAATCATCAACAACCGTACCCTCCCCACCCCATTTAAACCTCACGGGTCACTATCCGCCCCACCCCATTTAAACCTTAAGTGACTTTTCATGAACTTCAACATCATCCTTGTAACATCAACTCGTGAAAACCTAAAAAAGTACAAAATAATTCCAATATGTTAAAAAAAATTGTATCAATATCTAAAATATTTTAACTATTAAACAGTTACCTTACGCCTCCATTGGCTCGAACTCTTCATCACAAATCATAGGCCTCGAGTTGGCAGTGGAATCTTCAACTAAAAAAGTACAATACACATATAACCAAACGAGTAACTTGTTAGTACAAAAACAAAAAAAGATAAACAACACCTATGAACATTATTAGAAAAAAAATAAACAAGTACCTTGAATGTTATTCCATAACGAATCTTGGGTACACATAAAAGGTTCTAAAGCACCGCACCCAGACTAAGTCGACTATGATGATCACTAACCATTCTACCACTTGTGCTAAATGCCGATTCATTAAAATTATCATTGGTGCTGGGAATTTAAAATAAGGGTCCTATTAAATACATTTATATGGAAACAACATCAAAACCTAGACATGTAATTCCTTTCTAAGACTCGACACAAGGATCGCCACGAATCGATTTTCCACCAGTTTGTTATGAAGGAATGTTGAGTGAAGTGTACACAACCTGATCGCTTGAACTGCAACACAAACAAAATCATAATCACTTATCCCAACACCTAACTATATACCATAAGTTTACATCACGTGATTGGCATACAACATAAATCGATCGCACATTAAGAGAGTGGATAAATACGTGTATATGTACATACAAGAATATCACAACATTAAGACAACATTAATATTCCTGTTTTAGAGAGAACAACATTTATATCTTGACTTTGCATCGCCTCTCAACCTCATAAAAAGACAAAGTAGATATTTTAAACTTAACAGTGACACCAAAATACCAAATTAATGACAATTAATATAAAGTTGAATACAACGAACACCTTTGCCCCTAATTTACATGAAATTGATTAATAAACTACATAAAATGGCTGCACATTCCAAAAATCGTAAAGGTACAATGCATATTCAGATATTAACATTAAGTAATATCACAACAATAGGATTTGTCATTTACATAGTAAAATATTGAACGACTAGCATCGGCTCTCAAATCATCTTAACCTAATCAAGATACCTTAAACTCATCAATCACATCATTGAATCAATGATAAACAAATCAAAAAATAAATTGACAAAAAATAACTCAAACTTGTACCGCTAGTTTATATCATATGATTCAACAAACAAAAAAAATATTATTGCTTATTCCAGCATGAAGTAGTAAGAAGGTAAACTAATCTATAAAATGAAGTGAACAAATTTGTGGGTGATACCTTTTCGAAATTTGATGGAGGCGGTGACACAAATTTGAGTTTTGTGGATGAAAATGAAAAACAACAACCAAACATTACGAAAAGAGGCAAACACTCGTAATACACGATTAGAGTAACTTGTACAAACAACCCGTGTAGTCACGAGACTCATGGATTTGAATGTCGTTCTAAATTTCAAATTTCTAAGTATAAAACATTAAAGTTAGGGTTAAAGGGTGGAAACACGAGATAATAACATAACGGTCCGAAAAGAGGGATACACACCTCACAAGGGACAAATGTAAGATTGTTATTAGGCTGTGTCACCCGTGTGAGATTGTTATTATATTTTTTAAAACTCGGATATGAGTCCGTTGAACATTTATGTTGAGGGACTTATTTTTTTATCTTATATATGTTGAAGTGGTGGAAGAGATTTATTGATGGTTTAGTTGTGACATTTGTTGTTGAGTTTATTTTAATGTTAAAACATGTTGGATTTCATGAATACACAAAGGAAACTCTACCAAAATTTAATAAAATTAAAAATTTTTCTAAATTGATTAATTCAAATAGAGACGCATTTCAAATTGGGTATTGGTAGATGAAAAAGTAAAACAACTAGTAAACATACCAGAAAGCGAATATACACGCATTTTCTGCACAATTGTTTTAAATTTTTTTACAGTTGTTCGTGTTATATAAAAAATCTTTTCGACTTAAATTATACATGACTTAATACTTTGGAAAAATTGTAATTCATATGTTTTGTTTTACATTGCACTAGATATTTATATATGATGTTTTGAACTTATACAAGACTTAGATGCATGTGAAAGGTGTATTGCTGCCAGACAACATGACAATGAACACAAGCAGGAAGAGAACCTCAACGCATTGTTGCCTAAAATTATGAAGCGATTATTACTACGGAGGAACACTTAATTTTGATAGTTAAATTAAATTTGGTTTATGTGTTAGCTCAATTTGATGTGAGAAAAAAATATGTTGGTGGGAGTGTTGCTGTATTTATGTGCTAAATGATATAATTTATAATGTATCAATTGTCACACTAAATGTGGAATAAATGATTCTATGAATTTCGGGTTGTGTATAGATTTATTTGTCAACTATGACATTAATATTGATTATTAATTTTTTTGATCATATGTTTAATTTGTGACCATTCATATTAAACCCTCATGTGATGAAATTTTTTATGACCTTTTAAAAATTTTGAAAAATGTTTATCATGACGCTTTTTAAATAAAATATGATGTCTTATAGAGTATATTATGATTTTTTATAGCAGATATGACAATTTTGAAAAAAGGTCATATACAAGCATTTTCTAATACGACACTTTTTTTGGGTATCAATTATGACACCCAAACTTATGACGCTTTTTATTAAAAAAACAAAATGTCATAAAATGTGTTTTATGACACTTAAAAAAACGTAATAAAAAGGTTTTTTCTTGTAGTGCACCTTCGTCTTCTTATAAACAATATGTGATCTGACAAACGAACACATAATATTTTGATTACTATTTGGGGAACACTACTAACAATGACCTCATTTCGCCTTTATCCATGTTGCGAGTTAAGTATTTCTACTCTATATTTATATGTACATGCGCACACTTCATGGAGTTATTAAGGAGAGAATAACACATGACCACGAGAGACTGAAAGGGCGGGATGGGTGCCTAAAACCTTCCCATTCCCTAACTTAGTCCCCGAATCCTTGAACTACTGGTTTCATAAGCATCAATATGTCTTTGATGTCATTCTCTTGAGGCGACAAAATTTCTTTTGCTTGTTTTATGTAAAATAGGCCGGTGACTCTATCTCTATACATCACCCCAATTGACGATGACCGAAGCTCCTCGAGTAAGGGCATGAGGCCCACTCCGTGATCCCACGTCGACCATGGGAGGTATGGCCATAGTGGTGATTCCGCTAGGGGGTGAATTGTATTCTTTGAGGACTAGAATCTATTTTTACACGGGTGTTATTATTTTCAGCATGTGTGCATATGCACCTACCAGTATGATTCCATTTTTACTCTACTACTTCTTGTATCAATCTACCTCATGTATGTGTCACTTGTAACTGACTTTTCACTTCACACACTAGTAACTTCCCTCCATGTACACTTCACACTACCTACACCTGTATATAGGATCACCTATATCCACATGCTTCACACACCACTTATAATATGCATGCTTAAGCTTCACTAGACTAATTCAACTTATCAAACTTGCATATATCTATGCTCACTTCCAAATATCACACGCCACTTTCCCTAGTGTGCCCTAGATTCTTAGCCTTCACTCGAAGAACTCAAAGTGCTTCACTAACCAAGACTTAAAAATGGATTTAGAACATGCAAAGACTATTTCGAGAGTTCTGTGAATGGAAAATTTATCAAGGATGGCGTGTAACACCCCACTCGCCCGGGGACAGCGAACGGAGCGCCACTGTGATAAAACTAAACTAGTTCCATAATAACAATGTGTATAAAGCATCTAAAAAATCCAAAAATATAAACAAAACCACTAATCTTAACTCTTCAAATGAAATACAACAAAGTCTCTCGAAATAATATAAATCACCAATGCTTTATACATAAAAATAAATAAAAATAAGTCTTCTCATCTTGTATTTAAAATTCTTCCTAAATAATCCACGCTAAAAATCATCCCAATTGGTCCATAGCGTCCCAATCCACGTTAACCTTCCAAGTAAAGAAAATATGGGGAAGTACACAATACGACATGAAAAATGCTCATCAATATATGTTAGTGATGAATAAAGTGTAACAACACGAGTACGAAATATTCAAATCAAATGCGAATCTCAACAACATTTATCAATAAATTTCTCAACAACACATCAATGGGTTACCAGGCCTCACCCCATCCGCATATGCTTTATCAAGTAATAGCCTCGGGAAGCGGGAATTTTGGCCGGTGCCCAACGTTTGTGCCATATTAAAATCTCATGATAACATGCTCAACAAAAATATAATGATACCACATGAATCAAAATAATTCAACGATTATTTTTCCAGATTTCAATGAATTTATCAATTCAAATATGAGTTCAATTAATAAGAAATTAACGGAATAAACTCTCGAGAGATTTATAAAGCATATTGTGTAAAAGCCCATACCACAAAATCATTGCATTAATCGCCACATAAATTCAGCCTCAAAATCTAATCGCACCATCACGTTCCTCTCGCAAAAATAATCAAATCACGTTTTAGCTCGAACATAAGATAACCCCAAATAGTCCTATTTTAAAAACCCAGGAAAATTAGATCCAAAAATTATTTGAATCACCTATCCGACTTCAGATTTGAATTCTAGATGAAAAATTGAGTCAAGTATGTGTTTTGGGTTTTTTCTGAAATCTTATCCGAATGCATCCAAAAAGAAGATCTAAACATTCCAAATTGGCTCTTCTTATTTCACTCGTTTTTCCTCTCTTTTTCATCTCTCTTTCCTTATAATCACCCATAACATTCCTTATTTAACCCCTGTTTCAAACCCTATCTTGGAGACTAAGCTAACGCATATTACTATATTCCCCTTTAGTTCAAAATTATCGACTCTGCATATTTAAACCATTACAAAATGCCCAAAAATATTTTAAATTTAAATGTTTCATTCGATTCCAAACAAAAATAAATTATTTTATCCCTGATTAATAAAATAATAATATTACTAAAATCTTTCATAATATTCATAAATGACCCTCAAAATAACGGGGTATTATATAGTACCCCCTTGAAACGGAATTTGGGCCTCGAAATTCGACGAAACCTAACGCTCGAAAAAAATGCTACTCGATTCTATTTCCCAAAATCACTATGATAAAGTCCTTGATCAATTCTAAACATACTCACCATGACTCCTAACACATCCTCAAAACTTTTCTATCTCCAAAGAAAACATGTCTAACCCGCGTGCTAGACCCAATACCCAAGACCCAAGGGTTGTCATATAACCTAAGCTCTGATACAATCTGAAATACCCCACGCGCGCACGGAGAGACACGCGATGGGCTATTACGATAAAAAATTAAACTAATTCCACAATAAAAATATATACAGAGCATCAAAAAAATCCCACAATATAAACGAAATCACTAATCTCAATTCTTCAAATTAAATACAAAAAATTCTCTCGAAATAATATAAATTGCCAATGTTATATACATCAAAATAAATAAATACAAGTCTTCTCATTTTGTATTAAAAATTCTTTCCAAATAATCCATGTTAAAAATCATTCCAATTGGTCCATAACGTCCCAATCCAGGCTAACCTACCAACTAAAGAAAATATGGAGAAGTACACAATACGACATGAAAGATGCTCAACAATATATGTTATTGATGAATAAATCGTAACAACTGGAGTATGAAATATTAAAATCAAATGTGAATGTCAATAGCATTTATCAATAAATTTCTCAACAACACATCAATGGGTCACTAGGCCTCACCCCATCCACATATGCTTTAACAAGTCATAGCCCCGGGAAGTAGAAATTTTGGCAGGTGCCCAACCTCCGTGCCATATTAAAATCTCATGACAACATTCTCAATAACAATATAATGATACCACATGAATCAAAATAATTCAATGATTATTTTTCTAGATTTCAATGAATTTATCAATTCAAATACGAGTTCAATTAATAAGAAATCAACGGAATGAACTCTCAAGAGATTTAAAGAGCATATTGTGTAAAACTCCATACCTCAAAATCATTGCATGAATCACCACATAAATTCAGCCTTAAAATCTGATCGCACCATCACGTTCCTCTCAGAAAAATAATAAAATCACGTTCTATCCCCAACACAAAATAACCCCAAATAGTCCTCTTTTAAAAACCCAGCAAAATCAGATCCAAAAATTATTCGAATCATCAATCCGACTTCAGATTTGGATTCTAGATGAAAATTTGAGTCAAGTATGTGTTTTGGATTTTTCTCAAATCTCATCCGAATGCATCCAAAAAGAAGATCTAAACATTCCAAATTGGCTCTTCTCATTTCACTCGTTTTTGCCTCTCTTTTTCATCTCTCTTTACTTATAATCACCCATAATATTCCTTATATAACCCCTCTCTCAAACCGGTTCTTGGAGACTAAGCTAACGCATATTACTATATGGCCCTTTAATTCAATATTATCAACTTTGAATATTTAAACCATTATAAAATGACCAGAAATAATTTAAATTTAAATGTTTGATTCGATTCCAAACCAAAATAACTTATTTTGTTCCTGATTAATAAAATAATAATATTAATGAAATCTTGCATAATATTCGTAAATAACCCAAAAAATAACGTGGTATTACGTGGTGAAGAATTCCCTTTCTATTGCTTACCTAAACCATGGTATGACCATGTCGATAAGAAAATAAAACTAGGGATAAAAATTTCCTTTCTACATAACTACTTTTTGGCCCCAGACTTCCAGCATAATGTAAAACCTCTCACTGAGAAATCCATAATAGTTATCTAGGTTTTCGACGAAAGTGATTCCGAAGACTCATTCAACCTGTAATCATTGGGGTTGACTCTCTGTATGATCCATTCAGTCACTACAACATCGAACCCATCCACTCTGATCAAGGATACTGAGGAGCCTCTTCTCAACTCGAATGTTATGCCAATCTAACCTGTTGATATTTAACCAACCTTGTTGTTTACCCTATATCTTCACCTATTGTTGCTTTTTTTTATATCAATGTAACTGAGACGTTCTTTGACGAACTTCTCAATATTTTTTCTCAAAAGTGAAATAAATGAAGATGCCGAGTATATTTTTGTGCCTTAAATTAATTCTCTTGAATCAAATAAAACCCTTGATGATGATGACTTTACAAATGAAAAATTCTTAATTGATCTTAATGTGGTTAATAATAATCCACATAACCGTGTTCAAATTAATGAGGATGAAACTATTGTTATCAATCTTCTCTCTAGTATCGAACTATGCGAGATTAGGATAGGGTCCACCATTAATGAGCATTAGTGAGCGTAATTAAAAGAGATGAGGAAGTAATTCATGATCTTTTTCATGGTCCTAAGATGACATTCGCGACATCGATCCAAAAATATCTCAACAAGAGATATAGACATTCCCAGAATCCAAGTCGATTAAACATAAGCTAAGGAAACTTCGCACCAAGTGGTCACTTAAAGTTAAAGAGTAGGTAGTCAAGAAGTTCCATGTCGGATTCATCCATGTGATCAAATACCCTTACATGGCTCGCCAACATCATCCTTATGCCAAAATCATGAGCAAAAGTTCGCATGTGCATCGAATACCGGGACTTTAATAAAGCATTTCCAAAGGACGATTACCCATTACCCAAGATCAACATGATTGTGAATAACATAGCCAGTAACACCCTCAAGTCATCCATTTGTGGATTCGCCGGATATGACTAGATCAATATGCACCCTGACCATTAGGAGAAAACCACATCCATTACCCCCCGGGGAACCTTCAGCTACACTGTAATGCCATTGTGGGTCAAGAACATTGGGGCTAGATACCAAAGGGTTGATACATCCATCTTGCATGATTTGATATATAAAAAGGTCAAAGTTTACATAGACGACATGATTATTATGTATAAGACACATTAAGGTCAAGTTTTGGCCCTCCAAAAGTTCTTCGAATGACTATAGTGATACCAAATGCATCTAAACCCACAAAAATGAATTTTTGACGTCATAAAAGGAAAGATTTTAGTATTCATTGTTAGAAAGAAATGATTTAAAGAAAACCCAGCCAAGATGAAAGCCATAATTGTGATGTTATCACCACACACAGAGAAGCAAGTTCGAGGATTCATGGGTAAACTTAAGTACACTAGTAAGTTCATCAACCAACTGACTTCTATTTGAGATCTCATCTTCAAACTCCTTCAAAAGGATTCGACTCAAGTCTGGAATGAGGCCTATCATGAAGCCTTTTACATAATCAAGCTAGCCAGGTCTCCCTCTACTCCCATACTTAAACGTAACAAATACTGTAATAGGACCACATTTAGATAAATATATCAAAGAATATCGTAAAGAATGGGACATCGACTATGCCAAGCAAAAATTAATTGGGTGTGAGTTAGACAACACCACCTTAGATAAAGTATGCGTCATCCTATTCTTTGTCACTCAAAAGTTATGGCACTACATTCCCGCCTTCCCCATTAGATTATTATCCCGTATGGATCACATCAAGTGTTTTCTAGAAAAGAATGTCTGATACTTGATATTTCTAGTCGAGTTTGATATTGTTTACATAATTCAAAAACCCATAAAAGGAGAGCCATCTCTGACTACCTTACTGATTACCGTATGGAAGAAGCTGATATTTGGGTCTCTGAATCCCCAGACGAAGATATTCTCTGCACCTCTTAGGAGGAACTCCGATGGCAAATGTTTTTTGATGGAGTTGCCAATAAGAAAGGACACGACATTGGGATAGACATGATCGCCCCTGATGACTCTCACCCTCCCATTGCCATCAATCTAGATTTTCCCAGCACCAAAAATTTGGCAAAAAATGAGGCATGCACTGTAGGCCTCAAAGTCTCCCTTAAGAAAGGTATAAAACACCTGGATGTTTACGGGTACTCTTCCTTCATCATCTCTCATGTCCTTAAAGTCAAGGGAGAAAAGATCTTACCCTTCCATGCCCACCTAGATTAGCGATCCTCCCTGTTCCCAGATATCACCTTCCATTACCTACCTCACGCAAAGAATACTTTAGTCGATACCCTTACTACCTTAGTCTCTATGGTCGACATGCTGTAGGTAATAATAATGGTCCTCTTCTTAGCCTAAAAACAAGATATGCCAACCCACTGTTATCGCATTGAGCTCATAATCGAGGAAGATTCTGACATGGTTGGGTTATGGTATTATTATATTTGGCGTCTCCTCAAACATGTTAGGTATTCCCAAGAAGATGATAAGAAAGACCGTGCAACCCTTTGTAAGTTGGTTGCGCAACACATCATTTGCGATAAGGCACTGTTCAGAAGAAAATTTGATGGAACCCATTTGCACTACATTGCAGGGGATGACGTTAAAAGAATGATACAGAAGATCCACAACGAGGAATGAGAACCCCACATGAACGGTCATACGCTTGCTAAGAATTTTTTCCGTCAAGGGTATTATTGAACCACCATGGTTCAGGATTGCACCGCATATATCCGAAGATTCCTCAACTACCAAGAGTTTACTATAACACACCGCTAAACTAAATATCGGGTGATCAGTCCTATACCCAATTAAAATAGAATTTACAGTTGGTTCATTCTTAAAACACTGTCGAAAAACATTTTCTTTTTAATATTAATCACCTAATATCCAACTAAGCATGTGTTAAAAACATTATTCCAAATTTTAACTTAATAAAATTCAATTTTAACAATAAAATCAGTTTAACATAATATCCATTCCACAACAATGAATAATGACTAGATAACATCACCACCGAATATATATAACCGGAATAAAACTCTCTAGTTTAAAGGTCTCAATACAATAAACTCCAATAAAACCAAATGTATCTAAAACTTACGTAATACATTAACTGGCTGGGATATAATGGAAATACTTAAATCCTCTAGGGCGGCGACATGCCCTAAATAAAAGATCAACTACATAGTATGAATAAATGAATATGAAATCATCTAAACAAAATCCAAAACTCCATAGCATCCATAACTTGTCAAAATATTAATCCTCTATGGTCAGCATCCCTGCGGCTGGACACCTGATATAGGAGATACAAGGGAGAAGAGAATATGCAAGAAAACGGGTCACTGCCCGATGTAAAAAAAGTTTAGAAAACAACATGTGAATTAATGTTATATTCAACAATTATTATATACATGTTAGATTATCGGACTCTCTCTTGATATTCTCAACTCTCATCTAGAGAGCACACCTAACATACCTTTAAATCATACTAGTTAAAGTTTCCCATGCTAACTAGTTCATCCCAGTGTATTCACTATTCATAGCCAAATTCGATCCCATGTATTTCTCTCGCGATACATGTTTTAATAATATATGTGTATCCATTTAGATTTATGATGGATAAGTCCTTTAATTATTCAACATAACTAAGTGTTCTCATACATAATTAAATTCTGACTTCATTATCTTTCAATTCTACATTATTCACACAGTAGATAGTATCACCAGTATATATATACATTCACTCTATTATATATATATATATATATAATACGACACTCGAAAGCTCAGCTGTTGTTCATGCATTACTCTGCTATCATGTCCGGTTACATCTCGCCACTCTACAAAGGACTACTGGTACGGTGTATCCCTCGAACCACATATATCAAACACAAAATTGGAGGCGATCATAGTCCTAAGCCTTTGGGCTATGCACATACCTACGAACCCAAATTATTTTTCAGTACCGTCGTTCTCACTAATGGCAATCCAATCTAAGTCCAACGTTCTCGAGCGACAGTCAAAAGTCCCCCATATAGTCTCATCATGATATGAGTTCCCTCACGCGTAAACCTTCCCCAATAGAAAGTAAGCTAGGTATGCCATACACATAAATCAACAATCAATAGGCATACACATCAACCTATATAAAATTACGTACTCACATAACCTATATCACATTTGGAATTCATCCTATCCCAAGTACACGTCGTATTTCTCGAATACCACCCGTACTTGAAATCACAATTATCATCTTATATTTATTATATAGTTATCACTCACATGATCTTTTATTCAACCCAAGTACCCATATATATATATCCTCAATATTACCCGTACTTGTATAACAATTATTCTTCTCTAAATCGTATAATAATTATGTTGATATCTCTAACATAATTTTAATCCTCAATATAATATAATTTTCCAACATTAACCCAAGTCCTTCACTCCATGTTAATATACTAAAATTATTTATGTCTCGTCCAGGACCAAATTATAATTTCCAAAACTTTTTGAGCTAAAAATAGGACTTTCTGAAATCTCTTTAGAAGTCCCAGAATTCTCGTTCGAATGATGTCGCTGGAAAGAAACTTCTTCTGAATTCTCATTGGAAATCTCGTTATTAATTTCGTTCGAATGAGTTCCCCAGGTCGTTCGAACGTCTTTTGAGCAGCTTGAGAATAACACCCAAATTTCAACATTTTTTTCTTAGTTTCTCACACACAAATCATATGGATTCTATTATAACCAAACCCAAATATCCAAATCATAATTCTAACATGTTAAAGGGTGATTTACCACACAAGACAAACATAAAATCATCAAGTTCATATGATCATTATTATCAAACCCATTTGATCATCAATTTTCCAATATCTAAATTCTCCATTTTTAACCCTCCAAAAAACCCAAAATTTAGAACTTGTGATTTTTTTTTATCTAAATCATCAATTTACATTGTCAACATAAGTAGTATTCATCTACGTTCAATACCTATAATCATTTTCGTATTCTCAATAAGCATATATCTCCTCTACATGTAAAACCTATCATTTTCATCATGTTCATATCCTCTACATGTATAAATCTCCAACTACATGAATTTACCTATCCAATGAACTTGATTTATCAATGATTTTAATTCGAAAATTCATAAGTTCATCATTCCAAGAGAAACTCTATTCTTACATGGATAATATAAGCACCAAAACAGAGCAAGAATTACACTTGCCTTATGTGTAGGTCTGTACCTTTGGAGAAGATAAGTGTGGGACTTCCTGCTCTTTTTTCAATGACTCTCTGGTGGTGGTGAAAAGTGGTAGAGATGTTAGTTGTCTCCTTGTTTGTCCTATAGGTCTCTTCTTTTCCATGAAAACTCTTCCTCTCCTCTTGATAACCTTTCACTTTCTCTCTAAGTCTTTTCACTCTCTATCACTTTGTGTTTTGGTGAAATGAACCTTACATACAATCTAATCTAACATATATAACAAGTCTCCAAGATTATGTAAAAGACAAATAAATGTAGGTACTATTCATCTCCTAAACAAAATGACTAAAATGCCCCATCGGGGTGTCCTTTCATCATCTAATTGATTTGATATGCAAATCAAACCACCAGGTAGACTTTTCTGTCTATTTTGACCTTTACAAACTCAACAGCACACTTGAAATGATAATCTGAACGACTTAAAAAATTAATCTCATTTTATTTTTCAACTTTAGTCCTGAAAAGACTCATATGCGCGTCCCGACTTAATTTCCATTTTTTCCGTATTATTTACTCATGACAATATTAAAAATCATCATATTCACATATTACTTTATATCACTAAGTAATATTCAAAATCATATATTACTTTAATCTCTAGTAATATTAAATCCGGACTAATCCCAATTAATTTCCTCGCATAATTAATTCCAATTAATCCCATTATTTGGCCCATTAACTTTTAATTTATCTCATATTAAAATTCATTAAAATTATGGCGTATTACATTTACCAATCTCCAAAACGTACATCCTCGATAATTATACAACATCGAATATCCGTATTCGTTATCCTCTTGGGGCATTGACCTCGAAGGGAAGGTCTGGCACAAAGAATAAAGTGGGCATGTGTTCATCCTAGTGGCCACTGATTACTTCACCGTATGGGTCAAACTGAGTCACACACGGTACTAAAATGCCAAGAACGTGGCCTAGTTTATCAGAAAGAAAATAATTTGTCGATACGGAGTTCCCGAGGAGTTTGTATTAGATAATGGGTTACACTTTTAAGGTGACGTTACAGAACAAGTCGACGAGTATGGGATTCATAGACACAAATATTATCCCTATTGACCCCAAACCAATGGTGTTGCCGAAGTTGCCAATAAAAACATCCATCTTCAGTAAAATGATCGAGAGTTGCAGAGATTGGGCCAACCGGATTCCTTATGCCTTCTAGGGCTACCGCACTTTAGTCAGGACATCTTCTAAGGCTACCATTTATTCTATATTATATGGTATGGAAATAGTCCTACACGTTGAGATATAAATACCTTCCCTACGGGACATGATAGACAAAATATTTAGCAAAGAAGATGGGCATTAGAGCCGCTTTGACAAACTATCACTCTTGGATGAAAAAAAGTCGATGGCTCTATACCACATACAAGGGTATCATAAACGGATAATGTGATCATTTAACCAAAGAGTCATGGACCACAGTGTCAAGGAAGGATAACTTTCTTTTAAGGAGATTATAGAATGCATATGGGACTCGAGAGGGAAATTCAAGCCAAATTGAAGTGGCCCCTATATCGTGAACAAGATCCTATCAAGAGGTGATACTATGATCAAAGACCTTGATGGAGAAGAGATGGAACGTCCTATTAACATGGACTATCTTAAAAAGTTATATGTTTAATCCGAAATTTTAGCCAGCTACGACTCTTCTCATCCCCCTTCCATTAAAAAAATATTTTAATTTCTCTCCACCCATAACTGCGTGGGGCCTGATGCTCTGAAAAGACTTTTGCTTTAAAAATGGAGCTCATAATTTTTTTCTAAACCCCCCAAGGTACTTAGGAAACTCGTACACTTTACATGGGCATGGTCTCCTTCCTTCTCACAAAATGCTATTCTTTTCCAAACTTCGAGAATGGTTGTCAATTTATCATTTTCATGAACAAAAGGATTATGTATGCCTTATTAATTGGTATAGATAACTCAAATACAAAACTCATCAAGAGGCACAACAAGATATGATCAAAATCATATTTTATTTAAAATAAGGAAACATGACACCATTCAATGAAATATCAACGAATGGAGTTAAACAAACGACCCCTTTTACTAAATCGAAGCCAATACTAAAACAACAACCATATCAAGATACGCCAAAATTATTTTAAAAAGACAGAAACACAGAAGCTCTCCCCCACGTTCAAAAAATCTTCATAAAAATTATCCAAAGTGTCACAAGTTCTTGAAGACCCAACCTCATCATCATTAGCCCCTGGAGGTACCCATATTTCTCCCTACTGGTTAATATTCCTAATACATTCCATGGAGCGGTACATCCTAACCAGTATGGGAAAAATCACTACCCCCTTCCATGGTGTCAAAAAGAGAAAACCACCTCTGGCTAGTCTCTTTCGCATGGATATTATCCACTACTCATTTCCACAACCACTTCAAATAGTTCCCGGGAACACGCTAGACCCTTCCTACAGGTTAAGATGGATGGGTAGATGGTCAATGAATCTCCCACAAATGACCCAGCTGTGGCCATCCCTGATCCTCACCGCACGACGGAGGATCCCCAGGTCCCGCGGGTCCCTCTCGGGAGCGCTTTGGCCGACATCATTTTGAGGTGAGGTGAAAGATGTAGAGAGATTAGATTCGCCAGTCTATTTTACTCAAAACAGATAAAAGAAAAGAGGAAGCCATCCCGAAGGACAGCATACGAAGACATACTGGTGCATATGAAACCAAAATGTTTCGAGAAGGGTTCGAATGCTAAGTTACGAAATGGGAAGTTATTAGGCACCTATTCCTCCCTTTCGGTCTCTCAAGGATTTTGGTTATTTTCCTTTTATTTTCCCCGTGATATGTTTGCATGTGTATATATAGTGGAGATAGGAATCATCGACTTGTACCATGGAAGAGGTAAAGCGAGTCATACGTGGGAAGGTTTAAAAATAATATTAGAAATAAGATTTACGCGATCATCCTTACATTAATCGTTATGAGGGAATGATAATGCACACGGAATGAAATGCCCCCAATAACAAAAACATACGTATATATATAGTGTAAGAGAATGGATTTTAGAGAAAATGGAAACTGAGAGAAAAAGTAAAAAAGAGGACTCGAGTCTCAGGTTTTACCCCGAAACGCCTACGTAGCCTATAGAGGCATCAAAGTCCACTTAGTTCGCATGCAAAACGAGGGGTGGGGTTTATCCCATAAATCCAACTGGGGATTCTCTTATTTGTGTGTGTGTGTGTGTGTGTGTGTATAAAAAGTGTTTAGTTGTGAGAAAAGTGTGAGAAAAGTATGAGAATTCCCGTTTGGAATTTATGAGCAAACCGTCTTTTTCTTATTTTTTGGGTTTTTATTTATATGAAAATAAGAGATGTGAAATACTACTAAATAATAAGTATATTAGGATGTGTGAGATGAGATAATAAAATAACTAAGTAATAAAACAAGTTATTGCAAATTTATGAGAATTTAAGGAGAGAGTTGAGAATATTGGACCTTCTTGAAGATCTTGAGCTTGATATTGAATGTTGAAGAGCAGCCCTTAGACTTGGATGATGATGGAGGTTAGTGAATTTATTAAGCTTGATGAAAAGGATGATGAAAAGTGAAGGATGGAAAGGGATTTGGGTGTAGAAATTACGCTGACTTCGAGAGGGGCTTTCAGGATTTGCTGAGAGTGATTTCTATCAGATCTGGGCTCCCCTTGCAAGTGAGGTCAGGGCCTCCTTTTTATAGTCCCAAGGCATTTCCGATCGACGTAGAACTATTCCTATCGTTTGGCAGGGGCATTTAGGCACACTGACGATAGGCAGGGTCTGAGACCTACCATTTGGTTGTATTTTTCAGGCCATTTTGGTAAATCGGCCGCAGAACGTAAACTGTTGATCAAAATCGTGCACGGGGTAGACCGTTGGAAAGGTAATTTAGAGACCTTCGAAAGTACTTGGACCAATCCCCATTTTAGGAGTTGACTTTGGGTCAAATATGGCTCGAAAGCATTCATAAGTCCATTGGACAGGGATCTGTCGGACGCAAACGGATTGTTCGTCCGCATGGTAAGTCAGAATTGCGCATGGGGTGCACTGCTGGAAAGGTTAGGAGATGTACTTCGACATTCCAAAGAGTATGATCAAGTTTGAGGAGTTGACTTTGGTCAACCGATCCCTAAAATCAGTCGATGAATTTTCAGAGTAAAATGGACCATTTGTCTGTACCGTAAGTTAGAATCATTAATGGGATGGACCATTGGAAAGAGGATTTTGTGACCTTCAAATATTCATTTAGTCTCGATCGAGCTGAAGAGTTAACCTAGGTCAAATAGAGACCGATAGCGCCCAGTGGCCTCCTAATTGAGTCTCGAGGTAAATGGGTCATTCGTCCGCATGGTATGTCGGAATCACACAAGGTAGGGACCATTGGAAAGTGGTTTCAGTGCCCTTCAGAGATTCATTCAGTCTCGGTCGAGCTGAAGACTTTGGCTTTTGGTCAAATGGAGCCTGGGAGTGCCCGATGGCTTCTAGGTCAGTACTTGGGGTATAACCTGGGTTTTTAGTGATGAAGGGAGGTGTTAGGGACCTAAGGAAACTTTTAGGGGGTAATAGAATGGGGTGTCTATAGAGCCCCTTGATGGGTGATTTTGGAACAAATAATAGCCGTTGAGTAGACACCGCATGATGCTTTGAAGGAGGATGACCAATTCAGAGGGTCAATGCCGATTGTAAGGATCTAAGGGAGCGAGGACGACCAATTTCGAGGGTCGAGGCTGATTGTAAGGGACTAAGGGAGTGAAGAAAACTAATTCAGAGGGTCGAGGCCAATTCTGAGGGACTAAGGGAGAGAAGACGACTAATTCAAAGGGTTGATGCCGATTCTGAGGGCCTAAAGGAGCGAAGACGACCAATTTAGAGGGTCGGGGTTGATTCTGAAGGCCTAAGGGAGGGAAGACGAACAATTTTGTGGGTAGAAGCCGATTTTGTGGGCTTAAAGATGAGGGTGACTGATTTTGTGGGTCAGTGGCAATTCTGAGGGCTTAAGTTGAGATGACCAATTTTGTGGGTCGAAGATTCTGAGGGATTGAGTTGAGATGACCAATTCTACGGGTCGAAGTCAATTATGCTGGCTTATGTAGAGGTGACCAATTGTACGGGTCGAATCCAATTCTGTGGGATTATGTAGAGGTGGCCAATTCTGCGGGTCAAAACCAATTCTGAGGGATTAAAGGTGAGATGATCAATTCTGCGGGTCAAATCCACTTCTGTGGGTTTAAGTTGAGATGACCAATTATGTAGGTCGAAGCCAATTCTATGGGATTATGATGAGATGACCAATTATGCGTGTCGAGATCAATTCTGCGGGCTTTTGTAGAGGTGACCAATTCTGCGGGTCGAAGCCAATTCTGCGGGCTTATGTATAGGTGACCAATTCTGCGGGCTTATGTTGAGATAATCAATTCTAAAGGCATAAGTTGAGATGACCAATTATGCAGGTCGAAGCCAATTCTGAGGGCTTATGTAGAGATGTCCAATTCTACAGGTTGAAGCCAATTCTGAGGGCTTAAGTAGAGATGACCAATTCTGCGAGTCAAAGCCAATTCTACGGGATTATGTAGGGATGATGATCTAAGACTGAGGTTAATTCTAACCTAAGAGAGGTGATGATCGAGGACCGAGGTTAATTCTTAGATAGTGAAGGTGACGATCCAAGACCGAGGTAAATTCTTACCTAAGAGAGGTGTCAATTCTGACCTAAGAGAGGTGATGACCGAGGATCGAGGTCAATTCTGTCCTAACTAAGGTGACGATTCAAGACCGAGGTCAATTCTTACCTAAGAGAGGTGACAACTAAGGACCGATGTCAATTCTGACCTAACTAGGGTGACTATCCAAGATCGAGGTCAATTCTGACCTAAGAGAAGATGGAGATTGGATTTTGGGTTCTGTTGAGGAATGAGCTGGGGAGAATGTAGTGTGTCCTTTGGAGACTTTGAAAATGACTTTCTGGAGTTCTGGTGGGGAAATTACCTTGTGACATTGTTTTAAGCCAGGGAGCTGATGGTCAGGGAAGTGTTTGTGATCTACAGAGGAGAGGCGAGTTTGATGTCACAAACTTCACTGGGGAAGTGATTAGGTGGTCCAGGTATTGGACATTTTTCTCGAGGAGGTTTGAGGCCTTTAGAGATCCTCCGAGGATGTCCCCGGGAGGAGTTTCACTTGGTTTTTGAGGGTTTGTCTAAGAAAATGGAGGTTTCGCTTGAGGGAGTGTGAAATTTTCTTGGTGAAAATGTTCTAAATCCTTTTCGGGATTTTTTGGAATTTTTCGAGGATTTTTAAGGGCTCTATGGTATTTTCTTAGAATTTTTGTACGAAATTTTAAGGGGGTGCCGGTCGGCATGGTTCAGAGGGTGCCATTCGGTGGTGGCATAGACTTTTGGACTGCATCGACAAGGTAAGGAGACAGTGCCGATCGGTGGGTGGGGGGTCAATGCCGATCGACATGATGCTTAACATCCTATATAAAGGGGGTGAATTCCCTTCATTTTCTTAGATCTTTGCTTTCTTTCCCTCTGCAATTTTCCTCTACAAATCATTCTATCATTCAGATCTCTAAGAAATGGCCGCCTTTGTCAGCACTACAACACATATGGAGTAGTTGACTGTCGATGACTGGGCGAATGTGGAGTGGAGGGCCAGGGCGCCTCTTGCTTTAGGGGTGAGAACTCCTTTGATGCATTTGACCCGGTTGCGGATAAGCGGACCTTACTTTAGGATATGTCGCATCATCGGTCTTCGAGGGTGGAGAATCCTGGTGGTTATGTAAGTAACCTGAATTTTGGCATTCTTCTCTTTTTTGGTGATTTTTGCTTCCTTTTTGAATTTGGACAAGGTTTCTCCTTTTGATAGTATGATATCTCTTTGAAGAACATGCATGCCCGTGCGACGACGGGGCTTAAGGATGTCTGGTACAATCTTCCACCCATGGTGCATTGGGTGGTATCATCAGCAGGTTTTGGGAGGTTGGCGTCTGAGTTGGATGAGACGCCTCGATCTACAGCGGTCTTGTGCGCTTTGGGGGAGAGATGGTGGGATACTACCCACACCTTCCATTTTGACTTTGGGGAGATTACAATGACTCCAATAAATGTGCAACAGCCATTCGGGTTGGATTATGATGGAGAGCAGATAAAGGTGGATCGTTCTCTGAGGGTGAGGGCGGAGGCAGTTCGTGCGACACTTGGTGATGTAGAGGGGATATTCTCTGGGGATTCCATCCCACTGTACTTGCAGAAGGATGTCTTGCTGAGTATGATGATCGATGTGGAGGATGGGGTGCAGGTGAGGCAAATGGCCCGGTTGTTAATTTTGCTGGTGCTGGGAGGCTTCATGGTGGCGTCGAGCGGAGACGTCTTCCATTTGTGGTTCTTTTCATACTTGAGGATGTTTTCGAACATCCCTCTCTATGATTGGGGAAGCCTGACTTTGGTGACCCTCTATTTTTCTTTGGACACATTAGGCCGGTGCTACCGACAAACTTTTACTGGATCCACATATCTCCTCGAGGTATTTCTTTAATTTTGTGCATTTTCCTTTCATGCATTCGCATTTTCCTTATGCGTCTCTTTTTTATTGTGCATTCCTGTCTTTGGCAGACGTGGTTCTATGAGGTGATTGGGTGCAATACCCAAATGATTTCTCTGAAGGACGAGACTGTTGAGGACTTATGCTAATTGTATCGATGGCGGAAGGCCAATAGACAGTCGAAGGGATCGCTCTCTCTAGTGGCGGTGCGTCAGGTCTTGAATGGCCTGACCAGTGGTAGGGTAAGACTATTTCCTTTTCAGTCTTGGTTTTTGGCATATTCTGATTCTGTATTGACTTATGCCTGCTTGGGATTTTCAGGTGACCTTTTAGCCTTAGGGGACAACCATTTAGGATACGGGGGTGACCAGGGTGAATGCGCAGATGCGGCACTTACTGGCGCATGATTTTGGCCATTCTCGGTATCTCGGGGAGAAGGTGGTTCGATATATTACTGAGGAGGAGGTGGTGGTGCCACCTGCGCAGCCTCCTATATCCATGAGGAGGGAGAGGTTGATGCTGGAGGATGCAAGGATCGCGGCGATGATCGCGGTGATGATCGACGAGTCCTAATTGTTGTAAACTGATACGGGTGCGCCGTATGACTATATGGACTTTGTGACGAGATGGTTTATGGCACCCAGCATATATGATGCCTTACCTTTCCCTCCTGTGGGTTCGAGTAAGGCGGTAGGGTCCTCCCACAACGACGGTGGTCCGGCGATGGCAACGACAACGACTTCATACATCACACCTAGTTGTAGATCCTAAGAAAACTGTTTTCCTAATTTTTTTATTTTTCTCTTCAAATTAACCTTCTAATCAACTCATATTCAAAAAATTAGGTCAACATAAATTTTGTAGCTATTTTAAAAAAAATCACAAAAAACTATTGGCACAAACCCTTATAAATAAGGTATTTTGAGTAGTTTTTTTGTGGATTTCTTCAAAATAGCTACAAAATGTATTTTGACCTATTTTTTTGAACATGTGTGTATTGGAAAGTTAATTTTAAGAGAAAAATAAAAAAATTGAAAAAAAGTGTTTTTTAGGGCCTACAACTAGGTGTGATGTATGGATGATGTATAGAGCATGATGTAGGTGAGCCTTCTCCTATATATATATATATATATATATATATATATATATCACACTATATATACAAATCCCATTTATATTATGCCTTACCTAAGCGTCAGGTCCCTGAACGTACCTCTTGCCCCAAAACTGATCCATGATCTGTTGCAGTGATTTTACATCAAGGATCTCGTCCTATAGTGTCCCATAACTCGCCTTGGGCAGTTCCTTCTTTATGGACTATGCACCTACAAGTGAAACATCAGCCCAAATATCTATCAGCCTCTTATTACGACGCTTATGGCCTTTCCCATTATTATCTTGCTCTTAATGACAGTAAGGAATTGAATGTTATAGCCGCAGAGGACCTTTTTGGTCGTACCTAAAGCCACCATTCTCAAGTTGAAAATTTATGTGCCTAGCTCTCTTAGCTCGATTTCCTTGCCGAAAATATCTCTCCTCCAGTTATTGTGCCCCACTGGCACAATTCCTATATACATCCTAGTCTGAGTGGTCTCACTTTCTCGTTGGGGACACGTTCAAAGAAGGTGACCCTACCCTCCACACATAGGAAACCTTTATATGTCATTCCCTTGTCTCAAGCCCCACAAGCCCTGGCAGGTAGTCCTTTTCTCGAACACGATAATCCTAACCTCGATTGATTGTCTCATTTGCTTCACTACAATATGGAACTCATTGCTAGCCTCGAAGGCCCCGACTGAACCCACCATCACTCACTAAAAATTCAACAGGTCCACTGCATCTAAATGAGTCACCTACTAGGTATACCTTCCTACAGTGTTTCCATGTCACCATTAAATCTAGTATTGCTCTTCGGATAGATTCCCACATGCTTTAGGCTCCCTTCTCGTGGAAACATTTATAATCTTATAAATGTATGACTTTGACAAAATCTTCAGTTGTCGTCCTAGACGAATTTCCTATTCACACTTTTGTATTCTACCAACGAGTCCATTATACACTTACTGACCCCCTTATTATTATTATCATCCATATCCTCTCTGGCGGTTATGATGTTTGCTAAACTAGTCAACTTCTCTCTCATGGTCGGTCTCTACCTGGACTACTTCTGATAAGTACAAAATTTCATTCCCATATCTGGGTAAACATCAAATGGATGATCTTGTGGCCAAACGGGACCCAAGTTTCTCATTTAATCTCTTATGTACCTCTCTATATATGTGGTGACTTACTCTAATCACTCCACACCACTCCTGTGAGCAAAATATCCACCTGAAATATAATCATAGATGTCATTGTAGTCCACCTTACACAATTTTTGTTAGATTATCTCCTTCCATTGGATTATCACACTTCTTCTCTCCTTTGGATTCATATAGATGTGTCTTCAAAAGAGTCTCCCAGACTTCCCTTGCCGACTATGCTGGGTGAATATAAAATCGTACCACCATTATCTATGATAGTGCATGGGGTAACTACTGTTCCCAAGCGACTATCCTATTGTCACTTGTCTGAACATTAATCATGGTGACTTCTATCGCGATCACCATTTTCAGAATACTTCATGTCTTCTGCTAGGACTCTCCTCCTACAATCCTCCTAACACCCCTCGATGGTCATCCTATCATGTTTGATGTACGAAGCCTAATTGAACTCATATATGAATCACATCAACTATACTTAATAGCAGGAGAATGTATATCACATATGTAGAGGAATAAAACAATCCTATGATAAGGATCTATACCAAAGAATGTTATGTTGAAACGTAAAAAGACGTACAGATACTAAAGACACTAGAACCTGATGCTCTGATACCATCGGTAACACCCCGCCTAATTAAATATCATGTGATCATGCCTTTGTTAAATAAAAATAAGATTACCATATGGTACATTCTTAGCATCACATTCAAAAACAATTTAAACTTTTTACTAACCACCTAGTATTTAAAAAGGCAGTGATAGATTTTATCTTTTTAATTAAAAAACAAAAACAACAACAACATAACATTATCACTATAAATAACATTCCATGCAATAGTAATATAAATCCATCCACAATATAAATGATTGAGAGAAAATAATACCTAATAAGCCATCAGTTCCAAAATCTAATATAAAGTCTAACATGAATAAAAACCTCTGAGTACAAGTCTGACTAATATAAAAGAAATAACAGAGGGCAACATGCTCGCATGAAATACTAAATTACACCCTACACTATGAATGAATTAACTGAAGTGACTAAGTCTAAATCCTACAAGCATCCACAAGTGATGAAAATATGCATCCTTTGAAAAGATCATCCTTCTTGGCATCCCTGTGCCTCGACACCTAAAAGGTTTTGGAAAAAGCTTTTCAAGTAAGGGTTAGAGCCCAATTAAAAATCATTTGAAATTATTTAGCAAGCATTTAAATTTCAATTTACATGAATAGTTATTAGATATACATGTTAGGCTGAGAACACTCCCTTGAGTTCCTCACCTCTCATCTATAGTTCGCACCTAACGTTTTCTTCTCAACCCCGACTAGTCATTATGCCCAGTACAACTAGGTTACCAGTATCTAATAAACCTAAATACAGTCTAGCTCACACGTACCACACATACAATATGATACCGAATACCTTTAATTACCGTTAAGTCCTTCGTTAAGATCCTCCCTAACTTAACCGTACCTCCCATACAGTACGCTACCGAGTACACTTACTAATTAACATCTCTCTAATGTTATTATTAAATCCAAGTTACCATTTCACGTATGTTATTGTTCAAGTCTTACCATTTAAGTTTCTCTAATTTAACATTATTTTAGATATCCACTATCTATCACCCTAATATTCACACATTAGTAGATTCATCATTAAATAGATACATACTATATCGTCTCACTATTATCACACAAAAGTAGATTAATTTTTATTTAGATACACACTATCTAGTCTCACTGTGATCAGAAATAAGTTGTACAAAACATTCAGATATATAATTTTCACACTCTATATATATAATACAGCATTCATTGGACTACCCACCATGATGCACATCCGCGTACTCTGTTATCAGTCCAAGTACATCTCATACTAAATCAAGGACTATCGATTTGGAAATATCTCCTTGAACCATTAATCAAAACAACACATATTGGGGCTAAGATAGGGCTAAGACTTTGGGGCTGCGCACATAGTTAACGTACGCAAATGACCTCCCAACTTCACTATTAATCCCACATAGCTATCCACTAAAAGCACTATATTATGGGGCACAAATCAAGACCTCACTGAAATCGTCTAGGTGGGATCGCCCACTATGTGTGACCTTCGTGATAGCAAGTAGTGTAGGTATGTTCACTAACACACAAGAACATACTTGACATACACACAACCTATCCATATGTATATTCCGTATAGGTACACAGGCGACCTGTAATAATAAATTTATATAGGTATACACCCAACCTATAATAATAGCCCACGCATAGTATTTATCTCTCTAATACTCACCGTACAATATATTCACAATATATCTCTCTATCATGTAATCCTAAGCATTATTATTTAACCGAAAGGCCCATTGTTACCCCTTCCATTAATTCGGTAGTTATTACACTTATACCCTACTGGTTATCATCTTCGATTATGGTATACCCTTCCCGTAACCCAAATCCTAATTTCTCGGTGTACATTTCACTCAATTCTCTTCCTTCAGTAAATTATTCTAACTTAATATTTATCAATATCAATCAAACCTAAATCCCATGCCTACTGACCTTCCCTAACTCTCCTCATAACTACTAAACTATCTACACGCAATTCCTACTTCAATTCATGGAATTTCCCACCCAAATACATACTCAATCTTCCAAAAACATGAATTCCATCCCTACTCTACATGGGTATTAGACAATGCTTAAAATAAATTGCCATTTAAATTCTTTCCTCTCAATAGAAAGTCTGAAATTCACTGGGATGATGGTGTGGTGGTTCTCCACTTACTCCGATCTCGATTCAGTTACGTTAGGAGCGAAAAATGATGTAGGAAGCTTGGTTCCCCACTTATCTTCCTCTCCAAGGGCCTATCTTCCTTTAGATTTGTGTTAAACCCACTCCCCTTTCTCTAATGGAAGATATAAACTTGATATTTTTGGAGTTATCTATACCTCAAACTCTCAAATGACCAAAATGACCTTAAATGATGGGTTTGTCCAAAATCACCTCGGGACCCAAGCTACACACCCGAATACACTTTTTCACCTATTTCGACCTTATAGAACCACTTGTGACCTCGAAATGACCATCCTAGTCAATTTATTGAATCATCCTATTTCCACCTTAAAATACGGCACGCGGGAAATTAAACTTAAATTGAATTAATTTAAATCTAAATCACCGAATTTGAATAATTTCTCCAAATTAAATAAATTCCTAAATCAACAATATTATACATTTATATATTATCCAAAATATGGGGTGTTGTAATAAGTGAACTCCGGATTTACTCTAATGGGTTCTCTACTTACACATTATTTTATATTGCATGAAAACGGAATTGCATGATGAATATTGAGACATTAAATTAAAAAAAAAGGAACTAGAAATATTAGTTGGGTTACTCACATCACTTCACACTTAATTCAGTCAAACCGGTTCAGAATGACCATGGATGACCCATAAACCCGGGTCGAGGCGTTATAACTTAATATAAGAGATTTAGGTTTCATGTTCCTTACAAGAGTGTCATGTATTTGTGAGGTCAGTTTTTATCTTTCGATCGTCAAAGTTCAGCTTGGGCTCTATCTCGTATGTTGAGCAAGGACTCAGAATTATGTGCACATGCAATTGTGCCATAAGAGTTAAGGATTTTAAGTAAGTAGTAAAGTCTTATTCGTTAGTGAAAATATGTAAAGTTCAGTAGCCATGCTAGTGTTTAGCATCCTATGTTGTGATAACAAGAAGATATATGTATTGTTTTTCAAATGTGTAAAAACATTGAGGTTCTTATTTAATAGGGGACGCTCCATGTGATTTAGAAATATGTGTAGGTTATATCTAATATTGAATAAAGTTCAGTGGCGTTAATAAGTAAGGTGCCTTGAGAAAAATAGTGACAATTGTAGGTTGCGTAATCAGAGTAGTGCAATGAAAGATTGGTGATTATTGTTGGAATTTATTAGTTTCTTTATCTAGATTATTGTCATTTCATGAGGATAACAATAAGGATTAAGATAAGTAACACTTTGAGGTGGTGCCTCATCGTAGGTAGCTTCTCCATGTGGTTATGAAATTTAATATGCATTAAGTATAGTGTAGTCGTGTGAACCAAGAGTTATGGTCAACATGTTATAAATCATATTGAACGAATATTCGAAAAAGAGGCGATGAGTGAGGAGACTAAGGAAAATAAGTCCTAAGTAAGACCTTAACGCATAGTGCATGACTGTGGTTTAGTATCAAGGGGTGCTTGTGATTATGTCTTTGTGTGATTGCAGAGTCATTAAAATAAGGAATATAAAGGTAAATATCATGTAGAGATATAGTGATTCGCTCAGTGGTGAATGTTAAATTTTGGGAAAATGTTAATTTTTTATATAAGGGACGTCGAATATAATTAGAGTGTACAATAGTATTGTGAAATCATTTCTGAATGGTAAGACTGGGATCATTAGGGTGATTCAATTTAAGGTTAATAGTTATCTTAATGTGGTATGATCTTGTAAATTTTAAAGTCTTTCTTCCTATGGTTACATAAGGTTTGTATAGAGCTATCTAGGTAATGATATTCAAGTGTGTAATATACTTACGATGCCTTGGATTTAAAATCATGTTTATTATGGTTATTTGCTTAATAAGATGGATAAATATCAAAAGAAAAAACAACAAGAAGTTAGATGAACTATTTGGGTAAATAAAGAGCTAAGGGTTTGTAATATATCATTCGTGTGCTAGAGTAGAACCTGAGAATTTGTGATAGCCAGGATTATACTCTCAGTTTATGTATGTGTTAAAAGAAATTTGGTAAAGTCGGATAATGTAAATGAATAGATTCTTAGCATGCCCCGAATAGTGGAATGGAGGTTGGGGAGAGCGTAAACAGAAATAAATAGTCTAGTATGGTCAATTATGTTCTAAGGTGACAAGATTGGAATGCATGTAAAAACCAGTTGGTGAGATTGTGTTGTATTTTATCAATGGTGAAGGACTACGAAAGGTACTCATCTATCCTTTGTGATTAAGACGCCATTTAAATTGGACCTAAAAAAATGAGGTATTTTCATTATCCCGGGTCCAAAGAGGTTAAAAGAGCTTGGAAAAAGTTAAAGGTAATAAAGAGCAATACATGCTAAATATGGGCCATTAAGTTTCACCATCATTCCACAATGTTTGAGAATGTACATCACCTCTAAAGAAAATATAAATCCGAGGGAGTTTGGTTGCAGAATTTAAACGGGTTTGCACTTCCTTGACAATCCTGAAAAAAGAAGTAAGTAGTTTTGGACGTTATTGGTGTGGAAATCACTTTGAGCATTGATTTGCTCATTTGATTGAGTCAATTTCTTATAATTCCATCTTTTTACACCTAAGGAAGATGTTGAGTACATTCGTTAGGAGTATCCGATATTCATCGTGGACATATGTTATGTTTGTATGGATTGATTTTCCTATCGAATTTGCTCACACCCCTACATTTACGCTATCATCGACTTGGATGCTTTTGTGTTCTTTCATGGTGTGATTCTTTGTTGTATATTGTGTGTGAAAAATTATGTTTTTCATATCTGTCTATTTGGGAACATCATAAAAAGTGGGAGAATGAATTATGGGGGAGAATAGTTTGGCATTGTTTGGATAATTTATCAATGGTTTGCTTAAGGTTAATTGATATTTGATTTTTGCATGTCATTATATTTCAAACTGTTGCATGTCACGAGTATCTACTTTTTCTCATGTGTGTATGTACAAAATTGATGAATATTAGATTGCACAACCTGATGAGAAAAGCTTTGACAGTTTCTGAAAAGCTAAATATTTGAAGATGTTGAAGTTTGATTAATGAGATGTTAGTTAGTATTCTCAGTTTGAGGGTTTAATGGGGGATATTATCTTATATGTCATTTTCTTTATGGAGATAGTATAATTCGGATTTTTTTATGTATGTACCGGAATAAACATAGGGGGATATTTGTAAGGAAATGATTTTATAAATGTCTGGGGTAGAATCTAGGAATTTTTTATTTGTCCTAGATCATAGTGTGCATGTCTAATACCACTACATTCGGCACGTCAACACGATCATCCATGACAGCCTTGATCCGAATCCATGCATCCATTATCTTCACATGTGCATCATGATACATGCGACGTGTTGCTGAACCGTTCCCACAACTCCACGACGCGTTAGTGGTAAAATGGTTTATTGGATTTGTTAATATTTGGGAATGTTTTAAAAAATATTTTTTGAAGTCTGATTTATTTTTAACTCAAAAGAAAAAAAAATTCTATGTATAGAAGAGAACCTTTTTGGTCGTCAAGCTCGTTCGAACAACATCGATCTGTCATTCAAACGATATAAGTATTTTGCGCAATCTCGTTTGAGCAACATGTGGTCTTGTTCGAGCGACATGCCTATGTATTTCGAGTGACGGCGCTGCCTTAATTTCCGTATAAATATCTCTACCCATTCGGCATGTTTTTCCAAGTCTTTTTTGCACACGTTTCTACGATTTACAGCCCAAAAAATAGACTTTAAGTTTTTAAGGTTTCATGCCTTCTTATTCACAAAACCATTCCTAAATATTTTTTTCAATTCTTAAACCTTTAAAGGATCGTTTTTACTCATCTGGAGTAACTTGTGGAGAAGCTGACTCTTTTCCATTGTTGCCCATCTAGAGTTCTTACGGGAGATTCCAGGCGACGACATCGGAACCGACACCTAAGAGTATTTTGTATGTCACTCGTGTTTTCAGTATAATCCGTGTAAACCGTTCATTATAAATTATAGTAAAAATAAAAAGGTTTTTCCCCTTTGGGGGATTTTTCCTCATTTGTGTGTTTGTTTGTGATTGAATGTTCTTGCATGATCATATTGTCTTCAATCACACCTTGATGCATGTTTTAAGATTTAATTAAAAAAAATTGAGTTTAGTTAAATAATTTATTTGTTTGAACAAAAGCGCACTCTCAAATTGGTATCAGAGCCAATTACACAATTATACCTTGTAATTTTCCGAAAAATCTTTCTAAAGAGATCAATTTTCTGAAAAATTGTTTTCTGAAAAAAGGGCATGTTCAAAATGGAGAAATAATATAATAAATGATAGTTTTTGACGAAACTAATTATGCTTATTGGAAAGCTCATATGAAATCTTCTCTAAAAGCCATATATGAAAGAGTTTGGATCTTCGTTGAAAGAAGGTGGACACCTCCCTCCGTCACTATTGGAAACGTGACAAATTTAAAATCTATGACTGCATGGATTAAAGATGAATTTAAATGGTCATCCTTCAACTCTAAGGGACTTAGTGCTATTTATGGATTCGTCACACCTGACGAGTTTCGACGGATAATGATGTGAACCACGTCAAAAGAGGCATGGGATGTTTTACAGCTTACCCATGAAGGAACTAATGATGTGAAAGAATCAAAATTGTAAAACTTAACAACTCAATGTGAAACTATCACCATGCTTGAGTCTGAATGTTTTGATGAATTATATGCTAGATTATCTGATATTGTAAAAACTAGCCTTAATCTCGGTGAACACATTCCTAATGCTAGAGTTCTTAAAAAAGATTCTAAGATCAATGCCTAAGCGTTTTATCCCTAAAGTCACTGTGCTAAATTGTATGCGTAATTTAAACATGCATAAATTATAGGAATTGGTTGGAGACTTATAAACATTTGAAATTGACATGTTTCCTAAGTCTGTTAAACTTAAAGATAAGGGAATTGCACTTCAAGCCCGAGATAGGAAAAGTGAGGGGTCGACAAGAAATAGAGTTGAGTCATTTAGAAAAAGGGAGAAAGAAACGTCAGATTCTGAGTGTGACCTTGACTTAGATGATTTAGACTTGTTTGCAACAAATTTCAAGAAAATTCTCAATTTCAAGAAAAATGGAAATTTCAAAGATAAAAAGAATTTTGAGAAAAGTAAGTTTGAAAAGAAAAATGAAAAAGATATTAAAGAAAATCCTAAAAAAGAAGGTGAGAGATGTTATGAATTTGACGGTAAGGGTCATAGAGGTTTTGAGTGTGCTACTAGGCTTAACAGACTTGCCAAAGAAAAGGGCAAAGTTGTCCTTAACTCTAGCCTTAGTGACGAAAGTCATAATTATTGATGCTTAGAATAATCTTAACCATTGTATTATGGGGTCTTTTCGAAGTTGATATGCATTTTGATTCGACTTTTTTTACATGCCAGCTTTGCACAAATGAATGTTTGACTACACTTGAATATTTGAGTTTAGTGAGACGTTCTTATCTCAATCTTGTCATCTATGCATAAGTAGACTTAAGGAGGAGGTGTGCATGTAATAACCATTTACCTTGCATATTTTAATTGAAAAATAATGAGTGTTCACAAGAAAGGGCTACGAGAGTGTAAAATTAACACATCGTGAAACCCACCGTTTAAAAGAGCCCGAAAAAAATTAGAAGGCAATAAAGGAATCAAATGCCAAAATGGGCCAAATTAGTTTATGTTTATTCAAAAGAAAATTATGATATATATTTAAGGGAGTTTGGGTGGATAAAAATTTAAACGGGTTTGCACTGACAATCTTAATGTTGAAAAAATCGTACCATGAGCCTATTGTTTGTAGAATCATTAAAATTCCGGATTTGTGTGCATAATGTTTATTTAGTTCATTAAGCTCACAATTTATTTTTCACGTATGGATAAGATAAAGTTTGATGATTTATAGCTATCAATTAGAGCTTCTTGATCATTTCGATGTATTGGAATTGTGATTCATTTGTTATAATTCATGTCATATATTCCATGTTCATGTTTGAGCACTTTGGTACTATCTTAGCAAGTAAATCATATTGATTTTTCTTAGTTTATCTTCTCTTTTGAAGTTTAGCTTCTCTTTTGCAGTTTTGAGCCCCTTCTATTTGGTTTTTTGTCAAAAAATTTTCACTAGGCAAAATTGTATGTTTTTCTGGGCTGAAACCGGGAGTTTCACTATCTCGTTCGACCACTGTCATGCGAAGTGTTTCTCGCGAGAAGCCGTTGTCGTTCGAGCTACATGTCTTACTTGTTCGAGCAACCCCTGGATTTTTTTTCCATTATGTTTCACTACCCTACTGCTTATGGTTATACATTGTAGTACTGTCGGTTGCTTTTGGACAGTTTATTATTGGCAGATGCATATTGATCACATATTTAACTGCATTGAGTTTGTTTAGCCACACCTTCATAAATTTCTTAATCATTTGTGTGATTACTATTTGCTAGCTACAAATTTGATATTATCGATCATTATTTGCTGGTTGATTATCTAGATATATTTTATTCACTATGCTTATGCTAGATATATTGCAATTTCTTTTTGCTATGCAACGAGTTGTCTATTAGAGAAAAAAAGGGGGAGAAATGTATGTGATGTAGGGGGATATTTTTTTTATCACTTTTCTTGTTTGTTGGACACATTTGTATCTACATTGGTATCTTGTTTATGTGCATATTAGATATCCAGATTTAAAAGTTCCTTTTTGTTTCAAATTCGTATCAAAATATTTGCTTACGTATTTCATTATTGATTTATATGATTTGTTCCTCCATACTTCATTGTGAATTTATCTATTTCATGTATGTAGGAATGCTTAAAGAGATTTTAGATTTCAAGACTACATCACATTCAGACATTCAGAGACAGTTCATGCTTGTCGGACCATCATTTAATAGTCTTGTCCTCTATTTTTGTATTTCGAGTTTATGGGATGGGATTTTGGTGTCATACAGCTTGACGTACCAACTTAAGCACTTCACTGTTGTCTTTGTCCCGGAATAGTCAAAGTAGGAGATTTGTAGGGATAAAATTTTCAATCGATTCCGTTGTATAGTTTTAACTTATTCTCGAAACAAAAAACATTTGAGTCATAGGTCGTATTTTTATTATCACGATCCCACACTGACTATGGCGTGTTGAATTTTATTGAAGATGTTGAAGAAATGATTAAAGGAATTATTTATTCCAAAGGTTTATTTGGTGCAATTTTATTAGTCTTCAAGTTCAATTTCATTCTGAGATCACTCAGGTGTGAATGCGTAATTTTTATAGGACTCCAAATTTGATTTTATAAGGATAACGATGTTATTTTATTAAGAAGATGTTTTTAAAAAGTTTTCATAGTGTTTGAATTAGTTTATAGTTCATTTTATTCTGATAAGGACGGATTATAATAGGATTTAAGTTAGATACAGTTTTTGAAATGGGTTTAAAATTAAACTCTATCACCCGTGCGTCGATTAAACAACTTGACATGTCATTCGAGTGAGATGGCACTATCGTTTGAACGACAATGCACGTCTCGTTCAAGCGACATGTCATTTCTCTTGAACGAGCAACCCCCTAAAGAAAAATATAAATAGGCATGTTTCCATCAAATTTAGTAAGTGTACAATCCAGAAAATTGTTTACGAACCAGTACATTTCTGCATATAGTTATTTAAGGTTTTCCAAAGCTAAACACATCCTTAGAGTTTACAAGATCTGAGTTTTCATTAGTGTATGCAATAGTGATCTTGTTTGCACCAAAAAGGAGTTGTTCTACACTTGAACATTGTTGGATCTTGCACGGAAGAAGTAGAAGATCCATGTTCATTATCGAAGACATTACAAGACATATTGGTGGGCACCGAGATATATGTGGATGCGTGTGTTATGGAAGAGCATCGTGGAAGAAGGACTTTCTATGTGGTCCCTGTGAGAGGAGTGGTTGAATATCAGAATAGTGTCAAGTCTCATGGGGATCGAGTAGTTGAGTAAGAGTTGTCTCTATTCATTGTAAATCCACATTCATATTGATTATCTGGCTTAGGTCGTTCGAGGTTTTTTCCCTTAAAGGTTTCAACGTACATTCGCCGTTATCAGTATTCTTTACTTTATTTTACTTATTTTAATCACCTGATGGATGCTTAGGAATAATCAACATAAAATTTGGTTAAACTAAAATTAGTTAACAACTTGGTACGAATTAAAAAATGGAAAAAAATTTCATAAAAACAGAATTTGTTTTTGACATCCTTAAAAAACTTTCCTCATAAGAAATAAAAAGGGACCATCATTAACTCATTTTGTTCATCATCTAGGTTAAGTTATTCTCGAATTGCCCCACTGTTGAGATCTTGGTCGGCAAGGTGGACTTCATGTTCGGCAAGCCTATTTTCAATGGAACGACAACTTCCATTCCAAAGTCCATGGGAAAAGGTGTTTCCCCCGTTGGTCTCCTAGCCATAGTTCGATATTTCAAAAGAACGTAGGTGATACGGCGGAAATATTGCGTATTTCACCCGTTATCCTACGCGTTAATAGCCCCCTCGGGTATCTTATTCCATATATTTATGCTCGTTAACCGGACAACCCTCGGATTTCTATGATAACTTGTTTTGCAGGGGTTAATTGAGCTTTTGTAGGTATTTGGATGCTAAGTGTGAAGTCCGGATGCGTTTCGCTCGATTTCCGTACACAACCGCACGCGCAAGGGCATTTTAGTCTTTTGACAGCTTGGTCACCTGGCCCGACATCTACACGGAAGTTGTAGCTCTCTTCGCTAGCTTCGCGTGACGACAAAGTTACGGCGATTGGAGCGACGTTGGATTATATGCCAAAACAGGGAGGATTGCAGGCTGCCCCTGCTTGATCGATCGATCAAGCCTGGGGATCGATCGATCGATCCTTATTATTTTTTCCACGAATTACACTGTCGATCGATCGACACCAGAGGTCGATCGATCGATCCCCTGTTTTCTCCCCTGCAGATATTTTCTTTTATTACAACTTACTATATAAGTTGATTTTGGTTGTAATAAAAAGGAGACCTGATATTTTTAGAGAGATAGAGATTAGTTAGATTTAATTAGGGTTTGGTGTGGAGATTTCCTTTCTTCTTCTTCTTGTATTGACAACCCATGTGGTTTGTAAGATTGAACTATTCACTTCCTTTCCATTTATCTAGTTTGTTCTTCTTCTCCCCTTGCCTTGTAATTTAGTTTCAATGCTTTCTAACTAGTTTACATGCTTTAATTCTTGCTTTCTTAGTCTAATTAGCATAATTTAGTTTAACTCACCATGCACCCTTAGATAAATAGGGTCAGGATTTCATTTCTGCCATTTTCGGGCCCCGAGCTCCGAAAACTAGGTTTAGTGCAAAATCGCGTTTAATTGAAACCGCGCGTATCAAAGTTGGATTGCTAAGCGTTTATCTTTCTTTGTCATGCAACGTTAGAGTTTATAGAGACAATCCGAATTTAATCCGCGCGTGATCATTTTTCAGTTAAATGTTTTATCTCGCAACTTTGGGTTAAATTCCTTCTTGCGTGATGTTTATGCTTAATTGAAAATGCTCGATTAGATTGCTTTCGAGCCTTCACTCTAGTTAGTAGTTGTTTCGATCCGTTTGGTAGAATGAGATCCCGATTCTCGCTTTCCTTTAATTTAGCGTTAACTTATCTTTTCTTTTGTCACCATAACCAACACATCACCTTTTACACTTTTATTCCTGAAGTAATTAAACAATTAACATCTAAAATTTAATCACTCCCTGTGGATTTCTTACGATACCCGACTTACCGCTTTACTTGCTTGTCAAGTGTAGCCGTAGCTTAGGTTTATTCTTTTGCATGCCGAGCGGGAGCCGAAATCAACCGTATGATGTTTGTGGGTTCCATCACTGAAAACCCTCACGAGACAACACTCGTCCACTAGGGTAACCTAGGGATTTAACGACTTATTGCATACGCTAAATGCAATCGAATCGCCCGCGAAAGTGGCCTTATCTTTTTATTGCTTTTATACCATACTTTTGTACTCTCTCCTGTATTGGTTTACTTGTTCTTCTTGTTGCATCTTATTTCATTGCTAGGGACTAGCAATGTGTAAGTTAGGGGGTGTGATACGGCGGAAATATTGCGTATTTCACCCGTTAACCTACGCGTTATTAGCCCCCTCGGGTATCTTATTCCATATATTTATGCTCGTTAACCGGACAACCCTTGGATTTCTATGATAACATGTTTTGCAGGGGTTAATTGAGCTTTTGTAGGTATTTGGATGCTAAGTGTGAAGTCCGGATGCGTTTCGCTCGATTTCCGTACACAACCGCACGCGCAAGGGCATTTTAGTCTTTTGAGAGCTTGGGTACCTGGCCCGATATCTACATGGAAGTTGTATCTCTCTTCGCTAGCTTCGCATGGCCGTGAACGGTGCGCGATTCCGATGTATAACGACAAAGTTACGGCGATTGGAGCGACGTTGGATTGTATGCCAAAACAGGGAGGATTGCAGGCTGCCCCTGCTTGATCGATCGATCAAGCCTGGGGATCGATCGATCGATCCTTATTATTTTTGCCACGAATTACACTGTCGATCGATCGACACCAGAGGTCGATCGATCGATCCCCTGTTTTCTCCCCTGCAAATATTTTCTTTTATTACAACTTACTATATAAGTTGATTTTGGTTGTAATAAAAGGGAGACCTCATATTTTTAGAGAGATAGAGATTAGTTAGATTTAGTTAGGGTTTGGTGTGGAGATTTCCTTTCTTCTTCTTCTTGGATTGACAACCCATGTGGTTTGTAAGATTGAACTATTCACTTCCTTTCCATTTATCTAGTTTGTTCTTCTTCTCCCCTTGCCTTGTAATTTAGTTTCAATGCTTTCTAACTAGTTTACATGCTTTAATTCTTGCTTTCTTAGTCTAATTAGCATAATTTAGTTTAACTCACCATGCACCCTTAGATAAATAGGGTCGGGATTTAATTTCCGCCATTTTCGGGCCCCGAGCTCCGAAAACTAGGTTTAGTGCAAAATCGCGTTTAATTGAAACCGCGCGTATCAAAGTTGGATTGCTAAGCGTTTATCTTTCTTTGTCACGCAACGTTAGAGTTTATAGCGACAATCCGAATTTAATCCGCGCGTGATCATTTTTCAGTTAAATGTTTTATCTCGCAACTTTGGGTTAAATTCCTTCTTGCGTGATGTTTATGCTTAATTGAAAATGCTCGATTAGATTGCTTTCGAGCCTTCACTCTAGTTAGTAGTTGTTTCGATCCGTTTGGTAGAATGAGATCCCGATTCTCGCTTTCCTTTAATTTAGCGTTAACTTCTCTTTTCTTTTGTCACCAAAACCAACACATCACCTTTTACACTTTTATTCCTGAAGTAATTAAACAATTAACATCTAAAATTTAATCACTCCCTGTGGATTTCTTACGATACCCGACTTACCGCTTTACTTGCTTGTCAAGTGTAGCCGTAGCTTAGGTTTATTCTTTTGCATGCCGAGCGAGAGCCGAAATCAACCATATGATGTTTGTGGGTTCCATCACTGAAAGCCCTCACGAGACAACACTCGTCCACTAGGGTAACCTAGGGGTTTAACGGCTTATTGCATACGCTAAATGCAATCGAATCGCCCGCGAAAGTGGCCTTATCTTTTTATTGCTTTTATACCATACTTTTGTACTCTCTCCTGTGTTGGTTTACTTGTTCTTCTTGTTGCATCTTATTTCATTGCTAGGGACTAGCAATGTGTAAGTTAGGGGGTGTGATACGGCGGAAATATTGCATATTTCACCCGTTAACCTACGCGTTATTAGCCCCCTCGGGTATCTTATTCCATATATTTATGCTCGTTAACCGGACAAACCTCGGATTTCTATGATAACATGTTTTGCAGGGGTTAATTGAGCTTTTGTAGGTATTTGGATGCTAAGTGTGAAGTCCGGATGCGTTTCGCTCGATTTCCGTACACAACCGCACGCGCAAGGGCATTTTAGTCTTTTAATAGCTTGGGCACCTAGCCCGACATCTACACGGAAGTTGTAGCTCTCTTCTCTAGCTTCGTGTGGCTGCGAACGGTGTGCAATTTCGATGCATAACGACAAAGTTATGGCGATTGGAGCGACGTTGGATTGTATGCCAAAACAGGGAGGATTGCAGGCTGCCCCTGCTTGATCGATCGATCAAGCCTGGGGATCGATCGATCGATCCTTATTATTTTTGCCACGAATTACACTGTCGATCGATCGACACCAGAGGTCGATCGATCGATCCCCTGTTTTCTCCCCTGCATATATTTTCTTTTATTACAACTTACTATATAAGTTGATTTTAGTTGTAATAAAAGGGAGACCTCATATTTTTAGAGAGATAGAGATTAGTTAGATTTAGTTAGGGTTTGGTGTGGAGATTTCCTTTCTTCTTCTTCTTGGATTGACAACCCATGTGGTTTGTAAGATTGAACTATTCACTTCCTTTCCATTTATCTAGTTTGTTCTTCTTCTCCCCTTGCCTTGTAATTTAGTTTCAATGCTTTCTAACTAGTTTACATGCTTTAATTCTTGCTTTCTTAGTCTAATTAGCATAATTTAGTTTAACTCACCATGCACCCTTAGATAAATAGGGTCGGGATTTCATTTCCGCCATTTTCGGGCCCCGAGCTCCGAAAACTAGGTTTAGTGCAAAATCGCGTTTAATTGAAACCGCGCGTATCAAAGTTGGATTGCTAAGCGTTTATCTTTATTTGTCATGCAACGTTAGAGTTTATAGCGATAATCCGAATTTAATCCGCGCGTGATCATTTTTCAGTTAAATGTTTTATCTCGCAACTTTGGGTTAAATTCCTTCTTGCGTGATGTTTATGCTTAATTGAAAATGCTCGATTAGATTGCTTTCGAGCCTTCACTCTAGTTAGTAGTTGTTTCGATCCGTTTGGTAGAATACGATCCCGATTCTCGCTTTCCTTTAATTTAGCGTTAACTTCTCTTTTCTTTTGTCACCATAACCAACACATCACCTTTTACACTTTTATTCCTGAAGTAATTAAACAATTAACATCTAAAATTTAATCACTCCCTGTGGATTTTCGATACCCGACTTACCGCTTTACTTGCTTGTCCAGTGTAGCCGTAGCTTAGGTTTATTCTTTTGCATGCCGAGCGGGAGCCGAAATCAACGATAGTGTCCCTGCACGAACACTCGGTTTCCCTCGCATCAAATTGGCGCCGTTGCCGGGGAATTATTGTTTTAGATAGTAATTGTTTTATGATTTTGTAGTACTTTTACTTTTCTATTTGTATTCTTTCCTTTAACCTTTCTTGCAGGATTTGCATACTCTGAGCGCTAAGAAACTTTCATTCGCGGTTGCTCACTTTCTTTCTTGGATTCTCCATCTTTCAACAACGAGGTAACCATGTCTTTCTTTTATAGTAATTACGGTTATTCTAATGATTCATACTTTGGGGATAGTTTTCAAGATTTTCTTGAAAGTGAAAGACTTGAAAACATTTATCGAAATGAAAATCGCCATTGGGAGCTTGAGTTGGATTCATTATTCGAATCAAATGACGATTTTCATCTCATTACTTTCGAAGATGAGTTTCAACCAAATGAGGAGTCCGAGGCTCTTGAGCCTAGGAAGCTTACTTTGGAAGAAACTTTTCTTCTTTACTCCCAAGGTTTGGAAAGCCTAAATGGTGCTGGAATGAGACTAGGGGCACTTTGCGATGAGATGAATTCTTATGCACAAAACAACGAGGAGGTGGAAACTTGTGTTTCACCTCAATTTTTCAAAGAATTTCTCATCGAGTGTGCATCTCTCTCCCCCGAAATTCAATCTCCTTCCGACGATGAGTCGATTGAGATTGAATTTGTTTCATCACCATATACGTTTTCCGTCATTGAACCATTAGAATTACCGGTTGATTCCTATGAGTCGGTAGAAATTAAAACTTCTACACTTTTTGCCGATGAGGACTCTTTACCGGACTTGTTTTCGATGGATGTTATCCCCATGTGTGCACCATCTCCCATTCCACTTGAAAAACCTTTGGGAGATGAGTCGATTTTTCTTGGACCTCAAGTGTACCTTTCCCCCTTATTATCCAAATCCCCCATCGTCCGCCCAAAATTTCAAATTGGCGATGGTTCACTTTTTTCACCACCCACATGCCTTCCGTTGTTCAAACGGAATTCTTATTTTTCGGGAGGCATGTTCCTTTTGGAGGGTCCACCGTTGATCTTTCAAAGTCAAATCCCTTTTTGGGTGGACCCTCAACTATTTAGACTTCTAGTGTATAGTTAGTGTGAAGCCCAAATAGTAGGTTGTAAATAGTTAGCTTTTTAATGTTCTTTCTTTCCTATTTTTCTTTCCTTTTAATTTAGTCTAGTGTAATTAGTTAACTTTTTGTTATTTGTTTTTGCTATGCTCGGTACTAACTTGTTTTGTAGATTCCTTTGGACTCCCGCTTATGGAGATCGCTCCAATTTTGGGTAATATCATTCTTTTCCTCTCTTTGTGTTGTGTTCTTAATGCGCATTGAGGACAATGCAACATTTAAGTTAGGGGGTGTAGGATATTCTATCCATTTCATGTGTAGTCCATGGATTTGCTCACAATTAGTTACTGAGTATGCCTTTTTGTGAAAAATTTGAAAAATTTCAAAAATATTTTCTTTCTTTTTTCTCCTTTGTTGGGCATTTTGCCTTGTTTCCAGTGATAAATTTCAATAATTGCCCGATCCAATAGACAACTCAATGATGCATGTTCTCGATTTTAGAAGTTATTAGATTCTAGTCCCTAAATTATTAATATTATGAATAACTTCATGAATTAAACTTTATCCGTGAACATATGCACCATTCTTGTTATATTGAATTGGCTTAAGATTTTTATAACTCGGTATGCTTTTGCTGCATTGTATATACTTACACCGAGTGAGATTAGAGACTTATCTTCATTTGTGAGTGTATACACTATTCTTTTCTCTTTGAAAACGTTACATTCGTTGGTAATCTCTTTATTCTTTCATTGACCGTTCATTAATTGAGTTCATCATTGAAATGTGTTACTTGAGCATGATTTTCTTATGTTGTTTTAACTCGCGAATTGCGTATACTTTGTGAAATGATCATAGGCCCTCTTTGATATATCACCCATATGACCTTGACCTCACCTTTATATGTTCCCTAGTCAACCCACTTGAGCCTATATACTAGCCTTTCTTTTCATTACCCAAAAATCCCATATCCAACTCCAAATTGGAGTTTTATACCATATATATTACCTTACATACCCTTGTTTGGATTGTTGCTTGGAATTGAATGTTATTATTGTTGTGTGGTTGCAATTTGAGTATGAAAAGAGTAAGAAGTGTCAGAATGAATGTAGTGAAAAAAGAGTTAAAAAGAGAAAGCAAAAAGCAAAGAAAACAAAAGAGAAAAAGTGAGAAAAAGGAAGAAAAGAAAAAGAAAGAGAAAGTTGTAAATATTGTTTGTAGTGTTTCAATAAGATTTGATTACTCTCTCGATTGTTATATCTATGCTCATTTGGACATCTTTGTCCAACTTTTGATATTGCCCACTTTTTACATTATTCCGAGTTTCATCCCCAAACACTTTGAATCCTTATATACCTCCCTTTCATTTTGTACCTTAGCCTATCCTACATTACAACCCTATTACAAGTCCTATGTGATCTTAGGTTGATGTAATTCAAATGTTTAAATAGTGTTGATAATCTGTGAAAATGCATTTCGCCTCTTTTAGTGTGCGGTATCCTTTCATTGAGATTACAGTTTTTCAGTTTATATATAGCGTTCTTCATCTGTGACATGTGCGCGACCTAGTTTCCATTTACATTTACTCTTTATGCCCGCATGTCCCGTGTATTACCTCCCTTTTCATAGTGAATTTATTTGTTGAGCGTAATGCCCGTGAGGATTGAATGTATGCATGCTTTGATGTTTAGTATCCGAATTATTTAAGTTTTTCGCCAAATCTTACCTTGCATATGCTCACTCCCCTTCCACATGCTAGAGTTTCGATTCATTGAGGTGCATTCGATAATGTTAATAACTACGGACTTCTCATGCGAATTCGTTTGCTATGCTAATAACATGTTGAAATCTTGTTCGCACTGATGAGTTTGTCTTACTTGATTGGGAATATTTTGAGGAAACTTTATGATGTTTGTGGGTTCCATCACTGAAAACCCTCACGAGACAACACTCGTCCACTAGGGTAACCTAGGGGTTTAACGGCTTATTGCATACGCTAAATGCAATCGAATTGCCCGCGAAAGTGGCCTTATCTTTTTATTGCTTTTATACCATACTTTTGTACTCTCTCATGTGTTGGTTTACTTGTTCTTCTTGTTGCATCTTATTTCATTTCTAGGGACTAGCAATGTGTAAGTTAGGGGGTGTGATACGGCGGAAATATTGCGTATTTCACCCGTTAACCTACGCGTTATTAGCCCCCTCGGGTATCTTATTCCATATATTTATGCTCGTTAACCGGACAAACCTCGGATTTCTATGATAACATGTTTTGCAGGGGTTAATTGAGCTTTTGTAGGTATTTGGATGCTAAGTGTGAAGTCCGGATGCGTTTCGCTCGATTTCCGTACACAACCGCACGCGCAAGGGCATTTTAGTCTTTTGACAGCTTGGGCACCTGGCCCGACATCTACACGGAAGTTGTAGCTCTCTTCGCTAGCTTCGCGTGGCCGAGAACGATGCGCGATTACGATGCATAACGACAAAGTTACGGCGATTGGAGCGACGTTGGATTGTATGCCAAAACAGGGAGGATTGCAGGCTGCCCCTGCTTGATCGATCGATCAAGCCTGGGGATCGATCGATCGATCCTTATTATTTTTGCCACGAATTACACTGTCGATCGATCGACACCAGAGGTCGATCGATCGATCCCCTGTTTTCTCCCCTGCAGATATTTTCTTTTATTACAACTTACTATATAAGTTGATTTTGGTTGTAATAAAAGGGAGACCTGATATTTTTAGAGAGATAGAGATTAGTTAGATTTAGTTAGGGTTTGGTGTGGAGATTTCCTTTCTTCTTCTTCTTGGATTGACAACCCATGTGGTTTGTAAGATTGAACTATTCACTTCCTTTCCATTTATCTAGTTTGTTCTTCTTCTCCCCTTGCCTTGTAATTTAGTTTCAATGCTTTCTAACTAGTTTACATGCTTTAATTCTTGCTTTCTTAGTCTAATTAGCATAATTTAGTTTAACTCACCATGCACCCTTAGATAAATAGGGTCGGGATTTCATTTCCGCCATTTTCGGGCCCCGAGCTCCGAAAACTAGGTTTAGTGCAAAATCGCATTTAATTGAAACCGCGCGTATCAAAGTTGGATTGCTAAGCGTTTATCTTTCTTTGTCATGCAACGTTAGAGTTTATAGCGACAATCCGAATTTAATCCGCGCGTGATCATTTTTCAGTTAAATGTTTTATCTCGCAACTTTGGGTTAAATTCCTTCTTGCGTGATGTTTATGCTTAATTGAAAATGCTCGATTAGATTGCTTTCGAGCCTTCACTCTAGTTAGTAGTTGTTTCGATCCGTTCGGTAGAATGCGATCCCGATTCTCGCTTTCCTTTAATTTTGCGTTAACTTCTCTTTTCTTTTGTCACCATAACCAACACATCACCTTTTACACTTTTATTCCTGAAGTAATTAAACAATTAACATCTGATATTTAATAACTCCCTGTGGATTTTCGATACCCGACTTACCGCTTTACTTGCTTGTCAAGTGTAGCCGTAGCTTAGGTTTATTCTTTTGCATGCCGAGCGGGAGCCGAAATCAACGATAGTGTCCCTGCACGAACACTCGGTTTCCCTCGCATCAGTAGGGGACCTTATTAACCCATGCACCTTTTTATTTCTCTAACCACTTCTATTATACCATCGAGGAATATTTTATTAGAGTATTATTCTTTCCTATTTATCTAAGTCCACTGAGTTATAGTAGCGTCTTATCTTGTGCTCATCCCAAAAACTTTGAAAGAGGCCACTCTCAAAATAAGTCATATTAAATGTTATAATTATTAAAGGAATACCAAAATGAGTTATGATGTTCCTGCTGGAGATATCAACATATCGGGTGTTTGTCACTGGTTCTTCTTTCACCCATTTACAAAAATAGTATGTGTCGAACAAAAAATACTTCATGCTGCTGGATGCATGGGGTAATGGACTAACGATGTCCATCCCCCACTGTGAAAAAGGTCAGTAATTTATGAGGGACTTGAGGTCACTAACGGGTTGATTCACAAACACTGAAAGCTAGTATTTTTTCACTTTCGAATGTAGTCAGCTACATCCTACTACATATAGGGTCACCACTAAATAAAAACCATTTACCCCCTGCCCAACTACCACATGTTCTTTTGTGAAACTCCTTAAGATCTTGTTCGACATCATTTAGGTAAATGCACTGAAGATATGGACCTAAAAATTAGATCCGATGAATTTTGATATATTAGTAAGTGGAAACTAGAGGGCTCTACCCTAATCTTGTGTTCTTGATTTTTATGACTCAATATGCCTTCCTCTTTCATGTTATTCACTATCGGATCCTTTCAACATGGGGCTCTATCAAAGGCCATAACTTTCTCGATGTGTTTCCTTTATTGATGTTGGGTTAATCAATATATTCTACTTGAATCGGTCGCTTCATAACTCCTTTTACAATCAAAGATAGCATGGCCAATGCGTCAGCATAACTGATGCTCCTTATTGGGAACTACTGCACTTGCACATGCTTTAACTAGGCAACTAGGTGATTAGCCTCTTCAATATTCTCATTCCATTTTGAAGTCTCCTGATATTTAATTTGATACCATCCGTGAGTCACAAAAGGCATCAAGGTGATGAAACAAAGTTCCTTCTTCGAACCTACGATCAATGCCTCAATCCCATCTTCATTGTTCGAGGCTTCAAATTTCAACCATATTGCATGCTCATGATAGTCTTCTCTAGGGATACGAATCCCTTTCCCACTCCCAACCCTTTGTAATTATAGGATACATCGACATAAAGGATCCAGTTCTCTCGTAATTTAATCGTTTACTGAGTGTTCTCTTCACTCTCTGGGCTAACGTCTAATGGTGCCTGGTCACTGGGGAATTCGGTGATAATGTCAGCTAGGACCTACCCTTTGATTGAGGTATTATGATAGCACTATATTACATACCTACCTAACTCTGACGACCACTTGGACATCTATCTAGATAATTTTGCCTTCTAAAGCACCGCCTTTAGAGGGAAAGAGGTCATAACATTGACTATATATGCCTCAAATAAATTTTTTAACTTGAGAGAAGCTATCACTATTACGTATGCAAGATTTTCTAAGGGAATGTATCTCTTTTATCATAGAGAAATGTATTTATCTCATAGTATATGGGATCCTGACTATCATTTTCCTAATAAACCAAGGCTTAACTAATTGCGTTACTGGATATTGCCAGGTACAAGTAAAAGGGCCCTTCTTCATTAGGGATTACAAATCGTGGTGGACATCTAAGGTACTTTTTTACTTCTTCAAGTGTATGGGATCACTTTCCATTCCATGTCTCCTTCCATTCCTTCCATATTATAAGGAAGAAGAGTCGACATCTCTATGAAGACCTTGATATAAATATATTGAGTGATGCGAGCATGCTAGTCAACTAAGCCACCTCGCACACCATGCTTGGAGGTGGAACCTTTCTGATTCCTTCGATATGATTGGGGTTTTCCTCAATCCCTCTTTACCTGATTAGATATCCAAGAAACTTCCTTGACTATACCCCAAAGGAGAACTTAGTTGCATTCAGTTTCATCCTGTAATATTAAAGGACATATAAAGTCTGTTCTAGGTCTATAAAGTGATCTTAGTTCTTCTTTCTCCTCATAATAATATAATTTACGCATACTTCCATAGTTTTCCGAATTTTTTCTTGAATATATTTGTCACGTGTCTCCGATAAGTTGTCCTTATATTATTTAATCCGAATGACATCAAGATGTATTAGTTCATCCCTAATATGGTGATAAAGGAGGTCTTTTCTTGGTCAGGGGAACATTAGTATTTGATGGTAGCCTGAGTAGGCATCGATGAAGCTCATACGTTCATGGTTAGTTGTAAAATATACCAATTAATCAAACTTGGGCAAAGAAAAACTATCCTTAGTGCATGCTCGATTAAGATTAGTGAAATTTATATAACTCTCCACTTACTTTTCTCGTCTTTAAGACCACCGAATTTAATATCCATTTAGATAATTAAACTTCCTTGATGGTTTTTTCCTGAATAAGTATATCCACTTACTATTCAATTGCTTTTTTCGTCTCAGGGGAAGTTTGTCGTGCCTTTTGGGCCACTGGTGGATGTTACTTTTCCACATGGATCCTGTGAAACATACCTCTGGATTGATCCTTCACATATCATACTACTCCTAACGAAAACGTGTTGATTACTTTTGAGAAAAGGAGTCAATTCCACATTCTCTTCTATAGTGAGTGTGTTATCAATCAAGAACTTCTTCTCAAGATAATTGTTGTCAAACATGACTTCTTGAAGTATCCATAACCCGATCGATTGGGGCAACTGTGGTTTTCTTAATGCTAGGCCGCCCATGCTTTAGCTTCTATTTGGTAGGCATAAATACCTCTTCTTACTCCAGAACTTTCTATTTCTTATTCTAATTTTTTAGTCGGATGGAAGCTGTGTAGAACTTCTGAGTTAGGGCTTAGTCCCCCAGATCACTACGATTCCCTTTTTAATGATGCACTTCAACTTCTAATGGCCGCTGGAAGGCACTTTCCTAATTGCATAGAACAATCCTATACCAAGTATAGATGTATAATTTACGTCCACTATGAGGAATTTAATGAGTTTTGATACCACTGCAACTCGAACTAGGAGAACCACCTTCCTAAATGGTAAAGTCATCCTTCATGCAAATTCTACGAGAGGAATTCTACTTTCTTGCATGATTTCTACTTTCATGTTCAATTGATTGAAAATTTTAAAATATACAACCTTTGAGGAACTCCCTTAATCTACAAGTAGATTATTATTATCCTAGTTTGTAACTCCAATGTTGATTATTAGGGAATTATAGTGAGGAGTCGTTACTCTGACAAGATCATCATTGGTGAATAATATGTTCTTAGAGTAATCAGTATCCTTAGTCCATGAATGTTTCCTCAAAATAGGCTTCGACGGGTCGATCTGTAATGCCTCAATCACTATTTTGAGCTTCTTGATCTCTATTGTGAGAACATTGCCTTTAATTTGACTTGGGTTTGAGGAACCATGAGTTATTCTCAACTCAAGTACCATGTCTTATCCTATTATATTAGATATATCCTCTGGATATATGTTGGATTTGGGCCCCCATCAATTACTATGAACTCATTCCCCGTTAATTACTATGAACTCATTCCCCAAGTCTTTATCACGTAAACTATCTAGCTTTTAGTCATGCATGTGTTGAGTCCAACCTTTTTTCTTATCAACAGACTCGTTGAGGTCCCGTAGGAGAATTCCTTAAGATTGGATTTTAGGACCTTACATTTCTCAATTTTGTGACTGTGATCATGTTGGTATACACACCCCAATGTCATATTCCTTTTCTTTATATCTCTTTTAATCTTCGTACGAGACTTGAATTTTTTTTTTATCTTTGATCTTGTAAAAGATATTACAGATCATTTACGAAAAATACCGTGTTTTTTGCCTTGAACACCTTCTATGGATCCTTTTTCTCAGTTCCATTCGCCTTCCCATTCTTCTACTTCCCACCTTTATTTCTTGTCCCTTCATTGTCCCCATTATTGTATTGTTTTTTTTAATCTCCATCATGGGCAACTCCAGCCACTATTCCCTCAACCTTGGAATACTTATAGATACTCACAATTAGGTCATCAATTATGATTACCTCACTCTTGGTGTGGGATTGAATGATCATGGATCTTCTCGTTATTCCAATCTTAGAAGAAGCCACCGCAACCTTCTTATCGAAATATTCCACTTCATTGTACACCTCCCAGTATCTACTAGCATACTCTCTAAGCATTGTTTTAAGACTTCATTTTCATCATAATAAGTGATTCCCTCCAATTGTGATGGGTACTACTCATGATAAACCTGTCCATAAAGGCCACTGCAAGTTTCTTAAAGAAAGTGATTGATTGGTTTGGTAACTTCTCAACCCAATTTTAAGTAATCTCTCCAAGATTGGAGTGAAATGTATGACACATTAAACTCTAATTGTTGTTCCACAGCGTGATGGCTTAGCGATATTGCCTAACGTGGTCGGTGGGATCAGTCTTCCCATCAAAATTTTGAATTATGGATGGACACAAACTTTTTAAGAGGTTCAAAGTCCTCAATAGTTCAATTGTACACCGATTTCATTTGGCTAATAAGTTTTTACTAGAGACTTATTTTATCAGTCGTGCCCCTAGTGGGGAGGGTTCCTAATCGGGAAAACTTGAGTGGTCATATAAAGACACTACCATCAATTGGTTTCTCACAATTATAAAAAACCTAAACTTTAACTACACTTGTTTTATGAATACAGCGGTGAGTTCGGGTATCAAACCCGCATAAAATGTTGTTTAGAATTCAATTGATTTCTTGCTTCACAAATAAAACTAAAAAATATGATCTTTTGATTTTAGAAGAATGAATACTATAATTAATCTAGGAAATAACAAAACTAAGCTAATAACTAGAATTAAAGCTCTAGAATAAGAATGATAACCCTCACCAGGGGCTAATTGGCATAATAGTTACATCAAAAGTAAAGATTTATGAAGATTATATTTCATTTAGACAATTAATAAAAGATAGAGTTTTCACCATCTTAATTCTCATAAAATCCTAATTTAATTTTGGTGTCAATAAATACTCCCGATATTGAACACGAAAGGTTGTAAACATGGTGCATACATGATATACTCAGTTAATTGTCCAAGATATAAAACAAAGAACGACTTAACCCATCAAAACTAGCCAAAATCATGATACAATATTAATGCAGTTAATTAATATATGGTGAGTTCAATAATCGAAACCTAATTTAAACTACTTAGAGAGAATTTCAAATGGAATGCAATGAACGAAAGAAATAATAAATTAATTAATAAATCAAGAAAACAATTTAATAAAGAATTAAAACTAATTAATAAAGATTGAAGAAATGAATGATATGATGAACAGGAATTTAGAAATCAAAACCTAGCACAGAAAATAGAGAGAAGCTAGTAAAAAAACCCGCCTAACCTAAACTATAATAAAAAATATCTTACAAATAAAACCAAACTTACTACTTAGAGTACGATAGAAAAATCAAAAGAAAAGAATTATAATTCACCGAAATATCTCAAATCCTACAGGGTCGGTTGATGCTCTTTTGTCATCCCACATTTTGCATCAAAAGGGGAGTATTGACTCTCACGAAATCGTACATAACTTCATCGCACAGATTCGAAAAAACGCACGGTCTGTGGAAATGTGAATATAATTCAAAGACATAATATAACCACAGAAATTCAAAGCCCAAAATAAGAAGTGTGAAATTTTTTAAAATTCCTTTAAAGTTTCATCTTACGATGAAACTTTCCTGAAATGGAACCAATTGCTCAACTAAGAGTTTCAACTCCTACAAAAGCTCAAATAAACCTTGAAAAGAGTATATATATATATATATATATATATATATATATATATATATATATATATATAACAACGGTTAACCAGTAAATGAGTATAAATATAGGATTTAATGGACAAAATTGAGCTAGACTAAAGGGCACTAATATACAATCTTCGTAATTGATCACACCCCGTCACTCACACATTGCTAGTCCTTAGTGATGAATCAATACGAGATCTAATAAAAAAGGGAGTGGTAAACAAAAATAAATATGAATAAATGATAGTAGGACACTTTCGCAGGCACACAATTGCATTTAGAATATTCACCATGGGTTACTCTAGTGGACGAGTGTTGTCTCCTTGTGAGGGTTTTCAAGGATGAAACCCAAAAACGTCAAGTTTCCTCTAAGCCCAAAGTTCCAATATGCCAAGCTCAACTAATACAAAAAGATTTGAATATACTATTAACAAAACAAATGATAATTTTTCCCAATAATTTGAAATTATCAAAATTAAAAGAATTACTTCATAGAATTGAAAACTTAAACTTGTATGGTGTGCATGCATATGAAAATATTTTACTTAGGCAAAAAATTCTATAAATCGGATAACAATTAAAGCCTTCTTTTACTTAATCCTCTTTGGATATTACACTTAACAAATATAATCACTAAGAATGGGAGGTACCCACGGGACATGCGGGCCTAAAGAGTAAATGTAAAAGGAAGCAAGGTCATACACATGTCATCAATGAAAAACGATATATATAGAATGAAAAATTATAATCTCAATGAAAGTATACCTCTTCTTAAGGGAGGTAAAATGTACTTAAAAACATTATCAAAATTACTATGGCCTTTGAATCGCATTCACCCTATGATCGAAGAGTACTTTCAAGGGTGTAATATAGGTTAGGCTAGGATGTATAAAGAATGGGGTATTTATTGATTCAAATTCTTCATGGAGAATACTCTGAACAATGGATATTCACGTGCAATTTTATATTTGGAATGTAAATTCCATAACAAAGCAATGGAAATAACATTAGAATATAACTAACATTATTATTAAACAACCATGCTATTCTTACTTTTTTCAATCCCCTTTTTTTCTTTACTTACATTTGTTTTATTTTTTACTTCCCTTTATCGAGAATAAAAGCCAATGGATATGCTTAATTGAAACCACGTGACAAAAACATCATTAAAGTCCAAGTATAATTCAAAACAAAGCTATGTAATGTGTATATATGGTTTAAAAACTACAATGTCGATTTTGTTAAGGGAATTTGGGTTTCGAAACAAAAGGTTAATATCTAATCTCAATGCGGTTTACCAGGAAAATATTTAGGGTGAGGTCAAAGTCAAAACGATTTGATTAACAAAGAGGGGATATGATCCTTTCCTAAGGTATATATGATTCTAGGGTCAAAACAACTTTAAAAATCAATCTCAAGTAACACATTTAAAAATGAACTCCTTTAATTAATGATCAATGAAATAAATAAAGAGATTTTTAGAAAGAAAAAAGTAATGTATAAATACTCACAAGTGAAAAAATCAAAAAATGAAAGAAATTGAAATAGAACTTGAGGGATAAAGTTTGATAACATGGAAGAAATAGAACTTGAATCATGTATTTGACAATTTAGTAGGACAATTATTTATATTTTATCTCAAAAACAAGAGAAAAGCCAAAGGAATGGGAAAAGAGAATGAAAACTAGTTTTGATTTTTTTTTAGTTTTTTACAACAAAAGTATACTTAGTAAGAACATATAATCAATAAATTTAACTCAAAAAGAAATGGGAAGCATACCCCACACCTCATAACTTAAGTGTTTTAATTGACCTAAATGTTAATCAAGAACACAAGTTAAAGAAAGGAAGAGAAAGATACCAAAAAAATGAAGCGACCCTCGAATAGTAAAATCCATTATTTATACAAAACATGCTAGACCCAAGCATAAAAAAGAACAAAATATATATGTAATTACACTAAATAATGATTAAAAAGAAAAATAAAACAGACTATTATCTACAACTAACAATTTTAACTTCTAAGTAACTATACACTAGAAGTTTAAATTTTTTAGGGTCCACCAACAAAAATGATACAACTTTCAGGGATTAATGGAGTACCCTCATTTAAAATCATGCCTTTAGTAAAAAAATGGTTTTGTTTATGCAGGAGGGACTTTTGGGGGGTGAGGGGTGGGGGTGGGGGGGGTGGTTAGGGAACCATCACCAATTAAAAAAGATTAGCGAATAATGGTGGGATTGGATTGAATGGGAACAATCATACGTGGGACCTAAGAATATTTGAATGTCCTCCAAAATGTTTCTCAATTGGAAAGGGGGTGGGGAACAAGGTGTCACAATGGCCTTACTAGAGATAAACTCAAGAAAATATTCCTCATCGGTAAAAGGATTAAATGTTTTAAAAGTTGGTAGGGACGCTTCGTATAATTTAAATGGTTGGATAAAAATGAACAAAAATGGGGGGGGAGGGGGGGGGGGGGGAATTCAATTTAAGTAGATGACTCATCATCGCTCGAAGATTATCTTTTAGAGGATATAGGAATTTCTCAATGAAATGCCCTTCTAAAATTATTTGTTGTGAAGAGAAAGTCTCAACCATCTCATCATTTTCAAAAGAATAAATCATTTCAATTCAAATGGATACTACATCCGTTTCTTCATCGCTTTTGTTCTCAATCAATCATTGGCTCAAGAGAGGAATAGTTTGTTCCGAAGTAGGCATCATTGACTCAATAACATCAGAATCCTCATTTGGTTCAAAAATAAATTCATCTTCTAAAGTTTTTAGAGAAAAATCATCATTGGATTTAAATAATGCATCCAACTCATATTTAGAATAATGATATTTATATCAATGATATGTATCATTTTTTTTCATTTTTCTACTTTCCAAAAAAGCCCCAAATGAATTCATATGTTTTACGACCTCACTAAAAAGAAAAAAAATTAGGATTCTTATGATAACTATTCTCAAAATATTACTTTAACATGTTTGAAGGATATTGTCATAATAGTTCAGAGAATTATTATCACAATAGTTTTCAACATTCTACTTATAGGAATTTTGCGTCAGTTATCATAAAAATAATTTTCGAAAGTCCCCTCATTATTTATGTAGTTTTATAAATACTCAGCAAAACTCATAGGCTTTTTAGTTTCCTCATTTTCACTATACAAAAACTGGCCTTTAGCACCGTTACAAAAATAATTTGTAATGGTAACTTTCCATTAGAAAAAAGGGTGGGGAGAAAAATTAGTAATATATATTTACCATTACTAATATTGGATTTAGTAATGGTAGTTTACCGTAACTATTAATTTAATTTGTAACGATAAAATGCCGTTATTAGCTCTTATTTAGTAACAGACTTTCCTGTTATTATTTTTACTTTATTACACAAGTTTATAGTGCTTTTGTTCGATTGTGCAATAGTAGAGGTCCGTTAGTGGTGTTATAATAGATTATAAAAGTATATTTTCACTTTTTAAGATCCGATAACCTTCTTTAATATGTTCTGAATTTGAAAAAATTAAATTATAAAAATTCCAACAACATATATAAAAATAATCCACATAAACACATGGACACCATATTCAACATTTATATTTTATACAAGTTATGATTACTTATTTTCCATAGAGTAGCACTTCAAAACAAAACCTCTATTTAAAAATAATAAAGATTTTTTTTGAATCTATTCAAACTAAAATTATCAAAATATATAAATTATGATGACCACTAAATATTAGAGTTTTGTGTGGAACATTGACACACATTAACCCTCCACATACCATCACCAACAATAAATTTTTAGCAACACCTTCTTGAAAGATGTAGGAATAATAACACGGTTTGGATCTCTTGGGTCAACAATTATTATGATAGTCTCTAAATAGAGCACATTCAACTTATTATAGAACTATAATAAAAGGACAGTGAATTTTGAGGTGATATAAAGAAGATCATAACAATAAGAATCCTAAAAAAATAATTGATTTCAACCCTTTCCTCTAAGGTATTCTCACTAAAGTGAAGCACATTTATAATTAAATTATCTATTATCATGTTTAGCGGTAAAAAGCAAACACTAAAGAAGAATCATACATTAATAATAACATAAGTGACTCATTATTAGTATAAAATTATGTTCCAGACCTACGACCATACTTCTTCGAAAACATTCTCATTATCTTTGCATACTTCTCTGTTGGTTTCGCTAACAAACACAAAATTGTTGCACCAATCAAACAATTATTAATGTGTGACAACCCGCCTAATAAAATACCGGGCTATCACTCATATATCAAATTAAAATAGGAGTCGCATGTGGATCATTCTCAAAATCACTGTTGAAAAACCAATTTAATTACTTATAACCTACTAGGCTGGCGTCAAAATTTTACTTAACTATGCTTTTTAAACAACTACACAATATAAACATTCACAAAGTTTATATAAATGAAACTGAAAAGAGGAAAAATAACCGAACACTCGATTCAAATATGATACAACCAAATCAAATTCCACACTAAAAGGCGGTAAAGAAATAAATATATACAATTGGGTTTTCGGCACGAGAGTGACTACAGTGCTTCCTATCTAGATTGCAAGAATAGAAGCACCTAAATCAAAATATTTAGCAAGTGAGGAAAAATAGACGTCTGACTCGAAAGGATCATCATCTAGGCGTCCCTCTGTCTAGACACCTATATATATACAATATATAGCAAGGGAGGAAAAATATTGAAACGGGCAGAGCCCGAGTTGTAAAAATATTTAGCAAGTGCATAAATGCTTTATTTTAAAAAAATATATATTTTATCTCATATTTAAATTGGTATCGTACTCCCATGAGATACCCCTCACCTTTCTTCTAATAGTGCACACCTAGCGCATCCCTCTAAACATCCTAGTCAAGCAACACTGCCTAACTATTCCATCACCCCCAAACTATAGAAATCCTAAACTACCCAAGTACTAAGGTCTAAAATTCTCCCTAGTCTCAACATTATGCCATATTCGTGCGTGGGGTGTCTCACAAAGCGAAATCCAAACAAGGAACCCCACCCCGATACACTATTACTTGGCAAGGTCGATCGTCGAGATCCATTTGACCCCAGTACACAACACACACATACACACACACATATATATATATATATATACTCATATAAGAAAATCCACAACTAGATCACTAAGGGTTAAACTTCTCCCTAGTATCAACACTAGGCCATGTTCGTGTGTGGGGTGTCTCGCAAAGCGAAATCCAAATAAGGACCCCCCGATACACTACTACTTGGCAAGGTCGATCGTCGAGATCTATTTGACCCTTAGTACTCAAATTATATATATTTATCATACTCATCTTTATCTTTAATACTTACTTTTATATACGTATCATGTTACACTTCCGGATATATCTCCCAGAATGAGAATTTATCCTTTTTCATTTCATATTCATTTTATCTCTTTACTTTCATAGAGATATAATATCTTGTTCTCATACACATGTAATGTACTATCACACAAGTACAATAACCATCCCAACGAGCTATAACTCAAGGATGCAGTCTCATAGTGCCGATCCAAAATACGAGTTTTCTCACTAAACCACGGTACCAAGCCAGTCTCCATCAGTGGACATGGTAAACAAATACATAATAGTGGAGGCGGTCATGTTCCCCCTGCAAGTGGAGTTACACATATCTCACTCGAACGCGGGACGATAATGACATGGGGACTATACTCTCTCTGCTCCTCGAGCCAGGGGATTCACCCACATCGCGTAACCTCCCTAGATCGCACTAAAGAAAATATATACTCTGGTTGTTCCAACCCTATACCAATGGAAAGCCCGTGGAAACCAGCCTCTGAATACACATATACCAATCACACACAAATACCTATGTATTTGTATCATATAATATTTATACTTTAATCACATAATATATATATACTATATATTGCTCCTCGAATATATATATATATATATATATATATATATATATATATATATATATATATATATATATATATATATTGCCAATGGCATAATAATATTGAAGCATTCTCTCTCTTAAAAAATAATCACACTTTAATCACTATTTAAGGACTTGTACATAAACCCGAATGTACCAATTCATATTAATAATAGCATTTAAGTAGTCGCACACCCACGATACTAAACCCAAAGATTTTCCCTCACTTGATAATTAACTTGTACGTTATTCGCGTTTAAGGATTTACACACATCTAATCCCCAAAGATATAAATCCCTATAAATCACGTCCTAGGATTTACTCAGATGTATTCAGCTCACATATATTCCAATATATAAATACATATGCTCGATCGTGCAGAACTCACTCTCTCAAATGCTGTTCGTCTCGAATGTTTACTAGGTTTGTTCCTCGGATTACACCCTTCACCAATCCAAGGTCTTTTCATTCATCTAAAGGTTTACATACCCTCAAAACCATCATTTCGGAGTCCCGATATCCCAACTAGGATTCCCCAAATAAAACCCCGAATTATAATTTAACTCCCGAGACTCTTAAGGGAAGAAAACTGACGAATCTGACCAAAGTGAATCGATTCTCCCTAATTGTGAATCGATTCGGGTGGGCGAATCGATTCGGCCCCTAATCCGAATCGATTCCAAAAGTGTTTTGCAAGAAGGTACTTAATGGTGAATCGATTTGGTCTAAATCTGAATCGATTCGGCCCAAGGCAGCCTTACAGATCCCCTTAGGCAAATCGTTTCGGCCTAGACCAGAATCGATTCGGCCAGTTCGACGGGCACTATTTGGGCGACTTCTCAGTCTCCAAAATACCCAAATATCAACTCAACCTCCGTTTTTGTGGTTTCTAATCTCAACCAACAACTCTGTAATAATCCTATCACTTATTTCTTTCCTCAAAACCATCATTTACGCGGTTGGCACCCACACGACCATATCGAAAAGATCTACAAATTTGATTTAATGACCAAGAGCCGAATCGATTCGCATCAGGGCCGAATCAATTCGAAAAGGTCGCTGCCTTACTATTCATCATCATCTCCAAGAATCCCAAACCTCCATTAATACACCTCCAAGCCTTTTATCTCTTCTCTTACCAACATATAACTACCCCTAACTATGTCTACACAATGGAAATATGTTCTAATCATCCTAGAACCAAGAATCAACAACTAAATTCAAGTAATTCCTAAGTTTCTCCAATTTGATATTTTTTGGGGTTTACCCTTTAAACATTCGAGAAAAAACCGTTTGACCCACGAAAACCCAACCCAAAAGCTTTAGGGTTTGTTATTACCAACTATGATGTGAGATTTATGCTCAAAATTAAATAAAGCAAGTAAACACTTGCCTCTTGCATAAAATCTGACGATCCTAAGTCGAATCCCATGGAGGTTGGCCGGAATCTCCCTTTCTTCCTCTCTCTCTTTTCCTCTTTCCTCTCTCTCTTTTCTTTCTTTTCTTTCCCCCTCCCACGCCTTATATAGGGAGAAATGAGGGTTTATCCCTTTAAACCCAAAAGTGATTCGTTTACTCAATTACGAGTTCCTAATAGCCCAAAAATTTCAAAAACTCAATTTTGACAACTGGACACTCAATTCTGACTATCTCAGCCATTGTGAGACTCATCGCGCACTCAAAATCTCCATTCGAGGCACTTGACAACAACTCACTAATTTAACCCACTACATCTCAATGCGGTTTTTCTCATTAAAACATTATCCTCTGTCGCTTTACCCAACTGCGACATATTATCAAAATACTTAAGTTCATTTAATTAATGCCAAAAGTAAATATAACACCCATAAAAAATCCTTAAATCCTTGAAAACCTCATAAATTACTATTCACAATAATTTCTTAAATTCCCAATTTGCACTTAATTATTAAATTTAATTTGCCATAAAAGTGCGGGTTATTACATACTCCCCCCTTACAATGAAATTTCATCCTCGAAATTCAGATATAACTAATACTACCAGCACTAGCCTAGGATCGTGAATCACTCCACATCCTAATACCTCAAAGTGGAATGGTACTACCCAATAACTCTTAACCGTGCTCAATAAGAACTCACCTCTAACAAGGTTTATACTATACTATACTACCATCTCATCATACAATTCAACTCTATATACTACACCCCTTCTATATCAGGCGGTATATAAAACCAAATCATTAAGGTGCCGATACATCCGTGCCTCTCCGCACAACTATCACCAACGTCCGACACGTACATGCTTTCTAGACAATAGGCCTTATTTCCTAGGCGTAATAATCATACATGGGTTTTCCCCAACCCGCGAAATTCAATTCTTCTCAAGGTTAATGAACCAATCTTTCTATATCGGCGCCACTAACTCCACTGGCTTCACTGCCCCAAAATTCTAAGATCGAAGCTTTCCGAACTACGTGAAATCATACTATCCTAAATTGTGTCCCTGGTGACCAAGACCTTTCTCAACTCCTGACAATTGCTAGGTTTCACACGTGGGACGTCTCGCAAAGCAAAATCCAGATGAGGAACCCTCCCGTTACACTACTCCCTCGCATCATCGGTCATCGAGATATAATGGGCTAAGGCACACCAGCGGGACGTCCTAAATCCTACCTTGCTAACCTATTAACGCATTTCTACTATTCTAACCTTCCACCTATACGAAAAGGAAATGTAACTAATCGAGGAACCAACTCTCTGCAAAAGAGTTACGAACATTATACCCAAAACATATTTCCTCCAAAATTTACCTTTTCATTAAGGCCTAGCTATAATACTCAAATCAATTTTCCTAAGTCCTACTTCACCCACCCACTTGTGGTGATAGGACCACGTTAGTTCTTTTCCATAGCATAATATTTCCATAATCATACAATCATTGTACGACTCACAGTCTATAGTGTTTCCTCCACACTATGTGACGTATCGACAAAACCAACATCCTTACATCTTATAACATCTCTCCACTCCCGACGTCGTTAAGGTTCACGCGTGGAGCGACTCGCAAGTGAAATCCAAAAAAATGAACCCCTCCATTACACTACTACTTAACTTTCTCGGTCGTGGAGGTCCAATAACTCCAAATATGCAACCAAGATACCCTATCCCCTCTTTCAACAAAATGTGGTTTGAACTCCTATCTCTAAACAGGAGCCATACCACTAAGCGCTCGCACTAAACTCAGTACTTTCGGAATCAATAATGAGCTTAAACTCACAGCTCAACAATTAACCCGACATACCTTAAATCACATCTATAAGGTCGCCATGCACTCAAATCATGTTAATGAAGCATCTACTCACCGAAGTTCCATCCATACACATAATAAAGGCGAACTTAGCCTGTATCCAGGTGAGATATCGCAACAACAACCCGTTCCACCCTGGAACCGCGGACATGATAGTCTTGCCATCATTGTCTTTCTATTGCTCCGAACCTCAAATATCATATTATACACAAAATAACACCACACTCGTATATAACACACAAAATGAGTACTACCGATCTACTATAAACATAAAATACTAACACCCGCTCTTCTCAGCGAATGAAAGAAAATAGATTCCCACTATCGTGAAGAAGTACATAAACATATACTGCATAACGTTATCGTTACTATTTATAAAATCGCATCACACACGAATCTAGGGCTAATAAAACACTATGACTCAATCTCGTCTCACAGAACAAGCCTCCTTCATCTGAGGTGAAACTCATAACAACCATTTCGCCTATAACCCTAGTGACTCCAAATGTTTCTCGGACTTAATACAGTTGCCGTAACTAGACCAAAAATTTCTTTAAGCAACGCCCCATTTGGGCGCCCTACACTTGCCCCTTAACTCCCACTAGGCAATGACTAACCGTAAGGTTCGACACTCCACATTACAACGTTCCCCATCTCGGGTCACCCTGACCCTTTTAAGGTTATCAGTATCATAGACTTCATAGCCGCGATCCTGACAATCACTTTACTAGTCTCCCCTTAAATTCTTCATGAAAAGGAAAGTCCACCACCCCCTGCCTCCTGCTGCCCTCATCATGACCTTCCTCGATCAACACACGAATCTCGAACGAGTGCGCAAAAGATTGACTGTAATCTTATACTTATGGTAGGATAACGAAATCTCACGAGAGGAATCAACGAAGCTAATCATAAGGCTCTATAACAATCATGAGCAACGCTGAAAGCATAGCACATCTGCATAGATTCCTAAGGACACTAGAACCTGATGCTCTGATACCATCTGTGACAACCCGCCTAATAAAATACCGGGCGATCACTCCTATATCAAATTAAAATAGGAGTCACATAAGGATCATTCTCAGCATCACTGTCGAAAAACCAATTTAATTACTAATAACCTAATAGGTTGGCATCAAAATTTTACTTAACTACTCTTTTTAAACAACTACAAAATATAAACATTAACACTATTTATATAAATGAAACTGAAAAGAGGTAAAATAACCGAACATTTGGTTTAAATATGATACAACCAAATCGAATGCCACACTAAAAGGCGGTAAAAGAATAAATAAATACAATTGAGATTTTGGCCCGGGAGTGACTACAATGCTTCCTATCTAGATTGCAAGAATAAAAGCGTCTAAATCAAACCTGCATGCATCCACAGCTGCTGCAGCAGATGTCTGACTCGAAAGGATCATCATCCAGGCGTCCCTGTTCCTAGACGCCTATATATATATACAATATATAACAAGAGAAGAAAACTATAGAATGGGGTCAGAGCCCGAGTTGTGAAAATATTTAGAAAGTGCATAAATGCTTTATTTTAAAAAAATATGTTTTATCTCATATTTAAATTGATTTCTCACTCCCATAAGATACCCCTCACCTCTCTTCTAGTAGTGCACACCTAGCGCATCCCTCTAAATATCCTAGTCAAGCCACACTGCCTAACTATTCCATCACCCCCAAACTATAGAAATCCTAAACAACCCAAGTACTAAGGGCTTAACTTCTCCCTAGTCTCAACACTATGCCATATTCGTGCATGGGGTGTCTCGCAAAGAAAAATCCAAACAAGTAACCCCCCGATACACTACTACTTAGCAAGGTCGATCGTCGAGACACACACACACACACACACATATATATATATATACTTATATAAGAAAATCGACGACTATAGCACTAAGGGTTAAACTTATCCCCAGTCTCAACACTAGCCCATGTTCGTACGTGGGGTGTCTCGCAAAGCGAAATCCAAACAAGGAACCTCCCGATACACTACTACTTCGCAAGGTCGATCGTCGAGATCCATTTGACCCTCAATACTCAAATAATATATATTTATCATACTCATCTTTATCTTCCATACTTACTTTTACATACGTATCATGTTACACTTCTTGGATATATCTCTAGGAATGAGAATTTATCCTTTTTCATTTCATATTCATTTTATCTCTTTACTTTCATAGAGATATAATATCTTGTTCTCATACACATGTAATGTACTATCACACAAGTACAATAACCATCCCAACGAGCTATAACTCAAGGATGCGATCTCATAGTGTCGATCCAAAATTCGAGTTTTCTTACTAGACCACGGTACCAAGCCAAACTCCATCAATGGACATCGTAAACAAATACACAACGGTGGAGGCGGTCATGTTCCCACTGCAAGTGGAGTTACACACATCTCACTCGAACGCGGGACGATAATGACATGGGGACTATATTCTCCCTACTCCTCGAGACAGCGGATTCACCCACATCGCGCAACCTCCCTGGATCGCACTAGAGAAAATATATACTTTGGCTATTCTAACCCTATCCCAAAGGAAAGCCCGTGGAAACCAGCCTCTAAATACACATATACGAATCACACACATATACATATGTATTTGTATCATATAATATATATACTTTAATCACATAGTATATATACACTATATATTGCTCCTCGAATATATATATATATATATATATATATATATATATATATATATGGCCATAATTGCCAATCACATAATAATATTTAAGCATTCTCTCTCTTAAATATTACTCACACCTTAATCACTGTTTAAGTACTTGTACATAAATCTGAATGTACCAATTCATACTAATAATAGCATTTAAGTAATCGCAGACTCACGATACTAAACCCAAAGATTTTCCCTCACTTGATAATTAACTTGTACGTTATTCGCATTTAAGGATTTACACACATCTAATTCCAAAAAATATAAATCCCTAGAAATCGCGTCCTAGGATTTACTCAGATGTATTCAGCTCACATATATTCCAGTACATAAATACCTATGCTCGATGGTAGCAAAACTCTCTCTCTCAAATGTTGTATGTCTCGAATGTTTACTAGGTCCGTTCCCCGGATTACGCCCTACACCAATCCAAGGTCTTTTCTTTCATCTAAAGGTTTACTTACCCTCAAAACCATCATTTAAGAGTCCCGATATCATAACTAGGATCCCCCATATAGAACCCCAAATTATAATTTAACATCCCAGACTTTTAAGGCAAGAAAACTAACGAATTTGACCAAAGCGAATCGATTCGCCCTAATTGCGAATCGATTCGGGTGGGCGAATCGATTCGGCCCCCAATCCAAATCGATTCGAAAAGTGTTCTGCAAGCAGGTCCTTAATGGAGAATAGATTCAGTCTAAATCCAAATCAATTCGGCCGAAGGCAGCCTTACAGATCCCCTTAGGCGAATCGATTCGGCCTAAACCCGAATCGATTTGGCCTGTTCGCGAGGCACTGTTTGGGTGACTTCTTAATCTCCAAAATACCCAAATATCCACTCAACCTCCATTTGTGTGGTTTCATATCTAAACCAACAACTCTGTAATCATCCTAACAATGATTTCTTTTCTCCCAATGTCAAATTTGATTTCTAAATAACGATTTCGATCTCGGACAACCTTCCGTAGAAAAATGATTATAAATCCAAAAAAATGAAAAAATATGCGGTTGGCACCCACGCGACCGTATCGAAAAGGTCTACAAAATTTATTTTTTTACCAAGAGCCAAATCGATACGCATCAGGGCCGAATCGATTCAAAAAAGCCGTTGTCGTAGTATTCATCATCATCTCTAAGAATCCCAAACCTCCATTAATACACCTCCAAGCTTTTTATCTCTTATACCACCAACATATAACTACACCTAACTATGTCTACACAAAGGAAATGGGTTCTAATCATCCTAGAACCAAGAATAAACAACTAAATTCAAGTAATTCCTAAGTTTCTCCAATTAGATATTTTTCGAGGTTTACCCGTTAAACTTTCGATCAAAACCCGTTTTACCCACGAAAACTCAACCCAAAAGCTTTAGTGTTTGTTATTACCAGCTATGATATGATATTTATGCTCAAAATTATATAAATCAAGTAAGCACTTGCCTCGTGGATAAAATCCGACGATCCAACCTCGAATTCTGCAGAGGTTGGTTGGAATCTCCCTTTTTCTTCTCCCTTTATTCCTCTCTCTCTTCTCCTCATTCGTTTCTCTCTTTTCTTTCTTTTCTTCCCCCCCCCCCCCCCCACACCTTATATAGGGAGAAATGAGGTTTTATCCCTTTAAACCCAAAAGTGACTCGTTTACTCATTTACGAGTGCCTAATAGCCCGAAAATTTCGATAACTCAATTTCGATACCCGGACACTCAATTTTGACTATCTTAGCCATTTCCAGACTCATCGCGCACTCGAAATCTCCATCCGAAGAACTTGACTACAACTCTCTAATTTAACCCAGTACATCTCAATGCGGGTTTTCCCATTAAAACATTATCCTCCGTGGCTTTACCCAGCTGCGACATATTATTAAAATACTCAAGTTCATTTAATTAATCCCAAAAGTAAATATAACACCCATCGAAAATCCTTAAATCCTTGAAAACCCAAAAAATTACTATTTATGATAATTTCTTAAATTCCATATTTGCACGTAATTATTAAATTTAATTTTCCATAAAAGTGCGGGTTATTACATAACGATCTAAAAAAAATTCTAATAACATAAGGTTTTATTTATAGACCCAAACACAATTGAATTATCTGGTCACATGAAACAAAACAACAGAGACGAAATCACAAGTAATCTCACTAAACAAGCATAAATAAATCAACTCAAATCAATTTATATATAATTTACATAATAAAAATTAATATTATAAAATAATATATAAGTTTTAAATCAAACATTGACCTTAGAAACTGGGCACATGCCCTGATGTGGGTAGGAAAAAAGTTAAGGAAGATAGCCTTAAGAATCCATCAAAAATTTGTGAAACATAATTGGTATCATTATGTTTTTAACTCTACTACTACACTCATACAAAAATATGTGATAATTATAAGACAAACAAGGGAAAAACAGACAATTCAGCTACTTCTATAAAATTAGAACTTAAGAAACTAAAAAAAGATAAAAATAACGTGAACACACGACAATCTTTAACAACCACTAGATTAAACAGAAAGGAAATCATTTTAACCTTCATTGACTATCTAGGCACCGAACACCTATAGTGTGAAATTGTTGGCCACTTCCTTGAACTCACCAAATAACAATTCCAACACAAGGATGAAAAAAACAGTACCAATCCAGTTTACAACATCAGAGCTATTTTAAAAATCATTAGACTTTTTTTTCATAGATAAATTCAAAGAATCAGTACTTAAAAGTCATTTATTTGAAATCATTCTCCTAGCATATTCACAAGCTAACTGATGTTCGCAACAATAAGATGAGTTTTCCACAAACATACTCCCAGCATATTCACAATCTTGCCACTTTTTGTAAAATTGATTTTCTCACAAGAGTATTAGTATTCATAAAAAAATTAATCATTCAAATCTTGTGAGGATTGAACAAAGGAGAAAAAATCACGATTAAAACATATAATTATAATGGGGCTCATTCCTATATTTTATCAAAAGACGTTGAAACACAATAGAGAAGAAAAAGAGAAAATATAATTATACTTAATAATTACAAATACACTAGGGAATGTGTGAAGAAGCTAAGCCTATGATAACACTAAATGCAAGAATATTGAAATTACAGAGTAAGACAAATAAAGAGAGCAAAGCAATTAACTATCGAAAAAACAAATTCGGAGAAAAAATTCATCCTATTTAGGAAAACAAAACATCGACCCTCCAACCAACATCTATTTTTTAATCTTTTATTTGTAAATACTCAAGATCAAAGTAATGATCGACGAACAAGACAAATTTCAGACAAATAACTTCCCTTGATTGAAGGAGTGGAATGAAATTACCAATTATTAAGGAAAGAATATATTCCAACTAATTTTATGTGATCCATCTACAACACCTTATAATGATAAAAAGAACAAGACATTATTACATATATGTGAGCCAACAACATTTAATAACTTGGATATTCAAAAATAAAAACCGTGAGTGGACCGTGTGTAAATTATACCTCTCTTTATTTAGTATGAACTAAAATTTAAGGATTCCACATTGGGAGCCTGACCAAGACCATGCCTATGCACCATGAATGCCACATGCATCACATTAATTGGAAAATTATTTTTATGTAACGTATGAACATAAAGAATAACAATATGGAATGATGAAACATGTAATTTTAAAGGTGAAAGTTAAAGACTCTTTTGAAAATGGAATATATGTAAAACAAATTTTGATCTCCTCTTACTTCCAAATATAAATTTACTAGTATAGAGGAAATGCAACCTATTTGTGTATATATTATTTTGAAGATAAGGTTGTGTAGTACCAATTATCTATAAAACTATGAAAATATAGTTATCAAGACGAAATCAGATATTAAACGTAAAAATTCAACGAAGATTTTCTAAACACTGAAGGTGTCACTAAGAACACAAGCATTTAGTAGTTCAATTTCTCCCATCATAAAACATACACATTAAATCACATATGAATATTGAATTTTCGCATTGGTCATTGAATCCATCACCACATACACTGAAAACGCTTAGGCAATCCCAATCTACACTGACGTTTCTATCTTAATCGAATTATGCATGATATGATCTCTCACTTCTCGATCACATTCCATTAGAGTGATAAAAATTGTTACTTTAGTTGAATATATCAAAATATTACTAGGAGAAGGATTCATCCTTGTCCTATTTCATTTTCACTCATCAGAAATAACATCTGCACAAGAAAAATCGACTAATTTTTTCTCAATTCTTACGTCTTCAAGTCAGTATTTTTGAGGTCTTATTTCACAATAAAAAGGATTCAAAACCGGTTACATTTAATTCATGTATGATTAAGTTGAGATTGGTTATATCAAGTTTTACGAGCTCCTTATTCTATTACTGATTATGATTCTACTCGTCAATATTTATCATCCTCAACGAAATTCATAATAAAATATCCCAACTAATCAAGTAAAGGAACATGATGTTACTCTTCATGGTTAGATAATTTATTTAGGAGTGAATGTAATAAGTGAGCACTTGCCGATGGTATGGGGCCTCTAGTGAAACTAATTGAATTGGTGAATTGAAAAATAGTAGCACAAGAATTTATGGCATTTAGAAACACCATAACCTAAAAAAACTGTATGTAATTTCTGAAACATTTGTAGCACTCACCTATTAAACTTTTTATGTATTTATACAACAAAACTAACAAAAGAACACAACAGTAAGATTATATTTCATCATGGGATTGAAATACAATTTAGATTATAACTGATCTGATAACCATGTAATAGAACTACACACAAGAACATCAAATACGAAAATGTGAATTTGAAAACTAAAGAAACCCATAGCAAAATCAAGGTCTTTTTCTTTCTTATATCTTTCAACATTGTTCACACTCACCCTTTAATATATGTTAACATCAATAGCCATAAAGCTACTAAGAATTTCAATTTTTGAACAAATAATAAAGAAACCGAATTGAAAGGTAAAAATAGGGCATTTTCATTAAACATAATTTCACCTACTTTTTTTTTAAAAACAAATAGCTTTTAGTGATATCATAAAAAAAACTTTACAAACATATACACCAACTTCCCCAAACATAAATCTACGAGGTTCGAGTAGTTCACCCCTAATACGACATGCCAACTAGATATCCTTAGGCATACTGGTAACACGCTTGGGATGAATGGCACAAAGATTGGTGTCCTCAAAGAGACCAACTAGGTATGCATCAGCTGCCTCCTATAGAGATTGGTGCATAATTTGAGTTTTGTTACTTTCGGGAATTCATAATGGTAAAAACACATGAATTTAGTTAATTAAGGTGTTAAAAAAGGAGAAATGGAATAAGTATTTTGTACTCAATAGAAAAAAAGCTAGAGATGAAAGAATAAATACGTACAACATAGGGTTTCTTAGTTCTCTAGATTAATTTTCCAAAGTCTCTTGTTGAATCTCAGCATATCCCCACGAAAAGTGAAACCTAGCCACTACCAAACCACACATTCACAAAAAAATAATCGAAACAAAATAGAATAAAAAACCCACCCACTTAAACAAACCTACTATATGATCAAAGTACAGTTGCTCATAGGAAGATAACTATTCAATATGATCCTCATCAAAAGTACCACGTCTATCACTTATTCCTATTAAAATAAAGACCCAGTGTGTCATTAAAAAGAAATGGGATACATAATTTGTCATCAATAAATTTAATCAAATATCAAATCAATAGGTTGAATATGACATGAACAATTTAACATGTATTTAAGAATCAAGTGGGTGTAAAGAATAAGTTTTTATGAATTAGTTTGAATTTGAATATGTTAATTCTTGAAAATAAATATTCAAGGTAAAATGGACCGATTTACAATTTTAGGAAAAACTGAACGACCGCTAGTTGTTTTTGTTAATGAGTTTTTCTTTGTTTATTGCAACTCGATATTGTTATGGACATACCTCCACCCATCGACGCACGCACGCATGGGTGGTCTAGCGCCATTCTTTGAGGCACTTTGGCCCTCGTCAATTGGGGTGATGTATAGAGATAGAGTTGCTAGCCTATTTTGCATAAAATAGGAAAAAGAAATGTGGTCTCATCGAGAGAAAGACATTAAAGACACAGTGATGCTTGTATATGTTATGGAATAGGAAGTTGTTAGGCACCCATCCCGCCCTGTCGGTCTCTCATGGGCATGTGTTATTCCTTTCCTTCATAACTCCATGAAGCGTGTGCTTTTAATGGATAGTGGAATTACTCGACTCGAGTAATGGGTAAAGGAAAAGTGAGGTCATCCTTATGAGTGTTCCCAAAATACTTATCAAAATATTATATGTGCATTTGTCGGATCAACGATCCTTTATAGGAAGACGAACGTGTAGGTTGGACAAAATGCAAACATGAACCACAAATATATGATATGAAAATAATATATGAACAAGCATTAGAGAGAATCAAATCTCAGATTTTAGCCGAGACGTCGACATAGCCTAAAAAGAAATCAATGTCCACGTAATTTTCATATAACACAGGGTGGGATTTATCCCATAAATACAATCAGGGACTTTTCTTATATCTGTGTGTGTAGAAAAATGAGGTTTTAGTGTAAGAAAATGGAATGAGAAGTCCCCGTTTCGAATTTAAAAGAAATTTCTTGTTTTCTTATTTTTGTTTTTTTATAGAAAGTATACTTTGTGCAATACTACGAGTAAAAAATATTGGATATTAATATGTGCGATCTAATAAAAATAAAATGCTAATATAAGAATTAAGTTAATGAAATAATAAATGAATTTAAAGAGAGAGTGAAGGATTTGGACCTTCTTTTGTAGCCTTGAATATGATCTTGAATGTTGAAGGGCTGATCTTGCAAATGGATGAAGGTAGTAGGAGGAGAGGGAAGGGAATTCGCCAAACTAGACAAAGGATGGAAATGGAATGTGTGGGAGTGGTTTCATTATGGAAACCACTCTAATTTTGAAAGAAAGTTTCTCACATCACTGAGAGGGATGCTTCTGAGGTTCTTTTCTAAGTGAAATCATGTTATCCTTGTATATAGTCAAAGGGGTGACGATCGACATTGCCCTTATTCATCCTATTGGCAGGAAACCCCAGACATACTGCCGAAAGGTAGGGAAATGGGTTTGCCATTCAACAGTCTCTTGTAGATTTTTTTGATAAATGATCATAAAATACAATCTATAAGTCCAAATTGTACACATTATGAACCATTGGAAAGAGTATTCCAAGCCTGTTAAGAATCCAGAGGTTTCTCCTTAGTATCGGAATTGACTGTTGTCCAATGGGGCTTCTAAATTCCCATCGATTATTTGGATAAGAGGGAAATTGATCGTTCATTGGGATCATAAGTCTGATTTACATACAGGATGAACCATTAAAAAGGTTATGTAGATCCCTTTCATGTTTCAAACATCTTCGCTCAGTTCAAAAAGTTGACCAAGGTTAAACAGGGATCGAAAGCGTCTGATGACCCTTAAAAGAGAAATATGCCAGGCCGATTTTGACACTAGAGGATCATTAGAAATTTAATATAGGGATGTTCGAAGAATCAATGAGCTTTCACTAGGGTGATAAAGTTAATGAGTAATAAAATGGGGCTCAGGATCACCCGATGGCCTCATCATCAGTACTTTGAGTATGATCTAGGGTTTATGGGGAAGAAAGAAGTGATAGGGTCCTAATGAGATGCTTAGGGCAGGTCCTAAAATATGGTGTCTACAAAGCCCTCAATGGGTGATCTTGGAATAAGTGAAGATTGTCGAATATAGACCACATTGAAATTGGGAGAGAGGGTGTTTAGGGTCAATTCTACACACTAAAGGGATGAGGTTGATTTTAAGGATCAAAGGTTATGATAAGGACAATCCATTCTTCGGGATGTAGTCAGTTCTAAGGAGCTAAAGTTATGAGAGACCGATATGAGGGCTGAGGTCAATTCTCAGGATCTAAAGTTATAGGGACCGATTTTGCGAGCCAAGGTCATTTCTGGTGAGTTATAGTTAAAGGGACCAATTTTAAGGGTCGAGGTCATTTCTGAGGACCTAAGATTGAGGGGACCAATTCTTCTAGTCGAGAATAATTCTGAGGACCTAATGTTGAGGGAACAAATTTTTGAGGGTCGATGTCAATTCTAAGGACCTATGATGTATGGATAGATTTTGCGGGTCAAGGTAAATTCTAAGGACCTAAAGTTATATGGAGCTATTTTGCGGGTCAAGGTCAATTTTAAGGACCTAAAGTTGAGAGGGAAAATTTTGTGGGTTAAGGTCAATTTTAAGGTCCTAACATTGAGGGGACAATTCTATGGGTTAAGGTTAATTCTAAGTACCTAAAGTTGAGGGGATCGATTATGTGGGTCGAGGTCAGTTTTGAAGGCCTAGAGTTAGGAGGACCAATTATGTGGATCGGGGTCTATTATGAGTGATGACATGAGAAATCTCCCACATTGTCGTTCCCATATCAGCAAATCAAGAGTAAAGTGTATAATAAGTAAATGAAGCGAGTAAATAGATAGAAGATAAGGTATAGAGTGGTTCAGCCTCTAAAATAATCCTACTTCCACTTTGGTGCACTACTTTCATTAGATGCTTTACATTGTATGGTATTATCAAGACATATGAGGCATACAAATGTAAGAATAAAAGAGAATACATGGCTTTTACGGTTCCAGGCATACCGGAGATCTGTCCACGATGTAGATGAGTAACCCCCAAGCTATATGTTGAGGTTGTATGTAAAGAGAGTATGGAAAGGTTTTGCTAAATGTTGTAGAAACTGTTCCGAGGGAGGGTAATCCGTTCCCCATATCGATGTGTGAACCTATATTTATAGAAGGTATGTGAGTTGTGTCACGTTCCCGGAGCACATGACCTATACCAAGTTCGAAGTCGTCGTAATAGATAGGGATGCGGCCTGTAAGACAAATATTGAGTGATGCATCATGTATGAGGCTATAGCAAAAATGGGGCTGCACCCCATACTGGGTAGGGTCGTGGTCTGTATATAAGTTTAGAAGGTAAATGCCTCACCCTGTAGTCGATAGGGCCGCACCCTATGCTGATTTGGTTTCGCGGCTCGTTAGCTTCTGTACAAGCTCAATAACTTTTGCAGCAGGATGTAATATTTGTACTATTAATAAGCCCCCAAGTCGCAGTGCCAAGAGATTTCGATTGGGTTTGTGACTTAGATCGGTCTCCTTAGGTTCCGTGAAACTTTCAAAGCGATGCTTTATCTTCCCGCTCCCTCTTATAGAAATTTTTCGGGCCGTGGACTTCATTACATTTTCCAAATCCTTGAGAGCATTTCGAGAGCCGAACTCTGTTCATACGTCCTCTTGCTTTTTTCGGTGTCTGTCGAAGGCTGTGCGTGGTTGTTCAAGGTTGAGCTCATTGTTTTCTCTAGTTCTAAGTAATTTGTTAAATTTCGAACATCTTTAATAGATTTTTCAGTTCTCACTTCTCAATCCAGTTGCCATTCTGAATTTTCAATTTCTTTAATAGCTAAATGCCTGAATTTATGCATCTCCGAACTTCCCAAACTTGAATTAAACTTGATTTACTCATCAAGAATTACAATTATTTGAATGTAAGAATGTTGAATCTGTGATCATGTTTGCTATCCCGATTTGAATATGCTTGCTTCTTTTAGCTTATTAATTGATCAAACCACTATGATAATTTGTAGTTGTTTGGAATTAAACTAGGTAACCATCATGTTTGTTAGGGTTAGACCTTACCTTCTAAACTTCCATTATATTGTTGATGTTCTTTAGGTGGACTCTTCGCATTCTGGGTCATTGATCCTTAAAATAACAAATATTAGATACTAAATTGTTTGAGTGAGAGGCCACGGCATGATAGAGTATCCCTTAGTAATCTTGGCTTGCCCTTAATCCTTTAAATATTCCTTGATTTGATCCCTAGCCGCGACTTATGGAGAGCGATTGCTGCTTCCCCTTAGGCTCTTAGATTTAGACTCCGTGGTGCTTTAGCCCATAGTTTTTTGTTATTGATTGAGTAGCCGCGGCACTATAAAACCTATCCAATCAATGTGCTGCGACAATAATTATCTTTTAGGGCTCTGAAACCCCACACTTGCCCATTCGGCCTCAATATTTCGTGTTGTTCATCTTGATATTTCATTTAACCTGCCATGGCCTCTAAGAGTCCTCTATACCATACTGGCTACGACACCTAACTGCGGCTTGTGATTTTCAAGTACTGCTGTAACCATATGAGCTTTGACCCAGATGAGTTTTTAAGAGGATTTTGGGCAAAGAATTTTGGAGCCCCGCCTCCTAAACTTCCTTTTGTTCCCCATTTGAAGTTAATAGGGCCCTGTCAAATGAAGTTCTTCCCCAACTACATAGTATTAGACTCAAACTCAGTGGATTTTGCCTGTAGGAGGGATTTTGAGACCACCCCAATGGAAGAGGAGGTCAATTCTAGTAACCGACCATTGGACGTAAAAGATGGTTCCGCGATAAGACGTGCTACTGATGATGTTAGGGATAAACCATCTCGTCCATTTGGGAGGGCTGAGAGACCCCTAGCTACGCTTGATATCCGCTGAATCATGACCCGAGACTGGGTTGACCAAGTAGCTGAGGCCTTCGAGTTTCTCTAAAACTTGATGTGCTCAGTGCCTGCCGAGAACCAAAGACCGTGCATGGCACTTTCTGAGAATGGGGTATGTTTTCCACTACATGCTTTCATTTTCGAGCTACGGCTACCAGTTCCTGTTCCCATCAGACGAATTTCTCAAATAATGAAACTAGCACCAACCCAGTTAGATCTTAAGGCCTAGAGGTCCATCCTTGTCGCGGTCGCTCTTTGGGACAAACAATTCAAAAAAGTCATTACCCCCGTGGACTTTTTCCACTTTTATCACCAGAAGGAAAACTCTATAAAGTTTGTTGGCTATAACTACTTCTCTGTCCACATCAAGGATGAGACCCTTTACTCTTGGAGGTCGACCAGTGTAAAGAACTGGAAGGGTAAGTATTTATACATCTCTAGAGAAGGGTGGGAGATTCACCCTCAAGAGAACAAGAGGGAGAAGACATTTCGAATGTCGCGGCATTAGGGGTGTCCCTCCAAACTAAGTATTTAGATTATAGCCGCGTACCTTCTTTATAATTGCTCATTATTATTTCTGTATAAACCCTTGAAATGTTTTTTGCAGTTCTTGACAACCTGCAATTGAGCAAGCGATAAGAGAAGAGAGTTGCTGAGGTCGCGGTCGTTCCTGCTGAGCATAAAAAATTCAGCACACTTGTTACTTCTGTCTCTGTGTTTGAAGCAGGCTACTTCCCAAATAAATATTTACCCAAAGAGATGGTCATGGAAGGTAATTACTCAATCAAAATTCTTGCTCTGTGATAACTTATATATAAAACTTCAAATATTTACTGTTTCTTTTCCTCTTTCAGGTGAGGAGGTTGATAGGGAACTCTTGGATGCCCAACTCACAAAAATGGATGGGGATGCAAATGTCCTCAATAACGCTGCAAGGCACAGAAAAAATAAGAGGCCCGAGACCAAGGCCCTGGCCGCGGTTACTTCCAGTGACCTAAATCCTCCTACCACGACTTGAAATTAGGTTGTGGAAAAACTAACTCCGTGGAGCCCCAACCCCAGGTTGAGTTCAACGATGACATTAGAGCCAATTTGGCTGGAGTATGCCTTATGTCAACGTCTGACACCCCTATCCACTAAGCTTCTCCACCACCACCACCTATTATCGCAGTTAATGCCAACCTGGAGCCTCCTCAGTGTTGCACCATGGTTGGTCCTGATAGTCGATCGCGGCCATAACTAATACAGCCTGACCCCGGGTCTTCATGGGATATTACTGCAAGGGATGCTCGAAGGATGAAGAGGGTTCTTGATGCCATGGACCTTGACAGGTTAGTGGATGAGGATCATGACGACTTGGAGGATTACGACCTCCATGGTCTTTTGAGGGTAAGTGCAAATGTTTTCTTGGTTTAAAATTTTCATTACACACCTTGCTCCTAACTTTCTCATTTCAGGTCACGGACATCATGGTAGCCCAAAAGAGGTAATATGAAGTCCTCTACAAACTAAAAGAGGTTGCGGAGAGGGTATATGTCTCTTATTTGGAGAATGTGTGGAATTCCTCCTTTGAAGCTGGAGAGTTGTCTGTTGTCGCAGCACTTTAAGCGGCACAGGTGAACTTGGAAGCTGTAATTAAGACCAAGGAAGAAGCCGAGGAAAATTTCAACAAGACTACAAAATCTCTTAAGGTCTCTCCGGCACAAGCTGCGCAAGCTGAGTAGGAGAGTAGACAAGACTGATGGCTGGTTGGTGAGACATATTTCTAGGTTGTTAATTTTTCTTTTGCTTGGTAGATTTCTGATGGGGACGAGTGGCGACATCGTTCATCTCTAATTTATATTGCTTATAAAGACAATTTTTGACGTCGAGTTTTATGAATGGGAGATCTTGACTTTAGCATCCATTTATTCTTCATTGTATGATTTCAGTTGGTTCTATCCATATACTATTAAAGTTTCCACATACCTTTTGGAGGTAGCTTCAGACTTATTTTCTATTTTTGTACTTCCTTAAATTCTTCTTTACTTTCTTATTTGTTGATTTTGGTATTTTATAGATGTGGTTTTATGAAGTGATGTTGATATCCCTAAAGTATGAGGGTTTAGGTGGCATCGAACGGATGTTCTGGTGGAGGAAGTCCAACTTATGATCGAACCAATCTTTATTCTTGGTGACGATACAACAAGATTTGAATGCCATGACGAGTGATCAGGTTATTTCACATTTCTTCTGAGTTATTTCTGAGAATTTTCTTTCTTGTGTGAGTACTGATTCTCGGCTAAGGACTACAAATGACCTTTTACCCTTGGGGGAAGGTTCCTTAGGATATGAGCGTACCGATTATGCACACGCAGATGCGGTGATTCATGGCACACGAGTTTGGGTACATCTAGTACCTAGGAGAGAGTGTGGTGTGACAGATTATGGAGGATGATGCAGTGGTCCCACCGTCTATTTCCCCAATGTATTTAAGGAGAGCGAGGGAGATTTTTGATGAGGCTTCGGAGGCAATGCTAATTACCAAGACCTACATGCTCAATTCAAACATGGTGGCGAGTTATGATTACTGGTACTTGTGGCCATCCCGGTCAGCGCGACATTAATTCTGGTGGGGAAATGAGAAGGAGGATCCCCTCGGGGAAGAAACTGCATCATGATCTCATACCTTCTCTTCGAAAAGGGGACTTCGATCATCGTCGGTGTGGGGTGTTTGCACAGAGATAGAGTCGCAAACATATTTTTCTTAAAACAGGGAAAATAATATGTTTCCACTTCGAGAGAGCGTCGTCAATGACAAACTAATGCATGCGAAATCAATAGAACTTAGGTCCGGGGACAAAGTTATGGAATGGGAAGGTGTTAGGCACCCATCCTGCCCTTTCGGTCTCTCACGGGCAAATGTTAATATTTTCCTTTATCCCCGTGAAGTGTGTGCCTGTGTTTATATAACGGAGATTGGAATCGTTCAACGTATACCATGGAATAGATAGGGTCAGGTCATCCATAGGAATATTACCAAAATATTAATAAATGTAGACGATAAAATATGAGCGTTCATCAAGATATTGATCGTTATTTGGAAACGATAATATATGTGGGATGAGACGCAAACAAATATGTTATATATATATGTATGACAGTAATGAAAATGTGGGATTTGAGAAATTTGGAAAATAAAAGAAATCGAAGAATTGAAAAGTTGGACTCGAGTCTCGAATTTTAATCCGAGATGCCTACGTAGCTTATAAAGGTATCAAAGTCCACCTAGTTCAAATGTAGAATAGGGACGGGGTTTATCCCATAGATTCGAACGGAATTTTATTAGGTGCGTGCGTGTAGAAAATGTGTTTCTGGTTATTGAAAAAGTGTGGTGGATAATTCGGTTCGAAATTTGCGGGTGTAACCCTCTTTTATTTGTTTTTGGGGGCTGTATGAAAAATAAAGTATGTGCAATATACTAATAAAAGCATATATGTTAAGGTGTATGAACTAAAATGAAACTAGATTACGAATGTAAAGTAATTTATGCAAAAATAAGAGATTTAAAAGAGGAGGAGGATGAGGAAATAGACCATTCTTAAAGCTTGATCTTTGATCTTGGATGAACTCCCTTGAATTTTGCTCGATGTTGATGTGAAAGAAGCATATTTTCCTAATTGGGTGTGAAAAGGATTGGTGTTTACGCTTGAATGGAATTTCTCATATGGAACTTCGCTTACTTCAAAGGAATGTTGTTGAGATCACTGATGCTGATGGGCTTGCTGCCTGTTTGGGAATGAGGTCATAGCCATTATTTATGTGGAAAAAGGGGTGCTGATCAGCCCCCAGGGGGTGCCTATCGATAGGGCACCCTTGACACTATGCCGATAGTCAAGGTTCAGGACGTGTCTATTGCCTGTCTCGTGCGGACTTCTATAGAAAAATGACTGTACATCACAAACCGTTGATCCAAATTGCGCACGGGTCATACCATTATAAAAGTATTACAGAGGCCTTAAAGAGTCCTTTGGAACTCTCCCGGGTCTAGGAGTTGACTTTGGGTTAAATATGTCTCGAAAGTGCACATCGGTCCTTTAGATAGGAGATCATCGGACGCAAAAGGATTGTTCGTCCGCATGGTAAGTCAGAATCATGCATGAGGCCAACCGTTGGAAAGGTTAGGAGATTTACTTTGACATTCCAAAGTGTTTCGATCGGTTTGGAAAGTTGACCTTCATTAACCGTGGCCCAAAATTGCCTGGTGACTTCTCGGAGTAAAACGGATCATTCGTCTGTACCGTAGGTCAGAATCGCGCATAGGGAAAATCATTAGAAAGGGTATCTAGTTACTTTTGGAGATTCCTTCAGTCTTGTTTGATCTGAGGAGTTGACTTTGGTCGAACGGAGTCTGGGAGCGCCCGGTGGCTTCCGGATCGTTGTTCTTGGGAAAATTAATCGTTCATCTGAACAATTATACTAATTTGTGGACAATGCACACTGTTGGAATGGGGTTGAAGTTTCCTTTAAAGATTAAAAGAGCTTTTACTCGGACAGTGGAGTTTATTAGGGTCAATTCAGGTCCCGAGGGCGGCCGATGACCTCTGAATTAGTTTTCGATAGTGAAATGGTTCGTTCGTTCGAACCGTTATGCCGATTTGCACACAATATGGACGGTTAAAAATGTTATTCAGAGACCTCAAAATATTTAAAAATATTTCTCTCTAACAGAAGAGTTGACCAGAGTCAAATGAGGGCCTGCGGGCCCGATGGTCTGTAGATCGGTACTCGGAGTGCGACCTAGGTTCATGGTGAAAAGGGGAAGTTCTAGAAGTCTAAGGAGATACTTAATGTGTGACAACCCGAAAATAATTATGATAAATTATATTTAAATCATTCTTATCTTATGTGATATGAATAATGTGATATTAGTATATCTAATGTTAAGTGATTATGTTTATTATAATCCTACTTTCATAAATCATGAAAGGTTGAATTATTTACAAACACAAATTTTGTTGTTTTCGGTGGAAATGTTCTTGTTAGAGACTAGTTTTGACCTTTATAACATTATAAATGACTTGAGGTGAAAACTATATTGTTGTATAAATGTGAGTTAGGGTTGTAATACAACAAACGAATTATCAAATGGATGCCCGAGTAAAGAGTTATACCGAATTTACGAACAAAGGGCAAAGTTGTCCATTCCCTTTAAGTGGTATTTTGTCTTTTATTAAACCAAATGGTTTAATTTGATTGGTTGGATTGGGAGGCAGCCTTGGCCGACCTTATACCCTTGAAATAGCTTTATCCTTCAGCCAAAATCAGCCATCAAAGGGTTTCACCTTGAGGAAAGAGAATTAGGGAGTTTAGGAAGGAAAAGTGAGGAGCAAAAGGTGTAGAAAAATCCGTAGAATTTACGTAAAAAGCCCTGAAGGTAATCATAATTAAAATTCTAGTTATTTATCTTATATTACTGATTTATATGATCTAAATCATCTTAGGTTTATGAAAGTTTCAGCCCTTTATATATATTTATTGTTAGATGCAAGTTTATGTTAAGTTGAGTGTAGAAGCCCTTAAAATTGCTTTGTATTGAAACCCCTTTTATTCAAACTTTCATATCTCTTTGTGTGCTCACTGGAATTGAAAAATTCTAATTTTATATGAAATTAGGCTCATATATTCATATCATATCCGAATATTATAATTTATCTCCTTGTGGTTAGGCCGTAATGATGATATAAAGTTGGTGCATAGTTGCTGTTTGTATACTTGATTTCGGTATGCCCTAAGTTTAGTCAAGCTTTTGAGATAGCAAATGAAGTCAAAAAATTATGAAACTTTAATTAAGTACTATTCAGTATGTTTACTTCAAATAGTTTGAAAATCATGGAAAGTTATGATGTATAAAAATTATGAAAATTCTTGTAAGTTGAAGGAACAATAGAGGAGCTTGTAGGGAAGATTTCTTGTGTTGTAAAGAAATGGTCATAACTTGCTCTACGAAGCTTGAAAAATTACACCCTCACTTTTATTGGAAAGTATATTCATATATGTTTCATATTGATAAGTTTGGACCCCTGTATCTATAAAATTTAGGTATATAGGATAGTTAAGTATGTAGGACAATAATTTGAGGCCATACTGGATACCCCTTGAATGAATGTTTGTATTTCGTCCTTACAAAAGGTACTTTGAGTACATGTTTCATGTGTATATACATTGAGAAGTATAATTTAAATTTTACTTGGTTTTGGTAATAAATTCCTTATGAGGTATTTCCAACGGTTGAATGTCCGTAACTTTATCAACATGTATATCATTATTTTGCCTTTACCTATGTTTTATGGAATGGGACTTAATTGGAATTATATTGTTGATCCATAGTCATGGAAAGTTGCATAATTATATTAGGATAATATTTATGATTGAGGTTCAGTACTGATTTAGTTGGATTGACATGTGTAAGGCCTAATCAACCCAGTTCAGCTCCACCAGAAGGAAACGTGAATACATAGTTGTCAACCAAGGTGAGTGTACTCATTGGAAAGAGACATTTGTATCGTGTTGTTGGTATGATCATAATATAATGAATATAAAATTGTCCATTTCGGTTTTCCGAAATGGGAGGTTACTCCCCGACCCGGAATGAGGGAGATTTGTCTATTAATGACAAGGGGTTACTCCTCGACCAGGAATGGGGGAGAATTGTCTATTTAGATAGGATATGTGAATCGTGATTCGGAAAAGTTAGTCATTCATTATGAATGAGCCAGATAAGTTAATACATAAGTATATGGACATGATTTATTGCATTTAAATTCATGCAGTAGTTTACTAGTGATGCATTCACTAGGCTATTTTTGCTCATGGTTCCTATGTTCACATTTTTTAGGTAATGCGATGTCACTGCCAAATCTAGGAAGTCGGGCTGGGTTAGCCAGGAATGGGAGAAACAAAGATTTTGTTTAAATGTAAATGATGTAATTAAGTTAAATTATCCTTCAAGCAAATTTGTATAAGTATGACTACTCTGATTTTGTAAAAAGGTTTTCAGTTATATGGATTTACAATGATGACTCTGAAATTAAAACTCTTGTTTATGGTTTAGTTAAATTAATCATGGTTTGACTCACTTTGACTTTCAAACTTAATTATAAGTAACTGGGTTGGGGTGTGTCATCTTTTGGTATCAGAGCCTAGGTTTTAGAGGTTCTGGAGTGAGAAGTATCTTGATTTGGTAGTGAATGTTAGAAATATATTTTATTTGATTCTAACGATTATGTTAGGAAAGATATGTATATCTGCATGTTGTTATATCTTTTACTCATTTCAGATATAAGAGAATGGAATGAGGGAATGTAAATGTGAGATTAGAAGATGAGGCTTCAAATATTCCAACAGAAGCAGAGGTTGAGCAACCTGTTCAGATAAATGTGGAACTCGAGCCAAAACAACGGACAAATATGCAAAAAATGGCACGTGCTATGACTCTAATGGCAGAGCAGCAAGCTAGATTTATGGCACAGATGGAAGAACAACAAACCAGGGAACTGGAGGCACAAGCATTGGCCAGGGCTGAGGAGGTGATACACCGGGAAGAAATAAGTACTTCACATGAGAAATTTATTAAGATGAACCCACCCTCATTTGAAGGAGCAGTTGGTCCAGCAGAGGCATAAGTATGGGTTAAAGAAATTGAACTTATCTTTGGGGTAATGAGGATGCTTGAAAATCAATAAGTAACCTTTGCGGTGTATATGCGGAAAGGAGAAGCTAAGTACTGGTGGGATTCCATGAAACATTTGTTGATTACTCCAGGAGGCGGGAATGTGATCTCATGGGATGCTTTTCTTAAAGCCTTGTATGACAAATATTTTCCCCCAATGTATCAAAAACAAAAGGAGAAGGAATATTTCATGTTGAATCAGGGGAGTATGACAATTAGAGAATATGAAGCTAAACTTATAGCCTTATCTCGTTTTGCTTCGAGGTTTATATGGAATGAGGAAAATAAGTGTAGATGATTTCTCGATGGAGTAGAGTTAGTTATTAAATCAAGGCAATCGACTTTAGAGACTGTTAATTATTCAGCCTTGGTGAACAAAGCCATGTTAGTTGAAAGGGACGTGAATGGAGCTAGAGGGAATCGACAACGAGGTGTAAAGAGAAGGAGATTGGATCCAAGTTATCAAAAGGGTACTGATACAGAATATTCAAGACATGGAGGGCAGAAATTCCAGCATGGTAGAGGCATGGGAAGTAGTTTTCAAAGGGTTGAAGCAAGTGGTGGAAGTGGTTCAAGAATTTCATCACAAGGAGGTCCAAATGTTTTTTTCTTTTGTGGGACATCGGGTAATGTTTAGAGAAATTTCCCAAAGCTACTGAATATAGAATGTTTCAACTGTCATCAGAAGGGCCATCTAAGAAAGAATTGTCCGATCTTATCAAGAGCGACTTCAGTCAGTAATGTGGGGCCTCATAAAGGAACCTCTACAGGCAGTGCCACCAGGGGAAGAGATACATGACAAGCAAGTGGATCGAAGGAAGGAGGAAGAGTGTTTGCGATGACATTGCAAGATTCCCATGCTACACCTGAAGTGGTTACAGGTAAACTTTTTATTACAAACAAAGATCTATATGCAATCATTGATCCTGTATCTACGCATTCATTTGTGGAATTAGATATTGTTTTGATATTTGGGTAGACCATGTTCATTTCTCAATTGTGCCTTATATATTTCTACCCGAATGGAAAGTGTGATTCTGGTTGAGCATGTTTATAAAGATTGTATCTTACGAATAGGGGAATGAGATTTCTATGTTGATTTGATACCGTTGGCCATTCGAGATTTTGATATTATATTGGTAATGGATTGGTTATCATCATACCATGCTTTCATTGATTGTTTACACAAAGAAGTTACATTTCATTTGCCTGGTGAACCCGAGTTGCAATTTATAGGAGAAAGGAATGTTGTCCCTAATTGTCTTATCTCAGAAATAAAGGGCATAAAGTTATTGAGTAAGGGTATTTAGCGTATGAGATTGATGTTAGTAAGGAAGCACTTAAATTTGAAGATATACCAGTGGTTAGATAGTTTTCTAATGTCTTCCCAGAAGAATTTCAAGGATGGCCACCCGATAGGGAAGTAGAGTTTTCTATTGAATTAATTCCAGGTTCTGGTCCAATTTTCCTTCTCCTTATAGAATGGCACCAACAGAGTTGAAGGAATTGAAAGTGCAATTACAAGATCTGATAAGCAGATGGTTCATTTGGCCTAGTGTTTTGCCATGGGGAGCCCCAGTGTTATTTGTGAAAAAGAAAGATGGGACAATGCGATTATGTATTGATTATCGGCAGATGAATAAGGTGACCATTAGAAATAGGTACCCTCTACCTCGTTTTGACGACTTGTTTGACCAATTACAGGGGGCCACAGTATTTTCAAAGATTGATTTGAGATCGGGTTACCACCAACTGAAAGTGAAGGATAGCGATATTTCCAAAACAGCTTTTCGGACTCGATATGGGCACTATGAGTTTTTGGTGATGCCATTTGGATTGACTAATGCTCCAACAGTTTTTATGGATTTAATGAATCGGGTATTCCACCCTTTCTTTGATTCTTTTGTGATTGTATTCATAGATTATGTGTTGATTTACTCGCATAGCATGGTGGAACATGAGAAGCATTTGAGACTTGTATTGTAGATTTTGAGATAGAAGAAATTGTTTGCTAAATTCAGCAAGTGTGAGTTTTGGTTGAATGAAATTGTGTTTTTAGGGCACGTTGTCTCGGGAAATGGGATAGATGTTGATCCAAAGAAGGTGGAAGCAATTGTTGAATGGGAGAGTCCTAAGAATGTGACAAAAATTAGGAGTTTCCTTGGATTGGCAGGTTACTATCGCAGATTCATTAAGGGATTTTCAGCAATAGCGTTACCACTGACAAAGTTGACTCGTAAAGAAGTGAAGTTTGTATGGGATGAAGAATGCGAGAGGAGTTTTAAAGAATTAAAGAATCGATTGGTTTTAGCCCCTATACTTACTATTCCATGAGGGAATGAGTCTTTTGCGATCTATACAGACACTTAATTTCATGGGTTAGGATGTGTTCTTATGCATAATGGGAAGGTAATAGCATATGCTTCCAGACAATTAAAGACGCATGAACGAAATTACCCTACACATGATTTGGAGCTAGCGGACATTGGTTTTTCTTTAAAGTTGTGGCGACATTACTTGTATAGAGAAACTTGTGAGATATTTACGGATCATCAAATTTTGAAATACTTGTTTACACAGAAAGAACTGAATTTGAGACAGAGGCGTTGGATAGAGCTGTTTAAAGACTATGACTGTACCATTCATCATCATCCTGGGAAGGCCAATGTAGTAGCAGATGCTTTGAGTAAAAAATCATCAGGGATGCTTGGTTGCAAACAGTGTGCCCGTGTTGGAAATATTCTTGACTTGACATCGATGGGGATTGAATTGAAGTTTTCAAAAAGTGGAGGATTATTAGCACATGTCACAGTGAGACCTTTATTGGCCGAGCGCATACGAAATTTGCAGACCTGTGATCCATTCCTTGGGAAGAAGAAACAAGATGTCCTGGATGGTTAAGAGAGTGACTTTGAAATTAAGAATGATGAATCGTTGTGTTATAAAAATAGGATTTTTGTACCTAATGATCCACCCTTAAAGAAAGATATATTAGAAGAGGCACATAGTTCAATTTACTCTATGCATCCGGGAGGTACCAAAATGTTCAGAGATTTGAAAGACTATTACTGGTGGAATAATATGAAACGTGAGAATGTAGAGTTCGTAGCTAAATGTTTAGTGTGCCAGCAAGTAAAGGAGGAGCATTAGAAGCCGGCAGGATTATTACAGTCATTGCCTATTCCGGAATGGAAGTGGGAGCATATAACGATGGACTTTGTTACAGGATTACCCCGCTCACCAATGGGGCATGATTCTATTTGGGTGATTGTAGACCGACTGACGAAGTCAGCTCATTTTCTCCCAGATAAGACCACCTACAATGTTGACAAGTATGCACGTATGTACATTGATGATATTATTCATTTACATGGGGCACCAGTGTCAATAGTATCAGATAGAGATCCAATGTTCACTTCTATGTTTTGGCCTCGTCTCCAGAACGCCATGGGCACAAGTTTGAAGTTCAGCACCGCGTTTCATCCACAAACTGATGGGCAATCAGAAAGGACGATTCAAATATTATAAGACATGTTACGAGCCTGTGTATTTGACTTCAAAGGTAATTGGGACGATCATTTGCCATTAATGGAATTTTCATATAATAATAGTTATCAGTCGACTATTGGTATGGCTCCTTATGAATCTTTATATGGGAGGAGATGTAGAACGCCTTTGTGTTGGGTTGAAGTGGGTGAAAGGAAAATATTGGGTCCTGAATTAATAGATGTGACGCCTGAAAAGATCAAAATTATTCGGGAATGGATAAAGATAGCACAAAGTAGGCAGCAATTTTATGCAGATAAGAGCAAGTATCCATTGGAATTTCAGAAGGGAGATTTTGTATTCCTGCGTATTTCACCATGGAAAGGCATTATGAGATTTGGCAAAAAGGGGAAACTAAGTCCAAGATACATTGGACCATATGAGGTGTTGGAAAGAATTGGGCCCCTTGCTTATAGATTAGCATTACCTCTAGATTTATCCCGTTAACATGATGTGTTTCACGTATCGATGCTTTGTAAGTATTTGGCGGATCCATTTCATCAGTTGAAAACTCAACCAATTGAACTGAAGGAAGACTTGCCATACATCGAGGAACCAATGGAAATTATTGATCGTAAGGAGCAAGTATTTAGAAATACAGTTATTCCCTTAGTTAAGGTTATGTGGATGAGCCATGGAGTTAAAGAATCAACTTGGGAAACGGAGGATAGCATGAGGAAAAGAGTATCCCCATTTGTTTGGTAAGTGACCTTTATATTAAATTTCGAGGACGAATTTTTCTAAGCTGGGTGAGTTGTGACAACCCGAATATAATTATGATAAATTATATTTAAATCATGCTTATCTTATGTGATATGAATAATGTGATATTAGTATATCTAATGTTAAGTGATTATGTTTATTATAATCCTACTTTCATAAATCATGAAAGGTCGAATTATTTACAAACACAAATTTTGTTGTTTTCGGTGGAAATGTTCCCGTTAGAGACTAGTTTTGACCTTTATAACATTATAAATGACTTGAGGTGAAAACTATATTGTTGTATAAATGTGAGTTAGGGTTGTAATAAAACCAACGGATTGTCAAATGGATACCCGAGTAAAGAGTTATACCGAATTTACGAACAAAGGGCAAAGTTGTCCATTCCCTTTAAGTGGTATTTTGTCTTTTATTAAACCAAATGGTTTAATTTGATTGGTTGGATTGGGAGGCATACTTGGCCGACCTTATACCCTTGAAATAGCTTTATCCTTCAGCCAAAATCAGCCATGAAAGGGTTTCACCTTGAGGAATGAGAATTAGGGAGTTTAGGAAGGAAAAGTGAGGAGAAAAAGGTGTAGAAAACTCCGTAGAAATTACGTAAAAAGCCCTGAAGGTAATCCTAATTACAATTGTAGTTATTTATATTATATTACTGATTTATATGATCTAAATCATCATAGGTTTACGAAAGTTTCATCCCTTTATATATATTTATGGTTAGATGCAAGTTTATGTTAAGTTGAGTGTAGAAGCCCTTAAAATTTCTTTGTATTGAAACCCCTTTTATTCAAACTTTCATATCTCTTTGTGTGCTTACTGGAATTGAGAAATTCTAATTTTATATGAAAGTAGGCTCATATATTCATATCATATCCGAAAATTAGAATTTATCTCCTTTTGGTTAGGCCGTAATGATGATTTAAAGTTGGTTCATAGTTGCGGTTTGTATACTTGATTTCGGTATGCCCTAAGTTTAGTCAAGCTTTTGAGATAGCAAATGAAGTCAAAAAATTATGAAACTTTAATTCAGTACTATTCATTATGTTTACTTGAAATAGTTTGAAAATCATTAAAATTTATACTGTAGAAAAATTATGAAAATTCTTGTAAGTTGAAGGAACAATAGAGGAGCTTGTAGGGAAGATTTGTTGTGTTGTAAAGAAATGGTCATAACTTGCTCTAGGAAGCTTGAAAAATTACACCCTCACTTGTATTGGAAAGTATATTCATATATGTTTTCATATTGATAAGTTTGGACCCCTGTATCTATAAAATTTAGGCATATAGGGTAGTTAAGTATGTAGGACAATAATTTCAGGCCATACTGGATACCCCTTGAATGAATGTTTGTATTTCATCCTTACAAAGGGTACTTTGAGTACATGTTTCATGTGTATATACATTGAGAAGTATAATTTAAAGTTTACTTTGTTTTGGTTATAAATTCCTTATGAGGTATTTCCTAAGGTTGAATGTCCGTAACTTTATCAACATGTATATCATTGTTTTGCTTTTACCTATGTTTTATGGAATGTGACTTAATTTTAATTATATTGTTGATGTATAGTCGTGGAATGTTGCATAATTATGTTAGGATAATATTTATGATTGAGGTTCAGTACTGATTTAGTTGGATTGACAGGTGTAAGACCTAATCAACCCAGTTCATCTCCACCAAAAGTAAACGTGAATACATAGTTGCCAACCAAGGTGAGTGTACTCATTGGAAAGAGATATTTGTATCTTATTGTTGATATGATCATAATATAATGAACATGAAATTGTCCATTTAGGTTTTCCGAAATGGGAGGTTACTCCCCGACCCGGAATGGGGGAGATTTTTCTATTAATGACAAGGGGTTACTCCTCGACCAGGAATGGGGGAGAATTGTCTATTTAGGCAGGATATGTGAATCGTGATTCGGAAAAGTTGATCATTCATTATGAATGAGCCGGATATGTTAAAACATAAGTATATGGACATGATTTATTGCATTTAAATTCATGCAGTAGTTTACTGGTGATGCATTCACTGGGCTATTTTTGCTCATGGTTCCTATGTTCACATTTTTTAGGTAATGCGATGTCACTGCCAAATCTAGGAAGTCGGGCTGGGTTAGCCAAGAATGGGAGAAACAAAGATTTTGTTTAAATGTAAATGATGTAATTAAGTTAAATTATCCTTCAAGCAAGTTTGTATAAGTATGACTACTCTGATTTTGTAAAAAGGTTTTCAGTTATATGGATTTACAATGATGACTCTGAAATTAAAACTCTTGTTTATCGTTTAGTTAAATTAATCATGGTTTGACTCACTTTGACTTTCAAACTTAATTATAAGTAACTGTGTTGGGGTGTGTCATCTTTTGGTGTCAGAGCCTAGGTTTTAGAGGTTCTGGAGTGAGATGTATCTTGATTTGGCAGTGAATGTTAGAAATATATTTTATTTGATACTAACGATTATGTTAGGAAAGATATGTATATCTGCATGTTGTTATATCTTTTACTCATTTAAGATATAAGAGAATGGAATGAGGGAATGTAAATGTGAGATTAGAAGATGAGGCTTCAAATATTCCAGCAGAAGCAGAGGTTGAGCAACCTGTTCAGATAATTGTGGAACTCGAGCCAAAACAACTAACAAATATGCAAAAAATTGCACATGTTATGACTCTAATGGAAGAGCAGCAAGCTAGATTTATGGCACAGATGGAAGAACAACAGACCAGGCAACTGGAGGCACAAGAATTGGCTAGGGCTAAGGAGGTGATACACCGGGAAGAAAGAAGTACTTCACATGAGAAACTTATTAAGATGAACCCACCCTCATTTGAAGGAGCAGTTGATCCAGCAGAGGCATAAGTATGGGTTAAAGAAATTGAACTTATCTTTGGGGTAATGAGGATGCTTGAAAATCAACAAGTAACCTTGGCGGTGTATATGCTGAAAGGAGAACCTAAGTACTGGTGGGATTCCATGAAACATTTGTTGATTACTCCAGGAGGCTGGAATGTGATCTCATGGGATGCTTTTGTTAAAGCCTTGTATGACATATATTTTACCCTAATGTATCAAAAACAAAAGGAGAAGGAATATTTCATGTTGAATCAGGGGAGTATGACGGTTAGAGAATATGAAGCTAAACTTACAGCCTTATCTCGTTTTGCTTCGAGGTTTATATGGAATGAGGAAGATAAGTGTAGACGATTTCTCGATGGACTAGATTTTGTTATTAAATCAAGGCTATCGGCTTTAGTGGCTGTTAATTATTCAGCCTTGGTGAACAAAGCCATGTTAGTTGAAAGGGATGTGAATGGAGCTAGAGGGAATCGAGAACGAGGTGTAAAGAGAAGGAGATTCGATCCAAGTTATCCAAAGGGTAGTGATACAGAATATTCGAGACTTGGAGGGCAGAAATTCCAGCATGGTAGAGGCATGGGAAGTAGTTTTCAAAGGGGTGAAGCAAGTGGTGGAAGAGGTTCAAGAGTTTCATCGCAAGGAGGTCCAAATGTTTTTTTCTTTTGTGGGACATCGGGTCATGTAAAGAGAAATTTCCCAAAGCTACAGAATATAGAATGTTTCAACTATCATCAGAAGGTCCATCTGAGAAAGAATTGTCCGATGTTATCAAGAGCGATTTGAGTCAGTAGTGTGGTGCCTCATAAAGGAACCTCTCCAGGCAGTGCCACCAGGGGAAGAGATACATGACAAGCAAGTGGATCGAAGGAAGGAGGAAGAGTGTTTGCGATGACATTGCAAGATTCCCATGCTACACCTGAAGTGGTTACAGGAAAACTTTTTATTGCAAACAAAGATCAATATGCACTCATTGATCCTGTATCTACACATTCATTTGTGGCATTAGATATTGTTTCATATTTGGGTAGACCATGTTCATTTCTCAATTGTGCCTTATATATTTCTACCCCAATGGAAAGTGTGATTCTGGTTGAGCATGTTTATAAAGATTGTATCTTACGAATGGGGGAATTAGATTTCTATGTTGATTTGATACCGTTGGCCATTCGAGATTTTGATATTATATTGGTAATGGATTGGTTATCATCATACCATGCTTCCATTGATTGTTTTCTCAAAGAAGTTTCATTTCATTAGCCTGGTGAACCCGAGTTCCAATATATAGGAGAAAGGAATGTTATCCCTAATTGTCTTATCTCAGCAATAAAGAGCAGAAAGTTATTGAGTAAGGGTTGTACAGGCTATTTAGCGTATGTGGTTGATGTTAGTAAGGAACCACTTAAAGTTGAAGATATACCAGTGGTTATAGAGTTTTCTAATGTCTTCCCAGAAGAATTGCTAGGATTGCCACCCGATAGGGAAGTATAGTTTTCTAGTGAATTAATTACAGGTACTGGTCCGATTTCCCTTGCTCCTTATAGAATGGCACCAACAGAGTTGAAGGAATTGAAAGTGCAATTACAAGATCTGATAAGCAGAGGGTTCATTCGGCCTAGTGTTTTGCCATGGGGAGCCCCAGTGTTATTTGTGAAAAAGAAAGATGGGACAATGCGATTATGTATTGATTATCGGCAGTTGAATAAGGTAACCATTAGAAATAGGTACCCTCTACCTCGTTTTGACGACTTGTTTGACCAATTACAGGGGGCCACAGTATTTTCAAAGATTGATTTGAGATCATTTTACCACCAACTGAAAGTGAAGGATAGCGATATTTCCAAAATAGCTTTTCGGACTCGATATGGGCACTATGAGTTTTTGGTGATGCCATTTGGATTGACTAATGCTCCAACAGTTTTTATGGATTTAATGAATCGGGTATTCCACCCTTTCATTGATTCTTTTGTGATTATATTCATAGATTATGTGTTGATTTACTCGCGTAGCATGGAGGAACATGAGAAGCATTTGGGACTTGTATTGTAGATTTTGAGAGAGAAGAAATTGTTTGCTAAATTCAGCAAGTGTGAGTTTTGGTTGAATGAAATTGTGTTTTTAGGGCACGTTGTCTCGGGAAATGGGATATATGTTGATCCAAAGAAGGTGGAAGCAATTGTTGAATGGGAGAGTCCTAAGAATGTGACAAAAATTAGGAGTTTCCTTGGATTGGCAGGTTACTATCGCAGATTCATTAAGGGATTTTCAGCAATAGCATTACCACTGACAAAGTTGACTCATAAAGAAGTGAAGTTTGTATGGGATGAAGAATGAGAGAGGAGTTTTAAAGAATTAAATAATCGATTGGTTTCAGTCCCTATACTTACTATTCCATGTGGGAATGAGCCTTTTGTGATCTATACAAACACTTCATTTCATGGGTTAGGATGTGTTCTTATGCAGAATGGGAAGGTAATAGCATATGCTTCCAGGCAATTAAAGACGCATGAACGAAATTACCCTACACATGATTTGGAGCTAGGGGCCATTGGTTTTTCTTTAAAGTTGTGGCGACATTACTTGTATGGAGAAACTTGTGAGATATTTACGGATAATCAAAGTTTGAAATACTTGTTTACATAGAAAGAACTGAATTTGAGACAGAGGCTTTGGATAGAGCTGTTTAAAGACTATGACTGTACCATTCATCATCATCCTGGGAAGGCCAATGTAGTAGCAGATGCTTTGAGTAAAAAATCATCAGGGATGCTTGGTTGCATACAGTGTGCCCGTATTGGAAATATTCTTGACTTGACATCGATGGGGATTAAATTGAAGTTTTCAAAAAGTGGAGGATTATTAGCACATGTCACAGTGAGACCTTTATTGGCCGAGCGCATACGCAATTTGCAGACCTGTGATCCATTCCTTGAGAAGAAGAAACAAGATGTCCTGGATGGTAAAGAGAGTGACTTTGAAATTAAGAATGATGAATCGTTGTGTTATAAAAATAGGATTTGTGTACCTAATGATCCACCCTTAAAGAAAGATATATTAGAAGAGGCACATAGTTTAATTTACTCTATGCATCCGGGAGGTACCGAAATGTATAGAGATTTGAAAGAGTATTACTGGTGGAATAATATGAAACGTGAGATTACAGAGTTCTTAGCTAAATGTTTAGTGTGCCAACAAGTAAAGGCGGAGCATTAGAAGCCGACATGATTATTACAGTCATTGCCTATTCCGGAATGGAAGTGGGAGCATATAACGATGGACTTTGTTACTGGATTACCCCGATCACCAAGGGGGCATGATTCTATTTGGGTGATTGTACACCGACTGACGAAGTCATCTGATTTTCTCCCATTTAAGACCATCAACAATGTTGACAAGTATGCACGTATGTACGTTGATGATATTATTCGTTTACATGGGTAACTAGTGTCAATAGTATCAGATAGAGATCCAATGTTCACTTCTAAGTTTTGGCCACGTCTCTAGAACGCCATGGGCACAAGTTTGAAGTTCAGCACTGCGTTTCATCCACAAACTGATGGGCAATCAGAAAGGACGATTCAAATATTAGAAGACATGTTACGAGCCTGTGTATTTGACTTCAAAGGTGGTTGGGATGATCATTTGCCATTAATGGAATTTTTTTATAATAATAGTTATCAGTCGACTATTGGTATGGCTCCTTATGAATCTTTATATGGGAGGAGATGTAGAACGCCTTTGTGTTGGGATGAAGTGGGTGAAAGGAAAATATTTGGTCCTGAATTAATAGATGTGACGACTGAAAAGATCAAAATTATCCGGGAACGGATAAAGATAGCACAAAGTAGGCAGCAATTTTATGCAGATAAGAGGAAGTATCCATTGGAATTTCAGAAGGGAGATTTTGTATTCCTGCGTATTTCACCATGGAAAGGCGTTATGAGATTTGACAAAAAGGGGAAACTAAGTCCAAGATACATTGGACCATATGAGGTGTTGGAAAGAATTGGGCCCCTGGCTTATAGATTTGCATTACCTCCAGATTTATCCCGTTTACATGATGTGTTTCCCGTATCGATGCTTCATAAGTATTTGGAAGATCCATCTCATCAGTTGAGAACTCAACCAATTGAACTGAAGGAAGACTTGTCGTACATCGAGGAACCAATGTAAATTATTGATCGTAAGGAGAAAGTATTGAGAAATAAAGTTATTCCCTTAGTTAAGGTTATGTGGATGAGCCATGGAGTTAAAGAATCAACTTTGGAAATGGAGGATAGCATGAGTAAAAGAGTATCCCCATTTGTTTGGTAAGTGACCTTTATATTAAATTTCGGGGACGAAATTTTCTAAGCTGGGTGAGTTGTGACAACCTGAATATAATTATGATAAATTATATTTAAATCATGCTTATCTTATGTGATATGAATAATGTGATATTAGTATATCTAATGTTAAGTGATTATGTTTATTATAATCCTACTTTCATAAATCATGAAAGGTCGAATTGTTTACAAACACAATTTTTTTTGTTTTTGGTGGAAAGGTTCCTGTTAGAGACTAGTTTTGACCTTTATAACATTATAAATGACTTGAGGTGAAAACTATATAGTTGTAGACATGTGAGTTAGGGTTGTAATACAACAAACGGATCATCAAATGGATGCCCGAGTAAAGAGTTATACCGAATTTACGAACAAAGGGCAAAGTTGTCCATTCCCTTTAAGTGGTATTTTGTCTTTTATTAAACCAAATTCTTTAATTTGATTGGTTGGATTGGGAGGCAACCTTAGCCGACCTTATACCGTTGAAATAGATTTATCTGTCACACCCCAAACCCAATATCCATACTAATCATTTGTTATTAGAATAATTGGACCATAATCTCAAGTCCATTGAAAATTTAACTCATTTATCAATGTTTTTCTGCATAATGAACACAATATTGTTTTTGTACCATAACGAAGTCGACATCAGAGTCATAATTAAGCAGACATACAATACTGTAATTAACTATGATCAAATTAATTCATACTAAATCAATATATACAATGTGTGAGTAAATTAAAATATTCAGTGTGACAATGATAAAATCTCCATACTTAAACCCCATCTCTTCTAACGGTGCAACTCTCAAAGTTACCAGTCATATATTATCCTAGCTGGCAGCGTACCTACCTGAAATTGTTAAAATATAAACCATAAGTATTAAGCTTAGTGAGGTACTCCTTCCCTGCAATAGAATAACAATTCTATATCGAATATGTGAATATAAAATCTAAACAATCCTGCCCATTGGCAATAACAAATCATGGATCATAAGATCCAAATAATTCTGCCTGTTGGCAATAACAAATCCTGGATCGTAAGATCCAAATAATTATGCCCCTTGGCAATAACAAATCCTGGATCATAAGATCCAAACAATTCTGCCCATTGGCAATAACAAATCCTGGATCATAAGATCCAAATAATTCTGCCCATTGGCAATAACAAATCCTGGATATTTGAATATCCAAATAATTCTGCCCATTGGCAATAACAAATCCTGGATATTTGAATATCCAAACAAATCCTGAATACCGAAGTATTCAAACCAATCCTGGATCATGAGACCCAAACAAATCCTGGATATTTCAATATCCAAACAAATCCTGAATACCGAAGTATTCAAACAAATCCGCTCTTAGAGCAATATTCATATTTATATATGAAACAAATCATAAGTACACTCACCTTGACAATTTAACTGGCTTTTCCCTTGCCTTTATCTGGTACTTGTTCAATCGTCTCTTCTTCCCTTCCTATCATTCTTGCAATATTAGTGTCATCATAAGAATATTAATAGTCCCAATAATAACTTTAATCTTAACTCAATTCAGAAGCATCATATTATTCAATTCAAATCATTCATTAAAATGAAGTCCCATCTAGACTCAGGTTCTGTTATCTAACATATTCAAATTACAGCCCAAACCCTTTTGAACTATTCTTGGTAATCCAATCCTTATTATATCATGTTTCCCAAACAAAAGACGGCACGTCATTCCTAGTTTCCTAGAGCAAAATAAGCCTATTTCTTCATTACATAGCAAATCTGCCCTATAGGCTCTTTTATCGTTCATTCATCTTCCAGGAATTTCCATAATTTTTCTAAATCATAAATTTGATGATATTCAACCCAACATCAGTAAACATATTTAACAATACAAGATTAAAATTTCTTAATTTTTCAGAGTTTATTTTCAATGTCAAGCAAAACATCGAACACATGGTAGGCATACTTTCACCCTTAGGGCAGATTTCATACTCGAAATGCAAACTCTCACCAAGGGCTCATTTCTTGGTATTTTCCCATGATTTTCGGATATGTCATACATATATAAGTCAATGTTAATCTCCAATTGGAATCAATCAATTCTAGTATGTATAGAGAAATATATGGTAGTTTGAATAAACAAGGTTCTTAAACAAAACAATCTCAAGGGTTTACACATTCAAGTTTACTTAAGCTTTCATCTATCCATAAGTACATATCAAGACATGGAATTTAAGTAAACAAATGATTATTTCAATAATTTAAATAAGTAATAAAAAAAAATAAACAAGATTTATGGATGGAAATACCTTAGGGGCTTTTACGTAATTTTTCTATGAATTTTTCTTCAATTTCTCCTCACACTTTCTTTCTAACTTCCTACTTCTCTTTCCTTAAGCTTAAAATATCTCATGGCTGCATTTTGGCTGAATAAAGAGGTAATTCTAAGGGTTTAAGGTCGTCCAAATCCACCACCCTTCCCAACCACTGAGAATAAAACATTTGTTGCCATAATAAGACAAAATACTACTTAACAGATGGACTATTTTGCCCTTGTTTCGTAATTTTGGTATAACTTCTCACTCGGACCTCCGTTTCACACACCGTTTCTTTTGTTACGACCATAGCTCACTTGTATACAACTATGTAGTTTTCACCTCAAGTCAATTGTTATGTCATAAAGGTCAAACCTAGCCTTAAACATGAACATTCCTACCGAAACCTTCAAAATTTTGTATTTGTAAATAATTCGACATTTTATGCTTTTTGAATGTAGGATTAGACTAAACATTATAAACTAACATCACATGTATTAATAACACACTAATCATATCACATAAGCTAGGCATGATTTAAGCATAATTAATCATAATTATATTCGGGTTGTCACAATTCTCCCCCTATTAGGAAATTTTGTCCTCGAAATTGACATAACTTGGTTGTTCGAATCAAACAAATACGGATAATGCATTTTCATGCTATCCTCACTCTCCCATGTAGCTTATTCCATGCAATTCCTTCTCCACACAACTTTCACAAGTGGGATCACCTTTGATCTCAACATTTGTTCTTTCCTATCGACGATAGCAACCGGTTCTTCCACGTAGCTCAAATCTTCCTTCAATTCAATAGGTTGTTCCACCAATACATGTGAAGGGTCTGCTGCATACTTTCTCAACATAGAAACATGGAAAACTTCATGTAATCGAGCTAACTCTGGTGGTAATGCTAACTTGTAGGGAACCATCCCGACTTTTTCAAGGATTTCATAAGGTCCAATGTAGCGTGGACTTGATTTTCCATTCTTTCCAAACCTCATAACTCCTTTCCATGGCGATATTCGAAGAAACACATAATCCCCTTTCTGGAATTCCAAATCTTTTCGTCGTTTATCCGCATAACTTTTCTGTCTAATTTGAGCTGTTCTCATTCCTTCTTGAATAATCTTCACTTTTTCAGTGGTGACTTCAATCAATTCTGGACCCTCAATCTTCCTTTCACCAACCTCACCCCAACATATCGGTGTACGACATCGTCTACCGTACAGTGCTTCATATGGAGCCATACCAATAGTAGACTGGAAACTATTGTTATATGCAAATTCTATCAAAGGCAAATATTCATCCCAATTACCTTTGAAATCAAGCACACAAGCTTTAAGCATATCTTCCAAAATATGTATTTTCCTTTCAGACTGCCCATTTGTCTGAGGATGAAAATCCATACTGAACTTCAAGTTAGTACCCATAGCATACTGCAAGCTATCCTAAAATCTGGATGTAAAAGTAGGGTCCCTATTTGAAACAATAGATATCGTTGCTCCATGCAATCGAATAATTTCATTAACATACAATATAGCATACCTATCAACTGTATACGTAGTCTTAACTGCTAGAAAATGAGCAGACTTCGTTAATCTATCCACCACTACCCAAATCGAATCTGACCCCTTCTGAGATCGAGGAAGCCCAACTACAAAATCCATCGTTACATGATCCCATTTCCATTCTGGTATTGACAATGGTTGAAGTAAACCAGTAGGTTTCTGATGCTCCACTTTTACTTGCTGACATATAAGGCATCTAGCAACAAAATTAGCTATTTCCCTCTTCATATTATTCCACCAATAATGCTCCTTTAAATCCCTATACATTTTAGTACTACCAGGATGCATAGTATAAATGGAATTATGAGCCTCATCTAAAATTTCCTCTTTCAATCCACCCACATTAGGCACACATAATCGCTGTTTATACAATAAAGTGCCATCATTCACAATACAAAAATCTTCAGACTTACCATCTTGGACATCTTGTCATTTCTTCTCAAGGAAAGGATCTTGACTTTTCAAATCATGAATACGGGTAGCTAACAAAAGTCTCACGCTTACATGAGCAAAGAACCTACCCCCATCTGCTAACTTCAATTCTACTCCCATCAATCTCAACTCCATGATGTGGGCAACTCTAGCACACCGAATACAAGATAACCTTCCCGAAGCCTTTCTACTCAGAGTATCTGCAACTACATTTGCCTTTCCTGGGTGGTAGTGAATTGTACAATCATAATCATTAATTAACTCCATCCACCGCCTTTGCCTCAAATTCAACTCCTTCTGAGTAAATAAATACTTAAGGCTTTGATGGTCAGTAAAAATTTCACATACCTCACCATATAGATAATGACGCCATAATTTCAAAGCAAACACAATAGCAGCAAGTTCCAAATCATGTGTAGGATAACTACATTCATGTGTACGCAACTGCCTAGAAGAATAAGCAATAACTCTACCATGCTGCATAAAAACACAACCCAACCCCTGGTGTGAAGCATCTGTATAAATAACAAAACCTTCTCCACCATGCGGAATAGTAAGAACAGGTGCAGTTACCAACCTCTTTTTCAATTCATCAAAACTATTTTTGCAATCAGAATTCCATTCAAACTTAACATCTTTCCGGGTTAGTTTAGTCATCGGTAAGGCAATTGAAGAAAATCCCTTTATAAACCTCCTATAATACCCAGCTAAACCAAGAAAAATCCTCACCTCAGTCACATTATTAGGCCTCTCCCATTTCACAATAGTCTCTACCTTTTTAGGATCAACACATATACCATCTCCAGAAATAACATGGCCTAAAAATACAACTTGTGATAGCCAAAATTCACACTTGCTAAACTTAGCATACAACTTCTTATCTCTCAACAGATTCAAAATACTTATGAGATGCTTTTCATGTTCAACTATATCATGTGAATAAATCAGAATATCATCAATAAAAACTATCATAAATGAATCAACAAAAGGATGCAGTACCCGGTTCATAAGATCCATAAATACAGCTGGAGCATTAGTCACCCCAAAAGGCATCACCAAAAACTCAAAATGACCATACCGAGTGCGAAAAGCAGTTTTAGAAATATCACTCTCCTTCACCCTCAGTTGATGATACCCTGATTGCAAGTCTATCTTTGAAAACACTTTAGCACCCTGTAATTGATCAATCAAATCATCTATACGAGGTAAGGGATATTTATTCTTAATTGTAGCTTTATTCAGTTGCCTATAATCAATATACAACCACATAGTACCATCTTTCTTTTTCACAAATAAAACTGGTGCACCCCATGGAGATACACTGGGTTGTATAAATCCCCTATCAAGTAAATCCTGTAACTGGATCTTAAGTTCTTTCAACTCAGTAGGTGCCATTCTATACAGTGCCATAGAAATAGGTGTTGTCCCTGGTGCTAATTCAATACTAAATTCAACTTCTCTTTCTGGAGGTAACCCTGGCAACTCACTAGGAAACACTTTAGGAAAATCCCGTACAATAGGAACATCGACTAATTGTAAAGCCCCCTTCCTAGTGTCAAGAACATATGCAATAAAACCCTCACAACCTTTACTCAATAATTTCCTCGTCTGAATAGCAGAAATGATGCAACTGGGAACAATTTTCCTTTCCCCCACATATTTAAATTCAGTCTCACCAGACATATTAAAAACAACTTCCTTACAGAAACAATCCATGGATGCATGATATTTGGATAGCCAATTCATTCCCAGAATTATATCAATATCAGAAATATCCAATGGAAGTAGATCTATAACCGTATCTCTAGACCCCACAGTCAAAACACAATCATGAAAAACATATTCGACTACAATCATATCACCCATAGGCATGGAAATACTCAACCCCTCCTCTAAATGAGTACATGGTCTATTCAGATATATGGAAAATGCAAATGACACAAAAGAATGTGTGGAAATAGGATCAATCAAAACATAATCACTTCAATCTGTAACAGAAAGTGTACATGTCACCACATCTGGAGAAAACTGAGCCTCTTTCATCGTAAAGACTCGTCCACCTGGCCTGGAACCACTGGCTAATCCTCTGCACATACTTTTCACTGCACTGCCTGGAGATAATACTCTGCATGCTGCTTGGCTAGGTGGTGTTGTTGTCTCTGCCAACTGCGTACAATTCTTCCTAACATGCCCCACTTTATGACAATGGTAGCATTTCACTCCTTTAAGTTTAGGACACTCGAATTTATAATTCCCTTCCTCTTTACAAAAGAAACATGTAATAACTCTTGCCGGTGCCTCACCTCTCCCTGGCCTCCTAACCAGACTAGAAGATTCTCCACCCCTAGTATCTTTGCAAAATCTCCCTTGGCCTCTACCACTATATCCACCACCTCTCTGAAATTTATGAGGTTCCACCTTAACACTTCCACTCTCACCACCCCTATACTGAGATGCGTCGAATCTACTTTTCTTAAAACTCTCTCTGCTCACAACACCTTGGTTCATTTGCCTTTATGCTATCGTGGCTTTGTTTACCAGAGAAGCATAATCTTCTAACTCATAAGTTGCCACTCTATTTTGAATAGGCCAAATAAATCCATCATGAAACTTACTACATTTATCTCCTTCATCCTGCACATACTTAGTAGCAAATCTTGACAAAGCAGTAAATTTAGCATCATACTCCCTCACAAACATTTTCCCTTGGGTCAAATTTATAAATTCCCTCAGCTTCTCCCTCCTATAAACTTTAGGGAAATACTTAACGTACAAAGCTTTAATAAACTCATCCCAAGTAATAACACCAGTACCTTCCATTCTGGGCACCAAATGGTTGCTGGCTTCCCACCAATATTTGGCCTCTCCTTTCAGCTTAAACACAACTAGATTCACTTTCTGGTCATCTGGAACTTTCATAACTGCAAAGATGGTCTCTATATCTCTGACCCACATCTTAGCTTCTATAGGTTCCACCGACCCTGAATATTCTGGAGGATTCAACTTCAAAAACTTCTTATGCATGCAATCCTTCATTTCCTTCCTTGCCTCTTTCTCAATCCTGGCCACAATCTTTGATTCTAGATATCTAGCCTGTTGTTCTGCCATTTGCACCATATTTCTTTCTTGTTGTTCTACCATCCTCATTATTACTTGTGCTATTATTTTCATCTCTGTAGGCTTTTCTTGCTCTCTAACCCTCCCAGCAACACTTTGCTCTACTTCAGCATTATCTGTACGAGAAGCTACTCCCTCTTCTCTAGGTTGTCCATTCCCAGGTTCCATCTGGAATAATTTGTAATGCAACAAATTTCTAACAACCAATATAACAAGTTTATAATACTAAACTATTGGTTAGTACATAAACAATTCATAAATATCAAATCAACTCAATACTGCCATCTAACCGTCACACACGTCCAGAATTTATAACCACGCTCTGATACCACTATTTGTCACACCCCAAACCCAATATCCATACTAATCATTTGTTATTAGAATAATTGGACCATAATCTCAAGTCCATTGAAAATTTAACTCATTTATCAATGTTTTTCTGCATAATGAACATAATATTGTTTTTGTGCCATAACGAAGTCAACATCAGAGTCATAATTAAGCGGACATACAATACTGTGATTAACTATGATCAAATCAATTCATACTAAATCAATATATACAATGTGTGAGTAAATTAAAATCTTCAGTGTGACAATGATAAAATCTCCATACTTAAACCCCATCTCTTCTAACGGTGCAACTCCCAAAGTTACCGGTCATATATTATCCTTGCTAGCAGCGTACCAACCTGAAATTGTTAAAATATAAACCATAAGAATTAAGCTTAGTGAGGTACTCCTTCCCTAGAATAGAATAACAATTCTATATCGAATATGTGAATATAAAATCTGAACAATCCTTCCCATTGGCAATAACAAATCATGGATCATAAGATCCAAATAATTCTGCCCGTTGGCAAAAACAAATCCTGGATCGTAAGATCCAAATAATTCTGCCCGTTGGCAATAACAAATCCTGGATCATAAGATCCAAACAATTCTGCCCATTGGCAATAACAAATCCTGGATCATAAGATCCAAATAATTTTGCCCATTGGCAATAACAAATCCTGGATATTTGAATATCTAAACAAATCCTGAATACCGAAGTATTCAAACAAATCCTCTCTTAGACCTATATTCATATTTATATATGAAACAAATCATAAGTACACTCACCTTGACAGTTTAACTGAATTATCCCTTGCCTTTATCCGGCACTTGTTCAATCAACTCTTCTTTCCTTCCTATCATTCTTACAATATTAGTGTCATCATAAGAATATTAATAGTCCAAAGAATAACTTCAATCATAACTCAATTCATAAGCATCATATTATTCAATTCAAATCATTCATTAAAATGAAGTCCCATCTAGACTCTGGTTCTGTTATCTAACATATTCAAATTACAGCCCAAACCCTTTTGAACTATTTTTGGTAATCTAATCCTTATTATATCATGTTTCCAAAACAAAATACGGCACATCATTCCGAGTTTCCTAGAGCAAAATAAGCCTATTTCTTCATTACATAGCAAATCTGTCTTATAGGCTCTTTTATCGTTCTTTCAACTTCCAGGAATTTCCATAATTTTTCTAAATCATAAATTTGATGATATTCAACCCAACATCAGTAAACATATTTAACAATACAAGATTAAATTTCTTAATTTTTAGAGTTTATTTTCTATGTCAAGCAAAACATCGAACACATGGTAGGCATACTTTCACCCTTAGGGCACATTTCATACCCGAACTTCAAACTCTCACCAAGGACTCATTTCTTGGTATTTTCCCATGATTTTCGGATATGTCATACATATGCAAGTCAAGGTTAATCTCCAATTGGAATCAATCAATTCCAGTAACTATAGAGAAATATATGGTAGTTTGAATAAACAAGGTTCTTAAACAAAACAATCTCAAGGGTTTACACATTCAAGTTTACTTAAACTTTCATCTATCCATAAGTACATATCAAGACATGGAATTTAAGTAAACAAATGATTATTTCAATCATTTAAATAAGTAATACAAAAAAATAAACAAGATTTATGGATGGAAATACCTTAGGGGCTTTTACGTAATTTTTCTATGAATTTTTCTTCAGTTTCTCCTAACACTTTCTTCCTAACTTCCTACTTCTCTTTCCTTAAGCTTAAAATCTCTCATGGCTACATTTTGGATAAATAAAGAGGTAATTCTAAGGGTTTAAGGTCGGCCAAAGCCACCACCCTTCCCAACCAATGAGAATAAAACATTTGTTGCCATAAGAAGACAAAATACTACTTAACGGATGGACTATTTTGCCATTGTTTCGTAATTTTGGTATAACTTCTCACTCGGACCTCCGTTTCACACTCCGTTTCTTTTGTTACGACCATAACTCACTTGTATACAACTATGCAGTTTTCACCTCAAGTCAATTGTTATGTCATAAAGGTCAAAACTAGCCTTAAACATGAACATTCCTACCGAAACCTTCAAAATTTTGTATTTGTAACTAATTCGACATTTTATGCTTTTTGAAGGTAGGATTAGACTAAACATAATAAACTAACATCACATGTATTAATAACACACTAATCATATCACATAAGCTAGGCATGATTTAATCATAATTAATCTTAATTATATTCGGGTTGTCATATTATCCTTTAGCCAAAATCAGCCATGAAAGGGTTTCACCTTGAGGAAAGAGAATTAGGGAGTTTAGGAAGGAAAAGTGAGGAGAAAAAGGTGTAGAAAAATCCGTAAAAATTACGTAAAAAGCCCTGAAGGTAATCTTAATTACATTTCTAGTTATTTATCTTATAATAATGATTTATATGATCTAAATCATCATAGGTTTACGAATGTTTCAGCCGTTTATATATATTTATGGTTAGATGCAAGTTTATGTTAAGTTGAGTGTAGAAGCCCTTAAAATTGCTTTGTATTAAAACCCCATGTATTCAAACTTGCATATCTCTTTGTGTGCTTACTGGAATTGAGAAATTCTAATTGGATATGAAAGTAGACTCTATTATTCATATCATATCCGAAAATTAGAATTTATCTCCTTGTGGTTAGGCCGTAATGATGATTTAAAGTTGGTGCATAGTTGCTGTTTGTATACTTGATTTCGGTATGCCCTATGTTTAGTTAAGATTTTATGATAGCAAATGATGTCAAAAAATTATGAAACTTTAATTCGGTACTATTAAGTATATGTACTGGAAGTTGTTTGAAAATCATGGAAAGTTATGTTGTAGAAAAATTATTAAAATTCTTGCAAGTTGAAGGAACAATAGAGGAGCTTGTAGGGCAGATTTCTTGTGTTGTAAAGAAATGATCATAACTTGCTCTAGGAAGCTTGAAAAATTACACCGTCACTTGTATTGGAAAGTATATTCATATATGTTTTTATATTGATAAGGTTAGACCACTTTATTTATACAATTTCGGAATATTGGATAGTTAAGTATGTAGGACAATAATTTGAGGCCATACTGGATACCCCTTGAATGAATGTTTGTATTTCGTCCTTACAAAGGGTACTTTGAGTACATGTTTCATGTGTATATACATTAAGAAGTATAATTTAATGTTTACTTTTTTTTGGTAATAAATTCCTTATGAGGTATTTCATACTGTTCAATGTCCGTAACTTTATCAACATGTACATCATTGTTTTGCCTTTACCTATGTTTTATGGAATGTGACTTAATTGGAATTATATAGTTGATGTATAGTCATGGAAAGTTACATAATTATGTTAGGATAATATTTATGATTGTGGTTCAGTACTGATTTAGTTGGATTGACAAGTGTAAGGCCTAATCAACCCAGTTCAGCTCCACCAGAAGGAAACGTGAATACAAAGTTGTCAACTAAGGTGAGTGTACTCACTGGAAAGAGATATTTATATCGTGTTGTTGGTATGATCATAATATAATGAATATGAAATTGTCCATTTTGGTTTATCAAAATGGGAGGTTACACCCCGACCCGGAATGGGGGAGATTTGTCTATTAATGATAAGGGGTTACTCCTCGACCCGGAAAGGGGGAGAATTGTCTATTCAGACAGGATATGTGAATCATAATTCGGAAAAGTTGGTCATTCATTATGAATGAGCCGAATAAGTTAATACATAAGTATATGGACATGATTTATTGCATTTAAATTCACGCAGTAGTTTAGTAGTGATGAATTCACTGGTCTATTTTTGCTCATGGTTCCTATGTTCAAATTTTTCAGGTAATTGGATGTCACTGCCAAATCTAGGAAGTCGGGTTGGGTTATCCAGGAATGGGAGAAAACAAATATTTTGTTTAAATGTAAACGATGTAATTAAGTTAAATTATCCTTCAAGCAAGTTTGTATAAGTATGACTACTTTAATGTTGTAAAAAGGTTTTCAGTTATATGGATTTACAATGATGACTCTAAAACTAAAACTCTTGTTTATGGTTTGGTTAAATTAATCATGGTTTGACTCACTTTGACTTTCAAACTTAATTATAAGTAACTAGGTTGGGGTGTGTCATAATGGGTCCTAGAATGTGGTGTCTACATAGACCATCGACGAGTGAGTTTGGAACAAGTTATGGCTATCGAATAGACACGACATGATGGAAGGAGGTCCGTTTTGTGGTCCCAAGGTCTGTGGATGACTGCTTCAGAGGGTCAAGGTAAATTATGACCTAAAATAAGGTGATGATCGAGGGCCGAGGTCAATTCTGACATAAAAGAGGTGACGACCGAGGATCGAGTTCAATTATGACCTAACTAAGGTGATGATCCAATATCGAGGTGAATTATGACCTAAACGAGGTGACGACCAAGGATTGAGGTCAATTTTGACCTAACTAATATGATGATCCAAGATCGACGTCAATTTTGACCTAAAAGAGGTGACTATCGAGGGCTGAGGTCAATTCAGACCTAACTAAGGTGACGATCCAAGGCTGAGGTCCATTGTGACCTAAAAGAGGTGACGACAGTGGACCGAGGTCAATTTTGACCTAACTCAGGTGATAATCCAAGACTGAGCTCAATTCTGACCTAAGAGAGGTGACGTTCGAGGGCGGAGGTCAATTCTAACCTAACTCAGGTGATGATCAAAGACCAAGGTTAATTATGACCTAAAAGAGGTGATGGTCGGGGATGGAGGTCAATTCTTACCTAACTCGGGTGATTATCGAAGACCGAGATCTATTCTAACCTAAAATAGGTGACAACTGAGGACCAAGGTTAATTTTGACCTAACTCAGGTAACAATCCAAGACTGAGGTCAATTATGACCTAGAAGATGTGACGATCGAGGATTCAGGACAATTTTGACCTAACTAAGGTGACGATCCAAGACTGAGGTCAATTTTGACCTAAAAGATGTGATGACCAAGGACCGAGGTCAATTCTAACCTAATTAAGGTGATAATCCAAGATCGCGTTTAATTCTGAACTATGAGAGGTGTACATTTCCTTTGGGATATTTTGGGATTCACTAGGGATGACGATTGGATTTTCGGTTCCGCAAAGGAATGGTGAATGATTTGAGGATTTGTAGCTGGAGAAAATTTAGAGTGTCTTTGTTTTTGGGGAGAATGATTCTCTATAATTCCGCTGGGGGTGTAAAAATGTTTTACTTGGTGAACAAGGTGCTAGAATGGATTTGGAAATTTTAGGAATTTTTCGATAATTGTTCGGGATTTTTAGGTATTTTTTGGAATTTCTGTAAAATTTTTTAAGGGATTTGTCGACCGGCATGGGTGTGGGTGTGCCAATCAGCATTGGCATGGAATTTTTGGGTGCATCGAGCAGGTGAAAGGCTCAGTGTCGATCGGTGAGTGGAAGGGACTACTCATAGGTAAAACCCCTAGCCTCCTATAGGAAGGGGGCAGGTTCTCCTTATTTTGTACAGCTTCCTGACTTCTTTTCTTCTACTATAATCCTCTACAAACTGTCCGAAATGGATGACTTCTCAAGAAGTGCCACCCATATGGCATATCTCAATGCCGATAATCGGGTTGGGTTGGAGTGTAGGGCTAGGGTGCCCCTCGCATTGGGTAGCGAGAATTCTTTTGACTCGTTTGAGCCTGTGGCGAATGATCAGACTCTTATGCGCGAGCCTTCGCGTCATCTCTTTTGAAGGATGGTGAACCCTGGTCGCTATGTAAGTATTGCATCACTCTTGATATTCCTTTTTTTCTTTTCTTAACAATATTTCTTTATTTCCATAATCTGACAAGGTTGTTCTTCATTTCTTGACAGTCTAACGTCTCCATGTCGACTATTCGTGCCCGCGGTACGACAGGGCTTAAGGATGTTTGGGAGGAGCACCTTCTTGTTGTGGTGCATTGGATGGTTTCCTCGGGAGGATAGCATCGGCATTGGATGAGAAGCCCCATGTAACACCCCGTAATTTTATGCATTAAATAGTTAATTAATTCGGGAAAAAATTAAATACTAGTGTGTTGTAATTTAATGGAATTAATTATTGAATTTTTATAAAAATATTAATCGGGAGAATAATTGGTTAATATTTATGGGAAATTAATTTACTAGGTAAATATTAATATTTAATTATGTCTTTAGAGTATTTATGACGTGGGGTTTACTTATCTCAACCGGAAGTCGGTTCGAGACTAAGTTAGGTGGGCGATAAGAAATTTTATAAACTTATCCTAATGCCAATTCTGAGTGCACGATTGAGTCCGAAAGAACCAAGATAGTCGAAATAGAGTCCCCGAGGGTAGTAAATGGGCCTCGACATGTTTTAGGCATAGTCGGGCCCACACGGGAGTATTTGGGTCACCTGGGCTTGGCCCATTAGGCTAAAAACGTGATTAAGCCTAATTACTTAATTAAATGAAAAAGGGGAACAACAGATTACACTATGGAAAACCTAAAGTTGGAGAGAGTACCCTAGGGAGCAGTTGAAGGCATTGGGAACCATTTTGGGAGATAATGGAGACAAGCAAAGGGGATTTCATCATCAACCTTAAGAATCACAACTCCGGATCAGACCCTATGAAACAATAAGCAAGTGGTTAACTTCTTGTAGTATTTATTCGTATTACAATTCATATTTGTGTGAAGTGGGAACCAAAAATTATTTTGGGGTAAAGAGGGTACAAATATGGGGTTTTTGTACATAAATCTTCTGATTAGAAATTGTTGTAGAGATTCATTATATAATCTGAAATTGATATGTCCTGGTCAGATATGAAAACACAGATGAATTATGAACAAATTGGGGATGATAATTTGGTGTTGAGACGTAATTAACGAATAACCCGGGTTTTCCCCAATTCAAAAAATTGGAGAGAATTGAAATTAAACGGGGTTTGGGGACTTTATGGGGGTTACTGATGATGTTCTTGGTGTTTTATATTGATGATAGGACCTGAGTTAGACTGTAGAAGAAATTGGACATTTAAGGTTTGTCGTCCATGGCAGAAACAGGCCTTGGGAGGATACGAAGACATGTTCGAACGATCGATCGATGGATGGGATAGATCGATCGATGGTCAAGGATTTTTGACAGGTCGGCCAGTTTTGTTATATAAGAGAAATTTACTTAAAATTTTTTTACCACACTTTATTTAGTGAGAAATAAATATAGGACTTAAATTCTTAACAATTATGAGGGAAAGTAATTGGAATTTGGAGGGAATTTGTGGGTGACACATTGTGGTTAATTTTGGAGAAATATATTCAAAAATATTAAATTTCGGATCAAGTGGACGAGTCTGGGTATAGTGGTTGAGTGATTCCAAAGTAATTAAATAAATTAATGTGCAAATTAATTAATAATCTGTAATACCCCGTACTATTGGCTATATTTATTTTTGGGATTAATTAATTAAATGCGTATTAATTGGAAATTAATCCGGGTTATAAATACTAACGAGATGTGAGTTGGTATTTAATTATGTACATATATGAGTATATATGAAATTGGAATTATGAAAGTTGTCGTGAGATTTATATACGGCATTTTAGAAATTTTGTTGAGACGCGTGGGACCGCCGCGTCACGGTGTAATATTTTGACTATAAAAGTGAATTTAAAATCTATAATCCGTATGGTCATTTTGAGTGCGCCAACGCGTCCGGAAGGGTCGAGATAGTCAGAAAACACTAGCAAGGGGTGTAGTTTGGGTTCCAGGGTATTTTTAGGCTATACCGGCAACTTAAAGGGTATTTTGGTAATTTTACAATTTGAGGAATTAAAAGTGACGAAAATTGGGAGTTTTAATCTGATGTGGATTTAACCCACTAAACCCACTAACCAACCCATATTAACCCATTAAGCTACGGAGGCTATCATTAGGTTAACAAATTTTCCCAAAGAAAACCCTAGCCACCTTAAGCCACCATTAGAGGAGAAGCTTGGAGAGAGGAAATTCTGCAGAAATCTTCACCAAACCAACACCAAAATCAGAAATCCAATCAAGGCAAGTGTTTTAATCATAATTAAATTCGTAGAATGTTTCTTCCATGTTAGAAAATTGATTAATTATAACTGTTCTTGAGAGATAATGAAAACCCATGTAGATTGGAGCTTAGAACTTGAAAATATTGAGGAGAATTGCATGTAGAATGATAGGTAGATAATTATTCTCATGATATTTGTGATAGGAAGGAATTAAAACGGATTTATAGTGAGTTAATTCATGATTCAAAAGTTAGGGTTCATGTTCTTGAAATAATTGGGGAAAAAGTGTAGAGAAGAATATTTTGATTGATGTTAAAGAGATTTAATCCTTGAAAACATGTTAGGAGTTGACTTGAATATGTTTAGGATGAATTAGAGACCCTAAAACGTTGTTGGGATGAACTTTGGAAGAGATTAGGAGTGATAAAATGGATAAAAAACGAGATGGGGAAAATTCTGGGCCGAAACTGGTCCCTCGTTAGAAGACCTTCCCAGGTCGTTCGAACGAGCTTCTAACGAGTTGACCAGTCGCTTCTAACGAAAAGGAATTTCGTTCGATACTTCGTTCGAACGATATCTCGTCAGAAGGTATAGTTCGTTCGAACGAACTGGAATCTCGTTCAAACAGTCTCGTTCAAACGAGACTTCAAACGAGCTGACAGTCCAATCTCGTTCGAACAGCCTCGTTCGAACGAGACTTCTAACGAGCTGGCAGTCTGGGCCTTTTTGGACTGTTGTGATTTTTGGAGTCCCGTAAACTTGTTCGAGGATATAGATATCATTCCGTTGATGTTGTAATGATAGAATTGGGGCATTTGGGTATTTATGATAAGGAAATTATATACGAGAGTTAAATTAAATGGACGGTTTGGGTTGAGACGTGAGTGTCTACTACGACGTGAGAAAATTATGGCGCGTATGATTATAAACCGGAATAGTATAAATTGTGATAATTATAGTTAGTACGAGAATGCGATATGTACTACGATTAAACTACGGTATTGCTAAGACGTGTGTTTACTTAGTATTGGTATATAAATTTTGTGTATGACATACCTACCATACTTGCTATCAAGGGAGGTTGCGTTCGCTTAGGGCCCTCTAATCCTTGTGTTGTCCGGGTTTAGACTGGTTACCTTGATCAACATAGGTCATAGAAAGACTTATTGGGATATTGATAAGTCCGCTGATCGTGGGAACGTAGGTATGTGCGTGACCCATGTGATGTGACTGTGTTCGCCTCCATTATTTGTGATGTTGTTATCTTTGAACTATTCCTGAGAGATTCGGAATATGTGATCCTTATGTACGTGATGTACCGGGATGGATAGCAGAGTATGTGTGCACCACAGCTTAGTTCTCGGGGTGCTTGTATAGTATATTTATGATGTGATTAATATACAATTAATTAATGAGAACCTTCATGTTAATGTTGTGAAAATAATTACGGTATTGTTCGAGAAACATAACGGGTTAGCTGATAGTGAAATATATTGCATATTGAACATCTGAGTTTACGTTAAATCCCTACTTAATTACGAGCGTTGTAATGTTAATAGAACCAAGTAATAAGGGTAGGACCTATGACAGTCTAGCTAGATATGATGGCGCTTAGCTAGTGGTTTGTGTCGTTATAGATGGGTACTTACGTTAGGAGTGCACAGTTAGACGAGAGGTGAGAATATCATGTGAGTGCACGTCCTAACATGTACTTTGCATTTAATGTTTTAAATGTTTTTAAAGCACTTGCAGGTTTTTAAAAATATAACTCCACATTCGGGCTCTGAACCGTTTGCTTTTCAAATCTTTTTCTTGTAAAACCATTTTAGGTGCCCAGCTACAAGGACACCAAGCATAGGATACTCATTCAGGAGACGAGTTGTAGCTGTTTGTGGAAGCTACAGGGATTTGCTTGTAGACGCTTCTATCTTTTCGATTCCAGAGTCACTATCTATCAGTTGTAGGACATGTTTCCCATTTTTATTTAGAGACATCTTTTACATTTCAGTTTTGTTTCAGACTTTGGCATGTATTATTTCAGTATTCAGTTTAGTTGTTTCAGTTGTGGGTTTGTAGTGAGGAATTTTCCTCCAGACTTTATTTACATTATGTGATGGTTATTCGTTTTACTTCAGTATGGTGAATGGTGTTATTTATTTCTTCATTACACTTGTTGCATGTTAATCAGACTTTAATTAAAATTTGGCAACTTACTTTTTAATTACTAGGTGGTTAGTAAAATTAAAATGTTTTCGACAGTGATGCTATTAGCTGAGCCAACTTGGCATTTTGAATTAATTTAATAAAGTTGTAGCTACCCGGTATTTAATTAGTTGGGGTGTCACATAATCTGAGTTGGACCATAAACTCAAGTTATGACGTATAGGCTAGTGTTACAGGTTTATTAAACGATAAAGCCATTATATATATATATATATATATATATATATATATATATATATATATATATATATATATATAATAAGTAGTAGAATAGTTGACACTACTCCATAAGCTTATAACTTAATCAGGGGCTAGGATTGTGCCGCCAATGCAAGCATCCAATTATTGAGATTAAAATACCCCTCTTACCATTTTTAGCCTTTAAATATTTGGATTCCCCCTATTTTTTTTCTCACCAATCAATTCCCACTCTATCACTTTCATTCAAACATAAGGTTATTTTCGTAAACAACCACTACAATATTTTCCTTTCACATCATGATTATCAACAAAACTCTCTCTCTTCCGACATCATGATTATCGTACTCTCGCTTTCCCTCTAGAATTTCTCTTTCACTCAAACCCTTACTGCCCTCTTTTCGAAATCCAAGTCTTCTAACATGTTTTTTATTTACAGATCTAACTTTGGGCACTCCAGATCTAACATTGAAGAGACAATTCACCACTCTCTTCCTCTTGCTTATCTCTTTATCCCAGGTAAGTATTTCCCTTATCTTATTATTATCTTGGTTTCTCATTTTTTTTTACTAGGGTTTGTATTTTAGTTGTTTATGGATATCTCAGATCGATTAAAGTAGAAGTCACTGTTTCATAATTTTGGGTTCTATGTTGAATTTTTTTTATTTAACTTGGAGCATTTTTAATTTTAAAATCAAACTCCGTTTTCGGTGAATTTCTGGGTTTAACTGATATTTAAGTTATGTGAATATGATTCCATTCATGAATAATTATTGTTTTGATAATTATTCTTTTTATTCTCTTGATGATTTGTTTTGTTGTGATTTTTTTATTTATATTTCCAGGTGATTCCATGTTAGATAGAATTATTGGGATGAGTTACTATAATCTCAGGTATTTTAATACTATATCTAAAGCTTCAGATGTCCATTGGGTTTTTCAATTTATTTGAATTTGGCTACCGCTGAATAAAATACTTTGTTTATTTATTGCATCCCATTGTAACTTTGTTTAGTATAATCATTTTGTTAAGATATTTAAGTTCCTATTACGTTGATTTTATTTTGTACCATATATGTGTTTCTATTACGTCATATGAATGGGGGTTAATACTGGGAATTCATGGGAATGTGGCATACCTAAGGAATGAGAATATGTGTGAGCTATGTAGATGGGATATCAGGATAAAATTATAGTTCCATTAACAAATTTGTTCCTATTTTTAGTAGCAATTCCATTATTATTGGATTGGTGTTCCGATTTTTAGTAGGCTTATGGATACATATACATGTGAATCTTACACCATAGCTTGGCTTTATGATGGTTTTGAGTTTGGATTTGCAAATATGTGTTGTTTGGGTAACTTACACAGGCTTTCTTTTAAATCTACTGTGATAAATACAATACAAGGTCATAGAATTTTTTTTTTTTTAGAGGCCAAGCCATGTTTTTTGTTATAGTAACGAGCTGCTTGTAAGTGTCAAGCATGTGAATTTTTCGACTCCATTAGTTTGTATAAAACCAGACAAACTTCTCTTTTCTTAATTAACTATTAGAATTTAATTAAAACATTCGTTTTTCTTTCTCTGCTTGTTATTTTCTTTTTCATTTTGTAGGTAAAATGTTTGTTAAAGAAAACAAGCATTTACTTTCCATTTAAAAACAAGCATAAAATGCTGGTGTAAATCAATATTTTTGGATTTCTGACTATAAATCAATATTTACATTTATGCCTGCAGATTAGATAAAAAAACTTACAATTTACTTTCTAACTTATTTATTACTTTCCTTGACGTTGATTAGTACTTCAAATAATTGTCCTCATTTGTTGACATGGATTAGTACTTCAATAGTGAAATTATTATTGAATGAATAAGTTTCATGAAATCATTTCCATATATTGTAATTATGTTTTGTAGCCAATTGATTAGTCATTTAGATATTTGATTGATTTTCTTAATATTTATTTGTGGTGGTCACATATTTGGTCACACCCGATGGCTCAACGACACCCCTTAACTGACATATTAAACCACCAAATTTGTAGGTACGTATATGTTTGATACTTACTGTCATCTATTATTTGTTTTTTCACTTAAAACCATGGTTTAATTGTTGACATTCAGTATTTCTAGCAGACTGAGGTGTTTTCTTTGGCCGAACAAGTCTTGCAGTAGCTTATAATAAATGTATAAATGAATTGGTCCAATGTATTCACTATAATTCTTAATTACGTTCAGTACGATGTGATTAAATATATAGGAAAATAATTGATAGGATAAAGGAGTTGTGCAAGTAAAATGAGAGTTGTTTGCGCCAAGCAAGTCGAATTTGTTGAATGAATCTTCTTTACGCATGCCTCAAATTGATAAAAATGAGAGCAAGATGTGTTTGGTAGGTACACGCATTTGGTACTAAATTCACTATAATTTGTTTGAACTACTTTTGTTTTCTACTACTTGGTCTAACTGTCTTAATTTTTTGAATCATTACCAGGAATAGGGAAAATTGGTAGGGAAAGGATCGGATTAAGTTGTTGCTTGATGTTGTCTACTAGGAATAGGGAAAATTGGCCCATACTCATCTTTACCTGGAATACTACTTAGTTTAACTGTCTAAATATTTAGGGCAAGGATCAGATTAAGTTATTGCTTGATGTTGTCTAAAAGTTGAGTGACATGGAGTATGTTTTGTTCCATGCCACTATCAACACCATAGTAGCCAGAGTATATGGTATATAATTTATCTGCTAATATATTTATTTTGTTATGTGATTAGTGTAGTCAGGGAAATTTATTTACATTAGTTTATTTAAATTAATTTCAAGAGTTTTTCACTAAGCATACAGATGGAACCCCAATTACCTCGAAACCAGAGAAACATTGTGTGATTCTCTGCTTACAAGTTGTCACTGAAAGAAGAGAATTCGAGGTATGTATGTTATTTGGGAATTTGAGTTCTTTTGTATAAGATTAAAATTGAATTAATTGATGACTAATATGTGCGTTATTGTTATTATACGACAGGGATTTGACATACAACAAGTACCTCTCTCAGTTTCACTCACTGGAACACAAAAAAAACGAAGACCCAAGGACGCCTACCCAAAAAATACAAACAAAAAGTTAACTAAGAACGGTTGTTTCGATACTACAAAAATTCCATCGCAGATCACTGATAGAAATAGCTCCATAGGTAATAAAACTTCTTACACATATCCCATCTCCATGGATTCCTCAAAGAATGGAGAATTACGTAGAAAAAAGAATATATCTAAAAATGTTGCGAAGACAATTGCCAAGTGAAAAGAGCACAATGACAAAATGGAGTTACTAGACAAAGAAGGGAAACTGACAAATAAAATTCATTCCCTTGGATCGAATAAAGGGTGCATGAAGGGTAAAGGTGGTACTGAGAACTCATATTGTAATTACAGAGGTGTAAGGCAGAGGACTTTGGGTAAATGGGTTGCGGAAATTTGAGAGCGAGACAAGTGCAGTAGGCTCTGGCTATGTACATTCGGTACTGCCCTTGAAGCTGTGTTGTCTTACGATGAAGTTGCAAGGGCAATGTATGGACCTTACGCTCGCGTGAACATACAAGATTCTAGCTCTTCGAAAGAATCGTTATCCATGCTGCGAATGAGAATCAGGTTATACATAATAAATTTTCATATAAATTTTTATATTTTTGTTTAAGTATAAATGTTGATTAGTGTGTAATGATTTGATCAAAGAGACATGTTTGGATTCTGATAGAGCTATTTATTAATTCCTTTTTTATATTCAACAATAAATAACAACATATTTTTTCATATGTATAAACACGCTTACATTATTAGTGATGGTCAATATGTATAAACATGCTTTCATTATTAATTACTTTGTATATATTGTTTCATTATATATAAACACGCTTGCATTCACAGTCGACAATACCACAAAATAAACACGGTTGCATTATTAGTGATGGTCTATCATGAGTTAAATTATTTTTTTTGGTTTGTTTCTATGTTCTCAGATGCACCCGGCTTCTTGGATATACATATTGGGCTAATATAATGTCAGAATAATGCCAAAAACATGTAAGTACTCGAATAATTTTCAAATGTTACAAATTTCCCTAAATGGTGAAATGTGCAAGATTGTACCTTAATCCTGTCTTTTATTTCTCATGTTTATTTTTTAAAGTTCTGTTTCTTTTTAAATAATCAAAGAACTTTTAACATAGTTGTATTTGAAATGTTTTTTACATGTTTCAATTTTAACATATTAGGAGCTAGATTGGGTCTCAAGTGCATAGTGCAGAAGGTATATGTCCACAAATGCTTTCATTTTGTATGCATTAGCTGTTTTAACTTATTAAGAGTTTGTAACATGTTTGTTTTGTAGTTGATTTCAATGTTAATGTTCAGCTATTTTTAAGGGGTTCCATTTGACATATAATTTGAGTTATGATTTTCACATTATCATGGCACATTCCAGTAAATATGATTGATTTTCATTTTTTGGACCATCTATGCTCTTTTGGTTCGATCACCCATTAGTACATATTTTACACTATCAGAACAACATACACTCAACTACCCGCAGCTACACAAAACCACATATCACAACTTACAACACCCAACTTTCCAAAAAACATCACCCCCACACCCATTTATTCTATCACCTACCTAAAATACCCATGCACCCTCTACCTTTACCCTGCTACTACACCTTCCAACCCAACCTACTACCCATGCCACCATAGCCCCTAACCAATCCTCACCACAAACCCATGCATCCCCACCTGCGACCTAAATCTTCTACAACCCACTTCCAAGATCCTCCTATCCCTAGCTCCCCATTACAACTCTACCTTCTTACTCCCATCAACACCTACTACTTACCCCCAACCCAAAACTAAACCTCCCCACCCCGTTGCTATACACATACCACTGCCATACATGTTATTTTTTTAATGTTTGTTAGTTGAACATTAGAAATTTTGAATTCTCCTTCCAATGTAAGGATGATTGTAGGGACAAAAAAAATGGGATTAATATTGTACCAGTTGACATAAACGAGTAGGCTAACAATTAATGGATTTAGACATAACTACACCTGTAATAAGAACCCATAAGGAAAAATACCATAAGCAATAAAGTGAGTGTCCATGACTGAAACGAGGCAGGATCATTAATTATGAAAATGAAAGGAAAGATCACAGGAGATGTAAAAATCATTGATCATTTTTTAAAGTTGATAATAGAAAAGGCTAACGACATGAATTCGAGTACACAAATAATACATGATCTTTAGAATAGTGGTGAACGAAATGAAACATATTGGAAGCATCAAATCTTCAAAGATATGGATATGCATAATTTATTGGTAGTGGGGTTTCTAGATAATTTTGCAATTGTGTCAAATGACTGTTAAACTGTGATCAATCATGATTTATCCATTAAATTAAAGCTTGGTGTTGTTTCACCTATTAGCGCTTTTGACACCCAAATAAGCTTACTCTTGATATTAAGGATTCCAGATTTCGTTGGTGTGATTTTTAATGTTCATTTATTTTTATGGAATCTTTTGTTTCACACTTTTTTGAATTGCTCCAGTTTAATGTTCAAGTTAAGATCTACTAATGGAACATGGTTGAGTTTAATTATGTTAGGTTATATTATTGTTGTGAAGTGTAGTTAAGAAGTGATATTCTATTCTCCATAATTAGTATTTATAATGTTCTATATCATGTGTAATAGTGTAATTTTGATAACATTTTTCTTTACTCAATGACCTTTTCTATGCAGATATAATGCAACATAGGACATCGCACAATAGTTCTTCATAAGGATGGTTATTTTTAATTCATCCTTTTTAATGCATGCCTTGCATGAAATTAGAAAATACAATGATTTGTTTAATGGTTTGTGTCTTTATTTGATTACGAAAGTTGATCCTGACATTACAATAATCTTACTATAAGACATTTCTTCGTTTACCCTTTCTTCAATTAATATAATCTAAGTTAATATTTTATCATGAGATATTGTAGGATCGAAGCTGGAATGGAATGCTACTATGGAAGATTACTAATGATGGCCATATAAGGATTTAGACAAATCTTCATAAGACTTCATGGACACATGATCCGCTTGATTAAAGTCCCATACAACTATGTGTAAACGCAATTCTTTACCTATATGTTATGATTTACATTTGTACCAACCATTTCTTTTTTTAAATTTAATGGTTCAGGGATTGGGTTACCCAAAAAACACCCAAGGAGGGAGGGGTGGGGGGTTAATTGTCTTTGGTTCACATATTGTGTTTGTGATTTTGATTTCTTCTTCTATTTTTTTTAAATTTTCTTCATTGTTGACAATTTTATCAGTTATATGTGTACTTATAACATGTTAATGCCAATGTTTTACTGATGGTTGCAGTTTCAACCTATTGCACATGTGATGGTGGGGTTGCAGTTTAAACCTATTGCCAATGTGTTTCAAATATGTCGATTTTTTAAAATTGTTTATCATTTTTCTTTTATATAAAAAAATATTTTCGGATTTAAATCAAATTTGAATATTGTTTTTGATGTGTTTTTAATATCTTAAATATTGTGTATAGTCCTATTTTATAATTTGGAAAGTTTTCTCCGTACCTTCAGGCACGGATATTTCGCTAGTATATATATATATGGTGTGTGCATTAATATCAATGGCTAGATATTATTAAAATTTATACTCTAGTGCTATCAGGGGAGGTTGCGCATAGTGGGTGAATACCCTAGCTTGAGGAGTAGGGCGAGTATATCCCCAGGTCATCGCGTCCATTATATGGGTGAGGGTCATCTCACTTTCAGGGAAGGAATATGATCGCCTCCAATATTTATGTTATTAACCAAGTTAGTGAAAGATCCTGACTTAAGGTAACTAGGTCGCGTGAATGAACTTAGTGGGATGGCACTTTAGAGAATATACATTCGGTGAGTTATTACTCGGGAGGATAGTTATAATTAATTATTATTTCAACATATGTGTGAATGTTGTAATATGGTTATCCGTATATAATGAGATAAATAATTATACACGGGTAATTTAATACAGTATGCGAATTGTATTATGTGTATAACGGGTGTCAAAGTTATATGAATTTAAAAAGAGGAATGATTAATTAAGTTAATGTTGATAATAACTTAGAAATCATAATTATTGAATACTCGGTTAGAGTAGGCACTACAAGAAAAAGTGTTTTCCAAGACATATGTTTTACGATACTTTCTAAAAATGTGTCGTGAAAAGTAGATAAAGACAACACTTTATAAAAATGTGTAATGGAAAACAGAAAAACATGACATAATTTCGAAATGTGTTGTAAATAATTCAAATTTAATTAAGATCACGACATATAAAATAAATATGTCCTACATTTTTATAGACGACACGTTATGAGGTGTTGTAAAACAATTTCCACAATGTTTTGAAAGATGTGTCGTAATTGTTTGGGAAAAAAAATTTAGGCGCCACATTTGGCGCTAGATTTCAGTTCATTTATAAAAATAAAAAAAGTATTTTTTTGGATAGTATCGAAACAACCTCTCCCCACGATCCCATGAAAGACTCCCATATCAACTACTGAAGCAGAGCCCTGTAGAACTACAATGATGGTTTAGAACTATAATCTCCAACGGTATAAAAACATTTGAATTAAGAAATCTCAATTGAAGTCGAGCCACAGAGCTTCACCTCCATTAATGTAAGGTACTTTTTCTCTTTCCCAGATCCAACCAGGTAGAGAAAATGCAGATTGAAAATTTTAGAGCACGTTCTCATTTTGTAAGTTCTCTCATACATATATGTTGTCTTCTACACACTACATAAGTAGAGGGCCTTTTTAGTCTTTTAACTTTTACATGGGAGTTTAGGACCACCATTAGCCACATATATGAAACTTGACTGGGACCAAAAAAAAGAGTCTCCAGCCAAAGACAGAGACAACTCATGGTAATCTACATAAAAATATGAATATTTATTTGAAGGGTCATCTTGGATTTTGTTTTTTGGTTATATCTATGGGAATACTCCTTTTCTTTTTTTCTTTTCACTACAAGTAAATCAGAATGAATACAGTACTCAGCTATTTCGCAAGATAAATTAAATTGTTAGTGAATGTGATGAACTTTAAATATAACTGTTGGAATATATATATTTATATATCATTTTATAATTTTAAACTAATAGCCGCTCTGGTAATGCTTCCGCATTTATAATTTTTTGACAATTGACGCATTTGCATCCACACTTGTACCCGCTTCACTCTGCATATTTGTGACCTAGGTCAGGCCTACTGTAAAGTTTAAAGAGTTGTTGAGTGTAGATAGCTCAAACGTAGCTTTAGGTATAGTACTTTATATAATGGAATTAGACAACACACTGAAATTATGTACCCATTTTTTAAAGAAACCTCCACTGCACCCAACTTTCTAAACATCCCATTTAATATATATTCATCACTTTGGACCTTCAGATATAGATTGCAACTTTTAATCTTAGACGTCAACGGAAAGGGGAAATAAACCAAATCTTCTCTATTATACTCCATTGGGGAAAGACATTTAATATACTATATTGAAGAGAGTGACTAGTTTGAGAACAACTGTTAATAGACTACAACTAGCATACTAACAGCCTATTAGGGGTGGAAATTTTTGACATGACACGATAACATGACACGAAATCGACACAAAGTTAGAAGGTTAGGGTTAAAGATTTCTTGACACGAACCCAAATATGACACGACCCTCCACCATGAATAATAAATGGGTTTGATTAGTGTCAAACACGTATAACTCGATAATGACACGAATAAACCTGTTTAACTTGTATTTTATGGAGAATATATCAGGTAATTTATATATCTTGATAGGCATTGTATAAAATTCATGGATAATTTGATGATAAATTATTTATGTGTTAAACGAAGTTGAAATTAATTAAATTTTAAGTTATTGTAGGCCTATGAGTGGTATGATTGGTTAAGAGAGAAGAAGAAATTTGTTTTATGTTTTACATAATGGATTATTCGGGTCAACCTGATTCCGACACGAGAATAAATAGGTTGGGTGAGTGTTTGCTCATTTGACACAATTAGTTAAATGTGTCGGGTTAGAGTTGACTAATACTTAACACGAATTCGATATAACAACGATAATAAATAGGTTGAGTTAGTGTTTTCTTTGGACTAAATTGTTATTGGTTTAATTATTGTTGTTGATTATTTGGGATCAAATAAACAAATGTAATCACACAAAATGTTTTTAATTTATGCACGCAAAGATATTCGGTAAAATTCCGTAATGAAAATTATTGTGCCCATCCCACCTCTTAAGGCTTACCAATATGGTAACTCTCTATCCACTTCAACATCCTTTCAATTTAGAACTCAAAACTGATTGAACACATTAATAACTATAATATATTAAATATAGTACTTTGAAATTATAATGTTATGGTTACTTCTCGAACTTACGATATTTTTGCCAAATAAAGAGAAGGTGTAATGTCCTTTTTTAGTTTTTGGCTATTTTTTGTACGTTGAAGTGCTTTTTGGTTATTTATTTAGATGGTATCAAGATATCGGATCTTTCGGATGGTTTGAAATGCATATGAAATAAAAGTGTATCTTGATGATTATTATTGTGTATATAGTTATTATCGGTTTTCTATTGTGCATATAAAATTGAAACATAACGAAGTGGAACAAGGTTGCATGCTAACATATATGGCATACTTAATTGGAAAAAGGTTCATAATCTATTTAGAATTGAAATAGAACATGATTGTGTATAATTTTTTTATTTTGTCAAAAATATTAGATACTATTAAGTTATTTATGCATCAAAGCTGACTTGATTGAAATCAAGTTCATAATTTATTTATTTATTACTTTTATTTTGGCCTATGACTTTGTTACTTTTTTGCTACAGACATGTAATCATGCACCTAATGATATTTTGATGCCATACTTTTAGATGTGAATGTTTATTGCCTGTTAGTTCCTGAAAATTGAATTTAGTGGATGCTAAAAAACTTTTTCACTCTTTGTCATTGGATATATAGAATGTGAGGGTGTTATTGTGTGATTGTTTTTTATTTTAGCATGTAAACATTATGTTTATTTGATGAATGTATACATTGGTATGCTTATGGTAAATTCATTTTTAGTTACAAATTTTGTGCATGGTGATGTAAACTTAGATGAATGAACTGTTCTTTTTGTTTATATCAAATAAAACAATCTCTATAGGTGTACTTTATGTCAATAATCGAGTAGTATATACCCGTGCTTATGGATCCCGATGCGTCAATAGGATCATGTGCTTTGCCACGTGCCTTCTATATAAATGCTCATGCTGATAACATAACTATGATTCGGATACTCTTACATGGCTCGTAGTGATAACTTTCCAATTTTTGCTCAGTAAAATTACTAGCAGTAAATGTTTATACTCAATAGACGTCATCTGATTGACAAGAGTTTGAAACCGGTGATATGATTAGGTCAGTTATAATTAATATGTCTTTTCTTATTTAGCTTTATTTTTTTTGCCTCTGTGTTTGTTAAAATGTTCTTTTATAATTACCTCTGTCATTTATTTGTGACTTTTACTACTTATAACTCCGTAATTCTAGTGATATTCCTAATTAGGGACCGCCATGATAAGTGGCATAACTACACCTTTCGGAGAATTGAGTAGTACCTTGCCAAAACTATCTCATAAGTCACGAATGGATAACTTGAATATACGCCATTATAAAGTGACCAAAGTAAAACAAGGATCTCATTCACACATTGGTCAGGGCATGCCATTACTAGACACGTAGTTCCATACTAATGCACAACCAAATCTGTTGAGATATAATAAATTCAATACTCAAAATGAAAGAACTCAAAACGAAAAAAAAATCCAACAAGTATGGAAACAGAATTGAACATGCACTCAATTTTCCATCCATAGTTGGGAGTTTACATACATAATATCCCTTCGACAGGAAATAATACTTTGACCGTGTTAGCATCTTGATCCACAATATCATCAGTATAAACCACATCTTTGGATAAAACTATAGTCCTTTTTGAATTTCTTTATTCTCTCATGTTTTCTGTAAGACTTGTGTGTGGTTTCGGGAAATAGTAGATTTGTACTAAAGAATCAGTCCACCGTGGTATGAGTGTTTTTTTATTATAACAGTTGGTAACATTTTGGAATAGGCATTTTCGAATTCAATAGTAGTGTTACATGCCCTCAATTTGTGTATCGTTTTGACATTATATTTAATCTTTATTATAACAGTTGGTAACATTTCCTTGGCCTTTAGCAACTGATAAAACCTAAACAAACACATGATTGAGTGTTTTTTAGTATTGTGAATATACATAACCATTATTAACACCCCAATCATTTTCTAAACTATGTATAGTCCAAACTCTACGAACTTGCTTGATTTTTTTAAGTTTGGCGACAATCCAATCAAATCTGCCCACATAAGACATTCTTCTCATTTAATACCATAACACCAATATCATGAACTTTAACAATCCATTTAAGTCTGCGAATTGATGGGACATCTGCACCTTATGAAATCAGTTCCAACACACAATCTCATGCCACCTCTGAAGGGAAAAAAATGTTTTGACGCACTTTTTAACTCCATCCCCTACATGTCCTCAAGATTTGCGGACTATAAGAATTTAGAAACAAATAAGAATGCTATTCCCACTAATTTCAACATTCAAAGGTAATTTGATATTTTTTGGTTTCCTTAATGAAATAAGTATGTGTATGCAACGATTATATGATCTATATAGGTCTACTTTAATGGAATTTTCTCATAATCACCCACATAAGGCTCATTGGTTATCCTAACAATTATACATCATAATAACTTAAGAGCACATTTTGACTATCAAGATTTATGATTTATAAGAGACATTACTAACAAAATCATTTCATTAAAATCATCAACTCGATTCTATATAAAATTATATTACAATATTGAATATTTTCATACCACATTGATTGGGACTTGAAAGCTTTGGCAACCAAATCCAGATCAATTTTAATATTCACCAGTAAAGGGGCCTGGTCTGATGTAGACCTATTTAGATGTTGGATGGAAGTATTAAGACTGATCATTGAGATATTATGGATTGTTATTGTTTGTTACATTTAGTATGGGATCTTTTAACTCTCTTGAATAAGGGATCTTTAATATTTGTGGTGCTGATAAGCATAGGTTCTCTAGGATCTGCTTAAAATTTCTGACCTTTAAGAACTATAATTTTGTTCTCCCTATAACCATTTATCCCCTTTTCAATGATGTGTGTAAAAATTTGCAATTCTTATATGTAATTCACTGAGTATCTTGCTCAACATCTCCATCAGTGGCATATAAATGGTCTGTAGGATGGTTCTGATCATAATGGGGAATGCTTGTAGCTCTTAGGGAAATGGAACAATGGTCTATGATTGAATCATCTTGAGAATTGATCTCTTAATTATGAATTTTTTGGATGTTCTCCTGAACTTGTCTTTGAATTATTTGATAAGATTTTGGATTGACATCATTGTTTCGTTTGGCTTTAGGCAGCTGCTTTGGCATTTGAAACTCTCTTTCTTCTAATTCTTCCACTATTGCATATTTGTCTGCTATCTTGTCTTCAAGCTGACAGTTCTTGACTTCTCTATTAGGACTTCTCAAATATAAATGTTTTGCTTCCTCTTGAGGACCTACATGAACTAACTTCACATGTGTCATAGATTAGGTTTCTATCATGTATATAAATGTCCGTAATGAGCTTTTTTTAGTTTTAAAAATAATTTAGGTCCTGAATTATTCTTTGGGAAGTGTTTTTAACAACTGTTATCTAGATTTAGGATCCATTTGTTATAGATACACATGCATTGAAGTACACTCATAATTGGAACCATTATATCCGTAGCTGATAAGAAGCTCCCCTGTTAGCTTGTAACTTTATTTCTGATCTTATGTAAGAGGAATTAATCTACATACCCGTGACATATTGAACATGTCTTCTTTTACGGAGGGAAATTTTTTTAGAATCCATAAAGGAGCTTTTATAAGCATTAACTTTCTGACCATAAATCAACTCGGAAATATGGAGATTGTGCATCACATATTTAATGGAGGCTTCAGTACCTGAGGAGAAAATAATCACATCATTAGCATAACCCAAATGAGAAAAAAGAGTGGAACCAATTGGCATGGACATACCAACAAAAAACACTTTATCATCAAGTAACACATACACTAATCACTTTCCAACCATGCGTAAAGAAGTTACCATTAAACCTATCTAGACTTTCCACACTCACTATTTAATTCAAAAACCACATTTTTTACTTCTTCCATTGTGGGAGTAACCCTTAGAAATCCATTATCTTCTTGGGAACTTTAGTTAGGAATCTGGTTTAACATAGAGTTATTACCCTCTTCAATTTAGTGTTGTGAGAATTGATATCTAAAAAACATAATGGTAGACTCCTTAGTATCCTTATCATTATCCACCATAGTCCCTTACACCCTAATAGAGTGAATTTTTAGCTTTCTCCTTTTAGTAGTCGTAGAAGCATCGAAGTATTTAAAATTAGCATCACCTTCAGATCCCCACTTTTTCTTAGACTTTTGCTGTCAGAATTTCAATTCCACACGTAGGTGTTGATTGAGATCAGCATTAGCCTTGGATAAGTCCTCTCGGTTACTACTACATTCATCAGATTTAAAAACCAAACACAACATCAATTAAAGCATCTTCAGCATTCTTGTTATTCTAACACCCCCCCCCCCCCCAAATAGTTTTACTCTAAGCATGTAAGGTAGGTTTCAAAGCCTTCAGATTATAATAGAGAGCGCTCATTGAATTTCCCCCGGAGAATGGCCTCTAGTTATCTTTGATTAACTTCTTAAACTCATTATGCTTAGTACACATATTATGGAAAACAAATCACTTTTGTACTTCATCAAAAGTAGTGCATAAATTGATCAAAAGAGGAGAGTGGTCCGAAGAATTTTTATTCAGATGAGAGACACTTTTTTTTCCCCTAGAGAATGGCCTCCAATTATATTTGATTAACTTCTTAAACTCTTTATGATTATTACACATATTATGGAAAACAAATCACTTTCGTACTTCATCAAAAGTAGTGCATAAACTGATAAAAATATCAGAGTGGTCAGAAGAATTTTTATTCCGATGAGAGACACTTGTTTTACAGATCGAATTCATTGAATCGTGGCTACAAAGGGTTCTGCGAAACCTGCACCAAATTTTGATAGCCCTCTCCCTTAAAATCCATGCATATCTATATCATCGCAACTTTGGACTCTCCGATGGAAATGATTGTTAATATTGCAAAAGTCTTTGTTGATTTCTTTATTATTGTCTTATTTAACCACATTCCCCCTTGATTAATGTAAAGTGTATAAAAAAGTTATTTTACACACTTTTTGTACAATTAAGGTGCTAGTGAGAGAGTGATGAATGAAATAGAAAATAAAGATCTCATTTATAAAATTTACAAATATGTTTATACACCTGACATGTCAGTGACAGAGTAATGTTATTCAAATTTGTGCCTACTTTTTGTTTACACAAATTGACATGTCACCGTGTAGATCCATTTTCCACCTGTATCCTCTTAAACATTTAGTTATCTGATATGTCGGTGATAGATTAATCTTATTCAAATTTGTGCTTACTTTTAATGCATATCTTATAAATTTTGAAATATCAAAACTTTACACATGTATATTAGAAAAAATATGTACACAATATAATATTATAAGCATACATTACAAATTAATATATATCTTACTAGTAATGTTACTCTGTTTGGACTGAGTTCTACTAACTTTTCTAATTTTTTGCTTGTCAAATAGAGTGAATAGAAAAAAAATCTGCTTTTTGAGAATATGGCGGATATGTTTAAAGAGGTTAGTTATGAGTACATTTTCTCTTCAATTTAAACCTTATAATAAATGTTATTGAAGTACATATAATTTACATTACATTCCTTATGTATTTTCTTTATCCAAAAGAGGTTGTTAGGGGTAGGAGATTGAAACGAACTACATGCAATGAGAATGAGGATGCAAGAATATCATGTGAAGTCTCTAACTCACATGAGGCGGAAGAAATTTATGCGGATTAAGTACCCAACATTGATTATGTTGATAAGGGCAGGAAAATGAAGCGGGGGCCATCAAAATTGAATGTAATTCTAATTGGGATAAAAGACCGTAAAGTGCTAGAATTCAGTGATTTGGGGCAACCAATTGGATTCGATTCCATCCAACTTAGTTCTATGATTGAGATTGTAGCACGGGAATGCGTACCAATAACACATAAAGGGTAGCATAAGATGAGAAGTGACATCAAGGATCAAATATGGGAGGTTGTTACTGTGAGTATTTTATTTCTCTACCCTTTGCACTATTATGTTATATTTTGAATGCAACTTTGTACATATTGAATTGCAACTAATATAATGTATTTGTTTTCTATGATGCAGCAAAAATATAACCTTGAAGAATGCCGAAAGGCCATTATTTTGGGTTAGGCGAGTAGAGCTTGGAAAGATTATAAGTCAAAATTATCAACAAAAATACAAGAAGATGCTAAAGGACCAAATTCCACTCTCCATCTTACATTATTAAAGCCCCCCTGGAATGACGTCCAATGAATGAGATGAATTTGTTAAATCTCATTTGTCCACTGAATTTGATGCAAGTGAATTTCATTACTTATTTTTAGTATTCTTTTATTTATTTCAATTTTATATGATTTCTCTTATTTTTATAGGAAACAAGTGAAAAGCATAAGGAGGCTAGAGCAAAGAAAAACCATACGCACACAACTAGTCGTAGAGGCTATGCAAGACTTAAGGAAAACATAGTATGTTTCCCCTTTAAAGTTTTATACTTCATAAATAGCTTAAATAATTTCGTAATCATATCATTCAAAATTTTATAGAAAGCTGAAGACCCAAATAAAACAATACGCCGTGTTGATATTTGGATAAGGGGACAGAGGAGAGAAAATGGCGATCCGATTAATCAAGTTATTGGTGAAGCAATAATAACAGCTTAAACACTTACACAACACTTTACAATGTTTTTAAAAGCTACAATGTGTTTTTATAATTTTTTAATATGTTGAATTCTTGTATTCATTTTAGGAAAAGATGGAAAAAATTCCATGTCATGACTCAACATCGTTAAGAGATGATGCAATAGTAAAGGTGCTTGGTCCTGAACGTCTGGGTCATGTCCGAGGTCTTGGATTTGGGGTGACCCCTACAAAGGTATATGCAGCTTACATAGTATTTCAAGGGTAACGACTCTTCAAAATGAAAATCAACAACTTTTGGAATAGAAGATGCACATGCAAAGTCGAATGATAGAAGGAAATGAACGTAATGTGATATATTTTTAAAATTAACCATCATTCAATACATATAGTTTTTCCGTTATTTTGTTTTTATGTACTTAACATGCAATTTCTATAGGGTCAACATGAGGGTGGTGGGGATGCCATGTGTAATCACGCACATACTCTACAGGTTATTGTTAATGAATTATCTAAGTCTAAATTATTTTACTAGTTGCATTAATAATTATTTTTAATTATTTTCTTTGTACTATTTATTATTGCAAGTGATAAAGTTCATGTGCATAAAGTGCTCCACAAAGAAATTGTCCATGCAAATTGTTACATTGGTTGGGGTCCGAAGAAGAAGTGGCAAGCGCAAACCTTAATTCTACATACCCTAAGTCACTTGTAGACCACCAAATCCTTGGGCTTGATTGCTATAAAGTACGGGTTGTTGAAATTTTAGTGCCCAAAGTGCCAGTTTTTCGATACTCGAGTGCTTTTTTTGTACTTGATGATGCAAAAGGAAGTACCATAGCATGGCCACATCAATACATTCATTTTAACTAATTATGTGAGTGGAGTAGTTGTAGTTCTTGAAGTTTATTCTAAGATTTTTTCTTTGACATTCTCTCATATCGATTTCAGAATAGCATAACAAATCAAGTGGGTATGGTGTTTCTTCATTACTTTTTAGATTGAAGGTATACTTTGATTTTTTTATTTTATTGTTACAAGTGTGTTGTTAATTTATGAGAGTATTTATAAAATTGTTTTATGAACAGGCACTTATTTTTGGAAGATGTTGAAGACTTTTTAGGAGGACTGTTTTTTAAGAATGCTATTAGTTATTTTTGAAGGAAGATTACATTTTAACTTGTTAGGCTATGCTCGTTTGATTATAATTCCGTGCTTTTATGTGACTTGTAACACCCAAGTATTTATTTCTTCTACTGTTTTGGACACGACTGTAACAACCCGCCTAATAAGATACCGGGCGATCACTCCAATATTAAATTAAAACAGGAGTTTCATATGGATCATTCTTAGCATCACTGTCGAAAATCCAATTAATTACTAATATCCTATTAGGTGGCCGTTAAAAACTTTTATCTAACTACTCTTTTTTTTAGCGCACAAATTAAAACATTCACAATTAAATGCGTAATGAACTGAAATAGAAAAGAAAAGAACTAAAATAACCGAACACTCGGTCCAAATAATACAACCATAAGCGCTCCCATGGCCTAGGACTATATCCACCCTGCATCATTAGCCAGGGGGCTTCACCATACGAACGCAACTTCCCATATGATAGCGATTTAGAGAGGTGTGTAATCCATATTTTATTAATTATGAAAAACATTTCTCTTTCCATTTTGAAAATATTCATTTATATATTTTCAAAATCATTACCATCATCATATATATATATATATACCTAAAACACATAGTATATACATATCCTATATATTCTTCCTAGAATATATATATAAACGGCCTTAGTGGCCTATAGCATCTAACGATGATAATAATCCCAAAGATTCCCTCCAGGAATCACAATCATGCATTCCTATAAGCATGATACTAAACCCAAAGTATTTTCTTACTTTGTTCAATACTAATTACCCCAATCATCTCCTAAAGGTTTATTTTTCCTCAAAGCCCTTATTTAGGAATCCCCATAAATCCCAAAATTCAATCCAATATCCATTTAAATCCTAACTTGGATTTATTCCTACAAACCCAAAGTTTTAATATCTCCTCAAATTCTTTAGAGGTCCTAAAAATCCTTTTGAGAACCCCTAATATTTATCTCCAATAAATTAAAACTAATGATTTCAATCTCGGACACCTTTCCATAGAAAAATCACTATAAATCCAAAAAAAATCAGAAAAATATGCGGTCGGCGCCCACGCGACCGCGTCGAAGAGATCTACAAATTTTATTTTTTGACCAAGAGCCGAATCGATTCGCCTCTAGTCCGAATCGATTCAGTAAGCACGCTGCCTACACTGTTCATCGTCTTCTCCGAGACGGTTTCGGCCATTAAAGCTTCTCCCAAGCTTTTGTCGCCTCACCCAACGTCCTACAACCTCAACCAACTACAAATACCCATATATTAAGGGTTCTAAACATCCTAGAACCCTAAACCACCAATTAATTTTACATAAAACCTAAGTTTCTCCAATTAACCAATTTTAGGGGTTTATTCGTTTTATCTCCCGAAAACCCGTTTTATCCACGAATACCCAACCCAAAATCATTAGGGTTTGTTATACCAACAATGATATGAGATATTTATGCATAAAAATAAATAAAGCAAGTAAACACTTACCTCGTGGATAAAATCCGACGACCTCGAGCCGAATCCCGCGGAGGCCGGCCGGAATCTCCCCCTTTTTTCCTCTTTTCTTCCTCCTCTCTCTCTTCTCTCTCTTTCTCTTCTTTTCTTTCTCTTTTTCTCCCTCTCTTCCTCTTTATATATAGAGAAAAGGGTTTTAACCCTAAAAACCCAAAAATGACTCGTTTACCCAATTACGAGTTACTTTTACCTGTAAAATTAACCGAAACTCATTTCCGACAATCGGACACTCTTTTTCGACTATCTCGGCCATTCCGAGAATTATGGCGTAGTCGAAATTCCCTTCCGAGGTACTTGACCGCAAATCACTATTCCAACCCAAAATAAATAAATGCGGGTTTTCCAATTAAAAATCTTACCTCGTGTCGCTTTTCTCCACGACGACATATAATTAAAATATTTCGACCTATATAGTCCCAAAAATAATCACAACATCCTTCGAAAATCATTCAATCCTCGAAAATCCCAAGAATTACTATTTAGGAAAATTCCCCAAATTCCAATTTATATCCAATTATGGAATTTAATCGTCTCCAAAAAGGACGGGTTGTTACACTCCCCCCCTTACAACGGAATTTCGTCCTCGAAATTCGGGTACAACCTACACCACCAATCTTAGGATCACTCCAAATCCTAATACCTCAAGGGAAACAATACTAACCCAATGGTTCCCAACCATATGCTACACGACTACCACAATCGCAAAGTGACTCTTATACGTCACGTAATACCCATCATCTATAATGCCTATCAGCATGAATTTCAACCTTATATACTACTCCCATCTTAGCTAGGCGGTACATCAAACTACTTTACCAAGGTGCCCATACACCTTTCTAACTTATGCATATCAGCACAAACATTACGAACGTCTGACACGCATCACTCTCTCCCAATAAGGATCTCCTTTCCTCGGTGTAATACTCACCTATGGGTCCTCCGAACCCGAGCTTTTCAATATTCCTAACCTCGGCGCTGCTAATACTAGTGAACCTATATCCTAAAAATGCTACGATCTATGCGTTACCCTACCTATTCGAAACTAATATAATCCTAAGTATGTCCCTAGTGCCCAAGGCCTCTCTCAACTCCCGACAAATGCTTGGTTTCATGCGTGGGACGTCTCGCCAAGGCAAAATCCAAACAAGGAACCCTCCCGTTACACTACTCCCTCGCGTAGTCGGTCATCGAGATATAACGACCCAAGGCACAGAAGCGGGACGTCCTAAATCCTACTAGGCTAGCCTATGAACGCATTCTTACTATCTTATCCTTCCGCCCATACAGAAGGAAACCTAACAAATCAAGTGCCCACTTTCTGTAGAAAGTGTCACGAACATAATACCCAAAATGTAGCTCCTCAAAACTTGCCTTTTCATTAAGGCCTGACTATTGTCCTCAAATCAATTTCTCTAAGTCCAACCTCACCCACCCATTTGTGGCGAAGGGATCATTTTAGTGCTTTTCCATAGCACAAATTTCCATAAGTATATTGACATTATGTGGCTCATATCCTATAGTGGTTCATCCGCACTATAAGACCGTTCCACAAGATCAACATCCTTGCATCCCATAACAGCTCCCCACTCCCGACGCCGTTAAGAGTCATGTGTGGAGTGTCTCGCAAAGCGAAATCCAAACAAGGAACCCCTCCACACATTAACCCTTGACTTCGTTGGTTATGGAGTTCTGTCATTTAAACATGCAACCGGGATAACCCTATCCCCTAATCCAACAAAAGGTGATCTGAACTCCTATCTCTAACTAAGAGTCATACCACCCTGCGCTCGCACTCGTTCCTAAGTCCTTGCGCAAACTAATACTAAGCTAAATCTTACCGCTCAACAACGATTCTGTGGGCCTTAAATTATATCTATAAGGTTGCCACATATACCATCCAAAATAAGGAAGCCTCTGCTCATCGAGGTTCCATAAATCCATAATAGCAAAGGTGTACTCAACCTGTATCAAGGTGAGACACCAGAATAACAACTTGTTCCCTCCAAGAACTGCGAACACGATAGAATTGCCATTATTAGCCTTCTATCGCTCCGTTACACCATATACCATATACGTATATATACAAAATATAATCACCCGCCTCTATGGCGAATGAAGGGAAATAAAATTCCGCTATTGCGGAAAACACATAGTCATACATTAAAATGTTATCGAGATCGCCACAACTCAAAATACACACACGAGTCTAGGGCTAACTAATACCGCGACTATATCTAGTCACGCCAAATACTCACACCATATACCTCTGCTGAACCTTAGGCGAATAATTCCCAAAGTTGCATTCTTCTCATCCTGTTGATTCATGGGGACTCACGGTTAGAACTATCCGTAAGATCCCTTTCTAATCCTTATCTCCACGGGGAAATCCAACTTTAGTACCACACTCTATTACGGCGGCACTATGGTACTCATAACTACTATGCTTTAGTAGTCATTGAGATAATTCTTAACAATTACCATAAAGAGAGTGACCTCTACTAAGGTACTCATCCCAACCTTCTACCAGCTGCACCAGCTAATCCTCACCTCCTGCTGCCATCTAAGCTCCGCACACGATTCTCAAACGAGCGCGTAAAAGATTTCTATAATCTTCTAATATGGCAGGAGATCGAAATCTCACAAGAGCTATCAACAATTCAATCCTGGGGCTCTATACAAATCGAGAGCAACGCTGAAAGCGTAGTACGTCCGCACAGATTCCTAAGGACACTAGAACCTGATGCTCTGATACCATCTATAACAACCCGCCTAATAAGATACCGGGCGATCACTCCAATATTAAATTAAAACAGGAGTTTCATATGGATCATTCTTAGCATCACTGTCGAAAATCCAATTAATTACTAATATCCTATTAGGTGGCCGTTAAAAACTTTTATCTAACTACTCTTTTTTTTAGCGCACAAATTAAAACATTCACAATTAAATGCGTAATGAACTGAAATAGAAAAGAAAAGAACTAAAATAACCGAACACTCGGTCCAAATAATACAACCATAAGCGCTCCCATGGCCTAGGACTATATCCACCCTGCATCATTATCCAGGGGGCTTCACCATACGAACGCAACTTCCCATATGATAGCGATTTAGAGAGGTGTGTAATCCATATTTTATTAATTATGAAAAACATTTCTCTTTCCATTTTGAAAATATTCATTTATATATTTTCAAAATCATTACCATCATCATATATATATATATACCTAAAACACATAGTATATACATATCCTATATATTCTTCTTAGAATATATATATAAACGGCCTTAGTGGCCTATAGCATCTAACGATGATAATAATCCCAAAGATTCCCTCCAGGAATCACAATCATGCATTCCTATAAGCATGATACTAAACCGAAAGTATTTTCTTACTTTGTTCAATACTAATTACCCCAATCATCTCCTAAAGGTTTATTTTTCCTCAAAGCCCTTATTTAGGAATCCCCATAAATCCCAAAATTCAATCCAATATCCATTTAAATCCTAACTTGGATTTATTCCTACAAACCCAAAGTTTTAATATCTCCTCAAATTCTTTAGAGGTCCTAAAAATCCTTTTGAGAACCCCTAATATTTATCTCCAATAAATTAAAACTAATGATTTCAATCTCGGACAGCTTTCCATAGAAAAATCACTATAAATCCAAAAAAAATCAGAAAAATACGCGGTCGGCGTCCACGTGACCGTGTCGAAGAGATCTACAAATTTTATTTTTTCACCAAGAGCCGAATCGATTCGCCTCTAGGCCGAATCGATTCGGTAAGCACGCTGCGTACACTGTTCATCGTCTTCTCCGAGACGGTTTCGGCCATTAAAGCTTCTCCCAAGCTTTTGTCGCCTCACCCAACGTCCTACAACCTCAACCAACTACAAATACCCATATATTAAGGGTTCTAAACATCCTAGAACCCTAAACCACCAATTAATTTTACATAAAACCTAAGTTTCTCCAATTAACCAATTTTAGGGGTTTATTCGTTTTATCTCCCGAAAACCCGTTTTATCCACGAATACCCAACCCAAAATCATTAGGGTTTGTTATACCAACAATGATATGAGATATTTATGCATAAAAATAAATAAATCAAGTAAACACTTGCCTCGTGGATAAAATCCGACGACCTCGAGCCGAATCCCACGGAGGCCGGCCGGAATCTCCCCTTTTTTTCCTCTTTTCTTCCTCCTCTCTCTCTTCTCTCTATTTCTCTTCTTTTCTTTCTCCTTTTCTCCCTCTCTTCCTCTTTATATATAGAGAAAAGGGTTTTAACCCTAAAAACCCAAAAACGACTCGTTTACCCAATTACGAGTTACTTTTACCTCTAAAATTAACCGAAACTCATTTCCGACAATCGGACACTCTTTTCCGACTATCTCGGCCATTCCGAGAATTATGGCGCAGTCGAAATTCCCTTCCGAGGTACTTGACCGCAAATCACTATTCCAACCCAAAATAAATAAATGCGGGTTTTCCAATTAAAAATCTTACCTCGTGTCTCTTTTCTCCACGACGACATATAATTAAAATATTTCGACCTATATAGTCCCAAAAATAATCACAACATCCTTCGAAAATCATTCAATCCTCGAAAATCCCAAGAATGACTATTTAGGAAAATTCCCCAAATTCCAATTTATATCCAATTATGGAATTTAATCGTCTCCAAAAAGGACGGGTTGTTACAACGACTTTGATATTATGATTATGAGTCCCTCTTAATGATATAAGTTTGTTTTAAATTTCAAGAATTGTGTAATGGATAATTGTGATACAATCATATATGTGGATATGCTAATGTTAGTATAAGAAACATGCATTTGAGAAGCTAATTTTTATATAAAAAAAATTATACACTTTTAATGACATATTTTATACATCTTAAAATGATAATAACAATGCTTATATTTAGTCATGTGCAATATTAACAACACGTTTGTTCAGTCGTAAAATAACATTGATGACACATAATAACTAGTCGTGGAAGTTTTTTTTGGGTAATGACTTTTACGACTAGTAACTAAATGTCGTGGATATTTGTTTCAATGACACTTAAGATGTGTCATGAAATAGTTTTACGACGCCACAAAGGTGTCGTGGATATTTACGACTAGTAACTAGGTATCGTGGATATTTGTTTCAACGACACTTGACAGGTGTCGTGAAATAGTTTTATGACACCACAAAGGTGTTGTCGATATTTACGACTTCTAACTAGGTGTCGTGGATATTTGTTTCAACGACACTTGACAGGTGTCATGAAATAGGTTTACGACACCACAAATGTGTCGATATAGATGGTAACTTTCTACGACACCCCCTTCAACGACTACATACAATGTGTCGTGGAATTAGTTTCATGACACATATCAGGTGTCGTCGAACATAATTTTTCTTGTAGTGAGGGTGGTTGCAAGGGGTTATATCGGTTATTTAGTTATGGGATAAATGACTAGAGGAATTAATTAAGGCTTTAAGTGTGCATGTTAGAGGAGGGGTGAGGATGTCCTCAAGGGAGTGCGACACTAACTAAAATATGAAGAGCATTCATGCATATTTATTACAGCAAGTTAATCATTTGCTAAATGTTTTCAAAATGTTTTGGGTTCTAACCCTTGCTTTAAATATTTTTAACAACCTTTGAGCTGTCCATCCACAGGGATGCCAAACTTGACTCATGCCAGGGATTCGTTATTGCAGCATATGTGGATGTTGCAGGATTTGGATAGGCGTCTTTATTCCTTCTATTCTTAGAGTAGGTGTTTATCATCAGATATTCGAGCATGTGGCTCACAGTTTTATTTAGTATTCCTTTCAGATACTTTGTGATTGTTATTATTTTTCTTTACTTTTGTTGGATTTTATCCGATGGTTTATTTTGTTAGATTATTATTTAGACGTGAATGGTTGAATTCAGTTAATTGTGATGGTTTAAATTATTGAGTTTCCGCATGCGTATTTCATTGAATTAATGAAAGATAAAATTTGGCACCAATCTAAATTTACACTTAGGTGGTTAGTAATTAAAAAGGTCAGTAGTGATGCTAAGAATGAACCAACTGAGAAACCTGTTCTAATTTAATTTAGGATTGATCACCTGGGGTTTTATTAAGTGGGGTGTCACACCCTGATCCATTGTGGTTCTGTATGCTTTGGGAGAGAGGTGGTGGGACACTACCCACACCTTCCATTTTGGCTTCGGTGAAATGACGGTGACTCTCATTGATGTTCAACAGTTATTAGTGCTAGACTGTGAGGGTGTCCAGATGAAGGTGGATAGGACACTACGGGTGACCCCGGAGGCGGTGATGGCAGATCTTGGTGACGTGGATATGGTAGTTTTTAGAGATTCCATCTTCTTGTCCTCTTTGAGGCAGCTTTCGCTGAGGAGGAGGAGGGTTGATCAGAGTGATGGGTAGAAGGTGCGTCAGATGGATCGTCTGTTTATCTTGCTGGTGTTAGGAGGTTTTATGGTGGCGACGAGTGGCGACGTCATCCATTTGTGGTTTCTACCATTTATGAGGTTGTTTTTGAACATCCACCGCTATGACTGGGGGAACCTAACTTTGGAGACCCTTTACTATTCTTTGGATGCATTCAGTCGGTGCTATCGACTGACTTTTACTGGGGCCACGTATCTTATGGAGGTATTTCTTTATTTTGCGCATTTTCCTTTATGCATTCGCATTTTCAACTCATGAATTTCCTTTTGATATCTTGAATGCTTATCCTTATCCTTTGCAGACGTGGTTCTATGAGGTGATTGGGTTGAACACCCAACTCATTTCTTTGAAGGATGACTCTATTAGGGACTTTTACCGAATGTTTCGACGACAGAGGTCTAAGCAGCAGTCTAAGAAGAACCTTACTCTATAGGCAGTGCGTCCGGACTTGAATGGCCTGATGAGCGAGCGGGTAAGCATTCGTTTCATCCTTGACAATGTTCTTTTCCTTTAATGGCATTTTATTGATATTGATCATTTCCTTTGGCTGGGGATTTGTAGGTGACCTTTTATCCCTTGGGGACGGCTATTCAAAACACTAGGGTGACTGGGGGACATGCGCAAATGTGGCGCCTGCTGGCGCATGAGTTCGGCTAATCCTGGTATCTTAGGGAGAGGGTAGTTCGACATATTGTGTAGGAAGAGGTTACAGTGCCCCCGGTGAGTCCCTCTATGTTCATGGGCCGTATGCAGGAGATGTCTGATGATGCTCGGGTGGCCCCGATGATAGGAGAGCCAAACTCCCTGTATACTTACATAGCGGTGATGTATGATTATTTGGACTTTGTCACGAGTTTGTTGATGCCCCCTAGCATTTATGATGTGATGCCTCTCCCTAGGGGAGGATCGAGTCGGCAGGTGGGGTCTTCTCATAACGCATGTGGTGCGGCTACGTCAGAGGTGGCGACGATGACTTCAGGGCCTTCTTTTGTTTGACTGCATTCCCCTAGTTATAACATTCAGTGGGCTGATGGGGGATATGTACGTCTACTTCATCTCCTCCATGCTCTGGACCCGGAGGAGTTGGGTCTGACTAAGGAGGTCCTTAGGCCTGTGGTACATCTTTTTTTATTTCCTTGTTTTCTTTATCTTTACTCATGCTTGATTGATTTGATATTTTCTATTCTTCTTTATAGAATATCAGTGTCTCGACCACTTGACTGAAGGACATCAGGGACTGGATATCCTCGGCGACCGCTCATATTTGTGAGGTGGTTTCGGTTCCTTCTTGCATGGTGTTTTCTGCCTCGTCTGGTAAAGGATCGGGTATTGGAAGTAGGGGCACGTCATCTCGCTATACGGGAAAACAGCGCGCCGCATGGATGGGGGATCTTAGAGAGAGAGAGAGAGAGAGAGAGAGATTGCGTTCGAGCTGAGTCCCATTCTTTTCAATTTTTTCTGCAAAATTTTAATGTAACACAGTAAAATATATGCAAATGAAGAATGAAATTCATGTAAATTTTCTTGTTTAGTGATCAATGCACATGCTCTTTCTATTTTTCGGCTGAGACCGTAAAAATAATTTTGAAACTTGATTTCAGAAGGATTTTATTTAAAATGATACTGGTAAAAGTATAAAATATAAAGGTAATTCGGAATTCCCTTAAGATAAAAATGAGTTTTTTTATTTTGACAAAAGAGGAAAATGGGAGTTTTCCCAAAATGGGGGGTTACCGAGCGGCATGCCCCATGTCTTATCTATTGGCATGTTAGCCCAATCCAATCGATCCAAGGCTTTAATTGTACTTTATTCAATTGCATGGTACTTGGTGGGGAAAGTTTTTCTCCAGTTTCTGCAGGGTTCCTTGTCTTGGATTGAGACTTTCCAAGTAGAAAAGTGGTGTGGATGGGGCATTCCTCCTCACACTTTCAGTTTCTTTCTTTTTGACATTCTTACTTGACTTTTTTCTCTCGGTCTCGCAAGATGGCTTTCCCTAGAAGCATTATGTTCACCAACTGCATCAAATCCTTGGAATCAATGTGTTATTACAATGTTGATTATAACGCCTTTCACATGTGACGAGTCTCTTTGTGGTACAACCGACCCATTTAGTAGAACATGCTGATAACGGTTGTCGAGTTTTGGTATCCTGAGGATCATGTCTTCCTGTTTTGGTTGGATGAGATTTGTCCTACGTACGAGGAATTTTCTTCCATGCTGGGGATAAATACCAGCATTGCTACGGCTCGGCCTAAGTTTTCCCATTCTCCTAGGGATTATTGGTTGGGCTTCTTCATATTTTCTCTTTCGTGGTCGGACCATTGGTTGTGGGAGGAATGATCTCCCTTCCAGTGGTGTTACATTTCATGTATTTATAGGACGTAGGTGATGCTGGATATATCGGGGTAGTCATCCTAGGCATTGCTTCAAAAGATTCATTGGTCATTGGGGAGATGCTGGTGTACCCCCAACTTGATGTTATTGTTTCTTGGATATCGTACCATCATAATCCTGCGGCGGTGATACTGGCAAAGATCTTAATTGTCCTGTATGCCTGGCGGGAGGTTCGTTCTGACTTTCCCAAGGGTAGCCCTGTAATGTTGTTCATGTGGAAGTCAGAGAGGTTTCGTATGGTGGTCCCACCAGAGTATCCTTTATCGATGGTGCCAAACTTCTTCTCGTGTTATGTCATTAGCGTAGGCCTAGACATTGAGAGTTACAGTAATTGGTTTTTAGAGCATGAGCATCGAGGCTTATGGTTGTCCGTGCCTTGGTGGGGGGAGATGCTACCCATTTCGGAACTAAGTGAATACCAATATATTAGACTGGCTGGCCTTAGGTAGACCTCTTTATACTTCCCTGGGGTTGTTTCACCAATATGGTTGCGAGAAAATTGTGCTACTACGGACACCAAATTTCTTTCGTGTGGAGGATCTGACAGAGTGTATGCACATGTGGCATGGTTTCCCGTGGGAGAATTTTCATCCGTCGACCCATCCTTCTCAGTCCAATGGGCGAGTCAGGCATGTCTCTAGGGACTACATGAAGTGGTTGTGGAAGAAGGTAGTGGACAGAAAAATGTGGTTTCCCATATCTGACACCGTGGAGTGAGGCGTTGTGATCTACCCTAAGAAGGTTCGAGTTTATCGCTCCATGGATCACCTGCGATACTCCATTTAGGCAGGGGAGGTTTGGGGAGCCCAGGATGCAGCTGATGACGGTGCTAGTTCCTATGTTAGTTATGGGTAGGGTTTTGTGAAGCTTCTTATAATAGGTGTTGTTTTTGTGTCTTGTGGGCATAATTCTAGTGATTTTTAGGAGAAGTGGGGCTTGTTATTATCTGGATTTTTGGCCAGGGAAGTCGTTTGACTCCTTGCGCCGATGTAATCGTATAGATATTTTAGATAATCAAATAAATAGGTTTTTGATCACCTAGTTGTGTCTTTAGATAATAAAATAAATGTTATACAGTTCTAGCGGAGGCAGATGTTATAGGTTAGAGATTTGTTGGCATCTGAGACATCTTCGAACGTAGGTTGTGTAGTCGTGAACCATAATAGTCCAGAAGAATACCTACCTAATGATCTTTTTGGTGAGCATATGGCCGATCATGTAAGGTCGGCATTCCCCACTGTGGATTTTCTGCATCATCTTTTCAACATCACCCCCTCCCCCCCCGCGGCGATGCAATGCAAATGGGTTCCATCTAAGTTCCTCTTAAAAAGTTCTTTATCAAAGAAAATATACTGGGCGACCAATCCGCAAAGAGTTGATCGGTCTTTCTTATCAGCTCATTAGGGATACCTATCATGTTTGTGGAGGCACTAAATATCATAATACCAACAGTCGCCCATTTCAGGTTCTTCCTCTGTTCATAGTTCGATATGGTAGCAGTGGGTTGGTTTATCTTGTTTTTGGACAAGGAAAGGAGCCATAGTTATTCCTTCGGGGATGTAAATTATGTAGTCTAAGGTGGTAATGGGGTCCGCTAGGTTGTTCTCAACTCAGGGAAGGTAGTGGAACGTGATTTCTTGGAATTGGGAAGCTAGTTCTTCAAGGTGGGCAATGAAGGGTAAGAGTTTATCATCATTGAATTTCCACTTCCTAATTACTTGACTGATTATGAGGGTTGAATACCCGTAGACATCAAGATATCGAATTCCTTTCTTAGGGGAAACCTTGGGGCCTACTATGCATGCCTCATATTCAATCACGTTGTTAGTGCAGGGGAGATCTAATTTGACGGCAATGGGAGTGTGGGAGTCATCAGGGGAAATTAGGAGAATTCAAATGTCATATTATTTTTTGTTGGAAGCACTGTCAAAGAAAATTTTCCATCGAAGATCTTCATGGGAGGCATAAAGGATATTCTCATCTCGAAATTTAGAAATCTATACGTTAGTCTCTTCCATTGGGTAGTCAGCAAGGTTGTAAGAGATGGCTCTTCCTTTTATGTGTTTCTGTGTGACATAGGTGATATCAAACTCGGCTAGAAGTATCAACCAATGGGCCATTTGACTAGATAGGACGGGCTTCTCGAATAGTTAATTGAGAGGATCCATTTAGGATACGAGTCTTATAGGGAAGGCGAGCATGTAGTGCCGTAACTTTTGTGTAACCTAGAAAAGAGAGACACATGTTTTTTCCAAGGCGGTGTAGTTAACCTCATATCCGTAAAAAAGTTTACCGGCATAGTAGATGGATTTCTCCTTACGGGTTTCTTCAAGCTATTGATCCAGTAAAGCCCCGACTTTAGAATTGGTCACGGATAGGCATAGTGGTAAGGGAAGACCGGGCTGTGGTAGGATAAGCACCGTAGTTCGGGTTAGGTATTGCTTAATTTGGTCGAAGGGTTATTGGCAGGCTTCATTCCATACCTTGCTTGAATCATTTTGGAGGATTTTGTAAATGGGTTCATACATGGAAGTTAATTACCTGATGAATCGACTGATATAGTGTAATTTAAACTTCAAGGCAGATGCCCATTGGGCCTTTCACTAAATCTCTAGACATACCACCGAACAATGCTTTCACCTCAGAAATGTAATCCAAGGTCTCATTGACCGGGGTACCATCGCCCCACCAGCCAATCCTAAGACAAACACTACTCACAACCTACTTCCAAATCTTACCAATGTCATCTTCTTAGAAGAGAACCCATATTTTGATCCCTCAACCCAAATCACACCCATATACACTCCTAAACCTCTCCAAATTTGCCCATATTTCCTCCTACACCCTACTAGCCTCGCTGATTAGGCACTGTCACTCCTTACCAGAGCATGCATGGTTGTCCGTACCCGTTCTGAAAATGGAAGCATGGAATTGTCAGAAGTGTTAAACCAACTCCTAGAGTTCAGGTTGAAATTTCCCTCACAGATGATCATTGATTGCCAGAGTTTCAGTACGCTATTCTTGGAAGCACAAAAATGGGACCTAGAGTTAGATAGACGGGTAATACCAACCGATGAAGTCATCTCGGATGATGTCGTCCAGGTAATGGCATAATTATTCAGGAAAACCAACAAAATTTGTAGTATCACCAAGTTGTTCGATGCTTTGAAGCCACAAGGGCGCCTAGTCCCTTCTCCCTTACACATCCCCGCAGATTGGGAAGACCTATATGGAGAATCCTTTGAAGTTGTCGAATGCATCGACTTTACACGTAAATACAGAATTATTGCTACTGGATGGGGAGGGGGGAGAATTCATAGATTCAAATGAACAAGCTTCAGAGAAAACCGGCCCAGTAACCAACATGGGTGAAATGATATCATTCGAAGAAATCCTCGGAGAAATAAACATGGTGTAATACCCCGTATTTTTGGCGATATTTATTTTTGGGATTAATTAATTAAATGAAAATTAATTGGTAATTAATCCGGATAAAATACTAGCGAGATGTGAGTGAGTATTTGACTATATTGAATATATATGATGATATATAAATATTGAATTATGAATTTGTCGTGAGATTGATATAAGGGAATTTGGACATTTTATTGGGACGCGTGAGACAGTCGCGTCAGGATATAATTATTTTAATTATAAAAGTGAAATTAAATTCTATTAATCGTATGTTCGTTTTGAGGGCGTCAACGCGTCCGGAAGGGTCGAGATAGTTAGAAAACACTAGTCGGGGGTTTAGTTTGGGTCCCGGGGTATTTTTAGGCCATACCGGCAACATATAGGGGTAGTTTGGTAATTTTTTCATTTTTGAGAATTAAAAGTGACGAAAATTAGTAAATTATATCTGATGTGGATTTGACCCACTAAACCACTAACCAACTCATTTTAACCTAATAGGCTACGTAGGTTATTAGAATTAGGTTTCTAAATTTTCCCAAAACAAACCCTAGCCACCATAGCCATTGGAGAAGAAAGCTTAGAGAGGGAAAGAAAGAGGAGAGTTCTGCAGAGAGAGAGAGGAGGCAATTCAGCCTTCAAGATTCATCCTCAAATCCACAGAAAGATTAGAGGCAACTGGTTTAATTACAATTGATTTAATGCTATGGTTTTCCATGTTTAGGAATTATCGAAATTGATCTTGGAAGATGATATAGACCCATGAATTGGAAGTTAAAATCTATGAATTATGTTAGGGACTGCATGAAGTAACAATCTAGACGAATTATGAATTCGAAATTATGACCCTTGATGATTTATAAACGGATTTAAGAAGAGGTTTATGAATGTTATTGAAAGAATTAGAAAACTAGGGTTCTTGATGAAGATTGATCCATATATAGTCCTTGGTTGATGAATTATTTGTTTTAGAACGTTATTAATGTTGTAGGATGGTTGTATGATGATACTATAACGTTATATTAGAGATTAATGCATTAAAAGTATGTTTTGGGATGATTTGAAAACTGCAAAACTAAGCAGTCTGTAGCCATACCTGGTGCGTTCGATCGATCGATGTTCATCAGTCGATCGATCGACCACCATCGATGGATCGAAGGAAAAGGTCGATCGATCGACCTTCCCAGAATGAGTAAAGTTTTCCCTATTTAAATTTTAATGATGTTAACCGTTGGAAAATATCATTAGAGACCTTATGAATACCCTTAAACTTAAGGAAGACCAGTAGGCATGGCTAGGAAATTTGGACCTTAATTAGGATTTAATTTGAGGAATTATTCAAAAAGATATTGAAGCTCGATAAGTGAGATAATATTAGAATTAATAGAGTAATTTTGAATAAGTTGATAAATTGAGGTTTGGGGCAGAAGTAAGGACCTTTAGAACAATGATGTAAAATGTGGGAATATTAGGAAACTTAATAAACCCTTTGAGATAGGTTTTAAGTATAAGAATCTACGACGTGAGATGTGTCGACAGTCTACCTTATATATTATCGGAAGACTAAAAATGTATATAATTGGAATAATGGTATAAGGATGTAGAAAATACCTTTAGTAATATTGAGATATCTAATATGTGTGCATGCTTAGTATATAATCTTATGTGTATGACATACCTACCATACTTGCTATCACGGGAGGTTTACGTTCGCTTAGGGCCTTCTAATCCTTGTGTGACCGGATTTAGTTTGGTACCTAGAGGACATAGTTCAAGCGAATGACTTAATTATGAGTTATTAAGCCAGCTGAATATGGAGCGTAGGTATGTACGTGACCATGGATATGTTGAATTATGTTTACCTCCATTTTTGTGTGTGGTGTTTATTCTATCAATTCCTGAGAGATTCAGAATTTGTAATCCTTATGTACGTGATGGATAGCAGAGTATGTGTGCACCACAGCTTACCCTCGTGGTGCTCGTATAGTATATTTATGATGTGAATAATATACGGTTCAATGAAAAGGAATTGGTTTTGTTTAATTTTGTGAGAATAATTTATAGTAACTACTTGTGGAATTAAAAAGGGATAACATACCGTGAATTGTAATGCTACAATTGAGAATCCGAGTTCAAGTAAAGCTATCTATTTTAATAATAACATTGGGAATTCATATTGTGAATCGAGTAGTTGGGTTAGAACTTATGATGGTTTAGTTAGAAATAACATATGCATGGGTACAGGAACATTAGGAGTGCACTGTTAGACGAGAGGTGAGTATTTCATGTGAGAGCACGTCCTAACATGTATCTTGCATTCATTGTTTTAATTGTTATTAAAGCACTTGCTGTTTTTAAAATACTATCCACATTCGGGCTCTGACCCGTTTGCTTTCAAATCTATCTTTTTGTAAAAACCATTTTAGGTGCCCATCCACAAGGACACCATGCATAGTATTTCCCGTCAGGTGACGAGCTGTAGCTGTTGTGGAAGTTATAGGGCCTTGCTAGTAGACGCTTCATTTTCCTTGACTCTATATTCAGATTTTATGAGTTGTAGGGCATATCGCCCATTTCTTTTAGAAACATTTCATTTTATATTTCAGTTATTCAGACTTTGGTTTATAATTAATTTAGGATTCAGACTTATCATATTATTTTCAGTTGTAGGATTGTTGTGAGGAGTTTTCCTCCAGACTTATTACTATTTGTTGGGTATTTCATTTCTTCGTTATGGTGAATGGATTATGTTATTATTCCATTATTCTTTTACTGCATGTTAATCAGACTTAACTTAAAATTCGGCAACTTACTTTTTAAATACTAGGTGGTTAGTAATTATTAAAATGTTTTCGACAGTGATGCTATTAACTGAACCAACTTGGCATTTAATTAGTCGGGGTGTCACAGGTGGTATCAGAGCATCAGGTTCTAGTGTCCTTTAGGATCTGTACGGCTTATTATGTTTCCGCTGAGCTTTCTTTGATATAGAGCCCTAATCCTAGGAATGTTGTGTTTATCTCTATACTTTGGAAATTCGTACTTCTGCGATTTGTTTATTTAAATGATGGACTCATCTAAATTACTTAAATTTTCAGATGGATCGTCAAGAAGAACTAGCTAAAACGGTTAAGGGAGTCAACGAGCAAGATCGACTCACACCTCCGGTATCCCCAGAGAGAATATCAACCGCCGAGTTAGCAGGTATCGTGGCACTTGCAGTTACCACTGCAGTTCTACAATACCAAGAACGCAGCATACAACTTAAGGGAGGCAAAAGATCTAGAGAGGTTAACTAAATGCACGTGACTAGCATTGAAAATTGTGCAAAGGCACTGAATCTGCAACAACAGAACAATCAAGATCGAGTAAGTTACATAAGTAACGAGAATTATGTACGGGGGGAAAAGTGTCAGGGAAAACGAAGTCAAGTTCAGAATGAAACCACAAAGAGGTGTTTCGGTGGTGGGATGGACGATCACAAACGTGAATCTTGTCCAAATCAGACTGGGGATAAACAACATTCTGACCAACGAAGAATTTCAAGACTCTGCTACAAATGTATACAACTGGGTCACATGTGGATGGATTGTCCTCACCCTGACATAGTTTTTCTGCAAATTTCCCCTCAAGGCCAGCAAGACCAGGGAAAAATCAAGGTTAGACAACACCGTAATGAAATGAAGCAGTTTCGAAAGAGGAATAAAGTCCCAAGTCAGCAAGGCCAACCCCGACAGCAGCAGCGGGGTCAGAGAGGGAGTAGCTTCAGAGGCCAATGTTTTGTGTGTGGCACAGATGGCCATAGACGCCAGGATTGTCCTGATAAGGGCAAGGCCCCACAGCAGCAGCTGCATGGAGCCAGTAATAATCCTCAGGGGCCATTTTTTACAGTCGCTCTCCCAGTACCAGCTCAGGTACCAGCCCAACCAACCTTTCCAGTAGCTCTAGTGCAGCAGGGGCAGTTACAGTACAATCAAACCTATAATGTCCGCCAGGCAGCCGCCCCTGAGGCACCACCCGCGATATCCATGGGACTTTGGGTCAAATTTTGTTTGTTACTGGGACAATGCATTGTTTTATAACTACATATTATGCGAAAACCTTAGGGTCATTAACCTCAGTATTGAGCACTGTAGCGTAGGTAGACTCACCACTAGGGAATGATTCATTTTTATATGCCGGGGAGTGGGGGTAGAGATTAGTAGTTTAATATTACCTGCGGATAGGTTAGTGTTAGAGATGACCGAGTATGATGCCATTATGGGTATTGATTGGCTAGTTGCGTACCATGTCATGCTTGACTGTTTTAGTAGGAATATTATCTTTTCCGTTCCCGGGAAGGAGATGTTTTTAGTAGTGATGCCTCGCCCTGAGGGAGGATCGTCCACTCATTTGTACTATATAGAGGAGGAGACCTCTAAGGAAGTGGTGATACCACTTGATTCGATTTCGGTTGTTCGAGAGTATGCCGATGTATTTCATGATATACCTGGATTACCTCCGAGTAGAGAGATAGATTTTGTGACTGATTTGACATCGGGCAGTCGGCATATTGCCCGCGCACCTTATCGTATGGCTCCAGCTGAGATGAGAGAGTTACGAGATCAGATTGAGCAGTTGTTGGGTCAGTCAGGGGTTCATCCGGAGAAGGACTTCGCCGTGGGGTGCCCCTGTGTTGTTCATGAAAAAGAGAGATGGTTCACTGAGATTGTGTGTGGACTACCGAGAGTTGAACAAGGTCACGATACAGAATAAGTATCCGTTGCCTCGAACCGATGACCTATTCGACCAGTTGAGAGGAGCTTCCTTCTTCTCGAAGATTGATTTGAGATCGGGATACCATCAGTTGCGTATCAGAGAGGAGGACGTCTCGAAGATTGCGTTCTTATCGAGATATCGTTCTTACGAGTTTCGGGTTATGCCTTTTGGCCTGACCAATGCTCGAGCCGTGTTTATGGATTTGATGAATAGGGCATTCAGGGACTTCCTAGATCAGTTTTTCATTTTCTTCATTGATGATATTCTGGGTTACTCCCAGACAGAGGAGGAGCACGCCGAGTATTTGAGGCAAATTTTGCAGACGCTACGTCAGAACGAGTTGTATGCAAAGTATGAGAAGTGAGGGTTTTGGCTGAAGGAGGTCCAGTTTTTGGGACACATTATTTCCAACCAGGGGATATCTGTTGATCTGGGGAAGGTATCCGCGGTGAGGGAGTGGGGACAGCCCACGACACCAACGGAGATCCGTAGTTTCTTGGGTCTAGCAGGATATTACAGGAGGTTCATTCGGGGATTTTCAAAGATAGCGGGTCCTTTGACACATCTGACTCGTAAGGGTGTGCCATTCATTTGGAGTGATGCCTGTCAGTTGGCATTCAATGAGTTGAAGGACAAATTGACCTCAACACCTGTGTTAGCATTGCCGAGACCGGGAGTTGAGTATTTGATTTACACCGATGCATCTTTGCAAGGACTTGGAGGTGTATTGCAGCAGGAGATACAGGCCATAGCTTATGCTTCCCGTAAGCTTAAGCCTCATGAGAAGAATTACCGCACGCATGATTTGGAGTTGGCGGCAGTTGTATTTGCCCTTCAGATATGGAGACACTACCTTTTAGGGGAGAAGTTTTGATTGTTCATGGACCACAAGTCCCTACAGTACCTATTCACGCAGAAGGAGTCGAATATGTGGCAACGAAGGTGGCTTGAGTTTGTGAAGGACTATCAGTTTGATATCCCGTATCACCCGGGGAAGGGTAACGTGGTAGCAGACGCGTTGAGCCATAGGCCAGCAGATGAAGTGGTAGGGGTGTGGAAGGACAAGTGGAAGGAATTGGGACACCAAGATGCAATGGCCCTATCATTCATGTCTATGATGACTGTTACACCACAGATTGTCACAAAGGTGGTAAAGGCCCAGGCAAATGACTCGTTCTGTCAGGAGCAGATAGTTCGATTATTGGCAGAGCGAGCCGAATCCTATACCGTTAGCTCAGACAAGGGATTACGCTTCAATGGGAGATTGGTGGTTCCAGAAGGGGAGGAATTACGTCATGAGGTGATGGAAAAGTCGCATGGCTCACGGTTCGCAGTACATCCCAGTGGGGACAAAATGTACCAAGACATGAGAGGTTAGTATTGGTGGAGCGGGATGAAGAGAGATATTACCGAGTTCGTTTCAAAATGCGCCAATTGTCAGCTCGTAAAAGTGGATCATCAGAGATCGGCAGGACTCTTACAATCGTTGGAGGTCCCGATGTGGATGTGGGAGAGCATCTCCATGGACTTTATCACGGGATTGCCTATGTCACACAGAGGTCACGACCCCATTTGGGTAATTGTGGACAGGTCGACTAAATTCGCTCATTTTCTACCTGTAAGGACAGACTACACTACGGGACAATATGCCCTGCTCTTTATTGCAGAGATAGTGAGCATCACGGTGTACCCCTAAATATCGTGACAGAGACAAGATATTTGTTTCACGGTTTTGAAAAAGTTTTCAGCAGGCCATGGGCACGGAGTTGCGGTTGAGTACAGCGTACCACCCGCAGACCGATGGTCAGACCGAGCGTACAAATCAGATGTTGGAGGACATGATACGTATGTGAACCATTGATTTTGAGGGTGGATGGGAGCAGTATCTTCCACTGGTAGAGTTCGCTTACAACAACTGTTATCAGTTCACCATTGGCATGGCTCCATTTGAGGCGTTGTACGGTAGACCTTGTCGTTCCCCAGCATGTTGGTTGGAAGTGGGGGACAACAAACTACTTGTGCCGAAAGTGATTCAAGATACTTCGGCAAGGATTGAGTTGATTCGGAGTCCCATTCGGGTAGCTCAAGACCGGCAGAAGAGTTATGCTGATGAGAAGAGATCTTTCAGGGAGTTCCAAGTAGGGGACCATGTTTTACTCAGAGTATCTCTTATGAAGGGGATTATGCATTTCGGGAAGAAGGGGAAGTTGGCACCAAGGTATGTGGGGATGTTTCCTATTATTGAGTGGATTGGACCAGTTGCGTGTAGACTCGGGTTACCGGAGCATTTACACCGGATTCACAATGTGTTTCATATTTCATCGCTAAGGAAATATCTCAGAGACGATTTGGCTCATTCTCACATCGCTTGGGAGGAGATTGATCTACAGCCTGATAGCTCCTACGAGGATGGGCCGATTGCTATTTTGGACCGAAGTGAGAGGAAACTGCGGTCAAAGATAGTTCCGTTAGTGCGTGTTCAGTGGCGACATCACAATGTCGAGGAGTCCACATAGGAACGCGAGGATGATATGCACAAACTTTATCCAGAGTTGTTTTTATCAGGTACTTTCTAGTTCCGAATTTCGGGACGAAATTCTGTTATTAGGGGGGAAGTATGTAATACCCCGTATTTTTGGCGATATTTATTTTTGGGATTAATTAATCAAATGAAAATTAATTGGGAATTAATCCGGATAAAATACTAGCGAGATGTGAGTTAGTATTTGACTATATTGAGTATATATGATGATATATAAATATTGAATTATGAAATTTGTCGTGAGATTGATATACGACAATTTGGACATTTTATTGGGACGCGTGAGACAGTCGCGTAAGGATATAATTATTTTAATTATAAAAGTGAAATTAAATTCTATTAATCGTATGGTCATTTTGAGTGCGCCAACGTGTTCAGAAGGGTCGAGATAGTCATAAAACACTAGTCGGGGGTTTAGTTTGGGTCCCGGGGTATTTTTAGGCCATACCGACAACATATAGGGGTAGTTTGGTAATTTTGCATTTTTGAGAATTAAAAGTGACGAAAATTAGTAAATTATATTTTATGTGGATTTGACCCACTAAACCACTAACCAACTCATTTTAACCTAATAGGCTACATAGGTTATTAAAAATAGGTTTCTAAATTTTCCCAAAACAAACCCTAGCCACTATAGCCATTGGAGAAGAAAACTTAGAGAGGGAAAAAGAGAGGAGAATTCTGCAGAGAGAGAGAGGAGGCAATTCAGCCTTGAATATTCATCCTCAAATCCAGAGAAAGATTAGAGGCAAGTGTTTTAATTACAATTGATTTAATGCTATGCTTTTCCTTGTTTAGGAATTATCGAAATTGATCTTGGAAGATGATATCGACCCATGAATTGGAAGTTAAAATCTATGAATTATGTTAGGGACTGCATGTAGTAACAATCTGGACAAATTATGAATTCGAAATTATGACCCTTGATGATTTAAAAACGGATTTAAGAAGAAGTTTATGAATGTTATTGAAAGAATTAGAAAACTAGGGTTCGTGATGAAGATTGATCCATATATAGTCCTTGGTTGATGAATTATTGGTTTTAGAATGTTATTAATGTTGTAGGATGGTTGTATGATGATACTATAATGTTATATTAGAGATTCATGCATTAAAAGTATGTTTTGGGATGATTTGAAAACTGCCAAACGAAGCAGTCCGTAGCCATACCTGGTGCATTCGATCGATCGATGTTCATCAATCGATCGATCGACCACCATCAATCGATCGAAGGAAAAGGTCGATCGATCGACCTTCCTAGAATGAGTAAAGTTTTCCCTATTTAAATTTTAATGATGTTAACCCTTGGAAAATATTATTGGAGACCTTATGAATACACTTAAACTTAAAGAAGACCAATAGGCATGGCTAGGAAATTTGGACCTTAATTAGGATTTAATTTGAGGAATTATCCTAAAAGCTATTGAAGCTCGATAAGTGAGATAATATTAGAATTAATAGAGTAATTTTGAATAAGTTAATAAATTGAGGTTTGGGGCAGAAGTAAGGACCTTTAGAACAATGATGTAAAATGTGGGAATATTAGGAAACTTAATAAACCCTTTGAGATAGGTTTTAAGTATAAGAATCTACGACGTGAGATGTGTCGACAGTCTACCTTATATATTATCGGAAGACTAAAAATGTATACAATTGGAATAATGGTATAAGGATGTAGAAAATACCTTTAGTAATATTGAGATATCTAAGATGTGTGCATGCTTAATATATAATCTTATGTGTATGACATACCTACCATACTTGCTATCACGGGAGGTTTACGTTCGCTTAGGGCCTTCTAATCCTTGTGTGCCCAGATTTAGTTTGGTACCTAGAGGACATAGTTCAAGCGAATGACTTAATTGTGAGTTATTAAACCAACTGACTATGGAGCGTAGGTATGTACGTGACCATGGATATGTTGAATTATGTTGGCCTCCATTTTTGTGTGTGGTGTTTATTCTATCAATTCCTGAGAGATTCGAAATTTGTAATCCTTATGTACGTGATGTACCGGGATGGATAGCAGAGTATGTGTGCACCACAGCTTAGCCTCGGGGTGCTCGTATAGTATATTTATGATGTGTATAATATACGGTTCAATGAAAAGGAATTGGTTATGTTTAATTTGCGAGAATAATTTATAGTAACTACTTGGGGAATTAAAATGGGATAACATACCGTGAATTGTAATGCTACAATTGAGAATCCGAGTTCAAGTAAATCTATCTATTTTAAAAATAACATTGGGAATTCATATTGTGAATCGAGTAGTTGGGTTAGAACTTATGATGGTTTAGTTTGAAATAACATATGCATGGGTACAGGAACGTTAGGAGTGCACTGTTAGACGAGAGGTGAGTATTTCATGTGAGAGCACGTCCTAACATGTATCTTGCATTCATTGTTTTAATTGTTATTAAAACACTTGCTATTTTTAAAATACTATCCACATTCGGGCTCTGACCCGTTTGCTTTCAAATCTATCTTTTTGTAAAAACCATTTTAGGTGCCCAACCACAAGGACACCATGCATAGTATTTCCCCTCAGGTGACGAGCTGTAGCTGTTGTGGAAGTTACAGGGCCTTGCTAGTAGACGCTTCATTTTCCTTGACCACATATTCAGATTTTATCAGTTGTAGGGCATGTCGCCCATTTCTTTTAGAGACATTTCATTTTATATTTCAGTTATTCAGACTTTGGTTTGTAATTAATTTAGGATTCATACTTGTCATATTATTTTCAGTTGTGGGATTGTCGTGAGGAGTTTTCATATAGACTTATTACTATTTGTTGGTTATTTCATTTCTTCGTTATGGTGAATGGATTATGTTGTTATTCCATTATTCTTTTACTGCATGTTAATCAGACTTAACTTAAAATTTGGCAACTTACTTTTTAAGTACTAGGTGGTTAGTAATTATTAAAATGTTTTTGACAGTGATGCTATTAACTGAACCAACTTGGCATTTTGTATTGATTTAATAAAGGAGTAGGTACCCGGTATTTAATTAGTCGGGGTGTCACACATGGTGGAAAAACAACTCGAGGTTGATGAGGAAACAAGGTTCATATTCTTCCCTTCTTCAGTAAATCACATGACCAGATCAGGGAGGCATTACCAGATCCCAAACTCACTACCAGTCAATGACAAGGGGAAGGGTGTGGAAAACCTTCCTATGCCAGAAATGACCCTCGAGGAGAGCAAGTTCCTCGATCAATTGAAGAAAACTCAATCTAACATCACTCTATGGGTGATTTTCATGTCTTCTCAGCTACACATAAAGGCTTTGATCATGTTGCTCATTGGACCCACAATTCATCCTTCTACCACACCAGAAGAAGCGGTAAATTTGGTCAGATCCTTGACCTCTACCCAAATTCTATCCTTTTCCAAGGAATAAATCCCCAAGATTGGGCCAAACCACAATCATGCACTCAACATCTCCGTCGAAGTTATGGGGAAGGTTGTACCACTCCCTCTTGTCGATAATGGATCCACCCTGAATGTCTTCCCACTGAGAACCTTCAATTGTTTAGGACTGAAAGAAAGAGACCTCGCTCCAACCTCTGCTGTTGTGCGTGCCTATGACAATACCCGTCGGGCGGTGATGGGATCCATAAAGCTTGTAATAGGGTCTGGACCTATAAACCCTATCGTTGAATTCGAATTTATTGACATCCCAACTTGTTTCAACCTATTTCTAGGACGACCTTAGCTCCATAGTGTCAAGGGCGTGTCTTCCTCACTCCATTAAAAATTAAAATTCTTCGCCGACAGACGGGTCATTACCATTTTGGGCAATGACGACAATGCCGATGGTGCAAGTACTAGCAGTCCAATCCTTGAGATACACACGGGTCAAATGATATGCTCTTATCAGGATCCTAAGTTGAACCAGTTCTACTCATGGCAGGGAACGACTTCAAAGAAAGGGTTTGTACAGAATATGACCCTAATGGAAATGTCAATTTGATTCAGATGATAAAAAACATTCACTTCATGCCCGGACTGGGGCTAGGACAAAGACAGTAAGGGATACATGAGCTGATTGAACTAAAAAAGGCTTTCCCTCTTTGTGGTTTATGGTATTAACCATCAGAACAAGTGCTCAGAATGATCCAGCAGTCTCGATCAAAAAGGAGACTAGACTACGTCCAGACTATCCCAGGTGATACCTTGAATGGAAAATTCATTAAAGAGGGTGAGGACTTCCCCTTTTGCAGTTTTCCTGAACCATGGTATGACCATACAAATAATAAGATGAAGCTCGGAATGGAGATCTTCTTCCAAGAGAGCTACCCATGGGTCGAGAGTTTGTAACATCATGTACAAATGGTCATCAAAGATACCAAAGAGACTGGTGAAAGTGACTCTGAAGATTCCTTCAACTTACAGACACTGGCGCTGACACTCTGCATGGTTCACTCAAGCACTACATCACTGGATCCCTCCCACCTGATTAAAGTTACTGATACACCTCTCCTCAACTGGCATGCTCTGCCAGTTCTACGTGCTGAAATCTCCCCTGATCCTAATATTTACCCTATTCCTTCTTCTGTTATCTAACCTTGTTCAAATGCAATCGAGTCCTCTTTTGACGAGGTTCTCAGTGATATTTTTTCTATCAATGAAATAAACGAAGATTTTGAGTATCTTATTGTGGCTTACATTAACTGTCTGGATTCTAATCACACTTTTGATGATGATGATTTTGCAAATGAACAATTCTTAACTGATCTAAATAAGGTTAATAATAAACAATATAACCGCGTTCAAGTTAATGGGGAAGAGACTATTATTATAAACTTCAGTTCTAGTAGTCAACTGTGAGAGATTAGGATAAGGTCTGCCCTCGATGAACATGAGCGCCCACAACTCAAAGAATTGTTAAAGGAATTTGTAGATGTCTTCGCATCGTACTATGATGATGTGCAAGGAATTTATCCTCAAATAGCTCAGCACGAGATCCTCACTCTCCCAGATTACAAGCTGGTCAAACAAAAGTTGAGAAAGCTCTGCACCGAATGGTCGCTCAAAGTTAAAGAAGAGGTGGTCAAACAGTTGAATGTAGCCTTCATTCGTGTGATCAAATATCCTGCATGGCTAGCCAACATAGTGCCCATGCCGAAATTAGGAGGAAAAGCTCAGATGTGTGTAGACTATCGGGATTTGAACAGAGCCTCCCGAAAGGATGATTATCCGCCACCCAATATCGACATGATCATGGACAACACAGCCAGTCATGCTCTCAAGCCATTCATCGACGAGTTTTCGGGATACAACCAAATAAAAATGCACCCATACCATCAAGAAAAAACCGTATTCATCACCCCATGGGGAACCTTTTGGTATACCGTTATGCCATTTGGTCTCAAGAACGCTGGGCATACCTACCAGAGGGCTGCCACAACTATCCTGCATGATCTGATTCACAAAGAAGTTGAGTTATATGTGGATGATATGATTATCAAATCCAAGACTATAGAGGGTCAAGTTCTCTCTCTCTGAATTTTTTTTGAACGACTGCGACAGTATGAGATGAGACTCAATTCACAGAAATGCATCTTTGGCATTACAAAGGGAAAACACTTAGGATTCATGGTCAGTAAGAAAGGGATAGAAGCACATCCCGTCAAGCTGAAAGCAATACTTGAGATGCCACCTCCCCGAACAGAGAAAGAAGTTCAAGGTTTCCATGGGAAATTGCAATACGTCACCCGGTTCATCAACCAATTAACCTCCATCTATGAACCTATCTTCAAACTCCTCCGAAAGGATTCAACTAAGGTTTGGAACGAGGCCTGCTAAGAAGCTCTTGACTTAATCAAACAATATTTGACCCAACACCCGGTACTCATGCCACTAGACCCTGGTCTCCCCTTGCTCCTATACATAACCATAACCGATACTTCAGCCGGGGCTTTTCTAGCCCAATACCTTGAATATTCTCGCAAAAAAAAGCCATCTACTATGCGAGTCAAAAATTGGTCGAGTATGAGGTTAACTACACCTCTTTGGAAATGGTGTGTGTCGCACTTATCTGGGTCACCCAAAAGTTACGGCACTACATGTTCGCCTTCCCCCATCAAACTTATATCTCGTATGGACCCCATTAAATACCTTCTCGATAAACTTGCTTAATCCATCCAAATGGCCCGATGGTTGATGCTCCTAGCCTAGTTTGATATCCGGTACGTCACACAGAAAGCCATAAAATGAAGAGCCATCTCTGACTACCTCGTTGATCACCTCGTAGAAGAAGTCGATGTCTGGGTCTCTGAATTCCCAGATGAAAACATCTTTTTCACTGCTCAAGACAACCTCGGTGCCAATAAAAATGGATATGGGATTGGGATACTCCTGATCGCCCCTGCTGACTCCCACACTCCCATCGCCATCAAATTGAATTTTCCCTGCACCAATAGCATGGCTTAATACGTGGCATGGATGGTAGGCCTCAATGTTCCTCTCGAGAAAGGTATTCAATGACTATATTTATACGAAGATTTCACTCTCATCATCAGTCAAGTGCTCAGAAAGTGGAAAGTCAAGGACGAGAAACTCTAACCCTTCCATGCCCACTTAGAAGAACTAGCCTCCTAATTCCAAGATATCACGTTCCATTACCTACCTCGAGCAAAGAATAACCTACCCGATGGTGTTTCTACCCTGTCCTCCATGGTCGACATGCCCGAAGAAATAACAATGACCCCCTTCCTTGTTCAAAAGCAAGACAAGCCAACTCACTGCTACCACATTGAGCTCTTCACCATAGAAGATATCGAGATAGCCAATTGTTGGTACTATGATATCTGGAGCCTTCAAAATCATTATAGGTTTCCCGAGGGTTCCAAAAAGAAAGATCTAGCAACCCTTCGAAGACTGGCTGCCTAGTACATCAAAGCACAACTCAAATAAAAATTCGATGAAACTCATCTACACTGCATCGTAAGGGCTGACATTGAAAAGATAATGCAGAGAATCCACAGCGGGGAACGTGGACCCCACATGAACGATCGCATGCTTGACAAGAATATCATCTGACAAGTCTATGACTAGGCCACACTGACCCAGGATTCAACCGCCTATGTCTAAAGATTCCCCAAATGCCAATAATTCCCCAACCTTCAGCATCTGCCTCCACACAAATTATACAACATGACCTCTCCTTGGCCGTTCTCCACCTGGGGCATCGACATCATAGGGAAGCTTATACTAATGGCTTCCAATGGGCATGAGTTCATCCTAGTTGCAATTAATTACTTCACCAAATGGGTCGAAGCAGAGTCATACATAATATTGAATGCTAAAAAAGTGGCCCAATTCATCAAGAAAAACATCATCTGCTGGTATGGGATCCCGCATGAGCTAGTATCAGATAACGGGTTGCATTTTGAGGCAGAAGTCACAGAAGTGGTCAATGAGTATAAGATTTAGAGACACAAATCTTCCCCTTATCGGCCTTAGACCAACGGTGCAGTTGAAGCCACCAATAAGAACCTCAAAGCCATAATCAACAAGATGACCGAATGCTGTCGATATTGGGTCGATCGGATCTCGTACGCCCTCTGAGGCTACCAAACCTCAATTCTAACCTCTACTGGGGCTACCCCTTACTCTCTTGTCTACGACATGGAATCAGTCCTACCCGTGGAGTTCGAAATACCCTCGCTATGCGTCATGCTTGAAATCAAGGTCAGCGAAGAAGACTGGTGCCAAAGCCGTCTTGACGAGTTGACCCTCCTATACAAAAGGAGACTAAAAGAACTATACCACATACAAGGGTATCATCGCTGAATAGCGCGATCATTAAAAAAGAGAGTCAAGGATCGTAGTGTCGGAGAAGGGGACCTAACCCTCAAAGAAATCATAGAACCCATCTAGGACCCAGAGGGAAATTCAAGCCCAATTGGAGCGGCCCTTACATTATCAAGAGGATATTATCCGACGGTCTCACCGACTTAGATGGGGAAGATATGACCCGTACAGCCAACCTGGACCGTCTCAAGAAGTTTTATCCCTAGTCTAAAATCTCGGCGTGCTAAGACTCTTCTCATCCCCATTCTATTTTAAAAAAAAGAAAAAAAGATCTTCATTTCCCCGTACCCAGAACTACGTGGGCCTGATCCTCTGCAAAAATCATTTTCAAACAAATTAAAACTTTTTAAAAAACCAGAGATACGTAGGCAACTCATACACATTACATGAGCATGACCCGTTCTTTTTCATAAAATACTATTCTTTTATTATCTCTGAGAATGACAGTCAATTCCAACATATATTTGAACAAAAGGATTTTGTATGGCTTAACGATCGGTATAGATAATTCAAACAACACAAATTCATCAAAGGCACAGCTGGATGATCAGAAACTAGTTTATTTCCTTAATAAGAAATTATGGTACAGATTAGATAAGAAAAGGAATGGATAACTCCCTTCCCCTCACCTTCCTAGAAAGATATAATAAAATCCCCACATTTATTCCCCATTACAAAATAAACCGTCCTATCCACAACTACCAGAGGAGCCTGCTCCGTCACCATCATCTACATCCTGGGGTCCCTAAGTTTCTTCTGCTTGAATAGAATGTTGCAGACACTCCATGGACCGATAGGCTCGAACCAACTTCAAAAAGACCACAACATCTCCTTCCATGGTGTCAAAAGGAACAAACCACTTCCATGATTTTACTAACTAATTTCCTCCACAACCACTTCATATGATCCCAAGGATATGTCAAACTCTCCCAACAAACTGAGAGGGACGGGTCGACGGACGCCTATTCTCCCACAAAGAGCCAAGCAGCAGACGCAGACGCTCGGTCAAATCTTCTACCAGAAAGAAATTTAGTGTCCAAGGTGGCATGACCTGTGCCCAACCAAATTAGCACAGAAGCCTCCAAGGGAAATTAAAAGAGGTCTGTTTGATACCAACCAGCCGCACATATGAGTATTCTCCTAGCTCGAGAATAGGGAGCAACTATCCCCACCAAGGCACTGACCAGTACAAATTACGAGCCCCATGCTTCACAAACCAATTCTCCCAGCTTGCAATATCCAGGCCAACATAGAAGAAGTGACGCGAAAAGAAGTTGGGTACAACCGACAAAGGATATTCTGGAGGAGTCACCAAGAGAAGTCTTTCAGACAACCACATGAATATCATCATGGGGATACCCCGTAGGAAGTCAGAACGACCTTCTCGCCAGCTATCCAGACCGTTCAGGGTCTTCACCAGTATCATCGCCGCAGAATTACAAAGGTATGGCATCCATAAAGTAATGACTGCAAGTTGCGGGTCCACCAGCAGTTTCCCAGTCACCAGCAGTAATTTTGAAACCATGCCCAGAGAAACGGCTCTAGCGTATCTAGCATCGACATCTTCCTGTAAATGTACAGACTACAACACCGTCAAGAGGGAAATCATTCCTCCAGTAACCAGTGATCTAGCTGCCGAAGGAAAAATGCAAAGAGGCCCAGCAAACAAATCCTTCAGAGAATGGGAAAATTTGGGTAAAGCCGTAGCAGCACTAGGATTTACCCCCATCATGATAGAGAATTTCTCATAGGTAGGACAAACTTCATCCAACCCTAAGCGGAATACATGGTCTTCGAGGTACCAGAATTGTACCACCGCCATCAACATGTTCCACTCAATGGGTCGATTGCGCCATAAAGAAACTTGACACATATTGAAAGCATCATAGTTGACATTATAAGATCACATCACTTACAAGGCTTCGAGGTAATTTGCAAACTCAATACTACCAGGGGGAGCCATTTTACAAGACTAAGAGATAGTAGACAAGTAAGTAAGGATGTGAAGGTGTGAGGGAAACACTCCACCCCTACCCTTTTTATACATGAGAACCCTCACAAGAGACATAATCCCTGCAGAAATCGGAGGGAATCCTACCCCACAAAAGTACGAAAGGCTGAAGAGGGCACTAATCAAAGATTTGAATTGATGGGACTGGACTTGACTGGCAATAGGCAGGACAGGGTTCTTACCGATCGACAACCCCCTACTCTTGGAAATTTTCCTTTTTCCTCTTTTGTCAAAATTCAGAAAACTCAAAATAAATTGATATTCTTAGTAGAATTTCAAAAGTCCCCTTTTCATCTTAATAAAAATTTCTTCCAAAAACATCTCTTTTTATAGTCTCAGCAGCAAAGTAAAAAGAGCTTGTGAATTCATTCACTTATTCATCATTAACCAAAGATAATAAAAAAACTCCATTGCATAAGTATTTATTCTCTATATTACGTCAAATTTTGCAAGAAATAAAAGAAAAGAAAAAAAAATGGGACTAAGCTCGAACCCACATTCTCATTCTCCCTATCTCACCTACCCTTCACCCCCTCTCTAAGAACCACGAGCTCCCTTTCCCCTATGGCTAGATGACCCACCGCCGCTACCCAAACTCGAGTTCTCCCCGGACGAAGCATATCGCACTAAGCAAGAAAGAACCGGGACTGCATCCCGAATATGGGCAGTCGTCGAAGATATCCAGTCTTTGATGTCCCTCAGCCAAGTGGTCGACACCCGGACTTGCTACATAGAAAAAGGCAAAAATCAGTATCAAAGAGGAATCAAAACATAAAAATAACCAAAAAAGAGAAAGAAAGTATACCACAGGTCGAAGAACCTCCTCTGTCAAACCCAACTCATTCGAATACATCGCATGAGGATGGTGCAACATAGGCACCATCCCTCCATCATCTCGCTGAATGTTGTGCGAAGGAGTGTGCAATCACATGAAAGGAACCTCTAAATCTGATGTAACATCATGATGTAGGTTAGCCTTCCTCTCTCTCTTCTCTCTCTCTCTCTCTCTCTCTCTCTCTCTCTCTCTCTCTCTCTCTCTCTCATTATATATATATATATATATATATATATATATATATATATATATATATAAATGTTTGTACTACTTATGTTTCACATTATTGACAATAGATAGAGTGTATCTAAACAAAGATTAATCTACTTATGTGTGATAGTAGTGAGACATGATAGTATGTATCTAACTAATGATGAATCTACTAATGTGTGAATAGTAGGGTGATAGATAGTGAATATCTAAAATAAAGTTTAAGTAGAGAAACTTTAATGGGAAGGCTTGAACAATAACGTACGTGAAATGGTAACTTGGGTTTAATAATAACATAAGAGAAATGTTAATTATCAACAGCATTCGGTAGCATATTGTATGGGCGGTACTGGTTAGTTAAGGAGGATCTTAACTAAGGATTTATGGTAATTAAGGGTATTCGGTAGCGCACTGTATGGGAGGTATGGGTGATATAGACTCAATTCAGGTTTATTAGATACTGGTAACCTAGTTGTATTGGGTAGACTGATTAGGCAAGGTTGCGTATGAAATGTTAGGTGTGCACTATAGATGAGAGGTGAGGAAATCAAGGGAGTGTTCGCAGCCTAATATGTGTATCTAATAACTTTTCATTTAAATTGAAATTTCAATTCCTGATAATTATTTTCAAATAATTTTTACTTGGGCTCTGCCCCATACTAGGAAAACTTTTTACAAAAGTTATTAGGTGTCCATCCATAGGGATTCCAAGCAAGATGATTTGTTCCAAGGATGCATTGCTATAACACTTGTGGATTCTTGTAGGATTTGGACTTAGTCGCTTCAGTTATTTCATTCCTAGAGATGGGTGAAGGTGATTGCCTCATGCGGGCATGTTGCCCTAGACTATTTCATTTATACCAGCCGGACTTGTACACAACGATTTTAATTCATGTTGGACATTATATTGGATTTTGGAACTAATCGTTTATTTAGTATTGTTTTAGCTTAGTCATTTCTATTGTGGATGGAATTATATTACCATTTTATAAGATGTTATTTATGGTATTAATGTTATGTTGTTGTGGTTGCTCAACTAAAAAGATTAAATTTGGCACTGATTTTTTGAATACTAGGTGGTTAGTAAAAAGTTGAAATTGTTTTCGATAGTGACACTAAGAATGAAGCAAATCGGAATCCTGATTTAATTTAATAATGACCCGATCACCTGGAATTTAAATAGGCGGGGTGACACACTGAATGAGAGATATTAACGTAATGAGGGAAAGCAACAATTACCTAAAAATATATCTCCAATAAGGAACTGTATTTACCCTGCCATACTAATGGAAGGGGTGTGAGCCAATGCAAATTGGAGTGCATAAACCTTTACTTTATGTAAAAAACTCTTATACTTATTTAGGTTAAGTTACCATAACCCTTTTAATTATCTTTCTTTTTTTCATTAGGAAGATATGTACTCATTCCATTAACCCATTCTAGTAAATTTAAGAAAATCACTTTATTTGTCACTTCTTTAGAGAACCTTTTCTTGTTTATTAAAAGCATATTTTTTCTTATTTGTCTTCTAACACATACATGACCCGTGTTAAGGTAAAGATTTATGTAGAAGGAATGTCCATGCCCGAAGGCATGACAAAAATATGAAAAGTACATAATCGTGAAATGACGATAATTTCGAAAGTACATAATTGCAAAATGACAAAAATTTCATTCCCCAACATATAGAGTAAACAATGTAGATAATTTAGGAATAAATTCCTTTTCTTGTACGACTACTCACCCCATTAAAGAAAAAACAATGCTCTACCTACACTAACAGTTCGTCCTGAACCTCATATAAACAACATCGATTTAACTAAAGGCACGACGACATGTCGACTACATTAGACCACACAGTTAAAATAATAAGGATAATTATAGTCTAAAACAACCACAATAGCATATTTTGTTTTCACTATAATGAATAATAATCAAAATCCATGACAACAATACTTGTTTACGTTAAAATTCCAAAAAATGGTAGTAAAAATAAATCTACAATATTTAAGCCGAAGATTATTTTACAACACAAATTGTAAACAAATTATTTTTTGGGGGGGAGATTTTCATTTATTTGTAGAACTATCCACCCTGTTTAAAAAATAAAAATACTCAATAAGAAAAATACTACCATTACTAGTAGTCCAAACTGAACCTCATTTAAACCACATAATCGATTCAATAATAGTCAAATATAAAACCAAAATATGAGTACATAATAAACCATGATTGATAACTTCATCACAAAAGGCCCCAAAATATTTTATATTACATTGGAAAATAAATTACCCAACACGTAAATTGCGAACATCCCGCATGTTCCAATATAAGAATTGTCCATATTTTGTAAAGATCATTCCGAGAAAGGTTACCAGTAGTTAAAATTCCATGAAGTCATAACCAAAGTATAGGTAAAAAGATACTAACGCTAATAAAATGTTACCATAATTAAAGAAATACCTAGCATTGACGACTTTGTTAAACTCGTGTCATAATGATAACATTTGCATAAAGGTCTCTACTAACTCTTGATTTTCCATATTAATACTGAGAAGGAAAACATAGATGAAGAAAATGGCTGCAACTTTAAATTAAACCAAAAAATGAATCAAAATTATTCAACCAAAACTAATCAAATCTTAATAGAAGTTGAACAACGAAGTTTATAACATTCCAATGGTGTTTTCATGCATATAATGTAGTTTTCATAACTATAGTCATATGACTACGAAAGACTATTCATAATGTTTTACTGGAATAACAGATGTGCACAAAAATTCACCAAACAAATTTTCATCAATTAAGTTATATCAATAATGACTATAATACCATTTCTTTTCCCAACTCCTAAAAATATGAAGGTGATGCAACATATAAAAGCACCTTCGGGGTCATTCTAACACGCATCCTAAAGTCTACGAATAATTGCACATATTTTTTAATACTAGGTAATATCTAAGGTATAACATCGTAGTGGATCAATTTACCTTTTAAGATGATTTTTCAAATAGAGAACACAAAATAAATGAGTGAAATACAGTTATATTCAGATTCATATAAATACCAACAAATATTATCTCAACTTTTATGTATGAAACAATGTTGTAAACCTTAGGTATATTAATCGTAAACAGTAAACGGTATTGTCCCAGGTATCGACTTTAACGAATAGAAATATATATCAAGTTACTCAACTACCTACTTCCTCGTAATTTAATGTTTAGCTAATATGATGATTACTTCAACAATAGGTAAGTGAAAATGTTGGTAAAGCATACAAATAAATTCCAATTGTAACCTCTTCCAGTTAATTACAATAATGAAGGGAACCCTGAAATAACTCAAAAATAGGAAACAAACACATCAAAGAGTGCAATCTGGACCTTTAATTCAACAATTTCACTAATAAACACTTCACTGAAAATGAATTAAACTTCTGAGTTGAAATTAGTTTTGGGACAGCCACTCGACCTAGTTTGTTATTATAAGCACACGAAATTACCTAGCCTTTTTATGGTTATGCAAAATATGTACTCTCTAATAGTACATGATACACGACACGAACAACTTGTGGAAGTATTTTCACATTAGTGGTTTCGCCCAACATGAAAGTAATCGATAAACACTTATGCTGAGGTATAATACAAAGCATTCATCCAATGCGGAGGTACATAACCATAAAATATTTCGAAAGATGGACACTAAACCAATTAGACATATTAAATTTGAATACAAAAAAGAGAGATGAGTTTTTACACCCCTGTTTAATTATCAGTTTAAACAAACTAAACTTACAACACACTTATCAATTACCCTTTTCTTTAATTACGAAGTTTAAATTTGAATACAAAAAACAGAGCTAAGTTTTTACGCCTTCAATTTTTAAATTTTAACCATACAACATTCACAAACATAGGACCTACACAATGAATATGAACACATGAATGACAAGATGCATTACACTTATGAGATGCCACTTGTAACACCCCGTATTTTTATGAAATTAAAAATTAATTTATTCAGGTTAAAATTTAAATTACTTGCGTGTCGTAATTTAATGAAATTAATTATGGAAATCTGTATATAAATATTAATCGAGAGAGTAAATGGCTCATATTTATAGGAATTAAATTACTAAGTGAATAGTAATAATTATTTACGTCATAAGTGTATTAGTGACATGGGATTCACTTATATCACCCGGGAGTCGGTTATAGACTAAGTTAGGTGTGAGATAAGAAATTTGATAAATTAATTTGGATGAAAATTCTGAGTGCACGGTTGAGTCCGGATGGGTGGGAATAGTTGAAAAAGAGTACCTGGGGTAGTAAATAGGTCTCGAGGAGTTTTTAGCTATAGTCGGTCCCACACAGGGGTATTTGGGTCACTCGGGCTTGGCCCATTAGGCTAAAAACGGGATTTAGATTTAATACCTAATTGGGAGAAAAGGAAAAGGGAAGAAAACAAAAATATAAATCCTAAGTTTGGATAGAATACCCTAAGGAACAGTTGGAGTGCACCGTGAACCCTCTTTGGAGACAAGGCTAAGAACGAGGGGGGGATTCACCATCAATCTTGCAATTTACAACCTCGTATCCGACCTTACGAACCATAAGGAGAGTGAATAACATGTTGTGACATTTATTCATGTATTCAATTCATATCTTTTTGATGTGGTAATCAAATTCGTTTTGGGTAAAGTGTTTACAAAAATGGGGGTTTTGTAAATACATTTATTGGCTTGAATTAAATGTAGAAATTAATTGTGTTATATGATACTAGTATGAAAATTGATTTAGATGTGAAAAACTCAGTGAACATTATGAACGAATTTGAGGAAATTAGTTGACAACAGGGCTTAGTGAATGAAAGACCGAGGAATCCCCAATTTCGAAAACGTAGATATTTGTTAAAATAAATTTGTGATTAAGGTTCTACGGGAGGTCCTAATCACGTTCCTATATGATAAAAATGTTGTGTGTGCTTGAGATGAACCATAGACGAGTGGTCAAAAGAGGAAGTCGGAGAATATGAGGACCTGTTCAATCGATCAATCAATGACTGGGATTGATCGATTGATGACTGTGAATTTTATATTGTTCGGTCTTGGGAGTTTTAGCTGGGTTTTTCTTTTCGTTTAAATTAATTTTATATAGTTCGGTCTTATTGAATGGAAAATTAATTAGGAAGGTATATATCTCCACAATTAGAAAGGAATAATAATTGGGAGAGGTGGGGAAAAATTTAGTGCGACACAAGGGTGTGAATTTAGAGAATAAATTATGAAAAGTAAAGTAACAGACTGGGCAAGTAAGTACGGGTATAGTAGTAGGGCGACACAGCTCACTTAAATTAATTATGGATGAAAACTAGTTAATCTGGAGTTGTGGATTAGACTCGGGGATTATATTAATTTCGGGCCACAGGAGCGAGTCCGAGTATATTGGTTGGGTGACACCAAAAATAATTTAATTAATTAATGTGAAAATTAATTAATAATTAGGGTTGGACTATAAACTCGCAGTTTACATGATCTAGTGTTACAGACTTGGTACACGGTTGTGACACCCCGACTAATTAAACACCGGGTAGCTACTCCTTTATAAAATTAATTCAAAATGCCAAGTTGGCTCAGTTAATAGCATCACTGTCGAAAACGTTTTATTATTACTAACCACCTAGTATTTAAAAAGTAAGTGCCAAATTTTATTAAATCTGATTAACATGCAAGAAGAGTAATGAATAACTAAATAACACCATTCACCATCATGAAATGAAACGAATAACCATCACAAAATGTAAATAAACTCTGGAGGAAAAACTCCTCAATACAAATCCCACAACTGATAAGTAAACTGGATAAATAACTAAAACTGAACTGAGCAATACATGCTAGAGTCTAAAAACTGAAACGTAAAAATGTCTAATAGAATTGGGCAACATGCCCTACAACTGATAAATGCTGAGACTGGAATCCAAATGAGAGAAGCGTCTACATGCAAATCCCTGTAGCTTCCACAAACAGCTACAGCTCGTCACCTGAATGAGAATCCTATGCTTGGTGTCCTTGTGGCTGGGCACCTAAAAAGGTTTTACAAGAAAAAGAGATTTGAAAAGCAAACGGGTCAGAGCCCGAATGTGTTATATTTTAAAAAATTTAAAACATTAAATGCAAAGTACATGTTAGGACGTGCACTCACATTATATTCTCACCTCTCGTCTAACTGTGCACTCCTAACGTAAATACCCATCTATAACTACCCATACTACTAGCTAAGTGACAACATAACTAGCTAGACTGCCAAATGTTCTATCCATTTTACTCGGTTCATTTATTATAACAATGCTCGTAATTAAATAGAGGTTTAATGTAACTCAGATACTCAATAAGTGCTACATATATCACTATTAGTTAACTCTTTAGATAACTCGAAACAACACCGTAATATATTTACAACATTAACATGATGATTCCCATTAATATAATGTATATTATTCATCTCATAAATATACAATACAAGCACCCCGCAATCTAAGCTGTAGTGCACACATACTCTACTATCCATCCCGGTACATCACGTACATAAGGATTACATATTCCGAATCTCTCAGGAATAGTTTACTGATAACAACATCACAAATAATGGAGGCGAACACAGTCACCATCACATGGGTCACGCACATACCTATGCTCCCATGGTCAGCGGACTTATTAATATCACAATAAGTCTTTATATGACCTATGTTCATCAAGGTACCAGTCTAAATCCCCCCCGTAGGCACACAAGGATTAGAGGGTCCTAAGCGAACGCAAACCTCCCCCGTGATAGCAAGTATGGTAGGTATGTTATACACATAAACTATATACTAAGCATTCACACATCTTAGATATTACCATATTAATAAGGTATTTTCTACATCATTATACCATTATTCCAAACTTATATATTTCAAGTCTCCCGTTAATATAAAGTTAAATTACCAACACGTCTCACGTCGTAATCCCTTAACCTTAAAACCTATCTATAATAGATTATTAGGTTTCGATTATTCCCAAATATAACATCTTTATTCCTAAGGTCTTTACTTATGCCCCAAACCTTATTTCATCAACTTATTCAAATTTGTACTATTATCCCAAATATTATCTCACATAACGAATTTCATTTATTTAGAATAATTCCTCAAATTACATTCTGATTAAAGTCCCACTTCATAATCATGCCTACTGGTCTTCCTTAAAGCTAAGGGTATTCACAAAGTCTCCAAACATATTCTCCGAGGGTTTCCACCATTAAAATCATATTAAGGAAAATTTCACTCATTCTGGGAAGGTCGATCGATCGACCTATGAATATCGATCGATCGATCTAGTCGATCGATCGACTGATGAATGTCGATCGATCGATCGAACCGGTATGGCTACGGACTGCTTCGTTCTGCAGATTTGAAAACGTCCCAAAACTTATTTCTAACGTGTGATTCTCAAATATAACGTTATAGTAATGTCATATAGCCATCCTACAATATTACTAACGTCCATAAGTCCATATTTCAACAATTATAGGCTACCTATGGATCAATCTTCATCAAAAACCTAGTTTCCAGATTTTATCTCAAGAACATTCATAAACTTCATCTTAAATCCGTTTTTGGTATAACAAAAGTCGATAATCCTCTTAATATAATCTTCCAGTAACGTTCTACATGCAACCTATATCCCAAAATTTAAACTAATAACTCCAATCTTATGGGTTTTTTCATTATCTTCCAAGAACATACAAAAATTTATGAATAATCTAACATGGAAGAAGCATTCTCTGAAATTTAAATGGAATAAATCACTTGCCTTGGTTTGATTTCGGATTTGGTGTTGATTTGGTGAAGAATCTCTGCAGAATTTTCCTCTCTCTCTCCTTCTCCAAGCTCCTTCTCCAATGGTGGCTATGGTGGCTAGGGTTTCCTTTGGGAGAGTTGGAAGACTAAATGGTAACCTAGTAGCTTATTGGTTAATAAAGGTTGGTTATGGGCTTAGTGGGTCTTATCCTCATCAGATTTAATTAACCAAATTTTCGTCACTTTTAATTACCCAAAAATACCAAATTACTAAAATACCCTTTAAGTTGCCGGTATGGCCTAAAAATACCCCGGGACCCAAACTATACCCCCGGCTAGTGTTTTCTGACTATCTCGACCCTTCCGAACGCGTTGGCGCACTCAAAACGACCATACGGATTATAGATTTTAAATTCACTTTTATTAACAAAATAATATACCGTGACGCGGCGGCCCCACGCGTCTCAACAAAATTTCTAAAATGCCGTATATAAATCCCACGACAAATTTTATAATATCAAATACATATATAATCATATATGCACTTAATCAAATACCAATTCACATCACATTAGTATTTTTATAACCCGGATTAATTTCCAATTAATACGCATTTAATTGCTTAATCCCAAAAATAATTATAGCCAAAAGTACGGGGTATTACATACTTCCCCCCTAATAACTGAATTTCGTCCCGAAATTCGAAACTAGAAAGTACTTGCTAAAAACAGTTCTGGATAACGCTCGCGCATCTCATCCTCGCGCTCCCATGTGGACTCCTCGACATTGTGATGTCGCCACTGAACACGTACTAACGGGACTATCTTTGACCGCAGTTTCCTCTCGCTTCGGTCCAAAATAGCAATTGGCCCCTCCTCGTAGGAGCTATCCGGCTGGAGATCAATGTCCTCCACAGCAATGTGAGAATGAGCCAAATCATCTCTAAGGTATTTCCTCAGCGAGGAAATATGGAACACGTCGTGAATCCGATGCAATTGCTCCGGTAACCCGAGTCTATATGCAACTGGTCCTATCCGCTCAATAATAGGAAACGGTCCCACATATCTCGGTGCCAACTTCCCCTTCTTCCCGAAACGCATAATCCCCTTCATCGGAGATACCCTGAGCAAAACCTGGTCCCCCACTTGGAACTCCCTAAAAAATCTCTTCGCATCAGCATAACTCTTCTGCCTGTCTTGAGCTACCCGAATGCGACTCCGAATCAACTCAATCCTTGTCGAAGTATCCTGAATCACTTCCGGCCCAAGTAGTTTGTTGTCCCCCACCTCCAACCAACATGCTGGGGAACGACAAGGCCTACCGTACAATGCCTCAAACGGAGCCATGCCAATAGTGAACTGATATGAGTTGTTGTAAGCAAACTCTACCAGTGGAAGGTACTGTTCCCATCCACCCCCGAAATCAATAATGCACATGCGTAGCATGTCCTCCAACATCTGATTGGTACGCTCTGTCTGCCCATCAGTCTGCGGATGATAAGCCGTACTCAACCGCAATTCTGTGCCCATGGCCTCCTGGAAACTCTCCCAAAACCTCGAAACAAATATCTTGTCTCTGTCAGACACGATATTCAGGGGCACACCGTGAAGTCTCACAATCTCTGAAATGAAAAGCTGGGCATACTGTCCCGTAGTGTAGTCAGTCCTTACGGGTAAGAAGTGAGCGACCTTGGACAACCTGTCCACAATTACCCAAACGGAGTCGTGACCCCTCTGCGACGTAGGCAACCCCGTGACGAAATCCATGGATATGCTCTCCCACATCCACACCGGAACCTCCAACGGCTGTAGCAAACCTGCTGGTCTCTGATGATCCACTTTTACGAGCTGACAAGTGGCGCATTTCGAGACAAACTCAGCGATATCTCTCTTCATACCGCTCCACCAATATTGCCGCCTCATGTCTTGGTATATTTTGTCCCCTCCGGGATGTACCGCGAACCGTGAGCCGTGCGACTCTGCCATCACATCGTGCCGCAATTCTACCCCTTCCGGAACTACCAATCTCCCATTGAAGCGCAATCCCCCGTCTGAGCTAACGGTATAGGACTCGGCTCCCTCTGCAAGTAATCGAACTATCTGCTCCTGACAGAACGAGTCATCGGCCTGTGCCCGTACTACCTTCGTGACAATCTGCGGTGTAACGGTCATCACAGACATGAAAGATCGGGCCACTGCATCCTGGTGTCCCAATTCCTTCCACTTAGCTTTCCACACCTCTGCCACCTCATCTGCTGGCCTGCGGCTCAACGCGTCTGCTACCACGTTAGCCTTACTCGGGTGGTACTGGATGTCGAACTGGTAGTCCTTCACAAACTCAAGCCACCTACGCTGCCGCACGTGCAACTCTTTCTGCGTGAACAGATACTGTAGGGACTTGTGGTCCGTGAACAGCTGAAACTTCTCCCCCAAAAGATAGTGCCTCCAAATCCGTAAGGCAAATACCACTGCCGCCAACTCCAAATCATGTGTGGGGTAATTCTTCTCATGAGGCTTAAGCTTACGGGAAGCATAAGCTATGGCCTGTCTCTCCTGCTGCAAAACACCTCCAAGCCCTTGCAAAGACGCATCGGTGTAAACCAAATACTCAACTCCCGATCTCGGCAATGCTAACACAGGTGCTGAGGTCAATTTGTCCTTCAATTCATCGAATGCCAACTGACAGGCATCACTCCAGATATATGGCACACCTTTACGAGTAAGATGTGTCAAAGGAGCCGCTATCTCCGAGAAACCCCGAATAAACCTCCTGTAGTATCCTGCTAAGCCCAAGAAACTACGAATCTCTGTTGGCGTCGTGGGCTGTCCCCACTCCCTGACCGCTGACACTTTCCCCGGATCGACAGATATTCCCTGGTCGGAAATAATGTGACCCAAGAACTGGACCTCCTTCAGCCAAAACCTGCACTTTTCATATTTTGCATACAGCTCGTTCTGACGAAGTGTCTGGAAAACCTGCCTCAAATGCTCGGCGTGCTCCTCCTCTGTCTGAGAGTAGACCAGAATGTCATCAATGAAGACAATGACAAACTGATCGAGAAAATCTCTGAACACCCTGTTCATCAAGTCCATAAACACTGCTGGAGCGTTGGTCAAGCCGAAAGGCATAACCCGAAACTCGTAAGAATCATATCTCGACAAGAATGCAGTCTTCGAGACATCCTCCTCCCTGATACGCAACTGATGGTATCCCGATCTCAAATCAATCTTCGAGAAGAAAGAGGCTCCTCTCAACTGGTCGAATAAGTCATCGATTCGAGGCAACGGATACTTATTCCGTATCGTGACCTTATTCAACTCTCGGTAGTCCACACACAACCTCAGTGAACCATCCCTCTTCTTCACGAACAACACAGGGGCACCCCACGGTGAAGTACTCCTCCGAATAAACCCCTGACCCAACAACTGCTCAATCTGATCCCGTAGCTCTCGCATCTCAGCCGGAGCCATACGGTACGGTGCACGTGCTATAGGTCTCGTACCCGGTAGCAAATCAATAACGAAATCTATCTCTCGACTGGGTGGTAAGCCTGGTATCTCCTGAAACACATCCGAATACTCCCTGAGAACCGGGATCGAATCTAAAGGAATAACAACCTCCTTAGAGGTATCCTCCTCTATGTAATACAGATGAGCGGTCGACCCTCCCTCTGGGCGAGGCATCGCCACTATAAACATCTCTTGCCCCGGAATGGCAAAAACAATGCTCCCGCTGAAGCAATCAATCATGGCCCTATATGCTACGAGCCAATCCATACCGATGATCACATCGTGAACATGCATGTCTAACACAAACATATCTACAGGTAATACCAAACCACCAACCTCTACCCCCACTCCCCGGCATATAAAGAAAATAAGTGACCCACTCCCTAATGGTGAGTCAACACACGTCACTGTGCTCTCTGCCGTAGCTAACAATCCTAAAGCTTTCGCGAAGTGTGTAGCAATAAAGCAATGTGTAGCACCCGTATCAAATAACACTCGACCCATAGTGCCATGGATAGGAAACGTACCCTCGATCGCGGGCGGTGCCTGTGGAACTGCAGCCTGGTGAACGTTGTAGACACGTCCATACTGTAGCTGCCCCTGCTGAGGTGTTGGAATGATCTTTGGCGGTGCGGGAAGAGCGGCGGGAAATATAGGCCTCTGCGGCTCCTGGCGAGCACCCTGCTGCTGCTGCTGTGGGGCCCTGCCCCTATCAGGACAATCCTGTCGCTTGTGGCCAATCTTTCCACAGACGAAGCACTTCCCTGGGAAGTTCCCTCCCCTCTGTCCCTGCTGTCCCCGGCCCTGGTGGCTGTTACCATTCCTGCCTTGGCCCTGCTGGCCCTGATTCCCATTCTGCCCCTGTTGGCCCTGATGGCCGTTTGGACCCTGATGGCCCTGACGGAAACCTCCCTGGCCCTGACCGGAACCTCTTATTATCCCCCTGCTGGGTACCCTGCTCAGTTTTTCTCTGCCCCTGACCAGATTGTGCCCCGCTGGCACCGTGTCCTCCAGTCCTGCCCTGATGGCTAGACTCCCCCGACCGCTTGCCCTCGGCCATATGAAAACGGTGGTCCTGGCAGTGAAATAGTGCAACGTTAACCACATCAGAATACGTGGCCAACGATAGGTTCCCTAGAAGATGCTGACGGATCCTCCAATTCAACCCATCAATGAACTTCTCTATCTTCTTCTTCTCTGTTGGAATCTCGTCTGGAACGATATTCAATAGGTTAGTGAACTCGGCCTCATACTCGGCCACAGTCTTGCTCTCCTGCCTCAGACTCATAAGCTTCCTCCTCATCTCTGTATGAACTGCGGATGGAAAGTACTTGCGGTCAAACCGCACCCAGAACTCCTGAACGGTGAGTGTATCCCTCTCCTCCGTGGTGGTAATGGACTCCCACCACTGCAGCGCAGATCCAACTAGCTTGAAAGTAGCTAGCACCTGCTTCTGAACATCTGTGCACTCATGCATCCTCAAATGCCTCTGTATGTCCTTCCTCCATTGGCTCGAGACTACCACGTCTGAGCTACCTGCAAACTCTGGCGGATGCGCTTTCTGAAAAGCGTCACGTACACGCTCCCAAGCAGACGGGAATGCATTAACCTGTGCTGGCGCGGCAACTGGCGCCTGAGTCGGTGCCTGCTGAATAACGGCAATCGCGGAATTCACCGCTTGAGCTACTATAGCTGCAACCTCAGTGGCGTTCAACATGCCCTGAACTGGAGCGGGCTGGGGTTCGGGCATTGCATTCCTGGGAACTCGTCGTGTACGTCGGGGAGGCATCTGAAATAAGAACAAAGTTTATAAGTTCACGACTTATAAACTTAAAATAGCTGAAGAACGAAGCATACACAATAAGAGTACAACAGTCCTAAAATATAGGGCTCTATATCAAAGAAAACGTAGCGGAAACATAATAGCCGTACAGATCCTAAAGGACACTAGAACCTGATGCTCTGATACACGGTTGTGACACCCCGACTAATTAAACACCGGGTAGCTACTCCTTTATAAAATTAATTCAAAATGCCAAGTTGGCTCAGTTAATAGCATCACTGTCGAAAACGTTTTATTATTACTAACCACCTAGTATTTAAAAAGTAAGTGCCAAATTTTATTAAATCTGATTAACATGCAAGAAGAGTAATGAATAACTAAATAACACCATTCACCATCATGAAATGAAACGAATAACCATCACAAAATGTAAATAAACTCTGGAGGAAAAACTCCTCAATACAAATCCCACAACTGATAAGTAAACTGGATAAATAACTAAAACTGAACTGAGCAATACATGCTAGAGTCTGAAAACTGAAACGTAAAAATGTCTAATAGAATTGGGCAACATGCCCTACAACTGATAAATGCTGAGACTGGAATCCAAATGAGAGAAGCGTCTACATGCAAATCCCTGTAGCTTCCACAAACAGCTACAGCTCGTCACCTGAATGAGAATCCTATGCTTGGTGTCCTTGTGGCTGGGCACCTAAAAAGGTTTTACAAGAAAAAGAGATTTGAAAAGCAAACGGGTCAGAGCCCGAATGTGTTATATTTTAAAAACCTGCAAGTGCTTTAAAAAAACATTTAAAACATTAAATGCAAAGTACATGTTAGGACGTGCACTCACATTATATTCTCACCTCTCGTCTAACTGTGCACTCCTAACGTAAATACCCATCTATAACTACCCATACTACTAGCTAAGTGAGAACATAACTAGCTAGACTGCCAAAGGTTCTATCCATTTTACTCGGTTCATTTATTATAACAATGCTCGTAATTAAATAGAGGTTTAATGTAACTCAGATACTCAATAAGTGCTACATATATCACTATTAGTTAACTCTTTAGATAACTCGAAACAACACCGTAATATATTTACAACATTAACAGGATGATTCCCATTAATATAATGTATATTATTCATCTCATAAATATACAATACAAGCACCCCGCAATCTAAGCTGTAGTGCACACATACTCTACTATCCATCCCGGTACATCACGTACATAAGGATTACATATTCCGAATCTCTCAGGAATAGTTTACTGATAACAACATCACAAATAATGGAGGCGAACACAGTCACCATCACATGGGTCACGCACATACCTACGCTCCCATGGTCAGCGGACTTATTAATATCACAATAAGTCTTTCTATGACCTATGTTCATCAAGGTACCAGTCTAAATCCCCCCCGTAGGCACAAAAGGATTAGAGGGTCCTAAGCGAACGCAAACCTCCCCCGTGATAGCAAGTATGGTAGGTATGTTATACACATAAACTATATACTAAGCATTCACACATCTTAGATATTACCATATTAATAAGGTATTTTCTACATCATTATACCATTATTCCAAACTTATATATTTCAAGTCTCCCGTTAATATAAAGTTAAATTACCAACACGTCTCACGTCGTAATCCCTTAACCTTAAAAACTATCTATAATAGATTATTAGGTTTCGATTATTCCCAAATATAACATCTTTATTCCTAAGGTCTTTACTTCTGCCCCAAACCTTATTTCATCAACTTATTCAAATTTGTACTATTATCCCAAATATTATCTCACATAACGAATTTCGTTTATTTAGAATAATTCCTCAAATTACATTCTGATTAAAGTCCCACTTCATAATCATGCCTACTGGTCTTCCTTAAAGCTAAGGGTATTCACAAAGTCTCCAAACATATTCTCCGAGGGTTTCCACCATTAAAATCATATTAAGGAAAATTTCACTCATTCTGGGAAGGTCGATCGATCGACCTATGAATATCGATCGATCGATCTAGTCGATCGATCGACTGATGAATGTCGATCGATCGATCGAACAGGTATGGCTACGGACTGCTTCGTTCTGCAGATTTGAAAACGTCCCAAAACTTATTTCTAACTTGTGATTCTCAAATATAACGTTATAGTAATGTCATATAACCATCCTACAATATTACTAACGTCCATAAATCCATATTTCAACAATTATAGGCTACCTATGGATCAATCTTCATCAAAAACCTAGTTTCCAGATTTTATCTCAAGAACATTCATAAACTTCATCTTAAATCCGTTTTTGGTATAACAAAAGTCGATAATCCTCTTAATATAATCTTCCAGTAACGTTCTACATGCAACCTATATCCCAAAATTTAAACTAATAACTCAAATCTTATGGGTTTTTTCATTATCTTCCAAGAACATACAAAAATTTATGAATAATCTAACATGGAAGAAGCATTCTCTGAAATTTAAATGGAATAAATCACTTGCCTTGGTTTGATTTCGGATTTGGTGTTGATTTGGTGAAGAATCTCTGCAGAATTTTCCTCTCTCTCTCCTTCTCCAAGCTCCTTCTCCAATGGTGGCTATGGTGGCTAGGGTTTCCTTTGGGAGAGTTGGAAGACTAAATGGTAACCTATTAGCTTATTGGTTAATAAAGGTTGGTTATGGGCTTAGTGGGTCTTATCCTCATCAGATTTAATTAACCAAATTTTCGTCACTTTTAATTACCCAAAAATACCAAATTAGTAAAATACCCTTTAAGTTGCCGGTATGGCCTAAAAATACCCCGGGACCCAAACTATACCCCCGGCTAGTGTTTTCTGACTATCTCGACCCTTTCGGACGCGTTGGCGCACTCAAAACGACCATACGGATTATAGATTTTAAATTCACTTTTATTAACAAAATAATATACCGTGACGCGGCGGCCCCACGCGTCTCAACAAAATTTCTAAAATGCCGTATATAAATCCCACGACAAATTTTATAATATCAAATACATATATAATCATATATGCACTTAATCAAATACCAATTCACATCACATTAGTATTTTTATAACCCGGATTAATTTCCAATTAATACGCATTTAATTAATTAATCCCAAAAATAATTATAGCCAAAAGTACGGGGTATTACAACGGTAAAGGCAAGATATATTATAACTATATATATACGATATGCGATAGTATATATATGGTGTGTACACATAAATATCAGTGTTTGAATAATATTTAAATATATACTCTAGTGCTATCAAAGGAGGTTGCACGTAGTAGGTGAATCCCCTAGCTTGAGGAGTAGGGGAAGTATATCCCCAGGTCATAGCGTCCGTTATATAGGTGGGGGTCCTCTCACTTTCAGGGAAGGAATATGACTGCCTCTATTATGTACGTTTTAACTATGTTAGTGAGCGATCCTGACTTGGGGTAGCTAGGTTATGTGAATACACCTAGTGGAATAGCACTTTAGGGAATATACATCCAGTGAGTTATTACTCGGGAGGCTGGTTTTTATTATTTATTATTTCAACATATGTTTGAATGTTGTAATATGGTTATATGTATATAATGAGATAAATAATTATATACGGGTTCATTAATACATGCCGAGAATTATATTATGTGTATAACGGGTGTGAAAGTTATATGAATTTAAGAAAGGGAATGATTAATTAAGTTAATGCTAATAATAACTTAGAAATCATAATTTTGTTCATACTCGGTTAGAGTATGCATGGTGGTTGCAAGGGGTTATATCGGTTATCTAGTATGGATTAATGAATAGGGAATTTAAGTAAGACGTTAGACATTATAGGAGAGGGAAGGATGTCCTCAAAGGACTGTGACACTAACTAAAATATGAAGAACATTCATGCATATTTATTACTGCAAGTTAATCATTTTCTAAATCTTTTTGAAATGTTTTGGGTTTTAACCGTTGCTTTAAATATTTTTAAAAACCTTTTAGGTGTCTAGCCCCACGGACGCCAGACTTGACTCATTCCAGGGATTTGTTGCTGCAACATATGTGGATGTTGCAGGATTTGGATAGGCACATCAATCCTTTTATTCTTAGGGTTGGGGTTTATCATCAAATACTCGAGCATGTGGCTCACAGTTTTATTTAGTATTCATTAAGATACTTTGTGAATGTTATTACCTATATTTAATTTTGTTGGATTTTTAGCCGATGGTTTATTCGGTCAGATTATTATTTAGATGTGAATGGTTGAATTCAGTTAATTGTTATTGTTTAAATTATTTTGTTTCCACGTGAGTATTTCATTAATTTAATGAAAGATAAAACTTGACACCAGACTAATTTTCACTTAAGTGGTTAGTAATTAAAAAGTTGACAGTGATGCTAAGAATGAACCAACTGAGAAACTTGTTCTAACTTAATTTAGGATTTATCAGTCGGGGTTTAATTAGGCAGGGTATCACATGTGGTATTAGTGCATCAGGTTCTAGTGTCCTTACGATCTGTGCGGATTACTGAATTTTAGCATAGCGTTCATTTGTTATAAAGCCCTATTATTAGCACTATTGATTCATTTTTCGCTTTTGACATATCGTATTTCTGCGATTAGATTTTTTTTATAAATTGTGTACATATACAATTCGGTCTATTTTTATATTCCACCGAGGAGACAATGATCGGAGATGGTCGAGACCATGGATGAGTTGAGAGAAGCTGATTAGGAGCTACATGTACTGCTACCCCCACCCCCACCCGAGTTGATCTCCACTACTCAGGTGACAGTGATAGTGGCTCTGGTATTCGAGACAGCGATGAGGGCTATAGCATCCCATTTTTCGCAGCCCCAGGCACCGCCTCTAGTGGCACCAGTAGTTCAGGCCCAAGTGGGGCCACCTTCTTGGAAGCGAGTTATGTAGACCTTTCATAAGGGTCACTGATCGAGCGTGAAATGTAGCGTCGCATCAGAACGCTAATCGTTTTTTTTCGTTTCGGCGACAAGATACAAAAACCTAAACTACGACTGAACTTGCGACTCAAGTACTGCGATAAGTCGGGTATCGTAAGAAATCCACATGGAAAGATTAAATTTTAGATGTTAATTTCTTTAAAACTTGAAGAATAAAAGTGTAAAATAAGTAAAAGAAAAGGTTATGGTTGGGAATAGTGTAAAAAGAAAAGAATAAGTTATGGTACACAAAAGTAAAGCGAGGATCGGGATCGCATTCTACCACACAGATCAAAACAACTACAAATTAGAGTTAAGGCTCGAAAGCATTTAATCGAGCATTTTCAATTAAGCATAAACATCACACAATAAGGAATTTATCCCAAAGTTGTGAGATTAAACATTTAATCAAAAATGGTCACACGCGGATTAAATTCGAATTATCACTATAAACACTAAAGTTACGTGACAAATAAAGTTAAATGCATAAAAATCCAACTTTAATACACGCGGTTTCAATTAAATGCAATTTTACTTGAAACCCTAGCTTTCGAGGTCCAAACCCGTAAATGGCGGAACGAAATCCTGACCCTATTTATATAAGGGTACATCATGAACTAAACTAATTTATACTAATTAAACTACGAAAACAAGAAATAAAGAAAGTTAAACTAATTAACAAAGCATGAAATTAATCTACAAAGCAAGGAAAGATGAAAAACAAACTATATTAAAGGAGATGGAAATTAATAGTTCAATCTTACAAAACCAATTGGTTGTCACCCCAAAAAGAAAAGAAAATGAGCTCTCCAAACCAAACCCTAACCTAAAATGTATCCTAGAACTATCTATATTAGAATATATATCAGTATCTCCCTTATTACAACAAAAATTAGCTTATATAGTAAGTTGGTATAAAAGAAAAGAAGAAAGAAAAACAAACAAAATATCTGCAGAAAAATAGGGGATCGATCGATCGACCCCTTTGGTCGATCGATCGACAGTAGAAATCGAGGAAAAATTCTAAAGGGTGGATTAATCAATCTCGAGGCTTGATCGATCGATCAAGCAGGGCAGACTGCAATTTCCCCTGTTTTTGCATGCAATTCTTCTTCGCTAAAATCACCGTAACTTCGTCATACGGACTCAGGATTTGCGCACTGTTCATGGCCACGTGAAGCTAGCGAGGAGGGATACAACTTCCATGTAAATGTAGGGCCAGGTGCCCAAGATGTGAAATGATAGAATTTCCCTTGAACGTGCGATTGTGTACGAAAATTGCGCGGAATGTGTAGGAATACCATACTTGGTACCTAAATAACTACAAAAGCCCAATTATACCTCATATAGCATGTTAACAATATAAACCGAGGTTTAATCGTTAGCGGTCTTAAATATAGAGATTAAGGCACCCGAGGAGGCTAAAATGCATAGGTTTGACGGATGATATACGTAATATTTGCGTACTATCAGTCACCCACCCGAGTTTCGAGGTAGTACTGATGTGGTAGAGGCTTATGACTGGAAGAAAAATATTTAGCGCCATCTGCACATGATTGAGGGTACCGATGTGCATAAATATATTATTGCTACTTTTTATCTGTTAGGGTAAGCTTTATAGTACTGGGAATCAATTACCACCGCTGAAGAGAGGGACTTCATGAAGATATCCTATTTCTGGGTGAGGTTTGATTACAAATACTTCCCACCATTAGTAGAGGCAGAGATGAGGAAGAAATTCGGTGAGTTAGTTCAGGGTGATTGCTCAGTTGATGATTATGAGGAGGAGTTCACCCGTTTATCAAACTTTGTGCCAAATAAGGTAATCGATGAGGAGCAAAAGAAGTCGAGGTTCATGGATGGCTTAGCCTGGAGGATCAGACATCATTTGTTCAGTAATCCAGCATTAGTGACGTACACTGATGTCATCAATGCCACTTTAGTGTACTGTCATGATCATCGCTTCCATACGAAGGGAAGCAATAGGGGAGGGAAGCCGAGCTAGCAGGGCAAGGCAGTGGCTGGTGATACTAGTAGTGTTCAACAGTAGTCTAGTAGTCAACAAGGGAATTAGGTTAAGAAATTTAAGCTTGGAGGCTTTCAATCGGGAGGGAAGGGGTTTAGGCCAGGCCAATAGGGCCCCAATTAGCAACAGCAGGTTCCTTAGGGCCGACAAGGCCAAGGGAACAATGGAAGAGGTCAGCAAGGCCAGCCTCGTCAGGGCCAACAACAAGGAAACGGTAAGAGGCGTTGTTTTTTTGTGGTCAGACGGGACATTTTAAGAGAGTGTCCACAAAGGGGTAGGATCCAGCAGCAGGGTTCCCAACAGGGGCAGTAGGGTCAGATTCCACCAGCAGCACCAGCTCCACCAGCCCCACAGCAGCAGGGGTAGATGCACAATGAGCGTGTGTACAACATCCGGGATGTTCCAATTCCACCATCACCTCAGGCGCCACCGACAATTGAGGGTATGTTTCCTATCCATAGGCTTTAGGGTAGGATACTTTTTTTTACACTGGAGCATAGCATTCATTTATTAAAACTAAATTTGCTAGAGTAGCCAATTTTCTAAAGATCGCAAGTAGCCTCCGGATGTGTGTAGAGTCACCAGTGGGTAGTGGGTCATTGATACACTCGATTTGTAGAGGGGTGGATATTTTAATTGAGAGACTGAGTTTAGAAATTGACCTTTAATTATTAGATATGTAGGGGTACGATGTCTTCTTAGGTATGGATTGGTTGGCAGGTTATAGAGCAACATTAAATGGCTTTGAGAGAACCATCGTGTTCTCTAGTCCGGGACATGAAATGTTTGTAGTGGCAATGCCTCTACCGGAGGAATATTCACACATGCATTTTTATTACATTGAGGAGGAGACCTCACAGGAGGTGGTGGTTCCATTGGATTCAATTTCGTTAGTGAGGGACGTCAAGGATGTGTTCCAGGAAATACCAAGATTAAAAACCAGTAGGGAAATCGAGTTTGTAATTGATTTAGCACCGGGTACAAGGCTGTTTGCTCGAGCACCTAACTGTATGGCCCCTTTTGAGATGTGTGAGCTAAGAGAGAAGGTTCAACAACTCCTAGGTTAGTGTTTCATTTGGTGGAGCACGTCATCATGGGGTACACTGGTGGTATTTATGAAGAAACGGGATGGTTCACTTCGGTTGTACGTAGACTACAGGGAACTGCACAAGGTGACGATATGGAACAAGTATCCGTTACCTAGGATCGATGATTTATTTTACCAGTTGAGAGGGGAGGGATACTTCTCAAAGATTAACCTGAGGTCAGGGTATCATCAACAATGTATTAGAGAGGAGGATGTCCCAAACACCACTTTCCTGTCACGATATGGATCCTACAACTTCTAGGTGATGCTATTCAATCTCAATAATGCGCAATCGGTGTTCATGGATGACATGAACAGGGTTTTCAGAGAGTATCTCGACCAGTTTGTTATTGTGTTCATTGAGGACATTCTGATCTACTCGCGCATGGAGGAGGAGCATGAAAATCATCTGCATATGGTTCTATAGACACTACGAGACCACCAACCTTATGCCAAATTTCGAAAGTGTGGATTTTGGCTATGGGAGGTTCCGTTTCTGGTTCATGTGGTGTCAAACTGAGGTATTCTTGTGGATCCGAGTCAGGTATCGATGGTGAGGGAGTAGGTGCAGCCCACGACACCGACCGAGGTTTGTAGTTTACTTGGAGTAGCAGGGCATTATAGGCAATTCATTAAGGGGTTTTCTAAGATTGTGAGTCCTTTGACAAATTTGACTCATAAGGGGGTACCTTTTACTTGGAGTGATCATTGTCAGTTAGTTGTCGATGAGTTAAGGACAAGTTGGCATCTGCACCCGTAATTGCCTTGCCGAGGGGAGGATTGGAGTATCGAGTATACACTGGTGCATTCTTATAGGGACTTGGTGGTGTACTACAGCCGGAGGATAGGGTTATAGCTTATGAATCCAGGAAGCTAAAGCCCCATTAGAGGAATTACCCAACTCATGACCTAGAGTTTGCAGTGGTCATTTTTTTCCTTGAGGATATAGAGGCACTATCGTCTGGTAGAGCAGATTACTCTATTCACGGACCACAGGTCAATTTAATATCTCTTCCTATAGAAGGATATGAATATGAGCCATAGGAGGTGGCTAGAATGGGTGAGATACTACTAGTTTGACATCCAGTATCATCCTGGTAAGGCTAACCTAGTGGCAGACGCGTTGAGTCATATGCCTACAGGGGAGATCTCAGAGGTCTGGAAAGCGAAGTGGAGAGAGCTTAGGAATGCTAATGATGTTGTCAGGGGGCGTGTATGCCAGCTTTATCCATCACTCCCAAGATCATTATTAGGGTTGTGAGGGTATAATCAGAGGACCATAGGGTTATTCGGTAAGTTTAGAGGGAGGCCTACGCCTTAATGGGATGTTGAATATGCCAGAAGATGAGGATTTGAGGCACATTGTTATGATAGAGTCCCATGGTTCGAGGTTTGCGGTACATCCCCGCGGTGATAAAATGTACCAGGTTATGAGGAGGCAGTATGGGTGGGCAAGAATGAAACATAACATAGCACAGTTCATCTTGACATGTACCACGTGTCAGCTCGTGAAATTTGATCATCAGAGACCTCCAGGGATGCTACAACCACTGGATATTATCGTGTGGAAGTGGTAAAGCATCTTCATGGACTTCATTATCTAGTATCCTACATCGCAGAGGGGTCACAATTACATATGGGTAACTGTGGATCTATTGACCAAGGTAGCCCATTTCTTACATGTTTGTTTAGACTTTGAGATGATGCATTACACGTAGCTATTCATAGCAGAGATAGTTAAACTACACGGGGTTTCGATTAATATTGTGTCTGACATAGACAAGGTTTTTGTGGCCCATTTCTGGCAGAGCTTTCAAGAGGCTATGGGAACAAAGTTACAGTTGAGTATCGCCTATCATCCCCAGACAGATGGGAAGACTGAGAGAGTATATCAGATGCTGGAAGACATGCTAAGGATGTGCATTTTAGACATTTGGGAGGATGGGAGTGACATCTTCCTTTGGTAGAGTTTGCGTAGAACAACTCTTACCAGTTTACTATTGGAATGTCATCGTTCTAGGCACTGTAAGAGAGACCTTGTCGTTTACCCTCCTGTTCGTTAGAAGTGGGGGGCAACAATTTGTTAGGGCTGAAGATTGTCCAGGAGACGACTGCCAAGATAGAGCTAATTCGGGGATAGATTCGGATAGCTTAGGATAGGCAGAAGAGTTATGCTGATGCTTCATAGAGACATGTAAATTTGGAGATTAGAAATCTGGTATATGTCTAGGTGACCCCTATGAAAGGAGTGTTGAGGTTAGGAAAGAAATGTAAGTTAGCACCGAGGTACGTAGGACCCTTCCCTATTATTGGGAGGGTGGCACGAGTAGCTTATAGACTGGGTTTGCGAGAGAATCTTTAGTGGATACACGACATGTGTGACACCCCGCCTAATTAAACATCGGGTGATCAGTCCTTTATTAAATTAAAACAGGTTTCTCAAATAGTTCATTCTTAGCATCACTGTCGAAAACTTTTTAATTACTAATCCCTAAATAAAATTAGACTGGTGCCAAATTTTAATTATCTTTCTTAAACCAGAAAAATCAACCAAGCGGAACAAAGTACAAATAATCATTTACTATAATTCAAACAACAAAGTAAAAGTACAACAGAACAAAAGTATTACCGAATAAACCATCGGCTAAAAATCCCAAACAACAATAGAATAACCACTAGTCAGAAACTAACATTTGAGACTAATACCGGACCACAAGTCCATACATAGAAGAGTGTGAGATCCTGTACTAGATCTGAATGAGAGATATCGTCTAGTCAAATCCTGTAAGCATCCACTGTGCTACAGCTCCGAGTCTCTGGAATGGAGTCATCATACATGGCATCCCTCTGGCTGGACACCTAAAAGGTTTTGAAAATATTTTATAGCAAGAGTTAGTACTCAAAACATTTTGAAATATTTAGCAAGCGTTTATCACAATATAAAATGCGGTTATTGATTAAACATGTTAGGTTCTCGTACACTCTCTTTTGTTAACTCACCCCTCATCTTTTGTGCCCACATAACGTTCTACCCTTAGTTTATCTAGCCATAGTTCTCAAGCTAACTAAAACCAAAGTAGTCAACTGAACTTATTTGTACCCAAGTTCCAGTACCGCCCATACAGTACAACCGTTTCACTAACATCTCGCGTATGTTAAATAATTCTCAAGTAACATTTCATCTATGCTATTTTTCAATACTTCTCATTTAGTTTCTCTACTAAAATTATTACAATTGTCACAATAGTTAACTTTCCCACTTATGTAATTAAGTTTCGCTACTTGAATTACTCAATGGATTTTCTCTATCTAAATGTGCATTTCGTAATTAAGTTTTACTACTTAACTTATCAATTCGGTATGTATCTTTAAATACATAATATATATCTATCTACTAATACACGAAAGTAGAATATCATCAAGTATATATATTTCACACACAATATATACTAAGTATCAGCCATTACTATTTTGCCCTTTTTATACACGTAAAGGACTCTTGGTTCGGAATGATTCATCGACCCCAAGTGAGAGTTGGTTCGGAATTTTCCATCGACCCCAACTGTTTTAAAAATATATATATACACATATTCTGATTCGGGACTCTCTCATCGCGACACCAGTTCAAAGTTTGGTTCGGCATTTCTCATCGACCCTAAACATATAATAACTTTATGTTAGTTCGGAATGTCTCATCGACCCTAACATAATTAATATAGGTATAATATCTCTACCTAAAAGATCACATAATTCAGTAGGTACACGCACAACCTATTAATCATATACGTACGTAATATTTTAAATCACATATATTTACCGTACAATATTCGCCTCACGATTTATCACATTAATCGCATTTATTTGAATATTCACGCGACTCTAAGGGTCCTAGTTACCCCTTACATATAATTATAGTAGTTATTGCTTACCCTACTGGTCTATTACTTAAATTGAATTTACTTCGCCCCTTAACTCAATTTCCGAAGTCCCCGATACTCTACAAAATCGGATTATTCTCCTCGGTCCGTAATCCAAGCCATACACCCAATGGACTTATTGGACCTCAACAATATACCTATTGGTCTTACTCTTACTCCCATATAAGTATAATGTATATCCTAGAATACTTATTCAATCCCGAACTCAACGAAGGATTTAACACAAAATTTTCGGGAAATAGCTTGCGTCGATCGATCGACGGCTGGGCTCGATCGATCGAAATAGTCGATCGATCGATAGTTCGAGATCGATCGATTGATCGAACAGGGACAGACGCAGTCTTCTTCTTTGTTAAGATTTTTCCTCCGTTAACAAATCTTTAAACTCCATTATAGTCCTCCAAACTTTTACTCAATGATGCTAACATATTTCCACATATACTAGGACAGTTTCTAACGTGTCAAATACATTAAAACTCCAATTACTTTAAAGAAATAATGAATTAAAACCCAGAATTTCTTGAAACCCTAGTTATGGTGTTCTTCCCATATTTTCATTCAAAATCCAGATTTTTAATCCGAAAATCATCAAGTCTAATCTGAATCTTAATCCTCTACGTAAGGTAAATCATTTCTACATGTGATTCCTATCCCAACATGTATAAATATCATCTTTCTCCAATCAAAATAATGATTTAAACAACACTATTCAAAAACCCTACACATGGGTATTATAACTTTATAATTTTTGTAATAAACAACTTGCCTTATGATCAGTAGGGTCTGATTTCGTGGTTGTTGTTGATGATTGATGATCTTCATCCTTCAATCCTTCTTCTCCAACAAGTTGATAGTATAAATCCCTTTGAATCCTTCCCAATTCTTCCTTTTGCCTTATAAAGTTGTGCTTCTCTTCTCTCTAATGGTATTGGTGTTGCTATGGGTGTTCTAACCCTAATTCCTCTATCATACGGCTGATATAAAACTCTAAATTTCGCAGGTTTCCATACCCTCTTATGTTAAATGACCAAAACCCCCCGAACGGTCTCGGTTTAGTCAAAAATTACCCCGGGACTCAACTAGTACCCCCGGGTATACTATTTTGACTAATTTGACCCATGCAGACTCATCGATGACCTCTAAATTATCATTTGAGTCACTTAAAAATATTACTCGTTCTCACCCCAACACGGTCTACCCGCGTTAAGTAACTGTTCACCACTCGCACTAAGTAAATATAATGAGGCAATATAAATCGGTATCTATCTCTCGATTAATATTCCATAATTACCATTTTAAATAAAATTCTTTAAATTACTACCCTTGCATAATTTAAATTAAGCTGGTATTTTCTCATTTAATTCTACAATAGAATTAAATAGAATATTTGGACTACTCAGAAATACGGGGTGTTACAACATGTTCCATGTGGAATCACTGAAGAAATATCCGAGGAGCGAGAGGGCCTTCTAGGATGTCTCACTTGAGGAAATTGACTTACAGCCAAACATCTCGTATGAGGAGAGATCGGTAGCTATTCGGGACCGTAGTGAGCGCAAGCTGCGATCCAAGGTTGTTCCACTAGTGAGGGTACACTCATCATAACATTGAGGAGTCTACCTGGGAGCGGGAGGGGGATATGCATGAGCGGTATCAAGAGTTATTTACTGCAGGTACGCCCTAATTTTGGGGATGAAATTCCTTTGTAATGGTGGGAGTATGTAACACCTCGTATTTCTATGCAATTAAAAATTAATTAATTCGGGTAAAAATTTAAATTACTTGCGTGTCGTAATTTAATTGAATTAATTATGTAAATCTATATATAAATATTAATTGCGAGACTAAATGGTTAATATTTATGGGAATTAAATTACTAAGTGAATAGTAATAATTATTTAAGTCATAAGTGTATTAGTGACGTGGGATTCACTTATCTCAGTCGGTAGTCGGTTATAGACTAAGTTAGGTGTGAGATAAGAAATTTTATACATTAATTTGGATAGAAATTTTGAGTGCACGGTTGAGTTCGGATGGTCCCAAATAGTCGAGAAAGAGTACCCGGGGGTAGTAAATGGGTCTCAGAGCATTTTTAAGCATAGTTGGGCCCACACGGGGGTATTTGGGTCACTCGGGCTTGGCCCATTAGGCTAAAAATGGGATTTACCTTTAATACGTAATTGGGAGAAAAGAAAAATTGGAGAAAACACAAATCTAAATGCTAAGTTTGGATAGAATACACTAAGGAGCGGTTGGAGTGCACTGGGAACCCTCTTTGGAGAAAAGGCAAAGAACGAGTGGGGCATTAACCATCAATATTGCAATTTACAACCTCGGATCAGACCCTACGACCGATAAGGCAATTGGTTAACTTGCTATAACATTTATTCATCTATTCAATTCATATCTTTGTGATGTGGGAATCAAATTCGTTTTGGGTAAAATGGGTACAAAAATGGAGTTTTTGTAAATAAATTTATTGGTTGGAATTTAATGTAGAAATTAATTGTGTTATCTGATACTAGTATGAAAATTAGTTTAGATGTGAAAAAATCAGTGAACGTTATGAACGAATTTGAGGAAATTAGTTAATAATGGGGCTTAGTGAATGAAAGACCCGGGAATCCCTAATTTCGGAAACGTAGATATTTGTGAAATTTAGTTTGTGTTTAAGGTTCTAGGGGACGTCCTAATCATGTTCCCATATGATATAAATGTTGTGTGTTCTTGAAATTAACCATAAACGAGTTTGGAGATTAGAGGAATTCGTTAATGGCATAAATAGGAAGTCGGAGAAGATGAGGACATGTTCGATCGCTCGATCAATGGCTGCGAATTTTTTACATTTCGGCCTTGGGAGTTTTAGGTGGGTTTTTCTTTTTGTTTAAATTTCCACCAAGTCTAATTGAAGGGAAAATTAATTAGGAAGGTTTATATCTCCATAATTAGAAAGGAATAATAATTGGGAGAGGTGGGGAAAAATTTAGTACGAAATACAAGTGTGAATTTGGAGAATAAATTATGAAAAGTAAAGTAACGGACTGAGCGAGTAAGTTTGGGTATAGTAGTAGGGCGAAACTACTCACTTAAATTAATTATGGATGAAAACTAATTAATTTGGAGTCTAGGATTAGACTCGGGTATTATAATAATTTCGGGACACAGGAGCGAGTCCGAGTATATTGGTTGGGTGACACCCAAATTAATTTAATTAATTCATGTTCAAATTAATTATTTATTAGAGTTGGACTATAAACTCAAAGTTTACATAGGCTAATGTTACAGACTTGGTACACGGTAAAGCCGGGATATATTATACTTATATATATATGGTATGCGATAGTATATATTTGGCATGTACACATAAATATCAGTGTTTGGATCTTATTTAAATATATACTCCAGTGCTATCGGGGGAGGTTACGCGTAGTGGGTGAATCCCCTAGCTAGAGGAGTAGGGAGAGTATATCCCCAGGTCATAGCGTCCGCTATATGTGTGAGGAGCCTCTCACTTTCAGGGAAGGAATATGATCGCCTCCATTTTGTATGATTTTAACTAAGTTAGTGAGTGATAGTAACTTGGGGTAGCTAGGTTATGTGAATACACCTAGTGGAATAGAACTTTAGAGAATATGCATCCGGTGAGTTATTACTCACGAGGATGGTTATTACTATTTATTATTTCAACATATGTGTGTATGTTGTAATATGGTTATACGTTTATACTGAGATAAATAATTATATATGGGTAAATTAATACAAGCCGGGAATTGTTTTATGTGTATAACGAGTGTGAAAGTTATATGAATTTAAGAATGAGAATGATTAATTAAGTTACTGCTAATAATAACTTAGAAATCATAATTTTTGCAAACTCGGTTAGAGTAGGGTGGTTTCAATGGGTTATATCGGATATCTAGTATCGACATATGACTAGGTAATTTAAGAAAGACCTTAGTTGTGCACATTAGAGGACGAGTGAGAATTTCCCCAAGGGAGTGAGACAGTAACTAAAATATGAAGAGCATTCATGTATATTTATTACTGCAAGTTAATCATTTTCTAAATGTTTTCAATATATTTTGTGTTCTAACCCTTGCTTTAAATATTTTTAAAGAGCTTTTTGGTGTCCAGCCACATGGACGCCAGACTTGACTCATTCCATGGATTCTTTTATGCACCATATGTGGATGTTGGAGGATTTGGATAGGCGCCTGTATTACTTTTATTCTTATAGTAGGGGATTATCATCAGATACTCGAGCATGTGGCTCACAGTCTTATTTAGTATTCATTCAGACACTTTGTGATTGTTATTACCTATCTTTACTTTTATTGGATTTTAGCCGATGGTTAGTTCGGTCAGATTATTATTTATATGTGAATGATTGAATTCAGTTAATTGTGATTGTTTAAATTATTTTGTTTCCGCATGAGTATTTCATTAATTTAATGAAAGATAAAACTTGACACCAGGCTAATTTTCATTTAGGTGGTTAGTAATTAAAAAGATGACAATGATGCTATGAATGAACCAACTGAGAAACCTATTCTAATATAATTTAGGACTGATAACCCGGGGTTATATTAGGCGGGGTGTCGCACTACCCCTAAATTTTACGTACAAATAACAATTTAAAAATTGAAACCCATGCATAAATAAATGATAGATATATAGGGCCTCAATATATATATATATATACAGTGAGAATGGAAACTATGCGGTATCCCACTTTGGGATATTTATGACCAAATATAATTTCTCCCATTTTTGACAAACTTCCCCAACCATCTAATTGATAACCCTACTTAAAACCTAACGTAACCAATCGTCCCCCCACTTGCTACATAAGAAGTCTTAAGAATCTATAATATGAAAAGTAGAAAAAGTAAACTAAACTTTGAAAATAACAAGGAAAGAGTTCAGGAGACTTGGTAGTTAAAAAAACTTCTGATAGAGGTTGTGCTAAGGTACTTATAACTATTAAAGAATTCTCCATATAAAAAATCACCAAATCGCTTGAATAAATTTTTTCCCTGTTTAAAAAAAGTACAAAATTTATTACAAAAATGATACTTAAAAATAGGTTTCCAATATCCCGATGTTACGAATGACCGACCTCGTATCCTCAACCCAATTATAGCCTGCTCAATTTTTATTGAAAAAACTGAATTGGATTGATCAGGATTAAGAGGGGATATATATTTATCACAAAATTTGACTAATCAGGATTAATAAGACTATCTCCTATTTGAGTGAAATATTATAGTGTGGAACTCTTTTGTATATGACCTTAAAACATAAAAAAATATTTTAAATTAACTATGGATTTACCTTCTGAGGAGTTGAATGATTTTATCCTTTGAATGGACGCGTTAATGGTAGTAAAAATAAGGAAAGTCCAACTGTAAAGTAAACCAAATCACCTTAAGCCTACCAAATGAAACCCAAAGCACAAATAGTTCATTCATTGTTTTGAAGGCACGTAACATTCTCATAGTGTAGTTATAACTAAAGGCAGTATAAGACTTTTGCAATTTTATTAAGAAAAGACAAATAATAAATAAAAGAAAAGAGTTTACAAGAGCTCACTGAAAACAAGCAGCCAAACTGAAATGGAAAAATCTGTATGTATAAAAAAAAAGAGAAAAGTTTGACATGTAGGTAAAATTGTAATTTCTTCTGAAACTTTTTTTTTATCATGTACGAAAAGTGCATTTGCTTTTTGAGGTGATGACATATCTTATGAGATTTATCAACTCTAATTGTATTATCAAAAGCATTTTACCTCCTAGTATATAAGGAAGAAAGATATCAATAATGCAACGCCGTCAATAATGGCTTGTTGACGTTGCAATCAAATACTCTTGGAACATATCTCTGTGAAGTCTTTTGTTATTTGAGGGTCCCATAAGTCATTAGGAATGGGTGAGGAAATTTGGATAGATCCAAAATAGGCTCAATAAAGGTTATCTTGAAACTAGGATCTAGGGGTATACATGTCTTCACACTTAAGGGAGTATATTTTTAGTGTGCTTTGTCGAGAAATTTCTGACTCGCCAAGAGGAGTGGAGGGTTTTTCCAAAGAATTACACTCTTGTGCATCTCTTGAACTCAACATGTTTGTTCTTCTCCAACATTGCTGCCATTCCATTAGTTGTTTATATGTATAAAAATTGGATCAGACCATAAAGTGTGACACATCGCCTAATGAAATCCCAGGTGATCAGTCCTAAATTAAATTAAAACAAGTTTCTCAGTTTTTTCATTCTTAGCATCACTGTCAAATTATTTTTATAATGACTAATCACCTAAGTGAAATTAGACCGGTTCCAAAATTTTAACTTTCAATTAAGTGGGAATAAAAGAACATATTTGAAGTAAAATCATCACACACGATAGACTATAATCTAGTCCATCATAATATGCAAAATGAATCCAATACATGACAAAATCAAATGGGAAAAATACCCAAAGTCAAATACAATCTAAATCCTAAATGTAGAGTAAATCAAATACAAGACTAAAACTCCAAGGTTGTATATAAGAGATACAAAATGAGATCCTATGCTAGATCTGAATAAGAGAATTGACAACTCAAAATCCTATCAGCATCCACAATGTTATAGCTCTAAGTCCCTAGAATGATACCATCATCCATGGCATCCTTATGGATGTACACCTAAAAGGTTTTGAAAATATTTTACTAGCAAGAGTTAGTACTCAACACATTTTGAAAACATTTAACAAGTAATTTATTGGAATTAAAATCGGTTATTGATTACACATGTTAGGTTCACGCGAACTCTCTTTAGTTTGCTCACCTCTCATCTAATGTGCACTCCTTACACTTTATACTTATCCCAATTATCTATCATAACCACGCTATCTCGACTAAATTATAAAACCGATCTTGTCAATAGTCTACTTTCCCGTACCTCCCATACATAACGCTTCATTAGTAACATCTTTCACATGTTATTCACTTCCCATATAACATTCCCATATGCTATGTTTAATCATTATAATTAAGTCTCATGACTTAATTCACATGGAATTTCACATCTATCATCACTTAACTTCCATAATTATGTTTCATTACTTAATTAACCATAGATATTCCCAATATATCTTTAATCCATTAATTAAGTCCTTTCTCTACTTAATTTGCCATTTTGATGAATATATCTATATATATCACCTTCATGTCTAGTAACGAACACAAGTATATTATCATGAGGTATATATTTCCCTAATAATATATACTATAAGCACATATTTTATAAACAACTTCAAACATCACATTTTGGGGGTTATTGTCTCTGAATCATACTTCGAGCACCAATAGTAATTTATATCTCTTAGTTAGGAATCCATATTTCACATACAATATATATTATTAGGATTATTGGTCCAGAAAACCATCGACTCCAATTATCCTAACATTTACATTGGTCCGGAAAGCCATCGACTGCAAGGTAAATGTAATGTACATGCATATTCTCAATATATCTTTAATCTTGTAATTGACGTTCTATCTACTTAATTTATCATCAAGATGTATATCTCTACATATATCATCTACAAATATACCCTTGCACATAAGTAGAGTATCATGAGGTATATATTTTTCACACATAATATATACTATAAGGATTATTGGTCCGAAAAGCCATCGACCCCAATTATCCTAAAATTTACATTGGTCTGGAAATCGACGCCAAGGTAAATGTAGTGCACATGCATATTCTCAATATATCTTTAATCTCGTAAGTAAGTTTCTATCTACTTAATTTATCATCTAAATGTATATCTCTCTATATATCATCTACAAGTCTACCCTTGCACATAAGTAGAGTATCACGAGGTATATATTTTTCACACACAATATATACTATAAGGATTATTGGTCCGGAAAGCCATCGTCCCTAATTATCCTAACATTTATATTGGTTCGAAAAGTCATCTACTCCAAGGTAAAGGTAATGTACACGCATATTGGTTCGGACCTTCCGTCGACACCAATTAATATAAATGGATATGTATATTGGATCAAACCTTCTGTCAATACCAATGGAAATCATATATCTTTGATGTTGGTCCAGAGTGACCATCAGCCCCAACTCGAATATTTGTTTATTGGTGTGGAAAGTCATCGACCCCAATACCTAATTTAGCAAACAATAGGTATTCAAAAAACCTAAGCTTTAATAAAAATAGGTATTCACAAAACCTAATCATTCATACTTGTACGCATTATATTTCTCTCAAATACTCACCGCACATTTTATTTTGCAATTTATCTCACTATCGTATTAATTTGAGTATTCATACAACTCTAAGGGTCATAGCTACCCCTTTGTTATATCAATTCAGTAGTTAGCCTTGGTAACCTACTGACCCAATAAATTTAATTTCACTCATGCTATTCTGTAATTATATTCTTATCATCTCGAATTAGAATACATCACAATCAAGCCGATGAATCTCCACTTTAATTCTCTCACAAAATTAAAGTCCAACACTCAATCATAGACCTACTGCCAAATCATTATTCCCTCAATATATTTCATCAAGGTCCGAAACACTTTCCCGATAAAATTTTATGCATTTGATGCTTGAAAAGAAAAATTTCACATTTTCGGGCAGCGGAATCAAATCATAAATTTTCTGGAAGATTAAACACCCTCTAGTAAAATTTTTATTTCTCCCTCTACAAAACTCGGATTGACCTGATTCCAAGTTCATTGGAAATATAAGATATGGATCGTTACGGAATTCTATTATTCACACGTTAATTCTGAGTACAATTCAAATCGTACACATTTAAAGTCACGTCAAAATTCGGGTTGATTACTATGCTCGCCGATCAAACAACCTGTATTAACTTGTCGATTACTGCCTCTACAGAACTTCGATTGACCTGATTCCAAGTTCATTGGATAGATAAGAGATAGGCATTTCCAGGAATGTATGGTTCTCAATATAATTCGAATTACAATTCAAATGGCATACGTTTAAATTTACACCAAAATTTTTAGGAGATTGGCATGTTGTGTTCATCAATTAAACCCTAAGTCATTAAAGATTCATGTTCTTCAACCAATAAACCACAAATATTCCATGTTAATCGTCAAATATATTCAGATTTCATTTTATCTTTACATAGGGATTCATTCTACATGCAATCCTACCTAAACATGTGATCAATTAATACATTTAATTCAATGTTTTTCATTAGGATCAACCAATTCCTAAAACTCCCTACACATGGGCATTATAACTTGAATTTGATTTGCAATAAACACTTTTCTTGAATTGGTAAATATGATTTTGTGGTTCTTGATTGGGGGTTGATTGTTTCTTCTTTAATTTTCCTTTGCAATTTGTCTTTATGAGCAAGAACTCTTCACCACCTTTAGAATTTCTCCTTAAGATTTGAGAATTATCGTTCCCTTCTCACTAATGGTCTCTCTAGTAGTTTTTGTGTTATTAACTCTAATCCCCAATATACAATTATCAGATATAAGGCTCTAAATTTCGTAGGTCATTTAACCCACTTTATAAAAATGACTGAAACACCCTCGATAAGTGCCAGTTTGGTCCAAAATTAACCCGGGACTCAAAGTATACCCCCGGGTACTCTATTTCAACCCATTTGGAACCATACATGACCTCTAAATTATCATCTAAGTCACTTAAAATATATTTCTCATTTCTCACCACAAAATAGTTTGAACGCACAACTCCCGGTGAGATAAAGTAATATCACTCGCTATGCCGTATCACCATAATTATCAATTATTTACTATTTTCACATAATAAATATAATCAAGTAATATTAATCCATATTTAACTCTCGATTAATATCCAATTAAATACATTTACCATTTAATCATTTTAAATTACTTCACTCGTGTAATTTAATTAAAACGTATCTTTCTCAATTAATTCCTCAAATTAATTAAATAAAAATACTCAGAAATTCGGGGTATTACATACTTCCCCCCTTACAACGGAATTTCGTCCTCAAAATTAGGAGAACACTGGTACTAAAACTTAGTATCTTTAACATCACGACATCCTCTAGTTCCCAAATTAGAATGATAATAACATAAGGGTCATTCCACTATACCCCCGCTTGTGGTACCCACCTATCAAAGGCTTAATCACTGCACCCCAAGTTTATTGGATTCACTACATACGGATACACTCCATTAGTCATGTGATCTCAAAATTGGCTCTATCGCCTCAAATACTAATGGAAGGCTGCACATCACTAAGTGTCAACTTCCCGTATCCACTCCGAAATGAAACTCCTATTCAGAGAGAAATCATACAAAAATCTGACCACTCATATCAGTTTTCAAAACATCGATTCGTGGCAACGTCAATCATACAAAATTTAAAATACACTTAAAATACTTTATGGTTCACTCCACTCTTAACAACGGACTTCAAATCACGTCCAGTACAAAAATCTAGTTATCCGCTCACTTCAGATTAAACAAAGGTAGAATGATAAGGCTTTCGATACCAAACCTCAAAAGGCACCTCGTCCATATCAAACAGGTATGAGTTATAACACATAACGCTACCAATCGGTAATTTCCTCACCAATCTCTACGCCAATTTTGATCTTGGTGCGTTATGGAAGTAAACTATCCACAGTGACTCCAGAGTCGCATTCATACAAATTTTCTAGTCATCACTCACCTATCGTTTACTCATCAGGCCATAAGTGACACGACTTGCTCACAGTAAAACATCATCCCCCAATGCCTCCTTAAAATCCCTCTCAGATGTGGGGTTCAAGGATCTCATCCTGATACACAACAGTAGTGGGTAGCACCTAACAGTGTAACTCACCCCATGTATATACAAATTTATGCACCTCGGTCAAAAAATTCCACACATTCTAATGAAATCGTGACCTTGTCCTAATGTTGGTGACCCATCAATGAAATTTATCAACCTGACTACCCATTCTGTCACTGGAATCTTCGGCTTGATAGACAATTTATAGCTTGATCATTTCGCATCAATCCTTTTCTCATCTACGAGTGGTGCACCCGAAGAAAATCTCACTTTGTCTCACCCAACACCACCTTCCACTTATAATATCCCACATTAAGTGGTACTACATACACCCCTTGTTTCCTTGGAGTATACTAACATTATAGTCATGTGAAAGACAGTCTTTAGCACTCATTCGAGTAAGGCTTAGATTTACTTTCTAACAACAATTTTGTATCCTCTTTATCAAGAGGTATCTTTTAAATGGCTTTCCATAGCCTTTCAACCCATTTTGGCTGTGATAGCTCTCGTTTCACATATATTCTTGAATTATCGTCTTTATCACACAACATTCAATCCATCATACTATTTTAAACTTGTTTATAGTTGTCCCTCAGGCTTATATTCTACATACTCATTTTCACATCCTTCTATCTCGGAAAACTTTGGAATTAACTAACGAGGGTGACCATATACCCTATCATCCGTACATATCTGCACAACCATAATATAATTCGTTCATATCATACGTGCCCATAAAACATGGGTATTCTCAATAACCCTAATAATCATAATATAATTTCCCTCGACATCGTCTCACCCTTTAACCTGTGGTGAGAGGAAAATTTTCAGTGTTTTTTCAAGGCACTCCAGGCTTCACATGCCTTATTTGCATAATATCTCTCAGTTTGACCTGTTCTCTCCACACGTAAAACAAGTAACAACTACCGTGTTAGCCCTAGCCCAAGCATACAACACATCTCTCAACTCCTATGTCTCTAAAGGATTGATATAATAATGCGCTCTTTCTATCACTAAGCATTGATTGCTAAACAAAATAACGAGCTCAGTCTCTCTGCTCAATTGTAACCTAGTATACCCTGAATCATATCAATATAGTCCCTACACACCGATATTAATTGTATTGAGACATTTATGATCTACAAAGTCCCCAACAAAATTTGTCATAAGTTTGAGATCAACCGTCTTTTAGGTGAGGAATCGCCAAATGGCACATCCTTCCCTGGAATAGCGAACACGATTGCCTTGCACTAACGGACCACTACCGCTCTAACCATTAATCAACAGTCTATATCCAGAAGAATATCATACTCGTATAACACACCACTAAAACAAGTAGTTATAATATATTCCCCACTAAGTCCACACCCTATCCCCTGCGGATGAAATTAATGATAACCCCACTACACAATGGTATAATATGTATACATAATAACGTATCAATATATCCATTAAAATTGTCTCACACATGAATCTATCATTGATCAAAATATCATAACTCGCTCGGTCACAAAAAATATAGCTATTTCCCCCAAGGATAAAACTCATATTTCTACCTTGCCAATCTCCCCGGCTGCTCAAACGGTTCACGGACATAACGCGCTTTTCCGAATCGAACCCCAAAACTATCTTAATCATTGCTCTGCTAGTCACCATCCTCATGTACCTTTACTCACTTTGGTCAAAATCAATACGTGTGGTCTCACTCTCCACATCAAAATATCTCTCGATAAAATCCCCTATATCTATGGCCACACTGGACCCCAGTTGTTCCTTTAGCTCTGCTGGCCCCATGGAACACATTATTGGCCATACCATCCCTGGATGAATTCACCATTACTCTGTCAGAATTCAATTATCTCCATCATCTAAATGGGTCCCCCTCATAGGTCTCTCCCCGTGGTGTTTCACTATCACCTTTACTTCCTGTCTTACACCCTGACTAATTTCTCAAATTCTTTTAGCTCCCTTCACGTAGAAGCATCAACTGTTCAAACACAACAGAGGTGACCTTGACTACGATCATCATCCTCGAAATATATTTTACAACACCAACTGAGCCCCGCCTCCTGTTTTCCTCCAAACGGCCCTCACCGGTTGTCCTTTGTTGTTCAGTATACAAATCATACCCGAACGTGTATAAAATGTACTACAATTATACACAATAGTAGGTGGACTAAATATCACAATAGGAATCAACAATCCATAGCATATGGGTCCATATCAATCGAATGATACGCTTTAAATGTAGTAAGTCGTACAGATCCTATGGACACTAGAACCAGATGCTCTGATACCATCTGTGAAACCACACCTAATTAAATCATGGGTGATCAGTCCTAAATAAAATTAAAATAGGTTTCTCAGTTGGTTAATTCTTAGCATCACTAACGAATTTTTTTTAATTACTAATCACCTATGTGAAATTAGACCGGTGCCAAACTTTTAACTTCCAATTAACTGGGAATAAAAGAACATTTTTGAAGTCTAAATCACCATACACAATAGATTATAGTCCAAACTAGCATAATATGGAAATGAATCCAATACATGCTAACATCCAATGGCAAAAATAACCAAAGTCAAATAAAATCTAAATCTAAACTATAGTATAAATCAAATAAAAGACTGAAACTCTAAGGTTGTCCACTGACAACAGTCTATATAAGAGATACAAAATAAGATCTTCTGCCAGATCTGTATAAGATAATCGACTACTCAAAATCCTATCAGCATCCATAATGCTACAGCTCCAAGACCCAGTAATGATATCATCATGCCTAGTGTCCCTATGGATGGACACCTAAAAGGTTTTGAAAATAATTAACTAGCAAGAGTAAATACTCAAAACATTTTGAAAACATTTAACAGGTAATTTATCACAATTAAAATCGGTTATTGATTACACATGTTAGGTTCACGCACACTCTCTTGAGTTTCCTCACCTCTCATCTAATGTGCACTCCTAACGTTCTATACTTAGCCCACCTAACTATCATACCGAAGTTATCTTGACTAAAGTATATAACCCATCTTATCAGTTGTCTACTTTCTTCTACCACCCATACAAGACGCTTCATTACTAACATCTCTCACATATTATTCCTTTCCCATATAACATTCACATATGTTATGTTTAATCATTATAATTAAGTCTCACTATTGGAAACCTAACTTCCATAATTAGGTTTCATTACTTAATTAACCATAGATATTCCAAATATATCTTTCATCCTATAATTAAGTTTTCACTCTACTTAATTTTCCATGTAGATGTATATCTCTATATATATCATCAACGAGTCTACTACTGCACACAAGTAGAGTATCATGAGGTATATGTTTTTCACACAATATATACTATAAGCACATACTTTATAATCACCTCCCAACATCACATTTTGGGGGTTATTGTCTCAAAATCATACTTTGAGCACCAGTAGTGATTTATATCTCTTAGTTCGGAATACATATTTCACACACAATATATATCAAAAAGATTATTGGTCTGAAAATCCATCCACCCCAATTATCCCAACATTTACATTGGTCCGAAAATCCATCGACCCCAAGGTAAATGTAATGAACATGCATATTCTCAATATAACTTTAATATCGTAACTAAGTTTCTATTTTCTTAATTTATCATGTAGATGTATATATCTATATATATCATATACAAGTCTACCCTTGCACATAATTAGAGTATCATGCAGTATATATTTTTCACACACAATATATACTATAAGGATTATTGGTTCGAAAAGCCATCGACCCCAATTATCCTAACATTTACAATGGTCTGAAAATCCATCGACCCCAAGGTAAATGTAATATACACGCATATTGTCTTGGACCTTCTGTTGATACCAGTTAATATCAATATATTTGGATATTGTATCAGAGCTTTTGTCAATACAAATGAATATTATATGTCTTCGTTGTTGGTCCGAAGTGTCCATCAACCCCAACACAAATTTTAGTGTATTGGTACGAAAAGCCATCAACCCCAATACCTAATTGAGAAAATAATATCTATTCACACAACCTAAGATTTAATAAAAATAGGTATTCACACAACCTAATCATTCATACTTTTACGTATTTTATTTCTCTCAAAAACTCACCGCTCATTTTAATTAACTATTTATCTCACTATCGTATTAATTCGAGTATTCACACAAATCCAAGGGTCCTAGTTACCCCTTGTTATATCAATTAAGTAGTTACCCTTAGTACCCTACTTACCCAACAAATTTAAACTCACTCATGCTTTTTCGTAATTATACTCTTATCAACTCGAATTTGAATACGTCACAATCAATCCAATGAATCTCCACCTTAAATCTCTCACCAAATTAATGTGCAACGCTCAATCATGGACTTAATATCATGTCATTATTACATAAATATATTTAATCAAGGAACCAAAATCTTACCCGATAAAATTTTAGGCATTTGAGGCTTAAAAAGAAAAGTCTCACATTTCTGGTCGTCGAATCGAATCATTAATTTTTTGCCAGATTAAACACCCTCTAGTAAAATTTCAATTTCTCCCTCTAGAGAACCGAGATTGACCTGATTCTGAGTGCATTAGATATATAAGAGATAGAAATTTCCATAATTCTATTATTCACACTCTAATTTGAAGTACAATTCAAATCGTACACGTTTAAAGTCACGTCAAAATTTAGGCAGATTACTATGTTGGTAAATCAAACACCCTATCGTACAATGTCGATTACTTCCTCCACAGAACTTCGATTGACCTGATTCCAAGTTCATTGGATAGATAAGAAATATAAATTCCAAGAATTTATGGTTCACACTCCCATTCAAAGTACAATTCAAATGGCATACGTTTAAAGTTACGTCAAAAATTCAGGCAGACTGACATCTTGTGTTCATCAATTAAACCTTAAGTCATTCAAGATTCATGTTATTAAACCAAGAACCCATAAATATTACATGTTAATAATACAATATAATCAAATTTCATTTTATATTTTCATAGGGATTAAATCTACAACAATCGTACCCAAACATGTGATCTGTTCTTACATTTAATTCAAGGTTTTTCAATAGGATTAACCAATTCTTAAAACTCCCTACACATGGGTATTATAAATTGAATTTGATTTGCAATAAACACTTTCCTTGAATTGTTAAATATTATTTTGTGGTTCTTGATTGAGGTTTGATTTTTTCTTCTCCAATCTGGCTTGATGTGCAAGAACTCTTCACCACGTTTATAATTTGTCCTTAAGCTTTTAGAATTAGCTCTCCCTTCTCTGTAATGGTCTCTCTAGTAGTTTTTGTGTTATGAACCCTAATCCTCAATATCCAAATATGAGATACAAAGCTCTAAATTTTGTAGGTCATTTAATCCACTTTTTAAAAATGACTGAAACACCCTCGATAAGTGCCGCTTTGGTCCAAAATTGACTTGGGACTCAAACTATACCCCCGTGTACACTATTTCGAGTATTTAGAACCATTTGAAGCCATTAGTGACCTCTAAATTATTATACAAGTCACTTAAAATATATTTCTCATTTCTCACCACAAAATAGTCTACACGCACGACTCCCGGTGAGATAAAGTAAAAATATATGCATATCACTCTCTATCCCGTATCACCATAATTATCAATTATTTGCTATTTGCACTTAGTAAATATAATCATGTAATATTAATTCATATTTATACCCGATTAATATCCAATTAAACGCATTTACCATTTAATCATTTTAAATTACTCCACTCGCGTAATTTAATTAAAACGTATTTTTCTCAATTAACTCCTCAAATTAATTAAATAAAAATACATAGAAATTCGGGGTATTACATAAAGAATCTTCATTGAAGATTCAACTAATTCGTTATGTTCTTCTTTAAACATATCTCCATGAGAGGATTCAACATCAAGCATGAAACTAAGAGCATAATCATAATAAGAAACTTGGATGCTTTACCACAGAGGTTAAAATCAACTTGGATGTAAAATTCTTCAATATCTTAGAAGAACTTGGATGCTTAACTCAAAGTTAGATTTTTGGGGAGAGAGCTAGGACATTTGTCCTACTTATGCTACAAAAAAGTAAAAATGTATAAAAGTAACAACACAAAAATGAAAATATTGAAATGCAAGTGCAAAGTAAAACATACAATTCAATAAGTGTAACAAAATGTAGCATATTTGAACACAAATTAATGTTTGTAATTCAAAACTAAAAAATAAAAATTAATACATGAAAATTGCATATTTAAACAATGATGGCAATAGGAAGAGGATATGTATTGGTGCCATGGAAGAATGTAAGCATGAGAACACTCACAAAGGGTGATTTTAAAAAATTGCAACACCAATTTTAAATATATGCAAGCGACTTTTAAACCGATTTTATCTTATTTGTCCTAATCATGCAACTATGTGATAAAATAGATAAATCAAACCACACAGATAACATATGCCAAAATTCATGAAAAAAACCAAAGGGAAAAACCTTTATTCACTTAGAAATTTACAAGAAGCTCGACTTATAGACGACTTGATTCCCCACAAGCATAACACATTATTCTTCAAAAACGTGTAAGGAATAACTATGATGTTTGCAAGAATCATAGCCTTCATCTTCAGTAGTGAATCCCCATAGGTATCGCAAGTCAGCAATGTAGTGCCTCTCCACCAAGGTGTATGCAAGAGATAGAAAACTTTATAGGGTTCTAAACTAATTAACCAGAACAATATTACAGGATGCTTTTTGTGAATTAAATTAGTGTTTTAGGAACCCAAAAATTTTAAAAATTTTGTTGCTGATATGCAAAAACGTCTTTTGTAAAATACTTCAAAAAATAATTCACAAAATAGCTATTTATTCAAAACTTAAGTTGGCGTATCGTTCGAACAAATACTAATGTTGCTCAAATGTGATATAGATGTGGCTCGAACGCGACATGCAATGTCTTTTTAATAACATTGACTTGTCGTTCGAACGACCTAAACGTAAAAAAAAAAAATTAAAACTCCGCCTAGAGGTCTTGTAAAAACATATTTTTTTCTAAGTAAAATAGTCATGTTCATCTTTTTGAAAAAAATTAAACATCCCAAATATGAATCCGTAAATTACGTCAAACTCTAAATCGTTTTATTCCTTTCTAAATGTCAGAAAGTCTTCAAACTTAGATATTCTTGAATTCGGTTCTTCTTGACAATGCGTGATGATTTATAATGGGATACGCCAAACTAGACTAATGTTATGCTGTGAACAATCCCAAAAAAATTATTGAAAAAAATCTCCCCCTTTGGCTATTTTGTAACAATACAAACAAATAAACCGGATGCTAAATTAAAATTTAAATCTCCTATTACAAAGTACAAAAATACTAACACCCTTCCCAACCCCCAAAAAATAGTGTGTCTTTAAATTCACAAATAACTACCTACACACATGAGACTAAAAACATATACCTTCATGATGCATTGAGTTTGAAACAAAATATAATTCATAAATAAATACTCCCTCATAATTCAAACTGATCAAAACTCCATTTTAATTTACTCTCCCTTTTTGTTTTTATTGAAATACACATATATAAAAAGAAGTGGAAACCATTGACATGAAATACGGAGCATCACGACGAAGAAAAGATATCATCACAAAATATTTAAATCAAGCATGTGTAGTGACCATCTCAAAGGAAAACACAACCAACTATTTTTGAAAATTTTGAATTTTTTGAAAAAAAATGAAAATTTCACAAATACACTATATAATATATGCAAAATATGCCAATGGAAATCTTGCACACATATATAGGTATAAGAGACTACAAACATGACACAAAACACACATAGGCATTACACAATAGCATAATACGATGTGTCTAGACATGTGGAATGGAATGAATAGGCGCGAACTAGAAACAAATAAATTATGACCCAAACACTCAAATATTTGGCAAGAAGTTCTAATTGACCACAAAACTTTATCAAACTAAGCTACAACCTCAACTGACAAATAAAGTTGAACTTAATTAACATATCAAGCACGATGCACATAAGCGTAGAATTTTAATGATTTTGCAAATCAATAACGTCATGACAATAAGCATAACTTGGATACAATGTCATTGGGAAAACTTGTGGATATTTCTATCCAAACTCCCTCAAAATAATTTTTTCATTTCTTTTGAATGAATATATTAAACAAAACTCCCTCATTTGCAGATTTGATGAGACACGGATGAAGACAAAGTTTTAAAGGGAAGAAGAAGTTTAAAGACAAAGAAACTTACGTTGTTCCATTATTCTAGGGTTGGGAAGGGTGTTAGTAATTTTTGTTAATTTATAATAAGAGAATTTGAATTTAATTTAGTGTTTGGTATATTTGTTTGTTTTGTAACAGACTGGAAAAAGGGGGACATTTGTAAGAATAATTTTTCTAAGATTGTTCATAGCATAGCATTAGGCTAGTGTGATGTATCCCATTACAAATCGCCATGCATTGTCAATATGAATTGAAATCAAGCATCTCCAAGTTTGAAGACTTTCAAACATCCGGAAAGGTATAAAACGATTTTGAGTTTGAGTTAAATTACCGATTCATATTCGGGATGTTTAATTTTTATCAAAAAGATAAACATGACTATTTTACTTAGAAAAAAAATATGTTATAAGAAGACCTGTAGGCGAATTTTTTAAAATAATTTTTTTTTTATGTTCAGGTCAATCAAATGACAAGTCAATATCATTCAAACGACATCGCATGTCACACGATGTCTCGTTCGAGTGACATCAGTATGTTATTCAAGAGGCATTAATATTTTGTTTGAACGACGCATCGATTCAAGTTTTGAATAAATACCTATTTCGTGCATTGATTTTTCAAAACTTTTGCAAAAGACATTTCTATATATCAACAGGAAAAGTTCTTCAATTTTATGTTCCTAAAACATTATTTTAATTCAGAAAAAGAATCCTCTATTACTGTTCTTATGAATTAATTTAGAACCCTACAAAGTTTTATATCTCTTGCATACAGCTTGGTGGATAGGAACTCCACTACTGAGTAGTGACACCTATGGAGATTCACTGTTGAAGACGAAGGTTGGGGCTAATTTCGAGGACTGTGTTCATGTGACTCTTCTGAGCATCATAGATGTTTCTTAGAGATTTTTGAAGAATAGCATGTTATGCTTGTGGGGATCAAGTAGTCTGTAAGTCAACTTTCTTGTAAACTTATAATTGAATAAAGGTTTTTCCCTTTGGGGTTTTTACATGAATTGGCCTGAGTTATTTACGGGAATTGATTTATATTTTTATCACATAGTTGCATGCTTAGGATAAACAAGACAAAATCGGTTTAAAAATTACTCCTCATATTTGAAATTGGTTTTGTAATTTTCTTAAATTACCCTTTGCGAGTGTTTTCCCTCTTACCAGTGGTATCAGAGCTAAAAAAAATTTAATTTGTGTTTTAATACTTTATTTTTTTTAAAATGAAATTTGGAAACTATGAAAGTTTTAGATCCCCTCTTTTTTTATGGATCCAACTATGGTTGTTAGAAAATGTGAAGTTCTTTTAAATAAATTGATCAACGTGTGTGGTTAGCGATCGAAAAGGGTTCGACTTCATTGGTTACACGATCATGTGATGCTACTACTTTAAAACTTGTTGAGTCATGAATTGAAGCCAAATACAGACATGCACTTTACAACTCTAAAGGTCTACACGTTATTTCCTCACGCATCACACTAGAAGAGTATAATATAATCATGACGTGTGGAACTTCAAAAGAAGCTTGGGATAAACTTTTACTTACTCACGAGGGAAATAGCACGCTTAAGACGTCTAAACTCCAAAAACTCACTAAACAGTTTGAGATGATCAAGATGCTAGAGAGTGAGTCATTTGAAGAATTTAATGTTAGAGTGTCGAATATTGTCAAGTTGTCTTTTAACTTAGGAGAGAAAATACCCGACAATCGAATCATAAAAAAAATCTTAAGATCGTTGCGGAGTAGGTTTTATGCAAAAGTGACCATTTTGAGCTCTCTCGATATGCTTGATTAGACAAAAAATTAAAATATTGTAGGTGACTTAAAAATCTATGAACTCTGTATGTTTACAACCAAGCATGTGCCAAAGAAAGAAAACTGCATTGCTTTGAAAGCCCGGAAGGAGGAAACTAAAGTTTCAAATGACGATATCGATTTTGAGGATATATCCTTGTTGTCTAAGAAGGATTGAGTTGAATAGGTGTTTTGGGTGTGAAGGTTATGGTCATAAGGTTGTCGAGTGTCCCACTAGACTTCAGCATGTTGTCAAGAAACCAATAGCATATAACGCAACCTGAAGTGATAGTGAATCGGAAGAGGGGGAGATTTCCCCCATTGAGCATAAGTTTATAGAATTCACGTCATGTTCTGTGAGAGACGACGATAAATCTTCCCATGAAGATTCTCATCGGCATGACACATTCGAGGTCGTTGAGTGTGAATCCCAAGTGAGTGAGGGTGAAGCTAGTATGGAAGAGGAAATTGATATAGGATAGTTACAAATTGCCTTTAGTGAGTTGTATACTGAAACGGTAAAGGTTAACAAGGACAACATAAAATTGCAAGTTAAGTTCAATGAGTGCATTAGAATATTTTTTCTTTGATTGAGGTTCTTATGGAACGAAAGAAGACTCTTAAGGAGAAGCTAGAATATGTTGAGAAAGACAAAGATAGAATTAGAGGTTTGGTGGAGGCTTTGATGATGGAAATTCTAAAGTTTGAGGAGTCTAGGAGTTTGCTTGAGTCTATGATTTGTGAGATAGAAGAGAGATTGAAAGACTCGAGTAAGGTGAAATTTGATTTTGAGGCTAGATCAGAGAAGTTGGATAGAATGTTAGGCACCATCAAAATCAATGGAGATAGGTTTGGTATAGGCTACGTTGATAGAGTTATTCTCATTCCCAATGACAATACCAATCGTGTAAGAGAACCCACAAGTAAGGTGAGGCGAGGTCGACATTTTGGTAATCATTCCCGAGGATTTCACACTTGTTCGCATTGCGATAGGAAAGGTCACTCTAGAAGTTTTTTCTATCACCTTAGGGATGCTCCTATGAAGTTAAGGAATAAAGTTGTTTCAGTTTCCAAAAACCCCATGCATAATTTCACACCTACTTGGGTTAGGAAATCTAACTTAGAGACTTTATGAATTAAACTTCATGTTTCTTGTTTGCTTGCAATTGATTCTTCCAATGCTAAGTCTAAAGGATGATTATGTTCCCATGTTTGTCATCCGATAGTCTTTGGATGATGATTTATATCTTGATAGTGTTATGACATGTTTATCTTTTGTATTATTCTTTATTTATTGAGATTTATTTGAAATATACAAAAAGATTTTGTTTTTGATAATTTTTTTTGAAAAATACAAAAATATTTTATTTTTGGGTCAAAAATATTTTTTAGAAAAACACAAAATGAATTGAGGTTTATTTTTATGTCATTAGTTTTTCATGTTTGATGTGGCATATTAGTGTGCTTGAATCCCCATCATTTCATTATCCATGTGCCTAGGATATTTGGTCATAATTATTGATGCATTAAATGATCTTAACCATTCTCTTAATGAGGTTTTTCCGAAGATGATATGCATTTGGATTTGACTTCATATATATGCCATGTTTACACACATGCTCGAATTTATATGAATGTTTGACATCTCATACATATTTTAGTTTGTGGAGGAGTTCGTATTTTAATTTTTTCATCTACACGTATGTAGACTTAATAGGAGGTGTGCATGTAAGAACTATTTATCGTGAGGATTGATAATGCAGAAATTGAAAAATGATGAGTGTTCACAGGGAAGTGTAGCAAGTGAATAATAATCACATCGTGAAATCCACAGTTTAAAAGAGGCCAAGAAAAAATTAAGGCAATAAAAAGAATCATATGCCAAAAGAGGGCCAATACAATTTCTCTAAGTTGAGAAAAATAGATACCTCAAAAGATATTAGAAAAAGAAATATATATTTGAGGGATTTTGGATGGAAAAATTTTAAACGGGTTTGAGGTATCTATTTTAAATAGGTATTGGTTACTTCGCATGAGAGCACACTGTTTTTCAATTATTTATGTCGATTATTGATCTGGTTCGAGCGACATGTAAAGTCATTCAAACGATAGTGCATTATCGTTTGAGAGACCTCTAAAATAAATTTTTGTATTCTTCTAATCTCGTACCTGTTGTATTTTTATGATCATATTCTTATGTTTTGGGTACTTATGGACATTTTTATGCTATTCTTCTTGATAATCCATGCTTAAGTAATAATACTCAATTATTCATTTATTTACATCAATAATAATTTTGAAGATTTCTTTTGTCCCTTATGTTTGTAACCTACAACTTGGTATATTGTGATTATATTTAGCTGATGAGTTTTTGTTTATCTAAATATGCCTCTTTGATTATTCTTATTCAAGATATTTTGATAAATTGGTATTGTTTTAACAGGTTGTCTATTCGAGAGATAAATGGATAGAGATGTATATGATGTAGGGGAAGAGTTTGTTTAATCAGAACATAATTTTTGTTTCATTACAATTTGGTATCATATGCTTTCATGCTTATATAATGGTATTATTTACTTTTCACAGATTGATATCTCGATTTAGATGTTTATTTTCACAATTGGTATCACTATATTTTTCTCGAATGTTTAACAAATGATTTGATTTTAATAGTTACAAATTGGTGTTGATATTTCATATCAGTATCATAATGATTATATCATTTGTTCCTTCATTATTCACTCGTATTTGTCTGTTTCATGTGTGTAGGTATCCTTAAGAGATTCGAGATTTCAAGTTTACATCACATTCAAACAACCAATGCTTGACAGACCAATGTTTTCTAGTCTTGTCTTGTAATTTTTTATTTTGGGTTTTATGAGATAAGATTTAGTCATCATACGCCTTAACGGCCCGGCTTAGACATTTCACTATTTAGTTTTTTTCCCAGAATGGTCAAATGCGTATATCTGTAAGGAAATTTTTTCCAATTGAGTCCATTATAATATTTGACTTATTCCCCCCAAAAAATATTATTTTTAAGTCATAAATAGATTTTTATTTGTCACGATCCCACACAATCTATGACATAAAGTTTATTGAAGACGCTACGGCCAAGCTTCAAAAATTTATTATGCCATGATTATTTTGGTGCACGTCTCACGTCTTTATTGCATCCCGGTCTCTCAGGTATGAATGCGTAATATTTATGGGACTCGATAAATGTTTTTAGGATGTTATTTTTATTAAAAAAATGTTTTTAAAGGAGTTTAACTTCGTTTATTCTGAGATAATGATTGTTGAGACTCGTATAGAACCATCCCTTTTGTTTAGATGGTTGAAACAACATTTAGCGTCGTTCAAACAACATGTGGAGGTCATTCAAATGAGATAGCTTTGTCGTTCAAACAACATTGCTATGTCATTCGAAGACAACCTCATCTCGTTCGAACGATGCGTCGAATTAACTTTATTATTTAACGCGTGTTTCACTTAGAATTTTGTAAGTTGCAGAACCAAAAAGTTAGTTTCCAGACAGTACGTTTTCTGCACTAGTTTGTTAAGGTTTTCAAAATCTAAAAACATCCTTACATTTTCAAGATCCGAGCTTTCATACTCTTATGCTATAGAGATCTTTTTTTTGCACCATTGAAGTTTTTTTATCACTTTGAACGTTGGGTTTTGCGGTGAAGAAGCGAAGGATCTCATGTTCAACATCGTAGATATTTGCAAGCTATATCGATGGACACCGATATATACGTGGACGCATGTATTATGGACGAGCATCATAGATGGACTTCTGCATGGGTACTATGGAGGAGTGGTTGAAGGATCACAGAAGCGTCAAGAATTGTGGGAGGGTGGAGTCGTTGAGTAAGTCTATCGTCTGTACTTTTTGATACCATATCATAATGATTGTCAGGCTTGGGACATTCGAGGTTTTTTCCTTTAGTGGTTTCTTCGCACATCCAGCGTCCCATTTTGGGAACTTATTTTACTTTCTTTAATCACCTAGATACATGTTTAGAATTAACAAAGATAAAATTGGGCTAATCCAAAATTGGTTTACACACTTCGTGCGGTTTAATGTTTGGAAACAGGTTTTTCCAAAAGAAAGTTTGTTTTGGTAAACTTAAACATATTCGAAAGAAAAAGGGGCCTATAAAGAACCCTTTTTCGGTCATACGGGTTTATTACCGAAAGAAAATATGAATTAATGGTATTTCATCCACCTATAAATATTTAAATATTAGTACAAATATCCTAGAAGCATATACGAACAACTCCTAATTTATTGTTGATACAAAATTCAATCAATATAGTTGCCTTTAAATATGAAATAACCAAACAACCATTAATAGTTGACCCAAAACTGAATCAAGTAGTTACCTTCCGTCAATAAGTGTTGCTCGACACAATTCATTGTTCACTTGCTTCTTCTAATAAACATTTTTATATCTTTAAAGGCCTCCCTATAACCATTCGTAGAATTCAAGTCATTCAGACCAATAACATTCACTTTGAATAGATAGCAGAACAATTAGAATTAATCCCATAAATAATAGATCTCTATGAGAATTAATAATAAGACAAATGAAAATATATTCAAAGATTCATAATGCTTATACTTTTCAATTTTTTGTTAGAGAGATTTAACATGAAAAATGAAATGAAGATCAAATTCATATCAAATTCAATTTGAACACTAAAACCATTAGTCATGGGTTAAGTGGGTTAAGTGAATGAGATAAACTACAAATTTGGACATTAATTAACTATGAAACAAAATTTTAAATTCTTCATATATTTAGATCCAAAACCCCCAAAATATTATTGTTATAAAAATGTTCAAATGAACCAAAACAGCCCCCAGTCCATCAGATCTTAAGCCAAAACAAAATCTTCAAATTGGTGCATGCATGCATGTGTCCAAAAAATCAGTGCGTGTGTTCGTGTATGTGTTTGACACACCTTAACCAATGTTTCTTAGAGAAGAGAGCATCTTAGGCACTTGAATCATTACCGCTTGAGGTAGAAGGAGAGGGAGGGAAAGCTTAAGAGCATAATCGTCGGAGGGGTTAGAAGGGGAGAGGTCAAGAGCATAATTGTCAAAATGGGAGATGGTCGAACTAACCTTTTCATTTGTTTTTGTGTATGATATGTATTTGAGTTTTGGTGTATGTTACCAGTTTACCATTTTTTGAATAAAGTAAAAGATAAGAAAACATTTGAATAGTAAGGAAAACGAGGGGGAAATAAAATAACAAATGGTTAAAAGAGGAAAAAGTAATAAAATAATTTTAGCCCTTGGATTCTTGCATTATTGGTTTAATCCCGGACCTTAATTATCTTATCATCTTATAGAATAATAAAAACATTATACTCCTTATATATATATATATATATATATCTGTGTGTGTGTGTGTGTGTGAGAGAGAGAGAGAGAGAGAGAGAGAGAGAGAGAGAGAGATGCATAAATAATTACTTTATCTCAAAAACTCGATATTTATTTCGGTTAAATTAGATTAACTTTCTTTTTTTACATTCACAAGATACGTACTCATTCCATTAACCCAACCTAGTCAATTTAAGAAAAATACTTTTTTGACACTTAATTTGAAAACCTTTTCTTGTTTCTCAAAAGCATCATTTTTTTAGTTGTCTTCAAACACATACATGACCTGTGCTAAGGTAAACATTTATATAGTGGAAATTCCCTTGTTTGAAGGCACGATAAATTTCAATTACATTACTTTGGACTTTGAGTTTATCTTAATTCCTTTTTAGCCCATTTATATCCTAAAGTCAACCGTAACCCATTTGTATTTACGAACTTTCACTCACTCTCATAAATTATGCACAATGCTTCACGGCCATTAGTTTTGGGTCTAAGTCGAGGCCTCACCTTAGTGCTTTGGCACTTTCTAAAATTTTCCTAGTACTCTTTTGTGAAAACTGTTTCACTTTATGCTAAATTCCTTTTTGTTGCAACCAAATCGCCTTTTTATAAAAAATCCTAGCTTCTCTCGTAATTTTATTTACAATACAAGTGCATTATTTCTCCTTTTAGTCTTACTTTAACCGTTTCACCCAAGGCAAATACCACCTTGATTTCCTATTTCTTATTTGAATAAATTTGACCATTTAGTCATTATTTCACTTTTCCTTGATGTCATACAAATATCATTTCCTTTTGCATTATTCTATTTTTACGTTGAAGGACTATTTTCACCATTTCGTGTTCATTTAAGCCATGGTGCATATTTTTTAACATTTTATTTCAAAAATTGTACTTCTGTTGAGAAACTTTCATTATTTCACTTTAGAATCCATTATACCCTTATTTTAATTCATCATTCCTTGATATACTACAATGAATATCCTTTTTGTATTCCAACTTTTCCATTGCAACCACATATTGGTATATTTCAACCTTTATCCCTTTATTATCTTTATTCCGTTTTCACACTGTTAAGGTCAATTTTATATGTGTAACTTCAATTGGAAATTAGTAATGTAATATTCTCCCTTTAACATATTACCATGTCATTAGTTAGTCCAAAAACTACACTAGTGACCTTTACCATACTTTTACACAAGAAAACGGTGTTTGGTGTCCATATTCTTATAAATATATTATAAAATTTATTTTCCATATGAAATGACACAAATTTGTGAAACAATATTGTTTAATTGTATATCTTTACAAAACAATACTTTTCCTTGATGTCATACAAACCCTTATTTTCTCATTGTCTGCGGGTGGTCCTAGCTAAATTTCTATATATTTCTTTATACACTGTGAGTCCATTGGTGCTACATGTCTTTTTTGCATGATGGGTTAGACTCTGTGCGTGATGGGTTAGACTCTGAGGTGTTAGACTCTTTGCACTAAATGGTTTTTAGAGATAATAGTTTTGTTTGCATGATTGCTCTTGGTTTTAGTGCTAGAATGTTTCTAATAATGATTAGTCTAACTATTTATGTAATCAACTGTCGTAGTGCTGTGGATGGGCTATCACTTTAACCCTGCTTCCATTATCTTGGTGGACATAATGAATAGTCTTGACAATTCAAAGGATAATCCATCCACATTCTTGTGAGGTAGCCTAGTTATGTTGTATATGTGGCCAATGAAAAGGCTTTTTCTAGTTACACCTCTTAAGTATCATCCGACAGGTATTCATAACCTTTTCCTTCTATCTCGTACGAATTTTGGTTCATTAATGGATGAATGGAATGACTAGATATCATCAAATGTAGGTACTTATCTTCATTTTTTTACTCTTTAGTGGGGAGAACTAAATCATGTTATTCAATTAGATGACTTTTTTTATGCTCATATTATGCGTCTTCGTCAGACCTCCTTCTATATACCTTCATGAGTTTTGTGTTAAGTAGGCTAGGAGAAAACTATCCCTGAACGCATAAGAAATTTTAATCTTATGGAGGCCTTGACTAAATCCTGAGGATGTCTCTAGGGGATTTGTAGCACCATCATAGGTCATCTCAATGTCCGATCTAATTTGTGCGAGAAGCTTCGGGGGATTGTTTGAAGTGGTTATGAAAGGACCTATTCAAAGATTTTTGCTAAGGAGATTGGAAAGAAATGGATTATGATAGCCAAGGTTGTATAAGAAAGTGTCATGGTCGTCGAAGATTTTCTTTGTATATCGCTTCATTGAACATGTGAGGTCATGCACTCAGACTGTAGATTACTTAGGATCCCTCAAAGATAATACTGACTTGGATATAATGATGATGAAAGGACCATCTCAAATTTAAGATGAGTCCATTGTGTAACTTTTTAAAAGATGGTTGGAGTTGATATTTGGTAAGATCATTTATTGGTGTAGATTTGGGAAGGTTTTATGTGTTTGTTTTGTAATTGGGTATGGTCATAATTGTATGGTTATGAATATGGTAGGTTTATTATTGTCTCGTAGACACGGGCTTTCGTAAGAATCTAGAATTCCTATTACTTATGTGTTATGTAACAACGATGTTTAAAATATGAAGTATTGAAATAAATGATGATTTATTGTATCTTGTTGTGTTTTTTTGAAGATTTTGTTATGTTTTAACTATTTATACCAATTCTTAAAGCATATAGAATACTTTTATGATCAAATGACAAGAAATACTAGTGTCTCTTCACGAGGGAAAATAAGAACATTTCATAAAATATAAAGGATCTAACCGAAAGTCAATTTTTTGGGATGCCTACGTAACTCAATAGGGATCGTGTCCTACCTAGTTTTATGAAGGATCCAAAAGAGATTTAAAGAATTAAAAATACAATGGAGATGAGGAATGCGTAGCGTGATGAGATTCAGATTAAGGGTAGAATTTCTTAAGTCCATCTAAATTCAATGGAAGAACTATATATTCTCCTTAGAAGTCTATGAGCATAGTGGTCACACCTAATAATATTTAATTCATAATGCATGTCCGAATCGAACTCAACTTGAATTTCATTCTCATATCCCAAATTGGTTCCATGATTTCATTAAAATTTAGCTCACCTTCTTGCATACTATGATCATTGACTTTCCTATAGAATGACCCTACAATGTGAGGAAGATACCAACGTATGTTGTATAAATCCTATATTCTATTTTCATCTAAGAATGGTAGCTCGATATAAAGACTTTGCTGCCAATCAAATTTTCTGACTTGGCATTCAGGCATGACTCATAGGGAATGTATTTCTAGTTCAATAGGTAGGAATGCTTCCATATCATTGATTAGGGACTAGGAGTATCCTTGTTGTGTGTTATTACAGACATTCAGTAGCCCGATAAGGCATAAAAGATCCCATCATCCTAATATCTGCAAATATCATTCATCTTTTGAATTATGGATTTGTGTCTCTTACTTGCAGTTGGAACAATCCCATTAATTTTTAGTCTATAAGATGAAGAATTTCATATTTAAATAACTTATCTCTTGACTACCACTATAACTTTATCTTTGAAATTGAGGCCATTATCTGATACGAGATCATGAGAGACCCCCTAGATATATATGATATTCTTTGTGATGAACTTGTCCACTTTCTTTGCATTCAACACTATATATGACTCAACTTTAAGCAATTTTGTGACATAGTCGGTATAAACCAAGATGAACTCATGCCAACTAGATGCCCTGGGAGTGATTTTCCTAATGATGTTAGTGCCTCGAGTTGAGAAGTTCTAGGGAGTGGTCATGTTGTATAGCTCTCTAGGGGTTAAATGGTGGATATTAGTAAATTATTAGAATTTGAGGCATATTTTGACGTAAGAAGCACAGTCTTAGACCATAGTATTCTAACCGTATCCATGTCAAATAATATTATTGTTAATCATGTGGCCCTTAATTTGGGGTGCACACTCCCCATCTTGGATATTTAGTATTATTTCTTCAACGTCAACCCCAGGTATGCATTATAAATGGGTACCATTCAAGTTTCTCTTGAATAATGCCTTATCACTGATGATGTGGTGAAGTACGAGTTTATAAAGGTCATGCAATATTTCTAAGCATCCCCCAGAAGGTATTGGGCGTGCTTGAGAAGGTGCCAAATATCGTAATACCATAATTCAATTTTGTTTGAATCTCTTCTGTAGCTAACTCCATATTGTAGCATTGAGTTGGCATGGTCTTCTTTAGTACGTTCTAGCGGCCAAGTGTTACTACCTCGACTATGGAGGCAATGTTTCCAATGAATCAATTTTTTTTTTCTTGAGTCAGAGAAATAATGGAATATGATGTCTTTAAATTGGGAAGAAATCACTTTGATATGAGCTTAAATTGGTGGAATTTTCTTATCTTTCATTCTTTACTTTAAAGGGGTTGTCCTATAATGATGGATGAATACCTATAATCATCTAAACATTTAATTCCTTTATCAAGGGATACCTTGACGCCCACAATGCATGCCTTTTATTTTGCCATGATATTGGTACAATGGAATTATATCTCTATGGCCATGAGAGTGTGGTAATCAAAAGGCAAAAATAGGAGTATCCCAATGACACGTCCCTTCTTATTGGAAACTCCATCAAAGATAATTTTCCATTAGAGATTTTCATGTGTTTTATAGAGAATTTTTTCATCTAGGAATTTAGAGTTCCATAGTTCCACTTCTTTCATAAAATAATTGAATAGATAAATAGAGAGTGTCCTTTCTCTAATGTATTTTCATGTAACATAATTAATGTTGAACTTCTCTAGGAAAAGAAACCATCAACACATATGGCATAATAAGTCGGATGTTTTTATAAATTATTTCATGGGATCTATTCCAGACACTAACTTAATGGGGAACACGATCACATAGTGTTAAAGTTTCTGAGTGACCCAATCTAAGGTAACCAATGCCTTCTCTAGCACCGTATAATTCACTGCATACCCTATTGTTTTTTTAATGATGTAGTTTATAGTTCCTTCATTGTGCGATTCCTTAATGTATTGGGCTAGAATAGCCATAGTTGAAGTGTTTAATCCTGTTAGGTACAAGAGAAGGGGTGGACCAGGCTATAGTGGCATGAAAAACTGTTGTTGGGTAAGGTACTACTTGATTTTATACGAGGATTCTTGACAGGACTGATTTTAGAGTTTAGTTTAATCTTTCTAGAGAATTTTAAATATGGTCTTGAAAATGGAAGGGAATTGCCTAATAAATCATCTAATGTACTGGGGCCTTCCCAAGAAACTACATACCTCTTTTTCAATACAAGGTGGTAACATTTCAAGAATTGACTAGGATTTACTAAGGTATCCTTGAATTCCCTTTTCGCATTACTTAGACATTAGTAGGGTATCCTTCGATTCCCTTCTCGCTGTCCATCAAGCATAGGAGGTTACCCTTTATAATATGACATACAGACTTTGATCAATTTTGGTAATAGCCATAAGGGTTGGGGTAATCATGGTATTTTACAAACATGGTTGAATTGGTTGGAACGCCCCACTAGTTAAGGGGAGGCTTATCGATATGATATATCCTTATGGAAGGGTTGGATGATTCAAAATCATCTTGGTTCAAGAATATATCCATCGTTAAGTCACAAAAGTTAAATGATTCGTCTTTATCTGTGCTTTAAGTGATGTATGTATAAGAAGATTTGAAGATTGACAAAATGATGGCTAAATGATTCACCTTATGGTCGGGTCCCTCGTTCTAAATGAACTTGTCTTCTAAGAAGATTTAAAACCTAATATTTATCCACTTCTCAAGTGTGTTATACCACGGATCCTAAAAGACATAATAGGGGAAGTCTTTATGCTCTTTAATAAACACCCTTTCAAAGAGTCTTCACAATTTACTTCCTTCCTCTTCATCACCAAGGATGGCAGATATCCAAGACCACATGGAGGATAAGCTTTCTTCATAAAAATTGGCTTGAGAACTCTTTGTTGTCTATGGAGTAGCCCCATTCCACGCATAAAGTTGATGTTCTTGAACATTTTAATCAGGCTGACATTCTCGTGTACATTGCTTTTGGATCTTAATTACTCTTTGAAGTTGTCTCCATCCGAGAGAGTGAAAAGATACATCTAGCAGCCCAAAAATAATGTGTCATTCACATTTTCATGGATTTCTAGTTATGGGATACTGGTACCAATGTTGTGTATGTTATCATCATCCCCAATAATTGTAATGAACTAGTTTTTAAAAAAGAACTGCAATTTTTGGGGAAGAGAAAAGGATACCTAATTGATGTTAGGAAGCCATGGGAGACCGAGGAGAAAATTGAAGCCAACATGGATGTTAATGAATTTAAATATTATTTGGGGGAATATCGGGCCAGACCCTTGTGTGAATAATATCAACCCTATGACTTCTCATCGAGTATTATTTTAAGCACTCACCACAAAAAAAAGTTTTGGGTAATATCGTTGATTTTTATCCTCGAGCACCAAAGGGTTTGAAGTGACCAAACATTTATCATGAAACCATTATCAACAATCATAAACATAAACATTTTCTCCAGGACATTGATATAGATATTCGGATCATAGTTATTATCCATAATGAACATGGGAATTTCTTCATCGATGAAGGACAATATCCTTATGGCGATAACTTTGGATTAACATTTAAAATGGTGAAAAATTTTAGGCCTATAGATCTTTGATTAATCATGGATTGAAATGAAAACCAACACTTGGTTTAAAGTCTAAACCTAGGGTAATAGAGTATTAGTTGTCATCCATGGCCTCTTACGAATCACCTAGGGTTACCAATCAATGATAATCCCCAAAAATCTTATGTACTGCGCCCTTAAAATAACCAATTACCTTGATTCTCAGACATTAATTATTTGCTACTCCACTAGGTTTAAAAAAATCCACCAGTCGGGTTTTCCTTGGTAGAAAAAACATATAAGTATAATACTAAGGTATCATAATCTAATGTATTCCCTATATGAGGATTCCTCTGAATTATGATCTGAAACCTACTTACACAATTTTAACTCAATATACGGGGATCATTTGAGTAGACATAAAATCATATCGTACCCATAAAAATCAATGCAAGTATTCCAACCCTCATAATTCTTGGGATTAAGAATTCATACACCTTTTACAAATGGTGTGAGATTGGACGAGTCTAATCAATGCAACCCCTAAACTGAAATCTCACCGATGATCCTTTTTAACACATTAGTTGGATGTATCGATGACAATCCTCTATTGAAATATTGAATAAGTTCTCGAACCAACAATCAGTCTCCCATAGTTTGTGATACACTACTAGGGTTGTATCTCAACCGTTCCAATATAATGGAAACTCCTTATCTATGTTGTCTACATTTTAGTAGTTCTAGAACAAAAATTCCAATCTCTCAGTGATTTAACTTAAGTAGACTCAATGGAATTCCTACTGACCTCTATTGACTGACATACCTATAATATAATTAAACCAATTATAATGTATACTCATAACCATGATTCTTATTTAAAAATTAAGTGACACATTTTACTCAAAAGTAATTATCACACTTGCTATGAAGAATAAAACCCCAACAATCTACCACTTAGACTTAAAACCATATATCCAACTCCCAACCCATTTACACACTAGTTTGCTACCTATTGGTGGACGATTTGTTGAGTGTTATCCGATATAACCTTGGTCATAAAAATATCCATTTATTTTTTATTTATTGAACTGGGTGAAACCTATTCTTAATGTTCTTAATCCTTTTAATGTTTTACGAGTTCTTTAAAACATGCAATCACATCAGTACGAATGCTAAAATTGTAATAGCCAATTACACTTAAAAGAACATTGCCAAAGTTACTTAGGAAATAACTAAGCCACATAACCTCTTTAGTCATCTCCAAAATGAAAAGAACTTTGGCCTTCCATGTGGAGTCTGCAATCCAATATTGTTTCACACTCCTCTAACTTATAGCTCAACCTCATTAGGTGCACATATATTCTGAGATAGAAAACTTCGAATCACTATCTGACTGAAAAGGTTACTCTTTGTTCCTAAATGGTAAAACACTATTACACTAAAGTATGTCGACCGTGCTGAAAGCATAAGAAATTTGGGTCTTTGCATGAAACATATTGAATTTATACGTTTTCCCATCACCGAATAATTATGTGTATTCCTCATTTATTCCATATAATCAAGTGTCATTGGACATTGATTCCCATAAATAATTATTACACACTTAAAAAAACCATTTTATGGAATCCCTATGCTAATCTTGTGTAAACAACATTGATATAATCGACTTGGGATAAGCCTAACATCCTTTGCAACCAATCTAGCAAAATTTTGACCATAAAGATGTATATGTCTTGTCCTAAGTACTTTACATAGAATATCCGGATAATGACACTCCTATGTAAGACAATAATCCAACCTCGTTCTTGATTAGGCAAATACTATCCACAAATTGTACATAGAAATACCACTATATTTCCATCATACTTCTTATATAAATAATTATTTTTCGAGCTTTGCTCAAAATTAGAACTTGAATATGGATCAAATCGAATGACCAAAGCCTTTGATGGATTTCACAGGCTTTCATTATTTTTCTTTTCTGACATTTTACTATGCAATTGTCGGGATAATCTTTTAAGAACAGAGTCTTGATTATAAAGAATCCCAACACAGAAAATGTTTCCTCATTGTCAGCCCCTATATATTTGAGTCAACCCGTTCTCAAGTCTTTCCTTGAAGGCCTGAACCTTATTGTCCACATATATTTTAACTTCTTATAGCTACACTTTTTCCCGATTGGTTTTACCCCTTCAATAAGTCTAATAGTCCAAAAACATGATTATAATACATCAAATCCCTTTTGGTTTCTATAGTAGTAAGTCAAAGTAAACATCTTTCACATGGCATGCCTCACTATATTTTTCGAGACCCGGTTCGGGTTTACCTATGATCATATCAAAATATCACCCAAGACACTAACCATTTATGATAATCCTGATGCTCTCACTTATAGTTAACATTATGGATTTAACATTTCCTAACTGAGGCTACCAGTGCCTTAACCTTGATATATCTCATTGCCGGCACTCATCCTCCTCAATAATTATACTCATTAGGATGTAAGTAACACTCTCCTACATTAGAGCTTTTATCATTTTTCCCATCCTGATCTGATCTTGGGCTTCTTGGAAAGGTATCGCGTCCCGTTCAAGGGCCCTCTGGCCATCGTCGGTCTGGGGAAATTGTAAGGAGATGGAGTCTCCAATCTATTTTTCTCAAAACAGACAAAATAACAAGTTGTCACCTTGAGAAGATTACAATAAAAACAAAATAATCCATACAAAACCAATAGTTCGAGGGTTCGGGGACTAAGTTATGGCATGCAAAAGTATTAAGAAGCCATCCAACCCTTTCAGTCTCTCGTGGGCTTGTGTTATTGTTTTTCATTATTTTTTCATGAAATGTGTGTGTGTGTGTGTGTGTGTGTGTGTGTGTGTGTGATGGAGATAGAAATCACTCAACTCATATCATGGAAAAGAGAGAGTGAAATCATCCAAAGGAATGTTCCCAAAGATAATATACATATAGAAAATATGATTTTCGCACTTATAACGATATTGACCACCATTGAGAAATGAAAATATATGTCGGATGCAGAACTAACAAAGAATTATAAAGATATACTAATCCAAAATATGATGAAATATATGAATACGGATTCAATAAAAATTGGAAAATCAAAAGTTGGACTCGAGTCTCGGGTTTTAATTCGAAATGCCTACGTAGCATATAATGGCATCAAAGTCCACTTAGTTCGCATGCGTCATGAGTTTGCGGTTTTATCCCATAGATTTGAACAATATTTTATTATATAAGTGTGTGTGGAAAAAATAGTTTTATTTTGTAAAAGTTTGGAAGATGAATTCGTTCGGAATTTATGGGAATAACCCACTTTTTGTTGATTTTGGTTTTTTTATAGAAAATAAAGTATGTGCAATATACTAGTAAAAATGTAGATATTAATATGTATGAATTTTGGTAAGTACTAGATTATGAATCTAATATAAATAATGTAAAAATAAGATATTTAAAGAGATAAGGGAAGGATTTGGACATTATTTGATGAATGAGAGTTTGACCTTGATTTTGGATGAACTCCCTTGATGCTTGATATGAATATTCAATAAGATGTTGCCAAATTGGGTATAAAAAGGATGGGGATGTGAACTTGGATAAAATGTCACATAAGGGAACTTTACTGATTAAGAGTGTTGCTGAGATATGAGTGATGCTGATGGATATGAGTTGTAGGTGTGCTTTGAAGTGAGGTCATGCCATCATTTTATAGGCCCAGGGGGATGTTAGCTGGCATAGAATTGGTCTTTCCTATCAATAGGAGACCCTAGGCACACTACCGATATGCAGGGTCTGGGACCTGCTAATTGGCAGTCTTTTGTATATTTCATTGAAAAATAATCATAGAATATAATTCGTTGATCTGAATCATGCACGGTGCATACCGTTAGAAAGGTAAATCGTAGACCTTCAAGATTCTTTAGACCATTCTCGGGTCTGGGAGTTAACTTTGGGTCAAATGTGGCTCGAAGTGCACATCGATCATTTGGACGAAAGATCATCGGACATAAATGGATCATTTGTCCGAATGGTGAGTCAGAATTATGACCGAGGCACACCGTTGGAAAGGTTAGGATATATAATTCGAAATTATAAATATTTTCACTTAGTTCGAATAGTTGACCTTGGTGAACAGGGGCTCAGAAGTGCCTGGTGACCTGTCGAAGTGAAATTGGTCGTTCATCCGTACCATAAGTCAGAATCGCACATGGGGTAGAGCATTGGAAAGGTTATTTAGTGCCCTTCGAATATTTGTTCAGTATTAGTCAAGCAGAAGAGTTAAAATTTGTCAAATGGAGTTTGGGAGTGACCGATGACCTTCAGATTAGTTTTTGCGAGAAAATAGATTGTTCGTCTAAACGGTTATTCCATTTTGCACACAGGGTGAATCTTTAGAAAGGGTAATTAGTGAACTTTGAATATTCATTTAGTCTAGGCTGAGATGAGGAATTTACCTTGGTCAAACGGAGTTCGAGAGCGCTTAGTGGCCACCGGATCAGTTTCGAGGGAAAACATATCATTCATCCGAACGCTTATGTCATTTTGCACAAGGGGTGAACCTTTGGAAAGGGGTTTCAGTTCCCTTCAAATATTCGAAGAGCTTTCACTTTGACAATGAAGTTGATTTGGCTCAAATAGGCTCGTTAGAGCCCAATAGCCTCTAGATCAGTACTCGAAGTAATACCTGAGGTTTATGGTGAATAGGGGAGGTGCTAGGGACCTAAGGAAATGCTGGGGGGGGGGTCCTAAAATGTGGTGTATAAAGATGGCTTTGATGGGTGAGCTTGGAACAAGTGAGAGTCGTCGAATAGACACCACATGATGTTTTAGAAGGAGGCTGGCTATGCAGACCTAAGGTAATGATAGAGATGAATGAGTTGAGGTCGATTACGAGGACCAAAGGTGGAAGTGACCAATTCTAAGGGTCAAGGTCAATTCTGACCTAAAAGAGGCGAATATGGTCAATTATGACCTAAAGGAGGTGACCACCGAATGTCAAAGTCAATTTCGACCTAACCGAAGTGCAATTAAGGGTTGAGGTCAATTCTGACCTAAAAAGGTGTTCATCTAGGGTCAAGGTTAATTATGACCTAAAGTAGGTGACGACCGGGGGCCATGGACAATTTTGACCTAAAAGAGGTGACGATTAGAGGTCACGGTCAATTCTTACCTAAAAGAGGTGACGATGGGGGTCGAGGTCAATTCTAACCTAAAAGAGGTGATGATCGGGCCCGAGGTCAATTCAAACCTAAAAGAGATGATGGTCGAGGGCCGACGTCAATTTTAACCTAAAAGAGGTGACGACCTGGGGGTCGAGGTTAATTTTGACCTAAAAGAGGAGAGGATTGGGGCCCTTCGTCAATTCTGAACTAAAAGAGGATGACCAATATTGTGGGTCAAATTTGATTATGAGGGCTTGAGTAAGGATGAACTTGGGAGGCTCCACTGGGAATATTTGTCATGCTATTTTGTATCTTATTTAGGTTCCGTTGGGGAGGTATTTTTTTTTTTGCTGGGGAAATTTTGAATGGAGACATTAATCTATCATGGTCCTCCTGCTAAGGAGGTGAGAGTTTCGAGGGGCATGGAAATTTTTTTTTCTTGTTGAAAAAGGTTCTAAAACTCATTTGTAAATCTTATGAATTTTTGTAGATTTTCTGTCATTTTCCTAGAGTATTTGTACGAAATTTCAGAGGGGGTGCCGACCGACATGGTTGGAGGGGTGCCAAATTGAGTTGGTGTGGTCTTTCGGACTACCTCGAACATATGGAAGGCCAGTGCCGATCAGTTGGTGGTAGGGGCCTACCGATCGGCAAGCCCCATTGCCTTCTATAAAAAGGGGAGAGGTTCCCCTTATTTTTCACAATTTTCTTTCGTGATTTATTCTTCATTTATCTTCTACAAACCGTTCCGACGTTCCGAAATCAAATGATGACCAACTTTGTAAGCAATGTGACACATACGAACAGGCTTAATGTTGATGATTAGGCGAATCTGGAATGGAGGGCCAGGGTACCCCTTGCTTTGGGAATTAAGAATTCTTTTCATTATTTTGAGCTCGTAGGGGATGAGTGGGCCCATATCCATGACCCGACGCATCATCATTCTTTGAGGGTGGTGAACCTTGGTGGTTATGTAAGTGCTTAATGTATTCTGATTTTCTTTTCTTCTTTTTTGTTGATTTTTCCTTTATTTCTAGAATTTTTACAAAGGGTTTCTTTTGTGATTTAATAGATTGATATTTCTAAGTCGAGTGTGCACGCTCAGGGGACGATGGGTCTTAGGTATGTTTGGAAACATTTATCACTTGTGGTGCAGTGGGTTATATCCTCTACTAGGTTTGGGAGTTTGGCATTTGCGCTGAATGAGACGCCTCGCTCTACAGTTGTTATGTACTCCTTAGGGGAGATATGGTCGGACACTACCCACACTATGCATTTTTGTTTTGGTTAGAAAATGGCGAGTCCCATAAATGTGCAGCAGCTACTGGGGATGGAGTGTGATGGGATGCAGGTTGAGGTTGAGAGGTCTTTGTCGGTGATGCCAGCGGTGTTAGGTGATGTGGAGATGATAGTTTATGGGAACTTTATCTGTTGGTCTTCTTTGAGAGATTTGTTGTTGCGTAGGGTTCTTGATAAGGAGGATGGGCTGCAAGTGGGACAAACGACTCGGTTATTTATCAAGCTGGTGTTGGGATATTTTTTGGTGGCGTGAAGAGGCGACGTCGTTCATTTATAGTTTTTATCATACTTGAGGTCCCATTCTATAATTTGGGGAGCCTGACCTTCGCGAACCTTTATTCTTCTCTGGATGAATTTATCTGGTTCTTTTGATAGAATTTTACTGGAGCCACGTATCTTCTTGAGGTGTCCTTTAATTTGCTCACTTTACTTTATGCATTTGCATTTTCCTTACTTCAAGATTTTTGATTGCTGACCTTTATCCTTTCCAGACGTGGTTTTATGAGGTGATTGGGTTTACCACTCAACTTATTTCTTTGGAGGATGAGTCTGTTGGGGATTTCTGTCTGATGTACCAGTGGCGGAAGTCCAACTAATAATCTAAGAAGCCTTTTTCTTTAGCGACTATGTGTCAGGTCTTCAATGGCCTAACGAGCGAGCGGGTAATAACTTTTTATTTTTCTTCGGAATTTTTCCTCATGACGATCCTTTCTAATATTAATCCTTATCTGTTGGGGAAATTTTCAGGTGACCTTCTATCCTTGGGGGATGGCCATCTAGGGTACGGGCGCGACCGAGGCAGATGTGGCGTTTGTTGGTGAATGTGTTTAGATACTTCCAGTATCACAGGGAGAGGATTGTTTCATAGATTATGGAGGAGGAAGTGGTAGTGCCACCAGGATAGCCCCCGATGTACATGAGGTGGGTGCAAGAGATGGTAGATGATGTGCGGATAGCGACAATGATGGGTGAGCCTCACTTGCCCTATGCCGACACAGTGATGCCATATGATTATCTGGACTTTGTGACGTGCTTGTTGATGTCGCCCAGTAAATATGACTGCATACTTCTGGCCCAGGCGATTTCGAATCGACCAATGGGATCTTCTCATAGTGTAGTTGGTCCGTCGACATCCGTTGTAGCGACATCATTAGAAATTTCTTTTATATGGATGAACTCCCCTACCTATAATATTCGAAGGGTTAATGGAGGTTTGGTATGCATACCGAGTTGGCCTAACATGATGAATCCGAGGTAGCTTGTCTTAACAGGGGAGGTCCTTCGTCCAAAGGTATAATTTTCGTCTTTTTGCCCTTTTTATTCTCTGATTTCTGTCTTGGTTTTTGATTGATTGATTTGTTCTTCCTATTTTTCTCGCAAAACATCCGGGTGTCGACCACTTGGCTAAGGGATGTTTAGGACTTGATATCTTTGGTGACTTCCCATATCTGGGATGCAATTTTGGTGCCTTCTTGTTTGTTACCGTATGCTTCTTCTGAGGAAGGTTTTGCCTCGGGGAGTGGAGGTACGTCGCCTCGCCACTGTGGAAATCCCGATCGGATCATAGGGAGGCTTAGAGAGGTCTCACATCCCGCTCGGGGGAACTTCGACCATTTTTCGGTGTGGGGTAAATGGAAGGAGATAGAGTCGCTAGTCAATTTTTCTTTAAACAGACAAAAGAACATGTCGCCGCCTCGAGAGGATGGCATCAAAGACAAAATAATGCATAGGGAACCAATATTTCAAAGGTTTGGGGGCTAAGTTACGAAATGAGAAGGTGTTAGGCACCCATCCTGCACTTTTGGTCTCTCATGGGCTAGTTTTGTTATTTTCCTTTATTTTTCTCTGAAGTGTGTGTGCGTGTATATGTAATGGAGATCAAAATCGTTCAACTCACGCCATGGGAAAGGTAGAGTGAGGTCATCCAAAGGAATGTACCCAAAATAATATAAATAAAAAATATGATATGTGCGTTCATCGTGATATTGATCGTTATTATGAAATGACAATATTTGGTGGATGAAACACTAACAAACATAATATGTATAATAATTCAAGAATTTGGTAAAATGAGGAGTTTGGTAAAGTTAGAAAATTGGACTCAAGTCTTAGGTTTTAATTTGAAACACATACGTAGCCTATAAAGGCATCAAAGTTCACATAGTTCAAATGAGGCATAGGGGTGGGGTTTATACCATAGATCCGGATGGAATTTTATTATATGTGTGTTTGTAGATAATGTGTTTTTTAGTTTTGAAAAAGTGCGATGGATAACCACGTTCAAAATTTATGTGCGTAACCATGTTTCTTTTTTTTTTTTAGAAAATAAAATTATGTGCAATATAATAATAAAAATGTAGATATAAATGGGTATGAACTAAAGAAGGAGCTAGATTATGAAACGAATGAAATTCATGCAAAAATAGGAAATTTAAAGAGAGGGAAGGAATTGGACCTTCTTTGAATCTTGATCTTTGATCTTGTGTGAACTCCCTTGAATGTGAGATTGATATTGAATGAGAGAAAATGTGATTCACTAAATGGAACATGAATGGAACTTTGATGATTTGGAGAGAATGTTTCTAACTTCACTGATCCTGATAGATATGAGGTCTTGGTATAGTTGGTAGTGAGGTCATTCCCTCCTTTTATAGAGTCAGGGGGTTATTTATCGGCGTTGACCTGGTCCTGCCTATTCGTATGTGACCATAGACACACTGTCGATAGGCAGGGATCTGGACCTGCGAACTAGTAGTCTTGTGACAATTTTCTTGGAAAATGGTCATAGACCGTAATTCGTTGACTCAAATCAAGCATAGGGCATGTCTTTATAAAGGTAATTCAGATACATTTAAGAGTAATTTGGACCACTCTCGGGTCCGGGAGTTGACTTTGGGCCAAACATGACTCGGAAGTGCACGTTTTTCCTTCTAATGGAAGATCATCGGATGGAAGAGAATTGTTCGTCCGTATGGTAAGTAAGAAATGCGCACAGAGTGGACTGTTGGAAATATAAGGTGATGTAATTAGACATTCCAAAGAGTTTCACTTGGTTTGAATAGTTGACTTTGGTCAATAGGGGCCTAGAAGCACATCGTGACCTCTAGGAGTAAAACGAATAGTTCATCCATACCGTTAGTAAGAATCCCGCACGGGGAAGGCCATTGGAAAGGCAATTCAGTTCCATTAAGATAGTCATTCAGTATCATTTAAGATTAAGAGTATGCTTATGTAAAAAAGAGCCTAGGAGCACCCTGGTGGCCTCCGAATTGATTTTTGGGGGAAACTGATCATTCGCCCGAACAGTTATGCCATTTTGTGCATGGGGCAGACCTTTGGAAAGGTATTTCAATACCCTTCAAAGATTTAAAAAGATTTTTCTCTGACGATAGAGTTAATTGGGGCCAAACGGGGCCCAAGAGCACCCAATGGACTTTAGATTGGTACTCAGAGCGCAACCTATGTTTTATAGTGAAATGGGGAGGTGTTAGGGAGCTAAGGAGAAACTTTGGGGATCCTAGAATGTGGTGTCTACAAAGATCCTCGATGTGTGAGTATGGAACAAGTGAAATACATCAAATAGACACCACATAATGTCTAGGGGGAGAGGTCTATTATATGGTCCTAAGGGACGAGGATGACCGGTTAAGAGGGTCAAGGTCGATTCTGACGATTAAAAGGGATGCCGGTGATGGACTATTATGAGGACCTAAGAGGGTTAATGACTAAGGTTAAAGGTAGGGAGTGACCAATTATGTGGGTTTAGGTCAATTATGAGGACCGAAGTTATAGCGTATAATTTTGTTGGTGAAAGCCAATTCTGTGGGTTTAGGAGATGACCAATTCTGAGTGTCGAAGCCAATTCTGAGGGTTTAAGTAGGGGAATCCAATTATGCGGACCGAACTCAATTCTGAGGGCTTAAGTTGAGGTGACCAATTATGCGGGTTAAAGCCAATTTTGAGGGATTAAGTAGAAGCAACCAATTCTTCAGGTCGAAGCCAATTCCGAGGGCTTAAGTAGAGGTGACCAATTCTGGGGATCAAAACCAATTATGAGGGATTATGTAGAAGAGATAACTTTTACGGGTTGAAGCCAATTCTGAGGGCTTAAGTAAAGGTGATCAATTCTGAGGGTCAAAGCCAATTATGTAGACTTTGAATAAAGGTGACCAATTATGCGGGTCAAATCCAATTTTATGAACTTAAGTAAAGGTGAACAATTCTGAGGGTCGAAGCCAATTCCGTGGGCTTAAGTAGAAGTGACGAATTGTACGAGTCAAATCCCATTCTAAGGGCTGAAGTATAAGAGACCAATTATACGGTTTGAAGTGAATTCTGAGGGTTTAAGTAGAGGCGACCAATTATGTGGGTAAAAGACAATTCTGAGGTCTTAAGTAGAGGTGACCAATTGTGCGGGTCGAATCGAATTCTGAGGGCTTAAGTACAAGTGACCAATTTTTAGGGTCGAAGTCAATTCCACAGGCTTAAGTAAAGGTGACCAATTCTGAGGTCGAAGCCAATTTTGAGGGATTAAGTAGAGGCAACAAATTCTGCGGATCGAAGCCAATTCTGAGGGCTTAAGTAGGGGCGACCAATTCTGCGGGTCAAAGCCAATTCTAAGGGCATAAATTTTCTTGGGGAAATTTGGACACTACACTAGGGATATGCATTTTATAGTTTGGTTGTGGATTTTGGGAAGCATTTCATTTTAGGTTCCACTGGGGAAGGGGGAATAATCCAAGGGTTGGATGGTTCTCAGTTGGGGAATTTTTGAATTTTGTGGTGTCCTTCGAAGACATTGTTAGGAAACATGAAATTGATTTCGGGAACTCCATTGGGGAGATTAGAGTTCCACTAGGGGAATGAGTGTGATTAAAATAATTTTTTTTGCCTGGATGGGTTCTAAAATACAATTGGCAAATTTGGGAATTTTTTAGGATTTTGGGGAATTTTTTGGCATATTTTGGGGAATTTTTGTACAAAATTTGAAAGAGGGTGCCGACCAGCGTGTTTGGGAGGGTTTTAAACAATGATGGCACATTTTTTGAGGTACATCAAGCAGGCGGAGGGACAGTGTCGATCGATGGTGGCATGGAGATGTCCATCGGCATGCCCTTTAGCCTTCTATAAAAAGGGGGCATGTTCTCCTCATTTTTCGCATCTTTTTAGCTTACCTTCTTCTATAATTACCTTCTGAAAATATTTTTAATATTACAAATTCAAAGATGGTTCAGTTCTCAAGTTACGCAACACAAATGGCATGGCTTGATGATGAAGATTGGGACGACTTGGAATGGAGAACTATGGTGCCCCTTAATTTGGGCATTAAAAACTCTTTTGACTCATTTGAGCCAGTGGCAGATGATCGGATTATCTTGTGTAAGACTTCATGTCATCACTCTTCTAGGGTGGTGAACCATGTTATGACACCCCGCCTAATAAAATATCGGGTGATAACTCCTATATTAAATTAAAATAGGAGTCTCATATTTTTCATTCTTAGCATCACTGTCGAAAACCAATTTAATTACTAATATCCTATTAAGCCGGCGTCAAATTTTTAATTAACTAAGCTTTTTAACCAAAACATTCAAATAAAATAATTACAACAGTTTACATGCAACAACTGAAATGAAATAAAATAAAATAATCGAATACTTGGTACAATAATTCAACCAAATCCAATGCCACACTAAAAATCGACAAAAGAATAAATTAGTAAAGTTGGGCCATAAGCCCGAATTTTTCTACAATACCTCCTATCTACATCTCAATGATATAAGTGTCTAATATAAACCTGCTTGCATTCACAGCTACTGCAGCAAACGTCTGACTCGAAAGAATCATCATCCAGACGTCCATGTGTCTAGACACCTATATATATATAGATACATAGGAAGAGGGGAAAATAGAGAAACTGGTCAGAACCTAAGTTTAGAAAACATTTTAGCAAGTTCTTAAAATTCATATTTTAAAAATTTGTTATTTCTCATATTTAAACTGGTATCGCTCTCACATGAGATACACCTCACCCCTCTTCTAACAGTTCACAATTATCGCATACCTACGTAGTATACTTATATCTCGATTATACTACACATTTATCAATTTTTTACTAATCCCCAATATTTTATTTTCGAGATTTTCTCGCCACACAATAATAATATCAACAACACGGATATATTCATTCGTCTCATAATATATATACTTTAATGACATCGTATATATATTATTTATATATATTCTTGATTCACTATGGCTATAATTTCCAAACTCTTATAATAATAGCCAATAACCTCGAATATTTCCATTCATAATAATATAAACAGTCACACCCGTAAAATATTACACCCAATACATACTCTCTTATTTATTATTCAAATCACACATAAGTACCCCTTTAAGTATTATTCCTCACGAACACCCCTATTTGGGTAAATATTGGATTTTACTTTCAACTAACCCAAGGTACACGCCTTACTCAAAAAAAATATTTACAAGTCTCCTTACTATTTTTAGGAACCCGAAATATTTATCTCCAAACAATTCTAACCTTTATTTTTCAAATTTCCGGTTTGATTTCCGAGTTGATGATTTAAACCTCGGGTCTGCTATCTTAGAAAAATCATATCAAATCGAAGAAAAATAAAAAAAAAATACGGTTAGCGCCCACGTGACCGTATCGAAAAGATCTACAACTTTCGTACTTTGACCGAGAGATGAATCGTGTTTCTTCCTAGCCGAAACAGTCCGGAAGTGACACTAGTCACAATTCACCTTCTTCTCCAAAAATCCAAACCTCCATTAAAGCATCTCCAAGCTTTTTATCTCCTCTCTCATCATCATTCAACCTAAAACAACTATAAATACACATAAAAAAAGGGTTCTAATCATCATAGAACCCATTTTGAATAATTAATTTCAATAAATTCCAAGTTTCTCAAATTCGCTACTAATCGAGTTATATCCGTTTTAATCTTTCGAAAACTCGTTTCATCCACGAAATTTCAACCCAAAAATATTTATTTATATACCAACTACAATATGAGAAATTTACACACTTAATCATAACGAAAGTTAAACACTTGTCTCATGGATTAAATCCGACAACCCCGAGTCGAATCCCACGAATTTTGGTCGAAAATCTCTTATTTTCTTCTTCTCTTCTCTTCTTCTTCTTCTTCTTCTTCTTCTTCTTCTTCTTCTTCTTCTTCTTCTTCTTCTCTATCTCTCTCTCTCTCGTAGGTAAAATTTTGGGAAATAAAAGAGGGCGGACTCTTATTAAACCCGAAATTGGGTATATACCTAATTGTTAAATGACTCGTGTAGTCATTTACGAGTCCCTACTAGTCCAAAAATGTTCGGAACCCGAATACTACCCCCCGAATACTCTATTTTGACTATCTCGACCATTCCGAACCCAATGGCGCAGTCGAAATCTCCATCCAAGTCACTTAGTTAAAATTCACTATTTTGACCCAACACGTTCAATATGCGTGTTTTCCAATTTAAAATATTTTCCTTCGGCGCTTTACCCAACTGTGACATGTAATAAAAATAATCTACTCATATACTTAGTCTCAAAATATAATCCACGTAGATATTAATCTGTCACTGGAAAACTAATATTTACTATTCAGTTTATAATATTAAATTTATTTAATTTCACTAATAAATCCCAGAATTACTATTCACAACAATTCTTCAAATTACCAAATTACATCCACAGTGTAATTTAAATATGTTTAAAGTACGGGGTATTACACATGTCGGCTATGTAAGTATTGATGATTATTGGTATTATCTTCCCTTTTTTCATGGCGATATTTCCTTATTTCTTGAACTTAATAAATGTTTTTTTCTTTTTTGCTTTTGACAGTATGATGTTTCTATGCGACTATGAGTGCCCAAGGGATTATGGGGATTAAGGATATTTGGGAGAACCGCCCATCTATGGTGCGCTAGATGGTGTCATCAGCCAATTTTGGGAGACTGACGTCTGCTCTGGATGAGAAACCTCGTTCTACGGCTATTTTATGTGCTCTGAGGGAGAGGTGGTGGGACACCATCCACACATTTAATTTTGTCTTAATGGAGATGATGGTGACTCCCATAGATGTGAAGCAACTACTGGGGATGGATTATGAGGGGGTGTAGATTTAGGTGTACAAGACTCTGAGGGTGACGCCAGAGGCGGTGATGGCGGCATTGAGTGATGTGGAGAAGTTGGTCTCTGTGGATTCTCTTTGATTGTCTCTTTTTATTACTGCATAGGAGGATTGATAGGAGTGATGGGCGGTAGGTGCAAAAAATGGACCGTTTGTTTATTTTACTGGTGTTGGGGGTTTTTTCGGTGGCGATGAGTGGTGACCTTATTCACTTGCCATTTTTTCCATTCTTGAGGGGTTTTTTGCACATCCGTCTTTATGAATGGGGGAGCTTGACCTTGGTGACCCGTTATTATTCTTTTGATACATTCAGCCAGTGCTTCTAGCAAACTTTTACTAGGTCCACATATCTTCTTGACGTATTCTTCATTTTTTGCATTTTCCTCTATGCATTCGCATTTTCCTTTATCAAATTTATTCTCTATTTGTTAATTGCTGAACTTTTACGTACATGGTTCTATGAGGTGATTGGGTTTAACATCCAATCTATGGATTTTAGGGACACTTTTTTGGGTAATTCTACTGGATGTATTTATGGTAGAAGTCCAATCGGTAATCGAAGAAGTCCCTCTCTGTCGAGACGTGCGGCAGGTCTTGAATGTCCTGACGAGTGAGCGGGTAAGTCCCCCCTTTTTCCTTGAGACTGTCTTTCCCTTAATTATCTTTTATTGATATTGATATTTCTGCTCTTACTGGGGAATTTATAGGTGACCTTCTATCCCTGGGGGACGGCTATCTAGCATAGCGGGTTGACTGGGGATATGCGCAGATGCGGTGTCTGCTGGTGCATGAGTTTGTCTACTCTTGGTACCTCGGGGAGAGAGTAAACTGATAGATTATGGAGGATGAGGTTTCAGGTCTACCGGTGAAGACCCGAATGTATAGGAGGCGAGTACGGGAGATGTCGAACGGTGTATGGGTAGTGTCGATGATGGGTGAACCTCGTCATATACCAACACAATGGTGATGTACGATTATATGGACTTTGTGTAGAGCTGGTTGATGCCACCCAGCGTATATGACATGATACCTCTTCCCCGTGTGGGTTTGAGCCGGCAGGTGGGGTCTTCCCACAGTGCAGGCGGTGCGACGATATCAGCGACGATAATGACATCAGAGGCTCCCTTTGTATGGCTAGTCTCACCTAGTTAAAACATCCGGTGGGCTGATGGATGGTCAGTACGTATGTTGCATAATCCTAATGCGATGGACCCGAAGAAGTTAGGTTTAACAGAGGAGGTCCTTCAACTTGAGGTATACTTCTTATCTTTTTATCTTTTGATTTCCTTATTTCTTTCTTTGCCTTAGACTGACTGATTTGCTCTTTTTTATTTTCTGTTGCAGCACATTCGGGTCTCCACCATTTGGCCGAGGGGCATTAGGGATTGGATATCGTTGGAGACTTCCCACATTCGGGATGTGATTTTAATTTCTTCTTGTTTGGTTTCGTCCGCCTCGTTTGAGGAAAGGTCGGGCTAGGGAAGTTGTGGCACGTCATCTCGTTGATTTGGCACGAATATTGTATTTAATCACCCTTAAACTTATCCATTTTAAACCCCTTTGGTACTTTAATTACTTTATTTATGTTCGTTACCATAAAACCTCTGTTTTATATGTTACAATGCTATATGTGAGCTTTTGTAGGTTTTTCGGTGCTTAGTGTGATGTTTGGTTACTTTTCGAAAAAAAATTTTGTTAAATATTGTTGCTTCGGGGGCATTTTAATAATTTTAGCATTTGGTTTTAAATCTTTAACTCTTCACGGATGTTGAATCCCTTTGATTTATCTTCGCGTTGCCACTGACGGTGCATGAATACGAGTTGTATCGAAGGAGTTATGACATTTTTAGGATGGTTTTGACTTTAAAAGCACTCTCAAGGAAATATTCAAGAGAATTTTAGTCATTTCATAATTTGGATTTTTAGACTCATGTCTCTTCTATGTTGTATCTCTTTGAGTTATCTTTGCGTATCCTCCGAATGTGCCTCGTTCTGAGTTATAACGAAGAAGTTACGACATTTTTGGTAAAGTTGCACAAAGCTGGAGAAACTAAACTATTAGGTGCGAATCGATTCAAATAAGTCTGAATCGATTCGATTTGACACCAAATCCTACTTTTTGATTTCCCCTACTTTCGAATTGATTTGGTTCCTTTTGAATATATTCGGTCCCCTTTTTTAGCTTTGTTATTTACAAGTTTCCCACTTAGGGTTTATGTATAAATACATGTTCCTCTCATTTTGAGAGATATATCTTTCATTTTTACTTAGTTTTAAGGTTTGTATTTGGGAGATTTTCACCCTCTCCTCCATTTCTCTTAGGTATTTACGCATTTATATGTAATTTAATTTTCTATTCATTATCTTCTTAACTTCTTTAGCTCAATTTCCTTTACGTTCTTCAATTTTCATGCCTAGTTAATCTTTCATTGTTGTTATTTATTGCTTTCCATAGTTTAATTAGTTTAATTTCATGTCTAGCCCATCGATAACAGGTTGGGTTGCGTTTCTTCCATTAATGGGTATTGAACTCCAAAACTTGGGTTTTGTGTAACTTTCTTTGTCATGTAACATTAGTGTTTATAGAGATAATCCGAATTTAATCCACGTGTGACCATTTCTGATTAGATGTTTAATATCGCAACTTTGGATAGGATTCCTTATTGTGTGATGTTTATTCTTAATTGAACATGATTCATTATATCCTTTCAAATCGAAAATCTAACTATATGTTGTTTACCACGGGGAGATAATGTTATCCCAAAACTCGTTTTAATTAGTTGTAATTTAGCATTAACTTCTTGTATTCTACTTTTCTCCCTTTTAAACCCCATCGCCTTTTCAATATTTATTCGTGAAGTAATAAATCTCTTATAGTCTATCCAACATTACCTATAGATTCTCGATACTAGACTTATCGTTATACTTGTATCACAAGTCACTACACCAAAATGACAAAATTGTCATCTTTCAGCAGGCCACCCTTGTCAAGGTCATTGACCGTGAGAAAAAACACGCGTTTTATGTCACGGTCATTGACCTTGACACGACCGTGACAAAGAATTGTCACGGTCATTGACTGTGACAATTCTTTTAATAATTGTCACGGTCAATGACCTTGACACGACCGTGACAATGGTTCCAGCAAAAACCCTTTCCCCCTTCTTTTTTCCCTCCCGTCGTTCCCTCGACGCTGCTCTCTCTCTCTCTCTCTCTCTCTCTCTCTCTCTCTTCCATTTATATATATGTTTGTGTGTATATATATGTGTGTGTGTGTATATATGTGCATGTGTGTGGGGGGGGGAACAGGGTGGGGGTAGGGTGGGGGAAGGGTGGGGGGTAGGGTGGGGGCAGGGGGTTAAAAATGTAAATAAATAAGTAATTTTCTATAAATTTCCAAAAATAATATTCAAAAATGTAAATGTAAATAATATCCAAAAAAAATATCCAAAAATGAAAATGTAAATAATATCCAAAAATATTGGATAAGAATTTATTTTCATTCAAAATAAATAAGTAATTTTCTACAAATTTCATAAAAAATGAAGGTCGGCTTAATATGTGATTTAAGTGTGAAATAATCGATATATACTTATACTAATGGAGAAAAAAACCATATATGGCATTTTTTGTTGACTTTATATGGTGAAATAATCACATGAATTTATATCCATCAAATAAAAGCATGAAAACTAAAAAACTACAATAAGGGTTAAAATGGCATCCGAAGTTGCTAAAAGCATGAAAAATAAAATATTTTTTAAGATTTGTGGTGAATAACTAAAGTTGAAAAAAGTATTGCTTTAGTCATTAATTACTTTTTGAATTCGGGCGATGCGCATAAATTTGTAGTAATTGTCTTATAATAAAGATCAATTAGTCTATGTTGTTGAAAAATTTGATCAAATTGGTGAGCCCTTCATATTTTAAAATTGTTGTTTTTATTCCTATTTAACTTTTCTTTCTATACACCCCTAATTATATTTAAAGATGAATAAAATAGCAGTTATAGAAAGAAAAGTGGGGTTTCCATAATCTTACTTTGTCACAATTAATTTATATGCCTCAAAGTTATTTTATCACTCTTAGTTTATATTTGTGATAATACTTTATTAAATATTTTTATGGGAACTTGTTATACTAGAACATAGATGAACACTAAGTGATGAAAATCGTCCTTAAAATTGAAAATTAAATAAAGTTTATAAAAGTAAAGATGCGGGTAATACATCAAAGCTAAATTAATAAGGACTAAATAACAAAACGTGTTCAAGTGTATAACAAGAAAGAAAATGTGGTATTTAGATTGGGTAAAATTCTTAAAGTAATGTTAAGGGACAAAAAGACCCAAGACAACTGGCAAGTAAGTTACGGACCAAAAAATTTATGACGGGTGATGAAAGCCCGTAAACATGTTGGGGTGGGGGTGGGGTATGATTTATAAAAAGCACAAAACAATAGTAGAAATTCAATACCTGAAATTAACATTGAGATTATTTTAAATAGACAGTCACTACTGTGTGTGTGTTTAAATTGAAAGAAGATATGAGAATTTTATTAAAGATTTTTATGGGAACTTGTTATAGTAGAACTTAGATGAACACTAAGTGATGAAAATAGTCCTTAAAATTGAAAATATTATATCTGTACTAATAACATTTTTTTACAGCAAATGTCTCCTTCAGATATTAAGGCGAAGATGATGATGTTGTTTATGATGATGTCGTCTGGGGTCGGTGGTAGTGGAGGCAACGAGGGCTCTTCCTCCCCTAGGCTCCCCAAATATGGGAAATATGGGATTACCGTCAAGAACAAATCGGAGATATTAGCTATATCCCTCGTTCTGCTAAAGACGGTCATCGGCCCAGGGTTTATGACTTGGAAGGAGGTGCCATATGAGCTCAAGTTAGCTGTTTGGGTGGCACTACAGGTAATATATTTATATTTATATTTATATTTATATTTATATTTATATTTATATTTATATTTATATTTATATTTCAATTTCAATTTCAATTTCAATTTCGATTTCATATTTATATTTATATTTATATTTATATTTATATTTATATTTATATTTATATTTATATTTATATTTATATTTATATTTATATTTATATTTATATTTATATTTATATTTATATTTATTCGCAACTAACATTGTATTTGTTGGACAGGAACAATTCAACTTGGATCCAAAGCTACGCAATCCCGTGTTGGAGCAGATTAGGGGGCAACTCAAGTCGTGGAAAAAAAATGCAGGCACGGTACTTTGGGAAAACACGAGAGTCGATTATCCAATGGCGTGAATCTGTCCCCCCCAAGGAGCCAATATCATTGGCACAATGGCAGAAGTTCATTGACAATGAGATCGAGGATCGACAATTGGCATCTCTCCAATCGGGGAGGGAAAATCAGGCAAAAAAGACGAACGTGCACTACTCCAGCCGGACCTCTTACGTCGAGGTGGAGCATAGGATGCAGGTAAGATTTAATTTTTCTATAACTACAAAAATATATTATTCTTCATTATTTTACTTTGCGGGGCCGATACTAATTTTACTTTACTTTATTTTATTTTAGGGGGTAGGGAGTGGGCCAGGGGGTAAGCCACATAGGCTCGATACTTATGTGGCTCTTCGGACGAAGAAGGGGAAGGACAAGGAGGTGTCCCCGAGCGTCACGGACACAATTGTAAGTAGTCCGACAGTTTAATTTTTGTTAATTACGTTATAATTTTTTAGTTTACTTATTTTACTAATCATGTGCTTTTTGTCGTTTCATGCAAAGCTTAAGGAAGTGCATGAGTCACAGTATGATGCCGATAAGGCATCTTTGTCCACAGATGCACTCAGCCATGTCATTGTCTCTGATCGCAAGGGGAGGACAAGGGGTTAAGCTCGCGGGTGGCCAAATCTAGGATCATCGGATTGGAGACAAGCGACACTGGGTTGGCTGGAACGGTGGATTCACACGACGCGAAGCTGTCCCGTTTGGAGGCGACGGTCCAAGATATGTACACATTCATGAAGCGTACATTGGGCGGAGACCATAAAGGGAAAGGAAAAGGTAAGGAGAAGGCGGTGGAGGAGGAGGTGCGGGAGGACGAGGTGCAGGATGACGAGGATGTGGACCTCGTTGCTTCATCACCGACACGTTCGTACTTCGATGATCCACTTCCCTATTTGGCGCCCTTCAACAGACCAATGTCGACACTTGGTTGGCCGAGCGTGTTCATATTGGACATATTTGATGGATAGCGGATAGGGCGGGGGTTGAGGGACCCGAATATTGTTCAGGGTGGAATAGTTCATGGACCTGCGCTTCAAGAGATGGAGTCCAGGGTGCTCGTCACGCATGTTGTACCCGGGAAGGATAACTCCCTATTGTGGTTGCGCAAACAATGCGGAACGACGTATATTAGTGGGTGCGTCAATTCGTATGTCGTGTGGCCTACTCACCTCCTCAGTTTTAACAATACACCAGACATGTAGTGACATTGTTTTAAGTTTGAATTGAATTGTTTTAAGTTGTTACATTTGAATTATATCGTGATGCATATTGTCTCTATTTGAATATATATTTGCATTATCTTTAGTTTGTTTGGATATATGATGTTTGGATACTGTTGGGCAGTGGCAGTGGCCATACTGCCCATCAGATTTTTTTAAATTCTGACCAGAATTGTCACGATTATTGACTGTGACAAAAGTTTTCACGGACGTGTCACGGTCATTGACCGTGACAATTTTTTTAAAAAGGGTCACGGCTTTTTCACGGTTATAAACCGTGACAAACGTGTCACGGTCATTGACCGTGGCACGACCGTGACACAAAATGCGAGTTTTGTGTCAAGGTTAATGACCGTGACACGACCGTGACAAAAAAAGTTGTCTCGCCTCGAAATGTCACGGTCATTGACCTTGATAAGTTGGATTTGTCAAGGTCAATGACCTTGACAATTCGGCAGATTTGGTGTAGTGAGTGTAGCTGTAGATTAGGTTGTCGTATGTTGGCGGTGAACCTAAAACAACGATAGCGTCCTTACATGAGCACTCAGTTCACGCCCCATCACTCGTCGTAGAGGGAAGAGAGTTCGCTGTCAGGAAGGAGGTTCTTAGAGAGAGAGAGAGGAGAAGAGAGAGAAATAAGAGATATACAGTGGTTGTAGGTGAAGAGAGAGAGAGAGAGAAAATGTAAGTGGGTTAGGGATGAGTCTCATTTATTTCCTTATTTTTCCTTCAAAATCAATGTAACACAACAAATATCTATGCAAATGGAATTAATTTATTGTAATTTGTTTGTCTTTTAACGCACATGATCTTTTTACTTTGCTGTCGATACCGTAAAAAGAATAAAAATGATTGGAGAAAGATTTTATTTTAAAATTGAATAAGAAAAAAAAGGATAAGGAAATTTAGAATTCCCTCAAAATTATTTTTATTAAGTTTTTTTATATTGACAAAAACTGAAAAAAATGAATTACCCAAAAATAGGGTGTTGCCGATCGGCATGGCCCTCATCCTGCCAATCAGCATTTCAGTCCATTCCAATCAATCCAAGGCTTTGATTTCACCTTTTTTAATTGCTTGGTACTTGGTGGGGTAAGTTTTCCTTTGATTTCTGCAGGTTTTGTTGTCTTAGTTTAAGAGTTTTCAAGTATAAATAGGGGTGTGGATGGAGCTTTTTATTCACCCTTTCACATCCCTTCTCCTTTACATTCTTCTTTCCTCACTATCTTCTTATTTTATTATATGGCTCTTCCTGGTAGTGTTGAGTTTGCAAACTACCTTGAAACCTTGGAAGCAATGTGTTCCTACAACGTTCACTACGATAATTTCAACATGCGATGAGTCTCTTTATGGAACAACCGTCTCATATAGTGGAATATGCCGATGGTGGTAATTGAGTTCTGGAACCCCAAATCTCATGTCTTTTTTTTGGATTTGAAAAAGTCTGTCCGACTTATGAAGAGCTCTCTACCATGTTTGGGATAAATCCGATCATTATAGCGGTTATGCTTGAGTTTTCATGATCCCATAGGGATCCGTTGGTGGGACTTCTCCATATTTCACCTCGACAGCCAGGTCATTTGTCACAAGAGGGATCATTTATCTTCTTGCGGTGTTGTATTTTATGCATTTATAGAATGTCAGTGATGTTGGTTACGATGGGGCTGTCATTCTGGGCCTGGTATGAAAACTGATGCAAGTGATGTTGGTTACGATGGGGCTGTCATTCCGGTCCTGGTATCAAAACTGATGCTGGTAACTGGGGAAGTATTGGTGGACCCCTAACTTGTATCTATTGTCTCCTAGATGTCGTACTGTCACAATCCTGTGGCAGTGAGACTTACACAATTTCATCAGTGTAGGTCTGGATACCCGGTGGGGGGGTCGTTCTGACTTTCCGAGGGGTAGCCCTATAATATTATTCATGTGGTTGTCAAATAGGTTCCTCATGCCGATCCCGCATGAGTATCCTTTTTCAAAGAAGCCAAACTTCTTCCCACACAATTTCATCAGTGTAGGTCTGGACATCAATAAATGGGAAAATTGGTTCATGGAGAATGGGGCTCGAGGCTTGCGCTGGTCAGTGCCTTAGTGGGGGGGGATATGTTAACCATTCTTTGACTCGAAGAATACCAGTATGCTCAGTTGATAGGCCTCCAAAAGACCTCTTTCTACTTTACCTAGCGGCTACTATGCCAATTTAATTTGGAGCAAATTGTGCCACCGCGAACACTAGACTTCTTTCTTGTGGAGGATCTGACAAAGGGCATACGCATGCAGCTTGGCTCTTTATGGAAAATCTTCAACCATTATCCCATCCTTCACAGGCTGTTGGGAGGGTCTGGCATATTTCAAAGGACTTCATGAAGTGGTTTAGGAAAAAGTTAGTTGCCAATATATTGGCTGGGGAGACTGGATAGATGTAGTTTGTTGTATTTGACACCATGGAGGGAGTTGTTGTGGTTTTCCCCAAGATAGTCCAAGTTATATCTCTATGGATTTTCTGCAACACTGCATTCCGGCTGGGTAAGTTCGGGGAACCCAGGATGTGGGTGATGATGGGGATGGTTTCTCTGATAGCTGCAAGTATGATATTTGAATATTCTATAGTGGATCTATGTTTGGGAATAATTTGATGGTTGTTTTTATGAGTAGTGAGACCTGCTTTTATTCTAGTTTTAGGAAGGTAGGAGTAGGTTGACAAGGGAGGTCATTTGTCTCCATATGCCGATGTAATCGTACTAAAATTTTGAATAATGAAATAAAGGAGTTTTTAATTATCTAGTTGTGCCTCTTGATGAGTTTTGCATTTCAATTATGTATACCAACCGCTAAAGCATACATATTCCTTTTGTTTATGTATATGTTAAAATGACCTATCGATCTTGGGGATAAGAAAATAATAGCATTTTATGTAAAAGAAGGGAGTCGTGCTCATGTAAAATGGATGAGCTGCCTACGTACCTCTTAATTTTTTTTATAATTTTTGAAATTCATTTGTAATAAGAAAAAAGATTTTTTAGAAGCTCGGGCCTCAAGTAGTTATGAGTAGAGGGAAATGAAGATTTTTTTTAAGAGTAAAAGGGAGATGAGAAGAGTATTTGCACGTCGAGATTTTGGACTAGGGATAAAATTTCTTGATATTGTCCAGGTTGACTTGACGTGACATTTCTTCTTTTTCAAGGTCGACGAGCATCGTAACGCCACCGGGCGAGTTCTTCTTCACAATGTATGGCCGCTATAATTGGCCTTAAATTTCCCTCTGGGGTCCCAGATGGTCTTTATAATTTCTTTAAGGGATAAGTTCCCTTTTCGAACACCGCGATCCTTGACTCTCTTATTAGATGATCACATTATTCGGCGATGGTATCCTTGAATGTGATATAGGGCCTTTAGCCTCCTTTCGTCCAAGAGTGTGATAACTCGTTAAGATGACTTTGATGCTAGTCTTCCTCGGTGACCTTGCTTTCTGTCATGACACTCAATGAAGGGATTTCTACCTCCACGAGTAGAAATGCTTCCACGACATAGGCTAGAGTGTAGGGGGTAGCCCCAATAGAGGTTCGAACCAAAGTTTGATAGCCCCAGCGGGCATAGGTGATCTAGTTAGCCTAATCTCAACAACTCTCACTCATCGTGTTGATGATGGATTCGAGGTTCTTATTGGCTGCTTAAACTGCTCCATTGATTTGAGGTTGGTATGGAGGGGATTTGTCTCTGAATCCCGTACTCATCTCCCACCTCTGTAACTTCTACCTCAAAGTGTAACCCGTTATCTGATACCAACTCTTGTGGGACCCCATATCGGCAGATGATGTTCCTTTGTATGAACTTGGTCACTTTCTTAGCATTCTACAGTGCATATGATTCATCTTCTACCCATTTGGTTAAGTAATCAATGGCAACCAGAATGAATTCATGTCCATTTGAGTCTTTGGGCGTAACCTTCCCTATGATGTCGATGACCCATGTGGAGAAAGGTAGGGAATAAGTCATACTGTATAGTCCATTTGAGTCTTTGGGCGTAACCTTCGCTCGAACAAAGTCTCGTTCGAATGACACTTGTAACGAAGTTCATGTGTGCAAGTTGGAAAACTCGTCGATAAACTCGTTCAAACGACATTCTCGTTCGAACGACAATATCGAACGAAGTTCCAGAATGCTTAAACTTCGACTATTAGCCCATAAACATTATTTTCATGTTTTAAAGAAACCTTCTGAAAATAAACCTCGGTTTATAATAAAATGACACCCAATAAACAATGTTCCAAGCTACTATATATATATGTAATGCATTCATACCTTAGGGGTAAATGGAACAATTACTGTCGACGTAGAAATGAGGCACAATAAACTTGGCATATAATGAAGCTTTATAATCTTGGCCGCTACGTCTTCAATTAACACTTCATAGTCTTGATTGGATACACTTGAACACTATCCTATGACTTAAATGTTTTTGTCCGGAATTGAGCCAACACTAAGTTAAGACTCAATCGGAGGATTGTGTCCTTACAAATTGTAACACCCTGCCTAATTAAATACCTGGTGGCCAGTCCCATACCAAATTAAAACATAATATACAGTTGTCTCATTCTTAGCATCACTGTCGAAAACATTTACAACTCACCCAATACCCAATTAAGCTGGTGTTAAAAATGTTTCAAATTTTAATTTCAACAAATCCATTTTTAGTTTAAGAAAAAGACGACACATTTTATTCTACAACACTTATAACTGAACAGATAACACACAAGAATTTAAATGCAATTGTAATAAACATTCCCAAATAATATTAATCCATTACAGTAATCCCAACAATAACAAATGTATTAAAATGACACGAAGACAATAGTATATGACTCCGATAGGAAGTGATAACTGAAATCCTTTAGGATACATGCCCTATCTAAGAGAATACTGTGAATCAAATGAAAATAGGCATCTAAGCAAAACTCCATAGCTTTTCATAATTCGCTAAGGTTGGCATTCCTGCTGCTAGACACCAGATATAGAAGTTACAATAGAAGAGAAAATATGAAAGGAAACGGGTCAGAGCCCGATTGTGAAAATGATTTTGAAAACAACAAGTATTTAACAAGTTCAATAAAGCATTTATTATGTACATGATAGTATCCAACTCTCACTTGCTATTCTCACCTCTCAACTAGAGTGCACACTTAACGTTTCCTATTAACGTCCTAGTTAATGGTTCCTCATTACTGATTTCCATAATATGATTTCATCCCATATCATAACCCTGTATGCCCCATACCATACGTTATATAATCACTCTTATAAATTTCACATTTTAATGAATCGTTTCTCATTAACATGAATTAATCTCTTCAATAAATACTCATTAACTTACTTCAATTCCTTTCTCAATTCACCGTTATCTACAATTATCATTCAGTAGATTATTTAACCACAAAATATATCCACTCATACATTTAATTCATTATATATATATATATATATATATATATATATTCTTATATAATACGGCATTCCGAGTCAATGCTGCGGTGCAATGCATTACTCTGCTATCATGTCCCCTCCTCGTTGGTCGCCGAATAGGGGACTAATGTTCGATAAGGATTCCTCGAACCACAAATATCAACAAACAAATTGGAGGAGAATGTAGTTCTCGTATCCATGGGTCACGCACATAGATACGTTCCCACAGTCAGCGTACATAACAACTCCCCGATAAGTCTTTCATAGACCTATGTTCTTGATCGATAAATCAAAGATCCCATGGATTGATCAGGATATGACTGCCCTCACGCGCAAACCTCCTGTCGATAGCAAGTAAGCTAGGTATGTCATACACATAATCATCAATGAATTAAATAGGCATTATCATACCTATAATATACTATGAACAAGGTACTCATATTACAATTAGATGATTCCCATACGTAGCGTTATATCTCTTTAAATCCCACGTATTAAAAAATCATAACTTTACTTCTTAATTTAATTATACTCGAGCCTCACTCAATATTCAAGATTCAAATAGGTTTTTCCTCAACATATATTCAGTGAGAAATCACTAATATCCTACTGGGCCATATCATCATATCTCCCAAATTACGACAAATTGAACTCTCCCTTTAATTAAGGTTAAAACCGATTGTTTCAAATCTCTTATAAACACATCTTCTTTGACTTAGGATTAAATCCCCTTGTGAACTTAAGGATACTCAGGTGTTATATTCAATAAACCCTACTGGTCCTATCTTTAATACTCATGCATACCAATTAGAATCCAACAAATGAATCTAGTAACCGAAATTCCTTCAAAATTAATTATCTTTATTCTAATCAATGAAATCCCAATCAAATTAATTCAAATCTTTCTAGGGCTTACTGATCTTATATAAGTCCCATAATATCCAATTAATAATCACATAAGATCTACCAAAGGTTTGGGATAGAATCAACATTAAAAAGGAACAACTTAAGGAATTATGGGGAGGTCGATCGATCGAAGGCATGGGGTCGATCGATCGATCACTCGGGTAGCAACCCAGTTTTTCTGCATTTCTGCAACTACGGGTTTTGCTATTTTAGATCATTCAAACCTTCATATTAACTTCCCAAATGACTTATGATCCTTACTACATGATATACCAACATATATAAATGATTTATAATCATCTAAACATCCTAGAATCATCAAGATATTGAATTAAAAGCATGTTTATATCCACTTTTTCCTGAAAATTATCAACATAATATCTTCAAGAACACATCAATGGTTTTCATAATTTCTTCAACAGATTCATGATCATTTCGTGGATTAATAACTACCTACGACATGAGTTTGATTCCTATATAATTTCAGTTTCCAGAAATCCATCTCACAACTCCATTATTTCTTCAAAACATGAAAATTTTTCACTTTTAATAACTATTCTAACATGGACAATATACAAGCTTAGATTGCAATTATCAAACACTTGCCTCTAATGAAGGTCTGGTCCTTTGGTGTAGTATATCACAGGTGGTTCTCCCTTCTCCGGTCAACCTCTAGTGGTGGTTAGTGGTGGTGACCCTTGGTTCTTATTTCTTTTCCTTCCCAAGTAAACTCTTCGCTTCCCAAGCAACCTTTTACTCTCTCTAGGAAGATGACTTCTCTATTTTGTGTCGATGACATGAATAACCCACATACACTTAATCTTCAAATACTTATAATGGGACAAAATCCGAAATCACTACTCACCCCCTATAAAAATGACCAAAATGCCCTTTTGGGTTGTCTATTCATTTCCAAATGACCCGAGACCCAACACTAACATCCAAATAGACTTTTCTGACTATTTCAAACCTTCCACACGCAACGACGCAGTCGAAATGACTATAAGGTCGATAGAAAATAAATCTTCTTTTTAATTTAACAAAATAGTCCCGACACGTCCCATACCGCATCTGGCTAAAAATCCAAATTATCGAACAACAATTTTCAATAATCATCACATTCATATATTACCTAAATATATTTAAGTAATATTAAGAATCATACATTTTAATATCCTCAATTTGAATAAAATGCCAATGAATTAATTAATAATAAAATCCAATTAATCCATTAATTTAAAATATAACTGATTTTAAAAGTCATTAAAAATTACGGGGTATTACATACTTCCCCCCTTATAACATAATTTCTTCCCGAAATTCAAGAATCTAAATCATATCGATAAGGTCAACACCGAGTATAAATCTCACATCGCAAGAAAACTAAGACGTACCGCCCATACAGTACATTATAAAAATCCCTATTGATGTTATAAGCCCAACCTCACCATATAGTTTCAACTGAATCGAATCCTAAGTAGGAAACAAATAATTCCTAAAGTCACAACTGCATACTTACTGTTTCACAAGCATGAAAACTACTACCATTCAACCATACAGGGCGCCCATACACCCGATCCTGCCACTTTCATTATAAGATTTATCGCAAAGGTTATAAACTCATATCCTAAAGGCATAACTTATTTCGACTCCCAATGGTTATTAGTTTCATGCGTGGGGTGTCTCGCAAGTGAAATACAAACAAGGAACCCCCCCGATACACTACTACCTAAAGTAGTCGGTCATCGAAACTCCTTAGGTCCTTAGCTTGTATATAAAAATTAGGTTTATCGATTTTAAAAAGAAATCAGGTTTATCGATTAAAAAAATGGTTTTTATCGATTTCAAATTGAGTCCACTCATCTACTCTCTTATAGAAGACAAGATGCTAGAAAGTAGTAGTACATACGCTCTCATATACCACAAGTCAATGCACGCCGATAGTCACATCATGCTCGGACATCCCCAAAGTAAGTAATCCCATGATAAAAAAAATAAGACACACATGATGACATGAAAAATATAGGTGTCTCCAACCCCTCAGTGAGTCTACATAAATAATAATACTATAGGCTATGTTTAGCAACCCCTTTTGCCCACACAATATTAATTTCTACAAAAATTAATATACGCCTCATAATTCCTTAGATAGAAAACATATCATCATTCGCGGGTGGTGGTTGTTGATTCGTTGCCTGATGGACGTGATAAACATGCCCGTACTGACCCTGTTGTGCGGGTACTACTGGAATGGGAGGTAGTGCTAGAACTGGAGCTAGAGATTGAAGAGCATCTGGTGGAAACACTGGTACCTGTGGCTCCTGTCGAGCATTTTGTTGTTGAGCGATTTTTTTTTATCAGGACAATCTTGTCGTTTATGTCCATACTTGCTGCACACGAAACATTTTCCCGCAAACTTTCCACCACTTTGCCCCTGCTGACCCCGACCCTGCTAGCTATTACCTCATTTTCCTTGGCCCTGATGAGCCAGTCTCTGGACCTGATGGCTCTACTGTCCTTCCCCATTACCTCAATCCTCAAATCGAGAATCTCCAGATCGCAAATGCTTAGCTTAATCCCCTATCTGGGAACCCTGCTCACCTAGACACTGATGACTCTACCCTGGCCGAGTCCCACTAGAACTACCCCCAGTAATCTTTCCTTGCAGGTTTGATCCAAACCCCCTCTTAACACCATAAGCATGAAAGAGATTATTCTGGCAGTGAATCATTGCAGCATTAAGAACATCTGGATATGTACGTAGTGAAAGATTCCCCAATAAATGCTGGCGAATCTTATAGTTTAACCCATTAGTGAACATTAGAATTCTCCTCTATTTAGTGGGTAACTCTGTTGGTACAAAATTAGTTAATATCTTAAATTCTTCCTCGTATTCCGCCATAGTCTTCTCTCCCTACTTCAAACCAAGTAGTTTCCGCCTCATCTCTGTCTGAATGGCAGAAGGAAAGTACTTCCCATCAAATCGTATACAAAAGTCTTGGGTAGTCATTGTGTCCCTCTCCTCCATAGTGGTCATAGCTTCCTACCATTGCAAAGATGCCCCTACTAGCTTGAATGTGGCTAGTATTTGACGTTGAACCTCAGTGAATTCGAGCATTCTCAAGTGTCGTTGGATATCTTTGTTCCATTGGCTAGCAGTCACAACATCTGATCCTCCCTGAAACTATGGTGGGTGTGCCTTCTGAAAGGCATCCCTCACTCGTTCCCATGCAGTAGGAAACACTTTCCCTTGCATGGGTGGCACAACCGGTGCCGGTACTGGAGCCTGTTGAACAGTAGCTAGAGCTACATTGACTACCTGAACGATAATTGCAGCAACTTCGATCGCAGGCATCGTACCTTGATCCAGGGCGGGCTGAGGTGCACATCGAGGAGGCATCTAAAATGAGAGAATACTATCAGTATTTGATATATCAAAATAGCTAAAGAACTTAGGTGTAAATAGAAAAGCAATAATCCTACTCATAGGGCTCTACATCAAATAACGCTAAGCTGAAAACCCAATAACCCGTACAGACCCTAAAGGACACCAGAACCTGATGCTCTGATACCACCTGTAACACCCTGCCTAATTAAATACAGGGTGGCCAGTCCCATACCAAACTAAAACAGAATATACAGTTGTCTCATTATTTGCATCAATGTCGAAAACATTTACAGTTTAAGAATAACACAACACATTTTATTCTACAACACTTATAACTGAACAGATAACACACAAGAATTTAAATGCAATTGGAATAAACATTCCCAAATAATATTAATCCATTATAGTAATCCCAACAATAACAAATGTATTAAAATGACACAAACACAATAGTATATGACTCAGTAGGAAGTGATAACTGAAATCCTTTGGGCGACATGCCCTATCTAAGAGAATACTGTGAATCAAATGAAAATCGGCGTCTAAGAAAAAATCCATAGCTCCATAGCTTGTCATAATCCTCTAAGGTTGGCATCCCTATTGTTGGACACCTGATATAGAAGGTACAATAGAGGAGAAAATATGCAAGGAAACGGGTCAGAGCACGATTGTGAAAATGATTTTGATAACAGCAAGTATTTAACAAGTGCAATAAAGAATTTATTATGTACATGTTAGTATCCAACTCTCACTTGCTATTCTCACCTCTCAACTAGAGTGCACACTTAACGTTTCCTATTAACCTCCTAGTTAATGGTTCCTCATTACTGATTTCCATAATATGATTTCATCCCATATCATAACCCCGTATGTCCCATACCATACGTTATATAATCACTCTTTTACATTTCTCATTTTAATGAATCGTTTCTCATTAACATGAATTAAGCTCTTCAATAAATACTCATTAACTTACTTCAATTCCTTTCTCAATTCACCGTTATCTACAATTATCATTCAATAGATTATTAAATTACAAAATATATCCATTCATACATTTCATTGATTATATATATATTCATATATAATACGGCACCCCGAGTCACTGCTGCGGTGCAATGAATTACTCTGGTATCATGTTCCCTCCTCACTGGTCGCCGAATAGGGGACTATGGTTCGGTAAGGATTCCTCGAACCACAAATATCTACAAATAAATTGGAGGAGAACGTAGTTCTCGTATTTATGGGTCACCCACATACCTACGTTCCCACAGTCAGCGGACTTATCAACTCCCCGATAAGTCTTTCATAGACCTATGTTCTTGAACGACAAATCAAAGATCCCATGGATTCATCAGGATATGACTTCCCTCACGCGCAAACCTCCCGTCGATTGCAAGTAAGCTAGGTACGTCATACACATAATCATCAATCTATTAATTAGGAATTATCATACCTATAATATACTATCAACAAGGTACTCATATTACCCTTACATGATTCCCAAACGTAGCGTTATATCTCTTTAAATCCCACGTATTAAAATATCATAACTTTACTTCTTAATTTAATTATCCCTGAGCCTCACTCAATATTCAAGGTTCAAATAGGTTTTTCCTCAACATATATTCAGAAAGAAATCACTAATATCCTACTAGTCCTTATCATCATAGCTCCCGAATTACGACAAATTAAAATCTTCCTCTAATTAAGGTTGAAACCGATAGTTTCAAATCTCTTATAAACACATCTTCTTTCACTTTTTATTAAACCCCCTTGTAAACTTAAGGATACTCAGGTGTTATATTCAATCAACCCTACGGGTCCTATCTTTAATCATCATGCATACCAATTAGAATCCAACAAATGAATCTAGTAACTAAAATTCCTTCCAATTGAATTATCATTATTCTAATTAATTAAATCCCAATCAAATTAATTCAAATCTTAACTAGTGCTTACTAATCTTATATAAGTCCCATAATATCCAATTAATAATCACCTAAGATCTACCAAAGGTTTGGGATAAGAATCAACATTGAAAAGGAACAACTTTAGGAATTCTGGGGAGGTCGATCGATCGAAGGCAGGGGGTCGATCGATCGATCACTCAGGTAACAACCCAGTTTTTCTACATTTGTGCAACTACGGGTTTAGCCATTTTAGATCATTCAAACCTTCATATTAACAGCCCAAATGACTTAAGATCCTTAATACATGATATACCAACATATATAAATGATTTCAAATCATATAAACATCCTAGAATCATCAAGAGATTGAATTAAAAGCATGTTTATATCCACTTTTTCCAGAAAATTATCAACATAATATCCTCAAGAACACATCAATGGTTTTCATAATTTCTTCAAAAGATTCATGATTATTTTTTATATTACTAACTACCTAGAACATGAGTTTGATTCCTATATATTTTCAGTTTCCAGAAATCCATCTAACAACTCCATTATTTCTTCCATACATGAAAAATCATCTCTTTTAATAACTGTTCTAAAATGGACAATATACAAGATTAGATTTCCATTATCAAACACTTGCCTCTAATAAAGGTCTGGTCTATTGGTGTAGTATATCACAGGTGGTTCTACCTTTTTCGGTCAACCTCCAGTGGTGGTTGGTGGTGGTGACCCTTGGTTCTTAGTTCTTTTCCTTCCCAAGTAAACTATTCTCTTAACAAGCAACCTTTTACTCTCTCTTGGAAAATGACTTCTCTATTTTGTGTAGATGAGATGAATAACCCACATACACTTAATCTTCAAATACTTATAATAGGACAAAATCCGAATTCACTATTCATCCCTCCCTATAAAAATGACCAAAATGTCCTTTTGGGTTGTCTATTCATTTCCAAATGACTCGAGACCCAATACTAACATCCAAATATACTTTTCAGACTATTTCAAACCTTCCAGATGCAACGACGCAGTCGAAATGTCTATAAGGTCGATAGAATATTAATTTCCTTTTTAATTTAACAAATTAGTCCCGACACGTCCCATACCGCGTCTGACTAAAAATCCAAATTACCGAACAACAATTTTCAATAATCATCACATTCATTTATTACCTAAATATATTTAAGTAATATTCAGAATCATACATTTTAATATCCTCAATTCGGATAAAACGCGAATGAATTAATTAATAATAAAATCCAATTAATCCATTAATTTAAAATATAACTCATTTTAAAAGTCATTAAAAATTACGTGGTATTACACAAATCTCCCCCTTTGGCTATTCCGGGATAAAAACCAAAACAAATTCCTAAAGTGCCGTCAAGCTCCCAAACTTGACTCAAGACCCAGCGATCAATATCTTTGCCGATGGAAGTTGACATTTAGAAGAATTCCTGCACACTTGAGCAAACTATCAAATGCGTAGGGACTATTGAGAATATTAAATGCATGTAAAATAAATAAATACTCCCCCTAAATTAATTGTCCCCTTTATCAAATGTGATCTACCTAGGACGGCCGCGACTCCCCTTAAGTTAAATCTCCCAAACTAAGATATGATTACAATAGGATTATATACCATTTCTCCCCCTATCATTCTCCCCCTTTTTGTTCATGATTAGACAAAGGATAAAAACTAATTAAAACATGAAGCTTAGAGTGATAAGAGCATGAAAGCATATGGACAACAAAATCATAACAAATCCATACAAAAAATAAATGATACCAACTAAGATGCAAGAAAATGATACCAATATGATACATGAGATATTAAGCATGTGATATCAACAAAAATGAAACAAGATAGATACCAATTGTGAAGTAGAAGCATATATGGACTATAAAGCAAGGCAAAGACAAATGGAATACCTCGTAAATAAGAACATAATAAATATCATTAATGCACACGCACATATACTAGGTATAAACACCACACGTGACACAAAATAAAATAAGCTTTTCACACTCGTATGGAAAAAATGTGTCATATGGAAATGGAAGTGTTAGGGTGTAAACTAGTAATAATTAAATTTAGACCCAATCACTTAAAACATATTCACGATGTTCTCAATTGATTGCAAACTTCATCTCATTAGAATATAACCTCACGCGATAATATAAATTGAACTCAATGAACAAACATACACAATGCATACAAGCCTAGACTTTTGACGATTCTGCAAACCAATAGAGTCATGACATTGAAAGTACAACTACGATAAACAGACATTGTGCAAACCGTTGATATACCATCCAAACTTCCTCAATTTAAGAATATAGAATTTAATCTTTTGAATGAATAAATCAACTAAACAAAATAGGCCTCGGCAACTATCTTTCTTTTAATGACATTAATCTTTTATACCTTTGGACCACATATTTATTTTAGGTCCAAGAAAATGTTGTCTTACTCGCAAAGGATGATTTTTCCTTTCCGAGCCCTTCCCCGTGCACATTCATATATATATTTATTTATTGCTCAATTCTCGCGTGCAACGGATTTTAACATGCACTAGTCCTCCTAGGTCACATAACATGTAGATGACAAGATTGGTAGGAGAACACCTCACAAAGCTCAAATATACATATGAAGTTATAGTTTCAAGTGAGCTCGTGCATGTGTGAATTGAGGCATATAAAAATAGAATCCATTAAATCAACACAAAATTCAACTACTACATGTAAGCATCGTAAAGAAAATTTTAAGGATTGACAATCTTAACCAACAGTTCTAGCGACATGGAAGAGAAAATTAGGGATTCAAAAACAAGTATATGCCACATAGAGTGTGTCAAACTAAAATAACACAGAAAAAAAATATTTTTGATTTTTTGAAATTTTTAACTAAAAGTAAAAATATTTACTCAAAAGACAAACAAAATCATTTGTATTTTTCATTAAGCCTAAATTGCTAAAAAAGTAAATCAAAAATGATAAACAAAAATCTTTTTTTATTTTTCATTTAATGCAAAGTAAAATGAAAGAAGTATAATACAAAAGATACACAAAAATCATTATTATAGCATGTGATTAAGCATGGAGCATAAACTAGAAAATGGTTAAGAAGCATACAATTAGCATGATAGAGTAGCATGAAGTACAAAAGCTAAAGTATGCAACCAAATAACACATTCAACCTTTATATTTAGCAAGGGAGGTATCGTGTGAAAGTAAATGAGAATAAAAAAATTCTATTTTGTAAAGCTACCAAATCGGATCTCCTAACCCAAACTAGTACTTGCATTCTCGATATTATCACCGTCACCCAAGATGGTGATGGCCTGCCCGCTAGGGAAGAATTTCAAATTCTGATGAAGGGAAGAAGATACCCCCTTGATGCTATGGATTCATGGTCATTCGAGTAGTAGATTGAAATAAGGTGGGATATCACTAACTTGGAATTTAACAACCATATTTATATGTCATCCCCTATTGCAAGCTTTATAGATCCCATCACTTCTTGACGGGTATTATCATAGTCATATATGGTGGCAGAGGTCGGATAAAGGTCGTTCCCTTTGAATCCCAATATTTGAGAGTCCTCAATGGATAACCATTAAGAGCCGATCCATTATCTACAAGAGAGAGTCATACATTCTTTCCCATGACTTCGACAGAGATGTTAAGGTTATAATTATGGTTTAGTCTAATCTTAGGGATTTGTTATTTGGAGAAGGAGAGCATTATAACAGAGGTTAGAGATGTTAGCATGGGTTTTCTTTAACTAATGTGGTTGACGGAGGAACTGTGGGTCTTCTGAGTATCTTGATTAGGGCTTTTAGGTGTAGCTGGGAAGACATAAAAGTCCCCATATAGTGATGTTAGCTTGGGTTTTCTTTAACTAATTGATGACCTTACTCTCCTTGAGGGTCATGTCTTGAATAGGAACATTCTCAACTCCCTTTACTTTGTCTCTTGTTGATGGTAGTAGACTTCGGTTATTGTAATCCCTCATTGACCTAGTAATATGGGTCACGTAAGAGGGAAAAAATAGAAACTTCTTCATCGATCTTGGGATCTTTATACACCTTGTTGATTTCTCACAGAAGGTCCTTAAATGATATCATCCTATATATGATGATTATCAAACTAACCTTTTCTGAATCATCGAAGTCGTCACCCCACCTGGTGGTAACGATATCATCTTTCAATGAAAAGTCAATGCACTCCACAACTTTAACGTCCTCTTTGTATAAGTTCTCCCATTCAGCGGGGAGATGTAAAAGCAGAGATAATAGACGCCCATGTAGTTTCAAGCATTGAGTCACTTCGATATACTATAAATATTAGTGGTCCGTCAGAATAAATTCACCATGATCTGGACCATATCATCTAAACTGAATTCATTGGTCAGTAACACCCAATTGTTTGACTCTCGGGCCCATTTTCGAGCTTCTAAGAACAATATATTTAATCTCTGATAGTCAACAATCATCTGAGAGGGAAATTTTAGCCCAAACTCTAGGAGTTGATTCAATACTACTGAAAATTCCATATCTTTACCTCCAGAATGGGTGAGGACAACGATGCCTGCTCTAGTAAGGAATGATAGAGCCTGATTGACAAAGTTGATAGGGTGTACTAGAAAATATGGTCATGTTTAGAGATTTTTAGGAGAGTATATGGGTATAATTTGTGATTTTCTTGGTATGAGCGTGGTAGATGGGTTAAAATTTGGGGTTTATTTTAGGAAGATGTCATTTGTATGAATCGAGAGGAGATTGTGAGTAGTGTTTGGTTTAGGATTGGCGGGTGGGGCAATGACTCCCTGGTCAATCAGGACTTAGATCACATTTCAAAGTTGGAATCACTCGTTGGTGGTATGGACACCACTTTGGTGAAAGTCAAAATAAGCATCTTTCATTAAATTTTTCGGAAGTGGGTTTGGTAATGGACGAGGGTCTAATGGTTTGATAAGGTTTCAGTTCAAATGGTCCTGGTAAACTTCGGATAGAGGAGAATGGAGCTCGGTGTATTCCTTTCGGACTAAGTTAGGGTGACTTTCTGGTGCCCATGAAGTGGCGGGCTGAGAGATGTTGTTGATGGTTGAAATGGTGCTACTGACTTACTTTTCAAATTTGTTAGGAGTGAATTTTCCAAATACTTTCTTTGGTTCAACTTATGTCTTGGCAAGGCCTTCTTCGAGCTCCACTCCTTCTTCTAGGAAGGCTTGGAAATTAGGGTACTACTTTCCTCCCATCGTTGCTTGGACATGGGGTAAGAAGTTCTTCATCATAATGTTTACTTTCTCCTCTTCAAAAGGTTTGTTGGTCATGGTGGCTTCTTTCTTTCTCCACCTTGCTATTAAGTTACTGACTGACTCCCGAGGATTCTGATTTAGAAACTTTAAATCACGGCGGGTAACATCTAACTCCTCTGTGTACTTATAGTGTGACTGTGGATTGTGAACTCTTTAAGAGATAAGAATAAACAGAGAGCCCTATCCTTCAAGGTCTGTTGGAACATTTGGGACATTATTTCCTTGAAGGCCCCTAGAAGAGTTACGGCTCGGTGATAACAACGGAGATGAATAATTGGAGGTCCATTAAACCCGAACTTCTCGATATTGGGAATCTTGAACTTTTTTTATAACTTGGCTTTAGGATATGGAGATATGTCGGTGTAGACCACGTAATTCTCAGAGAGTTTGACTTTGTCGAATTGTTGGTCAATATATTGAGGTCCTCCTTCTTATTGTTCAACTCTCCCTCCTTTGGATCAATGGTCCCGAGTAAGTTAGCACTTGGACAGGCAATATTTGGCATAGGAAGTTGGGTTAGCGGCGGCCCATTTACAGGAGAAGCATATGGAGTTTGTTAGTATTCCTTGAGAACCCAAATAGGCTTGGGTGTAGGCGGACCCATAGCTTGAGGGAAGAGGACCTCGGGATCTTTTGAAATAGGGAACCTACTTTGTTTCATCTCATGAACCTCAGTTTGAAGGTTATCAATCTTGGCAGTAAGTTTGGCTAGGACCGTCACCAAATCCGACTGAGCATTTGGCATCTAGTTTGTGTTCTATATAGAAAGTAGATGAATTCCGCGCTCGGAGGAAGTGAGCGGACTGATGGATATTTGGGGAAGTTCTACGGAAGACCAAATCCACTAGGGAGCCAGGACAAGGGTATGCGATCGACCTGAGTAGGAGAAAAAATGGGATTTATTTTTCGGAGAAGCGAAAAGAATATTTTTGACATTTTTGGAAAATATGAGGACAAATATTTTTAGGGGGGTAAAGGGAGGGAAATATTTTTTGTATTTTTGATAAAAGAGGAAAAATGTTTTTGGACACTTTTAAAAATAAAAGAAGGAAAAAATGAGAGACAGGTTTCAGCATGATTATTATTATGTTTATCATGTTCTCACTTATTAGGTTTACCTAACTTCAAGAAGACAAATGTCAGACGTGACCCGAGCCTGGAAAAAATTAGGTTTGAAAACTACGTAAAATTTATAGTTGGACTTATTACTAGGCCCATGGGCATGGTCTCGTTTTAAAAATTGCGCAAAAATTTGTACGGCATGCGAACCCAGCATTTCGGCAGAATTTCATGTTGAAACTGGCAAACTAAATTTGTTTGCCCTAAAGGGACAACTATATGTTGGTATGCAATTAGTGTGTTAATTTAAAGGTGTTCCCCCCTTTGGCATGACTTACACAATATACGTCATGCTTTTGAGGGCAATCGGTACGTGTGGACAAGCCACTTGATATAATTGAGTGTACATGAATTGCCTCACTATATACCTCATGGGGATTGCACGTGTGAGAGAGAATTCGATATACTCGGCAAACGTAAAGAAGTTGCATGCGATATACCTCCCGCCATGACTTCGATCAAGCGGTACGATACGGGGGAACTGTTTGATATATGTTGAAGGTACTTGGGAAATTGAAGGTGAGAGTCATATCGCTTAGGCTAATTTCACCCTACTGGACCAATGCCTATTACGAAGTGATCCCCCAGTTACAGGAGAAAATTTTGTCAATAGATATGCTCTTTGGTGATGTAGTGTGTAACATGCATGATTCTTGATTACTATCTTATGGAGATAGTATCTTTATTAATCAGCATCATGCCAAATAGGGGATAATGTAGAATTATGAAAAAATAAATCTATACTAAGCATGGATATGTGAGGGTGAGTTGTGTGTAATTATGTACATGTGAGTCTGTGGTTTTGAACCAAAGAATGGATAAAATACAAGTGGTGTGTGATAAGTGTGTTTGAGCATGGATATATAAAAGTGTGGAGATGTGTGTTAGTGATACCTAAGCATGGATTTATAAGTGGTATGTGGAACATCGGGATATAAGTGATTCTATGTTCGCATGGTGTGAAGTGTGCATGGAAAATTTCTTCAAGTGTGTGAGTGAGTAGTGATATAGGTATGAGGTATACACATAAAAAATAATTGAGGAGAGAAAGGGTACATACAGGTAGGTGCATGCGCAAACAAGAAAACAAAACACCCATGCAGATAGAGTCTAGCCGTCTTATGAAAAAGTCCTTAGTGGAGTCGCCGATCTGGACGTCTCGATCCAAGTTTTGGGTGGCTTGAAGAGGTCTCGCATACCGCTCGGGGGGTGCTTCGGCTATCCTCGGTGTGGGGTAAATGTAAGAAGATAGAGTTGTGAGTCTATTTTGCTCAAAACAGACAAAAGAACATGTCGACACCTCAAGAGGATGGCATCAAAGACAAATCGATGCATAAGAAACTAATAGTTTGAAGGTTCAGGTGATAAGTTACAGAATGGGAAGGTGTTAGGCACCCATCCCATCCTTTCGGTCTCTCATGGGATAGTGTTGTTGCTTTCCTTTATTTCTTCATGAAGTGTGTGTGCATGTCTATATAATGGAGATCGAAATCGTTCAACTCACACAATGGGAAAGGTAGAGTGAGGTCATCCATACGAATGTACCCAAAATAATGTATATAGAAACTATGATTTGTGTGTTTATTGCGATATTGATCATTATTATGAAACGACAATATATGTTGGATGAAACGCTAACAAACGTGACATGTATATTAATGAAAGAATATGATAAAAATGAGGAATTTAGGAAAGTTAGAAAATTGGACTCGAGTCTCAAGTTTTAATCCAGAACGCCTACGTAGCCCATAAAGGCATCAAAGTCAACATAGTTTGTATGTGGCATGGGGGTGGGGTTTATCCCATAGATCCAAATGGGATTTTATTATGTGTGTGTGTTTGTAGAAAAATGTGTTTTTAGTTTTGAAAAAATTTGACGGATAATTCAGTTCAGAATTTATGGACGTAACCCTCTTTTTGTTTGTTTTGTTTTTTTTATAAAAAATAAAATTATATGCAATATACTAATAAAAATATATATATTAATCGGTATGAACCAAAGTAGGAACTGGATTATGAATCTAATAAAATTCATGCAAAAATAAGGAATTTAAAGAGAGAGGGAAGGAATTTCACCTTCTTTAAAGCTTGTTATTTGATCTTGTGTGAACTCCATTGAATGTGAGACGGATGTTGAATAAGAGAGAATGTGATTTACTAATTGGGTATGAAAAGTATGGGAATGTAAACTTCACATGGAGGAATTTAAACTTCACTGATGCTGATGGACCTGAGGTCTTGATGTACTTGCTAGTGAGGTCATGCCCTCATTTTATAGGGTCGGGGGGTTTCTGATTAGCATAGACCTGATCCCGTGTATCGGCAAGTGACGCTTGACACATTATCGATATGCATGGATCTAGACTAGCCAATTAGCAGTCTCGTGCAAATTTTCCTAGAAAATTATCGTAGAATGTAATTTGTTGATCTAAATTATTCATGGGGAATATCATTAGAAAGGTAATTCAAATACCTTTAAGAGTCCTTTGAACCACTCCTGGGTCTGGGGGTTGACTTTGGGCGAAATGTGGGTCGAAAGCGCACGTTGCTCCTTTGGATGGGAGATCGTCGGACGAAAACAAATCATTTGTCCGTATGGTAACTCAAAATTGCGCACGAGGAAGACCATTGGAAAGGTAAGGAGATGTAATTCGACATTCCAAATAGTTTTACTTGGTTCAGATAGTTGACTTTGGTCAATGGGGGACTGGAAGGACCACTAACCGCTTGGAGTAAAATGAATAATTTCTCCATTGCATAAGTCATAATCGTGCACGGGGTGAACCATTGGAAATGGTATTCAGTTCTCTTTTAATATTCATCCATTCACTTTCAAGCTAAATAGTTGATTTAGGTGAAACGGAGCTCGGGATCACCCGGTGGCTTCCAGATCGATTTTTAGGGGAAAACTAATCATACGTCAAAACGGTTATGCTGTTTCACCCCTGAGTCGTACCATTGGAAACAGGTTTCAGTACCCTTCAAAGATTCAAATATATTTTCTCTAAAGATAGAGTTGATTGGGGTCAAACGGGGTCCGATAGCTCCCGATGGCCTCTGGATTGGTACTCGGAGTGTGACCTAGGGTAGGGTTTATGGTGAAATGGGGAGGTAGTAGGTACCTAATGAGAAACATAGAGGGTCCTAGAGTGTGGTGTCTACAGCCACTGGGGAAAGAGAGTTCGCCACAAGGAAGGAGGTTCGTAGAGAGAGAAAAGGTGCGTTCAGAGTTCCGTTGTTATTTCTTATTTCCTGCCAAAAAAATCTGATGTAATACAATAATATATATCTATGGAATGAAATTTTTGTTAATTTTATTTCCTAAGTGACTTAATGTGCATGCTCTTTTTACTTTTCTGCTGAGACCGTAAAAAGAAATGATTCTGAGAGAATGTATTTAAGATAGGGGAAATAAAGCACAAGGATAAGGAAAATATAGAATAAAATCTTATTTTTAATGATTTTTGTTATTTTGATAGAAAAGGAAAAGGGAAAATTTCCCAATGTAGGGTTTTTCGATCGACATACCCCTTGTCCTGCCTATCGGCACGTCGGTCCTCTACAATCAATCTAAGGCCATGATTGCACTTTCTTCAATGGGTTAGTACTTAGTGGAGTAGGTTTACCTCCGATATTTGCAGGGTTATTTCTCTTTGTTTAAGCCTTTCCAAGTATAAATAGGGGGCATGAATCGAGTATTTCCTCACACCACCAAATTCCTTCTTCTTTGTAGTTTTTTACTCACTATCTCTTCATTTGTGACATGTCTCTCCCTGGTAGCGTTTGAATTTGCTAACTACCTTGAGACTTTAAAGGCAATGTGTTTGTACAATGTCGACTACGAAGCTTTCCATATGCGTCGAGTCTCTTTATGGCGCAACGGGTCCATAGAGTGGAACATGCTAATGGTAGTCGTGGGATTCTAGTACCCTGAAGACCATGTGTTCTGCTTTGGGTTGGATGAGTTATGTCTGACCTATTAGGAATTTTTTTTCCATGTTAAGGACAAGTCCTAGTGTTGTGAAGGCTATGCTCGAATTTTAGTGGTCCCCTAGAGAGTTATTAGCAGGACTTTTCCATGTTTCGCGTTCGGTGGATTGATCATTAGAAGTGGGGGGAATGATATATCTTCTTGTTGTGCTACATTTTGTGCATATGCAAGGTGTTGTCAATGCTCGCTATGTTGTATCCATCATCTTGGGCATGGTTTCAAAATTGTTAATTGTGACTAGGGAGCTGCTGGTGGACACTAAACTCACAACCATTATTTCCTGGATGTCGTACCGTCGTAATCCGGTAGCGGTAGTACTAGCGGGAAGGTCTTTTTGATTTTTTGAGGGGTAGCCATGTAATGTTGTTCTTTTGTTTATCAGAGAGGTTCCGTATTGCGGTCCCACCAGATTATCACTTATCAGTCGTACAAACTTATTTTTGTGCCCCTTCATTAGTTTAGCCCTAGATATTGAAAGCTGGGAGAACTAGTTTGTGGAGCACGGGGCTCGAGGCTTGTTCCGGTCAGTTCCTTGGTGGGGGAACTGTTGCCTATTATGGAACTGGGGGAGTACCATTATGTTCAGTTGGTTGGCCTCAGGCAAACCTTTTTCTACTTTTCCTAGATTATGCCACTACGAACACTAGATTTCTTCCCAGTAGAGGACATAACAAAGTGAATGCGTATGCGGCTTGGCTCTTTGTGGGAGAATCTTCGACCATCATCTCATCCTTTATAGTTTGTTGGGTGGGTATGGCATGTCTCATGGGACTATATGAAGTGGTTATAGAGAAGGGTAGTTGCCAAGATGCTAGCGGTAGAGTCCGGTTAATGGTGGTTCATCACTTTTGACACCATGGAGGGAGGCGTCATGGTTTTTTCCAAGATGGTATGTGCTTATCATGCTATGGAGATTAAACATCATTCCATTCAGGTAGGGGATGTCTGGTTTCCCCAAGATATGGATAATGATGATGAGGTTGGCTCCTCTGGAAGATGCGGGTAGATTTCCCTAGGAAGTTTATTTGTGAAGCTTTTGATATGGTGTTTTGTACTGCATCTAGTTATTTTGGGTGTGCTGTGTGGCAATAATTTTGTAAGGGTTGTTTTTAGGTGTGGATATTTTTGGGTGAAGTAGGAGTAGGTTAGTAAGGGGAGTCATTTGACTCTCGACGCTAATGTAATTCTATCGAAATTTTCAAACAATGGAATAATTTTTTTGTATTATCTAGTTATGCGTCTTGATGAGTTTTAAATTTGAATTATCTTTACTAATCACCAAGGCAAACATAATCCTTTTGTCCAAGTATATGTAAAAATGAACTTTCATTCTCGGAGATAAGAAAAGAATAGAATTTTATAAAAAAAGAAGGGGTCGTACTCATGTGCTGCGTATGAGCTACCTACATACCTCTAGAATTTTTGAAAGGTTTGGTTTTCGAAAGAAAAAAGGTTATTGTAGAGGATCAAGCCCCGCGAGGTAGGGGGAAATAGAGAGATTTTTTTTCCTTTTTTTAGAATAAAAGGGAGATGAGAAGAACCGCATCGTGCTGAGATTTCGGATGAGGGGTATAACTTCTTGAGATGGTCCAAGTTGACTAGATAGGCCGCCTCTTCTCCATCATGGTCGAAGAGCATAGAGGCACCACCAGAAAGGATTTTTTTCATGATATAGGGGCTGCTCCAATTGGGCTTGAATTTCCCTCTGGGGTACCATATGGGTTCTACTATTTCTTTAAGGGTTAAGTCCCTTCTTGGATGATGTGGTCCATGACTCTCTTATTAAATGATCACTTTATTCGATGTTGGTATCCATGTATTTGATATAGATATTTCAATATCTTATCGTATAAGAGTGATAACTCGTCAATACGACTCTAATGCCAATATTCTTCGTCGACTTTGCTTTCCCGCATAACACGAAGTGAAGGAATTTTCATCTCCACATGTAGGATTACTTCAATGCCATTAACCAGAGAGTAAGGGTGGACCCAGTAGAGGTTCAAACTGCAGTGCGATAGCCCTAGAAGGCATAAGGGATCCGTTCGACCCAATCTCAGCCACTTTCGATCATCTTGTTGATGATGGCATTGAGGTTCTTATTGGCAGCTTTGACTGCACCATTTGTTTGAGGTAGGTAGGGGGAGGATTTACGTCTTTGAATCCCATATTCATCGACCACTTATGTAACTTCTGCCTTAAAATGAAACTCGTTGTCTAATACCAGCTCATGCGGGACCCCATATCGGCATACGATGTTCATTCTAATGAAATTCAAAACTACGTATCATTCGGCTTCGACCTATTTGGTGAAGTAATCAATGGTAAACTAAATAAATTCATGTCCATTAAATTCTTTGGGTTTAACATTCCCTATGATATCAATGCCCCGTGTGGAGCATGGTTAAGGAGAAGTCATGTTATAGAATTCCCAAGAAGGCAAGTGTTGTTGGTTGGAAAACTGTTTCATTTGAGGCATTTTCAAACATAAGCCGTGCAATCCTAAACTATGGTAGTCCAGTAGTAAACCTATCAGATGATCTTCTTGGCGAGCATATGATTGTTCATGTGAGGTCCACACTCCCCGCTATGGATTTTGTGGATCATTTTCTCAATGTTAGCCCATGAAATATAGTGTAAATGGGTTCCATCAAAGTTAATTTTGAATAGTTCTTTATCACAGATAATATACTAGGCATCCAATCTGTGAAGAGTTTCTCTTTCCTTCTTGTCAGAGCCTTAGGGATACCCACCATGTTTGAGGAGGTGCCAAATATCATAGTACAAGCAGTCGTCCATTTCAGGATTTTCCTCCGTGACGACCTTAATATGGTAACAGTGGATTGGTTTGTCTTTCTTTGGGACTAGGAAGGCGGTTATTGTAATTCCATTAGGCATATCAATCATGGAGGCTAAGGTATCAAGGGTATTGGCTAGGTTGTTCTTTACTCGAGGTAGGTAGTGGAAAGTAATATCTTGGAATTGAGAGGCTAGCTCTTCTAGGAAGGAATAGAAGGGTAAAACTTTCTCGTCCTTAACCCTCCATTTTCTGAGCACGTGACTAATGATGAGGGTTGAGTCCCCATTAATATCTAGGTATCAAATTCCTTTTTGGAGTGACTTTGAGGCCTGTCGTACTCACCTCATATTCAGTTATGTTCTTGGTGCAGGGGAAATCCAGCTTGATGGTAGTGGAAGTGGGAGATTCATATGGGGAAATTAGGAAAATCTCAAGGCTATACCCCTTTTTATTAGCAGTGCCATCAAATAACATTTTCCATCGAAGGTTTTCTTGGGAGGTACAAAGGATATTCTCATATGGGAACTCAAAAATCCAAACATCGGCTTCTTCCATAGGGTAGTTAGCGAGATAGTCAGCGATGGGTCTTCATTTCATGGACTTCTGTGTGACATACATAAAATCAAATTAGTCTAGAAACATAAACCAACAGGCCATTCGACTGGACAAAGAAGGATTTTTTAGAAAGTACGTAATATGATCCATTTAGGATATAAGTTTGATTTGAAAGGCGAGCATGCAATGTCATAATTTTAGGTGACCTAGACAAGGGCGACACATTCTTTTTTTAAAGTAGTGTAATTGACTTCATACCTGGATAACTTGTGACTAGCGTGGTAGATGGCCCTCTTTGTACAGGGTTCTTCAAGGCATTGGACTAGAAAAGCTCCAGCTATGGTATCTGTTACGATTAGGTATAGGACTAGGGGAAGACTAGGCTACAACGGTATGGGTACCGAAGGTCAGGTTAGGTATTGTTTGATTAGATCAAAGGCTTCTTGGTAGGCTAAATTCCAAACCTTGGTTGAATCCTTTTGGAGGAGTTTCAAAATGGGTTCATAGATGGAAGTCAACTGGCTGATGAACCGACAGATGTACTATAATTTCCAATGTAATCCTCGAACATCTTTCTCTGTTCGGGGTAGTGTCATCTCGAGTGTGGCTTTCAGTTTACAAGATCTTCTTACATCCCTTTTCACTAACCATGAATCCTAAGAGTTTTCCCTTTGTAACATTGAAGACACATTTATAGGGGTTGAGCTACATCTGATATTATCGTAGTTGGTCAAAGAACTTCCGAAGAGAAGGAACTTGATCTTCCCTAGTCTTGGACTTGATAATCATATCATCAACAGATATCTTAACTTCTTTATGTATCGGATCATGAAAAATGGTTGTGGAAGCCCTGTGATTTGTAGCCCCTGTGTTTTCGAGACCCAATGTCATAACGTTGTGGTGAAAGGTTCCCCATAGGGTGATGAATGTCATTTTCTCTTGGTGATCTGAGTGCATCTTCATCTGGTTATACCTGATAAACCCATCAATGAATGACTTAAGAGCATGACTAGTCGTGTTGTCTACAATCATGTCAATGTTAGGTACTGGGAAATCATCCTTCAGATAGGCATTGTTCAAGTCTCAGTAGTCAACATATATCGGGACATTCCCTCATGTTTTTAGTACCGGCACGATGTTGGCTAGACATGTGGGAGATTCGATCACACGAATGAATCCTTTGGTCCAGAGCTTTCGCAGCTTTTGTTTGACTAGTTTGCATTCTGGGAGAGTAGTAATCTCGTGCTGAGCTATTTTGGGATCAATACTAGGCATATCGTCTTAAGACCATGTGAAGACATCCACGAACTGCTTCAGTAATCCTTCGAATTGCAGGCGCTCATGCACATGAAGAGCAACCCCTATCCTAATATCATGTAGTTGGCTACTAGAATTAAGATTAATAACAATAGTTTCACCTTTATTAACTAGAACACGTTTAAGTTGTGTGTTATTAACCTTATTTAGATCAGTTAAGAATTTTTCATTTAAAAAATCATCATCAAGAGTTTGATTGGAATCAAGATAATTAATTTAAGGCACAACAAGATACTCAAAATCTTCATTTATTTTATTAATAGCAAAAACAACATTGAGAACCTCATTAAAAAGGGTCTCTATTACATCAGAGTAACAAGAAACAACATAGGGAGAAATGGGATAAACATTAGGTTGGGTTAAGTTTTGGGCGGTGGAACTAGTATAGATTTCTAGTTGAGGATAGGTGTATCAGTAGCTTTGATCAGGAGGGTGGATTAGATGATGTAAGCCCTGAGTGAATCATGCAAAGTGTTAGACCCAGTGTTTGTAAGTTCAAGGAAACTTCATATTTGCTTTCTTTAGAATCTTCGTTATTGGCTATGGTCTCTTGAATGAGTGGTTGCATGTGATGCGGGGAACTCTCGGCCCATAAATAGTTGTCTTCAAAAAATATCTCAATTCTTGGTTTTATCTTCTTATCCACGTAATCGTACCAAGGTTCAAAATCCATAGAAGGGGAAATCCTCACCCTCTCTGATGAATCTTCCATTCAGGGAATCTCTTGAGATGGTCTCGACATATTCCAGTCTTCTCTTAAGTCGAGGCTGGAGAATTGTTCTTAGTTCATATGTTGACGATTGATAACCCAGGCCATAAGGAGGATAATATTTATTTAGCACAATGGGTTTGAGTATCCCTTGTTATTTTTTCCCCAGACCCAGTACTAGCATAAGGTTTATGTTCTTGAACATATGAATCTCGTTGATGTTTCCATGGGGTCCATACTCTGTATAAATACTAGTTTTGAAATTATCCCCTATTGGGAGTAAAATTGGCTCAACTCGGAATCTGGATAGGCGCATATCATTTTACCCATGTTATATCTTAAGTACTCCATTGCTAGTGCTTACATCATTGGTACATTTTTCGTCCCCTAAGATGGTAATGACTTTCCCATTAGCGAAGAACTTTAGTTTTTGATGTAGGGAAGAAGAAACATAGTTGATATTGTAGATCCATGGTCATCTAAGAAATAGATTGAAATAAGTTGGGATGCTAATGACTTGGAATTCTACGACATGATTTTTAGGTCCAGTCCCTATTAAAAAATTTACGGATCCCATAACTTCTCGACGAGTATTATCGTAGGCCCTTACAGCGGCAGAGGTTGGAGTAAGGTTACTTACTTTCAGTCCCAAAGAATTGAGGGTTCTTAGTGACCAAACATTCGAAAAAGATCCATTATTGATAACAGAGAGAGATGGATAGTCTTTCCTATGACTTTGATAATGATATTGAGAGCATAATTGTGGTTTGGACTGATCTTAAGGATTTCCTCTTCAGAGAAAGAGAAAAATCTTGTAGAGGTCAGAAAATCCAACTAGATTCACTGCTTCTTCTGGCGTTGTTGACGAAGGGAGTTCAAATTCGCTAACTATCTTGATCAAAGCATTTATGTGAAAATAGGAATATATAAAGAGTCCCCATATAATGATGTTGTCTTAGGTATTTTTCAACTGATCGGGGACCTTGATCTCCTCGAGAGTCATTTCTGGCATAGGATGATTCTCAACACCTTTCCTTTTGTCACTTGTTGATGGCGGGGGGTTTGGAACTTGGTAATGTCTCCCTTACCTAATTATGGTTCATAGAAGAGGGTGAAAACATAAACCTTGTTTCCTCATCGATCCCGAGTTATTCGTCCACCCTATTGTTCTTTCCTAGCAGCTCATCAAATGATATCATCTAACATATGTGGACTACCGAGCTAGTCATTTCTGAACTTTGATCCTCATTTGAATCATCGAATTCATCTCCCCATCCAGTGGAAATAATATTTTCTTTCCATAAAAAGTTAATACACTCCGCAACTTTAATGGTTTCTTCAAATAAATCCTCCCATTCGTCGGGGAAGTGTAGAAGTGAAGGAACCAGGAGTCCTCGTAGTTTAATAGCATCAAACAGTTCAAACATACCGCTAATATCAATGGTTTGTTGAAATCAATTTACCATGATCTGGATGACATAATCTAAACAAACTTCATCGGGAGGTACTACACAACAGTCTGATTCCCGAGCCCATTTTCTTGCTTTAAAGAATAGTGGACTGAAGGTTTGGCAATTAATCGTCATTTAGGAGGGAAATTTTATCCCAAACTCAAGGATTTTGTTTAGTAATTCCAATAATTTTATACTTCCATATTTATAATGGGTATGGATAACGATGCATGCTTTGGTAAGGAGTGACAGTGCCTGGTCGGTGAGGCTGCAATGGTGTATGAGGAAATATGTGCATGTTTGGAGAGGTTTAGGAGAGTACATGGGTATGATGGTGTTATGTTTGGATCATGTAGGAGGGAATATGGGAAATTTTAGATCATGTTTTTAAGGTAAAAACATTTCTATGTGGTATGGACAACAGTTTGATGGAAGTCACAACGGACATCTGTTTTGAAGTCTTGGGGAAGTGGGTTTGGTAACGATTGAGGATCTAGTGGCTTGATAAGGTTTTCGATTAGGAGGGACAGGGAAACTTTAAAGATGGGAGCAAGTACCTAAGTGTATTACTGTTGGACTGGGACATGGAAGCTTTCTAGTTCCCATGAAGTGGCTAGTTGAGAAATGTTATTAATGCTTGAGACTGCAGCACTGCCTGGCTTTCCATACTTCCTAGGAGTAAACTGTCCAGAAACTTTCTTCGGTTCAACTTCTGTATTGACAAAATGTTCTTCAATATCCACTCCTGGTTCTCGGAGAGCTCTGGAATTAGGATAGTATTGTCCTCCCATCATTTCTTGGACATGGGGTAAGAAGTTCTTCTTTACGATGTTGACTTGCTCCTCCTCGAAAAGTCGGTTGGTCATGGTGGCAGCCTTCTCTCTCCACCTTGCTATAAAGGTACTAATTTATTCCCCAGGGTTATGTTTGAGCATCTCTAAATCCCAACGGGAGACTTCCAACTCTTCATTATACTTCTATTATGACTATGAATTGTTATTAATGCTTGAGGTTGTTGCACTGGCTGGGTGTTCATACTTCCTAGGAGTAAACCGTCCAAAAACTTTCTTTGGATAAACTTCTATCTTGACAAAACCTTCTTTAATATCCACTCCAACTTCTCAAATATCTCTTAAATGAGAATAGTATAGTCCTCGCATCATTGCTCAGACATAGGGTAAGAAGTTCTTCTTTATGATGATAACTTGCTCCTCCTCTAAACGTCAGTTGGTTATGGTGGCATCCTTATCTTTCCATCTTCCTATAAAGGTGATAATTTATTCCCCGATGTTGTATTTGAGCAGCTCTAAATCTCGATGGGTGACTTTTAACTCTTCATTATACTTGTGTTGTGACATGAATTCTAGGGCCACACCTTCCCAACTACGAATTTTGGAATCTTTAAGAGATAAGAACTAGCAAATGGTGTTCTCCTACAAAGTTTGCTAAAACATATGGTCCATTACTTATTCAAAAGACCCTAGGTGAGTCATAGCTCGGTTATGCGAAGATGAACAATCAGAGGTCCACTATCTATGAACTTATCGATGTTGGGCATCTTGAAATTTTCTGGCAACATCGCTTACGGATATGGAGACATGTAGGTATAGACCATGTAGTTCCTGAGATTCTAACTTGGTCAAAATTCTTGGTTAGCATATTGAGGTCCTCCTTGACCTTATTTAACTCCTTCTCTTTTAGATCAATGGTCATGACTAAGTTAGCCCCTACCTGGGCGAGATCCAGCGTAGGAAGATGGGCATGCGACGACCCATTAGTAGGAGGATCACGTGGAGAATGATAATATTTCTCGATAATCTAGATAGGCTTCGATACGGCCAGACCCATAGCATGAGGAAATAGGACCTCGGGATCTTCGGGACTTAGTACCCTATTTTGTTGCATTTCACAAACCTCAGCTTGTTGGCTGTCAATCTTGGAAGTGAGTTGAGTTAGCACTGTCATTAGATCTGGTTGCACGATTTGTCCTTGATCTGTACTATCCATGGTAAACGGGTGAATTCTTGACTCGGAGGAAGTGAGGGGACTGACGGAGCTCCGGGACCGTTGTACTGAAGATCGAATCCAATAGGGATCCAGGCTAAGGGTATGCGATTGACCCAAGAAAGAGGAAAATCAGAACATATTTTTGAAAGAGAAAAGAGAAAAACTGTTATTTTGAAAAGGAGGGAAAATGTTTTTGATATTTTGCAAAAGATGAAGGCAAAATGTTTTTGACAAAGGGGAGGAAATATATTTTTGGTATTTTTCTTTTTTTTACAAAGAAGAAAGAAATGTTTTTTATATTTTCTTTGGAAAAGAGGGAAAGACAAGTGACGGGTCTCAACATGATTATTGTGTTTATTATGTTCTCACTTGTATTAGGTTTACCTAAATGCCAAAAGAAATGCAGGACGAGACCCGAGCCTGGAAAAATTGGGTTTGAAAAATACGTGAAAATATGGTTGGACTTGTTACCGGTCTCATTAGCAGGTTCCCATTCTTAACATTGGGCAAAAATTTGGGTAGCATGCCGACCTGTCATTTCGACACTGTCTTAGGTTTTACGCCTATATGTGCGTATGCAGTTGTTGGATTAGTTGGAAGGTGTTCCCCCATTTGGCATGACTTCCACGATATGCATTTTTCTTTTTAGGGAAATCGATACATGTGGATAATCCATTTGATATACCTGAGTGTACGTGAATTTCCTCACGACATACCTCATGTGGACAATACATGTGAGAGAGAATTCGATATACTCAATGTACGTTAACGAGTGCCCTACGATATACATCCCATCATGATAAGATGCAGGTGGAACTATTCGATATACATCGAAGGTACATGGTCAATGGAAAGTGAGAGTCATATCACTTAGGACAATTACGCCATGTCGGACCGGCACCCATCATGAAGTGATCCTCCTGTTGTAAGGCAAAACTTGTCTAATAGCAACGCTCATTAGTGATGGGGAGTGCAAAAATTCATGATTATTTGATTCGTATCTTATGAGGAGAGTATCTTTATTGATAATCATCATGCCAAGTAGGGGATCATGTACGAGTATATAAAGTAAGTCTATACTAAGCATGGATATGTGAGAGTGAGTGATGTGAGACTATCCTCAAGTGAGTGTGTGGTAGTGAACCTACGCATGGATCATCTACAAATGGTGTGTGATAAGTTTGAATTTCTGTTAGTGATATGTAGGTGTGGATTTTTATGTAGTGTGTGCAACATGTGGATATAAGTGATCCTAGGTGCTCATGGTGTGAAGTGTAAAGGGAGAATTTCTATGAGTACGTGAGTCAGTAGTGATATAAGTATGAGGTACATAAGCACAAGAAATAATGAAGGAGAAAAATGGGACATACAGGTACGTGCATATGCACATAAGAAACAAAACACTATCGCAGGCAGAGTCTATCCCTCTTATGAAATGTCCCCAACGGAGTCCCCACTCTGGCCATACCAATTTGAGCTTGGGCGAATCAGAGAGGTCTTGCGTCCTGCTTAAGGGGAGCTTTGGTCATCGTCGGTGTGGGTAAATGTAAGGAGATAAAGTTGTCAACCTTTTTTTCTCAAAAAAGACAAAAGAACATGTTGTTGCCTCAAGAGGACTGCATGAAAGACAAACTGATGCATACGAAACCAATAGTTCAGAGGGTTCTGGGTATAACTTATGAAATGGGAAAGTGTCTCACGGGCTTGTGTTATTGTTTTCCTTTATTTTTCTGTGAAATGTGTGTGCGTATATATAATGGAGATCAGAATAACTAAACTCATATGATGGAAGCGATAGAGTGAAATCATCCAGAGGAATGTTCCTAAAGATTTTATATATTTTTATATATATATATATATATATATATATAGAGAGAGAGAGAGAGAGAGAGAGAAAATATGATTGAAGTTCTTATCATGATATTGACCACTATGGAGAAATGACAATAGAAGTCGGATGAAGCATTAATAAAGAACTACGAAGATATAATAATCCAAGAATATGATGAAATATGGGAATAGAGATTTTATAAAAATTGGGAAATCGAAAGTTGGACTCGAGTCTCGGGTTTTAATTCGAATTGCCTACGTAGCCTATAAAGGTATCAAAGTCCACGTAGTTCGCATGCGGCATGCGGTTGGGGTTTTATCCCATAGATTCAAATAAATTTATTATAAAAGTGTGTGGAACAAAAATTTGAGTTTTGGAAAAGCGTGGAAGAAGATGAATTCGTTCGGAATTTATAGGTATAACCCTGTTTTTGTTGATTTTAGTTTTTTTGTAGAAAATAAAGGATGAATTAAGGTAAGAACTAGATTCTGAATCTAATATAACTAATGAAAAAATAAGAATTTTAAAGAAATAAGGGAAGGATTTGGACCTACTTTGATGAATGAGAGCTTGCCCTTGATTTTGGATGAACTCCCTTGATGCTTGATATGAATATTTAATGAGATCTTGCCAAATTGGGTGTGAAAGGGATGGGAACGTGAACTTGGATAAAATTTCACATAAAGGAACTTCGTTGATTGAGATAATGTTACTGAGATCAGTGAAGAGGATGGATCTAACATTTAAGTGTCCTTTGGAGTCAGGTCATTCCCTCCTTTCATAGGGTCAGTGGGTTGCTAATCGGCATAACCCTATTCCTTCCTATCGATAGGTGAACCTTGGCACACTATCAATAGGTAAGGTCTGGGACCTGCCAATTGACAGTCTCATGAATATTTCCTCCGAAAAATGGTCGTAGATTGTAGTCCACTGATCCAAATCCCACACGGGCCATACCGTTAGAAAGGTACTTCAGAGACCTCCAAGAGCTTTGGGACCGTTCTTGGGTTTGGGAGTTGACTTTGGGTCAAATGTGGCTCATAATATCACATAGGTAAATTAGCAATGTTATGAGATGTACTTCGACATTCCAAAGAGTTTCACTTGGTTCGAATAGTGACATTGGTCAATAAGGGCCCAGAAGCGCCCGATGACCTGTCGGAGTAAAATGGGTTATTTATCCGCACTGTTTGTCATAATCACACATGGGGTAGACTTTTATAAAGGTTATTCAGTTACATTCGAAGATTCTTTCAGTCTTGGTCGAGATGAAGAGCTGACCTACGTCAAACGAAGTCGAGGAGCACCCAGTGACCTTCGAATCAATTTTTGGTGGAAAATAGAGCATTCGTCCAAACGGTTATGTTGTTTCATGCACGGGGTGGACAATTATAAAGTGTATTTAATGCCCTTTGAAGATTCATTCTATCTGGATCGATATGAAGAGTTTAACTTAGTCAAATGGAGTCCGGGAGCGCCCGGTGGTCTCTGGAACAGTTTTAGGGGGGAAATGGATAGTTCATCAGAATGGTTATTTCGTTTTGTGCATGGGGTGGACCATTGGAAAGGGGTTTTATCTCCCTTCGTATATTCAAGGAGCTTTCGCTTTGACGGTGAATTTGATTGGGGTCAAACAGGGCCCGAGAGCGCCTGATGGCCTCTAGATCGGTACTCGAAGTATGACCTATGTTTTGTGATGAATTGGGGCAGTGTTAGGGAGCTAAGTTGAGACTTGGTGGGTACTAGAATGTGGTGGCTACAATCATCATTTATGTTATTTTTATTTTAGCATGGAGAGATAAACGTAGTACTTATACATTTTATATTTTGGTAGATTCCTTGTATGTTATAGTTGCATATGTAGATTTTCTCGGCATATATTTCAACATCAGAGTTGATGGATAGTTACTTATTTATATTAATTTCTCCTTAATTTTTTGTATATTTGAATCTTTACGCATGCTTATAATGGTACTTAATTATTGAGACTCCTTTTTTTTTAATTTAGACCCGATCAATCTATTATTAAATATTATTAGGTATCACATTTGGTATCATAGTCCGATTCTTGTGTCTTAGGGTCTCGACTGCCTATGTCATTTTTTCGGGTTGACTTCTTTTATAATATATAACCTTAATTTTAGTATTTGTACTATATGTAATAAGAATGTTATTAATGTGATTTTTTACCATATTGTAGATGGATAACACTCATAAAGTATATAGATGACCATGCCCGACCATGAGTACCGAATCATGGGAAAATCCACTCGCACCTATAACTGGTACAACCATAGGGGAAGGCACCAATGGTAGCGCCGAATGACTTAGCGTCCATCATAGGCCAGACTATAGCCAAAACTGTGCAAATGGTGAATCATCTACCACTGCTACCACTCGTGGATGAAACGAAAATTGCCCCTCGTATGACTTCTTCTTGGGAGCATGCTTGGACTATATTTAGGACGAAAAACCTCACATAGTTTTTAGGATCCACTAATCCTATCATAACACATTATTGGACACATGGAATTGAGCATTTTTTTATGATTGGTGGAGTTTACACCAAGGTTCAGCAGTAGACGCTTGCGAGTTTCAAGCTAGTAGGAGATACTTTAAATTGGTAGGATTTTGTTATCACTGCCAAGGATAGGTCCTAATTGACCGTAGTAGAGTTTTTGGCAATGTTTGAGGGAAAATTTTACCAATTGTCATAGAAGAAAAAGTTGACGGGCCTGCTTGAAAGGCTTAAGTAATACAATAGGACGATCGATGAGTATGAGTAAGAGTTCACTCCACTTTTTTATTCTATACCTCTGGCAATCTATATGATTTTCTCTTCATTATTCCTCTTCCATTTTCCCCTGGGGGATGTCTTTATCTTGGTCTCACGCATACATGGTTGGAAGGAGAGAAGAAGAAGTGTCTCGTTCCCTTTATAAGGAGTAGCGCTTCGGCCATCGTCAATGTGGGGTGATGTAAAGAGATAGATTTGGCAACCTATTTTGAAAAAAACGGGTAAAAGAAATTATTTCCGCCTCAAGAGATGGCATCAAACACATACTAATGCTCTCAAAACAAATATTTCAAAGGCTCGGGGGCTAAGTGAGGGAATGGGAAGGAGTTAGGCAACCATCCTACTGTTTCGATCTCTCATGGTCATGTGTTGTTATTATCATTTATAAACTCCGTGAAGTGTGTGTTGATATTTATAAATGGAGAATGGAATTCCTCAACTCGTCATGTGGAATGGAGGAGTGAGATCATCCGTAGGAGTGTTCCAAAAAAGTAATTAAAAAAATTATGTGTACGCTTATCGAGATATCGATCGTTATGATAAAATGATGATATATGCACTGGATAAAGCGTAACTAAGAAACACAAATACAACATATGGAAAAAATATATGAATAAAAAATGAATGGAGGATTCAAGTCTGCGTTTTTGGCTCGAGAACCCTACATAGACTAAAAAGGGATCAAAGTCCACGTAGTTCCCATGCAATTAGAGGATGGATTTTATTCCATAAAACCGACTAGGTATTTTATTTAGATGTATGCATATAGAAGGATATTTTGTTCTGATAAAATGTGATGAAAACTCCCTGTTGGAATTTATGATTAAAACCCTATTTTTCTTGTTTTTTGATTTTTTTTTATTGAAAATACGATATGTGTAATAATACTAATAAACAATTACATATAATATGTATGGACTAATAAGGATGAGATGCTAAAGTAAAGATTAGATAACTAATATAAAAATAAGGAAATTTAAGAGGGAAAAAATATGTTTGCACCTTCTTTGGAGACTTGAAGATTGATCTTGATTGTTTAAAAGCCTCACTTGAAAGTGTATTATGAATGTAGGATGATAAGGTTATTTCGCTAAATTGGACGTGAAAGTGATGGAAATGAAAGGTGGGGAGACATTTCAAGAAAAGAAACTTTGCTGACTTTAGAACAGTCTTGTGTATATCACCAAAGTTGATATTTTTGTGGTGACTTTCAAAGTTAATCATGCTCTACTTATAGAGGGTGAAGGGGGTGCCGATTAGAATGTTCCTTATCATTTCTATAGGCAGGCATACATAGGCACACCGCCGATAGGCAGGGAAAAACAGGTTTACCATTCGATAACCTCATGCAGATTTCTCAAAAAAATGATCATAATATGCAATCCGTAAGTCCAAATTGCGCACGACACATAGCATTGGAAAGGGTATTCAGATACCTTTAATAATACACAGTCCTCTCCAGGGTTTGGGAGTTTATTTTCGTCAAACAGGTCTCAAAAGTGATTGACGATATTTTGGACAGGACGTTCCCGGAGGAAAACGGATCGTTCATCCGAACAAGAAGGTCGATTCATGCATGGGATGGATTGTTGGAAAGGGTATCCAAAAATCTTTTAATATTCATTCAGTCTCGTTCTGTTTGGAGAGTTGACCTTGGTTAAATGAGGTTCAGTAGTGACTAATGACTCTTCGAAGTAAAATGTGTTGTTCTTGTGTAACGTAAGGATGATTCGTGCACAAGGCAACCCGTTGAAAATGGTATGCAGTTTCGTTTAAGGATTCATTTAGTCTCGTTCAAGATAATGAGTTTAAAGGAATCAAATAAAACTAGGGAGTTCCTGGTGGCCATTAGATATGTTTTTGAGGGAAAATAAATCGTTCGTCTGAATGGTAAGACTGATTCGTGCACTGGGTATACTATTGGAAAGGGGATTCAGAGCCCTTCAAATTCATTAAACTTTAGTTCAATTGAAGAAGATTTTTGGAGTCAAAATAGGGCTCGAGATCTCCTAGTGACCTCTAAATCGATTTTAGGTAGTAAAACGAATTGTTTGTCTAAATCATAAAGTTGATTTACGCATGGGGAAGACTGTTGGAATTGAATTCAGATTCCTTTGAATATTCATTAAGATTTCACTCTTAAGATAAAGTTGATTGGAGTCAAATTGGGTTCGAGGATGCCTAGTGGACTCTAGACCGGTACTCAAAGTATGACCTAGGATTTTATGGTTAATGGGGAAGCACTAGGGATATAAGGAGGGTCTCGAGGGGGGGGTCCTAGAATGTGGTCCCCTCGATAGGTGAGCTTGGAATAAGTGAAATACATCAGATAGACACCACATAGATGTTTGGGAATGAGGTCAATTCTGCGGACCAAAGGGATGAGGCTTACCGAATTAGAGGGTTGAGGTTGATTCTGAGGACCTAAGGTAATGCTGGCAATGACCAATTCTGAGGGACGAAGTTAATTCTAAGGACGTAAGGCTATGATGACTAATTATGCAGGTCGAGGTCATTTCAATGGATCAAAGGTTGTGGTGGCCCATTTTGTGTGCCAATGTCAATTTTGAGGATCTAAAGTTATGATGACTGATTCTATGGGCCGAGGTCAACTCTGAGGACCTAAAGTGATGATGACCTATTTTGCATGTCGAGGTTGATATTGAGGTCCTAAGGTGATACCAATCGATTTTCCAGGCCAAGGAAAAATTCTAAGGACCTAAAGTGATGACGACCAATTCTGCGGGTCGAGGTTAATTCTAAATATCCAAATTTGATGACAACCATTTTTTAAGGGAAAGGTAAATTCTTAAGACCTAAAGTTGAACGATCTATTCTGAGGGTCCAAGTTAATTCAGAGGACCTAAATTTTATGACGACCATTTCTGAGGGCTAGGGATTTTAACGACCGATTTTGAGGGTCGAGGCTAATTCTAAGGACATAAAGTTTGGGTTGATAATTTGGGGAGTCTTTTATGTTTTCGTGTTTCTTTTACAATTTTTCTTGGGAAAGACATCTTCCCGGGTATTATGTCATTTTTGGGATGAAACAGCTTTAGTTTGAAAATTTCGTTCGGGAATTGGATGTAAAGTTATTCGGGGATCTAAAATTCTTATGGTGGATATTTTAGGAGGAAGTTTAGTCTACGCATTCTATTGGAGATTTTAAAGAAGGATTTGATCTGGGGTCCATCTGTAAATAGCATGATTAATCCAACTCGGGATTGTGGGATCTTAAAATGGTTTTCTTGGTAAAGAGATGTTCTAAGATTTTCTTGGTATTTTTTGAAGGATTTTTGTAATTTTATGGAATTTTTTGTACAAAATGTTTTATAGGTATGTCGATCGTCATGTGGTACGAGTTATGGTTTGGCCGGTGACACGGTATCCTGGGTTTCCTTGAGCAGAGGAAAAGGGAAGTGTCGATCGGTATTGGAAGGTGTCTACCGATCGATATGCCATTTGGGAACCCATAAAAATGGGAGAGTTACCCTCATTATTCAGAACTCCTAGCATTTGGATTTCCTACTTTTTCCTTATGAAATATTATTATAATCTTTTTCCTTGTTTGAGGCTTAAAAATGACTGATTTTTTAGTAGCACAACCCATATGGCGTGGTTGGGTGTGGCTGATTGGGTGAACCAAGAGTGGAAATCTAGTGCGCCCCTTAATTTGGGTAAAGATAATGTGTATGCTTTATTTGAGCCCGTTGTTGATGAGTGTAATTTTCTACGTGTGCATGCGCACCACCATTCTTTTAGGGTTAGTAATCCTAGTGGTTATGTAAGTATGATGACTCTCGACATTATTTGTTCTTTTTTATTCATCTCTTAATTTTCTTGTCTTCTACCTTATTATTTCCCGAACGGCCCTTCTCATGAGTGCAGAATTCGCTTTATATCTTGAGAGCCTAAAATCCATGTGTCTATATAATGTAGATTATGAAACCTTCAATTTGGGTCAATTTTCTTTGTGGCACAACCGAGATATTGATTGGAATATGTTGTCAGTGGAAGAATAATTTTGGTATCCCGAGGATCACATTTTATGCTTGGGTTTTAACGAGCCATGTATTTCCTATGAGTAGTTTTCATCCATGTTGGGGATTAATCCAATTATGGAAGTGGTTATGTTCTAATTCTCTCAGTCTTCTAGGACTCTTTTCGTAGAATTTCACCACATTTCTCCTTCGGTGGATCGAGCGTTGGTACCTGGGAGAATTATTTCTCTTCTAACTATAATGTATTTTGTGCTTCTATAAAATTTTAGTGATGCACTCCATACTAGAGATATTACCATTGGCTTAACTTTGAAACTACTACTGGTGACCGTGGACCTGATGGTGGACCCTCAACTGGCTTCTATTATAGCGTGGATGTCATATCATCGCAATTCTATGGTGGTGTTACTAAGGGAGACTCTTAACGATCTAAATGCTTAGTGCAAAGGCCACTCTGATTTCCTGAGAATGATTTGGTTTGGCAATCCCCCTAAATATCCCTTGACAGCTTTGCGAAATTTATTTACTCTCATATAGTTTTATCCCATCGATAGAGAACTAGGTAAACTACTTCGTTGAGCACGAGGCTCGATGCCTTCTTTGGTCAGTGCGATAATATAGGGAGATATAGCCTATTCTTGAACTAGGAGAATACATTTATTTTTGATTAGTTAGCCTCCGACATACCTCATTTTAGTTCCCTTAGAGGCTCCTACACAATGTCGGATGGGAGAAGATCGTGCCTCATTTGGAACTAGACTTCTTTCTTGTGGAAGACTAAACTAAATCAATGGGCATTAGTTAGGATCACTATAGGAGAATCATCGGCCATCAACTCTTCCTTCTCAATTCATAGGCAGGGTTTAGCATGTGTCCAAAGATTACCTGAAATGGTTGTGGAAGTGGGTGGGTGGAAAATATCTTAGTAGAGGAGATCGGATGGAGATGATTTTCCATTTTTGATACTATGAATGGGTCATAGTTGTTCGATAAATGTTGGCCAGGGAATATCATTCTATAAAGCGCCTTCGAAATACCATTCATCTTGGGGAAGTCTAGGGGCCTCAAGGAGCAGATGATGATGGGGTTAGGTCTTTCGCAAGCTACGGATAGGGTATTTGTGAAGTTGGTGTTCATTTTTTAAGAATATTTTATTACTGGGATGCATTTGTATATTTTTGGTTTGTTTTTTATTATCGGGATTAATTTTGGGATGTTTTGGTCAGTTTGTTTTAGGGACAGTTTTCTTAGAGGGAGTTAGCTATTTTGACTCTCTACGCTGATATTTTATGTAATAGTACTAAATTCCCCCATTTACGAAATAAAAAAGAATTTTGACATATTATTGCACCTCTTGATGGATTTTATATTAGAATTAACTATACCAATTACGAAGGCATTCGAAATCCTTTTGTTCATGTCAATGATAAAACGAACAATAATTCTCAAAGGTAACAAAATAATAGCATTTTATGAAAAATAAGGAACCATGCCCATGTAAAGAGTATGAGTTGCCTACGTACCTTTGTGAGTTTTGAAATTTTTTTGAGTTTCATTTTGAAAGAATTTTTTTTTTTTAGAGGATCAGTCCCCATGTAGTTTGGAGTAGAGGTAATGAAGATTTATTTTAGAATGGAAGGGAGATGATATGAGTCATAGTAAATAGACCAATAAACTCTCTAGCCTAATTCTATCTCTTGCCAAATTCGCCAGACTTTACAATCTCTAACCCCTTGTTAGGGATTTAATTTTATCTTCTTCAACCATGCAATCTGAACCCAAGCCACAACATCCTAAACCTAATGAAACGATTTTGTCTAAATCCTTTGTTATCATACTGACATAATCTTCTTGCCCATCAAAAGTTACTCTCAATACTTCTTCTAAGTTTAGAGCGGAACCTGCGATTTTATTCTCCAGCTATGATATCAAGAAATTGGCTGATCCTCTCAAACTATCTATTTCAGGGAAATTTTCCCATGGAAGACCTGATATTTACACTATTCGTCAAGAATTTGAAACTTTTGGTTTAAAGGCATCTCATAATATTGGTCTCCTAGATAAAATATACATATTAATTAGACTTTATTCAGAAGAGGATTTTGTTCGACTATGGATGAAAGAGTAGCGATATACAGATAAATTCCCAATGCCAACTTTTAAATGGACTCCTGAATTTCGTCTAGATAAAGAAAGTTCAATGGTTCCAGTGTGGATATCTTTTCCAAGACTTCCTGTACATTTTTTTTTCTAAATAATCCTTATATTCTATTACACAAGTGGTTGGAGAACCACTCAAACTTGATTCGTCAACAATTACAATCAATAGGTCGAGTGTAAAAATATTATGCATGTTAATAGACCTACTATAAGAAAGACCTGCTCGTTTATGGATAGGATGTGAAGATTGTGGATTCTGGCAGGTTATCACATGTGAGAAAAAACAACCTTATTATGGTAAATGCTTTAATATAGGCCACAATGAATATAACTACTTAATTAATAATAAAGATTTAAAGAAACCTTCTACAGGAAAAAAAATTGGATAATCCAATAATCCCCACCCCAAAAGATAGGCAGGTGAATCAAAAAAATAAAGAAAGTAAGGAAGGTGTTAGCAAAGGCAATGCAGACCAAGAATTGTTATCTCAAATAGAGATAATTCAAGTTTCCCCTCAAATCAATAAAGTTACTTCAATTTAAGATAAAAGACACTTGAATACCAACTTCAAAAATTAGCTCAAGGAGTTATTCCGCCAAACTCATTTACTAGTCTTAACAAAAGAGTAGTTAAAAAAATGAATTAGAAAAGACATTCTTCATGATAATATGGACAAAATCAAGTTAATTGATATCGAATATGAGAATATAAGAATAATTGAAGTTCCAAATCTTCCACATGAAGCTACTAAATTACCTATTAAAGGCAAAAATAACATTTTATGATAGAGTGTCTCAAGTAGCTAATGAATCCAACACATTTTGAGAAACACCTTTTCTGGAGGAATAAATATTACTCTTAAAAGATTTAGAGTCCAAAATTCAAAAAACAACAAAAAAAAATGAAGAATTATTGAAATTTTGTGGAAATATCATTGATCTTCACAGCAGTGAAACAATGAACAATAAAGAATATATTAAGAACAACAATCAAATAGTAGATCCAATGTTCAAAAGAATTACAAGAGCCAATGTCAAGAAGACCAACAAAGTTTCTTATCCATGGTCTAAATGATAAACACAATCATATGGAATCTACGAGGATCTAGGAGCAAAGCAACCAACAGAAGACTAAAAAAGCTCTGTAAGTTTCAAAAACTACCCTTCATTGTTATAATGGAACCTAAAATTGATAAATCTAAATTAGAAAACTTGAGAATAATTCTAAACTTTGATGGATGTGAAGTCAATATCAGTAATAAAATTTGGTGGCTATGGAGGTATGGCATCAACTCTAAAATTATTTCGGATAATTAACAAATTTTTCTACTGGAATTAGCTCATCCTGATATTCAAAAGATATACATCAATATAGTATATGCTAAATGTACTATGTTAGGGAGATTAGACTAATGAAATATGATAGAAACTGGTGATCAATTTATAACTATAGGTGAATTTAATATTGTTGCTGATAGTAATGAGAAAACTAGTGGTAGATATATTGATCCCACAGGAGTTAAAGATTTTAATAACTGTATAAATAGAGAAAGTGTCATACACTTGGGATACATAGGTACTAAATTCACTTGGTATAATGGTAGAGAATTTGATAGGGGTATTTGGGAAAGACTTGATAGAGGTCCAATCAATGAAAAATGGATTTCAATTTCTCCATCTACTATTGTAAAAACAATAAATTAAAATTTCTCTGATCATTCACCTTTATTAGTATCTTTTGGCCAAATAAAAGACAATATCGTTAAACCTTTCAAGTTGTTAAACATTTGGTGTAATCATAATACTTTCAATAATCTGGTTAATAATTCATGGAATAAAGATATTATAGGCAATGCTCTCAATAAATTCTCAATGAAACTAAAAGTTTTGAAAAGGGATCTTAAGGAGTGGAACAAACAAACATTTACAAATATATTCCAGAAGTAAAGAACATGGAGTATGAATTGTTGCTGAAAGAAGACTCATATCAAAAAAATCTAAACCAAATTAATGAATAAGCTATAGAAGAAACTAAAGCTAAGTTAAATCGGTCTATTAAATGTGAAGAGAAATATTGGAGCCAAAAATCCAGAATCAAAATGGATTAAATAATGGGATTTTAATACAAAATACTTCCATGTTGTTGTTAATAACTCCAAAAGACAACTGTTGATCCAAAAAATTAAGAATAATATAAGTGATTTGTTGACCATTTAATTGGTTCTTTATTCTTGTTAATGGGTAACAAAATGGCTTCTTTAAGTCATATATGGGTCTTATACAAGGGGAACTAATTTCCCCAAGTGTTTTTAACTTATATACTAAAATTCTTATTAGAGGTATTCAACATTTTATGCAAATTGGAAAAATGGTCCTTTATTCTCATACTAGAAAATGATCCTTAATGAGTCATCTGGCTTTTGCAACTAGCATAATTATATTCACCTAATGATCTAAAAAAATTCTTAAAACTCTAATGAATTTTTTCAAAGATTATGAATCTACTTCTGGTCGACTCATTAACAAATCCAAAAGAAAATTTTACAAACAGACTAAAGGATCTGCCCAGAGAGCTAAAATTATCCCAGATGCTACAGGCCTTAAAAAATGAAGTTCTCCCATTAAATACCTTGGTTGTCCCCTCTTTAAAGGTAGAAAGAAGTCCATTTACTTTGAAAGTCTTATTACAACCACTAGAGCTAAAATTGATGTATGGAAATCTATGTTTTTATCTCTAGGTGGAAGAATAGGTCTAATTAAATCAATTCTTAGTTCTATACCACTTCACACAATAGCAACCCTCAATCCTCTCAAACAGATCTGAAATAGAATTGAAACTATTTTCAACAATTTCTTTTGGAGGTTTCATAAGGATTATGGAAGTAAATATCATTGGTGTAAATGGAATACCTTATGTTTTAATGAAGAAGAAGGAGGTTTAGGATTCAGAAGTTTACAAGACGTATCTAAAGCCTTTAAGTAGAGAAGAGGTAGGAACTATATATCGGGTAATAATCTATGGGCTGATTTCTTGACAAGGAAAAACAAAAAAGTCTCAAAATCTTATGGATCAATAGCTTTTAATAGTTTCAAAGTTGAATTACATGAAATAGATCAGTATATTCTGGATAGAGAAGGTAAGAAAATTTGGACTCTTACTAAAGATGGTATCTTTAATTTCAAATCAGATTTCAATATCATTAAAAGATCTAAACTTCTTCTTATTTAATCAAAAATATTTGGGATCATTTCATTTCGAGGAAACTATTAATATTCATTTGGAGGAGTCTTTTGAACAAAATTCCTCTGGAGGATAACCTTCAAAAAATAGGTATCAAACTAACTTCAATTTGTAAATTTTGTTATTCTTTTTCAGAAGATTTAAACCATCTTTTAATAAAAAGTCCGATAGCTAGGAAGGTTTAGTCTCATTTTTCTAATTTGATTGGAATTCATCTATCTTTTGAATATTTAAGTATTATACTGATGGAATGGTGGTATAGAAATAATTCAAATATCATCATCAAGTTCATTGTAAAAATCATTCCTTCATGCATCCTTTGGTAAATATCGAAACATATAAATAAACCCATCCATGAAGACATTACAATGTCAGTTGCCAATATTATTGAACATTTTATCATGAGTTCCTAAGCCATTGCATATGTTCATCCTCTGAAATATGGTAAATCCCATTATGAGATATCTCAATTATTTTCAACAAGAACTATTGGTAAAGAAAAGGATCGTAGAAGTCTAGTTAAATGGATTAGACATTCAAAGACTACATGGAAATTAAAAATAGTTGCTTCTTCAAAAGGTAACCCTGGTCCAACAGGCCATGGTGGCTTTTTAAGGAATCAAAAAGGAGAATTCCAATGGGATTTCTTAGATTATGGAGGCATTGCATCAAATAATGTTGCTAAATCTTAGTCTAACCGATCGGGACTTCAAATATGCAAAGAAAAACATATCCACAGCACTGACGTTGAATCAGATTCTAAACTGATGATAGATGTCCGCAATCAACAACAGAAGACAATTCCTTTAAAAATCTTGCAAATAATTTCTGAAATAATGAATATTGATCAAGACATGGATGTATATTTCATTCACTACCTTAGAGAGGTTAACTTTGTAGATGATTCCCTATATAATTTTGGAGCTAAAACTATTTTCAAAAGTTAATTTGATATATTTGAAGAGTTGCCAAAATTATCTAGAGGATACATCAACCTAGACAAGTGGAACTTTCCATTACATAGAATTTCCAAATCTTATATTAGTAGGTAGGTCTATATTGTAATGGGGATAAAATAAATTTCCAAATTTATTTATTATTTTAGCTCTTGTAATGGGGATGTTTATAAATCCCCAATTGTTCATCTTTTTTTCAAGATTTCTTATTTGACTCTCAAGAATCCTGTTAGGTATTTAGTTATATAGACCCCTTGTATATGCCACTAGAGAGGCTCTTTATCTAATAATTTTAATAAAATTTATGGGGGTAATATCCCTCTTTATTGAAATAAAGAAGATCCATAGAAGCTCTATATTTTAAACAAATGGTAGAATTCCTTTAGAAGGTCCAGGTTGAGTGGACGTGCCATCTCTTCTCCGTCAAGTTCAGTGATCATAGAAGCGGTGCCCGATATGATCATTTTCATGGTGTAGAGGCCACTCTAGTTTGGCTTGAATTTCCCTATAGGGTCCCGGATGGGTTGTATGATTTCTTTGAGGGCCAAGTATTTTTATTGGACACCTTGGACCTTGAATTTTTGGTTGAATGATCGCGCTATCCATTGGTGGTACCCTTATATGTGGTATAGAAATTTCAGTCTCCTTTCGTCCAAGAGTAAAAGTTCATACAGGCGTCTTTGATACAAATTTTCTTCACTAACTTTGCTTTCAAGCAAAATGCATAGTGAAGGTATTTCCATCTCAACGGGTAGGACTTCTTTCATGCCATATACTAAAGAGTAAGGGGTATCCTAGTAGATGTCCTGACTGAAGTGCAATAACCCCCGAGGGCATAAGGATATGATCAACCCAATCTTAGCAACTCTCGATCATTTTGTTGATAATGGCGTTGAGGTCTTTATTTACGACTTCAACTCCTCTGTTGGTTTGAGGTCGGTAGGGAGATGATTTGTGTATCTTAATCCCGTACTCATTGACCAGTCACTTTGACCTCGACTTTGAAATAAAACCCATTATCTAATTCTAGTTTGTGAGGGACCCCATATCGATAGATAATGTTCTTTAAAATAAACTTGGGTAATTTCGTTACATTAAGTACTGTGTACGACTCGACTTTGACCTATTTGGTGATGTAATCAATGGCAACCAGGATGAACTCGTACTAATTGGAAGATTTGGGTGTGACTTTCCTTATGATGTCATTGCTCCATGTGTAGAACGACTAGGGAAAAGTCTGTAATACCCCGTATTTTTAATAACTTTTAAAATGGGATTCATTAGAATTAATTGTGATATAATTGGAAATTAATCTGGATTTAAATACTACTCTAGAATAAAGTAATATGTGATTTATGTTGAATATTACTTATTGATTAAAGTAATATATATGATTATGAATTTACAATTGATTATCACTTATAAACTATTCACGAATTACGTGTACGACAATTATGGTAATTAAGTCAGGACGCCCATTTGAGTCGTGTCAGGATTATAATTTAATGAAATACAAGTGAATTACTATTATATCATCCGAATGGTCATTTTGACTGCGCCAAAGTGTCCGAAAGGGTTCAAATAGTCGAAAAAATCTACTTGGGTGTTTGATTTGAGTCTAGGGGCACTTTGAAACCGAAAGGGCATCCCAGAGGGGTAGTTCAGTCATTTTACAAGGTAGATGAATAGTAACTATGGAAATGTGAGTTTATTTTATAAGTAAAGATATTAGAGAGTTTAGGTTCATTCGCCAAAAAATAAGAGGAAAAGGATTAGGGGAGATTGAGAGACTTTCTATGGGAGAATAAGAGACTTTTCTAGGAAACCAAAGGACAACCACCTTACACCACTAAGAGCAAGCACCACTACTGTCGAAAGTTGGCTGAAAAAAGAGAGGACCACTAGTATAGTATCATTCCCAATGGATTAGACCTAAAATATAAAGGCAAGTGATTAATTATTGCAATTTTAGCTTTTATATTGTCCATGCTTGGATAGTTAGGAAAATTCTGAAAAGTTGCATGACCAAAGATAAATTTGTGATAATTTTAAATGGATCTTTGAAATGGATATTATCTAGGAATGATGTCTTTTGTGTATAAAATAAACTCCATCAATTTTATGTTATCTTGTGAAGAAAGCTAGGATTTACACTCCTATTGATGATTAACTCAAAAATTAGAGTTCTTGAGGATAAAATGGAATTTAAGTAAATTGATTCATGTTAATGAGGTGTAAATAATTTTGGATTCGTTAGAAATTATTCATATATGATGCAATATAATTTGGATATCTTGATATTAAATTGGGAATCATTTGGTGAAGAAAAATTGGAGTTTATATAATGTTCATGGATAAATATAAAATATGAGTTTTCTAGAAATAGTATGTTTTAAATCCAACCTTCTTGATTATTTTAGGTGGTTTGATTATTAGAAATCATTTATATATCCTGGTTTATCATATGGAATGAATATTGGGGAGTTTGGGATTATTTGATAAAGGTTTTGATGATTAAAAACTATGAAACCCGTAGGAAAAACTGTGCAGAAAACTGGACAATATCTAGTCCATCGATTGATTGACCAGAATCATCGATCGATCGACTCCCCGTGGAAATGTGAAATATTTTTCCTTTTAATTGTTTACTAAATCGAAGACTTTGAGTAATCTTTGATGATGATTAAATGAACTTAATGGGACTTAGGGAAGTGCCGTAGGATATACTTATGACCCAAAAAATATGATTTTGGTATTTTCAATGAGGGGAAATTAAGGAGTGATAATTAAACGAGTTATTAACAAGACTTATGTTACTTGGGATTTAAATTGGATAAATGATAATTTAAGATTGGGACCAGTAGTAAGAGTGTTATTAATTACCGGTATGACCTTAGAAATAGGTGGGGTTAACCATAAGAGATAGAATGAAGGGTTAAGAATGAATTAAGGGTTATCGAGAATTAAACCTAATTAAATATGAGTTTATTTCATAGAATTTTGGAAGTTATTATGACAGCGACAAGTAGGGTGTAGACATTTAACTACTGAATTAGGTTAAGGAATACTAATTTAATCTTAGAGTAATGAGTGAGGATCAGATATATAAAATAAATAAGTAAAGTCATAATCTTTAATACGTAGGATTTGTTTGATAAAAATACTACGTATGGGAATTATCACATGGTTGTGTGAATTCGTTCTGGATATTATATTTATATAGGTGTGATGAATACTTATAATATTATTTGTATGTATGACATACCTAAACCTATTGCTATCGGGGCAGAGGTTTCGCGTTGTGGACGGTCTTATCATGTGCACCCATTTGGGACGATTTTAAATTTGTACCGTGAGCCTAGGACATTGGACACGGGCTATCGGTGTAATGATAATTTCAACGGTTGAATGTGGACTAATGATTTGTCCATCCACACTCTGCTATCATGGCTTGACCCATTTCTATGGGGAGCATGCTCTCCTCCAATAAGTTTGTGTTATGTTATATGATTCGTGAGAGACACCGAATCATTAGTCCTCTATACAGTGACATTATGTATCAATACATGATAGCGGAGTATGAATACACCGCATCTGCGACTGGGGAGGTGACGTAGTAGTATATATAATTAGTGTGATATTATATACATAAATTGTGATGTAATCTACTATGTGATAATGTAGATATAAAGATGTAATCTTCTATGTGATATTGTAGATTAAAAATTTAAACTGTGATTTAATCTACTGTGTAATGTTGTAGATAGAAGTAAATAATGAAATCTGAACTGACTTAAGTAAGTGAACACTTAATTCCAAGGTTGTAAGAAGACTAGTTCATATTAAAGAGAAATGAATATGAATAATTTATATTACATATGGTATGGGTCATACGGGTTTATGATATGGGTTAGAATTATGTTGTGGAAACTAGTTAGGAGGGAACCTTAACTAGAAAGATAATAAGCTACGAAAGGTTTGCACTCTATATGAGAGGTGAGAATTCTCAAGAGTGAGCCCGAGAAACTAACATGTACATAATAAATGCTTATTTGTAATTTTTAAGCACTTGATTTTTTTAAAATCTTTTACAATCGGGCTCTGACCCATTTCCTTGCATATTCTATTCTCTCGTCTACTATATCTTGTACATTTGGTATCCAGCAGTAGGGATGCCCGACATAGATTATGGATCTTCTTATGTATTATATCTACTAGTGGAGATGTGGATTTTGTTTAGACGCTTCCTTTTTGTTGATTCACTCATCTGTGGCATCTACTTCATTTAGGGCATGTCGCCCAGGATTCTAGAGGTTGTAATTATTTGTATAAGCATTGTGGATATCAGTTTTATTCAGTGTAAAAGTTATAATTTAATTGGAGAGTTATTCCAGTCACATTTATTCTTGTTATTGTTAATTCAGTTTTAATGTGTTGTTGCATATTATTATTCCATATTATGGAATGGTTTTAATTAAATTAAAAATGGAAAAAGGTTTTGACACTTCGCTTAATTAACTATTAGGTGATTAATAAAGAAATTGTTTTCGATAGTGATGCTGAGAATGAACCAACTGGATATTCTAATTTAATTAAATAAAGGACCGATCACCCGATATTTAATTAGGCAGGTTGTTAGAGGTGGTGTCAGAGCATCAGGTTCTAGTGTCTTTAGGATATGTGCGACTTACTACGTTTCAACGTAGCGTTCTTTGATGTAGAGCCCTATTTTAAGGATGTTGAATGCTTCTGCGTATTTCGACTTACGTTCTCCTTCCATGAAGTATGTGAGATGTAATGCTGATACATGTTTGGTCAGGAATCGTGCGCCAAACTCATTGGGACGACTAGCAAGAGTCGTTAGAAGGATAGTAGGAGGACTCAGCCAAAGATATGGAGTATTTTGGAAAATGGTGTTGGAAATAGAAACCATCATAATTGTAGTTTGGGCTGAAAACATTGAGGAAGTTTCTTAGGGTCTGTAGCTTCCCAAGAACCATGATAGTTGATGGTTGTGTCATTCTTAAATCACCCAGCATTGTTTGAGAAAGGTGAGGGAGTCGGAAGGACTCTTATGAAGGAAGAAATTCAAACACAATTGTGAAGGGTGAAGTGTAGTAACAACCAGGATTTGAATATTTTCTTGTAATTTTTTTTTTCTAGAAATAAGAAAAGAGTTAGACATCACATATAAAGAATATGTGTGAAGTTAGAATAAGAATTTTAGGTATGGTTCGATAGTGAAATCGTTAATTTGATGCTTATGGAATTTCGAAACTTATCTCTTATGGGCAAGAAAGACAGAAGTAACTTGTTTAACTAACTCTTTACCCCAGAAAAAATGGGGTAAATAGAAGATAAATAGAGTTCATTACGTGAAATGAATCATGAGTGAAATACTATAGTGTGAGTGGAAATTTAACGAAGACGACTAGGATTAACGTCACCAAGAAATTTGATGATGCTTTCAAATGAAGGGGAGCTACAAGGGTTAGGAAACCTATCCGAAGGGCAATATTGAATTCAATATTGCTAATGAAACATCACTGGAAGGTGTACCCATTAGGGGACCCATTTAAAGAGTCAAGATTAAACCCCTACTTAGTGGTGATGAAATCATACAAGACTAGTGTAATCGATAATGTATCCCATAGGACCCGTTCAGTCAAAAGAATAAAGGGAATAACAATTGGGAGTTAAGATTGATAGTTCCAAGAGAAAGATGCTCAAATGTTCACTATTGAGGTAATAGTTAGGGAAATTACCCTATGTGTAGAGAGAGAGACTACTAAGTGTTTAAAGTGTCCATATTGAGTGGAGAGACCGATAGATTTTTGGAATAGTAAACCACACCAATTAGGCATAACAACTGGAGGAGTGAGACTTCTAAGGGAGTAATTGGGTCAAGAGAATTAGGCGCATGAAATTTACAACCCAAGAGTGGTAGGTTTAAATAGGACCAGTGGAGTCCTAGAAAATTGTAGCATAAGCATATTTTAAGGTCGGCGGGGTCCAAGAAGAAAGAAAAGACGTCGGTAAGACCATAATTGAGGCTTAGATATGTTGGGCCAACTTTTCAATAATGGGTGTGTAAACCACATGAGTGAATAATTTGTCCACAACGGGTGGGTACAACTATAGGATTAAATCCTAAATGTATAATGGCTCAAGTGATCGTGAGTTTTTTTACCGTGAAATGTGCATGTAAGGACCCTACTTGATGAGGAGAGATTGATGACGTTTTATTTCATCCTTGTGAATAAAGGATTAATTCTAGTGATATGGTATGTCACAATAGTCATATATAAATTGAAAACCCTAAATTCATGTGCGAGTCGAGGTTAGTGGAAATGATAATCTTAACAGTCTGATTACAAAAGCATTTCTCGTTGATAGTGGGACTTTTTAGTATCGCACGTGAGTGAAACGAGTGGGTCCTGGGAGTATATTTTGTTTTTATAATTTTTTATTGCTTTAAGTTAGCATAATAGAACTTATTATGGTAATGTGTAGTGATAAATTTCCAAATGTTTTAACGATAGTAGATTGAGTGATAAGACTATCGGGGTGGATACTTCAGGGAGAGTAAAAAAAATTGTGTTGCGCCAACTGAAATAGGGTTGGGCCTATATTTCATGATATCATAGACCTTAGTGAAAATGTTGTCTAGTTATATGTGTGAGTGAAAATTTATTTTTCTGGTGTGACTCAGGATATATTATGATTTTATCGAATAGCGAGAAATAACTCATTATATATAGAGACGAGAATTTGGGATAGTGATAGCAACATGGTTTATGTTATTAGGGATATATAAGCATGGACTAGTAGACTTTTATGTCAACATACAGAAATTATGGGAAGGTACAGATTATGGACTGAATGCCATTACGGATCTCAGCGACCGACTATGTTAAGTAGTAGTGTATCGGGGGGGTTTCTTGTTTGTATTTCGCTTTGTGAGACATCCTACGCATGAAACTAGCGAACATCGGGAGTTGGAAAGAAGTTTGGTTGATAGTACATAAGTTCGTACCTTAGTCATTTTAAATATACAAAGATAAATTGAGAGTTGATAATTCTATTATGACTTAAGAGTCGCCTAGTCCTAGTAACGTTATGAATAAAACAACGATGCCATGGACAAAGTGATTGAGTTATGACTGGTGGGGTGATTCAGTGCACCCCTACCATATTAGTATGCCAAGTGCGCGAAATTTTTTATTTAAGAAGAGTATATGTTATTCGTGCAACAATGCGAGAAATATAGGATGTATGGGCACCCTAGGTAATTGAATATAACATTGTTCCCCATTTTGGAGATATGGGGTAAGGAAAATAAATAGAGAAGATTAGATATCGGGACTTGAATGTCCGGTCATTTATGACGATTAGAGATGTAGTCGGTATAAGAACAAATGTATGAGGCTAGAAATGATTATGGTAATAGGATTTAAATGAAGAGATGTTTGGCTAGATTCCTTTTGTAGTGGGCCACATGTCTGTCTGAATTAGGGTTGACCATTCGAATCCAACAGGGGTTTCTCCAACTGTTAGGGATTTCTAAGTAGTATTGGAAGAATATATGTAAGGATTTTATAGCGAACATGGTTAAGATCCTATATGGGCGATAGTGGATCAGTTGACTGGAGTAGATCACGTTATGACAGTTAGGGTTGATCATACTATGAGACAATATGATTTCATCTTAATATAACCAAGATAATGAGGTTACATACGGTACCATTTAATATTGTGTCCAATTAGGATCAGATTTTATCTCCCGATTTCGGACAAATTTTTACAAGTCATGGGTACCGAGTTATGATTGGGTATGATCTATCATCCGTAAAATAATGGGTAGACTAAGTGGACAAATCTGATGTTAAAAGATAAATTACGTTTGTAACGTTGAATCTTAAGGGAGGATGAGAGACTTACATTCCACTAGTGAAGTTGGTGTACTATAACTCTTATAAGTGTATTGTTGGGCATGGTGTCAATTGAAGTCTAGTACGGTAAGTCTTATTGTTTCTTCTACTTGTGGGATAAGGGTGAGGAACCAGGAACTATTGCGAATAGTAGAGATGACTTGAAAATTATAGTAAATATTGTGTGTAGAATATATACTGCACAATTAAGCTACGTGTGTATGATAATCACAAGACGAGATGGTATTTATCTAAAGAATGGTTAAATCTATTTAAGTGCATATAGTAGACGGTTAGATAGTGAATATCTAGAATAAAGTATAAGTAGTGAAACTTAAACTATAAGTCTTGGACAAGAACCTACGTGACAGGGTAACCTGGGTTAAAATGATCATAAGTGAGGTGTTCATTATTGGGGATATTCGATAACGTATTGTATGGGCAAGATAGAGTAGTCTACTTGGGAGCATAAGTATGTGATGCAAAATACTTATCCTGAATTTTCCTTGCCTTCTATACTTTTGTTATCCAATTTTCGAGACGAAATTCCATTATAAGGGGGAAGTAGGCAATATCCATTATAAGACGAAATTCCATTAATAACTTTTAAAATGGGATTAATTAGAATTAATTGTGATATAATTGGAAATTAATACGGATTTAAATATTACTCTAGAATAAATTAATATGTGATTTATGTTGAATATTACTTAGTGATTAAAGTAATATATATGATTATGAATTTAAAATTGATTATGACTTTATAAACTTGTCGCGAATTATGTGTACAACAATTATGGTACTTAAGTCGGGACGCACATTTGAGTCATGTTGGGATTCTAATTTAATGAATTGAAAGTGAATTAATATTATGTCATCTGAATGGTCATTTTGACTCCGGCAAAGTGTCCGGAAGGGTTCAAATAGTCGAAAAAGTCTACATGGGTCTTTGATTTGGGTCTCGGGGCACTTTGGAATCGAAAGGACACCCCGGAGGGGTATTTCGGTCATTTTACAAGGGAGGTGAATAGTATCTACGGAAATGTGTGTTTATTTTTTAAGTAAAGAGAGTAGAGAGTTTAGGTTCATTCACCAAAAATAAGAGGAAAAGGTTTAGAGGAGATTGAGAGACTTTCTATGGGAAAAAAATAGACTTTTCTAGGAAACCAAAGGACAAACACCTTGAACCACCAAGAGCCATCACCACCACTGCCGAAAGTAGGAACAAAAAAAGAGAGGACCACCAGTAGAGTATCATCGCCAATGGATCAGACCTACAATCTAAAGGCAAGTGATTAATTATTTCAATCTTAGCTTTTATATTGTCCATGTTAGGATAGTTAGGAAAATTCTGAAAAGTTGCATGACCAAGGATAAATTTGTGATAATTTAAATGGGTATTTGAAATAAATATTATCTTTGAATGATCTCTTTTGTGTGTAGAATAAACTCCATGAATTTTAGATTATCTTGTGAAGAAATCTAGGATTTACACTCTTATAGATGATTAAGTCAAAAATTAGAGTTCTTGAGAATAAAATGGAATTTGAGTAAATTGATTCATGTTAATGAGGTGTAAATCATTTTGGATACGTTAGAACTTATGAGTATATGATGGTATATGATCTGGATATCATGAGATTAAATTGGGAAACATTTGGTGAAGAAAAATTGGAGTTTATATGATGTTTATGGACAAATATAACATATGAGTTTTCTGGAATTAATATGTTTTAAATCTGACCTTCTTGATGATTTTGTGATGTTTGATTATTAGAAATCATTTATATATCTTGGTTTATCATATGGAATGAATATTTGGGAGTTCGGGATTATTTGATAATGGGTTTGATGATTAAAAAGTATGAAACCCATAGGAAAAATAATGCAGAAAACTAGGCAATATCTGATCCATCAATCGATCGACTCAAGACTGTCAATCGATCGACTGATCGATCGATCGATGAGAATCATCGATCGATCGAATCCCCCTAGAAATGTGAAATATTTTTCTTTTTAATTGTTGATTAAATCTCAAACTTTGAGGAATCTTTGATGATGATTAAATGAATTTAATGGGACTTAGGGAAGGGCAGTAGGATATACTTAAGACCTGAAAAATATTATTTTTGGATTGTGAATGAGGGGAAATTAATGAGTGTTAATTAAACGAGTTATTATTGAGACTTATGTTACTTGGGATTTAAAGTGGATAAAAGATAATTTAAGTTTGGGACCAGTAGTTAGAGTGTTATTAATTACCAGTATGACCTTAAGAATAGGTGGAGTTAACCTTAAGAGATAGAATGAAGGGTTAAGAATGAATTAAGGATTATCGAGAATTAAACCTAATTAAAGTTGAGTTTAATTCATAGAATTTCAGAAGGTATAATGACAGGGACAAGTAGGGTGTAGACATTTACCTAATGAATTAGGTAAAGGTATAATTATCTAATCTTCGAGTAATGAGTGAGGCTCGTGAACATAAAATAAAGAATTAACTAATAATCTTTAATACGTAGGATTTAATAGATAAAAATACTACGTATGGGAATTATCATAGGGTTGTGTGAATGCCTTATGGATGTTATATTTATATAGGTGTGATGAATACCTATAATATTATTTGTATGCATGAAATACCTACGGTGCGTGCTATTAGGGTGGACGTTTCGCGTTGTGGACGATCTTATCATGTCCGCCCGTTTAGGAGGATTTTAGATTCGTACCCTGAGCATAAGACCTTGAACAAGTGCTATCGGTGTAATGATTGTTTCGATGGTTGAATGGGAGCGTAGTCATGTGTGTGACCCATTTGGATGGGGAGTATGCTCGCCTCCAATATGTTTGTGTTACGTTATCTAATTCGTGAGAGACACTGAATCATTAGTCCTCTATATAGTGACATTATTTATTAGGACATGATAGCAGAGTATGCATACACCGCAGTTGTGAGTGGGGAGGTGTCGTATTAGTATATATAATTAGTGTGATATTATATATATAAATTGTGATGTAATCTAATATGTGACATTGTAGATATAAAGATGTAATCTTCTATGTGATATCGTAGATTAAAAATATAAAGTGTGATTTCATCTACTATGTAATGTTGGTAGATAGAAGTAAATAATGAAATCTAAATTGAATTAAGTATGTGAACACTTAATTCCAAGGTTGTAAGAAGACTAGTTCATATTAAAGAGAAATGAATATGAATAATTTATATTACATTTGATATGGGACAAACGGGTTTATGATATGGGTTAGAATTATGTTGTGGAAACTAGTTAGGAGGAAATCTTAACTAGGAAGATAATAAGATACGATAGGTGTGCGGAGAGGTGATAATTCTCAAGAGAGAGCCTGAGCAACTAACATGTACATAATAAATGTTTATTTGTAATTGTTAAGGACTTGCTATTTTTAAAATCTTTTACAATCGGGCTCTGACCCGTTTCCTTGTATATTCTCTTCTCTTCTATATATTGTACATCAGGTATCCAGAAGAAGGGATGCGTAGCATAGATTATGGATGTTCCGATGGATTATAGCTACTATAAGAGATGAGGATTTTGTTTAGACGCTTCCTTTTCATTGAATCACTAATCTGTAGCGTCTACTTCATTTAGGGCATGTCACCCAATATTCTTAAGGTTATAATTATTTGTGTAAGCATTGTGGATATTAGTTTTATTTAGTGAAAAGTTATAATTTAACTAGAGAGTTATTCCAGTCACATTTATTCTTGTTATAGATAATTCAGTTATGATGTGTTTTTTCATATTATCATTCCGTGTTGTGGAATGGTTTTAATTAAATTAAAAACGGAAAAAGCTTTTGGCATTTAGCTTAATTAACTATTAGGTGATTAATGAAGAAATTATTTTTGAAACTGATCCTGAGAATGAACCAACTGGATATTTTGATTTAATTAATTAAAGGACTAATAACCTGATATTTAGTTAGATGGGTTGTTACAAAGTCATGTTGTACAATTCCTGAGGAGGCAAGTGCTCAAGATTGGAAAACTGTTGGCATTTGAGGCATCTTCAAACATAGGCAGTGAAATAATGAACCATGGTGGTCCAATAATATCCTGGACAGATAATCCTCTTGGCCATCATATGACCAATCATGTGGGGTTTACATTTTCTGTTGTGGATCATTTACACAATTTCCTCATTATTATCCCCTACCATACAGTGCAAATGGGTTCCATTATAGTTTCTCTTAAACAACGCTTTGTTCCAGATGATGTACTTGGAAACCAGTGTCCGGGGGAACAAAATGTCATAGTACCAGCACTTAGACATATATGAATCTTCCTATACTTCCTATATGACCAGCTCAATGTGGTAGAAGTGGGTGGGAAAATCTAATTTCTAGACTATGAAGGGGGGCATCGTTATTCCCTTGGGTATGTTGACCATAAAGGATAAGGTAGAAGGGGAATCTTATAATATGTTCCTTGCACAGGGCAAGTAGTGAAATGTGATATCTCAAAACTCGGAGGCCAACGCTTCTAGGTGGGTGTGGTAGGGTAAGAGATTATAGTCCTTTATTTTACAGCTCTATGGACTTGGACAATTATAAGGGTGAAGTCCACGTAAACAACTAGTTATTTGGTACCTTTAGTAAGGGAAACTTTGAGGCCGAGAGTGCATGCCTCGCGTTTGGTCATATTGTTGGTGCATGGAAAATCCATCTTGATGGCAATGGGAATGTGAGAGTCATCATGGGAGATAAGGAGTATCCCAATGTCGTATCTTTTCATGTTGGTAGCTCCATCAAAGAATATTTACCATCGGAGGTATTCTTGAGAGGTGCAGAGAATATCTTCATCTCGGAATTCAAATACCTAAACATCAACCTCTTCTATGGGGTAGTCAGCAAAGTACTCAGATATGGCTCTCCCTTTCATGTATTTCTTGGTAACTTATATGATATAGAAATTTGATAGTAGCATCAACCATTGGGCCATTCGTCCATACAAGGAGGGTTTCTCAAGCAAGTATTTAATGGGATCAATCCGGGACACAAGTTTTATAGGAAAAGTGAGAATATAGTGTTGTAATTTTTTAGTGACCCAGACTAGGGCAGCACACGCTTTCTCTAAGGCAATGTAGTTCACTTCATATTCGACCAACTTTTGACTATCATAATAGATGGCTCTTTTTCTATTTTTTTAATGTATTGGTCTACTAAATCCCCTGCTCTGATATCTGTTACGATTAAGTATAGGAGTAGTAGGTGATCGGGTTGTTGTGTCATGAGTATTGGAGGTCGAGTAACGTACAACTTGATTCAGTCCAAGGCTTTCTGATAAGGCTTATTCCAAATTTTAGTTGAATCCTTTCGGAAGATTTTAAAGATGGATTCACAAATATAACTCAATGGGTTAATGAACCAGATGACATAATGTAATTTTTACAAGAATACCTGGCCTTCCTTATCCGATTGGGGTTGTAGAATTTCGAGTATGGATTTTGGTTTGGAAGGGTGGGCCTTGATTCCCTTCTCTCTAACCATAATCCTAATATCTTTCCTTTGGTGACGTCGAAGACTTATTTATGTGCATTTAACCGCATCTGGTACCGCCACAATCATTCAAAGAATTTTCGAAGAGTGGGAACGTCACCCTCCTAGGTCTTAGACTTAATAATCATATCATCTATGCTGACCTTGGCCTCTTTGTGTATCAAATCATCCAAGATGGTTATGACATCCCTTTGATAGGTAACCCTTACGTTCTTGAGCCTAAATGGCATAATCTTGTCATAAAAGGTTCCCCAAGGGGTGATGAGGGACGCTTTTTCTTGATGATCATGTTGCATCTTGATATGATTGTATCTGAGGAATCAATCGAGGAATGATTTGAGAGCGTGACTGTACATGTTTTCCATAATCATGTCGATGTAGACTAGTAGGTAACCATCCTTTATAGATGCTTTGTTCAAGTCTCGATGGTCAATTTACATGTGGGTGTTTTGCCTAAGTTTTGGTATGGGTAAGATGTTGGTAGGCATATGGGATATTCAATCACCCAGATGAATCCTACGTTTAACTAATTCATTACCTCTTTCTTGACTTTGAGTGACCATTCAGTGCGTAGCTTTCGTAGTTTTTATTTGACCGGTTTTCACTCTAGGAGAGTTGCGATATCGTGTTGAGATCTCTTAAGATTGATGCTGGGAATATCTTCATTGGACCATACAACGACGTCCACAAATTCCTTTAGCCACTCTTCGAGTTACGTGCGCTTATGCTCTACAATGGTGGACCTTAATCTAATCTCACGTTGTTGGCTACTAGAACCGATATTGATAGCAAAATTTGCATCGTTATAAATTTGAACGTGGTTATGTTGTTTGTTATTAACCTTATTAAGATCAGTTAAAAAGTGTTCATTTGTAAAATCATTATCGTCCAGAGTTCGATTGGAATCAAGACACGTAATGTCAGGAACAACAAGATACTAAAAATCCTCATTTATTTCACTTTCGAGAAAAATAGATTTGAGAACCTCATCAAAGGAGGTCTTTATTACACTATTATCCGACAAAAGAGGAACAATAATAGACGAAGAGATAGGGTAAATATATACGTTGGATTGAATTTCAACAGGCAGAACTAATACCGTATTCGAGTTGAAAAGAGGTGCATCACTGGCCTTGATCAGAGTGGACGGGTCTGGCGATGTAAAACATGAATGGATCATACAGAGAGTGAGGAATGGTACATATAGGTTGACCAAGTCTATAGAGTCACTTAACTCGAACATTTTGATAATGGGTGAAGCTTTCTAAGTGAGAGGTTGTACTGGATGCTGTAATCCTTTGGCCTAGGAGTAGTTTTTTTAAAAGAAGATTTCCATTCCCGATTTTATCTTCTTACCCACATGATCATACCATGGTTCAAAAAATTCATAAAAAAGGAAGTCTTCACCCTTTTTGACGATCCTCCCATATAAATAATCCCTCGATAAAGTCTTGGCATCTTATAGACTTGTCTTCAACCATGGTTGATGGAGCATTATGAATTCTTCTAATGATGGGTTATATCATAGGCAAGATGGGGGGAAGGATTTTCCAGAACTATGGGCTCTAGTATCCCTTGTTGTCATCGCCCCAGCCCTAGTTCGGGCATAAAGTGCATATTATTGGACATCTGTATCACATTGACATTACAGTGAGGGCTATGCCATGGATATACTCGGTCTTTAAAATCATCCCCTATCAGGAGGGAAAGTGGATCAACCTTAAAGTCGGAGATAAGCATGTCATTCGTCTTATATTGTAATTCTAATACTAGATTGTTGATGCTAACATTTTTAGTACTGTCATCATCTCCTAATATGGTAACAACTCGCCCCTTGGCAAAGAATTTCAACTTCTGATGAAGGCTACAGGATACAGCTCCAATGCTATGAAGCAATGGCCGACCAAGTTGTAGATTAAAGCATGCAAGTATGTCAATAACTTGAAACTCAATAAGAAGATTGATAGCGTCATCCCCTACTATGAGTGCTATGGATCCCATTACTTCTCAATGACGATTATCATAGACACGCAGTACGATGGAAGTAGGAGTCGATTCACTTACTTTAAACCCTAAGAAATTGAAGGTTCTTAATTGGCACACATTGAGGGTGGAGCCATTGTCAATGAGTGAGAGTGGGATCGTCTTCCCCATTACTTTAATGGAGATGTTGAGGGAAAAGTTGGGGTCAGGGTCAATCTTTGGAATTACATCTTCGAAGAAGGCAACGAGTCTAGTGGTGGTCAAAGACCCAACTAGGTTCACAACTTCTTCAATAATGGTCAAAAGAGGCACTGTGGGCCTAGTGGGAAACTTTATTAGAGCATTTCGGTGTATCTGGGAAGACATAAAGAGTCCTCGTAAAGTGATTTTCACTTGAGTCTTCTTGTGTTAATCTCAGATCTTGCTCTCCTCGAAGGTCATCTCTGGTATGGGAAGTTCTTTAGCAACTCCCTTTCCCTTGCTTGTTCTTAATGGTTGAGGATTCAGATCTTGGTAGTGTCTTCCTGATCTATTCATAAGGTTTATGGAGGAGGGAAAGAACAAGAACCATGTTTCTTCATTAATTTCTTGCTGTACAACTACATTGCTGATAATCCCTAACAGGTCCTTAAAAAAAGATCACCTTTCATATGCAGATTACTGTACTAGAGTTTTACAAACTCGATTCATCATTAAAGCTGTCAATTTTTTTCTCCCATCTAGTGGAAACGATATCTTCTTGCCAAGAGAAGTCAATGTTTTACACCACCTCAATGGATTTTTCATATAAATCCTCTCACTCAATGGGGGAGGTTTAAGAATGAAGGGACCAACAACTCTTGAAGCTTCAAAATGGTTAGTAGATTGGAAACGCTTCACATTTTACTGATCTGTCAGAACATGGCTACCATAATCTGCATTACATCATCCAAATTGATTTCATCAATAGGTATCACTTAATTATTTGACTCCTAGGTCCACTTTCGATCTTCTATGAATAGAATGCTAAATTTCTAACAGTCGATGGTAATTTCATATGGTAATTTCAGCCAAAAATCCAGGACCTAGTTCAAAACAGTTGGCAACTCCATATGTCTTCCTTTAGATCAACTAAAAATGATAATAAAAGCCCTCATGAGGAGTGACACTCCTCGGTTGGCGAAGCAGGTAGGGTGGAGGAAAAAATATGGGCAGACTTCGAGTTATTTAGGTCAAAATATGGGTATGATGGGTGCGTTACTAGGGCTAATATGGGTACATGGGTTGAATTTTGGGTCTTTTTCTAGGAATATGGCATTGGTATGGGTTGGAAGGATGTTACGAGTTGTGTTGGGTTTAGTATTGGCTGGTGGGGTGATGATACCCCGGTCAATTAGACCCTAGATTACATTTTGGAGATGGAAGCACTGATCAGTAACGTTGTCGGAGAATGATGAAAGTCACAGTGGGCATCAATTTTGAAGTTTTTAGGAATTGGTTTTGGCAATGGACGAGGATCTAGAGGTTTAATAAAATTTTAGTTTTGCAAGTCTTGGTAGACTTTAGAGAAGGGAGGATGGACCTCGATTTATTCCTTTCTAATGGGGTTAGGGCGACTTCCTGGCACCTAAGAGGTAACATCATGGGATATATTGTTGATGGTTAAGACTATGTCATTAGGAGGCTTCTCATACTATCTAGGAACGAACTATCCCGATACTTTCTTTAGCTCAACTTCTATCTTGGTAACACTTTCATCAATCTCCACACCCGCTTCTTTGGAAGTTTCAAAAGTATAGGTAATATTTTCTTCCCATAGTTTCTCTAATACGGGGTAGGAAATTTTTCTTCACTATGTTGACTTGTTCTTTTTTGGAGGATCGGTTGGTCATGGTGCCATCTTTCTCCCTCCAACTTGCTATAAAATTATTGATAGTTTCTCCGAGGTTCTTCTTGAGAAGTTATAAATCACAATGTGAAACCTCTAGTTCTTTGTTGTACTTATATTGTGACATAAATTCTCGGGTAACATCTTTCCAACTGTGAATTCTAGATTCCTCAAATGATAAAAACTAATGAGGAGTGTTTTCCTTCAAAGTCTATTAGAACATCTGGGACATTATTTCTTCGGAGGCATCAAGGATATTCATGTCTCGATGATAGCTTCTAAGATGAACAATTGAGGGACTGTTGTCCCCAAACTTCTCGATGACTGAAATCTTGAATTGCTACGACCACCTTGATTTAGGGAAGGGAGACATGTGGGTGTAATCCATGTAGTTCCTGGATATCTTAAATTGGTCAAACACCTTCGAGAATAGCTTGAGGTCTTCCTTGACATTGTTCATTTCTTCCTCATTGGGATCAATGGGTACTAATAGGTTAGCCCCCGGATAGGCAAGGTTTGGCATAAGGAGTTGAGCTAGAGGTGAGGCATACGAAGCATGTTGATATCATATGGGAACCTAAATAATCTTGGGAGTGCGCATACTCATGGCTAGAGGAAAGAGTACCTTGGGTTCTTTGAGAATTGGGAGTCAATTTCACAGCATCTCGTGATCCTCGAATTGAAGGTTGTCAATATTTGCATTTAACTGAACATAAATGCCATAAGATCAGGATGTACATCATTATTTGGTTAGTATTCTCCATAGAGGCCTAGTGAAGGTTGATTCTAGACTTGGATGAAGTTGGAGGAGAACAAACAGAGAACCGGGGTGATTAGATTGAAGACCAAAGCCAATATGGAGCGAGGCCAAGAATTAGGTTTGTGATCTTTCTGAGAAGGAAAAAGATTCGAATTTATTTTTGAACGAGAGAAAGAAGAATTTTTTTTTATGGAAGAAGAGGGAGAGTGTTCTTTTGACAATTTTGGTAAAAAGGAGGATTTTTTATTTTTTTTTTTGGCATTTTGATGAAAAAGACGAAAAAAAATGTTTTTGGTATTGTCGGTAAAAAGGAGGAAAATTGTTTTTGGTATTTTTCTAAAAGGGGGGGGGAATATTTTTAGCTAAATATTTTTGAAATACAAATGTCGGACATGACCCGAGCCTTGGAAATTTGGGTTTGAAATAAGTAATACCATGTTGGACTTGTTTTCAGGCTCACCGGACGGTCCTATTTTAAAAAATGATGAAATCGCGTAAAAATTTGGGCGTCATGCCGACTCAACATTTCAATAGAGTTTCTTGTTATAACTAGGAGACAAATTATGAGTGACCTAGGTTTGACGCCTATATGAGGTTTTTGTAGTTGTTGGGTTAGTAGAAAGGTTCCCTGCTTTGGCATGACTTCCATAATATACTTATTTCTTTTAAGGTCAATTGGTATGTATGGACAAGACATTTGATATACCTGAGTGTACATAAAGTGCCTCACTATACATCTCATGGGGACAGTACGTGTGAAAGTGAATTCGATATACTCAATGTACGTGAAGAAGTTCCCTGCTATATACCTCTCATCGTGAGTTTAGACAAGCAGTACGATGTAGGGGGAACAATTAGATATAAGTCGAAGGTACGAGGCTAATACAAGGTGAGAGTCATATTACTTAGGGTAACTGCAACCTGTTGGACCATCACCAATCATAAAGTGACTCCCTAGTCCAAAACAAAATTTTGGTTAATAGGCATGATCTTGATGATGTAGTGTGCAAAATGCATGATTCTTGATTAGTATATTGTGGTTTATTTGCCATGACTATCACTATACTAATACGGAAGAAAATATAAGTATCATGAAACGTTAATCTAGCATGTAGCATGAATATTACATTAAGCATGGATACGTGTGAGTGATGGATGTGTGTATATATATAAGTGACTGTGTGGTAGTGAATCTAAGAATGGATCAATTGTAAGTGCAAGTGAGCTTGGATATATATAAGTGTGATAAGTGGAGGTGTGTGCTAGTGAAATCTAAGCATTGTTATTCTAAGTGGTGTGTGAAACATGTGGATATAAGTGATCCTACGTATAAGTGTAAGTAGTATGAGGTGTACATGGAAGATATTTACAAGCGAGTGAAAGTGAAAACTGAGTGATATGTGATATAAGCATGAGTTAGATATTTACAAGAAATAAATAGAGAATAAATGGAACATATAGATTGATGCAAATGCATACATGCAAAAAATAATAACACCAATGAAAACATAGTCTAGCCCTATTATGATAAGTCGTCCCTAGTGGAGTCGCCATTGTGGACATCCCCGAGATTTTCTCTACATTTTTCCCCTTCCCTTTTCCTTAAGCACACGTCTCTCTTGTGGGATCGTGTGCGTATGGTTGGATGGAGAGAAGAAGAAGGGTCTCGCACCCTTTATTAGGAGGAGTGCTTCAACCACCATTAATGTGGGGCGATGTAAATACATAGAGTCGCTAGCCCATTTTGAACAAATCATGCAAAATAAATATTGTCTCCTTGAGAGAACGACATCAAAGACATATTGATGCTTGCAAAACCAATAGTTCAAAAGTTTGGGAAATAAGTTACGAGATGGAAAGGTGTTAGGCACCCATCCTCCCTTTCATTCTGTCATGGGCATGTGTTATTATTCTCCTTTTAGGAGGTTTATAAAGGGTTTCAGACAAGGCCAGGGAAGATTCAGTAGGGGTAGCAACGAGCCCTTCCTTCCCCACCATAGATTCAAGCATTTCGAGCCCCATCATAATACCCAGCATTTCCCCCTTCTAGAGATAAGGCGTAGGGATTTATACAGATGCATCATGGACGTGTGTTCAATGTCTATAAGAAGGACACTTCATCATGACCCCTGATGATTGAGGTTTTTTTTAGGGATTTGGTAGTTATTTTCGAGTACTTTTAATACATGAGCATCACCCTCTTTTACAAGTTACATCCTTTCTACTACTTTGAATATGTTAGATATAGCATGTAATGTGATTAGGAACTTAGATACCCCAGTGGGTGAGGTTGCTTCCTTATGCCAGGTATGCAGAGGCACGGGAGTTTAGATAGGACACTTGTGTCTCTCAAATTATTTATTATTGTTGTATATCTCTATGTGAGATGTTTGTTTGGGTTTGGATTGGTTGGCCACATATCACGCCTAGATCCACTGCAGTGGGAAGCCTATCACGTTTTCCATTCGTAAATATGAGATATTTCTTATTGTAATGTCTATACTAGATGGATATTCTATCATGAACTTATAATATATTAATGTGAGTATATCCTATGAGGTTATAGTCTTATTAAATTCCATCCTACTCATTTAAGAGTATGCTCGTGTATTTAAGGAGGTCACAGTATTACCATCTACGAGGGATATTTTCATATTAATTTGTCCCTGAGAACCCAACCCGTAGCGGGAGCACTATATTTCATTATTTCGTTAGAAATGAAAGAGTTTAGGTAGCATATCCATCAACTGCTTAGCAAGTATTTATCCAGAGGAGTACCTTTTCATGGGGAACAAGTATTCGGTGCCTCAGATAAATTACTTGTTTGACCAATTAATGGTGGCATCATTATATTCCAAGATTGACTTGATCTCTAGGTAACATAAGTTATGAATTGGGTAGGAGGATGTACTGAATAAGGACTTTCTCGTAGACTACGGATTGTATGAGTTTTGATTCATGTCGTTAGGGCTAACCAACACACATGAGGTCTGTTTTTTATACACTCAGATAAAACAAGTTGTATTCCAAGCTCTCTAAGTGTGTATTTTAGCTTCGAGAGTTTTAGTTTATAAGGAACATAGTGTCTGAGATTGGGATTTCAGTAAATCATTGTAATGTGTTTGCAGTTATGGAGTGGGGGAAAATCATGATGCCTATAAATACAAGTAGCTTTTTGGATTTATAGGGATATTATATGAGGGTTATTCAAGGATTATAGAATATTTTGGACCACAGACTCACCTCACCCAAAAGGGTTTCCCATTTGTTTCAAGTAGCAATTATCAATGAGCACTGGAAGAGGTCAAGGGGAAGCTCATGATAACACATGTTCTTGCTTTGACACGGGATGACATTGATTAAATGGTATATACATATTCATCGTTATATGGACAAGGAGGAGTGCTTATGTAAGAACATAAGAAGATAGATTACGCCTCTCGTAAGGTTAAGTTGCATGAGGGGAAATAGTCGACTTACGATTTGGAGTTTGCAGAGCAAGTATTGTCCCTTCATATTTATATGCCCTAATTCCTAGGGAGAGGTTCACAATATTTTTTCACCACAAGATCCTTCAGTATTTTTTCACCAGAAGAGGCTTCAACATGAGACAAAGGATATGGTTAGAGTTTATGAAGTGCTATACTTTTTCGATACGGTACCATCTGGGGAAGAACAATATGGTAGCGTACACCTTGAGTCATTAGTCGACGGAATCTTTAGCCCTATAATTAGCCGAATAGGGGATGAATTATTTAAAATTAGGGTTTATAAATGGAATTCCTTAAGTGAGATGGATTCGGAAGATACTTTTATGGCAGTATTAAATGTCACCCTGACTATCATTTCATGTGGAGTTGAAGCACGGGGGATATATTATGTGTATTAGGAGAAAGTGAAATGTCTCACATCTGGTGGAGGGTTCCTTCCTTTTTTATTAGATCAAGTGGGGGTTTACGATTATAAGGATGGATAGTATTGACCAAGTACCCCAAGGTTAGGAAGGAAAATTTTATTGAGGCTTGTGTCTCACGGTATGTAGTTAATACCAGAGGGGACATAATGTACCAGGATATGAAACGATCATATTGGTGGAAAATAATGAAAAGAGATTTTTCAGAGTATGTATCGAGGTGTTCAACCTGTTAGTTAGTAAAGGTGGATCAGTAGAAAGTGAAAAGGGAATTTCATCTATTGGTGGTTCTTTAATTGAAATGGAAGAGTATCTCTATGGATTTTATTATGGGGTTGTTGAGGTCAAAGAGGGGTCAAGATTTGATTTAGGTTATTATTAACAGTCTGATGAAGGTAGCTCATTTCCTAACAAATAGAATGGATTACATCGTAGAGTAGTATGTTAAGTTATTTGTGGCAATGATTACATGAATACATGGAGTACCATTGGATATAGTTTCTGATAGGGGCAACACTTTCATCTCCTAATTCTCAAAAGGTTTTATAATGCGATGGGAGTAAATTTGAGTATGAGCATGACCTTTCACCCTTAGTCAAATGGTCAGACTGAGAGGGTGAATCAGACTTTAAAAAGTATTCTTCGAGCGTATGTGTTTGATTTTAAGGGAAGTTCGGACATGTATTTACGACTTCAAGATTTTTCATATAGTAATAATCATCAATAGACTATTAGGATGGCACCATATGAGACGTTATATGTATTCCCATGTCATTCCCCCAATTATTAGGATAGGTTAGAAGAGTAAATTCCTAAAGGATGAGGAGGCATATAACCATATCGGTCTTGATGGGTTTTAAATACAAAGGATGCGAAATAAAAGGAGAGGTCGCACCATATTATTGATCAAAGAAAGATTCTGTAATCGAACTTCATTCCCTTCTTGAAATTTTATTGGGTATATCATAGTAAGAATGAGTTAACCTGGGAGGGATGCGAACAAGGCACCCAGAGTTATTCTAGTGAGGTAATGTTGGAATTCTGAGGATAAAATACATTATTTAATGGGGGAGAAATGTAATACCCCATATTGTTATATCTATTTAAATAAATATCATTACTCATGACATCATTATATATGCAATTATACATATAGGTATCATATAACTAAATGGAAAACTAAGATTAGTTAAAACATTAATAAATATTTTGAGTGTAACTACATATAATAGGAGACTATAAATTGGTCCAAGATTTATTATTAAGGGTTTTCTTATTGGGATTATCCCCTCGACGTCAGGTCGCAATGACATGAAGTAGTCAACCATAATGTTGTGTTACACCCAAACCAATTATGTATGATTTTAAATATGTTTAATATAAATTATGTAGGGAACATTTATTAATATATATTTATAATGTTAATGATGAATGAATTTTTGTAACATTTAAAATAACGATTTTTAACTTAAAACAAGGTGCTTTGGCCCTACTAGGTTAGTATAATGAGTTGGAAGATCTTTAGAATTGGTAAGGGTTATTTTGGGCAAGTTACTTAAGGTAATATTATAGGCCCAAGCCTAATTTCGTTTCTAATAAATCTTAAAGTGTGATTCGAGGATTTGTTTGACACATAAATATAACTTGGGGATCTTACAAATTAGAGGTAGGAAGACCCCAAGAAGATGAGGGAATTCTAGAAGATTTTTGCCCTTGTTCTTCATCAAACTTCGTGCCAAGTTGAATTAGAATATTTGTATAATTAACCTTGATTTATATTATGCTTATATATATAAATCTAAACCCTAATTATGATTAAGATATAATTTATATTGATTAATTATATTAAATTCATAATGAAACTACTTAAGTAGAAATTAGTGGATATTTACTTTGGTTTGCTTGATTTCTATTTGGATATGAGTAGAAATTATTACATTGTGTATAGGAATTGAGTTCTAGTATGAATCCTTCATAATAACATTGAATATGTGCATAAATATGTAGATATTATTATCAAATTTATGGAGATCGAATTTCTAGGTTTTTTTATAGATAGTCTGACTTTATGAGTAAATGTTGACCTGATTTTGGGTTTTTGATGTTATAATCATGCTTAAATCGTGTTTTATTCATGGTTACTTTGTGTTCGATGTTATATGAATATTATATGGAGTTTTGGTTTGAGTTTAGCTGAATTGGGGAAGATGAAGTCTATAGTGGAATGTTTTGGCATACCTGAAGAGGGTAGTTGACCAGTAGCTGGCCGATCGATCGGTGGTAACAGTTAATTGATATTTTTTCTTTGGGTTTAATGGTTTGGAACTTTGGATTTGGGGGATAACTTAGGCTTACCTTTAGATTTAATTATCCTTAGTAAGGCATGTTACTTGCATGGTTTATAGGTCTATAATAGGTGATAAATTCATTATTTTACCTAACTTTGTAATGATAAAAAATGAATCATTCCTAAACTTTTTTTAGATTTCCATTTGTTATGAGAATCTCTTTTATCGTGCTACGTGTGTAAAATGCATACCATTTGTGTCCCAGATGATAACTTACCGGGGGACTCTATTATGGGGGACTTACGACGCTGACCACAATGGTACCTCAATGAGTCGACGAGAAATCCTTGGTTATATAATCCCAGGGTCACACGTCTAGGTACTAGCCTTCGAGATGGATTAAAGGGTTTATGTTATCATATAGACATGCGTATGACAGACTATATGAGTGATGTGTAGACGTGGTGATTCATCACTATCTTGTGTTAAGGCCTTAGGTTTGGGATGACCTAAGACTATACTTGGAATATGTATATGATCCCTAAGGGAAATAGGGATAGACCTTTGTTAATTTAACCAAATTAAGCCAGTGCCTACTTTTATGGTACACATCATGATTAACTCTTATAAACTTTGTGAATGTCTTATTTCTTTTGTACACCTGGAATTGACTAGCATAATGATCATTATGAATACTTTAGTTGTAATCATTTGTGAAGGATAAAAATTAATTATGGTACTCACAAAGGAATTTAGGAATTTAGATGCATGTAATATCTAGGATTGTTAAGTGAGATAAAGCTAAAACACATTTTATATGTGAGAGGTAAGTTTATAGTTATGACTTATTCAAATTTTGGTTATACATTTATTCTCTTTGGACTTGTTGTTAATTTTGTGGATTTCACGTTTCAAGACCATAGCCGCCCAGGCCGTAGCCTTGATATATCTCATTGTAGTCATTCCTCCTCGTCGTTGATGATACTCATTAGGATGTAAATTTCTTTTTCCTATGCACCAACTTCTATCATTATTTATGCTATTTTTAGTATAGCATGGAGAAACATACATAGTACTTATACTATTCATTTTTGGGGGACTGCTTATATGTTATACTTGACTATATAGATGTGATAAACTACTCATTTACATGAATGTGTATATCTCCTTTCAAATCTTAATTTAGTAATTGGGCCTCGAATTATATGTTGAAATATAACAACTAAATATGGTAATGTGGGGTTTTTAAGTAAGTGTGGACTTTAATAACTATCCTAGACCATAATTGGAGGTTATTGGGGGATAAAACTATGTTTTATAAAATATATAGTGATTATAAGTTTTGGACTTGTGACATAGGATGTATGTTGGATAAGGATCTATTTCTTGACAAATTTAGTTTTGTTCACTATGTGAATGACTATATTTTGTACCTGTGCAAATGGGTCATGCACACGGTTATGTTTTTTACCCGTGTGAATGATGGTGTGTGCAGAGCTAAGATTTTACACTGTGCACACGGACCCATTAAAGTTCTTTAATTAGGTAAATTTTAATGACTTGTATTATGATTTTAGATGTTCACTTTTACTCCATGAAATATTTTTACATGGTAAATGTTGGGGTCTTTAAACATAGTGATTGAAAATAGTAATACTTTAATCGTCTAGGCGAAAATGAAAAATTGATTTGGGATTTTTGGATAGAATGTGTGTAATTAAATGCAAAATGCAAGGATTAATGGATTAAATAATCCGTTTGGATATTTTTAGGATACACACTATGGGTCTACAATGAATTAATATAATATTGCATGGTTTGACTACGAGATTAGAGTTTGGTATACTCCATGTAGACAAGTAGAAGGATGTACTAGTTAATCTAATAACTGTAGAGTTTCTATTTATTTTGAGGATTCATATCTTCACTACTCGAGTGCGTATCTATTACCTTATTGTGGATGGTCGGCACCACAATTTTTTTGCAGGTGCTCCCATCTACCCGACCAAGTTTCTTACTCGAGAACATTGGCTTATATTCCCTTCATCACCAATCCTTGAAGATTTAAGGGTTGTATGAACTTTTACATTTATTTCATTTATTTTGAGAGGTTTAGTTTATTCATCATATTTGTATACAATTGTAAAAGATAAATTGAATATGAGAGGATTGGTATGTATCAGTTGATATCAAACAATACATGTTTTGCTTGGAGGTGTAGGTAACTCTTATTCACAATATATCAATATTTGATGATTTATCGTGTAGATCTTTACTTTAGTTTATCATAGATCTTTATTTCTCATTCCATGTTAAGGATGATATATGATTGTTTTAACAACCTGTGTAGTTTTAACAATAGACTTGACCAATCTAATTATAAAAAATAAACGGGGTGTCACAATTGGTATCGGAGCATAGTCCTAGGTCTTGAGGGTTATACGTCTATGCTAGTTTTTTGTGCACTGTTTTTTAATACATTTTTGGATTTGTACTCTATTTAGACATTTAGTATAGCTTATATCTTTTTATGATTGTTAACACTAGGGGACAAGGTATCAGAGTCCCAGTGGTAAATTCGACCATGGGTTTTATAGGACAGACATGACAAGGTCGGTTTATTTTGAGAGTCGAGGAATTGGTAGAGATTATTTGGGAGGCAACAACGACGAGGGTTGATATAGGAATGAAAATACTTAGACCCCAAATATGACGACCACAAGAAATTCCCCTAACATCTTCATAAAGCTGAGGGAAAGTTTTCACAAGGGTAATTCTCTCATGTTCGTAGGGGATTTGACCCAATGGTGCCTCATCAATGGAAGCGTGAATTGAAGAGACATATTAGCATAGTGGAATGCACGAAAGTGCGGAAACAAATGTTAGCTACCTTAAACATAACCGATAATAAACTATAATGGTGGGAGAGTGTGACCACTCCTGAGGAGATGGATCATAGGAATTATGGAGAATTTATCGCAAGATTTAATGACAAAATTTTTCTATAGCCTATCGGATTTGAGAGTAAGGGGGAATTACTCGCATTACATCAAGGTTCACATCACGTGGCCAAATGTGAACAAGAGTTCACAAATCTATGTACATTTCTCCCAAAAGAGGTGAACATTGAGGAAAAAAAGAAGAATAATTTCATTTGAGGCTTGACTTGGTAGAGAATGAAATTTATATTGGGGAACCCAATTTCCACAACATATACTTAAGTAGCGAATGATGCTACGATGCTTTGTAAAAAATGGATGGACTATCGAAAGAGTTTGGGAAAGACGGAAGAAATGAATGGTCTCGATATGACTAAGATAAGGATGAGTTATGCTAGGGTTGAATTAGAGGATCATAAGGACCCTCATGATGAACATTATTGCAACATGGCTTAAGTAAAGCATTACCACAGGTAGGGGAACAGAAACCCACACTTTAATCAAGTTTGAGGTCAAGGATCCGAGTGGGGAGAGCGAGTGTCCATTAAGAGACTATGACATTTAAGAGTTGCTTGTGGCTAAAAATGACACTAATTAATAAGATGTCCCTTGAATAACGATAATTATGACCAAACATTCATAGTTGAGGAGGTATTGGAGGATGTAGTAGGGCTTGTGGTTGAAATTGGGTTGTTTCTCTTAGATCATAGACATGACTAGTTTGGCTCGTATAGAAATTCATAAGTTGACCATTATATGTATGGGTGGCTACAAGTATTTATATTTACATGCATGTAAATATTCTATTTTTTGTCGATGTGGGCACTTAGGTTATGACATATTGTAATGGGTAAGATGAATGTATTTTTGATGTATTAGTTGTTATAGAATCACAATGGAAGTTGTGGCGCATTTTCTAGGTTCTTTACCCTAATGAATTAAATATTCCCTAAACTTATATGAAAATTTATTTATAACAAAGTAAAGATCTAATTGGGGCAAGATGAACCAAATTATCCCCGTGTTGTTATTTTTTAACATTGAAACCTAAAACCCTTGAAATTAATTGTCTAAGAAATAAGTTTAAATGCTAAATTGTATAAAATTCGTAATGTTATAATGAGTTGCATATTATTTTGGCCAAGAATTTAAAAATATGTGCCTTATGATTCTGTCTAAAAGTGAAGGGTTATATATGAATGGGATTTTTCCCACAAAATTTTAATACAAATTATTTTTGTTAGGACATTTTCAGTTGTTCATCAATTCATATGAAACCCATTTCATACGCGTATTTTGGAACCCAGATTCAATGCATGAATAAATAGAGAACTCCTTTGGTCATAATATAATAAGACATTATGCCTCAAATTTCTATGTAAAATAAACTATCCATCATATTAGAAAATTGTATGGTGGGGATACTACCCTAATATAAATCAAATAAAGAAATAAAAATACTTGTACTAAACAAATGGGTGTGACGGGTTATTTTATCAAAACCATTAGTGTATTAGTTTGGTATAGTTTTATTGTTAGGGAATTCACACGAATCCCACTTGAATACGAATCAATTAACGTATTAAAAAATCTTATGTGGAACTTTTGAAATTTGTCTTATATGGATATGATTAAAAATTATAAATTTAATGAATTAAAGAATACATTTTTAAGAATAATACAGTGTATGTAGATTAATGGTCGTTCTAAACTTACTTTGTTGTTGGAATTGGTAGTATGGAGTTGATTAGTTGTTATTATTAGGAAGATTGTGATAAAAAAAAAATAGCCTACGTTGTAGGAGTGGAATTAGGTATTGATTATATATAGAAACAAAATGGTGGATACTTAGAATCAGTGAATGATAAATGTTTAGGAATTGTTATAAGTGTAGACATTATACTTGGGTGCATATTTACGCATTTGATTGATGGTGTTGTCTTTGGAATTTATTATCAATAGGATTTAATTTGTTAAATGATATACCAAGACCTGAATATTACGCATTTGGATAAAGGATATTGGGATTATAGATAAATTATTTTAATATCCTTCACTAGATAATAATGAGAGTAGGTATAGGGACGTTGTTAAAACAAATTAGTTAAAGATGTTGACTTATAATATTTTCCCTTAGGAATTACAATGCTTAATATTTTCTAATGTTACATTTTAAGTTATGAGTGGTGGGATAGGTACTTGTCGGGGTCAGAATGGAAGAAATGGAGCACTCAGAATAATTTTATTAACATAAATAGCATAATTGATATTTTTATTTTAAAGCCCCTATCCAATAAGATTGTTATAACAATAGATGTTAAAGAATCAGTAAGGTTGTATTAAATGATACATTCAAGAGGGAATGGAAAGAATTGGGGAAAAAAACACAATTATGAGATGTTATAATATGATATGTTAATCAAAGAGTAAGCTATAGGTTTAATGATGTTAAAGTGTATTGGTATAAGTAGTCTTAAAGTAAAGGATATATAGGACAAATTAGTCTACTTTTTTTTTTGTAACAACTACCAAATCTAGACAGATGTGTATCGATGGGGTCCACGCATGGAGTATAGAGAGGGTAGGATATGGAAATTTAGGAGTTATTAGTCAATTAATTATCCTTAAGTAGTATGTAGTTAATACCTGATTGTTGTAGAGTCTCGACAATCATCTGACTTAAACAGAATTGTATCATGGGAGTTCATTTTTTGGATTCCATTTTATGAGATGTCTCTAAAATGGAATCTAGGGAATATAAAAAATTAGAGTTTTAGGATGTTTAAAATATTCCATAAATTTATTTTGGCACCTCTAATGGTATGAGCTATAGTTTCGGCCTGCAATGTAATAATCGTATGCGTAGGGCCCATACTGGCTTACTACTTTGAAGTCTTAGTCAGGAGCGATATTGTTGTGAATGGAAAAGGTAATTATGTCGACTCATTTTGACTCATTCCTGAATGAGGAGATTGTGACACCCCGACTAATTAAATACTGGGTAGCTACTCCTTTATTAAATTAATACAAAATGCCAAGTTGGTTCAGTTAATAGCATCAATGTTGAAAACATTTTAATAATTACTAACCACCTACTATTTAAAAGTAAGATGTCAAATTTTAAATTAAGTGTGATTAACATGTAGTAAGTGAGATATAAAAATAACATAAGCATACACCATAACGTCTCAACGAAGTAACCAACAAACATTAATGAGTCCAGAGGAAAAACTCCTCACAACAATCCCACAACTGAAATGAACAAAGTAGTGTATCCTGAATTAATTACATGCCAAGAATCTGAATAACTGAAATATGAAATGTCTCTAAAGGAAATGGGCAACATTCCCTACAAATGATAAAACTGAATATGGAGTCAAGACTAGAAAGGAGGAGTCTACTGTCAAGTCCCTGTAACTTCCACAACAGCTACAGCTCGTCACCTGAATAGAATTCCTATGCATGGTGTCCTTATGGCTGGGCAGCTAAAAAGGTTTTTACAAAAAATAAATTTGAAAGCAAACGGGTCAGAGCCCGAAAGTGGAGAGTATTTTAAAAATAGCAAGTGTTTTAATAACATCAAAACAATGAATGCAAAGTACATGTTAGGACGTGCTCTCGCATGAAATACTCACCTCTCGACTAATTGTGCACTCTTAACGTATCGTACCCATTCAAGTGATTCTCATAACTAACTAAGCGGACATGAGTTCTAACCTTTGTACTCGATTCACATTATAAATTCCAACATTATCAATCAAACGGAGAGTTTTACTTTAATTCTCGGATTCTCAATTATTAGAAATACAATTTTCTAGAGGTTATCCCCCTTATTATCTTCTCAATCTGTTACTATAATTATTCTCACAATTCCAACTCGACAATTCTTTCATTTAACCGTATATTATTTTCAACATAAATATACAATACTAGCACCCCGAGACTAAGTTACGATGCACACATACTCTGCTATCCATCCCGGTACATCACGTACATAAGGATCACGCATTCCGAATCTCTCGGGAATCGTTCTCAGATAACAACAATCACAAACAATGGAGGCGAACATAGTCACGTCACATGGGTCACACACATACCTACGCTCCCATGATCAGCAGACTTATTAACATCATAATAAGTCCTTCTCTGACCTATGTCCTCGAGGTACCAATCTATATCCCCCCGTAGGCACACAGAGATTAGATGGTCCTAAACGAACGCAAACCTCCCGTGATAGCAAGTATGGTAGGTATGTCGTACACATAAAACCATACATACTAAGCATGCACACATCTTAGTAATTACCATATTTCATTAGTGGTATACTTCTCATTATCATACCAACTGTTAACGTCACACAAATCATATGTCCCCGGTTTATATGTATTCAAGTCATTAATTATCCTCGCATCGTGATTAGTCACTCGCGCCCTAATCCACCAATATCATTTGGTTCAAATCATTCTTCTATATTTTACTCCTCAATATATCCCTAATATCCCAACTATATCAATTATTCCTCAAGGGAATGTTATCTCTACAATTAAACAAGGTTACGAGACACTAGAAATCAAATCAGGCAAAAAGGCCAATCTGTCAACTCGTTAGAAGTCTCGTTCGAACGAGGTCGTTCGAACGAGAGTTCATTCGAACGAAAGGGGAATCTAACGAACATCCAACTCGTTAGAAGGCAAACTATCACCTTGTTAGAAGCTCGTTCGAACGAGCTCGTTCGAACGACCTGGGCAGGTCTTCTAACGAGATGCCAATTTCGAACCCAGAATTTTCCTATCTCGTTTTTCCTCAAACTTTCTCCTCAAAACTCATCCAAAAATTATCCCAACAGTGTTTTAATGTTCCTAATCATTCCTAAACATACTTAGCTCGTATATCAACATATTTAGGGGTCAAATCTTCCTAAACAACATGAAATTATCATCAATCCCCAATTTTCCCAAAACCATATGAGTATGAACCCTAGAAATTTAAAGTTATCAATTCCCATAAATAAATCCGTTTTTGCATCATAAAATTCATATTTCTTTTAGTATAATCACCCAATAAGAATTCTACATGCAAGCCCTATATCAAAACCTTACTTTCTAACTCAAATTTCATGGGTTTTAATAAATCTCCCAAAACAATGCGATTATATAAATTTCTAGGCGTGGAGGAAACATTCGCTTGAAATTAACGTAATTAAACCACTTGCATCGAATTGTTCTCTGAATTTGATGTTGGATGTTGGATGTTTCTCTCTTTTCCTCTGCAATTTCTCCAAGGTTGACGGTTGAAGATAATGGTTATGGTTTTTCTCTTTTGGGAACCTCTCATAACTTCTCCTATAACTCCCGTAGCCCTCTAATTAGTTAAGTTCTGGTAATGGGTTAGTGGGTTCCTAAATACCCTATTTTTAATTCCCAAAACTCGTTGGTCAAAATTCCCCAAATTCCAAAATTACCAAAATACCCTTTTAAGTTGCCAATATGGCTCAAAAATGCCCCGGGACCCAACTAAACCCCCGGCTAGTGTTTTCTGACTATTTTGACCCTTCCGGAATCGTTGGCTCACTCAAAATGACCATATGGTTGATAAAAATATAATTCACTTTTTAATTAAGATAATTACATTTTTGACGGGACTGTCACATGCGTCCCAACAAAATTTTCCAAATTGCCGTATTTCAATCTCGCGAAAATTTCAATATTTCCAATATTCATATACTGCCATATATACACATTATAATCAAATACCAACTCACATCTCGTTAGTATTATATCCGGATTAATTCTCAATTAATTCACATTTAATTTAATTAATCCCATAAATAAATATCAATAAAAGTACAGGGTATTACATACTTCCCCCCTAATAACAGAATTTTGTCCCGAAATTTCGAAAAAATAAGGCATACCTGGAAAAATTCGGTACCCTCCAGTGTTCCAAACAAAATATAAAGAAAATCCCAATCACTAAAGCCCTTGTTCATAACAAGCTTGTTTAACAGACTTGATACCTTATCAGAATACACTTCAATAAGTGTACCTCACATTGCGCTCTTATTAAACAACATTCGAAGAAAAATGGCCTATACATCCTTAGCCGCATCATTTCAATATTATTGTTAGCCCGTGCCTCTTTACGCATTAATTTCCGCGTTTAGCAACACACCAAACTCCCACCTGGAAGAAATTTATAGCACAGCTGACTACTTCTTGTCCATTCCTTAAATCTGTTCCATGCGTTGTGAATTACACAAGGTAAAAATACATTCGGGTGGTGTTTCACAAAATAATTTTTCGGCACCTTGTCCACAATAAAATAGATACGGGTGATTTCACCCAGCTCTACTATTAGATAATATTTTCTTCCCATTAACACAATGTACCTTGCTTATTAGTTTCTCGATTTGGAAATAAAAATATCGAAATGAATTCAACATTCTTTTATACAGCCCACCAGTCGTCAATCACCTTGCGCCTACACCTCGGGCCATAGGTGATACAGCCTAGTCCAAGTGAAACGTATTTCCACTACTTCTTGTTACCCTACGTTAAAGGTGGATTTCAGGAATGTCCTCTTAGTTCTGAATAGCACTGTATCAAACCATGTACCAGCGTGTTCACTATCTAATAGGGTAAATCACCCCAAGTATATAACAATTTCTTTCCTTCTGGACAACATGTCCCACATAATCGAAGGAACTCATTACTTGTCAATAAGTTGGCTCACTCTCAAGAAAATTCTCCAACTTGACCCTCCCATTCTTGGAATCGTCGTCTTGATACAAAATTATTTGGTTGCTCATCTAACCCCAACTGTTCTACTACTTACTATACCTCTTTCAATGTCGATATTCACATAAAATTTCCCCTGTTAAATGATACTTAATGATCTTATTCTCCCGACGAATACCAAAAGTTTGGACCATTACACTTTTCACCACTTTGTGCATATCTGGACTTTATACCTGATTGACATCCTCATTCTATTTACTCATGAGTCACCCTCAACATTCGATTGATCGAAACTTTACTCCAAATTTCTCATAATAATTTATTCGCCTTCTCAAGAGATATCCCTTTATTAAATGGCTTTCTACTTTCACTTACACCTTTTCTTATGATGTTTAATCTCATAAGTAATAATCTCACCCGTCTATGTTCCCTATTCCTTTGATTTACACTTTAGCAAATCAAGATGTCTACGCCGCTTATAACCCAACCATACGATTTTTAAACATTATATACGCTTCATACAAATCCCAAACTCTTTATTGTCACTGTAAATACAACGGTGCTATACCACTTGGGCGTTCTCAATCGTTTCTGAATTAGAAATCCTAAATCCTCCTTATCCTCAATGTGTCCTTCAACACGTCGTGACAAAACCAACATTATTAGTACTTATATCGTAATTTACTAACAACTGGCTCTAATGGCCGTACATCATAATTTACCCCTTGTAACTTCTCGTTACAACTACGTACTCCCATAACGATAGAGGTATCCAAATCATGAACGAAGGGCCACACATTTCCTTACTACCAACCTTACGCTAAGTTTCATGCGTGGGGGGTCTCGCAAAGCGAAATCCAAACAAGGAACCCTCCCCCCCCCCCCCGATACACTACTACCTAACCTTGTCGGTCATCGAGATTTATTAAGCCCTCAATCCATAACACATACCCCTATGTTCCCGTCTCTTAACAACAAAGTTACATCTCCTTTCTCAATTTAACTTAAACAAGGAACTCTTTTCGAAAGACACTTTTTCTTGACATTGATGGTAATCACATTCCATATACACTATGCAGTTATACTTCGGGCTCTCAAAATCCCGTCCCCAGGTACACAACTATGAGTATAAACTTCCAAATCTCTAACGGGTGATAAAATAATGCACTCTTTTTGTTACGACCTCTCTATCGTTAATTATAAAAAACAACTAACTCTTTGTTGACTAGTAAATCAATTACATACGAGTCATAATAATGAAATCCCTACGCATACTAGGATTAAATATCCGAGACCATTACACTTTGAAATCACAACATATATACATATATACATATATGCACGAAAGTACAATTGCGAGCCCGGCCCTCTAACAGATGGGGCCTCGCCAGAACAAAACATGCTACCCCGATGTATAACTCCTAATAAACTTGCAATACCAGCACACTATCGGTATAATCATATATATAAAACAATAATTAAAATCATATCATACTCGTATAACACAGCACTAAAACGAGTAATTTTGATAAAGCATAAACCGCTATTAATATACCCATTCATCCTCCGCGGATGACAATAAAAGTAACCCCCACACTATCAGGAAAAATGTTCTTATATATAATAAACTTATTGATATACTCACTAATCTCGACTCTCAAGTGAAAACACAATTGTAACAAATGTAGTAACTCATTCATGCCACAAATAACATGCATCCTCATCTGAGGATATAACTCATACTTCTATCCTAATAATCGTCCCGGCTGCTCAAATGGTTCCTAGACTTACCACACATGTTTGTCCCAAACTGGATATTTCAATAACCGTTGCCCTCGCCAAACACAATACCTTGATCCCTACTCTTGTATCGGGAAAAATTTTATAACGCATGGGTTTCACTCCCCACAGAAATACCTCTACACATACTCCACTTATCTTTTGTCTCACAAATCATGTTAAGGTGGTCCATCTCTCGGACGTTGGTAGTCTCAACTAAGACGACTACCTCTGTTGTTCCCTTAGTTTTGACGGACCTAAGGAACACGCTACTAATTTCTACATCTCTTACTAAAATCACCTTTGCCCGGTAGTAATTCTGCTATCCGAATCATTTTAACTGGTTCTCCGTTGGGTCTTCCCATTGTGGTGCTTCACCAACACTGTTTCCCCAGTCTTACTGTATATAAAGCCTTCGATTCTTGTATCTCCCCATCCGGGGATGTTTCCCTCCAAATTGACACTATGCGACAATACCATTTGCTTTAACCGTCCAAGCAGAATTCTGCCAGAATGATTTGCAATTCTTCTATGTAAATTCTCCCTTTAATATCGCCTTCTTCGTTTCACCTACTTCACCCGGTGTAGGGTTCACCAAATAATTTTATTTCTTTTCAAAAAGTGACCTCTGTCCGGACCTCTCCTGTGAGTTCAGAACGACATTCGGTTTTCATCCTAAACATCTGATCAAGGAACTTATGGTCAAACCATTCGTGTACGCCTTCTCTCGATTTCACATTCCACTTATAAGTGTGCTAATTGTTTCTCCCCATTGAAACTCCGCTCTCACGAGACAAGAAAAACTTTCCTCAAATTTTCACTCTCGATTGGCCATAATCCGACACAAGTCCAAGCCTTCGGGTGTATTATGTTTGTTTGGCTAGCACACGCCATCTCCGCCTTTCAAGTATTTCCACCGCTGGTTTTTCTCGATGTCCCACCCAACTCTTTCTCTATCAATCCAACCTTGTTGGGTGAGTCTCAATTGACCCTACCTTCAACTATTGTTGTGCTTGGAAGTCACAAGTCGCGACTTAACCATCTGGACCGTCCAGGACTTCCGTACCCTGATATGGGTGACCTCGACTATGGTCTTCCCTTAATTAATTTATTAATCTCAACTGATCCTTGCCTCCAGTTGTTCGTCCAACTGTCTTCACCTGACGTACTACATCGTTTGGCACACGAACACACCTGATTGAAAATAAGATTCACTATCATATATATCAAAGCAGGAGAACGAAATCTCACCAAAGATATCAATAATCCTAAGCATAGGGCTCTACATCAAAGATAATTACGCTGGAAGCATAATAAGCCGTTCAGATCCTAAAGGACACTAGAACCTAATGCTCTGATACCACCTGTGACACCCCAACTAATTAAATACCGGGTAGCTACTCCTTTATTAAATTAATACAAAATGCCAAGTTGGTTCAGTTAATAGCATCACTGTCGAAAACATTTTAATAATTACTAACCACCTAGTATTTAAAAGTAAGATGTCAAATTTTAAATTAAGTTTGATTAACATGCAGTAAGTAATATATAAAAATAACATAACCATACACCATAACGTCTCAATGAAGTAACCAACAAACATTAATGAGTCCAGAGGAAAAACTCCTCACAACAATCCCACAACTGAAATGAACAAAATAGTGTATCCTGAATTAATTACATGCCAAGAATCTGAATAACTGAAATATGAAATGTCTCTAAAGGAAATGGGCAACATGACCTACAAATTATAAAACTGAATATGGAGTTAAGACTAGAAAGGAGGAGTCTACTTTCAAGTCCCTGTAACTTCCACAATAGCTACAGCTCGTCACCTGAATAGAATTCCTATGCATGGTGTCCTTGTGGCTGGGCACCTAAAAAGGTTTTTACCAAAAATAGATTTGAAAGCAAACGGGTCAGAGCCCGAAAGTGGAGAGTATTTTAAAAACAGCAAGTGTTTTAATAACATCAAAATAATGAATGCAAAGTACGTGTTAGGACGTGCTCTCATATGAAATACTCACCTCTCGACTAATTGTGCACTCCTAACGTATCGTACCCATTCAAGTGATTCTCATAACTAACTAAGCCGACATGAGTTCTAATCTTTCTACACGATTCACATTATAAATTACAACGTTATCAATCAAACAGAGAGTTTTACTTTAATTCTCAGATTCTCAATTATTAGCAATACAATTTTCTAGAGGTTATCCCCCTTATTATCTTCTCAATGCGTTACTATAATTATTCTCACAATTCCAACACGACAATTCTTTCATTTAACCGTATATTATTCTCAACATAAATATACAATACTAGCACCCCGAGACTAAGCTGCGGTGCACACATACTCTGCTATCCATCACGGTACATCATGTACATAAGGATCACGCATTCCGAATCTCTCGGGAATCGTTCTCAGATAACAACAATCACAAACAATGGAGGCGAACACAGTCACATCACATGGGTCACGGAAATACCTACGCTCCCATGATCAGCAGACTTATTAACATCACAATAAGTCCTTCTCTGACCTATGTCCTCGAGGTACCAATCTATATCCCCCACGTAGGCACACAAAGATAAGATGGCCCTAAACGAACGCAAACCTCCCGTGATAGCAAGTATGGTAGGTATGTCATACACATAAAATCACACATACTAAGCATGCACACATCTTAGTAATTACCATATTTTATTAGTGGTATACTTCTCATTCTCATACCAACTATTAATGTCACACAAATCATATGTCCCCGGTTTATATGTATTCAAGTCATTAATTATCCTCGCATCGTGATTAGTCACTCACGCCCTAATCCACCAATATCATTTGGTTCAAATCATTCTTCTATATTTTACTCCTCAATATATCCCGAATATCCCAACTATATCAATTAGTCCTCAAGGGAATGTTATCTCTACAATTAAACAAGGTTACGGGACACTAGAAATCAAATCAGGCCAAAAAGGCCAATCTGTCAACTCGTTAGAAGTCTCGTTCGAACGAGGCCGTTCGAACGAGAGTTCGTTCGAACGAAAGGGGCATCTAACGAACATCCAACTCGTTAGAAGGCAAACTGTCACCTCGTTCGAACGAGCTCGTTCGAACGACTTGGGCAGGTTTTCTAACGAGATGCCAATTTCGAACCCAGAATTTTCCTATCCCGTTTTTCTTCAAACTTTATCCTCAAAACTCATCCAAAAATTATCCCAACAGTGTTTTAATGTTCCTAATCATTCCTAAACATACTTAGATCGTATCTCAACATATTTAGGGGTCAAATCTTCCTAAACAACATGAAATTATCATCAATCCCCAATTTTCCCAAAACCATATGAGTATGAACCCTAGAAATTTAAAGTCATCAATTTCCAAAAAAATACATTTTTGCATCATAAAAGTCATATTTCTTTTAGTATAATCACCCATTAACAATTCGACATGCAAGCCCTATATCAAAACCTGACTTTCTAACTCAAATTTCATGGGTTTTTATAAATCTCCCAAAACAATGCGATTATATAAATTTCTAAGCATGGAGGAAACAGTCGCTTGAAATTAACGTAATTAAACCACTTGCCTCGGATTGTTCTCTGAATTTGATGTTGGATGTTGGATGTTGCTCTCTTTTCCTCTGCAATTTCTCCCAAGGTTGAAGGTTGAAGATGATGGTTATGGTTTTTCTCTTTTGGGAACCTCTCCTAACTTCTCCTATAACTCCCGTAGCCCTCTAATTAGTTAAGTGCTGGTAATGGGTTAGTGGGTTCCTAAATACCCTATTTTTAATTCCCAAAATTCGTTGGTCAAAATTCCCCAAATTCCAAAATTACCAAAATACCCTTTTAAGTTACGGATATGGCTCAAAAATGCCCCGGGACCCAACTAAACCCCCGGCTAGTGTTTTATGACTATTTTGATCCTTCCGGACTCGTTGGCGCACTCAAAAAGACCATTCGGTTGATAAAAATAAAATTCCCTTTTTAATTAAAATAATTACATTTCTGACGGGACTGTCACACGCGTCCCAACAAAATTTCCCAAATTGCCGTATTTCAATCTCGCGACAATTTCAATATTTCCAATATTCATATACTGCCATATATACACATTATAATCAAATACCAACTCACATCTCGTTAGTATTATATCCGGATTAATTCTCAATTAATTCACATTTAATTAAATTAATCCCATAAATAAATATCAATAAAAGTACGGGGTATTACAGAGATGCCTTTTAACTCATTCTTATATGAGGAGTTGATTTTGACTTATTCTAATATAAGGAGATATCATTTACTCATTATTATATGAAGAGATGATTATTGACTCATTATTATATAAGGAGATATTTTGACACATTCTTATATGATGAGATGATTTTGACACAGTATAATATGAGGATAAATTTTTTACTCATTCTTATATGAGGAGATCATTTTGAAGCATCATGTGTACCAGGATACGATTATAACTCATTCTTATACGAGGAGGAGATAGTTTTCCACATTATATATGAGGAGAGAGTTTATGACTCATATTGTGTGAGGTAATATGATTTGTGATTCAAGTAAGTAAAAGATTTATTATGAATGTTGATGACGAAATTCTTTTTATAAGGGGAAAGATTGTAATATCCCTTAAATTTATAATAAATATATTAATTAAATTTGATTTTAGGATTTTATTAGTTTTTTGGAATTTTTGTGTTTTAAATAATTTCATGTAATTAGTTTTAAGGAAAATTGAATTTAAAATAATTTCAAGTGGAACTTTTAATTAATTCGAGTTAATTGTAATTTATGTTATTATTTAAGAAAATAATGAAATTTGAAGTATATAATTTTGATTCAATTTAAATAAGATGTTTTAAATTATTATTTGAAAACTAACCAAAGTAATTAATTGCATGGATGGACAAGGTTAATAAGGTATTTGAAGCATATTGAAGAGAAATCTACGTTATTTGGAGAGAAAGCGACATGGAGAGAAAGCTAGGTTACTTAAGGCCAAAGCTAGGTTTAAGGAATTAGTATAAGAACTTAAATACAACCTTACTACCACCACAAAAACAACATTACAACTTCCAAACCTTAACCCAAATTCCAAAAAAAAAAATGCATGCTTTCAATCCACAAATTATTCCCTTTTATTATAACAAAAACCATACAATTTTACAGTTGGTTTAGGTAAAACAACTATCCAAGTTAAAAAAATAAAAAGATTTTGGGAACATTTTTAAAAGGAAAATCAACTTTTTTATCAAAAGGGTTCATTTCTACATCATTAAGATCTTCTCTACATCAATTGAAGATAATTTGAAGAGAAATCACCAAGATTTTTAGAAAGAATTATTTTTATATTTATTTTGGGGATTTGTATTCATCATTCAAGGCAAGATAATTATACTCTCTCCACTCATGAGGTAAACAATGAATTGTATTTAAATAATATTTTTGTAAATTATAAAAATTACGTACAAATAAATAAAATTATTTGATTTATTGTAAAAAGTTATTTTTTTTTAAATAAATGAATGAACCGAATTATTTAAATTTTATGTTTAGTTTAAATTAGTTTAATATAATTGAGTTAGAGAATTGTATAGTCCTTTTTTATATTCGTACTTAAATGGAATCATGTAATAGACTACTGTTTTACCTAAATTTTTATATCTCCCTTCAAATCTTAATGTTGCAATTGGCCATGGAATTATATGTTGAAATGTCACTATTAAATATGGGAAAGTGTGACTTTTAAGTAAGTATGGACTTTCATAGATATCCAAGAACATATTTGGAAGGTATTGGGGCCTACAATTTTGTTTTAAAAATAATATGGTGACTCTGAGTTCTAGGCTTGTGATAGGACATATTTATTTTTGGACTACTTTAATTGAGTGCACCGTGTGAAAGGCTGTGTTTTATACTTGTGCGAACTTAGTATGTGTACAGTAATGTTTTGTACCCTTGTGAATTGTGGTGTGCGCAGGGCTAAGATTTTGTACCGTGCACACGGACCAAGTAGAGTTTGGTAATTTAGTTAAATGATAAAGTCTTGTATGATAGTTTTAGAGGTGCACTTTTACTCATTGAACTCGTCTTACACTGTAAATGATGGGGCCTTAAAAGATAGTGATTGGAAATAGAAATACTCTAAAGGCTTTAGACGAAAATGGAATATTGAGTTAGACTTTATGGATAGTATATGCATTATTAAGGGGGGGGGGGGGGGGGGTTAAGAATTAACGGATTAAATAAAACGTTTGGATACTTTTAGGGTACACAATATGAGTCTATTATTAATTAATAAATAATCTTGCATGGTTCGATTTCGAGACATGAGGTTGGTATACTCAATGTGTAAAAGTAGAAGGATGTATAGGCATATGTATAAGTACTTGATTTAAATGGATAATAGTTAATGTAATAAATTTAGAGTGTTGTTTACTATCATGATTGATATTTTTACTTCTCAATTGCGTAGCTATTATCTTGTTACAATGGGCCTGATCCATCACATTGTTGCAGGTGCTCTCGATACCCAACCTAGTTTCTTACTCGAGCACAATATCTGGCATTCCAATAATCATCAAGGTTTGAAGTTGCATGGGTTGAACCTACTTTTAGAGTTACTTCATTTATTTTAAGATATGTGAGGTTAAATTTATTCTTTGTATTTGTATTTAGTTGTACGAAAATTGAATGTGATAGGATTGGTATGTATCCGTTGATGTTAGACATTATAGGTTTTACTTGAGGATTTCTCATGTCAATATTTACTTTGGTTTATCATTGATATTTTTGTCATTACATGCCAAGAGTTATATATGATTGTTTTAACAACCCGGGTAATTTTAATATATAGATTTGATCAACCAAATTATTACAAATATATGGGGTGTCACATGGAAGTCATAATCTCTCTCCTTGGATTGCACCATAACTAAACTCTGTAATAACTCAAACAACTCATTTGATATCTTGAATTCTAGAACTTTGAATTAAGATATGAAGTAGATAGAATTGACTCTAGGCTATGTGGTTTTCAAACTCAATTAACTCTCAAATCTCACAAGTCATGGATAAAGTGTCTATTCAAGTGTTCACTTAATTTTTTTATATCAAGTGAAGATGAAAATTGAAACAAGTTTCTTTGATTAATAACCACGAAAATAGTCACTCCATGTGCGTGAGAAATACTCAGGAAAAGCGTCTCTAAAAATGGAAGGGAAAACCTCATATTTATTTGTTTTTTTTAAATCTGAACAGTGTCATACACACTATTAAAAAGTACATTGTGTGCAGGATTTTGCAAAGAAAGACCAGTTGCTAAGTATATATGAAATTTGTGCCCACGGTATGAAACTAACCATGTGCCATTGCTTTTAGGCAGATAAATTTCTAATCCCAAAAGAGTTTGGTCATGATCATAGTTTGACCTCGGGCGCACGAATATATGTAGAACATATAGCTTGCCTAAATCCATGCAGCCGTGCAAACAGGTATAAAATGCATCAATACGCACGCTTGTAGGCGGAATCCCAAATTGACCTAAACAATCTTGCAAGGAAATAATTTTCACAAAACACTTTCACTCGATCATTAGAAAAAATTATTTTCCTCAAAAGATATAAATGTGTATGTGTGTGTTAGCCGTGGGACAATTCTATCAAAACTACCATAAAAGGATACAATCTTTAAATCTTCAGAATTTGTGTGCAGAAGATTTGATGGGGAGGTCGTGTGATCTTCAATTTTAATATCCATGTATTATAATGAACAAAACTCTCTCTAACTATATTATAATTATGAATGAAGCTTTTTGGATCGATCGTGTGCAATAACCAAATGCTTTTATAAGAAACTAAGCCTAACTAAACTATATATACAAATGTTTACGTTTTCAATCGTAACTTTTGATATTGTAGTGTGGGTCATTAAGGACCATGGATTTAACATATGTTTCATGGAAAAGATGTGGAAGTTATTTCTACCATCACACAATTGTATTTAGTGGGTTCTAATGGAGGACTACAGTTGAAGAGATGGTTAATTTTTCCTTCTAAAGAACAGTTAAGAACGACAATGATGGAGGGGGTGCATAACTCATAGTATATAGTACATACGGATGGGGATAACATGTACTAGGACATGAAAAGGTAGTTTTTAGGAGAAGGTATTAGAAAGGATAGTAGTTTTTAAAGAATGTATTAGAAATGATATTGTTATTTATATGTCTAAAGGGTGAAAGTGCATCACTCCAATTCGTGAGTGCCAATGGGATATCATTTTGCATGAGTGTTGATGACATTCTAATATCATGATGTTACTTTTGTGATAAAAAAATCCTCTGATCAAAGTCGAACATTTATGTCCGTACATATAATTTTTCTAGCAGAGTATAATCCATTATTAGAGAGTGTTAAGTTTTTTAAGATACATGATGCATAAATATCAATTTTTTCATACACAAAACATAATTTTTTTTATAATGAAATTATTGCATTAAACCAATCGCTAAGGGAGCGAACCCGTATACAAGAAGTATACAAAGCCAGAGAGCAAAGTAAACAAAGAAAATAAAAAATGAGCAACAAACGGACCATTGCTACACAAACTCCCACATTACACTACATAGCCAAGTGGATCTCTTCCACAAATTCAAAAAATTCCTGGGTCGTAACAGTGATCCTCTTATTATACCAAAAGATTAAAGTGCTAGGGAAAATATAATGCAGTCTAGCGGGAGGCATCTCTACGCCGTTGAAACACCTCTTATTTCTCTCCTTCCAAATTGTCCAAAAACTAGAGTGAGGTATAATGATCCACACCCACTTTCCTCCCAACCAGTCCCAAGGAGGTTTCCACGTCTCTAACAACACCTTAACGGACTCAGAAATGACCCAAACCGTCCTAGTAATGGCAAGGAAAACGTCCCATAATCCTCTTGTTACCCTGCAGTGAAACAACAAATGATTGGTCTTCTCCTCTTCCTCCTTGCGTAACCAACACCGACTAGCTAGACTACATTTTCTCTTCTGCAACCCCTCAAGCGTCAATATTTCCTGTCTAGCTGCAGTCCAAACAAAGAACTTTACCTTAGGCAGTGCCTTAACATTCCATATCCTCTTCCAGGAGAAGTGAACCATATGATACCCACTGTCAGACAAAGTTCCATAGAAGCTGCGGACCGAAAAGATGCCATTACCTCCCCTCCTCCACCTCAATGAATCCTTTATAAATGTCAGACTTCGATTCGATCTCAACCACTCCAAAAAAAAGTCCGCCTCCTGCAGCTCCTAGTCACAAATCCTTATCCTAAACCGAGGTATCCACATTACCACATCACCGCTAATAGTTACGTGATCATACACCATCCCCTCGGGATTTTGCCCTAAGATGAACATTTCAGGAAAAAGTTCCTGAATTGACCCATTCTCGCCCCAATTGTCTTTCTAGAATATTATCTTATCCCCTTTACCAAAAATGAACTTTGTGTGTCTAGAGTAATCCGACTAGCCTCTCTCAATATGATTCCATATACCCACTCCATTAGATAAAGACCCCACAACTAGCCTCCACCCCATCTGAGAAGAACCCCATTTAACTTCAATAACTCTTCTCCAAAATCTATTTTCATCTCGACGGAATCTCCATAGCCACTTCCCAAGCAGAACTCTATTAAAAACACCCAAATTACTCATACCCTCCCCCGCATCCTTGATGGGCTTGTAGAACTCCTGCCACCTAACCAGGATGTGTTTGAAGCTTTCTTCAGTAACTCTCCAAAAAAGTCTCTCATGAGCTTCTCCATTTTGATACGCACCGCTACAAGCAAAGACAATATGGACATGAAATAGGTGGGTAGACTAGACAAGCAACTATTAATGAGGGTCAGCCTCCCGCCTTTTGAGAGATAACAATCCTGCCAACCTGCTTCTCATTCTCTCCAAAACTGGGTCCTAGATAGCCCTCGACTTGTACTTTGCACGAAGAAGAAGTCCCATATAAGAATTAGGTAAGGACCTGACCCTACCCCTAATAATGCCTGCTAAACCCTCCATTGTCCCCTGCCCCCCGATCGGAATTAATTCGCACTTCCCATCGTTAATTTCGGAGCCCCGAGACTGCCTCAAAGCATATCAGAAGAAGCTTAAGAGAACGAATTTGACTACGATCAACGTCACAAAAAATAATCGCATCATACACAAATAAAAGGTGGGACACTGAATTCATCTCCGAACTTGTTGTCCCAAAGACGAACCCCTAATCCACCCTATCTCGACAATCCGACCCATCATCCGATTAAATGCCTCCATGACCAAGATGAACAAAAAAGAGGACAACGGATCTCCCTGCCTCAAACCTCGAGTACTCGAGAAAAATCCTTTAGGAACCCCATTGATCAAAACTGAGAATCTGGCCATCGAAATACACCTCCTCATCCACCGACACCATAGATCTCTAAATCCCATCCTCTTCAGTAGGTAGAGAAGAAACTTCTAATTAACATGATCGTACGCTTTCTCGATATCCAGTTTGCACACTATGTCAGGATCCCCACTTCTAATCCTAGCCTCCACACATTCATTGGCCACCAAAGTTGCGTTCAAAATCTGCTTACCACCGACGAATGCATTTTGAGTCCCCAAAATCATAGGATCAATACTTCCTAAGTCTACAAGACAAAACTTTAGCGAGAAGCTTGTACACACTCCCAATTAAACTGATCGGTCTGAAGTCTTTTATATCAATCGAACCCCATTTCTAATAAATTAGAGTGATGAAAGTTTCATTCATCTTAGGTAAAAAGCAGCCTCTATCATGAAATTCATCAAAGAATGCCATCACATCGTACCTGATCACTGTCCAATTCTGCTAAAAGAAATCCATCAAAAAACCGTCCGTACTCGGCGCCTTATCACCCTCATATTCTTTAGAACCCGAACAACCTTCCATTCAGGGAAAAAGGCCTCAATGCTATCTGCCTCACCCACGGATATTTTCTCCAGCTCTGTTCCATCAAGATAGGGATGCCACACCTCCTCTTCCATGAGCAACTCCTCATAGAACTGCACAATTGCCCCTCTCACCTCACTAACTTCTTCGAATTCCACTCCTCTCACCAAAATCTTACCAATGTAGTTCCCACACCGAAGGTAATTATCTACTTTATGGAAGAATTTGGTATTCAAGTCTCCTTCCCTCACCCACAAGGCCCTAGATTTTTGCCTCCAACTAATTTCATCCTGAATTAACATGTTCCCTAACTCCCCCCTTTTTAGCTTCTCTAGCACTCCTCTCTTCCTCCGAGAGCCCATCTCTCCATTCTTTTTCATCCAGCCTCCTGACCTCTTCCATAATTCTCATTGTGACCATTTGGACATTACCAAAAACCTCTCTATTCTACTCCCTCAAATCTTCTCTAAGCAACCCCAATTTGACGGTCAATCTGTAATTTGCATTCCCCTCCACCTTATACCCTAACCACAAATCTTTCACTCTATCCTCAAAGCCAGGCTCCTTGATCCACATATTCTCAAATCTAAATGGAATTATCCCTTACCTCCACCCCCCACACTCTAAAAGGATTGGACAATGATCCGAAGTAACCCTAGGTAAACAAGACTGAATCACAACAGGAAAATGTTCCTCCCACCTCTGACAAATAAGAAAACGATCCAGTCGAGACATAGAAGGAGAGTCCCTAAAACTAGACCAAGTATACAAGCCCCCTTCAAGAGGTAAGTCCATATCTCCATCTCATCAATGAACTCCGAGAATTCTCTCATATACCTGTCAGTTCTACCACCATTACTTTTTTCCGCTCCAGATCGAACCTCGTTAAAATATCCTCCCAAGAAAAAAAGGGACATACCAAAGCCTGCTCACTCCCGCTAGTTCCTCCCACAACTCCCACCTACTCCTATCCTCCACCGGGCCGTAGATCCCGGAGAAACTCCAAGTATAGTTGTCCAGCTTATTGTAACACCCCAAGACTTTTGAGACTGAGAAATTTAATTTTGGGAAAATTAAATTTAATTAAATTGGAGAATTTTAAAATTTGGGAATTTAAGTCCAAAAATAGAGAACGTTTCAAAGTATTCCAGATGATATTTTTGAGGGTACCATCGATCCCGGAAGGGTTGAGATAGTCAAAATGACTGTCATTGGGTCTTATTTCGGCTCCGGAATATTTTTAAGTTGTTTTGACTTGAATTGGAGTCAACGAGTCATTTAAAGTGTGTATTAACATTTAAAACTGGGATTTTGTTTTAAAAGGTTGGAGGCTTACGGATGAAGCCATTTTCTCATTTGAGAGAAAGAGAGAAAAGCCCTAGAGAGAGAAGAAGAAGAGGAAGAAGAAGAAAGGAAGAGAGAGAGGAAGAAAAGCTTGGAGATTTCCGGCCCTACCGCGACATCGAGGACGATTCAACCTCTACAAACCTGAGGCAAGTGTTTAATCTTGCTAAATAGCTATTTGTGTATTTCATTTCATAAATTGTGGGGTAAAGAATGGTTTTTGGGTATTAATGTCAAAACCTAGATTTTAGGTTTAAATCTTGAAATCAATGATTAAATATGGAATTAATGACATAGAAATGATTGGGATCAACTTTGGGTTGGTTAATGGGTTTAAAATCATAATTTGATGAAGGAATGGGGGTTGGAATGAGGAATTTAGGGTTTAGAATTCGTGGGTTTTGAAGAAACAGATGAAACCTTCAAAAATTGCAGGTCCGAATCGATTCGCCCCCTCTAGCGAATCGATTCGGTTTGGTAAAATTGGCAGGTCTGCATTGACCGAATCGATTCGGACCCCAAGCCGAATCGATTCGGCCTATTGCAGAAGCCCAGGTCTTTGGACCCGAATCGATTCGCCTTGGAGGCCGAATCGATTCGCTAGTCCGAATCGATTCGGAACAGGGCCGAATCGATTCGGAAACAGGGCATTTTGAGGTATTTTTCTCCATAGTGATTTCAAACCCTTTTTGGTTGGGTTTATTGATTTGGGGCCTTCTCTTATGATGTAAGAGATATGTTCTTGGAGACACATAAGGAGTTTCTCACACATTAGAGTTTTGGGGACTCCTTAGGGTAATTTGGGAGAAATGTATCCATGTATGTATTTGGAGTTATGTATAGAGATTTTGGGGGAAAACCCTTTGGGATTGGGAATCCTAATTGTAGAGTAAAAGTAAGTGTAGATGTGATGTGAGGCTAAGAACTCTTAGAGAGATCTTAGATTAGGGTTTTCACAAAGTGATCGAACCATAGTCGAAATCGAGGGAAATGAGATTATTTGATGATTGAAAGAATGAGCTTGAGGCTGATAGACTATTAGTTATATGTATACCGATAGTCAAAATGATTACTAGATTCTTTAATGTACTCGGAGATATAGATGATTTGTGTAGTGAAAGATTCCTACACAAACTCTTGGGTGATAGCCCTAATGTTGAATATATATAGGTATAGATATATACATATGGTTTTGGGAGACTATTCATCATAGGAAAATGATCGAATATGTTTCAAGTATGGGATTATATTCACGTATCGAGGTAAATTAAAGGAATTGTGGTGACGGCTTGTATATTGAGGACTATGTATACTTATAGCCAGGTATATATATCTTATACATATGAACGAGAATTAGTTTATATATATAGATAAGGATATGTGAATATGTGTTGATATATATATATATCTGTATGTATATAGATATATGGATATCTTTATGTTGTGGACATACATGGTATGGATATTTAAACCGTATATGATGGTTTATTTACTTGATCATATGATTGGATCATATGGATTATATATTATGCATGTAAATGATATATATACTTAATTGGTTAAGCATACCCCGCTCATGCTATCATTGGGAAGTTGCGCGCGTAGAGGGTGAGCATCCTGGCTAGAAAAGCAGGGTGTGGATATTCCCCAGGTCATAGTCGTCCCGTGTGTTATCATATGATATATATATTTATTTTGGGATGAGACGTGATGGGTATGTTTCGTCTCATTGCCGGTTTGGAGCTATGACCGCTTCCCGGGACGTCGTGTGCGTGAGTTTACCACGAGATGGGTGTCGTTTAGTCCCACCATGGTGGCCCGAGTTTTGCTACGTGAGCCGGGCACTGGGAAGATGATAGCATTGATGCAGTTTATCGGCGATACATATAGCCGGGTATATTATGTGCATGGCCTTGTACATCATATGTAGTATGTACACTTGGCTATTGGATTGATGATGATATATATATACGGTTAGAAATGAATACCTATATATATATAATTATATATATATCCTATAGATGAAAGGATATGGACTTTTAAGAAGTACATCTTAGATGATTATGGTGTACTAGATTGATGGGGGTTGATGTATCGCACATAAGGTATTATTTCGGTTACATCATCCCAAGGATATTATTGGAGGTTCTCTTATTTTATCTTATTTGTTTACTTTCTTTTCTTTTCTTTCTTTCTTTCTTTAGGAGTTATAGTTAGTAGCAATGGTAGTATTAACTTGTATGTTGAGGATTATGGATCTCTAGGATCGACATTGCCCAGGAGTAGTGTAACGAGGTGGTTCCTTGTTTGGATTTCGCTTTGCGAGACACCTCACGCACGAAACGCAGTGCCATGTCGAGATTTGAGAGAAGTAATTCCATAGGTGGCATCACGGATCTCTGGTCTTGACCTTGTCAGGAGTAGTGTAACGGGGCGGTTCCTTGTTTGGATTTCGCTTTGCGAGACTCCCCACGCACGAAACGTAGTACTATTTTGGGATTAGAGAGAAGTCTTGCCAATATTCCATGTGCATATTATTAAGTATATTAATTCTTACGTTTTTAGCCTATATGGGTATATATATATATATATGTATATGTATAGGGGTAATGCTTTAGGAATCATGATAATTATAATTCATGAGATTATTAATCGGAATTCATTAAGCCTTTTATGGCATAATTGTTGTAATCATAATCTAATAGGATTAGAAATGGGTGGATCCTTAGATTATGAAGGGAAGGTAGCTCTCGTGGATATAGGCTAGGCCTGATAAGTTAGGTTGTCCTAAAATAAATGGGGGTAATTTAACTAAAATTTGAGGACGCGAATAGGTGCGCGCCTTTAGATGAGAGGTGAGTTGGGGTTCCACGAGAGTGCGGTCTCACTTATTTATGAAATTAAGTACACCGGTATTTATTATGCACGGTTAACACACTTGCTAAATATTTTACACATTCGGGCCTCTGACCCGTTTTCTTTTCTCTCCTCCTTGTATATATATATGTTACCACAGGTATCCTACCGCATGGATGCCGGATGACCTTCTATCCTGAGTCTTGGGAGCCGTGACAGGTGCGGACTGTTGCGGGATGTTTCATATAGCCGCTTCCTACTTCTTTAAAAATTCTAGGTAGGATTCATGTTGTATATCGGGTTTGTACCCAAGGGATATTTATATATATGTTTATATTCATTCCATTTCAGTTATTGTATTTGCTGTGATCCGACAGCTTATTCGGATCTACTTTTTGTAGTACATTCGGTTGTATTTAATTGGTTCATTTTATTTCTAGCATTTTATTTATTATAGTTCCTTCCTGCATCTCTCCTATTCATTAGTAGTTTTATAATGTTGGGTTGTGGTATGTTGCAAGTTTTAATTTTTATAACATCTCGCTTATATGATTTCGGGTAGTTAGTCCTACATTATATAGTACCGTTAGTTGATGTTGAGACTGGTCCATCTGGAATTCCTGATTTAATATAGTATAGGGCTGGCCACCCGTTATTATTTTAAGCGGGGTGTTACAGATGGTATCAGAGCATCAGGTTCTAGAGTCCTTAGGATCTGTGCGCGTTCTGCATTCTTCCGTTAACGTTCTTGACATAAAGCCCTACAAATAGGACTGTTGTGTTCACTGCGTTGTTTCTTCTGTGAAGTGCATTCACTTGATCGGCGTTCTGGTAACAGTTGCTCTTCTTTCGTTTCAGACGTCGCCTAGATTTTGTCGTCTAGGAAAGGATAGGATTAGAAGTACAATACCCATAGTATATTTTGGGTACGCTTCAATCGGGGGTATTTGTCTTCCCCGGTTTTGGAGGAGTTATTGAGGAGATTTCTAGCAGTGGTTCGAGGTGATTTATCAGCAGTTGAGTAAGGAATGACATTTACTCGAATTGCGAATCTTGGTCCTAGTAAGGTAAACCTGAGGAGAGGCATGTAGTGTAGTTCTTGGGAGGTTTAGATTGAGAATCTGTTAACCTTAGTTAGGAAACCTAATGTTGGTGACTTTTACCGAGGTGAGGTTGGTGTAGTTGTCCCAATATTAGGAGTATCACCTTCTAAGATAAGGAAGAATGCCTTTGTAGACTAAGTTTCGTTGTGTAGAACTGAAGGAGTTTCCGACAGTTGCAATCGTGCCTTGCCCTTCAATATGGTTAGGAAGGATTTTGAGGAAGATGTTTCTCTTGTGAAGAAATAGGCTTAGGGATAATGATTTTCCTGGAAGGAGTTGAGGACCCTGAGTTGAGATTCTAGGGTGAGGGGAAACCATTAGGTTATGGAATTGTAAGGTAGAATACCTTTCTTTGAGTTTAAGTTACGCTTTGTGCGATAGTGGGAACGTCGCGTGTGAGGTGTGATGAGTAGCTAGCCGCTATACCGCTAGGGGGCATGGAATTTTCCTAGAGAAGGAAGTGAGCAAGTGTGGCCTTGGTATGGCATCTTGGGAGATGATACATCTTTTCGTAACGAAATAGTAGGGAAGTTTTAAAATCCCAATGAGGGAAGGATTTATTTTTATATAAAGGTGTTAATATCATGTATAGGAATTTCATAACTGAGAGGTTCAGAGTTTGGTAGATTTGTGAGGAGCGGATAGTTTAGCTCATAGTTGTGCTAGTTTTGAGAACTAGATATTGGCTAGAGTATTGTATTGATTGAGGCCTTGTGTTTTAAACATAAGGTGTTTGTTTAGCGTGTCGAAAGACGCGGAATATATTTATATTGTATTATTGTATAGGCCCTCGGGCAATATTTAAAAATATGAAAAATCTTTTATAAAACCTTAACCCTGGTTCAACTAATCTCAATCCCCGACCTAGCTACACAGTAGTGTATTGGGAGGGTTCCTTGTTTGGATTTCGCTTGCGAGACCTCCCCCGCACAAAAGTGGCTAGCGTCAGGAATTGAGGAGAGTTCAACCAGTGGAAATTTTCAAACTTTTATATATTTAGTATATTGTTATAGATTATGTTACCGAGGGTTATCTTACAATTTGAGGCTAATGGAGTCTGATTAAGATTTTACGAGTAGAAACTCGGGTACAGGGTGTATGGGCGCCCTGGGTAGCTAGTTGATTTTAGGGATCCGTAAGGATATATATAGTTCGACGTGAGAACTAGAAAGGATCGGCATAGTGATCTTGAGGATTGATGTAAGGACTAGATGATATTGAGGTCCTAGGCATGTCTCAAATTTCGCGGACGAAATTTTTGTAAGAGGGGAAGATTGTAACACCCCAAGACTTTTGAGACTAAGAAATTTAATTTTGGGAAAATTAAATTTAATTAAATTGGAGAATTTTAAAATTTGGGAATTTAAGTCCAAAAATAGAGAACGTTTCAAAGTATTCCAGATGATATTTTTGAGAGTACCATCGATCCCGGAAGGGTTGAGATAGTCAAAATGACTGTCATTGGGTCTTATTTCGGCTCCGAAATATTTTTAAGTTGTTTTGACTTGAATTGGAGTCAACGAGTCATTTAAAGTGTGTATTAACATTTAAAACTGGGATTTTGTTTTAAAAGGTTGGAGGCTTACGGATGAAGCCATTTTCTCATTTGAGAGAAAGAGAGAAAAGCCCTAGAGAGAGAAGAAGAAGAGGAAGAAGAAGAAAGGAAGAGAGAGAGGAAGAAAAGCTTGGAGATTTCCGGCCCTACCGCGACATCGAGGACGATTCAACCTCTACAAACCTGAGGCAAGTGTTTAATCTTGCTAAATAGCTATTTGTGTATTTCATTTCATAAATTGTGGGGTAAAGAATGGTTTTTGGGTATTAATGTCAAAACCTAGATTTTAGGTTTAAATCTTGAAATCAATGATTAAATATGGAATTAATGACATAGAAATGATTGGGATCAACTTTGGGTTGGTTAATGGGTTTAAAATCATAATTTGATGAAGGAATGGGGGTTGGAATGAGGAATTTAGGGTTTAGAATTCGTGGGTTTTGAAGAAACAGATGAAACCTTCAAAAATTGCAGGTCCGAATCGATTCGCCCCCTCTAGCGAATCGATTCGGTTTGGTAAAATTGGCAGGTCTGCATTGACCGAATCGATTCGGACCCCAAGCCGAATCGATTCGGCCTATTGCAGAAGCCCAGGTCTTTGGACCCGAATCGATTCGCCTTGGAGGCCGAATCGATTCGCTAGTCCGAATCGATTCGGAACAGGGCCGAATCGATTCGGAAACAGGGCATTTTGAGGTATTTTTCTCCATAGTGATTTCAAACCCTTTTTGGTTGGGTTTATTGATTTGGGGCCTTCTCTTATGATGTAAGAGATATGTTCTTGGAGACACATAAGGAGTTTCTCACACATTAGAGTTTTGGGGACTCCTTAGGGTAATTTGGGAGAAATGTATCCATGTATGTATTTGGAGTTATGTATAGAGATTTTGGGGGAAAACCCTTTGGGATTGGGAATCCTAATTGTAGAGTAAAAGTAAGTGTAGATGTGATGTGAGGCTAAGAACTCTTAGAGAGATCTTAGATTAGGGTTTTCACAAAGTGATCGAACCATAGTCGAAATCGAGGGAAATGAGATTATTTGATGATTGAAAGAATGAGCTTGAGGCTGATAGACTATTAGTTATATGTATACCGATAGTCAAAATGATTACTAGATTCTTTAATGTACTCGGAGATATAGATGATTTGTGTAGTGAAAGATTCCTACACAAACTCTTGGGTGATAGCCCTAATGTTGAATATATATAGGTATAGATATATACATATGGTTTTGGGAGACTATTCATCATAGGAAAATGATCGAATATGTTTCAAGTATGGGATTATATTCACGTATCGAGGTAAATTAAAGGAATTGTGGTGACGGCTTGTATATTGAGGACTATGTATACTTATAGCCAGGTATATATATCTTATACATATGAACGAGAATTAGTTTATATATATAGATAAGGATATGTGAATATGTGTTGATATATATATATATCTGTATGTATATAGATATATGGATATCTTTATGTTGTGGACATACATGGTATGGATATTTAAACCGTATATGATGGTTTATTTACTTGATCATATGATTGGATCATATGGATTATATATTATGCATGTAAATGATATATATACTTAATTGGTTAAGCATACCCCGCTCATGCTATCATTGGGAAGTTGCGCGCGTAGAGGGTGAGCATCCTGGCTAGAAAAGCAGGGTGTGGATATTCCCCAGGTCATAGTCGTCCCGTGTGTTATCATATGATATATATATATATTTTGGGATGAGACGTGATGGGTATGTTTCATCTCATTGCCGGTTTGGAGCTATGACCGCTTCCCGGGACGTCGTGTGCGTGAGTTTACCACGAGATGGGTGTCGTTTAGTCCCACCATGGTGGCCCGAGTTTTGCTACGTGAGCCGGGCACTGGGAAGATGATAGCATTGATGCAGTTTATCGGCGATATATATAGCCGGGTATATTATGTGCATGGCCTTGTACATCATATGTAGTATGTACACTTGGCTATTGGATTGATGATGATATATATATACGGTTAGAAATGAATACCTATATATATATAATTATATATATATCCTATAGATGAAAGGATATGGACTTTTAAGAAGTACATCTTAGATGATTATGGTGTACTAGATTGATGGGGGTTGATGTATCGCACATAAGGTATTATTTCGGTTACATCATCCCAAGGATATTATTGGAGGTTCTCTTATTTTATCTTATTTGTTTACTTTCTTTTCTTTTCTTTCTTTCTTTCTTTAGGAGTTATAGTTAGTAGCAATGGTAGTATTAACTTGTATGTTGAGGATTATGGATCTCTAGGATCGACATTGCCCAGGAGTAGTGTAACGAGGTGGTTCCTTGTTTGGATTTCGCTTTGCGAGACACCTCACGCACGAAACGCAGTGCCATGTCGAGATTTGAGAGAAGTAATTCCATAGGTGGCATCACGGATCTCTGGTCTTGACCTTGTCAGGAGTAGTGTAACGGGGCGGTTCCTTGTTTGGATTTCGCTTTGCGAGACTCCCCACGCACGAAACGTAGTACTATTTTGGGATTAGAGAGAAGTCTTGCCAATATTCCATGTGCATATTATTAAGTATATTAATTCTTACGTTTTTAGCCTATATGGGTATATATATATATGTATATGTATAGGGGTAATGCTTTAGGAATCATGATAATTATAATTCATGAGATTATTAATCGGAATTCATTAAGCCTTTTATGGCATAATTGTTGTAATCATAATCTAATAGGATTAGAAATGGGTGGATCCTTAGATTATGAAGGGAAGGTAGCTCTCGTGGATATAGGCTAGGCCTGATAAGTTAGGTTGTCCTAAAATAAATGGGGGTAATTTAACTAAAATTTGAGGACGCGAATAGGTGCGCGCCTTTAGATGAGAGGTGAGTTGGGGTTCCACGAGAGTGCGGTCTCACTTATTTATGAAATTAAGTACACCGGTATTTATTATGCACGGTTAACACACTTGCTAAATATTTTACACATTCGGGCCTCTGACCCGTTTTCTTTTCTCTCCTCCTTGTATATATATATGTTACCACAGGTATCCTACCGCATGGATGCCGGATGACCTTCTATCCTGAGTCTTGGGAGCCGTGACAGGTGCGGACTGTTGCGGGATGTTTCATATAGCCGCTTCCTACTTCTTTAAAAATTCTAGGTAGGATTCATGTTGTATATCGGGTTTGTACCCAAGGGATATTTATATATATGTTTATATTCATTCCATTTCATTTATTGTATTTGCTGTGATCCGACAGCTTATTCGGATCTACTTTTTGTAGTACATTCGGTTGTATTTAATTAGTTCATTTTATTTCTAGCATTTTATTTATTATAGTTCCTTCCTGCATCTCTCCTATTCATTAGTAGTTTTATAATGTTGGGTTGTGGTATGTTGCAAGTTTAAATTTTTATAACATCTCGCTTATATGATTTCGGGTAGTTAGTCCTACATTATATAGTACCGTTAGTTGATGTTGAGACTGGTCCATCTGGAATTCCTGATTTAATATAGTATAGGGCTGGCCACCCGTTATTATTTTAAGCGGGGTGTTACACTTATTATTAAATAAGGAAAGATATTGGCCACCTACCCTCTAACCTTTCAAAAAGTTTGACCACTGTTGTATTCCACATAATGACCACCCCACCTGACACCCCCACCGCATTCATACTTACCCATTTAATACCATGCCTCCCCATATGGATCTAATAATTCCCTCGTCCATGTTGGACATCTTTGTCTCCTGAAGAAACAAAATGTCGGGTTTCCACTTAGCAACAGCACCACCCACTATATCCCTTTTATTGAAACCGTTCAACCCTCTCATCTTCCACGAGATAATTCATAACTTCATTTTACTAAAATTATAATGACAATTTAACCTCCCCTCCTTTACCCTCCTCCATCCCCTCCCCTCCCTTCCCCATTCTAATAATTTTCTCGAAGAGTCCCCAAATCATTGCTAAATGACCCTACCCAAATCATTGCTAAATGACCCTAGAAAATCCTCCCTCCATCCCACCGGATCTTCGTCCCACCCCTCCTCCTCATAATCAATATATTTTTCTTCTTCTGATTTAGGTATCATTAGGTCCACCCACAGTCTACAGTCGTTTAATTATTGCAAAGTCTCACCGTCACACTCCTTCCCCCGCTCCATAGTATAAGATTATGTTTTTCTATGGCACCTCCCCGTGGTCATCTCGCTGGCAACCACGATCTCTTTACATCCATTTTCATCTATCATCTTCAAATCCCCTCCTCCTTTGACTATTTTATTTTTTTTATTTGAGTGTGACTTCTGCTTGTTTCCCCCCACTCTTCTTTCCCAATGCCTTGCCTTTATTACCATTTTTACCCTCATTCTTGATAGATTTAATATTTTTGAGACCAAGAAGTAAAGTGACGAGATAAATATATTTGTTCTCTTTCAATCTTAAAAATATCTCGTCTGTCCCCACCTTTTTTTGTGATTCTTCTCTCCTTCTCGCCAACGCATAACTTATCTGACACTTATTTAAAACTTTTCACCATTGGGTCCCCTGACTCAATGTGTTTATTACCCCTATCTATTCTTGAATTGGGATTATCCACCTTTATCTTACACACAACAGGAACCCCCGCACTAATAACTATTAAAATATTTTCTCCACTCTCTTGCTCCCAACATTTTTTAAGTTGAGATTCCTTTAGAACTTCCCACTTGTCCCCCATTCCAGCACGCCAACCTGCTCTGTCAAACACCTTAGGCTCCTCAAAATCCCCCCTTTTTCCCTTAGAAAAACTCTCTTTTCCTAGACATGCGTTGTCTTTGTGAAACTTTGCACTTCCATATTCTTTTGTCCCTACCACACTACTAACAACGAACCCACTGTTACCCGGTTCTATTCCCTTTGTAGTAGATTTACCTTTGTTAAATTGTTTGTACCCTGCACAGTGAGTAGTTTCTATTGGAACCACCTCCATACCCGACATGCAAGCGCACGCAACAACTGTGTTGTGGATGGTTCCATCTTCCCGTGCTGGTTTTTTGTCGTCTGTCAAAAGCGTCATTTTCTCCCTACCCTATGAATGTCTACTAACTTCCATTTGACTCTAAGAGCTCCACCTTCCATTTTTCTCTCTCCGATTCACTATTCTGGTTGAGTCCCTCGTTGTTTATGTCTAGATACTCCTCCATGCTGCCTCCGTCAAGTTCAGCCAGTATGGCCACCAAGCCCAAATTCACCACCGGCACCATATCCGTACACAGAACTGGGCGAACCTCTACTGCTCGACTATCCCAGAGGCATGTATTTTTAGGCTCATTCGTGTCTATATTCCCCTATGGTCTTCTCCATTCATTCTCCGCCGCCTTATGGGATTGTACGCCAAGCTCCTCCTTCAAACACAACTGTAACTCATCCCATATTTTTACTTCATACACCCATCCTCCCACCCCTACTTTAATACTCGGGGGGATGGGTTCCTACCCTTGCACCAATATCCTCACCCACTCGAGCTCCTTTCTTACCAAAGTGGCATGGTTAGTTTTGATAAATTCCCCACAACGCTCACCAATCGCTTTAAATACATCACCCACCCATAGATGAAGTGGAATCCCCATCATACACATTTAGCGATTGCCTAGTATCCGAGAATCAACATTAAAACCCACCCCCGGATGCCATCTTTGTAAACACACTTGTACTTATCCATACTTACAATATATGTCTTCCAACAACACCTGGTCATCCTCCTCCATGGATGCAAAGACAAACAAATATAATGAATGTTGTAACAATTTGACTTCAATAGTACCTGCCGGTTTCCACCGAGTTCCTGCCCATGAAATGACTTCCCCAATCTCTGGTGGAGAGCTAACAGATCCTCCGATCTTCCCAACCAGCGCTGTTTTGAATAACTCCACTCTGGTACTCCCCGGATCATCTTTCACGATAAGGTCCGTCACATTAGTTGTATCTTTAGTGATATTAATGGCCGAATCAAGCCATTTCTCTAGCGTTGTCGCGTGTAGATAAGACCTACCTGCTCTTATCTCACCCTTGTTTACAAACCCAGCGTTTGTTTCCTTACAGACTACCTTGGGTTCTAAGTAATCCCATTTTGGAAGATTTTACAAGAAGAATTGCGGACATAGTTATTTGTACTAACATCATATCATCCTCAGCAGCATATCGAGTAAATGGACAGAGTGGATTAGATTCTAGAGGACATGTTTAGGTCATGCGTGCTTTAATGTATAAGTAATGGGCCACTCTTTTTACGATTAGTAGAGTTTTTATATAATAAGAACCATCATTAGACTATAGTGATGACACCTTTTATGAATTATTAGATCATTTGTATTGTTCTCCTCTTTGTTGGTTTTAATGGGGGCAAGGTACAATTTAGGTACTGGAGTTTGTATGGTGCCTTTGATATGGTTAAGCTAATTCAGGGAAGTATTTAAATGTCCTTGAGAACACATAACAACAAAGCTAAAAAGCGACATCAGGAGGTAGAATTTGTATAAGGTGAGAATGTGCCACTCAAAGGTAATTGCCCAAACAAAAATTAATTCACCTAATTCAAAGAAAAGAAGGAATAATTTTTTATTAAAAAGAGGTAAGAAAATCCAAAAGTATAGGTGACAAAAAATTTTACTAGCTTTTAGAATCTAATTTTTATTCTTTAATTAAGATAACGATTCTAAAATTTGCAGAAAGTCCACGGATTTTTTCCGATTTTTCCTCAAAAGACTTTGAGAATATGCTATTAGCAAAACCGTAATTATGTTTGTTTTAGCCAATAACACCAATACTTAAAATACACTACAAGCATGCAATTTCTAAGAATATAATTTTTTCTACAAAAAGAGTATATTTTCATAATGTATTTGACAATTTATAAAAACTAGCATAATTAAGTACATTTTCGAATAATTAAAACAATTATCCAATGGGTTAATCTATTTTTGTTAAGTCTTATACATTTCATAAGTGGTGTAGTTGAGGTTCAACATGAATGCTCTGGATTGATGTTAATGAAACTTTCTGGGGACCTCTCGGTCAAACACTCGAAAAGGTTTTGGCTAGGAATTTTGAAAATTTAATCCAATGGATCACTTTATGTATACTATACTCTTATAGGGAGACTTAGTGATACTAAACGAGTCTAAGATGAATAAGTGATGAGGCTTAGAAACACATGGAAATTGGCATCGCAATTAAGAGAGTTTGGTCTTTTGCTTACTGATTATCACTACTAGATCATTTGTAGGAGTACATAATGTTTTTCATATGTCGATGCTATAATTTTTTTTATTGGTGATGCACATGTAAAAATATTGACTACAAAGACAAAAATTTACAACTAAATGAACAGTATATAATGATGCCAATATGTATATTGAACCACTGATACAAAATATTATGATTGAAGATCATTATATTTAATCACGTGTAGTGGGGTCATCATATTGAGACTAAGTTCACTTGAGAGAAGGAGGATGTTATATAAAAGTATCCACATCCTTCTGAGACAAGTATATTGGGAGATATTCTTATCTTTAGGGGGAGTAATGAAATACCCTATAGCTTTTGAAATAATTCATAGAAATTAAAACTATAAGCTAAGTGGATGAATATGAAGCCCCTCCATAAAATGTGTTGGACCACTATAGAACAGGTCCCATGTTATTATAAGGGGTAATCTAATTGTTGCAAAGTATGCGCCAGGGTTTTCCCCATAACATATTTAAATACCAATTGATATCATTTTCATCATTTTGAACCTATTTTCGCAACAGTAAACCCTAACATTTCTTCGAACATATCTAACTCTAATAATCATTTTGCAAAATTTAGTTCGTAACACCAAGATAATTTTAAATTTTTCCAAGAAGTAAAGTTTATAAAGTGGGTGGTGTGTCTTTGACTAAGTCTTAACCTGAAATATGGGTGAATAGGTTTTAGTCAAGAAGTTACCAATTTTAAAAATCCTTGACAAATTTCTTAGACCAATCACAGTTAACATTCATCTAGGTGAGAGATCTCATAGATCTAAGTCAATTAATATTATTTAGGAATAAATTTGAGTCAATTTTGTGAACTAAATAGAAATAGAACCTAATTTCCATTTACCGATGGATCGTGTTCGATCCAATCTTAGATCTAAGTGTATGTGTGTGTGATACTAATTATCTATATGAGTATAAATAGTCACACAATAGGAATAAATCACAATATATGAGGAAAAAACCCTCTTATGGGTGAAAAAAACTGAGTGCATCCTAGGTTCTCGTTAAATTGGAATTTTTTTTACATAAATGCAAGAATTACATATGAACATTCAAACTATCCCTTGTTTTAATTAGTGTTCAGTTCAAATTTTTGAGAGTGTATATTACGTACCAAAATGGAGATACATAAAATATTATTTACACACCTAAAAATCCATGTTCAAATATTACCAATGTTTTATCAACAAATAAAATTTTATTTTGTCTAAGAATGTGGGTGATAAAAGTTGATGAAAAGTTAAATAAGAGAACGACACAAGATGTGTGAGGACAAAATCCCACTTACAAGGAAAAACTCCGGTCAATGCAAAAATCTCGTTAAAACTTAGTAAATACTTATAGAGTTTACTAATTACTAACACTTCTTCCATGCTAACTCATATATCACTCTTCTTCCAGTTCGTAGCAAGTTAGAGATCCCTATATGCTGATAGTGGTTCTCAATATCTTTTATGTCTCGACACCCATCGGCAATGTTGCATAAGCCTCCACCATCAAACTTTGGAGGACACAAATGATTTGGATGCCGAAAAAGAACCTCAAATATCACAATACTCGTGTTTGGTAGAAAGATCCAACGTATACATATAGAATTGATTTTTAAAAATGAGTTCTTGGTAAAATCTTTGTCTTCTTTGATACTAATCAAATTCAAGAAAGATAGGTGATTAAATGCAAATAATATCAGAGGAAAAATATTAACTACATTCGAAAAATGGGTTCCCTATTTTTTACAAGTGTGTTCTTACCTTCTTAAAACAGAGTAAGATAAAAATACACACAAATGTCTCTAGGTATTTTATTCTTGAAATGTTTGAGAGATATTTTTAAATAGAGAGAATTGATTGTATGAGTAGGTAAAACCATCCAATAAGGTTACCCAAATACCAATGAATGCTAAAAGGACACATCTCTTACACAGTGCATGTGCGAGAGAGTTATTGGTGGATACTATATCTAACAATCACACACAAAATGACTTTTCGTACAAAAATCTTAAAGATACTCAAAGACCTCAAAAGCATATTAAAAGACATGTACATGTGACTGGATCTTCGATACAACAAGTACAATCATTGATGTGGAGAACCTACGATAATAATCAAGTCCCGAAAAAACCAAGAGATTTTTTATGGAGTCCTCACAAATCCTGGCGGCCAACGAGGAAGGCTCGTAGCTAAGAAAAATGTCTCAGTTGCGAGCCTTCAGTGTTTATTGCTTCTCACACCAAAATCTAGATAATTTGCCAAAGGAAACAACATGATTTTTACTTCAAGAAAGGAAATCTTGGTTGCAATAAAACTAACTGATTTTGCTCAATTTTCATATCTTTTGATTTTTAAAGGTTTTTTCGTAAGCAAGGTCAAGATAGAAAAACATGAGTATTACACACACAATTTTTTTTTACCTAGGTGTTTGAAATGATTTGTTAAAACACGTGACGTGTGTATACGGAATCTCTAATAGACCTTATATCCAAGATGTTATTTATAAGATATGAAGATTGTAAAACCAGCTTCAAGGCATCGAATGTTGATGAAGCTTTTCGGAGAGGTAAATCCATAACATAAAGTGTTTTGGAAATAGCAAATATGACAAGTACCTATAAGGGTGAAAATAAGCATGTGCATACTCTTACAATCACATCCTTTGTTTATACCGTTGACAAAACAAAAACACCGAAGATTACAGGCAACAAAATAAAATTGCATTACATTACGACACAAAACTTGGCCAAAGGCATAACAAGATAGAAATCTAGAAATTTTGTGAACCCAAAAACTACAAGATTCTTCATCGAATTAGTTAGAGAAAGATTCCAAGAAACACAATAACAAACATCATCAAAATACTAATGTATGAATAAATCCATAATATGAAAAAGTTAGTCAAAAGAGAGATAGATGTGAAATTCTATACTAACTAGCATATGAGTCAACATTCAATTCTCACCCTAAATATGAAAACTTTCCTTTTCTGTTAGTAATTCTCCTCAAAACATGTATACTATTTTATCAAGGAAGTATACAAAGAAAATGAATAAGAAAGGAGAATCAATGAAGCATAAGGAGCACATGGAGTGAATAAAATAGAGTTAAGGTTGCATACTCTAAAAGAAAATTTTATTATTTACAATCTAAATATGGAATACATAGTGAACAAAAATCCAAACTCTTCATTTGGATAATGAAAATTATAGACTAAATTTTCCTACTTACCAAATATTGGGAGATGTATAGCAAGTGTTCATAAACCAACAAATGATTATATCAAATGATCAAAACTTGATGAGCTTTATCAATCAAGAACATATCTCACGTGTGAAAAAACAAACAAATAAAACCATTGAAATAGTTAAACCCAAATCGAATTTAATTAGGAATTACCATTCAAGAACAAATGACATAATGAGTAAAAACGAGCGGAAATTCCAACACTTAGTATGATATTTTTCAACAAACACTTTTCTCTTCCTCAATCGAAGAGTTGTTTAAAACCTTAAGTTTCACATCTGTGATGTTACTCAACTTTGGATAGATATATATCTTTGAAACCTCACTTTGTTGAAAAGGTTTTGCATATAGCTTAATTTCACAATTCACTACTAAGATGGGATAGCATTTCCAATTTTCAAAGGTAATATCATCCAATGAAGTTTGTAACCCTAACCACATCATATCTCATGATTTTTTGATATAGGATATAGCTTTTGAATTCTTTCAAGTCATGAATTAATCTCACATATACACATTTAAGGATAATAGACTTTCTCTTACAAATATTTGAAGATTTGAACCATTTGTAAAAGATTGTACAACTTTATCATTCCTCACGAAGTGGCATTTTTACAATGTGTAATGCTATGTCAAATGGAATAATATATGAGCATGTGTTCCTAATAAAATATTTCTCAAAATTTATACGACTTTAAAGGAAAATAAAAACTTGCAAATGATGAAAAAATCACTTTGTTCCCCAAAAAAGGAAGAAGTATTAACAAATAACAATTTGATATACAAAAACATGGAAAGGAGTATATGATCTAAAGAACATATAAATGATTGTATTTAAAAAAATCCCATTATTGTAAAGAATACAACCAACTCTTATAAAAAGGAGGAACATGAAATGTGATAGAAAATGCAATAAAACTAAGAGAAATAAACCCTAGGCATGTTATCAAGTAATTCAATCAATGATAAAAATACCTAATGATGACCTAAGAAATTCAAATCTAGTCCAATCAAGAGGTTTAGTTAAAATATTTCTTGATTGAATATTGGTAGAAACGTACCTTAATGAAACAACTTTTTCTTCAACGATATCTCTAATAATGTGATGTTATATGTCTATTTTTTGTCGTAGAATGTTGAATGACATTTTTAGATATATCAATAGCCGTAGTATTATTGAAATAGCTAACCATGAAATCTTGATAAATGATATAATCTTCTAACATCTTCTCCATCTATAAGAGTTGAATACAATACTCATAAAAACTTATTCCTTCAAACTGAGTATAGCCTTGACCCATAAGTCTTTCCTTGTTCTTCGAAATGACACCATCGTCATCACACTTATTTCTAAAGACCCACTTAGTCACGATAACATGAATATCCTTATGAAAGGGGCCAAGAGTCCAAAATTTTTGTTTGGTTAATTAATCTGAATATTCTGGCATACAATTTGTGACAACCCGCGATCCGAGATAAGGGATGGCCAACTCGATACTCAAATATAACAGGAATCAGGGATGGATATCATTCTCAGCATCACAAAAATAAACTAAGTATATGGGAAAACCCCCCAATAAATCAGAAAACGGTTTGCGAAAAAGTTTAGAATTTAATTTTAGAACAAGTTAAGAAAATAAATTTTAACAACCCAATATGACAACTAAGTGGAATTTCCAAAAGAGTATATAATACAACCATAATGAATATACAAGAAAATGATCGAATATGTTGTCGGTCCACAGTTACATATAACGCATTACAACAGTTTAAATATCTTACATAATACATTCATTAATCAGATACAAAAGGTTGGGCCACTCGCCCGAGTTCAGACCCGATCCTATCTAGAACACAAAGATAAAGGCGTCTAATACAACGTCTTGTAATAATCCGCAAAATCTTACAGCCCGTCAAAAGCAAAGGAATTGGGAATAATCACAACGGGCGCCCTTGCGGCGGAGCACCTGAGCGGATACAATAACATACACAACATAGAAAATGAACGGGTTAGGGCCCAGTTTTATATGATCACCAAAAGAATAAAAAGCATGATAGGAATGAACAGTTATGCATGAATGATATGGATGAAAATCTAGAATATTAAACTTATATTACAACTTAAGACATTTAACTAATTATGAAATGTAAATAATTTATACAAAAGAATTACAAGTAAACATATTTAATTAAAATCCTTTTCTAATTAATCAAATTACCATTTCCTCCTTACATTCCTTAACAGGAATACAATCTTTTATTCGGTTTAATCAAGAAGATATAAACTCACTTCATTAATTAAAAACCTCCATCATTAATCATCAATTCAATTTTATCTTTCCATTCCTTAACAGGAATACAATTTCTATCAAGTGCCCTTTATGGCACATATCTCAATCACATGCTCTTTGTGGCACATATCCATGCTCTTTATGACATTAATATCCATCAAGTCCCACTTGATGCATAAAAGTTATATTCTCATACATATAACGATTCTAAGACCGCCCCTCTGATTTTCCCCACTGGGCGCACCCCTAAATAACTATCATCTTCCAGGGCCGATCATATAAGACAACCTGGGCTCTTAACGCAACGTCGGGAAGCGGACATATGCCTGCAGGATAGTCAAGACCACACCCGAAATCTCCTACACATCGCAGAAAAATATATATACATAACAGCGCTCATATGGCCTAGGACTATATCCACCCTGCCTCAATTTGTCAGGGGGCATCAGCTCGCGCGCGGACTTCCCTTATGATAGTATTTAGGGAGGTGTGTATAAGTAAATTAACATTTACCATTTTAAATCTCAATTTCATTTTCAATTTTCATTACCAATTTCCATTTCCATTATCCATGTGTTTTTGGTTCATTTTATTCGAACCTATCATCATTAAATAGTTTGGTTCATTTTATTCGAACCTAATACCGTCGAATATCATCATTAATATTCCTCAAATTACAAGTCCCGACTTAGTCTCCAAATAATCATTATGATTCTACAATTCCCAAAGTTCATATGACTCCGATAAGCCCCTAAAGTCTCCAAGCATGAGCATTAAACTCCAAAACTCCTAAAGGTTTAATAAGAGAAGTAATGCCATAACATTACTTTGAACATCCTCGGAATAAATCCCCGAATGAACCCATTCTAATCTAGGGTGGCGACCAAACTCAACTAAAACTCTAGGACACTAAGTTTACTTCATTCAAGACGGTTCCTAGGTCATAACCCTAAAGAAAAAGGTTAAAAATTAAATAAAAAAATGACTCAAAACTGCAGGAACCGAATTGATTCACCCTAGGGGCCGAATCGATTCGCTCTGAAAACGAATCGGTTTAGAAGACAAACTCAACTTTCTGCAAATGCTGAATAGATTTGGCCTTAACTCGAATCGATTCGGGTACACAGACCTGGAAAACTGCTTCTATGTGAATCGATTCGCCCCAGGGGCTGAATCGGTTCACCCCTGCGAAAATGCCAAGTTTGGCTATGGAGTCTTGAACTCCAAATTTTTCTCAAACCCAAAACCAACCAAACCAAGATCATTTATCACCATCAATACATAATAAATGTATCTAACTAACATTATTTACAACATTAATCATCCAAATCACTTCCCAAAGGTTTTATACCCATAAATCCATAAACGCCCTAACTAAAATAAATCATAACTAATCCACAACTATCAATGATAATAAATCAACTTAAATCATATAGTAACACGTAGATAACTTGCCTTGATCTTGCAAATTCAGATTTGATTTGGTGGAGGCAACAATCCAAGCTTGAATCTCCAAATCTCTCTTTTTCTGCACAAGTTCCCTTCCTCTCTCTAGGGCTCAAATGTAAAATGGAAGAATAGAAATAGGGTTGGGGGAATTAAAGTGTGGCTTAAGTCTAAAAGCCCACTTAAATGATCAATACACGATATAATTACTCGCAACTACACATTTAAGCTATAACAAGTCAAAAGTACCCTAAATACCAAAATGCAATATGGCACTTATTTTGACAGTCTCGCACCTACCGGGACTAACTACACCCTCCAAATTATCATTTTGAAATTTTATAACTCATTTTAAGTTTCGATTTCATATTAACCCAAAATGTCATTTTAAATCTTATGACACAATAAATCACAACATGGATATTTGTACCTACTCACAAGGTAACTATACAACATTTTAGTAAATATTAACCTTTTCCACATTAAATTAATATTTACTCCACATTACATCATTTTATATATAATTACTACACATAGTAAATAAATATAAAATAGGCTCTAAAACAAGAGGGTTATTACATAATTGCCCAATATTCTTTCAATAAGGCATCCTTCTCATTATTCAATTCGATTGTGGAAGTGTAGCAAAGAAAATGAACTTCTCTTTCGAGTTGAGATCTAGTATTTTCTTCAACATTATGACTATCAGTGATTTTGGTAATATCATGGTATTTCATAATCGAAGGAGGTGCGTGTCCCAAATTCCCAACCTCAGTAGGTGGCGAAGAAACCTCTTCACACTAGTATTATTCTTATTCTGCCTTTTCTTTAATATGGGGAAAAACAAAAGTTGTGCCTTCAAACTCATTCTCTTTGAACTCAAAGGAATCATTATCATTTATTATAACACTAATGGAATCCTTAATTCTTTGAGAGATAAAATTGAACACCTGATAGGCATGACTATTAGTAATAGCCAAGAAAAATGCCTACATAACTTCTAGAGTAAATCTGTATATAATGTTATCTATCTTTGAATATGTAGAACTTGCTTCCATGGAATATAAAGTTATTGATTATGGGTTTCTTTCCTTTCCAAATCTCATATCTAACTTGGTTGGTACCGTACCTCCTATAGACGTGGATATCGGTGTGACAAACGCTCTGAAAATCTTTTGCCCAAATACTTTTTAAAATATTATTGCCAATCAAGATTGACCAATCCTTGTCTTGAATATTTTTATTCTTATTTTTAACTATTCCATTTTGTTGACTCCTTTTGTTGTAAAAAAATTCATGATGAATTCCAACTTTTCACTACACCATTCCGGCATGCCCATTCTTTCAAATTCCTTTTCGTGATCATTGCGAATTTTAGCGATAGTGCATGCCTTATGGTTTGAAGGTTTTGGACTAGGGAAAAACATCCTTACCATCAAAACTACTACACAAAAATTCTACAAATGTGAATATAGAGAAGTCATCAACAGTCACAATAACGTAAGGTCTGCCACTATGCTCTCTGAATGCATTAGACCCATAAGGTTTATGTGTAAATCTTAAGCACATGCGAAGTAGAAATATCATTCAAACTTCCTATATAGATTGGGATTTTTTTTACCTATTTGGTTAAGTTACACACGCATGAGAAAACGTTGATTCCAAAGGAGGGAAATCACGAACACGTTTACTCTTAGCAAGTCTATTATGATTGTTGACGCCACTAAAATGTGTTAACGCAAAAATTCTCCATCTACGAGGACCAATCAGAGAAGTACACGTGTCATCCTACGTGGCAATATTCAACACCCGAGGAGAGTTGGTCGGCACCCGAGGAGTATTAGTTGGCACCCGAGGAGAGTTGGCCGGCATACCAACCAGGAATATCAAAGGATAACTACGCATTTAATGATCATTAATGTACATTTATACTGTATGACAACGCATAGCATACCAAGCAATTCAACAGTTAGATTCGTTGAATGTAGACATAATGCATAAATGTCTACATACAATGAATCTCTTTATCTCCCATTACTATAAATACATGTATTCCCTTGGCCAAAAGGGACAACTATGAAGAGAGATCCGAGAGAACCAAGAAACACCATATTGTGCTATTGTAAACCCCTGGGAATAAAATAACAGTGGACGTACGCTTTTCCTTATAGCCGAACCACTTTAAAAATCTTTGTCTCTTATATGTTTGATGTGAATGTTTATCTTCATCTTCAATCTCATCCTCATCATTTATCTGCTGTTGACGCCACTAAAATGACAGTGGCCATTTTCTGTCTTCAACAGATTGGCGCCGTCTGTGGGAAACGTGTTACAAGCGTTGTTCTCCACCAAAAGCTAAGTTTTTATTTTCTCTACGTATAATCAATTATACATAAATCTTTTGATTCAATCATGATTTTTATGTTTATATACATAAATTAATTGTCCAATTTTTATCTGCAAAATGTTGCATATCATGATTTTTAAATCATAACTGTTAGATTAATTCTTATTTAGAAATCTGAAAAATAGTAGATTTCATAAATCATAATTCTTTGCTTGATTCTCAAGTTTCAATTTTATATCATGTAATAAATATTTTAAATGATTACATATACCAATATATGTGACGGTGGTAAGATTTGATAATTTTCGTTATAAATTTTGTAAGATCTTTGATGTCTATTCAAATTAACATTATATTTTTAATCAGAGAATGGGAAAAGGTTAAAGAAAATAAAAAGTCTTCTCATGAAAATCATGACCCAGATCTATTTTCTCTCTCTTCAAGTTTGAGTCTCTTTGCATTCACTTTTATGAACTATATACTTAATTTGGTTCATCTTCCATCTATGCCAATAAAGTCTCATTGATTGATTTTTTTTTATATAAATTTGGTAATAACTTTAATCATTCACCATATTTTTATCTCTCCAAATTGGGAATAGGAAGGGATCAATATAAAAAATAATTTTCTCTCAACTGAAAAATCATTACCCACCTCTTATAAAAGAGGATCAGTAAAATAATCATGACCATATCAAGACTCTGGGCACAAATTTGATATGTTGGCCCCTCGTTCATCACATCACAGGGTTTCTTTGTCGAAATCACACGATCTAGCGGATTATTTATTTATTCATTTAATTAACATTCTTAAGGCTTAAATTTTACATTGAATGTTATTTTTTGATCTAAAGATTCGAGATATTCTAGTCATCCAACCATATATTCTATTGCTTTAGATATCCTTAAATGTTGGTCGGCAACATCCATGTCGTTTGTCGGCAGCAGTAGAATCTTGGGGTATTAAAAAAATGCTAAGCACCCCTGATATTTCTTTAAACACGAGTTAGGCTTGGGGACAAGCAGGGGGCTTAAGTCTTTTTAACTTATGATCACCCCAAAAATATTTTTAAACAGCAACTAATACCTGATTGGTTGTTGGAGATTAAATAAATTTATAAAAAACTTTACGTCTTATTTATGATGCATATTTGATAATAATTTGTCCATCTCACACACATTTGGCATAAAACATATTATTTCATATTTTGAAATTTTTATGCTGATACATATCATATATTGATTGGATGAGTAAATTATTCTCATGACTAATCAATTCAGCCTACACATATTGTAGAGCAAATTATTAATTTTTACAGGCACAAGATTCAATGCCGACGAATGCTGAAGTACAAATTATTCTATATCCGTTCGGATTCATATTCTATATTCATCTCAACATGGAGCACGGCGAGATACTTATTATCATATTCAGCTCTAAGGAGCCAAAAGCTCTAAGGAGCAAAAAGTGCTCTAAGGAGCCAAAAAGTGCTCTAAGGAGCCAAAAGTGCTCTAAGGAGCAAAAAAATACTCCTTTGGTTAGGAGGCGATCTAAGAAGCCAAAAGCTCTAAGGAGCTAAAAAACTACTACTCCTTTGGTTAAGAGGTGTACACCAGCATGATCAATTACGGTTGGTAAGATAAAAATATACTCTCATATTACAACTTATGTTGGTCGGGAGGTAAGATTATTACAAAAAGTTCCTCGAAGAACAAAATATTTCAAACTGAACCAAGTATGGTTGGTCGGGGATAAAAACCCACTAACTGTAGTTGGTCGACGAGGACAAATTATTGACCTTAGTTGGTCGGACACATTTTAATATTTGAAATTGAACCAAGTATGGCTGGTCGGGGATAAAAACCCATCAACTGTAGTTGGTCGACAAACATTATTTATCCACCCTGGTTGGTTGGAAACAGTTTGAACATTTTTATACTCATTACTTTATTATTAAGTGATCGAGCAACGTTACTAATACTTTGTAAACTTTTTAAGCTGATGAACAACACAATATTGTTATCTTTTTAACAAATACATATGCATAAATGTAAAGTGTTTGATATTTACAAAACAATAGCAATTAAGATTGCGAATAAAAATGAAAGTCTTTCATTCAAAATATGTTACAAGTTACATGTATACTAACTATTACATTGAGATTCCTATTCTATTGGTTTCTTCTCTTTCTACTTTTGAAACAGGTTCCTCACCAGCAGGAGGATCATCCAAAGCATAAGGGGAGTGTATGAAATTAAGATCTTTCAACATTCTGATATTCATCACAGATGATCTGTCCGAGAAGCACTAGCTCATTCCCGAGAAGCTCTTGCTCGTCCCTGAGAATCACTTGTTAGTCCCCGAGAACCTCTTGCTCGTCCTCGAACAGAGGTAGAAGTTAAAATCAGCATCTACACCACTGAGATCTTTACTACTACTGTCCCGACCAACATTGAAGAAGAAGTTGCATGAAAATGTTTCGAAGTCTGCCACCTGCTTGGTACTAATCAGATTGAAGAGTTGGGTTCAAAAGCTAGTATGTTACTCGACAAAGTATTCAGAGGATCATAAATCAGAAAAATCAAGCACGTAAAGTTAGCATTCAGTTTCTTGGCACAAGAGGCAGTTGGTCGGCTAGCAAACCGATCAACATACTTGAAGATTATGACAAGCTACAAGCCGCATACTATGGCATGGCTGCATCCAAATTCCCAGGGGTGATACATAGCACACGGAGTTACTCAAAAGAAAGATTAGCAACCATCGATCCGCCTGCATCATATGTCGTCCAGGAGATAATGCACTTTATGTTGAACAAATCAAGAAGGTAGATCAAGAATTTCACGAGCACCGAGTAACACTGCAGAATAAATACTCCATCCTTTCAAGTAAACCATCAAGCATGGAGCATTGGGGGCTTCTGTTAACGCAAAAATTCTCCATCTACGAGGACCAATCAGAAAAGTACACGTGTCATCCTACGTGGCAATATTCAACACCCGAGGAGAGTTGGTCGGCACCCGAGGAGTGTTAGTCGGCACCCGAGGAGAGTTGGTCGGCACCCGAGGAGTATTAGTTGGCACCCGAGGAGAGTTGGTCGGCATACCAACCAGGAATATCAAAGGATAACTACGCATTTAATGATCATTAATGTACATTTATACTGTATGACAACGCATAGCATACCAAGCAATTCAACAGTTAGATTCGTTGAATGTAGACATAATGCATAAATGTCTACATACAATGAATCTCTTTATCTCCCATTACTATAAATACATGTATTCCCTTGGCCAAAAGGGACAACTATGAAGAGAGATCCGAGAGAACCAAGAAACACCATATTGTGCTATTGTAAACCCCTGGGAATAAAATAACAGTGGACGTAGGCTATAAACACCATGTTGTCCCTTTTGGCCAAGGGAATACATGTATTTATAGTAATGGGAGATAAAGAGATTCATTGTATGTAGACATTTATGCATTATGTCTACATTCAACGAATCTAACTGTTGAATTGCTTGGTATGCTATGCGTTGTCATACAGTATAAATGTACATTAATGATCATTAAATGCGTAGTTATCCTTTGATATTCCTGGTTGGTATGCCGACCAACTCTCCTCGGGTGCCAACTAATACTCCTCGGGTGCCGACCAACTCTCCTCGGGTGCCGACTAACACTCCTCGGGTGCCGACCAACTCTCCTCGGGTGTTGAATATTGCCACGTAGGATGACACGTGTACTTTTCTGATTGGTCCTCGTAGATGGAGAATTTTTGCGTTAACAATGTTCATTATAGTTCAAGTGACCTAACATCTTCTGAAAAAGATCCTCCACATCTTCCTTAGCACTAATTCAAACCATACACGGAGAGGCATTGATTATGTAGCAATTATTTTTTGTTCTCATACCCTTCAAAATGAAGTTACCTACGAATCAAGGACTTGATATTCCTTATTAGTAAAAGTCACGTTGTAATGATCATCACACATTTGACTGATGCTAAGAAAGTTATCCTTCAAGCCATCAATCAAAAGAGTATTGTCTAACCTTGAAAACCCATCAATTTCTATAGTACCATTCCCCACAATGTTAAATTGGTTCTTATCTTCAAAAGTCACTTAACCAAATTCCTTTTTAATGAGTTTGGAAAATAATGCTTTATTTTTTATCATATGCCTAGAGAACCCGTTAATATAGTACCATTGGGAGTCATTTTGGGGGATTAAATTTGTGTTAATAACAAGACAATTTCTTTCTTTGTCGAACTATAGCTTTGGTCTTTATATTCTTCCTTGAATCCTTTAAACTATTATAATTTTATCAATTTTTGACAAAATAGTTTTTGATTTTTTGAAAAGGGTTTAAAGTCAAGTTTCACGATAGAAACTTCATGGAATTGAAATTTCTTTTTCATTTTGGATTTTTTCATAAGCATGTAGCAATATTCTTTAAAGTGACCATCATTGTTGCAAAAAATGAAATTGTACACAATTCGATGATAGGTTTTCTTAAAATGATTTGACACAACTTTATTCCCAAGATATGATGAAGACTCTCTAGGAACATGAATTTATTGAGAAGATTTTACAAAAAAAACTTTTGTCCTCAAATTTATCTTCAACATCAGGTTTTTCAAAATTAATACAACATTTACCAATATAAGATGTAGTAAGGGCCTATATCAATTTTCCCATCCTCTAAGATCTATCTTTAATGGTAACTTTACATCCTTCGTTGAGATTTAATTACTTTCAAGGGAGGTTATTCTCACATTAAAATAATTGATAGAACTTTTATATTCTTACAAGTTACTTTGAAAAACTCTTCACATTCGTAGAAATCTTTATTCTCATTCTCCATCAAAAGAAGACTCGCGATAAGAGATAAATGCTCATCTTCAACATTGCTCAAGAGAGATCAAATTTCTTATGTTTATCATTTTCATAAAGGATTTTATCATAGGCTTGTTTAAGGTCACTAACTTCTTCTTCTAAAGATCCATCGCTAGAGTAGCCGGAAGAAGACAACATAATAATCTTAGAAAAAATTATCATATACGGAAGAAGATTGACACAATTCATTTTCATTTGATGAAACGCCATCTTAAAAGACAAATTAATTTGTAGGTTGAATGATATCTTCAAAAATTTCCATTCCTTTAAACATGATACTATTTTCCATATTAACACAATGACTTGCGATCAACCTCTAGGTTTTTCAACCTTAACAAAAAGGACAAAGATATGAAATCAATTAAGAGTGTGCATTGCGTACTTAAATGGAGACCACAAAAAATGGTTTAACATACCTAAAAATACATGTTCAATATTTGACAAAGTTTATCAACCAAATCAACTTTTAATCTTTTTCAAGCATGTGGGTGATAAAAGGTGTGAAAAAGGTAAATAAGAGAACAACACAAGATATACGTGGACAAAAAAGCACTAATAGGGAAAACGTCGGGCCAATGCAACAGTCTCACTAAAGACTTACTAAATAGTTACATAGGGGACTAACGATTAATACTCTTTCCGCTCTAACTCACACCTAATAATTTTTCCACCAATTCATAGCAGGTCGTACATCCCTATAAGTTGATAGTGGTTTGCAAAATCTCTTATGTCTCGACACCCATCAACAATGCAGCACAAGACTTTGTCTTTGAGCATTGGAGATAACACATGATTTGACCCCAAAAAAGGTCTCTAAATATCACAATACTCTTATTTGGGATAAACACTCAAAGTGTATATAAATTGATTTTTAAAAATGAGTTCTTGGTAAAATCATCTCCTTCTTTGATATTAATAAACCTAATGAAAGAGAGGTGATTAAATGCAAACAAGAGAATAATAAAAAGATGAACTACATTTGGAAAATGGTTTCTCACTTTTCACAAGTGAGACTTCTTAGAAAAGAATAGAATAAAAATATAAACAAAACTCTCTAGTTATTTTCCTTTTAAAAAATTTGAGAGATATCTTGAAATGAAGAGAGTTAATCGTTTAAGTTGAGAAAACCATTCAAGTGGTCTACCCAAATATGAGTTCAAATAAAAAAGTATACATCTCATACATAAATCATATGTGAGGGAGTTTTTGGGGATACTATGTCCAATCAATAACCAAAAAGTTCTTTTTTCATAAAGATCTTCAAATATATCTAATAGGACTTATACATATTGATGGAGCTTTGATGAAGTAATGAAGATCCTCTCTATGGAGAAAATGTGACGATAATCAAGTTGCAACAAAAATATGAGATTCCTAATAGAGTCCCCACAAATCCTGGATGCCAGGAAGGAAGGCTTTGTAGTAACGGAAAATATTGTTGATGAAAATCTTTAGTGATAATGTTGCTCGCACCAAAAGAAAGATAATTTGCTAAATCAAAAGACACTATCTTTTCTTTAGCGAAGGAAATCTTTTCTACAGTGAAACTGACTAATATCACTCAATTTTTCTTATGTTTTGATGTTTCAAAGTTTTTTGTATAAGCAGGATCACGAGAAAAAATTCACAGGATTTTCAAACGAAAAAACGTTTTTAACAAAATGTTTGAAATGATTTGCAAAAGCATGTGACCATGTTGTGGGGAATCTCCAATATACATTTCAACAAAGATGTGATCTATGAGATATGAGGATGATAAAAACCAGCCTCAAGATCTTGAAATTTGATGAAGCTATCTCGATAGGTGAATTGAGAACCCAAATTTTTTTGAAAAAAAAAAAAAAAAAAGACAACTAATTGTGAGGGGGCAAATAACTATGTGTATAATCTTAAAACCTCCACCAAGAGAACATGGAATTCATATTCTCCATCCTTGAATCGCAGTAGAAATAAACTCCCCAATAGTTAATAAGACTCTTTTTAGATCCGTAGTGTAGATATTCAAATTCGATTAATAATAGGTAAAATTCAATCTAGGATATGTGTTTTTTCAATTCAAAACATTCTAAAATCTCACAATCAATGAATCAACTATAGATCTAATGTGTTCTCTCAAATTTGTGAATGTCAAGTGAAATTGATGATTGAAAATTAAATCTCTTATCACTTTCATTGAAAATACTCTCTTTATGTGAGAAGTACTCGGAAAAGAATCTCTAAAAATAGGAGGGAAAATTCTTATTTATTGAGAACTTTTATAATATGCAAATGTCATATGGATGGATAAAAAGGCCTTTCTGCACATATTTTTGGGTAGTTAAATAAGACACGTGAAATGCATGACACTCTCCTGCATGGAGAAAATTCTAGTCGTGCTCACACTTTTAGGCTGTGAGTTTAAAAGGCACAATAATGTGGATCTTATGCAGACTGAGGTTATGATTCAGTGTGCATGGTTTTAGGAAGAATAATTTCCGTGATTAAATTGTAATGTCAACTATAAGGGTCCAAAACCCATTCTTGCGCACACTTGCAGGAAAAAGTCATGGTTCACATAAACAAGTATACAAGGCAAATACTTTTTAGAAAAATTCACTTGATTAGTTCACAAAAACTATTTTCACAAAAATAAAAACGTGTATATGTTTCTATAAGCCTTGATAATATTTAATCCAAAAAAACACAAAGGATATAATCTTCAATCTTCAAAATTTACATGAAGAGGCTTTCACGTAGATAAGTCATATGATCTTCAATTTCAATGTCCATATATTCTAATGAACAAAAATCTTTTTGTTTATCATCTATTAATGAATTAATATTTTTTTATCGATTTGTGTATGACACAATGCTTCATCATGGGAAGTATCCAACCAAGATGATAAAACACCTGATATAAGATTTATTACATTTTTAATCCCTCACTTTTGTTATTCCATTGTAAAAAACCTAAATCCAAAAAATTAGTGATTACGAGTTTTAAATTCACACCGCATTAGCCATAAATTGACATTAAAGTATAAAAAAACATATAATCCATAAGACAACTAACAAAGAAAAATTCGAGTCAGAATTCAGGGTTTGAGTCATAATTTCATTACAGTATCTGAAAAAAGAAACACAACCAAAAGGATCATAAAAGTATGCCATCAACAAAGAAAAATTCCCGTTGCTCTAGGAATGCTTCGATAAGAAATCAATATGAACAATAAAGACGAAAATAATCATGTAATCACAGATAATATAGAATCCTTCCAAATCATATTAATCTCAACCAAGCAATACAATCAACAATCAATATTTCACCCCTTTTTAAAATACTTTTCCAGTATCTGAATTAGTTTGTTACAAAGAAGGCAGTGGTATGGTACGAGAGAGGGGTTAGTGAAGAGAGGCAAGGAGGATGACAGGTCTTATCTTCAGGCTACTAAGACTGAACCATGGCCTTTCTCCTCCATAAATGTCCATATTGGCCACAGTACAGAATTTTCTCTGTTAGTTGAAGATTACTCGTGCGCTTCTTGAGTTGTTTTCTTTCAGAGGGCCTTGGTGGGCAGAGTGGGAGGTATGTGAAGCGATCCTCCGTCCTTGGGGAAAATTAAGGAATGGGTTTTGAATAACTGGTGGCTGAGTGGTGGGGTGGTTGTGCATCCTCTGGGATAAGATCTTTTTTGCTTCGTGTTTGATAAGGAGTTTGAAGCGGTGAGGATTATGAAGAAGTGATGGTTTATTTTCGGTGTTCCTTTATTTTTAGATAAATGGCACCCATTGGGTGGTAGTACTAAAGCATACAGTCGGTAAGATCATCATTGGATTCGAGTGATGGGTATTCCACTCCACTGATGGGGTCAAGAGGTGTTTTTTGCGATTGGTAAATGTTGTGGAGGTTTTCTGGGGATTGATAAAGAGACGCAAATAGGTGAAGAACTCAAGTGGGATAGAATTTGGGTTAAAGGGAACAAGACTTTACGGGAGTTGGTGTCGATCACATCAGCAGGGTGGACGTTTCAGCTACCTATTTGGGTTGAGAGCACAGGTCGGTGCTTTTCTGGTGTTAAAGTTAGATGGTCTAGTAGGGGGAAGAACGAAAATGTCTTGGGGATAGAAGAGAAACTCAATGATAAAGTGGTGGAGAGGAGGTGTCGGGAGGAGGCGCAACATCTCCATACATGTAGGTACAAGGAGGTTAAGGGATGAGAATTCAAGAGCCCCACTGTCAGATTTTTGAAGGCCATTCAGGAGTCCAAAACTCCAAAGAACATTCTTTGTTCAAAGTCGGTCTGTATTGTCCAAAAATCAATGGTTGTGTTGGTTAATCCAACAAGAGATGGTGGGAGTGAGACGGCGCATGCAAACGTTGGAGCCATTGAGACAGGACGATGTTGGGAGGAAGTCTCCAATGAGAGTTCGTCACAGGTCACTTCGTCGGGTGGAAACTAAAGTTTTGCCGATGGTCAAACTTTGCCCGGTGGCATTGGGGCGGGTGTCAAAAAAATTCAAAATTTTGAAGTTAACGAGTAAAAGAGTTTGGTGGAGTTTGGTGCTTTGGAAAGCAGCGAACACATGGGTTCTACTCATACCTATGCTATAGCTACTAAAGTTGATCTATGTGTGCCTAGTGAGCACAAGTAGGAGCAAAAGGAAAAAATTTATGGGAGGTTGGAAGGAGAGTTTAAGGGGGACAAAAATATAGTAGTCCTTCCTGTTTGTTCGAGTGGACATGTGGGCCCTCATTTAATAGGAAATATTGGGGATTGTGTTATTTCTAGTAAGAGGTGTGGAGTTAATATTAATTTATGTCCCAAAACTAGGGTGCCATAGGGGTCCATTAATAAAAATGGGCGTGGAGTAGTGTTTAATGGTTTTCAGGGTTCAAGTATGACCCATTTGAAAGAAGTGGCTATTTTTGGTGACAGTGTAATTGGTCCCATGTGCTCCAAGTAAAGTTTGGAACAGGAATGTGAAAGAGTGATGGATGGAGTTAATGTATACAAGCAATATTTGGAGGGTGACCAGCTTTTTGGGATTTGTAACATAGAAGATGGGGGATCTTTTGAGACAGGTGACATATTTGGACAATCTGATTCAAAAAATCTTAGCGCTCAGCTTGATAGGATGCGTGTGGACAATATTAGGGTGCATTCTCTTGTTTAGCAAGTAATGTGCTTGTCCATTTTTAAAAGAGTGGGTCCATGTATGAATTTTGGTAAGGTGTTGCAAAGAAGCTTCTTAAGTAGAAATATAAAGACAAAGAGAGGAAAGACTAAGAAGAGGCGCAATGTGGGTAGTGTGAAAGTTCTTAAAGGTGTAGAAGACTCAGTGGTCACCTTTGCTAAGCCACTTTTGGCACTTGTCCCAAAGAACTGTATTTTTCAAAATCATTTAAAATTATGGAGTTCCCTTGAAAGGTAGTCTGTGGTGAGTGGTTCGAGAGTAGGGGTTCAATCATGTTATGAATGTGGAGAAACTAGTGGTGTGGGGAGAGCATATAGTGTGTTGACTGATCACTTTATTGAGACGTCAGGGTTTGGAAGCATGGAGGGAAAGAAATTTTCTAAGGATGAATTGGATGTGACACATGTAGCGGGAGGAGGAGACAAGGGCTTGGTTCATTCTAATGTGATAGATTCTAAAATTTGGGTGGATATCAAAATCCCTAGGCAGGAAGAGGCATTTGGAGAGGGAGAGGAGGATGGGTGGGAAGAGGAACTAGTGGGTTGGGCAAAGAATTTAATAGGAGTATTCAGTAAGACGGTAAGGGTAAAATTCGAGGGGAATGGGGATAAGGAACGTTTACTTTTCGAGAAAATAGGAGGTTATGGGAAGGCGTATGTTCTAATTGTCATCTATGTGTGCCATGTTTGGAGGAGGTTAAGGTGGGGTTTTTGCTGTTGTAGGTGGTGGTTGTTATTTTTGGTTGAGGCCGTTTTTGGTCTCTGGTCTTTCTTTTGCTTGTGTTGTATACTCCTTGTATACGGCCTTCGCTCCCTTAAGCGATTTCGTTCTAATATATCATTTAATTATATATACATATTTCTCCCCCTTCATAAAAATGTCTCCAAAGAGATTGTAAGGGATATTTAAGTCATAACAAATGAAGTATTACTAATGTACCTTAATATATCAGTGCAATATAAAAAGTGACACACGATGTACATGGTTCAATAGATCTTCATGCCCATATCCACATAAATAGAGGATGAGTTATATATTAGTTGATTACAAGGAAGGATGATTGGAGTGCTCGAGTTACTAGCTGAGAGTCCAAGGCACTATGCTTCGAATATATTTTAATACCCCCTATATTGTTTGGGGTCACATTTACTAATAAGTGCAAGTTGTATTGAAATATAGGTCTCTTCTCTTTTAGTTTATCTCCAAAGTGGTAGAGTCATATTTTGTTTAATCGTCTTTGATATTTTGTTATTTTTTGAGATTCTCTGTCAGCCTGCCCTTAGTACTCGACCGACTATACTACCTTTACTTCTAGATGCCATGTGTTAATCCATGTGACCTGATCATCCTAATGTCCCTTCAATTGCTCCCACGATTGGGGTGATCGGGCTTTCTCCTAGGTCAGACTAATCTTGTTTCTAGTTGTACACATGTCCTCCTAGGTTTTTTCAAACATTATCAATAGCTCAACATGTTTCCACTAACAAAAGGGGAGAAAAATAGTTTTTCTCTACCACACACAATCCCTACAACTTGAGTTTTATGAGCCATCAATTCTATCCCCTAGGAAATGATTGTGGGTTCAGCGTGTAGTCTAAGTTCCAATTAGAGTAAAGGTCCCTATCAAATGCAAAATTACCGTTCCATTTTCTTTGGAGGGAAAAAGTATAAGGTTTTAGGGAACATTAGGCCTTCCTCATTTCATGTCAATTCCTACGTGAACATCCATTTTTGTTTCTCTCTAGATTTTTAAAATCAATAGAGCTCATCTTGTTCTCCTTCTTCTCCTTTTTCCAAGTTTTCTTTGTTAGGCTCTATTACTATGTACATGCGCTTGAGAAACTATGAACTGACCTCAGAGAAAGTACAAAATGATTTAAGTACCTTACTCCAAACAACATCTATATTAGGGATTATTCGAAGGAGGATACTTTTGATATTGATGGCGAAGTTTCTTTTATGATGGTTATAATAATTGAGGGGAGTTTATTTTTCCCTTCGTCGTTTCCAGTGGAGGTATTCCAATTTTATAGAATACTTCCATTCAAATCAAACAGAAGTTTCTTCCGGAATGTTATAAGTATAGCTTCCATAAATAAAATTTATGGGAAGACTCTTGGTTTGAATTAAATCAAGTAAAGGGATGACCTTAAAAGTTCTCGCTACGCCAAAATAGGCTTTTAGTATTAGTATTTGACTGTTAAAAAAAATTATAAAGGTAATTTTACATTACAAAAAAAGCGTGAGGAAAAAATTAGTAACATTATTTTACCGTTACTAGAAATGATTTTACCAATTGTATTTATCGTTACTAATTCTTACTTACTAACGGACTTTTTTGTTACCTTTTTTGACTTAGTAACAGATGTTTACTATTAATAAATATTTTGTAACAAAATACTGTTCTAGTATACCACAAATTTTGTAACAGTTTTGATTGATTTTCTAATGGTAAAGGTCTATTCGTAATATTAATACATATTTAAAAAATATATTTTTCAAAATTTAAGATCCTTTTTAAGTGATAAAAAACATGTCGTAAAGTTATAAAAATTTAACTATGCTTACCATGCTATTCAAAACCCAAGATCATACATACAAACTAGTCACATACACGAGAGCACTATATTCAGCATTTATTTTCTATTAACATTGTAGATAGGATTTAATAATAAGACAAGTTATTAATGCTACACTATTTGCATGCGTTGTAAAAATATTCAACAATTTCTTCCTATTTTTTATGGAAAAATAATGGTAAAAATATTAAATAATGAGAAATTTTTGTATATTACTACATATACAATAGTTAGGAACCAACATGAAGAGTCCTCTCTTGAGTGATCCATAAGTGATCTTTTTTATGAGCAAGCTCATACTCCCATTTTACATTAGGAACTTACGGTAAGATCCTTCCATTTTTCATTAGGAAGCTATAACAAGATATTAAAAAATACAATTATTGAAGTTATGTTCCTAATGGAAATATGCAATTATTATGAAATAAAATAGAAATCTTTTCCCTAGTTATCCAATAAGAAGTCGTGGTGATTCACCAATGAAATAGGGCATACTAATCAGTCACATGTTATGAAGGGGTGAAAAAGGTTGGGTGAAGTTAAAGATATTTCCACAACAGTCAACTAACAAAGTTAAGGTTTGACAACTCCTAAAAATGGTAAAAGACTTAATCTGATATCTGATTTTGTAATATGATAATTGAAATGAGTCACATTTGATAATCACTGTGAATAATTAGTTAATACTTAAATTTTTTAGGCATAAATTACAATTTATAAATCATAAAAAAAATGAATTAAATATCCAAAAAAACAATCTTATGGAAATGAACAATTCACACGCATAGTGAAAACTATGTATCAACGCAATGTATGTTCAAAAGTAGAAAACAAAACTCACCTTAACCGATGTTCATAAAATAAATGAATTCAAGAAGGGATGCATTTTTCCTCTTGCTTCCACAATTTACCAATCATTCTAAGCTCTATGTGACGAGTATAAACGATGACCTCCATAACTTCATATGACTATCATTCCTATGAAATATTAACAAAATGAATAAGAAATGAATTATAATATGAAATGAAATGTTCATGTCAATCATAAAATTTTCTAAGAGAGTCACAACGACTTTTTTATTACAGATTGCACAGTTGACCACAGTGATTTTGCAGATCGCACAGTTGATCACTAATTCCATACAAAATGAAATGTATAGATTAACAAAGAGCGAATGCATTTCATAAAAAAATGAATGTAGTTTCATATGGAAAACATATGGTAAGGTAGTATATCCAACTTTTTGTTCAACCACATGCAACATAACTTTAATTAAACTGAAAAACTATAAGGCTCCACATGATCAATGAAAATATAAATAACACACCAGGTAGTCATTGAGCATGTCAGAAGTAAATAGATAAAACATACTGAGTAGATGTGAATTACGGCTCCAAATCATCATGATATACCAACCAAACATCATAATAGTATTAAAATTTTATTAAAACATGAAATACAATACAAAATACAAATAATTTAATCTCTGACCTGGAGATCCATAATCATCACGAATCACGATAATATTGATTTGTAATTCACACGGACACTGTAAGCCTTAGGTTAACTAAACACCAATGATTGAAGAGTCCTATCAAAATACAAGATATTAAAAAGCATCATAAAGGTCCAAACACCTTAGGATTGCTTATGATCTAATAAACTTATAATCGAATATAATTACATGAATCTATGCACCATATCCTTATTTAAAAAAATATACTTACAATATTATAAAATCCAATACACAAACATTAGAGAACCCAACTTCACTTGCCAAATAATACAACAAAAAATTAACAGTTAAATATATAAACATTTAACATAGGAACCATGCATAACTTGAAAAATAATAAAAAAAAACATTACACCACTATGCCGAAAACATTGTTGAGGACTTGGATCGTCAGGAGTTGTGGGAGAAATTGGCCGGGGGAGGGGGGGGATTACAACATTGTTCGATTCCCCTATAAGAGGAGTGGTGGGGGAGATTGAACTCTTTTATGCGTGATTTCTTTGATTTCATTGATGAGTTGGAATTGATGGACCTTCCTTTGGAAGGAGGTTTATTTACCTGCTCTATTCAAAAGGGACGGCCCGTCATTTTCTTGGCTTGACTGGTTTTTTCTTTCTAATGAGTGGGAGGAGCATTTTATGGGGCACCTCAATCCTACCTTCCTTGGGTTAATTCTAACCACTCCCCTATCCTTTTGGAGTGTATTGGGAGAAGGGGAAAGAGGTCTTCAATTTAAATTTGAGAACATTTTTCTTAAGGAGGAGGACTTTGTTGATAGGGTCAAGGTGTGGTGGAGTGGTTAGGGTCAAGGTGTGGTGAATTGGCGATGTGGTGGATGGGAATTCTAGATTCAGAATGGTTTTTAAATTATTTCCTCTTAAAGGGGATCTTATTCGATGGAACCATGACTTGTTTTGCATGTCAGGGGTGTGATCGCACAACTTATAAAGGATATCTGGGGCCTTGATGATAAATAAGGGTTGGACGGTCTTTCAAGGGATGAAAGGGTGGATGGAGAAAAGAAAAAAAGGGAGGTGGGGAGGAGACTGATTCAGGAGGAGCTTAGTTGGAGCGAAAAGTTTAGGGCTCTTTGGCTTTGGGAAGGGGACAATAATACTAAATTTTTCCATAAAGAGGCTAACTCTCATCGTCCCTTTAACCATATTGGGAAGGTTATGGTTGAGGAGGTGGAGTACACTGAGAAGTGTGACATTCATAGGGAGATTAATCGATTTTATGAGAGTCTGTATACGGAGGAGGAGTTTTAGCATCCTGATATGGATGTGCTTCCGGTGGCGAGAATTTTGAGGGAGGATGTGGATCAGTTGGAAAGGGTACTCACGGAGAAGGAGGTGGTTTGTGTATTAAGGTTTATGCGTAGGGACAATGCACATGGTCCTGATGGGTTTACAATTGAATTTTTCTACCATTGGTGGACGGTTCTCAGGGAGGATGTGATGGCAGTATTCTACGAGTTCTATGATAGGGAATAATTTTTTAGGAGTCTAAATAGTACTATCATTACTTTGGTGCCTAAGACAGGAGGAGCGAAGAATGTAAGAGAATTCGGACCCATCAGTCTTGTTGGTAATGCGCATAACCTTATTTATAAGGTCTTATTGGTTAGGCTTAAAATGGTGATTAATGCTCTCATGTCCGATGCAGAGAATGATTTTGTGGGTCGGTGTCATATTCTTGATGCGGTGTTAGTGATGAATGAGTGTATTGAGTCTAGGTTGAGAAGCGGGATCCCAGGTATCATTTGCAAACATGATATTGAGAAGGCCTATGATCATGTGAGTTGGGACTTCCTCATTTATCTTCTGTGGAGGATGGGTTTCGGGGAGCGGTGGTCCAGGTGGATGTATAGATGTGTCTCATCTGTCAATTTCTTTGTCATAGTGAATGGGTGCCTGAAGGTTTCATCTCGAGCTCTCGGGTCCATAGGCAGAGCAACTCATGATCCACTTTTCTTTTCATATTGGTTATGGGGGCGTTTTCTCAAATGATGAGTCGTGAAGTGGAGGGTGGTCTGGTCTCCCATTTTTTTATTGGGAGCATTGTTCACCAACCTATTGTGATCTCACACTTGTTGTTTGTAGATGATACGATTATATCGTATGGGGTTTTGTGGATGAGGTATGGATGTTGAGATTGATTCTAGTGTGTTTTGAGGCTCTGTTTGGGCTCCGTATCAATGTTAGGAAGAACAATATGATTTCCATTGGTGAGGTAAACAATGTAGGGCTTTTGGATGGGGTTCTTGGGTGTACGATGGTCTCACTCCCCTCTATTTTTCTTGGCCTCCCAATAGGGCTAAATTTAAGTCCACGACGATGTCAGACCTGGTCCTTGAGATGGTTCAATGGATGTTAGCAGGTTGGAAGAATAATTACCTCTCCAAAGGAGTGAATTGGCGTTGATCAAAAGTCCTTTAACAAGTATTTTGACATATTCCATGTTCGTACTCCTTTTACCTGATACAAATGGTAAAACACTCGATAGGTAGATGGGGAATTTCCTTTTAAGTGGGCGTGATGATCACTTCAATTACAATATGGTGAATTGGGAGGAGGTGTGTTTGTCATAGAAGGAGGGTGGGGCGGGGGGAGAAGTTTAGCCGACTTCAATAAGGTTTTACTGGGAAATTGGTTATATCAGTTTAATAGGGAATATGGCATAGAGGGGAGGACAATGGTGTTGCCTAAGAATGGGTCCGACCCATTTGGGTGAGGAGCAAGGGAGGAGTGTTCTTCTCATGAGGTGGGGTTTTATAAGTTTATTGCGCATGGTTGGGATGATGTTTCTAAGTCCACTTACTACTAGCTTGGGATAAGGGATCTTATAAGGTTTTGGAAAGATAGATGGAGGGAGGGTGGATCTCTAGATGATCTTTTCCCGGGGATGTTTCGGATTGGTGGAGATAGGTAGGGTAGGGGATCATGAAGTTTGGGACCCGAAGTTTAGGACAGGACTTAGGGATTGGGAGTTGTAGGAGGCAGAGGAGTTCTTTTAGTGGTTTCTTTCATCGCCTATTTCGTCCGGTGGGGTTTATGGATTGAGGTGGACGGGCTCTCAAGATGATTTTTCTAAGTTAAGAAATACTACATGGTGCTTAGGGGGAAGTGGGAGTATCTTTCCTCCTTGAAAGACTATTTGAAAGAGTCATGTGCCCACAAAGGTTAGATTTTTTGCATGGACTATGGCTAGACATGCCATCTTAACTATTGAGGGGTTGTAGAAATGGGGGAAGAGATTGGCTAGAAGATGTTGGTTTTGCAAAATCGAGGAGGAGATGACCAATCACCTTCTTTTACATAGTCACGTGACTCGGGGCCTTTGGGATTTGGTATTCTCTTTAGGCAAGATCTTATGGGTTAAGCCACGCGAGGTGAGTGAGGTGTTGGATTCTTGGGGGAGTCCTAGGGGATGGATTGGTTCGAGGGTTTTGTGGAAGATGGACCCACATTGTATCTTCTAGATGATTTTATAGGAGAGAAATTGGAGATGCTTCGAGGGGGTCGAGTTGGATCCTTTACGTTTACAATATTCTTTTATGATCCTTCTTGTCTCTTAGCGTAAAAAAGAGTGGATACGTCATTGTCCTTTTTCCTTGAGTTTTTGGAGGAGTTCGAGAGTTAGGTTTTTCCTTGTTTGGGTTTCGACCCTTTCCTTTCCTTTTTATTTGTATACTTCGTGTATACGAGATTCCACCCCCTAGGCGGGTTTGTTCTATTTAACCATTTATTCCAGTAGTTGCAACACCCTGTATTTTAGGGGAATATTAAAATTAATTAAATTGGTGATTTAGGAATTTATTTCATTTGGAGAAATTATTTAATTCGATGATTTGAATTTAATTAATTCAGTTTAATTTTAAATTTCACGCGTGTTATTTTTTTGAGGTGGAAACAAGATGATTTTATGAAGTGACTCGGATGATGATTTTGAGGTCACGATTGGTTCAGAAAGGATCAAAATAGTTAAAATAGTATACCCGGGTGTATAGTTTGGTTCCCGGGGCGATTTTAGACCAACCTGACACCGTTTGAGGGCGTTTCGATCATTCGGGAGATTGTGTGTTAGAGAACTCCGAAAATTGAAGGTTTATATCTTCTATTAGAGAGAGGAAGATAGGTTTGACACAAAGCTAAAGTAAGAGATGCAACGGGAGAGGAAGATGAGGAGAGAACCAAGCTTCCTACACTATTTTTCGCCTCGAATGCAATGAAATCATTATCAGAGCGAGAGGCGAACAACCATACCATCATACCAACGAAATTCAAACCTACTATTGAAAGGAAAGTGTTTTTTTTTAGGGAAGAGGGACGGAACCCCCACACATATTATTAGAATAAATAGAGAGACAGCCTCTCCGTGGCATAGCTCATACAAGACAATCTAGAGGTTGAGCTCAATGCTCTAGATTTAATTGAAAACTTAAAAATTTGGGGATTTATAATATGCCCAATATACATAGAAAAAAATAAGATAATGAAAAGAGAAATTTGGAACTTTATAAATATCTCCATTACAATTTTGTCATTTTTTCCTAATAGTAGGAAGGCTAACTTTGTCTAAATTAACAAGACCTTTACTAATAAGAGGGAGAGAAGATAAATTAAGGAAAATTTCTGACTTCTAGGATGAAGCAGCTAGAGAAGAAAGAGAATCATTCACTGTGTTAAACTCCCTCCAAACGTGAACAATAGAAAATGAGGGAGGGAGTTGAGAACTCTTCAGATCTTCGAAAATTAACCATGGAGGTTTTCCTTTCTTCTTTATCAAATCCACCAATATCTTTGAGTCAGGATCAATAATCACATTTGAGAAATTCCGTAGATTGCACAATTTGATACCTTCTCTTCACGCTAGAACCTCTGCTTGGATGGATTTTTTCCTAACCACTCCTGTACTATAAGCTTCCACAAATTTACCTGAATGATTCCTTATAATACCTCATATTCCACTAGGCCCAGGGTTGCCTAAAGATTCCCCATCAATATTTAACTTCAAAAACCAATTAGAGGCTTAGTCCATATGCATTTGTAAATCAGATGCTCTTTGGGCTCAGTCTATAATCTAAACCATTTATTAACATAAGAGTCATCCTCAGTAACTCTGTCATTAAACACATAAATAGCTTCCAGCTTAGAGATTAAAGAGTCCACAATATAAATGATGTGGTTTGAATTAAGAAGCTTTTCCTTAAAATGCTTAAGGTTTCTAGCTTTCCATATCTCCCACATAATGATCTTCAGCATATTAATGTGAATAAATTGTTATTGATCTCTTCTTGGCATTTTCAGCCACCATGAGATAAGCATACTTCTAGAACTTTGGAAATTCATACTAACACACATTTTTTCCCATAGAAGTTCCACGCTTTAGTTGGAACTGGGCACTGAACAAGCAGATGATTGATAGATTCTGTTTCTAACTCACACATTCTGCATCGAGAAGAAAGTTTGATGCCAATTTCTTGAACAGAAACATATGTACGTATTGCATTACGCAGTACTTTACAAATAAATATGTTAATTTTGGGAGGGAAACTGTTATTCCAGACAAATTTCCAGCTAAAAAAAGAAGGTCTGGAAGACATCACTGCATCATAGGTTATTTGAGTGTTAAAGACCCTGTTTTAGATAGAGTCCAAATCTCCTTATCTTCATCTATAAATTTAGCAGCCTTTTCTTGAACTTCCACAATCCGATTGAAGGCTTTTGAACTTTTGTTGGAAGTAAAAGTAAATTTAAATTTGTTCCTCATGAAGGAACCCCATATACCTTTGTCAAATTTCCATTTCCAGTATAGCTTTAAGCTTGTTGCCTCTATGGTACTTGATAAAGATCTAGTATTGATCCCCCTTCAGCATGAGTGTAGCAAACTTCATCCCATTTAATCCACTGGTATGACTTATCTTTAGAGCAGCCCCCCCCCCCCCCCCCCCAAAAAAAAAAAAAATCTTGCTAAAAATGTATTCGATTCTTTTAATAATAGATTTTGGAGGACTAATAACTTAAAGGATGTGAAGAGGAATGGAGCATAGAACATGATTAATTAGGGTAATACTACCCCCTTGAGGAATGAACTTTGAGGACCAGGAGAGAACCTTGTTCCTTATGTTATTAATCATATCAACAAAAGTAGAGATCATTTTTCTCCCAATAATTAAATGACAACCGAGATATTTAATGGGAAATTTCTTATTAGTCAGGAATGTGCATCGAGCAATTTCCTTTAACCTGCTATTCTTATTGGGACTCTTAATTGCCACCACCTGAAATAAATTTTTTATGGATCTTTTACCTACATTATTGATGATGCTGGAAACTGCACCACCCTTCAAGGTGTTTGTGAGCTCAATTCAATGTTAACAATGGTAGCATAAGGGTACATACACATATAGTAAGGGAGGTGAGGAGAAGAGGATTCACACCGGAATATAAGTGGTTCAGCTAATTAGGCCTACGTCCATTGTGCAAGTATGATATGTATCACTGTATGAGGGCTCTAATGGCCATATATACAATCTCTCAAGCTTTCTCTCTCTACTGTGTATTTAGGCAGAGTTTTAGCTAGGGTTGCTCATTTCCAGTCCTTTTCAAGGTAGAGGATGACCTCTATATATAGTTCCTGGGGGGTGAGTGTACCCCCAAGCATGTAATGAGTATGAGCATGAGGATCGAACAACTGTGAGAATAACACCTGGATGATCTCATGTAGATAATGATGACCACAATATTCCCTCATATGGGGGGAATGATTCGGTTATAACTGATTGTGTACACGTGCTCCCATCAATGCATATGCTGGTAAGAACTCATCCATCCGTGAATGGTCCCAACCTCGGCCTGGAAGAGGACGAGGCGGTGACCTTGGTTCAGTGGGAGAGCCGAAGTAAGACATATTGAGCTATGACGTCGGCCTGGGGCGAGGTAGTTGTGGTAAAGCAACAACGTCGACCGATCAGTAGCCGAGATTGATGCTGATGACAGGTAACCTCTTTATCTCCCAAGCCGAGGTTTCAATCCTTGGAAAACTAGGTGGATAACCTCCCCTGGATCATGGTGACCTCACTTACCGAGGTAGCTAGCAACGTCGGCCGTGGCCGACCTGGCCTAGGACGAGACCGCTAGTTGATGATCCAAGGTCCCTCTAACCTTGGCCATCTCCATGGCCGACATTGATGTTTCTGAGCTGAAGGGGTACATTCAGGGCATATTAATTACTAAAGACAATCAGGTCTTCTGCAAATCCCAAATTAGATACTAGGACACTTCTAAAAGGGTGGGAGAAAGGAACAACAAGGTTTGAATTAAACAAGGCATCAATCTTCCTGCTGAGAACTTTTGTCACTAAAATGAAAAGGCTAGAAGACAAAGGGTCTCCTTGTCTTAATCCCATTAAAGAGTTGAAGAAGCCTGCACTTTCACCATTAATAATAATCGAAAACCAGTTATAAGCTACAAACCTCCATACCATACCAATAAAGATTTCTCGAAAGCCAAAACTCCTGGTATTGGACATAAGAAAGGCTAATAAATCCTGTCATAAGCTTTTTCCTTGTCAATTTTGAAAATGACGTTCCTTCCATGATTTTTTTTCCAATAGCTTGAATCATTTCTTGGGCCAACAAAATATTGTCTTGGATACATCAGCCATTCACAAAACCACTCTTGTTTGGAGAGATAATGTGGGGAAGGTAATTAGCTAATCAATCACAAAGGATTTTGGAGATAATCTTATTTGAGAAATTACATAAGCTAATTGGTCTAAAATTTACACAGTTAGTAGGATAGGAAGTCTTAGGGATAAGAATACTATTTGTGCTAGACCAACTTTTGGGCATTTCATCCCTATTGAAGAAGGATTGGATGGCCTGAATCATGTCTTCTTTTATAATCTCCCAACAGTGAGTGTAAAATTTACCCCCAAAGCCATCTGGACCAGGAGCACTATCCTTTTTTAATTTTTTTATAGTTTGGAGAATTTGATCTTCCATAGGGATTGCAGGTAACACCTCATTTTGCTCAGTTGTTATCATCTTTGGTATTGAGGACGAGTAATCCTCTTTTAGATTAATAAATTCATCTTTCCACATACCTTTGAAAGGGTTGATAAATACTTTTTGAATTCCTTCTTTGGAAATCTCCATATTCCCTTCATTATCCCTAATTTGATTAATGAACATACATTTTCTTCTAGTTTTTATAGATGAATGAAACAACTTTGTGTTTAGTTCTCCATCTTTGAGACATTTAAGATTGCATTTTTGTTTCCAATATAATTCTTCCCTCTTCATGGCTTGGTTCAACTCCACTTTACATTCATGCATATCTATTCGTGAACTGATTTATGGATCTGTTACAAAAGCATATTCTTTAATGAGGAGTTGGTCTTCTAGGTCCACAATATTTTGAAATATGTTCTTAACATGGCTTCTATTCCATTCATTTATTTTAGACTTTAGTCTTTTGAGCTTAAGAGAAAATTTGATCATGGAAAGGGCTTCAACTTCAGCTTTCCAAGATTCTTCCATCACTTTTATTAGAGTCTTGTCAAGGCACCACATGTTGAGGAATTTGAAGGGTTTGGGAATTTCATCTAGTTTAGTTTTTATGGATAGAAGTAAAGGTCTGTGGTCTGAGCAGTTCTTGTGGAGATAGGTGACTTAAGCACTAGGTAATGAAGATATCCAATTGTCATTTACTAAGCCCTTGTCAAGTCTACAAACAATTGGGACTGAAATTCTATTATTGGACCAAGTGAATTTAGATCCCATGAATCCCATATCAGTGAAGCCACATTTAGAAATCATATCCAAGAAATCTTACGAAGCATTAAAATCTATATCATTTACCCCCACTTTTTCATCTGGATTGGAAACTACGTTGAAATCCCCAATGACCATAAGACAATCAGAATAGAGTTGTTTACTTAACTGCTCTAGAGACTCCCAAAGTTGTAATCTTTCTACCACTAAGCATTTGGAATAGACTAAAGCTATAAAAACTTCTTTTTTCGTGTTAGGCCAATCTATTTTCAAACATAGAAGTTGGTCCTCATCAATGATACATTTAACCATAATTTCACAAGACTAAAAAAAACAAATTTTGTTTGAACAATTATGAGTACTGTGAGAGAAGTTCAACTTGTACTGAAACTTTTAAATTTCGGAAAAGCGTACTTGTGTCTCAAGAAGAGAAATAGCAGGAAGAGAGTATGTTTTTTTTTCAATCTCTTTATTCTTCTACTCGTTACTTTCTTAGAAACCCCTCTTACATTCCAACAAATAAAATTAATCATTGAGAAGGGATGGAAGAAGTTTTTGAATTTGCCTTACGAGAAGCTCTAGTAATTCTCCTGTGCAGAGGATCATAAAGGGGATGTTTAGGTTGTTTGCTATCTTTAGTTGTGTTTGGGACTGTTGGAGCAGTAGGTCCAAGCAGAACAGATTGTTTCTTATTTGCTGCTGATTTCTTTAACTGGTAATTGTCCCATTTGTCAACAAACTTTTGTGAGAACATTTTAAGGTCTTTTAACTTGGGGGAACACCTTATCTGACATCGTCATCTGTTAAATAATTTTTTTCAGCTTCTTGATTTTTCCCTTGAACTAGAAGATTATGTGACACCCCGCTTAATAAAATACCGGGTGATCAGTCCTATACAAAATTAAAATAGGAATCCCAATTGGTTCATCCTTAGCATCACTGTCGAAAACCTTTTTAAAACATACTAACCACCTAGTATTCTAAAGAGATGGTGCCAAATTTTATCTTTTTAATTAAACAACCAATAACATGCGGAAAGATAATATGAGTCATACACCATAACTGAATTAAATCAACTGAATAAATAATAAACTACATGCCGAATAAACAATCGGTCACCAAAGTAAATAGTCCAACAACAATCATCCAATAACTGAATAGATAAATCTGAAAAGTACAACTGAAAAGTGTGGGTGACATGCCCTAAGTAAACTGAAACTGATGGATGATTCCTAGTCTAGGAAAGAATGAGCAATGCGTGTAATCCAAGCTCCTGCTAGCATCCACATATGCCGCAGCTCCGTGTCCCTATAATAGAATATCAATTGTGACGTCCCTGTGGTTGGACACCTAAAAGGTTTTGAAAATAGTTTTATAGCAAGGGTTATAACCCAAAACATTTTGAAAATATTTAGCAAGTGAAGTAACTGCAGTAAATAAAATGTATGAATGCGCTTCATATTTAAGTTAGTGTCGCACTCTCTTGAGGACATACTCACCCCTCCACTAATGTCCACACCTAACGATTACCTAGTTGTACTACCCCGTCCAACTAGTCCTGGTGTAATCTCCCCTTGACATACTACTCTAACTCGAGTATGATAATTCATGGGTTATAATTTATCTCACCAATTTACTTAATTAATTCCTTTGAAATAATATCATATAACCGTGACACAAGTTATATAAAGTAAGTACATTACACATTGTATTATGACCCCACATATAATATTACATCTCATTATATATGTACCTTTACTAAAACATCCACACATAATTAATATGTATATCCATCCCTCCGAGTATACCCTCGCCGGATGATTCCCTCTAAAGTTCTATCTCACTAGGTGTGCTCACCAACTTGACCCAAAAATATAAACGTAGTGGAGGCGGTCATATTTCTTCCCTCAAAGTGAGATAATCCCATCATCCATATACCGGACGCTATGACCTGGGGATATACTCACCCTACTCCTCATGCTAGGCGATTCACCCACATTGCGCAACCTCCCTTGATAGTACTAAAGTATATAAATTAAATAAATATGTAGTCACTAATATTTAATAGCGCACACACACACAATATATATATATAGGAAGGCTCACCTACATCGTGCACTATACATCACACCATATTATAGGGCCTAGAAGACGTTTTTCTCAAATTTTATATTTTTCCCTTAAAATTAACCTTCAAATCAACCTTTATGCAAAAAATTAGGTGAAAATACATTTTGTAGCTATTTTTAAAAAATCCACAAAAAACTACTCGTGCAGAACCTTATAAACATGGTATTTTTAGCAGTTTTTTGTCGATTTTTTAAAAATAGCTACACAATGTATTTTGACCTAATTTTTTGCATATGGGTTGATTGGAAGGTTAATATCAAGGGAAAAATATAAAATTTGAAAAAAAAATTTAGGGCCTAGAATTAGGTGTGATGCACATGTAATTTATAGAGCATGGTGTACTATAACCTCTCTCTTTCTCTCTCTGTATATATATATATATATATATATATGATGTCACGTACAACTTAAGTCAAATTTTTTTTAAGTCGAAACAGCCAATTGTAAAAAATATAAAAATTTTGGGCAGAGTATCCTCTCCACCCTGTTTAAAAATATAAAATATTGCAGCAACAAAACTAATAGTTCATAACAACAATACTAATTGCTCGTAATGACAAAAAATGTAAAATGGTCATCCTATCAAAGTCCATGGTTGCAACTTCAACAATCTATTCAATTCAATTTATGGAAATAACACAAACATATCAATCAATAAAGAAATTTTTTATTAAGACAAAAAATGTATATATATATATATATATATATATAGCTGCTGACATTGTTGTTATATATAAAACAACATTGGTGTTATATATAACAACTAATGTTATATATAACACCAATAATATTTTATATATAACAATAATATCAGCAACTATATATATATACATATATATACACTGATATAACAACATATACTGATATATCAGTATATGCTATTATAATAGTATATATACACTTTATACTGTTGCCATTACATAGGGAATGAACACCCTCAAGATTTTAACTCCTGCCATTATAGAGGGGGATATCATCCCTTATTTCAAATGTTTGTTTCTAAAGCATCATCTACCCAACACATTTAAGTAAATATCTATTGGAAAACCAATATCCTATGAAATTAAAGATGATGTGTTCTTTTTTTTTTTAACAAGAACCTCAAAAGTGATAATAATTATTATAGAAGTAAATAGTTCAATACAAGCATAAGCTTTAAACCTCTACAAGTCAATCAAGTTTCCTACTGTAAATACGCTTGTACATGAACACGAGAGAGAGAAAGAGACGTTTGTTCATTGATTAGCAACATGTTGAACAAATAAATGTGTTTCTTTTCGCATTTCCTCTCATTTAATTTTGAGAAGAAAGCAATCATCATTCAAGGAGTAACTTAATCCTTAATCTTTTATAAGATCTTCAGCCTCACTGGTCTTCCAACATAACATGATTTAATAATGATGAAAAAAATTGAATAAAAGGCGTCTAAATTGTGAGATCACCAGAAACAATAACGGATTAAGAGTGAAAGACTCCCCCTACCCCTCTCCTCGTATCAAGCAATCCACATTTAGTTGAGGGTTAGAATGACCCTTACATACTACTGATTGAAACAGTGTAAACTTGGGATCCCCTACTTAAACATAAATGCTTCAACCAAAATAGGATATGAGGGTAATTTTAACCTTCACTAAGTGAGGGTTAAAAAATTGACAAACCCTATCAAGCATCCATTTTGAGAAGCTAATTTAGGGTAATGTTTAATGTTCCAATAGTTGCATCATTGGATATACTCATCATTATAGTTATCACTTATTATGGAGACAACCCTTTCGAGCCAAGGTAGCTGATGGAGATACTTCATGGTATATATATATATATAGGAATCCATGCAGCCTGGTAGGGATTGGCATGAATTGTTGACACTGAGGCTAAAACCTCTAGCTAGAAATCTTTCGATAAGTGCCATCTGTGATATGTCTTGATATGTGTACGCATATGATATTGTGGAGAGAGAATCGAAAGCATCCCATTCCCACTGTTCAAATAGTTGGGTGGGATGAGGGATCACATCTTTAGTACACTCTTCATCCCAGAGCACGCATTGGCATGTTTTTTAGGCATCCCTGTACTCAGCACCGCAAGAATAGCAGAACTCATGCCCACACTAGCAAGTCACATGGTAGAAACCATCTGTGAGCTCAATCATCCTCTGATACTGTTGGCAACGCCTTCACTATCTATCCTCTACCAATTGATGAAAAGTATTGTAGTTCGCATCCCTCTCCTCCAACGAGAGACTCTGATAGTTTTCGAAGCTCATCGAAGAATGCCAAGGGACCTCACATTCCACATATAAATCTCTGACAAAAAGGGTACTCCACACGACTATTCTCCTCCTAATTCAATGAACTCACCTAAAATTTATTCTTGAAGATAGTAAAAAATGAAGTGACTGAGCTGTGCAAGACATTCGGCACCCCAGAATAGATCCGTCCCGATTTTTTATGCAATAATCAGCGTCCTTAACTGAGGACATTATCACAAAACCAAGCCCTCAAGATTCTCTCTGCATGGATCAACCACTAGGAAGAACTAATAATTCATATTAGAATACAAGAAATACAACATTGCAACAAATAGGAGCACTTTGGTGCATAAAGTAAGTGTACATATGTAATTATGCAAAAAAGTATCCAGGAGTCTTTTGAATACATCCACACGAAAAGAAATACCTGTCCAATAGGATCTAACTAGAAAAGAACTAACCCAACACTTAAATATATAAAAAACCGTGTAAATATATTAGGACTTATAAGAAACAAGTCAGTTCAAACACACTAAAAATTACTTACAAAAGAAAAAATATTGTACTAAGAGCATCAATGTCAGGTATTTCGAGCATTGAAAGAATTTTCAAAGATTACATGAGATATGGGGTGCGTATTGATATCTAACTAACTAACTTTATAATAAATAGACGTGTGATTCAACGAAGTGAGTGTTCGACCAGAAAAAGAAAAAAACAGGGCGGCTGCAAATACTAATATAAAAATTGCATCACATAAGAGTATTTCCAAAGTGAAGCTTAAACCTAAGTTGCACACCTTTCACAACATAGTCCACATTGAAATCGTAACCTCTCATCCATTTATATATAATTTGGTACATGATGGTTGGAGTGTGGTTTAGGTGGGAACAATCATCATTAACATAGTGGTTCACATCACCATGAACAAAACAACGTGTGGAAAAATTTACTAACCGTCTATCGAGGAAGGTGAATTATGCCTGAGAGTGGTAGATCTTTAATGGATCCCGAGCTGCTGTTGGAATTCGAGAAAGTCTGTGACATGTGTTATTAGGTCGGGGCGCAGTGGGTCCTACAGATCCGTCACAAATGATAAATAATCCTAAAAAACAAATTGATTGTTTAAAATCTATAAAATTCACACGCTTTGGAATTACATACTGAAAGAATAATTGGTCTGCTGGATTTAGTTAATTAGAGGACTATTAACATGAAATTACTACTTGATTGATAAATAGGTCGGATTTGTGTAGATCATTTGACTTGATTACTTAAATAAGTTGAATTTAGGTTAACCAATGTTTCACACAATCCCAAAAAGAAACGACCCAAACACGACACAAAACACGGATTGCCACCCCTACCTTTGGCCTAATAAACACACCATTATCCAATACTACAATAAAAAAAAACACAAAAGTTGAATATAGTGGTAACGAAAGTTCCCCATCGATAGAAAATATATATATATATAAGGTCAACCAGCCACCGTAAGAGTTCAAAACCATAAAACTCACCTCATAGGCTACTTCTTTAGCAGCTCTGAAACGCCATGGATGCTGTTAATTCATCTTAGCACGAGGTGCAACATCATCTGCACATAAATAACTACAAAGTATCAGAATATGCAATAATTCATGTACTCTTTTAAAAGATGTGATATCCAGGAAAGCTTTTAAGCGTAGAGTCCCCGTGGTCGAAGGCCAAATAGACAATTTTGGCAAAAATCTTAGTTGCATATAGAGTTTTATAGTAGTAACTATATACTAGTTTGGGGAACATATTACAAATACTAGGAGCCTAAACGCCCTATAAGGCAGCCAATAGAATAAAAGAATGGAAAAATGTGGTTTTGTCCGTTGAAAACTTTTTTATTTGAGGCCTAGCCTAAGATTTTTATATTAGAAGGGGAACTCCATTGATTTGATGATTTTTAAGGGGAGATCCTTTAATAAAATTTTTATTCCTTGATTGCTTGTATACCACACTCCATTACCATAGATAAACTATCTCTCACTCTCTCTCTCTAGGGCCTCTGATCTCTAATGGCTCTTACATTTTTACATAGTTCACTAGCCAAAGCTCAAATCTACTTTCTCTTTGTTAATCTACGGTAGCCAAAGCTAAGATCTACTTTCTCTCTATTAATCACGAATCTGGAACTAAATAACCCTACACAACAGGTTTTTAAGCCAAAAAGTGGAGTGAGAATCTTGTTGTAAGGCAGGCATGATTGCGCTCTGTCACACCCCACTCAATTCTAGCGTCGGCCGCCACCAAAACTAAGTCGGGCATGAGTTAATAATATACCATTCTTATCATGAGATAGATATGAGACATATAAAATTAATCCACAAGATAAATGACAATCAATCCCAAAAGATAAACCATCCAATTAAGCGATAAAAGATCTATCTCATACTAAAACTCGAATAAATTCAGTCTCCAATAATATAAACTGAATAAAATTCCAATATAAATATCTGAGTAAAACCGTACAACTGTGGAACCGAATGGCCCACCAAAACCATAAACTGAGTTTCAATACAAATGCGAAGGAATGGAAAAACTTATCGACGCTACTAAACTCAACTAAAATACTCCGGTTGCGCCTCCAAGATAATGTCCAGAAAATCCTGCAATAACTCCAGCAGTAAAACCTGAAAATATTAATCAACGCACGAGGTCAGAGCCCCGAGCATGAATACACACTACTCCCCTTAAATAGGGTCCGTGAACCTAGAAAATAGCATTATATGTAATAAATATCACAATGTAGTGTTTTAAATGACGGGATAATTAAACGTGATAAATATAAATCACTAACCTACCCGCATATATACCCATTTATAAAGGCACACCAATATGATTTTAAATTCTCAAGTCCCATGATGTTAATTTAATTAAATTAGCCAATTTTTATTATTGTTCTAACTTTTTATTATGACGATCCTCTCGTCCTGGGTGGTAATCCACCAAAGTGTCACACTTCCCCTTGTCAATCGCCCTGTCACCCGTTTAAACTATCGGCCCCTACACATGACAAGGTCCAACACACGACAGGACCTAAATTGCCCTCTGACCCATTTAAACTGTCGGCCCCGACACATTATGTTGCCACAAATTTTAATACTAGTTTTTATCTTAGGCATTAATTATCAATTTCTGAACTTCACAAATTATAAATTACCCCACCGTTTTATCGATGTGAGATCCTCAAAATACCCCTTAGTCCCATACCTAAGGGTCCCCAAGTTATCAATCCATCCTACCCTATGTATATGATGGGTTTCTGACCTAAACCTCGATCTAGTCTCATGCCCAGGCTAGCGTAACGACGATAAAGTATAAATAATCAGCCCACACCAGACATAATAAAGTCGCAATAATCTACCCTAACTAGTCCCATACCTAGAAGGCGTAAATCATCAAAAGGCCTACCCACTAGTCCCATACCTAGAAGGCATCCTAGAATATATGGAGAGAAAAATTACCCAACAACCCGTCATCACAAAGGAAATATAATAATACCAACAAGTCACACAAAGAAGCATAATTAATCAACTTATACAACTACACATGATAGTCAAATTTAATTAAATCTAAATTTAATTATCACCTCGTCATAAACATCCAATTAATCTCATTTAATTATTTTAAATTAAATATACCGTTATTTCATCATTTAAAACATCATAATTCTAATTTCATGATCTCAGCACAAATTACATAAGTTATACGCCCCCAAATTCATTTAATACAAAACTAGGGTTTTTCTACATGTAACCTATGCCCATAAAACCCAAAATCCACTCATCAATCCTACGTACCCAAAGGTTTATTAATATTATTCAGATTAAAAGATTTTATAAAAATAATCCCAAGTTTTATGTGTCCACTTTCTCTAATTAGATTCCTAATTGGTTTTAAGAAAAAAATGATATTAAAGTTTAGGCAACACGTAAAATGCATAATACTAAAGGAAAGGAATAGAGTATTCATGCCTAAGATTAAATTGAATAAAAACTGGTAGCACGGTTGGATTCCTCTCGAAAAATTAACAAAGAAGTGTTCTTGAACAAACTTGATTAAATCCCAATTAAGCCTTCCAAAACTTGTGACAAAAACTTAATTATGTTGGAGGTTGATGATTATGGTGGAGAGGAAGAACTTTTGGAAGAGTTTTCTGGTGAAAAACTTGAGAAAAAGTGATTATGAGAAATCCCCCTACGGATTATAAGACTTATATACTAATTAGGAATCATAATCCAACTCTAGCAGTACAAATAAAATCACCAAATCGCCTCAAATCTGGCATAGTCGATCAATCAAACAGGTACGCGACCACTTCCGTTCCTCTTCATTTAATACCATTTAGCCAAAAATCAAATTTTCCATTAGTCACAGCCTAAATCCTTGACAAATGTTTTTTTCATTTTTTTTTAAAAAGCTAAACTTAAAACTCTCATAAAAACTTCATTTTAAATCCGATTTTGATTACATTTGAAATTCTAATTTCCAAATAATAAAACCGACATAATTAATTAATAAAAATCCAAAAATCTAAAATTTTATTTTTCTCAAAAATTCCCATTTAATTAAATAAATCAATTATAAAAACACGGGATGCTACACGCTACTTTTTTCATGGCAAAATAAAATGACATAAAAGGAACACTTTTGGATGAATAAATACAATGGTTTCAAATAATTTAAGAACCAATTTTAAATAAAATACACATTAAGAAATCATTTAAAATATTATTCAATTGTAAGTACTTGCACGTGGAATCCTATGATTTTCAATGAAGTTTCATGCTTAAGGATATATATCAATTTTATGTTTTATCATTTTGTTAAAATTTTAAAGAAGTATTTCTTTACTTCTAATGAAAAATAAAAAAACATACTTCATATCAATATGGGCAATATGGACAAATACAACAAACAACTACCTATTTAATAGAGTAAACTACACTCACCGGCTCTAGATCTTGTGGAGTTGATGTCAAGGTTGGTAACATCTGGAGCCTCATCACTATATTCATCTTGGCTCACCCTTATAATGTAAACCTGAAAGTCGAGTCATGTTGTTAATATGCATGGGATTTTGAAATTCTAACTATAAAATGGAGTGTTTGTAAAACCTATGTGTTCCCATCAATCAAGATATTACTTTACAATGGGTAGGCTTGATTAATTGGAAAACCAATGGATCCCAAACAACTAATCCATGATCAACAAAATTCATTGGAGCTCCAGTAACTCCGCCAGAAAATCACAAACTCAACTCGCAAATTACCATTGTATTGTTTCCAATCAATGTTAAGCCTAGTCCCACTTTAAAGTACATGGGGAAAGAGTAATACACGGTGCTAACTTTTGGTATTAGATCGATAAAGAGAGAGACATGGGTCAGTGTTGAAAAATGAATTAATTAACCCCAAACTAATATCTGTAAAAGGAATAAAAATCGAACCAAGAACTAAACCTGATTTGAAAATAACTGTAGCTCAATGACGTTTACAACAAATGAATACCCGATTTAAAAAAAAACTGGAGTTTAATAATGTTTGTAACAATTGAACAAACTCGATTAGAAAAGAACTAAAACAAAAATGGAACCTCTACAAACCCGATTTGAAAATAACTGAATAAAAATCGAACCTTTGTAAATGAACAAAACTTATACTGATTGTTTTACATAAAATACGTGAATGAAGATGCAAATTCCCAATTGTCTTCTGATAATCATGATAAATTCCAGTAGTTTCATTGAAGATTACATCCCACTCATCAAACTAGCCATTAATGGTATTACTAAAGGGTGGGTGTCAAACACTTCAGAGCATTACTTTTGAATCACAGGTGATGCAAAAATGAACAATTCAGTTTCCACATCTGAAATTTCACTACTCCTTGTGCGAGCCTTGCATTTTTAGCATTGCATTTTTCAGATAGCATTGCATTTTTAGCTGCTAGCGTTTTCTCCTTTTCTTTTAATTGTTCAATTTGTTTCTTAAAAGCGTGCATCTTTCTTGATCCAATGGCGCATACACTCTGCTCCAGCTATTGTTATATTTTCTGTAGTTCTTCAGTGGGGCATGACCCCAGGCCCTCTCCTAAAAAATTACGTTTTGAAACTTCAAGAAGCTTTATTTTCTTTGCCATTTTTACCATTTCATGGTTCAAATATTGCATGTCTTATACCACTATTGTCATTTTGAACCTCTATTTTGTTCATGCGATAGCATTCTCTCGTGTCTTGCATGTTGAAAAATTTTGATATCTGAAATCAATTGTTTGGTGAATTTTCACTTTCAATATGACCCTGATTAAAAACCTGAAAAGAAAACCAAAAAGCAACAAAGTGAAAGGAGATACATATAAGAAAAGAACATCATAAGAACTTGATGTTTAACCATTCCTTTACCATCTACTCTTGTGAACTAAAAATATAAGGACGTAAATGAGTTTTACTGTTTTAGCACCAAAAATGTTGCAACACAAATAATTAAAGAGAAATAGCACAATTTTCCCATCGTACGTATACAAAGTAGTATCAAATGAGAAGTAACCACAAATTTATACCCGGGGTACTTGGTTTTCATTGAATAAAACCTACGTGAAAGAAAACTTAAAATATAGAGACATCATAATTGGTAAAATAGAACCTAAAATTACGAAGACACTACCCAAAAAAAAAATTCTCCTATGATTGAGTCTCTCAATCAAACATAACAAAAAAGAAACCATAATAATAGCAAAATTGGTATTAAATTTTCACTTTCAATTCTAACTATAACAATTCCAACACATTTTGGTCTCAACCCAATAAATGTTTGAGCTTCAACCTGGGATGAGGAACAGAAGCATTGCTAAACAAACCAAAAAATTGCAAAAAAAATAAAAAATGAAAAAAAGGCAATGTTAGATGAAGATTGAAATAAATAAAAAAACTCAAATGAAATGCAACTATTGAGAAAATATATAAAGAAATACGAAGGCATTATTATTCGTCATCGCCATTAGCACCAAAACATTCCAATATCTAGTTTCAACATGTTGGAACTACCAATAAACCTCACTGAGATCAAATAATATCATATACATTTCAGAAAATTAAACATGCGTCACCACAGAAGAATTAAATACGTGTCATCGCTGGAGAAATTAAGAATCACAATGTTAATGGTAGTTTCTAGATAACAATTCCAAATGTGTAAAAGATGTTTAGGCTTGATTCAATGAATACATTTTAATCCACCTACCGTTCAGACACTTGATTACTCTGGCCCATCCCTTAGTTACTAGAACCCTAAAATTAAGCATCCAAAAATTGTCAAGGCTTAAACAGATTTTCCATTTAGAATTGCAACAACTATTGGAGAACCTGATCTTTCAAAGTCTACAAACCCAAAACACTTAGGCTTTCCATGTCCATCCCTCTTCACTACTACACTGGTAATTGTTCAATATTTACCAAAAATTATATTGAGATATACTATGGTAGTTGATTTAGTAAGTTTTTTCACACACATTATTGAATCTTGTGCTCATTACATTCTCTTTAGCCTGCTTACAAGGGAAGTGTGCAACGTACACTCATTTATCATTGAAGCCTAAATGTGTTCCATCGACTTCAAAACGAATTCTAAACCCAGTTAAAAATGAAGCCAAAAATAGTGAAATGAAGATCTGAAATTAAATGAATAGAACATAATATCAAAGTAAAAAAAATTAAATACAATACTAAAGAAAATGATGCAACAAAGTAAAGAAAATCAAATGAAGTGAAAATAAATGTTTTTATACATCAAATTAAGTAACGAAGATCATAACGATCCATAATTCCATCTAGGGCCTTATATATAGCATAAATAGAAACAATGTGTCAAATTGAGAAATGCATAATTATCATTGGTTTAATATTGATATAACTTGCAAGAGAGGGACTCTTTTAGCAACATAATATCTTTGGTGTAACTGTAAGACGTAAATTGACTATAGTAACTCTTTTAGCAACTATAAATTATTTGACTCCATGCCAAGTCATATAAATTTAATCGATTCGAAAACCACAAAAACTAAAATCTCATTTCAAAATTTCAAGTAAACACAAATGATAGTAGCGACTTACTTGGATAATGGGCGACATTCATCACATGAGGTCTACTATGTTTGGGGTTTGACCTCAATCAGTGATGCCCTTTGTAAATAACTAAAATACACATTTATTTTAGTTAAAATAATACGTAAATTACATCTGCAATACAATAAGTTATTATGTGTAACATGCATATCTCTAGTCTACATATTTGATATGTTAACTCTCACTCAATATTATTCATTGTAATCAAGTTGCAATGAATGTTGAAATTCAATCTCTATGATCACCATGCTTATTATATACACATGCAAAGAGACACTTATGGAGATTGAGATATTCAATGGAAAAAAGCTCGAAGATATTATAATTTCAACCCACAATCGTGATGTCCCTCATGTCAATCGTACTGATTATCATCAGCTAATCGATATCTCTGAAGATGGTTTTGTTAGTCTTGTGACTAATAATGGAAACGCCAAAGATGACTTCAGGCTTCTCACCGATGACAATCTGATCACCCAGATTAAAGATATGTTCGGCGAAGGGAAGGATTTTATGGTCAATGTGATGTAAACAATAGGAGAATAGCAGATTAATTCCCTCAAGGATGTTGGCCCTAAAAATGAACATGTTTCCTTCTAATAAAGAATTCTATTCACTTTCTATGGTGTAACAACCCGTCCTTTTGGAGACCCTTAAATTCCATAATTGGATATAAATTGACAATTTGGAGAATTTCTCGAAATAGTGATTTTTGGGATTTTTGAGGATTTAATAATTTTCGAAGGACGTTATAAATTATTTTGGGACTGTATAGGTCGAAATAATTTAATTATATGTCGTCGTTGAGTAAAGCGACACGAGGTAAGATTTTTAATTGGAAAACCCGCATTTATTTATTTTGGGTTGGAATAGTGATTTGCAGTCAAGTACTCGGATGGAAATTTCGACTGCGCCACGAGTCTCGGAATGTCCGAGATAGTCGGAAAAGAGTGTCCGATTGTCGAAATGAGTTTCGGGTAATTTTAGAGGTAAAAGTAACTCGTAATTGGGTAAACGAGTCGTTTTTGGATTTTAAGGGTTTAAAACCCTTTTCTCCATATAAAAGGAGGAAGAGAGGGAAAGAAAAGAGAAAGAAAGAAAGAAAAGAGAGAGAAGAGAGAGAGGAAGGAGAAAGAGGAGAAGAAATGGGAGATCTCGGGCCAACTCCGCCGGATTCGACTCGAGGTCATCGGATTTTATCCATGAGGCAAGTGTTTACTTGCTTTATTTATCTTTTTGCATAAATATCTCATACCGTAGTTTGGTATAAACAAACCCTAATGGTTTTGGGGTGGGTTATCGTGGATAAAAAGGGTTTTGGGGAGTTAAAACAATTAAACACCAATAATATTTCAATTTTGTGGAACTTAGGTTTTAATCTAAATTAATTGGTGGTTTTGGGTTCTAGGATGTTTAGAACCCTTAATATATGTGTAGTTTCAGTTGGTTGAGGTTGTAGGACGTTGGGTGAGGCGACAAAAGCTTGGGAGAAGCTTTAATGGCCGAAATCGTCTCGGAAGAGACGATGAATAATAATCCGTCACCTTAGGGGGCATTTTTGGCCAGGAAAATAATTCATTTAGCTTTCGGCTAAAACACGAAAGTTGTAGATATTTTCTATACGGTCGCGTGGGAGCCAACCGCGTATTTTTTTGATTTTTCTACGATTTGATATGATTTTTACAAGATGACAGCTCCAGGTTGAAAGTACCAACTCGGAAATCAAATCGGGAATTGAAAAAATAAAGGCTAGAAATTATTGTGTAGATGTTTGGGATGATTTTGGTGTAGAGTAGAAACCATGAAAATGAATTTGGATTGATTTTTGGGTATTTTGGAGTTTGAGAAATCGCCCAAACTGTGACCCTCGAACAGGCCGAATCGATTCGGGTAAAGGCCGAATCGATTCTCCTAAGGGGAATTGGGTTTCTGCAATGGGCCGAATCGATTCGGGTACAGACCGGATCGATTCTCCATTTATAGACCTGTTTGCAGAATACTTTCCGAATCGATTCGGATTGGGAACTGAATCGATTCGCCCACCCGAATCGATTCGCTAAAAGGGCGAATCGATTCGCTTAGGCCAGAATTTCTAGTTTTCTCCCTTTAAGAGTATGGGGAGTTGAATTACCATTTGGGATTTTTATGGGGATTCCTAAATAAGGGTTTTGAGGATAAATAAACCTTTAAGAGATGATTGATGTAATTAGTATTGAACGAAGTAAGGAAATACTTTGGGTTTAGTATCATGCTTATATGAAAGCATGATTATGATTCCTCGAGGGAATCTTTGGGATTAATGATCATCGCTATATATAGTTGGCAAATATGGCCATTTATGTATATTCAAGGATGAATATATGGTATATGTATATACTATGTGATTAAAGTATATATGATATGATGAAAATGATTTTGAAAATAATATATAAATGTTTTCAAAATGGAAAGACAAATGATTTTCATAAATAATAAAAAATGAGGATACACACCTCTCTAAATCGCTATCATAAGGGAAGTTGAGTTCGTATGGTGAAGCCCCCTGGCTAATGATGCAGGGTGGATATAGTCCTATAGGCCATGTGAGCGTTTGTTATTATATTTTCTGCGCTGGTTAGGAGATTCCGGGTGTGGTCTTGACTATCCCGCAGGCACATGGTCGCTTCCCGACGTCTTTCGATATAGGATCCCAGGTTGTCTTGGAGGCCCTGGAAGATGATAGCCATTTAGGGGCGCGCACAGTGGAGAAATCTAGACGGGCGGTCTTAGAACGCATTTATTAAAGCAGTTCATAATAATGGATTTGCTTTAATTACATTTCCTGGATATAGGAAGGGAAATGGGTTATATTATTTGGCTTCGGTAACACCTCCCGGATGGAAGAAGGGGTGTGGAAGCATATGTTATGATCAAAGCATTTTTATAATAATGAAAATGTCTTTGAATACATTTCCTGAGTATAAAAAGGGAAATGGGATAATTGATAAAGGAAAAGCATTTTTTATGTTAATAAAATTGGCTTTCAAAAAGTATATGATTTGTTAAAGCAATTCATGATAATGAATTGGCTTCTATAAATTACATTTCCTGGATATGAGAAGGGAAATGGAAGTTTTTGAAATTAAAAGGATAAGTATTTATAAATACTATATGTATCAAGTAATCCTCAGTCCGGGAGATATTATCCGGACGTATATTGTAGATGTACGTATATGTATAAATCGAGTGCCGAGGGTCTAACGGATCCCGACGATCGACCGTGCTGCATAGTAGTGTATCGGGGGGTTTCTTGTTTGGATTTCGCTTCGCGAGACACCCCACGCACGAATATGGCATTGTGTTGAGACTGGGGAGAAGTTTAATCCTTAGTGCTCTAATATTATTAAATGTTTATGGTATATATATTATATATATCTTTCTGTACTGAGGGATTGGCGGATCTCGATGATCGACTGTGCTGCATAGTAGTGTATCGGGGGGGTTCCTTGTTTGGATTTCGCTTCGCAAGACACCCCACGCACGAACATGGCATAGCATCGAGATTAGAGTGAAGTTTAGCCCTTAGTACATCTGTTTGACTATCTAGGTTAGATAGTGGTTGGGTATTAGACTAGTTTAGCAGGGTAGCTTGACTAGAATGTTCTAGATAGATGCGCTAGGAGTGCACTATTAGCGGAGAGGTGAGGGGTATCTCATGGGAGTGCGATACCAACCTTAAATATGAGATAAAACCTTTTTCAAAATAATAAGGCATTTATGCACTTGCAAAATATTTTCAAAATTCGGGGTTCTGACCCGTTTATCTACTTCTCCTTTCTTGTTATATTATATATATACATAGGTGTCCAGACACAGGGACGCCTGGATGGAAATTCTTTCGAGTCAGACGTCTGCTGCAGCAGCTGTGGATGCTTGCAGGTTATCGGTAGACGTTTCCTTCCTTGTACTATAGATAGGAGATATTGTATAAACTTTCGAGCCAATGGCTCAATTGCATTTATTTATTCTTTCAGTACAACATTCGATATGGTTGTATTTTTGGACCGAGTGTTCGGTTATTTTAGTTCCTTTCATTTTCATTTCAGTTCATTACGCATTTAATTGTGGATGTTGTAATTTATTCGTTAAAAAGAGTAGTTAAGTAAAAGTTTTTAATGGCCACCTAATAGGATATTAGTAATTAAATGGATTTTCGACAGTGATGCTAAGGATGATCCATATGTGACTCCTGTTATAATTTAATATTGGAGTGATCGCCCGGTATCTTATTAGGCGGGTTGTTACATATGGGTTTAAAATAAACTATTATTACGATGGTCTTATTCTTAGCCGTGTAATTAAAACTTATTTTCTACCTTTCAAAAAGGGTGAAGAAATGTGAATGAGTTGCATATCCTTTAGGGGATGGGACCTTTCTTTTGCAGTAAGCTGACATCTATGTACAGAGTACTATTACTATTCTCTATCAAAAAATACTGATAAGGAAGTAATATCCTTACCATATGGTAGGGTAACATAAGAAATCATCTGTGACACAATCGAGAAACATTATACCTGAGTAAGTATTGCATATGTATCATTGATCTTCTACGCCTCAAAATATTTTACTGAGGGGATAAAAATTATAAAGGAAAGATCATCGCGTAACATATCAGTCGCTACCACCACTCTCTCCAATGTCCGTAATTTCTTATGACATTACGGATCTATAATGTCATACAGAACAATGTAAGTCCACTAAATTGAAGAATAAATCGAATCGAACAAAAAATTGAAGCAATAGGACATATATCCCCTGGTATTACTCATCATGCCAAGAAATAATTATAGAAAAAGTGGCTTGGTCAAGAAAAAATTAGAATAAAGAACAAAAATTAAGGAAACATGAAGCATCCAAGATATTACCTCATCATAACTATAAAAATTGTTCATCAACAAATAACATGTATCAAACATACTTAGAAAATCTTTGCCGGAACATGCGCATACTATCATTGTTCATGTTACTCCCAGACCTAAGCAACAAACAAAAAGAAATAAGAATATCAATAGTAAAATGAGCATTGTTATTAACTAATTAAGGCTTTAGTAAATAATATAATTTAGTGTAAAATGTTAAGATTATAATCCCATATAAACATCCACAAATAAAATCAAATAACAATTTTTTATGTGTTTTGTATACATATTGTATGTTAAATACTGATCATGAGAAAACCCAAATTATGATGTGAAAATATAGAAAATAACAATTGCTTAGTTAGGTTATACGTAGTAAAATTCAAACATGAAATATGTGGGTGCAAAGTTTCCTCGCCAAACAGTAGCTCATTAACTACTATAGAGAACTGTTGTCTCAAAAAATATATACGTGAATACTAATGCATATGTTAAATTTAGAAATAGAACATAACGAAGTGGATTTGAAATTAAACAAGAGGAAAGTAAGTAAAACCCAACATTAATAACCTTAATGTGCATTCTAAGCAGAGTATGTGCATTCAGGAATGCAATTACGCAGAGAGGAATACAAACACACATACACAAATCAAATCAACAAATCCATATATATAAACTAATTTGACCAATTCTTGTAAATCCGTATATATAAACTAATTTGACCAATCCATATATCTAGATAGATTCAAATCTGAAAATAATAATAATAAAATCAAGAACAAATCAAACATTGATTAGAACTCAATCTGGGAATCATAAAAATTTAAGACAAAATGCGAGCTTTTTGTACCTACGTCATGGTGGAGCCTCGTTGGTACCCTAGAAATCTTCATGAACTCTGTAGAGCGAAGAGAGAGACATAAATATATGATCGAGCGAGAGAGGGAGGGAGTACGAGAGCCAGCGTTTGAGAGAGAGAAGTAGATCTGTGCAGGGAAAGATTTTGACGAATGAAATTTGGGGCGGGAGTGGAAAATATCAAGCCCCGCTTCTTCTTTTTTTCATTTATGCGAGTTTTAGTTAAAGTCTAAATTACAAAGGGTATATTTATGTCATCCATATATAAATATGAGATAAATGGTTTTTTTTTTATCTCAATTTTATTTAAATTGAAATAAAAATTTACCTTCAGAGCTAAATTGACATAAATACGTATGATTTATGAGAATTTATATTTGTCTGACATAACGTTAATTTTTAAATTGACATAAATGATATTTTTTCCTGTAGTGAATAAACTTAGCATGTTGAACAAGCCTTTAAACCTATAGGTTGCCCTACATGATGAGTTGTGTCTCGTGAGGGTTTGTAGGGAATATACCCACGCAATTCTTTATTTAAAATAATTTATTAAAAGGCAGTCAATCTCTTATTAGACATAGAATAATAGCACAATCATTTATGAGAGAAATATTTTGAGGAATACGAGATAGAAGTGTAAAAAGCGTAGCTAAGTTAATATTTAAAGCATATCCTTCCTAGAACTCAACGTGTGTAGTGTGAATCAGTAAAAACGGGTTGAGTATCATAAGATTAATACCTAGATTGCCTTTTGGAAATCAACGCGTCAACTTTAAAATCTCACTGGATATATCACTCTCAATCGGACATACGAGATTTGGGTAAGTGTATCGCTCTTGTGTCTGAGGAAGTGATTAAATGTAAGCAAGGTCAAACGCCTCACAAACATATAAGAAAGAATGAACAATTTGAAATAAAAGTGATCTCATAAAATAATGTTAATCACTATAGTGAAAACGTCGAGTTATTCACCACGTTGACTTTTTTTGGCTTAACACCAAAGGGAAAACATGGATATATGTGGGTGAGAGGAAAATAAAATGGAAGGATATGATGAAATATGATGGATGTTTTGATGGATATGTGAGAAGAGTTACCAATACATGAAGAGAAAATGTATTTATTTTACAAGAACTAACTACAAACTCTCTTTTTCTTTTATTTTCTCTCTTTTTTTTATATATTTTTTTAATTTTCTTTTCTATTTTTTTCTTTTTTTTCTTTTATACTCTCAACTGTAAGACATTTTACATTTGGAACAACACTATTTTTTCTCAAAAATGATGGATGATATATGAATGGAGTTGATATATGATGGTGTGGGGAATATATGGAAATTTGGAAGAATATGGTAATATAATGGGTGAAGTGAATGGGTGAAAATCTAGTGATCGGGATAAATATCAAGACACGTGTTTGTTACAACTCGAAAGTGATGTTGTTCTCAGTGATCAAGCGAAAATAATTTTAATGGAGAATAATGAGACCATACAATGATTTAAGTGCGGACCCAAACGAAGTTGAATCAACTTGTGACTCGTAGATTGCATAAAACTCTGTGAAAGGTGAAAGGCACGAATCTCACAAGATACAGTCTCTACTAGTAATCCTCAAGGTTCTCTTTCAGAATTGTAGTACTCTTCAACTCTAACCATAGTGACGTGATAAGTTCAAAAATTTTATTGAGTCTAGAAATTCATGGTGCAAAATGCCTTGGAACGTATGACATAAGTTATTTAGAAAAAAATTCTCTAGCTTGATTCCTAGACTTAAAAAGATGGATTATATAAAATTCACGTTAATGAGTCAGATGAAAGAAACTGAATGAAAATTTTAAAAATCAGGTTTAAAAATAAAAAAAATACAAAAGAGGTACGATTTTGATGAAATTCCCCACCCCCAAACAAAAAGGAACATCGTCCTTGATGTTAAGTAAAATGATTTTTAAAATTGAGAGCATAAGGTAGGAAAGAGATTATAAGAATCAACTGCTAATTAAGTGGACAGATGAATGCATGAAGAACCTGAATAAATGATATGATGAAAAAATATGTACCAGTCTATAAACATGATAAAGCGTTGGGTGGTGGGAAACACTACCCCCAAACAGGATGAGACTCATACAGAATAGTGGGCTACCTCCCGGTAGCGCTAAGTTTAATGTCTTCATCTAGACCGAAGCATTCTCACCCTACAGATAAGATTTATGACAGCTCAAAGCAACAGAAAAATGGGGTGATGATAATCACCCACAAACAAGACTGAGGCGTCAGTCTTGTTAGGTAAAGGCTAAAACGGGTCAATGCACTACTATGGTAAAAAAGTATCACATGATGCAAAGCATCGTGGACCATCGTTGGGTGGGGATAAAGGTAAGGATATGAGAGGTAGGGGAGAGTAAGCTTCGATCATGGGCCTTATTGAGCCGAAAGGTGAGGGTAACAAGGGCCCTATAAGAATAGTTATCTTGCTGGATGAGTAGGTGAAATGGTTTGGTAAGTAAAATGGGGTGGGGTTCATAAAAATCACACGACCGTTCTATAAATGGGCGATGATAATGGTCGCGCCGTGACACACCAGGGAGTTGACGGGAAGAAAAATCAACACCACAAGGAAGTGGTGTGCATATAGGAACAAGCTCAATGTCATGGAAGTGGAGAGTATCACCACATATACTCTCATTAATGGTGGAGGGTGGGTTCATGTAAGGACCTAGATAGACATAGGTGAACTGTCGTGGAATAATGACTAGGTACAAACAAGGTGGTGGTGGAGAAGGTGAAATAATGGGTGGGTCGGGTGGGATAAATGGAGGAAGAAGATGATCCAACTCAAGAGTAGGGGATACATACTCATTGGGATGGTTGGAATAATCCTCAAGGTCCTCCTAAAGATGGAGTGTGGGATCAAGTGATAGCGAGATAAACTTATCCACCATTGTGTGACCATCCGTGGCGGTGAAAGGGTTTAACGAGGCATTAAAATCAGAGATATATGAATCAACATCAATATAAGACTCAAAGTGCGCCAAACATCACTGGAGAGGATCCATAGCAAGGGAGGTAGGAACCATCTCCGATGCAATCTCGGTGCATTGGGGAGTACTCGTAGTGGAGCTAACCTATAAGGCATGGGCTTCTCAAGGACACACTCAATGGGTGCAACAGGTATATAGTCGGGTGAATTTTTGGATTCAATGGGAATACGAACCTCAAAAGTGGGTTCTTTTGGAATTTTGGGGTATGGATGAGTCTCACTAGAGAAAGGTAAGTCAACAAAATTGTCAACTTGGTGCTCGGACCACGACGTGGTCTCAACTACGAGATTCTCGGGGTGATAGGGTTGGTCACACTCAACATTGGTTGTATAAGATGATACTTCATCATCTCACAGTGGATCAACAATGGGTGAAGATGAGGGCATATCCGACGCGATCGCACACTCAAATTCATTAAGGCATTGCTCAAGACATTGGATAGATTGAGTTTGAAATTGAGTTGCTTGCTCTTTCTTGAGGATGAACTGTTGCAAGAGGCTTTCGAGAGAGGAGGTGGATGATGGTTGGTGGTGGAACAATGGTGGATGGGTGAGATGGACACAACACACTACTATCATAACTAAATGGAGAATACTCATAGGTAATGTGGGGAGTGGTCTCAAGTTTATCATACACAAAAGGAGCGCCTTCATGATGGAAAAATAGTTGATACTCATGGGGTGCGTAGTGAGGGAACTGATCGGGATGGGGTGAACAACGTTTCCATGACAACTGTGGGAACGTGTGAGGATCCACAACCTGAGGTTGGGGATCTTATTATGTGGGAGGGTGATCAATCCACCATGAATATCTTGGTTGCTCACACCACTTGGGATTGGATACATTGGGATAGTGGGTTGGACTGGGTTCTAAAATAGTCTCAGATGTATACACATGTTCCATGGTGGGTTCAAATTGATATGGAAGGTATGGTCACTCATGGGACACATTATTGACGTGATAATAATAGGTGCATTATGAATAGGGGAAATGGCTAAAGTCGTCCCATAAGGGATGTTCTTTGGCCATGACGGGGCGGATAGGGGAGAAAAAGGTTTCTCCAAAAAATATTTTTGGCTTAAATTTTGTTTTTTTTTAAAAGAAAGAAAATCTTTTTGGGTTTTGAATTTTTTGAAAAAAAAGGATAATATTTTTGTTTTGAAAATAAGAAAAAGGATGAAAAAAATATTTTTTGAATTTTTGAAAAGGGATAAAAGTGGACTCCATATGAAACACACACTAACGGAGAACACAAAAAATTGACTACCAAAGGATTAGAATTAGACATGTACAAGCAAAGGAAAATTATAACTAGAACGTAGACAATTGTTATCTTCAATTAGATGAATGGGTAGTCAAATTTTAATTACTTCGTGGGCGAGAAAAAGTACAGAATCTTATATGTCGCCTGTGAAAAATTGTGCTCCTACTTGGCTTGCTAGTTGATTGATTTTAATTAAGTGATGGCACGGGTTAAAAAGCAAGTGGGGTTAAGTTAGTGAGTTGGATGATGAAATCCCTTCTCGTTTTAATGACCGGGTCTAGGTCTTAAGTTCATTAATTCATCAAACCATTCAAAGAAAGACTATGCAAAAATATAAATCACATAGGACCAAATAGTCAAAAAAATAAATAGACTCGTTAACAGGAGAGGCACGAGTGATAAAGAAATGTACCTCCTATGACTTTTACACACGTAGGGTGAAGACCAACATGAGTCGACCGGGGGGATGTTCGTCTAACTTCAGTCGTCCCCGGGAGTCCTACAGACCCAAAATAGAGAGGCTTCAAATCCACTCCAACAACTCTCTCTCTCTCTCTCTCTCTCTCTCTCTCTCTCTATATATATATATATATATATATATATATATATATATATATATATATATATATATATATATATATATATATATATATATATATTTTGGCCCATTTCACTTTTTACATTTTTTTAATTAATTATTACAAATAATTGGTGTCCAAACCACCACGAATAAATATAGAAGGCCTCAATATCCTAAGACAAATAGTCTATGAAAAATTAAGAAAAATATATACAAATGAACAAATGTACAAATGTACAAGTTTTCAAAACTCTCCTCAACTCGAAAATTCGGCAACGACACTTTGTGAAAAGTCAATTGCCAAATTTTGAGAAAAGTCCAATGCTTAAAAAGCTGGCAACGACGCCATTTGATATGAAGAAAATTTTTGCTTAGAAGTGTAAGTGTTGTTATTGCAAATACTTTCCAATGAAAATTCTTTCAACCTACAAATACATTAAAAACAATATGCATAGGATAAGTAAGGGTATCAATCCACCTTTCATAGGTGAAACACTCAACTTGTGAAGATAATTGCAAGAATCATTTTCATGTTATTATTTTTTTGGTATTTTTACTTTTTAAAAGGATTTTTATATAACAAGGTGTTACGTTTTCTTTAAAGTAAACTAACTAAGAAGAAAATACTAATGAGATAAATATTTTTGTTTGTTTAAATTAAAATGGAGTTCTATAACATGAGTTCAAAAAGAATATTAAAACTATTCTAAACTAATTAATTAAAAGAAAGTGAAGAAAAAAAAATTAATGAAATATGAAAATCTAACTAAAAAAATTTACAATTTTTTCTCTCAATAAGTAACAATCTCAAAGAGAGGAAGATTAAATACTAAAAAGAAAAATATAGGAATATATACAATATGTAAAAATGGGTGAACTCTTAAATACTCATCAATGTTTGAAAGTAATTCTCCCTCTAATGAACTTTCAATGAACTATTAAATAATGAGAAACATTTTCTAAAAATACAAACCCTCTCACTACAAATACGTACATAAAAATTCATTCTCATGAAATAAATTATACCACACAACACTATATTGAGATATTTGTAAAAAATTACAAACACTCTCCATAGAGTGATGAAGCAAAAACTTATCCCATGTTTAAAACCAAAAATTGAAGAATTTTCTCAATTGGGTCTTCTCTTTGCTTTTATAATAGGCACATTAGGGCAAGGGGCATTTTGGTCAAGGAAGGTGCATATGGTTTGTGAGGTAATGGTTGAGTGAATAATAAAATTTGTTAAAAGGGTATTGGGGTAAAAGGAGTTAGTTAGGGGTAATTTTTGAAATGGGTTAAAAAGGGTTTAAATACATGTAGTAAATGGGTTTTGTTATTTTTGGTTTTAGGTGTTATTGGGTATTTGGTTTTATGCAGGAGATAAAAACGATTTTGTCTTGGATGGGTTTGGGTGGGCAAGATGGGTTCTGGGTATGGGCGTAAAATGGGTGAGGGTATTAGGCTGGGCGCGGGTTCAGGAGTCCGAGTTTGGTTCAGAGGGATAAGGACCCGGGTAGGTGGAGATCGGGTTGGGTTGCGGGTAAATGGAGATGGCCGTAAGGGGGTTTTGGTGGTGGTGATGGTGGTTATATGGTATAGGTGGTGGAAGATGAGAGAGAAGAAGGTGAGGTTTGGAGTTTTAATGGAGGAGAGAGAGTAACGGGTGATGGGTATGTGGTGGTGTAGCTGGTTAATGGAGGTGAGAGAGTGAGGTGTTGGGAGGTTGAAGATAATGTGTGTGGGGGTGTGGGTTAATGTATGGTAAGTTGGGTGAGGGTGAGTGGGATTTGTGGTGTGTGTAATGTATGGTATTTAGGGTATGAGTGAGTGTGTTGCTTTGGTGTTGTGTGTGTTTCATTTGTGACCCCATCAAAAATAAAAAAGAAAATTATAAGAATACACCAAATAAAATAAAAATAAAACTAAACTAAACTAAAAAATAAACACACTAAAAAAATAAAAATAACATGACACACAATACAAACTCTAAAAACTAAACGCAACTCAAATAAAAATTAATAAAATAAAACAAAGCAAAACAAAAATATTAATAAACCAACTAAAAGCTAAAAACAAACAAAATTAAAGGAAAACAAATACTCGGCGCACTAAAATAAAAAAATAAATCCTCTAAAAATAAATAAAATCTATTAAAAATAAAACTCAAATAATAAAAATAAAAACTACAAAAGAAGTAAAAATAAAACCTAAAGTTCTAAAAATATAAAATCTAGAAAAAGTAAAAGTAAAACTAAAAAATAAAATTAAAAACAAATAAAAATTAAAAAGAAAAGGACATATAAAATAAATTCGAGAAAATTCTAAATAAATCTAAAGTAAATCCTAAAAATAAAAACGACTTAAAATAATAAAGGTACAAACTCAACACACACAGGCTCAGATGAAAGTTTGGGCTAAGTTTAGGGTCGATATTGGTACGGTACTAGGGAATTTTGAGTTTATTTAACTGCATCGTTTCCATATTTAATGTATTTGACAACTTATTCATAGCAATTGACTCGAATTAAGCTTGTTTGACACCGCAACTTCATATTGACCTACAAAACAAATAAATACCAGAATAAGTCCGATTTACCGAGAACTAGTATTTAAAATGCGTCTATTTAGGTTTTAAATATAACACTTTTGGGTTCTTATCGCATAGAGTAGGGTTTATAGGGTTTTTAAACATAATCGGATCTTGAATTGAATTAGTGATGAATTTATGATAATTTCACATTGGAAATTATTCTTATATGTTCATATAAGGATTAGACATGTGGGTTTGAAATTTAGTGAAGTTTTGTGCAGATATGAGAATGTTATCATGTTGAGAAATTGTAAAAACGCAAGGTTGAAGAAGACCTGCTCGGGGAGAATTGATTCGGCTCCTTTGCTGAATCAATTTGGGAGAACGAATTGATTCGAACAGGGACCGAATCGATTTGACTACCCAATTTTGCCCAATATTACCATATTGATGATTGTTCCTCTTGAGATGAATTATGATGAACTTAGGGGCTAATTTTATGATTAATTAAAGACCTAAGGGAAGTCAGTAGGTATATGATTAAGAACTGGTTAGATCTTAGTGTGGGTAAGATTAGAATTTTATATTAATGAGAGTAAATTGAGTAAATTACAATTCAGGAAATTTTCATATTGTGTTAGAGAAGAGTAGACCATGACCTAAGTTTATAACCAGTATGGCATAAGTGTATTAACTACTGAATTAACATAAGGGGTAACAATGGGCCCTACGGGTAGAGAATAAGATGCATAAATATATGATAGAGAATTGCACTATGAATGAATTTTATGGTGAGTATTTGAGAGATAAATACTACATACGAGGGGTTATTATAGGTGAGAGTATACCTATATGGATTATGTTTGTAGGTTAAGTGTATACCTATACGGATTATGTTTATAGGTCGAGTGTATATATGGATTATGTTTATAGGTTGAGGTTACACCTATAAACATTTGTTTTATAGGTTGGGTGTATAACAATACGGATTATGTTTATAGGTTGAGGGTACACCTATACGGATTATGTTTATAGGTAGAATGTATACCTAGATGATTTTCATGGGTTATGCGTATGCCGGTGTGCAACATATGGATTAGGTGTGTGTATACATATTATGTTCTTTCATATGTGTGTGAGCATACCTATGTTTCCTGCTATGACGGAGGTTTCTGCGCAATGGGCGATCCAACGTTGCCAATTCAAGTGATATCTGGATTTGTTCCTCAAAACATAGAACCTAGGGCGGCTCACTATGTGTCTTGTATTAGTGGGACCGGCATGTCGTTTAGGTACGTTAGGTATGTGCGTAACCCAAAGGCTTAGAACTATGTTTGCCTCCATTTTTTGTTATTTTATTTTACTAATGGCTCAAGGAGACATTCTGAACCGAAAGTCCATGATTAGGTATAAGAGGTACTTAGACAGATAACAGAGTACGAAAGTGCACATCGATATGGACAGTTCGGGATATAAATAAATATATATATATATATATATATATATATATATATATATATATATATATATATCAATGTTTAATCTACTTAAGTGTGATAGTAGTGGGACTAGATAGTGTATATCTAAAGTTATGATTAATGTATTTATGTGTGATAGTAGTGACATTATATAGTGCATATCTAACATAACATTTAATATAATTATGTGCGATAGTAGTGAGATTATATAGTGTATATCTAAACAAGGTTTAACCTACTTAAGTGTGACAGTAATGAAACCGGACAGTGTATATCCAAACAAATAAAAATCTACTAATGGCTAAAAATTAGGAAAGATAGACAACATATGTCTAAAGCAAAGTTTAAGTAGAGAAACTTAAATGAAAAGGCTTGAATGATAACATATATGAAATATTAACTTTGGTTTACTTTTTTAATTATTAATAAATTCGATAGAGTACTATATGGGCGGTAGGGGTAAGTTAAGAAGAAACTTAACTAAGGACTTAATGGTAATTCTGGGTATTCGATAGCGTACTGTATGAGCGGTACGGGTGAGATAGACTGATTGGGAGTTTATTAGATACTTGTGACCTAGTTGGATTGGGTAGAATAACTACGTGGGGTTAAGTACGAAACGTTAGGTGCCCACTATAGATGAGAGGTGAGAAAGTCAAGGGAGTGTTTGGAAACTAACATGTGTATCTAATAATTTTTCATTTAAACTGAAATTTAAATGCTTGCAAAATATTTTCAATAGAATTAAGGCTCTATCCCATAGTTGCAAAACTTTTTCAAAACCTTTTAGGTGTCCAGCGATAGAGATGCCAAGCAGGATCATCTGTCCCATGGGTGTGTAGTTGATGCTTTTGAGGATTGTTGCGGGATTTGGACTTAGTCACTTGAGTTAGTTCATTCCTAGTGTAGGGTGAAGTTGAGTACTTTTTTCGGGCATGTTGCCCTTGGTTATTTCATTTAACTCAGTCAGACTATATATTGTAATACTCCGTAATTTTAAAGGATTTATTTATGAATATGGCATATAATTTTAATAATATTATTATTTTATTAAACGGGATATTGATATTACATTTATTTTTATTTGAAATGAATCGAATATTTAAATTTAAATTTAATTGGCTTTTGGACATTTTGTAATGGTTTAATATGTAAAGTTGATAATTTTGAATTAAAGGGAAATATAGTAATATACGTTAGCTTAGTCTCCAAGCTAGGTTTGAGAGAGGGACTATATAACGAATATTATGGGTGATTATAAGGAAAGGGAGATGACAAAGAGAGGCCAAAAATGAAATCCAAAGAGGCAAAAACGAGTGGAATGAGAAGAGCTAATTTGGAATATTTTGATCTTCTTTTTGAGGGGATTTGAAGGAAATTTGAGAAAAACTCAAAACACATACGTGACTCAATTTTTCCTGTAGAATCGAAATCTGAAGTCGGATTGGCAGTCTAGATAATTTTTGGATCTGATTTTATAGGTTCTTAAAATAGGACTATTTAGGGTTTATCTTGTGTTGGAGCTAGAACATTATTTTATTATTTTCGCGAGAGGAACGTGATGATGCGATCAGATTTTGAGGCCGATTTTTATGTGATGATTCATGAAATGATTTTAAGGTATGGGGTTTTACACAATATGCTCCATTAAATCTCGCGCGTTTATTCCGTTGATATCATGTTTAATTGAACTCATATTTTTGAATTGATAAGTTCTTTGAAATCTGGAAAAATAATTGTTGAATTATTTAGATTCATGTGGTATCATTATATTTTTGTTGAGCACGTTGTCATGGGATTTTAATATAGCACGGATGTTGGGCACCCGCCAAAATTCCTGCTTCCCGGGCTATGACTTGATAAAGCATATGTGGATGGGGTGAGGCCTGGTGACCAGGTTAATGTGTTGTTCAGAAATTTATTGGTAAAATGCTATTGACATTTGCATTTGATTTGAATATTCGTATTCGTATTGTTGCGCTTTGTCCATCGTTAACATATTATTGTTGAGCATCTTTCCTGTCGTATTGTCTACTTCCCCATCTTTTTCTTAGTTGGCAGGTGAGCACGAATTTTAGTTCTATGGACCAATTGGGATGATTCTAGCGTGGATTATTTGGGAAGAATTTTAATACAAGATAAGGCGACCTGTATTTATATTGCTGTATAGAGCATTGGAGATTTGTATTTATTTTTCGAGTTAGATGTTGTATTTTTTATTTGAGAGATTTGTTGTATTTATTTTAAGCGAATGAGATTAGTGGTTTTGTTCTTTTGTGAGAATTATATGCTCTATACCTTGTTATATTGTGGATTTGGTTAGTTTTATAGACAGTAGCGCTCCGTTCGCTCTCCTCGGGCGGGCGGCGTGTTACAAATGGTATCAGAGCTTAGGTATACGACAACCTTTGGGTCTTGAGTATTAAGTCTAGCAAGCGGGTTAGATATATTTTCTTTGGAGATAGAAAATTTTAGAGGATGTGTTAGGCGTTGTGGTGAGGATATTTGGAATGGATCAATTACTTTAGAGTTGTGATTTTCTGAAACGTAATCAAGTAGCATTTTATTTCGTGTTAGGTTTCGTCGAATTTCGAGGACGAAATTCCTTATCAAGGGCGGAAGTATGTAATACCCCGTAATTGTAAGGTATTTATTTATGAATATGGTATATTATTTTAATAATATTATTATTTTATTAAACGAGATGTTGGTATTATATTTATTTTTATTTAAAATGAATCCAATATTTAAATTTTAATTTAATTGGCTTTTGGACATTTTGTAATGGTTTAAATATGTAGAGTTGATAATTTTGAATTAAAGGGAAATATAGTAATATCCGTTAGCTTATTTTCCAAGCTAGGCTTTGAGAGAGGAACTATATAAGGAATATTATGGGTGATTATAAGGAAAGGGAGATGAAAAAGAGAGGCCAAAAATGAAATCCAAAGAGGCAAAAACGAGTGGAATGATAAGAGCCAATTTGGAATGTTTAAATTATCTTTTTGAGTGGATTCGAATGAAAATTGAGAAAAGCTCAAAACAAATACTTGACCCAATTTTTTGTGTAGAATCCAAATATGAAGTCGGATTGGAAGTTTAGATAATTTTCGGATCTGATTTTTATTGGTTCTCAAAATAGGACTATTTGGGGTTATCTTGTGTTGGAGCTAGAACATGATTTGATTATTTTTGCGAGAGGAACGTGATGGTGCGATCAGATTTTGAGGATGATTTTTATGTGATGATTCATGCAATAATTTTAAGGTATGAGGTTTTACACAATATGCTCCTTTAAATCTCGCAATTTTATTCCGTTGATACCGTGTTTAATTATACTCATATTTTTGAATTGATAAGTTCTTTGAAATTTGGAAAAATAATTGTTGAATTATTTTGATTCATGTGGTATTATTATATTTTTGTTGAGCACATTGTCATGAGATTTTAATATGGCACGGTTGTTGGGCACCCGCCAAAATTCCTGCTTCCCGGGCTATGTCTTGATAACACATATGCGGATGGGGTGAGGACGGGTGACCCGGTTAATGTGTTGTTGAGAAATTTATTGATAAAATGCTATTGAGATTTGCATTTGATTTGAATATTCGTATTCGTATTGTTGCGCTTTGTTCATCGCTAACATTATATTGTTGAGCATCTTTCATGTCGTATTGTGTACTTCCCCATCTTTTTCTTAGTTGGCAGGTGAGCACGGATTTGAGTGCTATGTACCAATTGGGATGATTCTAGCGTGGATTAGTTGGGAAGAATTTTAATACAAGATAAGGAGACTTGTATTTATTCTGATGTATAGAGAAGTGGAGATATGTATGTATTTTTCAAGTTAGATGTTGTATTTTTAATTCGAGAGATTTATTGTATTTATTTGAAGAGAATGTGATTAGTGGTTTTGTTCTTTTGTGAAAATTAAATGCTCTATACCTTGTTATAATGTGGATTTGGTTAGTTTTATCGACAGTAGCGTTCCGTTCTCTCTCCCCGGGCAAGCGGGGTGTTACAAATGGTATCAGAGCTTAGGTATACGATAATTCTTGGGTCTTGAGTATTGGGTCTAGCATGCGGGTTATATATCTTTTCTTTGGAGATAGAAAATTTTTGAGGATGTGTTAGGCATCGTGGTGAGGATGTTTAGAATGGACCGATTACTTTAGAGTTGTGATTTTGGGAAATATAATCGAGTAGCATTTTATTTCGAGTGTTGGGTTTCGTCGAATTTCGAGGACGAAATTCCTTTTCAAGAGGGGAAGTATGTAATACCCCGTAATTTTGAGGGCTTTATTTATGAATATGGTATATAATTTTAATAATATTATTATTTCATTAAACGGGATGTGGGTATTATATTTATTTTTATTTGAAATGAATCCAATATTTAAATTTTAATTTAATTGGCTTTTGGACATTTTGTAATGGTTTAAATATGTAAAGTTGATAATTTTGAATTAATGGGACATATAGTAATATCCGTTAGCTTCTTTTCCAAGCTAGGTTTTGAGAGAGGAACTATATAAGGAATATTATGGGTGATTATAAGGAAAGGGAGATGAAAAAGAGAGGCCAAAAATGAAATCCAAAGAGGCAAAAACGAGTGGAATGATAAGAGCCAATTTGGAATGTTTAGATCATCTTTTTGAGTGGATTCGAATGAGAATTGAGAAAAACTCAAAACACATACTTGACCCAATTTTTTGTGTAGAATCCAAATATGAATTTGGATTGGAAGTTTAGATAATTTTTGGATCCGATTTTTATAGGTTCTTAAAATAGGACTATTTGGGGTTATCTTGTGTTGGAGCTAGAACATGATTTGATTATTTTTGCGAGAGGAACGTGATAGTGCGATCAGATTTTGAGGATAATTTTGATGTGATGATTCATGCAATAATTTTAAGGTATGGGGTTTTACACAATATGTTCCTTTAAATCTCGCGATTTTATTACGTTGATACCGTGTTTAATTATACTCATATTTTTGAATTGATAAGTTCTTTGAAATTTGGAAAAATAATTGTTGAATTATTTTGATTCATGTGGTATCATTATATTTTTGTTGAGCACATTGTCATGAGATTTTAATATGGCACGATTGTTGGGCTCCCGCCAAAATTCCTGCTTCCCGGGCTATGTCTTGATAAAACATATGGGGATGGGGTGAGGCTGGGTGACCCGGTTAATGTGTTGTTGAGAAATTTATTAATAAAATGCTATTGAGATTTGCATTTGATTTGAATATTCGTATTCATATTGTTGCGCTTTGTTCATCTAACATTTTATTGTTGAGCATCTTTCATGTCGTATTGTGTACTTCCCCATCTTTTTCTTAGTTGGCAGGTGAGCACGGATTTGATTCTATGTACCAATTGGGATGATTCTTGCGTGGATTAGTTGGGAAGAATTTTAATACAAGATAAGGAGATTTGTATTTATTCTGCTGTATAGAGAAGTGGAGATATGTATGTATTTTTCAAGTTAGATGTTGTATTTTTAATTCGAGAGATTTGTTGTATTTATTTGAAGAGAATGCGATTAGTGGTTTTGTTCTTTTGTGAACTAGTACACCAAAATTTTAACCAAACCCAAACCAGCCAAACCCAATTAATTTAATGGAACTAGTACACCAAAAATACACCCAACTACCATCATTTGTAATATTTATCACCCAAATCCATTTCCAAGGGTTAATACCCAAAAATCCAACAAAAACCCTAACATTTCTAAATCATAAATATCAATGCAATTTATTCTACTTAAACCATAAATTTGCAAGTAGATTACTTGCCTCAAGGTAAGAATCTGATTTGATGAAGAAGGAGGCAACAATCCAAGCTCCAATCTCTCTTTTTCTCCCTAGTTTTCTTCCTCTCTCTACTCTCTCTAGGGCTCAATTGTGTAAAATGGAAGAATGGGAATAGGGGTGGGGAATTAAAACGGGTCTTAAGTCTAAAAGCCCAACTTAAAATGCTAATACGCGCTATACTAATACGCGACTACACTATTTAAGCCAAAACCAGTCAAAAGTCCCCAAAATGCCAAAATACAATATGGCACTTATTTTGACTGTCAAACACCTACCGGGACTAACTACACTATCCAAATTGTCATTTGGAGATTTTATAACTCATTTTACTTCCGGTTCCATAATAAACCAAAATGTCATTTTAAATCTTTATGACATTAAAATTACCACATGCAAGTTTTATCTACTCACGAGGTAACTACACAACATATTAGTAAATATTGACTTGACATATCAAATTAATATTTACTCAGCATCTTACCAGATAATAACTAATTACTACACATGGTAATTAAGGATAAAATGGGCTATCGGAAGAGAGGGTTATTACATACTCCCCCCCTTAAGAGGGAATTTTGCCCCCAAAATTCGGATATACGTCGCAAGGAGAGGTGCGGATACTATTCCCGCACGTCATCCTCGCGCCCCGATGTCGATTTCTCGACCTAAGCTGACTATATAGAACTTATCCCCAAAGTACTAGCATCGACACCCACGTAACTCTACGCTCTAAGATAGCAACCAACTACATCTAATAAGAACCGTCAAGTTGCATCTACCTCGAAAGGAATGTGCCTAATGGCACCGTCCTATCTCTCGTACTCCCTTGCATGAGAGACAAGGAACAAATTATGAACTTGCCGCTAAATGTTTCGATAAAGCGAGCAAATAGTTTACCGGACCCACCGCGATATTTGTAGAAAAGGTACAACGTCATGCGGTGCAAGTCTTCCTTTTCTCCTCGAAACGCATAACGCCTTTCTCGGGCGATACTCACCACAACCTTTGGTTTAATGACCTCAACTCCAGATGCCTTCTTCTCGCATCGCATGAGCTCTTTTGTCGGTCTCGGTTATACGAGAGACTCATCATCTCGCACTTCTAACCAATCAAGCGGGAGATCTAAAAAGCCTACTATACAAGGCTTCTTCTAAAGCGCCGTCCCAACCATAAATTCTATATAGGCGAATTTGAACGAGTGGAAAGCATTGTTCCCAACTACTCTTAAAGTTAGGCACGCAGGTAAGGAGTATATGCCTCGGCATATGGTTTATTCTATTGGTTTGGTCAACTGTGGAAAATGATAAGAAGTAATTAACCACAATTCAAATCCCATGGCTTCTTGGAAACTTGCCACGAATGAGAAACGGGAGTCTTGATTCAGTACAACAACCTTCCCAGGCCCAGCCAATAGTACTAGCGACGTATAACTTGGCACGAATCGTCATTACCTTGATGCACCGAAACGTTAGAACTGCGTGATTCTCCATATCTGCTTAACTTAAGTCCCTCCCGTTCGGAACAAAATTTTCTTAAGGGGACGCACCCCACCCTCAAGATGGACTTTAATTTAAATAGGGGATAATACTCTTTACAAGTTTAAACTTGTGCGGCGCATCCACAATAAATCGACACTCCAGTGTCATCACTCCCCGTCATGACAGAGCTTTGCTAATAGAATCTACCTTCGAGCTTAACCACGTGGCTCAGGGGTAAGAGTTAATTCACCCTTTCATTACCTCCGTAACACTCCATTACGAGAGGCCTCATCACCTTCGGACTTAACCACCAACTTCTCGAAATCCTCCCACTTCATATAACATGAAACCAATCCCTCTTAGAGTTTACGCATGACTTATTCATGGTCAACTCCCAACAGCATTCCTAAACTTACGTCCCATACTAAAAGCCCTACGCCTAAGCAATCCTAAAGTCTATCTACCTATACCCTATCTAAGTCGTACACACCTAATGCTAAGTATATCCCTAGTGTCCAAGGCCTTTCTCAACTTCCGACATTGCTCAGTTTCGTGCGTGGGACGTCTCGCCGAAGCGAAATCCAAACAAGGAACCCTCCCGTTACACTACTACCTCGCGTTGTCAGTCATCGAGGGGTACAGGTCTAAGACACATGTTCGGGACCAAAAGATTCTACAGCTACGCACTATCTAATTAACTAACAAGAGAATATTAACAATCCAAAGCTGACCCTTCGTGAAACCCTAGGGTTATATACCCTATAACATATGCATCTCAATAAATAGCCTTCTATTTAAAGGCATAACCCGAAGTCTCAATTCGACTTCGTACCTCGGTCTCCCTCATATCCATCAGAGGAGAGAACTATGTGCAGTGCTCCTATGTCGCACTTTAATAGCCATCAATCACTCTAGTACGTGACCCTCGGCTAAAATATCAAATCCCACTCTTGACCATAATTTAATAAAACAAAATAAAATAAAATAAAAGGGAAGAATAGCATATCTTCACTCACAACATCGTTAAGTGTTCATGCGGCGGAGTGTCTCGCAAAGCGAAATCCAAACAAGGAACCCCTCCGTCACATGCCTACTTAACTAGTTGATCATGGATATAGAGCGTAATACACACAAGGTAAAAGAAAGAAAAGGTAGTATGTCCCCACTCCCAACGTCGTTAAGGTTCGCGCGTGGAGCGTCCCGCAGAAGCGGAATCCAAACAAGGAACCCCTCCTATACGCTACCACTCAACTTGTTGGTCGTGGAGATAAGGCATAGCAATCACATACCAATATCACATCATACTCGACCATGTTAAGGACGAGCAAATCGGCCTCAAGCACAATCTAATAAGAGAACTTCCTATATACATACCAACAAAAGAAAAGAGCGAACCATTTCGCATAGGACTCGATACAAATGAAAATACTCTCAGCAGATATTATGAAATCTGTAATCTGAGAAAAACTCGTAAAACAAATGAGCGCATAACCCCCGCATCGAATAACATATAACTCATTCATCTCAGAGAAAAACTTACCCTCAGTAACAGGCGGTGCCGGCAGGGCTGGAGGAAACATAGCCTCCCGATCCTGACAAACACGTCCATACTGTAGTTGCCCTTGCTGCGGAGGAACAACCATAATAGGTACCGGAGGTGGAAACAGAACACATGGCTACTGCGGAGCCCGAGGAAACTGACCCTCAATCATCTGAGGACACTCCTTCTTGTAATGACCTGCCTCCCCACATTGGAAGCACCGTCCCTTCATCTCCTCCTGACCTCTACCCCTGTTATTTCTAAATCGAGAAGAGCCTCGGCCCGGATGACCTCTATCTCTAGGGCCACTCCGATCTGCCTGATGCAAAGCACCTTGCTCGTGCCTATTATTGCCCCTCGCAATAAACTCTCCAAGCTTCCTTACTTGCCTCATCTCAGTAGCTTTCTCGCTACCCTGCGTATATACTCGATAAAATGCTTTTCTTAGTTGGCAGGTGAGCACAAATTTGAGTGCTATGGACCAAATGGGATGATTCCAGCGTGGATTATTTGGGAAGAATTTTAATACAAGATAAGGAGACTTGTATTTATTCTGCTGTGTAGAGAAGTGGATATATGTATGTATTTTTCGAGTTAGATGTTGTATTTTTAATTCGAGAGATTTGTTGTATTTATTTGAAGAGAAATAGATTAGTGGTTTTGTTCTTTTGTGAAAATTAGATGCTCTATACCTTGTTATAATGTGGATTTGGTTAGTTTTATCGACAGTAGCGTTCCGTCCTCTCTCCCCGGGCGGGCGGGGTGTTACAAATGGTATGAGAGCTTAGGTAAACGACAACCCTTGGGTCTTGAGTATTGGGTCTAGAATGCGGGTTAGATATGTTTTCTTTGGAGATAGAAATTTTTTGAGGATGTGTTAGGCATCGTGGTGAGGATGTTTAGAATGGACCGATTACTTTAGAGTTGTGATTTTGGGAAATGTAATCGAGCAGCATTTTATTTCGAGTGTTAGGTTTCGTCGAATTTCGAGGACGAAATTCCTTTTCAAGAGGGGAAGTATGTAATACCCCGTAATTGTGAGGGATTTATTTATGAATATGGTATATAATTGGAATAATATTATTATTTTATTAAACGGGATGTTGATATTATATTTATTTTTATTTGAAATGAATCGAATATTTAAATTTAAATTTAATTGGCTTTTGAACATTTTGTAATGATTTAAATATGTAAAGTTGATAATTTTGAATTAAAGGGAAATATTGTAATATGCGTTAGCTTAGCCTCCAAGCAATGTTTTGAGAGAGGGACTATATAAGGAATATTATGGGTGATTATAAGGAAAGTGAGATTAAAAATAGAGGCCAAAAATGAAATCCAAAGAGGCAAAAACGAGTGGAATGAGAAGAGCCAATTTGGAATGGTTAGATCTTCTTTTTGAGTGGATTCGAACGAGAATTGAGAAAAACTTAAAACACATACTTGACTCAATTTTTCGTGGAGAATCCAAATCTGAAGTCGGATTGGCAGTTTAGATAATTTTTGGATCTGATTTTTATAGGTTCTTAAAATTGGACTATTTGGGGTTATCTTGTGTTGGAGCTAGAACATGATTTGATTATTTTCGCGAGAGGAACGTGATGGTGCGATCGGATTTTGAGGCTGATTTTTATGTGATGATACTTGCAATAATTTTAAGGTATGGGGTTTTACACAATATGATCCTTTATATCTCGCGAGTTTATTCCGTTGATATCATGTTTAATTGAACTCATATTTTTGAATTGATAAGTTCTTTGAAATCTGGAAAAATAATTGTAGAATTATTTTGATACATGTGGTATCATTATATTTTTGTTGAGCACCTTGTCATGAGGGTTCAATATGGCAAAAATGTTGGGCACCCGCCAATATTCCTGCTTCCCGCGCTATGTCTTGATAAAGCATATGCGGATGGGGTGAGGCCTGGTGTCCCGATTAATGTGTTGTTTAGAAATTTATTGGTAAAATGCTATTGAGATTTACATTTGATTTGAATATTCGTGTTCGTATTGTTGCGCCTTCTTCATTGCTAACATATTATTGTTGAGCAACTTTCATGTCGTATTGTGTACTTCCCCATCTTTTTCTTAGTTGGCAGGTGAGCACGAATTTGAGTGCTATGGACCAATTGGGATGATTCTAGGGTCGATTATTTGGGAAGAATTTTAATACACGATAAGGAGACTTGTATTTATTTTTCTGTATAGCGCATTGCAGATTTGTATTTATTTTTTGAGTTAGATGCTGTATTTTTAATTCGAGAGATTTGTTGTATTTATTTGAAGAGAATGAGATTAGTTGTTTTGTTCTTTTGTGAGAATTAGATGCTCTATACCTTGTTATATTGTGGATTTGGTTAGTTTTATCGACAGTAGCGCTCCGTTCGCTCTCCCCGGACAGGCGGGTAGATACAAATGGTATCAGAGCTTTGGTATACGATAACCCTTGGGTCTTGAGTATTGGGTCTAGCATGCGGATTTGATATGTTTTCTTTGGAGATAAAAAAATTTTGAGTATGTGTTAGGCATCGTGGTGAGGATGTTTAGAATGGACCGATTACTTTATAGTTGTGATTTTGGGAAATGTAATTGAGTAGCATTTTATTTCGAGTGTTGGGTTTCCTTGAATTTCGAGGACGAAATTCCTTTTCAAGAGGGGAAGTATGTAATACCCCGTAATTGGGAGGGATTTATTTATGAATATGGTATATAATTTGAATAATATTATTATTTTATCAAACGGCATGTTGATATTATATTTATTTTTATTTAAAATGAATTGAATATTTAAATTTAAATTTAATTGGCTTTTGCACATTTTGTAATGATTTCAATATGTAAAGTTGATAATTTTGAATTAAAGGAAAATATAGTAATATGCGTTAGCTTAGTCTCCAAGCTAGGTTTTGAGAGAGGGACAATATAAGGAATATTATGTGAGATCATAAGGAATGGGAGATGAAAAAGAGAGGCCAAAAATGAAATCCAAAGAGGCAAAAACGAGTGGAATGAGAAGAGTCAATTTGGAATGTTTAGATCATCTTTTTGAGTGGATTCGAATGAGATTTAAGAAAAACTCAAAACACATACTTGACTCAATTTTTCGTGTAGAATCCAAATCTGAAGTCGGATTGGAAGTTTAGATAATTTTTGGATTTGATTTTTATAGGTGCTTAAAATTGTACTATTTGGGGTTATCTTGTGTTGGAGCTAGAACATGATTTGATTATTTTCGCGAGAGGAACGTGATGGTGCGATCAGATTTTGAGGCTGATTTTTATGTGATGATTCATGAAATGATTTTAAGGTATGGGGGTTTACACAATATGCTCCATTAAATCTCGCGAGTTTATTCCATTGATATCATGTTTAATTGAACTCATATTTTTGAATTGATAAGTTCTTTGAAATTTAGAAAAATAATTGTAGAATTATTTTGATTCATGTGGTATCATTATATTTTTGTTGAGCACATTGTCATGAGATTCTAATATGGCATGGTTGTTGGGCACCCCCCAAAATTTCTGCTTCCCGGGCTATGTCTTGATAAATCATATGCGGATGGGGTGAGGCCTGGTGATCCGGTTAATGTGTTGTTAAAAAATTTATTGATAAAATGCTATTGAGATTTGCATTTGATTTGAATATTCGTATTCGTATTGTTGCTCTTTGTTCATCGCTAACATATTATTGTTGAGCATTTTTCATGTCGTACTGTGTACTTTCCCATCTTTTCTTAGTTGGCAGGTGAGCACTGATTTGAGTGCTATGGACCAATTGTGATGATTCCAGCGTGGATTATTTGGGAAGAATTTTGATACAAGATAAGGAGACTTGTATTTATTCTGCTAAATAGAGCAGTGGAGATATGTATGTATTTTTCGAGTTAGATGTTGTATTTATTTGAAGAGAATGAGATTAGTGGTTTTGTTCTTTTGAGAAAATTAGATGCTCTATACATTGTTATATTGTGGATTTGGTTAGTTTTATCGACAGTAGCGTTCCGTTCGCTCCCCCCAGGCGGGTGGAGTGTTACAAATGGTATCAGAGCTTAGGTATACGACAACCCTTGGGTCTTGAGTATTGAGCCTAGCATGCGGGTTATGTATGTTTTCTTTGGAGATAGAAATTTTTTGAGGATGTGTTAGGCATCGTGGTGAGTATGTTTAAAATGGACCGATTACTTTAGAGTTGTGATTTTTGGAAATACAATCGAGTACCATTTTATTTCGAGTGTTAGGTTTCGTCGAATTTCGAGGACGAAATTCCTTTTCAAGAGGGAAGTATGTAATACACCGTAATTTTGAGGGCTTTATTTATGAATATGGCATATAATTTTAATAATATTATTATTTTATTAAACGGGATGTTGATATTATATTTATTGTTATTTGAAATGAACCGAATATTTAAATTGTAATTTAATTGGCTTTTGGACATTTTGAAATGATTTAAATATGTAAAGTTGATAATTTTGAATTAAAGCGAAATATGGTAATATGCATTAGCTTAGTCTCCAAGCTAGGTTTTGAGAGAGGGAATATATAAGGAATATTATGGGTGATTATAAGGAAGGGGAGATGAAAAAGAGAGGCCAAAAATGAAATCCAAAGAGGCAAAAACGAGTGTAATGAGAAGACCCAATTTGGAATGTTTAGATCTTCTTTTTCAGTGGATTCGAATGAGAATTGAGAAAAACTCAAAACACATACTTGACTCAATTTTTTGTGTTGAATCCAAATCTGAAGTCGGATTGGCAGTTTAGATTATTTTTGGATTTGATTTTTATAGGTTCTTAAAATTGGACTATTTTAGGTTATCTTGTGTTGGAGCTAGAACATGATTTGATTATTTTCGCGAGAGCAACGTGATGGTGCGATCAGATTTTGAGGTTGATTTTTATGTGATGATTCATGTAATAATTTTAAGGTATGGGGTTTTACACAATATGCCTCTTTATATCTCGCGAGTTTATTCCGTTGATATCATGTTTAATTGAACTCATATTTTTGAATTAATAAGTTCTTTGAATTCTGGAAAAATAATTGTTGAATTATTTTGATTCATATGGTATCATTATATTTTTGATGAGTTGTCATGAGGGTTTAATAAGGCACGAATGTTGGGCACCCACCAAAATTCCTGCTTTCCAGGCTATGTCTTGATATAGCAAATCCGGAAGGGGTGAGGCCTGGTGACCCGGTTAATGTGTTGTTGAGAAATTTATTGGTAAAATGCTATTAAGATTTACATTTGATTTGAATATTCTTATTCGTATTGTTGCGCTTTCTTCATCTTTAACATATTATTGTTGAGCGTCTTTCATGTCGTATTGTGTACTTCCCCATCTTTTTCTTAGTTGGCGGGTGAGCACGGATTTGAGTGCTATGGACCAAATGGGATGATTCCAGCGTGGATTATTTGGGAAGAATTTCAATACAAGATAAGGAGACTTGTATTTATTTTGCTGTATAGAGAAGTGGATATATGTATGTATTTTTCGAGTTAGATGTTGTATTTTTAATTCGAGAGATTTGTTGTATTTATTTGAAGAGAAATAGATCAGTGGTTTTGTTCTTTTGTGAAAATTAGATGCTCTATACCTTGTTATAATGTGGATTTGGTTAGTTTTATCGAAAGTAGCGTTCCGTTCTCTCTCCCCGGGCGGGCGGGTTGTTACAAATGGTATCAGAGCTTAGGTATACGAAAACCCTTGGGTCTTGAGTATTGGGTATTGCATGCGGGTTTGATATGTTTTCTTTGGAGATAATTTTTTTTTGTGTATGTGTTAGGCATCGTGGTGAGGATGTTTAGAATGGACCGATTACTTTAGAGTTGTGATTTTGGGAAGTGTAATCGAGTAGCATTTTATTTCGAGTGTTAGGATTCCACGAATTTCGAGGGCGAAATTCCTTTTCAAGAGGGGAAGTATGTAATACCCCGTAATTTTGAGGGCTTTATTTCTGATTATGGTATATAATTTTAATAATATTATTATTTTATTAAACGGGATGTTGGTATTATATTTGTTTTTATTTGAAATGAATCGAATATTTAAATTTTAATTTAATTGGCTTTTGGACATTTTGTAATGGTTTAAATATGTAAAGTTGATAAGTTTGAATGAAAGGGAAATATAGTAATATGCGTTAGCTTAGTCTCCAAGCTAGGTTTTGAGAGAGGGACTATATAAGGAATATTATGGGTGATTATAATGAAAGGGAGAAGAAAAAGAGAGGCCAAAAATGAAATCCAAAGAGGCAAAAACGAGTGGAATGAGAAGAGCCAATTTGGAATGTTTAGATCATCTTTTTGTGTGGATTCGAATGAGATTTGAGAAAAACTCAAAACACATACTTGACTCAATTTTTCGTGTTGAATCAAAATCTGAAGTTGGATTGGCAGTTTAGATAATTTTTGGATCTGATTTTTATAAGTTCTTAAAATTGAACTATTTGAGGTTATCTTATGTTGGAGCTAGAACGTGATTTGATTATTATCGCGAGAGGAACCTGATGGTGCGATCAGATTTTGAGGCTGATTTTTATGTGATGATTCATGCAATAATTTTAAGGTATGGGGTTTTACACAATATTCTCCTTTATATCTTGCGAGTTTATTCCGTTGATATCATGTTTAATTGAACTCATATTTTTGAATTGATAAGTTCTTTGAAATCTGTAAAAATAATTGTTGAATTATTTTGATTCATGTGGTATCATTATATTTTTGTTGAGCAAGTTGTCATGAGGGTTTAGTATGGCACGAATGTTGGACACCCACCAAAAAGATGATCTAAACATTCCAAGTTGTCTCTTCTCATTCCACTCGTTTTTGCCTCTTTGGATTTCATTTTTGGCCTCTCATTCTCATCTCCCTTTCCTTATAATCACCCATAATATACCTTATATAGACCCTCTCTCAAAACCAAGCTTGCAGACTAAGCTAACTCATATTTCTATATTTCCCTTTAATTCAAAATTATCAACTTTACATATTTTAGCCATTATAAAATGTCCAAAAGCCAATTAAATTGAAATTTAAATATTCGATTCATTTCAATTAAAAATAAATATAATATCAACATCCTGTTTAATAAAATAATAATATTATTAAAATTATATACCATATTCATAAATAAAGCCCTCAAAATTAGGGGGTATGAAATACTTCCCTATTGAAAAGGAATTTCGTCCTCGAAATTCGACGAAACCTAACACTCGAAATAAAATGCTACTCGATTACATTTCCCAAAATCACAACTCTAAATTAATCGATTCATTCTAAACATCCTCACCACCATGCCTAACACATCCTCAAAATTTTTCTATCTCCAAAGAAAACATATCTGACCCGCATGCTAGACCCAATACTCAAGACCCAAGGGTTGTCGTATACCAAAGCACTGATACCATTTGTAACACCCCGCCCGCCCGGGGAGAGCAAACTGAACGCTACGATCGGTAAAACTAACCAAATCCACAATATAACAAGGTATAGAGCATCTAATTTTCACAAAAGAACAAAACCACTAATCTCATTATCATCAAATAAATACAACAAATCTCTCGAATTAAAAATACAACATCTAACTCGAAAAATAAATACATATCTCCATTGCTCTATACAGCAACATAAATATAAGTCTCCCTATCTTGTATTAAAATTCTTCCCAAATAATCCACGCTAGAATCTTCCCAATTGGTCCATAGAACTCAAATCCGTGCTCACCTGCCCACTAAGAAAAAAATGGGGAAGTACAGAGTACGACAGGAAAGATGCTCAACAATAATATGTTAGCGATGAACAATGCGCAACAATACGAATACGAATACGAATATTCAAATCAAATGCGAATCTCAATAGAATTTTATCAATAAATTTCTCAACAACACATTAACCGGGTCACTAGACATCACCCGATCCGCATATGTTTTATCAAGACATAGCCCGGGAAGCAGGAATTTTGGCGGGTGCCCAACATCCGTGCCATATTAAAATCTCATGAAAACGTGCTCAACAAAAATATAATGATACCACATGAATCAAAATAATTCAACAATTATTTTTCCAAATTTCAAAGAACTTATCAATTCAAAAATATGAGTTCAATTAAACATGATATCAACGGAATAAACTCGTGAGATTTAAAGGAGCATATTGTGTAAACCCCATACCTTAAAATCATTTCATGAGTCATCACATAAAAATCAGCCTCAAAAAATGATCGCACCATCACGTTCCTCTCGCGAAAATAATCAAATCATGTTCTAGCTCTAACACAAGATAACCCTAAATAGTCCTATTTTAAGAACCTATAAAAATCAGATCCAAAAATTATCTAAACTGCCAATCCGACTTCAGATTTGGATTCTACACAAAAAATTTAGTCAAGTATGTGTTTTGAGTTTTTCTCAAATTTCATTCGAATCCACTCAAAAAGAAGATCTAAATATTCCAAATTAGCTCTTCTCACTCCACTCGTTTTTGCCTCTTTGGATTTCATTTTTGGCCTCTCTTTTTCATCTCCCTTTCCTTATAATCACCCATAATATTCCTTATATACACCCTCTCTCAAAACCTAACTTGGAGAATAAGCTAACTCATATTACTACATTTCCCTTTAATTCAAAATTATCAACTTTACACATTTAAACCATTACAAAATGTCCAAAAGCCAATAAAATTTAAATTTAAATATTCGATTCATTTCAAATAAAAATAAATATAATATCAACATCTCGTTTAATAGAATAATAATATTATTAAAATAATATACCATATTCATAAATAAATCCCTCAAAATTACGGGGTATTAAATACTTCCCCTATTAAAAAAGAATTTCGTCCTCGAAATTCGACGAAACCTAACACTCGAAATAAAATGCTACTCGATTACATTTCCCAAAATCACAACTCAAAAGTAATCGATCCATTCAAAACATCCTCACTACGATGCCTAACACATCCTCAAAAATTTTCTATCTCGAAAGAAAACATATATAACCCGTATGCTAGACCCAATACTCAAGACCCAAGGGTTGTCGTATAGCTAAGCTCTGATACCATTTATATCACCCCGCCAGCCCGGGAAGAGCAAACTGAACGCTACGATCGGTAAAACTTACCAAATCCACAATATAACAAGGTATAGAGAAACTAATTTTCACAAAAGAACAAAACCACTAATCTTATTCTCTTCAAATAAATACAACTAATCTCTCGAATTAAAAATACAACATCTAACTCGAAAAATAAATACATATCTCCACTCCTCTATACAGAAAATAAATCCAAGTCTACTTATCTTGTATTAAAATTATTCCCAAGTAATCCACGCTAGAATCATCCCAATTGGTCCATAGAACTCATATTCGTGCTTACCTGCCCACTAAGAAAAAGATGGGGAAGTACACAATACGACAGGAAAGATGCTCAACAATAATATGTTAGCGATGAACAAAGCGCAACAATACGAATATGAATATTCAAATCAAATGCAAATCTCAGTAGAATTTTATCAATAAATTACTCAACAACACATTAACCGGGTCACCAGGCCTCACCCCATCCGCATATGCTTTATCAAGACATAGCCCGGGAAGCAGTAATTTTGGCTGGTGCCCAACATCCGTGCCATATTAAAATCTCATGACAGCGTGCTCAGCGAAAATATAATGATACAACATGAATCAAAATAATTGAACAATTATTTTTCCAAATTTCAAAGAACTTATCAATTCAAAAATATGAGTTCAACTAAACATGATATCAACGGAATAAACTCGCGAGATTTAAAGGAGCATATTGTGTAAAACGCCATACCTTAAAATCATTTCATGAATCATCACATAAAAATCAGCCTCAAAAGATGATCGCACCATCACGTTCCTCTCGCGAAAATAATCAAATCATGTTCTAGCTCCAACACAAGATAACCCCAAATATTCCTATTTTAAGAACCTATAAAAATCATATCCAAAAATTATCTAAACTGCCAATCCGACTTCAGATTTAGATTCTACACTAAAAATTGAGTCAAGTATGTGTTTTGAGTTTTTCTCAAATTTCATTCGAATCCACTAAAAAAGAAGATCTAAATATTCCAAATTAGCTCTTCTCATTCCACTCGTTTTTGCCTCTTTGGATTTCATTTTTGGCCTCTCTTTTTCATCTCCCTTTCCTTATAATCACCCATAATATTCCTTATATAGACCCTCTCTCAAAACCTAACTTGGAGACTAAGCTAGCTCATATTACTATATTTCCCTTTAATTCAAAATTATCAACTTTACACATTTAAACCATTACAAAATGTCCAAAGGCCAATTAAATTTAAATTTAAATATTCGATTCATTTCAAATAAAAATAAATATAATATCAACATCTCGTTTAATAGAATAATAATATTATTAAAATTATATACCATATTCATAAATAAATCCCTCAAAATTACGGGGTATTAATACTTCCCCTATTGAAAAAGAATTTCGTCCTCGAAATTCGACGAAACCTAACACTCGAAATAAAATGCTACTAGATTACATTTCCCAAAATCACAACTCTAAAGTAATCGATCCATTCTAAACATCCTCACTACGATGCCTAACACATCCTCACAAATTTTCTATCTCGAAAGAAAACATATATAACCCGCATGCTAGACCTAATACTCAAGACCCAAGGGTTGTCGTATACCTAAGCTCTGATACCATTTGTATCGCCCCACCAGCCCGGGGAGAGAAAACGGAACACTACTATCGGTAAAACTAACAAAATCCACAATATAACAAGGTATAGAAAATATAATTTTCACAAAAGAACAAAACCACTAATCTTATTCTCTTCAAATAAATACAACAAATCTCTCGAATTAAAAATACAACATCTAACTCGAAAAATAAATACATATCTCCACTGCTCTATACAGTAAAATAAATACAAGTATACTTATCTTGTATTGAAATTCTTCACAAATAATCCATTCTAGAATCATCCCAATTTGTCCATAGAACTCAAATCCGTGCTCACTTGCCCACTAAGAAAAAGAAGGGGAAGTAGACAATACGACAGGAAAGATGCTCAAGAATAATATGTTAGCGATGAACAAAGCGCAACAATAAGAATACGAATATTCAAATCAAATGCAAATCTCAGTAGAATTTTATCAATAAATTACTCAACAACACATTAACCGGGTCACCGGGCATCACCCCATCCGCATATGCTTTATCAAGACATAGCCCGGGAAGCAGGAATTTGGGCGGGTGCCGAACATCCGTGCCATATTAAAATCTCATGACAACGTGCTCAACAAAAATATAATGATACAACATGAATCAAAATAATTCAACAATTATTTTTCCAAATTTCAAAGAACTTATCAATTTAAAAATATGAGTTCAATTAAACATGATATCAACGGAATAAACTCGCGAGATTTAATGGAGCATATTGTGTAAACCCCCATACCTTAAAATCATTTCATGAATCATCACATAAAAATCAGCCTCAAAAAATAATCGCACCATCACGTTCCTCTCGCGAAAATAATCAAATCATGTTCTAGCTCCAACACAAGATAACCCCAAATAGTCCTATTTTAAGAACCTATAAAAATCATATCCAAAAATTATCTAAACTTCCAATCCGACTTCAGATTTGGATTCTACACGAAAAATTGAGTCAAGTACGTGTTTTGAGTTTTTCTCAAATTTCATTCGAATCCACTAAAAAAGAAGATCTAAATATTCCAAATTAGCTCTTCTCATTCCACTCGTTTTTGCCTCTTTGGATTTCATTTTTGGCCTCTATTTTTCATCTCCCTTTCCTTATAATCACCCATAATATTCCTTAGATAGACCCTCTCTCAAAACCTAACTTGGAGACTAAGCCAACTCATAGTACTATATTTCCCTTTAATTCAAAATTATCAACTTTACACATTTAAACCATTACAAAATGTCCAAAAGCCAATTAAATTTAAATTTAAATATTCGATTCATTTCAAATAAAAATAAATATAATATCAACATCTCGTTTAATAGAATAATAATATTATTAAAATTATATACCATATTCATAAATAAATCCCTCAAAATTACGGGTTATTAAATACTTCCCCTATTGAAAAAGAATTTCGTCCTCGAAATTCGACGAAACCTAACACTCGAAATAAAATGCTACTTGATTACATTTCTCAAAATCACAACTCTAAAGTATCGATCCATTCTAAACATCCTCACTACGATGCCTAACACATCCTCAAAAATTTTCTATCTAGAAAGAAAACATATATAACCCGCATGCTAGACCCAATACTCAAGACCCAAGGGTTGTCGTATACCTAAGCTCTGATATCATTTGTATCACCCCTCCAGCACGGGGAGAGAAAACGGAACGCTACTATCGGTAAAACTAACAAAATCCACAATATAACAAGGTATAGAGCATCTAATTTTCACAAAAGAACAAAACCACTAATCTTATTCTCTTCAAATAAATACAACAAATCTCTCGAATTAAAAATACAACATCTAACCCGAAAAATAAATACATATCTCCACTGCTCTATACAACAAAATAAATACAAGTCTACTTATCTTGTATTGAAATTCTTCCCAAATAATCCATGCTAGAATCATCCCAATTGGTCCATAGAGCTCAAATCCGTTCTCACCTGCCCACTAAGAAAAAGAAGGGGAAGTACACAATACGACAGGAAAGATACTCAATAATAATATGTTAGCGATGAACAAAGCGTAACAATACGAATACGAATATTCAAATCAAATGCAAATCTCAGTAGAATTTTATCAATAAATTACTCAACAACACATTAACCGGGTCACCAGGCCTCACCCCATCCGCTTATGCTTTATCAAGACATAGCCCGGGAAGCAGGAATTTTAGCGGGTGCCGAACATCCGTGCAATATTAAAATGTCATGACAATGTTCTCAACAAAAATATAATGATACAACATGAATCAAAATAATTCAACAATTATTTTTCCAAATTTCAAAGAACTTATCAATTGAAAAATATGAGTTCAATTAAACATGATATCAATGGAATAAACTCGCGAGATTTAATGGAGCATATTGTGTAAAACCCCATACCTTAAAATCATTTCATGAATCATCACATAAAAATCAGCCTCAAAAAATGATCTCACCATCACGTTCCTCTCGCGAAAATAATCAAATCATGTTCTAGCTCCAACAAAAGATAACCCAAATAGTCCTATTTTAAGAACCTATAAAAATCATATCCAAAAATTATCTAAACTGCCAATCCGACTTCAGATTTGGATTCTACACGAAAAATTGAGTCAGGTATGTGTCTTGAGTTTTTCTCAAATTTCATTCGAATCCACTAAAAAAGAAGATCTAAATATTCCAAATTAGCTCTTCTCATTCCACTCGTTTTTGCCTCTTTGGATTTCATTTTTGGCCTCTCTTTTTCATCTCCCTTTCCTTATAATCACCCACAATATTCCTTATATAGACCCTCTCTCAAAATCTAACTTGGAGACTAAGCTAACTCATATTACTATATTTTCCGTTAATTCAAAATTATCAACTTTACACATTTAAACCATTACAAAATGTCCAAAAGCCAATTAAATTTAAATTTAAATATTCAATTCATTTGAAATAAAAATAAATATAATATCAACATCTCGTTTAATAGAATAATAATATTATTCAAATTATATACCATATTCATAAATAAATCCCTCAAAATTACGGGTTATTAAATACTTCCCCTATTGAAAAAGAATTTCGTCCTCGAAATTCAACGAAACCTAACACTCGAAATAAAATGCTACTCGATTACATTTCTCAAAATCACAACTCTAAAGTAATCGATCCATTCTAAACATCCTCACTACGATGCCTAACACATCCTGAAAAATTTTCTATCTAGAAAGAAAACATATATAACCGGCATGCCACACCCAATACTCAAGACCCAAGGGTTGTCGTATACCTAAGCTCTGATACCATTTGTATCGCCCCACCAGCCCGGGGAGAGGAAACGGAACACTACTATCGGTAAAACTAACAAAATCCACAATATAACAAGGTATAGAAAATCTAATTTTCACAAAAGAACAAAACCACTAATCTTATTCTCTTCAAATAAATACAACAAATCTCTCGAATTAAAAATACAACATCTAACTCGAAAAATAAATACATATCTCCACTGCTCTATACAGCAAAATAAATACAAGTCTACTTATCTTGTATTGAAATTCTTCCCAAATAGTCCATGATAGAATCATCCCAATTGGTCCATAGAACTCAAATCCGTGCTCACCTGCCCACTAAGAAAAAGAAGGGGAAGTACACAATACGACAGGAAAGATGCTCAACAATAATATGTTAGCGATGCACAAAGCGCAACAATACGAATACGAATATTCAAATCAAATGCAAATCTCAGTAGAATTTTATCAATAAATTACTCAACAACACATTAACCGGGTCACCAGGCCTCACCCCATCCGCATATGCTTTATCAAGACATTGCCCGGGAAGCAGGAATTTTAGAGGGTGCCGAACATCAGTGCCATATTAAAATCTCATGACAACGTTCTCAACAAAAATATAATGATACAACATGAATCAAAATAATTCAACAATTATTTTTCCAAATTTCAAAGAACTTATCAATTCAAAAATATGAGTTCAATTAAACATGATATCAACGGAATAAACTCGCGAGATTTAATGGAGCATATTGTGTAAAACCCCATACCTTAAAATCATTTCATGAATCATCACATAAAAATCAGCCTCAAAAAATGAGCGCACCATCACGTTCCTCTCGCGAAAATAATCAAATCATGTTCTAGCTCCAACACAAGATAACCCCAAATAGTCCTATTTTAAGAACCTATAAAACTCATATCCAAAAATTATCTAAACTGCCAATCCGACTTCAGATTTGGATTCTACACGAAAAATTGAGTCAAGTATGTGTTTTGAGTTTTTCTCGAATTTCATTCGAATCCACTAAAAAAGAAGATCTAAATATTCCAAATTAGCTCTTCTCATTCCACTCGTTTTTGCCTCTTTGGATTTCATTTTTGGCCTCTCTTTTTCATCTCCCTTTCCTTATAATCACCCATAATATTCCTTATATAGACCTTCTCTCAAAACCTAACTTGGAGACTAAGCTAACTCATATTACTATATTTCCCTTTAATTCAAAATTATCAACTTTACACATTTAAACCATTACAAAATGTCCAAAAGCCAATTAAATTTAAATTTAAATATTCGATTCATTTGAAATAAAAATAAATATAATATCAACATCTGGTTTAATAGAATAATAATATTATTAAAATTATATACCATATTCATAAATAAATCAGTCAAAATTACGGGGTATTAAATACTTCCCCAATTGAAAAAGAATTTCGTCCTCGAAATTCGACGAAACCTAACACTCGAAATAAAATGCTACTCGATTACATTTCCCAAAATAACAACTCTAAAGTAATCGATCCATTCTAAACATCCTCACTATGATGCCTAACACATCCTCAAAAATTTTCTATCTCGAAAGAAAACATATATAACCCGCAAGCTAGAACCAATACTCAAGACCCAAGGGTCGTCGTATACCTAAACTCTGATACCATTTGAAACACCCCGCCCGCCTGGGGAGAGAAAACGGAACGATACTATCGGTAAAACTAACCAAATCCACAATATAACAAGGTATAGCGCATCTAATTTTCACAAAAGAACAAAACCACTAATCTTATTCTCTTCAAATAAATACAACAAATCTCTCGAATTAAAAATACAACATCTAACTCGAAAAATAAATACATATCTCCACTTCTCTATACAACAAAATAAATACAAGTCTACTTATCTTGTATTAAAATTCTTCCCAAATAATCCACGCTAGAATCATCCCAATTGGTCCATTGAACTCAAATCCGTGCTCACCTACCCACTAAGAAATAGAAGGGGAAGTACACAATACGACAGGAAAGATGCTCAACAATAATATGTTAGCGATGAACAAAGCGCAACAATACGAATACGAATATTCAAATCAAAAGCAAATCTCAGTAGAATTTTATCAATAAATTACACAACAACACATTTACCGGGTCACCAGGCCTCACCTCATCCGCATATGCTTTATCAAGACATAGCCCAGGAAGCAGGAATTTTGGCGGGTGCCCAACATCCGTGCCATATTAAAATCTCATGACAATGTGCTCAACAAAAATATAATGATACAACATGAATCAAAATAATTCAACAATTATTTTTCCAAATTTCAAAGAACTTATCAATTCAAAAATATGAGTTCAATTAAACATGATATCAAAGGAATAAACTCGCGAGATTTAAAGGAGCATATTGTGTAAAACCCCATACCTTAAAATCATTTCATTAATCATCACATAAAAATCAGCCTCAAAAAATGATCGCACAATCACGTTCCTCTCGCGAAAATAATCTAATCATGTTCTAGCTCCAACACAAGATAACCCCAAATAGTCCTATTTTAAGAACCTATAAAAATCATATCCAAAAATTATCTAAACTGCCAATCCGACTTCAGATTTGGATTCTACACGAAAAATTGAGTCAAGTATGTGTTTTGAGTTTTTCTCAAATTTCATTCGAATCCACTCAAAAAGAAAATCTAAATATTCCAAATTAGCTCTTCTCATTCCACTCGTTTTTGCCTCTTTGGATTTCATTTTTTGCCTCTCTTTTTCATCTCCCTTTCCTTATAATCACCCATTATATTCCTTATATAGACCCTCTCTCAAAACCTAACTTGGAGACTAAGCTAACTCATATTACTATATTTCCCTTTAATTCGAAATTATCAACTTTACACATTTAAACCATTACAAAATGTCCAAAAGCCAATTAAATTTAAATTTAAATATTCGATTCATTTCAAATAAAAATAAATATAATATCAACATCTCGTTTAATAGAATAATAATATTATTAAAATTATATACCATATTCATGAATAAATCCCTCAAAATGACGAGGTATTAAATACTTCCCCTATTGAAAAAGAATTTCGTCCTCGAAATTGGACGAAACCTAACACTCGAAATAAAATGCTACTCGATTACATTTCCCAAAATCACAACTCTAAAGTAATCGATCCATTCTAAACATCCTCACTACGATGCCTAACACATCCTCAAAAATTTTCTATCTCGAATGAATACATATATAACCCGCATGTTAGACCCAATACTCAAGACCCAAGGGTTGTCGTATACCTAAGCTCTGATACCATTTGTATCACCCCGCCAGCCGGGGAAGAGCAAACGGAACGCTACTATCGGTAAAACTAAGAAAATCCACAATATAACAAGGTATAGCGCATCTAATTTTCACAAAAGAACAAAACCACTAATCTTATTCTCTTCAAATAAATACAACAAATCTCTCGAATTAAAAATACAACATCTAACTCGAAAAATAAATACATATCTCCACTGCTCTATACAGCAAAATAAATACAAGTCTACTTATCTTGTATTAAAATTCTTCCCAAATAATCCACGCTAGAATCATCCCAATTGGTCCATAGAACTCAAATCCGTGCTCACCTACCCACTAAGAAATAGAAGGGGAAGTACACAATACGACAGGAAAGATGCTGAACAATAATATGTTAACGATGAACAAAGCGCAACAATACGAATACGAATATTCAAATCAAATGCAAATCTCAGCAGAATTTTATCAATAAATTACTCAACAACACATTTACCGGGTCACCAGGCCTCACCCCATCCGCATATGCTTTATCAAGACATAGCCCGGGAAGCAGGAATTTTGGCCGGTGCCCAACATCCGTGCCATTTTAGAATCTCATGAAAACGTGCTCAAGAAAAATATAATGATATAACATGAATCAAAATAATTCAACAATTATTTTTCCAAATTTCAAAGAACTTATCAATTCAAAAATATGAGTTCAATTAAAAATGATATCAACGGAATAAACTCGCGAGATTTAAAGGAGCATATTGTGTAAAACCCCATACCTTAAAATCGTTTCATGAATCATCACATAAAAATCAGCCTCAAAAAATGATCGCACCGTCACGTTCCTCTCGCGAAAATAATCAAATCATGTTCTAGCTCCAACACAAGATAACCCCAAATAGTCCTATTTTAAGAACCTAGAACAATCATAACCAAAAATTATCTAAACTGCCAATCCGACTTCAGATTTGGATTCTACACGAAAAATTGAGTCAAGTATGTGTTTTGAGTTTTTCTCAAATCTCATTCGAATCCTCTCAAAAAGATGATCTAAACATTCCAAATTGGCTCTTCTCATTCCACTCGTTTTTGCCACTTTGGATTTCATTTTTGGCCTCTCTTTTTCATCTCCCTTTCCTTATAGTCACCCATAATATTCCTTATATAGACCCTCTCTCAAAACCTAACTTGGAGACTAAGCTAACTCATATTACTATATTTCCCTTTAATTCAAAACTATCAACTTTACACATTTAAACCATTACAAAATGTCCAAAAGCCAATTAAATTTAAATTTAAATATTCGATTCATTTCAAATAAAAATAAATATAATATCAACATCTCGTTTAATAGAATAATAATATTATTAAAATTATATATCATATTCATAAATAAATCCCTCAAAATTACGGGGTATTAAATACTTCCCCTATTGAAAAAGAATTTCGTCCTCGAAATTCGACGAAACCTATCACCCGAAATAAAATGCTACTCGATTACATTTCCCAAAATCACAGCTCTAAAGTAATCGATCCATTCTAAACATCCTCACTACGATGCCTAACACATCCTCAAAAATTTTCTATCTCGAAAGAAAACATATATAACCGCGTGCTAGACCCAATACTCAAGACCCAAGGGTTGTCGTATACCTAAGCACTGATACCATTTGTAACACCCCGCCCGCCCGGGGAGAGCAAACGGAACCCTACTGTCGGTAAAACTAACCAAACCCACAATATAACAAGGTATAGAGGATCTAATTTTCACAAAAGAACAAAACCACTAATCTCATTCTCTTCAAATAAATACAAAAAATCTCTCGAATTAAAAATACAACATCTAACTCGAAAAATAAATGCATATCTCCACTGCTCTATACAGCAAAATAAATACAAGTCTACTTATCTTGTATTAAAATTCTTCACAAATAATCCACACTAGAATCATCCCAATTGGTCCATAGAACTCAAATCCGTGCTCACCTGCCCACTAAGAAAAAGATGTGGAAGTACACAATACGACGGGAAAGATGCTCAACAATAATATGTTTGCGATGAACAAAGCGCGACAATACGAATACGAATATTCAAATCAAATGCAAATCTCAGTAGAATTTTATCAATAAATTACTCAACAACACATTAACCGGGTCACCAGGCCTTACCCCATCCGCATATGCTTTATCAAGACATAGCGCAGGAAGCAGGAATTTTGGTCGATGCCCAACATCCGTGAAATATTAGAATCTCATGACAACGTGCTCAACAAAAATATAATGATACAACATGAATCAAAATAATTCAACAATTATTTTTCAAAATTTCAAAGAACTTAGCAATTCAATAATATGAGTATAATTAAACAGGATATACACGAAATGAACTCCTATTTTAAGAACATATAAAAATCAGATCCAAAAATTATCTAAACTGCCAATCCGACTTCAGATTTGGATTCTACACGAAAAATTGAGTCAAGTATGTGTTTTGAGTTTTTCTCAAATCTCATTCAAATCCACTCAAAAAGATGATCTAAACATTCCAAATTGGCTCTTCTCATTCCACTCGTTTTTTCCTCTTTGGATTTCATTTTTGGCCTCTCTTTTTCATCTCCCTTTCCTTATAGTCACCCATAATATTCCTTATATAGACCCTCTCTCAAAACCTAACTTGGAGACTAAGCTAACTCATATTACTATATTTCCCTTTAATTCAAAACTATCAACTTTAAACATTTAAACCATTACAAAATGTCCAAAAGACAATTAAATTTAAATTTAAATATTCGATTCATTTCAAATAAAAATAAATATAATATCAACATCTCGTTTAATAGAATAATAATATTATTAAAATTATATACCATATTCATAAATAAATCCCTCAAAATGACGGGGTATTAAATACTTCCCCTATTGAAAAAGAATTTCGTCCTCGAAATTCGACGAAACCTATCACCCGAAATAAAATGCTACTCGATTACATTTCCCAAAATCACAACTCTAAAGTAATCGATCCATTCTAAACATCCTCACTACGATGCCTAACACATCCTCAAAAATTTTCTATCTCGAAAGAAAACATATATAACCCGCGTGCTAGACCCAATACTCAAGACCCAAGGGTTGTCGTATACCTAAGCACTGATACCATTTGTAACACCCCGCCCGCCCGGGGAGAGCAAACGGAACCCTACTGTCGGTAAAACTAACCAAACCCACAATATAACAAGGTATAAAGGATCTAATTTTCACAAAAGAACAAAACCACTAATCTCATTCTCTTCAAATAAATACAAAAAATCTCTCGAATTAAAAATACAACATCTAACTCGAAAAATAAATACATATCTCCACAGCTCTATACAGCAAAATAAATACAAGTCTACTTATCTTGTATTAAAATTCTTCACAAATAATCCACAGTAGAATCATCCCAATTGGTCCATAGAACTCAAATCCGTGCTCACCTGCCCACTAAGAAAAAGATGTGGAAGTACACAATACGACAGGAAAGATGCTCAACAATAATATGTTAGCGATGAACAAAGCGCAACAATACGAATACGAATATTCAAATCAAATGCAAATCTCAGTAGAATTTTATCAATAAATTACTCAACAACACATTAACCGGGTCACCAGGCCTTAACCCATCCGCATATGCTTTATCAAGACATAGCGCAGGAAGCAGGAATTTTGGTCGGTGCCCAGCATCCGTGAAATATTAGAATCTCATGACAACGTGCTCAACAAAAATATAATGATACAACATGAATCAAAATAATTCAACAATTATTTTTCAAAATTTCAAAGAACTTAGCAATTCAATAATATGAGTATAATTAAACAGGATATACACGGAATAAACTCCTATTTTAAGAACCTATAAAAATCAGATCCAAAAATTATCTAAACTGCCAATCCGACTTCATATTTAGATTCTACACGAAAAATTGAGTCAAGTATGTGTTTTGAGTTTTTCTCAAATCTCATTCAAATCCACTCAAAAAGATGATCTAAACATTCCAAATTGGCTCTTCTCATTCCACTCGTTTTTGCCTCTTTAGATTTCATTTTTGGCCTCTCTTTTTCATCCCCATTTCCTTATAATCACCCATAATATTCCTTATATAGACCCTCTCCCAAAACCTAACTTGGAGACTAAGCTAACTCAAATTACTATATTTCCCTTCAATTCAAAATTATCAACTTTACACATTTAAACCATTACAAAATGTCCAAAACCAAATTAAATTTAAATTTAAATATTCGATTCATTTCAAATAAAAATAAATATAATATCAACATCTCGTTTAATAGAATAATAGTATTATTAAAATTATATACCATATTCATAAATAAATCCCTCAAAATTACGGGGTATTAACTACTTCCCCTATTGAAAAAGAATTTCTTCCTCGAAATTCGACGAAACCTATCACCCGAAATAAAATGCTACTCGATTACATTTCCCAAAATCACAACTCTAAAGTAATCGATCCATTCTAAACATCCTCACCACGATGCCTAACACATCCTCAAAAATTTTCTTTCTCGAAAGAAAACATATATAACCCGCGTGCTAGACCCAATACTCAAGACCCAAGGGTTGTCATATACCTAAGCTCTGATACCATTTGTAACACCCCGCCCGCCCGGGGAGAGCAAACGGAACCCTACTGTCGGTAAAACTAAATAAACCCAAAATATAACAAGGTATAGAGCATCTAATTTTCACAAAAGAACAAAACCACTAATCTTATTCTCTTCAAATAAATACAAAAAATCTCTCGAATTAAAAATACAACATGTAACTCGAAAAATAAATACATATCTCCACTGCTCTGTACAGAAAAATAAATACAAGTCTACTTATCTTGTATTAAAATTCTTCCCAAATAATCCACGCTAGAATCATCCCAATTGGTCCATAGAACTCAAATTCGTGCTCACCTGCCCACTAAGAAAAAGATGGGGAAGTACACAATACGACGGGAAAGATGCTCAACAATAATATGTTAGCGATGAACAAAGTGCAACAATACGAATACGAATATTCAAATCAAATGCAAATCTCAGTAGAATTTTATCAATAAATTACTCAACAACAGATTAACCGGGTCACCAGGCCTCACCCCATCCGCATATGCTTTATCAAGACATAGCCCAGGAAGCAGCAATTTTGGTCGGTGCCCAACATCCGTGCCATATTAGAATCTCATGACAATGTGCTCAAAAAAAATATAATGATACAACATGAATCAAAATAATTCAACAATTATTTTTCCAAATTTCAAAGAACTTAGCAATTCAATAATATGAGTATAATTAAACAGGATATCAACGGAATAAAGTCGCGAGATTTAAAGGAGCATATTGTGTAAAACTCCATACCTTAAAATTATTGCATGAATCATCACATAAAAATCATCCTCAAAATATGTTCGCACCATCACGTTTCTCTCGCGAAAATAATCAAATCATGTTCTATCTCCAACTCAAGATAACCCCAAATAGTCCTTTTTTAAGAACCTATAAAAATCAGATACAAAAATTATCTAAACTGCCAATCCGATTTCAGATTTGGATTCTACTCGAAAAATTGAGACAAGTATGTGTTTTGAGTTTTTCTCAAATCTCATTCGAATCCACTCAAAAAGATGATCAAAACATTCCAAATTGGCTCTTCTCATTCCACTCGTTTTTGCCTCTTTGGATTTCATTTTTGGCTTCTCTTTTTCATCCCCATTTCCTTATAATCACCCATAATATTCCTTATATAGACCCTCTCCCAAAACCAAACTTGGAGACTAAGCTAATTCATATTACTATATTTCCCTTTAATTCAAAATTATCAACTTTACACATTTAAACCATTACAAAATGTCCAAAAGCAAATTAAATTTAAATTTAAATATTCGATTCATTTCAAATAAAAATAAATATAATATCAACATCTCGTTTAATAGAATAATAATATTATTAAAATTATATACCATATTCATAAATAAATCCCTCAAAATTACGGGGTATTAACTACTTCCCCTATTGAAAAAGAATTTCGTCCTCGAAATTCGACGAAACCTAACACTCGAAATAAAATGCTACTCGATTACATTTCCCAAAATCACAACTCTAATGTAATCGATCCATTCTAAACATCCTCACCACGATGCCTAACACATCCTCAAAAATTTTCTATCTTGAAAGAAAACATATATAACCCGCGCGCTAGACCCAATACTCAAGACCTAAGGGTTGTCGTATACCTAAGCTCTGATACCATTTGTAACACCCCGCCCGCCCGGGGAGAGCAAACGGAACCCTACTGTCGGTAAAACTAACCAAATTCACAATATAACATGGTATAGAGCATCTAATTTTCACAAAAGAACAAAACCACTAATCTTATTCTCTTCAAATAAATACAGCAAATCTCTCGAATTAAAAATACAACATCTAACTCGAAAAATAAATACATATCTCCACTGCTCTATACAGTAAAATAGATACAACTCTACTTATCTTGTATTAAAATTCTTCCCAAATATTCCACGCTAGAATCATCCCAATTGGTCCATAGAACTCAAATCCGTGCTCAATTGCCAACTAAGAAAAAGATGGGTAAGTACACAATACGACAGGAAAGATGCTCAACAATAATATGTTAGCGATTAATAAAGTGGAACAATACGAATACGAAAATTCAAATCAAATGCAAATCTCAGTAGAATTTTATCAATAAATTACTCAACAACACATTAACCGGGTCACCAGGCCTCACCCCATCCGCATATAATTTATCAAGACATAGCCCGGGAAGGAGGAATTTTGGTGGGTTCCCAACATCCGTGCCATATTAAAATCTCATGACAACGTGCTCAACATAAATATAATGATACAACATGAATCAAAATAATTCAACAATTATTTTTCCAAATTTCAATGAACTTATCAATTCAAAAATAGGAGTTCAATTAAACATGATATCAACGGAATAAACTCGCGAGATTTAAAGGAGCATATTGTGTAAAACCCCATACCTTAAAATCATTTCATCAATCATCACATAAAAATCAGCCTCAAAAAATGATTGCACCATCACGTTCCTCTCGTGAAAATAATCAAATCATGTTCTAGCTCCAACACAAGATAACCTCAAATAGTCCTATTTTAAGAACCTATAAAAATAAGATCCAAAAATTATCTAAACTGCCAATCCGACTTCAGATTTGGATTCTACACGAAAAATTGAGTCAAGTATGTGTTTTGAGTTTTTCTCAAATTTCGTTCGAATCCACTGAAAAAAGAAGATTTAAATATTCCAAATTAGCTCTTCTCTTTCCACTCGTTTTTGCTTCTTTGGATTTCATTTTTGGCCTCTTTTTTCATCCCCCTTTCCTTATAATCACCCATAATATTCCTTATGTAGTCCCTCTCTCAAAACCTAGCTTGGAGACTAAGCTAACACATATTACTATATTTCCCTTTAATTCAAAATTATCATCTTTACATATTTAAACCATTACAAAATGTCCAAAAGCCAATTAAATTTAAATTTAAATATTCGATTCATTTCAAATAAAAATAAATATAATATCAACATCCCGTTTAATAAAATAATAATATTATTCAAATTATATACCATATTCATACATAAATCCCTCACAATTACGGGGTCTTACATACTTCCCCTCTTCAAAAGGAATTTCGTCCTCGAAATTCGATGAAACCTAACACTCGAAATAAAATGCTACTCGATTACATTTCCCAAAATCACAACTCTAAAGTAATCGGTACATTCAAAACATCCTCACCACGATGCCTAACACATCCTCAAAAATTTTCTATCTCCAAAGAAAACATATCTAACCCGCATGCTAGACCCAATACTCAAGACCCAAGCGTTGTCGTATACCAAAGCACTTATACCATTTGAAACACCACGCCCGCCCGGGGAGAGCAAACGGAACCCTACTGTCGGTAAAACTAACAAAATCCACAATATAACAAGGTATAGAGCATCTAATTTTCACAAAAGAACAAAACCACTAATCTTATTATCTTCAAATAAATACAACAAATCTCTTGAATTAAAAATACAACATCTAACTCGAAACATAAATACATATCTCCACTGCTCTATATAGCAAAATAAATACAAGTCTACTTATCTTGAATTAAAATTCTTCCCAAATAATCCACACTAGAATCATCCCAATTGGTCCATAGAACTCAAATTCGTGCTCACCTTCCCACTAAGAAAAAGATGGAGAAGTACACAATATGACATGAAAGATGCTCAACAATAATATGTTAGCGATGAACAAAGCGCAACAATACGAATACGAATATTCAAATCAAATGCAAATCCCAATAGAATTTTATTAATAAATTTCTCAACAACACATTAACCGGTTCACCAGGCCTCACCCCATCCGCATATGTTTTATCAAGACATAGCCCGGGAAGCAGGAATTTTGGCGGGTGCCCAACATCCATGCCATATTAAAATCTCATGACAACGTGATCAACAAAAATATAATGATACAACATGAATCAAAATAATTCAACAATTATTTTTCCAAATTTCAAAGAACTTAGCAATTAAAAAATATGACTATAATTAAACAGGATATCAAGGGAATAAACTCGCGAGATTTAAAGGAGCATATTGTTTAAAACTCCATACCTTAAAATTATTGCATGAATCATCACATAAAATTCAACCTCAAAATATGATCGCACCATCACGTTCCTCTCGCGAAAATAATAAAATCATGTTCTAGCTCCAGTACAAGATAACCAAAAATAGTCCTATTTTAAGAACCTATAAAAATCAGATCGAAAATTTATCAAAACTGCCAATCCGACTTCTGATTTGGATTCTACGCGAAAAATTGAGTCAAGTATGTGTTTTGAGTTTTTCTGAAATTTCATTCGAATCCACTCAAAAAGAAGATCTAAATATTCCGAATTAGCTCTTCTCTTTCCACTCGTTTTTGCCTCTTTGGATTTCATTTTTGGCCTCTCTTTTTCATCTCCCTTTCCTTATAATCACCCATAATATTCCTTATATAGACCCTCTCTCAAAACCTATCTTGGAGACTAAGATAACTCATATTACTATATTTCCCTTTAATTCAAAATTATCAACTTTACACATTTAAACCATTACAAAATGTCCAAAAGCCAATTAAATTTAAATTTAAATATTCGATTCATTTCAAATAAAAATAAATATATAATATCAACATCCCGTTTGATAGAATAATAGTATTATTAAAATTATACACCATATTCATAAATAAATCCCTCAAAATTACGGGGTATTAAATACTTCCCCTCTTGAAAAGGAATTTCGTCCTCGAAATTCGATGAAACATAACCCTCGAAATAAAATGCTACTCGATTACATTTCCCAAAATCACAACTCTAAAGTAATCGGTCCATTCAAAACATCCTCACCACGATGCCTAACACATCCTCAAAAATTTTCTATCTCCAAAGAAAACATATCTAACCCACATGCTAGACCCAATACTCAAGACCCAAGCGTCGTCGTATACCTAAGCTCTGATACCATTTGTAACACCCCGCCCGCCCGGGAAGAGCAAACGGAACGCTACTATCGGTAAAACTAACCAAATCCAAAATATAACAAGGTATAGAGCATCTAATTTTCACAAAAGAACAAAACCACTAATCTCATTCTCTTCAAAAAAATTCAAAAAATCTCTCGAATTAAATATACAACATCTAACTCGAAAAATAAATACATATCTCCACTGCTCTATACCGCAAAATAAATACAAGTCTCCTTATCTTGTATTAAAAATTTTCCCAAATAATCCACGCTAGAATCATCCCAATTGGTCCATAGAACTCAAATCTGTGCTCACCTGCCCACTAAGAAAAAGATGGGAAAGTACACAATACGACATGAAAGATGCTCAACAATAATATGTTAGCGATGAACAAAGCGCAACAATACGAATACGAATATTCAAATCAAATGCAAATCTCAGTAGAATTTTATCAATAAATTACTCAACAACACATTAACCGGGTCACTAGGCCTCACCCCATCCGCATATGCTTTATCAAGACATAGCCCGGGAAGCAGGAATTTTGGCAGGTGCCCAACATCCGTTCCATATTAAAATCTCATGACAACGTGCTCAACAAAAATATAATGATACAACATGAATCAAAATAATTCTACAATTACTTTTCCAAATTTCAAAGAACTTACCAATTCAAAAATATGACTTCAATTAAACATGATATCAACGTAATAAACTCGCGAGATTTAAAGGAGCATATTATGTAAAACCCCATACCTTAAAATCATTTCATGAATCATCACATAAAAATCAGCATCAAAAAATGATTGCACCATCACGTTCATCTCGCGAAAATAATCAAATCATGATCTAGCTCCAACACAAGATAACCCCAAATAGTCCTATTTTAAAAACCTATAAAAACCAGATCAAAAAATTAGCTAAACTGCCAATCCGACTTCAGATTTGAATTCTACACGAAAAATTGAGTCAAGTATGTGTTTTGAGTTTTTCTCAAATTTCATTCGAATCCACTCAAAAAGAAGATCTAAATATTCCAAATTGGCTCTTCTCGTTCCACTCGTTTTTTCCTCTTTGGTTTTCATTTTTGGCCTCTCTTTTTCATCTCCCTTTCCTTATAATCACCCATAATATTCCTTACATAGACCCTCTCTCAAAATCTATCTTGGAGACTAAGATAACTCATATTACTATATTTCCATTTAATTCAAAATTATCAACTTTACACATTTAAACCATTACAAAATGTCCAAAAGCCAATTAAATTTAAATTTAAATATTCGATTCATTTCAAATAAAAATAAATATAATATCAACATCCCGTTTAATAGAATAATAATATTATTAAAATTATACACCATATTCATAAATAAATCCCTCAAAATTACGGGGTATTAAATACTTCCCCTCTTGAAAAGGAATTTCGTCCTCGAAATTCGATGAAACATAACCCACGAAATAAAATGCTACTCGATTACATTTCCCAAAATCACAACTCTAAAGTAATCGGTCCATTCAAAACATCCTCACCACGATGCCTAACACATCCTAAAAAATTTTCTATCTCCAAAGAAAACATATCTAACGCACATACTAGACCCAATACTCAAGACCCAAGAGTCGTCGTATACCTAAGCTCTGATACCATTTGTAACACCCCGCCCGCCCGGGAAGAGCAAACGGAACGCTACTATCGGTAAAACTAACCAAATCCAAAATATAACAAGGTATAGAGCATCTAATTTTCACAAAAGAACAAAACCACTAATCTCATTCTCTTCAAATAAATACAAAAAATCTCTCGAATTAAATATACAACATCTAACTCGAAAAATAAATACATATCTCCACTGCTCTATACCGCAAAATAAATACAAGTATCCTTATCTTGTATTAAAATTTTTCCCAAATAATCCACGCTAGAATAATCCCAATTGGTCCATAGAACTCAAATCCGTGCTCACCTGCCCACTATGAAAAAGATGGGAAAGTACACAATACGACATGAAAGATGCTCAACAATAATATGTTAGCGATGAACAAAGCGCAACAATACGAATACGAATATTTAAATCAAATGTAAATCTCAGTAGAATTTTATCGATAAATAACTCAAGAACACATTAACCGGGTCACCAGGCCTCACCCCATCCGCATATGCTTTATCAAGACATAGCCCGGGAAGCAGGAATTTTGGCAGGTGCCCAACATCCGTGCCATATTAAAATCTCATGACAACGTGCTCAACAAAAATATAATGATACAACATGAATCAAAATAATTCAACAATTACTTTTCCAAATTTCAAAGAACTTACCAATTCAAAAACATGACTTCAATTAAACATGATATCAATGGAATAAACTCGCGAGATTTAAAGGAGCATATCGTGTAAAACCCCATACCTTAAAATCATTTCATGAATCATCACATAAAAATCAGCATCAAAAAAAGATTTCACCATCACGTTCCTCTCGCGAAAATAATCAAATCATGATCTAGCTCCAACACAAGATAACCCCAAATAGTCCTATTTTAAAAACCTATAAAAATCAGATCGAAAAATTAGCTAAACTGCCAATCCGACTTCAGATTTGAATTCTACACAAAAAATAGAGTCAAGTATGTGTTTTGAGTTTTTCTCATATTTCATTCGAATCCACTCAAAAAGAAGATCTAAATATTCCAAATTGGCTCTTCTTGTTCCACTCGTTTTTGCCTCTTTGGATTTCATTTTTGGCCTCTCTTTTTCATCTCCCTTTCCTTATAATCACCCATAATATTCCTTATATAGACCCTCTCTCAAAACCTATATTGGAGACTAAGATAACTCATATTACTATATTTCCCTTTAATTCAAAATTATCAACTTTACACATTTAAACCATTACAAAATGTCCAAAAGCATATTAAATTTAAATTTAAATATTCGATTCATTTCAACATCTGGTTTAATAGAATAATAATATTATTAAAATTATATAGCATATTCATAAATAAATCCCTCAAAATTACGGGGTATTAAATACTTCCCCTCTTGAAAAGGAATTTCGTCCTCGAAATTCGATGAAACATCACCCTCGAAATAAAATGCTACTCGATTACATTTCCCAAAATCATAACTCTAAAGTAATCGGTCCATTCAAAACATCCTCACCACGATGCCTAACACATCCTCAGAAATTTTCTATCTCGAAAGAAAACATATATAACCCGCATGCTAGACCCAATACTCAAGACCCAAGGGTCGTCGTATACCTAAGCTCTGATACCATTTGTAACACCCCGCCCGCCCGGGGAGAGCAAACGGAACGCTACTATCGGTAAAACTAACCAAATCCAAAATATAACAAGGTATAGAGCATCTAATTTTCACAAAAGAACAAAACCACTAATCTTATTCTCTTCAAATAAATACAAAAAATTTCTCGAATTAAATATACAACATCTAACTCGAAAAATAAATACATATCTCCACTGCTCTATACCGCAAAATAAATACAAGTCTCCTTATCTTGTATTAAAATTTTTCCCAAATAATCCACGCTAGAATCATCCCAATTGGTCCATAGAACTCAAATCCGTGCTCACTTGCCCACTAAGAAAAAGATGGGAAAGTACACAATACGACATGAATGATGCTCAACAATAATATGTTAGCGATGAACAAAGCGCAACAATACGAATGCGAATATTCAAATCAAATGCAAATCTCAGTAGAATTTTATCAATAAATTACTCAACAACACATTAACCGGGTCACCAGGCCTCACCCCATCCGCATATGCTTTATCAAGACATAGCCCGGGAAGTAGGAATTTTGGCAGGTGCCCAACATCCGTGCCATATTAAAATCTCATGACAACGTGCTCAACAAAAATATAATGATACAACATGAATCAAAATAATTCTACAATTACTTTTCCAAATTTCAAAGAACTTACCAATTCAAAAATATGACTTCAATTAAACATGATATCAACGGAATAAACTCGCGAGATTTAAAGGAGCATATTGTGTAAAACCCCATACCTTAAAATCATTTCATGAATCATCACATAAAAATCAACATCAAAAAATGATCGCACCATCACGTTCCTCTCGCGAAAATAATCAAATCATGATCTAGCTCCAACACAAGATAACCCCAAATAGTCCTATTTTAAAAACCTATAAAAATCAGATCGAAAAATTAGCTAAACTGCCAATCCGACTTCAGATTTGAATTCTACACGAAAAATTGAGTCAAGTATGTGTTTTGAGTTTTTCTCAAATTTCATTCGAATCCACTCAAAAAGAAGATCTAAATATTCCAAATTAGCTCTTCTCTTTCCACTCGCTTTTGCCTCTTTGGATTTCATTTTTGGCCTCCCTTTTTCATCTCCCTTTCGTTATAATCACCCATAATATTCCTTATATAGACCCTCTCTCAAAACCTAGCTTGGAGACTAAGATAACTCATATTAATATATTTCCCTTTAATTCAAAATTATCAACTTTACACATTTAAACCATTACAAAATGTCCAAAAGCATATTCAATTTAAATTTAAATATTCGATTCATTTCAAATAAAAATAAATATAATATCAACATCTCGTTTAATAGAATAATAATATTATTAAAAGTATATACCATATTCATAAATAAATCCCTCAAAATTACGGGGTATTAAATACTTCCCCTATTGAAAAAGAATTTCGTCCTCGAAATTCGACGAAACCTAACACTCGAAATAAAATGCTACTCGATTACATTTCCCAAAATCACAACTCTAAAGTAATCTATCCATTCTAAACATCCTCACTACGATGCCTAACACATCCTCAGAAATTTTCTATCTCGAAAGAAAACATATATAACCCGCATGCTAGACCCAATACTCAAGACCCAAGGGTCGTCATATACCTAAGCTCTGATACCATTTGTAACACCCCGCCAGCCCGGGGAGAGCAAACAGAACGCTACTGTCGGTAAAACTAACCAAATCCACAATATAACAAGGTATAGAGCATCTAATTTTCACAAAAGAACAAAACCACTAATCTTATTCTCTTTAAATAAATACAACAAATCTCTCGAATTAAAAATACCACATCTAACTCGAAAAATAAATACATATCTCCACTGCTCCATACCGCAAAATAAATACAAGCCTACTTATCTTGTATTAAAATTCTTCCCAAATAATCCACGCTAGAATCATCCCAATTGGTCCATAGAACTCAAATCCGTGCTCACCTGCCCACTAAGAAAAAGATGGGGAAGTACACAATACGACATGAAAGATGCTCAACAATAATATGTTAGCGATGAAGAAAGCGCAACAATACGAATACGAATATCCAAATCAAATGTAAATCTCAATAGGATTTTACCAATAAATTTCTCAACAACACATTAACCGGGTCACCAGGCCTCACCCCATCTGCATATGCTTTATCAAGACATAGCCCGGGAAGCAGGAATTTTGGCGGGTGCCCAACATCCGTGCCATATTAAACCCTCATGACAACTTTCTCAACAAAAATATAATGATACCACATGAATCAAAATAATTCAACAATTACTTTTCCAAATTTCAAAGAACTTATCAATTCAAAAATATGAGTTCAATTAAACATGATATCAACGGAATAAACTCGCGAGATTTAAAGGAGCATATTGTGTAAAACCCCATACCTTAAAATCATTTCATGAATCATCACATAAAAATCAGCATCAAAAAATGATCGCACCATCACGTTCCTCTCGCGAAAATAATCAAATCATGATCTAGCTCCAACACAAGATAACCCCAAATAGTCCTATTTTAAAAACCTATAAAAATCAGATTGAAAAATTAGCTAAACTGCCAATCCGACTTCAGATTTGAATTCTACACGAAAAATTGAGTCAAGTATGTGTTTTGAGTTTTTCTCAAATTTCATTCGAATCCACTCAAAAAGAAGATCTAAATATTCCAAATTGGCTCTTCTCTTTCCACTCGCTTTTGCCTCTTTGGATTTCATTTTTGGCCTCCCTTTTTCATCTCCCTTTCGTTATAATCACCCATAATATTCCTTATATAGACCCTCTCTCAAAACCTAGCTTGGAGACTATGATAACTCATATTAATATATTTCCCTTTAATTCAAAATTATCAACTTTACACATTTAAAGCATTACAAAATGTCCAAAAGCATATTCAATTTAAATTTAAATATTCGATTCATTTCAAATAAAAATAAATATAATATCAACATCTCGTTTAATAGAATAATAATATTATTAAAAGTATATACCATATTCATAAATAAATCCCTCAAAATTACGGGGTATTAAATACTTCCCCTATTGAAAAAGAATTTCGTCCTCGAAATTCGACGAAACCTAACACTCGAAATAAAATGCTACTCGATTATATTTCCCAAAATCACAACTCTAAAGTAATCTATCCATTCTAAACATCCTCACTACGATGCCTAACACATCCTCAGAAATTTTCTATCTCGAAAGAAAACATATATAACCCGCATGCTAGACCCAATACTCAAGACCCAAGGGTCGTCATATACCTAAGCTCTGATACCATTTGTAACACCCCGCCAGCCCGGGGAGAGCAAACGGAACGCTACTATCGGTAAAACTAACCAAATCCACAATATAACAAGGTATAGAGCATCTAATTTTCACAAAAGAACAAAACCACTAATCTTATTCTCTTTAAATAAATACAACAAATCTCTCGAATTAAAAATACCACATCTAACTCGAAAAATAAATACATATCTCCACTGCTCCATACCGCAAAATAAATACAAGCCTACTTATATTGTATTAAAATTCTTCCCAAATAATCCACGCTAGAATCATCCCAATTGGTCCATAGAACTCAAATCCGTGCTCACCTGCCCACTAAGAAAAAGATGGGGAAGTACACAATACGACATGAAAGATGCTCAACAATAATATGTTAGCGATGAAGAAAGCGCAACAATACGAATACGAATATCCAAATCAAATGTAAATCTCAATAGGATTTTACCAATAAATTTCTCAACAACACATTAACCGGGTCACCAGGCCTCACCCCATCTGCATATGCTTTATCAAGACATAGCCCGGGAAGCAGGAATTTTGGTGGGTGCCCAACATCCGTGCCATATTAAACCCTCATGACAACTTTCTCAACAAAAATATAATGATACCACATGAATCAAAATAATTCAACAATTACTTTTCCAAATTTCAAAGAACTTATCAATTCAAAAATATGAGTTCAATTAAACATGATATCAACGGAATAAACTCGCGAGATTTAAAGGAGCATATTGTGTAAAACCCCATACCTTAAAATCATTTCATGAATCATCACATAAAAATCAGCCTCAAAAGATGATCGCACCATCACGTTCCTCTCGCGAAAATAATCAAATCATGTTATAGCTCCAACACATGATAACCCCAAATAGTCCTATTTTAAGAACCTATAAAAATCAAAACCAAAAATTATCTAAACTGCCAATCCAACTTCATTTTTGGATTCTACGTGAAAAATTGAGTCAAGTATGTGTTTTGAGTTTTTCTCAAATTTCATTCGAATCCACTCAAAAAGAAGATCTAAATATTCCGAATTAGCTCTTCTCTTTCCACTCGTTTTTGCCTCTTTGGATTTCATTTTTGGCCTCTCTTTTTCATCTCTCTTTCCTTATAATCACCCAAAATATTCCATATATAGACCCTCTCTCAAAACCTAGCTTGGAGACTAAGATAACTCATATTACTATATTTCCCTTTAATTCAAAATTATCAACTTCACACATTTAAACCATTACAAAATGTCCAAAAGCATATTCAATTTAAATTTAAATATTCGATTCATTTCAAATAAAAATAAATATAATATCAACATCTCGTTTAATAGAATAATAATATTATTAAAAGTATATACCATATTCATAAATAAATCCCTCAAAATTACGGGGTATTAAATACTTCCCCTATTGAAAAAGAATTTCGTCCTCGAAATTCGACGAAACCTAACACTCGAAATAAAATGCTACTCGATTATATTTCCCAAAATCAAAACTCTAAAGTAATCTATCCATTCTAAACATCCTCACTACGATGCCTAACACATCCTCAGAAATTTTCTATCTCGAAAGAAAACATATATAACCCGCATGCTAGACCCAATACTCAAGACCCAAGGGTCGTCATATACCTAAGCTCTGATACCATTTGTAACACCCCGCCAGCCCGGGGAGAGCAAACGGAACGCTACTATCGGTAAAACTAACCAAATCCACAATATAACAAGGTATAGAGCATCTAATTTTCACAAAAGAACAAAACCACTAATCTTATTCTCTTTAAATAAATACAACAAATCTCTCGAATTAAAAATACCACATCTAACTCGAAAAATAAATACATATCTCCACTGCTCCATACCGCAAAATAAATACAAGCCTACTTATCTTGTATTAAAATTCTTCCCAAATAATCCACGCTAGAATCATCCCAATTGGTCCATAGAACTCAAATCCGTGCTCACCTGCCCACTAAGAAAAAGATGGGGAAGTACACAATACGACATGAAAGATGCTCAACAATAATATGTTAGCGATGAAGAAAGCGCAACAATACGAATACGAATATCCAAATCAAATGTAAATCTCAATAGGATTTTACCAATAAATTTCTCAACAACACATTAACCGGGTCACCAGGCCTCACCCCATCTGCATATGCTTTATCAAGACATAGCCTGGGAAGCAGGAATTTTGGCGGGTGCCCAACATCCGTGCCATATTAAACCCTCATGACAACTTTCTCAACAAAAATATAATGATACCACATGAATCAAAATAATTAAACAATTACTTTTCCAAATTTCAAAGAACTTATCAATTCAAAAATATGAGTTCAATTAAACATGATATCAACGGAATAAACTCGTGAGATTTAAAGGAGCATATTGTGTAAAACCCCATACTTTAAAATCATTTCATCAATCATCACATAAAAATCAGCCTCAAAAGATGATCGCACCATCACGTTCCTCTCGCGAAAATAATCAAATCATGTTATAGCTCCAACACAAGATAACCCCAAATAGTCCTATTTTAAGAACCTATAAAAATCAAATCCAAAAATTATCTAAACTGCCAATCCAACTTCATTTTTGGATTCTACGTGAAAAATTGAGTCAAGTATGTGTTTTGAGTTTTTCTCAAATTTCATTCGAATCCACTCAAAAAGTAGATCTAAATATTCCGAATTAGCTCTTCTCTTTCCACTCGTTTTTGCCTCTTTGGATTTCATTTTTGGCCTCTCTTTTTCATCTCCCTTTCCTTATAATCACCCAAAATATTCCATATATAGACCCTCTCTCAAAACCTAGCTTGGAGACTAAGATAACTCATATTACTATATTTCCCTTTAATTCAAAATTATCAACTTTACACATTTAAACCATTACAAAATGTCCAAAAGCCAATTAAATTTAAATTTAAATATTCGATTCATTTCAAATAAAAATAAATATAATATCAACATCCCGTTTAATAGAATAATAATATTATTAAAATTATACACCATATTCATAAATAAATCCCTCAAAATTACGGGGTATTAAATACTTCCCCTCTTGAAAAGGAATTTCGTCCTCGAAATTCGATGAAACATAACCCTCGAAATAAAATGCTACTCGATTACATTTCCCAAAATCACAACTCTAAAGTAATCGGTCCATTCAAAACATCCTCACCACAATGCCTAACACATCCTCAAAAATTTTCTATCTCCAAAGAAAACATATCTAACCCACATGCTAAACCCAATACTCAAGACCCAAGCGTCGTCGTATACCGAAGCTCTGATACCATTTGTAACACCCCGCCCGCCCGGGGAGAGCAAACGGAACGCTACTATCGGTAAAACTAACCAAATCCACAATATAACAAGGTATAGAGGATCTAATTCTCACAAAAGAACAAAACCACTAATCTCATTCTCTTCAAATAAATAGAAAAAATCTCTCGAATTAAATATACAACATCTAACTCGAAAAATAAATACATATCTCTACTGCTCTATACCGCAAAATAAATACAAGTCTCCTTATCTTGTATTAAAGTTTTTCCCAAATAATCAACGCTAGAATCATCCCAATTGGTCCATAGAACTCAAATCCGTGCTCACCTGCCCACTAATAAAAAGATGGGAAAGTACACAATACGACATGAAAGATGCTCAACAATAATATGTTAGCGATGAACAAAGCGCAACAATACGAATACAAATATTCAAATCAAATGAAAATCTCAGTAGAATTTTATCAATAAATTACTCAACAACACATTAACCGGGTCACCAGGCCTCACCCCATCCGCATATGCTTTATCAAGACATAGCCCGGGAAGCAGGAATTTTGGCAGGTGCCCAACATCCGTGCCATATTAAAATCTCATGACAACGTGCTCAACAAAAATATAATGATACAACATGAATCAAAATAATTCAACAATTACTTTTCCAAATTTCAAAGAACTTACCAATTCAAAAATATGACTTCAATTAAACATGATATCAACGGAATAAACTCGCGAGATTTAAAGTAGCATATTGTGTAAAACCCCATACCTTAAACTCATTTCAGGAATCATCACATAAAAATCAGCATAAAAAAATGATCGCACCATCACGTTCCTTTCGCGAAAATAATCAAATCATGATCTAGCTCCAACACAAGATAACCCCAAATAGTCCTATTTTAAAAACCTATAAAAATCAGATCAAAAAATTAGCTAAACTGCCAATCCGACTTCAGATTTGAATTCTACACGAAAAATTGAGTCAAGTAAGTGTTTTCAGTTTTTCTCAAATTTCATTCGAATCCACTCATAAAGAAGTTCTAAATATTCCGAATTAGCTCTTCTCTTTCCACTCGTTTTTGCCTCTTTGGATTTCATTTTTGGCCTCTCTTTTTCATCTCCCTTTCCTTATAATCACCCATAATATTCCTTATATAGACCCTCTCTCAAAACCTAGCTTGGAGACTAAGATAACTCATATTACTATATTTCCCTTTAATTCAAAATTATCAACTTTACACATTTAAACCATTACAAAATGTCCAAAAGCATATTAAATTTAAATTTAAATATTTGATTCATTTCAAATAAAAATAAATATAATATCAACATCTCGTTTAATAGAATAATAATATTATTAAAATTATATACCATATTCATAAATAAATCCCTCAAAATTACGGGGTATTAAATACTTCCCCTATTGAAAAAGAATTTCGCCCCCGAAATTCGACGAAACCTAACACTCGAAATAAAATGCTACTCGATTACATTTCCCAAAATCACAACTCTAAAGTAATCGATTCATTCTAAACATCCTCACCACGACGCCTCACACATCCTCAAAAAATTTCAATCTCCAAAGAAAACATATATAACCCTCATGCTAGACCCAATACTCAAGACCCAAGGGTCGTCGTATACCTAAGCTCTGATACCATTTGTAACACCCCGCCAGCCCGGAGAGAGCAAACAGAACGCTACTATCGGTAAAACTAACCAAATCCACAATATAACAAGGTATAGAGCATCTAATATTCACAAAAGAACAAAACAACTAATCTTATTCTCTTCAAATAAATACAACAAATCTCTCGAATTAAAAATACAACATCTAACTCGAAAAATAAATACATATCTCCACTGCTCCATACCGCAAAATAAATACAAGTCTACTTATCTTGTACTAAAATTCTTCCCAAATAATCCACGCTAGAATCATCCCAATTGGTCCATAGAACTCAAATCCGTGCTCACCTGCCCACTAAGAAAAAGATGGGGAAGTACACAATACGACATGAAAGATGCTCAACAATAATATGTTAGCGATGAAGAAAGCGCAACAATACGAATACGAATACGAATATCCAAATCAAATGTAAATCTCAATAGGATTTTACCAATAAATTTCTTAACAACACATTAACCGGGTCACCAGGCCTCACCCCATCTGCATATGCTTTATCAAGACATAGCCCGGGAAACAGGAATTTTGGCGGGTGCCCAACATCCGTGCCATATTAAACCCTCCTGACAACTTTCTCAACAAAAATATAATGATACCACATGAATCAAAATAATTCAACAATTACTTTTCCAAATTTCAAAGAACTTATCAATTCAAAAATACGAGTTCAATTAAACATGATATCAACGGAATAAAGTCGCGAGATTTAAAGGAGCATATTGTGTAAAACCCCATACCTTAAAATCATTTCGTGAATCATCACATAAAAATCAGCCTCATAAGTTGATCGCACCATCACGTTCCTCTCGAGAAAATAATCAAATCATGTTCTAGCTCCAACACAAGATAACCCCAAATAGTCCTATTTTAAGAACCTATAAAAATCAAATCCAAAAATTATCTAAACTACCAATCCAACTTCATATTTGGATTCTACGTGAAAAATTGAGTCAAGTATGTGTTTTGAGTTTTTCTCAAATTTCATTCGGATCCACTCAAAAAGAAGATCTAAATATTCCGAATTAGCTCTTCTCTTTCCACTCGTTTTTGCCTCTTTGGATTTCATTTTTGGCCTCTCTTTTTCATCTCCCTTTCCTTATAATCACCCATAATATTCCTTATATAGACCATATCTCAAAACCTAGCTTGGAGACTAAGATAACTCATATTACTATATTTCCCTTTAATTCAAAATTATCAACTTTACACATTTAAACCATTACAAAATGTCAAAAGCCAATTAAATTTAAATTTAAATATTCAATTCATTTCAAATAAAAATAAATATTATATCAACATCCCTTTTAATAGAATAATAATATTATTAAAATTATATACCATATTCATAAATAAATCCCTCAAAATTACGGGGTATTAAATACTTCCCCTCTTGAAAAGGAATTTCGTCCTCGAAATTCGATGAAACCTAACCCTCAAAATAAAATTCTACTCGATTATATTTCCCAAAATCACAACTCTAAAGTAATCAGTCCATTCAAAACATCCTCACCACGATGCCTAACACATCCTCAAAAATTTTCTATCACCAAAGAAAACATAACTAACCCGCATGCTAGACCCAATACTCAAGACCCAAGGGTCGTCGTATACCAAAGCTCTGATACCATTTGTAACACCCCGCCCGCCCGGGAAGAGCAAACGGAACGCTACTATCGGTAAAACTAACCAAATCCACAATATAACAAGGTATAGAGCATCTAATTTTCACACAAAAACAAAACCACTAATCTCATTCTCTTCAAATAAATACAAAAAATCTCTCGAATTAAAAATGCAACATCTAACTCGAAAAATAAATTCATATCTCCACTACTCTATACCGTAAAATAAATACAACTCTTCTTATCCTGTATTAAAATTCTTCCCAAATAATCCACGCTAGAATCATCCCAATTGGTCCATAAAACTCAAATCCGTTCTCACCTGCCCACTAAGAAAAAGATGGGGAAGTACACAATACGACAGGAAAGATTATGTTAGCGATGAACAAAGCGCAACAATACGAATACGAATATTCAAATCAAATGCAAATCTCAGTTGAATTTTATCAATAAATTACTCAAGAACACATTAACCGGGTCAGCAGGCCTCACCCCATCCGCATATGCTTTATCAAGACATAGCCCGGGAAGCAGGAATTTTGGCGGGTGCCCAACATCCGTGCCATATTAAAATCTCATTACAACGTGCTCAATAAAAATATAATGATACAACATGAATCAAAATAATTCAACAATTACTTTTCCAAATTTCAAAGAACTTACCAATTCAAAAATATGAGTTAAATTAAACATGATATCAACGGAATAAACTTGCGAGATTTAAAGGAGCATATTGTGTAAAACCCCATACCTTAAAATCATTTCATGAATCATCACATAAACATAGCCTCAAAAAATGATCGCACCATCACGTTCCTCTCGCGAAAATAATCAAATCATGTTCTAGCTCCAACACAAGATAACCCTAAATAATCCCATTTTAAAAACCTATAAAAATCAAATCGAAAAATTATCTAAACTGCGAATCCGACTTCAGATTTGAATTCTACACGAAAAATTGAGTCAAGTATGTGTTTCGAGTTTTTCTCAAATTTCATTCGAATCCACTCAAAAAGAAGATCTAAATATTCTGAATTGGATCTTCTCTTTCCACTCGTTTTTGCCTCTTTGGATTTCATTTTTGGCCTCTCTTTTTCATCTCCCTTTCCTTATAATCACCCATAATATTCCTTATATAGACCCTCTCTCAAAACCTAGCTTGGAGACTAAGATAACTCATATTACTATATTTCCCTTTAATTCAAAATTATCAACTTTACACATTTAAGCCATTACAAAATGTCCAGAAGCCAATTAAATTTAAATTTAAATATTCGATTCATTTCAAATAAAAATAAATATAATATCAACATCTTGTTTAATAGAATAATAATATTATTAAAATTATATACCATATTCGTAAATAAATCCCTCAAAATTACGGGGTACTAAATACTTCCCCTATTGAAAAAGAATTTCGTCCTCGAAATTCGACGAACCCTAACACTCGAAATAAAATGCTACCCGATTACATTTCCCAAAATCACAACTCTAAAGTAATAGATCCGTTCAAACATCCTCACTACGATGCCTAACACATCCTCAAAAATTTTCTATCTCGAAAGAAAACATATATAACCCGCAAGCTAGAACCAATACTCAAGACCCAAGGGTCGTCGTATACCTAAACTCTGATACCATTTGAAACACCCCGCCCGCCTGGGGAGAGAAAACGGAACGATACTATCGGTAAAACTAACCAAATCCACAATATAACAAGGTATAGAGCATCTAATTTTCACAAAAGAACAAAACCACTAATCTTATTCTCTTCAAATAAATACAACAAATCTTTCGAATTAAAAATACAACATCTAACTCGAAAAATAAATACATATCTCCACTGCTCTATACCGCAAAATAAATTCAAGTCTACTTATCTTGTATTAAAATTCTTCCTAAATAATCCACGCTAGAACCATCCCAATTGGTCCATAGAACTCAAATCCGTGCTCACCTGCCCACTAAGAAAAAGATGGGGAAGTACACAATACGACATGAAAGATGCTCAACAATAATATGTCAGCAATGAAGAAAGCGCAACAATACGAATACGAATATCCAAATCAAATGTAAATCTCAATAGCATTTTACCAATAAATTTCTCAACAACACAGTAACCGGGTCACCAAGCCTCACCCCATCCGCATATGCTTTATCAAGACATAGCCCGGGAAGCAGGAATTTTGGCGGGTGCCCAACATCCGTGCCATATTAAACCCTCATGACAAATTTCTCAAAAAAAATATAATGATACCACATGAATCAAAATAATTCAACAATTACTTTTCCAAATTTCAAAGAACTTATCAATTCAAAAATATGAGTTCAATTAAACATGATATCAACGGAATAAACTCGCGAGATTTAAAGGAGAATATTTTGTAAAACCCCATACCTTAAAATCATTTCATGAATCATCACATAAAAATCAGCCTCAAAAGATGATCGCACCATCACGTTCCTCTCGCGAATATAATCAAATCATGTTCTAGCTCCAACACAAGATAACCCCAAATAGTCCTATTTTAAGAACCTATAAAAATCATATCCAAAAATTATCTAAACTGCCAATCTGACTTCAGATTTGTATTCTACACGAAAAATTGAGTCAAGTATGTGTTTTGAGTTTTTTTCAAATCTCATTCGAATCCACTCAAAAAGATGATATAAACATTCCAAATTGGCTCTTCTCATTCCACTTGTTTTTGCCTCTTTGGATTTCATTTTTGGCCTCCCTTTTTCGTCCCCCTTTCCTTATAATCACCCATAATATTCCTTATATATTCCCTCTCTCAAAACCTAGCTTGGAGACTAAGCTAACGCATATTACTATATTTCCCTTTAATTCAAAATTATAAACTTTACATATTTAAACAATTACAAAATGTCCAAAAGCCAATTAAATTTAAATTTAAATATTCGATTAATTTCAAATAAAAATAAATATAATATCAACATCCCATTTAATAAAATAATAATATTATTCAAATTATATACCATATTCATAAATAAATCCCTCATAATTACGGGGTATTACATACTTCCCCTCTTGAAAAGGAATTTCGTCCTCAAAATTCGACGAAACCTAACACTCGAAATAAAATGCTACTCGATTATATTTCCCAAAATCACAACTCAAAAGTAACTGGTCCATTCTAAACATCCTCACCACGATGCCTAACACATCCTCAAAAAATTTCTATCTCCAAAGAAAACATATCTAACCCGCATGGTAGACCCAATACTCAAGACCCAAGGGTTGTCGTATACCTAAGCTCTTATATCATTTGAAACACCCTGCCCGCCCGGGGAGAGCGAATGGAATGCTACTGCCGATAAAACTAACCAAATCCACAATATGACAAGGTATAGAGCATCTAATTTTCACAAAAGAACAAAACCAGTAATCTTATTCTCTTCAAATAAATACAACAAATCTCTCGAATTAAAAATACAACATCTAACTCGAAAAATAAATACAAATCTCCACTGCTCTATACAGCAAAATAAATACAAGTCTCCTTATCATGTATTAAAATTCTTCCCAAATAATCCACGCTAGAATCATCGCAATTGGTCCATAGCACTAAAATCCGTGCTCACCTATCAACTAAGAAAAAGATGGGGAAGTTCACAATACGACAGGAAAGATGCTCAACAATAATATGTTAGCGATTGACAAACCACAACAATACGAATATGAATATTCAAATCAAATGCAAATCTCAGTAGCATTTTATTAGTAAATTTCTCCACAACACATTAACCAGGTCAGCAGGCCTCAGCCCATCCGCATATGCTTTATCAAGACTTAGCCCGGGAAGCAGGAATTTTGGCGGGTGCCCAACATCCATGCCATATTAAAATCTCATGACAACGTGCTCAACAAAAATATAATGATACCACATGAATCAAAATAATTCAACAATTATTTTTCCAGATTTCAAAGAACTTATCAATTCAAAGAAATGAGTCCAATTAAACATGATATCAACGTAATAAACTCACGAGATTTAAAGGAGAATATTGTGTAAAACCCCATACCTTAAAATCATTTCATGAATCATCACATAAAAATCAGCCTCAAAATCTGATCGCACCGTCACGTTCTTCTCTCGAAAATAATCAAATCATGTTCTGGCTCCAACACAAGTTAACCCCAAATAGTCCAATTTTAAGAACCTATAAAAATCAGATCCAAAAATTATCTAAACTGCCAATCCAACTTCATATTTGGATTCTACGTGAAAAATTGAGTCAAGTATGTGTTTTGAGTTTTTCTCAAATTTCATTCGGATCCACTCAAAAAGAAGATCTAAATATTCCGAATTAGCTCTTCTCTTTCCACTCGTTTTTGCCTCTTTGGATTTCATTTTTGGCCTCTCTTTTTTATCTCCCTTTCCTTATAATCACCCATAATATTCCTTATATAGACCATATCTCAAAACCTAGCTTGGAGACTAAGCTAACGCATATTACTATATTTCCCTTTTATTCAAAATTATTAACTTTAAATATTTAAAACATTACAAAATGCCCAAAAGCCAATTAAATTTAAATTTAAATATTCAATTCATTTCAAATAAAAATAAATATAATATCAACATCCCGTTTAATAAAATAATAATATTATTCAAATTATATACCATATTCATAAATAAAGCCCTCAAAATTACGGGGTATTACATACTTCCCCTTCTTGAAAAGGAATTTCGTCCTCAAAATTCGACGAAACCTAACACTCGAAATAAAATGCTACACGATTATATTTCCTAAAATCTCAACTCTAAAGTAATCGGTCCATTCAAAACATCCTCACCACGATGCCTAACACATCCTCAAAAATTTTCTATCTCCAAAGAAAACATATCTAACCCGCATGCTAGACCCAATACTCAAGACCCAATGGTTGACATATACCTAAGCTCTTATACCATTTGAAACACCCCGCCCGCCCAGGGATAGCGAACGGAACGCTACTGTCGATAAAACTGACCAAATCCACAATATAACAAGGTATAGAGCATCTAATTTTCACAAAAGAACAAAACCACTAATCTCATTCTCTTCAAATAAATACAACAAATCTCTCGAATTAAAAATACAACATCTAACTCGAAAAATAAATACACATCTCCACTCCTCTATACAGCAAAATAAATACAAGTCTCCTTATCATGTATTAAAATTCTTCCCAAATAATCCATGCTAGAATCATCGCAATTGGTCCATAGCACTAAAATCCGTGCTCACCTATCAACTAAGAAAAAGATGGGGAAGTTCACAATACGACCGGAAAGATGCTCAACAATAATATGTTAGCGATTAATAAATCACAACAATACGAATACGAATATTCAAATCAAATGCAAATCTCAATAGCATTTTATTAGTAAATTTCTCCACAACACATTAACCAGGTCAGCAGGCCTCAGCCCATCCGCATATGCTTTATCAAGACATAGCCCGGGAAGCAGGAATTTTGGCGGGTGCCCAACATCCATGCCATATTAAAATCTCATGACAACGTGCTCAACAAAAATATAATGATACCACATGAATCAAAATAATTCAACAATTATTTTTCCATATTTCAAAGAACTTATCAATTCAAAGAAATGAGTTCAATTAAACATGATATCAACGTAATAAAATCACGAGATTTAAAGGAGAATATTGTGTAAAACCCCATACCTTAAAATCATTTCATGAATCATCACATAAAAATCAGCCTCAAAATCTAATCGCACCGTCACGTTCTTCTCTCGAAAATAATCAAATCATGTTCTGGCTCCAACACAAGTTAACCCCAAATAGTCCAATTTTAAGAACCTATAAAAATCAGATCCAAAAATTATCTAAACTACCAATCCGACTTCAGATTTGGATTCTACACGAAAAATTGAGTCAAGTATGTGTTTTGAGTTTTTCTCAAATCTCATTCGAATCCACTCAAAAAGATGATCTAAACATTCCAAATTAGCTCTTCTCATTCCACTCGTGTTTGCCTCTTTGGATTTCTTTTTTGGCCTCTCTTTTTCATCTCACTTTCCTTATAATCACCCACAATATTCCTTATATAGTCATTCTCCCAAAACCTAGCTTGGAGACTAAGCTAACGCATATTACTATATTTCCCTTTTATTCAAAATTATTAACTTTAAATATTTAAAACATTACAAAATGCCCAAAAGCCAATTAAATTTAAATTTAAATATTCAATTCATTTCAAATAAAAATAACTATAATATCAATATCCTGTTTAATAAAATAATAATATTATTCAAATTATATACCATATTCATAAATAAAGCCCTCAAAATTACGGGGTATTACATACTTCCCCTTCTTGAAAAGGAATTTCGTCCTCAAAATTCGACGAAACCTAACACTCGAAATAAAATGCTACTCGATTATATTTCCTAAAATCTCAACTCTAAAGTAATCGGTCCATTCAAAACATCCTCACCACGATGCCTAACACATCCTCAAAAATTTTCTATCTCCAAAGAAAACATATCTAACCCGCATGCTAGACCCAATACTCAAGACCCAATGGTTGACATATACCTAAGCTCTTATACCATTTGAAACACCCCGCCCGCCCAGGGATAGCGAACAGAACGCTACTGCCGATAAAACTGACCAAATCCACAATATAACAAGGTATAGAGCATCTAATTTTCATAAAAGAACAAAACCACTAATCTCATTCTCTTCAAATAAATACAACAAATCTCTCGAATTAAAAATACAACATCTAACTCTAAAAATAAATACACATCTCCACTGCTCTATACAGCAAAATAAATACAAGTCTCCTTATCATGTATTAAAAATTTTCCCAAATAATCCACACTAGAATCATCCCAATTGGTCCATAGCACTCAAATCCGTGATCACCTATCAACTAAGAAAAAGATGGGGAAGTACACAATACGACAGGAAAGATGCTCAACAATAATATGTTAGCGATTAACAAAGCACAACAATACGAATACGAATATTCAAATCAAATGCAAATCTCAGTAGCATTTTATCAGTAAATTTCTCAACAACACATTAACCAGGTCAGTAGGCCTCACCCCATCCGCATATGCTTTATCAAGACATAGCCCGGGAAGCAGGAATTTTAGCGGGTGCCCAACATCCGTGCCATATTAAAATCTCATGACAACTTTCTCAACAAAAATATAATGATACCACATGAATCAAAATAATTCAACAATTATTTTTCCAGATTTCAAAGAACTTATCAATTCAAAAATAAGAGTTCAGTTAAACATGATATCAACGGAATAAACTCGCGAGATTTAAAGGAGCATATTGTGTAAAACCCCATACCTTAAAATCATTTCATGAATCATCACATAAAAATAAGCCTCAAAATCTGATCGCACCGTCACGTTCTTCTCGCAAAAATAATCAAATCATGTTCTGGCTCCAACACAATATAACCCCAAATAGTCCAATATTAAGAACCTATAAAAATCAGATCCAAAAATTATCTAAACTGCCAATCTGACTTCAGATTTGGATTCTACACAAAAAATTGAGTCAAGTATGTGTTTTTAGTTTTTCTCAAATCTAATTCGAATCCACTCAAAAGATGATCTAAACATTCCAAATTGGCTCTACTCATTCGACTTGTTTTTGCCTCTTTGAATTTAATTTTTGGCCTCCCTTTTTCATCTAACTTTCCTTATAATCACCCACATTTTTGTCTCTTCTCATTACACATGTTTTTGCCTCGTTTTTTCATCTCCTTTTCCTTATAGTCACCCATAATATTCCATATATAGTCCCTCTCTCCAAACCTAGCTTGGAGACTAAGCTAACGCATATTACTATATTTCCCTTTTATTCAAAATTATCAACTTTACATATTTAAATCATTACAAAATGTCCAAAAGCCAATTAAATTTAAATTTAAATATTCGATTCATTTCAAATAAAAATAAATATAATATCAACATCCCGTTTAATAAAATAATAATATTATTAAAATTATATACCATATTCATAAATAAAGCCCTCAAAATTACAGGGTATTAAATACTTCCCCTCTTGAAAAGGAATTCCGTCCTCGAAATTCGATGAAACCCAACACTCGAAATAAAATGCTACTCGATTATATTTCCCAAAATCACAACTCTAAAGTAATTGGTCCATTCTAAACATCCTCACCACGATGCCTAACACATCCCCAAAAATTTTCTATCTCCAAAGAAACTATATCTAACCCGCATGCTAGACCAAATACTCTTGTCGTATACCTAAGCTCTGATACCATTTGTAACACCCTGCCCGAATCAGATTTTGAGGTTGATTTTTATGTGATGATTCTTGCAATAATTTTATGGTATGGGGTTTTACACAATATGCTCCTTTATATCTCGCGAGTTTATTCCGTTGATATCATGTTTAATTGAACTCATATTTTTGAATTGATAAGTTCTTTGAAATCTGGAAAAATAATTGTTGAATTATTTTGATTCATGTGGTATCATTTTATTTTTGTTGAGCAAGTTGTCATGAGGGTTTAATATGGCACGGATGTTGGGCACCCGCCAAAATTCCTGCTTCCCGGGCTATGTCTTGATAAAGCATATGTGGATGGGGTGAGGCCTGGTGACCCGGTTAATGTGTTGTTGAGAAATTAATTGGTAAAATGCTATTGAGATTTACATTTGATTTGAATATTCTTATTCGTATTGTTGCGCTTTCTTCATCGCTAACATATTATTGTTGAGCAGCTTTCATGTCGTATTGTGTACTTCCCCATCTTTTTCTTAGTTGGCAGGTGAGCACGGATATGAGTGCTATGGACCAATTGGGATGATTCTAGCGTGGATTATTTGGGAAGAATTTGAATACAAGATAAGGAGACTTGTATTTATTTTGCTGTATAGAGCATTAGAGATTTGTATTTATTTTCGAGTTAGATGTTGTATTTTTAATTCGAGAGATTTGTTGTATTTATTTGAAGAGAATTAGATTAGTGGTTTTGTTCTTTTCTGAGAATTAGATGCGCTATACCTTGTTATATTATGGATTTGGTTAGTTTTAGCGACAGTGGCGGGCGAATGATATCAGAGCTTAGGTATACGACAACCCTTGTGTCTTGAGTATTGGGTCTAGCATGCGAGTTAGATATGTTTTCTTTGGAGATTAAAAAATTTTGAGTATGTGTTAGACATCGTGGTGAGGATGTTTAAAATGAACCGATTACTTTGGAGTTGTGATTTTGGGAAATGTAATCGAGTAGCATTTTATTTCGAGTGTTAGGTTTCATCGAATTTCGAGGACGAAATTCCTTTTTCAATAGGGGAAGTATGTAATACCCCGTAATTGTGAGGGATTTATTTATGAATATGGTATATAATTTGAATAATATTATTATTTTATTAAATGGGTTGTTGATATTATATTTATTTTTATTTGAAATTAATCGAATATTTAAATTTAAATTTAATTGGCTTTTGCACATTTTGTAATGGTTTAAATATGTAAAGTTGATAATTTTGAATTAAAGGAAAATATAGTAATATGCATTAGCTTAGTCTCCAAGCTAGGTTTCGAGATAGGGACTATATACAGAATATTATGGGTGATTATAAGGAAAGGGAGATGAAACAGAGAGGCCAAAAATGAAATCCAAAGAGGCAAAAACGAGTGGAATGAGAAGAGCTAATTTGGAATGTTTAGATCATCTTTTTGAGTGGATTCGAATGAGATTTGAGAAAAACTCAAAACACATACTTGACTCAATTTTTCGTGTAGAATCCAAATCTGAAGTCAGATTGACATTTTATATAATTTTTTGATCTAATTTTTATAGGTTCTTAAAATTGGACTATTTGAGGTTATCTTGTGTTGAAACTAGAACATGCTTTGATTATTTTTGCGAGAGGAACGTGACAGAGCGATCCGATTTTGAGGCTGATTTTTATGTGATGATTCCTGCAATAATTTTTAAGGTATGAGCTTTTACACAATATGCTCCTTTAAATCTCGCGATTTTATTCCGTTGATATCATGTTTAATTATACTCATATTTTTGAATTGATAAGTTCTTTGAAATCTGGAAAAATAATTGTTGAATTATTTTGATTCATGTGGTATCATTATATTTTTGTTGAGCACATTGTCATCAGATTTTAATATGGCACGGATGTTGGGCACCCGCCAAAATTCCTGCTTCCCGGGCTACGTCTTGATAAAGCATATGCGGATGGGGTGAGGCCTGATGACCCGGTTAATGTGTTGTTGAGATATTTATTGATAAAATGCTACTGAGATTTGCATTTGATTTGAATATTCGTATTCGTATTGTTGGGCTTTGTTCATCGCTAACATATTATTTTTTAGCATCTTTCCTGTCTTATTGTGTACTTCCCCATCTTTTTCTTAGTCGATAGGTGACACGGATTTGAGTGCTATGGACCAATTGGGATGATTCTAGCGTATATTATTTGGGAAGAATTTTAATACAAGATAAGGATACTTGTATTTATTTTTTTGTATAGAGCAGTGGAGATATGTATTTATTGTTCGAGTTAGATGTTGTATTTTTAATTCGAGAGATTTGTTGTATTTATTTGAAGAGAATGAGATTATTGGTTTTGTTCTTTTGTGAAAATTAGATGCTCTATACCTTGTTATATTGTGGAATTGGTTAGTTTTACCGATAGTAGGGTTCCGTTTGCTCTCCCCGGGCGGGCGGGCTGTTACAAATGGTATCAGAGCTTAGGTATACGACAACCCTTGGCTCTTGAGTATTGGGTCGAGCATACGGGTTAGATATGTTTTTTTGGAGATAGAAAATTTTTGAGGATGTGTTAGGCATCGTGGTGAGGATGTCTAGAATGGATCGATTACTTTAGAGTTGTGATTTTGGGAAATGTAATCGAGTAGCATTTTATTTCGAATGTTAGGTTTCGTCGAATTTCGAGGACGAAATTCCTTTTCAATAGGGGAAGTATTTAATACCCCGTAATTTTGAGGGCTTTATTTATGAATATGGTATATAGTTTTAATAATAATATTATTTTATTAAACGGGATGTTGATATTATATTTATTTTTATTTGAAATGAATCGAATATTTAAATTTAAATTTAATTGTCTTTTGGACATTTTGTAATGGTTTAAATATGTAAAGTTGATAATTTTTAATTAAAGGGAAATATAGTAATATGAGTTAGCTTAGTCTCCAAGCTAGGTTTTGAGAGAGGGACTATATAAGGAATATTATGGGTGATTATAAGGAAAGGGAGATGAAAAAGAGAGGCCAAAAATGAAATCCAAAGAGGCAAAAACGAGTGGAGTGAGAAGATCTAATTTGGAATATTTAGATCTTCTTTTTGAGTGGATTCGAATGAAATTTGAGAAAAACCCAAAACACATACTTGACTCAATTTTTCGTGTAGAATCCAAATCTGAAGTGGGATTGGCAGTATAGATAATTTTTGGATCTGATTTTTATAGGTTCTTAAAATAGCACTGTTTGGGATTATCTTGTGTTGGAGCTAGAACATGATTTGATTATTTTCGCGAGAGGGGCGTGATGGTGCGATCTTATTTTGAGTCTGATTTTTATGTGATGATTCATGAATTGATTTTAAGGTATGGGGTTTTACTCAATATGCTCCTTTAAATCTCGCGAGTTTATTCCGTTGATATCATGTTTAATTGAACTCATATTTTTGAATTAATAAGTTCTTTGAAATTTTGAAAAATAATTGTTGAATTATTATGATTCATGTGGTATCATTATATTTTTGTTGACCACGTTGTCATGAGATTTTAATATGGCACGGATGTTGGGCACCCGCCAAAATTCCCACTTCCAGGGCTATGTCTTGATAAAACATATGTGGATGGGGTGAGACCTGGTGACCCGATTAATCGGTTATTTAGAAATTTATTGATAAAATTCTACTGAGATTTGCATTTGATTTGAATATCCGTATTCGTATTGTTGCGCTTTGTTCATCGCTAACATATTATTGTTGAGCATCTTTCCTGTCGTATTGTGTACTTCCCCATCTTTTTCTTAGTGGGCAGGTGAGCACGGATTTGAGTTCTATGGACCAATTGGGATGATTCTAGGGTGGATTATTTGCGAAGAATTTTAATACAAGATAAGGAGACTTGTATCTATTTTGCTGTATAGAGCAGTGGAGATTTGTATTTATTTTTCGAGTTAGATGTTGTATTTTTAATTCGAGAGATTTGTTGTATTTATTTGAAGTTAATGAGATTATTGGTTTTGTTCTTTTGTGAAAATTAGATGCTCTATACCTTGTTATATTGTATATTTGGTTAGTTTTATCGACTGTAGCATTCCGTTCGCTCTCCCCGGGCAGGCGGGGTGTTAGAAATGGTATCAGAACTTAGGTATACGACAACCCTTGGGTCTACGACAAACCTTGGGTCTTGAGTATTGGGTCTAGCATGCGGGTTATATATGTTTTCTCTGGAGATAAAAATTTTCGAGGATGGGTTAGGCATCGTGGTGAGGATGTTTAGAATGGACCGATTACTTTAGAGTGGTGATTTTGGGAAATGCAATCGAGTAGCACTTTATTTCGAGTGTTAGGTTTCATCGAATTTCGAGGAGGAAATTCCTTTTTCAATAGGGGAAGTATGTAATACCCCGTAATTTTGAGGGCTTTATTTATGAATATGGTATATAATTTTAATAATATTATTTTTTTATTAAACGGGATGTTGATATTATATTTATTTTTATTTGAAATGAATCGAATATTTAAATTTAAATTTAATTGGCTTTTGGACATTTTGTAATGGTTTAAATATGTAAAGTTGATAATTTTGAATTAAAGGGAAATATAGTAATATGCATTAGCCTAGTCTCCAATCAAGGTTTTGAGAGAGGGACTATATAAGGAATATTATGGGTGATTGTAAGGAAAGGGAGACGATAAAGAGAGGCCAAAAATGAAATCCAAATAGGCAAAAACGAGTGGAATGAGAAGAGCCAATTTGGAATGTTTAGATATTCTTTTTGAGTGGATTCGAATGAGAATTGAGAAAAACTCAGAACACATACTTGACTCAATTTTTCTTGTAGAATCCAAATCTGAAGTCGGATTAGCAATTTAGATAATTTTTGGATCTGATTTTTATAGGTTCTTAAAATAGGACTATTTGGGGTTATCTTGTGTTGGAGCTAGAATATGATTTGATTATTTTCGCGAGAGGAACGTGACGGTGCGATCAGATTTTGAGGCTGATTTTTATGTGATGATTCATGAAATGATTTTAAGGTATGGGGTTTTACACAATATTCTCCTTTAAATATCCCGAGTTTATTCCGTTGATATCATATTTAATTGAACTCATATTTTTGAATTGATAAGTTCATTGAAATCTGGAAAAATAATTGTTGAATTATTTTGATTCATGTGGTATCATTATATTTTTGTTGAGCACGTTGTCATGAGATTTTAATATGGCACGGATGTTGGCCACCCGCCAAAATTCCCGCTTCCCGGGCTATGTCTTGATAAAGCATATGCGGATGGGGTGAGGCATGGTGACCCGGTTAATGTGTTGGTGAGAAATTTATTGATAAAATGCTACTGAGATTTGCATTTGATTTGAATATTCGTATTCGTATTGTTGCATTTTGTTAATCGCTAATATATTATTGTTGAGCATCTTTCCTGTCGTATTGTGTACTTCCCCATATTTCTCTTAGTTGGCAGGTGGGCACGGATTTGAGTTCTATGGACCAATTGGGATGATTCTAGCGTGGATTATTTGGGAAGAATTTTAATACAAGATAAGGAGACTTTTATTTATTTTGCTGTATAGAGCAGTGGAGATATGTATTTATTTTTCGAGTTAGATGTTTTATTTTTAATTCGAGAGATTTGTTGTATTTATTTGAAGAGAATGAGATTAGTGGTTTTGTTCTTTTGTGAAAATTAGATGCTCTATACCTTGTTATATTGTGGATTTGGTTAGTTTTATCGACTGTAGCATTCCGTTCGCTCTCCCCGGGCAGGCGGGGTGTTAGAAATGGTATCAGAGCTTAGGTATACGACAACCCTTGGGTCTACGACAAACCTTGGGTCTTGAGTATTGGGTCTAGCATGCGGGTTATATATGTTTTCTTTAGAGATAAAAATTTTCGAGGATGGGTTAGGCATCGTGGTGAGGATGTTTAGAATGGACCGATTACTTTAGAGTTGTGATTTTGGGAAATGCAATCGAGTAGCACTTTATTTCGAGTGTTAGGTTTCATCGAATTTCGAGGACAAATTCCTTTTTGAATAGGGGAAGTATGTAATACCCCGTAATTTTGAGGGCTTTATTTATGAATATGGTATATAATTTTAATAATATTATTTTTTTATTAAACGGGATGTTGATATTATATTTATTTTTATTTGAAATGAATCGAATATTTAAATTTAAATTTAATTGGCTTTTGGACATTTTGTAATGGTTTAAATATGTAAAGTTGATAATTTTGAATTAAAGGGAAATATAGTAATATGCATTAGCCTAGTCTCCAATCAAGGTTTTGAGAGAGGGACTATATAAGGAATATTATGGGTGATTGTAAGGAAAGGGAGACGATAAAGAGAGGCCAAAAATGAAATCCAAATAGGCAAAAACGAGTGGAATGAGAAGAGCCAATTTGGAATGTTTAGATATTCTTTTTGAGTGGATTCGAATGAGAATTGAGAAAAACTCAGAACACATACTTGACTCAATTTTTCTTGTAGAATCCAAATCTGAAGTCGGATTAGCAATTTAGATAATTTTTGGATCTGATTTTTATAGGTTCTTAAAATAGGACTATTTGGGGTTATCTTGTGTTGGAGCTAGAATATGATTTGATTATTTTCGCGAGAGGAACGTGACGGTGCGATCAGATTTTGAGGCTGATTTTTATGTGATGATTCATGAAATGATTTTAAGGTATGGGGTTTTACACAATATTCTCCTTTAAATATCCCGAGTTTATTCCGTTGATATCATGTTTAATTGAACTCATATTTTTGAATTGATAAGTTCATTGAAATCTGGAAAAATAATTGTTGAATTATTTTGATTCATGTGGTATCATTATATTTTTGTTGAGCACGTTGTCATGAGATTTTAATATGGCACGGATGTTGGCCACCCGCCAAAATTCCCGCTTCCCGGGCTATGTCTTGATAAAGCATATGCGGATGGGGTGAGGCATGGTGACCCGGTTAATGTGTTGGTGAGAAATTTATTGATAAAATGCTACTGAGATTTGCATTTGATTTGAATATTCGTATTCGTATTGTTGCATTTTGTTAATCGCTAATATATTATTGTTGAGCATCTTTCCTGTCGTATTGTGTACTTCCCCATATTTCTCTTAGTTGGCAGGTGGGCACGGATTTGAGTTCTATGGACCAATTGGGATGATTCTAGCGTGGATTATTTGGGAAGAATTTTAATACAAGATAAGGAGACTTTTATTTATTTTGCTGTATAGAGCAGTGGAGATATGTATTTATTTTTCGAGTTAGATGTTTTATTTTTAATTCGAGAGATTTGTTGTATTTATTTGAAGAGAATGAGATTAGTGGTTTTGTTCTTTTGTGAAAATTAGATGCTCTATACCTTGTTATATTGTGGATTTGGTTAGTTTTATCGACTGTAGCATTCCGTTCGCTCTCCCCGGGCAGGCGGGGTGTTAGAAATGGTATCAGAGCTTAGGTATACGACAACCCTTGGGTCTACGACAAACCTTGGGTCTTGAGTATTGGGTCTAGCATGCGGGTTATATATGTTTTCTTTAGAGATAAAAATTTTCGAGGATGGGTTAGGCATCGTGGTGAGGATGTTTAGAATGGACCGATTCCTTTAGAGTTGTGATTTTGGGAAATGCAATCGAGTAGCACTTTATTTCGAGTGTTAGGTTTCATCGAATTTCGAGGACGAAATTCCTTTTTGAATAGGGGAAGTATGTAATACCCCGTAATTTTGAGGGCTTTATTTATGAATATGGTATATAATTTTAATAATATTATTTTTTTATTAAACGGGATGTTGATATTATATTTATTTTTATTTGAAATGAATCGAATATTTAAATTTAAATTTAATTGGCTTTTGGACATTTTGTAATGGTTTAAATATGTAAAGTTGATAATTTTGAATTAAAGGGAAATATAGTAATATGCATTAGCCTAGTCTCCAATCAAGGTTTTGAGAGAGGGACTATATAAGGAATATTATGGGTGATTGTAAGGAAAGGGAGACGATAAAGAGAGGCCAAAAATGAAATCCAAATAGGCAAAAACGAGTGGAATGAGAAGAGCCAATTTGGAATGTTTAGATATTCTTTTTGAGTGGATTCGAATGAGAATTGAGAAAAACTCAGAACACAAACTTGACTCAATTTTTCTTGTAGAATCCAAATCTGAAGTCGGATTAGCAATTTATATAATTTTTGGATCTGATTTTTATAGGTTCTTAAAATATGACTATTTTGGGTTATCTTCTGTTGGAGTTAGAACATGATTTGATTATTTTCGCGAGAGAAACGTGATGGTACGATCAACTTTTGAGGCTGATTTTTATGTGATGATTCATGCAATGATTTTAAGGTATGGGGTTTTACACAATATGCTCCTTTAAACCTCGCGAGTTTATTCTGTTGATATCATGTTTAAATTAACTCATATTTTTGAATTTATAAGTTCTTTGAAATCTGGAAAAATAGTTGTTGAATTATTTTGATTCATGTGGTATCATTATATTTTTGTTGAGCACGTTGTCATGAGATTTTAATATGGCACGGATGTTGGGCACCCGCCAAAATTCCTGCTTTCTGGGCTATGTCTTGATAAAACATATGCGGATGGGGTGAGGCCTGGTGTCCCGGTTAATGTGTTGTTGAGAAATTTATTGATAAAATACTATTGAGATTTGCATTTGATTTGAATATTAGTATTCGTATTGTTGCATTTTGTTCATCGCTAACATATTATTGTTGAGCATATTTCCTGTCGTATTGTGTACTTCCCCATCTTTTTATTAGTTGGCAGGTGAGCACGAATTTGAGTGCTATGGACCAATTCGGATGATTCTAGTGTGGATTATTATGGAAGAATTTTAATACAAGATAAGGAGACTTGTATTTATTTTGCTGTATAGAGCATTGGAGATTTCTATTTATTTTTCAAGTTAGATGTAGTATTTTTAATTCGAGAGATTTGTTGTATTTATTTGAAGAGAAAGAGATTAGAGATTTTGTTCTTTTGTGAGAATTAGATGCTTTATGCCTTGTTATATTGTGGATTTGGTTAGTTTTATCGGCAGTAGATCTCCGTTCGCTCTCCCCGGGCGGACGGAGTGTTACAAATGGTATCAGAGCTTAGGTATACAACAGTCCTTGGGTCTTGAGTATTGTGTCTAGCATGCGGGTTAGATATGTTTTCTTTGGAGATAGAAAATTTTTAAGGATGTGTTAGGCATCGTGCTGAGGATGTTTAGAATGGATTGACTACTTTGGAGTTCGGATTTTTGGAAATGCAATCGAGTATCATTTTATTTCTAGTGTTAGGTTTCGTCGAATTTCGAGGACGAAATCCCTTTTCAAGGGGGGAAGTATGTAATACCCCGTAATATTGAGGGCTTGATTTATGAATATGGTATATAATTTTAGTAATATTATTATTTTATTAAACAGGATGTTGATATTATATTTATTTTTATTTGAAATAAATAGAATATTTAAATTTAAATTTAATTGGCTTTTGGACATTTTGTAATGGTTTAAATATGTAAAGTTGATAGTTTCGAATTAAAGGATAAAATAGTAATATGTGTTAGCTTAGTCTCCAAGCTAGGTTTTGCGAGAGGGATTATATATGGAATAGATGGGTGATTAAAAGGAAAGGGAGATGAAAAAAAGAGGCCAAAAATGAAATCCAAAGAGGCAAAAACGAGTGTAATGAGAATAGCCAATTTGGAATGTTTAGATCTTCTTTTTGAATGGATTCGAATGAGATTTGAGAAAAACTCAAAACACATACTTGACTCAATTTTTCGTGTAGAATCGAAATCTAAAATCGTATTGGTAGTTTAGATAATTTTTGGATCTGATTTTTATAAGTTCTTAAAATAGGACTATTTGAGGTTATCTTGTGTTGGAGCTAGAATATGATTTGATTATTTTCGCGAGAGGAACGTGACGGTGTGATCAGATTTTGAGGCAGATTTTTATGTGATGATTCATGCAATAATTTTAAGGCATGGGGTTTTACACAATATGTTCCTTTAAATTTCGCGAGTTTATTCTGTTGATATCATGTTTAATTGAACTCATATTTTTGAATTGATAAGTTCCTTGAAATCTAGAAAAATAATTGTTGAATTATTTTGATTCATGTGGTATCATTATATTTTTGTTGAGCACGTTGTCATGAGATTTTAATATGGCACGGATGTTGGGCACCCGACAAAATTCCTGCTTCCCGGACTATGTCTTGATAAATCATATGCGTATGGGGTGAGGCCTGGTGACCCGATTAATGTGTTGTTGAGATATTTATTGACAAAATGCTATTGAGATTTGCATTAGATTTGAATATTCGTATTCGTATTGTTTCTCTTTGTTCATCGCTAACATGTTATTGTTGAGCATCTTTCCTGTCATATTGTGTACTTCCCCATCTTTTTCTTAGTTGGCAGGTGAGCACGGATTTGAGTGCTATGGACCTGTTGGGATGATTCTAGCGTAGATTTGTAATTATTTTTCGAGTTAGATGTTGTATTTTTAATTCGAGTGATTTGTTGTATTTATTTGAAGAGAATGAGATTAGTGGTTTTGTTCTTTTATGAGAATTAGGTGCTCTATACCTTGTTATATTGTGGATTTTGTTAGTTTTATCGACAGTAGCACTCCGTTCGCTCTCCCCGGGCGGGCGGGGTGTTACAAATGGTATCAGAGCTTAGTTATACGACAACCCTTGGGTCTTGAGTATTGGGTCTAGCATGAGGGTTATATATGTTTTCTTTGGAGATTGAAATTTTTTGAGGATGTGTGAGGCGTCGTGGTGAGGATGTTTAGAATGAATCGATTACTTTAGAGTTATGATTTTGGGAAATGTAATCGAGTCGCATTTTATTTTGAGTAGTAGGTTTCGTTGAATTTCGAGGACGAAATTCCTTTTCAAGGGGGGAAGTATGTAATACCCCGTAAGTTTGAGTGATTTATTTATGAATAGGGTAGATAATTTTAATAATATTATTATTTTATTAAACAGGATGTTGATATTATATTTATTTTTATTTGAAATGAATTGAATATTTAAATTTAAATTTAATTGGGTTTTGGACATTTTGTAATGGTTTAAATATGTAAAGTTGATAATTTTGAATTAAAGGGAAATATAGTAATATGAGTTAGCTTAGTATCCAAGCTAGGTTTTGAGAGAGAGAGACTATATAAGGAATATTATGGGTGATTATAAGGAAAGGGAGATGAAAAATAGAAACCAAAAATGAAATCCAAAGAGGTAAAAACGAGTGGAATGAGAAGTGACAATTTTGAATGTTTAGATCTTCTTTTGGAGCGGATTGTATTTTTAATTCGAGCGATTTGTTGTATTTATTTGAAGAGAATGAGATTAGTTGTTTTCATCTTTTGTGAGAATTAGATGATCTATACCTTGTTATATTGTGGATTTGGTTAGTTTTATCGATAGTAGCGCTCCGTTCGCTCTCCTCGGGTGGGCGGCGTGTTACAAATGGTATCAAAGCTTAGGTATACGACAACCCTTGGGTCTTGAGTATTGGGTCTAGCATGCGGGTTAGATATGTTTTCTTTGGAGATAAATTTTTTTTGAGGATGTGTTAGGCGTGGTGGTGAGGATATTTAGAATGGATCGATTACTTTAGAGTTGTGATTTTGGTAAATGTAATCGAGTAGCATTTTATTTCGAGTGTTAGGTTTCGTCGAATTTCGAGGACGAAATTCCTTTTCAAGGGGGCAAGTATGTAATACCCCGTAATTTTGAGGGCTTTATTTATGAATATGGTATATAATTTTAATAATATTATTATTTTATTAAACGGAACGTTGATATTATATTTATTTTTATTTGAAATGAATTGAATATTTAAGTTTAAATTTAATTGTCTTTTGGACATTTTGTAATGGTTTAAAAATGTAAAGTTGATAGTTTCTAATTAAAGGATAATATAGTAATACGTGTTAGCTTAGTCTCCAAACTAGGTTTTGAGAGAGGGACTATATATGGATTATTATGGGTGACTATAAGGAAAGGGAGATGAAAAAAAGAGGCAAAAACGAGTGTAATGAGAAGAGCCAATTTGGAATGTTTAGATCTTCTTTTTGAGTGGATTCGAATGCGATTTGAGAAAAACTCAAAACACATTATTGACTCAATTTTTCGTGTAGAATCCAAATCTAAATTCGGATTAGCAGTTTAGATAATTTTTGGATCTGATTTTTATAGGTTCTTAAAATTGGACTATTTGGGGTTATCTTGTGTTGGAGATAGAACATGATTTGATTATTTTCGCAAGAGGAACGTGATGGTGCGATCACATTTTGAGACTGATTTTTATGTGATGATTCATGCAATAATTTTAAGGTATGGGGTTTTACACAATATGCTCCTTTAAATCTCGCGAGTTTATTCTGTTGATATCATGTTTAATTGAACTCATATTTTCGAATTGATAAGTTCTTTGAAATCTAGAAAAATAATTGTTGAATCATTTTGATTCATGTGGTATCATTATATTTTTGTTGAGCACGTTGTCATAAGATTTTAATATGGCATGGATGTTGGGCACCCGCCAAAATTCCTGCTTTCCGAGCTATGTCTTGATAAATCATATGCGGATGGGGTGAGGCCTGGTGACCCGGTTAATGTGTTGTTGAGATATTTATTGATAAAATGCTATTGAGATTTGCATTTGATTTGAATATTCGTATTCGTATTGTTGCGCTTTGTTCATCGCTAACATATTATTGTTGAGAATCTTTCCTGTCATATTGTGTACTTCCCCATCTTTTTCTTAGTTGGCAGGTGAGCACGGATTTGAGTGCTATGGACCTGTTGGGATGATTCTAGCGTTGATTATTTGGGAAGAACTTTAACACAAGATAAGGAGACTTGTATTTATTTTTCTGCATAGAGCATTGTAGATTTGTAATTATTTTTCGAGTTAGATGTTGTATTTTTAATTCGAGTGAGTTGTTGTATTTATTTGAAGAGAATGAGATTAGTGGTTTTGTTCTTTTACGAGAATTATGTGCTCTATACCTTTTTATATTGTGGATTTTGTTAGAATTATCGACAGTAGCACTCCGTTCGCTCTCCCCGGGCGGGCGGGGTGTTACAAATGGTATCAGAGCTTAGTTATACGACAACCCTTGGGTCTTGAGTATTGGGTCTAGCATGAGGGTTATATATGTTTTCTTTGGAGATTGAAATTTTTTGAGGATCTGTGAGGCGTCGTGGTGAGGATGTTTAGAATGAATCGATTACTTTAGAGTTGTGATTTTTGGAAATGTAATCGAGTCACATTTTATTTCGAGTGTTATGTTTCGTCAAATTTCGAGGACGAAATTCCTTTTCAAGGGGGAAGTATGTAATACCCCGTAATTTTGAGGGATTTATTTATGAATATGGTATATAATTTTAATAATATTATAATTTTATTAAACAGGATGTTGATATTATATTTATTTTTATTTAAAATGAACTGAATATTTAAATTTAAATTTAATTGGCATTTGGACATTTCGTAATGGTTTAAATATGTAAAGTTGATAATTTCGAATTAAAGGGAAATATAGTAATATGCGTTAGCTTAGTCTCCAAGCTAGGTTTTGAGAGAGGGACTATATAAGATATATTATTGGTGATTATAACGAAAGGGAGATGAAAAATAGAGGCCAAAAATGAAATCCAAAGAGGTAAAAACGAGTGGAATGAGAAGAGCCAATTTTGAATGTTTAGATCTTCTTTTTGAGTAGATTGTATTTTTAATTCGAGAGATTTGTTGTTTTTATTTTAAGAGAATGAGATTAGTGGTTTCTATCTTTTGTGAGAATAAGAAGCTCTATACCTTGTTATATTGTGGATTTGGTTAGTTTTATCGACCATAGTGCTCCGATCGCTCTCCCCGGGCGGGCGGGGTGTTACAAATGGTATCAGAGCTTAGGTATACGACAACCCTTGGGTCTTGAGTATTGGGTCTAGCATGCGGGTTAGATATGTTTTCTTTGGAGGTAAAAAAATTTTGAGGATGTGTTAGGCGTGGTGGTGAGGATGTTTAGAATGGATCGATTACTCTAGAGTTGTGATTTTGGGAAATGTAATCGAGTAGCATTTTATTTCGAGTGTTAGGTTTCGTCGAATTACGAGGACGAAATTCCTTTTCAAGGGAGGGGAAGTATGTAATACCCCGTAATTTTGAGGGCTTTATTTATGAATATGGTATATAATTTTAATAATATTATTATTTTATTAAACGGGATGTTGATATTATATTTATTTTTATTTGAAATGAATTGAATATTTAAATTTAAATTTAATTGGCTTTTGGGCATTTTGTAATGGTTTAAATACGTAAAGTTGATAGTTTCGAATTAAAGGATAATATAGTAATATGTGTTAGCTTAGTCTCCAAGCTTGGTTTTGAGAGGGGGACTATATACGGAATATTATGGGTGATTAAAAGGAAAGGGAGATGAAAAAAAGAGGCCAAAAATGAAATCCAAAGAGGCAAAAACGAGTGTAATGAGAAGAGCCAATTTGGAATGTTTAGATCTTCTTTTTGAGTGGATTCGAATCAGATTTGAGAAAAACTCAAAACACATTCTTGACTCAATTTTTCATGTAGAATCTAAATATGAAGTCGGATTAGCAGTTTAGATAATTTTTGGATCTGCTTTCTATAGGTTCTTAAAATTGGACTATTTGGGGTTATCTTGTGTTGGAGATAGAACATGATTTGATTATTTTTGCAAGAGGAACGTGATGGTGCGATCAGATTATGAGGCTGATTTTTATGTGATTATTCATGCAATAATTTTAAGGCATGCGGTTTTACACAATATGCTCCTTTAAATCTTGCGAGTTTATTCTGTTGATATCATGTTTAATTGAACTCATATTTCTGAATTGATAAGTTCCTTGAAATCTAGAATAATAATTGTTGAATTATTTTGATTCATGTGGTATTATTATATTTTTATTGAGCACGTTGTCATGAGATTTTAATTTTGCACAAATGTTGGGCACCCGCCAAAATACCTGCTTCTCTGGCTATGTCTTGATAAATCATATGCAGATGGGGTGAGGCCTGGTGACCCGATTAATATGTTGTTGAGATATTTATTGAAATAATGCTATTGAGATTTGCATTAGATTTGAATATTCGTATTCGTATTGTTTCTCTTTGTTCATCGCTAACATATTATTGTTGATCATATTTCCTTTCGTATTGTGTACCACCCCATCTTTTTCTTAGTTGGCAGGTGAACACGGATTTGAGTGCTATGGACCAATTGGGATGATTCTAGCGTTGATTATTTGGGAAGAACTTTAATACAAGATAAGGAGACTTGTATTTATTTTTCTGCATAGAGCATCGGAGATTTGTAATTATGTTTCGAGTTAGATGTTGTATTTTTAATTCGAGAGATTTGTTGTATTTATTTGAAGAGAATGAGATTAGTGGTTTTGTTCTTTTATGAGAATTAGGTGCTCTATTCCTTGTTATATTGTTGATTTGGTGAGTTTTGTCGACAGTAGCGCTCCGTTCGCTCTCCTCGGGTGGACGGGGTGTTACAAATGGTATCAAAGCTTAGGTATACGACAACCCTTGGGTCTTGAGTATTGGGTCTAGCATGCGGGTTAGATATGTTTTCTTTGGAGATAAATTTTTTTTGAGGATGTGTTAGGCGTGGTGGTGAGGATGTTTAGAATGGATCGATTACTTTAGAGTTGTGATTTTGGGAAATGTAATCGAGTAGCATTTTATTTCGAGTGTTAGGTTTCGTCGAATTTCGAGGAGGAAATTCCTTTTCAAGGGGGGAAGTATATAATACCCCGTAATTTTGAGGGCTTCATTTATGAATATGGTATATAATTTTAATAATATTATTATTTTATTGAACGGAACGTTGAAATTATATTTATTTTTATTTGAAATGAATTGAATATTTAAATTTAAATTTAATTGGCTTTTGGACATTTTGTAATGGTTTAAATATGTAAAGTTGATAGTTTCTAATTAAAGGATAATATACTAATACTTGTTAGCTTAGTCTCCAAGCTAGGTTTTGAGAGAGGGACTATATATGGATTATTATGGGTGACTATAAGGAAAGGGAGATGAAGAAAAGAGGCAAAAACGAGTGTAATGAGAAGAGCCAATTTGGAATGTTTAGATCTTCTTTTTGAGTGGATTCGAATGCGATTTGAGAAAAACTCAAAACACATTATTGAATCAATTTTTCGTGTAGAATCCAAATCTAAAGTCGGATTCGCAGTTTAGATAATTTTTGGATCTGATTTTTATAGGTTCTTAAAATTGGACTATTTGGGGTTATCTTGTGTTGGAGATAGAACATGATTTGATTATTTTCGCAAGAGGAACGTGATGGTGCGATCACATTTTGAGACTGATTTTTATGTGATGATTCACGCAATAATTTTAAGGTATGGGGTTTTACACAATATGCTCCTTTAAATCTCGCGAGTTTATTCTGTTGATATCATGTTTAATTGAACTCATATTTTCGAATTGATAAGTTCTTTGAAATCTAGAAAAATAATTGTTGAATCATTTTGATTCATGTGGTATCATTATATTTTTGTTGAGCACGTTGTCATCAGATTTTAATATGGCATGGATGTTGGGCACCCGCCAAAATTCCTGCTTTCCGAGCTATGTCTTGATAAATCATATGCGGATGGGGTGAGGCCTGGTGACCCCGGTTAATGTGTTGTTGAGATATTTATTGATAAAATGCTATTGAGATTTGCATTTGATTTGAATATTCGTATTCGTATTGTTGCGCTTTGTTCATCGCTAACATATTATTATTGAGCATCTTTCCTGTCATATTGTGTACTTCCCCATCTTTTTCTTAGTTCGCAGGTGAGAACGGATTTGAGTGCTATGGACCTGTTGGGATGATTCTAGCGTTGATTATTTGGGAAGAACTTTAACACAAGATAAGGAGACTTGTATTTATTTTTCTGCATAAAGCATTGTAGATTTGTAATTATTTTTCGAGTTAGATGTTGTATTTTTAATTCGAGTGAGTTGTTGTATTTATTTGAAGAGAAAGAGATTAGTGGTTTTGTTCTTTTATGAGAATTAGGTGCTCTATACCTTGTTATATTGTGGATTTTGTTAGTTTTATCGACAGTAGCACTCCGTTCGCTCTCCCCGGGCGGGCGGGGTGTTACAAATGGTATCAGAGCTTAGTTATACGACAACCCTTGGGTCTTGAGTATTGGGTCTAGCATGAGGGTTATATATGTTTTCTTTGGAGATTGAAATTTTTTGAGGATGTGTGAGGCGTCGTGGTGAGGATGTTAGAATGAATCGATTACTTTAGAGTTGTGATTTTGGGAAATGTAATCGAGTCGCATTTTATTTCGAGTGTTATGTTACGTCGAATTTCGAGGACGAAATTCCTTTTCAAGGGGGGAAGTATGTAATACCCCGTAATTTTGAGAGATTTATTTATGAATATGGTATATAATTTTAATAATATTATTATTTTATTAAACAAAGTGTTGATATTATATTTATTTTTATTTAAAATGAACTGAATATTTAAATTTAAATTTAATTGGCTTTTGGACATTTCCTAATGGTTTAAATATGTAAAGTTGATAATTTCGAATTAAAGGGAAATATAGTAATATGAGTTAGCTTAGTCTCCACGCTAGGTTTTGAGAGAGGGACTATATAAGATATATTATGGGTGATTATAAGGAAAGGGAGATGAAAAATATAGGCCAAAAATGAAATCCAAAGAGGTAAAAACGAGTGGAATGAGAAGAGCCAATTTTGAATGTTTAGATCTTCTTTTCGAGTAGATTGTATTTTTAATTCGAGAGATTTGTTGTATTTATTTGAAGAGAATGAGATTAGTGGTTTCTATCTTTTGTGAGAATAAGAAGCTCTATACCTTGTTATATTGTGGATTTGGTTAGTTTTATCGACCATAGTGCTCCGATCGCTCTCCCCGGGCGGGCGGGGTGTTACAAATGGTATCAGAGCTTAGGTATACGACAACCCTTGGGTCTTGAGTATTGGTTCTAGCATACGGGTTAGATATGTTTTCTTTGGAGGTAAAAATTTTTTGAGGATGTGTTAGGCGTGGTGGGGAGGATGTTTTGAATGGATCGATTACTCTAGAGTTGTGATTTTGGGAAATGTAATCGAGTAGCATTTTATTTCGAGTGTTAGGTTTCGTCGAATTACGAGGACGAAATTCCTTTTCAAGGGAGGGGAAGTATGTAATACCCCGTAATTTTGAGGGCTTTATTTATGAATATGGTATATAATTTTAATAATATTATTATTTTATTAAACGGGATGTTGATACTATATTTATTTTTATTTGAAAGGAATTGAATATTTAAATTTAAATTTAATTTTCTTTTGGACATTTTGTAATGGTTTAAATAGGTAAAGTTGATAGTTTCGAATTAAAGGATAATATAGTAATATGTGTTAGCTTAGTCTCCAAGCTTGGTTTTGAGAGGGGGACTATATACGGAATATTATGGGTGATTAAAAGGAAAGGGAGATGAAAAAAAGAGGCCAAAAATGAAATCCAAAGAGGCAAAAACGAGTGTAATGAGAAGAGCCAATTTGGAATGTTTAGATCTTCTTTTTGAGTGGATTCGAATCAGATTTGAGAAAAACTCAAAACACATTCTTGACTCAATTTTTCATGTAGAATCTAAATATGAAGTCGGATTAGCAGTTTAGATAATTTTTGGATCTGCTTTCTATAGGTTCTTAAAATTGGACTATTTGGGGTTATCTTGTGTTGGAGATAGAACATGATTTGATTATTTTCGCAAGAGGAACGTGATGGTGCGATCAGATTATGAGGCTGATTTTTATGTGATTATTCATGCAATAATTTTAAGGCATGCGGTTTTACACAATATGCTCCTTTAAATCTTGCGAGTTTATTCTGTTGATATCATGTTTAATTGAACTCATATTTCTGAATTGATAAGTTCCTTGAAATCTAGAATAATAATTGTTGAATTATTTTGATTCATGTGGTATTATTATATTTTTATTGAGCACGTTGTCATGAGATTTTAATTTTGCACAAATGTTGGGCACCCGCCAAAATACCTGCTTCTCCGGCTATGTCTTGATAAATCATATGCAGATGGGGTGAGGCCTGGTGACCCGATTAATATGTTGTTGAGATATTTATTGAAATAATGCTATTGAGATTTGCATTAGATTTGAATATTCGTATTCGTATTGTTTCTCTTTGTTCATCGCTAACATATTATTGTTGACCATCTTTCCTTTCGTATTGTGTACCACCCCATCTTTTTCTTAGTTGGCAGGTGAACACGGATTTGAGTGCTATGGACCAATTGGGATGATTCTAGCGTTGATTATTTGGGAAGAACTTTAATACAAGATAAGGAGACTTGTATTTATTTTTCTTCATAGAGCATCGGAGATTTGTAATTATGTTTCGAGTTAGATGTTGTATTTTTAATTCGAGAGATTTGTTGTATTTATTTGAAGAGAATGAGATTAGTGGTTTTGTTCTTTTATGAGAATTAGGTGCTCTATTCCTTGTTATATTGTTGATTTGGTGAGTTTTGTCGACAGTAGCGCTCCGTTCGCTCTCCTCGGGTGGACGGGGTGTTACAAATGGTATCAAAGCTTAGGTATACGACAACCCTTGGGTCTTGAGTATTGGGTCTAGCATGCGGGTTAGATATGTTTTCTTTGGAGATAAATTTTTTTTGAGGATGTGTTAGGCGTGGTGGTGAGGATGTTTAGAATGGATCGATTACTTTAGAGTTGTGATTTTGGGAAATGTAATCGAGTAGCATTTTATTTCGAGTGTTAGGTTTCGTCGAATTTCGAGGAGGAAATTCCTTTTCAAGGGGGGAAGTATATAATACCCCGTAATTTTGAGGGCTTCATTTATGAATATGGTATATAATTTTAATAATATTATTATTTTATTGAACGGAACGTTGAAATTATATTTATTTTTATTTGAAATGAATTGAATATTTAAATTTAAATTTAATTGGCTTTTGGACATTTTGTAATGGTTTAAATATGTAAAGTTGATAGTTTCTAATTAAAGGATAATATAGTAATACTTGTTAGCTTAGTCTCCAAGCTAGGTTTTGAGAGAGGGACTATATATGGATTATTATGGGTGACTATAAGGAAAGGGAGATGAAGAAAAGAGGCAAAAACGAGTGTAATGAGAAGAGCCAATTTGGAATGTTTAGATCTTCTTTTTGAGTTGATTCGAATGCGATTTGAGAAAAACTCAAAACACATTATTGAATCAATTTTTCGTGTAGAATCCAAATCTAAAGTCGGATTCGCAGTTTAGATAATTTTTGGATCTGATTTTTATAGGTTCTTAAAATTGGACTATTTGGGGTTATCTTGTGTTGGAGATAGAACATGATTTGATTATTTTCGCAAGAGGAACGTGATGGTGCGATCACATTTTGAGACTGATTTTTATGTGATGATTCACGCAATAATTTTAAGGTATGGGGTTTTACACAATATGCTCCTTTAAATCTCGCGAGTTTATTCTGTTGATATCATGTTTAATTGAACTCATATTTTCGAATTGATAAGTTCTTTGAAATCTAGAAAAATAATTGTTGAATCATTTTGATTCATGTGGTATCATTATATTTTTGTTGAGCACGTTGTCATCAGATTTTAATATGGCATGGATGTTGGGCACCCGCCAAAATTCCTGCTTTCCGAGCTATGTCTTGATAAATCATATGCGGATGGGGTGAGGCCTGGTGACCCCGGTTAATGTGTTGTTGAGATATTTATTGATAAAATGCTATTGAGATTTGCATTTGATTTGAATATTCGTATTCGTATTGTTGCGCTTTGTTCATCGCTAACATATTATTATTGAGCATCTTTCCTGTCATATTGTGTACTTCCCCATCTTTTTCTTAGTTCGCAGGTGAGAACGGATTTGAGTGCTATGGACCTGTTGGGATGATTCTAGCGTTGATTATTTGGGAAGAACTTTAACACAAGATAAGGAGACTTGTATTTATTTTTCTGCATAAAGCATTGTAGATTTGTAATTATTTTTCGAGTTAGATGTTGTATTTTTAATTCGAGTGAGTTGTTGTATTTATTTGAAGAGAAAGAGATTAGTGGTTTTGTTCTTTTATGAGAATTAGGTGCTCTATACCTTGTTATATTGTGGATTTTGTTAGTTTTATCGACAGTAGCACTCCGTTCGCTCTCCCCGGGCGGGCGGGGTGTTACAAATGGTATCAGAGCTTAGTTATACGACAACCCTTGGGTCTTGAGTATTGGGTCTAGCATGAGGGTTATATATGTTTTCTTTGGAGATTGAAATTTTTTGAGGATGTGTGAGGCGTCGTGGTGAGGATGTTAGAATGAATCGATTACTTTAGAGTTGTGATTTTGGGAAATGTAATCGAGTCGCATTTTATTTCGAGTGTTATGTTACGTCGAATTTCGAGGACGAAATTCCTTTTCAAGGGGGGAAGTATGTAATACCCCGTAATTTTGAGAGATTTATTTATGAATATGGTATATAATTTTAATAATATTATTATTTTATTAAACAGGATGTTGATATTATATTTATTTTTATTTAAAATGAACTGAATATTTAAATTTAAATTTAATTGGCTTTTGGACATTTCCTAATGGTTTAAATATGTAAAGTTGATAATTTCGAATTAAAGGGAAATATAGTAATATGAGTTAGCTTAGTCTCCACGCTAGGTTTTGAGAGAGGGACTATATAAGATATATTATGGGTGATTATAAGGAAAGGGAGATGAAAAATATAGGCCAAAAATGAAATCCAAAGAGGTAAAAACGAGTGGAATGAGAAGAGCCAATTTTGAATGTTTAGATCTTCTTTTCGAGTAGATTGTATTTTTAATTCGAGAGATTTGTTGTATTTATTTGAAGAGAATGAGATTAGTGGTTTCTATCTTTTGTGAGAATAAGAAGCTCTATACCTTGTTATATTGTGGATTTGGTTAGTTTTATCGACCATAGTGCTCCGATCGCTCTCCCCGGGCGGGCGGGGTGTTACAAATGGTATCAGAGCTTAGGTATACGACAACCCTTGGGTCTTGAGTATTGGTTCTAGCATGCGGGTTAGATATGTTTTCTTTGGAGGTAAAAATTTTTTGAGGATGTGTTAGGCGTGGTGGGGAGGATGTTTTGAATGGATCGATTACTCTAGAGTTGTGATTTTGGGAAATGTAATCGAGTAGCATTTTATTTCGAGTGTTAGGTTTCGTCGAATTACGAGGACGAAATTCCTTTTCAAGGGAGGGGAAGTATGTAATACCCCGTAATTTTGAGGGCTTTATTTATGAATATGGTATATAATTTTAATAATATTATTATTTTATTAAACGGGATGTTGATACTATATTTATTTTTATTTGAAAGGAATTGAATATTTAAATTTAAATTTAATTGGCTTTTGGACATTTTGTAATGGTTTAAATATGTAAAGTTGATAGTTTTGAATTAAAGGATAATATAGTAATATGTGTTAGCTTAGTCTCCAAGCTTGGTTTTGAGAGGGGGACTATATACGGAATATTATGGGTGATTAAAAGGAAAGGGAGATGAAAAAAAGAGGCCAAAAATGAAATCCAAAGAGGCAAAAACGAGTGTAATGAGAAGAGCCAATTTGGAATGTTTAGATCTTCTTTTTGAGTGGATTCGAATGAGATTTGAGAAAAACTCAAAACACATTCTTGACACAATTTTTCATGTAGAATCTAAATATGAAGTCGGATAGGCAGTTTAGATAATTTTTGGATCTGATTTCTATAGGTTCTTAAAATTGGATTATTTGGGGTTATCTTGTATTGGAGATAGAACATGATTTGATTATTTTCGCAAGAGGAACGTGATGGTGCGATCAGATTATGAGGCTGATTTTTATGTGATTACTCATGCAATAATTTTAAGGCATGGGGTTTTACACAATATGCTCCTTTAAATCTTGCGAGTTTATTCTGTTGATATCATGTTTAATTGAACTCATATTTCTTAATTGATAAGTTCCTTGAAATCTAGAAAAATAATTTTTGAATTATTTTGATTCTTGTGGTATCATTATATTTTTATTGAGCACGTTGTCATGAGATTTTAATTTGGCACGGATGTTGGGCACCCGCCAAAATACCTGCTTCTCGGGCTATGTCTTGATAAATCATATGCGGATGGGGTGAGGCCTTGTGACCCGATTAATGTGTTGTTAAGACATTTATTGAAAAAATGCTATTGAGATTTGCATTAGATTTGAATATTCGTATTCGTATTGTTGCTCTTTGTTCATCGCTAACATATTATTGTTGATCATCTTTCCTGTCGTATTGTGTACTACCCCATCTTTTTCTTAGTTGGCAGGTGAGCACGGATTTGAGTGCTATGGACCAATTGGGATGATTCTAGCGTTGATTATTTGGGAAGAACTTTAATACAAGATAAGGAGACTTGTATTTATTTTTCTGCATAGAGCATCGGAGATTTGTAATTACGTTTCGAGTTAGATGTTGTATTTTTAATTCGAGATATTTGTTGTATTTATTTGAAGAGAATGAGATTAGTGGTTTTGTTCTTTTATTAGAATTAGGTGCTCTATACCTTGTTATATTGTTGATTTGGTTAGTTTTATCGACAGTAGCGCTCCGTTCGCTCTCCCCGGGCGGACGGGGTGTTACAAATTGTATCAGAGCTTAGTTATACGGCAACCCTTGGGTCTTGAGTATTGGGTCTAGCATGCGGGTTATATATGTTTTCTTTCGAGATTGAAATTTTTTGAGGATGTGTGAGGCGTCGTGGTGAGGATGTTTAGAATGAATCGATTACTTTAGAGTTGTGATTTTGGGAAATGTAATCGAGTCGCATTTTTTTTCGAGTGTTAGGTTTCGTTGAATTTCGAGGACGAAATTCCTTTTCAAGGGGGGAAGTATGTAATACCCCGTAATTTTGAGGGATTTATTTATGAATATGGTATATAATTTTAATAATATTATTATTTTATTAAACAGGATGTTGATATTATATTTATTTTTATTTGAAATGAATTGAATATTTAAATTTAAATTTAATTGGCTTTTGGACATTTTGTAATGGTTTAAATATGTAAAGTTGATAATTTTGAATTAAAGGAAAATATAGTAATATGAGTTAGCTTAGTCTCTAAGGTAGGTTTTGAGAGAAGGACTATATAAGGAATATTATGGGTGATTATAAGGAAGGTGAGATGAAAAATAGAGGCCAAAAATGAAATCCGAAAAGGTAAAAACGAGTGGAATGAGAAGAGACAATTTTGAATGTTTAGATCTTCTTTTTGAATGGATTGTATTTTTAATTCGAGAGATTTGTTGTATTTATTTGAAGAGAATGAGATTAGTGGTTTTCATCTTTTGTGAGAATTAGATGCTCTATACCTTGTTATATTGTGGTTTTGGTTAGTTTTATCGACAGTAGCACTCCGTTCGCTCTCCTCGGGCAGGCGGGGTGTTACAAATGATATCAAAGCTTAGGTATACGACAACCCTTGGGTCTTGCATGCGGCTTAGATATGTTTTCTTTGGAGATAAAATTTTTTTGAGGATGTGTTAGGCGTGGTGGTGAGGATGTTTAGAATGGATCGATTACTTTAGAGTTGTGATTTTGGGAAATGTAATCGAGTAGCATTTTATTTCGAGTGTTAGGTTTCGTCGAATTTCGAGGACGAAATTCCTTTTCAAGGGGGGAAGTATGTAATACCCCGTAATATTAAGGGCTTTATTTATGAATATGGTATATAATTTTAATAATATTATTATTTTATTAAACGGGACGTTGATATTATATTTATTTTTATTTGAAATGAATTGAATATTTAAATTTAAATTAAATTGGCTTTTGGACATTCTGTAATGGTTTAAATATGTAAAGTTGATAGTTTCTAATTAAACGATAATATAGTAATACATGTTAGCTTAGTCTCCAAGCTAGGTTTTGAGAGAGGGACTATATATGGAATATTATTGGTGACTATAAGGAAAGGGAGATGAAAAAAAGAGGCAAAAACGAGTGTAATGAGAAGAGCCAATTTGGAATGTTTAGATCTTCTTTTTGAGTGGATTCGAATGCGATTTGAGAAAAACTCAAATCACATTATTGACTCAATTTTTCGTGTAGAATCCAAATATGAAGTCGGATTTGCAGTTTAGATAATTTTTGGATCTGATTTTTATAGGTTCTTAAAATTGGACTATTTGGGGTTATCTTGTGTTGGAGATAGAACATGATTTGATTATTTTCGCAAGAGGAACGTGATGGTGCGATCACATTTTGAGACTGATTTTTATGTGATGATTCACGCAATAATTTTAAGGTATGGGGTTTTACACAATATGCTCCTTTAAATCTCGCGAGTTTATTCTGTTGATATCATGTTTAATTGAACTCATATTTTCGAATTGATAAGTTCTTTGAAATCTAGAAAAATAATTGTTGAATCATTTTGATTCATGTGGTATCATTATATTTTTGTTGAGCACGTTGTCATAAGATTTTAATATGGCATGGATGTTGGGCACCCGCCAAAATTCCTGCTTTCCGAGCTATGTCTTGATAAATCATATGCAGATGGGGTGAGGCCTGGTGACCCCGGTTAATGTGTTGTTGAGATATTTATTGATAAAATGCTATTGAGATTTGCATTTGATTTGAATATTCGTATTCGTATTGTTGCGCTTTGTTCATCGCTAACATATTATTATTGAGCATCTTTCCTGTCATATTGTGTACTTCCCCACCTTTTTCTTAGTTGGCAGGTGAGAACGGATTTGAGTGCTATGGACCTGTTGGGATGATTCTAGCGTTGATTATTTGGGAAGAACTTTAACACAAGATAAGGAGACTTGTATTTATTTTTCTGCATAAAGCATTGTAGATTTGTAATTATTTTTCGAGTTAGATGTTGTATTTTTAATTCGAGTGAGTTGTTGTATTTATTTGAAGAGAAAGAGATTAGTGGTTTTGTTCTTTTATGAGAATTAGGTGCTCTATACCTTGTTATATTGTGGATTTTGTTAGTTTTATCGACAGTAGCACTCCGTTCGCTCTCCCCGGGCGGGCGGGGTGTTACAAATGGTATCTGAGCTTAGTTATACGATAACCCTTGGGTCTTGAGTATTGGGTCTAGCATGAGGGTTATATATGTTTTCTTTGGAGATTGAAATTTTTTGAGGATGTGTGAGGCGTCGTGGTGAGGATGTTTAGAATGAATCGATTACTTTAGAGTTGTGATTTTGGGAAATGTAATCGAGTCGCATTTTATTTCGAGTGTTATGTTTCGTCGAATTTCGAGGACGAAATTCCTTTTCAAGGGGGGAAGTATGTAATACCCCGTAATTTTGAGGGATTTATTTATGAATATGGTATATAATTTTAATAATATTATTATTTTATTAAACAGGATGTTGATATTATATTTATTTTTATTTAAAATGAACTGAATATTTAAATTTAAATTTAATTGGCTTTTGGACATTTTGTAATGGTTTAAATATGTAAAGTTGATAATTTCGAATTAAAGGGAAATATAGTAATATACGTTAGCTTAGTCTCCACGCTAGGTTTTGAGAGAGGGACTATATAAGATATATTACGGGTGATTATAAGGAAAGGGAGATGAAAAATATAGGCCAAAAATGAAATCCAAAGAGGTAAAAACGAGTGGAATGAGAAGAGCCAATTTTGAATGTTTAGATCTTCTTTTTGAGTAGATTGTATTTTTAATTCGAGAGATTTGTTGTATTAATTTGAAGAGAATGAGATTAGTGGTTTCTATCTTTTGTGAGAATAAGAAGCTCTATACCTTGTTATATTGTGGATTTGGTTAGTTTTATCGACCATAGTGCTCCGATCGCTCTCTCCGGGCGGGCGGGGTGTTACAAATGGTATCAGAGCTTAGGTATACGACAACCCTTGGGTCTTGAGTATTGGGTCTAGCATGCGGGTTAGATATGTTTTCTTTGGAGGTAAAAAAATTTTGAGGATGTGTTAGGCGTGGTGGTGAGGATGTTTTGAATGGATCGATTACTCTAGAGTTGTGATTTTGGGAAATGTAATCGAGTAGCATTTTATTTCGAGTGTTAGGTTTCGTCGAATTACGAGGACGAAATTCCTTTTCAAGGGAGGGGAAGTATGTAATACCCCGTAATTTTGAGGGCTTTATTTATGAATATGGTATATAATTTTAATAATATTATTATTTTATTAAACGGGATGTTGATACTATATTTATTTTTATTTGAAATGAATTGAATATTTAAATTTAAATTTAATTGGCTTTTGGACATTTTGTAATGGTTTAAATATGTAAAGTTGATAGTTTTGAATTAAAGGATAATCTAGTAATATGTGTTAGCTTAGTCTCCAAGCTTGGTTTTGAGAGGGGGACTATATACGGAATATTATGGGTGATTAAAAGGAAAGGGAGATGAAAAAAAGAGGCCAAAAATGAAATCCAAAGAGGCAAAAACGAGTGTAATGAGAAGAGCCAATTTGGAATGTTTAGATCTTCTTTTTGAGTGGATTCGAATGAGATTTGAGAAAAACTCAAAACACATTCTTGACACAATTTTTCATGTAGAATCTAAATATGAAGTCGGATAAGCAGTTTAGATAATTTTTGGATCTAATTTCTATAGGTTCTTAAAATTGGACTATTTGGGGTTATCTTGTGTTGGAGATAGAACATGATTTGATTATTTTCGCAAGAGGAACGTGATGGTGCGATCAGATTATGAGGCTGATTTTTATGTGATTACTCATGCAATAATTTTAAGGCATGGGGTTTTACACAATATGCTCCTTTAAATCTTGCGAGTTTATTCTGTTAATATCATGTTTAATTGAACTCATATTTCTTAATTGATAAGTTCCTTGAAATCTAGAAAAATAATTTTTGAATTATTTTGATTCATGTGGTATCATTATATTTTTATTGAGCACGTCGTCATGAGATTTTAATTTGGCACGGATGTTGGGCACCCGCCAAAATACCTGCTTCTCGGGCTATGTCTTGATAAATCATATGCGGATGGGGTGAGGCCTTGTGACCCGATTAATGTGTTGTTAAGACATTTATTGAAAAAATGCTATTGAGATTTGCATTAGATTTGAATATTTGTATTCGTATTGTTGCTCTTTGTTCATCGCTAACATATTATTGTTGATCATCTTTCCTGTCGTATTGTGTACTACCCCATCTTTTTCTTAGTTGGCAGGTGAGCACGGATTTGAGTGCTATGGACCAATTGGGATGATTCTAGCGTTGATTATTTGGGAAGAACTTTAATACAAGATAAGGAGACTTGTATTTATTTTTCTGCATAGAGCATCGGAGATTTGTAATTACGTTTCGAGTTAGATGTTGTATTTTTAATTCGAGAGATTTGTTGTATTTATTTGAAGAGAATGAGATTAGTGGTTTTGTTCTTTTATTAGAATTACGTGCTCTATACCTTGTTATATTGTTGATTTGGTTAGTTTATCGACAGTAGCGCTCCGTTCGCTCTCCCCGGGCGGACGGGGTGTTACAAATTGTATCAGAGCTTAGTTATACGGCAACCCTTGGGTCTTGGGTATTGGGTCTAGCATGCGGGTTATATATGTTTTCTTTCGAGATTGAAATTTTTTGAGGATGTGTGAGGCGTCGTGGTGAGGATGTTTAGAATGAATCGATTACTTTAGAGTTGTGATTTTGGGAAATGTAATCGAGTCGCATTTTTTTTTCGAGTGTTAGGTTTCGTTGAATTTCGAGGACGAAATTCCTTTTCAAGGGGGGAAGTATGTAATACCCCATAATTTTGAGGGATTTATTTATGAATATGGTATATAATTTTAATAATATTATTATTTTATTAAACAGGATGTTGATATTATATTTATTTTTATTTGAAATGAATTGTATATTTAAATTTAAATTTAATTGGCTTTTGGACATTTTGTAATGGTTTAAATATGTAAAGTTGATAATTTTGAATTAAAGGAAAATATAGTAATATGAGTTAGCTTAGTCTCCAATGTAGGTTTTGAGAGAAGGACTATATAAGGAATATTATGGGTGATTATAAGGAAGGTGAGATGAAAAATAGAGGCCAAAAATGAAATCCGAAGAGGTAAAAACGAGTGGAATGAGAAGAGACAATTTTGAATGTTTAGATCTTCTTTTTGAATGGATTGTATTTTTAATTCGAGAGATTTGTTGTATTTATTTGAAGAGAATGAGATTAGTGGTTTTCATCTTTTGTGAGAATTAGATGCTCTATACCTTGTTATATTGTGGTTTTGGTTAGTTTTATCGACAGTAGCACTCCGTTCGCTCTCCTCGGGCAGGCGGGGTGTTACAAATGATTTCAAAGCTTAGGTATACGACAACCCTTGGGTCTTGCATGCGGGTTAGATATGTTTTCTTTGGAGATAAATTTTTTTTGAGGATGTGTTAGGCGTGGTGGTGAGGATGTTTAGAATGGATCGATTACTTTAGAGTTGTGATTTTGGGAAATGTAATCGAGTAGCATTTTATTTCGAGTGTTAGGTTTTGTCAAATTTCGAGGACGAAATTCCTTTTCAAGGGTGGAAGTATGTAATACCCCGTAATATTAAGGGCTTTATTTATGAATATGGTATATAATTTTAATAATATTATTATTTTATTAAACGGGACGTTGATATTATATTTATTTTTATTTGAAATGAATTGAATATTTAAATTTAAATTTAATTGGCTTTTGGACATTCTGTATTGGTTTAAATATGTAAAGTTGATAGTTTCTAATTAAAGGATAATATAGTAATACATGTTAGCTTAGTCTCCAAGCTAGGTTTTGAGAGAGGGACTATATATGGAATATTATTGGTGACTATAAGGAAAGGGAGATGAAAAAAAGAGGCAAAAACGAGTGTAATGAGAAGAGCCAATTTGGAATGTTTAGATCTTCTTTTTGAGTGGATTCGAATGCGATTTGAGAAAAACTCAAAGCACATTATTGACTCAATTTTTCGTGTAGAATCCAAATCTGAAGTCGGATTAGCAGTTTATATAATTTTTGGATCTGATTTTTATAGGTTCTTAAAATTGGACTACTTGGGGTTATCTTGTGTTGGAGATAGAACATGATTTGATTATTTTCCCAAGAGGAACGTGATGGTGCGATCACATTTTGAGGCTGATTTTTATGTGATGATTCATGCAATAATTTTAAGTTATGGGGTATTACAAAATATGCTCCTTTAAATCTCGCGAGTTTATTTTGTTGATATCATGTTTAATTTAACTCATATTTTGGAATTGATAAATTCTTTGAAATCTAGAAAAATAATTTTTGAATTATTTTGACTCATGTGGTATCATTATATTTTTGTTGAGAACGTTGTCATAAGATTTTAATATGGCACGAATGTGGGGCACCCGCCAAAATTCCTGCTTTTCGAGCTATGTCTTGATAAATCATATGCGGATTGGGTGAGGCCTGGTGACCCGGTTAATGTGTTGTTGAGATATTTATTGATAAAATGCTATTGAGATTTGCATTTGATTTGAATATTCGTATTCGTATTGTTGCACTTTGTTCATCGCTAACATATTATTGTTGAGCATCTTTCCTGTCGTATTGTGTACTTCCCCATCTTTTTCTTAGTTGGCAGGTGAGCACGGATTTGAGTGCTATGGACTAGTTGGGATGATTTTAGCGTTGATTATTTGGGAAGAACTTTAATACAAGATAAGGAGACTTTTATTTATTTTTCTGCATAGAGCATTGGAGATTTGTAATTATTTTTCGAGTTAGATGTTGTATTTTTAATTCGAGAGATTTGTTGTATTTATTTGAAGATAATGAGATTAGTGGTTTTGTTCTTTTATGATAATTAGGTGCTCTATACCTTGTTATATTGTGGATTTGGTTAGTTTTATCGACAGTAGCACTCCGTTCGCTCTCCCCGGGCGGGCAGGGTGTTACAAATGGTATCAGAGCTTAGTTATACGACAACCCTTGTGTCTTGAGTATTGGGTCTAGCATGCGGGTTATATATGTTTTCTTTCGAGATTGAAATTTTTTGAGGATGTGTGAGGCGTCGTGGTGAGGATGTTTAGAATGAATCAATTACTATAGAGTTGTGATTTTGGGAAATTTAATCGACTCGCATTTTTTTCGAGTGTTAGGTTTCGTCGAATTTTGAGAACGAAATTCCTTTTCAAGGGGGGAAGTATGTAATACCCCATAATTTTGAGAGATTTATTTATTAATATGGTATATAATTTTAACAAATTATTATTTTACTAAACAGGATGTTGATGTTATATTTATTTTTATTTGAAATGAATTGAATATTTAAATTTAAATTTAATTGGCTTTTGGAAATTTTGTAATGGTTTAAATATGTAAAGTTGATAATTTTGAATTAAAAGGAAAAATTGTAATATGCGTTAGCTTAGTCTCCAAGCTAGGTTTTGAGAGAGGGACTATATAAGGAATATTTTGGGTGATTATAAGGAAAGGAAGATGAAAATTAGAGGCCAAAAATTGTATCCGAAGAGGCAAAAACGAGTGGAATGAGAAGAGCCAATTTGGAATGTTTAGATCTTCTTTTTGAGTGGATTGTATTTTTAGTTCGAGAGATTTGTTGTATTTATTTGAAGAGAATGAGATTAGTGGTTTTATCTTTCGTGAGAATTAGATGCTCTATACCTTGTTATATTGTGGATTTGGTTAGTTTTATCGACAGTAGCGCTCCATTCGCTCTCCCCGGGGGGGCGGGGTGTTTCAAATGGTATCAGCGCTTAGGTATACAACAACCCTTGGGTCTTGAGTATTGGGTCTTGCATGCGGGTTAGATATGTTTTCTTTGGAGATAAAATTTTTTTGAAGATGTGTTAGGCGTGGTGGTGAGGATGTTTAGAATGGATCGATTACTCTAGAGTTGTGATTTTGGGAAATGTAATATAGTAGCATTTTATTTCGAGTGTTAGGTTTCATCGAATTTCGAGGACGAAATTCCTTTTCAAGGGGGGAAGTATGTAATACCCCGTAATTTTGAGGGCTTTATTTATGAATATGGTATATAATTTTAATAATTATATTATTTTATTAAACGGGATTGATGATGCTGGGATTAGCACCACCAGGTAAGGTATTTTCAAGATCAATCTAAGAACAACAATGGCAGCATAGTTACGTAAAGGGTAGGAGAACGAGATGAGGAAAAGAGGAGAGTGCACCAGGATGTAAGTGGTTCCGCCTAAATTGGCCTACGTCCACTGTGTGTGTGAATAACCTCACTTTAATAAGGCACTGATGGCCATGGATACAATCTCTCAAGCTCTCTCTCTCTGCTGTGTATCTAGACAGAGTTTCAGCTAGGGTTGTATATCCTGGATCCTTTACAAGGTAGAGGATGACCTCTATATATAGTACTTAGGGGGTGTAATGTACCCCCCATGCATGTAATGTGCATGTGCGTGGTTGCCTCACCAATATGGGAAAGCCATTTGTCACTATCACATGTAGAGAATGATGATGCAATATTCTCCCAACGTGTGAGGAATAATTTTGTTATAACTGATTTGTGTCCACGTGCCCACATCCAAATATCAGCAGATGCTCGGCTACCGCACCTAGTGTATGACCTCGGCCTGGGAGAGGCCGAGGTTGGTAAGTCCAGGTGTTCGTTCAGTCCGAAGTGACAATGTAGGTATCTGCTTAATCCTTGCCGAGTCAATGGACAAGGTCGGTCTGAGGTTGAGCCGAGGTTGGGCTGGTGTGTTTGGAGCATCGACTAATGTCTTAATGAGGCTGTTGGTGGCTTCTTGTGAGCCCGGCCTATATCTGGTCGAGGTTGCTATTCACAGGTGTACGAGAGTGCTACTGATCCTTATGATGTATGCAATGTCCCTTGGAGAGGCTGGCGGTAGTGTCGGCCTGGGTCGAGGTTACTATGGCCAAGGGCTGATGTCGCATGCCTAAGGCCTATCCAATGACGCCATAATCTCGGCCGAAGTTGGTGTCTCCGAGCCGAGGTCACACTTGGTCATATCAATCACCCTCAGCCCTTAGTGACATGCGAAAGCAGGTGACTGTGGGGTTTGCACACCTCTGAGGCCTTCCAATATGAACCACTATTTTCTTGACACTTGTCCAGTGTTGAAGTATGGCTTGCATGGCAAGCGTGAGTTGTCAGCCGCCTTTGGTGCTCCCAAGGCAATGATGGGCCTTGGGAGTCGCGCCTGCATATTTAAGGGTTTTAAACCTTTCCTTTTCCCTCCATCCTCAATTCTTTCTTCTGCGCCATTGCACTCCAGCCATTTTCTCTATCTAAAGCATTCTTCTTCGCGACTTCTCTACAGAGGTCTTAGGTGGAGATCTCTTGGGTTTTCTTCACTTTTCCTTGTTGTTTCATCTTTAAGTATCTTCTTCCCCTCATTTGCCTCCATTTTCTCTGCTTTTTCCTTTCTATTTGAGTTTTCTGGCGAGTTCCTCGGTTTTTCGGTGAGTCCACCATTGTTTGCAGGCGAACTGTTCTTGTTAGGTTTGGGTAATTTGATCTTTAGACTCCTTTATTTTATCAGCCAATCTTGTTTGTAGTTTAAGGTAGTTTCTCCAAGTGTAGTGTTTTGCCTATGATGCTCAGCCCCTGTACCAACTTCTTGAGGAGTTACCCTCCCTTAGGGAGAAGACTTTAGAAAAAATCAGACAAATAGAAAGAGCATATGAGGAGGCTCGTAGGTCACAAGAATTCCCTATTAGACCCATCTTCCCACCACCCCTGAAGGTGACCTATCCTGACCCCTCGGAGTATTTCAACCAAGTAGAGGTTCCTACGGATCCTATACTAATGTCTGAGTCTGAGTCTTCCACCTCAGACCCCATATCTGTGGATTCCTTCCGGGAGGCCATGGACTTCTCAATCCGGGAAGTTCAGGCCCCTGATCAGGCCGAGGTCTCCAGTCGGGCCTCATCTCATAACAACTCAAGCTCCTCAGCCTCCTCCTCAGAGGTTGAGATCGTCGAGCCAAGTGTGTCCATTCCACCGCCACTTGATGCCATTCCTCTATCGGCCTTCACTGGTGTCGAGTTTGCTCAGAGGTTCCCGGGTAACCCATCTACATCTGCTCCGACTGACGTTGAGCTAGATGATGATGACGTTGAGAGTGATGTCGACATCTCTGAGGCAGCCGAGATAGAGAGTACTATAACTAAGGTAGACCTCCTCTACTTCAGATATCTGTATTCCATTAGTCCCTCTATAAAGCTGAGGAGACCTCTGAGGGAAGAGAGGGCTTTTCACGGCTGAGACAGAGAAATCTTCTTGTACGAGCAGATGCTCAAGTTGAGTTTCGTCTGCCCATCCACCCCATTATCAGATCTATCCTTGCTTATACCAATTTGACCCCCTCTAAACTATCCCCTAATGCCTGGAGGGTCATAATAGGGGCCATAATTTTATGGAAGGCTGTCCATCACTCAGACCTTCCAGTCCAGGTCTTCGTAGGTTGTTATGTCCCTTCATCAGCCAAAAATCATCCGAGATACTATCATTTTGTAGCCCGGAAGCCTGAAAAAAAGATGCTTCAAATAACACAAACTTCCAACCACAACTGGAAGCCACGTTACTTTTTTGCCCCTAGACCATGGGAATTTGTCCCATGTGCTCCCTCGTTCATTCTGGAGCCGAGGATGCCCCTTAGGTGGGGTAAGGTCACAATATCTACGAGGGATGACCCTGGCCTGAGCCCATCAAACCTTCAGAAGGTGAAAGCCCTTCAAGATCAGGGGGTACATGGTCTGTTCGTCAGGTTCAAACACTTGATGACCCCCCATTACCTCTCTGAGGCAGGTCTGGGTGTAAGTCCTCTTTCTGAGCTTGGTAAGAGCTTTCTATTTGAAGTTGAACCTCTGATTTTACTTATGTCTGATCTTCTAACCCAGGTCTATTGATTTTCGCAGAGCGTCCGAAGGATATCTCAGACGAACTCTGGGAAATGGCTGCACCCAGCTTGACGAGACTTAGGAAGAAAGATGGACTTAATGCTCCTCCACTAGCTCCCTCTGCCTCGAAGCCCCAAGCCACAAAGAAGAGGGCTCGAGTTGATCATTCCCCTGAGGATCAGAGGCCGAAGAAAAATAATGCTGATACTGCCATTCCTATCTCTTCAGTAGACGCCCTGTTGGCTCATCTAGAGCAGTTGAAGATAACTAATAGCATAGTCGGCTATAGTCTTCAGGTCCTAGATGCCTTCGGCTCTACAATGATTGAGGCCGAAAAGGACTTCTTCAGGTCGCTTGACACTCCTCTGTTGGTTGAGTTTGGCATTCACAGATCCATTCAGGTATGACCTCACTTTTCTTTCCAATTCCTAAGTGTAACCTCTGATTTTTCTTCAACTTATTCCTGATCACAAATTATGTAGGACCTGGCAGTGATGAACCACCTCTCTAATTGGACTCTGAGGAAGTTGCCCCTCATCCAAAAGGGTCAAGAGGCTGAGAAGGTCCAGAGTTATTTGAATTAAGAAATCAACCAGCTGAAGTCTGAGCTGGGTGAATCTGATAAAAAGGTGAAGGGGCTTGAGAAGGAGGTATCTCTCTTAACAAGGACCATGCTGCGGCTCTGAAGGCCAAGGACGATGTTTTGCAGCAGAAGGTCAGCTCGGCCGTGAAGGTAGCCCTAGATGACGTCTCAGAGGGGATCATATCCAAATACAAAAGCTCTGACGAGTTTATGAGTTTGGCTTTGAATACCTTGAAAGAGGTATCAAAGCCACTATCAAGTGGGCTGACGTCAAGGAGAGGGAGGCTGGTACTTTTAAAGCCTCTGACTTCGTAGGCCTTGGCTTTTCTGATCCTCAGTTTTCCCAGGCCCTTCAGGTGGTTGAGGAGGAGGCTGCCGCTCCTGCCGAGACTGCTACGATGGATGGCACTGAGGTTGGAGGCGCAGACGTTGCCGAGGTGACCAACGTTGTCCAGCCTAACCAAGCCGAAGATACTAGCATTCCCCCCTCGAACCCTGAGAGAATTTCTGAATATTTTATAACCCATGTCATTGTAATCCCTGCACATCTATAAGTTATTAATAAACATGGCTCTTACTTTTCCACTTTTTATCCTCTAAATGTTTATAATCTCTGAATGTGTTATTCTCTGAAGAGGACCATCATTTTTTGTTGTTGTATGTATGTCATGATGTTTTTGCTCTAAATCTTATACAATGGGGTGTGTTTAAACCAAATTAGTAGTCTGACCTCAGACCTCGTCACCATCAAATGGTGTTATGAAGGTCTGAAGTCATCACCTAAGACGTTATCCCCATAATTAATCTCACCAAATTAATGATGTTAAGGGTCTGAGGTCATCCAATTATGGTGTATGACCTCAGACCTTGTCCCCACTTAATGATGTTGTAAGGGTCTGAGGTCTTCACTTAAGATGTTACCCTCATAATTAATCTCGCCAAATTAATGATGTTAAGGGTTTGAGGTCATCCAATTATGGTGTCTAACTTCTGACCTTGTCACCACTTAATGATGTTAAGGGTCTAAGGTCATCACTTAAGATGTTAGCCCCATTAACTAATCTCACCAAATTAATGATATTAAGGGTCTGAGGTCATCACCTAAGATGTTAGCCCCATTAACTAATCTTACCAAATTAATGATGTTAAAGGTCTGAGGTCATCCAATTATGGTATCTGACCTCAGACCTTGTCACCACTTAATGATGTTAAGGGTCTGAGGTCATCCCATTATGGTGTCTGACCTCAGACCTCGTCACCACTGAATGGTGTTATGAGGGTCTGAGGTCATCACCTAAGATGTTGACCCCATTTAATGAATCACACCAAATTAATGATGTTAAGGGTCTTAGGTCATCCATTATGGTGTCTGACCTTAGACCTTATCACCACTTAATGATGTTAAGGGTCTGAGGTCATCCCATTATGGTGTCTGACCTTAGACCTTGTCACCACTTAATGATATTAAGGGTCTGAGGTCATCACCTAAGATGTTAGCCCCATTAATTTCTGGCATAAGTGCAGAATGAAGCAAGGACCACCATGGAACTGATCTTTTATTAATAACCTCTTCATGACAAGATGGTACAATTACACAACTTCATGAAACATCATATGTAATATTTCTTTAGGTGATCAGCATTCCATGGATTAGTGAAAGGTTCTCCTTCTAGATTTTCTAGCCTGTAAGTGCCAGGCACAACCTCTTTTGTCACTTTGTAGGTACCGTGCCAGTTTGGGTGGAGTTTGTTTGCTTTCTGTAAGGTCTTCTTTAGCACTAGGTCTCCCACTACAATGGGTCTTGACTTCACCCTCTGGTTGTAGAATTTCGCAGCCCTCTATTCGTAGGCTGCTTGTATAACCTCTGCGTCCTCTCTTCTTTCTTTGATAAGATCTAGGTCTAGCCTCCTCTCTTCTCCATTATTATCAGGGTTATAAGTCTGAATCCTGTGGCTTGGGAGCCCTACCTCCATTGGTATGACGGCCTCTGAGCCATGTGCCAACATGAACGGGGTTTCTCCTGTTGGTGTCCTTGTCGTGGTTCTGTAGGCCCATAACACAGCGTAGACCTCTTCAGTCCATCTTTCCTTCGCATCTTCTAACCTCTTCTTGATTCCATCCAGAATTGTTCTATTTGTGACCTCGGTCTGACCATTTTCCTGAGGTCAGCCAGGAGATGAGAAGAATTGATTTATTCCTACACTTAGGCAATACTTTTCTAAAGAAGAGTTCTTGAACTGGGTCCCATTGTCCGAGATGAGAGTGTTTGGGAGGCCATATCTGCATATGATATTCCTCCAAATAAATTGGAAGGTCTTCTGCTCTGTGATCGTTATCATCGATTCTGCCTCCATCCACTTTGAAAAATAGTCGATGGAAACTATCAAGAATCTATAGTTGTTGGCAGCTCTTGTCAGGGGCCCTACTAAGTCAATTTCCCATACTGGAAATGGCATGGAGAAGTGATTGATGTCATAGGCTGATGAGGCTGATGAGGGATGGCAGAAAACCTCTAGCATTTATCACATTTCCTCACGTAGGCTGCAGTGTCCTTGGACAAGGTTGGCCACCAGTACCCCTGGGTGATGATTCTTTTAGCCAAGGGTCTTCCCCCTATGTGGCTAGAGCAAGAACCCTCATGGACCTCCTGTAAGACCCGGGGAACTTATGTGGGGTGCACACATATGAGGAGAGGTAGTAAGAATCCTTTCTTGTAGAGGACGTCTCCTACTATCGAGAACTTGGCAGCCTTATATCTCAATTTTTGCCTTTCTAGCTTTGATCCAGGTAGCTCTACCTCTCTGATATATTTGAAGAGGGGGTCCATCCATGAGTCTCCTAAGTTCAAATTGTGATAAGGGTTATATACCTCTTCTTGCTCAATGGCTGCCTTTCCCAAGACCTCGATCGGAATGGTCCATCAAATATCTGTCTTCGTTACCGAGGCCAACCTCGCCAATGCATCTGTGTGGCTATTACTTTGCCAAGGCACTCTCTTCAGTCTTGCCTCTTCAAAATGTTCCAACATTGTTTTCACCCTTTTCAGGTATTTGGCCATCCTATCATATTTGGCCTCATTGATTCCCAATACTTGATTGACAACTAATCGCGAGTCGCTGTGGAGTAGGAGTCGGTTTACGCGAAGAGTCTTTGCCAATGAGAGACCTGCTATCAAGGCCTCATACTCGGACTCATTGTTAGAAGCTCGGAAGGTGAATCTCAAATCATATTTAATGTTAGCACCATCCGGAGCTGAGAGTATCAACCCCGCACCGCTTCCATTGTCACAGGAAGAGTCATCAATGAAGAGGATCCAAATATTCGTACCCGATGAGAAGACCCCCTCTGTCATGACTCCTTTTTTGAAGAGGTACCTATCTTCCTCATTTTCCACAACTTGGTTCCTAGTCCCTTTGGATGCGATCTCTTCCTGACCTTGGAAGATGTTTGGTGTCGTCTCTTCCGAATTTCGGAAGACACCGCGATTTTTTACACCCTCTAGGTCATTCTCTGCCTCGACCTCTTCCCATATAAACTCGGCGACAAAGTCTGTGAGGGCTTGCCCCTTGATGGTCATCCTAGGTTGGTAGGTAAGATCGTACTCCCCCAATTAAATGTCCCATGTCATCAATCGTTCGGACTTCTCAGGTTTATGTAGGACCTGTCTTAGTAGGGAGTCAGTGAGGACAACCATGGAGTGGGCCTGGAAGTAAGGCTTCATCTTTCTCGAGGCATGTATCAAGGCATAAGTTAGCTTCTCCATGCGAGGGTAATTTTTTTCGGCCCCTTGAAGGGCCTTACTATTAAAATATACAGGCCTTTGGATTCCAGCATCTTCCCGTATTATGGCTGCGCTGATGGGTGATTCAGAGACTGCCAGATACACGTACAGTTTCTCTTCCGCTATAGGCCGAGACAACAATAAGGGAGACCCTAAATAAGACTTGAGCTGGTTGAAGGCTTTTTCGCACTCTTCGTCCCATTGGAAGGCCTTTCTCAGCACCTTAAAGAACGAAAGGCACTTGTCTGTTGCCCTAGAAACAAACCTGTTAAGGGCAGCCACTCTCCCCGTAAGTCTTTGAACATATTTGATACTCCTCGGTGTCTTCATGTCAACTAAAGCCTTGATTTTTTCAGGGTTCGCTTCAATCCCTCTATGGTTGACGATAAATCATAGGAACATCCCATCTCCTACTACGAAGACACACTTTGCGGGGTTGAGTTTCATTCTGTATGAGTCCATAATGTCGAAGGTCTTCTCGAGATCCATTACATGAGTGTTAGCCTTCAAGCTCTTTGTTAGCATATCATGTACATACACCTCCATAGTCTTACCTATTTTCTCTTCGAACATCTTATTAACAAGACGTTGGTATGTTGCCCTTGCATTTTTCAGGCCGAAGGGCATTACTTTATAGCAGTACGTCCATTTATCGGTAATGAAGGCCGTGTTTTCTGAATCTTCCGCATCCATGAAGATCTGGTTGTAACCTGAATACGCGTCCATGAAGCCTAGGAGTTAATGTCCTACCGTAGCATCCACCATCTGATCTATCTGAGGTAATGGATAGCTGTCTTTTGGACAAGATCTGTTCAGGTCAGTGAAATCAACACACATTCTCCACTTCCCATTGGCCTTGGGAACGATGACTGGATTTGACAACCATTCCGGATATGTGACTTCTCTTATAAACTCAGCCTCTTCCAACTTTTTGACCTCTTCCCGGATGACGTCATACTTCTCCCTGGAATAGACTCTTCATCTCTGTTTGATTGGCCTGGCATCTTTGGTCACGCTGAGCTTGTGACTCATAACTTCAGGGTCGATGTCGGTCATGTCTGAATAACTCCATGTGAAGACACTCTATCTCCTCCTAAGGAAGTTTATCAGCTCTTCCTTGATTTCTGCCTTTAGGGCTTTACCGACCTGGATGGTTTTTTCTGGCTCACCCTCGTTGAGGACAATGGATGCTACCTCTTCCATGGCCTCTCCCTTCTTCAACTTTGTCTCATCTCTTGGGTCAAGCGTATCGATGCTATAAGTGGTGGTTGCCCTTTTATGGGCTTCTCTCTCTTCGGCCGAGTTGAAGTAACATTCTCGTGCTGTGGTCTGGTCACCTTTCACTTCCCCTACCCCATAAGGAGTCAGGAATTTTAGCATCTGATGGACCGTCGACGACACAGCTTCAAACTCTTTAAGGGCCACCCTTCCTATGATGAGGTTATAGGCCGAAAACACATTCTCGTCCATGATGCAAAAAATTTATCTTCTTTGTCAGCCTCTTAGACCACTCATCACCCATCCGTACGTCCATCTCATACATGCCCAAAGGGTGGACCTTTTCGCCACTGAATCCTATCAATGGATGATGATAGGGTACCAGCCTTGCTCTGCCTAGACCTAGGCTCTTGAAGCAAGGCCAGAACATCACGTCCGCCGAGCTCCCCCCGTCTATGAGGATCCTCTGCATCTCGCACCCATGCACCCTTGTTGTTATGACCAGAGGGTCATCATGGGGGGCTAAGATACCCTTGAAGTCGAGTCTGGAGAACCCAACTACGAGGGTGTCCATGTCTACTTTCTTCCTCTTCTGCACTGTATCGGAAGACATTAGATTCACAACTTCAAGCTTGGCCACTGACCTGGCCTCTGCTACGTGAGCCTTCCTATCAGCTACTTCAGAGCCACCTCTTGCAAATCCTCCACATATGGTGTCAACACCAAACGAGATCGTACCGACCCTCTTCACCGGGGTGTTGTCATCTTTTGACGGAAGATCCGGATCGTCTTCATCATCACCTTCTGACTCATCGTCTCTTTTGGCCAGGACATTGTCACGGCATCTATCATTTCTCCTTTTCTTAGGGTCATCTCTTCCACCCTTAAGAGCTTTACCGTCCACATACTTCCTTAACTTTCCAGATTTTAGCATCTTTTCAATCTCATCCTTCAGGGGCGAAGCATCTGTCCGTGACAGGGCCATGATCCTGGTGGAACTCGCACCATAGGTTTTTGTTCCTCTTATGTGGTGGGGCTTTCAGTTTCTCTGGTCATCTCAGAGTCCTGTCATTCTTAATCTCGTTGAGGATGTGCTCGCAGCTTACAGTCAGAGGAGTATAGTGAGCGAACTTGTCATCACCTGACCTCTTCTTCCCATCTTTCTTGCTTTGGGACTTTCCACTTCCACCGCGGTTCTCATCCTCATACTTGGCGGCCATTGCCTCTTTCGCATTCATTACTTTCCCTGCGGTTGCCAGGAGCTCCGCCATAGACCTAGGGGGTCTTCCGCAAGTTTCCACAATAGCTTCCACTCTGAAGACCTCCTATAAGGGCTGTCATGGCTATGTTCTCTTCAAAATCTTTGACCTCCAACTTCTCTTTGTTGAATCTCGCTATGTAGTCTCTTAGGCTCTCATCCTTAGCCTGCTTGACATACAGCAGATGGGTAGTCTTCTTTTGAGGCCTCACCCCAAAGCAGAAGTTGTTGATGAATCGTTAAACCAAGCCTTTGAAGTTCTCAATTAAGTTCTTCGGAAGGGAGGTGAACCAACTGTGCGCTGCCCCTATTAAGGTCCCAGAGAAGGCCCTACGCTTCATCTCATCGGGCATCGAGTAGATCTCTGCTGTCGACTGGTACATCTCGATATGATGTACAGGGTTAGTGCTTCCATCATACTTGGGAGACACTGTAGGAGGCTTGAACTTAGCTGGGGTTGGGAAGCCCACTATCCTAGCCACAAATGGAGAGCCCTCTGAGTAACCCCTTTATAATGGGTCCCTACTTTTAATGAGGTCTCCTATCTTCTACTCAAGGCGCTGGATAGAGTCATTCCATGGTCTTCTGCCATCGACCTGGATGAGGTTGTCCCTAGACACGTCCATGGGATGGACCGAGGGTTCCCCGACCACAGCACGTCGGCTGTTGACCTCTTCTTATTCCATGCCTCTTCTTTCACCGTGTCGGCCTTGATCTTGCCGACCCTGCCTGTTCCCTCTCTGAGAGCCTGCTGCGCTCCTTGATCTCGATAATCTCTGTCTTAGATCATTCACCGGGCCCAATCTCTCAAAAGCTGACCCTTTGCTCAACCTATCAAAGGCTGACCCTCTTTGTTGGGCCTCTTCACCTCTTCGGACGTCACACCCTTGACTTTGCCAAAGAGGTCGTACAGTGTTATTTGACACCTCATACGGCTCCCAGCAGTCTTTTGGGGCTTCTTCCGCCTCTAGATCGTCATAGCTGTCCTCTGGGCAAGGGTTTCCCTGCCTCCCAAGGCGCAAGCGCCTAGGGCCAGCAACGTCCCTTCTCCGCTGGGGTGCAGGCTGGTCCTTCATTGGTTCCATGGGTGGTGCCCTGGCGTCAGGATGAGGCTGAATAGCCTCCGGAGTGATCATATCCGGTGAGATTCAAGGTGGCCTCATCATAGTTTGGTTGAGCTGTTCAAATTTCTCATGCATAGCTTGTTGTGATGCAGCCAAAGATCTCAAGGCTGCAGCTACCTTCGCCATTTCGGATTGGGGAAGCACCTGACTGGAACTAGGCCCTCCACCCCCATGTGGCGGAAGAGGCAGTGGTAATTCTGGTGCCATATGTTAACACTATAGATCTTGAGTAACAGATGAGCTTAGTACCTCAAAAGACCTCTTTCAATGGTGAAGAAGCTCCACGCAAGGGGCAGTGCCTGGTTCACCACTAGAGTCTCCGATGAGGTCAGGCTGAAGAAGAGGAAGAGATAGCTTCTTTTATCTTCCCATGCATGTAATGTGCATGTGTGTGGTTGCCTCACCAATATGGGAAAGCCATCTATCACTGTCACATGTAGAGAATGATGATGCAATATTCTCCCCACGTGTGAGGAATAATCTTGTTATAACTGATTTGTGTCCACGTGCCCACATCCAAATGTCAGCAGATGCTCGGCTAACGCACCTGGTGTATGACCTCGGCCTGGGAGAGGCCGAGGTTGGTAAGTCTAGGTGTTCGTTCAGTCCGAAGTGACCATGTAGGTCTCAGCTTTATCCTGTTCGAGTCAATGGACGAGGTCGGCCTAGGGTTGAGCCGAGGTTGAGCTGGTGTGTTTGGAGCATCAACTAATGTCTTAATGAGGCTGCTGGTGGCTTCTTGCGAGCCCGGCCTATATCTGTCCGAGGTTGCTATTCACAGGTGTACGAGAGTGCTGCTGATCCTTATGATGTATGCAATGTCCCTTTTGGTAGTGTCGGCCTGGGACGAGGTTGCTATGGTCGAGGGCTAATCTCGGCCGAGGTTGGTGTCTCCGAGCCAAGGTCACACTTGGGCATATCAGGGATGTTGATATTATATTTATTTTTATTAGAAATGAATTGAATATTTAAATTTAAATTTAATTGGCTTTTGGACATTTGGTAATAGTTTAAATATATAAAGTTGATAGTTTCGAATTAAAGTATAGTATAGTAATATGTGTTAGCTTAGTCTCCAAGATGGGTTTTGAGAGAGGGACTATATATGGAATATTATGGGTGATTATAAGGAAAGGGAGATGAAAAAAAGAGGCCAAATATGAAATCCAAAGAGGCAAAAATGAGTGGAATGAGAAGAGCCAATTTGGAATGTTTAGATCATCTTTTTGAGTGGATTCGAATGAGATTTGAGAAAAAATCAAAGCACATTCTTGACTCAATTTTTCGTGCAGAATCCAAATCTGAAGTCGGATTAGCAGTTTAGATAATTTTTGGATCTGATTTTTATAGGTTCTTAAAATAGGACTATTTGGGGTTATCTTGCGTTGGACATAGAACATGATTTGATTATTTTCGCGAGAGGAACGTGATGGTGCGATCAGATTTTGAGGCTGATTTTTATGTGATGATTCATGCAATGATTTTAAGGTATGGGGTTTTACACAATATGCTCCTTTAAATCTCGCGAGTTTATTCCGTTGATATCATGTTTAATTGAACTCATATTTTTGAATTGATAAGTTCTTTGAAATCTAGAAAAATAATTGTTGAATTATTTTGATTCATGTGGTATCATTATATTTTTGTTGAGCACGTTGTCATGAGATTTTAATATGGCACGGATTTTGGGCACCCGCCAAAATTCTTGCTTCCCGGGCTATGTCTTGATAAATCATATGCGGATGGGGTGAGGCCTGGTGACCCGATTAATGTGTTGTTGAGAAATTTATTGATAAAATGCTATTGAGATTTGGATTTGATTTGAATATTCGTATTGGTGTTGTTGTACTTTTTTCATCGCTAACATATTACTGTTGAGCATCTTTCCTGTCGTATTGTGTACTTCCCCATCTTTTTCTTAGTTGGCAGGTGAGCACGGATTTGAGTGCTATGGACCAATTGGGATGATTCTAGCGTTGATTATTTGGGAAGAATTTTAATACAAGATAAGGAGACTTGATTTTATTTTTCTGTATAGGGCATTGGAGATTTGTAATTATTTTTCGAGTGAGATGTTGTATTTTTAATTCGAGAGATTTGTTGTATTTATTTGAAGAGAATGAGATTAGTGGTTTTGTTATTTTAGGAGAATTAGGTGCCCTATACCTTGTTATATTGTGGATTTGGTAAGTTTTATCGACAGTAACGCTCCGTTCGCTCTCCCTGGGCGGGCAGGGTGTTACAAATGGTATCAGAGCTTAGGTATATGACAACCCTTGGGTCTTGAGTATTGGGTCTAGCATGCGGGTTATATATGTTTTCTTTGGAGATTGAAATTTTTTGAGGATGTGTTAGGCGTCGTGGTGAGGATGTTTAGAATGAATCGATTACTTTAGAGTTGTGATTTTGAGAAATGTAATCGAGTCGCATTTTATATCGAGTGTTAGGTTTCGTCGAATTTCGAGGACGAAATTCCTTTTCAAGGGGGGAAGTATGTAATACCCCGTAATTTTGAGGGATTTATTTATGAATATGGTATATAATTTTAATAATATTGTTATTTTTTAAAACAGGAAGTTGATATTATGTTTATTTTTATTTGAAATGAATTGAATATTTAAATTTAAATTTAATTGGCTTTTGGACATTTTGTGAAGGCTTAAATATGTAAAGTTGATAATTTTGAATTAAAGGGAAATATAGTAGTATGCGTTAGCTTAGTCTCTAATCTAGGTTTTGAGAGAGGGACTATATAAGGAATATTATGGGTGATTATAAGGAAAAGGAGATGAAAAATAGAGGCCAAAAATGAAATACAAAGAGGCAAAAATGAGTGGAATGAGAAGAGTCAATTTGGAATGTTAAGATCTTCTTTTTTAGTGGATTGTATTTTTAATTCGAGAGATTTGTTGTATTTATTTGAAGAGAATGAGATTAGTGGTTTTTATCTTTCGTGAGAATTAGATTCTCTATACCTTGTTATATTGTGGATTTGATTAGTTTTATCGATATTAGCGCTCCGTTCTCTCTCCCCGGGCGGGCGGGGTGTTACAAAAGGTATCAGAGCTTAGGCATACGACAACCCTTGTGTCTTGAGTATTGGGTCTAGCATGCGGGTTAGACATGATTTCTTTGGAGATAAATTTTTTTTCAGGATGTGTTAGGCGTCGTGGTGAGGATGTTTAGAATGGGTCGATTACTTCAGAGTTATGATTTTGGGAAATGTAATCGAGTTGCATTTTATTCCGTGTGTTAGGTTTCATCGAATTTCGAGGGCGAAATTCCTTTTCAAGGGGGGAAGTATGTAATACCCGGTAATTTTGAGGTATTTATTTATGAATATGGTATATAATTTTAATAATATTATTATTTTATTAAATGGGATGTTTATATTATATTTATTTTTATTTGAAATGAATTGAATAGTTAAATTTAAATTTAATTGGCTTTTGGACTATTTGTAATGGTTTAAATATGTAAAGTTTATAGTTTTGAATTAAACGATAATATACTAATATGTGTTAGCTTAGTTTCCAAGCTAGGTTTTGAGAGAGGGACTATATATGGAATATTATGGGTGATTATAAGGAAAGGCAGAATAAAAAAAGAGGCCAAAAATGAAATCCAAAGAGGCAAAAACGAGTGGAATGAGAAGAGCCAGTTTGGAATGTTTAGATCACCTTTTTGAGTGGATTCGAATGAGATTTGAGAAAAACTCAAAACACATTCTTCACACAATTTTTCGTGTAGAATCCAAATCTGAAGTCGGATTGGCAGTTTAGATAATTTTTGGATCTGATTTTTATAGGTTCTTAAAATAGGACTATTTGGGGTTATCTTGTGTTGGAGCTAGAACATGATTTGATTATTTTCGCGAGAGGAACGTGATGGTGCGATCAGATTTGAGGCTGATTTTTATGTGATGATTCATGCAATGATTTTAAGGTATGGGGTTTTACACAATATGCTCCTTTAAATCTCACGAGTTTATTCCGTTGATATCATGTTTAATTGAACTCATATTTTTGAATTGATAAGTTCTTTGAAATCTGAAAAAATAATTGTTGAATAATTTTGATTCATGTGGTATCATTATATTTTTGTTGAGCACGTTGTCATGAGATTTTAATATGGCACAGATGTTGGACACCCGCTAAAATTCCTGCTTCCCGGGATATGTCTTGATAAATCATATGCGGATGGGGTGAGGCCAGCTGACCCGGTTAATGTGTTGTTGAGAAATTAATTGATAAAATGCTATTGATATTTGCATTTGATATTCGTATTCGTATTCGTATTCGTATTCATATTGTTGTGCTTTGTTCATCGCTAACATATTATTGTTGAGCATCTTTCATGTCGTATTGTGTACTTCCCCATCTTTTTCTTAGTTGGCAGGTGAGCACGAATTTGAGTGCTATGGACTAATTGGGATGATTCTAGTGTGGATTATTTAGGAAGAATTTTAATACAAGATAAGGAGACTTGTATTTATTTTGATATGTAGAGCATTTGAGATTTGTATTTATTTTTCTAGTTAGATGTTGTATTTTTAATTCGAGAGATTTGTTGTATTTATTTGAAGAGAATGAGATTAGTGATTTTGTTCTTTTGTGCGAATTAGATGCTCTATACCTATTATATTTCGGATTTGGTTAGTTTTATTGACAGTAGCGCTCCGTTTGCTCTTCCCGGGCGGGCGAGGTGTTACAAATGGTTTCAGAGCTTAGATATACAACAACCCTTGCGTTTTGAGTATTGGGTCTAGCATGCGGGTTAGATATGTTTTCTTTGGAGATAGAAATTTTTTGGGGATGTGTTAGGCGTCATGGTGAGGATGTTTAGCATGGGTCGATTACATTAGAGTTGTGATTTTCGGAAATTTAATCGAGTAGCATTTAATTTCATGTGTTAGGTTTCGTCGAATTTCGAGGAAGAAATTCCTTTTCAAGGGGGGAAGTATGTAATACCCCGTAATTTTGAGGGATTTATTTATGAATATGGTATATAATTTTAATAATATTATTATTTTATTAAACGGGATGTTGATATTATATTTATTTTTATTTGAAATGAATTGAATATTTAAATTTAAATTTGATTGGCTTTGGACATTTTGCAATGGTTTAAATATGTAAAGTTGATAATTTTGAATTAAGGGGAAATATAGTAATATGCGTTAGCTTAGTCTCCAAGCTAGGTTTTGAGAGAGGGACTATATAAGGAATATTATCGGTGATTATAAGGAAAGGGAGATGAAAAATAGAGGCCAAAAATGAAATCCAAAGAGGCAAAAACGAGTGGAATGAGAAGAGCTAATTTGGAATGTTTAGATCTTGTTTTTGAGTGGATTGTATTTTTAATTCGAGAGATTTGTTGTATTTATTTGAAGAGAATGAGATTAGTGGTTTTAATCTTTCGTGATAATTTGATGCTCTATACCTTGTTATATTGTGCATTTGGTTAGTTTTATCATCAGTAGTGCTCCGTTCGCTCTCCCCGGGCGGGCGGGGTGTTACAAATGGTATCAGAGCTTAGGTATACGACAACCCTTGGGTCTTGAGTATTGGGTCTACCATGCAGTTTAGATATGTTTTCTTTGGAGATAAAAAAATTTTGAGGATGTGTTAGGTGTGGTGGTGAGGATGTTTAGAATGGATCGATTACTTTAGAGTTGTGATTTTGGGAAATGTAATCGAGTAGCATTTTATTTCGAGTGTTAGGTTTCGTCGAATTTCAAGGACGAAATTCCTTTTCAAGGGGGAAGTATGTAATACCCCGTAATTTAAAGTGCTTCATTTATGAATATGGTATATAATTTTAATAATATTATTATTTTATTAAACGGGATGTTGATATTATATTTATTTTTATTTGAAATGAATTGAATATTTAAATTTAAATTTAATTAGCTTTTGGACATTTTGTAATGGTTCAAATATGTAAAGTTGATAGTTTCGAATTAAAGGATAATATAGTAATGTGTGTTAGCTTAGTCTCCAAGCTAGGTTTTGAGAGGGGGACTATATATGGAATATTATGGGTGATTATAAGGAAAGGGAGATGAAAAAAAGAGGCCAAAAATGGAATACAAAGAGGCAAAAACGAGTGGAAAGAGAAGTGCCAATTTGGAATGTTTAGATTATCTTTTTGAGTGGATTCGAATGAGATTTGAGAAAAACTCAAAACACATTCTTAACTCAATTTTTCGTGTAGAATCCAAATCTGAATTCGGATTAGCAGTTTAGATAATTTTTGGATCTGATTTTTATAGGTTCTTAAAATAGGACTATTTGGGGTTATCTTGTGTTGGAGATAGAACATGATTTGATTATTTTCGCGAGAGGAACATGATGGTGCGATCAGATTTTGAGGCTGATTTTTGTGTGATGATTCATGCAATGATTTTAAGGTATGGGGTTTTACACAATATGCTCCTTTAAATCTCGCGAGTTTATTCCGTTGATATCATGTTTAATTGAACTCATATTTTTGAATTGATAAGTTCTTTGAAATCTAGAAAAATAATTGTTGAATTATTTTGATTCATGTGGTATCATTATATTTTTGTTGAGCACGTTGTCATGAGATTTTAATATGGCACGAATGTTGGGCACCCGCCAAAATTCTTGCTTCCCGGGCTATGTCTAGATAAATCGTATGCGGATGGGGTGAGGCCTGGTGACCCGATTAATGTGTTGTTGAGATATTTATTGATAAAATACTATTCAGATTTGGATTTGATTTGAATATTCGTATTGGTGTTGTCGCGCTTTGTTCATCGCTAACATATTACTGTTGAGCATCTTTCCTGTCGTATTGTGTACTTCCCCATCTTTTTCTTAGTTGGCAGGTGAGCACGGATTTGAGTGCTATGGACCAATTGGGATGATTCTAGCGTTGATTATTTGGGAAGAATTTTAATACAAGAAAAGGAGACTTGATTTTATTTTTATGTATAGAGCATTGGAGATTTGTAATTATTTTTCGAGTGAGATGTTGTATTTTTAATTCGAGAGATTTGTTGTATTTATTTGAAGAGAATGAGATTAGTGGTTTTGTTATTTTATGAGAATTAGGTGCCCTATACCTTGTTATATTGTGGATTTGGTAAGTTTTATCGACTGTAACGCTCCGTTCGCTCTCCCCGGGTGGGCGGGTGGTTACAAATGGTATCAGAGCTTAGGTATATGACAACCCTTGGGTCTTGAGTATTGGGTCTAGCATGCGGGTTATATATATTTTCTTTGGAGATTGAAATTTTTTGAGGATGTGTTAGGCGTCGTGGTGAGGATGTTTAGAATGAATCGATTACATTAGAGTTGTGATTTTGAGAAATGTAATCGAGTCGCATTTTATATCGAGTGTTAGGTTTCGTCGAATTTCGAGGACGAAATTCCTTTTCAAGGGGGGAAGTATGTAATACCCCGTAATTTTTAGGGATTTATTTATGAATATGGTATATAATTTTAATAATATTGTTATTTTTTAAAACAGGATGTTGATATTATGTTTATTTTTATTAGAAATGAATTGAATATTTAAATTTAAATTTAATTGGCTTTTGGACATTTTGTGAAGGCTTAAATATGTAAAGTTGATAATTTTGAATTAAAGGGAAATATAGTAGTATGCGTTAGCTTAGTCTCTAAGCTAGGTTTTGAGAGAGGGACTATATAAGGAATATTATGGGTGATTATAAGGAAAAGGAGATGAAAAATAGAGGCCAAAAATGAAATACAAAGAGGCAAAAATGAGTGGAATGAGAAGAGCCAATTTGAAATGTTAAGATCTTCTTTTTGAGTGGATTGTATTTTTAATTCAAGAGATTTGTTGTATTTATTTGAAGAGAATGAGATTAGTGGTTTTTATCTTTCGTGAGAATTAGATTCTCTATACCTTGTTATATTATGGATTTGATTAGTTTTATCGACAGTAGCGCTCCGTTCTCTCTCCCCGGGCGGGAGGGGTGTTACAAATGGTATCAGAGCTTAGGTATACGACAACCCTTGGGTCTTGAGTATTGGGTCTAGCATGCGGGTTAGACATGTTTTCTTTGGAGATAAAATTTTTTTGAGGATGTGTTAGGCGTCGTGGTGAGGATGTTTAGAATGGGTCGATTACTTCAGAGTTATGATTTTGGGAAATGTAATCGAGTTGCATTATATTTCGTGTGTTAGTTTTCATCGAATTTCGAGGGAGAAATTCCTTTTCAAGGGGGGAAGTATGTAATACCCGGTAATTTTGAGGTATTTATTTATGAATATGGTATATAATTTTAATAATATTATTATTTTATTAAACGGGATGTTGATATTATATTTATTTTTATTTGAAATGAATTGAATATTTATGTAATAACCCTCGCTTATGAGACCGTATTTTATTGTAATTACTTATTATAGTAATTAGAGACCAGTGTTGGTTTATGATTTGAATGTTAATTCAATGTAGAAAAGCTGATATTTATGGTGAGTTTGCATACATATCATAATCATGGGAAATATTGCTATGTCATGCTTATTAATATCATTTGTGTTTAAAATGATATTTGGCTTAATTATGAGACCGGAACCTAAATTTAATGATAAAATGTCCAAATGATAATTTGGAGGTTGCAGTCGATTCCGGAATGTGCGAAATAGTCAAATAATGTACCATATTGTATTTTGTAGTTTTGGGCCTTTTTGACTGGTTGTGCCTTAACTATACAGTTGCGTATTGTTTTATCGCACTATTAGTTAAATTAGTGGGACAATTGCCTTAAGCCACGACTTAAGCCTAGTAAGTCTTCTAATTTCCCTAATTCCCTTCCAAAACCAAAGAGAGAAAGAGAAGAGTAGAGAGAAAGCTTTGGGGATTGAGAGAGGCTCTTGCTACTACACCAAGAAATCTGCATATTTGCTGAATCAAGGCAATTTTTTACTTTCTATTTGTGTCTTGAGATCAATGATTTGTTATGGTAATGGTGTATTGATTTTAGTTTAGCAAACTTAGGGTTTTCTTATGTATTTTTGGGTTTTGATCCACTCAAAGATGATTTATGAGGTTTTAGATGATCAATAGTATCATTGATGTTATTTTAGTGTTGGTATATAAGTTTGGTTTGAAGAGATTGGAGTTGGGGTAGAATATGGAGTCCAAGACTCCATAGCCAATTCTTGGCAAAATCGCAGGCCCGAATCGATTCGGCCCCCTTGGCGAATTGATTCGGTTAAGTACAGTACCCAGGTCTTGTGAACCGAATCGATTCGGAATTTATCCGAATCGATTCGGCAGTTATGCAGAAACCCAAACTTTCTGACCGAATCGATTCGGTTTCCATCCGAATCGATTCGGCTACTTTTCCGAAACTCAAATTTTCTGGCCGAATCGATTCGGCCAAGGGGGCGAATCGATTCGGTAGCCCTGCACTTTTTGAAATTTTTATTTTTCATTTTTAACCCCTTTTCTTTAGGACTAATGATTAGGGACCTTCTTAAATGAAGTAAACATAGGGTTTAGAGTATTAGTTGAGTTGGGTCGACATCCTAGACTCGAAAGGGTTCATCTAGGGTTCGTTTAAGGGGGAATTTAAAGTGATGTATAGGCTTTTCTTTTGTCGTGTAGTTTTATAAGGGTCTAGAATGTATTAAGGTCAATTTGGAGACTTTAGAATTCAACTCGAGTTAGATTTGACTTGAGGGTTTATATTAAAGCCTAATGGAGGCTTCGAAAATAACTTTGGAGTCTGAATTCCTTATCGAAAATGTCATGTCGGTACATAATATGTATAGTCCCGATTTAGTTTATACATTTATTTATAATCTGAAGATGAAATATTTAGAGCTATTAATAATTTGAATTCTGATAGTGCTCCAGGTCCTGATGGTTATGGGGGTGAATTTTATCAGAAATATTGGGACATCATAAAGCATGATCTTATAAAGGCAATTCACTCTTTTTTTGCTGGAGCTGAAATTCCTAAAAGCTGGTCAGCTACGAATATTGCTCTAATTCCTAAAGTGGATATGCCTATAAATTGCTCTCAATTTAGACCTATAAGCTTATGTAATTTTTCTAATAAAATTATCTCTAAGATTCTGAACGACAGAGTTGCCGTGATTCTTCCTAAAATAATATCCCCAAACCAATCTGGTTTCGTTAAAGGGAGAAGTATTAATGATAACATTCTTCTTGCTCATGAGTTATCTCAAAATATAGGTAAAAAAGTTCGCGGTCATAATGTTATTATTAAATTAGATATGGAAAAGGCTTATGATAAAGTGTATTGGCCTTTCCTATGTCAAGTTTTGAGGAAATTTGGTTTTAATGAAATGTTTATTGACATGATTTGGAGGTTAATTTCCAATAATTGGTTTTCTATTTCCATAAATGGCCAATGTAAAGGTTTTTTTCAATCTTTCAGAGGGCTTAGGCAAGGTGACCCTCTGTCTCCTAGCTTGTTTATTATAGCTGCTGAATGTTTAAGTAGGAATATAGATAATTTGTTCAAGAATGGTAAAGCCATTCCTTTTTCCCATCCTAGAAATTGTAATCTGATTTCCCACTTGGCTTATGCAGATGATATTATTATTTTTGCTAATGGGAACAAGAAATCTTTGCTTGCTATATCTAAATTGCTTAAAACCTATGAAAATACCTCTGGTCAGTCTATCAACAAAGCTAAAAGCTCTATTTATATTGATAAAAATCTCTCTCCGTCTATTAGAACGAAGATGGAAACCATTTCTGGTATATCTATCAAAACATTGCCCATGAAGTATTTAGGTTGCAACATTAATAAAGGTAGAATTAAACTGTCTCAATTTTCTGATCTTATGAATTCTATTAGAGAGAAGCTAAATTCTTGGTCGTCCAAGCTTATTTCTCAAGCTGGTAGGGCTACTCTTATTAGAAGTGTTCTTTTATCTATCCCTATCCACATCATTTCTGTTATTTGCCCCCCTAAAACTATTATTAAAAGATTGCATAATATTTTTTCTAAATTTTATTGGGGAGGTGTTAATAAAGAAAAACCTTACCAATGGGCTAAATGGTATGACATGTGTTTTCCGTTTGAAGAAGGTGGGTTAAACTTTAGAAAAATGGAAGATATTATTAATGCTTCTAGCATGAAATTGTATTGGAAATTTTTATTTGATAAAGGTATTTTGGCTTCTTTCATGCGTCATAAATATAAGGACATTACGGTTTTGAAGTTAGGTTCTTCCACTATTAAAAGAATAAAATCTATCTCTAGTTTAGCGGATGATTACATTGATTCTGAAAATCAAATATGGCTTCCTTCATACTCTGGTGAGTTCTCTTTGAAAGAAGCTTTTCAAATATGTAGGAATAATAACCCAATCTCTCTCACTTGGAAAACTAATTGGTCTATAGAATGTCCCACTAAAATTTCTAATTTCATTTGGAAGTTATTGAATCATTTTGTTCCTTTTGAGACTGAAATCCAAAAAATTGGTATAAGACTTGCTCCGGTTTGCAGGGAATGTTTAGCTAATGACGATAGCGATTCTCATGTGTTGTTAAATTGTAAGTTAGCTAAAAATGTTTGGAAATATTTTTGTCACCTTTTTAATGTTATTCCTAACAATCTTTCTTGTAGGGCTATGATTTTATCTTGGTGGATGACTAAAAATAACAAAGACTTTCTTAAAATTCTTTATGCCATTATTCCTAAAATTATATTTTGGGAATTATGGAAAGCAAGGAATAGATTGGTTTTTGAAAACTCCAAGTCTTCTGATAATTTTATAATAAATCAAATAATTTTTTTAGCTTCTTCCGTTCTTCAAAATCTAAAAATCTATGACCTTCCTAATTCGTTAGATATTCATATCATTAACCAATTCCAAGTTAAAATAAGCCCTAAAGTTGTTCATCTTATCAAATGCATTTGGTCTAATCCCCCTAGTGGGGTTTTTAAATTAAATATTGATGGAGCCTCTAAAGGTAACCCGGGTAATAGTGGTATTGGAGGGGTGATTAGAGATTCGGATGGTAACTTCATTGTTGGGTTTGAAAGGGCTATAGGAGTTCAAACATCTTTCTTTGCTGAAAGTTTGGCATTGGTTGAAGGTATGAAATTGGTTTCTCAGTTAAAGATTCAAAAAGTAATAGTGGAATCGGATTGCAAGCTATTAATAGATGTGATATTGAAAAAAGCTAAACCTCCATGGCAAGCTAGAAAGCTTCTTCAAGACTACAAATGCTCTGATGCAGTTACTTATAATCATATATGGAGACAATCAAACTCAGTTGCTGACCATCTAGCTTCAAGGGCTTCTCTTTTCAACACGAATTTTTTATATTGGGATTATTCCTCTCTCCTGAGGTTGGTTAAAGGTTTACTTAAGCTGGATAGTCTGCATACTCCTCAAATAAGGCATAGAATTCTAAAGTTGTAAATGGGGATAAGATAAATCTCCATATTTATTTCAAGTTCTCTCTATGTAATGGGGTTAATATAAAATCCCATATTTACTGCATTCCATCTAGAGTATTGGGCCCAACCTCTAGATTTTAAATTTGCTTGGGTTTGTAAGCTTCGGAGAGGCTTTTTCTCCTTTTATATTAATAATATGTGTGGGGGTTCCGTCCCTCTTTGTTAAAAAAAAAAAAAATGATAATTTACTAAATCATAAAATGGAAATAAATAAAATGGATGTTACACACCTCTCTAAATACCATCTAAAGGGAAGTCCGTGCGAGAGGTGAGGCCCCCTGGCTAATGAATGCAGGGTGGATATAGTCCTAGGCCATATGAGCGCTTGTTTTATTTTTTCTGCGATGGGTAGGAGATTCTGGGTGTGGTCTTGACTACCCCGCAGGCATATGGCCGCTTCCCGACGTTTTCGATAGGATCCCAGGTTGTCTTATGTTAGGCCCTGGAAGATGATGGTTATTTAGGGACGCGCACAGTGGGGAAACCCGGACGGGCGGTCTTAGAATCATTATATTTATGTTTATGACTACTCTAATTATCGAGTTGGACTCGATGGAACATGAATGCCATAAAGAGCAAATTTTATGCCACAAAGAGCATGCTATTGAGATTAGTGCCATATAGAGCACATGATGATAATTATATTCCTGATAAGGAATGGAAAAGAAGTTTGAAATTGAAATATGATGAATGATGATAAAGGCTCATAAGTACTTTTAAATTTTGTTTTAACATGAACTTCACTCTATATAATCCTTTATCAGTTTTAGTTCCTTATATGATGTTACCATGCTAGACTATCATCCTTGATTATTGTGCATCATTGTCATACCTGTCATTTATCTATTGATCACATATACCCGGCCCTGACCGGTTTTCTTTTCTTGTTGTATCTATATATATATATAATCCGTTCAGGTGTTCCATAGCACGGTCGCCAGAAATGACCCTTCCTTCCTTATGTTTTGAGGAGCCATGACATTGTGCGGGTTTCACGGGAGTTTTTTGTAGACGCCTCCATTTATGTTTCTAGTTATGTTCAGTTTATTCGGGCTTGTTGCCCAAACCGTTGTAATTGTATAATGGATCTATTATGTAACACTTGGTACTAATTGTATGTTGTATGGTTGTTATTGACCGACGTTTCATTCGGTCCTTTGTATCTTTTGGGTTTCTTACTTACGCTTGTGTGTGTGTGTGTGGGGGGGGGGGGGGGGGGGGGGGGGAGGGGTTTCCACCCTCTATTTCTATTATGGGTTGTTGAAAATGTTTTCTTTTTATTTCAAATCAAAGTTTTTGATAACCCGTTTTCTGGAATATAGAGTGGTTATTCCTTATACTTTGCATATTGTTGTGATGCTGAGAATGATATTTATCAATGATTTCCTATTTTATCGGGGTAAAAGGGTTGGCCACCCTTTATTCCGGATAGCGGGTTGTCACAGATGGTATCAGAGCATCGGGTTCTAGAGTCTTTAGGATCTATGCGGACTTGTCACGTTCTACCGTAGCGTTCTTTGATATAGAACTTAATGTTAGGAATGCTTTGTTGCCTATGTATGCGATCTTCTGCTAAATAGATTGTCTTATATTATGTTTTAACTCTATCTCGTCTCTATCTCAGATGCCACCGAAGAGAGGACGTCTCGTTAGACGTAATAGGGTTGTTGAGGATGAGTTTGGTCCTCCACCGCAGCCGGGGAATATCAGTGCCGTTGAAGTGGCAAATATTGTGGCCCAAGCTGTCAACGCCGCGATGACTGCAGTGGCCCAACAAATGCCACAAGCTCCAGTGAGGGGACAAGAAGCACTAGTTCCTACTGGAACTTCTCAGTGGGAACGGGTGAGGGAGTCTTTCCTTAAGGGACATCCCCTGGAGTTCGAGGGAGGCTCGTATGTTATCAAGGCGAATCAGTGGAAGAGAGATATGCAGCGCCATCTTAGAATGGTGGAATGTAGCGAGGAGAAAAAGAAAATTCTCGTTACTTTCAAGCTTGTCGGACCGGCCTTGCACTGGTGGGAGTCAATGACGACACCCGAACAAAGGGATACTATGTCCATCACAAATTTTTAGACTTTGTTTGATGGAAAGTATTTCCCTCCTGCAGTTCAGAGAGAAATGCAGAGGAAGCTTCAGGATTTGGTACAAGGGGAGAGATCGGTTGCCGAATACGAGGAGGAGTTTACCCGGTTAGCCAGTTTTATACCGGATGAGGTAACTGCAGAAGCGAAGAGGACCTCCAAGTTTGTGGGAGGTTTGAATTGGCGAATAAAACAACATTTGCTTGGAAACCCATCTCTGGTGACTTTTGGTGATGTGATGAATGCTGCTTTACTTCACTGTCAGGAGCATAGATTGTTTGTGCAAAACAAGAAGAAGGTTGTGACTGCGGGGCAAACAGTGAGACAGGGAGGAGTTGGGAGCGGAGGGGGAACCTATTCTTCGTCCTAATCCTCGGGGAACAAGCAGGTTGAGAGGGATCCTCAGCAGGGGGATTCGTCAAAGCGTCAACGTTTCGGTGGGTTTAATGCTGGTGGCAATAACAATAATAACAGACAGGGTCAAGGTGGTCAGCAACCACAGGGTGGTAGAGGTGGAAATGGAGGTAGGGGCCAACAGGGCCGAGGTGCGGGGCAATCCCGGAATAACCAAGGCCGGAATCAGGATAATACGACAAATAAATGTTTCCAGTGTGGGGAGCTGGGTCACTATAAAAGGGCGTGTCCTCAGTTGGTTGGAGTGCATCTTCCTAGGGCCCCACAGCAGCCGTATGTACAGTTCCCGCCCCAAGAGCCAAATACGGTTGCTCCTCCTCAACAGGGGCAATTGCAGTACGGAAGGGTTTACCATATTCAGGAGGCTCTGCTTCCTCCAGCTCCTCCTGCACTGCCAGCGATCGAGGGTAAGTTTCTCATTCATGGGCATTCAGGTCGAATCCAATTTGATACGGGTGCTAAACACTCCTTTATTTCTAGAAGTTTTGCCCAGACTACAGGTTTGATAAAATCTGCTGAAAGTACCTTCACTAGTGTTGAATCCTCTATGGGCGATGGTTCATTGATTTTCTTCGTATGTAAAAACGTAGGAATAAATCTTGGTGACTTGTGTTTTGAGGCCGATTTACTCATCCTTGATATGGTCGGGTACGATGTAATTTTGGGTATGGATTGGCTAGTGAAGTACCGTGCTATAGTGAATTACTTCGGGAAGAGTATAGTTTTTGCGGTTCCGGGACAAGAGATGTTCCTGGTAGTTATGCCTTGTATGGAAGGGAGCACGAGTGCTTATCTATATTGTATTGCGGAAGATGCATCTAGAGATGTCGTGGTTCCCCTAAATTCTCTTCCACTCGTTAGGGACTTTGAAGATATTTTTCGGGAGATCCCGGGATTACCTCCCAGTCGGGAAATAGAGTTTGTGATTAACTTAATGCCGGGAACTCGACCGATCGCCAAAGCTCCTTATCGAATGGCTCCTGTGGAGATGAGGGAGCTGAGAAATCAGATTCAAAAGCTACTGGAGCAGGGCTTTATCAGGCGTAGTACCTCACCGTGGGGCGCTCCGGTATTGTTTGTGAAGAAGAGAGACGGGTCTCTCCGATTATGCATGGACTATAGGGAATTGAATAAAGTCACCATCCGGAATAAATACCCTTTACCTCTCATCGACGACTTGTTTGATCAACATAGGGGAGCTTCCTACTTCTCCAAGATCGTTCTGAATACGGGGTATCACCAATTGAGGATAAGAGAGCAAGATGTATCCAAGACGGCCTTTTTGACCCGTTATGGATCCTATGAATTCTTGGTTATGCCCTTTGGGCTAACCAATGCCCCTGCAGTGTTTATGGACCTTATGAACCGAGTGTTTCGGGATTTCCTTGACCAGTTTGTCATTGTCTTTATCGATGACATCCTAGTCTATTCTCAGACAGAGTCGGATCACGCTGCTCACTTGCGGTTGGTCCTGCAGAGATTGAGGGATCATCAATTGTATGCAAAGTTTGAGAAGTGTGGCTTCTGGTTGAAGGAAGTTCAATTTTGGGGGCATGTGGTGTCATCCCAAGGCGTGTCTGTGGATCCGAGTAAGGTGATCGCAGTGAAGGAGTGGGGCCAGCCCACGACGCCCACTAAAGTTCGTAGTTTTCTGGGCTTGGCGGGTTATTACCGCCGATTCATTAAGGGCTTTTCTAAGGTTGCTAGCCCGCTGACGAATTTAACCCGGAAAGGAGTAAGATTTGTATGGGACAGTTCATGTCAAGCGTCTTTCGATGAGCTCAAGGATAGACTGACTTCCGCTCCAGTCCTGGCATTGCCAAATCCGGGATTGGAATATCTCGTCTTCACTGATGCATCTCCTCAGGGATTAGGAGGTGTTCTTCAACAAGAGAGACAACCCATTGCGTACGATTCTCGTAAGTTGAAGCCTCACGAGAGGAACTATCCGGTACATGACTTGGAGTTCGCCGCCATTGTATTTGCCTTGAAGTTATGGAGGCATTACCTCTTGGGGGAAAAGTTTAGTCTTTTCACCGACCACAAATCGCTGCAATACTTATTTTCCCAAAAGGATTTGAATATGCGCCAGCGTCGTTGGTTGGAGTTTGTGAAAGACTACCAATTTGACATTCATTATCACCCCGGGAAGGCGAATGTGGTAGCAGATGCCTTGAGTAGGAAGCCTGATGGAGACTTAGCTGAGGTGTGGAAAGCTAAGTGGAAGGAACTCAGCCTGGAGGATGCAGGGGTGAGAGCATTCCTTTCCGTGATGACGGTTACCCCCACGGTTATAGCAAAAATTGTGGAAGCTCAGAAAAGAGATAAAGTTTGTCAAGACCATGCGAGCCAGCTGTTGTCTGAGGGAGAGGAGTCGTACTCAATTGGTTCTGAGGGTGGACTACGCTTCCATGGAAGACTTGTGGTTCCCGACGATGGGGATTTGAGACGTACGGTGATGGCGGAATCCCATGGGTCCAAGTTCACGGTACATCCAGGCGGGGACAAGATGTACCAGGATATGCGTCGTTTGTATTGGTGGGTGGGTATGAAGAGGGATATCTCAGAGTTTGTGTCTCAATGCACTACTTGTCAGTTGGTTAAGATCGACCACCAGCGACTAACAGGTTTGTTGCAACCGCTCGAGATTCCCGTATGGAAATGGGAGAGCATTTCAATGGACTTTGTTACGGGCTTGCCTAGATCGCAAAAGGTTCACGACTCAATTTGGGTGATTGTCGACCGTTTGACTAAGTCGGCACACTTCTTGCCTGTGCACACCGATTATGATACTGCTCGTTATGCCCAATTGTTCATCGAGGAGATCGTCAGACTTCACGGGGTACCTTTAAATATTGTCTCCGATCGAGATAAGATATTTGTGTCCCACTTTTGGCAAAGTTTCCAAGGAGCAATGGGGACTGAATTGAAGTTAAGCTCTTCCTATCATCCTCAAATAGACGGTCAGACCGAAAGGGTAAACCAGATGTTGGAGGATATGCTTTGTATGTGCATACTCGACTTTAAAGGCAGTTGGGAACAATACCTTCCATTGGTTGAGTTTGCTTATAATAACTCATACCAATTTACTATCGGAATGGCACCTTATGAAGCTCTGTATGGCAGGCCATGTAGATCGCCCGCTTATTGGTTGGAAGTGGGTGATAATAAGTTCCTTGGACCTGAAATGATCCAAGATACTTCTTCGAAGATTGAGCTTATTCGAAATCGCATACGGATAGCCCAAGATCGCCAAAAGAGCTACGCCGATGCGGGTAGGAGACATATGGAATTAGAGGTTAGAGACCAAGTGTTGGTGCGAGTGTCCCCGATGAAGGGTATTAAACGTTTTGGGAAGAAAGGAAAGCTTGCACCCCGTTTTGCTGGACCTTCCCCGGTGATTGCTAAGGTTGGTCCCGTAGCATACCAACTTGCCTTGCCGGAACCTTTACAACAAATCCATGATGTATTTCACGTCTCCTCTTTGAAGAAGTACAGAAGATGTGAAGGTGACCTTTGGCACATTCCTTTCGAAGATATCGAGTTGCAGCCCGGTGTTTCTTATGAAGAACAACCGGTTGCTATCCTTGAGTTTGGGGAGCGAAAGTTGAGATCTCGTGTGGTGCCCCTAGTGAGAGTTCATTGGAGTCATCATCATGCAAGCGAATCAACTTGGAAACGTGAGGATGAGATGCGGGAGAAATATCCACATCTCTTCTTATGAGGTATGCCTGAATTTTGGGGGCAAAATTCCCTCATAAGGGGGGGAGTATGTAATAACCCTCGCTTATGAGACCGTATTTTATGGTAATTACTTAGTATAGTAATTAGAGACCAGTGTTGGGTTATGATTTGAATGTTAATTCAATGTAGAAAAGCTGATATTTATGGTGAGTTTGCATACATATCATAATCATGGGAAATATTGCTATGTCATGCTTATTAATATCATCTGTGTTTAAAATGATATTTGGCTTAATTATGAGACCGGAACCTAAATTTAATGATAAAATGTACAAATGATAATTTGGAGGTTGCAGTCGATTCCGGAATGTGCGAAATAGTCAAATAATGTACCATATTGTATTTTGTAGTTTGGGGCCTTTTTGACTGGTTGTGCCTTCACTATACAGTTGCGTATTGTTTTATCGCACTATTAGTTAAATTAGTGGGACAATTTCCTTAAGCCACGACTTAAGCCTATTAAGTCTTCTAATTTCCCTAATTCCCTTCCAAAACCAAAGAGAGAAAGAGAAGAGTAGAGAGAAAGCTTTGGGGATTGAGAGAGGCTCTTGCTACTACACCAAGAAATCTGCATATTTGCTGAATCAAGGCAAGTTTTTACTTGCTATTTGTGTCTTGAGATAAATGATTTGTTATGGTAATGGTGTATTGATTTTAGTTTAGTAAAATTAGGGTTTTCTTATGTATTTTTGGGTTTTGATCCACTCAAAGATGATTTATGAGGTTTTAGATGATCAATAGTATCATTGATGTTATTTTAGTGTTGGTATATAAGTTTGGTTTAAAGAGATTGGAGTTGGGGTAGAATATGGAGTCCAAGACTCCATAGCCAATTCTTGGCAAAATCGCAGGCCCGAATCGATTCGGCCCCCTTGGCGAATCGATTCGGTTAAGTCCAGTAACTAGGTCTTGTGAACCGAATCGATTCAGAATTTATCCGAATCGATTCAGCAGTTATGCAGAAACCCAAACTTTTTGACCGAATCGATTCGGTTTCCATCCGAATCGATTCGTCTACTTTTCAGAAACTCAAATTTTCTGGCCGAATCGATTCGGCCAAGGGGGCGAATAGATTCGGTAGCCCTGCACTTTTTGAAATTTTTATTTTTCATTTTTAACCCCTTGTTTTGAGGACTAATGATTAGGGACCTTCTTAAATGAAGTAAACATAGGGGTTAGAGTATTAGTTGAGTTGGGTCGACATCCTAGACTCGAAAGGGTTCATCTAGGGTTCGTTTAAGGGGGAATTTAAAGTGATGTCTAGGCTTTTCTTTCGTCGTGTAGTTTTATAAGGGTCTAGAATGTATTAAGGTCAATTTGGAGACTTTATAATTCAACTCGAGTTAGATTTGACTTGAGGGTTTATATTAAAGCCTAACGGAGGCTTCGAAAATAACTTTGGAGTCTGAATTCCTTATCGAGGATGTCATGTCGGTACATAATATGTATAGTCCCGATTTAGTTTACACATTTATTTATAATGGGAAGTTGATAAGGTAAATGATAATTTACTAAATCATAAAATGCAAATAAATAAAATGGATGTTACACACCTCTCTAAATACCATCTTAAGGGAAGTCCGTGCGAGAGGTGAGGCCCCCTGGCTAATGAATGCAGGGTGGATATAGTCCTAGGCCATATGAGCGCTTGTTTTATATTTTCTGCGATGGGTAGGAGATTCTGGGTGTGGTCTTGACTACCCCGCAGGCATATGGCCGCTTCCCGACGTTTTCGATAGGATCCCAGGTTGTCTTATGTTAGGCCCTGAAAGATGATGGTTATTTAGGGACGTGCACAGTGGGGAAACCCAGACGGGCGGTCTTAGAATCGTTATATTTATGTTTATGACTACTCTAATTATCTAATTGGACTCGGTGGAACATGAATGCCATAAAGAGCAAATTTTATGCCACAAAGAGCATGCTATTGAGATTAGTGCCATATAGAGCACATGATGATAATTATATTCCTGATAAGGAATGGAAAAGAAGATTGAAATTGAAATATGATGAATGATGATAAAGGCTCATAAGTACTTTTAAATTCTGTTTTAACATGAACTTCACTCTATATAGTCCTTTATCATTTTTAGTTCCTTATATGATTTTACCATGCTAGACTATCTTGATTATTGTGCATCATTGTCATACCTGTCATTTATCTATTGATCACATACACCTGGCCCTGACCGGTTTTCTTTTCTTGTTGTATCTATATATATATATATATAATCCGTTCAGGTGTTCCGCCGCACGGTCGCCAGAAATGACCCTTCCTTCCTTATGTTTTGAGGAGCCGTGACATTGTGCGGGTTTCACGGGAGTTTTGTGTAGACGCCTCCATTTATGTTTCTAGTTATGTTCAGTTTATTCGGGCTTGTTGCCCAAACCGTTGTAATTGTATAATGGATCTATTATGTAACACTTGGTACTAATTGTATGTTGTATGGTTGTTATTGACCGACGTTTCATTCGGTCCTTTGTATCTTTTGGGTTTCTTACTTACGCTTGTGGGGGGGGAGGGGGGGTTCCACCCTCTATTTCTATTATGGGTTGTTGAAAATGTTTTCTTTTTATTTCAAATCAAAGTTTTTGATAACCCGTTTTCTGGAATATAGAGTGGTTATTCCTTATACTTTGCATATTGTTGTGATGCTGAGAATGATTTTTATCAATTATTTCCTATTTTATCGGGGTAAAAGGGCGGGACACCCTTTATTCCGGATAGCGGGTTGTCACAATTTAAATTTAAATTTAATTGGCTTTTGGACATTTTGTAATGGTTTAAATATGTAAAGTTGATAGTTTTGAATTAAAGGATAATAAAGTAATAAGTGTTAGCTTAGTTTCCAAGCTAGGTTTTGAGAGAGGGACTATATATGGAATATTATGGGTGATTATAAGGAAATGGAGAAGAAAAAAAGAGGCCAAAAATGAAATCCAAAGAGGCAAAAACGAGTGGAATGAGAAGAGCCAATTTGGAATGTTTAGATCACCTTTTTGAGTGGATTCGAACGAGATTTGAGAAAAACTCAAAACACATTCTTGACTCAATTTTTCGTGTAGAATCCAAATCTGAAGTCGGATTAGCAGTTTAGATAATTTTTGGATCTGATTTTTATAGGTTCTTAAAATAGGATTATTTGGGGTTATCTTATGTTGGAGATAGAACATGATTTGATTATTTTCGCGAGAGGAACGTGATGGTGTGATCAGATTTGAGGCTGGTTTTTATGTGATGATTCATGCAATGATTTTAAGGTATGGGGTTTTACACAATATGCTCCTTTAAATCTCACGAGTTTATTCCGCTGATATCATGTTTAATTGAACTCATATTTTTGAATTGATAAGTTCTTTTATATCTGAAAAAATAATTGTTGAATTATTTTGATTCATGTGGTATCATTATATTTTTGTTGAGCACGTTGTCATGAGATTTTAATATGGCACAGATGTTGGACACCCGCCAAAATTCCTGCTTCCCGGGATATGTCTTGATAAATCATATGCGGATGGGGTGAGGCCAGCTGACCCGGTTAATGTGTTGTTGAGAAATTAATTGATAAAATGCTATTGACATTTGCACTTGATTTGAATATTCGTATTCGTATTCGTATTGTTGCGCTTTGTTCATCGCTGACATATTATTGTTGAGCATCTTTCATGTCGTATTGTGTACTTCCCCATCTTTTTCTTAGTTGGCAGGTGAGCACGGATTTGAGTGCTATGGACTAATTGGGATGATTCTAGTGTGGATTATTTGGGAAGAATGTTAACACAAGATAAGGAGACTTGTATTTATTTCGATATGTAGAGCATTGGAGATTTGTATTTATTTTTCTAGTTAGATGTTGTATTTTTAATTCAAGAGATTTGTTGTATTTATTTGAAGAGAATGAGATTAGTGATTTTGTTCTTTTGTGAGTATTAGATGCTCTATACCTTGTTATATTTGGGATTTGGTTAGTTTTATCGACAGTAGCGCTCTGTTCGCTCTTCCCGGGCGGGCGAGGTGTTACAAATGGTATCAGAGCTTAGTTATACAACAACCCTTGGGTCTTGAGTATTGGGTCTAGCATGCGGGTTAGATATGTTTTCTTTGGAGACAGAAATTTTTTGAGGATGTGCTAGGCGTCATGGTGAGGATGTTTAGAATGGGTCGATTACATTAGAGTTGTGATTTTGGGAAATTTAATCGAGTAGCATTTAATTTCATGTGTTAGGTTTCGTCGAATTTCGAGGATGAAATTCCTTTTCAAGGAGGGAAGTATGTAATACCCGTAATTTTGAGGGATTTATTTATGAATATGGTATATAATTTTAATAATATCATTATTTTATTAAACAGGATGTTGATATTATATTTATTTTTATTTGAAATGAATTGAATATTTAAATTTAAATTTAATTGGCTTTCGACATTTTGCAATGGTTTAAAAATGTAAAGTTGATAATTTTGAATTAAGGGGAAATATAGTAATATGCATTAACTTAGTCTCCAAGCTAGGTTTTGAGAGAGGGACTATATAAGGAATATTATGGGTGATTATAAGGAAAGGGAGATGAAAAATAGAGGCCAAAAATGAAATCCAAAGAGGCAAAAACGAGTGGAATGAGAAGAGCCAATTTGGAATGTTTAGATCTTCTTTTTGAGTGGATTGTATTTTTAATTCGAGAGATTTGTTGTATTTATTTGAAGAGAATGAGATTAGTGGTTTTTATCTTTCGTGATAATTTGATGCTCTATACCTTGTTATCTTGTGCATTTGGTTATTTTTATCGTCTGTAGCGCTCTGTTCGCTCTCCCCCGGCCGGCGGGGTGTTACAAATGGTATCAGAGCTTAGGTATACGACAACCCTTGTGTCTTGAGTATTGGGTCTACCATGCGGGTTAGATATGTTTTCTTTTATAGATAAAAAAATTTTGAGGATGTGTTAGGCATGGTGGTGAGGATGTTTAGAATGGATCGATTACTTTAGAGTTGTGATTTTGGGAAATGTAATCGAGTAGCATTTTATTTCGAGTGTTAGGTGTCGTCGAATTTCAAGGACGAAATTCCTTTTCAAGGGGGAAGTATGTAATACCACGTAATTTAGAGGGCCATATTTATGAATATGGTATATAATTTTAATAATATTATTATTTTATTAAACGGGATGTTGATATTATATTTATTTTTATTTGAAACGAATTGAATTGAATATTTAAATTTAAATTTAATTAGCTTTTGGACATTTTGTAATGGTTTAAATATGTAAAGTTGATAGTTTCGAATTAAATGATAATATAGTAATGTGTGTTAGCTTAGTCTCCAAGCTAGGTTTTGAGAGAGGTACTATATATGGAATATTATGGGTGATTATAAGGAAAGGGAGATGAAAAAAAGAGGCCAAAAATTGAATCCAAAGAGGCCAAAACGAGTGGAATGAGAAGTGCAATTTTAGAATGTTTAGATCATCTTTTTGAGTGGATTCGAATGAGATTTGAGAAAAACTCAAAACACATTCTTAACTCAATTTTTCGTGTAGAATCCAAATCTGAAGTCGGATTAGCAGTTTAGACAATTTTTGGATCTGAGTTTGATAGGTTCTTAAAATAGGACTATTTGGGGTTATCTTGTGTTGGAGATAGAATGTGATTTGATTATTTTCTCGAGAGGAACGTGATGGTGCGATCAGATTTTGAGGCTGATTTTTATGTGATGATTCATGCAACGATTTTAAGGTATGGGGTTTTACACAATATTCTCATTTAAATCTCACAAGTTTACTCCGTTGATATCATGTTTAATTGAACTCATATTTTTGAATTGATAAGTTCTTTGAAATCTGAAAAAATAATTGTTGAATTATTCTGATTCATGTGATATCATTATATTTTTGTTGAGCACATTGTCATGAGATTTTAATATGGCACGGATGTTGGGCACCCGCCAAAATTCCTGCTTCCCGGGCTATGTCTTGATAAATCATATGCGGATGGGGTGAGGCCTGGTGACCCGGTTAATGTGTTGTTGAGAAATTTATTGATAAAATGCTATTGAGATTTGCATTTGAGTTGAATATTCGTATTCATATTCTAATTGTTGCGCTTTGTTCATCGCTAACATGTTATTGTTGAGCATCTTTCATGTCGTATTGTGTACTTCCCCATCTTTTTCTTAGTTGGCAGGTGAGCACGAATTTGAGTGCTATGGACCAATTGGGATGATTCTAGCGTGGATTATTTGGGAAGAATTTTAATACAAGATAAGGAGACTTGTATTTTTTTTTATATATAGAGCATTGGAGATTTTATTTATTTTTCGAGGTAGATGTGGTATTTTTAATTCGATAGATTTGTTTTATTTATTTGAAGAGAATAGGATTAGTGGTTTTGTTCGGTTGTGAGAATTAGATGCTCTATACCTTGTTATATTGAGGATTTGGTTAGTTTTATCGACAGTAGCACTCCGTTCGCTCTCCCCGGGAGGGCGGGGTGTTACAAATGGTATCAGAGCTTAGATATACAACAACCCTTGGGTCTTGAGTATTGGGTCTCGCTTGCGGGTTAGATATGTTTTCTTTGGAGATAAAAAAATTTTGAGGATGTGTTAGGCGTGATGGCGAGGATGATTAGATTGGGTCGATTACTTTAGAATTGTGATTTTTGGAAATTTAATCGAGTATCATTTTATTTCGAGTGTTAGGTTTCGTCGAATTTCGAGGACGAAATTCCTTTTCAAGGGGGGAAGTTTGTAATACCGCATAATTTTGACGGATTTATTTATGAATGTGGTATATAATTTTAATAATATTATTATTTTATTAAACGGGATGTTGATATTATATATTTTTTTATTTGAAATGAATTGAATATTTAAATTTAAATTTTATTGGCTTTTGGACATTTTGTAATGGTTTAAATATGTAAAGTTGATAATTTTGAATTAAGGGGAAGTATAGTAATTTGCGTTAGCCTAGTCTCCAAGGTAGGTTTTGAGAGAGGGACTATATAAGGAATATTATGGGTGATTATAAGGAAAGGGAGATGAAAAAGAGAGGCCAAAAATGAAATCCAAAGAGGCAAAAATGAGTGGAATGAGAAGAGCCAATTTGGAATGTTTAGATCATCTGTTTGAGTGGATTCGAATGAGATTTGAGAAAAACTCAAAACACATTCTTGACTCAATTTTTCGTGTAGAATCCAAATCTGAAGTCGAATTAGCAGTTTAGATAATTTTTTGATCTGATTTTTATAGGTTATTAAAAGAGGACTATTTGGGGTTATCTTGTGTTGGAGATAGAACATGATTTGATTATTTTCGCGAGAGGAACGTGATGGTGCGATCAGATTTTGAGGCTGATTTTTATGTGATGATTCATGCAATGATTTTAAGGTATGGGGTTTTACACAATATGCTCCTTTAAATCTCGCAAGTTTATTCCGTTGATATCATGTTTAATTGAACTCATATTTTTGAATTGATAAGTTCTTTAAAATCTGGAAAAATAATTGTTGAATTATTTTGATTCATATGGTATCATTATATTTTTGTTGAGCACGTTGTCATGAGATTTTAATATGGCATGGATGTTGGGCACCCGCCAAAATTCCTGCTTCCCGGGCTATGTCTTGATAAATCATATGCGGATGGGGTGAGGCCTGGTGACCCGGTTAATGTGTTGTTGAGAAATTTATTGATAAAATGCTATTGAGATTTGCATTTGAGTTGAATATTCGTATTCATATTCGTATTGTTGCGCTTTGTTCATCGCTAACATGTTATTGTTGAGCATCTTTCATGTCGTATTGTGTACTTCCCCATCTTTTTCTTAGTTGGCAGGTGAGCACGAATTTGAGTGCTATGGACCAATTGGGATGATTCGAGCGTGGATTATTTGGGAAGAATTTTAATACAGGATAAGGAGACTTGTATTTAGTTTGATATATAGATCATTGGAGATTTGTATTTATTTTTCGAGTTAGATGTTATATTTTTATTTCGAGAGATTTGTTATATTTATTTGAAGAGAATGATATGAGTGGTTTTCTTCTTTTGTGAAAATTAGATGCTCTATACCTTGTTATATTGTGGATTTGGTTAGTTTTATCGACAGTAGCGCTCCGTTCGCTCTCCCCGGGCGGGCGGGGTGTTACAAATGGTATCAGAACTTAGGTATACAACAACCCTTGGCTCTTGAGTATTGGGTCTAGCTTGAGGGTTAGATATATTTTCTGTGGAGACAAAAAAATTTTGAGGATGTGTTAGGCGTGATGGTGAGGATGTTTAGATTGGGTCGATTACTTTAGAGTTGTGATTTTTGGAAATGTAATCGAGTAGCATTTTATTTCGAGTGTTAGGTTTCGTCGAATTTCGAGGACGAAATTCCTTTTCAAGGGGGGAAGTATGTAATTCCGCGTAATTTTGAGGGATTTTTTTATGAATATGGTATATACTTTTAATAATATTATTATTTTATTAAACGGGATGTTGATATTATATATTTTTTTTTTTTGAAATGAATTGAATATTTAAATTTAAATTTAATTGGCTTTTTGACATTTTGTAATGGTTTAAATATGTAAAGTTGATAATTTTGAATTAAGGGGAAGTATAGTAATGTGCGTTAGCTTAGTCTCCAAGCTAGGTTTTGAGAGAGGGGCTATATAAGGAATATTATGGGTGATTATAAGGAAAGGGAGATGAAAAATAGAGGCAAAAAATAAAATCCAAAGAGGCAAAAATGAGTGGAATGAGAAGAACCAATTTGGAATGTTTAGATCTTCTTTTTGAGTGGATTGTATTTTTAATTCGAGAGATTTGTTGTATTTATTTGAAGAGAATGAGATTAGTGGTTTTTATCCTTTGTGATAATTAGATGCTCTATACCTTGTTATATTGTGGATTTGGTTAGTTTTATCGACAGTAGCGCTCCGTTCGCTCTCCCCAGGCGGGCACGGTGTTACAAATCGTATCAGACCTTAGGTATACGACCACCTTTGGGTCTTGAATATTGGGTCTAACATGCGGGTTAGATATGTTTTCTTTGGACATAAATTTTTTTTGAGGATATGTTAGGCGTGGTGGTGAGGATGTTTAGAATGGATCGATTACTTTAGAGTTGTGATTTTAGGAAATTTAATCGAGTAACATTTTATTTCGAGTGTTTGGTTTCGTCGAATTTCGAGGACCAAATTCCTTTTCAAGGGGGGAAGTATGTTATAGCCCGTAATTTTGAGGGATTTATATATGAATATGGTATATAATTTTAATAATATTATTATTTTATTAAACAGGATGTCGATATTATATTTATTTTTATTTGAAATGAATTGAATATTTAAATTTAAATTTAATTGGCTTTTGAACATTTTGTAATGGTTTAAATATGTAAAGGTGATAATTTTGAATTAAGGGGAAATATTGTAATATGTGTTAGCTTAGTCTCCAAGCTATGTTTTGAGAGAGGGACTATATAAGGAATATTATGGGTGATTATAAGGAAAGGGAGATGAAAGAGAGAGGCCAAAAATGAAATCCAAGGAGGCAAAAACGAGTGGAATGGGAAGAACCAATTGGGAATGTTTAGATCATCTTTTTGAGTGGATTCGAATGAGATTTGAGAAAAACTCAAAACACATACCTGACTCAATTTTTCGTGTAGAATCGAAATCCGAAGTCGAATTGGAAGTTTAGATAAATTTTTGATCTGATTTTTATAGGTTCTTAAAATAGGACTATTTTGGGTTATCTTGTGTAGGAGTTAGAACATGATTTGATTATTTTCGCGAGAGGAAAGTGATGGTGTGATCAGATTTTGAGGCTGATTTTTATGTGAAGATTCATGCAATGATTTTAAGGTGTGGGGTTTTACACAATATGATCCTTTAAATGTCGCGAGTTTACTCCGTTGATATCATGTTTAATTGAACTCATATTTTTGAATTGATAAGTTCTTTGAAATCTGAAAAAATAATTGTTGAATTATTTTGATTCATGTGGTATCATTATATTTTTGTTGAGCACGTTGTCATGAGATTTTAATATGGCACAGATGTTGGACACCCGCCAAAATTCCTGCTTCCCGGGATATGTCTTGATAAATCATATGCGGATGGGGTGAGGCCAGCTGACCCGGTTAATGTGTTGTTGAGAAATTAATTGATAAAATGCTATTGATATTTGCATTTGATTTGAATATTCGTATTCGTATTCGTATTGTTGCGCTTTGTTCATCGCTGACATATTATTGTTGAGCATCTTTCATGTCGTATTGTGTACTTCCCCATCTTTTTCTTAGTTGGCAGGTGAGCACGAATTTGAGTGCTATGGACTAATTGGGATGATTCTAGTGTGGATTATTTGGGAAGAATGTTAATACAAGATAAGGAGACTTGTATTTATTTCGATATGTAGAGCATTGGAGATTTGTATTTATTTTTCTAGTTAGATGTTGTATTTTTAATTCGAGAGATTTGTTGTATTTATTTGAAGAGAATGAGATTAGTGATTTTGTTCTTTTGTGAGTATTAGATGCTCTATACCTTGTTATATTTGGGATTTGGTTAGTTTTATCGACAGTAGCGCTCTGTTCGCTCTTCCCGGGCGGGCGAGGTGTTACAAATGGTATCAGAGCTTAGTTATACAACAACCCTTGGGTCTTGAGTATTGGGTCTAGCATGCGGGTTAGATATGTTTTCTTTGGAGACAGAAATTTTTTGAGGATGTGCTAGGCGTCATGGTGAGGATGTTTAGAATGGGTCGATTACATTAGAGTTGTGATTTTGGGAAATTTAATCGAGTAGCATTTAATTTCATGTGTTAGGATTCGTCGAATTTCGAGGATGAAATTCCTTTTCAAGGAGGGAAGTATGTAATACCCGTAATTTTGAGGGATTTATTTATGAATATGGTATATAATTTTAATAATATCATTATTTTATTAAACGGGATGTTGATATTATATTTATTTTTATTTGAAATGAATTGAATATTTAAATTTAAATTTAATTGGCTTTCGACATTTTGCAATGGTTTAAAAATGTAAAGTTGATAATTTTGAATTAAGGGGAAATATTGTAATATGCATTAACTTAGTCTCCAAGCTAGGTTTTGAGAGAGGGACTATATAAGGAATATTATGGGTGATTATAAGGAAAGGGAGATGAAAAATAGAGGCCAAAAATGAAATCCAAAGAGGCAAAAACGAGTGGAATGAAAAGAGCCAATTTGGAATGTTTAGATCTTCTTTTTGAGTGGATTGTATTTTTAATTCGAGAGATTTGTTGTATTTATTTGAAGAGAATGAGATTAGTGGTTTTTATCTTTCGTGATAACTTGATGCTCTATACCTTGTTATCTTGTGCATTTGGTTATTTTTATCGTCTGTAGCGCTCCGTTCGCTCTCCCCCGGCGGGCGGGGTGTTACAAATGGTATCAGAGCTTAGGTATACGACAACCCTTGTGTCTTGAGTATTGGGTCTACCATGCGGGTTAGATATGTTTTCTTTTATAGATAAAAAAATTTTGAGGATGTGTTAGGCATGGTGGTGAGGATGTTTAGAATGGATCGATTACTTTAGAGTTGTGATTTTGGGAAATGTAATCGAGTAGCATTTTATTTCGAGTGTTAGGTTTCGTCGAATTTCAAGGACGAAATTCCTTTTCAAGGGGGAAGTATGTAATACCCCGTAATTTAGAGGGCCATATTTATGAATATGGTATATAATTTTAATAATATTATTATTTTATTAAACGGGATGTTGATATTATATTTATTTTTATTTGAAACGAATTGAATTGAATATTTAAATTTAAATTTAATTAGCTTTTGGACATTTTGTAATGGTTTAAATATGTAAAGTTGATAGTTTCGAATTAAATGATAATATAGTAATGTGTGTTAGCTTAGTCTCCAAGCTAGGTTTTGAGAGAGGGACTATATATGGAATATTATGGGTGATTATAAGGAAAGGGAGATGAAAAAAAGAGGCCAAAAATGGAATCCAAAGAGGCTAAAACGAGTGGAATGAGAAGTGCAATTTTGGAATGTTTAGATCATCTTTTTGAGTGGATTCGAATGAGATTTGAGAAAAACTCAAAACACATTCTTAACTCAATTTTTCGTGTAGAATCCAAATGTGAAGTCGGATTAGCAGTTTAGACAATTTTTGGATCTGAGTTTGATAGGTTCTTAAAATAGGACTATTTGGGGTTATCTTGTGTTGGAGATAGAATATTATTTGATTATTTTCTTGAGAGGAACGTGATGGTGCGATCAGATTTTGAGGCTGATTTTTATGTGATGATTCATGCAACGATTTTAAGGTATGGGGTTTTACACAATATGCTCATTTAAATCTCACAAGTTTACTCTGTTGATATCATGTTTAATTGAACTCATATGTTTGAATTGATAAGTTCTTTGAAATCTGAAAAAATAATTGTTGAATTATTCTGATTCATGTGATATCATTATATTTTTGTTGAGCACATTGTCATGAGATTTTAATATGGCACGGATGTTGGGCACCCGCCAAAATTCCTGCTTCCTGGGCTATGTCTTGATAAATCATATGCGGATGGGGTGAGGCCTGGTGACCCCGTTAATGTGTTGTTGAGAAATTTATTGATAAAATGCTATTCAGATTTGCATTTGATTTGAATATTCGTATTCGTATTCGTATTGTTGCGCTTTGTTCATCGCTAACATTTTATTGTTGAGCATCTTTCATGTCGTATTGTGTACTTCCCCATCTTTTTCTTAGTTGGCAGGTGAGCACGAATTTGAGTGCTATGGACCAATTGGGATGATTCTAGCGTGGATTATTTGGGAAGAATTTTAATACAAGATAAGGAGACTTGTATTTTTTTTTATATAGATAGCATTGGAGATTTTATTTATTTTTCGAGGTAGATGTGGTATTTTTAATTCGATAGATTTGTTTTATTTATTTGAAGAGAATAGGATTAGTGGTTTTGTTCGGTTGTGAGAATTAGATGCTCTATACCTTGTTATATTGAGGATTTGGTTAGTTTTATCGACAGTAGCACTCCGTTCGCTCTCCCCGGGAGGGCGGGGTGTTACAAATGGTATCAGAGCTTAGATATACAACAACCCTTGGGTCTTGAGTATTGGGTCTCGCTTGCGGGTTAGATATGTTTTCTTTGGAGATAAAAAAATTTTGAGGATGTGTTAGGCGTGATGGCGAGGATGATTAGATTGGGTCGATTACTTTAGAATTGTGATTTTTGGAAATTTAATCGAGTATCATTTTATTTCGAGTGTTAGGTTTCGTCGAATTTCGAGGACGAAATTCCTTTTCAAGGGGGGAAGTTTGTAATACCGCGTAATTTTGACGGATTTATTTATGAATGTGGTATATAATTTTAATAATATTATTATTTTATTAAACGGGATGTTGATATTATATATTTTTTTATTTGAAATGAATTGAATATTTAACTTTAAATTTTATTGGCTTTTGGACATTTTGTAATGGTTTAAATATGTAAAGTTGATAATTTTGAATTAAGGGGAAGTATAGTAATTTGCGTTAGCCTAGTCTCCAAGGTAGGTTTTGAGAGAGGGACTATATAAGGAATATTATGGGTGATTATAAGGAAAGGGAGATGTAAAAGAGAGGCAAAAAATGAAATCCAAAGAGGCAAAAACGAGTGGAATGAGAAGAGCCAATTTGGAATGTTTAGATCATCTTTTTGAGTGGATTCGAATGAGATTTGAGAAAAACTCAAACACATTCTTGACTCAATTTTTCGTGTAGAATCCAAATCTGAAGTCGAATTAGCAGTTTAGATAATTTTTTGATCTGATTTTTATAGGTTATTAAAAGAGGACTATTTGGGGTTATCTTGTGTTGGAGATAGAACATGATTTGATTATTTTCGCGAGAGGAACGTGATGGTGCGATCAGATTTTGAGGGTGATTTTTATGTGATGATTCATGCAATGATTTTAAGGTATGGGGTTTTACACAATATGCTCCTTTAAATCTCGCAAGTTTATTCCGTTGATATCATGTTTAATTGAACTCATATTTTTGAATTGATAAGTTCTTTAAAATCTGGAAAAATAATTGTTGAATTATTTTGATTCATATGGTATCATTATATTTTTGTTGAGCACGTTGTCATGAGATTTTCATATGGCATGGATGTTGGGCACCCGCCAAAATTCCTGCTTCCTGGGCTATGTCTTGATAAATCATATGCGGATGGGGTGAGGCCTGGTGACCCGGTTAATGTGTTGTTGAGAAATTTATTGATAAAATGCTATTGAGATTTGCATTTGAGTTGAATATTCGTATTCATATTCGTATTGTTGCGCTTTGTTCATTGCTAACATGTTATTGTTGAGCATCTTTCATGTCGTATTGTGTACTTCCCCATCTTTTTCTTAGTTGGCAGGTGAGCACGAATTTGAGTGCTATGGACCAATTGGGATGATTCTAGCGTGGATTATTTGGGAAGAATTTTAATACAGGATAAGGAGACTTGTATTTAGTTTGATATTTAGATCATTGGAGATTTGTATTTATTTTTCGAGTTAGATGTTGTATTTTTATTTCGAGAGATTTGTTGTATTTATTTGAAGAGAATGATATGAGTGGTTTTCTTCTTTTGTGAAAATTAGATGCTCTATACCTTGTTATATTGTGGATTTGGTTAGTTTTATCGACAGTAGCGCTCCGTTCGCTCTCCCCGGGAGGGCGGGGTGTTACAAATGGTATCAGAACTTAGGTATACAACAACCCTTGGGTCTTAAGTATTGGGTCTAGCTTGAGGGTTAGATATGTTTTCTGTGGAGACAAATAAAATTTGAGGATGTGTTAGGCGTAATGGTGAGGATGTTTAGATTGGGTCGATTACTTTAGAGTTGTGATTTTTGGAAATGTAATCGAGTAGCATTTTATTTCGAGTGTTAGGTTTCGTCGAATTTCGAGGACGAAATTCCTTTTCAAGGGGGGAAGTATGTAATTCCGCGTAATTTTGAGGGATTTTTTTATGAATATGGTATATACATTTAATAATATTATTATTTTATTAAACGGGATGTTGATATTATATTTTTTTTTTTGAAATGAATTGAATATTTAAATTTAAATTTAATTGGCTTTTTGACATTTTGTAATGGTTTAAATATGTAAAGTTGATAATTTTGAATTAAGGGGAAGTATAGTAATGTGCGTTAGCTTAGTCTCCAAGCTAGGTTTTGAGAGAGGGGCTATATAAGGAATATTATGGGTGATTATAAGGAAAGGGAGATGAAAAATAGAGGCAAAAAATAAAATCCAAAGAGGCAAAAATGAGTGGAATGAGAAGAACCAATTTGGAATGTTTAGATCTTCTTTTTGAGTGGATTGTATTTTTAATTCGAGAGATTTGTTGTATTTATTTGAAGAGAATGAGATTAGTGGTTTTTATCCTTTGTGATAATTAGATGCTCTATACCTTGTTATATTGTGGATTTGGTTAGTTTTATCGACAGTAGCGCTCCGTTCGCTCTCCCCGGGCGGGCACGGTGTTACAAATCGTATCAGACCTTAGGTATACGACAACCTTTGGACATAATTTTTTTTTGATATTGGGTCTAACATGCGGGTTAGATATGTTTTCTTTGGACATAAATTTTTTTTGAGGATATGTTAGGCGTGGTGGTGAGGATGTTTAGAATGGATCGATTACTTTAGAGTTGTGATTTTAGGAAATTTAATCGAGTAACATTTTATTTCGAGTGTTTGGTTTCGTCGAATTTCGAGGACCAAATTCCTTTTCAAGGGGGGAAGTATGTTATAGCCCGTAATTTTGAGGGATTTATATATGAATATGGTATATAATTTTAATAATATTATTATTTTATTAAACAGGATGTCGATATTATATTTATTTTTATTTGAAATGAATTGAATATTTAAATTTAAATTTAATTGGCTTTTGAACATTTTGTAATGGTTTAAATATGTAAAGGTGATAATTTTGAATTAAGGGGAAATATTGTAATATGTGTTAGCTTAGTCTCCAAGCTATGTTTTGAGAGAGGGACTATATAAGGAATATTATGGGTGATTATAAGAAAAGGGAGATGAAAAAGAGAGGCCAAAAATGAAATCCAAGGAGGCAAAAACGAGTGGAATCGGAAGAACCAATTGGGAATGTTTAGATCATCTTTTTGAGTGGATTCGAATGAGATTTGAGAAAAACTCAAAACACATACCTGACTCAATTTTTCGTGTAGAATCGAAATCCGAAGTCGAATTGGAAGTTTAGATAATTTTTTGATCTGATTTTTATAGGTTCTTAAAATAGGACTATTTTGGGTTATCTTGTGTAGGAGTTAGAACATGATTTGATTATTTTCGCGAGAGGAACGTGATGGTGCGATCAGATTTTGAGGCTGATTTTTATGTGAAGATTCATGCAATGATTTTAAGGTATGGGGTTTTACACAATATGATCCTTTAAATGTCGCGAGTTTACTCCGTTGATATCATGTTTAATTGAACTCATATTTTTGAATTGATAAGTTCTTTGAAATCTGAAAAAATAATTGTTGAATTATTTTGATTCATGTGGTATCATTATATTTTTGTTGAGCACGTTGTCATGAGATTTTAATATGGCACAGATGTTGGACACCCGCCAAAATTCCTGCTTCCCGGGATATGTCTTGATAAATCATATGCGGATGGGATGAGGCCAGCTGACCCGGTTAATGTGTTGTTGAGAAATTAATTGATAAAATGCTATTGATATTTGCATTTGATTTGAATATTCGTATTCGTATTCGTATTGTTGCTCTTTGTTCATCGCTGACATATTATTGTTGAGCATCTTTCATGTCGTATTGTGTACTTCCCCATCTTTTTCTTAGTTGTCAGGTGAGCACAAATTTGAGTGGTATGGACCAATTGGGATGATTCTAGCGTGGATTATTTGGGAAGAATTTTAATACAAGATAAGGGGACTTGTATTTATTTGGATATATAGAGCATCGGAGATTTGTATTTATTTTTCGAGTTAGATGTTGTATTTTAAATTCGAGAGATTTGTTGTATTTATTTGAAGAGAATGAGTTTAGTGGTTTTGTTCTTTTGTGAGAATTAGATGCTCTATACCTTGTTATATTGTGGATTTGGTCAGTTTTATCGAAAGTAGCGCTCCGTTCGCTCTCCCCGGGCGGGCGGGGTGTTACAAATGGTATCAGAGCTTATGTATACAACAACTCTTGGGTCTTGAGTATTGGGTCTAGCATGCGGGTTAGATATGTATTCTTTGGAGATACAAAATTTTTGAGGATGTGTTAGGCGTCGTGGTGAGGATGTTTAGAATGGATCAATTACTTTAGAGTTGTGATTTTGGGAAATGTAATCGAGTCGCATTTTATTTCGTGTGTTAGGTTTCGTCGAATTTCGAGGACGAAATCCTTTTCAAGGGGGGAAGTATGTAATAGCCCATAATTTTGAGGGATTTATTTATGAATATGGTGTATAATTTTAATAATATTATTATTTTATTAAACGGGGTGTTGATATTATATATTTTTTTATTTGAAATGAATTGAATATTTAAATTTAAATTTAATTGGCGTTTGGACATTTTGTAATGGTTTAAATATGTAAATTTGGTAATTTTGAATTATGGGGAAATATAGTAATATGCGTTAGCCTAGTATCCAAGCTAGGTTTTGAGAGAGGGACTATATAAGGAATATTATGGGTGATTATAAGGAAAGGGAGATGAAAAAGAGAGGCCAAAAATGAAATCCAAAGTGGCAAAAACGAGTGGAATGAGAAGAGCCAATTTTGAATGTTTAGATCATCTTTTTGAGTGGATTCGAATGAGATTTGAGAAAAACTCAAAACACATACTTCACTCAATTTTTCGTGTAGAATCCAAATCTGAAGTCGAATTGGCAGTTTAGATAATTTTTGGATCTGATTTTTATAGGTTCTTAAAATAGGACGATTTTGGGTTATCTTGTGTTGGAGTTAGAACATGATTTGATTATTTTCGCGAGAGGAACGTGATGGTGCGATCAGATTTTGAGGCTGATTTTTATGTGATGATTCATGCAATGATTTTAAGGTACGGGGTTTTACACAATATGCTCCTTTAAATCTCGCGAGTTTATTCCGTTGATATCATTTTTAATTGAACTCATCTTTTTGAATTGATAACTTCTTTGAAGTCTGGAAAAATAATTGTTGAATTATTTTGATTCATGTGGTATCATTATATTTTTGTTGAGCACGTTGTCATGAGATTTTAATATGGCACGGATGTTGGGCACCCGCCAAAATCCCTGCATCCCGGGCTATGTCTTGATAAAACATATGCGGATGGGGTGAGGCCTGGTGACCCGGTTAATGTGTTGTTGAGAAATTTATTGATAAAATGCTATTGAGATTTGTATTTGATTTGAATATTCGTATTCGTATTGTTGCGCTTTGTCCATCGCTAACATATTTTTGTTGAGCATCTTTCATGTCGTATTATGTACTTCCCCATCTTTTTCTTAGTTGGCAGGTGAGCACGGATTGGAGTGCTATGGACAAATTGAGATGATTCTAGCGTGGATTATTTGGGAAGAATTTTAATACAAGATAAGGAGACTTGTATTTATTTTGCTATATAGAGCAGTGGAGATTTGTATTTATTTTTCGAGTTAGATGTTGTATTTTTAATTCAAGAGATTTGTTGTATTTATTTGAAGAGAATGAGATTAGTGGTTTTGTTCTTTTGTGAGAATTAGATGCTCTATACCTTGTTATAATGTGGAATTGGTTTGTTTTATCAATAATAGTGCTCCATTCGCTCTCCCCGGGCGGGCGGGGTGTTACAAATGGTATCAGAGCTTAGGTATACAACAACCCTTGGGTCTAGAGTTTTGGGTCTAGTATACGGGTTAGATATGTTATATTTGAAGATTGAAAATTTTTGAAGATGTGTTAGGAGTCGTGGTTAGGATGTTTATAGTTGATCGATTACTTTAGAGTTGTGATTTTAGGAAATGTAATCGAGTAGCGTTTTATTTCGAGTGTTAGGTTTCGTCGAATTGCGAGGACGAAATTCCTTTTCAAGGGGGGAAATATGTAATACCGCGTAATTTTGAGGTATTTATTCATGATTATGGTATGTAGTTTTAATAATATTATTATTTTATTAAACGGGATGTTGATATTATATTTATTTTTATTTGAAATGAATTGAATATTTAAATTTAAATTTAATTGGCTTTTGGACATTTTGTAATGGTTTAAATATGTAAAGTTGACAATTTTGAATTAAAGGGAAATATAGTAATATGCGTTAGCTTAGTCTCCAAGCTAGGTTTTGAGAGAGGGACTATATAAAGAATATTATGGGTGATTATAAGGAAAGGGAGATGAAAAATAGAGGCCAAAAATTAAATCCAAAGAGGCAAAAACGAGTGGAATGAGAAGAGCCAATTTGGAATGTTTAGATCTTCTTTTTGAGTGGATTCGAATGAGATTTAAGAGAAACTCAAAACACATACTTGAATCAATTTTTCATGTAGAATCCAAATCTGAAGTCGGATTAGCGGTTTAGATAACTTTTGGATCTGATTTTTATAGGTTCTTAAAATAGGACTATTTTGGGTTATCTTGTGTTGGAGTTAGAACGTGATTTGATTATTTTCGTGAGAGGAACGTGATGGTGCGACCAGATTGTGGGGTTGATTTTTATGTGATGATTCATGCAATGATTTTAAGGTATGGTGTTTTACGAAATATGCTCCTTTAAATCTCGGGAGTTTATTCTGTTGATATCATGTTTAATTGAACTCATATTTTTGAATTGATAAGTTCTTTGAAATCTAGAAAAATAATTGTTGAATTATTTTGATTCATGTGGTATCATTATATTTTTGTTGAGCACGTTGTCATGAGATTTTAATATGGCACGGATGTTGGGCACCCGCCAAAATTCCTGCTTCTCGAGCTATGTCTGGATAAAACATATGCGGATGGGGTGAGGCCTGGTGACCCGGTTTATGTGTTGTTGAGAAATTTATTGATAAAATGCTATTGCGATTTGCATTTGATTTGAATCTTCGTATTCCTATTGTTGCGCTTTGTTCATCGTTAACATATTATTGTTGAGCATCTTTCATGTCGTATTGTGTACTTCCCCATATTTTTTTTAGTTGGCAGGTGAGCACGAATTTGAGTGCTATGGACCAATTGGGATGATTCTAGCGTGGATTATTTGGGAAGAATTTTAATTCAAGATAAGGAGACTTGTATTTATTTTTCTGTATAGAGCATTGGAGATTTGTATTTATTTTTCGAGTTAGATGTTGTATTTTTAATTCGAAAGATTTGTTGTATTTATTTGAAGAGAATGAGATTAGTGGTTTTGTTCTTATGTGAGAATTAGATGCTCTATACCTTGTTATATTGTGCATTTGGCTAGTTTTATCGACAGTAGTGCTCTGTTCACTCTCACCGGGCGGGCGGGGTGTTACAAATGGTATCAGAGCTTAGGTATACAACAACCCTTGGGTCTTGAGTATTGGGTCTAGCATGCGGGTTAGATATGTTATCTTTGGAGATGGACAATTTTTTAGGATATGTTATGCGTCGTGGTGAGGATGTTTAGAATGGATCGATTACTTTAGAGTTGTGATTTTGGGAAATGTAATCGAGTAGAATTTTATTTCGAGTGCTAGGTTTCATCGAATTTCGAGGACGAAATTCCTTTTCAAGGGGGAAGTATGTAAAACCCTATAATTGTGAGGGATTTATTTATGAATATGATATATAATTTGAATAAATTATTATTTTATTAAACGAGATGTTGATATTATATTTATTTTTATTTGAAATGAATTGAATATTTAAATTTAAATTTAATTGGATTTTGGACATTTTGTAATGGTTTAAATATGTAACGTTGATAATTTTGAATTAAGGGGAATTATAGTAATATGCGTTAGCTTCGTCTCCAAGCTAGGTTTTGAGAGAGGGACTATATAAGGAATGTTATGGGTGATTAGAAGGAAAGGGAGATGAAAAAGAGAGGCCAAAAATGAAATCCAAAGAGGCAAAAACGTGTGGAATGAGAAGAGCCAATTTGGAATGTTTAGATCTTCTTTTTGAGTGGTTTCGAATGAGATTTGAGAAAAACTCAAAACACATTCTTGACTCAATTTTTTCGCGTAGAATCCAAATCTGAATTTGGATTGGCAGTTTAGATAATTTTTGGATCAGATTTTTATAGGTCTTTAAAATAAGGCTATTTTGGGTTATCTTGTGTTAGAGCTAGAACATGATTTGTTTATTTTCGCGAGAGGAACGTGATGGTGCGATTTGATTTTGAGGCTGATTTTTATGTTATGATTCATGCAATGATTTTAAGGTATGGGGTTTTACACAATATGCTCCTTTAAATCTCGCGAGTTTATTTTGTTGATATCATGTTTAATTGAACTCCTATTTTTGAATTGATAAGTTCTTTGAAATCTGGAAAAATAATTGTTGAATTATTTTGATTCGTGTGGTATCATTATATTTTTGTTGAGCAAGTTGTCATGAGATTTTAATATGGCACGGATGTTGGGCACCCGCCAAAATTCCTGCTTCCTGGGCTATGTCTTGATAAATCATATGCGGATGGGGTGAGGCCTGGTGACCCCGTTAATGTGTTGTTGAGAAATTTATTGATAAAATGCTATTGAGATTTGCATTTGATTTGAATATTCGTATTCGTATTCGTATTGTTGCGCTTTGTTCATCGCTAACATATTATTGTTGAGCATCTTTCCTGTCGTATTGTGTACTTCCCCATCTTTTTCTTAGTTGGCAGGTGAGCACGGATTTGAGTGCTTTGGACCAATTGGGGTGATTCTAGCGTGGATTATTCTCAAAGAATTTAAGTACAAGGTAAGGAGACTTGTATTTATTTTTCTGTATAGAGCATTGGAGATTTATATTTATTTTTCGAGTTAGATGTTGTATTTTTAATTCGAGAGATTTGTTGTATTTACTTGTAGAGAATGAGATTAGTGGTTTTGTTCTTTTGTGAGAATTAGATACTCTATACCTTGTTATATTATGGATTTGGTTAGTTTAATCGACTGTAGCGCTCCGTTCGCTCTCCCCGGGTGGGCGGGGTGTTACAAATGGTATCAGAGCTTAGGTATACGACAACCCTTGGGTCTTGAGTATTAGGTCTAGCATGCGGGTTATACATGTTTTCTTTGGAGATAAAATTTTTTTGAGGAGGTGTTAGGCATCATGGTGAGGATGTTTAGAATGGATCGATTACTTCAAAGTTGTGATTTTGGGAAATGTAATCAAGTAGCATTTTATTTCGAGTGTTAGGTTTCGTCGAATTTTGAGGACGAAATTCCTTTTCAAGAGGGGAAGTTTGTAATACCCTCTAATTTTGAGGGCTTTATTTATGAATATGGCATATAATTTTAATATTATTATTATTTTACTAAACGGGATGTTGATATTATATTTATTTTTATTTGAAATGAATCGAATATTTAAATTTATATTTAATTGGCTTTTGGACATTTTGTAATGGTTTAAATATGTAAAGTTGATAATTTTGAATTAAGGGGAAATATAGAAATATGCGTTAGATTAGTCTCCAAGCTAGGTTTTGAGAGAGGCACTATATAAGGAATATTATCGGTGTTTATAAGGAAAGGGAGATGAAAAAGAGAGGCAAAAACAAGTGGAATGAGAAGAGCTAATTTGGAATGTTTATATCTTCTTTTTGAGTGGATTCGAATGAGATTTGAGAAAAACTCAAAACACATACTTGACTCAATTTTTCATGTAGAATCCAAATTTGAAGTCGGATTGGCAGTTTAGATAATTTTGGCCTTTGATTTTTATAGTTTCTTAAAATATGACTATTTGGGGTTATCTTGTGTTAGTGCTAGAACATGATTTGATTATTTTCGCGAGAGGAACGTGATGGTGCGATCAGATTGTGAGGCTTATTTTTATGTGATTATTTATGGAATGATTTTAAGGTATGGGGTTTTACACAATATGCTCCTTTAAATCTCACGAGTTCATTCCGTTGATATCATGTTTAATTGAACTCATATTTTTTAATTGATAAGTTCTTTGAAATCTGGATAAATAATTGTTGAATTATTTTTATCCATGTGGTATCATTATATTTTTGTTGAGCAAGTTGTCAGGAGATTTTAATATGGCACGGATGTTGGGCACCCGCCAAAATTCCTGCTTCCCGGGCTACGTCTTGATAAAGCATATGTGGATGGGGTGAGTCCTGGTGACCCGGTTAATGTATTGGTGAGAAATTTATTGATAAAATGCTATTATTTATTGTTGCATTGGATTTGAATATTCGTATTCGTATTGTTGCGCTTTGTTCATCGCTAACATATTACTGTTGGGAATCTTTCTTGTCGTATTGTGCACTTCCCCATCTTTTTCTTAGTTGGCAGGTGAGCACGAATTTGAGTGCTATGGACCAATTGGGATGATTATAGCGTGGATTATTTGGGAAGAATTTTAATACAAGATAAGGAGACTTGTATTTATTTTGCTTTATAGAGAATTGGAGATTTGTATTTATTTTTCGAGTTAGATGTTGTATTTTTAATTCGAGAGATTTGATTTATTTATTTGAAGAGAATGAGATTAGTGGTTTTGTTCTTTTGTGATAATTAGATGCTCTATACCTTGTTATATTATGGATTTGGTTAGTTTTATCAACAGTAGCGCTCCATTCGCTCTCCCGGGGCGGGCGGGGTGTTACATATATTTAGATTTTTATTTGTGTTGGACTTTCATATTGGATTTGGGAACCGATGGTTTATTCGGTATTATTTTATTTTTGCTATTTATCTGGTGATTGTTCGGATTATTTATTATTGCATGGAATGTTGATTATTATAATTATTTCCGCATGTTGATGTTATTTAAGTAAAACGATAAAATTTGGCAACTACTTTTTGAATACTAGGTGGTTAGTAAATGTTTAAAAAAAATTCGATAGTGTTACTAAGAATCAACTAAATGGGAGTCCTATTTTAATTTAATAAACCCCTCATCACCTGGTATTTAATTAGGCGGCGTGTCACAAATGGTATCAGAGCATCAAGTTCTAGTCTCCTTAGCATCTATAGGGATTTTTATGTTATAGCATAGCGTTCTTTGATATAGAGCCTTATCATAGGATTATTGTATTCCTCTGCTTATGTAATTTACGTTCCCTTGCTATTAAGTATATTTTATGTGATTCATATACATGTTCGGTTGTTCTTCATACACCGAAAATGATAGGACGACCAACAAGGGACTTTAGGAGGATTACATGAGGAGAGGCTCAGTAGAAGACATTAAGTATTCTGGAAATGGTGATCGGGATAGAAGTCTCTATGATTATTGTTCAGACACATGATAATAGGATAGTCGGTCGAGAACAGTAGTTTCCCCAAGCACCATCGTAGATAATGGTAGTAAAATTTCATATTCACCCAGCACAATCGACAAGGGGGATGTTAGAGGTAGTCTTTTGAAGATCCATCTATACGGATATAAATAAGAGAAGAAGTTTGATAAGACAATGGAAGGAGATAATCCAACTGTAATTGTGTAGGGTGGAGTGCAATGACACCCATTATTATATTTCAGGTGATATATTTTAGCTCATATGAGAAGAATTGAGTGATGAGATTCAGTTACCACATGTATAGAGGTACACATGGGATTAAACGAGAAATTTGGGTTCTATTTGATCATAAGATCATCCATCTGTTATTCAGATGGAGATGCGAATGGAGTTTTAAAATTATGACAAGTAGGCCAAGTCGAGATCGATCGTGAGAGAGAAGTTAACTTGTTTAGCGAACTTCATAACCACTGAAAGATATGAGAAGAATAATAAAAATGGCGTATGTATGTGTATAATGGAATCATCGGTAGAATATGAAAGCGTGAATGGGAAATTCGGCTAGGACGACTAGTGAAGATGCCGTCAAGGTCATACGCTTACAAGATTACAAATGCTTCCATGAGAAGGGAGACAAAAGTGTGGGAGAATCTTTTCGATGAGCAACACTAGATTTAACGGTGATAGTGAAACACTACAAGATGGTATACCTAGTAGAGAACCCATTTATATGATTTGGACCCATTGGATTTATATCGAGTGATGGTGGGTTCAATCAGGGCCGGCGAGGCTAACAACGAGTTCCATATGGCAGCGAAGCCAATGAGACAATGGGCGGTAAAAATTGGAGTCAAGAATACCGTGTTTGAAAGAAGGACACCACGACATGGACGGTAGGGCCAAAGACAGTGGGATAGCACAGAAGGTGTTCTATGTGTGCAGTGTAGAGCCACCTATAGTAAACTTGTTCACAATGAGAAAATGAGACTAGTCAGTGTAGGAAGTATATGAGAATGGTGCTAGTGGGGCACACACACACACACACACACACACACAAAGATATATATATATATATATATATTTAAAGATGTTTAACCTACTTAAGTAGTAGTGGGACAAGATAGTGTATATCTAATGTGATGACTAATTACTTATGTCTGATAATAGTGAGTTTAGATAGTGCATATCTAACAAAACGTTTAATCTACTTATGTGGTATAGTACTGAGATTAGATAATGTATATTCTAACAAGTTTTAATCTAGTTAAACGTGATAGTAGTGAGACTGGGTAGTGTATATTTAAATGAACATAAATCTACTAATGGGTAAATAGTAGGAAAGATAGACAATGCATGTCTAAAGAAAAGTTCAAGTAGAGAAACTTAAATGAAAAGGCAAGAATGATAGCATATGTGAAATGTTAACTTTGAATTAATAATAACTTAAGGGAGATGTTAATTATTAATAAATTTGATAGAACACCGTATAGGAAGTACATGAAAGTTAATGAAAAACTTAACCAAGGAGTTAATGCTAATTTAAGGTATTCGGAAGAATACTGTATGGGCGGTACAGGTGAGCTAGACTGATTGGGAGTTTATTACATACTTCTGATCGAGTTGGATTCGATAGTGTGGTGACAATTATTATGCAACACAAATAAATATGAAAGAGGTAACAATCAAGAAAAGATAAATAAGATGCCAATCAAACAACAACGGGTATACGTGGTTCAGCAAATATGTGCCTACGTCCACGGTGGTTCAGTCAGTGTTATTTCTCTATATTCTGAAGAATAAGTACAGAGAATACAACTTGTCCTTTGCCCCGGACTTAGGGTTTAATTTATACATGTTTATGTTGGAGTAGTGGGGGTGATGAGTTCCTCCTTATTAGCCATCTCCCCTACATGGGATCGCGCTCCCTTACAGCTTCTCTTCATGGGATCGTGGGGTAATCGGATGAGTACAAGAGGTGATGGGCCTGGGCTTTGGGCCGCTAAGGAGGGGCTACTCGTCCAGGCCTTATGGTGCTAAATTCAGGGTACCCACAATTACCCCTAAATTTGCTGGGCCATTTTTACAGGTCCAATGAATTTAAATAATCAGCAAGATGGTCGATTTCTTTGAAAATGTGAAGTTGCTTTGGCGGCACCCGCTTCGCTATCCGTGCGTTATGATTAGTCTTGAAGGCTTGTTGGAATAAGACACATTTTCTCTTTGTCGCTCCAGCTTTTCCAGCAATCTTCTATCTTCTGAGAACTCCTAAGTTTTGTTCCTTCTGTTTTCGGTCTCCACTCTCGTCGCTTCTTAGCCATTTAACCCGATCTTCTATCTTGTAAGTCTCTCGTGCCCTTTTCTCGAGTTTATAGTTTTTCTTGTATTTTTCCAATGGTGAAGATTGGAAATAGGTAAGTAACTGAGTTTAGAAAATTCTACAGTATTCCTGAGTGGGTAGAGATTGAGTGTTGTGCCTCGCCGCCTAGGAACGTTAGGGATATAGAGGATGCACATTGGATTCACGTCCTGTTGCTCTCCCAGGGGGGTCTTACCTTTCCCCCTAATGGTCTGTTTCTGCACTTCTTTAATTATTTTGGTATTGTGCCTGCACAATGTTCGCCCAACGTATGGAAAATAGTGAACGGCGTGCATAGGATAAATCAATTATACGGCACAAAGTTAGGGCTTGCCGAGGTCTGCTCTTGTTATTCTTTTTCTCGAACGAGTTCAGGTGTCCTGTACCTTAAGGCTAGGAGCCCTGATAGGGTATTGGTAGTAAATTTACCTGATTCCCATAAGGACTACTAGCAAGAAGGTTTTCTTGTTAGGAATTGGCAATTCTCCCCCCAATTTGAAGGGTCGAGGTCTGAGAGGTTCACTGTTCCCTTTTATGGGGAAGAATATATAGGTAGATGTTGTATTATTGTTTCAACCTTTGCTAACTTTGTGATTTTTCTAACCTCTTCTTGCTTTCTCTTTTACAGCGAGGACAAAGAACTTGGAGCCTGCTCTCAGGGAGGTTCGTATCTCGGAACTGGTGAAAGCTTGGAACATCAGGGAACCTTTGGGTGACGGCAAGCATCCTAGGTCTACTGCTTTTCTGCTTGAATACAAGAACACATGCTCCAGCTTCATAGCCTGACCTATGGATAGTGTTTCGGACTTTGACTCTTCCGAAGAGATTTCTGCTGAGCCCATCCAATTGGAAGAAGAGGAGAGCAGCTCGGAGAGTGAGCCTGCAGGTGTTAGTAATTTGGGTGCAGGCAGTGTTGACAGTAGCAGTTCTTCGAGCACTACCAGCAGTTCTGGTGAAGAGATGCCTCCCAGGAAGAATTTAATTAGAGATGATGATGATGATGATGTGCTTCTTGCCCAGAGGTCCAAGAAATTGAAGAATGCCTCCGGGGCCATAGCTACTGGCTCTCGGCGGCCTTCTTCTCAGGATCAAGAGAAGAAGAAGAGAGAGGAGGAGCAGGCGAGAGAGATAGAAAAGAAAAAGGAGGAGGAGAGGAAGAAGGTGGAAGAGAGAAAGAGAAGGGAGAGAGAAAAGGAGGAGGAGAGGAGGAAGATGGAACTGAGGACCAAAACTGGTCAAGCCTTGGTCACAGTATCTGCCTTGCCTGAAGGGGCTTCGGTGGCCACCTCTCCTCATCTTGCCCCTGCGCTGCTCGAGAGAGCAGTCCTCCCTACAGATCGTGAGAGGGCGTCGGGGTCCGATCAACTGGCTTTGCAAGCTAGCCAGAGGCTTGCCTTGGTAAGGTTCCTCTTCTAATTCTCAACTTCCTTTAATCCGTTTTGATGGTTTATTCTTTCTGATCCTTCCCTCGTTTTTTGCAGTTTGTGATTGACTTTGCTGTGCTCTATCGCTCTCGCAACGAGCTGTTGAGAAGGAACAGCGAGCTGGAGCAATAGAAGTCTACTCTGGTGGCCAGGGATTCTCAGCTGGAGGCCGATCTGAAGGCTGCTGATGCGGCTCGAGCTTCATCTGCCTCGGCCCTTGCTAATTCTGCTCGCGAGAGAGATAATGCTGTCAGGGATCTTGGCGAGTTGAGGAAGTCGTATGATCTGGTATGCTCGAGCAAGCTAGACTTTGCGGAGAAGAACAGGGTTCTTGTCGAGCAGCTGGAGGTGGAGAAAGCCCAGGCGGCCACTCTTAAAGAAGATTCGTACAATTCTAGCTGGGCTGCTGCGTATGAGGACGCCGAGGTTCAGATAGGCTATATCAGCCGTTTGAACTTCAAGAAAGGGTGGAACAAGGCCCTCGTGGCTGCTGGGGTGGATGTTGCATCCCCACTCTATGACGAGCATGATCCGGGGCCAAAGCCAGCCATGGATGAGGACCCAGCCCCAACTACTGAAGGCACCAATCCTGTTTCTCAGGCGACTCCTACTGATGCTCCATTGGTCGAGGGGGCAATGGACGCCCCTGCAGAGGGTAATGCCCCTGCTGATGCTGATAAGGACAAGGGTCCATCCACCGAGGTTGCTAATTGATAGGGCTTCTTTGTAACTTTTTTCTTTTTTGATGTGATGTAACTTCGCTCATTATCAATGAAAAGACTTTATTTTTGTTTATGCTTATCTCTTTCTTTTCTCTTTCTTTTACTTGTAGTTGGTTGATGTGGATGACTATATTCCTGTTACCTCCCAATTAGGTAGGACTCTGGGTCCTAATGCAAGCCCTGCAGTTCACCAGGCCTTTGCTAGGCTTTGCAGGTTTGCTAAATCAAGGAACCAAAAATATAAGGATTAGTCCGAGCTGGTGGCCAAATTGAAGGACAGGCTCTAGGAAATGGAAGAGATTGGTGCTTCAGTGCAAGAAGAAGTTAGCGAGCTGAGAGCAAAGTTACTGGAGGCCACCGAGATCAACCAAGTCGTGGAGTTTCTTCAGAGGGAGAGTGAAGACCTGAGGCGGGAGGTCTCGAAGCTTAAGGAGCATTCGTCGAGCACCGCATCGGCAGTCCTACAAGGCTCTTCCTCGTCGCAAGCTGCTCGGCCTCCCCTCTCGCGTGCTGGTAGCAGTACAAGGGGTAGGAGTAGGGAAGACGAGGAGCGGCGTGAGAGGGAAATGGAGGAGCTGCACCACGATGTTCGTCGAGCTTATGTGACTGCTGCTGGGCTCCAAAGGGACGTCACCCGACTGCGGCATTTACTTAAGAAGGGCCCTCGCCAAGTGTGGATTGATGGCTATGATCAGAGGTGGCTTGATGCTCCCACAAGGTTATTAGAGTTCGAGGAGCTTTCCTTCATCAGGGGGTGGTTGAGTTCTCTCAAAGAGCTGAAGGTCCCGAGGAACTCGATATTGTGGTATCGGCATGAGATGTCCCCCTCTACTCTGATGCCCAATCCATTCAGGCGAGATGATCGATGGATCCCCATCGATGCTATCCCCTGGCGACTATTGGAGTTGGACGCAAGTGAGGTCATGGAGGAGTTCGATCCTGCTCCTGATGATGGGAGGAGAGCTAAAGTTGCTGACTATCTTGCTCGGAGGCTTCCACCTTCTTGATATTTTGTTTTTTAATAATTATAAATTCTTTGGGAGAGCTTCACCGACTAAACATGTACTATTGTTGTTTGTAAATATAAAAGATTAATGGAAAGTTCATGTTTTGGGCGATTTTGCCGACTAAACGTGTTCATCCAATCTTTTCATATTTTTGCAGCTTTATAATCCTTTTTATTTTGTCGTTTGAGTGTCCGCCCAGTCCAGTATTAAGAATACCATTGTTCCCTTCCTTTACCTTTTAGGTCATGTCGTCACACTCCCTTAGGCCTAAGTAGGGCAATTAGCGAGGACACACCTGTTATTGGATGTATTTATTCGGTCAGGATTTTGTTTCACCAAAGTAGGTTTGATGCCTAAGAATACTCTGTAGGGCTTCATATATTGCCATGGGCAATGCTATGAGGTCTGTCGTGCTTCATGACGATGACCTGAGGAGGGGTATCCCCCTGCTATGCCAACCATTATACATGTGATTTGAAAATGATGTGCAATAAGATATAATTTTTACTTTTTAGGAGTGATCAACTGAGAGATTTTCATTGGTAAAATGAGAAATAAACTGTCTTTTCCCATAGTGAGTACAATAAAAGATCTAATAATAGAACCCCTAAAAATAGAATTTCTTGAGATTAGCTGCGTTCCATGCTCGTGGTATCTCTTTGCCCTCCATTGTTTTCAAATGATAGGCACCTTGCAGATCGTTTCTAATTATCTCATAAGGTCCTTCCCAGTTCGGGCCCAGTTTACCGTCTGATGGCTTCACTGTGTTGCCCAGGACCTTTCTTAGAACATAGTCCCCCACTTCAAATTTCCTCGGATTGACCCTTTTGCTGTAGTGCTTTGCGAGCTGTTGCTGATAGCTCGCTAGTTTTACTAGGGCAAGTTCCCTGCGCTCGTCGGCCAAATCGAGTTCAGCGAGCAAAGCCTGATCGTTCTGACCCTGCTCGATAAGGTAGGATCTCATTGTAGGCAATCCTACTTCTAGTGGGATGACTGCCTCCATACCATATGCTAGTGAGAATGGCATTTCTCCTGTGGCTCGCCTAGGAGTCGTGCTGTACGCCCATAGGATATGCGGTAGCTCGGTTATCCACGCGCCTTTGGCTTGTTCTAACCGCTTCTTCAATCCAGCGATCACTATCTTGTTGGAAGCCTCAGCTTGTCCGTTGCTTTGAGGGTAAGCCGCTGAGCTGAAGTGGTGCCTGATCCCGTGTTGGTCGCAGAAGTCCTGAAAAGGGCCACTCTCGAACTGTGTTCCATTATCAGTGATGATGGTTCTGGGGATCCCGAATCGAGTGATTATATTTCTCCATATGAACCTCATCATGTCAGCATCCCGGATGTTCACCAGTGGTTCTTTCTCGATCCACTTGGTGAAGTAATCAGTTGCGACCAACAGGTATTTCCGATTGCCGGCAGCGGTGGGTAGTGGTCCCACGATGTCCATTCCCCACTAGGCGAAAGGCCAAGGGCTGGTCAGGGATTTTAACTCGCTGGCGGGCTGGTGGACCATGGGGGCGTGAAGCTGGCATTTTAGGCATTTGCGGACATATACTGCGGAGTCCTTTTGCATATATGGCCACTAATAACCTTCCTTCATTGCTCGAAAGGCTAGGGATCTTCCTCCGACGTGACTCCCGCAGATTCCTTCGTGAAGCACTGTCTTGACATCGCCTGGGTGGACGCATCTAAGGTAGGGGCCGAAGAAACATCTTTTATACAAGTCGCCTCCCGTGGATAAGTGAAAGAGAGCAGCTTTGACTCTTATCTGGTGGGGACTCCTCTAATCCTTTGGGAGCGTTCCGTTCTTCAAATAGTCTCTCAAGGGATCCATTCAGCTGGGGGCTTGTTCCAATTGGAGTATTGGTTTTTCTTTGGTCTTCTCGCAGTTGGGGTAAATGCTCGGGCAGCTGAGGAAATCGATAGGGATGATCCATTTAAGGCTGGAATCAACTGCCGAGCTTAGGGCTGCCAAGGCGCCAGCGTGGCTGTTCTGCCCCCTGGGAAACTATTGGATGTTGATTTCTTCAAAGTTCGTCATTAAGTTTTTCACCAAGGAGAGGTAGGTTGCCATGCTCTCATCCTTCGAGTTATAGCCTCCACTTATCTGATTGGAAACTAGTTGCGAGTCTCCGAATACCTGTAAATGCTTTGCTCCCAGAGTTTGCGCGCCCTTTGGAGACCTGCTATTAAGGCTTCGTATTATGCTTCGTTATTGGAGGCTGCAAATCCCAGCCTAATTCCTTGCTCGAGGACTGTATTTTCTAGAGTGATGAGAAAAATTCCTACTCCTGCCCCCTTTGAGTTGGAGGCTCCATCAACGAATAGTTTCCAGCTTCCCCCTGTAGCCTGGCTATTTTATTCTGTTGGCTTAGGCTGGTTGAAGGGTTCTTCACCTGTGAATTCAGCTATGAAGTCAGTAAGGATTTGACCCTTGATAGCTGTCCTTAGTTAAAATTGGATGTCAAATCGGTCGAGCTCGACTGACCATTTAGACAGTCTGCCCGACAATTCCTCCTTCCTTAGGAAAGCCTTGAGGGGGTGTGATGTAAGGACGATGATCGTATGAGCTTCTAAGTAATGCTTCAGTTTCCTCGAGGACATTACTAGGGCAAATGCGAGCTTTTCCAATGGCAGGTAGCACTGCTCGGCGTCTAGTAAGGTTTTGCTCGTGTAATAGACTGGATGTTGGATCCCCGTAACTTCACACATTAGCGCTGAGCTGATAGTATGGTTGGATACAGAGAGGTAGAGGTACAAAGGGTCCATTTGCTGTGGTATGACAAGCAGTGGTGGGGAGCTTAGGTAGGACTTGAGCTCGTCTAATGCTTGTGAGCAACCTGGGGTCCATTCTACTGCTTTGCTTCCTTTTAAAAGTTGGAAGAAGGGCTTGCATCTCTTGGAGGATTTAGAAATGAAACGATTTAGAGCAGCGAGCATTCCAGTGAGCTTCTGTACATCGCGAATTGTGCGAGGAGGTTGCACCCGTTTGATTGCATCAATCTGGTCCAGATTAGCCTCTATGCCACGCTTGCTGACCAAATACCCAAGGAACTTTCTTGACTTGACACCGAAGGAACACTTGCTCGCATTGAGTTTCATTCGGTACTTCCTGAGGATTTCGAAGGTACTTGACAGGTCTGAGAGGTGATTTTCCTTCTCCTTGCTCTTGACGAGCATGTCGTCGATGTAGACCTCCATCGTGTCTCCCATCTGATTCTTGAACATTTTAGTCACCAGTCGCTGATAGGTTGCTCCTGCATTTTTAAGCCCAAAAGGCATGACCTTGTAACAGTATAAACCAACCGTCGTGATAAACGCCATTTTGTCCTGATCTGGGGCATACAGGGGAATCTGGTGATAGCCTGAGTATGCGTCCAGGAAACTCATTCGTTTGTGAGCTGTAGTGGCGTCTACTAGTTGGTCTATTTTCGGAAGAGGGAAGCTATCCTTGGGGCAGGCTTTGTTGAGGTCAGTGAAGTCTATGCAAACTCTCCACTTCCCGTTGCTTTTTGGAACTACCACTGGGTTGGATAACCATTTGGGGAATTGCACTTCCCGTATAGACCTTGCATCCAATAGTTTTTCGACTTCTTTTTCTATTGCTCTGGCCTTCTCGGGGGCAGTTCGTCGTGCCTTCTGTGTTATCGGTTTGAATGTGGGATTGACGTGCAACTGATGGCAGACCATATTGGGATCAATTCCTGGAAGCTCATAGGGTTGCTAAGCGAAAATATCTATGTTGTTTCTGAGTAAGGTTAACAAATCCTTTTGCTCTTGGTCAGTGAGTGAGGTCCCGATCAGGAAGACTCTATTATTGTCGCCTTCTTTAGCAATTACTTCTACCAGGTCCTCTACAACACGCTCGGAGGGGAGGAGCCTGGTCTCTTCCACTCCGGGCCTTCCATATTTTAATTGCTATTTGGAAGGGATTGCACCTTCCTCCACTTTCTCGCTGGTTTGAAAGGCCTTTCTCTCTGGCTTTGGTTGGATGGCCGCCATGAAGCACTTTCTCGCCATCTCCTGGTCTCCATGTATCTCCATCACTCCCCGCTCGATGACATACTTGAGTTTCTGGTGGTAGGTCGAGGAGACTGCCTTCATTGCGTGAAGCCATCCCCTGCCGAGGATGGCTTGATACGGTGAATCGATGTCGACCACAAAGAATTCAATCATTTTTGAAACATTTCCAGCGAGCACTGGTAGTACAATCTTGCCCAGAGGCATGGTCATTTTCCCAGCGAAGCCGACCAGAGGAACGGTTGTTCCCTTCAGGTCGGCAATGTTCAACTTCAATTTTCTGAACAGGTCGATGTACATCACTTCGGATGAGCTCCCTTGATCGACGAGCAGCCTGTCGATATCAAAGTTGGCTATCCTGAGTGTAATGACTAAGGCATCATGATGTGGGGTCCTTACTCCCACAAGATCTTCATTTGTGAAAACAATATGCTTGTTGTAGTTGATGTCCTCTGCTCACCGACGTTTTCCTGCCTATGATTTTGCTGGATTAATCTGAAAAGCTTGCATTACCGCTGTCAGCTTCTTTACCTCCATTCGAGCTGAGTTACCCTGGATTTTCTTAACATCAGATACTCCATGGATTACTACGAATTCGTGTCCGGCGTCATCTTCCAATACGTTGTCGGGTTTTGCCTCCTTGTGGACAGTCACTCTTTCTACCTTCCTTTCCACAAAGTCATTCAAATGTCCGGATTGGGCCAACTCCTCAAGGTGGGACTTAAGAGCCTTGCAGTGCTCGGTCTTATGCCCTCCCTCTTTGTGGAAGGTTCATCTCAGTTCATTGTTTCTTTTCGATGGGTCTCCTCCCATTTTCCGGGGCCATTTGATGAACGGCTCATCCTTGATCTTCGCGAGAATTTTGTAAATTGGTTCTTTGAAGATGGTGTTGACCGCCTGGAACGACTTTGCAACGTCAGGGTTCCCTCCATTCTTGGAGCCATTCTTGCTCCCATTCTTTCCTCCTTTTTTCTGGTTATCAACTTTCTCACTTCCCTTGGTAGCGAGCTTGGCTCGACCATTTTCTCCTACGTTAAGGCGGGTGACATCTTCTACCTTTGCGTATTTCTCAATCCGGGCCATCAGGTCATCAATGGTGGTTGCTTCCTTCTTTGTCAAGGACTGGTAAAGGAGGGAAGAGCTAGGTAGCCCAATTTTGAATGAAGACACTGCCACCTCTTCCGCGCAGTCCTCGACTTCGTTGAATAACTCCCAGTTCTCTTCGCGTAGTCTCGGAGTGTCTCCTGAGGAGTTTTCTTCATCGTTAATAGAGAATCCATCCTTTTGGGATGGGAGTTGGTGGTGATGAACCGGGCCGTAAAGATCTCGGCCAGGGATTTGAAATTTCTTATGGATCGGTGAGGGAGTTTCTCGAACCATTTCTGGGCCACGTCATGAAGGCTCGAGGGAAAAATACGGCACATCAGTGCATCTCGGTGATTCCAGAGGGTCATAGACTTCCAGTACTGCCTAACATGATCAATGGGATCAGTCTTCCCGTCGTAAATCTTGAACCCTGGAATAGCAAACTTTTTGGGAGCTTCTTCTTCTTCAATTTCCCTCATGAAGGGCGATTTCATCTGGGTCTTGAGGGCTCTCCTGGCAAGTTCTCTGGTTGACCTGGTGCCGCGGTGAGCTGGATGCTGGTCCATTTCTCTGCGGACTAGGTTCCGTATGTTGTCATCGCTGCGAGCAGGACTCTGATAGCGGCGAGCTTTTCTCAGTTGCTCGCGGAGGTCGTCGTCTGAGTCGCCACCTTCGAACCCTTGATATTGCCGCCTAGGGCTCCTTCCTCGGCTGCGAGATTTGCTCGCCTGAGGGCTAGGAGTACGATAGGGGCGTCTCCTGGTATCAGGACGTAGTTCTTTCTCCAGTTTTTCCAGTCTTCTTTTCAAGCGAGCATTCTCAGCCTCATATCTGCGAGAAGACTCCCTCTGCTCGTGGAGCCTTGCTTCGTATGCATCGATCAATCTGGATATCTGAGTGGACCTTGCTGGTCCTTGACTTTCTTCTGAGGCTGGCCTTTCTAAGAGAACCCCTTGATCTGAACGTCGGACTTCAAACCTAATCCTGCGAGGAGCGGGTGGCTCCTGAATATCTCCTGCTTGAGGAGCGTTGCTGCTGTGACCAGACATCTTAGATTTTTTCTCGGCGTGGGCTCTTCTCAGGGAAAGATAAACACTTCCCACAGACGGCGCCACTTGTGGTGACAATTATTATGCAACACAAATAAATATGAAAGAGGTAACAATCAAGAAAAGATAAATAAGATGCCAATCACACAACAACGGGTATACGTGGTTCAGCAAATATGCCCCTACGTCCACGGTGGTTCAGTCAGTGTTATTTCTCTATATTCTGAAAAATAAGTACAGAGAATACAACTTGTCCTTTGCCCAGGACTTAGGGTTTAATTTATACATGTATATGTTGGAGTAGTGGGGGTGATGGGTTCCTCCTTATTAGCCATCTCCCCTACATGGGATCGCGCTCCCTTACACCTTCTCTTCATGGGATCGTGGGGTAATCGGATGAGTACAAGAGGTGATGGGCCTGGGCTTTGGGCCGCTAAGGAGGGGCTACTCGTCCAGTCCTTATGGTGCTAAATCCAGGGTACCCACAGGTAGAATGACTAGGCGGGGTTGAGTTGGAAACGTTAGGTGCGTACAATAGATGAGAGACAAGGAACTCAAGGGAGTGTTCACAACCTAACACGTGTATCTAATAACTGTTCATTTAAACTAAAATTTAAATTCTTGAATAATATTTTCAAAAGAACTTGGGCTCTGACCTGTACTTGCAAAACTCTTTTAAATACACTTAGGTGTCCATCCACAAAGATGCCAAGAAGGATGATCTGTTCTAGGTATGCGTAGCTACAACACTTGTGGATGCTTGCGGAATTTGGACTTAGTCGCTTCAGTTTCTTCATTCCTAATGTAGGGTGAAGTCCAGTAATTCCTTCACGTATGTTGCCTTCAGTTATTTTATATATGTCGGTCAGACTTTATCTTCAAATTTTTATTCATGCTGAACATTTGTATTGGATTTGGGAACTGATGGTTTATTCGGTATTATTTTATTTTAGCTATTTTTTTGGTGATTGTTCGAATTATTTATTATTTCATGGAATGTTGATAATTGGAATTATTTCCGCACGTTGATATTATTTAAGTAAAAAGATAAAATTTGGCACCAACTTTTTGAATACTAGGTTGTAGGAAATGATGATGCTAAGATTCAGCACCACCAGATAAGTGATGATGACCTCAAACAGTGATAACAATGGCAGCCATAGAGATATATGTGCATAATTATGTAGAAGGGGGTGAGTGTAAGAGGAATAAGATAATGATGTATAGTGGTTCATCCAATTAGGCCTACATCCACTAAATATGGGCACTAATGGCATTGGATACAATGCACATACGCTCACTCTCTCTATATACTGTGTGCACAAGAATAGTTTTTATTGGGGTTACAATCATCGATCCCCTTACAAAATTGAAGGTAACAAGTACATATAGGGCTTAGGGGGTTTAGTGTACCCCCCAAGCATGCATGGTGCATGTGAATAATGATCTAGCCAATCCCCTACTGACACCTAGATGTGCCACTTACAATTAATGATGACATAATATTCCCTCACATGAGGGGGTGATTATTATAACGGTCTTATCCACATGCTATATGAGTCCCACGAGCACTATTCCACATGTCTCCCAAATCACGCAATGTGATGACGTCACCCTCGACCTAAGATGCCAGGCTGAGGCAAAAGTTGATGCTGGCATCGGGTCGAACGAATGTGGCCTTGTATTGTCACCCCCTCATACGGTCGTCCGGGCCATGATGAGGGGTCAGCCCCTTGAAGGGTCGTCTGGGTCATGATGAGGGTTCGACCCCTTTAAGGGTCATATGGGCCATAATAAGGGGTCGTCCCCTAAAAGTGTCGGCTGGGCCATGATGAGGGGTCGGCCCCTTGAAGGGTCATCTGGACCATGATGTGGGGTCGGCCCCTAGAAGGGTCGTCTGGGCCATGATGGGGGGTCGGCCCCTAAAAGGGTCTTCTGGGGACCGAGCCCTTATCTGAATGGAAGGGACCCTCGGCATGGCCGAGGGTATATATGGGTATATCAATCACCCCTAGCCCTTAGCCTTCGATGTTATTGAGATGTCTGAGGGGTAATGATTCCTTGGAATTCTCAAATGTGTGGTCAGGTGGATAAGTGACACCTATCACGTTGCTTAGTCAGGTGTCCATGGTTGTTTTAGTTCCCCAAATGTGGCGACAGCACACTCAGCTTGGGAATTTATGCCCTAATGATACCTCTCCTCGTGGGCTGTGTATTGCATTGATTATTGAGCCCACTAATAACAAGGTATTTAAATGATTTTTTGAAGTCATTTCTTTTCTTCTTCTTCTTCTTCTTCTTCTTCTTCTTCGCACCTTATCTTTCTCTCTCTAGCTTCTCAACAGCTCCATTGCCATTTCTGTAACTTTTTGTATGAAGCTTCGCTCAGCCATCATCTTCGTCTTTAGGTAACTTCTTCTTCCATATATTCCTTTTTAATCTTTAATTTCTATTTTGTTTCTTGAATTTGGTTTTCTTTTCATTTTTTCATGGCTTCCTTGCTCTTCCGGTGTGTAGACCCACCTTGCACTGGTGGTTGCAGGGCATCATTTAGGCTTTAGGTTGCTTAGATTTCATCCTCTGTATCTTAGCGGTGGTTTAGTGCCCCCTTGTGGTTTTTCTAGGGCTTTCTTGCACTTTCCGATGTTCTTGTCCGGCGAACTATTTTCCATTGTTCTTGGGTTTTCCTGATCAAAACCCTTTATTTCCTTGGTTTTAATCTTAAAGTAAAATTTAGTCAACTATAAACTTGTTTGTAGCTAGCTTAAACAAATTCCTTTAAGTGTAGGGTCTTCCCCTTAATGCTTAGCTGACTTTACGATTTAGCCGAGGAGTTCCCAACCTTGAGGGAGAAGTTCTTTGGTGAGATTAGACGAATAGGAGAAGGACGAGCGAAGATGAGGGGCCAACCCTAACTGGGTACGACCCATCTTTCCCATCCCTTTAGCCATAATTTTACCATCTGAGTACTGTGGGTCTTCCTCTCATCCTTGCAAGAATCAATCATACAAGGGGAAATGAATGAGAGAGCATCATCATCGATGGGTGCTAGTCCTTCTAGGAGGAGAGAGACGTCAACTCTTAGCCCAAGTCGACCGATCGAGGGAATACATCATATAGAGGTTGTCCTTGTGATAGCCGTGTCCCCTCTTTATTTTCAAGTAGCCTTTCAAGATGGCCCTCCGATAGGCAATGAGGTTAAGGGATCCGGGGACGATAATGAGAGTTCTGATGATGATGGTCGAGTTGACACTTCTAGCGCCTCGTCTTATGTATCATCAGTTAAGCATCGCGGCCTCTTATTATGAAGGCATCTCTTTGGTATACAATCTAATATAAGTATGTGGGTCCCGACTGAAGATGAGAGGGTCTTCCAAGGGGATAAGGGAAAGATTGCTATTTACGAGCAAAATGCTAAGGGTAGTTGTTAGGTTCCCTCTACACCCTGCTATCGTCGACATCTTATCTTCCCTTGGGGTTTCTCCCTCTCAACTTCCTCCTCATTCATGGAGGACTATCCTCGGCTATGTCTCCCTTTGGAAGAATACCTTCACCGATGAGCCCTCAATCGATTTGTTTATAGCCTATTACAATATCACCTCGTCATCTAAACAGCCAAGGTATTTTCATTTGGAGGCTAGGAAGTTCGATAAGAAGCTTCTTCACATATCTCCAACTTCCAATCATGACGGGAAGAAGAGTTTTTTCTTCATCTCCGGGGATTGGTAATTCCCCGCCGGGGCTGATCCCGTAGAAGACGGTCTGAGGGTTCCCAAAGCATGGTTTAACCCCTCCATAAAAGAGCGCTTAGACCCCAGACTCAACTTGGAGGAGAGGGTCATTGTTGACTACCTGAGGGAACGAGGTAAGGAGGGTGAACTTGCCAAATTTGAAGATTTGATGACCCCTCTCTTCCTCAAAGAAGCAGGTCTGAGGGTCAGCCCCCTAACAGAATTATGTGAGTGTTTTTTTACTTAATTTTTAATTTTCTCTAAGTGTTTTATTTTTACCACTATATCTTTCTGATATATCGTCCATTTTTTAGGTCGTGCCGAAAATATAGTTGATCAACTCTGGGAGATGACTTCCCCAAGTTTACTATCTAGCTTGGGAAAAAAGAAAGGAAAGGAGCCTCAGCAGGCTCAGAAGAAGATAAAGGTCGTGAGGCTGATGAAAGTGGAGCCGACCTCCGATATTCGCCAAAGAAAAGATCCCGAAGTTCCTGAGGGCTGCCAGCTTGACTCACGAACAAGGGCGAGGGTAGAGGTGTCTCAGGCACACACTAAGGGGACTAGCTCCTCTTCTAGCATGGGTTACTATTGGTCTCAAAATATTTATTTTCTCAAGGCTGAACCCTCATCCCTCATTGCCAACTTGAGGGCATCCAAAGCCTCAATGTTTTCCACACCCTCGGCCGCAGATTATGAATTATTATCCAAGATGCCCCCGGCCAAGGTCTATAATTACGGTCTGCACACTTTGGCTTAGGTACCTCTTTCAACTTCATTATTTTTTATTTATCATTTCATAAACTGTTCCCTCGGCCCCCTTTAACATGTGTTTGTCAATACAGTCTGTCTGCGCCTTTGCCTCGGCCACCAAGTGGATGGATGAAAATCAACAAAAGTTCCATGAAGCTGAGAGAGCTATTCAGCATGAGGCCGATCTGAAGATCGAACTGGAGACTGCGAGGGAAGATTTAGAGAGTGTGAGGACCGAGTATTCCAGGATCCTCGGTGAGCTGGCGAAGCAGCATGAGGCCGACCTCAATGTGAAGGACACCCTTATCAAAGAAAAGGAAGAAGCCCTGACCAACCAGGGGGGCCCAATTCAAGGCTGAACTTGATGAGGCAGTGAAGAAATCCGGGGCCGATAGAGTGGAGGCTTAAAATCTTTTGGAATAGTTACAGGGCTTTGGCCTTGAGTACCTGGAGAGGGGAATTAAGATGGCTTGTTGGTGGGTCGTCTTAAAATTTACTGATGCTGTGTCGTTCATCCTTCCCTCTCTTGAAGTAGTGGAGATGGAAGACTCTCTTATAGCCTAGGCTTTAGCCCATGTAGAGGCTCAAGTACACATCGAAGGCCTCGGCACCTCTGAGGATCGGCCTATTTTGGTCACTGAAGAAACTCCTCTGATTGCCATTGAAACCTTGCCTGCTGATGGTACTGAGTAGGGTGGTTGTATGTAGCCCATACCCTCTTTATGTAACAAATATTTTTGTACTTTATTTTTGTTGGACAAGCATTCGTAACACTTCGTTCATAATATAATGCCCCTTCCTGTCTTCTATGCTTCTCTTGCGTGATTTATCTTAGCTCGTGATATTTTAAATTGATCATCCCATTAACTCCACCCTCGTCTTTATTAAGGGTAAATGGGGGGTCGTCCCCACCATTCGGCCTCATCATAGCCGAGGGTGGTTATCACCAACTTAATGGTTTCAAAGTCCCCCTTCATCTTTCTTGAGGGTAAATGGGGGGTCGTCCCCACCATTTTCCCTCATCATAGCCGAGGGTGGTAATCACCAACTTAATTGTTTCAAAGTCCCTCCCCGTCTTTCTTGAGGGTAAATGGGGTGTCATCCCCACCGTTTTCCGTCATCCAATCCAAGCGTGGTTATCACCAAACAAATGATGTTTTAAATTGCAAGTCCCCCTCGTCTTTCTTGAGGGTAAATGGGTGGTCGTCCCCATTGTTTGCCCTCATCATGGCCGAGGGTGGTTGTCACCAAACAAATGATGTTTTCAAAGTCCCCCTCATCTTTCTTGAGGGTAAATGGGGGGTCATACCCACCATTTTCCCTCATCATAGACGAGGGTAGTTATTATCAACTTAATGGTTTCAAAGGCCCCCCTCGACTTTCTTGCCCTCATCGTAGCCGAGGGTGGTTATCACCAAACAAATGATGTTTTCAAAGTCCCCCCTCATCTTTCTTGAGGGTAAATGGGGGGTCATCCCCACCGTTTTCTCTCATCATAGCCGAGGGTGGTTATTACCAACTTAATGGTTTCAAAGTCCCCCCTCGTCTTTCTTGAGGGTAAATGGGGTGTCGTCCCCACCATTTTCCCTCATCATAGCCGAGGGAGGTTATCACCAACTTAATGGTTTTAAATTCCCCCCTCGTCTTTCTTGAGGGTAAATGAGGGGTCGTCCCCACCATTTTCCATCCTCATAGCCTAGGGTGGTTATCACCAACTTGATGTTTTCAAAGTCCCCCCTTGTCTTTCTTGAGTGTAAATGGGGGGTCGTCCCCACCATTTGCCCTCATTATAGCCGAGGGTGGTTATCACCAGCTTAATGGTTTTAAATTTCCACATCGTCTTTCTTGAGGGTAAATGGGGGTCGTCCCCACCATTTGCCCTCATCATAACCGAGGGTGGTTACCATCAACTTAATGTTTTCAAAGTCCCCCCTCGTCTTTCTTGAGGGTAAATGGGGGGTCGTCCCCACCATTTTCCGTCATGATAACCAAGGGTGGTTATCACCAACTTAATGGTTTTAAATTCCCCCTCGTCTTTCTTGAGGGTAAATGGGGGGTCGTCCCCACCATTTGCCCTCATCATAGACGAGGGTGGTTATCACCAACTTATGTTTTTAAATTCCCCCTCGTCTTTCTTAAGGGTAAATCGGGGGGTCGTCCCCACCATTTTCCCTCATCATAGAAGAGGGGGTTCAACAAGGATACCCTAATCATGCTATCATTAACAAACACATGATGAAGAGATAATATAAAATTCTCATTGACATTCCAAGTGTTCTGTTGGAGCAACACATTCATTACAACTATGGTCCAATAGGACATTACATTATTGATAGTACTTCTTTAAATGATCTGCATTCCAGGGGTTTGAAAAGGGTTCCCCTTCAAGATTTTCTAGTCTATAGGTTCCAGGGACAACTTCATCAATGACCCTATATGGGCCATACCAATTTCGGTGGATCTTGTTAGGCTTTTGCCAAGTCTTTTTTAGGACTAAGTCCCCCACGGTGATTGGCCTTTTCTTCCCCCTTTGATTGTAAAACCTTGCAGTCCTTTGCTGATAAGCTGATTGTCGTATCTTAGCGTCTTCTCTTCTATCCTCGATGAAATATAGATCAAGTCTCCTTTCTTACATATTCCTCTGGGGGTCATACATTTGGACTCAATGAGTAGGAAACCCAATCTCGGTGGGGATGACGGCTTCTGATCCATACGCTAGCATGAATGGGGTTTATCTGATAGGGGTCTTGGTCTTCGTCCTATAAGCCCATAGTACAGCGTATAGCTCCTCGGCCCATCTTTCTTTTTCCTCCTCGAGCTTTTTCTTGATTCCGTCTATGATGGTTCTGTTTGTAACCTCGATTTTCCCATTATCCTGAGGTTGGCCTAGGGTTGAGAAGAATTGTTTGACACCGACCCTTTTGCAGTATTTCTCCAGAGATGTATTCTTGAATTGAGTCCCGTTATCCGAGATGAGGGTGTTGGGGAGACCATATCAGCATATAATGTTTTTCCAGATAAACTAGAAGGTCCTCTGCTCGGTGATCGTTACCATCGGTTCCGCCTCCACCCATTTTGAGAAATAGTCAATTGCAACGATCAAGTGTCGATAGTTATTGATGCCTCTGGGCTAGGTTCCTACTAGATCAATTCCCCATACTGTGAATGTACATGGAGAAGTGATAGAAGTAAAAGGCAGATGGGGCTGGTGAGGGATGGTGGAAAGCCTTTGACATTTATCGCACTATTTTACGTATTTTGTGGCGTCTCTCCCCAGAGTCAGCCACCAGTATCCCTGGATTATTTTCTTCTTTTCTAATGACCTTCCCCCAATATGGATTTAACATGACCCCTCATACACATCTTGCATGATGTGTGGGACTTCCAACGGGTGCACATATTTGAGAAAGAGGAATAAGAACCCCTTTTTGTATAAGGTGTCTCCAATGACAGTGACTTTCACAGATCTGTATCTCAACTTCTTTCTTTCTTATTTTTCTTTCGTCATCTCCCCCTCTTTAATGTATCTGAATAGAGGGTCCATCCATGAAGCTTCCCTACTAATATTTAAGCAAAATCCAAGTGTTCCCTCTTCCTCTTCAATCGTTGGTCGAAGTAAAATTTCCACTGGGACTGTCCTCCTGATATCTGTCCTAGTTGTTGAGGCTAGCCTAGCAAGTGCATCGGCTTGGACATTATCAAGACTAGGTATCCTCTTCAACTTTACTTCTCTGAAGCTCTTCAATAGACTTTTACCCTTTCAGGATATTTGGCCTTTCTCTTATCCTTGGAGTCATAGGCTCTTAGTATCTGATTCACCACTAGTCTTAAATCACTATGGACCATGATCTGAAAGACACTAAGAGACTTATCCAAGGAGAGGCCTGCTATCAGGGCCTCATATTCAGACTCGTTGTTGGAGGCTTTGAAGTTAAACCTTAGGGCATGCTTGACATCTATACCGTCGGGTGCTGATATAATTAATCCGGCCCGACTTTCACTCTCACAAGAAGACCCATCAACGAAGAGGTTCCACACATCCTGTTCCTTTGATAAGTTTCCCTCAATGAGGTACACCTGTCTAAAGAGATATCTCCCCTCTTCGTTTTCGACCACTTTTTCTCTAGCGGTGCTTGTCTCAGCCTTTTCTGCGGGTGGGTTAACAATTTTGACTTGTCATGTATCTGTCTTCTCGAGGTTCTCATCTTCAGTCTTATCATCTTCCTAAGTAAATTCAGCCACAAAATCATCTAATGCTTGCCCCTTAATGGCCATCCTAGGTTGATATACAATGCCAAACTCTCCCAGCTCTATGTCCCAGGCCATTAGCCTCCCTGATTTTTTTTTGGCTTATGCAAGACCTGCCTGAGAGAAGAGTCAGTAATAATGACCATAGTGTGGGACTAGAATCACGATTTCATCTTTCTTGATGCATGGATCAATGCATAGGCTAACTTCTACATCCTTGGGTATCTTTACTCTTCCCCCTGGAGTGCCTTACTATTGAAATACACAGGCTTCTGTACTACATCCTCTTCTCTCATAATTGTTGCACTGATGGTTGATTCTGAGATGGCTAGGTACACATGTAGCCGTTCTCCCAACACTGGTCGTGATAAAATCAAGGAAGACCCTAGGTAGGACTTTAGCTCCTTGAAATCCTGGTCACACTCTTCGTTCCATTCAAAGGCCTTTCTGAGAATTTTGAAGAACGGTAAACACCTGTCTATGGCTCTGGACACGAACCTATTCAAAGAAGCCACACGCTTAGTGAGCTTCTAAATGTCTTTGATGGTCTTGGGGGTCTTCATTTCTATGAGGGCCTTTATCTTCTCAGGATTGGCCTCAATGCCTATTTGGTTGACAATGAACCCTAAGAACTTCCTTGCTCCGACCCTGAAGACACATTTGGCTAGGCTCAGCTTCATCAGGTACTTGTTCATCGTTTTAAAGGTCCTCTCGAGGTCGGCCATATGATCCTCGGCCTTCAAACTCTTGGTCAACATGTCATCTAAATAGACTTCCATGGACTTCCCAATTTGGTCCTCGAATATTTTATTCACAAGGCGTTGATACGTTGCCCCTAATTTTTTAGGCCAAAGGGCATGACCCTATAACAGTATGTCCCCTTGCCGGTGATGAAAGCCATTTAATTGAGTCTTCAGGGTTCATAAAGATCTGGTTGTACCCTGAATAGGCATCCATGAAGCTTATGATCTCATAACTTACCGTAGCGTCTACCATCTAATCAATGGGAGGAAGAGGGAAGTTATCTTTGGGACGATATTTGTTAAGGTCGGTGAAGTCTATGCATATCCTCCATTTCCCATTGGCTTTGGGGACTATGACTGCGTTGGATATCCATTCGGGATAGATGACCTCCCTGATGAACTCTGCATCTTATAGCTTCTTGACCTCATCCCTAATGACCTCATACTTTTCTCGAGAATAAGTCCTCCTCTTCTGCTTCAGTGGCTTTGTGCCCTCTACCACATTGAGCTTATGGCTCATAATTTTTGGGTCAACCCCAGCATATATGCATGACTCCATGCAAAAATGTCATGTCTTCTCCTTAGCAGCGTGATGAGGTATTCTTTTATGTCTATCTTAAGAGCTTTGCCTATCTGGACGGTTTTTTCTGGCTCATCCTCATTGAGGATGGTGGATTCTACCTCTTTCGCGGCCTCTCCTTTCTTTAGCTTGGTCTCATCCCTGGGTCGAGGGTATCAATATTGTAAGTGGTTGTTTCTTTCTTGTGTGCCTCTCTTTTTTTGGTGGAATTAAAGTAGCATTCCCGTACCGTCGTTTGGTATCCCTGAACTTCCCCTACCCCTTAAGGGGTAGGGAATTTTATCATCTGATGAACCATGGATGACACGACCTCGACTTCCTTGAGGGCCACTCGCCCCAGTATAATGTTGTAGGCTGAGAAGACTTGTTCATCCTTTATGAAAAAGTTGACCTTCTTGGTGAGCCATCTCGGCCACTCGTCCCCCATTCTAACATCTGCCTCATACACTCCTAGAGGATGAACTTTTTCCCCACTGAAATCAATCAAGGGGTGATGGTATGGGACGAGTCTTACACGGCTGAGGCCCAAGGCTTTACAGCATGACCAGAACATCACATATGCAGAACTACCCCCATCTACCAGGATCCTCGGTACCTCGCACCCGTGTACCCTGGTAGTGATGACGAGAGGGTCATCATATGGGGTTCAGAGGCCTTTGAAGTCCATTCTTGAGAACCCCACTATCAGAGTATCCATATCAACTTTCTTCCTCTTGTCTGACTTCGCTTCTATAGAGGTTGAATGCACAACTTTTGTCACGGCCTTGGCTTCGGCCACATGGGCCTTCCTGTCTGCGACCTCTGACCCTCCCCCTGCTAGTCGGAATAATCCCAACTCTAAGTGAGATTATATTAAGACTTTTTATAGGGCCGTGGTCATCTCTCGGCGGGAGGTCAGGGTCATCCTCATCATTCGAAGGGTCGTCCCATCGGTTTTTAGGATCTTCTCTGCGCGCCTCACTTCTCTTCTTTCTGGGATCATCCCCTCGGCCTCTTTTGAAGGCACTCTTGTCAACGTATTTCCTTAACTTCCCTTCTTTTAGCATTTTCTCGATTTCATCTTTTAGAGCAAAGAACTTGTCGGTCACATGGCCATGGTCTTGGTGAAATTCACACCACATGTTTTTGTTCCTCTTATGAGGGGCTGCCCTCAGCTTTTCGAGCCATTTCAAAGATCGCTCAATCTCTATCTCATCCAGGATGTGTTCGCAGTTGACCGATAGAGGGGTATAGTAAGAAAATTTGTCATCCGCTAATGCCTCCTTTTTCATCTTCGAATTTTGCGGCCATCGCCTCTTCGAAATTCATCACCTTTCCTATTGTCGATAGCAATTCAACCATCATCTTCGGAGGGTCTTCAGCAACTTTCCATAAAAGCTTCCCCTTCTCGAGTCCTCCAATGGGGGCTGTCATGGCAATGTTTTCCTCATAGACTTTGACCTCAAACTTTTTTTGTTAAATCTGGCTATGTAGTCTCTCAGACTCTCATTCTTTCCCTGTTTAACATAGAGAAGGTGTGTTTTCTTCTTCTGTGGCCTCACTCCAAAGAAAAAGTTATGGATAAACCGGTCTGCTAACTGCTTGAAGCTTTCAATGGAATTATTTAGGAGAGACATATACCAGACATGTGCAGCCCCAATCAGAGTGCTAGAAAAGGCACGACACCTCATCTCATCCGAGATAGAGTATATGTCTGCCGCTGATTGGTACATCTCAATATGGTGGACAGGGTTGGTACTTCTGTCATACCAAGGGGTGACCACTAGTGGCTTGAACTTGGATGGCATTGGGAAGTTGACTATCTTTGCCACAAAGTGTGATCCTATGGATTATCCTCTTTGAAGAGGGTCCCGACTCTTCAGAATATCACCAATATTATCCTCTAGCCTTTGGATCGAGTCGTTCCATGGCCTCGTAGGGTCATCTTGGCTGATGATATACCCTGCCACCTCTTTGAGGTGGATGGAGGGTTCTGCTACGGCAGGCCTGTGTCGACTATTTACTTCCCCCTGACCGTCATTTCGTCCGTGGGTTTGGCCCCCATGGGGTCGTCCATCTTCGGCCTCCCTCCTGGAAATCACAATACTTCTTGATCGGGACAATTTTCCCCGTAGGTAAGTTACTGGGCCAAGCCTCTCAAAGCCTGACTCCTGCTCAGACGATCGAAAGAAGAGCCCCTCGGTCGATCGTCCGTATTTTGCCTTCCACACTTCCCTCTGCTCTCCTAGAAATATCGAACAGTATTATTGGAGACCTCATATGGCTCCCAGCACCCTATGGGGGCCTCTTACACCTCCAGATCATCATATCTATCTTCTAGTTAGGGGTTTCCTTACCTCCCCAGGCATAAACATCGGGGGTTAGCAACATCCCTCCGTTGCTATGGAGGTGGCAGGTCTTTGCGTGGTGCCTGGGGTGGTCCCCTGGCCTCATGCTGCCCTGGTGCTGCTATCAGAGTAATCATCTCCGGTGAGACTCCTCGGGGTCTTAGTATATTTTGGCTAAGAGCTGTAAATTATTGCTGCATAATCCGTTGGCTTGCTGCTAAAGACTTCAGGGCGGCAGCCACATCAGCCATCTCAGACTAAGGTGATGCATGAATGGAACTAGGTCCCACTACACTATCCGGTGAAGGAAGTGGTGGTGGTGGCATATCTGGTGCCATGTTTTTGAGCTATAGACAGCTGAATGATCAAAAGACTGATGACCTTCATAACCTTAATGGGTCTTTTTCAATGGTGAAACAACTCCTCAAAGGGGGAGAACTGGTGCAACACCAAAGTGCCCGGTGAGGTCAAGTTGTATAAAGGAAGAAATGTCTTCTCGTTCACACAGACAACGCCAAACTCATGATGCTAAGATTCAGCACCACCAGATAAGTGATGATGAGCTCAAACAGTGATAACAATGGTATCCATAGAGATATATGTGCATAAGTATGTATAAGTGGGTGAGTACAAGAGGAATAGGATAATGATGTACAATGGTTCTACCAATTAGGCCTACATAGACTGTGAGTGTGTGATCCACTAAATATGGTCACTAATGGCCTTGGATACGATGTCCATAAGCTCACTTTCTCTCTCTACTGTGTGTATAAGAATAGTTTTTGCTAGGGTTAAAATCATCGATCCCCTTACAAGATTGAAGGTAACAAGTATATATAGGGCTTGGGGGGTGTAGTGTACCCCCCAAGCATGCATGGTGCATGTGAATGATGATCTTGCCAATCCCCTGCTGACACCTGAATGTAACACTTGCACTTAATGATGACATAATATTCCCTCACGTGAGGGGGTGATATTATTATAATGGTCTTGTCCACGTGCCATATGAGTCCCACGCACACTATTCCATGCGTATCCCAAATCACGCGATGTGATGATGTCACCATTGTCCTAAGATGCCAGTCCCATGCAAAAGTTAATGCTAGCATCGGGTCCGGCTGAATGTGACCTCGTACTATCACCCCCTCGTATGGTCGTCCAGGCCATAATGAGGGGTCATCCCCTTGAAGGTTCATCTGGGTCATGATGAGGGGTCGGCCCCTTGAAGGGTCATCTGGGCCATGATGAGGGGTCGACCCCTAGAAGGGTCGTCTGGGGCATGATGAGGGGTCGGCCCCTTGAAGTGTCGTCTGGGCCATGATGGGGGGTTTTCCCCTAGAAGGGTCGTCTAGGTCCCGAGCCCTCGTCTGGATGGAGGACACCCTCGGCCTGGCCGAGGGTATATATGGGTATATTTAAAAATGTTTTAGATAATGATGCTAAGAATGAACTAAGTGGGAATCCTTTTTTAATTTAATAAAGGCTTGATCGCCCAGTATTTAGTTAGGCGGGATGTCACTGTAGTATGCGTTGAAATATATATATATCTTCGAATATTAATAATGTAGAATTATTCTCAACTAGATGCTATTGTGTATGTTTGTTATCCTGATGATATTTTAAATGATGTAAGTATGGGTCGGTTGAGTCAATAAATATTTTCATTTCCATACTAAACCTCTAGCAAAGACTAGAAAATGGTCCTTCTTAACATTAAATGGTGCTAGACAATAAAAAAGAAGCATTAATATGTACAAGTATAATTTTATTTTGAAAAAACCTATGGTTGATAAAATATAGAATAATGCGGGCAACCCTATTGAATTTGAATAAGGACATAATTTGATTGACAATGATAATGCTAGTAAATGTTTGGTAGTCCGAAAGGCTGCAAGTATATGGATTTATCGACCAAACGAAGAAATAGTTCATTATGTAGAAGTCCAAAAGTTGGTTTAAATAATAATTTTACTATTAAATTGAAGGCACGCCTCTTCCCCAAAATGAAACACCATATAATGTCAAATTAGCTAAGGAAAAATAACACGATCCAATCTCAATACCTGAGGCTCATTCCTTGATAATTGAATACCTTGCGATGATAAAGAATGTCTAGTTCATGTAATCCAAGATTAATTTCTTGGTTTTCTTTCGCATATTTTTTTACCATTCGCTAAGTGTTCATTAAAGAGAATTTATGTTGTCGACTTACAAAAATAAGCAATATCATAGTTAAAAAAAAATCATTTGACTTACTCCTGTAGAAACCTAAAACATCGGCCTTTTTAATTTCTCAAGCTTAGGCATTCTCTTATAATAGGGTTTAACTTTCTTCATTGATAATTACTAGAGAAACTTCCACATTAACTCCAAAATCTTGATCAATAACATTTAAGTTCAATTATGGGACAAGACAACCATATTTAACACCATAAGGCATATAACCTACTCCAGTGTTGCTAAATTCTACCATCTCATGATTAAATGGTTCTTTCACTATTTTAGTCAAAAGAGTGTCTTATTCAACATCTATACTGTCCAATAAATTAGCGGAAACTTTTAGAGAAGACAAATCATTGTCCAATTTGCCATTTTCCTCATGTACATTTCAAATGAAAAACTAAGGATATATCATGCAAAATATAGTTACAACATAATCTTGGTCTAGTGGTGGCAGTTTGAGTTTTCCTCCACTTTTTATAATGTTTGTTTCCATTCAATACCTCCTTGTATGCCAATGTTCTATGTTCATCAAATAAAGGTGATGGATCCTCTGAACATGAACAACATCCTAACTCAGATGAATAATTACCTGAAGACCAAAAAGCATGTTGTTCAAATTTATGCGAAGCAAGTGCCGTAGTCAGGTTAGTTGCAATTGCCTCCCATAATCTATAACTAAAAAGCGTTAATCATGTTTGAAAGAGAAAGTTAGAAATGCATTGTCTTATAATTCGAGAAAGATAATTAAAAATTGAAATAAAACATGACATAATAGAGTCAAATAAGGAACACAATATAATTATCGAAAACATAGCTTCTAACTTCAACACATTAATGCTTATATGTGTGTACAAATGGAAACTTAACCTAAACTAATCTCTAATTTGTTTTCTAACAAAATATAAGGGCAACACTTAACCTAAATTGTAATGCATCTCTCATGCCCTTTTTATTTTGAGTTTTAGTTTTTTGGTGTGTTGGGTGGGGGTGTACAACCCACTCACCCCAAAAAACAATAGAGTTTATTGAGAGAAAATATAAAATTTGCCTCAACTTATTTAGAACAAAATTTAATAAATCTGATTTGTTGATGCAGATATATGCCTCTCCTTCATGAATTCAAACCAACTAGTTAAACCTCATTAGGAGAAGGATATTTCCTTTATAGCTCTTATCCCCAGTGTGGTGATAATAGATCATAAATGTAATAACCCTCGCTTATGAGAACATATTTTATGTTTATTTACTAGATATGGTAATTAGATATAAAATGTTGAGTTATGGATTGAGTACTAAATTAATGTAGAAAAGTTAAAATTTACCATGAAGTTGCATATTAACCTTAGCTATAGGTGAATATTACCCTGTTATGTTGTATAATATCATAAGATTTAAAATGATATTTAGCTCAATAAAGAGACCGGAACTTAAAATGAATTATAAATTTTCCAAATGATAATTTGGAGGCCGTAGTTGATCCCGAAATGTGCGAGATAGTCAATTATTGTGCCATATTGTATTTTGAGGTTTTTGGCACTTTTTACTGGTTATACCTTAAATATGCAGTTGAGTATTATTTTATCACAATATTGGTCAATTAAGTTGGAATTTTGACTAATTCCACGACTTAGTCTTACTAAGTCTTCTATTTTCCCAAGTTTCATTCCCTAAACCTAGAGAAAGCTTGAGAGATGAAGTGAAAGAGTAGAGAAAAGAAAAGGGATTGAAGATTGAGGGAGGATTCTTGCTTCTACACAAGGAAAATCTGCATTTTCTCAATTGAGGCAAGTTTTCTACTTGCTATTTGTGGTTTAAGATAAATGATTTGTTATGATAATGATGTATTAATCATGGTTTAGCTATTTTAGGGTTTTCTTTGTGTATTTGTGGGTTTTGATCCATTGAAGAATGTTTTGGATGCTTGATGAGGTTTATGGTAGTAGTTAGTAGCATTTATGTTATGTTGGTGGAAATAAATGAGTTGGATTTGGGATTAGCTTGAAATAGGAAGATTTGGTTTGGTCTAGGTCTGCAAAGACCGGTCGACCGCGATTCTCAGACCGGTCGACCGGGCCTTCGGGAGAGGGCACACTGCTTTCTTTCAAAGGCATAAAATTTATGGCGCGGTCGTCCGCGGTTCCCAGACCGGTCGACCGGCCCCGCCGAAGTGAACTTTCTTCTTTTCTTCCTAGGCAAAATCTTGAGACGCGGTCGACCGCGGTCTTGGGACCGGTCGATCGGTCCCCTGTTTTCTTCCCTAAATTTTATTTTCATTTTTCAAATCTTTTCTTTTCATAGGGACTTAAGGACCTTCTTAAATGAAGTAAATATAGGGTCTTAGAGTATTAGTTGAGTTTGGTCGACACCCTAGACTCGAAGGGGTTCATCTAGGGTTCATTTCCGGGGGGGGGGGGGGGGGGTAAAGTAATGTTCAGGCATTTCTTCTCTTGTATAGTTTTATAATAATCTAGGAGATCTTAGAGTCAAATTTGAAGACTTTGGCAGTTATTGTGAGCTAGGTTTGACTTGATAGTCTATTATGAAGCCAAAAAGGAGGCTTTGGAAAATTATTTGGGGAGTCTAACTATTTATCGAGGCTATTATGCTGATACGAAATACGTATAGCTCCGGATAATCTTAATGCATTTGATAAAATGTAAAATGGATAAAGTAAATGACAATTTACTAAATCAAGTAATGGAAATTAATAAAATGGATAATACACACCTCTCTAAATACCATCTTAAGGGAAGTCCGTGCGTTAGGTGAAGCCCCCTGGCTAATAAATGCAGGGTGGATATAGTCCTAGGCCATATGAGCGCTTGTTTATATGTTTCTGCGATGGGTAGGAGATTCCGGGTGTGTTCTTGACTATCCCGCATGCATATGGACGCTTCCCGATGTTTTGATAGGATCCCAGGTTGTCTTATGTTAGGCCCTGGAAGATGATGGTTATTTGGGGGCGCACACAGTGGGGAAACCCGGACGGGCGGTCTTAGAATCGTTATATATATATATATATATATACTTATAACTATTCTATTATCGAGTTGGACTCGATGGAACATTAATGCCACAAAGAGGAAAGTATATGCCACAAAGAGCATACATTTGAGATTAGTGCCATAAAGAGCAGATGATAATAATTGTATTCCTGATAATGAATGGAAAGAAGATAAAATGAAAAGTATGAAAGATGAGAACGGTTGATAAGTTTTCCTAATTGCATCTATAATCATCGATTCTTTTCTTGTAATCATTAAATTTCCTTAATTGTATCTTATTGTTACCATGCTAGAATACTACCTTTATCATCCATGCTTATCTATTCTTCATTGTCATACTTGTCATTTATCTGGTGATCACATAAAACTGGGCTCTGACCGGTTCTTCTTTCTTGTTGTGTATATATATATATATATTATATCCGCTAAGGTGTTCCGCCGCAAGGTCGCCCGTAATGAACTTCCCATTCCAGTGTTTTGAGGAGCCGTGACATTTTGCGGGTATCACGGGACATTTTGTGTAGACGCCTTCTTAATTGTTTTCTAGTTATGATCAATCCCTACTCGGGCGTGTGGCCCAAACTGTTGTAATTGGATAATGGATGTATTATGTATCACATGAAACTTATTGTATATTATATGTATTTCATTGATCGACGGTTCATTCAGTCCTTTCTTTTATTGTTGGTTTATATATATATATATGCTTGTGGGGAGTTTCCACCCTCTTTCCTACTACGGGTTGTTGAAAATGCTTTATTTAAATCGTAAAACTAAAATTTTTGACAACCCGTTTTTCTGAAATATTGTCTGGTTATTCCGTATACTCTTTATGTTGTTACGATGCTGAGGATGATTCCAGTAATGATTCCTGTATTTTTGGAGTATCGGGCTGGCCACCCCTTATTTCAGATACCGGGTTGTCACAGATGGTATCAGAGCATCAGGTTCTAGAGTCTTTAGGATCTATGCGGACTCGTCACGTTTCACCGTAGCGTTCTTTGACATAGAGCTTAATGTTAGGACTGTTTTGTTGCTTATGTTTGCGATCTTCTACTAGATAGATCGTTTTATGTAATATTCTAACTCTATCATTTCTCTATCTCAGATGTCGCCTAAGAGAGGACGTCCCGCTCGACGTAATAGAGTTGTAGAGGATGAGGTTGGTCCTCCACCGCCACCACCGGGGAATATCAGTTCCGCAGATGTGGCAAATATAGTGGCCCAAGCTATTAATTCAGCGATGACTGCAGTGGTACAACAAATTCCACAAGCTCAACCACGAGGGCAAGAGGCACAAGTTCCTACGGGACCTTCTCCGTCGGAAAGAGTTAGAGAGTCTTTATTGAAAGGTCATCCCCCGAAATTCGATGGAGGTTCGGATGTGATAAGGGAAAATCAGTGGAAGAAAGACATGCAACACCATCTTAGAATGGTGGAATGTAGTGAGGAGAAAAAGCAAATCCTTGTTACTTTCAAGCTTGTCGGATCATCCTTACATTGGTGAGAGTCAATGAGTACACCCAAGCAAAGGGATACGATGTCGATCACTGATTTTTAGGCTTTGTTTGATGGAAAGTATTTACTTCCCGCAGTTCAAAGGGAGATGCAAAGAAAGCTTCAAGATGTAGTTCAGGGGGAGAGATCCGTGGCAGAGTATGAAGAGGAGTTCACCCGGCTAGCAAGATTTGTGCCGGATGAAGTGACTCCAGAAGTGAAGAGAATCTCCAAATTTGTGGGAGGTTTGCATTGGCGAATGAAACAACATTTTCTTGAAAACCCGGATTTACTAACCTTTGGGGATGTGATGAATGCTGCTCTACTTCATTGTCAAGAGCATAGACTATTTGTGCAATATAATAACAAGGATGCAGTGATGGCGCAAGTGGGAAAACCCAGAGGTAATGGGACCGGAGGGGGAACATCTTCTTCGTCCCGATCCTCGGGGAGTAAGCAAAAGGAGAGGGATCCCCAGGAAGGGGATTTGTCTAAATGCCAACGTTTTGGTGGGTTTAATGCGGGTGGCAATAATAGCAGACCCGGTCAAGGTGGACCACAACAACAACAAGGAGGTGGAGGTGGGAATGAAGCAGAGGCCAACAGGGTCAAGGTGCGGGGCGATTCAGAAACAATTAAGGGCGAAACCAGGAGAACGCGGCGAACAAATGTTTTCATTGCGGAGAGTTGGGCCATTAGAAGAGGTCGTGTCCTCAGTTGGTTGGAGGGCATCTTCTTAGGGCCCCATAACAGCCATATGTACAGTTTTCTCCCCAGGCGCCTAATCCGATTGCTCCTCCTCAGCAGGGGCAACTGCAGTATGGACGGGTCTACCATATTCAGGAGGCTTTGCTTCCTCCAGCCCCTCCGGCACCGCCAGCGATCGAGGTTAAGTTTCTCATCTAAAGGCATCTGGGTCGGGTACTATTTGATACGGGCGCTACACACTCTTTCATTTCTAGGAGTTTTGCACAAACTACAGATTTGATAAAGTCTACCGAGAGTACTTTCACTAGCATTGAATCCTCTATGGGTGATGGTTCATTAATTTTCTTTGTTTGTAAAAACATAAGGATTAACCTTGGTAACTTGTACTTTGAGGCTGATTTACTCCTCCTTGACATGGTCAGGTATGATGTAATATTAGGAATGGATTGGCTAGTGAAATACCATGCGATAGTAAATTGTTATGGGAAGAGTATAGTTTTCGCAGTTCCGGGACAAGAGATGTTCTTGGTTGTTATGCCTTATATAGAAGGGAGTGCGAGTGCTTATTTATATTGTATTGCAGAGGATGAATCTAGGGATGTATTGTTCCCCTGAATTCTCTTCCGATTATTAGAGATTTTGAAGATGTTTTTCGGGAAATACTGGGATTACCTCCAAGTCGGGAGATAGAGTTTGTGATTGATTTAATGCCAGGGACTCGACTGATTGCTAAAGCTCCATATCGTATGTCTCCTTTGGAGATAAGGGATTTGAGAGATCAAATCCAGCAGTTATTAGAGCAAGGATTTATTAGGTGCAGTACTTCTCCATGGGGTGCTCCGGTATTGTTTGTAAAGAAAAGGGACGGTTCTCTCTAGTTATGTGTGGACTATAGGGAGTTGAATAAAGTCACCATCCAGGATAAATACCCTTTTCCTCGCATTGATGATTTGTTTGACCAACTTAGGGGAGCGTCGTACTTCTCTAAAATCAATTTGAGGACGGGGTATCATCAATTGAGAGTACGGGAGGAGGATGTATCTAAGACTGCATTTCTGACCCGATATGGATCCTATGAATTCTTGGTTATGCCATTTGGACTAACCAATGCTCCCGCTGTATTTATGGATCTTATGAATAGGGTGTTTCAGGATTTCCTTGACCAATTTATTATTATATTCATCGATGACATCTTAGTCTATTCTCAGACAGAATCTGACCATGCTACTCACTTACGATTGGTCCTTCAGAGATTGAGGGATCACTACTTGTATGCGAAGTTTGAGAAATGTGGATTTTGGTTGAAGGAAGTTCAATTTCTGGGTCATGTGGTGTCATCGCAGGGTATATCGGTGGATCCTAGAAAGGTGATTGCTGTGAGGGAGTGGGGTCAGCCCATAACACCCATCGAGGTTCGTAGTTTTCTGGGCTTAGCGGGTTATTACCGTCGGTTTATTAAAGGCTTTTCGAAAATTGCTAGCCCTTTGACGAATTTGACCCGAAAGGGAGTGAGATTTGTTTGGGACAATTCTTGTCAGACTGCATTTGATGAACTCAAAAATAGGTTAACTTCGGCTCCAGTCCTTGCATTGCTAATACCGGGATTGGAATATCTAGTCTTCACCGATGCATCTCTTCAAGGGTTTGGATGTGTTCTTCAGCAAGAAAGACGGGCTATTGCTTATGCTTCCCGTAAGCTAAAGCCTCATGAAAGAAATTATCCCGTGCATGACTTAGAGTTCACCGCAGTTGTCTTTGCCTTGAAGATATGGAGGCACTATCTCTTGGGGGAGAAGTTTAGTCTTTTCACGGACCATAAATCGCTGCATTATTTATTTTCACAGAAGGATTTGAATATGCATCAGCGTCCTTAGTTAGAGTTCGTGAAAGATTATCAATTTGATATCCATTATCATCCAGGAAAGGCGAACGTAGTAGCGGATACCTTGAGTAGGAAGCCCGAGCGAGACTTAGCGGTTGTATGGAAAGCTAAGTTGAAAGAGCTCAGTCAGGAGGATTTAGTGGTAAGAGAATTTATGCCGGTAATGACCATTACTCCTACAATTGTGGCAAGAATTATAGAAGCCCAGGGAAGAGATAAGAGTTTCCAAGACCATATACACCGATTATTGTCCGAGGGAGCGGAGTCCTACTCGATTAGTTCTGGGGGTGGACTACGCTTCCATGGAAGACTTATTATTCCGGAAGAAGGGGACTTGAGACGAGCGGTGATGGAGGAATCTCACGGGTCAAAATTTATGGTACATCCTGGTGGGGACAAGATGTACCAAGACATGCGCCGTCAGTATTGGTGGCCCGGTATGAAGAGGGATATTTTGGAGTTCATATCTCAATGCACTACTTGCCAGTTGGTTAAGATCGACCATCAGCGACCGACAGGTTTATTGCAACTGTTGGAGATTCCAGTGTGGAAATGGGAAAGCATTTCTATGGACTTTATTTCGGGCTTACCTAGATCACAGAGGGGCCAAGATTAGATTTGGGTGATTGTCAATCGCTTGACTAAATCAGCACACTTTTTGCCCATGTGTACGGATTTTGATACCGCTCGCTATGCCCAAATATTCATCGAGGAGATCGTTAGACTTCATGGGGTACCTTTAAATATTATTTTCGAACGAGATAAAATATTTGTGTCCCATTTTTGGCGAAGTTTCCAAGAGGCAATGGGGACCGAATTGAAGTTAAGCTCTTCGTATCATCCCCAAACAGATGGCCAAACTGAAAGGGTAAACCAGATGTTGGAAGATATGCTCCGTATGTGCATGCTTGATTTCAAGGGTGGTTAGGAACAATACCTCCCATTGGTTGAGTTCGCTTATAACAACTCATACCAATTCACCATTGGAATGTCACCCTATGAAGCTCTTTATGGTCACCCATGTAGATCGCCCGCTTGTTGGTTGGAAGTGGGTGATAACAAATTTCTTGGACCTGAAATGATCCAAGACACTTCTTCAAAGATCGAACTCATTCAAAATTGCATTCGGATAGCCCAAGACCGTCAAAAGAGCTATGCCGATGCAGGTAGAAGACACGTGGAGTTGGATATTGGAGATCAAGTCTTGGTGCGAGTGTCACCAATGAAGGGCATTAGGCGTTTCGGGAAGAAAGGGAAGTTGGCGCCTAGTTTTGTTGGACCTTTCCCAGTTATTACGAAAGTTGGTCCTGTGGCGTACCAACATGCCTTGCCGGAGCCTTTACAACAAAACCATGATGTATTCCATGTCTCCTCTTTGAAGAAGTATAAGAGACGTGAAGGTGCCCTTTGGCACATTCCTTTCGAGGATATTGATTTGCAACTCGACGTTTCATATGAAGAACAATCGGTTGCTATCCTGGAGTATGGAGAGCGCAAGTTGAGGTCCCGTGTGGTGCCCTTGGTGAGAGTCCAGTGGAGTCATCACAATGCGAAAGAATCAACGTGGGAGCGTGTGGACGACATGCGGGAAAAGTATCCGCATCTCTTCTTATAAGGTACGTTTGAATTTTGGGGACAAAATTTCCTCATAAGAGGGGGTGTATGTAATAACCCTCGCTTATGAGAACATATTTTATGTTTATTTACTAGATATGGTAATTAGATATAAAATGTTGAGTTATGGATTGAGTACTAAATTAATGTAAAAAAGTTAAATTTTACCATGAATTTGCAAATCTACCGTAGCTATAGGAGAATATTGCCCTGTTATGTTGTATAATATCATAAGAATTAAAATGATATTTACCTCAATAATGAGACCGGAACTTAAAATGAATTATAAATTTTCCAAATGATAATTTCGAGGCCATAGTTGAGCCCGGAACGTGCGAGATAGTCAATTATTGTGCCATATTGTATTTTGAGGTTTTTGGCACTTTTGACTGGTTATACCTTAAATATGCAGTTGCGTATTATTTTATGGCAATATTGGTCAATTAAGTTGGAATTTTGACTAATGCCACGACTTAGTCTTACTAAGTCTTCTATTTTCCCAAGTTTCATTCCCTAAACCATGGGAAAGCTTGAGAGAGGAAGTGAAAGAGTAGAGAAAAGAAAAGAGATTGAAGATTGAGGGAGGATTCTTGCTTCTACACAAGGAAAATCTGCATTTTCTCAATTGAGGCTAGTTTTCTACTTGCTATTTGTGGTTTAAGATAAATGATTTGTTATTATAATGATGTATTAATCATGGTTTAGCTATTTTAGGGTTTTCTTTGTGTATTTGTGGGTTTTGATCCATTGAAGAATGTTTTGGATGCTTGATGAGGTTTATGGCAGTAGTTAGTAGCATTTATGTTATGTTGGTGGCAATAAATGAGTTGGATTTGGGATTAGCTTGAAATAGGAAGATTTGGTTTGGTCTAGGTCTGCAAAGACCGGTCGACCGCGGTTCTCAGACCGGTCGGTCGGGCCTTCCGGAGAGGGCACACTGCTTTCTTTCAAAGGGATAAAATTTATGGCGCGATCGACCGCAGTTCCCTGACCGGTCGAACGGCCCCGCCGAAGTGAACTTTCTGCTTTTCTTCCTAGGAAAAATCTTGAGACACCGTCGACCGCGGTCTTGGGACCGGTCGACCGATCCCCTGTTTTCTTCCCTAATTTTTTTTTTCATTTTTCAAATCTTTTCTTTTCATAGGGACTTAAGGACCTTCTTAAATGAAGTAAATATAGGGTCTTAGAGTATTAGTTGAGTTTGGTCGACACCCTAGACTCGAAGGGGTTCATCTAGGGTTCATTTCAGGGGGGGGGGGGTTAAAGTAATGTTCAGGCATTTCTTCTCTCGTATAGTTTTATAATAATCTAGGAGATCTTAGAGTCAAATTTGAAGACTTTGGGAGTTATTGTGAGCTAGGTTTGACTTGATAGTCTATTATGAAGCCAAAAAGGAGGCTTTGGAAATTTATTTGGGGAGTCTAACTATTTATCGAGGTTGTTATGCTGATACGAAATACGTATAGTTCCGGATAATCTTAATGCATTTGATAAAATGTAAAATGGATAAAGTAAAGGACAATTTACTAAATCAAGTAATGGAAATTAATAAAATGGATAATACACACCTCTCTAAATACCATCTTAAGGGAAGTCCGTGCATGAGGTGAAGCCCCCTAGCTAATGAATGCAGGGTGGATATAGTCCTAGGCCATATGAGCGCTTATTTATATGTTTCTGCAATGGGTAGGAGATTTCGGGTGTGGTCTTGACTATCCCGCAGGCATATGGCCACTTCCCGACGTTTCGATTGGATCCCAGGTTGTCTTATGTTAGGCACTGGAAGATAATGGTTATTTGGGGGCGCGCACAGTGGGGAAACCTGGACGGGCGGTCTTAGAATCGTTATATATATATATATACTTATAACTATTCTATTATCGAGTTGGACTCGATGGAACATTAATGCCATAAAGAGCAAAGTATATGCCACAAAGAGCATACAATTGAGATTAGTGCCATAAAAAGCACATGATAATAATTGTATTCCTGATAAGGAATGGAAAGAAGATAAAATGAAAAGTATGAAAGATGAGAACGGTTGATAAGTTTTCCTAATTGCATCTATAATCGATTCTTTTCTTGTAATCATTAAATTTCCTTAATTGTATCTTATTGTTACCATGCTAGAATACTACCTTTATCATCCATTCTTATCTATTCTTCATTGTCATACTTGTCATTTATCTGGTGATCACATAAAATCGGGCTCTGGTCAGTTCTTCTTTCTTGTTGTGCACATATATATATATATATATATATATATATATATTATATCCGCTCAGGTGTTCCGCCGCAAGGTCGCCCGTAATGAACTTCCCATTCCATTGTTTAGAGGAGCCGTGACATTTTGCGGGTATCACGGGACATTTTGTATGGACGCTTTCTTAATTGTTTTCTAGTTATGATCAATCCCTACTTGGGCGTGTGGCCCAAACTGTTGTAATAGGATAATGGATGTATTATGTATCACATGAAACTTATTGTATATTATATGTATTTCATTAACCGACGGTTCATTCGGTCCTTTCTTTTATTGTTGTTTTATATATATATATATATATATATATATATATATATATATGCTTGTGGGGAGTTTCCACCCTCTTTCCTATTACGGATTGTTGAAAATTCTTTATTTAAATCGTAAAACTAAAATTTTTGACAACCCGCTTTTCTGAAATACTGTGTGGTTATTCCGTATACTCTTTATGTTGTTACGATGCTGAGGATGATTCCATTAATGATTCCTATATTTTTGGAGTATCGGGCTAGCCACCCCTTATTTCGGATACCGGGAATAAGTCTTGTTAGTGGAAGGATCACAATTTTATGAATCTAGTTCAAAATGTTATCTGAGAGCACCAGCATTTTCTTAGCCCCTCATTTTGTTACATTCATTATCCATCTATAGTCTTCAATTTTAAAAAAATTAATTTGAATTTTAGGATTATATTATTCTTGAGTTCTTGGGTGTAATTGATTTTACAACTTCATTAGGCTACATTTCTATACTAGCTGCAACTTTTAATCAATAGTGGGTATAATTTGTTTAATTAATATGCACATTTGTGCAAGACCTATGGGTACAATATTTACATGATTTACTAATTTGACTAAGGACTTCAGTGATCAGGATCATAAATGTGTTTTTTAAATGAGTTGAATTATAATGGAGGTGACTATGCAATAATGGTGGTGATGCAAAAGTGTCGAGTAATTAAAGTGATTCGAAGTAGGTGGTAAATACTCATGATACGATGACTTTAAATAGAACCAAGTATGTGCTAATTGTATAATATAATAAATTTCTATTTCGTTTCTAAGGCATGTTAATGTATGTATTTCAAGATCATGACAACCTATATAAATGGGAGAAATAGTGCAATTGTCCAATTGTGTGTTAGATGTAAATAAACTTATATAAATGTTATATGTTATTTTATTGTTAAACTACATGGAAAATGGAATTTTTTTTATAAGAAATGCTATTATCGGATCATCGCTAAGGGAGAGAATTCATATATAAGAAGTATACAAAACATAAATACAGGAAAAAAGAAAACAAAGAAAAAGACCCCGATAACCACCCATGCTACCAAATCAAGTGAAGTACCCCAACTAACTTAAGAAACTCATGAGTCGTGACAACGAGGATCTCCTTATACCAACAAACAAGGGTGCTAAAAAATAGACACCGGAGCCTCGATGGCTCCATCTCGATGCCCTGAAAGCATCTCACATTTCTCTCCTTCCAAACTATAAAAAAAACAATGAGGCACTAAACGTCACACCCTCCTATTACCCCCCCCCCCACCCACCCACCCACCATGGGGATCTCCACCACCTCTAAGAGGGCCCTCACAGTATTGGGAATAACCCAAGCGGTCGTAGTGATAGCAAGAAAAATATCCCACATGGCTCTTGCCACCTTACAATGAAGAAGAAGGTGCTTAGTCTTCTCCTCATTCTCCTTTCATAACCAACAACGACTAGCCAGACGAAAACCTCTCTTATGTATCCCCTCGAGGGTAAACTATAAGGCCCTGAACTGTATTCACTAGAAGAAAAAACCCTTTTTATGACATTTTTTAAGTGTCATAAAGTGCATTTTATGACACTTTATTTTTCACTAAAAAGCATCATAAGTTTGGGTGTCATAATTGATACCCATAAAAAGTGTCATATTAGCTAACGGTTATATATGACTTTTGTTAAAAGTGTCATATCTGCTACAAAAAGGGTCATAATATACTCTATAAGATGTCATAATTAATTTAAAAAGCGTCATGATAAATAGTTTTCAAAAATTTTAAAAGGTCATAAAAAATCCATCACATGAGGGTTTAATATAAACAATCATAAATTAAGCATATAATAAAAAAAATTAATAACCAATATTAATGTCATAGTTGAAAATAAATTTAACACAAATCGAAATTTACAATAACATAAAAGAAATCTTGAATTTTTTCGTATTTGAAGTCGTGTACACCTAAAATGCAAACCAAGTCATTTGTCCATATAAAAAAACTAGTTGGGCAGAAATAGATATACCCACCATCTACAAAAAATAATGACCTACTACACGTATCATAGCCAGATATACCCACTATGTACATCATTAAAATAATGTCTCCAAAATAATGTATATAAAAAATTCACGCATAAATGTGTCGATCCTCCTTTGGCTTTCTCGAAACTGTGTCAACAAAGTGCTCCAAATCATATAATATAGGGCTGAATAAATTTAATGAACTCATGTTAAAGTTCATTGATCTCGTGAGTTTGATATGACGACTTTCCAGACAACTCCTTCATCTAAACAAGACAAATAAAATTACATTTAGCTTTTATCACATCTAAATAAAAAAAAATTAAAAAAAACTTAAAAAACATGTGACCTTCATTTGTATAGACTTCAATGAATTTTTCAAGAGCGCTCGCATGAACTTCAATACAAAAAAAGCACATATAATTTATCCTCGTTGTTTAATGTCCTGAAAATAAAGGAGTTAATATACTACTCATGTCAAATAGGAATACCTAAATATTAAATTTATTTTATCGAAAAAATACCTTAATTTTCCCCCAGTTTAGTAATGGTCTTTTTCCTTTGATTGTTAAAAATGATATAATTTCACTTTAAAAAAAAAACATAATGACATAATTATATTACAATTATGTAAAACGAAATCAATAATTTTACTATAAGCATTTATTTAGGACACTACTTTCGTGTTTATATAGAGCTTAAGGTCCAAGCTTGGTTCCCCATGTAAAGAATCAACCAAAAACACATTGTTCAAAATAAAGTTGATCACAAGAAAAACCCAATGATGCCTATATTATGAAGAATTATTGGAGATAAGGAATATTATATATAAAAACATTAATTATGCTAAAAATCTTTTACATATCTACCAAACTTACCCGGTATTTAATGGAATATTAAATATTTGTTTGTCTGAAGCCTTTTGTAGAGTTTTTGTTATAAATTGATGCCGAATGTTTTTAGAAAATGCGTCTCGACCGGAGAGGGGATTTACTAATCTAATAACTTCAAAACTCCTTCCAAATTTTTCATAGAGGCATCTATACATAAACAAAACGCACGTGAGTTAGAAGGGCATTCATGTATGCAAAAATGTAAACTTCATCTAATCTCATGTATGCATTCATGAATTTAAATAAAACATGGTAAAACTTATATCTAACCTCATATATGCGATAATGCAAACTCCATCTAGTTCTTGCATCTTACAAAACCATATTAACTCATTTTTTGGAATATAGGCGATATCAAAATCATCATCAAAGATAGCCACCGTAATCGTCATCGTATCCATCGCCATGTTATTATCAAGCATATTAGCAAAAGAAATAATTGCGCCATCTTTGCCACCAGAATCTTTCTTTTTTTCCTTACTTTATACCTGATCAACAATGTCAAAATACCAAAGGTTAAATTACAATTATGCTAACATTAACTAGTCCAAGTTGAATACAAACTAAGGTATTCACAATAAACTAGGTGAATTTATTAGCTCTTTCAAAACAGACAAAATTCATCAAAGATATTCTTAGGTGAGATCTTATGCCATGGGTTAGGAGCATCACTATTATTTATTAAAGCATTTTACATGGGCTCAAAAATGAATTTCAGCAACTACTCAAAACAAAATATCAACTACTCAAAATAAAATTTCAACAGCTACTCAAAATGAATTATAGCATGTACATAAAGGAATTTAAGAGATTCAAGGGGTTTAATCTAATATGGTATGAGCACCTCAGTTTCATAAAATTGTTTATCCCAAGGGTTCGTAGGGGTATGAGCTCCTCAATTTCTTGCAATTGTTTATCCCAAGAGTTCGTAGGTTGGGTGGGTAAACTTCCATACTTAAATTCTCCAAATCAACACAATCATGCAACTCTCAATGATAAGATGATATTAATCAGTAAACACAACATAATCAATGCCCTAGAGAATATAATGGACTATAAAGATATCATATAATTGAAGCCCCGGTGAAGTTAAATTGCTAACTTAGCAACTAACCTACTTGAAGAGTTTTGGAGAGTTCTACCACTTGAAACCTCATGAAGCTGTAATAATCGAACCGAATTCCCATTTATGAGATCTCTACGTTGACACATCATACACATGTCCTCTCTTTGACCCTCCAGCTCATGGTCAAGGCCCAAATGAGTTGCCTTGGCTTCATAATCGATGCCATGTTAACCAAGGATGACTTTATATTTATTTTTAAAAATTAAGCAAGGATGAGTTTAAGTCTCTGCCAATTTTGAATCCTCTCAAACTGCTTTATCGGCAACCTTGAGAATTATCACCTTGAACGTTTCTATTTTCTGTGCTTGAACCCAACTGAGACGAAGCTTATCCCTTGAGATCCCATTCGTGGTATTCGTCATGTGACATATACATTTAAAAGTTGTGCTTCTGCCCCCTTTAAGAATTTAGTCTTTATCCCCTTTAAGAATTTAAAAGTAATCCGAACTCGGGGTTTTATCGCCTCGCTTTCTTATAAGACTACTTTCACCTCTACATCCTTCTAAAATCTTACAATCCAAAAAAATTTCATATCCCCAATAAGGATATAATGAATCATGTTATTTCGAAGTACTCTTCTCTTTTATATAAATTTTCAAAGAAACCAATAACCTCTCTATTTCCCTGTCTCTAAAGCTATCTATCCTCATTAATCTAACATGCATATCATCTCGTTATCTTTCTTCTCCTACCAATCTTGTGAGAAATTTAGTAGTATTATTTCATACCCTTGTTCCTTTACTACTGAATTTTCTTTAAGTCAACTTTCTTCCAGGTGGTGTGAATGTGTGCTTGTGCATACCTTCTTGTTTATTTCTAATATGGGTTTAAATAATTATAGGTTATAGAAGTTTGTAGTTAAACTCAAATGAGTTCATAGATCAATACTCAGTATATATTTCTTGGGTAGATATTATTCTATCAAATGTAGTGGTCATTTTATACCTCCCAAAAAGCAACTTTAAATATCCTCTATTGATAATCCTGTTGAACAAAATAGCATTTTATAAACCACCAAAAAACATTATAAAACAGTTCAAAATATATTGAAGTGCATAATGTAGTGAATTTTCACCTCTACATAAGGATGATGCATAGGTTCCACAATACAAAGTTCGCCTTGGAAGATACCATATAGACTCTCTTGGAACATCAATTAGGTGCTCACTAGATTCATCATCAGTGAATATCTGGATGAAATTATTATTTTTGTTTCAGTGTGATGAACATTAAACATGATTCACTCGATAAGAAGATACTAGGAGTAGTAAATTTACCTCATTGACTTGAAAGTATATTCCTTTTAGTGGAAACCTCTGCCTCACTACTATTCGATAAGGTACCTTTATGTCAATAATTCAGTCTACATGATTATATATATATATATATATATATATATATATATATATGTATATTATGGTTTTACTCACCAATATCGTTCCAGAAATTGTTTTGGGATTTTTCTCTTGAGTATTACCGTGTGAGAAGCACGAGTTCTCATCACATACTTCTGATTTGTGAGAGTTGCATCCCCTTTCTGTAAATTAACATATATACATAAAAGTAACATCTTTAAGTTAGATTGAAGTTCATCAACACTGTTTCATAGTGTTAATGAGTTGCACATAGAGATATCCTCATGACATCAAATTTGAAGATATAATAAAAAGGATTATGATATAAAAATTATTCATTGCAGGAGTTATCTATAATAATTGAATAATTGGTTTGCTTTCGAGTTAAAGGTATGCCTTCTATCCAGATTGCAAGAAGGTATGGACATGGATCTTCAGGTTCCCGTTGGTCGAACTATAAAATTCACAAATGTCAAAGGGATATACGGATTCATAAAAATTAATTAAAAAGATACTTATAATATCTACGTAAAAAAACCTACCCCTGCCAAAAGAGGGTGTGAATATGGAAGCTCATAGCTGCGTTAGGTTAGGTAGAATTTTTTTCATGTTTCAACATAACATATATTTATGGCAAGGGCAGGTTAGGAAGCCTACCGCTTCCATAAATATATGTTATGTTGAAACATGACAAATTTTTCTTCCTATGAATGTACATAATTTTTTAACAAATCCTCTATAATATGAAGATGAAAAGTTGCGTACTTACACATGATGCCATGTCATGGAGCGGCTCGTAGGCTTGAACTTATGAACGGTTAATCGAAGTATCTTCGACAGTTGAAAAAACCAATGCTTTTGTACTTTCTCCACACTCTTGCTCTTCAAGTAATGGATTCTTAAATCTTATCATTGTAATTTCAACGTCAGGCTCTGAAAGAAAATCTTTTAGGTCGGTAATAGGTTCAATGTTTTTATTAAGGTTTCTTCAGTCTGAGATGTAACACGGCGAAAGGACGATGATGTCCGTGCTAAAATAATAACTTGATTTTGAGCATCATATAGAACAAGCTCCATACTTTTATCTTTTCTCCCAAGCACAGGAATGGCAGTCTTAGTATCGCAATTAGCGAATTACCATAAGCAACTGAATTACAAGATAAAATATTTTATTTTTTGGTTCTTGTATATGGACTATTGTAGCAATTAGAATTTTTCGGTAAATCTTTCCCTATGTCCCTTTCACAAATTTTAATTCTATGAAATTACACAAGGTTTGAATACCTAGACAAGAAACATGTCATTTATAGTTGGACAAACTAATTTAAGGAAAAAGTATATAAATTGGACTCTAAGAAATCATTATAAAAAATTATAGTGATTTCTTATTATAAAAAAAATACCATGATGATTTTCTCATTGATGATCGGATTATTTTCTTTCATATCCACTCTTTTCTTAATTTAGAGGACTAACACATATTTTTTAGTAGTAGTTGAAAGTATCAAGGCAGAGTTAAGGAGAGAGTTGAGGAGAGAACTCGTCCAAAAGGTGTCTTTAAACTGAGAACTACTGTAGGAGTTATGTGTAATTTGAAGATAACCGAGGTACCTATTACTGCAAACCTTGCCAATGCACTTGCATTATGCTTGCATTCTCCTCTCATCGGACATGCCTTACAATTCGGTTTTTTCTTTGTGTAGAAAAGCTACATAGTATTCAATCAGTGTTTCTTACATATAAATCGAGGCAAGGGAAAAAAACATGATTTGAAATTTATTGTAAACAATCGTGCTAGCATACCTTTCCAAATGTAATCAATGGACAATGTAGTTCATATCTGTAATGCGTGGAAATAAATCATTACAATATTCTTTTTGATGTTAAAATAAAATCAATATTTAGCATAAGTATATATATATGTGTGTGCACGTTCGCGTGTGTGTGTATAAATTACATGCAGCCGAGTATGGGAATTACAATGTCTATTGGTCAAGGGTACACAATCGTGGCCAAAGAGACTATTGGAAGTGCTCTATTTTGGGCAATAATGTGCATAGATCTTATGTATTCCTACCATCCTATGATTTGCACTATACTTCATCTTCATACCATCATATTAGGGGAACCTTAAAAATACAGTCAATAAAAAGAAAATTTTCCATCTTAGCCTCAGCTCTTGCACTTGTTTCAGTTACTTCCACTGCTACGATATATTTCTAAATTAAGTTACTCTCTTTGCACTTATGCCCTATGCCAGCTTCGTCCCTAAGTTTATGCTAGTCTTTCTTGCCTGTCATGAACTGTGTTACGTTACATGTTCTTTTTTTTACAGCAAGTTATGTATCTAATGGTGAACCTAATTATCCACTGCTTAATGAGGTATTTATATACGAAGGAGGCGACAAAAAGAGCAACAAAATGAAAATAAATAAAAAGCTAAACGCTTAAGGTGTGCGAGGGAATATAAAGTTGTACATATCATACCTCTCGTTTCTCTTCAGTAATAGGTTATGTTGGTCGAGTTAAGATTTTTACATCTTTCATTACAATGATGCCATAATAAACTCCTAGGGGCATTGCAAGCCGATCGCGAGAACCAAACCCACGACTCGAGCTTCCTACAACAGATAACCTCCCATGAAATTCCCTTGGTAACACATAATTACTGGCTATAAATGTGTAATTTTCACGGTTCTGCACAAAAATTTTGCTAGGGGGAAGCCTGACAGTTAATTTACGAGGGACGAAAGTTGTGGACCAAGATCCTCCATTGGATCGAGTTAAAGACATTATAACAACTGCCTTGTTTGGGTTGACATCATCAAAAAACTGAGCTTGCCCCCCATAAAATATCATCATCAGGCGACTAGCAGATGTTAACCTTGGTCAACCGAATGGGGTAGAAGATTCTGGCTCCAAAATGTAATTACCAGAGTTCAACATGCCGCCACTTGGAAGATTTTTATCATCCATTCCCCCACTGGCATTAAGAGAGCTTAAAATTCCAGATCCGTTAATTTTGATTCTTAATCCTTCATCAGTAGCTGCTCGAGATATAATAGAGGGACCCACATTGATGTCTTTAAATTTGTTTGAATGTAATTGATATCCAAAAGAAACATCATGGCTTCCACGTGGTTGATACTGAACTATGGGGCCCACATTCAGGGGAATAGAGAGATCCCATTTAGAAGGATTGGCTTCAATTCTTCCACTCGTAGCTGGTTGTAACATAAGAGAGGCTAAATTGGGCCTTAACAGATGAATACCGAAGACTGTTTCTTCATCGTGAGGCCTTCTTGGTCACTCTCCCACTGCACTTGGGAGCATCTTCATCAAATGCGAGCTCTCAAGTGACCCAGGTCACATTTGGGGGAACCCATCTCTTGACGACACAATAAAAACAAAATTCGAGTTACTTCGCTTACTTCCTACGAATCTGTTACCCACATCAGTGCCCAAAAAATTACTTCTTGGGACATAGTATGGCACCCCCTCATAGTGATTACCCACCTGTCTTTCACAGGAGGCTAGATCAGAAGTAGTGGAGATGGGACCACAGGAACCACCGCCAGCAAAAGAGGTGTCAAGGGAAGGAGAGGCAAAAGCATGCAGAGATGAAGAAGAACCCAAAAAGTGATGAAAAATGGTAGGTTTGAATTCATCAGCAACATTGTTAGCGGGAGCCATGTTCAGCAGCAGCAACAAACCCACACCCATCTCATTTTCACAACATCATCATCATGCTGCTACATACTGACAATATTACTACTAGCTCACTAATACCTAGCTAGATCCTTCATGATAGAGGATACGTTGCATATTCATTATTAAACACACACACATATAATAAGTTATATATGCTCATGCATCTGAGCCTGCATATTCCTTGAAGCTTAATATTTGGGCATTACAACTGTACAAGTGCATTGAATTTGAGCCAAAAAATTTGAATATTTGTACGGTGTGTGTGTTTATCTATTTTGAATAGCATGCAGAACTCCAAAGACATAATCATAAAGAAAACAAATACATTAAAACAAATCATATGAATCAAAAGGAAAATTGCAATGCGTCCCTGAACTATTAGAGGTGCAAAAAGAAAATTTCCCTAAACTATTTCATTTGCTTACAATTTTCCCCTTTTCGGTGATAAATAGAGTTTTTAAGCAATTTTAATGACATGTAAGGACTAAGGGGGTATTTGCAACATATCACAGTTTATGGGCCCCTCGCAACCCTAGGAAGTACTTACAGTCAAAGTGATAGTTTAAGGGGTTTCTTGGATTTTACCCTAAATTTAATGACCATAAGGAAGATAATTATTTTAAGAGATATACCTTATATGCCCGAAACGCAATCTGGATCTGAGTTGTTGCTATATCCTTAACTAAAATTCAAATTACGCCACTATTTCCTTTAGAATCGCCATTTGAGAACTTGGTTGAGTCTATTTTAGAGTTTGCCTTCCACTAGATCCTATTGGACTTTTCAGGTGCTGAAGATCCATGTCTTGTATACAAAAAATAAATTAAAGAAGCAACCTGTACTGACATCATATATATATATATATAATGTTCTTGTGCGGACTAGTCCGCATATTAAGAATGCGAACCGAACATGTGTCACCTAAAGATGCACCTAGAAATTATCGCCTAAATTATAGGCACACTCTCTCTCTTTTCTGGGCTCACCGCCAGGTGACAAATGTTCGGTCCGCATTCTTAAAATGCGGCTTAGTCCGCACAAGAGAAGGACTGTATATATATATATATATATATATATATATATATATATATATATATATATATATATATATATATATATATATATATATGTGTGTGTGTGTGTGTGTGTGTGTGTGTGTGTGTGTGTGTGTGTGTGTATGATGGTAAATGCCTTGTGTTCATGGCGACTTTTACTTCATCTCACACCCACCCCATCCTCTCCCAAGAAAAATAATAACGTCCCTGTGCTTTTTCGTTAGTACATAGAATAGTTGCCTTAAAACCAGTAATTAGGTTCTTGAATGAGATATAGTTAAACCAAAATCATCCATATAGTTTATATTTGTCCTAGTAATGATAATTTTATGTGAGGGACTCCTAATGGCATTTCATTCTACTTCTAAATACAAGGTTATTTTGAGTTCCATCCCCACTTTTATTGTCGTTCTTAAATTACGTCCCTGATTTTAAGATAGTTTTAATACACTCCCATTCAAGGATTTAGTGACACTATGCAAGGATCTTTTGTGGTAATCGGGTGGTTTTTGTAACACTTTTGGGGGGCTATTGCAAATAAATTTAAAAATGGGGGTGTAACTCGCAGTCATAAAAATGAGGGTCAAACTCAAAATAACCAAAAGGGAAATTTGAGTACCATTGGCACTCCCCCACAAGACAATACAAACCATTTTTTTCTTTTCCTCTAAGTAAAACCATGCAGAGCCTCTAGATTTCCATCACGCCTCCTGCAATTGAGCAGTTGCAGCACATGAAAAACGGATCAAGGAAGTTAGATAGAAACGTAAATCAGGGGCATACACAATGTTACCCAAATTACTTTTCACTCCATGATGCATTCAGAATTTCACAATTCATACGCCTTTGAAAGCCCAGTTATCTCCATTTGGCAATGTCAAACAACTATTATCAAGTTCTGGAACAAATCAAAACAATCTTTCAATGAAGCCAAATCTAAAATCCACATGTTGTGCAAGAGTGGTTACCTTTGAAAATTTTGAGAGAATTCCCAGAGCTTTATATCACAACATATGTAATAAATGCATTACATTATATGTACAAGTATCATCCTTTTTTATCCCCAAGATGATGACAATTCCTTCAATGTGCCCATTCCTTGCATATGTGGCAATGCTTTCCCTCCCCATCATCCCTTTATTTATTCCATGTTGGTTTTGTGTCTTCTAAATCATGTATTCATCAAATCTATGCGAGTTAAAAACTATTAAATCATGTAAACTATAATTTATGTCAATAACTTTATAACCTAAATATAATACATAAGTCATGAAGTAAACCTAGAAGCACAACCCAACTCTATCACACAAACTACCTAAGACAAATCAGAGATAAAAGAAAAAATTAAAAGAAAATTGTATATAAAACTGATATAATTATAAATTATGCACAAACTGATTTCAGAATACACAGACATAAATGGAACACAAAGTTTATAGATGAATGAACATAAACTGATTTCGCAATTATATGCTACTGAATACAAATAAATAACAGTTTATAGTGTATAGAGTTTATAGCTGCACGGACAATTTAAATTCTTTAGAAGGACATTAAATTCTTTAGCACGACAATTTATCTTCTTTAGCATGAAATCAACACTTAAACTATAAAATCAGTTGCATCTATCCAACGAACTTCTGGGTTCTTAACGGTTACTTTCGCGTGAGAGGAAGGTGCCTCGATATCGACTGAAACAACATATAAAACAACATTTTATAAAATGCTATGTTCTATTATGAAAACAACATATGGGATCTATACTACTTCAAACCAAAATACAAAAACTTTATCAGATAGCTATACTACTTATTGAAGCAAAAATATAGGGATACGACTGGTTCAAACCAAAAATTAGCCTGTGTAACAGCTATGTAGGAGTTGTGTAACAGCTACATGGGAGCTGTTATGGGAGATGATCAATAGATTCACAGAATATACATTAACTGAAAATGACCCTTACATGGCTTGGAACCATTCTATCAAATTGGTTAAATGAAAATATACACCAAATAATCCATAATAGTTTGGAATCATAAATGCCAGTTAAAATTGATACACAAATGAGAGTAATACCTACCTCAAAGATCGAAACACCAAAAATCTCTACCATCGATGGTAGTATGTTAATAAACCTCCGACTTTGAATTTTTTTACCCAAATAAGAGAGTAATACCTCAAAGATAAAAGACTGCATAAATTCACACTTGTACTAATACCACCGTCAACATTTTCTAATCATTTCAAATAGTAATTCACACACAAACACAAACATAATTATATAATAAGAGTAACAAAAATAACAAATTTAGGAAACAAATAGCCTACAAACCAAATGTATCAACAAGTTCACACACACACACATACACACACAAACATAATTAGCAAAACACCCAAGGGAAGGAAATTCTCACTCAGCGGAAGGAACCAAAGCTCAACTAATATATAAATGCTCCTAAAAAACATTTTTCGGGTTTTAAATTGTAAAATATAAATAAACCAACATCAAATCTTTATATCATAAACCAACAACAAATGCATATATGTAAACCCAACAATAATGAGAAGGGGATCATCATACCAAAACCAAAGCCTCAAATTACTTTCAAACCATATTTTTTTCTAATTCTTATTAACAAAAAGCCCTCAATGTTGAGATTTACATATAGAAAGAGAACCCTTAAGAGAGGAAATAAAATACCAAATGTTACAAAACCTAAAATCTTCAAAATATCATATAAAACCAATTGAAGCAATAATAACATGAATCAAACATGGGGCGAATGTTCACGTCTTTAGAAAAACATGGATGATTTTGTAAAGACTACAAAAAACAATGAATAATTGATTTTTCATACAACTATTTCATCAAACACTTGTGGGTCATAGGTAGAGCATCCCCACAATAAATTCATAAAAATGCATTATAAAGTAAAAAAAGCTAATAAACTAACATGAGTTAACTCACCAATTCCTTTTCATAAATCCACTGACGATCTCGAGATTCTCATTCAAGTATTAAATTATTCCATCCCTTCACGTACCTGCATAATAAGAAACGTGAAAGTAATGTTTGACTGGGTCTCTTACATAGTTTATGCTCAACATTAATGTACCATGGTAAGATTGGAGAAATATAAAATAATTTATTGATCCTTAAGGGTTCACAGGCGTGTAATTGTGCTCATACAAATTCAAGCTTCATGAGGATAGAAAGAAATTAGTTCACAAATGGTAAACAAAGACGTGAAATCTCCTCAGTTCTATATCAAGAACTAACTAAAAGGTACATTCAAATGCCAAAGAAATAAAAGTCATAAAAATTAAATGGAAGCTAAGTTTTAATATAAAGAACTAATTGAATGTACATTCAGGTAACATCGATATATGCCTTATACCTTTGCAATGATGAACTAATGGGAAAACCCAACTATAAATCTGTACAAAAAATAAAATCTAAAGTAAATTAATTAAAAACTCTAGAACACAAAATATAATTTATATGATAGAAATCACACCTAAGACTCAGATTTGAAAGTTCCCATAGTGTATACCCATTGCAGACTCAATATACATATTGCAAGCTCAATATTGTGAGTAACTATTTTTATAACTGAAAAAACCCAAATCAAAATTTCATAAAACCCAAAGAATCAACTATTTTAACTCAAAAACCTTATTCGAAGTTTAAAAAAAAATGATAGATCAACTATGTTTGTGAGTGTGCTCGTGTGTAAGAGGGTTAGAGAGAGACATATAGAGAGAGATACATAGAGAGATGAGACCTGTGAGTGAGAATGAGGAACGAAGGTCAAGTGAGTGAAAGAGGGCGGTTGAGTGAGAAAGAGAGAAGAGCGACGATGGCCAGAGAGATAGAACGAGACACTGTGAGTGAAAATGTGGAGTGGGAGATATCGAAATTCTACAAAATGTTTAGGAGGGAAAAGTCCCCCTTAATTTGTACGGAAATAAAAAAATTTCATATTATGTACATTGAGTATAGAACTTCTTTAAAAAGGGTCATATTATTTATAATTAAATATGATTTTTATATTTAAAGTGTAATGAAAAATAATACTACTATATATAAAATGACATTTTATATTAGATATGTCATATTAATAATAGTATTAACCTTTAAATGATATTTTTGCAATAAATGTCTTTAAATTAATTTTTCAAGCATCATTAAAAGGTGTTTTTCTTGTAGTGATTGTATTTCTTCCAATGATCTAAGATACTATACAACACTTACTTACATTGTTACATCATAATGTGTACTTACATTGTTACATCATAATGTGTAACTTTCTATGTAATTTCTTTGTTCATGTTTCATTTGTGCTATCAAAACAATGCGAACAAATTTGTAAAATAGATTGACTTTAACTTTAAAAAAATAACTTTTAAAGTTTCTTTTCTGTCAATGTAGAATTTCGTTGCTATTTGAAACTCATTTCTTAATATCGTTTAACTGAATACCAAAGTAATGCCATCATTACATAAAATATATTGTTTTATATTGTTCATTGCGCTCTCCCACCCCCACGCCCAACCCCTAACCCCCCAAAAGTAAATGAACTTAATGACTAGTGGAAATATTATATGGTTAGTTCTTAATGTATAATTTTAACAAACCCTTGGAAATTAAGTGAAGATGCAACATGATCAGGAAAAATCTACTAAATGTTCGACATGTTTAGTACACGTGCTTATGTGTTATGTGTGTACAGGGGTGGGGGTGTTAATATAGTTGCAAATACGACTTCTCTATATTCAACACACAACACAATTCATTATTTGATATATATATATATATATATATATATATATATATATATATATATATATATATATATATATATATAGAGAGAGAGAGAGAGAGAGAGAGAGAGAGCAGTTCTCATGCATACCCCAGTTTGCATACCGCTGGCGCGGACCAATTTTGATAAAATAGTAAAAAAAATATTTTTGATGTAATTTTTTTTTATAGTTTCTAAACATTTCAATAGGACCATAAAAAAAAATTCAACTCAAAATGAATTTTTTTGCTATTTTAAAAAAATCGGTCAAACTTTGTCACTTTTTAACAACTTAAAAACAACTTAAAAACTGACAAAGTTTGACCGATTTTTTTAAAATAGCAAAAAAATTCATTTTGAGTTGAATTTTTTTTTATGGTCCTATTGAAATGTTTAGAAACTTTAAAAAAAAATCAGCCCGAAATTATTTTTTTTACCATTTTAAAAAAATGGTCCGCACGGAGGGTATGCAAACTGGGTATGCATGAGATCCTTTCTGTATATATATATATATATATATATATATATATATATATATATTAAAAACCAATGGTTGTCTTAATGACAAAAAAACATAAAAATGCAATTCAATATTATAATAATGTTTACAGCCCATTAAAATGGAATTAGGAGGAACAAATAAAAACCATGACTCTCCAAAAAAATATTCAAACCAAGAAGACAAGTAATAGCAATATGTATATGATTCCAAATAGAACCACCCTGAAATATTTCAAACCAAGCATATAACTTTTAGAAAACCTTTACATCAAGAACTTAGTCTAGTTTTTTGCATTATTTCATTTCTAAATTTGCAGTTCATACAAACAAATCTCTTAGATGCAAAGGAACTTATTGATATTCATTAAAGATAAATTACCCCTTAGACAAGTAATCACCACCATGTAACTTCTAATAAACTTGCAACAAAATAATAAATCATTTAACTTTCTTCCAGATCAATTAGAAAAGGGAATCGTACCTGTGCCCATCCCGAGGGGGAATGGGAGGGCTTCCCCCCTTTTTTCATGCGTGCGCGCATAATATCACACTTTATCGGGCTGCTTGGCCATCATCAAGGTGTGTTACTATGTAAAGATAGAGTCACCAGTGTATTTTGCACAAAACAGACACAATAAATGTTTCCCCCTCAAGAGAACGACATCGAGCATACTACTAATGATTGCAAAACCATGTAGCTCAAAAGTTTGGGGACTATGTTATTGAATGGAAAGGTGATAGGCACCCATCCTTACCTTTCGGTCACTCATGCGTATGTGTTAATATTCTCCTGTTAGAATGCATGAAGTGGTTACTTATGTGCGTAATATAAATATAGAATGGAATCGTTCAACTCGCATCATAGAAAAGGACAAAGATAGTTCATCCTTAGGAGTTTCAAAAAATATAGTATAAGTGTTTATCGAATCACAATTCGTTATATAAGAACAAATGTATGTACATCGAACAAGACATTAGCATTCAAGAATATGAAATCCATTCAGAATTGAGAAGGTCCGTTAGAAGATATCTTTAGGTGAATGCTAAATATTCAAAATTTCTAAATTTTATTTCTTAAACTTAACTTGTGAAAAACCAATTTTGATTTACCAATTTTATCTTTATAATCCTATAGCATGAATCTAAGTGATTAAAAGGATAAAGTAAACAAATAAATCATAAGAGACACTGACGTACAACAAAACAATTAAGGGAAAAAACCTCAAACGGTCAGGCCATACAATCACTATGATACAAAAAATTACGAAAGAGGGAATTCAGCCTTACTCAATGATTTGATCACCCATAAGCCTTGATGCATCTTCTTCTATTCAACCACTCCTTTAAAGTGCAGCGTAGGAGTCCACCTCCGCTAGGTCCATATCACACGAGTCCATGTGAACCTCGGTATCCACCGATGTAGCTTCAGTAACCTCCACTGACTCAGAACACGGACGAATTCACTTCAAAATCCACTGCACAAAAGTAATATGTTCAACTCAATGGAGAACATGATTTCGGTAAACACATTCAAGATCATAAGCTTTGTATTTGTGAGATTCGATGTTGAATAAATTTAGGATGATGGAAAACCCTGAGAACTTTTTCACAAAACCGTGTAAGAAATGTTTTGACAATGGTTCTTTCTGTATTTCTAGGTAGAAGAAGTTTTTTTATAATCAAGCACAAATTTCAAGGCAAAGGGTCATTCCAACGTGATCACCATGTCGTTTGAACAAAATTTAAAACTTGATTTTATTTTAAAAATAATTCCTTAAAATTTCTAAAAATATTTTAACTCATAAATAATAAAAATGCATTTTGACAATTAATATTTTAAATTCCCAATATTTAAAGGCATTATTTTAAATCATCCATCATTTAAACCGGACTCTAAATAACATAATTCACTAAGCATTCATACTTGAGTGACCTAGAACTATCTGAATTTGAAGAATGAAACTCGGCATGATATTATCTTCAAAGTTTTAACCGCATATTCTTTAACTTGGAACATTGTAGGCTTTTTGGGATCATAATTCAATAGCTAGCATAGACTCAAACTTTTTTGTCCAGAATTAAAACAATTACAAATAAATTGACTATATTGAAAATTGGCCCTTACAAATCTACCCCTTTGACTTTTCTTGGACAAAATAAAAAAAATGAAATGCCCGGCCTGAAAAATCTATGCCCCCACAAACCCAAAAATAAAAAATATTGGACATGAAGAATAATTTGTAGGACCAACAAGCATGTATCTCTCTGAATGCGATGTAGCTAAAATCTGAATCACTGAAAATATCTACACAAATGAGACAAACAAACATATACCTAAGTGAAGTATGGAGGAAAAAATACATATCAAGGAAGCATAAAATATACTCCCCTTACATCACACATCTCTCCCCTTTTTTTCTTGGAATAGACAAATTGTCGTACAGACCATCACATGAGTAACAAATCTAGCAGTAATGAGATATGATAAGCGTGGCTAAACAAACAGTCTAAAATCAATAATGCTAAATATTATGAAAAAGTGTTTATAAAAATATAGCAGTAAAAAAATATGGATCACATGAGTGGAAAATGAATATTCAAAATATCATAATAGAATAAATATGACTGCATAAAAATAATACCCATGTTCAACAATGTAAATAATCTAATAAACATATCCAGATGAGATAAATACAAAGTATGTCGTAAGTAAGTATATCATAAATGTGACGAAATAAGTACATCATTAAATACAAAGGTTGTCACAAATACAATGACATCATCAAATGAGTGTAAAAAATATCTATACTGCAGTAGTATAATAATCACCATCATCATCAAAAACAACAACATCAGGTCTCACACCAGAGGATCTAGCACCACGACTCTGCTCATATCGGCGCATCTCCTCAAAGTATGCCTTCATCTGAGAATCTCTAACAGAACGAGCCTGGGAATCTACCTCAAAATGATCCAAGAGAGAATCAATCATCTTAGCCTAAGCAGCAAGATGTGCTTGTATAGAAATTAAATCACCCTCCTATCATTGTGTAGTAGTGTCCATACTATCATGGGTGTCAACTGATGGAGGATCAGTGTGACCAGTGGGCTGAGAAGTGCACCCAACACCAGAAGAAGATCCAGCAGTGGGTTGAAATCTAGCCCTAGCCTCCTCTCGTAAGTGGATCTCTGAGAGTGTGATAGGGAAAGCATCGATGACAAAAATATTGCTGATGAAAGTCTTACCCTCGAGAATGGGGACAACAACTAGCATGCATATCCTAGAGATAAGGATACCATACGGAAGAGTTATCTTAATAGGGGTGCGACCGTTTATGGGAACAGTGGGCATCACCTGAAGCAGTACGGCGTGAAGGTCCATGTCCCACCCCAAGAACATTGCATACATAATGTAGACAATATCAAAACCAATTAAGGATGAAAAAAGGTGGGAAAAGCTAGTAGTGATACATAATGGCACCTGCCCGAGGGACCTCCTAGAAATAGTGTCGGAGGACCTCCTCATAAGAGGGACGATCAGGGAGAACGACCGGGAAGACAACGCCATGGAGGAGTGGAATCTGAAGCATAAATGCAATAAGGTTGGCAGTAACGATGAAAAAAATGCCATGGATGGAGGTCTAAACTCCCGCTCACATGCAAAGGGAATGAACGTAAAACTCACGGACAATGTCTGGGTAGACAATGCCGTAGGCATCAAACATAGGCTCCCATCATATCCCGGCGAGCAATCGAGGTACATCATAAAGACTAAACTCAGAGACCAAAACAACTCTCTCTCTAACAAGAGTTCGAATATGCAGTCCAAGCAGGCAGTAGTGCTCGAACTCAACACGTGTGGCCCACCTCACAATAAAGAATGGAGGTCAATTGGACTGAGCCTGCTGAGATCATGTTGAGGTTGGATGCTCCTCAATATGTCCGTCATTTAAGAGGCATAGTGAATGGTGTATATAGAAAACCAAGAGTGGTGTGTGGAAAAAGAGAGAAACTCAATACAAAAATCAACACAACTAAGAGTCCTTTCTCCGTATAATGTCTAACCGAACCACTATGAGCACCAACCAAAATCAACAGTGACAAAATCATAACAGTCTCAATAATCCTCAATATGTGTAAAGAGAATAAAATAAATACAACGAATACGAGTATGGGTATCTCAAAAATCCAAAAAGAATATATCAATTAATTTTAGATTTGTTTTTTGTAATTTTGAAATACACACCACGGCAACACAAGAAAATAAATAAAACAACAAACTAAAATGACACAGTTTAGCATCCCCAAACTAAGACATTTGAAATTTCTGACTTAAACATACAAATCCATCCTACCCATTGAAAAAGAATGAATAGTTACCATATTGGGTCTAGGACGCCTTTGTTTAACCCAAAAATCTCAAACAAAAAACAAAATCAATAAACCTAAATTGAAAATACCACTACAAATGTGATTATTAATCCTAAAATGGAATGAGCATGAATCATACATATAAAAGATGAAATTTAGTATTAAGCAGTGTAAATAGAAATGTAGATTCGTGTCATCAAAACTAGAACAAAATTAAATAGAACTAAACTAAAATGTAAAAAAATACATGTAGCAAGATCTGAGCACCACAACGAGAGCACAATCAGGAGATAAAATCAAATTGAAATCGAGTAAAAAATGATATTTTCAAAGCGCTGAACAGAACAATAACCGCGGATAATAAAGATGAGCAGGAGCAAGAGGAAGAAGTATTGCGAGGAATGAGGAGAACAACTAAAAATGAAGGATAAACCCTAAGATTGATCTTTTAAGTCTCTCGAATGAATGAGCGTTGTTGTTTGAATGACAAATAAAGTTGTTCTAACGACTGAACAAGTCGTGAGATCAATGTGATCAAACGATCAAAAATAGAAGCAGGTCACGCGAAATATCTATCTAACAACCCAAAAAATGACCATTCTAACGATCCTATCTAACATTAAATGCATCTCATTACTAAGTCTGCTCGATCCAGTCTTCAAATAACATGGGTGTAACACCCTGTACTTCTGAGCATTTAAATATTTAAATAAATCTGGTAAATTTAAATTACAAGTGTGTCGTAATTTAATTGAATTGATTATTATGTAATGATTTAAATATTAATCGATAGAGAATATGAATAATATAAACAGAATAAAATCTACTAAGTGTGAAGTGAATAATGTGTGACTATTATTATACGTCATAACGAGTTAAATGACATGATTCTACTATATCTCAACCTGGAGTTGAGTCTAGATGATAGCAAGGTTGAGATGGAGACTTTTAGTAAAGTGACTCTCATGATGATTATGAGTGAACAGTTGATTCCATAGGGGTCGTGGCAGTCGATAAAGAGTACGAGGGGCTAGTAATTGGGTCTCGGGAAATTTTTAGGCATAGTCAAGCCCACATGGGGGTGTTCGAGCCATTTGGGATGAGCCCATAAGCCTAATTTCGGGATTAATATTATTTAACCTAAATTGAAGAGGGTGAATGACAGTTAATCACAATCTAACGATAAGAAATTGAGAGCGAAAAATAGAAAGGAATTCGGACAGCTTTTAGGAATCAAATCAAGAGGAATTGTGTGTGTTCTTCGTCAATTTATCTTCTACCTCAAAGGAATCAGACTCTGCGAATCTTAATGAGGCAAGTGGTTATCTTGCTTTAAATCTAATATCCAGTTTTTGGGTTCATATTATAGTGGGTGTAAATCCAAATCCATTGTTGGGTGGGTTCGCGTATGAAAATGGGCTTTAATGATTGGAATGAAAACTATTGGATTAAACATGAAATTGATGATGATATATTATGTAGTACTGTTAAAATTGAATTCCTATTCAAAATCCATAATTAGATGTGTTGATTTGGTGAATGAGAAATCGAATTTAGGAAAATGATGGGATAAATGGGAGAAAAACCCAAATTCGTGAGTTATTGGATTAATGTGAGAATCGTTGATACTAAATGGAAATTTCAATTTTTAATAAGGTTTGAGAACATATATAAATCATTCTTAAGGTTTGGATAAGAATGTAACTGAACATGAAAATCTTTAAAAGTTAGGAGTGGAGGAAATTCAAATAGATTAGACGAAGAAGACGATATGCTTGCGTCGAATCGATTCGAACCCCAAGGAAAATCGATTCGGTAGGGCAAATCGATTTGAAACAAGGTCAAATCGATTCCATTTCCCAGATTTTAGGGAATTTTTCGGTTTAAGCCTTAAATTCACTTTGGGTGTAGGATTTAACCTCTATAAACCTAAATCGAAAATACCACTATAAATGTTATTATTGATCCTAAAATGGAATGAACATGAATCATACATATAAAAGATGAAAATGAATATTAATGAGTGTAAATAGAAATGTAGATTCATGTCACCAAAACTAAAACAAAATCAAATTAAACTCAACTAAAACGTAAAAAAAATACATGTAGCAAGATGTGAACACAATCAGGAGACAAAATCGAGTTGAAACCGAGTGAAAAATGATCTTTTCAAATCTTTGGACACAATAGTAATTTCGGATATTGAATATGAGCAGGAGCGAGAGGAAGAAGTATTGCATGAAATGAGGAGACCGGTTTAAAATGAAGGATAAAAATCCTAAGACCGATCTTTTATGTCATTTGAATGAATGAGCCTTTTAGTTTGAATGACAAATAGACTCATGCTAATGACTGAACAAGTCGCGAGATCAATGTGATGAAACAACCAAAAATGGAAGCAGGTCGAGAAAAATATCTATCTAGTGACCCTAAAAATGACCATTATAATGACCATGTTTGACATTAAATGCATCTAATTACTAAGGTCGATCGATCTAGTCTTCGAAGGGCATGAGCATAACACCTTTTACTTACGGGCATTTAAATATTTAATTAATTCAGGTAAATTTAAATTGCAAGTGTGTCGTAATTAAATTGAATTAATTACTATGTGAGTATTTAAATATTAATCGAGAGAGAATATGATTAATATAAACAGAATAAAATTATTAAGTGTGTAGTAAATAATATGTGACAATTATACATCTTAGCGAGGTAAATGACAGGATTTTATTATATCTTAACCAAGAATCAATTATAGATGATACTAAGGTCGAGATGGATACTTTTAGTAAAGTGACTCGGATGACGATTATGAGTGAACGGTTGATCCCGTAGGGATCGAGATAGTCAGAAAAGAGTACGCGGGGGGTAGTAATTGGGTCTCGAGACATTTTTGGTATAATTCAGCCCACGCAGGGGTGTTCGTGTAATTTGGGAGGGGCCGATATGCCTAATTTTGGGTTTAATACCATTTGACCTAAATCGAAGAGGGTGAATGACAGTTCATCACAATCGAACTATAAGAAATTGAGAGAGGAAAATATATAGGAATTTGTAGAGCTTTCGGGAACCAAATCAAGAGGAATTGGGTGTGTTATTTGTTAATTCATTTTCTACCTCAAAGGAATTAGACTCTACGAATCTTAATGAGGCAAGTGGTTATCTTTCTTTCAATCTAATTTGCATTTTTTGTGTTCATATTATAGTGGGTGTAAACCAAAATCTATTTTTGGGTGGGTTCTTGTATAAAATGGGTTTTAATGATTCGAATGAAAATTAGTCTGTTGAACATGAAACTGGTGATTATATATCATGTAGTACTATTAAAATTTAATTCCTATTCAAAATCCATAATTAGATGTGTTCATTTGGTGAATGAGAAATCGAATTTCTGAAGATGATTGGATAAATGGGTCAAAAACAAAAATTCCTGAGATATTAGATTAATGTGAGAATTGGTTATGCTAAATGAAAATTTCATTTTTTAATAAGGTTTGAGAACATAAGTAAATCATTATTAAGGATTGGCTAAGAATGGAACTAAATATGAAAAGCATTAAAAGTTAACAATGGAGGAAATTAAAACACGGTAGACGAAGAAGATAATCTTCTTATATCGAATCAATTTGAAATAACGCCGAATCGATTCGCTTGCCAAAATTTTGGGGAATTTTTTGGTTTTAGCCTTAAATTCATGATTTGTTGACGGGGAAAACTTTTATGTTAATTTTAAATACGATGAGGGACATATTTAATTTCAGTAGGCTATGTTAGGGGAGTTGTTTAGCCAAATTGAAAGAAATCCAAGGCTAGGAGCTTTTTCGAGATAGTATAAAATGGAGAAACATTTTGATATCGGTGTGGCAGTTTGGTTAGTATGACTAAACTCAAATTGTGAATCGGTATTACAAAAAAACCAGAGTTACTTAGATAGACACATGGACGCCAGAATTGATTCTCTATTGCAGGGATACGCAGCTGCAGCATATGTGGATGCATGTAGAATTTGGACTAGACACCTTAGTTGTTCATTCTAGTTAAGGATTTAATTATTTCATTATTTCATCTTTGGGCATGTTTCCCCTATAATACTTTATTTAGTTTATTCTGTTAAGACTTTTGTTGGGTTTTACTGATTTATCTGTAGGAATTATTATTTCCATTTGGAGTGTGTAGCCGATGGTTTATTCGGCAAGATATTTATTTTATTTATTCATATACTGGGATGGTTGGAACTATATTATTGTGTGAATGGTTTAATTTAGTTTTTCCTTATTATATTGTTATCTGTTAAGTGAAAAGATAAAATTTTGGCACCGACTTAATTAACTACTAGGTGATTAGTAATAAATGGTTTTTGATAGTGATGCTAAGAATTAACAGAATAAGAATCCATATTAATTTAATAAAGGAATGATCACCCGGTATTTAATTGGGTGGGGTGTTACATATGTTATTAGAGCATAGGGTTCTAGCATCCATAGTATGTGTACGACTTACTATGAATTCAGCGTAGTTTCTTTTGATATAAAGCCCTATTGTTAGGACTGTTGCTTTTATCTTTACGTGTTTGTGATATCGTGGTTCACCTATTATATTTTTTATTGACTATGAATTCATACAACTCGTTTTAAATTTCCGAAGTCGCCTAAGAGGTAGACCTTATAGAACAACAACAGCGAGAAATGATGTGAGAGAGGATTATTAGGAGATGGAGGTACAATAGCTGCAGCCACTGCCCGGGTTAGTGATGAATGCACAAATGGTCGAGATAGTGTCATAGGTAGTCAATGAAGCCATAACAGCCATGGCAATCCATTTTCCATAGACTTAACCACAACCACTAGTGGCACTAGTGATTCAGGCATAATCGGGGTCTATGTCTTGGTACAAAGTTAGGGGGGATATTTAGAATGGACACCCATCAGAGTTTTGGGGGAGATCAGATGTTATAGTAGCTTGCTAGTGGAAGAAGGGCCTATAGTGTCACCTATGTATGATTGAGTGCAGGTACACTCGAAAACAAATGCTTACCACGTTCAGACTTATGGGAGCCACACTTCAGTGGTGGGAGTCTATTACCACCTCAGAGGGGAAGGAAAGGATATTGATATCAGAGTTTTGGGATCGGTTCGATCGTAAGTACTTTTCGTCAGCGGTTGAGAAAGAGATGGGGAGGAAATGTAATGATGTTACGCAGGGTGACCAATTAGTGGATAAATACGAGGAGGAATTTACCCTGTTGGCTAAGTTCATGCCAAATGAGGTGAACACTAACGATAAGATGATGCTTAAGTTTAGGGATGAGTTAGCCTAGAGGATCAGGCAACATTTACTTGGTAACCCATCATTACAGATGTATACGAAAGTTGTTCATGCCACATTTTTGTACTGCCAAGATCACGGATTTAACTTGAAGGGAAGTAAGATGTAATACCCCTTATTTTTATGTCTTTTAATTTTGGGGATTTATTAAATTTAATTATAGATATTAAATTAATATTAATGCGAAAAATCATTTAAATACTTACTAGCTTGATGAGAGTTAGTAATTGTTTTTGTTATAAGTTACTTTATGGGTAAAGTAAGTGGTGTAATTATGATTAGTAAAATTATCACGAGAATCTAATTTGATAATTTTGGAAATTTATCGGGACGTGCTTGTGTCGTGTCAGGATTAAATTTAGACTATTAAAAGTAAATAAATTATAAGTGACCTGTATGGTCATTTTGAGTGCGTCAATGTGTTCAGAAAGGTCTAGATAGTCAAAATAATGTACCCGGGGGTTTAGTTTGTGTCTCGGGGCATTTTTAGGCTTAGTTAACACCTCAGGAGGGCGTTTTAGGAATTTTGTATTTTTGGCCTTGGAAACCTACGAATTTTCTAGGTTATATCAGATGCTTAGGGTTGTCTTCTAGGGTTAACACAACCAAAAACAAAAGACGGCCATTGGAGAAGGAAAGGAAAAGCTTACCAAGGAGTTCTATGCCAAGAATTCCTCCGTTGGCACCGCCGTCACCGCCAAACGTTAGATCTCGCAACAAGGATCACAACCACAATGATTTCATCCACAAATCAGAAACAAAAATTTCCAGGCAAGTATTTATCTTGTTTAATTTAGTTAATGATTCATTCATATTAGTTTAGGGTTGATTAGAATGAGTTTTATGAAAGAAAACCTATGTTGGAGGTTAGAAATCACATGTTGTAGAGATATAAACATCATTTTGGAAATCCCCTTCACATGTAGAGGTTGAACCACGAATTTACATTGGGTTAGAAGTAGAAATTCTGGAAAAAGAATGAGAAGAACTAAGTTAAAGAAATTATTAGGGTTCATGAGTTTATATAGATTTTGGCCCTTTTAATTCATGATACTTGATGAAAACTAGCATACCTTACGTAGAATATTGTTTTGTGGTATAAATTTCTGGAAGTTTGGGAGTTAAAAAACTTGGATTTGGATGACTTTGGATGATAATTCCCATAACTGGTATTCTGTTGTTTTCACCATACCTGCTTGATCGATCGATCCACCGAAGAATGTCGATCGATCGAAGGTTCGATCGATCGACCCCTTCTTATCGATTAATCGACACCTGTATGCTAATTACGAGAAGTGCGAGTTATTCAGGCTCTATGAGAACATCAGCTGTATGTTAAGTACGAGAAGTGCGGGTTCTGGTTACGGGAAGTGCAGTTCTTGGGACATGTTGTTTCTGAATAAGGGATAGTAGTTGACCCGAGTAAAGTGTCAGCGGTGAGGGAGTGGGGATAACCCATGACATGGACGAAAATGCGTAGTTTCTTGGGATTTGCCGAATACTACAGGAGATTCATTCAGGTGTTCTCCAAAATAGAGGGTCCATTGATGAACCTGACTCTCAAGGGGGTACCATATGTTTGGGACGATGCTTGTCGATTGGCTTTTGACGAGCTGAAAGACAAGCTTACTTCAGCACCGGTCCTTGGTTTACCTAAGCTGGGCGTGGAGTATCTGGTTTACACAAACGCCTCTTTACGGGGACTCGGGGGAGTACTTCAGCAGGAGGCGAAGGGTATAGCTTTTGCCTCCCGCAAGCTTAAGACACACGAGAAGAATTAACCCACACACGACCTAGAGTTAGCAGTGGTCGTCTTTGCATTGAGGACATGGAGACACTACTTATTGGGGCAGAAATTTCGCTTGTTCACATACCACAAGTCACTACAGTACCTGTTCACTCAACGAGAGCTGAATATGCGTCAGCGCAAGTGTTTAGAGTTTGTGAAGGACTATGAGTTCGATATACATTACCATCCAGGGAAGGCCAACATAGTTGCTGATGCGTTGAGCCGTAGACCGGTAGACGATGTAGCGAATATCTGGAAAGCGAAGTGGAAAGAGTTGGGTCACCAGGACGCAGTAGCCCATTCCTTCATATCTATTATGACAGTGACACCCGAGATTGTTACGAGGGTAATACAGGCACAGACCGCAGACCCATTTTGCCAGTAGCAGATTGTATAACTTTTAGCTCAGGGTGCTGAGTCCTATTCTGTTAGTTCTGATGGAGGTTTGATGTTTAATGGGAGATTGATGGTCCCAAAAGGAGCAGACATACGTCATGCAGTGATGACCCAGTCTCACGGGTCCCGATTTACGGTGCATCCTGGGGGAGATAAAATGTAGCAGGATATGAGGCGACAATACTGGTGGAGCGACATAAAAAGGATATTACTAAGTTCGTGTCCAAGTGTTCTACCTGCCAGCTGGTAAAGGTGGACCACCAGAAATCATCGGGGTTGCTTCAGCCTTTGGAAATACCCGCGTGGAAGTGGGAGAGTACTTCTATGGATTTTATTACTAGGTTGCCTGCATCACAACGGGGCCACGACTCCATCTGGGTGATTGTGGACCGTTTGACCAAGGTGGATCATTTTCTGCCAGTACGGACAGACTATACCACGGGCCAATATGCTCAGTTGTTCATTGCTGAGATTGTTCGCTTACATAGGGTGCCCCTGAATATTGTGTCAGATAGAGATAAGATTTTCATGTTGCGTTTCTGGGAGAGCTTTCGGGAGGCTATGGGTACGGAGTTGAGGTTGAGTTCAGCTTATCACCCACAGACAGATGGACAAACAGAGCATACTAATCAGATGTTAGAGGATAGGATACGCATGTGTGTACTTGATTTTGGAGGAGGTTGGGAGCCGCATCTTCCACTGGTAGAGTTCGCTTATAATAAGTTTTATCAGTTCACGATTGGCATGGCTCCATTTGAGGCTTTTTATGGTAGGCCTTGTCATTCCTCAGGTGATTCAGGAAACCTCCGCTAGGATTGAGATTATTAGGCGTCGCATTCGGGTAGCCCAGGACAGGCATAAAAGCTACGTCGATGCAAAACGGTTCTTCCGAGAGTTTAATGTGGGGGACCAAGTATTAGTACGTGTATCTCCTATGAAAGGAGTGATGAGGTTCGGGAAGAAAGGCAAATTGGCCCCGAGGTATGTGGGACCATTTCCCATTATCGAGAGGATTGGGCCGGTAGCATACAGATTGGGATTGCTAGAGCATTTACATCGCATTCATGATGTATTCCACATCTCTTCGTTGAGACGATACCTTAGAGATGACATGGCCCATACCTATATCGTGAGTGAGGAGATTGACTTACAGCCAGACAACTCTTACGAGGAGAGGCCAATGGCTATCCTAGACCATAACGAAAGAAGATTGAGGTCAAAGGTAGTCCCACTTGTCCGAGTCCAGTGAGAGCATCAAAATGTGGAGGAATCCACTTGGGAGTGTGAGGCAGACATGCGTGAGAAGTACCCAGAGTTATTCTTACCAGGTACACCTTATTTTTCGAATTTCAGGATGAAATTAAATTATTAGCGGGGAAGTATGTAATACCTCGTATTTTTATGTCTTTTAATTTTGGGGATTTATTAAATTTAATTAGAGATATTAAATTAATTTTAATCCGGAAAATCATTTAAATACTTACGAGCGTGATGAGAGTTAGTAATTATTTTTGTTATAAGTTACTTTATGGGTAAACTAAGTGGTGTAATTACGATTAGTAAAATTATCAGGAGAATCTAGTTTGATATTTTTGGAAATTTATCGGAACAGGCTTGTGTCGTGTCAGGATTAAATTTGGACTATTAAAAGTAAATAAATTATAACTCAATCGTATGGTCATTTTGAGTGCTTCGATGTGGCCGGAAGGGTCGAGATAGTCAAAATAATGTACCTGAGGATTTAGTTTGGGTCTCGGGGCGTTTTTAGGCTTAATTAACACCCCGGGAGGGCGTTTTAGGTATTTTGTATTTTTGGCCTTGGAAACCTACGAATTATCTAGGTTATATCAGATGCTTAGGGTTGTCTTCTAGGGTTAACACAACCAAAAATAAAAGACGACCATTGGAGAAGGAAAGGAAAAGCTTACCAAGGAGTTCTATGCCAAGAATTCCTCCGTTGGCACCGCCGTCACTGCCAAACGTTAGATCACGCAACAAGGATCACAACCACACTGATTCAATCCATAAATAAGAAACAAAAATTCCCAGGCAATTATTTATCTTGCTTAATTTAGTTAATGCTTCATTCATATTAGTTTAGGGTTGATTAGGATGAGTTTTATGAAAGAAAACCTATGTTGGAGGTTAGAAATCACATGTTGTAGAGATATAAACATCATTCTGGAAATCCCCTTCACATGTAGATATTGAACCACGAATTTAGATTGGGTTAGAAGTAGAAATTCTGGAAAAATAATGAGAAGAACTAAGTTAACGAAATTATTAGGGTTCATGAGATTTATATAGATTTTGGCCCTTTTAATTCATGATACTTGATGAAAACTCGCATGCCTTACGTAGAATATTGTTCATTTGGGTTTATAATGCTTGTGGTATAAATTTCTGGGAGTTTGGGAGTTAAAAAATTTGGATTTGGATGACTTTTGATGATAATTCCCGTAACTGGTATTCTGCAGTTTTCGCCATACCAGCTTGATCGATCGATCGACCAAAGAATGTCGATCGATCGACGATTCAATTGATCGACCCCTTCTTATCGATTAATCGACACCTTCTGGAAAATTAGATTTTTTCTTATGTTGACTTGATCTGATTAAATTCGTAATAAATCTTGATTAATGTTATTAGGACCTAATGAAACAAAAAGGACCAGTAGGGTCAAGGTAAACCCCGTCAAGTGGACCTTTAATGAAATGGGAAAATGAAGGGTAAACGGGAAATATTCAGACCTAAGAAATCTAACGTGTGTAGACTTAATAATCGAAATGTCTAGGAGTTGGATTAGAAGGTAAGTGAGGGCCTATTGGAATTGTACTTAGGTAAAGAGAATACTTAGAGAGATGAGAAGTAATTTGGAATAAATTAAATTTTGAAAATAAAATGAATAAGTCCGTTATACGAAATAATCGAATAAAAATGTACTAAGAATGGAATAATATAATGTTGGGCCGTGGGCGTACCTAACTTATGAATGTGAATAGTTATATATCTATATGACTTTGTGATTAATCATATATCTTATATATGTGTAAAAATCATTCCCGCGCTACTTGCTATCCCTGAGGTTACCACGCTGGGACAGTCTTATCTCGATGGGACCTTTATGGGGGAAATTGACTCGTACCCTATAAGATAGGAATCCTTGGTACAGGCTATCGAATTGATAGTCAGACGGTCCTAAGAGACGTGAGGGTATGTGCTAACCTCTTAGAGACTTGGAACTATGCTTCGCATCAATATTGTATGTGTTTTGTGTTAATACAGTTCGAGAGTGATTTCGAACATGTATTTCCCTTAGTACGAGTGACACGGGGACTGGATAACAGAGTATGCCCACACCATAATTGTTATGTGGCGTGCCGTTAGAATATATATATTATATGAGTATTTAATATATATATATTTAAATCTGGAATTTGGTAACTACCTACTGTGTCTATGGTAAGTAAGAAATGAATAATTATTTCAACTTGGGTATAAGTGTTTGAAAAGTATGATATATTACTGAGAAACTTTATTATTAAATAAGGTTTAAATGAGAACTTTGCTTTTAAATAAAATTAACCTCTTAAACATTTGAATTTGTCGGTTTGAAACCTCACGAGCAACTTAAGATAAGATAAGTTAAACTGTTGGGAAGATTAGTACGATAGGTGAGCACATTAGAAGAGAGGTGAGAATTTCTCAGGGGAGTGCCTCACTAATATGTTGTTTGAATTAGCCGATATCATTTAAAATACTTGCTAAACTAATTTTAAAATGTTTTTACAATCGGGCTCTGACCCGTTTCCTATTTTCTCTTCTCTCTTGTATATGTATGTATATATTACAAGTGCCTAGTCACATGGGCGTCTTGCATAGGATCCTCTGGAAGGAACGCGTTGCAGCTTAGGTGGAAGTTGTAGGCCTCTTGCTTAGACGACCTCATTATTGATTCCACTTCTAGCACTATTTATTCAGTTGGGCATGTGTCACCCTTTCCATTATTCAGTTGTTTTATCAGATATTGCGATTAGTTTACTTCTAGTATTTATGTTTTGGGATTTATTCATGTCAGGATGTTTTCCATTAAGTTTTAATGTTGGAATCAATTAGTTGAATGTGTTAATTAATTGGATTGTTTGTTGCAATATAGTTGTTGGGTGATTCTTAATTTATGAATTATGTAAAGTTTTAAAATATTGGTTTTAATTGAAATATGGAATTTTTTTCTTAAAAAAATGTTTTTTGTCACTTAGCTTAATTAAATAGGGTGTTAAATTGGAAAAGTTATATTTATGGCAGTGATGCTAAGAATGAACCAACCATTCACCTTGATTATAATTTAATAAAGGACTGATCACACGATATTTAATTAGGCGGGGTGTCACATAAGACGGTGTGGGAGCCGAGTTAGTCAGTAAGGAGAGTAGGGATTAAGGCCAGTGGGGAACCTCACTAGCAGGTGATGAGATATCAGGAGTAGGATTCCCGTTAGGCGAATCTGGCCAATAAGTTTAGATCAGGAGGTTACCGACCCAAGGGTTAGGTTTTCAGATAGGTCCATCATGGTCCTAACTTATAACAATAGATTTCCAAGGGCCTTAAAGGCTAAGGGAACAATGGGGGAGGCCAATATGGTAGGGGACACTAGGGACAACATCAGGGTTAACCTCGTTAGGGGTAGGAAGGCCAAAGACAGGGAACTTTCAGGGGCATTAGATCGTTTGTGGCTAGGAAGGACATATGAAGAAAGAGTGTCTATATAGAGTTAGGGGTCAGCAGTAGGCTACCCAGCAAGGGTAGAATGCACAGATTCCTTCAGCAAGACTATCCCCACAACCATAGGGTCAGATGCATTATGGGCGTGTGTATAATGTTCGGACCGTACCTATACCATTAGAACCTTAGGCGTCGCTAGTAGTGGAGGGTGTGTTTCCTATTCATGGGCATAAGGGTAGGATTATTTTTGATATGGAGGTGTCGCATTCCTTTATTGCCACTATATTTGCATGAGCGATCGGTCTTTTAGAGGCAACGAGTACTCGACTTATGTGTATAGAGTCACCGTTGGGTAGTGGGTCATTCATACACTCTCTATGTAGAGGGGTAGATATTAATATTGGGAGATTGATCTTAGGAGAATACCTTTTTGTGTTAGATATGGAATGTTATGATGTCATTCTATGCATGGATTTGTTGGTGGGTTACAGAGGGATGGTAGACTGTTATGAGAGGACCATAGTTTTTTCCATTCCCGAATAGGAGATGTTCTCTGTGGCAATGCCTCTTTCAGTGGGAGGATCGCGCACAAACATATAATACATTGATAAGGAGACCTTAAAAGTGGCAGTTATCGCATTATACTCGATTCCCAAGGTGCGAGATTTTTAGGATGTATTTCAAGAGATACCAAGGTATCCACCCAGTCAGGAGATCGAGTTTATATTCGACCTCGCACCGCGTACGATATCGATTGACTCGGTGCCATATCGTATGACTACTTCCGAGATGTGATAGTTGAGGGAGCCGATTCAACAACTCTTAGGGTATGGTTTCATTTGGCAGAGTACATCACTGTGGGGTGCACCAGTGTTATTCAAAATGAAAAAGGATGGTTCGTTTTTCTTATGTGTAGACAACATGGAGTTGAATAAGGTCACGATACAAAATGAGTATCCGTTACCGAGGATCGATGACCTGTTTAACCAGTTAAGAGGATAGGTGTACTTTTCCAAGAGTGATATCCTGTTGTGCATTCGATAGGAGGACATTCCTAAGACTACTTTCATGTCATGGTACGGGTCGTACAAGTTCAGGGTAATGCCATTTGGGCTCGTAAATGTGCCAAAATTGTTCATGGATCTCATGAACAGTGTATTAAGGGAGTTTTTGGACCAGTTTGTCATCGTGTTTATAAATGACATTCTCATTTACTCTCGCACCGAGGAGGACACATAGCATCTATATAAGGTTTTACAAACACTACGGGATCACCAGTTATATGCTACATTTAGGAAGTGTGGATTTTGTCTATGAGATGTGTAGTTTCTAGTCCACATTATGCCCAACAGGGGAATTTTTGTTGATCCAAGTAAGGTATCAGAGGTGAGGTAGTGGGGATAGCCCACGATGTCGATAGAGATAAGTAGCTTTCTGGGGTTAGCCAGTTATTATCATCATTTCATTATGGGCTTCTCAAATATTGCGAGTCCTTTAACGAATTTGACTCATAAGGGGGTACCATTTGTGTGGAGTGATCACCGTCGGTTATCCTTCGATGAGATAAAGGACAAATTAAAATCAACACCTGTAATATCATTGCCTACAGGATTGGTGGAGAGACGATTTTGAATGGATGCATCGTTATAGGGACTTAGGGGTATGTTATAGAAGGAGGAGATGGCTATTGATTATGCGTCTATAAAGCTTAATCCCCGTGAGAATAATTACCCCACACACGAGTTTGTGATTGCAGCAATTGTGTTTACTTTAAGGATATAGATACATTATCTTCAAGGGGAGAAGTTTATGTTATTCAAGAATCACAAATCACTTTAGTATCTCTTCACATAGAAGGATCTAAATATGAGACAGATGTGGTGGCTTGAGTTCATGAAAGACTACAAGTTTGATATCTATATCATCCTGGTAAGACAGATGAGAGTTAGCGAAGGTCTGTAGGGAAAACTGGGATGAAGTTTGGCATGATGATGAGATCACCAGAGCATGCATGTTAGTTATAGATATAACTCCTAGAATTGTTATGCGGGTAGTTAAAGCATGGACAAAGGATCTGTTCTGCCAGGATAAGGTATGCCAGTTTTTAGCTGAGGGTGCAGAGTCTTACTCAATCACCTGAAAGGGAGGCCTACGTTTAATGGGAGACTTGTTGTGCCATATGATGAGGACTTTAGGCATGCAGTTATGGGAGAGTCTCAAAGTTTGATATTTGCAGTACATCCCAATGAGGATAAGATGTACTAGGACATGAGGAGACAATATTCATGGATATGGATGAAGCGAGACATAATAGAGTTTATCTCAAAGTGTGTTACTTGTATGTTGGTTAAGGTAGACCACCAGATGCCTACATGGATACTATATCCACTGGAAATTTTTATATGTAAGTGGGAGTGTATTTCGATGGATTTTATTATAGGACTACCAACATCGCAGAAGGGATACAACTCCATTTGGTTCATAGTAGATCGACTGACCATGGTAGCCCATTTCTTTCCAGTTCGCACTAATTTCAAGATGATGCAATATGCGCAGCTGTTCATTGCGGACATAGATAAGCTACATGGGGTACCAGTAAACATTATGTCAGATAAAGATAAGATTTTTGTGTCTCATTTTTGGAAGATTTTTCAGAAGGTCAAGGTCACAGACATGTGATTGAGTACTGCATATCATCTAAAGATATGCGGACAAACTGAAAGGGTTAATTAAATGCCAGAGGACATGGTGAGAATACGAATCCTGGATTCTGGGGAGGATGGGAGTGATACCTTCCATCGGTAGAGTTTGCATATAATAAATTTTACCAATTCACCATTAGTATGGCACCATTTGAGACATTTCATGGGAGATTGTGTCATTATCTCGCTTGCTTGTTAGAGGTGGGGAATAATAAATTATTAGGTCCATAGATGATACAAGACACTACTACCAAGATTGAGCTGATCCAGGTGCGTATTCGAATATCTCACGATAGGCAGAAGAGTTATGCCGATCCTGACCGGAGACATGTTGAGTTAGAGGTTAGCAACCAGGTGTTAATACGGGTGTTTGATTGAGCAAGAAGGGGAAAGTAGATCCCTTTCCATATTATTGAGGGAGCAGGGTCAATGTCATAAAGGTTGGTGTTTACTAGAGCATTTACAACGGATACATGACGTGTTCCATGTGGCTTCGTTGAGGTAGTATGAGAGGAGTGAGATAGATTTTTGGCACGTTCTTCTTGGGGAGATAGAAATTGATACGTGTCATATGAGGAGAGACATATGGTTATTCTGGATCGTAGTGAGCTTAAGTTTGGGTCTAAGGTAGTACCGTTAGTCATAATTCAGTGGGGACCTAATTTTGAGGAGTATCCATAGTTTTTCATCGCAAGTATGACCTAATTTTGAGGAAGAAATTCCTTTGTAAGGGGAAAGTATGTAACACCCCGTATTTTTTAGCATTTAAATATTTAATTAATTTGGATAAATTTAAATTACAAGTGTGTCGTAATTTAGTTGAATTAATTATTATATGAGTATTTAAATATTAATCGGAAGATAATATTATTAATATAGACTGAATAAAATTTACTAAGTGTCTGGTGAATAATACATGACTATTATTATGCGTAATAACGAGTTAAACGACAAAATTTTATTATATCTCAACTAGTAGTCGAGTATAGATGATAGTAAGGTCGCGATGGAGGCTTTTAGTAAAGTGACCTAGATGACAATTCTGAGTGCACAGTTGATTCCATAGGGGTCAAGATAATAAAAAAAGAGCACTCGGGATAGTAATTGTGCCTCGGGACATTTTAGGCATAACCTGGCCCACATGGGGGTGTTCGGGTCATTTGGGTTGGGCCCGTAAGCCAAATTTTGGATTTAATATTATTTAACCTAAATCTAAGTGGGTAAATAACAATTAATCACAATCTAACCCTAAGAAATTAACAGAAGAAAAGAAAAAGGAATTTGGGGAGCTTTTGGGAGACAAATCAAGAGGAATCTGGTGTGTTCTTCGTCAATTCATCTTCTACCTCAAAGGAATCAGACTATATGAATCTAATCAGGCAAGTGGTTTAGTTTCTTTCAATATAATTTGTATTTTTTTAGTTCTTATTATAGTGGGTGTAAACCAAATCCGTTTTGAGTGGGTTCTCTTGCGAAAATGGATTTTAATGATTGGAATGGAATTTAGAGAGTTAAACATCAAATTAGTGATGATATATCATGTGGTGCTGTTAAAATTAAATTTCTATTTGAAATCCATAATAAGTTGTGTTGATTTGGTAAAAGATAAATCAAATTTTAAAAGATGATGGGATAAATGGGAGAAAAACCCAAATTTGTGGGTTATTGGATTAATATGAGAATCATCGAGGCTAATTGGAAATTTCGATGTTTAATAAGGTTTGGGAACATATATAAATCATTATTAAGGTTTGGGTAATAATGTAATTGAACTGAAAACCTTTAAAAGTTAATAATGCAGGAAATCGAAATAGATTAGACGAAGAAGACGATTTTCTTGCATCGAATCAATTCGGTCCCCAAGATGAATCGATTCAGCAAGGTCAATCGATTCGGAATAAAGGTGAATGGATTCGGCTGCCCAGATTTTAGCGAATGTTTTGTTTTAAGCCTTAAATTTACGATTTGTTGTCGGGGATTTTTTTTTAATTTTAAATATGAGGAGGGACATATTTAATTTCAGTAGGCTATGTTAGGGGTGTTGTTTAGCCAAATTATAAGAAATCCAAGGCTAGGACCTTTTTGGCGATAGTATGAAACGGATAATTTTTTTAATATCGGGATGGGATTTCGGTTAGATGAAGTAAACCCAAATTGTAAACCTATATTATAAACAGAATCATAGTCGGGTAGATAAACTTGGTTATCATAGGCTACTACTAGGAGACATAGACACGGGTTATATAAATATATACGGATAATGCGATAGTATGTTTATATATTTGTTTGTGTGATTATTATAGATATCTATGTGAATGATATTTTTCAGAATAGATACCCCTCTAGTGATATCGTAGGAGGTTGCACGATGTGGGTGAATCCCCTGACTAGTTAATGCATAGATAGTATAATCCTCTTACTCGGAGAACTATGACCACCTCCATTATGCTTATTATTTTATTGTCTAATTCAATGTCAGTAAACCATCTTGTGGTATCCATATTAGATTGAGTATACGTGAGGTGATAGAATTTTAGAAATATCAGCTAGTGAATTGTTACTCGAGAGGATATATATCATATATGACATGTGTGTGAATCTTGTAGCATTAATATACGTATATAATTAATGTGAATATTTATATACGGATAAAATACATGAAGTGAAATTGTATTACTTATATAATTGGTGAAACATTATATTATTTTATTTGAATGGAATAAAAGAATTACTCGGTGAAATAACTTTATAATTATTACTAATATTACTTGTCCTAGAGTAGTGGATAAGGAAGGGTTCATAACAAGGCTAGTTGGGCAGGGTAGAATAACTAGGTGGATTATGAAGAAAGCGGTAGGTATGAACATTAGTTGAGGGGTGAGTATTATCTCAAGGGAGTGCGACACTAACTTAAATGTGAAAAGCATTCATGCATTTTAATTACTGCAAACTTAATCACTTGCAAATGTTTTTCAAATGTTTTGGGTTCTAACCCTTGCCAAAAATATTTTCAAAACATTTTAGGTGTCCAACCACAGGGACGACATGCTTGATAATCTATTATAGGGATGCACAGCTGCAGAATCTGTGGATGCATGCAGAATTTGGACTAAATGCCTTAGTTGTTCATTATAATTTAGGATTTTCATTATTTTAGTATTTAATCTTTGGGCATATTGCCCCTGTAATACTTTATTCATTCTATTCAGTTCATACTTGTGTTGGATTTTGTTGATTTATTTATTGGTTTTATTATTTGGATTTGGAGTTTGTAGCTGATGGTTTATTCAATAAGATATTTATTTTATTTATTCATATCCTATGATGGTTTCAACTCTCTTATGTGCGAATGGTTTAATTTAGTTTTTCCTTATAGTGTTATCTATTAAATGAAAAGATTAATTTTCACACCGACTTAATTAACTAATAAGTGATTAGTAGTCAATGGTTTTCGACAATGATGCTGAGAATGAACCAAGTAAGAATATTGTTTAATTTAATAAATGACTGATCACCCAATATTTAATTGGGATAGGTGTCACAATGGTTATGTCATTTGAACGACATCTTGAAGTCGTTGGAACAAATTCAAAACCTACACAATCCAGTTCCAAATATATGCAAGATTTTCCGAGCAAAAAAATTAACTCAAAACATCAACTGGAAATACAAATCAGTAGCAAAACAGACTCAAAATAAAAAAATATATAAAACACACATAAATATGAGGTACATGGTAACATAGTATCGATGTGCTCAAACATGGTTATGGAATGTATGGTTGAGAACTACAACGAATGAATAACAATTATAGCACATCAAAACAATAAAGGAGCTCTAATTGATAGCTAAATTTTATCCAACATTGTGTTAGCCATTTGTGTCAATAAATAAATTGAACTCAATGAACTAAACGAACGTTATGCACACACATTCGTAATTTTGACGATTCTTGAAACAATAGCGTCATGATACAATTTTTTGACATTGGGATTCGTGGTTTAAACCCGTTGTAATTTTTACATTGAAACACCCTTATATATTCATATTTTTAATTTCTAGCTCTTTTGAGGTTTCTATTTTTCTCAGCTTATAGAAATTCTCTTGGCCCCATTTGGAATATGTTTCTTTTTATTGCCTTAATCTTTTATTAATCTCTTTTAAACAGTGTATTTACCAACGAGTTTATTATAATATCCCAGCCCTTCCCCATAAACACTCATCATTTTTTCAACTTGAGCAATATTTATCCTCACAGCAACAGTTGTTACACACACACTTCCTCCTTAGTGTAATTATGCGTAGATGACAGAATTAATAGGAGAACATTTCAGTAAAATCAAATTTACATTAGAAGTGAACCATTCATGTAAGTTCGTGCATGTGTCAATCATGGCATATATACAAAGTCGAATCAAAATGCAAATCAACTTTTAAAGATCCCCATTTAGCAATGATTGAGATGATTCTAAGAATCAATAATAATGAAAAAATGTCCTAGGCACATGGATAAATGAAATTAAGGTGGTATAAGCACACCAATATGCCACATCAAACATCTAAACTCACGACATGAAAATTGAAAATCTTTTTGCATTTTTGAAAATATTTTTGACCCAAAAGAAAATTATTTTTATTTTTTTAAAAAATATATGAAACCAACAATCTTTTTGGATTTTTCATAAGACTCAAGAAGAATAAAAATAAAATGCAAAGATATATGTGCAACAACCCGCAATCCGAAATAAGGGGTGGCCAACCCGATACTCCAACATAACGGAATCATGGATGGAAATCATTCTCTGCATCACAATAATAAAATAAGTATACGGGAAAACCACCCAATAATTCAGAAAACGGGTTGCCAATAATTTTAATTTAGTTTTATTACAAGTTCAGAAATTAGCTTAAACAACCCAAACTGAAGAGAAAGTGGAATCCCCAAAAGAACTATATATTACATCAACGACAATTATACAATAAAGGACTGAATATGCTGTCGGTCAATAGATACATACAACGGGTTACCACAATTTGATAGGTTACATAATACATCCATTAAACAATTACAAAAGTTTGGGCCACACGCCCGAGTGGAAGACCCGATCATATCTTGAATACAAAATAGGGAAGCGTCTAACAACGCATCCTGTAATATCTGCAAAATCTTGCAGCTCCTCAAAAGCATAGGAGTAAGAATATCATAACGGGCGCCCTTATGGCGGAGCACCTGAGCGGATTCAATTTCATGCACAACAAGAAGAATGAACGGGTCAGGGACCGGTTTTTATATGATTCCCAGATGAATAAGAAGCATGACAGTTATGAAATATTAATCACGAATGATAAGGATAATAGTCTAACAACAAAATCCCAAGGCATAATAAAGCAGTTTAAATGATTATTTCTTTTATTAAATTATGCGACAGAATATTATTAGACATCATAAATTTAAAAGCCTCCATCATTAATTACCATTTCATTTCAAATTTCCATTCCTTAATAGGAATATAATACCATCATATATTGTTATGGCATTTTACATATCTCTAGTCCCACTTGATTTAAAATGGTCGTATTCTTATACATATAACGATTCTAAGACCGCCCCTCCGAGTTTCCCCACTGGGCACCCCCTAAATGTCTATCATCTTTCAGGGCCCATCAAACAAGACAACATGGGAACCTAATGCACATCGGGAAGTGGCCATATGACTGCGAGTGAGTCATAACCACACCCGAAATTACCTCACTAGCGCAGAATAAGACATAATACAACCCCGCATATGGCCGAGGACTATAGTCTCCCTGCATTCACTAGCCAGGGGACATCACCTCATGCGCGAGCTTCCCTTATGAAAGCATTTAGAGAGGTGTGTTTAAGTAAATTAACATTTACCATTTTAAATCTCATTTTCATTTCCATCATTCATATGTATGTTTCATTTTATTCGAAACTATCATTATAGAATATTCTGATATTTTAAGTCCTGAATTAATCTCCATGTGATCACAATATTGCTTCAAGTCCCAAGGTCTCATATACCTCATTAGATACCCTAGAGTCCAAGTATGGGCCTACAACTCCAAGACACTTAACGAATTTCTAAAGAAAAAAAAATCCCAAACCTTAATTTGTACACATCCGAAATAAGCCCCAATGTAACCCAATACTAATGTAGGGTAATGACTCAACACAACTAAAACTATAGGACTCTATGTTTACTTCATTTAAGAAGGTTCCTAAGTCGCTATCAGAAGAAGAGATCTAGAAAGAAAATAAGGTTTGAGGGTGAAAAACAGGGGACCAGTCGACCGGTCCTGAGACCATGATCGATCGCGTCTCAAAATTTTACCTAAGAAGAAAAGCAGAAAGCTCAGTTTGGAAGGTCCGGTCGATCGGTCAGAGGACCGCAGTCGACCGCACACCAAAAATTATGCCTTTGTGAGAAAGCACTGTGCCCTCCCCTGAAGGCCCGATCGACCGGTCAGAGGACCGCGATCAACCGGTCATAGCAGACCTAGACCATTTTCATCTTCCACTAAGATAAATCCAAGGTCAAATTTCAACCTTTTGCATTTCTCCCCATAACCCCCAAGTATAATATTACCCACAACATTTCCAAACCTCAACAAACACACTAAACTTCTTAGAAATCCTACCAAACTAAGTTTTAATAATTTAAATACCCTAAATATGTATCCAAACCTAATATTTACCCAAATCTCCCAAACACACAACTATCAAACTAATTATTCATCTTAAATCACATAATAGCAAGTAGAAACTTGCCTTAAGTTTGCAAGTTCAGATTTGAGGAAGATGAATGCAAGATCAATCTCCAAATCTTCAATCACTCTCTTTCTCCATAAGTTCTCTTCTTCTCTCTCTCACTCTAGGTTAACAATTACTCTTAAGGGAAATAAAAGGGATTAGCAAAATTGAGCAATTTTTGTGTAATCCTTAAACATGCATGTTGAGTAATCTAAAATGATTAAACGAAAATATTTGTGTGAAGAATGATGATGGTTTTATAAATTGAATTAAAATAAGTTATGCAATAATGAATATATTTGTGATATCCTTTATACGTGTTGTGAGATTTTCTGATTGATTGATATTTATGTAAGGACACAAGTCTCCGATTGAGTCTTACTGTACTGTTGGCTCAATTTCGAACAAAAATATTTGAGTTATAGGATAGTCTTCAAGTATATCCATCTAAGCCTATGACGTGTCAGTTGAAGACGTAGCAGTTAAGATTATAAAGCTTTATCGTATGCCAGGTTTATTGTACCTCGTTTCTATGTCAACAACATTTGTTTCAATGCTCCTAAGGTATGAATTCATTTTATATATATAGGAGCTTGGAAATTTATTGGGTGTATTTTATAAATTTTTTATAAATAGTTTTAAAGACTTTGTTTTACACAGAAAATATTTTTTTAGAACATTTCACAAAAAGTTTTGGGCTTACAAATTTTTTTCCATTTTTGACAAGTCATTCGAACGAACTAGAATATCGTTTGAACGAGATTCCCAGGTCGTTCGAATGAGACTCCTAACGATATTTCTTTTTTCTCACTAGAACATCGTTAGTAAAGTCGTTCGAACGAGTTTGGTAGGAACAGTTTTTTAGCAATTTTCTCCATGTTCCCACTACTTTTTTCCCACTAACTTTTGACAGATTTAACTAGTGCGGGGGCAACCTTTTTTAGTAGACTTTTTCATAACCTTTTCTTCACTTCGAGTGTTTTGAGAGTTAATTCTTCCAAAAAAAAATCCCCTTTATTTTTGTTAACATGATTTAATCCTAAAAGAAAAATCAAGGTTTCTACACCCAATACATAGTTTTAGTTTATCCAAGTCCCTACATATATATATCTTGCTTGGAGTTTGTTTGGCACCGGGTTCTACTCTACCGTTTTAAGAGTTGTTTGGGTTTACTTCTACATCCCACAAAGAAGAAGACTTGTTTGTGGTTGTGGCATTCCCACTCGGAGAAAGGCTTCGGGTGCGGGTTGGTGGTTGTTCCAAAGGCCTCATTGGTGGATTTCAAGGTTCTGATGGACTCTGGGATTGTAGACTCGGGGGAGGTAGTTACAAGAAGATGTGTCAGGGGCTTGGACGGAGTCAAATCTAGTTGTGTAAGTTAATTGTCTTGTAATCATAAAACAATACTTAGTGGACTTTGTGGGGTTTTCCTCGTACATCGATGCATAGTGGTTGTGAATTATTTTATCTTGCGAAATCACCTAAAACGCATGCTTAGGACTAAAAGATAAAATATGGTTTAATTCACTACTCTGGTTTAATTTGGTGCTAAATTATTTTGGGTAAATATTCAATTAATTCAAGTCATTATTTTTATTGAATAAAATTTTGTTTGGCCTAATTTGCAAAAATGGATTAATTAGTTTTGTTAGGAAAATTTATAAGACTTGTATTAAATTGATTTTTGGGCTTAAAGTAAAAATTCACAAATTTGATTTTTATTATAATTTTAATTTTGCGATAATTAAAATTTGGTTTACTTTAGTTTTAACTTGTGAAGAAATTTATCGTTTGTTTATGTAGTGGTTTAGTTGAACCATCTCTATTCCGCACTTATAGGAAATTAATGTGAATGTTTTTTAAAATTGAGAATCCTGTCACGTTTCTCAAATTGGTATCAGAACTAGGATCGCTAAATTATTGCGTTTAAGATCCTTTTGAGTTTTTAAAATGAAAAATATGCCTTCATTGAAATTTTCAGTTTTTTATGGTTCTCGCATGCTTGCACACGACTCTTCACTTGGTATATCTTATGAGTAATTTCTTGCATGTTTTACATACACTAGCTTTTGTGCTACATGCTATATATTCATTCTAGTTGTATGTTTGTTTGTCATTTTCTAGTCCTTTCTTCATTATATATGCTTTGGTAGATTTATGACCTGTTTATCTTTTGTATTTTATTCTTTTCATTTTTGTTTGCATCAAATCAGAATTACAAAAAGACTTTGTTTATCATTTTTGTTTTACCTTTTTAGTAAGTTAGGCTTAGTGAAAAATACAAATGATTTTTGTTTGTATTTTGAGTAAATATTTTTTTGTTTGGGTTCAAAAATTTAAAAAAAAAATCAAAAAGATTTTTTTGTGGGTATTTTGGTTTTAGACTTCTTTTGTGGTATGTGTTTGTGTTTGAATCCTTCATACCGCTACCATGTGTCTAAAACTATTGGTTAAAATTTTAATCCTTAAAATTTCTTTATCATGTTTACATGGAGTGGTTTAAGTTTGCCTTGCTTAATGGATTCACTTGTATATATCTTCATGTAATACCCCGTATTTTTATCATTTAAATAATTAAAGGATTAATTATTATTGTGGGATTAATTGAATTAAAATGTGAGAATTTAATTGTTGATTAATCTGGATTTTAAATAAATATTAACTAACGTGCCAGGGTTAATACTTATTGATTGAATATTACTGTGTGATATGTAATATGGAATTATACACTTCGATAAATTGTCAAAAGTAAGAAATATGACAGTTTAGTAAATTAAGTCATACGCGCCTGTGAGTCGTGCCAGGACTAATCTAATGGAATAAATATATTAATTATTTTTTCTAACTCTTATGATCATTTCGAGTGCGCTGTTGAGTCCAGAAGGGTCGAGATAGTAAAAATAGTATACTCGGGTGTTTAGTTTGGGTACCGAGGCAATTTTAGGCCTAATTGGCACCCCGAGAAGGCATTATGGTAAATTATATTTTGGGCCTAATTAAGGGACAAAAATTAAGAGTTATTTATCAGCCAGGGAAAGTTCAATTAGGGTTAAGGAGTGTAAAAAAGTAAGAACGACCATAAAAGGTGTGAGGGAGAGCTATTTCCAAGAGAAAAGGGCCAAGATAACACCACCTTACACAACCACCACCGCCACCGTGTAGATCGGGACAAGGTGAACACAACCATACCATCAACGCCAAGGAATTAGACGACAAATTCAAGTCAAGTGTTTATACCCTGTTTTACTTTAGCAATTATCATACTCATGTTAGTGTAGGGATGTTATAATCATGTTTTAGTGCATAAAAGTGATGAAAATTGAGGAATTAAGATATGTAGATTAAATATGAGAATTATTAAATTGAAACCCTTTATGTATGTAGACTAGAAATCACGTTTGGATGAACTCATGTGTAGAACGAATCTGGAAATTTTGTGCTAATGAATATAAATTTGAAGAACTAGGGTTTTGGTAAATTAATTTGGGGATTCCATGTTTTATTAATGATACGTAATGAATTGATGATCCTAGGATGTTAGAATCCATATATAATTGATAGGGTTAGAATTGTAACTGTTTATTTGGAGATTGGGATGTTGATTTAGAGGTTTTAGGGTTAAAAATGTTGGAAAATGATGAAATTATGGGTAGAAGATGAACAGATCACTCTCACGCGATCTCACGTGAAGTTGTTCAAACGATATTGTACCTCGTGCGAAGTCGTTGAAGCAAGATTGCATCTCACATGAAGTCGCTCGAGCGACACGTGGCAGTCGTTCGAACGACATGCCATCTGGTTCGAGCGACAGGGTGAATTTTTGAGAAATTTCTTAGCGGCAGTTTCAAAATTTTCTAGTCTTAACGAGTGAGAGAAATTTACTAGTTAACAGATTTAAAATGAGGCAGGTCTACGAGGAAGTATGCGGGTTTATACTTTAATTAATCCGGAAAGAAGAGTTACTTTGGAAATTACTAAGGAATGGTAGTAATTTAGTAATACTTTAATATATGTAATAATGAGAATGAAATACGTATGGAAAATATATAAGAAGGATGGGAGAATACCTATAAATATTAATCGGATGTGTGAATACCTATTACTTGCTATTATTATGTGTATGACATACCTACATTCTTGCTATCACGGGAGGTGGTGTAGAGACAGTCTTATCCTGAGGGGATTATTGACTTGTATCTCAGAACATAGGACTATGAAGGATTATTGGTGAGTTGATAATCCAGATGACTATAGGACCGTAGGTATGTGCGTGACCCATATATATGTGAACTATGTTCCCCTCCATTATGTGTGTTTTGTTCATATGGTTCATGGGAAACTTCCAAATTGATAGTCCTTATTAGAGTACAAGATGTACTAAGACATGATAACAGAGTATACAATGCACTACAGGTTTAGCCTTGGAGTGATGTATTAGTATAGGTATATTATAGAGGTGAATATATGTATATATATAATTTTGTTATTCCTACTGAGAGATAATTGTAGAATATTGGGTTACTACAATCTTAAGTGATGTAAGTTGCGAATACTTAACTTAGCGTGTTGACATTTAACCAATTTTATTAATAAATGTTGATATTAATAATGTGGGAAATTGGGAATTTCGAAATGCTACTACGAACTATAACAATAAGTGTAAGTCTTTATCTAGTTAGAAGTGTTACAAATGGCTAGGTGGGGGATAGATGTACGTTAGGCGTGCACAATAGATAAGAGGTGATAATCTCATGTGAGAGTTCGAACTAACATGCAATTGATACTTACTTTATTTGAAATTTTAAATACTTGCTAAAACAAATATTTTTACACATCCGGCTCTGACCCCTTTCTTTCATCTCTTCTCTCTCTTGCTATATATATGTATTATATCAGGTGCTCAGCCACAGGGACACCCGGCTTAGAGATTGAATTGCTTGGCATGCTGCAGCTGTTGTGGAAGCTGTAGGTGTTCGCATTAGTCGCGTCCATCATTTCATTTCCATTCCTTATAGACTTTCTATTTAGGGCATGTGTCGCCCATTACTTGGACATTTTTCAGAGATTATGGTCAGTTTACTTTTCGTTCATTTTCATTTGGATTTATGGTTACTATGGTTTTTGGTTTGGAGTTTTGAACTTGAATGTTTTATCCAGTCTTAGTTATTTCAGCATGTGATTGTGATTCAGTATTGTATTAATTAATTATGTGTGGATGGTTTATATTAAATTTCTTGGCTTGGTATTTAAATGGTTTTAATTACAATGGAAAAAAAATATTTTAACACTTAGCTTATTTATATTAGGTGATTAAATGAGTTATTATGTTTTCGATAGTGATGCTAAGAATGAACAAACCAAACATTCTGTTTTAAATTTTATAAACGACTGATCACCCGATATTTAATTGGGCGGGGTGTCACACTTCACACACATAAACGAGCTCTTTTGAAATTTTAACTTCGCATGTATATTTAAGCGCTGTGAGGTGTTCTCCTTCCAATCTAGTCATCTACATTTCTTGTGACCAAGGAGGATTTTTGCATGTTAATTCCATTGCACGTCAGATTTGTGTGATAAAAAAATGATATATGAATGTGAATGGGGAAGGGCTCTGAAAGGAAATATTTTCCTTTGCAAGTAAGCCACCATTTGGAATGGACCTAAAAGAAATACATAGTTCAAAGGCCTAAAAGAAAAATATGGCATGAAAATAAAAATATCTGCAAAGGATTATTTGTTTAGTTTTATATATTCATTCAAAAAAATTAATATGCTTATTTTGAGGGAGTTTGGATGATATATCAATGGTTTGCACAATGCTCGTTTACCCTAGTTGTTCTTTTTATGTCATGACTATATTAGTTTGTAGAATCATCAAAATTCTAGGCTTGTATGCATTGTGTATGCTTGTTCATTCAAGTTCAATTTATTTTGTCTCATGAGGTTATATTAAAATGTGATAAAGTTTGCAATCAAATGAGAACTCCGTGAATATGTTTTAAGTGATTGGGTCGAATTTTAATTGTTATTAGTTAAGACCGCTACACCTTCGTTTCCATACGACACAGTTTTTCCATAGGAGTGCGGAAAGCTTAACGTATTTGTGTCATGTGTGGTGTCTATACCTATATATGTGTGCGTATTCGTTATTCATAGTCATTATGTATACATATATATGATATTTTTTTCTTTACCTCACTTTCTAGTCCATCTATGCTTCTAATTCATAATTGGTATCTATCGTGTTGCATATTGTTATTGATATCACATGCTTAGTATCTTATGTATAACATTGGTATCATTTTTGTTTGCATCTTTATTGGTATCCGTTATTATTTGTATGGATTAGTTATGATTTTGTTGCCCATATGCTTTCATGATCTTATCACTCTAAGCTTCATGTTTAAATTAGTTTTTATCCTTTGTCTATTCCTAAACAAAAAGGCGGAGAATGGTAGGGGGATAAATGGTATCTAATCTTATTGTAATCATATCATAGTTTGGGAGATTTAATTTAGGGGGAGACGTCTTTCTAAGTAGGTCATTTATTTGATAAAAGGGATAATTAATTTAGGGGAATATTTTTTTCATGCATTTAGTATTTAATATTCTTGATATTCCCTATGCGTTTGATAATTTGCTTAAGTGTGCAGGAATTCTTCTCAATGGCAACTTTCATTAGAAAATATATTGATCCTTGGGTTTTGAGTCAAGAAATGTAATTTTTTTATTTTGGGTGGGTGGTTTTTCAGTCTAGTAGAGCTTGACGGCCCTTTAGGATTTTGTTTTGGTTGTTGTCCCGGAATAGCCAAAGGGGGAGATTTGTAAGGACACAAGTCTCCGATTGAGTTTTAATATTGTGTTGGATCAATTTCGGACAAAAGCATTTTAGTCATAGGATAGTTTTCAAGTTTATCCATCCAAGCCTATGACGTGTCAGTTTAAGACGAAGCGGCCAAGATTATAAAGCATTATCATATGATGGGTTTATTGTGACTCGTTTATACATCAGCAGCAATGGTTCCAATGCTCTTAAGGTATGAATGCATTATATATATATATATATATATATATGGGAGCATGGAAATTTATTGGGTGTATTTTATAAATTTTTAACAAATAGTTTTAACGTCTTTGTTTTACTCAGAAAATATTTTTAGAAGTTTTCATAAAAAGTGTTGGGCTTACAAAGAATTTTCCATTTTCTGACAAGTCGTTCGAACAAACTATAATCTCGTTTGAACGAGATTTCCAGGTCGTTCGAACGATAATTCTAACGATATTTCCTTTATCTCCCTATAACACCGTTAGTAAAGTCGTTCGAACGAAAAATGTCGTTCGAACGAGTTTGGCGGGAACAGTTTTTGGCAGTTTTCTCCATGTTCCCATTACTTTTTCCCCACTAACTTTTGACAGATTTAACTAGTGCGGGAGCTACCTTTTTTAGTAGACTTTTTCATAACCTTTTCTTCACTTAGAGTGTTTTGATAATTAATTCTTCCAAAGAAAAAGTCCCCTTTATTTTTGTTAACATGATTTAATCCTAAGAGCAAAATCAAGGTTTCTACACCCAATACATGGTTTTAGTTTATCCAAGTCCCTACATATATATATATATATCCTACATGGAGTTTGTTTGGCACCGGGTTCTACTCTACCATTTAAAGAGTTGTTTGTGTTTATTTATACATCCCATAAAGAAGGAGACTTGTTTGTTGCTGCGGCGTTCCCACTCGGAGAAAGGCTTCGAGTGCGGGTTGACGGTTGTTCCAAAGGCCTCATTGCTGGATTCCAAGGATCCGGTGGACTTCGGGATTGAAGACTAGGCGTAGTTAGTTAGAAGAAGTTATGGCAGGGGCTTGGACGGAGTCAAGTCGAGTTATGTAAGTCATCTGTCTAGTAATCATAAAACAATACTTAATGAACTTTGTGGCTTTTTCCTCGTACATCGCGACGTAGTGGTTGTGAATTTATTTTTTCTTGCAAAATCACCTAGAACGCATGCTTAGGACTAAAAGATAAAATATGGTTTAATTCACTACTATAGTTTAATTTGGTGATAAATTAGTTTGGGTAAATATTCAATTAATACAAGTCAATATTTTTGTTGAAAAAAATTTGGATCGTCCTAATCTGCAAAAATGGATTAATTTGTTTTGTTAGGAAAATTTCTAGGACTTGTATTAAATTGATTTTTGGGCTTAATGTAAAAATTCACAAATTTGATTTTTAGAATAATTTTAATTTTGAGAAAATTAAAATTTGGTTTACTTTAGTTTTAACTTGTGAAGAAATTTATCTTTTGTTTATGTAGTGGGTTAATTGAACCATCTCTATTCTGCACTTATAGGAAATTAATGTGAATGTTTTTTAAATTGAGGGTCATATCACGTTTCTCAAATTGGTATCAGAACTAGGATCGCTAAATTATTGCATTTAAGATCCTTTTGAGTTTCTAAAATAGAAAATATGCCTTTTTTGAAATTTCCAGTTTTTGATGGTTCTCGCATGCTTGCACACGACTCTTCACTTGGTATATCTTATGAGTAATTTCTTGCATGATTTACATACACTAGCTTTTGTGCTACATGCTATATATTCATTCTAGTTGTATGTTTGTTTGTCATTTTGTAGTCCTTTCTTCATTATATATGCTTTGGTAGATTTATGACCTGTTTATCTTTTGTATTTTATTCTTTTCATTTTTGTTTGCATCAAATGAGAAATAAAAAAAGTCTTTATTTATCATTTTTTTTTACCTTTTTAGTAATTTAGGCTTAATGAAAAATACAAATGATTTTTTTTTTAATTTTGAGTAAAGATTTTTTTTGTTTGTTTAAAAAATTGAAAAAAAAGAAAAAAGATTTTTTTTGTGTGTATTTTTGTTTTACACATCTTTTGTGGCATATGTTTGTGTTTGAATCCTTCATACCGCTACCATGTGTCTAGAACTTTTGGTTAAAATTTTAATCCCTAAAATGTTCTTTATCATGTTTACATGGAGTGGTTTAAGTTTGACTTGCTTAATGGATTCACTTTTATATGCCTTCACACACATGAATGAGCTCTTTTGAAATTTTAACTTCACATGTATATTTGAGCTTTGTGAGGTGTTCTCCTTCCAATCTAGTCATCTACATTTCTATGACCTAGGAGGATTTGTGCATATTAATTCCATTTCACATGAGAGTTGTGTGATAAAAAATAATATATGAATGTGCACGGGGAAGGGCTCCGAAAGGAAATATTTTCCTTTGCGAGTAAGCCACTGTTTGGAATGGACATAAAAGAAATACGTGGTCCAAAGGCCTAAACTAAATATGGCAAGAAAATAAAAATATTTGCCAAGGATTATTTTGTTTAGTTTTATATATTCATTCAAAAACGTTAATATGCTTATTTTTAGGGAGCTTGGATGATATATCAATGGTTTTCACAATGCCCGTTTATCCTAGTTGTTCTTTTAATGTCATGACTATATTAGTTTGTAGAATCATCAAAATTCTAGGTTTGTATGCATTGTGTATGCTTATTCATTGAAGTTCAATTTATTTTGTCACATGAGGTTATATTCAAATGTGATAAAGTTTGCAATCAAATGAGGACTCCGTGAATATGTTTTAAGTGATTGGGTCAAAATTTAATTGTTAGTAGTTCAGACCGCTGCACTTTCGTTTCCATATGACACATTTTTTCCATACGAGTGTGAAAAGCTTACAGTGTTTTGTGTCATGTGTGGTGTCTATACCTATATATATGTGCGTATTCGTTAGTCATAGTCATTATGTCTACATATATATGGTATTTTTTTCTTTACCTCACTTTCTAGTCCATCCGTGCTTCTAATTCATAATTGGTATCTATCACGTTGCATACTGTTATTGATATCACATGCTTAGTATCTTATGTATAACATTGGTATCATTTTTGTTTGCATCTTCGTTGGTATCCGTTATTATTTGTATGGATTAGTTATGATTTTGTTGCCCATATGCTTTCATGATCTTATCACTCTAAGCTTCATGTTTAAGTTAGTTTTTACCCTTTGTATATTCCTAAACAAAAAGGAGGAGAATGGTAGGGGGAGAAATGGTATCTAATCTTATTGTAATCATATATTAGTTTGGGAGATTTCATTTAGGGGGAGACGTCTTTCTAAGTAGGTCATTTATTTGATAAAAGGGATAATTAATTTAGGGGAATATTTTTTTTCATGCATTTAGTATTTAATATTCTTAATATTCCCTATGCGTTTGATAGTTTGCTTAAGTGTGAAGGAATTCTTCTCAATGGAAACTTTCATTAGCAAATATATTGATCCTTGGGTTTTGAGTAAAGAAATGTAATTTTATTATTTTGGGTGGGTGGTTTTTCAGTCTAGTAGAGCTTGACGGCCCTTTAGGATTTTGTTTTGGTTTTTGTCCCGGAATAGCCAAAGGGGGATATTTGTAAGGACACAAGTCTCCGATTGAGTCATAATATAGTGTTGGATCAATTTCGGACAAAAACTTTTTAGTCATAGGATAGTGTTCAAGTTTATCCATCCAAGCCTATGACGTGTCAGTTTAAGATGAAGCGGCCAAGATTATAAAGCATTATCATATGACGGGTTTATTGTGACTCGTTTATACGTCAGCAACATTGGTTCCAATGCTGCTAAGGTATGAATGCATTATATATATATATATATATATATATATATATATATAGGAGCTTGGAAATTTATTGGGTGTATTTTATAAATTTTTAACAAATAGTTTTAACGTCTTTGTTTTACTCAGAAAATATTTTTTTAGAAGTTTTCATAAAAAGTATTGGGCTCACAAAGAATTTTCCATTTTCTGACAAGTCATTCGAACGAACTGTAATCTCATTTGAACGAGATTTGCAGGTCGTTCGAACGAGAATTCTAACGATATTTCCTTTATCTCACTGGAACAACGTTACTAAAGTCGTTTGAACGAAAATGTCGTTCGAACGAGTTTGGCGGGAATAGTTTTTAGCAGTTTTCTCCATGTTCCCACTACTTTTTCCCCACTAACTTTTGACAGATTTAAGTAGTGCGGGAGCTACCTTTTTTAGTAGACTTTTTCATATCCTTTTCTTCACTTAGAGTGTTTTGAGAATTAATTCTTCCAAAGAAAAAGTCCCCTTGATTTTTGTTAACGTGATTTAATCCTAAGAGCAAAATCATGGTTTCTACACCCAATACATGGTTTTAGTTTATCCAAGTCCCTACATATATATATCCTACTTGGAGTTTTATTGGAACCGGGTTCTACTCTACCGTTTTAAGAGTTGTTTGTGTTTACTTATACATCCCATAAAGAAGGAGACTTGTTTATTGCTGCGGCCTTCCCACTCGGAGGAAGGCTTCGGGTACGGGTCGATGGTTGTTCCAAAGGCCTCATTGCTGGATTCCAAGGATCCGGTGGACTTCGGGATTGAATACTAGGCGTAGGTAGTTACAAGAAGTTATGGCATGGGCTTGGACGGAGTCAAGTCGAGTTATGTAAGTCATCTGTCTTGTAATCATAAAACCATACTTAGTGGACTTTGTGGTTTTTTCCTCGTACATCTCGACGTAGTGGTTGTGAATTTATTTTATCTTGCAAAATCACCTTGAGCGCATGCTTCTAACTAAAATGATAAAATATGGTTTAATTCACTACCATTGTTTAATTTGGTGATAAATTAGTTTGGGTAAATATTCAATTAATACAAGTCATTATCTTTATTGATTTTTTTTTTATTTGGCCTAATCTGCAAAAATGGATTAATTAGGTTTGTTAGGAAAATTTCTAGGACTTGTATTAAATTGATTTTTGGGTTTAAAGTAAAAATTCACAAATTTGATTTTTAGAATAATTTTAATTTTGAGAAAATTAAAATTCGGTTTACTTTAGTTTTAACTTGTGAAGAAATTTATCTTTTGTTTATGTAGTGGTTTAGTTGAACCATCTCTATACCGCACTTATAGGAAATTAATGTGAATGTTTTTTAAATTGAGGGTCATATCATGTTTCTCAGTTTATTTTTATCATCACAGGCATGGCGTGATTTTGGTAGTATGCTCTCACCTTTATTTTAGGATGTTTACTAGTTATGGGACTAGTGGATTGGTCTTACTGAGATGTATGTGCATTTTTGGGACCCTTAAGTATGGGAGTAAGGGTGTTTTTAAGGATCTCAAATTGACAAAAAGGGTGGGGTGAATTATAAAATAATGTGAAAGATGAGAAATTGAGAATTAATACCTAAGATAAAAAAAGGGTATAAAAATATATCGACATAATAATAATTGAAGGACTGACAGTTAGAAATGACTTGGATGGATATTGCGATGTGCGGGTGTGTGGTGTGTGAGTAATTGCAGGGCTGGCAGTTTAAACGGGCAAGCTAGCTACAAAGATGGGTTGTTCGTGGAACCTTGTTCATGATTGCAGGATTGACAGTTTAAAGGGGTCGGATGTCTATGACGAGGGGAATGTGTGTGGTGTAGAACAACGGGAGTACTGCACCAAACAAAGAATAAGGAGATAAATAATTTTATTAATTATATTAATTGACCTATTTACATTAAATAGTTGGAATTATGATGTGTAGATAGCTTAGTTCGTGCTGTCGCTTATGTTGGTTATTAATTTTCATCATTAATTCGTTATCTCGTTTAAATATTAATATTCAATTGTGATAGTTATTGCGTATAATACTATTGTCTAGGTTTATAGATCCTATTTGAGTGGAGTACTGTGTATTCATGCTCGGGGCTCAGACCCGTGCGTTGACTAAACTCTTTCAGGGTATTCACTGGAGTAGTTGCACACGAGTATTTAGAGATTTACCTTGGAGGTGCAGCTGGAGTATATATTTATACTTAATAGTTTAGTTTATTTTCCTTTCCGTCGCATTTAATATGTCACCTTTTTTATGGATTTTGTTGGGCCATTCGGCTCCACAGTTGTAGGGTTTTATTCAAATATTTCATTATGGATTCAGTTTATAGAAGTTTTTATTTAATTAGAGATTTGGATATTATTGGAGCTTGGCATGGTGGTGGATTTTTCATCTCACAGTTGATTATTTATTTGGTATTTATTTAAATTATTATCTGGTGGAATAAATTCTTTATGTCTCATATTTGTCACATGTTAAAAATGGTATTTATTTAGTAGCTCTCGACATAGTTCGACGGTGGTGGCTGGCCACCCCATAGTCCGGATTGTGCGGTGTGTTTCAGTGCATTCATAATATCATAGCAAAACCATCTAAGATGAGCTCTCCTACCATAATGAGTGCAAGTTTAGATTCCTGTGGGAGCGTTTCCTAGTTTACAATTATTCCTAACATTCCTAGGTGAATCTGTCCTAATGTTCCTAAGTGTTAGAGAAGTAAACTAAAGCCACTCTTTATGTAATAGTTTTAGTTATGGACTTATTGTTCTATTAAAATTAGTTGTTTCTATTTTAATGGGAATCATGTTTGGACATAATATTTGTAATTTTTTTATATATTGTTGATGTTTTTTATTCTGCATAGTAGGTGTTATGGTGTGTAAAGTACGACTTACACAGAGGATCAGATCACTATTTCTTGTGGAATATATGTTTTATCATTCACAGTCTTAGATGGAATTGGATAGACCATCAGTAATACTATAGAACAATATTGTAGTAGGCCTATCCTGATTACAGGAATCTATATAGATTCAACTTATTAGGCTAGTACACTTTGTGTGTATAGAACGAGACCAATTTGAGGCCATTATTTTTATACTGATTTTATAAGACAATGTTCACCTCGTGATTATTAGATTTACTTAATGCCCTTAATCCGGATATGATTGATGGAAACAAGCACTAGTTATTTATTACTTTGACTTATCAGGTGAGATTCATTATTGGATAATTAATCTTGATAAATTGGGTAATGCTGATTAATGTATAGTGAAAGTCTTTTATGGATTGAATCCACGTCTCGATATAGAGACCGGAGATACCCCCTTGAGATACTTATAATTTTTATATGTGTCAAACCCTGCGGGTGGATTATGTTAATCCAACACTACAAATAAGTTAAGTTCAACCGCTCACCGACTTAAAGAAGTTAATCAAATAAATTATCAGTAATTTATGTTATTAACGAGTATCTGTAACCTTAACGTGAGGAGAATTAAATAATTAATAATGATGAGCTCGAACTAAATTTGAGTTAAGGAGTGGATTTGAAATTATAATTATTTAGTGGTATTAATTATAATTAAGTGACTGAGATTAGGATTTGGGAAGGATTAGATTTTCTCAGGTTTATTTGGAGCCATATCCTTATCCCTCTTAAGGTCCCTACTATAGCCTATATATATGCACGTAAGTCTCAATCTTTCTTAATCTAGTCATCACTCTTGGATACTCAAAAGACCCGCGTTCATACTTATGAGAAAGAGAGACGTCTAAGAAGAAATAAGATACAAGAAGGTGGTCACGAAATAAGATCCCACCCTCTACTCATGATTGTCCATATCGGGAATACTATAGAAAGATCGTGAGGTTAATCGAGCCATCGCATATTGTGTTCGTGATACAATGAGATCAAATCAAATAAATATCATAGGTAAATCCTAAATCTGCCTTATAGGATTTCACGTATGTGTAGTTTTTTTGTTGTTCGATTTATACGTGTTTTTAATAGAGTTTTGGACTTCTGCTACAACACAAGGTGGATCTCTCGCAGGCACAGTTTGGAATTTGGGAATGGCTAAAACATGATCATTGAAGCCAATAGCACACCTATCATATTTGATTTGGACAATGCCTAATATCTTATCTAAGTTTTAGGACCTTACTTCCAAATCAAACTTTACCTTACTCGAATATGTCAACCTTAACAAAAGCTCACCAATCCTAGACTCGAGTTAATTACTAGAATCCTCAAACCCAGGAAGATACTTTTTCATAGCCTCCATTAAATCCCGAAGACTATCTCTCTCACGCTCGACATATTCTAGCTTTTCCTCAAGTGTCTTATCACATTCCCTAAGATTCTCAATTAATGCATTTGTATTATTATTATTATCTATGGAACATTCTTTTAACTCAACTTCTATCTTCAAATTATCCTTCTTTACCCTCCATGTTTTCGCATATAACTCACGAAAGGCCACTTGTAACTCACTCTCGTCAAAACCTTCACACTCACTTTCATCGCCCACATTTTCTTGGGCTTTACTAACTACATATATGCAAGAATCATACACATAAATATCTTCATGAGAACATTTGTCATCATCACTCACATGATTAGCCATGAAGATTGGAATGTCATGTTTACTAGCATAAATGTTTTCCCTTTCCGGATCAGTATCACTCAGGGTAGAATCACGACTTATCATTTTATTAACATCCTTCCTTAGTTAAGTGGGGAACTCATCTAACTTATAACCAAATCCCTCACAACTAAGACAAGTTTCAGAGTCATCCTTTTTTTTACTAAAGTCATAAGTGCAGACTTCATACATTTTTTCCAATTAGACCCTTTAGAGAGATGCATTCTAAAATCATCAAACCCTACGAAAGGCATACCTAAAGATAAGGGATCACTCATACAATAAAATAGTGTTTACAGCTCTTATACCAATTTGAGAAGGCCCTTTCAGATATATCTTTAGGTCAATGCGAAATATTCAAAATTTCCAAATTTTAGGTCTTAAACTTAATTTGTGAAAAACCAATTTTGAATTACCAATTTTATCTTGTTAATCCTATAGCATGCATCTAAGTGATTAAATAGATACAGTAAACAAATCAATCACAAGAGAAGCAAATGCACAAGGAAACCACTAAGGAAAAAAATGGGACGGTCAGGCCAAATAATCACTATGATACAAAAAATTATAAAGAGAGAATTTAGTTTTACTCAATGACTTGATCACCCATGAGACATGACGCCTATTCTTCTCTTCAATCGCTTCTCCACAATGCGACGTAGGAGTCCACTTGTTCCAAGTACACATTACACGAGTCCACATGTACCCCAATGTAGCCATCACTGAATCAAAACATGGACTTCACCGCTTTGTCTTCGTACGTAGCACATACGGAATCCACCGTACGAAAGTAATATGTTCAACTGAATTGAGAGAAAATTTTTGATAAACACGTTCAAGATCACAAGCTTTGGATTTGTGAAATTTGATCTTGAATAAACTCCGGATGATGGAAAACCTTGCGAACGTTTTCGATAAACAGTGTCATAAATGTTTTGGCAAAGGTTTTTTGTGTATTTTTTAGCAGAAGATTTTTTTTATAATCAAACACAAATTTTGAGGCGGTGGGTCATTCGAACAACATTGGGATTTTGTTTGAACGACATTAGATGTCGTTCGAACAACATTTAAAATTTCATTTTATTTTAAAAACAATTTCTAAAAATATTTTAACTCAGAAATAATAAAAATGCATTTTCATAAATTATACTTTAAATTCCCAACATTTAAAAATAATTTTAAATCATCCATCATGTAAACAAGGTTCTAAATCACATAAATCACTAAGCGTTCACTTTTGAGTGACCTAGAACTATATGAATATGAAAAATGAAACTTGGTATAATATTATCTCCAAATATTTAACCCCATATTCTTCAACTTGGAACGTCAGAGACTTTGTGTGATCACAACTCAATAGTTGGCCAATAGTCAAACTATTTTGTCCGAAATTAAGCTAATCACAAAATAGACTCTATTAGAAATTTGTCCTTACAAGAATGAATGAATATATATATATATATATATATATAAGCTAACAAATGTGTAAAAGGGAGGACTCGAGTGTAGAGATTTTACCAAGATGCCTACATAGACCAAGGGGCATCAAAGTCCATGTAGTTCGAATATAACATGGGTGAGGTTTAAACCATAAATCCAAGCGAGGTATTTTTATTATATGTGTGTATTCAGATAAACGTGCTTTCAGTGTGTGTAGTGAGAATCCTTCCTTTGGAATTTATCGGTAAACCCTCTTTTCTTGTTTTTTTAATGAAAATAAAGTATGTGCAAATACTAATAAAAATGTTTTAAGATTAAGATATGTAATTTAATGAAATAAATTACTAGAGTAGAAATAAACTAACTAATGCTAAAACAAGAGAATTTAAAGAAAAGGATAGAGAATTAGACCTTCCTTATGGAGACTTGAAGTGGATCTTGATTGTAGATGCTCTTATCTCGCAATGAGGTGATGGAGGTATGAGGATATGGGGGCAGTTTACTAAATGGACTATGAAAAGGAAGGAAGGAATGCGGGAAATGGGATTTTTAGAAAGGCAACAACTCTGAATTCAAAAAAATTATCTATAAATTGTGGAGAAAGATGTTCAGGGGTGATTTTCGAAGCGAGGTCGTAGAATCTATTTATAGGTCCAAAGTTGGTGGTGATTAGAAGGGTTTTGGACCAAACACAATGTCAATATGTAGGGTCTAGGGTTGCCACTTGGGATTCTAAGAGAGATTTTTAAGAAAAAATGGTCATAAAATGGGAACCGTAAGTCAAAATTTTGCACGAGGAGGACTGTTGGAAAGTTAACTTATATACCTATAGGAATACATTGAGCCACTCCCTGGTGTAGGAGTTGACCGAAGTCAAATGGGGCCTGGAAGCATCCTTTAGTCACTAAATAGGAAATTTGGAAAGGAAAACTGATTGTTTGTCCGAACGATAAGGCCGATCACCGCACGGGATGGACTTTTGGAAAGGGATTCAGTGCCATTCGAGATTTCATTTAACTTCATTCAGTTCAGTGAGTTGACCACGGTCAAAAAAGGGCTCGAAAGCGTCGGGAGACCCTGCGAAGTAAAATGAGTCATTCTTCCATATTGTACGGTCGATTCATGCGCGAGAGATTCCATTGAAAAAGGAACTTATAGTCGTAAAAAGATTCATTCAGCTTCATTCAAAATGGAGAGTTGATGAGGGTCAGATGGGGCTCGATCAATTTTTTGGGTAAAATGGATCGTTCGTCCGAACTGTAAGGTTGATTCGTGCATGTCACAGACTGTTAGAAAGGGGATTTAGAGCCCTTTGAAGATTCATTGATATTTTTCTCAGTCGAGGAAGTTGACTTCAGTTAAATGGGGCCTAATAATTCCTTGTGGCCTCAAGATAATTTTTTTCATAGTAAAACAGATCATTCATTTGAATCGTAAGGCCAATTTGTACATGGGGTGGAATATTGGAAAGGGGAATAAAAAACCTTCAAAATTTTACTGATCTTTCACTCAGGAGAGGAAGTTTTCTAGAGTTAATTGGGCCCGATAATGCCCGATGGCCTCTAAATCGGTGCTCGGAGTATGATCTATGGTTTATGGTGAATGAGTGAGTTCTAGGGACTTAAAGAGGTGCTTATGGGGGTACTAGGATTAGTTATCTATAGACATCCCCTGGGAGGGTAAGATTGTGAAAAGTAAAGTCCTTCGAATGATTTTCACTATATTGATATTGGGAAAGAGTATTTTAGGTCAATTCTTTAGACCTAGAGTATGAGGTTGACCGATTTAGAGGGTATAGGTCAGTTATGAGAACCTAAGGAAACGAGCATGACCAATTCAATGAGTCGAGGTCGATTATAAGGATCTAAGGGGGATGAGGATAACTAATTCAACAAGGTAAAATTATGCTAAGATTAGTTCTAAGGGTCTTCGGAGACCAATTCAACGGGTCGAGGTCAATTTTGAGGATCTGTATTAATGCTTGGGATGACTTATTCAGTGGATCAAGGTCAATTTTGAGGATCAAGGGAGACGAGGATCACTAATTTGGTGGTCGAAGTCAATTGTGAGGTCCTAAGGAGATGAGGATGATAGATTCAGAGAGTCGAGGCCAATTATGAGGCCACAAAGTTATGACCATTTTTTGAGGGTCGATGACAATTCGGTGGACCTAAAGTTGTGAAGTTCAATTTTGAGAATCGAGGTAAATTCTGAGGACCTAAAGTTATGAAGATCAATTCTGTCGGCTGAGGTAAATTCTACGGACCTAAAGATGTAATGACCAATTCTGCAAGTCAATGTCAATTCTGAGGACCTAAATTTTGGCCGACCAATTCTATGAGTCGAGGTCAATTTTGAGGACCTAAAGTTGGTACGAACAATTCTATGAAACGATGTTAATTTTTAGGACCTTGAGTTTTGAAGATCAATTACAAAGGTCGAGGTCAATTCTCAGGACCTTAACTTGTGACGGACAATTCTGAGGACCTTAATTTTGGACAGCCAATTCTACGAGTCGAGGTCAATTTTGAGGACCTAAAGTTGGGATGATAATTCTGTGAACTGATGTTATTTTTTAGGACCTTGAGTTTTGAAGATCAATTAGAAAAGCCAAGGTCAATTCTGAGGACCTTAACTTGTGACGGACAATTTTGAGGGTCGAGATCAATTCTGAGGACCTAAAGTTATAACGACCAATTCTGAGGGCCGAGGTCTAATGACCTTAAGTTATGAATGCCAATTCTAAGGGTTGTGGTTAATTCTGAGGATGTTAAGTTTGGGTGACCAATTATAGGATTCCAGGTCAATTATGAGATACTAAAGTTATGAATACCCATTATGAGGGATAAGGTCGATTATGAGGACCTATAATGGTGACGACCAATTATGTGGGTCCATTTCAATTCTGAGAACCTAAAGTTATAATGACCAATTTTATGGGCCGAGGTTAATCCTGAGGACCTTGAGTTATTGGGATGACCAATAATGCGAGCTGAGGTCAATTTCAATGACCTTAAGTTATGACGACTAGTTTTGAGTGTGGATATCTATTCTGAGGTCCTTAAGTTGTGACGATAAATTATATGGGTCAAGGTCAATTTTGAGGTCCTTCATTTTTAATGCATGGAATTTCTCTACTAGGGAAATTTAAATTACCTTGGAGGTGCAAGCTCACTTATAGTATCACTGCGAATTATGTTGTTTTGAAACTCCACTAACGGATGTTTTAGTTTTGGGATTCTGACTGAGAAATTATAGTTGACTTGGATACGGGCGGTTGATTTTTTTTGTTGTGGATTATTCTGAGGATAAAGGTGTATGATTAATAGTTCTTGGGATTTTGAGAGTTTTTAAGGGCCTTAGTGCTCCGATGATGATTTTCTTGGGGAAAATAATGTTTCATATTTTTATGGATTTTTAGGAATTTTCTAGGCATTTTCTAGCATTTTTTTGGTATTTTTTATACAAAATTTGAAAGGGACTACTAGTAGGCAGGCTTGAGGATGTTCCAATAGGCAATAGCATGGACTCCTGGGCTTCACTGAGAAGTGGAAAAGGTACTTGCCCATCGGTATATGTTGGGGGTTGCTAATCGGCAGACCCTTAACCTTCTATAAAAGGGGGCAACCCCTCCTCATTTTTCACACCTTTAAGTGTTTGAATCTTCTACTTTCTCTCTTTAAAAATTGTTCCTAAGTCCTTTTTGCTTTAAGGCTTCAAATAGATGGTTTTTCAAGCGAGGTGTGGAGTAATGAGTGGTTAGTTATTGATGCCTCTGCCGACCAATAGCGGTGGTCTAGGTTGCCCTTTACAATGGGCAACAAGAATACCTTTGATTTGTTTGAGCATGTAGCTGTTGACATATCCTTATATACGAGCCCTCATACCACGATTCATCTTTCGTGAGAACCCAAGTGGCTACATAAGTACGATGACTTTTGTTATTCCAATTGATTTTTCTATTTGTTCTTTGTTCTAATGAAGGGTTTTTCTTCTTTTCTTCTTATAAACTCACATAGCTCCTTAGAGCATTTAGTCTCGAGGGACGACGAGGTTGAAGGAGGTTTAGGATAATATCCTTACCGTTGTACAGTTGATGATTTCATACATCAGTTTTGGGCATTTGGCATGACCTTCGGATACGACACCACGTTCGATTGCAATGTTGGTGCTCTGGGGGAAAGGTGGTGGGACACTACCAAAACATTTCATCTTAGATTCGGGGAGATGAATATTACTCCCATAGATGTCCAGTAGCTTACGGGGATGGATTGCGAGGGGTTTTAGATAGTCGTGTATCGTACTTTGAGGGTGACACCTGAGGTGCTGCAGGCAATGCTAGGAGACGTGGATAAAATTGTGTTGGGAGATTCAATATGTATCTCTACTTTAAAGGAGATTCTTTTAAAGAGGGGGTGTACGTGAATGATGGACGAAAGGTGAGACCATTGGCATGTATGTTTATTTTTGTTTTGCTTGGTGGTTTCTTGGTGGTTATGAGTGGCTATGTTATCCATCTTTGATTCTTACCATATTCGAGGACGATTTATGACATCCAACTATATGAATGGGGGATATTGACTTTGGTATCCTTTTTATTCTTCTTTAGAAGCTTTCGGTCGGTGTTGCCAATAGAAATTTATGGGGGCCATATACCTTCAGGTGTTAACTTTGGATTTATTTTTCTTTTTATACATTTCCTTGCATTATTCTTTTGTTCTTTCTGTTGATTCTTGTATTTTGCAGACATCGTTCCATGAGGTGATTGGTAATAATTAAGGGTTGATGGACCTAAAGGATGAGGATTTGGAGGACTTCTGCTAGATGTTTTGGTGGCAGAAGTCAAACTGGAAGTCAAATTAGACTTTATATTTGGAGGATGTGCGATGGGTTCTGAACACCTTAATGAACGACTTATCTTTCATATTTTCTAAGTTTTTCTTCGCATTTTCATTTCTTCATTAGACACTAATTCTCTGTCGGGGATTTCAAGTGACCTTTTAACTATGAGGCTGACTCCGCGGGATACGGTAATGAAGAGCCTACATGTGTAGATGTGATGATTGATTGCACATGAGTTTGGATACGTCTGATACATGGGAGAGAGGGTAGTGAGGAAGATTGTGGAGGAGGAGGTGGTCATATCACCATTTTTCTCCCAATCTATATGAGGCTGGTGAGGGATATTTCATACAATGCCCATGTTGGAGCGATAATCGGCGAGCCCTATATTCACTATAAAAATAAAGTGGCGATCTATGATTATCTGGATTTTATGACGAGATGGTTGATGCCCTACTGTATCCATGATGTGCATAATTTACCTCCATCAACCTTAGATTCGAAAAGTGGTACTAGCACGTCGATGGGATTGGACCATAGAACAATTGGTGGCACGTCGATGGCGGTAGTAGAGGCGGCTCTGACCATTCAGGTTACTCCCCCTTCCTACAATTTTTGAATGAGTAGAGAGGATTTACTGAGCATGACACATTGTCCTCATGATTCAGTGTCTGGGTGAACAGAGCTTATGGGTGAGGCTCTCCAGCCTGAGGTATATCTTTTCTCTTTCTCTCTTATGATGATTTTTATTTTCTTCCTTACTAACTGAGGACCAACTGGGTGAGGGATATCAAGGACTATATGTCCTCCAAGTGTAAGTATATCAAGAAGTCGGCTCCTTCCTTCTTGTGCCACTTACCACCTCAAATGAGGTTTCTGGTTCTGGAAGTGGAGGATCCATCACTCGTCATTGGTGAAAACGTGTCCTCGGGGGAGGTCGAGGGCTTGAGAGGCAAGGTTGAGGGTTCGGGTCTAGTACCATTTGTATTTTTTTTCTTTCTATATGCAAAATTTAACCATGTGAAGAAAGAATATGTGAAAAATATACATTTTCTTGTTTGGAAATTTTCTTTGATTTAGTGACATATCCTATATGGAATTCTAATTTTCTGCTGAGCATGTTGATTTTATGCAAAGATAGAGATAAGTATGGAAATTGTAACGAATGGAAGATTGTTTATTTTTTAGAAACAAAGAGTAAAAGTAATCAAAAAATATTTTTAAGTAAGAATTTATTTTGAAAATTAAAATGATTGTTTTGAGGGAAATGTTTATTCAAATTGACAAAGGAAGTAATTTTAAAAGGGAGGACCCAGGGGTAATTTTTCAAGATATGGATTTTTTTGGAAATTGATTTTGGTAAAAGAGTAAAGATGGAATTTTTCAAAATAAGGGGGTTTTGATTGGCATACCCATTGATCTACCAATCGGCATAAGGGTCAAGTCAAATCATCCATAGGCATTGATTGGACTTTCTTACACATCAGTATACTCCTGTATGGATGATAATTGATCGGGTTTCTAAGGTTTTTATTTTTTTGCCAAGGATTTTGAGTATATGAGGAGTGGTATTTTTCTTCTTATTTATCAATTCCTATTCCCAATTGGCTCTTCCCATGTATAAAGAATTCCCCACTTACCTTGACGATCTGGAGGCCAAGTGCCTACACAATGTGGACTATGATTCTTTCAACCTAGGTAGGGTTTCTCTATAGAGTAATTGTTCCATATACTGGAACATGATAGAAACCATGGTATAATTTTGGTACCTTGAGGGCCATGCCTTCCGTTTTGGCCGGGATGAGGTTTGTCCTACCTACAAGGAGTTTTAAGCAATGTTGGGGGTTAGTCCGAGTGTAGCGATTGCTATGCTCGATTTTTATCACTTTTGTCGGGAATTTGTAGCAGAGTTTCTCCATATTTATCCTTCAATGGCTCGACCAATTATTACTGAGGGATTATTTGTCTTCAAGAGGTTATGTACTACGTACGCCTGAGGGGTTTTGACGATGCTGGATATATTAGAATTTTTTCCTTCGGACATTATTACGAGGCTGTTATTGGGAACAAGGGACTTGATGGCTTCTCCCCAAGTGGTTGTGATAATAACATGGATGTCTTACCTTCATCATCTTGTAGCAGTGTTGTTGGCTGAGACCATGAGTGGTCTGGATGCTTAGAATGAAGGCCGTTTTGACATTCTGAGGGGGGTCATGGTAACGTTGTTCATGTGGCTTGAAGAGAAGTTTTATTTGTCATCCCCTCCTGATTATCCCTTGGTAGGTGTGCCTAATTTTTTGGTCCGTCCTTTCTTAATTCTTGACGCATCAGTAGAGAACTAGGTCAACTGGTTGGTGGAACATGAAGCCCGGTGTCTTCATTAGTCTGTACAATAACGGGGAGACTTACATCCTATTTGTAGCTTACAGAGTATCGATTTGTACGATTGTTGGGCCTTCGATAGACTTCTTTGTATTTTCCCCAGAGGATTCTATGAAAATTTGGATTGGAACAAATTGTGACTCCTCATATAACAAACTTATTTTTCGTGCTCAATGTGGATGATGTTGGGTTACTTGTGGAAGCACCGTCGGTCATCTGGCCATTTGTCACATTCAATAGAAGTGGCCCGGCATGTGTTTGGGGACTACCTAAAGTGGTTGTGTAAGAGGTTAGTGGAGAAAATCATAGAGGAAGAGAGTGGACAAAGGTGGTCCATTGCCTTCAACACGATGGAGGAAGGTGTTGTTGTATTGTCCTGGCTTGTCACGACGTATTGCTCCATGGAGAGAATATAATGTGTTAACCATGATTAGGAGACTTAAGGAGAACTGAGAGTGGGTAATGATGACGAAGAGGGGCTATCTAGCGCTTCGGTATAGAACCAGGTCAATTGGTTGGTTGAACACGAAGCCCGGTGTCTTCATTAGTCTGTGCCATAGTGGGGAGACTTACATACCATTTGTAGGTTACTAGAGTATCGATTCGTGCAATTTGTGGGACTTCGATAGACTTCTTTCTATTTCCCTAAGAGGTTTCTATGAAAATTTGGATTGGAACAAATTTTGACTCCTCATATAACAAACTTCTTTTCTGTGCTCATTATGAATGATGTTTGGATCCTTGTGGCAGCACCGTCGGTCATCTACCCATTTGTCACAGTATGTAGAAGGGGACCAACATGTGTTTGGGGACTACCTAAAGTGGTTGTGGAAGAAATTATTGGAGAAAATCATGGAGGAAGAGACTGGTCAAAGGTGGTTCATCGCCTTCAACAACATGGAGGAAGTTCTTGTTGTATTGTCCTAGCTTGTCAGGGCGTACTACTCAATAGAGCGTACATGATGTGTTAGCCAGTATTGGGATACTTGAGGATCTCTGAGAGAGGGGAATTATGAAGAAGAGGGGTTGTCTGGTGCATCAGTGGAGAACTAGGTCAACTAGTTGGTGAGGCACGAAGCCCGGTGTCTTCATTAGTCTGTGTCATAGTGGGGAGACTTACATCCTATTTTTATCTTGTAGAGTATCAGTTTGTGCGATTGGTGACCTTCAATAGACTTCTTTATATTTTCCCTAAAGGCTTCTATTAAAATTTGGATTGGAACAAATTGTGACTCCTCATGTAATAAACTTCTTTTTGGTGCTCATTGTGGATGATGCGGGACTCCTTGTGGCAGTATCATTGGTCATCTACCTTTTTGTCACAGTCTGTAGGATGGGCCCAACATGTGTTTAGTACTACTTGTAGTGGTTGTGGAAGCGGGTAGTGGAGAAAATCAAGGGGGTAGAGACTGGTCAAAGGTGGTTCATCACCTTCAACACTATTGAGGAATGTGTTGTTATATTGTCCTGGCTTGTCAGGGTCTACTGCTCCATAGAGCGCATATGATGTGTTAACTAGGATTGGGAGACTTGAGGATCTACGAGATAGAGGAATGGTGACGAAGAGGGATTGTCAAGTTATTGAATGCAATTTCTTGTATGGCTTGGGTATTTTTTGTCAAGCCAGGGTAATTTTGGGTGTTTCGAGTTTTGGGGGTTTGGAATAAATTTTTTGTAGCTTAGTAAGGGTTAGGTTTGTTTAGATATGTCTTAGTCAGTGGAAGGGGGTGGTCAGTTAACTCCTTTTACTGATACTTCATGTAATAGAGATGTATTCTTTAATCAGAAATAAAAAATGATTTTGATCACATTTTATTGTGCCTCTTTATGAGTTTTTCATTTTAATTATCTAAACCAATCGCTATGAAAATGATAAGATGGACAACTATTCTTATAGGTTAGAACATAATGGTATTTTGTGAAAAAGGAGGGAACCGTGCCCATGTATAGCATATGATATGCCTACATACCTCTCACAGTTTTGAAAATTTTCATGAATCTCATTTTGAAACGAAAATGTTTTTGAGAGGGCCAGGCCCCGTGTAGTTATAGGTAGGAGAAATGAAGATTTTTTAATGATAAAAGGGGGATAAGAAGAGTCTTCACACTTTGAGATTTCAGATATAGGGTAAAATTTCTTAAGACGTGCCATATCTTCTAAGTCGAGATCTGTGGGTATAGCGACGCCTCCTGAGAGAATTTTATTCACAACGTCAGGGACTCTTCAATTTGTTTTCAATTTCACACCGGGGTCCCAAATGGGTTCAATGATCTCCTTGAGGGTAATCTCTCCTTCTTGGACACCGCAGGCCTTGAATTTTTGGTTTAATAATCCCAATATCCGATGATGGTACCCCTGTATATGATATAGGGCCTTAAGCCTCATATCATTGAAGAATGATAGTTAGTTAAAGAAACTCTAATGCCAGTCTTCTTCGTGGACATTCCTTCTGAGCACGAGGTGCAAGGAAGGTATTTCTATCTCAATGGGTACGGCTACTCTCATTACGTACACTAGAGAATAAAGGGTAACCCTAGTAGGTGTTCTGATTGAAATGCAATATCCCTATAGGGCATAAGGGATTCGATCAGCCCAATCTCTATAATTATTAATCTTTTGGATGATAATGGTTTTGAAGATTTTGTTGGTGGCTTTGACAACGACATTGGTTTGGGGTCGATAGAAAGAATATTTGTGTCTAAGAATGCGGTATTCATCGACTAGTTCTGTTACGTCGACTTTGAAGTGGAGTCCATTATTTGATACTAACTCATGGGGAACTCTATATCTTCAGGTGATATTCTTTCTAATGAACTTGGTCACTTTCTTGGCATTCATCATCATGTATAAATCGGGTTCAACCCATTTAATGAACTAATTAATGGAGACCAGGATGAATTCGGGACCATTTGAAGCTCTAGGAGTGACCTTCCCTATGATGTTTCCTTAGGTTATGTTTGATCGGCTTGCATTATGAGAATGTTGGGATCTGATGTTAAGCTATTTTTGTGTCAATGTTGGCATATCATCGTAGGACCATGGGAAGATGCTTATGAACTCTTTCAGTAACTCTTCAAATTGCAGGCACTCATGCTTGTTAATGGTGGACCCTATACTAATCTCACGTTGATGGCTACTACAATCGAAATTGACAACAACAGTCTCATCATCAATAATTCGAATGTGGTTATGTTGTTGGTTATTCTCCTTATTAAGATCTGTGTACACTATACCAAAATGGGTGATTTGTGAGTGTTGTTAGCAGTCACAAATGACCTTTATAACTGCTATTTACCGTTATAATTTAGGGGGTGACAAAAGAAATATCGTAACTCCTAACAACAGTCACAAATTTTTATAACCCCTATGGGGGTTATGGCTGGTGACCCCAATTTATAACTGGGGGTTGTAAATTCTATCATGAGTTACTAAAATAATATTTGTAATTGCTGACAACAGTTACGAATCTAATATTTATAACTGCTAACAACAGTTACGAATCTTATATTTGTAACATCTATTAGCGGTTACAAAATTGACAATAATGACAAATTATGACCGCTATTAGCAATTACAAAAGTGAATTTGTTAAATGTGGTAAAACCTGTTATAAATATCTTTATATATTTCACAAAATGATGAACTGGTGGGAGTAGAATAAATATCATGAGCATGTAACAAGTCTAAAAATATTGATAACATTTCATTTATATTTCTGATATTCCAAATATCCAGTATACATAAAACTTGTTAACACTTAGTTTAACATCAAACAACCCCTTCTTGGGCGCCAAGTACAAAAATGAACATTGAATAAAATATAAACTAACGAAATAACGATAAAACACTTCGATGACATGAAATGTCATGACCATCTAACAAATTATTCCAAACCTAAATCAGGGGTCACCACGCGGTGGATATGTCTCGTGAAGTCTATGTATATCAACCGTGGGTGGTCTTTATGCAGTGACATCCCCCCTCGCGTACTTAGAGTACGCCTGATGAGAAAGTTGAACGGACTCAAATTTTTTGAATAGGGCTCATCGATATCCATTGATTTGTGCTTGTGTTGCTTGCCACGAAGTGTAAACACCTGGATTTAGGCGTATGAATACTACGTATTCCAGGTATTCCATGTGTATGCCTACAAACAACAAAACAATCATGAATACTAAAAATCTCCAATATGTGCCATTCATTATAATAAAACAGTCATTTTCAGTACAACACAGTCATTCAATACCAAATGTAATACCAAACAGTCATTCAATACCAAATTTCAGTACAATGCAATCCGTCTGAACACTGACAATCAAAATGTAGTTAAGCAAATATATCCTATTTGGAAAGGGACTATACATAAGGAAGAAAGTGAATCCGAAACCAAAACCCTCAATCACAATTTATGGAACTAAAGAGAATTTCCTCATATGTGAAAGCAACCTTACCCATCCACAAATAAAAAAGGACACAACCCCAATAAACAGGATAAAACAAGAATAGTTTAGTTGTGCCAAAAAATAGCTAAAATATAAGGATCTCACACTCCAATTATATAGAATTACAACTTAACCAACATTGAATTATTTTTATATTCTGTTGTATTTTGTGTAATTGTAGGAGTTTGACCCTCTAAGTGTATAAAAAAAACCATTATGAATCCTTGATAAAAGACTAAATACAAGATTCTGATACCTAGAACAAAATTAATATCGAAAGAATAATTCATAAAGGTGTACAAGAATATGAATACCAATAAATAAGACTAATCACCTGATTGGCAAAACTACAAAACAACACTGAAATAACAACACACACCCAAAGCTCAGCCATGGAAAAATATACTCTTATATAAATAAAAAACTATTATATAAAATGAGTTATATAATAGTTATCACTACATCAAATCTGCCGAATTGTCACGGTCATTGACCTTGACAAGTTCAACTTGTCAAGGTCAATGACCGTGACAATTCCTGGGGTGACAACTTTTTTTGTCACCGACTTGTCACAGCCAATGATCGTGACAAGTTAGTTAGAATTGTCACGGTCATGTTACGGTCCTTGACCGTGACAAGTTTGTCACGGTTAAGGACCGTGACAAGACCATGAAAATGGTTAAAAAATTATCACGGTCAATGACCGTGAAAAGTCCGTGACAAGTTTCTTTGTCAAGGACTTGTCACAATCAATGATCGTGACAATTCTGGGCAGAATTGAAAAAAAAATCTGCTAGGTAGTTTGGCCAGTGCCACTGCCCATCAGTATATTTGTACCTGTTATAGCAACGTTGTACCTATTCAAGCATCATATATCAAAATAAAATAAAGATAATGCAAATATACATTGAAAATAGAGACAATATGCATCACAATATAATCCAAATATAATTCCAAATGTACCAACTTAAAAACAAATCAATCCAAATAATGTCACTACATGTCTTGGGTAAGGTTAGCTTTGAGGAGGTGAGTAGGCCACACGATATATGAATTGACACACCCACTAATATACATCGTTCCGCATTGTTCGCGCAACCAAAATGTGTAGTTATCCTTCCCGGGAATAACATGCGTGATGAGCACCTTGGACTCGATGTCTTCAAGCTCACGTCCATGAACTAGTGCACCCAGGAAAATATTTGGGTCCCGCAACCCCCTCCCTATACACTGCCCATCAAATATGTCCAGTATAAATATGCTTGGCCAATCAAGTGTCGACGTCGGTCGGTCGAAGGGAGCTAAACAGGGAAGTGAATCATCAAAATAAGAGCTCAAATGAGTCGACGATGAACCAGCAAGGTCCACATGCTCGTCCTCCTGCACCTCCTCCTCCACCACCTTCTCCTTCTCCTTCCCTTTACCCTTACGGTCTCCACCCAATGAACACTTCATGAATGAGAACATATCTTGGACCGTCGCCTCCAAACGGGATATGAGTCCACCATTCGAGTAACCCGGTGTCGCTCGTCTCCAATCCGATGATCCTAGATTTGGCCACTCACGAGATCATGCCCATGTCCTCCTCGTGTGATCAGTGCCAAGCACTTGGCTGAGTGCGTCAGTGGACAAAGATGCCTTGTTGACATCGAACTACGACTCATGCACTTCCTTAAGATTTGCCTGAAATGACAAAATAAGTAAAATAAGTAAAACACATGATTAGAAAATAAGTAAATTAAAAAATTATAATGTAATTAATAAGAAGTAAACTATCGGAGTACTTGCAATTGTGTCCGTGATGCTCGGGGACACCTCCTTATCCTTCCCCTTCTTCGTCCAAATAGCCACATAAGTATCGAGCCTATGTGGCCTATCCCTTTGGCCATTCCCTGTACCCTAAAATAAAATAAAGTAAAATTAGTATTGGCCCCGCAAAGTAAAATAATACAAAATAATATATTTCTATAGTTATATAAAAATTAAATCTTACCATCATCCTATGTTCCACGTCGGCGTAAGACGTCCGGCTGGAGTAGTGCACGTCTGTCTTTTTTGCTCAAATTTCGCTCCGTGATTGGCGAGATACCAATTGTCGCTCCCCGATCTCATTGTCAATGAACCTTTGTCATTTTCCCAATGAGATCGGCTCCTTCGGCGGGATGGATTCACGCATTCGGATAACGGACTCTCGTGTATTCCTAAAGTACCAGGTCCGCATTTTTTTCTTCCACGTCTTGTGTTGCTCCCTCAACTTCTCCAAGATGGAATCGCGTAGCTTTGGCTCCAGGTTGAATTGTTCCTGGCCAAGAAATACAACAATAGTTGTGAATAAATATAAATATAAATATAAAATGAAATTAAAATCGAAATCAAAATCAAAATCGAAATCGAAATTGAAATATTTATATTTATATAAATATAAATATAAATATAAATATAAATATAAATACTTTACCTGTAGTGCCACCCAAACAGCTAACTTGAGCTCATGTGACACCTCCTTCTAACTAATGTACACCGGGTCGATGATCGTCTTTACCATCTCGAGGGATCTCGCTAATAGTTCCGACTTGTTCTCGATGGCCGTCCCCAATTTTCCATATTTGGGGAACCTGGGGGCGAGGAGACCTCATAAGTCATTTCAAATATATTTCGTAAGTCATTTCAAATATATTTCAACCTATTTGAAGCATATATAATCCAATTCAAATATATTTCGAATTACACCATAGTAAGTCATTTCATGGATTAGTGTAGTATGTTTATATTCATGGATTTGTATAGTATGTTTATATTCGATTTATAAACGTAGATTTATAAAGGTAATATGCGTAGATTTATACTCGATTTATAAACGTATTTTCATCGATTGGTATAGTATGTTTCATTTAATTATGTCTTATTTATATTCGATTTTTAAATTTCAAATCCAAATTCAATTTATAATAGAAATTTATATTTCCTCCATCTCTTCTAAAGGGTGAGTGGTTCTATCCCATTCAAGACCAAATTTTTCTGTAATATACTTAACAACTCATGCACATTGTTACGATTTGAGAAAAATTCGACAACATATCCCTGTAGTTCTCCAAGTACACGAAGTAGATTGGCAAGTGTGAGTGTTATTTCAATTGATCAATTGAAATAATAGTCACACTTATCAATCTAGTATGTATCCAGAGAATATTAGGATACGACTGCAAAACTTCCTCCAAAAGTAACAACTTTAAGCCACTAAGAATATTAGTATATTGAAATTATACAGTCCCAAACTATCCAAATGGGATAATTCGAGAGATATCATTATAGGGGTAATGACTCTCGAACGCGTCTAAGGGCTATTGAATGCGTACGCATAAGAACTGGAAGGCTAGTATCTATGGGCACTATATGTAGTTTCAAATATGTTTCATTTAATTATCATACTATATATATATTGTTCGTTAGACAAAGTAATTTAAAAAAAACAGTTGAAAAATCCCACCCCATATGGACAATAATCCAGTGGTCATGCCACTTTTAAAATTAACCAACCCAACATCAATCCACTATAATCCAACTGCAATGTCAACAACAAATGTGTATCCCGTAATCATTCTAATCCATCTACTGAATTAATTATTTTCATCAATTAAACTAACAATTAAAGTAAACCATTATTAATTTAGTAATTTACAATGAGGGGCAATCCTACTTTCATATATTAATTTACTAAAAAAATTAATAATCAGTCAATTCTTTTACAAGGGACACTCCTTACTAAAATTAACCCACACACGCACGCAACCCCACCCCCCGCATCATTTCCTTCTCTCGCACATACGCACAAACATGCACACTACACACACATATACACACACGCGCACATACACACACACGCAGCCCCACCCCATACCCCACCACCCACCCCCTTCCCCCTCACCCCCACCCTACCCTCCCTTATCCCACCACACACACACACACACACTGCTCCACCCCCCTACCCACCCCCACCCCCTTAACCCACCACACACATGCGCGCACACACATACACACACACACATACATATATATAAATGGAAGAGAGAGAGAGATAGAAACCAACCTGAAAGTAGAGAGAGAATGAGAGCAACACGTAGAGAGAGAGAGAGAGAGAGAGAAATTGGATGGAAAGAAATTGGTGAGGAAAAAAGGAGGGGAAAGGGTTTTTACTGACAGATTTATCACGATCATTGACCGTGATAAAAATGTGTGTTTTTTTGTCATGGTCAATGGCCGTGACAAGGCTGTCCGCTAAAAGGGTGCCAATTTTTCCATTTTGGTGTAGTGTATATAACTGTTATGTAACATGAGTAATTAAAAGCAGTGACGAGTCGATATCTCATAATATAGTATGTTGATTAAGATTCAAGAGACTAATGTTCTGCCTAGTGCTGGAATGAAGTTATAATAACCGTTAATTCAAATAATGTGCTTCCTAGTATGAGATACAAATTAAAAACACATCACTATTATAATGATTAAAATAAATATTACCATGACATGTCAGGATCTTGTGATTGACAAAATTTTGGTTTCTTGAAATCCTTCCGATTGATTTTACAATGAATGTGATTAGTGGGTTCTACCAGATGGCCAAATCGTCCTTTTGTATAAATGTCTTCCAGCATAGGCTTTTTTCAATGCTTTCAATCACATATTGTTTGGCTTTGAGATCTTCGTGTGTTCTCTCCTAGCCTTTCCAATGATTCTCCTAATTTATAGATGGCCCTTACAGTATCCAATATCCCCCAGGAAGTAAAACGCGATCAACTTCAATCAAGTACTGACCATCTTCTCAACACAATCAAAATTGACAATAAAATTTTATTTAAAATTTTCTAAAAAGACTTGTGAATGATTTTTTAGGAAAGAAATCCCACATAATCATATATATTTTGTAGTAAAGACGCTTGTCACTCAAACTTCACAAAAGTGACTTTTGAAGGGAGTTCCTTGTAAAACTGAAAAGTTATAGTGGAGATTTTTCCACTTTGACAAAGAACAAAAAATTTGTGATTCATAAATTAGCATTAGATTTACCATACTGGCCACAAGGAATGAGACAATGAGAACAATGAGCCATATCAAACTCTCGTGAAGGGTAGGGCAACCTATTCAACGCTAGGATACCGATCAGTGCTGGGACGCCTCATTCGAGAGAAAACTGAACCTGGGCTTCATGTGTGTCTCTTGGTGCAAATGACATTTCTATGACATTCCTAGACAAAATGTAAGCTCCCCAACTACCAACCTACAAACTTTATATATTAGGTTCATTCATTTTTGTCCCTAATTTGGTCTTAGTATTCCAATTATCTGTAATCTGCCGCAATTCATTGTTTTTTTTTTCTTTTGCTTGAATTCTCAGCTTCATTACTACACATTTAATATCAATTATGGAAGAAAGAAATGGCCATTTTATTTCACACTCCTGAATTCAATAATTCTTTTCTTTCATACAGTGCCTCCCTCATTGTTACATTATGCGTGTGTGAACTTTCTTTACTAAAAAATTTGAATAAATCTAACATCCAATGATATGTGATAAGTTTTTTTATGATTTTCCTACAGGTGACAGGAAGTGCAACATATCATCTATTGGTTATAAAGACCCATATGCATGACTATAGACGTAGCTAAAAACCCTCGGTCGTTGCAATCAAATTGGAATGAACAAGTTATTTTGTTTCAGTTACTAGTTTAACGAGTTTCCTACAGAGCTAATTCTGCATACCTCTCCATTTGAGTTGCTAAATGAATAAGATTTTTTTATGAAATTTGGCTAATATCCTCTTCGCCGCCAAATTTCATTAAAACATTTAATTCAGAAGAATGTCTGATTACCATTATTTAAAGAATACAAATAAAATAAACCTCTACAAATGCATAAATATATCATCTTTGCAATGTATCCATTTTTATGTTAAATTCGTGCATACAATTTGGTAGATATGATCTAATTATGGAGATTGTCTCCACAAAATTTATAAAAAGATAAATTGAAAATTAAAACTGCTTAGTTTAAACCCTCAAATAATCCATTTCGTACTTCATATTTTAGGATTTCCCTAGATCCTAATTGATAATCATTACGTACACAATAAAAAATCCAAAAAATTAGAAAGAAAAAATTGGGAATTTCATTGATTACATTTTAGGATTCAAAATCTAAAAAGACAGCTAATGGTTAGAAATTGAAGTGTATTATCTTAGACGAGGTTGAAGATAAAGTTAAGTAGTAACCAACCTTTGAGTTCTATCGACGGTTTGTGATCTGGATATCTCTACCTCCCTCTGCTTATCCCTATCCACATCCTTGTCATCAGTTCGATTTTAAAAAAGAAAGAATATTTCAAATAACTTAACATCTATTTTTGGAAGTCATGTTCATAAACCCAAATAAAAAAAAGCTCCACAAATTCAATCACTTAGAATAGGAACATCACTTGGTGCATTTAAATGGGAGAAACAGATACTTGCTATATAAGAGTATATAAGCTCCCTATGAAAGCACTTCATCCAAATAAATACGGACAACCTGAAAAAGTTGGAGGAAACTTAGAAACAAAATGAATTAAGTGTGTATACATCAACATATAGGCCAAATGCAAATGTTTCATGGACATTTAAAAATTGCAGATTTCTAATAAATCACACATCCCATTCCATGATTGAAGGCATAATGATCATTATGCTATCTGTCTACATAAAATAGAACTTTACTCACAAGAGGTTTACAGATTGGAAGTTCACTGTTGATAATCCTAAAGGCATTCAATTTAGATATTTATTAGGGGTTTAAAACAATGTTTGAAAAGGTGAAAGTGTCGCAAAAGGCTTTCTTTATCATAAAGCAAGGCGTAAACCTCAAGGAATTTAAGCATGCCTTTTGTTATGGTTTTTAACAAGCATTCAACTTCAATAATGTTGATATAATCATCTTCCTAAGAATAGGGGAATATGAAAACAAAAAGGTCATATATTCATAATATTAATGATGGTAATGGAGTTAGGTTACTCGATTAATATGAAAAGTAAAAAATCAGTTCAAAAGGGTCAAGATTAGCTAACTATTCAATTTATTTAGTTGTCAATAATGTCACATTTGCGCATTGGAGACCTATTTTCCCCAACCATTATGAGCACAATAATGAATAATATCGATGGTGGTAGATTTAAAATATTATGATGATATTGTAGAGCCAAAAAACTAAACAATGCAGTATCAATAATGCATTGAAAGTTTGATAAATTGAAGAATAATGGAACAATGGAGCAGATATTAGGCTACATATATACCACTAAAATCATGTCAATTCAAGAAGTCTATCAAATTGAGTTCTAACAATGGAACAATGGAGCAAATATTACTTTACATATATACTGCTAAAATATGTAAACAAAATTGTATTATATAGACTCTGATAGAAATATGAAAAATCCACTATACTGAATTATAGGCAGAATAAACCATGGTTAAATTATCCTAAGGAAAAGATCTCTACAAGTTTAGCTCAATCTTTATTCATCTCCATGATCACCTTAAGATCATAGTCATGATTACTCCAAAAAGAGATACAAGTAAATAAACTTATAGTAGAAATCATCTTAAGAGCATAATCATGTTTACTCCAAAGTACACTATTATAAACTAATAGTAGAAATATATGGCATTATGTGAGTAGAGAAAATAGTGAATCTCATATTCTCCCTTATTCGCATAAAATGAAAAACCGGAAATGGTAGAAATAGATGGGATTATCTTATACAAAAGTAATGAGGCCATTCAATAAAAAATTGAGTCTTAGCATAATAAACTACCTTTCCTCATTTAAAATTTTGACAACCTCTCGCGAGTGTCACGCTTTACCATTAAAAATCCATCTGCATCACACGCTTCACCATTAAAAATAGTATTTTCTGATACAAAAGACACGATTGAAACACTAAAATAAAACTCAATGTAATGTTGCAACCTTGGAAATTACACTGATGTGGTTGAATCTAGTTACAAAATTAAAGCATACAATTTTACGACTGTGTACTTATAAGAAATGTTAAGTAAAAAAACTGGATAAATGGATATAAATAGGGAAAATATCATAATTAATATATTTGAGCCACAAAGTAAGGTAAATATGACATAAAGTTCTTATGTTCTCACACACGCACACAAAGAGAGTTTCTAATGACCCTTTCACGTATTGCCTATTTCTCAATCTTGTTTGCCTATTTCTAATTCTTTACTTCAAATCAAGGAATCGAATTATATCATTTCAATAATCAAAACATGGAATAAAACAATATTGGAAGTATTAAAACATCAACATGAACTACGAATATAGGGTTTTGATAGTTTTAAACCCAAAATATAATTTCAAAAATAAAGATTCATCTTTTTAAAAGATGTTATATCAAATGTAAAACCCCGAACCTACTCTCTAAACCCCAATTTCAAACTCTAAAAATACCAATGAATACATAGTGTTTAAATACAAATTAAGAATATAAAAAAACTGTGAATAAAAACAAACACAAATAATTTGACATACATCACTAACTTAATGATAAATAAACTTTAGATCCATTATTTGTCGAAACCTCACTACATTTCCAAGTCGTAGAGTCTCACTAAGAACTGAATTGGAAGACATCAATAATCCAATCCAACCTTAGATTATGCTTCTCATTACGTGAGTCCTATCTTTCTTCACATCATCCAACCACAATAAATGATATAGTTAATTAAACTCTATAATTGCATTGCAACCATTTGAAAATCAAAACCACCTGAGGTATTTCTTCAAACAAATAAACCATTAATTAAAAACTAATTACTTGAACGTATAAGTCAAAATAACAAAAATACAACAAAGAATGAAGAGGAATCTCACCAGTAGGTAAGCCAACCAACCAACTATCATTAATGGAGGTCGAAAAATACCAAAAATGAAGAGAGCATACCGAAAATGAGTAATAGATGGAAATGATGATAGCTTACTGAAAATGCTTGAAGAGTGCGGGAGCTTAAAGAGTAGTTTTAAATGAAGGATGGAGGATGGAGTTGTACATTGAAGAGGGATGGAGGCGGGAGATTATAGAGTACATATGAGAGAGAAAAGGGAAATTAAACCTATGCCCAAATTTTGGTGTCCCTCAATAGCGGTCACAAATTAATTCTTACATTAAAATTTGTGTCCCTACCAGCAGTCACAAATTTTTGATCGCTCATAGCAGTCACAAATTTGTGACCACTCATAGCAGTCACAAATTTGTTACCGCTCATAGCAGTCAGAAATTAAGTCTTAAGTCAAAATTTATAACGGCTATGAGCAGCCACAAATTTTTGAGTGCTAATAGCGGTCACAAATCTAAAATTTGTGACTACTTATAACAGTTACAATTTTGTGATTACTCGTAAGAGTAATAACTTAATCCTAGTGATAAATTTGTGACTCCTTGTGGAAGTTATAAACTCGTGACTCCTTATAGCGATCACAAATTAATTATATGGTAAGATTTATGACTGTCATTAACAATGACAAACCAATTGATTCAAAATTTTCATTACCCAAATATTTTATAACCCTTATTGGCAGTTACAAATAATGTCGTGACTCCTAATGGAAGTGATAAAGTTTGTCACCCCTATTAGCAGTTAGAAGAAGGAAGTCACAAAATTAGTATTTTGGTGTAGTGGTAAGAATGGTTCATTTATAAAATCCACATCATCAAAGGTTTTATTAGAATCATGAAAATTAACGAAAGTCACAACACGATATTCAAAATATTCATTTATTTCATTTCACAAAAAATGGCATTGAGAACCTCGTCAAAAGAGGTCCCAGTTATATTTATATCAAGAAAAGGAAAAATAACATCAGATGAGGAGACTTGGATTGGGTAAATATGAGCATGTTGGATTGTTATGGCCTTCTATTTGAGGATATGCATGTCAATAGATTTGATTTTAGTGGACGGGTTCGACGGCGTGGCATCTGAGCGAATCATAATAAGACTCAACCCAAGTGTCTGTAGGTCAAATGAGTCTTCAAAAACACTTTCCTCAGTCTTTGATAACTGTCACGACTTTCTCAGTGAGAGGTTGCACTTGATGTTTGCAGATTTCGGCCAAAGATAATGTCTTGAAAGAATATTTACATCCTATGTTTCATCTTTTGTTAACATGGTCGTACCGTGATTCAAGTAAGCCACATAAGGGGAATTCTTCACACTTATTGGCAAATATTCCAATCAAAGGGTCTCCTGAAATAGTCTTTTCGACTTGTAAGTTTATTTTGGATCTTAGTTGATGGAATGATTTGAGTTCATATGGATAGGGTTGATAACCCAGGCAATGTGGGTAATGTCCTTCTTCGGAGCTATGCGCTCACGGATTCCCATGCTAGCATTGCCCTAGGCCCATTCTGGGCATGAAGTTTATGTTCTTGAACATCTAAATCCAATGAACATTTCCATGAGGTTTGTGTTCTGAATAGACTCGATCTTTGAAATTGTCCCTTACTGGGAGGGGAAGTGGATAAATTCTAATACCAGATATGAGTATCTCATTCATCCCATTCTAGATTTCCAATACTGGATTTCTAGTGCTGGTATTCTCTATACTACCACGATCCCCCAAAATGGTGATCAACTAACCTTTAGCAAAGAAGTTAAGTTTGAAATTAAGAGAAAACTATACCCCTTGGATGTTGTGCATCCATGGATGGCCAATGAGTAGATTAAAGCATGCAGGCATGTCGATGACTCGAAACTCGGTGACATGATTAATAGGTCCAACACCTAGTGTGAGTTTTATAGACCTCGTTACTTCTTGCCGAGTATTGTCATAAGAACAAATGATGTCAAAAGGGGGAGTGAGATCACTGACTTTCAATCCAAAATTGTTGAAAGTTTCGAGCAGACAAACATTGAGAGAAGATTATTTATCAATAAGTGATAGTGGGATTGTCTTTCCCAAGACTTTAATGGAGATGTTGGTGGCTTAATTATGATGAGGGCTGAACTTTGGTATCTCTTCTTCAAAAAATTAAAGGAGTATGGAAGATATCAGGGACCTAACCATATTTATATATTCTTAGGGAGTAGTGGAAGAAGGGATGGTGGGTCCGGTGAGGATTTTCATCAAGGCACTCTGATGTAACTATTAGGATATGAAAATAACCCATAGGGTGATATTGGATTAGGTCTTGTTGAGCCGATGGAGGACTTTGCTTTATTTTATTGTCATTTCTAGCATGGGAAGTTCTTTAAAAACTCCCTTTCCCTTATTTATTTTAGTTTCATGAGGAATTGGATTCACCTGGTCATTATTTTAACAGAGGTGGGGAAGAAAAAGAATCATGTGACTTCATCTACCATCGGATGAATGGATACTATATTGATTTCCCCAATAGATCTTCGAAGGATATCATTTCATACAGCTGGGATGGTAGACTGACTTCTTCTTGACTTGGTTCTACATCCGAGTTTTTAAAATCATCCCCCCATACGGTGGTGACTATGTCCTTTTTCTAAGAGTAATCAATACATTCAAGAAGCTCAACGGCATCCTGGTACAAATCTTCCAACTTGATGGGGAGGTGTAGGAGTGAAGGCACCAACCGTCCCTGAAGCTTCAAAGTGGTGAGTAACTCATAAATGCTTCCCATTTCACTTATCTGTCGAAACATATTGGTAACAGTCGATACCACATCATCTAGACTGACTTCTTCAATAGGTATTTTAGCACAAAATCTAAGAGTTAGTTCAACACAGTCAGTAACTCCATGTATCTCCCGTAAGATTGAGTGCGGATAGTGATGAAAGCCTTCATACAGGTTGATAAAGTTTTATTGCTAAAAAAGTTAAGGAATAGGAGATAATATGGGCAACCATTGAGCGGTTTGTGTAATTATAGGGATGATAGGTGTTTTGATGGGCACGATTTGAGTAGATTGGTCAAATTTTGGGTCACTTTCTAGAAACATGGCATTTTTATATGCTGGAAGTGGGTTATGAGTGGTATGGAGTTGACGATTAGTCGGTGGGGTGATTATACCTTGGTCAATTAGGCCTTGGTTCAAATTTCTAGGGTGGAAGCATTGGTCGGTGGTATGATCAATGAATTGGGGAATCATAATGGGCATAGGGTTTGAAGTTTTTAGGAGTGGATTTCTTAATGGACATGGTTTCAAGGTTTTGATGAGATTTCGGTTTAACAAGGACTGTACTGCTTTTTACATGGGAGCATGGAGCTCAGTTTACTCTTTCTTGGAAGGATTAAGGAGACTTTTATGTGCCCAAGACGTTGCAGGTTGTGAAATGTTATTGATGGTTGAGATTATAGCATTGGCATTCTTCTCATACTTTTAGGGAGTGAATTGTATGGTCACTTTATTTGGTTTAGATTCCACTTTGGTAATACCTTTTTCAATTTATAATCCATATTTTTGAATGTCTCAAAAGTGTAGGTAATATTGTCCTCCCATGGATGCTCGGATATGAGGCAAGAAGTTCTTCTTCAAAATACTTACTTATTCATCCTCAAAAAGTTTGTTGGTCATGGTAGAAGGTTACTTTCTCCACATTACTATAAAGATACTTACTTTTTCTCGAGGGTTTTGTTTTGAAGCTCTAGATCTCAGTGTGTAACCTATATTTACTCATTGTACTTGTACTGATACATGAATTCTTAGGCGACATAATTCCAACTATGTATCCTAGATTCTTCAAGGGACAAACACAGCCAGGGGGAACATTCTTTCAGGGCCTTTGGGTACATCTACATCATTATGTCATTAGAGGCCCTAAGGAGGGTCATGGATGAACAATCGAGGGTCTACTTCCCCCAAACTTCTCAATATCTGGCATTTTAAACTTATTTGGAAGTTTAGATTTATGATGGGGAGACATATGGGTGTAGTCCATATAGTTCCTAGATATCTGGACTTTTTCAAACTTCTTTCACAGCATTTTGAGGTCTTCCGTCAAATCGTTCATCTCCTAATCTTTGGGATCCATGGGTACTAGAAGGTTAGTCCCTAGTTTGGTAAGTTATAAAATAGGGAGTTGAGTTAGTGGCATCCCATTGGCAGTTGAGGCACACAGAATATACTGATACTCGGACCTAGAAAGGGTCAATATCAGGTGGACCCATGTGACGAGGAAATATAACCTCGGGTTCTCTAGAAATCTAGGCCTAGAGTCTTTACATTTTATAGACCTCGATTTGAAGGTTGCCAATCATGGCACTGAGTTGGATAATACGACCATCTGATTGGGTTGTATATTAAGTGCCTGGTCAATTTTTTCCATAAAGAGCTCGTGATGGTAGAAACCAAACTCAATTGAAATAGAAGAAGAATCGAAGGAGGTTTGGGGTGGTTTGACGGAAGACTGAAACAAATTGGGAGTCAGGATAAAATAGGGGATGCGGTCGACATGAGAAGGCAAACGGTTCGAATTTATTTTTAAATGAAGGAGGGAGAAAACGGGATGAAACTTGGCATAATTATTATTAGTAGTGTTATTATTAGGTTTTCACTTATATTAAGTTTTCTTAAATGTAGATATAATGCCGGAAAGGACCCGAGCCTATGAGAATAGGGTTTGAAAATATTTAAGACGCGGTTTGACTTGTTTCCAAACTCATGGATAGAGTCCTATTTTAAAAAAAATGCAGAATATCACAAAAATTTGGGAGGTAAACCGACCCGGAGTTTTCTTAGAGTTTTGTATGGTGACCGGCAAACTAAATATGAGTGCCCTAGGTTTGACACCTATATGATGTATACGAATTTTCTCACTATATATCTCATGGAGACAATATATGTGAGAGAAAATTCTATATACTCGATGTACGTGAATGAGTTCCCTACTATATACCTCCCGTCGTGAGTTTGGTCAAGCGGTATAATACAGAGGGAACGTCTCGATATATGTCAAAGGTACGAGGAAAATTGAAGGTCAGAGTCATACTGCTTAGGCTAACTGCACCCTGCACGACCAATGTCCATCACAAAGTGACCCCAATATGGGATAAAATTTTTGTCAATATTTTCATGCTCTTGTTGATGTGGTGTGCAAAATGCATGAGTCTTAATTAGCATATTATGGAGATAAAATATTTTTTAACTTTTTATTTATATAATGAGTAAAAGGAGTACTAGACTAATAAGGGAGAATATACAAGTATTATGAAAATTAATTTTTGTAGGAAGCATGAAGACTATACTAAACATGGTGATAAGTAAGCATGGATACATACATGCGAGTGACATGTGAATATATACATGTGAGTGTGTGTGGTAGTGATTCTATGCACGTATCAAGTACAAGTGGTGTGTGATATGTGCAAGTGATAATGGAGATATATACAAGTGTAGGAAGTGTGGGTGTGTGCTCGTGAAGCCTAAGCATTGATATTCTAAGTGATGTGTGAAGCATGTGAGTAGAAAATGAAGTTAACTATAAGTATGAGAAGTATACATGGAGAGTATATACAAGTGTAGGAAATGTGTAAGTAAGTGAAAAGTGATATATACATGAAGAAAATATACACAAAAAGTAAATGGAGGAGAAAAGGGAACATATAGGTAGGTGCATATGCACACATGTAGAAAAGAATAACACCCATATAGAAAAAGAGTCTAGTCCTCTTTAATTATACCCAGTAGAGTCGCCATTGTGGACATACCACGGGGGGATCGGAGGGCTTGCCTACCTTTTTTTGTGCGTGCATGCTGGATTGCGCCCTTTATCGAGGCGTTTGGTCATCATTAATGTGGGGTAGTATGCAGAGATAAAGTCGCTAGCCTACTTTTCATAAAATAATCAAAAGAAATGTTTCCACCCAGAGATAATGCATCAACGACAATACTGATGCTTGCGAAACCAAATAGAACAAAGGTCCAGGGACTAAGTTATGGAATGGGAAGGTGTTAGGCACCAATCTATAACTTTCGTTCTCTCATAAGCAGGTGTTAATATTTTCATGTTAGACTCCGTGAAGTGTGTGCTTATGTGCCCAATATAGACAGAGAATGGAATCTTTCAAATCATGTCATGGAAACGGATGAACTGAGTTCATCTTTAGGAGTGTTCCTAAAATAAAAATTCAAAATATAACGTAAGTGTTTGACAAATCACAAGTCATTGTTGAAGAATGAATATATACATCGGACAAGACACAAGCATGGAAGAATATGTAATCCATTAAGAATATATATATGATAAAACAAGGTAACAAATGTGTATAAGGGAGGACCCGAGCCTAGGTTTTTACCCAAGATGCATACGTAGCCCAAGAGGCATCAAAATCCACAAAGTTTGAATATAACATGGGATGGGGTTTAACCTAGAAATCTAAATGGTTGATTTCTCTTATGTGTGTGTGTGTAGAGATAAACGAGATTTAAGTGTGTGTAGTGAGAATCCCTCTTTTGGAATTTATAGGTAAACCCTTTTTTCTTGTTTTTGGGTTTTTTATGAAAGTAAAGTATGTGCAAATACTAATAATAACGTTTTGAGATTAACGTATGTAATCCAATGAAATAAAGCGTTAAAGTAGAAATAATACAACTAATGCTAATGCAAGAGAATTTAAAGAAAATGATTGAGAATTAGATCTTTATTATGAAGAATTGAAGTAATTGTTGATTGTAAATGCGTTGATCTCATAATGACATGATGAAGGAATGAGGAGATGGGGGGGATTTTCTAAATGGTTTATGAAAAGGATGGAAGGAATGTGGGAAATGAGCATTTTAGGAAAGGAACAATTCTAAATTCGAGAGAATATTCTCTGAATTACTGAGACAGATGTTCAGGGGTGTTTTTCAAAGTGAGGTCATGGCCTCTATTTATATGTCTAAGTTGATTCCGATCGCCAGGGTCCTGGACCTACCTATTGGCATCGAACCCCATAGACACTATCGATAGATAAGGTCCTAGGGATGCCTTTCGATAGTTAGAGACATATAATTTGGAAAAGGGTCATAAAATAAAAATTAAAATTCAGAATTGTGCATGGAGATAAGCCACTACCATTAAGCCACTACCATGTCCAAGAGTCGGTTGGAGTCAAACGGGGCCCAGATTCGGCCAATTATTATTGGACAAGAAATTTTTGAAGGAAAAGGGATTGTTCATGCGAACTGTAAGGATGATTTAAGAAAGAGATGGAACTTTTGAAATGGTGCATAGTTAGCTTTAAGATTTCATTTAGCTTCGTTAGGTTCAAAAAGTTGACCAAGCTCAAATATGGTCCTGAAATGCTCAATGACCCTTTGGAGTTAAATGGGTCATTCATCCATATCATAAGGCTAATTTGCACCGCGGGTGGACCATTTTAAATGTTATTTATGTCCATTAGAAGATTAATTGATATTCGTTCAAGATGGAGTATTGACCTGGGTCAAATGGGGCTTATGGCGCCTGGTGGCCTCTAGATCAGTTTTTGGTGTAAATCCAACCGTTCGTCCGACATATAAAGCCGATTCGCGTACAAGGCTGTATATTGTAAAGGGTACTATAGACCATTGAATATTCATCGAGCTTTCAGTCAGGAAGGGAAGTGACTAGAGTCAAATGGGGCCGTGGAGCAGTTGGTGGCCTCTAGATTAGTTTTTGATAGTAAAATAAACATTTCATCCAAACCACAAGGGAGATTCACGGACGGGGCATACTGTTTGAAAGAGTATTTAGGGCCCTTCAAGGATTTATTAAACTTTCACTCAGGCGAGGAAGTTTACTAGAGTCAAACGGGGCTCGAGAGGTCTCAATGTCCTCTAGATTGGTATCTAGAGCATGTCCTAGGGTTTATGGTGAATGAGTGAGTACTAGGGACATAAGGAGGTTATTTTGGGGGCCCAGGATTGGGAGTCTACAGTAACTCTTAATCAGGACACAACTTGTAAGCCGAAGTAGAGATATAGAGGGTTAGGAGGTCTTTTTAACCACGCAATGGTTTGATTATATGAAAATTTATCAATTACTAAGAGAAATATTAGATATACATACTTACAAAGGGAGTGAAGAAATATCAAAATGATTACCTCAAAAGAGGTTCTCAGTCCTAAAATCAAGGTTTAATGAGAGCATTTAAAGGTATCTACGTAAAGGCACATCATCAAATACTTCTAATGGGTCCTATTCAAGTTTAATGGAGACTAGAATTTAATATATGTTTTCATCTACGGATCCAAAGTATGTCATTGAGCGCATAATAACATAATTTTTTGTTGAGCAAGTTGCATCAGGGGATACATAATGAGATAGAGTAAGAGTAACTCATACCAATGTCATCTAATATTGTTGATGATTTTGTCCTTTCTCAACTTATATGTAAAATAACATTTATAAGAGTCATCATGGAGTTAAAACTTGAACCTCAACGACATTTTTTTTTTATTCTAGGTATACTAGTTTTGTAATTTATATAATAACATGACTTAGAGCGTGTTATTACTTATCTAGTTGAAATGTATATACAAATATTAAGTAATATCCTTTCTTTATCCTGAGAGTGGAACATTCTAGGTTATATATCCTCGTATTCACTACTCAGTTGGTTTACAATCAATTCTGAGTCGCAGTACACTGCCATGTCCTTAGTGTCGTACCCATCACCCGTTAAAAACCATGGATCATGGCCTCATATTTGACCTCCTTGTTGGAACCTTTTTACTGGAGTCGAATAATTTTCTCAATAAGATAACTCTAAGGTGTGACAAATATGATCCTAACACCAGTCCCATCCTTAATGGATGCTCCATCTATGAACAACTTTCATCCCTCTTACTCACTGTCCTTAGTGATGGTGACTGATTCCAGAATCGAATTTAGTTGTACCTCTTTTTTTTATAGTGATATGAAGAATTCGGCAAAAAAATCATCTAGAATTTGTATCTTAATAGATATTTATGACTCAGAGTTGATCCTGAAGAGGGAAAACGCTAAAGATCACTTCGCCATCCTATTGGATAGATCTTGTTTCTTCAGAACTTACCTTGCTTGATGACTCTTCAGGACAACTATTGTGTATTCATCAAACTAATGTTGCCACTTCCTACCATATTGTCAATAGGTACTTTCTTATTTCTTCCTCAAGAATAGTATGGCTAACATAGTAAATCGACAATTATTCTTGGTTCTGTAATCATACCAACTCTCTAATACTCGCATATGATGAAATGACCAAGTATAGATAGAGATCTTCTCTAGTGGTAGGAGTTGGCACCAATGGAGGACATCCCAGATATTATAAAATTACTTCTAGGTCCCAATCATATTCTTATGTCCAAACTATTATGTTTTCCTTTTAGATCTTAAAATAAAGGATGACATATATCCGATGATTTGGATATGAAGTGATTGAGAACGATCAACATACTAGGGAGGACCTAAACATATCTAATAGTGGTCGACTAGAAGTTATTTAACAAGGATTTGATTTGATCTGGATTCTTTTCAATCCTCCTTTATGTCACCAAGTAGCCTAGAAACTTATCGAAACTGAATCTGAAGACACACTTGGAGGTGTTTAACTTTATTTTTATTATCTAAGGATTTTTAAGGTCTCGATTTTCTCCTTGATTTGGTCAGATGCATGTTTACTTTTGATATGGATATCATCGATATATAACTCAATAGTTGCCCCAATCTATTCTTGAACATGTTAGTGATGAGGCATTATTTGGTTCCTTTGTTTTTTTTTCAGATTGAAGGTCATTACTTTATACCAATATAGTTCCAAGGTAACTATGAAGGAAGTCGCTTTCTGATCTAGGATAAACAACAAAATCTAATGGTACCTAGAGTAATCACCCATGAAACACATACGTTGATGTCTAGTTTTTGAATCCATGATTTGATCAATCTGAGGCAATGGAAAACTGTCTCTTAGAAAAAACTTATTGAGATAGGTGAAATAAATGCAGAGTGCTCTTCCTTCTAACCATAGTGGTTTTGGAAATCCAGTATGCAAATTTGAAGTATCTAATAGATCCATGATGGAGGAGATTTTTTACTTCTATTTTTATGCCTCTTACTTTATCTGGTTATAACTTTCACGAGTTTTCTTTGAACAGTCAATCCCTCAAAGGCCATAAGGCTACAAGTTAAACATGTTTGTGATCATTCTGATAATGTGAATGAGATGATTTGTTTCCTCATTAAGTAGCTCTAATCTGACCAAGAAAGTCTTTTCTGGATGAGATTACTCTAAAAGAATAAAGATGAGTACTTACATTACTCATTAGGTGAGGGATAACTAGGTTCCTTTAAACCCCGTTTGAATTCCCTATCATTGTTATTTGGGTTGGTAGTCCACTAAGCCTTTATAATTCTTAATATTCTTGGACTGGTTCTTTATTGTCTTAATGGTCTATACGAAACATCTGCAGGCCTCGGGTTGGTCTCCCCTGATCTATATGACCCCCTAGTCACTCAAAAACTTAATCCTTTAGTGACGAGATAATTGAACGATCTTTATGGTATGGAGCTAGCCCTTGCCCAGAATGAAATCATAGGGCGACTCTAACTCAATAAGAGGAAATTATTTCTAACGGTTGATAGGACCAACCTTAACAGGAAGTTTGATCTTCCCCAATAGGGTCTTAACATCTCTATTAAAACCGATCAATGGTCATAACTTTGTGTCTAGCTCCTAGAAAGTGTATCCAATTTTGAACTATAAACTGAGGCACATGATCTCTAAAGAGATCCTTCATGATCCAGAATACTCTTTGCATTGAAGTTTGCGACTCATAAAGTGAAAATTAGGGCATATTTATGGGGTAAATTAATTCCACCTAGATTTTCATCGGTGAACATTATTGTCCGATCAAAATTGATGTCCTCACGCTTCCATTTAGCTAGGATGGGATTTGATACTTCTACATGGAAAGCCATATAATTGAAAGTTCTAATCTTCACCTTTTTTCTTAGATTCTTCTTGGTATAAGACAAGTGATTAGTATAATCGTGTATGGCTATAACTAGTGTTCTAAAAGGCATGCCTAATCTTTATCCATGTGATTAACACCCTGCATTAAGACTTTTACGCCTTATTCTTGGAGAGAGTCTTAAGGCGCACATTTTTTTAAAACAAAAATGTTTTAGTGAAATTATATCTCCTTTTGAAGTCTTTATTTTTTAAAACCGAACCAATATCACATTCAAAAGAATCAAAAGACAAATGGTATTCCAAACTTCTCTTCCTCTCGCCCAAAAAAATGCGGGCTTGTTTTTCTTCTTGTTATTTAAAAAAATATTACTTTCGTTTGCATACATTCTGGCATATTTTCAGGTATGTAACATTTTATTATTTTCAATATCCTTGTTATAGTTGAAAATGTTAAGATATATTAAAAAAAGGCCTAAAGGCCTTTTCACGCCTTTTTATGCCTAAGGCTAGACTAGGCTTCTAAGGCTTAAGGCTTGGCCTCCACACCTCGATCATGCCTCTTATTTTTTAGAACCTTTGCTATAACAATTCCCTAAGGCGGGTGATCATCTTCCTCACCCACATTTTTCATTAAACCATTGGTGAGAACTTTGTTTTAGCTAAGTCAACATACCCCTTAAGATGCCACTACGGTATGGCCATGGTTCTGGGTGTAGATACACATAAGATTGGGGTCCCAATCATTTGGATCATTGGCCATATTGGATGGACTCTTGACGAACTATTTTTCCTTTATTTGAGGGATCAACTTGTAGATAGGCTCCTTAAAAAAGTCATATACTTAATGATAGTGTTTTCATTGGCTTGTGATTTGTAATATCACTTGCAAGTGTCATTATGTGCTCCTTTCTTAGCTAAAGTTGATTGGTTTCCTCCTTTGAACGACTTCATAAGAGCATGATTATTTGGTTTTTTAAAACCCTAATCAACTTGTGCCTCGATGCTGAGAGGATCGTACTACAGTGTGTGGATTCTGCTGGAAGAATTGCCATACGGTTTCAACTAACATAGTGACAATCTGGACAATCATTGATACGCTGCAGATTATGTTGCACTTCATGAGGGCTCCTGGGTTTGGAAACTCTCTGAGTTCAATTATCCTTATTGTTCTTTAGGAAATCAATCTTTTGCCTTTTCCATCTTTCAATGTTTTGATAACTAGAACTTTGGTCATATAACTTTCGGGTTAATTTCCTTTAAATACGTGTTGTCGTTTCATCGCGATCATCCTGTTTCGCTTTATAAAAACTTACCAGTCGTGATATTTCTCTCCCCACTCTGTAGAAGGGGCATAAAGTCACTGATATTTTGTATGAGTATCCCCTTAACCTTTAGTGACTAGGAGATGGAGGGGATTTCGAAGGACTATAATTCCATTCGATAATTCATATCTCAAATTGGATACTATTTCTGGGATACAAACTATTAGACTGGTGATTACTCATATTATTTTTGAGATGACATTTCATGATGGTGGGTCTTCAAATTCTTTCCACAAACAATGAAAAATTATAGGGGAGATCAAACCCACAATAAGTGAAATATTTATAATCGAACCCCAGATTTGAATGCAATATAAAATATGGAACAAGATGTATATGCTTCAGTAGATCGTCCTGCCCATGTCCACGGGGAAAGATGGAGATTCTTATAGTAGGTGAGATCAAGGAATGCTGATTGGAGTGCTAGGGATGCTAGTTGAGGGTCAAATTTTTAGTGATTGAAATACAATTCAGTACCCCCAAATTTCATTGGGTTCGCCCATTTATATATAAGGAAAAGGTTCCTACAAAAAAGTTATCTTATCTTTGGGCTTATTTTTAAAGTGGTAGAGTCATAATTGGTTCAATAATCTATAATATTTTGGTATTTTCATATATTCTCTATTAGCCTTGCCTTGGTAATCAATTGACTACAACACCTAGGCTTCTCGATGCCATATATCAATTAATGTAGCCTCATCGATCTAATCTCCCCACAGATACATTTCTTCACCATTAATCCTATCAATGGACTCAAGAGAATAACTCCACCTATCTTAGGAAATTCTCCCCTTTTTTGTTATGAAAAAGTGAAAGAGATATATAGAATCATAGACAATAGGTATAACATGATATTAAAGAAAGATCACAGTGATTAAGAACTCGGAATGCAAAAATCTAGATACACATGTGATAAAACAAATTCTAAGATGAAGGTAAACATGGAGTATCATCAACAAGATGATCAAAACATCTCATTAAGGACTATGAAATCAACTAAATATTATGAACATGTGAAATATGATGTATAATGAGTGAATCTCAACTAGAAACTAGTAGTGAAGGAAATATCCAAGCACGTGAACATGTAAATCATAATAATGTCATAAATCTTAACTTGATGAGATCATAAATATATATATATATATATATACTAGGGTATGCCCGTGCCTGAAGGCACGTGGATAGTTTTAAGAAGTATAAAGTCGTGTCTTGGTGCGATGGCAAGTACCCCCCTTCCCCAAGCTACGGTTAGCTTCAAGTTCAAAACATGAAAGTTGCCTCTCCATATATAAGGGTAAGGTCATCCGATTGATACGAATTGACACGAAGTTATAAGCTAATAAAATTTCAGATCATATCAACACAAAACCAAACAATTAATAATTTCAAATAGTACGACTAAAATAGTATTAGTTATACCAGTGCCTAAAGGATCTAAAATTATAAACTTAATATGGTAAGAAATAAATTTTATGTGTCTACCGTACTACATGCAAGTATTAAATAAAAGTTGTATATTGTACTCACTTCAGTGTACTCGCTTTAGTGTACTCGTTTTAGTGTATTCAATAATGTAGTAACCACCACCTTTTTTTGTGTAAGGAAAAAAAACTCATGTAATTTTCTTAAATTATGACTTCATCGCATAAAAATGCGGGTAGCAAAAAGATGGAGGAAAGCATTCTAGAGAAAAGAAAAAGATGCCAACTAAGACACCAAATCATACAACATAATGAGTTTTATTCGACTATGTAAACCCAAAACATCGTATTTTTAAAAGGGATAAACATACACATACACACTTTTGTACACGATTTCCATACATGGTGTATTAAAATGCTATACCTTGTTGTAAGTCCCGCCAAGGTAAAGAGTACAACCCTTTACAGCCTTGTCTTATTAGGCGTGTATGGAAAACGTGTACGAAAGTGTGTGTGTAGTGGTACTCTTTAAAAAGGGTTCACCGAAGGATGTTACTGCTGATAAACTGTCACCATCTCAGAAGCTCTGAAAAGCCTCTACCCGTAATAGAAATCAATATATAGGCATTGAGTTTTACAGATTTAATGGTCCACTCAATACACACCAGGAAAAATTGAGATGAATAGTAACAACCACATGATAATAACTGAACCTACAACAAAGAATATGAAGAAAAATATTCAAAATAAACAGAACCATAACTGAATTAAATGAAAATAGATTAAATGCAAACACACTTGTTCTCCACTTCTTTATCACAATTCACTTGAGAAAATTAGCTTCATTTCATCAAAATAAAGACGATCCAAGTAGTGTCTTTACATACATGTAGAAAAGAATCACTCTGAAGAAAATATCTTCAAAACAATACCTAAATAGAAAATAATGGGATAATTTTGATTTGTATGTACCAGATTAGACAATAATAAACTACGTATAAAACGACTGAAAGTTGCTTGGAACGACATAATAGTAGCCGAACATAAAAACTTTAATGAACATAAAAAGTAGCCAACGATTTGGTATCCGGATAGAAAATGAACTCTTTACTGTTAAAGTAGAACTCCCTTGAAACCTTGGGTCATTGTATCAAAAGGGCAAGATCATTCGTCATCTTCCCTATCTCCACCGTCTCAGTGCACTCGTCCTTTAGCTTTTGAACAAAATTCAACTACTTTTCATTGTTATCAAGTTTGGCCCGATGTTTAGGCCTCGTGTCCATGCAAATATGGAAGTAATAATGTTTGTACTGGTTTCTTATCCCTTGTGATACAGCCGAAAATGATGGGTTATAGTCCCATGAGTAACCTCAGGTTCTTGTGTCTTCCTGTCAGAAGATAACAAAACAGATGCCATGAGGCCCAAAGATCCAAAATCTCGAGCGAGTAAATCACTTTGTACATCTCCATCATAGCTTTTTCATGCCCAAACATGTGAAGGAAGTTAGTACGCGAACACAGCGTTTCCAATTGAACGACTAAAAGCAGAACTATATAGAGTCCCTGCTAAAAATGCTAAAGATCCAAGCTTATTATTCAACAGAGATCTAATGAAATATATAATAGTTATTTATTCAAGTACAGAGGTAGGTTCTATACTGAGGTGGGTTCCAATTTAATAATGAAAAGTAGAACTCCACGAAAAAAAAACGCCAACCAATTGTTAAAGAATCCTTATATAATTAATAGAGAAAATGGCAACAACTTCTCTGGGTTCTTCAACTCTAATTCGGTCACCAACATGCCTAATGCACTACATAAATTACATGCGTTACTACTATGCATTTTTGCGCAAAAGTTTCTTCGAAAAGTTGTAGAGCTCTGTTTAATCTATAAAAAAATGGCATCCGAAGACTTACATATAGCACTATAAAATTCATTATGAGATTGACGGCTGATCAGCCTTCAATGTGGCTCGAAACATAAAATATGCTAACAAAGCTTTTGTCGATGAAGAGAAAAGAGAGAATGTAATCAAAACTTCTAGCAGGAATGTATTTCTGCAGTTGGTGCCACTGGTGGAGTAATATCCCTGCTCAATTCTGATAAACCCATCTTTGAAAGACCTCATGTTATCACAGGTTTGATCGGCTACCAAACGAATAAACAATCCTATATGATCATGTTCTTCAAGTCTCTGCAACAATATTAGAAACCCGGTGTAGAAATCAAAACTAAAAAAAAATGAGTTGTTAGATTATAACTTCAAAATAATAATCAGGAGAACCGCCTCAATCAAGAATTAAAATATTTATTCATACGCGATGTTGTAATTTCTACAAAATGAGTTGTTAGATTATGGATAAATTGTTGATTTGAATGTAATATTAGCAATGTTGTAATTTCTGCAAAATTAAAAAATAAACACTACTTGAGAGGCATGATGAGTCTTCTAAAGAAATAAAGAAAGAAGAGTTTGTCTTACTTTATTTCACAATCCGAAGGCATGTTGATACATTCCCATCTTCGTCCTTCACATTGCCATCTTGGGCCACATCAACACCAGATGGTGTTTCCATCTCAGAAAACATATTCTCCAAATCACCATTTTCTTCTCTACAGTTCTTCATGCCAACCTGTGAAGAAAATGTACGCACCCCCATAAAGGATTCTGAATGATCATATGGGGTTCTATAAAATCTCTTAAAGAAGAGGGATTTATTAGATGTTACTCGTGGAGGATCAACATGATCATTGTACGGACTTGGCATCATTTGGATTTCCCTTTCTTTTCATTTTCTTTAAAAGAAGTACACACTGTGGCCCAAAACGACATCATTTTAAACGAAATCCTTGCAGAATATTTTAGTCCCCACTGTTCACTTTCAGATGCTATCGAGATTAAGGTTTTGATCTCTTAATATCTGGCCTGAATATCGGGCTATAAGGGCCTCATCGGATGTGTTCCATGGTACGGGGCAGGAGGTCCATGATAACAGCACGTGGGACAAACCTACCGCAACTGGATTCGTTGAAATAAACATTAAGGCTCTCCAATATGATATACATATTGTATATGAAATCTATACATATACAATATAACTGTGTAAATTCGATAACGGTCTAATGTGAAAATTTCAATCAATATAACCAAATTGTTACGATATGATAGATTTAGGACATCTGAAGTAAAATCTATAACTGTGTAATGTGCAAATTTCAAATGTATTGAGCAAATTTCTAAAACTAAGAAATAACTTGTATTGTGCAAATTTCAAATCAATTCTCAAGTTCAACTGAAAAAGGAACCGAAATTGAAAACTATATACAAAATACAAAAATTATGAGCTGAAAAGAAATTAAAACACATCACTGTATATGCATGGAATTAAAATCAATCAAAGATGCATAGATGTATATTAATATATTTCTTTATTCTTGTTGTAGTCACTGTTGGAACATACTCGACATTAACAAATGAGAAATGTAGCTATTAACCGAGTAGGAATGCATGTTCCCAACACGACTTACAAAAAGTGATTAACAGATTATAGTAGATGATGCATTTCATAATTTAGTTAAGACAAATGAAATGCAACCAAATCATAAACTCCAATGAAGTTATCATTTCAATTCATGTTTTAACCATTTCAACTTCATTATTTATGTAAAAATAAAGTTATCTTTTTAGTTAAACTCCAATGAAAACCAAAAAATTAAATTACACTTACTTCAACATAATCTTGATTCTTGGCCTCATGTTTCCACAATTAGTCGTTCATAAGTTGCTACCCAATCTAACCCAAAAGGGGGTCCGTCTTCCTCTATAGGAAGCGAGTAATAGCCCCCTCATTCATAGCTTCATCACATCCATAGAGTATATCTGTATAGAAAGTGTAAAAGCTTAAAATTTGTAGCCAAAACAACATTTTCACATAACAAAAAATTAAAAAGAAATTCCAAATCAATGCTAAGTATATTTCTAACATCTCCAACATAGTATGACTAATCACCACAAAATAACCTAAAACCCCAATAAAGTGGATCATCAAATATCAATATAAGGACTAAAAATACAACAATGAACTTTTTTTTATAGCATAACAACGAACAAATGGACAAATATATTGGACTGATAATGTTGCCAATTACAGTGATACTGAGATAATCACATAGCCAACAAAATCAATAAGTATTGTAAACAAAAATACCATTAGGCACCTAAATACACGTATACTCTTCATTGTGGCAAATGCAATTATACATATGCATTGCAGTTATACATATGCCATTGATGATAATTGCATATATGCACCAAGCCATTACAAATATTGAACGCTCTATCATTAGATTTGGGTTTCCAAATTTGTTGATGGAACGTAAAAACAAATACGAAACGCTTTATTATGAGATTCGGTTAGCAAACCATACTATTTGATCGAAGAAGATTGCATAATTACCTTGAAAGAGCAAAGATTCCCCATCTTATGGGGGTCAGGCATAACATGATCCCAAATATAATGTAACCTAAAGCAGAGACAAATGTGACATATAACACTCAGTTATTGTCCTCGTTGCGAAATAGAGTCATCCGTGACATCATCGTTGTTGTCAGTGTCACAAATGTGACATATAGCACTCAAACTTCTTCATTCCAATTGGAGGCCATCTGCAGTTACCCAATATCATAATAAACTTAACACTGAAGCATAAACCTATATATATATAGACATTTTAGTTGAAATATCCATAAAACAATTTATCTTAGTTTATATAGATGCATATATTACCTTCATTCCCTGAACTCTTCCATCGTTGGTAGCAATAGAAGTAAAGTCCTTGTTGAGCTTACGGGCCACGGGGAAGGCTGAGGTGGACGTGAGGCTGGTGAATGGTGCAATTACATAATTAATAATTAAAAATAAAACGCAATAATGACCTAAAATTCTAAGAATACATCAACATCATTAACCTGAGAATTGATCTGAGTATTAAAACAAAATGCATAATTAATGATTCTCATGCAGATGCATAACTATGTAGATCCCCAATTCAAAATCTCAAAAAGACCTAATTTATAACATCAATACTATTTAAGCAATGAATTTACTCGAGGTGTTGGTTCTAGGATTCTTTAAAAGGAAAACATGCCTAGTTATGTACCATTCTAGAAACTTCGAGAGTGGAATTTGAATCACCTTTACAAAAAAGGTCAAGCTCGTTGAGTTTTATAATAATAGGGACAAAGACAGTGAATCTCGACATCAGTCCTTATATATAACACCATATTAAGTCATAAAAATCTAGTTAGCGGAATACTCTGCATAAACACCCGAATACCAAACTAAAATCACTCAAAATATATTACATAAAAATAGTAGAAGCTTGGATAAGAATGTTAATAAATTGATTCAATGACAAAACTTAATAGCATGTTAAAATATATTTTGCATAAGGTTAACAACGGAAATATCATTAATATCCATCAACTTTGACATATATATGCACAACTCCATCTCTTGACCAGCACAAAGATCACAATATGGGAGGGGTGGTTTCAAGCAAGCACTGGGCAGATTGGAAATTAGTTTTTTACAGTGCAACAATATTCATCAAGTCTTTACTTGGACGCATAATCCACGGCAAGACACAACAAAATAAGTGACAACAACCCATTCAGTACTGATGCATTCAACCACTATAATACATTCGACATATATGAATTTACAAATCGGGTTTGGCTTCAAAGTGCAACTCTAAATATTTTTGATTAGTAGAATTCCCATCCTAACGCATGGCAAGGCCCAATTAGATGAGTTCAACGTGAATATATGACTTTTGTTTACATTAAAAAAAAACTAAATAACGTATAGATATGTTAAGCCAAGAAAAACTACCTGATCAAATGGGGCATATGCTCAGATCGTGATTTCATCCCGACCACCATCTGAAAGTAGAAACATCAAATCTGCAAAAACAGATTTCCCAAAAGTCAATTAGCAATTTATCAGTCCAAACAATATCTAACCCAAAAGTCTAGAGTGTGAAATTGTAAATCAACAATATGAAATCCAAAAGATACACACAGTGAAAACAGAGCTGAAAAGTTGTATAACAAAAAGTTCAAATATGTACAATACCTAAATAAGCCCTAGTTTCAAAACACCCAAACAATCTAACCCAAAAGTCTAGAGAGTGAAATCGTAAATCAAAACTATGAAATCCAAAAGATAGAAACATTGAAAACAGAGCTCAAAGGTTGTATTACACAAAGTTTAAATATGTACAATACCTAAATAGAGCTCAAATGTTGTTTTATATATATGTGTGTGTGTCTGTGTGTATATACAAGACATATAAATGCCGACAAACAAACTTAATGAAAAACCAAAAATCACCAAATTTCCATATAAATGAAATATAGCAACAATAAATAACTCCATAACTAAATAAGAGTAATACATATAAAATCAAAATTATCTCAAATGTACTAAACCAGAAAGAGTACACAACACATAAAAAATAAATAAAGATGAATAAGTAATCTCTAATCATTCTCTTGTTTATCATCCATCACATCATCATCATCATTGCCAGTGCAATCATAACTATTAGTAACAACATCATCAGTATCATCATTATTTACCTCCACTAGATTGGGGGCCAGAATTATACTTAACCTAGATAAGCCTAAAATTTACATATCACAATGCCCAATCAATGAAATCCATGTCAGGATGTGTCTTATAGTCATCTCAAGCTATGTGAAACGATAATCAACATGGTCTGATATAGTAATCATCCTCACATGAAGCCTATCGAAAACATCAAATATTAGAGAAAATTGTGCATCCATATAGTATTATAATGACTGATGTGCTCTTGGTACATGTTCAACTGGAGTAGGACCATGTGAAATATCCTCTAGATCATGGCTAATTATTTGTCCATGAATCTATTGAGAAGTTTTTACCTTTTAAAGTGCAGTGCTAACAATCATAATTGATCGTGATATTGACAAAGACTAATAAGGTCATAAATAGGGAACTCTTGAAGAGAATAAGTACCTGATGAACATCCAAGAAAAATGTAACACATCTTATTTTATATTTGAACCTCGATGATGCGTAAACCATCTTAATGAGATATGGTTAATCAATGATCCAATGCATGGTAATAACATGCATGAGTCCTTGAATAGAATAAAATAGACACTGCAAATGTTTCCACGACATGAGGTCATGGATAACCATGAAGTTTAAAACTAGACAAAAGTTGTCATACCGATGCCAGTAGAAATAAGTTCCCTACCCACAGCATCTTTCTCCCAAGTAAAACTTATACTAACTACTGATCGGTTAATTCTCTCTCGGTGTAGAAGTATAATCAGGATGAGGGCTGATATGTCCTAAGTGTCACCTCGGCCCAGAGACATCAACCTCAACCGAGGGCATGGTCGACGTTGGAAAGGCCTTGAATTAGTGACTCGCCACCTCAGTCATATTAGGGTCGGCCCTGGCCGACACCACTACCAACCTCTTCAAGGGGTCAGAAGTTCATCAACTCTATCGGGAAGCGCAACCTCGATCGGGGGAGGGCCTAGGCTACAAGGAGACATACCACTACCAAGGTCAACCCCACCTGTGAATCGGCCAATGTTCCAAGCACATGCCAACGTAACCTCAGCCCAAGACGACCTTAAGGCCTTACCTCGGCTTCACTTAAGCCGAGACCATGATGGCTCATCTCGGATAGGATGGGCAGCTAGACCTTAACAACCTCAGACTCTTCCAGGCCGAGGTCTTGACCCAGCTCGAAGGCCGAGCACCTATTGACATGTGTGGACAAGGACACATGGACACAATTCAGTTATAACAAATCATTCCCCTCACATGGGGGGAATATTTCATCATCATTCTCTACATGTGACAGTGACATATGTCTTCATCATATTGTCTAGATCAACACACACATGCTCATTGCATGCATAGGGGGTATATTACACCCCCAAGGTACTATATATAGAGGTCATCCTCTACCTTGCAAAGGATCTGAAATGAGCAACCCTAGATAAAACTCTGTTCAAATACACAGTAGAGAGAGAAATCTTGAGAGATTGTATCCATGGCTATTAGAGCCCTCATACAGTGATACACATCATACACTTTCACAGTGGATGTAGGCCAGATTGGCTGAACCACTTATATTCTGGTGTGAATCCTCTTCTCCTCACCTCCTTCTACTGTATGTGTACGTACTCTTATCCTGCCATTATTAACATTGAATTGAGCTCACAAACACCTTGAAGGGTGGTGCTATTTCCAGCATCATAATTTTGGCGCCATCTGTGGGAAGATAAAAGTTGTCTCTTCCTCATTTTTTGCTTAATCTCATCGGAGACTCTGGTGGTGAACCAGGAACCGCCCCTTATGTGGAGCTGCTTCACCATTGAAAGAAGCACTTTAAGGTATTAAGCTCATCTGCAACTCAATCTCTTTAGTGTTAGCATATGTCACCAGAGTTACCACCGCCTCTTCTGCCGCCTGGAGCAGGAGGACTTAGTTCCATCCAGGCATCGCCCCAGTTCGAAATGACAGAGGTGGCTACAGCCTTCAGGTCTTTGGATGCAAAGCAACAAGCTATGTAGGAGCAGTTTGCACAGCTCAGCCAAACTATGATGAGGCCACTTGGAGTTTCACTGGAAATGATCACTTCGATCGCTGCCCCACCTCATCTTGATGCCAAGGGACCACCCCAGGCACCAATTAAGGACCAACCTATGCCCCAGCGGAGGAGGGACGTTGCTAACCCTAGGCGCTTATGCCTGGGGAGGCAAGTAAACCCTTGCCTGAAGGACAGGTATGTTGACCTAGAGGATGAAGATGCGCCGAAAGAATGTTAGGAGCCGTATGAGGTTTTGAATAATACCGTACATCCTCTTTAGCAGAGCCAAGGTTGTCGAAATAGAAGAGGTGAAGAGTCCTAACAACGAGGATCAGCTTTTGATCGATTGAGTAGAGGGTCAGCCTTTGAGAGGTAGGGCCCAGTAAATGACCTAAGACAGAGGTTATTAAGGTCGAGAAGTGGAGCTGGCTCACATAGAGGAGACGATCAAGGTCGGCCTCACCAAGGCCGACCCCGTGCGGGAAGAGGCAGAGATTAGGAAGAGGTCAATAGCAGACATTGTGCTATGGCAGGGGAACCCTTAGTCCATCCCTTGGAGGTGGCTGGGGATAACCTCGGCCAGGCCGACGGTAGGAGATCATGGAATGACTCTATCCAACGTCTTGAGGAGAAGATAGGAGACCTCATTAAGAGCCGAGACCCATTACAAAGAGGTTTCTCAGAGGGCTCTCCATTTGTGGCTAAGATAGTGAGTTTCTCGACCCCTGCTAAGTTCAAACCACCCGTGGTGTCTCCTAAGTATGACGGTAGCACCAATCCTGTACATCACATTGAGATGTATCAGTTAGCATCGAACATCTACTCAATACTTGATGAGATGAAGTGTAGGGCCTTCTCTGGGACTCTGACAGGAGCAGCACATAGCTGGTTTACTTCTCTTTCGAAGAATTCAATTGAGAACTTCAAGGGCTTGGCCGAATGATTCATTCACAACTTCTGCTTTGGGGTAAGACCTCAAAAGAAGACCACTCATCTACTGTATGTCAAGCAAGTAAAGGAAGAGAGCCTAAGGGACTACATCGCCAGGTTCAACAAAGAGAAACTTGAGGTTGAAGATTACATAGAGAATATAGCCATGACCGTCCTCATAGGAGGTCTTCAGAAAGGAAAGTTGTTGTGGAAACTCGCGAAAGACCCTCCCAGGTCCATGGCAGAGCTAATGGCAATGGCGGGAAAAGTCATGAATGCCGAAGAGGCAATGGACACCAAGTATGAGGATGAGAACCGTGGTAGTAGCGGGAAGTCCCAAAGAAAGAAATATGGAAAGAAGAGGTCACCCGATGATAAGTTCGCTCAATATACTCCTCTAACCGTGAGCTGTGAGCATATCCTCAACGAGATCAAGAATGATAGGACTCTAAGATGGCCAGAGAAACTGAATCCCCTCCGCATAAGAGGAACAAAAAATTATGGTGTGAGTTCCACCAGGACCATAACAATGTTATAGACAGATACTTCACCTTGACGGATGAGATTGAGAAGATGTTAAAATCCGAAAAGCTTAGGAAGTATGTTGATGGCAAAGATCCTAAGGGGGGAAGAGATGACCCTAAGAAAAGGAGAAACGACAGATGCCATAACGATGCCCTAGCTAGAAGAGGCAGTGACTCAGAAGATGATGATGAAGATTATTCGGACCTTCCGCCGAAAGATGACAACACCCCGGTGAAGAGGGTTGGCATGATCTCCTTTGGTGTTGACACCATATGCGGAGGACTTGCGGGAGGTGGCTTTGAAGTGGCTGACAGGAAAGCTCATGTGGCAGAGGCCAAGTGAGTGGACAAACTTGAAGTTGTAAATCTAACGTCTTCTGATATAGCACAGAAGAGAAAGAAGGTGGATATGGACACTCTTATAGTTGGGTTCTCCAGGCTCGACTTCAAAGATATCTTAGCCCCACATGATGACCCTTTGGTAATAACAACAAGGTTGCATGGATGCGAGGTGTAGAGGATCCTCATGAACGGGGGGAGTTCAGCAGACGTAATTTTTTCGCCTTGCTTCAAGAGCCTAGGTCTTAGCACAGCTTGGCTGATACCCTATCATCATCCTTTAATGGGCGTCAGCGATGAAAAGGTCCACCCATTGGGCATGTATGAGATGGATGTACGGATGGGTGATGAGTGGCCTAAGAGGTTGACCCGGAAGATAAATTTTTTCATAATGGATGAAAACGTCTTCTCGGCCTATAACCTCATCATAGGAAGAGTGTCCCTTAAGGAGTTTGAAGCTATGTCATCGACGGTCCACCAGATGCTAAAAATCCCGACCCCCTATGGGCTAGGGGAAGTACAAGGTGACCAGACCAGAGCACAAGAATGTTACTTCAACTCGGTCGAAGAGAGAGAGGCGTATAAGAGGTCAACCACCACTTATAGCATTGATACATTGGACCCAAGAGATGAAACCAAGTTAAAGATGGGAGAGGCCGTGGAAGAGGTAGAACCCATCATCCTCAATGAGGACGAGTCGAAAAAAATCATCCAGGTTGATAAATCCCTAAAGATAGAAATCAAGGAAGAGCTCATAAACTTCTTGAGGAAGAGGCAGGGTGTCTTCGCTTAGAGTCACGTAGACATGTCCGACATCAACCCTGAGGTTATGAGTCACAAGCTCAACGTGGCCAAAGATGCCATGCCTATCAAATAAAGGCGAAGAGTTTACTCCACGGAGAAGTATGACATCATCTGAGAAGAAGTTAAAAAATTGGAAGAGGTTGAGTATATAAGAGAAGTCATATACCCGGAGTGGTTATCAAATGTAGTCATCGTGCCCAAAGATAATGGGAAGTGGAGAATGTGCGTGGATTTCACTGACCTGAACAGCTCTTGCCCAAAAGACAGTTATCCCTTACCTCGGATAGATCAGATGGTAGATGCTACTGCGGGGCATGAGCTCATGAGCTTCATGGACGTGTATTCGGGCTATAATCAGATCTTCATGGATGCAGAGGACTCAGAGAAGACAGCCTTCATTACCGACAAAGGGATGTACTGCTATAAAGTAATGCCCTTTAGTCTGAAAAATGCGGGGGCAACATACCAACGTCTTGTGAATAAGATGTTCAAAGAGCAAATAGGCAAGACTACGGAGGTGTATGTGGACGATATGCTGACAAAGATCTTAAAGGCCTGCACTCATGTGGCATACCATGAAAAGACCTTCGATACTATGGACTTGTAAAAGATGAAACTCAAACCCGTGAAGTATTTCTTTGGGGTAGGAGCTGGTAAGTTTCTTAGATTTATCGTCAATCAAAGAGGAATCAAAGAAAACCCTGAAAAATCAAGGCTTTGCTTGATATGAAGACACTAAGGAGCATCAAGGACGTCCAAAGACTCATGGGGAGAGTGGCCACACTCAATAGGTTTGTTTCCAGAGCAACGGATAAGTGTCTTCCGTTATTTAAAGTTCTTACAAAATCCTTCCAGTGGGATGAAGAGTGCGAAAAAGATTTTAACCAGCTCAAGTCTAATCTTGGTTCTCCCTTGTTGTTATCTCGGCCCATAGTAGGAGAGAAATTATACGTGTATCTAATGGTCTCCAAATCGGCAATCAGTGCAACCATAGTGCGGGAACACGTTGGAACCCAAAGGCCTGTGTATTTCAATAGTAAAGCGCTTCAAGGGTCTGAGCAAAATTACCCTCGTATGGAAAAGTTGGCCTATGCCTTGATACATGCCTCAAGGAAGATGAAGCCCTACTTCCAAGCCCATTCAATTATCGTCCTCACCGATTCACCACTAAGATAGGTTCTAAATAAACCTGAGAAGTCCGAAAGACTGATGACCTGGGCCATTGGGTTGGGAGAGTATGACCTTGCTTATCAACCTAGGGCAGCCATCATGGGGCAGGCTCTCGCAGACTTTGTTGCTGAGTTCACATGGGAAGAGGCCGAGGCAGAGAATGACCTAGAGGATGCTGAAGGGTCAAATAACAAGGTCTTTTGATAACTGGAAGAGGTTGCACCAAATGTCTTCCGAAACTAGGAAGAGGCCGTACCTAAGAAGATAAGGAGCGGTTTAGTGGAGAACGAGGAGGATCGATACTTCTTCAGACAAGGAATCATGTCAGATGGGGCCTTCTAATCGGATACAAACATTTGGAATCTCTTCGTTGATGGTTCTTCCTATGATAATGGAAGCGGTGCACGGTTTATTCTTTCAGCCCCAGATGGTGCCAACATTGAATACTCTCTGAGATTCAACTTCCACGCATCTAACAATGAGTCAGAGTATGAGGCCATGATAGCAGTTCTCTCATTGGCAAAGACTCTAGGAGTAAGACGACTCCTACTTCATAGTGACTCAAGGCTGGTTGCCAATCAAGTATTGGGAGTCTATGAGGCCAAAGATGAAAGGATGGCTAAGTATCTTAAGAGGGTGAGAACGATGTTAGAATATTTCGAAGAGACAAAACTGAAAAGAGTGCCTCGATAAAGTATTAGCCACATATATGCATTAGCAAGGTTGGCCTTGGCAATAAAGACAAACGTCAGAAGGAGAGTCCCGATCGAGGTCTTAGGAAAAGCGACCATTGAGGAAGAAAAGGTACGCTACCCTTGTCTCAATTTGAACCTAGGAGGCTCATGGATGAAGCCCCTCATCAGATACATCAAAGAGGGAGATCCTATAGAATCCAAGCTCCAGAGGAGAAAATTGAGATATAGGTGTGCCAAGTTCTCCATAGTAGGAGACTTCCTATACAAGGTATTTCTGTTACCTCTCCTCAGATGTGTGCATCCCACTAAAGTTCACCGCGTCTTACAGGACGTTCATGAGGGCTCTTGCTCCAGTCCCATAAGAGGAAGACCCTTAGCCAAGAGAATCATTACCCAGGGATACTAGTGGCCAACCTTGGACAAAGATGTTTCAGCTTACGTGAAGAGGTGCGATAAATGTCAGATATTCTCCACTATTCCTTATCAACCTCATCAACCTATGACGTCAATCACCTCTCTATGGCCATTTTCAGTATGGTGAATTAACTTAGTAGGACACCTACCAAGAGATGCAAACAGTTACTGGTTCCTGATAGTAGCCATTGACTGCTTCTCAAAATGGGTGGAGGCAGAGCCGATGATAACAATTACAATACAGAAGACCTTCCAATTTATTTGGAGGAACATCATATGCAGACATGGCCTCCCAAACACTCTCATCTCAGATAATGGAACCCAGTTTAAGAAATCCTCTTTTGAAAAGAATTGCGTAAGAGTTGGGATAAAGAAATTCTTCTCATTTCCTGGCTGACCTCAGGCAAATGGTCAGACCGAAGTCACGAAGAGAACAATCCTCTACGGAATCAGGAAGAGGTTAGAAAAAGTGAAGGGAAGATGGGATGAAGAGGTTTATGTTATGTTGTGGGACTACATAACCACGACAAGGACACCAACAGGAGAAACCCCGTTCATGCTAGCCCACGGCTCAGAGGCAGTCATACCAAAAGAAGTGGGACTACCTACTCGTAGGGTTCAGACCTATGACCCTGATAAAAATGGCGAAGAGAGGATACTAGACCTAGATCTGATTAAAGAGAGAAGAGAAGACGTAAAAATCAGATGAGCAGGTTACCAGTAGAGAGCAGCAAAATTCTACAATCAGAGGGTGAAGGCAAGACCTATTATCGTGGGAGACTTGGTACAGAAGAAGACCTTATAAAAAACAAACAAACTCCACCCAAACTGGCATGGCCCCTACAAAGTGACATAAGAGGTTGTACCCGGGACCTACAGGCTAGAAAACCTAGAATGGGAACCTTTCGCTAACCCATGGAATGCTGATCACCTAAAGAAGAATTAAATATGATGTTGTAAAAAGTTATGTAAATGTACTATCTTATGAAGTGGTTATTAATAAAAGATCAGTTTCCATGTCGATTCTTTCTTCATTTTGCTGTAATGGTAGAAAGTATGAGGGTAACATCTAAGCGATGACCTCAGACCTTATAACATCATTAAGTGGTGACAAGGTCTGAGGTCAGACACCATACTTAGATGACCTCGGACACTTAACATCATTAATTTGGTGAAGAATTAATGAGGATAACATCTTAGGTGATAACCTCAGACCCTTATAACACCATTAAGTGGTGACAAGGTCCGAGGTCAGACACCATACTTGGGTGACCTCAGACCTTTAACATCATTAATTTGGTGAATAATTAATGAGGATAACATCTTAGGTGATGACCTCAGACCCTTATAACACCATTAATTGGTGACAAGGTCCGAGATCAGACACTATACTTGGTTGACCTCAAATCCTTAACATCATTAATTTGGTGAATAATTAATGAGGATAACATCTTAAGTTATGACCTCAGACCCTTATAACACCATTAAGTGGTGATAAGGTCCGAGGTCAGACACCACACTTGGGTGACCTCAGACCCTTAACATCATTAATTTGGTGAAGAATTAATGAGGATAACATCTTAGGTGATGACCTCAGACCCTTATAACACCATTAAGTGGTGACAAGGTCCGAGGTCAGACACCATACTTGGATGACCTCAGATCCTTAACATCATTAATTTTTTGAAGAATTAATGAGGATAACATCTTAGGTGATGACGTCAGACCTTATAACATCATTAAGTGGTGACAAGGTCTGAGGTCAGACACCATTCTTCGGTGACCTCAGACCCTTAACATCATTAATTTGGTGAAGAATTAATGAGGATAACCTCTTAGGTGATTACCTCAGACCTTATCACATCATTAAGTGGTGACGAGGTCTGAGGTCAGACTTCATACTTGGATGACCTCGGACCCTTAACATCATTAATTTGGTGAAATTAATTATGAGGATAACATCTTAGGTGATGACCTTAGACCTTATAACATCATTAAGTGGTGACAAGGTCTGAGGTCAGTCACCATACTTGGATGACCTCAGACCCTTAACATCATTAATTTGGTGAAATTAATTATGAGGATAACATCTTAGGTGATGACCTTAGACCTTATAACATCATTAAGTGGAGACAAGGTCTGAGGTCAGACACCATACTTGGATCACCTCGGACCCTTAACATCATTAATTTGGTGAAGAATTAATGAGGATAACAACTTAAGTGGTGACCTCAGACCCTTATAACAGCATTAAGTGGTGACAATGTCTGAGGTCAGAAACCATACTTGGATGACCTCTGACCCTTAACATCATTAACTTGGTGAAATTAATTATGAAGGTGACCTCTTAGTTGATAACCTCAGACCTTATAACATCACTATGGTGACAGGGTCTGAGGTAAGACTATTGATTGAACTAAAACATCACATGGCAAACAAGCTTTCAACATAACAAATGAAGTGAATATCCTCCTCAGAGGTTGTCATACAATTGTAAGATTCAAAAAATATGAGTTAACAATGTTCTTCAGAGATTACAAACAGTCAGGGGTTACAAAATAAAGCTTCACAATTAAGCCTAAGGATTAGAAGGAAGAGTCTTGGCATCCTCGGCCTAATTTTCTTGGCCAATGTTTATCACCTCGGCCTCATCATCTCCGTGATTGGCTCTCCCTGTCTTTGTACCGTCCAGGGGCACAATATCTGCAGGGGAAGCGACCTCCTCTTCAACCTCCTAAAGTGCTTGGGCAAACTGAGGGTCAGCAAAAACCAGACCTACGAAGTCAGAGGCCTTCAGACTCCCTACATCCTTCTCCTTAGCAGCCTCCCATTTGACAGTAGCCTTGATACCTATTTCAAGGTATTCGAAGACAAAGCTCATGAACTCGTCCAAGACTTTATAGTCTGCCAAAATCCCTTCAGAGGCATCTTCAAGGGCTGCCTTCACTACAGAGTCGACCTTTTGCTGGAGAACATCATCCTTAGCCTTCAAAGCAGCAGCATGGTCCTTTTTGAGCTTAGAAATCTCTTTCTCCAACCCCTTAACCTTCTTCTCAGACTCATTAAATTCAGACTTTAGGCGGTCTACTTCGGCATTCAGAGTGCTTTGCACCTTCTCGGCCTCTTGCCCCTTCTGGATGAGGGGTAACATCCCTAGAGTCCAGTTGGAGAGATGATGCATAGCGGCCAGGCCCTGAAAATTATGTGATCGTGTATATGAGTTAAAAGCCTAATCAGAGACTACACTTTGAGGATAATGCTAAAATCTGAAGTCAACCAGTATAGGTGTATCCATTGATCGACAAAAATGTTTATCTGCCTCGGTCATGGAAGAGATGATAGCATTCAGTGCCTGCAAACTGTGGCCTATGATGCTGTCATTGATCTTCAGTTGCTCTATACGAACCACCAACGCATCTGCAGAGGATATGGGGATGGTAAAATCCCCGACTTTCTTCTTCTGCCTCTGATCTTCAGGGGCAGGGTCGGTAGCACCTCTCTTTTTTGTGTCCTGAGCCTTTGAGGTTGAAGGAGGAGGAGGAGGAGCATTCAGACCTGCCTTCTTAGAAAGCTTCATCAAACTCGGTGCAGCCATCTCCCAAAGCTCATTTGATATCCCCTTTGGTCGCTCTATAAAAAAATAAAGGTCTGAGTTAGAAGATCAGACATACATAAACTCAGAGGTATAACTTAAATAAAAAACACTTACCAAACTCTGTAAGAGGACTTCGCCTTAAACTAGTCTCAGAGAGGTAGTGGGGGGTCATCAGGTGTTCAAATTTAACGAGCATACCATACATCCCTTGATCCTAAAGGTCTTTGAACTTCTGAAGGTTTGGTAGACTTAGACCAGGGTAGGTCTTGGCAGACATTGTGACCTTACCCCATCTTATGGGCATTCGCGGCTCTAGTGTGGAAGAGGGGGCACATGGACCAAATTCCCATGGCCCTGAGGAAAAGAAATAACGAGGCTTCCAATTGTGATTAGAAGTCTGAGTTATCTGGAGCATCTTCTTCTCTGGTTTTTGAGCTTCAAAGTAGTAATATCTCAGATGATTTTTGGCAGATGAAGGGACATAGCAACCCACAAAGACCTGGATTGGAAGCTCTAAGTGGTGAACAACCCTCCATAAGATGATGGCCCCAATTATTACCCTCGAAGCATTAGGTGACAACTCAGAGGGGGCCAAGTTGATGTAGACTAGGATGGAACTAATGATGGGATGGATGGGCAAATGAAAGCCCAACTTGAGCATCTTCTCATACAAACAGATCTCACCTTCTCGGCCGTGGTAGTCCCTCTCTTCCCTCAGAGGTCTCCTAAGCTTTATGGAGGGGCTGATGGAGTATATGTACCTGAATAAAAGAAGGTCGACATCACTATCTGTACGCTCAATCTCGACCGCCTCAAAGACGTCGACATCACTCTCAACATCATCATCATCGTCATTATCTAGCTCAACGTCGGCCGGAGAAGACGTTGGAATGTTACTTGGGAACCTCTGAGCAAACTCAGCCCCTGTGACGGCCGACAGGGTAATGGCATCGAGTATTGGTGGAATAGCCACGCTTGGTTTAACAATCTCAACCTCTGAGGAAGAGGACGATGTGCTCGAATTTTTATGAGATAAGAACCGACTGGAGACCTCTGCTTGATCAGGGACCTGATCCTGTTGATTTGAGAAGTCCATGGCCTCTTGGAAAGAGTCCACAAACATAGGGTCTGATGTGGAAGACTCAGACTCAGACATTAGTGAGGGTTCAGCAGGTACCTCGGCTTGGTTGGCGAGTTCTGATGGTTCAGGGTGTACTACCTTCAGAGGTGGGGGAAAGATAGGTCTGAGGGGGAATTCCTCTGACCTACGATCTTCCTCCTGCACCCTTTCAATTTTCCTAATTTTCTCTAAAGTCTTCTTTCTGAGAGAAGGGAACTCCTCTAAGATTTGGTAGAGGGGTCTGAGCATAAGAGGCAGACACTACACTTACCAACTCTCCTAAAACAACAAACAAAAATTGGCTAATGGAATGATTCAACTAAAGATCAAATTATAAAACCTAGAACAAGAACAGTTCGCCTGGAAGTATGGAGACCTCACCGAAAATCTCCAAAACTCACCGGAAAACACAAAAGTAAGGGGAAAACAGGGAAAATGAAGAGAAAAAAATAGCAGAGGATACCTGAAGATGAAATAGTAGAAGAGAAGGAAGAGACTATGAGGAATCACCACCAAAATGCTTAGAATCAAGGATTTTCTAGAGAAAGAAAGTGCTACTGAATCCAGGAAAGAAAAGTGAGGAAGAAGGGGGGAAATGGGGGTTTAGACCCTTCCTAAGGCCCATCTTTGCATTGAGAGCCCCAAAGGATGGCTGACATCACATGCTTGTAAGGCAGGCCTCACTTTAGCAATGGACAAGTGTCAAATGAGCATTGGCACATAGAAGAAAGACCTCGAAGGTGAAGAGATCCCATAGTCACATGATCTCACATGTAACTAAGGGATGGGGGTTATTGATATGCCCTAAGTGTCACCTCGGCCTAGAGACATCAACCTAGACCGAGGGCATGGGGGACGTTGGAAAGGCCTTGAATTAGTGACTCGCCGCCTCCGCCGTATTAGGTTCGGCCCTGGACGACACCACTACCAACCTCTTCAAGGGGTCAGTAGCTCATCAGCTCTATCGGGAATGGCAACCTCAGCTGGGGGAGGGCCGAGGCTACAAGGAGACATACCATTACCAAGGTCAACCCCACCTGTGAATCGACCAATGTTCCAAGCACATGCCAACCTAACTTCAGCCCAAGACGACCTTAAGGCCTTACCTCGTCTTCACTTAAGTCGAGACCATGATGGCTCATCTTGGATAGGATGGGCAGCTAGAACTTAACTACCTCAGACTCTTCCAGGCCGAGTTCATGACCCATCATGAAGGCCGAGCACCTATTGACATGTGTGGACAAGGACACATGGACACAATTCAGTTATAACAAATCATTCTCCTCACGTGGGGGGAATATTTCATCATCATTCTCTACATGTGACAGTGACATATGTCTTCATCATATTAGCTAGATCAACACACACATGCTCATTGCATGCATAGGGGGTACATTACACCCCCCAGGTACTATATATAGAGGTCATCCTCTACCTTGCAAAGTATCCGAAATGAGAAACCCTAGCTAAAACTATGTTCAAATACACAGTAGAGAGAGAAAGCATGAGAGATTGTATACATGGCCATTAGAGCCCTCATACAGTGATACACATCATACACTTTCACAGTGGACATAGGCCAGATTGGTTGAACCACTTATATTCCGATGTGAATCCTCTTCTCCTCACCTACTTCTACTATATGTGTACGTACTCTTAGCCTGCCATTGTTAACATTGAATTGAGCTCACAAACACCTTGACGGGTGGTGTTGTTTCTAGCATTATCAATGGCTTCTCTATAATCACATATATGTAGTTAACACATCCTTTGTCAATGCTAACTGGAATCCATAAATGAATTGTGCAAGGATAAAAATATCCTAAAAGGTGACATTATGTTTGCATATATTTCATGAATAATAGTGGAAATAGCTAACACATATGGGTTAAACAGTCGAGATGAAGAGAGGTTCTATATCTGCTTCTGGAAAAACAAACCCTTGGTGGTGTGCCTGAGATGTGTTAGATACATAACCCTATCGGTCCTGACATCCCGTGAAATGAAAAATTTCCTTAATGTCATTTCATCCCTCATAAAGTTGATTGAAGATGAATCCATGGTCATATTTAGATAGGAATCGAGGCCCTTGGAGGATTAATCAGGGTCTCTCTAAAATGATATGTCTCATCGAGATCAATAAGGGGTAAAGAAATCACTCTCTTATGAGCATGTAACTTTTTCATGAACCATACACTACACCATAGGAGAACTAGGAGGATTAATTCGGGTCTCTCTAAAATGAGATGTCTCATCGGAACCATTAAGGGGTCAAGAAATAATGCTCTTGTGAGGACGTAACTTTTTCATGAACCATGCATTACACCATAATCTCTATTTTGCAACTAATAAATTATTTATTTTGTAAGTATTTATAACACTTACAAAATTTACAACAGTTTTGGACACTTATAAAGTTTATAAAAATCGTTGTAAAATTTGTGATGTTATTTGTGCAAAAACCTAAAAGGTTTACATAGTAAAGACACAAAATTTTGGTCAAAATTATTCCTCAATTTTTTTTGTCCCTCGAAATTTAGACTTTCCCTCCAAACATTCATATTAGACCATTCCTTAACCAAAAACCCTACATTCCATCTCGACTCTATCACTGTCCACCAAGAGAGTTATACGGGTAAAAAAATAGGTATATTTTTAATCTACTGAAATAACAAATCTAAATCTCATAAAGAATACACATATTTTCATCCATTATCATGGATTTATTCCAATCTCATGAAGAATACACCTATTTTCGACTCTTGAAATAGCAAATCAAAATCACAAATTGCAAAACCAAACTGAGTTATGTGGGTATAACTCTCTCTCTCTCTCTCTCTGTATATATATATATATATATATATATTGATAAACCAAAATATACCCATGGCCCGCCGAGGGTAACCTCGTCTAGGATGAGGGCTGAACCTTTCCCCATCCATGGGTCGTACTGAAGGTAGGGGCCTAATACCCCAAGCCCCTGTCGAACTGAAGCCTCGGCCTGGCTTAACGACCGAGTATAATAGCCAACCTACCGACTGGACGACCTCTACTGGTCGATAGTAAGTGTTAGTTTGGGAATCAGAGATTCTACAGTACTAGCCTCGACCCGTGGTAGCCTCGTTTAGGCCGAGGGTGACACCCTTATGGAGCGTGGTTTGGGAGATGCATAGTACAGTGCGTGTGGGACTCATGTAGCACGTGGACGAAACCATTATAACAAGATAATTCCCTCACGTGAGGGAATATTATGTCATTATTATCTAAAGTTGGCCTAGCCAGGCGTCATTATCAGGGGATTAGCTAAACCGTCATTACATGCTCAATGCATGCCTAGGGGGTACACTACACCCCCAAGACCTATATATACTTGTCATCTTCAACATTGCAAAGGGATTGATAATTTTAACCCTAGCTGAAACTTTATTTGTACACAAAGTAGAGAGAGAATACTTGTGCATTGTATCCAAGGCCTTTAGTGTCCAAATTTATAGATCACACACTCACAGTGGATGTAGGCCAGATCGGCTGAACCACTATACATCATTGTCTTCATACCTCTTCTACTCACCTCCTTCTATATACATATACATATATAACCTTATTTCTTCCATTGTTTCTACTATTTGAGGTTTATTACCTCTTCATATGGTGGTGCTGTTCTACGAAACATTAATTTGGTGTCGTTTGTGGGAACGATAATCTATCTCTTTATTTCTACAGATTGACCTCACTGGAGACTCTGGTGGTGAACCAATTCTCCCCCTTGTGTGGAGTTGTTTCACCATTGAAAGAGATCCATTAAGGTTCTCAATCTCATTAGTCTTTTGATCATTCAGCTCATCACAGCTCAAACACATGGCTACATAGTTATCACCACCTCCTCCATCGGCTGGTGGAGTAGGACCTAGTTCTATCCATATACCACCTCAGTCTGAGATGGCTGAGGTGGCTTCCACCCTGAAGTCTTTGGCAACAAGCCAGAATATTATGCAAGATCAATTTTCAGCTCTTAACCAAAACACAGTGAGAGAACATGGAGTCTCATCGAAGATAATTACTCCGATAGTTGCATAGGGACAACATGAGGCCAGGGTACCACCCCAGGCACAACAGAAAGACTTGTCACCTCCATAACGACACAGGGATGTTTCTAAACCTAGGCATTTTTGCATGGGGAAGTAAGGAAATCCTTGCCCGTAGGATAGGTATGATGATTTGGAAGTAGAAAATGTTCCAGAAGATTGATGGGAGCTGTATGAGATCTCTAAAAATACTGTACGACCTATCCAGGAGAGCCGAGGGAGGTGTAGGAGATAGAATCCTGATGATCACCCAGAGGCTTGGCATTTAACCGTCTGAGCAGAGGGTCGGCCTTTGAGAAGCTGGGCCTAGTCAATGACCTAAGGAAATGATTGTCTAGATCGATAAGTCTTGCAAAAACCAGAAGTGAATGGGGAGATAGCCAGCCCCATGATGGTTGCAACACTCATGGATGAGATGAAGGTCATGGAGAAGTAAATAGTGGACGAAGGTCGGTTGTAGTAGACCCCTCAGTTCACCCCTTGGAGGCAGTAAGGGATAACATCAGCCTGGCCAACCCTGTTAGACCATGGAACGACTCAATTCGAAGACTAGAGGATAAAATTGGTGATATTTTGAAAAATCGAGACCTTCTACAGACGGGATACTCCGAGGGCTCATCCTTTGTGGTGAAGATAGTCAACTTCGTAACGCCGACCAAGTTTAAGCCACATGTGGTCACCCCAAGGTATGATGGGAGTACGAACCCAGTCCATCATATTGAGATGTACCACTCAATAGCATATATATACTCTATCTTAGATGATATGAGATGTCGAGCCTTTTCTAGCACTTTAACTGGAGCTGCACATGTTTGGTATACCTCTCTTTCGAAGAACTCCATTGAAATCTTTAAGCAACTAGCATAGAGGTTCATTCACATATTCTTCTTTGGAGTAAGGCCACAAAATAAGACCACTCACCTTCTCGATATTAATAAAGGGAAAAATGAAAGTCTCGAAGACTACATGGCCAGGTTTAACAAAGAAAAGTTAAAGGTCGAAGAATACGAAGAGAGTATAACCATGACGGACCTAATTGGAGGACTCCAAAAAGGGAAGTTATCATGGAAGCTTACAAAAGACCCCCCGAAGTTAATGGTTGAGCTGCTAGCGACGGTGGGGAAGGTGATGAATGCTGAACAGGTAATGGCGGCCAAATACGAGGATGAAAAAGAAGGTACTAGTGGTGGTAAATACCAAAAAAAAAATAAGGATGGGAAGAAAAGACCAATAGATGACAAGTTTATAGATTACACCCCCCATTGAAGGTCAGTTGTGAACACATAATAAATGAGATGAAGAGCGATCAATCATTAAAATGGCCCGATAAGTTAAGAGCTCCTCCCAATAAGAGGAACAAAAACTTGTGGTGTGAATTTCATCAAGATCATGACCATTTGACTGATAAATGCTCTCCTCTAAAAGATGAAATTGAAAAAATGTTAAAGGCAGGGAAGTTGAGAAAATATGTGGATAATGGTGAGTTCAAGAGTGGTCGATCCGACCCTAGGAAGAAAAGAAGTGATAAATGAAGAGAAAATGCCCTCTGTAGGCGTGATGGCCCCTTAAAGGATGATGATGATCGTGACCTTCCCCCGAATGATGACCATAGCCCGGTGAAAAGGCTTAATATGACTTCATTTAGTGTTGGAATGATCTCTACGAGCCTAGACGGAGGAGGATAAAAAGTGGTCGATAGGAAGGTTTGTGTAGCTGAAGCGAAGGTAGTAACAAAGGCTGAAGCTCAACATTCAACCTCTATTGAAGCCAAATCGAAAAGGAGGAAGAAGTTTGACATGAATACTCTAATAGTGTGTTTCTCAAGGTTGGATTTCAAGGGCCTCCTATCGCCACATGACGGCCCTCTCATCATCACCACCAGGGTGCATGGATGTGAGGTGCTTAGGATCTTAGTATATGGGGGCTGCTCTGCAAACGTGATGTTTTGGACATATTTCAAAGCCCTAGGACTTAAGCATGATAGGCTTGTCCTATATCTATGATTGTTTGGTCTGTACTTGAACCGTCATGTTACATACAATACATATTGAAAGAATAAATTTTTTGAGATTCAGGAGAGCTTCAAACCTTAAGAAGAAAAAAATACAGACTCTACAAATACATGTATGAAAATTACCTTTAGAAGATCATGTGATGTATTCCCTATACTCGACTGATTGTGAATCATTGGAGAAAAATTAATTACCCCTAGCACGCTTCTTTCCATGCTGCATTAGCTCACCAAAGGACTGCAAATTATCACCAACATCTTCATCATACACTAGTCCAGGTTCCTCCTTAAATTCCTTGAGATCTTAGGGTGAATTTTAGGTTATAGCGTCCCATATGTCTTTGAACATCCTCTTTCGCCTTCTCCACATACTTATTGTATCTGAATACATTCCCTCCACGGCTTTTCGCTCTTCCGTCCACACTCACCTTTTGCATTATGTTACCATCATTTGTATATACTATTGTGAATCACAACACTGATGAATAAAATAAAACAAATATGTTTATTAGAGTTAGCCTTTGAATCTGTGATTAAAAAAAATACCAAAAACCTTAATATTAAACATCAATAAATGTTTATTAGAATAGTCAATGAATAAAACAAAACAAATATTTCACTCATATGATATTTTTCTTCCGGAGATGCGTTAAAATGAATACGATGGATATGCATTAAAATGAATCTACAACAAAAAAAATAAAGAAAAAAACTTATACCTGATACATTTGTATTTCTCCCACTGATCTGAGATTTTTAGAGAACATCTATAATTGAGAGAACAACGAATACTAAACTTTAGAATTCAATCTATTTTGGTAGAAGGATATTTATGTTGCCACATCTATAATTGAGAGAACATTCAGGAAGGATGGAAAAAAATATTAACTCTAGATTGGTTCCTCTTGCAAATGTGGTCCGATGTTCACAAATGTGGTCCGATGTTCATAATCTGGAGAACAAATTAACTCCAGATTGGTCCGATGACCCTATTTTCACCTCATTGGTTCCTCTTGCAACAAAAATTGAGTTTCCAGTGGCGGCGTGACCACCATGGTAGTTAAGCATGACCATCATGTCGTCCTCTGCCAAAATAAAAGTAAAAGAAATAAAAGAAACCCAAGTTTAGATTGTGAACCCCAAGTAAATGTCGTCCCTTGCCACACTAAAATTGTGGCATTTACTCTCGTATTTTCTCCTTCTTATGGAGGACTTATTTTAAGAAACCTGCATAATAAAGAAGAGCATAATAAGGGATGGTGTGATGGGGCTGCATTATCTCTAGTGTCAACATTAGGCTTTCCTAAAATAAATAAGAGAAAAAAATAACCACGTATATTAATTGATAAATATTTATATCAATCATAGGAAAAGGAAATAAATACATACCCATAGTAAGGGACAGTGTGATGGGGCTGATGTTGTAGATGATGATATGGTTTCCCCGTCGGATAGTACCACTTCACTTGATTCGCATGTGTCACAGATCTCGGTACAGTGTTGGAACCTTCATCATTTACAACAAACTTTCACCTATCTACCAATTTATTTAAAATTCCACTCAATGCTATTAAAAATAATTTTCATCATACAAAAGTAGCACACAGGACTGACCTCAGTATTTAAACATGGAGAAAATGCCTGGCGAAGAGGCTATTGTGGCTGCTGAGGTGGTACCTTCACCTACTCCTGCTTTAGGGGAGCCCATGGACATAATGACAGCCTTATAGTTTGTGCTGAGGAAATCTCTTGCTCATGGTGGACTTGTAGAGGCCTACACGAAGCTGCAAAGGTTATTGAGAAGCATGTCGGCCAACTTTGTGTTTTAGGAGAGGACTGTAACCAGCCTGACTATATTAAGTTGGTCAAAGAACTTTGTGTTTACCACAACATAAGCTTTATTACAATGCTCAGCGTTAAGACTTTTGGCTAATGGGCTGATTTGTGCAAGATTGATTTCGAAGGGAATCCTAGAAAGGTTGTGGGTTGCTCTTGTGTTGTTGTTAAGGACTATGGTGAGGAAAGTGAAGCGCTCCACGTCGTTTAGGATTACGTGAAGTCTCACTAAGAAAGGATCAATGGATGAATATTAAGTTAGGCTTCATTCCAAGGTAAACTATAGAAACCTTTGTTATAGTTTGTTTAAGAGAGCCTTCTTTTGTGAAATTTTTTTATTTTTCGAGGACTAATACTTTATTGAGTCCACAATATTTTGGTCGCTGAGATTGGTTGTTATCTTCTTGTGTATGTCATTCTACTATACCACTTAAGTTACCTCATTTTAAAGTTTCTTTTATAAAAAAAAAGCAAAAAAACAATTATATAGTATACAAACACCAAATATAACAGTTCAAGTATTAACTCAAGAATTTGCAGTGTCTCCTGCTACGGACACTTGCAATTAGGTACCACCTTTTCCAAAAGAGTAAGTAAGTCTCCTGCTATAGACATTATGTCAATGTCTCCATAATCAACATAAAAAATAGTTAGAATAGGTCTAATACCCGCGTGTATCAACCCCCCATGTTTTCTATATCCACACTCATCAAATTGAGCATAACTTAAATGCTTACAACAAATCTGAAAGTGTAAATGGACTATGTGAGAAAAAAACTAAATAATTAATATGCCCAACCTATCCCAATGACAATATCTAAGTCCAAATGAAAACATATATCAACTGGAAACCGTATATTACATGGTAGTTTTAACAACTGGCAACCATAAATCGCATGTAAGGACAAACCAATAGAGTAGTGAACTAATCTATATAAACCTCCCTCTATGATATGGATTCAATAGTTCTATACCAAAAAATAAACACAAAGAGAAACACAATTCGTTCTCTCTTATCCCAAAACAACCTCATTGGTTTGGCTCAACAGGATAACCACTTTTAAAAAAATAATAGAGAAATGACTTACTTTGTGATAAATTATTACTTCAGTGACATTAGGATAAAATCCAAAGGATCTGCAAAAGACCTGATGGCATACATCCCAATCTATGCCTCTAGCATTGTCATGAAATCCAACATGGATCTGTTGCATTAGAGACTCCTCTGAAATTAGCTTGTTTCGACGTTGATAGTCATAATGATTCCCAAAAGACCGTGAAGGACCGTCATAGATACATTAGATAGTTTCAAAGAACTAATTATTTACTGAAGATCATGGTTCCCTGAAGAAGTATCTATTTGATAATTTCAAGATGTATATATGATGTATGCATAACAGTCACAATGATTCCTTGACGATCGTGGTTTAAATTGGTAGTTTCGTAGATACCATGAAGGAGAATCATCATCTTGAAACTATCCAATGTATACATAATAGTCGCAATGATTACCTGAAAGTTGCTTTGTGTGCTATCCTACCCAATGTGCACATACTTGAAAATTACAATGAACCAATGAGAATGAAGTTGGACAAAATTTTTTATCTTTACAAAAATAGAAACAAAACATAAATCCCAGGTATTAGGGGCCACTATTACATGATATTCCACAGTGTTTATGCATTGCAATAGGTTTTAGTAAAAGTAGAAAAATTCTCGATTTCTTACATTCACATATATGTTGAAGTAACATAAACTTGGTGTAGCCTAGAATCTATGTGAACAAATGAAGCTCACATTCGAAATCAAAACGGATATGTTTTACCTTTAAGAACCTGAATATAATAACCTACAACTAAAAGAAAATTGTTTCTTAAATATTCTCATAAAAACTTCATAATACCTAATATCAAAGGTGATGCAGAGCACAAAAATAGATAATAATGGAAGCAATGATGCAAAACATCCACACTAAAAGTGTTTTGAAGATAAAAAACAATTCTATGAAAATTAGAGTGATAAACCAAGTTTAAAAAACTGGTTATTAAACAAAATTTATAGATAAGAATATTTGGTAGAATGCATAGGTTATTGATATCTCCTAGAAAATGTAGACAAACATAGAAATCAAAATGTCTACAGTTTTCCAATTGTAGATGGAAACAATAGCTGGGGAACTAAATGTAATTTGCCCAATACCAATCGAAACTCATTAATATTGATGTTTCACCTGGTAATAATGTTAAACAACTGGGGTGGAACTAAGAAAATGCTAAATTCTTAAAACCTTTCAACTCACCTGACAATACCAACTCAAACCACAGTTACTTTGTTTATTCAATCTTCAATCCTATCTTTGATTAGAAATCACTTGGAAAAAATCGTTGGATGGAATGTATCAAAGGAAGATAATGACCAATGTGATGATACCGATGCTCGGTAATCCAATGAATCGTACCTAAATTATTCCACGGCTTTGGCAATCCAATGCATCTAAAAACATCATCATTACTTATGTTAGTGGAAAATTCTAACAATAATGAAACTAACTTATCTGATGTTTAGGAACTTATATTAAAGTCATCATATGGTCCCAAAATGACTAAGCTTCTTCGTATTAAACCAAATAAAATCAAACACAAATATAAACCAACCTAGATTCATCTTAAAACCTTGCATTCACCAAAAAAATAAAGAAAAGAGTCAAACACCCCAAGAAATTGCACTATGTAACACTCTATCCACTTCCCATTTTATGCCCAAATTCCCATAAAATTTACTATCTCAATACACAATAGCACTAAGTAACAAAGTAGCAGTATCTAACCAAATAGTATGTTTAAGTGTTGATTTTAACATGAGTAATGTGCTACAAATTAGTATAACTATAGAACAAATAGGGTGCACTTATTCACACTTTTAACAGACCCAGTAACTAATTTCTTAAATTAAAAACTCTTAAACTTTGATAATCTAAGGAAATTAGGTAAATCATCCAATTAGGAATTTTTCCAAACATTTGAGAGGTATATTATTTTCTTTCCCCTCCATCGCGGTTACACAAATGTCAAAAGAGGCCACAATTGTATTTAAACCCCAAAATCCCATCGGTATCTGAGAAAAAAAGGAATGGACATTGTATTTAAAATTACTACCTCTCAGTGTGCATATCCCATGACCTTCAACACTTAAGGTTGAATATGCAAATTAACATAAACAAAAAAGAGATATAATATCCATGTTAGATAACCATTAAACACATAATGTCTCAAAAAAGTTCAGAGATGTTTTGATAGGTATAACCAAAAGTGAAACATCTAAAATCTCACCATACTTCAAAAAAAAAAAGAGATAGAAAATCCATGTTACATAACCATTAAACATCTGAAAACAGTTTTGAGATGTTATGACATCTATAACCAAAACAGAAACATCTAAAATATCCCCATACTTCAATTATCAACTATTTTATAACACTGAATAAGTAAAACAACCATGATAGACTATCTAAACTAATTTCACCAAATATTAGTGATTCAAACAAAAAAAAATATTAGTGTTTCAAACAAAAAATAGTTTAACAATAAATTAAATATTGACATAAAGTGTATTCACTTACCAAATAGATATGCCTTGAACCCAAACTGGAGAGTCACTAAACAACTCCAATATTCGTAGATCTGGGAAAAAAATCAAAGAACTAATCAGAAAATCATAGACACGTAAATTAAAGAACCCCAAATCATATTTATCTCAAGCCCAACTGTAAATACACATGCCAATCGTAGTGGGAAGGAGCTTGAATGGAGGGAGATGATTGGGGTGGCAACGTGGGAGAAGGGGATAGGAGACGACATGGGTGGGTGAGGGATACGTCCAGGGAAGCAGACATGAGAACATTTGAGAGTGGGAGAAATGTTTGGTTTGTGGGTGTGAGCAGGAGAGAAGTATAGAACTATTCTATTTTTTACCAAAGTACCCTCATTTTGAATTGAAGTGTAAATTTGGTAACTAAAAAAAGAGGGGGAAACCAAATAATTGAAGGCAAAAGAGGTAGTAAAGTAAAAATTCATATAGATGACATCATCTTTTGATCTTATGACATACATAGGTTTTCTATATATATATATATATATATATATATATATATATATATATATATATATATATATATATAGAGAGAGAGAGAGAGAGAGAGAGAGAGAGAGAGAGATGTGTGTGTGTGTGTGTGTGTGTGTGTGTGTGTGTGTGTGTAAAAATGTTGGTAGTGTTGAAATAAAAGGTTTTAATAAAAAAGATGGTTTCGTATAAGAAAAGGTTTATTTATTTCTTTACCGAATATGTTTTGTAATTAATATAGTTATAGATACATATGTGTGTATAACTAAAGAATTTGTACCAAAATAGGGGTTTCCATCATGTTCGTTTGAAAAATCCACTTGTAATCACCTATCTATTTCATTAAAAATTAATCAAAGATTGATAATAGATCCTTTTAGTGATGAACATTTGCACTCGTCTTAAGAATTTTATTTTAACGTCTTTGAAAATATTTACTTCCAAAAGCCAAATTTGAACACTATCAATGTACAAGGGCATAATTAATCCCATTATTTCAAATGAGAAATTATTATCTCACTTTTTTATACCGAATCCTAATTTGATTTTCATCATTCAAATTTTGTATATTTTGCTCGATGATGTTAAGAGGGTCTAAGGTGTGTGTAAACGAAAAATTTATTGTTAGAACTAGAACCCCATATAAGGACTGAATAATGCAGGTTAATTTTTTTTCTATAACAACATCAATGAGCATTATCTGCTAGGTGGTCTATTGTTTACATAAATCAACATGAATTAATTTAAACCCAATGGGTTATCTTTTAAGTATTACATGACTTGGGACCCCCATTTTGATGACGACGATGATTTACCCCCTTAATTTCCTAAATGTTGAGAGATATAGCTCAGTAGTTGAACAATGTAATTCTTATTGTGAAACTTCTATTTAGCATGTCATAATCATCCATGATCATTCACATAAAATGGAATGGTCTCTGCAATCCTAAAATTTTGAGGACTACTTGATTTTTGGTCCACACAATTATATTTTACATTTTAATTGTATATTGTTTGTGACTTCATAAATTCTGCGAAGAAAAAGGTGAGTGTCACTTTGTCATTATGTTGGACAAAATTTTGCTGCCACCTCATCGAGGCACTTAGGTGCTAGGCGGTCAGTTATTGTTTCACCTCTACCCAACCATATATATTGGGTTGATATATTAATATATGTACTATTATTGATACATTGATTTGAGTACTCATTGAAATGTAAAGTTTAGGCTAATAGTTTATTTTGTTTAGTAATTAAGTTTGGTAAGCATTTTTTTCTTCCAATTAATGTCTTCAATTCTTATAATATATACACATTACTTGCAATTAATGTGTCCACATTCAAGTTGGTTTAATAATTATAAAATGGTAGAGACCTTAAAAAGTATGCAAACCAAAATAGGAGCTCGCAATCAGGTCAATTTATTTTATTCTTTTTATTCCATTTTGAATAAAGTTTATTCATGTAAATGGCGTTGTTGACATTCACATCAACTTACATTATAAACTAACCATCAAAGTTAGTCTTTCCTTTTCATTTGTGTGATATTATAAAAAAATCTCAAGGTCAAACCATTTCGCACAATGGAATCTTCTTACAAGACCGTGTGATTAGTGTTGTTGATTTTATCTAAAGATGTATCTTAATTAGGATTATGACTTATTGGCCATTATACTATGAATTATAGGTGGGTTGATCTCTTGTACACTACCCAACATTGAATTTTCTTTCTTTGAACTACTTTATTATTGTTGATGCAACAAACTAGAATGGATCTAATTATTTGATCGTAGATAAATAAGTAAATAAAAGAGAAAAGTAAGATTTTAAAGTGGTTTGACTAAATGGAATAGCCTACGTACAGTGGTGTCGTATATTACCTTTTGGATTGTATTCCGGTCTTGTCCCTTTGTTTTAGGGGTTACAATGTATTTATATCCCTCTTGGGAGATCAATATTCAGAATGTTAAAGGATGGAATGCCTTTATAAATTAGGCACTTACATATGTACAACGTTCATAATGTATACCACTAATGGCGCGTTACTGACTATGTTGTTCGGTCTTCCTGCTGTTGGTCACTCTTCTTAATATGTTGGTCTGCATTCTTGGACTTGGTTAGCCTTCCCAGACTTATGCCTTGCTGACTTGGATTGATGACACGATGGATAACACATGTTCATTTCTGATTGGTCTGATTGGTCCACGTAGGTGGGTAAATTTTGGTATCAACAAAAGACCCTAATGTTTAATGCTTAAGTTTTTTACGAAAGTGTGGAATATTTAGCCCTAAATTTTCTCGATCAATAGTTCTGATGCTTGGCTGGTTACCGACTTCCCATGCTTGTGAAATTGTTGACTAAACTGATGGCATATAATGCAGATGGAACTTTTACAATTATCCAATGTTTTAACGAACCGTTTTTATGCAGATATGTCTTGTTTGGCTTAGTTGCAAACAGGTCAATCGACAATCCCTTTAATCATTACCCTCACCAGTTTTCAAGGCAATCTATAAAAAGTCAAAAAAATCACGATTATCTTCTACCTCAAACCTTCTTGTCGTGTTTCATTCCCCACCACCAAGAACATTGTTTCAAATCTCTGTACAGTTTCGTGCTCGCAGGATGCATAACATATAAAAAATAGCGCGCTTCCTCTAAAATCGTTCTTCTTAAATCAGGTACATTGGGTACACACAAACGGTTACCGTACATAACAATGTCATCATCATGAATAGAAAATTCCTTTGCTTTACCCTTTTCATATCATCCCTAACTTTCTCCAATTCTATATCTCCTGCATGTGCTTGTTTTATCCAGTCTATCAATGTGGGTCTAACATTTAAATGTGCTACTATTCCGTAAAACTCATTCAAAGTTAATTCCACCCCGATTAAAGCTATCTCCCACAGCAGGTCAACTCGAATACAATAAATACAAGATACTATGCCTCGAAATTTTCTTCTTAAAGCATCGACAACAATATGAGCTTTACCCGGATGCTGATGTATCGTGCAATCATAATATTTTATAAGTTCCATCCACCTTCTTTGCCGCAAGTTCAAGTCTTTTTGGGTAAACAAGTATTTTAAGCTTTGATGGTCAGTAAAAATTTCACAACTAACACCATATAAGTAATGTCTCCAGATCTTTAATACAAAAACTACCGCAGCTAACTCAAGATCATGAGTAGGGTAGTTGCGTTCATGTATCTTTAACTGTCTAGAACCAAAAGCAATTACCTTTCCATGATGCATTAATACACATCCAAGTCCTTGATACGAAGCATCACTATAAATATCTAAACCTTCTGTACCAGTTGGAATAGTCAATACTGGAGCTGATGTCAACTTACCCTTTAATTTTTCAAAGCTTTTATCACAATCACCACTCCACACAAACTTGTTATCCTTTCTGGTAAGCTTATTCAATGGCAATGCAATAGAAGAAAACCCGAGTATAAACCTCCTGTAATACCCTGCCAATCCCAAAATGTTACGTACCTCGATCACACTAGTTGGTCTCTCACAATTCATTACTTCTTCTACCTTCTTGGGATCAACACAAATACCATCAGCAGAAATAACATGGCCCAAAAATACTACCCTGTCTAGACAAAATTTACATTTAGAAAATTTAGCATACAACTGCTTCTCTCGCAGGGTCTGTAAAATAATATGCAGGTGGTGCTCATGCTCATCCCTACTACGAGAATATATCAAAATATCATCAATGAAGATAATAAAAAAAGAATCCACGTATGGGTGAAATATACGGTTCATCAAATCCATGAGTACTGCTGGTGCATTTGTTAACCCAAATGGCATGACAAGGAATTCATAATGTCCATACCTGGAATGAAAAGCAGTTTTACAAATATCACAGTCTCTTACTTTCAATTGATGATATCCGGATCTGAGATCGATCTTGGAAAACACTTTGGCTCCTTGCAACTAATCGAACAAGTCATCAATGCGGGGTAGTGGGTATTTATTACGGATAGTCACCTTATTCAATTGACGATAATCGATGCACAATCTCATGGTTCCATCTTTCTTCTTCACAAACAATACTGGGGCTCCCCACGGTGATACACTAGGCCTTATAAAACCACGATCTAACAAATCTTGCAAACTGTATCTTTAGCTATTTTAATTCTATAGGTGCTATACGATATGGTGCAATAGATATTGGTGCAGTTCCTGGTACCAACTCAATCAAAAATTCGACCTCACGGTCTGGTGCTAACCCTGGGAGTTCTTCTGGGAAGACATCTGCAAACTCATTCACTACTAGTATATCTGATAGTTTCCAGCCTCTTGTCGTGTGCCCACCACATGAGCAAGATAACCCTCACATCCTTTCCTTAGCAGTTCATAACATTTTATAGCAGTGATCAAACATGTTGGAGTGATATTTCGTTCCCCGATAAATTTAAATTCATGTTCACCTGGTAATCGAAACACTACCTCCTTTTTAAAGCAATCCAAACATACATGATATGAGGCTAACTAATCCATACCCAATATTGCATTAAAGTCACGCATATCGAGAGGTAATAAGTCAACTAGTAATTCTTTTTCACTCACTCGCACCACACACTCCCTATATACCCTCTCAATAAAAACTAACCCCCCCTACTAGAGTAACAATAGATAAACCAGAATCTAATGATGATAATGGTTTATTAAGATGCAACAGATAAAGCAAAGACACAAAAGAATGTGTAGAACCAGGATCTATCAACATATAAGCATCTTTATCACCAATAGGAAGTGTACCTATCACTACATTAGGCATAGCTTGTGCATCTTGTTACATTAGTGCAAACACTCTGCCTTGGCCTTAACATTGCGATATACCTCCTTTACCTCCCCTGGGTACATTCTGTGTAGAACTCCTACCTCTTACTACCACACTCCCACTGATGTTGTAGCTCCCATCGCTGGACAATTCTTTCGTAAGTTCCCCAGTTGATGACAATGGAAACACAAAGATGTCGTCTCAGCTATTGTACACTCTCGAGACATGTGCCCTTGACCACCACATCTATAACAAAATATTGCCCTCGGCACCAACCCAGATGCATTTTCTGACTGATTCATCCCAGTCCTTCCACCTCTACCTTATAATCTTCCACGTGCACTTCTATTATTTCTAAATTCTTGGCCCTTAGGTACTCCTCGTGCTACACTCTGAGTTGAGGTTCCTGCCTCCCATCCATATGATCTTATACCATAATGTCTATCTTTCTTCGAGTGTTCAACTTGCATTTCTTTTATTGACTTTTCTGACACCACGGTCCTATCCACTAAGTCCACATAATCTGTGATCTTCATGTTAGCAACCATGCTTTTTATATCTACACTCAACCCGGTTTAAAACCGATCACATTTACTTTCTTCCGTCCTCACCAAGTCAGGTGCAAATATAGATAAGGATATAAATAAATCTTCATACTCTGCCACTGTTGGTTCCCCTGTTTCAACGTGATAAATTCTTCCTCTTTCTCTTTCCTAAAAAGACTTGGGAAATATTTTTCAAAGAACACCTTTACAAACCTCTCCCATGTAATTTGTGGAGGATTTATTGGCACCACTCCCCCCATTGTAGTAAGTAACCTTTCTGTTGCATCCCACCATAATTTTGCATCATCCTCTAAGCTAAAGATTGCTAACAAAACCGTTTGTTCATCTCGCACTTCCATGATCTTGAATATTGTTTCCATCTTTGTAATCCACCCCCCTGCCACTAACGGATCCATAGTCCCAGTAAATGCTGGCGGATTTAATTTCATGAACCTCTCATGCAATTTGTCCCTATCCCCACCATGTTCTCCACCTCTTTCTTGTTCCATAAGTTGTGCCACAACACGTAATATTCTTCCCATGTCATCAATAGGTTGTTGTTGCACCTCTGGTTCCTCCACTTGAACATGTATATCTCCTTGCTGACTATTAGGAACATAAGATGCCTCACCCTCTGCTCCATCATGCGGATCATGTGGATCCATCATTCACTGCAATATAATTCACTTAAACAAAATACAATAGCAGCAGTTTAATATTACCATTATTAGTCAAAATCCAGGTGCATAACAAACTCACTTTCTAGTGTCCACTGTCAATCTAGACCCTCACACTATGTCCAGAACCTAATAACCACGCTCTGATACCAAGTTATCACTCCCAGAATAAATTTTGTTAAACTCATCCGTGTAATTAGAGATAAATTTCCTTAAACAATGCTTTAATATAAATCTCTAAGGAAAAATAGCATAATTTTTTTTTCCAAAGGTATGTGTAGATGAAAACAAAACTGCCTTTACTTATAACTTATAAGTACTACATAACTTTACATAACCAAGATCCTTAGTTTAATAATTACACAGAAGAAATCTTGATATTCAAACCATACTAAATATCCGTCACTCCCCTGTTTTAAGGTCCTAACTTGGCAGTGAACTCCAATTTAAAAGCATACCTGAAACAAAACATTATAGGAGTGTAAGCTATAAAGGCTTAGTGAATGCCCACATACCACAAATATAACCAATTTAAATAACCCTTTTTATTTTGTTCTAAGGCTATAACGCAACAGGAATTGTGAAACTCTCGCAAGCCTGGACCCGCCACAATCCAATTAACCCACCACAGTTATTAAGGACTACCACATCCCTTTATTAGGCCCGACTACACAAACCTTTAAGTTGGATTAACAGGACCACCACATCCCGTAGGACCCACCACAGTCCTTAACATTAGATAAAGGACTCACTAGTCCATATCATTATATAACATCGCTTAACATTTTTAATCATATGCATATGTTTCATAACTACAACATCAATCCCATAAACATTTTTAACACATGTGTTTAAGTACACATTTCCATATGAAATTATAAGCATTTATATTTCATAAGGAATGTCACTCACCTCGGATTTATTGCTAAGATTAATACCAACTACTTTCTTGGTATGGTAGTATTAGTTGCTTCACCACCTAACAAGTCAATGTCGTTAGTATTTGAATACACCGATTAACATCAAACCCAGTACTACATCACATCATTTGGTAAATCAAAAATAACTAAGGAGGAATTAAATATGACACTTCACATTTATATAACACAAAATTAATTAGGGTTCTAACACAATTTACGAAATTAATTTATGAATACTCTAGATAAAGCTATGCCCATTTTATTACAACCTTTTCCAAATCGTTTCTCAAGAAAAAAAACAACACAACTTCAACTTCCTGGAATTTTCATAATTTTTATACAATTTAAATTTGCATGATATTCCACCCAATATTAGTAAACATATTTAATAATATAAAATTACTGTTTCATAATTTTTAGGGCTCATTTTCTATGTCGAGCAAAATGTCAAACACCAGGTGTGCATTCTTGCTCCTTTAGGGCATATTTCAAACCAAAACTTCAAACTATCACCAAGGGTTCATACCTTTGTATTTTTACACAATTTTAGGATATGTTATACATGTATGAGTATATTTTACTCTCTAACTTGAATCTCTCAATTCCAATAAGTATTCCATGATTTATGCCATTTTTAGTATAACTAGGTCAAAATACAATATTAAGGCATAGCTTAACATTTTTAAGCATACATAACCTTGAACATGAGTATAATTCATGGAAAAATATAATAAACATGTTTTAGCAGAAATATACATCATAATCATTAATTTTCTAAATCAAAATGCTTTACAAAAAGATGATGTAAATTTAGGACGTTAAAGTATGCATTTACGATCCTAGCTCCAGTTTTAACTTATGTTCTTAACCCATCCTTGTTCCAACACAATTCAGCAATATGGGTATCATTAAAATATATATCCAAATCAAAAATAAAAACATGATAATTATATAACTCATCCATGAGACCAACTTTAATAAAGATGTAATTACCTTACGAGGATTCCTTGATTTATAGAAAATTTTCAAAGATTTATTCCTTAACTTTCTTCTCTTTCTCTCTCTTTAGGCAAAGCTCTTGTTCATGTCTGAATTTTCTGAACAAAGGGGTTGTTTTATGATGTTTAAGTCGGCCAAACCATCACCCACACTTTAACCAATCAAAAAATAGCACATGGTGTGCTAATAAGACAATTGCCACTTAAGGGATGGCCAGATTTGCCCTTGTTTCGTACTTTTGGTATAACTTCTTGTATGAGCCTCCGTTTAACCCACCTTTTGTTGTTTTTTAATATTAATTAATATATATATACAACTTTCATAATTTATGTTTTCCAAAAATCATAAACTAATACGCCTAATTTGGGCTTCCAACAGGAAAGTAGCAGTTTACCGAAAATCTCAAAACTTTCACATTTGGCAACCAAACATTGCCAATTTTGTATCAACACCCTTATTTACTTTTATAAACATAATAATGAATTAAAAACATAATTTATGATTCATTTAACCACATAACTAATCATATGCTGTAAACATGGTATCCCCGATCATAAGCTCAATTAGCACCTAATGTAAACAACACATATATCACATGAGCATGCATCCCCTAAACATGATAATTAACATGTTTAACACACATAACCAATTTATAACGTATAACTCCTAAGTTATAATTAATCATGTAATTATCTTTCATAATCATGTTTTAGGGACTTACAGTAACGCTTTATGTTTTGGTGATCTTTAGGTATGGGACTAGGGATGGTTTAGGTTGGATTATTCAAATAAGGGGTGGGACTGATAGTGAATAACAATAACATGATAATAAAATGGGAAATTAATGTCTAAGACAATGAATAGGTATTAAAAGGAATTTTCATTGCCAATATGTGTATGGATAACGATAACGGGCAACTTGGCTATAGCGACATGGGTGTGTGTTGGTGTCATCAATATGTGCAGGGATACTGAAATTGGGCGAACTAGCTATAGTGACCTGTCGTGCATCGAACCTCACCAATAGGTCTAGGGCTAATGAAATTTGGTGAACTGGCAATAGTGAGGTGATTGTGTGTGGTTTAAAGCTTTGTGCGTGCTAGCAATATGTGCAGGACCCGTAATAGGGTGAATTGACTATACTTGTATCGCACGAATAATTTGAGCATGCCATCAATGTGTTTTGCACTCATAATAGGGTAGATAAACTATTGTTGCATAAATAGAATGAGTATAAGTAATTTAACTAAATTGTGGAAATTGAATTAATATCTTTAACATAACTAAATGATCGAAGGGGTGACTTAGTTCTGTGGATAGATAGTGGTAGTTTATATTACTCAGATATTATATATATATATATATATATATATATATATATATATATATATATATATATATATATTGTATAATTTAAAATACTCTATTATGATATTTATCTTGTATAATGCTTATGTCTTGATTTACGGACCCTAATTGGGAGGATTAGTTAGTATTCATGCGGTGGGCTCTAACTCATTACATTACTAGTATTTTAGGTATAATGTTGGAGAAGCTGTAAAGGATGGATTGGAGATCTTTGGACTGCAAATGGATATTTATTTTTATCGCTTTAGTTGTTTGTGGTTTTAAGTTAGGATTGGTAGTGGGATACTTTATTTTGAGTTTCAATCTAATGTTTAAAGTTGGAAATTATTTTAGAGTTAGCATAGTGAAGGATTTTATTGCAAGAATATTTATATTTTGATAGATTAAATTACATTATATCTATAAGAATTAAACTTTTTATCGTCTCATATTTTACTCACATGCTGAGAATGATAATATATTTAGTGGCGTCTGGCGTAGTTTGGTGATGACCAATTATAGAATGTGCAGGGTGTTAGAGATGGTATCAGAGCCAGGTTTTAAGTGTTATTTAAATCAGGATTAAAATTTGGAAATTATGACTTTTTATAAAAGAATCGGGGGAGGATCCGACGTAACGAGGATTACAAATTCTAGTATCCAATCTTCCATACATGATTAAGACGTCCTTAATGATGTTCGATCGAGTTGATTTATCTTACACCATGTTGTGTCGCCTTCAGCTAGAACATATCCAAAATTCAAGAAAATTCGACAGACCGAACTCTAAAACATGAAGCCGATGTTCTTTACGAAGTCCGATCCGACTGATTTTTGGACATTTTTGGATAGTATCTTCTGCTTGGCTACAGCTACAACATATGAAAATTTTAGCAAAATTCAACTGTTCGATCATCCATAATGTATTTTTGAATGTTTGTACTTGATTATGAATATTTCTTTAAACCTTTATATCGCAGGCGAGCTTAGTCTTTTTAAAACACTTTTAACCGTTCTTAAAAAATATTAGCCTCCCAAATTATTATCTCCTCTCATTTACAAAACTTAAACCCCATCAAAAACAAGTTTCAACCCATGTTTTGAATATCTAAATAAAGTTTTCTCAAGAACGCAACCATATAACCACATTTTCAAGACAACTTCTTTACATGCATGAATAATTCTATTGTTCCCTTTTAGTATTATTCATTTTAAATGTTGATTAAACACTAATAATCATTATTTTCCTATAATAAATAAGAGATACTAATTAGAGAAAGTAAATCTAAAGTTGGGAATGTTTTTATTCAAATCTCTAATACGATTTACGACTCAAATCACTCGTTTGCCAAGATTAGAGATTGGTGTTCTGTTAGAATATATGGACGTTCGCTTGTTAGAATAAATTGTATGAACTTAATTAATTGAATTCGACTAATAAAATCATATTATTTATGTGTTTCTTGTGGAATAGAAATTATTTTATCATATTCCTCTAAAATATGCATGTTGATAAAAAAATATATATAAGATGTTTGAAATTGAATTGTTTAATTAATATCATAATTAAATGGACATAAATTGGATAAATAGTAATCTTGTGATTGAATTAAAGAATTGTTGTGATATGTCAAAAATGTGCCTTATATGATCGTTACGTATGTTAATATTCAACACCATGAGGATGACGAGATTGACGAGATTGCTAGGTATGGGATTATTAGGTAGGAATTTGTTGTCATAACAATTTCTAGGTATGGGAGAAGCGATAGTAGACTTCTACGAATGACTATTTTCGGGTTGGGGCTAAGCAGTACACTTTGTAGTTATTCCGTTAGCCTAGGTTCGAGACAAGGCATAAATTTTGATAGTTGTTCCTCCCAAGTAATAGACTAGGGTACTCTTACGGATTTTGTGATATCTGGGTATGGGTCTAGGGATTATTTAGGTTGGATTATTCGAATAAGGGGTGGGAGTAATAGTGAATAATGATAACTTGATAATAGTTCCTATGACAAAGAATGGGTATGAAAATGAAATTATGTCACCAATATGTGCAGAGCTAACAATAAGGGGAAAAGTGGCTATAGCAACGTGGGTGTGTGCTTGTGTCATCAATATGTCCAGGGCTAATGAAATTTTGAGAACTAGTTATAGTGAAGTGTCGTGTGTGGAACCTCACCAATATGCATTGGGATAACGAAATTTGGCGAAGTGACTATAGTGAGGGGATTGTGTGTGGTGTAAAGCTTTGGGCCTACCAACAATATGTGCAAGGCCCGTTATAAGGTGAACTGACTATATTTGTGTCGCTTGAAAAATTTGGGCGTGCAAGAAATATGTTCAGGACTTGTAATAGGGTGAGATGACTTGCGTCGCATCAATAAAAGGCGTATAATTAATTTAACTACATTGTAGAAATTGAATCAATAGCTTTAACATAATTAAATGATCAAAATATCAAAATTGGACTTGAACATTGGGATGGGTTAGTTATGTGGGTAGATAGTGGTAGTTTATTTTTACTCTATTATGATATTTATCATGTATAATGATTATGTCTGTGTGTACATGCCCTAATTGGGAGGAGTATCTAGTATTCATGTTATGGCATCTTATCCATTGCGTTGATTAATATTTCTGGTATAGTGTTGGAGTAGCTACATAAGATGGATATGAGATCTTTGGAGTGTAGTTCGATAAAAGGGTCAGCATACGGAAATTCTTCTTAGTGCTAGGATGACCTTAGGACAATGGTTGACTGGTCCTTGTAAGCATCAGTCACCTTCTTAAGGGCCTTGCGAACCCAGACAAATGCTCGGTGAGCCTGAGCACTAGCATCTCGACCAACAAGGACATATAAGTTGGTAAAAAAAGATGGAACGTCCACCGCAACAAACTTCATAAAGTAAAAAGAAAACAAAAACATTTACCAAAGTTTCTCGACAATATTATAATTTACAAAAAGGAGGATTTTTCATTGATAACTCCAAAATGGATAAAGTCCTTATAATCAGTCATCTACTAAGTTCATTTGTTCTTCACCTTATCGTCACTCTCTAGTGCTTTGACCTTGGAACCAACACCCCCACTTTGATCAGCAAGGGAACTAGTGGTGGCTTCTTCCTCAACTCTTAGATGAGAGACTGACTTGTGCTCACCAAAGACTTGTGATTCCATCCAGACATTCTCCTTCACTATGCCTGCACCCCAGCCTTTCCTGAAGTTTGGCATCCTCAAAATCTTTAATATAGCCTTTATCATAGCGTGCCTCTTCGGCCAAAGAGAGGTTTTAAGCTTCATTTTTTAATCAATCACATTGATCCTCACCTGGTCATTATCAACCTTCAGGTGGTTATGCTCGATCATCAGTGCGCTCATGGCATCACTAGTGCGCTTAGTCTCCTCATCATAGGCCTTATTGGTAGATTAAAAATATTCCTTTGAGTTTTGAACGACCTCACTAAGCTCATCATTAACTTTGGACTGGTCCATGCGACCCTCCAAAATAGAAACAAAATCTTCCACAAACAACAGACGAGCAAATAAGGAAAATATTTGTAGCACAAAAAGACACCCATCCATCTCAAGATAAAATAAAAAAGAGAACAAGAAATTATAGACTCACTAGTGTTAGTGATTGAGCAACATGGGACGTAAGCTTCTCGACTTGATCGCGATTAGTAGCAAGCACGACTCGCCTTAATAAATTATAGGCCAAGGAGGAATTCTTAGCTTCATACATCACCTATGAAGACCTCATGAATGGAAGGACATGAATATTCTTGGAGGATTAAGGGTCCATGGGAGCCTTGTCTTTAATGTTCTTCTCTCGAACAACAAAGTCTGAGCCAGTGTCCTTGGGGCCTTCTTGTTAAATCCTCTTCAAGGACATAGTCTTGGGAGAGGAGGTCGCAATATTAACATCATTGTCTGCGATTAGAAAAATACTCTTCCGTCGAGACATTGATTCATCTTATTCGGCAAGGATGGACCCAACATCTCGTGATTCAAATGAGCAGGAGAAATAAGTTTCCTCGTATGGAAGAGGGTTATCAGGTATGCTACATAGTGGATGAGCAATGAAGCTACAAGTAGAATTTTTGTACTAAAAAGGAAAATAGGGTGAGATAGGATGATCACCTGGAGCTAGGGGTTCCCTCAAATTTCAAACCTCCAATAACCCTTCTCCGTTTATGTGGGCAAGGGAGGTATCTTTCTCATTTGATCGAGCGTTTCAAACAAAGAAAAGAAAATTTATCAGTCAACACCATTCAAAAGGAAACTCATAAAAGTGCATAAAAACAAAAGTGTTAACCTATATCACTCTCCCATGATGGACACAAAAACCATATCGGCCTTCCTTACCTTCAGTTATAAAACACCATGTGTGGTTTGGGACCAAGAATAACAATATTGATTTTTAGGATGCCCATGTTGGTTCATTGAACCTATGAACCCCCATTAACAATGCTCCAGGTATTGGGGGAAGATTGAGCTGAGAAAACCTCAAAGTATTCTCAAAATTCAAAGAAAAATTGGTTTGGGGGAAAGTTAATCCCCCCAGAATCACAATAAGTGTGTGGACCCATTGGGGTCCATCAACCATAATAGGGTTTCCAGTTTGAGGGACACAGTTAATGGTGATATAAAAGGGATAAAATAAGTCTTCCCGAAGTCTTCCAAGTTATTTTCATGGAGAACGTGAAACATTTTTATAGAAAAGAGGAATAACAGATGAATATGCAGCCGAAACGAACTATGAAGATAGAGAAGCAAGAAGAAACAAAGAGAACTTACAGAGAAAACAAATAAAATAAGAGCTTAAAAGTATTTTCGAACAAAAGTGGAGGGAAAAATAATGGGTACACAATTTGAAGTTAAATGACGTTCGAACAGTGTGCTAATCAATCATAAGGAACGATGCTTAAGAAGCATTTTTGCGGTTCAACTTTCAAAATTTCCAATGTACCTCTGCCAATTTTAAGAATTCACAAACATGTCCGAGCTTAAAATCTCAAGACTTACTGGGTTGAAATTGTTCCTACAAAGGATTTAAAATTCTTTGCCCCATATGGTTGACTTACTTGAGTCTGTGCCATATAGGAGTTGCAACTAGTTTGGATATCGAGACAAAATTGGATTAGATTTTTTATGCCTAACTCTATCTCGAAAAAGGCATAAAAAGCTTAACAAAAAAGATCCCAGTCCAAGCACCTCGAGTAACTCCGAAAAAGGGAAGTATTTTTTTTGTGAACCATATTAGGACACACACAATTTCACTGCATATAGGGTTTTTTATGTGTTCATAATTTTTTAGTGGTTGAGACCTCGCCAATTTTTTTTAAAGAAAAGTCATTTAACATATTTTTTAATCATCTAAATAATGTTTTTTTGATTAATTAAAATAATGTTTTAAAATGTTTGAGCTTAAAAAGATAGAATTATTTTTTTAGAAAGCTTTGTGCGATTTCAACATTGCAGTTGTGTTTGTTTAGTGATCCAAGACATAAGGATTAGAATCGATCTCAACCGTTGTTCTTGGACCCATCAACGAACCATAACTGGTATAGTCTCAATCCGTGAGATTATGTTACAACCAACCAACATTTTTAATCTGAAGATTAGAGATATCAGATATGTTCATTCGGTTCTAGAACCATCTTTAGGATGCTGAGTTCAAATCCGCATCTGTAGTTTAATTTTCCAGCCATAGGATCTGAGTAGAACAAATCGCAGCCTTCAGTTTATAACAGAATCTTCCATAACTGAGTATATAAAAAGATCTTTTAGGGATCGTAAATGGGTTGGTAGAGAAAATAGAGAGGATAGAGAGAGCAGCGGTGAGATTACAATAGGGAGAGAGAGAGAGAGAAGTTTTACCTTCCCCATTAGAGAGATAACTCGTGTCAACAATTGCGAGGCCGATGCATCCAAGGGGTGAGAGCGTGCGACGATGTTGTTAGAAGAAAATAGTAGAGGTAAGTGCCATAGAGAGATAAACTTCATCTCTTCTCCAAGAGAAAAAAACGAGCGAGAGAGAGAGAGAGAGCGAGAGAGAGAGAGAGAGAGACACTCTTCCATAATAAAAAACGTTTATATTTTCAACCCAAATGACCACAACCTTTTATTGTCCAATACAAATAGTAATCCCACTACTGAGAGTTAAATATATGCGGTTCATGGCGAGATATTTTGTTTGGTGAAGCTCATATGATCAAAGAGGAAATGGACAAAGCAAGGAAGATGCGGTAAGTAAGACTACATCAAGTCAGAAAGCCTTTAAGAGTGGAGGAAACTCGTGCATCCTTAGTGATGTAACTTGTGCCGTGTGATTTTAGTGGATTTTTCACTTTGCTCCGTAGAGGGGTCGTGGATGTTTCCCTTATTTTAGTGTTTTACCACTTTATAAATCGCATGTCGAATTTGCTTGAATCTTCTTAATTGTTTTGGTAAACATTATCGCATTTAAGACTTAATTGAACATTTTTAGTTTTAAAAACATAAGGTAATCAAACTAACAAATCTAGAGATCATATTCTGAAAAATGTTTTAATATATTTAGTGTTTATTTTGAAAAGAGTTTTGTTCAACGAGTTTGTTTCAGAGTTCTTATAACTTTTTGTTATTAATCTTGTAAACATGTTTTACAAGTGGTATCAGAGCGGGTTTATCAAAAGATATTTTGATCGTGAAACTCTAGAAATTGTTTTCGAAATCCATATATAAATATGGATGAAAGATTTGATAAGTTAGGTAATCTTTCCCAACCACCACTCTTTGATGGAAACAACTTTTCCAATTAGAAAGTACGAATGGTTGCTTTCTTTAAAGGAACTCTTGGTGATGATGTTTGGTATATGATTGAAAATGGTTATGAACATCCAATTAAGTCTTTGTCTGATATTGATCCCACAAGGGTTAAGAAACATCATAACGAACTTACTACGGTACAGAAAAAGAAGTCTCTCGACCAATAATAAGGGCAAGAATGCTATATTTATGTCCATTAATGAGCATGAATTTAAAATAATATCTATTTTCTCTACTTCTAAGGAGGCATGGGGCACTCTAGTCACCGCACAGGAGGGTGATGAATGAGTTATGACCGAAAAAACACAAATGCGTGTCCAACAGTACAATACATTGATTATGGATGACAATGAATGCTTTGATGATTTCTACATTAGGTTAACCGACATTCTTACAAAATTACATGCAAATGGTATAACATATACTTGAAAAGAAATCGTTCAAAATATTCTTATGTCATTACCAGCTAAATTTGACAATAAGAGATATGCCATGGAGGAAATGAATGATCCAAACCTGACTCCTGAATTGCTAAGTAAGAAATTAATAACTATTGAGATGGAGTTAGAGTTCAAAAAATAATTGACTGCCCGAAACAAGAGACTCATTGGATCTAATGTTCTTTTTTCATCACAAATGACTTCACCTAAAGTAAGTCCCTTAGACTTTGACCTTGACTTGAATGATGATTGTGACTTGGATCACGTTGACAATCAAATATTTCTTATGAGCAAGCATTTCAAAAAGATTATCAAATTCATAAATGCATTAGCCTATAAACAAGGAAAACAAAATTATCAAGGTAATAAAAATCACCAACCTCATGAAAGACATGACAATAAAGGACCTATGACAATAGCAAACCTAAGATAGACATGCAAGATGTTAAATGCAATGGATGTGGAAAACTAGGACATGTTGGAAATAAATTTCCAAATAAACCTACCAACCATACCAGGGCTAATTTCTCTAAGACATGGGACAACTCTAGTGATTGTGATGAAGATGAAATTGAGTCAACCCAAAACTATGGGTCATGTATGTCATTCTATGCTAGGATCATATACCATGATGATGATGAAGGTGTGTCTACTCATGATTATACTGTTCATATTGTTGTATCTGTTGTTGATAATGTTATGACTTAAAATAGCACCGTTAGTGATAGCTTAAGGGTGTGTCAAACTGAAAGCATTGTCGCTAAACCTGAAGTGAGTGTGAGTTCCACATATGAAATGATTGATATAGGAGACACTTCACAAGATACATTTAGCGAGTTCGGCGATGATCTTACATATTTTCATAGGCTATACACGAAAATGCTTAAGAAAAGTACCCATCCTGATAAAATGGTTGAGCTACTGAATAAGCGTATTGGTTTACTTAACCAGACTATTAGTGTAACAACCTTCGCTTTTGGGAACCTATTTTATATTAGTTTAATGTGTGAAGTAATTATATAAAATGTGGAATACGGAGTAAATATTAATTAAATGAGTTAAAAGTTAATATTTACTAAATTGTTGCATATTACGGTATGTGTAAGTAAATATCATCATGTTGCGTTTTATAGTGTCATATGATTTAAAATGACATTCATGGTTTAAATGAAACCGGAACTTGAAATGAGTTATAAAATTTCCAAATGATAATTCAGAGGGCGTAGTTAGTCCCGAAATGCGCGAGATAGTCGAAATAAGTGCCATATTGTATTTTTGGTGTTTTTGGCACTTTTGACTGGTTTTGACATAAATGTGTATTTGTGAGTCATTTTAATGGGGTATTAACCATTTATGTTGGGAATATTAGACTAAAGGCACGATTTTAGTCTTGAAATTCATTTTAATCTCTTAAGTGGGTATTGGTTAACCTAGAGAGAAAGAGAGAGGAGGAGAACTTTCGAGAAAAAGATGAGAAAGGAAGAAATTGAAGATTTGGAGATTTGATCTTGCATTCATCTTCCTAGAATCAGAAGTTGCAAGATTAAGGCAAGTTTCCTACTTGCTAATATATGGTTGAAGATGAGTAAATGGTGTGATAGTTGTGTATTGGCATTTATGGAACAAATATTGATTTTATAGGGTTTGAACCCTAATCATGGTTTATGTTGATAAAATTGTGGAGTATGGTAGTTAATAATCATGTAGGATGATTTTCAATAAATAAATGTTGATGGTTGTGTGTAAAAATGGAAGAGATTTGAGTTTTGGGGAAAACTAGGGTTCATAACCCGTAGCCCCATCCTTGGCCAAATCGCAGGGGCGAATTGATTCGGCCCTAGGGTAAATCGATTCGCTTAGGGGTCAAGTTACAGGTATATAAGATCGAAATGATTCGGGTTAAGGACGAATCAGTTCGACCAAGGTAGAAACTAGAATTTATCCTCGAAATTGATTCGCTTTTGGGCTAATCGATTCGCTGCTTGGGGCGAATCGATTCGGCCCTAAGGCGAATCGGTTCGGAAACCTTGCTGTTTTGAGTTATTTTTCTAACTCAAATTTGATCCTGTTTCCTTAGGCTTAGGACCTAGGAACCTTCTTATATGAAGTAAACTTAGAGTCCTAGAGTTTTAGATAAGTTGGGTCGCTACCCTACATTAGAAATGGGTTAAACGGGGCTTATTCCGGGGGTGTACAAATTGAAGTTAGGGAATTCCTTTTCTTTAGTTAATTATTGGGAGTTTAGGAGTCATAAGCCCATACTTTGAGACTTTAGGGGCTCAATTGAGGTATATAAAACCTTTTGACTTGTAGAAATATTGTTATCCCTTGGAGAATAATTCGGGACTTAGTATACGATGAATACAAATGAGAATATTCAATGATTACGGTTTCGGATAAAATGAAACATTACGCATGTAAAATGGAAATGAAAATGAGATTAATATGGTAAATGATAATTTATTTAAACAAACCTCTCTAAATGCCATCATAAGGGAAGTTTCGCGCGTGAGGTGAAGCCCCGTGGCTAATGGATGTAGGGTGGATATAGTCCTAGGCCATATGAGCATTGTTGTATATTTTTCTGTGATGGAGAAGTAATCCCGTGTGTGGTTATGACTCTCCCGCAGGCATATGGCCTATTCCCGACGTCTTGCGATGGGTGCCTAGGTGGTCTTGGTATATAGGCCCAAGAAGATGGTGGTCATTTAGCAGCGCGCACAGTGGGGAAATCGGGACAGGCAATCTTACAATCTTTATGCGTATATGTATATAACTATTCTTAATCAAGTGGGACTTGATGTACAACAAATGCCATAAAGAGCATGTAACATTGATTATATTCATAATAAGGAATGTAATACCACAAAGAGCATATGACAGTAATTATATTCGTGAGAAGGAATGGAAAGATGAAATGAAATAATGAAAAAGTATGAAGGTCTTTAATTAATGATATTAGAGCTAATCAGTGGAAGAAGGATATGCAACGCCATCTGCGTATGGTGGAGTGTAGCGAGGAGAAGAGGAAAATCCTTGATAATTTTAAACTCGTTGGGGCCGCATTACATTGGTGGGAGTCGATGACTACGCCTGAGTAGAGAGATTCCATGACTATCAATGATTTTTGGGCTTTGTTTGAACGGAAGTACTTTCCTCCCTTAGTTCAGAGGGAGATGAGGAGGAAGGTTCAGGATGTGGTTCAAGGTGAGAGATCCATTGCAGAATATGAAGAGGAGTTCACCCGGTTAACAAGTTTTGTACCAGACCAAGTGACTCCAGAAGAGAGGAAAACATCAAAGTTCATGGGGGGTTTAAACTGGAGGATCCGACAACATTTGCTGGGCAATCCAGATTTGCAAACTTTTGGGGATGTGACAAATGCAGCATTGCTTCATTGCTAAGAACATCAATTGTATGTCAAGAATAGCAATAAGACTACAGTGATGGGGCAAGCGGGAAAACCCGGAGGCAATGGGGTTGGAGGAAGAGCATTTCCCTCGTCCCAATCTTCGGGTAATAAGCATAAAGTTTGGGATCCCACCAAGGGGACTTGTCAAAGATGCAACGTTTTGGTGGGTTTATTGCGGGTGGAAATAACAATAGGCAAGGATAAGGTGGACCCCAACCGTAATAAGCAGGAAGGGGTGGAAATGGAGGGAGAGGCCATCCGGGCCAAGGCCTCGGGCAGTTTAGAAATAACAGGGGTCAAGGTCAGGAGAATATAGCAAATAGATGATTCAATGCGGAGAGTCTGGCCTTATTAAGAGGATGTGTCCTAAATTGATTGGAGGACAGCTTCCTAGAATCCCATAATAGCCACAGGTTCAGTTACCTCCGTAGGCACCTAATCCAGTTATCCCTCCACATCAGGGCCAGCTACAGTATGGGCGTGTTTATCATATTCAGGATGCTATGCTTCCTCCTGCTTATCCGATGCCGCCGGCTATTGAGGGTAAGTTTCTTATTCAGGGGCACAAGGGTCGTGTGTTATTTGATACGGGTGCGACACACTCGTTCATTTTTAGAAGTTTAGCTCAGACTTCAGAGTTGATAGAATCTGTAGAGAGTACCTTCACTAGTGTTGAGTCTTCTATGGGTGATGGTTCACTCATTTTCTTTGTTTGTAAACAAATAGGAATAACTCTTGGTAATTATGCTTTGAGTTCGATTTTCTCGTCCTAGACATGGTCGGGTATGATGTGATTTTGGGTATGGATTGGCTAATGAAGTATCATGTGATAGTTAGTTGCTATGGTAAGAGTATAGTTTTTTCTATCCCGGGGCAGGAAATGTTTTTAGTGGTTATGCCTCGTTTAGAAGGAGGTATTAACACTTACCTGTTTTGTATCGCAGAGGAGACTTCTCAAGATGTAGTTGTATCCTTAGATTCCATTCCGGTTGTTAGAGATTTTAAAGATGTTTTCCAGGAAATACTGGGTTTACCTCCTAGTCGGGAGATTGAGTTTGTAATTGACTTAGCATCGGGAACTCGACCGATTGCGAGATCTCCGTATCGTATGGCTCCTATGAAGATGAGGGAGTTAAGGGATCAGATTTAGAACTTTCTAGAGCAAGGGTTTATTAGGCGAAGTAAGTTTCCGTGGGGCGCTTCGGTGTTATTTGTGAAGAAAAGAGACGGTTCTCTCCGGTTATGTGTTGACTATAGAGCGTTGAATAAGGTCACCATCCAGAACAAATACGCGTTGCCTCAGATTGACGATTTGTTTGATCAACTTAGGGGAGCATCGTACTTCTCTAAGATAGATTTGAGGACGGGGTATCACCAGTTGCGGATACGGGAACAAGATGTGTCCAAGACTGTTTTCCTTACGATATATGGGTCCTATGAATTTTTAGTTACGCCCTTTGGACTAACCAATGCTCCTGCCTTGTTTATGGACCTCATGAATAAGGTATTTCGGGACTTCCTGGACCAGTTTCTCATCATGTTCATTGATGAAATTCTAGTTTATTCTCGAATAGAATCTGACCATGCTACTCATTTGAGGTTGGTCCTGCAGAGATAAAGGGATCACCAATTGTATGCCAAGTTCGAGAAGTGTGGTTTTTGGTTATAGGAGGTACAATTTTTGGGTCATGTTGTGACAGCGCAGGGTATTTCAGTAGACCCATGTAAAGTGGTTGCGGTGAGGGAGTGGGTTCTGCCCACGACACCTATCGAGATTCGTAGTTTTCTGGGTTTAGCGGGATATTATCGCCGATTTATCAAGGTTTTTTCTTAAATTGCTAGCCCTTTGATAAATTTAACCCAGAAGGGGGTGAGGTTTGTATGGGATTATTCCTATCAGTCTGCTTTTGATGAGCTCAAGGATAGGTTGACTTCTTCTCCAGTCCGTGCATTACCAAGGCCAGGATTGGAATATTTAGTCTTCACCGATGCATCTCTACAAGGATTGGGAGGTGTACTCAAACAAGAGTGACGTGTTATTTATTACTCTTCTCGCAAGTTAAAGTCCCATTAAAGGAATTAACCGGTGCATGATTTGGATCTTATCATAGTAGTCTTTGCCTTAAAGATTTGGAGGCATTATCTCCTAGGGGAGAAATTTAGGCTTTTCACGGACTATGAGTCGTTGCAATACTTATTTTCCCAGAAAGATTTAAATATGCGAAAATGTCGATGGCCAGAGTTTGTGAAATACTATCAATTTGACATCCACTATCACTCGGTCAAGGCTAATGTGGTGGAGTATGCTTTGAGTAGGAAGCCCGAGGGGGAGTTAGCGCAAGTATGGAAAGCAAAATGGAAGGAGCTGAGTCAAGAGGACGAGATTGCTAGGGCATTTATGTGGGTGATGAAAGTCACGCCTACTATTGTGGCAAGGGTGGCTGAAGCCCAAAGGAGGGACAAAGGCTTCTAGGACCATATACATGAGTTATTGACCGAGGGAGAAGAATACTACTCTATAGGCTCTGAGGTTGGGGTACATTTCCATAGGAGACTCATTGTCCCGGACGAAGGGGACTTAAGACGGGCCGTAATGGAGGGATCTCATGATTCCAAGTTTGTTGTGCATCCGGGTAACGACAAAATATATCAAGACATGCACCGTCAATATTGGTGGCCGCACATGAAGTTGGATATTTCTGAGTTTGTGTCCCAATGCACCACTTGTCAATTGGTCAAGATGGATCATCAACGACCGACATATTTGTTGCAACCGTTGGAAATTTTGGTGTGGAAGTGGGAGAGTATATCGATGGATTTCATCACCGGCTTGCCAGAATCATAAAGTGGTCACGATTCTATTTGGGTTATCATTGATCGTTTGACTAAGTCGGCTCACTTCCGACGGGTATGCACCGATTATAATACCGCTCGTTATGCCCGGTTATTTATTGAGGAGGTTGTGAGGCTCCATGGGGTGCCAATAAATATAGTCTCCGATAGAGACAAGATCTTTATTTCTCACTTTTGGCGATGTTTCCAAGAGGCAATGGGAACCAAATTGAAGTTGAGCGCTTCTTATCACCCTCAAACATATGCGCAGATAGAAAGACTCAACCAGATTTTGGAGGATATTCTCCGAATGTATGTGCTTGATATCAAGGGTAGTTGGGAACAGTATCTCCCTTTGGTCGAATTTACTTATAATAATTCGTATTAATTTACTATTGGGATGGCACCCTATGAAGCTCTTTATGGTCGGATTTGTAGATTGCCCACTTGTTGGTTAGAGGTTGGGGATAATAAGTTCCTTGGACCTGAAATCGCATTCGGGTAACTCAAGACCGTCAAAAGAGATTTGCTGATGCGGGTAGAAGTCATATTGAGATGGAGGTTGGGGATCAAGTGTTGGTGAAAGTATCGTATATGAAAGGTATTAAGCTCTTTGGGAAGAATGTAAAGCTTGCACCGCGTTATGTTGGACCTTTTCCTATTATTACCAAGGTAGGTCGAGTGGCGTATCAACTTGCCTTACCCGAACACTTACAGAAAATCCATGATGTGCTTCATGTTTCCTCTTTGAGGAAGTACAATAGGTGTGAAGGTTCCCTTTGGCATATTCCTTTGGAGGATATCGAGTTGCAACCCGACATTTCATATGAAGAACAACCGGTTGTTATCCTAGAGAACGGGGAGCGACGATTGAGATCACGAGTGGTGCCTTTGCTTCGAGTCCAATGGGGTCATCACAACGCCGAGGAATCGACGTGGGAGCGCGAGGATGACATGAAGGAAAAGTATCCACATCTCTTCTTGCAAGGTACGCTTAAATTTTGGGGGCAAAATTCCCTCATAAGGAGGGGGCATATGTAACAACCCTCGCTTTTGGGCAACTATGTTATATTAGTTTACTGTGTGAAGTAATTATATAAAATGTGTAATACGGAGTAAATATTAATTAAATGAGTTAAAAGTTAATATTTACTAAATTGTTGCAAATTTACTGTATGTGTAAGTAAATATCATCATGTTGCATTTTATAGTGTCATATGATTTAAAATGACATTCATGGTTTAAATGAAATCGGAACTTGAAATGAGTTATAAAATTTCCAAATGACAATTCAGAGGGTGTAGTTAGTCCTAAAATGAGAGAGAAAGTCGAAATAAGTGTCATATTGTATTTTTGGTGTATTGGGCACTTTTGATTGGTTCTGACATAAAGGTGTAGATGCGAGTCATTTTAATGGGGTATTAACCATTTAAGTTGGGAAGATTAGACTAAAGGCACGATTTTAGTCTTGCAATTCATTTTAATCTCTTAAGTGTGTATTGGTTAACCTAGAGAGAAAGAGAGAGGAAGATAACTTCGGAGAAAAATAGGAGAAAGGAAGAAATTGAAGATTTGATCTTGCATTCATCTTCCTAGAATCTGAAGTTGCAAGCTTAAGGAAAGTTTTCTACTTGCTAATATATGGTTTAAGATGAGTAAATGGTGTGATAGTTGTGTATTAGCATTTATGGAACAAATATGGATATTATAGGGTTTGAACCCTAATCATGGTTTATGTTGATAAAATTGTGGATTATGGTAGTTGATAATCATGTAGGATGATTTTTAGTAGATAAATGTTGATGGTTGTGTGTAAAAATGGAAGAGATTTGAGTTTTGGGGAAAACTAGGGTTTATAACCCGTAGCCCCATCCTTGGCCAAATCGCAGGGGCGAATCAATTCAGCCCTAGGGAGAATCGATTCGCTTAGGGGTCAAGTTACAGGTCTGCAAGACCGAATCGATTCGGGTTAGGGCCAAATCAATTCGGCCAAGCCAGAAACTAGAATTTGTCCTCCGAATCGATTTGCTTCTTGGGGCGAATCGATTCGGAAACCTTTCTATTTTGAATTATTTTTCTAACTCAATTTTGATCCTTTTTCCTTAGGCTTATGACCTAGGAACCTTCTTATATGAAGTAAACTTAGAGTCCTAGAGTTTTAGATGAGTTAGGTCACTACCCTATATTAGAAATGGGTTAAACGGGGCTTATTTCGGGGGTGTAAAAATTAGAGTTAGGGCATTCCTTTTCTTTAGTTAGTTATTGGGAGTTTAGGAGTCATAAGCCCATACTTGGAGACTTTAGGGGCTCAATTGAGGTATATAAAACCATGTGACTTGTAGAAATATTATGATCCCTTGGAGAATAATTCGGGACTTAGTATACGATGAATACTAATGAGAATATTCAATGATTACGGTTTCAGATAAAATGAAACATTATGCATGTAAAATGGAAATGAAAATGAGATTAATATGGTAAATGCTAATTTATTTAAACACACCTCTCTAAATGCCATCATAGGGGAAGTTGCGCGCGTGAGGTCAAGCCCCCTGGCTACTGAATGCAGGGTGGATATTGTCCTAGGCCATATGAGCGTTGTTGTATTTTTCTGCGATGGCCGCCTCCCGACGTCTTGCGATAGGTGCCCAGGTTGTCTTTGTATATAGGCCCTTGAAGATGATGGTCATTTAGGGGCGCGCACAGTGGGGAAACCCGGACAGACGGTCTTAGAATCATTGTGTGTATACGTATATAACTATTCTTAATCAAGTGGGACTTGATGTACAACAAATTCCCCAAAGAGCATGTAACATTGATTATAGTCCTAATAAGGAATGGAATTCCACGAAGAGCATATGACAGTAATTATATTCCTCATAAGGAATGGAAAGATGAAATGAAATAATGAAAAAGGATGAAGGTCTTTAATTAATGAAATTCATTTAAATTCCCTTGCATAATAAAATAAAATTGATAATTGTTTAAATTGTCTTATTTTATGCTTTGAGATTATGTTGATAGATTCTCATATTTATCATTCATGCTTAACTGTTTATAATTGTCATACTTTTTATTCATCTGGCGATCATATAAAACTGGGCCCTGACCCATTCATATTTCTTGTTGTTCATGTATTCTGTATCCGTTCAGGCGATCCGTCGCAAGGACACCCGCACTGACTTTCCTACTCTGGTGCTTTGTGGAGCCGTAATACTTTGCGGATATTACGGGGCACTTTGTTATAGACGCCGTCATTTTTGTACTCTAGTTATGATCGTGTCATTTACTTGGGCGTGTGGCCCAAGCATTTTTATTTTCTTATTGTAATGTATTATGTAACTTAAATTCAACTTGATGAATACGTTGTATGTACCTGTTGACCGACAGCATATTCGGTCCCCACATTGTTTTCTTGTTATGGATGTAATATAAGTTTTCTTGGGTTGCCACTTTCTTCTCAAATTGGGTTCTTTAAATTCTTTTCTTAACTTATTATAAAACAAAATTTTTGGCAACCCGTTTTCTGAACTATTGGGTGGTTACCCTGTATACTTATTATTGTGTTGTGATGCTGAGAATGATTCCATCCATGATTCCTGTTATATTGGAGTATCGGGTGGGCCACCCCTTATTTTGGTGAGCGGGTTATCACAATTAGGAAGAACGCTAAAGAATTTATAGCACAATGTGTTGACCATGAGACTCAAATTGAAGAATTTTCCACAAAAATTGGACATCTTTTTGAGGAAAATAATATTTTTGAACAAAAATACAAGTATACCTTGGTAGAACTTGAAGAATCTAGGCAAACGTGTTTAAAAAATGCTTTCACTTTGAAACTAAAGCTAAATCCGACGAAGAAATTGTTGTAGGAAGCAAGTTTGATTAAGAAGACAAATCTGGTATCGGATTTGGGGAAAAAGTTTATACTAGAAAAAATGTTTCTCCTAAAAATGTTGTTTTCGTAAAACAAGGCCTGAATCTTCTCAACACTATAACACCCCATGATTTTGGGATCGATAAATTTGATTTCGGGGAAAATAAAATTTAATTGAATTGGAAAATTTTAAAATTTGGGAATTGAAGTCCAAAATAGAGGACATTTCAAAGTATTCGGAATGATGATTTTTAGGGTACCATCGATACCGAAAGGGTCGAGATAGTCAAAATGACTGTCATTGGGTGTTATTTCGGCTCCGGAATGTTTTTAAGTCAGTTTTACTCGAATTGGAGTAAATGAGTCATTTAAAGTGTGTATTAACATTTAAAATTGGGACTTATGTTTTAAGGGATTTAAAGGATTACGGATCAAGCCTTCTCATTTGAGAGAAAGAGAGAAAAACCCTAGAGGGAGAAAGAAGAAAGAAAGGAAGAAGAAAGAAGAGATAGAGGACGAAAAGCTTGGAGATCTCGGCCCAAACAAGACATCGAGGACGATCCAACCTCTACAAATCTGAGGTAAGTGTTTAATCTTGCTAAATAAGTCATTTGTGTATTTGATTTCATAATTTGTGGGTAAAAGAAATGGATTTTGGGTATTAATATCAAAACTTAAATTTTGGGGTTTAAATCTTGAAATTGATTTTTAGATATGGGTTTGATAGCGTAGAAATGGTTGGGATCAACTTTGGGATGATTTATTGGCTTAGAATCATGTTGTGATGAAGATTTGGGGGTTAGAATAGAAATTTTAGGGTTTAGAATTTGTGGGTTCACTGAAGAAGAAGAACCCATTAAATTCTGCAGACCCGAATCGATTCGCACCTTAAGTGAATCGATTCGGCCTAGGCAAATTGGCATGTCTGCATTGACCGAATCGATTCGGACCCAAGGCGAATCGATTTGGCCTGATACAGAAGCCCAGGTCGTTGGACCCGAATCGATTCACCTTGGAGGCCGAATCGATTCGCTGGGCCGAATCGATTCGGAATAGGGTCGAATCGATTCGGAAATAGGTCATTTTGAGGATTTTTCCCTAGAATGATTTGTAACCCTTTTTGGTTGGGTTTATTTATTTGGGGTCTTCTCTTATGATGTAAGACATATGTTTTGGAGACACATAAGGGGTTTCTCACATATTATGATTTTGGGGACTTCTTGGAACAATTTGGGCAAATATATCCATGTATGCATTGGAAGTTGTGTATAGAGATTATGGGGAAACCTCATTGGGGTTGAAAATCCTAATTATAGATCGAAAGTAAGTATAGCTATGATGGGAGGTTAAGAACTCTTAGAGAGAGTTGCGAGGTTATGTTGTGAAATTCTAGGCCGACAATTTATATCGAATCCTTATAAAGATAAGATATTATTAAGATACAATTTGGGGCCCAATGAATGAGTGGTCGCATATCCTTAGTAATGATAAATTTAAGGAATAAATTAGTGAGGCGTTAGACTAGGGGATTCATAAGAGTGATTGAACCGTAGTCGAAATCGAGAGAGATTGGGATCATATTTCCAAATAGAGTGGCGTGTGTAAATCTAGTCGGGGTAGTTGTTGTCTATCGATTTGTGATTTACAACGGGTATTTTCCGTAAGTGATGGGATCATGAGATGAATTTAAGATTGAGCTTGAGGCTTATAGACTATTAGTTATGTGTATACCAATAGTCAAAATTATTATTAGATTCATCAATGTGCTCTAGGATATAGATGGGATGTATAGTGTTGGTTTTATACACTAAACTTTGTGTTATAACCGTAATGTTGGATATATACATATATGTTTGCGAGACTATTAATCATAGGAAAAATGGATGAATGTTCTTCAAGTGAGGGATTGTATTCACATATCGAGGTCAATTAAATGAGTTTGGGGTGACGACTAGTATATTGAGGATTATGTATACCTATAGCCGAGTTTATATATCTTAAACATATAAACGAGAATTAGTTTGTATATACAGATATATGGATATGTGAATATATATATATATATCTTTATGGATATGAATATATGGATATATTTATGTTGTGAATATCTAAACCGTATGTGATGGTTTAATGTTTAATCATATGATGGGATCATATGGATGTGTATATAATGTGCATGTGAACGATATACATACTTATGTTGTTAAGCATACCCCGCTCATGCTATCATTGGGAAGCATCCGCACAGAGGGTGAGCATCCTGGATCAAGGAGTAAGGTGTGGATATTATCCAGGTCATAGTCGTCCATGGTGTTATTATGTGATATGCATTTCTTTTGGGGTGGGACGTGGTGGGTATGTCTCATCTCATTGATCGGTTAGGATCTATGATCGCTTCGCGGGACGTCGAGTGTGTGTGTGTGTTTGGTCCTGATGTCGGTGATATTGAGTCCGATCGTGGTCCCCAGGATGGTATGTGAGTAATGCCCTGGAAGATGATAGCATGGTGCAGTTTATCGACGATATATATTGCCGGGTATATTATGTGCAAGGCCATTGAACATCAGATGTGATATGTACACTTGGTCAGGGGAATGGATGATTGTATATATATATATGGTTTGAATAAATGCCTATATATATATATTTATATATCCTATAGGGGAAAGGATATGGAATTTTTATGGAGTACATCTTGCATTATTATGGTGTACTAGATTATTGGGGGTTGATGTATCGTATTTAAGGAATGTTTCGGTTACATCATCCCAAGGATATTATTGCAGATTTTAAGATTTTTCTTATATGGTAATCTAAATTTAGTAGTTGTAATAGTATAATTATATGTATGGTATAAAGGATCTCTAGGATCGACATTGTCAAGGAGTAGTGTAACGGGGCGGGTCCTTGTTTGGATTTCGCTTTGCGAGACGCCCCACGCCCAAAACGTAGTGCAATGTTGAGATTGGAGAGAAGTTTTGTCAATAATAAATTTGCATTCATGTTATTTAGAAATTAAATCATATGACTCAACCCAAATGTATATGGGTAACTTATTAAGAGTTACAACTGATTACATTTTAAACCGGAATCGATTAAGCCTAGTATGGCATATACGTTTGAAAATAATCAAGTACGATTATATAGGGTTGGATTCTTGTGTATGATGAAATGGCAGGTATTGGGGGTATAGGCTATGCCTATGTTTAGTTAGGTTGTCCTTATAGTTGGGGTAATTTAACTAAAATCTCAGGATGCGAATAGGTGCGCACCATTAGATGAGAGGTGAGTTGGGGTTTCACGAGAGTGCGAGTGCACTTTAATTATGAAATCAGTGCATTGATATTTATTATGCAAGTTTAACACACTTGATAAATATTTTTACAACTCAGGATCTGACCCGTTTACTTATCTCTCCTGCTTGTAAATATATATATTACTACAGTTGTCCTACCGCATGGATGCCGGGTGACGTTCTGTCCAGAGTCTTGGGAGCTGTGGCAGGTGTGGAATGTTGTGGGACTTTGTTTGTTGTCGCTTCCTACTTCTTTAAAAATATAGGTAGGACTCATTTTGTATATCGGGTTTACACCCAAGGGATATTTATAAATGTTTATATTTATTCCATTTCAGTTATTGTATTGTCTGTGACCCGACGGATTTTTCGGGTTTATTACTTTGTGGTATATTCGGTTGTAGTTACTTATTTAATTTTATTCTAGCATTTCATTCATCTGAGTATTCATGCAATTTTACTTTATTAGTTGTTCTATAGTGTTGGTTTGTTGTCAGTTCTATGTTTTATTTAATTTTAACATCTCGCTTAGATGATATGGGGTAGTTAGGCTTATACTATTTAGTACCACCAGTTGATGTTGAGACTGAGCCATCTGAGACTCCTGATTTAATGTAGTATAGAGCTGGCCACCCGTTCTTATTTCAAGCGGGGTGTTACAGATGGTATCAGAGCATCAGGTTTTAGAGTCTTTAGGATCTGTGCGGGTTTTCTGCGTTCTTCGGTTAACGTTCTTGATATAAAGCCCTACTATTAGGATGTTTTTGTTCACAGCGTTTATCTTCTTCTGTGAAGTGTATTCACTTGATCGACATTCTGATAATAGTTGCTCTCATTTCAGACGTCGCCTAGATTATGTCGTCTAGGAAGGGACAAGATTACAGATACGATACCCATAATAGATTTTGGGTACACTTTGATCGGGGGTATTTGTTTTTCCCGATTCCTGTGGAAAGGTAGAGGAGATTTCTAGCGGTGGTTCAGGGTGATCTATCGGTGGTTGAGTAAGAAAGGGAAATTTACTCGAATGGAGAATCTTGGACTTAGTAAGGTAAGTCTGAGGAGAGGTATATAGTGTAGTCCTTGGGAGGTTTAGATTGAGAAACTCGTCAACCTTTGTTAGGAAACCTTGTGTTGGTGACTTTTACTGATGTGAAGTAGGTGGAGTTGTCCCAATATCAGGAGTATTGCCTTCTGGTATGAGGGAGAAAGAAATTGGAGACTCTGGTTTGTTGAATAGGACTGAGGGAGTTTTCGATAGTTGCAATTGCGCTTTGTCCTTCAAAATGGTTAGGAAGTATTTTGACGAAGATGTTTCTCTTGTGGAGAAATAGGTTTAGGAATAATGATTGTCCTGGAAAAAGTAGAGGACTTTAAATAAGGATCAAAGGATGAAGTAAAGCAACTGGATTATGGAAGTATAAGGTAGAATACCTTTCTTTGGGTTTAAGTCACGCTTTGTGAGATATTGTGAACGTCGCCCGTTAGGTATAATGAGCGGTTACCGCTATGCCGTTAGGGTGTATAGAATTTCCTTGGAGGAAGGAGCGAGCAAGTATGGCCTTTGTATAGTGTATTTTGGGATAATACACCTTCTTGTAAAGAGATAGTAGGGAGTTGTACTATTGAATTCCGGAAGTGATGAATGTTGAGGTTTGTTGAAAAGTGGTTATAAGGTTATTTGTCTTATGGATAGGTTAGGGCGTGTAATTGTAGTGTTCCAATGAGGGAAGAACTTATTTATAGAAAGGTGTTGATGTGATGTAAGTGATTAGTAAAACTAAGGAGGTTTAAAGTTTGGTAGATTTATGTTGAGCGGAGAATTTAGCTCATGGATGTGATAGATTTTAAAACTAGGTATTGGTTAGAGTCTTGCGTTTGTTAAGGCCTTATGTCCTAAACATAAGGTGTTTGTTTGGCGTGTCGAAAGACGCGTAATTTATTTATATCATATTATTACATTGGCCTTCGGGCAATATCTAAAGTATGAAAATCTTTTTATAAAACCTTAACCCTGGTTCAACTAATCTCAATCACCGACCTAGCTACACAGTAGTGTATTGGGAGGGTTCATTGTTTGGATTTCGCTTGCGAGACCTCCCCCGCACGAAGGTGGCTAGCGTCAAGAATTGAGGAGAGTTCAACCGTTGGGAATTTTCAAAATTTTATATAGTTAAATATGTTGTTATAGATTATATTGGTGATAGTTACATTTCGATTTGAGGCTAATGAAGCCTGATTATAATTCTATGAGTGGAAGCTTGGGTACGGGGTGTATGGGCGTCCTGGGTAGTAGTTTGCTTTAAAATCTATATGGTTCGACGGGAGAACTAGAAAGGATCGGTATAGTGATCCTGAGAGTTGAAGTAAGGACGATATGGGATTGAGGTCCTAGGCATATCTTAAAATTTCGGGGGAGAAATTTTTGTATGGGGGGAAGAGTGTAACACCCCATGATTTTGGGATCGAGAAATTTGATTTTTGGGAAAAATAAAATTTAATTAAATTGGAAAATTTTAAAATTTGGGAACTGAATTCCAAAAATAGAGGATATTTCAAAGTATTCCAGATGATGATTTTGACGGTACCATCGATCTCGGAAGGGTCGAGATAGTCAAAATGACTGTCATTGGGTTTTATTTCGGCTCGGGAATGTTTTTATGTCAGTTTGACTCGAATTGAAGTAAACGAGTCATTTAAAGTGTGTATTAACATTTAAAATTGGGACTTATGTTTTAAGGGATTTAAAGGCTTACGGATCAAGCCTTCTCATTTGAGAGAAAGAGACAAAAAGCCCTAGAGGGAGAAAGAAGAAAGAAAGGAAGAAGAAGGAAGAGATAGAGGATGAAAAACTTGGAGATCTCATCCCAAACGCGACATCGAGGACAATCCAACCTCAACAAATATGAGGGAACTGTTTAATCTTGCTAAATAAGTCATTTGTGTATTTGATTTCATAATTTGTGGGAAAAAGAAATGGATTTTGGGTATTAATATCAAAACCTAAATTTTGGGGTTTAAATCTTGAAATTGATGTTTAGATATGGGTTTGATAGTGTAGAAATGGTTGGGTTCAACTTTGGGATGATTTATTGGCTTAGACTCATGTTGTGATGAAGATTTGGGGGTTAGAATAGAAATTTTAGGGTTTAGAATTCGTGGGTTCACTGAAGAAGAAGAACCCATTAAATTCTGCAGACCCGAATCGATTCGCACCTTAAACGAATCGATTCGGCATAGGAAAATTGGCAAGTTTGCATTGACCGAATCGATTCGGACCCAAGGTGAATCGATTCAGCTTGACACAGAAGCGCAGGTCGTTGGACCGGAATCGATTCGCCTTGGAGACCGAATCCATTCAGAATATGGTCGAATCGATTCGAAAACAGGTCATTTTGAGGAATTTTCTCTAGAATGATTTGTAACCCTTTTTGTTTGGGTTTATTTATTTGGGGTCTTCTCTTATGATGTAAGACATATGTTTTGGAGACACATAAGGGGTTTCTCACATATTATGATTTTGGGGACTTCTTGGAACAATTTGGGAAAATATATCCATGTATGCGTTAGAAGTTGTGTATAGAGATTATGGGGAAACCTCATTGGGGTTGAAAATCCTAATTATAGATCGAAAGTAAGTATAGTTATGATGGGAGGTTAAGAACTCATAGAGAGAGTTGCGAGGTTATGTTGTGAAGTTCTAGGTCGGCAATTTATATCGAATCCTTATAAAGATAGGATATTATTAAGATACAATTTGGGGCCCAATGAATGAGTGGTCGCATATCCTTAGTAATGATAAATTTAAGGAATAAATCAGAGAGGCGTTAGACTAGGGGACTCATAAGAGTGATTGAACTGTAGTCGAAATCGAGAGCGATTGGGATCATATTACCAACTAGAGTCACGTGTGTAAATCTAGTCGGGGTAGTTGTTGTCTATCGGTGTGTGATTTACAATGGGTATTTTCCCTAAGTGATGGGATCATGAGATGAATTTAAGATTGAGCTTGAGGCTTATAGACTATTACTTATGTGTATACCAATAGTCAAAATTATTATTAGATTCATCAATGTGCTCTAGGATATAGATGGGATGTATAGTGTTGGTTTTATACACAAAACTTTGGGTGATAATCCTAATGTTGGATATATAAATATATGTTTGGGAGACTATTCATCATAGGAAAAATGGATGAATATGCTTCAAGTGAGGGATTGTATTCACATATCGAGGTCAATTAAATGAGTTTGGGGTGACTGCTAGTATATTGAGGATTAGGTATACCTATAGCAGAGTTTATATATCTTATACATATGAAAGAGAATTATTTTGTATATATATCTATATGGATATGTGAATATATGTGTATATATCTATATGGATATGAATATATGGATATATTTATGTTGTGAATATCTAAACCGTATGTGATGGTTTAATGTTTAATCATATGATGGGATCATATGGATGTTTATATATTGTGCATGTGAATGATATATATACTTATATGGTTAAGCATACCCAGCTCATGCTATCATTGGGAAGTTTCCGTGTAGTGGGTGAGCATCCTGGCTCAAGGAGCAGGGTGTGGATATTACCCAGGTCATAGTCGTCCATGGTGTTATTATGTGATATGCATTTCTTTTGGGGTGGGACGTGGTGGGTATGTCTCGTCTCATTGACCGGTTAAGAGCTATGATTGCTTCCCGGGACTTCGTGAGTGTGTGTTTGGCCCCGATGTCGGTGATATTGAGTCCTACCGTGGTCCCCAGGATGGTATGTGAGTAATGCCCTGGAAGATGATAGCATGATGCAGTTTATCGGCGATATATATAGCCGGGTATATTATGTGCATGGACATTGTACATCAGATGTGATATGTAGACTTGGTCATGGGAATGGATGACTATATATATATATATATATATATATATATATATATGATTAGAATATATATATATATATATATATATATATATATATATATATATATATATTTATATATCCTATAGGTGAAAGGATATGGAATTTTTATGGAGTACATCTTGGATGATTATGGTGTACTAGATTATTGGGGGTTGATTGATTGCATTTGAGGAATATATCAGTTACATCATCCCAAGGATATTATTGGAGATTTTGAGATTGTTCTTATATGGTAATCTAAATTTAGTAGTTGTAATAGTAGAATTATATGTATGGCATAATGGATCTCTAGGATCGACATTGTCAAGGAGTAGTGTAACAGGGCAGGTCCTTGTTTGGATTTCGCTTTGCGAGACACCCCACGCACGAAACGTAGTGCAATGTTGAGATTGGAGAGAAGTTTTGTCAATAATAATTTTGCATGCATGTTATTTAGAAATTAAATCATATGACTCAACCCAAATGTATATGGGTAACTTATTAAGAGTTACAACTGATTAAATTTTAAATCGGAATCCATTAAGCCTAGTATGGCATATATGTTTGAAAATAATCAAGTATGTTTAAAAAGGGTTGGATTCTTGTGTATGTTAGGACGACAGGTATTGGGGGTATAGGTTATGCCTATGTTTATTTCGGTTGTCCTTATAGGTGGGGTAATTTAACTAAAATCCCAGGACGCGCCGTTTGATGAGAGGTGAGTGGGGGTTTCACGAGAGTGAGATTCCACTTTAATTATGAAATAAGTGCATTGATATTTATTATGCACGGTTAACACACTTGCTAAATATTTTTACAACTCGGGCTCTAACCCATTTACTTTTCTCTCCTGCATATATATATATATATATATATATATATATATATATATATTACTACAGGTGTCCTACCGCATGGATGCCGAATGACCTTCTATCCAGAGTATTGGGAGCCGTGACAGATGCAGACTGATGTGGAACTTAGTTTGTAGTCGCTTCCTACTTCTTTAAAAATCTAGGTAGGACTCATTTTGTATATCGGGTTTACACCCAAGGGAGATTTATAAATGTTTATATTTAATCCATTTCAGTTATTGTATTGTTTGTGAACCGACAGTTTATTCGGGTTTATTGCTTTGTGGTATATTCGATTGTAGTTACTCATTTCATTTTATTCTAGCATTTCATTCATCTGAGTATTCATGCACTTTTCCTTTATTAGTTGTTATATAGTGTTGGTTTGTCGTCTGTTCTATGTTTTATTTAATTTTAACATCTCGCTTAGATGATATCGAGTAGTTAGGCTTATACTATTTAGTACCGCCAGTTGATATTGAGACTGAGCCATCGGAGACTCCTGATTCAATGTAGTATAGGGCTGGCCACCCGTTATTATTTGAAGCGGGGTGTTACAAACACTCAAAAAGATAATTGTTTTAAAAATGTCTTTAAGGCAAAACAATGTGATTGTACCCAATAGGACAAATCTAATGGTCCAGCTAAGTACGTTTGTCCATCTGTTCGAAATCATTATCAAAAACCCAAAGCCAATGACACTTGGATGACCATTCCCATTAGAGATAAACCAGTCTTTAAAGAATTTAGAAGTAAAGTCAAGTACTCCACACATCACTATTGTTCATACCGTGATGTCTATGCCCACTCCATTGCCGAATATTTTCACATACTTATTCAAACATTAAATATTCTAGAAAGTTCATGAATACTTATTTTCTCCCAAGATAGACCACTCATAACTCTAAGTATAAAAGGAAGAGAGGACCTAAAACTAAGAAGAAATCATTTAGAAATACCCAACAAAACTTTTCAAAATCCAAGACCAATCAAACCATTAAAACTAGGCCTATTTGGATTATAAACAATGACTTGTTACCCCATATCAAGTGCAACATTGTCATCTCTGCTTTTATGGAACCAAGCACTTCATCTGGATGTTATCTTAACTCCGGATGTTCTAAACATATAATCTGAGGTGAAACTAAATTAACAAACAAAACAAACTTCCTTGGAGGTAGTGTTGTGTTTGGTGATGGAGTTTCATCTAAGATCATAGTTAAAGGAACATTGTGTGAGGAAGGTCTCCCCGAGATAAATGATATCCTCCTAGTTAAAGGTCTAAAGGCTAACCTACTTAGTATATCTCAATTTTTTAATTCCAATGATACTGTTACCTTTTCAAAAACTGATTGCAAATTTTTTGATAAAAAGGGGAAATATATTTTAATAGGAAACATAAATAAGGATAACTGCTACACAGTCTTTCCTAAGTCTGAATCTTGTAGTAGATTGGGACATACAAATTTTGATAATCTTCATAAGAAAAGTTCCTAAAAGAATATTAAAGGATTTCCTAAAATCAAAAATTCTTTTTATCCTGCTTGTGGTCCTTATCCAAAAGGGAAAATAAGTAAACCCTTTCATATGAAATCTAAAAATGTTTTAACTACAAAACCTTTAGAATTAATCCGCATGGACCTTATGAGTCCCTCTATAAATGTCAACTTTTTTGGTAAGAGTTACATACTTGTTATTGTGGATAACTGCACACGATATACTTGGGTTGCATTCATGAAAAATAATTCCCATACCTTCGATGAGTTCTTAAAAATAATTTTTAAAATAGAGAACGAGAAGGATACCCAAGTATGTCCCATCAGAAGTGACAGAGATGGAGAATTCAAAGATTCTGGTGTTGCAGAATATTGTATAGGCAATGGATTTAAACATAAATTTAGTGCGCCTAAGACATCTCAGCAAAATGACATTATTGATAGGAAATATATAAATTTATAAGAGATGGCTAGGGTTATGCTATATGCAAAAATTCTACCTAAGTATTTTTGGGCCAAAGATGTTCAAACGGCTTGTCGTATCAATGATCAGGTATACCTTAGAAAGAATTTCAAATCTGTTGATGATATTCGATATGAGTGTCTTCGTAATTCCATTGGTATGATAGTTCTTACTTAATTAAACACATCATTCATATCCTTGGTAGTTGCATGCTAATAATTGGTTTCTGAGGATTTAGGGCATTGACCTTTCTCAAATGACAAAAGACGCATCCTAATATCTGTTCTATGTAGGAGACCCATGTATTTGCCCTTTTATATGTTATGGCTTGTGTTGGCATCTTATATCATATTCTGCTAATTTATATTTTTTATCCCGTTGTATATTTGAGCAAAATTGGGGGAGAAGAACTTGAGTACCTGTGCTGTGATGTATATCTTATCTTGTACTAACTCAACTAAAATGCCATTAAGTGTTTATCTTTTTCAGGCATTTTTTCAGACCCAGTTGTATAGCTTGTCCTATTTATTAGGGCATTAGTTTGTATTTCAGTTGAGTAATGTATTTTTTTATCTTATTTTCGGTTCTAGGATGGGAATGGGTAGATAGAGATTTTTGTACAGGAAATCTAGGATTTTCTCATTTTTACCCACGACTTCAGGATACTCAAGGGAATTTTGTCTCCAATATCCAAAGGGGGAGATTGAGAACACACTATATGGTTGACTTACTTGAGTCTGTGTCATATAGAGTAACGTATAAAAAATCTAATCCTCTTTTATCTCGATATCAAAGCTTAATAAAAAAGATCCCATTCTAAGCACCTCCAGTAACTCCAAAAAAGGGAAGTATTTTTTTGTGAACCACACACACACACACACACACACACACACACACTGCATATAGGGTTTTTTATGTGTGCACAATTGTTTACTAGTTGAGACCTCGTCAATTTTTTTTTAAGAAAAGTAATTTAACATATTTTTTAATCATCTAAATAAAGTCGTTTTGATTAGTTAAAATAATATTTTAAAATGTTTGAGGTTAAAAACTTAGAATTATTTTTTTAGAAAGCTTTATGCAATTTCAACATTGCAGTTGTGTTTGTTTAGAGATCCAAGCCATAAGGATTAGAATCGATCTCAACCATTGTTCTTGGACCCATCAACGAACCAAAACTGGTATAGTCTCAATCCGTGTGATTATTTTACGGCCAACCAACTTTTTTTATCCAAAGATTAGAGATATCAGATTTGTTCCTTCGGTTTTAGAACCATCTTTAGGATGCTTAGTTCAAAATTGTATTTGCGATTTCATTTTCCATCCATGGGATCTGAGTAGAACAGATCGCAGCCTTCAGTTTATAACAGAATCTTCCATAACTAAGTATATAAAAAGAGCTTTTAGGGTTCGTAAATGGGTTGGTTGAGAAAATAGAGAGGATAGATAGAGCAACGGTGAGATTACAATAGAGAGAAAAGGATAGAGATACGCTTCAGATTCCCCATTAGAGAGAGAACTCATCTCAACAGTTGCGAGGTCGGTGTATCTAAGAGGTGAGAGCGTGCGACGACACTGTTAGAATAAAATACTGGAGGTCGACAACATAGAGAGATAAACTTCATCTCTTCTCCCAGAGAGAAAAACTGAGAGAGAGAGAGAGAGAGAGAAACACTCTTCCATAATAAAAAAATATTTCTATTTTCAACCCAAATGCCCACAAAATTTTATGGTCCAATACAAACAGTAAACCCACTATTGAGAGTTAAATATATGTTGTGGGTTTATTTGATGTTGAGGGATTGATGGTGTGCTTGTGTTGAAGGCCTCTTCAACTCTATATCTCCCTAAGAACCAATCTAGTTCACTTGTGATTTTTTTTCTAGGGTTATTTATTTTTCTTGGATCATTTTATTTTGTTGTTTTTGTTGATTGATCCAAGATAGTAATCTCAAATTTATTTTGAGAAATTTGACTTCTGAATTTTTGTGTATATTCTCAGATCTGAAATGTTTTTTTTTCCAAAATTTTATTTCACATTTGGTGAAATCTGTTCGAATATAAATAATTTTGGTTTGAAACAAAAACTAGAGATATTTTTTTGACAGATTTGAAAAATTATTGAAGTCATATTATTCAAAGAACATTTGAAATTACTGGCATTGCATATAGAAGTGGCTTGTAATTCATAGGATATTGCTTGTATTATTGATTGAGAGGGTGAAAAGCATTTATACATTTAATTTAATTCACAAACACTATCACTCTCATATGAACACTTAGGAGTTGTTGTTCTTGGTGAGATATTTTGTTTGGTGGAGCAGCTATAATCAAAGAGGACAAGGTCAAAGCAAGGAAGTTGTGGGAAGGAAGACTACATCAACTCAGAAAGCCTTCGAGAGTGGAGGAAACTAGTGTAGGTAATGTTCCGAACTTATATTTAGGTCATGTATTTTCATGCTTAATGTTGTAACTTGTGCCGTGTGATTTTAGTTCATTTTTCATTTTGCTCCAGAAAAGAGGTCGGGGATGTTTCCCTTGTTTTAGGGATTTACCACGTTAAAAATCGCATGTCTAATTTGGTTGAATCTTCTTAATATCATTGGTGAGCATTATCGCATTTAAGACTTAATTGAACGTTTTTAGTTTCAAAAACTTAAGGTAATCAAACTAACGAATCTAGAGATAATATTCAGAAAAACCTTTTAACATATTTAGTGTTTATTTTGAAAAGAGTTTTGTTCAACAAGTTTATTTCGGAGTTTACTTAACGTATAACTTTTTGTTATTAATCTTGTAAACAAGTTTTTCAGCAATTATGGGGACTAAGTCATAAAGTCACGACTTCTGGCTTCCTGAGCAAGCTCAACATGCTCCCCTAGTCAAATTCAGTGTCTCATGGATAACTACAACGACTTATAGCATGGATAATTACAGGTTTAACTGATTACATTTATTCTCAGATGAGATAAACTTAAAACACCGACGAGCCAATAAGGAGTTAGGAGAGTTTCTTATACAACATAATAACTTTTCACTATTATAAATACAACCCTCACCTCGAGCAAAGGGGCATGTAATTTCGAAATTTTGGAGAAATTAATAAAGAACTGGGAAGACCTTCCCTGGACTTAAGTAGTTGCCGAATCGTGTAAGAACTTATGTTGTAGCCATTTACTTTATTATTTGTTTACCTCTGCTTTCTAGAAATATTTACTTCTGAATACTTGCACTCGTAAAACCTTATTAGAGACTAATGAATTTTAGTCTAAATTATATTTTCTCTAAATGCATTTGAGGGTACAAAACCTACCTTTAAAATTGAACCTTTTTTCCACATTGGGAATTTTCATAAATGATTTTTGGGAGAAATTTACTTAATGTTTCGATTACTTTGAGGATGAGTAAATCGTGAAGCTAAACATAATAAATATATAGATCTTTTCCCAGACACGTGCAAGATTAAAAATATGTAACTTCATTAGTGAGATCTTTAAGGTGGGAATTTGTCTTGACATACATTTGTTATTACATCGTTATAGCAAGTTATGTTATTGTAGAACTTTATAAACATTGATAAATATAATTAATGAAAATTCGGAAAGTATGGACCAATATTTGTTAGTGTAGCTTCTCCTTAGTTGAAATTTATAAAATAATAACTTTAGTTGGTAACTTTTCATACCCCGTTAGTTTTAGTAGTTCGATTAATTAATAAATTGAGTCAATATATTAAAATAATGTTTGGGATTGGAATTTGAATTAAAATATAAAATATTAATTTTAATGAATTTTGTTTTGAGGTAAAAAAATGAATGTTTTTTTAATTAAATGGTATTTTGGGGGTTAGGTGGAAACTCGTACTACACTAAAAGAGCTCACTTATCACGGTCTTTGACCGTGACAAATCCAACTTTTCAAGGTCTTTGATCATGATAAGTATGGGGGTGACAACTTCCTTTGTCATGGACTAATCACGGTCAAAGACCGTGACAAGTTCATTAGACTTTTCACGTCTTTGACCTCGTTTCTTATTATGTTAAATCTAGTCATTGGTATAAAATAACTACTATTTGGGCAAAGTATAAAGTCCATAAACAACATTGACACTATTTTTGAAATCATACATGCACATGTGACATTCCATATATTGATCCCCAAATTGAAAGCAACACACTAAAATCTCATACACCAAAATCAAACACAATCAATTCTGTATATAACCCTATTTTATCCCACCACTAAACTCCCAAAAAATGGATTCAAAACAACAACTCATTGATTCTTCCCCCCCCCCCCCTGACAAATCATTCCCCTTGCCACTCCACTCACCCCCTGCCCCCCCCCCCCCCCCAACACTGCCAAATCACTCCCCCTCCCCCTGCACCCCAATCTCCCCCATACCCTACCACTTCTAACCCCCACCCCCACATACCTACACATAAACACATATACACACACGTATACAAAGGAAATATAGAGAGAAAAACTAATCTGAAAACGTATGGAGATAGATAGATAGATAGATAGAGAGAGAGAGAGAGAGAGAGAGAGAGAGAGAGAGAGAAAGAAAGAAAGGGGGGAAATGAAAACGGTGGAAAAAAAAGAGGCGCTAGGGATTTTTTACTGAGAAATTTGTTACGGACCTGTCAAGGTCTTTCAAAAACCTTATAAGGGACACCCATAAAGTCCACAAACATCAATTAATTTACACTCTCTAGGGTATGCCCGTGCCTGAAGGCACGATGCAAATTTTCGAAAGTGTACGTCCTTGATAGGCCAATATGTTGTATTTTGTTCGCAAAAGAAAAATGTTCTTTGAACTACCCTATGTTACAAACGTATTAGCTTGAAAAATTATGTCAACATTTTTTTACAACACGCAATTGTGTCTATACTAACACGCGTGGTGTTTAAACTTACACCACAATTACATCTAAATCTAAAGTTTGGGGTGATAATTAACCAACACGAACACCACATATTTAAAAGAGTAATTCTAGTGTAGCCGAACCAATGATCGAAATATTGATGGAAAAAGTGAAAAGTGAGGCCATTGTTACGAACCTATTATTTTAAAAAAAATTAGGCAATTTTTGAATCTTCTATAATTATGTTTAGTTTTAAAAAATTGGATAATTTTTTTGAATCTTTCATAATTGAGTTAAATTTTTTTTCACAACACTTAATTATAAATAATTTAAAAAATTTAACAAATTTTTATGTGTTTATATAACTATTTACCGTGCTTAAGAAAAAAAAAAGTCAAATAACAATATGACTATCATATCATTAATTGTTTAATAAGTAAAAAATCTAATTTTTTTCAGTTCTAAAAGTACAAAAATAATTGAGGGCTTGAGCCATGTACTCAAAATTGTTAGTGACTTTTGGACAAATTGGAAAAATGTTTAGATAAACACTTCCTAATTGTGGCCTCGAGCCATGTGCTCAATATTGCTAATGAGTTTTGTCTAATATATATAAGTTGTCAAATCAGTGTTTTGATGCTAGAGTAACACACACAAACGGCCAACATGATCACCAGAAACTTCTTTAAAACTCTTAAATAAAAATTCACAAATTCATCAACTACATAAATACAAACCCACAAATTCATCACAAAAAGGAGTGATTAAACCCAAAGGATGACTGGTAGAGAAACTATGAGTTATGTATTGACATGTAGTTATCATACTTCATCACCCCCATTTGAACTGGATTCTACACTTCTAAGTGAAAAAATGAGAGAAGCCATATGTTGACAATTCTGAACTACAAACAAACCAAATAACTATTTCTTAAAAAAATAATTAATTATTATTAATGATTCTAATGACACCTAGAATAAATTGCAAGACTTCACTTCAATTAAAAGATCATTCCATTAGTTTTTGTAATGGACAAAAACCAAATCAACAAAGGAAGAATACATGGGATTTGCAAGTTCTGGACACTTACAATTAGCTTCAAGAATGGCCTCCACTTGTACAAAAAAAGACGGGTCTCGTGTCCTGGATTTACAACAGTTATTGCTATTTAAATCCTTAGTCTGTTGAATTTTAAAACCTCATTTTTTTTGTTAAGAGCACATACTTGTAACACCCCGTATCTTTGTGCATTTAATATTTAATTAATTCGGGATTTTAAATTACTGGTGTGTTGTAATTTTAATTGAATTAATTATGACAGTATATTATTTAAATATTAATCGGGAAGTGAATGGTTAATGTTTAGGAAAATTTATTTACTAAGTGAATAGTAGTAATTTAATTACGTCATTTTGGGTATTAATGACGGGGTATGCACTTATCTCAACCGAGAGTCGGTATAGACTAAATTGGGTGTGAAATAAGGATTTTTATAAATTAATTCGGATCTCAATTCTGAGGGAGCGGTTGAGTCCGAATGGGTCGAGATAGTCAAAAAAGAGTACCCGGGGGTAGTAATTGGGTCTCGGGGTATTTTTGGGCATGGTCGGGCCCACACGGGGTGAGTTGGGCCACTTTAATTAAGCCCATTAGACTAAAAAGGGGATTAAGGGTTTTTAACCTAATTGGGAGATTAAGGGATGGCAGCCAACATAACTCTAAACCTAGGGTTTGAGAGGAGATTTGGGGGAAAGCAAATCAAGAACAAATTGGAGGTTATTGGAGCCAAATTAAGGGACATCAACAACGGATCAGACACTACGAACACTTACAGGCAAGTGGTTAACTGTTTTTACTCCTAAATTGTGATATCCAATTCATATTTTAGTGATGTGTAACTAAAATTCATTTTTGGGATAAATGGGTACAAAATGGGGTTTTGTTAATGGAATCTTTATGAGTTCTTGGATGAAGAACATGAATCTTGAATGACTTAGGGTTTATTTGATGAACACAAGAGGTCAATCTGCCAGAATTTTTTGTACAACTTTAAACGTATGTCATTTGCGTTTTACTTCGAATTAGAGTGTGAACCATACATTCCTGGAAAGGTATTTCTCTTAGCTATCCAATGAACTTGGAATCAGGTCAATCGGAGTTCTGTAGAGGGAGTAATCGACGTTTTACTAGAGGGTGTTTGTTCTGTCAACATAGTAATGTGGCAGACTTTTAACGTGTGCGATTTGAATTTTGCTTCGAATTAGAGTGTGAGCCATACATTACTGGAAAGTTATTTCTCTTAGCTATCCAATGAACTTGGAATCAGGTCAATCGGAGTTATGTAGAGGGAGAAATCTAAATTTTACTAGAGGGTGTTTAATCTGTCCGAAAATTTGAGATTTTTCTTTTTAAACCTCAAATGTCTAAAATTTTATCGGGGAAGTGTTTGGGACATTGATGAAATATATTGATGGAATAATGATGTGGAAGTAGGTCTATGATTGAGTGTTTGGCTTTAATTTTGTGAGAGAGTTAAAGTGGAGATTCATAGGCTTGATTGTGACGTACTCTAATTCGAGATGATAAGAATATAATTACGAAAAAAGCACGAGCGAGCTTAAATTCGTTAGGTCAGTGGGTTAACAAGGGTAACTACTGAATTGATATAACAAGGGGTAACTAGGACCCTTAGAGTTGTGTAAATACGTGAATTAATACGAAAGTGAGATAAATTCGTAAAGCAAACAAGTACGGTGAATATTATAGAGAAATATATTACGTACAAGTATGAAGAATTGGGTTGTGTAAATACCTACTGTTTTATAGGATTACTTGGGTTGTGAATGCCTATTGTGAGTTCCCTTGTGATAGGAACAAAGACTCGGGAAATATTAAGTTTCGGGCTAAGTAAGTGAGTCCGGGAATAATGGTTGGGTGACACCAAGTTATTAAATTAATGGATGTGATAATTAATGAAGGTAGAGTCGGAGGGTAGACTCGGAAAAGTATTAAATTAATTGATGTTGTAATTAATTAGTTTAGGGTCGGGTTGTAGACCCGGAGTTTGGTATAAATTAATTATTGTGTAAATTAATTATATTAGAGTCAGACCATAGACTTGGATTTGTGTTGATTAATTAACGAGTAAATTAATTAAATAAGAGTCGGATTGTAGACTCGGGTGGGTATTAAATTAATGGGTGTGTTAATTAAATTAATGAGATTCGGATTGTAGACTCGGGGAGGTATTAAATTAATGAGTGTGTTAATTATTTTAATTAGAGTCAGACCACAGACTCGGGGAAAGTATTATATTAATTGAGGTGTGAATTAATTATATTAGAGTCGGACAATAGACTCGGGAAGAGGATAAGTTATGAAGTGAGAAAATTAGCTACATTGAGTCGGGCCACAAACTCATGAAATTTCAGGCAGTGTATGGGACTTGGAGTACACGGTAGAGCCGGGGTTTATATTATATATATACGGTGTAGTGATAGTATATATATATATATATATACGTGCATATATTGTGTGTGATATTAAATTACAGGCAGTGTACAGGATTTTGAGTACACGATAAAGCCGGGGTTTATATTATATATATATACGGTGTCGTGATAGTATATATATATATATATATATATATATATATATATATATATATATATAATAAAGTAGGATGGTGTTTTCACTATTCACAAATTTGGAAGACAAGTTTGTCCTTTACATATTTGAGTTCCTCCTCTTTTTTACCCTTCATTTCCTTTCCTCCTTTTACCCAAAATTCAAATACAAGGATAAAATTGGAAATTAACACTAAGAAAGTTTTACACACTACCGAGACTACCTTCACCGTCTCTATCGAGCGCGGGTTAGAGAAATCCACCTCTCTCTCTCCATTTCGTTCTTCACCGAGTACACACTCCCCTCTCTCTCTCTCCATTTTATTCTTCACCGCTCTCCATCCTCTCTCCATTTCGTTCTTCAGCAGGTAACGGTTTTAGGGTTTTCAATGGGTGTTTGTGAAGAGGTTTTATCATTGGGGTTTATCAATAGGTTTACATTTGTGTTTTTTTATGCTCTGTTGTTCTTCACCGCTCTCCATCCTCTCTCCATTTCGTTCTTCAGCAGGTAACGGTTTTAGGTTTTTCAATGGGTGTTTGTGAAGAGGTTTTATCATTGGGGTTTATCAATAGGTTTACATTTGTGTTTTTTTATGCTCTGTTATCAATGTTACAGCAACGGGTTACGGGTATCAATGTTACAGCAAACATTGATAATGATTTTATCAATATTACAGCAAACACTCTCATCAATGGGTTACGGGTATCGATTTTATATCAATACTTTTATGGGTAATGATTTTATTGGCCGAAAGTGGTGGCTGAAATGTTTTGAAAGTGCACAAAAAAATACTCTCTTACAATGGGTTATCAATGTTACAGCAAATACTCTCTTACAATGGGTTTACACTCTTTAGTATATACTGTGTTTGCAAAAACTCTGTTTCAATGGCTGCATTTTTGGAATTTTATTTGATTACTCTAATGTTCCTCTAATGTTTTATGGGTTTATTACTCTTTGCATTTTTGGAATTTTATTTGATTACTCTAATGTTCTTCTATCCTTGCAATCTAGATAGGAGGTATTTATTGGGAAGAATGTATGACGATTCATTAGTACTTTTTATTTTTATGGGTTTATTACTCTTTGGAGTATTACTCTAATGTTCATCTAATGGTTTATGGGTTTATTACTCTTTGGAATGTTGGGAAGAATGTATGACGATTCACTAGTACTTCTTATTTTTATGGGTTTATTACTCTTTGGAGTATTACTCTAATGTTCATTTAATGTTTTATGGGTTTATTACTCTTTGGAATGTTAGTATTCATTTGTGTTGCATTCGGTACAACAAACACTATGTTTGCAAGCTCTATAAACATTTGTGTTGCATTCGGTTTTGATTTCTTATCGGTTTATGAGAGTTGCAATGGTTGCATTTCTGGGAGTTTGAATGGGATTTCTTATTTGATTGAATATCTTATGTAAAAAATGTATATTGCCGATTCGTATAATGTTTCTAATGTTTTATGGGTTTATTACTCTTTGGAATGTTAGTATTCATTTGTGTTGCATTCGGTACAACAATCACTATGTTTGCAAGCTCTATAAATATTTATTGGGAAGAATGTATGACGATTCATTATTACTTTTTATTGGGAAGAATGTATGACGATTCATTAGTACTTTTTATTTTTATGGGTTTATTACTCTTTGGAGTATTACTCTAATGTTCATCTAATGTTTTATGGGTTTATTACTCTTTGGAATGTTGGGAAGAATGTATGACGATTCATTAGTACTTCTTATTTTTATGGGTTTATTACTCTTTGGAGTATTACTCTAATGTTTATCTAATGTTTTATGGGTTTATTACTCTTTGGAATGTTAGTATTCATTTGTGTTGCATTCGGTACAACAAACACTATGTTTTCAAGCTCTATAAACATTTGTGTTGCATTCGGTTTTGATTTCTTATCGGTTTATGAGAGTTGCAATGGTTGCATTTCTGGGAGTTTTAATGGGATTTCTTATTTGATTGAATATCTTATGTAAAAAATGTATATTGCCGATTCGTATAATGTTTCTAATGTTTTATGGGTTTATTACTCTTTGGAATGTTAGTATTCATTTGTGTTGCATTCGGTACAACAATCACTATGTTTGCAAGCTCTATAAACATTTATTGGGAAGAATGTATGACGATTCATTATTACTTTTTATTGGGAAGAATGTATGACGATTCATTAGTACTTTTTATTTTTATGGGTTTATTACTCTTTGGAGTATTACTCTAATGTTCATCTAATGTTTTATGGGTTTATTACTCTTTGGAATGTTGGGAAGAATGTATGACGATTCATTAGTACTTCTTATTTTTATGGGTTTATTACTCTTTGGAGTATTACTCTAATGTTCATCTAATGTTTTATGGGTTTATTACTCTTTGGAATGTTAGTATTCATTTGTGTTGCATTCGGTAGAACAAACACTATGTTTGCAAGCTCTATAAACATTTGTGTTGCATTCGGTTTTGATTTCTTATCGGTTTATGAGAGTTGCAATGGTTGCATTTCTGGGAGTTTTAATGGGAGTTCTTATTTGATTGAATATCTTATGTAAAAAATGTATATTGCCGATTCGTATAATGTTTCTAATGTTTTATGGGTTTATTACTCTTTGGAATGTTAGTATTCATTTGTGTTGCATTCGGTATAACAATCACTATGTTTGCAAGCTCTATAAACATTTATTGGGAAGAATGTATGACGATTCATTATTACTTTTTATTGGGAAGAATGTATGACGATTCATTAGTACTTTTTATTTTTAAAGTTTTCATTTGGTTTAGTTCATGTTGTGTTTTAGTCACATTTAATAATTACTTCTCATTTATTCATTTTGTAGTTGACTTCTTTGTTCACATGGAGAACGTTATCGTGTTTGGCAACGTATGTTACTTTTAATTATACTCTCTTTCACTTAAATGAGATCAATTCCTACTTCCTAATAATTTTCTTATACATTTTCATTCTTTACTTATAGGTGAATGAAGATGCAGCGATTGCTGTAACAACCGAACTCCTCTCATCAATATTTATTCTCCTCACTTATATGTTTATATATTGATTCCATCCTTTGCCTTTTTAATTACAGATTCAAAGGTTGCGTCAAAATAATATCAGCATTGATGTCCTCGAGGAATCTGATCTAAATAGTGTTCGTTCCGTGGTAAGAAAATGCACTTTTGTTTTCATATAGTACTTATAAGAAGTTTCTCCATTCGTAATCAATATCCTCTTTTCTTATCTCCGCTGCAGCCTGTTAACATTTGCACACCTTCAATACGACATGGGAAGGAAAAAGGGAATTTGGCACCCACTAAGGTTGAATTTTTTTCTATTCTCATCTATTCGAATATATATAACATATTTCTTTATCTAATTATATACACTTAACCTTTTCATATAGGATATACGAAAAGGAAAAGGGAAAAAAAGTTCCACTTTAAGTGTGGTATGTTTAACTAATTATAGGTTTACTATGATTATATCTACTATTTTCTCATTTTGTACTTAGTGTTCTTCATTTCTCTATAATCTACCTAATTTTTTTTTCAACATTTCTTTCTTTGTTCATAGAATCAAAGGCCGCATGGAAATAACATTTGTATCGTTATACGTGATGATGTTCCACCAAATGTTATGCATATTGGGGTAAATACTAGCTACTAATTTCTTTTATCGTTTCAACTTCATATTTACAACTTCTTCACTCCCCATTTATAGTATCAATCTTACAATTAACAGACTCAAACTATACTCAATAATGCAAATGAGAAAGGCAAGGGAAAGGAGAAAGAAGTTCCCACATGTAAAAGGGTAAAACACATCTCAGAAACTTTTATGATAATATTCTTTATGGCATTATGTAATATTATTTTTATATGATTATATTTCTTTTATAGGCGGCATGGATGGGGATGTATAATGTTTGTCCAGAAGCGGATTGTTTTTATCATTAACCTTTTACATTATTGGTGGTGTTATTTTACCCTACAGTAATGGTGGTGTTATTAAATAATTAAGTGATTAATGTGTACCATTAGGCTTTATACAATCTCTAAAGTTTACACCAATACTGGAAACTTAATTTCACTATATTATTAAGACTATGAGCGCACCCATTTCCATTATCACGCAATGTAGATAATTTTTTTGTTTTCTTTAGGCAATTGATCAAACGTTTGTCTCCAAAAGTTCCCTTGAACAACGATTACGACAAGAACGAGAAAGAGAAAGATGCAATCCTCCACAAGCTACATATGTCACTTCTTCCCCCCTTGCGCCACAACATAACTTCATCTCAAAACGCGCACTTGCCCAACGACAAAGACGTGATCGAGAAAGAGCATTTCAGTTACATCAACCTATTTCTGGTCATACTCCCCATGTTAACAATTCTATGGGGCCACCTGCTTTTGCTTGCACTGAAGGCTCTCCTAAGCGATCAAAGGTTTCACATTTACCGTCAGATAATGATGTGGCTCAGGTCCCGTCGTCAATAACTAAGCAATTTATAGAAGTTAGTACTCCAAATCCTTCACACATTTCTATTCGAAGAATTAGTCCTTTGACGAATAGTTTACCAATCCCAGTCGCGGAGACAAATATACCCCCATCTATGTCACCTCGAAACCTTTGCCAAGATTTTGACCTAATTGATTCTGAAGAACAGTGTGTCGGAGTCCTCCAAGAACACTCTCCGACATCAAATTCTCTCCAAAATGTATTGGTCCCCAATACGTTAGAAATTATACCCCACCTTGAAACAGAGAATAATCGAGATGTTCAAAATTGCCATTCATCTAATGCACATAGTCATAGGTATAATTTCTTTTTATCTATTATCTAATATTGTTTTACGTTGTGAACTATCCTTCATTTTATTTTTCACACCTTCTTATTTCATATATAGATCCACTATACAAAGCCGTGGAAATATTGCGAGCACGAGTGCACCTCAAGAACCACATGCCCATTTAGAAAGACATTTTCTTGGGCCCATGGATGTCCCTTGCCGTCATTGTTCAGCTTTACATTGGATGGGTGAAATATTATCGACCTCATCAAAGATTCTCCCTCTATTTGGGAAGTGTTGTAGACAAGGACAAGTTCGATTACCACATCTACTTGAACCCCCATCGGAAATTAAACATCTGTTTGATGGTAATGATGTTCAATGCAAGTCTTTCCAGAGTCATATTAGAGAGTATAATGCTGCTAACGCCTTTACAAGTCTTGGTGTTCAAATGGATGATAGGGTCCTCAGAGGTAGGGGTCCATCATCTTTCACCATTCATGGCGAACTACGTCATCGTACTGGATCCTTATTACCGGAACCGGGACATGAGGAAGAAGCTTCATATGCCCAGTTATACATTTATGATCCCAGTGTGGCTTTGAGTGTTAGGGAACGTAGGAATCCACAATTACGAAGTGATGTACTGCAAATAATTCAAGGTTGCTTGGAGGTCAACAGTCCTTTTATCCACAAATATCGTCAGGCGTTTGCTATTTTAAATGAATCCTCTGGATCCGGCCTGAACTTGCCAGCATACTTACATTACAGTTCTGCAGCAGATCGTAGAAGGTATAATTTGCCTTCGACTGATGAGATTGCGGTTATTTTACCCGGCGATGGCCATAATTCGTCTGCAATGAGAGACATTATTATTCGCCTTCGAGGGGGGGATCAATTGATGCGAGTTAATGAATGTCACCCAGCTTACCTACCTCTGTACTACGTTCTTTTATACCCTCATGGTCAACTTGGTTGGGACCCTGAGATGAAGTTATGGGACGTGGCAAACAGTGTTGATCAGGATCATCGACTAACTCAACTGGATTATTATAGTTATCGTTTGTTTCAACATGGCACTGAGTACTCTACAATTTTGAGAGGAGGTAAACTTATGCAGGAGTTTATTGTGGATGCATGGGCTTCAACGGAACAAAATCGCTTGACTTATTTCAGACTTAATCAAAGCAAACTCCGGGTAGAATTATACAAGGATCTTAGCTATTGTATGTCTGAGGGTGTTGAACCATTGAAAATTGGTAGGCGAATGATTTTGCCATTTTCTTTTACTGGTAGTGCACGAAATATGTTTGATATTTACCAAGATTCGATGGCCATCACTCGGTACAATCAACACCCTGATATTTTTCTCACAATGACCGCCAATCCTAAATGGCCTGAAATCAGTAAGGAACTTTTACCGGGTCAAAATGCTCTCGACCGTCCAGATTTGGTTGCACGTGTTTTTGAACTAAAGAGAAAAGCCCTAATGAAGGAGATTAAGGATAAAAATATTTTTGGCAAGAAAGTGGCCCATGTGTTTACAATCGAATTTCAAAAAAGGGGGTTGCCCCACATGCATGCTCTTCTTTTCCTCGATTGTCAAAGAAAGATTAAAACATGCGCCCAAGTAGATAATTTTGTCTCTGCTGAGTTTCCAGATCCCACTTATGATCTTACACTTTTCCAAACTATATTGAGTTGCATGGTACATGGACCATGCGGCTCCCAGAATCCGAATTCCCCTTGCATGGAGAACGGTATATGCACGAAAAAATACCCTCGAGCATTTGCAGAAGCCACAACAATGGATAATAATGGATATCCAATCTATCGTCGTCGTGATGATGGTAAGGAATATACTACTGCCAGTGGAAAAAAGGTATCAAACAAAGATGTTGTCCCCTATAATCCATATTTGTCTAGACTTTTCAATTGTCACATTAATGTCGAGGTTTGTGCTGGGTTACGATGTGTTAAATATATAAATAAGTACATATATAAGGGTCATGATTGCACAACTATGGTTTTGGGAGGTGTTGATGAAATCCAACAATATTTAGATGCAAGGTACATTGGACCTCCTGAAGCAGCTTGGAGAATTTATGGTAATCACATGCATCAGGAGAAACCGCCTGTTACACGATTAGATTTACATTTACCTGGCATGCATCATGTTGTGTTTGATCCTTCACATTCATCAGCTACGATTGCTCAAAGAGCCAGCGGTCAAATGAGTTTGTTAACCGAGTTTTTTGCTTTTTGCGCATTGAATCCTTCTGCACGAGAGTATACCTACCAAGAGTTTCCCCAACATTGTGTTTGGAGCTCTAAAACGAAACTATGGACTGCACGAAAATCATCCGAGTTTGCTATTGGGCGAATGTACTATGCTAGCCCGAATTCTGGAGAAAGGTTTTATTTGCGATTTCTTTTGACCGTTGTTAAAGGGCTCACATCATTCGAGTGCTTACGCACGGTGAATTGTGTATTACACGAGACTTTCAAATCGGCGTGTATAGCGAGGGGATTGCTTGAAGACGATAATGAGTGGGTTCAATGTTTACAGGAGGCATCCATCATGCGCACCGGATATCAACTTCGGCGTTTGTTTGGTGTTATACTTACACAATGTTTTCCTTTGCATCCGGAGTTATTATGGAATCAATTTTCCATTCATATATGTGATGATCTGATTCATAAGTTACGCACATTGTTTTCTATCCCAAATCCAACTGACATCCAAGTTGAGGATTATGGTTTGTATCTTCTAAATGAGGTGATTCAAGGGTCTGGTAAGAGTTTAAGTGACTTCCCTCCAATGCCTCTGCCAACTTTTAATTGGACAACTGTGGGTGGGAACAGATTACTCTCAGAACATCGTCAGTTACAATCGTTAGCAATCCAAGGTGATGCACAATTAGATGTTGATCGCCTTAATGAGGGACAACGTATAGCTTACTCAGCGATAACATCATCTGTTTTCGAGAATAAGGGGGCTACATATTTTTTGAATGGAGGTGCTGGCACTGGAAAGACATTTTTGTACAATACAATTGCAACCTTATGTCGTAGTTTGGGTCATACAGTTATTACTGTTGCTTCGTCTGGCATTGCTTCTTTGTTGTTAGTTGGTGGTCGGACTGCACATTCAACATTTTGCATACCTTTGGACATTGTTGAAAACTCAAATTGTGGATTTACAAAGCAGTCGATACATGCAGAGCTATTCAAATTAGTTAAACTTATAATACGGGATGAAGTTCCTATGCAACATAGGCATTGTGTTGAGGCTGTAGATAGGACACTGCAAGATATTTGTGATGTTAAAAAGCCATTTGGAGGAATTACAGTAGTTCTTGGCGGTGATTTTCGACAAATCTTACCAGTTATCCCTAGAGGAGTTAGAGAAGAAATTGTTTCCGCTTCATTAAGGCGGTCTATGCTTTGGAGGCACATCCATGTTTTGACATTACATCTAAATATACGACTAAACCCATTGGATCCTGAGACAATTATTTCTCTACGTTCTTGGATCAGGTACTGCTATTTACTCTTTTCTATTTTTTAACAATCTTCGTTCAACATGCATGCATTTGACTTTTTTTTTGTAGATTGGGTCCAATCCTCTTGAAGTTGTATCATTGCCTTCCTCAATACAAAAGTGTAATGATGTCTGTGATCTAATTGCGAAGGTGTATCCATTGTTGAATGTGATCGGTACTGTTACACCAACCTTCCTCACCGAACGAACAATTCTTTCAGCGCGGAATGACGATGTGACTACTATAAATAATTTGGCATTGAATATCTTTCTGGGTGATACAAAAACTTATTTTGGTGCCGATAAAATGTGTGACGACGAGTCCGGTTGAGACGTACACAGTCGGTACCCAAATGAGTTTTTGAATTCTCTCAGTCCTTCTGGTTTACCCCTTTTTAAGTTGGAGTTAAAGGTGGGTTCTCCGATTATGCTTTTGAGAAACATTGCTCTGAAGGATGGCCTTTGCAATGGCACGCGATTGGTGGTTACAAAATGTGGAGAGCATGTAATTGAGGCCCAAATATTAACGGGTGATAAGTGTGGAAATTTAGTATTCATTCCCAGAGTCTCACTATCTCCTTCATCTGCAGAGATCCCTATAAAAATGACGAGACGCCAATTCCCAATTCGACTGGCATATGCAATGACCATCAACAAATCACAAGGTCAATCTGTAAAGTTTGTGGGAATTGACTTGCGCACTCCAGTTTTTAGTCATGGCCAATTATATGTAGCGTTATCTCGATGCACAAGTGCAAATCGCATTACCCTTCTTTTTTATGATTGTTCGCTTTCGACAACAAATATTGTGTATTTGGAAGTCCTCCTATAAAGTAATTAGTGTTATTTTCCCTATAAACTACACATTTGACCCCTTTATATCATCTTTTGATAATTTTTTAATTATTCTTAGGATTGGGAGCCAATGGTAAAGCATCAAGAGCGGATAAATACCCGTAGGTTGCTTACATGGGCTTCCCACAACAAGGTACTTCGTCTTTAAAATGTTTTTTCTTTTCATTCATTTTTAAAAATTAGTCTTAACTATTAATATTTCTTATAGGTGGTTGTAAATTGTGCCAATCTTCATATCAAGTACGTCGAGATGGATACGTGGACATTTCGTAGAGTTATTATGAGGATGTTTCCTGCGATTCCATGATTGACTATTAGAGGATAATTTTTTGGGATGTCGATCGTTTCGACTTTTTGTAAAGCTTAGGCTTAGAGTTACTATACGCTATTGGATGATTGCTAAGGCTATTTTTGTATAGTCTGCTAAGGCTTTTATTATATATTCTGCTAAAGCTGTCTTTAACCTTACATCAATAGCTGTATCTTTGTAAGTATCTCAGATCAATAAATGAACTATTTGGGCTTTGGGTTTGAGTGTGTATGCTTTTGGTTTAAGATGATTTGCTTTTCTCAGTTGTTGGGGTTTTAGAATTGTATTGATTTTTGTTTGGCTTTTACCTTGGTGGTAATTAATGCATTTGACTTTTTGCAGGTTGGTAATTAATATATTGGTCCCTTTTGCGTGGTTTCAAAATTAATATGCAAATATATTGGTCCCTTTTGCGTGGCTTATTCTGAATTCGTCTGACTAACATTATTAGTACTATTTCACTCTATTTGGTTTCAAGACTTGGTTTTGAACTCAATTGATTCAATTCAAAATCAAGTAAACTTCTTAATCTAAAATGGAGGTTTGGAAAAATAATTTATTCGGATGATTTTCGTTGTGATTCAGTTATGTACTATATTCTTAACAAGTGCTCTTTTGACACTGGGTATTTATGTTTGGATTTGAGTTATAAGTTCTCTTTAGACGCTGATTTTTTATGTTTGTATTTCAGATATGGGTTGTTTAGAAGAGGTCGTGGCAAGTATTTGATATGAGAACGATTTTCGACAAGGTGAAAGTCATTGTCTATCCCAGAGTCACGAGTCTCACAGTTGCCATCTTATATCATCTGGGATAGACCAGCTGAAAATATCAAAACTTTCTTTGATCCGTGCTTCATGTGTGCTCTTGGGAAGTACCAGTTGTATGCACGCTGGTGTGCAACAGCTGTATAAATGGCACAATAATTCCCCAACTCCAGGCACTTCTTGACCTATCATCATTCATTAAGGAGTTATGCATCAATTCTCTATCTCAGAATTCCTCCTGGATTTCGTATTGTTCTTCGCCAGAAATATGTTGATCACCATGACATAGTGAATGATATGATGATGGATGAGAAGGTGAAATATCACCCATAACTTGGTGGAAATGGGGTCCTAAAGGATACTGATATGGTGGTTGTTGTTACAATGGGATTCGCGAAGGGTGCAACATCTCTTATTGATGTTCAAGGATTCAACGTCTATCATAAAAAATAGACTCATTAAGACATTTTGGAGAGTTTGGAATGCTGCAGGAAGTGGTGGTCGAGGAGTTATAGGTGTTTTAGTAATCATCCTGAAGTTGGTGTTACTTCCAAATTTTGCAGGATGCATTTTTTACTGTATATACATAGACATAACACGACTATGTTATTTTTTTCGTTATTTATATGCTTTCATTCATTGACTCACAAAAAAATGAGGGTACAAATCTTATTTTTTCTGTTGGCTTGATTCTTATTATTTCAAAATGTTCATCTCCACTTTCTATTTTAAGATTTTATTATGTTAAGTCTTTTTACTGAAGTTCAGGTAATCATCCTCTTCGACTATGATCATTATTATCTCCATTCTTTGTTTTTGGTTTTGGATAAACCTCAAAGGGATCTTTCTTATTTATGTTGTTTTAGGTGTTTATGGTGGTGGTTAATGACCCTAAGGTTAAATCATATTGTTGATCGAGCTCCCTTCCTCATTCCTCTTTTAGTAAGGATAAAGTTTATGTAGATGGAAGCTCACCACATATATGCTTGTGCATGTTCTTTTTACGGGTTTGGCCTTGGATTTCATCTTTTTTCTCGAGATTTCAATTATTTAATTTAAACCACCAATGTCTATCAAGACTTTAACAAAGGTCAACAAATTTAGTGCAGCAGAATGGAGCTATGGAGTCGTGAGGAGAACCGACAAAGTTTTCTCCAGCAGCGCAGGCTAGGAGTGTCTTTACCTGACAAAACTGCTGAGCAGATCTACAATTGTGCATCCGAAATGGCCAACAGCCTTGGTGTGGATGCTATTTGCGTTTACACTAAGCATGGACAGATGGCTTCACTCCTCTCGCGCAATCGCCCAAATTCTCCCATCTTTGCATTCACGAACGACGAGAGCACTTGAATGGCCCTCAATTTGTAGTGGGGAGTTATACCCTTCCTTATTAGTTTATCAGATAACATGGAAGCTAACGTCTCTAAAAACCATTGATCTTATAAACACAAAGGGAATGATGAAACAGGGAGATACAATTTTGGTGGTCTCGGATATTATTCCAACATGTGCAGCCTCAACTATATTCCAATCAATCCAGGTCAAAACTATAGCTTAGGCAATAATTCTCTTTATGATTTGCAGTAATAAGGTTTGCGGTAATTAGGAGCTTTGCGTTTATAGGGAGATAACATGTGTCTTTTTTCATTCTTTTGTAGTTTAGCAGAACAAAAGTCCTCATATTTAGTTTTTTTTTCCCTTTTCCCCCCCGCTTATTTTTGTGGATACATGCATTTTCTTGAACTAGATTTGTATTTTATTCATCTCCCGTCCAACATGATATCTATTGAAGTTCCCTCTTAACCTTATTATATTCTCAGGTACGTAGAGAGTCATTGCTTTTTGTGATTCTTGCAATTTGTGGTGTGGTTTCTTGGGAAGGAGAAGGGGATCCAATTAATGAATCTGATCAAAGCATTAATTATCAGGTATGCCACTACAATACGTGTGAAGATACAAATTTATGCATCAAATTGTGGGGAGGGTATAATTGTAAAACTTTATAAAAGTGGGATACAATCACTTTGACAAATCTAACTGGCTCGATATGTTCTGTGTTGAAAGCAACTTCCTTGCATTACTATTTATTTGATGGACTCACTCGAAGAATTTATATGTATATATAAAATGATTGTTATTTGTGCAGATTGTTGATAGATTATATTCAGCCACGGTGGGTTTATGATTGTGTAAATTCCCGTATTATATTGTCGGCTGACAATTATATGGTGGGAAGGTATATTTCTTGAAAATACTGTTTTATGCAAATTTCTTCTTTCACGAGCATATGCTTTCTCTTAGTTTACCTTTCTCTCCTTCACTACAGCTGAATTATGCTTCATAGGTTGTATCGGATGGGACTATATATAGGGATTCTTATAAAAGAGTTTTCATCGTATTAGTCCTATTAAAACAAAAATGCCCCCCCCCCCCCCCTCTGCCCTCCCCCCCCCCCCCCCCCCCTCCAACTGTCGGACACATATATATGATATATGTTCTCTTATCCACACACACACACAATATTAGAACACACACACACACGCACAGCAGTAGAATACACACACACGCACAGTAGCCACACACACAGCAGTAGAACACACACACACATGCACAGCAGCCACACGCACACGCAAACTGCATATATATGCAGATTGCATATGCATATATGCATATGTGCAAAAACCCCCACCTTTTCTCCCTTCACTTCCCCCGTCGCTTCCCTGCCTTTCTTCTCTTCACCGCCATCCCCTACTGCTAGACATCTCTTATCTTCATCATATTCAATAGTTGTCAATAGTCTTAACTGATACATGCATTAATGTATACATTATACAAATAATATTTCATTTGATATATTATACAAATAATATTGCATTTGATATAAATTGAGTCACAATATCATTTTTCTTACAGATTCCAGTAACCAACAAACTTATATTGGGGAATTGGAGAAGTTTATGTTGAAGTTCATATCGGTAAGTTCTCCTACTTTTTATGTAGGTTCTTGAATTTTTTCCAGTTATGCATATGTTTTTTATATGATGCGTACCGACAGTGGTCCATACATCTTATGTTGATGTTGCATGTTTTAGGGTGTGGGTGCGTGCAAAGCTCTACACACTTGACGGTGATATGTGCGGTTGTCGACTCAACATAAATTGATGAAGCAGTAGTCGACTCAACATAAATTGATGTTGCATGTTTCAAGTTACCTGGTCGACTCAACATAAATTGATGAAGTGGTTGAAATGAGGTCCAATATGGACCTCGAGTATTGTATATTTTTGTTGTTGAGTATTTTTATTTTTTTAAACAGGGTGGATAGTCCTATAAATAAAGGAAATTCTGGCCAAATAATTTAAAATTAGAATAGAAATATTGTACATTTATTTAGATGTACCTTTTTTTGTAATTCTAATGCAAATGAATATTGTTGCCATGGATTTGGTTTGTTTATTGATTATAGTGCCAACCGAGTATGAATATAGTAATATGTATTGTGAGTCAACCGAGTTTGGGTTTTTTATTTCACTTTGTTGTCGGGTAACGATATTTTTTTTGCAATTACGTACTTTTTGTTTTGAAATTAAACACGACACGACATTAAATATTTGTGTTTCCCTATCTCAAACACGACCCAATGTTTTTTTAACCAAAAACGAACTTTACAAAAATAAACACAACATGAGGTTTTGTTGCCAATTGAGAACACTAACGTTTGGCAGGATAGTCCTATAAATAAAGAATATTATTATCAATTTTTTTAAAATTACACTTTGTTTTGTCAAGGAACAAAATTTTTGTGGTTTTGTAACTACGCACTTCAAAAATTTTTGCGTTTCGCTTTACATACTTTGAAAAATTATCGTCGTTTCGCGATTACGTACTTTAAAAAATTTTCATCGTGCCTTCAGGCATGGGCATACGCTAGTATATATATATATATACGTATATTTATTGTGCGTGATACTAAATATCAGAGATTAGATATTTATTAAATTTATATACTCTAATGCTATCAAGGGAGGTTGCGCGATGTGGGTGAATCCCCTAGCTTGAGGAGTAGGGCGAGTATATCCCCAGGTCATAGCGTCCGGTATATATGGGTGAGGGATTTATCTCACTTTCAGGGAAGGAATATGACCGCCTCCACTACGTTTATATTTTTGACCGAGTTAGGGAGCGATTCCAACTCGGGGAAACTAGGTTTTGTGAGCACACCTAGTGAGATAGCATTGTAGAGGGAATCATCCGGTGAGGGTAAACTCGGAAGGATGGATACACGTATGATATATGTGTGGATGTTAGTAAAGGTACGTATAATATGGTAGTAAATATTATATGTAGGTGATAATATAGTGTGTGATGTATTTACTTTATATAACTCGGGCTACAGTTATATGCAGTTAATTAATGAGAAATTAATTAAGTTAATCATTTATGGAAATAATACAGAGTGTGATGTATGCACTTTATATAACTTGTGAGACGGTTATGTGCTGCTATTTAAGAGGAATTAATTAAGTTAATTGTGAAATAACTTATAATTCAAGAATCATTATACTTGGATTAGAGTAGTATGGCAAGGGAAGGTTATACCAGGACTAGTTGGACGGGGTAGTACAACTAGGTGGGGTTAAGGTAACCGGTAGGTGTGCACAATAGTGGAGGGGTGAGAATGTCCACAAGGGAGTGCGACACTAACTTAAATATGAAGCGCATTCATGCATTTTAAATTACTGCAGTTAATTAACTTGCTAAATATTTTCAAAATGTTTTGGGTTCTAACCCTTGCTATAAAACTATTTTCAAAACCTTTTAGGTGTCCAGCCACAGGGACGCCAGGATTGATATTATATTCCAGGGACACAGAGCTGCGGCATATGTGGATGCTAGCAGGAGTTTGGATTAGACGCATCATTCATTCATTCCTAGAGTAGGAATCTTGTATCAGTCTCAGTTTTATATAGGGCTTGTAGCCCAGACTTCTCGGTACAGTTTTTCAGGTGTAATTCATTCAGGTGTTGAATATTTGTATTGGATTATTTATTTAGTGGCCGGTGATTTATTTGGCAAGTTGTGTAATTACTATTATGTTTACTTTCATTCAGTTGTGTGAATGGTTTATATTTTAATTTCGCATGTACTGTTGTGTTTAATTAAGAAGTTAAAATTGGCACCAGTTTTTGGAATACTAGGTGGTTAGTAAGTTTTAAAAAGTTTTCGACAGTGATGCTAAGGATGATCCAACTGGGATTCCTGTTTTAATTTGGTATAGGACTGATCACCTGGTATTTTATTAGGCGGGGTGTCACAATACTCTCTACCTCTGTTAAAATAAAATCAAAATACATAAATAATAATGATAAAAACAACAGTTACTGGATTTAAATGTAAGAGCTATGGTATAAAACTTGAACAAGTAAAAATATGAAGGATATTTGAACATTTTAGTATGTGGGAGAAGAAGATCGTTTGGGGCCTTAAGTCCTGAAAAGACAAAAAAATAAAAATGAACACAATAAAATGCAGAGTAAAGATCTGTTAAGTAAAAAGTAGGTGAAGCTGAGAGAGATAGAGAATACATAAATATTCATTGAAAGGATTAAACAGGGTTTCATCGGCAAAACAAAGAAGAAGAAAAAAACAAATAAACATAAAAACTAAACACGTAAATATAGAACTATTAAGAAAAAACAAATAGGGGCGTGTGTACCTCTTCAAACAAAATGCAAAAATTGACCCAAGACCTATCATTTACAACATCTTCAAAACAACACATTTTGTTGATTTTTCCTTCATGAAAATCTTTATAGATAGAATGGTTATCAACTTTTTTTTTCTTCAAATCTGAGCACCTGAGGGATTAAAAAAATCATTATAAACACTAAAATCAACCATTAACTATCCGAGTTATTACCAGTGATTGTGCTTTTCTTGAGCCAATAGCGGAAGATATGCGCCCATTTCTTCTCCACCATTCATAGTTCAGATATGAGCCAACACCTAGTGATTCGATGGATCATAGGTGATGAAAATGGTGGTTTCAAGTTGTGGGCAAAAATAAATGGAATATTCCTACAGGAGTGACGAACTGAAAAACTTAACTTTAACTTCACATACTATTTAGCTTTAATACCAAATATTTACAGACAATGTTAAACAACTTAACTTGAACCTCACATATGATTTAGCAAAGGCCCGTAAATGAAACACCAAGATATGTTTCAACACCTCAAATTCAGTGATGAAACACCTCAAACCTGAAAAATAACAATGAAATCATATTTGAAAAACACAAACCTTAAACTGAAAAAAAAATATGGGAGAGAGAGAGGAGGGGAAGACCTATGGAGATGGCATTTGAATCAACACGATTGTGTTCCGATATAGAAAACACGGTTGTGCTATGAGCTTGTGTCTTTATTAATGAACCACAAAAAAAAGACTGAATCGTGGATGTGCTCCCCACAAATGTGAATGGGCGAGCGGTGCCGCTAGAAGGGCGGCAATTTTGAGAGTTGGATGGTGCAGCTAGAAGGACGGTGAGATCTAGGCGGTGCAGCCAGAATCGATTTATGTGGTTCGTAACAGTAGAATCAATTACTGCAAATCGATTCGTAACAACCAGAATCTATTTATTGTTAAGGCCAAACACATTACACAAAAGGAAAAAAATCATGTGTCGTGTGGTTAAGAGAGAGAGAGAGATGTCGTGGGTTATGGGTGAGTACAGAGAAAGAGAGGAGGTAATTTGTGTAACATGTTGAAAAGTGGTTGGTTCTCTTGTACTTTGTGTGCAAAATAAATTAACGTCTGGGACTGTAATTCAAATTAAAGTAAGAGAGAGGAGAGACGTTGTCAGTAATGCACTGAGCACTGAGTAGTTAGCATGCGTTGGTGTGTACACTACACCTTCGCATTTATAATTATCCTATTTTAAGATATAAATTACGAATATATCACTCATTGTGAACCCTTGGATTATCATAAATCTTCAAAGTTGACTTCATCCTAACCACAAATTATGTTATCCTTTTATTGAACAGTAAAAAAACCATTACTCCTTATTTTATATATATATATATATATATATATATATATATATATATATATATATATATATTATGAATAAATCAATATATAATGTATAATAAAAATAAATTGCAATTACAACTTAAAACCTTTACTTGAGGAGATGCTTAAAAAATAAATAAATATGATTATCCGAGGTGTCACCTAAATATTATGGAACTTATTAGTAGCACGTGGGATAAAACACACACACACACACACAATTGTGTGTGGCAACCATGATTTATTTGTGCATCATCATGGGATACGAACTCATGTCGGTGGTCCAGTGAGCGTGGGGGTTATACGGGCTTGATATCTAATATGTGCAACACTATTGGGGTACTAACTCATGTTGATGGTCTGACGACAGTTGTGGATTACGTGGGAGGGTAAATAACTAATGTCAATGGTCTAAATACCATCTTGGTTATGAGAGTGCGCCATAAATCAATGTCAAACTTATTTAATTAAATTCCAATTTTAGTCCTAACTAGTCTTAACCCTTGCAAACAAACGTGATTGAATAAATAATTAATCTAAGCATGCAAGGTAGTCACAATTGAAAAAAAATCCCCCACGAGGGAAAAACCATCTTATTTTCACTATAATTTTGTAAAGAATGGTTTACATGGATTACAACAAAAATACAAGTAGTGACATACGAAATACCCTCAGGCGTCGGTTTCGATGTCGTCGGCAAGAGTTCCCGCAAGAGCTCCAGAAGGTCAGTGATGGAAAATCTTCTTTTCTCCACAAGTGTACTCTAGATGAGTAGTATAATCTTCCTTGGGGTTTAGAGGATTCACATAAAGAATTGGGAAATATTTTTGAATAAAAAAGGCACTGAAAACTTAAAATATGAAGTCTGGAAACAGGGTCTATTTTGCAGAAATGGAGATATACAGACCTAGAAAATTGTGTAGCACGAAAATGTTTAAATAGGATCTTAAGGCGGTGTGTCTTTTGAGCGAAATAAGATGTCGTTCGAGTGACATGGCATCTCGTTCCAATGAGATCCGACATTGTTCGAACCACATTAGTGACGTGTCACAGAAAAACTCCTTTAAAATGATTTTGTGTGTTTATCTTCTTACAGACTTCAAAAATTTATTTAAAATAATATTCCCAATTATTTATGAAAATAATTTAAACACTCCATATAAAATATTATTTACCATATGTACGTGGAGTAGTGGGAATTGTTGAAGACTACGTTGGTTGACACATGATGCACGTACGAAAATGATGGATGCATGAATTCGGATTGAAGACGTCGAGAATGATTGTGGAGACGTGCCAAATGTAGAGGTATCGGTATTACTTAATTAGGATCCAGGACACTTGGAAAATTCCTAGAATCTACCCCTGACATTTCTAAATCATGTCCTTACAAATCTCCCCTATGTCTATGCCGGCACATACATAAAAATATCCAAATTATGCTGCCCAAAACAAACTATCATACAATCTAATATCCCCATTAAACCCAAAAGCTGGAAATACTAAATGTGTTTCTTTATAAATTCGATGATCTTCAAAGATTCAACTCTTTAAACTTTATATGTCATCATCAGGGTGTGCAAAAATGATTCTCCATTTTAATACCTACACATGAGACAAGAAACAAATACTCGTGATGCGCAACAGTTTGAAATATAATGATAATAAGAAACAAATATCAATTATGAGAAAGCAAATCATTATATAAACCAACAAACAATTCACCCCATAATTTGTTCTCCCCTTTTTATGATGTCCGCAAATTGATAGATATGGAGAACATAAATAATGCAAATGGAGAATGTCAGATGGAAATAAACTTTCTCTTATTGAATTTTTCAAAAAAAAAATTAAAGCAAACAAAAAAACACCATGAAAGAACACCAAAAAAACCAAGCCCATGATAGCGGAAATGAAGGGATGTGAGCAAATTTAATAGGAAAATTAGTACATACAACCATAACATATGTGCACGATGAATATTGGATATTTCTAACGAATAAACTCAACATATCGTTGGTCTAAAAATGGTGGAATTAAACGAAATTAACGCAATCAAATTAGGAAATCAAAGATCAAAGTGATTTCCAAACCAATAACGTCCAAAACAATTTCATGATTTTTCAAGACTTTTTAAGGACGTGCAAAGCATTTTAATTCTCCAACCAAACTCCCTAATGTATGTTTTCTTTTCGAGGTGATCTAAATTCTCAAAAATTGGAGAATTGACAAATCAACCTAATGCCCCATTATTGGCACATATTTCTTTTTATTGCCATTCAATATTTTTGGGCTCTTTTAAACCTCCTTGGACCCCGAATAATTAAAATTCCTCAATTTTTAGGTCAAATTTAAACGATGACTTAATCGCACAGGATTAATGTGTACCTTTCGTAACCCTTCACCGTTTATAAAATTCACACAAACTCACGGCAAACGGTTTAAAACATGCACATCTTTTATTATATTGTTTTATCGCATTTGATTCGTTGTATAGACAAAATTGAGATGGAAACACTCAAGCCAATATGTGATAGACAAGTTTAATACTCAAATAATACCGTGCATGTGTGTAATAAAGGAGATAAGGAGCCAAACATGTAGAAGATATCACGAATTGCATCTTAAAGAATCCAATCAATGTAAAACACATGGATGAAATGATGTAGAATCTCAAATCACTATCAAATAGTCACGTGAAATATGGAATGAAGTTCGGACTATGGTTATCCTAAATGGTCATCCATAAACGGTGTAAACAAAATACAAAACTATTTTTGTGTTTTTCAAAAACTTTTTATAAAAAATAAAATCTTTTTGTCTTTTTCTAATTTAAAAAGAATAAAAAATCAAACAAAATAAATATACAAAAGTTATAATCTAGAAATATATATCAAAAGATATGATCAAAGCAAAGTTTATCCTACTCTAAAACTGGTGACCAACCCTCAGTAAACTATGAAAATTCCTATAGACTTCCTAAAACTCTCGAATCTAAGGGCATCTAAAGGATTCGTGAAGATATCGACTAACTATAGGCCGGTAGATATAAAACTCAAGGATACGGCCTTTTCCTCTACAAGCTCACGGATAACGTGCTCGCATATCCTAATGTATTTTGTGTGCAAATGTTGGACTGGATTATGATATATGTGTATCCTGCTCTTATTATAACAGGAAATAGTCATGGTTTCCTATGATATCCCATAATCCTCCAACATCTTCTTCATCCATAGAAGATGCGTGCAATAGCTCCTGGCGGTTATGAACTCCGCCTATGCGGTGGGTAAAGAGATGGAGTTTTTCTTCCATATCAACCAAGAGATAATAGCAGAATCAAAGAATAAACACCCACCAGAAGTGCTCCTACATCCATTTGCATCCTGGCCCAATCGGCATCCGAATAGGTGGATAAATGGTCACTAGTATCAAAGTAATACCACAGGCCAAATGAGAAAGTCCCACTGACATATTTGATAATATTTTTAAGAGCAAGTAAGTGTAACTCTTTCGGGGATGCCTGATATCATTTATAGACTCCAACACTAAAGGCTATGTCGGGACGACTGACTGTCAAGTAGAGAAGACTACCTATCATACTCTGATACAACCTTTGCTCTATGTCCTTGCCTGAAGTTTCCTTACTAAGCTTAGTGGAGGTACTCATCGGTGTACATGAATACTTAGCGGAGTCTAGACCCAAATTCTTCATAAGGTCTCTAACATACTTGGACTCGGAGATGAACATCCCATCCTCTAACTAACGAACATGGAAAACAAGGAATAATGTAAGCTCACCAACCATGATCATCTCAAACTCACTCTTCATCTCCTCTTCAAAGTGCTGATCATGTTGGGAACACGTGGATCCAAAGACTATGTCATCTACATAGACCTGGGCAACAAAAATAACACTGTCATCTCTCGTGATGAACAACGTCATATTAACTCCCCCTCTCTTAAAGCCACAGTCAAAGAGGTAGGAAATAAGCCATTCGTACCATGCACGGGGTGCTTGCATCAAACCATACAAGGCTTTCGGCAGATTTTAGACATGATCAAGGTGCTTAGGGTCTTCAAAGCCTTTTGGTTGTGTCATGTAGACTTCCACCTGTAGAATGCTACTTAGATTGGCACTCTTGACATCCATATAATATAACTTGAAGCACAGATAACATGCGATGGTGATTAGTAAGCGGACAGACTCAAGCCTTACAACAGGAATGAATGTCTCATCAAAGTCTACACCTTCAATCTGTGTGTAGCCTTGAGTAACCAACCTAGACTTATTGTGAATAATGGTACCAGTCTCATCCTCCTTATCCTTGAAGATCCATTTGGTAGCAATCACATTTGTCTCACTATGTCGGGGAACGAGCTCCCAGACATCATTCTTTCTAAACTGAAGCAACTCCTCCTGCATAGTACATATCCAGTGTTCATCTTTCAGTGCTTCCTTATAGTTCTTGGGATCGACTTTGAACGTGTTGTACACATGGCTAACAACGTTCTCTAGCTGAGCACGAGCATTGATGCCAAGGGTGGGATCTCCTAATATATAAGAAGGATTTGGACTCTTGTGAACCCAAGAAAGAGTGTCCCCTAAGTCAGGAATGGAATCCACTCTGGGTGCGGGAGGCATAACGTGATCATCAGTAAGAGCATCACCCTCACCCAAAAGGTTATAATCAATAGACGACAGTGGTTTGTCATCTTGCACAATGACGTTTATTGACTCGATAACCTTGGAGATATTAAGGTTATATACCTGATAAGCTCTACTAGACGGGAGTAACCTAAAAATATCCCTTATTCGCTACAGGAGTCCAACTTTCCTAATTGATCTCTATCCCGTAGGATGTAGCATTTTCTCCCAAAGACACGGAAATATGAATGGTTGGGGTTCTTTTCAGTCCAAAATTCATAGGGCGTCGTAAGAGTGTGTGGACGAAGATATACCCTATTCACCGTGTGACATGCGGTAGACACCGCCTCTGCCCAAAATCTTCTTGCAACATTATGACCCAAAAGCATAGATCCAGCCATCTCCTGAATCGTCTGATTATTCCTCTCAACTATCCCATTTTGCTGAGGAGTTATAACGGTCGAAAATTCTTATTTAATTCCTCTAAAAAAAGATCTATTTTTTTTCTTTAAACTCAGTGTCATTGTCACTACGTATTCGGTTGATAGTGACACCGTGTTGATTTTGCAGGGCACAAAACTTCGTCATAAAAAAGTCCACATCATCGGATTTCTCTCATAGAAAACCAATAATAGAGTAGCGTGAGAAATCATATACCATCAGGAGAATGTACCTCTTACCACCTAAACTCTCTGTACCTGTAGGACCCATAAGATCCATATGTATCAACTCAAGGATGCGAAAGGTGGTAATGGAATTCAACTTCCGAATGGGGGCTAAGAATTTTTTTTCCCAACTGGCAGGGTCCATAAACTGCATAAGTTAGCTTTCCAAGTGATGGTAAGCCACGTACTAGGTCCTTTTTGGCTGACTTTTCCAAATCTTGAAAGTTCACATGACCTAGACATTAGTGCCAGAGATCCGTAGAAGTGATCATGGTGCTGTTGTAGACAAATGGCGACTTAGGCGTGTTCCCATAATAACTGTCTTTAGTCCTCACCCCATGCAATAAAAGTTTACCTGTTTGATCATAGACGTGGAATTTATTCTAGTCAAACTTTACTGCAAGGTTAGTGTCGCACAGCTCGCTAATACTGAGTGAATTTACCTTCAATCCTTTGATGTATAACACATTATCTAGCTTAGGAAATCCTGGTAACTCTACTGTAGCTCTTTCTACTATGCTAGACTTGCTCCCATCTCCAAACGTGACTTTACCTTCCTTATGATCCTCGATGGAGGTAAACAAAGAGACGCCACCAGTTATGTGTCTAGAGCATTCACTATCGAAGTACCACTATAGGGAATTATGTGATTTAAGAGAAACATGGGGAACAAAGGCTTTTAAGTTTTGTTTAGGCACCTAAATAGTGGAAACCTTATATTTGCCTTTGTCATTATTGACTCCAGTCGGGATTTTAGAAGTGTCCACTAATGGAATAGAAATCCATTGGAACTTTTCTACTATACTCTGAGATGTGGCGACTAGAAACTCAACTCACTCTCTAAGACTCTCAAAATTAGTAGTGGCATGTGGCGGAGCAAATGTACATCGTGTTCAACCCAAACTATAGCCAAACTCAAGAAGGTGACCCTTTATTTTTGCAGTAAGTATAAAAATATATAGACTTAGGCCGACTTCGGTTTACTTTTCTTGGTCGAACTTTCTTCTGCTTTCTAGGTGGGTGGCCATAAGAATTTGTAATAAGCTCGAGGACCGGTTCTAATGTCATATGGGATGTGGAAGAGCCCTGAAAACATATTCTCAGTCTCTCACCTAAACCCAAAGAAAGGGAGAGGAGCATATTTCCCATCTTATGAAATCGATCCTCAATTATTACCTTGACTTCCCGAGCTCACTCAAGGTCCTGAGTGAGTTGGGCTTCAAGGACATCCAGTTTTGTTTCGACTGTCCAGGGAGGAATGGATCTCACTCATCAGATCATTCACTTTCTTAGTCAAGTCCCCTTTTTTGCACAAACACACTTTATCTATATCCAAAAACATTCTCTCTCTCAACACAAGTGGTTTCTTTCTCTCTCATTGCATTGGATATAGAGGTCTCTCTATCTCATATCTCCTAATTCCTTATCAAGAGATGCAATCCTAAGCGCAAATGCTTTGCTATGCTTTTTGGTTTTGAAAGTATCAGCATATAAATCAGCGTACACGCATCGCATATCACTCTCACTCTCACTTGCATCATCCTCCCCCTCGCTCAGACCGCTATCACGGTCGAGGTGTCCCTGTGACCTTGCATCCTCATCATCGTAAGGAGCATTGTCAGTACTCACATCACTAACCATGAATGTGGTTAAGTTATATTCATGTGATGTCTCATCTCCAGAGTACACCGACTCAACCTCGCTATCGTCACTAAGGGTAGTGTTTTAAGAAGATTTGTATTGTTCTTAATGTTCCAACCTAGATTCACACTCAAACCCCCTATGACATCTATTGTTTCACTCAATACATCTCTCACTATCTTTCTTAGAGGTGTCCTTTTTATCTTTCTCAAATTTCTTTTCAGATTTTTTTTTCTAAAATTATTTTTATCTTTAACATTTTTAGTTTTCTTTAATTTCATAAATTTCTTGAATTTTTTTGCAAAAATTACCAAATTATCTAAGTTAAAATCAAAATCAGAATCAGACATCTCTTCCTGTCTTTAACCCCTCACCCTTTTATGGTATGGGCTTTAAGATCTACCCCTTTATCTTTTGATTTTATCGTGTTAGGGAACATGTCAATTTAATAGGTCCGTAGGTCTCCAACTAACTCCTCTAATTTTAGCCCATTCAAATTACCTAATGAATTTAACACGATGACTTTGGTGATAAATATCTTAGGCAGTGATCTCAAAATTTTCATAACTACCCTAGCATTAGGAATGTGATCTCCTAAATTCAAACTGGTGTTCACGATATCAGATAACCGAGCATAAAATTCATCAAAACACTCATTTTCATGCTTGGAGATAGTTTCAAATTGATTAGTTAATATTTGCAATTTAGATTCTTTCACTGCATTTTTGCTTTCATGGGTAAGTTGCAGAACATCCTATGCTTCTTTAGACGTGGTACACGTCATGATACGTCGAAACTCGTCAGGTGTGACGGCTCAAAAAATGGTACTATGCCCATGTGAGTTAAATGTGCTCCATTTAAATTCATCCTCAGTCCATGCAGTCATAGATTTTAAAGTAGTTGTGTTTTCTACAGTGATAGTGGGAGGCGTCCACCCTCTTTCACACAACCCAGACGCGTTCATCGATATCCTTTAGGTGATATTTCATGCGTGCTTTCCAATAGGCATAATTTGACCCGTCAAAAGTTGGAACTTTATTATATGAGTTATCCATTGAAATTCCGCTTTTTCAAAATAATCGATTTTAGAACAAAATTGATATTAAGAAAAAAATTTGCAGAAAAATTACACGGTAAGTTTGTGTAAATGGCTCTCTTACCAATTTGAGAGTGCGCCAACAATCAATGTCAAACTTATTTAATTAAATTCCAATTTTACTCCCAACAAGTCTTAACTATTGCAAACAAACATGATTTAATAAAGAAATAATTTAAGCACGCAAGACAATCACGATTGAGAAAAAATCCCCCACAGGGGCAGAACCATCTTATTTTCACTATAATTTTGTAAAGAATGGTTTACACGGATTACAATGAAAATAAAAGTAATGACATATGAAATACCCTCAGGCGTCGATTTCGATGTCGTCGGCAAGAGTTCCCGCAAGAGCTCCAAAAGGTCAGCAATGGAAAAGCTTCGTTTTCTCCACAAGTGTACTGCAGATGAGTAGTATAATCTTCCTTCGAGTTTAGAGTATTCACATAAAGAATTGGGAAATATTTTTGAATCAAAAAGGTATTTAAACCTTAAAATATGAAGTATAGAAACATGGTCTGTTTTGTAGAAATGGAGATATGCAGACTTAGAAAATCGTGTAGCACAAACACTATTTAAATAGGATGTTAAGGTGGTGAGTCGTTCGAGTGAGATGGCATCTCGTTCGAATGAGATACGATGTCGTTCGAATGACATCAGTGACGTGTCACAGAAAAAATCCTTTAAAATGATTCTTCGTGTTTATCTTCTTCCAGACTTCAAAAATTTATTTAAAACAATATTCTCAATTATTTATGCAAATAATTTAAACACTCCAAATAAATTATTATTTACCATATGTATTTGGAGTAGTGGGAACTATTGAAGAGTATGTTTCTTTACACATGATGCACGTACGATGATGATGGATGCATGAACTCGAATTGAGGCTGTTGAGGATGATCGTGGAGTTGTGCCGAATGTAGCGGTATCATACATACTTAATTGTCATCTAGGACACTTAGAAAATTCCTAAATTCGACCCCGGACATTTATAAATCATGTCCTTATAGGTGAGTATGGGAACCATGTCACTTCTATATATCATCGTGGGAGTACTAACTCATGCAATTGGTATGGAGAATAGTGGTGGATTTTGTGGGAACCATGTATGATATGTCCACCACCGTTTGTTATGAATTCAATTCAGTGGTTTCGCGATGGTCGTTGATTATATGGGAATTAGGAATGATATGTGAGGAACCGAGGGGTAATAATCTTGATGGTGGATTCACGATGGTGATGGGTTCTACGTGAGTCATGTCATTTACTGCAGCACGACGAGGTACTCAAATGTAAATGTTAATTGTCTTAAAAGATGGGATATATTTTCACATGGATATATTCCTATATATGTGCATCTTATATGTTAGCATAACTGAGCCTATATGGGGATATTGTATGGATATACATGGGGTAGAATACTTTAGTTAATATAAGTTACAATAATGCCAATGCGCTAACTTATATGATTTATTTATTTGTCTTGTCGCTTGAGTGCCAATGAAGAATAAACGAGATTATTACATTGATTATTGGGCATTCATGTTATTATACTTTATGTAGGTATATTTGGCATTCGTGGTTACACATTGGTTATTGCAGGATGAATTAACATGAGCACATTCAAAGTAGGCAATAGGATTGGTTGGGTAATGTGAGAGTAGGTAGGGTTTTTTTGTTTAGAAAAACAGGATGTTTAAATTAAACTAAGAGGATCTTACAAGTAATGTTAGAAATAGCAAAACATACAACGACAATATGACACATATCATGGAAAAAAGTTGGAAGTAAAAAATACAAAATCTAAACATACACTATAGAGACAAACAACTTTGAAATCGAGTGGGCAACAAGAACATCGACACAAGCATTAGCTTCCCTCAAACATAAACATAAGGTAATATGTTGAAATCTCTGAAAGACGTCACATATGGCCTGGATCAAATTCATGTGGTCTGGATTATGGGTTTCACTACAACAAATCTGCATAATTGTCACGGTCATTGACCTTGACAAGTTGGACTTGTTAAGGTCAATGACCGTGACAATTCTGGGGGTGACAAATTTTATTGTCACTGACTTGTCATGGTCATGTCACGGTCCTTGACCTTGACAAGTTTTGTCACGGTTAAGCACTGTGACAAACCCCTGACATTTAATACAAAATTGTCATAATCATTGATATTTGGTAGGAGTCGCCAAGTCATCCACACTAGTATTTAGACGTTTTGATGGGTGGAGGGAAATTGACCATGGCTCATTGTTGATATACTCCGAGTAAAACACTTGGTTAACCTTTTGAAATGCACAAACAAATGGCTCATCGGTGACATGGTCGTTGCTCTTCAACTTGGACAAGTCAACCATGATCAAATTGGTGAAAGGATCAACTTTACAAGCATTTTTATCCTCAACTCTTACCCAGTCATAGTAAAATGCAATCTCTTTGAAGATTATATAATCCAATTCAAATATATTTCGAATTACACCATAGTAATTCATTTCATGGATTAGTATAGTATGTTTATATTCATGGATTTGTATTGTATGTTTATATTCGATTTATAAACGTAGATTTATAAAGGTAAGAAGAGTAGATTTATAGTCGATTTATAAACATATACTCATGGATTGGTATAGTATGTTTCATTTAATTATGTCTTATTTATATTCAATTTTTAAATTTCAAATTCAATTGATAACAAAAATATATATTTCCTCCATCTCTTCTAAAGGGTGAGTGGTCCTATCCCATTTAAGACCACATTTTTCTATAATATACGTAACAACTCATGCACATTGTTACGATTTGAGAAACATTCGATAGCATATCCCCGTAGTTATCCAAGTACACGATGTAGATTGGCAAGTGTGAGTGTTATTTCAATTAATCAATTGAAATAACAGTCACACTTGTCAATCTAGTATTTATCCAGAGAACATTAGGATACGACTACAAAACTTCCTCCAAAAGTAACAACTTTAAAAAACTAAGAATATTATTACACATAAATTATACAGTCCCAAACTGTCCAAATGGGATAATTCAAGAGATCTCATTACAGGGGTAATGACTCTCGAACGGGTCTAAGGGCTATTGAATGCGTACGCATAAGAACTAGAAGGCTAGTATCCATGCGCACTATATGTAATTTCAAGTATGTTTCATTTAATTTTATATATATATATATATATATATATATATATTGTTCGTTATACAAAGTAATTTTCAAAAAAAGTTGAAAAATCCCACCCCTATATGGACAATAATCCAGTGGTCATGCCACTTTTAAAATTAAACAACCCAACATCCATCCACTGTAATCCAACTGCAATGGCAACAACAAATGTGTATCCTGTACTCCTTCTAATTCATATACTCAATTAATTCTTTTCATCAATTAAAGTATAAAATTATTAATTTACTAATTTACATTGAGGGGAGATCCTACTTGCATATGAAAGGGGCACCATTATTAATTTACAAATAAAATTAATAACCAATCAATATTAAATCAATCAATTATTTTACAAGGGGAAGTACAATATGAGGGGCAATATCTAATAAACCAATAAAATTTTAATTAAAAAAATACACACATGCACATATACACACACACGCACATATACACCCCCCTCCGCTGCCCCTGCCCACCACACGCACACACACATATACACACACATGTATATATACACACACAAACACACACCTACACACACACACTCGCATACACCCCCTCCCCTCCCCCCAGCCCTGCTGCCTCCTCCTCCCCCCCCCCCCCACACACACACACACAGATGCACATTTACACACACACATATATACACACACGAACGTATACATACAGATATACATAAATGGAGGAGAAATAGAGAAAGAAAACATACCAAAGTTGTAAAGAGAGAGAGAGAGAGAGAGAGAGAAGCCTCTAGAGAGAGAGAGAGAGAATGGAGGGAACAAAATCGGTGGGGAAAAAAAAGAGGGAGGGTTTTTTACTGACAGAATTGTCACGGACATGTCACGGTCATTGGATGAGACAACTTTATAGGCATGTCACAGTCAATAACCGTGACAAAAAATGCATGTTTTTTTGTCACGGTCAATGACGATGACAAGGCTAAGCGCTTAAAGGGTGAAAATTTGACCATTTTGGTGTAGTGTTTGTGACACCCCGCCTAATTAACCCCGGGTGATCAGTCCTAAATTAAGTTAGAACAGGTTTCTCAGTTGGATCATTCTTAGCATCACTGTCGCCATTTTAATTACTAACCACCTAAGTGAGAAAATTAGTCTGGTGCAAAGTTTTATCTTTCATTAACTTAAATGAAATATCATGCGGAAAAATAAAATAATGCAATTAATCGCAATTAACCAAAACAACCATACATAATTAAAATGACTAACCGAATAAACCATCGGCCCAAAAATCCAACAAATATAAAATAAAGGCAAGTAATCAATCTCAACAAGTCTGGCAGAAACAAAATGAACTGTGAGAGACATGCTCGAAATAACTAATAGAAGTCTCTACACTAGAATGAAGGAATGAAGCATTTATGAAAACTCCCGCAACATCGGCATATGCTGCAGCAACAGATATCCTGAAATAGAGTTAAGCCTGGCGTCCTTGTGGCTGGACACCTAAAAGGTTTTAAATTTTTTTATAGAAAGGGTTAGTACCCAAAAACATTTGAAAACATTTAGAAAATGATTAACTTGCAGTAATAAATAAATATACATGCTCTCCATATTTTCGTTAGTGCCGCACTCCCTTGAGGATATCCTCACCCCAACTCTAATGTGCACTACTAACGCCTTAATTAAATCTCCTAGGTCTTACTCTCCTAACTTGATCACTTATGTAACCCCTTGCAATTAACCTACCCTAACCGAGTATGCCCTAGATCATGGTTTTTAAGTTATTATAAACATTAACTCAATTAAATCATTTCCCTTTTTAATTCCATATAACACTCATGCCTGTTATACACATGATACATCATATACTTTGCATTAATTATCCCATATATAATTATTTACCTAATTATATATTTTGTCATATTGCAGTATTCACAAACATACTGAAATAATGTTTAATAATAGTATTTTCCCCAAGTAAAGTCTCACCGGGTATAAATTCTCTAAAGTTCTATCCCACTAGGTGAAATCAGATAACCTAGTTACCCTAAGTCAGAATTGCTCACTAACTTAGTTAATATATATATATATATATATATTGGAGGCGGTCATATTCCTTCCATGAAAGTGAGATGCCCCTCACCCATAAGATGGATGCTATGACCTGGGAATATACTCTCCCTACTCCTCAAGCTAGGGGATTCATCCACTACCTCCCCCTATAGCACTAGAGTATATAATAATAGTATCTGTCACTGATATTAAAGCACACACCATATATATATATACGATCACACGCCCCATAAATATATAAATATAAAATATCCCGGCTATACCATGTACTAAGTCCGTGACACAAGAATATTCCATTTTATTATGAATTTTTGGTCCAACTCGAATTATTAATTAATTTACACATTAATTTCCTTCCAAACTCTAGTTACTTTTAACCATGACGTGTCACACAAAAACCCCTGCAAATTCTAATTGATGTTATTCATAATTAATTAGATTTAACTCATGTATAAATTTCTCAATAATTATAACATGATAGATTTTATAATATAATGTTCCTTTTTACACACATAACTGGGCGAAGCTGTTAAAATCTGCCGACCCTCGATCGATCGACCCCAGAACTTTGATCGATAGATCGAGCAGGTATTCGTCTTCTTCGTGAATACAGATTCATCCATGGACGGAAACCTCGAAACCCTAATTCTTTCTAACAGCAACCTCAAGACTTCTTATCAATAATACATGTTCCAAACCTCATTAGGGACCCCCAGAATGTCCACAGCCATTATTAATTCGTCCATTATCGACTGATTTCATAATTTGGGAAAAAATCTATCTTTAACCTTTAACCCATTCAAACCTCAAATTTCTTCCTTAAATTCATTTCTAGTTACCCAGATTTTATTCTACCAGATATATATCAAGTTACTACTATCAGATTTTACATGAATCCTTACCCAAATTCGTAAATCAGATTATTGGTTTTCAAAACCCCATGTTTATGCCATTAACCACACCGCATAAATATGAATTGAAAAACATATTCAATACTACAGCAAGTTAACCACTTGCCTTAGGTTTTGTAGAGTGTGATTTTGGAGATAAATGTCCAAGGTTGAAGATGACTCTCTTTGGCTTTCTTGTGATCCCCAAATTTTCCTCTAACTGCTATTAGGGTTTCTTAACTCACAAAGACTTTTTTTAAACTCACATCAGTCGTTCTCTTATCTCTTATAATTGTTCAATTATCCTAAATCCCATTTTTTGCCTAATGGGACAAGCCCAAGTGACCCAAATGCCCCCGTGTGGGCCCGACTATGTCTAAAAATGTCCCGTGACCTGTTTACTACCCTCGGGTACACTTTTTCGACTATCTCGGCGCATTCGAACTCAATCGTATGCTCAGAATTGGAATCCAAATTAATTTATAAAAATCCTTATCTCACACCCAATTTAGTCTATACCGACTCCCGAGCTGAGATAAGTGTATACCCCGTCATTAACACCCGAAATGACTTAAATAAATTATTACTATTCACTTAGTTAATAAATTTCCCTTAATATTAACCATTCACTCTCCGATTAATATTTAATTATATTTTGCCATAATTAATTCAATTAAAATTACGACACACAAGAAATTTTGAATTCCCGAATTAATTAATTATTAAATGCATGAAAATACGGGGTGTTACATACTCCCCCCACAAAGGAATTTCATCCCCAAAATTATGTCGTACCTGTGGTGAAAGGCTCTGGATATTGTTCCCGCAGATCCTCCTCCCGCTCCCAGGTAGACTTGTCAACTTTGTGATGACCCCACAATACTCTAACTAGTGGAACAACCTTGGATCGTAACTTCCGCTCACTACAGTCCAGAATAGCCACCGGTCTCTCCTCGTATGAGATTTCTGGCAGTAAATCAATTTCCTCGAGTGGAATGTGCCAGAAAGCCCTTTTGCTCCTGTGATATTTCTTCAGGGATGCTACATTAAACGCGTCATGTATCCGCTGAAGGTGCTTTGGCAATCCCAGTCTGTAAGCTACTTGTTCCACCCTCTCGATAATAGGGAAAGGTACCACGTACCTCGGTGCTAACTTACCATTCTTACCGAACCTCATCACTCCATTCATAGGAGATACCTGAACCAATACCTGGTCCCCAAGCTCTAACTCCACATGTCTTCGGGAAGCATCAACGTAACTCTTCTGCCTATACTGAGCTATCTGAATCCTCCCTCGGATCAACTCTATCTTGGCAGACATCTTATGAATAATCTCTGGTCCTAATAGTTTGTTAACCCCCACCTCTAACCAACAAGCGGGTAGACGACAAGGTCTCCCGTATAGTGCCTCGAATGGTGCCATGCCGATCGTGAATTGGTAAGAGTTATTATACGCAAACTCTACCAGAGGAAGATATTTCTCCCAACCTCCCCCAAAGTCTAATATGCACACTTTGAGCATATCTTCCAGCATCTGATTGACTCTCTCAGTTTGTCTGTCAGTCTGTGGGTGATAGGTTGTACTCAAACGTAACTCCGTGCCCATGGCCTCCTGAAAAATTTGCCAAAAGTGGGCCACAAAGATCTTCTCCCTATCTTACATAATATTTATCAGTACCCCATGCATCTTAACAATCTCTGCTATTAATAGTTGCACATAACGCGTCGTCTCATAGTCTGTGCGAATCGGTAAGAAGTGGGGCACTTTGGTCAACCGATCCATAATAACCCATATGGAATCATGACCCTTCTGCGATGTTGGTAACCCTGTAATGAAGTCCATGGAGATGCTCTCCCACTTTCACATGGGAATTTCAAGTGGCTGAAGCATCCATGATGGTCTCTGATGTTCAACTTTCACAAGCTGACACGTGGCACATTTCGAAACAAACTCTACTATGTCACGTTTCATTCCTGCCCACCAAAATTGCCTCCTCATATACTGATACATCTTATCCCAACGGGATGTATCGCGAATCTCGACCCATGAGACTCTGTCATAACAGAGTGCCTCAACTCCTCATCCTCTGGCACAATCAACGTCCCATTAAGGCATAAGCCTCCCTCCAAGCTGATCGAGTAACCCTCTGCTCCCTCATCTAACAACTAGCTCACCCTATCTCGACAGGTCTGATCCTCTGCCTGAGCCCTCACAACTTTCATAATGATCTCAGGTGTGATGGATAATGCTGACATGCAAGCTTTGGCTACATCATCCTCATATCGAAGTTCTCTCCACTTCGCTTTCTAGACTTTTGATATTTCCCCAGTTGGTCTCCTGATCAATGCATCTGCTACCACATTAACCTTACCAGGATGATACTGAATATCAAACTGGTAGTCCTTCACGAATTCTATCCACCGCCTCTATCTCGTATTCAAATCCTTCTGTGTGAAGAGATACTGAAGTGATTTGTGATTCGTGAATAATGTGAATTTCTCTCCCAGAAGATAATGTCTCCATATCGTCAAAGTAAAAACGACCGCTGCTAGCTCCAGGTGGTGAGTGGGGTAATTATTCTCGTGGTGCTTTAGCTTCCTGGATGCATAAGCTATACCCCTTTCCTCCTGCTGAAGCACACCCCCAAGTCCCTGTAAGGATGCGTCAGTGTAAACCCGATACTCTAATCCTCCTTTTGGTAACGCAAGCACGGGTGCATATGTCAACTTCTCCTTTAACTCGTCGAAAGCTAATTGACAATGATCACTCCAAGTGAAAGGTACCCCTTTCCAGGTCAGATTCGTTAAAGGACCCACAATCTTTGAGAATCCTTTGACGAACCGCCTATAATAACCGACCAATCCCAGGAAATTGCACACTTCAATCGGTGTCATGGGATGCCTCCACTCCCTCACCGCCGATACTTTACTCGGATCCACAGCAATACCCCATTGTGACACCACATGGACAAGCAACTGTACTTCCCATAACCAAAATCCACACTTCCCAAATTTAGCATAGAGCTGATGATCCGGTAGTGTTTGTAGTACCATACGTAAATGCTCTGCGTTCTCCTCCTCAGTGCGCGAGTAGATTAGGATGTCATCAATGAACACAATGACAAACTGGTCGAGAAATTCCCTAAAACTCCTGTTCATAAGGTCCATGAACACTGTCGGTGCATTGGTGAGTCAAAATGGCATCACCCCGACCTTATAAGATCCATACCGCGATAGGAAAGTGGTCTTAGGAACATCCTCCTCTTGGATACACACTTGGTGATATCCTGACCTCAAGTCGACCTTATAGAAGTAAGACGACCCTCTCAACTGGTCAAATAGATCATTAATCCTAGGCAACGGATACTTATTCCATATCGTCACCTTGTTCAGCGCTCTATAGTCCACGCATAACCGTAGTGAGCCGTCTCGCTTCTCCACAAACAACACTGGTGCACCCCATGGTGATGTACTCCGCGGGATGAAACCTTAACCGAGAAGCTGTTGAATCTTCTCTCTCAACTCACGCATCTCTGACGGGGCCATACGGTATGGGGCCCGAGTAATCGGCCTCGTCCCCTATGCGAAATCGATCATAAATTCAATTTCCCTGCTAGGTGGGAACCCTGGTATCTCCTGGAACACATCCTTAAAGTCCCTCACTACCGGGATTGAGTCCAACGGAATCGTCACCTCGTGTGAGGTATCATCCCCGATGTAATACAGGTGCGTGCATGACCCCCCCTCAGGTAACGGAATTTCTATTAAAAACATCTCCTATCTTGGAATGGAGAACGTGATTGTCCTCTCATAGAAATCCATCGTTGCCCGATAATCTGCCAACCAATCCATACCCAAGATGACATCGTATCCCTCCATATCTAACACCAAGAGGTCCTCTTCTAAACTAATCCTCCCAATCCAAATGTCCACCCCGACAAATCGAGTGAATCGAAGCCCCGCTACCTACTAGTGACTCGACACACATCCGAAGACTACCCGCGGTCTCTAGTAACCCGGCCCGTTTAGCAAAATTATATTTAATGAATGAATGCGATGCTCCCGTATAAAAAAGAATACTACCCTCATAACCATGAATGAGAAACATACCCTCAACTACTGGCAATGATTGTTATGCTAGAGGATTGGGAACATCCCGAACGTTATACACACGCTCGTAGTGCATCTGCCCCTGCTGCGGTGGGGCGGGTGCTGCTGCTGCTACTGCTACTCCTGCTGGCGGCATCTACCCATGTTGCCCCTGTTGGGCCTCCTGCTATTGACGGCTGCCGCTCTATGGGCACTACCTCTTAAAATGTCCTCGCTGGCCACAAACAAAATAGTGTCTCTGACCATCCCCCTGTCATTGGCCCTATTGTCCCTGGCGCGGCCGGACCTATCCCTGTTGGCCTCCCCCATTGTTCCATTGGCCCTGACAACCCTGCAGAACCTGTTGTCGCTGATTCGGGCCCGGCTGCCCCTGCCTGAACTCCTATCCTCCCGGTCGAAACCCACCAGGCTTAAACTTCTTAGCCTGATTCCCCTACTGACTGCCTGTCTGCTGCTGAGTACCACTCGTGTCACCACCAGTAACTCCCTTACCCTCTTGGCTCGGCTCCCCTGTTCTCTTGCTCCCTTTCTCATGGAAGCGATGATCCTAGAAATGCACAAGTGCGGCATTAACGACATATGTATAAGTCACCAACGCCAGATTTCCAATGAAATGTTGCCTGATCCGCCAGGCTAAACCATCCATAAACCTCGATTTCTTCCGCTCCTCATCGCTCACCTCATTTGGCACAAAGTTTGCCAAATGGGTGAACTCTTCCTCATAGTCTGCCACTGATCGGTCACCCTGAACTAAATCACTGAATTTCTTTCTCATCTCAGTCTCTACTGCTGGTGTAAAGTATTTGCGGTCGAACCGCACCCAGAACTCTGCTATTGTCATTAAATCTCGCTCCTCGACGGTGGTAACTGACTCCCACTACTGTAAGGCTGCCCCCAACAAACGAAAGGTAGCAAGCATCTATTTATGTACCTCGATACAATCCAGCATGCGCAGATGGTACTAAATGTTCTTCTTCCAGTCACATGCCTCTACTACATCTGTGCTACCCCGAAACTTAGTTGGGTGACCCTTCTGAAAGGTCTCCCTAACTCTCTGCCAAGATGGTGGCCCCACTAGAGCCTGAACTACTGGTGCCATTCGAGGCGGTGCCTGGGGATGTGGAAAGTGAGTTTCCATAGCTCGCATTGCTGTCTCGACTGCTTGGGCCACAATCACTACAACCTAGGTAGTGGAGATCAACTTAGGTGGGGGTGGGGGTGGCGGTACCTGTGGCTCCTGATGAGCCTCCCTGACCTCATCCCTAGCCTGAACCCTCTCCACTCTCTGTCTCCTCAGTGGCATATTAAATAGATTGAGTTGTATAAGTACACAATTTATACAAAAATATTCACAGTAGAAATACGACATCTCACAAGAGGAAAAAATGAATCAACAGTCCTAATAATAGGGTTTTATAACAACAGAATGCTACGCTAAAACGTAGAAAACCGCACAGATCCTAAGACACTAGAACCTGATGCTCTGATACCATCTATGACACCCCACCTAATTAACCCCGGGTGATCAGTCCTAAATTAAGTTAGAATAGGTTTCTCAGTTGGATCATTCTTAACATCACTGCCACCTTTTTAATTACTAACCACCTAAGTGAGAAAATTAGTCTGGTGCCAAGTTTTATCTTTCATTAACTTAAATGAAATCTCGTGTGGAAAAATAAAATAACGTAATTAATCACTGTGGCCATCCCCGATCCCCGTTGCGGAGGGAGAAAGGATCCTTTGGGTCCCGCGCGTCCCCTCTCTTGGGAGAGCGCTTCGGCCGGCGTCGATTTGTGAGGTGTGAAAATATAGAGAGATTCAGAGTCTCCAGTCTATTTTACTCAAAACGGACAAAAGAAAAAGGGGAAGCCACCCGAAGGATGGAATCCAAAGACATACTGGTGCGTGCGAAACCAAAATGATTCGAGGAGGGTTCAAAGGCTTTGTTACGAAATGGTAAGGTGTTAGGCACCCATTCCGCCCTTTTGGTCTCTCATGGATATTTGTTATTTTCCTTTATATTTCCCCCGTAATATGTGTGCATGTGTATATATAGAATGGAGGTAGGATTCCTCGACTTGTATCATGGAAAAGATAAAGTGAGTCATTCGTAGGAATGCGAGATTAATGTAGAAAATAGGATTTCTGCGATTACCCTTGCGTTGATTGTTATAAGGGAACGATAACGCATATGGAATAATACGCCACTAAGATCGAATGTATAGAATATAATAGAAATGAGAGAAAGAGAATAGAGAAAATAAGAGAAAAAGTGAGAAAAGGACTCGAGTCTCGGGTTTTACCCCGAGATGCCTACGTAGCCTATAAAGGCATCAAAGTCCACTTAGTTCGCATACAAAATGAGGGGTGGGGTTTAACCCATTAATCGAAATGGAGAAATCTCTTATTTGTAAATGTGTGTGTGTGTGTAAAAAAAGTGTTTTAGTTGTGCTAAGAGTGTGGAAAAGTGTGAGAATCCCTATTTGGAATTTATGAGCAAACCCTGTTTTTCTTGTTTTTTGGTTTTATTTGTATGAAAATAGGAGATGTACAATAATACTAGATAAACAGTATTGTAGGATATGTGAAATAAGATAATAAAAGTGCTAAGTAAGAAAACAAGTTATTACAAATTTAAGAGAATTCAGGAGAGATTTTGAGAAAGTTGGAACTTCTTAAAGATCTTGAGCTTGATCTTGAATGTTGGAGAGAAGCCCTTGATCTTTGAATAATGATGGAGAGTTGTTAATTCACCAAGTTTGATGAAAAGTGGAAGTAAAAAAGGGATTTGGAAGTTGAAATCATGCTACCTTCGAGAGAGGTTTCTGGGATTCGTTCAGAGAGATTTTTATTAGATCTGGGCTCCTTGCAAATGAGGCCATGACCTCCTTATATAGGCCTACCTATCGGCAGGTGCCGATAGTCAGGGTCTCAGACCTGCCATTTGGTAGTGCGCTTCAGTCTTTTTTGGAAAATTGGTCGTCGAGGGCTAACCGTTGGTCAAAATAGTGCACGTGGCATACCGTTGGAAAGGTATTTTAGATAAATTCGAAAGTCCTTGGGACCGCTCCCAATTTCGGGAGTTGAATTTGGGTCAAATGTGGCTCGGAAGCGTTTGTCAGTCCGTTGGACGAGAGATTATTCAGACGCAAATGGATAGTTCGTCCGGATGGTAGGTCCGAATCGCGCATTGGGTGGACTGTTAGAAAGGTTAGGAGTTGTACTTTGACATTCCAAAGATTTTGACCAGGTTCGGGGAGTTGACTTTGGTCAACCAGGCCCGAGAAGCATTCGGTGACCTCTCAGAGTCTAACGGATCGTTCGTCCGCATGGAAAGTCAGAATCGCGCACGGGATGGAACATTGGAAAGGGTTTTCAGTGCCCTTCAAAGATTCATTCAACCTAGGTCGAGCTGAAGAGTTGACTTAGGTCAAACAGATCCCGAGAGCGCCCGATGGCCTCTAGGTTGGGCTTCGGACGCAAACGGATCGTTTGTCCGCATGGTAAGTCGGAATCGCGCACGGGGCGGACCATTGGGAAGGGTTTTCAGTGACCTTCCAAGATTCATTTAGTCTCGGTTGAGACAAAGAGTTTGACTTTTGGGTCCAACTGAGCCGGGGAGTGCCCGATGGCTTTCAGGTCAGTACTCAGGACGTAACCAGGGTTTAAAGTGATGAGTGGAGGTACTAGGAACCTAAGGAGAGCTAGGGGTAACAGAATGAGGTGTCTACATATCCCCTTGATGGGTGAGTTTGGAAAAAAAGATGGTCGTCAGTTAGACACCGCATGATGCCCAATTTAGAGGAACGAGGCCGGTTCTGAGGATCTAAGGAAGCGAGGATGACCGATTCAGGGGGTCAAGGTCGATTCTGAGGACCTAAGGAGAGAGGGTGACCAATTCAGAGGGTCGAGGTAAGTTCTGAGGACCTAAACAGCGAGGGTGAGCAATTCAGAGGGTCGAGGTCAGTTTTGAGGACCTAAGGAAGCGAGGATGACCAATTCAGAGGGTCGAGGTTGATTTTGAGGACCTAAGGAAGCGAGGATGACCAATTCAGGGGGTCAAGGTCTATTTTGAGGACCTAAGCGTGGTGACGACCGAGGATCGAGGCCAATTTTGACCCAAGACTTATGACAACCGAGGACCGAGGTCAATTCTGACCTAACTCAGGTGAAGATCCAAGACCGAGGTCAAATCTGACCCAAGAGTGGTGACGACCGAGGACCGAGGTCAATTCTGACCTAACTCAGGTGACGATCCAAGAACGGGGCCAATTTTGACCCAAGAGTGGTGACGATCGAGGATCGAGGTCAATTCTGACGTAAGTCAGGTGACGATCCAAGACCGGGATCAATTTTGACCCAAGAGTGGTGACGACCGAGGACCGAGGTCAATTCTGACCTAACTCAGGTGACGATCCAAGACCGGGGCCAATTCTGACCCAAGAGTGGTGACGACCGAGGACCAAGGTCAATTCTGACCTAACTCAGGTGACGATCCAAGACGGAGATCAATTCTGACCTAAGAGTGGTGACGATCGAGGATCGAGGTCAATTCTGACCTAAATTAGGTGACGATCCAAGATCGGGGCCAATTCTGACCCAAGAGTGGTGACGACCGAGGATTGAGGTCAATTATGACCTAACTCAGGTGACGATCCAAGACTGGGGTCAATTCTGACCCAAGAGTGGTGACGAATGAGGACCAAGGTCAATTCTGACCTTACTCCGGTGAGGATCCAAGACCGGGGCTAATTCAGACCCAAGAGTGGTGACGACCGAGGACCGAGGTCAAATCTGACGTAACTCAGGTGATGATCCAAGACTGGGGCCAATTCTGACCCAAGAGTGGTGACGACCGAGGGCCGAGGTCGATTCTGACCTAACTCGGTTGATGATCCAAGACTGGGGCTAATTCTGACTCGAGAGTGGTGACGACCGAGGACCGAGGTCAATTCTGACCTAACACATGTGACGATCCAAGACCGGGATCAATTCTGACCCAAGAGTGGTGACGACCGAGGACCGAGGTCAATTCTAACCTAAATCATGTGACAATCCAAGACCGGAGCCAATTCTGACCCAAGAGTGGTGGCGATCGAGGACCGAGGTCAATTATGACCTAACTCAGGTGACGATCCAAGAGTGGGGTCAATTCTGACCCATGAGTGGTGACGACCGAGGACCGAGGTCAATTCTGACCTAACTCAGGTGATGATCCAAGATCGGGGCCAATTCTGACCCAAAAGTGGTGACGACTGAGGACCGAGGTCAATTATGAGCTAACTTAGGTGACGATCCAAGACCGGGGTCAATTCTGACCCAAGAGTGGTGACGAATGAGGACTGAGGTCAATTTTGACCTAACTTAGGTGACGATCCAAGACTGGGGCCAATTCTAACCCAAGATTGGTGATGAACGAGGACTGAGGTCAAATTTGACGTAACTCAGGTGATGATCCAAGACTGGGGCCAATTCTGACCCAAGAGTGGTGACGACCGAGGACCGAGTTCAATTCTGACCTAAATCGGTTGACGATCCAAGACCGGGGAAGATTCTGACCCAAGAGTGGTGATGACCAAGGACCGAGGTCAATTCTGACCTAACTCAGGTGACGATCCAAGATCGGGATTAATTCTGACCCAAGAGTGGTGACGATCGAGGATCGAGGTCAATTCTGACCTAACTCAAGTGACGATCCAAGACCGGGGACAATTCTGACCCAAGAGTGGTGACGACCGAGGATCGAGGTCAATTCTGACCTAACTCAGGTGACGATCCAAGATTGGACCGAGGTTAATTCTATCCTAACTCAGGTGATAATCCAAGACCGGGGCCAATTATGACCAAAGAGTGGTGACGATCGAGGACCGAGGTCAAATCTGACCTAACTCAGGTGAGGATCCAAGACCGAGGCCAATTCTGACCCAAGATTGGTGACGACCGAGGACCGAGATCAATTCTAACCTATCTCAGGTGATGATCCAAGACCGGGGCCAATTCTGACCCAAGAGTGGTGACGATCGAGGACCGAGGTCAATTCTGACCTAACTCAGGTGACGATCCAAGACCGGGATCAATTCTGACCCAAGAGTGGTGACGACCGATACCGAGGTCAATTCTGACCCAACTCAGGTGATGATCCAAGACTGGGGCCAATTCTAACCCAAGAGTGGTGATGACCACCGAGGTCAATTCTGACCTAACTCAAGTGACGATCCAAGACTGGGGTCAATTCTGACCCAAGAGTGGTGATGACCGAGGACCGGGGTCAATTCTGACCTAACTCAGGTGACGATCAACACCGGGGCCAATTCTGACCCAATAGTGGTGACGAACGAGGACCGAGGTCAAATCTGACCTAACTCAGGTGACGATCAAAGACCAGGGGCAATTCTGACCCAAGAGTGAGTGCATTTCCTTTGGGAAAAGAACAGAGTTCCATTGGGGATAATAATTGGATTTGAGGTTTCGTTGGGGAACGATGAATGAGCTGGAGAAGATTTGGATCGTCCTTTGGGAGAGATCGCCTGGGGTGAGTGATTCATCTAAAATCCGCTGGGAAAAATTCCATGTGATATTATATCGCACCGGGTAGCCAATGGCTGGGGAGGCCTTGTGTCTTTGATATGAGCGGAGGAGCTGATTATTGAGGAGATAACTGGTTTGAGGTCATGAACTCTGCTGAGGAGGTGATTAGGTGGTCCAGGCGTAGTGCTTGAGAGGTCATTCGCTTGGATTTTGAGGGTTCCGTTGAGGAAAAAGAGGTTTCGCCAGAAGGAGTGCAAAATTTTCTTAATGAAAATGTTCTAAATCCTCCTGAGGATTTTTAGGAATTTTCTGAGGATTTTTCAGGGTTTTTGGTATTCTTTGGGAATTTCTGTACGAAATTTTAAGGGTGGTGCCGGCCGGCATAGTATGAAGGGTGATTGGGTGCAATACCCCGCGGATTGCTCTGAAGGATGACACCGTTGGGGACTTCTACTGACTGTATCCATGGTGTAAGGCCAACCGACAGTCGAAGGGATCTCTCTCCCTGGAGGCGGTGCGTCAGGTCTTGAATGACCTGACCAGTGGTTGGGTAAGGTCCTTTCCTTTTCAGTCTTAGTTTTTGCACCTTCTGATCTTGTATTGACTCATGCCTACTTGTGGATTTTCAGGTGACCTTTTATCCTTAAGGGATAGCCATTCAGGATATGGGGATGACTAGGGTGAATGCGCAGATGAGGCGTTTGTTAGCGCATGAGTTCGGCCATTCCTTGTACCTCGGGAAGAGGGTGATTCGTCAGATTATTGAGGAGGAGGTGGTGGTACCACCCGCGCAGTCTCCCACGTCTATGACGCGAGAGCGACAACTGTTGGAGGATGAGAGGATCGCAGTGATGATTGGCGAGTCCTATGCATTGTAAACCGATACGGCTGCGCCGTATGACTATGTGGATTTTTTGACGAGCTGGTTGATGGCGCCCAGCATACATGATGCCTTGCCTTTCCCTCCTGCGGGTTTGAGTTGGGGGGTGGGGTTTTCCCACAGTGGTGGTGGCCCATCGGCACCCGCGGCGGCGGCGACCTCCGAGGTCCTTTTTGTTCGGCTGCACACTCCTTCCTACAACATTCGGCGGGCTGATGGAGGGATAGTGCCGATGCTTCACCGTCCCCTCGCGATGGATCCGGAGGAGCTGGGTTTGACAGAGGAGGTCCTTCATTCTACGGTAAACCTTTCGGTCTTTTTTCTCTTTTTGATTTCTTTTGATTGATACTGATTATGTCTTTTCCTTGTAGCAAATCCGGGTGTCGACCACTTGGCTGAGAGACATCAGAGACTGGATATCATCGACGACTGCCCACATTCGGGATGCTGTCCCCATTCCTTCTTGCTTGGTGTCGTCAGCCTCGTCCGGGGAAGACTTTGGCTCGGGTAGTGGGGGAGCGTTGTCTCGTCGTAGGGGAAAGAGAGCGCGTCGCAGGGGTGGAAGCTCTTGAGAGTGAGAGAGAGAGAGCGTGTGGGTTCGGGCTGAGTCCCGTTATTTTTGGCTTTTTCTTTATTTCCTGCAAAAATGATGTAACACAGAAAACAGATATATGCAATGGAATGTAGTTTTTTGACTATCTTTTATTTTAATGATAAATGAATGCAAGCGCTTTTTTTACTTTGTTGCTGAGATCGTAAAAATAGGAGTATTTTGGAATTTTTCAAAGGAAAGTTGTTTTATTTTAAAAAAAGGGAATCCCACAAGGAGAAAACAGGATTCTTGAAATTCTTTTGATAATATCAATTTATTTTTATTGAGTTTTCTAATTTGACAAAAGAGGAAAGGAGGACATTTCCAAAAATGGGGGGGTTGCCGATCGGCAAGCACCCTGGCCTGCCTATCGGCAGTTCACTCCAGTCATATCAATTGATAGGTTTGATTGGTACCCTCTTCAGCCATTAGTACCTTCTGGGGTAGGATTATCTCCAATTTCTGCATGGATTATGTCTTTTGTGAGCGTTCTCAAGTATAAAAAAGAGGGAAGGGTGGAGTATTTTCATCACACCTTTGCATCCTTATCTACTTGCCTACTATTTCTTTGCCCTACAAGATGGCTCTCCCTGGTAGCACCTAGTTTGCCAAGTACCTTAAAGCCATGGCAGCCATGTGCTCTTATAATATCGACTATGATGCTTTAAACATGCGCCGAGTTTCCTTGTGGCGTAATTGACCTATTGAGTGGAATATGTTGATGGCGGCAGTACAATTTTGGTACCCCGAAGACCATGAATTCTGCTTTGGGTTGGAAGAAGTTTGTCCAACCTACGAGGAATTTTTTGCCATACTGGGTGTGAATCCTAGTGTTGCTGCGGCTTTACCTGAATTTTCCCGCTCCTCTAGGGATTTATTAGCCCGGGTTCTTCATATCTCGCCTTTGGAAGCTAGGTCGTTACTTACTGGAGGAATGATCTCCCTCCCGACGGTGTTGTAGTCCGTGCATTTGCGAGAAGTAGGTGATGCTGGTTATGCTGGAGCCGTTGTTTTGGGCCTAGTTTCAAAATTATTGTTGGTGACTGGGGAGGTGCGAGTGGACCCACGACTTGCAACCATTACTTCATGGATGTCATATCATCGCAATCCCGTGGTGGTGATATTGGCGGAGACTCTAAATGGCCTGGATGCCTGGAGAGAAGGTCGGACTTTTTGAGGGGTAGCCCTGTGATGCTGTTCATGTGGTTGTCTGAAAGATTCCACTTGTCAACTCCTCCAGAATATCCTTTGTCGGCTGTACCCAACTTCTTTTCACACTACTTCATCCACGTTGGCATGTATGTTGAGAACTGGGAGAATTGGTTTGTGGAGTATGGGGCTCGGGGGCTATATTGGCCAATGCCTTAGTGGGGACAGTTGCAACCAGTTCTTGAGCTAGGAGAGTATTCATATGTACGGCTGGTTGGTCTCAGACAGACCTCTTTTTATTTCCCTTGGTGACTTTTGCGCCAATTTGGCTGGGCGTAGGTCGTGCCCCCTCGGACCTCAAATTTCTTTTCGGTAGAAGATTTGACTGAGCACTTGCGTCTGTTGCTTGGATCTCTGTGGGAAAATTGGCGTCCGTCGACCCGTCCCTCTCAGTCTTTCGGGAAGATTTTCCATGTCCCCAAAGATTATATGAAGTGGTTGTGGAGGAAAGTAGTCAGCAAGATGTTGGCAGTAGAGACTGGTCAAAGGTGGTTTATTTTATCTGACTCCATGGAAGGGGGTGTTGTGGTTTTTTCGAAGATGGTTAAGGCTCATCGTCCATGGACTGTTTGAGGCACTCTATTCAGTAAGGGGAAACTTGGGGTCCTCAGGATGCAGATGATGAGGGTACAGGTTCTTCGGGTAGATGTGGGTAGGACTCCTGGGGAGTTTATTTGTGTAACATATGTGGGGTATTTTATCTAGTTTTTCTGGTAGTAGGGGGAAGGGAGTTATCCGTTCCTTTTTCTTATGTAATATGTACTGTGGTTTCTTATTAATGAAATAAACAAGTTTCTGATCATCCAGCTGTGCCTTTCGATGAATTTTGTATTTTGAATTATCTATACCGATCGCTAAGGCATACATAATCCTTTTGTTCAAGTAGATTCTTAGAATGAACCAACGTTCTCGGAGGTAAGAAAAGAATAGTATTTTGTGAAAAAGAAAAGGGCCGCACTCATGTGAGGAGTATGAGTTGCCTACGTACCTCCGGGGTTTTTTGAAAGTTTTAAAATAGTTTTTGTAGAGGATCAGGCCCACGTAGTTCTGGGTAGAGGGAAATGAAGAGTTTTTTTTTTTAGAATAGAAGGGTGATGAGAAGAGTCGTAGCGCACCGAGATTTTGGACTAAGGGTAGAATTTCTTGAGACGGTCCAGGTTGACTGGACGAGCCATCTCTTACCCATCCAGGTCAGTGAGCATGGCGTCACCGCCAGACAATATCTTCTTCACAATGTAAGGGCCGCTCCAATTGGGCTTGAATTTTCCTCTGGGGTCCCAGACGGGTTCTATCATCTCCATGAGGGCTAAATCCCCCTCCTGGACACCGCGGTCCTTGAATTTCTTGTTGAATGAACGCGCTATTCGGCGATGGTACCCTTGTATGTGGTATAGAGCCTTCAATCTCCTTTCATCTAGAATGGAAAGCTCATCAAGACGGCTTTGGCACCAATCTTCTTCACTAACCTTACTTTCGAGCATGACGCGTAGCGAGGGTATTTCCAGATCCAGAGGTAGGACTGCTTCCATGTCATAGACCAGGGAGTAAGGGGTAGCCCCAGTAGAGGTTCGGATTGAGGTTTGATAGCCCCAGAGGGCGTACCGGATTCGGTCATCCCAATCCCTACAACTTTTTGTCGTCTTGCTGATGATGGCTTTGAAGTTTTTATTGGCGGCCTCAACTGCACCATTGGTCTGAGGTCGCTAGGGAGAAGATTTATGTCTCTAAATTCTATACACGTTGATAACTTCTGTGACTTCTGCCTCTAAATGTAACCCGTTATCTGACATTAACTCGTACGGGACCCCATATCGGCAGATGATATTTTTCTTGATGAATTTGGCCACCTTCTTGGCATTTAATGATACGTATGACTCAGCTTCGACCCATTTGATGAAGTAATCAATGGAAAATAGGATGAACTCATGCCCATTTGAAGCCTTTGGCGTAACCTTCCCTATGATGTCGATACCCCAGGTGGAGAACGGCCAGGGTGAAGTCATGTTGTATAATTCCCGCGGAGGTAGGTGTTGGAGGTTGGAGAACTGTTGGCATTTAGGCAATCTCCAAACATAGGCGGTGCAATCCTGGGCCATGGTAGTCCAATAGTAGCCCCGCCGGATGATCTTCTTGGCAAGCATGTGATCGTTCATGTGGGGCCCGCATTCCCCGCTGTGGATTTTCTGCAATATCTTTTCAATGTCAGCTCCCGCGATACAGTGCAAATGAGTTCCATCAAAATTCCTCTTGAGTAGTGCTTTATAACCGATGATGTACTCGGTGTCCAGCCTTCGGAGGGTAGCTCGATCATTCTTGTTGTCACCCTCGGGATACCTACATGTTTGATGAGGCACCATATATCATAGTACCAGCAATCGGCTAGTTCGGGGTCTTCTGTGGAGACATGCTCGATATGGTAGGAATGGGTCGGTTTGTCTTGCTTTTTAATAAGGAAGGGGGTCATTGTTATTCCCTCGGGCATGTCGACCATGGAGGCCAAAGTAGCGAGGGCATCGGCTAGGTTATTCTTTGCTCGGGGTAGGTAATGGAAGGTGATATCTCGAAATTAGGAGGCTAACTCTTCTAATTGGGCATGAAAGGGTTGGAGATTTTCGTCCTTGACTTTCCACTTTCTGAGCACTTGACCGATGATGAGGGAAGAATCCCCAAATACATCAAGGTATTGAATACCTCTCTTAAGAGCGAACTTGAGTCCCACTGTGCATGCCTTGTATTCCGTCGTGTTATTGGTGCAGGGGAAATTCAACTTGATGGCGATGGGAGTATGAGAGTCATCTGGGGCGACCAGAAGTATCCCAATGCCATATCCCTTTTTGTTGGGAGCGCCATCGAAGAACATTTTCCATCGGAGGCAGTCTTGAGTGGTGCAGAGGATATTTTCATCTGGAAATTCGGAGATCTAGACATCTGTTTCTTCTACAGGGTAGTCAGCGAGGTAGTCAGAGATGGCTCTTCCTTTAATGACTTTCTGTGTGACGTACACGATATCAAACTCGGTTAGGAGCATCAACCATCGGGTCATTCAGCTGGATAAGGCAGGTTTCTCGAGCAGGTATTTGATGGGATCCATTCGGGATACAAACTTAATGGGGAAGGCGAGCATGTAGTGTCACAACTTTTGGGTGACCCACACAAAGGTGACACATGCCTTTTCTAAAGAAGTGTAGTTGACCTCATACCCATCCAATTTGTGACTGGCATAATAGATGGCTCCTTCGTTGCGTGAGTGTTTGAAGTATTGGGCTAGCAAAGCCCCAGCTGTAATGTCGGATATGGTTAGGTATTGGAGCAAAGGGAGACCAGGCTGTGGAGGCATGAGAACTGGAGGTTGGGTCAGGTATTGTTTGATTCGGTCAAAATCTTCTTGGCAGGCTTCGTTCCAAACCTTAGTTGAATCCTTCGGAGGAGCTTGAAGATAGGTTCGCTAGTGGAGGTTAGCTGGCTGATGAACCGACTGATGTATTGTAATTTACCAAGGAAACCTCGGACTTCCTTCTCTGTTAGGGGAAGTGGCATCTCCAGTATGGCCTTCGATTGGCGAGATCTTCTTATATCCCCTTCTCAATGACATGAATCCTAAGAGTTTTCCCTTTGTAACGCCGAAGATACATTTCTGTGGATTGAGTCTCATCGGATACTGTCGCAGTCGTTCGAAGAACTTTCGGAGAGCAGGAGCATGACCTTCTCCCGTTTTGGACTTGATAATCATATCATCCAAATAAAACTCGCCTCTTTGTGAATCAGATTGTGCAGGATGGTTGTGGCAGCCCTTTGGTAGGTAGCCCCAGCATTCTTGAGGTCGAATGGCATAATGGTGTAGCAAAAGGTCCCCCATGGGGTGATGAATACGATTTTCTCTTAGTGGTCGGGGTGCATCTTGACTTGGTTGTATCTGACAAACCCGTCAACGAATGACTTGAGAGCATGACTAGTTGTGTTTTCCATGATCATGTCGATATTGGGTAGCGGATAATCATCCTTCGGAGAAGCTTTGTTTAAATCTCGGTAATCCACACACATTCGAACCTTCCCTCCTGATTTCGGCACATGTATAGGTGTATCCGTAGACTTGATTAGATGAGGGGGTCCCATGATGTGGTTCCTGAATGAACCATGCAGAGTGCCAACCCTATTGTCTGCAAGTTGAAGGAATCTTTGAAATCACTTTCCTCAATTTTTTCGGTATCTTTGATGAGCGGTTGCACGCGGTGTGGGAAATTTTCAGCCCATGGGTAGCTATCTTGGAAAAAGATCTCCATTCCAGGCTTCATCTTCTTGTTTATGTTGTCGTACCATGGTTATGGAAAACCGCAAAAGGGGAAATCCTCGCCCTCTTTGATGCTACGTTCATTTAAAGAGTCTCCCGAGATAGTTCGGTCGCAGTCTAACCCTTTCTTTGATCAAATCTGGCGGATCATTCTGAGCTCTGGTTTTGATGGTTGATACCCCAAGTCGCAAGGAGGGAAATCTTTCTTCAGTTCGATGGGCTCAAGTATCCCCTGCTGCCTTTGCCTAGCTCCAGTCCGGGCATGAAATGCATGTTTATGAACATCTGAATCAAATTGACATTGCCAAGAGGGCCATATTACGGGCAAACCCTTTCTTTGAAACTGTCCCCTTCCGGGAGTAGGGATGTCTCAACTCGGAATCCTCATAGGAGCATATCATTTGACCCATGCTGTATCTCAAGAATTGGACTGTTGGTGCTTGCACTCTCGGCATTTTTGTCGTCGCCCAAAATGATGATGACTCGCCCATCGGCGAAGAACATCAATTTCTGATGGAATGAGGAAGAGACACCCTTTATACTGTGGATCCAGGGTCGTCCGAGCAATAGGTTGAAATAGGCTGGGATATCAATGACTTGTAATTCAACGACAGGGTTTATAGGTCCTACCCCTATTACAAGTTTTATGGATCCCATCACCTCTTGATGGGTATTATCATAGGCACGCACGGCAGCAGAGTTTGGAGCGAGGTCACTTTCTTTTAGGCATAAACATTTGAAGATTCTTAGTGCGAAGACATTAAAAGCGGATCTATTATCAACGAGAGAAAGCGGTACAACCTTCCCCATAACTTCGATGGAAATGTTGAGTGCATGATTGTGATTCGGCCCAATTTTGGGGATTTCCTCTTCAGAAAATGACAGCATTCGGGTGGGGATCAAGGACCCGACCAAATTTACCGCTTCTTCTGGTGTGGTAGAAGGAGGAACAATGGGTCCTGTGAGCAACTTGATTAAAGCATTTATGTGCAGCTGGGAAGATATGAAAAGCCCCCATAGAGTGATGTTAGCTTGATTTTTCTTGAGTTGATCGAGGATCTTGCTCTCCTCGATGGTTATTTCTGGCATAGGAAGGTTTTCAACTCCCTTCCCCTTGTCATTTGCTGGTAGCGAGCTTGGAACTTGGTAATGTCTCCCAGATCTGGTCATGTGATTTACTAAAGAAGGGAAAAAATTAAATCCAGTTTCTTCATCAATGTCAGTCTTCTCTGCCACTCTATCTATTTCTCTGAGGAGTTATTCAAACGATATCATCCCACATATATCGGCTACTGGGCCAGTTCTTCCTGAAGCTTGTTCTTCATTTGAATCTTCGAATTTTTCCCCCCATCCGGTGGCAACAATTTTGTTTTCCATCGTGAAGTCAATGCATTCCACAACTTCAATGGCTTCCTCATATAGGCCTTCCCATTCTGTGGGGATATGTGGGATTGAAGGGACCAAGCGCCCTTGTAGCTTTAAAGTGTCAATTAACCCGGCGATACTGCAAATGTTATTGGTTTTCCTGAATGCTTCTGCCATGATCTGGACAACATCCTCTAAGATGACTTCAACGGTTGGTACCACCTAACTATCTGATTCTCGGGCCCATTTTCGTACTTCTAAAAATAGCGCGCTGAACCTCTGGCAATTGATAATCATTTGTGAGGGCAATTTCAGTCCGAACTCTAGGAGTTGATTTAATATCTCTGACAATTCCATACTTCCATTTTCAGAACGGGTACGGACAGTGATGCATGCTCTGGTAAGGAGTGACAATGCTTGATCAGCGAGGCTAGTAGGGTGTAGGAGGAAATATGGGCAACTTTGAAGAGGTTTAGGAGGGTATATGGGTGTGATTTGGGTTGATGGATCGAAATTTGGGTTTTCTTCCAAGAAGATGCCATTGGTGTGATTTGGTAGGGGGTTATGAGTAGTGTTTGGCTTAGGATTAGCTAGTAGGGCGATGGTACCCCGATCGATGAGATCTTGGATTATGTTTCGAAGGTGGAAGCATTGGTCGGTGGTATGACCAGGTGTTTCATGAAAGGCGCAAAAAGCATAAGTCTTGAAGTTTCTTGGGAGTGGATTTGGCAATGGCCGTGGATCCAAGGGCTTAATTAGGTTTCGGCTTAACAGGGCTTCGCAAACTTTGGAGAGAGGAGCATGAAGCTCAGTGTATTCCCTTCGAACGGGGGCAGGGTGACTTTCTGGTGCCCATGATATAGTTTGTTGAGAGATGTTGTTGATGGTTGAGACTGTAGCATTGGTAGGCTTGTCATACTTTCTAGGGGTGAACTGTTCAGACACCTTCTTCGGTTCAACTTCTGTTTTGGCAAGACTTTCCTCAATTTCTACTCCTTCTTCTCTGAGAGCTCGAAAGTGGAGGTAGTACTATCCTCCCATGGTTTCTCGGACATGGGGTAAGAAATTCTTCTTCACTATGTTGACTTGTTCTTCCTCAGATGGCCGATTGGTCATGGTAGTTTCTTTTTCCATCCATCGGGCTATAAAGTTACTGACGGATTCTCCAAAGTTTTGTTTGAGCATATCTAAATCACGGCGGGTGACCTCGAGCTCTTCGTTGTATTTGTACTGCGATATGAATTCTTGGGCTACATCCTCCTAGTTACGGATTCTGGATTCCTTAAGAGATAAAAACCATCGGAGGGCACTATCCTTCAAAGTTTGCTGAAACAATTGGGCCATCACCTCTTCCAAAGCCACTGCGAAGATGAACAATTGGGGGTCCACTCCCTCCAAACTTCTTGATATTTGGAATCTTGAACTTCTCGGGTAACCTTGCTTTAGGATAAGGAGACATATGGGTGTAGTCCATGTAATTCCCAGAGATTCGAACTTGGTCGAACTTCTTAGTGAGCATCTTAAGATCTTCTTTGACTTTGTTCAACTCCTCCTCCTTAGAATCAATGACCATAGGCAGGTTAGCCACATGTTGGGCAGTGTTTGGCATTGGAAGCTGGGCAGGCGGCATCCCATTGGCAGGAGGGGCACGTGGAGCATGATGATATTCTTCCGGGACCCAGATGGGCTCGGGTGGACCCATAGCACGAGGGAACAGGGCCTCGAGCTCTTGAGGAATAGGGACTTGGTTTCGTTGCATTTCTCGAAACTCAGCCTAGAGGTTGTCAATCTTGGCCACGAGCTGAGTTAGGACTGTCGACAGATCTGGTTGTATGACTGGTGCTTGATCTGCATTCTCAATGGAAGATGGATGGGTTCCGGACTCGGAAGAAGTAGTAGAGGAGCGGATGAAACTCCGTGGTGATTTGACCGAAGACCGAAGCCAATAGGGAGCCAGTCCAAGAGCTTGCAATCGACCTGAGAAGGCATAGCATGAGATTTATTTTTGAGAAAAAGGGGAAGAAACTATTTATGGATTTTTAATAAAGAATGGAGAAATGTTTTTGGATTTTTAATAAAGAAGGGAGAAATGTTTTTTTAGAGACGGAACTCAGCATGATTATTTTGATTATTATGTTCTCACTTGTATTTAATCCTCCTAAACGCAATGCCGGATGGGACCCGACCCTGGAAAAGTGGGGGGTCTTAATATATGCAAAGTAATGTTTGGACTTGTAACCGGGCTCGCGGACATGGTCCCATTTTAAAAAATGCGCTAAAATTGGGCGGCAGGCCGACCCAAATTTTTTGAAGAGTTTCGGGTTAAAACTAGTAATCTGAAGTGCATGTCCTAAGTTTGACACCTATATACGGGTATGCAGTTGGTTGGGTGAATCGGCATGGGTGGGTTCCCCCCTTTGGCGTGATTTCCATGATATACGTCTTGCTCTTGCGTGCAATCGGTACGTGTGGACAAGCCATTTGATATACCTGAGTGTACATGAATTGCCTCACCATATACCTCGTGGGGAAGGTACGCGTGAGAGCGAATTCGATATACTCGACGTACGTGAATGAATTCCCTGTGATATACCTCCCGTCATGACTTCGGTCAAGCAGTACGATGCGGGGTAACAGTTCGATATACATCGAAGGTACTTGGCTAATGGAAGGTGAGAATCATATCGCTTAGGCTAACTGCAACCTTCCGGACTAGCGCCCATGACGAAGTGACCCTCCAGTTACTAGGTAAAATTTGGTAAATAGCAATGCTCTCTGGTGATATCATGTGAATCATGCATGATCCTCTTATTAGTATCTTATGATGAGAATGCCTTTCTTGATTATGCCAAAATAGGGAGCCAAGTACAAGTACCCCAAAAGGTACACCAAGTATGGATGGGTGATGCGTGCAACATGGGGATATACATGTGATCCTAGGTAAACATGGTGTGAAGTGTACATGGAGAATTTTATACAAGTGTGTGAATATAAGCATAAGCATGGGATACACATGTGAGAAAGGGGAACATGAAGATATGGGGGAAATATAAACAAATATAACATCCATGTAAATAGAGTCAAGCCCTCAAAATATAACACTTTTCCCCAGCAGAGTCTCCACTGTGGCCATCCTCGATCCTCGCCGCGGAGGGAGAAAGGATCCTTCCGGGTCCCGCGCGTCCCCTCTCTCGGGAGAGCGCTTCGGTCGACGTCGATTTGTGAGGTGTGAAAATGTAGAGAAATTTAGAGTCACCTGTTTATTTTACTCAAAACGGACAAAAGAAAAAGAGGAAGCCACCCGAAGGATGGCATCCAAAAATATACTGGTGCGTGCGAAACCAAAATGATTCGAGAAGGGTTCAGAGGCTTAGTTACGAAATGGGAAGGTGTTAGGCACCGATTCCTCCCTTTCGGTCTCTCATGTATATTTGCTATTTTCCTTTATATTTCCCCCCGTGATATGTGTGCATGTGTATATATAGAATGGAGGTAGGAATCCTTGACTTAATATCATGGAAAAGATAAGGTGAGTCATCCGTAGGAATGTGAGATTAATGTAGAAAATAGGATTTGTACGATTATCCTTGCATTGATTGTTATAAGGGAACGATAACGCATGTGGAATAATACGCCACTAAGATCGAATGTATAGAATATAATAGAAATGAGATAAAGAGAAGAGAGAAAATAAGAGAAAAAGTGAGAAAAGGACTCGAGGCTTGGGTTTTAGTCCACGTAGTTAGCATACAAAACGAGGGGTGGGGTTTAACCCATAAATCCAAATGGAGAAATCTCTTATTGGTAAATGTGTGTGTGTGTGTGTGTGTAAAAAAAAGTGTTTTAGTTGTGCGAAGAGTGTGAAAAAAGTGTGGGAATCCTTATTTGGAATTTATGAGCAAACCCTCTTTTTCTTGTTTTTTGGGTTTTATTTACATGAAAATAGGAGATGTGCAATAATACTAGATAAAAATTATGGTAAGATATGTGAAATAAGATAATAAAAGTGCTAAGTAAGAAAACAAGTTATTACAAATTTAAGAGAATTTAGGAGAGAGTTTTAGAAAGTTGGACCTTCTTGAAGATCTTGAGCCTGATCTTGAATGTTGGAGAGAAGCCCTTGCACTTTGAATGATGATGGAGAGTGGTTAATTCACCATGTTTGATGAAAAGTGGAAGTAAAAAAGGGATTTGGAGGTTGAAATCATGCTGCCTTTGAGAGAGGTTTCTGGGATTCGTTCAGAGAGATTTTTATTAGATCTAGGCTCCTTGCAAATGAGGCCATGGCCTCCTTATATAGGCCCAGGGGTCTGCCGATCGTCACTGCCATGGAACTACCTATCGGCAGGTGCCGATAGGCAGGGTCTGGGACATGCCATTTGGCAGTGCGCTTCAGGCTTTTTCGGAAAATTGGTCGCCGAGGGCAAACCGTTGGTCAGAATCGCACATGGGGCATACCGTTGGAAAGGTATTTCAGAGACCTTCGAAAGTCCTTTGGACAGCTCCTGAGTTCAGGAGTTGACTTTACGTCAAATGTGGCTCAGAAGCATTTGTCGATCCGCTGGACGGGAGATTATTCGGACGCAAATGGATCGTTCATCCGCATGTTAGGTTCGAATCGCGCATGGGGCAGACCGTTAGAAAGGTTAGAAGATGACTTTGGTCAACCGGACCCGAGAAGCATTCGATGACCTCTCGTAGTCAAACGGATCGTTCGTCTGCATGGCAAGTCAGAATCGCGCATAGGACGGACCATTGGAAAGGGTTTTCATTACCCTTCAAAGATTCATTCAGCCTCGGTCGAGCAGAAGAGTTGACTTAGGTCAAATAGAGCCCGGGAGCACTCGGTGGCCTCTAGGTTGGGCTTGAGATGCAAACGAATCATTTGTCCGCATGGTAAGTCAGAATCGCGCATGGGGCAGACCGTTAAAAAGGGTTTTCAGTGCCCTTCGAAGATTCATTCAGCCTCGGTTGAGACGAAGAGTTTGACTTTTGGGTCCAACTGAGTCGGGGAGTGCCCGATGGCTTTCAGGTCAGTACTCAAGATGTGACCAGGTTTTACAGTGATGAGTGGAAGTACTAGGGACCTAAGGAGGGTTAGGGTGTAACAGAATGAGGTGTCTACAATCAAAATTAACCAAAACAACCATACACAATTAAAATGACTAACCGAATTTACCATCGTCCCAAAAATCCAACAAATATAAAATAAAGACAAGTAATAAATCTCAACGAGTCTCGAAGAAACTAAATGAAATGTGAGCGACATGCTCGAAATAACTAATAGAAGTCTCTACACTAGAATGAAGGAATGAAGCGTCTATCAAAACTCCCGCAACATCCACATATGCTGCAGCAACAGATATCCTAAAATAGAGTTAAGCCTCGCCTCTCTGTGGCTGGACACCTAAAAGGTTTTAAAAAAATTTATAGCAAGGGTTAGTACCCAAAAACATTTGAAAACATTTAGAAAATGATTAACTTGCAGTAATAAGTAAATATGCATGCTCTCCATATTTTAGTTAGTGCTGCACTCCCCTGAGGATATCCTCACCCTTCCTCTAATGTGCACTGCTAACGCCTTAATTAAATCTACCTAGGTCTTACTCTCCTAACTTGATCACTTATGTAACCCCTTGCAATAAACATACTCTAACCGAGTATGACCTAGATCATGGTTTTTAAGGTATTATAAAAATCGACATAATTAAATCATTTCCCTTTTTAATTCCATATAACACTCACACCTGTTATACACATGATACATCATATACTATGCATTAATTATCCCATATATAATTATTTACCTAATTATATATTTTGTGATATTGCAGTATTAAAAAACATACTGAAATAATGTTTAATAATAGTATTTTCCCCGAGTAAAGTCTCACCGGGTATAAATTCTCTAAAGTGCTATCCCACTAGGTGAAAACTCAAAAAAAACTCAAAAAAAAAAAATCGAGTGTTGTAAGTTACAATCGGTGTTTCTCATTTTGTTATCCCGTCATCTTTCTCATATTCTTCAATTGTACCGGTCGACGTGTTTTTACAAAATACTAAAAATTTAGATGACTACTTCTTTCTATTTGAATCAGATGGGTCAGTAGTAATTTTAAAAATTAATGAAGGTATGGATGAGAATCCAACCCTTGTAATTACTATTTGTCCACCAAAGTGTATCAATTGGAAAGAGGTAAACAAACGGTATAATGATGCTATTTCTAAAAATAATCATGAATTTAATGGGGATAATCAATTTTGTGAGGAGAAAAAAATTGACAATTTTGACACATGTAATATTTATGAGGATTTGAATGTTGATTTTTGTCGAGATTTTTCTCCTAATTTAATTGAGAAAAATGTTGCATCTTTTCATACGTGGGAAAATGTATTTAAGGATTCGTCATCCGATTTTAGTGACACTTCAAGTATTTATGACGGTTCTCCAATTTTCGACGAAGAAAGCGTATCACCCAGTGATGCCTTTTCTTCCCGCACTTTTCATAAAGTCTCACCTTTAGGAGTGGAGTCTGCTCCCTTAATATTATGTGATTATTTTCGGAAAAAGAATAGTAAATATTTGGATCCTTATTGTAATTTTTTACCCCCCATATGCGAGTCAAATTTATTTATTATTGATAATGTCGGTGTACACCATTATGACCATGGATTTATTGTTCAAATTTGTGGTGCGCGGTCATTCTCTAAAATATATGATGTTTTGGCACTTAGTGATATAAAATTTATTAATTGGAATGACCCACAACTCTTTCGATTATTAATTTATTGTGATGATGGTAATTATCATGTGTTTATATATTATTTGTGTATTTTTTTCTTTCTGTTATTTATTTAGTTAACATAGTATCATCATTTTACTTCTTTACTTTATTTTCTTTGTCCATATATTTACTTGAGCATACATTGAGGATAATTTAAAATTTAGGTTTGGGGGTAAGGATGATATTTTTGGGAAAAAAATGAATTTTTTTCAAAAATTCAAAAAGATTTTCAATATAATTGAGTTTTGAAACAATTTCGGAATATAAAATTAATTCACCGATCTCTCAAATTATGAAATTTTTACACATTAGCCTTATAATATGATCGAAAATGGATATTGAGGTGCAAGTTAATATGCTTAACGAATAAATGTGGATATTTTAACCCGGTGAAATTTTTGTGCCATTCATCGTTTTAGAGATATTTAAATCAATCCGAGTTAAAATAACTCAAATATTCCTTGAGTGTTAAATTCGTTGATGATCTCAAATTCTTTTTTTTGTTTGATTACTGAAAACAAAGGTCAAAATGTGAATCATTGTGCACTAGAAGTCTTGGTAAGTCATCTTGAGACACAAACTAACTGAATGAAACTTGAGAAATGTGATTAGGACATCGTTTGAAAGCCCAAAATTAAGCCTAAGCTCTAATATTTATTTCATTATTCCATAGCAAGCCCATTTGGGCCAAAAAAAGAAAATATGTCTTTTGTCAAAAACTCATTGTCCTACCCAACTCAAACTGTGAGTCTAAAGCCCAAAAAAAGAAATTATACCCATTTTTTTAGAATACTAGGGTTAAAATTACGATTTGAAAAAGGCTAAAATAAAAAAAAAAATTGCAAAAGAATGATGTGTGAAAAAAAAGGCAATAAAGGAAAAAAGAAAAAAAAGATGAAAAAAATGGAGTTGAAAAGAAAAAAAAGAAGAGGAAAAGAAAAATGGAGGTTAGAAAAAGTGGCTAAAAGTCAAAATACCGAAAAACCTCTATATTCTCAAAATTTTGAACTCTAAAAAACCATTCATTTTAGCCAAACCCGAGCCTACAATACAACTAAAGAAAGTCCTAATCGATCTCAAGTGAAATTAGTTATAGTGTGGAGAGAAGATGAATAGGATTTATGGTGTGATTCAACATTTTCAAAAAGTAATCAATTTTCCATTCATGAGATCATATTCATCCATTATAAAAAAATTCGTTTTTAATCATCTATATGTGAAATTTGCTCATCTAAACTTACTCTTTTATTCACATATACCAAGAGAAAATAATCCATTTCCGAGTGTTCAATTGTGAGTGCATTCTATGAGATTTTGAAATCAAAATGAACTTTTGGGTAAGAAATGTAACGATCAAATCTTTTAAAATGGACGGTTATATTTGCTATGCATATGCACACGATAAGTTGAGATGGAAAATTGAAGTTCTACTATATTTATGAAGTCATTCAAACTTGGTTATATTACTTTTGAGTCTTTTGTATTGAGTCATGTTTTTTAACATTGTGGGTATATTCATTGCAAAACCTCCCGAGAGAAAACTCATCCACTAGGGTAACCTAGGGGTTTAAAGGCGTGTTGCACATGCTAAGTGCAATCGTGATTCCTACGAAAGTGAGTTAGATTTAAAATTTTTATTTTGCTCGAGGAATAACGAAGTTTAAGTTTGGGGGTCTTTGATGAGTGCATTACTTAGTATATTTTATATCCAAATTTATACTTTGTTAGTCCCATTTAAGTGTATTTAATAAGTTCTTATGACCATTTTTTTAAAAAGAGAAAAAAAATGCAAGAATGATTGAATTTGAATTGAAAATGGTAATTTTAAGTAAAAAATGGGCACTTCGATAATTTTATAATATTGTAGCGCTAATTTTTGAAAAAAGTTTGCCTAGTGGAATTTTTGCAGGTAATGATGGAATTTTCTGCAAATTCCTTATCAATTCAAACAAGGCGCGAAAAAATGATTTTTACTATTGTTCGAAAAAAGCTGTGTTGTGAAATTGTAAAAAAATTCGGACATTTTTATTCTCCGATTTGGATGAAACTCGGCATGCGTATTCAGTAAAAAAAGATAAGAGTTTTTGAGTGGGTGAAAATTTTGTCCCTTATCACGATCCAGAGATTAAAGAGGTGGAGAGATAACTACCAACACGATTCGGCCAATCAGATAAGTCCCACTACAACTCAAATATCGTGCCAGTTGTCCTATGAAAAGGACCATTCGGCTCATAATTTAGGGAGAGAAAAATGAGAGAATTTTAGATAGAGTAATTTTTTAGGTATTGTATTCAACTTGAGGGGAAAGTCTTTATCATTTTTTTAGAGGATTGAAGATTGTTTTGAGAGAACTATTTGTAAGTTTGATTTATTAATGAAAATCTCTCCTCATTCTTGCAATTTCTCTTCGTTATGGTAGCTTGATTCTTATATTGGGAGTAGGGTGAAGTTTATCATAGTTAGCTAATATTGTCACGTTAGTTTTATCGTTCTTTATTCCCTACTTGTTTTAGTTATTATTAAAGATTCGGTGTTCATTTTAAAATGACACGAGAGTGTGTTTTAAAACCTTCAAAAAAAATTTGTCAAATTAAGTTTTGAGATTTAAAAGTAGTATTTTTTATGGATTATGCTTGCACTTTGATTGTTTTGATAGTCCATGCTTAAATACATTTGCGAACTTTAAAACTTGTATTTTCGAAGGGAATAGGGATTTTATCATAACCATCATATTTTTTGAATTTAACACGGAGAGAGTCGATTTAATTTGAGTTATAAAAAGGGAATGGTAACATTAAATTAGTGGGCAATATTAGTTACGTGATAAATGGACCCCGAATCCTAATTATTTCCTAATTGTTTAGAAATATCTTGTGTTACCCTCCATTATCGTAGTTGCTTTTATTTAGTGTAGTTCATAACCATTCTCTATCCCATTTAGTCTAGTTGGACAATCACAATTAATTTGAATAAAAAATTGACAAATCTCTGTGGGTTCCACCCATACTTACACTCGCTATTCTATAATAGCCCGTGCACTTGCGGTATTTTATAAAATTGACAACATATTTTTAGCGCCGTTGCCAGGAATTTGTTAAGATTTTTTTAAAGAGGTTGCGACTTTCGGACTAGTTTTTTTTACTTTTACACTTTTTTTAGTAAAAAATTTTAAAAAAAAATCCAAAAAAAAATTGGAAAAAAAAATCCAAAAATTTAAATAAATAATAGTTTTTTCCGTAGTAAATATTCCAAAATAAAAGAAATAAAAAAAATTGCATCATAAGTGCGCTTGGTTATTTTTGTTTTTGTGTCGATTACACCACTACTGCGCTTGTCGTGTTAATTTTTATTATTATTTTCTTTTATGTGTGTCGCGCACTTTACGTTGGGTGTAGTTTTCTTTTGTTTTGTTTTCTTTTTCAAGAACATTGGGAAAAAAAGAAAAAAAAAAGGAGCAAAGGTGAAGAAAATTTCGGAAAAGTGTGCAACGGTGAGAAAACATGAAGAAACTTGTGCAATATTGCCACGAGCATAAGGAACTCTTGGGGACGGCTGAAACATAGGCGAATTTGTCCCCCGACCGACGTCAACTTAAACTTCGGCCTGGTGTAAATAAGTGATCGTAAAAAGTCCACATCGGAGGTACATTTTTGTGTGCTACTAGGTGGTTTAATTTGACATTTAAATTAGCATGTTGCATATGTTGACTTAAAAGGAAAACTCTTAATGAGGTTAGAATTAAAAGCTACTCCAACGCGAACTTATCAAGTTGATTCCATTTTACCTTGTCTAGGATTGGTGATTTTTAATGAGTCTTTGCACCGATCACCTACCTGGAGGAAAAAGCGGGATATGAGGCGATAACCGTAGTTGGTCGTCTTTAGAATTCTCCCTTGTCAAAGAGTATGGGCTATCTAATAATATTTTGAGTAAATTATAATGGATTTTGCTAAAAAAACTCAAAAAAAAAAATCGTGCATTATAAGTTACAATGGTTGTTCCTCATATTATTATCCCGTCAACTTTTTCATATTCCTAAATTGATCCCATGGTCATGTTTTTCCAAAATACTAAAAATTTAGATGACTACTTCTTTCAATTTGAATTAGATGGGTCAGTAGTCATTTTAAAAATTAAAGAAGGTATGGCTGAGAATCCAACCCCTATAATTACTACTTGTCCACCAAAGTGTATCAATTGTAAACAGGTAAACAAATGGTATAATGATGCTATTTCTAAAAATAATCATGAATTAAATGGGGATAATCAATTTTGTGAGGAGAAAAAAATTGACAACCTTGACACATGTAATACTTCTGATGATTTGAGAGGTGATTTTTGTCGAGATTTTTCTCCTAATTTAATTAAGAAAAATGCTGCTTCTTTTTATATGTGGGAAAATTTATTTGAGAATTCGTCATCTGATTTTAGTGACACTTCAAGTATTTATGACAGTCCTTCAATTTTTGATGAAAAAAGCACATCGCCCCGTGATACATTATCTTCCCGTGCTTTTCATAAAGTCTCACATTTAGGAGTGGAGCCTGCTTCCCCAATTTTACGTGATTATTTTTGAAAAAAGGATATTAAATATTTGGATCCTTATTGCAATTTATTAACCCCATGTGATGTATCGGGCATATCATTTGTGCGAGTCAAATTTGTTTATAATTTATAATTACGGTGCACACCATTATGACCATGGATTTATGGTTGAATTTTGTGTTGCCCGATCATTCTATAAAATTTATGATGTTTTGGCACTTAGTGATATAAAGTTTATTAATTGGAATGACCCACAGCTCTTTCAACTATTAATTTACGGTGATGATGGTAATTACCATCTGTTTGTATATTATTTGTGTATTTTTTTTTCTTTTCCTTATTTATTTAGTTAGCATAGTATCATCATTTTACTTCTTCACTTTATTTTCTTTGTCCATATTTTTATTTGAGCATACATTGAGGACAATGTAAAATTTAGGCTTGGGAGTATGGATGATATTTTTGAAAGAAAAAAAACAGAAAAATTTACAAAAATTCAAAAAGATTTTTAATATAATTGAGTTTTGAAACGATTTCGTAATATATAATTAATTCATCGATCTCTTAACGTATGAAATTTTTTACACATTAGCCATATAATATGATCGAAAATGAATATTGAGGTGCATGTTAATATGCTTAACGAATAAATGTTGAGCTTTTAACCCGGTGAGATTTTTGTGCCATTCATCATTTTCGAGATATTTAAATCAATCTGAGTTAAAATAAATCATATTTTTCTTCAGTGATAAATTCGTATATGATCTCAAATTCTTTGTTTTGTTCGATTACTGAAAACAAAGGTCAAAATGTGAATCTTAAAGCATTAGAAGTCTTGGTAAGTCGTCTTGAGACACAAATTAACTGAACGAAACTTGAGAAATAAGATTAGGCTATCATTTGAAAGCCCGAAATTAAGCCTAAACTCCAATTTTTTTTTTAATTATTCCATTGCAAGCCCATTTGATCCAAAAAAAATAAAATATGTCTTTTGTTTAAAACTCATTGTCCTACCCAACTCCAGTTGTGAGTCTAAAGCCCATAAAAAGAAGTTATACCCATTTTCAAAGAATATTAGGGTTAAAATTACGGTTTGAAAAAGGCCAAAAAGAAAAAAAAAATTGCAAAAGAATGATGGGTGAGAAAAAAGGGAAGAAGGGAAGAGAGAAAAAAAAGATGAAAAAAATGGAGTTCAAAAGAAAAAAAGAAGAAAAGAAAAATTGAGTTAGAAAAAGTGGCTAAAAGTCAAAATACCGAAAAACCTCTATATTCTCAGAAATTTTGAACTCTAAAAAACCATTCTTTTTAGCCAAACCCAAGACTAAAATACAGCCAAAGAAAGTCCTAATCAATATCAAGTGAAATTAGTTATAGTGTGGAGAGAAGATGAATAGGATTTATGGTGTGATTCAACGTTTTCAAAAAGTTATCGATTTTCCATTCATGAGATCATATTCATCCATTATAAAAACTTTTGTTTTGATCATGTATATGTGAAATTCGGTCATCTAAACTTACTCTTTCATTCACATATACGGAGAGAAAATAACCCATTTTCGAGTATTCGATTGTGAGTGAATTCTGTGCGATTTTGAAATCAAAACGAACTTTTGGGTAAGAAATGTAACTATCAGATCTTTTGAAATGGATGGTTATATTTGGTATGCATACGCACACGATAAGTTGAGATGGAAAATTGAATTTCTACTATATTTATGAAGTTTGCATTCAAACTTGGTTACATTACTTTTGAGTCTTTTATATTCAGTCATGTTTTTTAATTTTGTGGGTATATTCACTGCAAACCCTCACGAGAGAAAACTCGTCCACTAGGGTAACCTAGTGGTTTAAAGGCTTGTTGCACATGCTAAGTGCAATCGTGATTCCTACAAAAATGAGTTAGATTTAAAATTTAGTTTTGCTCGAGGAGTAGCAAAGTTTTAGTTTGGGGGTATTTGATGAGTGCATTATTTAGTATATTTTATACCCAAATTTATACTTTGTTAGTCCCATTTTAGTGTATTCAATAAGTTCTTAGTAACATTTTATTAAAAAGAGAAAATAAATGCAAGAATGATTGAATTTGAATTGAAAATGGTAATTTTAAGTAAAAAAATGGACAGTTTGATAATTTTATAATATTCTTGCGCTAATTTGTGAAAAAAGTTGCTTAGCGATTTTTTTGCAGGTAATTATGGAATTTGGTGAAAATTGCTGATCAATTCAAAAAAATGCGGAAAAAGCTAATTTTTACGGTCATTCGGAAAAAGCTGTTTTTTACACTTGTGAAATAAATTTTTATTCTCCGATTTGGACGAAACACGGCATGCGTGTTCAGTAAAAAAGGATAGAGTTTTACAGTGGGGTGGGAAATTTCGTCCCTTATCATGATGTAGGGATTAAAGAGGTGGAGAGATAGCTACTAACACGATTCGACCAATCAGAAAGAGTCCCACCATAACTCAAATACCCCGCCACTTGTCCTATGAAAAGGGGGACCCTTCAGCTCATAATTTTGGGAGAGAAAATGAGAGAATTTTAGAGAGGATAATTTTATAGGGATTGTATTCAATTTGAGGGCCAAGTCTTTATCATTTTTTTAGAGGATTGAAGATTGTTTTGAGAGAACTATTTGTAAGTTTGATTTATTAATGAAAATATCGCCTCATTCTTGCAATTTCTCTTTCATTATGGTAGCTTGATTTTTATATGAGGAGTAGGGTGAAGTTTATCATAGTTATCTAATATTGTCACGTTAATTTTATCGGTATTTATTCCCTACTTATTTTAATTGTTATTAAAGATTCGGTATTCATTTTAAAACGACACGAGTGTGATTTAAAACCTTCAAAATTGTTTTCTCAAATTATGTTTTGAGATTTGAAAGTAGTAATTTTTGATGGATTGTGTTTTCACTTTGATTGTTTTGATAGTCCATGCTTAAATACATTTGCGAACTTTAAATTTTTTATTTTCTTAGGGAATAGGGATTTTATCATAACCATCTTATTTTCCAAATTAAACACGGCGAGAGTCGATTTAATTTGAGTTATATAAAGGTAATGACAACATTAAATGAGTGTTCAATATTAGTTACGTGATAAATGGACCATGAATCCTAATTATTTCCTAATTGTTTACAAATATCTTGTGTTGCCCTCATTTATCGTAGTTGATTTTATTTAGTGTAGTTCATAATCATTCTCTATCCCATTTAGTCTAGTTGGACAGTCACAATTAATTTGAATGAAAATTTGACAAATCTCTGCGGGCTTGACTCGTACTTTCACTCACTATTCTATAATAGGTCATGCACTTGTGGTATTTTATAAAATTGACAGCAGGATTAATTGATCTTTGAGTGTATCACTTATTCAAATGTTAAAGAGTTTTAGTGTTCATAGGTAAGTTCTCTTTTGAAATAAAGGAGAGGTAACTTGTTGCTTTTGTGAAAATTGATTTTTATACTGATTATAGGGTAGGATTCACCGAGATATTTTCATCCCCGGGTGGGGTTTCTCCTCATAGATATTGAGCTTTGGTCATTATGTGATTGTTTGACACTCATATACATAAGTTATATCACACACACACACACACACAAACACACACAAACACATAGACACGCACACGCATAGAGTTAAGATATGATCCAATATGATCCGTTGCTAAATTAAAATTAGAGCTCGAATCTAGATAATTGACCAAATTGACTTAAATTTGATCCTAACATGATAACTTTATTTATTCTATTAGATATCCCATATAGATTATTTTAACTAGGAATGATCTCAGAATTGGTATCAAAGGATTTTTTAAATTTATAATTTCCTCACTAAAACCTATTCACCCCCCCCCCCCCCCCCCCCCAAGGTTATAGTAGGTCTAAAATACACAAATCTCAATTGGTATCAAAGTCGTTGCTCTTTTAAGCGCTTGTGTATTAGAGTAGATTTTTCTTGTTTGAGTGTTTTTAGTTGTGTTACTTTCTCCTATATCTACCTCAAGGTTGTGCTTAGATATTAGTAGGATATGGATTGATATGATGATATTAGATGTACGCACCATATTTTCATGGCTCAAACTATGGCCATTGCAAAGTCAAAATGTGTGTTCATTTGAAGCCTAATCATGAGACTGTGTGGATGATTGTTGAAGACAAGTGGAGTAGTCCCATGATTGAAGAAAATGATTATATGATTAAGAAATCTAGAGTACTTTGGCCGAATACCGAGTTTAATTCTTATAATTATATCTACATTGTGTTGAATGATATATTTTCATCGGGTAGCACACAAGACTAGAATTGGATACTAAATTGTGAGACAGCTAAGGAAGCTTGGGATATTTTAAGAATTACTCGTGAAGGAGCTTCAAGTGTTAAGAGAGGGAAGTTGAAAAATATTTCAGCTATATTTGACACCATGAGAATGAAGAAACATGAATGCTTCAATGATTATTAGAATAGATTGGTCGTGGTTGTTAATACCTCTTTCAACCATAGAGAAAAGAGTCATAACAAAAAGATTATGAAGAAGTTGTTGAGAGCGATAAGTTATGGATTCAAATCCAAGGTTACTAGCCTTAATGAAATAATGGATATAAACATAAGTAGTTTACAAGAATTTTTTAGGTCACATAAAATTTTTGATGAAGTAGAACATTCGAGTGAGCCTAAGACTAAGAAGGATGTTGTATTTTTTTCGATTCTAGTGAAAAGTCAGAGAATAACAACAGTGAAGATAGACAGAAAGAGACTTTTGAAGCATATATTTTTTTGTGTGAAATAGCTAAGAAACATTTATCAAACTAATAGGAAAGTTTTCAAAAATGGAAAGAAATTTCAACCTAAGCAACATAAGTTTTGTAGATATAACTCTCAAGGTTATTATGAGATGAATGTGACTAAGGGAGGAAAATAAAGATAAGAAGATGGATGTTTTGGTTGTGGTGGTGTAGTACATAACATGAATGTACGTCCAACATACTTGATAAAGAAAGAGAAGAAAAATACTTTAAGAAGAACAAAATGGTCTAAAAAGCGAGCTTAAGTGATCAGAGTGTGAGTTAGATGATAGTTCTTCAAGTGATGAATACAAGAGTGAAATTGCATTTGTGGTAAGATTAGAATAAAGGGTGACAAGAGAATATAATCTGATGATGTTCTGATGAATAATAGCGTCAAAGATTCTAGTCATAGTGCTTTTAGTGCTTCATCATCTTGTAAGAGTGTATGCTCACACACATCATATCATATGTCAATTCATAAAAATAGTGATGAAATTTAATACATATATGATGATTTTGATGATCTTTGTCAAGAGTCCTTAATATTGAAAATGTCAAGCATAATTTTTTTTAAAAAGTTAAAATCTTTTCAATTTTAACAAAATAAAAAAGAAGAAAAAGTTAAAAAATTTTGACTGGAGAATTTTAAACTCAAAGAAAGAATTGATTGTTAGTTTGACGATAATGAGATTTTTAAAAGAAAAAATGGAGATTCTTATGAGCGAATAAGATGAATTTAAGCTTCAAAAAGAAATTTTAAAAATTGATTTTGGAATGCTTAATATTGAGCCTCAATATGCTAATGCTTTGATAATTGATTTGGCTAAGATAACAAGTGTTCTTAATAACATGTTTTTAGACTACGGTCAAATAAAAAAAGATAAACATGATATTGGCTTTGTTCAACCAATGAAAGAACATAATGTTGTTTTAAAATTGGAATTTCAAATTTCTTATTGTGGCAAGAACAAAAGTAAGGAACAAACTCATTAATTAAAGAAAAAAGAGGTTGTACTTATGTCTTCATCTAGGTCTCTTATTATGGATATTTATTTTTTTGGAAAAAGGCAATCATATTGACCACTCTGGCTTAAAAAGTAATAATATTGTTAAATTTATAAAGAGATCTCATGAAACGAAACCTAAGTTTAGGAAATATGTGCCTTTTTTAACTCATTGTAGGATACATGGACATTGTAACAAAACTTGTAGGTGGTTGAATGCTAGAAATGTTAGGTTCATTCAAAATAGGAAAAAGCTTGTGAAGAGGGATCCTTTTAGTGAGGAAATAGGTGATATTAACAAGTTGATGAGAAGGGTTAACTTGATGGTCAATGGAAGAAAAAAGTTCAGGATAAAGTTTACTAGACCTAGAATTTATGCGTACATTCATAGGAACAATATTCATATGAGGTAATAGAGAGGGATACATAAGGATGATAGAAGTTTTCCATGAAATGTACCAAGAAAGAAGGTTGAGGTTGACTTTCCCAAAAGAAAGTTTGCAAATAAACAAGTTGTCTTTGTGCATGCAAAAGATCTGGGAGAGGCATCACCCCTAACTACCTAGATTGGTAGTTTTCTTAGGATACCTAATGCTTTTGTCATATTGGTACGCTTCTTAGGTACTCCTTGATTAATTGGGATTGAATCTATTATAGGTGACTGATTCTCATTGTCACAGTGGGATCATTTGCATACGTTTTATGAGGATTTTCATGAATTCATGCATCCTCGTGCATTTTCTCACATGATTTAATTTGTACTTAGTATGTATTTACATATTGCCTCATTTATATTTTATAAATGCGAATAATATATTCATTTTATTCTTTATTATGATATGTTATGAAGTTGTATGTTTACATTGGTTTAGTGTATGGACTAATTTTGAGTGATGATGAAAGAACTAATTTTTAACTATTTGGCACAAATAATGATTCATTAAATGGGAGGTTAAGATTTAAAAGAAAATTATGATAGTTAAAGTTTGTTGAAATATTTTGTTACGGTTTCACTTTATATATTCATTTTTATATCTTTTGGATTATATGATTTTTGTTAAGTGCCTTACATTAGCGCTAGATTTCAAATCAAGATTATATACCGAGATCTAATATCGGTTATCTTATAGAATTTATATTGAGTATGAAGAACACCTTAACGTGATGGAGTTGATTTATGAGACATTTCTTAAACATAAAGGGCGAACATTGGTGAGATCAACTTGATTTTATTATAAGTGTTATTGATATGTGTCTATGAAAGTGTAAGTGAAAGATTCCATAGAAGATCCATTTTATGATGAAAAGAGCCAATGCCAAGAGCTAAAAATTCATTACAAGAAAAAAAGATAGCTCTTCAAATTTTTTTTAGTATTATCTTTTAGTATTTTATTTAGGGCTTTACATCATATGAAGGATCTTATGTGATTAGATTCTACCATTTAGAAGATGTTGAAAGGATATCAATAAAATGATAAAATTAATCACGAATTTTTATTCTTATAACTTGTTATGTGTATTCACTTTATTTTTTTACTTATACTTGTTCATGATCATGCCATGAATTTTTTTTTAAGGTGAAAAATTTATTGATATTGAAGAAGAAAATCCCTTCTTCAGAAGCTTACAAACTAGGAACAAGCTATTGCAAAATCATCTATGGAAGATTTTAGAAATCTAGAAAATGGACCCTTATAAGGGTCAGCTTTAAAAATGATCCTAATATCTTCATGAACCTACCTAACTATAATGTTCGAAACCATCTTTAAGACTTCGAATACACATGGATTCCTAGCACACCATAATTTCCAGCAGATTAAGATAGGAATAATTTTTCATTGGATAGACTTTATTGATCTTCCACGAGTTGAGAGCCACCAGGAAACAAGTCTTGATCTAAGGCTATTGTTAGAAGATTTAAACCCAATCAAACCTCCAAAATAATTCCACACTCGACAAGCCGATTCTCCCTCATTGAATAAGTGTTCTTGGTTTTCTTCTTGACTTCTTCAGCGACATTGACATTTAAAAACTATGGGAATTTTAATTTCTTTCAAGTCTTGATCAAGAGGTAGACCATTATGAATAAGTCACCACATAAAAATTGAAACATTAGGGGCTAGGTGATCATCCCATACCATAGACGAAGTAAATTGAATACACTCATTTCTCCTAATTTGATCCCAAGAAATTTTTAATACAAATTCCTTCTCCACCGAAGATCGAATATACTAAAATACCTCTTGTGAATTCTGAAATAACCATATTCCTTGCATTCTTTTTCAAACTGAACTGGCATCACTAATAGAACCTTTAAAATTTTGATTAGCAAAATTTTTGTATTTTTTGTTCATAAAATGATCCCAAAGAGATTGATTTTGAAAAAATTTAACCCATAACTTACAAGTGAAAGTGTTTCAAACATCCATGGTATCTCGGAAGACTAAAACGCATTTGATCTTTGGCAAGCACATTTGCCTCCACGATACCCAATGATGTTTATGTTTCTCATCTTTCTGTCCCAAAAAAAATGGCACTTAGCTTGTCTAAATCACGAACAAGAGATGCAGTAGGATTTATAGAAGCAAACATGTGTAGCCCCATAGTCTGAATAACAGATTTGAGAAGCATAGCCCTACTAGCATGAGATAACAACCTACTGCACCATTTAGAAATCTTCACCGATGATTTTCAAAGAAGAGGATAAAAAAATGTATTTCATTTTCTACCAGTGAAAAGTGGGACGTCCACGTAATTAATAGGAAGATGTGTTATCCATCGTGGGAAACCTGCAATCTTCTTAATAATTTCTGTCCGAGAGCTTCTGAATTTGGGGGAAGTAGTAAAACACCCTTTACCTTTATTTACCAGTTGGCCCGAAAGCTGCTCATGGAGACCGAGGTATTCCATAAAATTAGCTAGAGAGCTCTTGTGACCATTGATGAAGAAAATAATATCACAAGCAAAAGAAGGAGAAGTAATGAGAGAGCATCCAGTTGGAATTGAGAAATTTTTAATTTTTTTATGCAACACCAACTGATGCACACCTCTAGAAAGAACTTCACTGGCAATGACAAAAAGTGTTATATTCAAAAGTTTATCAATTTGATTCGATTAAAATTTTGAACCGCGTTGTAGAGTGATTAATGTTTGTGTTGAATATGTTCTCAAACAATGTCAGTAATTAAATTTTAAAGGAAATTTACACAATAAATAATGTTTATTATAAATATCCTAATCATGTTTTCATCTTCCATATTTGGGTTCACGTGTATATATTGTGTATGTGAGTTGTTGATTTTAGCATCGATATTAAATTTGTGTTTAATGGTCAAAATGAATAATTTCTAATGCATCTGCATAAGTTCATAACATATTTTGAGAGTTTGGCATTTTGGTGCAGCGTGCTAAGTCTTTTGAGGAGAGGTTTCCCTTGTTGTAGCTTTCTGCTAAAAATGATTATCACAGTTACTCATTACACCCATTCGCATAACCACTTTTTAGAGGTTCACACAGAATTGCAGATATCTCTTAGGTAGCTCTTTTAAGGTGGCTTGATATCCTATTTCATACTTTTCAAATTTCTCAACTAGAGAGAAAATCCCATGATGATTTTGGTGAAGAAGAGGATTTTGTTGTTGGATCTGGAATTTGATTCCATTTTGGGTGATTTTAGCTTACATTTAAAGAGGAAAGCTATAAATTTCTTATATTTCGATGTTACTAGATTTGAACCAAGTTACTGTTGCTCCTTCAAAATTTCAAACTGATTTGATATATTTTATAGTTATTATAGGATATTCCATAATCGCCTTACGTTATATTATTTTTTTTATTGGATTTGAGTTTATTTGATCGTATTTAGTTATCAATACCAAATCAGGGAAGTTGAAAATAGTTTAAACACTTTAAAATGGCATTTTCAATCGTTCAAAAAACATTCAAATTTTTGTGGTGCAATTTTTTTTACAAGTGTTCAAAACCATTGCAAAAGGTATTTAGAACGGTTTATTGGGAACACATGTCCATTTTATATAACCATTAAAAAATTGCAATGGTTTGGAACACTTGCAACCAAACAAGAGGAAACTTGGACTCTCCTGAAACCATTCCCATGTCAACACTTAGATAAGTCATTTCCATGTCAACATTTAAACTCTAAAGAATATATCACCTTGAACAAAACATGAGCTATAGATTGAAGTTCCAATTCAATATTTAGACAAATCATTTTCATGTCAATACATAAAAGAGTTAGCCTGAACTCTACTGAAAACCAATTCTCATATTTGATCACCACCATTTTCATTTTCTCATGCGATCATTCCCCCAGATCTCTCAACTCATTTTTTAGACTTACCTGTATAAAAATTGTAATATGTTTGGAAATGTACTAACTTAAGAATCCAATTACTTGTCCTAAGAAGTGGTGAAGAAGTATTAGGTGAGAAGTTATGATCAATTAAGGGAAGTTGAAATTCTGGAAAATTTTAAGAGGTAAATTATATCTATCCTAGTCTTTTCAATAAAAAATAAAATAACCTCTTTGATTGAACCTTTCTCTTTTATTCGGAGCATTAGTGTTTTTATGTTTTGTATCATCCTTGAAATGAAAATCGAGAAAGAAATGGTATTTGAGATCTTATCCATCCTTATCTAGAAGTTTTTAAATCAAACAAATCTTGATACAATAACTGAGACTCAAATGTCAAGATAATTGTTGATACCAAAATTTACCCACCTATGTGGATCAATCGGAAATGGACATGTGTTATCCATTGTGGTATCAATACAAGTTAGAAAGGCATATGTCCAGGAAGTTCGACCAAGTTCGGGAATGCCGACTAACTTATTAAGAAGCCCGACCAACACCAGGAAGAAATACCAACTTAGTTAGTATAGCACCATTAGTGGGATACATTATGAACATTGTACAAATGTAAATGCCTAATTTATAAAGGCATTCCATCCTTTAACATTTCGACTCTTGATCCCCCAAGAGGTCTATAAATACATTGTAAACCCTATAACGAAATGGACCAGACCAGAATACAATCCAACAGGTAATAAAGGATAGTGGACGTAAGCGATTCTTTTCAGTCGAACCACTTTAAAAATCTTACTTGTCTATTTTATTTTACTTATTTATCTGTGATTAAATAATTAAATCAATTATATTTTTCTCCATCAACAGATTGGTTCCATCTGTGAGAATGTGTTTCTAAGCGTTTTCACTCATTCACTTATTCGACATGGATGATATTCCTGAGTCAAACACAAGGAATGATGGCATCCTACCTATTCCTTCTACTCCACCAACTCACAATGATTTGACTGGAATCCTGGCTAGTCTCTTCAGAGGACAAAAGTCTATGCAAGATACCATGAGACAGTTAGCGCTAACCCCGCAAAATAGGCCACCTTCTTATCTTCTCATGGAAATATTCCACCACCGCCTCTAAGAAGTAGTAGACGTAGCCATTCCAGGACTACTAGAGATACTTCCTATCTCATAGGAGCAAGTTATTTACTCAAAACATCAGAGCCTTATAATGAAAAGTCCTTTTCTTCTATAAGATTGAGTGCATTAGAGAGGATAAGTTAGGCATCTCCTTTTGATCGTTTGGGACCCAGGAGGAAAAATGTTCCCAGGGCATTGTCGAGAAACACTCAATGACCAACTGATCAAAAGGAAGGCTCAACCCAGTCCCGATCAGACGCCTGACGAATTGCCTGCGCCGAGCAACAATCGCAGGAAGAAAGTTGGGCATAAACTATTGGTCGGAATGTAAAAGATGCAACACATAGATCTGAAACTTGTAACAATGCATGGAAGTGTTCCATCCAGCGATTGGAGGATAGATTGGAATAAATGGCTCAGGCCAAGAACCCCTTGCAAAGAAGCTTTGTGAAAGGATGTCCTTTCGTACAAGCTATTGGGGATTTCCCCACACCTTCAAATTTTAAAGCTCCTGTAGTTACACATTAATATGATGGAAAAATTAATCTCGTCCTTTATATAGAGAAATATCAGGTAGCATCTAAAATCTATGCCATCCCCGACGAAATAAGATGCAGGGCATTGTCAGGGACAATTACATGACCTACTTAGATTTGCTATAATAGTCTTCCTCAGGGGGGAAATTTCTAGCTTCCATCACCTTGACAAACTATTCATTGGTAATTTTTTCTTTTGAGATAAACCAGTGAAACGAGTTGCTCATTTTCTTAGTGTGAGGAAAAAGGTGGGGGAAGTACAAGAGATTATAACACTCATTTCATTACTAAAAAGGTGGAGGTTGCTGATTACAAGGGGAAAATACTAATTACAGCTCTTATGATTGGAGTTCTCCCCGAGAACCACTACTACACACTTGATAGATATCTTCCAAAGATAATGACCTAATTGATGGCAGAGGAAGCCAAGATCATGAACACCGAGGATGCAATGGTAGCCAAGTGGAGCTCAAAAGAAAAAGTTTAAGGTAAAGATGATAAAAAGGATCACAAAGATTCGAGGAAGCACAGAGAATCAAGGAAAAAAGGAATTATTAATCGTCTCAAGTAAAAAAATTACACTGCATTGACAATGGGAATCCACAATGTTTTGAAGGAAATCAAGCATAACTAGGATGTACATTGGCCTGAGAAGCTAAGGAGCTCCACCACCAAGAGGGATAAATCCAAATATTATGAATTTCATGGAGACCATGGCCATAAAACACACCGTTGTATTGCCCCCCAAAATGAAATCGAAACTCTCATCCGAAGAGGGAAGTTGGAAAGATTTGTTGATCAACAGAACAAAGATGGAGCTCAGTGAAGGTCAAAGTCTCCTTGCAAGCCTATAGACGATAAAAAGAGGACCCATGAAGATGATCATAAGGATGATACTGACCTACCCAATAAAACCAAGCAACCATAACGTGAGGTTTTCATGCACAGTTTTGGTTCTTTTGATTATCAAATGATTACAGGTGGTGATGCAGGAGGAGGAGAGCATACTGCTCAAAGGAAGGCTTACTTCAATAGGTCACAAGCTTGTTTCTATATACAGAGGATTAATCTAGCTAAAGAATATCGGCTGGGGAAGGTCAACAAAGACAAGTTGGTGATCGATTTCTCTAAAAATGACCTCTCAGGGGTAGTATACCCCCATGATGATCCTCTCGTAATTATAGTCGTAAAGGAGAATATAATTTTTTCCAGAGTTCTAGTTGATAATGGCAGCTCAACGGACATTATGTTTTATCCTTGTTTTGAAAGTTTGGACTTCAATCACAGCCTGTTGGAGCCCTACCACATACCTTTAATAGGTTTTTTCGACGTAAACTTATTCCCTTTGGTCACAATTAAGGTATAAGTATTGACCGGAATATGGCCAGCCAATTGAAAAGAGAGGTAATAACTTAACTTTTGTGTGTAGTCGTTGTTTAAAGCCAAGTTAATCAAAATCCTCAAATACCTTCAAAATATAACAAACTAAAGTGTAGAGGTAAGTAAGGGCATCAATCCACATCAAGGGGGTAAAACGAGGGGAAAACAATTGTAATTAATTTTTATTTTCTTTTTGGGGCTTTTTATCTTTTCTATTTTTTAAGCTTTTTTAATATTAAACAATTTGGGTGAGAAATGGTGAAATAACAAAACTAAATGAAAGATGTAAATAACTAACTAAAAAGTAAGTGAAGATGCTAAATAAATCTAACTAACTAAATATCTAAAATATGAGAATGGTGAGGAGATAAAAGTGAGGACTAGCAAGGGATAGGATGACAACATATATTCTAGTTAATTATAATTAATTATCCCAAGTCAGTATCAAAATCACAAATCAACTCTCGTTGCAAATGTAATTTTAATAATAACATTTTAGAATAATAATTTTAACACTCCTATAACTCTTGAAATGTAGATCAAAACATCATCCAACAAATCACCCACTAGGATCAATTTATCAAATTAGTTTAAATCATAAAAGTAATTCTAAAGTTGAAATTAAAGGATTAATACCACACTTGAGAAACCCATATCTGTAGTTGGAATCTAAAATCAGTATTATAACTAGAATTTTGATTTTCCATTGAAAATCATTTACCCTCTCTCGAGGCATAAATTAAAATGTAAGAGTGCAAAATTAATCATCAAACGTACATTTATTTTAAATTAATTAATTAAGTTAGGATTAACATCAAATAATGGGTCACCCCACCCCTTGAAAGGGGTTTTATCCTAACATGATATTAAACATGATGAACAAATAATCAAAGGCTAATAAAATAAAATATAAGAGAAGAGAAAAATCAAACCTAATCTCTTGAAGTGAAACTGAATTATAATTTCTTTGAAATCAAGCACCATCCATCCAATATGAGCATCCAACAATAATCAATTCAATGTAATACTCAATTGAATTACTCACAATTTATCCTTACAAATCTCTAAAAATAAAAAGAAAAAATATTTACAAAATATTTCCCTAATTTATTTTCTACTCTAACCTATCTCTCTAACTCTCTCTAGAATTCTCTTTACAATCTTCCTTCCAGATGAGCTTTTAGGTTTTCATTTATAGTGAGACACATGGAGCCAAGGGTAAACTGGGTAGGTTATATCTTTGTGTGCATGGAAATGGTGATAGGATCATGGGTGAGGATAATATTAGATTTGGTTATGAGGGTAATTTGGGTATTGGGGTAAAATGTGTTAGTTGGGGTTAATTTGGGAAATGGGGATAAGTGGCATAAAAGACATGTGGGTTAAATATGGTTTAGTTATTTGGTTTGGCTTGTCTTGATCATGTAAGAAAATCGATTTGGAAGAAATGGGTTTGGGTCTTCCAAAAGGGAAATGGGAGGTGGGTCGTTGTTGGATTGAACTCAGGTCAGGGGAGTTAAGCAGCGGGCTCACCGTGGCTATTGGTTAGGATCTGTGGGCTGCCGAGTTGGGGGTTATGGATTGGCAAGTAAGGGGTTCCGTCGGGTTGGTTCGATGTTGGGACTGAGGAGTCTGCCATGGGTTATTGGTTTCAGGTTGAGATAGGGGTAGCTGGGCGAAATCCGATCGAGTTAGGGGCAGGTGAGGTTCGGATTTTAGGGGCTATCCAGGTATAAGGTTGGTTTGGAGGTGGTGGGTATCAGGGATGGAGTTGGTTATAGGTGTTGGCAATGGGTTATGGTGATGGGTTTTGTTGGGTGGTGGAAGATGGATGTGAAGAGAGAGGAGAGAGATGCTGATAATAGAGGTTGTGGAGAGAGAAAATATGGGAGGTTGAAGATGAGGCTGGGGGTAATTGGGTGTGGGTTAGTGTATGATAAGTTAGGAGAGGGTGAGTGGGTTTGTTAGGTGTATATGAGTGTAGGATAGTGTGGTGTATGTGTGTATTTAATTTGAACACTAAAAACAAATAACACTAAAAAATAAAACTAATAAAACTAAAAATCTATAAATAAAATCCTTCTCTAATAATAAAATAAAGACTCAATAAAAATAAAATCTAACTAACTAAAAGGAAACAATAAGAAAATACTAAAAACTAAGTAAAAAAAATAAAAACTCAACACGCAAATTAAAAACACACGGACCATAATATGTACAACTACAAAAAATGACTTCAATAAACACTAATAGAATAAAATGAAATAAAAAAAAATAAACTAACTAAAAACTAAAAACAAATGAAAATAAAGGAAAATATAAAAACAACTCCTTATCATGCAAATATAAAATATAAAAATTACTAAAATTATTTACACGACTCGAAAATAAAACATATTCTAGAAATTTAAGATGACACAAATAAAAAAATCTAAAACATATAAAATAATATAAAAGGGAACAAACCAGACACACATAGGGGTTGGGTGAAGGGTTTAGGCTCGATTTAGGTTAGGCTAGGTTTACGAGAATTGTATTTAGCTCCATTTGAACAGCAAATTGCCTCTAAATATAGTTTTTGGCACCGCAACTACAATCGAGCCTGCACATTAAACATTTATGCATATAAGACCCAAATTATCGATAATTAGCAACTAAAATGAGTATACTTGGTGTATAAAATGTACACTTTTGGGTGCTTATGACACCACCCCCATACATAGAGTTACTAGTCCTCGAGCAATGAGATAGAGAAAAAGAGAAAGATAAGAAACCAAAAGTGTACCACTTTCGCGGGCACTTGCCATTTCACTTAGCATGTGCAATAGGCCTTAAAACATATAGGTTGCCCTATAGGACGTGTTTTGTCTCGTGAGGATTTGCAGTGATATTACCCACAAAATTCTTTATTTGCAAATGACAATCAATCTCTTATTAGACGTAGAATAATCGCACAATTTATCATTAAAGAAATATTTTGAGAATTATGAGCTAGAATTGCATAAAAAGTTTAGCTAAGTAAATACTCAAGGCAAATCCTTCCTAAAACTCGTGGTGTGAATCAGTCAAAATGGGTCAAGTATTATAATAGTAATTCTTTGATTTCTTTTTTAAAATCAACGCTTCAACTTCAAAATCTCACGGGATATAACTCTCCCAAACGAACTCTCAAGATTAGGGTAAGTGTATTGCTTTTGTGTTTGAGGAGGTGAGCAAAATGTAAGAAAGATCAAATGCATCACACACACAAGAAAGAATGAACATATATATAGAAAAATGATCTCAAGAAAGAATGCTAATCACTATAGTAAGAATGTCGAGTTATTCACCACGTTGACTTCCATTTGCCCGAACACCTAGGGGGAACATGGATGATAATGGGTGAGGGGAAAATGAAATGGGAAGGATGGATGTATGAGAAGAGTGTTCTATACATGAAGAAAAAATGTCTTTATTTAACAAGGACTAACTACAAACACTCTTTTTTTTTTCTTTTCTTTTCTCTCTCTCTTTTTTTCTAATTTTCTTTTCTTCTTTTTTTTTTATTTTTTTTATTTTTACACTCTCAACTCCGAAGACATTTTACATTTGGAAACACTCTTTTTCTCAAAATGATGATGGATTATATATGAATGGAGATGATAAATGGATGGTGTGGGGGAATATGTGGGGTAATGGGTGAAGTGAATTAATTAAAACCTAGTGATTGGGATAAATTTCAAGACACGTGTTTCTTCTAACTCTAAAGTGATGTATGTGACAACCCGCTATCCGAAATAAAGGGTGGCCAGCCCTATACCCCGGTAAAATAGGAAATCATGGATAATATCATCCTCAGCATCACAACAATATACAAAGTATAAGGAATAACCACTCTATATTCCAGAAAGCGGGTTATCAAAAACTTTGATTTGAAATAAAGAGAATAACATTTCCAACAACCCATAATAGAAATAGAGGGTGGAAACCCCCAACAAGCGCATATAAGAAATCCCGAAAGATACAAAGGACCGAATGAAACGTCGGTCAATACCATCCATACAACATACATATGGTACCAAGTGTTACATAATAAATTCATTATACAATTACAAATGTTTGGGCAACAAGCCCGAGTAAACCGAACATAACTAGAAACATAAATGGAGGCGTCTACACAAAATCCCGTGAAACCCGCACAATGTCACGGCTCCTCAAAACATGTGGAGGGAAAGGTCATTACGGGCGACCGTGCGGCGGAACACCTGAACGGATAATATAGATATACATACACAACAAGAAAAGGAAAACCGGTCAGGGCCGGGTATATGTGATCAATAGATAAATGACAAGTATGATAATGATGCACAACTAAGCATGGATGATAGTCTAGCATGTTAACAGCATATGAGGAACTGAAACTAGTGAAGGACGACATAGAGTGAGATTCACAATAAGACAGAATTAAAAGTGCTTAAAAGCCTTTATCATCATTAATCATATTTCGATTCAAATATTCATTTTCCATTCCTTATCAGGAATATAATTGACATCATGTGCTCTATATGGCACTAATCTCAATAACATGCTCTTTGCGGCATAAGTTTGCTCTATATGGCATAAATGTTCCATCGAGTCCAACTCGATAATTAGAATAGTCGTAAATATAAATATAACGATTCTAAGACCGCCCGTCCGGATTTCCCCACTGGGCGCGCCCCTAAATAAACATCATCTTCCAGGGCCTAGCATACGACAACCTGGGATCCTATCGAAAACGTCGGGAAGCGGCCATATGCTTGCGGGGTAGTCAAGACCACACCCAATATCTCCTACCCATCACAGAAAAATAAAACAAGCGCTCATATGGCCTAGGACTATATCCACCCTGCATTCATTAGCCAGGGGGTTTCACCTATCGCACGGACTTCCCTTAAGATGGTATTTAGAGAGGTGTGTATCCTTCATTTTATTAATTTCCATGACATGAATAAGCAAATTATCATTTACCTTATCAATTCCCCATTTTAAATAAATGAATAAGCTAATTCCGAACTAAGTATACATAGTACCGACATAGCATCCTCAAAAGGAATTCAGACTCCAAAGTTATCCCCAAGGCCTCTTTTAGGCTTTAATATAAACCAACAAGTCAATTCTAGCTCGAGTTGAATTCTAGAGTCTCCAAATTAACTTTAAGATATTCTAGACCCTTATAAAACTACTAGACAAAAGTAATGCCTAAACATCACTTTAATTCTCCCTTGAAAGAACCCTAGATGAACCCTTTCGATTCTAGGATGTCGACCCAACTAAACTAGGACTCTAAACCCTATGTTTACTTCATTTAAGAAGGTCCCTAGTCAAAATTCTAAAGAAAAGGGGTTAAAATGAAAAAAGAAAAAGTTGGAAAAATGCAGGGGAACCGAATCGATTCGCCCCCTTGGCCGAATCGATTCGCCCCCTTGGCCGAATCGATTCGGCCAGAAAAGTTGAGGTTCTGCATAAATGCCGAATCGATTCGGATGGGAGGCCGAATCGATTCGGTCAGAAAATATGGGTTTCTGCATAACTGCCGAATCGATTCGGATGGGAGGCCGAATCGATTCGGTCAACAAGACCTGGGCACTGCCCCAAGCCGAATCGATTCGCCCAGGGGGCCGAATCGATTCGGGCCTGCGATTTTGCCAAGAAATGGCTATGGAGTCTTGGACTCCATTTTCTACCCAAACTCAATCTTCTCCAAACCAAATTCATATACCAACACTATAAGACACCAATGATGCTATTTATCATCTTAAAACCTCATGAATCATCTTGGGAATAAATCAAAACCCAAAACACACAATAAAACCCTAAGTTTGCTATACTAGGATTAATACACCATTATCACAACAATCATCTATCTCAAGATAACAATTTGCAAGTAAAAACTTGCCTTGATTCAGCAAATATGCAGATTTCTTTGGTGTAGAAGCAATCTCTCTCAATCTCCAAAGCTTTCTCTCTACTCCTCTCTTACTCTCTTAGGTTTAGGAAATGAAATTAGGGGAAATTAGGAGACTTGGAAGACTTAAGTCGTGGCTTAAGATAAATGGCCCACTTAATTAATCAAAAGTGCGATAAAATAATACGCGATATCACAATTAAAGCACAACCATTCAAAAATGCCCAAAACTATAAAATACAATATGGTACATTATTTGACTATTCCGCACGTTCCGGAATCAACTGCAACCTCCAAATTATCATTTGGACATTTTAAAATTCAATTTAGGTTCCGGTCTCATAATTAAGCCAAATATCATTTTTATATTCAGATGATATTAATAAGCATAACATAGCAATATTTTCCCATAATTATGATATGTATGCTAACTCAAAATAAATATCAACTTTTCTACATTGAATTTATCATTCTAATCATAACCCAACACTGGTCTCTAATTACTATACTAAGTAATTATCATACAATACGGTCTCATAAGTGAGGGTTATTACATACTCCCCCCCTTATGAGGGAATTTTGCCCCCAAAATTCAGGCGTACCTCATGAGAAAAGATGTGGATATTTCTCCCGCATCTCATCCTCGCGTTCCCAAGTTGATTCGCTTGCATGATGATGACTCCAATGGACTCTCACTAGAGGCACCACCCGAGATCTTAACTTTCGCTCCCCAAACTCAAGGATAGCAACCGGTTGTTCTTCATAAGAAACATCAGGCTGCAAATAGATATCTTCGAAAGGAATGCGCCAAAGGGCACCTTCACACCTTCTGTACTTTTTCAAGGAGGAGACATGAAATACATCATGAATTTGTTGTAAGGGTTCCGGCAAGGCAAGTTGGTATGCTACGGGACCAACCTTTGCGATTACCGGGAAAGGTCCAACAAAGCGTGGTGCAAGCTTTCCTTTCTTCCCAAAACGTTTAACACCCTTCATCGGGGACACTCGCACCAACACTTGATCTCCCACCTCCAACTCCATATGTCTCCTACCCGCATCGGCGTAACTCTTTTGGCGATCTTGGGCTACCTGTATGCGATTTCGAATAAGCTCGATCTTCGAAGAAGTATCTTGGATCATCTCAGGTCCAAGAAACTTATTATCACCCACTTCCAACCAACAAGCGGGCGATCTACAAGGCCTGCCATACAGAGCTTCATAGGGTGCCATTCCAATGGTAAATTGGTATGAGTTGTTGTAAGCAAACTCAACCAACGGAAGGTATTGTTCCCAACTGCCTTTAAAGTCGAGCATGCACATACGAAGCATATCCTCCAACATCTGGTTTACCCTTTCGGTCTGACCGTCTGTTTGAGGATGATAGGAAGAGCTTAACTTCAACTCGGTCCCCATATCTCCCTGGAAACTCTGCCAAAAGTGGGACACAAATATTTTATCTCGGTCCGAAATAATATTCAAAGGTACCCCGTGGAGTCTAACGATCTCCTTAATGAACAACTGGGCATAACGAGCTGTATCAAAATCAGTGCGCACGGGCAAGAAGTGTGCCGACTTAGTCAAACGGTCGACAATCACCCAAATTGAGTCATGACCCTTTTGCGATCTAGGCAAGCCCGTAACAAAGTCCATCGAGATGCTCTCCCATTTCCATACGGGAATCTCGAGCGGTTGCAACAAACCCGCCGGTCGCTGGTGGTCAATCTTAACCAACTGACAAGTAGTGCATTTAGACACAAACTCGGAGATATCCCTCTTCATACCCGCCCACCAATACAAACGGCGCATATCTTGGTACATCTTGTCCCCGCCTGGATGCACCGTGAACTTCGACCCGTGGGATTCTGCCATCACTGCACGTCTCAAATCCCCATCATCGGGAACCACAAGTCTTTCATGGAAGCGTAGCCCACCCTCAGAGCCTATTGAGTACGACTCCGCTCCCTCAGACAACAACTGGCGTATGTGGTTTTGACAAACCTTATCTCTCTTCTGAGCTTCCACAATCTTTGCTATGATCGTGGGAGTAACCGTCATCACTGAAAGGAATGCTCTCGCTCCGGCATCCTCCAGGCTGAGTTCTTTCCACTTAGCTTTCCACACCTCAGCTAAGTTTCCATCAGGCTTTCTACTCAAGGCATCTGCTACCACATTCGCCTTCCCGGGGTGATAATGAATATCAAATTGGTAGTCTTTCACAAACTCTAACCAACGGTGCTGGCGCATGTTCAAATCCTTTTGAGAGAATAAGTACTGCAGCGATTTGTGGTCGGTGAAAAGACTAAACTTTTCCCCCAAGAGGTAATGCTTCCATATCTTCAAGGCAAACACAACGGCGGCGAATTCCAAATCATGTACCGGATAGTTCCTCTCGTGAGGTTTCAACTTACGAGAAGCATATGCAATGGGTTGTCTCTCTTGTTGAAGAACACCTCCTAACCCCAGAAGAGATGCATCGGTAAAGACGAGATACTCCAATCCCGGCCTTGGCAACGCCAGGACTGGAGCTGAAGTCAGTCTATCCTTGAGCTCATCGAAAGCTGCTTGACATGTACTGTCCCAAACAAATCTTATTCCTTTTCGGGTCAAGTTTGTCAATGGGCTAGCAACCTTAGAAAAGCCCTTAATGAATCGACGGTAATAACCCGGCAAGCCCAGAAAACTACGAACTTCAGTGGGCGTCGGGGGCTGACCCCATTCCTTCACCGCGATCACCTTACTCGGATCCACAGACACACCTTGGGACGACACCACATGTCCCAAAAATTGAACTTCCTTCAACCAGAAGCCACACTTCTCAAACTTCGCATACAATTGATGATCCCTCAATCTCTGTAGGACCAACCGTAAGTGAGCAGCGTGATCCGTCTCTGTCCGAGAATAGACTAGGATGTCATCAATAAATACAATGACAAACTGGTCAAGGAAATCCCGAAACACCCTATTCATAAGGTCCATAAACACTGCAGGGGCATTGGTTAGCCCGAAGGGCATAACCAAGAACTCATAAGATCCATAACGGGTCAGAAAGGCCGTCTTGGATACATCTTGCTCTCGTATCCTCAATTGGTGATACCCTGTCCGCAAGTCGATCTTGGAGAAATATGAAGCTCCCCTAAGTTGATCAAACAAGTCGTCGATGCGAGGTAAAGGGTATTTATTCCGGATGGTGACTTTATTCAACTCTCTATAGTCCACGCATAACCGGAGAGAACCGTCTCTCTTCTTCACAAACAATACCGGAGCGCCCCATGGCGAGGTACTACGCCTAATAAAGCCTTGCTCCAGCAGCTTCTGAATCTGATCTATCAGCTCCCTCATCTCCACAGGAGCCATACGATAAGGAGCTTTGGCGATCGGTCGAGTGCCCGGCATTAAGTCAATCACAAACTCTATCTCCCGACTTGGAGGTAATCCCGGTATCTCTCGAAAAACATCTTCAAAATCTCTAACAATCGGAAGAGAAGTTAGGGGAACCATGACATCTATAGATGCATCTTCCGCAATACAATATAGATAAGCGCTCATTCTCCCCTCCATACAAGGCATAACTACCAGGAACATCTCTTGTCCCGGAACCGCAAAAACTATACTCTTCCCGTAACAATTCACAATAGCACGGTACTTCACTAGCCAATCCATACCCAAAATTACATCGTACCCGACCATATCAAGGATGAGCAAGTCAGCCTCAAAACACAAGTCACCAAGATTAATTCCTACGTTTTTACATACGAAGAAAATCAATGAGCCATCGCCCATGGAGGATTCTACGCTAGTGAAAGTACTTTCAGCAGATTTTATCAAACCTGTAGTCTGAGCAAAACTTCTAGAAATAAAGGAATGTGTAGCACCCGTATCAAATAGAATGCGACCCGTGTTCCCCTGAATGAGAAACTTACCCTCGATCGCCGGTGGTGCCGGAGGAGCTGGAGGAAGCAAAGCCTCCTGAAGATGGTAAACTCTTCCGTACTGCAATTGCCCCTGTTGAGGAGGAGCAATCGGATTAGGCGCTTGAGGCGGGAACTGCACATACGGCTGCTGTGGGGCCCTAGGAAGATGCCCTCCAACCAACTGAGGACATGCCCTCTTATAGTGGCCCAGCTCCCCACACTGAAAACATTTATTAGTCATGTTATCCTGATTCCTGCCTTGGTTATTCCGGAGTTGCCCCGCACCTCGGCCCTGTTGGCCCCTACCACCATTTCCACCTCTACCTCCCTGTGGTTGCTGACCACCTTGACCTTGCCTGTTATTATTATTACCACCAGCATTAAACCCACCGAAACGTGGACGCTTGGACGGATCCCCTTGCTGAGTATCCCTCTCAACTTGCTTGTTCCCCGAGGATTGAGACGAAGAAGATGTTCCACCTCCGCTCCCAACTCCTCCCTGCCTACCAGCTTGCCCCGCAACTACCACCTTCTTCTTGTTTAGCAAGAACAATCTGTGCTCCTGACAGTGAAGCAAAGCAGCATTCATCACATCCCCAAAAGTTACCAGAGATGGATTACCCAGCAAATGTTGTTTTATTCTCCACTGTAAACCTCCCACAAACTTGGAGATCCTCTTCGATTCTGGAGTTACCTCATCCGGTACAAAACTGGCTAACCGGGTAAACTCTTCCTCATACTCAGCAACTGACCTCTCCCCTTGAACCAAATCCTGCAGCTTTCTCTGCATCTCCCTCTGAATGGCGGGAGGAAAATACTTCCCATCAAACAAGGCCCAAAAATTTGTGATGGACATAGTATCCCTCTGCTCGGGCGTCGTCATGGACTCCCACCAATGTAAGGCCGGTCCTACCAGCTTGAAAGTAACGAGAATCTGCTTCTTCTCCTCACTACACTCCACCATCCTAAGATGGCGCTGCATATCTCTCTTCCATTGGTTCGCCTTGATAACATCCGAACCTCCCTCAAACTCCGGGGGATGTCCCTTGAGAAAAGATTCCCTCACCCGTTCCCACTGAGAAGGTCCCGTGGGTACCTGTGCTTCTTGCCCTCTAACTTGGGCTTGTGGCATTTGTTGGGCCACTGCAGTCATCGCGGCGTTGACAGCTTGGGCCACAATATTTGCCACTTCAGCGGCACTGATACTCCCCTGCTGCGGTGGAGGACCAAACTCATCCTCAACCATCCTATTACGTCTAGCAGGACGTCCTCTCTTCGGCGGCATCTGAGATAAAGACGAGAGAGAGTTAAAACATAATATAAGACAATCTATTTAGCAGAAGATCGCATACACAGGCAGCAAAATAATCTTAACACTAAGTTCTATATTAAAGAACGCGACGGTAGAACGTGACAAGTCCGCATAGATCCTAAAGACTCTAGAACCTGATGCTCTAATACCATCTGGAAAAATGCAGGGGAACCGAATCGATTCGCCCCCTTGGCCGAATCGATTCGGCCAGAAAAGTTGAGGTTCTGCATAACTGCCGAATCGATTCGGATGGGAGGCCGAATCGATTCGGTCAGAAAATATGGGTTTCTGCATAACTGCCGAATCGATTCGGATGGGAGGCCGAATCGATTCGGTCAACAAGACCTGGGCACTGCCCCTAGCCGAATCGATTCGCCCAGGGGGCCGAATCGATTCAGGCCTGCGATTTTGCCAAGAAATGGCTATGGAGTCTTGGACTCCATTTTCTACCCAAACTCAATCTTCTCCAAACCAAATTCATATACCAACACTATAAGACACCAATGATGCTATTTATCATCTTAAAACCTCATGAATCATCTTGGGAATAAATCAAAACCCAAAACACACAATAAAACCCTAAGTTTGCTATACTAGGATTAATACACCATTATCACAACAATCATCTATCTCAAGATAACAATTTGCAAGTAAAAACTTGCCTTGATTCAGCAAATATGCAGATTTCTTTGGTGTAGAAGCAATCTCTCTCAATCTCCAAAGCTTTCTCTCTACTCCTCTCTTACTCTCTTAGGTTTAGGAAATGAAATTAGGGGAAATTAGGAGACTTGGAAGACTTAAGTCGTGGCTTAAGATAAATGGCCCACTTAATTAATCAAAAGTGCGATAAAATAATACGCGATATCACAATTAAAGCACAACCATTCAAAAATGCCCAAAACTATAAAATACAATATGGTACATTATTTGACTATTCCGCACGTTCCGGAATCAACTGCAACCTCCAAATTATCATTTGGACATTTTAAAATTCAATTTAGGTTCCGGTCTCATAATTAAGCCAAATATCATTTTTATATTCAGATGATATTAATAAGCATAACATAGCAATATTTTCCCATAATTATGATATGTATGCTAACTCAAAATAAATATCAACTTTTCTACATTGAATTTATCATTCTAATCATAACCCAACACTGGTCTCTAATTACTATACTAAGTAATTATCATACAATACGGTCTCATAAGTGAGGGTTATTACAATGTCGTTCCCAGTGATCAAGCCAAAAATTTTAATGAAAAATAATGAGATCATACAATGATTAAGTACATAGCCAAATGAAGTTGAATAAAATTGTGACTCAGAGATTACGTAAAACACTCTAAAAGGGTGAAAGGCACAAATTTCACAAGCTAAAAGTCTCTACTAGTGATCCTTAAGGTTTTCTTAATAATTGTAATACTCTTCAACTCTAAACGGTAGTGATGTGATAAGTGCATAATTGTTTTTAGTTTAGAAATTCATGGTGCAAAACGCCTTGTTATGTATTACATAAGCTATTTATAAAAAATAAATCCTCTAGCCTGATTCCTAGACATAAAAAGATGGATGATAGAAAATTCACGTCAATGAGTGAGATGAAAGAAAATGCACGAAAATTTTAAAAATCAGGTTCAAAAATCAAACATTTTTAAAAGAGGCACGATTTTGATAAGTTTCCCCACCCCCAAACAAAAAGGAACATCGCCCTCGATGTTAAGTAATATGGTTTTTTAAATTGAGAGCATAAGGTAGGAAATAGATTACCAGAATCAATCGCTAATGAAGTGGATAGATGTAGCCAAAATGAAACCTGAATAAGCGATAAGAGAAACAAAAAAATGTGTACAAGTCTATAAAGCATGTAAAGCATAGGGTGATGTGAAACACCACCACCAAACAAGATAAGACTCATAGTGAACATCGGGCTTCCTCCCACTAGTGCTAATTTTAACGTCTTCGGCCAGACCGAAGGGATCTCACCCTAAGGATAAGAACTAGGAAAGCACATGGTGACAGAAAAATCGGGTGATGATAATCACCCCCATACAAGATTGAAGCCTCACCCTTGTCAGATGAATGCTAAAAGGGTCAATGCACTTGTATGGTGAAGTGCATCAAATGATGCAAAGCATCGATGGACCATGGGTGAGTGGGTATTAGGATATGGGTGAGGGTGAATTGGCATCAGTCACGGGCCTTATTGAGACGAAAGGTGAGGGCAATAAGGGTCGTATAAGCATGGTGCTCGAGTTGGTGAAGGAGGACAAATGGTTTGGAAATAGTGATGGGGTGGGGATCATAGAAATCACATGACCGTTATATCAATGGGTGATGATAATGGTCATTATGTGACACGCCAGGGAGCTATCTGCGGGAAAAATCAACACAACAAGAGAGTGGTGGGCATAGAGTAACAAGCTCGGTGTCATGAAAGTTGATATTAGCACCATAATTACTCTCATGGAAGGTGGAGAACGATTTTAGGTTAGGATCCAAAGATGTGGATGGAAACATGAACGTTTAATATCAAGATCCAAACCAGGTGGTGGGGTAGAAGGGACAATGGGCGTGGTAAAGGGTGGGATACATGGCGATCCAACTCAAGTGTAGGTGACACACATTCCTCATGAGGCATGGAGTAAAACTCAAGGGAACTAGGAGGAAGTGTGGCTTCTAAAGAAGGAGTGGTCAAATTCTCCAAATGAATATCACCGATGAATGGTGTAGTTGGTTCAAATGAGGCACCAAGATCAGAGATAGAGGAATCACTAGATATAATGGGCTCAAGATGAGCCAAGCATGGTGGAACACGCACCATATCCAGAGAGATAGAAACCATCTCGGATTCAATCTCGAGAAAATGGTGAGCACTCGTAGATGGAGCTAACCTATAATGAAGTGGTTCCTCGGGAACACAAGGGTGAATGTTGATAGGTGTAGACGTGGACATTATTTTAGATTTGGAAGGAAAGGGAATATGAATCGCAAGTATGTGTTCATTTTGATATAATGGTATTTAATCAGGCTCACTAGTGAAAGGTAAGTAACCACAATTCTCGACTTGAGGCTCGGACCACAGAATGGTCTCAACAATGAGATTCTCGGGGTGGCAGGGTTGGTCACACTCAAAATTGGTGGCACAAGATGACGCATCATCACTCCACGTGGGGGAAACAATGGGTTGACTTCGGGTTAAGTTCGACTCTCTCGCACACTTAATTTCATTAAAGCATTGTTCAAGCCTTTGGAGATCTTCATTTTGAATTTGAGTGGCTTGATCTTGCTCGATGATGAACTTTTGCAAGAGGCTTTCGAGAGCGGATATGGATGATGGTGGTGGTGGTGGTTGAGGTGGAAACAACTCACTATTAACAGGGATACACGGAGAATACTAAAAGGAAGTGTGGGGAACGGGATCAAGCATGTCATACACGGAAGAAGCACCTCCGTGAGAGACAAATGGGTGATAATAATGGGGATCATAGTGAGTGAACTGATCGGGATAAAGTGCACTAGGTTTCCATGATGGCTGTTGGAACGTATGAGGATCCACAACATCTGGTTGGTTATCTTATTGCTTGAAAGGGTGATAAGGCCTCCACGAATTACTAGGATACTCACACAACTCAGAATTGGATGTATCATGATAATAGGTTGAGGTGGGTTCCAAAACAGTGTCATCTGGATACACTTAGTCCATTGTAGGTTCAGAAGAATAAAGAATATACAGACACTCATGGGACAAGTGATCGGCGTGAAAGCAATAGGTGCATGGCAAAGCATGTGACACGTTGATACTCGTCATCGGAGGCGATGGAATGTGAAATGCGTGCGTCGACGACTCAAGAGTATCAACAGTGTGTGGTTGAGAGTTAAAGCCACTAATTAAGGCATGGCGGTTCGACTCGGGCTCAACCTCAAACTTTATTTGAGAAAATGAGAAAAGGCCAAAGTAATCCCATAAGGGATGTTCGTCGACCATGACGAGAAAAATATATATTTTTGGATTTGTTTTTTGAATTTTTCCAAAAGGAAAGAAATTTTTGTTTGGATTTTTCTGAAAATGAAAAAATATTTTTGGATTTTCTAAAAAATAAAGGAAGAAAATGTTTTTGGATTTTTAGAAAAAAAGAAGGAAGAAAATGTTTTTGGATATTTTTTTTAATAAAAATAAAGAATGAAAATAGTTTTGGATTCATTTATTTTTTATTTTTGGAAGAAAAAAGAGAGAAAAATAGGTGGACTCTTTCAATTGGACGAACTAACAAAAACTGACACCAAAAAATTGATTTGGACACACACAAGGAAAGGATAAATCCTAACGAGCACATAGCCAATTTTTAGCTTCAAAATTTAGTGAAAGGGTAGTAAAATTTTAATTAAGTGCGCGGGAGATAAAAAATCATGAAATTATCTGAGTGATCTCCTTATTAAAAATATTCTCCTATTGGGATACCTAGTTGATTGATTTTAAATTTAGTGATGGCTAGGGTAGCACACAATTGGTAAGCGAGTGAGTTGGGTGATGAAATTCCTTCTCATGAATGACCGGGTGTAGGTCTTAATTGATTCATTCATCATACACATTCGAAAAAAAATGCGAGAAGAAAATCAAATAAGAGCACATAAGCACTCACAAGATATTGACTCACTAACAGGAGAGTCAAGAGGTTTTAGAAATGTACCTCCCACGATTTTTAGACAATCGGGTCCTGAAAAATTCGGGTCGACTGGGGGGAGATCACGCGTATCTCAGTCGGCCTCGGAATTCCTATCGACACAAGGTAGAGAGTCTTATAAATCCTCGCCTTGGACGCCCTCTCTATACCTTGTCCGGTTTTCCAATCATGCTTATCTTCTATTTATTACAAATTTAAAATAAAAAATAAATGGTGTCTCTATGCACCGCAATACAAGCAAAGAATCAAAATCCTAATACAAGCCTTCTAAAATAAAGAGAAATGGTACTAAAAAAACCAAGTGTGAAAAAAATGAACTACAAGATGAAATCCGCTCCAAGTGCTTCATGCGCCCAAGAATGGCAACAACGCCATTTGATAACTTGACTTTTGTGTGTAGTCGTTGTTTGAAGCCAAGTTACTCAAAATCCTCAAATACCTACAAAATACAACAAACTAAAGTGTAGAGGTAAGTAAGGGTATCAATCCACATTAAGGGGGTAAAACGGGAGGAAAATAATTATAACTCATTTTTATTTTCTTGCTGGGGCTTTTTACTTTTTCTATTATTTTTTTAGCTTTTTTAATATTAAAACAATTTGGGTGAGAAATGGTGAAATAACTAAACTAAATGAAAGATGTAAATAACTAACTAAAAAGTAAGTGAAGATGCTAAATAAATCTAACTAACTAAAAATCTAAAATATGAGAATGATGATGAAATAAAACTGAGGACTAATAAGGGATAGGATGACACTATATATTCTAGTTAATTAAAATTAATTAATTCATTAAAATTAGTTATCCAAAGTTAGTATCAAAATCACAAATCAAATCTCGTTGCAAATGTAATTTTAATAATAACATTTTAGAAAATTAATTTAAACCCTCCTACAACTCTTTAAATGTAGATCAAAACATCATCTAACAAATCACCAGCTAGGATCGATTTATCAAATTAGTTTAAATCATAAAAGTAATTATAAAGTTGAAATTGAAGGAACAATCCCACACTTGAGAAACCCCTATCTCTAGTTTGAATCTAAAATGGTTATTATAACTAGAATTTCGATTTTCTCTCGAAAATCATTTACCCTCTGTCGAGGTGTAAATTAAAATGTAAGAGTGCAAAATTAATCATCAAATGGACATTTAATTTTTATTAATTAATTAAATTAGAATTAACATCAAATAATGGGTCCCCCCCCCCCCCCCCCCCCTCCTTAAAGGGGTTTTAGATTAACATGATGAACAAATAATCAAAGCTAATAAACTAAATTAAAAGAGAAGAGAACAATAAAACCCAATCTCTTGAAGTCAAATTGAACTCTAATTTCTTTGAAATCAAGCACCATCCATCCAATATCAGCATCCAATAGTAGTTAATTCAATATAATACTCAATTGAATTGCTCATAATTTATCGTCACAAATCTCTAAAAAAAACTATTTACAAAATATTTCCCTAATTTATTTTCGACTCTAACCTATCTCTCTAACTCTCTCTAGAGTTCTCTCTACAATCTTCTTTCCAAATAAGCTTTGGGTCTTCATTTATAGTGAGGCACATGGAGCCAAGGGTAAATTTCGTATGTTATATTTTATTGTTAATGAAAATCGTGAGAGGAGCATGGGTGAGGATAATATCAGATTTGGTTATGAGGTTAATTTGGGTATATTGGGGTGAAAAGTGTTAGTTGGGGTTAATTTGGGAAATGGGGATAAGTGGCATAAAAGACATGGGGGTTAAATGTGGTTTAGATATTTGGTTTTGGCTTGTCTTGAGAAAATAAGAAAATCGATTTGGAAGAAATAGGTTTGGTGCTTCAAAAAGGGGAATGGGAGGTGGGTCATTGTTGGATTGAACTCGGGTCAGGGGAGTTAAGTAGCGGGTTCAGCGCGGCTATGGGTTCGAATCTATGGGCTGCCGAGTTGGGGGTTGTGGATTGGCATGTAAGGGGGTCCGTCGGGTTAGTTCGGCGCCGTGGCGGAGGAGTCTGCCACTGGTTGTTGGTTTCGGGTTGAGATCGGGGCAGCTCGGCGGAATCTGATAAGGTTTAGGGCAGGTTAGGTCCGAGTTTCGAGGGCTATCCATGTATAAGATTGGTTTGTAGGTGGTGGGTATCGAGGTGGGAGTGGGTTTTAGGTGTTGGTAATGGGTTATGGCAATGGATGTTATGGAGAGAGAAAATGTGGGGGGTTGAAGATGAGGTTGGGGTAATTGGGTATCGGTTAGTGTATGGTAAGGTGGGTGAGGGTGAGTGTGTTTGTTGGGTGTATATGAGTGTAGGATAGTGTGGTGTGTGTGTGTATTTAATTTGTACCCTTAAGAGAAATAACACTAAAAAATTAAACTAATAAAACTAAAAATCTAAAACTAAAATCCTACTCTAGTAATAATATAAAGATTCAATTTAAAATAAAATAAAACAAACTAAAAACAAATAATAAGAAAATAATAAAAACTAAAAACTAACTAAAAAAAATAAAAACTTAACACGCAAACGAAAAACACACGGACCCTAATATATAAAACTATGAACAATGACTCAAATAAAAACTAGAAATAAAAACTAATTGAATAAAATGAAAAAAATAATAAACTAACTAAAAACTAAAAAAAACAAAAATAAAGGAAAATATAAAAACAACTCCTCGTCCTGCAAATATAAAATATAAAAATTACTAAAAATATATACGCGACTTGAAAATAAAATATATTCTAGAAATTTAAGACGACACATAATAAAAAAAATCTAAAACATATAAAATAATATTAAAGGGAACAAACCAAACACACACGGGGCTTGGGTGAAGGGTTTCGGCTCGATTTAGGTTAGGATAGGTTTACGGTATTCGTCTTTAGCTCTATTTGAACTGCAAATTGCCTCAAAATATAACTTTTGACACTACAACTGCAATCAAGACTGCATATTGAATGTTTACACATAAGACCCAATTTGCCGAGAATTAGAAACTAAAATGAGTATATTCGGGGTGTAAAATGTACACTTTGGGGTGCTTATCAAGAAGATACGTTTCTTTGTAAAGGACAAAAATATTCATTTTGCTTATAACATGATAATGGAGAGAGTGGGGTTGAAGAAGTTTAAAGGTGTACCATCTACATTCCATTATTGTTTTAAGTTCCCAACCAGCCTTAGGGTAGGCATAGTAAAAGGTGACCAGAAAGTAGCTCGGGAGTGTTACTATTCTTCTTCCGGGTGAAAAGATTTAGCATAGATGAAGAAAATAACCACCACTTACCAAGTGGACACATATGAACCCCATGACGAATCTGTGGCTAAAACCTTAGACCCAAAGGAAGAAACATAATTGGTTACATGCCAAATAATGGAAGCAATAAAGAGCATTGTGTTGGACGACGACAAGCCAGAACACACAACTCAAATAGGAAGAACGATTGATCGTGTTCTTAAACAGGAACTAGTGAAGTTTCTTAGACAAAGGAAGCATGTGTTCACCAAGAGTCGTGAAGATAAGGGTGTTAAACCTGTGCAGTAGAGGCAAAGAATGTTTAGCACTAATAAGAATCAAGCCATTCGGGAGGAAGTTGAAAAGATTCAAAGAGTTGCTTTCATTAATGAAGTAAGGATGTTAAGCATGTGAAGTAAAGGCGAAGAGTGTTTAGCTTCAAGAAGAATCAATCCATTCAGGATGAAGTTGAAAAGCTTCAAAGAGTTACTTTGATTGATGAAGTAAAGTATCCTCTATCGCTTGGCCAATGTAGTAATTGTTAAGAAGAAGATTAACTAGTGGATAATGTTTGTAAACTTCATGGATTTAAATGAAGCGTTCCTGAAGGACCATTTTACTTCGCCACGAATTGATCACCTTGTTGATGGCACTTTAGGACGTGTACTGCTCAATTTCATGGATGTATAATCTGGCTATAACCAGATTAATATAAAGCCTAAAGGCGGGGAAAGAACTTCTTTCATTACTCCCCGAGGAACTTATTGTTATAATGTTATGCCATTTGGTTTGAAAGATGAAGGTGTTACTTATCAGAGATTGGTGAACAAAGTTTTTGAGGAGAAAATTGGCAAAAAAAATGGAAGTTTATGTGGATGATATGATGATGAAGATAAAAAAAAGCAGCCAATCATATTGTCAATCTCAATCAAACTTTGGACTAATTAGAAAAGCATCGGATGAGATTAAACTCGACCAAGTTCATGTCTAGAGTACAAGAAGGAATGTTCCTCATGTATATATTAAATCAGAGGGGAATTAAGGCAAACCCAGATAAGATCAAGGCATTGATTGAAATGCAGTCCTCTACTTACAAAAAAGATATACAAAGGATAACTAGGTGAGTAGCAACTTTGAACATATTTTTGTCTCGAGCTACTGGCAGGTGCCTTCCACTATTTAAAGTGTTTAGAAAGAGTTTCGAATGGAATGAAGAGTATGAAAAACCTTTTCTAAAGTTGAAAACGTATGTAGGGTAACCACCAATGATCTCCCAACCAATTTTGGGAAAAAGATTATACTTGTACTTAGATGTCTCTGAGTCATCGGTAAGTTCTTCTTTGATCCGAAAAGAGAATGGAGTTCAAAAACTAGTCTACTACACCAGTAAATATTTTTGAGGAGTAGAAATAATATACCCACGATTGGAGAAGTTATCATTGGAAGTGATTGAGGCATTCAGATGAATGAAGCCATACTTTTAAGCCCACATAATTGTGGTCTATACTGATATGCCTTTTAGGTAAGCCTTGCATAAACTGGAGAAGTCTGGCAAATTAATGTACTGGGTAGTAGAATTGAGGGCGTATGATAATGTATATGAACCAAGGTCTTCATTAAAAGGCCAAGTCATAGCAGATTTCATTGCCAAATTTTGTTATCCTGAGTACCCTGAGCAACAAGGAGTATAGGCAGGACAAGGTACAAAAAGGAATTGTTTAATCAAAGTTGTCAACAATTAACCTTTCAGGTAACCTTCATCTGAAGAAAGGTTAGAAGAAATCATTGCCGTCCTACACGATTCATCTTCTAGAGCTCAGGATATGTCACGGAAGTATGAGGAATCAAGGAGAAAAATATTCCATCGTGGGATGTTAATGGACGAAGTATTTGATGATAATCTCTCGATATAGAACATGTACGTTGATGGATCATCTTGTGAAAGCAATAATGAAGCAGGTATAATATTTAACATTCCTGATGGGATAGATATTGAATATTCTCTGTGATTCCAGTTCTAGGCCTCAAATAATGAAGCTGAGTATGAAGCTCTCATTTTGGGATTGAGTTTCGCCCAATCATTGAACACCGAGAAAGTTATGGCACACAGTGATTCTCAATTGGTGGTAAACCAAATATTGAACTTATATGGAGCTAAAGGAGAGATGATCATTAATTTTGTCACAGTAGATATAAGGCCATCCTGGATGGACCCCATCAGAGCATACAATGAAGAAGTAACTTTGATAACAGATACAATTAAGGCCAAAAAGCTGAAGTACAAAGAAGCAAGATACGTGCTGTATAAAGGAGTGTTATACAACAAAGGATTAAAAGCTAGCTTGTAACATTGTGTTCATCCAACAGAGGTGCAGGATCTAATCCAGGAGGTGCACAAAGGATCTTGTAGATCTCACATAGTAGGAAGGACACTACTTGAGCAGATTAGTACATAGGGATACTATTCGCCAACTATGCAAGCGGATTGTGCAACCTTTGACAAAAAATGTGACAAGTTCCAAAGGTATTCTGGCATTCGAAAAACTACGTAGGCTGAGCTCACTCCAATCACTTTGCTTTTGTCATTTGTAATTTGAGGAATAGATTTAGTTGGCCCATTACCGACCACCCGAGGAAGATTCAGGTACCTAATTGTTGTTGTGGACTACTTTACAAAATGGGTGGAGGTAGAAACAATGGTAGATATGCCATATGATAAGATCTAACAATTCATTTGGAACATTATCAGATTTATGGATATGGTTGCATTATGCCTTTATTACCGACCATGGCATGTAATTCGATAAAGAAGAATTTTCAGTTTATTATGCTCAGTCCAATATCCATAACTTGCATTCTGCTCTAGGTCATCTTCAGATCAATGGTAAAACTGAAGCTAAAAATCGAACTATTATTAATGGGTTGAAAAGAAGACTTGATAATGCGAAGGGAAACTGGATTAATGAGTCGCACTCTATTATGTGGGCATAACGAACAACTCCAAGGACTGTGACTAGAGAATTTCCATACATGTTAGCATTTAGGACTAATGTAGTAATACCTATTGAATTGGGCCTCCCATCCCATAAATTATTGAACTTCAACTATCCTGTAAGTGATTTAATGCAAAGATTGGCTTTGGATAAGCCAGAGGAAGTACGTGGGGACAGCGCTCTAAGAAATGCAACATACCAAAAAAAAACAAATGGTTTCTACAACAAAATAATGAAGCCGACAAACTTAAAGGAAGGAGATTATGTTCTGAAGAAGGTAATCCAAAAGAACAACAAACTTGAGGCTAATGGGTTTGGGCCATATTGCATTTCAGCAGTTGTCCAACTTAGAACTTACAGAATTTAGACATTAGAGGGAGAAGAGTTCAAGAATCCATGGCATGTCGAGCATCATAAGAAGTATTACTAGTGATCTAATAAAACACATTGTACTCATGTTATTTCAGAATTAATAAAAATAATCATTTCCTCGATTTCATTTTTAAATTTTTTGGGAGTACTACTGCTATTCACTACTCTATACTATATTGGTTGGTTGAAAGTTACTTTAAAGTTACTTCAAAAGTACTCGAACATTTCTCGGCATAAGAACAACCATATCGTTGTCGGTGCCCAGAATAGTTCCTTCTCAACAACAGCCACATCGTTGATTCTTGATGTTCAAAAGTTGCTCGGCATAAGAAAAAATCTATCGACAGTAGCCAAAAACCCAAGCGTAAATCATGATTCTTGTTCCTTAAGAAACTTAGTCAATGAAGACAAGGATAAAATAATATTTTATCCCATTAAAGTTAAGATAAACAAGATTTTATCCAACTGGTCCAAGTGAAGGAAGAACGTTGTGAAGATTCCTAATAAGGAATGTAGACACATATTCCACATACGCTTGGTTACAACTAGTAACTAATGAAAAATCTAAAAATTTAGGTTCATTAGTAGAACCGAGGGATATACATGGGTAACTAGTACTAAAATTGGATTTTTATCGATGTTTACTGGTAGAACCTATGATTTCATTGGTAATTGATGCTAAACTTAGGTAAGAGCTTAAGTGTGTCAATAGAAGTATTGAAAAGGAAGAAGTCATTCACATTCAAAGATTGACAAGATAAGTTTATAACATATTTCATTCATTTAAGTAATCATTACATGATATTGGTTACAACTGAATTACAAGAATAAAATTTATTCTAAGGGACGCTTCCCCTCAGCTTTAGAAGAACTGGAAACCGATTACATGCCTGCTGGAGGATCATATAATGTATAAGGGGAATTGATAAAGTTGAAGTCATAGAGCATTATTCTATTACTGTTGCTTGGTCTATCTAACAGATAAGGAGGACAAATAATCTCTAGATCGTCATGAAGGCCATAATACCCTATGTACATTAAAATCAGGCACTAGGGAATTGTGTTAACAGGAATCCAATTAACATCCACTTTGAGGGGATGATCTTCCTAGTTCAATACGCTAGGATAATACCAGTTCCAAAGACTGCTGCTTTTATTTACCTTCATAACTGTCAAACAGTTGGTACATCCCCATTTGTAGTCTTCATTCTAAGCTTGCTTGAATCGCACATCAAAATTACCAAAAGATTCGTTATATTCCTCCATCCAGATCTCCCTAGGTTGTTTATGGAATTGAAAGGTTAGGCTCTCAACCTGATGATACAATTATTTCAGTACTCCATCTCTTGCTTGTAATTGGGAAGATTGAGTAGAAAGTTGCTCGACATGAGTCTGGATTTTCTTAGACATGTCAGCAATGGCCAAATTCTTCTCTTTTAATTGAGCAGTCTGGTTAGTAGTTGTTTGCAGGGTCTTAGCTTCATCTATAGTATCTTGACCATATTTATTTTTTACTTGGGAAAATGAAGCAGGCCTAGTTTTCTTCAGTGCTTCCACTTCTTCCCTCAATGTGGCATTTTCAGTCTCCAGGAAAGAAACCCCATCATTAGCAGTAATGGCAGTAGAAGAATAAATAACCTTTAATGAGTTTAATTTCTCACTCAAGTTATTATTATCTTCCTCCAATATATTGGCAATGGCTCTATCCTCCTTTATCTCTCGATTAAGAAGAAATTCTTATCTACAACTTTTACTTAAAACCCCAACCTTCACTTAAAGCTTTGTACTTCTGCTCATAGTTGGCATGCAAAAGATACTTAGTCTCCGTGTGATCTTCTTGTAACACTTTAATCCTTTCATAATAAGCCACATTATTGGCCACAACCCAATCAAGAAGACACTTCAAATAAAGGTAGGTCTCTCTTGCTTGATTTGAAGCACCCTCTCCAACCAACTTAGATAATTCTTCCTCGATTATAGTAAAGTGACCTTCCTTGAAGAGATCGCTGCATTTTTGAAGAATCTCAGAATAAGTTGAAGAAAATTGATCGAGTTTATCCATAAATTACAAAGAACAGAAAAAAATTCCAATCAACAAGAGAAGAAGAAGGCAAGTGTAAAGTAATGTTCCTTTTTATTGATAAAATATTAATTTTAAGTAAATCAAGGTGAAATAAAAAGAAAAAAGTACAATTAAAGGTAAAAACAAAAGCTACTCAGCGAAATGCTCTACACGTTCATTAATTCTGAGGCAGACCTAGAATGATGGGATGTAGGAAGGGGCAGAATAATTTGATCAGCAGAAGAAGGGATGGAAGAATCAACTGCAATTGCCTGGGTTGGTTAAGAGATGCAAAAATAAGGGTAGATTCCTTTGACCTTCCATCATCCTCAATCTCCTCATCCATGTTAGGAGGAGACTTGAGATCATGCTGGAGAAACAACTTAGAAACTGGGTTTGTGCTGACATCTGCAAGGGCTACTGACCACCCATCTTTTAAAAACTTCTTCTTGGAGAACTAAATTTGAGCAGATGCAGCGCCAATAGCTTTATCCCAACACCTATTGAATGTAAATTCCTTAGCATTTAACCTTCTGGACTTCTCTGCACCCAGCTTCTTCTGTAACCCGACAACCTGTCCCTAAGCAACTTCAGCATCACCCTCTATAGACTTTACTTTATTCTCCTACTTCTTCCGCTCAGTAGCCAACGCTTGTTCGGAGTAAATAAAGGACTTTTTTAGTTCCTCTAAGGCCTCCTCAACCTCATTTAAAAAAGAACGCAAACCATGTGCATGTGGTTAAAATCACTTAAGAATTGCAAAAAGAAATCAATGTAAGTTACTATAAGAAATGTAAAAGATATGAATAAGAAGGAGAATAAATAATCATTTTTATCAAAGCAAGGCTCTGAGCAGCCCTTTTAGAGATTTTTAATCGGGGAATTATAGAAGAAGCACCCCTATGGTTTGGAAGAGTACAATACTTTATTAATTTTTTGGCCAAACCAGGGCCAACAGCCACTGAAGAGCTAGAATCAGATAAATCTATCAAGTCTCATTGGTCAGCACCAAAAGAAGTTCCTTCAACTAGCCTATAGAAGGAAGACCTTTCCTTAGGCACTTGTGATGAGTCTCATCATTTTTATTGGCTAGGGGATTCTTCCCAATCTCATATTTATTACTTACTCCACGATCAATAGATTTTATAGAGCCAACAATGGTAACATCTCCCATAATGTTGGGGAACTTTCTCTTCACCATGGCAGCAACAAGAGGTAAGTCTGAATCATGTGAAGATGATGAACCTGTAATAGCTTCACCACTACCAGATATAATGGAAGAAGTAGTGGATATTAGGTCTTGATCAATATCAATCACTGAGGAGGGAACAACAAAAGTTGGCTGAGAAACAAAACAAGTGATGGCATTTCTATTTTCCAAGAAGTATAATGCCGACCTAATGTGATCCTCCCATGTTTTTTTTAATGAATTCTCGAAATAAACTTCAACTCCTTGAGGTTGATATCACCCTTGTTGGGACACTTACTCTTTTGATAAATTGTAACAAAGTTCACCAGATAAAAGTTAGTATCAACAATTAATTAAATATTTATGAAGAGTTAGACAAAATGCTGCAAAATATCCGATGGCCATTTTGAGGGCATTTGGGCCCCTAGTATGCTGCATTCCCTATCATAGGTTCATATTGCCAATTCTTTGCAATCACTCCATGATAAAAGTAATCCCTATTAGAATATGGGAGATTAACTAATAAAGCCATATTTACAGCCCTAGTCCTTAAATAGTAAGTATTATCACTTGTGACCCACTTATAGAAAAACATGATCTCTGGGATTCCTATATGGGTCCCATTAAGCTGGTTTAACCTATAAATACCATTAACTACTCTCCAAATGTTGGGGACTATTCTAGCAGGGACCACATCAAAATACTGACAAAATGGGTTTAGAGGAAAGGGAACCCACATTCATCAATAAAATAGAAGGGAGTCAATGGCCACAGATAAAGAAAAAAGGTTTAAAGGAGGAATGGGAAGATCTAAATCCACTTACGAATGGATATTCCACTCATTCCTATATTCCTCTAGAGAAATTACTGAGTAAACCATGTTCATAGATGAAGAAAAGGAAAAGATAGAAGATTCTTACAATTATTTAAGGATTCAGCAAGAACTGAAGGATAAAAGAAATGGTCGCACAAGAAAGCTCAAGAAGATAGCAGTAGAAACTCATTGGAGATTTTGTTGCTAGTTGTTTAGTTTACCAACAGGTGAAGGCAGATCATCAGAAGCCAAGTGTTTTACTACAACCATTGCCTATTCCTGAGTGGAAATGGGAACATGTTACTACAGATTTTGTTGTAGGTTTACCAAAATCATCCCAAGGGTTTGATTCTATTTGGGTTGTCGTTGATAGGTTGACTAAGTCTGCTCATTTTCTTCCTGTTAAAGCTACTTACTCCATGGATAGCTATGCAAAAATATATGTGGATAAGATTATTAGATTGCATGGTGCACCAGTTTCTATTATTTCTGATCGAGATCCTAAGCTTACTTCTCACTTTTGGCCTAGTTTACAACAATCTTTAGGGACTAAATTGAAATTTAGTACAGCTTTTCATCCTCAGACTGATGGGCAGCCAGAAAGAACGATCCAGAAACTCGAAGATATGTTACGAATTTGTGTATTGGAGTTCAAGGGCAGTTGGGATGAACACTTGCCACTAATAGAGTTTTCTTATAATAATAGCTATCATTCGAGTATCGAGATGGCTCCTTATGAAGCCTTGTATGGGAGAAAATGTAGAACTCCAGTGTGTTGGACTGAAGTAGGAGAAAGAAAACTACTTGGGCCAGAAATTGTACAACAGACTACTGAAAAGATAAATCTCATCCATAATCACTTAAAGGTGGCGCAAAGTAGACCGAAAAGTTATGCAAACAACCGAAGGAAAGAATTGAAATTTGAGGAAGGTGATCGAGTATTCCTACGTGTTTCTCCTTTGAGAGGGGTTATGAGATTCGGGAAGAAGGGAAAGTTAAGTCCCAGGTACATTGGCCTTTATGAGATAGTGAAATGGGATGGAGCTATAGGTTATAAATAGGCGTTACCACGAGAATTATCCCGGATACACAATGTTTTTCATATATCCATGTTACATAAGTATGTGCCCGATCCTTCACATGTGTTTATTTCACATCCGATAGAGTTTCAAGATGACTTGACCTACGTGGAGGAACACATTGCTATTGTAGGTCAAAAGGAGCAAGTGTTATGTAATAAAACAATTTCACTAGTTAAAGTGATGTGGAGAAGTTAGAATGTGGAGTATGCCACCTGGGAAGGAGATAATAACATGAAGAAACAATATCCTCATCTATTTGGTAAGTATCTTATGCGTTAAATTTCGAGGACGAAATTTTTATAAGAGGGGTAGAATTGTAAGTCCCTAAAACATGATTAGGAATGTTAATTACATGATTAATTATAACTTATGATTTATAAGTTATAAATTGGTTATGTGTGTTAAACATGTTAATTATCATGTTTAGGGGATGCATGCTCATGTGATATATGTGTTGTTTACATTAGGTGCTAATTGAGCTTATGATCAGGGATACCATGTTTAGAAGATATGATTAGTTATGTCATTAAATGCATAATAAATTATATTTTTTATGCATGGTTATGTTTTCTAAAATTAAATAAGGGTGTTGATACAAAATTGGCAATGTTTGGTCGCGAAATGTGAAAGTTTTGAGATTTTCGATAAATTACTACTTTCCTGTTCGAAGCCCAAATTAGGCGTATTAGTTTATGATTTTGGGAAAACATAAATTATAAAAGTTGTAGATATATGAATTAATATTATAACACAACAAACGGTGGGTTAAACAGAGGCTCACACAAGAAGTTATATCAAAAGTACGAAACAAGGGCAAATTTGTCCATCCCTTAAGTGACAATTGCCTTATTAGCACACCATGTGCTATTTTTTGATTGGTTAAAGGGTGGGTGATGGTTTGGCCAACTTAAACTTTATAAAACAACCCCTTTGTTCAGCAAATGCAGCCATGAACAAGAGTTTTGCTTCAAGAGAGAGAAAGAGAAGAAAGTTAAGGAATAAATATTTGGAAATTTTTTATAAATCAAGGAATCCTCGTAAGGTAATTACATCTTTATTAAAGTTGGTCTCATGGATGAGTTCTATACTTATCATGTTTTTATTTTTGATTTGGATATATATTTTAATGATACCCATATTGCTGAATTGTGTTGGAACAAGGATGGGTTAAGAACATAAGTTAAAACTGGAGCTAGGATCGTAAATGCATACTTTAAAGTCCTAAATTTACATCATCTTTTTGTAAAGCATTTTGATTTTGAAAATTCATGATTATGATGTATATTTCTTCTAAAATATGTTTATTATATGTTTCCATGAATTATACTCAAGGTGAAGGTTATGTATGCTTAAAAATGTTAAGTTATGCCATAATATTGTATTTTGACCTAGTTATACTAAAAATGGAATAAATCAAGGAATACTTATTGGAATCGAGTGATTCAAGTTGGAGAGTAAAATATACTCATACATGTATAACATATCCGAAAATTGTGTAAAAATACAAAGGAATGAACCCTTGGTGATAGTTTGAAGTTTTGGTGTAAAATCTGCCCTAAAGGAGCTAGAATGCATACCAGGTGTTTGACGTTTAGCTCGACATAGAAAATGAGATCTAAAAATTATGAAACATTAATTTTGTATTATTCAATATGTTTACTGATATTGGGTGGAATATCATGCAAAGTTAAATTGTATAAAATTATGAAAATTCCAGGAAGTTGAAGTTGTGTTGTTGTTTTTCTTGAGAATCGATTTGGAAAAGGTTGTAATAAAATGGGCATAACTTCGTCTAGCGAATTCATAAATTAATTCTGTAAATTGTGTTACAACCCTAATTAATTGTGTGTTATATAAATGTCAGGTGTCATATTTAATTCCTATTAGTTATTTCTGATTGACCAAATGATGTGATGTATTACCGGGTTTGATGTTAATCGGTGTATTCAAATACTAACGATATTGACTTGTTAGGTGGGTAAGCAGCTAATACTACCATACTAAGGAAGTATTTGGTATTAATATTAACACTAAATCCAAGGTGAGTGACCTTCCTTATGAAATATAAATCCATATAATTTCATATGGAAATGTGTAGTTAAACACATGTGTTAAAAATATTTATAGGAGTGATGTTGTAATTATGAAACATATGCATATGATTAAAAATGTTAAGCGATGTTATATAATGATATGGACTAGTGAGTCCTTTATATAATGTGAAGGACCGTGGTGGGTCCTACGGGATGTGGTGGTCCTGTTAATTCAACTTAAAGGTTTGTGTACTCGGGCCTAATAAAGGGATGTGGTCGTCCCTAATAACTGTGGTGGGTTAATTGGACTGTGGAAGGTCCAGGTTTGCGAGAGTTTCACAATTATTGTTGGGTTATAGCATTAGAACAAAATAAAAATGGTTATTCAAATTCGTTATATGTGTGGTATGTGGTCATTCACTAAGCCTTTATAGCTTACACTCCTATAATGTTTTGTTTCAGGTATGCTTATAAATTGGAGTTCATTGCCAAGTTCGGACCTTAAAATAGGGGAGTGATGGATATTTAGTATGGTTTGAATATCAAGATTTCTTTTGTGTAATTATTAAACTAAGGATCTTGGTTATGTAAAGTCATGTAGTACTTATAGGTTATAAGTAAAGGCAGTTATGTTTTCATCTACACATACCTTTGGAAAAAAAATTATGCTATTTTTCCGTAGAGATTTAAATTAAAGCATTGTTTAAGGAAATTTATCTCTAATTAAAAGGATGAGTTTAACAAAATTAAGTCGGGGCGCGACAGTTACCCTATACTATCATTTAGGAGGAATACCAAGCAAAATTTCTACCAAGTCCCTCACCTAGGCTCACAGAACAATGGAAAAGTGTACTACTTAGTCCGACCCCGGATATACCCATACATAAAAGTCTGCACTCGATAGTCCTATATCTAAATAGTGTTTGTAATACCCCGTACCTTTGACTATATTTATTTTGGGGATTAATTAATTAAATGCGTATTAATTGGAAATTAATTTGGGTTATAAATACTAACGAGCTGCGAGTTGGTATTTGATTATGTGCATAAATGTTTTGATATATGTATTTAGTATTCTAAAATTTGTTGTGAGATCGATAGACGGCATTTTAGAAATTTTATTGAGACGCGTGGGACCGCCGCGTCACGGTGTAATATTTTGATAATAAAAGTGAATTTAAAATATATAAATCGTATGGTCGTTTTGAGTGCGCCAACGCGTCCGGAAGGGTTGAGATAGTCAGAAAACACTACCCGGGGGTGTAGTTTGGGTCCCGGGGTATTTTTAGGCCATACCGGCAACTTAAAGGGTAATTTGGTAATTTTACATTTTGAGGAATTAAAAGTGACGAAAATTAGAGATGTAAATCTGATGTGGATTAAACCCACTAAGCCCATTAACCAAACCACATTAACCTAGAAGGCTACGTAGGTTATTAGGAGAGTTTTCTAAATTTCCCAAATCAAAACCCTAGCTACCTTAAGCCACCATTGGAGGAGAGCTTGGAGAAAGGAAAAATCTGCAGAAATCTTCACCAAGCCAACACCAAAAGCAGAAATCCAATCAAGGCAAGTGTTTTAATCATATTTAAATTCGTAGAATGTTTCTTCCATGTTAGAAAATTGATGAATTATAACTGTTCTTGAAAGATTATGAAAACCCATGTAGTTTGGAGCTTAGAACTTGAAATTATTAAGGAGAATTTCATGTAGAATGATAGGTAGATAATGATTCGCATGATATCTGTGATAGGAAGGAATTAAAATGGATTTATAGTGAGTTAATTCATGATTCAAAAGTTAGGGTTCATGTTCTTGAAATAATTGGGGAAAAAGTGTAGAGATTTATATTTTGATTGATGTTAAAGAGATTTAATCCTTGAAAACATGTTAGGAGTTGACTTGAATATGTTTAGGATGAATTAGAGACCCTAAAAAGTTGTTGGGATGAACTTTGGAAGAGATTAGGAGTGATAAAATTGGATAAAAACGAGATGGGGAAAAATCTGGGACGAATCTGGTAGCTCGTTAGAAGCCCCTACCCAGGTCGTTCGAACGAACTCGTTCGAATGAGCTTCTAACGAGTTGACCAGTCGCTACTAACGAGAAGGGATTTTGTTCGATATCTCGTTCAAACGAGATATCATTAGAAGGTACAATTCGTTCGAACGAACTGGGATCTCGTTCGAACAGCCTCGTTCGAACGAGACTTCTAACGAGCTGACAGTCCAAACTCGTTCGAACAGTCTCGTTCGAACGAGACTTCTAACGAGCTGGCAGTTTGGTCCTTTTTGGACTGCTTTGATTTTTGGAGTCCCGTAAGCTTGTTCGAGGATATAGATAACATTCCGATGATGATGTAAGGATAGAATTGGGACTTTTGGATTATTACGAGGAATAAATTTATATACGAGAGATTTAATTCAATGGACGGTTTGGGTTGAGACGTGACTGTCTACTACGAGAGTAAATTATGGAGCATAGGATTACAAACCGGAATAGTATAAATTGTGATAAGTATAAGTTAGTAGGAGAATGCGATATGTACTACGATTAAAATACGGTATTACTAAGACGTGTGTTTACTTAGTATTAGTATATGGATTGTGTGTATGACATACCTACCATACTTTCTATCACGGGAGGTTGCGTTCGCTTAGGACCCTCTAATCCTTGTGTGCCTACGGGGGGGATATAGACTGGTACCTCGATGAACATAGGTCAGAGAAAGACTTATTGGGATGTTAATAAGTCCGTTGATCGTGGGAGCGTAGGTATGTTCGTGACCCATGTGATGTGACTGTGTTTGCCTCCACTATTTGTGATTTGTGTTATCTGAACTATTCCTGAGAGATTCGGAATATGTGATCCTTATGTACGTGATGTACCGGTATGGATAGCAGAGTATGTGTGCACCGCAGCTTAGTTCTCGGGGTGCTCGTATTGTATATTTATGATGTGAATAATATACACTTAATTAATCAGAACATTCATGTTAATGTTGTATAAATAATTACGGTATTGTTTCGAGAAACATAATGAGTTAGCTGATAGAGAAATATATTGCCTATTGAGTATCTGTGTTTACATTAAATCCCTATCTAATCACGAGCGTTATATGTTAATAGGACCGGGTAATAAGGGTATGAACTATTACAGTCTAGCTAGTTATGATGTCACTTAACTAGTGGTTTATATCGTTGTAGATGGGTACTTACGTTAGGAGTGCACAGTTAGACGAGAGGTGAGAATATCATGTGAGTGCACGTCCTAACATGTACATTGCATTTAATGTTTTAAATATTTTTAAAGCACTTGCAGGTTTTTAAAATATAACTCCACATTCGGGCTCTGTCCCGTTTGCTTTTCAAATCTTTTTCTTGTAAAACCATTTTAGGTGCCCAGCCACAGGGACACCAAGCATAGGATACTCATTCAGGTCATGAGCTGTAGCTGTTTGTGGAAGCTACAGGGATTTGCATCTAGACGCTTCTATCTTTTGGATTCCAGAGTCACTATCTATCAGCTGTAGGGCATGTTGACCATTTCTATTTAGAGACACCTTTTACATTTCAGTTTTTCAGACTTTGGCATGTATTATTTCAGTATTCAGTTTAGTTGTTTCAGTTGTGGGATTTGTTGTGAGGAGTTTTCCTCCAGACTTTATTTACTCTATGTGATGGTTATTCGTTTTACTTCAGTATGGTGAATGGTGTTGTTATTCTTTATTACACTTGTTGCATGTTAATCAGACTTATATTAAAATTTGGCAACTTACTTTTTAAATACTAGGTGGTTAGTAATAATAAAATGTTTTCGACAGTGATGCTATGAACTGAGCCAACTTGGCATTTTGAATTAATTTAACAAAGGAGTAGCTACCCGGTATTTAATTAGTCGGGGTGTCACAGGTGGTATGAGAGCATCAGGTTCTTGTGTCCTTTAGGATCTGTACGACTATTATGTTTCCGCTACGTTTCTTTGATATAAAGCCCTATATGTTAGGACTGTTGTATTCTTTTTGTGTATGCTTCGTTCTTCAGCTATTTTAAGTTTATAAACAGCGAACTTATAAACTTTGTTCTTATTTTAGATGCCTCCACGACGTGCACGACGAGTTCCCAGGGATGCAACGCCCGAACCCCAGCCCGCTCCAGTTCAGGGCATGATGAACGCCGCTGAGGTTGCAGCTATAGTAGCCCAAGCGGTAAATGCCGCAATTGCCGTTATTCAGCAAGCACCACCTCAGGCGCCGGTTGCCGTGCCAGTATAGGCTAATGCATTCCCGTCTGCTTGGGAACATGTACGTGATACTTTTCAGAAAGCGCATCCGCCAGAGTTTACGGGTAGCTCAGATGTGGTAGTCTCGAGCCAATGGAGGAAGGATATGCAGAGGCACTTGAGAATGCATGAGTGCACTGATGTTCAGAAGCAGGTGCTAGATACTTTCAAGCTGGTTGGATCTGCACTGCAGTGGTGGGAGTCTATTACCACCGCGGAGGAGAGGGATACTCTCATGATTTAGGAGTTCTGGGTGCGGTTCGACCGCAAGTACTTTTCGTCCGCTGTTCATACGGAAATGAGGAGGAAGCTGATGAGTCTGAGGCAGGAAGGCAAGACAGTGGCCGAGTATGAGGCCGAGTTCACGAATCTGTTGAATATCGTTCCAGACGAGATACCAACAGAGAAGAAGAAGATTGAGAAGTTCACCGACGGGTTGAATTGGAGGATCCGTCAGCATCTGCTAGGGAACCTATCGTTGGCCACTTATTCTGATGTGGTTAATGCTGCATTATTACACTGCCAGGACCACCGTTTTCATATGGCAGAAGGCAAGAGGTCGGGGGAGTCTAGCCATCAGGGCAGGACTGGAGGACATGGTGCCAGCGGGGCATAATCTGGTCAGGGATAGAGACAGACTGAGCAGGGCTCCCAGCAGGGGGATAATAAGAGGTTCCGGTCAGGGAACTACAGGCAGGGACAGGGAGGTTTCCGTCAGGGCCATCAGGGTGCAAACGGCCATCAGGGCCAACAGGGGAAGAATGAGCAGCAGTTTCATCAGGGCCAGCAGGGCCAAGGGAGGAACGGTAATGGCCACCAGGGCCGGGGACCGCAGGGGCATAGGGGAGGGAACTTCCCATGGAAGTGCTTTGTTTATGGCAAGACTGGCCATAAGAAGTAGGATTGTCCTGATAGGGGCAGGGCCCCACAGCAGAAGCAGCAGGGTGCTCGCCAGGAGCCACAAAGGCCTATGTTTCCCACCGCTCTTCCCGCACCGCCACAGATGGCAGCACTGCCACCCATTCCAGCAGTCCCAGCTCAGCAGGGGAAGCTACAGTATGGACGTGTCTACAACGTCCACCAGGCTGCAGTTCCACAGGCACCGCCCGCGATCGAGGGTACGTTTCCTATCCATGGCACTATGGGTCGGGTGTTATATGATACGGGTGCTACACATTGTTTTATAGCTACACACTTCGCGAAAGCTTTAGGATTGTTAGCTATGGCAGAGAGCACAGTGACGTGTGTCCACTCACCATTGGGGAGTGGGTCACTTATATTCTTTATATGCCGGGGAGTGGGGGTAGAGATCGGTGGTTTGGTATTGTTTGCAGACATGTTAGTGTTAGACATGCATGTTCACGATGTTATCATCGGTATGGATTGGCTCATAGCATATAGGGCCATGATTGATTGCTTCAGCGGGAGCATTATTTGTGTCATTTAGGGGCAAGAGATGTTTGTAGTGGCGATGCCTCGCCCAGAGGGAGGATCGACCGCTCATCTGTATTACATTGAGGAGGATACCTCTAAGGAGGTTGTGATTCCTTTAGATTCTATCCCAGTTGTCAGGGAGTATTCAGATGTGTTTTAGGAGATACCAGGCTTACCACCCAGTCGAGAGATAGACTTCGTTATAGATTTGCTACCGGGTACGAGACCTATAGCACGCGCACCGTACCGTATGGCTCCAGCTGAGATGAGGGAGTTACGGGATCAGATAGAGCAGCTGTTAGGTCAGGGCTTTATTCGCAGGAGTACTTCACCTTGGGGCGCTCCAGTTTTGTTTGTGAAGAAGAGGGACGGTCCACTGAGATTGTGTGTGGACTACCGAGAGTTGAATAAGGTCACGATACGGAATAAGTATCCGTTGCCTCGAATCAATGACTTATTCGACCAGTTGAGAGGAGCTTCTTTCTTCTCGAAGATTGACTTGAGATCGGGATACCATCAGTTGCGTATCAGGGAGGAGGATGTCTCGAAGACTGCGTTCTTATCGAGATATGGTTCTTACGAGTTTTGGGTTATGCCTTTCGGCTTGACCAACGCTCCAGCAGTGTTTATGGACATGATGAACAGAGTGTTCAGGGATTTCCTCGATCAGTTTGTCATTGTCTTCATTGATGACATTCTGGTTTACTCTCAGACAGATGAGGAGCAAGCCGAGCATTTGAGGCAGGTTTTGCAGACACTTCGTCAGAACGAGTTGTATGCAAAATATGAGAAGTGCGGGTTTTGGCTGAAGGAAGTCCAGTTTTTGGGGCATATCATTTCCAACCGGGGAATATCTGTTGATCCGGGGAAGGTGTCAGCGGTGAGGGAGTGGGGACAGCCCACGACACCAACTGAGATTCGTAGTTTCTTGGGTCTAGCAGGATACTACAGGAGGTTTATTCGGGGTTTCTCGGAGATAGCAGGTCCTTTGACACATCTTACTCATAAGGGTGTGCCCTACATCTGGAGTGATGCCTGTCAGTTGGCATTCGATGAATTGAAGGACAAATTAACCTCAGCACCTGTGTTAGCATTGTCGAGATCGGGAGTTGAGTATTTGGTTTACACCGATGCATCTTTGCAAGGACTGGGAGGTGTATTACAGCAGGAGAGACAGGCCATAGCTTATGCTTCCCGTAAGCTTAAGCCTCATGAGAAGAATTACCCCACGCATGATTTAGAGTTGGCAGCAGTGGTGTTTCCCCTACGGATTTGGAGGCACTATCTTTTGGGGGAGAAGTTCCAACTGTTCACGGACCACAAGTCCCTACAGTATCTGTTCACACAGAAGGAATTGAATATGCAGCAGCGTAGGTGGCTTGAGTTTATGAAGGACTACCAGTTCGACATCCAGTACCACCCGGGAAAGGCTAACGTGGTAGCAGACACGTTGAGCCGTAGGGTAGCAGATGAGGTGGAAGAGGTGTGGAAGGCTAAGTGGAAGGAATTGGGACACCAAGATGCAGTGGCCCGATATTTCATGTCTGTGATGACCGTTACACCGCAGATTGTCACGAAGGTAGTACGGTCACAGGCCAATGACTCGTTCTGTCAAGAGCAGATAGTTTGATTACTAGCAGAGGGAGCCGAGTCCTATACCCTTTAGCTTAGACGGGGGATTACGCTTCAATGGAAGATTGGTAGTTCCCGAAGGAGAGGAATTGTGGCACGATGTGATGGCAGAGTCGCACGGCTCACGGTGCGCGGTACATCCCGGAGGGGACAAAATGTACCAAGACATGAGACGGCAGTATTGGTGGAGCGGTATGAAGAGAGATATAGCTGAGTTTGTTTCGAAATGCACCACTTGTCAGCTTGTAAAAGTGGATCATCAGAGATCGGCAGGATTGCTACAGCCATTGGAGGTCCCGGTGTGGATGTGGGAGAGCATATCCATGGACTTTATCACGGGGTTGCCTACGTCGCAGAGGGGTCACGACTCCGTTTGGGTAATTGTGAACAGGTTGTCCAAGGTCACTCACTTCTTACCCGTAAGGACTGACTACACTACGGGACAGTATGCCTAGCTCTTCATTTCAGAGATTGTGATACTTCACGGTGTGCCCCTAAATATCGTGTCTGACAGAGACAAGATGTTTGTTTCGCGGTTTTGGGAGAGTTTCCAGGAGGCCATGGGCACGGAATTGCGGTTGAGTACGGCTTATCATCCGTAGACCGATGGGCAGACAGAGCGCACCAATCAGATGTTGGAGGACATGCTACGCATGTGCATTATTGACTTCGGGGGTGGATGGGAGCAGTACCTTCCACTGGTGGAGTTTGTTTACAACAACTCCTATCAGTTCACTATTGGCATGGCTCCGTTTGAGGCATTGTACGGTAGGCCTTGTCGTTCCCCAGCATGTTGGTTAGAGGTGGGGGATAACAAACTACTTGGGCCGGAAGTAATTCAGGATACTTCGACAAGGATTGAGTTGATTCGGAGTCGCATTCGGGTAGCTCAAGACAGGCAGAAGAGTTATGCCGATGCGAAGAGATTTTTCAGGGAGTTCCAAGTGGGGGACCAGGTTTTGCTCAAGGTATCTCCGATGAAGGGGATTATGTGATTCGGGAAGAAGGGGAAGTTGGCACCGAGGTATGTGGGGTCGTTTCCTATTATTGAGCGGATTGGACCGGTTGCGTATAGACTCGGGTTACCGGAACATTTGCATCGGATTCACGATGTGTTTCATATTTCCTCGTTAAGGAAATACCTTAGGGATAATTTAGCTCATTCCCACATTGCTGTGGAGGACATCGATCTCCAGCCGGAAAGCTCCTACGAGGAGGGGCCAATTGCTATTGTGGACCGAAGTGAGAGGAAACTGCGGTCAAAGATAGTTCCGTTAGTGCGTGTTCAGTGGCGACATCACAATGTCGAGGAGTCCACATGGGAGTGCGAGGATGAGATGCGCGATCGTTATCCAGAGTTGTTTTTAGCAGGTACTTTCTAGTTTCGAATTTCGGGACGAAATTCAGTTATTAGGTGGGAAGTATGTAATACCCCGTACCTTTGACTATATTTATTTTTGGGATTAATTAATTAAATGCGTATTAATTGAAAATTAATCCCGGTTATAAATACTAACGAGATGCGAGTTGGTATTTGATAATGTGCATAAATGTTTTGATATATGTATTTAGTATTCTAAAATTTGTCGTGAGATCGATAAATGGCATTTTAGAAATTTTGTTGAGACGCGTGGGACCGCCGCGTCACGGTGTAATATTTTGATAATAAAAGTGAATTTAAAATCTATAAACCGTATGGTCATTTTGAGTGCGCCAACGCGTCCGGAAGGGTTGAGATAGTCAGAAAACACTACCCGGGGGTGTAGTTTGGGTCCCGGAGTATTTTTAGGCCATACCGGCAACTTAAAGGGTATTTTGGTAATTTTACATTTTGAGGAATTAAAAGTGACGAAAATTAAAGATGTAAATCTGATGTGGATTAAACCCACTAAGCCCATTAACCAAACCACATTAACCTAGAAGGCTACGTAGGTTATTAGGAGAGTTTTCTAAATTTCCCAAATCAAAACCCTAGCCACCTTAAGCCACCATTGGAGGAGAGCTTGGAGAAAGCAAAAATCTGCAGAAATCTTCACCAAGCCAACACCAAAAGCAGAAATCCAATCAAGGCAAGTGTTTTAATCATATTTAAATTCGTAGAATGTTTCTTCCATGTTAGAAAATTGATGAATTACAACTGTTCTTGAAAGATTATGAAAACCCATGTAGTTTGGAGCTTAGAACTTGAAATTATTAAGGAGAATTGCATGTAGAATGATAGGTAGATAATGATTCGCATGATATCTGTGATAGGAAGGAATTAAAACGGATTTATAGTGAGTTAATTCATGATTCAAAAGTTAGGGTTCATGTTCTTGAAATAATTGGGGAAAAAGTGTAGAGATTTATATTTTGATTGATGTTAAAAAGATTTTATCCTTGAAAACATGTTAGGAGTCGACTTGAATATGTTTAGGATGAATTAGAGACCCTAAAACGTTGTTGGGATGAACTTTGGAAGAGATTAGGAGTGATAAAATTGGATAAAAACGAGATGGGGAAAAATCTGGGACGAATCTGGTAGCTCGTTAGAAGCCCCTACCCAGGTCGTTCGAACGAACTCGTTCGAACGAGCTTCTAACGAGTTGACCAGTCACTACTAACGAGAAGGGATTTCGTTCGATATCTCGTTCGAACGAGATATCGTTAGAAGGTACAGTTCGTTCGAACGAATTGGGATCTCGTTCGAACAGCCTCGTTCGAACGAGACTTATAACGAGCTGACAGTCCAAACTCGTTCGAACAGTCTCGTTCGAACGAGACTTCTAACGAGCTGGCAGTTTGGTCCTTTTTGGACTGCTTTGATTTTTGGAGTCCCGTAAGCTTGTTCGAGGATATAGATAACATTCCGATGATGATGCAAGGATAGAATTGGGACTTTTGGGTTATTACGAGGAATAAATTTATATACGAGAGATTTAATTCAATGGACTGTTTGGGTTGAGACGTGAGTGTCTACTACGACAGTAAATTATGGCGCGTAGGATTACAAACCGGAATAGTATAAATTGTGATAAGTATAAGTTAGTAGGAGAATGCGATATGTACTACGATTAAAATACGGTATTACTAAGACGTTTGTTTACTTAGTATTGGTATATGGATTGTGTGTATGACATACCTACCATACTTCCTATCACCGGAGGTTGCGTTCGCTTAGGACCCTCTAATCCTTGTGTGCCTACGGGGGGGATATAGACTGGTACCTCGATGAACATAGGTCAGAGAAAGACTTATTGGGATGTTAATAAGTCCGCTGATCATGGGAGCGTAGGTATGTGCGTGACCCATGTGATGTGACTGTGTTCGCCTCCACTATTTGTGATTTGTGTTATCTGAACTATTCCTGAGAGATTCGGAATATGTGATCCTTATGTACGTGATGTACCGGTATGGATAGCAGAGTATGTGTGCACCGCAGCTTAGTTCTCGGGGTGCTCGTATTGTATATTTATGATGTGAATAATATACACTTAATTAATCAGAACATTCATGTTAATGTTGTATAAATAATTACGGTATTGTTTCGAGAAACATAATGAGTTAGCTGATAGAGAAATATATTGCCTATTGAGTATCTGAGTTTACATTAAATCCCTATCTAATCACGAGCGTTATATGTTAATAGGACCGGGTAATAAGGGTAGGAACTATTACAGTCTAGCTAGTTATGATGTCACTTAGCTAGTGGTTTGTATCGTTGTAGATGGGTACTTACGTTAGGAGTGCATAGTTAGACGAGAGGTGAGAATATCATGTGAGTGCACGTCCTAACATGTACTTTGCATTTAATGTTTTAAATGTTTTTAAAGCACTTGCAGGTTTTTAAAATATAACTCCACATTCGGGCTCTGACCCGTTTTCTTTTCAAATCTTTTTCTTGTAAAACCATTTTAGGTGCCCAGCCACAGGGACACCAAGCATAGGATACTCATTCAGGTGACGAGCTGTAGCTATTTGTGGAAGCTACAGGGATTTGCATGTAGACGCTTCTATCTTTTGGATTCCAGAGTCACTATCTATCAGTTGTAGGGCATGTTGCCCATTTCTATTTAGAGACACCTTTTACATTTCAGTTTTTCAGACTTTGGCATGTATTATTTCAGTATTCAGTTTAGTTGTTTCAGTTGTGGGATTTGTTGTGAGGAGTTTTCCTCCAGACTTTATTTACTCTATGTGATGGTTATTCGTTTTACTTCAGTATGGTGAATGGTGTTGTTATTCTTTATTACACTTGTTGCATGTTAATCAGACTTATATTAAAATTTGGCAACTTACTTTTTAAATACTAAGTGGTTAGTAATAATAAAATGTTTTCGACAGTGATGCTATGAACTGAGCCAACTTGGCATTTTGAATTAATTTAATAAAGGAGTAGCTACCCGGTATTTAATTAGTCGGGGTGTCACAGTGTTAAAACAAAAAATGGCTACCAATTAATCCCATACCTCACAAGGAACCTAAAATGCGGTGAAAGCATCGCTACCCCCACAATCCCATCGTCCCCGCAGTTTTGAATATTAACATAATTAACAATCACATAAGGCATATTTTTAGCCTATCAAAACACTTATTTAATTCAATCACAAGAATACTATTTTTCCAATTTTCCCCGTTTAACTATAATATTAATTAAATAATTCATTTTTCAACAACTTATAGAATTTCCATCAACATGCATATAACAAAAAAAAAATATTCCACAAGAGACACATTAATAACATAATTTTACTAGTTAAATTCAATTTATAAAGTTCATACAATTTATTCTAACATGCGAACGTCCACATATTCTAACAGCATAGAAGGATGTTTGTAATCCTTTTAGGGAGGAGGTGAGGGATTAAAAAATCTAGATTATTTCAACAAGGCACAATTAGGAAAATGGATGTGGAGATTTCCTTTTGAGGAGAGCATTCTATATAGGAGAGTAGTGGGTACTAGGGCTTGTATGCATCTCTAGTGGGGATAGGTAATGGGGATATATGCACATGGTGCGGGATTATGGAAGAGCGTATCAAAGGAGTGGTATAATTTCTCTAAGTAGACAACATATCAACTAGGGATAGGAAACATTATTAGGTTTTGGAAGGACAAATGGGGAAATAATTGTTCTCTTCAAGAGCAATTGCTCGGTCACTTCAGATTGGGGGTGATAAAGATGACATGGTTACGAATCACATGACAATAATGACTAGTGATGTGGAATCAGAAGTTTAGAAGATGGTTATGGAATTAGGAGCTTGAGGAAGCATAGTCTTTTTTTAGTTCGTTGGGATCGGGCCCACACATGATTAGGGAGGATGATGATGTGAGATGGAAAACATAAGGGAAAAGGAACTTCACAGCGAGTCGATATTATTCCATCTCTACTGGGAATGGGTTTAAAAGATCTTACTTATCATGGAAGGAAATTTGGAAGGCAAAGGCTCCCCTAAAAGTGATGTTCTTCATCTGGATCGCAGCGAGATAGGACATATTGAATACTAAGGGTCTGCAGAATAGTAGGTGATTAATGACTAGCTGCTGCTAGTTGTGAAAGCAGGTAGAGGAGAAGACTAATCACTTTGTTTTATATTGCAGGGTTATAAGAGGTCTATGTGATGTTTTCTTATCCCTAAGTCAGACTCCATGAGTAATGCTATAGATGGTGAGGGTGTTATTATATCTTTAGAATCCCTCTAAGGGTTGGAAGAGGGATTGTAAAGTGTGGCAATTTGTCTCACACTATATCTTTTGGATGATTTATTAGGAGATAAATTTGAGATGTTTTGAAGGTTTTGAGACTACACCAGATAGAATTCGATACATATTTCTAAGTACCTTTATAAAAAAACATGTTAATTATCTTATGTTTTTAACATAACTTAATTTGATATAATATGTTTCTTTATTTAGGCATAGATGATAATTCTTAATTAAGTCGTCTTTCCACCATCCATCGGCGAGAAAAAGAGAAAAAACGTTTTATTATTGAACTGAGATGGTCAATATGAAATTTTTGGGTCGATTATGATAAAAATAAGACACAATTGATATTTTAAAGGAATACGATTTTGTATGTTAGAGTTTTTAAAATATCATGGTAGATTGGATTGAGATTCTTTAGTGGTGCGATAAATATGTTTAACCATGATTACATCCTAGTTCATATAATTAATTTTGTTTTACTTTTACTTTATACACTTGTATGACAACTACATTTGTTATTATATGATATGAAATCATGATTAAGAGCTCATTTTTTTGTTATAATGATTTCATGAGATTTCATTATTTTGTATTTTTAACATATGAGACTTTGGCAAGGATATGTTGTGTCATTGATAATAGATTTTATTAATAACTTTTTATATGTTTTGTTATTGAATAGATAGAAGGGGTATTATAAGTCATGAGAAATGAACATGACTTAGACTACATGGATCACCTTGGTTATATATATATATACAGTCCTGCTCTTGTGTGGACTAGTCCGCATTTTAAGAATGCGTACCGGACATGTGTCACCTGGCGGTGAGCCCAAAAAAGAGAGAGTGTGCCTATAATTTACGCGATAATTTCTAAGCGCATCGTTAGGTTACACATGTCCGGTCCACATTCTTAAAATGCGGACTAGTCCGCACAGGAGCATTATTATATATATATATATATATATATACTAGCGTATGCCCGTGCCTGAAGGCACGAAGAAATTTTCCAAAGTACGTAATCATGAAACGACGACAATTTATCAAAGTACGTAATAGTGAAACGCAAAATATTCGAAGTGTAATTTTAAAACAAACAAAAAGTCCTATAACATTCAAATAGTGTAAATTTATCAACTAAATTCACATTTAATACGAAATATACAATATTCATCCATCGAATTCACATTGTGTCTCAAAAAAACAGTGTCATTTTTTTAAAAAAAAATGGGCATAATCTCCTTTGTTTATGAAACTATTCACCCTGCTTGAGAAAAAACAAATAGTCCAACGTCCAAATTATCTAAAATCTTCAAACAAATTAACATATAAAATGAAATATACAATATTCATCAATCAAATTCAATGTGTCTCAAAAAAAACAAAGTGTCAATTTAAAAAAAAAAATGGGCATAGCCTCCTTTGTTTATTGGACTATCCACCCTATTTAAAGGGTAACAACAAATTCAACAATAAAAAAAAAAATCCCAAATTTGGATATATACAACTTCATTCATAGCAGCCAACTATTTTGCAAATTTATCATCATCTGCTCTGACTTCACTAATAGCCTCACAGCATCTTGATAACCCACTACTTTCATTAACCTCTTCAAGTTAGTTGCTTTTCACTTAATCATGCACCATTAATCTCAAGAACTCCTCGTGGATGTATTGCAATGCGACTCTTCTACCAAATTCAATGGGAATGTTATCTATATCATGTTCCATCGGTAGCCATTTCGAGGTTGAAACCCTGAAAAAAATGAAAACTCGTTAGTGATAGTGAAATGTATACCATGATTTATTTTCAAAACCAAATTGATTCACCGTATATTACCCAAGCCATCCACATACATCATAATCCAATCCAATAAATCTAATACCATCACAAAAGACAATGTAAATATATGGAATGTACACCCTAGTCTAAATCGATATATATGATTACAATAATGCATCAGACAATTCAAATAACCAAATCATATGAAGTTTTAAATTGTATTGAGCCAGCAAATTAAAATTAATAATAAGAGAAGAGTAGGGTGAAAAGTTTGAATCGTTCATTATCAATTCGCAACTTAATTCCAGGTACAACATGCAACCAATCCGAGAATCCCCTGTTCATGTGAATCCAGCTGTGTAGGTGATTACAGAAGCAAGGGCTACCTCGACAACTTGGTTATAAAATTATCAATGGCTAATGAAATGTCGATTGTACATTTTGTTTGTCAAACCAAAATATTGATTATTACATCCATTCCTATGTTTTTACATATTAAAATTCAGAAAAATATCACCTAATACTTAAATATCTACGGAATTATATTTTATTAGTTATCCAACTATTGAAGAAACATAACATGAAATTCTATATTAAAAAGCAGTACAATTTCAGTCTTTACAAAGTAGTACCATTCATATGAATAAAATTTGAGGTAGAGGAGGAGTTAGAGCAAGGTTCGCCAGTGTATGCATATCTTCTTCACGAACCTTTATTTCATATTGGACTGTTTTCCACCGTCGATTATCCACCACAACAATGCTCAGTTGATGTGAAAGAAACACCCTGAAACAAACCAACGAAAGATAACACAACATAATTGAAATTGTATGCAGATTGCACTGCATATATATGCAGATTCCACGGCATATATATGCTGCTGTGCGTGTGTGTATTCTTATTGTGTGTGGCTGTTGTGCGTGTGTGTGTGTTCTACTGTGCGTGTGTGTGTGTGTTCCACTGTGCGTGTGTGTGTTCCCACAAAATTGATTAATGTATCGTCATTAAGAAAAACCACCATAAGCCCCAATTGTTGGATTAATTATTAATCTAACAAAATTGATTAATGAGTAATGTATCGTCAACAAAATCAATTACAGGAGGAAGTCATATCTGGTACTATGTTTATGGGTATATAACATGTTGATTGTATCTGTTTACATCCATTCCTATGTTTTTACAAATTAAAATTCAGACAAATATCACCTAATACTTAGATATCTACGGAATTATATTTTATTAGTTATCAAACTATTGAAGAAACATAACATAAAATTCTATATTAAAAAGCCGTACAATTTCACATTTTTTACAAAGTAGTACCATTCATATCAATAGAAGTTGAGGTAGAGGAGTTAGAGCAAGGGTCGCCAGTGTATGCATAGCTTCTTCACGAAGCTTTATTTCATATTGGACTGTTTTCCATCGTCGAATATCCACCACAACAACAAAACATATTGCACTACATAATGCTCAGTTGATGTGAAAGAAACACCCTGAAACAAACCAACGAAAGATAACACAACATAATTGAAATTATATGCAGATTGCACTGCATATATATGCAGATTGCATGTGTGTGTGTGGCTGTTGTGTGTGTGTGTTCCTGCTGTGTGTGGCTACTGTGCGTGTGTGTGTGTTCCAACAAAATTTATTAATGTATTGTCATTAAGAAAAACCACCATAAGCCCCAATTGTTGGATTAATCATTAATCCAACAAAATTGATTAATGAGTAATGTATCGTCAACAAAATCAATTACAGGAGGAACTCATATCCGGTACTATGTTTATGGGTAGATAACATGTTGATTGTACCTGTTCACAATCTTATAGGGTGAATTATGGATTTTTCTTGTGGCTTTTATACGGATTTGTTGTGGACTACATATCAACATTGAGTGCAAATAATCCTATTTGAAAGAAGAGAAGATAAAAGAAAGTATATTTTGGTCAGTTTTCTCCATTACTCGATTTCCTTTTGTTTTATTTCGCCAACTCGGTGTATGGATCAAAAATTCAGCTACTATAGCATCTGCATATGTTGGTGTGATATATATAGTTCCATTACCCCCGTGTAACTGATTTTTGAAAGATAAATAGTATGCATAGAGAAAAGAAACCAAAGTTGCAATGCAATGATCATCGGCCATTACCCTAACATGTGAATTGAATCCTAGTTAAGAAACTATATCCGAATAGAACTACATGTATTGTGTCTGCAAAAACTAACATTAGGACATTGATTTATTCATGTGAATAATTACTCGCACATTGCCTAGTTTTAGTAATAAGTATACTGGGGTACGTGAATAACCATGCCAAATATGATAGGAATCCGGTGTGTATTGGTCAAGTATGACAGGAATCCAGGACAAATTACCCTACTTTACAATGAAATGAGACATATAAATGAAATACATATCATGGATGAAAAAAGTCACAAAAAAAGAACTTAGTTGGGGGAGAATTAACTCAGTTGCACGCAACTATACCATAGGGGTTGCTCCCTTTTTAAGGGATGTTCAAGAAGGACTTACGCAAGCCCCCGAAGTACAATTGTCACTCTCTCAAGAGGCGCAGTCCCCCCATGTACAATCTCCCCTCTTTAAAGAGGCATAGGCCCAAGCATCATTCTCTCATCGCGCTCACAATCAAGAGGAAATTGCAGTGCCTGAGAAAAGAGAAATGGGGATCGAGTGTGACATGATAGCTGCTTAAGTTTTCAAGCTTTCGAATGACAATAAATGACATCTAGCGTATGCCCATTCCAATGGACCTACTGAATCGTATCCTCAGTTATACACCAAGTTATACACCAACCTATGCAGAAAAAATAAAACAAAATGCAGAAACATTTGTAGATTAGCATTTGTAGATTAGCATTAACTGAGTAAAATTCTATACAAAAACTAAAATTCTAGACATGATCATTTGTAGATTAGCATTGAAATTACTCCTCATGTTTGTTATTCATGTAAAGAATCAGCTGGATTTGAGATTAAATAAACTCCAACTATAACTATTACATAAATTAAATTTGAGATCCAAAATAACACCAAGAAATCACAAAATCCAACTGACCTGAAAAGCATAATACAAACAACAAATAATCATAAAATCAAACTCGGTGAAAATCAAACCAAAGAGAAATCCAACAAAAGCTAAATTCTGCAAAAAAAAAAAAATGACACCGTAAACTAACATGTTAGAATGAAAATAAAAACACAAAATACAAATAATTTTAACGAACAAAGCTGCACAAAGCTGCACAAAACAAAAGGTTAAATAATAGTTCCCTAAATCTAACATCAAAATATCTGACTCAAATATAAAAAATTAAATACATAAAATTTGTGAGACATTTTCTCAAAAACGCAACAAATCAGACATTAGCACCAGATCAGGTCGGAGGTTACCTGAGGGAGGACTACGGTGGCGGAGGGTAACGAACAAAGCTGCACAAAGCAAAAGGTTAAATAATAGTTCCCTAAATCTAACATCAAAATATCTGACTCAAATATAAAAATTAAATACATAAAATTTATGAGACATTTTCTCAAAAACGCAACAAATCAGACATTAGCACCAGATCAGGTCGGAGGTTACCTGAGGGAGGACTGCGGTGGCGGAGGGCGAAGGGCGGGACCGGATCTGGGCAAAAAAGCAGACATTAGCACCGGATCTGGTCGGACGTTACCTGAGGGAGGAGTGCGGTGGCAGAGGGCGAAGGGCGGCGGCGTGGGGAACTGAGGGTTACCTTCGAGTGGGGGAGGGGAAGGTGGAAACGTGGGAGGGAGACAGCTGAGTGTAGCGGGGGAGGGGGAAGTAAGGGGCAGCGGGGGAGAGTAGTGGGGGAGGGAGGAGGGAGGAGGCAGCGGGGTGAGGGAGGGGGGAAGGGGCGGGTAGGAGCGGCGGCAGTTGTACGGGTAGGGTAGGGTTTGGTTTGTTGTCTTGAGAGAGAATCAGATGAAGAGAATGAGAGAAATGAAAATGACGGCTAGGGTTACAGCAAATGAGTGTAAGGGAGAATAGGGAAAAATGATCACAACCCTTCATTTGCGAGTGACAAAATGTAGACCCTTTGATTACTTAGATAAACATAAACATAAGATGAATAGTAAAACACCATTGTCCCATATTATATAGATATACGCGCACATATACACACACACACACACACACACGTATACAGTATCTTGTTTATGTGTTAAGGACATATGTTTATGAAATTCGTAATTGTAAATAAGTTATTCATTTTTGGAAACTAGTTAATCGAGAGGATAAATATTGTTCACTGTTAGCAAGCCTGTCAATACATATTTATTGAATTGACTTATTTCTCATTACACTTTTTTCAAAATTTTGCATATATGTACATGATTTACGCCACCTGCTCGTTGTGCTCCACTGACAACGAATTCAATTTTGTTACCAAAAACCAATATTTTCTCTTTATGATGTTGGTACAATTATGTTGGGTTCCTACTTGAAACTTAATCACTATTGTGAACCAATGTTTGTATTCTTATATTTAATCTCCTTGCCTGCATATAACCCTCAATGAATTTCGTTTATGCAAATTTGTAGTAACTTTATTGTAATCCACATAATTTTTTTTAGCCATATACTTGTGATGAATTTCTTAGTTCCCCTACTAGAATTATCTTTAATTGTCTAGTTTCCTATTACAACTTGTATTCTAATTATATTTTTCCTTAAAATACACATTTGAGTTATTTTCCCTACAAAATTTCATCGCTTCTTAAGATCTCATCTGTTAATATATGTTGAGTTAATGTTATTTTAAACTTCATACTTAATATGAATACTCGAACAAGCCACCATCAACTATTTTTCTTAAGAGATTTAAGTCATTAGTTTCTCAAATCAACCTTTTTATGTTTTTTAGAAAAACAAACACGCTTATCACTTTCACAACCTTTAGGATATCTCACATTTAGGATGTTGCATTAGACCTTAATGGTTTTTGTTTGTTCCATTTACTTGGATAAAGTTATATTTTCATGTAAAAAGAAGATTTTTGTACGAGGTTGATATAAAGACATTGGTTGTTAACAAAAATGAATTGCAATTATGGAGCGTTCTCCACTAGTTTGGGCCTTCCATCTGGAAGATATGGTGTTAAATAGGTGGTTGTGAAAGTTATGCTAAATAAATGTAAAGATGTAACACCCCATGATTTTTTAGCCCTACAAATCTTTGTTAAATTAAAAATTTCAGAAAAATAGTTTTTGGGAATATATTTCATTTTTGTACGTAAAAATGTTGGGTTTTATATATAAAAATAAGTTTTTAAGTGGAATTTGAATTGGGATTTAAAATTTTGAAATTATGACTTTTTATAAAAAAAAATCAGGGAGGGGGGGGGGGGGATCCAACCTAAGGAAAAAAAAATCGACCGTCCAATCGAGCTTAATGTTTTTACGACAACTTCTCTCACCGTCAGCTACAACATATCAAAATTTTAGCCAATTTAATCGGCCCTATCGTCCGTAATATATTTTTGAGTGTTTATGTTTGATTAGGACTCAAATTGTTTTTGGTTTATAAACATAAAGTGAAGGGTTCATGATTTTTAAATTATATTTTAGCCATATAAAAAATCAATAGCCTCCCATAATTTTCTTCTCTCTTCTACAAAACCTAAACCCCATTAAATTCATCTTTCAACATAAGATTTGAAGAACTAAATCCATATTTCTCAAAATCGTTCAAGAATGTGTTTTCATTATTTTCTCGAGAGGAACACAACCGTCTAATCAGATTCTTCAAACGATTTTTATAGACATGGATACTTCTATTGTTCCACTTTTGTATTATTTTTCTTAAAGTAAATTAGAAAGACTAATTAGAGAAAGTGAAACTAAATTTGTGACTATTTTTATTCAAATCTTTAATACGATTTAAGACTCAAAACCCTTTCATTCTTAGGTTAGAGGTTGGGAGTCCGTTAGAATTTATGACGTTCACATGTAGGATAAATTGTAGGGATATTATAAATTAATTTCAACGTGTATAAGCACGTTAATTATATGGATCTTTTAGATTAGAGATTTATTTTGTTATATTCTCCCAAAAATATGCATGTGAATAGAAATCTAATAAATTGAAAAGACAACAAATTACCTAATTTATGCTAGTTAAATGGACATAAACTGGATAAATAGTGATCTTGCGATGAATTTAAACAATTGTTGTGATAAGTTGAAAATAGGCCATTTGTGATTCATTATGTTATTAAAAATTGACACCGCGGGGACAATGAGATTGTTGAGGTAGTTGATGATGATGTATTCAAAACACAACAATGGGGATAACTGATAAGACGAATCCATATATATATATATATATATATATATATATACACACACTAGGATATGCCCGTGCCTGAAGGCACGTTGATAATTTAAAAAATCATAAAGTCGTACCTTGATGCGACAGGCAAGTGCCCTCGCCAAAGTTACGACTGATCTCGAGTTCGAAACACGGGAGCAACTTCTTCCTATATTCCCTTGCCAAAAGATATGACAAAAATTACAGAGTACGTAATTGCAAAATGATAAAAAATTTCAAAGTACATAATTACAAAATGGTGAAAATTTCATTCGCCAAAAAAATTTCCAAAGTACGTAATGTTTTTCAACTCCAAAAACAAACAAAAGATCATAATGCTTATAGAAAATGGTTGAAAATTGTTTTCGAACTGTTTATCATTTTTTTTTAAAATATCTAAAAAATAATTTGTTAATAAATAAACCTCTAGAAAACATTTTGGAATTGTCACTATTTTTCCAGTTAAAAAATTAAAAACAACAAAGAGAATAAAAATAAAAACAGTTTTTCAGTATTATTTTCAAATAAAAAACTATTTTTTATCTCTACATAATAATAAAATGATTTTCTTGTAAATTTTTTAACACCCATTTTGTAATTTTGTAATAAAAAGCAATAATTCATAATATTTTTCCGAGGGTGGGGTGATAAAATGTTTGCTCCATTTAATATCAAGATATATTTTCTTCATTTAACTTGTCACTTTTCTTTGCTTAAATCCTTGTGTTAGTTTTAGCTCTTTTTGGGCAATTACAAAGGCCACATCTCGCTAAAATACAAAAAGGAGCTATATCTCTATAAAATGAGAGTTATGAGGGTCAAATCACCTTGAGAAACCAAACTAAGCCTTCTATTTATTTGGGGTCATCGTGTATACTATGTGTGTAGTCAAAAAAATTAATATATATAATTTACCCTCTTTAAATCTGATAATAAAATGTGATCGACATGTATACTGATTACCTAAATGTGCAAAATATTTAAACATGCACGTTCCTTGGACACAACATTCTCATTTATTTTGTCTAAAATACGTTCAGAAAGTTTCTTTAAACTCAGTCCAATATACTACCCATTATCAAACTACCTGAATGTGCATTATATTCAATAAATGATATGACAATGTTGTTGATTACAACGGTATAATTCAATCCAATTTTCGTACCTATTCCAATTTTCGTACCTATTATCAAAGTACCTAATTGTGCATTGAAATTATAAACTATTCAACCTTATGAAAATTTACTACATGAAAATTTACACAACTAATGCACCTGGAATAAACAAAATGAAAAAAAAAACATTTTAGTGTATTTGGGTACATAATACATCATCCAATCACAATTATTTTATCTTCCCATCTACTCAAGTCACATTCAAGATCGTCATTTTTCAAATCCTTCAATTTAAAAAAAAAATATAACAATCCCACATCATTACTAATATCAAACCATGAATGTCTTAAAACAGTAAACAAAAATGGAGCCTTTTTAAATACTGAAATAAAAAATAATACTTTATCAAAGTCGAAATTTAGTTTTTTACCAAAAAAAAATTGTTTTTGTAAAAAGGCTATGTTTTATGAAAATTTGTAAAAAACAAAGTTTAAAAAAAAGTCTTTAATAAGATTCTACTTCATTTTTTATTAACAAAACCTAATTTTCAAAATTTTTGTTTCATACAATTAACGTCAACTTTTTTTTTATAAAAACACATCTGTTTTTTTAAAAAAAATAACATTTTTTTTACGTCCATTTTAATTAAAAAAATAATATGTTTTTTTATAATTAACATAATGTTTTTTTTAAATAAAAACTGAATTTTATGATTTTCGAATATTAAAATTTTAATTTTTCAAACTATTAGAATTTTTTATATTCAAATTCATGTTTTTTTTATATTTGCTGAAATTCAAATCCAAATTCAAAATATAATGCTTTTTGAAAAGGTAACAAATTTTTGAACAAAATATTATATTTGCTCAAATCATATTCTCGAGAATTTTTTGGTCATTTAGTGTTTAATTGTTAGAATAGGGTGTGGGGGAAGACTTTTGTGGTGTGGGGATACACATTCCCTCTATCAATCTCCCTTAAAAATCAAATAATACCCAAGATTAAAAAAATTATTTTTCCAATTCCCCTAAAAATCAACTAATATTCAAATGAAACCACTCACTGTCCAAAACTAAAATGTATTCATCTTTTTCTTTTACACCACAAAACTCAGAACCAACCTCGTCTGAATCGGAAAATAACAAAAAAAACTCCGAAGAACAAAATTTTCAACGAACCATCTTTCCATGGAACCATCTTCTCCAACCAGATTCATAACGGGCATTCAAACCCGATTCCTTAAAGATGAAAAACTGACCCACCTTAGGGCATAAACCGTACATCGCCCACTATACACCACCGCAATCCAGCATAACCGTACATCACTGCACCCCCAAATAATCATCTCTTAACAGCCATGACACTATAGCAAGCCACCAACTATCATCGCCACAATCCCATTTTAAAATCTTTGACATCACAAAACCAATATCCATTTTAAAATCTTAAAAAGAAACATCAGATCTTACCCGTGTTCAAGCCTCCCAAAAAAACTCAGTTCATGTCCAAAATAAACTCAGTCTCAACCCCCCCCCCCCCCCCCCACCACCACCAAAAAAAACAAAAAAACTCAATTTCTTACCCTTGATCAAGTCCGCCAAGTAACAGATATAGAAGGATAAGGTAGTAATGGATGGTCCTGATCACAAATAAAATCAGATCTATAAAAAAAAAATATACGATTTCGACAAAAAAATGGCTTGAAATCCCAAATAATATGATCCCAAAAAATATGCCTTGGTTGGATTCATTATACCTGCCTGAATAGAAATTTAGTTATACCTCAACAGATTTATAAGATTCGTTATACCTGAACAAAAATTTAGTTTTCAACTTTAGGCGATCTGAGTTGTACCTGAACAGAAAACAACCCTTGGTTGGATTCATGAGATTCGTCAACTTTAGGCGAGATTTTTAAGAATGAACAAACATATCAGAAAGCCTCATTCCCAAATATATCTACAACCATGGAACAATCGATCTACCTGGTTAAATGAAGAAACATATGAGAAAGCCTCATTCTTATATTTAAAGAAACGAAAGCAGAAAACCCTCGTGCATAACCCCATATAGAAGTTTAAGGGTATTAAATGTAGTGAGGGTTTGAGAGAGATATAGAGAGGTCTTGTACCTGTGACAGATCTGAAGTTGAAAAGAAAATAGGCACGAAGAGGTGGGACGACGTAGGATCATGAGAATAAATGAGTTTAAGAGAGAGAAAGAGAAAGAGAGAGGCTCGAGGAAGCAAAATAAAAATCCAAGCATGGCTTGATCTTTTCATGGCGGTGAGATGGATTTGGTTTGTGGAAGAGACTAAAAACACATAAGATGAGTTTCTAATGTTTGGAGTCAGAGAGAGATATTACACTTCTTGAGCCTTGCGCAGCTTCCTTTATTCTCGAGCCTTTTTCTCAATAAAGTGGGTGGGTGGCAGATTAGACGTGTAAGATGGAGAAGGGGAAATGATCTTGACCCTTGATTTCTAGTTATGGTGACTTTAATCTCAACCCTTAAATTTGTTATCATGGAGATGACATCACCTTTGAAACTTATGACATACATAAGTTTCATACTTTATTTTTATATATATATATATATATATATATATATATATTGAAAGAGTTGCGCGTGCGTTCAAATTAAGAAATAATATAATTAAATTCAGTTTAATCCAAATAAACCCTAAACATGCAACGAGGTTGATTGAAACAAGAAGTAGATCATGAAGATTAATCAAACACACATAAGTGAGGAAAAATCCCCCAAATGGGCAAAACCATTTATTTCCATTATAATATTGTAACGTACAATTTCGGATTACAACGAAAATACAAGTGACTAAGAATTACCCTCAGGTGTCGGATTCTGTAGTCGGCGGCTGGAGATATCCCTTTCTAGTAGGGCAGCAATGAAGAAGAAGAGCGGACTTCTTCACAAGGGTTGAACATAAAAGGCTTATGTTCTAGGGTTACCAAAAGTGATTCACAAAGACATGGCAAGGTTGTGTGAATCAGACCATGAGTTTTGAACTCACAAAGATGAAGACTTTTAGATTTTGAACTCTGAAAAATGTGTGTATAAGTCTTACTAAACCAACTCCCCGTACAGGGATTAAATAAGAAGTCCTGGTCCTTAAAAATCTGAACACGATCTATTTGAGTTTATCCCAGGCAGACCGGTCCAGTTTTGAGGGAGGATTGGTCCGAGGAGGCGGACCGGTTCTTTTAAATTTTGGCATTATCGATTCGCTTAAAGTCCGGGGTGTACTGGCTTTTCATCAAGCGGATCGGTCCAGAACAGGGGCGGACCGGTAAGCATGCAGATCGGTTCTTTTTATTTAGGCGGACCTGTCCGACCTGCCAGACTTTTGGTTCCTCCTCTTCTTTGATATTCGGATCCATTGATGACGATATGAATCTTGAATTTTTTCAACGGTGTAACGACGTATGACATAACAATGATATATGATGGACATAAATATCCTTACAAATATCCCCCTATGTCTATGCCGGTACATACATAAACAATAACAATCCGAATTATCAAACTTACAAAAAAATGCCTATACAAAACTACCCTTCCATGAACCCAAAAACTGAAAAGGTACAAATGAATAAGACTTCATCGTTTGTTCTTCAACTCTTCAGGAATCTTCAGTGCTTTTCTCATCAGGGTGTGCAAAAAGAGATTATTAATGAAGTGCCTACACATATAAGACAAAGAAAATACCAAGTGACATATCGAGTTTGAAATGAGATAAATAGAGATACCATTTATGAAGAAAGCATACGTTATCAAATCTCAAAAACTCACAAACTCCCCCATAATATGATAATTCTTTCTCCCCCTTTTTATGATGTCCCCAAATAGACAAATGAGAGAAATAAAGCAAACAACCAATGACGGGGTGTCACAAGGAAATACACAACTATTTTTTAATTTTTCAAAAAAATTTTAAACAAAAACACACCATGAATGAACACAAAGCAACCAAGTCGATGATAGCGTGACTGAATGGGTGTGATCAATATTCGATAGAAAGATCAATGCATACAAACACGACATATGTGCACGATGAATATTGGATATTCCTATATAATGAACTCAAATGCTTCCTTTGGTGTAAAAGACTGACAATATAAGACATTGACTTAATTCAAATCTACAAATCAAAGCTCAAAGTGATTTCCACACCAAGAACATCCAAAATGTTTTCATGCTTTTTCAGGACTTTCAAGGAAGTGCAAACCCGTTTAAAGATTCTCCAACCAAACTCCCTCAGATATATATTTTGAATAGAGGTATTCTAAATTCTCAAACTTTGGAGAATTGATGGTGAAACCTAAATGGCCCGTATTTGGCATGAATTTCTTTTTATTGCCTTTAAATTTTTTCGGGGCTCTTTTAACCTCTTTGGACCTCGGATAATAAAATTCCTCCATTTTTAGGTCCTTTTAAACGGTGGCTTTTGCGCAAAGGAAAGATAATTACCTTTCGCAACCCCTCCCCGTTTTACAAAAAAACACACAGTCTCACCAAACGGTTTTCACATGCATTCCAATCTTGTCAAGTTTATCGCATACTGTACATTGTATAGACATAATTGAGATGGAAACACTAAAGCCATTATGTGATAGACAAGTGCAATAATCAAATAAAGTCGTGTATGTCTGAAATAAAGGATATAGGAGTCAAACATGTAGGAAAATATCACTAATTACATCTCAAAAACTCCATATAATGTAAAGCACATGAATGAAATGATGTAGCGTCTCAAATCTCTATTAAACAGTCAAATGGATAAATGGAATGAAGTTGTGACATGGCTATCTTAAATGCTCATCCATAAAAGGTGCATAAAAAATAAAAATACAAAAATCTTTTTGTGCTTTTCAAAAAATTTTATATATAAAAACAAAAATCTTTTTGGATTTTTCAAAAGAATGAAAAAATAGTTGTACAACAAAGCAATGATATATATAAAATAGACTAGCAATAGTAAGCATATGATATGAACATAAAAAATATCCTATTCTAGACATATACCAACCCCTCAGTCAACTGTGAAAATCCCCAAAGATTTCCTAAGACTCTCAAATCTAAGGGCATCTAAAGGTTTCGTGAAAATATCGGTTAACTGATGGTCGGTGGGAACAAAACTCAGGGATACGACTTTCTCCTCAACTAACTGACGTATAAAGTGCTCACGTATCCTGATGTGCTTTGTGCACGAATGCTGGACTGGATTGCGGGATATGTGTATCGCGCTCGTGTTATCACAAGAAATGGTCATGGTGTCCTGTGAAATCCCATAATCCTCCAGCATTTGCTACATCCATAAGAGTTGCGTGCAACAACTCCCGACGGCTATATACTCAGCCTCCGCAGTGGACAAAGAGATGGAATTTTTGCTTCTTGCTTAGCCAAGAGACTAGAGCAGAACCAAAATAAAAACACCCACCAGAAGTGATCCTACAACCATCTACATCCCCGGCCCAATCGACATCTGAATAGGCGGACAAACGGTCATCAGTTTCAAAAGAATACCAAATATCGTATGAGAGAGTCCCACTGACGTATTTAATAATACGTTTTAGAGCAAGTAAATGTGACTCTTTTGGGGATGTCTGATATCGCGCACAGACTCCAACACTAAAAGCTATATCGGGGCGACTGGCAGTCAACTAGAGAAGACTACCTATCATACTCCGATATAAGGTGTGCTCTACGTCCTTGCCTGAAGTGTCCGTACTAAGTTTGATAGAAGTACTCATAGGTCTACGTGCATGCTTAGTGGATTCTAAACCAAATTTCTTCACTAGGTCTCTAGCATACTTGGATTGGGAGATGAACATCCCATCCTCTAGCTGACGAACCTGGAGACCGAGGAAGAAAGTAAGCTCACCTACCATGCTCATCTCAAACTCACTTTTCATCTCCTCCTCAAAGTGGTGAGCATGCTGGGAGCATGTGGATCGAAAGACTATGTCGTCCACATAGACTTGGGCAACCAAAATAGCCTCGTCATCTCTCCTGACGAACAATGTCATATCAACTCCCCCTCTCTTGAAGCCACGGGCTAGGAGATAAGAAGTATGCCCTTCGTTCCAAGCACGGGTTGCTTGCTTCAAACCATACAAGGCTTTCCGAAGATAAAAGACGTGCTCAGGGTGCTTAGGGTCTTCAAACCCTTTTGGTTATTCCACATAAACCTCCTTATGTAGAATACCATTCAGAAAGGCACTCTTGACATCCAACTGATATAACTTGAAATGCAGATGACATGCAATGGTGAGTAGTAGACGGACGAACTCAAGCCTCGCAACGGGAGCAAATGTCTCTCCAAAGTCTACACCTTCTATCTGTGTGTAGCCTTGAGCGACCAAGCTAGCCTTATTTTTTATTATGGTACCATTTTCATCCATTTTGTTCTTGAAAATCACTGGGTACCTATCACATTAGTATCACTAGTTCGGGGGACAAGTTCCTAGACATTATTCTTTTTAAACTGAAGCAACTCATCCTGCATAGCAGATATCCAGTGCTCATCCTTGAGTGCTTCTTTATGATTCTTGGGCTCAACTTTGGACGTGAAGCAGAGATGGGTAACAACGTTCTCTAGCTGAGCATGAGTCTTGACTCGTAGAGTGGGATCGCCAACAATGGCAGACGGGTCATGACTCTGGCGAACCCAAGCGGGTGTGTCCCCTCACATAAGAGTGGGGACCAAAGAGTGTGGGTGAGGGACAAGTGGATCACTATCAGACAAATCCTCATCCTCACACTGAAGGTTAGGATCAATAAACGTTGAAGGTTCGTCATCTTGCACGGTGACGTTTATTAATTCCATAACCTTAGAGTTCTTCAGGTTAAAAACCCGGTACGCTATGCTATTTGATGAATATCCTAGCAATATTCCCTCGTCGCTCCGGGATTCAAACTTTCCTAATTGCTTTCTATCCCGTAGGATGTAGCATTTACTCCCAAAAACACGGAAATATGCCAGGTTGGGTTTTTTGCCAGTCCACAATTCATAAGGTGTCTTAAGTGTGTGTGGACGCAAGTAAACCCTATTCACCGTGTGGCATGCAGTAGACACTGCCTCTGTCCAAAATTTCCTAGAAACATTACGACTTAGAAGCATAGATCTAGCCATTTCCTGGATAGTCCTATTGTTTCTCTCAATAATCCCATTTTGTTGAGGAGTCTTCACAGTAGAAAACTCATGTTTGATCCCAAGTCTATCGCAATAAAAATCTACTTTTGCTTCCTTAAATTCAGTGCCGTTGTCACTACGTATCCTGTTAATAGTGACTCCGTGTTGATTTTGCAGGACACGACACTTGGTCGTTAAAAACTCTACATCATCGGATTTCTCTCTCAGAAAACCTACAATGGAGTATCTGGAGAAATCGTCTACCATCACGAGGATATACCTCTTACCACCTAGACTCTCGGTACAAGTGGGACCCATAAGATCCATGTGTATAAGCTCAAGAACACGAGAGGTGGTAATGGAATGCAATTTCTTATGGGGACTACGAATTTGTTTTCCCAACTGACAGGGTCCATAAACCGTCGAAGTTGGCCTTCCAAGAGATAGTAAGCCACGTACTAGGTCCTTTTTAGTTAAGAGAGTGAGATCTTTAATATTTACATGGCCTAGACGTTGGTGCCACAGATCCATAGGAGTGATCATGGCACTGTTACAGACAAGTGAGGATATGGGCTCAGTCCCATAGTAATTATCATTTGTCCTCACCCCTTGCACTAAAAGTTTACCAGCTTGATTATAGACATTACAAGCGTCCCGGTCAAACTTTACGGCAAAGTCAGCATCACACAGCTGGCTAATGCTGAGAAGGTTTGCTTTCAAACCTTTGACGTATAAAACATTTTCTTTCTTAGGAAATCTAGGTAACTCGACAGTACCTCATCCTATAATGCTAGACTTGCTCCCATCTCCAAAGGTGACTCTGCCAACCTAATAATCCTCAAGAGATGTAAAAAATGAGGCATCACCTGTCATATGTCTGGAGCACCCACTGTCAAAATACCACTGTGAGGTATTATGTGCTTTGAGAGCAACATGAACAACAAAGGCCTTTTTGTCTTTCTTAGGTACCTAAGAAGTGGTGACCTTTTGTTTTCCTTTGTTGTTATTGTTTTTAGCTGGAATGTGAGAAGCATTCACTGACGGGAAAGACATCCGTCGGAATTCCTTCATCAAACTCTGAGACGTGGCAGCTAAAAACTCAACTCGCTCTCTCAGACTGGTAAAATCATCAGTATGCTGACATGGAGTAGTAGTACATCGTGTCCGACCCATACTATAGAAAAACTCCCTGAGGTGGCCTTTTCTTTTGTAATAAGTACAAAAGAACACAGTCAAAGGTGGACCTTGGTTTACTTTTATTGGTAGAACTCTCCTTCGAGGTGTTTGAAGATGGCCATAAGGAGTCGTAGTAAACTCAGGAATTGGTCCAGGTGTAATTTGGGATGTGGAGGCACCATCACAACCTATTACCTGCCTATGACCAAAACCTAAAGAGGAGCCGAGGAGCATCTTTCCCATCTTACCAGATCTGTCCTCGATTTGTAACTTGACTTCCCGTGCTTTTTCAAGATCATGAGTCAACTGGGAAATAAGTGCTTCAAGTTTCTTCTGAGTCTCCACGGAGGAATGGAGCTCACTCGTAAGACTAGCCACTTGTTTAGTCAAGTCCTCTCTCTCTTTCTCATAAATATTCTCTCTCTCTCTAAACAAACTCTGTTTCTCAACACAGGAAGATTCTCTCTCTCTTAGCGCGGTGCAGGTGGAGGACTCTCTCTCTCTCACTTTTCTTAAATCTTCCTCTAAGCCGGTGATCTTAAGAACTAACGCTTTGTTACGCTTTTTAGTTTTAAATGACTCAGAATATACCTCAGCGTAGGCGCGTTGAATATCACTCTCGCTCTCACTTGAGTCATTCTCCCCCTCACTCACATCGATCTCACTGTCGAGGTGTCCCTGTGAAGCATCATCCTCATCATCGTGAGGATAACTAGGAGTGCTCAAATGACTGGACATGAATGCGGTGAAGTTACACTCATGCGGCGACTCATCTCCTAAATCCACCGTCTCGACTTCACTATTGTCGCTAAGAGTATCATTAAGGACAGCTTTCCCTTTCTCTCTATTCAGATGAGTGGCACACTCAAAGGCTCTATGACCCTTACTTTTGCACTCAAAGCATCTCTCACTTTCTTTCTTAGGAGGATCTTTAAAAAGTTTTTCATTTTTCTTTTCAAACTTATTTTTCTCAAATTTCTTTTTATCTTTAAAATTGCCATTTTTTTTAAATTTGGGAATCCTTTTGAAATTTTTTTCAAAAAGAGCCAAGTCATCAAAGTCAAAATCACAATTATAATCGGACTTATCAGTCTCTCTCTTTCTAGATGACTCTACTCTCTTTCTAGCTACCCTTCACTCTTTCTGTCTTGGGCATTGAGTGCAATTCCCTTATCTTGAGACCTTGTAGTTTTAGGAAACATATCAATTTCATATGTTTGCAAGTCTCCTACAAGTTCTTCCAATTTTAGCGTATTTAAATTACCCATAGAATTTAGCACAGTGACTTTAGGGATAAAACGCTTAGGCAAAGAACGAAGAATCTTTTTAACAACTCTAGCATTAGGAATATGTTCACCAAGATTAAAGCTAGTATTAACAATATCAGAAAGCCTTGCATAAAAATCATCAAAACATTCAACCTCATGCGTGGTGATTGTTTCAAATTGAGTTGTCAAATTTTGCAATTTAGACTCTTTTACAGTATTAGTTCCTTCATGTGTGAGTTGTAAAACATCCCATGCCTCTTTTGACGTGGTGCACGTCATTATGCGTTTGAACTCATCAGGAGTGACAGAACCAGAAATAGCACTCAAACCCTTTGAATTAAATGATGACCATCTAAATTCGTCTTCAGTCCAAGAAGTGACAGGTTTTAAATTGATCACATTATCAATAGTGACGGAGGGAGGTGTCCACCCTCTTTCAACCAAAATCCAGACACGTTCATCAATGGATTTTAATGCAGATCTCATACGGGTTTTCCCATATGCATAGTTGGTCCCGTCAAAAACTGGCATTTTATTATATAACTTCTCCATTGAACACGCACATTTTCAAAAATCAATTTTTCAGAAAATTGATATCTTAGAAAAAAATTGCGAAAACTAGGAAAACGCATTAAATTAGCGTAACCTTCTCTGATACCAATTTGAAAGAGTTGCGCGTGTGTTCAAATTAAGAAATAATATAATTAAATTCAGTTTAATCCAAACAAACCCTAAACATGCAACTAGGTTGGTTGAAACAAGAAGTAGATCACGAAGATTAATCAAACACACATAAGTGAGGAAAAATCCCCCAAAGGGGCAAAACCATTTATTTCCTTTATAATATTGTAAAGTACAATTTTGGATTACAACGAAAATACAAGTGACTAAGAATTACCCTCAGGTGTCAGATTCGGTAGTCGGCGGATGGAGATATCCCTTTCCAGTAGGGCAGCAATGAAGAAGAAGAGCGGTCTTCTTCACATGGTTTGAACAAAAAAGGTTTGTGTTTTAGGGTTACCAAAAGTGATTCACAAAGATATGGAAATCTTGTGTGAATCAAACCATGAGTTTTGAACTCACAAAGATGAGGACTTTTAGATTTTGAACTCTGAAAAATGTGTTTATAAGTCTTACTAAACCAACTCCCCGTAGAGGGATTAAATAAGAAGTCCTGGTCCTTAAAAATATGAACACGATCTGTTTGATTTTATCCCAGGCGGACCGGTTCGAGTCTGAGACGGATTGGTCCGAGGAGGCAGGCCGATTGTTTTGAATTTTGGCATTATCGGTTCGCTTGCAGTCCGGGGTGTATTGGCTTTTCATAAAGTGGATCGGTCCAGAACAGGGGCGGACCGGTCCGCAGGCGGACCGATTCTTTTTCTCTGGGCGGACCGGTCTGGCCTGCCAGACTTTTGGTTCCTCCTCTTCTTTGATATTCGGATCCGTTGATGACGATATGGATCTTAAATTTTTTCAACGGTGTAACAACATATGACATAACAATGATATATGATGGACCGAAATGTCCTTATATATATATATATATATATATATATATATATATATATAGACACACACACACTAGGGTATGCCCGTGCCTGAAGGCACGATGCTAATTTTCGAAAGTATAGGTCGATAGGATCGTACGTCGTATTTAGTTAACAATAGATTAACACTTTTTAGAGTTGTAGGATGTGTGACGTCATGTTCATTAATGTTATGTATTATCGTTTTACTCGTGTTTTCATATATCATGTTAAAATTGTGTCAAAACTGTTTACCGTGATAGTCGTGTCATAAAAACCATGTTTTGTCCATTTGTTCCAAAACATAACATTGACACCACAAAATAAATTGTGAGATTTTTCATTTAACATAACATTTACCTATATTCTGTGTTCCTAAAGTATGTGTTGTTCAACCAAGAACCAAAAGTGGGGAAACAGATTTTGATACTCATACATACTAACTCACCTAAAAATATATTACACGACAAAAATCCTAAAATAATACAACACTGAACCAGTGGTCAAAACTTTGTAATGTGTTAATTAAGAAAATCATATAATAAGAAATAAGTAAAAGAGTGGTTCACCATTGCTAAACAACATGTAAACCTTGAGCCAAACTTGCAAGTTGACAAAACTCAACCTTAATTTGGGTTCAAATGATCTAAGATCTTTGATCTAACTTCTTATTACGAATCGACTAAGGAGGAGATTTACAGATGCATGCCAACTGTACACAACTAATGATCATAAGCAAAAGTGGCATTATAAGGCATCAAAAAGAGAGTTCCAGTTTTAAATAGACAAACATAGAACTGGTCCATTTGGAGATGAGCATATGTTGAATCAAGTCGAGTACTTGAATGTATCTGGGCTCTCTTCGTCTGTTTCCAAGTACTCCTGGGTGATCAGATCTTCAATTCGCTTCATAATTACTTTCAAATCAGGCTTGAACCTATGGTTTAACTTCTCAACACACTCCAAAATCAACTGCTGCTAACCCAAGACTCTCTGACTCTTAATGATGCGCACAATTGTGTCAGTAAACTTGAAATTAAACACAAAATCATCCATCACACTCCAAAACTTTGAACTCTTACCCATTATCCCCACACATCAAAGGAACTGGCTCATTGGTCAATTGTTAAACCCACGTAGAAACTCACCTCTGGTCACTGTTCTCTTCTCCCAAATAGCCCCACGAAGTAGACTTATAAGTTCTTGTCTCCCACGGATGCTTGATGATTTTCTGCAGTGGCAGGTACTGTATGTGCACAACGTCCGTCTCCAGATCAACGGGCTACTTACAAAAAGTTTTATTTAGAAATCAAGGGACCTGCTTTTTTTAGATCACAGGAACTTCTTTTTTTAGATCTGATTTTATGGTTAATTCTTGGTATGATGTATACTATGGCGTAGACCCTTAAAACATCCTCCCCATCACTGCTGTCCAGCCCTCCGTTGACCCTAGTCCCCTCGCCTATGTCTCATGACTCCTCCTGGGATCCTCTCTTCTGGTCAAACCAACCCCCACCGAGGCCCTCCAGCCTCGCCGACGGCTCGTGACACTGTGAGACTTCATGCAGCAGGTCCTGGGGTCTTTCACTGCTGTCCACCCCCTTTATCAGCCTTGTTACTTATTATAACTATAAGATGGATTTAACTATGAACAGAAGATACAAGTAACAAAATAATCTATTAAATAAAACCACATAGAAATAAAAGTTTAATTTCATAGAAATCAGTACTTATTCTTATAATTTTTGTCTCTATGTAAGAAATTTTGAAATTTCCATCGCCCAACAGCCTTTGAATGCCTTGTATTGGAAGCTTGAGTTACCAATGAGGTTTCTAGAGGCCATTTATCATGCTAACCACTGACTTCAAATTAGATTCAATCGATATGTTATTAAACCCCAAATTGATACACAAAGAAAAACCTTAAAATGTAGGAGGATCTTAAGCTTGTTATGCATCGTCCATGCTAGAATCAATTGAAAATACCCATATGAAATGATCATTATAGTCTCTTATAACCACCACCAACAACATTATAGTCTCTAATAACCACCCATATGAAATGATCATTTTAGTTTAAAATTGTTTATTGTTCATCATTTATCTTACTGCTCCAAACTACCATGGCCAATTGTTTGTGCGTGTACCATTCGAACAATCGCATCCGTATATTTTCATAAAAGGAAAACATGTCTTATAGTTATGAATGAAATGAAAAACATGTGATTTTGGAGCAGTATGACAAAAATTCGGTGACTATTCTAGTAGACATGAACCCTCTAACTTGATCAGCGTCACTGACTGGTGCAATATAACCCACCCTGCTCATGTGAAATCAGTTAGTTAGAGATGACATAATGTATTATATAAAGCATGACCAAAATCCAAAGAAATGCTAACTTATACAATTGTTGATGATAATTAAATCAATAAGAATAATAGTCTGATGGATCTCCTAGTAATTGAAAATTATTATATAACACTACTTGTAAACGAAACTTTACCTAACGAATCCGTTATCTTCGTTGTCGGGGCCTGGTTTAAAGAGGGAATATGTCATCTCCACTTTTGGTGACTGAACGAACAAATGCTCTGTAGCGAGATATCAGTGGCCATTGCCTAGGATTGGCAACCTAAAAAAGAAAATGCAGAAACAAAATGCAGTGAACATTTAACACCTGAGTTCACCATTTTTGTTCCAATAAAAAAATGTAAAGATATTTTAATGAATAAATTGTGACTGCCAATTGTGAGGTCACTTAAGTTATATGGTTTGATACCATTATCAATTTAGTTTAGAACACTTTAAAGTGCTCAGTTTTAAAATACACCAAAGTCCTTATAGTTTTGGGGTACTTGTTGCAGCAGCAGTTTGGGGGCCGCAACAGTTTGATGCTCCTGGATTGTCTCGTGGCTGTAGAAGCAGCATGGGCACTTTGGGGCAGCAGCAGTTTGATGCGACTGAATTGATTCGAAATGGAATAATGCCTTCAGCAGTTTGATGAGTATTTGCAAAAAATAGTAGGCATGAAGCCCATGTGTTGGTTGTTTCTAAGGAAAAAGGGGGACGACGAACCATATGACATTTTTCATCACTCCCAACTGAATTTCGATTCGCAACTTCAGTTTAACTGAGTCTGCATCATTTGGATGATACTCCACCGGTGCAACATCTCTACGGCCACTTAAATTGCATCTAGGCATAAAAAAATAGTTATATATGGTCCACATTAGATAAGAAACAAAAGAGAAAAAATAAATAGGCTTAACACTTCATACCTATATACATGTCACAAAGCTACTTGGGAACAATCCAAAGCTATGTATTGACACCTGAAATTTCAAAATGGTCCAAGATTAAGTCTTCCAATGTGAAGACACATCAATAAAAAATTAACTTTCTTTATGACATAAATTTATAATTATTCAAATATTGCAAGATTAAGTCTTTCAAGATTATGTGAGAATATGGTCTTTTGGTCATAAATAACGTGATATTTCAATACCTACAAATAATGTAAAGAATAGAGAAAAAAATATCAATACATGTCCTATATTAGGACAAACAACCTGAGGAGTATTCTTAGTTGGTGCAATCAATAATTCAATCGAATCACTATCTGTTAACCTAGACTTGGAATCCATGTCCCTGCTTGCCCCAAACTCTTTAATACTAACACCATTAAAATTATGAATAGGACTATCATTATGTAATTTACCAACAAACTTATTAATTTTTGAGGTTTTCTTCGTCAACTTGTCCTTCAATGTGGCAATGCCAGTAGATTTTGGTTCGAGTATCAACTCGTCAAATCGAGAATTCTCATTCTTACGCAGTTATTCTGTGGCTTGGTGATCAATCTCCAAGGTTAGAATAATAGGAATACAAAATACTATAAGCAATAAAATTAACAAAATCCAAATGGAAAATCGTTTCAAATTCTTGTAAATGCATACCATATTACAAAGCAACTGAGAGGTTACTGCTTAGAATAACCAACTGAGAGGTTCCTACATACCATGGAAAATCATTTTTGTTCTTACTTAGGAAGATGAGAGGTTTAAAATAAATTAAGATAGTGCATATCAAAGATACTTGGGCAGAGATTCAAATTGAGACAGTTTATGTAATCAAAATCATAGCTTAAGGAAACAATTAAAAATCCTATAACCTGTTACATGTTAATACACGGCTTAACACCAACTCAAGACTCGTCACTAACTCAAATATTCAAAAGCATTGAAACCCAATTCAGTATGGGGTCTAGCTAACAAATGTCAAACAAAGTTGTTAAAGTGAAAAATATCTTGATAAATAAATGAATACCAATTTAAAAAGTGTAAATTTTTCTCAAAAGGTGAAGATGCCATTTTAAGAAACGCATACATATTATAAAGCCAACTGAAATATAAAAGCAAGTATTCCCAACTAAACTCGGAATAAAAGACAAATAAAGATATTAAGGCCCTGCATAATGATCATAATATACATATTGCATTTGCACAATGCCCTCACCTATTGCACATAAAGTACAAATATGAGGTTCAAAATCCTTAAAACCCAAATATTAATCAATTTCGAAACCTGAAATACCCCAAATACTATCTTAAGTTCTTAAAAATAGAGAATATGTAAAACCCAAGATTCACAAAAGGGTCAAACTAAAAACTCCAAAAGCCTATTATAACAACAATAATCATGAGTGTTTCTTGCCAAAATTAGTAAGAAATAGAGTATATCTTGTTGAACTTAGTAAGAAACAAAGTATATCTTGCCAAAATCAATGAGAAATCGAGTATCTCACTGATTCTTTCATGTACTCTGAAGAGAAAACACAGACACTGAAGAGAAAACACAAACACGATCTGTACCCCCATTTATGAAACATCTATAATCAATTTGATTTTCCATAAAGCATGGTCAAATGGAAACCATTAGAATCAATTCAACACAAAATATACTACCCAAACCATTAGAAACTGAATGTTTAATAATTAAATGTCAAACAATTAACCTCATACCCAGAACTAAAAAATTATGGAACTTAAAGGTATACATATGGAAATTATGGAACTAAAAAATTATGGAACTTATCGATTTCTCACCCGGGTTCTTGCTCAGGTGGAGATCAAGTTAGATCTCAAAGAGGTCAAACTAAAACCCACCCGACATGTACTGAGTGAGTATTTTAACATGTCAAGTGAAAGAAAATCTGATGTAGCCTGAGGATGAGGTGGGGTGCTGGGGTGGAACTGATGGTGGGTATGCTGATTCAGACCCTCTTTTGATAATTTTTTCCCATTGTTCATCTTTCTTCTCAGCCCTAGCGACTGAGTTCATCCCCTGTTCGGTTTCGCCTGTTTGTCCCTAAAAAATTTGAAGAATGAGAGATTAATATTAACACAAAAATAACGGGGATGAAAAATAAGAAAACGTAATGTAAAAACCCTAAAAATAAAGAATACCTCTGATAGATCCATTAATGGTTATAGCATGGAGAAGAGAAGATGGAGCAATGGTGAAAGACATTGGGGTATTGGCTGTAGAGAAGACGAAGTGGTGGTGAAAACATTGGAAATGTGTGTCTAGTTTTGGGGTTTTCAATGGGTGAGGCTTGGGGTTTTGAATTAAAGTTAAGTTTTGGGGTGTGAACCGTAGAGAGAGTGTCCTAAAATATTCTTTTTTTTTGTATTACTAACGTACCCTTTATATTTGAATCATGGTGAACATTTAAGAGGAAAATGAGGGGGAAAGCACTTTTGAGGAGGTTAAAATTGTAAATGTCATTTGAATTATAAAATGAGGTGTGGTGAGTTGTAGATCTTATGGTGTGGATTGTGATTTCACCCTCCATCTAGTGCCTTGTTGTCGTCGATCTCAACCGTGAAATGTATTTTCATCTTATGAATAGTGAAAACACCATTGATCCTTATTATATATATATATATATGGGGGGGAGGGGGAGTAGGATATGAGGATAAGAGGATGAACACAATGATATAAAGTGGTTTAGTCAATTAGGCCTACATCTACTATCTGAGTGTGTGAAAAATCCACTAAAGAAAGGCACTAATGGCCTTGGATACAACACTAAAGCTTTCTTTCTATCTCTCTATATATAAATCAGCAGAGTTTTAGCTAGGGTTCTTAATTAAGGATCCTTTTTCATGGAGAAGATGAAGTGTATATATATGGCTTGGGGGGTGTAATGTACATCCAAAGCATGTAATTAACATGTGCATGAGGAGGGTCCCAATAAGATGAAGACATGTGTCCTTAACACATGTAGAAAATAATAATGTAATATTGCCTCATGTGAGGGAATGGTCTTATTGCAACGTTTTTGTCCACGTGGGATCTTCCATACTAGAACCTTGTACTTCTCGTATAGTAGATGTCATTTAGAGGAGTCTCGACCCTTTCGAGTACGATGTCTCCCACATAGCGCATGGCCAAACGAGGGAAACTATCAAGTATGATATCTGTTGAGGAGTGCCGACAGAGGTTGATTAACCGACCATGCCCTAATATTAGTTGTATGAGTAGACGTGAGGTGCCCTTATTGCTGAAGCACTTCCCCTAAATTATTGACTCACCAGATGGCCGACGTTACTATGAACGAGGTCGACCCTGGTTCTCAACGAAACCTAGAAGCATCCTTTGAACTCCCTCCAGCAACTCGAATGTTCGGGGTGAGGAGGTATCATATTGAGACGCGAACATATTAGGGTATATCAATCACCCCTAGACCTCAACCATCTACGTGATGAGATGACTGGGGGATATGAGTCGACTGAGTATTTTGAATGGACCACGTGCGCGACACACGACTCAATCCTGATTAGATAGCGTCTACCCTAAGCGCAATTCAGAGGTTGAACGCTTTGGCGTTTGTGCCCTGGGTGATGATGAGTCTGAGGAAGCATTCTTAATAATTTGAAGATTTTTAAACCACAAAAAACCTTTTTCTTTGTTCTCCCTCTCTTTACAGAAACCTGCTCCCGCCTCTATGCTGTCAAACCTCAACCACCACCATAACCATCCTTCAATCATTCCACCCTTTTTTCTTACTTTCTAAGATCGATTAGCTCATTTTCTCTTTCATAGTCTCGTCTTCTCCAGGTACCCCTCTTCCTAGAACTTTTCTACTGTTCTCATTTCTCATTTTTTGGTGGCTTTCAATTTCTTCGACGAGGTTTTGGGATAGTTTTTAAAATTTGAATTTCCTTTTGTTTCATGTCTACTAACTTAGTGATGTTGCGATAGAGTTGTTTTTTAGTAGGTTTGGGTGTTTAATCAATACTTGAGATATTTCAGGTGACCTCCGGTCACCTTTTCCTATGGTTTTTTTGTCTATTCTGGGCTATTTTTCATTAGGAACGGTTGATACTAGCCTTTGTTAGGTCAACAAAATTCAACCTTTTAACATGTTTGTCCCCCTTGGCAACTTAGCTAAGTGTAGCCTCGTGTCATTCATTTTAAGGCATTTGTATGAACTAGATGAGGAATTTCCAAGACTGGTGGAAAGGTATTTTAAAGAGATTAGGAAGATTGAGCTCGAGGAAGACGAGAGAAGAAAGGTCGAGGCCTTCCCCCCCAGAACTATATTTCCACCCATATTAGCTGTCGTCTTCCCTACAACTTCCAAACGAAGTGATCCCATATCTGAGTCAATTGATTTTGAGAATGTAAGTATGCCCATATTTCAACCATGTGATAATGCTAACCCTTTTAATAAGTCTATGGCCCATTCCTCACACCATGATGATGGGTCTAAGGTAGATGAGTTCTCTTCTCATGACTCGTCTTCTCAGAGGTTTGAGTTATCAAATCAGTCTAACACCTCCATTGAGATTGATGAGCCCAATGTTGCCATCCCTCCCCAATTTGATGCCATTACTCTGTCAACTGCTATGAGGGACGAGTTTATCAAACACTTTTCGAGTTGTGATCCAAACCAACATCAGGTTGAAGAGTCAAACAATGATAGCGAAGAGAGCAATTTTAAATTATCCATAAATGAGTCATACAAGAGTTTGGTCACTGAGGTCAATTTACTGATTGAAGATACTTATATGTCATTGGACCCTCCATTTCTATGAGGAAACCATTTGCTAACGAGAGAGAATTTGACAATCGAGAGGGAGAATTACGTGTCTATGAGTAGATGTTCAAAGTCCTCTTTTAACTACATATTCACCCTGTCGTACACATAATTTTATCCCTCTTAGGAGTTCCCCCATACCAGCATTCTGCTAATTCCTATAGAGTTATTCTCAGTTTTGTCTCTTTTTGGAAGATAGTTCAACAAACCGATATTCTAGTTAATTTATTTATGGCTTGTTATACCCTATCATCCCCCAAAACTCTACCTGGCTATTACCATCTCTTAGCCAGGAAGTCTTCCAAGAATGTCTTTTTGGTCACCTAGACTTCCAACCACGACTAGAAGCCTCGCAATTCCTTTATTTTAGCAGATTGGGAATTTGATCCTAATGAAGCCTATGGTACCTATGAGCCCAGGGTGCCTCGGAGGTAGGCCAAAGTCTCTACATCTTCCAATCTTGATTCGGGATTGAACCCTGATGCTACTGAAAAAGTTGAGAAGCTTAGGGATTAAGGTTTCCAAGTCCGTCTCATGAAATGTGAAAAATTGATAGTGAACTGAAAAATTGATAGTGAACCAAAAAATTGATAGGGATTAAGGTTTCTAACCCATTGTCTATAGTGCCACCTTAAGTGATAGTGAACCGGAAGAGGGAGATAGTTCCCCCATTGAGCGTAACTTTGTCGCATTTATGGCATGTAATGTGAGCGATGACGACAATACTTATGTGAATGACACTTCCGAGGAGGTTTTGAGTGAATCCCATGTTAGTGAGGGTGAAGAAAGTGACGAGGAGGAGATAGATGTGAAAGAATTGCAAAATGCGTTTAATGAGTTGTATGCCGAAATGGTGAAGGTGAAAAAGACTAACTCAAAATTGCAATCTAAGTTGAATGAGCGTGCCATATAAAATAATGATAGTTTGATTGAGGATATTAGGGAACGAGAGAAGAAGTTTAGGGAGAAACTAGAGTTTGTGGAGAAAGAGAGAGACAATCTCCATGGTTTGATGGAGTCCTTGAAAAAGGAGATTTTAGAGTTTGAGGAGACTAGGCGTTTACTCGAGTCTAGGATTATTGAGTTGGAGGAAAGGTTGAAAGACTCATCTAGAGTAAAGTTTGATTTGGAGGATAGGTTTGAGAAGTTAGATAAGATCTTACGCACCGTCCAAATTATGGGAGATAGGGGAGTTATAGGTTTTGGTGAGAGAGTTGGTCCCATGCCCTCCGCACGTGTGAGAAACACTAGGATGGTTAGAAAAGGTACACATAAAGGTAATCATTCCCACCACTGCTACACTTGCACATTTTGTGGTTGGAAAGGTCACCTTAGGCGTTATTGTTACGACCTTAGACAAGCTCCTAGGAAGTTTAGGAATAAATTTGCCCCGATTCCCAACACCCACATGCGTCGTTTTACACCTACTTGGGTTAGGAAATCGGATTTAGTGGCTTTAGGAATTAAACTTCATGATTCTTGTTTGGGTGCACTTGATTCTTGCCATGCTAAATCTAAAGGATGATAGTGTTTCCATGTTTGTCATATGCTAGTTTGTTTCATGATACTTTCATTGCTAGTATTATGACATATGTATCATTTTGTATTATAGTTATGTTTTTTATGACATATGTATCATTTTGTATTATGACATATGTATCATTTTGTATTATAGTCATGATACTTTCATTGCTAGTTTGTTATGTTTTTTGGTCTCAAATGACTCAGAATATAACCCAGTGTAGGCGCGTTGAAGATCACTATCGCTCACACTAGTGTCATCCTCCCCCTCACTCACAATGCTCTCACTGTCGAGGTGTCCCTATGAAGCAGCATCCTCATCATCGTGAGGAGCAGTAGAAGTACTCACATGACTAGCCATGAATGCGGTGAAGTTACACTCATGCGGTGACTCATCTCTAGAATCCACCGACTCGACCCCACTGTCGTTACTAAGGGTAGCATTAATGACAGCTTTGCCATTTTCTCTGTTTTGCCAAGTAGCACACTTAAAATCTATATGACCCCTACCGTCGCACTCAAAGCATCTCTCACTTTCGTTCTTAGGAGGATCTTTAAAATCTTTTACATTTTTCTTTTGATACTTATTTTTCTCAAACTTGTTTTTATCTTTAAAATAATCATTTTTCTTGAATTTGAGAATTATCATGAAATTTTTAGCAAATAGGGCCAAATCATCTAAATCAAAATCACACTAAGAATCGGACGTCGCTGTCTCTATTTTTCTAGATGACTCTACCCTCTTTCTTGTCGACCCCTCACCTTTTCTCACCTGGGCATTAAGTGCAATTCCCTTATCTTTAGGCTTGACAGATTTAGGAAACATATCAATCTCCTACAAGTTCCTCCAATTTTTGCGTATTTAAATTACCCATAGAATTTAGCACAAACACTTTAGGGATAAAATGCTTAGAAAGAGAACGAAGAATCTTTTTAACAACTCTAGCATTAGGAATGTGTTCACCATGATTATAGCAAGTGTTAACAATATCAAACAGTCTAGCATAAAATTCATCAAAACAATCAGATTCAAGCATGGTGATTGTTTCAAATTGTGTTGTTAAATTTTGCAGTTTAGAATCTTTCACAACATTAGTTCCTTCATGGGTGAGTTGTAAAGCATCCCATGCCTCTTTTAACGTGGTGCGTGTCATTATGAGTTTGAACTCATCAGGTGTGACAGACCTAGAAATAGCACTTAAACCGTTAGAATTAAAAGATGACCATTTAAATTCTTCTTCAGTCCATGTAGTGTCAGGTTTTAAACTAATCACGTTATTAACAGTGACGGAGGGAGGAGTCCACCCTCTTTCAACCAAAATCCGGACACTTTCATCAATGGCTTTTAATGCAGATCTCATACGGGCTTTCCAGTATGCATAGATTGTCCCGTCAAAAAATGGCATTTTATTATATTACTTCTCCATTATGAACACGCTCGTTTTGAAAAATTAATTTTTTAGAAAATTGATATCTTAGAAAAATTTTGCAAAAAATTACACGTTAATGTTGTGTAATTGGCTCTCATACCAATTTGAGAAGAGTGCGCGTGCGTTCAAATAGATATATTATTTAACTAAACTCAGTTTTTATCAATTAAGTCCTAAACATGCATCTATATGTGATTGAATAAGATGATAAAACATGCAAGAACATTCAAACACATACATGTGAGGAAAAATCCCCCAAAGGGGAAAAACCTTTTATTTTTACTATAATATTGTAATAAATGGTTACACGGATTACAGTAAAAATGTTGTGACATAGAAATACCCGCGGGTGTTGGTTTTGTAGTCGACGATTGGAACTTTCCCTTTCTAGGAGGGTAGCAATGAAGAAGAAGAACGGTCTTCTCCACGAGAGTATGAACAAACACAAGGTTGTGTGCTTGGGTTGCAAACTTATTCCGAAAGATTTGGTAAAGTTGTTTGAATCAAAACATGAGTTTCGAGACTCAAAAAGGTGAAGATTTGAGTAATTAGGACTCTTAAATTCGTCTCTGAATGTCTTGCAAAATAGCTCCCCTGAAGATGGTATTTATAGGAAAACAAATGAAGAGTTCCACAAAATAAAAACACTGCCAGCCTACAGGGACCTCGAACCGGTTCGGGTACCCTACGAACCAGTTTGCCCCCAAAATCAGTTCGGGCCTCGGTTCGGAAAAAATCGCTGGTCAAGGGGCTTTAAACACTTGGCAAAATTCCAAGGTTTTTTCTTGGAGTTATCTCCATTTTCAACGAGCCATAACTTGTTCACCGTAGCTTGGATTGAGGTACTGTTTCTTCCAGTATCTTTGTTGCGGAAAGATCTTAAACTTTTTAGTTGATCGGTCCTCCGAACAAGGGATGTAAAAGTATCAAATTACCCTTGAACTTCCCTATCGTGCCTTTTTTCACTATTTCTACTTCTCTTGCTTACCACTTGTATTACAAGCCTAAAATGATGGAACGTGAAGTCGTTGAGGCAGATGAGGGACACTTATTGGAGATAATGAATACTTGATTCCCAGAATTCGGATTGAGGCGGTCGTGTGAGATCGTGTAGAGACGTGCCAAATGTCCTTAAACCCTCATGTGAGGTAATTTTCTTATTGCAAGGGTTTTGCCCACATGGGTTCTGCCATACTGGAACCTTACACTGCTCGTATAGTATATGTCATTTAGAGGAGTATCGTCCTGGTCGAGTACGATGTCACCGACATTGTTCATGGCCTGACGTGGGAGACTGTCAAGTGTGATCTCTGGTGAGGAGCATCGACCGAGGTTGATTAATTGACTGTGTCCTAGTATTAACTGTATCAGTAGAGGAGAGGTTCCCTTATTGCTGAAGCACTTCCCTTAAAGTATCGACCCACCAAATGGCTGACGTTACTATGAACGAGGCCTAACCTGGCTCACGATAAGTCCTAGAAACATCCGGTGAACTTCCTCTGGAAGCTCATCTATTCGGGGTGAGGATGTCTGATATGAAGACGAGGCCATATTTGGGTATATCATTAGTTAGTTCTCTTAACTTATATTTAGGTTGCTTGCTATATAAGAGACTAATGGGTAGGCCTTAGACATTGGTAGTGCTTTACAGGGATTGGAGTAGATAGTGTGAATATCATGGATGGGTGATTTCGGGTTGGGGCTAATTTTTATGTTGTTTTCATTGGATCGCAAAACTAAGTGTGAGTCTAGGTGGTAGTTAGTGGTAGGCATTCTTCCTAAATGTTAGGCTAGGATATGATTGTTTTTTAAATACCTCTAAGTATGGTACTAGGGGTAGGTTGAGGAATTTATGCTAAAAAATGGTGAGGCAAATAGAAAATAATGAGAACTTGATATAATTTATAATTAATGCCTCAGACATAGAATGGTTATTAAAATGAATTTTTATCGCGAGTATGTTCAAGGCTGACAGAATACGAGTTGACCGACAATAGTGGTGTGGGTGTTTGTTGGCATCATGAATATGTGTGGGGTTGATAAGATATGGACTGATGGGCTATAATGACGTGTTGTGTGGGAAACCTCTCGAGTATGTACAAAGCTAACCAATATCAGTGTTGACTAGATATAGGGATGGGAATGGGTGTGATGTGTTGGAGCTAAAGCGCACCAATAGTGTGTGCAGGACGATAAGGGGTCGACTCGTCAGAGTGGTGTCATACGAATATAAATAATTTCAGGATTAAATTAAGTAAGAATAAGAACTAATGTTTAAATTAAATTATCGAAATCAAATAATTTGGACTTGAACATTGGGGTGGCTTAGTATGTTGATAGATAGGGGCAGTTTAATTTTAGTCGCATGTGGATATATCTCATTTACATTAAAATACTGTATTGTGATTTTTTACCATGTATAATTCTATTGTGTGGGTTTACCAAACCCTAATTTGGAGGAGTAGATAGTATTCATGCGTTGTGCTCTAACCCATTGCGTTGAGTAACATTTCAGATATAATAATGGTGTACTTGCACACGAGTGATTGAAGATATTTTTTGGAATGCAGCTGGAGATATATTTACCTATTTTAGTAGTTTTGATTTACACTCCTTTCTGTCGTATTTATATGAGACTTTTATTTAGGGATGTGGTCAGTCAATCGGTTCCATAGTTGTTTATGGTTTATGTCAGGCATTTACATGTGGATAATTTCACTAGGTTATATATTTATTTGGATTTGGATTTATTTTGGAACTAGTACGTTAATGGATTTTAATTTTCATGAATCTTTATATTTATTGAAATAATTTGATTATATCTTGTGAATTTTTTTAAATGTATCATATATCTGTCACGTGCTGAGAATGGTAACTTATTAAGTGACGCCCAACCTAGTTTGGTGGCGGCAGCTAGCCACCTCGCTTTCTAGAAGGCATGAGGTGATACAGATGGTATCTGAGCATGGTCTTAGGTCTAGTAGGTTTTGAGTCAATTTTAGCTTCCTCATTACATATCTTTGATTCCTTTTGATGATTTGCACTCTTAATTATTTCGAGTCTAATTTTTGTCCATTCCTGACTTTTCAGATGGTAAACACAAGGAGATATCGAGATAAGAAAAATGGTTCGGTTTCTCATCCTGTAATTAAGGGGGAGTTGGTCATAAGGTCACTGCAGCCAGTGTTAAAATTAGGAGACAGAGGTGGGTGACTTTAGAGTCACAACAACAGGGTACACCCGCTTCAGTTTGGGACAAAGTGAGAGCCAGTTTTCATAAGGTAATCCTACAACCTTAGTAGGGGAATATGACCCAACGGTTGCTCACCAATGTAAGAGAGACATGAAGAAGCACTTGAGGATGGTATGTTGTATTGACGTAGAAACGCAGATGCTGGCTACGTTTAAGCGGACTAGGGATGCGTTATAGTGGTGGGAGAGTGTCACCACATCTGAGGATTAGGATCGTCTGAACTTTGGAGACTTTCGGGTGAAGTTTAATGACAAGTGTTGTTCGTATTCAATTGAGAGTGCGCATAATAGAGAGGTTTTGGACTTAGAGCAAAGTTCAAAATCAGTTGCTGAATATTAGAAGGATTTCACCATTATGTTGATGTTTGTACCAGAGGAGGTGAATATTGAGGTGAAAAAGATGGAGTTCTTCATTAAAGGTCTATCAAGGTGTATTAAGCAGATATTGTGGGGAATTCGGCTTATAATAGTTACACCCTGGTGGCGGAAGTCACACTGTTATTGTGGAAGGAGAAAGTGAACTACCAAAAGAAGTTGAAAAAGAGGAAGGAGTAAAATGGTCAATTAGGGGAGAAAAAGGGTTGCAATGATCACCCGTGGAAGAGACAGCAAGTAAGACAGGTTCAGTAGGCCTTTGACCAAGTTAATGGTGTTTTCAAAGGCCCTCAAGGACAGGGCATGTACAACAGGGTGGGTGAGCCCCAAATAGGCAATATTGACATTTTAGAGGCACATGTTTTATTTTTGGGGAGGTAGGACATTGGGATTCTAGGTGTCCGAAAGAGCAGGGTCAGGGAGCACAAGGCCAACAGAGGTAAAGGCCTCTAACACTGGTAGCACCATTTGCATAGGGAGCGCTAGTGGCCCCTGCGTTGGGTAAGTGTTATCTACTTTCGACTCAGGAGCCTCAGATAGGATAGGCTCAGCAGGAACCATGGTGTGGCCAGTAGGGTAGCACGATACATATTATTTTGGTAAATATTCTTATATATATAGTTGATATATATTGTATCTTTGTTTGTGGGGTATGTGCATGTAGGATTGGGTGTATGGGCATCCAATCGTAGCACTCTACAATTAGGCACATGTAAGACTTATTTTATTTGCACAACTTTATGTTTGACGTTTATGCTTTGTCGAATTTCAACGATGAAATTCCTGCAGTACTGGGGAGTATGTAACACCCCGTGATTTTTTAGCCTAAAAAATCTTTCTTAATTTTTTTTTTTTGTGATATATTTCATTTTTGTATGTAAAAGTGTTGTTATATATATATAAAAATAAGGTTTAAACTGGAATTTAAATCGGGACTTAAAATTTGGAAATTTGGACTTTTTATACAAAAATTGGGGGAGAATCCAACCTAAGGAAAAAAAATTCGATCGTCCAATCGATTTTTTATCGTAGCTTCATCTCATTGTCAACTACAACATACAAAAATCTCAACCAATTATGATGGTTTGATCATTCGTAATGTATTTTTAAGTGATTGTGTTTCAATTACGACTCAACTTCTTTATGGTGTACATTGTAGCCTTCTAAAAAAATTGAAGACTTCCATAATTTAGTTCTCGCTCTTTTACAAAACCTAAACCTTGTTAAATACAATTTTCAGCCCAAGATTTGAAGAACTAAATCTAGATTTTACATGATTGTTGAAGAACATGTTTTCAATATTTTCTCAAGAGGAACGCAACCATCCAATTAGATTCTTTAAATTATTTTTATTGGAATGAATACTTATATTGTTCCCTTGGGTATTATGCATTTTCAATGTTCCCTAAACACAAATAATTATTATTTTCTTTAAAATATTAAAAAAAGACTAATTAGGGAAAATGAAATTAAGTTTAGGACTCTTTTTTATTCAAATCTCAAATAAAATTTAAGACTCAAAAACTTTGCATTCTTAGGTTAGAGGTTGGAATTCGTCTAGAATTTATGACATTCGCATGTAGGATAAATTACAAGGATGTTATAAATTGATTTCGACATGTATAACCACATTAATTATGTGCATCATTTAGAGTAGATATTTATTGTTGTATTCTCCAACAAATAAACATGTGAATTGAAATCCGATAAATTGATAAGAAAATGAATTACCCAATATTTTTTAATAAACGAACATAAATTGGATAAATAGTGATCTTACAATGAATTTAAAGAATTGTTATGATAATTTAAAAATAGGCCATTTGTGATTCGCTGTGTTATAAAAAAATATTGAAACCGCGAGGACGACGAGATTGTTGGGGTAATTAGTTCTCTCACCTTATTTTTAGTTTTCTTGCTAGGTATGTGACTAGTAGCTAGGCCTTAACTATTGGTAAGGCTTTCTAAGTATGGGATAATATAGTGTGGGTTTTTATGGATGCATTATTTTTGGGTGGGGCTGCTTCGTACGTCGTTTTCGTTGGATCATGTGACTAGGTGCCAGGTTAGGTGGTAGCTAGTGGTAGGAAATCTTTAGAAATGTTAGTCTAGGATACACTTGTGTTTTGGAGACCTATAGGTATGGGACTATGGGTATTTTGAAGAATTTAGGCTAAAAAAAGGGTGGGTCTAATAGAAAATTATGAGAACTTGAGATAATTAATAACTAATGCCTAAGACATAGACTGGGTATTAAAATGAATTAATGCGAGTACATGAAGGGCTGACAGAATATGAGTTGATTGGCTATATCAGCATGAGTGTGTGTTGATGTATCGAATATTTATGAGGCCGATTAACACGGACCGATTGGATATAGTTGCGTGTCATGCATGAAACCTCAGGAGTATGGGTAGAGCTAACAGATATTGAGGTGACTGGATATAATGAAGGGAATGAGTGTGATTTGTCGGAACTTAAGTGTGCCAATAGTGTGTGCAGGACTAATAAGGATTGTTGATGGGCCATGGTGGTGTCGCTCGAATATAAATAATTAGATAATTAAATTAAGTAAGAATAAGAGACAAGGTTTAAATTAAATGATCGAAATTAAATAATTTGGACTTAAGCATTAGGGTAGCTTAGTATATATGTTGATAGCTATAGGTTATTTTTATGTGCATGTTAAATATCTCGTTTAAATTAGAATAATATATTGTGATGTTTATCATGTATAATGCTACTATCTGGGTTTATGGATCCTAATTGGGAGGAGTAGTTAGTATTCATGCGATGGGCTCTGACCCATTGTGTTGACTAACATTTCAGGTATAATGCTGGAGTGGATGCACATCAATGATTGGATATGTTTTGTGGAGTGTAGTTGGAGATATATTTACCTATTTTAGTATTTTAGATGTACTTTCCTATTCGTCGTATATATTATGGGACTTTTATTTATGGATTTGGTGGCCTAATCACTTCCACATTTGTTTATCATTTCTATCAAACATTTACAATTTGATCATTTCATTTAAGTTTTATATTTATTTGGAGTCGAATTTATTTTGGAAATAGATTGGCGATGAACTTTAATTTTCACGAATGGTTATATATATTGGATCAATTTGATTCTATCTTGTGCAATTTTTTTCAATATCTCATATATATATCACATGCTGAGAATGATAACTTATTTAATGTCGCTCGACGTAGTTTCGGGGTAAAGGCTGACGACCTCGCTTGCCAGAATGTGAAGTACGATACATATGGTATCAGAGCATGGTCTTAGGTCTTCTAGTTGTGATTCCATTTTAGGTTATGCATTTCATATCTTTGATTCCTTTTGATAATTTGTACTCTTAGTTATTCCAAGTCTAATTTTGGTATGTTCTATGATTTTCAGATGGCAAACACTAGGAGATTTAGAGATAGAATAGAGGGTTTTGTTTATGTTTCCACAATTTAGGAGAGGCAGGGACAGTTTATTTTGGGAGTCGGGGAGTCGGTAGTAATAGTCCGTGAGGCGACCGTGACCGTTTGGGACAGAGTGATAACTAGTTTAGAGGCACAGCAGCAGGGTACGCCCACTTCAATTTGGGACAGAGTGATAACTAGTTTCCATAAGGGAAATCTACTCACCTTCGTATGGGGATCTAACCCAACGATTGCTCACCAATGGAGGAGAAACATGGAAAGGAACTTGAGGATGGTATATCATCTATACCGAGTATGATTAAGAAATCCATTTTTTTACTATTTTGAAAAGTTAGTATGTACTCTAGGTATGTTGGAGAATGTAACTATATATATGTGTGACTGTCTTATTTTATATACGCATGTAGTTGGAAGCTTTAGAAGCCTCTAAACCCTCATTCATGAATTTTGATTTTTGTAGTTATTTTTAAGTCAAACCAATACACGTGTTAATAATAAGAAGCATTTCGTTTCAAACAAATTGGGATGGCCTAAACACATGTACACACAAAATTCATTAACTTCTTGAAACCAACCAATGCACATTACTTTCTCAAACTATATCCCCCACTTTATCCATCCTCCCCTCCACTGCAGCTCTCCAACTCTCCTCTTACTTCTCTTATGCTCTCTTTCATTACCTACTTGTCAACCATATTATCTCTCGACTTTAGTAACACCTAACTAATACATGCAACATCCTGACTAGTAGTTAGATTTTGAAAATTAGGTTGTGCCCTCGAATCTAGGGTCCTAAGTTCATGTGATCGCTTCTTATGAGTTACATTTGTCCTGTGCGAGGGGTTAGTGCCTCTCAGCGATCCGTTTGGGAGGTGTTTTAGGGTACCGCACTCTAACAGCATGTTTTCAAGCATAATTGTAGATATTCTAAAATTTTAGTCTCACTCTCAGATCGAGAATCCCGTGAACAAATGGTTGGTTCCTACAAGTTACATTGGTCCCATGCAAGGTGTTAGTGTAGCTGACAGTGCCATTTGGTGTTTTTTTTTCGAGATTTCTCCCTCTAATAACATGTTTTCAATCCTAAGTGAACATATTCTGAAAACTATGTAGTGTAGTCAGACCGGGTGTCTTGTGACCATGTGGTCGGTTCCTTTGAGTTACATCTGTCCCGTGCGAGGTGTTGGTGCAGCTCACGAGGCCATTTTGGGGGTGTTTCGTGGACTCTACCTCTACCCATATGTTTTCAATCCTAAGTGTTAATATTCTAAAAATTGGGTCATGCTCTCGAATCGTGGGTCCCGTGACCACACGATTGGATCTTACGAGTTACATTGCTCCCGTATGAGATGTTGGCACCGTTTGTTGGTCCGTTTGGTGTGTGTTTCAGGGTTTCTCCCTCTAACGGCATGCATACAAGCCTAAGTTTAGATATTTTGAAAATAGGGTTGTGCTCTCGGTCTGGGGGTCCCATGAACACACCGTTTGTTCCTACAAGTTACATTGGTCCAGTGCGAGGTGTTGAGGCCACTCACGGGGCTATTTGTCGGGTGTTTTTGGGTTTATCCCTCTAATGACATTTATTCAAGCATAAGTGTAGGTATTATGAAAATTTGTTCGTGCTCTCAGATCGGGTGTCCCGTGCGAGGTGTTGGTTGATTTATTTAGGGTGTGTTTTAGGGCTTCGCCTTCTAACTATATGTTTTTAGGACTAAGTGCAGATATTATTAAAAAAATTTCATTCTCTCGGATCAGGTATCTCGTGACCATGCGGTTGGTTCCTATGAATTACATTGGTCCTGTGCGAGGTGTTGGCACTCCTCATGGGGCCGTGAGAGGGGTGTTTCGGGTTTTCATCCTCTATAGATATGTTTTTAAGCCTAAGTGGTCATTTTCTCAGATTGGGGGTCCCATGACCATGCAATCGGTTCCTACAAGTTACATTGGTCTCATGCGATGTGTTGGGGATAGTCATGGGATTATTTGTCAGTCCTTAACGACATGTGTTTTGGGGTTTTACCCTCTTACGACATGTGTTTCAACCCCAATTGTAAAACTTCCAAGAAAACTGGTCGCATTGTTGGAATGGATGTCCCATAGCCACGTTGCCGGTCCCTTCAAGTTACACTTGTCCCGTTCGAGGTGTTGACGTCGCTCACGGGGCTGTTTGGTGGTTGTTCGGGAGTTTCAACCTCTAACGGAATGGTTTCAAGCCTAAGTGAAGATTTTCTAAAAAAAGGGTCATGCTCTCAGATTGGGGGTCCCCTGACCATGCGGTCCGATCCTACGAGTTACATTGGTCCCGTACGAGTGTTGGTAGTGCTCACGGGGCCGTTTGTAGGGTATTTTGGGGTTTCGCCCTCAAATGGCATGTTTACAAGTTTAAGTGTAGGTATTTTTAAAATTGTGTCGTGCTCTCAGGCCGGGACCTCCGTGACCATGTGGTTGGTTCCTGTTAGTTACATTAGTCTAGTGCGAGGTATTGGCTCAACACACATGACCGTTTGGGGACTATATCAAGGTTTATCCCTATAACGACGTGTTTTCAAGCCTAAGTGTAGATATTCAGAAAATTGGATGATGCTCTCAAACTGGGTGTGCTGGGACCATACGGTCGATTCCTACGAGTTACATTGGTCTCGTGTCAGATGTTGGCACCACTCGTGGTCATTTAGTGGGTGTTTTGGGGTTTTTCCCTCTCGAAATAAGGGTCTCGTAACCTTGCAGTATGTTCTTAAGAGTTACATTGGTCAAGTGTGAGGTGTTGGCGCCACTCACGAGGACGTTTGGTGAGTGTTTTGGGGTTTTGCCCTCAAACGACATATTTTTGAGCCCAAGTGTAGATATTATGAACATTAGGTATCTCTATGTGGCCAGGGCTCTCGTGTTCATGTGATCGGTTCCTACGAGTTACATTGGTCACATGTGAGGTGTTGACGCTGCTTATTTCACACTAAACGACTTGTTTTCATGCCTAAGTGAAAATATTTTAAAAATTGGGTCATGCAGCCTAATCAGGGTTCTCAACACCACACGGTCGATTCCTACGAATTACATTTGGCCCGGTCAAGGTGTTAGCGCCACTCATGAGGCCGTTTGGGGGGTGTTTCGGGGTTTCACCCTCTAACAGTATGTTTTTAGACTAGATATTAAGAAATTTGGGACGTGCTCACAGAATGGGGGGCCGAAGACCATGAGGTTGGTTCCTATGTGTTACATTGATCCCGTGCGGGGTGTTGGCGCCACTCACCAAGCCGTGTGAGGGGTGTTTCAGGTTTTCTCCATTACCGATATGTTTTCAAGACTAAGTGTAGATATTCTCAAAATTGGGTCGTGCTGTTGCACCGGATGTCCCGTGACCATTCGGTCAGTTCCTAGGAGTTAGATTGGTCTCGTGCGACGTGTTGGTGCCACTCAAGGGACCATTTGGGTGGGTGTTTTGACGCATCCCCCTCTAATGACATCTATTTCAACATTAAGTGTAAAGTATCCAGAAAACTTGGTCATGCTGCTGGACCCGGGGTCTGGTAACCACGCGATCGGTCCCCGCAAGTTACACTGGTCACATTCGAGATGTTGGTGCTGTTCACAGAGACATTTGGTGGGTGTTTTGGGGTCACTCCCACTAACGACATGGTTTAAAGACTAAGTGAATATATTCTAAAAATTGGTTTTGCTCTCGGATTAGGGGTCATGTTTCCATGTGGTTGGTTCCTATGAGTTATATTGGTCCAGTTTAAGGTGTAGGCACTGTTCATGGGTACGTTTGGAGTGCGTTTTAGGGTTTCACCCTCTAACGGCATGTTTACGAGCCGAAGTACAAATATTTTCAAAATTGGGTTGTACTCTCAGACTAGGGGCCTCGAGACCACGTTGTTGTTGGCACCACTGTGGGGGGCATTTAGGGAGTGTTTTGATGTTTCGCCATTTAATGACATGTTTACAAGACTAAGTGTTGATATTTAAAAAATTTGACCGTGACCATACCGTTGATTCGTACGAGTTACATTGGTCTCGTGTGAGGTATTGGTGCCACTCACATGGCCTTCAGGGTGTTTTTTCAGGGTTTCGCCCTCTAACGGCATGTCTTCAAGCCTTTATGTAGATATTTAGAAAATTAGGTCACCCTCTTGGACAAGTGGTACCGTGACCATGCAGTCAATATCCAAAAGTTACATTGGTCAAGTGCCAGGTGTTGGCACCACTCACGGGCCCATTTTTGGAGTGTTTTGCGATTTCTCCATCCGACCACATGTTTTCAAGCCTAATTGTAGATATTATAAAATTGGGTCGTGCTCTCGGATCGGGGGTTTGGTGACCACCCGGTCGGTTGCTACGAGTTACACTGGTCCGATGCGATGTGTTGGCACCACTTACAGGGGCCTTTTGGTAGGTTCTTTAGGATTCGCACTCTATCAACATGTTTTAAGGCCCACGTGTGGATATTCTAAAAATTGGGTCATGGTCTCAAATCCCCCGTAACCACATGGTCGATTCCTTCAAGTTACATTGATCCTTTGCAAGGTGTTGGTGCATCTCACTGGTACGTTTAGGGGGTGTTTTGGGGCTTTCACCCTCTAACGACATGTTTTCAAGCCTAAGTGTAGATATTATAAGTATTAGGTCTTGCTCTCAGATCGAGGGTCCTGTGCGAGGTGTTGGTTGAGCTCATGGAGCCATTTGTGGTTTCACCCTCTACCAACATGTTTCCAAGCCTAAGTGTAGATATTTTAAAATTTGGTCTCCGCTCTTGGATCGGGGGTCCCGTGGCCATGAGGTTGGTTGCTACGAGTTACTTAGTCCCTTGTGAGGTGTTGGCGCCACTCAAGGGGCTGTTTATGAAGTGTTTCGGGGTTTTGCCCTCTAACGACAAGTGTTTCAAGCCTAAGTGTAAAATTACCAAAAAAAATTTACATTCTCTTAGATCGGGGGTCCCGTAACCATGCGATCGGTCCTTACGAGTTACACTGGTCACATTCGAGGTGTTGCCATCGCTCACAGGGCTGTTTGGTGAGTGTTTCGAGGTTTCACCCTCTAACGGCAGGCTTTCAATCCTAAGTAAAGATATTCTAAAAATTGGTCTATGCTCTAAGTTCGGGGCTCCCTTGACCACATGATCGGTTCCTATGAGTTACATTGATCCCAAGCAAGGTGTTAGCACCACTCACGGGGCCGTTTGGGGGGTGTTTCGGGGTTTTTCTCTCTAATAGCATTTTTTCAAGCCTAAGTGTTGATATTATAAATTTTTTTGCATGTTGTCGAATCGGGGGTTCGATGACCACACGGTTGGTTACTAAGAGTTACATTGGTTTCGTTGAAGGCCTTAAGACCACTCAAAAGCCATTTGGTCGGTGTTTATGGTTACGCCCTCTATCGACATGATTTAAGGCCTAATTGTAGAAATTCTAAAAAAAATTTCATGCTCTATGATCTGGAGTCACATGACCACATGGTTCATTCCTACAATTTAATTGGTCCCCTGTGAGGTGTTGGGGCAGGTCACGGAGTTCTTTTGGTGGGTATTTGGTGGTTTCTCCATCTAACGGTATGGTTTGAAGCCAAAGTAAAGATATTTTAAAAATAGGGTCGTGATGTCGGATTAGCGGTCCCGTGAGCATGCGATCGGTTCCTAAGAGTTACATTAGTCCCGTTCGAGTGTTGGTATAGCTCACGAGTCCATTTGGGTGGTGTTTCAGGGTTTCTCCCTCTAACGGCACGTTTCCAAGCCTAAGTGTAGATATTCTGCAAATTAAGTTATGGCCTCGAATCCGGGCTCGTGAACACATGATTGGTTTCAAGGAGTGACATTGGTCCTGTGCGAGGTGTTGGCACCATCAATTGGGCCTTTTGGGAGGTTTTTTATTGCTTCTCCCTCTATTGACCTGTTTCAAAGCCTAAGTGTAGATATTCTAAAAAATTGGTATTGCTTTCAGAACAAGAGTACCATGACCACGCAATCGGTTCCTACGAGTTACATTGGTCCCGTGTGAGGTGTTGGAGAAGCTCATGGGGATATTTACGGTGTGTTTTGGGGTTTCACCTTCTAATATCATGCTTACAAGCCTAGGTGTTAAAATTAAGAAAGTTGGGTTGTGCTCTCGGACCGGGGGTCCTGTGACCACACAATTCATTCCTACGAGTTACATTGGTCCAGTGAGAGGTGTTGAGGCCACTCACGGGGCTGTTTGGTGATGGTATTGGGTTTATCCCTCTAACGATATGTGTTTTAGGCCTAAGAGTAGGTATTCTAAAAATTGGGCTCTGCTTTAGGATCGGGGGTCCTATGACCTCGTTGTAGGTTCCTACGAGTTATAGTGGTCCCGTGCGGGATGTTTGCGCCCCTCATAGGGCCGTGTGAGGGTTGTTTTGGGCTTTGTCTCTTTACCGACATGTTTTTGAGCTTAAATATAGATATTCTTAAAATTAGGTCGTGCTCTCAGATCGGGGGTCCCGTGACCATCCGGTTAGTTCTTACGAGTTAGATTGGTCGTGTGCAAGGTGTTGGAGCAACTCACGGGCCCATTTGTGGGGTGTTTCGGCGGTTCTCCCTCTAACGATATCGGTTTCTATCCCAAGTGTAAAATATATTGAAAAATTGGTTGTTCTCTTGGATTAGGAATCCTGTAACCACATGATTGGTCCCTGTGAGTTACACGGGTCCCGTTCAAGACGTTGGTGCTACTCACAGGGCCGTTTCATGGGTGTTTTCCCTCTAACGGCTTGGTTTTATGCCTAAGTGCAAATTTTCTAAGAATTGGGTTGTGCTTTTGGATCAGGGGTCCCATGACCACGTGGTCGGTTCCTATGAATTCTATTGGTCCAGTTCAAGGTGTTGGCGCCTCTTATGGGGCCATTTGGAGTGTTTTTCAGGGTTTCACCCTCTAACGGCATGTTTACAAGACAAAGTACAAATATTTTAAAAGATGTAGCGTACTCTCGAACTAGGGGCCCCGTGACCACGCGGTTATTTCATGAGAGTTACATTAGTCCAATGCGAGGTGTCGGTGCCACCCACGGGGCCATTTCGGGAGTGTTTCGATATTTCACCCTCTAATGAGATGTTTACAAACCTAGGTGTAGATATTCGTAAAATTGGACTGCGCTCTCGGACTAGGGTGATCGTGACCATATGGTCGATTTCTACGAGTTACATTGGTCTGGTACGAGGTATTGGAGCTACTCATAGGTCTTTTTAGGGGGTGGGTTGTTTCATGGTTTCTCTCGCTAACAGCTTGTTTTCAAGCCCTTGTGTAGATTTTCTAAAAATTGAGTCATCCTCTCAGACCAGTGGGCCTGTGACCTTTATGTCAGTTCTCACGAGTTACATTTGTCAAGTGCAAGGTGTTAGTACCACTCACGGGACAGTTTGTGGCATCTTTTGGGGTTTCTCTCCCGGACGGCATGTTTTCAAGCCTAAGTATAAATGTTTTGAAAATTGGTTCATTCTCTTAGATCTGGGGTCTCGTCACCACATGGTTTGTTCCTACGAGTTTCATTGGTCTCGTGCGGGGTGTTGGGGTAGCTCACGGGGTCGTTTGGTGGGCGGTTGGGTGTTTTTCCCTCTAACGGCATGGTTTGCAGCCAAAGTGACGATATTCTAAAAATAGAGTCGTGCTCTCGAATTGGGGATCCCATGACCACGCGATTGGTTCCTAGGAGTTACATTAGTCCCGTTCGAGTGTTGGTACAGCTCACGAGTCCATTTGGGTGGTGTTTCAGGGTTTCTCCCTCTAACGACATGTTTCCAAGCCTAAGCGTAGATATTCTTAAAATTAAGCTATGGCCTCGAATTCGGGCTCGTGGACACATGATTGGTTTCTCGGAGTGACATTGGTCCTGTGAGAGGTGTTGGCACCAGCAATGGGGCCATTTGGGAGGTGTTTTATTGCTTCTCCCTCTATTGACCCGTTTTAAAGCCTAAGTGTAGATATTCTAAAAAATTGGTCTTGCTTTCAGAACGAGAGTACCATGACCACGCAATCGGTTCCTATGAGTTACATTGGTCCCGTGTGAGGTGTTGGAGCAGCTCATGGGGAAATTTACGGTGTTTTTTGGGGTTTCACCTTCTAATCTCATGCTTACAAACTTAGGTGTTAAAATTATGAAAATTGGGTTGTGCTCTAGGACCGGGGGTCCTATGACCACACAATTCATCCCTACGAGTTACATTGGTCGAGTGAGAGGTGTTGAGGCCACTCACGGGACTGTTTGGTGAGTGTTATTGGGTTTATCCCTCTAACGGTATGTGTTTTAGGCCTAAGTGTAGGTATTCTAAAAATTGGGTTGTACTCTAGGATCGGGGGAACTATGACCTCGTGGTAGGTTCCTACGAGTTATAGTGGTCCCGTGTGGGATTTTTGCGCCCCTCATAGGGCCGTGTGAGGGTTGTTTTTGGCTTTGTCTCTTTACCGACATGTTTTCAATCCTAAATGTAGATATTCTTAAAATTAGGTCTTGCTCTCATATCGGAGGTCCCGTGACCATCCAGTTAGTTCTTACGAGTTAGATTGGTCGTGTGCAAGGTGTTGGAACAAGTCACGGGCCCATTTGTGGGGTGTTTCGACGGTTCTCCCTCTAACGATATATGTTTCTATCCCAAGTGTAAAATATATTGAAAATTTGGTTGTGCTCTTGGATTAGGCCTCCTGTAACCACGCGATTGGTCCCCGTGAGTTACACTGGTCCCGTTCAAAATGTTGGTGCTACTCATAGGGCCGTTTCATGGGTGTTTTGGGGGTTTTTCCTCTAACATCTTGGTTTTAAGACTAAGTGCAAATTTTCTAAGAATTGGGTTGTGCTTTTGGATCAGGGGTCCCATGACCACGTGGTCGGTTCCTATGAATTCTATTGGTCCAGTTCAAGGTGTTGGCGCCTCTTATGGGGCCATTTGGAGGGTTTTTCAGGGTTTCACCCTCTAACGGCATGTTTACAAGCCAAAGTACAAATATTTTAAAAGATGGGATGTAATCTCGGACTAGGGTCCCCGTGACCACGCGGTTATTTCATGAGAGTTACATTACTCCAATGCGAGGTGTCGGCGCCACCCACGGGGCCATTTGGGGAGTGATTCGATATTTCACCCTCTAATGAGATGTTTACGAACCTAAGTGTAGATATTCATAAAATTGGACCGCATTCTCGGACTAGGGTTCTCGTGACCATTTGGTCGATTTCTACGAGTTACATTGGTCTCGTACGAGGTATTGGAGCTACTCATAGGTCTTTTTAGGGGGTGTCTAATGGTTTCTCCCGCTAACAGCATGTTTTCAAGCCCTTGTGTAGATATTCTAAAAATTGAGTCATCCTCTCGGACCAGTGGGCCTGTGACCTTTCTGTCAGTTCCCATAAGTTACATTGGTCAAGTGCAAGGTGTTAGTACCAGTCACGGGACCGTTTGTGGCATCTTTTGGGGTTTCTCTCTCGGACGGCATATTTTCAAGCCTAAGTATAGATATTTTGAAAATTGGTTCATGCTCTTAGATCTGGGGTCCCGTCACCACATGGTTCGTTCCTACGAGTTTCATTGGTCTCGTGCGAGGGGTTGGGTTAGGTAACGGCGTCGTTTGGTTGGTGCTTGGGGGTTTTTCCCTCTAACAACATGGTTTGAAGCCAAAGTTAAGATATTCTAAAAATAGAGTCGTGCTCTCAAATTGGGGATCCCATGACCACGCGATTGGTTCCTAGGAGTTATATTGGTCCCGTGCCAGTGTTGGTACTGCTCACCAAGGCATTTGGGGGGTGTTTCAGGGTTTCTCCCTCTAACGCCATGTTTCCAAGCCTAAGTATAGAAATTCTGAAAGTTAATTTGTGGCCTCGCAAAGGGGCTCGTGACCGCACGAACGGTTCCTGCGAGTTACATTGATCCCGTGCGAGGTATTGGACCCAGTCAATGGGCCATTTGGGAGGTGTTTTATGGTTTCTCACTCTATTGACCATTTTAAAGGTCTAAGTTTAGATATTCTAAAAATTTGCTCATGTTCCCAGAATGGGGGTATCGTAACCACGCGGTCCGTTCCTACGAGTTACATTGGTCCTATGTGAGGTTTTGGGGTGTCACTATCTAATGTCATTCTTAAAATCCTAGGTGTAGAAACTATGAAAATTAGGTTGTGCTATTGGACCGAGGGTCCCGTGACCACGCGGTTGGTTCCTACGAGTTGCATTGGTCGAGTGCGAGGTGTTGAAGCCACTCACAGGGAAGTTTGATGAGAGTTACGGGGCTTCTCCCTCTAACGACATGTTTTCAAGACTAAGTGTAGGTATTTTAAAAGTTGGATCGTTCTCTCGAAGCGAGGGTCCCGTTACCACGTGGTAGGTTCCTACGAGGTATATTGGTCTCGTACGAGGTGTTGGCGCATCTCACTCCACCGTTTGGATTGTGTTTCAGGGTTTCTCCCCCTAACGACATGTTTGCATGCCTAAGTACAAATATTTTGAAAACTGGGCTTACTCTCAGGCCAGGGGCCCCATGACCATACAGTTGTTTCCTATGTGTTACATTAGTCCACTGCGAGGTGTTAGCGCAACCCGCATGCCATTTGGGGAGTGTTTCTATGTTTCTCCCTCTAATGAAATGTTTACAACCTATGTGTAAATGTTAAAAAAATTGGACCATGCCCTTGGACTGGTTTGCTTGTGACCATACGATCGATTTGTATGAGTTACATTGTTGTCGTGCAAGGTGTTGGCACCACTCATAGGGCCTTTTGGGGAGCGTTTTGGGGTTTTTCCCTCTAACGAAATGTTTTCAAGCCTTTGTGTAAATATTCTAAAAATTGGGCAGTCCTCTGAGACCATTGGTTCCGTGACTATGAATTCGGTTCCGACGAGTTACATTAGTCATGTTCGAGGTATTGGCGCCACTCACGGGGCTGTTTGTGGAGTGTTTTGGGGTTTCTACCTCTGACAACAAGTTTTCAATCGTAGGTGTAGACATTCTAAAAATAGGGTCATGCTCTCAGATTGGGGGTCCCTTACCTAGGAGATCAATTCCTATGAGTTACATTGATCATGTGTGAGTGTTGGTTCTGCTCATGTGGCGATTTAGGGGAGTTTCAGGTTTCAGCCTCTAACGGCATGTTTTCATTCCTAACTGTGGATATTTTAAAAATTGGATCATGCTCTCGAATCGGGGATCTCGTGACCATACAGTTGGTTCCTATGAGTTATATGTGACCACATGGTCATAAGCCCCCCGCTCAAGGGGCCGCTTGGTGGGTGTTTCGGGGTTTCACCCTCTAAAAGTATATTTTCAAGCCTAAGTGTAGATATTTAGAAATTTGGGATGTGCTCTCAAACCGAGGGTCCGACGACCACGCGATTAGTTCCTATGATTTACATTGGTCCCGTGTGGAATGTTGTCACCGCTCACGGGGCCTTGTGAGGGGTCTTGAAGGGTTTCCCTTCATAGACTTGTTTTTAAGCTTAAGTGTAGATATTCTGAAAATTCGTTCGTACTCTCAGATCGGGGGTCCCATGAGCATGCGGTTAGTTCCTACGAGTTAGACTGGTCTTGTGCGTGGTGTTGGCAGCAAGGGTCTTGTAACCACACGATCGATCCGTTAAAGTTACACTAGTCCAGTTCGAGATGTAGGTGCCTCTCATGGGGTCATTTGGTGGGAATTTCGGGGTTTTTACCTCTAATGGCATGGTTTCATGCCTAAGTGCAGGTATTCTAAAAATTGGGATTCTCTCTTGGATCAGGGGTCTTGTGACCATGTGATCAGTTCTGATGAGTTATATTGGTCCAGTTCATGGTGCTGGCGCCTCTCATGGGTCCGCTTGGAGTGCGTTTTGGGGTTTGGCCCTCTAACTGCATGTTTACAAGCCTAATTACATATATTTTGAAAATTGGGATGTACTTTCAGACCAGGGGACCCCTGACCACACGGTCGTTTCCTATAAGTTATATTAGTGCAATGCGAGGTGTTGGAGCCACCCACGGAACCATTTGGGGATTATTTTGATGTTTCACCCTCTAATATCATGTTTACAAGCCTTTGTGTAGATATTCAGAAAATTGGACCGTGCTCTCGGACTGGTGTGCCCATGACCATATGATCAATTTCTATAAGTTACATTAGTCTCGTACGAGGTATTGACGCCACTCATAGGCCCTTCTAGGGGGTGTTTCGGGGTTTCGACCTCTAACAACATGTTTTCATGCCTTTATCTAGATATTCTAAAAATTGGGTCTTTCTCTCGGACCAGTGGTCCCATGACCAGGTTGGCGGTTCCCATGAGTTATAATGGTCAAGTGGGAGTTGTTGGTGCCACTCGCGGGGCCGTTTGTGGAGCATTTCAGGGTTTCTCCCTGTGATGGCTTGTTTTCAAGCCTAAGTGTAGATATTCTAAAAATTGGGTCGTGCTCTCAGATCGGGGGTTCGCTGACCACGTGTTCGATTCCTCCGAGTTACACTGGTCCCATACGATATGTTGGCGCCGCTCGAGAGGCCTTTTGGGAGGTGTTTTAGGATTCTCCCTGTATCAACATATTTTAAGGCCTAAGTGTGGATATTCTAAATATTGGGTTGTGGTCTCAAATTGGGGGCGCCGTCACATCATGGTCGATTCCTTCGAGTTACATTAGTCCTTTACGAGTTGTTGGTGCAGATCACGGGTCTGTTTAGTGGGTGTTTCGGGCTTTCACCCTCTAATGACATTTTTTCAAGCCTAAGTGTAGATATTATGATAATTAGGCGGCCATGCTCTCGGATTGGGGGTCTCGTGCATGGTGTTGGATGAGCTCATGGGGCCATTTTGAGTTTGTTTTGGGGCTTCGCCCTCTAATAGCATGCCTTCAAGCCTAAGTGTAGATATTCTGAAAATTCTATCGTGCTCTCAGACCGGTGTCTCGTGCCAATGTGGTCGGTCCGTATGATTTAAATTGGTCACGTACGAGGTGTTGGCGCTGCTCACAGGGCCGTGTATGGGGTGTTTAGGGGTTTCACCTTATACCGACATATTTTCCAGCCTATGTGCAAAAAATTTAAAAACTGGGCTCTGCACTTGGATCGGGGGTCCCGTGACCACGCGATTGGTTCCTACGAGTTACATTTGTCCATTGCGAGGTGTTGGCGCCTCCCATGGGGCCTTTTGTGGAGTGTTTCAGGGTTTCGTCCACAATAGACATGGGCTTCAAGACTAAGTGTAAAATAATCTAAAAATTTTGTCATGCTCATGAACTGGTAGTCCCGTAACCATTCAGCTGGTCCTTATGAGTTACACTGGCCCCGTTCGAGGTGTTGGCACCGCTCACGGGAACCGTTTGATGGGTGTTTTGGCGTTACGCCCTCTAACGTCATGGTTTCAAGCCTAAGTGAATATATTATAAAAATTGGGTTGTGCTCTTAGTTAGGGGATCCCGTGACCAAACGTTCGGTTCCTATAAGTTACATTGATCTAAAGTGAGGTGTTGGCACCCCTCACGGGGCCATTTGGGAAGTGTTTCGAGGTTCCTCCCTATAAATGCATGTTTTCAAGCCTATGTGTAGATATTCTAAAAATTGGGTCATTGTCTCAGATCACGGATCGCATGACCATGCGATCAGTTCCTATGAGTTACATTGGTCCCGTGCGACTATTGGTTCTGCTCACGGGGTCATTTGGGGGGTCTTTCGGGGTTTTTGCTTTCTAATGGCACATGTTCAAGAACGAGTCTAGATATTCTAAAAATTAGGTTGTGCCCTCAATTGGGGGTCCCATGTAAAGTGATCGGTTCTTATGAGTTACATTCGTCCCGTGTTAGGTGTTGGCACCGCTCACGGGGCCATTTGGGGGGTATTTTGAGGTTTTGACCTCTAACGGCATGTTTTTAAGCCTAAGTGTAGTTATTCTAAATTTTTTTGCATGCTATTAGATTGGGGGTTCGGTGACCATGCGGTCAGTTACTACGAGTTATATTAGATCCCTGTGAGGTGTTGGCTCCGCTCATGGGCCGGTGGGCTGGCATTTTGTTATTTCGCCCTCTATCGACATATCTTAAGGCCTAGGTCTAGATATTATAAAAATTGGATCGTGGTCTCATATATGGGGTCCCATGACCACGTGGTCCGTTCCTACGAGTTTCATTGGTCCCGTGCGAGGTGTTGGGGTTGCTCACATAGATGTTTCATGGGTGTTTGGGGGTTTCACCCTCTCACGGCATGGTTTCAGGCCAAAGTGAAGATATTATAAAAAGAAGGTCATGCTCTCTGATTGGGGATCTTGTGAGTATGCGATCGGTTCGTGATACTTACATAGGTCTTGTACATGTGTTTGTACTGCTCACAGGGCCATTTGGGGGGTGTTTCTAAGTTTCTCCCTCTAACGGCATGTTTTCAAGGCTAAGTGTAGATATTCTAAAAATTAGGTCATGCCCTCGAATCGGGGGTCCCGTGACCACGTGGTCGGTTCCTATAAGTTAAAGTGGTCTAGTACTAGGTGTTGGCACCATTCATGAGGCAATTTGTGGAGTGTTTTAAGGTTTTACCCTCCAACGACATGTTTTCAAGACTAAGTGTAGAAATTTCAAAAAATTGGTCATGCTCTTGGACTGGGGTCCCGTGACAAGGCGGTCGGTTCCTAGGTGTTATATTGGTCTCGTGCGAGGCGTTGGCGCCACTCACTCGGCCGTTTGGGTGGTGTTTAATGGTTTCTCTCTCCAACGACATGTTTTCAAGCCTAAATGTGGATATTCTTAAATTTGGGTCATGCTCTTGAACTAGGGGTCATGTGGCACCGTGGTTGGTTTGGTCTCGTACGAGGTGTTGGCATAGCTCAGTGGTCCGTTTGGGTGGTGTTTTGGGGTTTCTCCCTCTATTGATATGTTTTCAAGCCAAAGTGTAAATATACTAAAAATTTGGTTCTGCTGTCGGACCTGGGATGCCGTGACCACGCGACCGGTTGCTACAAGTTACATTAATCCCATACGAGGTATTGGCACCACTCACGGGCCATTTGGTCAGTGTTTTAGGGTTTCACCTTCTAACGACATGTTTTCAAGCCTAAGAGTAGTTATTCAAAAAATTAGGCCGTGCTCTTGGATCGAGGGTCTCGAGATGATGTGATCGGATCTAACGGGATACAATGGTCTAAATCAAGGCATTCGCAACCCTGATGGGAACGTTTGGGGGTGTTTCGGGTTTCTCCCTTTAACAACATATTTTCAAGCCTAAGTGTAGATATTCAGAAAATTGGGTTGTGCTCTTAAATCGGGGGGCCCATGACCACGCAGTTGGTTCCTATGAGTTACATTGGTCCCTTATGAGGTGTTATATTTGTTCATGAGGCCGTTTGGGGGGTGTTTTGGGATTTCACCCTCTAATGGCATGTTTTCAAGCCTATGGTTAGATTTTCTCAAAATTTGTCCTTGCTCTAAGCCTAGTGGTCCCATGACCACACGATTAGTTCTTACGAGTTTCATTGGCCTCATATGAGATGTTAACGCCCTTCACAGGGAAGTTTGGGCGGTGTTCAGTGGTTTTCCCCTCTAATGGCATGTTTTTAAGTCTAAGTGCAGATATTCTGAAAATTGGTCCCTACTCTCAAATCGGGGGTCCCGTGATCATGCGGTCGGTTCCTATGAGTTACATTAATCTGATACGTGGTGTGGGTAACCGTTACGGGTCCGTTTGGGTGGTGTTTCGTGGTTTCACCATTTATCGATATGTTTTCAAGGGTAAGTATAGATGTTTTGAAAATTACATCGTCCTCTCAGATCGGGGGTCCCGTGCACATGCAGTCAATTCTACGAGTTTCTTTCATCCCGTACGAGATTTTGGCCCCCCTCATGATGCTGTTTGGGAGGTTTTCTGGGGTTTCACCCTTTAACGACATGTTTTCATGCCTAGGTGTAGATATTCTTCAAATTGGGTAATGCTCTCAAACCGAGGGTTGCGTGACCATGCAGTCGGTTCCTTCGAGTTACATTGGTCCAGTGTGAGGTGTTGACAACACGCACGGGGCCATTTGGGGAGTGTTTTGGTGTTTCATCGTCTAACAACATGTTTTCAAGCCTAAGTGTTGATATTATAGAGATTGGGTCGTGCTCTCAGATCGGGGGTGCAGTGATCATGCTGTCGGTTCCTACGAGTAACATTGGTTCAGTGTGAGGTGTTAGTGCTACTGATGGGGCCATTTGGGTGGTGTTTCGGGGTTTCGCCTTCTAACAGCTTGTTTTCAAGACTAAGAGTAGATATTAAGAAAATTAGGTCGTGCTCTCGGACCGGGCATCCCATGATGACACAATCTATTCATACGAGTTAAAATGGTTTGGAGCAAGGCGTTCGCGACCCTCATGGGGACGTTTGAATGTGTTTCATGGTTTCTCCCTCTGATGACAAGTTTTCATGCCTAAGTGTAGATAATCAAAAAATTGGTTCGGGCTCTCAAATCGGGGGTCCCATGACCACGTAGTCGGTTCCTACGCATTACGTTGGTCCCTTGCGAGGTGTTAGCATCACTCACAAGGTTGTTTGGGGGGTGATTCGGGGTATCATCCTCTAACTGCATGTTTTTAAGCCTATGTGTAAATATTCTGCAAATTGGGTCTTGCTCTAGGCCTAGGGGTGCCATGACCACACGTTCAGTTCCTTTGAGTTACATTGGGCCCGTACGATATGTTAGCACCCTTCACGCGGCAGTTTGGGCGGTGTTCACGATTTTTCTCTCTAACGACATGTTTTTAAGCCTAAGTGTAGATATTCTGAAAATTGGTCCCTACTCTCAGACCGGTGGTCCTATGATCAATCGGTCAGTTCCGATGAGTTACATTAATCCCATGCGAGGTGTGGGCGACCCTTACGGGGCCGTTTGGGTGGTGTTTTGGGGGTTCACCCTCTAACGACATGTTTTCAAGCGTAAGTATAAATATTCTAAAAATTGCATCATGCTCTCAGGCCGGGGGTTCTATGCACATGCAAATGGTTCCTATGAGATTTTTTTATCCCGTACTAGATTTTGGTCCCACCTCACGAGCCTGTTTGGGAAGTTTTTTGAGGTTTTGCCCTCTAATGGCATGTTTTGAAGCCTTAAGTGTAGATATTTTGAAAATTGGGAGATGCTCTCGGACCGGGGGTATCGTGACCACGTCATTGGTTCCTTCAAGTTACATTAGTCCGTACTAGGTGTTAGCGCCTCTCACGAGGACGATTGGGGATTTTTTCAAGGTTTCACCCTTTAACGACATGTTTTTAAGCCTAAGTGTAGATATTCATAAAATCAATCCGTGCTCTTGAACCGAGGGTTGCATGACCAAATGGTTGGTTCTTACGAGTTACATTGGTCAAGTGCGAGATATTGGCACCAGTCACGGGGAATTTTGGGGAGTGTTTCGGGGTTTCTCCCTCTAACAACATGTTTCCATGCCTAAGTGTAAATATTCTGGAAATTGGGTCGTGCTGTCGGATCGCGGGTCGCTTGACCATGCGATCGGTTCCTCCAAGTTACATTGGTCCTGTGTGATGTGTTGGTGCCACTCACGTGGACTTTTGGGGAGTGTTTTGAGGTTTCTCCCTATAATTCCATGTTTTCATGCTTAAGTGTAGATATTCTAAAAATTTAGTCGAGCTCTCGGACTGGGGTCCCGTGACCATACAGTTGGTTCCTATGAGTTACTTTTGTCCAGTACGAGGTGTTGGCGCTGCTTATGGGGACGTTTGGGGGGCTTTCTGGGTTTCTCCCTCTAACAACATGTTTTCAAGCCTAAGTGTAGATATTCTAAAAAATTGTCCGTGGTCTTGGATCAGGGGTCCCATGACCACGTGATCAGAATCCTATGAATTTTATTTGTCCCGTGTGAGGTGTTGGCACCACTCACGAGGCCGTTTTGGGTTTGTTTCAGGGTTTCTCCCAATAACATTATGTTTTCAAGCCTAAGTGTAGATATTCTAAAAATAGGGTCGTGCTCTTAGACTTGGGGTCCCGTGACCATTCGGTCAAGTTATATTGGTCCTATGCGAGTGTTGGTGCAGCTCACGAGGCTATTAGGGGGACATTCAGGTTTTCTCCCTCTAACGACATGTTCTCAAGATTAAGTGTAGAATTTCTAAAAATAATGCCTTTCTCCCATACTGGGGGTCTTGTGACCACGCGGTCAGTTCCTGTGAGTTACATTAGTCCCGTTTGAGGTGTTGGTTCCACTCATAGGGTCGTTTGGTGAATGTTATGGGGTTTCACACCCTAATTTCATGTTCTCATGCCTCAATGTATATATTTTAAAAATTAGGTCATTCTATCGAACCGAGGGTTACGTGACCATACAGTCGGTTCCCACGAGTTACATTGGTCCCGTGCAAGGTGTTGGCGAGACTCATGGGGATATCGGGGTTTGGGTTGTGTTTCAATGTTTCTCCCCCTAATGACATGTTTTCGAGCCTAAGTGTATTTGTTAGAAAATTGGGTCGTACTCTTAGATCGGGGATCCCATGACCATGTGATCATTTCCAACAAGTTACATTGGTCCCGTGCAAGGTGTTGACGTTGGTTACATGGAAGTTTGGGGATGTTTACGGGTTTCATCCTTTAATGGCATGCTTTCAAGCATATGTGTAGATATTCAAAAAATTGGGTCGTACTCTCAGATCGGGGGTCCCATGACCAGGTGGTTGGTTCCTCCGTGTTACATTAGCCCTGTGCGAGGTATTGGTGCCTCTCACTAGGCCGTTTGGGTGGTGTTACGGGGTTATCCTTCTAATTACATGCTTTCCAACCCAAGTGTAGATATTCTAAAAAATTGGGTCATTCTCTCGGACTGAGGGTCCCACGACCACGCGATCGGTTCTTACGAGATACATTAGTCATGTGCAAGGTGTTGGAACATATCACGGGAATGTTTGGGGGGGGGTGTTTCATGGTTTCATCCTTTAATGAAATTTTTTCAAGCCTAAGTGTAGATATTCTAAGAATTGGGTCGTGCTCTCAGATCGGGGGTCCTATGACCACGTTGACAGTACAAGTTACATTGGTCCCGTTCGTGTTATTGGTTCCCATCAAGAGGCTGTTTTGGTATCGTGCTGAGGTTTCTCCCTCTAACGCAATGTCTTTAAGCCTAAGTGTAGACATTTTGCAAATTTGTTCGGACTCTCGGACCGAGGTCATGTGATAACACAATCAATTCCTACGAGTAACATTCGTCTATTACAGGGCGTTGGCATCGCTCATATAGCCATTTTGGAAGTGTTTCTAGGTTTTGTCCCCTAATGGCATGTATTCAAACCTAAAATTTGATACTCTAAAATTTGGACCGTGCTCTCAGATCGAGGGGTCCCGTGACCATGAGGTCGGTTCTAAAAGTTACATTATTCACGTGCAAGGTGTTGGCACTGCTCGTGAGGGTGTTTGGGGAGTGTTTTGGGTTTTTGTCCTCTAATGGAATGTTATAAATTCTAATTGCAGATATTCTAAAAATTGGGTCGTGCACTGAGACCGGGAGTACCGTGACCAAGTGGTCGATTCCTACGAGTAACATCAGTCCCATATAAGATGTTGGCACCCCTCACGGGGCTATTAGGGCGTCGGGGGTTTTACCCTCTAACAAAATGTTTTCAAGCCTAAGTAAAAATATTCTAAAAATTAGGCCCTGCCGTTGGACTAGGGGTTCTGTGACGACGTGGTCGGTTCTTACGAGTTACATTAGTCCCGTGCGAGGTCTTTGCGTCTCTAATGGGACCGTTTTTGAAGTTTTTTGGGCTTTTAATATCTAACATCATGTTTTCAATCCTAGATGGAGATATTCTAAAAATTGGTCCATGCTCTCGAAACGTGGGTCCCATGACCACGCGATCGGTTCCAACGATTTGCATTTGTCCCATGCGAGGTGTTAGCGACACTCACGAGGCCATTTCGGGGGCAGTTTCAGTGTTTCACCCTCTAACGGTACGGTGACAAGGCTAAGTGCATATATTCTAAAAATTGGGTCGTTCTATCTAATGTGGGGTCCTTTTACCATGAAGTAGGTTCTTAAGAGTTACATTGGGCCCATACGAGGTATTGGTGTCGCTCATTGGTCTGTTTGGGTGGTATTTCGGGGTTTGACCCTCTAACTGCATGGTTTTAATCCTAAGAGCAGATATTATAAAAATGCGGTTGTGTTCTTGGATCGGGGGTCCCGTGTCCACGTGGTAGGTTCCTACGAGTTCCATTGGTCTCATTCAAGGTGTTGATACCACTTACGAGGTCGTTTGTTGGGTGTTTTGGGGTTTCTCCCTCTAATGACATGTATTCAAGACTATGTGTAGATATTCTCAAAATTTGGTTGTGCTCTCAGATTGCGGGTCCCATGACCATGTGGTCGGTTCCTATGAGTTACATTGGTCCCATACGAGTGTTGGTTCTACTCACGAGGTTGTTTGGTGGGTCTTCCGAGTTTTCACCTCTAATGGAACGTTTTCAAGCATAAGAGTAGATATTCTGAAAATTAGGTGGTGCCCTAGAATCGGGGGTCCCATGTTCATGTGATCGTTTCTTATGAATTCCATTCGTCCCCTGTGAGGTGTTGGGGCCGTTTTGGGGGTGTTTAGGGATTTCCCCTCTAACGGCATGTTTTCAAGCCTAAGTGTAGATATTCTACAAATTGGTGTGTGATATTGTATCGGGGGTTCGTTGATCACGAGATCGGTTCCTTCGAGTTACATTGGATCCATACGAGGTGTTGGCACCGCTCACGGGCCATTTGGTTGATGTATTGTGGTTTTGCCCTCTAGATATTCTAAAAATTGGGTCGTGCTCTCAGATATGGGGTCCCGTGACCACATGGTTCGTTCCTATGAGTTTCATTAATCCCGTGCGAGGTGTTAGGGTAGCTCACTGTGCCGTTTGGTGGGTATTTGGGGGTTTAGACCTCTAACGGCATGGTTTCAAGAAAAAGTAAGGATATTCTAAAAATAGGGTCGTGCTCTCGCATTGGGAGTCCTGTGACCACGCGATCGGTTCCTAAGAGTGACATCGGTCCCGTGAAACTATTGGTACTACTCACGGTGCCGTTTGGGGGGTGTTTAGGGGTTTCTCCCTACAACGGCATGATTCCAAGCCTAAGTGTAGATATTATAAAATCTAAGTCATAGCCTCGAATCTGGGATCGTGACCACACGATCGATTCCTACAAGTTACATCAGTCTCGTGCGAAGTGTTGGTTCTAGTCATGGGGCCTTTTGGGAGTTGTTTTATGATTTTTCACTCTATCGACCTATTTTAAGGCCTATGTGTAGGTATTCTAAAATTTGGGTCATGCTCTCAGATCGAGGGTACCGTGACCACGTGATTAGTTCCTACGAGTTACATTGTTCCCATGTGATGTGTCGAAGCTGTTCATGGGGCCGTTTGGCGTGTGTTTTGGGGTTTCACCTTCTAATTTCATGCTTTCAACCCTAGATGTAGAAATTATGAAAATTGGGTTTTGCTATAGGACCGGGGGTCCTGTGACCACGCAGTTGGTTCCTATGAGTTACATTGGTCCAGTACGAGGTGTTGAGGCCAATCACGAGGCCGTTGGGTGAGTGGTATAGGGTTTCGCCATCTAATGGCATATTTTCAAGCCTAAGTCTAGATATTTGGAAAATTGGGTCCTTCTCTCGAATTAGGGATCCCGTGACAATGTGGTCGGTTCCCACGAGTTATAGTAGTCTAGTAGGAGGTGTTGGCGTCACTCACGGAGCTATTTGTGGAGTGTTTCATGGTTTCACCCTCCAATGATATGTTTTCAAGCCTAAGTGTAGATATTTCAAAAAATGGGCCGCGCTCTCGGACTAGGGGTCCTGTGACAATGCAGTCTATTCCTACGAGTTATATTGGTCTCGGGTAAGGTGTTGGCGCCATTCACTCGATGGTTTTTATGGTGTTTCATGATTTATCTCTCTAACGATATGTTTTTAAGCCTAAGTGTAGATATTCTAAAATTGGGTTGTGCTCATGGACCGGGGGTCCAGTGGACCCGTAGTTAGGTCCTACGAGTTAAATTAGTCTCGTACGAGGTGTTGGCGCTGCTCACTGAGCCGTTTGGGTGGTGTTTCAGGGTTTCTCCCTCTAATGACATGTTTTCAAGTCTAAGTGTAGATATTGAATAAACTTGGTTATGCTCTCGGACCGGTGGTCCCGTGACCACGCGATCGATTCCTACAAGTTACATTGATCCCATGTGAGGTATTGTCACCACTCACGGCCCCATTTGGTGGGTGTTTCAGGATTTCGCCTTCTAATGGCATGTTTTCAAGCCTAAGATTAAATGTTAAAAAAATTAAGTCGTGCTCTCAGACCCAGGGTACTATAATGATCTGATCAGTTCGTACGAGTTACAATGGTCCAAAGCAAGGCATTTGCAACCCTCATAGGGATGTTTCAGGGTGTTTCGGGGTTTCTCCCTCTAACGACATGCTTTCAAGCCCAAGTGTAGATATTCATAAAATTGGGTTATGCTCTTAATCGTGGGGCCCTGTCCCATGTCCATACAGTGAGTTCCTACCAATTACATTGGTCCCTAGCGAGTTGTTGGCATTGCTCAAGAGGCCATTTGGGTGGTGTTTTGGGGTTTTACCCTCTAACGGAATGTTTTCAAGCCTATGTGTAGATATTCTGAAAATTGGTCCTTGCTCTAAGCCAGGGGGTTCTTGACCACGTAACTGGGTCCTACGAGTTACATTGGCCTCGTGCAAGATGTTAGGACCCTTCACGGGACCGTTTGGGCAGTGTTTAGGTTTTTTTCCATCTAATGGCATGTTTTCAAGTCAAACTGTAGATATTCTAAAAAATTGTCCCTACCCTTGGACTGCGGGTCCTCTGACCACGTGGTCGATTCCTATGAGTTACATTTGTCCCGTACGAGGTATTGGCGGCCTTTACGGTGTCATTTGGGACGTGTTTTTAGGCATCACCCTCTAACAGTATGTTTTCAATCCTAAGTGTATATATGCATAAAATTTGGACGTGCTCCCGGATCAGGGGGACCGTGATCATGTTGTTGATTCCTATGAGTTACATTGGTCATGTGCTAGGCGTTGGCGCCGCTCATGGGGCCATTTAAATGGTGTTTTGGGGTTTTGACCTCTAAAGGAATGTTTTCAAGTCTAAGTGTAGATATTCTTTGTAGAGGCGGATTGAAGGTAATCCTGGGATCATGGATAATCCTCCCATTAGCAATAATTTTTTAGATTAAATAGCCGAGGCAGCTTAGTGTGGAAACTCACCGAGGCAGCTCAGCGTGACAACTTATATTTTTGCTTGTTGTGTTAGTCATATTTTATCTTTGTTTCTATTGACAATAAGTTATACCGGTTGTAATGATGTAATGAGAATAATAATGAGTTTTAATGTGAGTTCAAACGGTACTCGCGAGAGACCGGGCTTAGCAGGGCCTGGGAGAGCTTTCATGCTCTATCGAATCACCTCGTCGTGGGAAATTTTAAGGGACTTGGTTTGGAGGATTGAGAAGTGAGGCACCGTTGGGTCTTGTCCGACCATCTTAGATACACCGAAGAACCTTGATTGTGGAACCTCAGGCGGAGTAGCTTGGAGTTCCATCGGGCTTTGAGTTGTGAATAAAATAGCCCTCTACTTAATGTCACATCTACTGTAGGTGATGTCGCTAGGCAACTAAACAATGCCTAACATGCGCTTGAGTAAACCACAGTGGTGTTTGGGGATGTCAGACAGTTGGTGAGCCACCTCTGCGATAACATCCCCTGACACACAGTGGTTAGCAAAAGGCATGTCTTGGAATTTAATGTTTTTGATGTGGAGACAACTAGTGGATCAAGTATTTAATGTTTGTGACATCAAGTATTTCACAGACATTGATGACTGAGTTTCCTCGGGGGTGGTGTGGGGGGCCATTTAAGGACCCCAACCACCTTTGAGGAAGGGCTATACTTTTAGAGTTCATAAGTTATTACTAGAGATAATATACACCGGAGAGAGTTATTACAAACAAGAGAGAGTTTTACTCACCCACCATTGTCATTTATTATTAAGCTTTTAATATTTGATAGAGATTCTTGAGTGTGTTTGGTGTGTTTGGCTGCCTGCCAAGGTGTATTTAGGGTGCTTTCTTCTCTCTCCCTCTAGCGAAGTTACTTCTATGTTCGTCACTACCTTCTGAGTTACACAAGAAAGATTTGGGAGTTTAAACTGAGTTCATCTTCATTGTGTTTGTGTGTGCATGTCATATAATTAATCCAAGGTTTTGGCTTATTAACTTATCATCACTGTACTCAAAAGGGGTTACGCCTCCATCTTATCTAAACTACCCTCTTACATTTGGCAACCCTATTGGGGAGGAATTCTTCTAGTCAAAGAGTTTGGCGCAAGATAATGTTAATCGAAGGCTCAACTTTGATTACATCCTATACAATGAATAACAAGATGCGAGATAACTGGAGGCTCTAAGGGATGGGGCTCCTCGAATAGAGGTACCTATGGTTCAGGCCACAACAGGCGCTTCAGGGGTGACGCAAGCTTCCACGAGTGCAGGGTTGGGACCCACTCCGGTGTCACCCCTCATGAGTAATTTTTATGAGTTTGGAAACTCTGATAGCTTCAACGGTAATGGGAGGATTTGAATCCAATTCCTTCATAACACCAGGGGAAACCGCAATAGCCCCGCCAAGTGTAGGTGTAACAGGAACGGTCCCATCGAGCATACTCTTTGTTATGAACCCGTCAGTGGGAACATCATTAGTATCAATGGCCCCAACGATGACAATTGCTCTAGCTGCAATTGGCATTCAACCTATGGTCCCGTTGGTTGTTCCCCCAGTAGCATCACCCATTAAGGAATTGAGAAAGGAGATGTAGAAAGAGATGCTGGAGTTCATGCAAGCCTCCTCGCAATCTACTAGCTTGGTAGGCTCGGTCTATGATGACTTTCTAAGACCTTATCCCCAAGAATAAAATGATGATCCCTACCCAAAGAACTATATTCCTCCTATTTTTGAAAAATACACAGGGAAACGTGGGAATTCGAAGGAGCACATTAAGCACTTCATTGAACACTTGGGAGCACATTTTAATAATAAGATGCTCAGGTTGAGGGAGTTATCTAAATCCTTAACGAATAAAGCATTTACCTGGTATTCTCATTTGGCTCCCAAAAGAGTTTCTACGTGGGAAGAGATGCATGTTTTGTTCGTCCAGAAGTTCTTTCTGGCAGAAGATGAGTTTACTTTGACCCAACTAGGGAGGGAGAAGCAAGGACCCAGGGAAGAAGTGGTGGACTACGTCCGAAGGTTCAGGGAAAGTTCCCTCGATGTGAGGGGGAGGTGAAAGAGTTCAAGTTATTACAGATTTGTGCGGAAGGAGTACTTTCCGAGTACATCTATCATCTTATTAATGAAACACGTGAGGGGACATTTTTGACATTTTTAAGAGTAGCAAGAAATATCTCTTTGGTGGTATGACCAAATTCGGTGGTGGTTCCCATGATGTTTAGGTAGTTGATACAACCTACGGGGGGAGGTCTCAGCCCCAAGGGTAGGGTTCACTGAGGGGCGAGATGGGGGAAAGGAACCAAAGACGGACAATAAGAGGAAGTTTGGAAGAGATGGGGAGGACCCACAACCATTGCCTTGTACAGTGGAGGAAGTTGTCAGCTGTTACAATGGAATGGTCCAAGGAGGAATAATTTACGAACCAAAGGGCATTCTCGTTGGGGAACCCGATGCGGCAATAAGGGCGGATCTCAAGTATTTCCAGGTCCATCGAAAGATCCAGCACCCAACAGAGAGTTTTTTTATGTTGAGGAGAATCATCGACAAGTACATGAAGGTAGGGACATTGCAAATCCCTCCTCAAAATGTCAACAACAACCCACTGCCAACACATGGGGCCAATCTTGTGGTGGCCTAGGTTGAAAAGGCGGAGAGAGGAGAAAGAGATTCAGTGATAAAGGAAGAAGAGTACGAAGAATCTCTCGCAGATTGTATGAGGAGAATGGCTAATATAGTAATAGACTACGATGAGGCAAGCGCTAAAGATGTGGAGGATGTGTACAACGTTGAAGGTGAGGAAGCAGACCCAGTCCTAGACTACTGTGCAGTTTTAAAATCCTCAAAATTCACCTGGTTCTTCGACTAGGTGGGGATAACGAAAGAGAGTATATTGGAGATAACCCAGGCAATGCTTGATATTATGAGGAAGAGCGCAATCCCTTCGCTGAGGTGGAAGGGACCCATAGCCAGGTTAGTGATAAGGTTTCGGTCAGAAGTAACCTGCAGCGACGCAAATAAGATTGTAAGGTTCCCTCATAACAGGCCATTGTATGTGAGTGCCAGCGTCAAGGGAGTGCTTTGCAAGAACACTTATGGTTGGGGGAGCTTCCATTAATATCATGCCAATTAACTCTTTCCACGCAACCAATATTCCAGAAGAAAGGTTGGTCTCCATGCCTTGGTGATTTTGGGGTATGATAACCAATCTTCCAAATCCATTTGGTACGTTAATGTTGGGATTGTAATGGGAAATCTGAATTCCCATGCCAAGTTCCACGTAATAGAGAGTGAAACTTCCTATCATCTTCTAATATGAAGGGTATGGATTCACAACCAAGGGCTAGTTCCTTCAACGTACCACCAATGTGCTAAAGCGAACATCAAGGGAGTGGAGGTAACCATTAGGGCTACGCAGAGGCGCTTCGTTGTCGAAGAAGCTCACTTGGTAGATGTGGTATTTTACACTAAATAGGAGGAGGATGTCCGCGTCCTAACGAGAAGAATGGAGGGAGAATTGGTTCCCTTGATCAGAGAAAGGATGGTGGCCTTCAACGAGTAGAGTAAAGAGGTTGCAAGCAGTGCAAGAGTAATGACTGAAGAAGCTCACTAGGCGATCCCTCGGCCCCAAAACATCTTAAAGAAGCTCAAAGACAAGATGAGGCCCAGAGTGGATCCGATGGAACATGAGTTCCAATGACAAAGCCTGCTGAGCCGATTATCAGGAAAAAAGGTGGCTGAGGCTTCTAGAGAGAATAAGAGGAAGGCATTCACCACTACCAGTAGATAGTGCAAGAAGGTCATTTTCTAGGAAGGAAAAGTGGTATATCGATTATAATGGTGTGAGTGGGCGGCCGAAGAAACTGATGATGATGTTAACCCGATATATGACTGCTTTCTAGTAGATCAATGAGGATAATATATGGTGATAGATAACTCTAGCATACGGGAACTTGTGGAGGAAGTCGTCGAGGAACCAGATTACATAACAGATTGACCGAAACCCTAGGCACAAGAACTAGACTAGTTGAGCGTGTCAAGAGAAGATGAGGACCCAATGCCCATTTTCATCTTGAAAGATCTCAATGAAGAGAAACGAATGGCCTTGGTGGAGTTGATTCGGGAATTTATAGATGTTTTTACGTCGAAATACACGGAGATGGAGGGGATGGATGAGGATGTGATCTGCCACAAGTTGAACGTAATGTCTTCAGCCATTCTAGTGAAATAAGCGATGAGAACGTACAAGCCTAAGCTAGATTTGAAGATTAAGGAAGAGGTTCAACACTTACTAATGGCAGGGTTCATCACACCGATACAACACCCACTCTGGCTATCTAGCACTGTCCCAGTGGGAAAGAAAGACAAAAAACAAATAAGGATTTGTGTGGATATCAGAGATTTCAATAGAGCTTGTCCTAAAGATGAGTTCCCTATGCCTTCCATTTATAGCCTGATAAATGCAATAGATGGTCATGAGATGTATAGCTTTATGAATGGGTATGTAGGGTACAACCAGATAAAGATTGACCCCATGGATGCAGAGAAAATAGTATTCAGAACCCCATTGGGAAACTTCATGTATAAGGTGATGCCGTTTGGTCTCAAGAATTATGGGGCGACTTACCAGAGAACAGTGATGGCCATTTTCGATGACTTCTTCCACAGATTTATGTAATTCTATGTGGATAATTTGGTCATCAAATCGAGTAAGGAGGAGTCCCATCTGAGCAATTTGAGGAAGGTATTTTACCGTTGTAGGAAGTATAAATTAAAGATGAACCCACTGAAGTATAAATTAAAGTTTGGGTGATGTTTTGAGGTTTCTCACCCTAACAACATGTTTTAAAGCCTTAGTGTAGATATTCAAAAATATGCATCGTGCTTTAGGATTGGGGGCCCTATGACCACGCGATCGGTTCCTACAAGTTACATTTGTCCCGTGAGAGGTGTTGGCACTGCTCAAGATGCTATTTCGGGAGTGTTTTTTGGTTTTGTCCGTTAACGACATGTTTTCAACCTTATATGAAGATATTCTACAAATATTGGGGTGTGCTCTCAGGCCGGGGGTCCAATGACCACGTGATCGGTTCCTATAAGTTAAATTGGTCTCGTGTGAGGTGTTGACGACGGTCACAGGGCAGTTTGGAGATGTTTATGTGTTTCACCCTCTAATGACATGTTTTCAAGCCTAACTGTGGACATTCTAAAAATTAGGTAGTGCTCTCGGATCAGGGATCCCATTACCACGTGGTCATTTCCTACGAGTTACATTAGTCCAGTGTGAGGTGTTAGCAGCACTCACAGACTGTTTGGGGAATTTTTTGGGTGTTTCACCCTCTGACGACATGTTATCAAGCCTCAGTGTAGATATTCTAATAATTTGGTCGTACTCTCGGACCGAGGGTCTTGTGACCATGTGATAGGTTCCAACGAGTTACAGTGGCGCCATGTGAGGTGTTGGTGTCACTCACTAGGTCGTTTAGGTGGTGTTATGGGTTTCTCCTTCTCACGACATGCTTTCAAGTCTAAGTGTAGATATTTTGAAAAATTGGACGATGCTTTAAAATCGAGGGTCCCGTGACCAGACGGTCAGTTCCTATCAGTTATGTTGATCCCGTGCAAGGTTTTGGCACCACTAATGGGGTCGTTTGGGGTGTGTTTCGTGGTTTCACCTTCTAACGACATGTTTGTAAGCCTAAGTGTATATATTCTAAATGATTGTGGTCTCGGATAAGGGGTCTCGTGACCACACGGTCAGCTCCTACAACTTACATTGGTCCCATTTGAGATGTTGGCGCCTTTCACGGGGATATTTTTGGGTGGGATGTCAGGGTTTCTAACTCTAATGGAAGGCATTTCAAGCCTAAGTGTAGATATTCTAAAAATTGGGTCATGCTCTTGGACCGGGGTCCCGTGACAATGTGATCAGTTCCTACAAGTTAAATTAGTCCCGTCTGAGGCCTTGGCACCGCTAACGGGGCCGTTTGGTGAGTGTTTATGGGTGTTATCCTATAACGACATGTTTTGAAGACTAAGTGTAGATATTCTTAAAATCGGAATGTGCTCTCAGAACGGGGGTCCCGTGACCATAAGGTCGCTTCATACAAGTAACATCTCGTGCAAGGTGTTGGCGCCGCTCATTAGTCCATTTCGGTGGTCTTCGAGGTTTCTACACCTAACGACATTTTTTTAACCCTAATTGTAGACATTTTTTTAACGCTCATTAGTCGTGCTCTAGTATCGGGGGTCCTCTGACCATGCGACTGGTTCCTATAAGTTGCGTTAGTCCCGTGAGAGGTGTTGTCACCGCTCATGAGGCCGTTTGGGGAGTGGTTTAGGGTTTTTCCTCTAATTGTTTTTTTTCAATCCTAAGTGTAGATATTCAAAAAATTTGGTCATGCTCTCATATCGGGGGTCCCGTGACCACGCGGTCGATTACTACGAGTTAAATTGGTCCTGTACGAGATGTTGGCACCCCTCATGGGGCTGTTAATGTGGTGTTTGGGGATTTTTTCCTCTAACGACATGTTTTTAAGCCTAAGTGTAAATATTCAAAAAATTAGGCCCTGCTCTCAGAACGGGTGTCCCGTGACCACTCGATCGGTTCGTATGAGTTACATTACGAGGTGTTGGCACTGCTCACGAGGCCGTTTGGGGAGTGTTTCAGGATTTCACCCTCTAACAACATGTTTTCAAGCCTGAGTTAAGATATTCTAAAAATTGGACTATCCTCTAAACTAGGGATCACGTCAGCACAAGGTCGGTTCCTATGAGTTACATTATTCACAAGCGAGGTGTTGGAGACCCTCATAGGCGTTTAGGGGTATTTCAAGGTTTTACTCTCCAACGACATGGTTTCAATCGTAAGTGCAGATATTATAAAAATTAGGTCGTGTTTCGGGCTTTCACCCTCTAACGACGTGTTTTTAAGCCCAAGTGTAGATATTTTTAAAATTGGGCCATTCTCTCGGATCGGGTGTCCCATGACTACGCGATAGGTTCATATGAGTTACATTGGACCCGTGCGACGTGTTGGCGCCACTCAAGATACCATTTGAGGGGTGTTTTGGGGTTTCACCATGTCCCAACCTATTTTCACGCCTAAGTGTATATATTCTAAAAATTGGTTTGTGCTCTCGGATCGGGGGTCCCAAAACCATACGATCAGTTCCTACATATTACATTGGTACAATGCGAGGTGTTGACGAGCCCTCTGGGGCCTTTTGGGGGGTTTTTTGGGTTTCGCTCTCTAACGGCTTATTTTCAAGCCTAAGTGTATATATTTTGAAAATTGGTTCATGTCCTTGGTTCAGGGGTCCCGTAACGATGTGGTTGGTTCCTAGGAGTTACAACTATTCAATGCGAGGTGTTGGGACCACTCTTGGGACCGTTTGGGGAGTGTGTTATGGGTTCGCCCTCAAACGACATGGATTTAAGATAAAGTATTCTCAAAATTGGATCACACTCCCGAGCCGAGGATCCTGTGACCACGTGGTCGGTTCCTACGAGTTACATTGGCCCTGTGTGAGGTGTTGGTGCCCCCGTTTGGATGGCGTTACGGTGTTTCTCCCACTAACAACATGTTTTTTAGCACAAGTGTAGATATTATGAAAATCGAGTTGTGCTATCAATCCAGGGGCCCGTGATAATGCCGTCAGCTCCTACGAATTACATTGATCTCGTTCGAGGTGTTGGTACCACTCACGGGGCTATTTGGAGAGTGTTTCTGGGTTTTGTCCTCTAATGACACGTTTTAAAGCCTAAGTGTAGATATTCTGAAAATTTGGTCGTTCTCTCAGATCGGGAGTCCCATGACCAGTAACTCAGCACCGCTCACTGGGCCGTTTGGGTGGTGTTTCGAGGTTTCTCCTCCTAATAACATGTTTTCAAGCATAAGTGTAGATATTCATAAAATTGGGTTGTGCTCTTGGATCATGGTTCCCGTGACCACGCGATTGGTTTGTACGATTTACATTGGTCCCGTGAGATGTGTTGGCACCGCTCACGAGGCCATTTGGTCGGTGTTTCAGGGTTTCGACCTCTAATGGCATGATTTCACGCCTAAGTGTAAATATAATAAAAATTGGGTTGTGCCGTCAGATCGGGGGTCCCGTGACCACACTGTCGGTTCCTACGAGTTACATTAATCCCGTACGAGATGTGTGTGCCCCTCACGGGGCCGTTTGGGTGTTGTTCGGGGGTGTTCTCCAACTAACTATATTGTTTTAGGCCTCAGTGTAGATATTCTAAAATTAGACCATGCTCACGGATCGAGGGACTTGTGACCATTCGATCGGTTCCTATAAGTTCCATCAGTCCCATGTGTGGTGTTGGCGCCGATCATAGGGAAGTTTGGGTGTGTTTTGGGGTTTCACTTTCTAATGTTATATTTCTAAGCCTTTGTGTAGATATTATAAAAATCAGGCAGTTCTCTCACACCGGGAGTCTTGTGACCTGAGGGTCGGTTCCTATGAGTTACATTGGACCCGTGCGAGGTGAGGTGACCCTCATGGAGCCGTTTGGGGAGTGTTTAAGGGTTTCACCCTCTAATGGCATGGTTATATGCCTAAGTGCAGATATTCTAAAATTTTGGCCTTGCTCTCAGATCGGGGATCCTGTGACCACGTGGTAGGTTCCTAAAAGTCACATTGGTCCATTGCTAGATATTGGCACCGCTCTAGGGGCATTTGGGGGGTGTTTTGGGGTTTCTCCCTCTAACATCATGGTTACAAACCTAAGTGTAGATATTATAGAAATTAGGATGTGCTCTCCGATCGGAGGTTCTATGACCACGCGGTAGGCTCCAACGAGTTACATTGGTCCCGTTCGAGGTGTTGGCACCACCCACGGGGTTATTTGGGGTGTGTTTTTTGGTTTCGCCCTCTAACGACATGTTTTAAACCCTAAGTATAGATATTTTAAAAATTCGGTCGTACTCTCGGATCAGGGGTCCCATGACAATTCGCTCAATTCCTACGACTTACATTCGTCCCATGCGATGTGTTATTGGCACTCCTGGGGCTGTTTTGGGTATGTTTTGGGGTTTCTCCCTCAGACAACTTACTCACTTCCCTAATTGTAGAAAATTTAAAGTTTAGGTGATGCTCTCGAATTACATTTGTCCCGTGGGAGGGGTTGGCACCTATCACAGGGCCAATTGGGGGGTGTTTTGGGGTTAGTCCTCCAACAAAATATTTTCAAGGCTAAGTGTATATATTCATAAAATTAGGCCATGCTCTCGAATCGGGCATACTGTGACCACGTGGTCAGTTTTTACGAGTTACATTGGGCCTGTTCAAGGTGTTGGCACCTCTCATGACGCCTTTTAGGGTTTTTTTGGGGTTTCACCGTCTAACACTACGTTTTGAAGCGTAAGTGTATATATTTTGAAAATTTGGTCGTGATCTCTGATCGTGGGTCCCGTGACCACGTGGTCGGTTCTTACGAGTATCATTGGTTCCGTACGAGATGTTGGCTCCCCTCATTAGGCGTTTGGGCGGTGTTCGGGGAGTTTTCCCGATAACGATTTGTTTTCAATCCTAACTGTAGATATTTTAGAAATTAGTCCCCTCCCTAGGACAAGGGGTCCCGTGACAATGCGGTCGGTTCCTACAAGCCACATTGGTCTCGTGGGAGGTGTTGTCTCCACTCATAGGGCCATTCGGGTGGTGTTTCGGTGTTTCTCTTCTAACGACATATTTTCAAGGCTAAGTGTAGATATTCTGAAAATTTGGTCATTCTCTCAGATCGGGGGTCCCATGACGAGTAACTCAGCACCGCTCACTGGGCCGTTTGGGTTGTGTTTCAAGGTTTCTCCTCCTAATAACATGTTTTCAAGCATAGGTGTAGATATTCATAAAATTGGGTTGTGCTCTTGGATCATGGTTCCCGTGAACACGCGATTGGTTTGTACCATTTACATTGGTCCCGTGAGATGTGTTGGCACCGCTCACGAGGCCATTTGGTCGGTGTTTCAGGGTTTCGACCTCTAATGGCATGATTTCACGCCTAAGTGTAAATATAATAAAAATTGGGTTGTGCCGTCAGATCGGGGGTCCCGTGACCACACTGTCGGTTCCTACGAGTTACATTAATCCCGTACGAGATGTTTGTGCCCCTCACGGGGCCGTTTGGGTGTTGTTCGGGGGTGTTCTCCATCTAACTATATTGTTTTAGGCCTCATTTTAGATATTCTAAAAATTCAGCCATGCTCACGAATCGAGGGACTTGTGACCATTCGATCGGTTCCTATAAGTTCCATTAGTCCCATGTGTGGTGTTGGCGCCGATCATAGGGAAGTTTGGGTGTGTTGTGGGGTTTCACTTTCTAATGTTATATTTCTAAGCCTTTGTGTAGATATTCTAAAAATCAGGCAGTTCTATCACACCGGGGGTCTTGTGACCTGAGGGTCGGTTCCTATGAGTTACATTGGTCCCGTGCGAGGTGATGGTGACCCTCATGGAGCCGTTTGGGGAGTGTTTAAGGGTTTCACCCTCTAATGGCATGGTTATATGCCTAAGTGCAGATATTCTAAAAATTTGGCCTTGCTCTCAGATCGGGGGTCCTGTGACCACGTGGTAGGTTCCTAAAAGTCACATTGGTCCATTGCTAGATATTGGCACCGCTCTGGGGGCATTTCGGGGGTGTTTTGGGGTTTCTCCCTCAAACATCATGGTTACAAACCTAAGTGTAGATATTATAGAAATTAGGATGTGCTCTCCGATCGGAGGTTCTATGACCACGCGGTAGGCTCCAACGAGTTACATTGGTCCCGTTCGAGGTGTTGGCACCACCCACAGGGTTATTTGGGGTGTGTTTTTTGGTTTCGCCCTCTAACGACATGTTTTAAACCCTAAGAATATATATTTTAAAAATTCGGTCGTGCTCTCGGATCAGGGGTCCCATGACAATTCGCTCAATTCCTTCAACTTACATTCGTCCCATGAGAGGTGTTATTTGCACTCCTGGGGCTATTTTGGGTATGTTTGGGGTTTCTCCCTCAGACAACTTACTCACTTCCCTAATTGTAGAAAATTTAAAGTTTAGGTGATGCTCTCGAATTACATTTGTCCCGTGGGAGGGGTTGGCACCTATCACAGGGCCAATTGGGGGGTGTTTTGGGGTTAGTCCTCCAACAAAATATTTTCAAGGCTAAGTGTATATATTCATAAAATTAGGCCATGCTCTCGAATCGGGCATACTTTGACCACGTGGTCAGTTTTTACGAGTTACATTGTGCCTGTTCAAGGTGTTGGCACCTCTCATGACGCCTTTTAGGGTTTTTTGGGGGGTTTCACCGTCTAACACTACGTTTTGAGGCGTAAGTGTATATATTGTGAAAATTTGGTCGTGATCTCTGATCGTGGGTCCTGTGACCACGTGGTCGGTTCTTACGAGTATCATTGGTTCCGTACGAGATGTTGGCTCCCCTCATTGGGCGTTTGGGCGATCTTCGGGGGGTTTTCCCGATAACGACTTGTTTTCAACCCTAACTGTAGATATTCTAGAAATTAGTCCCCTCCCTAGGACAAGGAGTCCCGTGACAACGCGGTCGGTTCCTACAAGACACATTGGTCTCGTGGGAGGTGTTGTCTCCACTCACGGGGCCATTCGGGTGGTGTTTCGGTGTTTCTCCTCTAACGACATATTTTCAAGGCTAAGTGTAGATATTCTGAAAATTTGGTCGTTCTCTCAGATCGGGGGTCCCATGACGAGTAACTCAGCACCGCTCACTGGGCCGTTTGGGTTGTGTTTCGAGGTTTCTCCTCCTAATAACATGTTTTCAAGCATAAGTGTAGATATTCATAAAATTGGGTTGTGCTCTTGGATCATGGTTCCCGTGAACACGCGATTGGTTTGTACCATTTACATTGGTCCCGAGAGATGTGTTGGTACCGCTCACGAGGCCATTTGGTCGGTGTTTTAGGGTTTCTCCCTCTAATGGCATGATTTCACACCTAAGTGTAAATATAATAAAAATTAGGTTGTGCCGTCAGATCGGGGGTCCCGTGACCACACTATCGGTTCCTACGAGTTACATTAATCCCGTACGAGATGTTTGTGCCCCTCACGGGGCCGTTTGGGTGTTGTTCGGGGGTGTTCTCCATCTAACTATATTATTTTAGGCCTCAGTTTAGATATTCTAAAAATTCGGCCATGCTCACGAATCGCGGGACTTGTGACCATTCGATCAGTTCCTATAAGTTCCATTAGTCCCATGTGTGGTGTTGGTGCCGATCATAGGGAAGTTTGGGTGTGTTTTGGGGTTTCACTTTCTAATGTTATATTTCTAAGCCTTTATGTAGATATTCTAAAAATCAGGCAGTTCTCTCACACCGGGGGTCTTGTCGCCTGAGGGTCGGTTCCTATGAGTTACATTGGTCCCGTGTGAGGTGATGGTGACCCTCATGGAGCCGTTTGGGGAGTGTTTAAGGGTTTCACCCTCTAATGGCATGGTTATATGCCTAAGTGCAGATATTCTAAAAATTTGGCCTTGCTCTCAGATCGGGGGTCCTGTGACCACGTGGTAGGTTCCTAAAAGTCACATTGGTCCATTGCTAGATATTGGCACCGCTCTGGGGGCATTTCGGGGGTGTTTTGGGGTTTCTCCCTCTAACATCATGGTTACAAACGTAAGTGTAGATATTATAGAAATTAGGATGTGCTCTCCGATCGGAGGTTCTATGACCACGCGGTAGGCTCCAACGAGTTACATTGGTCCCGTTCGAGGTGTTGGCACCACCCACGGGGTTATTTGGGGTGTGTTTTTTGGTTTCGCCCTCTAATGACATGTTTTAAACCCTAAGTATATATATTTTAAAAATTCGGTCGTGCTCTCGGATCAGGGGTCCCATGACAATTCGCCCAATTCCTACAACTTACATTCGTCCCATGCGAGGTGATATTTGCACTCCTGGGGCTGTTTTGGGTATGTTTTGGGGTTTCTCCCTCAGACAGCTTACTCACTTCCCTAATTGTAGAAAATTTAAAGTTTAGGTGATGCTCTCGAATTACATTTGTCCCGTGGGAGGGGTTGGCACCTATCACATGGCCAATTGGGGGGTGTTTTGGGGTTAGTCCTCCAACAAAATATTTTCAAGGCTAAGTGTATATATTCATAAAATTAGGCCATGCTCTCGAATCGGGCATACTTTGACCATGTGGTCAGTTTTTACGAGTTACATTGTGCCTGTTCAAGGTGTTGGCACCTCTCATGACGCCTTCTAGGGTTTTTTGGGGGGTTTCACCGTCTAACACTACGTTTTGAGGCGTAAGTGTATATATTGTGAAAATTTGGTCGTGATCTCTGATCGTGGGTCCTGTGACCACGTGGTCGGTTCTTACGAGTATCATTGGTTCCGTACGAGATGTTGGCTCCCCTCATTGGGCGTTTGGGCGATGTTCGTGGGGTTTTCCCGATAACGACTTGTTTTCAACCCTAACTGTAGATATTCTAGAAATTAGTCCCCTCCCTAGGACAAGGGGTCCCATGAGAATGCGATCGGTTCCTACAAGCCACATTGGTCTCGTGGGAGGTGTTGTCTCCACTCACGGGGCCATTCGGGTGGTGTTTCGGTGTTTCTCCTCTAACGACATATTTTCAAGGCTAAGTGTAGATATTCTGAAAATTTGGTCGTTCTCTCAGATCGGGGGTCCCATGACGAGTAACTCAGCACCGCTCACTGGGCCGTTTGGGTTGTGTTTCGAGGTTTCTCCTCCTAATAACATGTTTTCAAGCATAAGTGTAGATATTCATAAAATTGGGTTGTGCTCTTGGATCATGGTTCCCGTGAACACGCGATTGGTTTGTACCATTTACATTGGTCCCGTGAGATGTGTTGGTACCGCTCACGAGGCCATTTGGTCGGTGTTTTAGGGTTTCTCCCTCTAATGGCATGATTTCACACCTAAGTGTAAATATAATAAAAATTGGGTTGTGCCGTCAGATCGGGGGTCCCGTGACCACACTATCGGTTCCTACGAGTTACATTAATCCCGTACGAGATGTTTGTGCCCCTCACGGGGCCGTTTGGGTGTTGTTCGGGGGTGTTCTCCATCTAACTATATTGTTTTAGGCCTCATTTTAGATATTCTAAAAATTCAGCCATGCTCACGAATCGAGGGACTTGTGACCATTCGATCGGTTCCTATAAGTTCCATTAGTCCCATGTGTGGTGTTGGCGCCGATCATAGGGAAGTTTGGGTGTGTTTTGGGGTTTCACTTTCTAATGTTATATTTCTAAGCCTTTGTGTAGATATTCTAAAAATCAGGCAGTTCTATCACACCGGGGGTCTTGTGACATGAGGGTCGGTTCCTATGAGTTACATTGGTCCCGTGCGAGGTGATGGTGACCCTCATGGAGCCGTTTGGGGAGTGTTTAAGGGTTTCACCCTCTAATGGCATGGTTATATGCCTGAGTGCAGATATTCTAAAAATTTGGCCTTGCTCTCAGATCGGGGGTCCTGTGACCACGTGGTAGGTTCCTAAAAGTCACATTGGTCCATTGCTAGATATTGGCACCGCTCTGGGGGCATTTCGGGGGTGTTTTGGGGTTTCTCCCTCTAACATCATGGTTACAAACGTAAGTGTAGATATTATAGAAATTAGGATGTGCTCTCCGATCGGAGGTTCTATGACCACGCGGTAGGCTCCAACGAGTTACATTGGTCCCGTTCGAGGTGTTGGCACCACCCACGGGGTTATTTGGGGTGTGTTTTTTGGTTTCGCCCTCTAACGACATGTATTAAACCCTAAGTATATATATTTTAAAAATTCGGCCGTGCTCTCGGATCAGGGGTCCCATGACAATTCGCTCAATTCCTACAACTTACATTCGTCCCATGCGAGGTGATATTGGCACTCCTGGGGCTGTTTTGGGTATGTTTTGGGGTTTCTCCCTCAGACAGCTTACTCACTTCCCTAATTGTAGAAAATTTAAAGTTTAGGTGATGCTCTCGAATTACATTTGTCCCGTGGGAGGGGTTGGCACCTATCACAGGGCCAATTGGGGGGTGTTTTGGTGTTAGTCCTCCAACAAAATATTTTCAAGGCTAAGTGTATATATTCATAAAATTAGGCCATGCTCTCGAATCGGGCATACTTTGACCACGTGGTCAGTTTTTACGAGTTACATTGTGCCTGTTCAAGGTGTTGGAACCTCTCATGACGCCTTTTAGGGTTTTTTTGGGGGTTTCACCGTCTAACACTACGTTTTGAGGCGTAAGTGTATATATTGTGAAAATTTGGTCGTGATCTCTGATCGTGGGTCCGGTGACCACGTGGTCGGTTCTTACGAGTATCATTGGTTCCGTACGAGATGTTGGCTCCCCTCATTGGGCGTTTGGGCGATGTTCGGGGAGTTTTCCCGATAACGAGTTGTTTTCAACCCTAACTGTAGATATTCTAGAAATTAGTCCTCTCCCTAGGACAAGGGGTCCCGTGACAACGCGGTCGGTTCCTACAAGCCTCATTGGTCTCGTGGGAGGTGTTGTCTCCACTCACAGGGCCATTCGGGTGGTGTTTCGGTGTTTCTCCTCTAACGACATATTTTCAAGGCTAAGTGTAGATATTCTGAAAATTTGGTCGTTCTCTCAGATCGGGGGTCCCATGACCAGTAACTCAGCACCGCTCACTGGGCCGTTTGGGTTGTGTTTCGAGGTTTCTCCTCCTAATAACATGTTTTCAAGCATAAGTGTAGATATTCATAAAATTGGGTTGTGCTCTTGGATCATGGTTCCCGTGAACACGCGATTGGTTTGTACCATTTACATTGGTCCCGTGAGATGTGTTGGCACCGCTCACGAGGCCATTTGGTCGGTGTTTTAGGGTTTCTCCCTCTAATGGTATGATTTCACGCCTAAGTGTAAATATAATAAAAATTGGGTTGTGCCGTCAGATCGGGGGTCCTGTGACCAAATTGTCGGTTCCTACGAGTTACATTAATCCCGTACGAGATGTTTGTGCCCCTCACAGGGCCGTTTGGGTGTTGTTCGGGGGTGTTCTCCATCTAACTATATTGTTTTAGGCCTCAGTTTAGATATTCTAAAAATTCAGCCATGCTCACGGATCGAGGGACTTGTGACCATTCGATCGGTTCCTATAAGTTCCATTCGTCCCATGTGTGGTGTTGTCGCCGATCATAGGGAAGTTTGGGTGTGTTTTGGGGTTTCACTTTCTAATGTTATGTTTCTAAGCCTTTGTGTAGATATTCTAAAAATCAGGCAGTTCTCTCACACCGGGGGTCTTGTGACTTGAGGGTCGGTTCCTATGAGTTACATTGGTACCGTGCGAGGTAATGGTCACCCTTATGGAGCCGTTCGGGGAGTGTTTAAGGGTTTCACCCTCTAATGGCATGGTTATAAGCCGAAGTGCAGATATTCTAAAAATTTGGCCTTGCTCTCAGATCGGAGGTCCTGTGACCACGTGGTAGGTTCCTAAAAGTCACATTGGTCCCGTGCTAGATATTGGCACCGCTTTGGGGCCATTTGGAGGGTGTTTTGGGGTTTCTCCCTCTAACATCATGGTTACAAGCCTAAGTGTAGATATTATAGAAATTAGGATGTGCTATTCGATCGGAGGTTCTATGACCACGCGGTAGGCTCCAACGAGTTACATTGGTCCCGTTCGAGGTGTTGGCACCACCCACGGGGTTATTTGGGGCGTGTTTTTTGGTTTCGCCCTCTAACGACATGTTTTAAACCCTAAGTATAGATATTTTAAAAATTCGGTCGTGCTCTCGGATCAGGGGACCCATGACAATTCGGTCAATTCCTACGACTTACATTCGTCCCTTGCGAAGTGTTATTGGCACTCCTGGGGCTATTTTGGGTATATTTTGGGGTTTCTCCCTCAGACAGCTTGCTTACTTCAATAATTTTAGAAAATTTAAAATTTAGGCGATGCTCTCGAATTACATTTCTCCCCTGGGAGGGGTTGGCACCTATCACATGGACAATTGGGGGTGTTTTGGGGTTAGTCCTCCAACGAAATATTTTCAAGGCTAAGTGTATATATTCATAAAATTAGGCCATGCTCTCGAATCGGGCATACTGTGACCACGTGGTTAGTTTTTACGAGTTACATTGGGCCCGTTCAAGGTGTTGACACCTCTCATGACGCCTTTTTGGGTTTTTTGGGGGGTTTCACCGTCTAACACTATGTTTTGAAGCGTAAGTGTATATATTTTGAAAATTTTGTGGTGATCTCTGATCGTGGGTCCCGTGACCACGTGGTCGGTTCTTACGAGTATCATTGGTCTCGTACGAGATATTGGCTCCCCTCATTGGGCATTTGGGCGGTGTTCGGGGGTTTTCCCGATAACGACTTGTTTTCAGCCCTAACTGTAGATATTCTAGAAATTAGTCCCCTCCCTCGGACAAGGGGTCCCGTGACAACGGGGTCGGTTCCTACAATCCACATTGGTCTCGTGGGAGGTGTTGTCTCCACTCACAGGGCCATTCGGGCGGTGTTTCGGTGTTTCTCCTCTAACGACATATTTTCAAGGCTAAGTGTAGATATTCTGAAAATTTGGTCTTTCTCTCAGATCGGGGGTCCCATGACGAGTAACTCAGCACCGCTCACTGGGCCGTTGGGGTGGGGTTTCGAGGTTTCTCCTCCTAATAACATGTTTTCAAGCATAAGTGTAGATATTCATAAAATTGGGTTGTGCTCTTGGATCATGGCTCCCGTGAACACGCGATTGGTTTGTACCATTTACATTGGTCCCGTGAGATGTGTTGGCACCGCTCACGAGGCCATTTGGTAAGAGTTTTAGGGTTTCGCCCTCTAATGGCATGATTACACGCCTAAGTGTAAATATAATAAAAATTGGGTTTTGCCGTCAGATCGAGGGTCCCGTGACCACACTGTCGGTTCCTACGAGTTACATTAATCCCGTAAGAGATGTTTGTTCCCCTCACGGGGCCGTTTGGGTGTTGTTCGGGGGTGTTCTCCATCCAACTATGTTGTTTTAGGCCTCAGTGTAGATATTCTAAAAATTAGACCACGCTCACGGATCGAGGGACTTGTGACCATTCGATCGGTTCCTATAAGTTCCATCAGTCCCATGTGTGGTGTTGGCGCCGATCATAGGGAAGTTTGGGTGTGTTTTGGGGTTTCACTTTCTAATGTTATGTTTCTAAGCCTTTGTGTAGATATTCTAAAAATCAGGCAGTTCTCTCACACCGGGGGTCTTGTGACCTGAGGGTCGGTTCCTTTGAGTTACATTGGTCCCATGCGAGGTGATGGTGACCCTCATGGAGCCGTTTGGGGAGTGTTTAAGGGTTTCACCCTCTAATGGCATTGTTATAAGCCTAACTGTAGATATTCTAAAATTTTGACCTTGCTCTCAGATCGGGGGTCCTGTGACCACGTGGTAGGTTCCTAAAAGTCACATTGGTCTCGTGCTAGATATTGGCACCGCTCTGGGGCCATTTGGAGGGTGTTTTGGGGTTTCTCCCTCTAACATCATGGTTACAAGCCTAAGGGTATATATTATAGAAACTAGGATGTGCTCTCCGATCGGAGGTTCTATGACCACGCGGTAGGCTCCAACGAGTTACATTGGTCCCGTTCGAGGTGTTGGCACCACCCACGGGGTTATTTGGTGGGTGTTTTTTGGTTTCACCCTCTAACGACATGTTTTAAACCCTAAGTATGGATATTTTAAAAATTCGGTCGTGCTCTCGGATCAGGGGTCCCATGACAATTCGCTCAATTCCTACGACTTACATTCGTCCCATACGAGGTGTTATTGGCACTCCTGGGGCTGTTTTGGGTATGTTTTGAGGTATTTCCCTCAGACGGCTTGCTTACTTCCCTAATTGTAGAAAATTTAAAATTTAGGCGATGCTCTCAAATTACATTTGTCCCGTGGGAGGGGTTGGCACCTATCACAGGGCCAATTGGGGGGTGTTTTGGGGTTAGTCCTCCAACGAAATATTTTCAAGGCTAAGTGTATATATTCATAAAATTAGGCAATGCTCTCGAATCGGGCATACTTTGACCACGTGGTCAGTTTTTATGAGTTACATTGGGCCCGTTCAAGGTGTTGGCACCTCTCGTGACGCCTTTTAGGGGTTTTTTGGGGTTTCACCGTCTAACACTATGTTTTGAAGCGTAAGTGTATATATTTTTAAAATTTGGTCGTGATCTCTGATCGTGGGTCCCGTGACCACGTGGTCGGTTCTTACTAGTATCATTGGTCCCGTACGAGATGTTGGCTCCCCTCATTGGGCGGTGTTCGGGGGTTTTTCCCGATAACGACTTGTTTTCAACCCTAACTGTAGATATTCTAGAAATTAGTCCCCCCCTCGGACAAGGGGTCCCGTGACAAAGCGGTCGGTTCCTACAAGCCACAATGGTCATGTGGGAGGTGTTGTCTCCACTCACAGGGCCATTCGGGTGGTGTTTCGATGTTTCTCCTCTAACGACATATTTTCAAGGCTAAGTGTAGATATTCTGAAAATTAGGATCGGGTGTCCCATGACAATGCGATCAATTCCTATGAGTCACATTCGTTATGTGTGAGGTGATGGGGTCACTCTTGGGACTGTTTAGGGTGTCTTTTGGGGTCTCTCCCTATAACGCCAAGCTTACTAGACTAAGTGTATATAATATGAAAATTGGGCTATGGTCGCGGACCGGGGGTCCTGTGACCATGCGGTCGGTTCCTATGAGTTGCATTAGTCTCGTGGGAGGTATTGGCAGCACTCATAGGGACATTTGGGGGGTGTTTCGTTGTTTCTTCTTCTACATCATATTTTCAAGCATAAGTGTAGATATTCAGAAAATTGGGTCATGCTCTTGAAGAGGGCATCTCGGGACCACGCGGTCGGTTCCTAAGATTACATTAGGCTCGTGCGAGGTGTTGGCACTGCTCATGAATCCTTTTGGGGGGTGTTTTGGCGTTTCACCCTCTAACGACACATTTTGAAACCTGAGTGTAGATATTTGGAAAATCGGGTCGTGCTCTCAGATGGGGGGTCCCGTGACTATGTGGTTGATTCTTACGAGTAACATTGGTTCCATACGAGATGTTGGATCCCCTCATGGAGCCATTTTGGCGGTGTTTGAGGGTTTCATCCCCTAGCGACGAGTTTTTGACTCTAAGTGTAGATATTTAAAAAATTAGGTCCTGCCCACGGACTCGGGGTCCCGTGACCATGCGGTCGGTTCCTCCGAGTTACATTAGTCCTGTGTGAGGTGTTGGCACAGCTCATGGGGCCGTTTAGGGAGTGTTTCGAGGTTTCACCCTCTAATGGCATGTTTTCAAGCCTCAATGTTAGTATTCTAAAAAATTGGTTGTGCTCTGTGACCCCGCGATTAAATCCTGCAAGATAAATTGATACCGTGAGAGGTGTTGGCGACACTCATGGGGGTGTTTTGTGGTTTCACCCTCTAATAAAATGTTTTCAATACTAAGTGTATACATTCAAAACATTTGGTCGTTCTCTCGAATCGTAAGTCCCCTGACCACGCGGTTAGTTCGTAGGATTTACTTTTATCCCGTGCGAGGTTTTGGCACCACTCATGGGGCCATTTTTCGGGGGTTTAAGTGTTTTACCCTCTAACGACATGTTTTCATGCTTAAGCATAGATATTTTTAAAATAGGGTCCTGCTCTAGGATCGAGGGTCCCATGGCCACGTGATTGGTTCCTACGAGTCACATTAGTCATTTACGAGGTGTTGGCATCTCTCATGAGGCTGTTTGGGAAGTGTTTCGGGGTTTCACCCTCTAACGACATCCTTTTATGCCTTAGTGTAGATTTTTTAAAAATAGGGTCGTGCTCTCGGATCGGTGGTCCCATGACCATGCGATCGGTACTTATAAGTTACATGTTCACGGGGCCTTTTGGGGACTTATGGCCCTTTAAGGTCACGTTTTTAAGCCTAAATGTAGATGTTCTAAAAATTGGGTCGTTCTCTCGAATTAGGGGTCCCGTGACCATGAGTTCAGTTCCTAGGAGTTTTAATGGTCGAGTGTGAGGTGTTGGACTAACTCCCCGGGCCATTTGTGGAGTGTTTTGGGGTTTTGCCCTTTATCGACTTGTTTTCAAGATTAAGGGTAGATATTCTTAAAATGGTGTTGTACTCTCTGACCGAGTGTCCCGTGACCACGCGATCGATTCCCATGAGTTATTTTGGCCCCGTGTGAGGTGTTGGCATCTCTCACTAAGGCGTTTGGGTGGTATTTTGGGGTTTCTCCCTCTAACAAAATGTTTTTAAGACTAAGTGTAGTTATTCTAAAAATTAGGGTGTGTTATTGGAGAGGGGGTCCCGTGATAACACGGTCAGTTCCTGCAAGTTACATTGATCCCATGCGAAGCGTTGGCACCACTGACAGGGACGATTAGGGTCGGTGTTTAGGTTTCGCCCTCTAATGACTTGTTGTTAAGCCTAAGTGTAGATATTCTAAAAATTGGGTCATCCTCTCGGACCGGGGGTCCTATAACCATGAAGTCGATTCCTATGAAATACATCGGTCTCGTGTGAGGTGTTGGCACCAATTTCGGGGTGGTTTGGGGGGTGTTTCGAGGTTTTATCCTTTGACAACATGTTTTCAAGCCTAAGTGTAGATATCTAAAAATTGAGTCGTGATCTCTGACTGAGGGTCTCGTGACCATGTTGAACCTTCATATAAGTTACATTGGTCCCATTCGAGATGTTTGTGCCTCTCATGGTGATGTTTGAATGGTGTTTCGGGGTTTTGACCTCTAATGGCATGTTTTCAAGTCGAAGTGTACATATTCTGAAAATTGGGTCGTGCTCTCGTCTCGAGGGTCCTCTGATAATACGGTCAATTCTTACGAATTACATTAGTCTCGTACGAGGTGTTGGCAACACTCATGGGGTCCTTTTGGCAGTGTTTCTTGGTTGTGCCTTATAAAGGCATGTTTTTTAAGCCTAAGTGTAGATATTATGGAAATTGGGTCATGACCTCAGACTAGGGGTCTCATGACTACCGGGTTGATTCCTACAAGTTACATTGATCCCGTGTGAGGTGTTGGAAGCCCTCATGGGGCCATTTGGGGGGATTTTTGGGTTTTCTCCTTCTAGCGACATGTTTTCAAGCCTAACTGTCGATATTCTATAAATTGGGTTGTGCTCCTAGATCGGGGGTCTCGTGACCACGTTGTGGATTCCTAAGAGTTACATTTGTCCTGTTTGAGAGGATGGCACCCCTCACGGGGCCATTTGGGTGGTGTTTGGGGGTTTGCCGTCTAACAACATGTTTTTAGCCCTCAGTGTAGATATCATAAAAATTAGGCCATGCTCACGGATCGAGGGACTCCTGAATACGCGGTCAGTTCGTACCAGTTACATTAGTCCCATGCAAGGTGTTAGCACCGCTCATAGGGTTGTTTGGGTGTGTTTTGGGGTTTCACCCTCTAATGTTATGTTTTAAAGCCTTAGTGTAGATATTCTAAAAATCAGACAGTGCTCTCAGACTGGGGGTCCTATGACCACGTGGTCAGCTCCTATGAATCACATTGGTCCCATGTGAGGTGATGGGCTTACAGGTCCATTTGGGAGGTTTTTTGGGTTTCACCCTCTAACGGCATGGTTTTAAGTCTAGGTGAAGATATTCTAAAAATTGGGTCGTGTTCTAGGATTGGGGGTCTCGTGACCACGCGACAGGTTCCGATAAGTCACATTGGTCTCGTGGGAGGTGTTGACATCACTTATGGGGATGTTTGGGAGGTGTTTTGGGATTTTTCCCACTAACGCATGGTTTCAAGCCTAAGTGTAGATATTCTAGAAATTGGTTGTGCTATTGCATCGGGGGTCCTGTGACAACGCAATAGGCCCTAACGAGTTATATTGATCCCGTTCGAGGTGTTGGCACCACTCATGGGGTTATTTAGGGAGTTTTATGGGGGTTTTCCCACTAACGACATGCTTTCAACCGTAGGTGTAGATATTTTTAAAATTGGGTGGTTCTCCTGGATCGGGGGTCCCATGATAATGCAGTCAATTTCTACGAGTTACTTTCATCACGTGCGAGGTGACGGTGGCATTCCTGAGGCCGTTTGGGGTGTGTTTGATGATTTCTCCCTCTAACGGCATGGTTACTTGCCTAAGTTTCGATAATCTAAAAATGGGGGTATGCTCTTGAATCGGGGGTCCCATGACCACACGGTCGATTCCTACGAGTTACATTGGTCCCGTGGGAGATGTTGCCACCACTCACATGGCGATTTGGGGGTGTTTCGGAGTTTTTCCTCCAACGATATATTTTTAAGGCTAAGTGTAGACATTCAAAAAATTGGGTTGCACTCTCAAATTGGGCATCCCGTGAACACGCGGTCAGTTATTACGAGTTATATTGGTCCCGTAAGAGGTGTTGGCACCGCTCATGAGGCCTCTTGCATGGTGTTTTGTGGTTTTACCCTCTAATGACACATTTTGAAGCCTAAGTGCAGATATTTTGAAAATTGGGTCCTGCTCTTTGATCGGGGGTCGCATGACCACGTGGTCGGTTGCTACGAGTAACATTGGTTTCGTGTAAGATGTTGGCTCCCCTCATGGGGCCGTTTTGGTGGTGTTCGAGGGTTTCATCCTCTAACGACATGTTTTCGATCGTAAGTGTATATATTCTAAAAATTAGACCCTTCCCTCGAACAGGGGATCCCGTGACCACGCTATAGGTTCCTATGACTTACACCAGTTCCGTCCGAGGTGTTGGCACAGCTCACGCGGCCGTTTGGGGATTGTTTCTTGGTTTCACCCTTTAATGGTATGTTATCAAGCCTCGGTGTGGATATTCTAAAAATTTTGCTGTGCTATCGGACCGAGGGTTCCATTACCACACAATCGGGTGTTATGAGATGCATTAATACCGTGCGAGGTGTTGGCAACCCTCACGGGGACGTTTTGTCGGTGTTTCATGGTTTGACCCCCTAACAACATGTTTTCAAGCCTAAGTGTAGATTTTCAAAAAATTGGGTCGTGCTCTCGAATCGAAGGTCCCCTTACCACGCGATTGGTTCCTACGATTTATTTTTGTCCCGTGCGAGATTTTGGCGCCACTCACGGTGCCATTTTTGGCGAGTTTCAGGGTTTTTCCCTCTGAGGGATGTTTTCAAGCCTAAGTCTTGATATTCTAAAATTGGGCAGTGCTCTCATACCAGGGGTCTCGTGATTATGTGGCCAATTCCTATGAGTCACTTTTTTCATCCGAAAGGTGTTGGCACCGCTCACAAGGCTATTTGGGAAGTGTTTCGGGGTTTCACCCTCTAATGGCATGTTTTTAAACTGAAGTGTTGATATTTTGAAAATAGGGTCATGCTCTCGGATTCGGGGTCCCATGAACACACGATCGGTACTTACAAGTTAGATTGATATGGTGAGAGTTGTTGACAATTGATTTGTATCGAATATTTCATATTTCCGCCCGTTATCTTTATGTATTCTAGCACTTTTACGGTCCTAAATGACAATAATTATGATCATTAACTAGACAACCTTGGATTTGGATATATATATATGCTCTGCGGGGGTTATTTGTGCTTTTGTAGGTATTGGAACGCTAAAAATGAGGTTCGGTTGCATTTCAGGGAAGTTCCGTCATTGAATGTTACTTCAAGGGCAATTTTATCTTTCCAAACTCATTATTTTTTATCGAATGAAGTTACCAACATGTAGATCATCAAATTATCTTTCCGTGGCCACTGACCGTGCGTCATTCTGACTCCGTATGTGGAAGTTATGCCCATTTTCAAAAGGTTTTGGTATTTTCTTCTACTTCAAGGGCATTTTGGTAATTTCATACTGCATAATTTGGAGGCTTTCAAAACAGAATCATGTAGAGAATTGAGTTAGCTTCGTGTCAGTTCTTACCACGCCTCATTTTCATTTCGTATGAGGGAGTTATGGCCATTTTCGTGCAACACGTCAAAATTGGTTCGGAGAGGAAAAGTGGGTTGTCTTCAGCCCAAAGAAAATTCCAAAAGTGCGGTCGACCGGTCCGAAAACAAGGTCGACTGGTCCCATCAGATATGGACGAAAATTGGCTTGTTTTGGTTTTTTTGGGTACGTTTTGTTGGGGGTTTATTTTGGGGTATTAATAGAATGTTTTGGGCTTTTCTTAGAAGAGATATTTTCATTTTTAGGTTAGAAGAGGGGATTTCTTGGGTGGATCTTCTTTGTCCTAGTGTTTGTACCATTTGGATTGTTGTAAGCACTATTCATCTTCTTCCTCATTGTTTCAGCTTGTTTCTTGCTTTCTTAATTATTTACATGCCTAGATAACTTGTTTTAGTATATTCATTTCTTGTTTGTTCAGTTAATTAGTTGTTAAATTAGTTTTATTCATGTGTAGTGAGTACATAATGGATTGGGATTGCGTTTTCGCCATTAATGGGCATTAAGCTCCGAAATTTAGGTTTTTGTGTAAAATTGCATTTAATTGAAACCTCGCGTATTAAAGTCGGATTATTATGCGTTTAACTTCCTTTCTCATGCAACGTTAGTGTTTATAGCAGTAATCCGAATTTAAGATGCGTGTGACCATTTTCTGTTCAATGTTTAATCTCATAACTTTGGGTTGAATTCCTTATTGTGTGATGTTTATACTTAATTGAAAATGCTCGATTAAATGTTTTCGAACTGAAATTCTAACTATTAGTTGTTTAGCTCATGGTGGGGACACGATTCGCATTCTAACACTTTATGGTCCTAAATGCCTATAATTATGCTTATTAACTAAACAACCTTGGATTTGGATATATATATGCTTTGCAGGGGTTATTTGTGCTTTTGTAGGTATTGGAACGCTAAAAGTGAGGTTCGATTGCATTTCAGAGAAGTTCCATCATCAAATGCTACTTCAAGGGAAGTTTGTTCTTTTCAAACTCACTATTTTTTATGGAATTAAGTTACCAACATGTAGATCATCAAATTATCTTTCCGTGGCCACTGACCGTGCTTCATTCTGACTCCGTATGTGGATGTTATACCCATTTTTAAAAGGTTTTGGTATTTTCTTCTACTTCAAGGGCATTTTGGTAATTTCATACTGCATAATTTGGAGGCTTTCAAAACAGAATCATGTAGATAATTGAGTTAGCTTCGTGTCAGTTCTTACCACGCCTCATTTTCATTTCGTATGAGGGAGTTATGGCCATTTTCGTGCAACACGTCAAAATTGGTTCGGAGAGGAAAAGTGGGTTGTCTTCAGCCCAAAGAAAATTCCAAAAGTGCGGTCGACCGGTCCGAAAACAAGGTCGACTGGTCCCATCAGATATGGACGAAAATTGGCTTATTTTGGTTTTTTTGGGTAGGTTTTGTTGGGGGTTTATTTTGGGGTATTAATAGAATGTTTTGGGCTTTTCTTAGAAGAGATATTTTCATTTTTAGGTTAGAAGAGGGGATTTGTTGGATGGATCTTCTTTGTCCTAGTGTTTGTACCATTTGGATTGTTGTAAGCACTATTCATCTTCTTCCTCATTGTTTCAGCTTGTTTCTTGCTTTCTTAATTATTTACATGCCTAGATAACTTGTTTTAGTATATTCATTTCTTGTTTGCTCAGTTAATTAGTTGTTAAATTAGTTTTATTCATGTGTAGTGAGTACATAATGGATTGGGATTGCGTTTTCGCCATTAATGGGCATTAAGCTCCGAAATTTAGGTTTTTGTGTAAAATTGTATTTTAATTGAAACCTCGCGTATTAAAGTCGGATTATTATGCGTTTAACTTCCTTTCTCATGCAACGTTAGTGTTTACAGCAGTAATCCGAATTTAAGATGCGTGTGACCATTTTCTGTTTAATGTTTAATCTCATAACTTTGGGTTGAATTCCTTATTGTGTGATGTTTATACTTAATTGAAAATGCTCGATTAAATGTTTTCGAACTGAAATTCTAACTATTAGTTGTTTAGCCCATGGTGGGGACACGATTCGCATTCTAGCACTTTATGGTCCTAAAGGCCTATAATTATGCTTATTAACTAAACAACCTTGGATTTGGATATATATATGCTTTGCAGGGGTTATTTGTGCTTTTGTAGGTATTGGAATGCTAAAAGTGAGGTTCGATTGCATTTCAGAGAAGTTCCATCATCAAATGCTACTTCAAGGGAAATTTGTTCTTTTCAAACTCACTATTTTTTATGGAATTAAGTTACCAACATGTAGATCATCAAATTATCTTTCCGTGGCCACTGACCGTGCTTCATTCTGACTCCGTATGTGGATGTTATACCCATTTTTAAAAGGTTTTGGTATTTTCTTCTACTTCAAGGGCATTTTGGTAATTTCATACTGCATAAGTTGGAGGGTTTCAAAACATAATCATGTGGAGAATTGAATTAGCTTCACGTCGGTTCCGACCACGTCTCATTTTGATTCCGTATTAGGGAGTTATGCCAATTTCCGTACAACGCGTCAAAATTAGTTCGGAGAGGAAAAGTGGGTTGTCTTTAGCCCAAAGCAAATTCCAAAAATGCGGTCGACCGGTCTGAAAACGAGGTCGGCCTGTCCCATCAGATATGGATGAAAATTGGCTTATTTTGGTTTTTTTGGGTAGGTTTTGTTGGGGGTTTATTTTGGGGTATTAATAGAATGTTTTGGGCTTTTCTTAGAAGAGATATTTACATTTTTAGGCTAGAAGAGGTGATTTGTTGGGTGGAGCTTCTCTCTACTAGGGTTTGAACCATTTGGATTGTTGTAAGAACTATTCATCTTCTTCCTCATTTATTCAACTTATTTCTTGCTTTCTTAATTATTTACATGCCTAGATAACTTGTTTTAGTATATTAATTTCTTGTTTGCTTAGTTAATTAGTTGTTAAATTAGTTTTATTCATGTGTAGTGAGTAGATAACGGGATGGGATTGCATTTCCGCCATTAATGGGCATTTAGCTCCGAAAGTTAGGTTTTTGTGTAAAATTGCATTTAATTGAAACCTCGCGTATTAAAGTTGGATTATTATGCGTTTAACTTTCTTTCTCACGCAACGTTAGTGTTTATAGCAGTAATCCGAATTTAAGATGCGTGTGACCATTTTCTGTTAAATGTTTAATCTCGCAACTTTGGGTTGAATTCCTTATTGTGTGATGTTTATACTTAATTGAAAATGCTCGATTAAATGTTTTCGAACTGAAATTCTAACTATTAGTTGTTTAGCCCATGGTGGGAACACGATTCGCATTCTAGCACTTTATGGTTCTAAATGCCTATAATTATGCTCATTAACTAGACAACCTTGGATTTGGATATATATATTCTTTGCATGGGTTATTTGTGCTTTTGTAGGTATTGGAACGCTAAAAGTGAGGTTAGGTTGCATTTCAGAGAAGTTTCGTCATCAAATGCTACTTCAAGGGAAATTTGGTCTTTTCAATCTCACTATTGTTTATGGAATGAAGTTACCAACATGTAGATCATCAAATTATCTTTCCGTGGCCACTGACCGTGCTTCATTCTGACTCCGTATGTGGATGTTATACCCATTTTTGAAAGGTTTTGGTATTTTCTTCTACTTCAAGGGAATTTTGGTAATTTCATACTGCATAAGTTGGAGGGTTTCAAAACATAATCATGTTGATAATTGAATTAGCTTCACGTCGGTTCCGACCACGCCTCATTTTGATTCCGTATGAGGGAGTTATGCCCATTTCCGTGCAACGCGTCAAAATTAGTTCGGAGAGGAAAAGTGGGTTGTCTTCAGCCCTAGGCAAATTCCAAAAGTGTGGTCGACAGGTCCCAATTCAGAGGTCGACTGGTCTCATCAGATATGGACGAAAATTGGCTTATTCTGGTTTTTTGGGGTTGGTTTTGTTGGGGGTTTATTTTGGGGTATTAATAGAATGTTTGGGGCTATTCTTAGAAGGGATATTTTCATCTTTAGGTTAGAAGAGGGGATTTGTTGGGTGGAGCTTCTCTCTCCTAGGGCTTGAACCATTTGGATTGTTGTAAGAACTATTCATCTTCTTCCTCATTTATTCAACTTATTTCTTGCTTTCTTAATTATTTACATGCCTAGATAACTTGTTTTAGTATATTAATTTCTTGTTTGCTTAGTTAATTAGTTGTTAAATTAGTTTTATTCATGTGTAGTGAGTAGATAACGGGTTGGGATTGCGTTTCCGCCATTAATGGGCGTTTAGCTCCGAAAGTTAGGTTTTTGTGTAAAATTGCATTTAATTGAAACCTCGCGTATTAAAGTCGGATTATTATGCGTTTAACTTTCTTTGTCACGCAATGTTAGTGTTTATAGCAGTAATCCGAATTTAAGATGCATGTTACCATTTTTTGTTAAATGTTTAATCTCGCAACTTTGGGTTAAATTCATTATTGTGTGGTGTTTATACTTAATTGAAAATGCTCGATTAAATGTTTTCGTACTGAAATTATAATTATTAGTTGTTTAGCCCATGGTGGGGACATGATCCCGACTCTCGTTTTATTAATTCTAGTTTAGACTTAACTTATTAATTTTTCCCTTTTCTTTATTTCCAAGCTATCACCTTTTACACTTTTATTTTAGGAGTATTAAATCCTATAAATTCTAGCAACTCGTCTCTGTGGATTTTTGATACCCGACTTACCGCTATACTTATATCGCAAGTGCAGTCGTAATTTAGGTTTTTCTATTAAGGTGGTGAACAGAAAACAACGATTAGCGTGCTGACGCGATGCTACTTTTCACCCTTCAATCAACGATACGCCGTTCTCGTGGATGAGTTTGTTTTAGACTTTAGTTGATTTAGTATTTCATAGTATTTTCTTTCTATTTCTATTATTTTCTAATATTTTGCAGGACTTCCACATTTGAGCACTTAGAAAGCTCGAATTCTTTTCGCGTGCACTTACCTTGTGGAATCCGCCATTCAAGCCATTTTTGGGGTAAGCATGTCTTATTCCAATTCTTTCGGTAATCCTTGTTATAATTCTCAAAATTCTAGGCCTATGACTTTCGGTGAATACTTAACACCCCAAAGTAAAACAAATTCAAATATTACTTTGGGCGAGTATAACGAAAGTCAAAACATAGGTTATTGGAATTTTTATGATGACGATAATGATTTTGGGCCTTTACCTCCTTATAATAGGAATTTTGAAACGAATTACAATAGTTTTCAAAATTCCTATATTAATGAGTTTTTGTTTAAGATCGATGGTAATTTTCAAAGTTCCCATTTTCATGCATCCACACCTCAACCCATGACATTCGATGAGGCTTTGCGTATGTATAAAAGTGAGAAAATGGAAATTCGCTATCGGGAAGAAAATCGTTCGTTGGAACATGAGTTGGATTTATTATTTGAGTCCGACGATGATTTTGCTTCTGAGACTTTCGAAGTCAAGGAATGTTTTGTACCAAATGAGGTACTTGTACCTACTTTGGAACAAACTATTCTATACTTTTCCCATTGCGTAATAGATATTGAAAGTGAGGATGAAAATGACGTAATATCTATTTGCAATGAAATGATTTCTTCTTGGCCCCCAAAGAAGAACATTTCATTGAAAATTATATTATTTCATTCGAAACTCAATCTTCATGCGATGATGATTCATCTCATGAGTTTGAATTTCTTTCATCCCCATTTTCATTCTCTATTACCACACCGTCACAAGTACCCAATGATTCGGTTTCGAACTTTAATGTTTTAAGCCCTATCGCCAATGAGGAGTACTTGCTCGAGTCGCTCTCCACGATTGCATCTTTGCCTTTGTGTGCGCCACCTCCCATTCCAACTTCAAAATCATTGGTAAGATTTTCGCCTTTTATCGGTCCACACTTGTTTTTGTCACCCGTTCAATCCAAACCCCCCATCGTCCCACCAAAACTTTTAATTGGCGATGGTTCATTTCTTCCACCTTACACATGCCTTCCGTTATTAAAAAGAAATCCATATATTTCGGAGGGAATGCTTACATGTGAGGGTACACCGGTTATCCTCCAAAGTCAAATCGTTCTTATGGTGGACCCTCAGCTATTTAGACTTCTAGTGTATAGTTAGTGTGAGGACTAAATAGTAGGTTGTATATAGTTAGCTTTTTATTCTTTCTTTTTATTTTTCTTTCCTTTTTAATTTATTCTAGTGTAATTAGTTAACTTTTTGTTATTTGTTTTTGCTATGCTTGGTACTAACTTGTTTTGTAGATTCTTTGAACTTGTTCTTATGGGGATCGCTCCAATTTTGGGAAAAATCGTTATTTTCCTCTCTTTGACTTGGTTCTTAATGTACATTGAGGATAATGTCAAGTTATAAGTTAGGGGGTGTGGGATATTCTATCCATTCCTATTTTTAGTCCATGTTTTTGCTCACGTGTTAGTTACTTAGTATGCGTTTCTTAGAAAAATTGAAAACTTCAAAAAGATTTTCTTTCTTTTTTCTCCTTTTTTAGGCATTTTTCCTTTGTTTCCGATGATAAATTTCAATAATTGCCCAGTCCAATAGACAACCCAATGATGCATGTTCTCGATTTTAGAAGTTATTAGACTTTAGTCTCACTTATTGATATTATGAATAACTTCATGAATTAAACTTTAATCCCATGAGCACATGCACTTTTATGGTTATATTGATTTGGTTTAAGATTTTTATAACTTGGTAATCTTTTATTACATTGTATATACTTACACTGAGTAAGCTTTGTACCTTTCGTCGCTTGTGAGTGTATACACTATTCTTTTCTCATTGAAAACGTTGAATTCTTCGGTAATCTCACTATTCTTTCATTTGACCGTTCATTAATTGAGTTCATACTTGAAATATGTTACTTGAGCATGATTTTCATATATTGTTTTGATTCGAGAATTGCGTAAACTTATGGAAATGATCATATGGATTCTTTCTTAGATCACCCATATTAGCCTTGACCTCACACTTATATGTTTACCTTTGTTAAACCCTTTGAGCCTAAATACAGCCTTTCGTTTCATAACCCCAATCCCATAACCAACTCTAAATTAGAGTTATAAACCACACATACACTTTCCATACCTTTTTTTGGAATGTTACTTGGGATTGAATGATGTTGTTATGATGTCAGTTGCAATTTAGGCATATGAAATTTTGACAAGTAAAGTAAAGAAAGATGTGAAAAAGTGAAGAAAAAGAGAAAGCAAAAAAGCAAAAGAAAACAAAAGAGCAAAATGAGAAAAAGAAGAAAAGAAAAAGAAAGAGAAAGTTGTAAATGTTGTATATAGTACAATAAGCTTTGATTACTCTCCCCGATGATATATCTAATGCCTTTTTGGAACTCGTTTTCCAATTTTGATATTGCCCGCATTTTTCCATTATCCCGAGTTTTCATCCCAAACACTTTGAATCCGTACATACATTCCTTTCATTTCATACCCTAGCCATACCTACATTATAACCCTATTAAAGTCCTATGTGATCTTAAGTAGATGTAATTCAAAGGTTTAAATAGTTATGATAATATGTGAAAATACATTTTGCCCCCTTTAATGAGCGATATCCTTTCATTGAGATTACATTTTTCAGTTTATATATAGCGTTCTTCATTTGTGACATGTGTGCGACCTAGTTTCCATTTACATTTACTCTTTATGCCCGCATGTTCTGTGTGTTACCTCCCTGTTTCGAGTGAATTCGCTTGATGAGCGTAATGCCCGTTAGGATTGAATATATACTTGCTTTAATGTTTATCCGGTTTATATAAGTTTTTGTCAAATCACACTTTGCATGTGCTCGCTCCCCTCCCACATTTTAAAGTTTCAATTCTATGAGGTGCATTCTATAATGTTAATGATTTGGACTTTTGTTTGAATTCATTCAATTTGGTAATAATGCATATGAAATGCTTTTCACCATTACTGGGCTTGTCGCGTGTTGGTTTGGGCTTATTTTGAGGAAACCGTGTTATGTTTGTGGATACCATCCCTGAAAACCCTCACGAGACGACACTCATCCACTAGGGTAACCTAGGGGTTTAACGGCTTATTGCATATCCTAAATGCAATTTTGTTCCCGTCGAAAGTGGAAATTATATTTCGATGCATATATACGTTTTTTATTTCCTTATGTGGACTAGTTTTACTTGTTTCATCACTAGGCACTAGCAATGTTTAAGTTAGGGGGTGTGATTCGTATCGAATATTGCATATTTCCGCCCGTTATCTTTATGCATTCTAGCACTTTTACGGTCCTAAATGCCTATAATTATGCTCATTAACTAAAAAACCTTGGATTTGGATATATATATGCTTTGCATGGGTTATTTGTGCTTTTGTAGGTATAGGAACGCTAAAAGTGAGGTTCGGTTGCATTTCGGAGAAGTTTCGTCATCAAATGCTACTTCAAGGGCAATTTGGTCTTTTCAAACTCACTATTTTTTATGGAATGAAGTTACCAACATGTATATCATCAAATTATCTTTTCGTGGCCACTGACCGTGCGTCATTCTGACTCCGTACGTGGAAGTTATGCCCATTTTGAAAAGGTTTTGGTATTTTCTTCTACTTCAAGGGCATTTTGGTAATTTCATACTGAATAAGTTGGAGGGTTTCAAAACAGAATCATGTAGAGAATTGAATTAGCTTCGCGTCGGTTCCGACCACGCCTCATTTTTGATTTCGTATGAGGGAGTTATGGCCATTTCTGTGCAACCCGTCAAAATTGGTTCGGAGAGCAAAAGTGGGTTGTCTTCAGCCCAAGGCAAATTCCAAAAGTGAGGTCGATCGGTTCCAAAACCGAGGTCGACCGGTCTCATCAGATATGAACGAAAATTTGATTATTTTGGTTTTTTTGGGTTGGTTTTGTTGGGGGTTTATTTTGGGGTATTAATAGAATGTTTGGGTCTATTCTTAGAAGGGATATTTTCATTTTTAGGTTAGAAGAGGGGATTTGTTGGGTGGATCTTATCACTCCTAGGGTTTGTACCATTTGGATTGTTGTAAGAACTATTTAGCTGCTTCCTCATTTATTCAACTTTTTTAGCTTGTTTCTTGCTTTCTTAATTATTTATATCCATATATAACTTGTTTTAGTATATTAATTTCTTATTTGCTTAGTTAATTAGTTGTTAAATTAGTTTTATTCATGTGTAGTGAGTAGATAACGTGTTGGGATTGTGTTTCCGCCACTAATGGGCGTTGAGCTCCAAAAGTTAGGTTTTTGTGTAAAATTGCATTTAATTGAAACCTCGTGTATTAAAGTCGGATTATTATGCGTTTAACTTTCTTTGTCACGCAACGTTAGTGTTTATAGCAGTAATCCGAATTTAAGATGCATGTGACCATTTTATGTTAAATGTTTAATCTCACAACTTTGGGTTAAATTCATTATTGTGTGATGTTTATACTTAATTAAAAATGCTCGATTAAATGTTTTCGAACCGAAATTCTAATTATTAGTTGTTTAGCCCATGGTGGGGACACGATCCCGACTCTCGTTTTATTAATTCTAGTTTAGACTTAACTTCTTAATTTTTCCCTTTCATATATTTCCAACCTATCTCCTTTTACACTTTTATTTTAGGAGTATTAAATCCTATAAATTCTAGCAACTCGTCTCGGTGGATTTTCGATACCCAAATTACCGCTATATTTGTATCGCAAGAGCAGTCATAATTTAGGTTTTTGTATTAAGGCAGTGAACAGAAAACAACGATTAGCGTGCTGACGCGACACTAATTTTCACATTTCAATCAACGATACTCACGAGGCCGTTTGGTGGAGTGTTTAGGGGTTTTGGCCATATAACGGAAATTTTTCAAGCCTAAATGTAGATTTTCATAAAACTGTGTCGTTTTCTCACATTAGGGGTACCGTGGCCACTAGTTCGATTCTTATTAGTTACATTGGACATGTGGGAGGTGTTGGACCAACTCACTGGGCCATTTGGGGAGTGTTTTGGGATTTCTCTCTCTATCGACATATTCTCAAGCCAAAGGGTATATATTATAAAAATTGGGTAACCTCTCTGACCGACTGTCCCATGACCACGCGGTCGGTTCCCACGAGTTCTATTGGCCCCGTGCAAGGTGTTGGCTCTTCACACTGGGGAGTTTGGGTGGTGTTTTAGGGTTTCTCCCTCTAACAAAATATTTTCAAGACTAAGTGTAGATATTCTGAAAATTGGGGTGTGTTATCAGACCGGGGATCCCGTGATAACGCGATCGGTTTCGACGAGTTACATAGATCCCATTCGTGGTGTTAACACCACTAACGGGGTTGTTTAGGGGTTGTTTTCGGGTTTCGCCCTCTAACGACTTGTTATCAATCCTAAGTGTAGATATTCTAAAACTTGGGTCAAGCTCTCAGACCGGGGGTCCTGTGATCGTGAAGTCGATTCCTATGAATTACATCGTCCCGTGCGAGATGTTGATGCCACTTATGGGGTCGTTTGAGGGGTGTTTTGAGGTTTCACACTTTAATGACATGTTTTCAAGCCTAAGTGTAGATATCAAATAATTGGCTCGTGCTCCCAGTTTGGGGGTCTCATGACCACGCCGACAGTTTCTACAAGATACATTGGTCCCGTTCAAGATGTTTGCGCCACTCACGGGGCTATTTGGACAGTGTGTCAAGGTTTCTCCCTCTAACATCATGGTTTCAAGTTGAAGTGTAGATATTATGAAAATTAGGTCATGCTCTCGGACTGAGGGTCCCGTGATAATGCGGTCAATTCGTACGAGCTACATTAGTCTGGGTGGTGTTACGGTGTTTATCCCTCTAATAACATGTTTTTCATCACAAGTGTAGATATTCTGAAAATTGTGTTGTTCTATCAATCTCGAGGTTCCGTGACCACACGGTAAGTTCCTACGAGTTACATTGATCCCATTCGCGGTGTTGTCACCTCTCTTGGGGCCATTTGGGGAGTGTTTCTTGGTTTTGTCCTCTAATGGCATGTTTTAGAGCCTAAGTGTAGACATTCTGAAATTTGGTCGTTCTCTCAGATCGAGGGTCCCCTGACCAGGAACTTGGTGCCGTTCACTGGGCCATTTGGGTGTTGTTTCGAGGTTTCTCCTCCTAAAAACAATATTTCAAGCGTACGTGTAGATATTCTAAAAAATTTCCTGTGCTCTTGGACCGGGGTTCCCGTGACCACGCGGTCGATTCAGACGATTTACGTTGGTCCCGTGAGAGGTGTTGGCACCGCTCACGAAGCCATTTGGTGGGTGTTTTAGGGTTTCTCCCTATAATGGGTCTTCCTCTCAGACCGAGGCTCCCGTGACCACGCGATCGGTTCCTACGAGTTACATTGGTCCGGTGGTAGGTGTTAGAACCGCTCACGAGGCCATTTGGGGTGTGTTTCGGGGTTACTCCTCCGATGACATATTTTCAAGTCTAAGTGTAGATATTCATAAAATTGGATCATGCTCTCGAATCGAGCGTCTCGTGACCACGCGGTCATTTCCTACGAGTTACATTGGGCCTGTGCGAGGTGTTGGCACTGCTCATGAGGTCGTTTGGGGGGTGTTTTGGGGTTTCACCCTCCAACAAAATGTTTCAGGATTTCTCCCTCTAACGAAATGTTTTCAATACTAAGTGTAGAGATTCTGAAAATTAGGGTGTGCTATCGGACCAGGGGTCCCATTATAATGCGGTCGGTTCCGATGAGTTACATTGATCCCATGCGAGGTGTTTGCACCACTGACGGGGTCGTTCGGGGGGTGTTTTTCGATTTCGACCTCTATCGACATGTTAATCTTAAGTGTAGATATTCTTAAAATTGGGTCATCCTCTCGGACCGAGGGTCCTGCGACCATGAAGTTGATTCCTACAAATTACATCGGTCCTGTGTGAGGTATTGGTGCCTCTCATGGGGCCGTATGACGGGTGTTTTGGGGTTTCACACTTTAATGACATTTTTTCAAGCCTAAGTGCAGATATTTAGAAATTGGGTCCTGCTCTCAAATCGGGGGTCTCATGACCACATTGATCGTTCCTACGAGTTACATTGGTCCCGTTCGAGATGTTTGCATCTCTCAAAGGGCTTCTTGGACAGTGTGTTGAGGTTTCACCCTCTAACGACATGTTTTCAAGCCTAAGTGTAGATATAATGAAAATTGGGTCATGCTCTCAGACCGAGGGTCTCGTGATAACGCGATCAACTCCTATGAGTTACATTAGTCCCCTGCAAGTTGTTGGCACCACTCACATGATCGTTTTGGGAGTGTTTCTTGGTTTTGCCTCATAAAGGCATGTTTTTTAAGCCTAGGTGTATATATTATGAAAAATGGGTCATAACCTCATACTAGGGGTCCCGTGACCATGCGATCGGTTCCTACGAGTTACGTTGATCCCAGGCGAGGTGTTGGAATCACTCACTGGGATATTTGGGGGAGTTTTGGGGTTTCGCCTTCTAATGACATGTTTTCAAGCCTTACCATAGATATTCTAAAAATTGGGTTGCGATCTCAGACTGAGGGTCCCATGACCACGCTGTCGGTTCGTACGAGTTACATTAATCCCGTATGAGATGGTGGCACCCCTCACAGAGTCGGTTGGGTGGTGTTCGGTGGGTTCTCCCTCTAATGATGTGTTTTCAAGCCTCAATGTAGATATTCTAAAAATTAGGCCACGCTCACGGATTGAGGGTCCCCTACTCATGCGGTTGATTCTTACAAGTTACATTCGTCCCGTGTGAGGTGTTGGCACCGCTCATGGGGCCGTCTGGGGAGTGTTTTGGGTTTTCAACCTCTGAAGGCATGTTTTTCAGCCTCGGTGTGCATATTCTAAAATTTTTTTTGTTCTCTTGGACCAGGGGTCCCGTGACCACACGATCGGCTCCTACGAGATACATTGATCTCGTGCGAGGTGTTGGTGACACTCATGGGTCTGTTTGTGGGGTGTTTTGGTATTTCACCCTCTAATGACATGCTTTCAATCCTAAGTGTTGATATTCAAAAAATTGGGTCATCCTCTCCGATCGAAAGTCCCCTGACCACGCAGTCGATTCCTACGAGCTACTTAGGTCCCCTGTGAGGTTTTGGCTCCACTCATGGGGACTTTCAATTCGAGAGCAGTGTAGATATTCTAAAATTTTGGCAGTGCACTCAGATCGGGGGTCTCATGATCACGCGATCGGCTCTTATGAGTCACATTAATAATTTACGAGGTGTTGGCATGGCTCGGGAGGCTGTTTGGGGAGTGTTTTGGGGTTTCACCCTCTAACGACATTTTTTAAGCCTAAGTGTTAATATTTTGAAAATAGGGTCGTGCTCTTGGATGGGGAGTCCCATGACCACACGATCGGTACTTACAAGTTACATTAGTCCGGTGCGAGATGTTGAAGACGATAATGGGGCCGTTTGGGGAGTGTTTAAGGTTTTTCTCCATATAATGGTATATTTTCAAGCCTAAATGTAGATATTCTAAAAATTGGGTGTTTCTATCAGATCAAGGGTCCCACGACCACGGGTTCGGTTCCTATCAGGTACATTAGTCCAGTGTGAGGCGTTGGACCAACTTACTAGGCCATTTGGGGAGTGTTTTGTGGTTTCTCTCTCAATCGACATGTTTTCAAGCCCAAGGGTAGATATTCTAAAAATTGGGTCGTCCTCTCGGACCGAGTTTCCCATGACCACGCAATCGGTGCCCACGAGTTATATTGGTCCCGTGTGAGGTGTTGGAGCCTCACACTGGGGTGTCTGGGTGGAGTTTTTGGGTTTCTCCCTCTAACGAAATGTTTTCAATCCTATGTTTAGATATTATAAAAATTGGGTTGTGTTATCGGATTGGGAGTCCCATGACAACGCGATCGGTTCCTACGAGTTACGTTAATCCCACGTGAGGTGTTGGCGCCACTGACGGGGTCATTTGGGGTCTATTTTCGAGATTTTCCCTCTAATGACATGTTATCAAGCCTGAGTGTAGATATTCAAAAAATTGGGCCATGCTCTAGGACCAGGGGTCCTGTGACCATGAAGTCGATTCCTACAAATTATGTTGGTCCCGTGCTAAGTGTTGGCGCCGCTTACGGGGCCATTTAGGCTAGGCTTCAGGGTTTCTCCTTATAACTACATATTTTCAAGGATAAGTGTAGATATTATAAAAATTGGGTCATGATCTCCGATTGGGGGTCCCGTGACAACACGGTTGGTTCCAACGAGTTACATTGGTTGCATGTGAGGTGTTGACACCACTCACGGGGCCATTTGGGTGGTGTTTCTGGGTTTCGCCTTTTAAGGACATATTTTGAAGGCTGAGTGTAGATATTAAGAAAATTGGGTCGTGCTCTCCTAACGGGGGTCCCGTCACAAAGCAGTCGGTTCCTACAAGTTACATTAGTCCCCTTTTAGGTGTTTATGACCCTCACGCGACCGTTTGCGATGTGTTTCAGGGTTTCATCCTATAACGACATGTTTTCATGACTAAGTGTAAATATTAAGAAAATTAGGTTGTGCTCTCGAACCAGGGGTCTCGTGACCACGCGGTCGGTTCCTATGAGTTAAATTAGTCCCGTGTGAGGTGTTGGCTCCGCTCACGGGGCCATTTGTGGAGTGTTTTGAGGTTTCACCCTCTAATGGCATAGTTTCAAGACTTAGTGTAGATATTCTAAAATTTTTTCCATGATCTCGGACTGGGGGTCCCATAACCACGTGCTCAGTTCCTGTGAGTTACATTAGTCCCGAGAGAGGTGTTGGAGACCCTCACGGGGCCGTTCTGGGGGTATTTAGGATTTCACCCTCTAATGACATGTTTTCAAACCTAAGTGTAGATATTCAAAAAATTGGGTCGTGCTCTTGAATCGGGGGTCCCATGATCGCTCGTTCGGTTCCAACGAGTTACTTTGATCACGTACGAGGTGTTGGAACCACTCACAAGTCATTTTGGGGTGTTTTATGGTTTAGACATCTAACAACATGTTTTCAACTCTAAGTGTAGATATTTTGAAAATTCAGTCATGTTCTCAGGTCGGGGGGTCCCATGACCACGCGATCGGTTCCTATGAGTTACATTGGTCGCATACAAGATGTTAGTCCAACCCTCACGGAACCTTTTGGAATGTGTTTTAGGGTTTCACCCTCAAACGACATGTTTTCGGACTAAGTGTAGATATTGACAAAATTAGGTCGTGCTCTCGAATAAGGGGTACCATGACCATATGGTCGGTTCCTAAGAGTTACATTGGTTCCGTGTGAGGTGTTGGCATCGCTCACGAGGACGTTTGGGGGGTGTTTTGGGGTTTCACCCTATCACCACATGTTTTCAAGCCTAAGTGTAGATATTCTAAAAAATAGGTTGTGGTCTCGAGCCAGGGGTCCCATGACCATGCGATCAATTCCTACAAGTTGCATTGGTTCAATGCGAGGTGTTGATGATGCACACGTGGTTATTTTGGGAGTGTTAAGGGGTAACACCCTCAAACGGCATGTATTCATGCTTAAGTGTATACAATTTAAAAATTGGGTCGTGCTCTCAGACCGGGTGTCCCGTGACCACATTATCGGTTCCTTCAAGTTACATTGGTCCGATGCGAGGTGTTGGCGCCGCTCATGTGTCTATTGGAATTCTTTTACGTTTCGCCCCCTAACGGCATGTTTTCAAGCCTAAGCCTCGATATTCTTAAAATTGGTTTGTGCTCTCGTATCGAGGGTCACGTGACCACGTGATCATTTTCGACAAGATACATTGGTCCTATGTGAGGTGTGGCTGCCGCTCACGGGGTCGTTTGGTGGGTGTTTCGAGGTTTCACCCTTTAACGACACGTTGTCAAGCATAAGTGTAGATATTAAGAAAATTGGGCTATGAGTTATATTGGCCCCGTGCGAGGTATTGGCACAACTCAAAGGGACGTTTGGTTTGTCTTTCGGGGATAAACCCTCTCACGACATGTTTTCAAGAAAAATTGTAGATATTCTAAAAATTGGGTCTTGCTCGTTGTCGGTTCCTACGAGTAACATTTGTCCCATGCAAGTTGTTGGTTACGTTCATCGAGTCGTTTGGTGCGTGTTTCCAGGTTTCACCCTATAATGGCATATTTTCAAGCCTAAGTGTAGATATTCTGAAAATTCGGTCGTACTCTTGGATCGGGGGTCCCATGACCCTACTATAAAATTTTACGAGTTACATTGGTCTCGTGCGAGGTGTTGGCACCGCTCTGGGATCCATTTGGGTGGTGTTTCAGGGTTTTGTCCTCTAACGTCATCTTTTAAAGCCTAAGTGTAGATATTCCAAATGTTGAGTCGTGCTCTCAGACCGGGTGTCCCCTGACCGCGCAGTTGGTTCTTATGAGTTACATTGGTCTCGTGATAGGTGTTTGCACATCTCACGGGGCCGTTTGGGTTTTTTCTAGGTTTCGCCCTCTAACGGTATGTTTTCAAGCCTAATTGAATATATTCTTAGAATTGGTGTGTTCTCTCGGATTGAGGGCCCCTTAACCATGTGATCACATTTTACGAGTTACATAGGTCTTGTACGAGGTGTTGGTGCTGATAACGGGCCCATTTCTAGGGGTGTTTTGGGGTTTTTCCCTCTAACAACATGTTTTCAAGTCTAAGTGTTGATATTCGAGAAATTGAGTCGTGCTCTCTGACATGGTGTCATGTGACCATGTTGTATGTGTGTATGAGTTACATTGGTCCATGCAAGGTGTTGGCACGCTTCTCGATCCGTTTTGGGGTGTTTCGAGGTGTCGCCTTCTAACGGCATGTTTTCAAGCGAAAGTTTAGATATTCTAAAAATTGGGTCGTGCTCTCAAACTAGGGGTCCCATGACCACGCGTTGAGTTCCTATGAGTTACATTGGTACCATGTGAGGTGTTAGCACCACTTACGGTGCCGTTTGAGGGGTTTTTTAGGTTTCATGCTTTAACGACATATTTTCAAGCCTAAGTATATATCTCCAGATAATTGGGCCATGCTCTCGGACTGGCGGTCCCGTGACCACGCGTTCGGTTCTTATGAGTAACATTGGTCCTGTGCGAGGTTTTGGCGTAACTCATGGGGCAATTTCGTGGATGTTTTGGAGTTTTTACCTCTAACGACACGTTTTCAAGCCTAAGTGTAGATATTCTAAAAATTGGGTGGTGCTCATGGAGCAGGGGTTTTAATACCATGTGTCGATTCCTTCGAGTTACATTGATCCCATGTAAGGTGTTAGAGTTGATCTCAAGGCCATTTGCAGGGTGTTTCGGTGTTTCACACTCTAACAGCATGTGTTTCTAGCCTAAGTGTATATATTATAAAAATTGGGTCGTTCTATAGTACTGAAGGTCCCGTGACAATGCGTTTGGATCCTACGAGTTATATTGGTCCTATGTGTGGTGTTGGTCCCACTAACGGGACCGTTTAAGGGTGTTTTAAGGTATCGCCCTCGAACGGTATGTTTTATATCCTAAGTGTAGATATTTCAAAATTTTGATTGTGCACTCAGATCGGGTGTCCCTAGACCACACGATTGGTTCTTACAAGTTACATTGGTCCCCGTGCCAGGTGTTAACACCTCTCACGAGGCTATTTAGGAGGTGTTTTGGGGTTTCTCCCACTAACGGCATGTTTTCTCGCTAAAGGGTAGATATTCAGAATATTGGATTGTTCTCTTGGCGCAGGGGTCCCATGACCACGCGATCAGTTCCTACGAATTACATTGGTCCCGTGTGTAGTGTTCGCGGCTCTCACAGAGCCGTTTGGATGGTGTTTTGGGGTTTCACCCACTAACGGCATGTTTTCTAGCCTAAGTGTAGATATTCAAAAAATTGGGACGTGCTCTCGAATTGAGGGTCCTTCGACCACACTGTAAGTTCCTAAGAGTCACATTGGTCCCGTTCGAGGTGTTAGTACCGGTCACGGGGTCGTTAGGGTGCATTTCGGTATTTCTCCCTCTAGCGGCATGTTTTGAAGACAATGTGTAGATATTTTGAAATTGGTCCTTGCTGTCAGATCGGGGGTTCAAGAACCACGCGGTTGGTTCCAAGTGTTGCATTGTGTTGTGTGAGGTTTTGGCGCAGCTGACGGGGCCATCTGGAGGGGTGTTTCAGGTTTTGTCCCCTTAATTGCATGTTTTCAAGCCTAAGTGTAGATATTTCAAAATTGGGCCATGCTCACAGACCGAGTGTATCATCAGCACGCGGTCAAATCCTACAACTTAAATTGGTCCTGTGCGAGGTGATGGCGTGGCTCAGGGACCCATTTGGGCGGTGTTTCGCCCTCTGGAGGCAAGTTTTCAATCCTAAGTCTTGATATTTAGAAATTTTGGTCGTTCTCTCAGCCCATGGGTTCCTTGACTATGCATTTAGTTCCTCAGAGTTACATTAGCCCCCTGCGAGGTGTTGGTGCCACTCACATGATCGTTTGGGGGTTCTTTCGGGGCTTCGCCCTCTAACCGCTTGTTTAAAGTCATAAGTGTAGATATTTTGAAAATTAGGGGTCGTCCTATCAAACCAAGGGTCATGTGACCACGTGTCGATTCCTACGAGTAACATTGGTCGAGTGCTAGGTTTTGGCAATGCTCATCGGGTTGTTTGTGGGTGTTTTGGTGTGTCTACCTCCAACGGTACATTTTCAAACTTAAGTGTCAATATATCAAAAATAGGTTGTCACTCTCGAACCGAGGGTCCTGTTAGTAAGCAATCGATTCCTAGAGTTACACTGATCCCGATCAAGATGTTGGCGCCACTCACGGGGATGTTTGGAAGGTGTCTCACGGTTTATACCTCGAATGGAACATTTTAATGCCTAAGTGTAGATATTCCAAAAATTGGGTCGTGCTTTTGGATCGAGCGGTTGATGACCACACAGTCGGTTCTTACGAGTTACATTGGTCTCGTGCGAGGTGTTGGCACCGCTCATGGGACCGTTTGGTGTTCTTTCATCGATTTTTCCCTTTTAACACCATGTTTTTAAGCCTAAGTATAACTATTCCAAAAATAAGGCGTTGTTCTCGGACCGGGGGTCTCATGGCCACGCGATTTGTCCTTAAGAGGAATATTAGTCCCGTGAGAGGTGTTAGCACAGCTCACGGGGCCGTTTGCTTGAAATTTTGGGGTTTTGCCCTCTATCGGCATGTTTTCTAGCCTGAGTATGGATATTCTAAAAATTGGTCCGTGCCTTTCGACCAGGGGTTTCGCGACCACGCGTTCAATTCTTATGAGTTACATTAGTCATGTGCGAGGTGTTGGTGTCGCTCACGGGGCCGTTTGGTTGGTGTTTCGAGGTTACTACCTGTAACGACACATTTTCAAGCATAAGTGTAGATATTCTAAAAACTGGGCAATGCCCTCCGACTGAGGGTCCTATAACAACATGATCGGTTATTAAGAGTAGCATTGGTCTCGTATGAGGAGTTGGAGTTGTTCATGGGATTGTTTGTGAGGTGTTTTGGGGTTTGGGCCTCTAACGCCATGTTTTTAAGTGTAAGTGTACATATTCTAAAAATTTAGCTGTGCTCACATATCTAGGGTTCCGTGACCAGGCGATCGGTTCTTTCGAGTTACATTGGTCCTTTGTGAGGTGTTGGCACTCTTCACGGGACGTTTGGGGTGTAATTTGGGTTTTTCCCACTAACGACACGTTTTCTAGGCTAAGTGTATATATTTAGAAAATTGTTCCGTGCTCTCGAACCGGGGGACCTTGACCACGTGTTCGGTTCTTACAAGTTATATTGGTCATATATGAGATAATAGCACCTCTCACCGGGTTATTGGGTGGGTGTTTCGCAGTTTCTACCTCAAATGGCACATTTTCAAGCCTGAGTATAGATATTACAAAAATTGGGTGGTGCTCTTGGACCGAGGGTCTCATGACCACGCAGTCGGTTCTTACAAGTTACATTACTCTTGCGCGAGGTTTCGGCACTGCTCACATTTCCTTTTAGGGGTTGTTTCAAGGTTTCCCCATCTAATGGCATGCTTTCAAGCTTAAGTGTAGATATTCTGAAAATTAGGCGGTGCTCTCGAACCGGGGGTCCCATGACCATGAAATCGGGTCTTACGAGGTGCATTAGTCCCGAGCGAGGTGTTGGCACTAACCACGGAGCTATTTGTGGGGTATTTTGGGTGGTTTTGCCCTTTAATGGCATATTTTCTAGCCTAAATGTAGATATCCTAACAATTGGATCATTCCTTCGGACCAGGGGTTCCGTGACCACGCGCTCGGTTCTTACGTGTTACATTGGTCACGTGCAAGGTGTTGACGCCACTCACGGCGCCATTTCGTTGGTCTTTTATGGTTTCTACACAAAAGATTTTTAACTCTATGTGTAGATATTCCAAAAATTGGGCCACGCTATCGGACCGAGGGTCCCATGAAAACACGATCAAATCCTAAGAGTTACATTGGTCTCATTCGAGGTGTTGGCAATGTTCATGGGGAAGTATGGGAGATGTTTTGGTGTTTGGTCCTCTAACGCAAAGTTTTTAATTATATGTTTAGATATTCAAAAAATTAGGATATGCTCTCAGATCGTGGGTCCCGTGACCATGCGACTAGTTCTTACGATTTACATCGGTCCCGTAAGAGGTGTTGGCACTGCTCACTGGGCCGTTTGGGGGTTGTTTTGGGGTTTCACCATCTAACTACATGTTTTCAAGCCAAAGTTTACATATTCTAAAAATTGGGTGGTTCTCTCGAACCGTGGGTCCCGTGACCTAGCGATTGGTTCTTATGAGGTGTATTGGTCCCATGCGTGGTGTTTGTCACTCCTCATGGGGCCGTTTACGGGGTGTTTTAGGGTTTCGCCCTCTAACAGCATGTTGTCTAGCCTAAGTGTTTATATTCTAAAAATTGGTCCCTACTCTCGGTCTAAGGGTCCCGTGGGCATGAATTTGGTTCTTACGAGCTACATTGGTCCTGTGTGAGCTATTGGGGCCTCTAACGGGGCCATTTGGTGGGTGTTTCGGGGTTTCTACCTTGTAGGACATGTTTTCAGGCCTAAGTGTAGATTTCTGAAAACTAGGCCATGCTCTTGGTATGAGGGTCCCATGGCAACGCGGTCGGTTCCTAAGAGTTACATTGGTCTCGTGCGAGGTGTTAGCGTTGTTCATGGGCCCTCTAAGGCCAAGTTTTCAAGTATAAGTGTAGATATTCTAAAAATTTGGTTGTGCTCCCGAACTGTGGGTCCCGTGACCATGCTATTGGGTCCTACAAGTTACATTGGTCTCGTGCAAAGTGTTAGCACCGCTCACGAGGCCATTTTGGGGGTGTTTCTGGGTTTCGCCCTCTATTGACATGTTTTAAGCCCTAAGTCGATATATTTTGAAAATTAGGTCTTTCTCTCAGATCGAGGGTCCCGTAACCACACGATCGATTCCTACAAGTTACATTAGTCCCGTAAAAGGTGTTGGTCCCGCTTAAGGGGACGTTTGGGGCGTGTTTCGGGGTTTGATCTTCTAACTGCATGTTTTCAACCGTAAGTTTTGATATTCCTAAAATTTATCGGTGCTATCGAATCGAGGGTCCCGTGACCACACGATCATTTTTGTCGAGTAAGATTGGTCTCGTACAAGGTGTTGGTGCGGCTCACGGGGCATTTTGGGCAGTCTTTCGGGGTTTCGCCATCTAACAACATGTTTTTAGCTAAGTTTGATATTCTAAAAATTGGTTTGTGCTCTCGGATATGGTGTCCTGTGAGCAAACATTTAGTTCTTATGAGTTACATTGGGACTGTACGAGGCGTTGGCACTGTTTATGGGGACATTTGGTGGGTGTTTCGTGGCTTGTACCTCCAACAGCTCGTTTTCAAGCCTAAGTGTACATATCTCAAAAATCGGGCCATGCTCTCAAATCGGGGGTGTCATTACCACCTCATCTATTCCTATGAGTTGCATTGGTATCGTGTGAGGTGTTAGAACCGCTCACGGAGCCGTTTAGGGGGTGTTTCGAGGTTTCTCCCTCTACCGGCATGTTTTAAGGCCTAAGTGTAGATATTCTAAAAATTGGTTTGTGCTCTTAGAGTGGGTGTCCCATGACCACGCGATCGGTTCCTATGAGTTACATTGATCATGTGCGAGGTGTTGATGATGCTCAATGGGCTATTTGGACGGTGTTTTGGGGTTTCTCCCTCTAACAGCATATTTTCAATCCAAAGTGTTGATATTCAGAAAATTGGGCTATGCTCTATGACTGGGTGCCCCATCACCATGTTGTCGAATCCTACAAGTTACATTGGTACCATGCGAGGTGTTGGCGCCGCTCATGGGGCCGTTTGAGGTTTTTTTTTATATTTCACCCTCTAACACCATATTTTCAATCCTAAGTTTATATATTTAGAAATTTGGCATATGCTCTTGGAACGGGGTCCCGTGACCATGCATTCGGTTCTTATGAGTTACATTGGTCCTGTGCAAGGTGTTGGCACCATCGTGGGGCCCTCTGATGGGTGTTTTGGGATTACTACCTCTAATGGCACGTTTTCAAGCTTAAGTGTTGATATTTTGGAAATTGGGTCGTGCTCACGGATCAGGTGTCTCATTACCACGTGGAGGTTCCATCGCGTTACATTGGTCCCGTGGGAGGTGTTAGCACCGCTAACAAGGCCTTTTGGAGGATGTTTCGTTATTTCGCACTCTAACGGCATGTTTTAAAGACTAAGTGTGGATATTCAAAAAACTTGGTCGTACTTGTGGACTAGGGGTCTCCTTACCACCCGGTCGATTCCTAAGAGTAACATTGGTCTCGTGCGAGGTGTTGGGGCCACTCACGAGGTCCTTTTGAGGGTGTTTTACGGTTTCTCCCTCTAGTGGTATGTATACTAGACTAAATGTAGATATTTTGAAATTTGGGTAATGCTCTTGGGCTGGGTGTCCCATGACCACGCATTCGGTTCTGATGAGTTACATTGGTCCCATGAGAGGTGTTGGCCCCTCTCACAGGGCCATTTGGGAGGTGTTTTGAGGTTTCTCTCACTAATGGCATGTTTTCTAGCCAAATTTTAAATATTTAGAAAATTGGGTGTTGCTCTCGCATCGGGGGTCCCTTGACCACGCGGTCAGTTCCAAGAGTTACATTGGTTTGGTGCAACGGGTTGGCGCTACTCATGGGACCATTTGGGGGGGTGCTTCGGGTCTTCGACCTCTAACGGCATATTTTTTATCATAAGGGTTGTAGAGGGGGCTTGGAGGTAATCCTAAGATTAGGGATAATCCACCCATTGGCAACAGTGTTTGGGGATTAAAGCAACCGAGGCAGCTTAAGCGTGGTAACTCAGCGTGGCAATTCGACATGGCAACTCATACATTAGCTTGTTGTATTAGTCATATTGTATCTTTGTTTCTATTAACTATAAGCTATAATAGTTGTAATGATGTAACGATAATAATAATGAATTTTAGTGTGAGGTCAAACGGTACTCGCGAGAGACCAGGCTTGGTAGGGCCTGGGAGAGCTTTAATGATCTATCGAATTACCTCGCCGTGGGAACTTTAGAGGGACTTGGTTTGGAGGATTGAGAAGTGAGACACCGTTGGGGCTTTTCCTGACCATTTTAGATACACCTGGTAAAACACCGAAGAACCCTGACCGCAAAATCTTGGGCAGAGCAACTTGGATTTCCATCGGGCGTTGAGTTGTGAACCAAAACAACCCTCTACTTAATGTCACATCTACTATAGGTGATGTCACTATCCAGGTAAACACTATCAGACATACACATGAGTAAACCAACATGGTATTTGGGGCTATCAGGAAGTTGGTGATCCACCTCTGTGACAATAGCCCCCTGAAACACAGTGGTTAGGCGAAAGGCATGTCTTGGCATTTCACATTTATGACATGGAGATAGCTAGTGCATCAGGTATTTAATATTTATGGCATAAAGTATGAGGGAGATCTTTCACCTGCATTGATGACTGAGTTGCCTCGGGGGTGTTGTGGGGGATATTTAAGGAACCCAACCACCTTTGAGGGAGGGATGATCTTTTGAGAGTTTAAGAAGTTATTACTAGAGAGAATACACATCAGAGAGAGAGTCATTACAAACTAGAGGTCTTATTCACACACCATTGTCATTTATTACGAAGCTTTTAATACGTGACTGAGATTCGTGAGAGTGTTTGGGCATGTTTGCCTGCCTACCAAGATGTATCTAGGGTGCTTACTTCTCTCTCCCTCTAGCTAAATTACTTCTAAGTTTGATTACTACTTTATGAGTTATGCACGAGAGATTTGTGAGTTTAAACTAAGTCTTATCTTCATTATGTTTGTGTTTGCACGCCCTATCATTAATCCAACGCTTTGTCCAATTATCTTATCATTACCATACTCGAATAGGGGACACGCCTCGATCTATAATCTAAAGTACCCTCTTACATTTGGCAACTCTTCTGGGGGGGGATTCTTCTAAGCAAGGTGCATGGTGCAAGATAATGTTAGTTAAAGGATCAACTTTAATGACATCCAACATAATGAAGAACAAGTTGAGAGAGAACTGGAGGCTCTAAGGGATGGGGATCCTCGAATACAAGTACCTCCGGTCCAGGCGACGATAGGTGTTCCAGGGGTGACACAAGCTTCCACGAGTGCAGGTTTGGAACCCACTCAGGTGGCACTCCTTATGAGTAAGTTTTATGAGTTTTTGCAAACATCGGTAGCTTCGACGGTGCTAGGAAGATTTGAAGCCAACTCCTTCGTAACGCCAGGAGTAGCACCAACGGCCCCACCAGGTGCGAGCACAATGAGAACAGTCCCAGAAAGCATACCTACAAATGTGAATCCAGTGGTGGGAACCTCAGGAGTATCAATGATGCTAGCTGCAACGATGGCTCGAGCTATAACGGGCATTCAGCCTGTGACCCCATTGGCCGTTGCCTCGTCACCGATTGAAGAAATAAGAAAGGAGATGCAAAAGGAAATGCTGAAGTTCATGAAGGCTTCCTCGTAATATGCGAGTGAGGTAGCCTCGGTATACGATTACTTTCTAACGCCTTACCCTCAGGAGTACAACGATAAGCCTTATCCAAACGATTATATTCCTCCTATCTTCGAAAAATACACTGGAAATGGTGGAAACCCGAAGAAGAATATTAAGCGTTTCACGGAGCACTTGGGGGCGCATTTCAACGATAAGAAGCTCAGGTTGAGATAGTTTTCCAAATCCCTAACCAATAAAGAGAACACCTGGTTTTCGTACTTGTCTCCCAAGAGTGCTTCCACATGGGAGGAGATGCATGTGTTGTTCGTCGAGAAGTTCTTTCTAGCGCAGGACGACTTTACTCTGACCCAGTTGGGGAGAGAGAAGCAACGACCCATGAGGACATGGTGGCCTACCTTCGAAGATTCAGGGAAAGATCCCTCAATGTAAGAGAGGAGGCCAAAGCATCTAAACTATTACAAATCTGTGCAGAAGGACTGCTTCGTGAGTACATATGCCATCTCATCAATGAGACCCACGAGTGAACTTTTTTAGCATTCCTAAAGCCTGCAAGGAACATCTCATTGGTTGTACGACCAAACCTGATAGTGGTTCCCATGATGTTTAGGTAGTCGATGCAACCTGGGGGAAGAAGGCCTCTGCCCCCCCGGGTGGGGTACACCGAAGGAGCAGATGGGGGCAAGGCACCTAAGAAGGACAATAAGAGGAAGTTTGGAAGAGATAGATAAGACCCAACATCGTTGCCTTGCACAATAGAAGAGGCTGTGAGTTGTTATAACGTAATGGTTCAGGGTGGAACGGTCTATGAACCAAAAGATGTTCCGACGGATGAACCCGATGCTGCAACGAGGGCCGATCCTAAATATTGCCAGATTCATCGAAAGATTCAGCATCCAACAGAGAGCTGCTTCACACTAAGAAGAATCATTGATAAGTACTTGAAGGCAGGAACATTACAAATCCCCCCGCAGAACGTTAACAGTAACCCACTTCCTGCTCACGGGGCCAATCAAGTGATGGCCTATATTGAATAGGCAGAAACCAAAGGGGGAGGGTTAATGATGAAGCAGAGGGAGTTCGAAGAAGCTTTGGAGAGTTATACTATGAGAATGGCTAACGTAGTCTTAGCCTATGATGAAGCAAGCGCTAAAGACGCGGAAGACATATACAACGTCGAAGAGGAAACAGACCCGGTCATAGAATACGGTGCAGTTTCAAAATACCCAAAGTTCACTTGGGTTTTCAAGCAAGCAGGGATACCGAAGGAGAGCAAACTATAAATAACGTAGGCGATTTAGACATTACGAGGAGGAATGTTGTTCCCTTGTTGAGATGGAGGGGACCCATGGCTAGGTTGGTAAAAAGGTTTTTGTTAGAAGTAACCTTCAGCGATGCAGACAGGGATGTAAGGTTTCCTCATAATAGGCTTTTATATGTAATCGACAGCGTCAATGGGGTAAGCTTTGCAAGGACTCTTATGGATGGGGGTGCTTCCATTAATATTATGCCGATCGACTCCTTCCATGAAGCTAATATTCGAGAAAAAAGGTTGGTCCCCATACCTTTGGTAATTTCGGGATATGACAACCAGTCTTTTATGTCCATCGGATATGCAAATGTTGGGATCGTAATGGGAAACCTGAGTTCCTACATCAAGTTCCATGTAATAGAAAGTGTAACTTCCTATCATATATTAACAGGAAGAGTGTGGATGCATAACCTGGGGCTAGTTCCCTCCACGTATCACCAATGCGCCAAGGAAAATATCAAAGGGGCATAGGTGACTATTAGAGCTACGAGAAGGCCTTTTGTTGTTGAAGAAGCCCACTTGGTAGATGCAGCGTTCTACACAGAGATGGAGGAAGATGTGTGGGCTCTGACGAATAGAATGGAGGGAGCGTGGGTCCCTTCGATTAGAGAAAGAATAGGGCCTTTGAACGAGCAAACCAAAGAAGGTGCCGACGGTGAAAGGGAGATGGCTAAGGAGGCTCCTCGTGAGGTCACTCGGCCCCAAAATATTTCAAAGCGGTTTAAAGATTGGATGAGACCTAGAGTAGGCCCGATGCAGAATGAGGCCCAATGCCAGAGCCTGTTGAGTCAATTTTCAAGAGGAAGGATTGTTGCGGCTTAGAGGGAAAAGAAAAGGAAGGCAGTCATAACGGGCGGCAAACAGTGCAAAAAGGTCATCACCGAAGAAGGAAAGGTGGTATATCGGTTGTGATGGTGTGAACGGGTGGTCGAAGGGACCGATGAGGAGGCTCACCGGATATATGAATCCTTTTTGGCAGATCAACAAGGGAAATGCATGGTAATAGATAACTCCAACATACAAGAATTCGTAGAAGATGTGGCCGAAGAACCTGATTATATGACTGATAGACCAAGGCCGCAAGCGCAAGAGTTGAAGCGGTTGAACTTGGATAAAGAAGGGGAGGATCCTCATCCTATCTTTATCACGAAGGACCTCAACAAAGAAAAACAAGAAGCCTTGGTGGAATTAATTCGGGATTTAATTGACATTTTTGTGTGGAAGTACATTGAGATGGAGGGACTAGACGAAGAAGCTAGTTGCCACAAGTTGAACGTGATGCCTTCGGCCATTTCGATGAAGCAAGCGACGAGAACGTACAACTCAGAGATAGACTTGAAAATAAAGGAAGAGGTCCAACGATTATTAGTAGAAGGGTTAATCAAGCCGATATAACATCCACTTTGGCTGTCTAGCATTATGTCGGTGGGAAAGAAAGATAAGAACCAAATAAGGTGGACTTCAGAGATTTGAATAGGGATTACCCCAATGATGAATTCCCTCTACCCTCCATTGACAGTTTGATAGATGCCATGGCTGGTCATGAGATGTACAGTTTCATGGATGGGTATGTGGGGTATAACCAGATTAAGATGGACCCCACAGACGCAGTCAGAACCCCGTTGGGCAACTTCATGTACAGAGTAATGCCATTTGGACTCAAGAACACTGGGGCTACTTATCAGAGAACAATGATGGCCATTTTTCATGACTTCTTCCACAAATTTGTAAAATTCTATGTTGATGATTTAGTCATCAAATCGAGGAAGGAGGAGTCTCATCTGAGCGATTTGATAAAAGTGTTCTCTCGATGCTGGAAGTATAAATTGAAGATGAATCCACTAAAGTGTGTTTTCGGAGTAATAAGCGGCAAATTCCTAGGCTTCGTAGTAGACCGACAAGGGGTACAGATGGACTAGGATAAGAAGCGGGTGATCTTGGAGATGCCATGTCCAAGAACAGCTAGGGAGATGAAGAGTTTCCTCGGAAGAGTCTCCTACCTTAGGAGATTTATGCCTGGATTGGCCGAAATAACACACCCGTTGATGCAACTGTTGCAAAAGAACACAAATTTCAGGTGGGAGGAGGTTCATCAGGAGTCTTTCACTGGGCTAAAGAGGCTGCTAGTTTCACCACAGACCATGGTTCCCCCACAGGCGGGAACACCGTTGCAGTTATATCTCACATCTACTGCCAGGTCTGTTGGAGCTTTGCTTGCACAAGAAATTGACGGGCAAGAACGACCAGTTTACTACCTCAATAGAATCATACATTGGCCAAGAATTAGATATAGCACCCTAGAAAGGCATTATTTAGCCTTAGTCTTTATAGAACAAAAACTTAGTCATTATATGTTATCTTTTACAATTCATATTGTAACTAGATGCGATCCTATTAAGTATTTGTTGGCAAGAACTATATTAATTGGCAGGGTAGCTAGGCAGTTCCTCATCCTCTTCGAATATGACTTGAAGTGTGTGGTCCCTCGCGCGATCAAGAGCCAAGTGTATGCCGATCTATTGGTAATTTTTCCATTAGGAACGTTTGAACAACCTAAAGAAGACATTCCAGGAGATGACTTACAAGCCAATTATCTGGATGCAACTGAAGAGGAATGGACAATGCAGTTTGATGGATCTTAGGCAGAAAAGAGGGGGGTAGGGGTTATTCTTTCAAAATGAATGGAGGAGATTTTCCTTTCCTACAAGTTAGATTTCCCTTGCTCCATTAATAAAGCAGAGTATGAGGCATTAGTATTGGGGTTACTGGAGGATCTTCGAAGGGGAATTCGGTCACTCTGCATTAAGGGTGATTCGAACTTGGTGATTCAGCAAGTAAACGGAGAATATGCTTTGAAGCATATGAACCTAGCACCATACAGAACGATCATTCAGAGGCTCCTCACCCAGTTCCATCGAACTAAGATCAAGAGACATCCCAGAACGATGAATCGCCATCTAGATGCATATGCAACTGTTGCCCAGAAAATGGTCATGAGGAACGATACAACTATCGTCATGATCCAACGAAGAACAGCTCCTTCGGTGGTACAATCAATTCTACCGATGGAGGAGGATGCGAATTGGAGGGGATAAATTAGTAAGCAACTGGAGTCTGACGAGGGAGCAATGGGGCTAAGAGAGTTGGCCCAATATTTTACAAACTAGGGAAATCTCTACTTTAGAAACACAGGGGGATGGTTGTCAAGATGTATCGGCCCACAAGAAGCAGAGCGAAGGTTGAAGAAAACGTATGAGGAGCACTACGAAACAATTGAGGTACCTCTTTAAAGGAGAATTTAAAGAGAGGGATATTTTTTGCCTATAATGAAGCAGGATGCGGCGGAGCTACAACGGAGGTGCGAGAAGTGTCAGTTGTTCTTCGAAGTGGCTAAATATCATTTCGTTGAATCTTAAATGGACTGGAGGCAACCTTATATCGACTTCATTCAAGATGGAGTTATCCCAACAGAAAAAATTGATGCGATGGGACTAAAGCGAAGGGCCCTAAGGTTCGATATCCAGTAAGGGCAGATCTATCGAAGGGGATACTTTAATAGTCCATTGCATTGCATCACAAAGTAAGAAGCATTTGAGGTCCTCAAATAGGCGCACGATCTAGCTCACATAGGAGGGGCCAAGTTATATGATCAGCTGATGACATTGGGGTATTATTGGCCAACGATGGAGAAAGACTCTGATGAGTTCATTCGAAAATGCAAAGCTTGCCAACTACATGGAAACATGATCCATGCACCATCGGTAGACTTGCACTCTCTGGCAACGCCTTACCCTTTTCACACTTGGGCATTTGACCTGGTGGGGGCAATACATTTTTCTTCGAAGGGGAAGATATGGATACTAGTATCAACGGAGTTCTTTATAAAGTGGGATGAAGAAATACCACTCAGAAGGGAAACGACTAGGGTGTTGAGCAAATTCATCAGAGAATACATTATTTCTCATTTTGGGATCCTAAAGGTTATTCTCTCAGATAACGGGACGCCCTTCGTCAATTCAGAAGTAACAATGCTCATAGGCAAGTACTCCATTGTTCATCATACTTCAACGGTGGCATACCCAAAGGGAAACGGTCAAGCCAAAGCGACTAATAAAACATTGGTTAATATTATGGATAAGGTAATGGAGGACTTACCAGGATAGTGGGACGATAAGATACCAGCTGTGTTATGGGCCTATCGAACAACCAAGAGGAAACCCACAGGGTACACTCCGTTCTCGCTTATTTATGGGGCAGAGGAAATACTTCCAATGGAGTTAGAAGTTCCCTCTACCCGATACGCCTTGCGAAGAAGCATGCTCCCTCAGAATAGACACGTGCAGTTGAAAGCGTTAGACGAACACAGAGATAATGCGATACAACACTTTCAAATGTATACGAAACAGCACTCCAAGGCATATGATAACATAGTAAGACCCAGGAAGTTCATTGAAGGATACCTCATTTTGAAAGCAGTGGTAAAGCACAACAGGGGGCTTCCTCTATCGAAGTTTGCTGCCAATTGGGAGGGACCTTATGTGGTAAAAGAAGCTCATGACTCAAGATATTGATTAATTTCTAGGATGGAGGAAGACAAGACATTTAAGATTAACAATAAATGGCTGAACTTTTATCATGTGTAGACAATTAAGTTTCAACCATGGTCATAAATAGCTGTTGTTATGAATATACAAGTTTTAGTTATGACTTGGACAGAATGAAAGAGTTAGATAAATGTAGAAATTTATAACATACAAAAGCAACCGTAACATAGAGATGAATTGGAAAATATACATTTCTCATTCATTCGTAAATGATGGAGAATTACAAAATTGGGAGCTACTTCCCATGAATTACATAGAAAGAAGCAAGAGGAAGATTTATATAAAAGTTTATTAGCCTAAGAGGAACTATAGATCCGAAGACGAGAAAAAATCTATGAGAAGGCCCGAAGAAGCTGTGGTGCAAGACTGTTGGGTGTTGATGGAAACCTCCAACCTCGTTTGCACTTGTGTACGTTCGATGAGTAGACTTTCTTGTTTCATCTTGACCAGATGCAAAGCTTCTTTGGAATCCTCTACCTCATTATCCATGGCTTCCAAAAAAGGTGCTAATTCGGCCAACCTAGCTTCCTCAACCCGTTGGTCCTCCTGATGTTTTCACAGCAGTTCCTTCTAGCTAACTAATTGCTGGCTATTCAAAGTCTTTAAGTAGGCTATAAGCCAGTCAATTGGAATCCATCATGACCCAGCTCCCTTAGATATCCCAGAAATTAGTTAAGGAGGGGTCTGGTAACATTTGCAGTGGGAGTACTAGCAATTTAAGCAACAGTGGTAGCCATTCCTTGAAGCCTATAATGCATAACAAAGATGTTTGACCGTAGGCAATCCACTGTGAAGGTTTCAAGATGATTGTTCGCAAGTTGTTAAATCACTAAACGATAGTTGGCATGCATTTGGGGAGAACGTTGAAGCACCATCAGGTAGAAAGCATGAGGAGTCAAGTCGGGAGAGGAATCACTAACCCAAATTCGCTCTCTGCTGTAGCACCGGTTGTGGAACCATATTCATTATGGACAGAATCCTTCGAGACGGCAGGTTCCCGATGGGGTTATCCAACAGGTGAAAAAACGAGTGGAGAATTCTCCCGTGCAACCTGAGAAGTGGCAGAGGGTATTAAAAGAAAAATCTTAACAAGTGTTTTCGTTATTAAGTCACCGTTATGAGGTGGAGTTTATGAAAAATCTTAACAAGCATTTTTTGTTTTTAAGTCACCGATATAAGGTGGAGTTTATTGTGTTTCTCGTTGTTAAGTCACCGTTGTAAGGTGGAGTTTATGAAAATCTTAACAAGCATTTTTGTTGTTAAGTCACCATTATAAGGTGGAGTTTATGAAAAAAAACTTAACAAGCGTTTTCGTTGTTAAGTCACCATATAGGGGGAGTTGGCAAAAATACCTCAATCATGGTAGGAGCTAGAACGGGAATCACTATAGCGACCATGGGGGAAGAACCCATTGGAGGTAGGCTTATTACATCAGAAGACCCAACGGGACCCCTGGTTGCAGAAGCCTCAACGGTAGGAAAAGCTCCCCCACCAACATAGGGTACCAAAGCCATCACAGGTGATTCACTAGGAGAATATAATGGATTGACAAACGAGGCCCCAATATGGGAAAGTGCAGAAAAACCACCATGAGGGGCAGAAGCACCAACCTTGGCCCTATATGCGTACAGACCATCAAGAGAAAAAGGTGGTACAAGATCGGGAGAAAGCTGCAACATGAAACTAAGTGTTAGAAAAGAGGAATAAGTACAGAAAAAGGGAGAAATACCTCTAGGTATTACTTACCTCAGTCATAGCACTGAAAAAGGAAATTGCGTTCGGAGGTCTAGTCAGTACCATTGGAAGAAGAATGTTACCTAACAACGAGGACACTTCAACCTAGGGCACCCAATATCTCAAGGTTCAGCACGATAAATGAAAAATGGGCCGAAAGAGAAAAGGACGTCAGACCAAACAAGTTAAAGATGAAATCTTACCTCGGGGGTCACTTCCTGCAGATAGAACGATGGGCAGGTCTATGGTTGTCTCTATGGGAGATAATTCAGAAGGAATTGGGAAAGATAAGTCAGAAGGGACTGAGGGAGTTGTCTCCAATTGAACAAAGACCCCCATCGAATCAAGAGCTTCACCCTCCACGACAACTCCCCTTGCATGTTGAGAGGCTGAACGGAGGGAATAAGTAAGTACAATCATGGGCGAATGAGGAGGAGTCACATCGCGTGGAGAAACATCGTAACTTCCCCCCATGAAAGGGCTCACAGGAGGGCTAGGAGGATTGGCACTTTCTTCTTCAACCTCCTGCACCAAAGTTACCAAGAAAAAATAAGCAAAATGTAGTTTTCCTTAAGCAAATGGGAAATGAGAATAGAAAAAGTATACATACCTCTGATCTGATAGGAGAGGAAGAGGATATAACCACCGGCGAAGTAGGAGGGGAGGCAGCGGGTGAGGGGGCAGGAGACAGGAGCACCTCAGGAGTTTGTTTCCTCTGGGACTTGGTACCCAGAGTTTTCTTCCTCGTTCCTGATGCACAAGTACCAATACCTCGAAGAACCCTCGAACTTTTTCTCCTCTTCTCTATGGGCTTGGTGGGATCAACTAGGATGGTGGGGAAGGCTCCCTGTGGAGAAACAACTAGAATACGCCATTTGAACTTAGCGTTTACGCGTGCTACCTCGGCTTGAACTTTCCTTCTCAACTCCTCATCCATCTATACAGACATGGGAGGAGGAATGGAGGAAATGGGGAATGCCTCCTTAGGAGCATGGGGTTTATTCTGGGACTTGGACTTGGAAGAAGTCCCACTCTTTTCCTTCTGGGCAGAAGGTTCATTGGTAGCATCTTTGGTCGAAGGGGCAGCTTTCTTAGAGGTTGCAACGCTTTTGGGTTTGGGCGTGGCAGTAGGGATCATGGAACAAAAGGGAGAAAGATCAGTGGGACGTACCTTGGGGTTTTACTCAGAGGGAACTCAATCCCAAGAACATAGTTTCCCTTTAAACCCAGCTCCAATGCAGAAAAGGAAAGAACTGGAGGATACACTAGCTCGCCCTCGATGAACTCTATAATATCATCCAATTGGTTCGGCCAGTACTGTGTAGAAAATAGAGGGGACATATCCCCTTGCCTTTTGTTTCTAGGAATGGTGACTCACCCAGCCATTGCAGAACTTATTCCCCATGCAGTCGTTGAAGAAAACACAGAGCAAGCCTCGCTAAAAGAAACATTGGAGTTTGATGATTGAGAAACTGGGCGAGGATCCCCCTAATCAAAACCAAATTGGCGGTTGCATCGGTTGGGATTGTAGTGCTCGCTAGTATATCACCATTCGGTATAAGAAGGCAGATGCCCATGTGAGAACAAAATTACCACGGCCAGCGACGGATATTTAATATCTATGCCTACCTCCACTACCCTGGATTCATGCTGAAAAAAGCCACAGTTATGAACAAAGACGTCCTCTCCGTAGGGCCTCATCACGAAATTGTCAAAGCGGTAAGTCACAGAGATCAACTCATTTCGACTCAGTTTCCTATGATAAAGATAGGAGCGTGGGGGAAGAATGGTTTCCCCATAAGGAGGGCGGTTGATCTTGGCCGCTACGGCAGGGAAACGAATATAGAGGAAGCCCGTCAAAAGGACACAGTTGGCAAAATTTTCCAAGTTATAACAACCAATAGATCGTTCCATATCGAAGAGGTTCCTATCGATCCATGTATAGAGATATCCTAAGGCGATTATAGCCAGGGGAAGCTTGGTACCTCGGTCCAAACGAAGGGATATATTGATAAGGTCCCTTTGGGGCTGATCATCGGGTTTTCTCGATAGAAGGAAATGGGAAAGAATGACAAGGATATAGGCAGGAAGTTCCAGCGATGTACCTTGACCAGGGGAACCTCCGAAAGAACTACCTTCAGCTAAATCCTTAAAGAAATAATTGATAAGTGGGGAGAAAGTGGCCTTATTCGATGAACTGGTGCAGCTTTGGAATATTCGGTCCAGCTCCAAATGGTCAGCAGTCTCCTGGGCATCTAGAGCCTCATCAGTATAAGGCTCGTGTCCTATTACTTCAAGGCCCAGGAGCTCACACACGTCTTCCATTGTTACGATGAACTCACCCCATGCAGTGATGAATGTATGGGTAGTAATGTTCCAGCGAGACACCAGAATAGGAAGGGAAGCATTATTCTTGGAGAGAGTAAACTCACCAAACCACTTAGCCCGTTGCAGCCCAATCTTGGAAAGCATTTCAGCATAAGAGCTCTGCATGTGGGAGTTTCATGCAGAAAACTGAGCAGGAGAACCCCCGGGTGCTTTAAAATCAATATGGGACCATGGGAATTCCCCTTGATCCAAATGAAATCTAAGAGTCCCCTTGGGAGGAAGAAATCCCCATTCAGTAGAAGCTTCATCTTCATCACCCAATAATTAAGGGTCAAACTTAGAAGAAAAATGGACCATCTTACATGCACCAGCAAAATCAGCACCTTGTCTAAAAATAGGCGATTGACGGTAAAACCTCAGTTGTTCCTGGCGGGCAGCATCCAGGGTGGTGGCAATGGTAGAGGTAGCAGGTGGAGCACTGGTGGAAGATATGGTGGGGTTGCTTAAGGACGCCATAGAAAATATTTATAAAATAACAGAAAAGATTCAAGTAAGAAAGGTTTAAGAACGAGAATGGAGGAGCAAAACAACGGGTGGTGTAGAAGATCAGAAGGGAAGAAGGTAGGTAATGACTCAGAAATAATGGAGTTCTCACAAACTTTCTCTCTCTAAAGTAAATGGAATCTTGAGGAAGACGAAGGCAAAGTAAGATAAAAGAAGGTTTTAAGTGTTTGGATATGGTCGTTTGAAATTTTTGAGTTTGGCCCTTAGAATTTCCCAACATCGCACGTGCGCGGCCGCCTATAATCATTCCAAATGAACACGTGGCACTTCGGGAAGTACTTTGGCAGTTGAAAAGACAGCGCCACGTCATTAATGAAGTGATGCATAGGGAACAGAAAGCGTTGCCATCTTAAATAAGTTTGAGTTTTGGCGCCAAAAGCTTTTGTCAGGCATATCTAATAAACTTCCAATGAAGAGGATGTCCCAATGGTTCCAATAAGATACGATGTCCCCTCGGCACAAGCTTAAACATTGTTTAGATGATGACACGTTACAAGGGAGAATTTTGCAAACCACACACACATCCGGGAAGTCCCAACGAAAATATGGGCAGGGCTTTTAGGAGAATTTAATATCCTCAAGCTACAATGCATGAAGCTCTGCATAAGGAAAAAATGGCGATGTCCCTCAACCCAAGCTACAACGAACTTCAGCACTTCGGGTCAGGTACATCAGGGAGAATTTTCACTTTTTCCTAAAGGCGCTAGGGCTCCGGCACTAAAAGAGGGAAAACAAGAGAGAATTTTTTCACGCAAAGAAGGTTCAGTGGATTGAGAAGTTTTCATGCAGGAATTTATTGTTCCCACGACAAATCCCTCCACAAAGGGTCAAATGTAGAGGGGACTTGGAGTTAATAATGATATTAGGGATAATCCACCAATTGGCAATAGTGTTTGGGGATTAAACCAACTGAGGCAGCTCAAGCGTGGTAACTCAGCGCGGGAACTCATACTTTAGGTTGTTGTGTTAGTCATATTGTATCTTATTTTCTATTGAATGTAAGCTATAATGGTTGTAATGATGTAACGAGAATAATAATGAATTTTAGTGTGAGGTCAAACGGTACTTGCGAGAGACTAGGCTTGGAAGAGCCTGGGAGAGAATTGATGATCTATCGAATTACCTCATGGTGGGAACTTTAGAGGGACTTGGTTTGGAGGATTGAGAAGTGAGGCACCGTTGGGGCTTGTCTTGACCATCTTAGTTACACCCGGTAAAACACCAAAGAACCCTGACTGTGGAACCTCGAGTGGAGCAACTTGGAGTTCCATCGGGCGTTGAGTTGTGAACCAAACAACTCTCTACTTAATGTCACATCTACTATAGGTGATGTCACTAGCCAGCTAAACAATATCGGACATGCACTTGAGTAAACCACCGTGGTGTTTAGGGCTATCAAGCAGTTGGTGAGCCACCTCTGTGACAACAGCCCCCTGACACACAGTGGTTAGGCAAAAGGCATGTCTTGGAATTTAATATTTATGATGTGGAGACAGCTAGTGCATCAGGCATTTAATGTTTGTGACATAAAGTTTGAGGGAGGTGTTTCACATGCTTTTATGGCTGAGTTGCCTCGGGGGTGGTGTGGGGGGGTATTTAAGGACCCCAACCACCTTTGAGGGAGGGATGATCTTTTGAGAGTTTAAGAAGTTATTACTAGAGAGAATACACATCAGAGAGAAAGTCATTACAAACCAGAGGTGTTATTCAATCACCATTGTCATTTGTTACGATGCTTTTAATACGTGACAGAGATTCGTGAGAGTGTTTGGGTGTGTTTGCCTGCCTACCAAGGTGTATCTAGGGTGCTTACTTCTCTCTCCCTATAGCTAAGTTACTTCTAAGTTTCATTGCTACTTTTTGAGTTATACACGAGAGATTTGTGAGTTTAAACTGAGTCTTATCTTCATGAAGTTTGTGTTTGCACGTTCTATCATTAATCCAATACTTTGCCCAATTATCTTATCATTACCATACTCGAATAGGCATCACACCTCTATCTATAATCTAAAGTACCCTCTTATAAGGGTAGATATTCTGAAAATGGGGTCATGCTCAAAGACCAAGGGTGTCATCACAACCCGATTGACTCCTACGAGTTATATTGTGCCATTGCGACGTGTTGAGACCACTCACGGGGATGTTTGGGGGGAATTTTGGTGTTTTTACCTCTAACGACATGTTTTTGTGCCAAAGTATAGATATTCTGAAATTGGTCCTCTCTTTCAGATCAGGGTTCCCATGACCACACAATCGGTTCCTATGATTTACATTGGTTCCGTGCTAGGTGTTTGCACTGCTCTGCTCTGACGACATGTTTCGCATTTTCTACCACTAATGGCACATTTTCAAGCCTAATTGTTCATATTCCAAAAATTGGATCATGCTCTTGGACCCGGGGTCTGATGACCAAGCATTCGGTTCTTACGAGGTATATTGGTCGCGTGTGAGGTATCGGTACCGCTCACGGGGATTCTTGGGGGTTGTTTCAATGTTTCACCCTCTAACGGCATGTTTTCATGCCTAAGTGCAGATATTCAAAGTCATCCTCACGGACCGAGGGTCTCATTACCATGTGATCGATTCCTATGAGTTATATGCTGACCATGCGAGGTATTGGCATCGCTCAGGGGTTGTTTCGGTATTTCGCCCTCTAACAACATTTTTTCAAGACTAAGTGTTGATATTCAAAAACTTTAATCATGCTCTAGCCTTGGGGGTCATGTGACCACGCTGTAAGTTCCTATAAGTTGCATTGGACAACTACGAGGTGTTGGTACCGATCATAAAGACGTTTGGAGGTTCTTTCATGTCCTTGTTCTCTAACGGCTTGTTTTATAGCCTAAGTGTATATATTCTGAAAATTGGGTTGTCCTCTCGAACCGACGGTCCCGTGACCATGCTGTTGTTTACTACTAGTTTCATTTGTCCCATTCGAGATGTTGAGGCCACTCACGGGGCCGTTTGGAGGGCATTTCAGTGTTTTTCCCTCTAAAGGCATGTTTTCAAACCAAAGTGTAGATATTCTGAAATTGGGTCTAGCTCTCAAACCAGGGGTCCCTTGACAACGCGATTAGTTCCTAAGAGGTACATTGGTCATGTTCCAGGTGTGGGCACTACTCACGGAGCCGTTTGGGGGGGGGGTTAGGGTTTGGCCCTCTAACACCATGTTTTTTATTCTAAGTTTAGATATTTTAAAAGTTAGTTCATGATGTCGGACCGAGGGTCCCGTGACCATGAGTTTGGTTCTTACATTCGTCCTATGCAAGGTATGGGGCCGCTCGCGGCCATTTTGGGGGTGATTCAGGCTTTCTCCCCCAAATGGCATGTTTTCAATCCTAAGTATAGATAATCTAAAAATTGGGCCCTGCTATCAAATTGTGGCTCCCGTGACCACACGATCGATTCTTATGAGTCACATTGGTCCTGTATGAGGTGTTGGATCCGCTCACGGGGCCATTTGGGTGGTGTTTTGTGGTTTCATCCACTAACGACATGTTTTCTAGCCAAAGTGTAGATATTTAGAAATTTAGTTCGTGCTCTCGAACCCCGGAACCCATGACCATGGGTTCGGTTCTTGCGAGTTACATTAGTCCTTTGCAAGATATTGGCGTCGCGCATGAAGTGGTTTGGAGGGTATTTCAAGGTTTCTACCTCGAATGACACATTTTTAAGACTATATGTAGATATTCTAAAAATTTGGCCGTGCTCTTGGATCGGGTGTCACAAGACCACGCAGTCGGCTGTTACAAGTCGCATTGGTCTCGTGCGAGGTGTTGGCATCGCTCCAGTGGCCGTTTGTGGTTTATTTAGGGGTTTCGCCCTCTAATGGCATGTGTTTCAAGCCTAAGGGTATATATTCAAAAAATTGGTCCGTGCTCTTGGACCAGGCATCCCCTGACCATGCATTCGGTTCTTACAAATTACATTTGTCTTGTGCGAGGTGTTAGCATTGCTCATGGGGAGGTTGGGTAGGTGTTTGGTGATTCTACCTCTATTGGAACATTTTCAAGCCTATGTGTAGGTATTCCAAAAATTTGGCAAGGCTCTAGGTCTGAGGGTCCCGTGACAATGCAGTTGATTCCTAAGAGTAACATTAGTCGCGTGTGAAGTGTTGGTGTTGTTCATGCGACCGTTTGGGTGGTGTTTCGGGGTTTGTCACACTAATGCAATGTTTCCAAGTATAAGTGTAGATATTTTGAAAATTGGATTGTTCTTTCAGAAAGTGAGTGTTATGACAACGCGATCGGGTCCTAGAAGTTAGATTGGTCACGTGTGAGGTGTTGACACTGCTTACGTGGACGTTTGGGTGGTCTTTAAGTGTAGATATTTTAAAAATTGGGTCTTTCTCTCAGACCGGGGGTCCCATGACCATGTGATGGGTTCCTACGAATTACATTGGTCCCGCGTGAGGTATTGCCATCGCTCAAAGGGCCGTTTTGGGGGGTTTCGGGTTTTTGCCCTCTAACGGCATGTTTTCAAGCATAAGTTTTGAAATTCTTAAAATTTGTCGGTGCTCTCGGCTCAAGGGTCCCGTGACCACGCGATCATTTTCAATGAGTTACATTGGTCCAATGCAAGGTGTTGGTGCTGCTCACGGGGGTGTTCGGGCTATGTTTCGGGGTTTTGCCCACTAACGGCATGTTTTCTTGCTCATTTGGAGATATTCGAACAATTATTCTGTGCTCTCGGATTGTGGGTCCCGTGACTATGTGTTTAGTTCTTGCGTGTTACATTGGTTATGTGCGAGGCATTGGCATCGTCCACGGGGCCGTTTAGTGGGTGTTTCAAGGTTTGTACCTCTAATGGCATGCTTTCATGCCAAAGTGTATATATTTTAAAAATTGGGTTGTGCTCTCGAGCTGGGGGTCCCATGACCATGCGATCGGTTCCTACAAGTTACATTAGTCCCTTGCGAGGTGTTGATCTTGGTCAATGGGCTATTTCGGGTGTTTTGAGGTTTCTCATTCTAACGACATGTTTTCAAGCCTAAGTGTAGATATTCAGAAAATTGGGCCATGCTCTCAGACCAGGTTTCCTGTCACCATGTTGTAGGTTCCTACAAGTTACAATGGTCCCATGAGAGGTGTTGGCACCACTTTCGGGGTCGTTTGGGGGATGTTTTGATGTTTCAACCGCTAACATCATGTTTTCAAGACTAGGTGTAGATATTCTGAATATTAGGTCACAGACCGGGTGTCCCATGACCACTCGTTGAGTTGCTACGAGTTACATTTGTACTGTGAGGTGTTGGCGCCTCTCACGAGGACGTTTGAGCAGTTTTGAGGTTTCACCCTCTCACGGCATATTTTTTAGATTAATTCCATATATTCAGAAATTTGGGTCATGCTCTCGGTGCGTGGATCTCGTTATCACATGCTTGATTCTTCTGAGTTACATTCGTCCTGTGTGAGGTTTTGGCGCAACTCACAGGGTAGTTTAGTGGGTGTTTTAGGGTTTCTACCTCTATTGGAATGTTCTCAAGCCTAAGTGTTGATATTGTGAAAATTAGGTCGTGCTTACGGATCAGGGCTCTCATTACCATGCTAACGGTTCCTTTGAGTTACATTGGTCCCGTGGGAGGTGTTGGATCCACCCACGGGGCCGTTTACAGGGTGTTTTGGTGTTTCTCCCTCTAACAACATATTTTCAAGCCTAAGTGTAATTATTCAAAAAAATTGGTCGTGCTGATGGACTGGCAGTCTCATTACTACACAGTTGGTTCCTATGAGTTACATTGACCCCGTACAGGGTGTTGGCGCCCTCTAATGGCAAGTGTTTCTAGCCTAAGTGTAGATATTGTGAAAATTGGGTCGTGCTCTCGGACAGGGTGTGCTGTGACCACGCAGTATGTTCTTAGTAGTTACATTGGTCCCATACGAGGTGTTGGAACCTCTCACGGGGCCACTTAGGCCTTTCCCAGGGAATGGAGGCCCATGACCACACGTTCGATTCCTAGAGTTACATTGGTCTGGTGCGAGGTGTTGGCTCTACTCACGAGGCCATTTGGGGGGTCGGTGTTTGGACCTCTAACAGCATGTTTTCAAGAAAAACTGTAGATAATTTGAGAATAGGGTCTCAGCAACCGAGGGTCTGATCACCATGCAATCGGTTCATACGAGTTACGTTGTGCCCATGTGAGGTGTTGTCGTCGCTCAGCAGGCCATTTGGGCGGTGTTTCGTTGTCTAACGGCATGTTTTTAATCCTAAGTGTAGATATTCGAAAAAATTGGTCATTCACTCGTCTCGAGGGTTTCGTGAACATGCGTTCGGTTCTTATGAGTTACATTGGCTCCCTATGAGGTGTAGGTACCGCTCACATGGCCATTTGGGGCATCTTTCATGAATGCGCCCTCTAACGACTTATTTTTAAGCCTAAGTGTAGTTACTCTAAAAATTGGGCCTTTCTCTCAAACAAATGGTCCCATGACCTCACTGTCCGTACCTACGAGTTACATTGGTGCCGTACGAGGTGTTGGGGCCACTCATGGGGCCATTTTGGGGGCGTTTGATTGTTTCACCCTCTAACGATATGTTTTAAGCCAAAGTGCATATATTATGAAATTTGGTGTTGCTCTCGAATTGGGGGGTCCCGCGACCACGCGGTTGGTTCCTATGGGTTACGTTGGTCCCGTACGAGGGGTTGCCTCTAGTCATGAGGCTGTTTGGGAGGTATTTTGGGGTTTGGACCACTAACGACATGTTTACTAGCCTAGTTGTAGATTTTCTGAAAATTAAAATTTGTTCGTGCTCTTGGAGTAAGTGTCCCGTTACCGCGCATCCGGTTCTTATGAGTTACCTTGGTCCTGGAGAGGTGTTGGCGCCGCTCACGGGGACGTTGGGTTGGTGTTTTGGGGTTTCTACCTCTAATGGCACTACCCACGGGGCCGATTGGGAGGTGTTTTGGGGTTTCTCTCCATAATGGCATGTTTTAATCCCTAAGTGTAGATATTTTGAAAATAGGGTCGTGATCTCAGACCGGGGGTCCCGTGATCGAGCGGTCGATTCCTACGAGTTACATTGGTCCCGTGTGAGGTGTTGTCATCTCTCAAGTGGCCGTTTGGGGGGGGGTTGGGATTTCACCCTCTAACGGAATGTTTTCAAGCCTAAGTTTCCATATTATTAAAAAAAAATTGGTGCTCTTGAATCAAGGGTCCCGTGGCCACGAGATCTTTCCGACGAGTTACATTGGTCCTGTGCGAGGTGTTGGTGCCGCCGACAGGGCCGTTTGGGTTGTGTTTTGGGGTTTCTCCCACTAAGGACATGTTTTCTGACTCAGTTGAGATGTTCTAAAAATTGGTATGTGCTTTCGGATCAAGGCTCCTGTGACCATGCATTTTTGCACTTACGAGATATATTGCTCCAGTGCGAGGCATTGGCGCCTCTCATGGGGTTGTTTGGTGGGTGTTTCATGGTTTGTACCTCTAACGGCACTTTTTCAAGGCAAAGTGTAGATATTTCAAAAATTGGGTGTGCTCTTGGATCGGGGGTCCTGTGACCACGCGATCGATTCCTACGAGTTATATTGGTCCTATGCGACGTGTTGATCATGATCAATGCACTGTTTGGGGAGAGTTTCGATGCTTCTCCCTCTAATGGCACGTTTTTAATCCTAAGTGTAGATATTTGAAAAATTGGGCTACGCTCTCAGACCGTGTGTCTTGTCACCATGTTATCGGTTCCTACAAGTTACATTAGTCCTGTGCGAGGTGTTGGCACCACTCTCAGGGTCATTCGGGTGGTTTTCCAAGGTTTTGCCCTCTAACAACACGTTTTTAAGCATAAGTGTAGATATTCTAAAAATTGGGTCATGCTCTCATACCGGGTGTCCCACGATCATGCATTGAGTTTCTACGAGTTACGTTTGTACCGTGTGAGGTGTTGGTGTCACTCATAGGGCCGTTTGGGGGGTCTTTCATGGTTTCTCCCTCTAACGGCTTGTTTTCAAGCCTAAGTGTAGTTATTCTAAAAATTAGGTCGTGCTCTCGAGTAGAGGGTCCCGTGACCATGTCGACAGTTCTTACGAGTTACATTGGTCCCATGCGATGTGTTGGGGCCACTCTAACGACATTCGGGTGGGTGTTTCGGTGTTTCACCCTCTTACGACATGCTTTCAAGAAAAATTATAGATATTATAAAATTGGGAGTTTCTTTCTGATCGAGGGTCCTGCACCCACGCGATCGGTTCCTATGAGTTACATTGGTCCCGTGCGAGGGGTTTCCGCTACTCATGAGGTTTTTTTGGGGGGGTTTGGGGTTTGTCCCATTAATGACATGTTTTCTAGCCTAAATGTAGATACTCTAAAAATTGAGATCGGTTCGTGCTCTTGTACCGGCGGTCCCGTGACCACGCATTCGATTCTTACGAGTTACATTGGGCTTGTACGAAGTGTTGGCAACACTTACGGGGACGTTGGGTGGATGTTTTGGGGTTTTTACCTCTAATGGCACATTTTCAAGCCAAAGTGTAGGTATTCTAAAAATTGGGCCATGCTCTCGGTCCGAGGGTCCCGTGACAATGCATTCGGGTCCTAAGAGTTACATTGGTCTCGTACGAGGATTTGGCATTATTCATACGGACATTTGGGAGGTGTTTTAGGGTTTGGAACTCTAACGACATGTTTTAAATTATAAGTGTAGATATTCTGAAAATTGGGTTTTGCTCTCAGACTGTGGATCTCGTGACCACATGATCGGTTCCTACGAGTTGCATTTGTCCTATGAGAGGTGTTGTCGTCGCTCAAAGGGCCGTTCGGGCGGGGTTTTGGGGTTTCACCCTCTAACGGTGTGTTTGCAAGCCTAAGTTTCGATATTCTTAAAATTTGTCGATTCTCTCAGATCAAGGATCACGTGACCACGTGATCATTTTTGACAAGTTACATTAGTCTCGTGCGAGGTATTGGTGTCGCTTACAGGTCCGTTTGGATTGTCTTTCGGGGTTTCACCCATTAACGGCATGTTTTTTGGCTCAGTTGAGATATTCTAACAAATGGTCCATGCTCTCGAATCGGGGGTACCATTACCATGCATTTACTTCTTACGAGTTATATTGGTCCGATGCGAGGCTTTGGCGCTTCTCATGAGGTCGTTTATTAGGTATTTCATGGTTTGTACCTCTAACAGCAGGTTTTCAAGCCAAAGTGTAGATATTTCAAAATTTTGGTCGTGCTCTCGCACAAGGGGCCATGTGATGACGTGATAAGTTCCTATGAGTTACATTAGTCCTCTACGAGGTGTTGATCATGCTAAATGGGTTGTTTGTGGGGTGTTTTGGGGTTTCTCCCTCAAACAGTATGTTTTCAAACCTAAGTCTAGATATTTGGAAAATTGGGCCATGATCTCAGACCGGGTGTCCCGTCACCATGTTGTCAGTTCTTACAAGTTACATTGGTCTCGTGCGAGGTGTTGGCACCACTCTTAGGGTAGTTTGTGTGGTGTTTTGAGGTTCCGCCCTCTAACAACACATTTTTAAGCCTAAGTGTAGATATTCTAAAAATTGGGTCATGCCCTCAGACTGGGTGTCCCATGACCAGGCGTTGAGTTGCCACGAGTTACATATGTACCTTGTGAGATGTTGCACCCATCATGGGGTTATTTGAAGGGGTTTTGAGGTTTCACCCCTTGAACGGAATATTATTAACCTTAAGTGTATATATTCAGAAATATGGGTCGTGCTCTCGGAGCGGGGATCCTATGACCACACGATCGGTTCCTAGAGTTACATTGATCTGGTGCGAGGTGTTGGCACTGCTGACGGGGCCATTTGGGGGACATTTCGTGGTTTGGACCCTCTAACAACATGTTTTCAACCCTATGTGTAGATATTGTGAAAATAGGGTCATGCCCATGGATCGAGGGTTCATCACCACGCCGTCGGTTCCTACGAGTCACATTGTGCCCATATGAGGTGGTGGAACCGCTCAGAGGGTGTTTGGGGGTGTCTCGATGTTTCAAGCTCTAACGGCATGTTTTCAAGCCTAAGTGTAGATATTTAGAAAATTTAGTCATCCTCTCGACCCGAGGGTCCAGTGACCATCCGGTGGGTTCCTACGAGTTTCATTGGCCCCCTACGATATGTTGGTGCCACCATAGGGCCGTTTGGGGGGTCTTTTGTGGCTTCGCCCTCTGACAGCTCGTTTTCAATCCTAAGTGTAGTTATTTTAAAAATTGGGTCGTGCTCTCGAATCGAGGGTCCCATGACCACGCAGTCGGTTCTTACTAGTTACATTGGTCCCGTGCGAGCTGTTGGGGCTACTCATGAGGACATTTGGGTGGGCGTTTCGGTGTTTCGCCCTCTAACGACATGTTTTCACGACAAATTGCAGATATTTTTAAATTAGATGTTGCTCTCGAATCGGGGGTTCCGCGACCACGTGATCGGTTCCTATGAGTTACGTTGGTCCCGTGCGAGGGGTTCGTGCTACTCACGTGGTTGTTTGGGAGGTGTTTTGGGGTTTGGCCCATTAATGACATGTTTTCTAGCCTAACTGTCGTATTCTAAAAATTAAAATTGGTCCGTGCTCTTGTACCAGGGGTCCCGTGACCACGCATTCGGTTCTTACGAGTTATATTGGGCTTGTGATAGGTGTTGGCACCGCTCACGGGGACGTTGGGTGGGTGTTTTGGGGTTTTTACCTCTATTGGCACATTTTCAAGCCTAAGTGTAGGTATTCAAAAAATTGGGCCATGCTCTCGGTCTGAGGGTCCCGTGACAATGCGGTCGGTTCCTAAGAGTTACAATTGTCTCATACGAGGTGTTGTGGTTTTTCATGGGGACATTTGGGAGGTGTTTCAGGTTTTTTGGTTGACCCTCTAACGACATGTTCTAAAGTATAAGTGTAGATATTCTGAAAATTGGGTTGTGCTCTCGGAATGTGGATCCCTTGTCCACACGATCGGTTCATACGAGTTACATTAGTCCTGTGAGAGGTGTTGTCATTGCTCAAGGGGCCGTTTAGGTGGGGTTTCGGGGTTTCACCCTCTAACAGCATGTTTTCAATCCTAAGTATTGATATTCTTAAAAAAAAATTGGTGTTCTCAGATCAAGGGTGACGTGACCACGCGATCATTTCCAACAAGTAACATTAGTCTCGTTCGAGGTATTTGTGCCACTCATGCTAACAACATGTTTTCTAGCTCAGTTGAGATATTCTAACAATTGGTCCATGCCCTCGAATCGGGGGTCCAGTGACTATGAATTTAGTTCTTACGAGTTACATTGGTCCGGTGCGAGGCGTTGGCACCTCTCATGGAGTCGTTTATTGGGTGTTTCGGGGTATGTACCTCTAACGGTAAGTTTTCAATTCAAAGTGTAGATATTTCAAACAATGAGTCGTGATCTCGCACTGGGGGTCCCGTGACCACGCGATCGATTCCTATGAGTTACATTGGTCCCTTGCAAGGTGTTGATCAGGCTAAATGGCATGTTTGGGTTGTGTTTTGGGGTTTCTCACTCTAACAGCATGTTTTCAAACATAAGTGTAGATATTCATAAAATTGGGCCATGCTCTCAGATCGAGTGTCCCATCACCATGCTGTCAGTTCCTACAATTTACATTGGTTTAGTGCGAGTTGTTGGCACCACTATTAGGGTCGTTTGGGTGGTGTTTTGAGGTTTTTCTCTCTAACAGCAGATTTTCAAGCCTAAGTGTAGATATTCTGAAAATTTGGTCGTGCTCTCAGATCGGATGTCCCATGACCTCGTGTTGAGTTGCTACAAGTTACATTTGTACCATGTGAGGTGTTGTCTCCCATCACGGGGCTATTTGAGGGGGGTTTTAGGTTTCACCCTCTAATGGCATATTTGTGAGCTTAAGTGTATATATTAAGAAATTTAGGTCGTGTTCTCGGATCGAGGATCCCGTGACCACGCGATCAGATCCAAGAGTTACATTGGTTTGGTGCGAGGTGTTGGCGCTGCTCACGAGGCTGTTTGGGGGGTATTTCGGGGTTTGGCCCTCTAACGACATATTTTCAACCCTAAGTGTAGATATTCTCAAAATGGGGTTGTGCTCATGGACAGAGGGTCTCATCACCACGCAGTCGGTTCCTATGAGTCACATTGTGCCCATACGAGGTATTGGAGCCGCTCAAGGGGCCGTTTGGGTGGTGTCTCGATATTTGTCCCTCTAACGGAATGTTTTCAAGCCTAAGTGTAGATACTTAGAAAATTTGGTCATCCTCTCGGCCCGAGGGTCCCGTGACCAGGCGGTGGGTTCCTACGAGTTACGTTGGCCCTCTACGAGGTGTTGGGGAAGCTCACAAGGCCGTTTGGGGGGTCTTTCATGGATTTGCCCTATGATATCTAGTTTCCAAGCCTAAGTGTAGTTATTCTAAAAATTGGGTCGTTCTCTTTAATCGAGGGTCTCGTTACCATGTCGTCGGTTCTTATGAGTTACATTGGTCTCCTGCGAGGTGTTGAGGCCACTCATGGGGCCATTTGGGTGGGCATTTTGGTGTTTCGACCTCTAACGACATGTTTTTAAGCGAAAGTGTATATATTTTGAAATTGGGCATTGCTCTCGGATCAGGGGTTCCACGACCACGCGATCGGTTCCTATAATTTGCATTGGTCCCGTGCGAGGGATTGACACTACTCACGAGGCTGTTTGGGGGGTATTTTTGGGTTTGGCCCATTAACCACATGTTTTCTATCCTAACTGTAGATATTCTAAAAATTAAAATTGGTTTGTGCTCTTGCACTAGGTGTCCCGTGACCACGCATTCGATTCTTGTGAGTTGCATTGGGCTTCTGCGAGGTGTTGGCGCCACTCACGGGGACGTTGGGTGGGTGTTTGGGGTTTCTACCTCTAATGGAACGTTTTCAAGCCTAAGTGTAGGTATTTCAAAAATTGGGCCATGCTCTCGGTACGAGGGTCCCGTGACAATGCGGTCTGTTCCTAAGAGTTACATTAGTCTCGTACGAGGTGTTGGCATTGTTCATGCGGCCATTTAGGAGGTGTTTCAGGGTTTGGCCTTCTAATGACATGTTTTAAAGTAAAAGTGTAGATGTTATCAAAATTAGGTTGTTCTCTCTGACCGTGAGTCCTGTGACCATGCGATCGGTTCCTGCGAGTTACATTTGTCCCATGAGAGGTGTTGTCATCGCTCAAGGGGCCATTTTGGCGGTGTTTAGGGGTTTCATCCTCTAACGCTGTGTTTTCTAACCAAAGTTTTGATATTCTTAAAATTTGTTAGTACACTCCGATCAAGGGTCCCCTGACCACGCAATTATTTTTGACAAGTTACATTAGTCTCGTGCGAGGTGTTGGTGCCGCTTACGGGGTATTTTGGGCTGTCTTTCGGGGTTTTTCTCACAAACGGCATGTTTTGTGGCTCAATTGAGATATTTTAACAATTGGTCCGTGCTCTCAGATCGTGGGTCCCGGGACCATGAATTTATTTCTTTTAAGTTACATTAGTCCGATGCGAGGCGTTGGCACCTCTCCCGGGGCCGTTTATTGGGTGTTTCGTGGTTTGTACCTCTAACGGCAGGTTTTCAAGCCAAAGTGTAGATATTTCAAAATTTATGTGTGCTCTTGCACTAGGGGTCCAATGACCATGCGATCGGTTCCTACGAGTTACATTGGTCCAATGCGAGGTGTTGATCATGCTAAATGGGATGTTTCAGGGGTGTTTCGGGGTTTCTCCCTCTAACAACATGTTTTCAAACCTAAGTGTAGATATTCAAAAAAATTGGTCCATTCTCTCAGACAGGGTGTCCCGTCACCATGTTTTCAGTTCCTACAAGTTACATTGCTTCCGTACGAGGTGTTGGCACCACTCTTGGGGTCGTTTGGGGGGTGTTTTGAGGTTTCCCCCTCCAATAGCACATTTTCAAGCCTAAGTGTAGATATTATGAAAATTGGGTCATGCTCTCAGACCGGGTTTTCCATGACCATGCGTGGAGTTGTTAAGAGTTACATATGTACCATGTGAGGTGTTGGTGCCCCTCATGAGATTTTTTGAAGTTTCACCCTCTAACGGCATATTTTCGGGCTTAAGTGTATATATTCAGAAATTTGGGTCGTGCTCTCGGAGTGGGCATCCTGTGATCACACGTTCAGTTCTTATGAGTTACATTGGTCCTATGCGAGGTGTTGGCGCCACTCACAGGGCAGTTTGGTGGGTGTTTTGGGGTTTCTACCTCTAACGGCACATTTTCAAGTCTAAGTGCTGATATTCTAAAAATTGGGTCATGCTCACGGATCGTGAGTGTCATTACCACGCTAACGGTTCCTTCAAGTTATATTGATCTCGTGCGAGGTCTTTGTCCCTCTAATGGCATTTTTTTAAACCTAAGCGTAGATATTATGAAAATAGGGTCGTGCTCATGGACCGAGGGTATCATCCCTACTTAGTCGGTTCCTATGAGTTACATTGTGCCCATGCGAGGTGTTGGCGCCGCTCAGGCGGGCGTTTGGGGGGTTGTTTCAGTGATTCGCCATCGAACGGTATGTTTTCAAGCCATAGTGTAGATATTCAGAAAATTTGGTCATGCTCTCGACCCGAGGGTCCCATGACCATTTGATCGATTCCTACGAGTTACACTGGCCCCCTACGACGTGTTGGTGCCACTCACTGGGCTGTTTGGGGGGTCTTTCGTGGCTTTGCCCTCAAACGGCTTGTTTTCAGGCCTAAGAGTAGTTATTCTAATAATTAGGTCATGCTCTAAAACCGAGGGTTCCATGACAACGCGGTCGATTCCTATGAGTTGCATTGGTCCAGTGAGAGGGGTTGTACTACTCATGAGGCCATTTGGGGGGGGGGGGGGTGCGGTTTCACCCAGGAACGACATGTTTTCTAGCCTAACTATAGATATTTTGAAAATTCAAATTAGTTCATGCTCTCGATCGGGGGTCCCGTGACAACGAGTTCGGTTCTTACCAGTTACATTAGTCATGTTTTGGCACCGCTCACGGGGCCCTTTGGTGGGTGTTTCTAGTTTTCTACCTCTAACGATACATTTTCAAGCCCAAGGGTAGATATTCTCAATATTGGCTCAGACTCTCAGATTGTGGGTCCTGTGACAACACGATCAGTTCCTAAGATTTACATTGGTCTCGTGCGAGGTGTTAGCAGTTTTCATCGGGCTATTTGGGAGGTATTTTGGGGTTTGGCATTCCAACTCCATGGTTTCAAGTATAAGTGTTGATATTATTTAAATTGGTCCGAGCTCTCGGATCGAGGGTCCCGTGACCCTGGGATCGATTCTTATGGGTTACATTAGTCTAGTGTGAGGTGTTGGTGCCACTCACGGGGCCGTTTGGGGGTGTGTTTTGAGATTTCTCCCTCTAAAGGCATGTTTTCGCTCTTCGGTGTAGATATTCTAAAAATTTGTCCATGATCTCAGAATGGGGTCCCGGGACCACGCGGTTGATTCTTACAAGTTATATTGGTCCAGTGCGAGGTGTTGGCGCTGCTCACGTGGCTGTTTGGGGTATTTTGGGCTTTCTCCCTCTAACATCATGTTTTCAAGCCTAAGCCCAGATATTCTGAAAATTAGGTCGTGCTCTCGGACTGTGGGTCCCATGTCCACGCGGTCATTTCCTACTAGTTACGTTGGTCCCACGTGAGATATTAGTGCCTCTAGCAAGGCCATTTGAGGGTGTTTTGCGGTTTGTCCTTCTAACAACATGTTTTCAACCCTAAGTGTAGATATTCTAAAAATTAGGTCATGCTCTCGAATCAGGTGTCCCGTGACCATTTGGTTGGTTCTTACGAATTACATTGGCCCCGTGCGAGGTGTTGGCGCCGCTCACGGGGTCGTTTGGTGATTTTTTAGTGGTTTCACCCTCTAAAGACAAGTTTTCAAGCCTAAGTGTAGATATTCAAAAAAAATTGTCATATGGTCTAATATTGAGGGTTTCGTGACCAATCAGTTGATTCCAACGAGTTACATTGGTCTCTTGCAAGGTGTTGGCATTGTTCACTGGGTCGTTTGGTGTGGGGAGGTCGAGGTTTGGCCGTCGAATAGCATGTTTTCAATCCTAACTGTAGATATTTTTATAATTGGGTTGTGCCCTCGAACTGGCGGTCTCGTGACCACCGGCTAGGTTCCTACGAGTTATATTGGTCTCATGCAAAGTGTTTTCATCAAATACGGTGTTGTTTGGGGTTCTTTGGGGTTGGGCCGTGCTTTCAGACTAGTTGTTCTATGACCACGATGTCAGTTCCAACAAGTTACATTGGTCCCATGCGAGATGATGGCGTCTCTCATGGGGCCGCTTGGGGGTTTATTCGAGCTCGCTGGTTCATTTTGGAGGTGTTTCAAGAATTCTCCCTCAAATGGCATGTTTTCCAGCCGAAGTGTAGATATTTTGAAAAATTCTTCGTGCTATCAGATCGGGGGTCCTGTGACCATGCAGTCGATTCCTATGAGTTACATTAGTCCCATGCGAGGTGTTGGTTTTGCTCGTCGAGTCGTTTGGAGTGTGTTTCTAGGATTTTCCCTCTAACGACATGTTTTCAAGGCTAAGTGTAGATATTTTGAAAATTAGGTCATGCACTCGGATCGGGGCTCCCGTGACCAAGCCTTCAGTTCTTATAAGTTACATTGGTCTTGTGCGATGTCTTGGCACAGCTCACCGAGCCATTTAGGGGGGGTTTTGGGGTTTTGCCCTCTAGCGGCATATTTTCTAGCCTATGTGTAGATATTCTAAAGATTAGGTCGTGTTCTCGGACTGGGGGGTCCCATGACCATGCGGTCAGTACCTACGAGTTAAGTTAGTTCCGTGCAAGTCATCGATGCCTCTACCGGGGACGTTTGGGGGTGTTTTGATGTTTTTCCATCTGACAGCATGTTTTTTATCCCAAGTGTAGATATTCTAAAAATTGGGTTGTGCTCTCGAACCGGGGGTCCAATGACCATGAGGTCAGTTCCACGAGTTACATTGTTCCCGTGAAAGATGTTAGTGAGTCTCATGGGGCCCTTGAAGGGTGTTTCGAGGTTCGACCTCTAATGCCATATTTTCAAGCCTAAGTGTATATATTCTAAACATTGGGTCGTGCACTCAGATCGGTGGTCTCGTTAACACATGATCAATTCCTAAGAGTTACATTAGTCCCGTGTGAAGTTTTAGCACCGGTCACGGGGCCATTTGCGGAGTGTTTCGACATTTCTCCCTCTAACATCATGTTTCCAATCCTATGTGTATATATTCTAAAGCTTTGGTTATGCTATAGGACTAGGGGTCCCGTGTCCTCGCGATCGGTACTTACGATTTGAATTTTCCCCTTGTGAGGTGTTGGCAGCGATCACCGAGCCACTTGGTAGGCGTTTTGGGGTTTCGCCCTCTAATGGCATGTTTTCAATCCTTAGTGTAAATAATCGGAAATTTTGGTCATTCTCTTGGACCGGGGGTCCCATAACCGAGCGGTCGGTTCCTATGAGTTACATTAGTCCAATGTGAAGTCTTGGTGCTGATAACCGGACCATTTCGGCGTGTTTAGGGGTTTTTCCCTCTCACAGCATGTTTTCAAGCATAAGTATAGATATTTTGAAAATTTGGTCTTGCTCTCGGACCGAGGGTCCCGTGACCACGCGGTCTATTCTATGAGTTACATTGGTCCCGTGTGAGGTGTTTCCCTTGCTCACGGGGCCATTAGGGGGCATTTGGGGGTTTCACCCTCTAACAACAGGTTTTCAAGTCTAGGTGTAGATATTCTAAAAATTGGGTTGTGCTCTCGAACCGGGTGTCCAGAGACCACGCGATCGGTTCGTACATGTTACATTAGTCTCGTGCAAGGTGTTGATGTCACTAACAGGGCCATTAGGGAGTGTTTTGGGGTTTCCCGCTATAACGAAGGGTTTTCAAGCCTAAGTTTAGATATTCTAAAAATGGGTCATGCTATTGGATCGGAGGTCCCGTGACCATGCGGTTGGTTTCTACGAGTAACATTGTCGCAATGCGAGGTGTTGGCGCCGCTCAAAGGGCCATTTGATGGGACTTTGAGGGTTCTGCCCTCTAAGGGAATGTTTTCAAGCCTAAGTGTAGATATTTTAGAAATTGGGTCATGCTCTCAAATCGTGGGTTTCGTGACCACGCGATCAGTTCCTACGAGTTACATTTATCCCGTGCGAGGTATTGGTGCCACTTATAGGGTCATTAGGGGTGTTTTATGGCTTCTCCCTCTAATTATAGGTTTTCAAGCCTCAGTGTAGATATTTTGAAAATTAGGTCGTGCTATCAGACCAGGGTCCCATGAACACACGCTTGGTTCCTACGAGAAACATTGGTGCGATGCGAGGTATTAGCGTCGCTCACATGGCCATTTGGGGGGTGTTTTAGGGTTTCACCCTCTAAGGTCATGTTTTCAAGACTTGGAGTAGATTTATGAAAATTAGGTCGTGCTCTCAGATCATGGGTCCTATGAACTCACGGTCGGTTACTTAGTGATATATTGGTCCCGTGCGACGTTTCGGCTTCGCTTACAGGGCCGTTGGGGAGGTGGTCCAAGGTTTCGCCCTCTAACGTCATGTTTTCAAGCCTAAGTATAAATATTCTAAAATTTTGACCATGCTCTCGGACCGGGGGTCCCGTGACCACACGGTCGCTTCTTATGAGTTACATTGGCTCCATGCGAGGTGTTGGCGCCACTCAGGGGATCGTTTGGGAGGTGTTTCGAGGCTTCACTATCTAATGGCATGTTTGGGGGGTGTTTCGGGGCTTCACCCTCTAATGCCATGTTTTAAAGCCTATGTGTAGATACTCTGAAGCTTTGGTTGTGCTCTAGGAACGGGAGACCCATGACCTCGCGATTATTTTTTACGAGTTAGATTGGCCCCTTGTGAGGTGTTGGTAGCGCTCACAGGGCCGTTTGGGAGGTGTTTCGGGGTTTCACCCTCTAACGGCATGTTTTCAAGCTTAAGTGTAGATATTATGAAATTTTGGTCTTGCTCTCCGACTATCGTTCCTTTGACCATGCGGTCGGTTCCTACGAGTTACATTGGTCCCGTGCGAGGTGTTGTCACCACTCATGGGGCCATTCGGGCGGCGTTTTGGGGTTTCACCGTCCAACGCCAGATTTTCAAGCCTAAGTGTAGATATTCTAAAAATTGGGTTATGTTCTCGGACCGGGGGTCCCTAGACCATGCAGTCGGTTCCTACGTGTTACATTGGTATTGTGCGAGGTGTTGGCGCCGCTTATAGGGCCACTAGGGTGTGTTTTAGGGTTTCTACCTCCAACGAGGGGTTTTAGAATCGTAAGTGTAGACATTCTAAAAACAGGGTTGTGTTATCTGATTGGGGGTCACGTGACCAAGCGGTTGGTTCCTACGAGTAATATTGGCGCAATGCGAGGTGTTGGATCCTCTCAGGGGGGCATTTGGGGGGTGTTTGAGGGTTTCATCTTCTAAGGGAATGTTTTCAAACTTAAGTGTAGATATTTTGAAAATTGGGTCATGCTCAATAATCTGGGGTCCCATGACGACGAGGTAGGTTCCTACGAGTTACATTTGTCTCGTGCGTGGTGTTGGAGCCTCCTGGGGCCATTAGGGGGCCTTTTTGGGTTTCACCCTCTAATGATAGGTTTTCAAGTCTAAGTGTAGATATATTAAAAATGGGTTGCGCTCTCAGACCGGGGGTCCCGTAACCATGCGATCGGTTCCTACGAGTTACATTTCTCTCATGCGAGGTGTTAGCACCGCTTATAGGGCCATTAGAGGGTGTTTTTTGGTTTCTCCCTCTCACTATAGGTTTTCAAGACGAAGTGTAGATATTTTAAAAATTGGGTTGTGTGATCGGATCGGGGATATGGTGACCACGCGATTGGTTCCTACGAGTAAAATTGGTGGGATGCGAGTTGTTGGCACTGCTCACGGGGCTGTTTGGGTGGGTGTTTCTAGGTTTCCCCCTCTAAGGGCATATTTTTACGTGTGTAGATATTTAAAAACTGATTCGTACTCTTGAATCGGCGGTCATGTGACCTCACGGTCGGTTCCTATGTGTTACATTGGTCCCATGTGAGGTGTTGGTATCACTTACAGGGCCGTTTGGGGGTGTTTCGAGGTTTCGCCCTCTAACGTTATGTTTTCTTGCCTAAGTTTAGATACTCTAAAAATATGACAATGCTCTCGGACTGGGGGACTCGTTACCACACGGTCGGTTCCTATGAGTTACATTGGTGCCATGCAAGGTGTTGGCACCACTCACGGGGCCATTTGGGAGGTGTTTCGAGCCTTCACCCTCTAATGGCATGTTTTCAAACCTAAGTGTCGATATTCTAATAATTGGTCCGTGCACTCAGACCAGGGGTACCATGACCAAGCGGTCGGTTCCTATGAGTTACATTAGTCCCATCCAAGGTGTTGGTGCTGCTAACTGGGCCGTTTGGGGGGTCTTTATGGGTTTTTCCCTATAACAGCATGTTTTTTGTCCTAAGTGTAGATATTCTAAAACTTTGGTCTTGGTCTCGTACGGGGGGTCCCGTGACCACACGGTCTGTTCCACTGAGTTTCAATTGTCTCGTGCGAGGTGTTGGCACTACTCATGGGTCTATTAGGGCGCGTTTTGGTGTTACACACTCTAACGACAAGTTTTCAAGCCTAAGTGTAGATATTATAAAAATTAGGTTATGCTCTCGGTCCGAGGGTCCCGTGACCACGAAATCAGTTCCTACTAGTTACATTAGTGTCATGCGAGGTGTTGACGCCTCTTATAGGTCCATTAGGGGTGTTTTTGGGTCTCTCCCTCTAACAATAGGTTTTCAAGCCTAGGTGTAGATATTCTAAAAATTGGGTCATGCTATTGGATCGGGGGTCCCATGACCACGTGATCGGTTCTTACGAGTTACATTGGCCACTTCTGAGGTGTTGCCAGCGCTCAGAGGGCTGTTTGGGAGGTGTTTCAGGGTTTCACCCTCTAACAACATGTTTTTAATCCTTGGTGTAAATATTCAAGAAATTTGGTCATTATCTCCGACTGGGGGTCCCGTGACCAAGAGATTGGTTCTTATGAGTTACATTAGCCCCATGCAATGGCGTTGGTGATGTCGATCGGGCCGTTTGAGGGGTGTTTACCAATTTTTTCAACTAACGACATGTTTTCAATCCTAAGTGTAGATATTTTAAAAAATTTGCTTTGCTCTCAAACCAGGGGTCCCGTGACCACGCGGTCGGTTCCTACGAGTTACTTTGGTCCCGTATGAGGTGTTGCCACCGCTCACGAGGCCATTAAGGGGGCATTTTGGGGTTTCACCCTCTAACGGCGGGTTTTTAAGCCCAAGTGTAGATATTCTTAAAATTGGGTTGTGTTCTCGGACCAGAGGTCCCGTGACCACATGGTCGGTTTCAACATGTTACAATGGTATCATACGAGGTGTTGGATCCTCTTACATGGACATTAGGGTGTGCTTTGGGGTCTCTCCCTTTAACGACGAGTTTTCAAGCCTAAGTGTAGACAGTTTGAAAATTGGGTCGTGCTATTAGACCGGGGGTCCCGGTACCATGCGGTTGGTTCCTATGAGTAACATTGGTGTAATGCGAGGTATTGTCGCCACTCACAGGGCCATTTGGGCGGTGTTTGATGGTTTCACCTCTAAGTTTGTGTTTGCAATCCCAAGTGTAGATATTTTGGAAACTGGGTCAAGCTCTCGAATCGAGGGTCCCTTGGCCACACGGTTGGTTCCTAGGAGTTACATTGATCCTGTGCGAGGTGTCAGCACCGCTCATGGGGCCGTTGGCGGGGTGTTTCGGGTTTTTGCCCTCAAATAATATTTTTTCTAACATAAGTTTAGATATTATTAAAATTGCGTCATGCTCTCTCAGACCGGGTGTCCCCATGACCTCGTGGTCGGTTCCTACGAGCTACATTGGTCCCGTACGAGGTTTTGTCCCCGCTCATGGATCTGTTTGGTTGGTGTTTTAGGGATTCTCCCTCTACGACTTAAATTGGTCCCCCTGCGAGGTGTTGGCGATGCTCATGGGGTCGTTTAGAGGGGGTTTTGGGGTTTCACCCTCTAACGAAATGTTTTCTAGAGTAAGTGTAGATATTCTTAAAATTGGGTCATGCTCTTTGATCGAGTGTCCCATGGCCAAGCGGTCGATTTTTACCAGATACATTGGTCCCGTACGAGGTGTTGGCACCGCTCATAGGCCGATTTGGTTAGTTTTTTGGGGTTTCGCCCTCTAACGGTATGTTTTCTAGCCTAAGTGTAGATATTCAAAAAAGTGGGTCGTGCAATTAGATTGGGGATCTCCTGACCATACGGTTGGTTCCTATGAAGTTACATTGGTCCCGTTCAAGGTTTTGGTACCTCTCATGGGGACGTTTGGGGGGTGTTTCAAGTTTTCACCCTCTAACGGCATGTTTTGAAGTCTAAGTGTAGATATTCTAACAATTGGGTCACACTCTTGGACCGATGATCTCGTGATGATGCGATCGGTTCATATGAGTTACATTGGTCTCGTGTGAGGTGTTGGATCCTATAACTGGGCCATTTGGGGGTGTTTCAGGGTTTCTCCCTTTAACGACATGTTTTCAAGCCTAAGTGTAGATATTCTAAAAATTGGTTCGTGTTCTTGGACTAGGGCTCCCGTGACCACGTGGTTGGTTCTTACAACATACATTAGTCCCGTGCTAGGTTTTGGCACTGCTCACTGGGACGTTTGCAGGATGTTTTGTGGCTTTGCCCTCTAATGGTATGTTTTCAGCCTTAAGTGTAGATTTTCTAAAAATTGGTTCATGCACTCGGACCGGCGGTCACGTGACTAGGCAGTCGGTTCCTATGAGTTACATTCGTCACATGCGAGGTGTTAGTGCCACTCACCGGGCTCGTTTGAGGGGTGTTTTTGGGTTTCACCCTCTAATTGCATGTTTCCAATCCAAAGTGTAGATATTTTAAATTTTGATTTGTGGTCTTGGACCGGGGCTCCTGTGACCACGCAGTCCATTTCTACGCATTACATAGGTCCCTTGCGAGGTGTCGGCGCCGCTCATGGGCCCGTTTGTGGAGTGCGTTAGGTTTTTACCCTTTAAGGAAATGTTTTTAATGCTAAGTGTAAATATTTTGAAAATTGGGTCGTGCCCTCTGATCCAAGATCCCGTGACCACACAATTGGTTCCTACGAGTTACATTGGTCCCATGCGACGTGTTGGCACTGATCACGGGGCTGTTTGGGGGGTGTTTCACGATTTCACCCTCTAACGGCTTAGTTTTAGCCTAAGAGTAGTTATTATGAAAATTGGTCCTTGCTCTTGGACCGGGGGTCCCGTCACCATGTTATTAGTTCCTACGAGTTACACTGGTTCGTTCGAGATGTCGGCACCACTCACGCGGCCGTTTGGTGGGTGTTTAAGGGATTCTTCCTCTAACAGCATGTTTTCAAGACTAAGTGTAAATATTCTTAAAATGAGTCCGTCCTCTCTAACAGGGGTCCAGTGACCAAGAGGTTGGTTCTCACGAGTTACATTTGTCCCATGGGAGGTGTTGGTGACATTCGCCGTTTGGTGGGGTTTTCGGGGTTTTGCCCTTCAATGGCATTTTCTCTAGGCTAAGTGTAGATATTCTAAAAATTGGGTCGTACTCTCAAATTGGGTGTACCTTGGCATCACAGTCGGTTCCTACGAGTGACATTTGACCCGTGCGAGGTCTTGGCATCACTCACAGGGCCATTTGGGGGGTGTTTTGGGGTTTTTCCCTCAAACGACATGTTTTCAAGCCTAAGTGTAGATATTCTAGAAGTTGGTCCGTGCTATCGGACTGGGGGTCTCATGACCATGCGGTTGGTTCCTACGAGTCGAATTGGTCTCGTGCGAGGTGTTGGCGCCGCGCACGTGGCCATTTAGGTGGTGTTTTGGGGTTTTTCCTCTAATGGCATATTTTCATGCCTAGGTGTAGATATTCTGAGAATTGGGTCGTGCTCTCGGACTAAGGGTCCCATGACCTCACGATCAATTCCTTTGAGTTACACTGGTCCCTTTTTAGGTGTTGGCACCACTTACAGGGCCATTTGGGGGGTGTTTTGAGGTTTCTTCCTCTAACACCAGGTTTTCGAGCCCAAGTGTAGATATTCTAAAAGTTGGGTCATGCTATTGGATCGGGGGTGACGTGACCACGCGGTTGGTTCATACATGTTATATTGGTCCAGTGCGGGGTGTTGGTTCCATTTATAGGGCCGTTTATGGGGTGTTTTGGGGCTTCGCCCTCTAATTAAATGTTTTCAAGTCTAAGTGTAGATATTCTGAAAATTGGTTTGTGCTCTCTGATCGGGGATCCCGTGACCATGAGTTCGGTTCCTACAAGTTATAATGATCCCATACGATGTGTTGGCACCGTTCACAGGGCCGTTCGGTGGGTGTTTCGGATTTTTTTCCCTCTAACGGCATGTTTTTTAGCCTAAGTATAGTTATTATGAAAATTGGACCATGCTCTTGGATCGCGGGTCCCGTGACCATGCGGTCGGTTCCTAAGAGTTACATTATTCCAATGTCAGGTGTTGGCATCGCTCACGGGGCCGTTTGGGTGGTGTTTTATGATTTCTCCCGCTAAACACTTAAGTGTAGATATTCAAAAATTTTGATACTACTTTCGAACTGAGGGTCCCATGACCACACGGTCGATCCTTTCAAGTTACATTGGTTCCGCACGAGGTTTTGCAACCTGTCACGAGAACGTTTGGGGGTTGTTTCGTTGTTTCTCCCTCGAACGGGATATTTTCAAGCCTACGGGTAGATATTATGAAAATTTGGTTGGGCTATCGGATCGGGGGTCCCGTGACCACAAAATCGATTCTTACGAGTTACAATGGTCTCGTGCGAGGTATTGACGCCACTCATGGGTCCATTTGGTGGGGGTTTGAGGGTTTCTCCCTCTAACGGCATATTTTCCAGACAAAGTGTACATATTATAAAAATTGGGTCGTGCTCTCAGATTAGGGGTCCCGTGAGAGGTGTTGGGATTTCTCATGGGGCCGTTGGGGAGGTGTTTTGGGGTTTTACGCTCTAACGCTAGGTTTTTAGGCCTTAGTGTAGATATTTTAAAAATTGGTCTGTGGTCTCGGATCGGGGATCCCGTGACCATGTAGTTATATCCTACGAGTTACGTTGGTCCCATACTAGGTTTTAATATCACTCACGGGACTATTTGTGGTATGTTTCGGGTTTCTCTCACTAACATCATGTTTTCAAGCCAAAGTGTAGATATTCTGAAAATTGGGTCCTACTCTCAGACTTGGGATCCCGTGACCATGCGGTCGGTTCCTACGAGTAACATTGGTACCGTGAGAGGTGTTGATACCACTCAAGGGGTTGTTGTGGGTGATTTCGGGTTTCGCCCTCTAACGATAAGTTTTCAAGCCTAAGTGTAGATATTTTAAAAATTGGGTCATGCTCTCGAATCGAGCGGTCGATTCCTACGAGTTAACATGGCCCCATGCGAGGTGTTGGCCTCGCCCATGGGTCCATTTGTGGGGTGTTTTAAGGTGTCACCCTCTAATGGCATGTTTTCAAGCCTAAGTGTGGATATTCTAAAAATTTGGTTGTTCTCTCGGAGCGGGGGTACGGTGACCATGTGGACGGTTCTTATGAGTTACATTGGCCCCATGCGAGGTGTTGGTGACACTTAGGGGGACGTTTGGTAGGTGTTTCGGGGATTCACCCTCTAACGGCATGCTTTCAAGCCTAAGGGTAGATATTATAAAATTGTTATGTGATCTCAGATGGAGGGTCCCGTGACTAAGAAATCATTTCTTATGAGTTACACCGTGCGAGGTATTTGTGCTTCTTGTCGGGCCGTTTGGATGGTGTTTTGTGGTTTTTCCCTCTAATAGAAAGTTTTCAAGGCGAAGTGTAGATATTATGAAAATAGGGTCGCGCTCTCGAATCGGTGGTCTCATGATCATGCGATCGATCCCTAGAGTTACATTTGTCTAATGCGAGAAGTTAGCGCCGCTCACGGGGCCGTTTGAGGGGTGTTTATGGGTTTCTCCCTCTAATAGCATATTTTCAATCTAAAGTGTTGATATTCTAAAACTTGGGTCGTGCTCTTGGACCTAATGTCCCGTGACCACACAATCACTTCTCAATAGTTATATTGGTCCTGGGTGAGGTGTTAGCACCACTCACGCGGCCGTTTGGGGTGTGTTTTGGTGTTTCACCCTCTAACGGCATGTTTTCAAACCTAACTGTAGAAATTCTAAAATTTGTGAAGATCTCTCGGACCGAGGGTCCCATAACTGCGTGGTTGGTTCCTATGAGTTACATTCGTCTCATGCGAGGTGTTGGAGCCACTCACGGGGTTGTTTGTCAGGTGTTTTGGGGTTTCACCCTCTACCAGCGTATTTTCTAACCTAAGTGTAGATATTTTGAAAATTGGGTCATGCTCTTCGATCGGGGGTCTCATGGTCGATTCCAAGGAGTTACATTAGTCCCTTCTGAGGTGTTTGCCCCACTCACGGATTCGTTTGGTTGCTATTTCGAGGATTCTCCCTCTAACGACATGTTTTCAAGCCATAGTATAAATATTCTTAAAATGGGAATGTGCTCTCGAACTGAGGGTCCCATTACCACGCGATCGGTTCTTACAAGTTACATTGGTCCCTTGCGAGGTGTTGGCACCACTCGCAGGGCCATTCGGTGGGTGTTTCGAGGTATCTCCCTCTAATGGTACATTTTCAAGCCTGTGTAGATGTTCTAAAACTTGGCCCGTTATCTCAGTTCGGGGGTCTAATGACCACGCTGTTGGTCCCAACAACTTGTATTTGTCTCCCACAAGGTATTAGCGGCACTCATGGGGCCGTTTAGGGGTTTTTTGGTGGGTTTTCCCTCTAACGGCATGTTTTCTAGCCTAAGTGTATATATTCTTAAAATTAGGTTGTGCTCTAGGAGCGGGGGTACCGTGACCATGCGATCGACTCCTATAAGTTACAATGGTCCCTTGTGCGGTGTTGGCACCGCTCACAGGGCCAGTTGGGCGGTGTTTTGAGTTTTGCCCTCTAACGGCAGGTTTTCAAGACTAAGTGTAGATATTTTAAAATTTTGGCTTTGCAATCAAATCGGGGGTCTCGTGACCATGCGATTGGTTCCTACGAGTTACATTGGTCATGATCGGTTCCGACGAGTTACGTTGGTCGCTTACGAGGTGTTCCCACCATTCGCAGGACCGTTTGGTGGGTGTTTCAGGGTTTCACCCACTAATCGCATGTTTTCAAGCCTAAGTGTAAATATTCTAAAACTTAGTTCGTGCTCTCGAACCTAGGGTCCAGTGACCAACCGATCGGTTTTCACGAGTTACATTGGTCCCGTGGGAGGTGTTGGCATCATTCACGGGGCCGTTTGGGGGTGTTTCAGGTTTTACCCTCCAATGGCATGTTTTTTAGCCTAAGTGTAGATATTCTAAAAATTGGTTTGTGCTCTTGGATTGGGGGTCTCGTGGCGACACAGTCAGTTCTTACGAATAACATTTGTTCCTTGCGAGGTGTTGGCATCGCTCACATGGCCATGCGAGGGGTGTTTTAGGGTTTCACCCTCTAACGACATGTTTTTAAGCCTAAGTGTAGATATTTTGAAAATTTGGGCGTGCTATCAGACCAGGGATCTCATGACCATGCGATTGGTTCCTACAAGTTACATTGGTCCCCTGCGATGTGTTGGCACTTCTTAAGAGGATATTTGGGGGGTGTTTTGGGGTTTCACCCTCTAACAGCAAGTTTTCAAGCCTAAGTATAGATATTCTAAAACTTGGGTTGTGCTCTTGGACCGGTGGTCCCATGACGACGTAGTCAGTTCCTACAAGTTACGTTCATCTCGTGCGAGGTGTTGGCGCAGATCACGGAGCCATTTGGGTTGTGTTTCGAGGTTTTTCACTTTAACGCCATTTTTTTAGGCCTAAGTGTGGACATTATTAAAATTGGGTCTTTATGTCAGATCGAGGGTCCTGTGACCGCGAGTCATTTCCTACGAGTTACATTGCTCCTTTGCGAGGTGTTAGTGCCGCTCACGAGGCCGTTAGGGGTGTTTTGGGGTTTCATACTCAAACGGTATGTTTTCTAGACTAAGTGTAGATATTCTAAAAATTGAGTCGTGCTCTTGAACCAGGGGTCCTGTGACCACGCGATCGGTTCGTATGAGTTACATAGGTCTCGTGCGAGGTGTTGACACCGCTGATAGGACCATCTGGGGTTGTTTTGGGATTTCTCCCTCTAATGGTAGGTTTTCATGCGTGAGTGTAGATATTTTAAAAATTGGTCCATGATATTTGACCGAGGGTCCCATGACCATGCGGTTGTTACTTCGTGTTAGGTTGGTCTAGTACGGGGTGTCGGCGCTATCTATAGGGCCCTTTATGGGATGTTTTAGGGTTTCTCCATCTAACAAAATATTTTTGAGACTAAGTGTAGATATTTTGAAAATTGGGTCGTGCTCTCTGATCGGGGATCCAGTGACGATGCGATCAGTTCCTAGAAGTTAAATTGGTACCGTGCTATGTGTTGGCATAGCTCACAGGGGCGTTCGGTGGGTTTTTTGAATTATCGCCCTCTAACGGCATATTTTTTAGCCTAAGTGAAATTATTACCCAAATTTGGCCATGCTCTTGGATTAGGGGTCCCTTTACCACACGATCGGTACCTAAGAGTTACATTAGTCCTATGCGAGGTGTTGGCATAGCTCACGGGGACATTTGGTAGGTGTTTCGAGGTTTCTCCCTCTAATGGCATATTTTGAAGCATAAGTGTAGATATTTTGAAAATTATGTCGTGCTCTCAGATCGAAGGTCCCGTAGACACGCGGTCAGTTTCTACGAGTAACATTAGTCTCGTGCAAGGTATTATCGTCTCTCACAGGGCCATTTGGGGGATGTTTTGGGGTTTCGCCCTCTAACAACATGTTTTCAAGTCTAAGTTTAGATATTCAGTAAAATTGGGTCGTGCAATCGGATTGGGGATCTAATGGCCATGCGGTTGGTTCTTACAAGTTACATTGGTCCCGTGCAACGTGTTGGCACATCTCACAAGGACATTTGGTGGGTGTTTTAGGGTTTCGTCCTGTAACAGCATGTTTTCGATCCTAGGTATAGATATTCTAAAAATTGGGTTGTGCTCTCGGACTGGAGGTTCCATGACGGCACGGTCAGTTCCTAGGAGTTACATTGGTCTCGTACGAGGAGTTGGCACTACACACTGGGCCGTTTGGGGGGTGTTTTTGAGTTTTTCCCTCTAACACCATGTTTTCAAGCCTAAGTGTAGATATTCTGAAAATTGGGTTGTGGTCTCGGATCGAGGGTCCCGTGACCATGCGGTTGGTTCTTGTAACCTACATTGGTCCATTACGAGGTGTTGCAACCACTTACAGGGCCATTTGGAGTGTGTTTTGGGGTTTCTCCCTCTAACGGAAGGTTTTCAAGCCTACTTGTAGATATTCAAAAAATTGGGTCATGCTATTTGAACAGGGGTACCATGGCCATGTGATTGGTTCCTACGTGTTACATTGGTCAAGTGTGAGGTGTTGGCACCACTTTCAGGGCCATTTGTTGAATGTTTTAGAGCTTCGACCCCAAACAAAATGTTTCCAATCCAAAGTGTAGATATTCTAAAATTTGGGATGTGCTCTTTTATCAGGGATTCTGGCACCACTCGAATGGTTCCTACGAGTTACATTGGTCCCCTGCAATGTGTTAGCACCGCTGAAAGGGACGTTTGGGGGGTGTTTCGGGGTTTTGCCCTCTAACGGCATATTTTTTAGACTAAGTGTAGTTATTAGAAATATCGGGAAATGATCATGGACTAGGGGTCCCGTGACCACGTGGTCGGTTCCTACGAGTTACATTTTTCCCATGTTATGTGTTGGCGCCGCTCACGGGGCCGTTTGGTAGGTGTTTCGAGTTTTGAAGCCTAAGTGTAGATATTTTGAATATTAGTTCATGCTCTCAAACCGAGTGTCTCGTGAGTATGCGATCAGTTCCTACGAGTTACATTGGTCCCATACGAAGGCCTTTTGGTGTGTGTTTCAAGGTTCCGCCCTCTAACGGCATGTCTCCGAGCCAAAGTGTAAAATTACTAAAATTAGTCTGTGCTCTCGAACTGGGGGTCCCGTGACCACCCGATCGGTTCTCACGAGTTGCATTGGTCCTGTGGTAGGTGTTGGCTCCTCTGACTTGGACGTCTGGTGGGTTGTTCAGGTTTTCACCCTCCGCTAGTATGTTTTGAAGCCTAAGTGTAGATATTTTAAAAATTGGGTCGTGCTCTCGAATTCAGGGTCCTGTCGTGATGCGGTCGATTCCTATGAGTAGTAGTGGTCCTATGTGAGGTGTTGGAAAAGCTCAGAGGGCCATTTCGGGGGTGTTTTGGGGTTTCACCCTCTAACGATATGTTTTCAAGTCTAAGTGTAGGTATTTTGAAAATTGGGCCCAACTATCGGACCGGGGGTCTCATGATCATGCGGTAGGTTCCTATGTGTTTCATTGATCCCGTGCGAGGTGTTGGCACTACTCACAGGTCTTTTGGGTGGTGTTTCGGGGTTTCGCCCTCTAACAGCATGTTTTTTATCCGAAGTATAGATATTTCGAAAATTAGGTTGTAGTCTTGGATCAGAGGTCCCATGATGATGTGATCGGTTCCTATGAGTAACATTGGTCTCGTACGAGGTGTGGGGACTGTTCACGGGGCCATTTGGGGGTTGTTTCAGGGGTTTTCCCTCTACCATCATGTTTTCAAGCCTAAGTGTAGATATTTTGAAAATTGGTTCGTGCTCTCGGACCGGGTGTCCCCTGCCCACGCAATCGGTTCCTACGAGGAACATTGGTCTCGTGCAATGTTTTGGCACTGCTCATGGGGTCATTTGGGGTGTGTTTCTAGGTTTCGCCTCTAACAACATGTTTTCAAGTCGCAGTGTAGATATTTTAAAAATTGGGTTGAGCTCTCAAATGGGGGGTCACGTGACCATGTGGTCAGTTCTTATGAGTTGAAATGGCCCTATGCGAGATGTTGGCGCCACTAACGGTGCAGTTTTGTTGGTGTTTCGGGGTTTTTCCCTCTAATGGCATGTTTCCAAGGCAAAGTGTAAATATTTCACAAATTGGGTCGTGCCCTTGGACCCGGGGTGTCGCGACCATGTGATCGGCTCCTATGAGTTATATTGGTCCCGTACGAGATATTGGCACTACTCACGGCACTGTTTGGTAGGTTTTTTTGGGTTTCTCCCTCTAACGACATGTTTTCAAGCCTATTTGAGGATATTTTGATAACTGGACCGTGCTCTCGAAACGGGAGTCTCATGATCACGTGGTTGGTTTCTACAAGTTGTATTGGTCTCATACGAGATTTTGGCACCACTCACGGGGTCGATTGGTGGGTGTTATGGGGATTCATCCTCTAACGGCTTCTTTTCAAGCCTAAGTGTAGATATTCCAAAAATTAGTTTGTGGTCTTGGTCCGGGTGTCTCATGACCCTGCTGTTGGTTCCTACGAGTTGCATTGGTCGCTACGAGGTGTTGGCGGTCGTTTGGGGGGTCTTTTGGGGTTTTACCCTCTAACGACATATTTTCGAGCCTAAGTGTAGATATTTAGAAAATTGGGTCATGATCTCGGACCGGGGGTGCTGTGACCAAGTGGTCAGTTCCTATGAGTTACATTAGCCCTTTATGAGGTGTTGGCACCACTCATAGGTCAGTTCCTATGAGTTACAATAGGATGACACATGATATTACCCCTACTTCTGCCCTAGCATGCCAAGTCATTGCCTCTGCAATCCATGGTACAGTGAAAATTACTTTAATCTAGGCCCAACGGGAAAATATTTCAATACCTTTTGAGGCACTTTTGAGTTTGTGCCTTCCTTAATAGTAGATGGGACATATCTAGGTTCATCGTATACTAGACAATGATCGGGATTTTCATACTCTTTTCGGTATAGTATGCAGTCATACACACAAGCATGAATCGATTTATACTTCATTCCCAAACCTTTCAAACTGTTCTTCATAACATGATAGCTATTTGGAAGTGTATTCACCTTGGGTAATAAGTCCTTCACCCATTTCAGAATTCGCGTCACGCTATTGCCAGACAAACCGTACTGCGTCTTCAAACTGTGCAAACCAACCATGGCATGTAAAGTTGTTTGATATTTCTCACAGCCAGAGTATAACGGTTGGGTCTCCTTAGATTTTAAACTTTGGTAGTCATCGTCAAGTTTTATCATGTTATCTACACGAGCACTTGAATCTTCTACATCATCAGTAACCTCATTATCCTCTACTTCATAAACTCCGTACGCATCATCAACTAAATACTCTAACATATTATGATCTACGTCGTCCCCTTCTACATCTATTCTAATTGTTGAAGGTTATTGTGAAGGTTGGTCAGGGACAAAAGGAACTTTCAATTCACCATGAAAACTCCAAAATCGATAACTATCTTCCATACCCGATCTTAACAAATGTAGTTCAATTGTTTTCCACTCAAACACCTTACCATTCTTACACCTAGCACACGGACACGGAACCTCTTCATCATTATGACATATCTTTGCATCTTTCACAAATTTGTTAGCACCTTTGCGAAACACATCCCCCATTCTATTAGTCTCACCCATCCACTCTTTGTATTTCGGATATCCCATCACAGCTACCAAAACTAAACACCTATTAAAGGTAAACAAAACTTAAATTTATAGTATGTTTTCTTTAATTATCCCATCATTTAATTATCCTATTAAAGGGTGAGTGGTCCTATCCCATTCAAGACTTCATTTTTCTGTAATATACTTAACATCTCATGCATATCGTTACAATTTGAAAATAATTCAACAACATATCCCCGTAGTTCTCCAAGTACACGACGTAGATTGGCATGTGTGAGTGTTATTTCAATTGATCAATTGAAATAACAGTCACACTTGTCAATGTAGTATATACCCAGAGAACATTAAGATACGACTGCAGAACCTCCTCAAAAAGTAACAACTTTAAGTCAATAAGAATATTATACAGAAATTATACAGTCTCAAACTGTCCAAACGGGACAATTCGAGAGATCTCATTACAGGGGTAATGACTCTCGAACGGTTCTAGGGGCTATTGAATGCGTACGCATAAGAACTAGAAGGCTAGTATCTATGCGCACTATATTTAATTTCAAGTATGTTTCATTTAATTATCATACTATATATATATTGTTCGATATACAAAGTAATTTTCAAAAAAATTTGAAAAATCCCACCCCCATATGGACAATAATCCAGTGGTCATGCCACTTTTAAAACTAACTAACCAAACATTTACTAAACAAAATAATCCAACAGCAATGTCAACAACAAATGTGTATCCCGTACTCCTTCTAATTCATCTACTCAATTAATTCATTTCATCAATTAAACTAACAATTAACGTATACAATTATTAATTTACTAATTTACACTGAGGGGCAATCCTACTTTCATATGAAATGGGCACTAATTATTAATTTACTTTCATCTAAAGTTGTTCCATTTATTAATTATATTTTAGTGGATGTAATTATAGAATCTATGGATGGATTCAATTTAATCATACTATGTGAATGTTTTTATCTACAATGAGTTAAGCTTGAAACAATATATATTATCTCATAGAATCATCAATACACGATATTAAGAGAATTACAATGGTACCTTGCCTTACCCCCCCTCCCCACCCCCCCACCCACACCCACACACACAGAATCAAATTGACAAATTCGTGGGTTATTTCCAACATATAAACATCAAATACACCTAACAAACATATATTCACGAGTTAGTTTCAACAAAAGTGCAAAAAATTCAAGAACCCATATATATACAAATACAAAAATAAATAACTCGTGAAGTTGACAATTTGTTTGACAAATTCATGGGTTAATTCAAATACAAAAATAAATTCATGGGTTAATTCAAATACAAAAATACAAATTCATGGGTTAATTCAAATACAAAAATAAATTGACAAATTTATGAGTTATTTCCAACATATAAACATCATATAAAGAAAAAAAACAATACATATACAAATAACTCATGAATATACACCCTGCCCCCCTCTTACCCACCCCCACCCCCCACACACGCACACACACACACGCGCACATATATACACACACACATATATATACACACAAACATATATATATAAATGGAAGAGAGAGAGAGAGAAATAAACCTGAAAGTAGAGAGAGAGAGAGAGAGAGAGAGAGAGAGAGAGAGAGAGAGGGAGAGAGAGAGAGCAGCGTAGAGAGAGAGATGTGGAAAAAGGAGGGAGGGAACGACGGGGGGGGAGAAGGGGTAAGGTTTTTTGCTGCAGAAGTTTTCACGGTCGTGTCAAGGTCCTTGACCGTGACAATTATTTAAAGAATTGTCACGGTCAATGACCGTGACACAAAACGCGTGTTTTTTGTCACGGTCAATGACCTTTGACAAGGGTGGCCGACTAAAGGTGACAATTTTTATCATTTTGGTGTAGTGGCCCTTTGGTGTGTGTTTCGTGCTTTTGGCCTATAAGGGCATGTTTTAAACCCTAAGCGTAGATATTCTAAAAACTAGTCTTTGTTCTTGAACCAGGGTTCCCGTGATCACGCATTTCGTTCCTGGGAGTTACATTGGTCCTATGTGTGGTATTGGCGCCGCTCACGGGGCCATTTGTTGGGTTTTTCGGGGTTTCTCCCTCTAACAGCATGTTTAAATCCTAAGTGTACATATTATGAACATTAGGTTGTGTCCTCGGACCAGGGGTCCCATGACCATACGATCGGTTCATACGAGATATATTGGTCCCGTGCGAGGTGTTGGCTTCACTCACCGAGCCGTTTTGGGGGTGTTTTGGGGTTTCTCCGTCTAACGTCATGTTTTCAAGCCTAACTGTAAATATTCTAAAACTTAGGTCGTGCTCACGGACCGGGGGTCCCGTGACCACACGGTCGATTCCAACGAGTTACATTTTGAAAGAGTGCGCGTGCGTCCAAATAGATATATTATTTAATTAAACACAGTTTTATCAGTGAAGTCCTAAACATGCATCTATATGTGGTTGAACAAGATGATGAAACATGCAAGAACATTCAAACACACACATGTGAGGAAAAATCCCCCAAATGGGCAAAACCATTTATTTTCATTATAATATTGTAACATATAAATTCTCGAATTACAATGAAAATACAGTGACACAGATTTACCTGCAGGCGTCGGATCTATAGTCGGCGGCTGGAACAATCCCTTTCTAGGAGGGCAGCAATGAAGAAGAAGAACGGTCTTCTCCACAAGGGTATGAATAGACACATGATTGTGTTCTTGGGTTGCAAAAAAAATCACAAGGGTTTGAAAAGTTATATGAAACGAAACATGAGTCTTGGGACTCACAAAGATAAAGACTTAGAGTTTTTGGACTCTGAAAGTCGTCTATGAAAGTCTTGCTAAACAAATCCCCGATGTTAGTTTATAAAAGAAAAACTGGCCCTAACAAATCTGAACACGATCTGCACGATTTTATCCTAGGTGGATCGATCCGCTTCTGATCTGGATCGGTCCGAGGTCGGATCGGTTCTTTTTTGAATAGGGATTCTTCGGTTCGCAATCGGTCTGGGTCTACTAGATTGAAGCATAAGCAGATCGGTCCGTCTTGAGGCGGATCGGTTTTTTTTAAAACTGGCGGATCGGTCCGATGCGGACCGGTTCCTTTTTAAAACAGGTGAACCGGTCCAGTTGACCAGAAAACTGATTCCTTGAATTCTTTGATATTCGGATCCGTTGATGACGATGTGATCTTGAATTTCTTTAATGATGTAACGGCTTATGACATTCACAGAAATAATGGACAAAATGTCCTTACACATCTCCCCCTATGTCTATGTCGGTACAAACATAAACATCCGAATTATCAAATATCAAATTACATATACAAATATACCCTTCCATGAACCCAAAACTGGAAAGATACAAATGAATAAGACTTCATCATTTAGTCTTCAACTCTTTAGGAATCTCAAAACTTTTGTCATTAGGGTGTGCAATTCAGAGATCATCAAAGAAGTACTTACACACATGAGACAAAGAAAATACCAAGTGACGTATCAAGTTTGAAATGAGATAAACAAAGATACCAATTTATGATGAAAGCATACTTTATCAAATCTCAAAAAACTCCGAAATCCCCCATAAAATGATAATTCTTTCTTCCCCTCTTTATGATGTCCCAAAATAGACAAATGATAAGAATAAATCAAATACGCAAATCCCGGGTGTCACAAGGAATAAACTACTATTTTTAAAAAAAATCAATTTTTTTTTCAAACACAACAAATAAAAAAAATCACACCATGAACGAACACAAAACAACCAAGTCGATGATAGCGTAAATGTAGGGGTGTGATCAAATTCGATAGGAAAATCAATGCATATAAACATGACCACCTCCCCGTTCTCGATTAATCACATAGTCGCACCAAAACAGTTTTCACATGCATTCCAGTCTTGTCAAGATTTATCGCAGATTGTTCATTGTATAGACAAAATTGAGATGGAAACACTCAAGCCAATATGTGATAGACAAGTACAATAATCAAACAAAGTCTTGCATGTGTGCAATAAAGGAGATAGGAGTCAAACATGTAGAAATATATCATTAATCACATCTCAAAGACTCAAAACAATGTAAAGCACATGGATGAAATGATATAGCGTCTCAAATCTCTATCAAATAGTCACATAGAAATATAAAAGGAAGTCGTGACTCGGCTATCTTAAATGCTCATCCACAAAAGGTGCAAAAAAAGACAAAAATCTTTTTATCAAATAAAATCTTTTTGTGCTTTTTTAAATTTTTATCAAAAAAATGTAAAAACCAAAAAGAAATAACACTAAAGATATAAGATAGCAAAAGGAAATAGATGATATGGAAAAGACAATGCATCATATGCTAGACACGGTCCAACCCCTCAATCAACTGTACAAATCCCCAGAGACTTCCTAAGACTCTCAAATCTAAGGGAATCTAAAGGTTTCGTGAAAAGATCGGCTAACTGATGGTCAGTGGGAACAAAACTCAGGGATACAACTTTCTATTCAACTAATTGACGTATAAAGTGCTCGCGTATCCTGATGTGCTTTCTGTACGAATGCTGGATTGGATTATGGAATATGTGTATCACGCTCGTGTTATCACAGGAAATGGTCATGGTGTCCTCTAAAATCCCATAATCCTCCAGCATCTGCTTCATCCACAAGAGTTGCGTGCAACAACTCCCGACGGTGATGTACTCAGCCTCCGCAGTGGACAAAGAGATGGAGTTTTGCTTCTTGCTCAACCAGGAGACAAGAGCATAACCAAAATAGAAACACCCACCAGATGTGCTCCTACAACCATCTACATCCCCGACCCAATCGGAATCCGAATAACCGGACAAACGGTCATTAGTATTAAAGGAATACCAAATACCATATGAGAGAGTCCCACCCACGTATTTGATAATACATTTTAGATCGAGAAAGTGTGATTCTTTCGAGGATCCCTGATATCGCGCACAGACTCCAACACTAAAGGCTATGTCGGGACGACTGGCAATCAGGTAGAGAAGACTACCTATCATACTCCGATACAAGGTTTACTCTACGTCCTTGCCTGAAGTGTAGTTACTAAGCTTGATAGAAGTACTCATAGGTGTACGAGGATGCTTAGAGGAGTCTAAACCACATTTCTTCACTAGGTCTCTAGCATACTTGGATTGGGAGATGAAAATCCCATCTTCTAAATGAAAAACCTGGAAACCAAGGAAGAAAGGAAGCTCACCTACCATGCTCATCTCAAACTCACTTTTCATCTCCTCCTCGAAGTGGCGGTCATGCTGGGAGCATGTGGATCCAAAGACTATGTCATCCACATAGACTTGGGCAACCAAAATAGCCTGTTATCTCTCTTGATGAACAACGTCATATCAACTCCCCCTTTCTTGAAGCCACGGGCTAAGAGATAGGAAGTAAGCCTTTCGTACCAAGCACGGGGTGCTTGCTTCAAACCATACAAGTCTTTTCTCAGATAATAGACGTGTTCAGGGTTCGTAGGGTCTTCAAACCTTTTTGGTTGTTCCACATAAATGTCCTCGTATAGAATGCCATTCAGGAAGGCAATCTTGGCATCCATCTGATATAAATTAAAACACCGATGACATGCGATGGCGAGTAGTAAGTGGACGGACTCAAGCCTCGCAACAGGAGCAAATGTCTCCCCAAATTCTACACCCTCTATCTGTGTGTAGCCTTGAGTGACCAACCTAGTCTTGTTTCTGATTATGGTACCATTTTCATCCATTTTATTCTTAAAAATCCACCTAGTACCTATCACATTAGTCTCACTAGGTGGGGGGACTAGTTCCCAGACATTGTTTTTTTTTAAACTGAAGCAACTCATCCTGCATAGCAGATACCCAGTGTTCATCCTTGAGTGCTTCTTTGTGATTCTTGGGCTCAACTTTGGACGTGTAGCAAAAGTTCTTAACGACGTTATCTAGTTGAGTGGGATCACCTACAATGGAGGCAGGGTCATGTCTCTTGCGAACCTAATCAGGTGAGTCCCCTAACACAAGAGTAGGGTCCACATAGTGTTGGTGAGGGATAAGTAAATCACTGCCAGAATAGTCCTCATCCTCACACTGTAGGTTAGGATCAATAACCGTCGAAGGATCGTCATCTAGCACTGTGACATTTATTGACTCCATAACCTTAGAGATCTTCAGGTTAAAAACCCGGTATGCTCCACTATTCGATGAATAGCCTAACAATATTCCCTCGTCGCTTCGGGAGTCAAACTTTCCTAATTGCTATATATCCCGTAGGATGTAGAATTTACTCCCAATAACACAGAAATATGCAAGGTTGGGTTTTTTGCTAGTCCACAATTCATAAGATGTCTTAAGGGTGTGTGGACACAGGTAAACCCTATTCACCGTGTGGCATGCAGTAGACACTGCCTCTACCCAAAATCTCCTAGAAACTTTACGACCTAGAAGCATAGATCTAGCCATTTCCTGGACCATTTTATTCTTTATCTCAACAATCCCGTTTTGATGAGGTGTCTTCACAGCAGAAAACTCATGTTTGATCCCAAGCCTATCACAGTAGAGATCTACTTTTTCTTCTTTAAATTCTATGCCGTTGTTACTACGGATCCTATTAATAGTGACTTCGTGTTGATTTTGCAGGACACGACACTTGGTCGTTAAAAACTCTACAACATCGTATTTCTCCCTCAAAAGACCTACAATGGAATATCTGGAGAAATCGTCTACCATCACGAGGATATACCTTTTACCACCCAAACTCTCAGTACGAGTAGGACCCATAGGATCCATGTGAATCAGCTCAAGTACTAGGGAGGTGGTAATGGAAAGCAACTTCCTATGAGGGCTCCGAATTTGCTTTCACAACTGACAGGGTCAACAAACCATGGAAGTTGACTTTCCAAGAGATGGTAAGCCACGTACTAGCTCCTTTTTGGCTAAACGAGTCAAATCTCTAACGTTCACGTGACCTAGACGTTGGTGCCACAAATCCATAGGAGTAATCGTGGCACTATTGCAGACAAGTGAGGAAGTGGGCACAGACCCATAGCAATTATCCTAGGTCCTTACCCCTTGCACTAAAAGTTTATCGGCTTGATTGTAAACATTACACGCGTCCCGATCAAACTTTACAGCAAATTCAGCATCGCACAGTTGGATAATGCTGAGAAGGCTTGCTTTTAAACCTTTGATGTAAAAAACATTCTCTAGCTTAGGAAATCCTGGTAACTCTACTGTACCTCGTCCTACTATGCTAAACTGGCTCCCATCTCTAAAGGTGACCCTAACATCATTATAATCCTCAAGGTAGGTAAAAAATCAGGCATCACCTGTTATGTGTCTGGAGCACCCACTATCAAAATACCATTGTGAGGAATTATGAGCTTTGAGAGGGACATGGACAACAAGGGCTCTCTTATTTTTCTTAGGCACCCAAAAAGTGGTGACCATTTATTTACCCTTCTTGTTGCTGGTTTTAGCCGGGATATGAGAAGCATTTACAGATGGCAAAGACATCAGTCAGAATTCCTTCATCAGTCTCCGTGATGTGGTAGCTAAAAACTCAACACACTCTCTCAGACTGGTAAACTCATCAGTATGACATGGTGGAGCAGTAGTACGTCGTGTCCGACCCAAATTATAGTAAAACTCCCTCAGGTGGCCTTTTCTTTTGCAATATGTACAAAAGAACATAGTCTTTGGAGGACCTTGGTTTGCTTTTCTTGGTCAAACTCTCCTTCGAGGATTTTGGCGATGACCATAAGGAGTTGTATTAAACTCAGGGACAGGTCCAGGTGTAATTCGGTACATGGAGGCACCATCATAACCAATCCCCTGCCGATCACCAAAACAAAAAGCGGGGCTGAGGAGCATCTTTCCCATCTTCCCGGAACTTTTCTCGATTTGAACCTTGACTTCTCGGGCTCGCTCAAGATCATGAGTAAGCTGGGCTTCAAGTTTCTTTCGAGTCTCTATAGAGGAATGGAGCTCACTCGTGAGACTAACCACTTGTTTAGTCAAGTCCCCTTTTTCTTTCTCAAAATAACTCTCTCTCTCTAAACAAACTCTCTTTCTCAATACAGGCAGACTCTCTCTCTCTTAAGGTAGTACAGGTGGAGGACTCTCTCTCTCTTGCTTTTCCTAAATCATTCTCTAAAGTGGTGATCGTAAGAACTAACGCTTTGTTACACTTTTTAGTTTTAAAGGACTCAGAATATATCTCGGTGTAGGCGCATTGAAGATCACTCTCTCTCTCACTTGTGTCATCCTCCCCCTCACTTACATTGATCTCACAGTCAAGGTGTTCCTTTGATGCAACATCCTCATCGTAGTGAGGAGTACTAGAAGTGCTCACATGACTATCCATGAATGCGGTGAAGTTACACTCATGCGGTGACTCGTCTCCAGAATCCACCGACTCGACCTCACTGTCGTCACTAAGGGTAGAATTAAAGACATATTTGCCCTTTTCTCTGTTCATCCTAATAGCACACTCAAAAGATCTATGACCCATACGTCGCACTCAAAGCATCTCTGACTTTCTTTCTTAGGAGGATCTTTAAAAACTTTTTCATTTTTCTTTTCAAACTTATTTTTCTCAAACTTCTTTTTATCTTTAAAATTACCATTTTTCTTGAATTTGATAATTCTCTTGAAATTTTTAGCAAAAAGGGCCAAATCATCTAAGTCAAAATCACAATCAAAATCTGACGTATCTGTCTCTCTTTTTTAGATGACTATCCCCTCTTTCTTGCCGACCCCTAACTCTTTCTCTCTTGGGAATTAAGTGCAATTCCCTTATCTTTAGCCTTAGTAGTTTTAGGAAACATATCTAGTTCATATGTTTCCAAGTCTCCTACAAGTTCCTCCGATTTTAGAGTATTTAGATTCCCCATAGAATTTAGCACAGTGACTTTATGGATAAAACGCTTAGGAAGGTAATGAAGAATCTTTTTAACAACTCTAGCATTAGGAATATGTTCTCCAAGATTAAAGCTAGTATTAACAATGTCAGAAAGCCTAGCATAAAAATCATCAAAACATTCAATTTCATGCATGGTGATGGTTTCAAATTGAGTTGTTAAATTTTGCAATTTAGACTCTTTCACAACATTAGTTCCTTCATGCGTAAGTTGCAAAACATCCCATGCCTCTTTTGACGTGGTGCACGTCATTATGCGTTTGAACTCATCAGGAGTAACAGACCCAGAAATAGCACTTAGACCATTAGAATTAAAAGATGACCATTTAAATTCTTCTTCAGTCTAAGAGGTGACAGGTTTTAAATTTGTCACATTTTCAACAGTGACAGAGGGAGGTATCCACCCTCTTTTAACTAAAATCCAGACATGTTCATTAATGACTTTTAATGAAGATCTCATGAGGGCTTTCCAATATGCATGGTTTATCCCGCCAAAAACTGGCATTTTATTATATAATTTCTCCATTATGAACACACTCGTTTTCAAAAATCAATTTTTTTCTGAAAATTGATATCTTAGAAAAATTTTGCGGAAAATTACACAGTAAATTTGTGTAATTGGCTCTGATACCAATTCGAAACAGTGCGCGTGCGTCCAAATAGAGATATCATTTAATTAAATACAGTTTTATCAGTGAAGTCCTAAACGTGCATCTATATGTGGTTGAACAAGATGATGAAACATGCAAGAACATTCAAACACACACATGTGAGGAAAAATCCCCCAAAGGGGCAAAACCATTTATTTTCGTTATAATATTGTAACATACAAATTCTCGGATTACAATTAAAATACAGTGACACAGAATTACCTTCAGGCATCGGATCTATAGTCGGCGATTGGACTTATCCCTTTCCAGGAGGGTAGCAATGAATAAGAAGAATGTTCTTCTCCACAAGGGTATGAACAGACACACGATTGTGTTCTTGGATTGCAAACAGTTTCACAATGGTTTGAAAAGTTGTGTGAATCAAAACATGAGTCTTGGGACTCTCAAAGATGAAGACTTAGAGTTTTTGGACTCTGAAAATCGTCTATGAAAGTCTTGCTAAACAAATCGTCGAAGTTAGTTTATAAAAGAAAACCTATACCTAAAAAATGTGAACACCATCTGCACGATTTTATCCCAGGCGGATTTGTCCGCTTCTAATCCGGATCGGTCCGAGGTCGAATCGGTTGTTTTTTTAATAGGGCTTCTTCAGTTCACAATCGGTCTGGGGTCTATTGGATTGAATCATAAGTGGATCGGTTCGGCTTGAGGCAGATCGGTCCATTGGCGGATCGTTCCGTTGGCGGATCGGTTCTTTTTTCCAATCTGGAGGATCGGTCCGATGCGGATCAGTTCCTTTTTAAAACAGGCGGACCGGTCCGGCTGACCAGAAAATTGATTCCTTGAATTCTTTGATATTCGAATCCGTTAATGATGATGTGATCTTGAATTTCTTCAATGATGTAACGGCTTATGACATTCACAGAAATAATGTACAAAATGTCCTTACACATTTGTCCCGTGCGAGGTATTGCGCCACTTACGGGGCTGTTTTCTGGATGTTTCAGCGTTTCTCCCTCTAACGGTATGTTTTCAAGACAAAGTGTATATATTCTAAAAATTGGGCCATGCTCTCTCACCAAGGCTCCCTTGACCACATTATCGGTTCCTACGAGTTACATTGGTCACGTACGAGGTGTTGGTGCCTCTCATGGGGCCACTTGGGGGATGTTTCAGACTTTCGCCCCCTAACAGCATGTTTTCAAGCCTAAGTATATATATTCTTAAAATTTGTCTGTGCTTTCGAATCGGGGGTCCCGTGACCATTCATTCGGTTCCTACTTTATTAAATGCAACTCAATGTATTCCAATGACTTATATTTTTTGTTCATACAATGGGTTCACATACACGGAATCTTGTCACTTTTAACATTTTAAAAAGCGTATTTAACAAATTCTTGAATGCCATTTTCATGATAATTTGAATTCGGTTAGTCTCTCCCGTCCACTCTTTGTATAGTGGGAAATCCATGTAATTATCTTTAAATTCCAGTCATATGGTAATACGTAAAAAAATATTATTACAACTGAAACACAAACAATATTCTTACAACTTATGCAATAGAAATATATTATTAAAACTAAAACAAATCCAATATTCTCAAACCAAAACAAAACCAATATTCTTACAACTGAAACAAAAAAAGGTTATTACAACTGAAACAAAAGAAAATATTATTTATTATTTTCCAATAGATAAATTGGCCAAGCAAGAAAAGAGTCTTCATAATTCCTTAATTTCATCCCTTCCCCGTCGTCAATGAGCACGGGTACATCTCTTTCGCCATTGTATATTTCATTAACCAATATTTGAGCCTCACTCGTCTCCAAAGGTCGGTTGTCTACTCGAGTTTAGAAAACCATAGAGATAATTGTGCACACCCCAATAACCCTCTTATTGCTCAAATATTTGAAATAGTACTTTTTGACATAGTCACAGTGAGTTTTTGGAGATGATCCAAGTCCTGTGACAGGCGAAGGCATGGGGAATGGGAAAGTTGAAGAAGACAGGATTTGGGAGGGGTTTCTTGGTTGAGGCAGCATTTGCGAGGGGACTGTTGGATGAGGCATCATTTGGGAGGGGATGTTGGAGGCAGAATTTGGGAAGGGAAACATAAAGTGGGGATAGGGAAAACTTTGAGGAGGAGGCTGAGGGTAAGGGTAACCGTAAGGAGGCGACATTGAGATCCCTTAATTTTGTAAAAGGGGCACAAGTTGCCCAATTTCATTAATCAAAATTCCCAAGTTATTTTTAATATACTGGACATCCCCATCGGTCTTGAACTGTCATTCCTCATTGGATGAGAAAAGATCCTTGATTGAAGAAAACTCGAACACGAGAGGTACAGTTTGTTGAAATTTTGTTTTTGGCATATGTGAGTCAACACATCTTGTCCTCTCCCTTTTTTCCTTTCCAAATGTCGAGGTCAGGGCATCATTTTCAAGGTAAAATCATCATTAGGGCTCGAACCCGACTGACTATTGATGGCCTCTAATGATTCTAGCATCTCAGAAAAGTGCGACGGGAATTCGTTATCTTTGCCCTATCGAAGATGAATGAATAAGTTGGACCGATTTGAGTTTTTACCCGTATATGGACCATCATTTGTCTTACTCTCCCATTCATTCTTAAAATCCTCATATGATTTGGATCCCATCCTGTGGATATTAGTTTGTTGTCCCATATTTTTTTTATTTTGTTCCCTTTGGACCAACTTTTACTCCGTCGTCTCATTCTCCAAAAAAGTATTCCACTCCTCAACCGGAATTTCAACATTGAGAGGCATTCTCTCTTTTAAAGACAAAATATTGGAGCTCGCTGCTTCCTTCGGGAAATGTTTCTTCCGAAGGTTTCTCCTTTATATCATCTATGATTTGGCAATTCGTTATAGAACCTTATTCTTGGATCGATCGAGAAATGAGAAATACTTGTAGAGTTGATCGTATATGTCATCTTTGATGGCTTGATCAACTAGGTTCCAGTTGTCTGGTCCACCAACTCACTCGTTTATTTTTCCCAATGCCAAACATCGGGCTTTAAAGTTCTTCATCACATCATTCCTATCACCCATCGGGTCATTCTTGAGAAGTGAGAACCCAATGGGCTTCTTTTGAATTGAGCGAGAGGCGTCGACAGTGTTAGATAGGGGTGGTGGAGAAACAGGAGTGCTAGACGAGGGTTCCAAAGCAGGTGTAGTTGAACTTGGTGAGGAGGGAACCATTGGTAGAGTTTATATTGGTCACTAATTAGGGTCAAGAATTAGGGTTGTGCACAAAATAGTGAACCTCCTTGACGTGTCCCTCGGTACTTAGTTCCATTGGGTTGTTTCCTCCCGACATTATCAACAAAAATGAAAAACCATAAGTGACCAAAAAAATACAATAAGAAATTATAATTAATTAATCAATCTTCTGACTATATATATACCTTTTTAAAGTAAGACTTTAGAATATGTTCAATGTGTCCGATCTCCATCCATTCGGTATTAGTTTTAAAACCTATGAATCTCTATTATTGATGTGTAGATATTCGTGACATGAACTCATATCCCTTCCTTTTCAACTTGTTGGCAAGATTCAATTTAGCGTGCATATGGCGTAAGACATCACAGTCTATGTCAATGCTCTTTGTACACAATTGTATCCATAATGGGTGGATTTTTTTCCCGCCTTCGCCAACAACATAACCGAGGTTAGGGGCTATGTCGGGATTATGTGTGTGAAATATATTTTGTATAACAGCATCCTAGTATTCTAGTTGGGAAAATAGAATATGGTCGAATAGGTAATCTTGCTGGAGATTAACTCCACTATTTACAAAGTAGTTAAATTGTTCGATCTTCTTATTTCCATATAAATATGACTACCCTTTATATGACGCTCAGTAATAAAAGAGTTATGTGTGCAATCAAATTGCAACCTCTCCAACTCTTGTTGCCAGTGATTATCACCATGCCTCATTTTTCCTAAGAAAACTATACGAGGTCATGAATATGAGTCTTACGGTTAAAGTATATGGGTATATTAGGACATAGTAGTTTGATTAAGGTTTTGAGAATTGAAAAGATTTTGAGTATATTAGTTTGATTAGGGTGCACAACATAAAATACTCGATTAATTTCAAACTCTAAATAAATACCAAGTCCTAAATGACAATACTCCTAAATAATGCGATTTATTTTAATCCCAAAGTAACCACATTCAGTCAATAATAATAATAGTAATACTCAATTAATTTCAAGCCTTAAATGACAATACCCTTAAATTTCACAATTTATTTTAATCCCTAAGTAACCACATTCAGTCAAAACTAATAATGACAATACCCTTAAATAATGCAATTAATTTCAAACTCTAAATAACAATTCCCCATTACTGTTAACAATGCCCAATAAATTTCAATCCATAAATATAACATACTCAATCAAAATATGAAATTATAAAACATCCCACTACAAAAAAATTGCTTTTTACTATGGAGACTTTTGAGACGGCTTAAATTTTAGTCCCTAAAGCATACATTTTGAGACGGGTAAAATAAGTTGTCTCAAAAACTAATATTATTTAAGACAGAATATACTACCCGTCTTATAATGTGAGGTTGATGAGACAGCATATTAAGAGTCATCTCAAATAGCCCACCTTTTGAGACAGTTGAAATAATTTAATTTCCCCCTCATGATTTTAGCTCCCACCTTGTCTTGTGAAGAGAAATGAGACGTTGTACATAGAAAAAAAAAGAAAAAGAAAAACCTAAACATCTCGTTTCTCAACCCCACAAAAGCAACCCGCGCTCCTCCCTTATAGCCGTCGCTCGCCCTGGATGTCTTCCCTACCATTATCGCTCGCCCTTGATCTCTCATCTGCCTTCACCGCTGGTAATTTATGTTTCCTTTTCTTTTCATTGTTGTGAGATTATGGTGGAATAGGTTGTTAGCTACTTAGGGTTTCAAAAATTGGGATTATATGTAATTTAAAATTATCAATTTGAGATCTATGGTTGAAAACATCAAATTAGTTTTGTCACATAATGGTTGTCAATTTCATTATTTGGTTGCTATGAAAATGAAAGTAAAGGTAATGGAAAAGTAATTTAATGTATTGTTGATGTAATTAGTTGGTTATTGAGATAGTTGGAGTTTTTATTATAATAGAAATTACTTATAATAATAGAATAATAGTTTTTTCTGCATTATGTCATAACTATGATTTTTAAATGGCCATCATATGTTTGATAGGGAAATTACTGATTGTGTTACACATTTTCATTGACGTTTAAATATTTGATCTAATTCCAGGAATTCAAGTTATAGTATCGTCGGATTGATACAAATAAAAGGTAATTTTAACTTTTGGTTATTGCTTAATATCATTAGTTTTTTTTATTGGATTGATTTGTAGTGGTGATAGGAGGTTGAGGGTGAGCCAATTGAAAACCCGGATTGTCAATTCGTTGTTGTAGTATAGTTTTAAGATTAATATATCATAATATTTATATACTTGTTTGCATGAATTTTAGTTAAAATTATTGATATGTTTGTTTATGTTAGTTAATTTATGTCTTTCGCAAGTAGTTTATTCCACTAATTTGATTTACTATTCGATTATGATTTTATTTTGTAATATATGTGATGGACCTAATTAATTCAAATATGCAGTATCGCTGAAAAATTTGTCAATGTTATCCAACACCATATCAAATGCTAAACTTTAACATTCAAATCACTGAAGTGTTAAGACAAAAATTCCAACATATGAGGATAGGTGGTAACTGAAAGCAATAAATATGCATCACCATTTAATGTTCTTTGATTGATTTGTAATGGTGAATCCTAGACCAATCGGAAGGTCAAACGTGTATAAATGTTATCTTCATGACTAAGAAGCATAAACTTTCACAATTGAGAGGAAAATAAAAAAATAAGTATGTTTAATGAAGTTCTTTATTTTGTGAAGGAAGTCTAATATTTTTAATGGACAGTTTTTGCAAGATTCAAACACACTAGAATTTCTAAAGGTGACGTCCTTACTGAATACTGATAATTATGTGGTGACACGTGTCATGTATTTAATTCAACACAAATAGTGAATATTGGTTATCAATTTGAACAAATCTAATTCACTGTATATGAATATTAAATATTTTGTGGTCTCTGTTCACGTGGTATTTAAGTGAACTTAGTTTTTTCCCCAAAATTTTGTTAGTTCTACACTTTATGGGGAATGCTATTTGAATGACCGTATTCAATTAAGAAAATAGTAACTTTTTCAATCACACTTTCCCATGCATCGTACGGGTTACCACTGGTATCTAATTTAAGTTCGCATTCATGTTCTTTAGTGTGAGTGGGTGAATTTGATTTGCTGACATTCGGTTGACTAACCAAAGTCTCAAGTGTGTTGCCCTCTCAGGTGTATTCACGAAGAAAACCTGTTGATACTCAAAAAATAAGTTTTTTAGGGGTAATGTAGAAGAGAGTGCCCTACACTATTTCATTTGCAAACAATTCAATAATGTGTTAATTCTAAACAATGTGTACCACACATCTGACACAACTAACTAAACAAAAAAATAAACTTTTATATATGACGTACCTTGGAGCGATGGCAAGTGTTCTAGCCCAAGCTACTGTTAGTCTCGAGTTTGAGACTTGGGAGCAATCTCTTCATATTATACAACAATATAGGGGTAAAACCAATCGGCATTTACCTCTCCCAGACCCTACAGTGAAGCGGGAGCCATTGGGTATGACCTTTATAGAAGTTCAAGTATGAAACAACCATCAACCAACATTATTTTTTTTAAACTCCATATTTTTGTATTTTAACCCTTCTTCATAGCATGCACGAGCATCGGGTGCCAAATCTGACATGGCATCCACACATACACGTAGTATATCATCAACATTATATTGGATAGCTTTAGCGGTTTTATCCAAGAGGCTACGCAAGTAAATCATTTTGTTATCCTGCATGCATACCTAGGACGGGCTAATCATTTTTGTGCAAAGTCCCAATGGACACCACAACATGGGCATATGCACGGGTTACCACAAGTATCTACAGAGTCTCAAGCCTAATAAGATTGTGGCAATGTTTTAGCAAATTTAAATCTATTTTTCTCTCATATTTGGCACACCAGTTGATGCATTTAATATTGTCACATGGAATTTCAATAACCTCCCTCAACGAACCATATGTCGTGTGATTGTTTGAGTTTTGAATGTATGAGCGCGTGTACGGGTTTCAAACGTGATTGTTGGAAAATGATTTTTTTTTAATTTATTGTATACGAATCATATTGAGAATGTATAGTTTTGAAATAATAATAATATTCAAGCAAGTATATGTTAAATGTAACAAAGATTTGTCCTATTTAATTCCTTATATTTGTTTCCTTAATATATAAACTTCCACTTTATTTATCGATTTTCATTAGTATGTATTTTCCGTCACCATCGTTAACGATTTCAAGAAAGTCTATCCTTCTAAGGTATCACTCGGTCAAGTTTGTCATATTGTTAAAGTTTCTTCATATGGTTACTTCTTTACTAGAGACAACGTTACAAGCTACGACAAGTTGAGAACACTTCTCTCTCGTTAACAAGATTGGATGTAATCCATTGAACTAGGGCATATGGTCATACGAATGTCTGCTTATCAATTCCATGTTACTTTTCATCCGTAATCATATATGTGTAGATATTATTTTGTAATACATTATAAAACACCATAGTATAGAGCATCATTTTCTGAATATTTTAACTCTTTAAACATGTGTGATTAGCTTAAGAACCCTTTGTTTGAGCTGGTTGTGAACTTATGTTCTCTTATGTAGCATTTTTTATTTGCTTGAGTGATTAGATTAAGAACATTTTTTTTTGTTCTTTTTGCTAAGCGTATTTGCTTATATATCTTTATTTTAAGTAGACAATAAAATAGAGATGTAAGAGATTTTAACTTATCACAGATTAAAGTACTATAAATCTAAGTGATCGATTCCATTCAGCTACAAATATGTTTGTGGAATTCAGTGACTAGTGGAATGAAAAAAAGTGTAAAGGCGGTGAATAAATAATCACAACCTTAGATCATACTCAGAAATTCAGGAAAAACTATAAATATTTTAGACTTCATATGTATTTTAGATTCTAGAGTCTTTTTCCATCTCTGTTAGATGCTCCACTCATTACCATACATATATATGATATGATGCCCTCACTAACTCTATCATCGATGGCCAACAGTCGAGTGTTATTCGATTCGCATCAGATGCAGTGTTCTACCTATGTGGCATATGTTTCACTCGCCTTCTCAGACCTATGGGGACTTTGATACAGAGCATATCAAGAAGACTAAAAAAAAAATTTCCTGAGCCGAGCATTTCTCACATCATTCTTCATACAATTTACTTTCGTCATATCCCATGGAGAATATGACAATGATTATCGAGCTCTATGTGAACTTATTTGTTTTGTTATAGAACTCTCTGGGTATATCCTCCTTTGTTTATGACTGGGACATTATCTTGATATAGAATGTTCTTGCTGAGTAGCAATGATTGTCTTGCATTAACTAACCGCATTTCCTTCCCCACTACTTTCTCTATATATGTGGTAACACATGAAATTCATCTTGAAAGACCTATAGAACTAACTTTGAGTCTATCTGCAACCACAAATTGAGCCATTTATATCTCGAATCGAATTTAATTCCTACAGTGACAACCATCGTTTCGGGATGGAAGGCATAACTATAGACAATACAAACATAATAAGAACCTCTTAAAAAGACTTTGCAATTTTTAAAAACACTCCCAACAATAGCCTTATTTGACATAGAGATAAGATAAATGTCACCAGTATTTCTTTGCCCATCTTTAAAGGGAAGGAAGGTCTAACTTCAATAATGTTATCAGTATTGCTCTGATCTTCATTTATTTCTAGTGAATATACCATTTGTAGCAGGTTTCCGCAGCCATTCATTATTCATATAAGCTGATTTTGAAATCTATAAACTCTCTAGCTGCTTGTATCCTTTTTTTTACCAAAATTAATTAAAAATTAGGGTGAAATGTCAATACCACCAAACTATCTTTCTGTTATAATTTGTAAGTACTATATTTCAAACCTAGACAATTGTTTGTAGGTATATACATACATTCAACCAACAATTATATCAAACATTTCCAATTTGAAGTCCCCCCAAAAAAACTTTGAAATGAAATCCATAACCCAACACACTGCCGATAGAGAGTGAAAACCAAGAAAGAGTACTTGCAGAGGGAATGAAAAAGAGTAGAAAACAATAACCCTGCCCTGTATTCACATTCCAGGACGTCCCATCATCATCTCATGCCTTGTTAGAAATGTTGTTAGAGAGATAATCCAAACCCTCATAAAGTCCCTCCCCGTAGATTGCGCAGGTGCTCTGGATGTACCAGTGACGCTGCTTGAGGGAACGGAGGAAAATATTATCAGTTATTTCAGTAGAATTCATTACAATTAGAAGATATATAATAATTCATTGCAGTTGTAATAATAGTTGCACTTTAGTCCCTTATCGAATATAAGTATTCTTTTTTATAGCGTGAATCGGCGAGCGATATATAATAATTCATTTATTTGTTCGCTTTATTCGCGCGAATTATCTACCTTATTACTTTAGAGGCACTGAATTCCTACTTATTGCTTCTAGCTAATGAAAAGTAAGTATTTGACTTTGACAGCGACCGAATACCACGTTAAGAGGAATGTCGGCCTTAAAGTGACTTCATAGATATTGCTAGCTCTATCTCATTAACTATAGATACCTCATAAGTATACTTCCCGCTAGCCAATGGAAAACACTTCTTCTTAGAAATATATTTAGGGTCATTTGATTTTTGATGTAGCTAGTAAATGATGTAGCTACTGGACTGGAAGGCTCACTTTGGTAACGTTGTTTTAAAGATAGACTCTCACGGATGTTCTTGATCAAGTCTCTTAGGAAATTTGGCATCTCTAAACAGTCATAGATCTTGTATAGAGGCGTATTTCTTCTTCTTGGTTCTCTATAACTATTAATGGGTAAGCTAGGGTTTTTTTTAAACCTTTTAGAGGATTGAGACAGGGGGACCCAAGCTTTTTTATCTTAGCCTCAGAATCTCTGAGTAGATGTCTTTATAACCCTCTCATCCCAAAGGTTGTAATTTAATTAGCCATTTTAGCTTTGTGGATGACCTTATCATTTTCACCTCGGCTTCAAAGCGAATCCACTGGTTTTAAATAAGAAAGAGGGTGCATTAAATACCTGAGTTGTCCTTTTTTCAAAGGCAGGAAAATGACAGTACTTTTCTATGCTTTGGTTCAAGCTCTTAACTCTAAAGTGCCTAGTTAAAAATCAAAATTCCAAAGAATGAAGGTGGTTTGGGCATTAGAAACTTGAGTAACCTTGTCACTGCCTCAAATCTCAAGTTGGAAGGGCCTTTCAAATCAGGGATCTTCCAGTGGTCATCATTCATGATATAAATGTACCCATCTATGCCTATTTCTGCTGGTTATATAGCTGCTAGAATAATTTCTCAGGTGTGGTCTACCTGTGAGGTTCTATAATTATAAATGGCCATCATATATGGAAGCCCAATGATACAGGGAAGTTTTCTTTCAAGTCGACTTGTGATATTTCGATCTTTAAGGATGATTTGTATCTCTAAATCATTTGTTTGGGATACTATCCCCACAAACTTATCCATTTTCTCTTGGAGAATTCTTAATAATTTTATTCCTCTTGATCTCAATGTTAAGAATCTAGGAGTCCCTATTACTTCTAGATTCTTATGCTACTATAAATCAGAAGAGCATGTTGAACACTTATTCTTATCAGGTCCTATTACTAGCAAAATTTGGGCCTTATGTAGGAATATGTTAGGTATTCCTCATTCTTTCTCCATTAACTCTGTCATATTTATTTGGTGTCTTTATATGGTGCAAAGCCATATTTAAAAGTGGCTTCACAAGATCATTCCAAGTTGCATATTGTATGAAATATGGCTGAGTAAGAACATAGATTTTTTTATGCAATTCAAATGAAATAGAATATGATCATCGCTAGAATCAATAGAAGAATCTGGCACATTACTTCAAACACTTCTTTCAAAAATGGATTTTCTTCCCACTACTCTCAAGTCCTGTAGTTTCTTAATATAAATCCTCCAATGCTCAGCAATTGATTATGTATCCTATATGGTGGTCAAAACCTAGAAATTCTTCCTTAAAATTGAACACTGATGGTGCTTGTGACAAAGAAGGTAATATGAGCATATGAGTTGTTCTTATAAATGATAAGGAACTTTTCATTTGGGTATTATCTTCCTAAATTATAGATGGATTAAGCATTCTGGTAAAAATAACTTATCCGTGTTCTTTTTGGTCATATCTTATTTTATTGAGGGCTCTACTTGGTTCAAGATAAATAGTTTTCACCTAGGTGAAAAACAAAATAGTGAAGAGCTTTTTCACCTCTTCGGAGTTAATTTCATTGACTATGTTTCACAATTTTTGAAGGATAATCGTTATTTTTTAGAAAGTTTATAACCACAAAACTGTGTTTGGACTTAAAAATGTATAATGAAAACTTGAATAAAAGGAAAAATTATATCTTTCGTAGTTTATTGTGGGACTCTGTTTGAACTTAAATTTTTACAGCTAAAACATGACCTGTAATTTGTATAGGTCATGGCAGACTGGTAGTACATAAACAAGCCGATCTTGAGAAGGTTCTTCGAGTGATTTTTTTACAGCTAATTAAACTATATGTATGTATGGATGTATATATATAGGTTAATGATCTTTAGGATAACTGTCTGACCTCCAAAACTATTGGAGGTATAACTGTCTTGCCTAACTTTATACTAATTAGTACCTTTTTTATACACAAATCATACCACAATCTATTTGTTCCTGACACGGTTTGGTGAGTGGTGCAGCATTGGCTCCAATTGTTCGTGTTCTTGTTTTGATTTTATTTCTTATAGCATATCCAATCAGCAAGGTGATATATTCTTATATCATAACTCTTGCTAATTTAGTTTTGATTTAGTATTTTCTACTATTTGCAATATGATGTTTGATTATATATGTATAAAGTTCCAAAAATCAGACCTTTGATGTTGCTTATTGTGAGGTATTAGACATTTTGTTGGGCAATGGACATGAAGCACTATTTAAAGTTCCAAAAATCCCATTGGATTTATTGGCGATTTCCCACTAAGTGTTTGTATGAATCATTCAAAATGAGTACATAAGAAGTCTTCCCATATTTTTCTTCATTGAGTCTGTACTTCTCATTTAAATTGGTCCATTTACAAGTATAATTAAGGTCATCTTGCTATTGTTTATGATTAATATATGTTGATGGTCGCATATTCAACTTCTACCACTCTTCATCTTCTTCCCTAAATCAATAACCCTAACCCTAACCCTAATTTCAAAATTCTAAACAATTGCAGAAAAAACCCCTAAACAATTTCAAAATAAAAATCAAACTTAAAATATGAACACACAGATTTTGTGGGTATCATTGTTAAATGTTTTTTATCTTGAAATTGTTTGGGCCTTTTGATTTGAAATTCACATAGAATCAATCCACCTCCATCCATCATGTAACACCGAACCAGTGAAAGGATCGAGTTTGGTGGATCGAGTTTGGTCAAGCAAGGCTTAGCACCATGCGTATCAGAATTTTGAATAAGATCTAGAATTTACATTGTTTGTGCAAGAAATATACCATTAACATCTTTGTGAGCCTCAAGGTTATTAAATCATGCCCATCTAAGTCTACTGGTTCGGATCATCATCCCCCAAAACACTCAATATAGTAGGTTAGAGTTCATGGATTCAACAAGTCTGGATGATGGGGATATGAGTAATGAGGAGGGAAATAAATATGCCGATCAAACATCAGTTGAGTGTTTTATAGTCATTGGGGATTCAACTAAAGAAGAACTTTATTCTCGCCCCCCCTCCCGGCCTCACTTCGATCACCTATTCTGGTTCCCATGAAACATGATGAGTCCACCCCTTCCTGTTGTAATAGTTCCTATAATCCCTCTAAAATGAATGTTGTTAACTATGCTTGTGATATTACTCCATCTAAACTGTTTGAATATGAGGATCTCTACAACATTCATCTTAGCATTACTTTTAGGTTACCTGAGAAAGATTAGAGAGATTATGATTAGTTGTACACCGATGAGATATCTATTTCTTTATTTACCATGATTGTAGTACTTCATCTCCCTATGGACCATATTATTCGAGGTATACTAAAGGGTTATGGCGTAGACCAAACTTAGCTCGACCCAAATGCCTATAAAACGATCCTGGAATCCATGACTTATTAGAGGGGGTGTATGGATTTGATATTAATGAGCGTATCTTTAGGTATATTCACATATTAAAGGACAACACAAAAGTCCTTGGATACTACTATATCTCCCCTCGAAAACCTCAAAAGAAGTTGGTGAAGGTTATCTAAGATAGTAACCATTTCTAGTAGCACAAGTTTATTTTTATCAAAGTCAAATGGGTGTCCGACCCAAAGAAGTTGGAAAAACTATAAGGGTTACCTATGATTGAAGTGGACCTAACTCCATTAGTTTTTTTCTTTTTCTAACTGTTAACCATAAATTTCGTTTAAATGTACTATAACTCTGGGAAGTAATGAAGCCCAGGTCGAGTAATGCTTGGACTAATGCCTCCTACCATGCTCGTCAGACCTATTTCAGTCCATACAAGGACTTGTTTGGTTTTCAAACATGATGAGGCTTGTCTAAATTAATAAAACCAAGAGGTTACACCATGTAGACTTCCTCCTAGTACCATGTAAAAAGGCATTTGTAACTTCAAGTTGTTTAATTTCCCAATTAAACTGAACATCCAAGGATAGGACCAATATGATCGTAGTTGGCTTGGCTACGGGGCTAAACTTATATAGCATAGTCAACTTCTAAATACTAATGGAATCCTTTAGATACAAGTCTGACTTTTTATCGCTTGATTGAGCAGTAAAATCTTGTGCTACATCAAAAGCTGTAAATTATTTTTTTTGAAGCAGAGTTAAGCGGCATAAGTATGACTGTCTGTGTGATATATGTGTTATGATGCGGCACAGGCAGGAATGGGAGGAGAATACTCAAAATGTTGAAGATCAAATTGATACTAGTGATGGTCTTTCGGCTCAAGAGGTCAAGCCAGAGGTACATTCAATTATTTGATTATGATTATATTCAACCTTTGTTTAGTCATGATTATAATGATTAGTATTTTTTTTAATAATTAAGATATTAATTCAAGTTTTACTTCTTTTCTGCTCGACATTCAAAGTCGAGGTCGCTAAGACCGCAACTCTCATGCTTGTAAGGTTTCTATTCCGAAATCAAAAAGAAACTTAAAAAGACCGCAACTCTCATGCTTGTAAGCTTATGCTATCAGATAACATATAACTATTATATGTGTTATAACATATATAACAGCTATATATGTTATATATGTTATAACATATATAACAGCTATATATGTTGTAACATATATAACAGCTGTTATATGTTGTTATAACATATATAACAGCTTTATATGTTGTTATAACATATATAACAGTTGTTATATATGTTATAACATATATATAACAGTTGTTATATATGTTATAATAGTTGTTATAACATATATAAACATTAAGTACCGAGGCAACAATTAAACATAAGATAAATGTACAAGTGAACTTACCCAATGGGGGGATATTTAAGAAACAACATTTCTTCTCCATCGATGACAATTGGGCGATTTAAATTGAACTCTTGATTCTCATGAATGTTGAGGTGGTAGAATTTAATCTGTGTGAAGTTGAGGAGCCACGAGAAGGGTAAGTCTTGTAAGGTTTCGCATGGCTGGAACTAGTCAAACATAATAGGTACATTTTTATTCTTTCTTTCATAGTTCTTCTATTTATGCTGTGTTATCTTGATTTCTCTGTGATCTATTTCAGTGAAAAAGGCCTCAAAACTTCCAGCTGTAGTGTACAGATTGAGGGAAGACTAAATCGTTGTCTATTTTGAGCACTCGGATCAGTCTCCCATTATGGGGAGGTTAAAGACTTTGAATTTGATCCTGATGACCTGGTGACATTAGAGGATCTGAAAAAGGACACTAACTCCATCTATAAACACATGAAAAATGCAACTGATCGCTATGGCTACCATGGTAATCATAAAAATTGAGTTTCTGAAGCATACGATCCAGATGTGTTATGGAGGATAGCCCATCATCATTTTGTAGTGGTAACCTTTCAAACTTGTTTTATGTTGCACTTTACTTATTTTACCACTTATCCCGACTCATTATTTTGTGGACAGAGCTCTATGAACACGAAATTCAAAGTGTGAAGGTATTTACCAATCACGTGGCTTATAAGAAGTAAAGAAGTACCATGGATTCACTGGATAAGGATCCGATCAAGTACCTAGCAATGAGGCTACTCTTCTCCCTGCTGAAGATTCCATTATTGATGCCCTTCCCCTGTTATTACTAACTGTGGCAGTTGTTTAGGGAGGCGTAGGGGGTGGATCTGAGCAGCAGATTAGTAATGAGTTTTCATATCTAGTTCATTTTTTAGTCAAACATGTCTCCCACAAACGTTGAAGATAGAGAGCATGTTGCTATTGAAGATGACCAACCAGTGCCTATCAAGCTAGATACCACGTTGCTAGAGCATATTGAAAAGCACATGTATTTTGTACTTATTCAGTAAAAAATGGCCTTTTCATATTGTTGCAAGTTGATTTAGATTGATAAGTGCATATTTATTCATATGTCCATCTCACTACTGGCAAACACTGGAATTCATACCAAAACTTTTTATGTACCCTCGTTTATGGAAATTGCTTTATTTTCATGAGCACTAAACCCTGTTACGATCTCGAGTGTTTGAACTTCATTTCAAATATATGGTAGAGGATAATGTACGGATTCAATTTCTAGCAGACATTTTAATTCGTACCTTGGAGCTTAGTTGCTTTATTACTTCGTAGATCGGTGATGGGGCATTTTAGAACTCTTTTGTTGTCCAATGGTAAAAGGAATTGTAATGTGTATATTTATTTACATTAGTTGTTTAGAGTGATGTGGCTATTTCTGTCGTCGTTTTTTAGTTATTTTTATGTTTAAACATGTTGGTTTTCATGAATAAACAAAGGAGACCCTGTCGAATTTTTAAAAAAATATTAAGTGTTTTTAAAAGTAAATAATATGAAGATGATTTAGAGAGGCATGGATCGATATTTCAATTACAAATTCATATTTGTTTCATGTACCATTAACGTGATTAATCCCTCTCTTAATTTTATTAGTGTAATTAAGTTGATTATGTATGTTATATGTACGTACACGGATTCATGGCAAGAAAACGTCGGCGTTGTTTGAATATGTGCAATATCATTATAGAAACAACCATTCACAACACGAGTGGAAGACAATTTAGAGACACATAAATCGATATCCCACCAGAGTGAGGTGTTGCAACCCCAACCAACGATCCTAGTGGCACCCAGTCAGAGACGTCAACGACCCATATCAACTAGGTAATAACACATCTTTGTTCTATTTTTCTATATGTATGTGATGGCGTGTTAGGTAAGATATATATTGTGGGTATTCCGCCCTTAGTTTTTTATAATGTTGCGACTATTTCTGTCATTTTTGAGTTAATTTTTATGTTTAAATAGGTTGGTCTTCATAAATAAACAAAGGAGACTCTGTCGAATTTTTTTAGAAATATTAAGTGTTTAAAAGTTAATAATATAAAGATTTACAATTTTGATAAGGTTTTTAAAGATTGTCATCTATAGGTACTATTAAAAAAGATTACTTCCTTGTTTGATGTAACTGACACTAAATAAATTTTATTTCAGGTCGAAATTTTTTGTGGACAAGGCAAGTCATTGAAGTTGTTTTAATGGAGGTTGTATGGTTCAAGATTGCGAGTTTACTTTGCTTACATTATTTTATTTTAGGAATAGACGGGATTTTATGTATTTTTTTCTAATGAGACAAGTGAAATTTTGTAGAGATATTTAGTTTAGTGGGCACAAAGTTGAAATTTTCTATTTTATCTTTGTATGAACTCTAATTTTAGTTGAATGGAAAGTTGTGTGTTATATTCATTGAAATGATATGTCATATATTATTTTTAAGAGTTTTTGTTTAAAAGTATATTAAGCATATTATGGAATGGATGAAATTTTAATTTTGGCGCAAAAATTATTAAAGACGGCTTCTTTGCCGTCTCAAAAAGGTTCCCTAAACGGGGACTTTTTGAGACGGTTAAGTTATCGTCTCAAAAAACTCTTTGGGGACGTATGTTAGTGTCTCTAAAAAAAACTTTAAAAGACGGACTTTTTACCGTCTCAAAAGGGTCATGTAAACAATGACCTTTTGAGACGACGTATTTCCCGTCTCAAAAGAACTTTTTGAGACGGCTTTTGCCGTCTCAAAAAGCTTTTAAAACGGGGATCTAATACTACGCTCCTTTGCCGTCTCAAATGGCGTCACAAAAGGCTTTAGAGACGGCTAGAGAACTTTTTAAGACGGTTGAAGCATCGTAGTAAAAAGAAATTTTTTTGTATTGTCTCCTTTTCTTGAAAAAAGTTTACACACACACACACACACACATATACACATATATCCACACACATACACACACATATACACACGTACACAGAAATACACACATATTGTCACACACATACACACACATATATACACACATACACACACATGAACAAATATAAACATTAGGGTTTAAATCATAAATACAAAAAATAAGGTTTACCTTTGAGATTGAGAGCGAGATTTGGGCCGAAATTACGGTTTGAGAGAGAGAGAGAGAGAGAATGCATATCGCCAAAATTGTACAGAGGAAGAAAGAGAGAGATTGATGCGGGAAGAAATAAAATGGACATAGAATGTTTTTAGTATAAGGACACTGGTCAAGGCCTAGAGGCGTGACCCATTACCATGACCCTTAATTTTTTCCACATCAGCGCGTGACTCACGCGCATGAACAAATTGAGATGGCCACGGCCCAAAGCCATGACCCATTAGGTGTGCATTATTTCCTTGGTCATGACCCTTGTCCGTGACCTTACCATGACCAAACTTGGAGGGATATTTGGGGCAAATTTGGCACCATGATGGTCACACCCTGGTCACGACCTAAGGTCGTGATCCATACTAGTCAAGGATTTCATTTTTGATCACTTCCAAGAGCATCCATGGCCACATAAGGTTATAGATCTGGTCACGCAAAATATTATGTGGTCGGGGCTTCGGGCCGTGACCCCTGAGAGTGACAATTCGAAGGATTTGGTGTAGTGGTGTGTGTGTGTGTGTGTGTGTGTGTGTGTGTGTGTGTGTGTGTGTGTGTGTGTGTGAGTGTGTGTGTGTGTGTGTGTGTCATGCTCTATATGTGATGTTTTGGTAAATAAATATTAGGGTTAATTACACTTGGACCCCTGAGTTATACCCCTCCCAACACTTTACCACCACTTCTTTCGATTTTTCCAATTCAGCCCTCTAACCTTGCAAACGGCTATACTTAACCTCCTGTCATCCAACGTTGTTAACTTTTGGTGTGAAATGACACACGGAAACCCTTTTTTCTTTTTCAAAAGGGAATTATGGGTATTTAACATTTTTATAAAAAAAAATCCTACACTCACACATGCATGTGCACGCACTCCCACGGAATGTCTTATTCTCTCTATCTCTCTCTCATACGCACACACACATACGAACATACACCCCCAGTAAACGAACAGATTTGGGTGGGAAACACCCACACAAGCAGATTTGGTAAGATTTGGAACAGATTTGGTGGCAGGAGCGCGGGGTGGTGGCGATGGTTTGGGATATATATATATATATATATATATATATATAAGGAGTAAAACTTATGTATGTCATAAGAGACATCTTATGATGTCACATGATGAATTATTTCTGCAATACCCTTTTTACCCCTCAAATCTTTGGTTCCCCCTCTTTTCACACACTATATTTTATTCCCCTTTTGTTCCAAATTCAAAAATGGGGGTAGATTAGTAAACTTATATAAACTAGACTCTCTCTTGTACTCTTCTCCAACCACAAAACACACAAAAGTTTCTTATATCTCTCCCGATTCACCCTCCCTCGAAAAAACCCTCCTCGCCCTCTCCTACTCCCCACCAAACCCACTTGAGTTAAAATATCAACATTTTTACTATTTTTCCTTCGATTTTGTGGAGTTTTAGAGTTTTGAAACATCTCAGTATTTCTCTCTTAATTGGACCCATGATGGTATTGAATCCTCGATATTTTCCTCTTCATTTGTTCACATCCCCATCAATTGTTAAATTATGAATTTGTAAGTTAATTTTCAATACGTTTAATTTTTTTGTTTCAACGTTGATATTTTAACTCTTAGGTATGATTTATATGTTAGGTGTGATTCATGTGGGTTTTGGATGTTAAGATGTTTATTGTTATAGCTTTAGTAGATTGACAAATTGGAACTTAAAAGTACCATCCATCATTTACTCCGGTCCTTTTAATATATCAGTTTGTAAGAAGATGCAAATGAATGTAGGCACGCATCACGATGCAATTCCATTTCCCTTTGACAGATTCGGACATCCTATGCATGTTAAGGTAAAGGTTGTTCGTATTATTGCATTTTAGTTTGTACCACTAACTGATCTTCCTGTTAGAGAGTGTATGAACACATTTTTTCTCATATTAGAGAGTGCATTAATAGGTTTTAATAAGAATAAACATCATTTGTTATTATTCATGTATTGATAAGTTGTATTCACATTACAGGGTGTGTGTGGCATAACTAATCTGTGCATTAGTATGGGTTGAAGGGGATGATTTCAGTCATTGAACCAAAGTTGATCTTTTTTTAAAATGCTGTTACGAAACTTATGTATTCTTACCAATAAGGGTCAATCATTCTAGGTAGTATTATAAACCATATTAGTATTCTATGTGTTCATTGGATCCAGACTTCCTATCATAGATGTAGGCTCAATGTAGATGTGGCGTAAGTTCTTTCTTTTGTAGTCCGTTCTGTAAGGTAGATGTAAGCTCATTCGGTGAGTTCATATCTATTAATTTATTAATGTCTAGACAATTAATCTTTTCTTTGCTTAATATATATGTCCAATAGGTTTAGTGGATTATTGGTTTTGTTGAAACTTGTAAAGTAATCTTTTATCCACTTGCAGATCTGGAACCATGATTTCTTTTGGGAGTCTATGAAACCGGGTGGTGGAGGAAAGCCGCCTAGAGATCTAATAGAATTGATTGACAGAGATTTTGGTTCTTTCGAAGCCTTCCTCAAATAGTTAAAGTCAGATGCGACTACTCAATTTCTATATATTATCCAATTGGTTTAGTAATCGTTTCTTTTCATCTTGGAACGGACTTTCTATATTTTTTTTCATTGGGTATGCTTAATGTATTTATATCCTTATCAAACTGATTGTTAATTTTTTACAGCCATTTGTAGGTTTTACAACAATCAAAGTTGTTAGATTTTAGAGATTTAGGACTTTGTTACATTATTTGTCCCTGGTTTGGAGCTTTTAGACCATGTTTCTTCTGATTTTAAATTTTCTTCTTTTTTCTTCTTATTGTTTAATAACCTAACTATTGCCCAAATTCTTATTGTTGTAGTTAATTTTCAATTTATATATTTATATTTTTGTTATAGGTGCACGTGCTTTTTTTTTATATGCATACACAGATGTGTTCACTCTAATAATTTCCACTAATGTTTGTACTTGGCCTTAAATTGATTAAGAGACTCATACTATTTTTGATGATTTCTTTTAGTTTTTTTTTTACCTAAACTATATATTTATGATGTTGATGTGAGGAGGAGAGATGTCATAAATGGGTGTGCTGGTTCATTTTCTAGCTTCAACAAGTTAGTGTAGTCATCAAAATGCAATTTCATTTAGCGAATTATGTTCAAATAATTTTTTCTTAATTTTTTGTTTGCTAATGTTGATATTATAAGGATACTCGTACATTCAAGCTCTTAAAAAGTGGATCAAATTTGTAATTTGTTTTACAAATTCCATTTTTTATGTGTATTGTTGGTAACATTATGATATTATGTTTGATTGGAACAAAGAGCACTATTCGGACTAGCAATCTCCCATATCATGACTACTTTTTTTTATTCAATTCTTATAGGGTTCCTAATTTAAATTGCCATTCAATACAAATGATGTTTCCTAGGTATGATATGTCGTGCCTACTATACAAATTGCGTAATACATTACCGTGTAGTATACCTTAAGGAATATGTAAAAACATATCATGGGAATGTGATCCGAGAAAACTTGGAAGAAGGTTATGATTGTGTTGATGAAGTATATTTCTACTATACTTTACATAACTAATAATACTCGATTAATAATTTTAGGTTTTGTATTAGTAATAGTATAGTTGATGTGTTTGTTCTTAAACAAGTTGAATTATTTTATAAACAAAAGAAATTATGTCCAAATTTTTTAAATGATCAAATTTATCACTAATAATAGTATATTTGGTATTTTGGTTCTTAAACAGGAAGGATTGCCTCACAAACAAAGGAAATTTTATTGAATTTTTCTAACTAATAGGTTCGTACCATAGGTTATCTAAAAATTGTTTATTTGTTGCGAACTAAGTACGACGTATGATCCTATCAACTACATACATTTTCGAAATTAGCGTCGTGCCTGCAGGCACGGGCATACCCTATATATATATATACATATATATATATATGTATATATATATATATATACATATATATATATATATGTATATATATATATATATATGTATATATATATATATATATATATTTGTGTGTGTGTGTGTGTGTTAGTTCTGAATATATATATATGTTCTTTCAAAAAATACTTTTTTTAATTATTTTTTAGAATTTTGTAATTGTAAGTATTTTTTGAGTATTTTTCAGAATTTTTAAATATATATTCGTATTTTCCATATTTTTTAAATATGTTTTTATGGACTATTTATATTTTATATTTTTTTCAAACTATTTTATATTTCTTTGATCTTCCATATTTTTAAATGTTTTTTGTACCTTAGTGTATTTTCCAATAAATAGTAGTATTTTTAAATAAATATTATCATTTTTAAGTATTATAATTATTTTGTAGAGTTTTGCAGATTTTAAATATTTTTTGTATTTTTCATAATTTTTAAATATATATTTGTATTTTAAGAATTTTTTTCCAATATTTTTTATATTTTTAAAATATTTTTTGGTATTTGCTTAATTTTAAAACACTTTTACTATTATATAATGATTTTTTTCAAAAACAATTAGGTTTGGACAAAAATGCTATTACTTAATGTCATGTGTCATGCACATGACTAACCGTTTTTGCCTAACGGTGTTGGATGGTAGGAGTTAATTGTAATCATTTTCAAACTTAGGGAGTGGATTAAACCGAAAGAAGTGGAAGTAAAGTTTTAGTAGATGTATAGTTCAGGGGGTCCAAGTATAATTAACCCTAAATATAAAATGTTGAAATGTATTTCTTGAAACTAGTTTGCATATTAAGGGTTTAAAACATGTTTTTATTGAATCGTACAAATTAGAAAATTGTACATTAGAAGGATTAAAACCCTGCGTACCCATGTTGGTATATAAAAGACTTGAAGTGTTAGGGCCTGTTTGGTTCTCTATTCAGAAAATTCGATTTAAACACTGTTTTTAAATACAGTTTTAAAATTCAGTTTTTTGTGTTTATAATTATTGGTGTGCGTTTGGTAAAGTTGTTTTTAAATACAGTTTTTTGAAAATTTGACAAAATTGACAAATATGTATATTTATATCATACATATGCCTGTGTGTGTGTGTGTGTGTGTGTGTCTATATATATAAACATACATAAAACTTTCATACATACATGATACATGAATGTATACATACATACATACATCATAAATTACATACATGTACATTTAATAACATGTATGTTTAGGTATATTTAATGAGGTATGTTGTGGAGTTTATATATATATATATATATATATATATATATATATATATTTATAATGATGTCGCATATATAATTCACTATAAAATGTTATACATACATGAATTGATAATATTTTTTAATACATATGTACTATATGTATATTTTATATTATTCCATACATTAATAATATATGTATAAAACTATATATAAGTATCATGTATCTATTGATAATATTATTTAACTTTATATTATTCCATACGTAATTTTGTGTATATGTACATATATATTTTTTATTTATAAGAATTACACACATTAATGTATTATGTACGTATATTATATATTAAGGTATAATTGTTTTAAAATATTAAGAATGAATAATTCTGAGTTGAAAAATAAAAAAAACAGATGTTATAAAACACTCAAATTCTGTTTTCTGAAAAACTTGATTATAACACATGAATATTATAATTCTGTGTTTAAAAACAGGTTGCCAAACGATGATTTTTATCAGAATTGTATTTAAACACAGAAAACAGAATTATAGTTGCAAACCAAACAGGCCCTTAATGACTTGAGCCTATGTAAGAGTAAAAATAATGAAATGTGTTGATAAAACAATAATTGGTATTTAGTTTTGAAGCATAAAATTTAGTAAATGCGGTTTTGTGAAGTGCTGAGGTAAAAGAAATGAAAATTGAAAGTTGAATAACGCCACTTAAGGGGATAAATTAAGGAAACTGGTGATTTCACAAACTCACAGGCCATAACAAAATAGTAATTCACAACACCCGAAAAAGAGCACTTGCACACAATTTCCCTACTGTTATTATCTGAAGTTTGAACACTAAGGGCACGTTTGGTTCGCTATTCTGAAAACTCGATTTAAACGATGTTTTTAAATATAGTTTTAAAATTTAGTTTTTTGTGCTTATAATTATTGGTGTGCGTTTGGTAAATTTGTTTTTCAATACAGTTTTTTAAAAATTAGATAAAATTGGCAATCATGTATCATGTATATATATATATATATATATATATATATATATATATATATATATATATATCAAGGTTCTAAAAAACGCGGGGCGTGATTAAGGCGTGGTGGTCAAGCCTTAAGCCTTAAGCCTTAGGAGCCTAGGCGTAAAAAGGCGTGAAAAGGCGTTTAAGCCTTCTTAATATATTTTAATATTTTTAACCATAACAAGTCTATTAAAATACTAAAATTGCACATATCATAAAAATATATCTGAATATATGCAAATTAAAATACTATTTGATTATTTTGGATGAGATAATGGTCCGGTTTGTAAAAAATTCTTTAAACGGAGATATCATTTCACTAAATCATTGTTGTTTTTAGAAAAAAGTGTCTTAAGGATTTTACCAAGAATAAGGCGTGAAAAGAGTAAGGTGGGGCGTTTCTCTCAAACCTAGGCGGAGCCTAAGCGGATTTTTTAGAACAGTGATATATATATATATATATATATATATATATATATATATATATATATATATTGCATGTATAATTCATTATAAAATTATATACATAATATTTTTTAATACATATGTACTATATGTTTATTTTATATTATTTCATACATGTATAAAACTATGTATAAGTATTATGTATCTATTGATAATTATTTAACTTTATATTATTCCATACGTAATTTTGTGTACATACACATATATATTTTTTATTTATAAGAACTACACACATATAAATGTATTATGTTTGTATATTATATATTAAGGTATAACTGCATTAAAATATTAAGAATGGATAATATTGAGTTGAAAAATAAAAAACACAAGTTATAAAACACTCTAAACCTGTTTTCTGAAAAACTTGATTATAATATAGAAATATTATAATTTTGTGTTTAAAAACAGGTTGCCAAAGGCAGTTTTTTATCCAAATTGTATTTAAACACATAAAACAAAATTATAGTTGCAAACCAAACAGGCCCTAAAAATTTTGAATAACTCTATTATGTGTAAGGGTGGTAATTCATACTTTTGGATCGAGTCACAGGTCAGCATAAGAAGGGCTTTTTTTATTATGACACGACACGACTTTGTATTTTTTAATCAGACACAAACATGACCCGAATAAACATGACACGGCACGACTAATACGATTTCATAAATTTTACACGAAATTAAACATAAATATATACAAAAATGCGAATAAAAAAAATGATTAACACAACAATACATAATAACACGACTCGTATTTTTTATACGAAGATTATACGACTTTGTATAAAAATAACCTTGATACGAACATGAAATATCGAGTAAATTTTGAGTCGTTTATTTTTGCATTTTTGTATCAATTCTAAAATTATCATCCCTAATTATGTATGTATGTACAATTATGGTTATGTTACCAATTTGTTGAAGTATCCCTTGTGAGTTAATTAAATGATGATGTCATTTTGTTGAGATTTAAGTAGAAATTCGAGTTCCAATTTGTTAATCCACTTTAACGAGGCTTACAAAACTCTCCAATATAATTGCTTAAAATAAGAATATGGGATCCATTAATAAATAATTTATGTATTAATCAATTACATTAAAAAAATCATATTAACCGTCATTTGGATGGAACGAACAAATTTGCATTCGTATAAGCCCCCAGCACATAGCAGACAGGTTTAAGAAGTGTCATTTGTACTAAAAAAAAAAAGTAACCACTCATGGTCACGAATGACTTTATAATGAAGCAAGATACAACAGAGGATAAGAAACCCTAGAACACAATTGGCACGTACAAAACCAGACTGAGAAAGTTGGAATGACAGAGCTGCACTGGGTTTCTTTGATGTGATTTGTTACTTTAACACTCTCTTCTTCAGTGCACCCTCGAGATAGAGGTATTTGCTTTTTGAGTTCCGAGATCGGGGGACATGATGCACCAAGATGATAGGTAAAGATGAAATTTCATATATGCTTTACCCTTTGCATGGTAAAGCAGCACATGGGATGAGATGAATTGCCGACCTCAAGTTTCGATGAGCTTCCCACAAAATGTGAGTATAAAACTTATACTGATTGGTAGTCCTGAGATTGAATTGTACTACCCACGTTGAGATAAATTAAGTCGCCTAAATGGAATCATATATTTGTACAACAATCTTGCGGCTACAAATCTTAACAGAATAAACACCTCATATTTGGGATTCCAATTGTTGAGTGGTCCAGCTTTCTAGTTTAGGGCGATTAATATAGATTCCAACTTTTTCTTTTCGCTTCTTGCTTCTTCTTTCAGTTCTTTCTTTTTGAGCTTGGAGTGGCCTTCCCTACAATTTTCTTAGCCAAATAATCTTAAAATAGGGCATTTATACGTACTTTAAAAAAAAAATTATTATAAATTCGAATTTAGTAATTATTCAAAAAATAACAGTTTAACAATAAAAATTTTCTGTTTTGTTTCTTAAAATCCCCGTAAGAAGCATTTGAGGCAATTAAACAATTGCATAAAACATTTGAACATAAGGTCAGATTTGTTAGGTTTTTGGCTCCCAATACCCTATTTAGTTGGGAGTACGCTACACACAGCTAGTAGTAGTAAAATTATGAGTTGGGTCAAATATGATTGGGGTTCATATGGTTTGAACTAAAAATGGGTTGCGCGAAGGACGGAGCCAGGATTACTCGATGGGGTGGGCTAACAACGAATCGAATTCCATAAAATATTTAAATAGAAAATAAGAAATAATTGAAATAAGAGGTGTTAATTAAGTTAATAATTAGTAGGTTGATATAAACAATTAAATCCTATAAATTAAATCATACTCATAAATAGTAATCAATCTAAAAAGTTCGAACTAGAAATTGTAATATTTAAGAAAAAATTATTAACCTAAATCAAATGATCAACCAATTAATTTAATGCATAAATCTAATGCATAAAAAATATACTAATTTTATCTTGAAAGAAAAAAAAACAGAAGGAAAGGCTAAAAAAAGTAAGAAAGAAAGGGGGAAAAATGAATATTAAAAGATTAGACAAATTCGTTCATATATAACAGAGCGGTTGATTTGGTAGGGTTTGGTAAAATGTGAACAAGACTATTAACCAACTTGGCTAATTGTGAAGTGAAGTGATTTGGTAGGGTGAGAAACTTATACTATGCGCTTGTTTGGTGTGACGAGCAGCACTAGAAAGGAATTTTTTTTGGTCAAAAGAGTTACAAACTTACAGCTATACACATTTCATTTTTTACTTTTTTGAGGGGTCCATTTAACATGGTTGGACATGAGTTTGTATTGGGGTGGGCTACATTGAACTATACTAGTATAAATAGTCTGGACTAACTAACAGTAGTTAACAAGAAAAAATGGGCTGGGCTACAACCCTGCTGGGCCCAATCCTAGATCAGCCCTTGGCGCTAAATATGGACGGACCAAATACGAAATGGGTCCACCCACTTTTTTTTATCCAAATAAGTATTACAATTTCAAGTATGTAAAACAATATATATTTTACCCATAACTTGTAAAAATGAACTCTATATTTGACTCGTAGCTTTTAGATATAAATCCCATATATCACTTATTGCTTTCAATATGAGTCTCATATTTTACTTATAGTTTTTTAAAATTGGTCCTATATTTTTTAACGTATGCGCTAATATGGGTTGATTTACTATTTGGAGCGCATTTTGTCACTACTGCCGGTAACGTTGGGAAAGAAACCTGTGATTTTCAAAAGGCATTAGCAACCAGTGAATGGTGTCTTTGCTGCATCAAATGAACTTGACAACCAACAAAGGTTTATTGTGTTGCAGCGAAACTCATGGCGAAAGTTGTGCATTAATGGGGGTATTTTGGGGGCTTCTAGATTTAACAGAGTATAAATAAAAAGATGAGAGGGTTACTCATTATGATTTTAATTGACATTGTGAGAGTTAATAATCAAAAGAGTTGCTAGAAATAATGGAGGGTTCAAGGCATCTGAACTTGTTCCAATATAAGATTTGGGTGTATTTTGGGCTTGCAATGAGAGTTTGTATTGCACTTGTACGATCCTACCATTGTAATCAAATTTTCTCAAATATAGCAATTTTTTCTCTTTACCGTGGATGTAAGAAACGTAAGTTTTATCAAATCATATTAAGCCTCTTATCCCCATCTTTATTTGTTAGACTTGTTTATATCTCCATCAATATTGCCTATGAGTGGTGCTAAAAGTATCAAACAAATCTCGCAAATCTTTTTCAAATTGCATTAATAAGTTGTGTCCTCATGAGACTTATACCACAAAATATAATACTTAATACTATTTGAAAAAAAATTTAAAAAAATTATTTGGAGTACAAAACATTTTCCTATTGCGTATATATCCTTATTTTGGTTGGTATGATACCATTAGAGGAAAGCAATTAGTATCAGAACTTTGGTGTATAAAAGGTGTTTGCTCATAAAGTGTAGTTTGGTATAACACAATAATGTTTGGAAGTCTTGTGTTTACTACCTTATTTGACTGTGTTGGGAATTACTGTTTCACGATGGAAGGTGGATCTTTTTCTCGAAGTGGAAGATTCAGTATATGGCAACGTGGAAGGAAGGATCTCCCTGCCTAATAATGATCTACTAAGAGCAATGGAAGGGACATGTGGGAGGTCAAAGAAGATGTCAGGTGAGGAGTAGGAGAATATAAAGTCAATGTGTTTGAGTATTGTCAGACTATTTATCAGTCGATAAGCAATGTTAATTGATTACACCTTATAATTAACGTCCAATGACAGACTGCCACGCATTTTTATCAAAAGGAAATTATAACCGAGTAAAATGTGAGGGATAATACTATACCAAAATGATCAAAATGTCACCTTTCAGTCGGCCACCCTTGTCAACGTCATTGACCGTGACAAAAAACACGCGTTTTATGTTACGGTCATTGACCTTGACACGACCGTGACAAGGAATTGTCACGGTCAATGACCGTGATAACGCTGTGACAAATTTACTTGTCACGGACATTGACCGTGACAATTCTTTAAATAATTGGCAAGGTCAATGACTGTGACACGACCGTGACAATATTTGCAGCAAAAACCCTTTTCCCCTTCTTTTTTTCCTCCCGTCGTTCCCTCCCTCTCTCTCTCTCGACGCTGCTTTCTCTCTCTCTCTCTACTTTCAGGTTTAATTCTCTCTCTCTCTCTCTCTTCCATTTATATATATGTTTGTGTGTATATATATGTGTGTATGTGTGTATATATGTGCGTGTGTGGGGGTGGGGCAGGGTGGGGGTAGGGGGTGGGGCAGGGTGGGGGCAGGATGGGGGGTAGGGGGTGGGGCAGGGTGGGGGTAGGGGTTAGGGGTTAAAAATGTAAATAAATAAGTAATTTTTTATAAATTTCCAAAAATATTATCCAAAACTGTAAATGTAAATAATATCCAAAAATATTGGATAACAATTTATTTTCATTCAAAATAAATAAGTGATTTTCTACAAATTTCATAAAAAATGAAGGCCGGCTTAATATGTGATTTAAGTGTGAAATAATCGCTATATACTTATACTAATGGAGAAAAAAATCATATATTTAAAGTTTAATAAAATAGGAGTTATAGAAAGAAAAGTGGGGTTTCCATAATCTTACTTTGTCACAATTAATTTATATGCCTCAAAGTTATCTTATCACTCTTAGTTTATATTTGTGATAATACTTTATTAAAGATTTTTATGGGAACTTGTTATACTAGAACTTAGATGAACACTAAGTGATGAAAATAGTCTTTAAAATTGAAAATTAAATAAAGTTTATAAAAGTAAAGATGTTGGTAATACATCAAAGATAAATTAAGAAGGACTAAATAACAAAACGTGTTCAAGTGTATAATAAGAAAGAAAATGTGGTATTTAGATTGGGTAAAATTCTTAAAGTAATGTTAAGGGACTAAAAGACCCAAGACAACTGGCCAGTAAGTCACAGACCGAAAAATTTACGACGGGTGCTGAAAGCCCGTAAACATGTTGGGGTGGGGGTGGGGGTGGGGGTGGGTGGAGGTGGGGTATGATTTATAAAAAGCACAAAACAATAGTAGAAATTCAATACCTGAAATTAACATTGAGATTATTTTAAATAGACAGTCACTACTGTGTGTGTGTTTAAATTGAAAGAAGATATGAGAATTTTATTAAAGATTTTTATGGGATCTTGTTATACTAGAACTTAGATGAACACTAAGTGATGAAAATAGTCCTTAAAATTAAAAATTAAATAAAGTTTATAAAAGTGAAGATGCTGGTAATACATCAAAGATAAATTAATAAGGACTAAATAACAAAACGTGTTCAAGTGTATAACAAGAAAGAAAATGTGGTATTTAGATTGGCTAAAATTCTTAAAGTAATGTTAAGGGACTAAAAGACCCAAGACAACTGGCCAGTAAGTCACGGACCGAAAAATTTATGACGGGTGATGAAACCCGTAAACATGTTGGGGTGGGGGTGGGGGTGGGGGTGGGGTATGATTTATAAAAAGCACAAAACAATAGTAGAAATTCAATACCTGAAATTAACATTGAGATTATTTTAAATAAACAGTCACTACTGTGTGTGTGGTGTGTGCGTGTGTGTGGTGGGGTAGGGGGTGTATGAAAGTAAATTAATAATTAATGCTCATTTTTATTTGTAGTAATTGTACATATTTTCATGTCTTCATCTAATTTTTTTTATCTGTACAAATAACATTTTTTTTACAGAAAATGTTTACTTCAGGTATTAAGGCGAGGATGATGATGCTGGTTATGATGATGTCGTCTGGGCTCCGTGGTAGCGGAGGCGACGAGGCCTCCTCGGCCCCTAGGCTCCCCAAATATGGCAAATTTGGGATTACCATCGAGAACAAGTCGGAGCTATTAGCGAGATCCCTCGAGCTGCTAAAGACGGTCATCGGCCCGGGGTTTATGAGTTGGAAGGAGGTGCCAAATGAGCTCAAGTTAGATGTTTGGGCGGCACTACAGGTAATATATTTATATTTATATTTATATGAATATTTCAATTTCAATTTCAATTTCAATTTCAATTTCGATTTCGATTTCGATTTCATATTTATATTTATATTTATATTTATTCGCAACTAACATTGTATTTGTTGGACAGGAACAATTCAACTTGGATCCAAATCTACGCGATCCCGTGTTGGAGCAGATTAGGGAGCAACTCAAGTCGTGGAAAAAAAATATGCGGGCACGGTACTTTGGGAAAACACGAGAGTCAATTATCCAATGGCGTGAATCCGTCCCCCCCAAGGAGCCGATCTCATTGGAACAATGGCAGAAGTTCATTGACAATGAGATCGAGGATCAACAATTGGCATATCGCCAATCGGGGAGGGAAAATCGGGCAAAAAAGACGGACGTGCACTACTCCGGGCGGACCTCTTACACCGAGGTGGAGCATAGGATGCAGGTAAGATTTAATTTTTCTATAGCTACAGAAATATATTATTCTTCATTATTTTACTTTGCGGGGCCGATACTAATTTTACTTTACTTTATTTTATTTCAGGGGGTAGGGAGTGGGCCAGGGGGTAAGCCACATATGCTCGATACTTATGTGGCTCTTCGGACGAAGAAGGGGAAGGACAAGGAGGTGTCCCCGAGCGTCGCGGCCACGATTGTAAGTAATCCGACAGTTTAATTTTTTTTAATTACGTTATAATTTTTTAGTTTACTTATTTTACTAATCATGTGCTTTTTGTCGTTTCAGGCAAAGCTTAAGGAAGTGCATGGGTCGCAGTCTGATGCCTACAAGGCATCTTTGTCCACAGATGCACTCAGCCAAGTGCTTGTCTCTGATCGCAAGGGGAGGACAAGGGGGGTGAGCTCGCAGGTGGCCAAATCTAGGATCATCGGATTGGAGACGAGCGACACCGGGTTGGCTCGAACGGTGGATTCACACAATGCGAAGCTGTCCCGTTTGGAGGCGACGGTCCAAGATATGTACGCATTCATGAAGCATACGTTGGGCGAAGACCGTAAAGGGAAAGGGAAAGGGAAGGAGAAGGCGGTGGAGGAGGAGGTGCGGGAGGACGAGGCGCAGGATGACGAGGATGTGGACCTCTCTGCTTCATCACCGACACGTTCTTACTTCAATGATCCACTTCCCTATTTGGCGCCCTTCAACAGACCAATGTCGACACTTGGTTGGCCGAGCGTGTTCATATTGTACGTATTTGATGGCCATCGGATAGGGTGGGGGTTGAGGGACCCGAATATCGTCCAGGGTGGAATAGTTCATGGACGTGCGCTTCAAGAGATGGAGTCCAGGGTGCTCGTCACGCATGTCATACCCGGGAAGGAGAACTCCCTATTGTGGTTGCGCGAACAATGCGGCACGACGTATATTCGTGGGTGCGTCAATTCGTATGTCGTGTGGCCTACTCACCTCCTCAGTTTTAACAATACACCAGACATATAGTGACATTATTTTAAGTTTGAATTGAATTGTTATAAGTTTGAATTGAATTGTTTTAAGTTGTTACATTTGAATTATATCGTGATGCATATTGTCTCTATTTGAATATATATTTGCATTATCTTTAGTTTGTTTGGATATATGATGTTTGGAACAGGTACAACGTTGCTGTAACAGGTACAAATATACTGCTGGGCAGTGGCAGTGGCCATACTGCCTAGCAATTTTTTTTTAAATTCTGCCCAAAATTGTCACGGTCATTGACCGTAACAAGTCCGTGACAAAAAGTTGTCACGAAAGTGTCACGGTCATTGACCGCGACAATTTTTTTAAAAAGGGTCATGACTTTGTCACGGTTTATACCCGTGACAAACGTGTCACGGTCATTGACCGCGACACGACCGTGACACAAAACGCGAGTTTTGTGTCAAGGTCAATGACCGTGACACGACCGTGACAAAAAAAGTTGTTTCGACTCGAAATGTCACGGTCATTGACCTTGACAAGTTGGATTTGTCATGGTCAATGACCTTGACAATAGTGTAGATTTGGTGTAGTGTAAATAATGCACTCATGTAGGAAAATAAAAATTTTCTTAATGCTCCTATAAGTTTTATTTTCCTACATGAGTGCATTAATGCTCCTATAAGTGCATTTTACCACACTTACTTTTCTTTTAATTCAAGGCTTTACTTTTATTTTAGTTCATGCAGCTTACAACTTCATTTGTTCTAGTCAATTTTAGTAATTTGGTATTAACATAAAAGTCTTCCCTAATGGAGGAATAAGTCTTCTAAATTGAAGCATCAAATAGTACATAATCGTCTGATATTATGGAAAGGCTGAGATATTTTTATCGGCAAGACCATAACCTTACCTGACACGCTCACAAATATAATTAAACCTATCGACCAAGATAAGTGAAAACCATATAAATATATTTTTTGCATGCCCGCTAGGACCGCAAATGTGAATTGTTGTTAGAAATGGTGAGGACATGTAGAATCGATGATGTCATAGAAAATATTGGCGAAATTGGCTCAACCAGCCAACATGTTTTCACTTTAGAGCAAAGAAGGTTGAAATAAATCATGAGTTGGGATTCAATTGCTCATAGTCATGATTTAAATATATATACAATTCCAAGATCCTACAATATGCATATTATGTCAGTTGGTGGTGTACCCACAATGCTCAAGATAATTTGATCAACCAACTAAACCTAGTGTTTGATCATCTTAGGAACATAATGCAGAACATTAAGAATTAGACATCTACAAAATGAAATCAACTTTGACTTTCGAAATGCTTCAAACTATGGAATCATCAATAATCGTGTGTTTGAATAAGAACTCGGGGGCTGGGTAACAAAAGGAGATTTTATAACCAAATCCCTCAAGTGTCTCGTCCCATGCCTTATCAAGAATAGCAAAACGTGCCTCAACGGGTTCCACCACCAGTGATTTAACCAACTCCCATAATTAATGAGACCGTGATTTCAAAAAATAGACAGTTGCCTGGAAGAGTTAGGAGAAATGATATTGTGGATCCCATCCATAAGATATGTAGACTAATGGATCGCGGGTGTAGACCCCAACCTATAGAAAGTCATATCGTGAGTGGATAGATATGATAGAACTTCCAATAGGTTTTTAATTCTTATTGCTTGCCTTTTTTCCGGGCATGGAAGTCAATCCACTGTGAAACACATTGCTAGGTTTACTAGTCAATGTGTTAATGTTGGAACTAATAAATATCTAAAATTATTTTGTATTTTCTAGTTCACTCACTAATGCACATATGAATATTGGCACCTAAGATTGCTATCAATATTTTTTATCTCTTAAACCATCTTAGTGTAGCCTTTAGGTTTTTTTTATAAATATTTCCCCTTAGGAGTATAACTTATAACTTTCCTATATATTTACTGAAAGGTCATCTTAATTGAAGCATCAAGTGTTACACAATCACTTGATTTGTCTTTCGTTGTAAAATTTACTTACCACGCTTTGAACTTGTTTGGCACGCTCACAAGCATTCACATGTCTTCGGACGTGCTAAAATAAACAATAGTGTGTGGGAATCTCCACATTTAATTTAATTGTTTCCCATATTAACCAAATAATTTTTTGAGTAACAGACATCTCACGATTAATTTTTTTCCAATGACTCATCCTTATTAGAATTTCGTCAGAGTTTTGTCAGCGTCTCTTCAGAGATGCATCATCGAAAATGGTAGTGCAAGACTTCGTGATTAAAAGTGTCACTGGGTAAGTGGTGAAAAAGAGATTAGAAGAAGATATAAAGTGTTATTTATAGACACTAGTAATAAATACTTTGCGGGTAATTTTTTTTTTTTTTTTGCAAATGCTTTATGTATATTATTGAGCTTTTATAATTATAATGTGATGGATCCATAAATTTGGGGTCCTTAAGGACCAAGTTTTCACAACTCTCACCAAAGTGATTCATTAAGTAACACACATTGAAATTATATAAGGGTCCATTTTTAAAAGTTGAAACCCTCTATTTTAAAGTTTATTTATATAGTAAATTTTAATAATTTCAAATTTTAAGGGGACCTATTCCCCTCGCTCTAAAAGTAAATCCATCCAGAAGTATCAGTCTCATTTATGTTTCTAGCGTATAAGATTTGTATACTATAATTCATTAATTTTTGTTAGAAAAAATGGTATTTGACAGCAAAATTTGAGCAACTTTGAGCTCTTAAGGTGGGACTCACACCACAAAAATTATGGGATCATATACGAACGCGTTCTCCTTGGCAAGGAGATTAACGTAGTATATTCATATGTTCAAATCCATTAAGTTATGAATGATATATGTGTGTTCAAAGTGACTCATAAAGCAATGAAAGTTAATGTATTGGGTATGTTTTAACTCTTGTCCCATATTGAAAGAGTAGTGAAAAAATGATGAGTTAATAAAACTCAATTTATGGACTAAGGCTTGGATGCCTTTGGGGTATCCCAACTCTTTTAAGAGGAGATGACCAAAGCTATGCTTGGGTTGACTTTCGGTCAAAGGTCCACGCGCACGCGTCCGTCCGGCTCGGTTCGGTTTGGGCTTGGGCTTATAAAAATTCTTAAATTTTTGGGCCGAATCTAATTAGCTTTCTGGGCTTCAATTTAATTAATTAATTAATTAACGAATTAATTAATTTCCAAAAGTCAGCAGTTGCTTTAGAACTGAAATTAACTGTCATTGATAGTTAAAAACGGTTTGACCGTTCCCAAGAGTCAGAACCAAAACTATAAATACATTTCCTTCCCTCCAGTTTTAAAACTAATGAAATTTCGTCGTTCAATTTTCCTCCAAAAATTAAGTGCCGCCAGAATTCTTTCTGCATTCATTCATCAGTCTGTTTGGTTGAGTAAAAACAGAAATTGTGTTCGTCGTGATTAATCACAGTTGTGCTACTTGATTAATCTGGAAATCCGTTCTATCTTGGGAGACAATTATTCTTAAACTCAAGCACACTCGAAGAATAAATTTGTCTTAAGGAGACTGTGTAACAGAGCTCGGATTTACCTCTAATTTATTATTAATTCTGCAATATTCAAGTAAGTGATTTAATTTTCTGTAATTTCTTTTCCTTTCTGTAATTTTTATTTTATTAACAATTCTGTACTATTTCGAAATTTAAATAGTAGGAATAACAATCTTAAGACAAATTTATTCCTCCATTTTTTCTAGTGTTTATTGTGTACAGAATTTTAGTTAATTACAGAAATTCTATTTAGTATAAATTATTCTGTTTTACAGAAAATTAGAATTAAAATATTATTTTATTACGAATTTAATAAAACAGTGTATTTTTTTAATTTTTAAACTTGTATCATTTTATATTTATAAATTTTTAAAAAACTCAGTTTTGTACAGAAATTGAAATATTTTAATTGTTTAATCTGTTTAGTTAAGTTATTTTATTTAATAAAAATTTATATTCTGTTTTGTACGGAATTTTTTTTAATAATAATAAAAACAGTTTGACACAATTTAATTTAGACTAGTGTAAACTAGTGCTTCAATTTCGATTTTAAACTGAATTTAGATTATTGTTATAATTTTTTTTATAAATTATGTGTCAAATAAATGTGAATATTTTGTAGAATTCTTTTTGAATTCATTTGGGGAAATTTGTATAACAGAATTGTGTATTCTGTTTTGATTAATATATTTAAATATGAATACCATCGTTGATAAAAATTCTATTTTTGTAACAGAAATGGAATCACAAAGTACGAACACTACTCCTACGAAACTGATTGTCACCAACACAAATGTGACTGCACCCGTATCTATGCCACACGGGGAGAAACCGAAAAAGTTCATTGGGGCTGACTTCAAACGTTGGCAAGGACAAATGTACTTCTATCTCACTACCTGCCAACTGGGTAGGTTTGTCTATGGAGATTGCCCCTCTATTCAAGAGGGAGATGACTCTGAAAAGGTTGTTGCTGTCGATGCTAGGAAGCATTCGGACTACCTACGCCGGAATTATATTTTGGCTTACTTGGACAGGGGATTGTACCATGTCTACTGCACGATCAAAACATCCAAGGAATTATGGAATTCTTTGAAAAAGAAGTATAAAACTAAAGATGCTGGGATGAAGAAATTTATCGTTGGGTGTTTTCTGGACTTCAAAATGATTGATTCTAAATCTGTGATCTCGCAAGTGCAAGAACTCCAAGTGATCCTCCACGACATTCATGCTGAAGGAATGTCACTTAGTGAAACTTTCCAAGTTGCTGTAACTGTTGAAAAATTGCCACCATCTTGGACTTTATTCAAAAACTATCTCAAGCATAAGCGAAAGGAGATGAATGTGGAGGAGTTGGTGGTCAGGATGAGAATCGGAGAAGATAACCGTGAGTCTCAAAAGAAAAGTTGGAAGAATCTGATGGAAACGAAGTTCCATGTCATTGAAGGTACTAAGAAGAACAAACGAAAGTATGATGGGGAAGGAACTTCCAAAAATAACAAGAAAAAGTTCAAAGGCAAATGTTACAATTTTGGTAAACCTAGACTCCGCTCAAGCGAGTGTCGTAAGCCTAAGAAGAAAAATAAAAATAACTCTCAAGCAAATGTAACTGAGGGTGAGAATATCTGGAGCCACACGACATATTTGTGCAAACAAATGGATGTTCACCACTTATAAGCCTTTGGAAAATGAGGAGAACCCCTTTATGGGAAATTCTTCCACTTCTAAGGTGGTGGGACAAGGAAAGATTTCTTTAAAAATGACTTCTAGAAAGGAACTTACTCTCAACAATGTTCTTCACGTGCCTGATATCCGAAAGAATCTGATTTCTGGATCTCTCTTGACTAAAAATGGTTTCAAGCTTGTGTTTGTGTCTGATTGCTTTGTGTTGTCTAAGAATGACATGTATGTAGGAAAGGGCTACCTAAATGAGGGGCTCTTTAAACTCAATGTTCTTACTGTAACCCCAAAAACATCTGTTTCAATGAATTAAATTGCTAGTTATTCTTACTTGATTGAGTCATCTAATATTTGGCATGCAAGATTAGGACATGTTAATTTTGATACATTGCGTGATTAATTAACTTGGAATTTTTGCCAAAATTTAATGTTGATAAAAATCATAAATGTGAAATTTGTGTGGAATCTAAATTAGCTAGATTACCTTTCCATTCTATTGAAAGGATAACTGAACCTTTAGATTTAATTCACACCGATATTTGTGATTTAAAATTTGTTCAAACTAGAGGTGGGAAAAAGTATTTTATTACTTTTATTGACGATTGCACAAAATATTGCTATGTATATTTGTTATATAGTAAAGATGAGGTTATTAATGCATTTAAACAATATAAAAATGAAGTTGAGAATCAATTAAGCAAAACAATAAAGGCTATTAGGAGTGATAGAGGAGGTGAATATGAATATCCATTTGAGGAATTTTGTTCTGAAAGTGGGATTATTCATCAAACAACCGCTCCTTATTCTCCTCAATCGAATGGTGTTGCTGAGCGCAAAAATCGTACTTTGAACGAAATGATGAACTCAATGTTATTAAGTTCAGGAGCTCCAAAAAATTTATGGGGGGAAGACTTACTTTCTGCTAATTAGATTCTCAATAAAGTACCTCACAAAAGGACTCACAAGACACCTTATGAATTATGAAAAGGTCGAATACCTTCTTATAAATATTTACGAGTGTGGGGGTGCTTAGCCAAAGTGATGATTCCTAATCCTAAAAGGGTAAGAATAGGGCCAAGAACCGTGGATTGTGTATTCATCAGTTATGCTACTAATAGCAGTGCATGTCGATTTCTAGTTTGTAAATCTGATATTTTGGACATTCATGTAAATACGGTTATTGAATCGAGGGATGCTTCATTTTTTGAAAATGAATTCCCGTATAACATGACCCGAGAATCTGGTCCTTCTAAAAGGACAAATCAAGCTACTACAAGTGGTACTCATCAACCTATTGAATCAATAGAGGATGAATCAAAACGTAGTAAAAGAGCAAAAACCTCGACTTCTTTCGGTCCAGATTTTCTAATGTATTTCTAGAAAATGAACCTCAATCGTATAAAGAAGCTATATCCTTACCCGATCCTTCCAATTGGAAAGAAGCAATTAATAGTGAAATTGAATCCATATTACAAAATCATACATGGGAACTAGTGGATCTTCCACCAGGTCCAAAATCGGTAGGTTATAAATGGATCTTTAAAAAGAATTTGAAAGTCGATGGATCAATTGAGAAATATAAAGCTAGACTTGTACCTAAAGGCTATAGGCAAAAGGAAGGGTTGGATTACTTCGACACATATTCACCGGTAACAAGAATAACATCCATTCGGATGTTAATAGCAATAGCTGCTATTAATGGACTTGAAATACATCAAATGGATGTAAAAACTGCATTCTTAAACGGTGAACTAGACGAGGAAATTTATATGGAGTAACCTGAAGGTTTTAAGGCTCCCGAACAAGAAGGAAAAGTATGTAAGCTTGTTAAATCACTATATGGATTAAAACAAGCACCTAAGCAATGGCATGAAAAATTTGATAACGCAATGTTATCAAATGGTTTCAAAATTAATGAATGTGATAAATGTGTTTATTTTAAATACATTCAAAATGGATATGTCATTGTATGCCTCTATGTTGATGATATGCTTATCATGGGTAGTAACTTGGAAATTTTCAAAACTACAAAATAAATGTTAAGTAGTAGATTTGACATGAAAGATTTGGGAATCGCAGATGTTATATTAGGAATTAAAATTTCTAGAACATCGGGTGGACTTATATTATCTCAATCTCATTACATAGGGAAAGTACTTGAAAAATTCAAGAAGTATGATATTAGTCCTACCAAGACACCTGTAGATGTAAATTTACATCTAGCAAGGAACAATGGTGAAAGCATATCTCAACTAGAATATTCTCGTATTATCGACAGTTTAATGTATATCATGAACTGTACACGACCGGACATAGCATACTCAATAAGTAAGCTAAGTCAATTTATGAGTAATCCAGGGAGAGATCACTGGAAAGCAATATTGAGAGTTTTGGGTTATTTGAAATATACTCACAACTATGGACTGCACTACTCAAAATATCCAGTTGTTAGTGAAGGACATTACGATGCAAATTGGATATCCGATACAAAAGACTCTAACTCTACGAGTGGGTATGTGTTTACCCTTGGAGGAGCAGCCGTATCTTGGAAATCCTCAAAACAAACGTGCATTGCTAGATCGACAATGGAATTCGAATTCATTGCACTAGACAAAGCTGGAGAATAAGCTGAATGGCTTCGAAATTTCTTAGAGGATGTTCCAAATTGGTCTAAACATGTTCCCGCGATATGCATTCATTGCGATAGTCAATCGACGATTCGAAGGGCACAAAATCACCTGTATAACGTAAAGTCACGGCATATTCGTCGAAGACATCATACCATTAGACAACTTCTCTCAAACGGAATTATCTCTATTGACTATGTAAAGTCAAAAGATAATATAGCGGATCCACTAACGAAAGGTTTAAACCGAGAGAAGGTTGAAAGATCATCGAGAGGAATGGGTCTAAAGCCTATAAATAAATAAGAATCAATATAGTGGCAACCCAACCTAGCTGACTGGAGATCCCAAGATCTACGTTCAATGGGCAAACCGAACTACATTGTATTCAGTAAGCACTGGAGGATATTTAATCCTATCCATTCCAAAGATGAGATAGTGCACATCTGCCGCGATATAAGGATAAGTTATGCTTTTAATGACATCCATATCTTAGTATGTCTAAGTGGAGCATTGACGGATACTCTTTATGGAAGTCACCTACGTGAGTAAGAAGGGGCTCACTTCTATGAGAATAATGAAAGGCATATTCTCTAAAATACTCACGGAACCAAGTGGTGTTCATGGTCAAAATGAACACAAACTTGAGAACCAACTGTGTTGAAGAATTATTGTGTGAATACTATTGTCTAGGTTTACAAAAATGGTTGACGGTTCAAGGACATATAGTCTACTAATTAACCAAGTAAATCCGATAGTATATCACTAAGGATAGTTTAAGGCCACCAGGCTACTTCTTCCGATGCAATAAAACTTTAGTTTTACTCAACATGTGTCTGCATCTGCATTATTTATATTTATAGTGATATATCATTCATGTGGGGGATTGTTAGAAAAAATGGTATTTGACAGAAAAATTTGAGCAACGTTGAGCTCAAATTAAGGTGGGACCCACACCACGAAAATTATGGGACCATACACGAACGGGTTCTTCTTGGCAAGGAGATTAACGTAGTATATTCATATGTCCAAATCTATTGAGTTATGAATGATATATGTGTGTTCAATGTGACTCATAAAACAATGAAAGTTAATGTATTGGGTATGTTTTAACTCTTGTCCCACATTGGAAGAGTAGTGGAAAAATGATGAGTTAATAAAACCCAATTGATGGACTAAGGCTTGTATGCCTTTGGGGTATCCCAACTCTTTGAAGAGGAGATGACCTAAGATATGCTTGGGTTGACTTTCGATCAAAGGTCCACACGCGCGAGCGCGCGCGCGTCCGTTCGTTCGTCCGGCTCGGCTCGGCTCGGCTCGGCTCGGTTCGTGTTCGGGCTTGGGCTTACAAAAATTCATAAATTTTTTGGCCGAATCTAATTAACTTTCTGGGCTTTAATTTAATTAATTAATTAACGAATTAATTAATTTCCAAAAGTCAGCAGTTGCTTTAAAACTGAAATTAACTGTCATTGATAGTTAAACGGTTTAACCGTTCCCAATAGTCAGAACCAAAACTATAAATACATTTCCTTCCCCTCAGTTTTAAAACTAATGAAATTTCGTCCTTCAATTTTCCTCCAAAAATTAAGTGCTGCCAGAATTCTTTCTGCATTCATTCACCAGTCTGCTTGGTTGAGTAAACACAGAAATTGTGTTCGTCGTGATTAATCACAGTTGTGCTACTTGATTAATCTGGAAATCCGTTCTATCTTGGGAGGCAATTATTCTTAAACTCAAGCACATTGGAGGAGTAAAATCGTCTTAAGGAGACTGTGTAACAGGGCTCGGATTTACCTCTAATTTATTATTAATTCTGCAATATTCAAGTAAGTGATTTAATTTTCTGTAATTTCTTTTTCTTTCTATATTTTTTATTTTATTAATAATTTTGTACTATTTCGAAATTGAAATAGTAGGAATAACAATTTTTTTCATTACAGAGGTCCTTCACCATTAGTGTATACATTATATGTTAACGTACCAACAAAAATAACACGTGTAATTTACAAATAGGGGTTTTCGATAACTAGAACTTCTCAAGAATGGCATTATACAAAAGGTGCACTCAACATTATAATCGTAAAAATAGTTCTTATTTTGTCAAATGACCTCAAATTCTACACATGCCTAAAAGGGAAAAAACAACTTGTAAATCCACTTATATTTTTAACATTGTGGGCTCAAACAAAAATCAATAATTAAACAAATTATACACATTATATTTTGTTGTTTTGAATACATTAGAGTGTGGGAGTGATGTGCAAAAATAAATTTTATACTGTTAGTATCATTTATTTCCATATATCTGAATACATAGAACAACATGCAAAAATCATCTTTTTATAAGAAAATGTCTCACTACCACATTTATACTAAATATTTTATCAATTGTGTCATTATATCTATTTGTAGAGGATAATTATGAAAAAATGAATATAGAAAATTATTAGAAAATTTTTTAATTGTAAAATGGGGACTAAATTTAGAGCTTTATTTAAGAAATTCAAAATATAAAAATAGCTATTAAACTGTAACTGAATAGTTACTTAGATGTCGTATAATCACAAACAATAATATTATAAGAACTTAATGTATATTCTCTACAAATCAAATTAAAAAATTACACTCATATTATTTTTAAAAGGTAAACAGAAGGTTAGTTTTAACTTGAACTATTGTATCATTTTTAATTTCAAAGGATACGAATACATGGACATAAAATTAAAGAAAAATAAATTTAGAAAAAAATTATAATATAATCGTTAATTTCGTACATTGGAATACATAGCTACTAGGTATAAATATAATTTTGCAAAATTTAGTTTGTTGTTTTATATTTCTGCATTGATTTCAAATAATACAATATATATATATACCCTGTAGTGCAATAAATAATTTATTGTTGTGTGGTTAATTAATAATTACATAAGTCAAAATACCTAACAACTTGAGAATATATAATTTCTATTGCATACACATTGTTTTATATGCATACATATAGATACGTACAAATTACTTTGTCAAAACACATTAGTTATGCTACAATTCTTTACTCAATGGAATGTACATGATTATGAAAAAAAGAACTGCAAAAGATAATTTGTTAATATCAAGGTTCTAAAAAACGCGGGGCGTGATTGAGGCGTGGAGGTCAAGCCTTAAGTCTTAGAAGCCTAGGCGAGCCTTGGCGTAAAAAGGCGTGAAAAGGCGTTTAGGCCTTCTTAATATATTTTAATATTTTTTAACCATAACAAGGCTATTAAAATATAAAATTGCACATATCATAAGAATATGTCTGAATATATGCAAATTAAAATACTATCTGATTATTTTGGATAAGATAATGGTCCGGTTTGTAAACAAATTCTTTAAAATGCGACATCGTTTCACTAAGGCATTGTTGTTTTTAGAAAAAAGTGCGCCGTAAGGATTTTACCAAGAATAAGGCGTGAAAAGCGTAAGGCGAGGCGTTTCTCCCAAGCCTTAAGCCTAGGCGTGCCTAGGCGGAGCCTAGGCGGGTTTTTTAGAACAGTGGTTAATATGTATCACCGTGGAATTAAAATATTTGCATTAACATATAAAATTAAATCTCAATAACCTTATTTAAAGAGTAGTAATCAAGTAAAATAATAAAATTCACTAATTCAGGAAAATAATACCCTAATAAAAAAAGGTACTTAATTTGAAAATTTTCACAATGCAAATATATGGAATAAAAAGATAACTAAAAAGATTAATATGATATAGCCATAAAAAGAATATTATAAATCCTAAAAATACATAATCTATTAAAAAATTTCATGTACATATTACAAAAATAATTATGAAATTTAGGTACTTAGTATAGAAACAACACGTATATATTGTGACATAGGCAATGGTGGGAGGATATGGGGCGAGTGGGGGCTCAACCCCAAATAATTAGTTTTTAAATTAACTATATTTTTTTAGCAAAAAATTTATTATAAACAATTAGGAGGAAAAGCCCCTCCTAGGTGGCTCTTGTAAGAGCTAAAGATAAATTTAAAAGAAATTGATAGATAACTTCTGAGCCAAAAACAAAAAGAACTAGGTTATGACACGAAAATGTACGAGCTCTTGATCGGGAGGTGGAAGGACTTAGATTATATTAAAGTGGAGATTTGTACTCAAAACTTAATGTTGGAAAAGAGTACACTATTAAGCGAGGTGCTGATTTATTACCCTTAGGATTTTGAGCTTCTCCTTCCGCCAAGCCTTGAAAGATTGTATTATTATCTATAATGTTTATTGCATCATCAATGTTTCTTAATAGTTCAACGGAATTGTTGACATGGGTATTGTATAATTGATACTGACTTTGTTCAATTTTTTAACCAATTGAGTCTTCAAGAAAAGCACGAGCTTGAGCTAAACTAATCAACATATCCGAATCATACTTTATCTGGACTTGAATCAATTAAATCGGACTGTGGGGTTTTATGGGGATTAAGAATCTTAACATATATACTAAACAAAAGACAATCATGATCAACATTCGTATTTTCTAGCTTTTGAACCTATATCTCCTAAAAAACTTGATATATTCGATTGTGTAGAGCATGTTGATTGTGTAGAGCATCTTGAAGAGTGTCCACAATTTTCAAGAGTGTTGATTTTCATCTCTATGAATAATTCAATCATTATCAAAATCCTTCGCCATTTGGTCTACTATGGGAGCATCTAGTCCATCATATTCATATTGTCCTTCCACTTCAGATTTTCCTTACATGTGGTGCACCTCCAAATATATTAGATTTTGACATGTTAAGATATTTTCTCCACCCTGAGCATTAGATATTATTGTATTTGAAATTAGAGAATGGGAAGAACTTACCGAATACATGAAAGCAAAATCAGAATAAATCATGAGGCTGAGTCGTGTATTACATCCCTTTAAGGTGATTCAAGGCTATGCCTAAAATTGTGTTGTAGTCCAATTAATACCCCACTTCCCCCAAGATACAGTAACCAAGAATTGAAATGAATTTTTATTTTAGCAAACTATGCATGTAGTAATCTAATATACTATCACTCGTTCACTATTAATTGCTCAATATCACACCAGTTTGGGGGAACAAATAGATCAAGAAAGGAAAAGAGAAAAAATGCCTCCGAGAGAGAGTACTTGTGTGTTCACTTTTGTTTTGCAAGGCAAAAAAATTCTTCTGTTGGTAAAGAGAGACTAGTTTTTTGTTTGTAATTTTCAGTCTTACAAACTATACATGAAGGATAAATATTAATGGCAATAAAGTTAAATAGCTAGTAAATGATAGATAAGGAAAAAAGGGTGAAAAGTCTCCCACTTTTAGCAGTTAAACATCACTTCCGGTCAAATAAAAAAAAAAAGAGGAAATCTTTTTATTTTTTTTGTTCATAGTTTTATTTAAAAAAATAAAATTATTTATGGCCCAAAAAATTTAATACACACACAGCCTAAGCTTAAGACCTAGGACCCATGACACAGACACGGGCCTAGTCGATCGTACGGATGACGACGGTGGCGCATGCACTCTTGTGGGATTTGTCACTATAAGTTCTTCTTCCTAACACACACAAAATTCTAATGCCAAAAGGGCTTTCCCTCAAGTTCCCAAATGTCTATATATTGACTACACCAATTTTATCATTTCTACCGATATGAGACGAGGTTAAAATCTGGGCAAATTATCTTCTTCCTTTCTCTAAAAGAAAGGCCGTAAGAAATTATTTTCGAAGTTTTCACTCTCTCTCGACAAAGTTTCAACCAATCAACCACTTGTAAATTTTAAAAATTTATAGAGCAATAATTCATAAAATGTGCATAAGCAAGTGTGTCTTTTAAGTTAAACTTTTACATAGTAAAGATGATTCAGATTGCCCTAGAGTAACCGTAGCTTTAAACTATATCTTTAACAACATCCCACACACAACCACACTAGGGAGTAGTCCTTAAACCAAGATATTACAACCATGTGCTTCTATCCATGTATAGTGAATTCTCTTGGGAATTTTTCTAAAATTACAATAGGAAGAGGCCTCACTTCCACAATTACATAGGTGAGTCTATCAAAGACACTCCAGTAGCTTGATATGTAACACCTCGGCTCGAATATATGGGTTACTTGTAGTTAATCCAATCTAACCCGAGCATTAGGTGTGAAGTGAAATGAACAAACTATAAAATGTTATTACTCTAGTTTTATTTTAATTTATTTTTCATTTGTTTAGCTTTCGAATTTTAGTTTCAAATCAAACTATGTGAGGGACCGTGGTTAGCACCCCTGAAGTCCATGCATACAGAGTTACTAACGTAAATAAAAGAGAGTACTTATTTGTATAACGCTCTCAAAATATCAAATCGCACCGAATCTGTCGTAACAAAGAGATGGAGTGAGCCAAATGCTCGGTGAGAAATATATAAAATGCAATATAGAATCGAACAACATAAAGAAGACTCTAACACTTTATACTTATGTTAATATACAACTACCTTGTATATATATACATACATATACATATACTTGATGTATGAAATAATTATACTTTCGAAAATCTTACTCATCCCGATTAATTAAACTTAATCTTGTAAAATACTTCCTTTTACCCACATTACAATAAAAATGAGTATTAGGGATGGTCAAAATCGTCTCTTTTGGTAAATCAAAAGGGAAAAAATGACACGGCCGTCCCAAATACTCCTGTCCCTAATACTCATTGTTCTTGTAGTGCCACTTTGCCATTTATCCATTTTTAACACACACGATTAAATATTTTAAACAACTATGCTTGATTTGATCGAAAGTTGTTTCCTTACTAGAATCACCCTTTTGAACTATTCAACATTAGTATTTCCATTAAAAATCACCACTTCAACACACGCGAACACCATGTTAGAAAATACTCATTTAGCATTTGAAAAATCTTTCATAACACACCCTTATGTTAATTATGGGTTAACCTATTAGGTTGCTTGACCCCTCATTTACTCACTTACTTTACCTTTTTTCATTACCTTTTGGATATTAATCAATTTCATATTTACACATCCATTTTACATTTACCGGAATATTTATTAATTCATTCAAGTTAGGTTGTCTTAACGCATTTTCGCCACACAATCCATTTCTTGATATGTCCCTTATTCCCTTACATTTTTTCTCGAAATCTTTAAATAATCGGAAACATTAATGGGCTCCACACCGCTGTCTATGCACATCATATGCTTTGTCCAGTGATTTTAGGTCCTTTACCCCAAGACTCCAGGCCCTCCTTAATTTTCATAGTGTCATTCGACTTCTTTTTTAATGTGTTTCAATATTTTGCAAAAGTACATATGATTCCACTTTTCCTTTTATCCGGTCGAAGTTAAACTCGAGGTTATACCCCAACTTGTGTTACACTTTGAAATTATCATTTCATGTCCTTTATATTTTAACATTCATTTCATTCCAAAAATCATGTTCATTAGGACTATCATATGTAACACCCATTCTAAAAAAATTATTTCATAAAAATGTTATACTTTACGTAAAATTACCATTTTACCAATTTATTTCCAAACTCATCTTTTCTTTCATTTTCATAAGTGTTAATTTTCTCGAAACACTATTAAGTTACCCACACTAACTTCTTAAGTTTTTTTAACACCTTTTTAATATTCGTAGTATCATTATTCTCAAGTTGGAACCTCTTTATTCCATTATTTTCTTTTCAATTCACAAGTGTTAATCTTTCAAACATTATTAAGTTACACACACCAACTTCATAATGTTTAACTATTAACACTTATCTAACACATTTACTAACTATATTTTCAAATTAGGAATTTCTTTACTTATTTGTTCACGAAATCTAATTACACTTAAAGACAACTTTTACAAGAAAATATAATTTCCTTTTTATCAATACACATAGTTTTACAACCTTATATTCATCACACCTTTCACCTATTTTTCACACACTTTGAATATTATAATTGTACTTTTCTTATTTCTTCTTTAAACCCAAAAAATCCTCCTTTAAACTTGTTCACGTATTTATTATCAAAATAATTCAAGTTTATATGAATGAGAAGATGGATTTTAAATCTTAAAATCCTATTAAATGGGTTAAACATGTTTTTCATTCTAGAAATTCATAATACTTTGCAAAAATAGATTTTTAATACCCAAATAAAATTTTATTCTTTCAAACTCAACAATGTCCATTTTTCATCAAATCTTCATTTTTTCAAGAAACTTTGGAATATTATTTAACTAAATATTTTAGCAAATCAACCTATTTTTCCAACAATTTATTTCATAAAATGCTTACCATTAAATTTCTAAAAAATACTCCATTTTCATAAAAATGTCATTTTTTATATTTTAAAACTTTGAAATATCTACTCATCCTATATTTTTAATAAAATAATATTTTCTAACATTTTTATTCCATGAAAATGTTTAATATTAACCTATTAGAAACCATCATTTATTCATGTGCACCATACTCATGTAATCTAACACTAAGGCTACTAGTAATGCAAATAGAGTGTTAAACACTAAGGATATATTTTATCACCTCAAAGACTTCAAATGGTGGTAGAAAAGTTTATGTAGGAGAAGCAACTCCCACCTCTAAACATTACACCAAAAACATCAATCTGGTATGGTCTAAAACTGTGCTAGATCAAATCTGGCTCGGTTTTGAACTGTGCCAGAATCAAGTTGTCCAAAATGGCCATTTATTTCTGGCACGGTTCAAAAGTGTGTCAGGTTTGGGCAAGAAGGAACACTTTTGGCACACTTTTAAATAATGCCAGAATTTGATATTTTTAGCACAATTTTGAATTGTGCCTAATTTTTTTATCAAAGGAAAAAAATTAATTATCAATAATATTATTCAAAATAAATCAACAACATTCCCACTATTTTTTAACCTGTTTCATCAAAACAAAAATTCAATAATAATACAAAGTCCGCATGATAAAAATAGTACAACAACAATACAAACAGTGCGCAATAACATAAATACACATCCAAACAATAAGGCCCAATAAAAATTAATGGCTCAAATTCCATTAATAGAAAATTCATCTTAATATATATGAAATTCATCGCAATACATGTTGCAATTTGGGAAACATATATCAAATACATATCAAATACAAAAAATTTGTTTGAATACATTAATTAAATGGTATTTATTAGGCATGCGGTCTGCATAAAGTGTATGACGGTGGTGCCCACAAGGCAAAAAACCCTCCTCGCCACACAACGTCCGAGTAATTCTCCTACAAAAAACAAATAAGAAAAGATATTAGTATCAATGTCAAAATTCAAGTAACCTTGTATCTATTCTAAAACCCAGTTTTTCCATTAATAACTAGAGAAATAGCAATAAGTCATAACACCATTTCATTTCACGATGGTCAGGGTGTTAATGCTGTACTGCTTCGTCAATGCAGCAAATAATGAAGAAAGAAAATGTAAACGCTAAATTTATATGAAATCATAGTGAATTCATACTCAATTAAAACTTATTTAAGATAATTTCGGCCAGTTTAAATACAACGTTACACACCTGAGTACAAATCCAACAATTGAATCAACATAAATGATGTATTAATGCCAGCAACAGCAAACAAATACCCCCCCCCCCCCCCCACACCTTTGCCTTGCTTGAGTAATAACTTACTGAAAGAAACCCTCATTTTCATTTTACACAATTAGTAATATAAAACTTTCCTATTTGGAAATTCCAACTTCACACAATTAGGATACAAAGAATAATACAGGATAACACAAGTCCAAATGAAATTAAAAATAGAAGGAAGTCACCCTACTAGGAAATATTTAAAATAGACAAACAATCATAGCAAATATGTTTTTACAAAAGACAGCAAATTGTAGAGCAAAATAATACCACGTCCCCTAAGAAGAAGACAATTTCTCAATCAGGGAGAATGCATTGTATATATGCAATTTTCAGATTTAATAAACACTGAACAAATGAACAATGATTAAATTAAATGGATCTCACTTCTTGTTAGGCATAGCTATCAGTATTTCCTCTTTAGTTTAGAAGTTACACTCGCTTCCCCTCTTGACTGAGGGTTATCACACTAACTTCTCCCCATGTTTTGAAATTCGCACACTTACTGCTACTCACTCCCTATGGGGCAGGGGTCGCAGGTCTTACCAAAATCAACCAAGATATATTGAACTATAATTTTTATAAACAAGAGTGCAAATTAGTATACTTTTTAAAATAATAGGGGAGCGATCCATAATTTAACCTAACAAGAGAAGGAGTCCATGTGCTTCAAGTCAGTGTTACTGTCCAAAATATTGACTTTCAATTAACAAATAACCTTTCATCATGTAGGAATCTTAAGCCATCATTAGTAACCTTTCTAACTTATCACCATACATGGGGGGAACAAACATATATGTATGTATGTATGTACTACCTAAAAGTAGTTGATGGATTATACCCCTGTCCTGCCATCCCATTTCCTTCCATTCTTAGAGATCAAACCTTTAAGAGTAACTTTTGGATAGGACTTTTCCCAAAACTCGCTAAGAGCTTCCAGCCAATGGGGATAAATAAATGAAATCAAACAGTAACCAAAACAACATGATAGAAAAAAATCATGCTAAGAGCTAGATGCAGGTTTTGCACGAAACCACCATGGCCTATTTTTATTATAAAATAAACCCCTTGTACATTTTGTATCATAGATAACTCCCCCCACCCCACTCCTCTCCCAACACACATATAATAACATGTCTCTAAATTTCCCCAAAATGGGATTTTTGTTACGAACTAGTAAAATACATAGTTTAGGGCAGGATGATTACACATTAAAATTAGTTTAGTGGTGGTTCTTATAAAGAAATTGTAAGTACATAAATTTATAATTGAGTCCTTTGTAGTTTTAGCTCAATTCCGAAAAAAAACGTTTGAGTCATAGGATAGAGTTATTGACCATCCTTCAAGCCTATGGCATACTAAAGTTGAAGACGTAGCGGCTAAGTTTATAAATCTTCATCAAATGCCAGTTTAGTGTGCCTCGTTTCTACGTCATCAACATGGTTCCATTTCTCATAAGGTATGAATGCATTTTGAATATATTTATAGGAGCTTGGAACATTTTCATTGGGTGAATTTTTATTTTAAATTGTTGTTATTTTTCAAAAAGTTTCATTAAAACTTTAAAATAAAGTTTCTGGGCTAAATAGAATTTTCAGCTTTCTGGTTTTTCGTTCGATATTGTCGTTCGAACGAGAATGTCATTCGAACGAGGTTTGCAATGCACTACCACTGGAACTTCGTTAGAAGTATCGTTCAAATGAGACTTCGTTTGAATGAAAATCTCGTTCGAACGTGATTTGGCGGGAACAGGTTTTTTTTTTGGCATTTTTTGACAGTTTTTCCACTTTTCCCCACTAACTTTTTGATAGATTTAACTAGTGCGGGAACAAAATTTTTGTCACGACTTTTTCATAACCTTTTCTTCACCAAGAGTGTTTTGAATGTTAGCTCTTTCCAAGAAAAATTCTCCTTGAATTTTTGTTAAAAAGTTTTAATCCTTAGAACAAAATCAAGGTTTTCACACCCATAATTTGTTTATTCCAAGTTTCAATATATATACAAATTGCTTGGAGTGCTTGGCACCGGGTTTACTCTACCTATTGAAGATTTCGTTTGGGTTTTTTCTATATCCCTAAAAGAAGAAGAAGTTTGTTTTGCTATGGCATTCTCACGTGGTGAAAGGCACCATGTGTGGTTGACGGTGTACATATGTCTCATTGGTGAAGTCCAAGGTTCTGGTGGAGCTCCGGGGTTATCGAATAGGCGGAGGTGTTTACAAGAAGACGCGTCAAGGCTTGAAAGGGGTCGAGTCAAGAAAGTAAGTCATCTGTCTTGTAATTGTAAAACCATACTTAGTGGACTTAAAACTAGGGTCGTCCGAGTTTTTTTTTCGTTGTGGGTTTTTCCTCGTACATCGCGATGTAGTGATTCATTATTTATTTTATCGTTTGTAAAATCACCTAGAACGCATGCTTAGGTAATTCAAGATAAAATTTGGTTTTAATCACTATTTGTTTAATTTGGTGGAAATTAATTTGGGTAATGTTTATGTTAATTTATTTCAAGTCATCTCTTAATTTGATAAAATTGGTTAGGCATAATTTTGTAATATTGAAAACATGACTTAGGTAAATTTCTGGGACTTGGGTTCAATTAAATTGGTTTAAGTGAAATTAAAATTTATTTGGATTTAATCTTACTTCACTTTGTTTAATTTTAATTTGAAAAGGTCTTAAAATTTGTTAATTTGTTTAATTTGAACCATCTCTGCTTCCACGTCTCATAAAAGGAAATTACTCCTTTTGAAGTAACAAGGAAATTATCTTTTCAAATTGGTATCAGAGCATTGATTAAGATAGGCCTACTCCTTTTCAAATTGGTATCAGAGCCGGAGCGCTAATTTATCGCGTCAAACATCTGTTTTTCGGCTTCTATATTTTTTTGTGCTCCTTGTATTTTTAGGTGGTTCATTTTTTTTACTCACTCTCATTTTTTTGTATCTCTTGATGGGACGCCTTAATGATAATTTGTCCATTTCTAATGATAATGAAGTTTTTGCTATTCTAAAGGAATTTAATGAGCTTAATAAGTGTAATGAAAATTAAGAGAATTAAATTTGAGATTTGTAAAAAGAATCAAATTTCTTGAAAATGAAAATTCTTGTTTAAAACTAAAATTGAGTTTTTGCGAATCTCCCTATCTCAAAAAGATATTTTTCGTGAAAAGCTCATGGACATAAATCAGAATTTTAATATTTTAGAAATGTCCAAGAAAGAGAGTGATAATCGAGAAAAGACTCATAGGGATAAGTTTGCTCACATTGAGGGGGAGCGTGATAACCTTCTAGGAGTAAAAGAAAATTTAAATAAGGAGTCCTATAAAATTGAGGAGTCTAATTTATTACTTGAGTCAAAAAATTTAAAAATAAAAAATGATTTACAAGACTCGAGCAGTTGTGATAATTGTTCTAGCTCATCTTGTTCAAATACTTTCGTTACTAAAGCTAAGACCATTATTTATTTAAGAGGGTCAATTTTATCCAAGGACTTTAGAAAAGGTCACACCTTAGGTAAAATTCCTCGTGTTTACACAGGCTTGCATTGTGGTAGGAAAGGTCACCTGAGGTCATTTTGTTTTGATCTTAAAAGAAATCCTAGGAAATCTATGTCTAGCATTTCATTAGTTCCCAAATCCCATCATTTTAAATATACATCTATATGGGTTAGAAAATCATTTTTAGACACGCTAGATATTAGATTTGTTAATTCTCATTTGCTTTCACATGAAACCTTCCTTTCTAAATCCAAAGGTTGAATGTGCTAGTTTTGTTTGCATACTTTAGCTTTTGTACTTCATGCTATATTATCATGCTAAATGTATGCTTGTTTTATCATTTTCTAGTCTATGCTCCATACTAAATCACATGCTAGAATAATAATTTTTATTTGTCTTTTGTGTATATATTTTTATTTGTCTTTTGTGTATATATTTTTATTCTTGGTTAAAAATTTTAAAAACTCAAAAAGATTTTTTTGTGTGTATTTTAGTTTGACACACTTTATGTGGCATACACTTGTTTTAGAATCCCATTTTTTCCGCTTCCATGTGGCTAGAACTTTTGGTTTAGATTTTCAATCCTTAAAATGTTCTTTACCAGGCTTACATGGAGTAGTTGGATTTTGTGTTTATTAAATGGATTCTATTTTTAGATGCCTCTATTCACACATGCACGATCTCTTTTGAAATTTAATCGTCGCATGTTATATTTGAGCTTTGTGAGGTGTTCTCCTACCAATCTTGTCATCTACATATTTTTTACCTATAAAATTCGTTGCACGTGAGATTTGTGAGATATAAAAAAATAATATGTATAAATCTGCACGGGGAAGTGCTTCGAAATGATTTATTATTCTTTACGAATATTAAGCCACCGTTTGTTTCGACCTAAAAGAAATACATGGTCCAAAGGCCGAAAAGAAAATTTGGCATTAAAAGAAAAAATAATTGTCAAGGCCTATGTTTAATTGATATATTCATTCAGATAATATATGCTTATTTAGGGGGATTGGATGGTATGTCAACGGGTTGCACAATGTCCCTTTATCCTAGTTTTACTTCCAATGGCATAACTCTATTGGTTTGTAGAATCATCAAAAGTCTAGGCTTGTATGCATTGTGTATGTTTGTTCATTGAGTTCAATCTATATTGTCACATGAGGTTACATTCAAATGTGATGAAGTTTGCAATCAATTGAGAACTCCGTTAACATGTTTTAAGTGATTGGGTCTAAATTTAATCGTTACTAGTTCACACCCCCCAACACTTCCGTTTCTATATGACACATTTTTGCCATACGAATGTGAAAAGCTTATCTTATTTTTTGTCATTTGTGTTTATATATATATATATATATATATATACATGCGCGTTCATCTTTGGTATATCTAGAGTATGCATATATATGATATTTTTTTAGTCTTTGCCTTGATTTCTAGTCCATCTTTGCTTTAATTCATAATTGGTATCTATCTTGTTGCATTCTTTGTTGATATCACATGCTTAATAATTTATGTATCCTGTTGGTATGATTTTCTTGCATCCTAGTTGGTATCCGTTCTTATTTTTTGGATTAGTTATGATTTTATTGCCTATGTGCTTTAATGTTCTCAGCACTTTATGCATTAATGCATGTTTATCTTGTTATCCCATTCTATTTATCCCTTGTTTAGTTTAAGGGGTGTATTTGCTTTAATTGGGGAAGATAAGTTAATGTTTTGATTCTTTAGCCTTTGTCTATTCATGAACAAAAAGGGGGAGAATGATAGGGGTAGAAATGGTATCTAATCCAATTGTAATCATATCTTAGTTTGGGGGAGATTTAACTTAGGGGGAGTCGCTATATTCTTAGGTTAATCACAGTTGATAAAGGGGAGAATTAATTTAGGGGGAGTATTTATTTTATGCATTTAATATTCTTGATATTCCCTATACGTTTGATAGTTATCTTAAGTGTGCAGGAATTCTTCTAAATGGCAACGTTCGTCATCGGGAAAAGATATTTATCCTTGGGTTGTTTGAGTCAAGCTATTATAATTTTATTTTGGGTGGGACTTTTTTGTCAGTCTAGTAGAGCTTAACGGCCCTTTAGGATTTTTGTTGGTTTTTGTCCCAGAATAGCCAAAGGGGGAGATTTGTAAGGACACAAATTTCCAATTGAGTCCTTTGTAGTTTTGGCTCAATTCCAAACAAAAATGTTTGAGTCATAGGATAGAGTTATTTACCATCCTTCAAGCCTATGACATACTAAAGTTGAAGACGTAGAGGCCAAGTTTATAAAGCTTCATCAAAATTCTGATTTATTGTGCCTCATTTCTACGTCATCAACATGGTTCCATTGCTCCTAAGGTATGAATGCATTTTCAACATATATAGGATTTTGGAACATTTTTCATTGGGTGAATTTTTATTTTAAATTGTTGTTGTTTTTCAGAAAGTTTCATTAAAACTTTAAAATAAAGTTTCTGGGCTAAAAATAGAATTTCCAGCTTTCTGGTTTTTATTCGATATTGTCGTTCGAATGAGTTTGTCATTCGAACGAGAATGTCGTTCTAACGAGGTTTGCAATGACCTGCCACGGGAACTTTATTAGAAGTATCGTTCGAACGAGACTTCGTTCGAATGAAAATCTCGTTCGAACGAGATTTGGCGGGATCAGTTTTTTTTGGGCAATTTTTGACAGTTTTCCCATTTTTTCCACTACTTTTCCCCACTAACTTTTTGACAGATTTAACTAGTGAGGGAACAACATTTTTGTCAAGACTTTTTCATAACGTTTTCTTCACCAAGAGTGTTTTGAGTTTTAATTCTTTCCAAGAAAAAGTCCCCTTGAATTTTTGTTAAAATGTTATAATCCTTAGAACAAAATCAAGGTTTCATACCCATAATTTGTTTATTCCAGGTTTCAATATATATACATCTTATTTAAAGTGTTTGCCATCTAGTTTACTCTACCTATTGAAGAGTTCGTTTGGGTTTTCTTCTAAATCCCTAAAAGAAGAAGAAGTATGTTTTGCTATGGCATTATCATATGCTGAAAGGCACCATGTATGGTTGACGGTGTGCCTATGTCTCATTGGTGAAGTCCAAGGTTCCGATGGATCTCCGGGGTTGTCGACTAGGCGGAGGTGTTTACAAGAAGACGGGTCAAGACTTGAAAGGGGCCGAGTCGAGGAAGTAAGTCATATGTCTTGTAATTGTAAAACCATACTTAGTGGACTTAAGGCTAGGGTCGTCCGAGGCTTTTTCCCGTTGTGGGTTTTTCCTCGTAAATCGCATCGTAGTGATTTATGGTTTATTTTATCTTTTGTAAAATCACATAGAACGCATGCTTAGGTAATTCAAGATAAAACTTGGTTTTAATCACTACTTGTTTAATTTGGTGCTAAATTAATTTGGGTAATGTTTATGTTAATTTAATTCAAGCCATCTCTTAATTTGATAAAATTGATTTGGACTAATTTGGTAATATTGAAAACATGACTTAGGCAAATTTCTAGGACTTGGGTTGAATTAATTTGGTTTAAGTGAAATTAAAATTTGTTTGGATTTAATCTTTTTTCATTTTGTTTAATTTTAATTTGAAAAGAAATTAAAATTTGTTAATTTGTTTAATTTGAATCATCTCCGCTTCCGCATCTCATAAAAGGAAATTACTCATTTTGAAGTAACAAAGAAATTATCTTTTCAAATTGGTATCAGATCATTGATTAAGAAAGGCCTACTCCTTTTCAGAAACTTCATAATACGGGGAGTGTTTGCAGAATCCACACACATATATATAGTTATGGTCATCCAATATACTTATATTTATTTTTCAAAAATGATATAGTGCAAAGAGTTGCAAAATTAGACAATCATATAAGGAAATACTTGATGGTGTTCAAGGCAAGGTTCATCAAAGTGTACGTTTAATCGGTCTTGTAGCCTTCGAAGCCTTTGTTACTGGTAGGTGGCATGCAAAAATATATTAGAAGCTTGTTGAGGCTGAGAAATATTAGCCAAATTACTGAAACAGCCATATTACTACAAATATTGGGAGCCAATTTTTTACTTAATACATAACCAATTCTCAAACTTTCAATCAAAAAATGTCAATTCAGGTAAATTAGCCGTATAAATTATCAAATGAAACATTACTTGTTTTACATCTCCCATTTACCTGATGAGGACTAAAATAATAGTCAACAAATTTGTCACCTCCAACCCATTTATTGCTTGAGCGGCTAAATATTCGTCCTATCCAAGATCGCGGTCCAACCATCAAATACTCATAAGTGATGCATAAAAATAAACTAATAAACATTAGTGATTAGCTATGTGGTTCCGAGAAATCGATATGTGTACTTTGAAGAAAATAAAAATCACTAATACAATTTCGATACTTAATAGTTAATGTTAACAGAGACCACAATATTATTGTATTATTCTCTTCTTGTCCTTTATTCGGAAAAACGATATATATTAAAAGTTAAATGCTTTTTATATGTTCCTATAAAATTCACAAAAGAACTAATGTAATTTTTCTATATCATGGACTTTTACATGATTTACATAATGAAATCAAAAGTGAGTGTGAGATCATGGTTTTCTAAATATTTTAGAACAACTAGGCATTTGATCATATATAGAAGCCATAAAAAAATAAAAATAAAAATAAAAACAAGGCATTTGAGATCAAACATTATTTATTCTTCAACTGGTATAGTTTATTTATCACATACCGATTTTTTGCCGAGGGTGAGGGTTAACCTGATAATTGCTAAGTCATAAATAAAATCTGAATAATGAAATAACTGAGGAATATATTAATTCTCAAATGGGTTACAACTAAAATCTAGGAACAATACAAAAGTATTTATCTTGCTAACTAGACTCCTTTTCTTCAAATATGACCTTTCATTGTCTTTATCCATCAGTTGATCTCTGAGCTATTTATCATGACCAATTGGTACATGTGTAAAATAACTGAAAAGAACGAATAAGCAAAACTTTGCCCAGTAGATAATTCTAATTCTATAATAATGTAAATATGGGAATCTGTTTAAATAGAATATCTGGGTTTGAAATGCTTGAAATATAAAATAGTTCATGGCAATCTGCAGCAAAATGGAATATCAACATGTAAAGACATTTTTATCATGTCCGAAATGTTTCATTTGTGTATGTCGTATGCCGCTAGAAAAGGCGTGTCTTTTCACGATCTCACACGAAAGTCGCAATCCAAATTCCGAGAATGAAGCATTCATCATATCTATCATGTGTCCCACATTTTCCTCAACGACTTCATGTTCCACGATTTTAGGGACTTTATGCAAGTGGTACGTAAGAGAATTCAAAACAATGAAAGAAGGAAAGATATGGATATTCAAGGGCATTTTCGCAATTTTATAGCCATCATTCGAAGGACTGGAAAGCTGAAGAGCTCACCACAATGAATATACTGGAAGAAATTACACCTTAATCCGAGCTACAACGAAGAAGTTATGGCCCGTTGAAAATGGAGAAAATTCCGAGAAAAGCCTTGGAAGAATACTGTGTACTTTTCAGCCCCAAACTAGCGAACTTTTGCCAACCGAAGGTCAAATCGATTCGGGGGAGAACCGGTTCGAGGTACACTCGAACCGATTCGGGGTACCTGATGCTGGAAAGTGTTTTGTGCCAAATGTTGTCACCACTTCAAAACACTTTTGCAAACATGTTGCACAAAAACCGGCCCTAAATCTGCTATGCCTTCTTAAAGTTGTTTTTTAGGCTTTAAGCTTTCCTTATAAATGCACACTTAATTCCCATTTATTGTAATACCCCGTATTTTTATGCTATATTTAATTTGGGGATTTATTAAATTTAATGTGATGATTTATTTAATAAAAATCCGGAAATTAATTATGTTATAATTATTAACGTGACTAGAGTTAGTAATTATAAGAAACTTGTTGAAGATTACTAATGAGCATAGTAATATATTATATTGGTTATATTGAATGTCATAGGTGTATTAAATGACTATTTCGGAAAATTAGTCGGGACGTGCCCGTGTCACGTCGGGACTAATTATGTTAATTAAAAAGTAAATATTTTATAAGTTGTCCGTATGGTCGTTTTGAGTACGCCAACGCGTCCGGAAGGGTCGAGATAGTCAGAAAAGTGTACCCGGGGATTTAGTTCGGGCCTCGGGGTGTTTTCAGGCCTAATTAGTGACCCGGGAGGGCATTTTGGTCATTTTACAAAATAGGGTAATTAAACCCACGAATTTCAGCCATCCTTAGCAGCCATTTAAGTCAGCCTTTTAGGGTTAGAACATTCAGAACCCTATAACGGCCATTGGAGAAGAGAGGAGAGAGCTCTCAAGGTGATTCAAGGCCCAAAACACCACCAATTTCACCGCCGTCACCACCAACACGTAGATCGCGAGGAGGAGAACGCAACCACACCAATTATAGCAGGAAGGCAGACCTCTGAAATCCCAGGCAAGTGTTTAACTTGCATATTTTCGTTGGTGCAATAATCATATTAGTGTAGGAATGATTAGGAGTATAATTAAAGGAAGAAAACCCCAATTTTTTATAGGGATTTGCATGTAGAAATCGTTTTAACCATATTCTGAAAATAATATGTGAAGTAGATGATCAACCCACGAATTTGTGATGTTATGTTAGAAGGAAATTCTGGAGAAAACTGATTAGAACAAAAGTTAAGAAAACTTAGGGTTCTTGATGATTAGATGAGATTTTAGGATGTTTAATCATGTTTAATGATGGTTATATGCATGCTTAACGTTAGAAACATCTGGAAATATATTACCATGATTGTAGTATAAGTTTTGGGACGAATAGTGTTGGAAATTATGGATTTGAATGAAGAATATTAGTCAAACCCGTAACTGCACTTCTGCAGAAATCGAAATACCTGTTTGATCGATCGATCGAACCTAGAGGGTCGATCGATCGAAGGTTCGATCGATCCAGTCCCAGATGTCGATCGATCGACCCCTCCTGGCAAACTCTTTTTCCCCTTGTTTAATTAGTTAAATTAATTTACCGTGGAATATTTCTTGGGCATTATAAATAAAATGTTTTGGGATATAGAAGAGACCAGTAGGACATATGATTAAGTGTTGAGAATTTTATTATGAAATGATAATTGGGTTTAAGGGATAATTAATTAAGGAACGACGAACTGCGTATTTCAAGTGAGAGATTACAACGAATACCTACGATAGTGAATAGACGTCTACCTACTGAATTTGTTACTTGGATGGATAAAATCCACGAGTGTCACATAATTAGTGAGAAAACCCTCTGAGTTAAGGTTAGAGACGAAACCTTATACGAAATCTTAAAAATGTAAAATTAAGGATAAATGTTGTAATTATGGGTAAGGAGAGTGACCTATATTAATATGATGAATGGGTATATTTATATGATTGTGTGTACATATATTATATACATGTGAAAAACGTACCCGCGCTACTTGCTATCCCTGAGGTTAGCGCGCTGGGACGATCTTATCCTGTGTTGCTTTATGGGGGATATTGATTCGTACCCTAGAAGATAGAGATCCTAGGTACGGGCTATCAGATTGATAGTCGGACGGTCTTAAGAGACGTGTGGGTATGTACTGACCTCTTGGACTTGGAATCTATGCTTCGCCTCAACGTTGTTTTGTATATGTTAATACAGTTCGAGAGTGATTCCGAACTTGTATTTCCCTTTGTGTGAGCGATACGGGGATTGGATAGCAGAGTATGCCCGCGCCATAGTTTAGTTGGGGTGCTATTATATATATATATTATATGAGTAGTTAATATATATATATGAGGTTATAGACTGTAAACTGCCTACTGTGATTTGATAAGTAGAACATGGTTGTTGACTCAAATTATTAAATACTTATTTTGTGAAAGTATGAGAAGACACTGGGAAACTTCATAATTTAATATAGCTAAAACGAGAGGAGTGCTACATTGAAAGTAAACCTTTTAAAACATTGTCATCGTTCGGTTTTGAAAACTTAGGAGTAAGTTAAGATAAACTAAATTTTGGGAAGGTTAGTACGATAGGCGTGCACATTAGAAGAGAGGTGAGAATTCCCCAAGAGAGTGTCAAACTAATATGACTTGTATTGGCCTGTATCAATTTAAATACTTGCTTAACGTATTTTAAAATCAAACACACTTTTGGGCCCTGACCCGTTTCTTTTTCTCTCTCTCTCTCTCTCTTGTATATATATATATATTTTCAGGTGCCCAGCCACAGGGGCGTCTTGCTTAGGATCCTTTGAGAAGAACGAGATGCAGCTTAGGTGGGAGTTGCAGGTCACTTGAGTAGACGGCTTCTGTTATTGACTCCACTCCTACTACTCTCATTTTTTGGGCACGTGTCGCCCTTTTCATCATTTCATTTATTGTTGGGATTTTTATATTTCAGTTATTCCAGTATTGTTTTACGGGATTTATTCAGGATGGTTGATGATTTTTAGTTTTATTATGTTAACAGTCAATTGACGAATGTATGGTTCTATTTTAGTTCAGCGTGGTGTGATTCTATATCGTAGAAATGTTGTTTTGTATATAAATCTTTTCCTTAATTAAAATTTGGAAGTTTGTATGAAAAAATGTTTTGACACTTAGCTTAATTATTTAGGGTGTTAAATTGGAAAAATTATTTTTATCGACAGTGATGCTGAGAATGAACCAACTGTTTACCTTGATTTAATTTAATAAAGGAGTGATCGCCCGGTATTTAATTAGGCGGGGTGTCACAGGTGGTATCAGAGCATCAGGTTCTAGTGTCCATAGGATCTGTACGGCTTATTTCGCTTTCAACTTAACGTTTTTGCTATAGAGCCCTATTTTTAGGATTTGTTGTATTCCTGCTTTTACGTTTAAGTCTTCAGTTAATTGATATTTGCTGATAACTGTAGACTAACAAACTTGTTCACGTTTCAGATGCCTCCGAGACGTGCTCCGAAAGATAGGCGTGCCCAAGCCGAGCAGCCAGCAGCTCCGGCACCAGGCACAATGAATGCGAATGAAGTAGCCGCTATTGTTTCTCAGGCATTGAATGCCGCGATAGCGGTGATTCAGCAGGCTCCACCCCAGGTCCAGGCAATAGCGCCAGTACCAGCACAGCTTCCATCTGCATGGGAGAGGGTTCGGGATGCTTTTCAGAAAGCACATCCCCCTGAGTTCTCCGGTAGCTCCGACATTGTCACGGTTAGCCAATGGAAGAAAGACATCCAGCGGCATCTTCGCATGTATGAGTGCACCGAAGTACAAAAGCAGTTATTGGCTTCTTTCAAGCTGGTGGGAGCCGCATTACAGTGGTGGGAGTCCACTACTACTTTGGAGGAGAGGGACATGATCCCTATTCAGTTGTTCTGGGAGCGGTTTGACCGCAAGTATTTTCCACCCGCAGTGCAGACTGAGATGAGGCGGAAATTACTAAATCTGAAGCAGGAGAACCTTACTGTAGCTGAGTATGAGGAGGAGTTCACGAGACTTCTCATTATTTTGCCGGATGAGGCACCCACTGAGGGCAAGAAGATTTTGCTGTTCGTCGACGGGTTAGCTTGGAGGATCCGTCAGCACCTTATTGGGAACCTATCCCTGAGTACGTTCACTGATGTACTCAATGCAGCGTTACTACATGGCCAGGATCACCGATTCCATCTTCAGGGAAGCAAGAGAGCAGGAGAGTCCAGCCAGCAGGGCAGGACCGGGGGTAATAGTGCCGGTGGGGCACCAACTCATGGACAGACTCGTCAGCACGAGCAGAGTTCCCATCAGGGGGACCCTGCTAAGCGATTCCGTTCAGGTGATTCTAGGCAGGGATTCGGGGGATTCAGGCAGGGCCATCAGGGTCAGCCTAATCAGCAGGGCCAGCAGGGTCAACACCGACCGCAGGGACAGCAGCAGGGCCAGCAAGGCCAACAGCGTGAACATCAGGGCCAATGGCGTGGAGGTAACGGCCAGCAGGGCCGTGGTCAGCAGGGACAAAGGGGAGGTAATTTCAAAGGCCGGTATTTTGTGTGCGGCAAGCACGGCCATAAGCGTCAGGATTGCCCAGAGGGCGATAGGGCCCCACAACAGCAGGGAGCCCGTAATGAGCCGCAGAGACCACTCTTCCCACCTTCCCTTCCAGCTCCAGCTCAGGTTCCAGCCCTACCAGCCATTCTAGCAGCTCCAGTGCAGCAGGGGCAATTACAGTATGGACGTGTCTATAACGTCCACCAGGCAGCAGCTCCACAGGCACCACCCGCGATTGAGGGTATGTTTCCTATCCATGGTACTATGGGTAAAGTTTTGTTTGATACGGGGGCAACGCATTGTTTTATAGCTGCGCATTTTGCGAAGTCCTTAGGGTTGTTAGCTACAGCAGAGAGCACCGTGACGTGTGTCGACTCACCCCTGGGGAGTGGGTCACTTATATTCTTTATATGCCGGGGAGTAGGGGTAGAGATTGGTAGCTTGGTATTGCCTGCAGACATGCTAGTCTTAGACATGCACGAGCATGATGTGATCATTGGTATGGATTGGCTCACATCTTATAGAGCCATGATTGATTGCTTCGGTGGGAGCATTGTTTTTGCCATTTCGGGGCAAGAGATGTTTGTAGTAGCGATGCCTCGCCCAGAGGGAGGTTCAACCGCTCATTTATATTACATTGAGGAGGATACCTCTAAGGAGGTTGTGATTCCTTTGGATTCGATCCCAGTTGTTAGGGAGTATTCCGATGTGTTTCAGGATATACCAGGCCTACCGCCCAGTCGTGAGATAGACTTCGTTATAGATTTATTGCCAGATACGAGACCTATAGCACGCGCACCGTACCGTATGGCTCCGGAAGAGATACGAGAGCTACGAGATCAGATTGAGCAGCTATTAGGACAGGGTTTCATTCGTAGGAGTACCTCACCTTGGGGCGCTCCAGTCTTGTTTGTAAAGAAGAGAGATGGTTCACTGAGATTGTGCGTGGACAACCGGGAGTTGAACAAGGTCACGATACGGAATAAGTATCCGTTGCCTCGAATCGATGATATGTTCGACCAGTTGAGGGGAGCAACTTTCTTTTCGAAGATAGATCTTAGGTCGGGGTACCATCAGTTACGAATTAGAGAGAAGGATGTTTCAAAGACTGCCTTCTTGTCGAGATATGGGTCCTATGAGTTCAGGGTGATGCCGTTCGGACTCACAAATGCCCCAGCCGTTTTCATGGACTTGATGAACCGAGTATTCAGAGAGTTCTTGGATCAGTTCGTCATCGTCTTCATAGATGATATTTTGATATATTCACACTCTGAGGAGGAGCATGCCGAACACTTGAGGCAGGTTCTTCAGACTCTACGAGAGCATTAGTTGTATGCTAAGTACGAGAAGTGTGGATTCTGGTTGCGAGAGGTACAATTCTTGGGCCATGTTGTTTATGAGCAAGGAATAGCAGTTGACCCGAGCAAAGTGTCAGCGGTGAGGGAGTGGGGGCAGCCCACGACACCGACGGAAGTGCGTAGTTTCTTGGGGTTAGCCGGATACTATAGGAGGTTCATTCGGGGATTCTCCAAAATAGCGGGTCCATTGACGAATCTGACTCGCAAGGGGGTACCATATGTCTGGGATGACGCTTGTCAGTTGGCTTTCGACGAGCTGAAGGACAAGATTACTTCGGCACCAGTCCTTGCTTTACCGAAGCTGGGTGTAGAGTACCTGGTTTACTTAGATGCGTCCTTACGAGGACTTGGGGGAGTACTTCAGCAGGAGGAGAAGGCTATAGATTTTGCTTCTCGCAAGCTTAAGCCGCATGAGAAGCATTACCCCACCCACGACCTGGAGTTAGCTGCGGTCGTCTTTGCATTGAGAATTTGGAGGCACTATTTGTTGGGCGAGAAATTCCGTTTGTTCACAGACCATAAGTCACTGCAGTACCTGTTCACTCAGCGAGAGCTGAATATGCGTCAGCGCAGATGGTTAGAGTTTGTGAAAGATTACCAGTTTGATATACAGTATCATCTGGGGAAAGCCAACGTAGTTGCTGATGCGTTGAGCCGTAGACCGGTTGATGATGTAGCGGACATCTGGAAAGCCAAGTGGAAGGAGTTGGGTCACCAGGACGCAGTAGCACGTTCTTTCATATCCGTGATGTCAGTCACACCCGAGATTGTTACGAGGGTGATACAGGCACAGACCACAGACCCGTTTTGTCAAGAGCAGATTGTACGACTTCTAGCCGAGGGTGCTGAGTCCTATTCTGTTAGCTCGGATGGAGGGTTGCGATTTAATGGGAGATTAGTGGTCCCAGAAGGAGCGGAACTACGTCATGAAGTGATGACTCATTCTCATGGGTCCCGATTTGCAGTACATTCAGGAGGCGAAAAGATGTACCAGGACATGAGACGACAGTACTGGTGGAGTGGGATGAAGAGGGACATCGCTGAATTTGTGTCCAAGTGTTCTACTTGCCAGCTAGTGAAGATGGACCACCAGAAACCGTCAGGATTACTTCAGCCGTTGTAAGTACCCGCGTGGAAGTGGGAAAGTATTTCCATGGATTTCATTACCGGGTTGCCTACATCACAGCGGGGCCACGATTCTATCTGGGTGATTGTAGACCGTTTGACCAAGGTGGCTTATTTTCTGCCAGTGAGGACAGATTATACCACGGGCCAGTATGCCCAGTTGTTCATCGCTGAGATTGTCAGATTGCATGGGGTGCCCTTGAATATTGTGTCAGATAGAGACAAGATTTTTGTGTCACGTTTCTGGGAAAGCTTTCAGGAGGCTATGGGTACAGAGTTGAGACTGAGTTCAGCTTACCACCCACAGACAGATGGACAGACAGAGCGTACTAATCAGATGTTGGAAGATATGCTACGAATGTGTGTTCTCGATTTCGGAGGAGGTTGGGAGCCACACCTTCCACTGGTAGAGTTTGGTTATAATAACTCCTATCAGTTTACGATTGGCATGGCTCCATTTGAGGCTTTGTACGGCAGGCCTTGTCGTTCTCCAACTTGTTGGCTCGAGGTGGGGGACAACAAGTTATTAGGGCCAGAAGTGATTCAGGAGACCTCCGCGAGGATTGAGATAATCAGGAGTCGTATTCGGGTATCCCAAGACAGGCAGAAGAGCTACGCCGATGCGAAACGGTTCTTCCGTGAGTTTAATGTGGGAGATCAAGTGTTGTTGCGTATATCTCCTATGAAAGGAGTGATGAGGTTCGGGAAGAAGGGGAAGTTGGCTCCGAGGTACGTAGGACCATTTCCCATCATCGAGAGAATTGGGCCAGTAGCATACAGGTTGGGATTGCCAGAACATTTACATCGCATCCACGATGTATTTCACACCTCGTCGTTGAGACGATACCTTCGAGATGATATGGCCCATACTCACATCGCGATAGACGAGATCGATTTACAGCCTGATAGCTCTTACGAGGAGAGACCGGTGGCTATCCTAGATTATAGTGAGAGGAGATTGAGGTCGAAAGTAGTTGCACTTGTACGAGTCCAGTGGGAGCATCATAATGTGGAGGAATCCACTTGGGAGCGTGAGGCAGATATGCGCGAGAGATATCCAGAGTTGTTTGTACCAGGTATGCCTAATTTTCCGAATTTCGGGATGAAATTCCGTTATTAGGGGGGAAGTATGTAATACCCCGTATTTTTATGCTATATTTAATTTGGGGATTTATTAAATTTAATGTGATGATTTATTTAATAAAAATCCGGAAATTAATTATGTTATAATTATTAACGTGACTAGAGTTAGTAATTATAAGAAACTTGTTCAATATTACTAATGAGCATAGTAATATATTATATTGGTTATATTGAATGTCATAGGTGTATTAAATGACTATTTCGGAAAATTAGTCGGGATGTGCCCGTGTCACGTCGGGACTAATTATGTTAATTAAAAAGTAAATATTTTATAAGTTGTCCGTATGGTCGTTTTGAGTATGCCAACGCGTCCGAAAGGGTCGAGATAGTCAGAAAAGTGTACCCGGGGGTTTAGTTCGGGCCTCGGGGTGTTTTCAGGCCTAATTAGTGACCCGGGAGGGCATTTTGGTCATTTTACAAAATAGGGTAATTAAACCCACGAATTTCAGCCATCCTTAGCAGCCATTTAAGTCAGCCTTTTAGGGTTAGAACATTCAGAACCCTAGAACGGCCATTGGAGAAGAGAGGAGAGAGCTCTCAAGGTGATTCAAGGCCCAAAACACCACCGATTTCACCGCCGTCACCACCAACGCGTAGATCGCGAGGAGGAGAACGCAGCCACACCAATTATAGCAGGAAGGCAGACCTCTGAAATCCCAGGTAAGTGTTTAACTTGCGTATTTTCGTTGGTGCAATAATCATATTAGTGTAGGAATGATTAGGAGTATAATTAAAGGAAGAAAACCCCAATTTTTTATAGGGATTTGCATGTAGAAATCGTTTTAACCATATTCTGAAAATAATATGTGAAGTAGATGATCAACCCACGAATTTGTGATGTTATGTTAGAAGGAAATTCTGGAGAAAACTGATTAGAACAAAAGTTAAGAAAACTTAGGGTTCTTGATGATTAGATGAGATTTTAGGTTGTTTAATCATGTTTAATGATGGTTATATGCATGCTTAACGTTAGAAACATCTGGAAATATATTACCATGATTGTAGTATAAGTTTTGGGACGAATAGTGTTGGAAATTATGGATTTGAATGAAGAATATTAGTCAAACCCGTAACTGCACTTCTGCAGAAATCGAAATACCTGTTTGATCGATCGATCGAACCTAGAGCGTCGATCGATCGAAGGTTCGATCGATCCAGCCCCAGATGTCGATCGATCGACCCCTCCTGGCAAACTCTTTTTCCCCTTGTTTAATTAGTTAAATTAATTTACCGTGGAATATTTCTTGGGCATTATAAATAAAATGTTTTGGGATATAGAAGAGACCAGTAGGACATATGATTAAGTGTTGAGAATTTTATTATGAAATGATAATTGGGTTTAAGGGATAATTAATTAAGGAACGACGAACTGCGTATTTCAAGTGAGAGATTACAACGAATACCTACGATAGTGAATAGACGTCTACCTACTGAATTTGTTATTTGGATGGATAAAATCCACGAGTGTCACGTAATTAGTGAGAAAACCTTCTGAGTTAAGGTTAGAGATGAAACCTTATACGAAATCTTAAAAATGTAAAATTAAGGATAAATGTTGTAATTATGGGTAAGGAGAGTGACCTATATTAATATGATGAATGGGTATATTTATATGATTGTGTGTACATATATTATATACATGTGAAAAACGTACCCGCGCTACTTGCTATCCATGAGGTTACCGCGCTGGGACGATCTTATCCTGTGTTGCTTTATGGGGGATATTGATTCGTACCCTAGAAGATAGAGATCCTAGGTACGGGCTATCAGATTGATAGTCGGACGGTCCTAAGAGACGTGTGGGTATGTACTGACCTCTTGGACTTGGAATATATGCTTCGCCTCAACGTTGTTTTGTATATGTTAATACAGTTCGAGAGTGATTCCGAACTTGTATTTCCCTTTGTGTGAGCGATACGGGGATTGGATAGCAGAGTATGCCCGCGCCATAGTTTAGTTGGGGTGCTATTATATATATATATTATACGAGTAGTTAATATATATATATGAGGTTATAGACTGTAAACTGCCTACTGTGATTTGATAAGTAGAACATGGTTGTTGACTCAAATTATTAAATACTTATTTTGTGAAAGTATGAGAAGACACTGGGAAACTTTATAATTTAATGAAGCTAAAACGAGAGGAGTGCTACATTGAAAGTAAACCTTTTAAAACATTGTCATCGTTCGGTTTTGAAAACTTAGGAGTAAGTTAAGATAAACTAAATTTTGGGAAGGTTAGTACGATAGGCGTGCACATTAGAAGAGAGGTGAGAATTCGCCAAGAGAGTGTCAAACTAATATGACTTGCATTGGCCTGTATCAATTTAAATACTTGCTTAACGTATTTTAAAATCAAACACACTTTCGGGCCCTGACCCGTTTCTTTTTCTCTCTCTCTCTCTTTTGTATATATATATATATATATATATATATATATATATATTTTCAGGTGCCCAGCCACAGGGGCGTCTTGCTTAGGATCCTTTGAGAAGAACGAGCTGCAGCTTAGGTGGGAGTTGCAGGTCACTTGAGTAGACGGCTTCTGTTATTGACTCCACTCCTACTACTCTCATTTTTTGGGAACGTGTCGCCCTTTTCATCATTTCATTTATTGTTGGGATTTTTATATTTCAGTTATTCCAGTATTGTTTTACAAGATTTATTCAGGATGGTTGATGATTTTTAGTTTTATTATGTTAACATTCGATTGACGAATGTATGGTTTTATTTTAGTTCATCGTGGTGTGATTCTATATCGTAGAAATGTTGTTTTGTATATAAATCTTTTCTTTAATTAAAATTTGGAAGTTTGTATTAAAAAATGTTTTGACACTTAGCTTAATTATTTAGGGTGTTAAATTGGAAAAATTATTTTTATCGACAGTGATGCTGAGAATGAACCAACTGTTTACCTTGATTTAATTTAATAAAGGAGTGATCGCCCGATATTTAATTAGGCGGGGTGTCACATTTATCATTGGCACATTATAAACCTTCAATAGATTATTCTTACTCATTTTGGAGTATTTTGTGGAGAACCCGATATCTTCTTCGTTGCTGCCCATAAGGAATTCTTTCGGGAGATTTCAGTCGACGACATCGGAACTGACACCTACGGGTATTTTCGTATGTCACTCTTATTTTTATTGTAATCCGTGTAACCATTCTTTACAAATTATAGTGAAAATAATATGGTTTTGCCCTGCGGGGATTTTTCCTGATATATTGTGTCACATGCTATATTTATTTTATTTGATAAATCATCTAAATGGATGTTTTTAGGATTTAATTAAAAAACCGTGTTTAATTAAATAATTCCTTTATTTGAACAAAAACGCACTCTTCAAATTGGTATCAGAGCCAATTACACAATATACCGTGTAATTTTTCGCATAATTTTTCTATGGTATCAATTTTCTGAAAAATTAATTTTTGAAAGCGGGCGTGTTCAATGGAGAAATTATATAATAAAATGCCAGTTTTTGACGGGACAAACTATGCTTACTGGAAAGCCTGCATGAAATCTGTCTTAAAAGCCATTGATGAACGTGTTTGGATTTTAGTAGAAAAGGGGTGGACACCTCCCTCCGTCACTGCTAATAGCGTGACTAATTTAAAATTTGTGACTAATTGGACTAAAGAAGAATTTAAATGGTCATCTTTTAATTCTAAGGGTTTAAGTGCTATTTCTGGATCCATCACACCTGACGAGTTCCTATGAATTATAACGTGCACCACGTCAAAAGAAGCATGTATGTTTTGCAACTTACCCATGAAGGAACTAATGTTGTGAAAGAATCTAATCTGCAAAATTTAACAACTCAATTTGAAACTATCACCATGCTTGAGACTGAATGTTTTGATGAATTTTATGCTAGGTTATCTGATATTGTTAACACTAGTTTTAATCTTGGTGAACACATTCCTAATGCTAGAGTTATTAAAAAGATTATAACATCACTTCCTAAGCGTTTTATCCCTAAAGTCACTGTGTTAAATTCTATAGGTAATTTAAACACGCTTAAATTGGAGGAACTTGTAGGAGACTTACAAACTTATGAAATTGATATGTTCCTTAAATACTTCAAACCCAAAGATAAAGGTATTGCACTTAATGCCCAACTAGAAAAAGTGATGGGTTTGCAAGAAAGAAAGTTGAGTCATCTAGAAAAAAAAAGGAGATAGAAACGTCATATTCTGAGTGTGATTTTGATTTAGATGATTTGGCCCTATTTGCTAAAAATTTCAAGAAAATTCTCAAATTCAAGAAAAATGAAAATTTCAAAGATAAAAAGATTTTTTTGAAAAATAAGAAAAATGAAAAAGATTTTAAATACCCTCCTAAGAAAGACGGTGGGAGATGCAATGAGTGCGAAAGTAAGGGTCATAGAGAATTTAAGTGTGGTACTAGGCTGAACAAACTTGCAAAAGAAAAGGGAAAAGCTGTCCTCAATGCTACCCTCAGTGACGAGAGTGAGGTCGAGTCGGTGGACTCTTGAGATGAGTCATCGCATGAATGCAACTTCACAGCATTCATGGCTAGTCATACTTCTAGTGCTCCTCACGACATTGCGGATGCTACTTCACAAGGACTCCTCGACAGTGAGAACGATGTGAGTGAGGGGGAGCATAATGCAAGTGAGAGAGAGTGTAATCTTCAACGCTCCTACGCTGAGTTATATAATGAGTTATTTAAAACCAAAAAGCGTAACAAAGCGCTAGTTCTTAGGATCACCTCTTTAAAGGAAGATTTAGAAGAAGCGAGAGAGAGAGAGAATCCTCCACCTTCACTACCTTGAGAGAAAGAGATCCTGCATGTGTTGAGAAATAAGGCTTGTTTAGAGAGAGAGAGTAGTTTTGAGAAAGAGAAATGGGACTTGACTAAACAAGTGTCTAGTCTTACGAGTGAGCTCCATTCCTCCCTGGAGACTTGGAAGAAACTTGAAGCCCATGTTAATTAGCTTACTCATCATCTTGAGCAAGAACGGGAAGTCAAGGTTCAAATCAAGGACAGATCTGGAAAGATGGGAAATATGTTCCTCGGTCCCGCTTTAGGTTTTGGTGATAGTGCCACCATGTCTTAAATTGCACCTGGACAAGTTTGTAAGTTTACTACGACTCTGTATGGCCATCACCAAAAACCACAAAGGAGAGTTCGACTAAGAAAATCAAACGGAGGTCCGCCTAAGACTGTGTTCTTTTGTACGTACGGCAAAAGAAAAGGCCACCTCAGGGAGTTTTGCTATAGTTTGGGTCAGACACGATGTACTAATGCTCCACCACATCATACTGATAATTTTTCCAGTCTGATAGAGCATGTTGAGTTTTTAGCTGCCACATCACAGATTTTGATGGAGGAATTCCGACGGATATCTTTACCATCAGTAAATGCTTCTCGAATCCTGGCTAAAACTAACAACAACAAGGGCAAACAAAAGGTTACCAAATCTTGGGTACCTAAGAAAGACGAAAAGTCCCTTGTTGTTCATGTCTCTCTCAAAGCACATAATACCTCACAGTGGTATTTTGATAGTGGGTGCTTCAGACATATGATAGGTGATGTCTTATTCTTCACCTACCTAGAGGATTATAAGGATGGTAGAGCCACCTTTGGATACGAAAGAAATTCTAGCATTGTAGGATGAGGTACAGTTGTGTTACCAGGATTTCCTAAGCTAAAGAATGTTTTGTACCTCAAAGGTTTGAAGGCAAACCTTCCCAGCATTAGCCAGCTGTGCGACGCTAACTTTACCGTAAAGTTTGACCAGGACATGTGTAATGTCTATAATCAATCCGATAAAATTTTAGTGTAAGGGGTGAGGACAGAAGATAATTGCTATGGGACTGTACTCACATCCTCACTTGTCTGCAACAGTGCCACGATCACTCCTATGGATCTATGGCACCAGCGTCTAGGTCACGTAAACATAAGAGATTTGTCACGTTTAGCTAAAAAGGACCTAGTACGTGGCTTACCATCTCTTGGAAAGCCAACTTCCATGATTTGTGGACCCTATCAGTTGGGAAAAACAATTCGTAGCCCCCACCAAAAGTTTCATTCCATTACCACCTCCCGTGTGCTTGAGTTGATTCGCATGGATCTTATGGGTCCTACTCGTACTGATAGTCTAGGTGGTAAGAGGTATATCCTCGTGATGGTTGATGATTTCTCGAGATATTCAGTTGTAGGTTTTCTGAGAGAAAAATTCGATGTTGTAGAGTTTTTAAGGACCAAGTGTCGTGTCCTACAAAATCAACACGGAGTCACTATCAACAGATACGTAGTGACAATGGCACGGAATTTAAGGAAGCTATGGTAGATCTTTACTATGACAACCTAGGAATCAAACATGAGTTTTCTGCTGTGAAAACTCCTCAGCAAAATGGGATTGTTGAGAGAAAGAATAGAACGATTCAAGAAATGGCTAGATCTATGCTCCTAGGTCGTAAGGTTTCTAGGAGATTGTGGGTAGAGGCAGTGTTTACTGCATGCAATATGGTGAATAGGGTCTACCTACGTCCACACACACTTAAGACGCCTTATGAATTGTGGACTAGCAAGAAACCCAACCTTGCATATTTTTGTGTCTTTGTGAGTAAATGCTACATCCTACGGGATAGAGAGAAACTAGGAAAGTTTTACTCCCGAAGCGACAAAGGAATATTGCTAGGATATTCATCAAATAGTAGAGCGTATCGAGTTTTTAACCCAAAGAGCTCTAAGGTTATGGTGTTAATAAACGTCACCATGCAAGATGACGAACCTTCGGCGTTTATTGATCCTAGCCTTCAATGTGAAGATGAGGACTTTTCTAGTAGCGACTTACTTGTCCCTCACCCACACTCTATGGACTCTACTCCTGTGTTAGGGGACACACCTTCTTGGGTTTGCAAAGGTCATGATCCTTCTTCAATTGTTGGCGATCCCACTTTAGGGGTCAAGACTCGTGCTCATCTAGAGAACATTGTTAATCATTTTTTATACACGTCCACAGCCGAGCCGATCAATTACAAAGAAGCACTCAAGGATGAACACTGGATATCTTCCATGGAGGATGGGTTGCTTCAATTTAAAAAGAATAATGTCTAGGAACTTGTCCCCTGACCTAGTGAGACTAATGTGATAGGTACCAGGAGGATTTTCAAGAATAAAATGGACGAAAATGGTACCATAATTAGAAATAAGGCTAGGTTGGTCGCTCAAGGCTACACACAGATAGAGGGTGTAGACTTTGGGGAGACATTTGCTCCTGTTGTGAGGCTTGAGTCCATCCGCTTACTACTCGCCATCGGATGTCATCTGTGTTTTAATTTATATCAGATGGATGCCAAGAGTGCCTTGTTGAATGGCATTCTATACGAGGAGGTTTATGTGGAACAACCAAAAAGGTTTGAAGACCCTAAGCACCCGGAACACGTCTATTATCTGAGAAAAGACTTGTATGGTTTGAAGCAAGCACCTCGTGCTTGGTACAAAAGGCTTACTTCCTACCTCTTAGCTCGTGGCTTCAAGAGAGGGGGAGTTTATATGACGCTGTTTGTTAGGAGAGATGACGGTGCTATTTTGGTTGCCCAGGTCTATGTGGACGATATTGTCTTTGGATTCACGTGCTCCCAGCATGCTCACCACTTTGAGAAAGAAATGAAAAGTGAGTTTGAGATGAGCATGGTAGGTGAGCTTCCTTTCTTCCTTGGTCTCCAGGTTCGTCATCTAGAAGATGCGATGTTCATCCCCCAATCTAAGTATGCTAGAGACCTAGTGAAGAAATTTGGTTTAGACTCCGCTAAGCATGCTCGTACACCTATGAGTACTTCTATCAAGCTTAGTAGGACACTTCAGGCAAGGACGTAGAGCAAACCTTGTATCGGAGTATGATAGGTAGTCTTCTCTACCTGATTGCCAGTCGTCCCGACATAGACTTTAGTGTTGGAGTCTGTGCGCGATATCAAGCGTCCCCGAAAGAGTCACACTTACTCGCTCTAAAACTTATTATCAAATACGTTAGTGGGACTCTCTCATATGGTATTTGGTATTCCTTTGATACCAATGACCGTTTGTCCGCCTATTCGGATGCCGATTGGGACGGGGATGTATATGGTTGTAGGATCACGTCTGGTGGGTGTTTCTATTTTGGTTCTTCTCTTGTCTCTTGGTTGGGCAAGAAGCAAAACTCCATCTCTTTGTCCACTGTAGTGGATTAGTGCATCGTCGTCGGGAGTTTTTGCGTGCAACTCTTGTGAATGAAACTGATGTTGGAGGATTATGGGATTTCACAGGACACCATGGTCATTTCCTATGATAACATGAGCGTGATACACATATCCCGCAATTCAGTCCAGCATTCGCGCACAAAGCACTTCAAGATACGCGAACACTTTATACGACATCTTTTTGAAGAAAAAGTTGTATCCCTACGTTATGTACCCACCGACCGTCAGTTAGCCGATATTTTCACGAAACCTTTAGATGCCCTTAGATTTGAGTGTCTTAGGAAGTCTTTAGGGATAGGATGGTTTGTCACGTTCATATAAGATGATTCCTATTGCTAGATTGTATCATGGGTATTACTATTATTTTTTTATATATTTTTTTTAAAAAAATAGAAAAGAACAAAAAGATTTTCTTTTTATAAAATTAAAAAAAATATCTTTTTATAAAAATTTTAGAAAAGATAAAAAATATTTTCTTTTTATAATATTTTTAGAAAACAACAAAAAGATTTTCTTTTTATAAAATTTTTAGAAAAGAACAAAAAGATTTTTGTATTTTATGGATGAGCATTTAAGATAGCCAAGTCACCATTTCATTCCATTTATTCATGTGTTTATTTGATAGTGTTTCGAGACAATATATCTTGTCATCTTTGTGCTTTATAATGTTTGGAGTCATTAAGATGTAATTAAGTATTACTTCCTACATGTTTGACTCATAATTTCCTTTATTGCACACATGCATGGATTTATTTGATTATTGTACTTGTCTTATCATATGTTGGTTGGGTGTTTTCACTTCAATAATGTCCTTAAAACGAACCAAGTGTGATAAAACTTGATAAGAAAGGTGTGCATGTAAAAACCGTTTGGTGAGATAGTGTGGTATTTTAAAAATGGGGAGGGGCTATGAAAGGTAATTATCTATCCTTTGTGTTAAAGCCACCGTTAAAACGGACCTAAAAATGAGGAATTTTATTATCCGGGGTCCAAAGAAGTTAAAAGAGCCCGAAAAAGTTAAAGGCAATAAAAAACAATACATGCCAAATATGGGCCATTAGGTTTCACCATCAATTCTCCAAAGTTTGAGAATTTAGTTTAACACCTCTAAAAATATATATATCTGAGGGAGTTTGGTTAGAAAATTTAAACGGGTTTGCACGTCCTTGAAAATCTTGAAAAAGCACAAAATAGTTTTGGACGTTATTGGTGTGGAAATCACTTTAACTTTGATTTGTTGATTTGATTAAGACGACGTCATTTAAATTCAATAATTTTTACACCTAAGGATACTTTTAATGTTCATTCGTTAGGAGTACACGTATGCATCGTGCACATATGATTGATTGAGTTTATTTACCTATCGAATGTGTTCACACCCCTACATTTACGCTATCATCAACTTGGTTATGTTTGTGTTCTTTCATGGTGTGATTCTTTGTTGTATATTTTGTTTAAAATTTTTGAAAGATTCAAAAAATAGAAGATTCTTTGTTGTATATTTCGTGTAAAAATTTTGAAAAATTCAAAAAAATTGAAGATTCTTTGTTGTATATTTTGAGTAAAAATTTAAAAAAATTCAAAACTATAATATTTTTTTGTGACGTTTTCCATGTTTATGCTTCTCATATCTGTCTATTTGGGGACATCATAAAAAGGGGGAGAATGAGTTATGGGGGAGAAATTCTTGTTGATTTATCTATGATTTGCTTAAGCTTAATTGATCTTTGATTTTTTGCATATCATTATAAATCAAATTGTTGCGTGTCACGGGTATTTGCTTTATCTTATGTGTGTAGGTACAAAGTTGATATCTATTGAATTGCACATCCTGGTGAAAAAAGCTTTGGGAGTTTTTGAAGATGTTGAAGTTTGATTAAATACATGTCGTTTAGTATTCTCATTTTGAAGGTTTAATGGGGATATTATCTTATATGTCATTTGTTTTGGGGAATTTGCATAATTCAAATTTTTTATGTATGTACCAGCATAGACATAGGGGGAGATTTGTAAGGACATTTTATCATGTCTAAAATGTTTTATTTGTGTATGTCGTACGCCGCTAAAAAAGGCACGTCTTTTCAAGATCTCACATGACAACCTCAATCCAAATTCTGAGAATCAAGCATTCATCATCTCCATCATGTGTCCCATATCTGCCTCAACAACTTCACGTTCCACGATTTTATGGAATTTATGCAAGTGGTACGCAAGAGAAGTCAAAACAAAGAAAGGAGGAAAGATATGGATATTCAAGGGCATTTTTGTAATTTTACGGCCACCGTCCGGAGGACTGATCAGCTGGAAAGTTGAATATCTCACCACAATGAAGATACTGGAAGAAACGGTACCTCAATCCAAGCTACGGTGAAGAAGTTATGGCCCGTTGAAAATGGAGAAACTTTTGAGAAAAGCCTTTGAAGAATGCTGTGTATTTTTCAGCCCCAAACCATCGAACTTTTGCAAACCGAAGGCCAAACCGGTTCGGGGGAAAACCGGTTCACGATGCACCCGAACTGGTTCGGGGTACCTGACGCTGGAAAGTGTTTTGTGCCAAATGCTGTCACCACTTCAAAACACTTTTGCAAACATGCTGCACAAAAACCGTCCCTAAATCTGCCATGCCTTCTTAAAGATGTTTTTCAGGCTTTAAGCTTTCCTTATAAATTCACACTTAATTCCCATTTATCATTGGCACATCATAAACCTTCAAGAGATTATTCTTACTCATTTTGGAGTATTTTTTGGAGAACTCGGTATCTTCTTCATTACAGCCCATCTGGAATTCTTGCGGGAGATTCCAGTCGACGACATCGGAACTGACACCTCGGGTATTTTCGTATGTCACACTTATTTATATTGTAATCCGTGTAACCGTTCTTTATGAATTATTGTGAAAATAATATGGTTTTTCCCTGCGGGGATTTTTCCTGATATGTTGTGTCACATGTTATATTTATTTTATTTGATAAATCATTTAGATTCATGTTTTTTGGATTAAATTGAAAAACTGTGTTTAATTAAATAATTCCTTTATTTGAACAAAAGCGCACTCTTCACAATAGAACTAAACCGGGGTATACTCAAGTCTGTGATATATGTGAAAGAAGTGTATGATGATTGTAATCGGATATGGTGTTTATCGAGTTATAAATAAGGTTCAGACTATAATACGATAACCCATAAATTATCATCTACATGGGATGTAAATGCGTAGTCATGCCGTTATAATATCGTTCAAGGTATAAAATGCACTTGAATAAGCAATCCCGATAATTTGGGGAATAACCAAATAACTTGACACACTTAGCTAGAGTGGGACTCATACATAAAGAAATTATAACAACAAGACACTCAACATCTGAGTGCTTCAGGATAATTAGAGTTACTGGAGGTTTACTAGGTCTAATCCCTAGATTATACGATAGGCTATTGAAGGTTTCATTGATAATGGTTATTAAATAGCAGGCTACACTGCAAATCGAATAATTGAAATCAAAGTTTCAATAACATGCATGGTATACTGCAATAAGGTAACAATAGTTTAAATCATTGTTCAACAGGATACATGGGTTTACTGCGATCCGAATAATTTACTGAAGTCAAATAGTTGTGAGAGTTGGGATGGCCTAAGTTTAATCAGATAAAATATTGAATCAATATTCATGGTACAGTTGAACTATCAGAGAGTTCATAAATGAGAATATGAGCTCAAGGTTATCACATAGTGATATAACAATAAGTAATGTCAAAGACATAAGCTCAAGGTATAATACTGAAATAGAATCACCTACCGATGTTTACAAGCTTTTCGTTGTTATACACAAATATTTCATTGTTGTGTTCCAGTTCCCGTAGTTATTTGGCTCGAGGAGTTAAATGAGAGTGCTTAGATCAGTATTTGGAGAGAATGATTTGAGTTTAGAATATCTGACGTCGTTCGGTAATATGAATAAAGCTTATCCTATGACAAGCATAAATATAGGAATTTTGTATATAATTCTAAATTACGCCCTTTAGTTCATTGACAAAATATGGAATATTTAAAATTTAGAAAATATGTTTATAGGGCAACTCTATATTTGAATAATAAATTTTCGAAAAAAATATTCTTTATATGGAATCAAAGGATTCGGTTTGTTTAAATAAGCAACGATTTTATATTTTATTAAAATATTAACTGAGTCAAATATATGATTTCACAATTTTATACAAACATAAAGATCTGTTTTAGGGTATTGTCCCTATTGATTATATTCCAAAACCTTAATTTTTGAAATTGATCCAAGATGAATTTCTTAACCAAATCACTTAAAAATATTAATTTAAATCCTCTTGAGTGTTGATGTTTACTATTTCTCGTCGATCACGTTTATATTATCCGAGTGTCAACATCGTTACGGTGAGTATAAAATTAATGTTCGTGATACCAAAAAATTAAAATAAAGTTAAAAATTCCCTTCCTTGTTTAGACAATAAACTTATGGCGATGCCACTCTCAATATTACTCTACGCAACACAACAAATTGTCTAACACCTGCATAATCATATCTTTAATAAAAATGGTTCGTAATAACATCTCATTTTGAGTCGTTTGGTGTCATAACTAGTTTCAAAATATTTTTAAACGAAAAGGGGCAATTTTATTAGAAAATTGACAACGAATCCAAATACATTCAAAAATGTACGATTACTCATACGTGTCAGGATTTTCTGTTTACGACTATTTTTATACGTAAATGAGTATAAATAATAAATAGGTATTTTTAGGATAAAAATAATCATAATAGATAATCCCAAATTGAGATTACACTACCCGAATATCCAAACCGAAACGAGATGGAATTCGAACAAAAGAAAACAATAATACCAATAATCTCAATAATCTCAGATCCATATATGTATGTTTATGTATAAGTATATATATGCGTTTATATATATATATATATATATATAAGAGAAAAAAAATAGTAGAAACACCCAAATCGGTTTGGGAGTCGCCATCCACCACCATGGAAAGGGTGGGGTCAGCCGCTCAAATCGCACACACCCACACACATCCACGCGCGCGCGCGCACACACACACACACACACACACACACATATATATACACATATATATATATAAAGCTTTGAAGCTTGTTTAGATCCATGGTCGAAAACAATAACAAAAAAGAAATGGATGAAGAAGGAGGATCCGGCCTGTTCAGGGGCTTGACGGGGAAGAAGTGGAGAAGTCGGCGGTTAGGGGTTAAAGGGAAGAACAAGAGGCGACAGCGGGGTTCGGGGAGATCGGGTGTTGGTTTTTCGGTATGTGAGTGTTTCTCTAAGAGAGAAAATTAGGGGTTTTGCTATTATTGTAATGAGAAATGAAAAGAAAAGGGGTTATTTCCCTTTATATATTGGGTTTATAGTTTTTTGGGGTTATTCTTCTTTTAACCACAATTTTTTTTGTAAGTTTAATTTTTTGAACTATGCCTTTGATTAACTATGAAATAACCACTCGAATTTATATTCTAATATTACATATGATGACGTGTTAGGATTTTGACTAAAATAATGAAAGTACTAAATAAAATACCTATACATAAAATTATGAAAATTGCTACTTGGCTTTAAAATAATATGTCGAGTCATCTTAACTCATTAAATTAATAAAATATATTTTGGGTTATTACATTATTCTTAGAAGTTCATGAGCATCCAAAGCTCATGGCTCACCAAATTAGCTCTTTTTCAATACCATTGTGGTGTCATAGTAAAGTACAGTCTTACCAAAGGTTTCATTCACAATCAGAAATCGAACGATGTTGATCATCACGATCAGTCCCCGACACCGAATCTACTGTGCTTGGTTGCTCAAACTGATCGTCTAATTTATTTGTTATTTTTTTATTTGAATCTAACATTGGAGAACTTAATTAAATTACGATATCAAGAACTGAATTTTTCTTCAAAGTAATGAGAAAAAAAGAATGATATCGCTTATACCCAGGGCAGAACAGTAACTTGTGCAAAGTTGAAAAAGTATATATATACAAACAAACCTAATATGAACCCACATTCAAAAGTTGTGATACCAAGTGCATATGATATATCGTCCCTTCAAAATGCTTCAGTTGGAGACAGATTTCAGTTTGAAAAGATAGGCTATTTTATGGTTGATAAGGATTTCACATCTGAAAAGCTAGTTTTTAATCGGGTAGTAACTTTGTGAGACAATTATGGTAAGGGAGGAAGTAGGCAAAGTGCTAGAAAAACTATGAAGGAGATGAAAAATGGCAAAAGAAATACTGAATATGTCATGTGTGAACATTAAATTTTCAGTTACTTACCAACAAATTATTAATTTAGTGCCAATAAGGGGGATTGGATTCATATATAATTAATACATCACAATTTTTTAATGAAAAAGAACAAAAATCTGAACAAAAAAAATTTATAATTAAAAAATTATTAAAATCTAAATTTCAAAAATTATATTACCTGATCAATCTCGCAAACACCATGAAAACAATACTTCTTAATCAACCCTGAAACGAATAAGAAGAAAATCTTCAATTCAAGACAAATGGTTCTAAGTCTCCACTTTGAAAATCCCCAACTCAAATTCAAAACAATTGGTCCAAGGTAAAAAAAAAGAGCTATAAACATAGTTCTTTTTTTTATGTGTGTGTGTGAATGGTTCAAAGTCTACATTTTGAAAATCCCCACCTAAAATTCAAAACAAATGGTCTATATTCGAAATAGAGGTATATATATATGTGTGTGTGTGTGTCTGTGTGCGTGCGCACGTTTGTGTTTATACAAGTGGATGTGTGAAAATCGTATATCTATGTGTGCATGTGTGCACACACAATATCAAACACTAAAAGATTAGTATAAGCCCCACCAAAACAAAAGAGGTATAATAAGAATAACCTATAATGTCGTTTACTTAAGAGGACAACATAGGTTTTTGTGGAACTTCAACATGCCAACTTCATTCCAAATAACTCCAAACCGTAGGATGAAACAATCAAATTTACTCAAACCAGAGCTAGAAAATAAAATTTAATAAAACCATATAATGAAAAATTCCAAAAAAACTCCAAATCGTCTCTATGTCGTGTCGTAGCCTAAACAAACCCTAATTTCAAAATAACAAAACAAGAAAAATTATGAACAAATAAGATAAAAGTAAAAAAGATAATAGCGCAAAAAAATTAGTGTCATTGAGTAACACATTCTTATAGATATTCTATAATGAACAAGCAAACAGAGTGAGTACTAATAAACAGAATTCTATAGTTAAAATGGTATTATTTATATTTCTATGTTATGCATACTAAAAGAACCAAAATTAAAAAAATACCTCAAAAAAACTTGGGCATTTTATCAAGCATGTAACATACAACCTATAAAAAAATTGATAGATACACATAAAAAATGATAGAACCAAAGAAAGAAATTCAAAACAAAAGGAAAAAAACTAGTGTCTGTTCAATGCACATATACACATAAATACCACAGGGACATATAAACGAATCCATTGATTTAACCTTTGGAATACTACTTTATTCTACTCAGGTCAAATTATTTTTTATATTTGATTTACAAAAATAAAGAAAGAGATGAGAGTATACCTAATTTACAAAAGCATCACCAAATCAATACCTACAAAAAAAAAATACATACCGATTTAAGCAAAAATGGACCCTAAAGGTTGAAACACATAAAGAACCTTATTCTAAAACCATAAACGATTTAAGCTTGATAGGTCGAATCAGAACCACTACCTGAGATACTTACTAAAACAAACAATATAAAATAATATAGAGAATCAAAGTTAATTGGTGTAGAGAGAGAGGACAAAGACAAATGAGCGACGGGATAAGGGGAGAGAGGGAAACCACAAAAGATTTTTTTAGGGTATTTTATACTTTTGTCAAGTGTACTCAATTTTGACACACTTTAAAACAGTGTCAAATATTAGCACTGTTTTAAAGTGTGCCAGATTGATATTAAATCATGCCAAAATTTGGCATAGTTTTAAACTGTGCAAGATTTGTAATATCAGGGTGTACCAAATTATTGTTTTTGGTGTAGCGAAAGGTGGCCTCGAAGGGTTACCAAAAGCATCCTCCATGGATACTCCATATGTGTTCCATCAAAACTCACTTCAAGCTTCACAAATCATCAATCATCATCTTCTACAAAAAAACCCAACAAAACCTACAAAACTTATAGCTCCACTTAAACAATGGTGGAAATGGGTGTATTCAGTTTATTTGCAGTGGAATATATCATAATGTGGTGGTTTATGGTGGAGAAGTAGTGGAGAGGCTAATAATTATGGATGACTACTCCACCTTCTCTCTCCTTCCATATTCTTCTCTCTTCCAATGCCCCAAATGAACCAAACAAATCTTAATAAAAACCCTCATAAGCCTAAAATTCGCATTTTTCCACCAATCTAGCTTACTAGAGCTTGACAACTCAATGATCCAAGGGCCAAAAACATGACAGCACACAAGGAAAAGCAGATCTAGACATTTTAAATCATGTTATTTGAACGACATTGAGCCTTGTTTGATTAATTAGCGCATCTCATTCGATTTATGGATTCTAGTGATCTTCAAATAACCCTTCAAAGTGGTACAGTGGGATATCGTTTGATTCTCATTGGAACCCTACTTCTAACGAGATCTAATCTCGTTTGATAACTGTTTTCTACCGACCTTAAAATAACCTTCAAATGACCTTTCTTTTTCATTTTCTCCAAATTCAAATTTTTACCAATAATTATAACAATTGTGATCGAACCTCACTTAATTACTTTTTATAGAGTATTTAGATGGAACATTAGGGAAGGGTATTATAAACTTCCCTCCTTGGGAAATTTCGGCCTCCAAATTCTCAACTTATCAATCTTTATACTTATGGGGTCCACCAACTCCTATTCTAAGCAATAAAAATCCTTGTAGACAAAACCATTGAAGTCTTCAATTTTAGAATAACATATCATGCCCTCACACGACGTTTGATCAACATGTGACATGCTCAAACATTCACCCTCTCGCTAACCATAAGCAGAACATAACCAACTTTGAGTCTCCACTTGGTTGATGATTATGTTCAAATAATTCCTAGTACTATCTATTCTAATACTCAAGACATATCGGCATCTCCACAGGAAACCCTCTATAGGGATCAACACTCACCCATAATTGAATTGTAATACAACAAGTCATCATATTCATCATCAAGAACCATTTCTAATCTTACGAGTACATATCCTGCATCCCACAAATTTTTGGTTTATCCTGATTACACAATTTTCATGAGCTCGCCATTAACCATGCATTGTTAATTTGTCACTCTGAGAAGTAATACTCTTACTAGATCATCACCATGAATTAGACCAATACCTTCCATTGTTACGTCACTCTGAGAACCCTAGTACTACTCTAGGCATACCACCCTTGAGTACTCACTTGAGCTCCATTCTAATCCACTCACCGTGGCAAAGTAATACTGTGTGCTAAGTTATCCTCGAACATTGTACTATATACTTAAGTCACCATCCCAATATTAATAACTAGAGCCACCAAATGCCATTTCAACCAATCAATAAGGTCTCTATTCTTAATAAAGGGCAATTTTGGGTCAAAATCTTGTGGCCAAAACCGCAGCCACTTGTGCACAGAACTTTATGCATTATTAAGAATACGTCAGATAGGCATACCTAGTTATCAGTCCACATCGACAATACTCAATCCACCGCGCTCTACTAGGTCTAACCACATTGCACCATGACATAGTACCAATCTGAGTTACAACATAAGTAAGAATGCCTATCCCCGATTACCGAAATAGAAAAGGGCACACAAGTGTCAGAAGGAACAAACAATCGTCCCAAGAAAATCTTACCCATAAACATAATACTATGATTAAGAGAAGTGAACTTATGATATATGCTTGAAAATGTATCACGTATTCACAATATTCTGAGGGGGTACTAATCCTAGCCACACACCCTGTCTTAGATCATCAACCATGATGAATAAAATCATAACCATTCATTCTTGCAACACAAAAACAACATACGAACCTGTAGTTCTCTTGGAAGTCAGATGCCCACCTTCCCTCCTTGGGAGTGAGGCCCTTCCCGTCACATCCTTGGCACACATGAACCACTCTAATTAGAGGATGCCTTGCACTATTATCTATACTAACCTAGTCAACTTATCGATGATGACATTACCAACTTACTACACCTAGGTTATTATCTACCTTATAATATCGTGATCGAAATCCCGAATCCCTTAGGCAGTATTCCGTTCAAGAGAGACCCTCACCTTATTGTATCCTTTGACTATATGAGATTGTCACTAAGCTTACTTCTAGGTTCTACCCAAACTGAATTTTCATGCCGACCACATCGACTGCTATTGGCATTTTAAGGGTAGTAAGTACCACCCAAGGCTACATCTCCTGCTCTGTACCGGCTTGGCAGGACGTGCCAAGAACTAGTCCTTACCTTGATAAGTCTATCCAAGCACCTACTGTCAACACACACTAATATTTTATCATGCTCTGATACTAACCCAAATCGGTTTCCATTTCAAGTCTCCACATAGCATCGACACTCTAAGTCTCAAGTATATTTCGTTATACGCTTCAAAATAAGGTGTCACATCACTACTACCCGTCACTCCATGACACCTGGGAACTACGCCCCATAAACGACGGGAGATTCTAACTCCTTCTTGGAGGACACCACCCATTGGTGGCAATTCGAGAAACTACATATGGCATGTACACTATACGAATCTTCTAAACCTTTATTAGCTACCTGAAATCATCACCTGATCCTTTCCACAATCGTTATCAGGACACTAATTCTTCTTACTAATGGACTTAACTGGTTTCCTAAGGACACCAAACACATCCCATGTAAAAGTCCCCAAATTTACAAGATTTCATCATCCATACCTTAATCATTTTAAGTGTGTTCCACAACCGTTCATTACTCTCACCGCGATTACTAGGCGCTCACAAGGACACTGATACATGAGATTATACACATGGCACACCCTAATCATTAAACACCTAAAGTAATCATAACAAAGGATTCCTGTCATTTATGATGCCACACACAATTAGTCCTATGGACACCTTGAGACTCCTTTAAACCACTCTCACGCTTGGATTACCTCACATTAGGACATTAGCTTGCTGGCTGATCGAGCCTCGACGCTTAGACGATCTTCTTATATCTCATCCAAACGACTATGGCCATAGTCCACGTACCAAACCGCAATTAGCATTATTAAATATTCTCCTATGATATAGGATGTCACCGCAACCTAGATAAACTTCTAGGTTTGCATCGTCGATATCACTAAAGATCATATTCCTTAAAATCTCATCATATTTTCTGCACCCTCAATATTGAATACTACCTAGAATTCACCCTAATCCTCCCCAATCATCATTGTTTCATGTAACACACTTATCATAATTTTCACGTAACTCTCATCACACCATACGAGAAAAAACCTTCAGTAAAGAATCATAAAGACAATTACAATATTATTCTCTTACCAACTTTGACCGAGTAGACATCCCAAGTGTTGGCCAACACAGTTCATCATGCCCACTAAATCATTAATTACCTTCAGACGTGATGTTGTCCTAAGGATTGAATTCATCTAACCACATCATTGGTACTAACTACTCGAAGTACCAATTAAGAGAATTTGATGCTTCCCTATAACATATCAAACTGCTTAGGTATGATGCAGTAGCCACCTAGTCTCCACAGTTCACTATAATCGATTCATATTTCTAACTCAATAGATGTCACTCATTGTTCTTTACATCTCAATTTGATTTTCATATCACTACGGATTGACGCACAAGCACCTCACACTAAAACCCTATGGTGTCGCCACTATTGGCTTGTATAGACACTCGCAACATACTATCATATACCTAAATCAAAAGTGCGAAAGCGATTAATGACAACTAACTTTGTTGCACGCCACTTGGGAAAGAATTAGCCTATCGTGCTGACCTCTTTAACTTCATCTTTGAGGACACGAACTAAATCGTCACCAAAATTACCATGACTGGACCAAACCAAACCCAACATCAAAAGATCCAATACGGACCTCACCATGCCACTCCCGAAAGGAACCTTGAACCTAGAGCTCTGATAATAATTGTAACTCTCCCGCAGGGATATATGGGTTACTCGTAGTCAACCAGATCCGACCTGAGCATTAGGTGTGGAGTACAATTAACAATCTATATAATGTTTCTACTCAATTTTTATTTTAATTAACGTTTCACTTGTCTAGGATACGAATTCCAGTTTCAAATCAAACTACGTGAGGGGCCATGGGGAGGACCCTGAAGTCCAATCATACATATCTACTAACGTAAATAAAAGAGAGTACTTACATGTATAACACTCTAAAATAAGAAAACCAAACCCAACATGTCATAACGAAGCAAGGGAGTGAGACAAATGCTCAGTGAAAAATATACGAAATGTAGTATAGAATCGAACAACAGAAAGAAGACTCTAACACATTATACCAATGTGCACATGCAGCTACCTTGTATATATATATACTTGATGCATGAAACAGTTTTACTTTCGAAAACCTTATTTATTCAAATTAATTCACCTTAATCTTGTAAAAGACTTCCTTATACCCATTTTGTCATTTATCCCATGATTTAACACACGTAGTTAAATATTGAAAATATATATGTTTGGTTTGATCGAAAGTCATTTCTTTACCGGAATTACCCTTTTCATTTGAACTATTTAACATTAGTATTTTCATTGAAAGTCGCTATTTCAATGCACGTGAACGCCATGTTAAAAAAATACTCATTTAGCCTTGGAAAAACCTTTCACACGAAACCCCTGTGTTAATTATTGGTTAAACCACTTAGGTTTCTTGACCACCCATTTACTCGCTTACTTTACCCTTTTTCTTTACCTTATAGACATTAATCGATTTCACATTTACATGTCCATTTTACCATTATCGGAACATTTATTAATTCATTCAAAGTTAGATTGTCTTAAAGCATTTTCGTCACACAATCCATTTCTTGACTTGTCCCTTATTCTCTTACCTTTATCTTGAATTCTTTCAATAACTACATACTTTAATGGGTTCCATATCGTCTGCTATGCGCACCATATGCTCTGGTAAGTGATTTTGGGTCCTTCACCCTAGGGCTTCGGGCCCTCTTTAATTTTTTGGTATCATCCGAGTTCTTTTTTATTGTGTTTCAACATTTTGCAAATATCCACATTATTCCACTTGTCCTTTTACCCGACCGAAGCCAAAACAGAGGTTACAACCCAACGTGTGTTACGCTTTGAAATTATCATTTTATGTCCTTTACAAACCTTGATTTTATTCCAAAAATTATGTTCATTATGACTGGATAAGTAACAACCTTTTTGACATTTTTATTTCATAAAAATATTCCACTTTACATAAAATTACCATCTTACCTATTTATTTCTATACTCATCATTTACTCAATTTTCACAAGTGTTAACTTTGCCCGAACAGTATTATGTTACCCACACTAACTTCTTAAGTGTTTTTAATACCTTAACACCTTTTTAACATTTTGAATATCACTCTTCTCAAGTTGAAAACCTTCATTATTTTCTTTTCAATTCATTAGTGTTAATTAGATTTCTTTTTCATTTCATTAACGTCTAACCATTAACACTTATCCAACACCTGTAATAAACATATTTTCATATTTGACATGTATTTACCTTTTTATTCAACAAATCTAATTACATTTACAGACTACTTTTATAAGAAAGTACCATTTTCTTTTAATTAATACGTGTAGTTTTATAACATTATATTCATCACACCTTTAACCTCATTTTCGCACACTTTGAAGATAAGAATTTCTAATTTTCATATTTCTTATTTAAACCAAACAAAACCTCCTTAAAACTTATTCACATATTTATTATCAAATTACAACAAGTTTATATGCATGAGAATATGTATTTCAAATTCTAAAATCCTATTAAATGGGTTAAACATGTTTTTCATTCCAAAAATTCAAAATACTTTGCAAAAATGCATTTTCATTACCCAAAGGACATTTTATTCTTTCAAACTCAACAAATGTCCATTTTTAATCAAATCTTCATTTATGGAAGAAACTTTAGAAAATTATTTCACCAAATATTTTTGCAAACAACATCCTTTCCCAACATTTTATTTCATAAAATGTTCACCATTAGATTTGTAGAAAATACACTATTTTCATTATAAAAAATCAATTTTTATATTTAAAAACTTAGAAATATCTATTCATCAATTATTTCCAATAAAATAACATTTTTCAACATTTTTATTACATAAAATGTTTAATACGAACCTACTAGAAACCATCATTTATTAATTTGCACCCTGCTCGTCTAATCTAACAATAAGACTACTAGTAATAGAAATAGAGCCTTAAACACTAAGGATAGATTTTCTCACCTCAAAGACTTCAAATGGTGGTAGAGAAGTTGGTGCTGGAGGAGAAACCCCCACCTCCAAAGGTGTCCTCAAGCGTTACCAAAAGCATCCTCCATGAATACTCCATATGTTCTCCATCAAAACCCACTTCAAGCTTCATAAATCCTCCATCTTCATATTCTCTAAAAAAAATAACAACAACTTCAAAATCCGTAGCTCCACTTCAACAATGGTGGAAATGGGTGTATCGAGTTTATTTGTGCAAGAATAATGGCGGTTTGTGGTGATGAAATGGTGGAGAGAGGCAAACAATAGTGGAAGACTAATTCACCTTCTCTCTCCCTCTTCCATCTTCTTATATCTTCTAATGCCCTAAATGAACCAAACAAAACCTTAATAAAAATGCTCCTAAGCCTAAAATTCTCGTTTTCCCAATCTGGGCTGACCAAAGCTCGACAATTCAATGATCCAAAGGCCATAAACGTGACAGTGCAAGAGGGCAATCAGATCTAGATTTTTTTAGGCAAGTCATTTTAATAACATTAAGACTCATTTGAACGACATGTGCATCTTGTTTGATATACGACTTCTAATAACCTTTAAATGGCCCTTGAAAGTAGTATAGTGGTCTCTAAATTGAAGCTTGCTCGAAACCTTACTTCTGACGAGATATAATCTCATTTGATCCCTGTCTTCTAACGACCTTCAATTGACCCTTCTTTTTCTTTTTTCTCCAAATTCCAATTTTTACCTACAATTCCAACAATTATCCTCGAACCTCACTTCATTACCATTTATACATAATTTAGATGGAACATTAGGGCAGCGTATTACAAGGTACCGCACTCGAAACATAGCTTTAAAACTTCATTAAGAGTTATAGATAACTCAACCTTAAATCGCTTTAGAATGTTATGCTTCATAGGGATGGACTCGACATAAAATCACGTATTTGATAATTAACATAAATCAACCCATATCGTATGTGTCTTGTTATTACCCTTTAAACCTATTTCATGGGATCTCCAGTCCATAGGTTGGGTTACCTTCACAAGTGACTCAAACATCTAAGGACTTTAGTCATATCCCTTTCGAGGAGGTCCACACTTTTTCTATTTCTAGTCCTTTCATCAAAGGATTAGATAAATTTTTCTCATATCGTATATGATCCACTCTGACAACACTAGATAGATAAAATCACTAATAATATTGTGTTTTCAATGTATTTGTCGCCTTTTAATATTATAGTACTGGTTCTCAACTTTTGTAATCGTCGCGGTACTATCATAGTGGATAAGAACGAATTGTATCGATCTTTTCTATAATGGTAGATCTGACAGAAGGTTTCTTAACCATCCTGCCTCCTCGCTAACTATAGTCGGCATTTTTATTTTTGACTCAATCGTCGACTGAGCCAAAATAGCTTGTTTGTTACTTTTATGAAACTGCACCACTAGTGATACTAAACGTGTATCCACTAGTAGCTTTGGATTCAATAGATCGGGTGTTCTAATCAGCATCACTAAATCCTTCAAAAATAGCGGGATGATTTTAATAGTGTAATTCGAGGTTCATGGTTATTTTACGATACCACATGACCCTCTCAATAGCATGCCAGTGCTCCATAGTAGTTCTACTGGTAAATCGATACAGTACTCCCACATCATCAGCTATGCTAGTTCTAATCTAATATATAGTATAACATAGGCTACAAATGATACTCGTATACTCAATTTGGTTAACAATGTCACTAGTGTTTTTTGAATAACTTTACATTAGTATTAAATGGAGCACTAGCAGGTTTAGAGTTAAAGTAGTTATATTTGTTTAGAATTTTATCAACATAATGAGATTAGTATAAAGAAATTCCCTTTTCGGACTTAGTAATTTTAATTTTCAATATTACACGGGCTTCACCCAAACCCTTCATATCAAAGTTGGCACATAATAAAGATCTCACATTATCTATGGCATGAATATTAGATCTAAATATAAGCAAATCATCCACATAGAGACATATGATAGTGTGAATTTTATATATATATATATGCATTTATCATTTTCATTTATTCCGAACCCATTAGAGATGACTAAGAGATAAAATTAGTCATGATAATATTCAGGTTCCTGTTTTAGCTCACAAAGAGATTTATCTAGTTTATAAAATTTATTTTCTTGACAATGTGTAATAAAATCATCAGGTTCGTCCATATAAATCTCTTCTTCCAATTCACCATTTAAAAATGAAGATTTAACATCCATTTGGTGTACGATTAAGTCGTTTGAAGAAGCAATGCAAATAGCACTTGTATAGATGTAATTCTTGTCACGTGTGAAAATGTATAAAAAAAAAGTCCATGTTTTCGCATTGTTTAGAAAATATAGAAACTAAATGTGCCTTATACTTTTCAATGGAACCATCAGGTTATAACTTCTTCTTAAGAATCCATTTCAGCCATTTGGAAGATTCACTAAATTCCAAGTTTTATAAATTTCTAATGATTCCTTTTCATCATTAATAAATTCTTTTCATAAATCGGCATCTTAAGAAGACAAGGTTTCTTGAAGGGTTTTATGATCCTCCTTTAATGTGTAAGCGTAAAATTCGGACAAAAATGTTTTTCAACATAATATCTTTTAATTATTCTTGGTTCTAAAATGGATTCATTTTGTTATGATTTTTTATAAATAAAAACGGTAGTGGATATCGAGCCCCGCTAATTCTAAATTCAAATGGAAATTTCTCATCATAAAAATCAGCATCGTTTGATTCGATAATAACTTGATTTTTATTATCATAAAATTTATATGTTTTTTACTCACCGTGTAGCCAATAAAAATGCACTCATACACTTCATTAGCCAATTTAGGCCTCTTAGGGTTGGGAATACATACATAGGCTAAGAACCCCACATTTTAAAATATGATACGCTTGGCTTACATCATAAGTAGAAATTTTTGTTTTAGTCTTAGGAATTCTATTAAGCTCATGACACACCATTAAAATAATTTCTTCCCGCTAATGTGAGGCAGCCCACCAACTTAATAAATTAGCAACAACCAATTAATTTAAATTCTAGTTTTACTTTCAACTTTATCATTCATTTTGTGATAACATGGATTTTTTTTTCTCGTGTATAATACAATGGGTTTTATAAAATTCAATACATGATCGAGAATCATATTCGGTGCCTATATCACTATCTAAACTCTTAATTTTCCGATAAAATTGATTAACAAATTTATTTAAGAAAATTTTAAACATGTCAAATGCTTCACTTTTATTTTTCGCTAAATATACAAATGAATAATCTATGCAATTATCAATAAATTTAATAAAGTAACGTCTGTCATTTCTAGTCGTAATTCCATTCAATTCATAAATGTCTGAATGAATTAACTCAAGTGGTTCAGATTCTCTAATAACAAATTTATGTGGGGTATTTGTTATTTTAGCTTGACTAGGCTATTCACATTTTTCAAAACAGTTTATTGATATTTCTAAATTTAATCCCAAAGTACTCATATTTTTAACAAGTCGTTTAGTAACACGACAAAGTCTAGCATGCCACACATTAAATGAACAAGCAATATAAGCACAAGGGAAATTTTTTATTAATATCATCAATGTTCAATTTAGACATTCTTTCAACGGCATAACCTTTGCTTACAAGAATACCATTTTTGGTCAAGGTAAATAAATCTATCCCACAAGTTTGAGTGAAATCAACTTTGTTGAGAAAATAGTTAGAAACCAAGTTCTTCCTTATCTCAGTATGTGTAACACTTCCTTAAGGACCACAATTTCTCTATACATGAACTTCAATTAAACATCTCCAGTACCAATAACCTTAGTAGAGTGCAAAGATCACCCAACAACCTTTTTACCTTCAGCCTTAGAATAAGTTTTAAATTTAATAAAATCATAGCACATATAGCGAGAAGCACCAATATTTACCCACCATCCTTCAGTACTGCTAACCATATTAATTCAAAAAATTATGGCACATAAATCCTCTTCGATTAGGTTGGCCTATGGAGCAGAAAGAATCAATTCAGAAATTTTCGGGCTATATGTCCACGCTTGCTACACATAAAGCAAAGATCAGGTGTTACCAGTATGTCTATTTTCAATAGGGTGGTTCTTATTCTTGTTCTTATTATGACGTAGTATATTGTTTTAGTTATGGTTCTTTTCCTGAAATTTTGTATCTTTTCCTTTGGTTTCAAAACAACCAGAGTTTTGTTCTTGTTATAATTCTTATTATTAGGCACAATAATAATTTTATCCTTATAACCTTATTTATGGGCTTCCTCCCCAATTTTCAAATTAGTAATTATGCTTTCAACTGAAAATTCTTTCGATTTATGCCTCAACGCATTTTAAAAATCATTCCAACTGGGAGGAAATTTGTCAATAATAACAACAAACTAAAATTTCTCATTTAACTCCATATCCTCATAAATAATTTTTGAGCAATTTTTTGTAAATCGTGAGTTTGAGAAACAACAGATTTGTTATCCATTATTTGAAATTTCAAATAAGCACTGACTACATATTTTTTTTATTACCGACCTCTTCGGTATCATACTGTATTGATAATGTCTCTTAAACAACTTATGTATTTTTTCAATTGGCATAATAATTGTAAAAATCATCACTTAGACCATTCAAAATATAATTTTTATAAGGAAAATCATTTTCATCCCAAGTTCACATGGCCTTAATTTCATCAGCAATAGGGGTTCAGACATAGTAGATTTATGTAATTGAACACTTGATGTTAGTTTATTAGTAATTGGTCAAATACCTTAAGCATAATCATTGTACAATAAATATTTTCAATCAAAATCCAAGTAATATCTACAAAATATGTCAAAAATAAATATTGAGGCAAGTGGGGTTATGAATCCAACTTTCAAGTGTTAAGAACTAAATGTGTGAAGATAAGACTATAATCCGTAATATAACTTCCAAATTGCAGTTATAACTACATACATGTAAAATAACTGAGGTGCCCAACCCAAGTAAAAATGACCAAACATATCCCCACTTCCAACATTGTGCTGAGCTTCATGCATGGGACGTCTCACAATGCAAAATCAAATCAAGGAACCCCCCAATCCACTACGACCTAAAATTATCGATCGATGAAATCCGTTCAGCCCCCAGTCCATAGAACGTACCCTCAAATGCCCGCCTCTTGGCATAAAAGTATACACGCCCACTCTTATGCTACAAAAGGAAACACAAAATACCGCGCCCTTACTATCACTAGCTTCCTTGCGCAAAATTAATCCCGAGCTGTAACTCCCCGTTCGCAAATAAGTCTATCCAACCTGAATCACATTAGTAATGCTCCCTACTCCTCGGGATGGAATTAACAACATAAGCATATCATCATAAGCCTATCATGCCACATTTAACATACATACTCGTATATATAAGCTAGACCTTATCTTACGTGATACCTAGCAAAAATAATCCATACTTGATATAGCAAACACAAATTCTTACTATAACTATTTACTATAGCTCCAAACCATCGCTAACCAACCGAAACTTGGAAGATGTCCCACTCTACCCTCATAACTCTCGAAAGTAAAAGTCTCTCCAGTAATGCAAACATCACAGGATAATATCGCTAACGTCTAGTACATAACAATACTTATCTCAAACTCAACTTTGCACTCTCGGTGTGACTATATAATACAGGTATTCTCGATTACCCCAAAATTTGCAATTTAATTCTTTTCGATACTAACCCACCTATTAACTTGTGGTACATAAGTTCTCTCTGTGCTTCTGTCAGGGTACACCCCGGCTCCACTGGCCCTGTATCAAAATAACTCTCATTTTAAAGTATTTCTCTACACGTCCAATAATGTAACATTTAAAAGCGATGCACTCGCATCCCATAACGTCTCACTACTTTCAAAGTTTATTAAGGTCCATACGTATAACATTTCGCAACTAAGATCAAAAGAATGTTTCCCAATGCACTTTTTCCTAGCATTATCGATCATCGAAATCCGTGTTCCATAACACACACTAAGATATCACAAATTTTGTCTCCCGACACATAAATCAAATCACCTATGCCGATGTCTCTTATGGCATTACATGATACGATGCTATCATTATCACTAAGTTCTCAGCATATAAACAACAATGAGCTAAATCTCTCCTCTCCACGGTAAACCCTACATTCCTGGAATGACATCCGTAAAGGTTCCTACGCACCGAGATCCAATATCCCAAGACCACTATGCCCTCTCGAGTCTATTTATTGAATAATATATACGCGAGCTCAACCCTCTTTCAGGTGAGTCATCGTAAAAGAATATGCTTCCTATCCTGTAACTGTGAATACGATAGTCTTACTGTAACCGCCCACCATCGCTCACCCATCGCTAACAAGCTCGTATCCAGGAACAATCATACTCTCATAACACCTCTAGAAATGAGTTACCCTTGTAAAATACACCCTCTCAGTGTTCACACCTGCTCCCCTGTAGATAAAACTAAATAGAAATATATACGCTATAGTAACACTACGATATATTCACTTAACTCGTCTCCCACGAGAATATAGTATTAGCAAGTATACTGTGACCACTCATGTCACACAAAATTCCTCCCATTTATCCGAGGATAAAAACTCATACTTTTACTTACCTACACACCGGCAGCCCAAATGGATCCTGCACATAATATTCTCATCCAAACAGAACCAAAAACATCCTAACTCTTGTCCCTGCAGGGCATCCGCCTCCTATTCCCCAACTCACTGTGGACATAATCAATTGTTTTGGTCCTACTTTCCACACATATGACACTTCCCTATGTCAATCCCCTGTCTCTAGGCCCACTGGCCATATGGGGGTTTTACTTCTCGCGTACTTGGTAGACTTTACCCTGATTTCTACCCCCGTTGTCCCTTTAGCTTCACTAGCCACATGGGACTTATTGTTGGCCTCGATGACCCTGATTGAATCCACTGTCACTCGGTAGTAATTTCACTAATCTAAATCATATAAATGGGTTCCTTGACTGGGTATCCCCCTTTATGGTGCCTCACTTGCATTACTAAATCTGATCTTATCTTTCGGTCAAATTCTCCACCTCTCTTGGCTTCCTCCTCACAGAAGTATTGATCTCAAATCGTAACTATACGACCTTGACGATTATAGAAATAGTCATCCTAGCCGGGTTTCTCATCCATGATTGTATATTACCCGTGATTCCACCATTAATTTATGGACCTTCTTGATTCTTCATACTCCTTTATCACGTACCAAGTTCGCTAAACACGTCAGCTCTCCGTCATGACCGATCACTTTGTGGCCCCTTGATTTTTGAAACAAGTACTAAAATATCATTTGCCTCCCTAGTTGAACAACTGATGAGAAGATTATTGATCAAACCGCACCCCAAATTCCTTATTATTCATGGTATCTCTCCATGATTGTGGTGACTAACTCCTACCACTACCACAGTACCCCGTTGAGCAAAACATTTTTCTTGAAATTTAGTCTTAGGTTCCGCTCCATGCCACCCTACACAATTTCCTTTGGGTTATCTCCTTTTATTGGCTTATCACACTCTCTTCCACTTGAATCCTTGCCTATGGCCCTTCTAAAAGGGTCCTTCCGAATTTCACCACCCCATGCTGACTACGCTAGGTGGGTTTGAAATTGCACCACCATTATCTACAATAATGCTTTGGAAGATTATCTCTCCCGGGTGATTATTCCATCATCACTTGTCTGAAAAAAATCATGGTGACTCCTAACACGATCACTATTTTAAGAATACTCCAAGTCTTCTTCAGAGCCTCTCCTCCTATAATCCTCTTACGACCCTCGTTGGTCGTCCCAAAGAATGTTCGGTATACAAAGCCCAAACGAACTCGTATATAAATCACATTAACTATACTTAATCGTAGGAGAACATAAATGCATGTACGTAAAGGGATACAACAATCCTAGAATAAGGCTCTACATCAAAGAGTGCTACGGTGAAATGTAAAAAGTTGTACAGATCTGAAGGACACTAGAACTTGATGCTCTGAGACCATCTGTGACACCCTGCCCAATAAAATACCAGGTGATCAATCCTATATCAAATTAAAATGGGAATCTCATCTGGTTCATTCTTAGCATCACTGTCGAAAACTTTTTAAAACTTACTAACCACCTAGTATTCAAAAGTTGATGTCAAAATTTTAATCTTTTTATTTAATAACAACAACTATGTAAATATCAATACGAACCGTTTACATAAACCAATAATCTAAAGAAATACTGAATAAATCAATAAATGATCGACTGAATAAACCATCGGCAGAAAACCAACATCCACAAATATAATCCAACAAAGAATAGTAACCAGTACAAAATCCGACTGAAATGAAAATAGTTGGGGCAACATGCCCGAAAGAAATACCAAGCTGCATACTACTCTAGGAATGAAATGTGACGAAGCATCTATGTCCAAATCCTGCAACATCCACGCCCTGGAACAGATCTTCAAGTTTGGCATCCCTGTGGCTAGATACCTAAAAGGTTTTGAAAATATTTTGCAAGTATGGGTCAGATCCCAAAGTCCTTTTGAAAATATTTTGCACGTGAATTAAAATACATCAATTAAAATTTTGAATTCTCTTCATATTTAAGTTAGTGTCTCACTCCCTTGAGATACATATCACCCATCCTCTAAAGTGTACACCTAATGCTTTCTTCCTGACCCTCCTAGTTACACTACCCTGTCTAAATAGCCTTGTCCTGAAACTCCTTGAACTCTACTCTAACCCGAGTAATTTGTATCTTGACTTCTTAAGTTATTTATCACATTAACTTAATTAATCATTTTCTAAAATCCATATAACATTCACTAGTTTTATAAGTAATACAAATTCTCTTCATGTATTTAATCGCCCGTATATAATTATCTACTCCATTATATATGTAGAGCTGTATTCCATAATTATACATATATTGAATATAAATAAAAACTGCTCTTAAAAGCCATATAACATTCACTAGTTATATAAGTAATTCCAATTCTCTGCATGTATTTAATTACCTGTATATAATTATCTACTCCATTATATACGTAGAACTATATTCCACAATCACACATATGTTGAATATAATTAAAACCATCCTTCTGAGTAATACCTCATCGGATGCATTCTCTAAAAAGCTAGCATCCCGGGTCTACTGAGTCCCACCTCGATTTCTGAGATTGCAAGCCACCGCCGAATCAGAACATAGAGATATAAACGTATTGGAGGAAGTCATATTCCCCCGAGTGTGAAGACAAACATCTCTATGCCCACCTCTATTGTACGCTATGACCTGGGGATATACTCGCCCTACTCCTCAAGCTAGGGGATTCACCCACATCGCGCAATCTCCCCTGATAGTACTAGAGCATATAATTCTAAATAAATACCTAACCACCAGTATTTATGAGCACACACAATATATATATATATATATATATATATATATATATATATATATATATATATATATATATATATATATATATATATTAATTCCAGCTTTACCGTGTACAAAGTCCGTTACACTAGCCAACATATTCCCGGGTCTATGGTCCGACTCTAATTTAATTAATTTACCCATTAATTAATTTAATATCTCCAAAAGTCTGTGATCCGACTCTAATTTCATTAATATGCCAATTAATTAACTTAATATCTCCCCCACTCTATGGTCCGACTCTATTTTAATTAATTTAATATCTCCCAGTTGTCACACAACCAATGTACCCGGACTTGCTCACCTGTCCCGAATTTCCATCACTTAGAACGAACTCCTCAAAATTCCATTATAAAGAGAACGCTCCTAATTAAATAATATTTAACAATTTATTATATCATCCTATCATAAATTATTCCAGCTTTAAACTTTTATTAATTAATCCCCCATTAATTAATCTATTATCATGGCGTCATTTAACAAAAATATCCGGACACCCCCTTGGTCCATAATACAATATCCTCAATTAAATATTCAAAATTCTCCTCAATAAATTTTGCACAATTATTAATCTGAGGTTTTCAATTCACTCAATCTGCCCAGATTCTTAGAAATGCCGTTTTGGGGAATTTTGGGGCCGTTTTGGAAAAAAATGAATTAGATAACGAAAGTTAGAAAACGTCGTTTTCTAGAGGGCATTGCGGACAGAATCGCCATTAACAGCTTCTGTGAAGCTTTTTACCCATAATTTACACTGTAATTCTTACGAATCAAAACAAGTCCCAATATCTTAATTCCCAATATCTATCTCCAATTGATAATAAAGATATGAAGACATACGATTGTTCCCCAACTTGCAATCAATAAATTTCTCTAATTAACTTATAATTTCTTCACAACATAGAATTCATAAGCCCCTATCATAACAGTCCCAAAAACTTGATTCGTTACTTCCCCAAATCATAACCCAATTTGTATTAACACAATCCAAAAATTATTTGTATAACACCTACTATAATATGAAATGAATATCACGAGTTTACATTGAAGCATTTTAACCACTTGCCTTATAAATTCGTAGAGTCTGAATCCTTTGATGAAGATGATAAGTTTAACACAAGTACCCAAATCTTCCTCCAAATTTTCTCCCCAAAAGCTCCTCAAATTATCCCTTTTCTCCCCTCTACAGATTTAGGTATTTTAAAATGAGTTATGGTTGCTCCCAACTCTCACTTTTAGGTTATAAAGTGCTAATTTCGTTTTTCCTCTTATAGGACTAATTAAAATAGCCCAAATACTCCCATGTGATCCCGGTCATGCATAAAAATATCACGTGACCCATTTAACACCTCAGGTACACTTTTCCAACTATCTCGACCAATCCGCACTCAACCGTACACTCAGAATTAACATCTGAAATATTTTATAACATTCTCTAATTTAAATCTCAAAATGCGACACATGCAAAATCCAAATGCTCCGAATTAATTAAATCTCAATTCACCAATTTAAATAATTCATTCGACTTAAATAAATTCTCCAATTCATAAATTTGAATTGTCTAAATTAATTAAGTTCTATTGCTCCAAAAAATTATTAAATTCTAAGTTCTCAGAATTATGGGGTGTTACACGGGCATGTTAGTGGGTTGGTTCAAGATCAACGGGTGGAGGTTGGGTTAAGGAAGAAGGTATGGTAGTATAAGGAATTGCTAGTGGGTTATAGATGAGTTTTCTGGCGGGCTAGGATGGCTCTGTTGGGTTAATAGGTTGGAGTAACAAGGTGGTTGGGGCTTGTGGCAGGAGTTATTAGTAGGGTGGTCGGTGCTGGTTGTTCAGGTGGGTGGTAAGTGGCGGATCTTGAGTTTGATAGAGGTGGGATTGGCATGTTGTTTACTCTCTAACAATAGAGGATTTTTGGATGGCTAGTTTAGAGTGATGGGTTTTGCGACGTGGAGTTAGGAGGAATAAGTGGGTGGTTTTGCTGGTGTAGTAGATGGTGTGTGTTGGTAGAGATAAAGAGGAGAGAAATGGATGGTCATGGTGTAAATAGTGAGGTGGGGAATATGACTTATGAGAGAGGAGAGAGGAGGAATAAAACTTTTGATAGGGTTTTCAAAGTGAGGTGCGAGAGGTTATTAAGTGTGTAGGGTGTATGGTAAATAGATTAGTGGTGAAGGAGATTTTAGAGTGTGTATGTGTATGGGGATAGTGTGTGTGTGTGTGTGTGTGTGTGTGTGTGTGTGTGTGTGTGTGAGTGAGTTTGTGTGTGTGTGTGTGTGTGTTTTATTGTATATAACAAAAATTTACAATGCTCATACAAAATAATAAAAAAATATTAAAAACTAAAAGACACACGTATATAAAGAAAACTCAAATAGGCAAATTAAAATAAAAACAAATAACAATAAAATAAAAAATATATATTTACAACACACACCTATATATACAGACACAAGACATGCTACAATATATAAAACACAACACACACACTATATTATAATCACATAAACTAATGTGTAAGGACATTTTTGTCCATTATTAATTTATATGTCGTACGCCATTACACCGTTGAAGAAACTCAAGATCGCATCTACATCAACGGATCCGAATATCAAAGTGTCTTCAACATCATAGCCTCTGCGAGAATGAACTTGGTAAAATTTTGTTTTTACGTTCCTTAAACTTCATACTTAGTATTGGAAAATTTTTATAAAATGTTTTTTATAAAAATAAGGTTTATGTTTTTTAGGTTTATGGCAAGCCGGACCGGTCCGCCTCTATACCGGATCGATCCCCCACTGGACCGGTCCTCCCCTCAACCGGACCGATCCGCTTGCTGCAGATCCAGTAAACCCCGGACCGAAAGCGAACCGAAGAAGCCAATTTTTAAAAGAACCGATCCGAGGTCGGACTGATCCGCCTCCAAGCCGGACCGGTCCACCTGGGATAAATTCGACCAGATCTGTTCGAGATTTTTTAGGCTCAAAGTTTTCTTATTTAAGCCAACTTCGGGGAGTTATTTTTCATGACTTTTCAAGACGATTTTCAGAGTCCTAAATACTCTAAGTCTTCACCTTTTTGAGTACCAAGACTCTTTTTGATTCACACACAAAAATCCCAATAATTTTTGTGAATATTTTGGAACCCTAGAACACAAGATTTGCTATTGTTCAACCCTTGTGAAGAAGTCGTCTCCCTTCTTCATTGCTGACCACCTGGAGTTCCTGTGGGAGATTCCAGCCGACACTTTTTCTAGTCGTTTCTTTGAAGGTTTGACGAAGACACCGTGCGTTACACTTGTGGGCGATTATCAGGTTGTATGTAAGTCAATGGTCTTGTAAATTATTCAAAGTTCTAGAAATAAAAGGTTTTGCCCTTCGGGGATTTTTCCTTAACTTTGTGTCGCTTTCTTTATTTATTTATGGGTTGACACTTGCACTTTAGATGAATGATTGGGGGCTGAAATTAAATAAGTGTGATATATTAGAAAGTTGCGAAGTTAATCAATTATCACATAGTTCGTACTCTCTCATAATGAAACACACAAAGTAATAAAAAGAAATAAAAAAATGACCCGAACAAATGTAAAATAACATATACGAAAGATAATAACAATAATACTACACACACATATACTCGAGAAAATTTTGGAATTTTGCTCGGGATGGTTTGAGCTTGGGTATTTGGTAACGGGGTTGGGTTTAGACTTTTTTACAAAATCAATGTCACATTTTTCATCATAAAAAGTGTTGGAAACCGTATGTAAATTGACCTACAAGATAGTCAAATGCGCGTATAAGATTAATTTTATCAAGAATTATCAAGTAAAACGTGTCTAATTGGGGTATCACTTTAATTTTTTGGGGTTCTTATCAAACCTCCCCCAAATAGAATAGTTCTAGTCCTTGAACAAAAATACAGAGAAAGAAAGATATGTAACCAAAAGTGTGACACTTTCCCATGCATTTGCGATTGCACTTAGCATGTGCAGCAAGTATATATATGTTGCCCTATAGAACGAGTGTGGTCTCGTGAGGGCTTGTAGTGAATATACACATAAAATTCAAAAAGGTTTTATTGAAAGGCTGACTCTTATTAAACGATGAAAGTTATATAACCCATCTAAAAAGACTTCAAGGAATACATTGTTTAACTATCAGTGTATGGAATAAAATTACTTAATACCCACGACATAGTCCTTCCTAAAATCTCATCTTGTGTTATGTGAAACAGTCATAATTTTCATAAGAATAATTTCTAGATTTCCCTTTAAAATTAATGCTTTGACTTCAAATCTCACTGGATATATATATATCTCTCAAATGAACTCTCTGAGATTTGAGTAAAGTGTATCTCTATAGTGTGTGAAGAGTTGAGTAATGTAAACAACTCAAACGTCTCACACACTTATAAGAAATGATGGATGCATAAAAGAAATTTGATCTCATAAAGGAATACGAACCATTAGTTTGAGAATGTTGAGTTATTCACCATATAGTCTTCTCATTCACCCGAACACCTCACTAAGGGAAAAAAGTGGGGTTTATGTAAAGGATGAGGGGAAATGAGTTAAGTAAGGAGGATAATATGACGCTAGGGTTTTTGGGAAGAGACAATACGATTTGAACAACTATTTTTTCATTTCACAAAACTTTGATCACATTCTTTTTTGTATATATTTTTATTCTCTTTTTTTTTTTCTTTTTTCTAAATTTTTGTCTCTTTTTTTTACATTATTTTTTTTAATTGCAATGCATTTTTATTCTCGTAACACTAATGAAGACAGTATTACACTAACAATTTCAAGCACTCGTTTTCTAAAAAATAATGGTAGTGATGGGAAATGATATATGGATTGTGTGGGGAATATATAAGGGTAAGAAAAATATGGAAATGTAATGGGTGAAGTAAATGATAGGTGTATAGATGATATGAGTGATGGTTTAGTGCATGGAACAAACTACAAGACACATGTTTCCTACAACTCAAAAGTGATGTCAAGCTCGGTGATTATGCCATAATAAGAATAATGAGACCATGCAATGACTAAGTGGAGTACCCAAAGAAAGTTAAGTCAACTTATGACTGGGAGATTACGTAAAAACCTTCAAAAAGGAGAATAGCTCAAATCTCACAGGTTTAAGTCTCCACCAATGATCTTTTAAGGCTCTCTTAAGAATGTTGGTACTCTTCAAGTTTTGATAATACCATGATAAGTGAAAATGTCACGAGTTCAGTAATTCATTGAGTAAGTATGACTTAAGAGTTATTATTTAATTTTATAGTAGCAAGAATAATTTCAAGTTCGAATAAGGGTATTCCAAGGCTTATAAAATGGAAATGATTGACTATTCATATCATAAAAATGAGATAAACTGCACAAAAAATAATTTAAATTGACTTGTTTCTAAAAATAATTTACAAAAGAGGTACGAATTTAATAAATCCCCCATCCCCAAACAAATTAGAACATCCTCATTGATGTTAAAACTATGTTTTAAATTAAATGCATAAAGCTGGAAAAAGAATTGCATAATCAACCACTAACAAAATTTGTAATGCATGATGAAACAAATGGTAGAACTTGAAGAACATACATGACACAAAAATCTATACAAGTCTATGAAGAAAATGAAAATCATTGTGGAGAGGATATAACACAACTTATAAACAGGATAAGACTCATATTCAAAAATAAGAATGAACGAATTGCCTTCAGGTAGCGCTAATTTTAACGTCTTCATCTATATGTCAAGGTACTCACTCCTAAAGATAAGAACAACAATAATATAGGGTGACAGAAGGTGGGGGTGATGAGAATCACACCCAAATAAGACTGAAAATTCACTCTTGTTGGATAAAGGCTACATGGTAATTGCACTTGTATGGTAAAGTGCCTTATGTGATGCAAAGCATCAGTGGACTACTGGTGGGTGAGGAGAAGGGTATAGGGAATAAAGGAAAGGGTGATGGTGAAGAGGCACCGATTACGAACCTTATTTAGCATAAATCTAAGACCAACAAAAGCCATATAAGCATGGTGATCTAATTAAATGGGGAGGCTAAATAGTTTGGTAAGAGTGAAGGGGTAGGCCTCATAGAAATCATGCTATCTTACATAAATAGACGATGAAAATAGTCACGTCATGACACCATAATGAGTTGACGAGAAGAAAAAACACAATAGGCGAGTGGTGTCCATTGAGTAACAATCTTTGTGTGACTTAAAAATTGGGTGTCACCATAAATACTCTCAATGATGGCATGGCTCTTGGATATCAAGGGTGGAGGGTAGCTGCAAGTGAGGACCTACATGAGTGGTTAGAAATGACAGAGGTACGAGAACAAGGTCGAAATACAGAGGTGTATTGTGTTGGACAATGGGTGGTTCCGGTGGGATAATGGGTGGTAGAAGATGATCTAACTCAAAAATACAGGATACCCACTCAATATGAGACTCATAGAGTTCTTCAAGGGTACTCGCAAAAGGAAGTGTGGGATAAGGGATGGAGTGAACAACTTATCCATACATATATCATCATTTGTGGTGGTGGGGATTGAGTATAATGAGGTATTCGAATCCAAGATATAAGAATAAACATTAATATTAGACTTTAAGTGAGCCAAGCATGTCTGGGAAGGATCCATATCCAGAGAGGTAGGAACTATCTCGAATTTAAACTCAGACCGTTGGTGAGGACTCGTATCCGGAGATAGACTATAATAAATGGGTGCCTCAGGGGTGTCAAAGGGTGTAACTCGGGCGTATTTATGGATATGGTGAGTGGGGGAATGTGAACCTCGTTGGGGGTTTCATTTAGACTAGACGGAGGTTGATCATTCTCATAATCATTGGGTAACTCAACATAATTATCAACTACCATCCCGAACCACGAGGTCATCCCAACTTCGAGACTCTAGGGGTGATAGGTTTTGTCACACTTAAAATTCGTGTCACAAGATTACTCATCGTCACTCCACATGGGTGCAACAAAGGGTTGACTTTCATGAAAATATGTCTCCTTCACACATTCAAACTCATTTAAGCATTCCTCTTATTAGAGGATGAAACTTTTCAAGCAACTTTCGAGATAGAATGTGGATGGTGTTGGTGAAGTTTTGGAGGGTGGCGATAGTGATAGGTGGACACAACTAGATTTTGACAATAACAAGAGCAGCATACTCATATTAAGTATAGGGAATGGGATAAAATTCATCATATATGAGAGGGGACCTCAGTGAGAGGAAAAGGTTGATAATCAAGGGGAGCATAGTGATGTGACTGATTGGGATGGGGTGAACTTGATTGCCATAAATACTAAATCTTGAATCTCCACAACATGGGGTTGAGATTCATATTGCATGGGACGTTGATCGAGCCTCAGAGAATAGCTTGGTTTCTCACCCACTTGATATTATATACATCATGATAATAGGTCGAAGTGGGTTCCAAAATAGTGTCATATGGATACACTTAGGCCATGGTTGGTGTGGATGGATATGATAGGTATGGGAAATCGTAGGATAAGTGATCAGCTTGAAATTACTAGGTGCATGACGAAGCATTGGACGCATTGACGCTCATCACTAGAGGCGATGGTGAAAAAACACTTGGACGAAAATATGAATAACAAAGTTGATCAAATTTCTTTTTAGTAGCCACAAGTTATTTGAAGAAACCCGTAATCACAAAAATAAAGTTAAATGTGTGATACAAGTTGTGTAACCTAAAAGTCTAACTGATTTTACTTGTTAAACTTTTCTGTTTAGTTTTTTAAGAAAAAAATTTAAACCAACTAGTAATAAACACCATCCATGAAAATATGTAAAGCATAAGTAAATCACAATTCATGAATTTTAAAGTGGAAAAACCTCCCCAGATGTAACATCCACGAGGGCCTTTATGCCCTAAAACAAAAACAAATCACTAAAAATCAAGAAAGAGTTACAAATACAAAAAATATCATAATAAAAGAAAAACGAAAATACATAACTGAGATACCCTCTCAAACGCAATTAAATGCCTCTAAAGGTTGATGCAATAGTTCCAAGTTGAATTGATCAGCTAACATCTCTAAATATCAAGGGATTACAGTGAATGTGGTCCTATGTCTAGTGAAGTACGAGAACACTTAAAATATAAAAAAAACTAAATAGTTTATTTTTTAATAGGTAACAAAAATTAACTTGCAAGCATTTAGTCTCAAGGATCTTAGGATCATATCTCATATTTTCATGAACAAACTTCAGATCCATGTTTTAGTAGACTAGATCTACAAATAATATCCTTAGTCTATTAAAACTTTTATGAAAACAAAATGTTTTCTTCTGAAACAGTTATGCAAAAGGTATATACTAATATAGAACCTAAATGTTTAAGAATTCTTAGATTTGGATTAAAGTTATGGAACAGAAAACAAAAGGTTTAAAGATATGGTAAAACCTAGTTTTCTCAAATGAATGATTTTATAATAAAAATGCGTGAAAAACAGAATAACCTAGAAAAATATTTTTTTGTAAATATATGTTCTAGGTTTAAATCTTGATTTCACTTGTATGAAATATGAATTTACATCAGAACAAAGAAAAAAATGACATAAATGAAAACCAAAAACACTATTTTATCTTCTCTCTCTCTCTTATTTTTTTGGAGATTTCTTTCTCTCTCTAACTCTATTTTTTTTTCTTCTCTCTCTTTATCTTTTTCTCTCTTTCTCTAACTCTATTTTTTCTCCTTTTCCTTTTACCTTTTTTCTTTCTCTCTCTAATCTACTCGAATGAACAAAAATTAGAAATCAAATAAGGGAATAGTTTATATAGTAGTTAGTGGTAGAAGGTTACTCCCAAATGAAATGAATGATTGGGATGATTTTGTCTTTGGTGGTGTAAATCTAATGGCAAACATTGAAGCATTTTGGGCAAGCCAAACGAGTCAAAACCGGTTAACAGTTTAAAACCCTAGTCTTCGATCCAAGTCGTTCTATAGAATCTTAATCATTTTTAGCCTTTGATAAACTTGATCCAATGGTTGTAAACAAAACATTTAGTTAATACATAATAGAAACATAACTTAAGGGCGCATTAATTTCCCAAACACTGCCTTAACTAATATATGTTAAGAAAATGTAATTATAAATGAATTATGAGTGTTTAAGTTCCCTTAAAAATACTATAAAATCATTTTAAAATCTGGAAAATTTTCTAAAATTATTTTCACTCACATTTAAACTAGAAAGCATTTTTTCTCGTAATTTTATCATTAAATGATAAGGTTTAAAAGATAATTAATTTATAAATTAATTTTCAATTAAATCCAATTAATTCAAATTTAATTCCAAAAAATTATTTTAATGATTTTGAATTAGTTTAATAAATGCAAGTGTATGCAGTGCAATGCCTTTTCCACTATACTATGTTGTCTTTATTACATACAAGAGTCTTATTGTCATAAAGAATACCAAATCAGTGATAATAAACAATATATAGATAATATGTATGATAAGGGGCGAGGATAAGAAGATAAATAGTGAGATATAGGTGGTTCAACCTTCTAGATTGGCCTATGTCCACTGGGTGATTTGTTACTCTTAGATCTGTCTTAGAGGATACAATCATGTTAGGTTTCTAGACAATAAGGGTGTATGTTTATTACATGATTCAATTTGAAATCCGTCGGGCTCCCCTTCTCCTTGGAGGGATCCATTCACTTATAATGATCCTTGCGGAAGAAATATGTGTGATGGATAATATGGACCAGGTTGGGGCCTCTTGGATTAGTGAAGCACTTCTTGAGTTGCTTAAGGGTTTTGTCCATCAGGGGGGGGGGGGGGCTAACACATGCTGACCATATGAAAAGTCAATTGTATGTTTTTGGTCAGCCGCTAAAGTTAAAAGTTTCCAATTTTTCTTATTTCCGTCCACCTAATCAAGGGATACGGCCGACCTCATGGCTAGGCCGAGATCTTTCACTGACATCTCTTCTGCCAGGGTCGAGGTCTTCAGTTTTTGAGGTACTATTCACAAATATGGTATAACAACAATTATGTTTTTTAATCCCCATCCAACCGGGTTATTTCCAACATAATAAAAGGCACCAAAGGTACTTTTAATATCATCATAATAACTTGCCCAATCGGCATCGCTTTATCCTAAAATTTTACTAGTTGTGTCTTTTATGTACCATTATCCTAACTCCATCCCTTTAATATGTTTTAAAATCATCTTAACGCTTTTAAGGTGACTCTCTTCAGAAGCCGACTGATACCAGGCACACACATACTAAAAACATGATATCGGGTTGAGAAGCAGTTAAATATAATAAACTACATGTCATTCTTCCATACAATATAGGATCTACGATTTTACCACATTCATCTTTAGTTAATTTTATAGTTATGCCCATAGGTGTACGTGCAATTTTGGCACAATTTAAATCAAACTTCTGTATTAAGTCTTTGGCATATTTTTTTATATATAAACAGGCCATCATCAAATTATTTTACTTGACGTTCATGAAAATATTGTAGCTCTCCTAAAGAGACATGTGAAACTCCCCACTCATAAAATTTGAAAAATTTTCGAGCTCTTGGGGGGAAGTTGAACCAAAAATGATATCATCTACGTATACTTGTGTAATTAAGATAATATTTTTAAATTTCTTAACAAATAATTATTGGTCACTGCCACCTCAATCAAACACTTATTAAGTAAAAAGACCCAGCCCTGGGGTCTTGCTTTAAACCATATAATTTTTTTTTAAGTCTAAAGACATGCCTAGGGTATTTTGGTTCAATAAAATCTTTTGGATGCTCTACATAAACTTCCTCAAATAAAATACCATTCAAAAATGACTTTACATCCATTTGAAAGGTTTAACTTGTAAATATCAGCCAATAACCAAGAGAAGATGAACAGACTCCATCCGTGTAACCGGGGAGAATGTCTCATCTACATCTATTGCTTTTGTCTCGTGATATTATTGAGCAACTATCCTAGATTTATTTTTAATTATCACCCCTGTTTCATCGACTTTTATTTTTTAAACTCCACTTTGTACTAATTACTTCTGTATTAGATAGCCTTGGAGTGAGATACCATACATCGTGCATTTTACATTATAATGCTCTTCTTTCATAACATCTTTAAACGGAATACTCATAATTACAAATTGTCATTTTACTAATGGAAGTGACAGATCCTCTACAATTACATTAATTGACTCAATAATAGACTTTGTCCTTCAATTATAAACTCTATAGGCATGTTGTTTTGTGAATAGCCTAGGAAAATGCCTTTGTCACCTCATTATTTAAATTGTGCAAGATTTTCTTATCACTACAAATATAAAAATTCCTCCCTAAGGCTCTAAAGTATTTTACGTTAGGCTTTTTATCATACAAAAGTCCATATGGAGTCTTTTTGGTATTTTTATTGAGGTGTATTATATTTACAATATGGAAAGTCATTTTAATTTCTTCAACCAAAATATATTTTGGAAGATTTTTTTCATGACTTAATACCCTGGCCATTTCTTAAAGTATCCAATTTTTACGTTCACCTATTTCATTCTGTTAGGACATCTTAGGAGCATTAAACTCATGTAAATACCCATTTCTAGAACAGTATTCAACAACGCAGGTGTCTTTAAAGTCTCCTCCCCTATCACTTCTTATACGTAATACTTTGGTATCCTAAGAATTTACAATTTTCAAACGGATTTTAAGAAACACTTTAAACATTTTCAATTTTTTCTTCAAGGAAGATGCTCATGTAAAACATGAGAATTCATTCACAATGACTAAAATGTCACTATTACCACAAAAACTAATAGTACGAGAATCCATTAAGTCCATATGCATGAGGTCAAGGGGTTTTACAGTTAAAACAACTTGTAATTTCTTATGAGGCATTTTAGTTATTTTTCCCACTTGACAACGTCCACAAACTGTAGTAGGTTTCTTTTTAATTTTATATAAACCCTTTATAATTTCTTGGGTTCTCATTCTACTCAGGTTTTCAAAATTTGTGTGACCTTATCTAATATGCCAAAGGTCAGTATCATCAAGTCTAGTCTGAAGACAGGAACCAGTAACAGGGGGAACAATATAACAATTCTCTTTGCTTTTGTTTCCTACTATGATGCAATTACCAGTTTTATCAAGAACTTTGCACTCATTTTTTGAAAAGTTGACAAAGTAATTTTCATCATTAAAATTGACTTATACTTATCATATTAGATTTTAACCCTTTAACTAATAGAACATCATTAAGAAGAGGCAACCCTTCCTCAGAGGGTGTTCCTTTGCCCATTATTTCTAATGATACTCCGTCTCCAAACATGACTTTATCACTAAGGTAGTTGGTCAGGTTTTTCAAGTTCGTTTTGTCTCCTGTCAAATGCCTAGAACAACCTAAATTTAAATACTAACCAGTTGAGCCACTTTCCACTTCGAGTTTAGAAATTATAATATTGCATCTCAATTGGGATAATAGATTATCTTTCCAAACCCAAATAGACCTAGTTTTAAAAGTCTTTGTTTTTTCTTTTGAGTGTTTATAAGGTTAGGAGTTCTACGTGGTGCTTTTTTCTTAGTTCGAGATTTATTCTTATTTTATCTCTAAAATGATTTTAATTTTGTCTAATGAGAACATAACTATTACACTTCATGAAAGAATAATTAAAATTTTGGTATATAGGCATGTTAATTCTTTTTTGGAAATAGTTATCTAAGTTATATCCGTAGACATCAATGTATGAACAATATTTAACTGACGCTAGTTCAAACCTAGTATTTAATCCTTGAAAAATAGGTTTAGACTAAGTCTAGTATCTTAGATTTTATAGTAATAACCCCATCATTATCTTTATGCCTAATAGGTGGGAAAACATACTTAGGTTTTTGTTCAGCCTATTACTGAGGAATACATGAGCTCTTGGTTATTTTTTAGGTTAAAGCCTTTTAGAACTTTCTTTGACAAAAGTGGTTTCCTTCAAGTTAATAGAGTTTTTGTTTTCAAAAAATCCAACTCCGCTTTTGTCATTATCTTCTCTTATTTCACTCAACATGTGTTCTTGTTATTTTGTTGAGTTTTCAAAATCTTACCACTTCTTAAAAACTTTTGAACATTGATTTGGATTCCACCAATTCTACTATATTGGCTTTGTGTTTTTGTTGAAATGAAAAATTATTTTCAGAAAGTTCTATTATTTTCGATTTAAAACCTTTAATCTTAGTCTTATAAGATAAACATTTATTCATGTATTCTTCAGTAATCAACTTAACAGTCCTACTTGGATTCTCAACTTTGTCAGACAGTTTTTTCATCATTTTTTTAGATTTGTAAAATTTCTTCAATGTTATATCATATAGGTCTTAAATATCTGGTAACACATCATGGTCATCGCTATCACTAATTGATGTGTTTTTTGTGAACCCTAATGGTTCAGTGTTATTTGTGAAACTAACACACATATTCAATTCATCAGAAATTGCATCACTTTAACTCACACACCCACGAGTGTCTACTTTGGCAACGTCATTATCATAAAATATACAAGCAATAGGATCAAAAGGTGTGTCACTAACATAGGTAGAAATTTCTTTATTCTTAACTACTGTACTAGTAGGAATAGTAAAATCATCACAAGCATGATTATATTTATTACCAAATAGACAAGTATCACCTTTATATTCAATAATTCTAGAATAAAAGTCCATGCATCATCTATATTAGATGGCTCTGACTCATCATCATCATCAATATCACTTAAATCATACCAAGTTTTGGTAATGTGAGCCTTATGTAACACCCCGTATTTTTTATAATTAATTTAATTAATTAATTGGAATAATCGGAGAAAATTAAAATTTTGGATTTTATAAATTTTATAATTTAAAATGTTGGTTTTTATATTTGAAAAATAAATTTTCAAACGGAATTGGAATCGGAATTAAAATGGAGTTTTAATTGCATTTTTATTATATAGAAGAGTCATCAAAACATAAAACTCTCTAAGAGTCCTCGGAGCATAAAACTCTCTAGAAAAACAATATTTAAAAAGATTGAACGGTCCGATCGAGCTAAAAAAAAATTTAGCTTCCTCTCGTATTCATCTAATTCTCTGTAAAATTTCATCTAATTCCAACGGTCCGATCGTCCGGAATAAAATTTTTAGTGTTTCTATGTTATTAGAGTTCTATTAGGATTAGGTTTCTTAATGACTATATAATGATTCGTGGGGGAACTTCTCATAATCACTTTTTCTCAAGTTTTTCACCAAAGAACACTCCTAAAAATATTTCCCCTCAACCATAACCATCAACCTCCAAGATAATCAAGGTTTTGTCACCAGATTTGAAGGCTTATTTGGGGTTTAATCAAGATTGGTCCAAGAACACTTCTTTGTTAATTTTTCGAGAAGAATCCAGATTTTTAATCAGATTTTCAACACAAACTTCAAATGCATGAATACTCTATTCTTTTTCTTTAGTATAGTGCATTTTAAGTTTCGCGTAAACACTTAATTACATGTTTTCTTAAAATAAAGTAGTGACTTAATTAGGATAAGTGGACACTAATTATGGGGCTATTTTTATTAAATCTTTTAATCTAAATAATATTCATAACCATTTGGGTACATAGTATTCATGAGTGATTTTGGATTTTATTGGTGTAGGTTGCATGTAGAAAAACTCTAATTTTAAAATAAATAATTTTTGGGTGCATGTAATACATGTAGAGATAATGAAATTTGGTTTTTGATGTATATATGATGAAAATGTGGTATATTTAATTTAAAATAATTAAATGAGTTTATTTGGGTATTTTTGACGTTTTGTTAAATTGGACTATCATGCGTAGTTTGGAACATTGATTTATTATGCATATTTATGTGACTTGTTGATATTATTAAATATCATTGTGGCGACGGGTCGATTGGGTATTTTTGCACTCCGTGTATTTTAGGATGCCTTCTAGGTATCTAGGACTAGTGGGTAGGCCTCTTGATGATTTGCGCCCTCTAGGTATGGACTAGTGAGGGTAGATTATCACGATTTTATCATGTCGGGGGTGGGCTGATTTTTATTAATTTATCGTCATTACGCTAGTTTTGGTACGAGACTAGGTGGTGATTTATGTTAGAAAATCTTCCTATACATAGGTTAGGACGTATTGATAACATGGGGACGCTTAGTTATGCGACTAAGGGGTATTTTGAGGATCTCACATCGATTAAAAGGGTGGGGTGATTATAAATTGAGAAATTGAGAATGAATGCCTAAGATAAAAATGGGTATTAAAATTTATGGTGACATAATGTGTCTGGGCCGACTGTTTAAACGGGTCAGAGGATGATTTATGTCGTGTTGTGTGTGGAACCTTGTCATATATCAGGGCCGACGGTTTAAACGGGTCAGAGGACGATTGACAAGGGGAAGTGTGACATTTTAATAAAAAGTGAGAACTATATAAAAGTTGGTTAATTTAATTAAATTAACATCGTGGGACTTGGGAATTTAAAATCATATTGGTGTGCCTTTATAAATGGGAATTTCTTTGGGTAGTTAGTGTTTTATATTTATCGCGTTTAATTATCCCGTTTAATTTTAAAATATTCTATTGTGATATTTATTGCGTATAATACTATTGTCTGGATTCAAGGATCCTATTTGAGGGGAGTACTGTGTATTCTTGCTCGGGACTTTAGCTCTGACCCATGCGTTGATTAATCTTTTCCAGGATTAGAATTGGAGAAACTCCATAAGTTTATCGGAGTTATCATTTGAAGGTGCAGCTGGGGTTATTCTTTTTATGGCATAGTTTAGTTAGACTTTTCTTTTCAGTTATATTTAATTATGAGATGTCATTTGAGTTTAATTGGGCCATTCGGTTCCAAAGTTGTTTAGAGGATTTATTTTTGGATTATTTTAGATTTTATTTAATCATTATTGGAGAATGGATTTTTGGAGTTAGCATGTGATGGATCTTTTATCGTTTATTTGTTTATGATCATTTTGAGATTGATTCAATTATTTATCTTATGGACTGATTTATTTATGTCTCATATCTATCTCATGCTAAGAATGGTATTTATTTAGTTCACGCCTGACATAGTTCGGCGGTAGTGGCTGGCCACCCCGTCTGTCGGATTTTGCGGTGTGTGACACCTTAAGTGTGATTAAATTTAACTGTAACACCTATTTGCATAATATCCCAGTTTCCCATATTGATGACATTATACATGGGACTTATACTATTGAGGTCTATTGTTATTTGAGTCTGTGGGTCTGTTATTGTTTGAGTATATAGGTCTGTGAAATTTTCTATCATGTGGTCTAGATAATTGAAGTCCCTGATGTCTAGGTTGTCCTATTTGAGCAAGAATAATATTTCTAAATTTCAAAATTTTATTAAACGGTTTGCTTATTAAAGCAATTTGAGTATCAAGGTTTCAAGATATGTGTATTGGTCTGAGTCATAGTCTAGGTCATGCATAAATAATTTAGGATTACTCATCTTAGAGGTGAAGCATATTATTGACTCACTGTGCCTTCTAGTAGTGGAAGACGGTTGTTTTTGGTAATAAATTTCCATTTACATTGTCCTTATTTAACTACGAAGAAGTTTAGGCGTTAAGAATGGGTATTCAATCTCTTTGATGTCATACCTTTTATGGTCAAATTTGGCAGGGAGAGATGTTAAGATTTTCAAAACTATGTCATATTAGTGTAATCAATACCATTAGAATATAGTTTGGTAGTAACATCAACCAGTCTCATATAAAAATCATAATAAGTTTCCGCATCAAACATCACAATAGTGTTATACTATTTGGCTAACATTTGAGTCTTAGTGGCCTCAACATGATGATCAACTTAATGAGCAGAGACCATTGTGTCCCAAGCCTCTTTGGCATTGGTACTATGTGATATACATTTTAATTTATGTTCACTGATATCCATAAAGATATAGTTACATCCTTATTGTTATAGTGAGGCTGGAGGTTTTCATCCTTTGTATATTCACTATGTGATTTACTTAAGCTCAAAGTGCTTCCCTCAGTTGCTGATTTAGTATGGGTTTTATAACCAGTTTAAATAACATCTCAAACTTCATCAACCAACTGTCCATTAATGAAGTCTATCATCCTAACTTTCAAGTAAGGAAAATTTCCTCCATCAAAGACAAGGGGTCTTGAAAGATTTCCTAATTTCTCCAAAACATTTTTGTCATACATTTTTATGAAAGATTTTAAGCAACATCAGGATCTTGAAAATATTGAGTATGAAGCTCTGATACCAATTGAAAAAATAATTAGGAGGAAATATGATTAACAAAGTTAATCAAATGTGTTTTTATAAACCGCGAGTTATTTAAAGAAACCCTTAATCAGAAAAAGGAAGTTGAATATATGACATAGGATGTGTAACCTAGAGGTCTGACTGCTTTTATTTATGAAACTTCTCTATTTAGTTATTTAAGAAAAAACTTTGAACTAACTAGCAAGAGATAACATCCATACAAATATGTAAAGCATAAGTAAATCACGGCACATGAATTTTTTCGTGGTAAAACCTCCTTAGAGGAAGCATCCATGAGGGCCTCTACACCTCAAAACCAAAACAAATCACTAATAATCCAGAAATAGTTACAAATACAACAAATATCATAATAAATGCAAAACGAAAACATGTAACTAAGATACCCTCTGAAACACAACTAAATGCCTTTGAATGTTGATGAAACAGTTCCAAGTTTAATGGATCAACCAAATTCTCTAAATATCACAGTATTATAGTGAATGTGGTGGTAATTGTTGTGAAGTGACGTGAACAGTCAAAATAAACACACAAAAAAGTTTTTACACAGTTTGTTTTTGAATCAGTAATAAATCTTAACATGAAAGCTTTTAGTCTCAATGATATTTGGATGTAATCTAATATTTTCATAATCAAACTTCAGATCCACATTTTAATAGACTAGATCTACAAATAATATCCTTAGTTTGTTAAAACCTTTGTGAAAACAAAATATTTTCTTCTTAAATAGTTATTCATAAGATATGTACAAATATGGAACCTAAATGTTTAGAAACATCTTAGATCTCATATAAATTTATTAAATGGAAAACAAAGGGTTTCAAGAGATATTAAAATCTAGTTTTTCCAAAGAATGATTTTGTAAAAATAGAAGTTTGAAAAACAGAAAACCTAGAAAAATACTTTTTGTCATGAAAATATGTTCTAGGCTTAAATCTTGATTTCAATTGTATAAAACAAGACTTCAAACTATAACGAAGAAAAAATGAAATAAAAACCAAAAACACAATTTTCTCTTCTCTCTCTCTCTTTGTTTTTTCTGGAGATTTTTTCCTGTCTCTAACTTTCTTTTTCTTATATTCTTTCACTTTCTCTTTTTCTTTCTCTCTCTAAATATCTTTTTTCTTTTCTTCTTTCTCTCTCAAATCTACCTAACTGACCAAAAAACTAAGAAAACAAACGAGGAAGTAGTTTATATAGTAGTCACTTGTAGAAGGTTACAACCAGATGAACTGAATGATTAGGACAGTTTTGGCTATGGCAGTTTAAATCTAACGGCTAACATTGAACCATTTTAAGTAAGCCAAATCGATCAAATCGGTTAACAAGTTATAATTGTGGTCTTCGATCCAAGTCAGAAAGCCCTAATCACTTATATCCTTTGATAAACTTAGTCCAACGGTTGTAAAAAAAATGTTCAGTTAAGACACCAAAGAAACACAACTTAAGGGCACTTTAATTTCCCAAACATTGCCTTAACTAATATGTGTTAAAAAATTGTAATTTTAAATGAATTATAAATGTTTAAAATTCAGTTAAAAATACAATAAAATCATTTTAAAATTTAGAAAATTTTCTAAAATTATTTTCACACACTTTTAAACCTGAAATCACTTTTCTCATAATTTTAGCACTAAGGATAATTGATAGTACATATATAGTACCTTGCCGCGGAATGTGACAAACGGCAAGTGACGAGCACTTGTTTCCGCGGTCCTATCATACAAAGGGCACGGCACCTCACTGTTGAGGGCACGGACCTTATTTTATACGGGGCGCGACCCAGATTACTATAGGGCACGGCCTCAGACTTATCATATTAACTGGTCGCACCCCACTTTTCACCTACCAGCAATACAACACCTATAAATAGAGGTCCACACCTCGGGACAGAGGGGAGATTAATTATTTCTAATATGAGGACCTAGCTCGGAGCTGATCTCTCTATCTCGCCGAGAACTTTCACTCAACCATAGCTCCGGTAGCCGGGAAGCATCGTTATCATGTACTCTCATTTATTCTCATATTTGTATGCCTCTTTAGGCTTGATTATATTGTACTATGCAATGCATATAATGAGAATGGAGCAACACACTAGATGTAGGCCTATTTTTTAGGCTGAACCACTTTATATCTTGTCTTCTCTCTCTTTTTACTAATTATATATGTTTATTATAATTTACACTTGATTTGTTGGTACGAGAACGACTAGTGGACGTTTTCTCGTATGATCAATTTTGCGCCGTCTGTGGGAAACGAGGTATTTCAATCCTGTTTCTCTATGTTTTGGGTTCTTAAATACCTTATTTTATTCATGGGGATCCATTGGATCATCATCTCATGAGTAAATTTTTGGTTATTAAGCTCTATTTTAGATTTACACCCATAATTGGGTATTTTATATATATAGATCTACTCTTGGGTCTCCTTTTTATAACTTTAGATCTATTTTGAATACCCCTATGATATCATTCCATCTAGATAATGCTGAAAATCATGATGGGCTTTAGCCCCGAAAAGATGAATGATTAGGGAAGGATTGTATTTACCCCCCTTTTTTATTGTTCTTGACCTATGATATAGGGTTTATCATTGAAACTGTGTCATTTTGTGCACCATGAAGGTATCCTCTCATTAACAGACCCTAGTAGGTATGCTCTCCACATGTTGGGGGAGAAAAACTCAGTTTCTGGGTTTCTATTTTGGGATTGCTCCCTCCGCTGCCTAGGCAGGATGCGACCTGGCAGTTTAACTACCTCTCTTACCGCGACCCTTACTAGTGCAGTTATGTTACAACAACTCCAAATAATCAGGGAATGGACTTAGGTGGTCTTCAACTCAACCTCGATGAATATCATTCAAAGGATGCGGCAATGCACTTATGTACTTTACTAGTCGCGGCATCGTCATAAAATCATGCAGCAGTTCAAACGCTGCATCCCAATTTCCTACTTGGTTAATACAATACTTATGTGATTACTCAATTTCACTAGTTTTTTCTCATATTATACATTTGTTAAGACTAACAAAAGTAGAAAATGGAAGCAGAATCCAGCCAGAGCACAGAAGTGAAAGATGAGATTATTAATCTATACAATCACCTCAACCATCTCTACGATAGTCATGCTTGACTCCAAACCCAGGTCAACTATTTGACTTAAAGGATACTCATGCTGGAGGTCGCGGCCTCATATAATGTGGGTGCGCCACCTAGGATCATTACCTCAGCAGCCTTCGCTACCACGACCGTGCCAAAAGTTTCATCCGCGGAAGAAGTCAGCAGGATCCAGAAAAGGAAAGCAAAGAAGGAAGAAGAGGGCAAGAGCTATAGTGCTTATGATCCATTGTCCTTCCCAATTGAATACATCTTTGAGTCCATTAAGTAGGACAAGCTGGTCAGGTGGCCAGAGAAGCTTAAAGCTCCACCCCACAAGAGGAACAAAGCCAAGTAGTGCAAATTCCATCTGAACCATAGCCATACTACTGAGCAATGCTATGCACTGAAGGATGAAATTGAAAAGCTGATTGGGCAAGAGATGCTGCAGAGGTTCCTCAGAGACATTTAGGAAACACAACCTAGTCTGACAGGCCACATGCCCAATTTTCATGCTTATGTTTTATATTCCATCTAATTCTATTTCAGAGTGAAACCCTTCTTACACTGTTTTAAATTAAACTTTGTATTGCCCTTACAAAGTCATATGCATACGATTAGATACATGAAATCAAGTTCACTCTTATAGTTCCATGTTTTGATTCTCATTTCCATGAAATGTGTTCTTATAAATGACCGTTTTATCTTAAATAAATTTCGATTCGAGACAATATGTTTTATTTGGAATGATAATATCTAAACAGGCCCACAACGCCCATCAAGACGCCAGATTGCCTGAAAGAAAATGACAACCGGAAATGGCAAAAGCAACTATCGAGAGTAGCTATCTGAATTGGTCCACGACATCACTTATAGAGACTATATTCCAGCATATTATGGTTGCATTATGAAAAGCATTTATCATAAAGTGTTAGTAGACACAGTGGGGTTATAATGCTTGTTCTTGGTTCTCGGGATGCGTCATTGAGCCAGGAGGCTTGTAATATCCATCCAAGGATGGCTTTATATACACCAGTAGCTCTAGGTGGCTTAAAAATATAACCTAGCCTGGGGAGGCATGATAGTATCCTACATATTAGCTGTGGGTGGCTTAATAACATAACACAGTCTGGAGAGGCTTGATAGTATCCTATATATTAGTTGTGGGTTGCTTAATAACATAGCCCAGCCAGGGGAGGCTTGATAGTATCATAAATATTAGTTATGGGTGGATTAATAACATAACCCAGCTTGGGGGAGACTTGATAGTATCCTATATATTAGTTGTGGGTGGCGTTATAACACAACCCAGCCTGGGGGAGGAATGATAGTATCCTATATATTGGATGTGGGTGGCTTAATAACATAATCCAACCTGTAAAGGCTTCATAGTATCCCATATATGTACATAGGTCCATTTTTAAGAAGGTAAAAGCCATATTCCATTGGCACCGCGACTTAGGGGATCATTGCCTTATAGAGTGAAGTTTGGAATCCTACAAGGTAATATATAAGAATACAAGAGAATAGTACAAAGTCTTGCCTATATAAGTCACGGAATTATTCTATTAGTCAACAAGATATGTCGCAGCCTACTCAAGAGGAAGTTTGTGAAGAAAATACCGACAATCTAGGGCTAAAGCACGGTAGGCTGCATGCAACTTTAAATATAGGCTGCAGCCCGTATAAACAAAAACAATTATAGTGGTGGTAACTAATCTATTAGTCCTACAAGTCCATTCAATCAGCCAAGCATTTTCAAATATAAAAGCACCAGTTCAAGCATTTATACAAGTAAGGAGGCATGCAACTGAAGATACCATTTATACTATGGTGTCGCGACCTTATTCTATTAGTCAACATTAAATCAAGCAATAAGGCGAGCAATTAAGTTTTGGAACATTGGAAGTAGAGCATGCAAAAGTGGTCGTAGCCCTCATAATGAAGATCAGAAGTTCAAAAACCTTGGAAAAGATTAGTGTTAAGTTATACAAACAAAGGCCATAGCCTTGAATATCAAAAGTGAAAATGCTAGGGGACGCAGCCCCAATGATTGAGAATTAAAGGAAGGTTAGGAGGTGGCATCATCTTATTTATTTCCATCTTCATCATCTGTAGTTGTCTCTGTCTCTTTCTCTGTTACCACGGCCTCTGCCTCAGCCCTTAGCCTGACCCTCTCCTCGGTTACAGCATTCATTTCGGCCATGAAGGCATCAAGTTTAGCATTCGTAACACTCTAATATTTTATTATAGTCGCGGCATCATGGAAATTATTTTCTACTTTATACCTCAGCTCCTGGTAGCTGTGGATATAAGCCTTGTCATTGATAAGGAAGAAGTCCGCGGAGCCTTTGTAAGATGTTAAAGTGTTGTCAATGTCTAATTGAAGGGCTTCACCATGTTTCTCATCTTTCTGATAAGAGTCACTGAGTGGTCTTCCTCCATCCTCTTAGTAGCTGCGGTGTGATCTTCCTCTATCTTCTTCATCGCCGCGGCATGGGCCTTAACATCCTTGGAAGCTTTGACCTTTAATTCCTCGTGTTGCTTCTCAAGAAGTCCTAACTTGTTGTTTGCAAGCTCCGCGGCCTGGGAAGCTTCCGCAATCTGAGCTTGGGAATCCTTGAGAGACTTCGCATATTGCTTGAAATTATCCTCACCTTTATTCCTTGATTTGACAGTCGCTTCAAGATTTATATGAGACACCTAGAGTGCCGCAACCAAAGATTTCTTCCCAGCTTCATAGAATTTAGTTCTATCCTTCTCCAATTCAGCTGTGTGAAAACCATTCGTAGCCTCCTTAAGTCTGTAGAGACCCTTGTGACACCCCGCCTAATTAAATATCGGGCGATCATTCCTTTATTAAATTAAAATCAAGGTGAACAGTTGGTTCATTCTTAGCATCACTGTCGTTAAAATACTTTTCCAATTTAAACACCCTAAATAATTAAGCTAAGTGTCAAAACCATTTAAAACCTTATTCTCATTTTATTAAAACCGGTTATAAAACCTTTAACCATTTACATTTTTTAAGAGTCACACATTAGGAATGAGAATAGAAATGAACATTGAAGAATTTAACCAACAATGACAAATCCCAACATTAAAATACTAAGGAAAACATCCTGACATTAACAATCCCGAAATAAAGATACTGAAATATAAAAGCATTACAATCTCTGACAATACCAACTAAATAATGGAAAAGGGAGACACATGCCCCTGCTGGATAAAGCTGAACTAGAAGTAGAGTCAACAATGAGGTCGTCTAAGCAATGGCCTGCAACTCCCACAAAAGCTACAGTGCGTTCCATCCAAAGAATCCTAAGCAAGACACCCCTACGGCTGGGCACCTGTAATACATATATATATAGACACAAGAGAGAAGAAGTAACAGCAAACGGGTCAGAGCCCGAATATAGAACCATTTTAAAAATAGTTTAGCAAGTATTTAAATTGATTACAGGCCAATGCAACAACATATTAGTGCGACACTCTCTTGAGAAATTCTCACCTCTCTTCTAATGTGCACACCTATCGCACTAACCTTCCCAATGGTCTATCTCGTCATATACCACACTATCTTTCCAATGATTTGACTTATCTTAGGTTATTCGCAGGATTTACAACTGAACAACACAAGTATTTAAAACGTAAGATTTCAATTTGCAACCAAAGTTCTCCTTTTTACTTTATTAATCAATAAAGTTTTCTAGTGTCATATTATACTTTCTCAACACAAGTATTTATAATTTGAGTCATCAACCATGTCCTACATATCAAATCACAGTAGGCAGTTCCAGATTTCAGAATTTCATATATATATTAACTACTAGTATAATATATATATCATAACGGCACCCCACATAAAAACTATGGTGCGGGCATACTCTGCTATCCAATCCCCGTATCAATCACACTAAAGTGAATACAAGTTCGGAATCACTCTCGAACTATACAAATACATACACAAACAATATTGAGGCGAAGCATAGTATCCATGTCCAAGAGGTCAGTACATACCCTCACGTCTCTTAGGACCGTCCGACTATCGATCCGATAGTCCGTACCTAGGATTCCTATTTTCTAGGGTACGAGTCAATATCCCCCATAAGGCAACACAGGATAAGATCGTCCCAGCGCGGTAATCTCAGGGATAGCAAGTAGCGCGGGCATGACTTTCACAAGTATATAATATATGCATACACAATCATATAAATATACCACTTTTATTATATCAATTTAGGTTTATCTCATAACCCATATTCACAACATTTATCCTTATTTTCCCATGATTAGTTATCACGTATAATGGTTCGTTTCTCACTTTAATTCGAACGGTTTCTCCAACTTACTACGTAGCCCTCATGGACTCTATCCTTCCAAAGGTACAATTCAGTAGGTATTCATTTATGTTCCAACGTAACTCTCTCTTACGTGTCTCTCCCCTTTAACATATACTTACATTGTCCATTATGTAAAATATCCCAAAAATATAGATTTCTCCTTACATCAAAGGTCTTTTATTCATTAATGAATCCTACCGGTCATCATTAACCCCTAAATTATTTTAGCAAGGATGTCTAAGGAGTTTTCTTCATTTCGAATCAATTCCACAATTTTAAAAGGGGAAACTTAAGTCTTCCAGGAGGGGTCGATCGATCGAGTTTTGGGCTCGATCAATCGATCCTTCGATCGATCGAAGCTCTGTGTTCGATCGATCGATCAAACAGATATGGCGAATCCTGTAGTTTTGCAGTTACGGGTTTTCTCACAAAAATTCATCCAAATCCTAACTTTCCATACCCAAACGTCCAGAAAATTATACTACTAACTTTATATCATCATACCAGATATTTCCAACGTAAAGCATGTAGATTTCTATCACTAAACATGGATTAACAGCCCAAAAATTATTATAATTATCAAGAACCCTAGAAATCTCTTAAACATGGTTCTAACAAGAATTTTCCAGAATTTCCTTCTTGTAAACATCATAATTTCATGGTTTACTCCTCTACATGACAAAGGGTTTCCAGAATATCGTTTAAGTCATCACTACATGCAATTTCCTATCTCAAATTGGGTTTTTCTTCCCTACAACTCATCCTAATCATTCCTACACTAATATGAGTGATGCACTAACGAAAATAAGCAAGATAAAAACTTTCCTGGGATTTTCGACGTTCTGGTTTTGCGTCGAATTTGGTGCGATTGCGTTCCCCGTCTCGCGATCTACGCGTTGGTGGTGGAGGCGGTGCAAACGGATGGATTTCGGGCCATGGATTGCTTTGGAAGCTCTCTTCTTCCCTCTCCTATGGCCGCCATTTGTCTTTGGTTGTTCTAACCCTAGAAGACAACCTTAGACATCTTATATAACCCTTGAAATTTCGTAGGTTTAATAACCCAAAAATGCAAAATGACTAAAATGCCCTCCTGGGTACTAATTAGGCCTAAAAACGCCCCGAGACCCAAACTAAACCCCCGGGTACACTTTTCTGACTATCTCGACCCTTCCGGATGCGTTGGCGCACTCAAAACGACCATACGGACAAGGTATAAAATATTCACTTTTATAAATCAACATTTAGTCCTGACGCGACACAGGCGCATCCTGACATAAATTTCCATAATTGTCATTTTATTCACACGTGACAATATTATAAAAATAAATCTCATATATTACTATAATCATCCAGTAATATTAAACAAATATCAAATTTCCAATAATTACTAACTCTCGTCACGCTAGTAAATATTTAAAGCAACATTCCGGATTAAAATTAAATTAATTTATCTCAATTAAATTTAATAAATCCCATAATTTAAAAGCCATGAAAATACGGGGTATTACAACCCTCATACGGCATTTTTTGGGTCGCCACAGCTTCTGCTGCTTTTAAGTGTATTGAGAGTTTGAAAATAAAACTCAAAATTGTGAAGAATATTGGAAAACCATAATTACTTACCCTCGGAATATTGTGGAGGGCATAAGTTAGGGCAATCTTTTAGTTGGCAAGGTCCAGCTGATTTCAAAGGGAACACGGAAGGAAGTTCGACAGGAGAGGCTCTAAAATGTTTGTTCCAAAAGCCTCTCAGAAATTCTTTTGGGTCAAAGTTCACATGGCTATAGTAGTACCTGAAAAGCAGAGAGTCTACAGTTAGGCGCCGCAGCTAATATGGTCCTAAGGCCTCTCATAGGCCGCGGCAAGAATAATGATGTATCAAGGAGGATAAACAAAATGTTGGGCAGAATTGGCCAAGGATTGGGTTCTAAAGCCGTAGAAGTTGATTATCGTCGTGGAATATTATTTTGGGCGAAAGATGTAAACGATTTTTGGCAAACCATAGTCATTAAATTATGGGCTAAAATTTCGCGGACCCTAGTCAAAGAACCTGAGTAGCTACAGGTCGCAGTCTTCTTTCAATAATGGCAGCGACCCTTATTAAATACAGGCCGCAGATTTTTCTTAAATTATTTGAAGGTTATATTCACTACGAGCAACCTTAATTTGCTGAAGGAATTTTTTTCACTCCGTGGCCACTTACTCAAACAGGTGATTATTTAATCTTTGTAAATCCAAAGATCAAAAGCCCTAGAATATGAAGAGTCCCTCTCAAGAACGCCAAGAACCTAATGGGTTACCTTGTTCAGAAACCCTAACCCTAACCTAATAGATAGTGCTGAAAAAGTGAAGATCGATTCAAGATCAATTACCAAGTTCAAATCCAAGAAACTATGTATTATTAAGATCAATTGAGAAATTGGTAGAAACGGATATAGCAGATATAATCCAAGAAAAATCTAATATAAGTTCAGATATAGCAAACATGATTCAAGTTCAATTAAAGGCTATTGAAGAAATTCAGTTCAAGGTAAATGCATAAATTCAGAAGTACAGTTGATAAATTGTGAATTGTGAACTGAAAAGGCTATTGAAGAGGTTGGTAGTTGCAAAAATTACCTGGAAAGGAAGAAACCGACTGTACTCAGCCTCAAACCACCTTGAAACACCTTGGAACCACCACACACAGCTTTCGAAAGTCGCCGAAAAAAGCAAGAGGACAAACGAGCAGAGTTTGGCTATCGATATGCTCTCAAATATTTGGGAAACGTAATGAAGTCCATGGCTGGAACGATATATACAAAACGGCGCGGGAAGACGAAGCATCGCCTTGGAAGTACTGTGGCACTTTTAGAGGACTGGACTACTCAGTCGCAGCACCAATCGCAATCTCTTGGCACTACGACTTGATGGATTATTGATAGTACATATATATAGTACCTTGTCGCGAAATGTGAACAATGGCAAGTAACGAGCACTTTTTTGCCACCCTCCTATCATACAAAGGGCGTGACACCTCACTGTTAAGGGCGCGACCCTTATTTAATACGGGGCACAGCCCAGATTACTACAGGGTGTGGCCTCAGACTTATCATATTAACTGGCCGCATCCCACTTTCCACCTACCAGTAATACAACACCTATAAATAGAGGTCAACACCTCAGAATAGAGGGGAAATTCATTATTCCTAATTGGAGGACATAGCTCGGAGTTGATCTCCCTCTCTCACCGAGAACTTTCATTCAAGACACCTCAACCATAGCTCCGGAACCCCAGAATCATTGTTATCATGTACTCTCCTTTATTATCATATTTTTACGCCTCTTTAGGCTTGATTATATTGTACTATGTAACGCATATAATGAGAGTAACACAGTTGACATAGGCCTATTTTTTAGGTAGAACCACTCTATATCTTGTCTTCCCTCTCTCTTTACTAATTTTATCTGTTCATTATAATTTTCACTTGATTTTCTATTACTAGTGGACATTTTCTCGTATCATCATAATGGTTTAAAAAAGAATTAATTCATAAATTCATTTTAATTAAATCCAATTATTTCTAATTTAATTACAAAAAATTATTTTACTAACTTTGAATTATTTTAATGCATGCAAGTGTGCGTGATGTAGTGTCTTTTTCATTATACTTTGCTCACTTCATTACATACAAGAGTCTTGTTGTAGGATGTAGCCTTTTGAACACTAAATAGTTTAGACTCGTCAAATTTTAATAAGTCTTATATCCAGAGTGTTTCAGATGGAATATGACAGGCATGCATGGACGACGCAGGAGCATCAACGATGTGTGCATCAAGGATGTGTGTGAGAGAGTTGAAGTAATTAAATAGAAAATGAAAGGTGAGCTTAGGCTCAACCCCAAACATGCTTCATAAGGTTAGAATATGAATAATGTAGTTCCTTAGAAGATGTTCTTTGGCCATGGGTTGAAATATTTTGGGGTTTTTAAGTATTTTCAAAAAGAAAACAAATGTTTTTTGAGGTTTTTGAATTTTTTTTATATTAAAGAGGAAGAAATTTTTTGGGGATTTTTTGATATAGGAAAAAGGAATGAAATACATTTTGGGGGTTTTTAGAAAAGGAGAAAATTTTGACTTGTGTTCAAAGATGGAGCATAAAACCAAATCCCAAAAGACGTTGACTAGAGATGTAGAAGCACGGGATGAATCTCAACTAACACATAGCTAATATTTAATCTTTGATTAAGTGACGGGGTAGTCAAATTTTAATTAATTTACGAGCTAGGAAAGTATGAAATCTTAAACATCGCCTCGAAAAAAATTACTCCTACATTCTACTGAGAGAATAAGAGGCTTACTAGTTAAGTATCATCATGCTTGGTACTGTAACGATCAACTGTCCAGTACTCCGCTGGTGAAAGAATAAATCCGTTTTACTGGGTAGCGTTACTTAAAACTCAATTTTCCTAGACAATTGTCTTAAGAAAGTTGATTGAGGAGTGTCGGGGTGGAAATGACTCACTAAAGTATCATACGAGTGTCTCATTAAAAAGGGATCCTAATGAACACTGAATCATACTTGGTTTTCTAGTTCATTAATTTTAATTATGTGATGGCGCGGGTTAACAAGCAAGTGGTATTAAGTGATTGAGTGGGTTATGAAATCTTAACACGTTTTAATGATTGGATTTATGTCTTAGGTTCATTAATTCATCAAACCATCCAAATTAAATGCAATGTGATAATTAAAATCACATGGGATAAAATAAGAAGGCAAAGAATATACTCGCTTACGTGATATTCACGAGCGATGAATAAATGTACCTCTCACGACCTTTACACAAATGGGGTGAAGATCGAGTTGAGTCGACCGTGGGAAGTTTAGTTAACTTTAGTCATCCCCGGGAGTCCTACGAACCAAGAATATAAAGGCTTCAAAGATTCTACTCCACCGATGCTCTCTCTATTTTGTCTTGTTATTTTTCTCTTTTTTTAATTAATTATTACAAATAAATTGATGCCTAAAATTCACTCCCAATAAAACAAATACAAGGCCTTAATATTCCTAATACAACCATGCTAATGAAAAATAAAAATACAATTAAAATTGAAAATGAAATACAAGTCTTCACACGGGTCTACAACTTCAATAAAGAGGCAATGATGCTATTTAATCGAATGCCTTAAGTGTAATCATTGTGGAATAAATCCTTTCAATCAAAACCCTAGTAATACCTACCATAGGTGACAAAAAAAATATAGAGGCAAGTGGGTTTATCAATCTGACTTTCATGTGTGATGAATTAAATATGTGAAGACAAGAGTATAATCATTTTCATCTTATTCTTTTTTTCTAATGTTTTCTCAAGTAATTTTTCTTAACTAAGTGTGTAGATTTTTAAAGTAACTAACTAAGAAGTAAATGCTAATGAGAGAAATATGAGATAAAGAAACTAGTTATAGAATTATGCTGACAAGTAAACTAACTAAACCTAATATTTGCAAATTTTCCTCTCGAAAAGTAACAATCTCAATAGAGAAAAAAAATTACAAAAAAAGTAAGAAGAAGACTATTTACAATATGTACAGTGGATGAACTCTTAATGCATTTCTTAAAAAACAAGATCAATTTGATTGAAATTACAAACCCGCCCACTATAAATTTGTACATAAGAACTCATCCAAAAGAGAGAAATTCCACCACACCACTATATACTGGGATATTTGATAAAATACAAACACTCTCTATAAAGTGATGGAGCATAAATTATCCTATATTTTGATGAGTTTTTCGACTGGGTTAGATGAGGAGGTTGGGTTATTGGCTTAGAGCTATAAGGTGGTTCGGGTTGGTGGCTAGTGTTGTTAGTAATGTGGTCAGCGTTGGTGGTTTAGGTGACTGGTCAGAGGGTGGTAAGTGGTGGATCTCGGGTTTGATAGCAGCACTTTTTGGATGCTGGTTTCTCGCATGTTGAATTAGGTAGTTTAGGGTGATGGGTTTTTCGGGGTGGAGCTGGGAGGAATAAGGGGTGTTTTTGGTGGTGTAGCAGCTGGTGTGTGTTAGTGTGGATATTTTTGGTTATGGTGTAAATGGTGAGGTGGGAAAGATAAGTTGTGAGAAAGAAGAGAGAAGGAAAAAAATGTGATTGGATTTTCAAAATGAGGTATGAGAGGTTATTAGGTGTGTGGTGTATGGTAAATGGGTTAGAGGTGAGGTTTTATAGTGTGTGTGGATGGAGGGGTTTTTCATTGTATATAATAACAATAAAATTATATACATTTACAGTGTGAACACAAAATAATAAAAATAGAAATATTAAAAACTAAAATATATATATATATAAAAGGGTCATATACCAAATAGTCCCTCAAACTTTTTTTAATACACGTTTAGTCCTAGCCTTTTTATTTAGCACCAAAAAGTCATGCCAAAAAGTCTTTACCATGCCGCTAGCGTGGACTTTTAAAGATAAGAGAATAAGGGATTTTTTTTGGTACAAAATAAAAGGCTTGGACTAAATGTGTATTAAAAAATATTTGAGGGACTTTTTGGTATTTGATCCTATAAAAAACTCGAATAGACAAATTAAAATATAAAATAAATAACAATATAGTAAACAAAAATATATTCATAACACACACTCATATATATATACAGACATGAACATACTACTATATATAAAATGAAACACATAGTGTTAATACCAAATTTAATCTGCTGACGTGGACCCATCACTTGAAGACACGTGTCAACTAACGTGGTAATTACAAATACTTATACTGATCAACTTACTGCCACCGAGCTGCTCAAGCACCACGAGCAACTCATACATTCCGAACAGCTCAAGCGTATCGACCAGCTTAAGTTCCCCAGGCAACTCATGGGCCCCGATCAACTCAAGCATGCCGAGCTACTAAGGCGGTCCGAGTAGATCAAGCGTGCCGAGCTACTTAGCGTACAGAGCACTCAAATCAGGATAATCAAAGAGACGACTGCGCATTAAATACTCATTATTATAGTACAGATGTATATGTCTACTAAATAACAACGCATTGTCCTTTCACATGTACAGCCTCAAGGCTATAAATACATTGTAACCTCCTCATTAGAAGGGGACTCGCAATTTCTTGGTAAATCCATTATTGAGAATTCCAAGCAAACAGCCAGCAATAACAAAAACAGTGGACGTAGGCCATTCTTACAAGGCTGAAGCACTTTAAAAATCTTTTTGTCTTATTTATTTATCTATGATTGATTAATTAGAGAAAATCTAATTTTTTATATCAATAGATTGGCGTTGTCTATGGGAATCAACTGTAATTAGCGTTTTTCACCAAAACAACTCATCATCAATGGCTGACAATCTAGAATCGAGTAATCGAAATGCTGGTATCCCTCCAAATCCATCTACTCCCCCAATTTTTTTGGATATGACTGGTATAATGGCTAATTTGGCCCAAGGCCAGACGGTCATGCAAGAAACCATGCGACAGCTTGTACAAACCGTTTAAGGCGGAGTGCCGGCTCAATCAGGACAACGAAGTGTTCAGAGAAATACTTGTTTACCCTCTTCAAGAACTAGGTTAATGTTATTTCCAGAGGAATCTCGATCCAGATGCACCGATTCCTATCGCACTGAGAGATCTAATGATCCTTCTTATGAACCTGGACGAACTTCCTCAGTACGAGCTACAGACACTCAACAAAACATCACTCTATCTCTAGAGAGGACAAGTGCTCTTGAAAGGTTGAGTAGAGTCTCTCCTTTTGATTGTTTGGGTCTTAGGAGGAATAGAAGTACCCCTAGGATTGTGTCGAGGAACTCTCAACAACCATCCGATTTAAGGGAAGGCTCTGCCCAATCACGACCAACAGCTCATCATGAAAGATCCCAAGAGGAAAATTCAACACGATCAGTTTCTCGAACCAATAGGCCCGAGGAGGAAAATTATGCATGGAAGGGCTCTATTCAGAGATTGGAATATAGATTAGGGGAAATGGCTAAAGCCAAGAATCCTCAATAAAGAACTTTTGTCCAAGGAACACCGTTTATACAGGAAATTGTGGATTTTCCCACACCGTCAAAGTTCAAAGCTCCGGTGGTGACACCTAAATATGATGAAAAAACTGACCCTGACCTTAATATAGAACAATACCAAGAAGATGTTGATATCTATGAAGTGCCAGACGAGATCAGATGTGGAGCATTCTCAGGAACTCTTACCGGATCAGCTCAGATATGGTATAACAATCTTCCTCGGGGGAAGATTGAGACTTTCTTTCAATTGGCAGAGCTCTTTATCGGGAACTTCTATTTTGGAGCAAAACCAGTAAAAAGAGTAGCACATTTGCTAAGCGTTAGACAAAAGGTAAGTGAAAGCACCAGGGATTATATTACTCATTTCAATAACGAGAAACTTAAGGTAATCGATTACGAGGAGAAAATAGTAATTACTGCTCTGATGAGTGGACTGTTGCCCAATAAATTGTACTACACTTTAGCCAAAGATCCACCCAGGACCATGGCAGAACTGATGGCAAAAGAAGCCAAAATCATGAATGCCGAGGAAGCCATGGTTGCGAAGAAGAATGCAGATAATAAGGAGACCAAGGTGGAAGAGGGTAAAACTGAAAAGAAGGATAAAAAGAACAATGGAGGTAACAGGCAATCGAAAGCAAAGCAAACACTGGAGCAGATGAAGAAATTTGGAAATTACACTCCTTTAAAGGTAGATATAAATCACATTCTGGAGGAGATCAAGAATAGCGAGGAGCTAGCCTGGCTAGTAAAAATGAAAGCAGATCCTGATAGAAGAGACAAGTCCAAATATTGCAAGTTCCATAAAGATTATGGTCACACGACCAAAAATTGCATAGCTCTCCAGAATGAAATTGAAGAACTCATCAGGCGAGGAAAGCTATCTAAGTATGTTGATCGATACAATGGTGGAAAAACCAACGACCGAGCAAGGCAGAGATCTAGATCCCCTCGTCGAGCAAATGAAGACAAGAAGAGAGACCACAAGGATGATCTAGAGGATGATCCCGACCTTCTTAAAAAACTAAGACAGTCAGAGCGTGAGGTATTTTCAATCCATTTTGGGTCATTTGAATGTAATGTTATTACAGGTGGCGATGCAGGAGGTGGACATCTTACTGCAGAAAGGAAAGCTTACCTCAATAAGTCTCAAGCTTGCTCGTATATTTAGCGAATAAATCTAGTTGAAGATGATCGCCCGAGGAAAGTGAATAAAGACGAATTAGTCATTAGTTTCTCTAAGAACGACCTGACAGGAGTACTATATCCTCATGATGACCCATTAGTGATCAAGATGAGAATGAAGGAAGTGATGATTTCACGAGTACTGGTGGATAATGGTAGCTCGGCATACATCATGTTTTATTCATGCTTTGACAGTTTGAATCCGAAGCTAGCCCAGTTGGAGCCATATCATAGGCCCCTCCTTGGTTTTATTGGCGAGAAAGTTTTTACACTTGGGACGATTAAGTTGGATATGCTTATCGGTACATGGCCTGCTTGTCGAACAGAAAGAGTACGATTTTTTGTAATGGATAAAAATGTCCAAACAGCTTACAATATCATTATGGGAAGAGTAGGTCTGAAGAAATTTGAGGCAGTGCCATCTACTGTACGTCAATGTTTGAAATTCCCAACTAATTTTGGAGTGGGAATTGTAAAAGGTGACCAAAAAGTAGCCCGGGAATGCTACTATTCATCTTTCGAGCAGGAGGAGCGTGAAGAATCCAGGAAGCAGACTACTACTTATCAGGTGGATGAAACAAAAGATGCGGAGATTGAAACTTTAGATCCCAGAGATGAATCTCAGCTCGTTAAAGGCCAGGTCGTGGAGGCTACTAAAAATATTATTCTAGACGACGAGCATCCAGAACGAATAACTCAGATTGGTGTTTCACTGGATGCATCGATAAGACAGGAACTTGTAGCATTTTTAAGGTGTAAAAAGCAGACTTTTGCATGGAGTCATGAAGACATGCCAAGGATAGATCCAAATTTCTTGTGTCACGAGCTCAATGTGAACAAGGAAATCAAGTCAGTGAAGCAGCGAAGAAGAGTGTTCATTCTTGAAAAGAACCAAGCTATACAGGAAGAAGTAGAGAAACTATAAAAATCCTCTTTTATTAAGGATATCAAATATCCTGATTGGCTAGCAATGTAGTAATGGTGAAGAAGAAAAAAAACAAGTGGAGGATGTGTGTGGACTTCACTGATATTAATAAAGCCTGCCCAAAAGATCATTTTCCTTTGCCTCAAATCGATCAGCTAGTAGATGCTACCTCGAGGCATTAATTATTGAGTTTCATGGATGCTTATTTTGGGTACAACCAGATTAAAATGAGGCCTGAAGACAAGGAGAATACCTCTTTTATCACCCCTAGGGGAACTTATTGCGATAATGTTATGACTTTTGGAATTAAAAATGCAGGTGCAATATATCAGCGGCTGATGAACAAGGTGTTTGTGGAGCAAATCAGTCATAACATGGAGGTTTATGTTGACGATATGCTGATGAAGAGAAAAAAAGTTGTTAATCATCTTGTTGACTTAGGTCAGACCTTTGACCAACTAGAAAAATATCAAATGAAGCTAAATCCCACCAAATGCATATTCGGAGTACGGGAAGGCATGTTTCTCGGATATATTGTTAATCAGCGAGGAATTGAGGCGAACCCTGAAAAGATCAAAGCTCTATTAGAGCTACGATATCCAATGACGAAGAAGGAAGTAGAAAGTCTCATAGGACGAGTTGCAACACTTAATAGGTTTGTGTCACGAGCAACTGACAGATGCCTACCATTCTTCAAAACACTCCGAAAAACTTTTGAATGGAATGAGGAATGTGAGAAAGCCTTTCAAGAATTGAAGAAATATCTGGGGACACCTCCATTGTTGTCCAGACCAGTGACGGGAGAAAAAGTATATTTATACCTGGCAGTTTTAAAAAATGCGGTGAGCTCGGAATTGATAAGACTGGAAAATAGAGTACAAAAACTAGTCTATTACACCAGCAAGGCTTTCTGAGGAGCGGAAATTAGATATCCAAGGCTGGAGAAATTGACACTAGCATTAGTTGAATCCAGCAGAAGGATGAGACCATACTTCCAGGCCCATACTATAGTGGTGTACACTGATATGCGATTAAAACAGGCTTTGCACAAACCATAGAATTCGGGAAGATTGATGTATTGGGCAGTAGAACTTGGAGAATATGATATAATTTATGAGCCTATATCGTCGCTCAAAGGACAGGCAGTAGCGGACTTTATCGCAGAGTTCACCCAAGAAAATGCCTCCGAAGAACAGGATTTGAATGTAGATCAACCTGTAGATGATGCAGGATCATTAAATGTAAACCCCGACCAACTTACGTCGGTGGACAATCAGCAAGAAATGCCAGTCGAGCAAGAAAAGATGACTGATGAGCAACGAGAAGTACTGGAGGGGAACAGAAAGAAGTACCAGATATTCCACCGAGGAACTCTCTCTGATAAAAATTTTAATGATAAGTTACCCATATGGAATTTGTATGTAGATGGCTCTTCGTGCACTGCGGGCAGTGGAGCAGGGATTGTTTTGAAAAGTCCAGATGAGATTGATGTAGAGTATGCTCTACGCTTTCAATTTAAATCTTCTAATAATGAGGCCAAATATGAAGCAATGATCGTGGAACTAAACCTAGCCAAAACCATGAAGGCAGAGCAAGTCGTTGTGTATAGTAACTCTCAATTAATTATAAACCAAATTTTGAGGGTATATGCAGCAAAAGGAGAATTAATGATCAAATATCATGCCAAAGCAATGGAGGTTGTATCAAGTCTTACTGCAGTTCAGTTGATTCGAATACCTAGATTGGAGAATGCAAGAGCAGACGCACTAGCTCAATTGGCATCAACCACACGCACCGAGCTACGAAGAACAATCCCAATAGAAATCCTTGTTGGTCGGAGCATAAACGAAGATCCAATGATGAATTTCATTACCCTCGACTTAGGAACATCTTGGATGGATCCCATCAGGGCCTATATTGAAGATGGGACTTTACCAACTGATAAACTCGCAGCCAAGAAACTAAATTTAAAGCTTCTCATTATGTATTGACCAGTGGCATTTTGTATAGACAAGGAGTTATAGCAGGGCTACAGAGATGTGTCCATCCCTCTGAAGTGAAAGATTTGATCGAAGAGGTTCATGAAGGGTCTTGTGGAGCCCATGTAGCTGGTCGGACGCTCTTATAAAGAATAACCACGCAGGGGTACTACTGGCCGACGATGAGAGCTGGTTGGGCAGCTTACGCTAATAAGTGCGACAAATACCAACGCTTCTCATCCATCCGAAGAACTCCTCAGGCATTGCTAACACCCATAACGTCCCCTTGGCCATTTTCCATGTGGGGAATATACTTGGTCGGGCCACTCCCAACGACCAAGGGAAGGTTCAAGTACCTTGTGGTTGTTGTGGATTATTTTACAAAATGGGTGGAAGTTGAGCCCATTATTGATATGACATATGAAAAATTCTATCAATTCATTTGGAAAAACATTACTTGCAGATATGGGCTCCCACATGCATTCATTACTGACCATGGAACCCAGTTTGATAACGAGGAGTTTGTTGCATATTGTCATCAATCCAATATACTGAAAACTCATTCTGCACCAGGTCACCCCCAGAGCAATGGACAAACTGAGGTGACAAATATAACACTACTAAATGGTTGAATAAATGACTAGATAGTGCAAAAGCAAATTGGATTAATGAACTACACTCCGTGTTGTGGGCTTATCGCACCACACTGCGAACTGCAATTGGAGAGTCCCCATACATGCTAGCATTTGGGAATGAGGTTGTCATACCTGCTGAATTGGGTCTACCTACGCATAGAGTACTAAATTTCAATTCTCTTGTCACTGACTTGATGAGAAGATTAGTCCTAGATATGCTCGAAGAAGTTAGGGAAGAAGCAGCGATCAGGAATGCAGCATATCAACAGCGAATAACTTTGTTCTATAACAAAAGAGTGAAGAAGTGTGATTTGAAAGAAGGGGATTATGTGCTGAAGAAAGTGATACAAAAGTAAAACAAACTGGAAGCCAACTGGCACGGGCCCTATAGAGTAACAGAGGTTGTTCGCCCAGGGACATACATGATTGAAACCTTGGAAGGAGAAGAATTCAAGAATGCATGGAACGCAGAGCATCTGCGCAAATACTATCAGTAATTGTAATTCATATGTAATGCAGTTTCTTTAATATGAATAAAGTGAGGCTTCATCCAGTTTCTTTCTTTGTTGAAATTTTTTGGAATATTAGTGCTACACACTACGCATCAAATTCAGAGCATTTACCACCAACTCCGGTTGGTCAAAAACTTATTTACCACCAACTCCGGTTGGTCGAAAAGCATTTACCACCAACTCCGATTGGTCGAAAACTTATTTACCACCAACTCCGGTTGGTCAGAAAGCATGTACCACCAACTCCGATTGGTCGAAAACTTATTTACCACCAACTCGGGTTGGTCGGAAAGAATTTACCACCAACTCCGGTTAGTTGGAAACTTATTTACCACCAACTCTGGTTGGTCGAAAAGCATTTACCACCAACTCCGGTTGGTCGGAAACTTATTTACCACCAACTCCGATTGGTCGAAAAGCATTTACCACCAACTCCAGTTGGTCGGAAACTTATTTACCACCAACTCCGGTTGGTCGAAAACATTTACCACCAACTTCGGTTGGTCAGAAACTTATTTACCACCAACTTCGGTTGGTCAAAAAGCATTTACCACCAACTCCGGTTGGTCAGAAACTTATTTACCACCAACTTCGGTTGGTCAGAAAGCATTTACCACCAACTCCGATTGGTTGGAAACTTATTTACCACCAACTCCGGTTGGTCGGAAAGTATTTACCACCAACTCCGATTGGTCGAAAACTTATTTACCACCAACTTCGGTTGGTCGGAAACTTATTTACCAACAACTCCGATTGGTCGGAAAGGAATTAACTCAAATTAAACAGGAAATGGGATAAGAACATTCTACAAATTATTTAGAAGACAATTAAATGGAAAAAAATTTCTTCATTCAAAACAAGGAGAATTACATATGCTGTGAAAAATACATAATTTTATTCTATCGGTTTTTTCCCTTCTGCCTTTGAAACAGGTTCTACTCCAGCAGGAGGGTCATCTAAGGCATAAGAAGAATTTATAAAATTTTCATCTCTCAGCATTCTAACATTCATCACAGATGGCCGATAAAGATAATGCTCTGGGCGAGATATATCAATGTTGGCATAAAGACGGTAGTCGCCAAGATATTTGGAAATTAAGCATCGAGGAATTTCCCGAGCAGGTATCCAACTAAAATAAAGCTTAAAAGGAGGCACCGGAAAATCAAGCACTCCAGGCTCATAATAATCCCATAAATAGTGTCCTTGCTCCAATTGTAACACACACATAGCATTCATCCATCCCTGCTTATACCCCCTTATTATTCGACTGCTGGATCTGATCATCAAGATGGTAAAGAGCTTCATTGTACCCAGCCATCCAAAATTCTCTTGGTTGCTTATGGAATTGATAAGTCAACCTCTCCAATTGCTCATGGATATTCTTCACCAAGATTTCCTTACTTTCTAAGGTAAAACTCTGAGTAGTATGTTGCTCGCTGAGACTCAAAATTTTCTTGGACATTTCTGCTAAGGCCTGGTTCTTCGCTACCAATTGAAAAGCCTGATTCTCCAAGGCTGCTTGAGTTCTATCTTCTTCAATGGTGACCCGACCAGCCCTAGATCATCCTCGAGAAGAAGATCTTACTCGTCCATGAGTATAGGTCGAAGGCCCAGCTCTTTTCAAAGTTTCTAACTCATCTCGCAAGTTGTCATTTTCTACCTCCAAGAAAGAGAAACCTTCATCATTAACAGGGATCAAAGCTCCCGAGGAAGATGCAGAAGATTTCAATTATTTTATCTCTTCCTACAAGGCGATGTTCTCCTGTTCCAACAACTTAGCAATATGTTTTTGTTCTTCAACCTCAAGCTTCAGAATGCTCTCTTTCTTCTCATAAGCAGAGATGAATTTATCATATCCTTTGTCAGCACTCAATTGTTGATATTTCCTCTCATATCCCTAATGCAAAAGTGTGGAGGACTCTTTGTAATTCAACTGGAGTTCCTCGATAGTTCCTTGGAGATCCTCAACCATCTCGTAGTAAGCCACATTATTGGTGACTACGCGATCAAGCAAACACTTCAGGTATTGATAGGATTCTTCTGCTCGTTCAGAAGCATTTGAAGCAAGGATGTCAAGTATATGTGCCTCATTTAGATCAGCATGACCATCTTTAAAATAGTCATTGCATTTCTTCATTAATTTTGTGTCATGAGTTGATAAGAGTTCCATCCTAGCCATAAACTAACAAAGAGAAGAAATACAAAGAATCAATAAGGATGCAGACAGAGAAAGTAGGGGAGAAATTCGAGATGAACAACCAAAAATTTGAATTTTATTTCATCATAAGAAAAAATACAAAGTCTTAGATTACATTCAACAGAACAACAAAATAAAAATCCAAGCAACTTTACACTTTCTCTTTGTTCCCTATGACTTCCTCAGAAGGTTTGGATGAATGGGTTGGTTGCTCGGAAGACAATGATAGCTGCTCGGTGGAAGTACTGGTTGGTTGGAGTTTCTAGGTAGGCTGAACAACTAGAAAAACAGGAACCTGATCTCCAATCATCGTGGAAGACTCATCTGAGGCAGCTTCGTCCTCTTCTTCTTCTCCAGGAGAGGGAGGAGGTCGATGAGTGTGTCGCTAGAATAATTCAGAATCCTCATCAACTTTCAGCTCTTGCAAGGTTGCGACCCATCCGTCCCAAAAATATTAAAGGCTGGCATACTCCATTTGAGAAGACATGGCAGCCAGGCCTTTGTTCCAGCCTTTATCCCAACTAGCACTGAAAGAATTTTTAACTGTTTTTTTCCTCTTTGCCCTTTCCGAGGAGGTTCTTTCCCTAAGAAGCTCCTCGGCAGCCTTCAATTTCTCCTCGACCTCCTTCTTCTATCGCTCAACATCTTTAAGAGCAACAACCTCATTTTCAGCAGCCTTGAGTTTAGCCTCAAGCTCCTTGTTGTTCTGTTCAAGGTTTTTGTTGCTCAGAATAAAATCTTTCAATTTCTTCTCCAATTCCTTGGAGCCATTCTCAGCTTGATTTTTGTCCAACTCAATGGACTTGAGTTTCTTTTCCCAGGCAACCTTATCCTCCTCTTACTTTTGATGAGAGTCTTTTAAAGCCTGGGTTAGACCAACGAAGGCTTCCTTTACCCCTCTCGAGGAACTTGAAGCCTTGATTGCTTCATCCTTCTTCAAAAGGTTGTTGAAACACGTCACCAGTTGGAGGAATATTTAACGATGAGTCAATATATAAACATAATATTAGAAAGTGAAAGAATCATGCTAACAATACTTATTGAGGCAATGTGTTGAGAAGCCAGTGTAGTGATTCTCTCACGAGAAAGGGAATCCCCAATGCCTTGAACTTCTGGGATAGTCTAGGATTTTACCAAGCCCACATCGGAGCTCGGAGAAACAAAGGTTGGAACACCAACTTTAGCAGTTGAAGGTTGAAAGATAAGTTCAGCAGGTCTCTCAGAAGAATTTTTCTTTAACTTCCTCGGAGGAGCAGGAACATTCTCAACTAAAGACGTTGTCTTTGTTGGTGATATGACAATAACCTCACTCCAGGAGTAATAGAAACAATCTTGCTCGGAGCCACAGGGGGCTTCTCAACAGCTTTCTCAGTACCAGCAGGAGGAGGTGCATCAATAATTCTCATCCCTTCTTCTGGAACATTTTGTTTGCTTCTCTTTGCTTCCACATTGGTAAAGGCAGATTTATCAAAGAAGGCAGGATCTCCTCTTCTCTTCATTAGGTTACTGATGGGAGCAATTGACTCAGAGGAAGAACCTTCTACACTAGTCTCAGAAGTTGGTACTTGGTCAAAATTAATTACCACTGGACAAGGACGAGCAGTGAAAGACGAGGTATAACTCTTGTACTGCAATAAATAAGAGGCAGATCTAATATGTTCCTCAGCAACAGATTGGTGCAAATCCCAGATAAGTTTCAAATGCTTTAAATTAACGTCAGCTACTTTTGGAGGTTTTCTTTTACTGTCAACTGTAACAAGATAAAAATAAATGTCAGTGATACATTTTATCAAACACTAAGAAAATAATATTTTAAAAAATAAAAACAACTTATTCCATTGCCATAAGGGGGACACCTGGGACCCTGATATACATCATCTCCATTTAATGGAGCATGTTGCCAATTTTTTATAACAACCCCATGCTCAAAGTAATCCCTATTGGCGTCTGGAAGATTGACAACTAAAGCCATATTCAAAAACCTAGTTTTTAAATAAAATGTGGAATCACTGACAACCCATCTATAGCAGTACATAATCTCTGGAATCCCTAAACGGTTTCCATGGAGTTGGTTCAATCTATGAACACCATTAACTATCCGTCAGGTATTTGGAGCTATTTTTGCTGGTACAACGTCAAAATATTGACAGAACTCCAAACATAGGGGATTTTGAGGAAAAGAAAAGCCACATTCGGCCACAAAGAGTCTAGGGAACCAATGTCCCTCAGTCAAAGAAAAATAATCAGAGGGTTCAAAAAGTTCTTGCAGAATAACCCACGAAAGGATTGAAAATTCATACCAAAATTTATCCAATGACTCAACAAGATAAACCATGATGAACAAAGTAAATAGAAGAAAGGGAAGAAAATCTTAAAGAGAAAAAGAGATCAGGTGACAACGAACGACGGAAAGAACAAAGGCACAAGATAGAGAGAAAATTAAGAGCTCAAAGATACAGATTTGAAAGGTGAAAGACGATAGGATTTTTGCCGCACTTAAATACTTTACCTCGGGAATCGAGAAAAGCAATGATTACAAGGGTGGACGTTTGCGTATCCGGCGGCTAAAAAGAAGAAAAGGGGCACAAAAATCGAAGCGGTCATGAACATTTAAAATATTTGAAAAGCCTGATACTATGCACTCAAAAAAGGAGTTATATACAACGAAAGTTTGCCTAAAATCCATAAAAACCGAAAATCTAAGCAGTAGAATGTTCCATACTTTTCTTCAACATCAAACTACGAAACATTGGGGGCCTCTGTTGATACCAAATTTAATCTGCTGACGTGGACCCATAACTTGAAGACACGTGTCAACTAACGTGGTAATTACAAATGCTTCTACCGATCAACTTGCTGCCACCGAGATGCTCAAGCGCCATGAGCAACACATACATTCCGAACAGCTCAAGCGTATCGACCAACTTAAGTTCCCCATCAACTCATGGGCCCCGAGCAACTCAAGCATGCCGAGCTACTAAGGCGGTCCGAGTAGATCAAGCGTACCGAGCTACTTAGCGTACAGAGCACTTAAATCAGGATAATCAAAGAGACGATTGCGCATTGAATACTCATTATTATCGTACAGGTGTATATGTCTACTAGATAACAGCGCACTGTCCTTTCACATGTACAGTCTCAAGGCTATAAATACATTGTAACCTCCTCATTAGAAGGGGACTCGAAATTTCTTGGTAAATTCATTATTGAGAATTCCAAGCAAACAGTCAGCAATAACAAAAACAGTGGACGTAGGTCATTCTTACAAGGCTAAACCACTTTAAAAATCTTTTTGTCTTATTTATTTTATCTGTGATTAATTAATTAGAGATAATCTAATTTTTTACATCAACACACACTATATTATAATCGTATAAAATGATGAAACACATAAAGTAAAAATAAATAAATAAAATAAATGACAGGAATAAATATAAAATAATATATACTAAAAATAATAACAATAATATTACACATACTGGGGAAAATTTAGAAAGTGGCTAGCTATGATCTGGGCTTTCGTATTTGGTAATGGTATTGGGTATAGAACTTTTAAATGCATCAATGTCACATTTGCCAAGATAGAAAGCTTTTGAAATCACAAATGCAAATTGACCCTAGAAGATAATAAAATACGCGCATAAGGACAATTGTACCGAGAACTAGCAACTAAAATGCTTTTATTTGCGATATAATTTTAATACTTTTGGGTGCTTATTAGTAGTTAGGTAAAATAGCATTTTTTGTCTCCATCGTTTAAAATGCATACCGTCAAATCTGAAAGATTTGTTAATTGCAGAGGTATTTTTGGTGCCCACGGAAGAAAGAATCACCTTAAAATTATTGTATCTCGAATTGGAGAAGAGAACTAAACTACGAAATGCGTGAGACCAAGAGCAAAAATAATCACGAGGATGAGTCACGAAATAAGTCATTCTCTTTAAGGTGTTTTGCGGCTCTGCCTAAAATTATATCGTAGTCCAATTAATGTCTCACTACCCCGGGATAAAGTAATCCAGAATTCAAATCAATTTATGTCTCATAAAACTATGCTTGTATTAATCCGGTATACAAGCGCTCGTTCATGATTAATTGTTGAATATCACATCAGTTTGAGGGAAGAAACTGATCAGGTAAGGAAAAGTAAAAAAATGTCTCAGAGAGAGGGAGAGTATTTTTCTATTCATTTCTATTTTGCAGAGCAAAACAATTCTCTTCTAGTAGAGAGAGAGAGACTAATTTTGTGTGAGTATTTTTCTGTCAAACAATAGTCGAAGGTCAAATATTAATGGGAAAAAAGTTGAACGGTTAGTGAAGGAGAGTCAAGGAACGTGGTTTGAAAAGTCTCCCACTCAAATATCACTTTCAGCCATAATAAATGATTTTTTTTTCCTTCATATTTTTATTAAAAAAGATAAAATTATATTTCGTCTAAAAATTCAATACACAAACAGCCCATGTGTAGGATCAGTTTCAAGGCATGAACATGGGTAGTTTCTAGGCATGAACATGTGTAGTTTTTAGGCATGAACATGGGTTGGGTCGAACAGACAACGGTGGCGAAGCGTGCACGTGTGGGCTTTGGCCCAATAAGTTCTTCTACCCAACATACACAAAATTCTAATGCCCAAAGAGCTTTCCTTTTGGTCCCCAAATTGGTGTATATTAACTACACCATTTTTAACATTTCTATTGATCAGGGATAAGGCTAAAATCTCCACAAATACTTTTCTTCATTTCTCTAAAGTAAAGGCCATAATAAATGGTTTTCAAAGTTTACACTCTCTGTCAATAAAGTTTCTAACACATATTGTAGCAAGAATTGGAGCCACTTGATTTTCTACAATAACGTTTTGATATGGAGAAGTTTGTTCCTCCTGAATATTAGCATTTCTAACCATCTGGAGTTGTTGGCTTATCAATGAGTTATTGGGAAAATTCAAAAATTTTTAAACAACTAGATTATGTTCTCGTAAATTATGGCTTCTTTTTGTGGAGGTGTTAATATTTGTATTTTAAAAAAATATTGATCCATTCCAACTTTTTTCAAAAATAAATTTTATTTTTTAATGTAATTAACCTATTCATTCTAATCTGGTGCAAATTTATTTTTTTAGTTAACCTTCTTCATGAACAGTCTTCCTAATACAAACTGAGATAGGGTGACCTATAGACCCAGAGTAATCACAAAATGAAGATATTTTTTCTAACTCAAATCTGACAAGAAATTAGCAACCTCACATTCCACCACCACCAAATTGGAAATGTAAAAAGAAACATCAACTTCAACTAAAATTCTAGCAAAAAGGCCATATTTTTGCTTTGATGTAATGGGGTCAATTCTAATTGTATTACCCACCCCCTTTGCAATTTCTAGTAATAACCTGGTGTTCTAGAACTCATCAAGCATGTACCCATATATGAGCTTAGGATAAAACAAAATTTGAAAGAGAAAAATTGGGATACAATTGCATAATTTTCAAGTATCCAACTTAAATACGAAGATTTCCATTCAACCAAGACTTTTCCATGTCCTCTCTTGAATCAAAATAAATAATGTAGTAAATTACTCATACATACTCGGGGTGTGCATCAATTCAAAGTTGACTTATTTAAAAAAAATCATTTTCAGAATGTAATCCAATCCGAACAAAAGTCAGAATTCAATCTAATCGACACTGTTTTTAGGTTATATTGGATGTTTCGATAGTTAGCTTCGATTCCTCTAATTTATACGATATCAAATCATAACTGGATTTGATTGGGATCCAATACAATATATTTAATCTAATCCATCAAATTCAATATAATAAAATCCAATATTAGGCATCGAAAGAACCCTAACAAAAATGACAAGGTGTATAAGACTATAAACTATTCAAATATTTTATCCAATAACCTCCTGACATCGATTTTTGTAAAATATTTTATATATAATGGATTTATCTTGGTTTCATCGATTCTTCCATGTGAGTGCAATAATTATCACAATAGAAGATCCAGAAAGCAATATAGAGATGAAAGCAAATAATCACACACGACAACATCAGATATACGTGGTTCGACAACTTGCCTACGTCCATGGAGAGGTTACTATATTCTTATTAGTGTCTCTCAATAAGCCAGGTTACATTTCATTGCTTCAGGCCAGGGTTTATAATTTATAGTTGTAGGAAATAAGTGATTGAATTGTACAAGCAACTCAATTATCTTGTATATAAATCGTGGTGTCCTTGAATATCTCCTCCGAGATTGATGGCAACCGATTTGAGCATATTTCCATGCATTTAAGAATATGTTGAATACACGGGTTCAAATAAAAAAATTATTTGGGTTGGGCATTCCACTATGTATGTTGGGCTGGTCAGCTGTACTTTTAGGATGAAATAACTAAGCCCCCACAATTGCCCATAAAATATTTTAGCTAAGCATTTGGGCCAGTAGATTTTAAGTAATTTTATGTCCCAGGGGATAAAACTATTTTAAAACTGGCGTGGCATTCTTGGAAAACATGTTAACTTGTGAGGGTACGCTTGTCCAAGATCAAACACCATAGAAGACTTGTGATTTCATTGAAGACGTGAGGGTGCGTTGGTCCGAGCAGGAAATTGGAGTGCCAGAATCCTCATCGAGGCATGTGCGCCATCATTCGTGCGATATTCAAACTAAGATACATACATCCAACTATCATCTTTTAAATGTTCCTCATCCAAAAAACTTCTAATGCGTTCTCTTCTGTTGTTAGAGGTCTTTTATCATCCATGGCTCTTCTTGATAAAAAAAACTATAGCAGAGTTTAGGAAGTCTAATAACATCCTAAAATGGGTGAAAATCGATTGCACCCCCATCCCTAATGATGTTCGTGACACAGAGAAGGAGCACTGGATTCATACCCTCTTGATCACGTAGAGGGTTTAACTTTTCCTTCAAATTACCTTTTTCTGAGATTCTTTAAATACTTTGATGTCAGCCCTACCCAATGCGCCCCAAACGTCTGGAAAATTATGAATGGGGTTGTGACACCCCGCCTAATAAAATACCGGGTGATCAGTCCTGTACCAAATTAAAACAGGAATCCCAGTTGGATCATCCTTAGCATCACTGTCGAAAACTTTTTAAAACTTACTAACCACCTTGTATTCCAAAAACTGGTGCCAATTTTAACTTTTTAATTAAACAAAACAATACATGCGGAATAAAAATATAAACCATTCACACAACTGAATGAAAAGAAACAGAATAATAATTACACAACTTGTCGAATAAATCACCGGCCACCAAATAAATAATCCAATACAAATATTCAACATTTGAATGAATTACACCTGAAAACTGTACTGAGAAGTCTGGGCTACAAGCCCTAAATAAAACTGAGACTGATACAAGATTCCTACTCTAGGAATGAACGAATGATGCGTCTAATCCAAACTCCTGTTAGCATCCACATATGCCGCAGCTCCGTGTCCCGGGAATAGAATATCAATCCTGGCGTCCCTGTGGCTGGACACCTAAAAGTTTTGAAAATATTTTTATAGCAAGGGTTAGAACCCAAAACATTTTGAAAATATTTAGCAAGTTAATTAACTGCAGTAATTTTAAATGCATGAATGCGCTTCATATTTAAGTTAGTGTCGCACTCCCTTGAGGACATTCTCACCCCTCCACTATTGTGCACACCTACCGGTTACCTTAACCCCACCTAGTTGTACTACCCCATCCAACTAGTCCTGGTATAACCTTCCCTTGCCATACTACTCTAACCCGAGTATAATGATTCTTGAATTATAAGTTATTTCACAATTAACTTAATTAATTCCTCTTAAATGATAGCATATAACCGTGTCACAAGTTATATAAAGTACATACATCACACACTGTATTATTTCCACCAATAATTAACTTGATTAATTTCTCATTAATTAACAGCATATAACTGTAACTCGAGTTATATAAGGTAAATACATCACGCACTGTATTATCACCAAAATATAATATTTACTACCATATCATACGTACCTTTACTAACATCCACACATATATAATACGTGTATCCATCCTTCCGAGTATACCCTCACCGGATGATTCCCTCTAGAATGCTATCTCACTAGGTGTGCTCACAAAACCTAGTTTCCCCAAGTTAGAATCGCTCACCAACTTGGACCAAAATATAAACGAAGTGGAGGCGGTCATATTCCTTCCTGAAAGTGAGATAATCTCCTCACCCATGTACCGGACGCTATGACCTGGAGATATACTCGCCCTAGTCCTCAAGCTAGGGGATTCACCCACATCGCGCAACCTCCCTTGATAGAATTTGAGTATTTAAATTGAATAAAATCTAGTCACTGATATTTACTATCACACACAATATATACACATATATATATACTATCACTACTCGTATATATATATTATGAACCCCGGTTTTACCGTGTACTCAAAATCCCATACACTGCTTGTAATTCTCGTACTGCCTGTAATTAAATGTCACACACAATACATACACGTATATATATATACTATCACTACACCGTATATATATATTAATAACCCCAGCTTTACCATGTACTCAACATCCCATACACTGCCTGTAATTTCCTGAGTCTATGGCCCGAGTCAATGTAATTAATTCTCTCACTTAATAACTTATCCTCTCCCCGAGTATATGGTCCGACTCTAATATAATTAATTATCACATTAATTAATAAGTACCCTTCACGAGTCTACAATCCGATTCTGATTAAACTAATTATCCCACCCATTAATTTAATCATACCCGTGTCTACAATCCGACTCTAACTAAATTAATTAACGCATTTATTAATTTAATAACTTGGTGTCACCCAACCATTATCCCCGGACTCTCTCACTTGGCCCGTACCTCAACATTTGCCGAGTCAATGTTCCGACTCCAAACTAATTACTTTCTCTCGATAATTAATTTAATGCCTTGATGTCCCTTAACCAACATACCCGGACTCGCTCACTTGGTTCAATTTACATCTCATAATTTCTTTCCCACATTTTTCACCCACAATGTGTCACACATTTATTTTCATAATTTTCCCAATTATATTTACCTATAATTACCAACATACCCGGATTCGTCCACTTGGTCCATAATTAAATATTCACCCGAGTCTATATCCCGACTCAAAATTATTTAGTTTATCTCCAAACTTAATTCACTACCTTGGGGTCGCATGACCAATATACCCGGATTCACTCACTTGATCCGTACCGCACTATTTTTGGAATAAAATCTCTCAAATTCATCCGTTAAATGCCCCACATAAATTCATCCTAGTCCCAATTACTTTCTCCAATAATTGCTAGGAATATTTGTTTCATAATTATTTATCACTTATTAATGTATGAAACCCCCTTTTTAATAAATTTCCCTTTATATAATAAACTGGGCGAACTGCCCAGATTTCTGTACCTTCGATCGATCGATCGTTCCAGTATTCGTTCTCTTTCGCCGCTGTTAGCCATGGACGGAAATTTAAGCTTTGATTCTCCATCAAAGCTCTTACCCAAATACAAACAACATATCCTCCGAATAAGAAAAGGGTTTAAACATCCCACAGACCTTAATTCATTGCCAAAAACCATTTATTTCAACGTTTTTCCGATTTGGGTATTATCCGGGTTTCAAATCCCCCAATACGAATTTCATTCATCTTATCAGTAATTAACCCTCTATTCTTACTAATTTTAATATCTGATTCAGTTCTCTACATTCTAGAATCATAAACACGATCAATCTCCCCCTTAATCTCATTAAGGTATATAAATTTACAAAAACACCCAATTTAGATTTTGGTGACACACCCAAAATGAATTTTCATACACACATCACTATGATATGAATTGATTATCAAACTTTTAGAAATCACAACAGTTAACCACTTGCCTCAAAGTGTTTGTAGTGTCTAATCCGTTGTTGTTGTCCCTCAATTTGGCTCCAAAAACCTCCAATTTGTTCTTGATTTGCTTTCCCCCAAATTACCTCTCAAACCCTAGGTTTAGAGTTATGTTGGCTGCCATTCTTTAATCTCCCAATTAGGTTAAAAACCCTCCATCTCGTTTTTAGCCTAATGGGCTTAATTAAAGTGGCCCAACTCACCCCGTGTGGGCCCGCCCATGCCCAAAATTACCCCGAGACCCAATTACTACCCCCGGGTACTCTTTTCTGACTATCTCGACCCATACGGACTCAACCGCGCACTCAGAATTGGTGTCCGAATTAATTTATAAAAATCCTTATCTCACACCCAATTTAGTCTATACCGACTCCCGGCTGGGCTAAGTGTATACCTTGTCATTAATACTAGAAATGACGTAATTAAATTATTACTATTCACTTAGTAAATAAATTTCCCTAAACATTAACCATTCACTCCCCGATTAATATTTAAATATATATATTGCCATAATTAATTCAATTAAAAATACAATACACAAGTAATTTAATATTCTCGAATTAATTAAATATTAAATGTATAAAAATACGGGGTGTTACAGGGGCCCATAAGATAAATGAATTTAATGGATCCAACTTAGGGATTACTGAGATTTATTACTTCTACGTCTGGTCGCAGACCAATGATCATATTCTTTACTTAAAAATATGAGAAAACTTAATAGGTTTTTGTCGTGAATATTCCTGACTCCCATAATTGGGGGCAAGGATTTATTGCCAAAAATTCGTAAAATCTTCCCCTACCTGAGGGCGAGATGTACCTATCTCCTTGGATCCCTGTTTGGATGTAGGATCATATAAGTCATTGTCTTTTTTCTTCCGGTTACCTACTATTTCTTTTATTTCTATTTGCTTGATACTTTAAATTCTTGTCCTCTAATTTCTGCTTTCTTCCTCTGTTTTGCATCTTGTGACAAAAATTAAGAACCTTACCTTCGCGAGGTGAGAGTTATCGATATTCTAAAATCTTGAAGAGTTCGAGATAAACTTCCTAATGGAGAGAATCCTCATGATGCAGCTTATTTGCGTTAGTATAATAACACTTCCAGTAGTTTCATCTCTCAGCCAATTGACAAGGTCTTTGTCTTGGAAATTCCAAAATAAGGTCCCCCTAAACCAATTGAGAAGAAGAAGAAGAAGAAAAAGAAGAAGAAGAAGAAGAAGAAGAAGAAGAAGAAGAAGAGATGGCACTCCCTCTGAAGATGATGGTCCTGAATATTGATTATGATGATCAGGTTGTACTATCTGATCGCATGAAGTCTCTCAAGAGAGCAAAGAGAGATTCCCTTAAGGTTAGTGGCTCCAACTTGGGGGAAGCAGAAGAAGATAGAGAAGAATAGGAGAAGAGAATAGAGAGCGAGAATTAAAGAAAAAAAGAAAAGAGGAAGAAAGAAGAGGCCAAAAAGTGGTTATCATTGAAGAACACTATCGGTCCATTCTTCACTATAGCTATTGAGGGGTCCAGTGTAACCAATACTCCCTTACTTGCCCCTAATTTGGTGAAAGTGTCGTGGTCATGGCCGATCACGAGTACTCCTCATGGTTGAGGTTGGCCCAGCTGGCACTCAAGTCCACCCAAGGACTTTCTCTAGTAAATTTCCTATTTTTCTCTTATCTTTTCTGAGTGTTCATCTTCTGCGCACTGATCCTTCTTTTTCTATTTTTGCAGTTTTTGTATAACTTTACTACCCTTCTATATAGTCATGATGACCAGTTCAAGAATAACCAGGAGCTGAAAGAAGCCGTGAAGAAGTTCTAAAAGGGCTTAGTTGATGCCCATGCTACACTTGATCAAGAGAGAGATAGTTTGATAAAGGCTAACGCTGATCTTGAGTTGACCAATAGTCGGGTGGTCATATAAAAAGAGAAGCTCATTCAAGAAAATCTAGGTTTGGTTGGGAAAGTTCAAATATTGGAGGAGGATATCCCGAGCATAAAGGGTAACAACTATCTGAAAGGCAGGAATGCATCCTCCTTATTCTTTCAATTATGCTGATACTCGTTGCGTTTATTTATTCTGTTATTTGTAGACTATTGTTGTAGAGGACTAAATCCCTCCTACCTCAAACTTAGGGAGGATTTTGGGTTCAAACATTAGTAGCCAGTTTTGCAAGGCATTTTTGAAGCTCTGCAAGAAACTAAGAGCAAGGACTGAATAGTACAAGAACCAATCTGAACTGGTGGCCAAACTGAAAGTTGACCTCCAAGTCAGGAAGAAATTGATTCTTTAGTGCAAGATAAGATAAATGGTTTGAGGGCCCAACTCTTAGAGAGCAATGATATGGGTTAAGTAAGTGAGCTAATTCATATCGAAAATAAGGCCTTGAAGAAGGAGGTCGCCGAGCAAAAAAAAGACGTCCAAAGAGGATATTTCATCCTATATGGTCTTCAAAAGGATGTTATAAGGTCAAGGAATCTCTTCAGAATGGTCCCTCGAGAGACGTAGGCAGCAGGTTATGATGAAGGCTTGACTAATGCACCAATAAAGCTAGAGGAAGACAAGGAGGTGGCGTTCAAGCATGGGTGCTTGACTTCCCTCGGCTAGCTCAAAACCCCTAAAGGGTCAAACCTATAGTACAAGTACCAGGTAGATTTCCTAGCTTATCGTCATCCTTCTTTCTCAAAGGATGATAAATGGATCCCAACTGATACAATCCTACCCAGCTTTTAAATCGTTATCTTGAAGATGCCAAGGAGGTGTTCGCTCCCAATCCATATGGTGGTCGAAGAGCACGCATAGTCGACTATCTTATTCGCCATCCATAGTTGATCTGAGTCCTTGTATGGATTTTAGTGTATCTTGTACTTTTGTAATTATACTCTCAATTTTTTTGTCAAAATATATAAAGTTTAATTATCAACTTGTTCCATATTTTGAGCATGCGCTGACTAAATATGAGTTAATGATTACTTTTGTATTTTGACTGCTGACTAGGAAGAGTTAATATTACTGACCACTTAGGACTTTTGCGTACCATGTAATATTGTTGATCATTTTGGGCTTTTCACCGATGAAATGAATTAGTATTTAGTATTTTTCATTTTTTCCACTTAGATGACTAAATGAATCAATAACGAGTGTTTAACCATTTTGGGCCTCCGTCGACTAAATGAGTTTGATGACTTGTGTCAAACATTCTCCCAGTCTGATATGACATAGAAATATCATTTCATCTGCCTTAACTTTTAGGTTGTGTCGTCACACTCCCTTAGGCATAGGTGAGATGATGGCGAGAATGCACCTGGCTAATGAATGATCCGTCTAATCAGGTTTTTAATTACCAATATAGTTAGCGACCAACCTAGGTTGGCTTTTTACCTAAGGATCCCCTATAGGGCTTTTACTGTTGTCGGGGAAACTCGTGAGGTCTCTTGTGTTTATTTATGACAAAGACGTAAGGGTTCTAGCAATTGAAATAAATTCTGATAACTTATTGTAATTACTGTGAACCCTGCTCGTCATAATGAGATTGAAATAAGTTGGATAACTTATTTTAATCCACAATAATTTTTTTCTGTGCGAGGAAGTTCCTTGGCTGGAACAAGATGAGCAGCTTATTATAACCAAGGGTGATTCCACATTAAGTTACGAGGGTGGAATTATAGTTTAAAAATATTGCATAATATTGAGATACATAACATAAAATTAGGGCAGTCAATATACGAAAGTGAAATGCATAATCCAACGGAATTTTATTTATTCAATAATAATTTGCAAGTGACATAAGTTGGAAATAAAAATTCGTGTAAACTAAATGTGTTGATAAAGATAAAGAAGACTAGAAGTAAAACTTCTTGAGATTGGTTGGGTTTCATGCTCTTGGTATCTCCTTACCCTCTAGAGTTTCCAAGTGATATGCTCCTTAAAGGTCGTCCTTGATTACCTTGAAAGGTCCTTCCCTATTTGATCCCAGTTTTTCATCTGAAAGTTTTACAACGCTGTCGAGGACTTTCCTTAAGACATAGTCCCCTACTAGGAATTTCCTCAGATTGAATTTCTTGTTATACTATTTGGCCAGTTTTTGCTGATATAATGACAACTTTATTATGTCATGTTCTCTTTGCTCATATACTAAGTTAAGTTCAGTGCGCAAAGCATTGTCGTTTAGTCCTTGGTCGACTAAGTTGGTTCTCATGGTAGGGAGACCTGATTCAAGTGGAATAGTAGCTTCCATTCAATAGGTGAGCATGAAATGTGGTTCCCCAGTTGGTCTCCTAGGAGTAGTACGGTAGGCCCATAAGATATGGTGGATCTCATCCACCCAGGCACCCTTTTCTTTTTCTAGCCTCTTCTTCAGGTCGTCGAGCATTATTTTATTGGAAGCTTTTACCTTACCATTACTTTGGGGATATTCAACATAAATGAAATGATGCCTGATGCTATGCTCGTCATAGAAGCCTTGAAAGAAGCTTCTTTCAAACTGAATTTCGTTATCGGTGATGATATTACTTAGTACCCCAAAGCATGTTATAACATTTTTCCAGGTGAACCTTGTCATGTCAGTGTCACGGATGTTTTCCACTAGTTGTGCTTGTACCCACTAGGTGAAGTAGTCTATGCCGAACAATAGATACTTGCGATTTTTAGGTGCGGTAGGTAGTGTTCCCATAATATACAATCTCCATTGTGCAAATGACCAAGGACTGGTCAAGGATTTAAGGTCATTAGATAGCTGGTGAACCATAAGGGAGAAATTCTGGCATTTTTCACATCTGCGAACATAAGTGCTTGCATCCTTTTGCATGTAAGGCAACCAGTAGCCTTCCTTAATCAAATGAAAGGCCAATGACCTTCCTTTTATGTGACTCCCATATATACCATCATGAAGCTTATTGACAATTTGCTCAGTGTTATTTGGGTGAACGCACTGGAGGTTAGGGCCTATGAATGATCTTTTGTAGAGCTTATTTCCTGGGGCAAGGTAGAAATGGGTTAATTTTACACTTACTTGATGATCTAATCTCCTGTCATCAGTAAGCACGTCACACCGTAAGTCAAAAATAATGGGGTCCATCTAACTAGGGGCCAATTTTATGAGGAGGACTTGCTTGGCGACCACCGTATGGTCAATGCTTAGCTGGCTGAGGAACTCTATCTGAATAGTTATTGAGTGCATCACTGAGCTTAGGACAGTTAAGGTGTCAGCATGACTGTTTTGCCCCTGGGGAACTACTGAATCTCAACCTTCTCAACTACTTCCATAGTACCTCTCACTGCGATGACGTAGGATGCCATCATGTCCTATTTTATGTTGAAATTACCACTTACTTACTTGGAGACCAATTTGGAATCATCGAACACATTGAGGCGATTTGCCCTCGACAGATGGGCTTTGCCCTGGCCAACAATTTAGTATTCGGCTTCATTGTAGGAGGCATCAAATTCGAACCTGATTCCTTATTCAATGACACTGTCTTCTGGTGTGACGATAATGATTTCTACGCTTGCCCCCAGGAATTGGACGCTCCATCAATATATAGGGTTTAGTCTCTAGATTCTGCTTTCTCATTGATTGATTGCTCCATTTCTCATTAGTCGCTAGGCTAGTGCCTTGTGAACTTGGTGATAAATTTGTCTAGGATTTGTCCCTTAATTGTTATTCTTAGCTGAAAGTGGATATGAAACATCCCAAGATCGATTGGCTACTGTGAGAGTCATTCGCAGAGGTCAGCTTTTCGAAGAATAGTTTTGAGGGGATATAAAATGATCACTGTTACTGAATAATCTTCAAAGTAGTGCTTCATCTTCCTTGAGGCAATCACTAATTCATTGGCTAAATTTATTAAGCGCAAGATGCGTTGCTCTGCATTCGACCTAATTACATGGTCTTATAATGAGAGATGGAGATATATAGGATCTCTTCCATCGGGAATCACCAATAGGGGCATCTTATTGAGGTGGCACTTGATCTCCTCTAAATATCTTGAGTAGTCACTGTTCCACTTGACGCCCTTGCCTTTCTTTAGTAGCTGAAATAATAGTCGACGACATTCAAAGGACTTGGAGATGAAGCGACTGAGTGCTACGAGCATATCGGTAAGATTTTGAATATCCCTCAACGTCCTCGAATGCAGTACCTTGGTGACCACATCAATCCGATCTGGATTGGCCTCAATTCATCTTTTTCTAACTAGATAGCCCATAAATTTACCTGACTGACACCGAATGAACAGTTGCTTGCATTAAGTTTCATTCGGTATGTTTTAAGGATTTCAAATGTTCTGGTTAAGTCCACGAGGTGGTCATCTCTATTCTTACTCTTGACTAACATATCATCGATGTAAACCTCCATTGTGTCTCTCATCTGTTGTTTGAACATCTTCTTAACCAACCTCTGGTAAGTTACCCCCGTGTTCTTTAGGTCGAACGATATTGCCTTGTAACAGTATAAACTGACTAGGGTTATAAAGTATGTTTTATCCTGGTCGGGGCCAAAAAATAAAATTTAATGGTACCCCAAATAGGCGTCAAGAAAACTTATCCTCTCATGGGCTACCTTAACATCAACCGGCTAATCAATCTTAAGCAGTCGGAAATTATCTTTGGGCCAGACCCTGTTGAGGTCTGTGAAGTCAATGCAGACCTTCCAACAATCGTTGCTCTTTCGTACTACTACTCGATTGGATAACCACTTGGGAAACTAAACTTTCCTAATAGATCTTGCATCTATAAGCTTCCCTACTTATTTAGCCTTCTTAGGGCCTATTCGATGCACCTTCAGAGTGATCAGCTTGAAGGTCTAGTCAATATGTAGATGATGGCAGGCTACGTCGGGATCAATCCTTGAAAAATCATATGGATCTGAGGCAAAAATATCCGGATTTCTTCTCAAAAGGCAATCAACACTTTATTTTTGTGATCGGTGAGTGCAATTTCGATCAGAGACTTTCTATTTGGCAAGAAGTCATCACTACCAAATTTCTTCAGTCATTCAACAATCTTATCATTTGGAGGGACCCTGGTCTCCTCCACCCTTAGTCGATCATACTGTAATTACTATTTTAAGGGTGTAATCCCATCTTGAGCTTCCTTTGGGGCATCCTTTGGTTCCTTTTTCTTCTCCTTCCAGGGTCGGATGGCTATAATTAATCACTTCCTCATAGTGGCATGGTCATGAAGAATCTCGACCATGTCCCGGTCGGTGACACACTTTAACTTTTGGTGATAGGTGGATGGAATGGCTCTCATGGTGTACAACCAACCTCTACCTAGAATGGCATGATATTAGGGCTCTATGCCCACCACAAAGAACTCAATTAGCTTTGAGATGTTTCCTACCCTGATCGAAAAGACTATCTTTACCATCAGCATTGTAATATTCCCCATGAAGCTAATCAACGGAATATTAGGGCCTCCTTGAGGTCGGTTAGGTTGAGCTTCAGCTTGTGGAACAACTTTGGGTACATCACCTCTAATGAGCTTCCCTGATCTACCATTAGCTTGTCGATATCTCAATATGCAATTAAGAGTGTGATCACTAACACATCGGGGTGGGGATCCACTACTCCAATCAGGTCTTCCTCGGTGAAGACGGTGTGTTTGGTATAGTCGACGTCCGCTAGTCACCGGTGTTTTCCAGCTTGGATTTTTGCATGGTCAATTTGAAATGCCTCCATGACACTAGTGACCTTCTTTAGTTCCATCAAAACAGCATTTCCTTGGATCTGCTTTAGGTTAGAGGCTTCATGAATCACCGTGAACTCCTATCCCATTCGTCATTAAGGACATTATCCAATTTTTTATAGCCATTGTCTGCGACCTTATTAGCTTTCTTTTTAATGTACTCATTGCAATAACCAGCTTGATCTAACTCTTTTAAGTGTGATTTTAGAGCTTTGTAATTATCAATCATGTGGCCTCCCTCCTTATGGAATATGCATCTGAGGGAATTATTCCTCTTCGATGGGTCACCATCCGTATTATTAGTCCATTTGACATACGGTTAATCCTTGATCTTTCTCAAGATTTGGTAGATTACCTCTTTGAAGACTATGTTAAATGTTTGGAATGCCTTTCAAGGATCATCCTTACTCCCATTCTTAGAGGCGATCTTCCTCCATTCTTATTTCATCTATTTGGAGTGTCACTCTTGGCTCCTCCTTTTCTTACTTTTCTCGACCATTGTCCCCTGCATTAGAGTGAATCACATCATCAACCTTAGCATATTTCTCCATATGGTCTATGAGGTCATCAATGGTGCTAGCCTTTTTTTTGTCAGAGACTGGTGTAACAGAGATGTGGTCGGCAGACCAATGTTAAAGGATGCAACAGCGACATGTCCGAGCAATTTTCCACTTCATTAAAGACCTCCTAGTACCTCTTCTCTTAATCACGAAAGCTCTCTTGTAGCTTTTTTCATTATGAGAAGTTCATCCACACTCTTAGTGTGTGAGTTATTAGTTATGAAGCGAGCAGTAAAAACCTCTGTTAGGGCCTTCAAGCTCTTGGTAAACCTATGGAGCAGCATATCGAACCACTTATGTGCCATATCATGTAGGCTAAGAGGGAAAATTTGATAAATTAAATCATTGTTGGGGCTTCATAGGGTCATCGCCTGCCTGTATTATTGAACATGGTTTATGGGATCCATCTTCCCATCATAGATCTTGAACCTGGGAATGGAAAACTTCTTTGGGGGTTCCTATTCTTCAATCCCCATGAGAAAGGGGATTTCATCTGAATATTGAGAGCTCTTATATCTATCTCCCTAGTAGACATGTCTCCTTGATGGGTTGGATGTTGGTCCATTTCTCTACGGACCAAACTTTTGATGTCCTTATTCCGACGATCATTGCTCCTATGGAGCCTTTTCGATCGATCATGTGATGATCAATCACACTTCGACCTGCCACGTTCAGATCTGTCTTAGTCATACCTGGAGATCTTCCCTCGGATGTAAGTATTTACTGCCTGAGGACTAGGAGTCCTATCATGACGCTTCCTAGTATATCTATGGAGATCCCTCTCCATCCTTTCAAGTCGCCTTTGCAGGAGAGAATTCTCTTCCATCTAGATACGTGTTGCCTCCTCTTGATCTTGTATCCTGACTTCGTAAGTGTCAACTATCCTGGAGAAGAGTAGACCTAGGTGGTCCCTAAGTTTTTTCAGAAGATTTCCTCTCTTGGTCAAACCTATGATTTGGTTATTGGCGAATCTTTGAGCTGACCCTAGGTGGGATTGGGTCTTCCTGCACATTGCCAACTTAAGTAATATTGTTGCTCTGTTGAGATCACAAGATACCTGTTGATAACTACTTTCATAGGAAAATAATCATTTCCCACAGATGGTGCCAATTGTGAGTGCAAGAATCATCATAATAGAAGATCCAGAACGTAATATAGAGATGAAAGAAAATAATCATACAACAAATATACGTGGTTCGACAACTTACTTATATCCATGGAGAGGTTTCTATATTCTAATTAATGTCTCTCAATAATTTAAATTATATCCCACTTCCCCGAGCCAGGGTTTACAATTTATAGTTGTAGAAAGCAAGTGATTGAGTTATACAAGTAACTCAATTAGCTTGCAGATAACTCATGGTGTCCCTGAATATCTCCTTTGAGATTATTTGTAACTAATTTGATTATATCTCCATGCATTTAAGCACATGTTAAATACACGGAGTTAAATAAATAACTGATTTTGACCGGGCAATCCACTATATATATTGGGCTAGTCAGGTTCACTTTTGGATTGAAATAACTAAGCCCCTAAATTCCATATATTAAGAAAAAATATTTAATTGATAGGTCGAGAAAAGGCTCTCCAAGTGCACTTACAAGCACTAATGTAGGACTCTTGCAAAAAAGAAATAATAATCTAAAGCCAATTTTGTCTTACGATTTCTTTAACGCGTTCGCTTTCGGACAATGTTCCAATTATCAATTTTCACAGTAGAATTTACATCATTCGAGATAAGACCAGAATACACCGCAGATACTAAATCAAGTTTGGGGATATCCACATATAAATCAATACCGCGGTCGTCGTGAATTTGTACACCAATAGGATTAACTTGGGATAACTCGTCACTTGTATTAAAATTCTTAGAACGATCTTCATCGCTTTTAGAGTCTTCATCAGAAGATGAAGTCTCAAATAGATCATTGCACAAAACAAGTTTATCTCTCATTAATACGAAAGAATCGTGTTGGATTAGGTGACGAATATATAGCTTTGATTTTTCTTATTTGGGTAAGCTAAATCATAAGATAAATATTCAGATATTTGAACTCCCGAGTCCTTGGGGGTAATCTCCATATTATCTTCCGGATCGTGTGGAGTACACTTCTTATTTTTTGTTGAAGATTTTCTAGTCAACAAAGGAGATATGTTAAATAAGTTTCTTAACCAATTTTTTCCATTTTTCTCGCTAACTCCGAAAATTTCCTGATTTTGTGGGATCCCTTTCCTATTTTGAATTTTTTGAATTGATTCTCCAGTCACCTGAATAGATTTTTTTTTTTTGGTGAAAAGGGGAATATATTAACTAATTAAACAAGCACACCATGATAGTACAAATGGTCCGACATACATCCATAATATTAAGCATGTTCCTAACAGTAACTCCACACAGTGGAGGCAGCTACGTTTAGTTTGATCCAGATGCTTCATCCTGAAATTTGTTTTTCTCTTCATCGATAATTGTTCTGAGTTGGTCCGGGGGGTCCATCAGAGTGAAGAAGTCCGTCGCCCGAGACTTGGCATATTTGGCTAACCAGTCCGCACATCGGTTGGCTTCTCTTGGGATGAACTTGACATTAATGCTCAGCTCCGTCTTCAGGTCCCTGCAATCAAGAATAATGGCTGATTATGGGTGATTCATCCACTCCCCCTCATTGATCATGTCCACTGCCACTTTGCAATCCGACTCGAGGTTGATGTTCTTCCACCCCCTATCTCTAGCCAAGAGCAAGCCGTAGAAGATGCCTTCGAACTCCGCATGAAGTGGGTGAGCTCCGATGATTTTTCCAATAAAGCCGGTGATCCATTCTCCCCTCCAGTCTCTCACAATTCCGCCGAAAGATCCCACTCCGATACTGTTGTCCCAACCACCATCGGTGTTGATCTTCAATCTACCTGCACAAGGACAAGACCACGACATTAGTGTAGAAACTGAAGGCCCCCTATGCTTGTCAGGTTTAGTGTATGCACTAATGATCTCGAGTGCATAGTTTACACTAGACTTGGCAATCATAGTAGGCGTAGTAGAAAAATCCTCGAAGATACGTTGGTTCCTAGCTTTCCAAAGATGCCAAATAATAGATATAAAGAGGATGTCATGATTATTATTTTTCACATTCATTATGATCCATTCTCCAAGACTCTCCGTGCCCTCACTGATCGGATTAACCCTCGGCCTCATCAGTTTCCAAGTTTCCTTGGCTGCGGAGCACTCACGAAACACATGCTCCATGTCCTCAATCCTACCACACGTGTGACAGGCGGGGTCATTCGTCATATTTCTGATCAAACGGTGCTGGTTAGTTAGGAGCTTTCCATGTAGGATGGTCCATAGGAAAGTTTTCAATTTTTGGGGGATTTGTTTCTTCCATATGAGGTTCCACTCGTTATGTCTCGGCACATTAAGGTCCCTCCCCAGGAGAAGATCATAGAACGACTTGGTGGTGAATTTACCATTCGGGTTGGGGGTCCAAATGGGTTTGTCGCATTGGGAGCTAATCCTAGGTAAGTTCGTATTGATGACATCATTTATGTCCGAGGGGTGGATCCAATGGTGTATGGCGTCACCTGAATAGATACACCTGTACCTGAGATGATACCATTATTTTTTTTAAATGAACATGATTTGGATGCATATCCAACATGCCAACCCTCCTTACTGACTGCCCGTTCAAATCAGCCATTGAATCAATAAATGGTTGCTCCATCTCAACAGCTAAGGGGTTACTAATAAAGCCTATTTGATTTGACTCCTTCACCAGTTGTAAATGAGTATCACATAGGCTAGGAACAGGCATTAAGTCAGGGTTAATCTCATCTGTAAAAGTGATATCATTTTTTACTGCTACAGTGCATGTATTATCGGCGGACAAATTGCTATGGTCCAAACCATCAACTGTTGCTATATCGAGATTGCCCAAAACTTTCACTATCATTGACAGTAGTAGATTTTTTGTTAGAAAAATAAATTTTAGGAGCTTTTGTGATTGACATACCAACCTCCTTTTGCAAGTTCCTGCATTCATTGATAGAAACTCCAATTGATTTGCAAAAGTTGCAGAACGAAGGGAGGGACTCATATGAAACATTTACAACTAAAGAACCATTTTCTTTTTCCACAATTAGAGGATTTGAAAGATCAACCTCCACCAAGACCCGCGCAGAGCTACTAAAAGTCTGATTCATATTGGCTTTTTCAAGACGTAAAGGAAGGCCGACACCTCGAGCAATTTGAAATCGATCTAATTAAGTTTGTTTATTAGAAAACATAATTCAATTTAGGTCGAATTCATAATTAGATTTGATCGATTGGTCTTATCAATTTGGTTTGGATCTTGCACACACCTATACACTAGGGGTGGACATAAGCCTTCGGTCCTTAAAGCCCAATAGGCCCGCCCGACATAAATGTAGGGTTTATGATGGTTAAATATGTAGCAAAGTGGGCTTAGTGAAATTTTCAAGCTCAATTTTTTTTATGAGTGGCCGTGTGTAAGCATTTTTAAGCCCGCAGAGGTCCGAACCAATTCAAGGTCTGGTAGTTATTATTTGTTTATTTACGTAATATAATAGGTTATTATGCTTTATATTTTTTGATAGGTTAAAATTTTAATACGTGGGATAAAATAATAAACTAGAATAGTTAGAGTAAGTTTTTAATTTACATTTTTTGTGTTATTATACTTAAATTTATAATTTACACAATCTTAGTAAATATAAAAGTTAGTTACATTAAAAAAATAAAAAAATTAGCTCTTCTTCAGGCCTGGGCAACGGGTTGAGTACTAAGGTGTTAGGTTTGGGTCGTCTTAGAATTATATAACCAGGTCGGGTTCGGACTTGGGCGGCCACACCTATTCTTATTATATAGAGAAAGCCTGACGTGAGTTCGTCCAAGCCCGATGCGTGTCCACCCCTAATATACGCAACACCCTAATATACTTAAAAAATATTTACATACATTTGTTTACATCCGAAAAAATAAAAAAGGAAAAGAAATGAATTTGAATCGATAACTTTTCAATTGGTTACCTTCACATACATGTTAAAATAAAATTTGGACGGAGCTAGTAATGATTAGTGGGCATTCTCTCGCTCTCTCTAAAATTTAAGGTTAGTTTAAGGAGTTCAAATTTGTTGATCTACTTTTAAAGTGTGTCATGATGACTCTCTCACCCTATTTGTTGTAACACAAAAATAATAATAAAATAATTGTGCTGGACTCCATAATTTTTAATGTTTCAACCAATGGAATGAAGTGATCAAGTTTAAAAAAAGGCAATATATTTAAACTTCGGTTTAAGAGTGTTAATTCGAATTCGATTATTGATTCTAAATGTTCATGTTAGACCTGACAACTCTCCACATGAATTTCAGTTTCCTCGTATTTTACCTGTTTTAGTGAATTGATCATTTGAAACAATATATGAAATGCAAGCCTTCTTAATAGACTTGGCAACGTGTTCGGGTCTTATCGGGTGACTTTATTATTGTGTTGAAAATCATATTCAAATCCGACTTGTTATCTTAATGTGTCATGTCGTATTCACCCGTTATTACCCATTAACATAATGAATTTATTGAATTGTTTACAAGTTGACATATTATCTCATTTTTAAACTCAATTAGATACATTATTTAATTGCCATTACTACCTCTCTCATTTAGTAAAATTCATTATACTTAAATTAGCATTGAACAATATAAACTCTTTAAAAGTCTTGGCAATATATCTTATTTACTTAAACTAATGGATCTTAACGGGTTTATCGGGGATTAACGAGTAAAGGGATCAACACGAACTCAGCGTGTTAAGTATCATGTCTTATCGGATTGATACTGATATAACTCAAAACCATTAAGGGTTCACTCATTAACTTATAACTTCGTGTCGTGTTATCGTATTGTGCGTCATTTTGTCGGATCTACTTCTTTACCTATTAGATCATCCACAATGGGTACCATAAACCCATTGTGGATCCTTTTTCTTCTTCTTCTTCTACTTTTTTTTTCCTAAAAAACAATTTATTGATAAGGTGGTGGAAAAGCCCCACCAGTGGCAAAGAAAACAAGAAGCATAACTTGATTCAATCGGAAAGAAGTACCTAAATAAATAGAACTCTTGCAAAAAAAAAAACAATCTAAAGTCAATTTAAAAAGCATTCAATTTCTTGAGCGCGTTCACTTGTGGAAGACGTTCCAATTTTCATTTTTCGTAATAAAATTTATATCATTCGAGATGAGATTAGAATCCACGTCAGATGTTGAATCAAGTTTGAAGAGATCTACGAATAAATTAATGTCGCTATCATTGCGAGACATTTCTATTTTTGAAAGTTCTTAAACATAAAATATTTCCACGGCTAAGGTGACTTTTCTTTAGAAGTAAACTTTTATTGTTTAAACTTCAAACATGAAACATTTACTCGTTTCTCTTATTTTTTTTCGCATTCCATTGTGAAATTTCCTTTAATAACAGTAAACACAAAGTAGTACTTTGTTTGGGGGACCATTTTACGAAATAGGAAACAGACCCTTAGCCTGAACCAAACATTTTTCTTCGTATCTTTATTACATTATTAAGTCCCATGTCGCGACCCTACAAACCGACCACCGTGACGTCCATTTCTGCTAGACTAGTACAATTAATACAACTCCAAGTAGAAGGAACCACATATATTATTAAAGGGCGCTTGGGTAAGATGAAGTCCTTTATGTAGGGGGTTACAGTAGTTTATTCTTTCAGTTTTTGCTTGAGGAGGAATTTAGGGTACAGTCCAACATACAGCACATATTTTTAAATTTTGTAAAAAGATATGTATAAAAATATCCATTTTTACGATCATTAAGTATATTAAAGTAACTAAAATTAGTAAAAATATATAAATACCAGCATCCATTCTGTAACAAAGAGAGAAAAATGATAAATATGAATCTGATTTCCTCAATGCAATTCATACATCGTTATATATAAGTGCTTGGAAATAATATAGTTGTAATGTAACACTTTTCAATTTGTAACATACTACTATTACATTATTATATTTAATAAATTTTGTAAAAATATAATTATATCGTATTGTCTTCTCATATTAAATTGCATCCTAAATACTACTATGAGTAAGAGATCGGAACCTAAACCTGGACTCTAAAACTTGTAAGTGTAAAAAGCATTAGAATTACATGTTTCTTTAATAAATATACCAGTCTCGTTTTATTTTATTTGTAGCCATTTGAGAAAAATATGAAGAATATACTCCTAGATACCATTTTTGTAATCTAACAATGTTACTACTTTTATTATATGTGAGAACTTCTTCGTCCTGATTTATAAAAGAAGGCTGAAATATGCTATGTAACCAATGAAATATTGTTGTGTGTTCGGTTTAAAAAATATTGATTCAATCGAAAACAATTAAAATTTGAATAAGAAACAGGATCATAAGGGTAATGATTAACTGTACGTAGCCTGTTTAGGACTTAATGAAGTAAGTCACGAGAAGACAAAAACAATGATTTGAGGTGCAATGGCATGTTGAGCACTTGATGGTGGCTTAGTTTTATTATCTATGGCTAGAGGACTTATATATACGATACGATAAGCTACTCGTATTCTCACAACGCGTATGCATTCACAAATATTGCTTAATGTTAATAGGTTATGTATTTTTAAGATTTAAAATAATATTAATTATGAATATAGGATAATAAATATTTTATTTTAATTTTTAGTTCATATTTTCAAATTAAAAGAATGCGTAGCATGTTGTGATTGGTTGACATTTTATAAATATGAGTTCTCGCCAGTGACTTTATTTAAAAATAGGGACTAAAACTATAAATAAAATGTTTGTTATCCTATTTCTAAAATACATAGTACAATAGATCATAAATTTACAAAGCCATGTATGTTAAGCACGAAATGAAAAGAAAAATAAATGAGCTTTGTAAATTTGAGACCTATTGTACTATGTATTTTAAAAATAGGATAACAAACATTTTATTTATACCTTTAGTTCCTATTTTTTAATAAATTCACTAGCGCGAATCATATTCATAAAACGTCAACCAATTACAGCATGTCATGTGTCTTTTTTATTTGAAAATAAGAATTAAAAATAAAAATAAAATATTTATTATCATATAACCGTAATCAATATTATTTTAAATCTTAAAAATACATAAACTAAAAAAGAAAAGCCACAACAATGAACTTAGAATAATAGAGGCGTATTAAAAGTGCTTATTTATGAGTTGCCAATTTCAAACGGTTGATTTAAGTATGCATTTCTCTACAACGTGGGGTTGTAATGGGTGGCATGTGATGTGAGATCTGTCAACACGAAATTTGGGGAGAAGTATATTCTGTTGTACCACAGAATCTTGGCCTTTGTCTCCCAAGTCTTCGTAATATTTAATAATTTAACTTGTTTTTTTTTTTTTTTGGTAAGGTATAATTTAACTTGTTAACCTTTACGTCTTTTGCATCTTGTTACCATTAGAGCGTCCCTAACGTTGATACAAAATGTCAATATAATTTGTAAAAATATAAATTCAGAGTGTTATAGTGATGAACGAGAGCTTATAAAATTTATAGAAAAAATGATAATTGTTTGATAAATTTACGAAACGCTAGTTGAATTTATAAATGCTTCGTACGAATTTTATTTGTCCGTAGGAATTTCTACGAACAAATGAAGTTCGTAGAAAATATAAATAATAATATTTATTATATATTTTGGTTCTTACGAACAATATTTGTCCGTAACAAATTCCTACGAACAAATGTTATTCGCAAGAAGAAAAAAAAAATCATTCCTATGAACAACATAAGTTCGTAAGAAGTGATTTACATTTTTCAACTTTCTCCTCCATTGTGTACATATTTGTCCATCAAAAGATAAAATGACTTTTGATAGGGTAACTTTACAAATTGATAAAATGACTTTTGATAGGGTAACTTTACAAATTTTGAGCATCCATCATTGTGGATGCGCTTAATAAGTAAGTATTGTGTAAGTTCTTAATGTTTCAATCCATAAGATGTCATAATATATAACCCTAATCAAATGAGTGCCCATAAATTTAGACTAGTTTTCAATGGAACTAAATTTTCATTTGTGAAGGAAAAGTTTTTATTTACTCATTTATTTATTTTTTCTTATCAGGTTAAAAAGATAGTTTTTTCCTCTCAAATTAAGAGTTTTCTATTTTTTTTTTACTCGTTTGAAATTAAGAATTCATTTTTTTTAACATAATCAATTATCTAAATTTCTTGATACAGGGCATGTGTTCATCTTGACCATTGGTTGAAAGTATCTTTAATCCATACAAAAAGTGAATAGAGACCCTTAATTTAAGACGAATGGAGTATTAGTTAACGATAATTTTGATGATATATTGAAAGTGTTTAGGATGATGAAGTATTAACTGAACGTGATTAAAAGTGTGTCTATTTAAGTTGGAGTGTAATAAAAAATAGTATTTTATTAAAAAGGATTAGGTAAATGAGATACGTTTACTTTAAGAATAAATTACGCTTTTAGATCCTAGATTATCACCCCGGTTTTTCAAAAGTGTTTAATCTTTTATTTGCCTCAAATTAGTCCCAAACTATGTAACTTATATGAAATTGGGGACTCCGTCCAAAAATCCGTTCATATTTAATAGAATATTATCATGTTATGCATTTTTCCCTCATTTTAAACAAATGTAAATTCTCTCTCTCTCTCTCTCTCTTCCAAGATTCCATAACATATAATAGTCTTTGTTATATAGCAGTTTTTTTCTTTACTTTTTTTATAAAGCAATTTTTTATTTATCAAAAAATTGATTTATTTATAAAAAAAATATTAAGAAAAGTTGGGGAAATTTTTTATAAAACAACGTTTACTTTTTATACCAGAGAGTAATTATTTTTAAAAAATAGTTTTTACAAGAAATAATATTATATTGTATATAAAAACAGTATTTATAATATTTACTTTTTTTTTACAAAAGATTAATTTTTAAAAACATTTTTATTAAAATACTATTATGCTATTTTTATAAAAATAGCAATTATCAGAGAGGTCATAAAAAGTTTTATTTGTAAAGAGGTCAATTTTTTTTGCTTTTTGTATAAATAATGTATTGTTTTTGTTTATAAATTTAATAAAATACTTATTTAAAATAAAAACTTTTCATGAAAAAATACTAGAATATATATATATATATATATATATATGAACATGGGTGGGAGAGGCCTAGTCGGAGGAAAAACACGCTGGTTTGAACCTGTTCGGCAACCGGACCTGTTTGACAGGAGGTTCCGGCCTTTCAAGTGTATTTTCGGTCAATATGGTGTGGTCGGTTAGGGTTACTTTCGGCTCAAAGGAGGTTGGAACAAGGGGGTGTGATCGGCGGCCAAAAAGCGATTCTGGTGAGAGTTTGTTGGTTTCTTGATTAGGGTTTGTAGGTTTTTGATTTATTGAGGGTTAGGGTTTGTATTTTGGTGTGGTGGGTTCTTCGGTGTGGGTTTGGGTAAAACATAAAAGATGGGAATTTATCTAAATGGGGTGGTGGTTGTGTGGAGGTAGGAGGTGGAGATGGAGGATAGTGGTTATGTACATGGAGAGTGAAAGAACTAAAAAAGTTGGTATCTCCTCTTTTAGTGGTGATGGAATATAGGGTTTCCATTCACTCGTTTCTCTTTTAGGCATGTATCAATCTTTTGATTGAAAGGTTGTCGGAGTTGGAATATATATAACTTAAGAATGTGAGAAGTCTCAAATCAAATACAATATATGGAGAAAATTCTTCTTTTTCCATACTATCTCATTAAACTTTCAAATGCATTCATTTATAGGCTTTCATACATTCCCCACACACCATTGCTTACATTCAATATATACCCCTATAATACTATCACTAGTGTTTGTATCATTTGGTGGAAGATAATGCATTACCATTATCTCAAATGTTGCGAGATAATGCATGTATATCATCCACACACATATATGTTACGACCCTCCCCCTTAGATGATTGCAATATTCAAATTGATAATTCTTCCTCGGATGAATACTATTATATCCATTATCTCAAGTATATTGCCTCAAAATTTGTATGGTAAACACTGTGGGAGCAATCGTATAATGTCATCATTATAATATATCTTTTTACTGTCCGCAATTCAATGATAGTTGTCTCATCAAAACCTTGCTTAGGAAAACCTAGTGGGAAAAACTAAAGCGAAGAAAAAAGAATACAACTTTGTTTCGAATCATTTAATTGGTTTTGATTGCACTTGATGTTGCCTCGTTAAAACCTTTAATAGGAAAACCTAGTGAGAAAAAGTCAAAGTAAAGAAAAAATAGTACAACGCACGTATGTCTTGAATATTATACTTATAGATGCTCCCCTTGATTTTTAACTCTCCCTGATAACCACAATCATCGACATCGTTTGATGATGAACTATGTGCATGCCAATCTTATGTACAAGTTTTTGGAATGTTGACTTTGGCAGTGACTTTGTGAAAAGATCAACTAGGTTATCATTGGAATGAAGTTTCTTGACTTTAATATCATTATTTTTCTAAAGCTCATGGGTAAAGATATTTTTTAGTGAAATATACTTTGTTTTGTCTCCTTTTATGAAACCTTCTTGAATTTGTGTTATGCACGATGCATTGCCTTCATAGATGATACTTGGAACATCTGTATTAGAAGTAATTGATAAGAACTACAAATATGTTGAATTAAAGGTCTCAACAATACATATTCACGACTATCTTATGTAACACCTCGTATTTCTGAGTAACAAACATTTAATTAATTTGGCTATTAAATTACAGGTGCGACGTAGTTTATTTGAATTAATTATTTTGTGGTGATTAAAAAATTAATTGAGAGAGATATTGATTAATATTTCTGTAATATAATTTCTAAGTGAATAGTAAATAATTATTTTATGTCATAGCGAGTGATAGTGATGTGGCGATATTATATCTCACCCGGGAGTCGAGTGTAGACTATATGAGGTTGAGATAGGAAACTATCGTAGGGTGGCCCGAATGAAAATTTTGAAGTAACGATTAGTTTCGAAAGTGTCATGATAGTAAAAAAAGTGTACCCCGAGGGTAGTAATTGAGTCTAGAGGCCTTCTTAGACATAAACGGTCCCATACGAGGGTGTTCGGGTCATTTGGGCTTTGGACATCAATCTAATTTTGGGATTAAGAGTCTTAAACCTAAGTTACGGGATTAGAGGCAGCCATAACTCAAATTTAAAACCTTAGGACTTGATAGGAGAGAAGAGGAAGAAAGCGAGGAGCTTTTGGGAGCCAAATGAAAGAGGAATTGGGTTTGTTCTTCATCAATTCATCTTTTACATCACGAAATTAGACACTACGGATCTAATCAGGCAAGTGCTTAACTTTCTTTGAATCTAAATTATAGTATTTCGATTCATATCATAACGGTTGTGATCAAATTTGTTTTGGGGTGGGTTCATATGAAAAAAATCGGGTTTTTAATAAATTGGACATTAGAGGTAGATAAAAGGTTTGTTGGAATCTAAATGATATTACAATTCCACTAGTTGATGTTGATTGATTTGTATTATAGAATTAATTTTGTGAAAACGATCGTATGAAACTTGTGAAAACCCAATTAAGGAATTTATGGCTTTAAATGGAATTCGAGGATGTTTAGAGATCATTATGAGGATTAAAACTTGTTTTAAGGTAAATATATGATAGGAAAGATTGATTGATGTTTGGATCTGAAGATTGAAACCTTGGAGGTTTAACAATGGAAGAAAATAGAGACTCGGGGAAGAAGGTACCTGATCGATCGATTTGGTTAATCGATTAACAGTTCTGTTTCTCTGGCAGTTTTGCCTACTTGTTTTTATAGAAGAGATATCAATTAGGATTTGTTTTCAAAATTATTTGCATTACACCAAAAAGGCCAAATTATCGCCCTTCAACCTACCAGCCTTGTCACCGTCATTGATCCTGATAAAAAAACATGCATTTTTTGTCATGATCATTGACTGTGATAAGGTTGTGACAAAAAGTTGTCACGGTCATAGACCGTGACAAGGCCGTGATAAGTACAGTTTTCATGACTTGTCACGGTCATTGACCGTGACAAACCTTATAAACTTGTCATGATCAAAGACCGTGACATGTCCGTGATAACTTTTGCAGTAAAAAAACCTCCCTCTTCTTTTTTCCCACCGTTTTCTATTCCCTCCATTTCTCTCTCTCTAAGCGACTGCACTCTCTCTCTCTACGATTTTGGTACGTTTTCTCCCTCTATTTCTCTTCCATTTGTGTATATGTGTGTGTATATGTGTGTGTGCGTGTGTGTGTGTATATATATGTGTGTGTAAATGTGCGCGCGTGTGTGTGTGTTGTATATATGCGTGGGGGGGCAGGGTTAGGGGAGGGGTGTATATGTGCGCGCGTGTGTGTATATATATATGTGTATGTGTGTACGTGTGCGTGTGTGTGTATATGTGTATGTGTATATGTGTGTGTGTGTCCGTGTGTGTGGTGGGCAGTGGCGATGGGGGGGAGGGGCAGGGATAGGGGATGGGGGATGGGGGTGGGCAGGGGAGTTGTGTGTGTGTGTGTGTGTGTGTGGTGGGGGAGGGGGAGGGGCAAGGGGAAATGGGGCGGGGGGTGGGGCTTTTTAATTTTTTTTAATTAATTTTTTATTGGTTTATTAGATATTGCCCCTCATATGCAAGTAGTGCCCCTTGTAAAAGAATTGATTGATTAAATATTGATTGGTTGTTATTTTTTTTTGTAAATAAATAATTAGTGCCCCTTTCATATGCAAGTAGGATTGCCCCTCATTATAAATTAGTAAATTAATAATTATATACTTTAATTGTTAGTTTAATTGATGAAATAATTAATTGAGTAGATGAATTAGAAGGAGTACGGGATACACGTTTGTTATTGCTATTGCGGTTGGATTATAGTGGATCGATGTTCGGTTGGTTAATTTTATAAGTGGCATGATCACTGGATTATTGTCCATATAGGGGTGGGATTTTTTAACTTTTGTTTTAAATTACTTTGTATCACGAACAATATATAGAGTATGATAATTAAATGAAACATGCTTGAAATTACATATAGTGCGCATAGATACTAGCCTTCTAGTTCTTATGCGTACGCATTCAATAACCCTTAGACCCGTTCGAGAGTCATTACCCCTGCAATGAGATCTCTCGAATTGTCCCGTTTGGACAGTTTGGGACTCCATAATTTCTGTATAATAATATTCTTAGTGGGTTAAAGTTGTTACTTTTGGAAGAAGTTCTGCAGTCGTATCCTAATGTTCTCTGGGTACATACTAGATTGACATGTGTGATTGTTATTTCAATTGATCAATTGAAATGACACTCACACTTGCCAATCTACGTCGTGTACTTGGAGAACTATGGGGATATGCTACTGAATTTTTCTCAAATCGTAACAATGTGCATGAGCTGTTAAGTATATTACAGAAATATGCGATCTTGTATGGGATAGGACCACTCACCCTTTGGAGGAGATGGAGGAAATAAGAATTTCTTTTATAAATTGAATTTGAATTTGAAATTTAAAAATCGAATATAAATAAGACATAATTAAATGAAATATACTATAAATCTAAGTTTTATTTATACTAATCTAGGAATATACGCTCGTGGGTACCTAGAATTAAGACCATGGGCCTAGACGAGTAGCCCAATTCTGGCTGCCCAAAGTCCAGGTCCCCCACCTCTTATTTCGAATATGATCCGATCTCTTCCCACGTTCCCATGAAGGCAGGTTATAGGGAGAGATGGAAGATGTGGGGGAATCCAACACCCCCACTTACCTGAACATACATGTATATATTGAACCCTAGATCCGGGGCAAAAGGACAAATTGTATTCTCTGTAATCACTCTCCGGAGTATATAGAAATAACATCAACTGCACCACCGTGGACGTAGGCACTCCTTTGTTGAACCACATACATCCTTTGTTGTGTGATTGTCATTTTGCATTCATTTTTCCTACTTGGTGATTGCCTTTCTCTTATCTGTTTGTGTTGCATAATAATTGTCACCACAATTGGCGCCGTCTGTGGGAAGCGTTCATCTTTCCCTAAGAAGAGCCCACACCAAGAAAGGAGTTTAAGATGTCTGGTCACAACAGCAATGCCCCCCAGGCAGGGGATATTCAAGAACCACCTACTCCTCGCAGGATTAGGTCTGAAGTTCGACGTTCAGATCAGAGGCCTCGCTTGGAAAGGCCAACCTCAGAAGAAAGCCAGGGACCCACGAGGTCCACACGGATATCCAGATTGATTGATGCGTACGAGACAAGGCTCCATGAGCAGAGGGAGTCTTCTCGCAGATGCGAAGCTGAGAATGCTCGCTTGAAAAGAAGACTGGAAAGGGAGCTTCATCCTGATAACAGGAGACGCCCATACCGTACTCCTAGCCCTCAGGCGAGCAAGTCTCGCAACCGAGGAAGGAGCCCTAGGCGGGGATCTCAAAAGGTCGAAGGAGGCGAATCAGACGACGACCTCCGCGAGCAGCTGCGAAGAGCTCGCCACTATCAGAGCCCTGCTCGCGGTGACGAGAACATACGAAATCTGGTCCGCAGAGAGATAGACCAACATCCTGCCCACCACGGTACGAGGTCGACTCGAGAACTCGCTAGGCGAGCTCTCAAAACCCAGATGAAGTCACCTTTCACGATGGAAATTGAGAAAGAAGAAGCCCCCAAGAAATTCGCCATTCCAAGGTTCAAGATTTGTGACGGTAATGTAATACCCCGTATTTTTGTGATATTTATTTATGGGATTAATTGAAGTAAATGCGTATTAATTGAAAATTAATCCGGATTAAAATACTAGCGAGATGCGAGTTGGTATTTGATTATAATGTGCATATATGATTATATATGAATATTGAATTATGAAATTTGTCGTGAGATGAAATACGGCAATTTGGAAATCTTGTTGAGACGCGTGTGACAGTCGCGTCATGGAATATAATTATGATAATTAAAAAGTGAATTTTATTTCTATAAACCGTATGGTCATTTTGAGGGCGCCAACGCATCCGGAAGGGTCAAAATAGTCAGGAAACACTAGCCGGGGGTTTAGTTGGGGTCCCGGGGCATTTTTAGGCCATGCCGGCAACGTATAAGGGTAATTTGGTAATTTTGAATTTTTGGGAATTATAACCTACGAAAATTGGGAATTAAAAAGCTGACTTGGTAATTACCCACTAAACCCACTAACCACATCTTAGGACTTTATGGGCTAAGGGGTTATTAGAATTGTTCCAAAATTTCCTAAGGCAAACCCTAGCCACTATTGTCACTTTGGAGAAGAAGGCTTGTAGAGAGAGAAGAGAGGAGAATTCTGCAGAGAGAGAGAGAACCATTCATCGGATCGACATCGAAATCAGAGATACACATAAGGCAAGTGGTTTAATTTCGTTTTTACAAAGAATGTTTCTTCCATGCGTAGGAAATTGACAGAATTTCATTGTTCTTGGAAAATGATAAAATCCATTGAATTTGATGTAGAGATTTATAATTTTATGAGGAGATTGCATGTAGAACAATGTTAGGATGATTAGTCAGTGAAAGATATATCTTTTATACCATAAAATCGGACTTATTTATGCCTATGGATGAATTTAATTTCTAGGGTTCATGTTCTTGAGATTGGGGAAGAAGATGTGGAGATTTAATATTTGGATGAGATTTAGGATGAATTAATTCCACAAAATACGTTAATATATGACCTAAGTATATTTAGGATTGATTAGAACCCATGTATATTGTTGGTTTGATGTTTAGAGGAGATTAGAGGTGAAGAAAACTTGGAAAAACGAGTTGAGGAATTTTTGGGCTCGAAACTGGCCTCTCGTTAGAAGTCCTACCCAGGTCATTCGAACGATCTCGTTTGAACGAGCTTCTAACGAGTGGACAGTTTGCCTTCTAACGAGTTAACTGTTCATTCGATGCCTTTCGTTCGAACGAGATTTCGTTAGATACCCAGTTCGTTCGAACGAACTCTCGGTCGAACAGCCTCGTTCGAACGAGACTTTTAACGAGCTGACAGTTTGGGCTTTTTAGCCTGTTTTAATCCCGAGTGTCCCGTAACCTTGGTTATATGTAGTGATAACACTTCCTTGATGATTAATTGATGTATTTCGGATATTTGGGATATAATGAGGAGTAAAACCTAGAAGTGTAGTTTGAACCTAAGGGAAATTATGAGGTGGGACGTGAGTGTCTATTTCTATGCGAAAACTTGACGGCCTAAATATTTATATCAACCGGGAAAAAATTGTGTAGTATTATATGTCGGTACAAGAATGAGAAGTGTACCACAAATAAAAGTATAGTGATTACTAAGATGTGTGCATACTTAGTATATGTATATGATTTTATGTGTATGACATACCTACCATACTTGCTATCACAGGGAGGTTTACGTTCGCTTAGGGCCTTCTTATTCTTGTGTTGCCCGGATTTAGATTGGTACCTCAATGAACATAGGTCAGAGAAGGACTTATTGGGATGTTAATAAGTCTGCTGATCGTGGGAGCGCAGGTATGTGCGTGACCCATGTGATGTGACTGTGTTCGCCTCCATTATTTGTGATGTTGTTATCTGAGAACGATTCCTGAGAGATTCGGAATGCGGGATCCTTATGTACGTGATGTACCGGGATGGATAGCAGAGTATGTGTGCACCGCAGCTTAGTCTCGGGGTGCTTGTATTGTATATTTATGACGTGAATAATATACACTTAATTAATGGGAACTCTCATGTTGGTATTGTGAATATAATTATGGTAATGTTTTGAGAAAACATAACGGGTTAACCGATAGTGAATTGTACTACAAATTGAGAATCTGAGTTTAAGTAAAGCCCTCTATTTATTTGTTAACGCTAGAATGTAACATGGGAATCGAGTAGTAAGGGGTAGAACTTATTACGGTTTGGTCAGATATGTATGTCATTTAGATGGGTACGGTACGTTAGGAGTGCACATGTAGTCGAGAGGTGAGAATTTCATGTGAGTGCACGTCCTAACATGTATTTTGCATTTAATGTTTTAATGCTATTAAAACACTTGTTGTTTTTAAAATGATTTCCACTTTCGGCTCTGACCCATTTGCTTTCAAATCTATTTTTTGTAAAAACCATTTTAGGTGCCCAGCCACAAGGACACCATGCTTAGGATACCCATTCAGGTGACGAGCTATAGCTGTTTGTGGATGTTACAGGACTTTGCTTGTAGACGCTTCATCTATCTTGACTCTATATTCAGCATTTATCAGTTGTAGGGCATGTCGCCCATTTCTTTTAGAGACATTTCATTTATTTTAGTTATTCAGACTTCTGGCATGTAATTAATTTAGGATTCAGACTTGTCTTATTACTTTCAGTTGTGGGACTGTTGTGAGGAGTTTTCCTCTGGACTTATTATTATTTGTTGGTTATTTCATTACTTCGTTATGGTGAATGGATTATGTTGTTCTTCTATTATTCTTTTATTGCATGTTAATCAGACTTAATTAAAATTTGGCAGCTTACTTTTTAAATACTAGGTAGTTAGTAACAATAAAAATGTTTTCAACAGTGATGCTATTAACTGGACCAACTTGGCATTTTATATTAATTTAATAAAGGAGTAGCTACCTGGTATTTAATTAGTCGGGGTGTCACAGGTGGTATCAGAGCATCAGGTTCTAGTGTCCTTTAGGATCTGTACGGCTTATTATGTTTCCGCTGAGCTTTCTTTGAAGTAGAGCCTTATATTTTAGGACTGTTGTATTCTCTTGTTTATGCTACGTTCTTCAGCTATTTTGAGTTTACAACTGCGAACTTATAAACTTCATTCTTATTTCAGATGCCTCCACGACGTGCACAATGGGTTCCCAGGGATGCTACGCCAGAACCACAGCCCGCACCAGTTCAGGGCACGATGAATGCCGCCGAGGTTGCAGCCATTGTGGCCCAGGCGGTAAATGCCGCACTAGCAGTAGTTCAGCAGGCACCACCTCAGGCGCCAGTAGCCACACCAGTTCAGGCACATGCATTCCCGTCTGCTTGGGAACGTGTACGTGATGCTTTTCAGAAAGCACACCCACCGGAGTTCGCAGGTAGCTCCGATGTGGTAGTTTCGAGTCAGTGGAGGAAGGACATACAACGGAACCTGAGGATGTATGAGTGCACCGATGTCCAGAAGCAGATACTAGCTACCTTTAAGCCAGTGGGGTCTGCACTGCAGTGGTGGGAGTCTATTACCACCGTGGAGGAGAGAGATACTCTCACTATTCAGGAGTTCTGGGTGCGGTTCGACCGCAAGTACTTTCCGTCAGCTGTTCATACGAAAATGAGGAGGAAGTTGATGAGCCTTCGGCAGGAGGGTAAGACTGTGGCCGAGTATGAGGCCGAATTCACTGATCTTCTGAACATTGTTCCGGATGAGATACCGACAGAGGAGAAGAAGATACAGAAATTTACGGACGGGTTGACATGGAGGATTCGTCAGCACTTGTTAGGGAACCTCTCATTAGCCACTTATTCTGATGTGGTTAACGCTGCACTGTTACACTGCCAGGATCATCGCTTCCACATGACTGAAGGCAAGAGGTCAGGAGAGTCCAGCCATCAGGGCAGGACTGGGGGAAATGGTGCCAGTGGGACACATTATGTTCAGGGGCAGGGACAGGGTGACCAGGGTTCCCAGCAGGGGGATCACAAGAGGTTCAGATCAGGAAATTTCAGGCACGGACAGGGAGGTTTCCGGTAAGGCCATCAGGGTCCGAACGGCCATCAGAACCAGTAGGGTCAGAATGCTCAACAGCAGTTTCAGCAGGGCCAGTGGAGGAACGGTAACGGCCACCAGGGCCGGGGGCAGCAGGGACATAGAGGGGGGAACTTTCCAGGGAAGTGTTTCGTTTGTGGCAAGACTGGCCATAAACGCCAGGACTGTCCTGATAGGGGCAGGGCCCCGCAGCAGCAGCAGGGTGCTCGACATGAGCCACAGAGGCCACTTTTTTCACCTGCCCTCCCAGCTCCAGCCCAGGTGCTAGCACTACCAGCCATCCCAGCAGTTCCCGTGCAGCAGGGGCAGTTACAGTATGGACGTGTCTATAACGTCCACCAGGCAGCAGCTCCATAGGCACCACCCGCGATTGAGGGTATGTTTTCTATCCATGGTACTATGGGTCGGGTTTTGTTTGATACGGGGGCAACGCATTGTTTTATAGCTACACATTTTGCGAAAGCCTTAGGGTTGTTAGCCACAGCAGAGAGCACAGTGACGTGTGTGGACTCACCATTGGGGAGTGGGTCACTTATTTTCTTTATATACCGGGGAGTGGGGGTAGAGATTGGTAGTTTGGTATTACCTGCAGATATGTTGGTATTAGATATGCATGTGCACGATGTGATTATCGGTATGGATTGGCTCGCTGATTATAGAGCCATGATTGATTGCTTCGGTGGGAGCATTGTTTTTGCCATTCCGGGGCAAGAGATGTTTGTAGTGGCGATGCCTCGCCCAGAGGGAGGCTCGATCACTCATTTGTACTACATAGAGTAGGATACCTCTAAGGAGGTTGCGATTCCTTTAGATTCGATCCCAGTTGTCAGGGAGTATTCGGATGTGTTTCAGGAGATACCAGGCCTACCCCCCAGTCGAGAGATAAACTTTGTCATAGACTTATTACCAGATACGAGACCTATAGCACGCGCACCGTACCGTATGGCTCCAGTTGAGATGAGGGAGTTACGAGATCAGATTGAGAAATTGTTGGGTCAGGGGTTTATTCGGAGGAGTACTTCACCGTGGGGTGCCCCTGTGTTGTTCGTGAAGAAGAGAGATGGTTCACTAAGATTGTGTGTGGACTACCGAGAGTTGAACAAGGTCACGATACGGAATAAGTATCCGTTGCCTCGAATCGATGACCTATTCGACCAGTTGAGAGGAGCTTCTTTCTTCTCGAAGATTGATTTGCGATCGGGATACCATCATTTGCGTATCAGGGAGGAGGACGTCTCGAAGACTGCGTTCTTAACGAGATATGGCTCTTACGAGTTTCGAGTTATGCCTTTTGGTTTGACCAATGCTCCAGCCGTGTTTATGGACTTGATGAATAGGGTGTTCAGAGATTTCCTAGACCAGTTTGTCATTGTCTTCATTGATGATATTCTGGTTTACTCCCAGACAGAAGAGGAGCATGCCAAGAATTTGAGGCAAGTTTTGCAGACGCTACGTCAGAACGAGCTGTATGCAAAGTATGAGAAATGCGGGTTTTGGCTGAAGGAGGTCCAGTTTTTGGGACACATTATTTCCGACCAAGGGATATCTGTTGATCCGGGGAAGGTATCCGCGGTGAGGGAGTGGGGACAGCCCACGACACCAACAGAGATCCGTAGTTTCTTGGGTCTAGTAGGATACTACAGGAGGTTCATTCGGGGATTTTTGAAGATAGCAGGTCCTTTGACACATCTGACTCGTAAGGGTGTGCCATTCATTTAGAGCGATGCCTGTCAGTTGGCATTCGATAAGTTAAAGGATAAGTTGACCTCAGCACCTATGTTAGCATTGCCGAGACCGGAAGTTGAGTATCTAATCTACACCGACGCGTGCTTGCAAGGACTTAGAGGTGTATTACAGCAGGAGAGTCAGGCCATAGCTTATGCTTCCCATAAGCTAAAGCCTCACGAGAAGAATTACCCCACTCATGACTTAGAGTTGGCGGCAGTTATATTTTCCCTTCGTATTTGGAGACATTACCTTTTGGGGGAAAAGTTTCGATTGTTCACGGACCACAGGTCCCTACAGTATCTATTCACGCAGAAGGAGTTGAATATGCGGCAGCGAAGGTGGCTTGAGTTTGTGAAGGACTATCAGTTTGATATCGAGTATCACCCGGGGAAGGCTAACGTAGTAGCAAACGCGTAGAGCCGTAGGCCAGTAGATGAGGTGGCAGGGGTGTGGAAGGCCAAATAGAAGGAGTTGGGACACCAGGATATAGTGGCCCGATCGTTCATGTTTGTGATGACCGTTACACCGCAGATTGTAACGAAGGTAGTAAGGGCACATGCAAATGACTCGTTCTGTCAGGAGCAGATAGTTCGATTACTAGCAGAGGGAGCCGAGTCCTATACCATTAGCTCAGATGGGGGATTACACTTCAATGGGTGATTGGTAGTCCCGGAAGGGGAGGAACTGCGACACGAGGTGATGGCAGAGTCGCACGGCTCACGGTTCGCGGTACATCCCGGTGGGGACAAAATGTACCAAGACATGAGACGTCAGTATTGGTGGAGCGGGATGAAGAGAGATATTGCAGTGTTTGTTTCTAATTGCGCCACTTCTCAGCTGGTAAAAGTGGATCATCAGAGACCGGCAGGGCTTCTACAGCCATTGGAGGTCCCGATGTGGATGTGGGAGGTCATATCCATGGACTTTATCACGGGGTTGCCTACGTCGCAGAGAGGTCACGACTCCATTTGAGTAATTGTGGACAGGTTGTCCAAAGTCGCTCATTTTCTACCCGTAAGGACAGACTACACTACGGGACAGTATGCCCAGCTCTTTATTGCAGAGATAGTGAGACTTCACGGTGTACCCCTAAATATCGTGTCTGACAGAGACAAGATATTTGTTTCACGGTTTTGGGAAAGTTTTCAGGAGGCCATGGGCACGGAATTGCGGTTGAGTACGGCGTATCACCCGCAGACCGATGGGCAAACCGAGCGTACAAACCAGATGTTGGAGGACATGTTGCGTATGTGCATCATTGATTTCGGGGGTGGATGGGAGCAGTATCTTCCACTAGTGGAGTTTGCTTACAATAACTCCTACCAGTTCACCATTGGCATGGCTCCATTTGAGGCGTTGTACGGTAGACCTTGTCGTTCCCCAGCGTATTGGTTGGAGGTGGGGGACAACAAACTACTTGGGTCGGAAGTGATTCAGGATACTTCGGCGAGAATAGAATTGATTCGGAGTCGCATTCGAATAGCTCAGGATCGGCAGAAGAGCTATGCTGATGCGAAGAGGTTCTTCAGGGAGTTTCAAGTGGGGGACCAAGTTTTGCTCAGAGTAACTCCTATGAAGGGGATTATGCATTTCAGGAAGAAAGGGAAGTTGGCACCGAGATATGTGGGACTATTTCCTATTATTGAGCCGATTGGACCGATTACGTATAGGCTTGGGTTACCGGAGCATTTGCATCGGATTCACGGTGTGTTTCATATTTCCTCGTTAAGGAAATATCTTAGAGACGATTTGGATCATTCTCACATTTCTTTGGAGGACATCGATCTCCAGCCTGATAGCTCCTACGAGGAGGGGACGATTGCTATTTTGGACCGAAGTGAGCGGAAACTGCGGTCAAAGATAGTTCCGTTACTGCGTGTTCAGTGGCGACATCATAATGTCGTTGAGTCCATATGGGAGCGCGAGGATGAGATGCGCGAACGTTATCCAGAGTTGTTCTTACCAGGTAATTTCTAGTTCCGAATTTCGGGACGAAATTCAGTTATTAGAGGGGAAGTATGTAATACCCCGTATTTTTGTGATATTTATTTATGGGATTAATTGAATTAAATGCGTATTAATTGGAAATTAATCCGGATTAAAATACTAGCGAGATGAGAGTTGGTATTTTATTATAATGTGCATATATGATTATATATGAATATTGAATTATGAAATTTGTCGTGAGATGAAATACGGCAATTTGGAAATCTTGTTGAGACGCGTGTGACAGTCGCGTCATGGAATATAATTATGATAATTAAAAAGTGAATTTTATTTCTATAAACCGTATGGTCATTTTGAGGGCGCCAACGCATCCGGAAGGGTCGAAATAGTTATGAAACACTAGCTGGGGGTTTAGTTTGGGTCCCGGGGCATTTTTAGGCCATGCCGGCAACGTATAAGGGTAATTTGGTAATTTTGAATTTTCGGGAATTATAACCTACGAAAATTGGGAATTAAAAAGCTGACTTGGTAATTACCCACTAAACCCACTAACCTCATCTTAGGACTTTATGGGCTACGGGGGTTATTAGAATTGTTCCAAAATTTCCTAAGGCAAACCCTTGCCACCATTGTCACTTTGGAGAAGAAGGCTTGTAGAGAGAGAAGAGAGGAGAATTCTGCAGAGAGAGAGAGAACCATTCATCGGATCGACATCGAAATCAGAGATACACATAAGGCAAGTGGTTTAATTTTGTTTTTACAAAGAATGTTTCTTCCATGCGTAGGAAATTGACAGAATTTCATTGTTCTTGGAAAATGATAAAATCCATTGAATTTGATGTAGAGATTTATAATTTTATGAGGAGATTGCATGTAGAACAATGTTAGGATGATTAGTCAGTGAAAGATACATCTTTTATACCATAAAATCAGACTTATTTATGCCTATGGATGAATTTAATTTCTAGGGTTCATGTTCTTGAGATTGGGGAAGAAGATGTGGAGATTTAATATTTGGATGAGATTTAGGATGAATTAATTCCACAAAATACGTTAATATATGACCTAAGTATATTTAGGATTGATTAGAACCCATGTATATTGTTGGTTTGATGTTTAGAGGAGATTAGAGGTGAAGAAAACTTGGAAAAACGAGTTGAGGAATTTCTGGGCTCGAAACTGGCCTCTCGTTAGAAGACCTACCCAGGTCGTTCGAACGAGCTCGTTCGAATGAGCTTCTAACGAGTGGACAGTTTGCCTTCTAACGAGTTAACTGTTCATTCGATGCCTTTCGTTCGAACGAGATTTCATTAGATACCCAGTTCGTTCGAACGAACTCTCGGTCGAACAGCCTCGTTCGAACGAGACTTCTAACGAGCTGACAGTTTGGGCTTTTTAGCCTGTTTTAATCCCGAGTGTCCCGTAACCTTGTTTATATGTAGTGATAACACTTCCTTGATGATTAATTGATGTATTTGGGATATTTGGGATATAATGAGGAGTAAAACCTAGAAGTGTAATTTGAACCTAAGGGAAATTATGAGGTGGGACGTGAGTGTCTATTTCGATGCGAAAACTTGACGGCCTAAATATTTATATCAACCGGGAACAAATTGTGTAGTATTATATGTCGGTACGAGAATGAGAAGTGTACCACAAATAAAAGTATAGTGATTACTAAGATGTGTACATACTTAGTATATGTATATGATTTTATGTGTATGACATACCCACCATACTTGCTATCACAGGGAGGTTTACGTTCGCTTAGGGCCTTCTTATCCTTGTGTTGCCCGGATTTAGATTGGTACCTCGATGAACATAGGTCAGAGAATGACTTATTGGGATGTTAATAAGTCTGCTGATCGTGGGAGCGCAGGTATGTGCGTGACCCATGTGATGTGACTGTGTTCGCCTCCATTATTTGTGATGTTGTTATCTGAGAACGATTCCTGAGAGATTCGGAATACGGGATCCTTATGTACGTGATGTACCGGGATGGATAGCAGAGTATGTGTGCACCGCAACTTAGTCTCGGGGTGCTTGTATTGTATATTTATGACGTGAATAATATACACTTAATTAATGGGAACTTTCATGTTGGTATTGTGAATATAATTATGGTAATGTTTTGAGAAAACATAACGGGTTAACCGATAGTGAATTGTACTACAAATTGAGAATCTGAGTTTAAGTAAAGCCCTCTATTTATTTGTTAACGCTAGAATGTAACATGGGAATCGAGTAGTAAGGGGTAGAACTTATTACGGTTTGGTTAGATATGTATGTCATTTAGATGGGTACGGTAAGTTAGGAGTGCACATGTAGTCGAGAGGTGAGAATTTCATGTGAGTGCACATCCTAACATGTATTTTGCATTTCATGTTTTAATGCTATTAAAACACTTGTTGTTTTTAAAATGATTTCCACTTTCGGGCTCTGACCCATTTGCTTTCAAATCTATTTTTTGTAAAAACCATTTTAGGTGCCCAGCCACAAGGACACCATGCTTAGGATCCTCATTCAGGTGACGAGCTGTAGCTGTTTGTGGATGTTACAGGACTTTGCTTGTAGACGCTTCATCTATCTTGACTATATATTCAGCATTTATCAGTTGTAGGGCATGTCGCCCATTTCTTTTAGAGACATTTCATTTATTTTAGTTATTCAGACTTCTGGCATGTAATTAATTTAGGATTCAGACTTGTCTTATTACTTTCAGTTGTGGGACTGTTGTGAGGAGTTTTCCTCTGGACTTATTATTATTTGTTGGTTATTTCATTACTTCATTATGGTTAATGGATTATATTGTTCTTCTATTATTCTTTTATTGCATGTTAATCAGACTTAATTAAAATTTGGCAGCTTAATTTTTAAATACTAGGTGGTTAGTAACAATAAAAATGTTTTTGACAGTGATGCTATTAACTGGACCAACTTGGCATTTTGTATTAATTTAATAAAGGAGTAGATACCCGGTATTTAATTAGTCGGGGTGTCACAGGTAAGACTGATCCCATTGATCACGTCAGGCAGTACTGACAGGCCATGACCCTCTGGAACCACCGGGATGAGCTAATGTGCCGAATTTTTCCTTCTAGCCTGCATGATGTAGCGCAGAAGTGGTTCGAAAGGCTCCCCCATCGGTCAATCAGGAGTTTCAAATCCCTAGCCAAACTTTTTACGGCCCGATTCTTTACCAGTAGCTCCCATCCCAAAAGGATGGATGTTTTGCCTGACAATGAAGAAAATGCCTCAAGAGACCCTCTGAGACTACGGAAAGAGGTACTGGGTGTTGTTCAATGAGATCGAAGATTGCGCAGAGAAGGTGGCAGTGGCCTCTTTCAAAATTGGGCTCCCCAGTTCTTCCCTTCTATACCAGTCCCTAACAAAGAAGGAAGCTATGACTATTGACGACCTGATGGCTCGCATCGAGAAGTATGCTAAGGTAGAAGATGTCACCCGCCCCAGTACAGGAGAGAACGGTCTAGCTAAACTCACTACCAAGGGGAGTGACAAAGCTGAGAACCAGAAGAAAGGAGGAAAGAATGGGGGCAAAAATGGCTCCAGGAATGGAGGGAACCATGACGCGTCGAAAGCATTCCAGGCAGTTAACACCATCTTCAAAGAACCAATTTATAAAATTCTCGCGAAGATCAAAGACGAGCCATTCATCAAGTGGCCCAGGAAGATGGGAGGAGATCCCTCGAAGAGTAACAATGCGCTAAGATGCGCTTTTCACAATGACGGAGGGCATAAGACTGAGCACTGCAAAGCTCTTAAGTCTTACCTCGAGGAGCTGGCCCAGTCTGGGCATTTGAACGATTTTATGAAAAAAAGGGCAGAGAAAGTGGCTGCCAATAGAGAGGCGAGACCTGACAACGTGCTGGAAGATGACGCTGGACATGAGTTTGCGGTAATTCACGGGGCATCTAATGCTAGGCAGATACAAGGAAATTCAGCTCGAATGGAGATGAAAAAACTTACAGCGGTAATGCAGGCTTTTTAGATCGATCCAGCAAAGTCACAGTCAGGTAAGCGCCGACGAGCAGATGACGTCAACTATAAAAAGCATATTGTCTTCACAGATGAAGATCTGGTGGGAGTGAGGACCCTACATCATGATGCTCTGATTATTACACTCAGGATAACCAACTTTGACGTCCACAAATTGCTCGTCGATCAAGGAAGCTCGTCTGAAGTAATATATCTCGGCCTATTCAGAAAGTTAAAGTTAAGCATTACCGACCTAAAGGAAGCTACTGTCCCTTTAGTTGGCTTCGTCGAAAAAATAACTATGCCACTGGGAAAGATTGTACTACCGGTGCGCGCTGGAAACGTCTCCAAGATGATCGAATTTTTGGTAGTCGACATCGACTCGCCATACCAGGCCATCCTCGACAGGGGATGGCTTCATGTGATGAAGGTAGTCTCTTCGACCTACCATCATAAACTCAAGTATGTAACCTAGCGAGGAGTAATGGAGATCCATGGCGACCAAGCAATGACAAGAAGGTATTTCATAGCAGCCATCTGACCAAAGTCAGAGAAGAAGGCCGATCAGCCTATCGAGAAAGTTGAAGGACTGACACCTTCTAAATAGCAGTTAAAGTACGAAAGACCTGGAGTAGAGGAGACCAGGCTCCTCCCCTCCGAACGTGTCATCGAGGACTTGGTAGAAGTCACGGTTGGAGATGGCGACATCAGTATAGTCTTCTTTATTGGAACATCCCTCAACGACCAGGAGCAGAAGGAATTGATAACTCTACTGAGATGAAACATAGATGTTTTTGTATGGGAACCATACGAGCTGCCTGGAATCGATCCTAGTATGGTCTGCCATCAGCTGCATGTCGATCCTGCCTTCAAACCAATTACTCAGAAGGCACGGCGAAATGCACTCGAAAAGTCCAAAGCGGTAGAGAAAGAGGTCGAAAAACTGCTGGATGCAGGGTCCATACGGGAAGTACAATTCCCCAAGTGGCTATCCAACCCAGTAGTAGTTCCAAAAAGCAATGGAAAGTGGAGAGTTTGCATCGACTTCACTGACCTCAACAAAGCATGCCCTAAAGATAGTTTTCCCCTCCCAAAAATAGAGCAACTAGTAGATGCCACCGCAGCTCACGAGGAAATGAGTTTCCTGGACGCATACTCAGGGTATCACCAGAACCCCTTATATGCCCCAGACCAGGACAAAACGGCATTCATCACAACAGTTTGGTTATACTGCTACAAGGTCATGCCCTTTGGGCTCAAGAATGCAGGGGGAACCTATCAACGGCTGGTTACCAAAATTTTCAAAGATCAGGTGGGAGACACCATTGAGGTCTACATCGATGACATGCTCGTTAAAAGCAAGAAGAAGGAAAATCACCTCTCCGACCTGTCAAACACCTTCGAAATCTTCAGGAAATACCGAATGAAGCTTAACGCGAGCAAGTGCTCCTTCGGTGTCCAGTGAGGAAAATTTCTTGGGTACTTGGTCAGTAAGAGAGGCATAGAGGCTAACCCAGACCAGATCGATGCAATCAATAGGGTGCAACCCCCTCGCACAATCTGGGACGTACAGAAGCTTACTGGTATGCTCGCTGCCCTAAATCGCTTCATCTCTAAATCCTCCGAGAAGTGCAAGCCTTTTTTTCAGCTTCTAAAAGGAAGCAAAACGATAGAATGGAGCCCAGATTGCTCGCGAGCATTGGTCGAGCTCAAGTCTTACTTAAGATCTGCACCACTGCTCGTCATACCACAACAAACAGATTCTTTGTACCTGTACCTCTCCGTTTCCAACCACACTGTCAGCTCTGCGTTAATATGCGAAGTTGCAGAAATCCAGCACCCCGTTTATTACGCGAGCAAGACCTTACTGGACGCCGATCAAAGATACCTACCATTGGAGAAGCTCGTCTTTGCACTAGTGGTAGCCTCGAGGAAGCTGAAGCACTATTTCGAGGCCCACACTATCATTGTCCTCACATCACACCCCCTTAAGGCAGTCCTGAGGAAAGCAGATTTGTCAGGCAGACTATCCAAATGGTCTGTCGAGCTCGGACAATTTGACATCCAATTTCAACCAAGGTCCGCAATCAAGGGGCAGATCCTTGCTGATTTCATAGCCGAATTCATGGGCGAGGAACCCTCCAACCAACCTCAACCACCAACTCGAAAGGAGAATCAAGCAGCAGTGGAAACCTGGAGACTGTTTGTTGATGTAGCCTCCAATTCCAAGGGGGAAGGAGTAGGCATTGTCCTCGTTACCCCAGAGAATACAATCCTTGAACAAGGAACCAGGCTTGGATTTGCAGCCTCCAACAATGAAGCAGAATACGAAGCCTTAATAGCCGGTCTCCAAAAGGCGTACACTTTGGGAGCAAGACATTTACAGGTATTCAGTAATTCCCAGTTAGTATCCAATCAGATAAGTGGAGACTACAATGCAAAAGATGACAAGATGGCATCTTACCTCGCCTTAGTTAAAAAACTAATGGCAAGCTTCGAAGAGGTCCATGTCCAGCAGTTTCCCAGGGGACAAAACAGCCATGATGACGCCCGAGCAGCCCTAAGCTTGGCAGTCGACTCCGACCTAAGAAGAACCATCCCTATCGATTTCCTCACTCGTCCGAGCATCAGCCGCGACAACAAGCCACCAAACATGGAACAGGTACTCCAGGTGGGATCATCCCCCAGCTGGATAGACCCCTTAAGGGACTATTTAAAGGATGGCACGCTCCCGGATGACAAGAAAACTTCCCACCAGATTAGAGTCAAAGCTGCTCGCTTTCACTTATCCCCGGAAGGCAGCTTGTATAAGAGATCCTTCTCCGGTCCCTACCTCTAATGCGTTCACCCAGGGGATGTCGAGCAAGTGCTCTACGAGCTTCACGAAGGAGTCTGTGGAGGCCATAGCGGAGGAAGGTCTCTAGCTTTTCGAGCAATGAAGGAAGGTTATTGGTGTCCATATATGCAAAGGGACTCTGCGGTGTATGTCCATAAATTCTTGAAATGCCAACTTCATGCTCCTATGGTCTACCAGCCCGCCAACGATCTAAAATCACTGACCAGTCCATGGCCATTTGCCCAATGGGGAATGGACATCGTGGGACCACTACCTACCGCCACCGACAATCGCAAATATCTGTTGGTTGCAACGGACTACTTCACCAAATGGATCGAGGTGGATACCGTGGCAAACATTCAAGATGCTGATATGATAAGGTTTATATGGAGAAATATAATCACTCGTTTTGGCATCCCTAGGACCATCATCACCGACAATGGAACACAGTTCGAAAGCGGATCCTTTCAGAATTTTTATAACGAACATGGTATCAGACACCACTTCAGTTTCGTGGCCTACCCTCAGAGCAATGGCCAGGCTGAGGCTTACAACAAAACTGTGATCGATGGATTAAATAAGCAATTGAAGCGAGCCAAAAGCGCATGGGTAAATGAACTACCCCATATCCTATGGGCATACTGAACCACTCCTCGGTGAGTAACAGGAGAAACACCATTTTCGCTAGAAGCAGTCATCCCACTAGAAGCAGGTTTGCCAATAATAAGGTCCAACCTTGTCGACCAGGGTCATAATGATGCAGCATTGCTCGCTGAGATCGACCTAGCCGATGAGTGCTGGGAGCTAGCCCTAGTGAAACTAGCGAGCTACCAGCAACAGCTCGCGAGGCATTACAATAAAAGGGTTAACCCAAGGACATTCTGAGTTGGGGACTACGTTCTTAGGAAAGTCCTGGGTAGCGCAGTGAAACCATCAGACGGAAAGCTAGGCCCAAACTGGGAAGGACCCTTTAAGATAACTAGAGACGATCTGCAGGGCGCCTATCACTTGGAAACGATGGAAGGCAGAGAAATACCACGAGCATGGAACGCAGCCAATCTTAAGAGATTCTATTTTTAGATCATTCTTTTATTATTTTTCATGAAACTAGAAGATCATTTCCCTTATCATTAATGAAAGTTATTTAATTGGTTACATTCTGATGAGTAACAGCTGTATTTATCGCACATCTTTTCCAAATAACATGAACATTGATCACTACACTATAGCAGGGCAATATCCCTCCTCAGGTTATCGTTATGAAACACGAAGGACCTCTTAGCATTGTCCCTGGCAATATATGAAGCCCTACAGGGGATCCTTAGGCAATATGACCAAATTTTATACTGGTCATCAAACCTTCTTCGGTTAAGTAAAATCCTGATTGGATAAAGCATCCAACACCAGGTGTGTCCTCGCCAATTGCCCCACTTAGGCCTAAGGGAGTGTGACGACACAACCTAAAAGGTAAGGTGGTGCATAATGGTATCTCGGTATTATACTAGACTGGGAGGACACTTGCATGAAAAAACAAACTTAGATGATTATAAAGCAGCAAAAATATGAAGAATATGATGCACACGTTTAGTCGAAAAATTTTCCCAAAACATAAACTTTTCATTAATTCATCATATTTACAACAATGGTGATACATGCTTAGTCGGCGAGCTCGCCCAAAGAATTTACATTATCAAAAATACAAAAATAACAACTGGAAAAATCTCAATGGCGGGGAGGCCTCTGAGCGAGATAATCAGCCACTCGAGCTCTTCGTCCGTCATCGGGAGAAGGAGCTAACTCTTCCATAACCTCGTTCGCATCCGACTCTAATAATTGCCGAGGGATGGCATCGATGGGGATCCATCGATCATCCCTCCGGAATGGGTTAGGAATCAGGATAGAGGGAGACATCTCATGGCGATACCAGAGCATCGAGTTCCTCAGAACTTGCAGCTCCTTCAAAGCACTCAGCCATCCCCTGACGAAGGAAAGCTCTTCGAACTCTGTCAACCTTGTTGGAGCATCTGACCAACCCTAGTCGTAGCCATCAGCCCATACTTATCGAGGACCTTTTTTGAACAGGTGCCGCAGCCGAGTAACGTCCCTCTGAAGCCCAGCAGTAATAACATATGCTCGCTGGACATCACCACAGAGCTCTTCCATTTCCCTATCTCGAATATCTTCCGCTTCCCTGTTTCGTCTCCTGGTGCTCCTACCAACTCGCGGAACGGGTGGGCGAGTGGGACCTCGCGGCACAGGAGGAGTAACACTCTTACCAGCTCTAGTTCGCGATGATGAGGAACCTTGTAATACTGGTGAAGAAATGCTCGGCGCATGCTCCCTAAGTCGTGAGACTTCTCTCCTCAGAACCTCATTCTCTTGCTGAAGCATCTCACCAACCTGGTTGATCTCGGATGCATCGAGAAGATTTGCTCTTAACGCATTCACTTCTTCTTGCACTGAAGCACCAACCTCTTCCATCTCCTGGAGCCTGGCCACAAGTTCAGATTTCTCCTTATACTTCTGATTCCTAGATCTAAGGGATTTGCAAAGCTTAACGAAGGCCTGGCGAACTTCAAGACTCGCATTGGGACCAAGGGTCTTACCTAATTAGGAAGTAGCAGGAATGTAATCATCCACATCAATTAGCTACAAGCAATCAAAAGACAAGGGAAAGAAAGAGACAAATCAGTGCACCAAGAAATAGAAGCCTTTTTCATTAATGAAGGTTAAAATTACATCGAACAGTAAAAAGAAAGTTTGCAGACAAAAAAAACCAAAAATACAAAGCAGGCCTAGCAGATAACTAGTTAGCAACCTCAGAGGTCGATGGCCCCTTCCCCATATCGGCATCAGCAGGAGCACCATCCTCGGCGGGGGTAATCTCTGTCGCCACGACGAGGGAGGCATCAGCAGGGAATGCCGAAGGGACAGGGTCAGCACCTTCAACAGCTGGGACAGAGACCTCATCCACGGTCGGCTTCGGACTCGGGTCATGCTCGTCAAACATAGGAGAGTCGATGCGACGCCAGCAGCCAAAAGGGCCCTGTTCCAGCCCTTCTTGAAGTTCAGACGACTAATATAGCCTTTTTGAACTTCAGCGTCCTCGTATGCTGCAGCCCAACCAAAATTGTATGAGTCCTCCTTGGCAGTGACAGTCTCAGACTCCTTCTTCTTCAGCTCTTCAGATAGCACCTTGTTGTCCTCAACAACCGCTAGTTTGCTTGAGCAAACCAGGTCGTAGGCCTGTCGCAGCTCTTTCAAATCCTTGACTGCCTCATCCTTCTCCTTATTGGCAGTAGCAAGAGCCAGGTCGGATGAAATCCGAGCAGCGTCAACGGCTTTAAAGCTAGCCTCGAGCTCCTTACCCTTTAGCTTCAAGGCAGTATTTTCCTTCTCCATCTCGCTGTTCCTCTTCACCAGCTCATCGCGTGAACGATACAGCACGACGAAGTCAGTAACAAACTGTAGAAAAAAAGAAAATATTAGAAGAGGGAAATGAGGAAATTCATAAAAATATGGGAGAGAAGGGAAAAACCTTATCAGGGCTAGCCTTTGACTAGCCTGAAGGGTCAATTGCTCGGACCCTACTTCCCTTTGGCGATCAGCTGGGAGGACAGCTCTCTCGAGCAAAGCGGGGGCCAACTGAGGGGAAATTACAACAGAAACCACCTCGGGCAGCGCAGACACCGGGACCAAGGCCTGCCCGGCCTTCGTCCTCGCTTCGGCCCTCCTCTTCTCCTCCTCTCTCTCATTCTCTTTCTTCTTCCTCTCCTTTACCCTCCTCTTCTCCTCCATCTTCTTCTTCTCTTCTTCATTTTTTCTCTCTCTCTCCCTCACCTGCTCTTCTTCCTTCCTCTTTCTCTCCTGTTCTTGAGCAGAGGACCGGAAACCAGTAGCCACAGCCCTAGAATTAGATTTTTGCTTCATTGACCTCTGTGCAAGAAGCACGTGGTCCTCATCATCATCATCCCTGATTAGGTTCTTCCTTGGAGGAACCATCTCCTCGCTCGAACTGCTAGAAGTGCTCGATGACCCTCGAGCTTCAGAAACCTCCCCACGATCAGAGGAGCTGCTACTATTAGAGCTACCTCCACCCAAATTACTTACCGCTCCTGCAAGGTCACTTTCAGAGCTGCTCTCCTCCTCGTCCAACTAAATCAGATCCGCAGCAGTCTCTTCGAGAAAATTAAACTTTGGGATACTATCCACGGGCCTTGCTATGAAGCTGGAGACAACGTTCTTGTACTCGAGCAGAAAGGCAGCAGACCTGGGATGCTCGCCATCACCCAAAGGCTCCCTGATATTCCAAGCCTTAATTAATTCTGAGAGACGAATCTCGCTGAGAACAGGTTCCAAGTTCTTTGACCTCGCTGTGGAAGAAAAAGCAAAGAAGAGTTAGAAATATCGCAAATCAACAAAAGTCGAAATAACATAGAAATGTCTACCTATGTATTCTTCCCCATAAAAGGGAACAGAGAACCTATCAGACCTCGACCCTTCAAATTGGGGAGAAAACTGCAATTTCTAGCAAGGAAACCGTCTTGCCAATAGTCCTTATGGGAATCAGGTAGATTTACTACCAATACCCTGTCAGGGCTCCTAGCTTTGAGGTAGAGGACACCAGAGCTAGTTCGAGAGGAGGAATAGCAAAAACAGACCTCGGCGAGCCCTAACCTAGTACCATACAACTGATTTATTCTATGTACGCCATTAACTATTTTCCACACATTGGGCGAGCATTGTGCAGGAACAATGTTAAAATAGCCAAAGAAATGCAAAAATAAGTCATTGGGAGGAAAAGTGAGTCCCCCCTGGGAAAGCAACAAGACATGGATCCAGTGGGCATCATCTATATCTCTAACGTTTCTATAAGGGGAGGCACAGCACTCAATATCTACCCACTCAGGGATGTTGTAAAACTTCCTAAACTCAGAGACCGACCTATTCCCAATCTTCGCCATTGGAAAACCCTAGAAAACTACAAAATCAAAGAGAAAGTACAGAGAAAAGGTACATGAAACTTACAAGATAGAAGATCGACTCGAACGATGAAGAAGAACAGGCCCAAATGATAAGGAAGCAACGAGAATGGAGATTAAGAGAAGAAGGTACGAAGTGCTAAAACTCACAGAAAATTGAAAAGTGATGGAAAGATTGAAGCGACGGTAGAAAAGTAACCATCCCAAGAAACCTTCAAATTTTTCTAATCATAGTGCACAAGGTACGAAGCGAGTGCCGCCAAAATCAACTTCACAGCTTTCGAAGAATTACAAAAGAGCCATTATGGCTAATCATTTAAATTTTTTGAGCCCACAAACATGGCCCAACAAACTTAGGGGAAATTGTGGGTACCCAGAATTAAGACCATGGGCCTGGACGAGTAGTCCAATTCTGGCGGCCCAAAGTCCAGGTTCCCCACCTCTTATTTCGAATATGATCCGATCTCTTCCCACGTTCCCATGAAGGGAGGTTATAGGGAGAGATGGAAGATGTGGGGGAATCCAACACCCCCACTTACCTGAACATACATGTATATATTGAACCCTAGGTCCGGGGTAAAGGGACAAGTTGTATTCTCTGTAATCACTCTCCGGAGTATATAGAAATAACATCGACTGCACCACCGTGGACGTAGGCACTCCTTTGCTGAACCACGTACATCCTTTGTTGTGTGATTGTCATTTTGCATTCCTTTTTCCTACTTGGTGATTGCCTTTCTCTTATCTATTTGTGTTGCATAATAATTGTCACCACAATGCTTCTTACCTTTAATAGGTGATTAGTTGTGGTAGATGTGTTGGGATATACTAAGTACAAATAGTGGATGGGTGAGACAAATAGAATGGGGGATGTGTTTCGCAGATGTGCTAATGAATTTATGAAATACGCAAAGAGATGTCATAATGATGAAGAGTTTCCGTGTCCGTGTGCTAGGTGTAAGAATGGTAAGGTGTTTGAGGGGAAAACAATTGAATTACATTTATTAAGATTGGGTATGCAAGATATTTATCGATTTTAGAGTTTTCACACTGAATTGAAAGTTCCTTTTGTCCCCGAACAACCTTCACAACAACCTTCAACAATTAGGATAGATGTAGAATGGGATGACGTAGATCATAATATGTTAGAGGATTTAGTTGATGATGTGTACAAAGTTTATAAAGCATGGAGAATGAGGTTACTGATGATGTAAAAGGTTCGGGTGCTCGTGAAGATATCACGATAAACCTTAATGATGATTACCAATGTTTAAAATTTAAAGCGACCCAACCGTTATACTCTGGCTGTGAGAAAGATCAAACAAATTTACATGTCATGGTTGGTTTGCATAGTTTGAAGACGCAGTATGATTTGTCTAGAAATAGGGTTATAGGAATTCTAAATTGGGTGAAGGGCTTACTACACAAGGAGAATACGCTTCCAAATAACTATCCTGTTATGAAGAACAGTTTGAAAGGTTTGGGAATGAAGTATCAATCAATTCATGCTTGTGTGTATGACTACATACTATACCGAAAGGAGTATGAAATCTCGATCATTTTCCGGTATGCGATGAACTTAGATATGTCCAATCTACTGGCAAGGAAGGCACAAGCTCAAAAGTACCTCAAAAAGTGTTGAAATATTTTCCCATTGGGCCTAGATTAAAGCAATTTTTTTACAGTAACATGGATAGCGGAGGTAATGACTTCGCATGCTAGGACATAAGTAGGGGGTAATCTCATGCGTCATCCTATTGATTCCACAGCTTGGAGGAGGATGAATTATGAGTATTCCGATTTTGCTCGAGAACAACGCAACATTCGTTTGGCTATATCAACGGATGGTTTCAATCCATTTGAAAATCTAAACACTAATCAGAGTGTATGGCTAGTGATCCTAGCCCCACTCAACCTCCCTCCTTCATAACGTATGAGACCTAAATTTTTTATGCTGTCTTTGTTGATATCTGGGCCAAAGGCACTAAGTGATGACATCGACATCTACCTGGTTCCTTTGGTGGAAAAATTAAATGAGTTATGGGAAGATGGTGTGCAATCATTTGACTCTTGTAGAAAACAAGAGTTTACGCTAAAAGCTATGTTGATGTGGGAAATTCATGATTTTCCAGCCTATGGGACATTATCTGGTTGTGTAGTACATGGTTATTTGGGGTGTCCTATTTGTGGAGAGAAGACTGAATCTCTTCGTCTATCCGCTAGCTCAAAAAATGTATACCATTGCCATAGGAGGTTTTTAGCCCCGGCTCATAGTTTTGGATTTGAGAAAGGTTCCAATTTTTTATCGGGCGGGGTTGAACATAGGCTACTGCCGATACAACTTTCAGGTTCAGAAATTGAAAGTAAATATTCTGAATGCGGCCCTAATATGTCAGGTAAGAATCCAAAATTTAAGAATGTCAAGCATAAGAAGACTCCAACTGGGAATGAAACTGAGATAAGAAAGGCATGGTCTAGGAGGTCAATTTTATTTGACTTGCTTTGTTGGAAGAATAACCCGGTGCGCCATGTATTGGATGTGATGCATGCAGAGAAGAACCTCGTTGAACATATTGTGGGCACTTTCCTTGGGGGGCACTACACCAAAATGGCCAAATTGTCACCTTTCAGCCGGCCACCCTTGTCAAGGTCATTGACCGTGATAAAAAACACGCGTTTTGTGTCACGGTCATTGACCTTGACACGACCGCGATAAAGAATTATCACGGTCAATGACCGTGACAAGTCCGTGACAAACTTAATTATCACGGTCATTGACCGTGATAATTCTTTAAATAATTGTCAAGGACCTTGACACGATCGTGACAACTTCTGCAGCAAAAACCCTTACCCCTTCTTTTTTTCCTCCCGCCGTTCCCTCCCTCTCTCTCTCTACGCTGCTCTCTCTCTCTCTCTCTCTCTCTACTTTTAGGTTTATTTCTCTCTCTCTCTCTCTCTTCCATTTATATATATGTTTGTGTGTATAAATATATGTGTGTGTGTATATATATATGTGTATGTGTGTGTGCGTGTGTGGGGGGTGGGGCAGGGTAGGGGTAGGCGTGGGGCAGGGGCACAGTTGTGTGTGTGTGTGTATATGTGTGGTGGGTAGGGGGTGTGGAGGAAGGTGGGGCAGGGTGGGGGGCTATTGTGTGTGTGTGTGTGTATGTGGTGGGTGGGGGTGGGGGTGGGGGTGGGGGTGGGGGTGTGTGTGTATGTGGTGAGTGGGGGGTGTGGAGGGAGGTGGGGGTGGGGGTGTATGTGTATTTGAATTAACCAATGAATTTGTATTTTTGTATTTGAATTAACCCATGAATTAACCCATGAATTTGTCAAACAAATTGACAAATTCACGAGTTATTTATTTTTGTATTTGTATATATATGGGTTCTTGAATTTTTTGCACTTTTGTTGAAACTAACTCGTGAATATATGTTTGTGTATGTTTGTTAGGTGTATACGATGTTTATATGTTGGAAATAACCCATGAATTTGTCAATTTGTTTGTGTGTGTGTGTGGGGGGGGGGGGGGGGGGGTCAGGGGGGGACGGGAGGTAAGTCAAGGTACCATTGTAATTCTCTTAATATCGTGTTTTGATGATTCTATGAGATAATATATATTGTTTCAAGGTTAACTGATTGTAGATTAAAACATTGACATAGAAAAATTAAATTGAATCCATCCATAGATTCTATAATTACATCCACTAAAATATAATTAATAAATGAAACAGTTTTAGATGAAAGTAAATTAATAATTTATGCCCATTTCATATGAAAGTAGGATTGCCCCTCAGTGTAAATTAATAAATTAATAATTCTGTACGTTAATTGTTAGTTTAATTGATGAAATGAATTAACTGAGTAGATGAATTAGAAGGAGTACGGGATACACATTTGTTGTTGACATTGCTGTTGGATTATTTTGTTTAGTAAATGTTTAGTTGGTTAGTTTTAAAAGTGGCATGACCACTGGATTATTATCCATACGGGGGTGGGATTTTTAACTTTTTTTGAAAATTACTTTGTATATCGAACAATATATATATATAGTATGATAATTAAATGAAACATACTTGAAATTAAATATAGTGCGCATAGATACTAGCCTTCTAGTTCTTATGCGTACGCATTCAATAGCCCTTAGACCCATTCGAGAGTCATTACCCCTGTAATGAGATCTCTCGAATTGTCCCGTTTGGACAGTTTGAGACTGTATAATTTCTGTATAGTAGTCTTATTGGCTTAAAGTTGTTACGTTTGGAGGAAGTTCTGCATTCGTATCTTAATGTTCTCTGGGTACATACTAGATTGACAAGTGTGACTGTTATTTCAATTGATCAATTGAAATAACACTCACACCTGCCAATCTACGTCGTGTACTTGGAGAACTACGGGAATATGCTGTCGATTTTTTTTCAAATCGTAACAATGTGCATGAGCTGTTAAGTATATTTGAATTGGATTATATAAGCTTCAAATAGGTTATATTTTACTGTGACTGGGTAAGAGTTGAGGATAAAAATTCTTGTAAAGTTGATCCTGTCACCAATTTGATCATGGTTGACTTGTCCAAGTTGAAGAACAACGACCACGTGAGCGATGAGCCTTTTGTTTGTGCATTTCAAAAGGTTAAGCAAGTGTTTTATTCGGAGTATATCAACAACGAGCCGTGGTCAATTGTCCAACACGCTCCAAGGCGCCTAAATGGTAGTGTGGATGACTTGGCTGCTCCTACTAAATATCAATACATTTTTTATGATAACCTGAATTTGAAACAATTTTCCAATTTGTAATAAATATTTCAATTTGTACCGAAACATCCATTTTTAATGCTTTTAATTGATTTGTACTTTATCATTTTCACTCTTGTGTAGTGTGCGTGTGTGGAAAGGATATTAATACATAAATATTCCAACTACATCAAAGTTTTGTTTATACTAATCTATGAATATACGCTTCTTACATTTAATAGGTGATTAGTACATAGTTATTTGGGGTGTCCTATTTGTGGAGAGGAGACTGAATCTCTTCGTTTATCCGAACACTAAGAAATGCCATAATCTTATGGAGTTATACTCTGCAAATTCCTCCCAACCGTTATGTAGCCAAACATCACCAGTTGAAGTTGTCAATTCCACTTTCCATACCCCACCACTTGGAACCTCTAGCAAAACTTGGGAGACCACTGAAAGGTGGAATTGACAACTTCAACTGCTGATTTTTGGCTACACAATGGTTGGAAGGAATTTGCAGCGCATAACTCCATAGGATTATGGCATTTCTTAGTGTTCAGATATGAAGGGAATTATATTTGACACGATTGCTTGGGGTACATTAGTTGGAAGGAGGTGCCATAGAGCTCAAGATAGCTGTTTGGGTGACATTACAGGTAATGTATTTATATTTATATGTCAATTTCAATTTCGATTTATATTTATCTATATTTGCGGGGCGAATACTAATTTTACTTTATTTTATTTCAGGGGACAGGGAGTGGCCTTGAGGGTAGGCCACATATGCTCGATACTTATGTGGATATTCGGACGAGAAGGGAAGGATAAGGAGGTGTCCCTGAGCGTCGCGGTACAAAATCTCTTTTCCAGCTAAATAGTTTGTAGATTTGAGATAATTGATGGTGATGTTGTTTTTTCTTAAATAGTTTCTATTTTGAATGTATATTTGCGTTATCTCTAGTTTATTTGGATATATGATATTTGAATAGGTACAATGTTGATATAACAGCTACAAATATATTACTGGGCAGTGGCAGTGACCATACTGCCCAGCAGATTTTTTTTCAATTCTGCCCAAAATTGTCACGGTACTTGACCGTGACAAGCCCATGACAAAAGTTGTCGCGGACTTGTCACGGTCAATGACCGTGACAATTTTTTAAAAGAGGATAAGAATTTGTCACGGTTATTAACCGTGACACGACCGTGATAATTCTTACGAGGTTGTCACGGTCTCTGACCGTGACACGTCCGTGACAAAAAAAGTTGTCCCGCCCCAAATTTTCACGGTCATTGACCTTGACAAGTCCAACTTGTCAAGGTCAATGACCGTGATAATAGTGCAGATTTGGTGTAGTGGGGAGTCATTAGAAGGATAGAGAAAATGCACGAAAATACCTTAAATCGTTGAAAATTAAGCCACAACTATGGTTGAAAGAAGATAGTAGGGGAAGGACAATAATTCCCCCTGGTGCATTTACTTTGACGAGTGGGGAAAGGAAGGCGCTTTTAGACACAGTATATAATTTGAAGGGTCCATCTAATTTTTCATACAACTTGTAAAGGATTGCGAATTATGCTACTCATGATTTACATAAGTGTAAGTCCCACGATTGGCATGTGATCATGCAATTGGTTCCTCTATTGTTTAAGCACTCTTTATCCAAGCACAAGGATTTGCGGAGGGCTATTATGAAAATTAGTATTACCTTTTCACTTTTGTGTGAGAAGATAGTCAATCGAGAACACATTGTGGTTGCAAAATTGGCGGTGACCGGAGTGATTTGTGTGTTGGAGAAGTCTTTTCCCCCAGCATTCTTTGACATAAGTGTTCACTTATTGGTACACCTATGCGACGAGCCACTTCTTTGCGGTCCAGTTAGATATCGGTGGATGTATCCGTTTGAAAGATTGATGAAATTTTTTAAAGATTACGTCAAGAATACCTGATACATTGCAGGATCAATTGCAGAGGAATACATTACAGTGGAGTCATCAATCTATACTCAGGAATATATGCCTGACTCGACCAGCGTTGATGGCACTGATGAGTTCATCGATGATGGTTGTCATGTGATGGGAAAATGAGTGAAATTAACGAGTTTACAACATGAACAAGTAGCTCGTTATCTAGTTGACACGCAAGATGTCGAAGAATGGAAAAATTAAGTTTAAATTATTTTAAGTTTTACTTTATTTTAGAATATTTTATACATGATTAATTTTGTAATATGGAAAAGATATGAAGCATGTGAGAATAATAAAAGACAAAAAATAATGGTACAATTAGATGGCGAATTTAGGTCGTGGTTGTCATAAGAGGTAATTATAATGAAAATGGTAGTTATATAACGTTACATTACAATCAAACTTTACAACTAACCTAATTAATTTATCTATATTCTCAGCTCTTAAAGACGGGTGATGCGACATCAAGGCTTGCTCATCTAGCCACTGGACCCTTGTTCGTGGCACTAGAGTACAAAAAGTATCGATTGAACGATTACATATTCGACACAAGAGTGTACGAGGAAAGTACAAATGTACAAAACTCGGGCATTTCATACAAGGCTATTACTTTCTTTCGAGCGAGCGCAAAATATAAAAACCTCGTTGAAGATGAAATGACTTACTATGGTGTAATTCAAAATATATTTGAATTGGATTATATAAGCTTCAAAGAGGTTGTATTTTATTGTGACTGGGTAAGAGTTGAGGATAAAACTGCTTGTAAAGTTGATCCTGACACCAATTTGATCATGGTTGACTTGTCCAAGTTGAAGAGCAACGATCACGTGAGCGATGAGCCATTTGTTTGTGCATTTCAAAAGGTCAACCTAGTATTTTACTCGGAGTATATCAACAACGAGCCATGGTCAATTATCCTACATGCGCCAAAGCATCTAAATAGTAGTGTGTATGACTTGGCTGCTCCTACCGAATATCAATCTATTTTTTATGATAACCCGAATTTGAAATAATTTTTCAATTTGTAATAAATATTCTAATTTGTACTTTATCAATCCATTTTTAATGCTTTTAATTGATTTGCACTTTATCATTTTCACTGTTGTGTAGTGTGTGTGTGGGGGGGTAGTAGGGGTGGGGGTGGGGATGTTTCAGATTTTTAGTAATTGTACATATTATGAGTTAGATGTTGTTGTTTTGGAATCCAGGATTAAGGTGTTAAATAGTAATAATTCATTTGGATTTGTAGTAATTGTACATATTTGCATCTCTTCTTTTAATTCATTTGAATTTGTACTAATAACAATTTTTTTTTATAGAAAATATCTCCTTGAGGTATTAAGGCGAGGATGATGATTCTGATTATGATGATGTTGTCTGGACTCGGTGGTAGCGGAGGCGAAGAGGGTTCCTCGACCCCTAGGCTCCCCAAATATGGCACCTTGACAAGTTAGACTTGTCACGATCAATGACCGTGACAATTCGGCAGATTTGGTGCAGTGTTATTTGATGAAAAGTAAATATGGGATTCATCTCCAAATGATTATAGGTCGTTATAATTGGGATTAGAAGGGTGATAAAAAGGTGTGACACATAATTAATGAATTGAGTGAAATAAATTCATAAAGGTTTAATTATGGGCCAATTTGGGTGAGTCGGGTTATATTAGCGAGTAAAGCTACATTAATTTATTTAATGGATGTGCACTTAAATAAAACAAGAGTGGGGATAAAGATTTGGGTATTATGAGCTAGTGCTACGGGAGTTAGCCACGGTAGTCGGGTTTAATTTAGTTATATATACACGGATAGTGTGATAGGATATATATATATATGTGTGTGTGTGTGTGCGCGCGCACGCGCTTATTAAATATTGGTGTTAGAATTTTTTTTAATACATACCCCTCTAGTGCTATCATAGGAGGTTACACGATATGGGTGAATCCCCTGGATAGTGAATGCAGGGAGAGTATAGTCCCTAGGTCATATCGTCCAAGATTTTTATTATGTGATTGATTTTAGGAGTGAGGCATTTGAAGAATGATTCAGTCTCATTCACGGGAGAAATATGATCACCTCCACTACGTTGCGATTTATTTACCTATTTCGGTGTGAGTTTACTGATTTATGATAATCGGGTTAGAGTGAGCATACCTGGGATGTTATCATTTTAGAGACAAGCATCCGGTGAGTGATAGCTCGGTAGGATAGTTATTATTCGCGACATTTGTGTGAATGTTGTGGTATGCTAGTACATATATATAATATGAGTAAATAATTATATACGGGATAAATACATAACGTGTGAATGCATTTCATATATAACTAGTGTGAAGGTTATATAAGTAATTAAAGTTGAATTGATTGAATAAGTTAATGAGTAGAATAACTTATAAATCAAAGTAAGGAATAATCAGGTTAGAGTAGCAAGATAGAAAGGGTTTACCAAGGCTAGTTAGGTGGGGTAGCATAACTAGTGGGGTTAGAAGGCAAGCCATAGGTGTGCATATTAGTTTAGAGGTTAGCTATATCTCAAGAGAGTGTGACACCTAATTAAATATGAAAAGTTCGCATGCATATTTAATTTATTGCATTTTAATCACTTGCTAAATATTTTTAAAAGGTTTTCTTGGGCTCTGACCCGTGTCAAAAATATTTTCCAAATATAATTTTAGGTCCCTAGTCACAGGGACACCCAGCTTGAGGATTCTTTCTAGGGATGCATAGCTGCAGTATTGTGTAGGCTTACAGGTTGTTGATTTAGACACTTCAGCTTATTCATTCCTAGTTAGAAGCTTTATCTCAGTAATTTCCTTTGGGTGTATTTACCATTCATACTCTTTAGTATTTTAGTTTATTTATCAGATTGTGTTAAGATTCAGTTTTATTTATTTCAGATTGTAGGTGGATTAATTATTCGGGAAACGATGGTTTATTCGATCTTATTCATTTATATATCTGTCATAGATTGTTCAGAATATTATTGTGTGTGGATGGTTTGGTTAAATTAACTTAGTTTATTTTCGCAAGTTGTTAAGTTTATAACAAGATAAAACTTGGCACCAGTTTATTTAACTTAGGTGGTTAGTAACTTAAATGATTTTCGACAGTGCTGCTAAGGATGAACCATATGAAATTCTTGTTTATTTTAATAAATGACTGATCACCCGTGATTAAATTAGGCGGGGTGTCATGGATGGTATCAGAACATCAGGTTCTAGTGTTTATAGGATAGGTGCGGCTTACTATGATTTCAACATAGCATTCTTTGACATAAAGCTCTATTATTAGGACATATGCATTTATGATTACGCATTTGAGAGTTTGTTCTTCTGTTGTTATATTGTATTTACCGTGAACTCATACAATTTGATCTGTTTTCAGATGCCACCCAAGTAGGCCTGTCAACGGGTCGGAGACGGGTCAGGTTTAGGGAGATCCAGATCCGTGTAATCGGGTCTTCATCGGGTTCGGGTTCGAGTTCGGGTTTGGGTCCGGGTCTTCATCGGGTCTACAATATTGGATCCAGACCCGGATTCGTTCGGGTCCGGGTCTGCTCAAATATGTACATTTATTTTATATTTATTTTATTTTATCCCCATTCTTTATTATTTAATCTTAAATTAAAATATTTTGTAATGTATTGTAGAATATTATTAGTGTAAATAAAACATATATTTATTATATTTATTATATACATAAATATATATTTTTATATATAATACTTACATGTTATATTGATAAGATATATTTATAAATATATATAAATTTATAGTATATATGTATATATATATACAAAATAATAATGTACAATTCTGGTCGGGTCTCGGGTCCGGGTCTTGTATAAGATCCAGACCCTACCCGTTTAATAAACAGGTCTTCGGGTATTCGGGTCTTCAGGTCTCGGGTCCAAAAAATATGCTCAGACCCTATTATACGGATCGGGTCCGGGTCCAGGTCCAGACCTGACCCATTGACAGGCCTACACCCAAGAAAGAGAGCGGCGAGAGTAGAGGCTAGGGATAATGTGAGTGAGGCTCAGCAGGAGCCACATGCGCCACAACCACATCCGCCACAGTGAACAGTGTCAGCAGCGGAGGTGGCAACCATAGTGGCACAGACAGTGAATACGACGATGACTGCCATGGCTCTCTATTTTCCACAGGCCTAGCAGTTACTGTAGCCATTGGCGCTAGTTGTCCAAGACCACCCGAGGCCATTAGAGTGGTAGAGGGTTCGGGAGGCTTTTCATAATGGACACCCTCCAGAGTTTTGGGGATTTTAGACGTGACTGTTACATGCCAGTGGAAGAACGATATACAGTGCCACTTGCGCATAGTTAACACCAACGATGTGCAAAAGTAGATGATATCCACTTTTAGGCTTGTTGGAGCGGCCTTACAGTGGTGGGATGCAGTTACCACCGTGGAGGAGAGAGACACGATGTCCATTTTAGAGTTCTGGGTGCAGTTTGAACACAAATACTTTTTAACAGTAGTTGAGATATAGATACATAGGAGGTTCAATGAGGTGACTTAATGAGACCGCTCGGTGGCAGAGTATGAGGAGGACTTCATTCGTTTAGCTAATTTTGTGCCATACGAAGTGAACATTGAGGAAAGAAAGAATGTAAAGTTTATGGATGCGTTAGCCTGGAGGATCATGGAGGATTTGATTGGCAACCCTGCATTAGTGACTTATGTAGATGTCATCAATGTAGCACGGTTACACTTCCAGGACCATCACTTCCACTGTGAAAGGGACTAAAATAGGGAGGTGAGCCTAGCCAATCGGGAAAGGCAGGGGTAAGCGATGTTAGTGGAGCACTATAGCAGCTGCAGTTGTTAGGTAGACATCAGGGGAAGGATTCCCAATAGGGGGATTAAGTTAAGAGGTTTAGGTCTGGGGGTTACCGACTAGAGGGAAGCTTCAGGAAGGGACAGTTGGGTACTCAGCAGTGGTTGCACATTCCTGAGGGCCTTTAAGGCCAAGGGAATAATAGGGGAGGCCAGCAGGGCTGGCAGTAGGGACAACCTTGACAGGGCTAATAAGGCCAAAGGTAGGGTAACTTCCAAGGGCATTGTTTTATCTGCGGGCAGGCAGGTCCCATAAAGAGAGAGTGTCGCCCGAGAGGTAGAGGACCACAGTAGCAGGGTACCCCACAGGATTAGTGGGAACAAAGGCCACCTACAGCAGCAGCCCCACCCACCCCACTGCAGTAGGGATAGTTAAAGTACGGATGTGTTTATAACGTCCAAGATGTCATCATATAGCAGGCCCCACATGCAACACCGGTAGTAGAGGGCATGTTTCCTATTCACAAGATTGAGGGTAGTATTTTATTTTATATAGGAGCATCACACTCTTTTATAGCAGCTATATTTTCATAAGTTATCGGCCTAGTAGAGATAGTTGGTAGTCTTCTTATGTGTGTGGAGTCACCGTTGGGTAGTGGGTCTCTCATACACTCGATATATAAGGGTGTGGATATTGACGTGGGTAGATTATGTTCATCCATAGACCTTCTTGTGTTAGATATTAAGGGGTACGACATCATTCTGGGTATGGATTGGCTAGCTGGATACCAGGAGATGGTGGATTATTTTGGGAGGACTATTGTGTTCACTATCCCAGGGTAGGAGATGTTCTTATTGGCGATGCCTCTTCCCGAAAGAGGGTCGAGCACACAATTATACTACATTGAGGAGGATACCTCACAGGACGTGTTTATTTCGATAGATTGAATTTCGATAGTGAAGGAGTTTGCGAACCTATTTCAGGAAATACCCGGGATGTCTCCTAGCCGGGAAATTGAGTTCATTATTGATCTAGCGTAAGGTATAAGTCCTTTCGCCTGAGTGCCTTATCGTATGGCCCCATCTGAGATGCGAGAGTTGAGGGAGAAGATTCAGCATCTCAAGGGGTAGGCTTTCATTAGACGGATTACTTTATCGTGGGGTGTGCCAGTGTTATTCGTCAAGAAGAGGTATGGATTTCTTCAGTTGTGTATCAATTACCGAGAGTTAAACAAGGATACGATCCGAAATAAGTATTAACTTCCTCGGATCGATGATATGTTCGACCATCTGAGGGGAGAAGCTTACTTCTCCGAGATAGATTTGAGGTTTGGTTATCATCAGTTGTGCGTCAGGGAGGAGGATGTCTGATATGATATGGGTCCTACGAGTTTAGGATGATGCTATTTGGTCTCACCAATACGCCAGCAGTGTTTATGGATTTGATGAACTCGGTCTTCATAGAGTTCCTTAACCAATTTATGATAGTGTTCATTGATGATATTCTAGTTTACTCTCACTCTGAGGATGAGAATGACGAGCATTTGAGGATGGTTTTGCAGACACTTCTGGATCATTAGTTGTATGCAAACTTTGAAAAGTTTGGGTTTTAGCTTTGGGAGGTGCAGTTTTTGGGCCACATTGTACCTGATATGGGTATTGTTGTTTATCCGAGTAAGGTATCGATGGTGAGAGAGTGGGGACAGCCCATGACACCGATTGAGGTTCGCAATTTCTTGGGGCTAATAGGATATTTTCGACGATTCATTGAGGGTTTCTCGAAGATTGCGAGTCCATTGACAAACTTGACTCACAAGGGGGTGTCGTTTATTTAGGAAGACCACTGTCAGTTAGCCTTTGATGGGCTAAACGATAAATTGACCTCAACACATGTACTTGCACTGCCTAGGGGAGGCATGGAGTACCATGTCTATATAGATGTATCCTTACAAGGACTTGGGAGTTTATTACAGTAGGAGGATATGTCCATATCTTATGCGTCCCGCAAGCTTAATCCCCACGAGAGTAATTACCCCACGCATGCCTTGAAGTTAGTAGTAGTGGTGTTTGCCTTGAGGATCTGGAGACACTATCTTTTGGGGGAGCAATTTACTTTCTTCACGAACCATAAATATCTTCAATATCTTTTCACACAAAAGGATTCGAACATGAAGCAGAGGAGGTGGTTGGAGTTTATGAAGAATTACCAGTTTGAGTTTATGTATCATCTTGTAAAGACTAACATGGTGGTATACGTGTTGAGCCGACGGGCTACGGGGGAAATAGCGGAGGTTTGGAAGGCGAAATAGAGAGAGCTTCAACACAAAAATGAGGTTTCAAGGGCATGTATAATCGTACTAACTGTCATACTCGAGATTGTTATAAGGGTATAGAAAACACGGGCAAGGGATCAGTATTGTCAGGATTGGGTTCACCAGTTATTTGCTGATGGGATAGAGTCATACTGGATCAGTTCCGAGGGTGATTTGCATTTTGATGGGAGACTCTTGATTCCATAGGACGAGGATTTAAGACATTCAGTGATGTTAAAGACTCACGGGTATAGGTTTATGGTATATCTCGGTGGGGATAAGATGTGCCAATATATGTGCAGATAGTATTGGTGGTTGGGAATGAAGTGGGACATAGCGGAGCTTGTGTTGAAGTGTGCTACCTGCCAGATAGTGAAGGTTGACCACCAGAGGCCGATGGGGTTGTTGCAGCCACTCGAAATTCCAGTGTGGAAGTGGGAGAGCATTTCCATGGATTTTTTTATCGGGTTAATGTTATCATAGCATGGTCACGACTCTATTTGGATGATAGTTGATCGATTGACTAAGGCGACCCACTTTCTATTGATTCCCATGGACTTTGAGATGAGACAGTATGCACAGTCGTTTATTATTAATATTGTACGGCTACACGGGGTTCCAATTAACATTGTGTCCGATTGGGACAAGATCTTTGTGTCCCGTTTTTTGTAGAGTTTTTTCAGGAGGCCATGGGCACATGTTTACGATTAAGTACAACATATCACCCATAGACAGATGGGTATATATAGAGAGTTAATCAGATGCTGGAGGATATGCTGAGGATGTGCATATTTGACTTCGAGGGAGGATGGGAGCCGTATCTTCCATTTATGGAGTTTACGTATAACAACTCCTATTAGTTCACCATAGGCATGGAACAATTTGAGGCGTTGTATGGGCGGCCTTGCCGTTCGCCCGCTTTCTAGTTAGAGGCGGGGGACAACAAGTTATTGGGTTTAAAGATGATTCAGGACACTACTGCCAAGATTGATCTAATCCGAGGGGGCACACGGATAGCTCAAGATAGGAAAAAGAACTACGCCGATGCATACAGAAGGCACGTTGAGCTTGAGGTTGGTGACCAGGTTTTGGTGCGGGTGTCTCTTATAAAGGGGGTTATGAGGTTAGACAAGAAGGGAAAGCTAGAATGAAGATATATGAGATTGTTTCTGATCATCGAGAGGGTAGGACCAGTGGCATATAAGCTGGGACTACCGGAGCATGTATAGTGGATTCACGAAGTATTCCACGTGTCATCGCTGAAGAGGTACCGAAGGAGCGAGAGGGATTTTTTACATGTTCTATTAGAGGAGATAGACTTGCATCCAGATATCTCATATGAGGAGATACTGGTAGCGATACTTAATCATAGTGAGCATAAGCTGCGATCTAAGGTGGTACCTTTGGTTCGAGTTCAGTGGGGGCAACACAATATTGACTATTCGATGTGGGAGCGGGTGGATTACATGCATCAGCAATATCCAGAGTTTTTCACCGTAGGTATGTCCTAATTTTGAGGGAGGAAACTCCTTTATAAGGGGAGAAGTATATAACACCCCCTATTTCTGAGTAACAAATATTTAGTTAATTTGGCTAATTTAAATTACACGTGTGACGTAATTTATTTGAATTAATTATTTTGTGGAGATTAAAATATTAATCGAGAGAGATAATGGTAAATATTTATGTAATATAATTTTTATGTGAATAGTAAATAATTATTTTAAGTCATAGTAACTGATAGTAATGTCACGGTATTATATCTCACTAGGGAGTCGAGTGTCGACTATATAAGGTCAAGATAGGAAACTATTTTAGGGTGAATCGGATGGCGATTTCGATGTCACGATTAATTCCTAAAGGATTGAGACACTCAAAATCATCTCGGGGACTTTTTAGACATAATCGGACCCACATGGGGGTGTTCGGGTCATTTGAGCTTGGGCATCAACCTAATTTTGGGATTAAGAGTTTTAAACCTAAGTTATGGGATTAAAGGCATCCATAACTCAAATTGAAAACCCTAGGACATGAGATGACAGAAGAGGAAGAAAGTGAGAGCTTTTGGGAGCCAAATGAAAGAGTAATTTGTTGTGTTCTTCACTAATTCATCTTCTACATCACGAAATCATATCCGACGAATATAATCAGGCAAGTGGTTAACTTGCTTTCAATCTAAATTGAAGTATTTCGATTCATATCATAGTGGGTGTAATTATATACAACAACATATAGATATTGTGTGTGTATGTGATTTTATTGTATGTACATGTTATGGAAGCTTGGAAGTGAGAGAGAGAGAGAGGAGTGGAAAGGTTTACATTTATTTAAAATGAGTAATTTATTAATTTTATGTTAAACATTAATGAAATTTTGGATAGAGTCCACAATTTGAAGTAAGTTACATAGTTTGGGGACTAACTTGAGGCTAACAAAAGATTGGGGACCATTTAAAAAGTGAAGTAATAGTTTATGCACTAAAAGCGTAATTTATTCTTACTTTAAATTGAGAAAATGAGCGAGAGAGGAAAACTGAAATGAGATGGAACAATTACTTTCGTGATTCATAGTATACTAAAGAGTTATGGATTCATGATTCAGGAGTAATTGTCTAAACAAAATCTAGACTACGGGGTGAAAATGGGAGGTAAAAAATTTCCAACTGGTTGTAAAATACTTCTAAAAGATTATCATATTTCATATACAATACTACTTTTTAATAATTGCAAGTGGCATCTTCGGATGATTGTTCAATCAATATGAGTTTTGGGCCAGATTTTGAATTCAGATAGCTTAAACGAATCCTTAATAACTTGTCATTTTAATTATTTAGAGTATAATCGGTATTTAAGTTCGTGAGGTTTTGAGATGGAAACCCATTGACGTAGTTTAAGAGTTCGTTTGGGAGTTTCATAGAGAAACGAAAGGAAATGAAAGTTTTATTTTAAGGAAAAAGAAAAGAAGAGAAAGCTAATTGGAGAGAAGAGAAAAGAAAGGATTATAAATTAATATTCATTTATTTGTTTGGGAGTTTAGGAGAGAAGAGAAAATAACTTTTTTCCTTATTTGTTTGGGAGTTAAAAGGAAAATAATTTTTTTTAAGGGGAAGAAGGTACAATTCTTTAGAAAACTTTCTTTTCCCTCCATTTATATCTGATTTGGATAGAAAGTTATGCAGAAAAATGAAGAGAATTTTTTTTTAAAAAAATCATTTCTTTTCTCTCTTTTTAAACTCCTCCTAAATCGAAAAAAGTGTTTCATTTCTCACATTTAAACTTTCAAACTAAGAAAAAGAAACACTTACCCTTCATTTCTTTTCTTTTCTCTCTTAAATAGAACTCGCAAACACACCCTAAATTAAGGAGGTTTGCATCATTTGTACATAGTCGGTCTTGTTTCATTAGTATACCTTGTCTAGATTGTGTAGCATGTCCGAGCTTCAAACAAAATTATGTGGCATGGGAGGCACTATTAAAAGGGGATAAGACTTTTTCAAGGAGGAGTTTTTATGAATTTGACTCACAAACTCCTGCATGGGCACCGTCAGAATTATTTCGTATCAGCACACGAATTATCACTTTAATATAATGTACATTACTTTTAAGCAAATGAGGAGTAATTTCGTTGTGATCTTAACAATTATTTTTATGCCTAGTCACAAATTGAAGAATAATTTTCAATATTATTACTCTATAGATATCATATTAATAGTCATGCTCCCTTTTGTTACTTCGATCTACGGGTTTCGCGGTACGATAAAATCTGTACCGTACCGTTGTATACCGAAAATTAGTGGTAATGTTTTACATTTTTTACTTACCGAAACCGAAACTAACGAAATCAAAATTACCAAATTTTTGAAGTTGATTTTGATTCTAACATTTTAAAAATCGATTCACCGACTATACCGTACCGAAATGAAATACCGAAATTAATGTACCAAAAATATCAAAATGATGTTATCGAACTTACTAAATTGAAAATACCAAATTAAATCAAACAAGAATACCCAATGGCTAAAACCAAATAAAACCACACTTATTTTATATGTTCTTTATTTTTTTTTAAGTGATCAACCTTTTAATGGAAAATGAACTACAATTTCATCTCATTCACATTCTCCACTCTCAAATTTGATACTCTGTTGTATTTAGTTGGGATAGTGTAATTCACATTCCTCACTCTCCAATTTGATATGTAATCTATGATTATGATTATATATTATGTAAAGTGAGTTGTGTAACTTTATTTGTTATTTAATATGATGACTTGGGTTGATAACTATTCGAGTTATTTGGACAATAATGTAACTGGATTTATAATTTGTGATGTTTACTTTGGAATTTAATATTTATATATAGTTATGGAGATAACATAATTATGTAGATAATTTTTTATTTTTTTTAAATATATATATATATATATATATATATATATATAGGGAGAGGTTCAAAAGTGAACCAAAAGAATGAACTTTTTAATGAACCTACTAAGACATTAAAAAATTGATCCGTAATTTCTTGTTATAATTGGTCCGCGCCAGCGGCAATAGATAATTTTTCAATCCCCCCGCTGGCGCGGACCAATTACAACAAGAAATTCAGGATCAATTTTTTTTTATATCTTAGTAGGTTCATTAAAAAGTTCATTCTTTTGGTTCACTTTTGAACCTCTCCCTATATATATATATATATAAGTAGATGGTACAAAAAATTACCATTATGTACCGAGTAGTAACAAATTTACCGTAAAATTTTTTTTACTGAAATCTTCTGTATTTTTTGAGAAACTGATTTCACTGTTAAAAATCGATTTTACTGATGTACCGCACGGTTTGATTTTTGTTTATGGGTTAGTGTACCGGTTGGTAAAACTCGTAATTTTAGTTTGATAATTTAAAAATTGGTATGGTATTAGTATGCTTCATTTACTGATCAAACCAATCGAAAATCAGCTCTATTTTGACCAAAATTAATTATTTTTTTTCTTAAAAGCAATATATAATATAAATAAGTGAGATAGTAGGCTTACTCGTCCAAACATTACTCATGCGAAAACAATTATTCAAGTAGTATTAGAAGGTATTCATTATTTCCAAGAAAATAGATTTGGAAATTAAATTTACTTTCTGAAAATATTTGATTTCAAATCGCAATTATTAATTTGGGACTCAAGGATTGGTAAAAAAACAGATCATCTAAACAAATTCATGTGGCTCCCCTTTAAAAGCTAAAAAACACAAAGCATTTAAAGGGGTCCCCTACTGATAAAAAGGCAACATGCAAGTCACCTTAAAAACCACAACTAACATATCAAACGCAATCTTTGGTTGGTCCTTTCAGATCACATTGAAACAAGCTTTTCACAAAATTTGCATATGGTGGTGGGACACTCACCCTTTTACAATTTTACTTTTGCTGTAGTTTTCTCCTTGAAAGGACCACCATCAATTTAGTCACTTCAAATTTAAATCCACCATAAATGAACAAATCTGTGTGATGATGATTCTTAAAGTCCCGCTTGGTTGTCTCAAAATTATGAATTGAATAATTAATAAATTATTCTATTTATAAATTGACTCATTAATTGTGTTTGATTTTATTAATAAAATGATTCATTAATTGTCTCATTTTAGCTCATGTACAAAATCTGAAATTGAATTATTTCACAAAAAATGTAAAATGAATTCATTTGAAATAGAAGTCACATTAAGTGTATGTCCCATCTCCATTTTCTCCCCCCCTCCCCCTCTCTCCCTTGATTTGTTTTTATTTTTTTTCATAGAATCTTAATATCAATTTTAAATTATCAAACATTGTGTAAAATTAAATTTAACTCATTTCAAATTCACTCATTTATAATTCACTAATTTACAATGACCAATTTACACAATCAAATAATTTAGGCAACCAAACTGGACGTAATTGTATCAAGAAGTGATGATTTTTCCTCCCCCACCTCTGTACAGAGTTACATGGCCTTTTGGAGGTGAAAAAAAATTATTATTGGGCCAAAAAGAATACGAACTTCTATTTTTGTTTGTTTGTTTTGCGCTAGATACAAATGGAACCCATGGATGTAAGAAGCAACTGTTTTAGGCGTCCAAATTTTCTGGAGCCTCAATTTTTGTTGGCGCTTGCACACGAAATAATTATAATTACTACTTGAAAGTAAAATATTTGTTTAAGAAATATAATGCTTTGCAAATTTATCCTCATGAAATCAAAGAGTATTTACAATTGCATCATTATTTACTCACAGGTATTATTTCGGTAGTGTATGAATTGATAACTTTGTAACCACACGTACTTTGAATAATATTTTAGGAACATGATTATGAATTTTGAATGGCCTAAAAAAAAATCACGACTACTAATTTAGAATGGAGGGATTAACTTTTCTTCTTAGATTAATGAAATTTTCTTGAACCTCAAAAAAGTTGATGAGGCACTTCAATGATTAACAAAAAGTTTTAGGGTCCATTTGGTTCGTGGTGAAATATTTTTTACTGCGTTAAAAAATAATTCACCTAGGTAAAATATGTGTTTGGTTGAGCATTTAACACGGTAAAATAAAATAAATATGGTGAAAAGTGAGGTGAAACTTTAACCATTTTAAACCATGGATAAAGTGAATAATTTAACAGGTAAAAACAATTCAATTTATCTTATTACGAGACTAACCTTTCTTATTCACTTACAACTATCACAAATTTATTTCTCCCTCTCAATTAACATGATCATTAAATATTCATTTAAAAAAATATTTTTTTTAAATTTCATTTCTATTTAAAAAAATATAAAAAAATAAATAATTAAAATTTTAAAAATTTAAAAATAAATAAAAAATGGAATAGCTATTCCTACACCTTCTGTGTTTTTTCCCACACCCTTTTCAATATTTAAATACTAAAAGATCAAAAGACCCTCTATGCATACATGATTTGAACAAATATAATCTTTTGCCCAAAAATTTATTACTTTAAATAAATCGTAATATTATGAAAAAATGAAATTTGAACTGTTTTTTCATTGTTGAGAATTATTTTTTTTTATTGTGGACTACTGTTTTTATAGTTGACTTTTTTTTTTTAATTGTGATTATTTTTTACAAATGAATGTTTTTTTTCATTGTTGGTGTTGATGTAAAAAATTAGATTACTCTAATTATTCAATCACAAATAAATAAATGAGACAAAGAATTTTAAAGTGGTTCAACCTTATAAGAATGGCCTACGTCCACTATTGCTTTATTGCTGAGTGTTTGGGAATTCTCGATTTGTGGTTCTATCAAGAAATTCCACTATGAATTCCGGGTCCCATTACAATGCGGATTGTACAATGTATTTATAGCATTTGAGGTTGTAATGTGAAAGGGTAATACATTTAATGCCATTTTTGCATGTGCGTCTAAATGATAAGCATTGAATGAGCAGTTAAACTGTCGGAGCGTATGAGTTCCTCGGAGTAACATGGTTCCTCGGAGCGTGTGATCATCTCGGAAGTGCTGGTTGTTGTCATGTAGATAGCCACGTGTCTTCATATGATTGGTCCATGCCAGCAGATTAAATTTGGTATCAAGAGTTCGAAACTTTTTTTAAAAAAAATGGGACTGTATACTTTTTTAATTAGGATTTTTTTTAATTGGTACTGTTTTTTTACTTATTTGTCTTGCGTAGCCAAATATGAGTAGTTGTGTGTGTGTTGGGAGAGAAGGATTGTGTCAAATTTGAGTAGGTAAATGCATATTTTTTAATGGCCATTGACACCTGTGTGTTGAAAATCAAAATAGTTATGTGCATTTAAAGTATGCGGGTAATATGATCATTTTATTTTTTCACCATATTTATCTTGACCATTCAAATAACAAATGGTGAAAAAGTTAAAATTTCCGCCTAGTGAAAACTCAACCATCCAAACGGAGATGGTGAAAACAAAATCACCAAGCTAATAATTTACCTTTTACTTTTAATACGGTGAAAAGTATTTCATCACGAACCAAACGGACCCTTAATGAGTTTCTTTTTACCTATTTATGCCTCCTAAAATTAAAAGAGCCTCGATCTTATTTGACCATAAACACACCACTAGGGGGGATGTTCTTATATGAACTATCTACAACGATCCACGACACTTGCAATAACTACTTTCACACACAATTTGTAAAAAATAGGTTACAAGGTATTTATAAATATTTAGGGCTACCCTAGTGGTGGGATCTCTCTCTCTCTCTCTCTCCCTCTCTCTCTCTCTCTCTCTCACATGTCGGAGGTTGAGGTTCGATTCTTCACCCCTCTCTCCCACAAAAAAAAAATTGTGCACATCGATAATGTGCGAAGTAATTTATATAACTATATAAAAATTGTAGATTGAAATCATAGAAGGATGACATGTGACAGTAATAAATGCTTCTTATTAATACTCACACACTGTTAACATATCCACGCGTAAAAAACAATTAACTTTACTCACCCCACATTCAACCCCCCTACCCATCGTATCTATGATTACTCCCAAGAGTTTATTCACTTTCCAAGGCGAGACTTAACCAATTTGGTTTTCACTTCCCAAAACAATAATTAATTACAGCAGTCCTCATTATTTTTACAACTCAACATCTTCTCTAAAAAAAATGCATCTCCTCCCTTTTTATATAAAAAAATGCTTTCTTCCTCATCAAGCCTACCGGTGACAACAAGCGAACCATCAACGGCGACGGCCAAAAGAGAAAACAAACGAATATCCTCCCTTTCTATATAAAAAAAATACTTTCCTACTCTTCAAGCCTATCGGGGACAACAAGCGAACCATCAACGGCGACGGCCAAGACATAAAACAGTTCCGATGGTGACAAAATAAGGAAGAGAGAAACATAAGATTATTGTTCCTCCTTGCTGTTCTAAACCTGTCTTTCTGAAGATTTTGTAAATTGTGAGCGTTCTAAATATATATGGAACCTATAAAATTATATTTAGAGTTTATTTTTTCCTCCCAAAAATTTATTACCTTAAATAAGTTTCCATTAAATCAGTTTTATTTTTTATTTTTATGCTCGAATTTATTTATTTTGTTTATGGAAATCATTTTTTTGGGGGGAAAAATGTTGTTTTGTTGAAAATAATTTTATATATATATATATATATATATATATAGTGTATATGTAAAGGAGGAAAAAAGTGCACTTAATAGAAAATAATTTTATTTTTTGTTTGATTGTTTTGATCTTTGGTATATTATGTGCAAAAAGACAGAATACTAAAAAAATAATGTTTTGCTAAATTCGGCCACGCATCGCGTGGCCTTCATACTAGTTATGTAGTTCACAACACCACTAATTTTGTTTTTGTTTTTAGTTTAGGTAAATCATATTAAGCTCCTAGGTTGGGTTTTCAAATCATTACCCTTAATATGTTTTCCAACATTTTACTGCATCTTAATTTGACTACTCAAACTTAACAATATTTTTGAAGGGTACGATTTTATGTCTTTCATTTGTCAAATAAAATAATTTTAATTACTAAAAATTATTTTTATGTGAATCAATCTTAAACCAAGTCTTATATAACTCGTATAAAAATAGACATAAATTAATTCATCAACAATAATCACGAGAATAAACCAACATATTTATTTTATACCATTTCAAACTCTAAATATCAATTTATTACAAAAGTTATTGCTACACCCTCCTAAGTATCATATCTTCTTGAGAGCGCCATCTACATTGTTGTAATATTTGGATGTTCGACGGAGTATTCATAGAAATCATGCTTTAATCCATTGAGGACACTGTTTTTGCAAGTGTAATATCAAGACACATGTTTATCAACTTGTATGACCTCACATGTTCATATTCATCTATTCAGTGTGATTTATCACGTCTAGTACATACGCCACCTTCATGAGTGTGAGATTAGTTTCAGTAGGATTTGGCTCGCTCACTATGTACGCCACCTTCACCACTATGATATTTGACTTGAGAGAGAAAATATTTTTTGTTGATTTTTTCCAAATCTCAAAGTTTCTTATATGTTTAATACTTCTAATAGTTATCAACCGGTAAAAATCTCACCCGTCATTTCTCCTTTTGTTCCGTTTCATATCAAACAACTCAATCGATGAAGATTGTCTTTTGGTTTTCCCATTCACTTACATCTATTAGCTTACGAGTATATTTATATATTTATTTTCCCATTCACTTCATATTCATATTCATCTTTGTCCTTCTCTTTCCCTACACATATGGGATACGACCCAAGACCTCCGTAAACCAAGATTGTGGTAGGCCATCTCCAAAGGAGAACCAATTATAAATGACAATTAAGAGTCCAATGGCACATTTCCTAAAATGGTGGGACAACTTGTGTATTTTACATCTCCAATGGTAACGCCTATTCATCTGGCATTCTTTTTTGAAAAAATCCTTTGTATTTCAAAAACTCAATTGGATATTCTTATGAACGGCGGGCTTAATTTAGTGTCAAGTAATATTGTCCAATCGTTCTCACATTTCTACATCTAGAAACGAAGGTAGAAAAGTTATATATGACTCAGCAGCCACGTCACTTTCTTTACCACTGTTGGAGCAATTTTTTTTCCATTATAAATTTCTATGATAGAAAATCTGATAGATAGAAAAGAACATTGGAGAAGGCCTAATCTCTTTCTCTCTCTCCCTCCACCTCTTCATTTGGGCCTTAATTATTTTAATGGCTTTAAATGGTAGGGATTTTATGCTGTGAATTTTCAGATTTGGTACTGAGTTGGGTTTCAAATTTTTTTAGTTTTATGGATTCAAGAGTTTATTTGGATTTTAATTGTTCCAAAGTAAGGATTATAGATTTATGTTAAGGGTATCAAAATTAATGGTTTTGAAATTTTGAATATCTTGACCTTTGTAACATAAGAACAACAAATAGTGTGAAATAATCTTAGAATCAAAATTTCTTTTCTTTGTACTATTCAGATTTGTAGTTTGGGGGGGGGGGGGGGGGGGGGGGGAATTCTATGTCGGGTGTCCCTTCTGACGTAAAGAGAGAGGTTGAGGCTCTGTTTGATTTGTGTTTGGTAAAAATGATTTTAAGATATCACTTGGAGGTAATGAAAACGCTTAAAAATTGTAAATATCCTAGCCAAAAAAAGTGAAGTGTTTTATATTGATATAATATTATTGGATACTACATATTTCATACTTCAACAGATCGCTCTAGATTATTCTCTGTAAAACATTGAATCGAATTTTTCAAGTCAACATGTAACGTTTCCCCATCTCAAAATGGTTCATTGAATTTAGAAGGATTCATATATCAGGGGTACATGCTTTTAAAAACCATTCAAGGGGTCTATATAAGCAGCGATGTATAATAGTTCACAATAAACATATAGGTCAAATTTTTGTATAATTCTATTTTTCTTTTATACTATTTTTTTCATACAAAGAATTATTTAGTCTTTAATTTAATAATTATAATGTGGTGTGTTTGATGAAATTGTTGTGTTTTAAATTATATGTAGTTTTATTTGTTCTTTCAGGTAATGGGAGATTTGGAAATTACTTTTCATTATTTTTAAGGCATTATTTATTGTAGGTGACACTAACTTCTATTCTATCCATGGTTCTCACATGTTTATCGTCGGTTGGGCCTTTTTTGTATTAAGATCTATTCTGTTAACTTCCTTTTTAACCAGAGAACGATAAGTTTTCTCCACATATAAATATGTAATCTTCATTTCTATGGAGTTCAAAGACATATGTGAAAGTTAATTTGTATATAGTGTTTGTGTTAATGTATTTTGTCATTCATAATTCTTTAGTGATAATAATTTCTCATATTTTTATTTTTGGATTCTTAATACTCCTAAGATTTTTTATTGAATGTGTTGTCGACAAATGTGCACATTGAAGAAATGGTATAAATAGTGCACTCTGTACAAATCTAATTTATTAAAGTTACATATTTATATTATTTCATGAGAAATGAATATAAATTATTATGGCCATCTCGATCAAAAAGCGCGCCTCCCCGTCTCCTCTCCTTCCCAAAAGGGAGAGAGATTGGAGAAGGAAGGGGGATTGAAAGGTCTCACGTCCTACATCGGAATGCTTCGGCCGTCGTTGGTGTGGGATTTATTTAAATAGATGGAGTCGCAAGCGTTTTTTGCACAAAACTGGCAAAAGAATAAGTCGCCGCCTCGAGAGAAAGGCATCAAAGACAAACTGATGCATATGAAACCATTAGTTCGAAGGTTCGGGGGTTAAGTTACGGAATGAAAAGGTGTTAGGCACCCATCCCTCCCTTTCGGTCTCTCATGGGCTTATGTTATTGTTTTCCTTTTTTTCTTTGTGAAGTGTGTGTGTGTGTATATATAATGGAGATTGGAATCATTCAACTCATACCATGAAAAAGATAGAGTGAGGTCATCCATAGGAATGTTCCCAAAATAATATATATATATATATAAAATATGACTTATGCATTTATTGCGATATTGATCGTTATGATGAAACGTTAATATGGGTTGGATGAAACACTAACAAACATAATATATATATATATATATATATATATATATATATATATATATATATATATATATATATATATATATATATATATATATATATATACTAATGCAAGAATATGATAAATGCAGAAATGGGGGATTTGGAAAAATTAGAAGATTAGAAACTTGGACTCGAGTCCTGGGTATTAATTCAAAACACCTACATAGCCTATAAATGCATCAAAGTCTACATAGTTCGAATGCGGCGTGAGGATGGGGTTTATCCCATAGATTCGAACGAGATTTTATTATAGGTGTGGGTGTAGGAAAAATGTGTTTTAGTTTTGAAAAAGTGTGATGAATAATCCCATTTAGAATTTATAGGTGTAACCCTCTTTTTGTTTGTTTTTTTTAGAAAATAAAGTATGTCCAATATACTAATAAAAGTATAGATATTAATATGTATGAACTAAAGTAAAACTAGATTATAAATCTAATGTAATTTATGCAAACAATAAATTTAAAAAGAGGGGGAAGGATTTGGACCTTCTTTGAAGCTTGATCCCTGATCTTGTATGAACTCCCTTGAATGTGAAATGAAGACTGGATGAGAGAGAATATGATTTTTCCAAATTGGGTATGAAAAGGATGAGAATGTAAGCTTGAATGGAACTTCACATGGAGAAACTTCGCTGATTTCGAGAGAAATGTTGCTGAGATCACTAATGCTGATGGATTTGAGGTGCGTCCTGAAAGTGAGGTCATGCCCTCTATTTATAGGGTAGGGGGATGTCAATCATCATGGCCGTAGCCCTTCTCATCGGCAGGTGACCCTTGACACACCGTCGATAGGTAGGGAATGGACCTGCCAATTGGCAGTCTCGAGCAAATTTTTTCGAAAAAAGGTCATGGACCGCAATATGTTAATCTAAATCACGCATGGTGCATGCCATTAGAAAGGTAATTCAGAGAAATTTAAGAGTCCTTCAGACCTCTCCCGGGTTCGGGAGTTTACTTTTGGTCAAATATGGCTCGAAAGTGCACATTGGTCCTTTGGATGGGAGATCGGCAGACGAAAATGGATCGTTCGTCCGTATGGTAAGTCAAAATCAAGCACGAGGTGGATCGTTGGAAAGTTTAAGAGAAGTAATTTTAAATTCCAAAGATTTTCTCTTGGTTTAAAAAGTTTACCTTGGTCAACCGGGTCCCGAAAGCGTCCAATGACCTCTCGGAGTAAAAAAAATCGTTCGTTCGTACCGTATGTCAGAATCGCGTATGAGGTATACCAGTGGAAAGGATATGAAGTTCCCTTCAGAGATTCATTCTGTCTTAGTTGAAGTTGGTAAAACGGATCCCGAGCGCGCCCAGTGGCCTCCGAATTAGTTTTCGGTGGAAAACGAATTGTTCTTCCGAACGGTTATGCCACTTTGGTTATAGGGTGGATCGTTAGAAAGGGGTTTTAGTGACCTTTGAAGATTCAAAGAGATTTTGATCTGACGATGAAGTAGAATAAGGTCAAATTGGGGCTCGGGAGCGCCTGGTGACTTCCATATTGATATTTGATAGTAAAATGGTCCCTTCATTTGAACTGTTATGCCGATTCGTGCACAGGGAGGAATGTTGGAAAAGGAATTAAGGTCCCTTTGGAGATTTAAAGATTTTTTGCTCTGGAGATAGAGTTAACCGAAGTCAAACAGGGCCCGGGAGCACTTGATGGCCTCTAGATTGATACTTGGAGTATGACTTAGGGCTCGTAGTGAATTGGGGAGGTTCTAGGGACCTAAGGATAGACTTAAGGAGTCTTAGAATGTGTTGTCTACAGAGTCCCTCGGCGTGTGAGCTTGGAATAAGTGAAAGTCGCCGAATAGACACCACTTGATGTTTTAGAAAAAGGTCGGTTCTGCGGACCTAAGGGATGAGGATGACCGATTTAGAGGGTTGATGTCGATTATGATGAACTAAGGTAATGCTGGGGATTGTCGATTCTAAGGACCTAAAGGAGATGATGACTGAGGTCGAAGGTAGGGAGCGATGTCGAGGTCTATTATGAGGACCTAAGTTATAGCGACCAATTCTGAAGTTCGAAGTCAATTCTATGGGCTTAAGTAGAGATGACCACTTCTAAAGGTTAAATCCAATTATGAGGGATTAAGTAGAAGCGACCGATTCCCATGGTTGAAGCCAATTCTGCGGGCTTAATTAGAGATGACCAATTCTGAGGGTCGAAGCCAATTTTAAAGGCTTTAAGATACAGATGCCTAATTCTACGGGCTTAAGATAGAGAAGACCAATTCCATGGGTCAAAGACAATTCTACGAGCATCCTCTGAACCTATGCATTTTAGCCCTATGTATTTCATCCTCTGAACCTATGCATTTTAGCCCCCTCGGGTATCTTATTCCCTATATTTATGCGCGTTAACCAAACAACCTCGGATTTCTACGTTAATATGTTTTGTAGGGGTTAATTGAGCTTTTATATGCATTTGGATGATAAGTGTGAAGTTCGGACGCATTTCGCTCGCTTTTCGTACACGATCGCACGTTCAAGGGAATTTTTATCTTTTCACAACTTAGGCACCTGGACCAACATCTACACGGAAGTTGTATCCCTCCTCGCAAGCTTTGCGTGGCCGTGAACGGTGCGCGATTCCGATTCAGAACGAAGAAGTTACGGCGATTTCAGCGGATGGGAAATGCATTCAGGACAAAACAGCAATGCAGTGTGCTGATACCTGCTTGATGGATCGATCGACTAAAGGGGTCGATCGATCGATCCTTCTCGAAAGTGGGCTAATTTTTTCATCATCGATCGATAGACCAAAGGGGTCGATTGATCGATCCCCTGTTTCCAGGAGATATTTTGCCTTATCTTTTCTTTTTCCTTTTCTTTTCTTTACTTATTCCAACTTACTGTAAATACCAATTTTTTTTGTAATATCGGATATGAACATTCTAGGATAGATTTTAGGTTAGGGTTTGTGGAGTTGAGAGCTTTTTTCTTCTTCCTCATATGGTGTGACAACATTTGTGTTTGTAAGATTGTACTTTCATATTCCTCTCCATTAATATAGTTGTATTTCATTATTTCTTGCTTTGTAGTGTAATTTACATGCTTTCTAATTTAGTTTTACATGCTTTGATTACTTGCTTTTTAGTGTAGATTTATCGCGTTTATTAACGCTTTCTTTACCACATTTAGCATGCTTTCTAGCTAATTTAAATTAGGTTGTGTTTGAATTGAACTCATTCGAGTTAACATGTTGCTTTGCTTTGGTGATGGTGTTTACGGGTCTATTTCGGGTGCGTTGTCCTAGTTATTGCGTCTAGGAGATTTGACGGGGCATATCATGTATGTCCCGTGCTTACGACCTTTCATGTGCAATTTCTGGGATATTTGTTGACGCCAAAATCTTATTAGGCTTTTATGCGAATTTAGGGGCATGACAACCCTTGATTCAATTAACTGTCGAAACGAGACGCATTCGTAATAACTCGTCGACCCATGTATCCATTTTATACAAATTAACTCGGGTGAGGGATATTCGACGCAACTACAGTTTTACTCGCTTTGTTAATCTAGTTTCAATACACTTGCTTAGATTAATCTTTTCCCTTTTATGCATCTTTTCCTTTTTAGTTTGTAATCACCTTTTACACTTTTATTTCAGAGTATTAAATCATATAAATTCTAGCATCTCGTCCCTGTGAATTTTTGATACCCGACTTACCGATGTGCTTGCCTCGCAAGTGTAGTCGTAATTTAGGTTTGTTTGTATTAAGTAGGAGAAACGAAAACAACGATCGTGCACCTTACACGCGCACGCATTTTGTACTCGATCAAAATGGCGCTGCTTCCGGGGATGAGTTTGTTTTAGACTTTATTTGATTTAGTATTTCATAGTATTTTCTTTCTATTTGTATTATTTGCTAATATTTTTTGCAGGACTTCCACATTTGAGCACTTAGAAACGCTCAAATTTTTCCCGCGCACACCTACTTTGGGGAATTCGCCATTTTTGAAGTAACCATGTCTTATTCCAATTCTTTCGGTAATCATTGTTATAATTCTCAAAATGCCCGTAATCCTATGACTTTCGGTGAATACTTAGAATCCCAAAGTTTAACAAATTCAAATATGACTTTGGGCGAGTATAACGAAAGTCAAAATTTGGGTTATTGAAATTTTGATGATGATGGCAATGATTTTGGGCCTTTACCTCCTTATAATAGGAATTTTGAAACGAATTCGAACAGTTTTCAAAATTCCTATAATAATCAATTTTCGTTTAAGTCCGATGGTAATTTTTAAAGTTTCCATTTTCATGCATCCATCCTCGACCTATGACATTCAGTGAGGGCTTGCGTATGTATGAGAATGAGAAAATTGAAAATCGTTATCGGGAAGAAAATCGTTCGTGGGAACATGACTTGGATTTATTATTTGAGTGCGAAGACGATTTTGCTTCCGAGACTTTTGAAGTCGAAGAATGTTTTGAACCAAATGAGGTACTTTTGCCTACTTTGGAACAAATCATTCTTGACTTCGCCCATTGCATAATAGATATTGAAAGTTAGGATGAAAATGAAGTAATATCTATTTGCAATGAAATGATTTCTTCTTTGGCCCCAAAAGAAGAACATTTCATTGAAAATGATATCATTTCCTTCGAAACTCAATCTTCATGCGATGATGATTCATCTCATGAGATTGATTTTCTTTCATCCCCATTTTCATTCTATATTATCACACCGTCTTAAGTACCCGATGATTCGGTATCAAACTTTAATGTTTTAAACCTTTTCGCCGATGAGGAGTACTTGCTCGAGTCGCCTTCCACGATCGCATCTTTGACTTCGTGTGCGCCACCCCTCATTCCAATTTCAAAATCATTGGGAGGATATTTGGCTTTTCTCGATCCCCACATGTTTTTGTCGTCCGTTCAATCCAAATCCCCCATCGTCACTCCAAAATTTTTTATTGGTGATGGTTCCTTTCTTACACCTTACACATGCCTTTCGTTATTCAAACGGAATTCATATTTTTCGAAAGGCATGCTCGAGTGTGAGGGTACACCGGTTATCCTCCAAAGTCAAATCTTTCTTATGGTGGACCCTCAGCTATTTAGACTTCTATTATATAGTTAGTGTGAAGCCTAAATAGTAGGTTATATATAGTTAGCTTTTTATTCTTTCTTTCTTTTTATTTCTTTCTTTCTTTTTAATTTAGTCTAGTGTAATTAGTTAACTTTTTGTTACTTGTTTTTGCTATGCTCGGTACTAACTTGTTTTGCAGATTCTTTGGCCTTGTTCTTATGGGGATCGCTCCAATTTTGGGTAATATCTCTCTTTTCCTTCTTAAACTTAGTTCTTAATTAACATTGAGGACAATGTCAAGTTTTAAGTTAGGGGATGTGGGATATTCTATCCATTTCTTTATTTTGTCCATGTTTTTACTCACATGTTAGTTACTTAGTATGCTTTTCTTAGAAAAATTCAAAAATTTCAAAAAGATTTTCTTTTTTTTTTCTCCTTTATTGGGCCTTTTTGCCTTTGTTCGATGATAAATTTTAATAATTGTCCGATCTAATAGAAAACTCAATGATGCATGTTCTCGATTTTAGAAGTTATTAGACTTTAGTCTCCATTATTGATATTATGAATAACTTCATGAATTAAACTTTAATCCCATGAGCACATGCACTTTTATTGCCTAATTGATTTGGTTTAAGATTTTTATAACTCAGTAATATTTTGTTGCATTGTATATACTTACACCGAGTAAGCTTTGTACCTTTCGTCATTTGTGAGTGTATACACTATTCTTTTCTCATTGAAAACGTTGAATTCATTGGTAATCTCACTATTCTTTCATTTGACCGTTCATTAATTGAGTTCATACTTGAAATGTGTTACTTAAGAATGATTTTCATATATTGTTTTGACTCAAGAATTGCGTAAACTTTTGGAAATGATCATAGGCATTATTTGTTATATCACCCATATTAGCCTTGACCTCACCCTTATATGTTTACCCTCGTTAATCCCTTTGATCTTAAATATTAGCCTTTCGTTTCATAACCCCATTCCCATAACCAACTCCGAATTGGAGTTTTAGCCCATATATACACCTTACATACCTTTGTTTGGAATGTTTCTTGGGATTGAATGTTGTTGTTGTGATGTCGGTTGCAATTTAGTCATATGAGAGTGTGAAAAGTAAAGAAAAAAAAAAGTAGTGAAAAAGTGAAGAAAAAGAGAAAACAAAAAGCAACAGAAAACAAAAGAAAAAAAATGAGAAAAAGAAGAAAAGAAAAGAAAGAGAAAGTTGTATATGTTGTATATAGTTCAATAAGCTTTGATTACTCTCCCCGATGATATATCTAATGCTTGCTTGGAACTTATTTTCAAATTTTGATATTGCCCGCATTTTCCCATTATCCCGAGTTTTTATCCCGAACACTTTGAATTCGTACATACATTCCTTTAATTTCATACCCTAGCCATACCTACATTACAACCTTATTAAAGTCCTATGTGATCTTAGGTTCATGTAATTTAAAAGTCATAATAGTTTTGATAATCTGTGAAAATGCATTTCGCCTCTTTAATGTGCGATATCCTTTCATTGAGATTGCAATTTTTCAGTTTATATATAGCGTTATTCATTTGTGACATGTGTGCGACCTAGTTTCCATTTACATTTACTCTTTAGCCCGCATGTTCCATGTGTTACATCCCTGTTTTGAGTGAATTCACTTGATGAGCATAATGCCCGTGAGGATTGAAGATATGCTTGCTTTATTTAGTATCCGATTTATTTAAGTTTTTGCCAAATCACACTTTGCATGTGCTCGCTCCCCTCCCACATTTTAAGGTTTCAATTCTATGAGGTGCATTCTATAATGTTAATGATTTGGACTTTTGTTTGAATTCATTCACTTTGCTAATAGTGCGTATGAAATCTTGTTCGCCATTTTTGGGCTTGTCGCATGTTGGGTTGGGCATATTTTGAGGAAACCATGTGATGTTTGTGGGTACCATCCCTGAAAACCCTCACGAGATGACACTCGTCCACTAGAGTGACCTAGGGGTTTAACGGCTTATTGCATACGCTAAATGCAATCGAATCTCCCGTGAAAGTGACCTTTTAATTTTATACCATACTTTTGTACCTATCTCCTGCTTTTGGTTGGCTTGTAGTTCCTGTTGCATCCTATTTCATTTCTAGGGACTAGCAATGTGTAAGTTGGGGGGTGATGATACGCAAATATTGCGTATTTCATCATCCGAACCTACGAATTTTAGCCCCCTCGGGTATCTTATTCCCTATATTTTTGCTCGTTAACCAGACAACCTCGGATTTCTATGTTAACATGTTTTTCATGGGTTAATTGAGCTTTTATAGGTATTTGGATGCTAAGTGTGAAGTTCAGACGCATTCCGCTCGCTTTTGTACACGATTGCACGTTCAAGGGCATTTTAGTCTTTTCACAGCTTAGGCACCTGGCCCAACATTTTCTCGAAAGTTGTAGCCCTCCTCGCAAGCTTCGCGTGGCCATGAATGCTGCGCGATTCCGATTCAGAATGATGAAGTCACGGTGATTTCAGCGGGCGGGAAATGCATTCAGGCCAAAAAAGCAATACAGTGTGCTGATACATGCTTGATCGATCGACTGACCAAAGGGGGATTTAAAGGTTTCACACTCTACTTAAGAACGCTTTGTCCGTCGTCGGTGTGGGATTTACGTAAAGAGATGGATTCGCAAGCCTATTTTGCACAAAACAGGCAAAAGAACATGTCGCCGCCTCGAGAGAGAGGCATCGGAGAAAAACTTATGCGTACTAAAGCATTAGTTCAAAGGTTCGGGGGCTAAGTTATGGAATGGTAAGGTGTTAGGCACCCAACCTTCCCTTTCGGTCTCTCATGGTCTTGTGTTATTATTTTTCTTTATTTCTCCGTGAAGTGTGTGTGTATGTATATATAATGGAGAATGTAATCATTCAACTCATACCATGAAAAAGATAGAGTGAGATCATCCATTGCAATGTTTCCAAAATAATATATAGAAAATATGATTTATGCGTTTATCGTGATATTGATCTTTATGAAAAAATGATAATATGGGTTGGATGAAATACTAACAAACATAAAATATATACTAATGCAAGAATATGATAAATGCGGAAATGGTGGAATTAGAAAAATTAGAAGATTAGAAAATTTGAAAATTGGAAATTGGAATATTGGGAAATTTGAAAATTGGAAAATTGAAAAATTAAAAAATTCGACTCGAGTCCCGAGTTTTAATCCGAAACGCTTACGTATCTTATAAATGCTTCAAAGTACACGTAGTTCGAATGCGGTGTGAGAGCGGGGTTTATCCCATAAATTCAAACGGGATTTTATTTTAGGTGTGGGTGTAGAAAAAATGTATTTTAGTTTCAAAAAGTGCGATCACCACAACAAAATACATAATTGGTGGGAAACAAATTCGTCACCAAATGAAAAAATTTCGTCAACAAATTAAAATACCGGGCAATTGATAAGCACCAAAACTGTACAATTTATACCCCAAATAGACGTACTTTAGTTGCTATTTCTCGACAATATGGGTCTTATGTGCTTAAATGTTTATCTTGTAGGTCAAATGCACGCTTGCGATGTCAAAAGCTGTATTTCAAGGCAATTGTGCATTTTATGGAGCTAAATACCTCTCCCTTATCCCGTAACCTAGCCTACCCAGACTTAGCCTAAACTGTCCCAAACCCACTGTGTGTTTAGTTTGTGTCCTTTTTATTATTTTTTAGATTTTTTTTGAGTCTTTTCTATTTTTAGGATTTATTTTAGAATTTTTAGATTTTATTTTCTATTTTATTTTTATTAATATAATTTTATTTTATTTTATTTCGATTTTGATTAGTTTTTAGTTTAGTCTTATTTTATTAAGATTAATTTTAGTAGTTTATTTTTTAGTTTATTAGATTTTATATTTTTAGGACCTTAATTTTCATTTAGACTTTTATATTTTTATTTCTTTTCTTTTATTTTTGTTTTTACTAGCTTAGGATTTTATTTTTAGTTTTAATATTTTTATTTATTTTTAGTTAGATTTTATTTTTTAGTTTTAATTTTAATCGAGTCTTGTTATATTTTTAAGGGTCCAAATGATACATACACACACACTTAATACCCATTACACCTATCTTACACCCAACTCCCCTTACCCTCATCCCCACCATACACCATACACACTCACACACCCTAACACCTACACCATCATCTTCTCCAACTCAACCTCTCTCCTCTCTCATCTAAACCCACAACCTCCATTAACACACACCAACCAAACACCCACCTCCATTAAACAAACCCGATCGGAGCTACAGCCTTAAACCCAACACCCACTCACTCTCTCTCCCTTTCCCAACCTCTTAACCCGTGCCAGCCCCGACCCAAACCCGCGACCCCTGCCGGCATCTTCCCTCTCTCCTGCCGCCGGCGCCAACTCCGACCCTCTCTCTCTACTCACCCCGACCCCGACCATTCCCCTACATCCACACCCTGATCGTGCGTCCAAACCCGGATTCTCAACCTGACCCCAACCCGAATCCAGCCTTACCTATTTTCCTTTTCCAAAAACCAAACCCATTTCCATATCTCCTCTTCTCACGATTTTGCCATCTGCCGTTTTTCAAAGACCAAACCAATTGCCAACAAAATAAACACATGCCCTTTTAACCCTTTAACCCCATTATACCCCCCAACTAACCTTTATCCATTTTTTCCCAAACTACCCCCATGTGCACACAAATCATATTTTTTCTTCCACCATTTATCCACTCACTCACACCCCCATGCACATGTGCTCTCACCATTCCCACATGCACACCCTTGCCAATTTCAATTTTTACCCCTCATGCTCCATGCCTCCTATATATTGAGAATGAAGACCCATTTGCAAAAGGATCTCAAATTAGTTTTAAGCTTGGTGTGATAAAATTCTCCCCACCCCTCTATGTTGAGTATTTGCATTTTTAGCAAATACCTCAATATAGAGGTGTGTGTTGAAAATTATCTCTAGGATAAATTTCACCCCCACCCATCTATTATGAATTTTTGCATTTTTAGCAATTATTCATAATAAATTGATGTAGTGAAATTTATCCCTTATGGGAGATAAATTCTAACCCATTCATTTATGTTGAGATTTTGCATTTTTAGCAATTATCTCAATATAAATTAATGATCTAGAATTTATTTCTTTGGGTGAATTCTAATGTACAATTTTATAATTTTAGGATTTGCATTTTTAGCAAATCTCTTTTATTATTTAATTGTCCATTATGAATTCATTCACTATCCTTTTAATTTTTAGTTTGTAATTTTTAGTTTAGCTTCAATAAATACATGAGTGAAGAATTGTAATTGAGAGATTGATGATGTAATTGAAGATTTCATGTCAATTCAAGGCTTAAATGGGTTTGATCTATTCCTCTCTTTTACTTTTAGTTTAATCATCTCATGCTTTCAATTATGTATCTCATATTTTTGGATGATGATTATTGAGGGCTAATCTCCCATTTATGGGATGAAATTTTGAAGCCCTCATGAGTCCAATTTTGTTAGTTTACTTATAAGGACAATTTTGTTTATCTCACCTTTCTTAAAGTAGCTTTTACTTCTTAATTAGTAGTTATAAAAATTAGTATAGTTAGTTAGCTAAAAAATCCCTTGAAAAATCCATAAAAAAAATATAAAAAGCAAAAATAAATAAATAATAATAAAATTCAAATGAATCTATTTATGTCCTCTCCAATTTTGTGTTTCACCCTTAGATATGGATTGACTCCCTTACTTACCTCTACACTAGTTTTGTTATAATTTTGTAGGTTCAAGGGAAATTTTGATGGATAGAGAAGTTGCAACAACGACAAAATCTACATTAGAAGTAATTTTTCTTTTTATCAAATGGCGCCGTTGCCGGTCTTTGGAGCTTGAAGCACTTGAGAGGATTACCTATTTGTGATTCATTTGTATTACCTTCTCGTGAGTGACCGGGTGTAGGTCTTAGAAATTTAATTCATCACACCATTTAAAAAATAAATGCGAGAATAAAATCACATAAGAGCACACAAGAGCACACAAGAGCACACAAAATAATTGACTCGCTAACAGGAGAGGCGCGAGGGTTTAAAAAATATACCTCCCACGGTTTTTAGGCCATGGGGTGCCGAAAATGTTGAGTCGACCGGGGGGGGGGGGAGAATACGCCAATCTCAGTCGTCCCCGGGAGTCCTACCGACCCAAGGTAGAGAGGCTTCTAAATCCTCGCCTTTGGACGCCCTCTCTCTACCTTGTCCGGTTTCCCTATCAAGCTTGGCTTCGATTATTACAAATTTAAATGAAAATTTAATGGTGTCTCTATGCACCGCAATACAAGCCAAATAATAAAGTCCTAATACAATCCTTCTAAAATAAAAAAAAAATGGTACTAAAAAAAATAAAATAAAAAGTGCAATACAAATGAATCACAAATAGGTAATCCTCGCAAGTGCTTCAAGCTCCAAAGACCGGCAATGTCGCCATTTGATAAAAAGAAAAATTACTTCTAATGTAGATTTTGTCGTTGTTGAAACTTCTCTATCCATCAAAATTTCCCTTGAACCTACAAAATTATAACAAAACTAGTGTAGAAGTAAGTAAGGGAGTCAATCCATATCTAAGGGTGAAACACAAAATTGGAGAGGACATAAATAGATTCATTTGAATTTTATTATTATTTATTTATTTTTGCTTTTTATATTTTTTTTATGGATTTTTCAAGGGATTTTTTAGCTAACTAACTATACTAATTTTTATAACTACTAATTAAGAAGTAAAAGCTACTTTAAGAAAGGTGAGATAAACAAAATTGTCCTTATAAGTAAACTAACAAAATTGGACTCATGAGGGCTTCAAAATTTCATCCCATAAATGGGAGATTAGCCCTCAATAATCATCATCCAAAAATATGAGATACATAATTGAAAGCATGAGATTATTAAACTAAAAGTAAAAGAGAGGAATAGATCAAACCCATTTAAGCCTTGAATTGACATGAAATCTTCAATTACATCATCAATCTCTCAATTACAATTCTTCACTCATGTATTTATTGAAGCTAAACTAAAAATTACAAACTAAAAATTAAAAGGATAGTGGATGAATTCATAATGGACAATTAAATAATAAAAGAGATTTACTAAAAATGCAAATCCTAAAATTATAAAATTGTACATTAGAATTCACCCAAAGAAATAAATTCTAGATCATTAATTTATATTGAGATAATTGCTAAAAATACAAAATCTCAACATAAATGAATGGGTTAGAATTTATCTCCCATAAGGGATAAATTTCACTACATCAATTTATTATGAATAATTGCTAAAAATGCAAAAATTCATAATAGATGGGTGGGGTGAAATTTATCCTAGAGATAATTTTCAACACACACCTCTATATTGAGGTATTTGCTAAAAATGCAAATACTCAACATAGAGGGGTGGGGAGAATTTTATCACACCAAGCTTAAAACTAATTTGAGATCCTTTTGCAAATGGGTCTTCATTCTCAATATATAGGAGGCATGGAGCATGAGGGGTAAAAATGGAAATTGGCAAGGGTGTGCATGTGGGAATGGTGAGAGCACATGTGCATGGGGGTGTGAGTGAGTGGATAAATGGTGGAAGAAAAAATATGATTTGTGTGCACATGGGGGTAGTTTGGGAAAAAATGGATAAAGGTTAGTTGGGGGGTATAATGGGGTTAAAGGGTTAAAAGGGCATGTGTTTATTTTGTTGGCAATTGGTTTGGTCTTTGAAAAATGGCAGGTGGCAAAATCGTGAGAAGAGGAGATATGGAAATGGGTTTGGTTTTCGGAAAAGGAAAATGGGTAAGGCTGGATTCGGGTTGGGGTCGGGTTGAGAATCCGGGTTTGGACGCACGATCAGGGTGTGGATGTAGGGGAATGGTCGGGGCCGGGGTGAGTAGAGAGAGAGGGTCGGAGTTGGCGCCGGCGGCAGGAGAGAGGGACGACGCCGGCAGGGGTCGCGGGTTTGGGTCGGGGCTGGCACGGGTTAAGGGTTTGGGAAAGGGAGAGAGAGTGAGTGGGTGTTGGGTTTAAGGCTGTAGCTCCGATCGGGTTTTTTAATGGAGGTGGGTGTTTGGTTGGTGTGTGTTAATGGAGGTTGTGGGTTTAGATGAGAGAGGAGAGAGGTTGAGTTGGAGAAGATGATGGTGTAGGTGTTAGGGTGTGTGAGTGTGTATGGTGTATGGTGGGGATGAGGGTAAGGGGAGTTGGGTGTAGGATAGGTGTAATGGGTATTAAGTGTGTGTGTATGTATCATTTGGACCCTTAAAAATATAACAAGACTCAATTAAAATTAAAACTAAAAAATAAAATCTAACTAAAAATAAATAAAAATATTAAAACTAAAAATAAAATCCTATGCTAGTAAAAACAAAAATAAAATAAAAGAAATAAAAATATAAAAGTCTAAATGAAAATTAAGGTCCTAAAAATATAAAATCTAATAAACTAAAAAATAAACTACTAAAACTAATCTTAATAAAATAAGACTAAACTAAAAACTAATCAAAATTGAAATAAAATAAAATAAAATTATATTAATAAAAATAAAATATAAAAATAGAAAATAAAATCTAAAAATTCTAAAATAAATCTAAAATAAATCCTAAAAATAGAAAAGGCTCAAAAAAATCTAAATAATAATAAAAAGGACACGAACTAAACACACAGAGGGTTTGGGACAGTTTAGGCTAAGTCTAGGTAGGCTAGGTTACGGGATAAGGGAGAGGTATTTAGCTCCATAAAATGCACAATTGCCTTGAAATACAGCTTTTGACATCGCAAACGTGCATTTGACCTACAAGATAAACATTTAAGCACATAAGACCCATATTGTCGAGAAATAGCAACTAAAGTACGTCTATTTGGGGTATAAATTGTACAGTTTTGGGTGCTTATCACACCACCCCCAAACAGAGCGTTGCTAGTCCTCGAGCAATAAGATAGAGAGAAAGAGAAAGATAAGAAACCAAAAGTGTACCACTTTTGCGGGCACTTGCGATTGCACTTAGCATGTGCAACAAGCCTTTAAACCTATAGGTTGCCTTACAGGACGAGTTGTGTCTCGTGAGGGTTTGCAGGGAATATACCCACAAAATTCTTATTTGCAAAAATTTATTGAATGGCAGTCAATCTCTTATTAGACATAGAATAATCGCACAATCCATCACATGAGAAATATTTGAGAAATACAAGCTAGAATGCATAAAAGGTTTAAGCTAAGTAAATACACAAGGCACATCCTTCCTAAAACTGAACGTGTGTAGTGTGAATCAGTCAAAACGGGTCGAGTATCACAAGAGTAATTCCTAGATTGCCTCTTCAAAATCAACGCTTCAACTTCAAATCTCACGGATATATCTCTCTCAAACGAACTCTTGAGATTAGGGTAAGTGTATCGCTCTTGTGTGTGAGGAGGTGAGTAAATGTAAGCAAGTTTAAATGTCTCACACACGTATAAGAAATAACGAATAATTAGAAAGAAAATTGATCTCATGAAAGGAATGCTAATCACAATAGTGAGAACGTCGAGTTATTCACCACGTTGACTCTCATTTGCCCGAACATCTAGGGGAACATGGATGTATATGGGTGAGGGGGAAAATGAAATATGAAGGATATGATGATGTGGGATGTTTGGGATGAGGTAGGTAGGATAGGATGGGATGATGATATGATGGATGGATGGTGGATATTTGAGAAGAGTGTATCACTCATAGACGAACAAATGTCTTTATTTCTTGACTGCAACTTTCTCTTTTTCTTCTTTTCCAAATGCACATCAATGTATGAGATAAATCTGCTAAAAATACAAATAACCCCAACATAGATTTGTATTTAATTTTTCTCTATCTGAATCGTCTTTGGGAGAGATATCCGCTAAAAATGCAAACACTCTCTATGATAGATCATCTCCTTTTTTTTTACTTACTTACTTTTTTTTTTCTTTTTTTTATATATTTTTTTTCTTTTCCAAATACGCATCAATGTATGAGATAAATCTGCTAAAAATACAAATAACCCCAATATAGATTTGTATCAAATTTTTCTCCATCTGAATCGGCTTTGGGAGAGATATTCGCTAAAAATGCAAACACTCTCTATAACGGATCTTCTCCTTTTATTTTCAACACTATTCTCTGTGGATATGGAAATGGGTGATATGGTATATGGTGATGACATGGAAAATGGAAGGTGTATGAATGTATGATAAATGAAATTTGGTTGGTGTATGAGTGAAGGTGTGGTGAAAATCTAGTGATCGGGACAAATTTTAAGACACGCGTTTCTTACAACTCGAAAGTGATGCCGTTCTCGGTGATCAAGCCAAAATTTTATGAAAGATAATGAGATCATACGACAATTAAAGTGCGGACCCAAAAGAAGTTGAATCAACTTGTGACTCGGAGATTGCGTAAAACACTCAAAAAGGGTGAAAGGCACAAATCTCACGGGCTAAAGTCTCTACTAGTGATCCTTAAGGTTCTCTTTAGAATTATAGTACTCTTCAACTCTAAACGTAATGACGTGATAAGTGCGCAAATTTTTGTTGAGTCTAGAAATTCATGGTGCAAAATGCCTTGTTATGTATTACATAAGCTATTAGAAAAAATATTCTCTAGCTTGATTCCTAGATTTTAAAAGATGGATGATTGAAAATTCACATCAATGAGTGAGATGAAAGAAACTGCACGAAATTTTAAAATTCAGGTTCAAAAATCAAAAAATTTCAAAAGAGGCACGATTTTGATAAAATTCCCCACCCCCAAACAAAAAGGAACATCGTTCTCGATGTTAGATAAAATGATTTTTAAAATTGAGAGCATAAGGTAGGAAAGAGATTACCAGAATGAACCACTAATGAAGTAGATAGGTGAAGCCAAGAATAAATTTGAGTAAGTTATACGAGAAAAAATGTGTACAAGTCTATAAGCATGATAAAGCATAGGGTGATGTGAAACAACAATCACTCCTGTACCAAATTAAAATAGGAGCCGCATATGGTTCATTCTTAGCATCACTGTGGAAAACCAAATTAATTACTAATAACCTATTAGGCTGGCATCAAAATTTTATTCAACTAATCTTTTAAACAAATTAAATCAATTAAAACATTCACACAATTAATGAATAAATGAAACTGAGATGAAATAAAAATAAACTAACACTCGGTTTAACAATATACAACCAAATCGAATTCACATAAAAGAATAAATAAATGCAGTTGGGTTATTAGCCCGAATGTTTATACAATACCTCCTATCTAGATTACGAGGATAGAAGCGTCTACAATAAACCTGCATGCATCCACAACTACTACAGCAGACGTCTGACTCGAAGGAATCATCATCCAGGCATCCCTGTGTCTGGACACCTATATATATATATATATATATATATATATATATATATATATATATATATAGCAAAAGAGAGGAAAATAGATAAATGGGTCAGAGCCCGAGTTGTGAAAATATTTTGCAAGTGCATAAATGCGTTATTTGTGAAAAATATGTTTTATCTCATATTTAAATTGGTATCGCACTCCCATGAGATACCCCTCACCCCTTTTATAATGGTGCACACCTATCGCATCCCTCAAAATAACCTAGTCAAGCTATCCTGCCTAACTCACTCATTCAAACCAATTAAAATCCTAATTAACCCGAGTACTAAGGGCTAAACTTTTCCCCGGTCTCAACACTATACCATGTTCGTGCGTGGGGTGTCTCACGAAGCGAAATCCAAATAAGGAACCGCCCCGATATACTACTACTTGGCAAGGTCGATCTTCGAGATCCATTAGGACCTCACTACTAAACTTATATATATATACCCATATATACACATATACATAACCTATTCATTTATAATACGAATCACAATATAAGTCCGGATACAATCTCCCGGAATGAGAATTAAGTATTTATTCCTTTTATTACTCTAGTTAGAGATATATAATATCTTGTTCTCATGCACAAGTAATATACAATACACACCAGTATAATAATAACCATCCCAACAAGCTATAACTCGAGGATGCGGTCTCTCAATGCGATCATCTTCGAGGGCATCACTCACATACCATCCTGGGGACCAGCGGTCGGACTCAATATCACCGACATCGCGGTCATAAATCACAACATCTGGGAAGCGGTCATATTTCCTCCTAAAAAATGTGACGAAACATACCCACCATGTCTCACCCCTAATAAAAATCACACAATATAAAAATGGACGCTATGACGTGGGGACTATATGCTCCATGCTCCTCAATCCAGGGGCCTCACCCACATCACACAACTTCCCATGATAGCATTAGAGTGGGTATGCTTCACATAAATATATATACCATCCACACACACACACACACACACACACACACACATATATATATATATATATATCACTCCTCAAATGTATACATGGCTACAATTGCCAATCTCATAACAATATTTAAGTATTCTCCTACTTAAATACTAATCTCATAAGTATTCTCTCTCTTAAATATAACTCACACCTTAATCAATATTTAAGGACCTATACATAAACCCTCATGTACCAATTCGTACTAATTAGATACGTATACCATTGACTTATCTAAATTCTCATAAGTATCGCATCACCTATAATGACCGTCGTCAATAGACGTGTTGGGAAACCGCTAAATCCTCTTTAGCCTATATCCCAATTTCATCCTATTCACCTTGTAGGATTTTCTCACACACAATTTGACACATAATTACATTCTCTACGTGCTTAATTCTATACGTACAATCCCCCACCGAAATATCAACTCGAGTGTTACTCGCCCTAAACATCCATAATTTAGATAAGTCGTGGATATCATTCTCAAGCACCCGAGGACTATATTTCACTCAAATAATAATTTAGAGGTCCCCACTCTATTTTAGGAACCCCAAACTTTAATTTCTCACTTTCTTTATTTCCGTCCAAACCACCCCTTTTGCGACACACATTTTTACACTCTCCAAATCCCAATTGTAACTCCCTCGAATAATTAGGAATACATTCCCCTAGGTGAATATTTATTTCCTCGAATAAATAAGGTAAAAACCATAAATGTGGAAATTTATCCCATTAAAATTAACTAAGCCGAAAATGCCAAAATTTCTGTTTGATCGATCGATCGACCCTTGGCCGTCGATCGATTGATCAAACTCGGCAGCTTCTTCTTCGCCCCTATTTCGGCCATTAACGAACCTCCAACCCTTTTTACTCCTTCTCCCAACCTTATATAACCCCAAACAACAAATTTTACATAAAGGAAAATAGGTTCCAAACATCCTATAACCAAAATCAACAACTAAATTCAATTCATTCCTAAGTTTCTCCAATTTGACATTTTTCGGGTTTTACTCGTTAAACTTCCGAAAAACCCGTTTGATTCACGAAAACCCAAATCCCCAAATCATATAATTTATTATTACCAACTGTGATATGAGATTTATGCTCAAAAAGAAATAAAGAAGGTAAACACTTGCCTCGTGTATAAAATCCGACGATCCCGATTCGAATCTCGCGGAGTTTAGCCGGAACCTCCCTTTTCTGCCTCTTTTATCTCCTCCTTTCCTCTCCTATTTTTCCTTTCTTATTCCCCCCTCCCATGCCTTATATAAGGGTTTATCTCTTTAAACCCAAAAACGACTCGTTTACTCAATTACGAGTCCCTATTAATCCAAAAATTCTCGTAATCCAAACACTACTCCCGGATACTATATTCTAACTATCTCAGCCTTTTAGAGATCAACTGCACACTCGAAATCTCCATCTAAGGTACTTGATCGCAATCCACTAATTAAACCCAATACATCTCAATGCGGTTTTTCCAATTTAAAATAGTTTCCTCTGTCGCTTTACTCAACTGCGACCTGTAATAAAATAATCCTTCTCATCTACTTATTCCCAAAAGTAGTTATAACATGCATCAAAAATCATCTAACACTCATAAACTCCAAAAATTATTATTCCGAGAAATTCCCCAAATTTCCAAATTACACCGAGTTGTGAAATTTAATTATCTCTAAAAATGTGGGGTGTTACATACTCCCCCCTTACAACGGAATTTTGCCCTCAAAATTCGGATATGACCTGCTCCACCAACCTAGGATCCCTAATTACACCTCAACCCTACACTCGTTCAGTACCCACCTATCGAAAGGTTCATACTATAAAGCACTAGCTTACAAAATCCCTATGTGTTACACTACTACCTCACCGTAAGGTGACTCTAATAACGTCACCTCTCACCCATCATTTCTAATGCCATCTATAGAGAAAACGAGCCTATAGCCACCGTTCTAACGTCTAAATCTCACCGGAGAATCACGATTCTAAGCGTCCGCTCATCTACACCAGGATATCTAATTATCTTAAAAGGAAATCACTCTAACACTTAACTATTCGCGTCACCTGATTGCTCATCTTAGGTGTACCAACTCTCGTTTTTTCCTACATCATAGGGTTGTCGCGTGCCTCGTACGACATTCCATCCAACAAATTGCAATCTTACTTATAACTGCCTCACAGTATATTCTTCAACTTTATATAATGCGCCCCTTCTATTTCAGACGGCATATAAACCAACTTACCAGGGTGCCCATACACCTTTTAACCCGTGCTTCTTTGCACAACTATTGTAAACTTCCGACACGTACACTTCTCTAAACAATGGGCCTTATTTTCTCGGCGTAATACTCACATGTGGGTTTTCCTAACCCGTAAAATTCAATTCTTCTCAAGTTTAATCGACCAATCTTCTTGTGGTTTACTTCCCACAATCTTCCTATATCGGCACAACTAACTCTACTGGCCTTACTTCCTAATAACCCAAAGACCGATGTGTTTCTTACACCCATAAAATGAGTACTATCCTAACTATCTCCCTAGTGCCCAAGACCTCTCTCAACTTCCGACATGTGCTTGGTTTCATGCGTGGGACGTCTCGCAAAGCGAAATCCAGACAAGGAACCTTCCCATTACACTACTTCCTCACATAGTCGATCATCGAGATATAGCGGCATGAGGCACACTAGAGGGACATCCTAAATCCTATCTCGCTAACCTACTAACGTACTTCTACCACTCTATCCTTCCACCTTGGCGAAATGGAAAATCTAACTAATCGAGGCGCCAATTCTCTGCAAAAGCGTTACGAACATCATACCTAAAACATACTTCCTCCAAAATTCGCCTTTTCATTAAGGCCTGGCTATAATCCTCAAATTAATTTCTCTAACTCCTGCCTTACCCACCTACTTACAGTGAGAGAACCATTTTACTGCTTCTCCATAGCATTATATTTCCATAAGCATACCATCATCATACGGCTCATAGTCTATAGTGTTTCCTCCACCCTATGTGACTTATTGACAAAACTAACATCCTTGTATCCCATAAAATCTCTCCACTCCCGACGTTGTTAAGGTTCATGCATGGAGCATCTCGCAAGTGAAATCCAAACAAGGAACCCCTCTAATACACTACTACTTAACTTTATCGGTCGTGGAGGTCCGTTAACTTCAAATATGCAACCGGGATAACCCTATCCCCTCTTTTAACAAAATGTGGTCTGAACTCCCATATCTGTCCGGGAGCCATACCACTAAGAGCTCGCACTAACACTCAGTCCTTGCTCAACCAATAATGAGCTTAAACTCACAACTCAACAATAAACCCTGCATACCTTAAATCACATATATAAGGTCGCCACGCACTCGAATCATGATAATGAAACATCTGCTCACCGAAGTTCCATCCACACAAATAATAAAGGCGAACTCAACCTATATCCATGTGAGATATCGCAACAAAAAACTGTTCCACCTGGAACCGCGGACACGATAGTCTTACCATCATTAGCCTGATATCGCTCCGAACAACGAGTATCATAATCTACTCAAAATAACACCATACTTGTATAACACACACAAAATGAGCAATACCAAACTGATATAAACTTAAAATACTAACACCCGCTCTTCACAGCGAATGAAAGAAAATAGATACCTGCTGTCGCAGAAAAACACATAAACAAATACTACATAACGTTATCGATACTATTTGTAAACTCGTATCACACACGAATTTGGAGTTAATAAAATACGGTGACTCAATATTGTCACACAGAACATACCTCCTTCAACTGAGGTGAAATTCGTAACAAAAACTTCACTTATGTCCCTAGCTATTCCAAAAGGTTCCCGGACTTAGTACACTTGATGTAACTGAACCAAAAATTATTTAATTCAATGCCCCATCTGGACACCTTACTCTTGCCATTTAACTCCCACTGGGCAATGACTAACCGTATGGTTCTACACTCCACATTAAAACATTCCCCATCTCGGGTCACCCTGACCCTTTTAAGGTTATTAGTATCTTGGACTCCATAGCCGCGATTCTGACAATCACTTTACTAGTTCCTCTTAACTTCTTCATAAAAAGGAAACTCCACCACCGCCCTCAATAAACCTATTTCAACGAATTCCCCAGGTGGATTTCCACCAATGGGGTCCTCAAACACACACATTCTCCATAAGTCATAACAACACTTCTCTAGTGAGCCTATCATTCTTTTGAAGGACTCTCTCTTCATTGTACCTACCTTACTTCGGTACAAGGTTCACTTCTCCATATCACTCTTTATTCACTATCGGCCTCTGACCGATTCATACGTGAATAACTCAGGAACTGCATTATCTTTATATCTGATAAATCAAGGAACTAATGGTTGTATCCATCCGTAAGATCCCTATAAGAGCTAAACATCCTGCTACCTTACACATGGTGACTATCGTTCCCATCATTTCAATATTGCTCATACGAGTGAAATTTTTCCTCAAATTTTCACATCTGGGTATTTCTATACCTTGCTCTAAATGAAAGTTTCTGAGCCTTCTACTTCCACTGATTAATGCTACACTTCATTCGCATGAATTAACTTCAAAGTATGGTCTTTTTCAAAGACCCCTTTTGAACCCTTAGCTTCACCGGGTAATTCAAGCTTAGCACCACTCTCTCTTATAACGGTGCATGGATAGTTATAACTACAATACCTTAGTAGTCATTACAACCTTCCTTGACCAATGCCACAAGGAGAGTGACCTCTACTACGGTCCTAGTCTCCAACTTTAACTAACCGCTCCAATTAAGTCTTGCCTTCTACTATCCCTGCAATGGCCTTCTCTAGTCGTCGTTCATCGATTAGCACACGAATCTCGAACGAGCACACAAAAGATTACTATAATCTTATACTATGCCAGGAGAATGAAATCGCACAAGAGGAATCAACAATCCTAAACATAAGGCTCTATAACAAATCGAGGGCAACACTGAAAGCGTAGTACGTCTGCACATATTCCTAAGGACACTAGAACCTAATGCTCTTATACCATCTGTGACACCCTGCCTAATAAAATACGGGGCAATCACTCCTGTACCAAATTAAAATAGTAGTCGCATATGGTTCATTCTTAGCATCACTGTCGAAAACCAAATTAATTACTAATAACCTATTAGGCTGGCATCAAAATTTTATTCAACTAATCTTTTAAACAAATTAAATCAATTAAAACATTCACACGGTTAATGAATAAATGAAACTGAGATGAAATAAAAATAAACTAACACTCGGTTTAACAACATACAACCAAATCTAATTCACATAAAAGAATAAATAAATGCAGTTGGGTTATTAGCCTGAATGTTTATACAGTACCTCCTATCTAGATTACGAGGATAGAAACATCTACAATAAACCTGCATGCATCCACAGCTACTACAGCAGACGTCTGACTCGAAGGAATCATCATCCAGGCATCCCTGTGTCTGGACACCTATATATATATATATATATATCAAAAGAGAGGAAAATAGATAAACGGGTCAGAGCCTGAGTTGTGAAAATATTTTACAAGTGCATAAATGCGTTATTTGTGAAAAATATGTTTTATCTCATATTTAAATTGGTATCTCACTCCCATGAGATACCCCTCACCCCTCTTCTAATGGTTCACACCTATCGCATCACTCAAAATAACCTAGTCAAGCTATCCTGCCTAACTCACTCATTCCAACCATTTAAAATCCTAATTAACCCGAGTACTAAGGGCTAAAATTTTCCCTAGTCTCAACACTATACCATGTTCGTGCGCGGGGTGTCTCGCGAAGCGAAATACAAATAAAGAACCCCCCTGATACACTACTACTTGGCAAGGTCGATCGTCGAGATCCATTAGTCCCTCAGTACTAAACTTATATTGATGCACTCCCATATATAAACATATACATAATCTATTCATTTATAATACGAATCACAATATAAGTCTGGATACAATATCCCGGAATGAGAATTAAGTCTTTATTCCTTTTATCTCTTTACTCTAGTTAGAGATATATAATATCTTGTTCTCATGCACAAGTAATATACTATACACACTAGTATAATAATAACCATCCCAACGAGATATAACTCAAGGATGCGGTCTCTCAATGCTATCATCTTTCAGGGCATCACTCACATACCATCCTAGGGACCAGCGGTCGGACTCAACATCACTGACATAGCGGTCATAAATCACAACGTCTGGGAAGCGATCATAGTTCTTCCCCGAAAATGAGACGAAACATACCCACCTCTTCTCACCCCTAATAAAAATCACACAATATAACAATGGACGCTATGACCTGGGAACTATACGCTCCCTGCTCCTCAAGCCAGGGGCCTCACCAACATCACGCAACTTCCCATGATAGCATTAGAGGGGGTATGCTTCACATAAATATATATACCATCCACACATAGATATATATACATTTTCGTATCATATTATATATATATTGTAATCACATAGTATATATATATATACACACACACACATTTATCACTCGTCAAATGTATATATGGCTACAATTGCCAATCTCATAACAATATTTAAGTATTCTCCTACTTAAATACTAAGCTCATAAGTATTCTCTCTCTTAAATATAACTCACACCTTAATCACTATTTTAGGACTTGTACATAAACCCTCATGTACCAATTCGTATGAATTAGATACATGTACCATGGGCTTATCTTAATTCTCATAAGTATCGCACCACCTATAATGACCGTCGTCAATAGACGTGTCGGGCAGCCGCTAAATCCTCTTTAACCTATATCCCAATTTCATCCTATTCGCCTTGTAGGATCTTCTCACACACAATTTTACACATAATTACATTCTCTACGTGCTTAATTCTATACGTATAATCCCCCACCGAAATATTAACTCGAGTGTTACTCGCCCTAAACATACTTAATTTAGATAAGTCGTGGATATCATTTCCAAGCACCCGAGGACTATATTTCACTCAAATAATAATTTAGAGGTCCCCACTCTATTTTAGGAACCCCAAACCTTTAATATCTCAATTTCTTTATTTTCGTCCAAACCACCCCTTTTACGACACACATTTTTACACTCTCCAAATCCCAATTGTAACTCCCTCGAATAATTAGGAATACATTCCCCTAGGTGAATATTTATTTCCTCGAATAAATAAAAAAACCATAAATGTGGGAATTTATCCCATTAAATTTAACTGAGCCGAAATTGCCAAAATTTCTGTTTGATCGATCGATCGACCCTTGGTCGTCGATCAATCGATCAAACAGGGCAGCTTCTTCTTCGCCCCTGTTTCGGCCATTATCGAACCTCCAACCCTTTTTACTCCTTCTTCCAACTTTATATAACCCCAAACAACAAATTTCACATAAAGTAAAATAGGTTCCAAACATCCTAGAACCAAAATCAACAACTAAATTCAATTAATTTCTAAGTTTCTTCAATTTGATATTTTTCAGGTTTTACCCGTTAAACTTTCGAAAAACCCGTTTGATTCACGAAAACCCAAATCCCAAAATCATATAATTTGTTATTACCATTTATGATATGAGATTGATGCTCAAAAAGAAATAAAGCAAGTAAACATTTGCCTCGTGGATAAAATCCGACGATCCCGAGTCAAATCTCACGGAGTTTAGCCGGAACCTCCCTTTCTGCCTCTTTTATCCCCTCCTTTCCTCTCCTCTTTCATTATTCTCTTTTTCCTTTCTTATTCCCCCCTCTCATGCCTTATATAGGGAGAAATAAGGGTTTATCTCTTTTAACCCAAAAATGACTCGTTTACTCAATTACGAGTTCCTATTAATCCAAAAATTTTCGAAATCCAAACACTACTCTCGGATACTCTATTCTGACTATATCGGCCTTTCCGAGATCAACCGCACACTCGAAATCTCCATCCGTGGTACTTGATCACAATCCACTAATTAAACCCAATACATATCAATGCGGGTTTTTCAATTTAAAATATTATCCTCTGTCGCTTTACTCAACTGCGACCTGTAATAAAATAATCCTTCTCATCTTCTTATTCCCAAAAAGTGTTATAACATGCATCGAAAATCATCTAACACTCATAAACTCCAAAAATTATTATTCCGAGAAATTCCCCAAATTTACAAATTACACCCATTTGTGAAATTTAATTATCTCTAAAAATGTGGGGTGTTACAGCATACTCAAAATTAAGGTTCAAAAGATTATATAATTGATACGAAAGGATTCGTACAAATATCTCTAAACCATTGATCAATTACAAAGTAGCCTTCATCGTTTGTTACAACAAATCAACTAAGACATTAGTTTCTAACTTTATATTTCCTAAGGCATTAGTTTCTAATCAATTACAAAGTTTCCTCCAAAAAATAATTCCCAACATGTTTGTTAAGTTCTCCTTCCATCTTCATCATCATCCCAGAAATAATTTCCAAAAATGCGTCCTCACAACGTCCCAATATGCAATTCAAAAGGTACCAAGGCATTAGTTTCTAACTTTATAAGTCTATTAATAATTGGTAAATAGAATAAAATCAACCAAGAAATAAACACATTGAAATAAACATAAAAAAAATTATGAAATTCAATTTTATTTATAATATTGAATAAAAATCAACAGAATTTCCTTTTTTTATAGACTAAAACCACCCTGTTAAATTAAAAAAATAAAAAAGTCATCCATTGACGATCCACCAAAATACCCCTTCCACCGATTCAAATGATAAAATACTAATTATTAGGGTAATCAATGCAAATTCCCTTACGGGTAATTTTGGGCTCATATTCATATGGTCTAAAATTAATTGGTGGTATACATGTAGATACAAAATTATAATAGGTTTTTTATTTGTCCCGAATATTGTATTTTATTCCCTTTTATTCTTGCACATTTTTTGCATACTCATGTATGTTAATTCCTATATTTATTATCATTAAGTAGACAACATGTAATATCGATGTTTATATGTTTTGAGGTATAATTGAGATTTTGTAGGTGTTATGGATGCGCAGTGCAATGTTTGATGCGTATCGGGAAAGTTTCATCGCAAGACGCAACTTCAATGGCAATTTTATATTTCAAAACTCCCTATTTTGTATGGTATAAAAGTACCAATATCTATTTCTTCAAACTATCTTTACTTGGTCGCCGACTGTGCATCATTACGATCCCGAATGAGGCAGTTATAGTCATTTCTGGAAAGTTTCGGCATATTCTTCATTTTAAGGGTAATTTTGTGATTTTATATAGGACAATTTTAATTTTTAAAATCACCAACTATTGGATCATTTTGAGTCCGTATGAAGAAGTTATAGCTGGAACCGTATGATGTACCCACTATTGGATCAGAGCAGGAATGGGACTGCCAGGTTCCAAATCAGTTCGGAATGTGTAAAAGTCCACAAATATTTTTTTTTGGGGGGGTGGGGTGGGGGTGGGGGGGGGGGGGGGTTGGTTGGATATTAATATGTAAACATCCTATTACCTATTAAGTTGTGACTTCATTTTATATACCAGAAAAAGTCATATTTCTTAGTTTTTACGGTTAGAAGACTTTAGGGATTTTGTGGAGCTCCCATATCCTCCTTTCTCGTTGGATGTTTACCCATTTTATGTAAGTAGTTTCTGCTATTTATTGTCTTCCTTACCTAGTTAATGATTTACTTACTTGATTTCTTGCTTTGTAGTTAATTTCCATTCTTAGTTAATATGTTGTTGGTTGTTTATTTGTTGTTTTCTTCACTTAGTAGTTGTTATAATTAGTTCAATTTATGTATTGTCCTTAGTTTAAGGGTTGGGGTCATGTGTCCGTCATTAATGGATCTCGAGCTCCAAAAGTTAGGTTTTGTATAAAAATGCGTTTATTGAAACCTCATCAATTAAAGTTAGAATATTATGTGTTTAACTTTCTTTGTCACGCAATGTTGGTGTTTAAAAACGATATTTCGAATTTAATCCGTGTGTGACCATTTTTGATAAATTATTTTATCTCGCATTTTTGGGTTAGGTCGCTTCATGCGTGATGTTTATAATTAATTGATTATGCTCGGTGAAATTGCTTTCGAACCGAAATTCTAATTATGAGTCATTTAGCCCATGGCGGGGATGTGATCCCAACTCTCATTTTATTAATATTATTTAGCATAGCTAACTTCTTATTTTTTCTGTTTCTTTATTTCCAACCAAATCACCTTTTACACTTTTATTTTAGAAGTGATAAATTAATTACAATATATCAAACACTCCTTATAGATTCTCGATACCTGGAGTCACCACTATACTGCATTGTTAAGTGTAGTCATAGTTTAGGTTTTTTGCATCGCGGTCGTAAGCTGATAACAATGATTAACGTATCTACACGAACGATCAGTTTCCCTCGCATAAGTTTTTCAAAGAGGAATGCTATTATTTTGTGGGACCAAAGTGTCAGCTATTTATTTTATTTAGCATAGTCTTTGCCTAGATAGTAAAATTAAAGGAATTGGCTTGCCTAATGTAATTATGGATAGTAGGTTCTCCAAATAAGAATGTTATTCAAACGATAATTGGGATGCTGACGAATTCTTTTATAATGCTAGAGGAAACATATTTTAAATTGAATTGAAAGTTATTTGCTTGTCATAATATGTTCTTTATTATGTGATTATCTAGTTTTAAATGGTAAACCCAATATCCACTTATTTCATAATCAATTTATTACACCTTCTCATAATAATTAAAAGGACTGAATTTAAATTCGACATAGTGTTGACGGTAGAGAAATGCATATGTGTATTTTCTCAGTGTTGTCTTGAATAGCCATATTAGAAGATTTTTGTAAGAAAATTCGGAATATAAGTGGACAAGATTAATGAGGTGATATAATAGTACGTGCTCACCAAGTCGGATATAGTATCACATTAGCATGAATCGATGTTCATTGCCTATGATGTGATGATTACCTCACATCTAATATTTGATAATCAGGGTCATATAGTTAGGCCAGTTGCCATGAATGACTTTAAAGGAATATTAATATGATTGGCACAACCTTAGTTATAAGATTATGATTTGATGGTGATTTCTCACCTAAAGGAACTAGAAATCTAAGGAGGTGAAATTGGCTGGAAAACCCATATAGATATCCTCCCCAACAAAAGATTCTATTAAGATATAATATAAGAATTGAAGTTACTGAAATAACTTAACTTATTAGTTGAAATATGGATAGAAGATAAAGTCAAATCATAAACTATAAATTCCGAATTTAGGCAGTGTCTAGGTTTTAAAGATAGTTAATGAATTGCATAATTGCAAGTGAATTCACAAAGAATAGTCAGAACACTAATAGGAGTTAATAAGCTTATGTAGCTTAAAAGAACAAGGTAGATACATTTTATTTGTAAAAGATTGAATTGTGTTTAATAGTTTATTCTAGGGTAACCAAGATTGTAGATAAATGGTACATTAATCATTGGTTCCAAGAAATTAGTCAACTAGTGATAGGTGAATTTATCTACTATTGGGAAATTTTAATTGCAATGGGAGACGTGAGTCTCAGTTTTGATAACTAGAGATTAATTTTAAATAATTGCTTATAAGTATGTAAGAATAGAAGAAACTTTGGTTCATCTTCTACTATTTTTAAGGAAGGATATATGTTTTATTTTAATAGCATATATGTTGTTAATGGTAATAAACAATATATCCATCTGTGGTACTAACACGGATAATCGTTACAAAATAAATCCCATATTTAGTACACTATAGTTCTTGAATAATATCCATGATTTATCTCTAAAATGATAAGATTCTTCTCTATAAACCACAAAATATCTATAACACCAAATATCCAGGTCATTTTATCTAAATGGATTCTAAACTGGTGGGATATGGGTTCTTACATTCATCAAAAGAGAAGGCACTTCTTGTTAATGAATATGATTTAGATGGAAAATGACCAGGTGGTATTATATCTATAGAAATATTAGAAATGGTTTATTATGACTTATATAATTCTATAGCTACCTATTCGGCAATTTAAGAATTACATATCAGTATCTCGGAATATATCCATGAATATAGTGCCACAAGTTACTTTCAGTTACGGTGTGTTAGAGAGAAGAATCATGTCTCTTTCAAACTTGACAAGATTTATGATGAATTATTCATAAGATGTAGATACACATATGTCAAGATTATTTTCCAAGTTAGTTTTTGTAATGCCCCGTATTTTTATGTTTTCTAAATTTGGGGATTTATTAAATTTAATGTGAATTATAAATTTAATATAAATCCGGAAATTCATTATTTTAATAATTACTAACGTGACGAGAGTTAGTAATCATTGGAAACTTGTTGAATATTACTAATGAGTAAAGTAATATAATATTGGTTCTATGAAATGTCACGAGTGAATAAAATGACAATTTTGGAAATTTAAGTTGGGACGCGCCTGTGTCGTGTCGGGACTAAATATAGATTAATGAAAGTGAATAAATTATAAGCCATCCGTATGGTCATTACGAGTGCGTCAAAGTGTCTGGAAGGGTCGAGATAGTCAGAAAAGTGTACCCAGAGGTTTAGTTTGGGTCTCGGGGCATTTTTAGGCCTATTTAGTACCCCGGGAGGGTATTTTGGACATTTTACATTTTTGGGTAATTAAACCCACGAAATTTATTGGTTATATCACACATTTGGAATGGTCTCTTAGGGTTAGCAGACTCAAAACCTTAGAACGACCATTAGAGAGGAAGGTAGAAATCTTTCCAAGCAATCCAAGGCCAAAAATTCATCCGGTTGCACCGCCGCCACCACCAACGCGTAGATCGCGCGACGAGGAACACCACCACACCAAATTCGTCCACAAATCAGAACTCTGAAATTTCAGGCAAGTATTTATCTTTCTTAATTTCGTTAATACATCATTCATGTTAGTCTAGGGTTGACTAGGATGAGTTTCGTAAAAGAAAACCCATGTTGGAGATAGGAAAATTGCATGTAGTAATGATATGAATGAAAATCTGGAAATCCCCTTCAAATGTAGAGGTTTAACCACGGATTTATGATGAATTAGAAGTAGAAATTCTGAAAAAGGCTCATTAGAACAAAGTTAAAGAAATTTCTAGGGTTCATGAGGTTTATATAAGTTTTGGCCCATTAATCCATGGATATTGATGAAAATTCGCACGCTTTACGTAGGAGATGTTTAATTTGGGTTTATAATGTTTGTTGTACAAATTTCTGGAAGTTTGGGTGTTAAAAATCTGAATTTCGGTGATGTTGGATGATAGAACCCGTAACTGTTAATCTACAGAATTCGCCATACCTGTTTGATCGATCGATCGAACCAGGAGTGTCGATCGATCGACGCATCGATCGATCGAGCTCCTGCCATCGATCGATCGACCCCTCCTGGCAGACTCATGTTTCCCCTAAAATAGTGAATTCAATATAAATGAGTAATAAACTTTGGACGTCCTTATTAAAATATTTTGGGAGATAAAGAAGACCAGTAGGACTTATTAAAAATATGAAACCTGTAATGTACGACGAGATTTACATTTTTATGGGAATGTTCCCATATAAGGGACGATGGAATTATGTATTAAAGGGAGATAAGCGTAAGGTAACTACGTTTGAAAATAGATGAGTACCTACTGAACTTTACACTTAGGAGAATAGAATCCATGAGTGTTACGTAGTAAGTTGAAATAATCCCTCGAATTAAAGTGAGAGAGACGAACCGTTATACGTGATAACTAAATAATGAGGAATACGGACAAATTTCATAATTATGGGTTATGAGATGTACCTAAATTTGATGTGGTAATAGTAGTATATTTATATGTCTGTGTTTATGCATATACTATATACGTGTAAAAACCATGCCCGCTCTACTTGCTATCCCTGAGGTTACCGCGTTGGGACAGCCTTATCTCGATGGGACCTTTATGGGGGATATTGACTCGTACCCTAGAAGATAGAGATCCTTTGGTATAGGCTAATCGGATCGATAGTTAGATGGCCTAAGAGACGTGGGGGCATGTGCTGACCTCTTAGAGACCGGGACTCTATGCTTCGCCTCAATGTTGTTTGTGTTTGTGTTAATACAGTTAGAGAGTGATTCCGAACTTGTATTTCCCTTAGTACGAGAGATACGGGGACTGGATAACAGAGTATGCCTGCATCATAATTTTTATATGGGGTGCTGTTAGAATATATATATATATATATATATATATATATATATATATATATATATTTAAATTCTGAAATTGAGAACTACCTCTTGTGTTTATGGTAAGTAAGAAATGAATAATAATTTCAATTTGGAAATACTTGTTTGAAAAGTATGATATGATACTGGGAAACTTCATTAGCAAATAAAGGTTGGATGGGAACTTTGTTATTAAGTGAAATCTACCTTTTAAACAGTCGAATTCGTCAGTTTAAATCTTACGAGTAACCTAAGATAAGATAAGTTAAACCGCTGGGAAGGTTAGTGCGATAGGCCTGCATGTTAGAAGAGAGGTGAGAATTTCTCAAGGGAGTGTCGCACTATTATGTTGTTGCATTGGCCAGTAAACATTTTAAATACTTGCTAAACAAATTTTAAATCATTTTTACAATCGATCTCTGACCCGTTTCCATTTTCTTTTCTCTCTTGTATATATATGTATGTATTACAGGTGCCCAGCCACAGGGGCGTCTTGCATAGGATCCTTTGGAAGGAACGCGCTGCAGCTTAGGTGGGAGTTGCAGGCCTCTTGCTTAGAGGACCTCACTTCTTGATTCCTCTTCTAGCATTATTTATTCCAGTTGGGCATGTGTCTCCCTTTCCATTATTCAGTTGTTTTATTGGATATTGTATCCATTTATTTCCAGTATTTGGACTTTGGGATTTTTCTTGTCAGGATGTTTTTCATTTAAGTATTAAATTTTGGATTCAATTAATTGAATGCTTGGTTATTTGGATTTATATATTCCAGGATAATTGTTGTGTGATTCTTTAATGATGAATGATGTAAAGTTTTTAAATGTTGGTTTATATAAATAAAATTTGGAAACTAATGTAAAAAAAATTGGTTTTGACACTTAGCTTAATTATTTAGGGTGTTTAAATTGGTAAAGTTATTTTTACGACAGTGATGCTAAGAATGAACCAACCATCACTTTGATTTTAATTTAATAATGGACTGATCACCCGGTATTTAATTAGGCGGGGTGTCACAGGTGGTATCAGAGAATCAGGTTCTAGAGTCCTTAGGATCTGTACGGCTTATTTCTCTTTCAGCTTAGCATTTTTGTTATAGAGCCCTATTTTAGGATTGTTGTGCTCTTGCTTTTATGATTTCGTATTCAGCTATTTGAGATTTGATAATAACTGTAGACTAATAAATTCCTTCACATTTCAGATGCCTCCGAGACATGCACTAAAGCATAGGCGTGCCCAAGCCGAGCAGCCAGCAGCTCCGTCTCAGGGAATGATGAATGCTAATGAGGTAGCCGCTATTGTTGCTCAGGCGGTGAATGCCGCATTAGCGGTAGCATAACAGGCTCCACCCCAGATTCAGGTAGTGGCGCCAGTACCTGCACAACTTCCATCAGCATGGGAGCAGGTTAGGGATGCCTTTCCGAAGGCGCATCCCCATGAGTTCTCGAGTAGTTCAGATGTCATCTTCGGCAGCCAATAGAAGAAAGATATCCAGCGGCATCTTCGTATGTATGAGTGCACAGACGTGCAGAAACAGTTGTTGGCTTCCTTTAAGCTAGTGGGGGCTACTTTGTAGTGGTGGGAGTCCACCACCACCTTAGAGGAGAGGGATACTATTCCGATTCTGTCATTCTGGGAGCGATTTGACCGCAAGTATTTTCCACCCGCCGTGCAAACTGAGATGAGGCGAAAGTTACTGAACTTGAAGCGGGAAAATTCTACTGTTGCTGATTATGAGGAGGAGTTCACGAGACTTATCACTATAGTGCCAGAGGAGGCACCCACTGAGGGTAAGAAGATAATGTTGTTTATGGACGGGTTAGCTTGGAGGATCCGTCATCACCTTATAGGGAATCTGTCTCTGAGTAGTTTCACTGATGTACTCAATGCTACTTTACTACACTACCAGGATCACCGCTTCCATCTGCAGGGAAGCAAGCGGACAGGAGAGTCCAGCCAGCAGGGCAGGACAGAGGGTAGTGGCGCTAGTGAAGCACCGACATCGCAGGGGCAGACTCACCAGAATGAGAAGAGTTCCCATCAGGGGACCCTGCCAAGAGGTTCCGATCAAGTGATTCCCGGCACGGATTTGGGGGATTTAGGCAGGGTCAGCAGGGCCAGCCTAATCAACAGGGCCAGCAAGGCCAACACCGTCAGCAGCAGGGCCAACAGGGCCAATAACGTTTCCATCAGGGCCAACAGGGCCAATGGCGGGGCGATAACGACCAACAGGGCCGTGGTCAGCAGGGTCAGAGGGAAGGAAATTTCAGAGGCCGATGTTTTGTGTGCGGGAAGAATGGCCATAAGCGCCAGGATTTCCCAGAGGGTGATAGGGCCCCACAGCAGCAGGGTGCCCGTAATGAGCCACATAGGCCATTTTTTTTAGCCGCCCTCCCAGCACCAGCTCTGGTACCAGCCCTACCAGCCATTCCAACCACTCCAGTGCAGTAGGGGCAGTTACAGTACGGACGTGTCTATAACGTCCACCAGGCAGCAGCTCCACAGGAACCACCCGCGATTGAGGGTATGGTTCGTATCCATGGTACTATGGGTCGGGTTTTATTTGATACTAGGGCGATGCACTGTTTTATAGCTACTCATTTTATTAAGGCCTTAGGGTTATTAGCCACAGCAGAGAGCATTGTGACGTGTGTAGACTCACCACTGGGGAGTTGATCGCTAATTTTATTTATATATCGGGGAGTGGGGGTAGAGATTGGTAGCTTGGTATTACCAGTAGACATGTTAGTCTTAGATATGCATAAGCATGACGTTATTATCGGTATGGATTGGCTCGCAGCTTACAGAGCCATGATAGATTATTTCGGTGGGAGTATTGTCTTTTCCATTCCGGGGCAAGAGATGTTTGTAGTGGCGATGCCTCGCCCAGAGGGAGGCTCGACTGCTCATTTGTATTACATAGAGGAGGATACCTCTAAGGAGGTTGTGATTCCCTTAGACTCGATCCCAGTTGTTCATGAGTATTCTGATGTATTTCAGGAGATATCAGGCCTACCCCCCAGTCGTGAGATAGACTTTGTCATAGATTTATTACCGGATACTCGACCTATAGCGTGCGCTCCATACCGTATGGCTTCGGCGGAGATGGGAGAGTTACGAGATCATATAGAGCAGCTGTTAGGCCAGGGCTTCATTCGCAGGAGTACCTCCCCTTGGGGCTCTCCAGTTTTGTTTGTGAAAAAGAGAGATGGTTCACTGAGGCTATGTGTAGACTACCAGGAGCTGAACAAAGTCACGATACGGAACAAGTATCTGTTGCCTCGAATAGATGATCTGTTCGACCAGCTTAGGGGAGCAATTTATTTTCGAAGATAGACCTGCGGTCAGGGTACCATCAGCTACGTATTAGGGAGCAGGATGTTTCAAAGACTGCTTTCTTGATGAGATATGGGTCCTATGAGTTCAAAGTAATGCCATTTGGACTCACAAATGCTCCAGCCGTATTCATGGACTTAATTAACCGAGTGTTCAAAGAGTTCTTGGATCAGTTCGTCATCGTTTTCATAGATGACATTTTGATATATTCACACTCCGAGGAGGAGCATGCCGAGCACTTAAGGAAGGTTCTTCAAACTCTACGAGAGCATCAGCTGTATGCTTAAGTACGAGAAGTGCGGGTTCTCGTTACGGGAAGTACAGTTCTTGGGGCATGCTGTTTCTGAATAGGGGATAGCAGTTGACCCGAGTAAAGTGTCAGCGGTGAGGGAGTGGGGACAGCCCACGACACCGACGGAAGTGCGTACTTTCTAGGGATTAGTCGTATACTACAGGAGATTCATTCGGCGATTCTCCAAAATAGCGGGTCCATTGACGAACCTGACTCGCAAGGGGATGCCATATATTTGGGATGATGCTTGCCAATTGGCTTTCGACGAGCTGAAAGACAAGCTTACTTTAGCACCGGTCCTTACCTTACCTAAGCGGGGTGTGGAGTACATGGTTTACACCGATGCCTCTCTACGGGGACTTGAGGGAGTACTTCAGTAGGAGGAGAAGGCTATAGCTTTTGCCTCCCGCAAGCTTAAACCGCATGAGAAGAATTACCCCACCCATGATCTGGAGTTAGCAGCGGTCATTTTTGCTTTGAGGATATGGAGGCACTACTTATTGGGGGAGAAATTTCACTTGTTCACAGACCACAAGTCACTACAGTACCTATTCACTCAGCGAGAGCTGAATATGCGTTGGCGCAGGTGGCTAGAGTTTGTGAAGGACTATCAGTTCGACATACAGTACCATCCGGGGAAAGCCAACATAGTTGCTGATGCGTTGGGCCGTAGACCGGTAGATGATGTAGCGGACGTCTGGAAAGAAAAGTGGAAAGAGTTGGGTCACCAGGAAGCCATAGCCCGTTCCTTCATATCTGTTATGACAGTGACACCCGAGATTGTTATGAGGGTGATACAAGCACAGACCGCAGACCCGTTTTGCCAGGAGCAGATTGTACGACTTTTAGCTGAGGGAGCTGAGTCCTATTCTATTAGTTCTGATGGGGGTTTGAGGTTTAATGAGAGATTGGTGGTCCCAGAAGGAGCAAAATTACATCATGCAGTGATGACCTAGTCTCACGGGTCCCGATTTGCAGTACACCCTGGGGGAGATAAGATGTATCAGGATATGAGGCGGCAATATTATTGGAGTTGGATAAAAAAGGACATTACTGAGTTCGTGTCCAAGTGTTATACCTTCCAGCTGGTAAAGGTGGACCATAAAAAACCGTCAGGGTTGCTTCCGCCATTGGAAATACCCGCGTGGAAGTGGGAGAGTATTTCCATGGATTTTATCACAGGGTTGCCTACATCATAGAGGGGTCACGACTCCATCTGGGTGATTGTGGACCGTTTGACCAAGGTGGCTCATTTTCTGCCGATGCGGATAGACTATACCACGGGTCAGTATGCTCAGTTATTCATTGCTGAGATTATCAGATTACATGGGGTGCCCCTGAATATTGTGTCAGATAGAGACAAAATTTTTGTGTCGCGTTTCTGGGAGAGCTTTCAGGAGGCTATGGGTACAGAGTTGAGGTTGAGTTCAGCTTATCACCCACAGACAGATGGACAAACAGAGTGTACTAATCAGATGCTGGAGGATATTCTACGCATGTGTGTCCTTGATTTTGGAGGAGGTTGGGAGCCACATCTTCCACTGGTAGAGTTCGCTTATAATAACTCTTATCAATTTACGATTGGCATGGCTCCATTCGAGGCTTTGTATGGAAGGACTTATCGTTCCCCAACGTGTTGGCTAGAGGTGGGGGATAACAAATTTCTCGGACCAGAGGTGATTCAGGAAACCTCCGCGAGGATTGAGATTATCAGAAGTCGCATTCGAGTAGCACAGGATAGGCAGAAAAGCTACGCCGATGAGAAACAGTTATTTCGAGAGTTTAATGTGGGGGACCAAGTATTACTATGTGTATCTCCTATGAAGGGAGTGATGAGGTTCAGAAAGAAGGGAAAATTGGCCCCGAGGTACCTGGGACCATTTCCCATTATCGAGAGGGTTGGGCCGATAGTATACAGGCTGGGACTGCCAAAGCATTTACATCACATTCACGATGTATTCCACATCTCGTCGTTGAGACGATATCTTCGAGATGACATGGCTCACACCCATATAGGGATAGAAGAGATAGACTTACAGCCTGACAGCTCTTACGAGGAGAGACCAGTGGCTATCCTAGACCATAGAGAGAGGAGATTGAGGTCGAAGGTAGTTCCACTTGTACAGGTCCAGTGGGAGCATCATAATGTAGAGGAATCCACCCGGGAGCGCGAGGCAGATATGCGCGAGAGATATCCAGATTTATTCTTACCAGGTATGCCTTATTTTTTGAATTTCGGGACGAAATTCCGTTATTAGAGGGGAAGTATGTAATACCTCGTATTTTTATGCTTTCTAAATTTGGGGATTTATTAAATTTAATGTGAATTATAAATTTAATATAAATCCGAAAATTAATTATTTTAATAATTACTAACGTGACGAGAGTTAGTAATCATTGGAAACTTGTGGAATATTACTAATGAGTAAAGTAATATAATATTAGTTCTATGAAATTTCACGAGTGAATAAAATGACAATTTTGGAAATTTAAGTCGGGACGCGCCTTTGTCGTGTCGGGACTAAATATTGATTAATGAAAGTGAATAAATTATAAGTCATCGATATGGTCATTTTGAGTGCGTCAAAGTGTCCGGAAGGGTCGAGATAGTCAGAAAAGTGTACCCGGGGGTCTAGTTTGGGTCTCGGGGCATTTTTAGGCCTATTTAGTACCCCGGGAGGGTATTTTGGACATTTTACATTTTTGGATAATTAAACCCACGAAATTTATTAGGTTATATCAGCCATTTGGAATGGTCTCTTAGGGTTAGCAGACTCAAAACCTTAGAACGGCCATTAGAGAGGAAGGTAGAAAGCTTTCCAAGCAAATCCAAGGCCAAAAATTCATCCAGTTGCACCGCCGCCACCACCAACGCGTAGATCGCGCGACGAGGAACACCACCACACCAAATTCGTCCACAAATCAGAACTCTAAAATTTCAGGCAAGTATTTATCTTGCTTAATTTCGTTAATGCATCATTCATGTTAGTCTAGGGTTGACTAGGATGAGTTTTATAGAAGAAAACCCATGTTGGAGATAGGAAAATTGCATGTAGTAATGATATGAATGAAAATCTGGAAATCACCTTCAAATGTAGAGGTTTAACCACGGATTTATGATGAATTAGAAGTAGAAATTCTGGAAAAAGACTGATTAGAACAAAGTTAAAGAAATTTCTAGGGTTCATGAGGTTTATATAAGTTTTGGCCCATTAATCCATGGATATTGATGAAAATTCGCATGCTTTACGTAGGAGATGTTTAATTTGGGTTTATAATGTTTGTAGTACGAATTTATGGAAGTTTTTGTGTTAAAAAACTGAATTTGGGTGATGTTGGATGATAGAACCCGTAACTGTTAATCTGCAGAATTCGCCATACTTGTTTGATCGATCGATCGAACAAGGAGTGTCGATCGATCGACGCATCGATCGATTGAGCTCCTGCCATCGATCAATCGACCCCTCCTGGCAGACTCATGTTTCCCCTAAAATAATGAATTCAATATAAATGAGTAATAAACTTTGGACATCCTTTTTAAAATATTGTGGGAGATAAAGAAAACCAGTAGGATTTATTAAAAATATGAAACCTTTAATGTAAGACGAGATTTACACTTTTTTATGGGAATGTTCACATATAAGGGACGATGGAATTATGTATTAAAGGGAGAGACACATAAGGTAACTACGTTTGAAAATAGATGAGTACCTACTGAACTTTACACTTAGGAGAATAGAATCCATGAGTGTTACGTAGTAAGTTGAAATAATCCCTCGAATTAAAGTGAGAGAGACGAACCGTTATACGTGATAAAAAAATAATGAGAAATAAGGACAAATGTCATAATTATGGGTTATGAGATGTACCTAAATTTGATGTGGTAATAGTAGTATATTTATATGTCTGTGTTTATGCATATACAATATACGTGTAAAAACCATGCCCGCGCTACTTACTATCCTTGAGGTTACCGCGCTGGGACAATCTTATCTCGATGGGACCTTTATGGGGGATATTGACTCGTACCTTAGAAGATAGAGATCCTTTGGTACAGGCTAATCGGATCGATAGTTAGACGACCTAAGAGACTTGGGGGCATGTGCTGACCTCTTAGAGACCGGGACTCTATGCTTCGCCTCAATGTTGTTTGTGTTTGTGTTAATACAGTTCGAGAGTGATTCTGAACTTGTATTTCCCTTAGTACGAGAGATACGGGGACTGGATAGCAGAGTATGCCCGCACCATAATTTTTATATGGGGTGATGTTAGAATATATATATTATATGAGTATTTAATATATATGTTTAAATTATGAAATTGAGAACTACCTCCCGTGTTTATGGTAAGTAAGAAATGAATAATAATTTCAATTTGGAAATACTTGTTTGAAAAGTATGATATGATACCGGGAAACTTCATTAGCAAATAAAGGTTGAATGGGAACTTTTGTTATTAAGTGAAATCTACCTTTTAAACAGTCGAATTCGTCAGTTTAAATCTTACGAGTAACCTAAGATAAGATATGTTAAACCGTTGGGAAGGTTAGTGCGATAGGCGTGCACGTTAGTAGAGAGGTGAGAATTTCTCAAGGGAGTGTCGCACTAATATGTTGTTGCATTGGCCAGGAAACATTTTAAATACTTACTAAACAAATTTCAAATCGTTTTTACAATCGGGCTCTGACCCGTTTCCATTTTCTTTTCTCTCTTCTTTATATATGTGTGACAACCCGAATATAATTATGATTAATTATACGTAAATCATGCCTAGCTTGTGTGATATGATTAGTGTGTTATTAATATATGTGATGTTAATTTATTATGTTTAGTCTAATCCTACCTCCAAAAAGCATGAAATGTCGAATTAGTTACAAATACAAAATTTGAAGGTTTCGATAGGAATGTCCATGTTTAAGGATAGTTTTGACCTTTATGACATAACAATTGACTTGAGGTGAAAACTACATAATTGTAGACAAGTGAGTTATGGTTGTAACACAACAAACGGTGAATGAAACGGAGGTTCGAGTGAGAAGTTATACCAAAATTACGAAACAAGGGCAAAGTAGTCCATCCGTTAAGTAGTATTTTGTCTTAATATGGCAACAAATGTTTTATTCTCATTGGTTGGGAAGGGTGGTGGCTTTGGCCGACCTCAAACCCTTAGAATTACCTCTTTATTCATCCAAAATGCATCCATGAGAGATTTTAAGCCTAAGGAAAGAGAAGTTGGAAGTTAGGAAGAAAAAGTGAGGAGAAAATTGAAGAAAATTCATAGAAAATTACGAAAAAGCCCCTAAGGTAATTCCAACCATGAATCTTGCTATTTTTTCTTTCATTTACGATTTATATGATATAAATCCTTGATTTTTATTGAACTTTCATGTTTGGGTGCATATGTATGGATATATGCAAGTTTAAGTTAAGTTGAATGTACAAAACCCTAAGATTGCTTTGTTTAGAAACTTTGTTTATTCAAACTTCCATATATTTTTGTATAGTTACTGGAATCGATTGCTTCCAATTGGATATTAACATGGACTCATATATGTATGACATATCCGAAAATCATGTGAAAATACCAACAAATGAGTCCTTGGTGAGGGTTTGAAGTTCGGGTATGAAATCTGCCCTAAGGGTGAAAATATGCCCGCCATGTGTTCGGTGTTTTACTTGACATAGCAAACGAACCTTAAAAATTATGAAACTTTAATATTATATTTTTCAATGTGTTTACTGATGTTGGGTGAAATATCATAGAAATTTATGATGTAGAAAAATCATGAAAATTCCTGGAAGTTGAATGAACGATAAAAGAGCCTATAGGGCAGATTTGCTATGTAGTGAAGAAATAGGCTTATTTTGCTCTAGGAAACTCGGAATGATGTGCCGTATTTTGTTTTGGAAACATGATATAATAAGGATTGGATTACCAAGAATAATTAAAAAGGGTTTGGGCTGTAATTTGAATATGTTAGATATCAGAACCTGAGTCTAGATGGGACTTCATTTTAATGAATGATTTGAATTGAATAATATGATGCTTATGAATTGAGTTATGATTGAAGTTATTCTTTGGACTATTAATATTCTTATGATGATACTAATATTGTGAGAATGATAGGAAGGGAAGGAGAGCTGATTGAACAAGTACAGGATAAAGGCAAGGGAAAATCCAGTTAAACTGTCAAGGTGAGTGTACTTATGATTTGTTTCATATATAAATATGAATATAGCTCTAAGAGAGGATTTGTTTGAATACTTCGGTATTCAGGATTTGTTTGGATATTAAAATATCCAGGATTAGTTGGGTCTTATGATCCAGGATTGGAATTGGACAAAGATCCAATGATTTGTTGGAACTTATGTTCCAGGATTTGTTATTGCCAATGGGCAGGATTGTTCGGATTTTATATCCACTTATTCTATATAGAATTGTTATTACATTGTAGGGAAGGAGTACCTCACTAAGCTTAATGCTTACAGTTATATTTTAACAATTTCAGGTTTCTATGCTGCCAACTAGAATACCATATGACCGGTAACTTTGAGAGTTGCACCGTTGGAAGGAGCCGGGGTTTAAATGTGGGGATTTTATCATTGTCACACTGAAGATTTTAATTTACTCACACATTGTATATTTTGCGTTAGTATGGATTGAGTTGATGATTGTGAAATTTTATCGTAGTTAATCATAGTATTGTATGTCCGCTTAAATTATGACTCTGATATTGATTTCGTTATGGCACAATAATAATATTATGTTGATTATGCGCACTATACAGTAAAATATGGATAGATGAATTATATTTCCAATGGGCTATAGATTATGATTTAATTATTCTAATAATAAATGATTAGTATGGATATTGGGTTTGGGGTGTGACAATTAGTGGTATCAGAGCGTCTAGGTTATTAATTCTGGACGTGTGTGACGATTAGATGGCAGTTATTGATTGATTTGATATTATTGAATTGTTTATATACTAACAAATAGTTTAGTACTGTAAACTGTTTATATTGGTTGTTAGAATTTTATTGTATTACAGATAATTCCAGATGGAACCTGGGAATGGACAACCTAGAGAAGAGGGAGTCGCTTCTCGTACAGAGAATACTGAAGTGGAGCAAAGTGTTGCTGGAAGGGCTAGAGAGCAAGAGCAGCCTACAGAGATGCAAAAAATGGCGCAGGCAATGATGAGGATGGCAGAGCAACAAGAAAGAAATATGGCGCAAATGGCAGAACAACAGGCTAGATATCTAGAATCCAAGACTGTGGCCAGGATTGAGAAAGAGGCAAGGAAGGAAATGAAAGATTCCATGCATGAGAAGTTTTTGAAGTTGAATCCTCCAGAATATTCAGGGTCAGTTGAACCTACGGAAGCTGAGATGTGGGTCAGGGATCTAGAAACTATCTTTGTAGTTATGAAGGTTCCAGATAACCAGAAAGTGAATCTAGCTGTGTTTAAGCTCAAAGGAGAGGCGAAATATTGGTGGGAAGCCAGCAACCATTTGGTGCCCAGGATGGAAGGTACTGATGTTATTACTTGGGCTGAATTTATTAAAGCTTTGTATGTTAAGTATTTCCCTAAGGTCTATAGGAGGGAGAAACTGAGGGAGTTTATAAATTTGACCCAAGGGAACATGTATGTGAGGGAGTATGATGCTAAATTTACTGCTTTGTTTAGATTTGCTACTAAGTATGTGCAGGAGGAAGAAGATAAATGTAGTAAGTTTCAAGATGGACTGATTTTGCCTATTCAAAATAGAGTAGCCACTTATGAGTTAGAAGATTATGCTTCTCTGGTAAACAAAGCCATGATAGTTAAAAGGCAAATGAACCAAGGGGTGGCGAGCAGAGAGAGTTTTAAGAAAAGTAGATTCGACGCATCTCAGTATAGGGGAAGTGAGAGTGGAAGTGTTAAGGTGGAACCTCATAAATTTCAGAGAGGTGGTGGAGATAGTGGTAGAGGTCAGGGGAGGTTTGGTAGAGATACCAGGGGTGGAGGATCTTTTGGTTCAGCCAGAAAGTCAGGGAGAGGTGAGGCCCCAATAGGAGGTGTTACATGTTTTTTTTGTAAAGAGGAAGGACATTATAAATCTGAGTGTCCTAAGCTTAAGGGATTGGAATGCTATCATTGTCATCAAGTGGGGCATATTAAGAAGAATTGTCCGCAATTGGCACAGACTCCAGCAGCACATAGTGAAGTAGCAAGCAGAATGTTATCTCCAGGCAGTACAGTGAAGAGTGTGGGTAGAGGACAAGCTAGTGGTTCCAGGCCAGGTGGACGAGTCTTTACGATGAAAGAAGCTCAGATTACGCCAGATGTGGTGACAGGTACACTTTCTGTTAGTGATAGAAGTGCTTATGTTTTGGTTGATCCTGGTTCCACACATTCTTTTGTGTCCTATGCTTTTGCCATATACTTGAATATACCGTGTGCTCGTTTAGATGTGGGGTTGGGTATTTATATGCCTATGGGGGATATGGTTGTAACTGAATATGTTTTTCATGATTGTGTTTTGACTGTGGGGTCTAGAGATACAGTTATAGATCTACTTCCATTGGATATTTCTGATTTTGATATAATTCTGGGAATGGATTGGCTATCCAAATATCATGCATCCATGGATTGTTTCCGTAAGGAAGTTGTTTTTAATATGCCTGGTGAGCCTGAATTTAAATTTGTGGGGGAAAGGAAAATTGTTCCCAGTTGCATCATTTCTGCTATTCAGACGAGGAAATTATTGAGTAAGGGTTGTGAGGGTTTTATTGCATATGTTCTTGACACTAGGAAGGGGGCTTTACAATTAGTCGATGTTCCTATTGTACGGGATTTTCCTGAAGTGTTTCCTAGTGAGTTGCCAGGGTTACCTCCAGAAAGAGAAGTTGAATTTAGTATTGAATTAGCACCAGGGACAACCCCTATTTCTATGGCACCGTATAGAATGGCACCTGCTGAGTTGAAAGAACTCAAGATTCAATTGCAAGATTTACTTGATAGGGGGTTCATACAACCTAGCGTATCTCCATGGGGTGCGCCAGTTTTATTTGTGAAAAAGAAAGATGGTACCATGCGTTTGTGTATTGATTATAGGCAACTGAATAAAGCTACAATTAAGAACAAGTATCCTTTACCTCGTATAGATGATTTGTTTGATCAGTTGAAGGGTGCTAAAGTGTTTTCAAAGATAGACTTGCGATCGGGTTATCATCAGGTGAGGGTGAAGGAAAGTGATATTTCTAAAACCGCTTTCCGTACTCGGTATGGTCATTTTGAATTTCTTGTGATGCCTTTTGGGGTGACTAATGCTCCAGCTGTATTTATGGATCTTATGAACCGGGTACTGCATCCTTTTGTTGATTCATTTGTGATAGTTTTTATTGATGATATTCTGATTTATTCCCATGGTATGGTTGAACATGAAAAACATCTCACAACTATTTTGAATCTGTTGAAAGATAAGAAGTTGTATGCCAAGTTTAGCAAGTGTGAATTTTGGCTATCACAAGTTGCATTTTTAGGCCATGTTATTTCTGGAGATGGTATATGTGTTGATCCTAAAAAGGTAGAGGCTATTGTGAAATGGGAGAGACCCGATAATGTGACTGAGGTGAGGAGTTTTCTGGGTTTAGCTGGGTATTATAGAAGGTTTATTAAGGGATTTTCTTCGATTGCCTTACCAATGACTAAACTGACTCGGAAAGATGTTAAGTTTGAATGGAATTCTGATTGCGAAAATAGTTTTGATGAATTGAAAAAGAGGTTGGTAACCGCACCTGTTCTTACTATTCCGCATGGTGGAGATGGTTTTGTTGTTTATACCGATGCTTCACATCAGGGGTTGGGTTGTGCTTTTATGCAGCATGGTAAAGTTATTGCCTATGCTTCTAGGCAGTTGCGTACACATGAACGTAATTATCCTACACATGATTTGGAACTTGCTGCTATTGTATTTGCTTTGAAATTATGGCGTCATTATCTATATGGTGAGGTATGTGAAATTTTTACTGACCATCAAAGCCTTAAGTATTTGTTTACTCAGAAGGAGTTGAATTTGAGGCAGAGGCGGTGGATGGAGTTAATTAAAGATTATGATTGTACAATTCACTACCACCCAGGAAAGGCAAATGTAGTTGCAGACGCTTTGAGTAGAAAGGCTTCAGGCAGGTTATCGTGTATTCGATGTGCTAGAGTTGCTCATATTATGGAGTTGAGATTGATGGGAGTGGAATTGCAGCTAGCAGATGGGGACAGATTCTTTGCTCATGTAAGCGTGAGGCCTTTGTTAGCTACCCGTATTCATGATTTGCAAAGTCAAGATCCTTTCCTTGAGAAGAAACGACAAGATCTCCGAGATGGTAAGTCTGAAGATTTTTGTATTGTGAATGATGGCACTTTATTGTATAAGCATCGGTTGTGTGTGCCTAATGTGTGTGGATTGAAAGAGGAAATTTTAGATGAGGCTCATAATTCCATTTATACTATGCATCCTGGTAGCACTAAAATGTATAGGGATTTAAAGGAGCATTATTGGTGGAATAATATGAAGAAGGAAATAGCTGATTTTGTTGCGAGGTGCCTTATATGTCAGCAAGTGAAAGTGGAGCATCAGAAACCTACTGGTCTGCTTCAGCCATTGCCGATACCGGAATGGAAATGGGATCATGTAACGATGGATTTTGTGGTTGGGCTTCCTCGATCTCAGAAGGGGTCAGATTCGATTTGGGTAGTGGTGGATAGATTGACAAAGTCCGCTCACTTTCTAGCAGTCAAGACTACGTATACAGTTGATAGGTATGCTAGATTGTATGTTAATGAAATTATTCGATTGCATGGAGCACCGGTATCTATTGTTTCAGATAGGGACCCTACTTTTACATCCAGATTTTGGGATAGCTTGCAGTATGCTATGGGTACTAACTTGAAGTTTAGTACGGCTTTTCACCCCCAGACAGATGGGCAGTCTGAAAGGACAATACAGATTTTGGAAGATATGCTTAGAGCTTGTGTGCTTGATTTCAAAGGTAATTGGGATGAATATTTGCCTTTGATAGAATTTGCATATAACAATAGTTTTCAGTCTACTATTGGTATGGCTCCATATGAAGCCTTGTATGGTAGACGATGTCGTACACCGATATGTTGGGGTGAAGTTGGTGAAAGGAAGATAGAGGGTCCAGAATTAATTGAAGTCACCACTGAAAAAGTGAAGATTATTCAAGATAGAATGAGAATAGCTCAAAGCAGACAGAAAAGTTATGCGGATAAACGACGAAAAGATTTGGAATTCCAGAAAGGGGATTATGTGTTTCTTCGGATATCTCCATGGAAAGGAGTTATGAGGTTTGGAAAGAAAGGGAAATTAAGTCCACGCTACATTGGACCTTATAAAATCCTTGAGAAAGTCGGGATGGTTGCCTACAAGTTAGCATTACCACCAGAATTATCTCGGTTACATGATGTTTTCCATGTTTCTATGTTGAGAAAGTATGTAGCAGACCCTTCACATGTATTGGTGGAACAACCTATTGAGTTGAAGGAAGATTTGAGCTACGTGGAAGAACCGCTTGCTATCGTTGATAGGAAAGAACAAATATTAAGATCAAAGGTGATCCCACTTGTGAAAGTTGTGTGGAGAAGGCATTCCATGGAAGAAGCTACATGGGAGAGTGAGGATAGCATGAAAATGCGTTATCCCTATTTGTTTGATTCGGACAACCAAGGTATGTCAATTTCGAGGACGAAATTTCCTAACAGGGGGAGAATTGTGACAACCCGAATATAATTATGATTAATTATACGTAAATCATGCCTAGCTTGTGTGATATGATTAGTGTGTTATTAATATATGTGATGTTAATTTATTATGTTTAGTCTAATCCTACCTCCAAAAAGCATGAAATGTCGAATTAGTTACAAATACAAAATTTGAAGGTTTCGATAGGAATGTCCATGTTTAAGGCTAGTTTTGACCTTTATGACATAAAAATTGACTTGAGGTGAAAACTACATAATTGTAGACAAGTGAGTTATGGTTGTAACACAACAAACGGTGAATGAAACGGAGGTTCGAGTGAGAAGTTATACCAAAATTACGAAACAAGGGCAAAGTAGTCCATCTGTTAAGTAGTATTTTGTCTTAATATGGCAACAAATGTTTTATTCTCATTGGTTGGGAAGGGTGGTGGCTTTGGCCGACCTCAAACCCTTAGAATTACCTCTTTATTCATCCAAAATGCAGCCATGAGAGATTTTAAGCCTAAGGAAAGAGAAGTTGGAAGTTAGGAAGAAAAAGTGAGGAGAAAATTGAAGAAAATTCATAGAAAATTACGAAAAAGCCCCTAAGGTAATTCCAACCATGAATCTTGCTATTTTTTCTTTCATTTACGATTTATATGATATAAATCCTTGATTTTTATTGAACTTTCATGTTTGGGTGCATATGTATGGATATATGCAAGTTTAAGTTAAGTTGAATGTACAAAACCCTAAGATTGCTTTGTTTAGAAACTTTGTTTATTCAAACTTCCATATATTTTTGTATAGTTACTGGAATAGATTGCTTCCAATTGGATATTAACATGGACTCATATATGTATGACATATCCGAAAATCATGTGAAAATACCAACAAATGAGTCCTTGGTGAGGGTTTGAAGTTCGGGTATGAAATCTGCCCTAAGGGTGAAAATATGCCCGCCATGTGTTCGGTGTTTTGCTTGACATAGCAAACGAACCTTAAAAATTATGAAACTTTAATCTTATATTTTTCAATGTTTTTACTGATGTTGGGTGAAAGATCATAGAAATTTATGATGTAGAAAAATCATGAAAATTCCTGGAAGTTGAATGAACGATAAAAGAGCCTATAGGGCAGATTTGCTATGTAGTGAAGAAATAGGCTTATTTTGCTCTAGGAAACTCGGAATGATGTGCCGTCTTTTGTTTTGGAAACATGATATAATAAGGATTGGATTACCAAGAATAATTAAAAAGGGTTTGGGCTGTAATTTGAATATGTTAGATATCAGAACCTGAGTCTAGATGGGACTTCATTTTAATGAATGATTTGAATTGAATAATATGATGCTTATGAATTGAGTTATGATTGAAGTTATTCTTTGGACTATTAATATTATTATGATGATACTAATATTGTGAGAATGATAGGAAGGGAAGGAGAGCTGATTGAACAAGTACAGGATAAAGGCAAGGGAAAATCCAGTTAAACTGTCAAGGTGAGTGTACTTATGATTTGTTTCATATATAAATATGAATATAGCTCTAAGAGCGGATTTGTTTGAATACTTCGGTATTCAGGATTTGTTTGGATATTAAAATATCCAGGATTAGTTGGGTCTTATGATCCAGGATTGGAATTGGACAAAGATCCAATGATTTGTTGGAACTTATGTTCCAGGATTTGTTATTGCCAATGGGCAGGATTGTTCGGATTTTATATCCACTTATTCTATATAGAATTGTTATTACATTGTAGGGAAGGAGTACCTCACTAAGCTTAATGCTTACAGTTATATTTTAACAATTTCAGGTTTCTATGCTGCCAACTAGAATACCATATGACCGGTAACTTTGAGAGTTGCACCGTTGGAAGGAGCCGGGGTTTAAATGTGGGGATTTTATCATTGTCACACTGAAGATTTTAATTTACTCACACATTGTATATTTTGCGTTAGTATGGATTGAGTTGATGATTGTGAAATTTTATCGTAGTTAATCATAGTATTGTATGTCCGCTTAAATTATGACTCTGATATTGATTTCGTTATGGCACAATAATAATATTATGTTGATTATGCGCATTATACAGTAAAATATGGATAGATGAATTATATTTCCAATGGGCTCTAGATTATGATTTAATTATTCTAATAATAAATGATTAGTATGGATATTGGGTTTGGGGTGTGACAATATGTATGTATTACAGTTGCTCGGTCACAAGGGCGTCTTGCATAGGATCCTTTGGAAGGAACGCGCTGCAGCTTAGGTGGGAGTTGCAGGCCTCTTTCTTAGACGACCTCACTTCTTGATTCCTCTTCTAGCATTATTTATTCCAGTTGGGCATGTGTCACCCTTTCCATTATTCAGTTGTTTTATTGGATATTGTAATCCATTTATTTCCAGTATTTGCACTTTGGGATTTTTATTGTCAGGATGTTTTTCATTTAAGTGTTAAATGTTGGATTCAATTAATTGAATGCTTGGTTATTTGGATTTATATATTCCAGGATAATTGTTGTGTGATTCTTTAATGATTAATGATGTAAAGTTTTTAAATGTTGGTTTATATAAATAAAATTTGGAAACTAATGTAAAAAAAAATGGTTTTGACACTTAGCTTAATTATTGAGGGTGTTTAAATTGGTAAAGTTATTTTTACGAAAGTGATGCTAAGAATGAACCAACCTTCACCTTGATTTTAATTTAATAAAGGATTGATCACCCGGTATTTAATTAGGAGGGGTGTCACAGTTTTCTTTACTCCCATTAAAGACAGTGGATTGCTTTCAAAATCAACTCTATTACTTTCTATAATGAGTAGTGCAACACTTGTGTTGGGAGAAAACTTGACAAGTTAGAATAATGACAAATGTTTAAATCTATATTAAAATCATTGTTCCAAACAAATGATGGTATAATGGGCTTATGTTAACTTATTTCATACCACTTATATAGGTGGAAACATAAAAAAAACAAATGATTGTGACATTCTACTACCTTATTATAGTGGGAAGATTGTTAATTCTCATAATGGTGAGAACCACGTAGACCCATCATGATTTGTACACCGTATAGGGGTAACTTTATTGTAGTGAGAGTGTTTCTTATTCTTAGGATTGTCACTCATCGTAACCGCTAGAGAAGAAGATAAAAAACTATGTAACTATAGTAAGCTATTCCTTCACAAGTATTCATAACATTCTTTGAAAATTAGTGATATCTAGTACCATATAGATTCAACAAGATGGGGTCAAACGCATCAACCATATGTAAACTAGTAAGATAGGTAATCAAATCCATGATTTTAATACATGGTTGGACGTGTTTAGTGTGTACAGAAAGAGTGATAGAAGCTTGGTGGTGTATTTACAAAACTAGATGTATCGATATATTTATCATCGTGAGCGATGCTAGGATATGTCATACACTTAGAGTGTGGCAGTCCAAGTAGTTCAATATGAAAACATTAGAAAATTCTATTACATTTTTGGGATCAAATTATCATTTGATCATTAATAAGAATGTACTTCAACTTATCTAAGTTATCATATTGATATTGTCCTTTTGAAACTTTGTTATGCAATATTCCAAGAAAGACTTCGTCTCTTTCATATTTGGAATTATTATAACTCTAGAATTGGATATCGATTTTGGTAGAATATATAATCAAATGCCTTAAAAGAATTATTAAATATATATTTGGTTGCTAAATAAAGAGGTAAGTAACTTGTAAGTTACAAACTCATGTATTCAGTCAAATTTAAGATTCTAGAAAGTGTATAGTACACCATGTATAAGAAATTGTATATAAATGTGCTTTTAGTGGCTACGATTGCATTAGTTTACAATCGATAACCCTCTTACTCCAGGTGTGAGGTATGGTTATTAAATGCATGGTTCCATGTCTTTCATTATAATTGGGAGATTATTGGGGTTTTACTAAAATTCAGAGTTCATTGGAGAATTTTAGTACGTCCATTTTTTAAGAATCTTCACAAGTAATGTTTGCATCATATTATTTATATATTTGTGCACAAGTATTTTTTATTCTGTATAGTAGATTATTTAGTGTGTAGAGTTCGGCTTACATACGAAATATCAGATCATCGGATTTTGTAGAGTATAAGTATGGTTCACAATCTTAGATAAATATGGACACACCATCAGTAGGATTGTAGCATAATTTTTAGTAGGTTTATCTTGATTACGAAATTGAACGGTACCAATTTGAGGTAATTATCTTTATATCGACTATATAAGATAATGCACAACTCATGATTATTATGATTGCTTAAGCTCTTAATTTGGACATAATTGATGGATACATGCATCAATTGTTCATTACTTTGACTTACTGGGTGAGATCCATTTATGGATCAATAAGCTTAGTAGATTGGGTAATGGTGATTAGTGTATGGTGAAAGTTAATTATGAATGGAATTCACGTGTCATTATAGATATTAATGATACCCACTCGATGTAGCTTATTATTTTGAATATGTCAAATTTGACCGGTGGATTTAATTATTTGACATATCAAATAACTTAAGCGGGCGGTCTCAAGAAATCTATTAGTGGTCTATTAAATATTGTGGTGCAATTATATTCAACAAAAATAAATGAGAAAAGCGCAATAACCAAGGAAAATAAAGAACATGAATTGTCAATCACACAACACAGTAATATACATAGTTCAGCAAGAATGCCTACGTCCACAGTGGCGCAGTCAGTATTATTTCTATATATTTCGGGGAGCGTTTACAGAGAATACAGTCCGTGCCGCTTACCCCAGGCTTAGGGTTTATTATACACATGTATATCCTCGGGGAGTGGGGGTGTTGGTGTTGGACTCCCCCACATCCATTATCTTCTCCTGGAACATCTCTAAATGAGATCCTAGGAGAAGATTAAGTCATAATGGAATTTAGTAATGGTGCGAGGGGTCCGGACTTTGGGCCGCTTTTATTGGGCTACTCGTCCGGGCCCATGATGGAAAATTCGGGTACCCACAATTGCCCCTAAAGTTATTGGGACAAAATTTGGTCTCAATAAATTTAAATGATTTGTTATAATGGCACTTTTGTGAATCGTGTAACTCTTCCCAAAGTCGAGAACTGATTTAGGCGGCAGTTGCTTCATGTCCTGTGCGCGATGATTGGGAGCATTTAAAAGCTATTTGGAGTAGCGTTCCATAGTTGTCGTTTCAAATCTCTTTGTGTTCACTCATCTTCTACGAGTTTTATCTATTGTGTCCTTTTCTCTAGGCCTTTATTTTCTCCGCTTTCAATTTCCCTCGTCATCTGGGCTTGTGATCTTGCATCGTCCAAGTCAATCTCTCATCTCGTAAATCCTCTTTGCTCTCTCTTATTGCTTTCTCTATTGAGTTTTCTCTGAATTTGTGATTTAGGGTTTACAAATGTCAAAGATAGGTAATAGATCAGTGTCTGAGTTTAGGAAGTTTTATAATATCCTAGAATGGGTAGAGATTGAGTGCGCCTCTCTCCCTAAGAATGTTAGAGACATAGAGGGCGCTCATTGGATTCATGTCTTGTTGCTTTCTCAAGGGGGCTTACTTTTCCTCCAAATAATTTGTTCCTGCATTTCTTTTCAGTGAGGATAAAGAACTTGGAACCCGCCCTTAGTGAGTTTCGAGCTGTCGAGCTGATTAAAGATTGTAACATTAGGGAATATTTGGCAGACGATGAACATCCCCGATCTGCTGCTTTGCTGCTCGAGTACAAGAACATCAGGTCCAGTTTCATTGCGAGGCTTGTGGATAACATTCCTGACTTAGATACGTCTAAAGAAGCTGATGTTAATCCTATTCCGTTGGATGAGGAAGAGATCAATTCTGAGAGTGATACTAGAGGAGGTGCTGACGGTGGTTTTAGTGAGGAGAGCTCCAGTAGTGACAGTTCTTCTAGCTCAGAAGAGGTTTCTGAAGCCCAAGAGTCTCCAAGTACATCCAACAGTTCTAGAGAGGAAATTGTTCCCCTAAGGAGAAATTTGATCCGTGATGATGATGATGATATGCTTCTTGCTCAGAGGTCGAAGAAACAGAAATCCAGCAGTGGGGCTGTTGCCACTGGTTCTCAGTATGCTGTTCAGGAGAAGGAAAAGAAGAGAAAAGAAGAATAGCAGTTGAGAGAGAGAGAGAGGAAGAGGGAAGAGGAGAGAAAGAAGACTGAAGAGAAAAAGAAGGTTGAGGAGAGGAAGAGGGTAGAGAAGGAGAAGGAGAGGGAGGAGGAGAGGAGGAGAATGGAAACGAGGATGAAGGTTGGGTAGGCCTTAGTGCCTGTGTCTGAATTTCCAGAGGGGGCCTCGATTGCCGTTTATCCTCAACTGGCCCCTACACTGCTTCAGAGAGCAGTCCTTCCAGCAGATCGCCAAAGGGCGATGGGGACTAACCGATTAGCCTTACAAGTGAGTCGGAGGCTAGCCTTGGTAAGTCTGCTTCACTTTTCTAATGCTTGTCAAATTTTGTTTGTTTCACCCTTCTAATGCCTTTTTTTACTTGCAGTTTGTGACTAACTTTATCGTGCGCTATCGCTCTCAAGATGAGTTGGTTAATAAGAATGGTGAGTTGGAGAAGCAGAACACTGCTCTGAAAATGAAGAGTCCTGAGCTCAAGGCTAGCTTGAAGGTCGCTGATGCTGCTCAGACGTCTTCTTATCTGGCCCTTGTCAAAGCCAATCGAGAGCGGGAGGCAGCGGTCAAAGACCTGAACGAATTATGGCAAGCCTATGATTTGGTCTGCTCGAGCAAGCCAGTGATAGTGGAGGAGAACAAGGTGCTGACGGAGAAGCTGAATGAGAAGGAGTCCGAGGCAGCCACCATTAAGGAGGATTCATATAACTCCGGGTAGGCTACCGCATATGAAGATGTTGAGGTTCAGATAGGCTACATCAGCCGTCTAAACTTCAAGAAGGGCTGGAATAAGGTGCTCTTAGCTGCTGGGGTGGATGTTGCCTCTCCCTTGTTCGATGAGCACAATCTGGGCCCAAAGCCTATCGTAGATGAAGCTCTTGCCCCAACCGTCGAAGGTGTCGACCCTGCTTTCCAGTCAGTTCCTGTTGATGCTCTTCCTGCTCGGGCAATAAAAGCTGTCCCTACTGAGGGAGATGCACCCACTACTGCTAACAAGGGGAAGCAACCAGCTTCTTCTGAACAACCCGAGGTCACCAGTTAATCTATTCTTAGGATTTTCTTTTGTATTTTTGTTTGTAATGTTCCTTTCTGTTTCTCAATATACTCTGATCCTTTATGTATTAATGAAATGAAAAGACTTTTTTCCTCAGTACACTGATTCATTTTATCATTTACTGCTCTTTTATGGCCTGTAGTCGATTGATTTATATGACTATATACCAACCACTTCTCAATTGGGAAGAATGCTTGGTCCTAATGTGAGTCCTCAAGTTCGTCATACCTTTATAAGAATTTATAAATCGCTGCGATTGAGGAACAAGCATTTCATAAAGCAGACGGAGTTCGTTGTTAAACTGAAAGACAAGCTTCAGGAGATGGAAGAAGTTGGAGCTTCTGTTCAAGAGGAAGTGAATACTTTGAGGACAAGACTCCTCGATGCTACTGAGATTAACCAAGTTGGAGAATTTCTGCAATAGAAAAATGAGTCCTTGAAGGGATCATGCACCGAGCACTGCACCTCGTATTTTAAGAGGTTCTTCCTCATCACGAGCTGGCACAGGACCAAGTGATGTTCCTCCGGTGCTGTGAGGTTCTACCCCATCGACTGTTCCGCGAGCTAGTACAAATGTTAGAAGTCCAGCTAGGGAAATGGATGAGCTCCGTGAAGATGTTCGTCGAGCATACGTGATTGTTGCTGGGATTCAGAGGGATGTCATGCGGTTGAGGCATCTGTTTAAGAGAGGACCTCGGCGAGTATGGGCTGATGGTTACGACCAAGGTTGGTTAGATGCTCCGACAAGGCTGACAGTGTTTGAAGAGCTTGCCTTCATCAGGGGATGGTCGGGTGCCCTAAGGGAGCTACAAGTTCTAAGGAACTCAATACTCTAGTATCGCTACAAGATCTCTCCTTCCACTTTAAGGCCTAACCCCTTAGGAGGGATGATCAGTGGATCCCTATCGATGCCATCCCTCGACAACTATTGGAGTCAGATACGAATGAGGTCGAGGAGGAATTAGCTCCTCATCCGAATGACGGTCGAAGAGCACAAGTGTCTGATTATCTTATTCAGAGGCCTCAGCCTCATTAAGACTTTACCAGTTATAATTCTGTATAAGTATGTAATGAAGCAATGTAATATTGATGTTTTGGGCGATCTCGCTAATTAAACATGGGTTGTACATTTTTGTTGGAAACGTGATGAAGTAATATAAAATTTATGTTTTGGGCGAACCTGCCGACTAAACAAGTGTTCTATACTTTTTACATCATTTATTCTTTGCTTAATAATCTTGGGCCTCTCTTGGCCGACTAGATTGGTAAGTTTTCATTGTCGAGTAAGTGTCCTTCCAGTCCAGTATGCTTATGAGATACCATTCCGCCTTACTTTACCTTTTAGATCGTGTCGTCACACTCCCTTAGACCTAACTGTGACAATTGGCGAGGACACACCTGGTGTTCGATGCTCTATCCGATCAGGGTTTTGTTAACCAAACATTGTTTAGAGACCGATTTGACTTGGCCGGATTGCCTAAGGATCTCCTGTAGGGCTTCATATATTTCCAGGAGCAATGCTAAGAGGTTGTTCGTGCTTCATAACGAAAACCTAAGGAGGGTGCTTTCCCTGCTATCGCGTACTGAGTAGTGTGCCTGTTACTTGGAAAGGGTGTGCAAGTTATAAAGTTCACATATTAGTTAACTGACACCTCATAGAATGAAACTTCCAAACAACTTTTATTGATCATAAGTAACTGAGTTGTCATTTTCATAAATCTGGTAAAAAGCGAAAGAAAAAACTAGAAATAAAATTTCTTAAGATTTACCACATTCCATGCTCGGGGTATCTCTCCGCCCTCCAACGTTTCTAAGTGATAGGCTCCTTACAGATCGTCTCTTGTTATCTTGAATGGTCCTTCCCAGTTTAGCCCCAACTTGCCATTTGATGGTTTTACTGCGCTGCCAAGGACTTTCCTTAGGACATAGTCACCAACTTGGAATACCCTTGGATTGACCTTCTTGTTGTAGTGTTTTGCGAGCTGTTGCTAATAGCTCGCTAATTTCACTAAGGCAAGTTCTCTGCGTTCGTTAGCTAGGTCGAGTTCAGTAAGCAATGTTGCATCATTCTGGCCCTAGTCGATAAGGGTGGACCTCATAGTTGGTAGGACTGCTTCTAATGGGATGACTGCTTCCATTCCATATGTTAGTGAAAATGGGGTTTACCCCGTTGCCCGACGTGGGGTAATGCGGTAAGCCCACAGAATATGAGGCAGTTCGTTTACCCATGCGCCTTTGGCTCTCTCTAATCATCTCTTTAACTCATCGATCACTATTTTGTTGGAAGCTTTGGATTGACCGTTGCTCTGAGGATACGCCACCAAGCTGAAATAGTTCATGATCCCGTGCTCATTACAGAAGTTCTGGAAAGGGCCACTCTCGAACTGTGTTCCGTTGTCAGTGATGATGGTTCTAGGGATTCTAAAATGGGTAATTATGTTTTTCCATATAAATCTCATCATATCTGCATCTTGGATGTTTGCCAGTGACTCTACCTCGATCTATTTGGTGAAGTAATCCGTTGCGACCAACAGATACTTGCGGTTGCCGGCGGTTGTAGAAAGTGGTCCTACGATGTCCATTACCCATTGGGCGAAAGGCCAGGGGCTGGTGAGTGATCTTAGGTCGCTGGATGGTTGGTGAACCATAGGGGCGTGTAGTTGACATTTCTTGCACTTACGAGCATACACTGCTAAATCTTTTTGCATATATGGCCACCAGTAGTCTTCCTTCACAGCTCGAAAAATTACTGATCTTCACCCAATATGGCTTCTACAGATTCCTTCGTGGAGCTCGTGTAAAATATTCTTGACATCCCTCGGGTGAACACATTATAGGTAGGGGCCGGAGAACGATCTCTTATACAGCTTGCCCTCAGGAGATAAGTGAAAGCCAGAAGCTTTGACACTTATCTGATGAGCGGTCTTCGTATTGCTTGGAAGTGATCCATCCTTCAAATAGTCCCTTAAAGGGTCCATCCAACTGGGTACTGACTCAATCTGTAGCACATGTTCCACGTGTGGCAGCTCCTCGCTCTGGTTGATGCTCGGGTGAGCGAGGAAGTCGATGGGGATCGTTCTTTTCAAGTCGGAATTGATTGCCGAACTCGTGGATGCCAGGGTGTCAGCATGGCTATTCTGTCCTCTAGGAAATCCTTAAACACTAACTTCCTTGAAGTTTTCCATTAGCCTCTTTGCCAAGGCGAGGTAGGCTGCAATTCTCTCATCTTTTTTATTGTAGTCCCCACTTATCTGATTGGAGACTAATTGTGAGTCACCGAACACCTGTAACTGCTTCGTTCCCAAAGTGTGTTCCTTCTGGAGGTCGGCTATCAAAGCTTCATATTCTGCCTCATTGTTGGAGGCTTCAAATCAAGGACTGATTCCCTCTTCGAGGATTATATCTTTTGGAGTAACAAGTATAATGCCCACTCCTTCCCCCTTTGAATTGGAGGCTCCATTAACAAATAATTTCCAAACTCCCTCTATTGCGTGGTTCTCTCCTTGCTTTATGGGTTGAGGTTGGTCTAGAGGATGCTCGCTTGTGAATTCATCTATAAAATCATCAAGGACTTGTCCCTTGATTACATTCCTTGGTTGAAATTTGATGTCAAATCATCCGAGCCCGACTGACCATTTAGTCAGTCTGCCGACAGATCCGCTTTCCTTAGGATTTCTTTAAGGTGGTGAGATGTAAGAACAATGATGGCGTGAGCTTCAAAATAGTGCTTCAACTTCCTTGAAGCTACTACAAGTGCAAAGGCGAGCTTCTCTAGTGGTAGGTACCGCTGCTCAGCCTCTAATAGGGTCTTACTCGCGTAATAAACGGGGTACTGAATTCTTTCTTTCTCGCACACCAGTGCACAACTCACGGCGTGGTTGGAAACGGCGTGGTATAAGTACAAGGAATCTCTTTCTTGAGGTATGACGAGCAGGGGTGGTGAGCTAAGGTAGTCCATGAGCTCGTTCAATGCTTGCGAGCAATCTTGATTCCATTCTACAGTCCTGTTTTCCTTCAAGAGCTGGAATAATGGTTTGAATTTCTCAGAGGACTTCGAGATGAAACGGTTCAAGGCAGCGAGCATGCCGGTGAGATTTTGTACGTCTCGTATTGTGCGAGGGGGTTGTACCCTATTGATTGCATCGATCTGGCCCGGGTTAGCCTCGATGCCTCTCTTACTGACCAAGTACCCAAGAAATTTTCTTGACTTGACACCGAAAGAACACTTGCTCACGTTGAGCTTTATTCGGTATTTCCTGAGGATTTCGAAGGTTCTCGATAGGTTTGAGAGGTGGTCTTCTTTGTTTCTTCTCTTGACGAGCATATCGTCGATGTAGACCTCCATGGTGTCTCCCATTTGGTCTTTGAATATCTTTGTGACCAGCCGCTGGTGGGTTGCCCCTGTATTTTTTAGCCCGAAGGGCATGACTTTGTAACAGTATAATCCGACGGTGGTGATGAATGCCATCTTGTCCTGGTCTGGTGCATACAGAGGGATCTGATGATACCTCGAATACGCATCCAGAAAACTCATTCTTTCATGAGTTGTTGTGGCATCCACCAATTGGTAGATTTTTGGGAGGGGGAAACTATCCTTAAGGTAAGCCCTATTAAGGCCAGTGAAGTCGATGTAGACTCTCTATTTTCCATTATTCTTTGGACCTACTACTGGGTTGGATAACCATTTGGGGAATTGGACCTCCCGTATAGATCCTGCATCCAATAATTTTTCAACTCCTTTTTCTATGGCTTTTGTCTTCTCGATCGCAATTCGCCATGCCTTCTGGGTGATAGGTTTGAAAGTGGGGTCGACATGCAATCGATGACAAACCACACTGGAATCAATTGCAGGCATCTCGTATGGTTCCCACATGAAAACGTCTACGTTGCTTCTTAACAGAATTGTTAATTCCTTTTTTCTTGATCTGTGAGAGAAGTTCCAATCAAGAATACCCTGTCCTTCTTGCTAACTGCCTCTAGGTTTTCCATGACCCGCCCAGAGGGGAGGATCCTGGTCTCCTCCACTTCGGGTCTTTCGTACCTTAACTGTTATTTTAAAGGTAACATACCTTCTTGTTCTTCGACCTTCTCATTGGGCTTCTCGGCCTTCTTCTCTGGTCTAAGGAGGATGGCCACTATGAAGCACCTTCTTGCCATCACTTGATCGCCATGGATCTTCATTACTCCTCGCTCGGTAACATACTTGAGTTTCTGATGGCAGGTCAAGGGGACTGCCTTCATCGCATATAGCCATCCTCTGCCGAGGATATCTTGGTATGACAAGTCAATGTCGACTACCAGAAACTCAATCATCTTAGAGATACTTTCCGCCCTTACCGGTAGAACAATCTTTCCCAGTGGGATAGTCACTTTTCCAACAAAGCCAACTAGAGGGACATTGGCCTCCTTCAGGTCGGCGACGCTCAACTTCAATTTTCTGAACAGATCGAAATACATTACCTCAGATCAGCTTCCTTGGCCGACGAGCAACTTGTCGACGTCATAGTTGGCAATCCTGAGCGTAATGATCAAGGCGTCATGGTGTGGGGTTCTCACTCCCACCAGATCTTCATTTGTGAACACGATATATTTGTTATAGTCGACGTCATCTGCTCGCCGATGTTTTCCTGATTAGGTCTTTACTGGATCGATCTGAAAATCTTGCATTACTGTTGTAAATTTTTTTACCTCCATCCGAGCTGAATTCCCCTGAATCTGCTTCATATCATATGCCCCATGAATTACAGCAAAATCATGGCCAGCATCATCTTCGAGTACGTTGTCAAGTCTTACTTCTCCATTGGCAGTAACTTTCTCTGCCTTCTTCTCCACAAACTCGTTCAGGTGCCCAGACTGGGCCAGTTCTTCGAGGTGGGACTTAAGAGCTTTGCAGTGCTCAGTCTTATGTCCTCCCTATTTATGAAAAGCACATCTCAGCGCGTTATTTCTCTTTGAGGGATCTCCTCCCATTTTTCTGGGCCACTTAATAAATGTCTCATCTTTGATCTTCACGAGAATATTATAAATTGGTTCTCTGAAGATATTGTTGACTGCCTGAAATTAATTGGTTCTCTGGGACAAAAACCCTTGAAGGCAACTGGTTAAACTTGCTCTTAAATTAATTGTATTATTATATTCATATCATAGTGGGTGTGAGATTAATGACATGTTTGGGTTAGATCAATATCTAATTTGGGTTCATTAGAATTAGATTTACAATTTGTAATGAAATTTAGGAGTGAATTATTAGGCCTTAATTATGTGGGGATTATGGTTAAGATTTGGGAATTTGTAATCTTGGGTTTAGTATATTTGTGAAATTGTTTCCATCAAACATCATCAATGGCGATAGATTTGGGGTTAAGATGGAAGGGAAAGGGAATCAAAGTCATTCGATCAACCTGGTTTTCGTTCGATCAGTGGACAATGTCGTTCAAATGACAGGCCAGTCGTTCGAACGAGATTGCTTTTTCGGCAGCCTTTTTCTCTTCTCCTGTTTCGGCGTTGGGTTCTTTTGTTTTGGGGTTTACTGTTTTGGGGTTTTGACTTTGGGGGCTACAGTTATGGATTTTCTTGTGGGAGATATTAATGGATATTTAGGGTGGTGATCCCAAGGGGAAATTAAGGTTTAAATTGAATGATTTTAGAACCTTAAATTAATAAGTGTGCAAGACTTAGTGAAAAGAATTTTGAATAATAAATTCTGATTATCATATTTATTTTTGGACCAAATGAGAAAATCCGGGTATATTGGTTGAGTGACGCCAAGGTAATAAATTAACTAATGCGTGATTAATTAAATATGGGTTGGACTATAGACTTGGGTATATTTTGGGCTAGTGCAACGGATTTTGTGCACGGTAGAAATGGGATTAAATTTAATGTATATATATATGGTAGTGTGATAGTATATATACATATGTATTGTATGTTTATAAATATCGGTGACTAGATATTTATTAAAACCACTCCCCTCTAGTGCTGTCATAAGAGGTTGCGTGATGTGGGTGAATCCATTGGCTTGAGGAGCAGGATGAGTATAGTACCCAAGCCATAGCATCCGTATTTAGGGGTGAGACGTCTTGGGTATGATTCAGTCTTATTTTCAGAGGGAACCATGACCGCCTCCACGGCGTTTAGTTTATTTCACTGAATCAGGGACCTAACCATATCAGGGCGTCAGGGTTGATGAGTATACCTGGATTGATAGCATTATAGAGAACCTCCGGTGAGTGCCTACTCAGGAGGATGGTAGTATAAATATAATTACAACATGCATATATATATATATATATATATATATATATATATATATATATATATATATATATACGGGCAAAATGCATGATGTGAATTGTATTTTTATCATATAACTCGTGAAAATATTATCTGGATTCAAATGAAAAGAATGATTTGTTAAGTTAATATTATATACAACTTATAAATCATATATAAAACATACTTGGGTTAGAGTAGGGTGACAGGAAGGAACTATATAACAAGAACTAGTTAGGTGGTAGATGACTAGGTGGGTTATATAAAAAACGGTAGGTGTGCACATTAGTTGAGGGATGAGTCTCTCCTCAAGAGAGTGCGATACTAGTTTAAATATGAAGAGCATTCATGCATTTTAATTTACTGCAATTTAATTCTCTTGCTAAATATTTTCAAAATGTTTTGGGTTCTAACCCTTGCTATCAAATATTTTCAAAACCCTTTTAGGTATCCAACCACAGGGGCACCAGACTTGATCTTATTCCAGGGTACGTAGTTGCGGTACATGTGGGTGCTGCAGGACTTACATTAGACACTTCTCTTAATCACTCCTAGATAGGGATAGTATCTCAGTTGTACTTTCGAGCGTATTGCTCATGGAAGTTGTACATTTTATTTCAGTTCAGATTGTATCACCTATATTTTCTATGTGTTGGATTTATTTTGGTTTGGTTGTTTCTAGTCGATGTTTATTCGGATAACACTTGTTTTAGATATTTGTAATATGTTCAGGCTTTTCAATATTGTGGTGGTTATATTATATCTATTGTTGTACTTTTTAACTTGGTTATTTAAAAGATAAAATTTGACACCGTCTTAATTTATCATTAGGTGGTTAGAAATTAATAAGTTTTGCGATAGTGATCCTAAGAATGAACCATCTGGAAATCCGGTTTAATTTGATAAAGTCCTGGTCACTTGGTATTTAATTAGGCAGGGTGTCACAGTGTCGTTCAAAAGGAATGACAATGATTTGATTTTTTTCAAATCTTACGTGTAGCCAATTAAGTATAAATTTTGTTGATTGCTTGGTGCTTAGTTATTTTACCCTATATTTAATATCAAGTAAGGTGTTAACAAAACATTTAAATTTTGTCTTGCAATTTTAATTTACATGCTTGTGAATTAACCAACGTAATAAAAATAGTCTTTTATAAGACAATTATTGGACCATAATAATTAACCTTAATATTGACCTTGTTAAATAAATTGTTAATGTTGTAGTACATAGTAGGAACTACTCTCTTAAATTAATGTGGAACCTCTATGAGTCACATTGGTGTTTTAATTAATTAACACTTTTATGAACAACCATTTATGGATGAATAAAATCTTATTGCGCGCCTTATGATAATTATGGACCAAGTGAGAGATTGTTAGAATTATTTAACTTTTAACAATTCCTTAATGAAATCCGTAATAAAATAATACTAAGAGTCACATTCGGGTCATTGAAAGGGTACTCCTAAATCAAAACTGATTGTTAATTTCATAATGAAATGTCACTTGTTATTCAATACAATAATGAAGGGTCACTACTGATTAAATACGGGTCTTATAACTCCTGAGTATCTACTGTGATGGACAATTCATATTAAGTGACTGTTGGAGACTTGGGTCCTCTCCCTATCTACAAATAAGTAGTTAATTTCCATCACTCGGACACATTGTGAGGCAACATAACAAAACTACAAGATAAGGGAGATAAATCCCAAATTTTCATAGAGTGATTTAATTGTGCTGAGGAAACTAATAAGGAAAACTTTCAAGGCGCTAGAATTCATGCTTATTCAATCTCACCAATTCTCAAGAATGTTATTAGTAAGGATCGGGCTAAGTGTTCCTGATATTTTATATAGGCTAAAATGTTATTTTTATAATGATTCAAGATCCTATAATATAGAGAGTAATTTTATTATTAATTAATCAATTTATGTTTTAGATTAATTAAACCTTGCCCAAGAGTTTTTTGTGGGATCTTCAATTCAAGTATATTTTATAGGGGACCAAGAAAGTGATGGCAGTGTGTGGTTACAATTGGATTTCACATCACATGTTGCATGCCATGTCATTAAGATCTCATGAAATGTTAGCAAATCCTTAGTTACTATTTGACGGTGTTAATTATTTGGCAAAAAAATGAAAGTTAAGTGGCATATCTTCCGAAAAACAATACGGTGACCAATGTGAAAAATTGAGTAAAATTCGTTAAGTAAATATGTTATTAACCCCTTTCAATATACATATTTTATATAAGTGAAAATTAAAACTATGCCCCTGCACTATTACCATATTTTAATTTACCCCTTATTCCTTTATTTTTGTCTCGTTTACCCCTTTAACTATTGGGCGGTTTTAAAATGACTAATCCAATAACAATCGTTACTTTTTAAAAAAACATAACGCTCCCACAAATGTGTATCTAGTGAGCGTGCTGATATATGCTCAAGTGCAAGCCTGTCGCATTAGTAATAAACTCGGTAAGTCAGGATCGTCTCCACAGGAAACTAGGAAGAAGAATCGTAACGACGGAATAGATGACTAACCCTAAAATTGACTCTCGAAAGGAATGAAAAAGGTGATTAAGATTAATAGGAACTCTACTAACTAAATGTGAAAGAAAATTTAACTACCAATTAAAGTAAGTGCAAGGAATCAAATCTAACGAAAGAATTAACTAAGAATAAAATCTATTGAAGGATTTAACTATGAGTAAAGAAATATATGTCGGATTACAATCCCCCAAACCCTAGTACATTTACCGTACAGAATGCTAAACTTTTAATTAGAACTTTAATTGAACCCTATCTGTAGTAATCCTAAGCATTACGTATATAAGGATACAAGTCCGTGCCATACGTCATCAAAGGTAAAAATAAAGCGATGCTGAATAGATACACGCCCATCGCATCCTTAAATACCCCGGTTACCTAGGGAAAACAAGGTTAAAAGGTCTACAATTGTTGTGTGTACTACACAACACGATTCACTAAAAATTCAATTCAAACCATGTTTGCTACATGGGTAAATTACATCGGGTTGGTTCATGCACCCCAACCCTAAAGAACTTATTTGGACATGATTAAATGAAAAGAAAATGCAAGTTTCAAAGTGTAGGAAGTCATGACTATTTTGGAAATTTTGAAAAGAAAATTTTTGAGTTAAGAGTTGACAACTGGAAATAAACTTTGAATCTTCAATTAATTGCAAAACTTCAAAACTATGGGTTTTCTCTATAAGAGCCCTCAAACACTAATAATATTCGAACCCCTTTTTGTCTGAAAATAAGCTAAGATAAATATACTTTGAAATTTTACAAGAGTTTGAACCAAGTAAAACTCTAAATGATAAACGAAAATTCTGGGAAAATCTCAACCGAACCGGTCCGGTGGTTCGGTCCGATATCAAATTCTATGTAGGGATCTTTAGAGAATCAGACCGGTTCATTTTCTTCTGAAATTGGATCGGTATGATACCCATTTTTATTCAAGAACTTTCAAAACATTGGACCAGTTTGGCTTCTTCTGCACCCGGATCGGTCCGGTAGTCAATTTCATTCAGAGTCATTATGCTTTCCGAATCAGTTTATTTTTATCAATAATCGGTCCATTCCGATGGTGAATTTTATTCAGGGAATTTCTTCTTTCCGGACCGGTTCGCTGCTTGTCTTGACCAGTCCGGTCCGAATTTGAATTTCTTTTTTTTTCTTTTCTTTTGATTTTCTCTCATCTTTGAATCTCCATAACTTCTGATCCAGGGCTCGGTTTGGGATGTTGTTTCTTCCTACGCGCTTGTAGACACGAGGTCTTCATTTTTCATATTGGTCCCTTGTCCAAACTCTAGATGTGAAATGACTATTTTTCCCTATGACTTTCCTTCCTTTGTTGATTTCTTGACTTTGGATTCCTCTTCTCTTCACTTTCATTAAATACCTGTAACAAGCATTAAAAATGCACAAAACTCGAGGCACTATGTGAGAATTGTAAGTAGCATATAAATAAAATAAATTAATACGAATTACATTATTCGAGGTGTTAAAAGCTATTGAATTAAGGGGATAAATTCGAAAGAATTTATGCCTAATAAAACACCCCTAACTTAGAACTTTGCGCGTTCTGAACAATGTAAACGAACTTCACCAAGGCTTAACTCTTGAAATTCATTTTATTGAGATAGAGTACCACTTTCGCGGGCAAGTGATTGCATTTAGCTTATGCAACAAGCCTTTAAACCCCTATATCACCATAGTAGGACGAGTTGTGTCTCGTGAGGGTTTGCAATGAATATACCCACAAAATTTGATTTTTTTTACTTAAACAAAATTCAAAACACCTAAAAATTGTATAATTCAAACTTTTTGAAAAATAATCACCATATATTTATATGCTCAAATCTCAATTTGTCGTGTGTGGGTATGAAGCCAAATTTTTTTCACGTATTGATCATTACGTTACTTTTCCAAAAATTCATTTTGATTCAAGTGCTCAAGGGATACTCTCGCAAATGAATCACTCGAAATTTGGCTATTTTTCTCGGTATGCATGTTAAAAGGAGCAAATACCTTAGAACACGAATTCACACACATAAAATTGAAATACGAAAATTTATGGGTGAAAAGATATCTTCACCGGGTTACGGTCATTGGGAAATGGTAACATTGCCTCTTATACACACCAGTTAATCTTTTATATTATATTTTCATACTTTAGCTCTCCACGCGTTAATTAATTTCACAATCCGGACTCGATTAGGACTTTTTCCTGGTTTTTTAGGTGTATTGGGTGAAAAGGGAAACTTTAAAATTGGAAAATCTTCAATGATGTCCATTAGTGCTATCTCGGGCTTTTGCTCATTTTTCTCTTCTTTTTCTATTTTTTTTCTATTTTTCACCATTTTCTTCTATCATTATTTTTCTTGAGCATTTTTCTGTTATTTCCCCTTTTCATTTACACACAAATTGGACCTAATTGCTAGATTTTTTTGGTTTTCTCAATTCCGAGCTATATGGGTTTTTCGGGTTATCAAAAGAAAGGATAAAATCCATTTGGCTCAACTTGGGTTACAACAGAGAATTTTTCGCAACTTTTATGGCTAATCTTTTTGGGTAACAAACGAGGGCCTAAATTCATTTATGCAAATTATTAATCAATTTACCATATGCATCTCGAGATGACTTTTCTTGTAGAGATATGTTAGCACGCATTTTGAGGCAACATCACACATTATTCCTTGACTGGTCAAAATAATAAATTAATGACCATCAACGACTCATTTTAATGTTGAATTGAACTTTTAGTTAATCATTACTCGGATTGATTTTCAAACTCGAAAAGAGATCGGAAAGGCTTGAAATCTCACCAGTTTGATTAATCTCCACACTTATTCGTTAAGTAGTTAATTTTTTGCTCAATTTCCATCTTTGATCTATTTCGGCTTTGTGCGATTTAAATTTTACAAATTTGAGACTTTAAACAAGATTTAGGTGATATTTTTGAAAAGTTTAAATTCCAATTTTTAATTACTTTTAAGAAAAATATTTTTTTATTTTTAGGAATTTTTTCAATTTTTTTGGAAATTTTTTAATTTTTTGGGTTTGGGGGCATTTTGAACTTTGTGAAATGTCAAAGAGCATGCATACCCCCCTAACTTAGACTTTTGCATACTCCCGATGCAAAAAGGACTAAAATAAAATTAAGGAGAGAAATAATAAAAATGGAACAAAGTACAAAATACAAAATACAAAAAACAAAAGCAAGCATTCAACACATATGATGGGGAATCCAATTTCCATTAGATATATAAAGAGTATACAACGTTGTGGAAAAAGGAAATGAGAAAATAGTACATAAGTAGCCTAGAAAGAACCAACTATTGAGGGGGAGGGTGTGAAGTTTCGGGAGCATTTGGGTCATACGGGTCATAGAAATAGGTCAGGGGAGGAGTGCCCATGGTCATTCGGTACATTTTAGCTTATAGGCGGTGGAGCATGCTCGAATCCTGCCGATATGCGCATCGATCCTCCTCTCGATGGGCGTTGTATTTATTGATAAACCCATCGAATCGGGCTTCCAGCGCAGTGATTATCATGTTAAAGTTTGCTCACTGGGATCAAAATCAGAAATATCATCCTCGTTATACTCCTCCTCGTCGCCCTCAACCATACTCACATTATCGCCCCCTACGGCTTCCTACTCGGACTCATCATCCTCCGACTCCTCCATCTTCGTATCATCATCATCGTCTTCCTCCACCACCTCCACTTTTCGGGCGTGGATAATCTCCTGTTAGAGCTCACTCTTGGTACAGGTGCCTTGCCCGAAGGGATTGGGAAGGCGAAGGGACCCTTGGGGTGGAACAATGAGTATGTCGGCTAGAATATACATTGTAAGCCGAGCATACGGGAGAGGAGAACCACCCTTTTTGTCCAAGGCCACGTAAAATATATCCTTGTAGATAATATAGGTCAGGTTGATCATGGTGTTGGGGTCAAAGAGATGATAGACAAGGTTCGTTTGTCGAGGTCGCATGGCAAAATTATTGGATGTTTGTAGGAGATTGTCACCGAAAATTTGAAACATAATACACGCCTTGTCGCTCATCTTCCCTACCGGAAATGTTTCGGTAGCCCAAACCTCATTGGGTGTTATACGGGCAATGCTAACAGCTTTGTCGACGGGGGCAAGAGCGTTGGGGTATGTGAAGTTGGCGGGGTCGGGACGTTCGTTGCGCTAAATTTTTAGGCAAGAATCTCGAGGGATAAAGGGATTTGTTGTCCATCCACACATGCCTCGGAGATAAAATCACAAGTGCGGATAAGGGTGCCATAAAAGGCTCGCACTTTGGCTGCCTAAACTACATCTTAGGGCTCATTAAGGTACCAACACCAACCCCGTGGAAGGAAAAGGCGTCAGTGACGGAGTTTGGCAGCTCATTCCAGCCCACTTGGCGCTCCAATTACAGTCTACAAGTCTAGCCAAAAAAATGTTTACTCCACCGTTGTTCTTGATCGGAGCGGTAGGCATGGTTATCGTCGATGAACGTGATGGAATTGTACTTTTGAGGGAGGGCTTGGTTGGCCATGTGTAGTAGCAGAGGTTGGATGCTAGAAATTTAGAAGAGATAGAGTGTGAGAGTAAGGAGGAGTGGTGGTGGAAAGGGTGAGAGGTAAAGGTGTATTTATAGGTGGTTATGGTGGAGGGAAGGGTTGGTTTTGGAGGGAAGAGTGTTGGAGGTAAGGGTGGTGAATTTGGGAGGGAAATGGTGGGGGGAAAACGTGTTGGGAGGGAAGAAAATGGATTGGCGGGAGGCACCTTGGGAATGGTTGAAGGAAACCAGAAGACGGACCGATCAGGGTGCCCAGGACCAGACCAGACCAGTCCGATCCCTTTTTATTTTAATAATTCCCAAAAACAAACCGGTCCGGTGTCCAGGGGTGGACCGATCCGATTCCCAAATTTCAATAGAGTCCTATATGGATGGAATAACTCATATCTCTCAATCTCTGGGAGATCTCACCATTATACCTACACACAATAAACCTATTGTCGCTCAACACTTACTCCAAAACCCTAGGCTTTCTCTCAACGTGCATTTTCTCCACCTATCGTATGTGACTCATACCTACGGACTCTACTAACCTAACCTATGCACATCTCATATACACAACAATCACCCCATACGCATCGGGGGTGTGACGACCTTCTTGTACTGCTCAATTAATCCCCATAAATGGGGTTCGACAACCATATGGTGTCGAATTCTTTGAAGCACGCCTCGTAGTACGGCTTGAGGCATTATCCATTCACTTTGATAGTATTTCCCCCTTTTGAATCTTCAAACTCCACAACACCATGAGGGAACACTTCTCGAACAACAAATGGGCTAGTTCATCTAGAATGCAACTTGCTGGTAAACAAGTGTAATCGAGAGTTATAGAGAAGAAATTTTTGTCCCGGTTGAAACTCTTTTCGGCGAATTATCTTGTCACGCGCGAGTTTCATTCATTCTTTTGAAATCTTAGCATTCTCATATGTGTCATTGCGCATATCTTCCAACTCATTCAATTGAAGCTTGCGAGATTCATCAGCTTTATCAAGATTGTAATTCAACCTCTTGATGGCCCAATGCGCCTTGTGCTAAACCTCCATGGGAGATGGAAAGGCTTGCCACAAAAAAATGAAATGGGGACATCCCAAGGTGGTTCTTGTAGGCAGTACGGTAAGCCCATAGTGCATCATTTAATCGAAGTGACCAATCCTTTCAAGTAGGATTGACGGTCTTCTCAAGGATGGTTTTGATCTCAAGATATTCTAGCTCGACTTGCCCACTTATTTTAGGGTGATAGGTCGTCCCAACCTTGTGGACGACCCCATATTTTCTCATTAACTTTTCAAACAGCTTATTGCAAAAGTGTGTGCCGTTATCACTCATAATCGCCTTCGGAGCACCAAAGTAAGAAAGTATGTGTTCTTGTAGGAACTTAATCACTACCTTGTTATCATTGGTCTGTGTATCTATTTCCTCCACCCATTTGGAGATGTAGTCTACCGTGATGAGGATGTATAAGAAACTGAAGGAGGGAGGGAAATTTCCCATAAAGTCAATGCCCCATCAATCAAATAACTTAATGAAGAGTATAGGGGTTAGAGGCATCATGTCGCGGAGGGTAATAGCTCCCATTGTTTGGCACCTATCACAAGATTTTCAATAGGCATTCACATCCCGGAATATTGGGGCCAATAGAGGCCGTTTTGCAGAATTTTAGTGACCGTCTTATTATTGGAGAAGTGTCCTCCATAAGCTTTCGTATGATAAAACCAGATCATATCTTGAATTTCCTCATTTGGTACACATCTTCGGATGAGCTGGTTCGCACAATATTTGAATAAGAATGGGTCGTCATAGATGAACATACTGTACCAAGTGAGGAATTTCTTCTTTTCTTGCGCTGTCCATTTGGGAGGAACGACTCTCGTGACAAGACATTTAACGATGTCCTCAAACCAAGGTAGAAAATAAGTGGCAAATAGCTGCTCATCTGAAAAATACTCATCTATAGGCATCGAATCACTAGGCATGTCGGACGAGAGCCGTGACAAATGGTCGGCAATGACATTTTTTACCCCTTTCTTATCTTTTATAGAGATATTGAACTCTTGTAGGAGTAGGATCCACCTTATGAGGCGCGTCTTAGCATCCTTCTTAGTGAGAAGATATTTTAGGGTCGCGTGGTCGGTAAAACAAGTGATGAGTGACCCAATAATATATGAGTGAAATTTGCCCAAAGCAAATCCGTGGTGGAGTAGTTATGTTGTGGCTCGATTAATGTTTAGCTGGCGTAATAGATGACATCAGCTTTCTTGTCTTTTCTTTACCCTAAAATAGCCCCAATCGCATAATCACTAGCATCACACATAATCTCAAATGAAAGAGACCAATCCGGAGCTTGCATGATAGGATAAAAAATCAGCATGCTTTTTAATTTATCAAAAGCCTCTTGGCATGCATCGTTTCATTCAAAGGGTGTATCTTTATAAGGAGGTTCTAGAGATGGTGCTAAAATCCTTGATAAACCGTCTATAAAAACCTGTATGGCCCAAGATGGAGTGCACGTCTTTTAATGATTTAAGCGAGGGAAGCTCAGCTATGACATCTATTTTTGCTCGGTCAACTTCTATTCCCTTATATGAGACTATGTGGCCTAGAACTATGCCCTCGGTAACCATGAAGTGGCATTTTTCCCAATTGAGGACTAAGTTCTTCTCCACACATTCAGATAAAACCTTTTTAAGATTCACTAAACATTGGTAGAAAGAGGGTCCAAAAATGCTAAAATTTTCCATGAAAACCTCAAGTTCTATTTCTAACATGTCACTAAAGAGACTTAACATGCACCTTTGAAAGGTCGCGGGCGCATTACATAATCCAAAAGGCATACGTTTATGGGAAAATTTACCAAATGGACATGTAAAAGTCATTTTCTCTTGATCAAGTATATTTACCTCAATTTTGTAATATCTGGAATAACCATCAAGGAATCAATAATATGGGTGCCCCTCTACGCGTTTAAGCATTTGGTCGATAAAAGGTAAGGGGAAGTGATCTTTTCTTATCCCGACATTGAGTTTCTAATAATCAATGCATACACACCACCCGGTGGTGGTGCGTTGAGGAATTAGTTCACCCTTAGCATTTTCGACCACCGTCATCCCCGACTTCTTCGGGACAACTTGAATTGGGACCACCCATTTACTTTTTGAGATAGGGTAGATAATCCCGGCGTTTAACAACTTTATGATTTCTACTATAATGACTTCCTTCATGGTTGGGTTAAGTCGCCTTTGCATTTCCCTCGAGGGCTTCACATCCTCCTCGATGTGGATTTTGTGGGTACAAATCAGGGGACTTATACCCTTCAAATCCGCTATATACGAACCAAAATCACCTCTGTGCTTCCTCAAAATTTCCAGCAATTTACCCTCTTGCTCTTTATCTATGCTAGAGGAGACAACAACATGAAATGTCTCATCCTCTCCTAGAAAAGCAAATTTCACATTAGAGGGTAGTTTCTTCAATTCGAGGGTAGGGAATTTCTCTTCGAAAGGTGTCAAGCATGACTCCCTCGGGGGTAATTCCTCGAATATAGGAACCCAATGGACATTTCTCAACTCCTCTAACGACTCTCCCTCATCTAATATGGCTTTTAACTCCTTTATCTCTCTCTCATACTCGGTGTATGGGATCTCACTTTCCTCACCTCTCACTAGGCATGCTTCTAACGCGTCCCCACCTATGGTTCTCTCGATATTCTCTTATACTACCTCCTCAATGAGGTCGATCGTATGGATTTCATCCTCGTCACCCATTTGGTTAGTAACATTGAAGATGTTTGTCTCGAGGGTCATGTTCCCAAAAGTAAGCTACATTTGCCCATTTTGTGTATTGATTAAGGCATTAGCCGTAGCTAAGAATGGGCGGCCTATAATGATGGGAACATGGTTGCTAGAATGGATTGAGGGCTCCGTGTCCCAAATGACAAAGTCTACCGGGAAGTTTAAAGTGTCGATTTGGACTATCACGTCCTCAACAATCCCTCGAGGCACCTTCACTGTGCGATCCGCTAATTGGAGAGTGATTTGTGTGGGTGTAAGGTCACCTAATTGCGTATAAATGGAGTAGGAAGTATATTAACACTCGCACCTAAGTCCAACAAGGCTCTCTCTATTTTACGTTCTCCAATAACACATGTGATCGTGGGTGCACTCGGATCTTTAAACTTTGGTGGAAGATCGTTAAGTAGAACAGAGCTCACATTTTGTGCTAGGAAGACATTATTCTTCACCTTTAGCCATCTTTTCACAGTCAAAAGATCTTTAATGACCTTGGCATAGGTGGAAATTTGCTGGATGGCATCAAGAAATGGCAAAATCAGCTTCACTTGCTTAAGAACATCTAGCACATCTGCATTGGAGGCTCCCTTTTGAGGTAGGGGAAACCGTTGAGGGAACGAAGCAGTGGAGGGAGGTTTCACAACAATTTTGGTCTCGCTAATGTCTTCCTTGTCACTCTCATTCATGAGGGCATCTTTGGCCTCTTTCGTGCTGGGCGAAACCTCCTTATCTTTTGGCTTCCCATGTGGGGGAGGTGATAAATCAATGACTCACCCACTACGTAGAGTGGTGACAGTTTGGCATTGCTCTTGTTGATTGGAAGATGTTGAGCTAACATTAGCTTGACCTTGAGGAGGTCTTTGTCCTTGAGCTGAAAATTTGCCCTTCTCTTGGACACTCAATGAAGATTTTAACGTAGATAAGTTCGTATGCATCTCAGTGAACAAACTCTTAAACCTGGCACTGTTGCATTTTGAGATTGGATAAACTAGGTTATGTTGTCATCAAGAGTTCTCCGCGGTGGGGTAATGTATGGTCCTTGAAGTGGAGCTTGCATGTGTACTTGCATAGGCGGAGCTTGCAAAAATTGAGGAGGGGCTGGAGGTAGGGCAACATGTGAATGTGGATTCAACGCAGCTTGTTGTTGCTCATAGCTAAAACTAGCATGGTTTCTCCACGAAGGGTTATACTAGTTCCCATGAGGGGCATTAAAATTTCGCTTAAAACCTCCTATAGTTTCCACTTGCTCGATATGCATAACCTTGTAGGCGGGTATCGTTGGGCATTCCCTCATTGAATGGCCCGCCTCACAAATAGTGCACACTTTTTCTTTCATAGTACGAGTGGATCCGGTAGCTTTTCTCAGTCGTACCTCGAGTAGGACTCCCATACTCTTCTCAAATTGATTAAGTCGCCGGTCTACCACGGTATCATGATTCAATTGATATAGACCGGATGCCACTGCACTAAAAAGGTCAGATTATCACCTTTTAGACGGACAACCTTGTCACGGTCAATGACCGTGATAAGCCCGTGACAAAGGCTTATCACGGTTATTGACCGTGACAACCTTATAAAGTTGTCACGATCAAAGATCGTGACAGGTCTGTGATAACTTAGTCAGTAAAAAAACCCTTCCCTCTTCTTTTTTCCCACCGTTTCCACTTCCCTCTTTTTTTCTCTCTTTAAGCGACTACCTCTCTTTCTCTTTCCTTTGTATATATGTGTGTATATATGTGTGTGTATATGTGGGTGGTGTATATGTGTGTGTTTGTGTGCATGTGTGTGTGGTGGGGGGAGGGGAGGGGGGGTGGGGCTTTGGTTGGTGGGGCAGGGGGTAGGGGGTGGGGTGTGTGTGTTTGTGCAGGTGGGTGAGGTGTGTGTGTGTGTGTGTGTATGTGTGTGTGTTTGCAGGTGTGTGTGCATGTGTGTGGTGGGGGGGGGGGGGGGGGGGGGAGGGACATGGGGTGGGGGAGGGGGGGGGGGGTGCGTTGAAATTAATTGTTAATATTTAGGACTTGGAATTAATTGTTAATGTTGATTGGGGACTTGAAATTAATGTTTAGTTTATGACTTGAACTTAATGTGTAAATAACCAAATATATATGGTACCCTTAAGTATAAATATCCAAATATTGTTGGCTAATACATAATGATAAGTAATTAACCCTTTAGATTCTTCCCATCGTTGGTTTCTGAGAGACCTATGTGTGATAAAGATTCAAATAGTTGTGCAAATTTCAGTCACAAACTTATTTAATCTAAGTCAATTTATGAATCAAATTAATTCAACCCTTAAACTTAATTATCTATGAGCGTGCAAGTGTCAAACCATCATAAATAAAGTATCCGGACACAAAGCGTATCCCGTTACAAATCGTCACGCACTGTCATGGCAAACCGACATCAACATTCAAGAATTACCTACATCCTCTAAAGGTATAAAGTTTTTTAGGAATTGAATTTATTCATTAAATTTATTTTGGGATGTTTTATTTTTATCAAATCTGAAACTAGATTTTTTCCCCCTAAAAATCAAGCATTTGTATTTTGATTTTGTTAAAATTCGTCTGGTCATTCTCGTTCGAACGAGATGGCTAAGTCCTTAGAAGGGTTTTTTGATAACTTCATCTAACGGGTATCTAATGAAGGCGTACTATTTGGCATTGTTTTAAGGTCGTTTGAAGTCTTTTAAAACGAGATGGCCTTTTCATTTGAACGAGCTCATGTTTCGTTTAAACGAGGCTCATTTTCATTCAAAAGAATCGTTGCCTCAAAATTTGTGTTCGCTTTATATATACCTATTTCATTTTTAATTTTTCTAAGACTTTTGAAGGAACTCTTTCTAGATATATGTTCTACAAGTTTTCAAAGTTTTGTGTTCATATAACACTTTTGATTTGCAACACACATCCCCAAACTATTTTTCTGAATCAGTTTAAAACCTTAGATAGTTTTATATCATTTCATACACCTTATAGAGAGGTACTTCATGGCTGACTTATGAACTCAGAAGGAGGACAACTGAAGAAGAAGGCTGAGAGTGATCGGTGGATACCGAGAGCGAATCTGTCACTTGTGGACTGCTTGGAGACAAGTGGTTTTCTTTAGATATCTTGCAAAGACTAGCGCGTTATACTTATGGCAGTAATCAAGTTATATTGTAAGTCGATTGTCTTGTAATTTGTCTAATGTGTTGAATAAAGGTTTTGCTTTTAAGTGATTTTTCCTCAACTTTGTCTTTGTTGAGTAGGTGATTTACTTTATTTGTTTTATCACCTAGATGCATGTATTAGGGTTAAAAAAATAAAATTTGAATTTGTGTTTGATGGACATTGAATTATATAAATATTCCATTAAGATCGCAAGCGCATTCTCAAATTGGTATCAGAGAGGGTTGCACTAATTTATCGTGTGGATTATTGTTTAGTGTTGTTTTAGGGTGGTTGATTATTCATCTCTCTTGTGTTGGTTTATTTTTTTTTCTCTCAATGGATTTCCATGGTAAAAATTTATCTCATTTGAATTTGAAGTTTGCTAAAAGAATTGAAATTCTTGAAAAAGAAAATTTTTGTTTTAAAGATGCTATGGAACTTTTGCAAACTATTCAAACTCAAAGAGATTTCTTTCGTGAGAAGCTTGTGGACATGGACCGTGATTTTAAAAATTTATAATTGTCTAAGAAAGATAGTGATGATAGAGTCCGATTTTTAGAAAAAGAATTAGAGGACTTTAAAATATTTAGGGTTACTATATGTGCAATTAAGGACAGTGATAAATTGATTTTAAAATTAATAGCACGCGAGAAGACTCTTAGGGATAAATTAGCTTGCACTGAGGGGGAGAAATATAACCTTCTAAGAATGATTGAAAATTTGAAGAGGGAGCCCCTAAAACTTGAAGAGTTAAATTTTTTGCTTGAGTTTAAAATTTTGAAGTTAAAATATGATTTAAAAGACTCAACTAGTTTTGGAAGAGATGGTACTGGCTCCCATGATACAACTGCTTCTGTTGTGAACTCAATATCATTATTTGTTTTAGAGGGTCAACCACATTCAAGGACATAAAAAAAGATCAACCCATAGGTAACATTCCTTGTATTTACACATGTTCGCATTGTGGTAGGAAAGGTCACCTTAGGTCTTTTTATTATGATCTTGGAAGAGATTCTATAAAGTTTAAGTCTAGTGTCCCCTTACTTTTCAAATTTCTACGCATTAAGTATATATCTGTTTGAGTTAGAAAATCCTTATTAGGGAGGATAGATGTTAGACTTATTCATTCTCACATGCTTGCACATGATGCTTCACATGCTATATCTTATGGATGATTGATTGCATGAGTTTGTGTATCATACTCTTGTTGTGATTTATAATATATGTTTTCTAGTGTTATGACATGTGTATCTTTTATATTTCTATTTTTCTTTTATTGAGTCATATTAGAAAATACAAAAAGATTTTTTCTTGATAAATTTTTTGAAAAATACAAAAAGATTTTTAGTTTTTGTATATTGTAGTATTATACATTTAGTTTGACATATTGGTGCATTTGATACCAATTCACTCCGCAACTTCCATGAGGCTAGGGAATTTAGATACTTAGATTGATCTTAACCATGTTTATAGAGTTGTTTCGAACTTGATTTGCTTTATGGATTCGACTTTGTATATGCCTCCGCACATACATGCGCGCGCTTGTTGGAATTTAACTTCACTATGTATATTTGGGCTTTGTGAGATGTTCTCCAATAAATATTGGCATCTACATGTTTATTGAGTATAGAAGAATTTGTGCATATAAGAATCGTTGACCGTGAGAGATTTTGTCTAGTATTAAAAAAAATATGAGTGAGCACGAAAAAGGGCTGCGAAAGACAAAGTCTTTGCATAAAAGCCACTGTTGACAACAACCCAATAAAATAATTAAAGGCAATAAAAGTAGAAAAATTACCAAAAAGGGGCCAACATAGGTTAGTTTAATGTTTGATCATTTAAAATAAATTACTTTAAAAGAATAAAGAAAATAAAAGAATAGAAAATATGACATATATTTACCTTTTGAGGGAGTTTAGTTGAAGATCAACGGGTTTTGCACAATGAATCCTTGTGTGCTTATTTTGTCATGATGTTATTGATTTGTAGAATCATCAATATTCTAAGCTTGTGTGCATTGTACCTTTTTTGTTCATCAAGTTCAAATTTATTTCTCACTTGAGGCTAAAGCTTAGTTTGATACAGTTTTGCAGCCAGTTAGAACTTCTTGAACATATTTGAGTGTTTGAATCATAATTCATTTGTATCTAGTTCATAGCCATTCATTCCATCTCATATGTTTAGACACATCGATACTATACTAGTGTGTAAAGCTTATGTATTTTGTGTCGTGTTTTGTGGTCGTTTATACCTGTATATATGTGCTAGAATTTCTTTGCTATATTTTGCATATATTATATATGGTGTCGTGTTGTGTTTGAAAAATTTACATTTTTTGAAAAAAATTAAAAAATTTCAAAAATAATTGGTATCGATGGCCTTTGAGATTATTATTACACATTATTTATTTGTATCTTTTCGTGATGATATCTTATCTTTTACGTGATGCTTCTTATTTCATGATTATATTTTACTCCTTTGTCTACTATGGACAAAAAAGAGGAGAACAAATTACGGGGGAGTTTTTATGTTTGTTTAAAACTCGATGCGTCACAGGTATATTTCTTTGTCTAATGTATGAGATACATAAAGCGAAAATTAAGACACATTGGATGAAGACAAAGTAACCAAGGGAAGAACTAGGAGAGTTTGAAGATAAAGAGACTTATGTCAGTCCATTCTAGGGTTGGGAATGGTGTTAGATTTATTTTGTCACTTATAGAGTTATGTTGATGTAATTTGGATTTTGGATAGGATTGTTTATTTTTGCACCGGAATAGGAAAAGGGGGAGATTTGTAAGAGAAAATGTTCTGATATTGCTCATAGCATAGGCCTTGAATTGTTTTAGGGTAGTTTGGTGTATCTCGTTACAAACCGTCACGGTAAACCAACATCAACATTCAAGAATTCCCTACATCTCATAAAGGTATATATCTTTTTCAAAATTTAAATTTATTCATTACATTTATTTTGGGATGTTTTATTTTTATTAAATCTGAAACAAGATTTTTTTTGTTTCAAAAATCAAGGCATTTTTATTTTTATTTTTCCAAATTTCGTCTGCCTCGTTCGAACAAGAAGTTATTCTCGTTCGAACGAGATGGATAAGTCGTTAGAAGGGTCGTTCGATATCTTCATCTAACAAGCATCTATAGAACGTGTACTGCTTGGCGTCGTTTGAAGGTCGTTTGAAGCATGTTCAAATGAGATGGCCTTTTCGTTCGAACGAGCTCCTGTTTCGTTCAAACAAACTGTTATGCTCGTTCGAATGAGCCTTATTTTCGTTCGAACAAATTGCTGCCTCGAAATTTGTGTTCACCTTATAAATACATATTTTGTGCTTAGTTTTCTAAGACTTTTGAAGGAACACTTTGTGCATATCTGTTCCAAAAGTATTCAAAGTTATGTGTTAATAAAACACTTTAATTCACAATACACATCCCCAAAATAGTTTTTATGAATTGGTTTAAAATCCTAGATAGTTTTGTATCCTTGCATACACCTTGTGGAGAGGTACTCCATGGGTGACTGGTGAACCCGGAGGGATCACGACTGAAGAAAAAGGCTGAGGATGATCGATGGATACTGAGAGCGAATATGTCGCTTGTGGACTGCTTGAAGACAAGTGGTATTCTTTATAGATCTTGCAAAAACTACCACGTTATACTTGTGCCGGTAATTAATTAGTGTTACAATTCGACTATCTTGTAATTTGTCTAAAGTGCTGAATACAAGTTTTGCCTGTAATGAATTTTTCCTAAACTTTGTCTTTGTTGATTGCATGATTTACTTTATCTGTTTTATCATCCAGATATATGTATTAGGGTTAAGAATATAAAATTTTGATTTGTGTTTGTTGGACATTTAACTATATAAATATTCTATTAGGATCGCAAGCGCACCCTCAGATACAAAAATCAATTTTAAAAATAGGCGAGTTTAACAAAATACCCCTCAAAACTATAAAAGGTAAAAAAAACCAAAAATCACCCCTCTCTCCCCTTTCTCTGCGTCACACACACACACACACAAGAAATAGCCGCACAAACCCGGCAACCCAACCCCACCACCAACACCCAACCTCGACAGAATCCCGCCCCCCAAACCCCATCCCCATTGCCCGGCCTCAGCTTTATACGTCCCACTCCTCTGTATTCCCACCATCTCCTTTAACTCCTCCAAATTATAAAACACTTGCAAACCCACCCCAACCTCCACCTGATTAAACCCCTCCAACCCCCCTCTCCAGAACACTAAAAGCCTCATGTCATAATTGTATTCCAGTTTTTTTCACAAACTTGAGTTCATCCCTTGAGGTCATATTTATGACGAGTGATAATATTTTAGAATGAGTTGTTCTGATATGGAGAGATCTTGTGTGGAGCTGAGTTTGTTAGTGAGACAGAGAGAACAAACAATTGTTTCGGGCAACAAGGTCCGGTGAGGGGTGGTTTTGTGTTAGCAGCGGTTGGTAGGTGGATTGGGGTGGGGAGGGGTGTTCTACCGAGGTTAGGCATTGGGGTGGGGTGGGGTTGTTGGGGTTGTGCAGCTGTCTCGTGTGTGTGTGTGTGTGTGTGTGTGTGTGTGTGAGAGAGAGAGAGAGAGAGAGAGAGGAGATATTTTTTTGACTTCATACTTTTGAGGGGTATTTTGGTTAACTCGCCTATTTTTAAATTTCATTTTTTTATTTTCATTTAAAGACTAATTATTTGTAACGGATCGATCATTTTAAAATCGCTCAACAATCTAAAGGGTAAAACAAGGTGTAAACTGACATTTAGTAATAATTTAGTAGTCATAGTTGTAATTTACTCTTTATATAAATAGGATTCTAATAACATGTGCTCTAAGGGCACACATTAAGTTCTCAAATATAGCAGGGACAAAGTTCTGACATACATTTAATAGGGAACAGATACTCATGTTGCGTTTTAATATTTATTATTTTGAGGCTCAAAACATGTGCTCTAAGGGCACATGTTATCATTTTTCATATAAATAATATTTTTTGGTTGGGCACCTTAAATATATTGGGTCTAACCCCTCCAACACCTTCGAGCATAAGAAAGAAAAAAAAGGGAAAATTACACACTTCGTACCCCTTTTGTGTTTTTCCCCTTTAATTGTTAGAAGTAAAAGTTTTTGAGATGTATGATAGACTAGACTTGTAAACAGATCGGATTTGAACCGGATCAGACAAAATCAAATTCATATCCGTTTATGTTAAAAGGATTCATATCCGATCCATTTATTAATAGAATCAGATCAGACAAATCCAAATTCATATCTGTTTATGTTGATCCGATCCGATTATCCGTTTATGTTAAACTTAATTTGTAACATTTTTATTTTCAACTCTTATTTAATAATTTTATTTTACAAATGTTCAAAAAAACAAGATAATGAAATAAAGAACTATTAAAATAGTTATTTAAAATATATTAAATACAATATATATTAAATACATATATATATTAAAAATATTAATCGGATCGAATTATTAATTGATCAGAATATATGAATTCAAATTCGTTCAATTTAATAAATAAATGATCAAATTTTATTTATAATTTATATATATTTAAATAAATCAAATTCGAATTTCAACACGAATAAAATTTGATTAATTGAAACGTCCATGATAGACTATTGGTTGCGCGATCTGAATACGGTGTGGATTTGTGTCCTAATTGGAGCGTGGGGAGCAAGTGGAAGATCTTGCACGTGAAAGCTGTCTGCTTACTTTTAACCTGGTGGGCAACTACTGACTACTGGTACTGAGTGCAATGTATATTTTGTCCTCAATATTATGCATTTCAATGACACGTAAATGCTACGTCTCCTTATACTCCACAATTTTGGGTTTACTTTTCCTCTTATGGCACTATACAAATAAAATATCGCGTAACCCTTCTAACATGTCGTGCTTTTAATGCAGTTTGATATTTATGGCACTTGTTTACTGAGCTAAATATCAAGGTTTTTGGTACTGTACATGAATAATCATGCGAAAGGACTATTTTGAATGTGAGTCAAAATTTATTACAACAATTGAATTTAATCACTATTTTAAATGTTACTTGAACTTCAATTTTTTATTTGGACTCAAAATTAATAGATATAAAGTTTTTCTTTTTTAAAGAAAAGTAGAGATACAAAGTTTAGAAACCCGAACAATAATTTTTTAGTTTATAATATTTTCGTCCTCACTCTCCTACTATTGACTCCTGGTCTTTCTCTTTCATGTAATATTACTTATTATTATGAAAATATGATGTACCCATATTTTCTAATATTTGCACTTTGGCGACTACAATTTTTTTTTCTTTAGTTTTCAACAGTTGCAACAGAATATTCATAAATTGTGAAAAAATAGAAAAATAAAGCTGAACTGTAAAATTATGTGATATTTGTAAGGGTGACTCCTAAGAGTATCCGTACTGGTGTATTGATGAGAAAGGTACCAACTAAAAAATGGATTTATCTTTTTTTGAAGCATGTTGTGCACAATGGGGGAAAAGGTAAAATTAGGTATATAACTTCCTACGAACTTGTATAGTTCGTAGGAATTACAAAGCTTTTTCTTACGAACAACATTTGTTCCTAGAAAATGCTACGGATAAATGTTGTTCGTAAGAACCCAAATATAAAATAAAAATAAGCATTTATATTTGTTACGAACTTCTGAAGTTCGTAGGAACTTTCTACGAACAACAAAAGTTCGTAAGAAGTTTTTACTGAATTTGTATGCGTTCAGTAACTTTGCAAATCCCCTATTATTTTCTCTACAAAATTTGCAAGCTTTTATCCACCAGTACGAATCTTTCGATTTGCATCTTTACCTATATTTTTATCCACACGTTCCACCATTATGAATGCTCTAATAAGTGAAAAGTCACAAGAATTCTTCTTGCTCAATTGCTTGAAGTAAATAGTTTTGAAACTATTATACGTTTGCAAGATCAAGAAACTATGACGTTACGTGTATAGAAGATGTCATTTAACTAGCAAAAGTAAACAAAATTGAGATTAGACTTTAAAAGGCCAAGGCTTGTTCAAACAGTGAAAGCTATGGGTACCAAATAAATTCCTCAAATTTCCTCCAAATAGTATTAATAAGTTGTGACCTAGTGGGATCCATACCACAAGATATAACACTTAAAGCTATTTGGAGGATTTGGAGGAGTTATTTGAGCGACACAGCATTTCTCATAAATATATGGGTGCCGCTATTGATGCTCCTCGAATTCTTATTACGCTCCATTCCAAAAAACACAAATAAGATATGACAGTTCAGCCCTTTTACAATCGATCTGTTCCCTTTTTTTTTATAAACCATTTCTTCTTCTATCATGAGAACAAACCATCAAAGGACGAAAATAAAATGTTGACAGAAATTAAGGATATTGCATTTTTTAATTTAATAATTAAATAAGGTTTGAGAATAGAAAAAAAACTCATACTTCTGTAAAATAATTATTGACTACTTACTCATCAATTGATGTACAATTTAGTGTTCACTCATTTTTTTTATCCAACACAAATGCGATTTAATTTCAAGGTTACACGATACGATATCATATGAAAATTTATTTTTTTACTTAACTCAAACACGATCTGAATAAAAGGGACACGACAAAACACAAAATCTTAATTTTATAATCAAACTCGAACACTATTCCATTAAAATGCGACACGACACATCACGATACATAATTTTTTTTAACAAGACATGACCCAAATAAAAGCAACACAATACGCCTCGACACAAGATTTATTTTTAAACTAACACGACAAGACATGAAATCTTATGTTTTTTTTTATCTAACACGATATAATTAAAACGTAACACGACACGAACCAAATAAAACTTTTTAAACTAGTGTTGAAATAAAGTCTTGTGAAATTTTGCGTGCTAAGTCATGTCGTGTCTCGTTGCATTTTAATTAGATTGTGTTCGTGTTTGATAAAAAAAATTAATTAGATTTGTAATTACATTTAAAAAAAGTCTTTACAAAAATATACCTATTTTTTTTATATAAACTGTTTTAAAAAGTAAAAAAAATATATTTCCTCGGTTAAAAAAAATTAAATGTTGTTTAAAAAAAACTGTTGTATAAATTATTTAAACATTAAACTATTGTTGTAAAAAAAAAAAATTTCCTCAGTAAAAATTGTTTTTTTTTAAAAAATTTAGAAGACATTAAACTATTGTTGGGTTTCTGTTTTGTTCGACATGAAATCTCCTTTAAAATTATTTGGTAAAAAAACGAAAGACAATTTTTTTATTTTTTAACAAACACGATCCAAAAGTGACACGACACGATATGAAATTTTCTTTTAATTTTTTTATTTAACACGATCTAATTAAAACATAACACGACACAACATGAAATCTGATTTTTACCTAACACAAACACGACTCAAATAAAAGTGACACGATACGGAATCTTATTTTTTTTACCAAACACGAACACAATCTGATTAAAATGCAACAAGACACGACATGACCTAGCACGTAAAACTTCACAAGACTTTACTTCAACACTGGTTTAAAATGTTTTATTTGGTTCGTGTCGTGTTAGGTTTTAATTATATCGTGTTAGATAAAAAAAACCATAAGATTTTATGTCTTGTCGTGTTAGTTTAAAAATAAATTTTTGTGTAGAGGCGTATCGTGTTGCTTTTATTTGGGTCATGTCTTGTTAAAAAAAATTATGTATTGTGATGTGTCGTGTCGCATTTTAATGAAAGCGTGTTCAAGTTTGATTATAAAATTAAGATTTTGTGTTTTGTCGTGTCCCTTTTATTCGGATCGTGTTTGTGTTAAGTAAAAAAATAAAATGTCATATGATATCGTATCGTGTAACCTTGTAATTAAATTGCATTTATGTTAGATAAAAAAAATGAGTGAATACTAAAGTGTACATCAATTGATGAGTAAGTAGTCAATAATTATTCTAAAGAATATTCTCAAACCTTATTTAATTATTAAATTAAAAAATACAGTATCGGTTGATACCAAATTTAATCTGCTGAATTGGATCAATCATATGAAGACACGTGGCTATCTACATGGCAACAACAAGCACTTCCGAGATAATCACACGCTCCGAGGAACCATGTGACTCCGAGGAACGCATACGCTCTGAGGAACAGACCTCTCCGAGGAACTCATACGCTCCGAGGTACAGACCTCTCCGAGGAACTCTTGAATACCAGAAAGCTTAGGCGGTCCAAGCTACTCAGGCGGTCCGAGCTGCATCTCGAACAGAGCATTAATTGATGAATAACCAATAGTTCAACTGGTTCATTAAATGCTTATCATTTAGACGCACACGCTTAAAGGGCATTAAATGTATTACCCTTTCATATGTATATCATTTAATGTATCACCCTTTCAGATGACAGCCTCAAGGCTATAAATACGTTGTACAATCCTCATTGTGGGGGACCTGATCCTGAATCCAAACTTTGGGATCCAGAACGGAATTTCTTATAATCGAGAATTCCCAAACACTCAGCAATAAAATAACAATGGACGTAGGCCATTCTTATAAGGCTGAACCACTTTAAAAATCTTTTATCTCATTTATTTATCTGTGATTGAATTATTAGAGTGATCTTTTTTTTTACATCAACAGATTGGCGCCGTCTGTGGGAAGCGACTGGTAATATCGTTTTCTCACCAATAACAATCCAATACCAATAGCTGATATACCGGAATCCAGCAATCGAAACACTGGAACCCCTCCAAATCCATCTGCTCCACCAATTATTCCAGATCTGACTGGAATGATGGCGAATCTAGCTCAGGGCCAGACCGTCATGCAAGAAACGATGCGAAAACTCATCCAAACCCTCCATGGCGGTGCGCCAGCGCATTCCGGATCACGAACCATTCAAAGAAATATCTGTGCGCCTTCTGTGCGTACTAGGCGTACTAGTTCATATCGCAATGAGGAATCTGAAGATTTTTCTTATCAACCTGGACGAACTTCGTCAGTGCGAGCCACAGATACTGAACAACGTGTCACCCTCTCCCCAGAAAGGGCCAGTGCATTGGAAAGATTAAGTCGGGCCTCTCCTTTTGATCGATTAGGACCTAGGAGGAACAAAAGTCCTCTTAATGCAGCATCGAGAAGCTTTCGACGACCATCAGATTTAAGGGAAGGATCTGCTCAGTCGCGACCAGTTGCTCGTCAAGATGGATCCGCTGACCGACCAGCTGCTCGTCAAGATAAATCCCAGGAAGCCACTTCAACGCGATCAGTTGCTCGAACCAATAGGCCTGAAGAAGGTAATGATGCATGAAAAGGATCTATTCAAAGGCTGGATGATAGATTAGGGGAAATGGCTAAGGCTAAGAACCCTCTACAACGAACCTTTGTTCGAGGAACACCTTTTGTCCAGGACATTGTTGATTTTCCAACACCATCAAAGTTCAAAGCACCTGTTGTGACTCCCAAGTATGATGGGAAGACTGACCCTATCCTTCATATAGAACAATATCAAGCTGCTGTCGACATCTATGCTGTCCCAGACGAGATGAGATGCAGGGCATTCTCGGGAACCCTCACCGGATCTGCTCAGATATGGTATAATAATCTTCCTCGGGGTAAGATTTCAACTTTTCTTCAACTGGCCGAGTTATTCATTGGGAATTTCTGCTTCGGAGCAAAGCCAGTTAAACGAGTAGCACATTTGTTAAGTGTTAGACAAAAAGCTGGTGAGAGTATTAGAGACTATATAACTCGTTTTAATAACGAGAAGCTCGAAGTCATTGATTATGAGGAGAAGACAGCGATTACTGCTTTGATGAGTGGACTGCTGCCAAACAAGTTGTACTACACTTTGGCCAAAGATCCACCTCGAACCATGTCGGACCTGATGGGAAAAGCGTCCAAGATTATGAATGCCGAGGAGGCTATGTCTGCGAAGAAGAATATGGACGCCAAAGAAACCAAGGAGGAAGGTGATAAAGCTAAGAAGAAAGAGCATAAGAACAATGGTGGTGACAAACACTCCAAAAGTAGGTCGTCATGGGAGCTCTTGAAGAAATTTGATAATTACACGCCTTTGAAGGCAAATATCAACCACATCCTGAAAGAAATTAAAAACAGCGAGGAGTTAAACTGGCCAAAGAAAATGAAGTCAGACCCTGGCACGAGGAATAGGGAGAAATATTGCGAGTTCCATAAGGATCATGGCCATATGACTAAAAATTGCGTAGATCTTCAGAACGAGATTAAAACACTCATCCGACGAGGAAAGCTAGCAAAGTATGTTGATCGGGGAGGCGAAAGAAGAAACAACGACCGAACTAGAGAGAGGTCTAGATCTCCTCGTCGAGCAGAGGAGAAAAAGAAGAGAAACCATGAAGATGATCCAGATGATGACCCCGATCTTCCCAAGAAACCAAGGCAGCCAGAACGAGAGGTATTTTCAATACGCTTTGGGTCATTTGATTGTAATGTTATTATAGGAGAAGATGCAGGAGGAGGAGACCTTACTGCAGAAAGAAAAGCTTACCTCGGAGAGGCTCAAGCTTGCTCATACATTCATCGAATAAATTTAGCTGAGGAAGATCGCCCGAGAAAGGTGAACAAAGAAAAATTGGTCATTGGGTTTTCAAAGAATGATCTTGCAGGATTTTTATATCCTCATGACGACCCACTAGTGATCAAAATGAGAATGAAGGAAGTAATGATTTCAAGAGTGCTGGTCGATAACGGTAGCTCGGCAGACATCATGTTCTACTCGTGTTTCGATATTTTAAATTTAAAGCTATCTCAACTGGAGCCTTACCACAGACCCCTCATCGGTTTTGCTGGCGAGAAAGTGTTTCCACTTGGGACGATCAAGTTGGATATATTCATTGGTACGTGGCCTGCTTGTCGGACAGAAAGCATACGCTTTTTCGTGATGGATAAGAATGTCCAGTCATCATACAATATCATTATGGGAAGAGTAGGATTGAAGAAGTTCGAGGCTGTACCATCTACAGTGCATCAATGCCTAAAATTTCCAATAAACTTTGGAGTAAGAGTTATGAAAGGTGATCATAAAGTAGCTCGGGAGTGCTATTATTCATCCACCGAGCAAGATGAATTGGAAGAATCAAAGAAAAAGACTACTACTTATCAAGTGGATGAAGGTGCAGAAATTGAAACCTTGGATCCTCGGGATGAGTCGCAACTCGTGAAGGGTCAAGTGGTAGAAGCTACTGAAAATATCATTCTATACGACGAACACCCTGAACGAACTACTCAAATAGGTTCATCATTGGAAGCCTCACTAAAAAAGGAATTGATAACTTTCCTTAGAAGCAGAAGACAAACTTTTGCCTGGATTCATGAAGATATGCCTGGGATTGACCCAAACTTCTTATGTCACGAGCTCAATGTGAATAAGGAGATCAAGCCTGTGAAGCAGAGAAGAAGAGTATTCAGTCCCGAGAAGAATCAAGCTATACAGGAGGAAGTCGAGAAGCTCCAGAAAGCTTCTTTCATTGAAGATGTAAAATACCCAGATTGGTTAGCTAATGTGGTGATGGTAAAGAAGAAGAATAACAAGTGGAGGATGTGTGTAGACTTCACCGACCTCAACAAAGCATGCCCAAAAGATCACTTTCCACTGCCCCGAATTGATCAACTGGTGGATTCTACCTCGGGACACGAGTTGCTAAGCTTAATGGATGCTTATTCTGGTTATAATCAGATCAAAATGAAACCTGAAGACAGGGAGAGTACTTCTTTCATTACCCATAGAGGAACTTATTGTTAAAATGTTATGCCTTTTGGTTTAAAAAATGCAGGTGCGACATATCAGAGGCTGATGAACAAGGTCTTTGCTGAACAAATAAGTGACAATATGGAAGTCTATGTTGACGACATGCTGACAAAAAGCAAGAAAGCTACCGATCATCTAGTTGACTTAAGTCAAAATTTTGATCAACTAGATAAATATCAAATGAAGCTAAACCCGACGAAGTGCATATTTGGAGTACGAGAAGGCATGTTCCTCGGGTACATTGTCAATCAACGAGGCATTGAAGCAAATCCTGAAAAGATCAAAGCTCTATTAGGGCTGCGATCTCCAACAACGAAGAAGGAAGTACAGAGTCTCACTGGACGAGTAGATGCACTCAATAGATTTGTGTCACGAGCAACTGATAGATGTCTCCCATTCTTCAAGACACTCAGAAAGACTTTTGAGTGGAATGATGAATGTGAGAAAGCTTTTCAAGACTTGAAGAAATACTTGGGAGCACCCCCACTATTGTCCAGGCCGGTGATGGGAGAGAAATTGTATTTGTACCTTGCAGTATCCGAGAATGCAGTTAGCTCGGCGTTGATCAGAGTGGAGAATGGAGTACAAAAACTAATTTACTACACAAGTAAGGCCTTCCGAGGAGCAGAGATCAGATATCCAAAGCTGGAGAAATTGGCACTAGTGCTGATTGAGGCGAGTAGGAGAATGAGGCCATACTTCCAGGCTCATACTATAGTAGTATACACCGATATGCCATTGAGACAAGCCCTTTATAAGCCAGAAAAATCCGAGAGATTGATGTAATGGGCAATAGAGCTCGGAGAATATGATATAATTTATGAACCCAAAACATCACTAAAAGGGCAGGCTGCAGCAGATTTCATAGCGGAGTTCACCTATCCTGGTACCCCCGAAGAACAAAAGTTACTCGCTGATCAACATGTGGATGTTACAGGATCAACAAACACAAGCCCAGACCAATTCCGATTGGTAAAAGGGCATGTGGACGTTACAGGATATGATGCAGAGATAGTTGGGAGGACTCCGGACAAGGAACAAGAGTTGCTCGCTGATCAACCTATGGATGTTATAAGATCAACAAACACTGGCTCAGACCAACTCCGGTTGGTAAAAGGGCAAGTGGATGTTCCGAGGTCATTAAATTCAAGATCAGACCAACTCCGGTTGGTAAAAGGGCAAGAAAAGATGATCGACGAGGAGCGAGAAAAATCAGGGGAGGATAAAAGGAAGCAGCAAATATTTCACCGAGGAACTCTGACTGATCAAAAATTTGAAGACGAGTTACCTATATGGAGGCTATATGTAGATGGCTCATCTTGCACTGCAGGATGTGGCGCGGGGATAGTTCTGAGCACTCCGGACGAGGTCGACATGGAATACGCCTTGCGTTTCCAATTCAAAGCTTCCAACAATGAGGCTGAATATGATGCCATGATTGCAGGGCTTAATTTGGCAAAAACCATGGAGGCACAGCAGGTTGTGATTTTTAGTGATTCTCAATTGATTGTAAACCAAATGATGGGAGTATATGCAGTTAGAGGAGAATTAATGATTAGATATAATGCAAAGGCAAAGGAGCTGCTGTCAGAATTTACCGCTATTCAGCTGGTCAGAATACCAAGAATGGAGAATGCGAGAGCAGATTCCCTAGCTCGACTAGCATCAGCTACTCGCACCGAGCTACGACGAACAATCCCAATTGAAGTTTTGGCTGGTCGGAGTATAGATGAAGATCTGAAGATGAACTTTATCACCATTTATTTAGGACCATCTTGGATGGATCCCATCAGGATATATATCGAGGAGGGAGAATTGCCAATTGACAAGCTCGCAGCCAAGAAATTGAAGTTTAAAGTTGCTCGGTATGTACTAACTAATGGTGTTTTATATAGACGGGGAATTATGGCAGGTTTGCAGAGATGCGTGCATTCCTCCGAGGTGAAAGAATTGATTAAAGAAATCCATGAAGGGTCTTGTGGAGCACATATAGCAGGTCAGATGCTTTTGCAAAGGGTGATGATGCAGGGATACTACTGGCCGACGATGAGGGTTGATTGTATAGCCTATGCCAAGAAGTGTGACAAGTGCCAGCGCTTATCCTCCATCCAAAGAACTCCACAAGCGTTGTTGACACCCATAACTTCCCCTTGGCCATTTGCCATGTGGGGAATTGATTTGGTTGGACCACTGCCAACGACCCGAGGAAGGTTCAAGTACCTCATCGTCGCAGTGGATTATTTTACTAAGTGGGTAGAAGTCGAGCCACTCATTGATATGACTTACGAGAAGGTGTACCAATTTGTTTGGAAGAACATCATTTGCTGATATGGTCTCCCTCATGCCTTCATCACAGACCATGGGACACAATTTGATAACGAAGAGTTTGTCGCCTATTGTCATCAGTCAAATATTTTGAAGGTCCACTCAGCACCAGGCCATCCTCAAAGCAATGGTCAAACTGAAGTGACAAACAGAACGCTGCTGAACGGTTTGAAGAAAAGATTGGATGATGCGAAAGCAAACTGGATCAACGAGTTACAATCAGTACTTTGGGCTTACCGAACTACTCCCCGAGTAGCAACTGGAGAATCACCATACATGCTGGCGTTTGGAAGTGAAGCTGTCATACCTGCCGAGTTGGGACTCCCAACACACAGGGTAATGAATTTCAATTCCCCTGTCAGCGATTTAATGAGAAGATTGGATTTAGACATGCTCGAGGAGGTCAGAGAGGAGGCAGCCATTAGAAACGCTGCTTACCAGCAGCGGACAACTTTGTTTTACAATAAGAGGGTGAAGAAGTACGACTTGAAAGAAGGAGACTATGTGCTGAAGAAAGTAATTCAAAAGCATAACAAACTGGAGGCAAACTGGCATGGACCATACCGAGTTACAGAAGTTGTTCGACCAGGAACTTATCGAATAGCAACTTTAGAAGGCGAAGAGTTTAAGAATGCATGGAACGCAGAGCATCTGCGCAAGTATTATCAGTGATGTATATGTAAAACAGTTTCCATGGGTATGAATAAAATAAAAGTATTCTGCAAATCTCTCTATTTATTGAAATTTTTTCGGGGAATACTAGTGCTATGCACTACTCGGCAAAAGACTACTCAATAAAATATTCCTAAAAATGCCAACCTGTTTGGCTAGGAAACGAAATATTCCAAACTGTACCAACATAGTTGGTCGACGAGGAGAAAATATTCCAAACTGTACCAATATAGTTGGTCGACGAGGAGAAAATATTCCAAACTGTACCAACATAGTTGGTCGACGAGGAGAAAATATTCCAAACTGTACCAACAAAGTTGGTCGACGAGGAGAAAATATTCCAAACTGTACCAACATAGTTGGTCGACGAGGAGAAAATATTCCAAAAATGAACCAAGCATGGTTGGTCGGGGATAAAAACCCACTAACTATGGTTGGTCGACGAGGAGAAAATATTCCAAAAATGAACCAAGTATGGTTGGTCAGGGATAAAAACCCACTAACTATGGTTGGTCAACGAGGAGAATTTATTGACTTTGATTAGTCGGATACATTTTATGAAAAACATTGAAAAATATACCAAGTATGGCTGGTCGGGGATAAGAACCCATTAACTGTAGTTGGTCGAAGAGCACAATTTAACAACCTTGGCTGGTTGGAAAAATTTTAAATATTTTTATACTCATTACTTTATTAAGTGATCGAGCAACATTACTGATACTTGTAACTTTTTTATTATTAAGTTGGTCGATGAACAACACAATATTGTTATCTTTTTAACAGATATGCATAAATGTAAAGTGTTTACAAGACAAATAGCAAATTGTAAACAAAAACGAAAGTTTTTTAAATTCGAAATAAATTACATTGATGATAAAATGAAAGTTACATTGATATGTATGTTAACTATTACATCAAAAATTTCTATTCTACTGGTCTTTTCCCCTCAGCTTTTGATGCAGGTTCCTCGCCAGCAGGCGGATCATTGAAAGACTGAGGAGAATTGATGAAGTTCAAATCCTTCAGCATCCTGACGTTCATCACAGAAGGTCGATCTAAAAGATGCTCGGGACGAGATACCTCAATTTGAGAATGTATATTGTAGTCACCGAGGTATTTTGCAATTAAGCTCCGAGGAATGGCACGAGCTGGGATCCATTCCATGTCCAAATTATACGGTGGCACAGGCAAGTCGAGTAACCCGGGATCATGGTAGTCCCACAGATAGTGTCCTTGTTCGAGCTTCAGCACACCTAAGGCGTTCAGCCAGCCTTGCTTGTAGCCCTCATTGTTGGCATTTTGGATACGGTCGTCCAAGTGGAATAATGCTTCGTTGTATCCAGCCATCCAAAACTCCCTGGGTTGTTTGTGGAATTGATATGTTAACCTATCTAGCTTCTCGTGAAGACTCTTGATGAAAAGCTCATTAGTCTCCAACACTGATTTCTTTGCAGAGAGCTGTTTTTCAAAGTCTATAATTTTCTTTGACATGTCAGACAAAGCCTGGTTCTTAGCCATTAATTGGAAAGCTTGGTTCTCTAAGGCAGATGCTGTCCTCTGTTCCTCCACAAGCACCCGAGCTGCTCTTCCTCGTCCCCGAGGAGCTCTTGCTCGTCCCCGAGGATATGTGGATGGGTCCGACCTTTTTAAGGTGTCCAACTCTTGCCTCAATTTGGCATTCTCAACCTCTAAAAATGAAAATCCCTCGTCAGTCACTGGGATTATAGCTGTTGAAGAAGGGGCTGCAGACTTTAACTGTGCTAGCTCTTTCTGCAAATTGTTATTCTCTTGCTCCAACAGCTCGGCAATCTGTCTACATGCTTCAACTTCACCCCTTAGGGTTCTCTCCCTGACATCGTACCCAGCAAGGAGCTTCTCGTAGCCCTTCTCGGCAGAAAGCTGCTGATTCCTCTTCTCATACCCCTCATGCAACAGGGAAGTTGATTCCTTGTACTGATTCTGAAGGTCTTCTACGGTACATTGAAGATCCTCGATCATTTCATAGTAAACCACATTATTGGCCACAGCTCGGTCAAGTAAACACTTCAGGTACTGATAAGCTTCGACTGCCTGTTCTGAAGCATCATGACCAAGGATGTCGGCAACTTCTGATGCACTCAGGAACAACATCAAAGTACTGACAAAATTCCAAACACAGAGGATTTGGTGGAAAAGAAAATCCACACTCAGCAAAAAAGAGACTGGGGAACCAATGTCCCTCAGCCAAATTGAAATAATTAGAAGGCTCGGAAAGATCTTCCAAGACAACCCAAGAGGGAATGGAAAAATCAGATCGAAATTTGTCAAGAGACTCAACTGGGTAAACCATGATGATGAATTAAAAGAAATAAAGAAGAAAAAAGAGGATCTTACAGAAAAAGACTGAAGCTGTTGATAATGAACGACGGAAGAGATGAACGCACAAGAGAGTAGAAGACAATGAAAAAACTCGAAGATGAAAATTTGAAAAGATAGAAGACGATGGGAGTCTCTGCCAAGTTTAAATACCTTGCCTTGGGAACTGGCGAAATAATGATTACAAAAAGGATGATTACGTTACCGGCGGCTAAAAAGCATTAAATATTGACGAAAAGTGACGGGAATCAAAGCGAACAACAACGGCTAAAAAGGCGAAAAGTGACACGGGAATCGAAGCGAGCAGAAAAGTCCAAAAAAGCATGATTCTACGAATTGGGATAGAGAAATAAATACAAGGGAGATGATCCTAAAAATCAGGAAGAACTATTTAAAGCTACCGTATTCCGAGAAAGAATGTTCCATATTCCTCAAATTTCGAACTACGAAACATTGGGGGCTTCCGTTGATACCAAATTTAATCTGCTGACTTGGATCAATCATATGAAGACACATGGCTATCTACATGGAAACAACAAGCACTTCCGAGATAATCACACGCTCCGAGGAACCATGTGACTCCGAGGAACGCATACGCTCTGAGGAACAGACCTCTCCGAGGAACTCATACGCTCCGAGGTACAGACCGCTCCGAGGAACTCTTGAATACCAGAAAGCTTAGGCGGTCCGAGCTGCATCTCGAGCAGAGCATTAATTGATGAATAACCAACAGTTCAACTGGTTCATTAAATGCTTATCATTTAGACGCACACGCTTAAAGGGCATTAAATGTATTACCCTGTCATATGTATATCATTTAATGTATCACCCTTTCAGATGACAGCCTCAAGGCTATAAATACGTTGTACAATCCTCATTGTGGGGGACCTGATCCTGAATCCAAACTTTGGGATCCAGAACGGAATTTCTTATAATCGAGAATTCCCAAACACTCAGCAATAAAATAACAGTGGACGTAGGCCATTCTTATAAGGCTGAACCACTTTAAAAATCTTTTGTCTCATTTATTTATCTGTGATTGAATTATTAGAGTGATCTAATTTTTTACATCAACAGTATCCTTAATTTCTGTCAACATTTTCTTTGATGGCTTGTTCCCATAATAGAAGAAGAAATGGTTTATCAAAAAAAAAAAAGCAAACAGATCGATTGTGAAAGGACGGAACTGTTATATCTTATTTGTGTCTTTTGGAATGGAGCACAATGAGAATTGGAGGAGCGCCGATAGCGGCACCATAAATATATAAACTTAACTTTGAAAGAATTATTATAAGATTTTGAAAAACATAAATTACTAAACTGAATGCTATATTATGAATTTAATTTTCATATTTTATATTTATATTATGTTTTCATGTTTTGTGGTTATTTTAAATTAAATTCAAGTACATCAGAAAGTCATTCTATCTTTAAAAAAATAAAAAAATAAACAAATATCTACTTTAAGTCACAGGTCCACATCAAAGCCATTTGCTCTGAGTCTCTGACTACCCTTAATGTATTAAAGAATACCACCTACATCCCTAAATTCTTTTGCGGTATCGAAATTTGAAACGGGCAATCTACATGCAGTAACAGAGGTAACGGTAAAATCAGTTACACTTGCGCCCTAACGTGGGGAATACAAGGTATGGAAAAAAGTGTCGTGACTTCACTTATTTCATGATAATTTACTTTCTTAATACAATTTTCACTTAATCTATTGATTTGAATTGGACAAAAAAAATTGACATGGTAAACTTTGTTCTGATAAATTTTATTTAAGCAATTTTTTTTTTATATTAGATTATCAAACACCAAATAAGGTAAAACAAATTTTTTTAGGCAAAATATTTTAATAAGAAAACAGTTTTTTTTTAATAATTTAGTTATTGTAAAATAACAAAGGCATTTTTTTCTGTAAAATAAGAAAACCGTTTTTTTAAAATAAAAACAGTTTTTTTTTTTTAAATTAAAAAAAAAAACATTTTTTTGTAAAATAAGAAAACTGTTTTTTTTTTTGCAAAATAAAAAAAAACAGATTTTTTTTGTAAATTAAAAAGTAAACAGTTTTTTTTTAAACAAGAAAACATTTTTTTTTATAGAAAAACAGATTTTTTTGTTGTAAAATAAGAAAACAGTTTTTTTATTGTAAAATAAGAAAACAGATTTTAAATTATTTTTAAATATTCATAATAGTTTTTAAATTATTATTTAAAATATTAAAACCGTTTAATAGGGGTGTTCGCGGTCCGGTCCGATCCGATTTTTAGTAGTTTTAAGGACCGAACCGATTTAACCAGTCCTAAAAAAAAAGGACCAAGATCGGACCGATTCAATCGATTTTTCGGTCTTAATCGGTCCCGTTTTTTATATGGTCGGTCGGGTCTAACTTGTTGGTCCTAATCTTATTGAAATAATCTTTTTAAAAATAAATTACCCTTAAAAACTGTTCAAATTTTACCATCAAAATTGTCCAAATTTTACCATAAAAAAACTGCTCACTTTTGCCATAAAAACTGCTCAGAATATATACAACATAAATAAATACCAACTCTTAGATGTAATATGTTACTAACAAGTTTTTTTTTTGGTAACAGATGAATACAAGTTGGCAGTTATTATGCTACTAGTACTAACAAGTTTTTTTTTGTAAAAGATGAATACCTGAGTAGTAGGAGCGACGACCCAAGTATTGACGGCAGAGCAGCGACGACGGAGCAATGATGGCCCAAGCAGTGACGGCGCAACAATGGCAGCGACAGCGAAGTGGCAGCGACGGAGCAGTGTTGATGTTGCTGTGCGTGTTAAGGTGAAGGTAGAGGGCACAGGAGCAATGTTGATGTTGTTGAGGTTGAGGAGGGCTTGAGGTCATTGAGTTGAGAGAGAAAAAAAACAAATGTAACTGAAATGTGTGCTGCTGCTGGTGTGCGTATGTTTATATCTTATAGGGTTCCTTCATTTCTTTTTTTGGACGAGCGTACCCCTTAAGTAAATTATGAGTGAGTGGAGTGTGTTATTATTATTAATATATATGCATAAATATAATTAAATACCTATATATTATAGTAACCGGTTCGGGTCGGTCCAGATCGGGTATTTAATATGGGAGACCGAGGACCAGACCGGTTAGACCGGTCTGAAAAACAAAACTGGACCGGACCGATTAAAAAAGATCGATAAAATTAGGACGATCCGGTTCGGTCCACCCGTCCATTCGGTTTTCTGAACACCCCTACCGTTTAAAAAGTTAGCAAATTTGTTGACAAATATTTCTCACTCAAATAGGTAAACAAAGTTTCCCAACACCTTATGCATAATGGGTGTTGTGCACTCACAAACAATGTCACGACAAATTATGCAACCAAACACACTAAATTGTGCTAACTTATTTGTCATTTGTAATGGTAAATAAGGGTACAAATGGACCCTACGTTCTTCTTTCTTTTTTTCTTTTCCTAAATATTTTATTTTCTATGATATGGAAAATATAACACCCTGTCGCGGACGTTACTCAGGCATGCACAAAAGCTTATAGGCCGCGGCCCAACTCAGCACAGGGTGCGGCCCTACTCGGCACCGGGTGCGGACCTATTCAACACGGTGCGACCCTACTCGGCACAGGGTGCGTCCCTACTCAACATAGGTCGCGGCCCTATTCATCACAGGGTGAGGCTCTTCTCAGTACACGGTGCGGCACCCACAGCTTCAACCTCGTACAGGATGCAACCTTATTCTACACACGGTGCAGCACCCACAACTCTAGCCTCACTAACAGGGTGCGGCCTTCTCGCTCACAGCTCCAGTACAGGGTGCGGTACATACCACTTGGCCTTACATACAGGCCACAACCTTATACTATAGGGTGAGGCACCCACAGCTTTAGCCTCATATGCAGGGTGCAGCCTTTTACTACACAGGGTGCGGCACCCACAACTCTAGCCTCACTAACAGGGTGCGGCCTTCTCGCTCACAGCTCCAGTACAGGGTGCGACACATACCGCTTGGCCTTACATACAGGCCGCATCCTTATACTACAGGGTCCGGCACCCACAGCTTTAGCCTCATGCCAGACGCAGCCTTATACTATGTAGGATGCGGCACTTAATATGCCTGCCTTATTGGCTGCATCCCCCTCATTGACAGCTACTCCAGACTTGATATATATCACGTGCTCAGGGCACATGACACAACTCACAAACCTCCTATAAATAAAGGTCCACACCTCGAGATAAGGGGATTCCATATGCTCGGGGCGGATTCTACAACACAGATTCTCTCTACACGACCTCAACACACAACTTGGAGGCCACACATCTACATCGCAGCCACCTATCCGGCACTCCGGAATCCTCAGTACTGCCATGTACTCTCCTTTATTCTCATATTTGTATGCCACTTTAGGCACGATTATACTGTACAATGCAACGCATATAATGAGAATGGAGCAACACAATGGACATAGGCCTATTTTAAAGGCTGAACCACTCTATATCTTGTCTTCTCTCTAGTTACTTGCTTTAGTTGATTATTACGCACTTTACTCATGATTTGCTGAAGCGAGAACGACAAGTGGACGATTTCTCGTATCAACAATTTGGCGCCGTCTGTGGGAAATGAGATATTTCAATCATGTTTCTCTATGTTACGAGTTCTTAAACACCTTATTTTATTCATGGGGATCCTCTGGATCATCATCGCATGAGTAAATTTTGGTTATTGAGCTCTATTTTATACTTACACCCTTAAATGGGTATTTCATACCTTCAGATCTGCTCTCGGGTCTCTATTTTATAACCTTAGATATATTTTACATACCCCTGTGATATCACCCCACCTAGATAAAGATGGAAGGCTTGATGGGCTTTAGCCCCGTAAAGGTGGTTGATTAGGGAAGAGTTATTTTTACTCCCTTTTTGTTCTTTGCCTATGATCTAGGGTTTCTCATTAGAATTGTGCCATTGTGTGCACCGAGAGGTTATTCTCTCATGGATAGACCCTAGTAGGTATGCTATCAACGGGTTTCGGGAGAAAAACTCAGTTTTTGGGTTTCAATTTTACGATTTTCCCTCGCTGTCTAGGTAGAGATGCGGCGTGGTTGTTCAACTACCTTACATGCCGCGGACTCTACTGGTGCAGGTATGTTACAGAGGCTTCAAAACATCAAGGAACACTCGGGTGCCTTCAGCTCAACCTTGGTGATATCATTCAAAGGCTGCGGCAGTGCACTTGTGTGCCTTACTGGCCGCGGCCTCGTCAGAATATCATGCAACAGTTCAAACACTGCATCCCAATTTTAAACCAATTTAGATAATTTCCCCTTCCTGCCCAATAAGGGATGCGGTCTAGTAGTTTAACTGCTCTGCTACCGCAGCCCCTATAGTGCAGTTGGTTTATAGAAGATTCGAAACATCAGGGAATGGACTTAGGTGGTCTCTAGCTCAACCTTGGTGTATATCATACTAGGCCGCTGCAGTGCACCTATGCGCCTTATTGGCCGCGGCCTCGGCAGGAATACCATGTGGCAGTGAAAACGCTGCATTCCCATTTCCTACTTGATCACCCCAATATTTCTAAGATTACTCACTTCAGTTAGTTTTTTTTCTCAAATTATATATACTTTCTAAAGATTAACAAAGCAGAAATGGAAGGAAACTATGGCCAAAGCGCAGAAATGAAGAATGAGATTTCTCAACTGTATGACTACATCAACCATCTCTATGACCACCAAGCCTCAGTACAGGGCCAAAGTCCTTTACCTCTATGCCAAAGGCCGCAACATCAAAAATTGGAGAAATATCCCAGCTAAAAGCGGTGGCCACGGAAGGCAAGGCCGCGGCCAGGGCCCTAAAGAGGATGAGGAAACATGAGGAAAAGGAGCTATGCAAGCACTACACACCGTTGAACTCCAGCTTGGAGGATATCCTTGGAAGCATCGAGGAAAAATTGCTCAGGTGCCAGAGATGCTGAAGACTCCACCTCATAAGAGGAACCAGGAAAAGTGGTGTAAATTCAACAAGGATCACGGTCATGATACCGAACAGTGTTTCGTACTGAAGGATGAAATTGAGTTACTGGTTGGGCAAGGGATGCTGCAGTGATTCCTGAAGAATGCATAAAGGATGCAGCCAAACCTGAGAGAGGCTGCATGACACATCTCGTCCTTAGTTTTTCCAATTTCAACTATTTCTATTTATGTTTTATGAAGCTCATTATAGCCCTAATATTTAAGACTTTATGTTTTATTAACAAAGCCATATATAAATTAGCAAATTTTGCCATATCTGATTTCTCTCTTATTTTCATAATCTGTCATCTCACAAAAAGACCTTTTGTCTTAAACAGATTCCAAAGGAAGAATACCAAATTATCTCGGAAGATTATTATTATTTCGGGATGCACCTATGGAGGGATTGCGATCTTAATTCTCTCACAAGTTCCCCTCACGATGTGCAACTATATCTTATCATATGATGATCATAATCACGAAAGAATTCGAGGATTCAAGGAGCTTTTATTAGCCACGGGGGCTTACAATGCCCGTTCTCAGCTCTCGGGATGCTACAATTTTCCACGGGGGCTTATAATGATCGTACCTAGCTTTTGACATGCTTCAATTAGCCACGGGGGCTTATAATGCTCGTTATCATCTTTCAGAATGCGTCGATTGGCTTGGGGAAACCCCATAATGCCCAGCCTAGGAAGGCTTTATATATGTTCCACTACAGCTTGGGGAAGCTTTATAATACCTAGCCTGGGGAGGCCTGATAATAGCCGTCAGAAAAGGCCAAGGACTTAATAGTCCGCGGATAATCCTATCTCTACAGATTAAAGCTACACATGAAAGTCAAATCTAGCCGCGATAATAAAACTCAAGGCCAAAGAAAAATTTGGCCGCGACAATAGTACATGATTCAGATGCAGGGCATTCATACAAAAGATGGTTGTAGCCCTGAACAAGCATTCAAAATGGCATGAAAGATGACTGCAGGCTAACTGGCCGTGACATATTTGCATAACAAAGAAGCTAAGAAAAATGCTCATGGTATTTATTAAGGCTACAACCCTATGCCAAAAGGCCACGGCGTCATCTGAGTTCAGTGGTCAAAGGCCATATATCCACAGCGCACGATAAAAATTCAGCAAGAAAATTAAGTGGCTGCAGCCCAACGATTATGCCAATCAAAAGGTTTTAAGCAGAAGAATTCAGCCGCAGCCCTAAATGACAAGGCAAGATAAGAAGTAGTCGTGCCCCCACATTCAATACATTCAAAATAAGAAGTGACCGGGAAAGCATTTAATCTATGGCCATAAATATCATAGTGCCGCAGAATAATAAAGCTACAAGTTGGCATCAGCCCAGCATGCTATCATCAATTTGCTGATAAGGGCCTGAAAGGCGCGGCACCTTCATTAGTACTTAGTCGCCGCCTGGGCTAAAAATGGCCACGACACCTTCTTTAGTACTTAGCCGCCACCTAGGCTCAAACAGGTCGTGGGACTTTCATAAGTACTTGGTCGCCGCCTGGGCTCAAACAGGCCGTGACACTTTCTTAAGTACTTGGTCGCTGCCTGGGCTTAAACAGGCCGGGGCACTTTCATAAGTACTTGGTCGTCGCCTGGACTCAAACAGACCGCGACACCTTCTTTAGTACTTAGCCGCCGTCTGGGCTCAAACAGGTCGTGGCACTTTCATAAGTACTTAGCCGCCACCTGGGCTCAAACAGGTCGTGGAACTTTCTTAAGTACTTGGTCGTCGCTTGGGCACAAACAGGCCGCGACACTTTCTTAAGTACTTGGTCGCCGCCTGGGCTGAAACGGGCCACGGCACTTTCTTAAGTACTAGGTCGTTGCCTGGTATCAAACAGGACACGACACCTTCTTTAGTAATTAGCCGCCACCTGGGCTCAAACAGGTCGTGGCACTTTCTTAAGTACTTGGTCACCGCCTGGGCTCAAACAGGCTGCGGCACTTTCTTAAGTACTTGGTCGCCGCCTAGGCTCAAACAGGCTGCGGCACTTTCTTAAGTGCTTGGTCGCCGCCTGGGCTTAAACATGCCACGGCACTTTCTTCAGTACTTGGCCTTTGCCTGGGCTCAAATAGGCCACGGCACCTTCTTCAGTACTTGGCCTTCGCCTGGTATCAAACAGGCCACATCACATTCTTTAGTACTTAGCCGCCACCTGGGCTCAAAGAGGTTAGGGCACTTTCATAAGTACTTGGTCGCCGCCTGGGTTCAAACAGACCGCGGCACTTTCTTAAGTACTTGGTCGCCACCTGGGTTCAAATAGGCCGCGACACTATCTTAAGTACTTGGTCGCCGCCTGGGTTCAAACAGGCCGCGACACTTTCTTAAGTACTTGGTCGTCGCCTGGGCACAAACAGGTCGCGACACTTTCTTAAGTACTTGGTCGCCACCTGGGTTCAAATAGGCCGCGACACTTTCTTAAGTACTTGGTCACCGCCTAGGTTCAAACAGGCCACGACACTTTCTTAAGTACTTGGTCGCCGCCTGGGCTCAAACAGGCCATGGAACATTCTTCAGTACTTGGCCTTCGCCTGGTATCAAACAGGACACGACACCTTCTTTAGTACTTAGCTGACACCTGGGCTCAAACAGGTTGGGCACTTTCATAAGTACTTGGTCGCCGCCTGGGCTCAAACAGGCCGCTGAACCTTCTCTAGTACTTGGTCGCCGCCTGGGCACAAACATTCCGTGGCACTTTCTTAAGTACTTGGTCGCCACCTGGGCTTAAACATGCCGCGGCACTTTCATAAGTACTTGGTCGCCGCCTGGGTTCAAACAGGCCGCGACAGTTTCTTAAGTACTTGGTTGTCGCCTGGGTTCAAACAGGCCATGGCACTTTCTTAAGTACTTGGTCGCCGCCTGGGCACAAACAGTCCGTAGAACTTTCTTAAGTACTTGGTCGTCGCCTGGGCTTAAACAGGTCGTGGCACTTTCTTAAGTACTTGGTCGCCGCCTGGGCTCAAACAGGCTGTGACACTTTTCATAAGTACTTGGTCGCTGCCTGGGCTCAAACAGGCCGCGACACTTTCTTAAGTACTTGGTCGCTGCCTTGGCTTTAACAGGCCGCGGCACTTTCTTTAGTACTTGGTCGCCGCCTACACATGAAAGTCAGATCTAGCCGTGATAATAAAACTCAAGGCCAAAGAAAAATATGGCTGCGACAACAGTACATGATTCAGGGCATTCATATAAAAGATGGCTGTAGCCTTGAACAAGCATTCAAAATGGCATGAAAGATGACTGCAGGCTAACTGGCCGTGACATATTTGCATAACAAAGAAGCTAAGAAAAATGCTCCTGGTATTGATTAAGGCTACATCCCTATGCCAAAAGGACACGACGTCATCTGAGTTCAGTGATCAAAGGCCATATATCCACAGCGCACGATAAAAATTCAGCAAGAAAATTAAGTGGCTGCAGCCCAACGATTATGCCAATCAAAAGGTTTTTAAGTAGAAGAATTCAGCCGCAACCCTAAATGACAAGGAAAGATAAGAAGTAGTCGTGCCCCCACGTTCAATACATTCAAAATAAGAAGTGACCGGGAAAGCATTTAAGCTATGGCCATAAATATCATAGTGCCGCAGAATAATAAAGCTACAAATTGGCATCAGCCCAGCATGCTATCATCAATTTGCTGATAAGGGTCTGAAAGGTGCGGCACCTTCATTGGTACTTAGTCTCCGCCTGGGCTAAAAAAGGCCACGTCACCTTCTTTAGTACTTAGCCGCCACCTAGGCTCAAACAGGTCGTGGCACTTTCATAAGTACTTGGTCTCCGCCTGGGCTCAAACAGGCCGCGACACTTTCTTAAGTACTTGGTCGCCGCCTGGGCTTAAACAGGACGCGACACTTTCATAAGTACTTGGTCGCCGCCTGGGTTCAAACAGGCCGCGGAACTTTCTTAAGTACTTGGTCGCCGCCTGGGTACAAACAGGTCGCGACACTTTCTTAAGTACTTGGTCACCGCCTAGGCTTAAACAGGCCGCGACACTTCCATAAGTACTTGGTCACCGCCTGGGCACAAACAGGCCGCGGCACTTTCTTAAGTACTTGGTCACCGCCTGGGTTCAAACAGGCCGCGGCACTTTCTTAAGTACTTGGTCTCCGCCTGGGTTCAAACAGGCCATGACACTTTCTTAAGTACTTGGTCGCCGCCTGGGCACAAACAGGCCGCGACACTTTCTTAAGCACTTGGTCACCGCGTGGGCTTAAACAGGCCGCAGCACTTTCATAAGTACTTGGTCGCCGCCTGGGTTCAAACAGGCCGCGACACTTTCTTAAGTACTTGGTCGTCGCCTGGTGTTGATGTAAAAAATTAGATTACCCTAATTATTCAATCACAGATAAATAAAATGAACAAAGATTTTTAAAGTGGTTCAGCCTTGTAAGAATGGCCTACGTCCACTGTTGTGTTATTGCTTAGTGTTTGGGAATTCTCGATTATCAGTTCAATCCAGAAATTTCGGTCCCTTTGAATGAGGATGATACAAGGTATTTATAGCCCTTAGGCTGTACATGAATGGGTCGATACATTAAATGAGAATACATATGAAAGGGTAATACATTTAATGGAGCGTGTGCGTCAAGATGATGAACATTCAATGAATAGTTGAACTGTTGACATTCTGGCAATTAATACTAGGACCGAGATGCAGCTCGGACCGCCTTAGTTGCTCGTTGTTCATGAGTTCGTCGGAGTGCTAGAGTACCTCGGAGTGTTGCAGTTCCTCTATAAATCCTCGTTTCTCGGGGAGAACATGAGTTGGTCGAGGAAATGAACTTCCTCGTTGTTATTGTACCACGTAGACTGACAAGTGTCTTCGTATGATTCGTTCACATCAGCATATTAATTTTGGTATCAACAGAAGCCCCCAATGTTTCATATTTCGAACTTTGAGGAGTATGGAACATTCTTTCTCGGTTTATGGCAATATTGAATGATCTTCCTGGGTTTTAGGAGCATCGTATTTAAATTTATTCCCAAATTCAACGAATCCGCCTTTTTTCGAACTTTTAAGAGCGCTTCGATCTTAGTGCCCTTTTTGTCCTTTTAGCCGTCGAAAGTTCAATAGTTTCTTTTTTGTAATCATTTCATTCGCCGCTTCCCAAGGCAAAGTATTTAAACTTCTTAGGTAACCATACCGTCTTCTTCTTTTTCCAATTTCCTGCATTCAAGCTTTTTATTTTCTCCTTATCTCTTGTGCGTTCATCCTAGTTTTCGTTCGTTGTCAACATACCTCTTTTCTTCCTGTAAGATCTTTCTTCCTTTCTTCTGTATCTCTTTTATTCAGTATGGTTTATATTGTGGAGTCTGTTGAGAAATTTCGTTCCGATTTTTCCATCCCTTCCTGGGTAACACTGGAGGTTCTTTCTGAACCTTTAGATTATTTTCGATTGGCCGAGGGACATTGGTTCCCCAGTCTATTCATAGCTGAATGTGGATTTTCTTTTCCACCAAACCCATTGTGTCTTGAGTTTTGTCAGTATTTTGATCTTGTCCCTACAAAAATAGCCCCCAATTCATGGAGAATAATTAATGGGGTGCACAAATTAAATCTAACTCATGGGACTCATATAGGGATCCCTGAAATTATATATTGCTATAAATGGGCCACTCTAGATAATATTTATTACTTAAAAACTAGGTTTCTGAATAGGGCTCTTGTAGTTAACCTCCCTGACTCAAATAGAGATTATTTTGAACATGGGTTGGTTATTAAAAATTGGCAATATGCCCCTTTAGTTGGAGATGGAGTATACAACGGTCCCAGATGCCCCCCATATGGCAATGGGATAGGTTTATTTTTCATTTTATTTTACTTATGAAGTTATGCTTTTATCATGTTTGACAAAATGTATGACTGATATTTCATTATGTGTTTGTTTGCAGTTGATAGTAAAAGAAAAACTCCAAAAGAATCAGAGGTTAATATTAAGCATCTGAAACTTATCTGGGGTTTGCATAAGAACGTTGCAGACGAGCACATCAGGTCTGCATCATATCTGCTACGGTATAAGAGTTACACAACCTCTTATACTGCTCGCCCTGTTGAACCAGCTTCGACTCCAGAGGATTCTTCTTCAGATTCTCATCTTCCTTTAAGTCAAAGAATGGGCAAGAAAAGAGCTCCTCCTGCTCTTTTTGATGACATTACTTCTGCTGTTGGGGCTAAGAAAAGCAAAACTGATGTCCCAGAGGGGACTAAGAAGGTGGATGCTGCACCTTCCAAAGCTGCCGAGAATCCCCCAGTGGCTCCGAGCAAGAAAGTTGCTCCTATGGAAGTGATTACTATCTCTCCGACCAAGAGTTCTTCCTTGGTTGAAACTGCTGAAGTCCCTTTGAGAAGATTGAGGAAATCATCCTCAGTCAATTTGGCTGAAACTGTCCCTTCTCTACCTGCTGGTGGTGTTGGTATTCCAACCATCATTCCTCCGAGCTCTGCAATGAGCTCGGTAAAAACTTGGATCATACCCGAGGTCCAAGGAATTGATGAGAAAATTTCTAGGGATATGCTGACATCCCTAGCTACTCGTCATCTTGCTTCGGTAAATTTCTCACATTCTGAATTTTCTTTCTTTCTCTGAATGCTTGCATTTTGTATTGACTTTACTGTTTTTCTCATCTTTCAGCTGGTGAACTGTTTCAATAATATCGTGAAGAAAGATGAAGCTATTAAAGCTTCAAGCTCCTCGTCAGGTGTAGAGGATGCTTTGCTGGGTTTGACCCAATCCTTGAAGGAATCTCGCCAACAATATAGTGAGGACAAGGCTGTTTGGGAGAAAAATTTGTCTGCAGTTGAGGCTGAGAGGGTGAAGATGGCTGAGATCTCCAAGAATTTGGAGGATAAAGTAAAAGGTTTAGAGGTCGAACATCAGAAGTATGATGTCAAGCTCAAGAACTTTGGAGAGCTTGAATATAAGTTGAAGAAGGCAGAGGAAAAGTTGTCCGCCCTGCGAGATATCAAGGTCCAAAAGGAAGAATTGGATGTGAAGCTCTCCTCGGAGAAGCTAAAAAGAAAACTCGCCATTAAAAAATCCTTCAGCGCTGGCTGGGAAAAAGGATGGGATAAGGGGATTGCTGCGATGACATCCCAAGTTCAATATGGGAAGTTGAAATACTTCCGAGATGGCTGGGTAGCTGCCCTACAGGAATTGAAGGTCAAGGATGATTCCGATCTATTCCAGTTGCACCTCCCTGGTCCTCATCCACCAATTGTGGAAGAAGAAGAAGATGAGCCTGCCTCTGATGAATCTTCTATGGCTATAGGTGATCAAGTCCCTGCTTCTCTTCCTGCTGCCAACGAGGACATTTCTTCCATGCCTCCTCCTTCTGAGAAAATTTCAACTCTTGCTGTTCAAGCTGCTATCACCTCCGAGCAACCAAGCTCCTCGTCCCAGCCTCCCGAGAAAGTCTTGGGAGACAAGGAAAAGGTGTGAAGTTGTTCGGTATCATTTCTATCTTTTATTATCACTTGTAATCAAACAATGTAATCTTTTGATGATCTAATAAAATACATTTTTGTTCATCTCTGTTGTTGATGATTTGTTTTTGTTGATTGTTGTCTTTTTCTCATCCTTAGTTTGTTGCTAGAATGGAACTGATATCTGCACATGATACCAAGCTGATGCAGTAATGTCAAGAATATTATAAGGCTGGTCATACAGACCTTAGTACATCAGAAATTGCTGACATCCTTGGCCATGATGCCTCAGAACAGGCAATTGAGGCTTATCGATACTTGAAAGATTTACTGGACCGAGCTGTGGCCAACAATGTAGCCTACTACGACTTGATTGAGGAACTTCATTATTCCTTAGAAGATCTACAAGGTCAGCACAATGAATCAATGGCTTTGTTGCACAAGGAATATGAAAATAGATACCAACAGCTTTCTTCTGACACAGGCCATAAAAAGATTCTGGCTGGATACGATGTTAGGGAAAGAACTTTAAAAGGTGAAGTTGAAGCTTGCAGGCAGATTGCTGAGTTGCTGGAACAGGAGAACAATAATTTGCAGAAAAAGCTGGCACAGTATGAATCTGCAGCGTCATCTTCCACTGCTTTAGTGCAAGTTACTGATGAAGGTTTCTCGTTCTTAGAGGTTGAGAATGCCAAATTAAGGCAAGAACTGGACAACTTAAGGAAATCTGTTATTCCTGCGATTGCTCGGGCACGAGGAAGAGGTTCCCGCGGACGAGGAAGAGCTGTTCAAAATATTGCCGAGGAGCAAAGTTCTCCAGTCGCTGCTCGGAGTCGATCGAGAGTCCTTAGCCGCAATGTTGAAGAAGCTCGAACTCAGTCGACATTAGAAACTCAAGCATTCCAATTGAACGCAAAAGACCGAGCTCTGTCTGAAATGTCCAAGAAAAATCTATCCTTGGAGGATCAACTTACTACGATGAAGTCTGCTCTGGATAATAAGGATGTTTTTTCCAGGAGCCTTCACGAACAATTGGATAGATTAACCTTCCAATTCCATAAACAGCCCAGGGAATTTTGGATGGCAGGGTACAATGAGGCCCTTTGTCATTTGGATGCTCGTATTGAACACGCCAATAATGAAGGTTATAAGCAGGGGTGGTTGAACGCCTTGGGTGTATTAAAATTGGAGCAAGGGCATTATTTATGGGATTATCATGCTCCTGGGTTATTAGACTTGCCTGTACCACCTTATAAATTGGACATGGAATGGATCCCATCTCGTTCCATTCCTCGGAGCTTAATTTCAAAATACCTTGGTGACTACAGTCTTCACTCCCAGATCGAAGTATCTCGTCCAGAGCATCTAATGGATACACCCTCAATAATGAATGTCAGAATGCTAAAGGACTTGAACTTTATTAATTCTCCCCTTTGCCTGGAAGATCCTCCTGCTGGCGAAGAGCCTGTTTCAAAAGCAAAGGGCAAGAAACCCATAGAATAGGAATCTCAATGTAATAGTTAGTACATTCATGTAACCTATAATTTATTTTGAATTTTAATGAAAGACTTTCATTTTGCAAATCTGTATTGTTATTGTCTTGTAAAATGCTTTACATCTGTTCATATAAGTTAAAAAATAACAACAATATTGTTGTTCATCGACCAACTTAATAAAAAGTTACAAGTATCAAGTTTACTCAATCACTTAATAATAAAGTAATGAGTATAAAGTGTTCAAAATGTTTCCAACCAACCAAGGTTGTTAGATTGTGCTTATCGACCAGCTACAGTTGATGGGTTCTGTTCCCCGACCAACCATACTTGGTTCATAAAATGTGCCCGACCAACCATGGTCGATAATTTATTTTCGTCGACCAAGTATAATTGATCACCAACCAACTATACTTGGTTCAGTTTGGAATTCTTTGTATTTTCTGGAATGATTTTACCTTCCGACCAACTTGTTGGTTTTAAATCAAATGATATTTGTCCACTAGTTATTTTACCAACCTTAGTTGGTCACGCTAGTGTACGCCTCCTAACCAAAGGAGTATATTTTTTGGTTCTTTCGAACTTTTTGTCCACTAGTTATCTTACCAACCTTAGTTGGTCACGCTAGTGTACACCTCCTAACCAAATGAGTATATTTTTTGGTTCTTTCGAACTTTTTGTCCACTAGTTATCTTACCAACCTTAGTTGGTCACGCTAGTGTACGCCTCCTAACCAAAGGAGTATATTTTTTGGTTCTTTCGAACTTTTTGTCCACTAGTTATCTTACCAACCTTAGTTGGTCACGCTAGTGTACACCTCCTAACCAAAGGAGTATATTTTTTGGTTCTTTCGAACTTTTTGTCCACTAGTTATCTTACCAACCTTAGTTGGTCACGCTAGTGTACGCCTCCTAACCAAAGGAGTATATTTTTTGGTTCTTTCGAACTTTTTATCTTCTTTTTGCTGTCGAGTAGCGTAGTGTACAACACTAGTATTCCCCGAAAAACTTTCAAACAATAGGAGAAGAAAATGGTGAAAACATCATCGTTTTATTCATATTGATGGAACCGTTGTACATTTTACATCATTGATAATACTTGCGAAGGTGTTCAGCATTCCGAGCATTCTTGAATTCTTCTCCTTCTAGAGTTGCTATTCGGTAAGTTCCTGGTCGAACAACTTCTGTAACTCGGTAAGGTCCATGCCAGTTTGTTTCCAGTTTATTGTGATTCTGAATGACCTTCTTTAGCACATAATCTCCCTCTTTTAAGTCATATTTCCTCACCCTTTTGTTGTAGAACAGAGCTGTGCATTGTTGGTAAGCAGCATTCCGAATGGCTGCCTCTTCTCTGACTTCCTCGAGCATATCCAAATCCAGTCTTCTCATCAAGTCACTGATCGGAGAATTGAAGTTCAGCACTCTGTGTGTTGGGAGACCTAACTCGGCAGGTATTACAGCCTCACTTCCAAATGCCAGCATATATGGTGATTCTCCAGTCGCTGCTCGGGGAGTTGTTCGGTAAGCCCACAATACTAATTGTAGCTCGTTAATCCAGTTAGCTTTAGCTTCACTTAACCTTTTCTTCAAACCGTTTAGCAGTGTTCTATTTGTCACTTCAGTCTGTCCATTGCTTTGAGGATGGCCTGGTGCTGAATGGACCTTCAAAATGTTCGACTGATGACAATAAGCAGCAAATTCCTCGTTATCAAATTGGGTTCCATGGTCTGTGATGAAGGCATGAGGGAGACCATATCGACAGATGATATTCTTCCAAACGAACTGGTATACCTTCTCGTATGTCATGTCGATGAGGGGTTCAGCTTCTACCCACTAAGTAAAATAATCTACTGCGACGATGAGGTACTTAAATCTTCCTCGGGTGATCGGCAATGGTCCCACCAAATCAATTCCCCACATGGCGAATGGCCAAGGGGAAGTTATGGGTGTCAACAATGCTTGTGGAGTTCATCGGATAGAGGAAAAACGTTGGCACTTGTCACATTTCTTAGCATAAGTTATACAATCAGCCCTCATCGTTGGCCAATAGTATCCTTGAGTCATTACCCTTTGTAAAAGCGTTCGACCTGCTACATGAGCTCCACAAGACCCTTCATGGATTTCTTCAATCAATTATTTCACCTCGGATGGATGTACACATCTCTGCAAACCTGCCATAATTCCTCGTCTATACAAAATACCATTAGTCAACACATACCGAGCAGCTTTATACTTCAGTTTCTTGGCAGCGAGCTTGTCCTCCGGTAATCCTCCCTCTTCAATATATGTCCTAATGGGATCCATCCAAGATGGTCCTAAATCAAGGGTTATTACATTCATTGTCAGGTCTTCATCTATGCTTCGACCTTCTAATACTTCAATCGGTATGGTTCTTTGTAACTCGGTACGAGTAGCTGATGCTAGTCGGGCCAGTGCGTCTGCTTGTACATTCTCCATCCTCGGTATTCTCACTAACCGAATGGCATCAAATTCTGTCAACAACTTCATCACCTTTGCATGATATTTGATCATTAACTCTCCTTTAACAGCATATATTCCCGTCATCTGATTTACAATTAGTTGAGAATCACTGAATACCATCACTTGTTGTGCTTCCATAATTTTTGCTAAGTTTAACCCCACTATCATGGCTTCATACTCAGCTTCATTATTAGAGGCTTTGAATTGGAATCGTAAAGCATATTCCATGTCAATCTCATCTGGGGTACTTATAACAATTCATGCGCCGCAACCTGCTGTGCAAGATGAGCCATCCACATATAATCTCCATATGGGTAACCCATCTTCAAATTCCTTATTTGACAGGGTTCCTCGGTGAAATATTTGTTGCTTTTTTTCATCCTCCCCTGACACTTTTCGCTCCTCGTTGACCATCTCTTCTCGTTCTTCGACCATCCGGAGCTGGTTTGAATTTGAAGTTGATGATCTTTCTTCATCCATAGGCCCTTTTACCAACCGGAGTTGGTCTGGACTTATGTTTGTTGATCCTGTAACATCCACAGGTTGGTCAGCGAGCAGTTTTTGTTCCTCAGGGTTATCAGGATATGTAAATCCTGCTATAAAATCTGCTACAGCTTGCCCTTTCAATGATGCTCTGGGCTCATACACAATATCATATTCACCGAGTTCTATCGCCCAGTACATCAGTCTTCCTGATTTTTCTGGCTTGTGAAGGGCTTGTCTCAATGGCATGTCGGTATACACAATGATGGTATGGGCCTGGAAATATGGCCTCATTCTTCTACTTGCTTCAATTAATGCCAATGCCAATTTTTCTAACTTTGGGTACCTGATCTCTGCACCTCAAAAAGCCTTACTTGTGTAATAAATTGGTTTCTGGACTCCATTCTCCAATCTGATCAATGCCGAGCTAACAGCATTCTCTGATACTGCTAGATATAAGTACAACTTCTCTCCTGTTATTGGCCTAGACAACAATGGAGGTGCTCCCAAATACTTTTTCAAGTCTTGAAAGGCCTTTTCACATTCATCAGTCCACTCAAAAGTTTTTCGAAGTGTTTTGAAGAATGGGAGGCATTTGTCAGTTGCTCGAGATACAAATCTGTTGAGCGCTGCAACTCGTCCTGTAAGACTCTGCACTTCTTTCTTTGTTGTTGGAGATCGCAACCCTAAAAGAGCTTTGATCTTATCTGGATTTGCTTCAATGCCCCGTTGGTTGACAATGTATCCGAGAAACATTCCTTCTCGTACTCCAAATGTGCACTTCGTCGGGTTGAGTTTCATCTGGTATTTATCCAGTTGATCAAATGTCTGAGCTAAGTCAACTAAATGATTTGCAGCTTTCTTGCTTTTTGTCAGCATATCATCGACATAGACTTCCATGTTGCAACTGATTTGTTCGGTGAAGACCTTTTTCATCAGCCGCTGGTATGTCGCTCCTGCATTTTTCAAACCAAAAGGCATAACATTATAGCAATAAGTTCCCCTAGGGGTAATAAAAGAAGTACTTTCCCTGTCTTTAGGTTTCATCTTGATCTGGTTGTAACCAGAATACGCATCCATGAAGCTGAGCAGCTCATGTCCCGAGGTAGCATCCACTAGTTGGTCAATTCTGGGCAATGGAAAATGATCTTTTGGGCATGCCTTGTTGAGATCAGTGAAATCAACACACATTCTCCATTTATTGTTCTTCTTCTTTACCATCACCACGTTTTCCAGCCAGTCTGGATATTTCACATCTTCAATGTTTTGGGCTTTCTGGAGCTTCTCGACCTCCTCTTGTATGGCTTGATTCTTCTCGGGGCTAAATACCCTTATTCTCTGCTTTACGGGCTTGATCTCCTTATTCACATTGAGTTCGTGACATAAGAAGTTTGGATCTATTCCTGGCATGTCCTCATGACTCCATGCGAAAGTTTTCTTCCTGTTTCTCAAGAACATTATCAACTCTTGTTTTATTGAAGCATCCAACGACGAACCTATCTGGGTTACTCGTTCAGGGTGTTCCTCGTCCAGAATAACATTTTCTGTAGATTCTACCACCTGTCTTTTTACAAGTTGGGATTCATCCCTTGGATCAAGAGTTTCAATTTCTGTACCTTCCTCTACCTGGTAGGTAATAGTTATTTTCCTTGATTCCTCAAACTCCTCTTGCTCGGCAGACGAATAATAGCATTCCCGAGCTACTTTTTGATCACCTTTTACAACTCCTACTCCGAAGTTTGTTGGGAATTTTAAGCATTGATGCACTGTAGATGGAACTGCTTCGAACTTCTTCAAACCAACTCTTCCCATGATGATGTTGTAGGCTGACTGCACATTCTTATCCATCACGAAGAAGCGTATTCTTTCTGTTCGACAAGCGGGCCAAGTTCCAATGAATATGTCCAACTTGATCGTCCCAAGTGGAAAAACTTTCTCGCCAGCAAAACCCAGAAGGGGTCTGTGATAAGGTTCCAATTGAGATAATTTCAAATTCAAGCTATCAAAACATGAATAGTACATGATGTCTGCCGAACTACCATTGTCCACCAACACCCTTGAAATCACCACATCTTTCATCCTCATTTTGATCACCAAAGGATCGTCGTGAGGGTAAAGAACACCTGCCAAATCGTTTTTTGAAAAACCAATAACCAGCTTCTCTTTATTTACCTTCCTCGGACGATCTTCCACGGCAAGATTTATTCGTTGAATATATGAGCAGGCTTGGGCCTCTCCGAGATAGGCCTTTCTTTCTGCAGTAAGGTCTCCCCCTCCAGCATCTCCTCCTGTTATAACATTACAATCAATTGACCCAAAACGTATGGAAAATACCTCTCGTTCAGGCTGTCTTGGCTTCTTTGGAAGATCGGGGTCTTCATCTGGATCATCTTCATGATTTCTTTTCTTTTTCTCCTCCATCCGACGAGGAGATCTGGAACGATCTCTGGTATCATCATCATTTTTTCTTTCACCTCTGCAATCTACATACTTTGACAACTTTCCTCTTCGGATGAGCGTTTCAATCTCGTTCTGAAGGGCTATGCAATTTTTGGTCGTATGGCCATGATCTTTATGGAACTCGCAATATTTGGCCCTATTCCTCAGATCAGGATTGGTCCTCAGTTTATCTGGCCACTTGATTTCTTCGTTATTCTTGATTTCTTCTAAAACATGATTAATACCCATCTTCAATGGAGTATAATTATCATATTTCTTCAGGACTTCCCATGACGTCCTATTATTCTTGGAGTGCTTGTCACCACCATTACCTTTTTGCTCTTTCTTCTTAGATTTGTCAACCTCCACCTTGGTTTCTTTATCCATATTCTTCTTCGCAGCCATAGCCTCCTCGGCATTCATGATTTTGTCCGCTTTTGCCATCAACTCCGACATAGTTTTAGGTGGATCTTTGGCCAAAGTATAATATAACTTGTTAGGCAACAATCCACTCATCAAAGCAGTGATCGCTGTCTTTTCTTCGTAATCTATGACTTCCAACTTCTCGTTATTGAAACGAGTTATGTAATCTCTAGTACTTTCACCAGACTTTTGTCTAACACTTAACAAGTGTGCTACTCCTTTTACTGGCTTTGCTCCAAAACATAAATTGCCAATAAACAACTCGGCTAACTGAATAAAAGTCGAAATCTTACCCCGAGGAAGATTATTATACCATATCTGTGCAGATCCGGTAAGAGTTCCCGAAAACGCTCTACACCTCATCTCGTCGGGGACAACATATATGTCGGCAGCAGCTTGGTATTGCTCTATATGAAGAACAAAATCTGTCTTTCCATCATATTTAGGTGTCACTACAGGTGCTTTAAATTTCGATGGTGTAGGAAAATTCACAATGGCTTGCACAAAAGGTGTCCCTTGAACAAAAGTTCTCTGTAAGGGATTCCTTTCTTTAACCATTTCTCCAAGTCTATCCTCCAATCGTTGAATGGAACCCTTCCATGCTTTATTTCCTTCCTCAAGCTGCTTAGTCCGAGCAATTGATTGTTCTGACGTAGCTTCCTGAGATCTATCTCGACGAGTAACTGGTCTTGATTGCGCTGATCCTTCTCTCAAACCTGATGGTGGTCGAAAGCTTCTCGATGGGGCTCTAGGTGGACTCATATTTCTCCTTGGTCCTAACCGACTGAAAGGAGATGCCCTGCTTAATCTTTCCAGGGTGCTAGTTCTCTCCGGAGAGAGGGTGATATGTTGTTCTGTATCCGTAGCCCGTATCGATGAAGTTCGCCCATGTTGATAAGAATAATCATTAGATTCTTCATTACGATATGACCCAGTACGCCTGGATCGCGATTTCCCACGATCACTCCTTTGCCTTGAATGGGTAGGTGCACCGCCGTGAAGAGTTTGAATGAGTTGCCTCATTGTTTCTTGCATGGCGATTTGTCCTTCAGCCAGATTCGTCATAATTCCAGCCAGATCTGGAGGTGCAGATGGATTCGGAGGATTTCCAATATTTCCAGCAATTCGATTACTGGATTCTGGATTATCTGCCATTGATGATAAATGATTTTTGGTGAAAAACAATAGTAACAGTCGTTTCCCACAGACGGCGCCAATCTGTTGATGTAAAAAATTAGATTACCCTAATTATTCAATCACAGATAAATAAAATGAACAAAGATTTTTAAAGTGGTTCAGCCTTGTAAGAATGGCCTACGTCCACTGTTGTGTTATTGCTGAGTGTTTGGGAATTCTCGATTATCAGTTCAATCCAGAAATTCCGGTCCCTTTGAATGAGGATGATACAAGTTATTTATAGCCCTTAGGCTGTACATGAATGGGTCGATACATTAAATGAGAATACATATGAAAGGGTAATACATTTAATGGAGCGTGTGCATCAATATGATGAACATTCAATGAATAGTTGAACTGTTGACATTCTGGCAATTAATACTACGACCGAGATGAAGCTCGGACCGCCTTAGTTGCTCGTTGTTCATGAGTTCCTCGGAGTGCTAGAGTACCTCGGAGTGTTACAGTTCCTCGGTATATCCTCGTTGCTCGGGGAGAACATGAGTTGGTCGAGGAAATGAACTTCCTCGTTGTTATTGTACCACGTAGATTGACAAGTGTCTTCGTATGATTCGTTCACATCAGCATATTAATTTTGGTATCAACACCTGGGTTCAAACAGGCCGCGGCACTTTCTTAAGTACTTGGTCGCCGCCTGGGCACAAAAGGCCGCGGCACTTTCTTAAGTACTTGATCGCCGCCTGGGCTTAAATAGGCCGCGGCACTTTCATAAGTACTTGGTCGCCGCCTGGGTTCAAATAGGCTGCGGCACTTTCTTAAGTACTTGGTCGCCGCCTGGGCACAAACAGGCCACGGCACTTTCTTAAGTACTTGGTCGTCGCCTGGGCTCAAACAGGCCGCGGTACCTTCTTCAGTACTTGGCCTTTGCCTGGTATCAAACAGGCCGCGACATCTTCTTCAGTACTTGGCCTTCGCCTGGTATCAAACAGGCCGCGGCACCTACTTCAGTACTTGGCCTTCGCCTGGTATCAAACAGGCCGCGGCACCTCCTTTAGTACCTAGCCACCGCTTGGGCTCAAACAGATCGCGGCACTATCATAAGTACTTGGTCGCCGCCTGGGCTTAAATAGGCCGCGACACTTTCTTCAGTACTTGTCGCCGCCTGGACTCAAACAGGCCGCGACACCTTCTTTAGTACTTAGCCACTGCCTGGGCTCAAACAGGCGGTGGCACTTTCATAAGTACTTGGTCGCCGCCTGGGCTCAAACAGGCCGCAACACTTTCTTAAGTACTTGGTCGCTGCCTGGTTACAAACAAGTCGTGGCACTTTCTTTAGTACTTGGTCGTCGCTTGCTGTCAAATATGCCATAACACGGCTAGATCCCATTTATGTAAGAGGACACGAGAAGATGAGACTTCGCCTCACAGTCTCCGCGACAGTCACATAATTAAGCCGTAGACCCAAAATTGCCACCTTTTGGCACTACGACTTGGGGGCTCATTGATATGGAAAATATATCCCCCTGTCACGGACGTACTCAGGCATGCACAAAAGGTTATAGGCCGCGGCCCAACTCAGCACAGGGTGCGGCTCTACTCGGCACCGGGTGCGTCCCTATTCAACACGGTGCGACCCTACTCGGCAAAGGGTGTGTCCCTACTCAACATAGGCCGCGACCCTATTCATCATAGGGATAGGCCCTTCTCAGTACAGGGTGCGGCACCCACAACTTCAACCTCGTACAGGATGTAGCCTTATTCTACACACGGTGCAGCACCCACAACTCTAGCCTCACTAACAGGGTGCGGCCTTCTCGCTCACAGCTCCAGTACAGGGTGCGACACATACCACTTGGCCTTACATACAGGCCAAAACCTTATACTACAGGGTGAGGCACCCACAACTTTAGCCTCGTATGCAGGGTGCAACCTTTTACTACACAGGGTGCGGCACCCACAACTCTAGCCTCACTAACAGGGTGCAGCCTTCTCGCTCACAGCTCCAGTACAGGGTGCGGCACATACCGCTTGGCCTTACATACAGGCCACAGCCTTATACTACAGGGTGCGGCACCCACAGCTTTAGCCTCATGCCGGACGCAGCCTTCTGCTACGCTGGATGCAGCCTTATACTATGTAAGAGGCAGCACTTAATATGCCTGCCTTACTGGCTGCATCCCCCTCATTGACAGCTACTCCAGACTTGATATATATCACGTGCTCAGGGCACGTGACACAACTCACATACCTCCTATAAATAAAGGTCCACACCTCGAGATAGGGGGATTCCATACGCTCGGGGCGGATTCTACAACACAGATTCTCTTTACACGACCTCATCACACATTGGAGGCCACACATCTACATCGCAGCCACCTATCCGGCACTCCGCAATCTTCAGTACTGCCATGTACTCTTCTTTATTCTAATATTTGTATGCCACTTTAGGCACGATTATAATGTACAATGCAAAGCATATAATGAGAACGGAGCCACACAGTGGATGTAGGCCTATTTTAAAGGCTGAACCACTCTATATCTTGTCTTCTCTCTATTTACTTGCTTTAGTTGATTATTACGCACTTTACTCATGATTTACTGATGCGAGAACGACAAGTGGATGATTTCTCGTATCAACATTCTATTTTAGTCACATTTTTTTTTGTTTTACAATAATTGAGAAAGGAGTATTTGTATATTTTTAATATGGTGTGTGACTTTTTGAAATAAAATTTAAAGATTTTGATGATAGAGAATATCACTCTAAGATGGATTCAACTTAGTTTCAGAATTTGTGTGATAATGGTGAACTAGAGCAACAATATAACAAGCAAATAATAAGTAGCGAAGGTGAAAGATGAAGAAGAGACACAAATATAAGTGATTCGGCCTTGGCCTACATCCTCTATGCAAAGAGTAAGTTAGTTTCACTAAATAATAAGGCTGGAAGTCATTAATTAAGTTATAAGATTTTTTGCACTTTCTCTCCCTCATAGTACAATATATTAGGGTTAGATGGAATGATCGATCCCTAGGAAGGAAGAAGATGAGTTCAATTTATAGCGTTGGGGGTGCTCAGTATCACTCATTGCATGCAGTCTCTGTGAATGAGATCAAATGACAAATAGGAATGCGACAACTATATAATGAAGTGAGTAACTCATGATGGATAAATATTCGCTTCACGTGGGGTTTGATATGCCATAATGGTCTTGGTCATGTGTGCTAATAATTCCCTTCTCATATGATCTATGCATGTAAGTTATGTCTGAGTTGGAGAGTCTCGGCTGGCAGAGACCGCTAAAGTGCCTTTGCTCATGAGACTAGGCTAACTTTGTCTCAGGCGAATATAACTGATAATGGCATCTCACCCTTTTCCAATTGTTTAAGGCCGATACTGGATTTCCACCATTTGCTATAACGGTAGTATGTTTAGTAATTGATGATGAAAGTCACTGGATGAGGTGATCCTGGAGGCCGAGAAGATCTTTCGATGGAACATGTTGTGACAATGGGTCTTGTCCAGACGAGACCACACTTATATATATCAAATTTAGACTAAAACATTAAATGAAAAAATAATGAGGGACATTTGTTGAATGACCCTTTAATAACTTAATGTAATGTATATATTTTGTGAAATTATACCAATTGAATTTTGGATTAATTACACTTTGTCCGCTTCTATTTTAACCATGTTTCATTTCATCACCCTTCATTTCATTTTGAAGACTTAACCCTCTCAATTATTAAAACCACATCCCTTTACTCCAAAACCAAACAATTTTAATTTTTTGAACGAAAAATAAATCAAGTGTTTGACACATCAAAGTATTTTTCCTAATCACATTTGAAATGGAAATTTAAAATTTATAGATTATATAAATAACAAAAAATTGTGAATAGTGGAAACAAATATTTAAAATATCTAAAAAACAATACAAAATTTCTTTCAGAAAATCTAGAATTTGTTATAAAATATTTTGAAATGCGAAAAGAGGAAAATATTTATAATACTTAGAAATTATGCAAAAAAAACTTGAATTTACAGAAAGTTTTTAAAAATGTGACTAATGCCAAATATCAGGAAAATTTAAAAATTGTACGTTAAAAAATCTAGAAACGTCTAAATAAAACTTGTAAAAATATGTGGAGATTAAAAATTACAATCCAAACTAAATTTTTACCAATCTCAACCTCGATAACAAAAGATCTATAAATTAAAATTTCATCATAAAGAAAAAATATATATTTTAGACTGCAAGCTCAACTAAATTTATAAAAACATCAACCTCATTAATAAAAAAATCCTCATCTAAATTTTTCAAAAATTTAACTTCAACAATAAAAAGTTCAAAAAAATTAGAAATGAGCTCAATAACAATGACATTGAAAAAAATTAAACAGTCCAAATCATAAATCACATACACACACACACGCACACACACACACACACATATATATTAGAACTCGATATTCAACACCTAAATTAAAATGTATACATAGGATTGATTTTATGTTTTTAATTATGTTACCCGTGGCATGGTATTGTTATACCATAAATATGGGATGACTTGTGGACACATTAGAAGAGGACATCTAGACACACATACTAATAAGAATGAGGTCGACCCAAAATAGAGATCGGTTAGGTCACTATTAATAGATTAGTTAACCCCGTTAGTTAACCCCATTATAACAAACATGTATTGTGTGACTGGATGACATCAACAACATTTATAGTGCATACACATGAATAAGATATGAATACATTCTCCCCCATGTGTCAATAACCAACTTTTGATTAATCTCTCGCAAGGATAATATTGGAGTCTTAATGCTCACTTGATAAGACTTACACAATCTCATGGTTTGTATAAGGTGCATGGATTCTTAATCCCGAGGAAAATGAGGATATGAGTATTCGCATTGTCAACGATTTTATTTGTTGATGGGCGCGATTGAGTTTTATACTGAACCAACTAACCGTGTAAGTTGGGCAGTGATCATGTTAGTATATTCGAGATTATGTTTCAGAGGAATTCGTATCTAGGAAGTATCCTGGAATGTGATATCCGCTTGATAAACTTATAAGTTTTGAATTAACCAGTAAACCTGACTGGTGAATTTTATAATTCGATAGTGATTTTAAACAAGTTCAGTTTGAGATCAAAGAATGTTTATAATATGTTGGTGAATATAAATTAGCAGAAAATTAATTTCACCAAGTGGGTATTGTATGCTTTACGCGATGAATCATACTATGTTCCATCCAACTCTCCAAATATTAGGCCTCACTATTGTGGTAATTTTGAGCAATTAAAATTGGAGTGCAGTCGTACTTATTTAGTGGAATTAATTATGATTAAATTGAAAAAGAAATAAATTACGAGCGAATAATTTAGAATTTTATTTTTCTATTTGGAGGCCAATTTTACTTATTAGCCTTGGATCTGTTAGGGAAATAAACTAAGACCATGCTTTATGTAATATTTTTAGTTATGGATTTATTATTGAAATAAAATCAATTTTTTCTATTTTAATGAGAATCATGCATGGACATAATGTATGCATTATTTTATATATTGTCGATGTCTTTTATTCTGCTCAATAGGTGGTCTGGTGTTAGAATACAACTTACACATAGAGAATCATATCACCAGTTCTTGTGGAATATAAGTTTTATCATTCACGATCTTAGATGGAATTGGACAGACCACCAGTAGGGATGTAGCACAATATTTTAGTAGGTTTATCTTGATTACGAGAAACGATATAGCTTCAACTTATATGCGTATTCAAAAACACACACGTGATGTAAAGTTTTTGTAGGGTTTCACGTATGTGATGTAAGGTTTTTATAGGGTTTCACGCATATAAATTAAAGCTATACCTTTCTAAGGTAAATCCTAATTCTGCCTTATAGGGTTTCACGTATGTGTAGTTTTTTTGTAGTTTAATTTATATGCATATTCAATTGATTCTTAGACTACCGCTCCAACGATTAGTATCAGATCCCTGTTAATACCGCATATAGGTTAAACTCAGCCATGTTGTTCAATTAAACCAAGCATATATGTGCATGGATGTTGGGTAGAATATAGATCTGTGTTAACTTCAATTTTTGCAGTGATGTAATCCCGCTATTATAGTCATGTATATATGTTTATATTTTCTTTGATTGGATCCCATGATGATTTATTCATGGTTATTTATTACGCTGGATAAATGTAATATCGATGTGGAGTGTGAACTCCTTCATGGAGGCATAGGAAATGTGTAAATTGTTACTGTTTTGATCGTGACTTTCAATCAGTTGCCGTGCCAGTGCAGTGGCAACATGAAATGCTTGGGTTCAAGGAGGACTCTTGAGAACTCCAATCTACGACATAGTTGTATCTTGAACATCATAGTCGAAAATCCTTATTTATGTCGATTTTTTTTATTTACGTTCATTTATGTCTTTATTATTCATCTTTTAATTATTGGGTTATTAATATGTGTTAACGGTTCCCTTTAGAATTATGGATAACATGGAATATTGATCGGACTTAGATCATTTAGATGCTAGTGTGAATAATTCGTAATTATTTTAAATTATGGACAATAACATGTGAGGTTAGGGAATAAAAATTGAGTATTTTTTTTTTAATAATGATCAAGGGTATCTAAAAATTTTATTTATCATCCATTTTCTTGATATATTAAAATAGGGATCTCCTGGTATTTTTGAAAATATAATAAATGTCCTAGATTTTTCAAATTAATTAAAAAGTGGACACATTTATTTTAATAACTCTCACAATATTTTTTCAATTACTAAGTGGGAGGGAAAATTTTCTATGAGAAAATACCACGATCTCCATCAACGATTTATAGACTTCCAATAATAATTAAGTCCTCTAATGAGGAATGATAATTATTGTGGTTGTCAGTAAAAGTTTTCTTATGGGTAATTTTGGATTCATTATTCACATAGGTGGCCCCTAAAGGAGGAGTCTATATAATATGAGATAATCTAAAATTACTTGGTGTTGTAAACTTAGACATGAAATAATGGTAGGTTCTCTAAAGAGGAATGGTATGATTTTGTGGGACCAAAGTATCATCTATTTAATTTTACTTGACATAGGTTTTGTCTAGATGGTAAAATTAAAAGGAATTAGCCTACCTAATTTATTTTTGGAAAGTAGGTTTTCTAAAGAGAAATACTATTCAAATGGTAATGGATATGCCGATGAATTCCTTTAAAATTGATAAGGGAACCTTAACTTTAATTTAGAGTTTAAAAAGTTTTATGCCCTATAATAACTCATTTTATTATTTGATTCTTAGTATTAAGATGAGAAACTCTTTCAATTCACTTGCTGTCATTCTCAAGGAAAATAAATTAACTGGACCTAATTACATTGACTGGAAAAACAATTTATATATTGTGTTAACAGTTGAAGGGTACAATTTTGTGATCTTCTAAGAGATATATCATGAGCAATCTAGTGAGGGGGTGATCGAAAAGGAACCCCAGTCTTACCAGAAATGGAATTAAGGCTGATGAGATGGTTCGGTGTTACATTTTGGCACCTATGTCAAATGTACTACAACATTAACATTAGTTGATGAACCATACCTATGACATGATGTTGAACCTTACTGATATGTTTGAGGATCATATTTGTACTGGAAGGTAGATTTCCATGAAAGAACTCATGAACACAAACATGGCTTAAGGGAACCTAGTGAGGGAATATGTTTTAAGGATGATGTATCTTCTCAATGAGCTTGAAATCATTGGAACATAAATCGATGGGGAAACCCATGTCAATATTTCTCCAGTCACTGCCTGAGTCCTTTAACCAGTTTCGCCTAATTTATAATATGAGAAAATTTTCTTATTCTTTAGCGAAACTACTTAAACAACTACAAGCAGCTGAAGGTCTCATCAAAAAGTCAATAAGTGTTTTTATTATTGAGAAAGGTTCATCTTCTAAGCCTATGGGCAAGAATAAAAAGAAGAAAAAGTCTCAAAAATAGGTTATGGTCCCTCAGGCAGTTCGTGGGCCTAAAAAAGTTGTGAAAAAGCCTAAGGTCAAGTGTTTCCACCATAAGCAGTTAGGACACTAGAAGAGAAATTATCCATTTTACCGCAATAAAGAAAATAATGTAGGTAAATTCCATTCATTTATCGTTGAATCATATTTTGTGATTCGTAGTACCTATTGTGTAGATACAGGAGCCACTAATCATATATGAAATTCTTTGCAGGGGTTCCAGGAAACCTGATGATTTAGTGATGGAGTGATTTATCTGACGATGAGAGATGCTAGAACAGTAATGACAGTTTCTATGGGAGACGTTAATTTAAGCTTTAGTAATAATAGGAGTTTACTTTTAAAAGATTGTCTTTATGAACCTTCCACTAGAAGGAATTTGATTTCAGTTTCTTTCTTAGCCTTTTATGGATATTTATTTTCTTTTAATAAATACGTGGTTACCAAGAAAAATAAATATTTTATTTATTTTAGTACATTAGTTGATAATATTTATATTATAAATTCTATCTCTCCTACACAGCAAATTAATATTTTAGATAATTTAATTAGACCAAATTTAAAGAAAAATGAGCCCTCCTTAGTGAGCCAAACATATCTTTGGCACTTACGCCTAGGTCATATTAATCTAAAAAGGATTCGTACAATGGTAGCAAGTGAGCAATTGAGCTCACTAGAAATGGAGGCACTTCCAGTTTATGAATAATGTTTTAAAAGTAAAATAACCAAGAGGCCTTTCTCGGCCAATGGCTATAGAGCCACAGAACAGTTGGAATTCATTCTGATCTAAATGGACTGATGACAACCCAAGCAAGAGGGGAGTATTTTATGACTTTCATAAATGATTATTCAAGGTATAGATATGTTTACTTAATGCACCATAAGTCTGAAGCCTTTGAGAAATGCGAAGTTTATAGGGAAAAAGTTGAGAAGCATCAAGGTAAAAGTATCAGGACACTACGATCTAATCGTAGTGGCTAGTACCTCTTAGGGGAGTTTAGTCAATATCTAGAAGATCAAGGGAGCACATCCTAATTGTTTACACTTGATATGCCTCAGTAAAATGGTGTAGTTGAAAGGAGGAACAAGACTCTTTTGAATTTGATTAGGTCTCTGGTGAGTTATACAAATCTCCTAGATTCCTTTTGGGGACATGCTTTAGAAATGACCACTTATTTATTGAAATGTGTACCTTCAACGGCGGTCTCTACTACACCTAAGGAATTATGTCTTGGGCATAAGCCTAGTATGAAACATAGTCGGATCTGGGATAGTCCAACACATGTGATGAAGAGAGATCTTAGTAAGTTAAAACCAAGATTAGAAGTTTGTTTCTTTGTAGGATGTCTTAAGGAAACTAAGGGTTATTTATTCTATGATACAAAGGATCATAAGGTCATTGTTGGAACCAATGTCCGATTCTTGGAAGAGGATTATATGATGGATCATAAATCCAGAAGTAAAGTTGTTCTTGAAGAGTTATGAGGGAACCAATAAGATTCTTCAACACCACTAGTATATGATGAAATAACACAACGCATTGACAATAGTACACAGCACAAGGACTACCTCTTCGTAGTGGGAGGGTTGTATGTCAACCTGATATAATACCCCGTATTTTTATGACTTCTAAATTTAAGGAAGTATTAAATTTAATTTAGATGAATTAATTTAATATTAATCCGGAAATTATTTTAAATGTTTACTAGCGCGACAAGAGTTAGTAATTATTAGAAATTGTTGAACATTACTAGATGAGTAAAGTAATATATATGATTGATGTTATAAAAATTGTCTCGAGCGAATAATATGTCAATTATGGAAATTTAAGCCGGGACGCGCCTGTGTCGTGTCAGGACTAAAATATAATTATTAAAAGTGAATTAATTATGAGTCACTCGTATGATCATTTTGAGTGCGCCAATGTGTCCGAAAGGGTCGAGATAGTCAGAAAAGTGTATCCGAGGGTTTAGTTTGGGTCTCGGGGCGTTTTTAGGCCCATTTGACATCCGAGGAGGGTATTTTAGACATTTTATATTTTTGAGGAATTAAACCCACGAAGTTTCTTAGGTTATATCAGCCATTTGGGATTGTCTCTTAGGGTTAGCAAACTCAAAACATTAGAACGGCCATTAGAGAGGAAGATAGAAAGCTTTCCAAGCAATCCAAGGCCGAGAATTCATCCGGTTGCACTGCCACCACCACTAAAACGTAGATCGCACGACGGGGAACGCTATCATACCTTTTCATCCACGAAATCAGAACCTTGAATTTTAGGCAAGTATCTATCTTGCTTTAATCAAGTTAATGCATTCTTTTATATTAGTCTAGGGTTGATTAGAATTAGTGTTCTTGAAAGAAAACATTAATTGGAGACAAAAATTACATTTTGTAGAGGTAAAGATTATATTCTAGAAATTCATTTCACATGTAGAGGTTGAACAACGAATTTCCATTGTGTTAGTGATAGAAAATATGGAAAAGTAATGAAAGAAACTAAGCTAAAGAAAATATTAGGGTTCTTGAGATTTATATAGATTTTACCCTCTCATTTTGTTATACTTGATGAAAACTCGTATGTTTTACGTAGGATATTGTTTATATGGGTATACAACACTTGTAGTATAAGTTGTTGGGAGTTTGGGACTGAAATATGATGATTTGGATGAGTTTGGAGTAATATTTTTGTAGATGGGTTTTCTGTAGTTTCGCCATAACTGCTTGATCGATCGATCGAGCCCAGAGCATCGATCGATCGATCGACCCCATTTCATCAATCGATCGACCCCTCCTGGAAAACATCATTTTTGCGCGTGTTAGCTTAATCCGATTTTATGCATAGTAAACCTTGATTAGGGTTTCTAGAACATAATGGAACATAAAAAGGACCGGCAGGGTCAAGATAAACCCCGTTAAGTGGGACTTTAATGTGAAGGGAAATAAAGGGTAAATGGGGAGATATTCATACTTAGAAAATCATATGTGCGTTGATTTAATAATCGAAATGTCTAGGAAGTTGGAGTAGAAGGTAAGTGAAGGCCTACTGAAATTGTACTTAGGGAAAGATAATACTTCGAGAGACGAGAAGTGAGTTTAGAATAACTTAATTACGAGAATAAAATGAACGAGTCCGTTATACGAAATAACTGAGTAAAATGTGTAATAACGGATAATTATAATTATGGGCCGTGAGAGCACCTAATTTAGTAATGTGGATGTGAATACATATACATATATGACGGTGTGATTGTGCATATATCATTTTTGTGTAAAAATCGTACCCGAGCTACTTGCTATCACGGGGGTTTCCGCGCCGGGACAGTCTTATCTCGATTGGGCCTTTATGGGGGATAACGACTCGTACCCTAGAAGATAGTATCCTTGATTACAGGCTATCTGAGTGATAGTCAGATGGTCCTAAGAGACATGAGGGTATGTGCTGACCTCTTAGGACTGGGAACTATGCTTCGCCTCCATTTATATGTGTTTTGTGTTAATACAGTTCGAGAGTGATTCCGAACTAGTATTCCCTTAGTACGAGTGATACGGGGACTTAATAGCAGAGTATGCCAACACCATAGTTTGTATGTGGGGGGCAGATAGTATATATATGTATTATATGAGTAATTGGTATATATATCTACTTATATATGGAAACCTTGCACCATAGATTTTATGTGGGGTGCTGTTTGTATATATATTATATGTGTAACTAATATATATACGTATATCTATATGGGAGATTTATACTGTGCGTAAAAGTAGTTAAGAAATGAATAAATGTTTCACTACACTATAAGTATTCGGAAACGTGATAACGATACGGAATTATTCTAAATAACGTAAGAAATCTTGAAGAGATAGATTTTCTAAAGTGAATATCATAACCTAAATTTCACGTGTTAAGACTTATGGAGAATAAGTTAGAGAGGTATATGAGGTTCATTAGTACGGTAGACGTGCACACTACATGAGAGGTGAGAATTCTCAAGAGAGTGTCGCATACTAATATAATTGTTGCATTAGCCGGTAAGCATTTTAAATACTTGCTAAACTATTTTAAAATTGTTTTACAATCGGGCTCTGATCCGTTTTCTGTTATCTCTTCTCTCTTGTGTATATATATATATGTATTACAGGTGCCCAGCCACAGGGGCGTCATGCTTAGGATTCTTTGGATAGAATGTGCTGTAGTTTTTGTGGGAGTTGCAGGCCATTGCTTAGACGACTTCTTTGTGACTTCGCTTGTAGTTCAGTTTTATCCAGTGGGGCATGTGTCGCCCTTTTCCATTATTTAGTTGGTTTTGTCAGAGATTGTAATTCTTTTACTTTCAGTATCTTTACTTCAGTATTTATTACTTTCATGATGTTTTCCTTTAGTGTTTTAAAGTTTGGATTTGTTATTGATGGTTAAACTCTTGAATGTTCATTTATATTCTTATAATTAATGTGTGACTCTTAAAATGTTAATTGTCAAAGGTTTTATAATTGGATTTAATGAAATGGAAATAAGGTTTTAAATGGTTTTGACACTTAGCTTAATTAATCGGGGTGTTTAAATTTGAAAATTTTAATTTGCGACAGTGATGCTAAGAATGAACCAAATGTTCACCTTGATTTTAATTTAATAAAGGATTGATCACCCGGTATTTAATTAGGCGGGGTGTCACACCTGAATGATTTATGTTATTAAAAGAGTCTTATGACAAGGTCCTTGATGAACTCGAAGTCGATTCTTACAACTACAATGAGGCTACCTAAGGTAGAGATGTAGAACTTTGGCTTAAAGCTATGAATTTTGAGATGGAATCTATGTATTCCAATTAGGTATGGAATCTTATAGATCCATACGAAGGGATAAAATCTTTAAGATACAAGTGGGACTATAAGAGGAAAAGAGGGGTGGATGGGAAGGCTCAGACCATTATGGCACGACTTGTTGTAAAAGAATTTATTTAGAAAGAGGGCATCGATTATGAGGAAAACTTCTACCCGGTAGTTATGATGAAGTTCATTCGAATTCTCTTACCCATTGCAGCTCATTTCGATTATGAAATTTGGAAAATGGATATTAAAACTATTTTTTTAACGGGAATCTTGACGAGTGTATCTATATGGTGAAGTCAGACAATTTTATTACCCAAAGCCAATAATATAAATTATGTAAGATTAAGAACTACATTTGTGAACTTAAGCAAGCATCTAGAACTTAGAACATTTGTTTTGATCGGATAATTAAATCTTTTGGTTTTGATTCAATAACCAAATGAGTCTCATGTGTACAAGAAATGCAATGGAAACATAGTGTTTTTTTTCGTATTATATGTGGATGGCATTCTTCTCATTAGAAAGGATGTTGCAGTGTTGTGTTCGGTTAAAGTGTGGTTATCTATCAAATTCTATATGAAAGACTCAGGAGAAGCTAGTCACATCCTTAGGATCAGGCTTATGCGAGATCGCAAGAATAGGATGTTGGGTTTATCACAAGAAACTTATATCGAGTCTATTATTTCTAGGTTTAGCATGAAAGATTAAAAAAAAGGGTTCCTCATTTTTAAACATGGAATATTTCTTTCCAATGATCAATGTCCTAAGACACTTGATGAGATAGAGAAGATGACAGGAATCCCTTATGCTTCGACATTTGGGAGCCTTATTTATGCTATGCTATGAACTAGACCTAATATTTGATTTATTAGTAGATAGCAGTCTAACCCTGGGAAAGAACACTGGATTGTGATAAAGCATATACTCAAGTACCTAAAAAGAATACGAGATTATATGCTAGTTTACTAGATAGAGAGTCTAGTACCTATTAGGTACACTGACTCATATTTTCTGTCTGATAAAGATTCTAGAAAGTCTACCTTTGGATATATGTTTTCCTTAAGAGGTGGATCCATTAGGTGTAGGAGTATCAAGGAAATTTGCATTGTTGATTCCATCATGGAAGCTGAATATGTGGTTAGCTCTGAGATAGCCAAGGAAGCAATATGTTTTAGAAACTTCCTAATGGATCTAGGAGTGGTACCTTTAGTTTAATAGACTTTTACACTTTATTGTGATAATAGTGGTGCGGTTGGTAACTTAAAGGAACCTAAGAGCCATAAGAGGTAAACACATCGAGCGTAAGTATCATCTTATTCGATAATTTGTGTAGCAGGGTGATGTCACAGTTATGAAAATTACATCAAAAAACAAGCTAGCAGACGAAGAGCTTACCAACTAAGACTTTTGATATTCACGTAGAGGGGATGCAGTGTAATGCATTGTAGTATGGCTTTGAGTCAAAGTGGGAGATTATTAGGGAAATAGACTAAAAACATGCTTTATGTAATATTTTTAATTATGGATTTATTGTTGAAATAAAATAAATTTTTTCTAGTTTAATGAGAGTCATGTATGGACGTAATGTATGCATTATTTTATATATTATCGATGTATTTTATTTTTCTCAGTAGGTATATAGGTATGTAGAGTATAGATTACACACAAAGGATCAGATCACGAGTTCTTGTGGAATATAAGTTTATCGTTCATAATCTTAGATGGAACTGGACATACCATCAATTGGGATGTAGCAAAATATTTAATAGGTATATCTTGATTATAGGAAATGGTATAGTTTCAATTTATTATGGTAATACACTTTATGTGTATTGAACGGGACCACTTTGAGCTCATTGCGTTTATACTGATTTTATAAGACAATGTACACCTTGTAACTATTAGGCTTACTTAAGGCTCTTAATCTAAATATGATTGACGGACACATGCACTAGTTATTTATTCCTTTAACATATCGGGTGAGATCATTATTAGATCAATAATCTTGATAGATTGGGTAATGGTGATTAATGTATGGTGAAATCCTTTTATGGATGAAATCCTCGTCTCAGTATAAACATTGGTGACACCCCCTTGAGATGTTTATAAGTTTTGTAAGGACATAATTTTTATAGTCTTGATTTTACATGGAGTATGTCGTATACTGCTACAACTGTCGAAGTAAGTTCACGATCATTTGTTCAAGACGATGAATCCGAATATCAAGTTTCTTCAACAATGGACATTGATGATGCTAAGATTTAACACCACCGGATAAGTGACACTGAGCTCAAACAGTAGCAGCCATGGCAGCCATAGAGATGTATGAGTGTATAAGTGTGTAGAAGGGGATGAGTATAAGAGGAAATAAGAAAATGATGTATAGTGGTTCAGCCAATTTGGCCTACATCCACTGTGAGTGTGTGATCCACTAAGTATGGGCACTAATGGCCTTGGATACAATGCACATAACCCTCTCTCTCTCTATACTGTATGTACAAGCAGAGTCTTAGCTAGGGCTACAGTTCATTGATCGATCCCCTGTAGGGTTGGAGGTGCCAAGTATAAATAGGTCTTGGGGGGTGTAGTGTACCCCCCAAGTATGCATGGTGCATGTGAATGATGATCTAGCCTATCCCTTGTTGACACCTGGAGATGCCAAATGATGACATAATATTCCCTCACGCGAGGGTGTGATATTATTATAACGGTCTTCCACGTGCCATGTGAGCCTCACGCGCACTGTTCCACACGTCTCCCAAACCACGCGCTGTCATGATGTCACCCTCGGCCTATGAGCCGAGGCCGAGGGCAAAGCTTCTTTTGGAAGTGAGTCTGGCCTAATTCTGGCCTTGTACTGTCGGCCCCTCGTAGAGTCGTCTGGGACCTGGTGAAGGGTTGGCCCCTCTTAGGGTCGTCTGGAACCTGGTGGAGGGTCGACCCCTCGTAGGGTCGTCTGGAGCCTGGTGGAGGGTCGACCCCTCGTAGGGTCGTCTGGAGCCTGGTGGAGGGTCGGCCCCTCGTAGGGTCGTCTGGATCCTGGTGAAGGGTCGGCCCCTCGTAGGGCCGTCTGAGGGGTCGTCCGTCTGGAGGCAATCTTCAACCAGGCCGAGGATATAAATGGGTATATCAATCACCCCCCAGCCCTTAGCCATAGGTGCCATTGAGATGGCTGAGGGATAGTGTTGTAATTGAGATGCGTGTATGATCAGTTAGGTGAGTGACACCTGGGCAGATACTCATTGTTGTTCCAGTTTCCAAGGCATGGCGGCTGCACACTTATCTTGGGGCTTTGTGCCCTAATGATGCCTTCCTCGTGGGTTGTGTCCTGCCTTGGTCAATGGGCCCACTCATTACTAAGGTATTTAATGGATTTTTGAATTCTCTCTCTCTTCTTCTTCTTCTTCGCACCCAAGCTCTCTCTCTCTAGCCTTTTACCAGTTTCCATCGCCATTTCTGCAGCCTTCAAAGCCTTCAAGCTTAGCAACGTTCTTGCTCTTTCTTCATCAGGTAATCTTTTTCCCTCAGCGCTCTCATTTACCTTCATTTCTGTTTGCTTTTTAGGCTCGTAGGGCTGCATTTTCTTTGAGTTGTCTGATAGCTTTTTCCGGTGTCTTCTCCGACAACTGTTTCTTGAATGTTCTTAAGTGTTCTTGAGTGAAAACCATCAATTCCCTTTTTAATTCAAAAGTCTAATTTGGTCAACTGCAAACTTGTTTGTAGTTAAGTTCCCCAAATTTCTCCAAGTGTAGGGTCTTCCCTTTTAATGCTTAGGATGCTTTATAGTTTAGCGTCTGAATTCCCATCCTTGAGAGAGAAGCTCTTTGCAGAGATCAGGCGAGTGGAGGAAGAGGAAGAGAGGAGACGAGGGGCCGACCCTAATTGGGTACGACCCATCTTTCCCATTCCTCTTGCCACAATAAAACCATTTGAACCGTCTGAGTCTTGTGGGTCGCCCCATCGTCCAGCCGAGAATCATTCAAGTGAGATGGACGAGAGAGCATCCTCGCCAACTGGTGCTGGACCTTACGGTAGGAGAGAGACATCTGACCTAAGCCCAGGCCGAGAGGCCGAGGGTATGGTCCCCTCCGAGGCTGTCCCTATGACAAACCTATCTCCCCATGCCTTTCAGATGGTCTTCCCCCAGGGGCCTCTGGAATATGACGAGGCCGAGGGAGAGGGGACTGAGGTCAAGGGCGATGATACAGATGACCAGATTGATACCTCCCATGCCTCATCCTATATCTCCTCTGTTAGGGATCGTGACCTCTTGATATGGAGGCATGCTTATGGGGTGCCCCCCAACATAACTATGAGGGTTCACTCTGAGTCTGAGAGGGTTTTCAATTGTGAAGAGGAAGAGGTTGCAGTTTATGAACAAATGTTCAAGGTTGGAGTCAGATTCCCTCTGCATTCTGCCATCATAGATATCCCGTTTGCCCTTGGTGTTGCCCCCTCTCAACTTCCTCCCAACTCTTGGAGGATGATCTTGGGCTATATCTCCTTGTGGAAGAATGCTTTCACCGATGAGCCCTCGGCCGACCTATTCTTGGGCTGCTACAATATCACCTCCTCATCTAAACAGCCTGGATACTATCATCTGGGGGCGAGGAGGTCTGAGAAGAAACTCCTCCAAGTGGCGCAGACTTCCAACCACGATTGGAAAAAGAGATTCTTCTTTATCTCTGGAGCGTGGGAGTTCACCGCCGATGGTCCGAGGGTACCCAGGAGATGGTCTAACCCTTCAATGACGGCCAGGTCAGACCCTGGACTTAGTCTGGAGGAGAAGGACATCGTTGAGTATCTGAGGGGCCGACGGAGAGAGGGTGAGCTTACAAAATTTGAAGACTTGATGACCCCCTGGTTCCTCAAAGAAGATGGTCTGAGGGTCGTCCCTCTGACAGAACTATGTGAGTTATACTGAACGTTCTCCATTCTTTATTTATTTTTGAAGTGTTTCCTCTTTTTCTCTGCATTTTTCTGACGTGTCGTCCTCTTATCAGGTCGCCCTGCAGGTATATCAGAACAACTTTGGGAAATGACTGCTCCGAGCCTGCTGTCTGGTCTGAGCAAGAAGAGAGGGAAGGAGCCTCAACAGGCTCCGACGAAGACGAGGGCCGCTGGGTCGACAGTGGTGGAGTCGACCGCTGATAGTCATAAAAGAAATGAGCCTGAGGCCCCTATTGACCCTCGGCCGGATTCTCGAACGAGGGCCAGGGTCGAAGCCTCTGAGGGGACGACCTCTTCATCCATAATAGGGGCCTTCTGGTCTCAAAACCTGGCCCATCTGAGGGCTGAGCCCTCATCACTCATAGAAAACTTAAGGGCAGCCAAGGCCTCAATGTTCTCTGCACCCTCGGCCTCTGACTAATAGTTTTTGTCAAAGATGCCTCCTACTAAAGTGTACGACTATGGTCTGCACGCCCTTGCACAGGTATTGGTCTTGACCCCCTTTTTAAATTTCATCCTTTCAATAACTGTTTCCTCGGCCTCTTGACATGTGTTTATTTTTCTATGCAGTCCGTCTGTGCCTTCACCTCAGCCACGAAGTGGATGGCTGAAAATCAGGCAAAGTTCCATGAGGCCGAAAGGGCCATTCAGCATGAGGCCGACCTGCAGACAGCGCTCAAGACTGCAAGGGACGAACTCGAGAGTGCTAGGACTGAGCATGCCAGGGTCTTAGATAAGCTGACGAGGCAACACGATGCCGACCAGCAGGCCAAGGACTTGCTCATAAAGGAGAAGGATGAGGCTTTACTCAACTTAGGGGCTCAGCACAAGGCCGATCTGGAAGCAGCTGTCAAGAAAGCCGAGGCCGATGCTGTGGAGGCCTACAAACTCTCAGACGAGTTTCAAGGCTTCGGCCTTGAATATTTGGAGAGAGGAATTAAGACGGCCTGTCGATGGGTCGTCTTAAAGTTTGCTAATGCAGTGTCGTCTGTTCGACCTTCTCTTGAAGCAGTTCAGCTGGACGATCCCCTCATTACTGAAGCCTTGGCCCAAGTGGAGTCTCAGCATGTTGAAGGCATGGGCACGTCTGAGGGTCAGCCTGTCATACTCCTAGAAGAGCCTCCCATTGATGCCGAGGCCTTGCCCTCTGATCTTGCTCAATAGGGTGGCTGTTTGTAGCCGATACCCTCTTTTTGTAATCAACATTTTTGTACTTTACTTTGCAAAACACTTGATATTTTGTATAACTGGCATTTCATTAATACCATCGTCTTTTTTACTGTCTTCCATATTTGCTTATTGTATGGTTTACTTTTTCTCTGTTAATGCCACTAACCTCTCCCCCATCTTTTTGGGGGCAGTGGTGGGGTCGTCCCCTCCACTGGCCCTCATTATAGTTGAGGGATCAAATTACCAATTTAATGGTTTTAATAAAGTCTTCCCTCGTCTTTCTTGAGGACAGTGGTGGGGTCGTCCCCTCCACTGGCCCTCATTATAGCCGAGGGATCAACTTACCAAATTAATGGTTTTAACAAAGTTTTCCCTCTTCTTTCTTGAGGACAGTGGAGGGGTCGTCCCCTCCACTGACCCTCATTATAGCCGAGGGTTCAACTTACCAAATTAATGGTTTTTGACAAAGTTTTCCCTCGTCTTTCTTGAGGACAGTGGTGGGGTCGTCCCCTCCACTGGCCCTCATTATAGCCGAGGGATCAAATTACCAAATTAATGGCTTTTGACAAAGTCTTCCCTCATCTTTCTTGAGGACAGTGGTGGGGTCGTCCCCTCCCCTGGCCCTCATTATAGCCGAGGGATCAAATTACCAAATTAATGGTTTTAACAAAGTTTTCCCTCGTCTTTCTTGAGGACAGTGGAGGGGTCGTCCCCTCCACTGACCCTCATTATAGCCGAGGGTTCAACTTACCAAATTAATGGTTTTAATAGTCTTCCCTCGTCTTACTTGAGGACAGTGGTGGGGTCGTCCCCTCCACTGGCCCTCATTATAGCCGAGGGATCAACTTACCAAATTAATGGTTTTAATAAAGTCTTCCCTCGTCTTTCTTAAGGACAGTGGAGGGGTCATCCCCTCCACTGACCCTCATTATAGCCGAGGGTTCAACTTACCAAATTAATGATTTTAATAGTCTTCCCTCGTCTTTCTTGAGGACAGTGGTGGGGTCGTCCCCTCCACTGGCCCTCATTATAGCCGAGGGATCAACTTACCAAATTAATGGTTTTAATAAAGTCTTCCCTCGTCTTTTTTGAGGACAGTGGGGGGGTCGTCCCCTCCACTGACCCTCATTCTAGCCTAGGGTAGTTCTCTGTAGATGTTTCCATGCGTGCTAGAACTGATAACCACAGGATGAGGGAAAACACTGATATTTCTCATTAATTTTCAAAGTGTTATGTTGGAGCAACTCTTATTACAATTATGGTATATCAAGACCTTACAACACTACTGATAGTATTTCTTCAAATGATCTGCATTCCAGGGGTTGGAAAAAGGTTCCCCCTCTAGGTTTTCTAGTCTGTAGGTCCCAGGGACGACTTCATCGATGACCCTATATGGGCCATGCCAATTAGGATGAAGCTTGTTGGGCTTTTGCCAAGTCTTCTTGAGGACTAAGTCCCCCACTGCGATAGGCCTCTGTTTCACCCTCTGATTGTAGAACCTTGCGGTCCTCTGCTGGTAGGAAGCCTACCTTATCTCAGCGTCCTCCCTCATTTCCTCAATCAGGTCCAAGTCGAGTCTTCTCTCTTCATCATTTCCCTGGGGGTCGTACATTTGGACCCTATGAGTAGGAAACTCAATTTCGGTGGGGATGACGGCTTCTGAGCCATAAGCTAGCATGAATGGGGTCTCCCCGGTAGAAGTCCTCACTGTCATCCTGTATGCCCACAGCACGGCATATAACTCCTCGACCCATCTTCCTTTTGCCTCCTCAAGCCTCTTCTTGATTCCATCTAGGATTGTCCTATTCGTAACTTCGGTTTGCCCATTGGCCTGAGGCCGGCCTGGGGTGGAGAAAAATTATTTGATACTTACCCTTTCACAGTATTTCTGTAGAGAGGCATTCTTGAACTGAGTCCCGTTATCCGAGATGAGGGTGTTAGGGAGACCATATCTGGATATGATGTTTTTCCAGATGAACTGGAAGGTCTTCTGCTCTGTGATTGTCACCATTGGCTCCGCCTCCACCCATTTTGAAAAATAGTCAATGGCTACGATGAGGAACCGATAGTTATTGATGGCCCTAGGCAAGGGTCCTACTAGGTCAATTCCCCATACTGCAAATGACCATGGGGACGTAATGGAAGTAAGAGGCTGATGGGGCTGGTGATGGATGGTGGCAAATCTTTGGCATTTGTCACACTTTTTCACATATGTCGCTGCGTTTTTTCCCAAGGTCGGCCACCAGTACCCCTGGGTGATCACCCTCTTCGCTAAGGATCTGCCCCCGATGTGGCTTGAGCACGATCCTTCGTGCACATCTTACAAAATTGAAGGGACTTCTGAGGGATGCACACACCTAAGTAAGGGGAGCAAAAACCTCTTTTTGTATAAGGTGTCTCCGATGACAGTGAATTTTGCAGCCCTGTGCCTCAGCTTCTTCCTTTCTTGCCTTGCTTCTGGCATCTCTCCCTCTTTAATGTATCTGATCAGAGGGTCCATCCACGAAGCTTGCTGAGAAATATTCAGGCAGTTGCCAAGTGTTCCCCCAGCGTCTTCGATAGTTGGCCAAAGCAAAATTTCTACTGGGACCGTCCTCCTGATGTCTGTCCTCGTTGCCGAGGCCAACCTAGCAAGGGCATCAGCCCGGCCATTGTCGAGCCTAGGTATCCTCTTTAATTTCACTTCTCTAAAGCCTTTCAGTAACGCCCTCACCTTCTCAAGGTACCTAGCCATCCTCTCGTCCTTAGCCTCGTAGGCTCCTAGTATCTGATTCACTACTAGCCTTGAATCACTATGGACCAAAATATGGTCGATACTAAGAGACTTGGCCAAGGAGAGGCCTGCTACCAAGGCCTCATACTCAGCCTCGTTGTTGGAGGCTTTGAAGTTGAACCTCAAGGCGTATTCAACGTCTGTGCCATCGGGTGCTGAGAGTATCAGTCCAGCTCCACTTCCATTGCCACAAGAGGACCCATGAACGAAGAGGCTCCACATAGTCTTTCCTTCTGAAAAATATCCCTCAGAGAGGGATCCCTGTCTAAAGATGTATCTTCCCTCTTCGTTTTCAGTCACTTTCCTTCTAGCGGTGCTTGTCTCAGCCCTATCTGTGGGTGTGTCAGTGGGTCTGTCTTGTTGTGTATCTGTCTTCCCAAGGGTCTCACCCTCGGCTTCATCGTCTTCCCAAGTAAACTCAGCCACGAAATCTGCCAGCACCTGTCCCTTAATGGCCGTTCTAGGCTGATACACTATGTCAAACTCCCCCAGCTCTATAGCCTAGGCCATTAGCCTGCCTGATTTTTCTGGCTTGTGTAGGATCTGCCTAAGAGGAGAGTCGGTGAGGATGACCATTGTATGGGACTGGAAGTACGGCTTCATCTTCCTTGAGGCATGGATCAAGGCGTAGGCTAACTTTTCCATCCTCGGGTATCTTTGCTCTGCCCCCTGAAGTGCCTTGCAGTTAAAATACACAGGCTTCTGTATCCCGTCTTCATCTTTCACAATGGCTGCACTGATGGCCGATTCTGAGACGGCGAGGTACACCTGAAGTCGTTCACCCTGCACGGGTCGTGACAGCAGCAAGGGAGACCCTAAGTATGACTTTAGGTCCCTAAAAGCCTCATCACACTCTTCACTCCATTCGAAGGCCTTCCTGAGGATCTTAAAGAATGGAAAAAACTTGTCTGTGGCCCTAGACACGAACCTGTTTAAGGCAGCAACTCTCCCTGTGAGTCTCTGAACGTCTTTAATGGACTTGGGGGTATTCATCTCAACAAGGGCCTTTATCTTTTCAGGATTGGCCTAGATGTCTCTTTAGTTGACAATGAACCCCAGGAACTTCCCTGCCCCGACCCCGAAGACACACTTGGCCGGGTTAAGCTTCATCTGGTATTTATCCATCGTATTAAAGGTCCTCTCCAGGTCTGCTACATGATCCTCTACCTACAGAATCTTAGTTAGCATGTCATCTACGTAGACCTTCATAGACTTCCCAATTTGGTCTTCAAACATTTTATTTACAAGGCGCTGGTACGTTGCCCCCGCATTTTTGAGGCCAAAGGGCATGCCCCTGTAACAGTATGTCCCCTTGTCGGTGATGAAGGTTGTTCTCTCCGAGTCTTCAGGGTTCATGAAGATCTGGTTATACCCTGAATAGGCATCCATAAAACTCATGAGCTCATGGCCTGCGGTAGCGTCTACCATCTGGTCGATGCGGGGGAGAGGGAAGCTGTCTTTGGGACAGTGCTTGTTGAGGTCTATAAAGTCCACACACATTCTCCACTTGCCGTTGGCCTTTGGGACAATGACTGCATCGGACAACCATTCAGGGTAGGTAACCTCTCTCATAAATTCAGCATCTTCTAACTTCTTGACCTCGTCCCTAATGACCTCATACTTTTCTCTAGAGTAAATTCTCCTCTTCTGCTTTACCGGCTTCGCTCCCTCTACCACATTGAGCTTGTGGCACATGATTTCAGGGTCAATCCCTGGCATATCTACATGACTCCATGCGAAGACATTTTGCCTTCTTCTCAACAATTTAATGAGGTCCTCCTTGATATTGGGCCTCAGAGACTTGCCAACTTGGACAGTTTTTTCCGGGTCGTCCTCATCGAGGATGATGGATTCTACCTCTTCCGCGGCCTCTCCTTTCTTTAGCTTTGTCTCATCTATGGGGTCTAAGGTATCAATATTGTAAGTGGTAGTAACCCTCTTGTGTGCCTCCCTTTCTTCAGCGGAGTTGTAGTAACATTCTCGCACTGTCGTCTGGTCTCCCTGAACTTCCCTCGCCCCGTAAGGGGTAGGAAATTTGATCATCTGGTGGACCGTAGACGGCACAGCTTCAAACCCCTTGAGGGCCACACGCCCCAGTATGATGTTGTAGGCCAAAAACACATGCTCATCCATCATAAAGAAACCGACCTTCTTGGTGAGCCATCTCGGCCATTCGTCCCCCATCCTGACATCAGCCTCATACACTCCAAGGGGACGAACCTTTTCCCTACTGAACCCAATCAGTGGATGATGGTACGGTACAAGTCTAGCACGACTGAGACCTAAGGCTTTGAAGCATGGCCAAAATATCACATCTGCAGAGCTACCTCTATCTACCAGTATCCTCGGCACCTCACACCCGTGCACCCTGGTAGTGATGACGAGAGGGTCATCATGCGGGGCCAAGAGGCCTTTGAAGTCCATTCTTGAAAATCCCACTATCAGAGTGTCCATATCAACCTTCTTCCTCTTTTCTGACTTGACCTCTAGAGAGGTTGAGTGTACCGTCTTCGTCACTGCCTTGGCCTCGGCCACATGGGCCTTCCTATCGGCGACCTCAGATCCTCCTCCTGCTAGACCCCCGGAGATCATTCCCACTCTGAGTGAGATCATATTAAGCCTCTTGACAGGGCCATGGTCGTCTCTCGGCGGGAGGTCAGGGTCGTCCACATCATCGGAAGGGTCGTCCCCTCTTTTTTGAGGACCTTCTCTACATGCATCGCCTCGCTTCTTTCTGGGGTCGTCCCCTCGGCCCCTCTTAAAGGCACCTTTATCGACGTACTTTCTGAGCTTCCCTTCCTTCAGCATCTTCTCAATCTCATCTTTCAGAGCAAATCATTTGTCTGTTACGTGGCCGTGGTCTTGGTGAAATTCACACCACAGGTTCTTATTCCTCTTGCCGGGGGCTGCCCTCAGCTTCTCAGGCCACTTCAGGGACCGGTCACTCTTTATCTCATTGAGAATTTGTTCACAGCTGACCGTTAGAGGGGTGTAACCAGCAAATTTGTCATTCTTAGACCTCTTCTTCCCCTCTTTGTTCTTCTTAGGGTATTTACCCCCACTAGCACCTCCTTTTTTTTCTTCATATTTCGCGGCCATCGCCTCTTCGGCGTTCATCACCTTTCCTGCTATCGACAGCAGCTCAACCATCGCCCTCGGAGGGTCTTCAGCAAGCTTCCATAACAGCTTCCCCTTTTGGAGTCCTCCAATCAGGGCTGTCATAGCTATGCTCTCCTCATAGTCTTCCACCTCCAGCTTCTCCTTATTGAATCTGGCTATGTAGTCCCTCAGACTCTCACTTTTCCCCTGCTTAACATAGAGCAGGTGGGTGGTCTTCTTCTGTGGCCTCACCCCAAAGCAAAAGTTGTGGATGAACAAGTCTGCCAGCTACTTAAAGTTTCCAATGGAGTTTTTTGGGAGAGACGTGTACCAGACATGTGCATCCCCTGTCAGGGTACCAGAAAAGGCACGACACCTCATCTCATCTGAGATAGAGTATATGTCTGCTGCTGATTGATACATCACCACGTGGTGGACAGGGTTGGTGCTCTCGTCATATCTTGAGGTGACCACAAGTGGATTGAACTTTGATGGCGTGGGGAAGTTGACTATCTTTGCCACAAAGGGTGAGCATATGGTGTATCCCCTCTGAAGAGTGTCTCGGCTCTTCAGTATGTCGCCAATATTATCCTCCAATCGCTGGATTGAGTCATTCCAGGGCCTCACAGGGTCGTCTTGGCCGATGTTATCCCTTGCCGCCTCTTTGAGGTGGACGGAGGGTTCTGCTACGGCAGGCCTGTGTCGGCTATTTACTTCCCTTTGGCCGTCATCCCGTCCTTGGGGTCGGCCATCTGCTGCCTCCCTTCTGGACCTCGCAGCACTTCTTGACCTGGAAAATTTATCCCGCAGGTCATTTACTGGGCCTAGCCTCTCAAAGGCTGACCCCCTGCTCAAGCGATCAAAAGTAGAGCCTCTCGGGCGATCATCAGGGTTTGGTCTCCCGTACTTTCCTCTACTATCCTGGAGAGGTCGTACAGTATTGTTGGAGACCTCATACGGTTCCCAGCATTCTATTGGGGCCTCCTCTCCCTCCAGATCTTCATACCTGTCCTCAGGGCAAGGGTTTCCTTGCCTCCCCAGGCGTAGACGCCGGGGGTCAGCAACATCCCTACGCCGCTGAGGGGGTGGAAGGTCTTTGCGTGGTGCCTGGGGTGGTCCCCTGGCCTCATGTTGTCCTGGAGCTGCTTCCGGAGTAATCATCTCAGGTGAAACCCCTGGTGGTCTCAGTATGTCCTGTCTTAGAGCTGTGAACTACTCCTGCATCATCCGCTGGCTTGCTGCCAGAGACTTTAGGGCTGCCGCCACATCAGCCATCTCAGACTAAGGCGGCGGCTGACTGGAACTAGGTCTTCCCCCCTCATCCGGCGGGGGAAGTGGTGGTGGTGGCATCTCAAGTGCCATGTTCTTGAGCTATGAAAAGTTGAACTGAAGAAAATACTGGTGAGCTTGGGAACCTTAGTGGGTCTCTTTCAATGGTGAAACACCTCCTCTCAGGGGGAGTGTTGGTTCACCACCAGAGTGCCCAGTGAGGTCAAGCTGTACACAAGAAGATATGTCTTCTCGTTCCCACAGACGGCACCAAATTGATGATGCTAAGATTTAACACCACCGGATAAGTGACAGTGAGCTCAAACAGTAGCAGCCATGGCAGCCATAGTGATGTATGAGTGTATAAGTGTGTAGAAGGGGATGAGTATAAGAGGAAATAAGACAATGATGTATAGTGGTTCAGCCAATTTGGCCTACATCCACTGTGAGTGTGTGATCCACTAAGTATGGGCACTAATGGCTTTGGATACAATGCACATAACCCTCTCTCTCTCTACTGTGTGTACAAGCAGAGTCTTAGCTAGGGCTACAGTTCATTGATCGATCCCCTGTAGGGTTGTAGGTGCCAAGTATAAATAGGTCTTGGGGGGTGTAGTGTACCCCCCAAGTATGCATGGTGCATGTGAATGATGATCTAGACAATCCCCTGTTGACACCTGGAGATGCCAAATGATGACATAATATTCCCTCACGTGAGGGTGTGATATTGTTATAACGGTCTTCCACGTGCCATGTGAGCCTCACGCGCACTGTTCCATGCGTCTCCCAAACCATGCGCTATTATGATGTCACCCTCGGCCTATGAGCCGAGGCCGAGGGCAAAGCTTCTTCCGGTAGTGAGTCTGGCCTAATTCTGGCCTCGTACTGTCGGCCCCTCGTAGAGTCATCTGGGACCTGGTGAAAGGTCAGCCCCTCGTAGGGTCGTCTGGAACTTGGTGAAGGGTCGGCCCCTCGTAGGGTCGTCTGGAGCCTGGTGGAGGGTCGGCCCCTCGTAGGGTCGTCTGGAGCCTGGTGAAGGGTCGGCCCCTCGTAGGGTCATCTGAGGGGTCGTCCGTCTAGAGGCAATCTTCAACCAGGACGAGGATATAAACGGGTATATCAGACATCTACAAGATTGATTTTGGTAAGGATCGTGTTTAAGTTTCGAATTTAGTTTACGATAGTACTCGGATATTTTTCTAAACTATTTTTTATCAAAATGAGGCATTTTTCTAAGTCAAAATAATTTTTATAAGACCTATAGACGAGCTTTTTAAAATATTAATTTTTTGCTTCTGTTGTTCAAATTACAAAGCTATGTCATTCAAACGACACCTTCGAATGACATCACATGTCATTTGATAGGTCATAAGATAGGTTGTTCATTTTATTCTTCAAACGACCACAAATGGTTTTATATTTTATCAGGTCATTTTTAGGTCATTTTTAATGACATCTAGTGTCGTTCGAACGACGTGCATCGCCTCAAGAATTTCAGTTTGCTATAAATACCTGTTTTGGAAGACCTTTTCATTAAGACCTTTGCTACACGAAAACTACAAATCTGTAAAATTTTAGTCATTAATTTTAGGGCACAAAACTTTATTTTTGATTCATAAAATCATCCCATATACTTTGGTGAATCGTTTGGAACCCAAACACTTTATGTCAAAGTTTCTCTTGCAGAGAGGAGATCTCTACTGCTGGATTGATAGTTCTTGCGGGAGCTATTTACTGATGATTGCGGTCATTGGGGATACGAAAGGTTATTCACTGCTAAAGGATGAGCTGCGATTCTTGAGGTTCTTGGAGGAATCTTTGTTGGTAATAGGCTGCAGTCTATGCGGATTTTTTTATTGGGAAATTCATTTCAGATTTCTCTATGTAATTTGTAAGTTATGATTTACGTTATATAGTGAATTAAAAAGATTTTACCTAAAAGTTTTTTTTTTCTTGAAATTTGTTTGGTCCTTATTTGTGATTGGATGTTTGATTTACCCACATAGATGTGTGATTATTGTTTAATTAATTTTGATTGAAGATTTACTCTAATTAAATAAGTTTAAAATTGAAAATTTGCGAATCCCATAAATAATTGATATCAGGCATTCTCAAATTGGTATCAGAGCAGGTTTCACCAAATTACCATGAGATCCTTTTTTTGTAAGATTTTTTTGATATCAATTTATTTTGAAATTTTGATTTTGAAAAAATTCGCAATTTTTTCGATGGATAACTTATATAATCGGATGCCCGTCTTTAATGGCACGAATAATTTCTATTGGAAAGCCCGCATGAGATCTTATTTAAAGGCTATCGATGAATGCATTTGGCTTATCTGTGAAAGAGGGTGGACTCCTCCCACTATCACCGTTGAAAATGTCACCAATCCCAAACTTGTGTCTGACTGGACTGATGATGATTATAAATGGAGTATCTATAACTCCCGTGGCCTTAACGCTATTTCTGAAGCCGTCACCCCTGACGATTTCTACCGTATTATGACGTGAACCACATTTAAAAAGGCATGGGATATCCTCCAAATGACACATGAGGGTGGTAAGGCGTCGAAATTACAAAATTTAACCACTCAGTTTGAGACTACCACCATGTTAGAGTTTGAGTGTTTTGACAAGTTTATGCTAGGTTATCAGACATAGTCAATATGAGTTTTAATTTGGGTGGAGGAGACGAGAGTTGTTAAAAAAAAATTGAGGTCACTCCCATCCCCTTTTATTCCTAAGGTAACTGTTTTAAATTCTTTGGAGATATTAGATACACTTAGGTTAGAAGAACTTATAGGATACCTTCAAACTTATGAGATTAACATATTTTCTAAAACTTTTAAGCTTAAGATAAAGGGATTGCACTTAGGACACAATCTGGAAAAGGTGAGAAAGTGTTTAAAAAGAAGAAGGAAGAGAGAGTTTGTGAGTCCGAATATGAGGGAGAGTTTGATTTTGATAATGTGGCCATGTTTGTTAAAAAATTTAAAAAGTTTCTCAAATTTTCCAAAGAAAAGTCTTCAAATAAAAAGATGTTTGGGGAAAATAAAAAGAAAGAGGAGGCCAAAGAGAGAGGTGAGAAAGAGGAAGAGATGAGATGTTTTAAGTGCGGGACAAAGGTCATAAAGCGTTTGAATGCCCCACTATGCTAAAGAGAAAGGGCAAGAAAATTGATATGCCATCAACTCTTAGTGATAGTGATGTTGAGGTGAATGATTCCGAGGATGAATCATCACATGGTATTAGTGTTTCCTTTTTGGTTAGTCACGTGAACACATCTAGTTTTTTCCACGACGATGAGGAAAATTGTATACGTGAGACCCCCGATGATTTTTTGAGTGTTTCTAGTGAGATTGAAAGTGAGGGTGAAAGAGATCTCCAAAAGGAATTTAGAGATTTATACGCTGAGACTTTGAAGACGAAAAAGTTAAATAAGGAGTTAGGTCTTAAGGTGTTAGATTTGGAGAGGGAGATAGAAGTTTTGGGGGATATGAGGTGTGAGTCAACTCGAGAAGGTGAAAGTTTCTTTAAGTGATCAGTTGATCGTTTTAGGCCGGGAAAAGAGTGAACTTAAATCTCGTGTGTCCCAACTCGAGAAAGATCTCGAACGTGCTCGGGAGGTCAAGGTTATTATAAAGGATATATCTAAGAAGGTTAGAAAGAGTTCCTCGGTCCCGCTTTGGTTAATGTTGAGAGACTAGGAATAGGTTATGACTGTGCGTCTACTTCCCATATTGCTCTCGAGCCGGTTCTCGAGTTTGTGTTAGATACATATGGCTGTCAACCTAACCCACCTAGGCGTCCATTTCCTCGAAGGAGAGTGCATCCTAATCATTTTGAGTGAGGTGTTCCTAGATCCGTTTATGTTTGTTCCCACTGCAAGAAAAGGGGACACCTTAGGGAATTTGTCTTTAAGTTGGGTTGTGTGTCTCAAAGGTTTTTGCCTCGTTATGCTACTACATGTGTTCCCACATGCACACCCACACATGATACTTTTGATTCTCTGCGCATCACATGAAATATTTTGACCACTTTAGAGAGAAGTTGAGTATTTAGTCAAAACTTCACATGATTTGATGGATATTTTTCATACGATTTCACAACCTTTGGGAAACACCTCCGCACCTAATGATTGAGGTTTAGACTTGTTTGCTAGCTTAGCATGATTTTCACGATGATATTTTATGCCTATTGCTAGTGTCCACTTCGGTATTTATTTTTTTCATTTTGATATATTTTTCGAAAAACCCAAATAAATTTTGTTTTTGAAATTTTTTGGAAAAATAAAAAAAGATTTTCTATTTTTTTGAAGAAAAAAATTTGAAAAAGCCAAAAAGATTTTATTTTAATAAAATTTTTGAAAAAGACAAAAATATTTTTATGTTTCTTTTTATGTCGTTTATGGATGAAAATTTAGGATGACCAATTCACAACATCATTCCATATCCATGTGACTATTTGCTAGTGTTTTAAGACGATACATCATTTCATCCATGTGTTTTATAATGTTTGGAGTCATTAAGATGAAATTTGATATTAGTTTCTACATGTTTGATTCATGATTTCCTTTAATGCACTCTTGCACGAATTTATTTGATTATTGTGCTTGTCTATCACATATTGGTCGAAGTGTTTTCATCTCAATCCTGCCTTAAAAATGAACCAAATGAGATAAAACTTGACAATGAAAGTAGTGCATGTAAGAATCGTTGCCCATAAGAAGTTTATTTAATTTGAAAAAAATGATGAGTGAACATGGGAAACGGCTACAAAAGGAGCAAATAACCTTTCCGTGAAAGACACTATTTAACAGAGCCTAAAAAATGTGGCATTGTAAAAAGTAGCCAAGGAGAAACTAGTTTAGTTTGATATGATAATTCAAAAGAAAACAATTGAATAGAAAAATATGATCATTATTATATTTGAGCGAGTTTGGTTGGAAATTTACCAATGAGTTTGCACGTCCTGATAAAGTCTTGAAAAAGAATTACATAGTTTTAGACGTTATTAGTGTGGATATAATTTTAGACTTTGATTTGTTGATTAGATTGAGTCGATATAATTTGAATTCAATAATTTTTTTCACACCTAAGGACGATTTTGAGTTCATTCATTAGGAGTATCCATTTTCATTGTGCGCATATGTTATGAATGTTTGAGTTGATTTTCCTATCCAATTTGTTCACACCCATTCATTCCATTTCCACAATTTGGTTATCTTATTGTAAATTCATGATGTGTGTTGTTGTGTAAAAACATTTCTTGAAAATTTTCAAAAATCAAAAGAGTTTGTGGATCCTTTTGACTATATCATTGCTTAAGTGTAATTGTTATATATTTTCTATGCTTGTCTTGACACTCCGTATTTTTTTTTAATCTTTTCCTTGTCTATTTTGGACAAATAAAAAGGGAGAGAACGAATTATGAATTATGGGGGAGTAAGAGTTTGCATTATGGGAAAGATTTGAGCTTTGGAATTGATTTACTTATTTGATTTAAGCTGATCTGATTTCAAACTCGATACGTCGCGATAGTTTATTCAAGACGACGAATTCGAATATCATGTTTCTTCAACAACGGACATCTATGAGATTGATTTTGGTAAGGATCGTATTTAAGTTTCGAATTTGGTTTACAATATTATTGAGATATTTTTCGAAACCGCTTTTTATCAAAATAAGAAATTTTTCAAAGTCAAAATAATTTTTGGAAGACCTATAGGCGAGATTTTTAAAATATTATTTTTTCGCTTTTGGCGTTCAAACAACAAAGAAATGTCGTTCAAACAACCCCTACGAAGGACATCACATGTCATTTGATAGGTCGCGATATGTTAGTCCTTTTTTACATCAAATGACCACGTACTATTTTGCATTTTATCAGGTCATTTTTTAAGTCGTTCCTAACGACATCTAATGTCATTGAAACGACATCAAGAAGTCGTTCGAACGACCTCAGCCGACTCAAGAATTTTGGTTTGCTATAAATACATGTTTTGGAAGACTATATCATTGAGACTTTTGCTACACAAAAATTACAAATTTGTAGAATTTTAGTCTTCACTTTTAGGATACAAAACTTTCCTTTTGATTCACAAAATCATCCCATATATTTTCGTAAATCGTTTTGGAACCCAAACACTTTTTGTCGAAGTTTCTTTTGTAGAGAGGAGATTTCTATTGCTTAATTGATAGTTCTTACAGGAGTTATTTGTTGACGACTGTGGTTATTGGGGATACTCGAGGATATTTACTGTCGAAGGAGGAGCTGCGGTTCTTGAGGTTCTTAAGAGAATATTTGTTGGTGCTAGGCTATAGTCTATATGTATTTTCTGTGGGAAATTCATTACAGATTTCTCTGTGTAATTTATAAGTTGCGATTTACATTATATAGTGAAATAAAAAGCTTTTACCCGAAATTTTTTTTTTCCCTGAAATTTGTTTGTCCCTTATTTGTGACTGCATGATTGATTTACCCACATAGATGCATGATTAGGGTTCAATTAATTTAGATTGAATATTGACTTTAATTAAATAAGTTTACAATTGGAAATTTGCGAATCCCATAAATAAGTATTATCACGCATTCTCAAGTTTTGTATGTGTCAAACCCTGCAGGTGGATTATGTTAGTCCAACACTACAGATAAGTTAAGCTAGATCGCTCAAGGGCTTAAAAGGAGTTAATCAAATAAATTGTCGTAATCTATTTTATTAAAGGGTATTTGTAACCTTAACGCGGGGAGAATTAAGTAATTAATATTGAGTAGCTACAATATAATTTTGAGTTAAGGAGTGGAGTTACAATTATAATTATTTAGTTGTATTATTTATAATTAAGGGTCTGGGATTAGAATTCAGGAAGGATTATGTTTTCTCGGGCACATTAGGACCCACATCCTTATCTCTCCTTAGGGTCCCTACTGTAGCCTATTTATATGCACCTAAGGCTTATTTTTCTAAAGCCAACTGTCACTCTTTGATACTCAAAAACCCTAATTAGGATTAATGAGAAAGAGAGGTAGCAAAGAGGAAAAGTAAGAAGAGAAGGTGGTCACGAAGGAAGGGCCCACACACTTCTCATGACTGTTCATATCAAGAATAAAATAGAAGATTGTGAGGTGCATCGAGCCTGCATTCTAGATCAACTATCGCCACATATTGTTCATGGTAAGACGAGATCAAATCAAAGAGATCTCGAAGGTAAATCTTAATTCCACCTTATAGGGTTTCACGTATATGTAGTTTTTTTTGTAGGTTGATATATATGCGTATTCAATAGACCCTTGGACTACCGCTCCAACACGCTCCTCAATGTAATCCCCAATTCTTTTGAGCCTAGAATTGTGTTTGGTAAATTATACTCCTTAATTAACTAAAGATACCTTTTTAGGAGATTTTGAAGGAGTCCATACTTGGTCCAACTCTTCCTACCATGTTTTTGGGACGAGGAGGATAAGTATGAGTCACCTAATGAGGTGGGAGTAAGTGGAACATAATTGGATATGTGGGAGAGATAGAAAAGATGAGAGAGAAAATATCTAGAAAAATATTGAAGGTTGCTTTCAAGGGACAAGGCCACCCCTCTCGTTCATCCAAGGTATCACACATTAGAAGTTAAAGGAATATTCCAAATCAGATTATATATCGACTCAGATCCGTTTCATGGATTGATAACAAGATCTACAAAGGAATGGACTTTACAAACCCTAGTTTTGATGTATAGATTTTTATATACATTCTTGTTCTTCTTTTCAATTCAAGGTTGATCAAGATCCTTATAAAACATTTTTAAAAGGTCAATCCCATCATTTGGTATCATAACAAAAGATTTAGGGATCAATCCTAATTTAATCAAATTTAATTTTTCCATAAGAACATAAAACTTTAGTTAATATGAAATTCCCTGTATGTGTGGATTTTTGTACTCACTTTGTTTTGTAGAGTTCTTTTAATATGTTCCCAACCATCATGGTCATTAAATTTTATTTTATGATGCATGTATCTTATGATTAATCATAGTTAATTGTGTTATAGATTCGATTGGTTTGTATAATAGGGTTTTCTATTATTTATATTGATGAATCTATATAGAGGTGATTGGGAGGGGTAATATATGTTATTTGTCGTATTTTTTCATTATATCTGGTCGATTACCATCAACCATGGCAAGATCAAGAAGATCCAAATTCAGAAAGTTGAAGATCAAAAGAAGATTTTTTCCACCCCGCCAATCGTTTGAACGGTCAATTTCTATATTTCGCATGCCATGGCGATCAGATGACTCTGTTTTGTGCATTCAAACTCTAGCATTCTTACGACCCATTCTCTTGTCGTTTGAATGCTCCCAATAGTGTTTATTCGAATGCGTGAGGGGATATTTTCGGGTGCTGATCTCAAGATTTCCTGATTCAAGAGACACTAGGAGTCGCGGAACAAGTAGTTAGTGATTGTATGAGGATGGGTAAAGGTGTCCCATTGGAATTATTCTTCTTTCGATTTTGTCCATTATGTAGAAGGACTTTTCTTCCTTCTTGCTTTATATTACATGTTTTTATTACTTTATAATTGTGCCATCTAATTAATTATCTTGATAAATTGCACATGTCAATTAAATTCATTAATTAGGAACCCATATCATTTATTGATAACATGAAAATTAATTATGTGACTTGGCCTAGGTCAGATTTTTATGAAATACAAAAATATTTATTCGTTTTCAATTGAATTAATTCATATAATTAATTTTGCTCTCGGATTTTATTTCCAATAGTGAAGTGATTTATCCTTGTGTTAGCTTTGGCTTTCCTCCAAAACGGAGGGAGTTTACCATCATATCACAGGATTTTTGAAATAATGAGACCAATCTCTGATTTATTAAAAATAGTGGTGCGATTTATTCCGTCTGGACAATAGGCTCTCCTCCCCAAAGAAGGAAATTATCACGGGATTTTAAAATTAATAAAGTGAGACCAGTATTTTAATTCAGACAATAAATTAGGATATTATCATTGATTTATTTTGGTAAATTTGAATTCAATAATTCTTTAGTACCCTCAAGTTTTAAATATTAAGTGGGAGAAAAGTATTCAAGCAGACCCTCAAGTATCCATTGATGTATTAAAATTGTGATGTGATTGCTCCTTGTATTAGCAATATTTTCTTTCCTCCCCAATGAAGGGAGTTTATCATGGCATCACGGAGATTTTAAAATTCTTAAATGATAATTTTGTAAAATTAATATTTAGTATGTTCGGTCCTCCCAATGAGGAAGTCCTATACAAATTTAATTTTAAATGGAATGAATTGGTGGTTTACATTTAAACGGATGTAATAATATCCTCCCCAACGGAGTTACTTTCATTGATTGTGGGACCCAAAGTTTTTAACTATTTAATTATATTGGACAAAAGATTTCCTGAACTGTTCAGATAATATATTTAAAAGACATAGGATCTATCTAATATAAGGTGAAGTGATTGAAAGTCCGATATTCTACTAACAAATCAATTAACTAATAAGATACCCAAATACCAAATAATTGTCTATGCCATTCTAAACATGCATTTAAATTATTACCAATTTTAATATTGATTAACTTAATTACTAAGTTTGAAGTCAGGATAAGATATGAAATATTCAATAAGTACAATCACACGAGAGACGACGATATATGAGGAAAACCCAACTAGGAAAAACCTCGAGAGGCCAGGCCTAGAGAAAATCACTATAAAGAACATTTTATAAAAAGGAGACAAACAAGTTATAACACTTAACACCTCAAGCCTACGTGGATAAATGTATTCACAACTTCACTTATAACAACCGTGCAATCTGAAATCAGTTTCACAACATCTTGATGCCTAGGACTCCTTCGATAGCCTTAGTCGTCACCTATTTATGTGGAATCCACCATACTGGAATTAAACAATAAAGATTTTGGGATTTGATCTTGAACAATGATCAAGATAAACATTCTTTTATTTAGATTTAGGTTTAGAAAGTGTCTTTACAAGTGCGAGGCTCAAAAATATTTTTCTGAAAAAGGAGATCACTAAAAATGGATTAAAACCTAGTTTCAAGAGAGTAGCCATTTTGAAAAAGTCAAAAACTATTTTCATGAAAAACGTGAAGTTCGTTCGAATGAGAATACAGGGTTGTTAAAGGACTTTGCATAACACATTGGAATAAGGTCAAAGTTCGTTCAAACGACCAAGGATTTTCGTTCGAATGCCCTTCCAACGAGCTTCCAACAAGTTAACTCTCGATAAATAGAGGTCACTCGTTTGAAGCATGATAGAACGATAATGGCTTCTTGATGGATCCCCCATTCTAACGAGAGTGACTTCTCATTAGAATGAGAATGCCATCTCATTAGAACGACTGAAATACAAAATATTTTTTTCTTAAAAACATTTTAAATGATAAACAACCTCAAAAAAAAATCATCCAAATACAATTATGAGTATTTTGATAATAAAATATCATATACCTTCCATCTCTAAAATGTGTAGTCGTTTGAGTGTCTCGGTTTATAAGATTGAGTAACAAATATATGACACAACTAACTCTACATTTTTTGATCGAAGGAATAAGCCAATACATACATAAGACTCAATTGAAAATTTTCCCTTATAGTGATTTAAACTCCCAGAGAGGAATTTTTCTTTCACAAGAACTTAAAATGTTGGCGTGATTATTATTAAATTGCGATAGAAGGAAGATAATTTATATTTGGTAATTTACACTTAGGTCCCTTGTTGACAATTTTTAAACATTTAAGGACAATTTTCTATTAGGTCTACTTATTATGCCACTAGCGTGGACTTCTACAAGAAGAGAATTAATGGTCCCAAGTGTTTAAAATTTGTCAAAATTCCTTAAGTGTTTAAAATTTGTTTGCGAGGGACCTAAGAGTAATTTCCCCATTTATATTTAGTCAAAAGTTTAATTCCTAGAAACTTAATTGAAATTCATTTTTTAATGATGATTAATATATTTTTATATGGGTCAACTATTCAACTAGTTTAGTCTTAAAGGTATTGATCAAATGGAATAAAATTCTAGGACTGAAATTGTTTTAGGATATTATTCTAACCTAAGAGGATAAAAAAAATTTATCCCTCAATTCTCATAAACATTTTAAAATTGTGATACGATTAATTTCTCATGTCAATTTGATATGGTCCCACCATTGGATGGTTTTAATCTTGAAATCACGATATTTTAGAATAAATGGTAATTAATTATCACAAGTGTTGAGTCCCCCCATCGAGAAAGTTCTACATGGACATTTTATTTAACCGATGACATTTTTTTGACATATTTGGTGTTAGTTGTTTGAGAAGATCATTACTGCTCTGTCTAAAATGAGGTAGGAGGATAAGGATAAATCTTAAGTACAATAGTTTGGATTAAAAAAAGTTCATATTCCTCTGTAGTAGTGAAATAATCGAAAGGCATGTATTCTCATTACAAGTAGTTATAGATTTTTTTAGTAACATTGTCGAGTTTTCTTAGATCCATAAGGAAGAAGGGATAGGGTAGTGGCTTTATTTCTTTAAAGAAGAAGCATGATTTATGGTTCAATCTACAGTAGCTTAGTTTGTAGATTCAGGAGCTGCACATCAGGATTGCAACTTTTTGTAAAGGTTTCAGGTAATCAGACGATTAGTTAAAAGAGAGATGTTTATAATAATGGGTAATTAGAATAAGGCAGCGGTATTATGAATTAATCTATCTATTTTAGATTTTTAGCGGAGATGAAAATATAATATCAGAAAATGATTAGATACATCTATTTTCGAAAGAAAATTTGTTTTTCGATTTTCAAGTTTGGTCAGAATAGATATTCGATTAATTTTTGCAAAATTATTTCATTTAAATTGGAATATATCTTATATGTTCTGGTACATTAAAAAATAACTTAAATATTATAAATTTATCTCACCTTTATTGCCAAATGTTGGAATAAATAATTTTAGTACTTGTGCTTAGAACATTTTATTCTAATAAGAATTAAATGAATGGTTTAAAATGGACATTTGTGTTTATTGGAAATGAAGGCACTTCCAGTTTGTGAATATTGAAGGTAAAATGACCAGATAGCCCTTTACGATCATAAAGCACCAAAGATGTGTTGGGAATTATTTGTTCCAATTCTATAGATCTATAATAGCCTAGTTATGAGGTCATGAGTATTTAATAATTTCACTGATAATTAATCAAGGCATGGATTAATTTATCTTATGCACCATATATATGAATCCTTTGATTAATTCAATGTCTACAAGGCTAAGGTGGAGCATCGGATGATAAACTAATCCAAACCCCACGATTTAATCATGCGGGTATGTACCTCTTGAGATTGTTATTCAGGATTGCAATTTTATTTTTTAGGATTTTACATAGGGATGGCTATATACATTTTTTACTAAATTCCATCTAGATAGGTCTCTTTGAGTCTCACAAAGCATTGTAATGGGGACAATCCTACTCTACGTCATGTTCGGTTCTGGGAGTACTCAACACGTGTAGTGAGGTGGGAGCTAAGGTAGTTGGAATTAAGCACAAAATTATGTCTCTAGGTTGGATATCCCAAAGATTCCTTAAGTGGTTTCTATTATAATCCTAAGGACAATAAGGTTCTTGATGAAATGATGTTCGGTTCTTAAAAATGGATTATAAGATAAAACACATACCCAGGGCTAAGTTCGTCTTAAAAGTTTATTACCTAGGAAATTAGATTATTAGTATTACTAGACCACTAGTACAAAAAGAAATGCATCCTGATATCTATAATACATTTACCTTATGGTAGTGGGAGCATTATCGAGGATTAGGATGAACGTGTCAATTATCTTGGAACACAAGTGGAGCCACATCATAGTGGGAGCATCAGGATTCATCCTAATATGCTAGTGTTTTGGGTTAACACTTCGGTGAAGTCTAAGGAAACAGATCTCGGATCCCAAGAACTAAAATGGGGCTATCTAAGAGAGAGACTCTTAGCTTAAGTTATGGCTGTGGATACCAAAATTGATTCGATGTACTTGAATCAAGTTTGGTGTCTTGTAGACTTTTTTATAAGATAAAACCCATAGTGTGCAAGTAGTCCTACAAGAAGAAATAGATGGATAAATTGGAAGGTTCAACCCTTTGAGGAAAGGATTATTACATAAATTTTATTCAGAAAGATAACGGTTTGACTATGAGTAAATCATCCGACTAGTATTCATGCTAAAGTCTATCGGGATTCTTTTTCATAGCAAAAAAGTCAAGAAAGAAAAGTACGCAAACTTAAGGATCAATTTATGGACCTAAAGAAGAACCATTGCCTTGGGAACATCCATTTTCATAAAGAAATCAATTATTTTGGTTTTAATCAATGTACGGGATACAACTTGTTTGTATAAGAAGTATAACGAATAAGTGGTGCTATTTTTGGTACATTGTGTGGATGATATTTTACTAATCGTGAACAAGGTGGGTGTATAGTATTACACGAGGGTGTGGATGTCCAAGTGATTTAATATTGAGAATTTATGACAAGCAAGTCATATCCTTGGAATCAAGCTTTTGCTAGATCGCGAATATATAGGATGTTCCGCTTATACCAAGATACTTATATCCAATTTTATGTTCACATAGCTTAGCATTTTAGATTACAAGATAAGTTTTGTCCTTTTTGGACATGGAATAAATCTATCTAAGTAACAATGTCATGTGACATTTGATAAGATAGAGGATATGAAGAATATACCTCATGCTTCGGTTGTGTGCAACCACAAGAATGTTTTGTTGTGCATAGTGTAGTACCTTCCCAGTATATAGGCTAGGATTTTTAGTTAGATAAGGTTTTTAGTGGTTATACTTTCAAAAAAGTGTTATATTTCGAGAAGTGTATCCATTGGATAAAGGAGTATCATGCAGTCCTGTATTATTGATTCCACTATGTGAGCCAAATGTGTTACAGAATTTTATGCAACGAAGGAGGATGTATGGCTACGGAACTTGATAAAGGACATAAGAGCAGTTATTCTTTTATAAGGGACCAAGAATATAAAGGAGTAAGGCATATAAGAGTGTAGTTTTCACCTACTACAAGAGATAGTACAAAAAGGTGATCACCTGTGTAATCTTTATACATCAAGGAGTTTGTCCAATATGTAAATGGATTGGATGTTAAGTGTTTATGCACATGTCTTTAAGACTAAGTTGGGTATTATTGGAGTTTTATTCTTAAAACCATGTTTACTTTGTTTATGTACTATTCAGTCATATTGTTTCATCATAACTCATTTAAAATAAAAAATCATGATTGTAGAAATGCTTTATATTTATTTGTAAATATATTATAATATCGGCCAATTATGCTCAGTAGGAATTTTGGTATGGCCCGAGAAGATCAAAATTCTAGTTCTAATATGATTGAATAGTTTACAACCTAGATAGGAGAGTTATATCCTATCAATAAGGTTGCAGTATAATTTTAGTAGTTTATATTGACGATGAGAACTTATATGATGATTCAAGAACTTATACAATAGTTTAAGGATGATTGTAGGGGTACTTCAGAAAATATTGAACAAGACTAATGATGGGATTTGAGTCTTGACTCTAACTTGACAAGACTAGCATAATCTAATGGTTTTCATAGGATGCATAGATTCTTAATCACGAGGGATATGATAATTAAATTTCTTTGATTTACTGAGGGGAACAGTTCAATTTTATACTGGGCCAATAAACCCTGTAAGTTGGATAATGATTGTGTGAGTATATTGGAGATAATGTTTCGAAGGAATTTGCATCCAGAGTACCCTTTGATAAACTTATATATTTTGACCCTACCAATAAACTTGGCAAGTGGATTTTATAATCCAGTAGAGATGTCAAATGACTTAAGTTTGAGATCAAGAAATATTTATAAGATGTTGGTGAATATCAATTATGTGACAACCCGCATTCCGAAATAAGGGGTGGACAGCCCGATACCTCGACGTAACGGAATCGTGGATGGATATCATCCTCAGCATCATAACAATAAAATAGGTATACGGGAAAACCACCCAATAAATCAGAAAGCAGGTTGTCAAAAATTTAGTTTGATTACGAGTTAAGAAATAAATTAAACAACCCAAATCTGATGAAAGTGGAATTTCATAGGAACATATATATATTAACACTGAAATAACATACAATAAAAGGACCGAATAATCTGTCGGTCCACAGATACATTCAAAGTGTTTCAACAATCCAATATTTTGCATACTACATTCATTAACAAGTACAAAAGATGGGCCACTCGCCCGAATGAAAGACCCGATCATATCTAGAGTCCAAAAATGAAGGCGCCTACCAACATCCTGTAATAATCCGCAAGATCATATCGCTCGTCAAAAGCATAGGAGTAGGAAGATCATAACGGGCGCCCTTGTGGAGGAGCACCTGAGCGGATACAACAACATGCACAACATGGAAAATGAACAGGTTAGGTCCCGGTTTATATATGATTCCCAGAAGAGTAAGAAGCATGATAGATATGGACAATAAATCATGAATGATGTGCATGAGAATCTAATAACCTAATCATCAAATGTGATAATGCAGTTTAAATGTTTCTAACAGTTATTAATTAAGCAAGAGAATTAAAATTAAATCTCATTTCTGCTCATATCTTATCATTTTCCATTCCTTAGTAGGAATATAATTTCCATCATATCTTTCCGTTTTCCATTCCTTAGCAGGAATGTAATTACCATCTCATTTCTTATGGCAATTCACATATCTCAAGTCCCACTTGAGTTAGAAAGGTTATATTCTTATACATATAACGTTTCTGAGACCGCCCCTCCGAGTTTCCCCACTGGGCGCGCCCCTAAATGACTATCATCTTCCAGGGCCTATCTATACAAGACAACCTGGGCACCTAATGCATATAGGGAAGTGGCCATATGACTGCGAGTGAGTCATAACCACACCCGGAATTACCTCACTAGCGCACAAAAACATATAAAAATCCCGCATATGGCCGAGGACTATAGTCAGCCTGCATTCACTAGTCAGGGGACATCACCTCATGCGCGAGCTTCCCTTATGATAGCGTTTAGGGAGGTGTGATTAAGTAACTTAAAAATTACCAATTTAATGTCATTTTCATTACCATTTATCACATGTGTTTCATTTTATTTGAAACCGTCATTTTTGAATATTTCTTATTCAATTTCATCATATATTTAGGTCCCGAAGTATTCTCTAAACAATTTCCCAAAAGCTCATAAGTCCCAAGGTTTTATATACCTCAAAAAGGGCTTCTAACATCTCCACGTATGGGCTTAGAACTCTAAAATTCAAGTAGTTTACCAAATGAGAAGTGATACCTAAACATCACTTTAAGTACCCCTGCATTAACCCCAAGTGATCCCATTCAACTATAGGGTAACGACCAAACTCAACTAAAACTCTAGAATCCTGTGTTTACTTCTTACAAGAAGGGTCCTAGGTTATAATCCTAAATAAAGGGGTCAAATTCAAAAAGAAAAACAAAGGAAAAATACAGGCTTTCCGAATCGATTCGGAATAGCCGAATCGATTTGGGTTCTTAAAGGCGAATCGATTCGGAATAGCCGAATCGATTCGGTCAGGAAAAGTGAGTTTCTGCATAATGGCCGAATCGATTTGGACTTGCCGAACCGATTCGGATGACCCAGGCTTGGAAACTGTCTCTCATTGAATCGATTCGGCCAGGCCGAATCGATTCGGTTCTGTAGAAATTCCAAGTTTTGTCTATGGTGTCTTGGACTCCAAATTCTACCTAACTTCAACCAACTCAAATCCCTATCCTTTAATTCTACCAACTGATCATAAATACATCATCCAACCATAATTTACCTCAAAATCCTATTAATTCAACTTCCAAAAATCTAAAGCCCATAAATCAAATAAAAACCCTAACTTCCATAAACTATACATAACCACAACTATCAATTCTAATTACTCTACTTAAATCATAAAATAGCAAGTAGATAACTTGCCTCAAGTTTGCAAGTTCAGATTTTGATGAAGTTGTATGCAAGAACAATCACCAAAGCTTCAATCTATCACTTTCTACACAAGTTCTCTTCCTCTCTTTGTTTCTCTAGGTTTACCAATTCAATTAGGGGAATAGTGACTTAATCAAGACATAAATCATGGCTTAGGTCCAAATTCCAGCTTTAAGTGATTAATACGTGATAAAATAATACGCAACTACTCATTTAAGCTACAACCAGTCAAAAGTGTCCGGAACCTCGAAATACAATATGGCACATAATTTGACTATCTCGAACCTCCCGAAACTATCTGCACCCTCCAAATTATCATTTGGAAATTTTATAATTCATTGTAGGTTCCGGTTTCATTTTAAGCCAAATGTCATTTTAAATCATATGACATTACAAAACATAACATAGCAAAATTCACCTATACTTACGATAAATATGCAACATCATAGTAGATATTAACTTTTCTTTCTTAAATTAATAACTACTCCACATACCAACATTTTTATATCTAATTACTATATCTAGCAAATTAAATATAAAATAGGACCTCAAAAGCGAGGGTTGTTACATACTCCCCCCCTTATGAGGGAATTTTGTCCCCAAAATTCAGGCGTACCTTGTATAAAGAGATGCGGATACTTTTACCGCATGTCATCCTCGCATTCCCATGTCGATTCCTTGGCATTATGGTGACTCCATTGAACCCGCACCAAGGGCAATGCACGAGACCTTAATCTACGCTCCCCATGCTCTAAAATAGCAACCAGTTGTTCTTCATATGAAACGTCGGGTTGAAAATCAATGTCCTCGAATGGGATGTGCCAAAGCGCACCTTCGCACCTCTTATACTTCTTTAAGGAGGAAACATGGAATACATTATGAATTTTTTGCAATGGTTCCGGTAAAGCAAGTTGGTATTCCACTGGACCCACCTTCGCAATAACTGGAAAAGGTCCAACAAAACGTGGCGCAAGCTTCCCCTTCTTATCGAAACGCTTTATGACTTTCATGGGCGACACTCGAACCAAGACTTGGTCCCCTATCTCTAATTCCATGTGTCATCGACCCGCATCGGCATAGCTCTTTTGACGGTCTTGGGCTATCCGAATGCGATTCCGAATCAATTCAATTTTTGAGGAAGTATCTTGGAGCATTTCAGGTCCAAGAAATTTATTATCACCCACTTCCAACCAACAAGCGGGCCATCTACACGGTCTTCCATACAAAGCTTCATAAGGTGCCATTCCAATTGTGAATTGGTAAGAGTTGTTATAAGCAAACTCAACTAATGGGAGATATTGTTCCCAACCACCTTTGAAGTCAAGCATACACATGCGAAGCAAATCCTCCAACATTTGGTTTACCCTTTCAGTTTGGCCATCTGTTTGAGGATGGTACGAAGTGCTTAACCTCAATTCGGTCCCCATCGCTTCTTGGAAACTCCTCCAAAAGTGGGAAACGAAAATTTTGTCTTGATCAGAAATTATATTCAAAGGCACCCCATGGAGTCTCACCACCTCCTCAGCGAATAAGCGGGCATACCGAGCAGTGTCATAATCTATTCGCATGGGTAGGAAGTGTGCCGACTTTGTCAAGCGGTCGACAATCACCCAAATAGAATCACAACCACTTTATGATCTTGGCAATCCCGTGATAAAATCCATCGATATGCTTTCCCATTTCCACAACGGGATCTCTAACGGTTGAAACAAACCTGTCGGTATCTGATGATCGATCTTGACCAGTTGACAAGTAGTGAATTGGGACACGAACTCCAAAATATCCCTCTTCATACCTGGCCACCAATACTGACGGTGCATGTCCTTATACATCTTCTCCCCACCAGGATGTACCGTAAACTTAGACCCGTGAGATTCGTCCATCACTGCTCGTCTCAAATCTCCTTCCTCCGGAATAATGAGTCTTCCATGGAAGCGTAATCCACCCTCAGAACTAATTGAGTAGGACTTCGCTCCCTCGAACAACAATAGACGAATATGGTCTTGACACCTCTTATCCCTTCCTTGGGCTTCTACCACCCTTGCTACAATGGTAGGAGTAACGATCATCACCGACATGAATGCTCTCACCACCGCATCCTCCTGACTGAGTTCCTTCCATTTAGCTTTCCAAATATCAGCTAATCCTCCATCAGACTTCCTACTCAAGGCATCCACTACAACGTTCTCCTTACCCGGATGATAACGAATATCAAATTGATAATCTTTCACGAACTCTAACCATCGGCGCTGTCGCATATTCAAGTCCTTCTGTGAAAATAAATATTGCAGCGATTTGTGGTCCGTGAAAAGACTAAACTTCTCTCCCAAGAGATAATGCCTCCATATCTTCAAGGCAAAGACAACTGCGGCCAGTTCTAAGTCATGAACCGGATAGTTTCTTTCATGGGGCTTCAACTTGCGAGAAGCATAAGCGATAGCCCGTCTCTCTTGCTGAAGTACACCTCCTAATCCTTGAAGAGATGCATCGATTAAGACTAAATATTCTAATCCTGATTTTGGCAATGCAAGGACCGGAGCCGAAGTCAATCTATCTTTAAGCTCATCAAATGTAACCTGGCAAGAATTATCCCAAATAAATCTCACCCCCTTCCGGGTCAAACTTGTCAAAGGGCTAGCGATTTTAGAGAAACCCTTGATGAACCGACGATAATAACCCGCCAAACCCAGAAAATTACGAACCTCGATAGGTGTCGTGGGCTGACCCCACTCCCTCACCGTAACCACCTTGCCCGGATCCACCGATACACCCTGGGACGTCACCACATGACCTAAAAACTGTACCTCCTGTAACCAAAAGCCACACTTCTTGAACTTGGCATACAATTGGTGATCCCTCAATCTTTGTAGGACCAACCTTAAATGCATAGCATGATCAGATTCCGTTCGAGAATAGACTAAAATGTCATCGATGAACATAATAACAAATTGGTCCAGGAAATCCCGAAATATCCTATTCATAAGATTCATAAATACAGCGGGGGCATTGGTTAGTCCAAAGGGAATAACAAAGAATTCATAGGACCCGTACCTTGTCAGAAAAGCAGTCTTGGATACATCCTCCTACCGTATCCTCAATTGATGATACCCCGTCCTCAAATCGATTTTGGAGAAGTACAACGCTCCTCGAAATTGATCAAATAAGTCATCGATACGAGGTAAAGGGTATTTATTCCGGATGGTGACCTTATTCAATTCTCTATAGTCCACACATAACCGGAGAGTGCCATCTCTTTTCTTAACAAACAACACTGGAGCACCCCATGGCGATGTGCTATGCCTAATGAATCCCTGCTCCAACAGCTTCTGAATTTGATCTCTTAGCTCCCTCATTTCAATAGGAGCCATTCGATATGGAGCCCTCGCAATAGACCTCGTACCCGGCGTTAAGTCGATCACAAACTCAATCTCACGGCTACGAGGTAAACCCGATATTTCCCAGAAAACATCCGCAAAGTCTTTCACAACTGGAATAGAATCCAGGGGAACAGCTACATCCCTAGAAGTCTCCTCGGCAATGCAATACAAATAAGTACTAGTACTCCCCTCTAAAAGAGGTAAAACTACCAGGAATATTTCTTGTCTCGGAACGGCGAAAACTATACTCTTCCCGTAGCAATTTACTATAGCATGATACTTCATAAGCCAATCCATGCCCAAAATCACATCATACCCGACCATGTCCAGGACGAGTAAATCGGCCTCAAAGCATAAATTACCAAGGGATATTTCTATATTTTTACAAACAAAGAAAATGAGTGAACCATCACCCATAGAGGACTCCACATTAGTAAACGTACTTTCAGCAGATTTAATCAACTATGTGGTCTGAGCAAAACTCCTAGAAATGAATGAATGGGTCACACCTGTATCAAATAAAACACGACCCATATGTCCCTGAATAAGGAACTTACCCTCAATGGATGGTGGTGCCGGCGGAGTTGGTGGAAGCATAGCATCCTATATATGATAAACCCTACCATACTGTAACTGACCCTGTTGTGGAGGAACAACTGGGTTAGGCACCTATGGAGGGAACTGAACATACGGCTGCTGTGGAGCTCGAGGAAACTGTCCCCCAATCAACTGAGGACACTCCTTCTTATAGTGACCCGCCTCCCCTTATTGAAAACACCGACCCATCATATTTTCGAAATTTCGACCACGATTATTTCTAAACTGATTTACACCTTGGCCCTGCTGTCCTCTACCTCCCTGACCATCACGGCCTGCTTGTTGTTGTGGTGCACCCTGACCGTGCCTATTATTATGGTTCCCCGAATTAAATCCACCAGAACGCTGCCTATTTGACAAGTCCCCCTGCTGGGGATCCCTTTCTTTCTGTTTACTGTCCGAAGGTTGGGATGAGGGAAAGACTCCTCCTCCAATCCCACTACCTCCAGGCCTTCCCACTTGCCCCACTACGGAGGCCTTCTTGCCACTTTGCACAAATAGTCTATGCTCTTCGCAATGTAGTAGAGCTGCATTCATTACTTCACCAAAAGTTTGTAAATCCAGATTACCCAGCAAGTGTTGCCGGATTCTCCGGTTCAACCCTCTCATAAAATTCGAAACTTTCCTTTCCTCGGGAGTCACTTCATCCGGTACAAAACTTGCCAACCGAGTGAACTCCTCTTCATATTCCGCCACTGACCTCTCTCCTAGCACAAGGTCTTGCAACCTCCTTATCATCTCCCCTTGAATTGCATGAGGAAAGTACTTTTGATCGAACAAAACAAAGAATTCAGAAATCGACATTGTGTCCCTCCGTTCTGGCGTAGTCACAGACTCCCACCAGTGTAATGCGGCTCCAACCAGTTTAAAAGTAGCAAGGAATTGCTTCTTGTCCTCACCACATTCCACCATACGTAGATGGCATTGTATATCTTTCTTCCACTGATTCTCTTTTATAACATCCGAGATCCCATCAAATTCTGGGGGCTGGCCCTTTAGAAAAGATTCCCTAGCTCTCTCTCCCACGGGGAAGGTCCCGTAGGAACTTGGGCATCTGGCGCTCTTTGTTGAGCCTGTGGAACTTGTTGAGCCACTGCTGTCATGGCCGCATTAACGTTTTGAGCCACTATATTCGCGACATTCGCAGTATTGAATGTTCCTAGTGGCGGCGGGGGAGGACCAACATCCTCATCTGCGACCCTATTGCGTCTTGTCGGGCGACCTCTTTTAGGCGACATCTGAGATGGAGAAACAATAGAGTTAGAATTCTATATAAAACAATCTATTTTGAAGAAGATCATAAACATAAGCAACAAAGCCATCCTAACATTAGGCTCTATATCAAACAACGCTACGGTAGAACGTGACAAGTCCACATAGATCCAAAAAGACTCTAGAACCTGATGCTCAGATGCCATATGTGACAACTCGCATTCCGAATTAAGGGGTGGCCAGCCCGATACCTCGACGTAACGGAATCATGGATGGATATCATCCTCAGCATCATAATAATAAAATAGGTATACGGGAAAACCACCCAATAAATCAGAAAGCAGGTTGTCAAAAATTTTAGTTAGATTACAAGTTAAGAAATAAATTAAACAACCCAAATCTGATGAAAGTGGAATTTCATAGGAACATATATATATTAATACTGAAACAACATACAATAAAAGGATCGAATAATCTGTCGGTCCACAGATACATTCAAAGTGTTTCAACAATCCAATATTTTACATACTACATTCATTAACAAGTACAAAATATGGGCCACTCGCCCGAATGAAAGACCCGATCATATCTAGAGTCCAAAAATGAAGGCGCCTACCAACATCCTATAATAATTCGCAAGATCATACCGCTCGTCAAAAGCATAGGAGTAGGAAGATCATAACGGGCACCCTTGTGGAGGAGCACCTGAGCGGATACAACAACATGCACAACATGGAAAATGAACAGGTTAGGGCCCGGTTTATACATGATTACCAGAAGAGTAAGAAGCATGATAGATATGGACAATAAATCATGAATGATGTGTATGAGAATCTAACAACCTAATCATCAAATGTGATAATGCAGTTTAAATGTTTCTAACAGTTATTAATTAAGCAAGAGAATTAAAATTAAATCTCATTTCTTCTCATATCTTATCATTTTCCATTCCTTAGTAGGAATATAATTTCCATCATATCTTTCCGTTTTCCATTCCTTAGCAGGAATGTAATTACCATCTCATTTCTTATGGCAATTCACATATCTCAAGTCCCACTTGAGTTAGAAAGGTTATATTCTTATACATATAACGTTTCTGAGACCGCCCCTCTGAGTTTCCCCACTGGGCGCGCCCCTAAATGACTATCATCTTCCAGGGCCTATCTATACAATACAACCTGGGCACCTAATGCACATAGGGAAGTGGCCATATGCCTGCGAGTGAGTCATAACCACACCCGGAATTACCTCACTAGTGCAGAAAAACATATACAAATCCCGCATATGGCCGAGGACTATAATCAGCCTGCATTCACTAGTCAGGGGACATCACCTCATGCGCGAGCTTCCCTTATGATAGCGTTTAGGGAGGTGTGATTAAGTAACTTAAAAATTACCAATTTAATCTCATTTTCATTACCCTTTATCACATGTGTTTCATTTTATTTGAAACCATCATTTTTGAATATTTCTTATTCAATTTCATCATATATTTAGGTCCCGAAGTATTCTCTAAACAATTTCCCAAAAGCTCATAAGTCCCAAGGTTTTATATACCTCAAAAAGGGCTTCTAACATCTCCACGTATGGGCTTAGAACTCTAAAATTCAACTAGTTTACCAAATGAGAAGTGATACCTAAACATCACTTTAAGTACCCCTGCATTAACCCCAAGTGATCCCATTCAACTATAGGGTAATGACCAAACTTAACTAAAACTCTAGAATCCTGTGTTTACTTCTTACAAGAAGGGTCCTAGGTTATAATCCTAAATAAAGGGGTCAAATTCAAAAAGAAAAACAAAGGAAAAATACAGGCTTTCCGAATCGATTCGGACTAGCCGAACCGATTCGGATGACCCAGGCTTGGAAACTGTCTCTCATCGAATCGATTTGGCCAGGTCAAATCGATTCGGTTCTGCAGAAATTCCAAGTTTTGTCTATGGAGTCTTGGACTCCAAATTCTACCCAACTTCAACCAACTCAAATCCCTATCCTTTAATTCTACCAACTGATCATAAATACATCATCCAACCATAATTTACCTCAAAATCCTATCAATTCAACTTCCAAAAATCTAAAGCCCATAAATCAAATAAAAACCCTAACTTCCATAAACCATACATAACCACAACTATCAATGCTAATTACTCTACTTAAATCATAAAATAACAAGTAGATAACTTGCCTCAAGTTTGCAAGTTCAGATTTTGATGAAGTTGTATGCAAGAACAATCACCAAAGCTTCAATCTCTCACTTCCTCCACAAGTTCTCTTCCTCTCTTTCTTTCTCTAGGTTAACCAATTCAATTAGGGGAATAGTGACTTAATCAAGACATAAATCGTGGCTTAGGTCCAAATTCCAGCTTTAAGTGATTAATACGCATTAAAATAATACGCAACTACTCATTTAAGCTACAACCAGTCAAAAGTGCCCGAAACCTCGAAATACAATATGGCACATAATTTGACTATCTCGAACCTCCCGGAACAATCTGGACCCTCCAAATTATCATTTGTAAATTTTATAATTCATTGTAGGTTCCGGTTTCATTTTAAGCCAAATGTCATTTTAAATCATATGACATTACAAAACATAACATAGCAAAATTCACTTATACTTGCGGTAAATATGCAACATCATAGTAGATGTTAACTTTTCTTTCTTAAATTAATACCTACTCCACATACTAACATTTTTATATCTAATTACTATATCTTGCAAATTAAATATAAAATAGGACCTCAAAAGTGAGGGTTGTTACAAATTAGTAGAAAATTTATTTTACCAAGCCGGTAATGTATACTTTATGAGGGGAATCATATTATGTATCATCCAACTGTGCAAATATTAGGCCTCTTTATTGTAGTAATTTTGAGTAAATAAAATTAGAGTGCAGTCATAATTATTTAGTTGAATTAGTTACGATTAAATGGAATAAGAAAAAAATTATGGGAGACTAATTTGGAAGCTAATTTTAGTTATTAACCTTAGGTCATCAATGTAATCCCTAATTCTTTTGAGCCCATAATTGTGTTTGGTTATTTATAACCCTTAATTAATTAAAGACACGAGCTTTTGGAGGAGTCTATAGTTGATCTAACTCTTTTCACCATGTTTTTGGTTTGAGGAGGATAAGTACGAGTCAACTAATGAAGCGGGGGTGAGTGGAACATAATTGGATTAGTGACAGAGAAAGCAAAGAAGAGAGAGAGAGAGAGAGAGAGAGAGAGAGAGAGAGAGAGAGAGATAATTTATTTCGTGGAAAATCTTCAAGGCTTGCTTTCAAGGGAGAAAACCACCCTTCTCTCTCATCCAAGGGATCATACATTGAAATCCAAATGGTCATTCCAAATCAGACTTTATATTAACTCAACTCCATTTCATGGGTCGATAACAAGACTTGCCAAGGTATAGACTTTACAAACCTTAGTTTTGATGTGTATATTTTTTTTTACATCCTTGTTGTTCTATTTAATTCAAGATTGATCATGATCCTTGGAAAATATTTTTAAATGATCAATCCCATCACAAACCACATAAAGCTGTTTCTTAATCTCTTTCTCTCATTTCTCTATTTTTTCTCTAGTGTTTGTATTTTAGTAGTTTAGATTTCTTATATGTTATTCGAAGATGATTAGTATATTCTAGCTAAGACAATATGTATACCAATTTTAGGTGATAATAGTTTTCAACCAAGACCACCTCACATCCCACTAACAAACTCAAAATCAAAGTGGTGGTGGCATAATGCCAGGATAAAGAATACAATAGGCATTCACCATTATATATATATATATATATATATATATATATATATATATATATTTGTGTTTCTATGTGTGTGATTTTAGAACTCAATATTCAACATCTAAAATACAATATATACAAATGATTGATTTTATATTTTTTATTTTAGAGTTAGATATTGGGCTTGTGGCGGTGGTTTGGTGGCGTCGACGAGTTAGGGTGTTGTTGTTCGAGGGAGATATAGGGGTAGTTATGGTTGGGGAGGGGTGTGGTTGCAGATGGTGGGGATTTTCGGTTAAACCCGGCATCGACAACCCTCACATTCGAGGCACATGATCAATATTTCGTCTAAAAATTAACACCATTATAATTTTGAGGTATATTGTGATGCTTTAAAAGTAGAGAGGCTTGAGTGTGAAAATTATAAGTTAGGTTGGTGTAATGAAAATAGAGTTAAAGTTGGAGAGGGCAAAATGCAACCAATAAGTTGAAAGAGGATTAAATTGTATAATATTATAAACATAAGGGTTATCATTTTTAAAATTCAATAGTTAAAGGAGGTCATGACCCCTTTGAAAATGACTCACTTCGTCCTTGTCTTACCTGTAAAAGGAATTTATATATGAAAACAAAAAATCCTTTGATTATCAAGTTAATGCTTTATGTTTTTTTCTTAGCACTTGTTTGATTGAATCTTTTTAACATAAAACATGGCAGATTCCAAAATTTCTAACTTTTGTGCGTTAAATTGCACAAATTTTTCATTATTTTTTTTCAGATTGGCCTAAAATAAAACCTGATAATAATCATTTTTAACATTTTTCTGGAAAAATATTTTCACTCCTCTAATAAAACGCATACACCTTAACTTCACATGGTCTTAATATCCAGGACTAAATATATATGAACACTTTATTCTTATTATTCTATGTACTTAATATGTGTATGCATGGTATAAACACTATATACCATATGAAAATACACAACATTTGAATGTCTCATACAACGCCTATTGTATAAATATATGAAAATAATGTTCAAGGTGCATGTTAAAGACAATTACAAACATTTTAAAAATTAATAAATTAGAAAATTTAAATATACGCACTCATTCTTATTTACCACATTAATTTTAATTGTTTCTCAATATTATAATATTAAAGAAATGACTATTTTAAAAAATATCATCAAAATGTATTCAACAATATCTATATTCAATTGTTGACGCAAAAATTCTCCAACTCCGCGGACTAATAAGAAATGGACACATGTCATCCTACGTGGCGATATTTATACTTGCTCGGCACCCGAGGAGAGTTAGTCGAAATACCAACCAACTCAAGGAATACCAACCAACTCAAGGAAGACCAACCACCCTAGAAGACCAACGGTCATATTCATTGTACATAGATGAAAATGTCTGAATATATAAAGACATTCCATCTCTTGGAGTCCCATCACTATAAATACATGCATTCCCTTAGCCAAAGGGACAATATGCACGATTTGAATCGACTAAGCAATTATTTATACACCTCTCTCTACACCATGTTGTGCTATTATAAACGACTGGGAATAAAATAACAGTGGACGTAGGCTTTCTTACATCCGAACCACTTTAAAAGTCTTTGTCTCTTATATGTTTGGTGTGCTTTTTCATCTTCATTTCATCTTTAATCTCATCCTTATCATTTATCTGTTGTTGATGCCGATAATATGGCTTGGGGCCATTTCTAGTCATCAACAAATTGGCGCCGTCTGTGGGAATTCGACACAAGATTTCTTTCCTTCTTATTAGATAAGACGAAGATCAGCATCAAAAGCTAAGTCTTTCTATCTTTTTATATGAACAATTACATATTATACATATATTGCTTCATTCAATCATGAATCTCGTATATATATTCACGAACTGTATATTTTCTAGAATCCACATAACATAGTTATGTCCAATGATTTGCCATATTAATTCTATATGCAATCTAAAAATTGGAGATACAAATCTACTTTCTCTCTTCAAATTTGATTATCTCTCTGTAGATATATTAACCATATTGTTTGATTAATTTTAATGAACTATATACTCAGTTTGGTTCATCTATCATCTATGTCTATAAGTTTCGTTGATTGATTTTGATATAAATTTCGTAATAATTTTTAGAGGTGAAATAATATCATTCACCATATTTTTATCTCTGCCAATGGAGAATAGGAAGGAACAAATATCAACAACTTTCTCTCTCCTAAAAGCTAATGACCCACTTTCATAAAAAGGATGAAAAATGAACACTCGCTCAAGAAATGGCGATGGAGAAACTTTCATTTTAATAATTCTCAAGAAGATTAAGGAGTTTTTAATTTATTAATTTCATATCAATCGTTTTGACTTCAACGTTCTACAGTAACAAAAATTAGGAAATTGGGATAAAAATCTGTGATTAAAATTTCTTCATTATTCGTCATTAAGCAACATAGATGTTGAAAAGTATCAAACCCCAACTAGATATCTGGGTTCATTCGTTATCAGTAGATCACAACACAAGGAACTGCCTCAATTTGTGGTTCCTATAGGTCTTTACTTAAAGATCCACAGTAGCATCGGGTGAAATTAATTCCATCTGAGTACCAGACTCATATATTAACTCTTCACCAGTATAACCATGGCTCTTAGTAAATCAGAGACAGTTAGGTATGAAATCAACAAATAATTGCAATCGTTGGATCTTCATATTCATCGGACGTCTTTGGCCGATCAGAACCTACCAACCCTGGGCACAAAAGATCCATCAACCCTTAAATAGAATTTTCAACACCTCAAAGGCAAATTGTCGGAAGTCGACAACAATTCAGTACCCAGATCCACAAATTCGGATATACTTTTCACGGGCGGCCATACTTATTACCTGGTCCGAGGCAGTTATGATTACTTGGAGTTATTGGTCGGCAACAGTGATTGGGGGTTCTCCCAACCAGCTGTATTTGGTCAGCAGCATGCAAAAACTTGATCGGAGAATTTTTGTTAGTAGGCAACCATTATTGGGTCGGCATCTGTTGATGGGAGACAAATATTTCACTTCAAGAGGCACTCCCCGACCTCATATTCATTGGTCAACGTATGATTCCCCGAATACAGGTCGACATACATCAGCGGAACGTCATTTATTCTCGGCACCAACGGTGATATCACCTATTGTTAATCGAAGACCGAAAAATCTCAAACATAAAACAATTTTCTACAATTACAAGGTTCTTATGGTTGATCAGTGACAGGTGTTCATATTGAGAATTCGAGATCTCCCATTTGTTGATCGACGATAGGAACAATAATATAGCAAAACCTATAGTTGGTCGGCGAAACATAGAGTTGGTCAGTAATGAATATTATACAACTTGAGGGTTCCTGATCTCCTGAATGATGGTCAATATGATTTCTATGCTGGTCAGAGCCATTTTTGTAGGTCGGCAAAGGTGTAGGAAGATTTTGTTTTCCTCCTGACCAACTGTGTTTGGTCGGCGGTACAAAAGCTGATCGGCAACATTCATCCTTAGTCGGCAACACCCAGGCCATTGGTCGGCGGCAATAGAATCTTGTCTTGTTAATAACTTCGAGCACCCAAGATATTTTTTGAACACGAGTTCCGCTTGGGGACAATAGGGGCCATAAATATTTTTTAAGCTTATGATCACCCCAAAAATATTTTTAAAATCAAATGATAAATAATTTCTAAAAACCAACTAATATTTGGTCTTTTACTTAAAATTAAAATGTCTAGCATTTTTTATAAAAAATTTCTCACATGACACACATTTGGCACAAAACATATTATTTCATATTTTGAAATTTTTATTTCCTTATATTTGAGCTGATACACATCATATATTGTTTGGTTGAATAATTATTCTCATGAGAATAACTATTTTATTTAGTCTCAACAGATGTTCGGGCGGCTTATTAAATTCCACAAGTACAAGATTCAATCCCGACAAAAGCTTGGCCACAATCTTAAACTTCTGGAAAATATTATCATTGCTTGGCATTATAAAACTTTGCCTCAGCAAGGCACTATTGATTTTATTAACCGCTCAAATATATGCTCAAGCACGAATCATTCTCTATATCCATTCGGATGCATATTCTATATTCATCTCAGCATGGAGCTCGGCAAAAATTTATTATCATATATTCAGCTCTGAGGAGATCTGCAACATTTATTATATTTTATCTCCAACAGACAGTTGGTCCGGAAAATTCTTCTCTATATATATATTCAGCAACCACCAACTAAATGTTGGTTGGCCCTCTGCAACCACCAACTAAATGTTGGTCGACATCAACAGAGACACCAATAATGTTGGTAAAACAATCAAGTAAGGCAAGTCCTTCTTGATTATGGGTGACCCAATAAGGCTTCTAAATTGGGCAAGAAGTTGGGTAAAATATTCACTGCCTGGGCACCAAGGCAATCTAGATAAGATTGTTACAACTAGGCAGGAGCATGGGATAAGTATTCCATTGCCTAGGCACTCAAACTAAGCAGGAACATAGGATAAATATTCCATTGCTTAGACACTTATCGGTTATCAAAAGATCACTACAACTAGGCAGGTGCATGTGATAAATATTCCATTGCCTAGGCACAAAAACAAATTAAATTGGCAAACCGTCAATTCATATACAGAGATTAACATAAGATAAATTTCATGATTATATATTATTGTTTGAAAATTCCCTAGAAAACTATTATTCTCTAATAATGCAGGATCAATCGATCCCTTCCTTATTATTATCTGGATTTCTTATTAAGTCTGGCAGATGGTCGACACTCTTATTATCTAGACTTCTTATTAAGCCTGACAAATGGTTGGCACTCTTATTATTTATCTGGATTTCTTATTAAGCCCGGCAGATGGTCGACACTCTTATTAGTTATCTGGGTTTCTTAACACTTCTATTATGTATATGGATTTCTCACTAGCACGGATATTCGATGCAAATTATATATTATGATCAATCATGCTTATTATTGGATCATTCTATCAAGTCCTGACAAATGCTCGGGCATCATTATTATTATTCAGTCACCTAAGCCCAACTTGGGGCTCCATATATGTTGATCAAGGGCACATATCAGGATTAGATTGAACTTATCAAATTTCAGAGATTCCATACTTTCATAGATTCCTAATTGGAATATATCACATTCCTAATTGGAATGCTCATGGATTACTAATTGGAATATATCACATTTCTAATTGGAATGCCCAAAGATTCTGAATTGGAAAATATCACATTCCTAATTGGAATTTCAGCACATTTCTATTTGGACTATATGTTAAAAGAATTTTTACTTAACTAAAAGTAGTTAGTCGGCAAATTATTTCTATGGTTACATCAGGACAGTATGTAAATGCAAACAAGCAAATCTCTTGGGAAGTCATTTCAGGGAACATTTCCTCAGCTTGATCTTTTCTAGCAAGACCAACATACTTCAAGGCCAAGAAAGTATTCAGAGCCCATATTCCACACTTGGGGGGTTTTACTACAGAATTAATTATTCATTCAGTGGCATAGTCTGATAATATCTTGCAGTATCAATCGAGCATCAGATTCAACTCCAAATCAGAAAAAAATAAGACAAATTAATATCCAATCATCATCCAGGAGGTATTATTCACATGCTATTGAAGTTCAGGAGTCATATTCAACACCTATTGCACTGGGATCTCCACTACTGCTGTCCCGATCAACACTAAGGAAGAAGTTGTACTTATATATAAATGTTTCAGAGTCCGTTACTAGCTTAGCACTAAACAGATTGAAGAATTGGGTTTAAAATCTAGCATGTTAAATCAGAAAAGCAATCATAGGAGCAGTAATCAGAAAAATCAAACATGTATAATCAACACTTAGTTGGTCGGCTCAGAAGGCAGTTGGTCGGCTAACCAACCAACCAACCAACCAACTAACACACTTGAAGATTATGACAAGCCACAAGCTGCAAACTATGACATGGATGCATCCAAATTCCCAAGGGTGATACATAACACGTTCTCTTAATGAACATAGTTCCTAAAAAGAAAGTCTAGATCCAAAGCAAGTATCGATCAACTTGAATCATCAGATGACCAGAATATAGTACACTTTATTCTTCTTAAACAAATCAAGAAGGCAGATCAAGCATTTCATTAACACACCCTAACCCAGTTACTTACAATTAAGTTTGAAAGTGAAAGTGAGTCATACCATGATTAATTTAACCAAGCCATAAACACGAGTTTTAATTTCAGAGTCATCATTGTGAATCCATATAACTAAAACCCTTTTTACAACTCAGAGTAGTCATGCCCATAAAAACTTGCTTAAATGATAAGTTAACTTAATTACATCCCTTACATTAAACCAAATCTTTGTTTCTCCCGTTCCTAGCTAACCCAACCCGACCTCCTAGATTTGGCAGTGACAACGCGTTACCTGAAAAAAAATATGAACATAGGAACCATGAGCAAAATATCCTAGTGAATGCATCACTACTATACTACTGCATGAATTTAAATGCAATAAATCATATCCATATAATTATGTACTAACTTATCCGGCTCATTCATAATGAATAAATAACTTTTCCAAATCATGATTCACATATCCTGTCTAAATAGACAATTCTCCCCCATTCCTAGTCGAGGAGTAACCCCTTGTCATTAATAGACAAATCTCCCCCATTCCGGGTCGAGGAGTAACCTCCAAGTTCGGTAAATCGAAATGAACAATTTTATATTCATAAAATTATGATCATAATGATAACAGTATACAAATACATCATTCCAATGAGTACACTCACCTTGGGTTCTCAACTATGTATTTATGTTTCCTTCGGGTGGAGCTGAACTGGGTTGATTAGACCGTACACCTGTCAATCCAACTAAATCAGTACTGAATCTCAATCATAAGTATAATCCCAACATAATTATGTAACTTTCCATGACTATATAATAACAATATAATTCCACTTCAGTCACATTCCATGAAACATGAGTAAAGACAAAACAATGGTACACATGTTGATAAAGTTATGAACATTCAACCGTAGGAAATACCTCATAAGGGATTTATAATTAAACCCAAGAAAATATTAAAACATACTTCTCAATGTATATACACATGAAACATGTACTCAAAATGCACTTTAGAAAGAGGAGATAATAATATTCTTTCATGGGGTATTCAGTATGGCCTCAAATTATTGTCTTCTATACTCAACCATCCTATATTCCTAAATTGTATAAATACAGGTGTCCAACCTTATCAATATTAAAACATATATAAATATAATTTCCAGTACAAGTAATGGTGTAATTTTTCAAGATTCCTAGAGCAAGTTATGACCATTTCTTTACAACACAAGAAATTTGCCTTACAAGCTCCTCTATTGTTCCTTCGACTTCCAAGAATTTTCATAATTTTTCTAAAGTATAAATTTCCATGATTTTCAACCTATTTTCAGTACACATACTTAATAGTACATAATTAAAGTTTCATAATTTTTTGACTTAATTTGCTATGTCAAAATCTTGACCAAACTCAGGGCATACCGAAATGAAATATACAAACAACAACTATTCACCAACTTGAAATCATCATTAAGGCCTAACCACAAGGATATAAATTCTAATTTTTGGATATGATATGAATATATGAGTCTACTTTAATTATCCAATTGGAATTTCTTAATTACAGTAAGCACACAAAAAGATATGTAGGTTTGAATACAAGGGGTTTCAATACAAAGCAATATGGCTTGTAAACGCTACTTATCTCATATATGAACCAATACATATTGTTGATGCAAAAAACTGGACCGAATCCCATTTTTATGATCACAGATAAATAGATAAAAGCAATCCAATCAAGCACATGAGAGACAAAGATTTTTAAAGTGGTTCGGCTATAAGGAAAAGCCTACGTCCACTGTTATTTTATTCCCAGGGGTTTACAATAGCACAATGTGGTGTAGAGAGAGAAAAAGGTATGGATCTTGTGTATGGTGTCTCTCGGTTCTTGGATCTCTTCCCCTTTTGGCTAAGGGAATACATGTATTTATATTGGTGGGGGATAAAGAGATTCATTGTATGTAGACATTTATACATTATGTCTACATTCAACGAATCTAATTGTTGAATTGCTTGGTATGCTATGTGTTGTCATCTACAATATAAATGTACATTAATGATCATTAAATGTGTAGTTATCCTTTGATCTTCCTAGTTGGTATGCCGACCAACTCTCCTCGGGTGTCGAATATTACCACGTAGGATGACATGTGTCCTTTTCTGATTGGTCCTCGTAGATGGAGATTTTTTGAGTTAACAGAAGCCCCCAATGCTCCGTGCTTGATGGTTTACTTGAAAGGATGGAGTATTTATTCTGTAGTGTTGCTCGGTGCTCGTGAAATTCTTGATCTACCTTCTTGATTTGTTCAACATAAAGTGCATTATCTCCTGGACGACATATGATGCAGGCTTATCGATGGCTGCTAATCTTTATTTTGAGGAACTCTGTGTGCTATGTATCACCCCTGGGAATTTGGATGCAGCCATGCCATAGTATGCAGCTTGTAGCTTGTCATAATCTTCAAGTATGTTGATTGGTTTGCCAGCCGACCAAATGCTTTCTGTGTCGAGCAACTGAATACTAACTTCATGTGCTTGATTCTTCTGATTTATGCTCCTCTGAATACTTTGTCGAGTAACATACTAGCTTTTGAACCCAACTCTTTAATCTGATTAGTACCAAGCTAGTGGTGGACTTCGAAACATTTTCACACAACTTCTTCTTCATTATTGGTCGAGACATTAGTAGCAAAGATCTCAGTGCTGCAGATGCTGATTTTGACTTCTACCTCTGCTCGGGGACGAGCAAGAGGTTCTCGGGGATGAGCAAGAGCTTTTCGGACAGACCATATGTGATAAACATCAGAATGCTGAAAGATCTTAACTTCATAAAACTCCCCTTATGCTTTGGATGATCCTCCTGCTGGCGAGGAACCTGTTTCAAAAGAAGAGGGAAAGAAACCAATAGAGTAGGAATCTCAATGTAATAGTTAGTATACATTTTCATTTTGTTTTTTGGATTTTATAAAAGACTTTCATTTTTGTTCGCAATCTTAATTGCTACTGTCTTGTAAATATCAAACACTTTACATTTATGCATATGTATCTGTTAAAAAGATAACAATATTGTGTTGTTCATCGACCAACTTAATAATAAAAAAGTTACAAGTATCAGTAATGTTGCTCGATCACTTAATAATAAAGTAATGAGCATAAAAATGTTTAAATTTTTTCCAACCAACCAAGATTGTTAAATTGTGCTCATCGACCAATTATGGTTAGTGAGAGTTTATCCTCGACTAACCATACTTGGTAAATTTTTGTTTTCAAAATGTATCCAACCAACCAAGGTTGATAAATTCTCCTCGTCGACCAACTACGGTTAGTGGGTTTTTATCCCCGACCAACCATACTTGGTTCAATTTGGAATATTTTGTTCTTCGAGGAACTTTTATATTTTCTGTAATAATCTTACTTTCCGACCAACATAAGTTGGCATGTGAGAGCATATTTTGTTTTTCAAAGAACTTTTTACTAGTTATCTTACCAACCGTAGTTGACCACGCTAGTGTACACCTCCTAACCAAAGGAGTATTTTTGATTCTTTCGAACTATATGTCCACTAGATATCTTACCAACCGTAGTTGATCACACTAGTGTACGCCTCCTAACCAAAGGAGTATTTTTTGGTTCTTTCGAACTGTCCACTAGTTATCTTACCAACCGTAGTTGATCACGCTAGTGTACACCTCCTAACCAAAGGAGTATTTTTTGGTTCTTTCGAACTGTCCACTAGTTATCTTACCAACCGTAGTTGATCACGATAGTGTCACCTCCTAACCAAAGGAGTATTTTTTTTGGTTCTTTCGAACTGTCCACTAGTTATCTTACCAACCGTAGTTGATCACGCTAGTGTCACCTCCTAACCAAAGGAGTATTTTTTGGTTCTTTCGAACTATCTGACCAACCGAAGTTGATCGTGGGTTTGAACTATCGGTGTTTGCTTTTATTGCTGGGCAGCGTAGTATTGCACACAATACTGACTGTAGCTCATTAATCCAATTAGCCTTACATAGCCTCTTTTTCAAACCATTTAGTAATGTTCTGCTCGTCACTTCAGTTTGTCCATTATTCTGAGGATGACCTGGTGCTGAATGAACCTTCAAAATGTTTGACTGATGACAATAAGCAGCAAACTCCTCGTTATCAAATTGTGTTCCGTAGTCTGTGATGATGGCAATGACGAGGTATTTGAATCTTCCTCGGGTCGTCGGTAGTGGTCCAACCAAATCAATTCCCACATGGAAAATGGCCAAGGAGAAGTGATGGGTGTCAACAATGTTTGTGGAGTTCTTCGGATGGAGGAAAAGCGTTGGCACTTGTCACATTTCTTGGCATAAGCTATACAATCAGCTCTCATCGTCGGCCAGTAGTATCCCTGCGTCATCACCTTTTGAAAAAGTGTCCGACCTGCTACATGGGCTCCATAAGACCGTTCATGGATCTCTTTAATCAATTCTTTCACCTCGGAGGGATGTACACATCTTTGCAAACCTGCCATAATTCCTCGTCTATACAAAATACCATTAATTAGTACATACCGAGCAACTTTAAACTTCTATTTCTTGGCAGCGAGCTTATCCTCCGGTAATTCTTCCTCCTCAATATATGCTCTGATGGGATCCATCCAAGATGGTCCTAAATCAATGGTAATAATATTCATCGTCAGGTCTTCATCTATTCTCCGAATTTCTAATACTTCAATTGGTATCGTTCTTCGCAACTCGGTACGAGTAGCTGATGCTAATCGGGCCAAGGCGTATGCTCTCACATTCTCCATTCTTGATATTCTTACCAGTTGAACAGCAACAAACTCTGATACTAACTCCATCACCTTTGCTTGATACTTGATCATCAATTCTCCTTTGGCTGCAAATATTCCCAACATTTGGTTTACGATCAATTGAGAATCACTGAAGACAATAACCTGCTGTGCCTCCATAGTATTTGACAAATTAAGACCTGCAATCATGGCCTCATACTCAACCTCATTATTAGAAGCTTTGAATTAGAAACGTAGGGCGTATTCCATGTCGACCTCGTCTGGGCTGTTCAAAACGATCCCTGCCCCACAGCCTGTAGTGCAAGATGAGCCATCTACATATAGCCTCCATATAGGCAACTTGTCTTCTAATTTCTGGTCTGACAGAGTTCCTCGGTGGAATACTTGTCGCTTTCTTTCATCATGTCCTGATACTTCTGAATACACCTCTTGAATTTCAGTATACCTCCTGAACTTCAATATTCCTCCTGAACTTCAATATCAAAAGTAATTCCTGAGCAAGAAAAACAACTCCTGAATGATGATTGGTCGGGGCCCCGATCGTTTGAGTTTGTGGAGTTGAATTTGATGATCGACTGCATGATGATATAAGAATGTGCCACCAAATGAACAAATATATCTGTAATAGAAGCCCCCAACTGTGGAATGTGAACTTTGAATGAGATTTATCGACCAATACCAACCGGAGTTGGATTTTATCTACCAACCGGAGTTGGATTTTGTCTACCAACCGGAGTTGGATTTTATCTACCAATCGGAGTTGGTGGTAATTGATAATAAATGATGAAGACTTCCTTGGAGCTGACCAACGGATTGTTGGGAATAAGATAATATAAATGTTGGAGACCTCCTCGGCACTGACCAACAGATTTGTTGGGAATAAGATAATATAAATGCTAGAGACCTCCTCGGCGCTGACCAACAGATTTGTTGGGAATAAGATAATATAAATGCTGGAGACATCCTTGGAGCTGAATAAGATATAATAAATGCTGGAGACATCCTTGGAGCTGAATAAGATATAATAAATGCTGGAGACATCCTTGGAGCTAAATAAGATATAATAAATGCTGGAGACCTCCTCAACAGATTGTTGGGAATAAGATAATATAAATGTTGGAGATATCCTTGAAGCTGAATATATGATTATAAATATTTGTCGAGCTCCATGCTGAAATGAGAATAGAATATGCATCCAATTAGATATAAAGAATAATAATAAAGTGCCTCGCCGATCAGTCGAGGTAGAATCATATAATGCCGAACAAGAATAAGATCTTTCAGAACATAAGAATATGGCCGAGAACGTTGTCAGGCCTGAATATAAATAAGAATTATCCGAACGAATGTTGTAATTCTCCTTAAAGATGAATAAGTATCTTGTCGAGGCATAATTGCAGAATGCCGAATAAGAATAATATTTTCCAGAACATAAGAATATGGCCAAGAACTTTGCTGGGCCTGCATATAAATAAGAATTACCCCGACCAACTATCCGTTGGGGGTGAAATATAATAAATGTTATAGTTCTCCTCAGAGCTGAATATGATAATAAGTATCTCGCCGTGCTCCATATTGAGATGAATATAGAATATGAATCCCAATGGATATATAGAATCATTTGTGCTGGAGCAGATATCATAGCAATAATAAAATCAATAGTTCCTCGCTGAGGTGAAATTTCATATTGCCGAGCTATGATAATATTTTTCAGAAGAGTAAGATTATTTCCGAGCATTCGTCGGAGTTGAATCTTGTACCTGTAAAAATTAATATCTTGCTCTACCAATTGTGTAGGTTGAATTGATTAGTCATGAGAATAATTTACTCATCCAATCAATATATGATATGTATATGCTTGAGAAATAAAAATATTAATAATATGCCAAATGTGTGTGAGATGGAAAAATTATTATCAAATATGCATCATAAATAAGGCGTAAAATTATTTGTAAATTTATTTAATCTCCAACAACTAATCAGGTATTAGTTGCTGTTTGAAAATTATTTATCACTTGGTTTTAAAAATATTTTTGGGGTGATCATAAGTTAAAAAAGACTTAAGCCCCCTGCTTGTCCCCAAGCCGAACTCGTGTTTAAAGAAATATCAGGGGTGCTTAGCATTTTTTAATACCCCAAGATTCTACTGCTGCCGATAAACAACATGGATGTTGCCGACCAACATTTAAGGATATCTCAAATTATAGAATATATGGTTGGATGACCAGAATATCTCGAATCTTTAGATCAAAAAATAACATTCAATGTAAAATTTAAGCCTTAAGAATGTTAATTAAATGAATAAATATATAACCCACTAGAACGTGTGATTTCGACAAAGAAACCTTGTGATGTGATGAACGAGGGGCCAACATATCTAATTTGTGCCCAGAGTCTTGATATGGTCATGATTATTTACTGATCCTCTTTTACAAGAGGTGGGTAATGATTTTTCAGGTGAGAGAAAATTATTTTTTATATTGATCCCTTCCTATTCCCAATTTGGAGAGATAAAAATATGGTGAATGATAGAAGTTATTACCAAATTTATATAAAAAAAAATCAATCAATGAGACTTTATTGGCATAGATGGAAGATGAACCAAATTAAGTATATAGTTCATAAAAGTGAATGCAAAGAGACTCAAACTTGAAGAGAGAGAAAATAGATCTGGGTCATGATTTCCATGAGAAGACTTTTTATTGTCTTTAACCTTTTCCCATTCTTTTATTAAAAATATGATGGGAATTTGAATAGACATCAAAGATCTTACAAAATTTATTTCAAAATCAACAATGAAAATGATTAAATCTTATCATCGTCGTATATATTGGTATATGTAATCATTTAAAATATTTATTCCATGATATAAGATTGAAACTTGAGAATCAAGCAAAAATTTATGATTTATGAAATCCATTATTTTTCAGATTTCTAAATAAGAATTAATCTAATAGTTATGATTTAAAAATCATGATATGCAACATTTTGCAGATAAAAATTGGACAATTAATTTATGTATATAAACATAAAAATCATGATTGAATCAGAAGATGTATGTATAATTGATTATACGTAGAGAAAATAAAAACTTAGCTTTTGATGGAGAACAATGGTTGTAACACGTTCCCACAGACGACGCCAATCTGTTGATGCAAAAAACTGGACCGAATCCCATTTTTATGATCACAGATAAATAGATAAAAGCAATCCAATCAAGCACATGAGAGACAAAGATTTTTAAAGTGGTTCGGCTATAAGGAAAAGCCTACGTCCACTGTTATTTTATTCCCAGGGGTTTACAATAGCACAATGTGGTGTAGAGAGAGAAAAAGGTATGGATCTTGTGTATGGTGTCTCTCGGTTCTTGGATCTCTTGGATCTCTTTCCTCTCTTCCCCTTTTGGCTAAGGGAATACATGTATTTATAGTGGTGGGGGATAAAGAGATTCATTGTATGTAGACATTTATACATTATGTCTACATTCAACGAATCTAATTGTTGAATTGCTTGGTATGCTATGTGTTGTCATCTACAATATAAATGTACATTAATGATCATTAAATGTGTAGTTATCCTTTGATCTTCCTAGTTGGTATGCCGACCAACTCTCCTCGGGTGTCGACTAATACTCCTCGGGTACCGACCAACTTCCTCGGATGCCGACCAACTCTCCACGGGTGTCGAATATTACCACGTAGGATGACATGTGTCCTTTTCTGATTGGTCCTCGTAGATGGAGATTTTTTGCGTTAACACATATTATCACAAAGGATAATGGAATTTTAATCAAGAATTCATCATTTATATACTTTTAAATAAGTATAATGCACGATTAAAACAATATTAACACATAATTTTGCCTGGGAAACACCTTAAGAATTTTCTTGTAATTCTTTCCCTAGCTTTTAATGTAACCCTTTCTTCCTTAACTTCTACTTTCTCTTTCCTCAAGCTAAAAACCCTTCAAACTGAACCTAGGCTTAATTTGGCTGAATAAATAGGTTATAAAAAGAGTTTTAAGTCGGCCAAGGCTGCCTCCCTAGCCATCCAATCAAATTAAAATATTTGGTTTACTAAATGACAATTTACCACTTAAAGGGAATGGACAGATTTTCCCCTTGTTCGTAAATTCGGCCTAACTTCTTACTCGAACATCCGTTTGATGCACCATTTATTGTGTTACAACCCTAACTCACCTGTCTACAACTAACTACTTTTTACCTCAAATCAATTTTTATGTTATAAAGGTCAAAACTAGTCTTAAACAGGGACATTTCTACCGAAATTAATAAAATTTTATGTTTATACATAACTCGACATTTCACGATTTATGAAAGTAGGATTAGACTAAACATGATGACTTAACATTATATATACTAATAACATATTATCCATATCACATAAGCTAATCATGATTTAAACATAATTTATCATAATTATATTCGGGTTGTCACATTCATTATGCACAAGCACCGAGCAACACTGCAGAATAAATACTCCATCCTTTCAGTGAACCATCAAGCATGGAGCATTGCGGGATTCTGTTGATGCAAAAATTCTCTAACTTCGCAGACCAATAATAAATGGACACCTGTTATTATACGTGGTAATATTTAAACTTGCTCAGCACCTGAGGAGAGTTAGTCGGCATACCAACCAACTCAAGGAATACCAACCAACTCAAGGAAGACCAACCACCCTAAAATACCAACAGTCATATTAATTGTACATAGATGTAAATGTATGAATATATAAAGACATTCCATCTCTTGGACTCCCATCACTATAAATACATGCATTCCCTTAGCCAAAGGGACAATATACATGATCTGAATCGACTAAGCAATTATCTATACACCTCTCTCTCTCTCTATACTATGTTGTGCTATTGTAAACCCCTGGGAATAAAATAACAGTGGACGTAGGATTTTCTTACAGTCGAACCACTCTAAAAGTCTTTATCTCTTATGTGTTTGGTGTGCTTTTTTATCTTCATTTCATCTTCAATATCATCCTCATCATTTATAGTCATCAACATCAATATAACATCTTTATAGTACAAAATCGTAGAAGACTCACTCTTGCTTTTTATTTGTTTACATTTACAAATTGATTTTATATTAAGAATCATAAATATAACGTTAAACTAAATAAAACCATGTATAATTTTATAGAAAGTTTTGAGTATGATTAAATGTACTTTTACTTATGTACTAATGTACCCTAGAAAGTATCATAAAAAAAAACTCTCATAAAAATTAATTAAAAAATAACACTGTATTGTAGTATATACCTAAAGTTGTCATCACAATACAACGTCGATATTTGTCGCTCCCACACACTAGCACGTGTACACTTCATTAAGCCATTTATTAATTTTATGTTATCTAGGTTAATGTAGACACATATGTATTTGGTTAATATATGCATTTAGTCGGTTCATCTATTAGGAGGTTCATATACAAACGTCTAAATGAGGTATGTTTACATTAAATATAATAGATACATATATTTCGATAGATATATTTTAGAGATCCTATAAATACCCATGTAATGTTGACATTTGAAATGAAGTTATGAAAAGTAAAAAATATTGTGTGAGTAGTAAAGAAAAATTCTCTCCTTATATTGAGTTTCTCAAATATTTAGTGTGTTAGTGTATTTTATTATTTCTCAAATATATATATATATATATATATATATATATATATATATATATATATGTACATTTCTTTTACTGTCATGTATTTGGATGAAGAGGTTTACGGAGGTGTTCTCAAGTTGAATGGATACTTTTGCAATTTGAATGAAAGTTCTACTGAAAATTCTTTTTGGGTCTGAATTTTTGGGGTGAAATTATTTTAAATGCTTTAGTACGTTTCTTAATTTGTATGTTTGCTTCACGCATCAGTAGTGCACTATATTTACACTTATAATTTTTCACATTTTGATACTAATATGTTGTGCTTATTAGGTTCGTTAAAATATATTTTGTATAAATTTATAACGTGACATATATTGTATAAAATATTTAATGTTACATATTAAGATTTTGTAATCATTGTTCATCTTGAATGTTTTACGATTCTTTTACATTATTTTCTATGTACTTTTAAACATAATAGTCTCTTTCATAACAGTTTTTGTTTATTGATTTAATATTAATTTCCATTTATTCAAAACAATATTAAGATATTTAGGTACATTATCCACTATCAAAGTATCGTTCTACTATATTAAATATATTTTCAACATGTTTTAATTATATTTTATTTCACAACGTGAATTTTCAAAAACTATTCTTTTATTGTTAAATAATGTGGTTTTTGGAATTAGGTGGATGTCCACTCACATTCTTGTATTTTGGGATGCCTCACTATGTCCTATAATAGGAGAATCCTCATATGTTTTTGTACAACAATTATCTCAATTCTCTATATGTATTTTATTTTACAACACGTTATCAACACGATTATTATAATATATCTCTGTCCTTCGTTGCCATTTTCAACCAACATCTCATTAACACAGTACAGGATCTTATAGTTCAAGAACACTGATTCGAACCAGTATCTCATTAACATAGTCCATGACCTTATAGTTCAAGAACATTTATTCGAAAAAACGAGCCTTTTTTCCCCCAAAATGTACGCCCTTACTGACAAGGAAATGACAATATATGGAAATGGGGAGTATCCTCTTGATATCTCTAGGAGCTTCATAATTTTGAAAGCATGAAAAGTGTGCTTCTTAAGAATTCTTATATCATTCAAGTATGCATCAGGTTTTTTTTTACATATGCAATAATCCCAAATGAATTCCAAGTTATCAAAGTAGTTAGATCATATACGATACTCTATATATGTACATATATAGATAATTATCAAACTTAGCATCATTCAAATACATTAAATCTTTAAAAAAATTTATAAATTAATAATATTTTATACATATGAATATATATTTCAATACGTAATATATATATATATATATATAGTGCTTTATGAGATGTAAACCAACGTAACATTTTTTAAGTTTGGATGTTACATATTTATTGTTCGACTAATAAATATTTGAGAACTCCTTTATGATTCGTATGTTTGTTACAAGCTATAAGAAAATTAAAAGTTGGAACCAGAGGTTCCATATTTTTTAGCACTCGAAGTTCCTAATTATCATTTAAATTGGGAACCTGAAGCTCTCATTACTATTTAAAATTTTGGATCTCAAACACCCAATTACTATTTATGGGGACATGAAGTTTCCAATGGCTATCTACATTTTGGGACATGAAATACCCAAATAATTATTTTAATTTGGGACCTAAAGTTCCCATATAAATTTTTTCATTTGGAATGAGAAGATTCCATATAAATGTTTCCTTTAGAACCAGAAGATTCTATATATTTTTTTATTTGGGATTAGAAGTTCCCAAATTATTTTAAATTTGAGACTCGAAGTTCTCAATTATTGGTCAATTTTTGGACTTGACAATGAAATACACCCAATATTAAACTTGAACTTTTGATTATTTTTGTAATAGGACAAGGGATATTAAAAGTTCAATAAAAATTATTTATAATTTGGACCCGAAACTCCAATAATTTTGTAATCAAACATGAAGTTTTAATTATTTATATAACAAGGGTAAGGATATTACACGTTCCGTAAGGATTATTTATTTTTTACCCCTTATCAACCTTGAAGTTTGAATATCATTGGGCAAGATGATTAACGTCCCTAAATATTTAATTTTGCGTTATGAAGTTGTCCTTATTATTTACATTTGGGACCTGAAGTTCCCCAATAATTATTCAAAAATGAAAATTGAATTTTCTTCGTTCAAATTTTGGGACGCTGAGTACATAAATTATTTGGTGCTAAAGTGACCAAAGAAAATATATGACAATCAAACTTGAAGTTTTGATTGTCAAATTGAAAGGGTATAGACTAAGATTCTCCCAATTATCACTGATTTGTGATATAAAGATTCATATTCAATATTGTGACCAGAAGTTCACAAAATATTTTTTTGAATTGGGATATAACATATGAAATTTGAAACTCTCATGCCATTTCTGATTGTTCGGACCGGAAGATCCAACTAAAATACACCATAAATTAAAACTCGAAGTTTTGATTATTCATAGGGTATGGATTTGAAAATTCTCAAATAATTTTTTATGATTTGGACCTGAAGTGCCAAATATATTATTTTTGGGGATTAATTTCAAAATCAGTTGGATATTTAAACATATCTTTTCAAGTTCTTGGCATTTTCATTTTCTTTATTAAATAAAATGTCTTTTCAAATACTCCATTAATGGTTAATTGTCCCTTTAACTATTCCAATAATAGCTTCACCATTAAATTTTTGTTTTTTGACCTTTCACTTCATGTGAGTATTAAATTACTTTTAATGGTATTTAATTTTAACTCCTTTTCACATTCTAATTATTTAATGTACATTGGAGTCTTGGAAATGTGTAGAGAATGTGAAAAATTTGACCCCTCATTTTTTTCAAAGAGGTTGAATTATTATTGGTCGATGTTAGTAAAAAAAATTATTTGTCACTTGTTTGAAAGATTCTTTAAATTTTTTACCACCCAATCAACCTGTGGTTTTTGATAGAAAAGGGTAGAGAATTTAATGTACTTTTACATTAGTGATATTGAACTTGAAGTTCAACTATTTGTGTAGAACCTGAAGTTCTCATATATAAATGAAAAAAAAACTCCAATTTTTATACATAATTCTCACTAGGAACTTTGTGAGTTATTTTCATATAAGACCTGAAGTCCTAGGTTTACATTTGATAATTTATGTGAACCTTAAGATTCATATACATGTGACATTAAATAGAGAACCCTAAGTTCTCACTACTTTTCACAATGAAATATTTTTCATAATTATTTTAATGACCTTAGTTATATGTTAGAAGCCTAAAGTTTCTTAATTTTGATCCTGAAGTCTCACACATATTATAAAATTATGAACTTTTGATTCATTAGTTATCAGCCCAAAGTTTGAAACTTTAATTGGGATAGTTTTGTTATCTATCCCATTCTTTGAATATCTGATATGATTTTTTTTACTTCTTAAAGTTTGGTTAACAAAATCTTGATCATAAAATATTATTGTATTGTTAAGCATCTCTATATTTGGACTCACTTCAAATACTTCATAATCAATCTTTAATTTAAAAAAGTGGCAATTGTGAACGGTCATCATATGATGACATTTGTCTAGCCGACAATGAACAACTCACGATATTCTGAAAAACCTGAAATTTTTTCAGACTTGGAATGTGATATTGTAAAGCTTTTAACCATAGTTGAATCTAAGGCTCTAGAAGAGTCTATACGATTTTGTATTGGGTACCCTCCCATACATATGTGATAAGTTACATGAAAGCAATTCCTGAAGTAATTTGCTTTGTTTTATGGGCATCAGTATACATGGATGTCATATGAAAATAAATCGTGCAAAGTAATATTGCATTACTTCTAGTATTATACGCCAAAAGGTTACACTATTATTACATTATTCAAGGGATTATACTATACAATATTTAGCATGGTAAAATTGCACTTTGTTATAAGCCTGCAACTCCATGGTTCAATTATGTATTATTATACAATGACCATTTTGGTCACCTCAATTATTATTCATAAGATGTCTTGAATGGAAATGATATTTACCATAAGGGTATATATGGTGCTTATAATTCACCATCTATTAAACCATTGATAAATATAATATTTATGGTATAGGGGGAGGATATAATGTACCAGAAGTACAAATTATATTTAAAGAATATTTCGTTCCTGAAGAACGACGAGCATTATCGTGGAATACGTCCACTTTGTCTAATATAATCCCTTGTATCGATCAATGCGAGAATGAAGTGAAAAAACAATTTTATTACAACATCAAACGTCACATGGACTAGTTGCAAATGTTCTTACTAAAATAATTATCCCAGAAGGATAAAATAAATTCTGTAGTAAATAAATTCATTGCACGCCAGAAGCATGGCAAACCTATAGGTCCCAACTACTTGACTCCTCAGAAGTGGAGGTTAAATAAAATCATGCCTAAATAACACTCTAGAAGAGGTTATACATAACGCTACAAAAGTGGTTATAAAAAAAATATCCACTTTCCCAAAAATCCTAGAAGAGGTTATTATCTATAAAAAGACACAAGTTCCCGAAGTTACTATAAAGCCCTTGAAATTGGCAAATGTACCTAATATTAAATGAGATCTTTATGTTTTATAGATATACATGAGAAAAGTGGGATAAATAAAGATGATCATCGATGATATAATTATATATGTTGTAGCTATAAAAAAATTAAAGGGCATTGATACTAAAAATCCACGTACTATGAATACATGTCGACAAAGAATATATTGGCCAAAATGTGAAAATGCCATGATGGCATAATTCGAGTCTCTTAATATACGTGGTGTATTTGGACCTATAGTAAAAACCCCAAAATATGTTAACCCTGAAGGTTATGAATGGGTGTTTATAAAAATGTCAAGTGTTAAAACTCACCAAAACAGCATGATTTATGGCACAAGGTTTCCTGAAGAAATAAAATTGATTATGTACAAACATACCATCCCATTTCGGACGTAAATACTTTTCAGATATATGACCAACTTAGCAATTTTTAAAAATATATTATGTGAGGCTCGTGAATATTATAACTGCTTATATATGGGACTTAGACAAAGAATACATATACAAATTCTAGAAGAATTTTCTTCGCCTGGAGCAAAGATAATGAGTACGTACTCAAATACACTAAGACGTTCACTGTACAGTAGGAAATCCAAATGAATATAGGTACAACCATATTGGTAACTATTTATCTAAGGGTATGAAAACAATCATATATGCAAATGTGCCATTATAAAATATCCTTAATGGATATGCTCCTGAAGAGATCAACTGAAATGAAAAAAATATTCGTAATGGATGTGATCCTGAAGAGCTCAACTGAAATGTCCTTAAATGGATGTTCTCTTTAATTGTTCAATTGAAATGCAACATATCCAAATAAGGAATTATAAAATGAATGACCTTTGGATAATTAATTATTATCTCGGTCTAAAGATCGAGCATAATTCATTTTAAATTAGTATCCATTAGTTAAATAGATTGAAAAGTCCTGCAATGCTTAGCATATATTTGTAATACCCCGTGATTTTAATGACTTTTATAAATGGGTTATATTTTAAATTAATGGATTGATTGGATTTTATGATAAATTAATTCATTTGGGTTTATCCGAATTGGGTATATTATAAATGTATGATTCTGAATATTACTTACAGATATCTGGTAATATATGAATGTGATGATTATTGATATTTCTGTGAGATAATAATTCGGTAAATTGAATTTTTAGTCGGATGCAGTATGGGACGTGTCGGGACTAATTTGTTAAATTAAAAAGGGAGTTTATTTTCTATCGACCTTATAGTCATTTCGACTGCATCATTGCATCCGGAAGGGTTGAAATAGTCAGAAAAGTCTATTTGGACGTTGGTTTTGAGTCTCATGTCATTTGAAAATGAAAAGACAACCTAAAAGGGCATTTTGGTCATTTTTATAGGGGGGATGAATAGTGATTTCGAATTTTGTCCTATTATAAGTATTTGGAGATTAAGTGTACGTGGGTTATTCATCTCTTCTACACAAAATACGGAAGTCATCTTCTTAGAGAGAGTGAAAGGTTACTTGGGAAGAAAAAAGCTTACCTGGGAAGGAGAAGAACAAAGACCAAAGGTCACCACCACCAACCACCACCGAAAGTTGGCCGGAGAAGGGAGAACCACCTGTGATATACTATACCAAAGTATCAGACCTTCATTAGAGGCAAGTGTTTGATAATGAAAATCTAAGTTTGTATATTGTCCATGTTAGAATAGTTATAAAAAGAGATGATTTTTCATGTTTAGAAGAAATAATGGAGTTGTTTAATGGATTTCTGGAAGCTGAAAATATATAGGAATCAAAATCATGTTGTAGGTAGTTAGTAATCCACGAAATAATCATAAATCTGTTGAAGAAAATTCTGAAAAACCATTGATGTGTTCTTGAAGATATTATGTTGATAAATTTCTTGAAAAAGAGGAAACACACATGCTTTTAACTCTTGATGATTCTAGGATGTTTAGATGATTAGAAATCATTTATATATGTTGGTATATCATGTAGTAAGTATTATAAGTCATTTGGGTTTTTAATATAAAGGTTTGAATGATAAAAAATGGTTAAACCCGTAGTTGCAGAAATGTAAAAAAATAGGGCTGTTACCTGGGCGATCGATCGATCGACCCCCTGCCTTCGATCGATCGACCTCCCTAGAATTCCTAAAGTTGTTCCTTTTTAATGTTGATTCTTATCCCAAACCTTTGGTAGATCTTTGGTGATTATTAATTGGATATTATGGGACTTAGAGAAGATCAGTAAGCTCTAGTTAAGATTTGAATTAATTTAATTGGGATTTAATTGATTAGAATAATGATAATTAATTTAAAGGTATTTCGGTTGCTAGATTCATTTGTTGGATTCTAAATGGTAGGCATGAGGATTAAAGATAGGAGCAATAGTGGTGATTGAATATAACACCTGGGAATCCTTAAGTTTACAAGAGGGTTTAATCCTAAGTGAAAGAAGATGTGTTTATAAGAGATTTGAAACTATCGGTTTTAACCCTAATTGAAGGGAGAGTTTAATTCGTAGTAATTCGGGAGATATGACGATATGGACCAGTAGGGTATTAGTGACTTCTTACTGAATATATGTTGAGGAAAAACCTATTTGAACGTTGTGTATTGAGTGAGGCCCGGGGATAATTAAATTAAGAAGTAAAGTCATTATATTTTAATACGTAGGATTTGAGAGATATAATGCTACATATGGGAACTATGTTAGGGTAATGTGAGTACCTTGATGATATTATATTATAGGTATGATAATGCCTATTTAATTGATTGATCATTTATGTGTATGGCATACCTAGCTTACTTGCTATCGATGGGAGGTTCGCGTGTGAGGGCAGTCATATCCTGATGAATCCATGGGATCTTTGATTTGTCGCTCAAGAACATAGGTCTATGAAAGACTTATCGGAAAGTTGATAAGTCCGCTGACTATGGGAACGTAGGTATGTGCGTGACCCGTGGGTATGAGAACTATGTTCGCCTCCAATTTGTATATTGGTGTTTGGGGTTCGAGAAATCCCTATCGAACCTTTTGTCTCCTATTCGGCGACCAACGATGATGGGACATGATAGTAGAGTAATGAATTGCACCGAAGCTGTGACTCGGGGTGCCGTATTATATATGTATATATATAATGAATTAAATGAATGTATATAGTGGTTAAATCTATCTACTGTGTGTTAATTATAGATAACGATGAATTGAGAAAAGAATTGAAATAAGTTAATAAATATTGAAGAGCTTAAATCATATTAATGAGAAACGATTCATATAAATGAGAAATGTATAAGAATGATTGTACTACGTATGGTATGGGACATACGGGGTTACGATATGGGATGGAATCATATTATGAGAACTAGTGAAGAGGATCCATTAACGAGGAAGTTAATAGGAAACGTTAAGTGTGCACTCTAGATGAGAGGTGAGAATAGCAAGTGAGAGTTGGATACTAACATGTAAATAATAAATGCTTTATTGCACTTGTTAAATACTTGCTATTTTTAAAATCATTTTCACATCGGGCTCTGACCCATTTTCTTGCATATTTTCTTTTCTATTGTACCTTCTATATCAGGTGTCCAACAGCAGGGACGCCAACCTTAGTTGATTATGACGAGCTATGGAGCTATGGAGTATTGCTTAGACTCTTAACTTCTTTTGATTCACAGTATTCTCTTAGTTAGGGCATGTCGCCCAAAGGAACTCAATTGTCTGTTTTCTATCTGAGTCAAATACTCTTGTACTCGTGTCATTTTAATACATTTACTATTGTTGGAATTACTATATTGGATTATTATGTGGGAATGTTTATTACAATTGCATTTAAATTCTTTTGAGTTATCTGTTCGGTTATCTATGAATAAAATGTGTAGTGTTATTCTTAAACTAAAAATGGATTTTGTTGAATTAAAATTTGGAAAGTTTTTAACACCAGCTTAATTGGGTATTGGGTGAGTTGTAAATGTTTTCGACAGTGATGCTAAGAATGAGATAAATGTATATTATATTTTAATTTGGTATGGGACTGGACACCCGGTATTTAATTAGGTGGGGTGTTACAGTTGGTATCAGAGCATCAGGTTCTAGTGTCCTTTAGGATCTGTACAGCTTATTGTGTTTTCAGCTTAGCGTTCTTTGATGTAGAGCCCTATGTTTAGGATTGTTGACTTCTTTGGTAAGATTCTGTATATATTAGTGAATCTTATTTGCGTTCGGGCGGATTCGTACAAGAAGTATGGCAGATGAGGTCCATTGGACGAATAGTGGAGATCGTACTTAGGAGGTTATGAAGTATGTTCGAGTATGATGACCGTAGTCAAGGTCACCCCTATTATGGAAAATTGAGGAGAGTCATCAATAAAAGTTCTTGAAATGCGGGTATTGTGTGTGTTACCTAACGAAGGCAATATATTCAAAGGCTTGGACATATATTGGAGTGTGGTGAACTAGAACTGAAAATTTGGGGTTAAATTTTTATTGACTCATCGGAGCAAAGTTATATTAGTGCGATTCAACAACCACCACCTGCAAATGAGGGTATGCTTTCTATCTAAGCAATTATGAGGCGTATACTGATTTTTTTAGCGATTAATATTGTGTGGGCAAAAGGGTTGCTAAACTTAGCCTATGGCACTTTATTTATGTAGACTCACCGATGGGTTGTGGGGCACCTATATTTTACATGTCATCACGTGGGTCTGATTTTTATCACGAACTTTCTTACTTTGGGCATGTCCAAAAATGATGTGACTATCGATGTGGATTGATTTGTGGTATATGAGAGCGTATGTACTATTATAGCCAACATCTTTTCTTTAACAAGAGAGTAGATGAGTAGACTTTTATCTGAAATCGATAAAACCTGTAGAGAGGTTATAAACTATTGACTAAGGACCTGAGGAGTTTCGATGACCGACTACTTTAGGTAGTAGTGTATCGGGGGGTTCCTTGTTTGGATTTCGCTTGCGAGACACCCCACGCATGAAAATAATAACCGTTGGGAGCCAAAATAAGTTAGGTCTTTAGGATATGAGTTTATAATCTTTGTGATAAATATTATAATGAAAGTGGTACGATAGGGTGTATGGGCGCCCTGGATGGTTGAATTGTAGTATTTTTCATAATTAAACTGTAAGTAGTTGTGACTTCAGGATTTATTTGTTTAAATACGTGAGGATAATTTTTCCCAAAGTTTGTCTCGAGGACGGTATAGGGAAGATTGAGTATCGTTTAAATTTCGATTCAGTTGAAACTATATGGCGAGGCTTGGCGTATAACATCAATGGGGATTTTTGATAATGTGTTGTACGGGCGGTACAACATAGTTTCTTGCGATGTGAGATTTATACTCAGAGTTGACCTTACTAGTATGATTTATCTTTTCGAATTTCGGGACGAAATTCTCTTATAAGGGGGGAATTATGTAATACCCCGTGATTTTAATGACTTTTATAAATGGGTTATATTTTAAATTAATGGATTAATTGGATTTTATGATAAATTAATTCATTTGGGTTTATCCGAATTATGGATATTATAAATGTATGATTCTGAATATTACTTAAAGATATTTAGGTAATATATGAATGTGATGATTATTGATATTGCTGTGAGATATTAATTCGGTAAATTGAATTTTTAGTCGGATGCGGTATGGGACGTGCCGGGGCTAATTTGTTAAATTAAAAAGGGACTTTATTTTCTATCGACCTTATAGTCATTTTGACTGTGTCGTTGCGTCCGGAAGGGTTGAAATAGTCAGAAAAGTCTATTTGGACATTGGTTTTGAGTCTCGGGTCATTTGAAAATGAATAGACAACCCAAAAGGGCATTTTGGTCATTTTTATAGGGGGTGAATAGTGATTTTGGATTTTGTACTACTATAAGTATTTGGAGATTAAGTTTACGTGGGTTATTCATCTCTTCTATACAAAATAGAGAAGTCATCTTCTTAGAGAGAGTGAAAGGTTTCTTGGGAAGAGAAAAGCTTACATGGGAAGGAGAAGAACAAAGACCAAAGGTCACCACCACCGAAAGTTGGTCGGAGAAGGGAGAACCACCTGTGATATACTACACCAAAGGATCAGACCTTCATTAGAGGCAAGTGTTTGATAATTGCAATCTAAGTTTGTATATTGTCCATGTTAGAATAGTTATACAAAGAGATGATTTTTCATGTTTGGAAGAAATAATGGAGTTATTTAACAGATTTCTGGAAGCTGAAAATATATAGGAATCAAACTCATGTTGTAGGTAGTTAGTAATCCACGAAATAATCATAAATATGTTGAAGAAAATTCAGAAAAACCATTGATGTGTTCTTGAAGATATTATGTTGATAAATTTCTGGAAAAAGAGGAAACACACATGCTTTTAACTCAAACTCTTAATGATTCTAGGATGTTTAGATGATTAGAAATCATTTATATATGTTGGTATATCATTTAATAAGGATTATAAGAAATTTGGGTTGTTAATATAAAGGTTTGAATGATAAAAAATGGTTAAACCCGTAGTTGCAGAAATGCAGAAAAACTGGGCTGTTACCTGGGCAATCGATCGATCGACCTCCCCAGAATTCCTAAAGTTGTTCCTTTTTAATATTTATTCTTATCCCAAACCTTTGGTAGATCTTTGGTGATTATTAATTGGATATTATGGGACTTATAGAAGATCAGTAAGCCATAGTTAAGATTTGAATTAATTTGATTGGGATTTAATTGATTAGAATAATGCTAATTAATTTAAAGGTATTTCGGTTGCTAGATTCATTTGTTGGACTCTTATTGGTAGGCATGAGGATTAAAGATAGAACCAGTAGTGGTGATTCTATATAACACCTGGGAATCCTTAAGTTTACAAGAGGGCTTAATCCTAAGTGAAAGAAGATGTGTTTATAAGAGATTTGAAACTATCAGTTTTAACCCTAATTAAAGGGAGAGTTTAATTCGTAGTAATTCGGGAGATATGACGATATGGACCAGTAGGGTATTAGTGACTTCTTACTAAATATATGTTGAGGAAAAACCTATTTGAACCTTGAGTATTGAATGAGGCTCGGGGATAATTAAATTAAGAAGTAAAGTTATAATATTTTAATACGTAGGATTTGAGAGATATAATGCTACGTATGGGAACTATCTTAGGGTAATGTGAGTACCTTGTTGATATTATATTATAGGTATGATAATGCCTATTTGATTGATTGATCATTTATGTGTATGGCATACCTAGCTTACTTGCTATCGACGGGAGGTTCGCGTGTGAGGGCAGTCATATCCTGATGAATCCATGGGATCTTTGATTTGTCGCTCAAGAACATAGGTCTATGAAAGACTTATCGGGGAGTTGATAAGTCTGCTGACTATGGGAACGTAGGTATGTACGTGACCCGTGGGTATGAGAACTATGTTCGCCTCCAATTTATATGTTGATGTTTTGGGTTCGAGAAATCCTTATTGAACCTTTTGTCTCCTATTCGGCGACCAACAATGATGGGACATGATAGCAGAGTAATGCATTGCACTGCAGCTTTGACTCGGGGTGCCGTATTATATATGTATATATATAATGAATTAAATGAATGTATATAGTGGTTAAATCTATCTACTGTGTGTTAATTGTAGATAACGGTGAATTGAGAAAAGAATTGAAATAAGTTAATGAATATTGAAGAGCTTAAATCATATTAATGAAAAACGATTCATATAAATGAGAAATGTATAAGAATGATTGTACTACGTATGGTATGGGACATCCGGGGTTACGATACGGGATGGAATCATTTTATGAGAACTAGTGAAGAGGAGCCATCAACTAGGAAGTTAATAGGAAACGTTAAGTGTGCACTCTAGATGAGAGTTGAGAATAGCAAGTGAGAGTTGGATACTAATATGTACACAATAAATGCTTTATTTCACTTATTAAATACTTGCTGTTTTCAAAATCATTTTCACATCGGGCTCTGACCCGTTTTCTTGCATATTTTCTTTTCTATTGTACCTTCTATATCAGGTGTCCAGCAGCAGGGACGCCAACCTTAGTTGATTATGACGAGCCATGGAGCTATGAAGTATTGCTTAGATGCTTAACTTCTTTTGATTCACAGTATTCTCTTAGTTAGGGCATGTCGCCCAAAGGAACTCAATTGTCTCTTTTCTATCTGAGTCAAATACTCTTGTACTCGTGTCATTTTAATACATTTACTATTGTTGGGATTACTTTATTGGATTATTATGTGGGAATGTTTATTCCAATTGCATTTAAATTCTTTAGAGTTATCTGTTCGGTTATCAATGAATAAAATGTGTAGTGTTATTCTTAAACTAAAAATGGATTTTATTGAATTAAAATTTGGAAAGTTTTTAACACCAGCTTAATTGGGTATTGGGTGAGTTGTAAATGTTTTTGACAGTGATGCTAAGAATGAGACAACTTTATATTTTGTTTTAATATCGTATGGGACTGGACACCCGGTATTTAATTAGGAGGGGTGTTACAATATTAGGCATAGCTTTTAGTATACCCACGATTTTCGGTATTTGGATATTAAATTATCCATATCATGCTAAAGAGGATGATAATCTAAATTTGGTTCCGAAGTACCATATGTGCATGTTATTATAGTATTTGGTCCAGAAGTACTATACATGTACGTTATTAGTATATTGATATAGATAACATAATGCATCATACTGGATATTATATTTGTGGTCAATATCTTGGCAAGAAACAATTACCATTGACTTGCATAGCATGGGCTTAATATCAATCATATCTTATGAAATTTTTATATCTAACCATCTATGTCCAATTAGTTATACAAATGCAGGTTTTCTCTGGGATCCTCTCAACGAATAATCAAATTACTTATGACTTGCCTCAAATGACATATCGTACTATTACTACTTATGAAGGAAATGGTGTTTGTCTAGCTCAAACTCAGAAGAGACTGCATCGGTGGAGAAATGACTAACACATTTCAGTTCCTCAACATACATGTACTTCGTAACAGTTATGTACTAAAGTCGAATTGATCCGATAAAGTGACATGTTCATCCCTCTTCACCCAAGTCTTATGGAAGTCAATCTTGTGAAGAAAAATGAAATTGAAGTACAACCTATCAAATCTATTCACCATGTTAAAGAATCTGCGAACATTGTATTTTGGACATATGCGTGTTGTACTCTTTTTCCTTTAACTAGGGTTTTTCCATTGGGTTTTCCTGTTAAAGGTTTTAACGAGGGAACACTAAGCGCGTCCAACACTGATTCAATGAGCACAAAAGTTGTACTCCTTTCCCTTCACTTTGATTTTTTTTCCACTGGTTTTTTCCTTAGTAAGGTTTTAATGAGGCAACAATCATTGAATGGTGGCTATGGTGTACATCAAAGCGGGAGTGTTAAATAATATGGATTTTGGGCTTTGGGTGGATGTCCACTCATATTCTTGTCTTTTTGAATGACTTACTATCAACTATAAATAGAAGGATCCTCATATATCTATTATGTACCTCTAATATGATAGTATTAGAGGTATTAATATGTGTTAATGCATTAGGTTAATGCCATTAATGCAACGAAATCCTTTTACTAAAAAACCTCAACTCCACCTTTTCTACTTCCTCCGCTCCCTGGAAAAACAAATAGTCGCCAATTATCTCTCCTACTTCCTTTCCCATTAAAAACAAATAGTGGCCAAATGTCGCCAATTGTATCTCCAACTTCCTTTCCCATTAAAACAAATAGTCGCTAAATGTTTCTACTACCTCCGCTCCCTGAAAAAAAAATAGTTCAGTAACCTTACCACTTCCTTTCCCATTAAAAATTTCCTTTGCAGCACAATTTTGTCGATTATGCTCATCCATATCAATATAAGAGAATCTAAAGCCAATGGTTACAACACAAAAGAACAACACTCCAAGGTGTTTCTCACAAAGACGGGTTTCCTATTGTTGGCTCCATCGCTCTCTATATATTTATCTATGATTGTGTATTGTAGAAAGAGTAGGGATTGCAGAGAGAAATAGACATCAATCAACGGGAGCCGAAGTGGGTGGAGGTGTCATTATCGCCGATGAGAGTAGAAGGGGGAGTAAGGGCATGAGAATTGGAAATAGAGAGGGAATAAATGGGCAAAACGAGTATACATGATGGGGGTGTGGTGATGATTTGTAGAAAAAACTCAACCTCATGGGTTTTGACCATGTACAATATATATAAGTGGGATGTTATTTTGTCAGACCAACTGTGACACCCCGACTAATTAAATACCGGGTAGCTACTCCTTTATTAAATCAATACAAAATGCCAAGTTGGTTCAGTAAATAGCATCACTGTCGAAAACATTTTAATAATTACTAACCACCTAGTATTTAAAAAGTAAGTTGCCAAATTTTAAGTTAAGTCGATTAACATGCAGTAAAAGAATAATATAGAAATGTAACACAACCATTCACGATAAAGTCCAACTATAATGAATCAACAAGTAAAGATGAGTCTCGAGGAAATACTCCTCACAACAATCCCAATATGAAAAGAAATAAAACAAGTCTGAATCCTGAATTAATTAGAAACCAAAGTCTGAAACTGAACTATAAAATGAAATGTCTCTAAAAGAAATGGGCGACATGCCCTACAACTGATAAAATCTGAATATAGAGTCAAGGCAAATGAAGCGTCTACTAGCAAGGCACTGTAACTTCCACAACAGCTACAGCTCGTCACCTGACTGGAAATACTATGCATGGTGTCCTTGTGGCTGGGCACCTAAAATGGTTTTTACAAAAAGATAGATTTGAAAGCAAACGGGTCAGAGCCCGAATGTGGAGAGTATTTTAAAAACAACAAGTTCTTTAATAACAATTAAAACAATAAATGCAAAATACATGTTAGGACGTGCTCTCACATGACATACTCACCTCTCGTCTAACTGTGCACTCCTAACGTTCCTGTACCCATTCATATGTTTTCTCATAACTATCTAGTTCAAAAGAGTTTCTAACACTCCTACTCGGTTCACGTTTTAATTCTAACCTTGACATTTAAAAAGAGAGTTCTATTTTAATCTCGGATTCCCAATTATTAACGAAGCCATTTATTGATAACAGTCCCCTTTTATCTTTTCATAATGTTACCACAACTATATTCACAATTTAACATAGTAAATTCCTTTTCATTTAACCGTATATTTTCACATCATAAATATACAATACAAGCACCCCGAGGCTAAGCTGCGGTGCACACATACTCTGCTATCCATCCCGGTACATCACGTACATAAGGATTACAAATTCCGAATCTCTCAGGAATTGTTGGAATAAACACCACACACATAAATGGAGGCGAACATAATTCAACATATCCATGGTCACGTACATACCTACGCTCCATAGTCAGCTGGCTTATTAACTCATAAATAAGTCATTCTCTTGAACTATGTCCTCGAGGTACCAATCTAAATCCGAGCAACACAAGGATAAGAAGGCCCTAAGCGAACGTAACCTCCCGTGATAGCAAGTATGGTAGGTATGTCATACATATAAAAATCATATACTCAGCATTCACACATCTTAGATAAATCAAGATTAATAAAGGTATACTCTACATCCTTATACCATTATTCCAAATTTGTATATTTTACGTCTCCCGATAATATAAAATTTAAACTGACGACACGTCTCACGTCGTAGTTTCTTATACTTAAAGCCTATCTCAAATAGAGTATTAAGTTCCTATTATTTCCACATTTAACATCTTTATTCCTAAGGTCTTTACTTCTGCCCCAAACCTCATTTCATCAAATTATTCAAATTTACACTTTTAACCCAAATATTATATCACTTATCGAAGTTCATTAAATTAGAATAATTCCTCAAATTGAATTCTAATTAAGGTCCAAGTTTCATAATCATGCCTACTGGTCTTCTTTAAGTTTAAGGGTATTCATAAGGTCTCCAATAATATTTTCCAAGGGTTACCACCATTAAAATTTAAAATAGGGAAAACTTTACTCATTCTGAGAAGGTCGATCGATCGACCTTTTCCTTCGATCGATCGATGGTGGTCGATCGATCGACTGATGAACATCGATCGATCGAATGCACCAAGTATGGCTACGGACTGCTTCGTTTTGCAGTTTTCAATTCATCCCAAAACATACTTTTAATGCATGAAACTCTAATGTAACGTTATAGTATCATCCTACAACCACACTACAACATTAATAACGTTCTAAAACCAATAATTCATCAACCAAGGGCTATATATGGATCAATCTTCATCAAGAACCCTAGTTTTCTAATTCTTTCAAGAACATGCATAAACCTCTTCTTAAATCCGTTTTTAAATCATCAAGGGTCATAATTTTGAATTCATAATTCGTCCAGATTGTTACTACATGCAGTCCCTAACATAATTCATAGTTTTTAACTTCCAATTCATGGGTCTATATCATCTTCCAAGATAAATTCGATAATTCCTAAACATGGAAAGCATGGCATTGAATCAATTGTAATTAAACCACTTGCCTCTAATCTTTCTCTGGATTTGAGGTTGAATCTTGAAGGCTGAATTGTCTTCTCTCTCCCTCTGCAGAATTCTTCTCTTCCTCTCTCTCTCTACAAGTTCTTCTCAAGGTGTTAATGGAGGTGGGGTTGGTTTTTGCCAATCTTTATGGTTTCTAACTTCTCCCGTAGCCCACTACCTAAATTGGGGTTGGAACATGGCTTAGTGGGTTAATACTAAGTCAGATTTTAACTCTAATTTTCGTGGGTTTTAATTACCCAATTTTCGAAATTACCAAAACTCCCTTATAAGTTACTGGTATGGCCCAATAATGCCCCGGGATCCAAACTTAACCCCCGGCTAGTGTTTTCTGACTATTTCGGCCCTTCCGGACACGTTGACGCACTCAAAATGACCATATGGTTAATAGAAATAAAATTCACTTTTTCATTCAAATAAATATATTCCTGACGTGACTGTCACGCGCGTCCCAATAAAATTTCCCAAATTGCCGTATTTCAATCTCGCGACAATTTCAATAGTTCCAAAATTCATATATTGCCATATATACACATTATAATCAAATACTAACTCACATCTCGTTAATATTTTATCCGGATTAATTCTCAATTAATTCACATTTAATTCAATTAATCCCATAAATAGATATCCATAAAAATACGGGGTATTACACCAACATAACTAGATTGCTACAAATGCATTTTCATAAAATAATATACTGCAGACAACACTTGATACAAAATTCCACACCGTCAATTCTTTGAATGTGTTTGATAGAGATAATATTTCCATTGGAAAATTATGAGTTTTTAGTGTTTTCCAACTTCTGATTTCTCACCTATATATATATATATATATATATATATAGAGAGAGAGAGAGAGAGAGAGAGACTCTCATACATACTTTAGTTTGAGGATCGCTGGAGTGAACCAATTTTGATAAAATAGTTAAAAAATATTTTTGAGTTTATTTTTTTTATAATTTTTAAATATTTCAGTAGGACCATAATAAATCAGCTCAAAATGAATTTTTTTACTATTTTAAAAAAATCGATCAAACTTTGTCAGTTCTTAACAGCTTAAAAACAACTTAAAACTAACAAAATTTGACCGATTTTTTTAAAATAGCAAAAAAATTCATTTTGGGTTGACGGTTTTTATGGTCCAACTGAAATGTTTAAAAACTAAAAAAAAAAATGAGTCCAAAAATATATTTTTTTACTATTTTAAATAATTGGTCCTCAAACTAGGACCTCACGAGAGTCTCTCTCTCTCTCTCTCTCTCTCTATATATATATATATATATATATATATATATATATATATATTAACTAACATTTTTTTCTCTTTCAGATAGTTTTCAGGTTAAGGTACTCATTTTTTTCCTCTTATAAAGTTGCTTTTATTTTTCCATTTCTAAACTATGTTTGTAGATCCAACCCATTTTAGAGTACATCATCTATGCATTGAGGGATTCAAATAAGATTTTGGGGTTTTTATCTTTGATCTAAAAACCCTCAAACACTATGATATTAACCACGAAACCCAAGTACTTTTATATTGCAATTTGCTTCTTTTTGTTGATCTATGATGGTTTGAATTCTTAGCACATCTATATTGTGTTTCTATTTTGCAGATTTAATTTTTCTTCATCTCACTTAAAGAAAGGTAAATAATCTCTCCTTATGAGGATTGAAGATTTTGTTTTGGGGGATCTACATTTTCTTTGTAAGGTTTTTAAACTAATGTGTCAACATAATTGAAATATCATATTTGGTTTGTGAATTATGGATTAAAATCTCATATTTGTGATTTCTTCTCATTGTATTTATTTTAAATTAATTTATGTATTACATTTACCACATATACCAACTGACACATGTTGTATCAATTATGGTTTGCCAATTTATTTGTATGGGTTCGTGTTAATTTTCTTTAGATAATGTTGGTCTTTTAGGAATTTACAGATACCAACTAATTTTTTTTAAATAATTTTTTGTAGTGTTTGTGTATACTCATGTTTTATTGCTTGAATTTTTGGGTGAATTTGAAAGTATTTTTAATTTATAATTTCTACTAACCATTAATGTAAGTTTCTTTCACATTCTAAGGCTATGGGTACGTATATGTGACATTTTTTCTTTGATGGCATAATACTGTGGATTGTCTCATTTCTTTTAGTTGATTTTTTTTTCTTTTAAAACAACTCTTTCTATAGAATGCATATGTTTATCAATCCACGTATGTATTGTATTCTTCATCCGGAATACGTTTTGTTTAGTTTGATTGTTTTTATATGTTAAATACATAGTAAAAATTGGATTAGTTTGAGATTGTCCATGATAGAACTTTTTAAACAATTTATAAGTCATTATTTTGAAAATTCCATGCCTAAAACTCCGTCCGAACATGACTCAAAATGATATATTGTGTCAATTTTGGACCAAATTCGAATCGTATCACTCTTTCATGCCAAAATTGTGACCCTAATTTTTAATAATTATTTTTACTCATATAATAAAATCTAAAGCATAATATATTTACAAATTCTATCAAATATTATCAATTTATATCATAAGGATCGTTTTAAATAAAATTTAAGTATTTTTTTATAAAACACTTGTGCTTCGCGCGAGTTACATATTAATTTTTATAGAAATAAGATAATCTCCCTCTCTCAATTCTCTCTCTATATTTTATTATACAACATTTATTATTACACCATGCTTGGTGATTCATTTTACCGAAACTTTTGCTTTTAAAATAAAATTTTACAAAAACTCTACATCATCATCAGAGAGGTCAAAATAAATAATCACCTCACTCTCTTTGGAGATTCCAAACTCTTGCACTTTTTTCTATTTCCCTTTTATTTTCTTTCATAAAAAATATCAGCCCATTTCCTTTCATCTTCTAGCCGACCTTTTTTGCCCTATAAATCGGCCCCTCCACAACCCCAAACACCTCTTCCTCTTCTCTTCTCTCCCCCACTATAGATTTGGGTCTCTTATCTATTGTTATTCTGCTCATTTTTCTTTAAGATCTTGTTTATAGATCTTTTTTTTTTCTTGTTCTGATTTCTTATCCTCTTTTAGATCCTGGTATTTCAAGGCTCTAGATTTGTGATTTTGGGTTTATAACAAGAACCCATCTTCAAATTTATGTTGATACAGCTTTTAAAACAATCTAAATCTTGATGTTGCAAATATTATTCTTAATGTTTGAAATTGATGTATCCAGTTCTTAGTGAAATCCTCAGATCCGGGTTTATGATAAATTCCTCCTTTAGACGTAGGACACACCTTGTTCAATCCTTCTCTGTTGTTTTCCTCTATTGGTTCTATGTTTTTTCATGAATACAACAATATACCCTTATAAACTATATAACTAAATATTATTACATAAAAAATATCTAGGTTTGTGCTTCTATTGTGTCTGTTTTTTATTTTAGTGCTTTTTATTTTTTTGAGATTATTGGAATAAGGTACATATATTATGGCTTCTTCTAGTGGGAATTCTAGTGGGTCAGCTCAACTTCTTCAAAACTCTGGGTCTGAAGGGGACTTGCAGGTTTTGATGGATCAAAGAAAGAGAAAAAGAATGCAATCAAATAGAGAATCAGCAAGAAGGTCCAGGATGAAAAAGCAAAAGCATTTGGATGATCTAACTGTCCAGATTGCCCAACTCAAGAAGGAGAATCAGCACATCTTAACAAGCACCAACATAACCACACAGCAATATCTTAATGTTGAGGCTGAAAATTCAGTTCTTAGAGCTCAGATGATGGAGTTGACACAAAGATTGAATTCTCTTAATGATATTCTCGATTACATGAACACCACCAGCAACAACCACACCAATGGGTTTTGTGAGACGGATGATATTTATCACAATCCTGAGAGTTTCATTAACAACCCATGGAACATGATGTGTGTTAACCAACAACCCATTATGGCTTCTGCTGATATGTTTCCTTATTAAATGTTAAACAACATCATCATCAACAAGAACAAAAAAAAAACATGGGTGAATTGAATCTGGTCAATATTTTGTTGCCTTGGTACTTTTTTCTTGTGGTGGTGTTTGTTGAAGGACTCAATGAGTGGGGGGACGGGAAAGAAATTGGGGTTTTGTCTTTTCTGGTTATTATTAGTTTGACCAGTCTATGGTTTTGAAGACTGGCTCTAGCGTTATGTGAATGGGGTTAGTATTTTGATATGAATGAATGGGTGTAGATGCAAGTGGTTTCTGTAATAATATTTTTATATTAGATGCTTCAAATTTTGTGCAAGTGTGATTTCCCTTCCCTATATTTCTCTAATCAAAATTTTATTGGAATCCTAGATCTTTTGTTTGATGAAATCGTAGTTAGATTTTTATTTCTTAGTGTGTTTTCTGTAGTATTATACCAAACTGTTTATACATATATTCTTATTAATATTATGGATCAAATATTAAAAAATTTCTTAAATATTTTTTAATACACATTTAGTCCAAGTATTTTATTATGTACTAAAAAATTTATTCTTTTATCTTTAAAAGTTCACGCCAGCATTATGGTGAAGGATTTTTTTAAGCAAAATAAAAACGTTTGGACTAAATGTGTATTAAAAAATGTTTCAGAAAGTTTTTAGTATTTGATCCATAAGAGGGGCATATACCTAATATTATCATGATTAATGACAATAATATAATTATTACATAGTTATGGTAGTAGTAGATGGTGGGTCGTTTTCTTTAATGGAGTAATTAAGAATGTTTTGTTGGTTTGATGAAATTATGGTAACGCGAGGTGTATACTATCTTTTTACAAGGAAGAAATGAATTGTTGCACTTAAGTTGACATTCAGCAAATGTGTAGGTGAGATGGCAATATCATGGTTGAGCTGTTGTATGTTTTCTTGTCCAACAGCATATTGAATTTGTCTATTGACAAACATCAATACATTGAACGTAGTCTCTTTGCTTGAAGCTGCAACTTCAAACAAAACATAATTCCTTGATAGAAAGTTGGTTGCATAATACATGCAGGGTTCGTGTGCAAACAAAAATAAATGATAAAAAATCCAACCTATTGCATATTAAAGAAAAATGAATAAGTTTCTTTTTTCCATCTAATTTTCTTGTATTAATTAGTGATCATATCTAATAGCTTTTCTTGAAAACTTAACCAACAATTGGTTGAACTACGCAATATATATATATACACTATTGCTCTTATGTATATTAATTCGCATTTTATGAGTGCGGATTAGATATGTGTCACATGAGAGCCTAAAAATTATAGGGGTTCTCTTTTTTTTTTCTGGACTCACCTCCAGGTGACACATATTCAATCCGCATTTCTAAAATACAGAAAAATTGCACAAGAAATATATATATATATATATATATATATATATATATATATATATATATATATATATCACGTTTTTGGCCATTGGAACATTGGTGATTATTTTATTTGAAACTGGTGGAGAAGATTAACTCATCATGTGCATCATCTCCACTAAATTTGATGAAAAATGCATTTAATTATCCTTCAACATTGGTAGTTCATATCTTTCTTCATTTGTTTTTTTCCTACTTCGAGATTTGAATTGCGTACATACATACATACTTCTAATAAAATGAAACAGATCTAGAATCTGGGTCATTTGTTGAAAACTCAGTCACGTTTTCATCTAGAACACAGCTGTTTATGACCCACTTAAATTCTATGTATTATCGATGGAATAAAACAAACTCCATCATTTGTCAATTACTGTCTTTGGCCTTGCGAGTAACTCTTTATTTAAGATGTCAGTGACAACAAACGATGCATATAACTTAACATGGCATGAAACCAACTATACACATTCACGTCAATTTGCACACAAAGCCAAGTTGACAGAATACGAAACCATCGCGATCCAGAGGGGAGTGTTCGCTGGTTGTAATGGTAATACAGGTTGCTTTGCCTTACAAGTTGCATAATTTAGATATTATGAAAATTTGTGGAGTTTGGTGTGAAACTCCGTAAATTTCGGACCTAGATTGATCAAGTCCAAATATAAATCATACATGAGTTTAGATAATTTGTATTACTCTAAGCATGACCGGAAAAAACACATAATGATAAAGAACTAACAACAATAATTCGAGTAAACTAACATAACTCTGATACCAAGATCCATTTAGAAAAAGACTTCATCAGTATAATATATATCTTTTATACATAATATCATCCGACTCTAAATGTAAAAATATTTGACTCCAACATAAAGTAAATCTCAATATCGTAATCCGACTCAGTAGAAAAGGAAAGTGCGATAAATGAGGATCCACGGTCAATACCTACATCCTAGAATCCGGAAGGAGGAACTAATAATGAGTGGAAAAGATCAGGGTTGGTAGTACATGAAAATAGATTCTATGAACATAATTAAACCTAACAAGTCTACCATGAGTAAAATTTAATCTAATTTGGTTTACAATAATAACAATACACCTTCATCTCATATTTTAGAAACAATCTAAATATAACATTCATATATAATCCAAATCCTAAGGGAACCCAACAATGTATTATAAATCTTTCTCATCTACTTATAATCAAGGTTCTAAAAAAAGCGGGGGGTGATCGAGGCGTGGAGGCGAAGCCTTAAACCTTAGAAGCCTGGGCGGACATTAGGCGTAAAAAGACGTTTAAGCCTTCTTAATATATATTAATATTCTTTAACCATAACAAGGCTATTCAAACACTAAAATTTTGCATATCATAAAAATATGTCTCAATATATGCAAATTAAAATACTATTTAATTATTTTGGATGAGATAATGCTCCGGTTTATAAAAAAAATCTTTAAAAGCGATATCGTTTTACTAAAGCATTGTTGTTTTTAAAAAAAGTGCGTCTTAAGGGTTTTATCAAGAACAAGGCGTAAAAAGCTTATGACGGGGCGTTTCTCCTAAGCTTCAAGTTTAGACGAGTTTTTTAGAACAATGCTTATAATCAAAGGATTCCATAGGCAAAGATCTCATATGTATATCTCTAGTATAATTTCAGTAAAAGAAGGACAATCGCATAAGTCCAATATCCAAGTGAGTGTGTCCCTACTCACATCCAAATAGATGGGCTATGCACAAGTCCGCACATAAAGATATGAAGGCCTATCCCTATTGCCTTTGGGGATCAATCGTGCGTACTAGGTACTGCTATAGATCGTACCAAACCTATAACTTCAAAGCATCAGTAAAGGATAATTACTACACCATCACACCAATTGTACGACTCCATACACTAGGATATGTGAGAGGATCCTCCCGTTATCCCCACTGGGAAAACAGGCACTTCAGCATATAGGATTGAAAAGAAAAGACCAAGGTAAAACCTATCTCATCATCGGGATATCAGGGTAGTCAACATCATGTGCGCCCCATCAAAATCCATCCAGGTACTCACGCACCATGGTATGCTTTGCACATTGGCTAAACTACAACAATCTATTCTATTCATCAATTACTAAAACAATATCCTAATTCTCATTTTCATTATCAAAAAATTAATTAAGGATTAGTTGCCAAACTGATGAAAAGTTGTCCAAACGAAATCACTAAATTTATCTAATGAGATACCACATGTCGTTCGAACGAAATCCTAAGTTATTTGAATAAGAAGTTAAAGTCATTCTAACCAGTTTCCCAAGTTGTTCTAATGAGATCATATGCCTCGTTCGAATGAGGTCATAGTCTCGTTCTAATAAGATTGAAATGTTCATCTTCTCTAAGTGACAAAAATGACCATTAACAACATCAAACCTAAATCTAAAGCCTCTAATCGATCTAAAACCCATTATCCTTCAAATATAAGTTGTATAACAACATCACAACCCATAACTATAATTTTTTTATGATTCTAACATGAATTTATACTTTAACTCCAGATTATGAGTTTACAAAACCCAATTTCTTAATTCTAACCAACTCAACTCAGATTTGATTTAATTTGGGATTAAATATAACGGGTTTTATTTTAATCATTTCTGTGATTTAAAATACATCAATTTCATCCATATTTTAGAACAAATTCATAGAATTTATCAACAACTATCCTAATTTATATCACAAGATTAAAGATTAATTTACCAATTAATCTAATTATAAAAACTAGGATTTAAGTGATTTAAATTAGATTATAAAATGTTAATTTAGAATTCAATGAACTATCACTATTCAAGAGCAAATTCAAATCAAATTTTTAATCAATGTAAACTTGCCTTAAACTGATTGATGAATCAAAGTTTTAGATCCTTCAATTCCACTTCAATCCTTGTGTGCCTCCTCTCCTTAGCTCTCAAGGGTTTCTATATGGCCTTATGTGTGTTTTAGGTTTGTTTAATCAACATAATAAGAGTCCTTCGCCGAAAATTAATCCTAGGCCCAATACAAGCCTCAACTTAATGAGCCCAAAACATACTTTAAATGGATCGAAACTCTACCCAAGCCATATACTAACACAATGGACTTAAACCCCACTATTTTAAATCAAAAATGAAATTTCTAAGCATCCCAAAATTCAATACGAAATATGACAAATTCTAATAAATTAATTCTTCCATTATGTCAAACTATGAGCCGATATGAATCAATTAAATAAAAAATTAATTATTAATTAGTTTCGAGCAACTCGACATTATAAGAAATACTTCATGATTGGTGGAGCCTAACACCCAGGGGATAATTCGAACAAGAAAACCCTCGATACCTAGTCCCTGACCATTTCATAGCCTCCCATAATACTAAGTCACTTAAATCATTTTATTAATATATTACTATATTATGGTCCTTTCAAAGATGTGAATTCATGGTACACTAACACGAATTATATAACATCATGTATAAAATATAATAAGTTATATCTCACATATCACAACAGACAAAATTAAATATATAATTTAAATAATGCACAAAAAATAAGGGTTATTACATCCCTCCCTTATACAAGGAAATTCGTCTTCAAAATTTGAATTTATATATCTGACTTGAAGATCTCTATGTACCTCGCACGCATGTCGTCCTCTCTCTCCTGAGTAGGCTCAACCTCGTTGTGGTGTCACCACTAAATCTTTTCTCGCCAATTAGAAATGTGTCATGATCTCTCCTCGTAGCTCGTGTCTAGATGCAGCTCAATATCATTGAGGTCGATGAGATGATATGCTAACCCGTCCCTCAAAAACTTCCTCAACATTGACATGTGGAAGACATCATGTACCCGCTCAAGATGGTTAGATTAGGCCAAATGATATGCCACCAAGCCTACCATATCCAAGATTATGAAAGGACCAACGTATTGGGGTGCCAACTTAACCTTGGATCCAAATCTCACAACTCCCTTCATCGGGGAGACCAACAGAAGCACCTAATACCCCACCTGAAACTCCTAATTATGCTTCGTCTTGTCAGCGTAACTATTATGCCGATCTAGTACAGTCTTCATATGCTTCCTGATGAGCTCCACCTTCTCTGAGGTGTTCCAAATGACATCCATCCGAAACGTCCTACTTTCCCATGACTCCAACCAACAACTCGGAGAATGGCACAACCGTCCATACAAAGCCTCGTAAGGGGCCATACTAATACTGTGCTGCTGATTATTGTTATAAGAAAACTCCATGATCGGCAAAAGACGATCCCAACTCCCCTTTAAATCCAATACAAAGACCAGTGAAATATCCTCTAAGATTTGGTTCACCCGCTTACTCTCACCATCTATCCGAGGGTAAAATGAGGTACTTAGCTGCACCCCATCACCTTCTGAAAGATCCTTAAGAATTAAAAAATGAAAGTCCTATCCCTTTCCGACATAATGTCGAGAGGTACTTCATAAAGACTAATATTATTCCCAACAAAAAGTTTAATGTACTGCTCTACGGTGTAATATATCCGCACTAGAATAAAATGAAGCATCTTCGTCAATCTATCGATAATGACCTAAACATAATCATTTCGTTTCTAGGACCTCAAACTCCTCATGATGAAATCCATAGAGGTGATCTCCCACTCACACAACGGAATATCCAATGGATGAAATTCCTCTGCTAGTCTCTAGTGCTCCACCTTTACTAGTGGGTAGGTGTCACACTTAGACATAAAATCAACAATTTCTCTCTTTATCTCAGCCCACCAGTGTGGTCTCCTCATATCACGATAAATCATATCACCATAAGGATACATAATGAATCGAGAACCATGTGCATCATCCAAAACATCCCTCCGAATCTCAGGACCCTCCGGCACAACTAAACGCCCCTGAAATCTTAATCCTCTATCCAAGATAATCGAGTAAAATTGAACCCTTTCAGATAAAATATATCTCACTTTCTACTGATAAAAGGAGTCTGAAGTATGGGCTTGAATTAACCGTAACAAAATACCAGGTGTAACGATACAACTGCCAAAACTGCCTCTGATAAATCCATCATGCGCAAGGTATCCCACTTCTCCGCCCACAAATTGGGTAACTTATATCCATACTCTGCCCACGAAGATGCTATGGGAACGGTTCATTTATGGCTTAAAGAGTCGGTTACCATATCCGTCTCCCCCAGTTGATACTGAATCGATAAGTGATAGTCCTTAACAAATGCCAACCATCTCCTCTGTCGCATGTTTAACTACCACCGAGTGAAAAAATACCGAATACTCTTCTCATCAGTAAATAATATTAACCAATCATCCAATAAATAATGTCCCAAGGTATGGATGGGAAAGACTACCTCAGCCAACTCCATATCATGTGTGGGGTAGTTGACTTTGTGAGGCTTAGCCTTACTGGAGGGGTAAATGTTGATGTAGAAAACTAGACTAGGTCTAATTTATTAATCATAGATAATATTTGTAAGCAAAAGAAAGAGACAAAGATGTTTTTAATGTAGTTTGACTTATAAAGAAAAGTCTACATCCACTGTACTTGTTATTTCCTTGTGTTTGCCTTTTAATCACTTCTCCTTGACAAAGGGATTACATCGTATTTATAGCCCAGTAGGAAGACAAAGAGATGGAATGTTAACGGATGGAATGCTCTTATAAATTAGGCATTTACATCTGCACAAAAGGTTCAAAATGTTTCTCACTATTGGAAATTTACTGAAAGTGTTGGTTGGCCTCCCTATAGTTGGTCGGGCTTCCTGGCGTTGGTCGGCATCCCAGGCCTTAGTCGGTGGTTATGCCTTGCTGATTAGGATTATTGCCACAATGGAAGAAACATGTCAATTTCTGATTGGTCCACGTAAGTGGGTAGTTTTTGGCATCAACAGAATCTCCCAATGTTCCATGCTTGATGCATGCTTGAAAGTATGGAGCATTTAGTTCTGGTAGTAGCTCGGGCTACATTTATAATGCTTGGTCGATTATCGACTTCCCACACTTGTAAAATTATTAGCTTTACTGATGGCTTGTATTGCTTATGGAATTTTTTTAAATATCCAAACTTGTGACGAATCGTTCTAGGGAAAATACGTCTTTTTTTAGTTATCCGCCAAAATTTCAATCGTCGTTTCTCTTTAATCATTACGTTCGACGATTTTTGAGGCAATCTATAGGAGGCGATAAAATCCCAGTCAACTCTTACCTCAAACTCTCTAAGTTTTTGCTGCATTTTTTGAGCTTTCGTGCGATCGTTCTTCCTGTCTTCTTGTTCTTGCTGAATCCTTAAGTCTTTGTAAGAATTCTTTCACTTTCTTCTTTTCTTCATATCGAATCGTGGTTTATGCTGTTGTCTTTCTAGACGAGTTTAGAAAAGAATGGAACATACCAGACTAGGTAGACTTAGAGTTTTGTAATTCCCCTGTAGACGTTTTTTCTTTGCCTGAGGGTCATTGGATCCCTTCCTTATATGTTACTGAATGCAGTTTTACCTTTCCCCCAAATCATTTTTTCTAGAATTTTGTCAATATTTTAACATTTGACCCGCTAGATTAGCCCCCAATACTTGGAGGGTTATCAATGGAGTTCATATGCTCAATCAACTCCATGGGACTCATATAGGCATTCCCGAAGTCATGTTTTGTTGTAAGTGGGTCACTAGTGATATTACTTACTATTTAAAAACTAGGGTTGTGAATAGAGCTTTAGCTGTTAATCTTACTGACTCCAATAGGGATTACTTTGATCGTGGAGTGACTGCCAAAAATTGGCAATATGTACCCCTAACAGCGGGTAAAGTGTACAGTGGGCTAAAATGCCCTCAGTAGGGTCATGTGATAGGTTGTTTTAAATTTTTATGTGACTTTATTAATAATTTTTCTGTTTGAATGTTAAATACTAACTAATTATTTGTTTACTTGCAGTTGATAGGAAAAGGATGTTTCCCAAAGAAGGTGACATTAAGATTAACGAGCTCAAGTTTCTCTCGAGCCTTCATCAAAAAATTTACGAGGAACATACTAGGTCGGTATTATACTTATTGAAATACAGGAGTTCTGTCACCTCCTTTATTGCCCGACCTTTTACTGTTGCTCCCACGATTGTGCTTGACTTGGAACAAGACCCAGTGTCCACTTCATGAGGTAGTGGTGAACTTACTGCTGGTCCTTCTTCATCATTGGACTTTGACATTCCTCTTGTTGCTGCTATGGGAAAGAGAAAATTCCATAATATCATAGGAGATGCTGCTCCCCCTGGCTCTACCAAATCTGCTACTAGTGGGGCCGCTAATAAAGAAGATGCTGGGAAGAAAGCCTCAGCTAAGAAGGGTGAAAAGTCCCTTCTTAAACGTATACGAAAATGTCTTCCTTCCAGACTTGTTGAAGGAACTACTACTAGTACTACTACTACTACTACTACTACTACTACTACTACTACTACTACTACTACTACTACTGCTACTACTACTACTACTGCTACTACTACTACTACTGCTGCTACTATTGCTACTACTGCTACTACCGCTACTACTACTACTACTGCTACTACTACTCCTACTGCTACTACTACTCCTACTACTACTACTACTCCTACTACTTTACTACTGCTACTACTGCTACTGCTACTACTGCTGCTACTACTGCTACTACTACTACTACTACTGCTACTACTACTACTACTACTACTACTACTACTACTGCTACTACTACTACTGCTACTACTACTACTACTACTGCTACTACTACTACTGCTACTACTGCTACTACTGCTACTACTACTACTACTACTACTACTACTACTACTACTACTACTACTACTACTACTACTACTACTACTACTACTACTACTACTACTACTACTACTACTACTACTACTACTACTACTACTACTACTACTACTACTACTACTACTACTACTACTACTACTACTACTACTACTATTACTACTACTACTACTACTACTACTACTACTACTACTACTACCGGCCAACAAAACCAATTTATGTATCGTTGGTACTGGTTCTCGTGTGGCCATAGGTCATGGGTTAGCCAGACAATTAATAAAGTCCGATACTTTTCCAGATCATAGGGGTACTGCCTCTGTCATTCCCCGTTTGAAAATTTCTTAAAGGGCTACTCAAAGCGTTGCCTTGGTAAAAACTCTTACTGTTTCATACTTGTGTTTCTTTATTGATTTCTTGCATCAATTTGGCCTCTCTTTTTTGTTGTTCGTGGTTTATTTCAACTAGACATTAGAAAAGGATGATGTACTTCATTCTTCTTCAAATGGCATAGAAGTGGCTTTTCAATGCCTGAAGAAATCCTTGCTTGACTCCCAACAAGCATTGTCAAACGAGAAACAATCTTGGGAGAATAAAATAGAAACTGCTAAGGAAGCTAAAAAAAAGGCTAAGAATGAGGTTGTTTCAGCTTGAAGACAAATGTCTGAGTTGGAGAAGAACTTAGTTGCTGAGAAGGCCAAGAGGGTGAAAGTTAGGGAAGCCTCTTTAAATAAAGGATGGGAGAAATCCATCAAACCTACTTCTGTCCAGATTAAATATGTGAAAAAGAAGTTCTACAAGTATGGTTGGTCAACTGCACTTACCAAGGTTGTTAATCCTCAAGCGTCTGAACTCTTCCTCACACATGAGCCTGGTTCCCCACTAAACTTGGATGAGGAATTAGAAGATAACATGGGATCAGGGGATTCCACCCTTATTCTGGATTCTACTTCCGACCAACTGTAGACAGTTGATAAGTTTTCTCTCCCACCACTTCCGAGCAAATCACTCCACCCATTACTATATCCAATCAAGTTGAAACTTCTACTGATTGGGAGAAGGTGTAGACGTACTCGGTAATCAACATTTTTCCTTTTTATCTTCATTTCTTTTTTATTTCCTTTCAATGTATTTGTAATCAGACTTTTATCAATGAAAATGATTATTTTTTGTCTCTACTCTTGTCTTCTTTATTTATTTTGTTATTGATTGGATATTTCTCGACTCTTATAGTTTATGGACAAAATTGACCAACTTTCTTCTACTGATTTTGAGGTACTCAAGATATGCAATCATGTATTCAAGGCTAGTCATTTGACTTTGTTCGAGGAAAATCTATCAAAGTTGCTAGAGGCTGAAGTTTCATATCAAGCCAAAGATGATTACTTATACCTAAAGTGTCTTTTTTATCGGGTAATAGCTAATAATGTATCTTATGTTAAAATGATTGAAGATCTTCAAGAAGATCACAAAGAAGCCAATGCTCTCTCACATACTGATTATGAGAAGCAATACAAAGATCTAAGTGAATCTTGGAGTTTTGAGGAAAAATTAGAGAAATATGCCTCTTCTTTTAGAAATAAAGAGTTTTTGCTCAAGTGTAAAATTGATGAGTCTAGGGCCATTTCCAAGATGTTGGAGGAAGAAAACAACAGTTTGAGAGAGGAGCTGAACACTTTAAAGATTCCTTCAACTACTATTATTGCTGACGAGGGAGTATCATTTTTAGAGACTGAAAATGCTAATATGAGGGAAGAACTCGAGGTTTTAAAAAAATCCAAACCTTCTACCTCCTCCCGATCAAGGGCAAGGACTGGCGGAGCTACAACTGATGAAAATAGGACTCAATAGACACTTACAAATCAGGCTACACAAATAAAGGCCAAGAATTTAGCCATCGCTTAGATGTCCCAAAAGATCTAAACCGAGGGCGAGAAACTTGCCACCCAGTCTTCTCAACTGAAAATCAAGGATATAGTGCTAAAGAAACTGCAAAACCAGGTTAAGAGGTTAATTTTCTAGTTTCACAAGCAACCCAAAGAAGTTTGGATAGAGGGGTACAATGAGGATCTTGATTATTTTGATGAACTCTTTAGTCAAGCTCAGTGCGAAGGTTATAAATGGGGACGAACCAATTTCCTAACAGTTATAAAGGTTGATCAGGATAGTAAACTATGGTATTGGGATGATCCAGGGCTTTTGGAGTGTCAAAATCCTCCTTTTAAACTGGATATCAACTGGATTGCTGTAAAAAATATTCCTCAATGTCTGATCTCCAAATACTTAGGGGATTATGGTCTTCATGACGAGCGAGAAATAGTTCAACCTCCTCATCTGTTAGATGCCCCGAGAAACATTAATAGGAGAATACTTCAGAACTTCAAGTTCATTAACTCCCCATAACATTAGATGATCCTCCAGCAAGCCTGGAACCAGCACTGAGCTCTTATAAAGCAGAAGAAAAGTGTTCAGTTGAAGAATCTCGAGCATAACTTGTTCCTTTAACTCAATTAAGAATAATATTTTCATGTAATGATCATTTATATGAATGCCAAATATTTGATTAACTTATCTTGTCAATTTTTGGATGTGAATGAGCTTTTGTTTCATTAGTCCTATTGATACACGTAGGCATTTAGCCAAATTTAGTACCAATCACCAATGAGGTTATCATAGGTTCTATTGAAATACTTAGATTTCCAAGTTTGGTATCAGTTACATTTGATGTGATTATAGGTTCTACTAGCACACTTAAATTTAAATCCAAGTTTAGTACTAGTTACCCATGGAATTTCCATAGGTTCTACTAATGCACCTCAGGCGTATGTGGAATATTTGTCTACATTCCTATTTAGGAATCTTCACAACGTTCTTCCACCATTTTGCCCAGTTTGAATAAAACTTATTAATTTTTATACAGAGTTTTATCCCTGATTATGTCGACCATGTGTTATTAAGGACTTAAAGTCCCATCTTAACTTGGGTTTTTGTATTATATTTTGTATGTTGTCGATAAAATTTTGAATGGTACCAATCAGCTATGTGGTTGTTGTTCTGAGATCTATCTAACTATGTGGTTGTTGTTCCAATCACCTTTTGCATGTTTACCGACCAAGTATGTGGTGATGTATATCATCAGTACTCCCAAAAAAATCGAAAAACTGGAGGAAATTATCATATTATTGATTAAGTGACATGATTACAAAGATTTGTATCATTACATTATTGGTAATATTTCCTAAGATGCTCGGCATGCCAAGGATTTTTGAATCCTTATCCTTCCAGAGTCTCAATTCTGTGAGTACCTGGTCGGACAACTGCTAAGATATGCTATGACCCATGCTAATTGGCTTCAAGTTTATTGGTCTTCTGAATGACCTTCTTAAGAACATAATCCCCTTCTTTCAAGTTTCTCGACTTTATCCTTTTATTAGAAAATCATGTTGTTCTTTGTTAGTATGCAGTGTTTCTTAAGGCTGCATCCTCGCGTACTTCCTTTCGTATGCCCAGGCCTAATCTATGAATCAAATCACTAATAGGAGAATTAAAATTTAACACTCGGTGGGTTAGCAAACCCAGTTCAATTGGTATCACTATTTCAATTCCAAACGCCAGTATGTGAGGTGTTTCTCCAGTAGCAGTCCTTGGAGTTGTTCGGTATGCCCATAAAATAGAGTGTAGTTTATTAATCCAATTTACTTTAGCCTCATTAAGTCTTTTCTTTAACCCATTGAGTAGAGTCTTATTTTTCACTTCAGTTAGCTCGTTGCTTTGAGGATGACCTGGAACATAGTGCAACTTTTGGATGTTTGATTGGGCACATTAGGCGATAAATTCTTTATTATCAAACGGTGTGCCATGGATGTGATGAGGGCATAAGGCAAACCATATATACAAATGATGTTTTTTTAGATGAACTGGTAGACCTTGTCATAGGACATGTTTATCAATGGTTCTGCCTCAACCTATTTTATGAAATAGTCCACAGCCACGACCAAGTACTTGAATCTTCCTCGGGTGTTCGATAGTGGCCCGACTAAGTCTATTCCCCACATAGAAAATGGTCAAGGTGAGGTGATTGGAGTAAAAGAAGCATGTTGAGTTTTATGAATGCTAGAGTACCTTTGGCACTTGTCATATCACCTGGCAAAAGCTGTACAGTCTACTCTCATAGTTGGCCAATAGTATCTATGGGTATTAATTCGCTGCAACAATGATCTGCCTGCCACAAGAGCCCCATAAGACTCTTCATGAGCTTATTCTAACAAGTCTTGAACCTCCATTAGATGGACACAGCACTGCAGAATAGCTGTTAATCCTCTCCTGTATAGTACTCCTTTTTCTAGGACATATATTATTGATTTATACTTAAGTTTTTTGTCCTCGATTGGATCAGCTGGCAAGATTCCTTATTCAATATAAGCTTTGATGGGATTCATCCAAGATGGCCCCATATCTACTGTGATGAAAATAATCACCAAGTCTTCATTAATACTCCTATTGGCTAAAATTTCAATGGGAATATTTCTTCGGATCTCAATTCTAGTAGCTGATGCTAACCGAGCAAGTGCGTTGAGTTGGGCGTTCTCCAATCTTGGAATTCTTCTCACCCGAACAACTTGTAATTTGGCTATGAATTCCACTGATTTGGCTAAGTATCTTGTCATTAGCTTTCCTTTGGCTCCATACAAACTCAGAATTTGATTCACCACCAACTTAGAATCATTGTGTGCCACAACTTTCTCAACGTTAAGTGATTGAGATAGACTTACGCCCACAATGAGAGCTTCATATTACGCTTCATTATTTGAGTCTTGAAACTGAAATCATAGAGCATATTCAATATTTATTCCACTAGGAGTGTTGAGTATTACACCTACTCCACTTCCTATTGCATAAGATAATCCATCTACATATAAGTTCCATATGGGGATGTCGTCATCAAATGCTTGGTCTGATAATATCCCATGATGGCATATTTTACTCCTTGCTTCCTCATATCTTTTGGCCATCTCTTGTGCTCTGGTGGACGTCTCTGGTAGGTCATCAGTAATTTCTTCTGAGCTTCCCTTAGTGGGTCTGCTCGGGGTGTTGGTCATTGATGACACCAGTTGGGTTATTCCACATTTGGATTTGTTCTGCCTGAGTTTTTCGTTGCTCAAGAACCTCCAAATAAGTGAATTCAGTAATGAAATCTTCCACAACTTGGCCTTTTAGTGAGGACTTTGGATCATACACTATATTATATTCCCCCAGTTACATCACCCAATACATTAATCTCCTAAACTTATTCGATTTATGCAAGGCATGTTAGTTTACACCACAATAGTATGGGCTTGAAAATAAGGTTTCATCCATCTGGATGCCTCAATCAATGCCAATGCTAATTTCTCCAGGCGTGGATATATAATTTCTTCTCCTCAAAAGGCTTTAATCGTGTAGTAGACATGCTTTTGAACTTCATTATCTTCTCGTATCAAGGCAGAACTCATAGTTGACTTAGAGGCGAGCAAGTATAAGTACATATTTTCTTGCAAAATTGGTAGGGAGGGAAATGAGGGAGATCCCGAGTACTTTTCAAATCCAAAAAAGCTTTCTCTCATTCGTCCTCCCGTTCAAAACTTTTCCTCGGTACTTTAAAGAACGGTTCCATAGCTCGGGACACAAATCTGTTCAAGGTTGCTACTCGCCTAGTTAGCTTTAGCACTTCCTTCTTGCAAGTAGGGGATTGCATTTCAATCAATGCCTTGATCTTGCCTGTATTCAATTCCCCTCTAGTTTACCATATACACGAGAAACATTCCTTCCTGAACACGAAATACGCACATGATCGGATTCAACTTCATTTGGTGCTTCTCTAGTTGATCAAAGGTTTGACTGAGGTCAGTAATGTGATCAGATGCTTTCTTGATCTTCGTTAGCATGTTATCTATGTATACCTACATATTTTTTCCTATATATTCCTCAAAGACTTTGTTGACTAACCTCTGGTAAGTAGCACCTGTATTTTTCAAACCAAACGGCATAACATTATATCAATATATTCCTTGGGGAGTAATAAAAGAAGTCATTTCCCTATATTCGAGCTTCATCTTGATCTGGTTACAACCAGAATATGCATCCATGAAACTTAATAGTTCATGCCCTGAGGTAGCATCAACAAGTTTGTCAATTCTGGGCAAAGGAAAATGGTCCTTTGGGCAGGTTTTTTTCAAATATGTAAAGTCCACACACATTCTCCATTTGTTATTTTTCTTTTTTACCATAACCATGGTGGCCAACCAATCTTGATATTTCACATCTTCAATGAATGAGGCTTTTCGAAGTTTTTCTACCTCTTGTTGGATAGCCTGGTTCTTCTCAGGGCTAAATAATTTACACCTTTGCTTTACTGGCTTAGCATCATTGTTAACGCTGAGCTCATGACAAAGGAAATTAGGATTAATCCCACGCATGTTCCCATGACTCCAAGCGAACATGTTATTTCTCTATCTCAGGAATATCACAAGCTCATGTTTAAGAACATGATCCAGTGTTGTTCCTATTTGAGTAGTTCGTTCCAGCCTATCATCATCTAGAATAATGCTTTCTGTTGCTTTTATTATCTGACCTTTCACCAGTTATGTTTCTTCCCTCGGATCTAAGGTTTTAACCTCATATTCACTATTGGGCTCAGTGATGTCCACTTGGTAATTGTTGGTCTTTTTCTTTAATTCTGCCAGATCCTCTTGCTCGGCAGAAGATTAATAGCATTCTTGAGCTACTTTCTAGTCACCTTTTACCATGCCTACACTAAAGTTGGTCGAGAACTTTAAACATTTATGGACTTTAAATGTAACAACTTTAAATTTCTTCTATCCTACTCTTCCTATGGTCATATTATAGGCAGAATGGACATTTTTGTCCATTACAAAAAAGCGTATTTTTTTGTCTTTCTTGCTGACCAGGTTCCGATCAACACTTCCAGCTTAATTGTGCCCAATGGAAATACTTTTTTCTTCAAAAAATCTTATTAAAGGAATGTGATAAGGTTCCAATTGGTTGAGCTTCAAGTCCAGACTATCAAAGTAAGGGTAGAATATGATGTTCGCCGGGCTACCGTTATCAACTAATACCATGGAAACAATTATATCTTGCCTTCTGACTTTGATTACTAAGGGGTCATCATGTGGATAAAGAACACCTAAAAGATTATTTTTGGAAAACCCAATCATCAATATCTCTCTGTTAACTTTCCTTGGCCTATGTTCCCCGGCTAGATTAATCCTTTGAATATAGGAGCACGCTTGAGACTCATTAAGGTAATCATTTATTTCAGTAGTATGATATTCTCCTATTGCATCCCCACATGTAATCATTTGACAATAAAAATATCAAAAACTAAGAATGATTACTTCACGTTCTAGTTGCTCGGGTATTTTGGATAGATCAGGATCATCTTCTTGATCGTCTTCATAAGTTCTCTTTTTCTCATCCCTAGGCATGCATGGAGACTTTGACCTTCGTTGAGCTCCACTATTATCCCATCGATCAATAAATATGTCCATCTTTTCTCTTTTAATAAGTGCTTCAATATCATTCTGAAGAGCAACACAATGATCTGTCGTATGCTCGTGATCCCTGTGAAATTTACAGTATTTGGACCTATCCATATTTCCAATAGGTGCTCTCAGGTTTTCAGGCCAACGTACCTCCTTGCTATGCTTTATTTCCTCCAAAACATAATGGATGCCCATTTTTAATGGAGTGTAATTTTGGTATTTCTTAATGCTATCAATATTCCCCTATACTTTAATTCCCTATGATCATTATGCTCTTTCTTCTCCTTTTTCTCAGTTTTGCCTTCAGTCTTTACTCCTAAATTTTTTTGGTTGCCATGGCTTCCTCGATATTCGTTATCTTGGATGCTTTGGCCATCATTTCTATCATCATCTTAGGAGGACCCTTTGCAAGTGTGTAGTAGAGCTTCTCGGGGAGAAATCCACTCATGAGGGTTGTGATAACTATTTTCTCCTCGTAATCAATGACTTCCAACTTCTTGTTGTGGAAATGAGTGATATAATCTTTGGTACTCTCTCCTACCCTTTGCCTTATGGTTAGTAAATGAGCTATTCTTTTGACCAATTTGGCTCCAAAGCAGAAGTTACCAATAAATAGCTCGACGAGTTGGTTGAAACTAGAAATTTATCCCCGAGGAAGGATATTGTACCAAATTTGGGTAGGCTCTGTAATTATTCCTAAAAATGCCCTGCATCTCATTTCATCAGGAACAACATAAATATCAATTGCTGCTTAGTACCACTCTATATGTTGAACATGATCGGTTTTCCCATTATACTTTGGATTAACCACATGAGCTTTAAATTTTGAAGGAGTAGGAAAGTCTACAATAGCTTGCATAAAAGGAGGTCCTTTCACAAAACTTAGTTGCAAAGTTTTTTTGCCTTTTCTATTTCTCCCAACCTATCTTCCAATCATTTAATAGAGACCTTTCATGTATTATTACTAGCATCATTACCAACATTAGATTTATGTGTTGTAGCTCAGTTTTTACGACCAACTATTTATGCTGAACTCCATGGACAGATCGTCAGGCATCTGATTTGGATTGGGATTGAGCCTTTATGTTAATTAGTTGGTCGTCAAGAATTTCTTGATAATGCCCTAAAAATATTTCTATTCCCTCCGGGTCCCAAACGATCAAAGGGAGATGCTCAACTCAACCTTTTTAACGCACTCAATCTTTTAGGAGTTAAAGATTGTTCATTATATGGTTGTGAAGTTCTAAGTTAAGAACTTAAGATTGTTCATTATATGGTTGTGAAGTTCTAAGTTAAGAACTTACTCTTGCACGGTAGGACATATCTCTAGTAGTCCTGGATTGGCTATGCCTACCATTTCTTAGAGGCGATGGTGGCATATTTCCACAAGCAGACAAGGTAGGAGATCCAGCCTGCAGTGTTTGGTCTAATTGCCTAATTGTATCTTGTATAGCCTCTTGTCCTTTAGCAAGTCTAACCAGGATTCGCATCAGATCGTTGTTTATTGGTGGAGTATATGGAACAGGTGGAATGCCATCATTCCCGGTGCTTAATTCAAGAACATCAGTTATGTTGAGTGAATGAATGAGTGAAAGAAGTTTAGCAATACGTTTGCCACAGACGACGCCAATTTGTTGATATAAAAAACTGGACTAGGTCTAATTAATTAATCACAGATAATATTTGTAAGTAAAAGAAAGAGACAAAAAGGTTTTTAAAGTGCTTCGACCTATGAAGAAAAGCCTACATCCACTGTACTTGTTATTACCTTGTGCTTGCCTTTCAATTACTTGCCCTTGATGAAGGGATTATAACTTATTTATAGCCAAGTAGGAAGACAGAGAGATGGAATGTTAAAGGATTGAATGACTTTATAAATTAGGCATTTACATCAGTACATGAGGTTCATATTATTTCTGGATGTTGGCGTTTTGCTGATAGCGTTGGTTGGCCTCCCTACTGTTGGTCGGGCTTCCTGGCATTAGTCGGCATCTCGGTATGATGGTCAGCATTCTAGGACTTGGTTGGTGGTTATGCCTTGCTGACTAGGCTTATTTCCACAGTGGATGACATATGTCTATTTCTGATTGGTCCACGTATGTGGGTAATTTTTGGTATCAATAAAAGCCCTCAATATTCCATGCTTGATGCTTACTTGAAAGTATGGAGAATTTAGTTCTGGTAGAAGCTCAGGCTACATTTTTTATGCTTGGTCGGTTGCCGACTTCCCACACTTGTAAAATTATTAGCTTTGCTGATGGCTTGTACTGCTGATGGCATTTTTGTAAATATCCAAACTTGTAACGAATTATTTTGGGAAAATAGGTCTTTTTATGCTTAGCCACCAAAATTTAAAACGTTATTTCGCTTTAATCATTACGTTCACCGATTTTTGAGGGAATCTATAAGAGGCATTAAAATCTCGACCATCTTTTATCTCAAAGTATCTAAGTTTCTGCTGTAATTTTTTGAGCTTTTGGGTGATCTTTCTTCCTGTCTTCTAGTTCTTGTTGAATCCTTAAGTCTTTGTAAGAATTATTTCTCTTTGTTCTTTTCTTCATATCGAATCATGGTTTATGTTGTTGTCTCTCTAGATGAGTTTAGGAAATAATGGAACAAACTAGATTGGGTAGACTTAGAGTTTTCGTATCCCCCTGTAGACATTTTTTCTTTGCCTGAGGGTCATTGGATCCCTTCCTTATATGTTATTGAATGTGGTTTTACCTTTACCCTAAATCGTTTTTGTCTGGAATTTTGTCAATATTTTGACATTGTACCTACTAGAGTACCCCCAATACTTAGAGGGTTATCAAAGGCGTTCATATGCTCAATCAACTCCATGGGACCCACATTGGCATTCCCAAAGTCATGTTTTGTTATAAGTGGGTCACTAGTGATAGTACTTACTATTACAAACTAGGACTGTGAATAGAGCTTTAGTTGTTAATCTTCCTGACTCCAATAGGGGATTACTTCGATGATGGGGTGGTTGCCAAAAATTGGCAACATGTACCCCTAACAGGGGGTGAAGTGTACAATGGGCCAAAATGCCCTCAGGAGGGTTATGTGATAGGTTGTTTTAAATTGTTATGTGACTTTATTAATAATTTTTTTATTGGAATGTTAAATAATCACTAATTGTTTGTTTACTTACAGTTGATAGGAAGAGGAAGTGTCCCAAAGAAGGTGACATTAATCTTAAAGAGCTCAAGTTTCTCTGTGGCCTTCATCAGAAAATTGGCGCGAAACATTAATCTTAACGAGCTCAAGTTTCTACAAAACTGCTGAATGGTCAAGCTAGACTTGTCCTCCACCGTGGTGATCGACTCCCAACACTAAAATACATTCGTCACCAGCTGAAAACTTGATAACATATTCTCCATGGTGATCAAAATTTTAAAAATTCTAAACTTTTAGTTTGAAAATTGTGCATTGAGGGTTGAAAATATGACATAACAAGAAAACAACCAGATAAGAAGCTCGAGAACCTCACACATGATGATTTTTACTTGTAGAGATACTCGCGCAACAATGGGGCTCACGGGTTGAGACTTTGATCAAAATTTAAAAAACACTAAGCGTCTAGATGAAAAATTTAGGATTATAACGGTGAAAATGAAATATAACAAGAAAATAATCGCGAAAGAGGCCCAAATACCTCACTCGAGACTAATATATCTTGTAAAAATAACCAGTACAGTCTTGGGGCTCATATGATCGGAATTTTATCTAATTTGTAAAAATTCTAAACTTTTTTCTTGAAAATTGGGTGTTGGGGGGTCAAAATATAAATCATAAGAAAACAACCCAAGAAGAGGCCCAAGCACCTCATACGGGACTAATGTAACTTGTAGACACAATCCGTGCAGTTATGATGCTCATAGTTTGAGACCTTGATCTAAGTTAAAAAATATATTCTTTTATCTTGAAAATTAAGACTTGGGGGAGGGGGTTAAAAATGTAATATCATAAGAAAACAACCCCAAAAAAGGCCCGAGCACCTCACCAGGGTCTAATATATATTATAAAAATAATTTGTGTAGTTTTGGGTGTCCCACAAGTTGAGAGTTTGATCTAAATATTAAAAAACTCTAAGGTTTTAGGTTGAAAATTTGGTGTTGTGGGTGATAATACCAAATAATAACAAATGACATCCCAGAAAGAAGTCTAGGGACCTTACACGGAACTAATATATCTTATAGACATAACCCATGCAGTAATGGGGGATTACAAATTGAGACTTTGAGCTAAATTGGAAGAATCAAAGATTTTAACTTAAAAAATTGGGGGTAGGGGTTGAAACAAGATATAATAAAAAAATAACCCCAAAAGAGGCCCGAGAACCTCACACGAATTTTTAGAAACAACCCATAAAGTTATGAGGATCATGAGTTGAGACTTTGATTTAGATTTGATAAATTCAAAACTTTTTTCTTGAAAATTGAGAATTAGGGGATGCAAATATAAAATAATAAGAAAATAGTTCGGAAAGTGGTCCAAGCACCTCACTAGTGCTAAGATAACTTGTAGAAACAACCCATGCAGTCATGGGGCTCACGAGTTGAGACTTTTATCTAAGTTTGGAAAACTCTAACCTTTTTAGCATGAAAATTGAGCGTTAGGGTGGGTGGGGGTGGGGGGTGGGGTGGGTGGGTATAGAAACGTAATATAACAAGAAAATATACTTAAAAGGGTCCCGAGCACCTGATGCGGGACAAATGTAACTTGCAGAAATAGCCCGTGCAGTTATGGAGTTAACGTTTTGAGACTTTGATCTATTTTTAAATATTTCAAAGCATTTAGCTCTAAAATTGGGCGTTGGGGGTGAAGACATAAAATAGAAAGAAAACAATCTAGAATGAGGCCCGAACACCGTACATGAGTACTAATGTAACATTTGGACATTACACCAAAGCAGTCTATTAGTAACGGTATATAGTATTACAAAAATAATTACTAACACTAAATTACCATTAGAAAAAGGGCACGGGGAATCAAAATAGTAACAATTTTTTTTTATTGTTGCTAAATTATGTGTTACTAATGCATCGTTATTGTTAACAAAGTGTTACGAATTAATTCAAATCCTAACGGACATTTAGCATTACCAACTTTTCATAACACATTTCTAACACAAAATTTTGTAACATTATGTAATGGTATAGGCCTGTTACTAATATTAAAAAAATTTAAGAATATAATATATATTTTCTTATAACCACAACAATGAGCAAAACCTAACACAACTTACCATAAGAATATCAATATTAGTGGAAATCGTAGACTAAATTGAAGTTAATAGAAAAAAAATTACATTAAATGGGTGATGATATTACATCAAATTAAAAGGAAACAATATAGATTTAGGTAAAGAATAAGTAATCGACACGAATTGCATTTTGATTAAGTTTGGAAAAAATCCTTAACATGATCAAATATTAAACAACAAAACAATCTTTAAAAGTTCAATGAGATGAAAACAAACATAAAAAACTCTAGAACAATCAATAATACCAAAGAAAAATTTAAATTTCATAAAGCACTTATAGTAGTCTTAGCAGTTTGGGCAGCAGTTGGAGTGATTCCAATTTTCAATCTCTAGATGGAAAAAACAATAGATGTTAAGTAAATATCATAATAAGTTTGGCTTTTATAAACATGTCCATTTTTCATGCTTTTATATAAACAACATTTACATTAATCGACATGACGTGCTTAGCGCGACATGCCTTTGACATGTCCCCTTGCCATTTGTACGCACTTGAATTTAACTTTCAAGACAATAAAAATTAGGGAGCTTGACAAATAAATACTATTTACATAATACATTTCCTAATAGGTCCTATCACAACATTTTTCCTCAATAGGGCTTATTTGTACATATAATGAATATTTACTGTATGGTTACAATTAGGACCTATTGGAATAATTTGTTTTTCATGGGACCTATTGGAGCAAAAAAAAGATGTTAGGACCTATTGAACTACGTAGTTAGTAAACATGGCTAATTGATAAAAAGCCCCCCAAAATTATATGTATCCAATAAAAAAATTACAACTAATATACAATTAAATTGAGAATATAACATATACAATTCTTAGTTGTGTTTAGTAGTGTTCCATTACCACATCAGAGGAAATATCAGAACCTGAAATGGATCACGCATAGTCAATCATCAAGAAAAGTGAAAAAATGTTAAAAAATTAGCTAAACAATTTATGTTCTAAGACTCACCGAATTCAATTTCATTGTCGGTGGACATAAGAACAAGGAACGTCAAGGAAGAGAAAAATAAAACTTGAAATTATATTGTCAATAAAATAATAAAACTTGAAATTCAATATATAAGAATCGAACATAAAAGGAACTAACCCTCCATTTGTAATGGTGATTGAGAAGCCGTGACAAAAGACCCAAACATTTTAGAAATCATTGGAAGTACAAAACATACATAAGAAGTTATAAATTCTATAAACACGAATAACCTCTGACGTAAGGTGGTCACCATTGCATTCTCGCAATACTCTAATCTAGGGTTGATTTCTTTTCGAAAACATTTCTTTCTCTTTTAACGTTTATGTTTCCCAATACAAATATTCCATTCAAAAACTCCCAAGAACTATAGGGAAACTATAATATCTATACCTTTTGACAAAAAAACTACTACAAAAGATAAATTAATTAAATACAATGTCAATACATGTGTATGCAAATGTGGAGAAAAAATATAAACAAAGAAAAGAAAATTAAAAACCCAAACAGTTAATTAATGATGTTGAAAGTGTTACCCTTCTTGATTGCTTGAATTTCTATTATGAGGTGTTAGGACATCTTATTAACATAGCCAAATCTAGTATTGTGTGTAGTAGTAACATGCTTATAGCTTCTAAATCGTCTATTTCCCAAAGGCTTAATATTCCCCTTCTAGACAACCTAGGGAAGTGTTTAGGACTACCTTTTGAGTTGGGGAAAGTTACACTTTCCTGGATTATGGAGAGGATCTTAAAAAATATGGATGGATGGAAAGAACTTTTCCTTAGTCAACATGGGAAAGTGGTTTTAATTATAGCAGTCCTCCATGCCTCCCAATCCTACGCTATGTCCATTTTTCAGTTCCTTAAGGGGTTTTGTTCAGAACTTTCTTATGAGATTGCTAGTTTCTGGTTAAAAAGTAGTATAGATATGATGGGATTCATTGGAAGGCTTGGGAGGATATAAAAAATGATGAGAAGGATGGGGATTGGGTTTCATGAAATTTTATTGGCAAACCCATTCTCTTAGCTAAAAAATCTTAGAGGCTTCTTGTGGTGACAATTATTGTGCAACACAAATAAATAAGGGAAAGGCAAGCACCAAATAAGAATAAGGGAATGTAAAATGACAATCACACAACAAAGGATGTACGTGGTTCAGCAAAGATGTGCCTACGTCCACGGTGGTGCAATCAGTGTTATTTTTATATACTCCAGATAATGATTATAGAGAATACAACTTGTCCTTTTGCCCTGGACCTAGGGTTCAATATATACATGTATGTTTAGGTAAGTGGGGGTGTTGGATTCCCCCACATCTTCCATTTCTCCCTATAACCTCCCTTAATGGGAACGTGGGAAGAGACTGGATCATAATCAAAATAAGAGGTGGGGGGCCTAGACTTTGGGCCGCCAGAATTGGGCTACTCGTCCATGCCCATGACCTTAGTTTTGGGGTACCCACAATTGCCCCTAAGTTTGTTGGGCCATGTTTTGGGCTCAATAAATTTAAATGATTAGTCATAATGGATTTTTGTACATCGTGCAACTCTTTGAAGGTTGTGAAGCTGATTTTGGCGGCATCCGCTTCGTATTTGGTGCACTCTGATTAGTAAAATTTAAAGGTTTCTCGGGAATAGCCACTTTTCTACCGTCGTTTCAATCTTTCCAGCACTCTTCCATCCCTTGTGAGCTCTATCACTTCGTACCTTCTTCTCTCAATCTCCGTTCTCATTGCTTCCTTGTAGTTTGTACCCGTGTTTCTTCATCGTTCGAGTCGATCTTTTATTTTGTAAGTTTCCTGTATCTTTTCTTTGTACTTTCTCTTTGAGTTTGTAATTTTCTAGGGTTTTCTAATGGCGAATATTGTCAATAGGTCGGTCTCTGAATTTAGGAAGTTTTGTAACACCCCTGAGTGGGTAGATATTGAGTGTTGCGCTTCCCCTTCTAGAAACGTTAGAGAGATAGATGACGCCCACTGGATTCATATTTTGTTGCTTTCCTAGGGGGACTCACTTTTCCTCCCAACGATTTGTTCTTGCATTTCTTTGGCTATTTCAATATTGTTCCTGCACAATACTCGCCCAATGTGTGGAAATTAGTTAATGGCGTACATAGAATAAATCGGTTGTATGGTACAAGGTTAGGACTCACCGAGGTCTATTTTTTCTATTCCTTCTCTCGAACTAGCTCTGGCGTCCTCTATCTCAAAGATAGGAGCCCTGACAGGGTATTGGTAGTAAATCTACCTGATTCCCATAAGGACTATTGGCAAGAAGGTTTCCTTGTTAGAAAATGGCAGTTTTCTCCCCAATTTGAAGGGTTGAGGTCTGAGAGGTTCTCTGTTCCCTTTTATGGGGAAGAATACATAGGTAGACATTGCTCTGTTGTTTGGACTTTTGTTGATTTATGATCTTTCTAATTATTCTTTGCTTTTTCTTCCACAACGAGGCCAAAGAACTTGGAACCTGCTCTCAACGAGGTTCATCTCTCGGAATTGGTCAAGGCTTGGAATATCAAGGAGCCTTTGGGTGACGACGAGCATCCCAGGTCTGCTTCCTTTCTGCTTGAGTACAAGAACGTTGGCTACAGCTTCATAGCAAGGCCTGTGGACAGTATCCCAGAGTTTGACTCCTCCAAAGAGACTGCTGTGGATCCTATCCAGTTGGACGAGGAGGATAGAAGCTCTAAAAGTGACATTATAGGATCCGTAAGTAATTTGGGTGGAAGGAGCTCTAATAGTAGCAGTTCCTCTGATCGTGAAGAGGTCTCCGAAGATCGAGAGCCGTCGAGCACGTCCAGTAGTTCGAGCGAGGAGATGGCTCCTCCAAGGAAGAACTTAATCCGGGATGATGATGATGAAAACCACATGCTTCTCGCTCAGAGGTCGAAGAAGCAAAAATCTAGCTCTGGGGCTGTGGCTACTGGTTCCCGGTCCTCTGCTCAGGAGCAGGAGAAAAAGAGGAAGGAGGAAGAGCAGGTAATGGAGAGAGAGAGAAAGAAAGAAGAAGAGAAGAAGAAGATGAAGGAGAAGAAGAGGGTAGAGGAGAGGAAGAAGAAAAAGAATGATAGAGAGAGGAGGATAAGAGGAGGGTGGAAGCAATGACGAAGGCTGGGCAGGCTTTAGTCCCAGTGTCTGTGCTGCCTAAGGGGGCTTCTATTGCAATTTCCACTCAGTTGGCCCCCGCTCTCCTCGAGAGTGCTGTCCTCCTGGCTGATCATCAAAGGGCGGTAGGGTTCGAGCAATTGGCCCTTCAGGCTAGTCAAAGGCAAGGTTTGGTAAGATTTTTCCCTTTTGTCCCATGTTTTTATGTATTCCATCATTTTCCTCTTTTAATGTTTTATTCTTCTTACAGTTTGTGACTGACTTCGTCGTGCTATATCATTCATGCGATGAGCTGGTGAAGAAAAATAGTGAGCTGGAGAAAGAGAGCGCTGCCCTGAAGTTGAAGGGTAAAGAGCTCGAGGCTAGTTTTAAATCCATTGACGCTGCTCGGATTTCATTCGACCTGGCTCTTTCTACAGCTAATCGAGAGAGGGATGAAGCAGTTAAAGATCTGAAGGAGCTGCGATAAGCCTACGACTTGGTTTGCTCGAGCAAGCTGGCCGTTGTAGAAGAGAACAGGGTGCTCTGTGAAAAGCTGAAGAAGAAGGAGTCTGAGGTTGTCACTGCCAAGGAGGACTCATACAATTCTGGTTGGGCTGCAGCATACGAGGATGCTGAGGTTCAGATAGGCTATATTAGTCGTATGAACTTGAAGAAGGGCTGGAATAAGGCTCTTATGGCTACTGGCGTCGATATCGACTCTCCCCTGTTTGACGAGCATGACCCGAGTCCGAAGCCAACCGTGGATGAAGTCCCTGCCCCAGCTGTTGAAGGTGATTACCTTGTCCCCCATATGACCCCTGTTGATGCTTCCCTTGTTGTGGTGACTGAGATTACTCCTGTCGAGGGCGATGCTCCTGCTGATGCCGACAAGGGGAAAGGGCCATCGACCTCTGAGAAACCTGAGGTTGCTAACTAGTTTCCTCTTAGGATTACTTTGTATTTTCGCTTTTTTCTGTCGATAAACTTTCTTTTTACTGTTCGATGTAATTTCAACCTTTATTAATGAAAAGACTTCTATTTCTCAGTGCACTGATTTGTCTCTTTCTCTTCCTTATCTTTTTATTGATTGTAGTTAATTGATGTTGACGATTACATTCCTGCTACTTCCCAATTGGGAAGGATATTGGGGCCCAATGTGAGCTCCGAAGTTCGTCACACTTTTGTGAGGATCTGTAAGTCTCTGCGACTGAGGAACAAGGCTTCATAGAGTGAACTGAGCTTGTCACCAAGCTGAAGGATAGACTTCAAGAGATGGAGGACATTGGTGCCTCAGTCCAAGAGGAGGTCAACACGCCGAGGATGAAGCTATTAGAGTCCTCTGAGATCAATCAAGTTGGGTAAGTTATCCAGCAGGATAATGAGGCTCTGAGGAGAGAGGTCTCACGACTTAGGGATCATGCGCCGAGCACTGCTCTAGCAGTATTACAGGGTTCCTCATCATCGTGAGCTAGAGCTGGTCAGAGTGATGTGCCTCCTGTATTGTAGGGTCCTTCTCTTCCGATCGTCTCGCGAGCTCGCAGGAACACCATAGGTTCATCAAGAGAAATAGAGGAGCTCCATGATGATGTTCAACGGGCGTATGTGATTGCAGCTGGGCTCCAGAGGGATGTCACTCAATTGCGGCACTTATTCAAAAAAGGTCCTCGGCAAGTGTGGGATGACGGCTACGACCAGGGTTGGTCAGATGCTCCAACAAGGTTGTCAGAGGTCGAAGATCTTTCTTTTATTAGGGGGTGGTTGAGTGCTTTAAAGGAGATGCAAGTCCCGAGGAATTCGATGCTCTTGTATCGCCATGAGATTTCTCCCTCTATCTTCATGCCTAACCCCTTTCGGAGGGATGATCGATATATCCCCATCGATGCCATCCCTCGGCAATTATTGTAGTCGGATGCTAATGAGGTTGAGGAAGAGTTAGCTCTTGCTCCCAATGACTGATGAAGAGCTCGAGTGGATAACTATCTAGCTTAGAGGCCTCACCCCCATTGAGATTTTGCCAGTTGTTGCTTTTTGTATTTTTTTTATAGTGTTAATGCTTTGGGCGAGCTCGTCGACTAAACATGTATCACCATTATTGTAAATATGATGAATTAATGAAAATTTTATGTTTTGGGCAAATTTACTGACTAAACAAGTGTATCATATTCTTTATATTCTTGCTACTTTATGATCTTCTAAATTTGTGTTGTCATGCAAGTGTCCTCCCAGTCCAGTATAACATCGAGATACCATTGTGAACCATTTTACCTTTTAGGTTGTGTCGTCACACTCCCTTAGGCCTAAGTGTGGCAATTGGCGAGGACACACCTGATGTTGGATGCTTTATCCGATCATGATTTTATTCAACCAAATAAGGTTTGATGACCAGTATAAAATTTAGTCATATTGCCTAAGGATCCCCTATAGGGCTTCATATATTACCAGGGGCAATGCTAAGAAGTCCTTCGTGTTTCATAACGATGACCTGAGGAGGGATACTCCCCTACTATAGTGTAGTGATCAATGTTCCTGTTATTTGGAAAAGATGTGCGACAAATCTCATGCAGCTGTTACCTCTCAGAATGTAACCATTTAAATAACTTTCATTAATGACAAGGGAAATGAAGTTCTATTTCCATAAGAAAAGAATAAAATAAAGATGAAAAGATCTAAAAATAGAATCTCTTGAGATTGGCTGCGTTCCATGCTCGTGGTATTTCTTTACCTTCCATGGTTTCCAAGTGATAGGCGCCCTACAGATCGTCTCTGGTTATCTTAAAGGGTCCTTCCCAGTTTGGGCCTAGCTTTCCGTCTGATGGGTTTACTGCGCTGCCCAGGACCTTCCTTAGAACATAGTTCCCAACTCAGAATGTCCTTGGGTTAACCTTTTTGTTGTAAAGCCTCGCGAGCTGTTGCTGATAGCTCGATAGTTTTACTAGGGCTAGCTCTCGGCGCTCGTCTGCTAGGTCGAGATCAGCGAGCAATGCTACATCATTATGGCCCTAGTCGACAAGGTTGGACCTCATTGTTAGCAAACTTGCTTCTAGTGGGATAACTTCTTCCATGCCATATGTCAGCAAAAATGGGGTTTCTCCTGTTGGTCGTCGAGGAGTGGTTCGGTATGCCCATATGATATGGGGTAGTTCATTTACCCATGCGCCTTTGGCTCGCTCCAATCGCTTCTTTAAGCCATCGATTACGGTTTTGTTGGAAGCCTAAGCTTGGCCATTGCTCTAAGGGTAGGCCACCAAATTGAAGTTGTGTCTGATACCGTGTTCGTTACAAAAATTCTGAAAGGAGCCGCTTTCGAACTGTGTCCCATTGTCGGTGATGATGGTTCTGGGGATGCCAAAGAGAGTGATTATATTTCTCCATATGAACCTTATCATATCATCATCTCGATTATTTTCCAGGGGATCTGCCTCGATCCATTTGGTGAAGTAGTCAGTAGCAACTAACAGATATTTGCGATTGCCGATGGCGATAGGCAGTGGTCCTACGATGTCAATTCCCTATTGGACGAATGGCCATGGGATGGATAGTGACTTTAGGTTACTAGCAGGCTGGTGGACCATAGGAGCGTGAAGTTGTCACTTAAGGCACTTGCGGACATACATCGCAGAGTCCCTTTACATATATGGCCACCAATATCCCTCCTTCATTGCTCGAAAATCTAGAGACCTTCCTCTGATATGGCTTCCACAGACACCTTCGTGAAGCTCATGTAGCACTTGCTCGACATCTCCAGGGTGAACGCATTGGAGGTAGGGATCGGAGAAGGATATCTTATACAGGTTGCCTTCCGGGGATAAGTGAAAGCGAGCAGCTTTGACTCTTATCTGGTGGGCAGTCTTCTTGTCATTCGGGAGTGTGCCATCCTTCAAATGGTCCCTTAAGGGTTCTATCCATCTTGGAGCTGATCCCACATGGAGTACCTATTTCCCGCCTAGCAGCCTACTATCTTGGATGCTTGGGTGAGTAAAGAAATCAATGGGGATGGTTCTTTTTAGGTCGGAGTCGACTGCCGAGCTGAGGGCTGCTAGGGCATCAACATGGCTGTTTTGCCCGTTGGGAAACTGCTGGACATTGATCTCTTTGAAGCTCGCCATTAATTTTTTAACTAAGGAGAGGTAAGCTGCCATTCTTTCATATTTTTCATTGTAATCTCCACTTATCTGTTTGGATACTAATTGGGAATCGCCGAACACCTGCAAATGATTTGCTCCCAAAGTGTGTGCCTTCTGGAGCTCGGCTATTATGGCTTCGTATTCTGCTTCGTTGTTGGAGGCTGTAAATCCAAGCCTAATTCCTTGTTCAAGGATTATATTCTATGGAGTAATTAGGACAATGCCTACCCCTTCCCCCTTTGAGTTGGAGGCTCCATCAACAAATAGTTTCTAGGTTTCCTCTGTTGCTTGGTTCTCCTTTTGCCTTGTTGGTTGAGGTTGGTCAGAGGGTTCCTCGCCCGTGAATTCGGCTATAAAATCAGCAAGGATATGACCCTTGATAGCTATCCTTGGTTGAAATTGGATGTCAAATCACCCGAGCTCGACTGACCATTTAGACAGTCTGCCCGACAAATCCGCTTTCCTCAGGATTGCCTTAACGGGATGCGACGTAAGGACGATGATAGTGTGTGCTTCGAAATAATGCTTCAGCTTCCTCGAGGCTACGACTAGTGCAAAGGTAAGCTTCTCCAATGGTTGTTACCTCTGCTCGGCGTCCAGTAAGGTCTTTCTCGCATAATAAACGGGGTGGTGGACTCCTATAACCTCGCATATTAACGCAGAGCTGACAATATGATTGGAAACGGAGAGGTACAGGTACAAAGAATCTGTTTACTGTTGTATGACGAGCAGTGGTGGAGAGCTTAAGTAGGACTTGAGCTCGACCAATGCTCGCGAGCAATTTGGGCTCCACTCTACCGTTTTTTCCCCTTTAGAAGCTGGAAAAAAGGCTTGCACTTCTCGGAGGATTTAGAGATGAAGCGGTTTAAGGCAGCGAGCATACCAGTGAGCTTATGTATGTCTTGGATTGTGCGAGGAGGTTGCACCCTGTTGATTGCATCGATCTAGCCTGGGTTAGCCTCTATGCCTCTCTTACTGACTAAGTACCCAAGAAATTTTCCTGACTGGACACCGAAAGAACACTATCTCACGTTAAGTTTCATTCGATACAACCTGAGGATTTCGAAGGTGTTTGACAGGTCTGAAAGGTGATTTTCTTCTTCTTACTTTTAACGAGCATGTCATCGATGTAGACCTCAATGGTGTCTCCCATATGATCCTTGAACATTTTGGTGACCAGCCGCTGATAGGTTGCCCCTGCATTCTTGAGCCCAAATGGCATGACCTTGTAGCAGTATAACCCAACTGTCGTGATAAACGCCGTTTTATCCTGGTCTGGGGCATATAAGAGGATCTGGTGATACCCTGAGTATGCATCCAGGAAACTCATTCGCTCGTGAGCTGTAGTGGCATCCACTAGTTGGTCTATTTTTGGGAGGGGGAAACTATCTTTAGGGCATGCTTTATTGAGGTCAGTGAAGTCGATGCAAACTCTCCACTTCCCGTTGATCTTCGAAACTACTACTGGGTTGGATAACCACTTGGGGAATTGTACTTCCCCTATGGATCCTGCATCCAGTAATTTTTCAGCTTCTTTTTCTACCGCTTTAGCCTTCTCGAGTGCAGTTTGCCGTGCCTTCTGCGTGATTGGCTTAAAGGTGGGGTCGACGTGTAGCTGATGACGGACCATACTAGGATCGATTCCAGACGTCTCGTATGGTTCCCACACGAAAACATCTACGTTGCACCTCAGTAAGGTTGTCAATTCCTTCTGTTCCTGGTCGGTGAGAGATGCTCCAATCAATAAGACTCTATTACTATCGCCATCTCCAGTCGTAACTTCTACCGGGTCCTCGACGACCCTCTCGGAGGGGAGGAGCCTGGTATCCTCTACTCCAGGTCTTCCATACTTTAATTGCTATTTAGAAGGTGTCAGACCTTCTTCAACTTTCTCGCTGGGCTGCTCGGCCTTCTTCTCTGGCTTTGGTCGGATGGCTACTATGAAGCACCTTCTCGCCATTGCCTGATCACCGTGGATCTCCATTAGTCCTCGCTCGGTTACATACTTGAGTTTCTGATGGTAGGTCGAGGAGACTGCCTTCATCGCATGAAGCCATCCCCTACCGAGGATGGCCTGGTACAGCGAGTCGATGTCAACTACCAAAAACTCGATCATCTTAGAGACGTTTCCAGCACGCACCGGTAGTACGATCTTTCCCAAAGGCATAGTTATTTTTCCAACTAAGCCAACTGAAGGTACAGTAGCCTCCTTTACGTCGGCGACACTTAACTTCAATTTTCTGAATAGGTCGAGATACATTACTTCGGACGAGCTTCCTTGGTCGACAAGCAACTTGTCGACGTCAAAGTTATCTATCTTGAGGGTAATGATCAGAGCAGTGTGATGCGGGGTCCTCACTCCCACCAGATCTTCATCTGTGAAAAAAATATGCTTGTTATAGTTGATTCCATCTGCTCGTCGACGCTTTCCTGACTGTGACTTTGTTGGATCGATCTGAAAAGCCTGCATTACCACTGTAAGTTTCTTCATCTCGATTGGAGCTGTGTTTCCTTGTATCTGCATGGCATTAGATGCCCCGTGAATTATCGCGAACTCATGTCCAGCATCATCTTCGAGCACGTTGTCAGGTCTGGCCTCCCTATTGGCAACCACTTTTTCTTCCCTTTTCTCCACAAAGTCGTTCAAATACCCAGACTGGGCCAGCTCCTCGAGGTGAGACTTAAGAGCTTTGCAACGCTCTATCTTATGTCCTCCTTCCTTGTGAAAAGTGCATCTTAGCGCATTGTTCCTCTTCGAGGGATCTCCCCCCATCTTCCTGGGCCACTTGATGAATGGCTCATCTTTGATCTTCGCGAAAATTTTGTAAATTGGTTCTCTGAAGACGATGTTGACCTCCTGGAATGATTTCAACGCATCATTGTTCCCTCCATTCTTGGAGCCATTCCCCCCCCCCCCCCCCCGTTCTTTCCTCCTTTCTTTTGGTTCTCAGCTTTGTCACTGCCCTTAGTAGTGAGTTTAGCTCGATCGTTTTCTCCTGTACTGAGGTGGGTGACATCTTCCACCTTAGCGTACTTCTCGATGCGAGCCATTAGGTCATCAATAGTCATAGCCTCCTTCTTTGTCAGGGACTGGCATAGAAGGGAAGAACTGGGTAGCCCAATTTTGAAAGAAGACAATCCTCGACCTCATTGAATAATTCCCAGTACCTTTAATTTTGTGTTATTCAAGATGTTTATTGAGATTGGGTTGAATATCATGTAAAGTTATGATGTGATTTGTTACTGAGTTTAATGTTGTTTGGTGTATTCAAATACTAATGATATTGAATTGTTAGGTGGGCAAGCGGATAATATTGCCATACCAAGAAAATAGTTTGGTATTAATCTTAGTACCAACTTCAAGGTGAGTGACGTTCCCTTTGAAATATAAATGCTTATACTTTCATAAGGAATTGTGTAGTTAAATACATGTGTTAAACTGTTTATGGAGTGATGTTGTATTGGTGAAACAAATACATATGATTAAAAATATTAAGCAAAGTTATTTAATGTTATGGACTATGGCGGGTCGACTATCTAATGTTAAGGATGGTGGTGGGTCCTATGGGATGTGGCAGTCTCGATAATCCAACTTAAAGGTTTGTTTTACTCGTGCCTAATTATGGAATTTGGTAGATCCCATTAACTGCAGTGGGTTAATTAGACTATGGCGGGTCCCGGCTTGCGAGAATTACACAATTCATGTTGGGTTATAACATTAGAAAATAAAAAAGTGGTTATTCAAATTTGTTGTATGTGTGTTATATGTTCATTAAAAAATCTTGTGTCACTTACACTCCTATAATGTTATGTTTCAGGTATGCTTGTTATTTGGAGTTCATTGCCAAGTTAGGACCTTAAAACGATGGAGTGACAGATGTCTAATATGGTTTGAATATCAAAAAGCTTTTTGTGTTAATGTTAAACAAAGGAACTTGCATATGTAAAGTTATTTAGTACTTGTAAGTTATATGTATAGGTAGTTATGTTTTTATTGATACATGCCTTTAGGAAAAAAAATGTTGCGCTATTTTCGAGAGATTTAAAATCAAGTATTAATAAATGGAATTTATCTCTATATAAATGGATAATCTTAACTTAATTAAATCGGGGCACGATAACTTGGTATCAAAGCATGGTTATTAGGTTCTGGATATGGTGTACGGGTATTGATTGGCAGTGGACAATAGAAAGTGAGTTTCTTATGGGTCAGGATTTTGAGTAATAATATTAAGGTCAAATTGCTGTTATTATATTTTAGTTAAGTTATTTATATTGCAGTGAGTGATGGATCCACACGAGCAACGTGATAGAGCAGAGGATGAGGCATCCTATGCATCTAATAGTATGCAAGGACATGGATATATTGAAGTAGATGAACCAGAGGTGCAAAAAAAACCTATTGATGACGTGGGAAGAATATTATGTGCTGTGGAACAACTAGTGGAATAAGCAAGATGTGGAGAAAATGCTGGAGATAGGGATAAATTGCATGAGAGGTTCAGGAAGTTAAATCCTCCATCATTTATTGGGACTATTGATCCGTTAGTGTCAGAGGGGTGGATTAGAAATATGGAAATAATATTCAAGGTGGTGGAAGTGAGAGATGAATAAAAGGTTTTATTAGCATCCTTTAGGTTAGAGGATGATGGAAAGTTATGGTGGGATGCTATAGAGAGGTTACTTACTACGATTGGGGGAGTGGTGCCAGCAAATCTTTCTCTAGTTACATGGGAGAGGTTTGTGAATGTGTTCTTTGAAAAATATTTCCCAAGACTTTATAGGAAAGAGAAAATGAAGAATTTATCATGCTGAAATAAGGGAACCGAATGGTGGTAGAGTATTAAACTTTGTTTATACCCTTATCTAGATTTGCACCTGATTTGGTGAAGACATAAACTAGTAAATGTGATCGGTTTCAAACCAGGTTGAATGTTGATATAAAAACCATGGTTGCTAATATGAAGATCACATATTACATCGAATTGGTGGATAGAGCTATGATGTTAGAAAAGTCAATGAAAGAAATGCTACCTGAATATTGGAAGAATTATAGACACGATGGTACAAAATCATATAGATGGGAGACGAGAAACTAAACTCAGAGTGTAGCACGAGGAGTACCTAATGGTCAAGGATTTAAAAATAACAAAAATTCACCTGGAAGATTTCAAGCTCGAAGTGGAAGGACTAGAATGAATCGGTCAGAAAATGCATCCGTGTTAGGACCGAGGGCCTTATTTTGTTACAAATGTGGTGGTCAAGGGAATATGTCTCGAGACTGTACAATAGTTGAGACGACACCTTTATGTTTCCATTGTCATCAACTAGAGAACTTATAGAAGAATTGTCCAGTGATGAAAGCTACAACATCAGTTGGGAGGGTGGCAGTAGGAGGTAGAAGTTCTACATAGAATGTACACAGGGAAGGTAGAGGAGGTATATCACAAAGTTAAGGTCAAGGTAGAGTGTTTTCACTAACGCAACAAGATGCACAAGCTATGCCTAACGTAGTGACAGGTACACTTCTTATTTGTCATAAAAAATTCTTATGCGTTGATAGATCCTGGTTCTCCACATTATTTTGCGTCTTTATTTTTCTTGTTGCATCTTAGTAAACCATTATCATCATTAGATTATGGTTCAGCTATTGTTACTCCAGGGGGAATTGGTTTTTATTGAGAGGGTGTATAGGGAGGGTGTGGTTCGAGTGGGTGAAAAAGAATTACTTGTTGACTTGTTACCTCTCGATATGCATGACACTGATGTGATACTAGGTATAGATTGGTTGGCCTCATATCATATATGTTTATATTTCTTTAGAAATGAGTTAGTGTTTCAATTACTGCGTGAACCTAAATTTAAATTTATTGGGGAATGAAATGTCACTCCAACATGTTTGATTTTTGTTACAAAATGTTATGAATTGATACATAATGGATGTCGGGGTTATCTTACCCATGTGGTGGAAACACAACAAGAGGTTGGAAAACTATCAGATATACCAGTAATTAATGAGTTTGCAGATGTCTTCCCAGAAGAACTCCCAGGGTTAGCCCCAGACAATGAGGTAGAATTTGTCATTGAGCTATTACTCGGCACCACACCAATATCTACTGCACCATATCGTATGGAACCGACAGAATTATAAGAGCTAAAGATACAGTTTTAAGATTTGTAAGATCATGGTTTTATAAGGCCTAGTGTATCACCATGGGGATCCCCTGTATTGTTTGTGAAGAAGAAAGATGGAACCATAAGAGTGTGCATTGATTATCGTTAATTTAATAAGATGACTATCCGTAACAAATATCCACTACCTCACATTGATGACTTGTTTGATCAGTTGCAAGGAGCTAAAATATTTTCCAAGATTGATCTCAGATACAGATACCATCAGTTGAAAGTAAGAGATTGTGACACTCTTAAAACAGTTTTTCGTTCTAGGTATGTAAATTATGAATTTCTTGTCATGCCATTTGGGTTAACAAATGCACTGGCCATATTCACAGACTTGATGAACTGCATATTTCACCCATATGTGGATTCTTTTGTTATCATTTTCATTGATGATATTTTGATATATTATCATAGTAAGGATGAGCATTAATACCATCTGCATATAATTTTATAGACCTCACGAGATAAGAAGTTATATGCTAAATTTTTTAAATGTCAATGTTGGCTAGACAAAGTAGTATTTTTGGGGCATGTTATTTCTGCTTATGGTATTTGTGTTGATCCCAAGAAGGTTGAAGTTGTAACGAATTGGGAAAGACCAACTAGTGTGATAGAAGTACATAATTTTCTAGGATTGGCTGGATATTATAAGATATTCCTACCAGGGTTTTCTTCTATTGCATTGCCATTGACTAAGCTTACCAGAAAGGAGAACAATTTTTTATGGAATGATGATTGTGAGAAAATCTTTGAAATTTTAAAGGGTAAGTTGACATTAGCTCCAGTATTGAATATTATAATGGGTACATAAGGTTTTGTTATTTATAGTGATGCCTCGCATCAAGAACTCAATTGTGTGTTAATGCAGCATGGAATGGTAATAACCTTTGCTTCTTGATAGTTAAAGATACATGAATGCAACTACCCTATACATGATCTTGAGTTAGCCGCAATAGTTTTTGCACTAAATATTTGGAGGGATTACTTATATGGCGTTAGTTGTGAAATTTTTACTGACCATTAAAGTTTAAAATACTTGTTTACTATAAAAGCCTGAACCCAAGGCAAATGAGGTGGATGGAACTTATAAAGGATTATGACTGCACAATACATCACCATCCGGTCAAGGCTAATGTTGTTGCTGATGCTTTGAGTAGAAAATCTCTAGGCAAAGTATCTTGTATTTATTGTATTCGAGTTGACCTATTGAGAGAGTTAGCTGTAATGGGAGTGGAATTAACATTAAATGAGTCTTGTGGAATACTAGCACATTAAATTGTTAGACCTAGGTTGGTAGATAAGATCATACAAGGACGAGCAGGAGATATAGAATTGGAGAAAGTTAGGGATGATATGAAAAAGGGTAAAGCAAGTGGATTTTCTATTTGTAATGATGACACTGTTATGTATAATAATTTTTTGTGTGTACCTAATGTGCCTGATTTGAGGAAAATAATTTTAGAAGATGCCCATTGTTCTTTATATATTATGCATACCGGAAGCACAAAACTGTATAGAGATTTAAAAAAATGTTATTGGTGGCCGGGAATGAAAAATGACATTGCATATTTTATTGCTAGACATCTAGTTTGCCATCAACCGAAGGTGGAGCATCAAAATCCTAGTGGTTTATTACAATTTTTATCTATTCCTGAGTGGAAATGGGAGCATGTTACTACAGATTTTGTTATAGGTTTACCAAAATCATCATAAGGTTCGATTCTATTTGGGTTGTCGTTGATTGGTTGACTAAGTCTGCACACTTCTTCCTAATAAGATTACTTACTGCATGGATAAATATGCCAAAATATATGTGGATAAGATTATTAGATTGAATGGTGCACATGTTTCTATTATTTCTGATCGAGATCCTAAGTTTACGTCTCACTTTTGGCCTAGTTTAGAACTAGATTTGCTGACTAAATTGAAATTTAGTGCAACTTTTGATCCTCAGACTGATGGGTAGTCAGAAAGAATGATTTAGACACTCGAGGACATGTTATGAATTTATGTATTAGAGTTCAAGGGTAGTTGGGATGAACACTTGCCACTAATAGAGTTTTCTTATAATAATAGCTATCATTCGAGTATTGATATGGCTCCTTATGAAACTTTGTTTGAGAGAAAATACAGAACTCCTATGTGTTGGACTGAAGTAGGATAACGAAAACTACTTGGGTCATAAATTGTGCAGCAGACTACTGAAAGATAAATCTTATCCATAATCACTTGAAGGTGGCACAAAGTAGACAAAAAAGTTATGCAAACAACCAAAGGAAATAATTGAAATTTGAGGAAGGTGATCGAATATTCCTACGTGTTTCTCCTTGGATAGGGGTTATGAGATTTGGGAAGAAGGGAAAATTGAGTCCTAGGTACACTAGCGCTTATGAGATACTGAAATGAGTTGGAGCTGTGGCATATAAGTTGGCATTACCACCCGAATTAGCTCGGATACATGATAGTTTTCATATATTGATGTTACGTAAGTATATACCAGATCCTTAACATATGTTTACTTCAGAACCGATAGAGCTTCAAGATGACCTAACCTACATGGAGGAACCGATTGCTATTTTAAATTGAAAGGAGCTAGTTTTACGTAATAAAACCATTCCATTATTCAAGCTAATGTGGAAAATCCATAATGTGGAATACGCCACCTAGAAAGGAGTGGATAACATGAAGAAGCAATATCCTTATCTGTTTGGTAAGTTTCTTATGCATTATATTTTGAGGTAAAATTTTTATAAGAGGGGTAGAATTTTAAGGCCCTAAAACGTGATTATGAATGTTAATTACATGTTTAAGAATAATTTATGAGTTATAAGTTTGTAATGGGTGTTAAATATGTTAATTTTAATGTTGGGGGGGGGGGGGGGGTGCATACTCATATGATATATGTGTTTCTTACATTAGATGCTAATCGAGCTTATGATCGGGGATACCATGTTTAGATCCTATGATTAGTTATGTGGTTAAATTCATCATGAAAATATGCATCTAAATTCATCATTATGTTTATAAAAGTAAACTAGAGTGTTTGTGCCAAATGTGAAAGTTATGAAATTTTGAGTAAATTATTACTCTTTTGTTCGAGCCTAACTTAGGCGTACTAATTTTATGGTTTTGGGAAAACACAAAATATGAAATTTGTATATATATATATGAATTAGGGTTGTAACGATACAAACGGTGTGTTAAACGAAGGTCCGAATAAGAAGTTATACTGAAAGAATGAAACAAGGGAAAATCTGCCCATCCCTTAAGTGATATTTCGTCTTATTAGCACACCATGTGCTATATTTGATTGGTTTAGGGGGGGGGGGGGGGTGGTGGTGGTGTGGATGACTTAAATTTTTTAAAACAACCCCCTTCTTCAGCCAATTCAGCCATGAAAAAGAGTTTTGCCCAAGGAGAGAGAAAATGAGCAATTAAGGAAGAACATCCTTTGGAAAATTTAATAAATTGAGGAATCCTCGTAAGGTGATTATTTCTTTATTAAAGTTGGTCACATGGATGATTTATAAAATTGGTATGTATTTTTTTCTAATTTAGATAAAGATTTTAATGATGCCCATATTGTCAAATTGTGTTAAAACAAGGATGGCTTAAAAACATATTTATGGACGCATGTTAGGATCGTAAATGTTAACTTTAAAATCCTAGATTTGAATCACCTTCTTATGGAGCGTTGTATTTAGGAAATTCAAGTTTCTGATGTGTGTATGTACTACACCATGTTTAGTATGTGTTCCAGGATTGATAACCGAGGTGGAGGTTATGTATGCTTAAAAATGATTAGTTATCCTTTAATGTTCTATTCCGACCTAGTTGTGATAAAAATGGGATAAATCATGGAATACTTATTAAAATCCAGTAATTCTAGTTGGATATTAAAGTAGACTCATATGTGTATAACATATCCGAAAATCATTTAAAAATACCAAGGAATGAATCGTCGGTGATAGTTTGAAGTTCAGGTATAAAATATGCCCCAGTAGAGTAAATTTGCACACCACGTGTTAGATGTTTTGTTGACTTAGCAAAAGAACTCAAAAAAATATGAAACTTTAATTTTGTGTTATTGAAGATGTTTATTGAGATTGGGTGGAATATCATGTAAAGTTATGATGTGATTTGTTACGGAGTTTAATGTTATTTGGTGTATTCAAATTCTAATGATGTTGAATTATTTGGTGGGCAAGTGGATAATATTTCCATAGTAAAGAAATTGTTTGGTATTAATCTTAGTTCCAACATCAGGGTCAGAGACCTTACCTATGAAATATAAATTATTCTATTTTCAAATGGAATTGTGTGGTTAAATACATGTGTTAAACTGTTTATGGAGTAATGTGGTATTTGTGAAACATATGCATATGATTAAAAGTGTTAAGCAAAGTTATTTAATGCTATGAACTGTGGCGAGCCCTCTATCTAATGTTAAGTACTGTGGTGGGTCCTACGGGATGTGGTACACCCGTTAATCCAACTTAAAGGTTTGTTGTACTCGGGCCTAAATATGGTATTTTGTGGTCCCCATTAACTATGGTGGGTTAATTGGACTATGATGGGTCCAGGCATGTGAGAGTTACATAATTGCTGTTGGGTTATAACATTAGAAAATAAAAAAAGGCTATTCAAATTGGTTATATGTGTGGTGTATGTGTGGTTTATGGACATTCATTAAGCTTGTGTTTCTTACACTCCTATTAATGTTATGTTTCAGGTATGCCTGTCATTAAGAGTTCACTGCCAACTTAGGACCTTAAAATGGGGGAGTGACGAATGTCTGATATGGTTTGAATATCAAGAAGCTTTTTGTGTAAATGTTAAACAAAGGAACTTGTATATGTAAAGTTGTTTATATAGTTGTAAGGTTTGTGTAAAGATAGTTATGTTTTTATTGAAACATGCCTTTGGAAAAAAAAATCTTGCGTTATTTTTGAGAAATTTAAAATCATGTATTAATAATGGGAATTTATCTCTATATAAAAGGATAATCTTGATTTATTTCAATTGGGGTGCGGCGTAAAGACACAAACAAAAACACACAAACATTCCATCAAAATAACAACTAACAATAATTAATGGTCTTATATTATTGTTTAGAAAGTTGATATTTTCTACTATCAAATCCCATTTTGTCATAAGATTATAACAAAACATCAGAATTTTATAGTCTATAGTTTTTTCTTTTCTTTGTAACCTTTTACTAAACAAACAATTGAAATAAGAATATGTAGCTAAAATCACCAACCATATGACTCCATGATGCAACTGCATACCCTATTTGATTTATGTATTGATCTCAGAATGATGAACATAAATGTTTAAATGGCATGGTTTTCTTCAACACTGAATTTTTATCTACCAACTGATACTAATAGCATCTACTACAATATATAACTAAGAATATGCTATAATTAATAAATTCCATTTTTCATAGAGAACCAAACCCACAACTTCATAGATTAGTCTAAAATTAAAAAATCGAATCATATAATAGACCACAATAAGGAACTAAAATCTAAAAATGAAAGCTTCTACCAGTATGCATTCAAACAAAATTAAAAAAAATTAAAAATACGAATAAAAACTATAATTTAAAAGTAAATAAATTGGTACCTTTTTCCTACTAAAAATAATAGTCCTTAAATAACTGAAATAACACATTAGTTATTACAAAATGTGATAGATGGTGTTGGTCATATGTAACAAATAATTTATTGTAATAAGAATATATATCTGAAATTGCGCACCATATAACTCATGATGCGTGTTCCCATTCCTATATATGTCTGTTAAATATTATAATTTCAAAACCTAAGTGTCATATTTGTGAATGATTATATAAGGTGGAAAAATATGATAATAAACATACATTTTACTCTTTAAAAATATTCTATTAATGGTTCTAGATAATCTTGTACATTTCTTACCAAAAAAATATATTATCTAGTTACATGACACACCCCTGGACAAAAATATGAGTACTCGTAATAACCCAATGTAATATTATTCCATATTGCCTTAGTATCGGACATGCTTATGGGTTTATGGGTATAAGAACTCTTGTGTACTAATTTATTTTTGAGCATATTTCAAAGACATGTAACCATCATTATAGTGGGGGTACTTTTATTCTATGACATTCTATAAAATTGCAATTGTTCATGGAAATATATAATTACACGAAACATGTAACCATCATCAGATTTTATTTTCCATGTGGAGAGAATGTATATACTTACGTTTGCTCATGGAAATGTATAACTACACTAAAGATGTAACCATCATCATAATTTAATTTCCATGTAGAGAGAGCTTTGCGTGTATTTAATTGCTTCAATGGATTTAATAAGCATATATGTTAACAAACTTGCTTGACTAATGTAATCTCTGTAGGAAGATAAAATATATATGAATCTAACATTAAGCCTTGGACAACATCGAATGGTTAATCATAAAGAAGTTAAATATTTATTTATGTATTGGCTTGTAGTTTATAATTCGAAAAATATACCCTTATTTCAGCATATACACAAGATCAAAAGCGAAACTAAATTGAGAAACTATCATTTTCTACTCTTGTACACTAAAATATTCAACTTAATAACTTGTATATAAAATACAAGCACTCACATACAAAGTTCTAAGGGACTTCCATAGTTATTCTAACAAATTGTAATTTAGAATAATTTCTATCGATGTGTCGACATTCAAATAAAATTTATTACAACCACATAGCTTTGGGAAGGAATAAATTTGTCCAATTTATGAATAAGTCATAGCACTGAAGAGTTATATAACCTCATAAATAGTCCATTAAAAATTCAACTGGTGTTTTTTTGGTAGGAATTCTCAAACTCTTTTGATTCGATCTGTCTACAAGGCACAAGAAATATCATACTGAGTGAGTAAAATGAAAAATTACCTAAAAGATTAGAGTAAGAATATAATGTGAGAAATTAAATTGATGAATACTCGAATCGTTCCTTCTTCTTGCTCCTAGGACAACAATTTTTCACTCTTTGTGGTTTTTTCCACATGAATACACATGGGATTAGGAACATCACTGCAAGTTAAATTGGAATTAATAGTTTGAATACTCTTTATCACTTGAATAAATTAGAGAATTGATTTAGTGTTTATCACCAATGCTTATTTTCAATTATCATAATGTATGTAGATGATAGGAGTATATGACAGTCATTTATTTTGATTAAACCTTGAAGCAATAATAGCCCATTCATGCCCTAAAAAATAAAACAAATCATGAGAGTCTATGATTGCTACGTAATCTAACGTGATACTTTAGGGTATTACGCCCCCCAAAAATAGTGTGAACGATAGTATGGAAACTAATAAATATATAAAATCTTAGGTCACGACATTATAATAGGGTGATTCTTTGGTGTGGCAAAAATAATGAATACTAAATATATCTATTTAAAAAGAATCAAAAGACATGTCATGCACATATAATAAAAAAATCCATGATCTATCTTTAACACCGAAATACAAACAATTCTCATGCTTCTAAAATAACACAAAATTGAGGAAATAAATAATTGTAGGGTTTGTTTGGAGATGAAAGAGAGTGGAATTGGACCGTAAATAGAGAGAGACATAATTGACTGGGAAATTAAAATTAAATAGGTCGGGGGAAGAGCTGGGTCATTAATAATGGCTCCATTTCTCCCCCAATCACATGTAATTAATTGAGCATCGATAACGGGGGGTAGACCTATTTATCCCCAATCACATGAAAATAAATTAGGCAAATCCTACACCTAATAGACTACATAGATACCTAAACAAGTAAACTTTGGGGATACTTTTGCTTTACAAATGAAATTACCTATGGGGGAAAATATGAAACTAACATAGCAATAAAGAACATGGAAGAAGATTGATGGGATAATTTACTTCCACGATTATTCACCCAAACTATCCTATCTGACCGTAAAAACAAGTGACAAGTACTAAGAAGAGTAGTCAAAGTCATACTATCTCTAACTTCCATATCATTCAAGTACCTGAAAAGTTAAACTTCTAGAGGAAAATGAGCTCAAGGTAATAATGTACAGTAATGGATATAAGAGAAGTAAAGTAAATCTATAAAAAAATGAGCAGAAGAGGATGAACACGATCATATAAGTGGTTCAACCATTGGCCTACTACACTGTTTAGGTTTTTGTGTATTTTAATACCAAACAATGGAACTTTATTGTCTTAAAGTACAACTCTCTGGAACTTTCACTCTCTAAATTGTGTTTCACAGAGCATGGGCTAGGGTTTAGAATTTAGATCCCCTTAAAAGAAGAAGATGATTGGTAAATATAGCTCTTGGGGTGAACAGTATACCCCCCAAGAATGTAATAAGAACGCACATTATGAAGCAACCAGTTAAAACTAACAACATGTCCCTGGTACATATGTGTCATGATGATGAAATATTCCCTCACCCCTCCTCCAATAGTTGAGGTCAGTGGGGAGGAAATGTATGATCACTCATTCTCATTTTTGAGGGATACAATCCCTCATCTTCCTGAGTTTCCTCACTAGTTCACTCTTTTAAGGAGGCTCTTCATGTCCCCTCATCTCCTATGGGTGAGTTTGACATGGATAAGTTTTCATAAAGACATCGATCTTTTGCCTCCCAGTACTCTAAGGAGACAAGCGTAACAATGGAATCACCCCTATGGATGTTCCCTTGTTCACCATGATTGAGTGAAAGTTCCATGAGAGGTTCCCAATTGGAGCCCCGACTGTTGAGGTCCCCGCTGATGATTTTGGTTCCAAGACTGGGGAACAACTTGATGTTTCTTTTACCTAAACTTTTTCTTCTACCATTAGAGACTTTGACCTTCTTGTATAGAGGCACATGTACAACATTGGGTCAGATATTACTATGTGAGTGATAAACGAGGATGAGAGAACCTATGATGGACAATAGGGTGAAATTTCCATCTATAATTAAATGTTCAGGGCCGACTTTTGCCTTCTTTTCCATACTTTCGTACGATCCATACTTGCTAGTATCGATCTTACTCCTGCCTAGATGACACCAAACTCTTAGAGGATTATACTCGACTTCATCTTTCTTTGGAAGTCATGTACGAAGACGACAGTTCAGTTGGCGTCTTCAAAGCCTGTTACAATGTATCATCAACTAGAGCCCAGCCGGGGTATTATCATCTGGGGGTAAGTATACTCGATCAGAAAATTATTCATATCAACTAAACCTCAAATCACCAATAGAATATGAGTACTTCTTTATTTATGGGGCTTAAGAGTTCACAATCGATAGTGCCCATGACGATGCTGATCCCGTGGTTCCCTATGTTTAGGAAAATCCCTCCATGTCTGCTAGGATAATGGTTGACTTATTGAGGTGCTAGGGAAATGATGGGGGTTTGGACAAGTTTGAGTAAGTGATGACCCCTTCATTCCTGGAGCTGTCCAGCCTAGGGCTTAACCTCGTAAACGAGTTGTGTAAGTCTTCCAAACTTTCTATTTATATAACTTTTTTCTCATCTTTAAATTGTCTTATTTTTCTTGTAGATTGTCCTCCTAACACCCCAGGTCGTATTTAGAATATGATATCCCCTAACCTTTATGAATCTTTATACCAAAAGGGTAGCAAGCAACCCGTCAATCCTACCGATAAGAAAATAACCATTGGTGGCTCGAGCTATTCTGAGGTCAGGAAAAATATAATGCATCCAGTCGATGGGTGGGGGAACCTTCCCCATCGACGAGTGACGAGGGCGAGGGACCATTCATCTGATGAGAGGCCAACTGATGCTACTCAAGCCTATAATAAAGCCTCCATAGCAGCTCGTCTCACCTAGCTCAAGGTAATTACTGACTCCCTCATTATAGGCAGTGTTATATCTAAAGCAACTGTCCTTCCCTTCCCTTTAGATTTTGACAAGATCTTTTTTGAATCAATAGAGGTTCCCTATATCTTTCACTTCGAACTTCACTATACGGACCAGGTATACATTTCAGTTGACCTTATTTTCTTAAATATATTTCTAATTTTTAAAGTCTTGTTTCATCTCGTAAATTTTTTTATGTTCTGTATTTTTGCAGTCCATGTGTGCCTTTGCCCACATCATGTAGTGGATGACCGAGAAGCTCCCCCAAGTGTAAGAGGTCGAGAGGGTATTTTAGGCCCAGAGAGACCCGAAGGACAAGGTGAAGTCTATGAAGGCCGACCATGAAAAAGTCCTCATTGATTTGAAGAAGAAGCATGAAGATGCTATGGTGGCTCTGATAACCAACCACATGTCTTCAATAAGAAAATGCCATAAAGAAGGCTAAGGATGAGCTTGTGGAGGCTATAAGAACTTGGAGTAGTTTGGTGACTTTGGTTCCCAGTACCCTGAAAAAGGTGTAAAAATGGCCTGTCAGTGGGATATTTAAAAATTCCTTGAGGCTGTCTCTTCTATTCGTCCAGATCTGGAGGCCCTTGACTTGTTCAACCCTCTCCTTCAAACAACATTGGCTGATGTTGAAGCAACAACCATAGTAAATTAAGATTAATATTTTTGCAAAGTCTTATGTCGTATTAATAATACCATATGAATGACTTTAATCATAGGAATTATTTTAACCATAAGTTCTCTGTCGTAGCTTCTGATATTGGGAGGATGACATTTAATTCACCACCTCATGATGTTCAAAATAACCATAATTAAATGATTTTTCATTTGGAATCACCAAACCAATGATGTCAATATAAGTCCTATCTCATTCGTTTGGGGAGTGTATGGTCGAGTCTTGTCTCTTTATACACTCTCGTCTTCACTGAGCGAGTTTATCTCTGAGATCACCACTTTGTGTTGTTCAAAATAACCATAATTAAATTATTTTAAATTTAAAATCACCAAACTTATGATGTTAATATAAGTCCCCTCTCGTTATTTTTAGGAGTGTATGGGCGAGTCTCGTCTCTTCATACACTTTCATCTTCGCCGAGGGAGTTTTAACTCTGAGATGACCACATTATGATGATCAAAACATCCATAATTAAGTGATTTTTATTTTGAAATTAGTAGACTAAGTATGTTAATATAAGTCCCCTCTCATAATTTTTGAGAGTGTATGGACGAGCCTCATCTGTTCATACACTCCCGTCTTCACTGAGGGAGTTTTATCTCTGAGATCACAATATTGTGATGTTCAAAATAACCATAATTCAATGATTTTTAATTTGAAATCCCAAAACTAATTATGTTAATATAATTCACCTCTTATCATTTTTGGAAGTGTATGGATAAGTCTTGTCTCTTCATACACCCTCGTCTTTGCCGAGGTAGCTTTAACTCTGGGATCACAATATTATGATGTTCAATATAACCATAATGATATGCTTTTTTATTAAGTTATTTTGCATTTCATCACGTAAGTTATGTTATCACACTCCCCCCTCTCGGTATTACTGAGAGTTCATGGACGAGACAAATCTCCAATGGTTTCTCATATCACCGAGAGTGAATCAAAACTATTCACCATCAGGATGATGCTATTTAGCTTTAAAGAAATTCAAACCACACATTTGATGATTAAACATAAAGATACAAGGAAACACTTGCATTTTTTATTCATTACTTCAAAATATTCCACATATAAGCAATCTTTGTACACAAAGAGGATGACACACAAATGACATTCAGACCTATTGATAATATCTCTTCAAATGATTTGTATTCCATGGATTGGAGAAAGGATCTCCCTCTAAGTTCTCCAGTTTGTAAGATCTATGGATGACTTCTTCAGTGACTCTATATGGGTTATGCTAGTTCGAATGCAATTTGTTCATCTTCTGCCAAACGTATTACAACACAAAATCCCCTAGAAATTGGCCTAGTCTTGACCCTCCTATTATAGAATTTGATTACTCTCTGTTGATATGCTAGTTGTTTGACCTTGTCATCTTCTTATATTTCTTCTATCAGGTATAGGTCAAGCCTCCTTTCTTCATTGTTGGTCTCAGGGTTATAAGTCTTGACTCTGTGACTTAAAAGGCCGAGTTCAATGGGGATTACTACCTCTGGCCCATGAGCTAGCATGAAGGTTATCTCCCTTATAGGTGTCCTCTCTGTTGTCTTGTAGGCCTACAGGACTCCATGCAACTCGTTCATCTAAAGACCATTGTCATCTTCCAACTTTTTTTTGATTTTGTCTAATATCGTCTTATTGGTGACCTCAGCCTGGCCGTTGGCTTGGGGTTGGCTTCACGCTGAGTAGAACTTCTTGATACTAACCCTTTCGTAACATGTTTTAAATGACTTCTTTTTGAACTGGTTTCCATTATCAGAAATCAAGGTACGGGGTAGACCACACTTATAAATGATGTTCCTCCAAATGAACTTGAAGGTCTTCATCTTAGTTATGGAAATTATGGCCTTGGCCTCTACCCACTTTGATAAGTAATCGATTGCAACAATCAAATACCTATAATTATATGAAACTTTAGGAAAAGGTCCCACCAGGTCAATTCCCCACACTGCAAATGGGTGGGGGGCTGTGGTGGATGACAAAGGTTAATGTGGTTGATAAACCATGCATGCATATTTTTGGCACTGATCACATTTCTTTACATGGTCAGTCGCATCCTTGGAAAAGGTTGGCCACCAGTTGCCTTACGTTAAAATCCTTTTTTAGAGATCGTCCCCCTATATTATTGAGCATGGCCCATCGTGAATGTCTCATATGTCGTATTCCACTTCAGTAGGGTGAACACATCAAATCAATGGAAGTAGGAATACTTTTTTGTACTGGATGTCCCTTATAATGGTGAATTTTTCTGCTCTGTATTGTAACTTTTTCCTCTAGACCTTTGTATTTGGGATCTCCTTGTACCTTATATATTTAATAAGAGGGTCCATCCATGACTCTCAGAGATTCAAATTTATACAAAACTCAAGCCTACTGTCATCCTTGTCAATACCGAGCTTGTATAGAATTTTAACTCGGACGGTTGTTTTGATCTTTGTTCTAGTAGAAAAATCTAACCTTGCTAGAGCATTGGCCTGGATATTCTCCAATTGATGTATACTTTTCACTTTGACTTCCCCAAGATTGGCCATCACCTTTCTTACTCTCTTTAAATACATAGCCATATTTTCTTCATTGGCTTTGTAGATTCCTAAAACTTAATTATGCACAATCATTTGGCAAACCTTCAGTGCTTTGGTGAGGGATAGGCCTACTAGAAGGGCCTCGCGTAATACCTTGTATTTCTGAATATTCCAAATATTCTATTTAATTAAATTGGAGAATTAAATGAGAAAATACGGCTTAATTTAAATTACGCAAGAGTAGTAATTTATAGAGTTTTATTTGAAATTATAATTATGGAATATTAATGGAGAGATAGATATATATTTATATTGCCTCATTATATTTACTTAGTGCGAGTGGTAAATAGTTACTTAACGCGTGTAGACCATGATGCGGTGAGAACGAGTAATATTTTTAAGTGACTCAAATGATAATTTAGAGGTCACATATGAGTCCGGAAGGGTCAAATTAGTCAAAATAGTATACCCGAGGGTACTAGTTGAGTCCCAAGGTAATTTTGGACTAAACCGAGACCGTTCGGGGGCATTTTGGTCTTTTAACATGAGAGGGTATGGAGACCTACGAATTTGAGAGCTTTATATCAGTCGTTTGATTGAGGGGTTAGGGTTAGAAAACCCATGCCCATAGCCATTAGAGATAAGAGAGAAACAATTCTCAAGGCAAAAGGAAGAATTGGGAAGGATTCAAAGGAGATTTTCACCACAAACTTGTTGGGAAGGAGGATTGAAGGAGAAAAAAACAATCAAACATCATCAACAATCACGAAATCAGATCCCCTATGTCAAGGAAAGTTGTTTATTGCAAAAATTATAAAGTTATAATACCCATGTGTAGGGTTTTTGAATAGTCTTGTTTAAATCAATATCTTGATAGGAGAATGATGAAATTTATATAAGTTGGGATAGGAATCGCATGTAGAATGATTTAACTTATGTGGAGGATTAATATTCAGATTAGACTTGATGATTTTTTGGAATAAAATTTGGATTTTGAATGAAAATATGGGAAGAACACCATAACTAGGGTTTCAAGAAATTTTGGGTTTAATTCGCTATTTGTTTAAAGGAATTGGAGTTTTGATGTATTTGACACGTTAGAAATTGTCCTAGTATATGTAAAAACATGTTAGGATCATCAGGTCGAAGTTTGGTGGACTATAATGGAGTTTGAAGATTTGTTAATGGAGGAAAAGCTTAACGAAGAAGATGAACTGCGTCTGTCCCTGTTCGATCAATCGATCGATCTCGAACTATCGATCGATCGAACCCAGTAGTCGATCGATCGATGCAAGCTGTTTCCCCCAAATTTTTCGTGTTTAAGTCTTCGTTGATTTTTGGGAATGATTGAGTATGCTAGGATTTACATTATACTTATATGGGCATGAGAATAAGACCAGTAGGTATATTGTTGAGGTCCGATAAGGCCATTGGGTGTAGGACTTGGATTACGGACCGATGAGAATAAATCCGAATTAGTAGAGCATCGGGGAATTCGGAATTGAGTTACGAGGCAAAGTAAATTCAATTTAAGTAATAAACCAGTAGGGTAAGTAATAACTACTGAAATTATATGTGAGGGGTAACTAGGACCCTTAGAGTTGCGTGAATACTCGAATAAATGCAATAGTGAAATAAATTGTAAATTATTGAGTACGGTGGATATAAGTAAAATATATTTCGTACGTGCATGATTTGATGGGTCAGGTGTGTTCCTACTAAATTATATAAAAGTTTGGGTTAAGAGAATTTTACCTAAATTAATTATGTTAGGGTCGATGAGAGATTCCTAACTAACATTAAGTTTTTATATGTTTGGGGCCAATGAGAATTGCCGAACCAAACCTTGAACTGGTGTCGCGATGAAAGAGTCCCGAACCAAAATATGTGTATATATATATTTTTAAAATAGTTGGGGTCGATGAATAATTCTGAACCAACTCTTACTTGGGGTCGATGTATCATTCCGAACCGAGAAGCATTTACGCGTGTATATAAATAATTTGGGTCGATGTATCATTCCGAACCAATTTTTACTTGGGGTCAATGAATCATTTCTAACCAAGAGTCCTTTACGTGTATAAAAAGGGAAAAATAGTAATGACTGATATTTAGTATATATTGTGTGTGAAATATATACTTGATGATATTCTACTTCTGTGTATTAGTATATTGATATATATTATGTATTTAAAATTACATACTGAACTGGTAAGTTAAGTAGTGAAACTTAATTACACCCTTAGATAGAGTAAATCTATTTAGTAATTTAAGTAGTGAAACTTAATTACACAAGTGGGAAGACAACAATTGTGAGAATTGTAGTAATTTTAGTAGTGAAACTAAATGAGAAGTCATGAAAAATAACATAGATGAAATGTTACTTGAGAATTAATTAACATACGCGAGATGTTAGTGAAACGGTTGTACTGTATGGGCAGTACTGGAACTTGGGTACAGATAAGTTCAGTTGACTACTTTGGTTTTAGTTATCTTGGGAGGTATGGCTAGATAAACTAAGTGTAAAACGTTAGGTGTGCACAACAGATGAGGGGTGAGTAAACTCAAGAGAGTGTACGAGAACCTAACATGTGTAATCAATAACCGCATTTTATATTGTGATAAACGCTTGCTAAATATTTTCAAAATGTTTTGAGTACTAACTCTTACTATAAAATATTTTCAAAACCTTTTAGGTGTCCATCCACATGGACGCCATGTATGATGATTTTATTCCAGGGACTCGAAGTTGTAACACAGTGGATGCTTACAGGATTTTGACTAGACGATATCTCTCATTCAGATCTAGTACAGGATCTCACACTATTCTATGTATGGACTTGTGGTCCGGTATCAATCTCAGATGTTTAGTTTCAGATTAATGGATTGTTCTTAATCTATGGTTGTTTGGTATTTTTAGCCGATGGTTTATTCGGTATTACTCTTATTCTTTTGTACTTATACTTTGTCGATTGGGTTTTAGTACATGGTGTTTGTTTTACTATTTTCCGCATGGTTGATTTACCTGTTTTAAGAAAGATAAAATTTGGCACCGGTCTAATTTTACTTAGGTTATTAGTAATTAAAAAAGTTTTCGACAGTGATGCTAAGAATGAACCATTTGAGAAACCTGTTTTAATTTAATAAAGGCCTGATCACCCGATGTTTAATTAGGCGGGGTGTCACACCTCATCCTCTGACTCATTGTTTGATTCTCTAAAACTGAATCTCAGGGCATATTCAATATACGTTCCATTCAGGTCCGAGAGTATCAGCCCGACCCCACTTTCATTCTCATAAGATGAACAATCCACGAAAAGACTCCAAAGTTGGACCTCTTTTGAGAAAGGCCCCTCGGTCAATAGAACTTTTTGGAATAAAAAATCTTTTTTTGTCACATTGGCTTGCTTTTTACTGGCTAAAGGTTGACTTGCCATAACTATTTTTGGTAATATTGTATCCTCTTCTATTATGGTATTGGCTTCAGCCTGGGGGAATTCAACTATAAAATTAGTCAATGTCTAACCCATAATTATTTCCCTCGACTGATACACGATGTCAAACACTCCTAACTCAATTGACCAAGCCATTAGCCTACCTAATTTCTCAGGTTTATGGATGACTTGCCTAAAAAAGGAGTGCCAGTGAGTACCATCACAGTATGAGCTAGGAAATAGGGATCCATTTTTCTAGAAGCCATGGATCAGAGCATATGCAAGTTTCTCCATCCTGGGATACTTGAGCTCAGCTCCTTAAAGAGCCATACTATTGAAATACACAGGTTTTGAACCTCCTCATCATCTCATATGATTGCGACATTGATGGATGCCTCGGATAGTGTCAAACATAAGAACAACTTCTCCCATTGAATTGGTTTAGGCTGTAGCATCGGGGATCCCAAATAAGATATAAAATTTTAAAAAGCCTTCTCACATTCCTAGTCCCAGATGAATGTTTTTCTTAAGATCTCAAATAATGGCAGACAATTATCTATAGCCCTTGAGACGAAGAGGTTGAGACCAACAACTCTTCCTATCAACCTCTACACATCCCTTATAGTCTTTCGTGTCTTCATATATATTAATTCCTTAATTTTTAAGTTTTCCTTAATCCCCCTTTGATTAACTATAAAGTCGAGGAACTTTCCAATGCTGATATCGAACACACACTTTGTCAGATTCAACTTCATTTTATATAGATCCATGGTGTCGAACGTTGTCCCCAGGTGGTTCACATGATCTTAGGCCTTAATGCTCTTCATCACCATATCATCAACATAAACCTCCATAGTTTTCCCAATCTGATCTTCGAACATTTTATTGACCAACCTCTGATTGGTTGCCCCTGCAATTTTAAAGCTGAATAACATGACCTTACAATAGTAGGTTCTTTAATCAGTGATAAAGGAAGTCTCCTCGACATCGTCCTCGTGCGTGAATATCTAAATGTACTCCGAATAAGCATCTATAAAGCTCATAAGTTTGTGCCCAGCCGTATTATCCACCATTTGGTCTGTTCGGGGCAAACGAAAGCTAACGTTTAGGAAGGTCTGGTTTAAATTCGTGAAGTCTACACACATTACCCATTTTTCATTGGCTTTGGGCATAATCAAAACATTAGATTGCCAATCTGGGTATTGCACTTCATAAATATACTGATTCGATTGGAGCATTTTAACCTCATCTTGGATGACTTCCTACCTATCTCTAACGTGGGCCCCCCTCCTCTACTTCAATGATATGACATCCTTATCAATTTTTATGTGATGGCAGATAACTTCGGGGTTAATCCACAGCATATCCCCATGGATCCATGCGAAGATACTTTGTCTCTTCCTTAGCAGCTCTATTAACCTTTCTTTCACCTCTTTTTTCAATGATGAGTCAACTTTGATGGTTTTTTCGAGTCGTAGTCATTGAGGACGATGGATTCTTCCTGCTCTGCATCCCTACCCTTATTTAATTTCCTCTCATCCATTGGTTCAAGAGTGTCAATATTGTAGGAGGTTGTGAGCTTTTTGTGAGCCTTCTTTTATTCTACAGAGCTGACGTAATACTCTCTCGCTTCAACTTGGACACTTTAGACTTCCCCTACCCCATAAGGAGTCGGGAATTTTACTATTTGGTTAACGATTGAGGGCATCGCCTCAAATTCGTTGAGTACTAATCTACTAAGGATGATATTGTAGGCTAAGAATACATTCTCATCCCATAAAAATCTTACCTTTTTTGTCAAGCACCTTGTCTAAGTACCTAAATAGACATCCATATCAAACACTCCCAGTGGGTTCACCTTTTCTCCATTGAAACCTATTAATGGTTGATGATATGGAACTAACATCTTCTTACTGAGCATTAATCCTTTGAAGCAGTCCCAAAACATGACATCGACTAAGCAACCGCTGTCCTCCAATATTCGAGACACATCATACCCATGGACCCTGGTGCTGATGACTAATGGTTCTTCATATTGGAGGGGGGGGGGGGAGGAATATTCCCTTGAAGTCCATTCATGATAAGACTACCACCAAGTTATTCATGTATACTTTCTTCAGCTTCCCCATCGTTAGATTTGAAGCAGCTGAGTTCACATCTTATCATTTATGTGCTGACTTTTCTTCTAGGACATGTTTACGGTCGGTCGACTCATTTCCTCTTCCAGCCAATCCTCCACTAATCATTTTAACATCTAAGGAGATCATTTGAATACATACCTTAGCCTCAGGGATCTTAGGTGGGAGATCAGGGTTATCCCTATTGCTGTCTAACTTTTCATATTTTTTGTCGGCCTGGGCCTATTGTCTCGGCCTATCATCTTTTGACCCATCATGATTTTTTCTTGTGTCATCTTTGGCACCCCTACGGTCAACATACTTTTGGAGTTTACATTTCTTCAACATTTTCTCAATATAATCTTTGAGAGTGAAACTTTTGTTTGTCGTATTTCCACGGTCTTAGTGGAACTCGCATCACTTACTTTTGTCCCACTTGTGAGGAGGGGACTTAAGATTTTTCGACCACCTAAGTTCTCTGTCATCTTTAATTTCATTCGAGATTAGGTCTGGACTTATTGTCAATGGAGTATTATAAACAAACTTTTTAATAGTCGACCTTTTATTTTCATCTTTTGAGACTTTCTTACACCAACTTCTTTTTTATCTTGGCCGCCATATCCTTTTTAGCATTCATGACTCTCCCAGCCCTATCCAAAAATTCTTCCATGGACTTGGGATGATCCTCGTCCAGCTTCTAGAGAATCTTTCCCTTGTTTAAACCACTCACGAGGCCTATTACAGTAATATATTCCTCATAGTCTTGCATTTCAAGCTTATCCTTGTTGAACCGAGAAATATAGTCTCTCAGTGTCTCATTTTTCCCTTGTTTCACATATAAGAGACGAGTCACTTTTTTTTAAGGCTTTATACCAAAGAAAAGTTATCGATTAATCTCTCGGCTAACTGATTGAATTTCTCTATTGAGTTCTTAGGCAGAGACCAATACCACATATGAGCTGCACCAGTGAGGGTGATGAAGAAAGCTCCGTATCTCATCTTGTCCGAGACAGAGTAAACGTCGATTGTCGACTAATACATATCACTGTGTTGTATCAAATTCATACTGCCATCATATTTTGTAGTTACAGTTAGAGGATTGAAATGAATTGGCATAGGGAAGTTTACTATCTTAGACAGGAAGGGAGATCCTTCCACATAACCTTTGTGGATTAGGTCTCGATTTTTTAACAAATTGTCGATCTTATTCTCCAGCACCTGAATTGAGATGTTCCATAATTTAATAATGCCACCACATTATCTCCTCTTCCTTCCCTGTCGGTGAAATAGGGCACTTACTCTTGTCCAATGGCCATCTAACGAATATTCACTTCCATTTGTTCTCCCTTGGAGCCATGCTGAGGGCGATGATCACCACATCTACCATTCTCTCTAAGGTGACATTACTGCGTGAATGGGAGATTCAGTCTCATATGTCTCCATCTGGCCCTATACAGTCAAAGGATGACCCCCTGCTGAGTCTGTTAAATGATGAAGTTATGGGTCATCCTTCTCATGTCGTCTTTGCACTATTTCCCCTACTGCCTGGTGTTGGACGAACTGTATCCCTAAAAATCTCATATGGTTCCCAACAATAATCCTCATCATAATCCTGATCATCTGGACCCTCCAGCACTTGTCGTCCTAGGAAAAGTCGCCTAGGGTTGGCCACGTATCTCCGCCTATGGTGGCATTGCCCCTCCTTTTGTGGGGCATGGGGTGGTCCCCCTATCCCCGCTTCCATAACTTCCTTGGCGGATGGAGTGATGATCTCCATCACTATACTGTGATTCCTAGCCATCATGATTTGGATAAAAGCTATAAATTATTTTGGGATCTTTTGTTGGTTAGCCACTAGTGAGTGACGTGCCTCCATAATATCAGCCATTTTTGACTGAGGTGGTGCCTGGATGGAATTGGGGACCACCTGGAGGCAAATTGAAAGCCATCTCACTGATGAGAGTGTAAATGAACTAGAAGAGCTAAAAAAATCTTGAAGGTCCCAACTAGAACACTTTCAATGGTGATTCAGGTCCAGCAATAGTGGAGGTAGATAACCACCAGAGATTCAAGTAAGAGCTATGCTAAAAATGAGAGGAAGAAGATGAAACCTTACTTCACACGGACGGTGCCAAAGTGGTGGCACTAGAGATATCACCACTTAAACTTGTGATGAGATCAAACTAATAATCTATAATAATGAGATAATAGCAATAAAGTAAATATAAAAGGCGATGAAGAGAAGAGGATGAACATGATCATATTAGTGGTTCAGCATACTCCACTATGTTGGTATTTATGTGTTTTTATACTAAACAAGGGAGATTTAATGGCTCATATTATAACTCTCTTGCACTTTATCTCTTTAATGTATGTTTGATAGAGCTTAGGCTAAGATTTAGTATTTTTATCCCCTTCAAGGAAGATAATGATAGGTATTTATAGCCCTTGAGGTGCATATTTTACACCCCAAACAAGTATTAAGAATGCACAGGATGAAGTAACCGATTAGATTCAACCACCTATCCCTGGCACATATATGTCACGATGATGAAATATTTCCTCATATGCTCATAAAGATCTTGTTATAACGATTTGTCCATGTGGGATAGTGAATCATTGAATCCATGTGTGCTCTTCCAGGTGTCAAGGGTCGATCGTCAAGGGCAAGGCCGAGCCAAGTCGCCAGGTCATTCTTCTGAAGGGATGACCATCAAAGTGCTGAGTTGGATTTTGGTCTATATATAAGCCTTAGACCCCTTGATCATGCACGAGGCCGAGGTGGTACAAAATATAACTGGGATTGATGATATGTTATATGTCTGAGTATTGTATGAGGATGAGGTCGCTTCTGGTTGGGCTTCTGCTGCGTTGTCCGATATTTGTTTCCCTTGACGATCTTCCAGGATCGGCCTTATACAAGTTGAGATTTGTTGAAAACGGGACCACAATTGTATACATCAGATAATATTAGTGATCAATGAGGATTAATTCCTACGAAAGGAAACTCACAACTCGAATTCCAAGATGATATTGGAATGATTCCCAGCTAATATATAACCAAAGAAATAATAGTCAGCTAGATTTTTTGTAGATGAACTTCCAAGAAAACAATGTGAGTGACATTAACTCTGGGTTTGGCATACACACCATTCCGTAGAAGCCGATTTGTACTCCTAATCGCCCTATAATAATGCGAATTTGATTCAAAGGAAAACACTATACCTAGTCACCGTAGAATTGTGTCCAAATATGAAATTCCTAAACTCTAAACCCCTCAATCTCAAGGCCATAGACAATATCCCATCTAAAATGATATGTTCAATTATTCCATTATCTAGTATACAGAAAATAAGGCATCACTTTTTTCATTCCTCTTAGCTACTCTAATGGGGATCGTAATATCTACTAAAGAGGTATACTCAAACATAAATCAAAGTGATGAGACTTCTCAAAGGAACAAATTCTCTTCTTTACCCCATCAAACCTATTTAAAATCCTTTGAACCACAAAATCACAGAACGGAATAGGGTTACTGCTTAAATAAACACCTAGGTGCCATGGATCATTCCTGGACACTAAGCCTACGATACATTTAAGACCAATTGTTGTTAGAACATACCATTTAAATTAGAGTTTTACTAAATCTAACAGGTCACATTCAATTTCTATATTGAAATAAGAAGTATTAGATTACCAAGATGCTATTGAAATCTCTGAAGATTGAATAGAAAAAGATAAATGATCATTGATATAGTAAAATGATTTTTTTTGTGAACGATTGTGCATAGTTGTTTAAACTTTCTAGCAAATATCATATTTTTATAAGAATCTCAATACACTTTAGATAAAAAGAAAGGAAAAGATTTTTTTAATTATACTATTAGAAGAGAGACTTGGACTTATTAAGAGTTGTATTAACAAAAAAATATTTTAGTTAATTTGGCAATAACATGTTACGTTTATAAGAAGTGGCCTTTTAATTTACAACTTTCATCACACATATATGTTTCAATTATAAAAGTAGGCAAAGTCGAAAACATTTACTAGTTTACACATACATATAAACACAACATAAGGGATACTTAAGCCACTCTACATTTTATTCTGAAATATCACACAATATCAAAATGTATAGTGATATAATGAAACATGAATAAATGAGTGTCTAAAAGGAAAATTATTCGTGCAAGGAGAAATTAAACCTAATACTGTTTTACATCGTTATAAAATTATTTACATATTTTAAAAATACTAATATGCACATTAGTTTTAAGAGAAATTAAAAAAAAAAAAAGCTATCGGACAGGAGTTCCCATGTTATAGCAGATTTAAACATTTAAAAAAACCCATCATGTCATGCCTTTATATCTTTACTTTCTAATTTAACATTTGAGGGGACTAGTGTTATTCTATCAGAGATTACTTCCCCTGTTGTAAAAGAGCTACTATAAACTTTATAGTAGATAAAATATATAGATGATATTGTTATTAAAATCTATTTCGACATTAATTACTCTAAATATAAAAAATGTGCATATAATTTGTTTCTAGAACAAGGTTTATTTATTTCAACATTTTAACAACAAATGAACCCAATTCAATCACATTGTTCATTGCATTTAAATTATAGAAACTTTGACAACACCCCTTAACTAATTGTTCTGTATAAGTAAAAATCCATTTGAAAATGGGTATACATGTCGGCCCCTCAACCATCTAAATTTGAAATACCATTTTCATAGGGATTTTAACCACTAAACCCTCCATTCCACCTTCATTCGCTGAAGGTATCTTTTTTTAAGGGTTTATTGGATATGTACAAGGTTTTTTTCATCAATGTATCTATCCATGTGGAATCAAATAAGAAAACCACATATCAATATGCTAGCATCTAGTTGGTTCACAAACACAAAATTAATCAACTAATTTATACTCATCCACGAGCATATCTCATACCTCATTTACTTGGATGAACATTTTCATATATTTTTGACCGGATGTATATACCCGACGTGTGAACAGCGAACCCAAAACCCTCTTCCTCATTTAAAGAACCCACCAAATAATTCCCGGATGTATGATGAATATGGAGATACCAAGATTTTTTTAGCCTAGATGCCGATGCTAAATCTGGCTTGTAACGACACATTATGGTATCGATTAACTATCCCAATTCATCAGAATATTATAAGTATTTTCTAGATCTCATATGGTAGTATGGAAGTTAATACAGGTTTATCGATTAAGTATGTAGAGGGGAGGGTTTGTTCAATTTAAGAGAATTTGGATCTTAATATATAAATCTCTTATTAGAGGGGCTGGTATCTAAAAGGTCTTTTAAATTATACACTCCACAACATGTATGTTAGATTATAAATTCAATCATAGAGAAGGGTCGTAATGTTCCATTACAATTAATAAAATGTATGGATTAGAATATGATATTATTTGGGACATCATACCATTTTGCAATATGGGAGACGTGTTTATGAGGCACATGTCGTGGATTCGTCTCCCAAAATCATGTCTCCCTATTATTTTCCTAAAAAATTAAGAACCCCTGCCTGATTGAATTTTACACACATATTTAGTTGAAGTTAAGAAAAGGAATCACCTGAAAAAGAGGGGTAGTGCAACCACGCTATTGGTGAGACTTGAACCTTGTTGATTACCAAGGTCCGGTGGGTATCCTACCACTACAACAACCCCTTTCGCTTGATATATAGAGTTGAAAAATAAAAAAATTCACGTGTATTGTCACAAGAAATGAGAAATTAAAGACACATTTAATGACCAAACCAGAATTAAAACCTAGAAAAACAACATCTTTAGTATAAGTCAACACCATTAAAATTGCAATAAATGGTAATGACAAAAATAAATAGAAAAGGAAAATAATTTATTTCATGGTATTACTAGTAGTAAGTACCTTAGGGCCCATAGTTAATCTAACAACGTCAACAACGTCCTCAATGCCCTTGAGAATTAAACCCCTTTCCAAAACTCCAAATTTGATATCTTTAAGAGGAAACTTTCTTGTCCAAGATTGCCTACTTGGAATTTGTATAACCTAATATACATGTATGTGCATGTGTGAACAACAAATAAAACTCAACTCAACTCAACTCAACAAAGCATTTTCCCAATTAATTGGGGTCGGCTACATGAATCCTATTTTTCCATTCCATTATGTCCAGTGAAATATCTTTGGTTAAACCACATGATATCATGTCCTTTATTATAATATCCGACGAAGTCAATTTAGGCCTACCCTTACCCCGTGCGTTACCATCAATACTAACTAAATCATTATTTTTATGGGAGCATCCATTGGTCTACGTTTGACGTGTCCAAACCATCTAAGTCAATTTTCTCTCTGTGGCCATCCGTTTTTATTCTCCTTTCTCGGGGTGGTGGTGGTGGTGAAGGTCTCACGCCCTCTTCCTCTAGGAGCACTACCTCCATTGTCGATGTGGGGTGATGTAAAGAGATGGAGTCCCCGCCCTATTTTGCAATAAAAGCCCAAAGAACATGTCGCCACCTCAAGAGAGCGGCATCAAAGACAAATTGATGTTTACGAAACCAATAGTTTAGAGGGTTGGGGGCTATTTTATGGAATGGGAAGGTGTTAGGAACCCATCTCGCCCTTTCGGTCTCTTATGGCCTTGTGTTAATATTTGCTTAATTTCTCCGTGAAGTGTGTGTGCGTGTATATGTAAATGAAGATCGAAATTGCCCGACTCATATCATGGAAAAGATAGAGTGAGGTCATCCAAAGGAATGTTCCCAAAATAATATGTAAAAAATACGACGTATATGTTTATCAAGATATTGATTGTTATAATGAAATAAAAATATTTGTTCGATAAAATTCCAATACGAATCGCAAATATGACATATATTTAATAATGTATAAATGAAAAGTTTGCAAATACGAAAATGGAAAAATTGGACTCGAGTCTCGAGTTTTAGCCCGAAATGCCTGCGTAGCCTGTAAAGGCATCAAAGTCCACATATTTCACATGCAACATAAGGGTGGGGTTTATCCCATATATTCAAATGGGAATTTATTATATGTGTGTGTGTGTGTTGGGCATGTTCATTTTTCATTTTATGTGTGTGTGTTGGCCAAAATTTATTATATGTGTGTGTGTTGGCCAAAATTTGAGAGGCAAATATATAATTTAGGTAATGTGTTGGGCATGTTCATTTTTCTTAAATTTTGGGTGTCAACACGTAATTATCGATAAATTAAGGGTCTAAATGTAATTTATAAAGGTAACTGATGTTTTGAAAAGTGTATTCTATGATTCATCAATGTGATTCATTTTAGTTTTGGAGTATGGTATCACTCCATTTGGGGTTTAATCTTTATTGTAAAAAATGATTAAAATATGGATTGTTTGCCCTAAGTTGGCCTTAAATGTTTTGTTAAAGTTCTTGATTTGCACATAACATGTTTGTAAATATGTCAAAAAGATTATATATATATATATATATATATATATATTTTTACTTACACACATTTTGGCAGGCTTGAATGTGGTGTTTATTATTATGTTTATCTCTTTTAGAATGTGTTGCCCCCATAAACTTGGTATATAATTCCAAATGACATGATTTGTAACATGCATTATTTTTATATCAGATTCCTCAAATATTATTCTCGATTTAATTCAACTTTGTTTTAAAACTTGGAATTTTGATGTGGGTTTTATTGGATTCCATAAATCCCATCAACGTATACAAGTCAAGCAATTTGCGAACTATTTTGTTGGCGCATTTGTTTCTTCTCACTCCAGTGGATGAAGACATAGTGTTGTAAGTTTCTCACATTTTTAGTTATTTCTATTTATTTTATCCAATTTTCCATTCGAGAGAAGCAAGCTGATTGTGCTTTTGACTACCGTATATGGTTTTGTTTTACCAGACTAATTTTGGCCAAATTAAAGTAAGTGAACATGTGTGTGGATAGACTTGGCAACACTTAGTTTGACCTGAACATAACATGATAAAATCTACTGAGAATGTGTGTCACTAAATTTTGTAATTCTTTACAAAATTTTCAATTGACAAATTGAGTGTACCCAAAGGTTATATATATAGATTTATAGTGGGCATTAAGGGGCGAGAACCCAAAATAGCAACCAAGTTGCCTGAAGATAGTCATGGACACCCCATGGGGCATAAATGTAACCAGTGGTAAGTGATCGCGTCCTCATCGGACTCCCGGTTGGCTAAATAATTAGTATAAGCTCGTTTTGGGGTTATGAATGGGTGTTAAGGGGAAAAAATTCAAAATAACGATCTAGTTGTCTAGAGATGGGAGTAGACACTCCATGTGGCATAAAAGTGACCCGTGGGTGTTAAATTGCAAAACCTTATTTGTTAAAGTAAAAGGAAGCAACTCACAGTGAGCTAGAAAATTTATGAAACTTAAGAATTTCTAGACTTAAATATTATAAAAAATGTTCGATTACACATATCCTAATTAATTGTGCTTAACTGATAGGCATATTATAATTTCAATAATCATATTTTAATTTGTTCATAGGATTTAACCCATTGTGAAGAAGAACTCAAACCGATTGAAAATGATCATCTTATTGAGTTCACTACCAATGAATTAAATGTTAATTTCACATATCCTAATAATGCATGAAACAAGTCATAGTAAAAGTACCTAAAGTCTGAAAGCCTATGTTGATGCATTCTCGGAGGGTACCTGAGCACGAATGGTAGTAAATGAGAATTTGTAGACATCCAGTAGAAAAATTAACATTTATAAACATCTTAAAGTTGGTGCAAAATAAAAAATCCATAATTAGTGAAAAAGAAGTAAGAATTGTAGTAATTGAGCATTCCAAAAACAATGCTTGCTCTTAGGGGTCTTAAGTAATGAAATAAGAAATTAAAAAGGTCACGCTTGTCTTCGTCGACCCACATAAAACAAAGAAATTAAAAAGGTTACGCTTGTCTTCGTCGAACCACAATCACCATGCTTCTAACATCCTAACTATCTTTTTATTTTCGATGCCATGGAAAATACTGCTAAACTAGTTATAGGATGTTTAGGGGGATATAAAAATATGGGTAATTTAGTTTTGATGTAACTGGTGGGAGATTTGAGATTGATAGAACTAGGTGAGGGTGTTAAATGGGGGAAATTGGTGGGGAAGAGTTGGTTAAGTGGGAGAAAATGCAATCGTTGGCGAGTGCTCACGAGGAGAAGATTCTTACGTTGGTGAGGTTGAGGCTTTTTAGTGAAAATGAGATTGCCAAGAATGATATTTTGGATTGGGATTGCATTAATAACTTCCATTTTGTTCCGGAACATCCTTCAAGAGTGCTCCATATTTTCGACTTCCTATACGTTTGAGTATTTAGTGATGACTGCTCAACGAGGCTGGTATATACTGAAGGAGCAAAAGAGATTGTTCTTTTCATTATTAATGGTATTAACTCAAGTATATTTGCATATGGGAAAATAAGGAGTGGGAAGACATACATTATGAACTGAATAATAGGGTATACGACGGAAGATATATACGACTATATAGAAACGCATGAAGAAAGAGATTTTGTTTTGAAATTTTTTGCAATGAAGATCTATAATGAAGTCTTAAGAGACCTACTCACCACAGATAATACTTCACTTAGGGTGTTAGATGATGGAGAGAAAAGGAAAGAAGGTCTTTTTCATCGTTAAACTTAAAGCGGACAATGAAATTTGAAGCGGGAAATGATGCCCAGTCTAATTTCAAAAGGCAAGTTGTACATTAGAAGCTTGGGTGAAGATATATTTAATAAGGGTTGACTCGGTACACTCAGAGGCATACAAGGTGCTTGGTTGAATCACTCGAGCTTCTAGATATGACCAAAAAGAGAATGTGGTGGAGAGTGATGACACCGGTAATGGACCAAATAAAGGCTGTGTTAAGAATGAGACAGAGAAGAAGATTTCACCTTTGTCAACATTGGAGTCATCTTTTGAATCTCTTAATGCAAAGAAAATTGACATTACATTTGCAGTGGATCCTCTCATCATCAGACATCTGCACAATTCGATGAAGGTGGAGCTAGGGGTATGTTATTGAACAATGTTGGACTATATGGAGAATATAGAGTACTTTTGATTCCTTCGAGGTACTGAGGATGTGTCTGTCACATTCACTCCCAACCCCTAGTTTAGATATCATTGATATCTCTTTTCTTAGAGAAAATGTTGAGCAAATGGTGATGAACATGCCTGGAAAGATCAAAATAGCTCCAACTCTTAGGGACATTGTCTGTGGAGATAACCAGATGGGGTTGCACACATTTAACGATGGCCAAAAATATACAGGGTAGCCTGATTTAGTTGGTGACAATAATTTTCACATGGATGGTAATTCATTTGGGAACTTTGAGGCAGGGAATTTTTATCATGAAAAGGAGGCTAGCGTGGTTGATGATATATTTGCTCCTCCAAAATTTTTAAAGAAGCTCCTGCAACCGGAAAATATATTGCCTTTGGATAACAAACTTCCTGAAGACTTCCATTATCAACCAGAAGATCTTGTCAAGTTGTTTCTTCTTCATGACGTTTTGGATAATTACTCATGGAAACCATAAGCTTATGAAATTTCATTATCCAAACTCAAAACTTTGTCCAATGCTAAATGATTCTAACAAAGTAGGGCCTATACAAATTTAAAATATGCCAGTGTCGTAAAAGAAAATTGAATTCTTAGCATCAAATTAACGAATCACATCAATATAAGCACAATCATATGCCAGTGTCGTTAAAGAAATGCGTATCCCGGAGGCGTCCTATATATGCACAATATAAGTTTCGGTAGATTATTGAAATATAAGCACAATCATTTCCCAGTATGGAAAATTTTTGGCATGCTATATAACAACTGGACTAATATATCATGTGGACCACGTTGTAGAATTCTATCCCTATGAAGAAGTTCGAGATTGTATGGTCATTCTTTCACATTCTGGATTATAGGTTAAAAGGAGGTAGTGTGGTGGATAATTCAAAGTCGGGGTAATAACTCGGTCATCATTGGTTTTTAACATATCGCTTATTTGGTATTGCAATTAATGAATAGAAGAAGAAAAACGTATTTATCCTCTAGTTTTGGATGAAGAAAAATACGGAGGCATGCTATATAAGCACAATATAAGACTTATGCCCCCGCGTTCATTTCGAAATGGAGTATATTTGGTTCCTTGGCTTAAGTAATTATCATTTGGTAAATAACTTTTCACACCATCAATATCCATATCCGAGATATCCCCCTCTTATTTTTTCACTGCTTGAGATAGTAAAGGATCCATAACCTTTATATCTACATAATGTGTTTTTGCATCGTTATCACCAAACAACTTTCTTTCCAACTGGACCCCACTCTCAGCACCAACACCAATAGGTCTATTTATCTTTTCTCGAATTTTAGTTCCTTCACTAACTTTAATTCGCAATTGAGATTTCACCAAACCTTACTTTCTTCTTTATTCTGAGACACAGAAGAATTATCATTAGTTACCTCTCGCCACCGACTAAAATCGAAACCTTTCTTCTATTTCCCTTTAACTGGATTAGCAAAAGATGCAATTGGATTAAAATTTTCACCTTCTTCATCATCATTATCCTTATCACCATCATCATTGTCTCTAATATCACTACCATTTGGGGCCCAATGCTGGTAAAAGCAATTGCAACGATAGTTAATTAAAAATAAATAAAAACTGACGTTGTTTGTTGGAACATATCTTTTTAATTAAACTAAGGTCTAACAATGTTTTGAGTTTTCATAATGAAAAGGTGCTATATAAATAACTCAATTCTTATCAAGTTTGGACTGATCAGTTTTGATAGGGGTTCCCACACACATTACTCAAACCAAGAAAATCAACCCAAACATTATAAGTTGTTGGAAAATCCAAAATTTTAAAGTCATGGTACCATCTGAAAAGCTTCAAAATTCCTGGTTCAAGCGAAATAGTACCCCTGGACTATATTTTATTCATGTATTCAACAGAGTGAAATTTTATTTCAAAGTACCCCTTATCGATAAGTGTCAATCTCCATACATGTTGAATGTTCACAAGCTTTGAAATTCAATCTTTCAACTCAACAGTCTTCCAAAATGCATATCCTTTAGAGAACATAACTCGTGCATTGAAACTCATGACTAAATTGAAGTCCATGAAAGATATTGTTGAACATAAATTACTCTACGGAGCATACAACAACACGACCTTGAAAAATGATACATATGAGGTATGCGAGTCGATAGACACACATCCTACTTCTTTTGGATATTTATTTGTCCTCCACCTAGTCCCTACCTAGTCACCAATTCCCTCGAAGGTTCCCCACCACCCACCTAGTGCCTTTTAGAACACTAATTATAACTACGTTGTATACTCATGTATAATTTCAGAATGGTTTGGAAGAGGTGTAATGTTACTCTACACATTGTTTGCTGTGAAGTTTTGTTACCATACACATTGTTTGCTATCTACTTATACTGTTTATTTGTTCATATCTACACATTTGGTGCTAACACAAGAAGGGTTTCTCTCGCTCATATTATTTTGTTTATTTTAGGTATGTAGTAGTGTGACTATTAAATCTTTATAAATTGAAATGCTAACATATTATTTTGATTTTTGCAATGTTAACCCCAATATTTAAATTTTCATTACTATGATGCGGCATATATTAAACCAAATAACAGTGATCATTTATATAGTTTCTATCTATGATTACTGTGATGGCTCTCTCCCTCGATCTGTAACTAGCGGAAGCAAATGAGGGAGTAGGGATTGCGGTTTGAAACACTCGAAAAAGGTGTGTTTGCTGGTATTAGAGTGCTTGGATCTGGTTCCTTGCTAGGTAATTTATATACTCCTTTAACTCATCCTTCTCAATGAATTAGACAACGTGACCCGTTATACCCTTCTCTATTTATTTTATCAACTGAAGCTCTCAGTGTTAATATGCAGGCTCAAATGGAATCTAATGCTATAGTTCCTTTCTCTCACCCTAGAGGATGTTCTATAGTTAGCCACTTAGGCTATGCTAATGATATAATTATATTCTCTAATGAAAATAAAAGAAGACTAAAAAAGCTTACGGACTTATTGAAAGAAGTTTTAAAGGAGAGTTAGGTCAGTTAGAATGACTGGAAGTCTAAGTTTATATCATTTGGAGGTAGAATGACTCTGATATAATCTGTCATTTCCTCTATGCCCCTTTATTCTCTATTTTCTCTGAATCCTCAAAAATGGATAATAACTTATATTAAGGAACATGTCAGTTGTTTACTATGGGGTTCTACAAAATAGTATGGTAAATGGCATCAATGGTACCGTTGGAATTGTATATGAATCCTAAATAAGAAGGTGGTTTATCCATTAATTGTTTAGAGTCTGTGACAAAGTCTTCTAATCTCAAACTTGCTTGAAAATTCAAGAAGGAAAACTCCCTATAGGATACATTTATGAGCCTATAGGGAAAATTCACTTATTCATATCAGTCCCTATAGCAACGGGGACTGATTCACATCAAGCCCTATATCAACATACACTGATTTAGAAGGAAAATTCACTTATTCATATCAGGCCCTATAGCAACAGGCACTTATTTGTCTCATACTAACATGTCTTCTTCTAATTCTAGTTCTTGGATTTTAACAAATTAGACTAGGCCTAAAAGCGACTGATTAAAATTAAATACAAATAGTTCTTGTTCATTAAGAGGATTGATGGGATTTGAAGTAGTTCTAAGGATCCTTATATTCCTCTTAATCTCTCTGCTCTATCGTATCAACATGTAAACAAGAACTGCTTACATAACATTCTCTCTATGAGAAAATATATAAAATTCACATGGAGATTTTGAAAGAATTTTTTGTACCCATATGGTTATTCTTGACCTAAAATCTCTTTGTCGACTAGTTTGTTATGAAAATGATAAATGTTAATAAATACGGATATGCAATATGAATCATGTGTGAAATGTATTGCCTCATTTACCAAGGCCTACAGTCTCCTAAAACTATATAAACCCTACATAATCTTCCCTTTTGTTAATTTACCGTCTCTAAATTTATTAGACATATGTTGGCACTCAAATGATAGTAAAATGGTTTAAAGAACAACCAACAGTAATTTGTCTTGTTTAAGATGTAGATTTGGATAATATTATGTACATTGGATCCAAGAAAGTTTAGAAGTTCTCACATGTTAGGCTTACTCAGTTTTTAGTATATTCATGAGCTAATAAAAGAGTTGTCGAACTACGACGGTTTGGAGATTTCCACAATCCATTCCTACTACTTTTAAATCAGGTGAACTGAATTATGAAACAGACAACTATGTACACCTATTATGATGTTACCTTTGATCAATTCTTATTAACAAAATATGAGAAAACTTTTCTATTTAATTAAACTTATCAGCACCCTCCAAGTCTCCTTTGTGATAATTTGTAGTGAACATGATTGATAAGTCTATATAATTTGAAATTAATGTTGTAATTTTGCAAGTAAAATCCACAGTAGTCTCTCAAAGATCACATACATTTAAAAGTACAATTGAATTCAATTTTCTTTTTGAGTTTTTGTTAAATTTAAAACATAATACCCTGTATGCAATGATTTTTTTTACTCTCGGCTTCTATTATTATTTTCCTCAACTCTGGACTACATATGGCTCGTACATTTTGTACCTGCTAATTAATTGCCACATGTGTTTTCTTTGTTAAACTATACTAGGTTTATAATGATTTTTTACATGTTGGTACTAGTAAGTAAATTTTTATGAAAATAACATTGTGCCCCACATTCTTTATTGTAACTAACATAGTTACATTTTATTGCTTGCAGACATACTCATGGCATACCCGGCATACGTAGTATTCAAAGGCTTAAATCCAAGTGTTTACACTTTGTGGCACCTCTAGACTACCTTAGTGAGACTGAGATGATATCTTTAGTGGAAGAGAGAAAAATAGGAACAGATGCATCCATACCTGTTCATATTAACAACATAAGTGACTGTAACTATGTACATGTACATGTGGGAAGGAAGTTGGTTCCAGCAGCTTCAAGTATTAGCCTAATCAGAGGCTATCGATACATAGATCCAAATCTCTGTTTGCCTGATATCCGGAGTTTTATAGAGCAACAAATCACTCTTGTTTCTATAGGTTAAGAAAATCACTTTGTTGTTGTACAACAAATCACTCTTATTTCTATAATGATAGTACCAGTTGCTACAATGACAGTACCATGGTATCGAAAGGAGGAAGAATTTCAGGTTCAAACTGGAAAAATGTTAAGTTACAATAATGTTATCAAATATATACATTACTAGCTTATATCTTAAATCTTAATATAACTATTATCTTCAACATATCATTCTATAGGGCCCTCTACAATGGGGGAATGTTGAATGTGGGTTTTACATATTGAAGTTCATAAGAGATCTAATGGAAAATCCGTCTCAATTTACTAAACTAAAGGTAAAAAATATTTATTTTATAATATTTTGTTTCCATGCTAATTACTTTTACAAGGAAAAATTTAATACAACTTGTGTCATTTGATTTGTTAGATGAAGCAGTTGGCTGAGAAATCAACCTATGAAAATCATGGGATAGACGAAGTTCAGCATGAGTTCATCGGTTTCATTCAGAATTATTTTTAGTGAGCCGACAGTTGTGGACAATTTTGGTATATCTTTTCAGGTACCTTTTTTTCTTCAATCTAATTAATTACTTCGTGTCGATGTTAATAATGTTTAATATAGAGAATCAAGATAATATATATGAAAATATAACAAAAATCATAGTTAATATTATCAAAACACTATAAAAATATGATGTCAAGAATAATGTTGTTAGTGAATGGAAGGGGTGAGATTTATATTATCGTTGTTGTTAATGATGATGTTGAATGCCCGGGTTGGGCTTTATTTTGTTGATGGTGAATGTTTGGGTTTAGCTTTATATTATTGTTCGTTAAACAGGTCATGTTTAATTTTGGATTATTAAAAAAATGAAGGAAACTTTGCCAAAATTTTTGCTAAACCTTCCCCATTTATCTCTTCCCTGCGTTAAAAAAGAATGAAGTAAAAATTAACTTTGAGATTCTGCAAATGTTTAATTGTGATGTCTGTTTGGGATTTTATATTATTGTTGATTGTGAATGTCCAAGGTGGTATTTATTTTATTATTATTGATAATGAATGATGCTCGGGGTGGGATTTATATTGTTGTTGATGCTAAATGCGCGGGTTGGGCTTTATATTATTATTGATGGTGAATATGGTGGTTGGTTAAAAATGTTATTATTTTGGATTATTAAAAAAAAACAAAGGAAATTCTGCCGAAATTTTCATGATCCTTTTACCATTTATCTCTCCCACGCCTTAATAAAGAATGAAATGAAATTTATCTTTCAAATTATTGAAAAGTTTATTTTTTGATGCTTGATATTATATTAGAATATCATTTTTGTTTAAGCTATATTCTTTATATGCTTATTCTGTTTTAGTTGTTAACTGCTATTTGTTTCCTTTTTTTGTTCAGATATCGATCCCGTTGTTGCCGATTGCATATCCGATGTACCTGTTGTTAAATTGGGTTTCCATGCTACACGAATGGAGATAATGTTGCAGTTTAATTTTCTAGTTTTTATGTCTATAGTATAGGTCGTTTTAGATATCTTTTTTTTGTGAGTTTTTTAGAAGTCAATTGGGAAACTATTACTGTATATTTTTTTTTAATTTCAAATATTAATGAAATTTTTTATACTTATTGTTGAAGTCATATTAGTACTTGTAATTTGCTACTTTGAGTATGGAAATTTGTGTTTTGAATTTGCAAATCGTAGCTTTATGCATTACATGTTTGGGATATTTGAATACTACAATGCAAAAAAAGAAAGTTTACAGTTCACATATAAAAACGAGTATATTTTATGACTGTTTAATGTACGCTGTCATTATAATTAACAAATTAATCGTCGTAATAGGTACCTTTTATGACGATTTGTACGAAAAACTGTCGTAAAAGGATGGTTTGTTATGACAGTTTTGTCAACACCAATTTTATTAAGACACACAACATTATTATTAATGACGGTTTGTACGAAAAACTGTCGTAATAGGATAGTTTGTTATGGCAGTTTTGTCAATACCAATTTATTATGACACACAACATTACGACGGTTTTTAAAGCTTTGAAAACCGTCATAAATAGCCTTTTATGACCCTTTTTCCCCGTCATAAAAATGTCTATTTCTAGTAGTGGCTGGACTTTTGCTTATTCGATCTCTGTGCAAGAAGCATGTCGTCTTCATCATCATCGTCCCGAATTAAGTTCTTCCTTGGAGGAGCCATTTCCTCGCTCGAACTACTAGATGTGATCAACGACTCTCGAGCTTCAGAGACCTCCCCACGATTAGAGGAACTGCTACTACTAGAGCTCCCTCCGCCCAAATTACTTACGGCTCCTACGATGTCACTTTCAGAGCTTCTCTCCTCCTCCTCCTCCTCCTCCTCCTCCTCCAACTGAATAGGATCCGCATCAGTATCTTCAGAGGAACCAAACTCTGGGATACTGTTCACAGTCCTTGCTATAAAACTGGAGCCAACGTTTTTGTACTCAAGCAGAAATGCAGCAGACCGGGGATGCTCACCGTCACCCAAAGGCTCCCTGATATTCCAAGCCTTGACCAATTCCGAGAGACGAACCTCGCTAAGAGTGGGTTCCAAGTTCTTTGACCTCGCTATGGAAGAAAAATAAAGAAGAATCATACAAATCATAAATCAATAAAAATTGGAACAACAGAGCAAAGCCTACCTATGTATTCTTCCCTATAAAAGGGGACAGAGAACCTCTCGGACCTCGACCTTTCAAATTGGGGAGAAAACTGCCAGTTCCTAATAAGGAAACCTTCTTGCCAATAGTCCTTATGGGAATCAGGTAGATTTATGACCAACACCCTCTCAGGGCCCCTAGCTTTGAGATAGAGGACACTAGAGCTAGTTCGCGAAAAGGAATAGCAAAAAAAGACCTCGGCGAGTCCTAACCTAGTACCATACAACTGATTTATTCTATGGATGCGATTAACTATTTTCCACACATTGGGCGAGCATTGTGAAGGAACAATATTAAAGTAGCCAAAGAAATGCAAGAACAAATCGTTGGGAGGAAAAGTGAGTCCTCCCTGGGAAAGCAGCAAAACAAGGATCCAATGGGCATCTTCTATCTCTCTAACATTTCTAGGGGGGAAAGCACAACACTCAATATCTACCCACTCAGGGATGTTACAGAATTTCCTAAATTCAGAGACCGACCTATTCCCAATTTTCACCTTTGGAAAACCTTAGAAACTACAAATTCAAAGAGAAAGAACAAAGAAAAGGCATAGAAGAGTTACAAGATAGAAGCACGAGCCCAAACGACAAGGAAGCAATGGGAATGGAGAATGAGAGAAGAAAGTACGAAGAGCTAGATGTCACAAAAAATGGAAGAGTGCTGGAAAGATTGAAACGACGGTCGAAAAGTGGCTATTCCAGAAAACCTTTAAGTGTTGCTAATCATAGTGCACAAAATACGAAGCGGGTGCCGCTAGAATCAACTTCACAGCTCTCGAAGAAGTTGCACAATATACAAAAAAGCCATTATGACTCATCATTTAAATTTAATGAGCCCAATACATGGCCCAACAAACTTATGGGCAATTGTGGGTACCCAAAATTAAGGCAGTGGGCCTAGACAAGTAGCCCAATTCTGGCGGCCGAAAGTCTAGACACCCCATCTCTTATTTAACTATGACCCGGTCTCTTCCCACGTTCCCATTAAGGGAGGTTCTAGGGAGAGATGGAAGACGTGGGGTGATCCAACATCCCCACTTACCAAAATGTACACGTATATATTAAACCCTAGGTCCGGGGTAAAGGAAAAGTTGTATTCTCTGTAACTACTCTCCGGAGTATATATAAATAACACCGACTGCACCACCGTGGACGTAGGCACATCTTTGCTGAACCACGTACATCTTTTGTTGTGTGATTGTCATTTTATACTCCTCGTTCTTATTTGGTGATTTCCTTTCCCCTATTTGTTTGTGTTACATAATATTTGTCACCACAATATACAAGGACACATTTTTGTCAATGTGTCATTTTTACAATGTTTATTATAAATTTTTAAATAGTGGGTTTATTCCATTTGGAAAAAATCGTGTGAGTCATAGGTTTAGATTTTTCTAGTTCATCCCTTCAAGCCTATGCATCAAAGGCACAAATTAACTCGAGTTAAAGTGACAACACTTCACGCTAAATTTTGTCTTATCCTAGGGATATGAAGAAAGGTATACGTCTTGCATTATGTGGATCCATGGTTTTCTTAGTTTGGGCACTAAACTTTTTCCGAGGCTATTTTAAAAAACGTGTTGAAGAAAAATATTCTTTTGATTTTTAAAGTCGTTAAACAAGTTTTTAAGTCATTCAAATGAGTTTTCACATTTTATTCTAACGGCACATGTTTTCGTTCTAATAGGTTTCATGATCTTGTTTGACTGTGTTTTTTCTTTGTTCAAACGAGGTTAAGAGTTTCATTTGAGTGAGATTCAAATGATGATGAAATGATAACCTTCCGCCTAAGATAGTACATGTTCATTTGTTGCTCGTTCAAAACTCGTTCAAACGAGTTTACAATTCTCATTTGAAGAAGTTGACTTCATTCAAACGGCATGACCTATATTATTCAAATGAAATCCCTTTATTTGTTCGAGCAAGTTTCCTCATTTTTGTGCCTTAGTCTTCTTGCATTTTTCTATAAATACAAGGGCTGGTACAATTTGTTAAAGAATAAGGGTCTTGAAAATAGTTTATAAGAGAGAATATAAAAAGCCTCTTTTACACTGTTTACACCGTAGTTTTAAGATCCATGAATGAACATAATATCCTGTATTGAGATATCATGTTTTGAGCATCAAGATTGTTTACTATAAATAGTTTGAGTTTTGTTTGGCATGGTGAATTCCTTGTGGCTACGGTGATGAGTTCCAATAAAAGATCAGTGGACATCGAGATAAAGGAGGAAGACATTGAGAAGCTGTTGGTGGATGTCTATGATGTTGTTATGAAGAAGGTTCAAATGGGGAAAAATGCATCGGGATTGAATACACCGAGTCTATTAGTAAGTTCATCTATGACTATTGTGTAAACCCTATATCAAAGTAAATTTATGTAGACTAGGATGTCCAAGGGTTTTCCCATTTTGGGTTTTCCCCATACATCACGATTTTGTGTGATTATTTTTTTTATTCTTGCATGATCACCTAGATTTATGCTTAGGCTAAAATTGGGTTAGGTTATACAAAGAATGTTTAATCGACACTTCAATTAAAATTGTATCAGCTTATCACTCTGTTTGAATTGGAATTTGGTAAAATAATACAACCAACATTCTCAAATCAATATCATAGTCATTTCACTAAGTTATCATGTTGATTTTGTACATTTTATAGTCTTTAGATGGACTTTAATCGTGAGGGTATCTCCATAACTAGAACTCCTATGTTTAACTATTCAAACTATCCTTATTGTAAAGCCAGAATTATATTTTTCCTTAATTCTATCTATGAAAATATTTAGAACTTAGTGGAACAAGAGTGGTGTCCTCCCTCTGATGGTGGTTTAATTTAAATGTATTTCCCATGGACTATGGTTGATAAAAAATACCTCCACTTTTTAATTTCAAGGATGTGAAAGCAATTTTCCCTACTTTCATGGTTGGAGAGGTTACCCTTATAATGACTTGTGAGTGAAAATGATGTTTGGGATAGTTTCAAATCCATGTGCTTAGGTAGGGATATGTGTAGGGTTTCTAAGTTGCAAAATATGAAATCATTGTTTGAGCCAATTACAACGTGAGATCATGATTCATTGGATAAATTCTTTGCTAAACTCTTAGCTATCGTTAACTCCTCATTTAACCTAGGTGAACCTATCTCGAGTTGTGAGAAAAATCTTAAGGTAAATGCCTCAATGATTTAATGCCAAAGTCACGGTCCTAGATTCTTTTTGCCATGTTGATACTATAAGAGTCCAATAACTTGTGTGTGATCTCTAAACATATGAGATGAATATGTGTCCTTATAAGAAATTGGAATAAAGGAAAGAAAAGTTCTTAGATTTGAATAGCCGTTAGAAGGACTTATCGAATTCAGATAATGAGTTTGATTTAATTCCCTAAGAGATTTCTAGGTTTGGGAAAACAGTTCACAAAATTTCTTAAGCTTAGATAAGAAAGGAACTTTACTAAGAAATCCAAAAAATTTAACAATGATTGTAATATAAAGAAGAGGAATAACCCTAAGAAGGTGGATGTTCGGGACAAGTTTTATGAGTGGAAGGGGTTTGGACATCACTATTTTGAGTGTCCCACTAAATTAAGGAAAGAAGGTTAGAGTTATAAAGATTATAATGCAACCCTTTATGATAGTGAGTCGAAAGAGAAAAATAATTCTCCCATGGAGTGTAACTAAACTACTTTCATGGCTAGTCATGTGAGCCTAAATGAAAACTCTCTCTCGATGATGAAAATGATGTACATGATATTTTTGAGGCTCAGTCTTGTGATTCACAAGTGTGTAAAAAGGAAGAAGAAGAGTATTATAGTGATGAGAATGAGAATGTGATTTAAGTTACCTTTCATGAGTTGTACACTGAGTCCTTCGAATTGAAAAGGATAATTTGAAAAGAGAGGCTAAGTTGAAAGAATGCGTTATAGCTAGTACTGATAAATTAATTGTGGAAATAAGAGTATGTGAGAAGACTCTTACGAAGAAGCTCATATATGTTGAAGTGGAGATAGATAACCTTCCATGAATAGTTAAAAATTTGAAGAAGAAGTCCCTAAAAGTTTACAACTCTAAATTTTTCATAAGTTTAGAATTTTGGAGTTAGAAGATGAATTAAGAGACTCAAGTCGCATCAAATTTGATTTAGAATCTAGGTTGAAAAAGTTGACAAGATTTTAGAAAGCATCCAAATCCAAAGTAAGAAGATATATCTAGGCTTCAAAGATCTCAATGCCTTTTCTTATAAAGCCAAGAACAAAATTATAAAAAATTATGCCATTCCCTAGTACATTCCAAATTATTAACCAAAAGGTAGATTTCCTTGAGTTTGTACTTCCACACACTATGGTAGGAAAGGACACCTTAGGAGGTTTTGTTTTGATCTCAAAAAAGGTCCTACGATGTCAAAATTTTGTGTCAACATGGTTCCCAAAATCCAAGTTAGTCATACTACATCTATGTGGGTTTGTATTCCTATTTGAAGGCACTTAATTTTAGATTTGTTTATTCTCATAGGCTTTCACATGATTCATCACATCATATATCTTTGGAGTCACCGTGGTCGTATTTTTTCATACCTTTTTTTTGTGTCTGGTTAAATGTTTTGGCTGGTGTTATGATGTTTGTTTCTTTTGTATTTTGATTCTTCTTTTTATTCTATTTCAAAATACATTTTTTTTCTATAGAGTATTTTTTGTGAAAAATTTATAAGAAATCAAAAATATTTAGTTTTTTTTTTTTTGTATTGTGACAACCCAAATATAATTATGATAAATTATATTTAAATCATGATTAGATTGTGTGATATGAATGATATGTTATTAGTATATATAATGCTAATTTTGAAGTTTTCGGTAGGAATGTTCATATTCAAGACTAGTTTTGACCTTTATGACATAACAATTGACTTGAGGTGAAAACTATATGTTTGTAACTATATGAGTTAGGTTTTTAACACAACAAATGGTTCATCGAACGGACATTTGAGTAGGAAGATATTGTCTTTTTACGAAGAGAGGGTAAAGTAGTCATTTAGCCACGAATGATATTTTATTTTATACGATGCCACATGTTATAAATTGATTGGTTGGAGGTGGAGGTTGATTTGGCCGACTTAAACCCTTGAGATATCCCCTTTGCTTCAGAAAACTCATTTTCGGAGAGTTTTAAGTTGAGGAAGAACAATTGTGAGGGTTAGGAACAAGAAAGTGAGGAGAAACATTCAAAAAAATTCATAGAAAATTACGTAAAATCCCCTAATGTAATTCCAACCATGAATCTTGTTATTTTTCTTGAATTTATGATTTATATGACATAAATACTTGAGTGTTTATTGACCTTTCATGCTTGGGTGCATATGTATGGATATATGCAAGTTTAAGTTAAGTTGAATGTACAGAACCCTAAAATTGCTTTGTTTAGAAACTTTGTTTATTCAAACTTCCATATATATTTTTTATACTGACTGGAATCGATTGATTCAAATTGTAGATTAACTTGAACTCATATATGTATGACATATCCGAAAATCATGTGAAAATACCAAGAAATGAGTCCCTGGTGAGAGTTTGAAATTCGAGTATGAAATCTGCCCTAAGGGTGAAAGTATGCCCGCCATGTGTTCGATGTTTTGCTTGACATAGTAAACGAACCTTAAAAATTATGAAACTTTAATTTTTTACGGTTAAATATGTTTACTGATGTTGGGTGAAATATCATAGAAATTTATGATGTATAAAAATTATGAAAATTCCTGGAAGTTGAATGACCGATAAAAGAGCCTATAGGGCTGATTTGTTATGTGGTAAAGAAATTTGCATATCTTGCCCTAGGAAAATTGAAATATCGCACCATATTTTGTATTGGAATCCTAATATGATAAGGATTGAATTAAAACAAATAAATGAATGTATATTTGGTCTGTGATTTGGATATGTTAAATATATTAACATGGATTTCTATGGAACTTCACTTGTGATAAATGATTTGAATGGAATCATGCGATGCTTATGGATTGAATTATGTTTAAATCATTCTTTGGATTTTGATATTATTATGATGATACTAATATTTTAAGAATGATAGGAAGGGAAGAAGAGTTGATCGAAAAAGTACCAGATAAAGGCAAGGGAAAAGCCAGTTAAACTATCAAGGTGAGTGTACTTATGATTGTTCATATATAGATATGAAAAGGATATGTTGGATTTGAATATACCTCTAAGAGATGATTTGTTTGAATACTTCGGTATTCAAGATTTGTTTGGATATTCAAATATCCAGGATTTGTTATTACCAATGGGCAAAATTATTTGGATCTTATGATCCAGGATTTGTTATTGCCAATGGTTAGAATTATTTGGATCTTATGATCCAGGATTTGTTAATGCCAAATGGCAGAATTATTTGGACCTTATGATCTAGGATTTGTTATTGCCAATGGGAAGGAATGTTTAGATTTTATATCCATCGATTCGATATAGAATTGGTATTCCGTTGCAGGTAAGGTGTACCTCACTAAGCTAAATTATTACGGTTTATATTTTAACAATTTCAGGTTTGTACGCTGCCATCTAGGATACCATATGATCTGTAACTTTGAGAGTTGCACCGTTGGAGGGAGCTGGGGTTTAAATATGGGGATTTTATCATTGTCACACTGAATGTTTTAATATACTCACACATTGTATATATTGAGTTAGCAGGGATTGAGTTGATGATTGTAATATTTAATCATAGTATTGTATGTCCGCTTAATTATGACTCTAATATTGATTTCGTTATGGTACACAAATAATATTATGTTGATTATGCACATTATGCAGTAAAGTATGGATAGATGAATTATATTTCCAATGGCTCAAGATTATGATTTAATTATTCTAATAACAAATTATTAGTATGGATATTGGGTTTGGGGTGTGACAGTTAATGGTATCAGAGCGTGGTTAGTAATTCTGGACGTGTGTGATGGTTAGATGGAAGTATTGAGTTGATTTGATATTTTTGAATTGTTTATGTATTAACCAACAGTTTAGTATTATAAACTATTTATATTGGTTGTTAGAACATTGTTGTATTAAAGATAATTCCAGATGGAACCTGGGAATGTACAACATAGAGAAGATGGAGCAGTTTCTCGTACACACAATACTGAAGTGGAGCAGAGCATTGATGGAAGGGCTAGAGAGCAGGAGCAGTCTACAGAGATGAAAACAATGGCATAGGCAATATTGAGGATGGAAGAACAACAAGAAAGAAATATGGCATTAATGGCAGAGCAACATGATAGATATCTAGAATCAAAGACTGTGGCTAGAATTGAGAAAGAGGCAAGGTAGCAAATGAAGGATTCCATGCATGAGATGTTTTTGAAGTTGAACCCTCCAGAATATTCAGGGTCAGTTGAACCTACAGAAACTGAGATGTGGGTCAGGGATATAGAAACTATATTTGCAGTTATGAAGGTTCTAGATAACCAGAAAGTTAATCTAGCAATGTTTAAGCTGAAAGGAGAGGACAAATATTCGTGGGGAACTAGAAACCACTTGGTGACCAGGATGGAAGGTACTATTTTTTTTTTACTTGGGCTGAATTTATTAAAGCTTTGTATGTTAAGTATTTCCCTAAAGTTTATAGGAGGGAGAAGCTGAGGGAATTTATAAATTTTACCTAAGGGAAAATGTCTGTAAGGGAGTATGAGGTTAAATTTAATGCTTTGTCTAGATTTGCTACTAAATATGCGGAGAATGAAGAAGATAAATGTAGTAAGTTTCAAGATGGACTGATTTGGCCTATTGAAAATAGAGTGGCCACTTATGAGTTAAAAGATTATGCTTCTCTGGCAAACAAATCCACGATAGCAGAAAGGCAAATAAACCAAGGGCTGGCGAATAGAGAGAGTTTTAGGAAAAGTAGATTTGATGCATTTTAGTCTAAGGAAGGTGAGGGTGGAAGTGTGAAGATAGAACCTCATAAATTTCAGAGAGGTGGTGGAGATAGTGGTAGAGGTCTGGGGAGATTTGGCAGAGATACTAGGGGTGGAGAATCTTCTAGTCTGGTTAGGAGGTCAGGAAAAGGTGAGGCATCGACAAGAGTTGTTACATGTTTCTTTTGTAAAGACGAGGGGCATTAGAAATCCAAGTGTCCTAAGCTTAAAGGAGTGGAATGCTACCATTGTCATCAAGTGGGGCATGTTAAGAAGAATTATCCGCTGTTGGTAGAGACTCCAACAACACCTAGTGAACTAGCAAGCAGAGTGTTACCTCTAGGCAGTGGAGCAAAAAGTGTGGGTAACGGACAAGCTAGTGGTTCCAGGCTATTGGACGTGTATTTACGGTGACAGAAGCTCGGATTACTCCAGATGTGGTGACAGGTACACTTTATGTTACTGATAGAAGTGCTTATGTTTTGATTGATCCTGGTTCCACACATTCTTTTGTGTCTTATGCTTTTGTTGTATACCTGAATAGACCATGTAGTCATTTAGATGTGGGGTTGGGTATTTATATGTCTATGGGGGATATAGTTGTAGCTGAATATGCTTTTTGTGATTGTGTTTTGACTATGGGGTCTAGAGATACAGTTATAGATCTACTTCCATTGGATATTTCTGATTTTGATATAATTCTGGGAATGAATTGGTTATCTAAATATCATTACTCTATGGATTGATTCTGTAAGGAAGTTATTTTTAATATGCCTGGTGGGCCTGAATTTAAATTTGTGGGGGAAAGAAAAATTGTTCCCAGTTGCATCATTTCTGCTATTCAGACGAGGAAATGATTGAGTAAGGATTGTGAGGGTTTTACTGCATATGTTCTTGTCATTAGGAAGGGGGCTTTACAGTTAGTTGATGTTCCAATTGTACGGGATTTTCCAGAAGTGTTTCCTAGTGAGTTTCCCAGGTTACCTCGAGAATGAGAGGTTGAATTTAGTATTGAATTAGCACTGGGGACATACCCTATTTCAATGGCACCGTATAGAATGGAACCTGTTGAATTGAAAGAACTTAAGATCAATTTGCAGGATTTACTTGATAGGGGGTTTATACAACCCAGTGTATCTCTATGGGGTGCACCCGTTTTATTTGTGAAAAAGAAAGATGGTACTATTCAATTGTGTATTGATTATAGGCAACTGAATAAAGCTATAATTAATAACAAATGTCCTTTACCTCGTATAAATGATTTGTTTGATCAGTTACAGGGTGCTAAAGTGTTTTCAAAGATAGACTTGCGATTAGGGTATCATTAGTTGAGGGTAAAGGAGAGTGATATTTCTAAAACTGCTTTTCGCACTCGGTATGGTCATTTTGAGTTTTTGGTGATGCCTTTTTGGGTGACTAATGCTCCAGCTGTATTTATGGATCTTATGAACCGGGTACTGTATCCTTTTGTTGATTCATTTGTGATAGTTTTTATTGATGTTATTCTTATTTATTCAAGTGATATGGTTGTACATGAAAAGCATCTCAGAACTATTTTGAATGTGTTGAAAGATAAGCAATTGTATCCTAAGTTTAGCAAATGTGAATTTTAGCTATCAAAAGTTGTATTTTTAGGCCATGTTATTTCTGGAGATTGTTTATGTGTTGATCCCAGGAAGGTAGAAGCTATTGTAAATTGGGAGAGGCCTAATAATGTGACTGAGGTGAGTAGTTTTCTAGGTTTAGCTGGGTATTATAGAAGGTTTATTAAGGGATTTTCCTCGATTGCCTTGTCATTGTCTAAACTAACCCAGAAAGATGTTAAGTATGAATGGAATTCTGATTGTGAAAATAGTTTTGATGAATTGAAAAAGAGGTTGGTAACTACACCTATTCTTACTATTTCGCATGGTGGAGATGGTTTTGTTATTTATAACGATGCTTCACACTAGGGGTTGGGTTGTGTTTTTATGCAGCATGGTAAAGGTATTGCTTATGCTTCTAGGAAATTTGCGTACACATGAACGTAATTATCCTACACATGATTTGAAACTGGTTGCTATTGTCTTTGCTTTGAAATTATGGCGTCATTATCTATATGGTGAGGTATGCAAAATTTTTACTGACCATCAAAGCCTTAAGTATTTATTTACTCAAACGGATTTCAATTTGAGGTAGAGGCGATGGATAGAGTTAATTAAAGACTATGATTGTACAATTAGGGAAGGCAAATCTAGTTGCAGATGCTCTGAGTAGAAAGGCTTCGGGCAGGTTATCTTGTATTTGGTGTGCTAGAGTTTCCCATATCATGGAGTTGAGATTGATGGGAGTAGAATTGAAGCTAGACGATGGGGACAGGTTCTTTGCTCATGTAAGTGTGAGGCCTTTATTAGCTACCCGTATTCGTGATTTGTAAAGTCAAGATCCTTTTCTTGAGAAGAAACGTCAAGATGTCCGAGATGGTAAGTCTGAAGATTTTTGTATTGTGAATGGTGGTACTTTATTGTATAATCAGCGATTATGTGTGCCTAATGTGTGTGGATTGAAAGAGGATATTTTAGATGAGGCTCATAATTCCATTTATACTATGCATCCTCGTAGCACTAAAATGTATAGGGAATTAAAGGAGAATTATTGGTGGAATAATATGAAGAAGGAAATTGGTGATTTTATTACGAGGTACCTTATATGTCAGCAAGTGAAAGTGGAGCATCATAAACCTACTAATCTGCTTCAGCCATTGCCAATACCGGAATGGAAATGGGATCATGTAATGATGGATTTTTTGTTTGGGCTTCCTCGATCTCAGAAGGGGTCAGATTCGATTTGGGTAGTGGTGGATAGATTGACGAAGTTCGCTCATTCTCTCGTAGTCAAGACTATGTATACAGTTGATAGGTATGCTAGATTGTATGTTAATAAAATTATTCGATTGCATGGAGCACCGGTATCTATTGTTTCAGATAGGGACCCTACTTTTACATCCAGATTTTGGGATAGCTTGCAGTATGCTATGGGTACTAACGTGAAGTTTAGTACAACTTTTCATCCTCGGACAAATGGGCAGTCTGAAAGGACAATACAAATTTTGGAAGATATGCTTAGAGCTTGTGTTCTTGATTTTAAAAGAAATTGGGATGAATATTTGCCATTGATAGAATTTGATTATAGCAATAGATTTCAATCTACTATTGGTATGGCACCATATGAAGCGTTTTATGGTAGATGGTGTCGTACACCCGTATGCTGGGGTGAAGTTGGTGAAAGGAAGACAGAGGGTCCAGAATTGATTAAAGTTACCACTGAAAAAGTGAAGATTATTCGAGATATAATGAGAATGGCTCAAAGCAGACAGAAAAGTTATGCAAATAAGCGATGGAAAGATTTAGAATTTCAGAAGAGGGATTATGTGTTTCTTCAGATATCTCCATGGAAAGGAGTTATGAGGTTTGGAAAAAAGGTAAATTAAGTCCACGCTACATTGGACCTTATGAAATTCTTGAGAAAGTAGGGATGGTTGCCTACAAGTTAGCATTACCGCAGGATTTATCTCAATTACATGATGTTTTCCATGTTGAGAAATTATGTAGCGGACCCTTCACATGTATTGGTGGAACAACCTATTGAGTTGAAGGAAGATTTGAGATGTGTGGAAGAACCACTTGCAATTGTCGATAGGAAAGAACAAATATTGAGATCAAAAGTGATCCCACTTGTGAAAGTTGTGTGGAGAAGGCATTCCACAGAAGAATCTACAAGGGAGAGTGAGGATATCATGGAGATGCGTTATTCGTAACTGTTTGATTCAGAGAACCAAGGTATGTCAATTTCGAGGACGAAATTTCTGAACTGGGGGTGAATTGTGACAACCCGAATATAATTATGATAAACTATATTTAAATCATGATTAGCTTGTGTGATATGGATAATATGTTATTAGTATATATAATGTTAATTAATTATGTTTAGTCTAATCCTACCTTCATAATACATGAAATATCGAATCAGTTACAAATATGAAATTTTGAAGTTTTCGGTAGGAATGTTCATATTCAAGACTAGTTTTGACCTTTATGACATAAAAATTGACTTGAGGTGAAAACTATATGTTTGGAAATATATGAGTTAGGTTTTTAACACAATAAACAGTTCATCGAACGGACATTCGAGTAGGAAGATATTGTCTTTTTACAAACAGAGGGTAAAGTAGTCATTTAGCCTTAAATGATATTTTATTTTATATGATGCCACATGTTATAAATTGATTGGTTGAAGGTGGAGGTTGGTTTGGCCGACTTAAACCCTTGAGATATCCCCCTTGCTTCTAAAAAACTCATTTTCGGAGAGTTTTAAGTTGAGGAAGAACAATTGTGAGGGTTAGGAACAAGAAAGTGAGTAGAAACATTCAAAAAAATTCATAGAAAATCATGTAAAAGCCCCTAATGTAATTCCAACCATGAATCTTGTTATTTTTCTTGCATTTATGATTTATATGACATAAATCCTTTATTTTTTATTGACCTTTCATGCTTGGGTTCATATGTATGGATATATGCAAGTTTAAGTTAAGTTGAATGTACAGAACCCTAAAATTGCTTTGTTTAGAAACTTTGTTTATTCAAACTTCCATATATTTTTTTTATACTGACTGGAATTGATTGATTCAAATTGTAGATTAACCTGGACTCATATATGTATGACATATCCAAAAATAATGTGAAAATACCAAGAAATGAGTCCTTGGTGAGAGTTTGAAATTCGGGTATGAAATCTGCCCTAAGGGTGAAAGTATGCCCGGATATAATTCCCTTCATTTTGTCAACTGATGGAAATTAAACTATTGGATTTACACTATATCACAAATTTATCATGTTTTTCATCCTTTAACAGTTATTATGCATCTAAATTTTTTGCATTTGTTCTTCTACAGGAAGAAATTAGGCAGGGCCTCATGAGGTCAGTCAACTGACCAAATGTTTCTCCAACAATTATATGCTGGGTTTCAAATGGGGTTTGAACTAATTTGCAATCTCATTTTTGTTTCTGGAACAACCTTTAATGTTACATTCCTTTTACAATTTTTGGTTTAGATTCAGTATGTTTGGATCATATATGTTTATAAAATGACTATCACCTTGGTTATCATGAGAGTTTCTTTGGTTGTACCTGTTTATCGCAGTTTCTTTGGTTGTACCTATTTATCACGGTTTTTGAGCTACATTCTTATTCTTGAACTACTTGGTACAGCTGACAACTCCATTAATGGAAGAAGAGTTCATATTCCTTCGCTATAGTCTAAGGTTATCCATATGTGCAGTTAATTGAGTTTATAGACTGTATTTTCTCTTTTCTTTCTTTAACATCTCTTTTTTCATTTCTTTATCTAATAACTTAAGTATGTATATAGGGTGGTGTTTTTGTTTGACTAAGAGTAGTTCTTTGTTACTAAAAAAATGTGAGATATAATAGAAAATTACTAAGAGTTTTAGAATCTTTCCATTTATGATCGGTTTTTTGGTGGAGATCGAAACAAAAAAACAACGAAAAAGGGAAAAGAACTACAATTTGAGGATGTTCAAAATGAATGAAAGGGGAGGAACAGACAATTTGTTTCGAAAATAAATCTGGACGGCGACCACAAGTTATTCTTCTATGTTGTCGATGATAGCTAAATTTCGCAAAAGCCCCGCATAGTTGAATTATGCAATTTGTAGCGTAAACATGAAGTTGTATTGAAGATTATTCACTGAGTAGATCATGTGATGAGCTGTTCCGAGTCTTTTTCAAATTTACAAAGTAATTGGTAGTTCATCCTTAAATACATATATGTAATCTATTTTTGTTTCTAATTTCATTCATAGAAACATTTGACTACATGTGTAACTGTTTATGATGCTTATACGAGGTTCGTGACGGATTATTAGTATTGTTGTTGAGTTTGTTGTATTTTTTAAACCGGCTGGATTGTCCTATAAACGATTGAAACTCTATCTATTTTTTAATTGTTTCCACTTATTTGTGTTGAAATAAAATATTTATTATTTATATTCTACATGATTTTATGCTTTTCAAAATTATCAGCGTGCCTTCAGGCACGGGCATACCCCAGTATATATATATATATATATATATATATATATATATATATATATATATATATATATATATATATATATATATATATATATATATATACTAGTGGTGACCTGTGCGATGCACGGACGGATGTAACGCATTTTGAAATGTTTTATTCAAATAAATTAAAATGTAATTATTATTGGTATTTCGAAAGAAGATCGTAACCATATCCATGAGCATGAAAATATAATTAATGTGGTGAATAGAGAGTACAACTTAAAATGAGTAAGAGGAAATGAATGGTAATAACCGCAATGTCGTAGAACGAACTATAGTAAAAAAATCCAAGTTAGGAAGAAAACTACATTGCAAAGTGAATTTTAAAATGAAGTAGTCCTTAAAACGGGTGACAACAACTTTTTGCCGAAATGACAGCACAATTAATTTTCTTTGAGCCACTCCAAATATGGATTTTCAGCGTAATCGTATTGGGTAAGTGTTAAGTGTTTTCAATTGTTGTGCGTGAACTTGTAGAAGATTATTTGAATAATAATAATGTACCTCAAGTCTCAAGCATTCATTAATAATATACCTCAACTCTGAAGGATTCATACTCACCCGTCCCGGGTTAAGATGACTATCTATTTATTTTTATATAGAAATTAAGGATACATTTAATAACGGAAAAAGTAAATTATTTTTTTGTAGAACAAATAAATTAGAAAGGAAGAAGCAAAAAAAATTGAAGATGAGAAAAAAATAATACAAATGAAATAAAACGTGCACATAACTAACTTTCGAGTTTTGTTTATCCTTTAATTTTCTATTTTCAGATCGTGTAGCTTTATATTATCATTCCAAAACCTCTTTAAATAAATATATGTATGATAAAGAGTTTGTTTACGGGGCTTGAATAAATAAAAAAAAAGTAATGAAAGATCAATTAGGTTCCTTGGAATGAAGTTCATTTTCAACACACATACAGTAGATTCAAGATTGCAAACAGAAATAACATTTTATGGGTCCAAGGATTAAGTAACACCTACAGAAAAAGGTAAAATAGGAAAACTTACAAAAATCATATAACATTATAAAATAATGAAGAACATACTTTTAACACATACCACATTTGACAAAACTTTTGAATCACACCTTCTTAGTATCTATTTCAAAAGCAGTGTACTCATAGAGGTTCAACCTCTGTCATAAACCAAGAGAAAGAGAAAATCAAGTAAATGCTTTTGTAACAAACACAACTATAAGTGACATGTAATTAAAGAGGTTATATGAATGCAAAATACAATAATACAAAATATATGAATGCATCATATAATAAAACAATAATCAATTAAAAGTTACTGAGACAAAATACTATTTTTTTTAATAATTCACTTCATATTATTTTCAAAACAGATTTATAATGCAATGTAATTAACTATTATTAACTATTAAATATTTATAGTAGTTACATAACTAAAGGTCAGTATATTATTGAAGATATTTGTAATACCCCGTACTTTTGGCTATATTTATTTTTGGGATTAATTAATTAAATGCGTATTAATTGAAAATTAATCACGGTTATAAATACTAACGAGATGCGAGTTGGTATTTGATTATGTGCATACATGTTTTGATATATGTATTTGGTATTATAAAAGTTATCGTGAGATTTATATACGGCATTTTAGAAATTTTATTGAGACGCGTGGGACCGCCGCGTCACGGTGAAATATTTTGATTATAAAAAGTGAATTTAAAATCTATAAACCATATGGTCGTTTTGAGTGCACCAACGCGTCCGGAAGGGTCGAGATAGTCAGAAAACACTACCCGGGGGTGTAGTTTGGATTCCGGGGTATTTTTAGGCCATACCGGCAACTTAAAGGGTATTTTGGTAATTTTACATTTTGAGGAATTAAAAGTGACGAAAATTAGGAGTCTTAATCTGATTGATTATTGACCCACTAAACCCACTATCCAACCCACTTTAACCCTTTAAGATACGGAGGTTATCAATTAGGTTTCCAAGTTCCCCAAAACAAACCCTAGCCACCTTAAGCCACCATTGAAGAAGGAGCTTGGAAGAGAGGAAATTCTGCAGAAAAACTCCATCAAACCTACACCAAAATCAGAAATCGAACCAAGGCAAGTGACTTTATTCCATTTAATTTCAGATAATGTCTTTTCCATGTTAGAAATTGAAGAATATCAATTGTTCTTGAAAGATAATGAAAACCCATGTTAATTGAACTTAAAACTTGAAATCTTGAGGAGGATTTTCATGTAGAATGATAGGTAGATGTTCCTACTGATGATATTTATGATTGGGTGAAATTTAAAACGGATTTTATTGGGTTAATTCATGATTCAAAAAGTTAGGGTTCATGTTCTTGAAATAATTGGGGGAAAAATGTAGAGATTTATATTTTGATTGATGTTAGAGAGATTTAATCCTTGAAAACATGTTAGAAGATGACTTGAATATGTTTAGGATGAATTAGAGACCCTAAAACGTTATTAGGATGAACTTTGGAAGAGATTAGAAGTGATAAAAATGGATGAAAACGAATTGGGGAAAAATCTGGGCCGAAACTGGTCAGTCGTTAGAAGCAATCCCCAGGTCGTTCAAACGAACTCCTTCGAACGAGCTTCTAACGAGTTGACCAGTCGCTGCTAATGAAAAGGGATTTCGTTCGATATCTCGTTCGAACGAGATATCGTTAGAAGGTACAGTTCGTTCGAACGAACTGGAATCTCGTTCGAACAGCCTCGTTCGAACGAGACTTCAAACTAGTTGACAGAGGGATCTCGTTCGAACAGTCTCGTTCGAACGAGACTTCTAACGAGTTGACAGTTTGGTCCTTTTTGGACTGTTTTGATTTTTGGAGTCCCGTAAACTTGTTCGAGGATATAGATGACCTTCCTTTGATGATGTAAGGATAGATTTGGGACTTTTGGGTTATTAAGAGGAGTAAACTATATACGCGAGTTATATTAAATGAACCGTTTGGGTTGAGACGTGAGTGTCTACTACGACGTGAGAATCGATTATGGCGCGTATGATGATAAACCGGAATAATATAAGTGTAGATATTGTAAGTTAGTACGAGAAAGCGATATGTACTACGATTAAACTACGGGATTACTAAGACGTGTGTTAACTTAGTATTGGTATATGAATTGTGTGTATGACATACCTACCATACTTGCTATCACGGGAGGTTTGCGTTCGCTTAGGGCCCTCTAATCCTTGTGTTGCCCGGATTTAGACTGGTTACCTTGATGAACATAAGTCATAGAACGACTTATTGGGATATTAATAAGTCCGCTGATCGTGGGAGCGTAGGTATGTGCGTGACCCATGTGATGTGACTGTGTTCACCTCCATTATTTGTGATGTTGTTATCTGTGAACTATTCCTGAGAGATTTGGAATATGTAATCCTTATGTACGTGATGTACCGGGATGGATGGCAGAGTATGTGTGCACCGCAGCTTAGTTCTCGGGGTGCTTATACTGTATATTTATGATGTGAATAATATACACTTAATTAATGAGAACCTTCATATTAATGATGTGAATATAATTACGGTATTGTTTCGAGAAATATAACGGGTTAACTGATAGTTATATATATTGCATATTGAACATCTGAGTTACGTTAAACCCCTACTTAATTACGAGCGTTATTATGTTAAGAGGACCGAGTAATAAGGGTAGGACCTATGATAGTCTAGCGAGATATGTTGTCACATAGCTAGTAGTCTGTATCACTCTAGATGGGTACTTACGTTAGGAGTGCACAGTTAGACGAGAGGTGAGAATATCATGTGAGTGCACGTCCTAACATGTACTTTGCGTTTAATGTTTTAAATGTTTTTAAAGCACTTGCAGGTTTTTAAAATATAACTCCACATTCGGGCTCTGACCCGTTTGCTTTTCAAATCTTTTTCTTGTAAAACCATTTTAGGTGCCCAGCCACAGGGACACCAAGCATAGGATTCTCATTCAGGTGACGAGCTGTAGCTGTTTGTGGAAGCTACAGGGATTTGCTTGTAGACGCTTCTATCTTTTGGATTCCAGAGTCACTATCTATCAGTTGTAGGGCATGTTGCCCATCTCTTTTAGAGACATCTTTTACATTACAGTTTTCAGACTTTGATTTGTATTGTTTTAGCATTCGGTTATATATTTAAGTATGGGATTGTAGTGAGGAGTTTTCCTCCAGACTTTATTTACACTATGTGATGGTTATTTGTTTTACTTCAGTATGGTGAATGGTGTTGTTATTCTTTATTACACTTGTTGCATGTTAATCAGACTTATATTAAAATTTGGCAACTTACTTTTTAAATACTAGGTGGTTAGTAATAATAAAATGTTTTCGACAGTGATGCTATTAATTGAGCCAACTTGGCATTTTGAATTAATTTAATAAAGGAGTAGCTACCCGGTATTTAATTAGTCGGGGTGTCACAGGTGGTATCAGAGCATCAAGTTCTAGTGTCCTTTAGGATCTGACGGCTTATTATGTTTCCGCTACGTTTCTTTGATATAGATCCCTATATTTTAGGATTGTTGTACTCATTTGTGTATGCTTCGTTCTTCAGCTATTTTAAGTTTATAAACAGCAAACTTTTAAACTTTGTTCTTATTTCAGATGCCTCCACGACGTGCACGACGAGTTCCCAGGGATGCAATGCCCGAACCCCAGCCCGCTCCAGTTCAGGGCATGATGAATGCCGCTGAGGTTGCAGCTATAGTAGCCCAAGCGATAAATGCCGCGATTGCCGTTGTTCAGCAGGCACCACCTCAGGCACCGGTTGCCGCGCCAGCACAGGCTAATACATTCCCGTCTACTTGGGAGCGTGTACGTGACGCTTTTCAGAAAGCGCATCCGCCAGAGTTTGCAGGTAGCTCAGATGTGGTAGTCTCGAGCCAATGGAGGAAGGATATGCAGAGGCACTTGAGGATGTATGAGTGCACGGATGTTCAGAAGCAGGTGCTAGCTACTTTCAAGCTAGTTGGATTTGCACTGCAGTGGTGGGAGTCTATTACCACCATGGAGGAGAGGGATACTCTCACGATTCAGGAGTTCTGGGTGCGGTTCGACCGCAAGTATTTTCCGTCAGCTATTCATACGGAAATGAGGAGGAGATTGATGAGTTTGAAGCAGGAAGGTAAGACAGTGGCCGAGTATGAGGCCGAGTTCACTAATTTGTTGAACATCGTTCCAGACGAGATACCAACAGAGAAGAAGAAAATTGAGAAGTTCACCGACGGGTTGACTTGGAGGATCCGTCAGCATCTGCTAGGGAACCTATCGTTGGCCACTTATTCTGATGTGGTTAAAGCTTCATTGTTACACTGCCAGGACCACCGTTTTCATATGGCCGAGGGCAAGAGGTCGGGGGAGTCTAGCCATCAGGGCAGGACTGGAGGACATGGTGCCAGCGGGGCACAATCTGGTCAGGGGCAGAGACAGAATGAGCAGGGCTCCCAACAGGGGGATAATAAGAGGTTCCGGTCGGGGAACTACAGACAGGGACAAGGAGGTTTCCGTCAGGGCCATCAGGGTCCAAACGGCCATCAGGGCCAACGGGGGCAGAATGGGCAGCAGTTTCACCAGGGCCAGCAGGGACAAGGGAGGAACGGTAACGGCCACCAGGGCCGGGGACAGCAGGGACAGAGAGGAGGGAACTTCCCAGGGAAATGCTTTGTTTGTGGCAAGACTGGCCATAAGCGACAGGATTGTCCTGATAGGGGCAGGGCCCCACAGCAGCAGCAGCAGGGTGCTCGCCAGGAGCCATAGAGGCCTATGTTTCCCGCCGCTCTTCCCGCACCGCCACAGATGGCAGCATTGCCACCCATTCCAGCAGTCCCAGTTCAGCAGGGGCAGCTACAGTATGGACGTGTCTACAACGTCCACCAGGCTACAGTTCCACAGGCACCGCCCGCGATCGAGGGTACGTTTCCTATCCATGGCACTATGGGTCGGGTATTATTTGATACGGGTGCTACACACTGTTTTATAGCTACACACTTCGCGAAAGTTTTAGGATTGTTAGCTACGACAGAGAGCACAGTGACGTGTGTCGACTCACCATTGGGGAGTGGGTCACTTATTTTCTTTATATGCCGGGGAGTGGGGGTAGAGATTGGTGGTTTGGTATTACCTGCAGACATGTTAGTATTAGACATGTATGTTCACGATGTGATTATCGGTATGGATTGGCTCGTAGCTTATCGGGCCATGATTGATTGCTTCAGTGGGAGCATTGTTTTTGCCATTCCGGGGCAAGAGAAGTTTGTGGTGGCGATGCCTCGCCCAGAGGGAGGATCGACCGCTCATCTGTATTACATTGAGGAGGATACCTCCAAGGAGGTAGTGATCCCTTTAGATTCTATCCCAGTAGTCAGGGAGTATTCGGATGTGTTTCAGGAGATACCAGGCTTACCCCCCAGTCGAGAGATAGACTTTGTTATAGATTTTCTACCGGGTACGAGACCTATAGCACGCGCACCGTATTGTATGGCTCCAGCTGAGATGAGGGAGTTATGGGATCAGATAGAGCAGCTGTTAGGTCAGGGCTTTATTCGCAGGAGTACCTCACCTTGGGGCGCTCCGATTTTGTTTGTGAAGAAGAGGGAAGGTTCACTGAGATTGTGTGTGGACTACCGAGAGTTGAATAAGGTCACGATACGGAATAAGTATCCATTGCCTCGAATCGATGACTTATTCGACCAGTTGAGAGGAGCTTCTTTCTTCTCGAAGATTGACATGAGATCGGGATACCATCAGTTGCGTATCAGGGAGGAGGATGTCTCGAAGACTGCGTTCTTGTCGAGATATGGTTCTTACGGGTTTTGGGTTATGCCTTTCGGCTTGACCAACGCTCCAGCTGTGTTTATGGACTTGATGAACAGAGTATTCAGGGATTTCCTAGACCAGTTTGTCATTGTCTTCATTGATGATATCCTGGTTTACTCTCAGACAGAGGAGGAGCACGCCGAGCATTTGAGGCAGGTTTTGCAGACACTTCGTCAGAACGAGTTGTATGCAAAATATGAGAAGTGCGGGTTTTGTCTGAAGGAAGTCCAGTTTTTGGGACATATCATTTCCGACCGGGGAATATCTGTTGATCTCGGGAAAGTATCAGCAGTGAGGGAGTGGAGACAGCCCACGACACCGACTGAGATTCGTAGTTTCTTGGGTTTAGCAGGATACTACAGGAGGTTTATTCGGGGATTTTCGAAGATAGCAGGTCCTTTGACACATCTTACTCGTAAAGGTGTGCCGTTCATTTGGAGTGATGCCTGTCAGTTGGCATTCGATGAATTGAAGGACAAGTTGACCTCAGCACCTGTGTTAGCATTGTCGAGACCGGGAGTTGAGTATTTGGTTTACACCGATGCGTCTTTGCAAGGACTGGGAGGTGTATTACAGCAGGAGAGACAGGCCATAGCTTATGCTTCCCGTAAGCTTAAGCCTCATGAGAAGAATTACCCCACGCATGATTTGGAGTTGGCGACAGTGGTATTTGCCCTACGGATTTGGAGACACTATCTTTTGGGGGAGAAGTTCCAACTATTCACAGACCACAAGTACCTACAGTACCTATTCACGCAGAAGGAATTGAATATGCGGCAGCGTAGGTGGCTTGAGTTTGTGAAGGACTACCAGTTCGACATCCAGTACCACCCGAGAAAGGCTAACGTGGTGGCAGACGCGTTGAGCCGTAGGTCAGCAGATGAGGTGGCAGAGGTATGAAGGCTAAGTGGAAGGAATTGGGACACCATGATGCAGTGGCCCGATCTTTCATGTCTGTGATGACTGTTACACCGCGGATTGTCACGAAGGTAGTACGGGCACAAGCTAATGACTCGTTCTGTCAGGAGCAGATAGTTCGGTTACTAGCAGAGGGAGCCGAGTCCTATACCGTTAGCTCAGACGGGGGATTACGCTTCAATGGGAGATTGGTAGTTCTGGAAGGAGAGGAATTACGGCACGATGTGATGGCAGAGTCGCACGGCTCACGGTTCACGGTATATCCCGGAGGGGATAAAATGTACCAAGACATGAGACGTCAGTATTGGTGGAGCGGTATGAAGAAAGATATTGCTGAGTTTGTTTCGAAATGCGCCACTTGTCAGCTTGTAAAAGTGGATCATCAGAGACCGGCAGGATTGCTACAGCCGTTGGAGGTCCCGGTGTGGATGTGGGAGAGCATATCCATGGACTTTATTACAGGGTTGCCTATGTCACAGAGGGGTCACGACTCCGTTTGGGTAATTGTGGACAGATTGTCCAAGGTCGCTCACTTTTTACCCGTTAGGACTGATTACACTACGGGACAGTATGCCCAGCTCTTTATTTCAGAGATTGTGAGACTTCACGGTGTGCCCCTAAATATCGTGTCAGACAGAGACAAGATATTTGTTTCGCGGTTTTGGGAGAGTTTCCAGGAGGCCATGGGCACGGAATTGCGGTTAAGTATGGCTTATCATTCGCAGACTGATGGGCAGACTGAGCGCACAAATCAGATGTTGGAGGACATGCTACGCATGTGCATTATTGACTTTGGGGGTGGATGGGAGCAGTACCTTCCACTGGTGGAGTTTGCTTACAACAACTCCTATCAGTTCACTATTAGCATGGCTCCGTTTGAGGCATTGTACGGTAGGCCTTGTCATTCCCCAGCATGTTGGTTAGAGGTGGGGGACAACAAACTGCTTGGGCCGGAAGTGATTCAGGATACTTCGGCAAGGATTGAGTTGATTCGGAGTCGCATTCGGGTAGCTCAAGACAGGCAGAAGAGTTATGCTGATGCGAAGAGATTTTTCAGAGAGTTCCAAGTGGGGGACCAGGTTTTGCTCAGGGTATCTCCTATGAAGGGGATTATGCGTTTCGGGAAGAAGGGGAAGTTGGCACCGAGGTATGTGGGGCCGTTTCCTATTATTGAGCGAATCGGACCGGTTGCGTATAGACTCGGGTTACCGGAGCATTTGCATCGGATTCACGATGTGTTTCATATTTCCTTGCTAAGGAAATACCTTAGAGATAATTGGGCTCATTCTCACATTGCTGTGGAGGACATCGATCTCCAGCCTGATAGCTCCTACGAGGAGGGGCCGATTGCTATTTTGGACCAAAGCGAGAGGAAACTGCGGTCAAAGATAGTTCCGTTAGTGCGTGTTCAATGGCGACATCACAATGTCGAGGAGTCCACATGAGAGCGCGAGGATGAGATGCGCGAACGTTATCCAGAGCTGTTTTTAGCAGGTACTTTCTAGTTTCAAATTTCGGGATGAAATTCAGTTATTAGGGGGGAAGTATGTAATACCCCGTACTTTTGGCTATATTTATTTTTGGGATTAATTAATTAAATGCGTATTAATTGAAAATTAATCCGGGCTATAAATACTAACGAGATGCGAGTTGGTATTTGATTATGTGCATACATGTTTTGATATATGTATTTGGTATTATAAAAGTTGTCGTGAGATTTATATACGATACTTTAGAAATTTTATTGAGACGCGTGGGATCGCCGCGTCACGGTGAAATATTTTGATTATAAAAAGTGAATTTAAAATCTATATTCCGTATGGTCGTTTTGAGTGCACCAACGCGTCCGGAAGGGTCGAGATAGTCAGAAAACACTACCCGGGGGTGTAGTTTGGATTCCGGGGTATTTTTAGGCCATACCGGCAACTTAAAGGGTATTTTGGTAATTTTACATTTTGAGGAATTAAAAGTGACGAAAATTAGGAGTCTTAATCTGATTGATTATTGACCCACTAAACCCACTATCCAACCCACTTTAACCCTTTAAGATACGGAGGTTATCAATTAGGTTTCCAAGTTCCCCAAAACAAACCCTAGCCACCTTAAGCCACCATTGAAGAAGGAGCTTGGAAGAGAGGAAATTCTGCAGAAAAACTCCATCAAACCTACACCAAAATCAGAAATCGAACCAAGGCAAGTGACTTTATTCCATTTAATTTCAGAGAATGTCTTTTCCATGTTAGAAATTGAAGAATATCAATTGTTCTTGAAAGATAATGAAAACCCATGTTAATTGAACTTAAAACTTGAAATCTTGAGGAGGATTTGCATGTAGAATGATAGGTAGATGTTCCTACTGATGATATTTATGATTGGGTGAAATTTAAAACGGATTTTATTGGGTTAATTCATGATTCAAAAAGTTAGGGTTCATGTTCTTGAAATAATTGGGGGAAAAAGTGTAGAGATTTATATTTTGATTGATGTTAGAGAGATTTAATCCTTGAAAACATGTTAGAAGATGACTTGAATATGTTTAGGATGAATTAGAGACCCTAAAACGTTATTAGGATGAACTTTGGAAGAGATTAGAAGTGATAAAAATGGATGAAAACGAATTGGGGAAAAATCTGGGCCGAAACTGGTCAGTCGTTAGAAGCAATCCCCAGGTCGTTCGAACGAACTCGTTCGAACGAGCTTCTAACGAGTTGACCAGTCGCTGCTAACGAAAAGGGATTTCGTTCGATATCTCGTTCGAACGAGATATCGTTAGAAGGTACAGTTCGTTCGAACGAACTGGAATCTCGTTCGAACAGCCTCGTTCGAACGAGACTTCTAACGAGTTGACAGAGGGATCTCGTTCGAACAGTCTCGTTCAAACGAGACTTCTAACGAGTTGACAGTTTGGTCCTTTTTGGACTGTTTTGATTTTTGGAGTCCCGTAAACTTGTTCGAGGATATAGATGACCTTCCTTTGATGATGTAAGGATAGATTTGGGACTTTTGGGTTATTAAGAGGAGTAAACTATATACGCGAGTTATATTAAATGAACCGTTTGGGTTGAGACGTGAGTGTCTACTACGACGTGAGAATCGATTATGGCGCGTATGATGATAAACCGGAATAATATAAGTGTAGATATTATAAGTTAGTACGAGAAAGCGATATGTACTACGATTAAACTACGGGATTACTAAGACGTGTGTTAACTTAGTATTGGTATATGAATTGTGTGTATGACATACCTACCATACTTGCTATCACGGGAGGTTTGCGTTCGCTTAGGGCCCTCTAATCCTTGTGTTGCCTAGATTTAGACTGGTTACCTTGATGAACATAGGTCATAGAACGACTTATTGGGATATTAATAAGTCCGCTGATCGTGGGAGCATAGGTATGTGCGTGACCCATGTGATGTGACTGTGTTCGCCTCCATTATTTGTGATGTTGTTATCTGTGAACTATTCCTGAGAGATTCGGAATATGTAATCCTTATGTACGAGATTTATCGGGATGGATAGCAGAGTATGTGTGCACCGCAACTTAGTTCTCGGAGTGCTTATACTGTATATTTATGATGTGAATAATATACACTTAATTAATGAGAACCTTCATGTTAATGATGTGAATATAATTACGGTATTGTTTCGAGAAATATAACGAGTTAACTAATAGTTATATATATTGCATATTGAACATCTGAGTTACGTTAAACCCCTACTTAATTACGAGCGTTATTATGTTAAGAGGACCGAGTAATAAGGGTAGGACCTATGATAGTCTAGCGAGATATGTTGTCACGTAGCTAGTAGTCTGTATCACTCTAGATGGGTACTTACGTTAGGAGTGCACAGTTAGACGAGAGGTGAGAATATCATGTGAGTGCACATCCTAACATGTACTTTGCGTTTAATGTTTTAAATGTTTTTAAAGCACTTGCAGGTTTTTAAAATATAACTCCACATTCGGGCTCTGACCCGTTTGCTTTTCAAATCTTTTTCTTGTAAAACCATTTTAGGTGCCCAGCCACAGGGACACCAAGCATAGGATTCTCATTCAGGTGACGAGCTGTAGCTGTTTGTGGAAGCTACAGGGATTTGCTTGTAGACGCTTCTATCTTTTGGATTCCAGAGTCACTATCTATCAGTTGTAGGGCATGTTTCCCATCTCTTTTAGAGACATCTTTTACATTACAGTTTTCAGACTTTGATTTGTATTGTTTTAGCATTCGGTTATTTATTTCAGTATGGGATTGTAGTGATGAGTTTTCCTCCAGACTTTATTTACACTATGTGATGGTTATTCGTTTTACTTCAGTATGGTGAATGGTGTTGTTATTCTTTATTACACTTTTTGCATGTTAATCAGACTTATATTAAAATTTGGCAACTTACTTTTTAAATACTAGGTGGTTAGTAATAATAAATTGTTTTCGACAGTGATGCTATTAACTGAGCCAACTTGGCATTTTGAATTAATTTAATAAAGGAGTAGCTACCCGGTATTTAATTAGTCGGGGTGTCACAATATTTTCAATATAATAGTTAATAAATATTTTTCTATGCATGCCCTATTCACTATTTAAGTTTATTTAGTGACAAAACAAATTAATATATGAACTTAACATATAAGAACAAATTAATCTTGGAAAATTTTATTTAGAAATGAAGAAAAAAATAAATTGAACATTAAATTAACTAAAGGCAAAATAAAAAATAGAAAGACAATAAAAATAATTGGAATAAATAAAAAATGTAACTTCATACTGGTATACCATTGCACGCTCATAATACCCTCGTAAATATCTTTATTAATAAATTTGAGATCTTTATTAATAATGATCATACTTATTAATAAATATCTTTATTAACAAATTTTGCATAAAAAATTGCATAAATGTTAATATTTATTAATAAATATCTCGAATTTGACATATCAAATTTCGCATAACATTTTAATGGAACATTGTTGAGATCTTTATTAATAAATATTATAATAACATCTTCATTGAGTAAGATATTTGACATCATATGCTTCTGTCCATCATATGCAAAGATCTTTGACAACTGGGTTGTCGCGATGAAATGAAGTGAACTCACCTGGGATCAAATTATCTGCTTCGTAGCCATCGCTTCCTTCGTAAGAGGAGGAGGGGGTGGGGACAGTGGGAGTGGAGGAGGAGGCTATTTTTCTGCGACCTTGCTTAGGGAGGGAGCTGGAGGGGGTAGGGGGCATCTGGTGGGGGGCGGGGGCATGATTGGCGGTGGAGCAATGGCCTTGCCTTCTGCGAGTGTTGTCTCTTAGGGAAGAGAATGTAAGGGCGAGCCTATCTTAGATTTTAAGACGAATCAACCTTCTACCACAACCATCCCAGGGCCATAATTGCCGGAACAATATTCATGGACAATGAACAACGAAATCGATAACCACTCATCTTTTCAAAATTGAAAATATATACAAATTAATCATTAGTTGGAAAAATTAATTGAGAAATTGAAATTAAAGAACTTTAATATTTATAGTTCATATCATCAGGCATAAGTTAAGATTGGAACCTATTGAATAAAAGAGAGTGCAAGTAAAATGAAAAGCTTATATATATGGGTGGTTGTTTATGTTGGTTTGAAACACATAAAGGCAGATGAAGAAATGAATGGGAAGTCAATTTATACCTTTGAAGGACAGATTGGGTGTCGATAGTCTTGGCAGCAGGGAGATGTTGTTTGGTCACCGACCTGTTGTTATTGTCTTGGTTGTGGTTGTTGTTGTTGTTGTTGTTGTTGTTGACGATGACGGTAGTCATCTTTTTCCTTTTCTGATTCAAAAACTATGGCTGAAGATGATTTTTCTTATTATATTAATATATGTGGGGCTGAAGAAAGATAATGATAAGAAATTGAATGAGTGAGGGTTTGATAGAAATGGTTTTGTAAGCCAATAGTTAGGGTTGGGGTTGGGGTTGGGGTTGGGTTCTCTCATAGGATTTCAAACCGATGTACAAATAAATGGAGAGATGATGGGCGGAGAAGAAAACAGTTGAGGAAATGTGGGAAAGAAGGATGGAATATGTAGTTTTTGAGATATCGTGTAAAGGGTTGTTAATATGCGTATTTGTATTTCCTTTAAATTAGGAAACGATGTGAGCCCACGTCTTGTTTTTTGAGTTAAAAAAAATTCAAAAATATGAGAAAACTAGGTTGGGAGATTGGAGGCTTCTCAACACTCCTACTACATACGTATATATATATATATATATATATATATATATATATATACACACACACACTAGGGTATGCCCGTGCCTGAAGGCACGCTAATAATCGCGAAACGACAAATTTTCAAAACACGTAATTGCAAAAATGCACAAATTTCGTTCCCCAACAAAACAAAATATAATTTAAAAAAAAATTGGACATAATCTCCTTTGTTTTTAGAACTATCCACCCTGCTTAACAAAAAACAAATAGTCCAACAATATTCGAATAGTATCTCAAATTACAAAGTTGACTATCCACCCTGCTTAACATGAAATATAAAATATTTATAAATAAAATTCACATTGTATCTCAAATTAACAAAGTGTGTATTTAAAAAAAATGGGCTTAATTTCCTCTATTTATTGGACTATCCACCCTGCTTAAGGGGTAACAACCAATCTTACAATATTCAAAACGTCCAAATTCATCAAACAAATATTTCAATGAAACAATTTTCTTTAAAAAAATCACATATATTAATTGAGGTTGCCCCACGTGCTCCACTGTAATGATTGTCCGTAGTTTTCAAAATGCAATCTAATAAAAAATAAAAAATAGAGTTAGTCAATGGATATAGATAGTCAAATATTATATAAACTATGCTAATTATTAATTATATGCCAAATGCACTGTCTCGCTAACATGACGTTAAAGAGTTCCAAAAAGAGAGACTTTATAACAAAATACATAGTGGATTTATAAAATCTGAGTGATCAACATTCAAAGTAACCCATACATTTACACACAAAACAATGAGATAGCCATAGAATAACAGTTATATGGAAACATATACATATTGCGACAAAGGTTTGTTATTTAACGTTATTATCAATGTAATGGTGGTTCGTTGTTTGGATAATAATATTTTAAAACATTTAATGATGCATCATCTATGAATGAAAAATGTTCTTAGAAGGACCTAATTGCATACATATGATGGCGAACGAAGAACACAAACGAAAATTAGAGAAAGAGAGTGAGGTACCATAATGAGAGGTGCATTAATGATTATAATTGATGTCTCCAATTCTTGTCGGTATCTCTTGTGGATCTGAGTAATTCCCCCCACTTAGTGGTTTATATAAAGTGGTGTATAATTGTCTTTTAAAAAGTATGATTATCAACGACTATGATAGTGTCACGGCTGAATTTATTTTTAAATTCGGGTGAGGTTAAAAATTTCCAACAAAAATACAATTCACACATTCATCACAAATGACAATCACAAATGTCATAAACCCTAGGTTTGCGGCCTTCCCTAAATAAGAAGATAAATTCTTATACACAATAGTTTATATTGTTGTGCTTCCTGTTTTAAATACGGTAACCTGAATAGTGAAAACATTATATTGAGTAACAAATGTCGAATATACCAAGTGAAAGTAAATTAAAACAGTATTATGAAGATTTAATAAAAAAAAATTGTTTGACAAATAGAAACAAAGAAACAAATATGTAAATGTAAATAAAAACGTTGAAGAAGAAACAAAGATGATTAAGGAATCATGTGTCGTTATTGATTTCTATAAAAATAGAATAAAAATAAAAACATATAAACAAAGAACCAATTTTTGACCGACAGATTATGGATTGCAAATATTCCTAAGCAATTAACCTACTAAGACCTGTAAATGTATGGGCCCTAGGGTCCTTCAGATCCATTTATTAAACAGTTACCTGAGACTTATAAGTGAATTAAAATTGAAATCTGTACCCATCATAATATCTTGCAAACCTGCAAAAATCAAACAGGGGAAATGGAAAACTCAAAAATAACCAAACCTGCAAAAATACATGGTAATGGGAAAACTCAGTTCCAAAACCTGCAAAAATACAAAATTTTAAAAATACAAACCTGCAAAAATAACGACAACATATGCGTATATGTTAGTTTGGGTTGGATCAACATAAAAAGTCTCTTAAATCAAATCTGTATATACACATGAGTATATACTCAAATCTTAAATCAAATCTGTATATACTCAACTCTTAAATCAAATCTGTTTATACCCATGAGTATATACTTAATCTGTATTTACTCAAATCTTAAATCAAATCTTAACGCATTTTTTGCAACAACACAATCTGATTTCAACAACACAGAAAAAACTATGAAGGGGCACACAACACAAAATGTCTTACCTTAGGCGGATACGTAGGGGGAGTAGGCATGGTGTATTCTCTGAGGTGGGTTTAAAGGCCAAGGTTTTGGAAGTGTATGGAGGAACGATGGTCACCTGGGGTTCCGGCGAGGTGGGGAAGAGGGTGATGTGTCAGAGATACAAAGACCGACTGTTGATGGAGGAACGGTGGACGCCTGGGGTTTTGGAGAGGTGGATATGGGGAGTGATGTGTCGGAGATACAAAGACTGACTGTAGATGGAGGAACGGTGGCCGACTGGGGTTTCGTCTAGGTGGGGATGGGGAGTGACATGTCAAAGATACAGAGACCGACTCTATATGGAGGAACGGTGGACGCCTGGTGTTCCGGTGAGGTGGGGATGGGGAGTGACATGTCGGAGATACAAAGACCGACTGTAGTGTAGGAGAGTTTGCGTTTCTGAAACATGATTTGTCTCCGGTGGAGGAGTGGGCTGGTGGAGAAGAGTTTGCATTTCATTTTTGAGAGAAGAAGACTATGGGGAATGAGGTAAATGAGGCAGGACAAAAGTAAAATAGGAGGCATGTGTTTGGGAGATGATCAAAATTTCTATTATACCCTTCTTTTTGAATTTTGAAAAAAAGGGGGAACAAATTAGAGTGTGTCAAATGAAGGGGAACCCAAAAGTTTCAAGGGTAAAATGGAGAGTGCAAAAAAACCTAATCTAGATGACATCATTGTTATATCTTATGACACACATAAGTTTTATACTTTATTTTTTTTATATATATATATATATATATATATATATATATATATATATATATATATATATATATTCATCAACAAAAAATGAGAAACACATCTCACAAAGTATTTCCAAGGAAATAAAACTTGCACAAAGACCAAATTTTCTTCATTAAATACAAGAAGATTACATAAAGATGAATTTTGGTGTATTAAATACAAATTTCCTATTCTATGGATTTCTTTCCCTCTGATTTTGATACAGGTTCCACCCCAGCTGGAGGGTCATCTAACGCATAGGGAGAATTGATAAAACTCATATCTTGTAGCATTCTGACATTGCTCGGACATGGTCGATCAAGTAAATGTTAAGGACGAGATATATCAAAATCTGAATGAAGCTGGTAATCACTAAGATACTTGGAGATCAAACACCGAGGAATGGAATGAGCTGGAATCTAGCTGACATCAAGTTTAAAGGGAGGAACGGGAAAATCAAGTAATCCAGGCTCACACCGATCCCATAAAGATAGTCCTCGATCAACTTTCATCACACATAAGGCATTCAACCATCCCTGCTTGTACCCCTTGTTGTTCGATTATTATAGCCGAGCATCGAGATGGCATAAAGCTTCGTTTTATCCCGCTTTCCAAAATACTCTAGGTTTTGTGTGAAATTGATAAGTCAATTTGTCAAGCTACTCGTGCAGATTCTTCACCAAAATTTATTTACTTTCCATCGTATAACTCTGGTCGGAGAGTTGGTCGGTAAGATTCTGAATTTTTCTAGACATTTCTTCCAGGGCTTGATTTTTTGTCGTCAATCGAATGGCCTAATTTTATAAAGCCAGTTGGGTCCTCGTCCCTTCAATATTAATTCGACCAGCCCTTGCTCGACCACAGGTAGAAGGCTTTGATCTGCCACAAGAAGATGGGGTACGTCCGGTTCGTTTCAAAGTCTCTAACTCTTATCTCAAGGCAAGATTTTCATTTTCTAAAAAGCAAAAACCTTCATCATTAACTAGAACAAAGACTCCTGAAGAATATATGACAACATATTTGAGTTTCTTTACTTCCTCTTGCATCGCAATATTCTTGTGCTCTTCAATCTCAAGTTTTAGCATGCTTTCCTTTTTCTCATGGGCCAAAATGTACTTGCCATAACCCCTCTCAGCACTAAAATGTTGGTATTTTTTCTCATAACCTTCGTGTAAGAGTGCAGTGGTTTCTTTGTGCTGAAGTTGGAGTTCCTCGATCATCCCTTGAAGATCTTCAATCATTTCGTAATAAGCCACATTATTCTCCACATCACGATTAAGCAAACACTTCAAGTATTGGTATGCATCAACTGCTCGCTCAGAGGCATCGAGTCCAATGATATCAATTATATGGGCCTCAGTAAAATCTGCATGACCCACTTTGAAGTAATCATTACATTTTTTTCATCATCTCTGTGTCATGAGTAGATAAGAGTTTCATTCTGGCAACAAACTAGCAAGGAAAAATAAAAACACATCAACAATGATACAGACAAGAGCAAGTCAAGGAGAAATTCAGATTAGATAACAATAACCCATTTTATTGATCAGAAGAGGAAAGAGTACAACAAAAGTTACAAGAAAGAAAGGAAAGGTAGAAGAACAACATAAATAAAGAGCTTAGATATGCTACACCTTCTCCTCATTTCCTATAACACCATCAACGGGTTTGGACGACGGAGTTGGTTTCTCGGGAGGCATTTGGTGCTTCTCCGTAGAAGATGATGCTTACTGAACTTGCTCGGAGGGTTGAGGAGCAATAGAAATAGGAACTTACTCTACTAGAATCATGGAAGACTCATCAGATGAAACTTCATCCTCTTTTTCTTCGTCAATAGTAGGAGGAGGGCCATGAGTGTGTTTTTGAATCAACTCAAAATCATCCGCAACACTCAACTCTTTTAATGTTGTGACCCATCCGTCCTTGAAGTACTTTAGACTTGCATACTCCATCTGGCAAGTAATAGCGGTTAAGGATTTGTTCCATCTCTTATCCCAACAAGAGCTGAAAGATTTCTTCACCACAACCTTTCTCTTCATTTTCTCAGAAGAAGCGCGCTCCTGAGCAAGACTCACCTTCTCCTAGAGGTCTTTCTTGCGCTATTCAGCCTCTTCAAGCTTATCCTCGGCCTCTTTCTTAATGGAAATGGCGACCTTTAATTTTTCCTCCAACTCCTTGGAGGCACTTATGGCCTGGTCACGAGTTCACTTTACAGATAGAAGTTTTGTCTCCCAAGCAGCTTTATCTTCCTCATATGTCTTCTGGGAGTCCTTCAAGGATTGATACAACCCAACAAAAGCTTCTTCAATCCCACTGGACATCTCTCTCCAGGATATTATTAAAGTACATCATAAACTAAAAAAAAGGAAGCTCAAATCAGATTATAATACAGTAGGTGGAAATGAAGTGGTAGGAATAATGATACTTACTGCCGTGATATATTGGGCCGCTAAATCAACTACCTTTTTCTCATGAAGGGGAACCCCTAGTAGCTCGATACTCCAAAATGATCCAAGACTTGATTAAACCCCGGGATAAACTTGAGGAAATAAAAGCTGGAGTGCTAGTTCCTAAGGAAGGACCCCCAATAACAGAAGTTCGACCAGTAGTTTCTACAGGTCTTTCTGCAAGACCTCTCCTCAATCTCCTCAAAGGATCACTTTTAATCAAAGGTGCGGCCTATTCTTGCGTAATAGCAACACCTTCAATAAAGGGTGCTTCCTCTTTTGGGACAACAGGTGGTTTCCAGCCGACCTCCTTGACAGGTGGAATTATTTCTTTGGATGGAGTACTATCCATTTTCTTCATCCCTTCAGCTGGGACATTCTATTTTCTCTTATTTACCCCATCAGTGCCAGCAACCTCTTTAACAAAGAACACATGCATTCTCCTCTTGTTCGTCATTAAATCAACAATAGAGGTATTCAAATCAGAAGAAGGTTCTTTGACATATGCTCGAGATGCTGGTACTTGATTAAGATCAATTACCATAGGAGGGGAAAAATGACGAGTAATGAAAGAAGATGTGGTGTTTTGTATCTCAGCAAATAAGAAGCAACTCTAACGTGCTCCCCATCAACTGATTGATGCAAACCCCAGATGAGTTTCAAAGCTTTTATATTAATATAACTCTTTTTTGGGGGCTTTCTTTTGATATCAACTGCTAAAATAAACATGAATATCAGTGATGCATTTTATCAAATATATAAACAGAGCTAAATTGTGAAAAGTAAAAGCAACCTATCCCATTGTCATAAAGTGAACAACTGGGACCTTGATAAATATCATTTCCTTTTAATGAAGGATGTTGCCAATTTTTCATCACAACCCCATGGTCAAAATAGTCCCTACTAGCATCGGCAAGATTGACTACTAAAGCTCTGTTGGAAAACCTAGTTTTTAAATAAAATGTGGTATCACTGGTAACCCATTTATAACAAAACATAATTTCAGGGATCCCCAAACGAATCCCATGAATTTGGTTTAGCCTATGTATGCCATTAACCACCCTCCATGTATTTGGAGCAACTATTGCAGGCACAATATCGAAATACTGGCAAAGCTTCAAACACAAGGGATTAAGAGAAAAAGAAAAACCACATTTAGCTATGAAAAGTGAGGGAAAATAGTGTCCCTCAGCCAGAGAAAATAAATCATATGGAAAGGAGGTGCTTCTAGAAAAACCCAGGAGGGAATTGCAAAATCGGTTCAACATTTATCCAAAGATTCTACAAGATAAACCACGATGACTATAGCAAAGAAAGAAGAAGGAAGAATTCTTACAGAAAATTGAGAAATTTGCTAAGGCGAACGATGGAATGAACGATATTATAAAAACAAAGTGAGAAAACACAGAGTTTTGAAATCTGGAGATAAAAAGTAGATGATGATCTTTTTCTATCTCTTCTAAATGCCTTGAATCGGGAAGTAGGAAAAGAAATGATTACTAGAAAAAACGATTGCGTTTCCGGTGATTAAATGAGGAAAAAGATGCAAATACCCAAGCGTCAGCGCAAAGTAAAAATATTTACAAAATTGCCATTTCGCGCTCAAATGATGAGACTAGAGGTAAAATTCCTAAATGTTGGAAATATGTAAGTAATCAAGACGTGAAAAGGCGCTCGAACAAATTTCGAGTAAAATATTCCGCACTCTCATATCAAAACTCAACTATGAAACATTGGGGGCTTCTGTTGATAGGAAAATTAGGCAGCTGACGTGGACCAATTATATAAAGACACATGAAATCCTATATGGAAAATACATATGCTCATCAAGTTATCTAGCGTGACGACCTACTCAGCATGCAGACCTACTCAGCGTGCAGAGCACCTAGCTAGGAAGATCAATCAATGATGGCACATTCAATGAATGTAGGACATAATGGACACTCTTACTGTACAAATGTATATGTCTATTAAACAACGACATCTCTTCTATTCATACTGATAGCCCCAATTCTATAAATACATTATAACAAACCCCATAACGGGGTAATCAATCTCCTGTAATCATCATTGAGATTAAGGCAAACATCGATAAATACAAATAGTGGACGTAGGCCATTTTCATAAGGCTGAACCACTTCAAAAATATTTTATCTTATTTCTTTATTACTTTTTATATTTGATTAATTAATTAGATCAAATCTAGTTTTTTACATCAATAAATTAGCGCCATCTATGGGAAACGACTATCAACAGAGTTTTTCACTAAAAGCTTATCACCAATGGCTGAGATCCAAGAATCCAGTACCTAAAAAAATACTGGGGTTCTCCAAACCCCTATGCTCCCCCAACTATCAATGAAGTTACAGGAATTATAGCCAATTTAGCCCAAGGGCAAACGGTTATGTAAGAGACCATGCGTCAACTCATTCAGACTGTTCATAACGAATCACCTGCCCAGTCAGTTCAACGAAGCGTTCAGAGAAACACCCAACTGCCATCTTTCAGAAACAGATGTACACTATTCCTGGATGTTTCATAGGCCAAGCATAATGATTCTCATCATACTGAGAGGTCCAATAATCCTTCATATCAGCCTAGAAGGACTTCATCTATAAGAGGTACAGATTCTTAACACAATGTTACTTTAACTCCTGAGAGAACAAGCGCTTTAGAAAGGTTGAGCATAATCTCTCCCTTTGACCGTTTGGGTTATTGGAGAATTAGAAATCCCCCTAGGATTGCATTGAGGAATTCTCAATGACCAACCGATCCAAGGGAAGGTTCTTCCCAATCACACCTAATAATTCATGGTGAACGATCCAAAGAGGAAAATTCAACGTGCGCTATTGCTCGAGCAAATAGGTGTGAGATTGGGAATGATGGATGGAAATGGTCCATTCAGAGATTGGAAGACCGATTAGGGGAAATGTCTAAGGCCAAGAACCCTCTCTAAAGAACTTTTATCCAAGGATCACCCTTTGTCCAACAAATTGTGGATTTTCCCACACCATCAAAGTTGAAGGCTCCGGTAGTGATGCCTAAGTATGATGGAAGAACTGATCCCATCCTCCACATAGAGCAGTATCAAGCTGCTGCTGATATCTACGTAGTTCTTGATGCTTGTGGTTTAGAATCTTAAGTGTAGAGTCATCTTCTTTATGCTCAGACCCCTTTATAAGCTCATAGAAGACTTACCTTCCATCGAAGAAAAAACCTTTTCAAAAATTAGGTAGATAGATCTAGCGCAAGAAGAGGCTCGTAGGGCTGAGGCCTTCCCTCTCAGACCTATATTTCCACCACCTTTGAAGGTCATATACCCTGAACCAGCCGAGCCTACTGAGCCAGTAGGGTGTCCAACTGACCCTTATCCAATGGCTTAGTTTGAGTCATCTACCTCAGATCTTATATATGTAGACTCATTCCAAGAGTCTAGGTTAGATCAAGTCTCTGATCAGGCTGTGGTCCAAAGTTTCGCCTATTCCCACAACGGTGCTAGAACTTTATGAACTTTTTTCAATGTTGAAATTGTGGATCCGAGTGTATCTATTCCACCACAAATTGAAGTTATTCCCCTGTCGGTCGCCACAGGGGTTAAGTTTGCTCAGAAGTTCCCTGGAGGTGTTCCTACACGTGCTCAGGCCGATGTTGCCAGGGATGAGTATAGCAGTCATGAGAGTGAGGTTTATACCTAGGAGGCTGCCGAGATAGAGAGTACTATTACTTAGTATGACCTATTAGCCTTTAGGCATCCCTCTTCTATAGGTCTCTCCATCACACTTTGGAGACTTCTGAGAGGTGAGAGGGCCTTTGGTGGCCGAGATGGAGAAATTTGTGTGTAGGAGCAGATATTTAAGTTGGGATTCTATTTCCCCATCCATCTTTCGATCAGAGAAATACTTTCACACATCAACCTTGCCCCTTCAAAATTATCCCCCAATGCCTGGGGGTGATAATTGGTGATATTATCCTTTGGAAGGCAGTCCACCACTCAGACCTTCCTGTTAAGATCTTCACGGGATGTTATATCCCATACCCTGCCAGAAACCACCCCATCTATTATCATTTCCTAGATATAAAGTTGGATAAGAAGATGTTACTAGTTACCAAAACCTCCAATCACAACTGGAAACCATGGTATTTCTTTACCTCAGGGGCATGGGAATTTGGTCATTGTGCCACCTCTTCATCGATGGAGCCGAGGGTACCCTTGAGGTGGGGAAAGGTGTCACTTACTGCCAAGGTCGACCCTTGGATTATCCACGATAACTTATAGAAGGTTAATGATCTTCAAGATCAGGAGGAGGATGGTTGTCTAGTCAAGTACGAATATTTGATGACCCCCTACTACCTCTCTGAGACTGTCTTGGGAGGGAGTCATCTTACCGAGCTTCGTAAGTGTTATATTTTTATAAGTTGTACCTTTGACTTTTCATACCTCTGATTTATTAACTCAGATGCTTATCTTTGCGAAACACCCAGAAGGTATCTCTGATGAGCTCTGGGAGATGTCAGCCCCAAGCCTTGTTAAATTGATGAAGAAAGCAGGGCATAATGCAACCACTCCTCCACCCAAGTAGAATGTCGGTAAGTCCAAAGCCGATGCTACTAAGAAAAGAAAATCCCCCGACTAACTCGGAGGATCAGAGGCCGAGTAAGCACCAAAAAGGAGATCGTAGCATCCCAATCTCCTCTGATGACGCACTGGCTACTCGTCAGGAGCGTCTGAAGATCAGTGACAGCCTGTAGTTCATGGTCTAAAGGAAATGGATGCAATCGGATCTATGATGACCGATGCAGATAAGCATTTTCTACGCTCGATAGATTCCCCTCTACTGGTCGAGTTTTTCCTTCACACGTCTATCCAGGTAAAAACTTTTGCTTTTTTATTCCAAGTCTAACCTTGACTTTTCTTTGATTAAGGCTTGCATTCATACATCTGACTTTATTTTACAGTGTCTTCTCTCTATGCATCAATTCGTTGACTGGACCTTGAGGAATTTGCCCCTTATTGAAAAGGGAAAAGAGGCCCAAAAGGTGGAAGCCTCTTTAAATGTAGAGGTTAAGAATCTAAAGACTTCCTTGGCTGAGTCTGAGAATAAGGTGAAGTAGAGGGACATGGACATAGCTAAGCTCCAGAAGGACCACACCTCTGCCCTGAAGGCCAAGGATGACGTTCTTTAACAAAAAGTTGACACTGCAATAAAGAATGCCCTTGAGGATACCTCTGAGAAGATCTTGGCCTCATATAAAGTCTCTGACCAGTTCATAAGCTTCGGCTTTGAATATCTCAAAAGTGGTATTAAGGCAACTGGGAAGTGGGAAGCGTAAAACGAGGAGACAAGGATCTTAACTGCCCCAGACTTTGTTATCCATGACTTCGAGGATTCTCGCTTTGCTGAGGTATTGCAAGAGGTCGAGGAGGAAGATGGTTCTCCTGCAGAGACTGTACCATTGGAAGTTACAGAGACTAGGGATGTTAAACCTAGAGATGAAGGAGCCGAGGTTACCAGCGTTGGCCAAGAGAACCCCATTGTGGCCGCATACCCTTAGACTTTTATTTTTGAATATTTTCCCTTGTAATTTGGTGAAATCTCATAACATTTGTAAATCTTACTACTTTATATTATACCATCCTTAGATGATTTCGTTTCTTTCTATGAATGCTTACTTTAAAGATATAGTGATGCTCCTGGTAAGGTCTAAATATAAAATCTAATGATGTCTATACCTTATAAATTTCACCAAATTAATGATGTTTAAGGTTTGAGGTCATCATCCTATGATGTCTCACCTCACACCTTGTCACCAAATCAGGATGTTTAAGGTCTAAGGTCATCATATTAAGATGTTTCACTCATAAATTTCACCAAATTGATGATGGTTAAGGTCCGAGGTCATCATCCTATGATGTTTCACCTCAGACCCTGTCATCAAATTGTGATGTTTAAGGTCTGAGGTCATCATATTATAATTTTACCCTAATAATTTCACCAAATTAATGATGTTTAAGGTCTGAGGTCATCATCCTATGATGTTTCACCTCAGACCCTATCAATATATCATGATATTTAAGGTTCGAGGTCATCATATTATGATGTTACCCTCATTAATTTCACCAAATTAATGATGTTTAAGGTCTGAGGTCATCATCTTATGATGTTTAACCTCAGACCCTATCACCATATCATGATGTTTAAGGTCTGAGGTCATCGTATTAAGATATTACCCTCGTAAATTTCACTAAATTAATGATGGTTAAGGTCTTATGTCACCGTCCTATGATGTTTCACCTCAGACCCTGTCACTAAATTATGATGTTTAAGGTCCGAGGTCATCAAATTATGATGATTCACCTCAGACCTTGTCGCTAAGTTATGATGTTTAAGGTCTGAGGTCATCATCCTATGAGGTTTACCTCATAAGTTTTACCAAATTAATGATGTTTAAAGTCTGAGGTCATCATCCTATGATGTTTCACCTCAGACCCTGTCACCAAATTATGATGTTTAAGGTCTGAGGTCATCAAAATATGATGTTTCACCTCAAGCCCTGTCGTCAAATTAATGGCGTTTAAGGTCTGAGGTCATCATCCTATGATGTTTACCTCATAAATTTCACTAAATTAATGATGTTTAAGGTCCGAGATCATCATCCTATGATGTTTCACCTCATATCCTATCACCAAATTATGATGTTTAAGGTCTAAGGTCATCATATTATGATGTTACCCTCATGAATTTCACCAAATTAATGATGTTTAAGGTCTGAGTTCATCAAAATATGATGTTTCACCTCAGACCCTATCACCAAATTAATGATGTTTAAGGTCTGAGGTCATCAAAATATGATGATTCACCTCAAACCTTGTCGCTAAGTTATGATGTTTAAGGTCTGAGGTCATCAAAACTTGATGTTTCACCTGAGAACCTGTCACTAAATTAATGATGTCTAATTCTCATAAAATTACCACTAAAGCATGACAAAATAAAGTATTGACACAGGAACTGCTCTTCTCGTTATCATTCTCTTCATAAAATGATATATTTACATAGAAATAACTTCAACATCATACGTAATACTTCTTTAGGTGATCATCATTCCATAGGTTAGTGAAAGTTTCCCCTTTGAGATATTCTTGCTAGTAGGTATCGGGTACAACCTCATCGACTACTTTTTAAGGACCATGCCTATTTTGGTGGAGCTTGTTTGTCTGCTGCAATGACTTCTTCAACACTAGGTCTCCTACAGCTATATGTCTTAATTTCACCCTTTGATTTTAGAACTTTCTGTTCTCTGCTGGTAGGCTACCTGTCTCATCTCAGTGTCTTCCTTTCTATCCTCAATTAGATCAAAGTAATGTATTCTTTCTTCCCCATTCCTATGAGGGTCATATGTTTGTACTCTGTGGGTAGGGAGTCCTACTTCTGTAGGTATGACTTCCTCTGAACCGTGGGCCAACACAAATGGGGCTTCCCCTGTTGGTGTCCTTGTCATTGTCTTATAGGCCCATAACACTGCATAAAGCTCTTATGTCCATCTCCTCTTGGTTTCTTCCAACCTCTTATTAATCCCATGAATGATTTTCGGTTTGTGACTTCAGTTTTCCCATTTACTTGTGGTCGGCAAGGAGAGGAGAAAACCTTCTTAATCCCCACTCTTTCACAATATTTTTATAAGGAATCATTCTTGAATTGGGTTCCGTTGTATAAGATGAGGGTTTTGGAAAGTCGTGCCTGTATATGATGCTCTTCCAGATGAACTGGAAGGTCTTCTATTCTGTAATCATGATTATCGTCTCAACCTCTACCAACTTGGAGAAGTAATCAATTTTTACTATCAAAAATAGATAATTGTTAGCAGCTCTTGGCAATGGTCCCACCGAGTCAATCCCCCATATTGTAAATGGTCAAGGAGAACTAATTGACATCATAGGTTGATGGGGGATAGTGGAGAATCTATGGAACTTATCACACCTCTTAATGTGAGCAACAACATTTTTGGCCAAGGCCGGCCTCCAATATCCCTGCGTAATTATCCTCTTGGCTAAAGTTCTTCCTCCTATGTGACTGGAGCAAGAACCCTCGTGTACACCCTGCAAGACGTGGGGGACCCTGTGGGATGGACGCATCTGAGGAGAGGTAGTAGGAAGCCTTTTTATATAGGACATCTCCTATTATTGAGAACTTGGCAACTCTGTATGTCAATTTCCACCTTGTTAACTTCTATTCTGGCAGCTCTCCGTGCTTGATATATCTAATAAGGGGGCCCATCCATGAGTCCCCTAGGTTCAAGTTGAGGCAAAGGCTAGCAACCTCTTCTTCCTCAATGATCATCTTGAGAAAGTTCTCGATTGGTACTATCCTTATGATGCTTTTCCTTGTTCCTGAAGCCAACCTTTCTAGTGCATCTGCACGACTATTGTCTTGCCGAGGTATTCTCTTCATCTTTACCTCTTCAAATCCTCTTAGCGTCATTCTTACCCTCTTCCGATATTTATCCATCCTTTAATCCTTGGCCTCATATACTCCAAGTACTTAGTTGACAACTAACCTCGAGTCACTGTGTAGTAACAGTCGGCCAACTCTATGAGTTTCTGCCAAGGAGAGCCCCACTATCACCACCTCATACTCGAACTTGTTGTTTAAAGCCTTGAAGTTGAACTTTAGTGCATATTCAATGTCGATACCATTCAAAGTTGACAGTATCAGCCCTACGCCGCTTCCACCTTCATCAAAAGACCCATCAACAAAGAGGTTCCAAAAATCTTCATTTGAAGAAAAGTTCCCCTATGAAAAGGTCCCTTGCTTGAAGAGGTATCTGTCTTCCTCATTTTTAGCAACTCCTTTTATATCTCTACTGGATGCAACCTCTTCCAAGTTTTGGAAGACGTTATTATTTGCTCCCTCTACAATCGATGGGCTATTCTCAATCGCAGCCTCCTCCCATGTGAAATCGACAATAAAGTCTGCTAGTGCCTACCCTTTTATCTCCACCCTAGGTTGATAAATAATGTTATACTCTCCCAACTCGATGGCCTAGGTCATCAATCTTCCTGACTTCTCGGGCTTGTGGAGGAGCAACCCTAGTGAGGAGTCAGTGAGGATGACCATAGAGTGGGCTTGGAAATAGAGCTTCATCTTCCTGGAAGCGTGTACTAAGGCATATGACAACTTCTCCATCTGAGGATAGTTATGTTTAGACCCTTGAAGGGCCCTACTTTTGAAGTATATAGGCCTTTGTACCCCCTCGTCTTCCCAAACTATGGTTGCACTTATAAATGATTCTGATACTGTTAGATAAACAAACAACTTCTCCCCCGGGATGGGTCAGGATAAGATTAGGGGGGATATGTGGTAGGACTTGATCTCCCTAAAGGACTTATCGCATTCCTCATCCCATTTAAATGCCTTTCCAAGGACTTTGAAAAAGGAAAGACACTTGTCTGTAGCCCTGAAACTAACATGTTCAACACAACAACTCTTTCGGTTGACCTGTGAACATCTTTGATGGTCCTGGGTGTCTTCGATTCAAGCAAAGCCTTAATTTTTTCAGGATTGGCCTCTATTCGCCTTTGATTAATGTTGAATCCAAGAAATATCCCTTCCCCTACTCTGAATACACACTTGGCAAGATTGAACTTCGTCTTGTATAAGTCCATGGTGTCAAAAGTATTCTCTACGTCATTTATGTGAGTGAAGGCCTTCAAGATTTTCGTCAAAATGTCATCTACATATATCTCCATGGTCTTGCCAATCTAATATTCAAGCATCTTATTTACAAGACGTTGATATGTGGCCCCGACATTCTTCAAGCCGAAGGGCATGACCTTATAGCAGTAGGTCCCCTTGTATGTGATGAATGTTGTCTTCTTTAAGTCTTCGGCATCCATGAAGATCTTGTTATAGCCTGAATACACATCCAAGAAGCTCATAAGTTTATGCTCCGTCATGGCATCTACCATCGAATCAATTCTAGGTAAGCGATAACTCTATTTTGGGCAAGACTTGTTCAGGTCAGTGAAGTCTATGCACATCCTCCATTTTCCATTGGCTTTGAGCACAATGAAGGTGTTAGATAACCACTCTGGGTATATGACCTCCCTGATGAATTCTTCCTCTTCTAACTTTTTGACCTCTTCCATGATGACATTATATTTTTCGCTGGAGTAAACTCTTTATCTTTGTTTGATTAACTTAGCATCCTCCGCCACATTGAGTTTATGGCACATAACCTCCGGGTCGATGCCAGGCATACCTGTGTGGCTCCATGAGAAGACACTTTCTCTCTTCTTCAAATATCTTATCAGTTCTTCCTTTATCTCGTGTCTTAGGACCTTATCGATTTGGATGGGTTTTTTTAGTTCATCCTCATTGAGGATGATGGCTTCTACCCCTTCTACGATCTCTACTTTCTTCAATTTTGTTTCATCCCTAGGATCAAGTGTATTAATGTTATATATGGTTGTTTCCCTCTTATGGGCCTCTCTCTTTTCCGTCGATTTGAAGTAGAATTCCTGTGTCATGGTCTAGTCACCCTACACTTCCCCTACCCCACAAGGGGCAGGAATTTTAGAGTCTGGTAGACCATCGATGGCACGACCTACAATTCCTTAAGGGATACTCAACTTATGATGAGGTTAAAGGCCAAGAAGACGTTTTCATCAATAATAAAAAAATTTATCTTTCGGGTCAACCTCTTAGGCCACTCGTCTCCCATTCATACGTCCATCTCATACATGCCCAATGGATGGACCTTTCCACCACTGAAGCCCATCAATGGATGATGATAAGGTACCAGCCTTGCTCTGTTAAGGCATTGGCTCTTAAAACAGGTCCAAAACATCACATCTACTGAATTTCCCCCATCTATGAGGATTCTATGCACCTCACATCCATGCAATCTTCTTGTAATTACCAAAGGGTCATCAAACGGAGATAAAATACATTTGAAGTCAAGTCGAGAGAATCGAACTATAAGGTTATCCGTATCTACCTTCGTTCTCTTCTCCTTAGTCTCTGAAGACGTTATATTCACAACCTCTACTTTGGTCACTGATTTATCCTCTGCCACATGAGCTTTACGGTCAGCTAATTTGGAGCCACCTCCTGCTAGTCCTCCACATATGGTGTTAACCCCAAAGGAGATTATACCAACCATCTTCATAGGGATAGTGTCATCTTTCGGTGGGAGGTCTAGATCGTCCTCATCATCATCATCTGAGTCATCCTCTCTTCTCGTTGGGGGATTATCTCGACATCTATCATTTCTCTTTTTCTTAGGGTCTTATCTTACCCTCTTAGGAGATTTTCCGTCGATGTATTTCCTCAGCTTTCCAGACTTGAACATCTTCTCAATTTTGTACTTCAAGGCGAAGCACTTGTTTGTCACATGGTCGTGGTCTTGGTGGAATTCACACCATAGGTTCTTGTTCATCTTGTGTGGAGGAGCCTTCAGCTTCTTCAGTCATCTCTGGGACCATTTATTTTTAATTTCGTTGAGGATGTGTTCGCAGCTCATAGTTAGAGGAGTATAGTGTGAAAACTTGTCATCTGCAAACGTCTTTTTTCCATCTTTCTTCCTTTGGAACTTTCCGCTGCCACTACCGTTATCATCCTTATAGTTTGTGGTCATAGCCTCTTCAGCATTCATGACCTTTCCTACCGTTGCCAATAGTTCTTCCATGGACTTGGGAGGGTCATATGGGAGCCTCCACAATAACTTCACTTTCTGGAGTCCCCCAATGAGGGAAGTCATGGCTAAATTCTCTTCATAATCTTCAACCTCCATTTTTTCTTTATTAAATCTGGCAATGTAGTCTCTTAGGCCTTCGTTCTTGCCTTGTTTGATGTACAACAAATGAGTGGTATTCTTTTGAGGTCTTACCCCAAAACATAAATTGTGAATGAACCATTAAACCAAGCCCTTAAAGTTCTCGATAGAGTTCCCAGAGAAGGCCCATCACTTCAGCTCATCTGGGATTGAATAAATCTCCGCTACAGACTAGTACATCTTAATATGATGCACAAGGTTGTTACTACCATCATACTTGGGAGACACCTTAGGTGGTTTGAACTTGGAAAGTGTTGGTAAGTTCACTATCTTTCCCACGAATAGGGAACCCTCTGAGAAACCTCTTTACAGTTGATCTTAGCTTTTGATGAGGACTCATATCTTCTCTTCAAGATGTTGAATGGAATCGTTCCATGGTCTTGAAACGTTGGCCTGGCCGAGGTTGTCCCCAGCCACCTCCAAGGGGAGAACTTAGGGTTCCCTAACCATTCCACAATGTCGGCTATTGACCTCTGGACTACAGTCTCGACCTTGAGTAGGTCGAACCTGGTGAGGCAGATGTCCCCCTCTTCCCTTTGAGATTCAGCGGAACTTCTTGACCTGGATAACCTCTGTCTTAGGTCATTAACTGGGCTGATACTTTGAAAGGCTAACCCTCTGCTCAAGCAATCAAAATATGATCCTCTTTGTTGGACACCCTCATCTCTTCTGCCACCACTACCTCTGCTTTGCTGAATAGGGCATACGATGTTATTAAGAACCTCATAAGGTTCCCAATAGTCTTTTGGAGCATCATTGGCCTCCATCTCATCATACCTATCCTCAGCACAAGGGTTTCCTTACCTCCTCAGACGTAAATGCTTGGGATCAGTAACATACCTCCTTCGTTGAGGTGTAGGTTAGTTTTTTGGCGATGCTTGGGGTGGTTCCCAGGATTCAGGATGGGGTTGGATAGCTTCCAGAGTAATTATCTCCGGTGAGACCCCGAGTAGCCTCATCATATTTTGACTGAGCTGTGAAAATTTCTCCTTCATTACTTATTGTGTTACAGCCAAAGATTTCAAGGCTGCAGCTACCTCATCCATTTCGGACTGGGGTGGTGCCTGGATGGAACTTGACCCTCCAACACTAGATTATGGAGGAGGTGGTGGAAACTTAGGTGCCATATGTTAAAACTAAAGAAATGGTGAAGAAAATGAGCTTAATACATTTAAGGACTTCTTTCAATGGTGAAACGCCGCCACGCAAAGTGTGAGGCCTGGTTCACCACCAGAGTCTCCGGTGAGATTAAGCTAGGAAAGGAAGAGCTATGTATTCTCGTTCCCACAGACGGATCCAAAATTATGATGCTGGAAATAGCACCACCAGTCAAGGTGTTTGTAATCACAAACTAGTGATAACAATGTTAGCACAAGAGTATGCTAAATATAAGAGATTGAGATGAGGAGAAGAGGATGAACACCAACATATAAGTGGTTTAACAAATTAGGCATACGTCCACAGTGCAAGTGAGTGAGTAAGGTCACTAAAATAAGGCACTAATGGCCATGGATACAATCTCTCAATCTTTCTCTCTCTACTATGTAATTTGATAGAGTTTCAGCTAGGGTTGTAATTCTCTCCTTCACAATGTTGAGGAAGACCTTAATATATAGTGCCCTGGGGGGTGTAATGTACCCCCCCCCCCCCAAGCATGCCATGTGAATGTGCATGGAGATCCAACCAGTGTAAGGATGACACTTGGTTGATCTCAGCAAAGTATGGATGACCTTAATATTCCCCCATATGGAGGGAATGATTCCGTTATAATTGATTTGTCCACATTCCCTAAGCCATACATGTACGCATAGAAGCTCGGTTGTCTTTGCTGTATACCAACCTCAGCCTGGGTGAGTACGAGGTTGGTGATGTACGACCCCCTTCCTTGGCTGGGAATTATATGAATACCTTGGTTGGGATGTCGATCGAGGTTAGATATGTGGAACGTCGGCCTGGACTGATGTTGACTTGACACATAATGTTGAGCCTGCAAGGTCGCTGATTCTAGGTGAAACTTGTTAAGTCGGATAAATCCGATGATGGGATTGTTTATTGAGACCAAAGGGCTTTGTTGATTCTCACGTAGCGCTTGCAACATCATCCATGGCCGACTTTATGGGTAGTTGATCCAACGACACATGTGGACCTCGACTATTGCCTATATGAGGGGTAATTAGTAACATCGGCCATCGCCGACCTTCTGAAGGACGATATTGCTTGTTGTCAGTCTTGAGATATTATTACCTCGGCCGTCATCTAGACCGAAGTTAGTGCCTCCGAGCTGGCAGGTACTATTTTGGAATATCACTTGTGTGTTAGTATTTCATTGACATGTTGAGGTTCCCATCAAACAAATTGTGTGTGGCATTATTGAGGATAAAGATCGAATGTTGTGATGTCTTAAGGTGTTTGAATATTAAGGTGCACTATAGAAAAAATAGAAGATTAGTGTCTTTGGGAGAACCAAGTAATATTAATGTGGGTATTAAAAGGTTTATACAGTGAACCTATGATGATAAAAGTATAGACGATAAATCCATATCGTGTTTTGGGACTTTAACTCAAATGTATTGGGTGTCCTTAGGAGACCAATTAATTTCGCTAAAAAGATGAAGTAGCATTCTAGTAATTATTAAGTTGAGGGTTATATGATGATCCCAGATTGCTGGTTGTGTTGTGTGCATGTCGATTATGGACTTCAATCGATACGGAGAGGTGGTACAATCCCTTACGTAGGACGATAGTAGTATCGTTATAGGGGTGATGCTTGGATGTCATGGAAAAACTAGTATGGGTATGGTGATGCTCCATTTCGGGATGTTCTAGGAAATGTATTCGAGACTTAAAGTGATGAAGATTTGTGGAAATTTGAAAATGGCAACCGAGGTGGGACAATATCGAATATTATTATTATGTCGGGGTATCGACTGCATATGCTAGGGTGATCTTGGTGATGAAAGGACTAGTTCTTTCCTCCTCTTGCCAAGTTAGGACGAGTTACAAGTATTAACTTGTTATGGTACTTACTACCCTTAGAATTCTAATGGCGACAGGTGTAATCATCCCGTAATTTTGTGTGGGTAAAAATCAATAGTATGTTTGGTGGCAATCTAGTGTTATTCAAGAACACAATTAGGTGAGCATTTGGCTTGAACTAAGTAATGTCTAGGAAAATTTAGGACTTCGTTCGCGATATGATAAAGTTGACAATAACCCATGTGTAGTAGGTTAATGGCGTCATCACTAGTCATTAGATAAGATCAGTGACTAGAGCATGAGGTATTCGCTAATCTAAATGATTCGTTTATGCATAGAATGTGAAAGGTATGGCCTTGCTCCTAAGGAGGGAAGTTAGGCATTGATTTCCTTAATGACTGTCGATTCATAAATTGCGTTCGTATTATGAGAACGAATGGTTGAAATAAAATTCGTCACAACTAGTGATCTAGGGCAGGGTATATGGCCAGGAGTGGTACTCGATGAGAGTTTTGAGAACAAGTGGAAAGACTTCAAGTATACGGTGTAGGTTCACTTCCATAAGTTAGAATCAGATTCTTATGAGCAAAATTTCTCGAGATAGTTGTTTGTTCCTTCTCACACTATTGTATTCCTTTCAATTAAGATAATTGGGGTTGGGTATTATCGTATGTGGTGGCTCATACTATTTCCATGTCAAGGTACGACACGATTGGTCTTGGGAGAGCGCGATGGATCAAGTTTGGTTAATACAACTTGGTAAATGGGTGCGCCCATCTGAGATATTCTTACTATTTCATAAAGTTTGTGTACGGGTGGCTATGTTTTCCGGACAACTCAATAGAAGACTATTGATTGGCCGGCTTGACAGTAAGAGTATTAGGTTGTGAAGAGCGGATGATGGTTGAGGTTAGGATATAATGTTTAAAATCGAGGAAAACTTGGCACATGATGTTGCTTTTCCACGGTGAATGGACTAGAGTGAGACTCTAGTGAGTACTCAAGGATACGATGCCTAAGGTAGTAATATTATCATCAATGTGACACAGAGAAAGGTGTAAACTGGGCGTGCAGTAATGATTTAATGTTATTATTCCTCCTTGAAGTGAGAGAAGATCATGGTATGGCTTCGGCAAATTCATGTGAGTTATTTAATTAGGATAACCTGAAAATTTGGGGAACACATGATGTCCGGTCCCAAGATAGAAATTGATTTTTGGTGATACATATGATGGTTGGTTGTAGTACGATTTAATTTGAGTGAGTGTTGACCACTTGTAAGGGTTTTCCCACAGAGGCGTCGATAAGCCTTTGGTACTAGCATAGGAAGTGCTAGGATTGGTTTAGACTTGGTTGTATGCCGAGTGGAGACTTAGATTTGACTATAATGTCGTGATGAGTATTTGGTGACCTTAATGTTGAGGATTTTGATGGTTTGTCTTGGAGGACTCCTAAGACTTCGAATAGGAATTGGTGGACCACATACGCTTAAGTATTGACGGATCGAGAATTTTGAGGACGAAATTCCCCAAGGATAGAAGTTTGTAATATCATGTCCCAAATTTTTAATTGAAACCTAAATTGAAATGAATATAATATAAAAGATGTACACAAATCATAATTCTAGAATGTAATAAATTAGGGATGACAAACGAGCATACAACTAGCATGAAAATATAACATGAAGACCAAAATCTAGAGCATGCAAAACAAAGCTAACTCATTTGCCCTTTTGATTTAGCATGGGAGGTATCACGTGCAAGAAATTGAAAATCATAAACCCTATTTTCCAAACTAACCAAGTCGGATCTCCTAACCCATACAAGTGAAGAGTGACAATCTCGGGATTTGGGGATATTGGCTACCTCGGTTACCTTATTTTTGGATTTCCTAGAAATTCTTTTTAAGATCAAAGAAAAATTTACTAAGATGACCTTTCCGGCCACAATGTAAGCAAATAAAGACACGTCAAAAAGTAGTACCTAAGGATTGACCTTTAGAAGCTTTCCTAGGTGATTCTCTCAAAATATTGGATTTGGCTGCATTAGTGGAATAGTTACAAGAATCGAACCCTAAACCACAAGTGTCATTTTTAACTTGGACGGTTCCTAATAATTTGTCTAATTTAGCGACCTACATTCCAAATCAAATTTGACCTCACTAAATTCTCACAATTTTTCTTCCAATTCTAAAATTCTAGACTCTAGCAAAACCTTCCTCTCTTGAAACACGAGAAGCTCCTTTTTCATTGACTCCATCAAGCCTCTAAGGCTATCTCTCTCACCTTCTATGTATTCAAGCTTCTCTCAAAGATCTCTCTGACATGTACTAAGGTGTTCCACTAATACACTCTCATCAATGACCTTGGCACACTCTCTTAAACTAGCTTCTTACTTCAAATTTTCTTATTTTAATTTAATCGATTCCTCATATATATCTGTAATGGAAATTTCAAGTTCACTCTCATTAACCTCTTCATCACATTCACTTTCTTTGTTTTCTCCACTCTCACAACCATCATCTTCTTGGGATTGACAAACAAAGGCCTCGGAAGTGTCATGTAAATGTACATCTTCATGGGAAGAATCATTATCGGGTCTCACATGACTTTCCATGAATGCGGTAAAGTTGCGCTCAATGAGGAATTCGGGCCCCTCTTCATTGTCACTGTCAATATGGGTGGCATTGTAGGAATTTGGTTGCTTACCCTCTCACTTTAGTTTAGTGGGTAACTCTCTCGCCTTATAACCATAACCCTCATAACCATAGCACCTATTTGACTCGTCCCTATTAAGGTTTTCTATATATGTTTTAGGGATGTTTTCGGCTTTGTCATGCTTAGATATTTCAAATTTCGTATAATCATTTTTAAACTTATCTTTATTAAATTTTTGAAATTTTTGCAATTTTCAAAATTTTCTCGCAAACATAGCTATGTCCTCCGAGTGACTATCACTCTCATCAATCACAACTTGTTTCTCCTCTTTTTGGGATTTCAAAGCGATGCCCTTATCCATTTTGTTTTCATTTTTGGAGGGGAACATATCTAGTTCATAGGTTTGCAAATCACCTACTAATTCCTCATGCTTGGTATAACGCAAGGTGGGTAAAGAATTTAAAACGGTCACTTTAGGGACAAATCTATCAGGTAGGGACCTTAAAATTTTCTTTACCACACATTTGTCGGTTATTTTCTCTCCCAAATTAAATGATGAATTAACTATGTCGAAAAGTTTTACATTAAATTCATCAAAGGTTTCATTTTCATGCATTTTGATGGTTTTAAATTGAGTTGTGAGGTTTTGGGGTTTAGAAGCCTTAACGATACTAGTTCCCTCTTGAGTGAGTTGTAATATATCCCAAGCTTCCTTAGCGATTTCACAAGTCATAATATGACGGAATTCATCCGTTGTAACCGCACTATACAAGGAATTTAATCACGGGGATTTAAAATTGGGTAACTTTAGTGCGTTCTCACTCCAACGCTCAATGGGTTAGGGGACACGCTCATTTTCTACCAAACATGTGGATGGGGTCCACCCATTAATGACTGATAGCCAAACCCTCTCATCGATGGACTTAAGTTCCGATTTCATATGCACTTTCTAATACACGTAATTGGAACCATCGAAAACAGGAGATCTTGAAAATAGGGAAAAATTCCATTTTACGCAAAAACGTAATAAGGACCTTAACACAATAAATTAGTGCTCCTGCTCTGGTAGCAATTTGAGAATGTGGAAGCCCCCAAATTTTAAATTTGAAATTTTCAAGTGCAGAATAGGATGGTTGAACACAACACACAAACATGAAATTTTAATTATTCAAAATCAAAATTATACTAAACTAAAAGTGACATTAAATTAAACAACAAATAAATTTTCACTTAAACAAATTAATTCAACCCAAGTCCTAGAAATTTTCCTAACAAGAATAATTCATTTTTCTATTTAGGCCAAACCAAATTTTATCAAATTAAATTCAAAATTAAACTAAACTACAAGTGACATTAAATTAAACAACAAATAAATTTTCACTTAAAAAAATTAAATCATCCCAAGTCCTAGAAATTGTTCTAACAAGATTAACTAATTTTTCTATTTAGGACAAACTTTTAATTGGTCACTGATTTTTTATTCCAAAATAAAGTTTAATTAAATTACAGCCATATTCAATCTAGTATTACATCCAATACTATTTAAACCAATTAGAAAATTCCTTGAGATAAAAATATATTCAAAGAGTTCTCTTTCATCAGGAACTACATTTACTCACCTATTTTTTATGACATAAGGGCACCTCAAGCCACAAAACGCAACACAAATCTATTTCCCCAGAGTATTTGTATTTAAGCTCCACAAACCTTGACATCAAGTCTCCTCGTCCTCATCTTATTTACGTGATACACACATGACTATAATTTGTACAAAGAATAAAAATTCCCATAAAAATCAGTGTATTATAATGAAAAATTAATAACAAGTAGATTGACTTTTACCATAGGTAAAACAATCAACATGTATGTTCCAATCAGAACCTAAATCTTCACAGATCACCATCTAGGCGAGTACATGATTATCCACACACACCAGAACCTAAATCGAACCCATATTTTACATTCTAAAATCAAAACTTATATTACAACCAATTTTAAAGGAAAACATCTTGGTAATGGTACATATGTGAAAGCATCATCACACTTAACACGTTTCGAATTCGAGTAGAACAACTGCAAAAAAGAGATATAGAGAAAGATATGCAGTGCTCAAAGTTCACTGAATTGTGACAAAGTAGGTACAAAGCTTCGAAGTTGTCTTTAAAATTGTCCAGCGAATTTTTCAATCACGATTCTAAACTGATGTCTTCGCTCAAGAAAGTAAACAAAATGAGATTGTTTAAAAAAACTTCACGTGGACATTAACTACATTCAAAGTTATTGAACATAAACTCAAAATAGAAAAATGTAATTCAAAGATCAACATCGCTCACATAAAAAGAAATCACCGTAAAAAATAAATCGTTATCATAAGCAAACATAAAAAATAAAAGGGAATCAAACTACACTGGAAATTATTCGTTGTTATCAAACATAAAAAATTCACTCGAGTACAAATTCATTCCAGAGCAAACAATGTTATCAGATTCAGAAACAAAAATCCAAATGATCAGAGATAATGAGATTAAGATCACCAATGCGATACACATGTAAGTTGGTCTCTCGTATTTCTTGTGTCCATTCCAACGAATCTTCAATTATGACCGGTGCAGAGTCAACCATATTAATCAGAGATGTGATAAGGATGTATTCAACACAAATATAATATTTGGGATAGAAAAGAAACAAAAATCTTCACCATTTATTATATACTTCCCAATATGCTAAATCTGGAAATTAGTCATACAATTATCCACAACACTTTTTTGAGAACAAAGAAATGAAAGGGAGTTTAAATTAATGAAGACACTTCTATTAAATTGGACAAATATCAGAATGTAAATGTATCCTAAAGCCTACCTACATTAAATAAAAATATTGAGAATACAATTATGTGTTTACTGAGTACAAATATTTACATCGACAGTCAATATATGACAGACACCCAAACTGCCTAACAACCGCATTTTCCCTTGCAACAAGGGTCAACTTTTGATAAAACCAATTGGCTTTGTTGAATTGGTTATGTCCTGGCCAACTAGGATGTTAAAACAACTTTATATCTTTCAACAAACAACAACAAACCTACAGACCATGAACATATTAGCAACAAACAAAGTTATCTACAAAACCAAATCAGAACTATGAAATAATTAAAATAGTTGAGTGAATGGAAAATATAAACATTACCTCCTAAAAACATGAATCAAAGTCTTATAGACTAATATCCATTCATCATATCTGATATGACTTCTATTTTTTGTAATACCCCGTATTTTTATGCTATATTAATTTGGGGATTTATTAAATTTAATGTGAGTTAATTATTTAATAAAAATCTGAAAATTAATTATGTTATAATTATTAACGTGACGAGAGTTAGTAATTATGAGAAATTTGTTGAATATTACTAATGAGCAAAGTAATATGTAATATTGATTATATTGAATGTCACGAGAGAATAAAATGACAATTTTTGAAATTTGAGTCGGGATGCGCCCGTGTCGCGTCGGGACTAATTATTGATAAATAAAAGTGAAAATTTTATAAGTCATTCATATGGTCATTTTGAGTGCGCCAACGCGTCCAGAAGGGTCGAGATAGTCAGAAAAGTGTACCCGGGGGTTTAGTTTGGGTCTTGGGGCGGGGGGGGGGGGGGGTTAGGCCTAATTGGTACCCCGGGAGGGCATTTTGGACATTTCACATTTATGGGTAAATAAACCCACGAAAAACAGAAACCTATATCAGCCATTTAGGTTAGTCAGCTAGGGTTAGAAAACTCAAACACAAGTGACGGCCATAGGAGAGGGAAGAAGAAAGCTTCCAAGGCAATCCAAGGCCCCAAAAGTCATCCGTTTGCACCACAACCACCACTAATGCGTAGATCGGGCAACGGGCTACGCAACCACACCAAAAACGTCTGCAAATCAGAACGTCAAAAATCCCAGGCAAGTGTTTATCTTTCTATTTTCGTTGGGGCAATTTCCATATTAGTTTAGGAATGATTAGAGATGAAATATATGGAAGAAAACCCAAATTGTGATCGAAATTTGGATGTAGTAAAGACTTAAACCTTATTCTGGAAGTCTCTTGTGATGTAGAAAGATAACCCACGAAATTTTTGTGTAAATAAGAAAGAAATTCTGGGATAAAACAGATTAGAATCATGAGTTAGAGATTTTTAGGGTTCTTGAGTTTTAAATGAATTATGGCATGATTAATCCATGTTTAGTGATGTAAATTGATATGTTTTACGTTGAAAATACCTGATATGATGATAGAGGGTTAGAAGTATCAATTCTGGGACGATTGGGATTAGAAAATATGGATTTCGTTTAAGTTTGGAGATGAAACCCGTAACTGCAATTCTGCAGATTTCGCAGACCTGCTTGATCGATCGATCGAGCCCAGAGCTTCGATCGATCGAAGGTTCGATCGATCGACCCCTCCTGGCAGACTCCTATTTCTCTTTTTAAATGAGTTAAATTCGATTTATTGTGAAATAATTCTTGGGCATCCTTAATAAAATGTTTTTGGGAGATAGGGAAGACCAGTAGGACATGTGAATAGATTTTGGAACCCTTGATGTCGGGCAAAGATTGTATTTTGGGATAATTACATATGGGTCGGTAAATTTATAATTTAAAGAGAGAGACACGTAAGAGATTTACTTTGGGATAAATGTGTATACCTACTGAATTTTATAATTGGGAGGATAGAATCCATGAAGCGTTATGTAGTAAGTGGAAAAAGTTCCTCAACTTAAAATAAGATGTGAATGGTTATACGTGATAACTAAATAATGAGAAATAAATACAAATGTCGTAAGTATGGGAATTGAGAAGTTACCCATTATTGATATGGTAATATTAGTATAGTTATATGATTGTGTATGCATATACTATCTATGTATGAAAATCATGCCCACGCTACTTGCTATCCCTGAGGTTTCTGCGCTGGGACAGTCTTATCTCGATGGGACCTTTATGGGGGATATTGACTTGTACCCTAGAAGATAGATATCCTTGGTACAGGCTAGTGATGTGATAGTTCAGACGGCCCTCAGAGACACAGGCATGTGCCATCCTCTTAGAGAATTGGAATCTATTCTTCGTCTCATCTTGTTTGTGTATAGATATCCTTGGTACAGGCTATCGCAGTGATAGTTCAGACGGTCCTAAGAGACTTGGAATCTATACTTCGTCTCAAGATTGTTAGAGTATGTGTTAATACAATTCGAGAGTGATTCCGAATTTGTATTCCCCTAAATGTGAGTGATATGGGGTTTGGATAGTAGAGTATGCCCGCACCATAGTTTTATTTGGGATGCTGTTATGGTTTATATATATTTTACAAGTGGTTAATATATATATGAAATTCTGAAATCTGGAACTGTTTACTGTGATGTAATATGTAGGACGTGGTTGATAACTCAAATTATAAATACTTGTGTTGAGAAAGTATAATATGACACTGGAAAACTTTATTGATTAATAAAGTCAAAATGAGAACTTCGGTTACTAATTGAAATATCCCTTTTTAATCAATTGAATCGTAAATGTTGAATCTTACGAGTAAGATAAGATAAGTTAAATCCTTGGGAAGGTTAGTGAGATAACTGATAATACAAACAGTTGGGGAGGTTAGTGCGATAGGTGTGCACATTAGAAGAGATATGAGAATTTCTCAAGAGAGTGTCGCACTAATATGTTGTTGCATTGGCCTGTATCAATTTAAATACTTGCTAAACGTATTTTAAATCAAACACACTATCGGGCTCTGACCCTTTTCTTTTTCTCTCTCTCTTGTATATATATGTATGTATTACAGGTGCCCAGCCACAGGGTCGTCTTGCTTAGGATCTCTTGGAAGGAACGCGCTGCAGCTTAGGTGGGAGTTGCAGGTCTCTTGATTAGACGACTTCGTTAATTCGGATCCGCTCTTAGTTGGTAATGTGTAGCTCTTTCCATTATTCCGTTGTTATTGGGCATTTGTATTTATGTTATTTCCAGTATTGTTATTATGGGATTTATTCAGTTTGGATGTGTGACTTTAGAGTTCGTATGTTGACATTCGATTGACGAATGTATTAAATTAATTGGATTATGTTGCAGAATTTAAATGTAGTGTGATCTCTTACTTATTGAATGTTGTTAATAAAATAAATGATTTTTATTTAAATAAAAATTGGAAAGTATGTATGAAAATGGTTTTGACACTAAGCTTAATTAATTAGGGTGTTAAATTGGAAAATTTTATTTTTCGACAGTGATGCTGAGATGAACCAACTGTTTACCTTGATTTAATTTAATAAAGGAGTGATCGCCCGGTGTTTAATTAGGCGGGGTGTCACAGGTGGTATCAGAGCATGAGGTTCTAGTGTCCATAAGATCTGTACGACTTATTTCGCTTTCAGCTTAACGTTATTGCTATAGAGCCCTATCTTAGGATTGTTGTACTCTTGCTTTTACGTTTTGAGTCTTCAGCTATTTGTGATTTGATAATGATTGTAGACTAATAAAATTCTTGACGTTTTAGATGCCTTCGATACGTGCATCGAAGGATAGGCATGCCCAGGCCGAACAGCCAGTAGTTCCGGCACAAGGCACAATGAATGCAAATGAAGTAGCCGCCATTGTTGCTCAGGCGGTGAATGCCGAACTAGCGGTGGTTCAGCAGGATCCCCCCTAGGTTCAGGCAGTGGAGCCACTACCAGCACAGCTTCCATCTGCATGGGAGAGGGTTCGGGATGCTTTTCGTAAAGCGCATCTCCCTGAGTTCTCTGGTAGCTCCGATAGTGTCACACTTAGCCAATGGAAAAAAGACATCCAGCGGCATCTCCGTATGTATGAGTGCACTGACATGCAAAAGAAGTTATTGTCTTCCTTTAAGCTGGTGGGGGCCGCATTGTAGTTGTGGGAGTCCACTACCACCCTGGAGGAGAGGGACACGATCCCTATTCAGTTGTTCTGGCAGCGGTTTGACCGCAAGTACTTCCCACCCGCCGTGCAGACTGAGATGAGGCAGAAATTACTGAATTGTAAGCAGGAGAGTCTTACCGTAGCGGAGTATGAGGAGGAGTTCACGAGACTTCTCACTATTGTGCCAGATGAGGCACCTACTGAGAACAAGAAGATTATGCTATTTGTCGAGGGGTTAGCTTGGAGGATCCGTCAGCACCTTATTGGGAATTTATCCCTGAGTACTTTCACTGATATACTCAATGCCGCGTTACTAAATTGCCAGGATCACCGCTTCCATCTTCAGGGGAGCAAGAGAGCAGGAGAGTCCAGCCAGTAGGGCAGGACCGGGGGTAATAGTGCTAGTGGGGCACCATCTCATGGACAGACTCATCAGCACGAGTAGAGTTCCCATCAGGGTGACCCTGCTAAGAAATTCCGTTCAGGTGATTCCAGGCAGGGATTCGGGGGTTTTAGGTAGGGCCATCAGGGCCAACCTAATCACCAGGTCCAGCAAGGCCAACATCGACAGCAGGGCCATCAAGGCCAATAGTGTGTCAATCAGGGCCAACAGGGCCAGTGGCGTAATGGTATCGGCCAGCAGGGCCGTGGTCAACAGGACCTGAGAGGAGGCAACTTCAAGGGCCGATGTTTTGGGTGTGGTGGGCACTGCCATATGCGCCAGGATTTGCCAGAGGGAGATAGGGCCCCACTGCAGCAGGGTGCCCGTAATGAGCCACAGAGACCACTTTTTCTGGCTGCCCTCCTATCTCCAGCCCAGGTGCCAGCCCTACCAGCCATTCCAGCAGCTCCGGTGCAGCAGGGGCAGTTACAGTACGAACGTGTCTATAACGTCCACCAGGAAGCAGCTCCACAGGCACCACCCACGATTGAGGGTATGTTTCCTATCCATGGTACTATGGGTCGGGTTTTGTTTGATAGGGGGAAACACATTATTTTATAGCTACGCATTTTGTGAAGGCCTTAGGGTTGTTAGCCATAGCTGAAAGCACCGTGACGTGTGTAGACTCACCACTGGGGAGTGGGTCCCTTATTTTCTTTATATGTCGCGGAGTGGGGGTAGAGATTGGTAGCTTGGTATTACCTGCAGACATGTTAGTTTTAGACATGCACGAGCATGATGTGATTATTGGTATGGATTGGTTCACAGCTTATAGAGCTATGATTGATTGCTTCGGTGGGAGCATTATTTTTGCCATTCCGGGGCAAGAGATGTTTGTAGTGGCGATGCCTCACCCAGAGGGAGGTTCGACCGGTCATTTGTATTATATAGAGGAGGAAACCTCTAAGGAGGTTGTGATTCCCTTAGATTCGATCCCAGTTGTCAGGGAGTATTCCGATGTGTTTCAGGAGATACCAGGCCTACCCCCCAGTCGAGAGATAGACTTTGTTATAGATTTATTGCCAGATACGAGACCTATAGCACGCGCACCGTACCGTATGGCTCCGGCAGAGATGCAAGAGCTACGAGATCAGATAGAGTAGCTTTTAGTTCAGGGTTTCATTCGCAAGAGTACCTCACCTTGGGGCGCTCCACTTTTGTTTGTGAAAAGAAAGATGATTCACTGAGATTGTGTGTGGACTACGGAGAGCTAAATAAAATCACGATACAGAATAAATATCCGTTACCTCGAATCGATGATCTCTCTTCGACTAGCTGAGGGGAGAAACTTTCTTTTCGAAGATAGATCTGAGGTTGGGGTACCATCAGCTACGTATTAGGGAGCAGGATGTTTCGAAGACTGCTTTCTTGACGAGATATGGGTCTTATGAGTTCCGGGTGATGCCGTTCGGACTCACAAATGCTACAGCCGTTTTCATGGACTTGATGAACCGAGTATTCAAAGAGTTATTGGATCAGTTTGTCATCATTTTCATAGATGACATTTTGATATATTCACACTCCGAGGAGGAGCATGCCGAGCATTTGAGGCAGGTTCTTCAGACCTTGCGAGAGAATCAGTTGTATGCTAAGTACGAGAAGTGTGGATTCTGGTTGTGAGAGGTACATTTATTGGGGCATGTTGTTTCTGAACAGGGGATAGAAGTTGACCCGAGTAAAGTGTCGGCGGTGAGGAAATGGGGACAACCCACGACACCGATGGAAGTGCGTTGTTTCTTGGGGTTAGCTGGTTACTACAGGAGATTCATTCGGGGATTCTGCAAAATAGTGGGTCCATTGACGAACCTGACTCGCAAAGGGGTACCATATGTTTGGGATGATACTTGTCAATTGGATTTCGACGAGCAGAAAGACAAGCTTACTTCAGCACCAGTTCTTTCTTTACCAAAGCCGAGTGCGGAGTACTTGGTTTACACCGATGCCTCTTTACAGGGACTTGGTGGAGTACTTCAGCAGGAAGAGAAGGCTATAGCTTTTGCCTCCCGCAAGCTTAAACTGCATGAGAAGAATTACCCCACCCACGACCTAGAGTTAGCAGCGGTCGTCTTTGCATTGAGGATATTGAGGCACTATTTATTAAGAGAGAAATTCCGTTTGTTCACAGACCACAAGTCGTTGCAGTACCTGTTCACTCAGCGAGAGCTGAATATGCGTCAGCGCAGATGGCTAGAGTTTATGAAGGACTACCAGTTCGATATACAATATCATCCGGGGAAGGCCAACGTAGTTGCTGATGCGTTGAGTTGTAGACCGGTAGACGAGGTAGAAGACGTATGGAAAGAAAAGTGGAAGGAGTTGGGTCACCAGGACGCAGTAGCACGTTCTTTCATATCTGCGATGTCAGTCATACCCGAGATTGTTACGAGGGTGATACAGGCATAGACAACAGACCCGTTTTGCCAGGAGCAAATTGTACGACTTTTAGCCGAGGGTGCTGAGTCCTATTCTGTTAGTTCTGATGGGGGTTTGAGGTTTAATGGGAGGTTAGTGGTTCCAGAAGGGGATGAATTACGTCATGCAGTGATGACCCAATCTCACGGGTCCCGGTTTGTGGTGCATCCAGGAGGGGATAAGATGTACCAGGATATGAGGAGACAATACTGGTGGAGTGGGATGAAGAAGGACATTGCTGAGTTCGTGTCCAAGTGTTCTACCTACCAGCTAGTGAAGGTAGACCATCCGAAACCGTCAGGGTTACTTCAGCCATTAGAAGTACCCGCGTGGAAGTGGGAGAGCATTTCCATGGATTTTATTACAGGGTTGCCTACATCACAACGGGGCCATGACTCTATCTGGGTGATTGTAGACCGTTTGACCAAGGTGGCTCATTTTCTACCGGTGCGGACAGACTATACCACGGGTTAGTATGCTCAGTTGTTCATTGCTGAGGTTGTCAGATTACATGGGGTGCCCCTGAATATTGTGTCAGATAGGGACAAGATTTTCGTGTCACGTTTCTGGGAAAGCTTTCAGGAGGCTATTGGTACTGAGTTGAGGTTGAGTTCAGCTTATCACCCACAGACAAATGGACAGACAGAGCGTACTAATCCGATGTTGGAGGATATGCTACGCATGTGTGTTCTTGATTTTGGAGGAGGTTGGGAGCCACATCTTCCACTTGTAGAGTTTGCTTATAATAACTCTTATCAGTTCACGATTGGGATGGCTCCATTTGAGGCTTTGTATGGCAGGCCTTTTCGTTCCCCAGCTTGTTGTCTCGGAGTGGGGGATAACATGTTTCTAGGACCATAGGTGATTCAGGAGACCTCCGCGAGGATCGAGATGATCAGGAGTTGCATTCGGGTAGCCCAGGACAGGCAGAAGAGCTACGCCGATGCGAAACGGTTCTTCCGAGAGTTTAGTGTGGGGGACCAAGTGTTATTGCGTGTATCTCCTATAAAGGGAGTGATGAGGTTCAGGAAGAAAGGGAAGTTGGCTCCGAGGTACGTGTGAGGTTTGGTCCGGTTGCATACAGGTTGGGACTACCAGAGCATTTACATCGCATCCACGATGTATTCCACATCTCGTCGTTGAGACGATATCTTCGGGATGATATGGCCCATACTCACATTGCGATAGATGAGATAGACTTACAACATGATAGCTCTTACAAGGAGAGATCGATGGTTATCCTAGACTATAGTGAGAGGAGATTGAGGTCGAAGATAGTTCCACTTGTACGGGTCCAGTGGGAGCACCACAATGTGGAGGAATCCACTTAGGAGCGCGAAGCAGATATGCGCGAGAGATATCCAGAGTTGTTTTTACCAGGTATGCCTTATTTTTCGAATTTCAGGACGAAATTTCGTTATTAGGGGGGAAGTATGTAATACCCCGTATTTTTTATGCTATATTAATTTGGGGATTTATTAAATTCAATGTGAGTTAATTATTTAATAAAAATCCAAAAATTAATTATGTTATAATTATTAGCGTGACGAGAGTTAGTAATTATGAGAAATTTGTTGAATATTACTAATGAGCAAAGTAATATGTAATATTGATTATATTGAATGTCACGAGAGAATAAAATGACAATTTTGGAAATTTGAGTCGGGACGGGCCCGTGTCACGTCGGGACTAATTATTGATAAATAAAAGTGAAAATTTTATAAGTCGTTCATATGGTCGTTTTGAGTGCGTCAACGCGTTCGAAAGGGTAAAGATAGTCAGAAAAGTGTACCCGGGGGTTTAGTTTGGGTCTCGGGGCGTTTTTAGGCCTAATTGGTACCCTAGGAGGGCATTTTGGATATTTCACATTTATGGGTAAATAAACCCACGAAAATCAGAAAACTATATCAACCATTTAGGTTAGTCATCTTGGGTTAGAAAACTCAAACACAAGTGATGGCCATAGGAGAGGGAAGAAGAAAGCTTCCAAGGTAATTCAAGGCCCCAAAAGTCATCCGTTTGCACCACAACCACCACCAACGCGTAGATCACGCAACGGGCTACGCAACCACACCAAAAACGTCTGCAAATCAAAACGTCAAAAATCTCAGGCAAGTGTTTATCTTGCTATTTTCGTTGGTGAAATTTCCATATTAGTTTAGGAATGATTAGGGATGAAATATATGGAAGAAAACCCAAATTGTGATCGGAATTTGCATGTAGTAAAGACTTAAACCTTATTCTAGAAGTCTCTTGTGATGTAGAAAGATAGCCCACGAAATTTTGGTGTAAATAAGAAAGAAATTCTGGGATAAAACAGATTAGAATCATGAGTTAGAGATTTTTAGGGTTCTTGAGTTTTAAATGAATTATGGCATGATTAATCCATGTTTAGTGATGTAAATTGATATGTTTTAGTTTGAAAATACTTGATATTATGATATAAGGTTAGAAGTATCAATTCTGGGACGATTGGGATTGGAAAATATGGATTTGGTGTAAGTTTGGTGATGAAACCCGTAACTGCAATTCTGCAGATTTCGCAGACCTGCTTGATCGATCGATCGAGCCCAGAGCTTCGATCGATCGAAGGTTCGATCGATCGAGCCCCAGACCTCGATCGATCGACCCCTCCTGGAAGACTCATATTTCTCTTTTTAAATGAGTTAAATTGGATTTATTGTGAAATAATTCTTGGGCATCCTTAATAAAATGTTTTTGGGAGATAGGGAAGACCAGTAGGACATGTGAATAGATTTTGGGACCCTTGATGTCGGGCAAAGATTGTATTTTGGGATAATTACATATGGGTCGGTAAATTTATAATTTAAAGAGAGAGACACGTAAGAGAGTTACTTTGGGACAAATGTGTATACCTACTGAATTTTATAATTGGGAGGATAGAATCCATGAAGCGTTATGTAGTAAGTGGAAAAAGTTCATCAAATTGAAATAAGATGTGAATGGTTATACGTGATAACTAAATAATGAGAAATAAATACAAATGTTGTAAGTATGGGAATTGAGAAGTTACCCATTATTGATATGGTAATATTAGTATAGTTATATGATTGTGTATGCATATACTATCTACGTGTGAAAATCATTCCCACGCTACTTGCTATCCCTGAGGTTTCCGCGCTGGGACAGTCTTATATCGATGGGACCTTTATGGGGGATATTGACTTGTACCCTAGGTGATAGATATCCTTGGTACAGGCTAGTGATGTTATAGTTCGGACGGTCCTAAGAGACTCATGCATGTGCCATCGTCTTAGAGACTTGGAATCTATTCTTCGCCTCATCTTGTTTGTGTATAGATATCCTTGGTACAGGCTATCGCAGTGATAGTTCAGAGGGTCCTACGAGACTTGGAATCTATACTTCGTCTCAAGATTGTTTGAGTGTGTGTTAATACAATTCGAGAGTGATTCCGAATTTGTATTCCCCTTAATGTGAGTGATATGGGATTTGGATAGTAGAGTATGCCCGCACTATAGTTTTATTTGGGGTGCTGTTGTGGTTTATATATATTTTACAAGTGGTTAATATATATATGAAATTATGAAACTTGGAACTGTTTACTGTGATGTAATATGTAGGACGTGGTTGATAACTCAAATTATAAATACTTGTGTTGAGAAAGTATAATATGACACTGGAAAACTTTATTGATTAATAAAGTCAAAATGAGAACTTTGGTTACTAATTGAAATATCCCGTTTTAAACAATTGAATTATAAATGTTGAATCTTACGAGTAAGCTAAGATAAGTTAAATCCTTTTGAAGGTTAGTGCGATAAATGATAATACAAACAATTGGGGAGATTAGTGCGATAGGTGTTCACATTAGAAGAGAGGTGAGAATTTCTCAAGAGAGTGTCGCACTAATATGTTGTTGCATTGGCCTGTATCAATTTAAATACTTGCTAAACTTATTTTAAATCAAACACACTATTGGGCTCTAACCCGTTTCTTTTTGTCTCTCTCTCTCTTGTATATATATGTATGTATTACAGGTGCCCATCCACAGGGGCGTCTTGCTTAGGATCTCTTGGATGGAACGCGTTGCAACTTAGGTGGGAGTTGCAGGTCTCTTGATTAGACGACTTCGTTCATTCGGATCCACTCTTAGTACTTTCATCTAGTTGGGCATGTGTAGCTCTTTCCATTATTCCGTTGTTATTGGGCATTTGTATTTCAGTTATTTCCATTATTGTTATTATGGGATTTATTCAGTTTGGATGTGTGACTTTAGATTTCGTATGCTGACATTCGATTGACGAATTAATTAAATTAATTGGATTATGTTGCAGAATTTAAATGTGGTGTGATTTATTACTTATTGAATGTTGTTAATAAAATAAATGATTTTTCTTTAAATAAAAATTGGAAAGTATGTATGAAAATGGTTTTGACACTTAGCTTAATTAATTACGGTGTTAAATTGGAAAAATTTATTTTTCGACAGTGATGCTGAGAATGAACCAACTGTTTACCTTGATTTAATTTAATATAGGAGTGATTTCCCGGTATTTAACTAGGCAGGGTGTCACATTTTTCATCCCAAAGACTGCAATTAAGAAGATACATAGACATGACTCAAGGATCCACCTCTCATAACTGAAACTTAAAATAAGATCTTAAAATTAGGACATGAATCATAATAATAAAACATCAAATCCTGAAAGGAGTCCACAATCTTTCATAAAAGTGTCTCAATGAATTGTCCACATGATAGGAACAAAGTGGACCGCTAAACACGTTTAAGAAGTTCATAGGTTTCAGGCTAAGAAATGAACAAAATGAGTAACCCAAATAGGGTATTATATAGTCAAACACCTGTTAGACATGCAAATTAACTAAATCAAATATGTACAAAAAAATTAAATAAATTTGGATATAAATAGGTAAAATAATAACGGAAAAAATTATCCCCCACCAATCAAATAAGCACCCATTTGCAAGTCAAGACATGCTAATGTACCACAGATTATGTGTAAATCTGAGAGAATTTCCTAGGGTGTGATCTTCATCGGTTAATGAAAATGTTGATGCTGATGGTTCTGAGAATCGTGCTCTATCCTAATTCACAATCGAACAGAGAAGGATCTCGACGAAGGATGCTGGGTATTAGCTCCGCTTCTGCGAAAAAAAGACCGAGTTAAATCAAGATGGAGTAATTCACAAACAAAATATATATTTCAAAACCCAGTAAAATCCTCCGGTACCGAAAGTGATTTTTGGACGTATTGAGACCACTTCCATGGCTTTAACAAACTGTTATTTTATCACATAACTGATCCACAATAAATAATTATTTTGAAAAATACCCTTAAAGTAAAAAAAATACTGAAAAGCCCTGCTACAATCCTACTAAAAAAGGGTTTAACTTTTTTTTTTAATAAAACTTGCAAACAAAAAATGTAATGAGAAAAAGTACTATACAACACTACGCACTAACCAAACTTCAAATTTTGGTTCAAGTTTTTGACTTTAAAGTCCTCTAATGAGTTGCTCATGTTAAATAAGAATAGAGAAACAGTACGTAGACAAAATTTCAAGAGACTAAATACTAACTTTTGTTTAATTGTGGATAAATAGATAAAATTTGAAGAAATAATCCCTAAATAGGCCGTATATTACTTTTGCATTAAACATATTGTAGTTTTATGAAGTTATACACCAATTTGGGGCAAGCCTTAAAATAAATTTACCTCTACCAGCTCTTAACTACCACATTCCACCGAAATTGCCACCGCGAATCTGATCAAAAAACATGAACCCATAAATATTATGTTTTAACAAACAACGTGCTTATGCTAAAGTGTAAATATTCACCAATACAGAGTAAATGAATATCTACAATGACATACTGATAATAACAAATGATTCATTAATTAGGGTGTTCGTAATATGAATATGGTGATTCATACATATGGATTTTGTTTAAAGTGACAATCAAAGGTCAAGAGAATTGAGAACGGATGGGAGAAGCAATAGGATGAGAGTAACAAAAAATTTGGATGGTGACAAATAAGATATTCTTCAAACTAAAATAAGTTTTGGTGACATCTAAGATAGCTAAATAAACTACAAGACTATTAAACACCGCATTTGAAATCAGGAAGCACGTCATTTGAAATCAGGTAGTAGACCTATGTACATATAACTTGAAGTCTACCATGTAAAGTTAGGTATGTAGAGCATCATGTGTACAAAATGTGGATTGGTATTCATCTCCTCTAGTTAATTAGCACTACTATACATCAAATGCATTGTTATACATAAATTTAGTGCATCAAATAATTTAGTAAAATAAACATGATTAAACATCTAGTTGACGATACATTTAATTAAACATGCACTATTATGTTGTCCATTTTCTAATAACGTATCATCAACGGAGAACACTCTTGCATCTTGCTTCGTACCACGAGAAGTGAGCCCTCCGACAGAAAGTCTTCTCCCTTCAGTATCCTCTTTCGCCTTGTAAACAACCACCAGCCTTCCAAAATAACCACTATTTTCCAGAAATCATGCCCTCAAGAGTTGATTTTTCCTGTAGAAGAGGCCATGGATAGAAGCTTCAGTTGGCAGATAAACTAATAATTTATTTGAAAATTAGAAGCCTAACACCACTTAGTAGTTATAACACAGTGCATCATGATTTCCATTTGAGCCATAAGATGTTTTTGTGACTAATTATATTAGGCACTAAAAACAAATGTTATTTAAATAAAACCTATTCATTCTATAATTGCATTATAGCATCGTAAATTGCAAAACATGTTCATTCTTTATAAAATTAGTAGACTCTTATAGGCTTACCTCTTCAAAACAACGCATACCTTTCAAAGACATATGTGTCATCAATGTAGAAGTCATGGACCCATCCAAAACCAAACATATATTCCAGTTTACCTTAACCTCGTATCACAACCACAAATGTACACAAAATTATGAATTAGTTGAATCTTCTATAGGTATAAGAAAGGCATGGCAACATATGAATAACATGGCTTTAATATAGTCCAACCATCACAAAAATTTTGTTATAATACAAATCAATATAAGCACTAATCAATGAACAAATAAAAAAATAATGAAGGACACCATTGCACAATTGAGCCTTGTTACTTTTCTTCCCATCTCCAAGAATGAATGACACCACTAAGGTATACTGCACACTGCACAAAACACAATTCAGTAGAATTGGAGGTTCCCCAAATGACTCAAAAAATGTGAGTTACAATTCGTAGTTGAGGATGCTTTGCATAATTTAGTAAATCATAAACATGAGAATTTCACGGAAGACCTTATATGCAATAATTTAGTTCATGTACTACATTATGCGAAGTGAGATTTAAGTTCTTTGCTCCACCATATTAGCAGCGAGATTTAAGTTTAAGTTCCGAGTCCCTACATACATATATACAAATTAGAGTACATGGTAGAAAACACTTCGCAGGGCACAAATGATGAAATATTCGGGCATTAAAGTAAAAAAACCTTATTTAATATGGAACTAAAAAATCACTTCATGTACTGCAGATGGGGGAGAAAACTACTGCATCTATTAGATGCCCAATGTTTTTCTGAAAGATAAGTTGAAGAATGTGAATCATGTTCTACAAAATGGAATGTTGAGGTCTTTGGGAAATATGGCCACAATCAGAGCCAGGGATATCAGTAAGACAAAAGCTCAGTTTGAGCTCTTTGAGGCTCTTAAGCTTGAAAAATCATTATGGAGAGGTAAATTAAGATGTAAATGATTTCCAGAGGGGGGTAGCTGCACTGGCTTTTTCTAAAAGAAGAATACAAATTAGAAGATCTGTTAATGTCACTTCTCATCTAAAAAGGATGGCCAGTTGTAGAATTAGAATTGGGGCTTCATAATGCTTAGATTTTAGCCCCTGTGATGAGAAGAATAAAAAGTTAAATAAACAATCCTTGTGATAAGGATTATAAATAAAAAGTATAATTAAACAGTTACATAAACAATCCTTGTGATAACAAGAATAAACTGTTACATGCCAAGTGCACATAATATCAAATTGAACAGGGCTAAACTCACGCACATTCATTCTATTAATAGATAATTCAAAATGGAAACCCTGCATTTAAATCATTTAAGGGTTATAAATCATAAGGCTTTAAAATACATAAAAGATGTCGATGAGGCCTTTGCCAATACAAAATATATGGATTTATGCCTCGGGGACCTTGGTCCATACTATTTGTAATAAATAAATACACCAGTTATCGGCCTTCATCAGGTGCTTACGTCAAATAAAAAAATTTGAGAAGAGAACTTTCAGTGAATAACTTTCAAAAAAGGAGATAAAAAAATAATTAACAAACACTATATGTTTTATTTTGTATATAAGCACATCACACACATTGATAGTGTTACACACAGCCATAAATATTTGGGAGTTCTAAAAGCGTATAATGAGCTTTAGTAATTCTATAATGTCTCTCTTATCCGACATTGTGATGTGTATGTGAAATTATGATATGACGGGATAAAGAAAATATACACAACCTCACCAAATGAACAGCCACTTGCGGCCAATAAACTCCTCGGTGTTGTGTTCACATCGCAAAAATGTATAAATGAAGTTTACAATAGAAATAAAAAAACATAATTCATCAATTTATCCCCACTGTTAATGGTATCAACAACTGACAAAAACAAAGTTTACAATAGAATGAAATGGCCTAGAGTCGACACAGAAAGGAAAATTCTCTAAGGGTTCCCTTTATTTATCCGTAATATAAAACACATAAAAGCAACATTCAATAACTAATTAAAAAAACTAAAATTAAAATATAAAGAAGAGAGAACCACATGTAGTATATATAAAAGCACAAAGAATCACCATATGAATAAAGTGGCAATTTTTTTTAGTCGTATAAAAGCACAAAGAATCACCTTATGAACAAAGAAACATACACATCGCTTTCTATAGTTATTTATACCAATATAAAGAAGACAATACCAATGGGAAAGAGACAATCTGGGGTGCGCTGCAAGAACATGAGAATATGAAACATTAAAATCATAACGCCAAGCAGGAGCCGCAACATAGCGTATTGACATTGAACACTTGATGGACATAATGATATATATAGAACAATTAAGACTGGGGACGATTGCATATTAATCAGCGTATTGACATTGAATACAGCGTATTACTCTATTGTAGTAATACAACTCTAAAACAATATACGTATGTCAAATAATATATTACCGTTACCAATAAACTGTAATAAATTTTAAATTCAATATGAAAAACAAAAATATAGAGAACAATAATTAAATTTCAAAGTAGGAGAAAAATAAACCTGAGCAAAGTATAAGTTACACTACCACATGTGAGCACCTGGAAACATGAAAACAAAATCAGTAATCCATGTCCAATAATGTGCCAATCAAACACCTACTAAGCTACTATGGAAAAACAAAAATTCAAAAACCATTTAACTACTTACTATTGAACTAAGGTGCATGTCAATCTAACTCATGTCCATCGGTGTATTAAGGCCAACATCATCGGGTGCCAGAGGAATCATAGGTACCTAGAGGTTCACCTAGAGGAATGTACCAGGGAATGCCTCCTTACTACTGAATTGAGATAGGTTCCATACTTTGACCCTCGGTGAATTAGTTCCATTATGTTTAACACAGTATAGTTCCATGATAAATCATTGATCATCTTTAATATATCAATAAGTCAAAATTTGATCTTCATTTCCATGATCAATTTATTTCGTGTCCTATCATATCATATTTGTGTCCAATAATGTGTTGTGTCCCTAAAATTTTTTATCATCAAACACTATTACCAAACACCGAAAATATAGCTAGAAAAACACAAAAAAAAAATCTTATGCTTATTGATAAAAGTGTAAAACTAACTTGTTAAAAAATTTAGATTTGAAGAATGTGTACTCACACTTGACACACCCCAATCATTATAATATCCCATTCCAAGTTCAACAACATAGAAATATGAAAATAAAGAATTCTAATCAATACATTTTGAACCAATCTAATTTACATCACAAACAATCGCATAGCAAACAAACAATAATTTATTCAAACAGACAATATAGAAAAAATTGATCCAAGGAACAAAACAAAGCCAGTGAAATAAGACATATGTTATGCCAAATGAAATGTCATGTAAGAGACCCAATCATGTCATGGAGCTTGTTCTCACAACACGAATGTAAAAGGGCTATATAAAACAAACGATAAAATGTAGATGATGAATAAAGTGAGACATAGAGTTATCTAATCAAACAAAAGAAATTCAAATAGAAACAAGTGAATAAAGATGTATGAATTAACACACCACCACACCACTCGAGGTCCACATAAAATTCAAAAACAAATATAACCCCTTAAAAAAAATTTGAAATCCGAGACTTCGTTGAACTTTCAAAGTTATATTTCCGGTGTAAGGGACCCAAATCACACAATTTTAGACCAATTCATATTGTAGTGTACTGGTTCCTCCAATAAGAAAGGACAAAAAAATTCATTTAGTCTCTCTCAATGTTCAAGAATTGAGATTCCGTAACCTTGGGCTTAGGGCCAAGTGTCCTAAATCATACATTATCCTCACTTCATTGGAATGTAATACACAAATCCCTCATTGATGATAAATATTCATAGAAAGGCCAAAATTAAAATTGTATTCCTAATGTAAAAGTTAGAAGTAAAAGTAAAAATTTCCAACTTAAAACTTGAAAGATCTCAAACATGGAACTAACAAATCGCAGTATCTCAACGATTTTCACCCAAACAATTGAAGGAGAGAGAATATTGATAACAGGCCTGGGAGATTTTGAACCCAAAAAATATACAAAGATAAAAGTAGTAAGTTAAAACCCCAAATAAACATAATATATTTACAACTATAAGCCTTGGAACAGGTTCTAACCACAAAAATCACATAGAGCTTTTAAAACAAAAAATCCTTAAAGCAATAATCAAACATAAAAACAGAGAAAGAGTGCAAGCATACCCGAGTAGTTAAATCTTGATCTTGATCTTGATCATTCTCCCTCAAAAATATTTAACCAAAATAAACCAAAAAGTATAAAAATTAGATTCCCAAAACATAACAACAAATTAAACCCAAGAAAAGAAAATCAAAACCCTAAAACTCAGGGCATAAGAGAGCAGAGTTCCTACAAAATTTAAACAAAAATAATTATATTATGATTATCAATAACCTTAAACCATGTTCAAACACAAAAATAACCCTAAAAAAAGAAAAGTGTATACCGTGATGATGGTTTGAGCGGTGGGAGAGAAGAGAAAGTACATGAAAAAATAGACACATAACAACATTAGGCACATAAAAACCCTAAAAGATTTAACCCATAAAATTAATCCAAATTAATAAAAAGAATGTCATATAACGAATCTTAAAGGAAACACATGAATCATGAAGATAACAACATTAGGCACATAACAACGGTTTGAAAAAAAAAATCCAAGCCAATATACAATTTTCATTATTACAAAATCAAGGTGAATGATTAACAGAGAAATACATGTAGAGTGATGGTGGCATATTTACCATTGTTCTCGGTTATGATTGTGAGGAGTATGGTCGACATATAAGCGATGTTATTGATTCACGGTAGAAAAGATGAAGAGGAGAGATAAGTGAGCGCTTGAAAGTGAAAATCAATTTATGCATGTTAGAGTAGAGAAGATGAAAAGTTGAAAATGTTTTCAAATTAAAGTAGGAGAGAGAGTGAAACTTGTAATGGGCGGGGCTTTGCGCGTCTCTCTCCCACGTGGGTTAGTTTATTAAGTGCCTTCTTTATGGACTTCAAGTACCAAAGTGCCATTTTATTTTGAACCGTTAGATCTTAACACGTGGCTCAATCAAGACCTCTAATTAAGTTATCAACTTATGGAATAGTGAAAACCTTTTACTCCTTATTATTATTATTATTATTATTATTATTATTATTATTATTATTATTATTATTATTATTATTATTATTATTATTATTATTATTATTATTATTATTATTATTATGTGTGTGTGTGTGTGTGTGTGGATACTTGGATTAAACAAAACTAAATTGGTGTATGTGTTTTAAGAATTTATTCCATGAAAAATTAAACACACAAACATGAACTTTTGATTGATGAATTTTTCTCTCAATTTGTCTCTCTCTAAAAGTCTCAAAAGTTATCATCAAAAGTCGAGTTCCCGCACTATGCAAATGTGGTAAAAGGTAGTGGGGGAAAATTAGTGGGAAGGTGGGTAAAAAAGAAAACTGCTAAAAATTTAGCTTTCCCGCCACGGGCGTTCGAACGACTTTCCCATGCCGTTCGAACGAGATCATTCGAACGAATGTTCTTTCAATAAAGCAGGGATTAAAAGGGAAAAGTCATTGGAAAACTTGTTCTAATTCTCGTTCGAACGAAAATTCAGAAAATCCAATTTCCATTTTTAGGCCCAAACACTTTTATACAAAGTTCTAAAATATTTTCTGCAATTAAAAATCCATTTTAGACAAAAATAACACCCATAAAATATTTCAAGTCTCCTACATATATAAATGTGCATTCATACCTATTGGAGACATTGGAATCCTTAACTTGATGATGTAGAAATGAGGCACTCGAAAATCGACAATCATGATGCTTGACAAATCCGACTGTTACGTCTTCAACAAACTCGTCATAGGCTTGGATGGATACACTTGACACTCTATCATATTACTCGAATCGTTTTGTACGGAATTAAGCCAATACTACAAATTGACTTGATTAGAAATTTTCCCTTACAAGTTCTATTAGAGGATTTAACCTAGTTTTTAAGTTCTCAAACTCTTTGAAAAATATCTCCGGGTATATGTGAGCATGCTCAATTTTTCAATACAAAACCTTATTTATTACCCAAATTCTTAAAAATTTTGGATAGGATGCCCTACGGTCTATTAATTATGTGTACAAATCGAACTACATAAAAATTTCAAATACACAAAACCCTACAAGGAAGAGTTAGGATTTACCTTAGTGATCTCTCGAGTTTGATCTCGTCTCTCCAAGAATAATATGCGATGATTAATCTAGAACTCAATCCAGATGCACTCACGATCTTCTACCGTATTACAATCACGACCAGACTATGGGCTCTTTCTTCATGGTCACGTTTTCTTCTCACTTTTCCTCTTGACTGCCTCTCTTTCTCAAAAATCCAAATTAGGGTTTTTAAATCATAAAGAGTGAGGGTTGGCTTGAGAAAAAAGGATCCTTAGTTTCATATATATAACCTCAGACCCTAAGGAGAGATAAGGATGTGGCTCTTAATTGGGCTTACAAAACTTAATCAACCCAGATTATAATCCTAGTCCATTAATTATAATTATTACCACTACATAATTATAATTGCAACTTCACTCCTTAAATGAAAATTATATTTCGAGCTCCTTATAATTAATTACTTAATTCTTCACACATTAAGGTTTTAAATACCCGTTAAGAAAATAAATTACTTCTAATTTATTTCATTAACTTATTTAAGTCCTTGAGTTGTGGGACTTAATTTATTTGGAGTGTCACTTTAAAATAATCCACCAATATGGTTTGACATATACAAAACATACAAGCATCTTAAGGGAGTATCACAAGTCTCTATACTGAGACGTCGATTGTTCGACTAATGTTACAGAACATTTGACATAGATGCCAAAATATAACATTGTGCTATCTCATCATCCATTATCCCTTTCTGGTAAGCTTGGGTTAGCTTTATGATCTCCCCCTCACTAGTATGCTCTGGACATATATCATAGAGTAAAAACTTGTACCCTTCAATAGCAAATACTATATCCAAGTTCCTTTTCTAATAAATTAATTATGTTGATTTAATTTATTTTCCTTGAGAATGATAGCGAGTGGACTGAAAGAGCTTCCCATCTTAATACTGAGTATAAAAAAATAAAATGAATTATTATAAGGAAAAAAATTGAATTTTAAATTAAAATTGAGGTTCCCTCTACTAATTTTTAAAGAATTCGTCAACATCCCGATTAACATTTGAATAAAATTCTTCTTTGGAGAACCTACTTTCCAAAAAGATTGGGCCTGAATTTTTTTTTTAATTTTATTATCTACGTAAAAATTATGTCAAGTAAAATTAAATAGCTAACACTATTATCGGGCAAAATAATAACATTCCCCTTTGGAGAACCAACCATTATTTTGTGTCTAAGTGTATACCACCAACTAATTTTAAATTATCCCATGTCACATAAACTCTTCCATTGGGGGCCGCTTGTATGAATAATGAATCCAAAGTTACACATAAGGAAACATGTACTGACTACCACAAGAGTGTCTGCTTATTATTGGAAGTCTATAAATTACTGGTAAAGATCGTGGGATTTGCTAATGGCAAAATCCCTCTCCTGCTTTGTAATTTAAAAAACTTTGTGGGGGTTATAAAAATTGTGTCCAATTTTTAATTAATTTGAAATGGCTAGAACATTTGATATATTTCCAAAAATATTGAGATACCTCTATTTTAATATATCAAGAAAATATGTGATAAATAAAAATATGAAATGCACTCCATCAAATTTTATTTTCTAACAACGCCTATTAATGTCCATAATTCAAAATAATTAAGAATTATTCACATTAGCATCTACATGATCTAAGTCTGGTCAATACTCCATGTGATTCGTAATTCTAAAGGAATTGTTACACATATTAACAACCCAACAATTAAAGCATCAATAATAAAGACATAAATCTACATAAATAAGGATTCCTGGCTATTGTGGTCAAGATGTTACTTAGTTATAGATATGTAAGAGACCTCAACATCCCTCTTTGAACCCAAACACTTCGTGTTTCCACTATGCTAGGACAATAAGGGATTTTGAAATCCTTCAACCACTGATATTGTTTTGCAATCCTCTATTGAATATCTCGATTAAACAGTAACAGTTTACACATTTACTAGGCCTCCATAAAGGAGTTCATATTCCACATCAATATTACATTCATCGAACATAATAAAAAAATTAACCATGAATAAACCATCGTCGGATCCAATCACATAAAACAAGAGCATAAATACGTTACCATAATAGCAAGATTATATCTCAGCAAAACAAAAGTTAGCATAGATCTATATTCTACCCAGCATCCATGAATATACACGGCTGTTTTAATTTGACAACATGGTTGAGTTCAACCTATACGCGGTATTAACAAGTCTCTGATACAAATTGTTAAAGCAGATGCTCCATGGTCTATTGATTACGTGTATGCATCGAACTAAAAAAAATCACATACGTAAAACCCTACAAAGCGGAACTAGGGTTTACCTTTGAGATATCTCTTTTTTGATCTCGTCTCAGCACGAATAGTATGTGATGATTATTAATCTAGAACTAGGGCCCGATGCATCTCATGATCTTCTACCATATTTCCAATATGAATAGTCATGAGTAGAGTGAGGGCTCTTCCTTCGTGACCGCCTTCTCTTCTCACTTTACCTCTCAGTTGCCTCTCTTTCTCAAAACTCTGAATTAGGGTTTTTGAGTCTCAAAGAGTGATGACTTCCTTGAGGAAAAAAACCCTTAGTTTCATATATATATATATATATATATATATATATATATATATATATATATATATAGGCTATAGTTGGGATATTAAGGGGAGATAAGTATGTGTCACCTAATGGGCCTAAGAAAACCTAATCCAACACGAAGTCTAATTCCAGTCCATTAATTACAATTAATACCACTACATAATTATAACTGCAACAACATTCATTAACTCAAAATTATATTTCAATCTTATTATTAATCAGTTAATTCTCCACATGTTAAGGTTACAAATACCCAATAATAAAATAAATTATTTATTAAGAAAAGAAACGAGTAAGTTTTACAGAGTGTCAAAAAAGTAAAAATCAAGAAGATTTAGAAAAGTATAAGAAGTTAAAAAGTGAAGTAAAAAATATTATTAGAAATACACTAAATAATCTTTAGAGTAAATTAGTTACCAAGTAAGGTGAAGGGGAACTATATAAATTAATGAATAATGGAGATAGATTGACAAGGGATATGGGCTCGGTTATGTGTATGAAACACATAAATCAAAATATATCAATTAGCGATAAAGAAATTTTGGATAGATGGAAAGACTATTTTCAATCATTATTGAATAAAAAATATCCCAAAAAAGATGTCGAGAACACAAAATCGAATACAAGAATGGTATGTCTGATTACTAAAAAAGAAGTAGATATATTAATAAGAAAAATGGGAAAGAATAAAGTAGTTAGCCCAAATAAAATACCCATAGAGGTATGGAGGACCCTTGAAAGTATAGGGATAAAATTGTTAATAAGTTTATTTAATAAAATATTAAAACAAGGTAACATGATAGATGACTCTAGGAAAATTGCCATAATACATTCGTATTAAAATAAAGGGGATATACAAAACTGCGATAATTATAGAGGAATAAAACTAATGAATCACACTATGAAATTACGGGAAAATGTTTTAGAACAAATATTACAAAATGAGTCAACTATTTCGAACAATCCATTTGAATTTATGCTAGGGCAATCCACCATGGAAGCTATTTACTTATTAAGACAATCAATGGAGAAATATATAAGTAAGAATAAAAATTTATATATGGTCTTTATAGACTTTGAAAAGGCTTATGATATAGAACCTAGGGATATAATATGATGGGTTTAAGGAGGAAAATAATGCTTATAAGTCATATTAAAGTTATTGAAGATATGTATGATAAAACAAAGACTAGAATAAGAACTATATGTGAAGAAACTAATGACTTTACGATTAAAGTAGGTGTACTTCAAGGATCGGCCTTAAGTCCTTACTTATTTGTCGTAGTATTGGATGAGATTACTAAGGACATACAAGAAGATATCCCATGGTGTATGATTTTTGAGGATGATATAGTTTTAGTAGAAAATTCAAAGCAGGGCTTATCGATGAGGGTAAATACTTACAGAAAAGCCTTAGAGTATAAGGGACTAAAAATTTCTACAATAAAATTGAATTTATGGAATTTTAATATAATAATGAGGAATCGGATAGCATAATGTTAAAGATTAAAGAAAAATGATAAACCAAACTAATAATTTTGTTATTTAGGTTCAGTGTTACCAAGCAATAGGGATATTGATGAGCATGTAACAAGTAGAATATCAATTGGTTGGATGGAATGAAGACAAGCAAGTGGGGTGTTATCAAATAAGAGGATAATTGATAAATTAAAAAGAATATTTTATATAACGGTTGTTAGAACAATGACCCTATACGAATCAGAGTGTTGGTCTTTAAAGAAAAAAATTAACAAAGTCTCCATGTTAGTGAAATGATGATGATGTGATGGATGATAGGAATTATTAGAAAGGAAAAAATTGAAAACTATTGTGTGCGAGAAAAGTTAGGAGTAGCTCCCATTAGTAATAAATTAAGAGAAAGTAGACTTAACTGTATGGGCATGTGTTGCGTAGACCAGTAGATGCACCTATAACCAGAGAAATCGTGGGGGGGAAATTATTAGGAGAGATATTAAGGAATTGAGCTTAAATGATAATATTGATTATAATATATTATAGAAAAGGATAATATCATCCTTGTTAAGACCCGTTGTAAAAGGATTTTCAAAGATTAAATGAGTTTTTTTCTAACACGGTGTTCGCATGTGTTGAAAGGGTGAGTTTCAACGAAAATACTATAGTGTATTGAAGTAAATAAAAGGGTTGTTCCAGTAAACGAATGTGTTTGGATAAAGTCAATTTTGTGGTTTCAAGTTTTGAACATGGTGCGTTAAATAAAGTGACAAAATGCTATGGGTGAGTAAATAAAATCTCTATAAGATTAAGGTAAATTAATCTGGATAAGAAAGGTTTTCGGAAGTAAAATGGCTAATGCATTGGAACACACACACACACACACACACACACACACACACACACACACACATATATATATATATATATATATATATATATATATATATATATATATATATATATATATATATATATATATGTGAAGGTACATACATATTTTTGCATGCATGTGGTTGTAGCGTGTGAGTATCCATTATGTCATGCGTTTCTATACTACTTTTTTATATTCCCACTAGGCATAGGCTCACACCCTCTCCAGTTACAGAAGGTTGAGAGTGGTTTTGTAGTTTGAGAGCGTTAGATAAGTAAGTATAGTTTTCTTATTTTACATTAATAGCTCTATTTACTTGGACTTCGAGGTGCTTCCTATGGGTCCATCACGTAGTTTATTCTGAAACTAGAATCGTATGCTAACAAGTGAAATATTAATTAAAATAAAACTGAACTATCAACGTTATGTAAGTTGTTCCTTTGGATTTCTCGGATTGACTCGCGGGTAAACCATAAATTCGGGTCGGGGCATTACTAATGGTATCAGAGCTCTAGGTTCATGGTTAATTTTGGGAGAGATAAGGTGCATTGGTATTGGATCTATCAACGTTGGTTTGGTTTTGGCTGAGCATACAAGTTTGACGATGGTTTAGCTCGTGTCCCCGATGGTAAATTCATAGAGGTTAGCACGAAAAATGAGTTGGTGCCAAATGGAGCACAATCAAGTTGATAGTTATTAATCTCTTTCGTGTTTAGATTAAAATTGAAGTAATTTACGAGTGTCCATGAAAGCCTATAGTGGTGGCACGGTAGTTGTTAGTGTGAGGTTATTCTGTTGAATTTTAATTGCATAAAACCATATAAGGTGTAGATAAAATGAAATGATGGCCAATGGGCAAGTGGCACGAGTTTCGTATGGTTGATAGTAGAAGTTGATGGTTGGGGTGTCTCGACTAGACACTAATGATTGGTGATTAAGAGTTATGTATAACCATTAGTTACAACACTTATAGGTAGTTAACGTTAGTGATATAATTAAGCAAAATTCGATCCTTAGAGTGATATCGCAATTGATAAAAATTCTGTGACATATGAAGTTGTGTATGTTAATAGTGGAAATTCCATGATCCTTTGGATGAGATATATTACAAAATGACTTTGGTGATGAGAGTAGCCCTGTTAGAGGCAACAATGAGTAGTGTTCGTTGCTACATAGTGGTAAAGATTATGTATCTCATGTTCAGAGACTAGATAGTTAAATGGCATTTATAAGTATTGATTAGTCGTCAAAGCATACTAGTTCCTTTAGTTAAGGACTTAGGTTGGGTGTATCTTGACTATAATGGGATATTGAGGAATAAGATCTTTTGTGGCCTCAGTTGTGTGAACCTTGGTATTTATAGGCAATACTCGGCATCCATATCCAACCAAAATTTATATAGTCGTGTTAACTCGTAGATTGGCACATGGTGTGATATTCATGTACTAAGGAAATTTTGTTCTATAGTTGAATAGTCATGGAGGATGGGGTGAGGTAGACCTTGAGGTTTATAGGTTGCAGGCAAGATTCTATATCTTGCTATGACCCATAATGGCATTAATTATAGGTTATAGGTGATGTATAGCCACAACCATTTAGAAGAAAGGTAAGATTAGTTTCTAAGTGTTAAAAATCATTTTAGCCACCCAGGTTATGGCTAGGTTCAAGGTAATCCTAATGTGTGATTAGTTCATATGCATGTTGAGGTGCCCATCGAACAAATTGTGTGTGGCATCATTAAGGATAAATATCGAATGTTGTGATGTCTTGAGGTGCTTGAAGATTAAGGTGCACTATAGATATAAGAGAAGATTAGTGTCTTTGGGAGAAACAAGTAATATCATTGTGGGTATTGAAAGGATTATAGAGTGCATCTATGATGATAAAAGTATAGACGATGAATCAATATCGAGTTTTGGGACTTTACGTGAGATGTGTTGGGTGTTCTTAGGAGACCAATAAATTTCGAAAAAAATATGAAGTAGAATTCTTGTAATTATTAAGTTGAGGGTCATGTGTGGTGTGCATGTCGAGTATGGTATTCAATCAACACGGAGAGGTGGTATAACCCCTAAGGTAGGACGATAGTAGTATCATTATAGGGGTGATGCTTGGATGTCATGGAACAACTAGTACGGGTATGGTGGTACTCGGTTTCGGGATGTGCTAGGAAATCTATTCGAGGTATAAAGTGATGACAATATGTGGAAATTTGAAAATGGAAACCGAGGTGGGACCATATCGAATATGATTATTATGTCAGGGTATCGACTGTATATGCTTGGGTGACCTTGGTGATGAAATGACTAGTTCTTAGCACGTTTTGCCAAGTTAGTACAAGTTAGAAGTTGTAGCTTGTTATGGTACTTACTACCCTTAGAATTCTAAAGGTGAGAGGTGTAATCGTTCCGTAATTTTGTTTGGGTGAAAATCAATAGTAAGTTTGGTGGAAATCTAGTATTATCAAAGAATACAATTAGGTGAGCATCTGGCTTGAACTATGTAATGTCTTCGGAAATTTAGGACTTCGATTACGATATAATAAAGTAAACAATAACCCATGTGTAGTAGGTTGTTGGCGTCATCAATAGTTATTGGATAAGATCAGTGACTAGAGCATGATGTATTCGCTAATCAAAATGATTCGTTTATGCCTAGGATCTGAAAGGTATGGCCTTGCTCCCAAGGAGGGAAGTCAGGCATTGATTTCCTTAAGGACTGTCAATTCATAAATTCCATTCGTATTATGAGAACGAATGATTGAAATTTAATTTGTCACAACTAGTGATCTAGGGCAGGGTATATGGCCAAGAGTGGTACTCGATGAGAGTTTTAAGAATAAGTGGCATGACTTCAAGTATACAGTGTAGGTTCACTTCCATAAGTTAGAATCGGATTCTTATGAGCAAAATTTCTCAAGAAAGTTGTTTGTTCCTTCTTACAATGCTGTATTCATTTTAATTTAGATAATTGGGGTTGGTTCTTCTCATATGTGGTGACTCAGCTTGGTTCCATGTCAAGGTACGATGCGATTGGGCTTGGGAGAGCGCGATGGACCGAGTTTGGTCAATAAAACTCGGTAAATGGGTGTGCCCATCGGAGATATTCTTACTATTTCATAAAGTTTGTATACGGGTGGCTATGTTTTCTGGACAACTCAACAGAAGACTCTTAATTGGTCGGCTCGACAGTAAGTGGCTTAAGTTATGAAGAGCAGATGATGGTTGAGGTTACGATATAATGTTTGAAATCAAGGAAAACATGGCACATGATGTTGCTTTTCCACAGTGAATGGACTAGAGTGAGACTCTAGTGAGTACTCAAGGATAAGATGCCTAAGGTAGTAATAGGTTCATCAACTTGACATGGAGAATGGTGTAAAATGGGCGTGCGGTAATGATTTGGTGGTATTATTCCTCCTTCGAGTGAGAGAAGATCATGGTATGGCTTCGGCAAATTCATATGAGTTATATACTTAGGATAACCTGAAAATTTATGGGAACACATGGTGTTCGGTCCCAAGATAGAAATTGATTTTTGGTGATATATACGATGGATGGTTGTAGTACGATTTAGTTTGGGTGAGTGTTGACCACTAGAAAGGGTTTTCCCGTAGAGGCATATGTATGCCTTGGGTACTAGCATATTTAGTGCTAGGATTGGTTTGGACTTGGTTGTATGGAGAGTGGAGAATTAGAGTTGATTATAATGTCATGATGAACATTAGAACATATCTCGTGTTGAGTATTTGGTGACCTTAATGTTGAGGATTTTGATGGTTTGTCTTGGAGGAATTCTGAGACTTCGAATAGGAATCGGTGGACCACATACTCTTAAGTATTGACGGATTGAGAATTTTGAGGACGAAATTGCCCAAGGAAAGAAGTTTGTAATATCATGGCCCAAATTTTTAATTGAAATAATTATGGATTATAAATGAGGAGGAATACATTATAAGTAAGAAATAATTATGGATAAAATTGAAGAAAAATAAAAGAAGAAGAAAAATGGTCATTCAAGTGACCAGAGGATGTCATTCAAACGACATGGGTGAGTCGTAGGAAAGGTAGCGAGATATAGGGCTTCTAATGACATGATACTGATTTACAGTAGTAGGTCACGTGATCTCGGCAAGGAACGACCTAGTTGAAGTTGTTTGAAGGACATAGGGGAAGTCATTCGAAAGACGTTACTCGTGTTTTTAGATGATTACCCTTGTGCATTGTCCCGATTTCAACCCTTGATTTTTTGTTCTGTCGAGCCCAGAATAGTCCAGATTGGGGAAAATGGGAATTTGGAGTCTCTGCAGGTTTTATAAGGGGGTGATTAGGATCATTTGTTAGGAAAAGTTACGAGAGAGAAAGAGAGAGGGAAGAGGGTGATCTTCCTCCATGGGAGGGTTTCTCCCACCACCCCTCCACCAATTCAGCCCTTTTCACCACCATTTTATGCAGTATTCCACCTTGTACCAACCTACAATACTAATTTCTACCATTGTTGAGGTAAATCTACGAATTTTGGAGGTGTTGTTGGGAGTTTTTAGAGATAAGGATTGAGCTCTCATGGGGTTTAAAGTTGGTTTTGAAGGGGTTCTTATCTTGGATCACACTTTCGAGCATTTAGAGGATACATTTGGTAACCCCTTGAGGTAACCTTTAGAGATGGAGATTGCTCTCCCTATACCAACATTTCTGCTACCATTAGAACCATTAGAAGTGGGAAAACCTTACTCTTAGTGTCAGATTTATTTTGCACATTGCAGTCTTGTTGTTAGGATATTTGAGTAAGACGCATTTAGTTAATTGGTGTGAATAATGTGTAGAGGATAATAAATATTTTTATGGAATAAAAATGTTGGGAAAATGTTATTTTTAAAAGAAAAAAAATAAGAAATAAATATTTCAAAGTTTTGAAATAGTAAAAGTTAATGTTTTATAAAAATGGTGTATTTTCAAGAAATATTGTTGAAAACATTTTATGAAAATTTTTTTTGAAGATAATGACATATTTTGGTAAACATTGATGAAATAACGTTGTTGCAAAAATGATGATTTTACGAAAAATAGACATTTGTTGAATTTGAAGAAATTAAATGTATTTTATGTCTTGAAAATGTAATTTTTTCAAGTGTTATGAAATTCTAGAATGAAAAATGTGTTTAAACCATGTGGAAGGATTTTGGGGTTTAAAATTCAACTTCTCATGTTTATAAACTTGTAGTATTTTCGCACTAAGTGTATAAACAAGTTGAAAGAAGATTTTTTTAGGTTTAAACATGAAATAGGAAAAGATTGAATTCTAGTCTTCAAAGTGTGTGAAATTGGGACTAAAAGATATGAGGAACATAGATTATAAGACTACACATGTTGATAAAAAGAAATGGTATTTCCTTATAAAAGTAGTTTTAAGTTTAATTGCATTTCTTGAATGAAGAAAATAAATAAATGTATGTTTGGGAAAGTGTTGATAAAATTATTCATTAAGTATTAATGGATAAACATGGAAAATTTTGTCTATAATTTAGTAATGTTCTATATGATTAACACTTATGGAATTAAAAAGGGATTAAAGGTGTAAATGTGTTTCTAATTAAGCTGAATGTTACTCCACGTGTAAAAATGTGTTAAGGTGTTAAAACACTTAAGAGGTTGGTATGCATAACTTAATAGTGTCTTTGGAAAAATTAGGCCTTGTGAAAATGGAGTAAAAGGTGATTTTTGAAACAAATAGATAAAATGGTAATTTTACATAAAGTGGAACATTTTTATGAAATAAAAATGTTGGAATAGGTGTTACACAAAGTGGTCCTAAACAAATATGATTTTTGGAATAAAATAAAGGTTAATGTGTAAAGGACATGAAATGGTAAAATTTCAAAGTGTAACATAAGTTGGGGCGATAAAGTCCCGAATTTTGGCTTCAATTGGGTAAAAACGAAAAGTGGAATAATGTGGAGATTTGTAAAATGATAAAACACATAAAGGGAACTCGAATGACATCGGGATAAAGCAAGAAGGGCCCGAAGCCCTAGGGTGAAAATCCCTAAAATACTGGCCAAAGTATATGGTGTACATTGCCATTGGTGCGGAATCCATTGAAGTACGCGGTATTGGAAGATTTGGAGAAAAGAAAAGATAAAGGATTTTGGAACATGTCAAAAAATGGGTTGTGTGATAAAATGTGTTAATACAACCAATCCTTAATAAATGTAATAAATGTTCCGGTAATGATGAAATAGACAAGTCGATGCGTAAATCTATTACTGTCCATAAAGGAAGGAAAGGGGGTAAAGTAAGTGGGTAAATGGGTGATTAAGCAACCTAAGCGATTAAAGCCATAATTAATGCAAGAATGTGTTGTAAGAAGGTTTTCTAAGATTAAATGACTATTTTCTAAGATGGTGTTTGCCTGCATAGAAAGTGCGAGTTTCAACGAAAATACTATAGTGTATTGAAGTAAATAAAAAGGGTGGTTCCGGTAAAGAAATGTGTTTGGATAAAGTCAATGTTGGGGTTTTAAGTGTTGAACTAGTTGTGTTAAATAAAGTAAGAAAATGATAAGGGTGAGTAAAGAAAATCTCTACAAGATTAAGGTAAATTAACTGGATAAGTAATGCTTTCGGAAGTTAAATAGTTAATGCATTGGAACATTTATTTTCAATGGTGTATATATCTATATAATAAAGTAGGAAACTTATATATGTCATAAGATCACGAGATGATGTCATCTTTATGAGTTTCTCCTCTACTACCTCTTTTGCCCTCAATTATTTGATTTCCCCCTCTTTTTTACTTACTAAATTTACACTTCAATTCAAAATTGGGGGTACTTCTGTCAAAACCACAATACTTATCAACTATCCTTCCGCTCTCACACCCTCTCTCATTTCCCACACAAACATAACATTTCTGTCATTCTCACCTTCTCCCCCATTATCTCATCGGTAGCCCAAAAAACATCGTACCTTAAATATCCCTGTCTCCTCACTGCACTGCACCTCTCTCCATGTATTTTGATCTGAATGCAACCATTATTGGTATGGAGGTTTAGGTATGAGATCATAGGGAGGAGAGAAGAAAAAAATTGAACCCATCTTCTTCGCCATCATGGATCTCACTACCTCGGTGTTGTTGATGAATACGAGGTCGGTGGAAACATATAATCCATTTTTGTGTTCAAAATCCAATTTGTTATGAATTTTTATATGTAGGATTTTTGAATTCGATTTTTATTTTTACAGATCCAGATGTTGGGCTACAAACGTTTTTGCAAATTTTAGGGCTACAGAATTTGGGGCTACAAAAGCTTTTCGCTTATTCGTATCCATCTCTGTTGTGAGGTATACATTATTCTTTATCTCTCCACCGAATCCATCTCCATAAATGTGTTCCAGTATCTCTTTTTTTGGTTTCATATCTGCTATGGGTTGTGGATGAAGATGGGTGCAGGTGCGTGGAGAGAGAAAGTGTGAATAGTATCGGTGTGAATAAGTTTATAGTCTTTAAATGTGTCCATATGTGTTTTGATAGAGTATTTAATTTATAAATATTATTTTTTATGTTTTATTTTTCACTTCAGGTCATAGAACCTCCCATATGTTTTTATGTTGGAGCTCTGGCAGTGAAGAAATGGCAACCAATATGGTGGAATCATTTTGACAGTCTTGGGAAGTGAGTCTTCGAGGACTTCACAACTTGGTAATTTTCTTATGGACTTCAATTTGTTCAGCTTTGTTAAATATGTTTTGTTTTCAACTAACTATGTTAAAAATCATAATTGCCAGTCATCAATATTTGAAAGATACCCTTTTTATCTAACTACGGAAGTTTATAGTCCTTAAATATGTCCGTGTGTGTTTTGATGGAGTATTGAATTTACAAATATTGGTTTTTATGTTTTATTTTTCACTTCAGTTAAAAAAAACCTCCCATATTTTTTATGTTGGTGCTCTAGTAGTGAAAAAATAGCAATCGAGATGGTGGAGTCATTTTGACAGTCTTGGGAAGTGAGTCTTTGAGGACATCACAACTTGGTAATTTTGTTATAGCCTTCAATTTGTTTAGTTTAGGTCAATATGTTTTGATTTTCAACTAAATATGTTAACAATCATAATTTTCAATCATTAATATTTGAAAGATACCCTTTTTATCTAACTACAGAAGTTTATAGTCATTAAATGTGTCCGTGTGTGTTTTGATGGAGTATTTTATTTACAAATATTATTTTTTATGTTTTATTTTTCACTTCAAATCATAGAACCTCTCATATGTTTTTATGTTGGTGCTCTGGCAGTGAAGAAACGGCAATCGAGATGGAGGAGTCCTTTTGACAGTCTTGGGAAGTGAGTCTTCGAGGACATCACAACTTGGTAATTTTCTTATGGCCTTCAATTTGTTCAGATTAGGCAAATATGTTTTGATTTTCATCTAAGTATGGTAACAATCATAATTTCCAGTCATCCATCCATATTTGGAAGCTACCGTGTTTATCTAACTACGGAAGTTTATAGTCCTTAAATGTGTCCGTGTCTCTTTTGATGGAGTATTGAATTTACAAATATTATTTTTTATCTTTTATTTTTCACTTAAGATCATATAACCTCCCATATTTTTTTATATTGGTCCTCTGGCAAAGAAGAAATGGAAATCGAGATGGTGGAGTCATTTTGACAGTCTTGGGAAGTGAGTCTTCGAGGACATCACAACTTGGTAATTTTCTTATTTCCTTTAATTTGTTCAGATTAGGTAAACATGTTTTCATATTGAACTAACTATTATAAAAATCATAATTGACAGTCATCAATATTTGAAAGATACCCTTTTTATCTAACTATATAAGTTTATAATCCTTAAATGATCCTTAAATGAGTCTGTGTGTGTTTTGATGAAGTATTGAATTTACAAATATTAATTTTTATGTTTTATTTTTCACTTTGGATCATAGAACCTCCCATATGTTTTTATGTTGGTTCTCTGGCAGTGAAGAAACGGCAATCGAGATGGAGGAGTCATTTTGACAGTCTTGGGAAGTGAGTCTTCGAGGACATCACAACTTGGTAATTTTCTTATGGCCTTCAATTTGTTCAGATTAGGCAAATATGTTTTGATTTTCATCTAAGTATGGTAACAATCATAATTTCCAGTCATCCATCCATATTTGGAAACAACCGTGTTTATCTAAGTACGGAAGTTTATAGTCCTTAAATGTGTCCGTGTCTCTTTTGGGGGGGAATTGAATTTACAAATATTATTTTTTATCTTTTATTTTTCACTTAAGATCATATAACCTCCCATATTTTTTTATGTTGGTCCTCTGGCAGTGAAGAAATGGAAATCGAGATGGTGGAGTCATTTAGACAGTCTTGGGAAGTGAGTCTTCGAGGACATCACAACTTGGTAATTTTCTTATTTCCTTTAATTTGTTCAGATTAGGTAAACATGTTTTCATATTGAACTAACTATTATAACAATCGTAATTGACACTCATCAATATTTGAAAGATACCCTTTTTATCTAACTATATAAGTTTATAATCCTTAAATGATCCTTAAATGAGTCTGTGTGTGTTTTGATGAAGTATTGAATTTACAAATATTAATTTTTATGTTTTATTTTTCACTTCGGATCACAGAACCTCCCATATGTTTTTATGTTGGTGCTCTGGCAGTGAAGAAACGACAATCGAGATGGAGGAGTCATTTTGACAGTCTTGGGAAGTGAGTCTTCGAGGACATCACAACTTGGTAATTTTCTTATGGCCTTCAATTTGTTCAGATTAGGCAAATATGTTTTGATTTTCATCTAAGTATGGTAACAATCATAATTTTCAGTCATCCATCCATATTTGGAAGCTACCCTGTTTATCTAACTACGAAAGTTTATAGTCCTTAAATGTGTCCGTGTCTCTTTTGATGGAGTACTGAATTTACAAATATTATTTTTTATCTTTTACCACTTAAGATCATATAACCTCCCATATTTTTTTATGTTGGTCCTCTGACAGTGAAGAAATGGAAATCGAGATGGTGGAGTCATTTTTACAGTCTTGGGAAGTGAGTCTTCGAGGATATCACAACTTGGTAATTTTCTTATGTCCTTCAATTTGTTCAGATTAGGTAAATATGTTTTCATTTTGAACTAACTATTATAACAATCGTAATTGACAGTCATCAATATTTGAAAGATACCCTTTTTATCTAACTATATAAGTTTATAATCCTTAAATGATCCTTAAATGAGTCTGTGTGTGTTTTGATGAAGTATTGAATTTACAAATATTAATTTTCATGTTTTATTTTTCCCTTCAGATCATAGAACCTCCCATATGTTTTTATGTTGGTGCTCTGGCAATGAAGAAACGACAATCGAGATGGCGGAGTCATTTTGACAGTCTTGGGAAGTGAGTCTTCGAGGACATCACAACTTGGTAATTTTCTTATGGCCTTTAATTTGTTCAGCTTAGGTAAATATATTTTGATTTTCAACTAACTATGGTAACAATCATAATTTTGAGTCAAAAATATTTGAAAGATACCCTTTTTATATAACTACAGAAGTTTATAATCCTTAAATGTGTCCGTTTGTTTTTTTATGGAGTATTGAATTTACAAATATTATTTCTGGTGCTTTATTTTTCACTTCTGATCATCGAACCTCCCATGTGTTTTTATGTTGGTTCTCTGGCAGTGAAGAAATGGCAATTGAGATGGTGGAGTCATTTGGATAGTCTTGGGAAGTGAGTCTTCGAGGATATCACAACCTGGTAAATATCTTATGGCCTTTAATTTGTTCAGCTTAGGTAAATATGTTTTGATTTTCAAATAACCATGGTAACAATCATAATTTCGAGTCATCAATATTTGAAAGATACCCCTTTTATATAACTACGATGTAACAAATGTCGACCAAACTCTTCGAACTTGATCTCCAGGTAACACCATATCCCCTACAGTTTTATGTGTTGTTATATAAGAAAATAGTAGCCCTATATATGTAAACACAATTTTCTAATACCTAGAAGAAGACAGTATCCCTCATCTTCCCATGACAAATAGTGTAAATCTGACAAAAAGCTCACCAATTGTGCTACATAAAGCGTCGACTCACAGCGTAGATATATCTCTCTATTTTTTCTTTTTTTGGGTTTTAGAAACTCAAATCAAAGTTCAAAATTTGATATACACATCTTTCTGTCTATTTTTTTTTCGCAATACTAAGTTGTGTTTTAAATTTGAGGGTTTGCTATTTCAGAAAATAGTATCTTCGGTTCGTAAACGGGATTGAGATTGTTGTGTTTTTATGTAGTTCTTTGACAAAATTAAAGAAGGGATGCAGTGAAAACCAACCCCGGCGTTTCTACACCATATGAAAATACAACTCTCCCACTACCACAATTCCACCAACAACAGTCAAGTTTGACTTATCTAACGCAACTCTCCATGGCATGGTTGTTAAAATCATACGTATTTTCTTATTTGTTCACTTTTCTTTTCTTTATACAATCAACTCAAATCACATCCATTGTGTCCCATCTTACAAATCACAGGTACTTTCTTATTTTTTTTGTAGTTCTCTTAATTTCCTTATCCTGATTGTACATGCTACCATTTAAATATATTAGAAACTCAATTCTCCAAATCCTCATTCTCCAGATCATGGTTGTATAATATGAAATGTCTTGACAAATTTTCCTCATGAAAGAAGTCATAACATCTACATCCCACAATAGAATCACCACTGTGTCATAACATCTATATCCCACAATTTTTCCTCATGAAAGCAATCAGCCCTGAGCTTGAATTCACAGCAAATGAACTTCACATATTTATTACTACTATTTCCTCATCAAAGTCAGCCTTGCGAAGTTTCTATTACTGTCCAATTTTTTTGATGTTTCTACAAATGAATGACTTAGATAAACTGAATGATTAAGTGTTATTTTTATGTGAAGCGTGCAGAGTGAGTAAGCATTAAAAATACAAATGAACGAGATCAATGTTGCTGCTCAATTATGATCCGTCAAAGGAATTTTTACAAATCAAATAGGGGGTAAAACTTTCTGAAGACACCATGTTGATTATGTGTATTATATGTAGACACCACATATTCCAATTCCTTCGTAACTGTTTATATTCTGTTATTTTGAGTTCCTAATTACATTGAAACCTAATATCCTCACGAATTCCAATTCCTTCATAACTTTCTGAAGACACCATGTATTATATGTGTATTATATGTAGAAGGGTCTGTGTGTACAAAACAGTTTTGGGTTACAACCCTATTATATTCTCCTTTGCCATGTCAAAAGTTGTCAATTTTCTAAAGCTGGTTCTGCGTACTGTGTGTATAAAATATGCATATTGTTTCCTTGAATATTTGGGGTTCAAATACTTTATTTTCTCACTTTTAATTTAGGATCCCATGCATTAAGGTCTCACTTATCTTTGATATTCTTGGGCTTTCCTTGACTTTTCATGTTTTGGGCCTTAGTTTTCTCCAATTGTGGTTTTAAGTATCGTCTTTAATAGATTTTATTTTAGTAAATTTACATTTTTATTTTAGCATCGAAATGAATATATTTCAAAGATTTTTATTTATTTGGACATATAGTTTTTGTTGTGTTATAGCTATTTATTTATTTTCTTATCTTTCTAAAAGGACCATAAGTAATTTTCATAACTTGCCAAATTTGGAAGAATATTCATGTGTTTAATACCTACTACTCTGCATCTTTTTTACCTACACTACAGTGTAGTGACTGCACTGCAAAATGCACCAAGTTCGCATCCACCTTATCTAATTGCAAAATAGTCTTTTAAAGTCCTTGGGGGTTTATTAGAAATTAACAAAACCTTACACATCCTAGAAAACAAATTGATATTCATAGAGGGAAACTTTCAGATTACTGACATTTACTTCAAACATATTGATACTTAAATAATTTTTCGTTAAAAACACTAACCCTAAATTTGATATGGTTAATGTTATAGGTTGGTGTCAGGAGTTTGCATCTTGCTGAAGGCTCACACCTAACTATTGATGAGACTCAGTTAAAAATACAAACCTTAGATTACATTGGTGTTGAGAATGCAAGATGGATAAAGAACTTAATGAAGTTGCAAAATGTTGTGGGAGGTTTGGATTTTTTAATTTATCACCTTCTTAAAAATATTGTTGATGGTTATTTTAATTTGGCATCTTATTTTGTATCAACATTGGGACTTCTTTAAGAATGTTCATGGTTGATATATGTGCAACATTTTTTATGTCGAATGTTTTTAGAATTCAGAAACTGCTATCCAGCTTGTTTATTTGGAGAAATTATGCAGTATCAACCATGTTACCTTTTTTCTATGATTAACTTCCACTGAATAGTGTACTATAACACTAATGTATATGGCCTTCAATTTACTTTTGCCCCTGTTTTGGTTCAGTGGAACGTACACGACTGTTTTGCCCCTTTTTTGGTTCAATGACTTTATATTTTGTCGATATTTCAGGAAGAAAAACATCTATATTGGTAGAGTTGCAGTTCAACTTGATCCATGTGAAGTGTTGGAAAGTTATGGTGTACGGTTGATATTGTTCTCTCAAGTGCATTCTTTTTACATTGGTGGAGTTGAAGTCTATATTAGTAGAGTTACAGTTCAGCTTACTTTTAATTTTCTTTGGCAGTTGTAGTTGTTTGAATCTGAACATGATGACCTTGAGGTGCTGATGTCTTATTCTCTTAAAATAAAAAATGTCTTCTTCTCTTTTTGATGACTTCCCTTCATACAATAAATATAGGTTCACAGAGGCTTAGGAAGGTCATGCAAACTTCATAGAGTAAACAAAGGTACACGGCAGCATTCATACAATAAATTGGGAGGAATTCCTCATTTTCGACCATCAAAAAGGGGAAATCCTCACCCAGTAGGAAGGTCATGCCAACTTTTACAATTTTTCCTTTTAATCATAGTTTTTGGACTGAGATGCAGTGAAAATGGTGATCCATATATATTCCTATTCAACGATTTCTAACTTTCTGAATTCTTACATGATATTTTTGGTTTGTTTCATTTTTTACTCTCTTCATTTTTGTTTTAACGTGCACCTTCTCTTGAAGAGTTTTATGATGCAAGGGTTTAAGGTCAGTGCATCTTCATATGTATATTAAACTGTTAGTAATTTGAGTGACAAAGAAGATTTTTGTGATGCAGGGGTTTAAGTTTATGTGTATTTAGGGGTTTTTTTCTTTTCATTTCATTTATAGAATACTTTTTTCACACTGTCACCAGATGAGAGACTTCGTATTCATTTCTTGAATTTTTATTACCATATTAAAGTGAATGAGTTGATTTTTTATTACCATATTTTTAGCTAAATAACATTACTATTCTTATGTGACCAGTTCCTCGAGATGTGCATGGTGCAAAAGCGAGTTACAGCATGTGAAGGAAAAGACATTTAAAATATTAGGCCTCAGAACAATGACCAGAGATCAAGTGACTTGAGAATGTTGCAGAATGATCCCGAGTGTGATACAGGTGCATCAATCCGCTTAGAAGGATTAGGATACTAAAATTTTCTCATTTTATTAATAGTCATTGATTATTGCTTTTTGTTACCTCAATTAACTATTATCCTCCATTTCTCATTACTTTACATAATTCGAACAATTAATAAGAGTGTTGGGTCTGAACCTGGAACTTTCAGATAATAACATAATGCATGATGCATAACCTCAAACTGATGGGACTGTGGTGCTATTTTACTATTCTTGATGCTGATGTAATTTTGTTGAAGTACTGTGTATTATGGAGTTTCATATTCAATTTTATCTATATTTTCACCTCCATACATGTCATATACAACTTATAATTCTCATATTTCTCTCATAATGTATTTTCAATAGTTAACAAAGTCTCTCACTTGGTGAAAGTATGAACATGGCATTGTTTACACAGTAATAGATTCCTTTAATAAGAATTCGAGATTCATTAGTTCAGCAAATAGACATTGATGTGTAGTGTAATGTATGAACAAGGCATTATCGATATTCATTTCTTTTAACTTGATGGTGATTTAATTTTGTCATTGATTTGAATGAAGTCACCTACTCTCTTTGATGGATTATGTATGAGAATTTAGCTTTACATGTTTGTATTTGATTTGCTGATATATTTTAAGTATGACACTTTAATTAAAATGATTGTTCATTTATCATCTCTCTATAAATATGTGCAGGCATATATTGTCGTGAGCACGGGACGTGCCTTGGACCAACTTTGCTTTGGATTGATGTTTTTTGGGTGTTGGAGAGACTCTAATGTTTTGGAACTCATAAGCACAATTATTGAGATCTTCACCCTTCCACCCACATGGTCGTTTAGTGAGATATATAGGGTGTTTATAGCGATGTTCTAACTTTGCGTCTGGATTAAGTCCCCACGTCATTGTATTCAAGTCCTATTGAAATAAAGAAACTACTGCTAATCTTTATGTTTTATGTATTTAAACAATTCATTGATTATACTAATAAAGAAATTATGCATCAGTTTCATCAATTAAGATTCGAGTTGCAATAATTACAGATCATTTGTTTGTTGCTAGCTAAGTAAATATATAATGTTTGACAAAATATCTTAATTAACCTAATGTGAAGTAGCACCGCGGTTTATTTTTCTTCGTGTAGTGATACTAAATATTAGTTGTTTAACGCAACTTTTTTTCTTTTGAAATGAATGTTAGTTTGAAATATTGTGACAATATACATGCGGTTGTATTTGGAGAGTCGTATATATCTAAGCAGGTGTCTTAGTGGAGTTTTTTGTTTTCTAGGATTCAATTGTATATATGTTATATATATGTATAAATAATTTACTCATATATATGTTATATATACCTGTATATGATTAGTTATGTAAACAAAGGAGATTATGATCAATTTTTTTAAAATTACATTTTATTTTTTTAGCTAATGAAATTTTTGTCGTCTTGCAATTACGTACTTTGAAATTTTTTGCCATTATGCGATTATCAGCGTGCCTTCAGGCACGGGCATACCCTAGTATATATTATACACACACACACACACACACACACACACACACACACACACACTCAGGCCCTCCAACATACCTCCTAGCAACATACCTATGAACATACCTATTTTTTAAAATAGAAAAAAAAAAATTTGAGATGATATTTTTATATGGGTTCATGACATGTCAGTGTGTCCCTAAAAAAAATCAACTGAAAATAATTTTTATTTTTATTTTTATTTTTAAACAATAGGTCAAAAAACTCACAGTTTTTACCCGTTAAAACTATCAGTTTTATTACCTATTTTTTAAAAAATAATAAAACACATTATTTTGAGCTGAATAGTTTTACTGGGGCACACTGAAATATCAGGAACCCTTATAAAAAAATCAACTCAAAATTATTTTTTTATTATTTAAAATAGAAGGAATGTTCATAGGTATGTTTAATGAGATATGTTGGACCGCTTGACTCTCTCTCTCTCTCTCTCTGTATATATATATATATATATATATTTGCATGCATGTGGTTGTAGCGAGTGAGTATCCTTTCTGTCATTCGTTTTTATACTGCTTTTGTATATTTTCACTGGGCATAGGCTCTCTCCCTCTCTTGTTACGACAGGTCAAGAGTGATTTTTTATTTTAAGAGCGTTATACATGTAAGTATACTTTATTTATTTTATGATAGTAGCTCTATTTACTTGGACTTCGGGGTGCCCACGGGCCCCTCGTGTTATTTATTTTGAAACTGGAATCACATGCTAACAAGTGAAATTTTAACTAGCAACATTATGTAGGTTGGTCCCTTTCACTTCATACCTAACACTCCGATCGGACCGATTTAACTTGTGGGTAACCCATAAATCTGGGTTGGGGCATTACAAATATGTTTATTAGCCAAGATACCAAGAAGTGGGTACAAAGTGAAGTGTCTGTGATGATTGATTTCTCTAGTACCATCCTTTTAATGAGGAGACTTATTTATACGGAGAGTACGTGTGTACAAAACCAAGATAGATGAAGAATACCAAATTAAAATTTATTGTCAAAAAGAGACAATGTTTTCCTTTAATTTATTGTAATGGAATCCTAAGGTCCATGTGAAAATTATTTACTAATTCGATTAAACCAAACTCTTTCTTCAATATTAGATGATTTAATATATGTTCGAAAAAGGTAAACAATATAGCAAAACACTAAGGCGTCGGTGGAAAAAAACCAAAACGGAAAAAACCTTGGGGTAACAGATGTATAAATGTACAATGGTAGATTTTTATAACTAGAAGAAATATACTTATAAATACACAATGCTGTAACCTACTATACACTCTTTCCCACCATATTCTCCACATTGAGCTCCAACAACGCTATACAACCGCTACCGGTTTTTCTTCGCAATCAATGTTTTAAAGTCCTCATGCCAAAAAAATATTCTCTTAGAATTCGAAGCAATTTTTTTTATGATACAAGTCTTGGAACAAGTTTGAGAATAAACAAATATATTTCCACTTCCTAGGATGTGATATTCATAAAGGTTGATGGTTGTTATTAAAGTGTTTGGCTAATCAAAAATTTACTCACAAGCATATTTAAGAAAAAAAAATATTAAAGTCTATTGAGAATAAATTTTTCTAAATGCTATTCAAGTTTTGAGAAGACGTAATAAAATTTAAATGACTTTAAATAGATATACTAACAACGAATATCTCAAGAACACTTAAAAAAGCTTTAACAAAAACTCTAGTGAACAGTGATTTTTGGTATATGTTTTCTCTCTCAAAATTCATGCTTTCCTAAAAACGAACTCTATTTTGTGTAAGGGAAGAAGCCCACTTTAGTAGACAACAACCTAAAAATGAACTTCTAGACACAATGTTTCAAAGGTTTGGGGGATTCTTATCCACACAAAGTGGTTAAAAGAAAATATACACAAAAGATATGGTTGAAAAGGTGATTTGAACAGATTGTGAGGCGAAAAGTGCTTTATAGAAGGCATTAGATTTTAATAAAATTTATCACTAGTCAAACCCTCCGCCTGTGAGAGACTGTCAATTCAATGATAAAATTCCTCGCTATAAAGATGTACTCGCGACAGTGGTCCCGCCGATGACCATTTTTTTCGTGGACTGAGTTTTTGTACATAGCGTGACTAATGAAGTACACCTTCATTAAAGTGACCCAAGACAAGTTTATAAAGACATTTTTATTTCTAAAACAACACTTTTAAATATAAATATGCCCGTTTCAAACTATTTTTATATAAGAAAACTATATGGCATATATATGTGGCATAACATAAAAACAACACCTCAAACACACAAGTGAGTTTAACACATATTCTAAATTTAAGAAAATACAACTTAAGTAGTGTTAAAATATTAGTGTACTAAAAACATTGGTGTACTGATGCGACTAAGAACGTGTCTCAGAAGTGCATTCTCTTTTAGGCTCAAGTGCAAGCCTATCGCTTTAGTAATAAACCCGGTAAGTCGGGATCGTATCCACGGGGAAATAGAACGAGGGAATTGCAATGACGTTGGACAAATGAATGAATCCTAACTCTGACTCTAAAGAAAAAGAAAAAGATGATTGGTTTGTGGAATAACTAAACTAGATGCAATTATGAAATTATAAAAGATGAAACTATTCTAAATTACCTAAAATACTTGATGAAGAATGATTTAAAACTTTAAACTATATGATGAAGAAAATCGGTCGGGAATACAATCCCCCAACCCTCGTGTATTGATGTTATAAAACTAATCGTAAATTTAAATGATTAATTAGACCCATAATTTAGTACTCCCAAGCATTACGTATATGAGGTTCAAGCCCGCATCATACTTAATTAGAGGACGAGTAAATCAATATTTCAATAGTTACACTCGAATTGTATTCTAAAGCATCCCGGTTACCCGGAAGCAAACGATATCTAAAGATCTACAACTGTCGTGTTTCTATGCAATACGATCATAATCAAACAATTAAATTTACAGGATTAATTTTATGTACATACAACTACCACATCAGGTTATGTTCATGCATCCCGACCTTTAAAAGTCTAGCCTACCATGATGAAAGTAATGAAAACGAGTTTGGGATTGCAGAAAACCATTATTAAACTAAGGAAAATTTATATAATGATGTAAAAAGACAATTAGATGGAAGAAATTAACTACTAATCTTACCAAAGCACTCAAAGCAGCAATTAAAATTACTGGTAAACACTAAAATTTGAACAATCTTCAATCTTGGAATTAAAATAATAAATTATCTCCGAACTAGGGTTTTTCTGAAAAGAATGGAAAATTAGCTAAATTCCCCATACTAAGAATGATACTAAAACGGGTTTTTATACCCTAAAAAACTTCAGGAGTTTGAGATACACTAGGACTCTCCATTAGAGAAGAATAACAAAATAAAAACTCGACAGTCGGACCTGTCCGGCCCTCATGCGGTTCGGTCTGCCTAGAATCCGGATCGATTATTTTAATTCTTGGGCGGATCGATCAGCAGTGGATCGATTCTTTTATTTTCTTTCAACTTCGGTTCATCTTCGATCCGTGGTTCTCTTGAAATTGCCAAGGCGGACCGGTCTAGGGTTCCTTTGACTTTTTGCTTCAGATTTTGACTGCTCATAACTTTCACACCGGGACTCCGATTGCGGTGATGTTTCTTCCTATTCTCTCATGAACATGATATCTTCAACTTCTCTCTAGGTGCCTCATTCGAATTCCTGGTAGAAATTACATTTTTTGCCCTTTTGACTTTCCTTCTCTTCTTTCTCAATTCTTTCGGTTTCCTTATTTATTTAATTGACATCAAATACCTGTAAAATCAATAAAAAATACCAAAAACTCGGTGTACTGATTAAGATAAGTCAGTAGCAAGATTATGAGATAAAGTCAAATTGATTACGTTGTTCGAGGTGCTAAAAGTAACTAAATTAAAGGGATAATTTGGGAAGAATTTATGCCTACTCATATACTAAGTCATATAAGTCCATTTACCTTATCCTAGTGTGTCATTCTCATGTATTCAGTAGTGAATGATGCCGGCATGAAGTTGATGAAGTGCGTAAAATAAGTGTTAACTTAAAGCTTTTGGGAATGACTTCTTGGACAAGAGACACAAAGTGGGCTTTTGTCAATGTAATAAGACAAACTAATACTATGGGACACTTTGAGTATTATGCATTCTCTTTAAATCTCCCCTTCATATATTCGATGACAAAACACACGAAAATAAATTTAACATTATAAATAAATGAATAAAATATATCATCTATGACACGAGATGCTTGACCAAACATATAAAAAGATAGAACTACATAATCACATGAATAACAAGAGATTCAAAAACCATTTGGAACTATTGTACCTATTTTCTATTAAAATCTAGAAAACATATCAAAACACCAATCTCTAATAAATGACATAGAAATATAAGTAGTAAGATAAAACAATTGATAAACAATATTCAGCGATTAATCTAATTACTAAAAAGGACATATATTAAGTTTATGAAATATCTCCACATGATACTATATATAAACGTTATTCTTCAATATTATTCTTAAGCAATTACATTTACATATAAATTGTTTCGTAATATATCAATCATACTTTCCCTTCATTCATTTTTCTCCCCCTTTTGACATGGAATTGACAAAGGAAAAATGATAGAATCAAAATATGGTGTCATTACCAACATAATGAAACATTTTATAAATAAGTAAAGTAGTAATGGAATAATAAAAAGGATTAAAAAAAATATTGATAAATCTAATGCGCCGAGGGTTTGTAGAGAAACACCACTAATTTTTAATTTTCACAATTTTAATAAACTTTGCACCGAATAAAAACATAAGTTTATGCGAAACTTTTTACCAATTTTGGTTTTAAATTAAGCATGCATCTAGGGGAGAATAATCAAGAATAAAAGAATAACAAACCACAACAGCGACGAAAGAAGAAAATCCATAATGGGAAAATCTTTTGGATAACCCAGCAACATAAGTCCACCGTGATATAGGTATAGTTATAAGGACAAAGTAGACTAACTCATAGATTCGACACCTTCAAGCCTTGACGCGATTCTTCACCCCTTGTTACCTTCTCCTCAGCCACTGTTGGACGTCTTCCAAGAACCAAACAATGTAGGTGCATTCCCACATCTCGATATTCGATCATTCTTGCTTGTCTCATGATGAGTACAATTGCCTCTGAACACAAACACGATCTCCACAGCTCGAAATGCCCACATTATCAAGTGGAAACTAGTATGATGAAACAAATAAGAGATCTCAAATAAACATACATACATTCATACATGCATGCATACATACATTCATACATACATACATACATACATACATACATACATACATACATACATACATATATAAAAAATAAGTTATAAAACTTACGTATGTCATAAGCTTAGCTTATGATGTCATAAGATGTATTTTTCCTGGAATACCAATTTTACCCTTGAAAATATTGATTTTCCCCTATTTTGACTTCCTCTAATTTGTTTTCCCCTTTTCTTCAAAATTCAAAATCAAGGATACAATAGTAATTGCACCATTATCTCCCTTACCCCCATTAACCAAACCTACCCGTGAGCTTTCTTATTTTTCTCCCTCCCTTTACTATTTCCCTCCCTCTCTCCGATTATCTTTCTCTTAGCTATACGACCATATACAAACAAAAATGAACAACCACAACGAATTATGTTATTTAACCGTTTCTATTCTTTTTGAGGTTTTTTGAAACCTAGACCTATTGACATATAATCGTTTCTACTATGTCTATTTTGTTTCATTTTTTACTGCTTAATAGGTTATTTTATGAACAACCACAATGAACAACAAAGGTAATCATTTTGTTCTTTAACCATGTCTACCCTTTTTGGGATTTTTTGAAACTTAGACCTATTGAAATATAATCATTTCTACTCTTTTTGTTTTATTTCATTTTTTTGTTTCTTAGTAGGTGTTTGATAGATATCATGCCTCATTGATTCATATATGGTGTTTTTTTATCTAGTTCACTCATTTTTTTCATATATGATTGATTGGTTGCTAACGTTTTTATACATGTTTGGTCTGATTGGTTCTTTAATCGTTTATACTCTTTTTTTTAAACCTAGACCCATTGACAAAAAATCTTTTATACTCTTTTTGTTTTGTTTCATTTTTTTGTTTCTTAATTGGTGTTCGATAAAAGTCATGTCTCATTGTTTCATATAGGGTGTTTTCTTTTATCAAGTTCACTTATTTATTTCATATATATATAGTCGATTGATTGTTTATTTTTTATACCTATTTTGTTTGATTAATGAAATGACTTGCTATTTTTTATACCTATTTGGACTACTATTTTTAGATCTGTTTGATTCATATGCCAATAAGTCAAACATACATGTTTGGTTAGTATTTCTTCCACACGTATCTTCATCAGCTATGTGTTTTCTTCATATAGTTGGAGTTTTCTTATGTTATTTATGTTTGAACAAGATTAATAAGCTATTTTTCTGATGTTTATTACTAAGTTAAGGAAGTTGTGTATTTACCATACTTAGTTCATGTTTAGATACAAGTTTTATTGGCATACCTTCTGAATGGTATTGCAGTTTTTAATATATTAAAAAAGTCCCTCTCTCACTTGTTTGTTGAATTTATGTATATATGTGATTGGATTCAGATGGAGATTTTTTTTTTTAGTTTTGCGTATCCAATCGAAGGTTTCACTAGGTATACTTAAGTTTGCACATCTAATTGAAGTTTGAATTTAGTTTTGTAGATTTAATCACCAGGTATAGTTAAGTCTGAAGTTTCTTTTATTTATTCCATTAGGTTAAATTAACATATAGAGTATTTAGTTAAGGGTTCGAAAATTTATTTTAGTAGTTCCATTGGGTTAAATTAGGGGATATGATTTAAGGGTTCAAAATTTTGATTTGGGGAAATTTTGATTTGGGGACTTTATTGAATTGTTTTTTTACATTTATGGTTTAGTTAATTTTTTTTTCCATTTGTATGCCACACAGGTGTTCGAGAATATTCTCCATCAGACTATGGATAACTCATTTTCTTCTCTTCGCTACATTAGTTCCTCTTATCTTAATATCGGTTGGTTGAAAAAAGGCATGAATGATCGATTGCCAAAGTTCTGTTCTTTTTGAAAAATAAAGATAATAGGGAAGATGTTATTGTCGCCAAATATGACATATATCCTATCAATGTTTATTCTCACCACAATATAAGGGAGTTTTGAAATACTGATCATAGCAGGGTACTATAGTCCTTCTATACACTCGATTTCAACCCTCGCGTCCAAGGGTAATCATGTTACCTCTTTTTCTCATATCATTTTCAATATTTTATCATTCAATCATGATATTTAGTTAATTGAATTGAGAATATTATAAGATCTATTCTATTATCTGGAGCATGTCTTGTAGAAAAAGAAGTCAACTTGACATTGTCTTCATTTTCACTATCTTCTTTCTACTCTATCTCCTTTACTTATCATTAAGAATTAATGTGTACTATATTGGACTTTATGTTCTGATAATTTATTTTCCTAATAATTTAGTGATGCCTTTACTTTTTCGAATTCTTCTTTTCATTTTAACGGTGGCTCTATCTCTATACATGTTTGATTGGGCTTAAGCATTCAATTTGTTGATAAGTGTTACAGACATGAATGTTCCAATGTCAATACATGTCACAATCATAATGGAGATTATGATGCAAAGGTGTGGCTTTGCATTTGTTAAGTGACTTGCACCCGAGAAATACCCGATATTTCTGAACGATGTCTTGGAAGAGAATTTACCCCTTTTCCATTTGTATATTTATTTGTAATTTAACTGAGACACCAAAATCTAACCATTTTATCTTAGCAGCTAAGTTGTCAATAATACAAGGGTTCCCTAAGAAGCACTAATATGTAGTGAATATTAAGTGTAGTCACTACGAAGGAACACTTAAGTTGATTAGTAAATATTAATTTCTCTCATGGTGGATGCACTTTAACTCCCTTACATTATGCATCCCTTGAGGGAATTTTGTATTGCAAGCATCAAGTATCGCATCTTTTGAAGGGGAGGCAGCTACAACCATCTTCTTAAGTTTTCCCTAGTTAAGCGTCCAACCTCTATTCTATAAGCTCCATCTTTCCTTAAACTCCATAAGTTCTAGAAGCTACAACTTAAACTATATTTGTTCTAGAAGGTTAAACTCTAAAAGCTTAAGCGTCTAACCTATGTTCAAAAAGCTTAAACTCTATCTCTATTAGTAATTTTATATATTTTGTTTACAAACCATTGAAAAAAATACACTACTTACACATTTTTTATTTAAACAACATTTATTTATAGTGCCTAATATAATTAGTCATAAAAACATATTATGACTAAAATGACAATCATGTGCCTAATTTAATTTAATTAATTTTAATGTGTTTTTGGGTGAAATTCTAGCAAACTAATCCTACAAGCTTTGAACTATGTCCACTTCATCCACTCAAGCACTCATATAGGTTTCTTTATAGTTATTAGGATGCATGCCAATGAAGGCCGACCTCCGTTGGCAAATTTCATCAATTTCTCTGTCCCCTATTTTATTGTGGGTAAATATTATTATGGAATAAGATTATTTGAATAAGAAAATGTATTTTTTTTGTAGGGCAGTATCTATTTGAGGGATCCACAGCTGTACAATGGAACTAACAATTGGAGCAAATGACACTATCACGTCTAAATCAACACACAATATCAAGCCACTGGCAACCGGAAACAGTTAGAACCACCATGACGAGTCCAATAAACCAGTGTGAGAAACACATATTCACCGGTATTCACCACGATCAACACGAGAACAATGGCTGAACCAAAATGATAGAAAAAAATTGCAAACAAAATTCACGGTTGAAATCATAGCTATATGTTTCGCATTTGTTTATAAAAAAAATATATGCAATATGTTTAGCAACCATTTTTTTATCTATGTATTTTTTTTCATTACTTTTTTATAATGAGTGCAGTCCTCACCTTTATTAATTTCACATTGATTCTCTAATATATTTAATTTATGTTGAGTAATATATTTTTAGAACAAACTTAGTATCCTTTTAACTTTCTTGACTTTATTTTTACATCCATCCTTTATTATTTGTCAACTGTGAAGATAAATCAAATAACCTCATTAGTATATATTCAAATGCAAAAAAATTAGTTGTTGTGGGTTAAGTACGTTCAAAGTATGAATGTTAGCCATTTTTGAATTTATACTATGAAGTTTTGAGATGAAATTTCAAGATTTTTCTTTCTTTCTTTTTTATTTTGGTAAGAAGTGTGACATTTACATTTTAATCCTATGTTATGGTTTTTTAGTGGGTGATTATGTACTTATTGTTGTTGAATTATAATTATCTTCAGTTTTCTTGGTTGTTTTGTGGATAGTCATAGTATGGAACTTGGGCAAAGTTTTACGGATTGTCATAGTAAACATTGCCTTTTTTTAAACTAATAAGATCGTACCGTAGGTTATTTAAAAAATTGTTTATCGGTTGCAAGCCAAATACGACGTATGTTTTATCAAAGACATAAACTTTTCAAAATAATTGTCGTCCCTTCAGGCATGGGCATATATAGGATTATTTGATTTCAAACTTGGGTGAAAAGTAGTTTTTTTTTTTTTTTTGGGGGGGGGGGGGGGGGGGTGGGGGGGAACAAGATGTAACTTGGAAAAATGTTTTTGCAAAAAAACCATTTTAAAATTAATGGTTGATTCAGGTATATATAGAAAACATGTTTTTCAAGGCGACGTAGTTTTTGAGAAAACTCATTCGAATGAAAATAAGATTTCATTCGAATGAAAACACAGTCTCATTTGAACTAATTAAAAACTCGTTCCAATGAAAATAAGAATTCCTTCGAATGAAAACACAGTCTCGTTTGAACTAATTAAAAACTCATTCCAGTTAACATGTCAATTTCATCAAAACCATATTCGAATGTGTTTCGAACGATTTATCTCTGATTAATAGAAAATTTATCGTTTGATCTTCCTTGAAAGGTCTTTTTAACGATATTCACATCTCATTCGAACAAATTGTAAAAACTCGTTCAAACGAAGCAAAACCAAAAAATATTTTACTTTTAAAATACATTTTACTATAAGTCCTAAACAACTTTTATAAAAAGAACACCCAAACCGAATTCGGGGATCAAACATAAATACGTATTCATACCTTCATTAATATCCCTCGGATGTTCAAGATGAAACCTCGGCATGTAACCCAACGTATCTTCATTGTCGCTTCAGCTTAGCTATAAGGTACTCAATCACAAATGATATGCTTGAAGAACACACAACACAAGCCCTAACAACCTATTGCTTAAATAAGTTTGTCCGTAGATTAAATCAAGGCAATATATATAAATTGACCCGATTTGGAATATTATCATTACAATTCTCCCTCTTTGGCTATTTCAAGACAAAATAAAAAACTACTATTTTGTCAATCTCACCAATACTCAATTCCCAACCCTAAAGGAAATAAGTTACAAATTCTTGACTGACACAAACTTGAGTAACTTTGTTCTTATGTAAACCTTTATCGAATTGCTGGTAACCTGCACACTTTAACACACCTTCAAATGCAAAGAGAAAATAACAATATATAAACTTCATATGAAAAATCCTCTTCCTTTGTCTAACTATTTCCACCTAAGAAAGGACATCTCATCCTTAGTTAAAAATCTCGCCCACATGTAAAGAGTTAGATATTATTTCTCCTCCTTTTCTTCAGGCTTAGAAATTTAGAATAATAAAAACATTTCTCCCTAATAAAACTAAATCTCCCCTTACATGAAGCATAAGTAATCATAAAGGAAAAGTAAATGTATCATACAGTGGTGTTAAGAAATTCATGAAATGACGAACAGATCGACAACACAAACATAAATAATCCAAACTAGGAACATACGCTATCAATTATGATGCAAGTATATAAGTATAAGATACCAAGATGATTATGACACATGCCAATTTGAAGAAAAAATTAAGCATAAGACAAACATAGATTAAATCAAAATTCAAAGACCCAAAACACAAAACATACGATATATACAACTACACATATACCAATGGAGCACATATATATTCAGGTATAAACGACCTCAAAATACATAAACATAAGCATTATATGCACATATAACATCAACATGTCTAAACATGGTGGTAAGAAGTGAAGGGGCATGAGCTAACAATAAGAGAAAATGACCCAATCACTTAAAAATGTCCAAGTACATCTATTTTATCACAATAATATATCAAAATTAGATTTAGCCCCACATATCAAATATGGAATTTAAAAGTACAAACAAACACAATGTATACCAACCTAGAAATTTTGATAAATATCGAATCAATAACATTAAATCAATTAAGTGTAACAACCCGAGGCTTTAGAGACGATGATTTAATTATTTTGGGAGAAATAAATATTATTTTATTTGGAGAATAATTAAATTGGCAATTGAGGTCAAAAATTGAAGTCGTTAGAAAGTGTTTTGAATGGAGATTCTGAGGGTGTAGTTGTGTTCGGAGGGGTTAAGAAAGTCAAAATTACTGTACTTGGGGTCTATTTACGTTCCGAAATATTTTAACCACGTTTGACTCGAATTAAAGTTACCGAGACATTTAAAGTGTGTATTATCATTTGAAGATGTGTATCTTGGGAGAATTGTCTTAATATCCTATGAGATATTTATTTCTCCAAAGAGAGAAAGAGAAATAGAAAGAAAGATAGAAGAGAAAGAAGAGAAAGAAGGAGAAAAGCGAGAGAAAGAGGATTTTCTGGTCATAACGCGATCTCGAGGACGGGTCAGACCCTACGAACCCGAGGCAAGTGATTAAAATTTCTAAATAATTGTTGTGTACCATTTATTGCATGATTTGTGGATTAATTTGTGGGTTTTAGGTTTAAATTGTCAAAATCTAACTTTTTGGGAAAACCTTAGATTTGAAGTGAATAAAAGGATTTAAGGTTAGAAATTAATTTATATGTGTTCTTGGATGAATATTAATGTTATATATGTGATTGGGTTGGATAAAAATAGTTGGAAGATGATTAAAATGATTTTTTGGTATTTGGGGTTTATGTAGAAAATAATCCATTCGTAGCTTGCTGACCAAACCGAATCGATTCGGCCCTTTCGAATCTATTCGGTAGGAAGAAGAACCTACAGGTCATTAGGGCCGAATTGATTCACCCCTCATGAATCGATTCAGTATGTAGCAGACTCCCAAGTCCATAGGACCGAATCGATTCGGATGGGCCGAATCGACTCGCTTTTGGGGCCGAATCGATTCGGGGGGGAGGGGGGAATCGATTCAGAAGCAGGGCATTTTTTGGAAATGTTTTTCTAGGAAGAATTTCATCCCTTTTCGTTTAAGGCAACGATTGGGAACCTTTATAGGAGTTATGTATAGTAAGTTTTGGAGATTTTTAGGGGGTTTCCCTTATAAGAAATTACTGGAGTCATATTGACTTAAATTGAGGAATACCGATTAGATATTTTGGTATAAACTAAGTGGGGAAGCCCACTAGCCTTGTAAGTTATATTTGGAGATAATTATTAAATTTATATGAAAGAATGAGAACGAGTTTAGAGATATTGGATCTTAGGATCAAATCCCAAATCGGATAACTTTAAAGGTTCATAAAATTAATTGAACCATATCATGGGTGGAGAATCTTAGATGCTAATTGATGTGCATACAAATATAGACATATCCTTAACAATGATTAAATTGGGAGATGTCTCACACAATGAGAAATGCTAATTGAGGTGCATTAGGATAACGAATATCCTTAAACTAAATAGAATTGAGAGACAATTCAAAATTAGAAGCGACGTATGAGCTTCAAGCGAGAAATAGTATAGTGTATACTAAGTGGGGAAGATGTGTGAGTATTGACGATTAGTATATCGAGAGGGAATTATGCTAAATAATGTCATTAATTCTATTGCACCTAAGAGCGTATAATAAATATGAAAATGATGTGACAGGTATACCTTATATGTTGGTATATCTTTATATGATGTGATGTATGTATACCTTATATATATATATATATATATATATATATATATATATATATATATAGTGAAGCATACCCGCTCCTTGCTATCATTGGGAAGTTGTGTGGTTGAGGGTGAGCATCCTGGCTCAAAGAGCAGGGTGGATATTCCTTAGGTCATAGTCATCCATGGTGATTATTATATGATATATAGTATTATTTTGGGGGTGAGAAGTGGGTATGTGTTGTTCTCACTTGTCGGTTCGGAGATATGATCGCTTCCCGGGATGTTGTGTGTGTGAGTTGATCACGAGGTGGGTGTCATTGAACCCCACTAGGTTCCCCCAGTTTGCTACATGGATGGGCAACTGGAAGATGATAGCATGTGAGCCTACGTCCTTGAGTTATAGCTCGATTGGATGGTTATGATATTGTTGTTGTGCTTGTATTTGGGTATCGAGGGCATAATGGACCTCAACGACCAACAATGCCAGGATTAGTGTATCGGGGGGTTCCTTGTTTGGATTTCTCTTAGGCGAGACGTCCCACGAACGACCCGCAGTGCAATGTTGGAAATTGGGGAGAAGTTAGTCTTTAATGCTCATATTTATATATATATCACCTATCCCGACAATTGACAGTGCCATGAGTAGTGTAACAGGGGGGCTCCTTGTTTGGATTTTGCTTCGGCGAGACATTCCACGTACGAAACATAGTACAATATTGAGAACCGGGATAAGTTTAGTCCTTATCACTTAGATGCTAATAACTCATATATATATATATATATATATATATATATATATATACACATATATATGCTTACAGGCCAATTGAGGGCATAACTAGAATATATGAAATTCTAGTAAAAGATAATGTTGATGTATTGAGATGATATTATTATGAGGATGTTTATGCAACTTTATATGTTCAATAAATAAACCCACATAAAGAGAACTATGGCATTAAATGTAAAGTAACATTTAGATGGAATTTAGATAAGTGTAGATTACGAGATAGTTAGATAATCTTAATCTAATATTTATTTAGGAATCTAGTTAGATTTAATTTCCTAATTAATTTTGGGAAATTTTTGGAGACCATGTGCATACGTTTAGCTGCACGCTTTAGTTGAGAGGTGAGTTGGATTATTATGGGTAGTGCGATTACACCTTAATCATGTAATAATGCATTTATAATTATTATGCATTTTAATGCACTTGCTATAAAAATGTTTTCAACTGGGGCTCTGACCCGTTTATATTTTCTCCCTCCATATGTATATATTGTATTACTTTAGGTGTTCCTCCGCAAGGACGCCATTGATGTTCATCCATCTAGTGTATTCATAGAGTTGTGACAGTAGCGGACTGTTGCGGAACTTTGTTTTAGTCGATTCCTATATATTATACATCTAGATTAGGATTCAGTTTGTATATCAGGTTTATACTCAAGTGTTGTAGATTAACACTTTTATATTTTATTTCTCAGATTATTCTATTGTTTGTGCCCCGACAGCTTATTCGGGTATTTCATTGTTGAGATTTTGTTGTATATTGTATTGTACTCTTTTATATTATTGGAGTTTCATGTATAACTCATCACAGTTAGATGTTGTATTGTTGGTAAATGGTTGCATGGTTGGTTTTATTTGATGTTAAATAAAAGTTTTAAATTTTTGTCAATCCTCTTTTAATAGTTTCGGGTAGTTAACCTTATATTATTTAGTATCGTCTGTTGACGTTGAGACTGTGCCATCTGAGATGCCTGATTTAATGTAGTATAGGGTTGGGCACCTATTATTATTTTGAGCGGGTTGTCACATTAAGCTCAATTAGGATTCATTGTGAAAACTCAGTGATCTTCAACCAATCACTTTAAAAAATATTTTTTTTCTCTCTTTTTCTTTTGAACATATTTTATTTTCAAAGTATCAATGTAAAAAATTTGGCCATGGAAATGTTCCATTTTGATCCCCTCTATATATTTTAGGCTCTTTACAACAATGGGCTTTTAAGCAAAGGATATTACTCCTATCGTTACACTTTTTCCGTTCACACTCATATTTTTTAAAAATATCAAAAGCGAGGAAATGGCTTTAACATGCATAACTCCCCCATAGTCATTTTTTATGTATATGACAAGCTTGTTAGGAGAACACCTCACTTAACTCATGTGACATATGAAGTTAAAATACAGAAGATCTCGTGCATAGTGTGTGTAGAGCCATATACAAAGTAAATCCATCATGCAAATGAATTTCAAACTACTTCATATAAACATAATTAAGAACGATCCAAGCATTGAAAATTAAAATCAAGTGTCCTCGTCACGTGGATAATTGGAAGGAATGGAATTTAAATAAATTAATATGCCACATAATATCTGTAAAACTAAAACACATAAAGATAAAATAATTTTTACCTTTTAAACATTTTTTCAAAACGATATCAATTTAAAAAGAACAACTCCAAAGAGTAATAAATGTTTTTGTATTTTTCTCATTAAGACCCAAAAAATAGAAAATTTAAATACAAAAGATAGACATGTCATAAAACTAGCCATAACATATATCAAATATCACAACACTTGTGTATGAGAAATATGAAATCATAATCACTTATAAGATATATAATGGGATGATGCATGAGAAAGAAAATGAGAATAAACAATCATATCATTTAACTCCTCCAAATAGGATCCCCTAACCTACATACGTAAAACGTATTGAAGTTGAACTTGGGCTTGTCAAACCTTACTGATACTAGCCTTATCTATCCTAGGACCATTTCTAAGATCATAGTAAAAATGTCTAAGGTGACGTTTCCTATCATAGTCTGTGCAAGTGCACACAAGGAATGTTATCTTTAAGACCTTTTCTAACGTCCCTAGATTTGTTTAGATCTCTTAAAAGCATGGTCTTGGCATTGCAAAGAAAGTATATATATCATAGAAGCTGATGCAACACTTATCTTCTTTTATTTAAACGGTGCCTAACATTTTATGCAACATCTCCGACCTAGACTTCAAATCCAATTTAACATTAATCGAGTCTCTCAACTTCTTTTCTATTTCCAAAATTCTGGACATGAGCACAATCCTAGACCCTTCAAACCCAAGAAGGTCCGTATGAAGGCTATCTTTCACTCCCCCCTCAACGTAATCAAGTTTCTCCTTAATAGTCCTCTCATGTACCCTAATATCCACATTCAATTTAGCATTATCATAACCTATGGCACATTCCTTGACCTTTTCTTATAAATACAAGTTAGGTTTTTTCAACTTCAATGACTCTATGTATAACTCCTGAAAGGCCACTCGAAGCTCACTATGATTGTATTCTTCTTATTCTTCTTCACTGTTCCTTTCCTCAGTAGCTTGGGAACCTACAGACTGCACCTACAAATAGTCACGCGCATGATCATCTTATCGAGGGAAGATACTTCATTTCAACCCATACAACTGGTTGTGAACATAGTGTAGTTGTGCTCATTAGGGGAATCACTTTCCTCTTATGACTCACTATCACTGAGGGTGGTATTGTATAGATTTGTCTTCTTACCCTTCTCCCTTAGTCTAGTGATACACTCATGAGAATAATGACATAAACCTTCGTATTCAAATAATTTTTCCTGGTCATCCACATTTTTTAGACCATACCTATTCTTTCTATCATCATCGATAAAGTTCTTAGGTTTATTTTCAAAAATGTTTTCAAAACTCTTCACATCTCTAAGCTTAAGAAATGTCTTGAAATTCCAAGCGAACCTAGCTATCTCTTAGGCATCAAGCCCATCATCACTATTGGAATATGACACATCCTCCTTTCAAGATTTCAAAGAAATACCCTTCTCTTTTTTTCTTGGTAAAACAAATGCTCATCTAATAGGTTTGAAGATCACCTATGACCTCTTAGACTCTCATATGTCTACATCTTGTAGGGAATCTAGGATCATGACATTAATGTTATTTCAGGCAATGACCAGTAGATTTTTTGCACCACTCTAGACTCTAGGATCGTCTCACCTATGTTAAATGAGGAATTGATAATATATGACAATTTAGCATAGAACTCATTAAAAGACTCATTCTTTAACACCTTATTAGTCTCAAAATTAGTCATCAAATTTTATAACTTAGAGACCCAAAAAGTATATATTCCTTCGTGTGTGGATCGTATAATATCCCAAACATCCTTAGCACTCTCGCAAGCCATAATGTGTATAAACTCTTCGGAGGTCACATCGCAAACAATAGCAATCATAGGAATTAAACGTCGAGGCATTCCCTTTAGTGGTTGTCTAAGAGACATACGCTTTATGAGTACCATATTTAATTGGATGAGTCCACCCACAAAAAATAGAGTTCCAAATGTTCTCGTAGATCGATTTAAGGAAAACTCGCATCCGCGCCTTCCAATGGGGATAGTTTAACCCATCATACAATAGAGGCTGACCAACGAAACTATACCCTCTCGATTAAAATCCATAGAAACCATAAACAATAACAAAAAAACGGATCTAACACAACAAACTTGTGTAACTCTCTTTGATAGAAATTTGAGAAGGCTTATGTGACATAGGGTTTGTAGAGAAACACCAATTTTATAAACTTTGCACCAAATAAAAATCAAAGTGTTGTGTGAAACATTTTTTCTAATTTTGGTCTTGTCCTAAGAATGCATTTAGTTGAGTATAAGAAAGAATAAAATAAATAGCAAACCAAAACACGAGCATGTTTGAATAAAATCCGTAACAGAAAAAATCTTGGATGGCCGAGCCACACAAGTCCACTATGATATAGGTCTTGTTACAAGGACAAATTATACTTACTCATACACTCGATGCATTTAAGCCTTGACACACTTCTTCATCCCTTTTTACCTTCGTCGTAGCCATTATTGGATTCCTTCCAGCAACCACAAAATGGAGGCATATTCCCACGTCTCAGTATCCCACCAATTTTACTTGTCTCGTGGCCTGTCCAACTATCGCACAACACAGACTCTGTCTCCACCACTCGAAACTCTCACAGTATGAATATCAAACAGGTATGGTAAAAAAAATATATGTCAAAAAGTCATATAGTTGTAGGATTCTTAGATCTTAAACTTGGGCGTAAACTAGATTTTAGGACGTACAGGATATATCATGGAAAAATATTTTTGTAAAAGCCTCTATGAAAACTAATGCCAAATCCATGTATTTATTGAAAATACATTTTCTGAGGGGGCTCATTTTTTTAGAAAATTTGTTTGAACGAAAATAAGAGTTCATTCGGACAAAAACATTATCTCATTCGCACCAACTAAAAACTCGTTCGAACTAGCTTCGAATTATATATCTATGGTAAATAGAAATTTCTTATTTTATGTTCGTTCGAGGGTCGTTCTGATGGAATTCATATATCGTTCGAACAAACTGTACAAACCCATTCGAACGATAAAAAACCAAAAAAGTTTGTTTTTTCAAAATTCATTTTACGAAAAGTACAAAAATAATTTTATAAATGAAATCTAAACTAGATCAAATTATCAAACATAAATGCATATTCATAACTTCATTAAGATCCCCCGGATGTTAAGGTCAAAACCTCAGCAAGTAACCCAATGTATCTTTAATGTCACTTTAGCTTTGTCGCAAGATCTCCAATCACACATCATATGCTTGAAGGACACATGACTGAAGTACTAAGAACCTATGACTCAAACATGTTTTGTCAAAATGTGGAATTAAGTTCATATATACAAATTGACTCGAGTTATAAATTTGTCTTTAAAAATATTCAACAATATCCAATTAAGATAGAAGGTAAAATCAAATATGACCACATGGTAATAATATATATGGCAAAAATGATAACTAGGATAAGCAAGGAAAAACATATATATCATCAACAAATGCTAAAAATCTATTATCCCTAACTAAAATCTCCCTAATATGGTATAGCTTAAAGTATAACCTAAGATAATAAGTTTTATATCGTTTTATCCTTTGGAAAGATTTATTTTATCAAAAATTCATTATTCCTCTTAATAAAATCTTCTTCCCTCATAGGAAATTTCTCCCTATTTTAGGAAAGATGAAGAAATTACGAAACCCAATCATTAGGGACACAAGAACATAGCTATAAACCAACATTAGAGAAAATAAGCCTAAAGTTTGAAAAATATGTTATGTATCACGGTAAGCACAAGGAGATAAAAAAATATGCGATGTGAATCATATGGTATAACATATAAAGGAACAAATGATCAATAATGACATAATTAGATAAAAATATAAACCCTTATCAAGATTTAGTGATAAGAACTCAAAATGTACTAAACAGCAAGGTAAGCACAATGGTAAAAGAGTATATGATATAAATAATGCCACTGAGAAATCAAAGTTTCTCATCTTAAGTCATAATAGTAACATAGAAACATATGTGTATGAACTAAATGATAAATAATGATTAATTAATCATCCATGAAATATATTCAAAAAGTATGGAAAGATGAAGCATGGGTCAAACAATGATTAGCAACCAATATTGAAATAGGATATGCCAACAAAAGATATTACAATTCATCCTAGCATCCTATTAAATATGATAAAAACAACGTTTGGATGTAGCATATATTATCCCAAATGTAAAAACTTTGATATCAACATATATGTAAGTATTTCATCAATATCAAAATCAATGGTAATATAACATACTCTAAAAACATGAATAAACAACATCAAGTCTAAAGCCAATTAAGAGTATATAAGAGCTAGTATACACCAATATTTATTACTTCACAAAGACGAATCTCCCCTGCACTTCAAGTAAATCTTTCTAAGAATCGTGTAGGATATACTATATGAGAAAAACGAGAACAAGATGAAAAGAAAATGATTCAAAAAGAGATTCTATCAACTCATCTCAAATAAATCTTGATAAGAAAATAATATACTCAATATTATCAAACTTAGTAAAGTTTGAGTACTATGAATTATGTTCATAATCAATACAATATTATACATAATTGGCTAATAACATGATGAGAGAGGTACCCAAGAACGCAGGATCATAACTGGATCATGAAAAAATAAAAATAAATAATACCATTGAAATAATAAAACCAATCTTGAGTTCAATTAAGAATTACAATTCAAGAACAAATGATTCAAAGCTTCAATAATAATGAAAATTTACAACAACTTTAAGATATTTTCAACTAACACTTTTATTTTCCTCAATGAGAGATTTTTTTACAACCTCGAGTTTCACTTCCTTGATGTTACTCAATTTTTGGATGGATAACTACCTTTGAAATATCGTTTTGTTCAAAATGTTTTTTCATGTGGAAGCTTGCACTCATTTTTTACTGTGATTGCATAGTGTTTTCAATTTTCAAAAGTAGTATCATTCAATCAAAGTTGTAGCCTTAACCATATCATCTCTCGAGGTTTTTTTACATAGCGTATAGCTTTTCAACTCCTTCAATTCATGAGAAATTCTCAATGAATCACATTAGGGTATACTAAACTCTCTCTTATAAATATTCTAAGATTCAAACCATTCGTAAAATATTATAAAACCTTATTATTCCTCATAAAGTGGCATCTAAATAATATGTAGTGCAGTGTAACGTACAACAAGATATGATAATATATTCTCAAAGTATAAATTTTCTCAAAGTTTATAAGACTTTAAATAAAATAAAATTCATCTCATGAAGCACATTCCATATTCCCAAACAAATGGAAAGACTATTTAATAATTCATTTTGATATACGAAAATGTATCGTGGCTTATATCATGTAAAAGGAAAAATATGATTGTACAAAAAATCATTTTGAGTATATCGATGAATAATATGTATGACTACAAAAAAGCATGATATAGGATTAAAAGATTACACGAGGCACATAATCCTAAACATGTTTCAACAAAATTCATTAATTATGAAAATAAGGAATGAAGTCCTAAGATAATCAATGTACAAAAATCACAAGGTTAAGACTAAAAGAGCATGCAAAGGCTAAGAATAAAAAAAAATCAAGGATAATAAACTTAAGCAATAAATATATATCCAAGGTAAAATAAAAAAAAGTTTTAATATGCATAGGAATAAACATACATGGATAAAAAATATAGAACTACACATGACAATACAAAACATTCTTTTTGTAAAACCAATACAAAGTTTTCTCAGAGATAAAATATTTTTGAATTATCCAAGATAAGAAGAAAGAAAAAATCAATAAGATAAACAAAGATAATAAAAATGATATACAAACTCATGCATGAATCAAAAGTACATAGCCAGCATAAGATATACGATGGTGAAATAAAAATATATATACGACCATATATAAAATAACATCTAGAGTTTAGAGGTTGCAGGAACCGATTTCTAAATCTCTTTAGTTTTAACATTAACTCCATCTAAAATGTTCGTCCTAACCCATACACGACTCAAACGAGGAGTCTCGTGTTTAAATGGTACCTTAGGCACATTTTTTTTCACTTTCTTATTTCTTTATTGTCTTTTTCTCAAAAAACAAAATTGATTCTTTTTAGCCCACATTTTTCTTTCAAGTGGTTTAGGCACAATTTTCTAGAATCAAAAGCCTTTTTAATTTTTTTTGTTCCCCGTGAAAATCTTACCACTCTTACCATGAATAAAAGATAAGGTTGGTTTGAGAAAAAAATAAAACTCCCTTGAATGACCAAATTTATCACAGTGATCATATTTAAAAAAATTATCAAGTCATTATGAATTTTGTTTTAGGAACAACTTTTTCAAAATAATGAAAATGATTCAACATGTAATAAAAATATCTAAGTTAACCATTTTTATTATAATAGGAAGAAACAAAGTCCTTTTTGGGTCTCTTATAATTAAGCATGTATTTTTTGTTATTAAACTTGGAGTTTAAAAAATCTTTCTTCTTTTTAAAATGATTGGCAATATTTTTCGCATTATTTTCAAATCTTAAGGGTTCTTTTTTAATATTTGTTGTCTTCAATAAAATATTTTCCTTTTTATAAGTTGAAACATTATATTTGTAAAGATCCAACCCTCTTTTATCATCTTATCTTTCAGGTAGGCATCAAAGTAACATCTTTAACTTTCTGTGATCTTGCTGTTAGTTTCACTTTTTCATTTTTGGTCATGATCCAATAATTTTGAAGATTTTTATTTATTTTCCTCGAAAACAACCTTAGACTCTTCGCACAAAAGAAGATCTATTTTAGTTTTTTCAAGAGATAAAATAAAACATTTTCTCTTGAAAGATACAAAACATTCATCTTGTTCTTTTGAAACAATTCTCTTGTCTTTTTATTCATCAGCAAAGTCTAAAAGATAAGAAAAAAAGACATTAATAGCTTTAATTTTTTCAAAGAGAATAGTTCCATGATCTTTTAAACCACATAAAATTTTATTTTCATTATTTACAAGTGCTAGATCACTTAAAAACCTTATTATTTCTTGTTCAAAAGTTTTGAACTTTTGTAAAAAAGTTTTATTTTCGCATTTTAAAAAATTTATTGTGCCCAAATCAACTTTTGAAAACTCATTTTTCAAGAACTTAATCTTCTCACACATTTTCAAACGGAAAATTCGAAGTCGGTCAACAACGGTATATTTAGGTTGTAAATCGTTTTGCTCCTTATTATAAGGTTTTAATTTGGAGGGAAATTATAAATTTTCTTTTACAAGTATCAACGATTCTTTATTAAGTTCATTTTATTCATTTTCAAGAATCAAAGAGACCTCGTCATAAAATTATTCCTCGTTAGATTCATATTCATTATCGGGGAAAGATCGACTATCAAAATCGAATGGAGAAAAAAAATCGACAAAACTACAACCAATATAACTAATAGAAGCATTTTTAGATAGATTATTTTTATATTTGGAAAGATGACTACTATTGAAATTAGATGGAGTAATAAGTCGGGTAAAATTGTTATTTTTTCCTAATAGAAAATCTTCGAAAAACTCAAATGCACAATTCAATTCGACACACACACACGATATACCTCAAGGTTGTTAAATGTACAAAAGAGAGGTCTAGCTTTGATACCATTTGATAGTGAATGTGTTAGAAATTAAGATGAATGAGCAATACCCAATTAAAAGTTATTGTAAAAAGGAGACAAGGTTTTCCTTTTATTTATTGTCATGTGTAAAACAAAATCGAAGGTCTATATGACAAATTATTTACCAAATAGATTATAAAAAATTTATATTCATTATTAACTGATTTAATCCGAAAGTGGAAAAGGTAAACAATATAGTACATCACCAAGGCAAACGGTGGAAACCCCCATAATGGAAAAAATCTTCGGGGCGACAAAATGACAAGTGTGCTATGGTAGATTTTTATAGCTAGGTGAAATCAACTAAAAAACACACAATGTTATAACCATCTAAACATTTTATCCCACCATATCCTCCATAGAGCTCCATTAGTTGGTATATACTAAATAACCGAGACTGGTTTGGATTCGCAAAAGTCCTTATGCCAACAAAATCTCTTTTTAGAGTTTCAAGTAAAATTATTATGTTCCAATTCTTGGAACAAGGTTGAGAAGACAAAAATTTATTTATACTTCCTTAGATACGATATTCCTAATGGTTGATGGAAATTTTTGAATTGTTTGGGTAATTGAAAATTTAGTCACAAGTAGTTTTTATATATAAAAAATATGCAGTTCTCTTAAGAATAAATTTGTCAAAAGTTTGTTCTAGTCCTAAAACGAAGAAATAAAACTTCAAATGAATTAAAATGTAAACAATAACAATGGATATCTCAAGAACAATAAAAAAATCTTGAAGAAAAACTCTAGTCTATAGTGAGTTTCAACTTGTGTTTTTCTCTCTAAAACACTCAAACTTTTAAAAACCAACCTCTATTTTATGTTGGAGTAGAAGACCGTATAAGTAGCCAAAAAAATTTAACTGAAAATTTGGACACAATGTTTTAAAGGTATGGATGTTTCTTGTCCACAGAAATATTCAAAATCAAATGTACACAAAACATATGGCTAAAAAGGTGATTTGCAAAAAGCTAAAGGCTAAAAAGTTGTTTAAAGAAGGCATTAGATTTTCATTAAACTTACCATTAACCATACCCACAAACTGAGAGAGACTAACAACTTAATGAAGAACTTCCTCAGTGCAGTGACGTGCTTGCGACAGAGGTCGTGTTGAAGACCAAATTTTTCGTCGATTGAGTTTTTGCATATAGCGCGACCAACAAAATAAAACCTCGGTGTAGCAATATAAAACAAGTTATTTTGATATTTTAAAAATTAAAACAAGTATTTTAAATATACAATATACCATTTTCAAAGTATGCTTATATAGGAAAACTATATGGCATACGTATATGGAAAAACTTAAAACACCGCCTCACACACAAACGCTGGTTTAACACATTTTCTAATCTATGAAAATCTAATTTGAGTAGTATTAAAATATGAGTGTACTAAATCATCTAAGTATGTTTACCTGATCCTAAAGTTTCATTATCATGAATGTCAAAGTAAATTATATCGGGATGATGTTGATAAAGTCCGGTGAGTAAGTGTTCACTTGATGCTTTTCGGAATGAACTCTTGGACTAGAGACAAAAAGCGATTTTTAGTCAACAGAATAAAACAATATAACCCTATGGGGAAATTTAAGTATTATTAATACACATACACATACAAATAATGATTCTTGTTATTCTAAACATTAGAGAGATGGAGTTTGACTATACTCGTTCTCCTTCAGAGTTTCTCATCTCCAATATAATTCAGCTAGAGTAAAATTACCTTTCTCTAGAGCTCTCTTTGTGCTTATCGAAGTGTATTTGAAGAGATATGAATTTATTAGACTCTTCTTGAGTTGCTGGTTGATTTACGTTAATGATATGCTGGAAAATCCATTCCACTTATTATCTCCCTTCAATTAACCCTATAATTAGGGTGGTTTGTGTTTAGGCCATGTGGCTTGATTATATTGGTTTATTATTTAAAACCTGCATGTAATTTTGAAATAAAGTTGTAAGCACAAATTTCTTATAGTTTTAATTTGTTTATATTCGGCTAAATTTTGAACAATATAAATTGAGTCTAGACTAGTAATTAATTCGATCTTGAAGAAGTTGCATATTAAATCCATGAAGAAGAAATCAAGTCAAGGTGCAATTTCACATTTTAATTGTTCTGATATCACACATGTATGAATAATCAAAGGAATATGTGATTTAGAATGTTGTTTAAATAAAGGATGATTTAAATTCTTTTTTTAATGTTTAAGAATTGAAATTTAAAGTTTTGAAAGTGCATTTAATTATATCTGAGCTAAATTATTTTTAAAACAAGGATAATCATGAAATAATAGAAAAGGGTTTACTGTCGTTTGAACGACATGTAAACTTGTTCGAAGGACAACGCTAGTCGTTCAAACGAGATAGTTTTGTCGCTCGAATGCGATTGACTCAATTTTTGTGTTTCAATTATCTTGGACTCTAGTTTGCTCAAATATAAAAATAATACTACATAGACGTTTTCAAGAGAGATGAACAGTTCTAAGAATTCCCATTTTGTTTAGTTTCATCCTTTGTTTATTCAAGATCCTATTATCATAAATTTCAAAGGTTTGTGATCTTGAACACATCCAAAAGAAGACTTTGTTCAACTCTTTGTAGAGAGGAGAAACCTACACTAGACTGAGGTCAATTTGGGAGTGTTGTGATATATCTTGCTGAAGATAGGACTGCGGTTCTTATGGAGCTGAAGCGATTGTTCCATTGCTGACGACATCGATCGACACCTACGGGTATTCGTATGTCATATTATTTTCGCTGTAATCCGAATGTAAATCATTTCTTTACAAATTATAGTGGAAATAAAAAGTTAAAAAAATACTGAATTTGTTTCTTTTGCCAAATGTTTAATTTCTTCAATGGGTTAAATTGATTAGATGCATGTTTAGGGTTTAAGAAGATAAAATTGGAATTAATTCATTGAGTTGGTTTCTACCAAAAGCACTTATTAAAGGGCTTTTTCAAATTGGTATCAGAGTTTAATGCACTATTTTATTGTGTTTTAATCCTTTATCTTTAGGTATGGCTTTCAGTAATTCTGATGATTTTAGAACTCACGTGTTTGAAACATTTAACTTGAAATCTCGCATGAAGTCGTCTCTTAAAATTTTTGTTAAAACTGAGAATTGTGAGAAGTATGTTTCTACCCTTAGTGAGAGTGACCTTGAAGAAGAATTTTTTTATCTTACTAAGCGAGAACTTCCCTCTCTTATGGATAATCATGTAGGTGATGACGACATACTTTTGCATGATTCTTTCGCAGTCACGGGTTGTGATACCCTAGAAAGTGAGGGTGCGGTGAGTGTTGATGAGAGTGAGTATAAGAGAGACTTACAAACTTCCTTTAATGAATTGTATGAAGAAACATTATAAGTAAAGAAGGAAAATTTAAAGTTAAAAGCAAATTTGAAACAATGTGCCATTGAAAATAATAACTCCAATACTTTAATTGAGTAACTTAGGGTGCGTGAGAAGAAAATTGGTGAGAAGCTAGAATATGTCGAGGGTGAGAGAGACAGTCTTCGATGGTTAATGGAGGTGATGAAAGGAATTACTGGAGTTTGAGGATTCTAGGCATTTACTTGATTCAATGATTGGTGAACTTGAGAAGAAATTGAGAGATTTGTGTAAAGTTAAATTTGATTTGTAATCTAGGTCCGAGAAGTTAGATAAAATTTTAGGAACCATCCAAATCAAGGATAATAAGACTGGTATTGGTTTCGATAAACATGTTCCACCCATTCCCAATGCTAATACCAGGCTAGCTAGAGCGCCACCCAGGGTTGTTAGGAAAGATCCACCAAGGAACATTAAATTTAATTGTCCCATAGCAAACACTCCCCGCCGTATTTACATTTGCACTCATTGAGGTAGGAGAGCTCATCTTAGGAGATTTTTCTATGATCTTAAGCACGTTCCTAGAAAGTCAAAGTACCTGAACATTCCGGTCTCAAAATCACCCACTCATCATTTCACACCCACATGGGTTAGAAAATCATATTTAGAGGCATTAGGGATTAGACTTGGTGATACGCCTGTCATTTCTCGTGGATCTCCACATGTCTCATCTTTTGACTAAGCATGTTTGTCTATTTGTCATACTCTAATTTGTCTTTGCGATACAATCTCTCTCTATAGTTATGATGTTTATTGAGTAATTTTTTTTGTTTATTTAAAAAATATAAAACGATTTTTTTTAGTCAAATATTTGAAAAAATGCAAAAATATTTTTGGTTTTTGAGTCATGAATCTTCATGTTTAATATGTCTTGTTTCTGTGCTTGTACCCCCATCACTTCATTATCCATGTGGCTAGGGCATTTGGTCATATTTATTGATGTGTTAAATGATCTTTACCATTTTCATAATGGAGTTGTCTTAAAATTGATGTGCTTATGGATTCATCTTTATATATATGCCATTCTTGCACACATGCACGAGCTTTTATGAATGTTTGACATCACATGCATATTTGAGTTTGGTGAGATGTTCTTATCTCAATTTTATAATCAATGCATAAGTAGTCTTTGGAGGAGGTGTGCATGTAAGAATCGTTTACCGTAAGGAATTAAAATTGCAAAATATGTTGAGTGCTTATGAGAAAGGGCTGCGAATGTGTAAAATTGACTCATCCTGATAGCCACCGTATAAAAAGGGCTCAAAATTAAAAAAAAAACGCAATAAAAAGATAATCATGCCAAAAATTGAGCCATTTAGTTTAGATCATCTCAAAAGAAAGAAAAATAAATGTGTATTATTTATGAGGGTGTTCAGGTGGAAAATAAAAATGGGTGGGATGAAATAGTGCACCATGACGATATTATTTGTAGAATCGTCAAAATTCTAGATTTGTGTGTATGCTAATCGTTTTGCTCACGAAGCTCATTTATTAATTATCACACATGGCTATATAATTGTTTTTTGACGTATGTGTATTGACACTGTGACTTATTCATTGTAGTACACGCCCATTCACTCCATGTCCACATTTGAGCACATTAATTACATGTTAGCATGAATTTCACAAAAAAATTAATTTTGTCTATTTTATAAGTATTTTTCTGTACTGTTTTGTTTGGTAAAATATGGGATTGTTTTTTTTGACATCTTGTTCGAACGAGGTGTCATGTCACGAGAAGCGTCGTTTAAACAACAAAGTTTCTTGTTCGAACGACACTTGTTTTCATTCGAACGACACTGGTACAGATTTAAAAAGTCCCGTATGTTTAGTTCATTTGTTCCCTATGTTTAAAACCCTAATGCACTTCGTCTTCTAGCCATAACCAAACAAGTTTTTGACCCCCAACCCCTTGATTTTGAACTCATTGTTTTACCAAAATCGCGTACTTTGCACCAGTTTTCCCCTTATACTCCATTTATGTGCTATTTCATGGTTTGGCCTCTCTGTTTCAAGTTTCCTATCACGATTGTTGCATGGGTCCGTATTCAGTTTTGAGTTTGAAATCAACATAAACAGTTGGTATGAAAAATTAATTTTTTTTGGAATAAATTTTTTTTGGCACCCATTTATACCCATTATATTTTGTGAGTTTATTTTGTTTTCTAAAATGGGGTGTTCATAATTTATTTCAGAAAAAATTCTAATTTCTTAAAACACCAAATGCTAGTCCTTTTGGCAACATTGTCTGCTTATGGTTATTCTGATTGGGTTATTGCTTTGTGTTGGGTTGTTGTTATTTGGTTTACCCCTGTGGTTAGGATGGATTTGTTCGGAGATAGGTTCTAGGCGCCAGTTGTGTCTCTCTACCCTACCCATTTTCACCCATTGCATTCAGTGTCTTGTTATGCCACCTAGATGCAGGAGCACTTCTTCTCGTAGACAAGATGAGCCTTCCCCCACATCACAGGCTCATAGGGCTAGGAGCTATAGACCACTATACTCTCCAGTACGTTGGTACACCAGTTTAGAATATGACCATTACTGTCATTTGGGCTTACATATTCATGTTGTAGTTCGGGAGAAAGTGTTTTTTGTTGATCTTTTTTTTAGCTATCTATTCCTACATGGATGTCTGGTCGGGGATGGGACAGATTATTTGATTTCCATGGCATGCTTTACCCTGACATAGTTAGGGAGTTTTATTATAGGGATCTTCTCAATCCTGGTGGTTTGCAGATGTCTATTAAGGGTGTCCCGATACTTGTCATTGTCGATCTTATAGCGAAGACTCTTCAAATACCCCGTGTCCTAGATGCTACTTTTCCTTGGAGTCCCGAGGGTGGTCCTACTAGAGATGAGATTATTCGTTTTTACTGTTGGGAGTTTCCACTTACTCGAACTACATTGTTTCACCGCCAGTTACACACAATCTTTCGCATCCTTAACCATTTTGTATCCTCCTCTGTCTATCCTCGAGTCAATCATACTCCGATTGGCTTCAATATAGCATATTTCATATACGTTGTACGTCAAGGGTGGGACATTTTTCTACCATCTCTTTTGTTTTGGGTTATGTCCTCAGTTACCATTCTTGGTAGCTCTCCTTTACGCCCCAGTCTTCCCTACGATCTCCTAGTATCCCACATTTGCTTCTTGGCTGGAGTTCCCATTTTAGAGGATGATGTCTCCCTTTCTACTCCATCCTTCATTGACAGTAAGACTTTGACTCGATCTGAGACACATTTACCTTTTGAGGCGAGAGAGAGACCATCTCTTACTATCCCATCATGTTTTAGAGAGCCATCTAATCCTGTTGAGACAAGTTCTATATCTTCTAGGTCTCAGCCTATTACATCTAGTCGACCCATAATCGACGAGTTTGATGATTTACAGGCACATGTGGCATCACAATCACAGATGTACGACGCCATGATGGCTCGTTCTGATGCAGAGGCTGAGGCTAGGGCTTGGAGTGACTCACGGATGACTGTTTTTTTATGAGATGAGAGGACAGGAGATAGGCAGAGGAGGAGGTTCATCAGGATTGAGAAACATAGTTGTTGTATATGTTAATTCTTATGATGACGTTGATGATTCTAATGATGAGGACAAGGATACATGTTGATATTTATGTTTGATACATTGTATTTTGTTCCCTAGATGTATTTTGATATTTATAATATGATGTACTCATGGACTTCTGATGCTACTTTTTTTTATGGATGCATGTAAATATTCCATTCTACAGTTCTGATATTTTTTTTTATATTTCTTTACTGTCATCTTTCTCATATCCACTGTCATAGTTTGTCATTTATGCCCATTTTCATATGCTAGTTTTATCTGTCCCGTGCTTTGTCTATTCTAGAAAAAAAATGGGGAGAGATATATGATGTAGGGGGAGTTTCATTAAAAACTGTGTTCACAATTTATTTGATATATCTTATATATTATGTTCCTCCATGATTCACTTGGGTATATTTTTTTTGTCTGATGTATGTAGGTTTTTATTTTGAGATTTAGAGATTCACTGCTACATCACATTCAGGGGCAACTCTAGACTCAATGCTACTTCTTTATAGTTTATTTATGTCCTGTTTTTTTTTTAGATTTAGATTTCTGAGATAGGACATTTGAGTATAACCAGTATTCTTATTTAAATTTTGTCCCGGAATAGCCAAAGGGGGAGATTTGTAAACACAAATTTCTTATAGTTTTAATTTGTTTATATTTGGCTTAATTCCAGACAATAAAAGTTGTTTAAATAAAGGATGATTTAAATGTTTTTTTAGTGTTTGGATATTGAAATTTAAAGTTTTAAAAGCGCATTTAATTATATCTGAGCCAAATTATTTTTAAAACAAGGATAATCATGAAATAATAGAAAAGGGTTTACTATCGTTCGAATGACATGTAAACTCGTTCGAACAACAACGTTAGTCGTTCGAACGACAACGTTAGTCATTCGAATGAGATTGCCTCGATTTCTATATTTCAGTTATCTTGGACTCTGGTTTTCTTAGATATAAAAATAACATTGCATAGACGTTTTCAAGAGAAATGAACAGTTCTAATATCTCCCATTCTGTTTAGTTTCATCCTTTGTTTATTCAAGATCCTATTATCATAAATTACAAATGTTTGTGATCTTGAACACATCCAGAAGAAGACTTTGTTCGACACTTTGTAAAGAGGATAAATCTACGCCGCATTGAGGTCAAATTGGGTGTGTTGCGGTATTTCTTGCGGAAGATAAGACTGCGGTTCTTGTGGAGCTGAAGATATTGTTCCATTGCTGACAACATCGAATGACACCTACGGGTATTCGTATGTCATCTTATTTTCGCTGTAATCTGAGTGTAAATTGTTTCTTTACAAATTATAGTGGAAATTAAAAAAAAGGATTTTTTTTTCGAATTTGTTTCTTTTATCGCATGTTTTATTTGTTCAATGGCTTAAATTGATTAGATGCATGTTTAGGGTTTAAGAATATAAAATTGAAAATAATTCATTGAGTTGGTTTTTACCTAAAACACTTATTAAAGGGCCTTTTCAAAATTCTTATGAAGTTGACACATGCCCTATATAAACCAAGTGGGAGTGTAATTATTTCAAGCCATTAAGTCAAATCCCTAGGCCTAGGCCTGTCAATGAATCGAATTTAATCCAAATCCGAATCTGAATCCAATCCATTTAAGAGGATATGGATCATGCTTCAAATTCGATTATCCGATTACCCGATTACCCATTTATTAAATGAAGCGAATTTGGATTCATATACTCCGATCCATTAATAATCTGATCCGATTAATATTTTTAATATATATATATATATATATATATATATTGTATTTAGTAATATTTTAATATATATTATAATAGTTCTTTATTTCATTCACTATTTTTTTGGAACATTTGCAAAATAAATTTAAGAAATAAGAGTTGAAAAAAGAAAATGTTTCAAATCATGTTTAAAATAAACGGATAATCGAATAATTGGATGAGATCCGAATCCATTTAATATAAACGAATATGGATTTGGGTTTACCTGATCCGATCTGATTAATAAACGGATCGGATCCGCATCCATTGAACATAAACAGATACGAATTTGAATTTGCCTGGTCCAATCCGAATTCGATCCTTTTACAGGCCTACCTAGGCCTAGGGTTATGCGTGCCATATCTATCACTCTATTAGGTCATCAATTTGCGTGAGTCATGTGGCATGGGGAGAATGAGAGTGAAACTCTATCTTTGAGCAGGTTGGCACTTTAGTTTTCTTAGATGACAAAAGGCCATAAGGGGTCAAAATTCATTTATCCATTTCACTGGGTACTTTTTAATTTCATTTTCTCATTCACCTTTTTCTCTTATATCTCTTTTCTTCAAAACATCACCATTTTACAAAATATTTTTTCTCTTTATTAAGTCGCATTGACTAAGCGATTAATGACATATTAAGATTCTTTTAATTATGACTTTGGGGATTTCCATATCAAGTATAATTGTTGGGTATATATATATATATATTGAATGAAATAAATGATTTTGGGTAAGTGGCCAAGTGGTAAGTTTGTGGGATTTTGTGCTTCAGATCATGGGTTCAACCCTTAGGAGGCACACTAGACATTAATAGTTTTTTATTGGGCCTTGGGACTTGGGGGCTTTGGGGCTTTGGGCTTCTCTTGAGTGCTCAGATCTTTTACCCCACTATTATTTCATTTTTAACTTAAACTCGTTTTTTTATATTTGACATAGTCTTTTAACATGACTTAACTACCCATTAGTGGAGATATTACTGGGTTACTTGGCTAAAACCTCTACCGAGGTTTTTTTTACCAAATCTGTATAAAACAAAGTCTACGGCTTTGAAAAAGAACACAAAAAAATTCCATCTCTCTCACTTTCTTTGCAAAAATATTATTAGCTTATTTTCTAGAATAAATTTTATATTTATTATTTATTTGGGAGTGTTGGAGTATCCTGAGAGTTCAAGATTCTGCATAGTTACTTGTGACATAATCTAATCGTTGAATCCTGCGAGGTTTTTGTTCAAGAGGCTGACAACATCAATATCAACAGGAAATTTCACCTTTAGGACTTTGTGTCAAACACATAACCTCGATCAATAAGTTCTTCCAATTTTATCTATTTCGTATTTGGGTTTTTTCATATATTCTTCATATATTATTTCCAACAATCTAAATGTGATTTTTTTTTGTTATTCTACATCTTGATATGGAAAATCCTAAAGCAAAATACTCTGAAAAATCTGAACTGTTTGATGAAAAGAATTTTAAGCGATGGCAAATGCAACTGCAATTTTACCTAACAACTCTTAAGGTCATTGACTTGATTGCATCTAATAGACCTTTTGTACCTGAAGAACTAGTTGTTTGGAAATAAAGAGATTATGTTTATAGGAATTATATTCTGAATTGTCTCTATCTTGAATTGTATGGTGTCTATTGGTCGTGTCCCACTGCTAAAGAATTATGGAACACACTCGATAAAAATATGCAACTGATGATGCTGGGTCTAAACAAATTTTGGTTGGAAATTTTTTTGATTTTAAAATAAAAGATAATAAATTTGTTGTGTCGCAAATTGAGGAACTAATTGAAAAACTACTACCTTCTTGCAAATGGGAGGGGTTTCAAGTGTCTTCTATAATTGAAAAACTACTACCTTCTTGCAAATATTACAAAAATGGTCTTAAACATAAAAAAAAGGATATGTCAGTAGAAGATTTGATAGTTTGTTAGAGAATTGAGGAAGACAATAGGAGTGAAGAACTTAAGGAAAAAATTTTGAAATCAGTTCTAAGGCTGATTTGTTCGAGGGGAAATCAAATGGAAACCAGAAACACAACCAACTTAAGCCTAACCATTCAAACCAGAAACATGGGCACCATAAACCAAACCATCATTCGAGGTCCAACCATAAATTCAAACATGATGATCAGAATAAAAATTCTAAACCTTGGTTTAAATCTAAACCTGCATGTCAATGCTATGTGTGTGAAAAACCGGTTTATTATGCTAAAGATTACAAGTTTAGGAAGAGTCGGAATGTGAAGCCTCAAGAAAATGTAATCGAGGAGGGTAACTTTTCAGATGTGGTGATCAAGGAAAACATTGTGAGTAACATGACAGACTTGTGGCTTGATTCTGGCTCTACCAAACATATTTGTGGCACGAGAGTTGCCTTCACTACCTTAACTGTTGTGGGTAAGGATGAACGTCTGTACATGGAAAACTCCTCTTCATCTAAGGTTAGGGGAAAGGGAACCATAGTTTTAAAGTTCACTTCAGGAAATGATCTTACATTGAAAGATGTTTTGTATGTCCCTGAGGTTAGCAAGAATCTGGTGTCCGATTTTATCTTAGTTAAGAAAAGTTTTTAAATTGGTTTAGAGAATGATAAGGTAGTTGTGACTAAGTGAGGTGCTTTTGTGGGGAAAGGTTATGTTCATGAGGGTCTTTTCAAACTAAATGTAATTGTTGCTGATAATAATAAAAAAATCTACTTCTTCTTCTTATTTGTTTGACTCTTATGAAATGTGGCATTTTAGACTTGGTCATGTAAATAAGGCATCCATTAAAAAATTAATGTTTTTGAGAAACATACCAAAATTTGATATTTCTTCCAACTCTAAATGTGAAATATGTGTTGTATCAAAATATGCTAAAAAACCTTTTCCGAGTGTCAAAAGAAGTTCATCTGTTTTAAGTTTAATAGATTCTGATATTTGTGATTTAAAAGGTTATGGGTCACATGGTGGAAATAGTGTGGCTGAAGGAAAAAACAGAACTTGTAAGGACATATTTTTATAAATGTCCGTAATATTTAATAATGAACTCTTGAATTTTCTTCTCTTTTATCTTCAATTTCTTTATTACAACCTTTGATATAACTCAATGAAAACCTTTGGAATTATAAAATGACTAACTATATTATATACCGTTACAACCGTCGAAGGAGTTCAAGAGCAATCTACATCAAGACGGATCTAAATATAATAAGGTTTTTCATAAAAAAACCTCCGCAAAGTTTACTTTGGTAAGGTTATGTTTTAGATACCTTAACTTTGCACTTAGAGCTTTGGGATACTTTTACAAAATATTTTCTAAGTGTTCGAGCGGAACTTTTTTCGTCAAAATTGAAAATGAGTAATTTTTCTAAGTCCTGTAGCGTTCCTTGATTTTGACGCTCACGTCGTTCAAGCAAGATCCCATCTCATTCGAGCGACATAATATGTCGGGTGATGTCGTTCAAAAGACACGTGTACTTCATTTGATAGAGATCTTTTTTTCGTTCTAACGACCGAGGCGATTCGATTTTGTATAAATACTCATTAAATGTTTTCGTTTTCATTAAGAAGTCCTAGCGTTTTGAAAGACTGAAAACTATGAATCTTGATAATTCTTTTTGACTTCTTCTTTTAGGATTTTCATCCATTTTGTTTTCAATTCACAAAAATCCCATACGCTTTAGTGAACTTTTTGATGTTCAATAACACACTTTGCTTTTGTTCATTTTTTATGCGGAGAACTCTACAACCGGAGCGCTGCATGCTATTATGGAGGGAGTCTCTATGAAGTTACTCTTGTGGGGAGGATAACCTACACCGTAAAGAGTACGTGTCTAGGACTGCGCATCCTTATGGTATAGCTGCATGTGAACCACTGTTGATTTCTTGTTGCTGTAGAGGTTTGACGAAGGCACCTGCATTGCTCTTGTGGGAGAAAGCAAGATGGTATGTAAGTCAATGGTCCTGTAAACTTGTCAAAGTTCTAGAAATAACAGGTTTTTTCCTTCGGGGATTTTTCCAAAAAATTGTGTCGCATGCTTTATTTATTTATGGGTTGACACACGAACACACGTAATTGCATGTTTAGGGGCTGAATTAATTTGGTTTAAAAATGGACTCTAATTAAATAAGTGTGCCAAATTAGAAATTTGCCAATTTAATCAATTATCACACAGTCATATTTTACAAATTGGTATTAGAGCGGGTTATGCTAATTTATCGCCTGATTCTGATTTTTCAAGGATTTTTTTTATACAATTTGACTTCTCACGTCGTCAAATTGGTATCAGAGCAGGTTACGCTAATTTATCTCATATTCCTACTTTTCGTAAAATCGTGTGATATTGATTTTTTTTGAAAAATAAGTTTTGAAAAAAATCACAATGTTTCCTGTTGTCAATTTTTTAAAATACCGCAAGTGCATGGGCTATTATAGAATAGCAAGTGTAAGTATGGGTCGAACCCATAGAGATTTATCAATTTTTTTCGTTAAAAATAATTGTGACCCTCTAACATGACAAAATTGGTTTAGAAATGAGATGTGATATTTAAACTAAGTAAACACAAACAAAAAGTAGGACTACGAGAGATATAATCAAGGGAGCGTGAAAACTAGGACATTGGATCCATTTATCATGCTAAACTAAAAATGTGCAACAATTTAAATTCGTCATTCCTAGTTTTATAACTCAAATTCAATCGACTCTTGTCGTATTTAATTCAGAAAAATAACACATTAGAAGTCCAAAATAAAATTTAACGTCTCTAAATTTAGACGCCTAAAATACCTATTCCCTTAAAAAGTTCACTTTTCAATTTCAAAATATAGTCTTTTGGCATGGGCTATCAATCAATTTAATAAAAGTATAACCCATAAAAATGTACTCATACTTAAAATAAAAAAATTATTATTTTTTCAAACAATGCCGAAGGTTTAAAACACGCTTTTGTTTCTTTTTAAATGAATACCGAATTTTTTAAAATTATTTATCACAAACAGAGAACAAAAACGAATTTAAATCACACACAATATTAATCACACATGATAAATTTCACCTAGTCCTAGTCAGGAAAATAAGCGAGCATAGTTGTAGACATAATAAATTTGTAAGAATGAGTGCTAATTTTCATTAAATAAACAAACTTACAATGGGTGTGTCACAAATATTCTTGACATAATTTCCCCCACAAATAATTATTAGCCCTGTCGAAAGCTCTCTCTATTTTTTTCTTTCCAAAATAATGAACCAAAGGGTCTTATTTATAGGCTTATGGGTGAGGTGTTTGAGTTGGTGTAAAATAACTTTTTAGTTCGTAAAAACCAATTGATATTTCTTGAAACTCTCGAAACTTATCAGCTTCAAATCCCTTCATTTTCAGACTAAAACAGATCTGCTAAAGCTGGCTGTCAAACTTCTTAGGCTGTGTTTGGCTGGTCCATTTTAGCCTTATGCAAAGGCTTATTTTTTTAACCAGAAAATTAAGGGTCAGGGGAGGAATCGAACCCCTGACATGTTGCCTCTTTCGTGTGTACGCAAGACACCAGACTCGCAAGCCTTTTCAATTATATATCTGATTCCATAATATATAACCCAATCTGATTTCCTGAAATTCCATTCTTCCACTTTGGCCCTTAACGTTGTACTTCTTTAAATTATTCCCACAATCTTCATATCTTCACCAAATCACCTAGGATCTTCACTAAACTTCAGCGATACTTGCAGAAATATAAAATAACTTATATTAATTTAAATTCATCCCCTTAAAGTTTAGAAAATTACCAATTTACCCTTATTTGCATTTTAAACCCTTAAATTCATAACTTTTCCATTTTAACTCCAAATTCAGCCAAATTTCATAAAGAACTTTGTTTAGCCTAGATAAACATTTAAAAATTATTTTTAGACCCATAAAGTTTTTGAAATTATGATTTTACCCTAGGAGTTTCTAAAATTGCATTTTTAACTCAAATCTTATTCAAACTTGCATGTTTCTTTTAGTTTAAAAAAAATATTCTAAAAGCTCATTATTTATGATAAAATGGGCTTAACAAGACCTAGATTTTGGAAAAATTTATACAAAATAATGCACTCATCACATACCCCCATACCTAAACTTTGCTAGTCCTCGAGCAAAATTAAAATCTAACTCACTTTCGTAAGAATCACGATTTCACTTAGCAAGTGCAACAAGCCTTTAAACCCTTAGGTTGCCCTAGTGGACGAGTTTTGTCCCGTGAGGTTTTTGCAGTGAATATACCCACAAAATTCAGAAACTTACTCAATACAAATGACTCAAAATTAATATAATCAAGTTTGAATGCAAACTTCATAAATATAGTAGAACTTCACTTTTCAATCTCAACTTATCGTGTGGGTGTGTATATAGCCAATATAACTGTCAATTTCAAAAGATTTGATCATTACATTTCTTATCTGAAAGTTCATTTTGATTTCAAAATCTCACGGGATGTACTCACAATCGAACACTCGAAAATGGGTTATTTTCTCTCGGTATATGTGAATAAAAGAGTAAGTTTAGATGAGAAAATTTCACATATACATGATCAAGAATGGACTTTTATAATGGATAAATATTTGATCTCATCAACGGAACATCGATTAATATTTGAAAACACTGAATCACACAATACATCCTATTCATCTTCTCTCCACACTTTAACTAATTTCACTTGAGATCGATTAGGACTGTATTTTGTTGTATTGTATGCTTGAATTTTAGCAACAAAGAATGGCTTTAAAGTTCAAATTTTTTTGAGAATATAGAGTTTTTTTCGGTAATTTGACTTTAAGGAACTTTTTCTTTTGGCTTCCATGTTTCTTCTCTTTCCTTTCTTTCTTTTCAAACACGCATTTTTCTGCCTCTTTTTTTTTCACATATTATATTTGCAACCTCTTTTTCTTTTGGCCTTTTTCCTACTGTAATTTTACCCTAGTATTCTCAGAAAATGGGTATGGGTCTTTGTATGGGCTTTAAACTCCAAGTTGGAGTTGGGTAGGATAGTGGGTTTTCAACAAAAGGCTTATTTTCTTTTTGGCTCAAATGGGCTTGAAATATAAAAATGTTATAGTTTGGGCTTAGGTTTTGGGTTTTCAAATGATGGCCTAATCTCGTTTCTCATGTTTCATTAAGTTGATTTGTGTCTCAAGAGGACTTATAAAGACTTCTAGTGATTGAGATTCACATTTTGACTTTTTTTTTTCAATAATCGAACAAATCAATGAATTTGAGATCATCAACGAATTTCTCACTGAATGAAAGTGTGAGTTATTTTAACTTGGATTGATTTAAATCTCTCGAAAACGATGAATGGCACAATATCTCACGGGGTTAAAATCTTCACATTTATTCATTAAGCATATTAACTTTCACCTCAAGATCCATTTTCGATCATACTGTTTGGCTAATGTGTAAAAAAAATTCATAAGATGAGAGATTCATAAATTAATTCTATATTAAGAAATTGTTTCAAAACTCAATTATATTGAAAATCTTTTTGGATTTTTGAATTTTTTTATGATTTTTTTTTCAAATCAGAGAAAAATGACCTCAATACTCCCAAAACTAATTTCTACATTGTCCTCAATGTTCGAGATAAAAATTTCAAAGGCGGGAAAGATATGAAAGATATTACCGTAATGAGGGACTTTTTCCAATGCACAATTCCCGTAAAATAAAAATTATGATACAACAATAATGACCCAATTTCATGTTCATTCATGGTATACAGGGTCTTGGAGGATATTGTACTCCACTTCCCCATCCCGCAATTCTAGATATGGCTTTAACCTTTTACCATTAACTTTGAAAATTTCACCATTTTTAGGATTCTTTATCTCAACCGCCCAATGTGGGTAGACTATCCTAACAATAAAAGAACTGGACCATCTAGACCTTAACTTACTAGGAAAAGTGATGCAATCTAGAATTGTACAAGATAACTTTCTATCTAGGATCGAATGACTTCCATAAGATGGGCTTGTCATGGAACATTTTCATTTTCTCTTTATACAATTTTGCATTTTCATACGCATCATTCCTAATCTCTTCCAACTCATTGAGTTGGAGTTTTCAGACCTCTCTCACTGTAGGTAAATCGAAATTGAAGGTCTTTATGGCCCAATAAGCCTTGTGTTCTAACTTTACCGGAAGGTGACAGGCACTTCCGTAGATAAGCCTATACGGGGACATACCAAGTGGTGTTTTGTAGGTAGTGCAATACGCCCACAGTGCATCCAACAACCTTAAGGAACAATCCTTTCGGTTCAGATTCATTGTCCTCTCGATGATTTGTTTTATTTTCCTATTGGAAAATTCAACTTGACCAGTAGTTTGAGGGTGATAAGAACACCATACTTTGTGCATGACTGAATACTTTTTCTTGAGACTCTCAAAGGATCGATTACAAAAATGGGTTCCCTGATTGCTGATGATGGCTCGAGGTGTATCGAAACGAGAGAAAATATTTTATCAAATGAATTTGACCACCACGTGGCGGTCATTCATCCTATATGGTATTGATTCTACCCACTTTGACACATAATCAACTGCCAAAAGAGTGTAAAGATTCCCGTAGGAATTTTAGAATGGACCCATAAAGTCAATGCCCCAATAATCAAAAACCTCGATAATAAGAATGGGATTTAAGAGCATCATGTTCCTACGTGTGATCTTTCCTAACTATTGGCAATGGTCACAACTCCTACTGTAATCATTTGAGTCACGAAAAATGGTGGTCTAATTGAATCCACATCAAAAAATATGTGCACCGATCTTTTTAGCACTAAAATGACCTGCATAGGCTTGGTAATGGCAGAATGATATTAGGCTTTGAATGCACTTTCGAATGATTTGATTAGGACAATACTTGAAAATATAGGGGTTATCCCAAAAGAAATGCTTGGCACCCTTTAAAAATTTGGAACAATCTTGCTTAGACCAATGTAGTGGCATTTCACCTGTCATAAGATAGTTCATAATATCAATGAACCATGGAAGCTGAGAGACAAGCATCAGTTACTCATATAGAAAGGACTCATTTAGTGGAAACAGATTATCGGATGATTCAATGGTTAACCTAGACAAGTGATCGGCCACTACATTCTCGCACCCTTTCTTATCCCAAATTTCAAGGTCAAACTCTTACAATAATACGATCAACCTAATGAGACGGACCTTAGCATCCTTTTTAGAGAAAATGTATCGCAAGGTCGAGTGATAGGTGAAAATGACAACTTTGGATCCTATCAAGTAAGACCTAAACGTCTCAAGAGAAAAAAACAACAGCAAGGAACTCTTTTTCAGTCGTGGAATAGTTCAATTGGGCATCATTAAGAGTCCTATTGGCATAATAGATGACTTGAGGAAGTTTCTCATTACACAGACCAAGAACCGCACCTATGGCATAGTTAAAAGCATCACAGATGATCTCAAACGGCTGACTCCAGTCGAGGGGTCTCATAAAAGGTGCAGAGGTCAATTCCGTCTTTAGCCTTTCAAAGGCTTGTAGGCATTCGTCAGTGAAATCGAAGGGTGTGTCCTTGGTAAGAAGATTGCACAAGGGTCGAGAGATTTTGATAAAATCCTTATTAAATCTCTAATAAAACCAGCGTGTCCGAACTTCACTCACAGTTTTAGGAGGTGGAAGATTAGAAATGATATCGATTTTAGCTTTATTTACCTCGATAGCCTTTTCAGAAATGATGTGACCTAGTACTATGCCTTAGTTGACCATAAAGTGGAACTTCTCCAAACTAAGAACAAGGTTCTTTTCCTTACACCTCTTCAGAACGAGGGTGAGGTTATGGAGCCACTTATTAAAACTAGAACCAAATACAGAAAAATCATCCATAAAGACTTCGAGAAACTTCTCCACCATATCCGAAAAGATACTCATCATGCACCGCTGAAAAGTGGCGAGTGCATTGCATAACCCAAAGGGCATGTGTTGGTAGGCCAAAGTACCAAATGGACACTAGAAAGTGGTTTTCTCGTGATCCTCGGGAGCTATGGCTATTTGATTGTAGCCGGAATAACCATCGAGAAAACAGTAATATGGGTGGCCAGTAAATCTCTCCAGCATTTGGTCTATGAAAGGAAAAGGAAAGTGATCCTTCCTCGTAATAGGGTTCAACTTCATATAGTCAATACACTCTTGCCAACCTATTTATATCCTAGTGGGTACTAACTCATCATCGCTATTTTTTACCACCGTAACATCGAATTTCTTTGGGACAACTTGAATGGGACTGACCCATTATCTATCAGAGATGGGGTAAATGATACTCGCATCGAGAAATTTTAGCACCTCGGCTCGAACAACCTCTTTTATACTGGGATTAAGTCTACATTGTGCTTCACGAGAATTTTTAGCATTGTCTTCAAAGTGTATCCTATTCATGCACACCGAGGGACTTATCCCCTTAATGTCAGTTATGATCCATCCTATGGCTTACTTGTTCTCTTTGAGAACACACAAAAGTTTATCTTCCCATTCTTTGTCTATGTCAGACGCTATGATAACATGTAAGGATTCAGAAGGTCCTAAGAAATTATAATCGAGCGTTTCAGGCAGTGGGTTCAATTCAAGCTTGGGAGCTTTCTCAATCGAGGGTGGACTAGGTGATGAGGAATGTGAGAATGGCTTAGGTTTAAACTTCCAATTTCCTACTTCCATGATAGGGGAAGAGTCGAGGAGGGCATTGACTTCTTCGATGGACTATTCGATATCAAATTCGAACCCGAAAAAGGAAAGACAAGATGCTAAAGGGTCATCACTATAAGTTTGCTTGAAAGTCTCTTGGACGATACTACCAATCATGTCGAGATCCACGAGTTCATCATCATCGTGTGGTTATTTGGAAAAATTGAATACATTGAGGTTCATAGTCATGTTACCAAAGGATATGTTCAATTGGCCGCTATGACTCCTAATGATGGCATCAGATGTGGCGAGGAAAGGACAACCTAAAATTATAGGGATTTGTGCAATAGGATTTTGCACTTGTTGGGTGTCCAAGACAACAAACTCTACGGGAAATATAAAGTCACCCACTTTCATTAGGACATCCTTAATAATACCTCTCAGTATTTTCACATAATGGTCGGCTAAGGAAAAAGTAATCCTAGTCGGTTTCCACTCCCTCAAACCTAGTTTCTCGTACACGGTGTACGGAAGAAGATTCACGATTACTCCTAAATTTAGAAGGGCTTTCTCGATGAGGTGATACCCTCTCTTAATAGAGAGCGCCAGAGTACCGGGATCCTTATACTTTATGGGAGTTCGATAGGAAATGATCGGGCTTACTTTCTCGATGAGAAAATCTTTCTTGGGTACGTTGGTGCTTCTCTTAAAGGTGAAAAGGTCCTTCATAAATTTGGCATAGGATGGGACTTGTTGAATATCATCAAATAGTGGGATATTGATTTGTAGTTTCTTGAATATTTCCAACATCTTATCAACTTGCGCCTTTTTCATTTGTGGCACCAAAAGTTGAGGAAACAGAGATTTTGGGACATAGGTGTCGATAGATGGCTCAGAAGGTGACGGTGAGGAGGAAGTTGGATCCACAGGTGGATCTTCCTTCTCATTACTTTTCTCGGATTCACTCTCAGTAGTGTGGCACCCCGCCTAGTAAAATATCGGGTGATTAGTCTTATACAAAATTAAAACAGGAATCCCAGTTGGATCATCCTTAGCATCACTGTCGAAAACTTTTTAAAACTTACTAACTACCTAATATTCCAAAACTAGTGCCAATTTTAACTTTTTGATTAAACAAAATAGTACATGCGGAATTAAAATATAAACCATTCACACAACTGAATGAAATAAACTGAATCATAATTACACGACTTGTCGAATAAATCACCGGCCACCAAAAATAATCCAATACAAATATTCAACACCTGAATAAACTATACCTGAAAACTGTACCGAGAAGTCTGGGTGACAAGCCCTAAATGAAACTAAAAGTGATATAAGATTCCTACTCTAGGAATGAATAAATGATACGTCTCATCCAAAATCCTGCTAGCACCCACATATGCCGCAACTCCGTGTCCCTTGAATAGAATATCAATCCTGGTGTCCCTATGGCTGGACGCCTAAAAGGTTTTGAAAATAGTTTTATAGCAAGGGTTAGAACCCAAAACATTTTGAAAATATTTAGCAAGTGAAATAACTACAGTAATTTAAAATGCATGAATGCGCTTCATATTTAAGTTAGTGTCGCACTCCCTTGAGGACATTCTCACCCCTCGACTATTGTGCACACCTACCGATTACCATAACACCATCTAGTTGTACTACCCCGTCTAACTATGTAATACCCCGTAATTTTAATGACTTTTAAAATGGGTTATATTTTAAATTAATGGATTAATTGGATCTTATTATAAATTAATTCATTTGGGTTTTATCCGAATTGTGGATATTAAAATGGATGATTCTGAATATTACTTAAAGATATTTAGGTAATATATGAATGTGATGTCATTGATATGACGGTATGATATAAATTCGGTAATTTGAATTTTTACTCAGACGCGGTATGGGACGTGTCGGGACTAATTTATTAAATTAAAAAAAAATTATTTTCTATCGACCTTATAGTCATTTCGAATGCGTCGCTGCGTCCGGAAGGTTCAAAATAGTCAGAAAAGTCTATTTGGATGTTAATTTTGAGTCTCGGGTCATTTGGAAATGAAAAGACAACCCAAAAGGGCATTTTGGTTATTTTTACAAGGGGGATGAATAGTGATTTCGAGTTTTGTCTTATTATAAGTATTTGGAGATTAGTTTATGTAGGTTCATTTCATCTCTTATACACAAAATTTAAAAGTCATCTTCTTAGGGAGAGTGGAAGGTTGCTTGGAAAGAAAAAGAAGTTTGCTTGGGAAGGAGGAGAACCAAAGGTCAAAGGTCACCACCACCATCACCACCTGTGTTATTCAACTCCAAAGGGTCAGATCTTCATTAGAGGCAAGTGTTTCATATTTGCAATTTAAGTTCGTATATTTTCCATGTTAGGATAGTTATAAAAAGAGATGATTTTCATGCTTGGAAGATGAAAGGATATAGTTGTTAATGGATTTTTGGAATCTAAAAATATATAGGAATTAAACTCATGTGGTAGGTAGTTAGTAATCCAATAAATATTCATCAATTTGTGGAAGAAATTCTGAAAATAATTTAGTGTTCTTGAAGATAATATGTTGATAATATTCTGAAAAAAGAGGCAAGAACGTGTGGAATGAGAAGAGCCAATTTGGAATGTTTAAATCTTCTTTTTGAGTGCATTTGGATGAGATTTAAGAAAAAACTCAAAACACATACCTGACTCAATTTTTCGTGTAGAATCCAAATCTGAAGTCAGATTGATGATTTGAATAATTTTTGGATCTGATTTTTCTGAGTATTTAAAATATGAGAATTCATGATGTTGTTTCTTTTTAATGTTGGTTCTTATCCCAAAACATTTGTAGATCTTCGGTGATTATTAATTGGATATTATGGGACTTATAGAAGATCAGTAAGCCCTAGTTAAGATTTGAATTAATTTTATTGGGATTTAATTGATTAGAATTATGATAATTAAAGTTAAAGAGATTTCGGTTGCTAGATTCATGTGTTGGATTCTAATCTGTTTGTATGAGGATTAAGGATAGTTCCAGTAGGGGAGATTTAATATAACACATGGGTAGCCTTAGGGTTACAATTTAAACATCAAGGACTGAGTTTAAGCTCATTATTGATTTCGCAAGGGCTGAGTGTAGTACAAGAGCGTAGTGGTATGGCTCCTGGATAGAGATGGGAGCTTAGAACACGTTTGGCTGAAAGAGGGGATGGGGTTATTCCGATCGCATATTTGAAGTTGACGAACCTCCTCGATCGACAACGTTAAGTAGTAGTGTATTGGAGGGGTTCCTTGTTTGGATTTGGCTTTGCGAGACGCTCCGCGCATGATCCTTAACGACGTCGGGAGTGGAGAGATGTTATAGGATGCGAGGATAATTAAATTACGAAGTAAAGATATGACATTTTAATACGTGGGATTTAAAGAGATATAATGCTACGTAAGGGAATAATCTAAGGTTAATGTGAGTACCTTGTTGTTAGTATACTATAGGTATGATAATACCTATTTGATTGATTAATGATTATGTGTATGACATACCTAGCTTACTTGCTATCGGTGGGAGGTTTGCGCTTGAGGGCAGCCATATCCTGATGAATCCATGGGATCTTTGATTTGTCGCTCGAGAACATAGGTTTATGAAATACTTATCGGGGAGTTGATAAGTCCGCTGACTGTGAGTACGTAGGTATGTACGTGACCCATGGGTATGAGACCTATGTTTGCCTTTAATGATTGTGTTGTTGTTTGTGGTTCGAGGAATCTTAACGAACCTTTAGTCCCTTATTCGGCGACAAATGATATTGGGGCATGATAGCAGAGTAATGCATTGCACCGCAGCTGTGACTCGGGGTGCCGTATTATATATGAATATATATATATATATAATGGATTAAATGAATGATTGGATTTATTGTGGTTAAATCATCTACTGTGTGATAATTGTAGATAACGGTGAATAGAGAAAGATAATGGAATTAAGTTAATGAATGTTTATTCTTAAAGAATTGAAAAACTTCATTCATATTAATGAGAAATGATTCATGTTAATGAGAAAAGATGGGAAATGTAAATGAATAATAATGTGACATATGGTATGGGACATACGGGGATTATGATATTGGGATGGAATTATAATATGTTGACTAGAAAAGAGGAACCATTAACTAGGAGGTTAATAGGAAACATTAAGTGTGCACTCTAGTTGAGAGGTGAGAATGGCAAGTGAGAGTTGGGTCTAACATGTACATAATAAAAGATTTATTGCACTTGTTAAATACTTGCTGTTTTTAAAATGATTTTCACAATCGGGCTCTGACGCGTTTTCTTGCATATTTTTTTTTCTATTATCTCTTCTATATCAGGTGTCCAGCAACAGGGACGCCAACCTTAGCGGATTATGACAAGCTATGAATTTATGGAGTTTTGCTTAGATGCCTATCATCATTTGATTCACAGTATTCTCTTAGTAGGGCATATCGCCCAAAGGATTCAGTTATCTTTTCTATCGGGATTAAATACTATTGTATTCGGGTCTTTTTAATACTTTTAATATTGTTGGGATTACTGTAATGGATTAATATTATTTGGGAATGTTTATTCCAATTGCATTTCAATTCTTTTGTGTTATCTACTTGGTTATCATTGTTGTAGAATAAAACGTGTCGTGTTATTGTTAAACTGGAAATGGATTTTGTTGAATTAAAATTTGGAAAGTTTTTAACACCGGCTTAATTGGGTATTGGGTGAGTTGTAAATGTTTTCGACAGTGATGCTAAGAATGAGCCAACTGTATATTCTGTTTTAATTTGGTATGAGACTGGCCACCCGGTATTTAATTAGGCAGGGTGTTACAGGTGGTATCAAAGCATCAGGTTCTAGTGTCCTATAGGGTCTGTACGGCTTACTGTGTTTTCAGCTTAGCGTTCTTTGATGTAGAGCCCTATGTTTAGGATTGTTGATTTCTTTGGTAAGATTCCGTATATATTAGTGAATCTTATTTCTGTTCGGACGAGTTCATACAAGAAGTATGGCAGATGAGGGCCATTGAATTGATAACAAAGATCGTACTTAATAGGTTATGAAGTATGTTCGAGTATGATGACCGTAGTCGAGGTCACCCCTATTATGGAAAATTGAGGAGAGACATCAGTAGAAGTTCTTGAAATGCGTGAATTGTGTGTGTTACCTAACGAAGGCAATATATTCAAAGGCTTGGGCATATAGTGGAGTGTGGTTAACTGGAACTGAAAATTTGGGGTAAAATTTTTCTTGACTTATCGGTGCAAAGTTATAATAGTGGGATTCAACAACCACCACCCACGAATGAGGGTATGTTCTCTATCTAAGGAATTATAAGGCGTATATTGATTTTTGTAGTGATTAATATTGTGTGGGCAAAAAGGATTGCTAAACTTAGCCTATAGCATCGTTATTTACGTAGACTCACTGAGGGGTGTGGGACACCTTTATATTACATGTTATCACATGGATTGATTTTTATCATGGGATTACTTACCTTGGGCATGTCCGAGCGTGATTTGACTATCGGCGTGCATTGACTTGTGGTATATGAGAGCGTATGTACTACTACTATCCTGCATCTTGTCTTTTGTAAGAGAGTAGATGTGTAGACTCTATTTGAAATCAATAAAACCACATTTTTTTTAAATCGATAAACCAAAATTTTTATATACTATTGACTAAAACACCTGAGGAGTTTCGATGACCGACTACTTTAGGTAGTACTGTATCGGGGTGGTTCCTTGTTTGGATTTCGCTTGCGAGACACCCCACGCATGAAACTAATAATCGTTGGGAGTCGAAATAAGTTAGGTCTTTGGAATATGAGTTTATAACCTTTGCGAAAATGTTAATATTAAAAGTGGTACAATAGGGTGTATGGGCGCCCTGGATGGTTAAATGGTAGTAGTTTTCAAAATTGTGAAAGAGTAAGTAGTTGGAACTTCAGAATTTATTTGTTCAATATGTGAGGATCATTTTCCCCAAAATTAGTCACGAGGACGGTATAGGGAAGATTGGGTATAATTTAAATTTGATTCAGTTGGAACTATATGGTGAGACTTAGTGTAACATCGATGGGGATTTTTGTTAATGTACTGTATGGGCGGTACTACTTAGATTTCATGCGATGTGAGATTTATACTCGGAGTTCACCTTATCAGTATGGTTCATTTTTCTGAATTTCGGGACGAAATTCTGTTATAAGGGGGGAAGTATGTAATACCCCGTAATTTTAATGACTTTTAAAATGGGTTATATTTTAAATTAATGGATTAATTGGATCTTATTATAAATTAATTTATTTGGGTTTTATCCGAATTGTGGATATTAAAATGGATGATTCTGAATATTACTTAAAGATATTTAGGTAATATATGAATGTGAGATGACGGTATGATATAAATTCGGTAATTTAAATTTTTAGTCAGACGCGGTATGGGACGTATCGGGACTAATTTATTAAATTAAAAAGTAAATTTATTTTCTATCGACCTTATAGTCATTTCGAATGCGTCGTTGCGTCCGAAAGGTTCGAAATAGTCAGAAAAGTCTATTTGGATGTTAATTTTGAGTCTCGAGTCATTTGGAAATGAAAAGACAACCCAAAAGGGCATTTTGGTTATTTTTACAAGGGGGATGAATAGTGATTTCGAGTTTTGTCTTATTATAAGTACTTGGAGATTAGTTTATGTAGGTTCATTTCATCTCTTATACACAAAATTTAAAACTCATCTTCTTAGGGAGAGTGGAAGGTTGCTTGGAAAGAAAAAGAAGTTTTCTTGGGAAGGAGGAGAACCAAAGGTCAAAGGTCACCACCACCATCACCACCTGTGTTATTCAACTCCAAAGGGTCGGCTCTTCATTAGAGGAAAGTGTTTCATATTTGCAATTAAAGTTCGTATATTGTCCATGTTAGGATAGTTATAAAAAGAGATGATTTTCATGCTTGGAAGATGAAAGGATATAGTTGTTAATGGATTTTTGGAATCTAAAAATATATAGGAATTAAACTCATGTTGTAGGTAGTTAGTAATCCAATAAATATTCATCAATCTGTGGAAGAAATTCTGAAAATAATTTAGTGTTCTTGAACATAATATGTTGATAATTTTCTGAAAAAAGAGGCAAGAACGAGTGGAATGAGAAGAGCCAATTTGGAATGTTTAGATCTTCTTTTTGAGTGCATTTGGATGAGATTTAAGAAAAAACTCAAAACACATACCGGACTCAATTTTTCGTGTAGAATCCAAATCTGAAGTCGGATGGATGATTTTAATAATTTTTGGATCTGATTTTTCTGAGTTTTTAAAATATGAGAATTCATGATGTTGTTTCTTTTTAATGTTGGTTCTTATCCCAAAACTTTTGTAGATCTTCGGTGATTATTAATTGGATATTATGGGTCTTAGAGAAGATTAGTAAGCCCTAGTTAAGATTTGAATTAATTTGATTGGGATTTAATTGATTAGAATTATGATAATTAAAGTTAAAGAGATGTCGGTTGCTAGATTCATGTGTTGGATTCTAATCTGTTTGTATGAGGATTAATGATAGTTCAAGTAGGGGATATTTAATATAACACTTGGGTAGCCTTAGGGTTACAATTTAAAAATCAAGGACTGAATTTAAGCTCGTTATTGATTTCGCAAGGGCTGAGTGTAGTACAAGAGCGTAGTGGTATGGCTCCTGGATAGAGATGGGAGTTTAGAACACATTTGGTTGAAAGAGGGGATGAGGTTATTCCGATCGCATATTTGAAGTTGACGAACCTCCTCGATCGACAACGTTAAGTATTAGTGTATTGGAGGGGTTCCTTGTTTGGATTTCTCTTTGCCAGACGCTCCGCGCATGATCCTTAATGACGTCGGGAGTGGAGAGATGTTATAGGATGCGAGGATAATTAAATTACGAAGTAAAGATATGACATTTTAATACGTGGGATTTAAAGAGATATAATGCTATGTAAGGGAATAATCTAAGGTTAATGTGAGTACCTTGTTGTTAGTATACTATTGGTATGATAATACCTATTTGATTGATTAATGCTTATGTGTATGACATACCTAGCTTACTTGCTAGCGGTGGGAGGTTTACGCGTGAGCGCGGTCATATCCTGATGAAATCTTTGATTTGTCGCCCGAGAACATAGGTCTATGAAAGACTTATCGGGGAGTTGATAAGTCCGCTGACTGTGGGTACGTAGGCATGTGCGTGACCCATGGGTATGAGAACTATGTTCGCCTCCAACGATTCTGTTGTTATTTGTGGTTCTAGGAATCTTAACGAACCTTTAGTCCCTTATTCGATGACAAACGATATTGGGGCATGATAGCAGAGTAATGCATTGCACCGCAGCTGTGACTCGGGGTGCCGTATTATATATAAATATATATATAATGGATTAAATGAATGATTGGATTTATTGTGGTTAAATCATCTACTGCGTGATAATTGTAGATAACGGTGAATAGAGAAAGATAATGGAATTAAGTTAATGAATGTTTATTCTTAAAGAATTGAAAAACTTAATTCATATTAACGAGAAATGATTCATGTTAATGAGAAACGATGAGAAATGTAAATGAATAATAATGTGACATATGGTATGGGACATACGGGGATTATGATATTGGGATGGAATTATAATATGTTTACAAGAAAAGAGGAACCATTAACTAGGAGGTTACTAGGAAACATTAAGTGTGCACTCTAGTTGAGAGGTGAGAATGGCAAGTGAGAGTTGGGTCTAACATGTACATAATAAAAGATTTATTGCACTTGTTAAATACTTGCTGTTTTTAAAATGATTTTCACAATCGGGCTCTGACCCGTCTCCTTGCATATTTTTTTTTCTATTGTCTCTTCTATATCAGGTGTGCAGCAACAGGGACGCCAACCTTAGCGGATTATGACAGGCTATGGATTTATGGAGTTTTTCTTAGACGCCTATCATCATTTGATTCACAGTAATCTCTTAGTAGGGCATGTCGCCCAAAGGATTCAGTTATCTTTTCTATCGGGATTAAATACTATTTTATTCGGGTCTTTTTAATACATTTAATATTGTTGGGATTACTGTAATGGATTAATATTATTTGGGAATGTTTATTCCAATTGCATTTCAATTCTTTTGTGTTATCTACTTGGTTATCAGTGTTGTAGAATAAAATTTGTCGTGTTATTGTTAAACTGGAAAAGGATTTTGTTGAATTAAAATTTGGAAAGTTTTTAACACCGGCTTAATTGGGTATTGGGTGAGTTGTAAATGTTTTCGACGGTGATGCTAAGAATGAGCCAACTTTATATTCTGTTTTAATTTGGTATGAGACTGGCCACCCGGTATTTAATTAGGCAGGGTGTTACAAACTTGCCTTGGTATAACCTTCCCTTGCCATACTACTCTAACCTGAGTATAATAATTTCTTAAATTATAAGTGTAGGTACCCAGAATTGAGAACCATGGGCCTGGACGAGTAGCCCAGTTCTGGCGGCCCAAAATCCAGGCCCTCTATCTTTCATATTGACCCGGTCTCTCCCCACGATCCCATGAAGAGATGTTATAGGGGAGCACAATCCCATGAAGGGAAGGGATAGGGAAGATGGATAATATGAAGGAACCCATCATCTCCACTAACTAGCATACACATGTATAAATTAAACCCTAGGTCAGGGGCAAAGGACAAGTTATATTCTCGGTACTTATTCTTCAGAATATAGAGAAATAATACTGACTGCACCATCGTGGACGTAGGCACATCTTTGCTGAACCACGTACACCTGTTGTTGTGTGACTGGCATTTTATTTATTCTTTCTTGGTCATTACCTCTTTCACATTTATTTGTGTTGCATAATAATTGTCACCACAATTGGCGCCGTCTTTGGGAAGCGTTCATCTTTCCCTGAGAAGAGCCCACGCCAAGAAAAAATCTAAGATGTCTGGTCACAGCTACAATGCTCCTCAAGCAGGAGACGTTCAAGAGCCACCTGCTCCTCGCAGGATTAGGTCTGAAGTCCGACGTTCAGTTCGTGGGGCTCGCTTAGAAATTCAGACTCAGAAGAAAGTCAAGGATCAGCAAGGTCCACGTAGATATCCAGATTGATCGATGCATACGAGGCAAGGCTCCACGAGCAAATGGAGTCTTCTCGCAGATATGAGGCTGAGAATGCTCGCTTGAAAAGAAGACTGGAAAGACTGGAGAAAAAACTATGTCCTGATACCAGGACACACCCTTATCGCACTCCTAGCCCTCAGGCGAGCAAATCTCGCAGCCGAGGAAGGAGCCCTAGGCGGCAATATCCAGGGGACGAAGGTGGCGACTCAGACGATGACCTCCACGAATAACTAAGAAAAGATCGCCGCTACTAGAGCCCTGCTCGCAGCGACGACAACATACGTAACCTGGACCGCAGAGAAATGGACCAACATCCAGCTCACCGCGGCACCTGGTCGACCAGAGAACTCGCCAGGAGAGCCCTCAAGACCCAGATGAAGTCACCTTTCACGAGGGAAATTGAAGTGGAAGGGGCTCCCAAGAAGTTTGCCTTTCTAAGGTTCAAGATTTACGATGGGAAGATTGATCCCATTGATCATGTCAGGCAGTACCGGCAGGCTATGACCCTCTGGAATCACCGGGATGCATTGATGTGCCGTATTTTCCCCTCGAGCCTCCATGACGTGGCCCAGAAATGGTTCAAGAAACTCCCTCACCGATCCATCAAAAATTTCAAATCCCTGGCCGAGCTCTTTACGGCCCGGTTCATCACCAGCAGCTCCCATCCCAAAAGGATGGATGCTCTATTAAGAATGAAGAAAACGTCTCAGGAGACACTCCGAGACTACGCGAAGAGATACTGGGAGTTATTCAATGAGGTCGAGGACTGCGCGGAAGAGGTGGCAGTGGCTTCATTAAAAATTGGGCTACCTAGATCTTCCCTCCTTTACCTGTCCTTGAAAAAGAAGGAAGCTACGACCATTGACGACCTGATGGCCCGGATTGAGAAATACGCAAAGGTGGAAGATGTCACCCTCCTTAATGTAGGAGAAAACGGTCGAGCCAAGCTCACTACCAAGGGAAGTGAGAAAGTTGAGAACCAGAAAAAAGGAGGAAAATGTGGGGGCAAGAATGGCTCCAAAAACGGAGGGAACCCTGACGTTACAAAAATCATTCCAGGCGGTCAACACCGTCTTTAAAGAACCAATTTACAAAATTCTCGCGAAGATCAAGGATGAGCCGTTCATCAAATGGCCCCAAAAAATGGGAGGAGACCCCTCGAAAAGAAACAATGCATTAAGATGCACTTTCCACAAAGAGGGAGGGCATAAGACCGAGCACTGCAAGGTTCTTAAGTCCCACCTCGAGGAGTTGGCCCAGTTCGGACATTTGAATGACTTTGTGGAAAAGAGGGTAGAGAAAGTGGCTGCCCATAAAGAGCCGAAACCCGACAACGTATTGGAAGATGACGCCGGACACGAATTCGCAGTAATCCACGGAGTATCTGACATCAAGCAAATCCAAGGTAACTCAGCTCGAATGGAGGTAAAGAAACTGACAGCGGTAATGCAAGCTTTTCAGATTGAACCAGCAAAATCACAGTCAGGAAAATGTCGGCGAGTAGAGGATATCAACTACAACAAGCATATTGTTTTCACGGATGAAGATCTTATGGGAGTAAGGAACCCACATCATGATGCCTTAGTCATTACACTCAGGATATCCAACTTTGACATCGACAGGCTGCTCGTCGATCCAGGAAGCTCATCCGAAGTAATGTACATCGACCTGTTCCGGAAATTGAAGTTGAACATCGCCGACCTAAAGGGAACCACTGTCCCTCTGGTCGGCTTCGCTGGGAAGATGACCATGCCTTTGGGCAAAATAGTACTGCCAGTGCGCGCTGGAAATGTTTCCAAGTTGATCGAATTCTTGGTGGTCGACATTGATTCACCATATCAAGCCATCCTCGGTAGGGGATGGCTTCATGCAATGAAGGCAGTCTCCTCGACCTACCACCAGAAACTCAAATATGTCACCGAGCGGGGAGTAATGGAGATACATGGCGACCAGGCGATGGCAAGGAAATGCTTCATAATGGCCATCTGACCAAAGCTAGAGAGAAAAGCCGTTCAAACCAGCGAGAAAGTGGAGGAAGGTGCAATTCCTTCCAAATAGAAATTAAAATATGGAAGGCCTGGAGTGGAAGAGACCAGGCTCCTCCTCTCCGAGCGTGTCGTCGAGGACCTGGTAGAAGTGACTGCTAAAGAAGGCGACAGAAGTAGAGTCTTCCTAATCGGAGCGTCACTCACTGACCAAGGGAAAAAGAATTTGTCAACCTTACTCAGAAGCAATATAGATGTTTTCACTTGGGAACCCTATGAGATGCTAGGAATCGATCCCAATATGGGCTGCCATCAGTTGCACGTCGATCCCACATTCAAACCGATAGCACAGAAGGCACGACGAACTGCTCCCGAGAAGGCCAGAGAAATAGAAAAAGAAGTCAAAAAACTGTTGGATGCAGGGTCTATACGGGAAGTGCAATTCCCTAAATGGTTATCCAACCCAGTGGTAGTTCCGAAAAGCAATGGGAAGTGGAGAGTTTGCATAGACTTCACTGACCTCAACAAAGCCTGCCCCAAGGATAGCTTCCCTCATCCGAAAATAGACCAACTAGTAGACGCCACCGCAGCTCACGAACGAATGAGTTTCCTGGATGCGTACTCAGGATATCACCAGTTTCCCTTGTATGCCCCAGATCAGGACAAAACGGTGTTTATCACGACGGTTGGTTTATACTGTTATAAGGTCATGCCTTTTGGGCTAAAAAATGCAGGGGCAACCTATCAGCGGCTAGTTACTAAAATGTTCAGGAATCAAATGGGTAACACAATGGAGGTCTACATCGACGACATGCTCATCAAGAGCAAGGAAAAGGAAAATCACCTCTCGGACCTGTCAAGTACCTTCGAAATCCTCAGGAAGTACCGAATGAAACTCAACGCGAGCAAGTGTTCTTTCGGTGTCCAATCAGGAAAGTTTCTTGGATATTTGGTCAGCAAGCGAGGCATAGAGGCTAATCCGGACCAGATTGATGCAATCAACAGAGTGCAACCTCCTCGCACAGTCCGAGATGTAAAAAAACTCACTGGAATGCTCGCTGCTCTAAATCGTTTCATTTCTAAATCCTCCGAGAGATGCAAGCCTTTCTTCCAACTCTTAAAAGGCAGCAAAACATTAGAATGGACCCCAGACTGCTCGCGAGCATTAGACGAGCTCAAGTCCTACCTAAGCTCTCCACCATTGCTTGTCATACCACAGCAAATGGACCCTTTGTACCTCTAACTCTCTGTATCCAATCATACTGTCAGCTCAGCGCTAATGTGTGAAGTTACAGGAATCCAACATCCAGTCTATTACGCGAGCAAAACCTTATTAGATGCCGAGCAGCGCTACCTACCATTGGAAAAGCTCGCATTCGCCCTAGTAATGGGCTCGAGAAAACTGAAGCATTACTTTGAAGATCATACGATCATCGTCCTTATATCACACCCCCTCAAGGCTGTCCTAAGGAAGGCGAATTTATCGGGTAGACTGTCTAAATGGTCAATCGAGCTCGGATGATTTGACATACAATTTCAACCAAGGACAGCTATCAAGGGTCAAATCCTTGCTGATTTCATAGCTGAATTCACAGGCGAAGAACCCTTCGACCAGCCTAAGCCAACAGAACAAAACAACCAGGCTGCAGTGGAAAACTGGAAACTATTCGTTGATGGAGCCTCCAACTCAAAGGGGGAAGGGGTAGGAATTGTTCTCATCACTCCAGAAAATACAGTCCTTGAGCAAGGAATCAGGCTGGGATTTGCATCCTCCAACAACGAAGCAGAATACGAAGCCTTAATAGCAGGTCTCCAAAAGGCACAAACTCTGGGAGCAAAGCATTTGCAGGTATTTGGTGATTCGCAACTAGTTTCTAATCAGATAAGTGGAGACTATAACGCGAAGGATGAGAGAATGGCAGCCTTCCTCTCCTTGGTAAAAAACTTAATGACGAGCGTTGAAGAGATCAACATCCAACAGTTTCCCAGGGGGCAAAACAGCCATGCTGATGCCTTAGCAGCCCTGAGCTCGGCAGTTGATTCTAGCCTTAAAAGGATTATCCCTATCGATTTCCTCACTTGCCCAAGCATTTACCCCAACTCGAGCTGACAACAGCAAAACCAATACTCCAATTGGAATCAGCCCCCAACTGGATAGATCCCTTGAAAGACTATTTAAAGAACGGAATGCTTCCAGAGGACAAGAGAACTGCCCACCAGATAAGAGTCAAATCTGCTCGCTTTCACTTATCCACAGGAGGCAACTTGTATAAAAGATCTTTCTCCGGCCCCTACCTTAGATGCGTCCACCCAGGCGATGTCAAGGCAGTGCTTCACGAGCTTCATGAAGGAATTTGTGGAAGTCATGTCAGAGGAAGGTCTCTAGCCTTCCGAGCAATGAAGGAAGGTTATCGGTGGCCATACGTGCAAAAGGACTCCGCAGTATATGTCCGAAAATGCCTAAAATGCCAACTTCACGCTCCCATGGTCCACCAGCCCGCCAGCGAATTAAAATCCCTGACCAGTCCTTGGCCCTTCGCCCAGTGGGGCCGTGGGACCACTGCCCACCGCTGCCGGCAATCGCAAATACCAGTTGGTTGAAACTGATTACTTTACCAAGTGGATCGAGGCAGAACCACTGGTGAACATCCGAGATGCTGACATGATAAGGTTCGTATGGAGAAATATAATCACTCGATTCGGAATCCCCAGAACCATCATCACTGACAATGGAACACAGTTCGAGAGTGGCCCTTTTCAGGACTTCTGCAACAAACATGGGGTCAGGCACCACTTCATCTTGGTGGCCTACCCTCAAAACAACGGACAAGCTGAAGCTTCCAACAAAACAGTGATCGCTGGATTGAAGAAGCGGTTAGAGCGAGCCAAAGGCGCGTGGACAACCGAGGTACCGCATATCCTATGGGCATACAGAACGACTCCTAGGTGAGCAACAGGAGAAATGCCATTCTCACTAGCATATGGTATGGAAGCGGTCATCCCACTAGAAGTGGGATTACCTACAATGAGATCCGACCTTGTCGAGCAAGGCCAGAACGATCAGGCTTTGCTCACTGAACTCGACCTGGCCGACGAGCGCAGGGAACTTGCCCTAGTAAAATTAGCAAGCTATCAGCAACAGCTCGCGAAGCACTACAGCAAAAGGGTCAATCCGAGGAAATTCAAAGTTGGGGACTATGTTCTAAGAAATGTCCTGGGCAACACAGTGAAGCCATCAGACGGTAAACTGGGCCCGAACTGGGAAGGACCTTATAAGATAATTAGAGACGACCTGCGAGGTGCCTATCATTTGGAAACGATGGAGGGCATAGAGATACCACGAGCATGGAAAGCAGCTAATCTCAAGAAATTCTATTTTTAGGAGTTCTATTATTAAATCTTTTATTGTATTCATTATGTGAAAGGACAGTTCATTTCTCAATTCACTAATGAAAATCTCTCAGTTGATCACTCTCTAATTAGTAACAGTTATATCTTATTACACATCCCTTCCAAATCACAGGCATAACGGTTGACATAGCAGGGGAACACCCGTCCTCAGGTCATCGTCATGAAGAACGCAGACCTCTTAGCATTGCCCTTAGCAATATATGAAGCCCTACAAAGTATTCTTAGGCATCAAACCTACTTTGGTTAAACAAAATCCTGACCGGATGAAGACATCCAATACCAGGTGTGTCCTCACAAATTTCCTTACTTAGGACTAAGGGAGTGTGACGAGACAACCTAAAAGGTAAAGTGAGGGCACAATGGTATTCTTATACTGGACTGGGCGGACACTCACATGACAAAATAAAAAGGATTGTGAAGCAGGAAAAATATAAAAGGATTGGATGAACACGTTTAGTCGGCAAAATTGCCCAAAACTCGAACTTTTCATTAATCTTTTATATTTACAAACAATGATAATACATGTTTAGTCGTCTAAGCTCGCCCAAATCATTTACAATTATCAAAAAGAAAAAGTAATAAAATCTCAAGGAGGTGGAAGCCTCCAAGCAAGATAATCAGCATCTTTAGCTCTCCTTCCATCATCAGGAGCAGGGGCGATCTCCTCCACGACCTCATTTGCTTCCAATTCCAATAGTTGTCGGGGAATAGCATCAATAGGGATCCATCGATCATCCCGCCTGAATGGATTGGGCATCAAAGTAGAGGAGGACATCTCGTGTCGATACCACAACATCGAGTTACTCGGAACCTGCAGCTCTTTGAGGGCACTCAACCACCCCCTGATGAAGGAGAGCTCCTCGAACTCTGATAGTCTCGTCGGAGCTTCCAACCAGCCTTTATCGTAGCCATCGGACCACACTTGTCAAGGACCGTTCTTGAACAAATGTCGTAGTCGGGTGACGTCCCTTTGGAGCCCAGCAGTAGTCACATAAGCTCGCTGAACATCATCGCGCAGCTCCTCCATTTCCCTCTGACGCTGTTCCTCGACTTCCCTATTCCTACCCCTGGCACTCCTACCAGCACGCGGGAGGGAAGGCCGAGCAGCTCGCGATGAAGAAGAGCCTTATAGGACTGCTGAAACGATGCTCGGCGAATGCTCCTTAAGCCTTAGGACTTCCCTCCTCAAGTCTTCATTCTCCTACTGTAGGAACTCCCTCACCCGGTTAATCTCGGTGGCCTCTAGCAACCTTTCTCTCAGTGCACTGACTTCTTCTTGCACTAAAGCACCGATTTCTTCCATCTCCTGGAGCCTGTCCTTCAACTTGGCCACTATCTCGGACTGATCCTTATATTTTTGGTTCCTTGACTTAGCAAACCTACAAAGTCTAGCAAAGTCCTGGCGAACTGCAGGGCTTGCATTAGGACCAAGAGTCCTACCTAGTTGGAAGGTAACAGGAATATAGTCATCCACATCAACCAACTACAGATAAAAGAAAGATAGAAAAGAGAAAGGGATCAGCGTAAACAAAAGGAGAATCTTATCATTCATTAATAAAGACCGAGTACACCGAGCAGAAAAAACTGGGGAAATTACAAGAAAAAAGTACAGAAGAAAACCCTAAGAACAAATCAACTAGCAACCTCAGGCTGCCCAACAGTGTCTGGGTGCTTCTCCTTATCAGCCGCAGCAGAAGTACCCCCCCCCCCAGCAGGAACTGTATCCGAGGGAAGATCAGCACCCTCGATGGTTGGAGCAGGAGCTTCTTCGTCCACAGTTGGCTTGGGACCCGGGTCGTGCTCGTCAAACAAGGGAGACTCAGTATCCACACCAGCAGATAGAAGAGCTTTGTTCCAGCCCTTCTTGAAATTCAGACGGCTGATGTAGCCAATCTAAACTTCAGTATAATCATAAGCAGCATCCCACCCAGAGTTGTATGAGTCCTCCTTAATGGTGGATGCCTGGGCCTTCTCCGCCTCCATTTGCTCGGCCAGAACTCTGCTCTTCTCTGCAAGGTCCATCTTGATCGCACATACCATATCATAAGCCTTCCTCAGCTCGCCCAGCTCCCTGACCGCATCATCCCTCTCGCGAGCGGAGGTGGTAAGGGCCAAATCAGACGAGATCCGAGCAGCATCGACAGCCTTGAAACTGGCCTCGAGCTCTTTACCCTTCAGCTTCAGGACAGAGTTTTCTTGCTCCAGTTCACTATTTTTCTTCACCAGCTCGTCGCGTGAGCGATACAGCACAGCGAAGTCGGTAACGAACTACAAAAAAGAAAAAGATATAAGAAGAGGAAAGCAAAAGAAGTCAGCAAAACACGAGAAGAAAATAAACCATACCAGAGCAAGCCTCTGACTAGCCTAAAGGGCCAGATGCTCCGAACCTATTTCCCTTTGGCGATCAGTCGAGAGGACAGCTCTCTCGAGCAGGGCCGGAGCTAGCTGAGGGGAGGTCGCCACGGAAGCTCCCTCAGGCAGAGCAGACACTAGAACTAAGGCCTGGCCGACCTTCGCCCTTGCCTCAGCTCTCCTCTTCTCCTCCTCCTTCTCGCTCTCTCTCTTCCTCCTCTCCTCGACCTTTTTCCTTTATTCCACCTTCTTCTGCTCCTCCTTCTCTCTCCCTCTCCTTCACCTGCTCTTCTTCTCTCTTCATCCTCTCTTGTTCCTGAGAGGAAGGCCGAGAAGATGTAACCACAACCCCAGATGCAGTCTTCTGTTTCTTCGACCTTTGTGCAAGGAGCACATGGTCGTCATCGTCATCATCTATGATCAGGTTCTTCCTTGGAGGCATCTTTCCGCCTGAGCTGCTGGTAGTGCTCGACGAGTCTTGAGCTTCGGAATCCTCTTCAGAAGAACTGCTATTGTCAGCACTCCCTACACCCAAATTACTCACAGCGCCTGCAGGCTCACTATCCGAGCTGCTCTCCTCTTCGTCCAACTGGATGGGCTCAGCCGTAATTTCTCCCAAAGAGTCAAACTCAGGAACACTATCCACAGGTCGTGCTATGAAGTTGGAGCCTGTGTTCTTGTACTCGAGCAAAAAAGCAGCAAACCTAGGATGCTCGCCGTCACCCAGAGGCTCCCTAATATTCCAAGCTTTCACCAGTTCCGAGATACGAACCTCGCTGAGAGCAGGCTCCAAATTCTTTGCCCTCGCTGTGAAAGAAAAAGCAAAGAGCGGTTAGAAAAATCATAAGTCAGCAAAGGTTGAAACAACAATATAACATCTACCTATATATTCTTCCCCATAAAAGGGAACAGTGAACCTCTCAGACCTCAACCCTACAGATTGGGGGGAGAACTGCCAATTCCTAACAAGAAAACCTTTTTGCCAGTAGTCCTTATGGGAATCAGGTAAATTTACTACCAATACCCTATCAAGGCTCCTAGCCTTAAGGTACATGACACCTGAACTCGTTCGAGAGAAGGAGTAACAAAAGCAGACCTCGAAAAGCCCTAACCTTGTTTCGTACAATTGATTTATCCTATGCACGCCGTTCACTATTTTCCATATGTTGGGCGAACATTGTGCAGGTACAATACTAAAATAGCTAAAGAAATGCAGAAACAGATCATTAGGGGGAAAGGTAAGTCCCCCCTGGGAGAGCAACAAAATAGGAATCCAATGTGCATCCTCTATATCCCTAACGTTCCTAGGAGGCGAGGCACAACACTCAATCTCTACCCACTCAGGAATGTTGTAGAATTTCCTAAACTCCGTGACCGACCTATTTACAATCTTCGCTATTGGAAAATAAAAGAAAAACTACAAACCAAAGAGAAAATGCAAAGAGCACGAGAGACTTACAAGACAGAAGATCAGGTCAAATAGCGAAGAAGCAACGAGAGTAGAGATCGAAAGCAGAAGGTACAAAGCGTAAGAGTTCTCAGAAGATAGAAGATTGCTGGAAAAGCTGAAGCGACGAAAAGAAATGTGCCTTATTCCAACAAGCCTTCAATTCTAATCATAGCGCACGGATAGCGAAGCGGGTGCCGCCAAAGCAACATCACAGTTTTCAAAGAATCACAAATCAGCCGTAATGGCTGATCATTTAAATTCATTGGACCCATAAACATGGCCCAACGAATTTAGGGGCAATTGTAGGTACCCAGAATTGAGAACCATGGGCATGGACGAGTAGCCCAGTTTTGGCGGCCCAAAATCCAGGCCCTCTATCTTTCATATTGACCCGGTCTCTCCCCACGATCCCATGAAGAGAAGTTATAGGGGAGCACAATCCCATTAAGGGAAGGGATATGGAAGATGGATAATATGAAGGAACCCATCATCTCCACTAACTAGCATACACATGTATAAATTAAACCCTAGGTCAGGGGCAAAGGACAAGTTATATTCTCGGTACTTATTCTTCAGAATATAGAGAAATAATATTGACTGCACCATCGTGGACGTAGGCACATCTTTGCTGAACCACGTACACTTGTTGTTGTGTGACTGGAATTTTATTTATTCTTTCTTGGTCATTACCTCTTTCACATTTATTTGTGTTGCATAATAATTGTCACCACAATAAGTTATCTCACAATTAACTTAATTAATTCCTCTTAAATAGTAGCATATAGTAGTGTCACAAGTTATATAAAGTAAATACATCACACATTGCATTATTACCCGTATATAATATTTACTACCATGATATACGTACCTTTACCACAACATCCACACATATAACATACGTAGATCCATCCCTTTGAGTATACCCTCGCCGGATGATTCCATCTAAAATGCTATCTCACTAGGTGTGCTCAGGAAACCTAGTTCCCCAAGTTAGAATCGCTCACCAACTTGGCCCAAAATATAAATATAGTGGAGGCGGTCATATTCCTTCCCTAAAAGTGAGATAAATCCCTCACCCATATATACCGGACGCTATGACCTGGGGATATACTCGCCCTACTCCTCAAGCTAGGGGATTCACCCACATCGCGCAACCTCCCTTGATAGCATTAGAGTATATAAATTGAATAAACATCTAGTCACTGATATTTAATATCACACACAATACATACACGTATATATATATATATATATATATATATATATATATATATATATATATATATATATATACTATCACTATACCGTATATATATAATATAAAGCCTGACTTTACCGTGCACTCAAAATTTCGTACACTGCCTGAAATTTCCTGAGTCTGTGGCCTGACTTAACAGAATTAATTTTCTCACTTAATAATTACTCATCATCCCGAGTCTATGGTCCGACTCTAATATAATTAATTCACGTCTCAATTAACATAGTACTTTCCCCGAGTCTATGGTTCGACTCTAATTAATTTAATTAACACACCTATTAAATTAATACCTCCCTGAGTCTATCGTCCGACTCTAATTAAATTAATTAACACACTAATTAATTAACACAAATCCGAATCTGTGGTCCGACTCTAATATAATTAATTATCACATTAATTAATTAACACAAACTCGAGTCTGTGGTCCGACTCTAATACAATTAATTATCACATTAATTAATTCATTCTAAACTGAGTCTGTGGTCCGACTCCCAGTTAATTAATTTCCACATTAATTAATAAATACCCTCCCCGAGTCTACAATCCGACTCTTATTAAAATTAATTAACACACCTATTAATTTAATCCTACCTGAGTCTACAATCCAACTCTTATTAAATTAATTTTTACACCCATTAACTTAATAATTACCCGACTCTACAATCTGACTCTTATTAAATTAATTATTACACCCATTAATTTAATCCTACCTGAGTCTACAATCCGACTCTTATTAAATTAATTATTACACCCCTTAATTTAATAATTACCCGAGTCTACAATTCGACTCTTATTAATTTAATAACTTGGTGTCACCCAACCATTATCCCCGGACTTGCTCACTTGGCCCATACCTTAATATTTTCCGAGTCTATATTCCGAGTCTAATTTAATTACTCTCTCTCAATAATTAATTTAATACTTTGGTGTCACTTAACCAACATACCCAGACTCACTCACTTGGTCCATTTTACATCTCAAAATTTCGTTCTCACATATTCGCCCACAATGTGTCACACATTCATTTCCATAATTTCCCTAATTATATTTACCTATAATTATTAGCATACCCGGACTCGCCCACTTGGTCCATAATTAAATATTTCACCTAAATTCCTTTAATAATGTAGTGCCACCCAACTACAGTACCCGAATATTATTCCTCGGCCCAATATCAATAATTATGAATTATTTCTCCAAATTCGTTCATCTCATGACATACCATTCACACCCCCCTGAAACCCAATTATATAACCCTATAATTGTTAAGGAAATATGTGTCCATATAAATTTATCAATAAATAAAATCAAGGGATTTGATTTTAAATAAAATTCTGTTTAAAAACAAAGTGGCCGAACTGCCAAGTTCCTCGGATCGTCGATCAATCGATGTCCCCCGATCGATCGATCATCCCTGGGAACTCTTCTTCCCCACTGCATTACACCATTAACGAAAATTCAAGGTTTGTAAACCTTAATTTCAACTCCTGATCAATTCATCCCATCACATAAACATATGAACTTTGATCCTATACATCATATACACCCTCTAGTATATAAATTCCTCAACTTATCTCACAATTTTCGAAATGGGTTTTCTATTAAAATTCATCAATCTTGTTCTACAAACCAAATTCCAAACCCAGATTTTCCCCAGTTTATATTCCAAATTCTTATTCCAATTAAATATCTATACACAGATATGTTCAACACAACATATTTTACTATAAATCTCATTCAATAGTTTCATGAACAAAAAACCCATTTTGTACCCATTTATCCCCAAAACGAATTTTGCTTTACACATCACTATGATATGAATTGATTATCATCAATTTAGAAATCGTAACAGTTAACCACTTGCCTGAAATGTTCGTAGGGTCTGATTCCGTTGTTGAAGTCCCTTAATTTGGCTCCAAAATCCCCAAATTGGCTTTTGCTAAGCTTTCCCCTAATTTCCCTCTCAAGCCCTAGGCTTAGAATTGTGTTGGCTGCTGGTTTCCTAATCCCTCACTTAGGTTAAAACTCTCAATCCCGTTTTTCACCTAATGGGCTTAATTAAAGCGGCCTAACTCGCCCCGTGTGGCCCCGGTTATGCCTAAAAATATCCCGATTTTGAGGATTTAATATATAATTATTTTTGGAGTAATAAAAATAGTTAAATTGGAGAAACTTAAATTTAGGATTTGGAGAATTTAATTTAGGGAGCTGAATTATTTATAATTGGCGACTTTTAAGTTTAATGGTTCGAAATCTCGTGTGTCACATTTTGAGGTCGAAATTTGGTGATGTCAAAAAGTATTTCGGTTGGAAATTCCTAGTGCAAGGTTGCGTCCGCATGGGTCGAGATAGTCCGAAAAGAGTACCCGATGGTAGCAATTGGGTCTCGGGATATTTTTGGGCATAGTCGAGCCCACACGGGGTGAGTTGGGCCACTTTAATTAAGCCCATTAGGTGAAAAACGGGATTGAGAGTTTTAACCTAAGTGAGAGATTAGGAAATTAGCAGCCAACACAATTCTAAGCCTAGGGCTTCAGAGGAAAATTAGGGGAAAGCTTAGCAAAAGCCAATTTGGGGATTTTGGAGCCAAATTAAGGGACTTCAACAACCGAATCAGACCCTACGAACAATCTAGGCAAGTGGTTAACTGTTGCGATTTCTAAATTGATGATAATCAATTCATATCATAGTGATGTGTAAACCAAAATTCATTTTGGGGATAAATGGGTACAAAATGGGGTTTTTATTCATGAACCTATTAAATGAGATTCATAGTAAAAATTGTTGTGTTGAACATATCTGAGTATAGATGTTTAATTGGAATAAGAATTCGAAATATAAACTGGGGAAAATCTGGGTTTGGAATTTGGTTTGTTGAATAAGATTGATGAATTTTAATGGAAAACCCATTTCAGAATTTGTAAGATAAGTCGAGGAATTTATATACTAGAGGGTGTATATGATGTATAGGATCAAAGTTCATATGTTTATGTGATGGGATTACTTGATCAGGGGTTGAAATTAAGGTTTACAAACCTTGAATTTTCGTTAATGGTGTAATGCAGTGGGGAAGAAGAGCTGCCCAGGGATGATCGATTAATTAATCGGGGGCCATCGATCGATCGACGGTCCCAGGAACTTGACAGTTCGACCAGTTTGTTTTTAAAGAGGATTTTATTTAAAATTAAATACCTTGATTTTATTTAGTGATAAATTTATATGGACACATATTTTCTCAACAATTATAGGGTCATATAATTAGGTTTAAGGGGGGTGTGAACGATATGTCATGAGATGAACGAATTTGGAGAAATAATTCATAATTATTGGTATTGGGCCGAGGAATAATATTCGGGTATTATAGTTGGGTGGCTCTACATTATTAATGGAATTTAGGTGAAATATTTAATTATGGACCAAGTGGGCGAGTCCGGGTATGCCAATAATTATAGGAAATGAATGTGTGACACATTATGGGAGAATATGTGAACGAAATTTTGAGATGTAAAATGGACCAAGTGAGTGAGTCTGGGTATGTTGGTTAAGTGACACCAAAGTATTAAATCAATTATCGAGAGAGAGTAATTAAATTAGACTCAGAATATAAACTCGAAAAATATTAAGGTATGGGCCAAGTGAGCAAGTCCGGGGATAATGGTTGGGTGACACCAAGTTATTATATTAATAAGAGTCGAATTGTAGACTCGGGTAATTATTAAATTAAGGGGTGTAATAATTAATTTAATAAGAGTCGGATTGTAGACTCAGGTAGGATTAAATTAATGGGTGTAATAATTAATTTAATAAGAGTCAGATTGTAGACTCGGATCATTATTAAGTTAATGGGTGATAATTAATTTAATAAGAGTCGGATTGTTGACTCAGGTAGGATTAAATTAATAGGTGTGTTAATTAATTTTAATTAGAGTCGGATTGTAGAATCGGGAAGGGTATTTATTAATTAATGTGGAAATTAATTAATTGGGAGTCGGACCACTGACTTAGTTTAGTATGAATTAATTATTGTGATAATTAATTATATTAGAGTCGGACCACAGACTCGGGTTTGTGTTAATTAATTAATGTGATAATTAATTATATTAGAATCGGACCACATAATCGGATTTGTGTTAATTAATTAGTGTGTTAATTAATTTAATTAGAGTCGGACGATAGACTCGGGGAGGTATTAATTTAATAGGTGTGTTAATTAAATTAATTAGAGTCGAACCACAGACTCCGGGAAAGTATTATATTAATTGAGGCATGAATTAATTATATTAGAGTCGGACCATAGACTCGGGATGATGACAAATTATTAAGTGAGAAAATTAATTATGTTAAGTCGGGCCACAGACTCAGAAAATTTCAGGCAGTGTACGGGATTTTGAGTACACGGTAATGTCGGGGTTTATATTATATATATACGGTGTAGTGATAGTATATATATATATATATATATATATATATATATACGTGTATATATTGTGTGTGATATTAAATATCGGTGACTAGATATTTATTCAATTTATATACTCTAATGCTATCAAGGGAGGTTGCGCGATGTGGGTGAATCCCCTAGCTTGAGGAGTAGGGAGAGTATATCCCCAGGTCATAGCGTCCGGTATATATGGGTGAGGGATTTATCTCACTTTTAGGGAAAGAATATGACCGGCTCCACTACGTTTATATTTTGGGCCAAGTTGGTGAGCGATTCTAACTGGGGGAACTAGGTTTCGTGAGCACACCTAGTGAGATAGCATTTTAGAGGGAATCATCCGGCGAGGGTATACTCAAAGGGATGGATATACGTATGTTATATGTGTGTATGTTGTGGTAAAGGTATGTATATCATGGTAGTAAATATTATATACGGGTAATAATGCAGTGTGTGATGTATTTACTTTATATAACTTGTGACACTACTATATGCTACTATTTAAGAGGAATTAATTAAGTTAATTGTGAGATAACTTATAATTCAAGAAATTATTATATTCGGGTTAGAGTAGTATGTCAAGGGAAGGTTATACCAGGACTAGTTGGACGGGGTAGTACAACTAGGTGGGGTTAAGGTAACTGGTAGGTGTGCACAATAGTGGAGGGGTGAGAATGTCCTCAAGGGAGTGAGACACTAACTTAAATATGAAACGCATTCATACATTTTAAATTACTGCAGTTAATTCACTTGCTAAATATTTTCAAAATATTTTGGGTTCTAACCCTTGCTATAAAACTATTTTCAAAATTACTGCAGTTAATTGTATTTATGATAATGACGAATATAAATCTACGAGTGGATATGTTTTTTCTTTAGCGGGAGGGGTTGTATCCTGGAACTATACCAAGAAAACTTGCATATAAAGATCCACTATGGAATAAGAATTCATTGCACTAGATAAAGCAAGCGCAGAGGCTAAATGGTTAAGGAACTTCATATTAGACATTCATTTGTGGCCAAAACCAGTTCCATCTTTGTCCATTCACTGTGACAGTTAAGCAGCGATCGCAAGAGCACATAATAACTCCTACAACGAAAAGTCTAGACATATCACGACAAGACACAATAGAGTGAGACAACTATTTAAAGATGGTGTTATAGCAATCAACTATGTCAAGTCAAAGGAAAACCTGACAAATCCATTGACAAAAGGGCTAGTTAGAGAGCTAGTTTATCAAACATCGAGGGGAATGGTCGTAAAACCTATTAATATATAAATCTCCTATAATGGAAACCCAACCCATATGACTGAAGATCCTAAGATCTTGGTTCAATGGGATAACAAAGTTATACGAGTGATTTCTGGGGGTACAAACTTAAGTTTTACTTAAAAACCCACTCCTATGATGTAGTACCTCTGTATCGATGGAGTATGCGATTTAATCTCTTAATGCTTTCTATAGTTGTTACTCAGTGGGGTGTAAGATACAATACACTCTTGATAGAAGCACCTATATGAGTGTGGTACTATGGTCACTTCCTATGAGAATTAAGGTTGATTCTCTAGAACGCTCATGAAACATGGACATGCTCAAGGCCGAAACGAGAACAACCGTGGGAGATCAATGATGATTTTTTAGAGTCACGTGCTAGTTCTATTGACTTAAGTTTACAACAACGGTTAAATAGTTCAAGACAATAGTTCACTATCAACAAGTAAACTCAATAGATCAACACAAAGCAAAGGTTTCAGTCAAATGACACATTTGCCTTATACGCCACTCCTTACTCCAGAGCGTCTTTTTATATTTATATATTTATTTATTTTATTCATGTGGGGGATTGTTGGGTATATATATATATATTTTTTATTTTTGAATGAAATAAATGATTTCGGGTAAGTGGTCAAGTGGTAAGTTTGGGGAATTTTGTGCTTGAGGTCTTGGGTTCAATCCTTAGGAGACACACTAAACATTAATAGTCTTTGATTGGGTCTTGGAGCTTTGGCCTTCTCTTGAGTGTTGAGATTTTTTACCCCTTCATTATTTCGTTTTTAACTCTTTTTAAAGCCGTTTTTTTAAATTTGACTTACTCTTTTAACATGACTCAATTACCCGTTAGTGGAGATATTAGTGTGTTAGTTGGTTAAAACCTCTACCCACGTTTTTTTACCAAATTCTATGTAAAACAAAGATTACAGCTTTGAAAAAGAACACAAAAAATTCCATCTCGCTCACTTTCTCTGCAAACATATTATTACCCTATTTTCTACAATAAATTTTATATTTATTATTTATTTGGGAGTGCGGGAGTATCCTGAGAATTCAAGATTTTGTATAGTTGCTGGTGACAGAATCTAAACGTTGAATCCTGAGAGGTGTTTGTTGAAGAGCGTGACGACATCAATATTAGCGGAGAATTTCACATTTAGGACTTTTTATCAAACAGAAATCTCGATTGATATGTTCTTCCAATTTTATATATTTTGTATTTGGATTTTTTGGTATATTTAGCATGTATTATTTCCAACAATAACATCATTAAAGAAGTCAAGATAGGGGTTCCCTGGAAGAATAAAACCTTTATAACCTTTATCGTAGTCATATTGAGATGTTTACCATTGCTATAATAGAAGGGAGAGTCATGGTCAAGGATCTTCATCACTATGGGATAATACTCCTCAAAGGGAATGTGATCTTCTTCCACATCGTTATGGAGAGAGTGGCCATTAAGTAGATTTGTGGGATAAGTCTTGGGCTTGATGAGATAAGTTATTGTTAAGACCTTCCGTCTAATACTAGGTCTAGTACCTATAATTTAACGGACGTAAATAAGTTTCGCAACCTAGTAAATGTTGCCCAAATGGGGGGGAGGGAGTGGCAGTGGGAGTAGAATACATGGGTTTTTACATGCCTGCATTAGCTGGCACCCCTGGTAAATCATTGTTAAGCAAATTTCACGCCATTTGTGATGAACAAACTTCTAATCATTGTTTCTTTGTGTTGGTTGACACAGCAGAAGAAAACCGAAAGATTTTTTTGTGAACTTGGTTGATTTATAGAAGGTTTGGAGAAGAAGAACTCTTCCAAAGGTTTGGGACTCTTTGAAGGCAACAACTGTTTCTCGACTACGAACTAGGATGTACGCCGGCCACAAACTTCAAAGCGGTACCACCTATTACAATCACAGATTACGCAGTGGTGGGTGACTCTAGTATCCTGATAGCAGTGGTCTATTGGGGATTTATGGGGGAGTGAGTGATTCCCCCACTCACGTGATATCCTTTGATTTAGAGGCCACCAGGTCGGCCCAATAGAAAAGTTTTTTATAAACTTAAAATGACACACAAAGTGTAATTATGCAAAAACCAGGGGAGCCTGCCATACAAATAAACGCACACTACATATAAAAAATAACTGTTAAACATTAGAATTAAATAATTTGAAAAATAAAGAAGAAAGGGGGATCTAATATAGTTAAAAGAAATTGTATCAGTGAGGTTTTAATTTATTATCCCTCATAATTTTGAATTTTGTCTCATGATTTTAGCATACGCTACTAGCAACTGCGCATGGTTTATACAGTAACAAATTTTTCTTTTGCACTGAAGCTAAACTCGTACAAATGAGCGAGTCCCACTTGTTTTTTCAGTACGAAACATCATTATAGTAATACTGCAATTTGCGCTTAATTTTTTTTAGAGACATGACAATACGTCAACATTTTATGATTATTGTTATCGTGAAAAAGACTCCACAACATCGCATATAAAGTAATCACACTTCAAACTTTATTGGTAAAAACCTGTGACATCAGAAGCTCAAACAAAATCCATTTTTAATGGCCATGGCCATTTTTAACTCTTTTATTTTTTTTCTTGGTCGGTGAGATGTGACCTAGCGTGTGACTTCTCCATATATTATAACATCAATGATTTACATCGTGATATACGGGCTTGATCATAATCGATTAGCGAAAGTTTTAATTCTGATTTTTTTTCCTTTTGGAATATAGGGTTTTACTAGTGAATAATTTCTTTTCAGTAAAGTGAGTCGTCTTGTGTCAACCTTTTCCTCATGAATCTGTTTGTATTTTTCGAACAATTAAACCTTGATATTTATAAAAATTTGACATTGAGTGTTATTATTTATTGCAAGATGCCACTCTTTCAAAATAATAAAGTGGTGACCATTACTTATTCCACAATGCCGTGGTTATGGTTCAAATCTCTTACAGTCTATGCTCGTCTAAGGTCGATATAAACTCAGGGGGGTTACTCCCAATTACGAAATTTGTCTCCTTTTTTCTAATAAAATATAACTCAATATGGGAATTATCATAGACTAGAGGTTTATTAATAAAACAACGAATATAGCAACTAAGTGCTAAACTTTTGAATAAATTTTAGGAGATTTTGGGAAAAGGTCCTTATAATGCTTAAAGTGTATAAAAATAGGATATTCCATATAATTTTATAAATTTAGTTCCTGTACTTAAAATACCATGAAAAATGGTGCCACTGACGCGGACCAAAAAAATAAAGACAATTGTATCACAGGGACTAGATTTTTAAATACTATTGTACCATAGGGACTAGATTTATAAACATGGAAAGCATTATCTTAAAAATCCAAATATAAGAAGGAACATGACCTTTACTTTAATTCTCTATAAATTTTATAAAATACTGATTCAGATTTCTTCACGTCAAAATAGAACATGAATGCATATTTTTGGACATGGTTTTTTGCAAAATTCCACTTACACGCAGGTATTTGTACCAAATTAGGTTCACAGAGCAATTTCTGACGTCTTTATCACTGAAAATAACAGTTTATAAGTTTTATATATCACATAGTTATTAATAAGAGATGATTAACTATCAGAAGTTAATTAGTAAAGACTGGAGTTACTCTCTCTGCCCCTCCAATAAACTTGTAGAGTGAAAATGACATCTCCAATAGACCCCACTTTATATTATTTAACCTTTTGCTATAGATGTGACTTCAAAGGCAACGATGTGAATATGAAGCAAAACAAAACGCAGATGCCAGTTTAAGACGTTAACATAGTTAAATTATATATTTGATGTAAATTATTCATTGTAAATTGAGTTGTGATTGCATCATCACCAATCATATGAATGGTATGTTGGTTTCTCTTCTCCACAAGCATTGCGTAAGGTTGAAATAAAGCTCTACGACGTGGAAGGTTTTACTTTAACTACTCTGCACTCCTCTAATAAGAACATTGTTTTTACGCTTTTATTCCTGGATGAACCACGTCTAAAGAGGGGCTGAAACATCACGGCCAATTAGGTTGAAAGCTTGAAAAAATCTCTTAACTCACACTCGGCCAAAAGCTCTTTTTTCTTTTAGGTAATTACTAAGATAAAATAGTTTAACATCATTTTCATCATAATACTTTGTCAAAATTTAAATTAATCAACTAATTAACAAGAGCTATGGGCAGATGAAAACGAGTTCAAGTAGGGCTCTACGATTCTCAAATATTGGGAGGTTTTATGTTGGAAAAATTAATTTTGTCGAAACACGTTAAAACCTTTGGGTTCATCGTATTTGTGATTTGACTATTTTTCATCTTTCGCATATTTTTTCTTGTTTGTTTGGGTGTGATGCCAATTGTGCACAACTAATTGATATCAAAGTTTTTTGTATATTCAAGTCGTTTACAAATGTTTAAAGTTTGATTTTGGTCTCAACACTTTAGTTTTTGGATGTCTTAAATGTTTAGACTCAATCACGTCTGAAAATATAGTCTTACATTGGAAGGTGTATGATATTGATGGAAGTGGTAGCTTCTCTATATGGCAAGGTAGAGTGAAACATCTCCTCATTGGAAAAAAGTTTGATGTCTCTGATACATTAAAAGTTTGATAACTTGAAAATGTGATTGGTCATTGCCGCTAGCGCGGACCCATATTACTTATGGAAATGGGTATGTGTCAACGGTATTGACCAATCACATTTCCAAGACATCAATCTTTTTACCCTCCTCATTCAATAAAGGTTAGGAAGAGCCTTTAACCGAAGGAGGGAATAGTTAGAGAAGATAAAAAATGATGTTGGAAATGACACAAATTTAATGTGCTTGAGAAAAATCCCACCGTCTATCGATGAAGATATTATCAACATTGTTAATGACAAGGACTCGATACCCAAGTTGAGGAGGAAGCACGGAAATCTTTATTTAGAAAATTGTCTCACTTTAACGCTGAATCACAAGAGGGATATTCAACGTTTGAAAATGGAGGAGGGTGGGAATATCATTAATAAAAGAATGTATTTCGTGGGATTATAAATAACTCCAAAAAGGTTGATGTGAAAATAGAGGGAGGAGATAATTCCTTACTACTTTTTGCCTCTATTATGAATTCATATTGATGACAAAATATAATCCAGGCAATGAAAAAAAAGTTAAATTTAGCACTTTAAACTAAGTTAAAGTGTGATATTAGCATATATGCATAGAAATAGAGTAGCAAGATAAAAACCAATAATGCATTTACTACAAGGTCTTTTTAAGTTTAGATGGAAACATCATGCAGGCACATTGTAAGTGCTACACCACAAACGAAAAAGTATAAACGAGGAATGCATAATTATTCTAAGAGTTGTTTATCACTTTAAAAAAATATGCTCTAGAGGTATCCTGTATACAATACTACCTCACCTACATGCTGATACGCATTTTTGGGGTCTCCCATAAATAAATTTATGAACTGAATGAATGATTAATAATATGAATATTTCTAGGTTAGTATAAACAATATTGAATGTATAAAAGAGGAACCAACACACACATATTTAAGTGATTCGTGCTTTAAGCCTACATCGTTTAGAAAATAAAACTACCTTAACTATCACCAATAATGTTCTTATATAATTTATCTCTATACTCTCAATTTTGTAGATCTTTAGTACAGATACTAAATATATCATCCCTTCAATGTAAAGATAAAAGTGGCATTTATAATTCATTAGGAAAGATTGACCTAACGACATCTAAAGCTTCACTCCCTCGCATGCAGCCTCCATTATGGAGGTTGTTTCTACAAATTGTAAAGATCCTAATATTGTTATTAAGGATCCACCTGTTTCAAAATCATTCGCAACAGTTTTTGGAAATAAAGGTGGAACTGAATTGAAGTTGAAGGAAGTTAGTCAATTTAGAGGAGAGCCAACGTTCTTCTTCTCTGTTGAAGATGTAAAGAAGTTGTCTGAGGCATTTAAATATACACTGCTAGGAAAGTTTTCACGTGGAAGACCATTTATTGATGTCATTCAGAATGTTTTTACTTTAATGGACTTGAAGGTCACTTTTAATGTGGGTGTAATTGATGTTAAACATATTTTAATAAGGTGATTTCATGAGAAAGATTTTCTTCGACTGTGGCTACGGGTAATATAGTTTATTAAAAAATGTCATGATGATGCTGTGAGTAATTTCACTAGATGAAGGCACTAATGGCCTTAGATACAGTCTCTCAAGCTTTCTGTAATACCCCGTATTTTTACGCATAATTAGTTTTATGGAAAATGGGGATTAATTAAATGAAAGGGAGAAAATTTAAATTGAAATTAATCTGATTTTATGATTATAATCAGTAGCGGGATGAGAGTTAGTAATTATTGAAATAATAGTATGGTCGGGAATGAGATACACGGTAGTTATGTTATAAATAATTAGGACGCGTATGAGTCGTATCATTTGTTTATATTTGGAGGGTCAAAAGATAATTTAATTTTGTATAACTCGAACGACTATTTTGAGTGAGCCAGAGTGTCTGGAAGGGTTGAAATAGTCAGAAAATACTATTCGGGTATTTTATTTGGAGTTTGGAGCATTTTAACCCAAAACGACACCCCAGAAGGGTATTTTGGTCTTTAGGAATTTTAGGTTAATTAGATGGACGAAAGTTGGGTTTAATTAAAAGGCATTTAAGGTTAGTAGCCGTCAGTTTCAACCTACGTGAGAAGAGAGGAAAAGAGAGAGAGAACAAAGGAAGAAGAAGGAGATTCCATGAGAGCCTTAATCAATAACTCAACCTTTCACAACAAAAAGTACACCAGCGCGTAGATCGTGTCAGGAGGATCGTTCCTATACCAATTTAAACCCGCGAATCATAAGTTCATTTTTAAATAAAGTGATTATCTTGCTCTTATCTTAGCACTTATTACTCTTGTTAATATATGTTGAGATTTTAGAAAAATAAATACCAACTTGGGTTTACCTATGTTGAGATCGTGTAGGAAAGTTAGAAAATCTGATGGGGGTTGCATGTAGAGAATTTTTCCCTCAATAGGAATGAGAAATTGGTGAATTAGATGTTAATCACAAAATAAAAATGGAGTTTTTATGGACAAATAATTATAGGTTTATGTTAATATGGTTGATGGTAAAATTTAGGAATTTATTGAAATTAAATGATGATTAGAATGATTTGACCCCAAAATCTATGATAAGAAGTGTTCTAGGGTGACTTAGAGTAGTTTGGGAACCTTGTAATTCGGTTGGAATGGATTTAGGGTGAGATTGGAGAAGAAAAAATCTGGGAAAACGAACTTTGGAGATGAACTGGGCAACTTCGGAAATTTCGTTAGAAGTCCAGCTCAAGTCGTTCGAATGAGACTTCTAACGAGATTCCAGTAGCCCTTCTAAAGAGTTTGGTGGTTCATTCGAAGTACCTTCGTTCGAACGACCTCATTCGAACGAGATTTCTGGGTCTTCTAACGAAATTCCAGAATGAGTTTAAACTTTTTGTAGGCTTATTTATGTGAGTGTTAAACCAGTATGATTATCGAGTGACTTATATTAATAATTAATAGTGAGCGGAGAATATGTCGACCCTCAGAAGGTATAAAATTCATAGAATTAAGGAGGTGCGAAAATACAAGGTAGAGTATACACGAATAAAGTACGGGTTATAATAACATATATAATATATATGCTACAAACACTAGACTCTGGCAAAACTAATGAATTTATATAAGTTGTTTGTATGCTTATTGATTAAAGTATTATGTGTATGATATACCTAGCTACTAGCTATCGAACGGATGGTAATCCGTTGTGGACGACTAGATCCTGTGTGCCTTCGGGGGATTTAGAGTCATGCCACTAGAGCATGGAATCTAGGTACGGGCTATCAGTGAGAACGATAGTGATGATGGTCGTATGGGTGCATAGGTATGTGCGTAGCCAATCGTCTTGGGACTATGTTCGCCTCTAATAGGTGTTTATGTTTTGATTGGTTCTCGAGAGATGAAACATGTTGTCCTATATGCGTGAGCTTTACAAATGGACTACATAGCCGAGTATGCATAGCACTAAGGGGTTTCTCAACCAAGGGTTCAATATTGCTATATTCATATAAATTAGTATGTATACATAAAGCGAATAAGGTGTGTATACTAGAATCATGCTTGGTGTCTTATGTTGATAACGCAATGTTTCAATGTACACTTATGGTATTATCAGTTGGGCATGTATAAGAATACGAGAATAAAATAAAGCAATCCTCAATCTATATCGAAATCATAAGTACGTTGGCTTTGAGTTATTTAGGGAGACATTAAACCATAATATTACACACTTAGTAGTCAGTCAGGGTATCATAACTAGTATGGGTACTTAGGCTCGTTAGACGTGCACACTAGATCGAGGGGTGAGTATCTCAAGTGAGTACGCTAAGTTAACTTGAATAATAATTGTGGTAATTGAATCAATTTAAGAACTTGCTATTTTAAACTGTTTTCAACTCGGGCTCTGACCCATTTTTCTGTCTATCTTTCTATTGTTCCATTATTTTAGGTGCCCAGCCATAGGGACACCAAATTTAGGAGACTCTATTCAGTTGCCGTGCTGTAGCTGCTGTGGAAACTGCAGGATTATTGCTAGTAGACGACTCAGATAATTCTTGCTTTTTAGTTATTCATTATGTTGGACATGTCGTCCTTACTTATGTTTACTTTCAGAGATTCAGTCGTTTTAAATTCTCTCGTAGATTTGATTAATTTATTTGAATTTATTGTATGAGATTGTATTTGAAGACGTTCACTCCATCCATTTATTTTACTTCAGTCAGACTTTACTTATGTTACTGTGATGCATGGTATTTATTTGTATTCTTTTAGTAGTAATTAATGACAAGATAAAATTTGGACATCACCCTTTTTAAATACTAGGCCGTTAGTTTTATTAAATTAAAATTTGAGTTTTCGTTAGTGATGCATTATCTGAACCAACTTGATATTCTGAAATTGATTAATTAAGGACTCATCACCCGATAATTAATTAGGCAGGGTGTCACAGGTGGTATCAGAGCATCAGGTTCTAGTGTCCTTTAGGATTTATTCAGCGTATTGCATTTTCTGCTTAGCGTCTTTGATATAGAGCCCTACTATTAGGACTGTTGAATCCTTATTTCGTGTTGTAGATTTCGTACTTCTGCTACAATGTTATGTATGGACAGTGGTTTTATAAGATTCATTTAAATTTTAGATGTCCTTGTTGATGTAAAAAAATAGATTATCTCTAATTATTCAATCACAGATAAAATTAAACAAGACAAAAGATTTTTAAAGTGGTTCAGCCTTGAAAGAATGGCCTACGTCCACTGTTTGTGTTATTGCTGACTGTTTGTAGAATTCTCGATAAAGGGTTTACCAAGAAATTCCGAGTCCCCTGCTAATGAGGAGGTTACAATGTATTTATAGCCTTGAGGTTGTTCATGTGAGAGAATATTACATAGCTTTCCAATAGGCGTGTACATCTGTATGATAATAATCATCATTTAATGCACATTCAATCCTCTTAATTATTCGGTTATAACTGCTGTGTACGAGATGCAACTCAGACCGCCTCAGTAGCTTGGCATATATGAGTTGCTCGGTACGGTAAAGTTCCTCGGAGAGCACTTGTTGCTCAGAGCGCTTGAGTTGGTCGGGGAGGTTGAGTTCCTTGGAGTCAAGGTGTTGTCGAAAAATATTTGTGAGTGCTATGTAGATTGACACATGTCTCCGAATAATTGGTCCACGTCAGCAGAATAAATTTAGTATCAACAGAAGCCCCCAATGTTTCATAGTTTGATATTGAAGAAGAATATGGAACATTTATGCCGCCTAAACTTCATGAATTTTAGACAATCGTTCATTGTAAATAACTCCTTTTCTGAGTACGTAGTATTAGGCTTTTTAAAGTGTTTCGAATTTCAATAACCGCTTCGTGTTTCGTGCCTTTGTCTTCTTTTTAGCCACCGAATACGCAATCGCCCATCTTGGTAATCATTGCTTTTCTCCATTCTCGAGGTAAAGTATTTAAACGCTTCAGAAAACTCGATCGTCTTTTACTTTTTCAAATCGACATCTTTAGAACTTCTTCACCTCTTCTCTGTCTTATACGTTCGTTTCTTCATTGTTCGTTGTCATCTAATTCATCTTTTTCCTGTAAGATCTTCTTCCTTCTCTTTTATTTCTTTTGTTCATCATGGTTTACGTTGTTGAATCTCTTGACAAATTTCGTTCTGAGTTTTCAATTCCTTCTTGGGTCATTTTGGAGGAACTCTCTGAACCTTTTGACTATTTATCTTTGGCCGAGGGACATTGGTTCCCCAGTCTTTTTGTGACCGAATGTGGCTTTTCTTTTCCTCCAAATCCTCTATGTCTGGAGTTTTGTCAGTATTTCGATGTTGTTCCTGCAAAAATAGCACCCAATACTTGGAGAATAGTTAATGGAGTTCATAGGTTAAATCAAATTCATGGAACCCGCTTAGGAATTCCAGAAATTATGTTTTGCTATAGATGGGTTGTTAGTGATAGCACATTTTATTTAAAAACTAGGTTTTTAAATAGGGCTTTAGTTGTCAATCTCCTCGATGCCAACAGGGATTACTTCGAGCATGGGGTTGTTATGAAAAATTGGCAACATGTTCCATTAAATGGAGATGATGTGTATCAGGGTCCTAAATGCCCTCCCTATGGCAATGGGATAGGTTGTTTTTATTTTATTTTATTTTTGAAATTATGTTTTCTTTGTGTTTGATACAATGCGTCATTGACATTTTAATTTTTGTTCATTTGCAGTTGAAAGCAAAAAGAAATCCCCTAAAGAAACTGCTGTCAATTTGAGGCATTTGAAACTTATCTGGACTTTGCACCAGATTGTTGCTGACGAACATATCAGATCATCCTCGTACTTGTTGCAGTACAAGAGTTGCACTTCTTATTTTACTGCTCGTCCAATAATAAGTGACATAGAGCCAGCACCAGCTTCTGAAGGTTCTTCTCCTGAATCGCATATTCCTCTTAATGAAAGAATGAAGAGAAGAAGAGCTCCTGCCTTCTTTGATAAGTCTGCCTCTACTATTGGAGAGGCAAAGAAAAGCAAGCTGGATGTCCCAGAAGAAGGGATGAGAAATATTAAAGCACCCCCTCCACCTACTACTAAGAAGGTTGCCGAGAAGCCCCCTGTGGCTCCGGGCAAGGTTGTTACTGTCTCTCCTCCAAGCGAGGTCATAGTTATATCCCCAACCAAGACCACATCTTTGGTCGAAAATGTTCCTGCTCCCACGAGGAAGTTGAAGAAAAGCTCCTCGGATAAATTGGTTGAATCCATCTCTTAGTCTCTAACTGCTAAAAGTGGTGTTCCCACTTTTGTTGCTCCGAGCTCTGCCATGAGCTCGGTGAAGTCTTGGATTATTCCCGAGATCCAAGGTATTGAAGAAAATCTTTCTCGGGAGAGGGTTACCACCTTGACAGCTCAACATATTTCCTTAGTAAGTATTACTAGTCCAAACTTTCAATTTTCAATGTTATGTTTTTGCACTGACTCACTATTATTTTCCTTTTCTAGTTGGTAACTTGTTTCAACACCATCTTGAAAAAGGATGAATCTATTAAAGCTTCGAGTTCCTCGTTAGGTGTGGAGGAGGATCTTGTAGGTCTAACACAGTCATTAAAGGATTCTCGTCAGAGGTATGACGAAGATAAAACTTCTTGGGAGAAGCAATTAAAATCCATCGAACAAGAGAGGGGTAAAATTGTGGAGGCCTCTCAGGAGTTGGAGGAAAAAATGAAAGAGTTTGAGAAGAAGAGCAATGAGCTCGAAGAAAATCTCAAAAATGCTGTAGAGCTTGAGGCCAAGCTCAAAACTGCTGAAGAAGAGCTTGGCAGACTTCATGACGTTGATCGTCAGAAGCAGGAGCTGGAAGGAAAAATGAAGGTTGTCGAGGAACTTTTTTCTGAGAAGATTTCCTTGGAGAAAACAAAAAGAAAACTTGCTGTTAAGAAGTCCTTCAACACTGTCTGGGACAAGGGTTGGGACAAAGGCCTAGCTGCCATGTCCTCTCAGATGGAGTTTTCCAGTCTCAAATACTTCCGAGATGGCTGGGTTGCAACTCTTCAAGAGCTAAAGGTCTCTGAGGATTCTGAACTATTTCAACATCATACTCATGGTCCTCCTCCCTCTCCTGGCGAAGAAGAAGTGGACGAGGATGCCTCTGAAGAGTCTTCAATGATAGTTGGAGACCAAGTCCCCACTGTCGAACTTCGCTACGAGCAGCCCCAGCCGACCAACATGTCTTCCGAGCAACCTTCTCTTCCCTCCGAGCAACCTACCTCATCGTTCAAGCCTCCCGAGGAAATTTTAGGAAGCAAGGAGAAGGTGTAGAGTTATTCGGGCTCTTTTTGTTTTTTTGTTGAATGTAATTTTGGGTCATGTACTTCTTTTCATGATGTAATAAAATTTTGAAATTTTAGTTGTGCATCTTTACTCCCTTTTTCTTGCTCTGCCCTTATTATCAGTCTATTTTATTCTTCTTTCTCTATCTGCATTCTTATTGATTCTTTCTATCTCTTTTCTTTACTAGTTTATGGCTAGAATCGAGCTCTTGTCAGCTCATGATACTGAACTGATGAAAAAATGCAACGACTACTTCAAGGCTGGTCATGCTGACTTGAACGAAGCTCAAATCATCGATATCCTCGGTCCAAATATTTCTGAACGAGTAGTAGAAGCCTACCAGTACCTGAAATGCTTGCTCAACCGTGCAGTTGCCAATAATGTGGCATATTATGAGATGATTGAAGACCTTCAGGGTACTATTGAGGAACTTCAACAATAATACAAGAGTCTTATGCCCTTTTATATAAGGGGTATGAGAAAAAGTATCAGCAATTAAATGCTGATAAAGGATATGATAAGTTGGTCGCCGCTTATGATATAAAGGAGAGGACTTTGAAGACCGAGGTTGAAGAACATAGGCAGATCGCCATACTGTTAGAGCAAGAAAACAATAACCTGTGAGGAGAGATATCTCAGTTGAAATCTGCAGCATCTACCTCGAGCGCTTTGGTCCCTGTTAACGACGAGGGTTTCTCTTTCTTAGAAGTCAAAAATGCCAATTTGAGAGACAAATTGGAAACTTTAAAGAGGACTGGGTCTTCTACTTCTTCTCGGGGATGAGCAAGAGCTTCTCGGGGATGAGCAAGGGCTTCTCGGGTTACTATTGAAGAAGCTAGAATGCAGGCAGCCTTGGAGAATCAGGCCTTCCAGTTGATGGCAAAGAATTAGGCATTAGCTGAGATGTCTAAGAAAATTCAGGCCTTCAATGAGCAACTTGCTGCCCAAAATTCTGCCTTGGAGAATAAAACAAATCTGGTGAGGAATCTTCACGAGCAGTTAGAGAGGTTGACCTACCAATTCCACATGCAGCCCAGAGAGTTCTGGATGGCTAGTTATAATGAATCCCTCTATCATCTTGATGACCGGATCCAACAGTCGAACAATGAGGGGTACAAGCAAGGATGGCTGAATGCTTTGGGCGTGCTGTAGTTGGAACATGGTCACTATTTGTGGGATTACTATGGCCCTGGTTTGCTCGAGTTTCCAGTCCCACCTTTCAAACTTGATATGAACTGGATTCTTACTCGGGCCATTCCTCAATGCCTGATTTTAAAGTATCTTGGCGACTACAGTCTTCATTCTAACTTCGAGATATCTCATCTAGAGCACTTCTTGATCGGCCATCTGTGATGAACATTAGGATGCTCAAAGATCTAAATTTCATAAATTCCCCCTATGCCTTAGACTATCCTCCTGCAGGTGAAGAACCTGTTTCAAAGGCTGAGGGGAAGAAACCAATAGAATAGGATTCTTGATGTAATAATTTCTTATGTATTTCATTCTCAATGTATTTTGTTCTGGATTTAATGAAAAACTTCTAGTTCTCTTTGTAGTCTTGATTGTCATTGTCTTGTAAATATTCTGTAAAACATTTCTTTTATTTACTAATGAACGTGCATGTATAAAGATATTTTATGTTGTTTTAAATTGTCGATCAACTGTAGTTGGTGAAAATTCTATTATTGACCATTCTGAGTTTGTGGTAATTATTGGACGACTAATCAAAGTTAGTAATATTTTGTTTCTCGACCAACTTAGAGTTGGTGGTAAAAATGTCACAAGTATCAAAAATTCTGTTTTACTTTTTACTGTAATGACTTATCACTTTTTAATTCTAAGCCATTAGACGACTTTCATCACATGATTCTGTTTTGTTTAACCAAATATTCCAGACCAATCGTAGTTGGTGGATTTTCTTTCCCGACCAACTGTAGTTGGTGGATTTATATTCCCGACCAACTTTAGTTGGTGGATTTTTTTTTATTCCCGACCGACTATAGTTGGTGGATTTTTATTCCCGACCAACCTTAGCTGGTGGATTTTCTTCCCAACCAACCGTAGTTGGTGATTCTGGGCTTTTTTCTTCCCGACCAACCGTAGTTGGTGGATTTTTATTCCCGACCAACCTTAGCTGGTGGATTTTCTTCCCAACCAATCGTAGTTGGTGATTCTGGGATTTTTCTTCCCAACCAACCGTAGTTGGTGATTCTGGGCTTTTTATCCCCAACCAACCGTAGTTGGTGATTCTTGGCTTTTTCATTCCCGACCAACTATAGTTGGTGGATTTTTTTATTTCCGACCAACCATAGTTGGTGATTCTGGGATTTTTCTTCCCAACCGACCGTAGTTGGTGATTTTGGGCTTTTCTTTTTTCTTCCCAACCAACCGTAGTTGGTGATTCTGGGCTTTTTTCTTCCCGACCAATCGTAGTTGGTGAATTTTTATTCCCGACCAACCTTAGCTGGTGGATTTTGTTCCCAACCAACCGTAGTTGGTGATTCTGGGATTTTTCTTCCCAACCAACCGTAGTTGGTGATTCTGGGCTTTTTCATTCCCGACCAACTATAGTTGGTGGATTTTTTATTCCCGACCAACCGTAGTTGGTGATTCTGGGCTTGATGCATAGTGTGTAGCACTAGTACTCCGAAAAAAATTTCAACAAAAGGAGAGAATTGGGCAGAACATCCAAAACTTTTATTCATATTGAAGAAAACTGCATTACATGGGGATTGAACTATTGGTAATATTTACAAAGATGCTCTGTATTCCATGCATTCTTGAACTCTTCTCCTTCTGAGGTTTCAATCCTATACGTCCCTGGTCGAACAACCTTTGTTACTCTGTAGGGTCCATGCCAGTTAGCCTCCAGTTTGTTGTGTTTTTGAATCACTTTCTTTAGCACATAGTCCCATTCTTTCAAGTCAAATTTCTTTACTTTCTTGTTGTAGAACAGAGCTGTTCGTTGCTGGTATGAAGCATTCCTGATCGCTACTTCTTCTCTAACTTACTCGAGCATATCCAAGTCTAATCTTCTCATCAAGTCGCTGACAGGAGAATTGAAATTCAGCACTCTGTGTGTGGGGAGGCCTAGCTCGGTAGGTATAACCGCTTCACTTCCAAATGCCAGCATGTATGGAGATTCTCCTGTTGCTGCTCGTGGAGTAGTACGATAAGCCCATAGTACAGAATGCAGCTCGTTGATCCAGTTTGACTTCGCATCGTGCAGTATTTTCTTCAAACCATTCAGTAGCATTCTGTTCGTCACTTCAGTTTACCCATTGCTCTGGGGATGACCTGGTGCAGAGTGGCTTTTCAATATGTTCAACTGATGATAATACACAGCAAAACTCCTCATTGTCAAATTGAGTTCCATGGTCAGTGATGAATGCACGAGGAAGACCATATCTACAGATGATATTCTTCCAAATGAATTGGTACACCTTTTCATACGTCATATCAATAGGGGGCTCAACTTCCACCCACTTAGTAAAGTAACCCACTACGACGACGAGATATTTAAACCTTCCTCTGTTCGTAGTAAGTGGCCCGACCAAGTCAATTCCCCATATGGCAAATGGCCATGGGGAAGTAATGGGAGCTAATAATGCTTGGGGAGTTCTTCGAATAGAGGAGAAACGTTGACATTTGTCACATTTCTTCACATAGGCTATACAATTAGCCCTCATAGTTGGCCAATAGTATCCTTGTGTCATTATTCTTTGCAAAAGTCTCCGACCAGCTACATAGGCTCCATAAGACCCTTCATGGACTTCTTCGATCAAGTCTTTCACCTCGGTGGGATGTACACATCTTTGCAAACCTGCTATAATTCCTCGTCTATATAGAACACCATTAGTCAACACATAACGAGCAGCTTTAAACTTCAGTTTCTTAGCTGCGAGTTTGTCAGTTGGTAACTTCCCTTCCTCAATATATGCCCTGATGGGATCCATCCAAGATGGCCCTAAATCGCGGGTAATAAAGTTCATCATCGGATCTTCATCTATGCTCCGACTAGCCAAGACTTCTATTGGGATTGTTCTTCGTAGCTCGGTGCGTGTTGCTGAGGCTAACTGAGCTAAGGCATCTGCTATTGCATTCTCCAACCTTAGAATTCTAATTATTTGTACTGCAATCAGGCTTGATAAAATCTCCATTGCTTTTGCATGATATTTGATCATTAATTCTCATTTGGCTGCATATACCCCTAGCATCTGATTTACGATCAATTGCGAGTCATTGAATACGATAACCTGCTCCGCCTCCATGGTTTTTGCCAAACTAAGACCTGCGATCATACTTCATATTCAACCTCATTATTAGAATCCTTGAATTGGAATCACAGATCATCCTCCACATCGACCTCATCCGGGCTGTTCAAAATAATCCCTGCCCCACAGCCTGTAGTGCAAGATGAGCCATCCACATATAGATTCCATATAGGTACCTCGTCTTCAAATTTTTGATCGGATAGAGTTCCTCGGTGGAATATCTGTTGTTTCCTTTTATCCTCCACTAGAACTTCTTACTACTTGTCGACCATCTTTTCTTGCTCGTCACCCGACCTAAGTTGGTCGGGGTTTAAATCTGATGATCCTGTAACATCCAAAGGTTGGTCGGTGTTTAACTTTTGCTCCTCGGGGGTATCAGGATAGGTGAATTCATCTATAAAAGCTGCTACTACTTGTCCTTTAAGTGACGATCTAGGTTCATAAACTATGTCATGTTCACCAAGTTCTACTGCCGAGTACATCAATCTTCCTGATATTTCTGGTTTATGAAGAGCTTGTCTTAATGGCATATCAGTATACACTACTATGGTATGAGCTTGAAAGTAAGGCCTCATTCTTTTACTTGCTTCGATCAAAGCTAGTGCTAACTTTTTCAGTCTTGGATATCTGATCTCTGCTCCTCAGAAGGCCTTGCCTTGTTAGTGTAATAAATTGGTTTTTGCACTCCATCCTCCATTCTTATTAACGCAGAGCTAACTGCATTCTCTGAAACTGCCAAATACAGGTACAATATTTCTCCCATCACTGGCCTGGACAATAGTGGGGGTGCTCCTAGGTACTCCTTCAATTCTTGAAAGGCCTTCTCGCATTCATCGTTCCATTCAAAAGTCTTTCGGAGTGTTTTGAAATATAGGAGGCATCTATCAGTTGCTCGTGACACAAATCTGTTAAGTGCAGCAACTCATCCTGTGAGACTTTGCACTTCCTTCTTCGTCATTGGAGATCATAGTCCCAACAGAGCTTTGATCTTTTCTGGGTTTGCCTCAATTCCTCATTGGTTGACAATATACCCAAGGAACATGCCTTCTCGTACTCCGAATATGCACTTGGTGGGATTAAACTTCATTTGATATTTATCTAATTGATCAAAGGTCTAGCCTAAGTCAATTAGATGGTCAGCAGCTCTCTTGCTATTCATCGCATATCATCAACATAAACTTCCATATTGCAACTGATTTGGTCTGCAAATACCTTGTTCATCAGCCGCTGATATGTTGCACCTGCATTTTTCAAACCAAAAGGCATAACATTATAACAATAAGTTCATTTTAATCTGGTTGTAGCCAGAATAAGCATCCATGAAGCTCAATAGCTCGTGTCCCGAGGTAGCATCCACTAATTGATCAATTCGGGGCAAAGTAAAATGATCATTTGGGCATGCCTTGTTGAGGTCGGTGATGTCCACACACATCCTGTTATTCTTCTTCACCATCACCACATTAGCTAACCAATCTGGATATTTGACATCTTCAATAAAGCTAGCTTTTTGGAGCTTCTTGACCTCCTCTTGTATAGCTTGGTTCTTCTCGAGGCAGAACACTCTTATTCTTTGCTTCACTGGCTTGATTTCCTTATTTACATTGAGCTCATGACATAAGAAATTCGGGTCTATTCCTGGCATGCCCTCATGACTCCAGGCAAAAGTTTGTTTTCTTCTTTTTAGGAAAACTATGAATTATTGTTTTAGTGATGCATCCAACGACGAACCTATTTGAGTTGTTCGTTCCGGGTGCTCGTCATCCAGAATGACATTTTCAGTAGCTTCCACCACCTGTCCTTTCACGAGTTGAGACTCATCTCTAGGATCTAATGTTTCAATTTCTGCACCTTCATCCACTTGATAGGTAGTAGTCTTTTTCCTAGATTCCTCCAGTTCTTCCTGCTCGGCAGATGAATAGTAGCACTCCCGGGCTACTTTTTGGTCACCTTTCACAACTCCTACTCCAAAGTTGGTTGGAAATTTTAGGCATTGATGTACTATAGATGGTACTGCTTCGAACTTCTTCAAACCTACCCTTCCCATGATGATATTGTAAGATGAGCATTCTTATCCATCACTAAAAAGCGCACTCTTTCTGTTAGACAAGCAGGCCATGTACCGATGAACATATCCAACTTGATCGTGCCAAGTGGAAAAACTTTCTCGCCAGCAAAAACCGAGGAGGGGCCTGTGATAAGGTTCCAACTGAGACAACTTTAGATTTAAGCTATCGAAGCATGAGTAGAACATAATATCCGTCGAACTACCATTATCAACCAGTACTCTGGAGATCATCACTTCCTTCATCCTCATTTTGATCACCAGTGGGTCATCATGAGGATACAGCACACCTACGAGGTCGTTCTTGGAGAAATCGATGACCAGTTTTTCTTTATTTACCTTCCTCGGGCGATCATCCTCAACTAAATTTATTTGTTGAATGTATAAACAAGCTTGAGCTTCATTGAGGTAAGATTTCCTTTTTGAAGTAAGGTCTCCACCTCCTGCATCTCCACCTGTAATAACATTACAATCAAATGATCCAAAACAAATTAAAAATACCTCACGCTCTGGCTGCCTTGGTCTTTTTGGGAGATCGGGTCGTCTTCTAGATCATCTTCATGATCTCTTTTCTTATTTTCTTCTGCTCGACGAGGAGATCTAGACTTATGCCTTGCTCGGTCGTTTCTTTTTCTTTCACTTCTCCGATCAACATACTTGGCCAGCTTTCCTCGTTTGATGAGTGCTTCGATTTCATTTTGGAGAGCTATGAAATTCTTGGTCGTGTGACCATGATCTTTATAGAAATCGTAATATTTGGACCTATATCTCTTGTCAGGATCCGTCTTCATCTTCTCTGGCCAGTTTAGCTCCTCGCTGTTCTTGATTTCTTCCAGGACATGGTTTATGTCTACTTTCAAAGGAGTATAATTTTCAAATTTCTTCAATGTTTCCCATGATGGCTTTGCTTTTGACTGCTTGTCGCCACCATTGTTCTTATGCTCTTTCTTTTTAGCCTTATCGACCTCCACCTAGTTCTCTTTGGTGTCCATGTTCTTCTTCGCAGCCATAGCCTCCTCGGCATTCATGATTTTGGCCGCTTTTGCCATCAGTTATGACATGGTCCTGGGTGGATCTTTAGCTAGAGTGTAGTACAATTTATTGGACAACAAACCACTCATCAAAGCAGTAATTGCTGTCTTTTCTTCGTAATCAATAACTTCGAGCTTCTCGTTATTGAAACGAGTTATATAATCTCTGGTGCTCTCACATGCCTTTTGTCTGACACTTAACAAGTATGCTACTCATTTAACTAGTTTTACTCCAAAGTAAAAATTTCCAATAAAGAGCTTGGCAAGTTGAAAAAAGTTGAAATCTTCCCCCGAGGAAGATTATTGTACCATATTTGAGCAGATCCGGTAAGAGTTCCCAAAAATGCCCTGCATCTCATCTCATTGGGCACGGCATAGATGTTGGCAGCAGCTTGGTATTATTCTATATGAAGGACAGGGTCAGTTTTTCCATCATATTTAGGAGTCACAATAGGTTCTTTGAACTTCGATGGTGTGGGAAAATCCACAATTGCCTGGATAAAAGGTGTCCCTTGGACAAAAGTTCTTTGTAGAGGATTTTTGTCCTTAGCCATTTCCCCTAGTCTATCTTCCAACCTTTGAATAGATCCTTTCCATTCATCATTTCCCTTCTCGGGCCTATTTGTTCGAGCAATTGATTGTGTTGAAGTCGCTTCCTGAGATCTATCATGACGAGCAGCTAGTTGTGATTGGGCAGAACCCTCCTTTAGGTCAGATGGTCGTCGAAATTTTCTCGACAAGGTCTTAGGAGGACTCCTATTCCTCCTAGGGCCTAATCTATCAAAAGGAGAAGCCTTACTTAATCTCTCCAATGCACTAGTCCTTTCTGGAGAGAGGGTGATGTGTTGTTCAGTATCTGTGGCTCGTATTGACGAAGTTCGACCCGATTGATAAGAGAAATCATCAGATCTTTCAGTGCGATATGAATCCGCGTGCCTAGTATACGAAGAAGGCAAACAGGTGTTTCTTTGAATGCTTCGTTGTCCTGACTAGGTAGATACTCCACCCTGGATGGTTTGTAGGAGTTGTCGCATAGTTTCTTGCATGGATATCTGGCCTTGGGCTAGATTAGCCATTATTCCAGCCGAATCTTGGACGTTGGGTGGAGCAGATGGATTTGGGGTGTTTCCAGCGTTTCGATTACTGGATTCAGGATTATCAACCATTGGTGATGAATTGTTTTGGTGAAAAAATGATAATTACAGTCATTTCCCACAGATGGCGCCAATCTGTTGATGTAAAAAATTAGATTATCTCTAATTATTCAATCACAGATAAAATTAAACAAGACAAAAGATTTTTAAAGTGGTTCATCCTTGAAAGAATGGCCTACGTCCACTGTTTGTGTTATTGTTGACTGTTTGCAGAATTCTCGATAAAGGGTTTACCAAGAAATTCTGAGTCCCCTGCTAATGAGGAGGTTACAATGTATTTGTAGCCTTGAGTCTGTTCATGCAAGAGAATATTACATAATTGTCCAATAGGCGTGTACATCTGTATGATAATAATCAACATTTAATGCACATTCAATCCTCTTAATTATTCGGTTATAACTGATGTGTACAAGATGCATCTTGGACCACCTAAGCTGCTCGGACTACCTCAGTAGCTCGACATATATGAGTTTCTCGGTACGGTAAAGTTCCTCGAAGAACACTTGTTGATCAGATCGCTTGAGTTGGTCAGGGAGGTTGAGTTCCTCGGACTTAAGGTGTTGTCAAAAAATGTTCGCGGGTGCCATGTAGATTGACACGTGTCTCCGAATAATTGGTCAACGTCAGCAGAATAAATTTAGTACTAACATCTCCTATGGGGGAGAGACACACTAACACCGCGGACGAAGTAAATGCGGGACAAGATCAACAAATACCTCAGGTACACCAAGGAAGAGAAAAAATCACGGAGATTGCAAAAATCGTGGCACAAGCAGTGACTACCGCAATATTACAGTACCAAAATTGCACCGTGCCACTTACAGGGGTAAAAGAACAAGAGAAGTTTATCAATATGACCTTTCGAGGAATATTAAAAATGGGAAAATACCGTCAAAACAACGACAAGCTCCTCAGATACATCAAGATGAAAAAGACTATGAGAATCATCCAAAGAGCCAAACCCACCAGGGCCAACATGGCCATTAGGTTTAGTAGGGCCAGAATGGCCAAGAGAGGGGTGGTAACGACCATCAGGACCGGGGACAACAAGGACAGGGGGAGGAGCCTTCCCAGGAAGATGTTTCACGTGTGGCAACACTGGCCACAAACGCCAGGACTGTCCTCAGAAGGGTAGAGGTCAGCAAGACCAACAAGGCCAACAATGTTCTTAGTAGGGCCAGCAGAGCAGACACTGTGTGGGTAAGTGTTTCATATGTGGTGAACGGGGCGACTACCGTCAAAATTTCCCTAGCAAGGGTAGGATCTTGCAATAGTTATTGAATGTTCACCCGATACCATAAAATACCCGAATTGGGAAAACAGGGACAATCACCCTAGTAACACAGACTTCACAATAGCAGCATGTTGTAGAGTATGTATGTATCTATAATGCCCGATATGCAGTCATGCCACTAATACCGCATCTACAACCCATATTTGGAGGTACGATACATTATCATTTATAGTGTTTCCTTTTAGTTACGAGGAAAGTTTCGAATAACCTATGTGCTTTACAGATTACTTGTACTACATAAGAATCATGAGCGTAAAATGTATTATTATCCCGATTTCGAACCGGATCATTCAAGTCTGTGTGATAATAAACCATGAAAATAATATAAGGTGTCCATTAGTCCTGGATATGAAACAATTTGTGCTATGTGTCATCCGAGAGGAAACAAATCCACTTGTATACATAAGGTATTAAACCCTATAGAGACTTGTGGATCATATCTTCACTTTATACCAAACCCAGGTGGGTAGAAATGTTTACTATAATAACTCAGGAAATAATGAAATATCTCTGGGCATGGGAATAATTTATTGTCAAATTGAAGAGCCTAACACCAAATTAGTAGGAGTAATGTGTTGAATATCTTTTTCGTAACATGAGAACAGATGCACTATTGTTAGCAGGAAACAGGGATGTGGGGTACGAGCCAAATACTAAGGACCACAACTTTCGTTGATCGACAATGTTAGTTAGTAATGTATCGGGGGGGTTCCTTATTTGGATTTCACTTTGAGAGACATTCCACGCATTAAACCTAGCGAACGTCGGGAGCTGGGGATGGTTGGTCTTTAGCACATGAGTTTGGCACCCTGGTTATCATTCGTAGCGGAAACTATAACTTTAACTTTAATTTTATTCCTATGCACGGTCAGTAGAACCGTACGGTATGACGTAAGAAGTGATATCCAATGTTTTACATCAAGAATATATCGATGTAATCAGGGAAAATGATAAAGTCACCGTACGGAATAAGTATTCATTTCCCCTAATCGATGACTTATTCGATTAGTTGAGGATAACTACATTCTCCTCAAAGATTGGCTTGGGATCAGGATACTATAAGCTGGGTATCAAGGAGTAGAAGATGTCAAAGACTAATTCTTGATGAGAAATAGTTCATATGAGTTCAGAGTCATGCCGTTTGGGATGACAAATGCTCCAGCCGTATTCATGGACCTGACGAACTGAGGGTTCAGAGAGTTCTTGGATCAGTCTATCATTATCTTCATAAATGACATCCTAATTTATTCATAGGCTAAGGAGGATCATGCCTAGCACTTGAAATAGATTCTTCAGACTTTACTAGAACATCAGCTGTGTGTTAAGAATGAGAAGTGCAGATTCTGGTCATGGGAGGTACAGCTTTTGGGGCATGTTGTGTCAGAATTTGGGGGTATAGGTTGACCCGAGAAAAGTGTCGGTGATGAGGGAGTGGGCGACATCCCAAGACACCAACTAAGATACACAGTTTCTTGGGGTTAACCGAGTACTACAGGAGGTTCATTCGAGGCTTTTCAAAGATAACGGGTCCGTTAACGCACTTGTCTCGCAAAGGGGTGCCATTTATTTTGAGTGACGCCTATCAGTTAGCCTTCGATGAGTTGAAAGATAAGTTAATCTCAGCACCAGTGTTAGCATTACCCAGGCCGAGAGTGGAGTATCTAACTACACTGATGCGTCCTTATTGGGACTTGGAGGGGTGCTTCAGCAGGAAGATCAGGCTATAGCTTATGCCTCCCGTAAGCTTAAGCCTCATGAGAGGAATTACAACACCCATGACTTGGAGTTAGTAGCAGTCGTGTTCACACTTTGGATTTGGAGACATTACCTCCTAGGGGAGAAATTTCTCTTATTCATGGACATAAATCACTACAGTACCTCTTCACGCAGAAGGAGTTAAATATACGTCAATGTTGGTGACTTGAGTTCGTAAAGGATTATCAATTTGATATCTAATACCACCCGAGGAAGGCTGACATGGTAGCAGACACGTTGAGCCGAAGGCCAGTTGGTGACGTGGCCGAGCTATGGAAAGCAAAATTGAAGAAGTTAGGGAACTAGGATGCGGTGGCTCGATTATTTATGGCTGTAATGATGGTGACGCCCCAGGTTATTACGGGAGTAGTACAGGCTTAGGCAGATGATCCATTCTGCCAAATTCAAATAGTGAAGCTTCTAACCGAGGGGTTTGAGTCTTACACCGTGGGTTCAGACGGGGGCCTACGTTTTAATGGGAGATTAGTTTTCCCCGAGGGTGAAGATCTGCGACACAAGGTGATGACAGAGTTGCACATTTCCCAATTTGTAGTGCATCCCAGCGGGGATAAGATATACTAAGACATGTGTAGACAATACTAGTGGAGCAGAATGAAGAAGGATATTACCGAGTTCATCTCGAAATGTGCCTCTTATCAGCTAGTAAAGGTGGACAATCAGAGACCGGTGAGACTTATATAACCATTAGATATTCCTACATGGAAATGGGAGAGCATTTCTATGGACTTTATCACGGGATTACCCATAACACAGAGGGAACGATTCGGTATGGGTGATAGTGGATCGGTGGAACAAGGTAGCCCAATTTTTGCCAGCCAAGACAGACTACACCACGGGATAGTACACCCAGTTATTCATAGCAGAGATAGTTAGACTTCATGGAGTGCCTCTCAATGTCATGCCTGACAGAGACAAGGTCTTCATTTCTTGATTTTAGGAGTGTTTTCAGGAGGCATTGGGTACAAAGTTGCGACTGAGTAGAGCCTATCACCTGTAGACAGATGGTGAGACCGAGCGGACGAACCAAATGTTGTAGGACATGTTACGGATGTGCATCATTGATTTTGGCGGAGGTTGGGAGCAGTACCTTCTACTGGTGGAGTTACCTATAATAAATCCTACGAGTTTACTATCGGCATGGCTCCATTCGAATCCCTATACGGCAGACCTTTTCGTTCCCCATTATGTTAGCTAGAGGTAGGGGACAACACGTTACTAGGTTCGAAAGTAATTCAGGATACTTCGACAAGGATAGAGTTGATACAGAGCCGTATTCGAGTTGCTCAAGATTGGCAGAAGAGTTATGCTGATGCAAAATGCTATTTTTGAGACTTCAATATTGTGGATCAGGTATTACTTCGGGTGTCTCCTATGAAGGGAGTTATGCATTATGGAAGAAGGGAAAGTTGGCGCCTAGGTATGTAGGGCCATTCCCCATCATCGAGAGGATTGGGCCAGTTGCTTATAGACTTGGGTTACCAGAGAAATTACATAGAGTCCATGACGTGTTTCGTATCTCTTCACAGAGGAGATTTCTTCGAGATAATTTGTCCCATACTTATATTGCATTAGAGAATATAGACTTACAACCTGATGATCATATGAGGAGGGGCCGGTTGCTATCTTAGACCATAGCGAGAGGAAGTTGAGGTCAAAAGTAGTACCACTAATACGTGTCCAATGACGACACCATAATGTTGAGGAATCAACTTGGGAGAGTGAGGATGACATGTCTGAACATTATCCAGAGCTATTCTTGCCAGGTATATATATATATATATATATATATATATATATATATATATATATATATATTTTTTTTTTCTTTTTCGAATTTTGAGATAAAATTCTATTATTAGGGGGGAGTATGTAATACCCCGTATTTTTACACATAATTAGTTTTATGGAAAGTGGGGAGTAATTAAATTAAAGGGATAAACTTTAAATTGAAATTAATCCAATTTTATGATAATAATCACTAGCGGTATGAGAGTTAGTAATTATTGAAATAATAGTATGACCGGGAATGAGATACACGGCAGTTATGTTATAAATAATTGGGACGCGTATGAGTAACGTCATTTGTATATATCTGGAGGGTCAAAAGATTATTTATTTTTTTATAACTCGAACGACTATTGTTAGTGTGCCAGAGTGTCCGGAAGGGTCGAAATAGTCGGAACACACTATTCGGGTATTTCATTTGGAGTTCGGAGCATTTTAACCCAAAACGACAACCCGGAGGGGTATTTTGGTCTTTAGGAATTTTACGGTTATTAGATGGACAAAAATTGGGTTTAATTAAAAGGCATTTAAGGTTAGTGGTCGTCAGTTTCAACCTATGTGAGAAGAGAGGAAAAGAGAGAGAGAACAAAGGAGGAAGAAAGAGACTCCATTAGAGCCTTAGCCAAGAACTCAACCTTTCACAACAAAAAGTACACCAGCGAGTAGATCGTGTCAGGAGGATCGTTCATATACCAATTTCATCCCTCGAATCAGAAGTTCATTTTTAAGGGTAGTGATTATCTTTCTCTTTTCTTAACAATTATTACTCTTGTTAATATATGTTGAGGTTTTAGAAAAATAAATACCAATTTGGGTTTACCTATGTTGAGATCGTGTAGGAAAGTTAGAAAATCTGATGGGGGTTGCGTGTAGAGGATTTTTCCCTTAATAGGAACGCTAAATTGATGAATTAGATGTTAATCACGAAATAAAATTGGAGTTTTTATGGAAAAATAATTATAGGTTTATGTTAATATGGTTGGTGGTAAAATTTAGGAATTTATTGAAATTAAATGATGATTATAATGATTTAACCCCTAAAACTATGTAAGAAGTATTCTAGGGTGACTTAGAGTAGTTTGTGAACCTTGTAATTGGGTTGGAATGGATTTAGGGTGACATTGGAGAAGAGAAAATCTGGAAAAAAGGACTTTGGACATGAACTGGGCGACTTAGAAAATTTCATTAGAAGTCCAGCCCAGTTCATTCAAACGAGACTTCTAACGAGATTCCAGTAGCCCTTCTAACGAGTTTGGTGGTTCGTTCGAAATACCTTCATTCGAACGAGATTTCTGGGCCTTCTAATGAGATTCTAGAATGAACTTTTTTAGGCCGATTTTAGTTTAAACTTTTCGTAGGCTTATTTATGTGGGTGTTAAACTAGTATGATCGTCGAGTGACTTATTTTAATAATTAATAGTGATCGAAGAATATGTCGACCCTCGAAAGGTATAAAATCCATAAAATTAAGGAGGTGCAAAAATACAAGGTAGAGTATACATGAATAAAGTACGGGTTATAATAAGAGATATAATATATATGCTACAAACACTAGACTGTGGGAAAGCTAATGAATTTATATAAGTTGTGTGTATGCTTATTGATTAAAGTATTATGTGTATAACATACCTAACTACTAGCTATCGAACGGAGGTTAACACATTATGGACGAATGAATCCTGTGTGCCTTCGTTAGATTTAGAGTCGTACCACTAGAGCATGGAATTTATGTACGGGCTATCAGTGAGAACGATTGTGATGACGGTCGTATGGGTGCGTAGGTATGTGCGTAGCCCATCTATTTGGGACTATGTTCTCCTTCAATTGGTGTTTATATTTTTATTAGTTCTCTAGAGATTGAACCTGTTGTACTATATGCGTGAGCTTTGCAAATGGACTAGATAACCGAGTATGCGTAGGACTATGGGGTTTCTCAACCAAGGGTTTAATATTTCTATATTCATATAAATTAGTATGTATACATAAAATGAATATTGTGTGTATGCCGGAATCTTATTTGGTGTCTTATGTTGATAACGCAATGTTTCAATGTACACTTATGGTATTATCAGTTGGGCATGTATAAGAATACGAGAATAAAATAAAGCAATCCTCAATCTATATCGAAATCATAAGTACGTTGGCTTTGAGTTATTTCGGGAGACATTAAACCATAATATTACACACTTAGTAGTCAGTCAGGGTATCATAACTAGTATGGGTACTTAGGCTCATAAGACGTGCACACTAGATCGAGGGGTGAGTATCTCAAGTGAGTACGCTAAGTTAACTTGAATAATAATTGTGGTAATTGAATCAATTTAAGAACTTGCTATTTTAAACTGTTTTCAACTCGGGCTCTGACCCATTTTTCTGTCTATCTTTCTATTGTTCCATTATTTTAGGTGCCCAACCATAGGGACACCAACTTTAGGAGACTCTATTCAGTTGTCATGCTGTAGCTGCTGTGGAAGCTGCAGGATTAGTGTTAGTAGGCGACTCAGCTCATTCTTTCCTTTTCAGTTATTCATTCTATTGGACATGTCATCCTTACTTATGTTTACTTTCAGAGATTCAGTCGTTTTAAATTCTCTAGTTGATTTGATTTCTTTATTTGGATTTATTGTATGGGATTGTATTTGGAGCCGTTTACTCCATCCATTTATTTTACTTCAGTCAGACTTTACTTATGTTACTGTGATGCATGGTATTTATTGGTATTCTTTTAGTAGTAATTAATGACAAGATAAAATTTGGACATCACCCTTTTTAAATACTAGGTGGTTAGTTTTATTAAATTAAAATTTGAGTTTTCGTTAGTGATGCATTATCTGAACCATCTTGATATTTTGAAATTGATTAATTAAGGACTGATCACCCGGTAATTAAATATGCGGGGTGTCACACTTTCTCTCTCTACTGTGTGAACCAACAGAGTTTCAACTAGGGTTGAAATTATTGATCCCTTTGCAAGGTAGAGTAAGACCTCTATATATAGTGCTTAGGGGGTGTAATGTAACCCCCAAGCATGCAATGAGCATGTGTATTAGGATTGAATCAATATCCTATTGACACCTGGCTGATCTCACGTGGATAATGATGACCAAAATATTCCCCCACATGAGGGGAATGATTCGGTTATAACTGAGTTACCACGTGAAGTCTTCCATATGCTTGCGTATACTCAGACTTGTGATGTCACTTGTTGTAACCTCGGCCTGGTTGAGTACTAGGTTGGTGAAGTCCAATATTGTTGCTTTGTCTTGTCAATAACCACGATGACCTCGGCCAGGAAGAGTGGTCTAGGTTGGGGATGTGGTGGGGTGTAACGTCGGCTCAAGGAGAGGACGATGTTGGCAATAACCTGAACCCATAAGGTGAAGCTGACATCGATTGCTGCTTAGAAAATGTTGGTTAATTGGAAAGCCGACCTTGATGACCTTTTTGGTGGATGTTATAAACTTCTTATCAACTTGGCTATGAGGCAGGCCGAGGTTAGTGACCTTGAGAAAAATGATGATGTTGTAAACAACACCACTAGATAAAGAGGTATCAAAGATCAAATAGGCATAACAATGGCAGCACAAGAGTGAATATATAGTAGAATGAGGTGAGGAGAAGAGGATAAACACTAGTATATAAGTGGTTAAGACAATCTGGCCTACGTCCACTGTGAGTGTGTGAGTAATTTCACTAGATGAAGGAACTAATGGCCTTAGATACAATCTCTCAAGCTTTCATTCTCTACTGTGTGAACCAATAGAGTTTCATCTAGGGTTGCAATTATCGATCCCTTTGCAAGTTAGAAGAAGACCTCTATATATAGTGCTTGGTGGGTGTAATGTACCTGGATTGAACCAATACCCTGTTGACAACTGGATGATCTCATGTGGATAATAATGACCATAATATTCCCCTCATGTGAAGGGAATGATTCGGTTATAACTGAATTGGTACATGAAGTCTTCCATGTACTTGGGTATGCTCGAACTTGTGATGTCACTTGTTATAACCTCGACCTGCCGAGTATGAGGTTAGTGAAGTCCGATAGTGTTACTTTGTCTTGTCGATAACCACGATGACCTCGGCCAGGAAGAGTGGACGAGGTTGGGCATGCGGTAGGATGTAACATTGTCTAAAAAAGATGATGATGTTGGCAAGGTGCTACTGACGTCGGCTGCTACTTAGCCAAGGTTGGTTAATTGGAAAGACGACCTTGACGAATTTCCCGATGAATGTTATAAGCTTCTTGTCAACTCAGTTGTGAGATAGGACGAGGTTAGTGACCCGGAGTATGAGGGTGCACTTTGGGCATATCATTTCATATAAGAGTTTTTAATTGGTCCTATGATTTTCACCCGGATAGAGAATCTTTTGTTACCCCGGTATGGATTTCTCTACCTTTACTTCTCATTCATCTTTATAATAAATTAAGTATATTCTCGATTGCTAGTGCTTTTGGATGTCCTTTAAAACTAGATGGTGGAACTGTGTCTTTAACGAAACCCAGTTTGGCTAGAGTTAGCATTGAAATATACTTAACCCGAGTGTTAATTAACCGGGTGTGGATTGGTTATTGGGACGAGGGGAATGGTTTCTGGCAAAGATGAGTTTATGAGGATATTCCTATGTTCTGTGAGTTTTGTCTAAAAAAGGACATAATTTAAGTTCTTGAAAATTAAAAGATGATCAAGATGTTGGCCATCACAATAATACCCATGTAAGTTTGTTAACATCTGAGGATATTAAGAATGTTACAAAAGAATGAGTGCAACTTGAGAAAAATTATTCATATGTGAATAGGTTTACAAATGATGATAGTATAGCTGTTCAAAATTCTCTTTCAAGAAGTGATAAGGGTGAAGAATCTTTAGTGGAAAACATTAACATTATTAAAAAAATTCTTTAGATTCATTGATTATTATTGATCAATGTAGCAATATTCACGCATTCGAAAAACGTTTTAAAGGTTCTCAAGCAGATGAGACAGTTAGGATCTCAAATGATACATCCGATTTTTGTGGAACTGAAGTTAACCTTTTAGAGGAAGGAAACATGATAAAAGTTGGGTCAATACCGACCATTATAAATAATTCGGGTGTAACAAATAATCCTAGTCACATGTTGACTATTCAAACAAATCAGTTTGAATATATAAAAAATAATAAGCGGGGAAATAGCTCAGCAAATAGTTCAGAAGGATTGGTAATGGAAGAATACTTAGTGTGTGGAAGAAAAAAAATCAGAGATGCAGCTGGTTGAATATTCAGGAACGGTTGATCAACTTCGTGCTAATCAATTTGTTGGCAACCCAAATAGGAAAAAAAGTTATATTCATAACTTAATCTAACGAGATTCCATCTCATTAATATCAAATAAACTCGTGTTGTGCAATGATCTAGTCGAGACTTCATCTTCTGAGGAACACTCTAAAAGTGATGAAGATATGAATCCTTTAGAGAATATTAAAACAAGTGCCGAGTTATCCCAAGTTAATTCTGTTAGTTTTCAAATTCAGGACGACCGCGATATTGATTTATTCGCAGATCTCCCCAAAGTTGATTTAACATCTGTGGTGGATTCTGATTTTAGCTCGAATGATGTAAATTCAAAAGTGAAAAATTACAACTGGGCTGTCTTTCGCAAGTGAACGCATTACAGAAATCATAGAACATAAATGTTTGATTTAGATTGTTGTTTCTTTTTTTTCTAGAGTCCTGATTTAGCCCTTATAAGTGCCTTTGGAGAGGCTCTTTCTCCTCCTATGAATAAAAAAAAAATCTTTTAAAAAAATATAAAAAATTATAATTCATTAGGGTGTAATGAGAAGCCAAAGGAATGTGGGTTATTCATTTGATTATGATGGTGCGAACAAGTGTTCTAATGCCCATAGCCTCGTCTGTCAGTACCGTAGGGGAGTACTCATTTAATATCACATGATAATAGTTAAAGAAAATTATTAATTAAGGCAACTGTAAAAGGACACGACCTTTAAAGAGGTTAAAGCCTCACAATAATTCTAACAAGGCATACAATAATAAGTTAAATTTCACAATAAACAATCACTGTCCTCAATACATGTATTGGTTGTTTACTAGGCTCCATAAAATAAAATTTACAATTCAACATGTCTAAACAACATGATGAATATAAGTAGTTATATAATCTCTTAACAAAATTATGTTATAACTTAAAATGTACTCCAACTCTTAAATATTTTCATCTCTGTAGCCTCTCATCCCGAGGAAATCAAGGAATAAAAAAAACTGAGATGAGATAGCAGAGTAAGGGTCTCAGTTTAACTTGTCATGTTCATAATTATTGTGGAGGAAGTCCCCACCAAAGAATGATTAACTTAGTTAATCTGATGCTTAAGAGATAAAGAAGGAAGATAAAGATCACCCGAGGGGGTTTCCTCGAAGATCCTCCACAGACGTCACTCGAATGACGATAGTTTGTAATATAAAACATAATATATTTTAACATGTACGTTATCCTATGCTATATCGTGAACGAGATTGTTCGGTACCCATGAGGGACCATGCCTGGCAGGGCATGGGAGAGCTAACATGCTCTATCGAACAAGGTCCTTGTTGATGTAAAAAATTAGATTATCTCTAATGATTCAATCACAGATAAAAATAAACAAGACAAAAGATTTTTTAAAGTGGTTCAGCCTTGAAAGAATGGCTTACGTCCACTATTTGATTATTGCTGACTATTTGGAATTCTCGATAATAGGTGTTTTACCAAGAATTCCGAGTCCCCGCTAATGGGGGGGTTACAATGTATTTTATAGCCCCCAGGTTGTACATGCGAAAGAATAATACATAGCTGTCCAATAGGCGTGTACATCTGTGTGATAATAATGAGCATTTAATGCGCAGTTATCCTTTTGATTATTCGGATATAAATTCTCTGTACGAGATGCAGCTCGAACCGCCTTAGCTTCTCGGACCGCCTAAGTAGCTCGGCGTACATAAGTTTCTCGGTACAATAAAGCTCCTCGAAGAACACTTGTTGCTCGGAGCATCTAAGTTGGTCGGGGAGGTCGAGTTCCTCAAAGTCAAGGTGTTGTCTCAAAAGTATTGAGGGTGCCATGTAGATTGACACGTGTCTCCACATAATTGGTCCATGTCAGCAGACTAAATTTGGTATCAATAGAAGCCCCCAATGTTTCGTAGTTTGATGTTGAAGAAAAGTATGGAACATTATACAGTCCAAACTTTATGGATTTTAGACAAACGTTCGTTGTTTATAACCTCTTTTTGAATGCATAGTATCAAGCTTTTTAAAGTATTTTGAATTTCCATAATCGCTTCGTTTTTCTTGCCTTTTTCTTCTTTTTAGCCACCGGATACGCAATCGTCCATTCTGGTAATCATTATTTTTCTCCATTATCGATGTAAAGTATATAAACGCTTCAGAAAACTCGATCGTCTTTTACTTTTTCAAATCGGCATCTTAGAACTTCTTCATTTCTTCTCTATCTTGTGCGTTCATTTCTTCCCTTGTCCGTTATCAACTGATCCACCCTTTTCTTGTAAGATCTTCTTCCTTCTCTTTTATTTTCTCTATTCATCATGGTTTACCTTGTTGAGTAGCTTGATAAATTTTGCTCTAATTTTTCTATTCCTTCATGGGTCATATTGGAAGAGTTTTCTGAACCTTCTGACTATTTTCGTTTGGCTGAGGGACATTGGTTCCGTAGTCTTTTTGTAGATGAATGTGTCTTTTCTTTTCCTCCAAATCCTTTATGTTTGGAGTTCTGTTAGTTTTTTGATGTGGTTCCTGCAAAAATAGCACCAAACACTTGGAGAATAGTTAATGGAGTTCATAGGTTAAACCAAATTCATGGAACCCATTTAGGAATTCCATAAATTATGTTTTGTTTTGTTATAGATGGGTTGTTAGTGATAAAACTTTTTATTTAAAAACTATGTTTTTAAATAGGGCTTTAGTTGCCAATCTCCCAGATGCCAATTGGGATTACTTAGAACATGGGGTTGTTATGAAAAATTGGCAACATGCTCCCTTAAATGGAAATGATGTATATCAGGGTCCTAGATGCCCTCCCTATGGAAATGGTATAGGTTGTTTTTATTTTATTTTATTTTTGAAATTATGTTTTCTTTGTGTTTGATAAAATGCGTCCTTAACATTTTAATTTTTGTATATTTGCAGTTGACAGCAAAAGAAGGTCTCCAAAGGAGACAAAGGTTAATTTAAAACATTTGAAACTTATCTGGAGTTTACACCAAACCGTTGCTGACAAGCACATTAGATCGGCCTCTTACTTGCTGCAGTACAAGAGCTACACTTCATCTTTTACTGCTCGTCCAGTAGTGAGTGACATAGACCTACTACCAGCTTCTGAAGGTTCTTCCCCTGAATCGCATATTCCCCTCAGCATCAGAATGAAGAGACAAAAAGCTACCTCCTTCTTTGATAAATCACATTCTGCCTCTGTGGAGGCAAAGAGAAATAAGCAAGATGTCCCAGAGTAAGGGACAAGAAAAATTGATTCACCCCCTCCAGTTGCTGTTAAAAAGGTTTCCGAGAAGCCCCCTGTGGCTCCAAGTAAAGTTGTAGCTGTTTCTCCTCCAAGCGAGGTTATAGTTATATCATCGAACAAGACAACATCCTTGGTAGAGAATGTTCCTGCTCGTACGAGGAAGTTGAAGAAAAGCTCCTCAGATAAATTGGCTGAATCTATCTCTCAGCCTCTAACTGCAGGAAGTGGTGTTCCCACTTTTGTTGCTCCGAGCTCTGCCATGAGCTCGGTGAAATCTTGGATTATCCCCGAGATCGAAGGTGTTGAAGACAATCTTTCTCGGGATAGGGTTACCACGTTGGTAGCTCAACATATTGCCTCAATAAGTAATACTAATCTAAACTTTCATTTTTCAATGTTATGTCCATGCACTGACTTGTAGTTATTTTATTTTTCCAGTTGGTAACTTGTTTCAACACCATTCTGAAAAAGGATGAAGCTATTAAAGCTTCGAGCCCCTCGTCAGGTGTGGAGGAGGATTTTTTAAGTCTGACACAGTCCTTAAAGGATTCTCGTCAGAAATATGATGAACACAAAGTTGCTTGGGGGAAGCAACTAAATTCCATCGAGCAAGAGAGAGAGAGAGAGTTGTGGAGGCCTCTCAGGAGTTGGAGAGGAAAATGAAAGAATGTGAGAAGAAGAACGATGAGGTCGAGGAAAAGCTCAAAAATGCTGGAGAGATTAAGACCAAGCTCAAAGCTGCTGAAGAGGAATTGGGGAAACTCCGTGAAGCTGATCGTCAGAAGGAAGAGGCAGAAGGGAAATTGAAAGCTGCCGAGGAACTTATGACTGAAAGGATTTCCTCAGAGAAGATGAAGAGGAAACTGGCTATTAAAAAGTCCTTTAGCGTTGGCTGGGAAAAAGGTTGGAACAAAGTCCTAGCTGCCATATCTTCTCAGATGGAGTTTGCCAGCCTCAAATACTTTCGAGATGGCTGGGTTGCAGCTCTGCAAGAGCTAAAGGTCTCTGATAGTTTTGAATTATTTTAGCATCATGCTCATGGTCCTCCTCCCTCTTCTAGAGAAGAAGAAGAGGATGAAGCTTCCTCTGAAGAGTCTTCAATGATCATTGGGGATCAGGTTCCTACTGTTGAACTTTGCTACGAGAAGCCCCAACCAACTATTATCCCTACCGAGCAACTACCCTTTTCCGCTGAGCACCCAGCTTCTTCCTTGAAGCCTCCCGAGGAAGTTATAAGGAATAAAGAGAAGGTTTAGAGTAGTTTGGGTGTTTATTTTGTCACTTTATTGGATGTAACCTCAACTTTTGTATTTCCTTTTATTATGAAATAAAAATTCAAGCTTTTGGTTGTTAATCTTCACTTCTTCTCCTTCTTGATCTGTCTGCATTCTTATTAATTCTTTCTATCTATTTTCATTACTAGTTTATGGCTAGAATGGAGCTCTTGTCAGCCCACGATTCAGAGCTGATGAAAAGATGCAATGATTACTTCAAGGCTGGCCATGCAGATCTGAATGAATCTTAAATTATTGACATCCTCGGTCCAGATGTTTCATAACGAGCAATCAAAGCCTACCAATATTTGAAATGCTTGCTCGACCGTGCACTTGCTAATAATATGGCATATTATGAGATGATTGAAGGTCTCCAAGGTAATCTCGAGGAACTTCAACAACAATACAAGGAATCTTCTGCCTTTTTGCATAAAGGGTATGAGAAAAAATATCAATAATTAAATGCTGACAAAGGATATGATAAGTTGGCCGCTGCTTATGATATGAAGGAGAGGACTTTGAAGACCGAGGTTGAAGAGCATAGGCAGATCTCCAAACTTTTAGAGTAGGAAAATAATAACTTGTGAGGAGAGATATCCCAACTGAAATCTGCAGCATCTACCTCGGAAGCCTTGGTCCCTATCAACGACGAAGGTTTCTCTTTCCTAGATGTCAAAAATGCCAATTTGAGAGACGAACTTGAAACTTTAAAGAGGATTAGACCCTCTACATCTGCTCATGGACGAGCAAGAGCTTCTCGGAGGTGAGCAAGATCTACTCGGATTACAGTTGAAGAAGCTAGAACACAGGCAACCTTGGAGAATCAAGCATTCCAGTTAATGGCGAAGAATCAAGCATTAGCTGAGATGCCTAAGAAGATTCAGACCTTCGACGAGCAACTTGCAACCCAAAACTCTGCCTTGGAGAATAAAACAAATCTGGTGAAGAATCTTCACGAGCAGTTAGAGAGGTTGACCTACCAGTTCCACAAGTAGCCCAGAGAATTTTGGATGGCAGGTTAGAATGAAGCCATCTACCATCTAGATGATCAGATCCAGAATGCAAATAACGAGGATTATAAGCAAGGATAGCTGAATGCATTGGGTGTGTTAAAGTTAGAGCAAGGACATTATCTCTGGGATTACTACGACCCTGGGTTGCTCGAGTTTCCAGTTCCACCTTTCAAACTTGATTTGATCTGGATTCCTTCTCGGGCAATTCCTCAGTGCTTAATCTCCAAGTATCTCGACGACTATAGTCTTCATTCCAATTTTGAGATATCTCGGCCAGAGCACCTTCTTGCTCATCCTTCTGTGATGAATATTTGAATGTTGAAAGACATAAACTTTATAAAATTCCCCCTACGCCTTAGATGATCCTCCTGCTAGAGTGGAACCTGTTTCAAAGGCGGAGGGAAAGAAACTCATAGAATAGGACTTTATGTAATGACTTGTAATTTATTTTCTGTGTAATTTGTTGTCATTTTAATGAAGAAATTTGTAGTTTTCCTTGCAACCTTGATTGTCATTATTTTATTCTTCTGATGAATGTGTATGTGTATCTTGTAAGAAAACAAAAATATCTTGTGTTATTTTAAATTGTCGATCAACTGGAGTTGGTGAAAATTTTATTGTTGACCACGCTGAGTTTGTGATAATTATCTGACGACCAACCAGAGTTGGAAATATTTTGTTTCCCGACCAACTTAGAGTTGGTGGTAAATTAAAATGTCAAAAGAAATTATGTTTTATTTTTTAATTATAGTGACTTATCACTTTTTAATTCTAAGCCATGAAACGACTTTCATCACATGATCCTGCTTCGTTTATTCAAAGGTTCCTAACCAACCGTAGTTGGTGGATTTTCATTCCCGACCAACCGTAGTTGGTGGATTTTTATTCCCGACAACTGTAGTTGGTGGATTTTTAGTCCCGACCAACCATAGTTGGTGGATTTTTATTCCCGACCAACCGTAGTTGGTGGATTTTCATTCCCGACCAACCATAGTTGGTGGATTTATATTCCCGACCAACCGTAGTTGGTGGATTTATATTCCTGACCAACCGTAATTGGTGGATTTTCATTCCCGACCAACCGTAGTTGGTGGATTTTTATTCCCGACCAACCGTAGTTGGTGGATTTTCATTCTCGACCAACCGTAGTTGGTCGATTTATATTCTCGACCAACCGTAGTTGGCGGATTTTTATTCCCGACTAACTGTAGTTGGTGGATTTACATTCCTGATCAACCGTAGTTGGTGGATTTTTATTCCAGACCAACCGTAGTTGGTGAATTTTCATGCCCGACCAACTGTAGTTGGTGGATTTTTATTCCCGACCAATCGTAGTTGGTGGATTTTTATTCCCGACCAACCATAGTTGGTGGATTTTTATTCTGGATAGTATTCCGAAAAAATTTCAACAAAAAGAGAGAATTGGGTAAAACATCTAAAGCTTTATTCATATCGACGAAAACTGCATTACATAGGAAATGAACTATTGATAATATTTTCGCAGGTGCTCTGTATTCCATGCATTCTTAAACTCCTCTCCTTCTAAGGTTTCAATCCTATATGTCCCTGGTCGAACAACTTTTGTTACTCTGTAGGGTCCATGCCAGTTAGCTTCCAGTTTGTTGTGTTTCTGAATTACTTTCTTTAGAACATAGTCTCCTTCTTTAAAATCACATTTCTTGACTCTCTTGTTGTAGAACGACATTCCTGATCGCTTCTTCTTCTCTAAATTCCTCGAGCATATCGAAGTCCAATCTTCTCATCAAGTCACTGATAAGAGAATTGAAATTCAGCACTCTGTGTGTGGGGAGACCCAGCTCGGCAGGTATAACAACTTCACTTCCAAAGGCCAGCATGTATGGAGATTCTCCTATTGCTGCTTGTGGTGTAGTACGATAAGCCCACAATACAGAATGTAACTCGTTGATCCAATTTGCGTTCGCATCATCGAGTATTTTCTTTAAACCGTTCAGCAGCGTTATGTTTGTCACCTCAATTTGTCCATTTCTCTGGGGATGGCCTGTTGCAGAGTGGGTTTTCAATATGTTTGACTGATGAGAATATGCAACGAACTCCTCGTTATCAAATTGAGTTCCATGGTCAGTGATGAATGCATGGGGAAGACCATATCTATAGATGATATTCTTCTGATAAATTGGTACACCTTTTCATACGTCATATCAATAAGAGGCTCAACTTCCACCCACTTAGTAAAGTAGTCCAATGTGACCACGAGATATTTAAACCTTCCTCTGGTCGTTGGAAGTGGCCTGACCAAGTCAATTCCCCACGTGTCAAATGGCCAAGGGGAAGTAATGGGTGTCAACAATGCTTGGGGAGTTCTTCGGATAAAGGAGAAACATTGACATTTGTCACATTTTCTATACAATCAGCCCCCATCGTCGGCCAATAGTATCCTTGCGTCATTATCCTTTGCAAAAGCGTCTGACCTACTACATGGTCTCCACATAACCCTTCATAAACCTCTACAATTAAGTCTTTCACCTCAGAGGGATGCACACATCTCTGCAAGCTAGATATTATTCCTCGTCTATATAGAATACCATTATTCAATACATAACGAGCAACTTTAAACTTCAACTTCTTGGTTGTGAACTTATCAGTTGGTAATGTCCCTTCCTCAATATAGGCCCTGATGGGATCCATCCAAGATGGTCCTAAATCAAGGGAAATGAAGTTCATCATATCTTCATCAATGCTCCTGCTAGCGAAAACTTCTATTGGGATGGTTCTTCGTAGCTCGGTTCTTATAGCCGAGGCCAACTGAGCTAAGGCATCTGCTCTGGCATTCTCCGATATTGGTATTCTAATTAACTTCACTACTTTAAAGGTTGATACAATCTCCATTTCTTTCACATAATATTTGATCATTACTTCTCCTTTCATTGTATATACCCCCTGCATTTAATTTACGATCAACTATGAGTCACTGAGTATGGTAACCTGCTCTGCCCCCATGGTTCTTGCTAAACTAAGACCTGCAATCATAGCTTCATATTCATCCTCATTATTAGAAGCCTTGAATTGAAAGCGTAGAGCATACTCCACATCGATTTCATTCAGGCTGTTTAAAACAATCCCTGCCCCACAGCCTGTAATGTAAGACGAGCCATCCATATACAGATTCCATATAGGTACTTCATCCTCAAATTTCTTATCGAATAAAGTTCCTCGGTGGAATATTTTCTTTTTTATATCTTCCCCTAGCCCTTCTTGTTGCTTTTCGACCATCTCCTCTTGATCGTCAACATATTTAAGTTGGTTGGAGTTTAAATTTGACAATCCTGCAGCATCCACAGTCTGGTCGGTATTCAACTTTTTCTCCTCGGGGGTATCAGGGTAAGTGAATTCTACGATAAAATCTGCTACTGGTTGCCCTTTAAGTGACGACCTAGGCTCATAAATTATATCGTATTCACCCAACTCTACAGCCCAGTACATTAATCTTCCTGATTTCTCTGGTTTGTGCATAGCTTGCCTTAATGGCATGTCTGTATACACAACTACAGTATGAGCTTGGAAATACGACCTCATTCTTCTACTTGCTTCGATCAATGCCAGTGCTAACTTTTCCAGCCTTGGATATCTGATCTATGCTCCTCGGAAAACTTGGCTAGTGTAGTAAATTGGTTTTTGCACTCCATCCTCCATTATTATCAATGCCGAGCTTACTGCATTCTCCGAAATTGCGAGATACAAGTACAATATTTCTCCCATCACTGGCCTGGACAATAGTGGAGGTGCCCCCAAGTATATTTTTAATTCTTGAAAATCTTTCTCGCATTCATCATTCCATTCAAAAGTCTTTCGGAGTGTTTTGAAGAATGGGAGGCATCTATTAATAGCTCGTGACACAAATCTGTTAAGTGCAGCAACTCGCCCTGTGAGACTTTGCACTTCCTTCTTCGTCGTTGGAGATCGTAGCCCCAATATAGCCTTTATAAATATACCTGAGGAACATGCCTTCTCGTACTCCGAATATGCACTTGGTAGGATTCAACTTCATTTGATATTTATCTAATTGATCAAAGTTTTGACCTAGATCAATTAGATGGTTCGTAGCTTTCTTGCTCTTCGTCAGCATATCATCAACATAGACCTCCATATTGTGACTGATTTGCTCTGCGAACACCTTATTCATCAGCCGCTAATATGTTGCAACTGCATTTTTCAAACCAAAAGGCATAACATTATAACAATAAGTTCCCCTAGGGGTAATAAAAGAGGTACTCTCCCTGTCTTCAGGTTTCATTTTAATCTTGTCGTAGCCAGAATAAGCATCCATGAAGCTCAACAGCTCGTGCCTCGAGGTAGCATCCACTAATTGATCAATTCGGGGCAAAGGAAAATGATCCTTTGGGCATACCTTGTTGAGGTCGGTGAAGTCTACACACATCCTCCACTTGTTGTTCTTCTTCTTCACCATCGCCACATTAGCTAACCAGTCTGGATATTTGACATCTTCAATAAAGCAAGCTCTTTGGAGCTTCTTGACCTCCTCCTGTCTATCTTGGTTCTTCTCGGGGCTGAACACTCTTCTTCTCTGCTTCACTAGCTTGACTTCCTTTTTCACATTGAGCTCGTGACACAAGAAATTTGAGTCTATTCCTGGCATATCTTCGTGGCTCCATGCGAAAGTTTGTTTTCTGCTTTTTCGTAATGCTATCAATTCCTGTTTTAGTGAGGCATCCAACGATGAACCGATTTGAGTTGTTCGTTATGGGTGTTCCTCGTCCAGAATGACATTTTCAGAAGCTTCTACAACCTGACCTTTTACGAGCTGCAAATCGTCTCTGGCATCTAATGTTTCAATTTTTGCACCTTCATCCACTTGATAGGTAATAGTCATTTTCCTAGATTCCTCCAGTTCTTCGTGCTCGATGGATGAATAGTAGCACTCCCGAGCTACTTTTTGGTCACCTTTCACAACTCCTACTCCAAAGTTGGTTGGAAATTTTAGGCATTGATGTACAGTAGATGGTACTACTTCAAACATCTTCAAAACTACCCTTCCTATGATGATATTGTAAGTTGATTGGACATTCTTATCTATCACAAAGAAACGTACTCTTTATGTTCGACAAGCAGGCCATGTACCGATGAACATATCCAACTTGATCGTCCCAAGTGGGAAGACTTTCTCGCCAACAAAACCAAGGAGGGGCCTGTGATAAGGCTCCAACTGAGACAACTTTAGATTTAAGCTGTCGAAGCATGAGTATAACATGATATCCACCAAGCTTACGTTATCCACCAGTACTCTTGAGATCATTACTTCCTTCATCCTCATTTTGATCACCAATGGATCATCATGAGGATATAACGCACCTGCGAGATCGTTCTTGGAGAAACCGATGACTAGTTTTTCTTTGTTCACCTTCCTCGGGCGATCATCCTCAGCTAGATTTATTCGCTGAATGTATGAACAAGCTTGGGCTTCATTAAGGTAAGCTTTCCTCTCTGCAGTAAGGTCTCCACCTTCTGCATCTCCACCTGTAATAACATTACAATCAAATGATCCAAAACGAATTGAAAATACCTCATGCTCTAGCTGTCTTGGTCTTTTGGGGAGATCGGGATCATCTTCTGGATCATCTTCATGACCTATTTTCTTGTTTTCTTCTGCTTGACGAGGAGATCTAGACCTATGCCTTGATCGGTCGTTGCTTTTTCTTTCACTTCTCCGATCAACATACTTAGACAGCTTTCCTCGTCTGATGAGTGCTTCGATTTCATTTTGGAGAGCTATGCAATTCTTGGTCGTGTGACCATGATCTTTATGGAACTCGCAATATTTGGACTTATATCTCTTGTCAGGATCTGTCTTCATCTTCTCTGGCCAGTTTAGCTCCTCGTTGTTCTTGATTTCTTCCCGAACGTGGTTTATGTCTACTTTCAAAGGAGTATAATTTCCAAATTTCTTCAACATTTCCCATGATGGCTTTGCTTTTGACTACTTGTCACCACCATTATTCTTATGCTCTTTCTTTTTAGCCTTATCAACATCCACCTTGGTCTCCTTGGTGTCCATATTCTTCTTCACAGCCATAGCCTCCTCGGCATTCATGATTTCGTCCGCTTTTGCCATCAGTTCTGACATGGTCCTGGGTGGATCTTTGGCCAAACTGTAGTACAATTTATTGGCAAACAACCCACTCATCAAAGATGTAATCGCTGTCTTTTCCTCATAATCAATAACCTCTAGCTTCTCGTTATTGAAACGAGTTATATAATCCCTGGTGCTCTCACCTGTTTTTTGCCTAACACTTAACAAGTGTGCTACTCGTTTAACTGGTTTTGCTCCAAAATAGAAATTTCTAATAAAGAGCTCGGCCAGTTGAAAGAAAGTTGAAATCTTCCCCCGAGGAAGATTATTGTACCATATTCGAGCAGATTCGGTAAGAGTTCCCGAAAATGCCCTTCATCTTATCTCATCGGGCACGACATAGATGTCAATAGAAGCTTGGTATTGTTCTATATCAAGGACATGATCAGTTTTTCGATCATATTTAGGAGTCACACAGGTGCTTTGAATTTCGATGGTGTAGGAAAATTCACAATTGCCTGCATAAAAGGTGTCCCTTGGACAAAAGTTCTTTGTAGAGGATTCTTGGCCTTGGCCATTTCCCCTAGTCTATCCTCCAACCTTTGGATATAGCCTTTCCATGCATCATTTCACTCCTCGGGCCTATTGGTTTGAGCAATTGATCGTGTTAAATCTGCTTCCTGGGATCTTTCATTACGGGCAGTTGGTCGTGATTGGGCAGAACCTTCCTTTAGATCGGATGGTCATCGAAAGTTCCCCGCCATAACCTTTTGAGGACTTCTATTCCTCCTAGGGCCCAAACGATCAAAATGAGAGGCCCTACTTAATCTCTCTAATGAACTAGTCCTTTCTGGAGAGAGAGTGATGTTTTGTTCAGTATCTGTGGCTCGTACTGATGAAGTTCGTCCCGGTTGATAAGAAAACTCATCAGATCTTTCAGTGCGATATGAATCAGTATGCCTATTACACGATGAAGGCAAACGGGTATTTCTTTGAATGCTTCGCTGCCCTGACTGGGTAGATATTCCACCTTGGATAGTTTGTATGAGTTTTCGCATAGTTTCTTGCATGGCCGTTTGACCCTGGGCCAAATTAGCCATTATTCTGGCCAGATCTTGAATATTTGGGGGAGCAGATGGGTTTGGGGGGTTTCCAGTGTTTCGATTACTGGATTCAGGATTATCAGCCATTGGAGATGAATTATTTTGGTGAAAAATGATAGTTTCAGTCATCTTCCCACAGACGGCGCCAATCTATTGATGTAAAAGTTTTGATTATCTCTAATTATTCAATCATAGATAAAAATAAACAAGACAAGAATTTTTAAAGTGGTTCAGCCTTGAAAGAATGGCCTACGTCCACTATTTGATTATTGCTGACTGTTTGGAATTCTCGATAATAGGTGTTTTACTAAGAACTTTCGAGTCCCCCGCTAATGGGGAGGTTACAATGTATTTATAGCCCTCAGGATGTACATGTGAAATAATAATACATAGCTGTCCAATAAGCGTGTACATCTGTGTGATAATAATGAGCATTTAATCCGCAGTTATCCTTTTGATTATCCGGATATAAATGCTCTGTACGAGATGCTGCTCGAACCGCCTAAGATGCTCAGACCGTCTAAGTATCTCGGCGTATATAAGTTGCTCGGTACAATAAAGTTCCTCGGAGAACACTTGTTGCTCGGAGCGTCTAAGTTGGTCGGGGAGGTTGAGTTCCTCGGAGTGAAGGTGTTGTCTCAAAAGTATTGAGGGTGCCATGTAGCTTGATACGTGTCTCCACATAATTGGTCCATGTTAGAAGACTAAATTTGGTATCAACAGTCCTCCTAGAAACGTCATAGGGACATGGTTCGGAGGATTCGAAGAAATGCAATGTTGGGAATACAATAACCAACCCTCTTAGCACACTTGGGAAAGACTTCATGCAATGTATGTGGTTACTCGAGCTTCCTACATTCGAGTTACCATAACTTCTACTCATTCGAGGGAACTTCCTCGAGGTACATCAACCTTGTAGCCTTATCCTAATGATAGTTTTATCCAACAAACACAAGACTAACCACTCGAGCTACTTATCACCCTAGCAACCGCAAACCAAACACCATTCATCTGACTAATGTGACCACATGCCTAGTGGGGTTACTGTTCACCCACTTTCTGACGTTATAAGATCTTGCATTTAAGGACTCAAAATTATAGCACTCAAGTGGGTTTATCCTTAGGATGGCAATCCTAGTCTACCAAATCTGAACTCTTAGTAATTCTAAGATAAGCCTCTGGTCGGCCACGTCGTGTCCCTCATTAATGCCTAGTATGCTTCCAACTAGTTAAGTTGTTTCCCGCCAAATTATAAGATCACATGCATTTAATGCAATATCTCCCAAGTTAATACGTAGGGATACTTATGCATTTAGTGTTGTTAATAACATTGAACATAACCATGGTTACTCGAGTAACCTTGCCTCCATATAAATACACAAACTAAATAGTTCACGATGACGACATTTTGAACCTAAAACTACTGCCCGATTTCCTTCATACACGAGAGCTCTTGTGGGTAGATTATTCCCACACTCATTTAATACCTCTATCATTGAGTATTAACTGGACTTGAAGTTCCTACCTTTCCTTTATTATGCCCAGAGTGGATTCTCTTTCTCCTTCTGACCAAGTTACCTGCCGGTCCCATCTATTGATTATACTTGTAATGTGTGCATGGTGTAGAAATATCATTCAATACAAGTTTGAATATTGAATCTCATTGTACCTTTTCACCTTTGTTCATTGTCATTATTAAAAATTATCTTGATCATTAATCTCAATACTGATAAGGGGTTATGCCTCATTTGATACCAACTGTATTCCAAGAACCCACTTCGTACATTTGGCAACTCTACTGGGGAGGTATTTTCTTTTGAAAAGATTCCAGAGGATAACATCGTAAGGACTATTGATTTTGACGCCATACATCGTGATGAGGAGGTAGACCTCTCCGTGTTGCCTGAAGGAGTCAGAATAGAAGGAACAGAGCCTTGTGCGTTCAATAATAGTGTGACGAATATCACAAGCGTACAGGCAGGAATGGGCCCAGTGAAAATGATGGGGGCTTATGGGTTTGTTTGCATAGTTCATCAAGACTCCGACGACCCAGGCGATGTTGGGATCCACTGGGGGAGTGAGATCTTTCGTGACACCACCAGTAGGAATATGTTCTCGTATTATTAGAGGAGGGGTTCCTGCCCCCAATTTTAGTAGCGTTCCTCCCACTGCTCCACCAACCTTAGGAAATATTTCTCCGACTACGATCCTACCTGTGATGACGGGGCTAGCGGCACAAGATTGAAGAAGAATTTCAGTAGCCCAGGCCACGACTGGTGGCACGGGGAAAAGCACACCACCCGCTTCGACAATGCTAGCGGTGGTAATAGTACAGCCAACCAACTCTCCACTAACTATCTTATAGGAAATGAAAAAGGAGCTTCCGAAGTTTATAGCAGTGTCCAAAGAGGGAGATATTTCTTTGGTGTATGACGAATTCCGTAATCCATATATGGAGGAATATAACAATGAACCTTACCCAGTAGGGTATATTCAACCAATCTTCGAGAAGTATACGGAGAAGGGTGCAAACCCTAAAGACCACATGAAAAGGTTTATTAAAATCATTGGTTCCCATTGCAACGACAAAAAACTAAGGTTGAGATAATTTTCAAAGTCCCTAATAGAGAAACCTACACACAGTATTCTTACTTGACCCTAAGTAGCGTAGCCAGTTGGCAGGAGCTGTACATTTTGTTCATACAAAAGTTATTTTTGGCTGAGGACGATTTCACACTCATGTAGCTAGTGCGTGGGAAACAAAATCAAGAAGAAGACGTAGTGGCCTATATTAGGAGGTTTCGTGAGCGCTCTCTAGATGTGAGAGAGGACACGTGAGAGGATAAAATATTGCAAGTTTGTGCATAAGGGTTGTTGCCATAATATATTTGCCATTTGATCAATTAAAATCGAGAGAGTAGGTTTACAGTATTTTTGAAAGGAGTAAGGAATATAGCCCTAGTAGTAAGGTATACTAGGGGAAAAAGGGTCCTGACCACTCAAGAGAGGGTTCCAACACCCGTTCAAACGGTGGTGGCCTACGAAGAAGAGCGTGATATGGATGCAGTAAGGACCACTAGTCTATCGAGGTAGTTGCGGGATCAAATGACACCACGGTTTGAACCAATCAAACACCAAGTCTAGAATCAAAGCATCCTCAGTAGGTGTACTGCGAAAGAGTTAGAAGAGACTTACCAGAAGAGTCCCTATAAATAAGAGGCATATCGACAGTTCAAGAGGATAGTTTTGCCCAATGGAAGAATAATAAACATGTTATCAAGGTTTGAGCGAGCAAATAAAGGTCTAGACCATGAGGCTGACCTGATTTATGAATGCTTCCTAGTAGAAAACCAAGGGCAATGTTTGGTGATTGATAATTCTGGGAACCAGGAGTTTATAGAGGAAATATAAGAGGAACCTGAGTACATGAAGGAGAGACCCAGGATGTAAATCCAAGAGTTGAAGAAAGTAGACTTGGCCAAAGAAAATGAAGATCCCAACCCTATTTTTATCTTGAAGAACATGGAAGGGGTGCCTCGAGATGAGTTGATAAAGTTAGTCCAAGAGTTAAAGGACGTCTTGGCGTGGAAGTATATTAAGATGCCCGGGGTGGATAAGGAGGTGACTTATCATAAGGTTAATTTTTTACCATCAGCTATTCCAGTAAAGCAGGCCACCCAAACGTACAAGGCATAGTTGGATCTGAAGATCAAAGAGGAGGTTCATAGGTTACTTACAATCGGCTTCATCATTCCAATCTATCATCCAATTTGGCTTTCTAGTATTGTATTTGTGGGAAAGAACGACAAGAGACATATCAAAATCTGTGTGGATTTCAGGGACCTAAATTGATCAAGCCCAAAAGATTAGTTCCCACTACCTTCCATAAATAGCTTGATCGATGCAACTGCAGGCCACGAGATGTATAGTTTCATGGATGAATATTTAGGGTATAACCAGATAAAGATAGATCCAGCTGATGTAGAGAAGACTTCTTTCCGAATACCTTTAGGTAATTTCATGTACATGGTTATGCCCTTTGGATTGAAGAGTGAAGGAGCCACTTACCAAATAATAACGATGGTTATCTTTCACGATCTCTTTCACAAGATTATGTAATTTTACATTGATGATCTTGTAATCAAGTCCAAAAATAGGGGTCTTACTTAGATGACTTGAGGAGGGTGTTCACCCGATATAGGAAATACAAGCTAAAGATGAACCCCATCAAATGTGTATTCGGGGTAACAAGCGGGAAGTTCCTAGGGTTTGTGGTAAACTGGAAAGGAGTTCAGATGGACTTGTGCAAACGTTGGGCCATTCTCGATATTCCAAGATCGAAATCATCAAGAGAGATGAAGAGTTTCCTAGGAAAAATCTCCTACTTGAGGAGGTTTATTCCAGGGCTCGCCGAGGTATCGCTCCTGCTGATGGAGTTACTAATAAAGGGAAGTAAGTTCACATGGGAATCGATGTACTAGGATTCCATTGACAAGTTAAAAATCTCCTTACTTCCCTCAGATGATGATTCCCCCAAAAGTAGGTATCCCTTTACGCCTATATCTTACATCTACTAAATGGCTTATTGGTGCGTTATTGGCCCAAGAGATGTATTTTATAGAAAAAAATGTTTATTACCTAAGTATAATTATACATGGGCCGGAGGCCAAATATACTAGCATTGAGAGGCATTGCTTAGCCCTTGTATTTATAGCACAAAAACTTAGGCACTTCTTACTGTCATTCAAAGTCCATATTGTCACTAAATGTGATCCTATAAAGTTTTTTCTTTCTTGAACTTTACTAATATGTAGGGCAGCCCAATGGTTCTTAATCCTCTCAGAATATATAATCTTAAATTGTAGTCCCTCGAGCTATCAAGAGCCAGGCTTATGCAGATTTTTCTGTCTATCTTCCAATCTAGAACTTTCGAGCCACCCGTTGAGGAGCTTTCGGGTGATGATCTTTAGGAAAAATTTATAATAGCCATCTTAGATGAGTGGAGCATGGAGTTTGATGGATCCTTGACTTAAAAGAAAGGGGGAGATGGGGTCATCCTCAGAAAGAACGGTAAAGATATTGGATTATCCTTCAAGTTGGAATTCGAATGTTCGAAAAATGAAGATGAATATGAAGCGCTAGTCTTAGGGATGCTCGAGGCCCACATAAGGGCTATCCAAGTCCTAATAATAATAAGGTACTCCAAATTAGTGGTGAAACAAGTAACATCTAAGTTCTCTATGAAGCATATGAGCCTAGTGCCCTATTGAACAATCATACAACAGTTACTTAGGTAGTTCGAAGTTGTAAAAATAAAAAGACATCCCCGAATAATGAATTGGTATGCCGACGCTTATGATAACATTACTTAGAAGATTTCCTTTGAGGGTGAGTCAATATTCATTCGAATCACAAAGAAGAAAGCTCCCTCGTCCGTGTTGGAGATGCTACCCACAGATGACAAAGGTGATTGAAGAGGTAAAATTAGAAAGCAATTGGAAAGAGGTTAAGTCCCACTAAGCTTAATTGACCTGGGGAAGTATTTCATTACCAAAGGGAAACTTATATTACAAAAATAAAGGAGGATGGTTATCCAGATGTGTTGACCCCGAATAAGTTAAGAAAAGGCTAATCCAAGTACATGAAGACAACTGTGAGACCACTGAGATCCCCTTATACATAAGAGTCCAATGGGAAGGGTGTTTTTGGCCTTCGATGAGGCAAGACTCCGCGATGATACAAAGAGATTATGAGAAATGATGCTTGTTATACCAGGCAGCAAAATGCAACTTCATCGATCAACCCCAAGACTGAAGACAGCTATACACGGACTTATTGGTAGATGAAGTAATGCCTACATACAAAGAAGGTGCTACGAAGGTAAAAAGATGAGCACCCAGGTATTTTATATAAGAAGGGAAGTTATATTGATGAGTCTATCATGAAAGGCCTCTAAGGTACATCGGGGGGAAGAAGCTGAAAGTGATGAAGCAAGACCACGAGCCAAGACACATCGGAGGAGCCAAAATCTTCGATTAACTCATGACCTTGCAATACTATTGACCTACAATGGAGAAAAACTCAGCAGAGTTTATTCGTAAATGCAAAGCTTATCAACTTTATGGAAATATAATCCATGCTCCTTCGGTGGATTTTCCTTCTCTCTTAATGCCTTTTCCATTTCACACATGGGCATTCAATCTAGAAGGGAAAATAAACCCTTCCTCGACAGGAAATATTTTGATACTGGTTACCAATGAATGTTTCACCAAGTGTTTAGAGGCCATACATTTCAAGACGGCCACATCGGGGGTAGTGGCTCAATTCATGAAAAGGTACATCATTTATCCATTTGGCATCTCGAAGGTGTTCCTATCTAATAATAGTACCCCCTTTGTGAATAGTGAAGTAAGACTGCTAACAGAGAAGTACTCCATTATCCACCACAAGTTGACTGTAGCGTACACAAAGTGAAACGAGAGGAAAAAGCCAATAATAAGACTTTGGTGAATATCTTACCAAAATATTTTAAGGATTTCTCGGGAATATGGGATGATAAAATCCCTGAAGAACCATGGGACTATCGAACAACAAAGAGGAAACCAATGGGGTATACTCCATTCTCTTTAGTATTTTTGGGGAAAAAGTTATTTTGTCAATTGAGCTCATGGTTCCTTTCGGTGGCTATAAGTGATGAAGGTCCATGACCCCTCATAGTCGTTGCGTGCAACTTGAAGAACTGGAAGAGCATAGGGACAATGCTGCGAGGAATTTTGAGATGTATAGAAAACAATTATATAGATACTATGACCATATGATGAGGCCGAGGAAGTTTAAATAAGGGGACCTAGTCCTAAAATCATACACGAGTTAGATCAGGGTTTGTTATTGCCAAAGTTTGAAGCCAGCTGGAAGGGACCCTACATTGTTCGAGAAGCTCATGATTCAGGCTACTACGAGATATCCAAAGTGCAAGATGATGTTACCTTTAAACTAAACAATAAGTGGCTAAAAATCTATCATATTTGAATATATGTTTTTTCCAATACTTGATTTATTGCAGTATATTTTTCTAATACTTGTTCGAGAGGATGTCCCTTACAAATGATTGGGACTACTTTTTTAACATAGTGTAAAGTTATATTTTCTTTAATGATGCCACTGTTATTTCATGTTAGTTAATTTCCTTATCTTGCATGGTGTGACTTACATTAATGTAATAGATAAATAAATATTCAAACAAGATAGAAAGGAAGAAAACCAAATGCCATAAAGTTTATTTGAATAAAGAAGTACTGTGCTCACATGGCAAAGAGGATAAAAAACCGTGGGACATTTAAAAGGAGAAATAAAATAAAGGATGCTAAGGGAATCCCTGATAAAGCGAAGGTTGGTCGAGCCAAGAAGACGATGATGATTATGAGAAAGAATATTCTCTAGCAGACTTTGGTAAGAGATTAGATCAACCAGGTCCGTTGGGTGGAGCTCCCTCCTTTGCTGAACATTCTCCAAGTTCTGCTCCATTTTTAGCAACTCAGCTTCTGCTCGAGCAACAACTTCACGCGCTTCCTGCACTTTCGGCTCGAACATAAATAGTTTGGTCTCTAAGACTATAAGTTCCTACGAGATAGATACCTATGGGCGATGAAAAATCTAGAACATATCATAAAGATTAGGTAGGTCTGGCTTCTTGAAATCGCACAGCAGCTTCACTAACCAAGCCAGGGAGAAGCCATCATTAATAAGCACGTTGACCTTCCCCAATAATGTTTTAATTGCATCAGGGCTGAGAGACTCCATAGGAGTATCTAGGATTTCCTCTAAAACGGTGGAGAGCTCAAGAAGTAGGCAATCCATCATCACATGTATAGGTTGAAGGCTGCGAGGACTAAAAGTTAAGGGAAACCTGGATAAAAGTTTCTCAATCAGTGTACAAGCTCCTTTAGTTAATATATGAGAGAAATTGATCAACGTCTACCTTACAACCACTTCGTGGGCTCCCTCAGGAGGGTGCACACTAAATGTACTATGACTCGCTAAGGGGAGTATAATGTGCTAAGCACTATCACTATCTAGGGCTCTGGAAGCAACCACCTCGTGCATCCCACCAACACTGGGTACCATTCCTTGTACCTGCACGCTAGGGCCTCACCTATGGATGCAAATTCAGCCAAAGTTCTCACATGCGCAATTTAATGAGAGACACCCTCCACTCCTAGGTTGCGCGTTATTTGTTGCTCAACTTCCACCTGAAATACAACAACTTGTCAAGTCAGGAAACAAATAGGCAAATTAGCTTGTAGACATAGATTTTGAGTCCAAAATGACTTGGTCCGCCAAACCCTTGGTTTTGGAAGATTTAAGTCAAAAATGACTTGGCTCACCTGACCCTCGGTTATGGGATATTTTAAGTATAAAATGACATGGCCCTCCCGACCCTCGGTTATGGGAGATTTTAAGACCAATATGACTTGGCTCGCCTGACCCTCGATTATGGGAGATTTTAAGTCAAAAATTACTTGGCCCGCCTATTCCTCGGTTATGGGAGATTTTAAGACCAATATAACTTGGCAAAACTAACAACGTTTAAATGCAAGAGATAAATAGAAAAAAAGTATACCTCTGGTTGTTGGTCACCATCAAATTGTTGGGTATCCATCTGTATCACATCCTCCTCCTCACGCAAATTGTGTGTCACCAGAAGATGTTTTTCTGGGAGGGAAACCATACCACCTCCTACTTCAGCAACTTCCTCCCGTCCCCCTTTTCCCTGGCCTGCAATAGAAACTTTGACTCGAACATGATTGTGGATTGAGGGACCAAAAATCATAACAAAACTTGGTCGTAGGAGGAGGGGGGACTAACACAGCAGTGGGGTTGGGTAAAGAAAACTGTAAAGCATAACGGAGAGAAAGTAAGAACAATATAACAAAGGCATAAGAAGATCAGAACAATAAGAGGAAGAACTTACCACAGTTGATGAAATTACAATAGTAAGGGACTTATGCACAAATTCAACGACACTTGCATCAAGAGCACCGGTCTCGAGTCCAGTCTGCTCGTGCAAAAAAAATAGTGTCAGGCGAATAGCCACTACTGGATTCGATGGATGTCACACAAATATCTACCCTTAGGTGGAAATTTGTAGTTACCTGTGAGTCTGTAAGAGCATATATCTCCTTCGACGCAACTTACTTTGAAGAAGGTGAAACTTCAACTAGCTTTTCCAAAAGATCACTTTCTTTAACACTATCATGCGCACCACCTCACGCACCAACCTGAAAAGAAAAGGTTGGAATAAACAAGAGTTATCATCACGAGGTAAACGAAAAAAAAGTTAGAGACTTGGAAGGAGAATAGTATACATACCTCTCCTTCTTCTAAAATTTAATCCAAAACATCCTCTAAAACCTCATAATCTTAAGGAGGTAAAGCAGGATTAGAAGGAGAAACCATTTTTCTCAACCTGTGTATCTAAATAAGAGCAGACTCTTCCTCCTCTTGTTCTTCCTTTTCCTCTTCTTCCTCCTCATTATCACCATCACCTTCATCAACAGATGCATATCTATTAGACTACTTTTCCTCGCTCACCTGACTTGATTCGTCCAATAAAATTTTTATGGGGCTAATCAACTTCCTTTTCTTGATACCTTCAACAGTTTGAGAAGCATAGGAAAACCCACGAGAGACCATATGGGCTGATATAAAATCCCTATCCGCCTCGATAAAATTCTCCCAAGTGTTCCCGAGGTGGTGAAACATTAAGCTAACTTATTGGGTAATCTTGGGATCAAGAGTTTTGATCAGAGAGACTTATTGGGTAACCTTAAGCTTCCTTGTTGGTGCTTTCCTAGTGTCCCTCATAGTCACTCCAGTTGAAGAAGCACGGCAAGTATGACCCCCCTCTCTAGGCCTGGAAGTACTAGGGAAAATGGCAACTACCTCGACCAGAACAAAAGGTTGATCAAGTTTCTTTCTCCTCACTACTGCTTGATATACCGGCAGAAGTGGAGGAAACTCAGAGGGAACAAAATTATTAGTGGTGCTGAGAGGGAACATTAAATTGAAGGTAGTAAAATTTCTTAAACCTAACTTCATGGGAGCATACCTTTAAACCTTAGGATGCCAAGGCTCCGTGAGAAGATTACTCTAGAAATGACCAAGCTGATTCTGCTAGAATACTACAGGGTAAATCATTAATCTACCTCCTCGAGCACCCTTACTTGGGATAATAGGGTTGGAGGGGTAATTCGCGCAAAGATGGACAATGTCTGAAGTAAGAAAATTATTGTATGTAAATGAGAAGTTAGTTGGATTTTCTTGGGAGAAATGGCTTAACATATGGTTTCCTTGATCATAGATAAACTGCATGACTACACAATGCAAACTGTAAACAGAGTAAAAAGAGGACCATTCTGTAAAAGTAGGCACGTAAGAAGGAATCAACAAATACGGAATATTGCTCGCTGGAAAGTTCTTTGCCAAGGATTCTTCTACAGGGGTGATGGGACTCTCCTCTCTCATAAAGAATCGATTCTAAAAAACCTTGTCTACCCTAATGTAGGGGTGAGGTAAAAAACTTTTAGCTATGTCAATTAAAGACACAAATGGTTTTTTGGTGCTCTTGTAATTCCAATAGCAAACTCGAGGGACTCTGATGGGATGAAAATTGGGATAGGTACCGACTGGGGCATAATCTGGAAAGTGAGAGTATAAGAAGGTTGTCAATGGAATATGTCTCTCATAATTAGAGACATCAAATCTACCGATTCTCCTTGTCGAGTCAGCTTGTACTTGCTCCAGCCAAGTATATAGCGAACCGAGAGTAATAGAAACAAGGGGAAGTTTCACACCATTAGCTATGGGAATGGATTTATTGATCAGGTCCTTTCTTGGGCAATCGTAGGGCTTTCTTGGGAGAAAGATCTTTGATAACACGACCAAGATGTAACCCGCAAGCTCAATTTGAGAGTTAAACCGCTTTCCAGTTGATGGTTCTCGAACACTTGTTTCCCGTAGCCGCCTCGTGCACCTTAAGCATATCTTTGTCCTCAATAAAATAAAAATACCTAATCACCTCCGAGTAGGTAAATATTTTGTATGTTACCATACAATATTCCACAATTGCATGCAACTTCACTCGTAAAGACTTTTCTTTGCTAGAAACATCCTCATTGAAGAAGGTGTCGAAACTATCACCTCCAAACCCAACAACTCACGAACATCCTCAAGGGTTATGGTAAACTCACCCCCAATAGGTCACAAAAGCGTGCGACCTATGAATCTAGAGAGGTACAAGAAAATGGAGAGCGATGTTGTTCTTGGCAAGGGTAAGATCACCCAACCAACTGGTACACGACAGACCAATCAGACCTAGTTGCACAATATACTTGGAGTGTATATAATTGGTCAAAGGACCCAAACTTTCACAGGTGCCGGAGGGGGACTCAAACTCCACCTTTGAAAATGGACAGTCACCACGCTCAATACAGAACCTAGTCACAGTGGCAGAGGGGATATACACGTGTAACACCCCGTAATTTTGAGGATTTAATATGTAATTATTTTTGGGAGATATAAAAATATTAAAATTGGAGAAACTTAAAATTTTGATTTGGAGAATTTATTTGAGTGGGAAGAATTATTTATAATTGGCTTAATTTAAATTAATGGAATTAATGTGCGTCGCATTTTGAGGTCGAAATTTGGAAAAGTTATAAAGTATTTTGGATGATAATTATGAGTGCACGGTTGAGTTCGAATGGGTCGAGATGGTCAGAAAAGAGTACCCGAGGGTAGTAATCGGGTCTCGGGGCATTTTTGGGCATAGTCGGGCCCTCACGGGGTGATTCAGGCCATTTTAATTAGGCCCATGTGGCCAAAAAGGGGATTAAGGGTTTTTAACCTGATTAAGGGACTTATTGAATGACAGTTAATAATTCTAAATCTAGCATTTGAGATATACACTGAGGAAACAAATCTAGAATCAAATTGAGAACCTTTTTGTAGATAAATTAAGGGACAAATTAGGTGTTCGTCATCAAACCATTTTCTACTCCAACGGATCAGACTCTACGAACAATCAGAGGCAAGTGGTTAACTGTTGCGATTTTTAAATTGTGATAATTAATTTATATCAAAGTATGTGTATCAAAAATCTATTTTGGTTATGGGTTAAATAGTTAAAAAGGGGTTTTCGGATTTGATTAGCATATGTAGATTTGAGAATAAATTAATGGTGAATATGGATATGGGATTACTGGAATCAATTGTAGGATTCTAATTAGTAAGTATTGGTGAAAAATTTCGAATCAGTTTGACGAATTCATATCTCCGTAGGATAAACCCGGGTGAGACCTAATTCGGGAAAAGTTTGAGATTTTGATAAATTGATGAATGATTTAAGTCTTCTAGGATAATTAGAATATATTTCTATGTAAATAAAATGTTGGTTGTGATTGGGTAAGGGTTTGGAATGAAAATAAAATCTTGAGGGTTCGTCCATGTCATTACAGAAGGCTCGAGAAGACGATGACCTGGTCGCTCGATCGACCTAGGGGGATCGATCTATCGATGATACAAAATTTTTGGCAGTGACGCCAATTTTTTATTAAATGGGAGATATTTATTGAAAAAGGGGTTTTGGGCAGATTTAAATGATGAAAATTAAATAGGGGCATGACTCTTAGTACTTTTAGGTAATTATAATCGGGTTTTGGGAGAAAGTAATGAGGGTCAAGTTATGAATAAATTTTTGGAAATATTAAGATATGGGCGAAGTGAGTGAGTCCGGATATGTTGGTTGAGTGGTACAAGGTAATAAATTATTTAATGTGTAAATTAATTAAATTAGAGTCGAATCATAGACTCAGGCAAATATTATATAAATTAATGCGTAAAGTATTTATATTAGAATCGAACGATAGACTCGGGGAATTATTATATTAATGCTTGTGTGAATTAAATAAATTAGAGTCGGACCATAGACTAGGGAAGATGATAAATTAATAAGTGAGAAAATTAATTAAGTTGAGCCGGGACAGAGACTCGGGAAATTTCGGGCTAGTGTTACGGGTTTTTGAGTACACAGTAAAGCCGGGGTATATATTATATATATACTGTGTGGTGATAGTATATATATATATATATATATATATATGTGTGTGTGTGTGTGTGTGTGTGTGTGTGTGTGTGTGTGTGTGTGTGTTGTGTGTGCTATTAAATATCAGCGACTAGATATTTAATTAATTCATATACTCTAGTGTCATCGAGGGAGGCTGCGCGATGAGGGTTAATCCCCTATCTTGAGGAGTAGGGTGAGTATATCCCCATGTCATAACGTCCGGTATATGGGTTAGGGGCTTATCTCACTTTCAGGGGAGGAATATGACCGCCTCCACTACGCTTGTATTTTTTTGTCCAGGTTGGTGAGCGATTCCAACTTGGGTAACTAGGTTATGTGAGCATACCCAGTGAGATATCACTTTAGACGGAATCATCCGGTGAGGGTCATACTCGGAGAGATGGATATACATATGGATTATGTGTGGATGTTTTAGTAAAGGTGTAACAACTCGCGTAATTTTGGGCTATTTTAATTAATTTCTGGAAAATGGAGGAAAATAAAGTTTTTGATAAAATTATTTTTATTACTCAAATATGTTGGTTATTATTTTTAAAGGCGAGAATTTCAAACGGTTTCAAAAACGGAGTTAAAACGGATTTTAAAATGATTTTAAAATGTTTTTAACTCTTGGAGTTGTTTTGACTTCCAACTCTTCATTTCTTTGCTTTAATTAAAGGAGTCTTTTGGATTCCAACTCTTCATTTCTTGCATTATAAAAGGGAGTCGTGGGCAACCCTTTTAACATACTTTTGGCACAAATTTTGGTAGAAAATATATTTTATATTCCTCTTCTTTTTATATACACATTGGCCCTTGAGATTTGTGAGTTCCAACCTTAGATTAGAGGTGTTCTTGGGGCTATTTTGTTGGAGGTTCTTGGAGGAGCTTTTGTAGATATTTTGTGTTGATCTTGAGGATGTGATCATTGGTTTCTCATCATGGTTTGAGGTATGGGGTTTTACACAATATGATCCTTAAATCTCGCGAGTGTCATTCTCTTTGATTTCATGTGATTATGAACTCCTATTTGAATTGTTAAATTCGTTGAAATCTGGAAAAATAATTGTTGGAATTATTTTGATTCATGTGGAATTATTCATGTTGTAATTGAGCACGTTGTCATGAGATTTTAATATGGCATGGAGGTTGGGCACCCGCCAAAATTCCTTCTTCTCGGGCTATGTCTTGATAAAGCATATGCGGATGGGGTGAGGCCTAGTGACCCGATTAGTGTGTTGTTGAAAAATTATATTGATAAAATGCTATTGAGATTTGCATTTGAATTGAATATTCGTACTCATGTTGTTACGCTTTATTCATCGCTAACATATATTTGTTGAGCATCTTTCTTGTCGTATTGTGTACTTCCCCATATTTTCTTTTAGTGACAGGTTAGCGCGGATTTTGGGGCGCTATGGATATTGATGTTAGCGAGGATTTTTTGGGAAAGATTTGTATTATTTTGATGTATAGAGCATTTGGATTTATTTTATTTCGAGTTAGATTTTGTATTTAATTCGAGAGATTTGTTGTATTTATTTGAAGAGATTTGAGATTGGTGGTTTCTCTTGTTGTTGTGGGATTTAGATGCTCTATACCTTGTTATTTGTGGAATTGTTTAGTTTTATCGCATTAGCACTCCGTTCGCTCTCCCCGGGCGGGTGGGGTGTTACAAAAGGTACGTATATAATGAGATGTAATATTATATGCGGGTCATAATATAATGCGTAATGTACTTATTTTATAAAACTTATGTCACGGTTATATGATATTATTCAAAAATAATTAATTAAGTTAATTAGTGAGATAAATTATAACCCATAAATTATTATACTCGGGTTAGAGTAGTATGGTAAGGGGAGATTACACCAGGACTAGTTGGATGGGGTAGTACAACTCGGTGGGGTTATGGTAACCGTTAGGTGTGCACATTAGTGGAGGGGTGAGTATGTCCTCAAGAGAGTGTGACACTAACTTATATATGAAGCGCATTCATATATTTTTAATTACTGCAGTTAATTCACTTGCTAAATATTTTCAAAATGTTTTGGGTTCTAACCCTTACTATAAAATTATTTTCAAAACCTTTTAGCTGTCCAGCCACAGAGACGCCATAATTAATATTCTATTCCAGGGACATGGAGCTGCAGCACATGTGGATGCTAGTAGGAATTTGGATTAGGCGCATCGTTCATTCCTTCTTAAAGTAGGAATCATTTATCAGTTTCAGTTTTACTTTGGTCTTGTCGCCCAGACTTTTGAGTACAGTTTTCAGATTTATGTATTCAGGTGTTGGATGTTTGTATTGGACTATTTACATAGGTGACCAATGGTTTATTCGGCATGTAGTTTTTTATTTATTCAGTCGTGGTGTATAACTCATATTATCTTTCCGCATGTTATTGGTTGTTTAATTAAAAAGATAAAATTTGGCCCCAACTTTTTGGAATAGTAGGTGGTTAGTAAGTTTTAAAAAGGTTTTCGACAGTGATGCTAAGGATGAACCAACTGGGATTCCTATTTTAATTTGTTATAGGGCTGATCACCCGGTATTTTATTAGGCGGGGTGTCACAGATTGTATCAGAGCATCCGGTTCCAGTGTCCTTAGGATCTGTACGACTTTTCACGTTTCACCTTAGCATTCTTTGATATAGAACCCTATCATATGATTGTTGTATTCTTATACGTATGCGCATTTACATTCTTCTGCGAATTTGTTTATATTTGAGGGTGAACTCATACGATTCAATTCTCATTTCAAATTTCGCCCACGAGAGATAGAGCAGCTAGGGAAGCAGGGGGATATCAGACTAAAGAGGCTCATCAAGAGCCAGAGTTACCATAGCAACTGTCAGAGATGATTTTGGCTGCACAGGTAACTGAATTAGTGGTCCGGGTAGTTGAAGCAACGATGATCGCAATGGGAAGGTATTTTCTACGAGATCAACCACATGTATTAGTTGAACCGGAAGTTCAGGCCCACCCGGGGCTGTCGTGGTGGCCGCAAGTACGAGTGGTTTTTCAAAAAGGGCATCCGCCAGAGTTTCTAGGGTGTTCAGATATGGTGCTAGCGTGTCAGTGGAAGAGAGATATCCAGCGTCACCTACGCATGATAGATTGCAATGAGGTGCAGAAGAAAATGTTAGCCACTTTTAGGTTAGTGGGAGCAACGCTACAGTGGTGGGAGTCGATCACCACATTTGAGGAAAGGGATACATTATCAATTGCAGAGTTTTGGTTGCGGTTTGATCAAAAGTATTTTTCGCCAGCAGTGGAGACCAAAATGAGGAGAAAATTCAGAGAGGTGACTCAGGGGGACCGTTCAGTGGACAATTACGAGGAAGAATTCTCTCGTTTGGCAAATTTTGTATCGGATGAGGTAAGCGATAAAGAAAGAAAGAAAGTAAGGTTCATGAATGGGTTTGTCTGGAGGATAAGACAACATTTGATTGGTAATCCCACATTAGTAGCTTATACATATGTCATTAATGCAACACTCCTGCACTGTCCAGAATATCGCTTCCATGTGAAAGGAAGCAGGATGGGGTAGGAACCATCTAATCAGATAAAGTAGGAGGTAACAGTACCAGTGGGGTGTCCTAGCATCAGACAAGGGGACATCAGGGGCAGGATTTTTGGCAAGGGAATTAGGCCAAGCAATTTAGATCATCAACAGAATGGCCAAGAATTTCGACAAGGCGAGAAAGGAAGGGATCAGTGGCAGAGAGAATTTATTAGGAGGTGTTTCCTTTCTAGGGAAGTGGGACACATGAAGAGATATTGTCCTAAGCGATTTAGAGGTCAACTATAGGACGAGGTCCTGGATGTACAGGCACTACAACAAGTCATGGGTGCGTTCGGGCAGGGGGAAGCTGCTCAAGAACCCGAGGATCAGCCATTGCAGCTAGAGTATGGAGGTAATTATCTTTTATCCTATGGGCATGGGGTATGTTTTGGGTGACAGTGAGGGCGTCACAATATAAAATTATTTTTACTAGAATTCACGAGTGAGTCGAATTCAATGGGTATGCTAGCAGTAGCGGCCATAGTATGTAGCTAAAATGTTTACGTGGGGGTAGAGGAGTCCTTTGGTGTTAACCACGAGAGAGTGGAGGTGTACAGTGATAGAAGGCATGAATTATGCGACTGGTCACTACTTTCGAGAATTATGGGAGTGGGGTTGACAATTTTCCCAAATATCGATTGGATAGCGATGGATTTGAACTATTGTGGATAGTGGGGAGTAAGTTTTGGTGTTCGCGACACCAAGGTATGAATTTTACTAGGTATCACTTGAGAGGGCGTCTATCCTATATATATGTGTGTATATATGTTGTATTGCATGGAGCGATAGACACATAATGAGGTCTTGTGTTCTCATATTTTATCCCGGTAAGTAGGGGCGTTAACTGAAGTGAATCAGGGTGGTTAGATTTATTTTCGAGTAGGGAGAGATAGGGGTTTACTTTGTGCAAGAACTAGTGATAGTAAGGGCGTGGTATTTTATGTTGTCTTTTGTATCATAAGGGTAGGCGTGCATGCTTTTGTGCTAAGAGACAAGTATTTGAGGGTACGTTCTATGGACTAAGGGTTTAACGGTTCTCAATGACCGACAATGTTACGTAGTAGTGTATTGGGGGGGGGGGGGGGGAGGTTCCTTGTTTGGATTTCACTTTGCAAGATGTCCCACCCATGAAACTTAGCGGAACGTTGAAAGTTAGGAGATGTTTGGTCATTAGTCCATGGGTGGGGTACCCTGGCCATTATATATACGTGATATGACTATGGGTTGGAAGTTATATTATGGGTCACGGCTAGCATAATCGGGTAACTTTCGTGTTGTAAAGCACGGGGATAGGGTGTATGGACACCCGGGTTAATTAAGGCAACTTTTGTGCGATCAAGCATGGGTACAAGGTGTAGGGGCGCCCTGGTTATTTAAAATGCATATTTGTGTAATTTATAGTTAGAAGTGGGAGAGATAGATATAGCGAGCTTACAGGCACATGACTAGAGAGTGATATTTAAAGCTTGAAGCACTAGGCTTATCTTAATTTTGAGGACTAAATTCCTTTGTAAGTGGTGAGTATGTAACACCTCGTAATTTTGAGGATTTAATATTTAATTATTTTTTGAACATATAAAAATATTTAAATTGGAGAAACTTAAATTTTTGATTTGGAGAATTTATTTGAGTGGGAAGAATTATTTATAATTAGCGACTTTAAGTTAAATTGTTCGAATTAATATGTGTCTCATTTTGAGGTCGAAATTTGGAAATGTTATAAAGTATTTAGAATGAAATTCCGAGTGCGCCGTTGAGTTCGGATGGGTCGAGATAGTCAGAAAAGAGTATCCGGGGGTAATAATTGGGTCTCAGGGCATTTTTGGGCATAACCGGACCCACACAGGATGATTCGGAACACTTTATTTAGGCCCATGTGGCCCAAAATGGGATTAAGGATTTTTAATTTGATTGACGGACTTATTGAACGACAGTTAATAATTCTAAAACTAGCATTTGAGATATACACAGAGGAAACAAATCTAGAAGCAAATTGAGAACCTTTTTGGCGACAAATTAAGGGACAAATTAGGTGTTCGTCATCAAACCATTTTCTACTCCAACAGATCAGACTCTACGAATAAACAGAGGCAAGTGGTTAACTATTGTGATTTTTAAATTTTTTTAATCAATTCATATCATAATATGTGTATCAAAAATTTTTTTTGGTTATGGGTTAAATAGATAAAAAGTGGTTTTCCGAATTTGATTATTATATGTAGATTCGAGACTAAATTAATGGTGGATATGGATATGAGATTGCTAGAATCAATTGTAGGATTCTAATTAGTAAGTATTGGTGACAAATTTCGAATCAGTTTGACGAATTCATATCTCTGTAGGATAAACCCGGGAGAGACCCAATTCAGAAAATTTTTGGGATTTTGATGAATTGATGAATGATTTAAGTCTTCTAGGATAATTAGAATATATTTCTATGTAAATAAAATGTTGGTTGTGATTGGGTAAGGGTTTGGAATGAAAATAAAATCTTGAGGGTTCATCCATGGCCAAACATAAGGCTAGAGAAGACGATGACCTGGTCGATCGATTGATGATACGAAATTTTTGGCAGTGACACCAGTTTTTAATTTCATGGGAGATATTTATTGAAAAAGGGTTCTTGGGCTGATTTAAATGATGAAAATTAAATAGGGGCATGACTCTTTGTACTTTTGGGTAATTATAATCGGGTTTTGGGAGAAGGTAATGAGGGCCAAGTTATGAATAAATTTTGGGAAATATTAAGATATGGGTCAAGTGAGCGAGTCCGGGTATGTTGGTTGAGTGACACAAGGTAATAAATTAATTAATGTGTAAATTAATTAAATTAGAGTCGAATCATAGACTCAGGCAAATATTATATAAATTAATGCGAAAATTATTTATATTAGAGTCGGACCATAGACTCGGGGGAAATATTATATTAATTCATATGTGAATTAAATAAACTAGAGTCAGACCATAGACTCGGGAAGATGATAAATTAATAAGTAAGAAAATTAATTAAGTTGTGCCGGGTCAGAGACTCGGGAAATTTTAGGCTAGTGTTACGGGTTTTTGAGTACAGGGTAAAGTCGGGGTTTATATTATATATATATGGCGTGGTGATAGTATATATAAATATATATGTGTCTATATATTGTGTGTGCTATTGAATATAAGTAACTAGATATTTAATAAATTTATATACTCTACTGCTATCAAGGGAGGTTGCGCGATGTGGGTGAATCCCTTAGCTTGAGGAGTAGTGTGAGTATATCCCTAGGAAATAGCGTCCGATATATGGGTGCGGTGCTTATCTCACTTTCAGGGAAGGAATATGACCACCTCCACTACGTTTATATTTTTTGTCCAGGTTGGTGAGCGATTCCAACTTGGTGAACTAGGTTATGTGATCACACCTAGTGAGATAGTACTTTAGAGGAAATCATCTGATGAGGGTATACTCGGACGGATGGATATACATATGAATTATGTGTGGATGTTTTAGTAAAGGTACATATATAATGAGATGTAATATTATATGCGGTTCATAATACAATGTGTAATGTACTTATTTTATATAACTTGTGTCACGGTTATAAGATATTATTTAAAAGGAATTCATTCAGTTAATTGGTGAGATAAATTATAACCCATAAATTATTATACTCAGGTTGGAGTAGTATGGCCAGGGGAGATTACACAAGGACTAGTTTGATGGGTTAGTACAACTAGGTGGGGTTAAGATAACCATTAGGTGTGCACATTAGTGGAGGGGTGAGTATGCCCTCCCGAGAGTGCGACACTAACTTAAATATCAAGCGCATTCTTATATTTTTAATTACTACAGTTAATTCACTTGCTAAATATTTTGAAAATGTTTTGGGTTCTAACCCTTGCTATAAAATAATTTTCAAAACCTTTTAGGTGTCCAGCCAAAGGAACGCCAGACTTTATATTCTATTCCAGGGACACGAAGCTACGGCACATACGGATGCTAGCAGGAATTTGGATTAGACGCATCGTTCATTCCTTCCTAGAGTAGGAATCATTTATCAATTTCAGTTTTATTTTGGGCTTGTAGCCCAGACTTTTCAGTACATTTTTCAGATTTATTTATTCAGATGTTGGATATTTGTATTGGACTATTTAGTTTGGTGACCGATGGTTTATTCGGCATGTAGTTTTTTATTTATTCAGTTGATTTAATTCAGTCATGGTGTATGACTCATATTATCTTTTCGCATGTTATTGGTTGTTTAATTAAAAAGATAAAATTTTGCATCAGCTTTTTGGAATACTAGGTGGTTAGTAAGTTTTAAAAAGTTTTTCGGCAGTGATGCTAAGGATGAACCAACTGGGATTCCTATTTTAGTTTGGTATAGGACTAATCACCCGGTATTTTATTAGGCGGGGTGTAACAATGCGAAGTCTTCAACATCATCACTTATTCTACTGGAACTAGTTCATCGTTAAAATTTTTAGTCGTCAGCCAAAAACGATCAAGCTCACCAAAGTATGGGGTACGACGATAGCGTGCCCACCGATTCTGGAGAGCCTAAGTACAGGTCGAAGAACCCCTAGTATATTGAGTCCTTTTCACAATAGGTAACATGGGAGAAATTAAGAATATAAGGAAGGTGAATGGATTACAAGAAAGGAAGGTAGTAGGCAAAGAAGTGAATATCTTCTCTCACAAACACACGCTCTGTTTGTAAACGAGAACCCATGGGTGAAAATTTGAAATTAACATATACCCTTTTTATGAGAGCAACATGAACCCCAATAAGCAAAAAATAGCAATGCTTTGGGAAGGGTAACAACCATCAAATCAGCTTACGTGGCTAGCACACGCACATATGGGCAGGATTCAATGGTTGAAATGATGATGACGCTTCGGGAAGAGATACGCTAATAATCTCACGTGAGGAAAATGTTCTTACTCTAACATCTCCTCATGTTACACCCCCATTAAATGATACGTGTTTAGAGTCTTTCCAAACTTGGGGGAGATGAAGATCTTTAGGGGAAATTTAAATAAATCCCATCACTTCCCCGAAGGTATCTGGCACACGCAATCACGAAGTCCCATTAAAGAAAAGGTTTTATCAGAAATATTACAAGGCATTTAAAAAGATGAAGTAGTTAGAAAGATAGGGAAAGATATAGCTCCTCCTTTACTCATAACTTGTTGTTTATTGTAATTATGCGTCCATGTGTATTGCATACTTTTTGCAGAAAAGGATTAAAGGACAATAAAGGGTTTCGTACATATATTTCTTCATGCAATAAACAAATATCACCATAAAGGGGCAAATATAGGTGGGAGTCCCCCCAAATAATGATTAAATTAGTCAATTCGATGCTTAATAAAAAAAAGAAGGAAGATAAAGATCACCCAAGGTAGTTTTATCGAAGATCCTCCACAGACGTGACTCGAAGCATCTGATGCAAAGATCAAAGTCACTCGAATGACGATAGTTTGTAATATGAAACAAAATGTATTTTATCATGTACTTTATTTTACACCATATCGTGAGCGAGGTTATTTGGTACCCACGAGGGACCATGCCTAGTAGGGCGTGGGAGACCTATCATGCTCTATCGAACAACCTCCTCCTGGGAACCTCGCAGGGACATGGTTTGGAGGATTGGGAGCAAGGTAACGTTAGGAATATAATAACCAACCCTCTTGTCATACTTAAGAAAAACTTTATCCAGTATATGTGACTGCTTGAGCTTCCTACAACCGAGTTACCATAACTTCTACTCACTCGAGGGAACCTCCTCGTGGTGATTTAACCTTGAAGATTTAGCCTAAGGATAGTTTTAGCCAAAAAATAGAAGACTAAACACTCGAGCTACTTATCAACTGAGCAACCTCTAACCAAACACCATTCGTCTAACTGATGTGACCATACGCCTATTGGGGTCATTGTTCACCCACTTTTTGACGTCATAACAACTGGCATTCAGGGGCTCAAAATTATAGCACTTAAGTGGGTTTATCCTTAGGATGGCAGGCCTAGTCTACCGAATTTTAACTCCTAGACGTTCTAAGATAATCCTTTGAGCGGCGACGTTACGTCCCTCATCAATGCCCACCATGCTTCCAACTGGTTAAGAAGTTTCTCTCAAAATTATAAAATCCAATGAATTTAATGAAATATATCCCACATTAATGTAGGTGGTACTTGTGTATTTAATTCCGTTAATCATATATAATACAAGCGAGGTTACTTGAATAACCTTGCCTCCATATAAATACACTAACTAAATTGTTCACAATGACGACATTCTGAACCTAGAACTATTGCCCGATTTCCTTCATATACGAGAGTTACTATGAGGATATTCTTCCCACACTCATTTAATACCCGCATCATTGAGAATTAACTGGACTTGAAGTTCTTGCCCTGCCTTTATTGTGCCTAGAGTGCTTGCTCTTTCTCCCTCTAGCTAAGTTACCTGTTGGTCCCGTCTACTTATTATACTTATAATGTCTGCATGGTGTAGAAGTATCATTCAATACAAGTCTGAATATTCAACTCATTATCCCTTTTCACCCGTGTTCATTGTCATTATTAAATATTTTCTTGAGCATTAATCCCGATCTTGATAACGGCTTATGCCTCACTTGATACTAACTGTATTCCAAGAACCCACATCTTACAATTATAAATATACTAACAAAACTAAGAAATTCAATATAGATAAGATAACATATAACAAGATTTAATTTAAAGATAAAGACAATTTATCTTTCCCAACCACAGATACATAATTATGTTGTTCAAAGCTTCCATCTCCCATGGTTTACCAGTCCCCGACTACCCATGAGGCTCAATATCTCTTGATTTTCCCAAAATCATCGTCACCCATAGATTTTAGTCTAACCTTGGATAAACATTTGAACTCCATGGCCTTGTAATGAGTTTCCTTTGACCCAATCCTTCCATAACTCATAGCATCCGATACTCCATATTTTTAGGTTGAGCGATCTACAGTCTGTTTTCACTCCATAATTGTAGATGATAGAATGTAAGCCCCACAATTAGCCCTGGCTCAATCTCCTTACACTAATAGTTTGACATTAAGTACAAAGTAAGGGTCCACTCCCCACTTATTGTTTCGTCTTGGCACATCAAATCCATGAACTTACCATTAGAATCCAATACAACATGTAACAAAAGTGAGGCATAACAACATATTGCCTATGTCCATAGCCTTACAGAATGATTTAGAACTCCTAGTCTCCAAGAGGAAGGGATATATCTGTAAAATAAGAGTTTTATCACAACAATAATTCATAACCACGGTTTACAAAGGTCTATTTGGAAAACCATAATAAAGCTATTTAAGAACGTACGAATGTTTCCAAAAATTGGGATTCAAACATGAAAACACCCAAAACCCACTCTACCAAAGGAAAATGTTATTTTGATAATATGAATATAGGATGAACAGTAAACATCCATGGCCATTAACCCAGAAACTCAAATTAACACCAAAACCCTCATCTCAATTAAGAAAATGTGAAAATTAGGGTTTGTAAAAAGGAAGAAAAAAATGAGGGGGGAATTCCTTTACCAAAAAACTTAGTCTGATCATGAACAATAGCATTGTGCCACTTTAGACATCTCTCTTCCGCCTATGAACCATATGACTCCTCAATCGTAAATTGACTGAATCTCTATTTGCCTTTAAATTATGAATTTCTATCTTTAAAGTGTTGGAAATTATTTTAAAACAACGTTGGTCATCATGCCAACGTTTAGTAATTATAGGAAGTAAGGGGAACCTAGGCTTTTAGTTATGTTACCACTTTACCCAAAAAAACCTTCAATAAAGATTCTAGAATCTCTAAAACTTATTTCTTAAGAAATATTCTGATTGGGACTCATCGTTAATCCATATGTCGGATATCCTTTATACATCCAAAGTGTAAACTCCGTAGATTTACAATATAATCCACAATGTAAGAGTTTTATCCACATCCCTATTAACTATATGTTACCCTACCCAACCATGGTCAATAAGGTTTCGGTCGTTACATTAGGGGAACAAGGATTCATTGATGAAGACTATGAATACGGGTCATAAAGACTTTAGTATTGGATATGAATTCCACAACAAGTCACAACTTCAAATGATTTGGGTGGTTACATCCTCCATTACTTTAGGATCATACATCCTTATAATTTATTAATAAATAAGTAAAGTTCAACTATTACCTTAAAATAACTATGGGTATTTTCTTTAATTGTGGACTGAAGTTTCCATGTGGCCTCTTTCGCTGCTTTGTTTCTCCAAAATACCTTAACTAAGGAAATATTTTTAGATCTCATCGCATAATCTTTTCTATATGGGATATCTGCGTGGGTCTCTTTATAGATCAAATATCTTTGGACCATTATGGGTTGTGGGTTGATAATGAAACTACGGTCTCTAACATAGTTTTGTATCATTGATACATGGAAGTTATTTTGTACATGAGCTAATTTTGAGGCTAAGGCGAGTCTATATGATGAATTTTTTATCCTGTCAAGTAATTGAAAAGGTCCTACACATCGCTGGCTGAGCTTTCCCTTGATCCCAAACCTCATCAGTCCCTTCCATGGGGAGAATTTAAGAAATACATGGTCCCTAGATTTTAATACAACATATCTTCTATTAATACTACCCGAACTCTTCTATCTACTTTATGAACATTGTAACCTTTCATGTCTTACCCATATTTTGGTCACAGTTTTCACCACTAGTTATGTTCCTAGAGTCCCCTACTTCAACCTATTATAAAGGTCTACGACATCTTCACCCATATAATGCAGTTCATGAATCCATCTAGATGTTAGTTTGATATAGGTTATTGTAAACAAACTCTAGTAAGGGAAGGTGGTTATCCTAGCTTCCATGAAAATCTAACACATAAGACCTCATCATATCTTTAAAATTTAGATTCATTCTCTGAGTTTCCACATTTGTCCACCATTAGAAAGTGGTACTAAAATCTAGCTGCGACCCCATGGTTTTCTTCAAGCTTTTCTTAAATCTTGTGGTAAAATCTTGGGTCTGTTATTGTCTGTGTATTCTAACAATTTTCTTTATAAATATCTGATCTAGTTGATCCACATTAGCCGTGTTTTTATGGATAAAAAGTGTGATGTCTTAGTCAATTGATCGAGTTTAACCCAAACGGATTCCAATATTTTTTTTGTCTGCAAAGATCAAATAATTAAGTTCGTGGATATATTTCCCACATCTATCATGGAATAGGCAATGGTTGAATATCACTATTGATCTATAATCTTTAGATTTAACCTGTTGACAAACCAAAAATTTACTATGTACTCCTTGGTTTCCCTCTTCATGTTAGGCGGCCACTCAGAGTTCTCTTTCAAATATTCATACATCTGAATTATTTTGAATTTTATCGAGAAGGGTAAGGAATGAGATCCTTCTAACACCACGGTCTTTTATCTTCACTCAACGGTACACCCAACCTTGTCCCAAATCTTAGGGTCCCATAATTATTTATTCTGAAAGCCAAATTCTCCGATTTTTTTAATTGTTCATGAATTTTTTGGAGATCAGGGTCCCCTGACCGGGAAATTCTTATCCTCTCATTTATGCTAGGCTCTAAAAAATGACACATATAAATTCACGACCTCTGTGTACTATTACCTCAATCTTTATTAGATTAAAATCCTTCAAAATATGCCGATGGTAGTCATTCCTGCCCCAATGAGGGAACTCTTTCTACTAAGGCATTGATCACTGCATAGTCCTTTCTAGTGTGATATTTGATTGAACAGCCATAATCCTTAATCAATTACAACCATCTATTTTGCATCATATTCAAATCACTTTGGGTGAAAACGTAAGTTAAAGTCTAATGATCTATGAATATTTTTCACATTTCCCTCACACAAGTAATGTCTCAAAATTTTCAAGGCAAATACAACAATAACTAACTTTAGCTTAGTAGTGGAATGATTTTTCTCATTTGTTTTGAGTTTTCTGGATGCATAAGCGATAAATCTCCAATTCTTCATTAATATGCACCATGTGCCTTGTCCTGAAGCATCGTTAATATCATATACCCTCCCCTCCTTGGGAAAGGTCCAAACTGGTGCAACTACTAATTTATTCTTTAATTTTAGGAAACTCTCTCCACACTCTGCATACCATGTAAATTTAGTCTTCTTATACATCAACTGAGTTAGAGTCACAATGATCTTTGAGAAACCCTCAATAAATCTCCTATAATAGCAAACTAAAATGAGAAAACTTCTAGCCTCACTTACCGTGTTGTTCTCTCCCAATGAACAATAATCACGACCTTCCTCAGATTTACGGATAGTCAATCTTTATTTACTATATGGACAAGTAAAGAAACTTCATTAAGTCAGAAATCACACTTAGGAAATTTTGCATAAATCTTTTCCCTTCTTAGTATCTTAAAAATGTTGAGGGCATTTTCCTTATGCTCTTTCGCGGATTTAGATTAAATTAAAATATCATTAATAAAGACAATATGAAACTTGTCAAGGAAGGGCCCTAACACTCTATTCATCAATTCCATAAAGGCAGTAGGGGCATTGGTCAATTCAAAATTATTACAACAAACACATAATGACCATATATAAAAGTTATCTTATAGATGTTTTCATTCTTACCTTTACTTGGTAAAAATGATCATTAATCATAGGCATGATAAATTTATTCTTCACACTCACTTTATTCAACTATGTATAATAAATGTACATTCTCACAGATATGTCTTACTTATTTACAAAACATATCGGGCCACCCCATGGGGAGGTTCTAGTCCTAGTGATGCGATGGACTAATAGGTCTTCAAATTAGTCTTTCAACTCCTTAGATTCCATGGGCTTCATCCGATAAGGTACCTTAGATATAGGCATTACCTCAAGTGTAAGGTTAGGGTTAAACTTTATTTCTTTGTCTGGGGGCAACCTTGGAAGATCACTAGGGAAGATATATTAATATTCTATGAGCATGAGGACATATTCCAGTATGGTCGCGGTCTTTTCAAGTTTTACGTAATCTATATAGATGTTCCCATCCTCCTTTTATCATTCTCTTAGAATTCATAGTTGATATCAATAAATTTATTCTACTTAGTTTAGCTCCTCTAAAGCTTACTTTATTTTTACCACATTTATGGAGGATTTCCTTTCTAGCACAGTCAATACTAGAAAACTGGGTGAACAATAAGTGTGTGCCTAAGATTAAATGAAAGTTCTCTATCTTCATAGGAATCAAGTTGACCTCAAAACATAAATTATACAACTCCGTGGATCATAACTTCATAAAGGTCATGAAATTTACTATTACACCTGTTGATGTAAAAAACTAGATCGCTCTAATTTTTCAATCACAGATAAATAAATAAGACAAAGATTTTTAAAGTGGTTCGGCTAGGAATAAAGCCTACGTCCACTGTTATGTTATTGCTGAGTGTTTGTGGAATTCTTGATTATAAGTTCTCTCAAGAAATTCCGGTCCCCTTAATGAGGATGATACAAGGTATTTATAGCCTTTAGGCTGTACATGAAAGGTCCAATACATTAAATGATATACATCTGAAAGGGTAATACATTTAATGCAGCGTGTGCGTCAAGAATATAATGAATAGTTGAACAGTTGTCCGTCTGGTAATTAATGATACGGCCGAGATGCAGTTCGGACCGTCTTAGTTGCTCGTTGATCAAGAGTTCCTCGGAGTGCTTAGAGTATCTCGGGATGATAGAGTTCCTCGGGGTATCCTCCTCGTTGCTCGGAGAGAACATGACTTGGTCGGGGGAAATAAACTTCCTCGTTGTTATTGTGCCATGTAGATTGACACGTGTCTTCTTATTATTGGTCCACATCAGCAGATTAAATTTGGTATCAACAGAAGCCCCCAATGCTTCATGCTTGATGGGTTACTTGAAAGGATGGAGTATTTATTCTGCAATGTTGCTCGGTGCTCGTGAAATTCTTGATCTACCTTCTTGATTTGTTTAACATAAAGTGCATTATCTTTTGGACGACATATGATGCCGTTTGTAGCTTGTCATAATCTTCAAGTATGTTGATTGGTTTGCTAGCCGACCTACTGCCTCCTATGAGCTAGTGGTGGACTTCGAAACATTTTCATATAACTTCTTCTTCAATATTGGTTGGGATAGTAGTAGCAAAGATCTCAATACTGTTGATATTGATTTTGATTTCTACCTCTGCTCGGGGACGAATAAGAGGTTCTTAGGGACGAGCAAGTGCTTCTCGGGAATGGGCTAATGCTTCTCGGATAGATCATCTGTGATGAATATCATAATGTTGAAAGGTCTTAACTTCATAAACTCCTCTTATATTTTAGATGATCCTCTTGCTGGTGAGGAACCTGTTTCAAAAGTACAAGGAAAAGAAACCAATAGAATAGGAATCTCAATGTAATAGTTAGTATACATTTTCATTCTCAATGTATTTTGTTTTTTGAATTTAACGAAAGACTTTCATTTTTATTCGCAATCTTAATTGCTATTGTCTTGTAAAATACTTTACATGTGTGCATATGTATAACAATATTGTGTGGTTCATCGACCAACTTAGTAATAAAGAAGTTACAAGTATTAGTAACGTTGCTCGATCACTTAATAATAAAGTAATGAGTATAAAAATGTTAAAATTTTTCCAACCAACCAAGGTTGTTAAATTATGCTTGTCGACCAACTACAGTTGATGGGTTTTTATTCCCGACCAGCCATACTTGGTTCAATTTCAAATATTTTCATAAAAAGTGTCCGACCAACTAAGGACAATAATTTATCCTCGTCGACCAACTACAGTTAGTGGGTTTTTATCCCCGACCAACTATACTTGGTGTATTTTGGAATATTTTGTTCTTCAAAGAACTTTTTGTAATAATCTTACCTCCCGACCAACATAAGTTGTAATGTGAGAATATATTTTTATCTTACCAACCGTAGTTGATCATGCTGGTGTACACTTTTTGGCTCCTTAAAGATTTTGGCTCCTTAGAGCATTTTTTGGCTCCTTAGAGCATGTCCTCCTAACCAAAGGAGGTTGGCTACTTATAGCACTTTTGCTCCTTAGAGCTGTCCTCCTAACCAAAGGAGGTTGGCTACTTATAGCACTTTTGCTCCTTAGAGCTGTCCTCCTAACCAAAGGAGGTTGGCTACTTATAGCACTTTTGCTCCTTAGAGCTGTCCTCCTAACCAAAGGAGGTTGGCTACTTATAGCACTTTTTGGCTCCTTAGAGCACTTTTGGCTACTTATAGCACTTTTTGGCTCCTTAGAGCAATTTTGGCTCCTTAGAGCACTTTTTAGCTCCTTAGAGCTTTTGGTCCATTAGCTCTGAGGATATCCTGGCGTTGAATGAACCTTCAAAATGTTTGACTGATGATAATAGGCAGCAAACTCCTCGTTTTTAAATTGTGTTCCATGGTCTGTGATGAAGGCATAAGGGAGACCATATCGGCAGATGATGTTCTTCCAAACAAATTGGTACACCTTCCTTCTCGTATGTCATGTCAATAAGTGGCTCATCTTCTATCCACTAAGTAAGATAATCTACTGCGATGACGAGGTATTTGAATCTTCCTCGAGTCGTCGGCAATGGTCCAACCAAATCAATCCCCACATGGAAAATGGCCAAAGATAAATAATGGGTGTCAACAATGTTTGTGAAGTTTTTCGGATGGAGGAAAAGCGTTGGTACTTGTCACATTTCTTGGCATAAGCTATACAATCAACTCTCATCGTCGGCTAGTAGTATCCCTGCGTCATCTCCTTTTGCAAAAGTGTTCGACCTGCTACACGGGCTCCACAGGACCCTTCATGGATCTCTTTAATCAATTCACCTCGGAGGGATGTACACATCTTTGCAAACCTTCCATAATTCCTCGTCGAGCAGCTTTAAACTTCCATTTATTGGCAGAGAACTTATCCTCCGAATACCATTATACCGAGCAGCTTTAAACTTCTATTTCTTGGCAGCGAACTTATCCTCCGGTAATTCTTCCTCCTCAATATATGCTCCGATGGGATCCATCCAAGATGGTCCTAAATCAAGGGTAATAATATTCATCGTCAGGTCTTCATCTATGCTCCGACTTTCTAATACTTCAATTGGTATCGTTCTTCGCAGCTCGGTACGAGTAGCTGATGCTAATCGGGCCAAGGTGTATGCTCTCACATTCTCCATTCTTGATATTCTTACCAGTTTGAACAGCAAAAAAACTCTGATACCAACTCCATCACCTTTGCTTGATGCTTGATCATCAATTCTCCTTCGGCTCATTATTTTCCCAACATTTGGTTTACGATCAATTGAGAATCACTGAAGACAATAACCTGTTGTGCCTCCATAGTATTTGACAAATTAAGACCTGCAATCATGGCCTCATACTCAACCTCATTATTAGAAGCTTTGAATTAGAAACGTATGGCGTATTCCATGTCGACCTCGTCTGGGCTGTTCAAAATGATCCCTGCCCCACAGCCTGTAGTGCAAGATGAGTCGTCTACATATAGCCTCCATATAGGCAACTTGTCTTCTAATTTCTGGTCTGACAGAGTTCCTCGGTGGAATACTTGTCGCTTTCTTTCATCATGTCCTGATACTTCTGAATACACCTCTTGAATTTCAATATACCTCATGAGCTTCAATATTCCTCCTTAACTTCAATATTCCTCCTGAACTTCAATATTTCTCCTGAACTTCAATATTCCTCCTGAACTTCAATATTCCCCCTGAACTTCAATATTCCCCCTGAACTTCAATATTCCTCCTGAACTTTAATATTCCTCCTGAACTTCAATATCAAAAGTAATTCCTGAGAAAGAAAAATAACTCCTGAATGATGATTAGTCGGGGTTGAATTTGATGCTCGACTGCATGATAATATAAGAATGTGCCACCAAATATATCTATAATAGAAGCCCCCAACTGTGGAATGTGAACTTTGAATGAGATTTATCGACCAATACCAACCGGAGTTGGATTTTATCTACCAACCGGAGTTGGATTTTGTCTACCAACCGGAGTTGGATTTTATCTACCAATCGGAGTTGGTGGTAATTGATAATGAATGATGAAGACTTCCTCGGAGCTGACCAACAGATTGTTGGGACTAAGATAATATAAATGCTAGAGACCTCCTCGGCGCTGACCAACAGATTTGTTGGGAATAAGATAATATAAATGCTAGAGACCTCCTCGACGCTGACCAACAGATTGTTGGGAATAAGATCTAATAAATGCAGGATACCTCCTCGGCGATGACCAACAGATTGTTGGGAATAAAATATAATATAAATGCAGGATACCTCCTCGGCGATGACCAACAGATTGCTGGGAATAAGATATAATAAATTCCGGAGATATCCTTGGAGCTGAATAAGATATAATAAATGTTGGAGACATCCTTGGAGCTGAGTAAGATATAATATTTGTCGAGCTCCATGCTGAAATGAGAATAGAATATGCATCCAAATAGATATAAAGAATAATTAAAAATAATAAAGTGCCTCACCGATCCGTCGAGGTAGAATCATATAATGCAGAACAAGAATAAGATCTTTCAGAACATAAGAATATGGTCGAGAATGTTGTCAGGCCTGAATATAAATAAGAATTATCCGAAAGAATGTTGTAATTCTCCTTAAAGCTGAATAAGTATCTTGTCGAGGCATAATTGCAGAATGCCGAATAAGAATAATATTTTCCAGAACATAAGAATATGGCCGAGAACTTTGTTGGACCTGCATAAAAATAAGAATTACCCCGACCAACTATCCGTTAGGGGTGAAATATAATAAATGTTATAGTTCTCCTCAAAGCTGAATATGATAATAAGTATCTCGCCGAGCTCCATGTTGAGATGAATATAGAATATCAATCCCAATGGATATATAGAATCATTTGTGCTGGAGCAGATATCTGGGCCTGAATATAAATAAGAATTACCCCGACCAACTATCCGTTGGGGGTGAAATATAATAAATGTTGTAGCTTTTCCTCGGAGACGAATATATATAGAGAGAAGAAATTTTTCGAGCTCCATGCTGAGATAAATATAAAATATGAATCCAAACGGATATAGAATAATTTGTGCTTCAGCATTCGTCAGCATTGAATCTTGTGCCTATAAAAATTAATATTTTGCTCTACCATATGTGTAGGCTGAATTGATTAGTCATGAGAATAATTTACTCATCCAATCAATATATGATATGTATCAGCATAAAAATTTCAAAATATGAAATAATATTTTTGTGCCACACGTGTGTGAGATGTACAAATTTTTATTAGATATGCGCCATAAATAAGACGTAGAGTTATTTAATCTCCAACAACTAATCAGGTATTAGTTGCTGTTTGAAAATTATTTATCACTTGTTTTTTAAAAATATTTTTGGGGTGATCACAAGTTAAAAAGACTTAAGCCCCCTGTTTGTCCCCAAGCTGAACTCGTGTTTAAGGAAATATCTGGGGTGCTTCGCATTTTTTTTTAATACCCCAATATTCTACCGCTGCCGACAAACGACATGGATGTTGCCGACCAACATTTAAGGATATCTCAAATTATAGAATATATGGTTGGATGATGCCGACCAACAATATAGATGGCTGACCAGAATATCTCGAATCCTTAGATAAAAAAAATAGCATTCGATGTAAAATTTAAGCATTAATATTGTTAATTAAATGAATAATTATCTAATCCACTATATAGTGTGATTCCGATAAAGAAACCATGTGATGTGATGAACGAGGGGCTAACATATCAAATTTGTGCCCAGAGTCTTGATATGGTCATGATTGTTTTACTGATCCTCTTTTACAAGAGGTGGGTAATGATTTTTCAGGTGAGAGAAAATTATTTTTTATATTGATCCCTTCCTATTCCCAATTTGGAGAGATAAAAATATGGTGAATGATTAAAGTTATTACCAAATTTATATCAAAAATCAATCAATTTGATTTTATTGACATAGATGAAAAATGAACCAAATTAAGTATATAGTTCATAAAAATGAATGCAAAGAGACTCAAACTTGAAGAGATAGAGAATATATATGGGTCATGATTTCCATGAGAAGACTTTTCATTGTCTTTGACCTTTTCCCATTCTTTTATTAAAAATATGACGGGAATTTGAATAGACATCAAATATCTTACAAAATTTATTTCAAAATCAACAATGAAAATGATCAAATCTTATCATCGTCGCGTATATTGGCATATGTAATCATTTAAAATATTTATTTCATGATATTAAATTAAAACTTGAGAATCAAGCAAAGAATTATGATTTATGAAATCCATTATTTTTCAGATTTCTAAATAAGAATGAATCTAACAGTTATGATTTAAAAATCATGATATGCAATATTTTGCAGATAAAAATTGGACAATTAATTTATGTATATAAACATAAAAATCACGATTCAATCAAAAGATGTATGTATAATTGATTATATGTAGAGAAAATAAAAACTTAGCTTTTGGTGGAGAACAACGCTTGTAACACGTTCCCACAGACGGCGCCAATCTGTTGATGTAAAAAACTAGATCGCTCTAATTTTTCAATCACAGATAAATAAATAAGACAAAGATTTTTAAAGTGGTTCGGCTAGGAATAAAGCCTACGTCCACTGTTATGTTATTGCTGAGTGTTTGTGGAATTCTTGATTATAAGTTCTCTCAAGAAATTCCGGTCCCCTTGAATGAGGATGATACAAGGTATTTATAGCCTTTAGGCTGTACATGAAAGGTCCAATACATTAAATGATATACATCTGAAAGGGTAATACATTTAATGCAGCGTGTGCGTCAAGAATATAATGAATAGTTGAACAGTTGTCCGTCTGGTAATTAATGATACGGCCGAGATGCAGTTCGGACCGTCTTAGTTGCTCGTTGATCAAGAGTTCCTCGGAGTGCTTAGAGTATCTCGGGATGATAGAGTTCCTCGGGGTATCCTCCTCGTTGCTCGGAGAGAACATGACTTGGTCGGGGGAAATAAACTTCCTCGTTGTTATTGTGCCATGTAGATTGACACGTGTCTTCTTATTATTGGTCCACATCAGCAGATTAAATTTGGTATCAACAACACCTATTGGGGTTTCTATCATCAATGAAGTGTTCAAGGTTTGGGGAATTCTTTTAGTTTACATGAAAAAGTAGTGGATACAAAGGATTGCATGGACATATAATCAAAAAGTGCATACGTATTTCTACATCAATAGTAATAGTACTTATAAGTTTCTCGACCTTCAACATCCTTGGGATTCATAATGAAGACTCTACATTAATTCCTCAACTTGTCTATATATTTCATTGGTACCCTAAAGTCCTTAACCTTACAGTCCATTTTTCCGTAATTATAGTCGCTCATTCCCAAGGGATAGTTTCTGCTAAAATTCCATTTAATTATACAATTATAACACGTGAAAACATCAATGTCTTTATTCTCAAATTATTTATTTTATGTGGCCCGATTATAAGGTCTTGGCCTCTAATTCGAATTCTATGTCCTATCATGCATATTGGTTCCCTCATCTTGTCCCTTCTTCTTCTCACCCTTAGCCTTTATTCCCCCTTCAAAATCATGTTCCATGATCAGGGCTACTTGTATTAATTCTATCCGTGTCCTCAGCCTTAAACCAATAACTCGATTACGGTGACCATATTTTAGACCCGTTTAAAACTTCTTATCCTTCCATTCCTTTTTATTGATTGCATGTGGAATGAAATGAAAAATCTCTGAAAACGTGGCCTTATATTAATCCACACACATCAATCCTTGAGTTAGCTCCAAAAAATCTACTTCTATCTTCTCTTTAGCTGTGACTGGAAAATATTTTTATTGGAAAATTTAATTTACCCAATGGCCATGACCTCATCTCTAGGTTGGATCCTCTTTATAATATTCCACCACTTATAAACCTCCACTTTAATGATATATTTGTCAAATGACACTGTATGCTCCTTAGTACATCTCAACACTTAAAAAATATGCATCGTCTTTCTTATCCAGGTGTCGGCCTTCAAGGGGTCAAGATCCCCCTTGAAAATGGACGACACCAACTTTTTGAAGTGATCAATGGTGCAGCCAATGGGCCTATCTTTAGTTTTTATTATAGTCATTGACCTTAATAATAATTCCACAAACCCAAACACCACCTTTGGCACTATATCTCCATTATCTTTCATATGAGGGATAATGAGCATCATGGCCTCGACATTGTTTCCCGTGGTGTAACTAACTCCTCGGTGATTACCACTTAGCCCGACTTCCTGATAAGAATCACAGTAGTAAAAGTATCATATCCTAGTATAGATATCTTCAACATAAGTTAAGATAATCTTCAAAAATGAACTTTCTAATGCCATTTGTAATGGCTACGACCTTTCACTTTATGTCCAATGGGGTGAAATCACTTGAACTGACCTGATACATTTAAATAAATAGTTAACTAGGAAAACCTTAATAGGTTTTATACTCTAAGTTAGACAAGTCCTCAAAATAATATTTATTATCACCGCTTAATCTTTTTTAATAATAAAATATAAAATAATAAGATAAATCTCAGAAAAAATAATCACATTCCACATTATATACATTGGGTAGTTTCTAGGATCCATAAAACTAACTTTACAATTAGATACGTTGAAATAAAAGTACAAATGATAACTAGATATGGAATCTCTTAACAAATATTTATTCTACTCAAAATATACTCTAACTTTAAAATCTTCTCTTCTCTGCGGCCTCTCATTGAGACAATATCATGGAATAAAAGTGATGAGCTCATATAGCCCAGTTAGGGTTAAATTTATTATCCTCGTGTCAACTTGCCAATGTTAGTAATGACTAATATACTAATAGAACTAAAAAATTATAAATAAACATGATTACATAACAAGATTTAATTGTAAGGAAGAGCGAAGTTATATTTACTAACCCCAAGTTTATATTTCGTTGTCCCAAGGATCACTCTCCCTCTATTACTAGTCTGTGACTTCCCCGAGGCTCAATCTTACTTGGTTTGCCATAAGTCATCATTATCTGAGGTCTTTAGTCAAACATGTGATATATATCACAACTCCATGGACTTATCTTGAGTTTATCTCTACCCAGTCATGCTAGCGTCAGTGGCCTCCTCTTATGCCCTCCTCCCGGATGAGCGATCTGGAATCAACTATTAGATCCATTGTCGTGATCAAGATCAAATAAGGTGAAAACCTCAAACATAGACCAGTTTTAATCTCCATAGGCTAATCATATGATCTCAAGAACAATGTAGGATGCCACTCCTTATGTAATGCCCTGGAATGGCGAATAAAATACACAACCCTAACATTAGATTCTAATGAAATATGTAACAAAGTAAGGAACAATAGCATATAACCTATGTACATGGTCTCAAAGAAGTAGTTAAAACTCCTTAACTCCAACAGAAAGGGTCATTGTTTTAATAATAAGTGTTTATCCCAAAAATATTCATAACCTTGGTTTACGAAGGTCTGTATGGAAAACCCTGATAACCCTCTTTAAGAAAACATAAGTGTTTTCTTGAATTTGAATCTAAAATTTAGAGAACCCAAAACCCATTTCACTCAAGGGAAATGCTATCTTCACAATTTGAATTTAAGATGTACAGTAAAGATCCATGGCTATTTACTTAGAAACACACATGAACAAAAATGGATCTCAACTGAATCGGTAAAGGGTTGAGTATGGAATTCTCTGACTAAAGGACTTAATTTAGCAACGAATAATAAATATCCATTGCCTTAAACATCTCTCCTCTGCATATGAACAATACGACTCCTCATTCGTAAATCATAGTTCCAGTATATTCCCATAAATTCTCACTTTATCTCCCTAAAATGTTGGAAATGGACCCCAAGTGTGATATTTAGGGGAAGTGAGGGGTAGCCTAGGGCATTCAGTTATGTCACTACATTAACCACAAATACCCTTCAAAAAGGATTCTAGAAGCTCGAAAACATGGTTCACAAGAAGTAACCTAATACAACCACATTATTAATCTATGTGATGGGTCTCCTTTATATCTAAGAGATGTACCCTTCGCGGGCTTGCAACATAGGCCACAATCAAAGTATTTCTGTTATAGACCTAATAAGTATCCGCGGACCTACCCAACCATGGATAATAATTTTTAGATCATTACCTAAGATTCATTGATTAAGACATCAAATATAGATCACAACCACTGTAGTATTATCCATGACTTCCACAATAAGATGTGGCTTTAAATGGTTTGCGTCGTTACAAGTTTCATCCAACGATGATCATTGGAAAAAAGTGAAATATCCTCCACACGACTTTAGTGGTTCAATAAATTATTAGAACAATGTGTACGGGCATAAATAACTAAATGGGAATCGATATGATTTAAACCACTACACATGACACATTCCATGCATTACCCAAAATACATCTAGGTTAAGTCGGTTAATCTTAGACAAAATTGATCACACTAGGACTCTTTTAATACACTTTTATAGTTACAAACCAGAATCTCAATAAATATATTCCTGCTCAATCTCAACCACACTATAGATTATTAACTCAAAAAGAGACCGACTATAACTTAAATTATCCCCTTTTCATTATATCAATATAAAACTCAATATTTGTATAAATAAGACCCCCTAGTATGAGGAGGGATCATGTTAATAGTCATTCACATATCACACCCTTGTATACTTATCGCGGAGTCTCATCTATAAAAACTAGAATTAAAATTTATTCTTTAATAATAAAATACCTCCCTCGCATTCCCCATGGATGTAAGAAAGACTACTTGATGAACCACTAATATTGCATGTTGTTTAATATTCATTCCAATAACTGTATGCCTAGTTAGGTAATAATAATTCTTGTAGATTTGATTCCCTAATAATTTGGCACCGTTCGTGGGGAAAAAAAATACTCCCACCAATAAATTTTCTAATTTTGATATTACGTGTGCTTAGAAGTCATACTATTCCCAAGGAGGAAGGTGTATTAAGTTAGAGATTTGTATTAAATGGAGGAACCGTTCTCCATTAATGTCTTTTTATTCTCCCAATGATGGTAGGTATCATGGTATGTCATCCCCACTTCTTGTTCTTACTACACAAAATTTTCATTAATATATTCCATTGGAGTTACTGGATAGAAATCCAATAGCATGGCTCATTAATTATCATAACAATATCATTAATGATCATGATGTAGAGATTTCTTGTTTAAGGAAACAATTAATTAAGCACAAGAAGGCGAATAAATAAATCTCACAAAGACTTAAACTTCATCATCGATGAAAAATACGTTACCCAAATACTACTTCTTCACACAATAATGACCATAAAGATTGCCTCAGCTCGCGCAAGGAGAGGGGTGTGCCCATTCATTAAACTACTAGTAGTGCGGATTAACTTGTTAAGCGATCTTCTTATAATTTCCATGACGTCCGTATGGGCTTTACATCCCAGCCCAATATGATTATAGGTCGGGATAATCCATGTGACCCCATTATGAAATAATTGGATGGACTTTTACATCAAAGCTTTATCCACATGTCAAAGTAAGTATCAATAAAAACACTAAAAAGTATATAAACATCTCCATTTATTTATGAGATCAAGTTTTCCAATCAACTCTTGAAAAGATTTTGCTTAAGTGGTTATTAAAATCTATCACCTAAGTAAATCTCCACCTTGAAAGAATTGAAAGATTATTTCACTTTTCATTTATTCATTAGAAGTAAGGCCAATAAGTGGATTCCTTGATCTCATTTTTAATAAATAAAGAGGAGTCCCTTAGTAACTATTCACAAAAGTATTTACAGATATTGGATGAGATAGAAAATTACAATCATTTATTGTTTGTGTCTTCATTCATATTCATTCTCTCCCAATGAGATATCCTATACCAGTCATTCAAAAAGAATCCAGTGTTGCCCATGTCCAACCTCATGGCTCGTATCGAGAAATAATCCAAAGTCAAGGTTGAACTAATCAATTTTGATAATCCTGATTAAGACCATGCAAATGAAAATAAAGACAAAAATCAAAGTAAATAAGAAATAGTTGGAACTTAGTTAACCCGAAGAAAGAAATGTGAAATTAGGATGATCAAAAAAGAAAAACAAGGATGCCTAACAAGGACAATACATGCCATACGGTCAATAACTTATTCAAGGAGACAATTTATGTTAAGAAAAATTTCCAATCGAGTTATTTTTTTATAATTATCTTAATTCCAAACAAAACATATGAGTCATAGGTTAGGATTCGTATTTTCGATCTCATAAACCTATGACATGGTTGATGAAGGCATAAAGTCTGATATGCCCCAAGTGTGACTTCGGCTCGGAGACACCAACCTCGGCCGAGATCATGGCCGACACTAGACAAGCCTTGGGCATGCGGCATCAGCCCTCGACCATAGCAAGGTCGGCCCAGGCCGACACTACCACCAGTCTCTCGAAGGGACATTGCACGCATCACAAGGATGAACAACACTCTTGTATACCTGGGAATGGTAACCTCGGCCAGATGTAGGCCGAGATCGCAAGAAGCCTTTTTACCAATGTCATCATCAAGATATCGGTTAATGCTCCAAACACACCAGCTCAACCTCGGCTCAGGCCGACCTTGTCCATTTTCTAGGCTAGGATTAAGCCGAGGCCCCTATGGCTCATCTCGGATTGAACAAGCAACTAGACTTATTAACCTTGGCCTCTCCCTGGCCGAGGTCATGCACCAAGCATAGTAGCTGAGCATCTGTTGACATTTGGATAAGGGCACGTGGACACATATCAATTATAACAAGATTATTCCCCACACGTGGGGAGAATATTTCATCATCATTCCCTACATGTGACAGTGACAGATGGCTTCCCCATATTGGTGAGGCAAACACACACATGCTCACTGCATGCATAGGGGGTACATTACACCCCCCAGGTACTATATATAGAGGGCATCCTCTACCTTGCAATGGATCGATGATTGTAACCCTAGTAAAAACTCTGCTTATAGACACAGTAGAGAGAGAAAGTGCGCTTATGTGTACTGTATCCAAGGCCATTAGTGCCCATATTTAGTGGATCACACACTCACGGTGGATGTAGGCCTAATTGGTTGAACCACTATACATCATTATCTTATTCCTCTTATACTCATCTCCTTCTACACTCTTACACACTTATACACTTACATCTCAATAGCTGCCATGGTTACTACTGTTTGAGCTCATCATCACTTATCTAGTGGTGCTAGATTTCAGCATAATCATTTTGGAGTCGTCTGTGGGAACGAGAGAAGCTATCTCTTCCTCTTCTTCAGCTTAACCTCACCGGAGACTCTGGTGGTGAACCAGGCACCACCCCTTGAATGGAGCTGCTTCACCATTGAAAGAGGTACTTTGAGGTACTATGCTCATCTGCTACTCAAGCTCTATAGTGTTAATATATGGCACCAGAATTACCACCGCCTTTTCCGCCACCTGGAGGTGGAGGGCCTCGTTCCAGTCAGGCACCGCCCCAGTTCGAAATAGCGGAGGTGGCTGTAGCCTTGAGGTCTTTAGCTGCAATAGAATAAGCTATGCAGGAAAAATTTGCACAGCTCAGCCAAATTATGATGAGGCCACCTGGAGTCTCACCGGATATGATCACTTCGGCGGCTGTTCAGCCTCATCCTGATGCCAGGAGACCACCCCAGGCACCAATGAAGGACTGGCCTGTACCCCAGCGGAGAAGGGACGTTGCTGAACCTAGGCTCTTACGCCTTAGGAGGCAAGGAAACCCTTGCCCATAGGATAGGTATGATGATTTAAAGGAGGAAGAGGCCCCGGAAGACTGCTGGGAGCCGTATGAGGTGCCGAATAACACTGTACGACCTCTTCAGCAAAGTCAAGGTTGTGTCGAACGAAGAGGTGAAGAGGATCAATAAAGAGGATCAGCCTTTGATAGGTTGAGCAGAGGGTCAGCCTTTGAGAGATTGGGCCCAATGAATGACCTAAGACAAACATTGTCGAGATCGAGGAGCGCAACAGGCTCTCAGAGAGGAAATAGGCAGGGTCGGCCAAACCAAGGCCGACACTATAAAAGAACAGACAGGGAATAGGAAGAGGTCAACAGCCGACGTGCCACGGCAGGGGAACCCTCAGTCCATCCCATGGAGGTGGCTGGGGATAACCTCGGCCAGGTCGATGGCAGAAGATCGTGGAATGACTCTATCCAGTGCCTTGAGGAGAAGATAGGAGACCTCATTAAAAGCAGGGACCCATTACAAAGGGGTTACTCAAAGGGTTCTCCATTTGTGGCTAGGATAGTGGGCTTCCCAACCCCAGCTAAGTTCAAACCTCCTATGGTGTCTCCCAAATATGATGGCAGCACTAACCCTGTATATCACATTAAGATGTACCAGTCGGCAGCAGACATCTACTAGATACCCGATGAGATGAAGTGTAAGGCCTTCTCTAGGACCTTAACAGGGGAGCACACAGCTGGTTTACCTCCCTTCTGAAGAACTCGATTGAGAACTTCAAAGGCTTAGCTGAACGATTCATCCACAAATTCTGCTTTGGGGTGAGACCTCAAAAGAAGACTACTCACCTGCTGTATGTCAAGCAGGGCAAGAACGAGAGCATACGAGACTACATATCCAGGTTCAATAAAGAGAAGTTGGAGATCAAAGATTATGAAGATAACATAGACATGACCGCCCTCATAGGGGGTCTACAGAAAGGGAAGCTGTTGTGGAAACTTGCGAAAGACCCTCCTAGGTCTATGGAGGATTTCCTGGCAACCGCAGGGAAAGTAATGAATATGGAAGAGGCAATGGCCACCAAGTATGAGGAAGAGAACCGCGATAGCAGTGGAAAGTCCCAAAACAAGAAAGATGGGAAGAAGAGGTCGGGTGATGACAAGTTCTCTCACTATACTCCTCTGACTGTAAGCTGCGAGCACATCCTCAACGAGATTAAGAATGACAGGACTCTGAGATGGCCAAAGAAACTGAAAGCCCCACCATATAAGAGGAACAAAAACCTATGGTACGAGTTCCACCAGGATCATGGCCATGTCACGGACAGATTCTTTGCCTTGAAGGATGAGATTGAAAAGATGCTAAAATCTGGAAAGTTGAGGAAGTATGTGGACGATAATGCTCCTAAGGGTGGAAGAGATGACCCTAAGAAAAGGAGAAATGACAGATGCCGTGACAATGTCCTGGCCAGAAGAGATGATGATTTAGAAGGTGATGATGAAGACGATCCGGATCTTTCGCCGAAAGATGATAAAACCCCGGTGAAGAGGGTTGGTATGATCTCGTTTGGTGTTGACACCATATGCGGAGGATTTGCAGGAGGTGGATCTGAAGTAGTTGATAGGAAGGCTCACGTAACAGAGGCCAGGTCAGTGGCCAAGCTTGAAGTTGTGAATCTAACGTCTTCCGATACAGTGCAGAAGAGGAAGAAAGTAGACATGGACACCCTCGTAGTTGGGTTCTCCAGACTTGACTTCAAGGGTATCTTCACCCCCCACGATGACCCTCTGGTCATAATAACAAGGGTGCATGGGTACGAGGTGCAGAGGATCCTCGTAGATAGGGGACGCTCGGCGGACATGATGTTTTGACCTTGCTTTAAGAGCCCAGGTCTTAGCAGAGCAAGGCTGGTACCCTATCATCACCCCTTGATAGGATTCAGTGGCGAAAAGGTCCACCCCTTGGGCATGTATGAGATGGACATACGGATGGGTGATGAGTGGCCTAAGAGGCTGACCAAGAAGATAAATTTTTTCGTCATGGACGAGAACGTATTTTCGGCCTATAAACTCATCATAGGAAAGGTGGCCTTTAAAGAGTTTGAAGTTGTACCGTCGACGATCCATCAGATGCTAAAATTCTCGACTCCCTATGGGGTAGGGGAACTGCAAGGTGACCAGACCACAGCGCGAGAATGTTACTTCAACTCGGCCGAAGAGAGAGAGTCCCATAAGAGGGCAATCAACACTTATAGCATTGATACGCTTGATCCAAGAGATGAGACAAAATTGAAGAAGGGGGAGGCCGCGAAAGAGGTAGAATCCATCGTCCTCAATGAGGACGAGCCAGAAAAAACCGTCCAGGTCGGTAAAGCCCTAAAGGCAGAAATTAAGGAAGAGCTAATAAACTTCCTCGGGAGAAGACATAGTGTCTTCGCATGGAGTCACGCAGACATGAATCGACCCTGAAGTTATGAGTCACAAGCTCAACGTGACCAAAGATGCCAGGCCAATCAAACAGAGACGAATATTTATTCCAGGGAGAAGTACGACATCATCCGAGAAGAGTTCAAAAAATTTGAAGAGGCTGAGTTTATAAGAGAAGTCACATATCCGAAATGGTTATCAAATGCAGTAATCGCGCCCAAGACCAATGGGAAGTGGAGAATATGTGTTGATTTCACTGACCTGAATAGATCTTTTCCAAAAGACAGCTATCCCTTACCTCGGATAGATCAGATGGTGGATTCTATGGCGGGACATGAGCTCATGAGCTTCATGGATGCGTATTCAGGCTACAACCAGATCTTCATGGATGCTGAAGACTTAGAGAAAACAGCCTTCATTACCGACAAAGGGACGTACTGTTACAAAGTGATGCCCTTCAGCCTGAAAAATGCAGGGGCAATATACCAACGTCTTGTTAATAAGATGTTCGAAGAGAAAATAGGTAAGACTATAGAGGTGTATGTAGATGATATGCTAACAAAGAGCTTGAAAGCTTTCATTCATGTAACGGATCTCGATAAGACCTTCGACATTATGGACTCATACAAAATGAAACTCAACCCCATGAAGTGTGTCTTCGGAGTAGGAGCTGGGAAGTTCCTAGGATTTATCGTCAACCAGAGAGGGATTGAAGCGAACCCTGAAAAAATCAAGGCTTTGCTTGACATGAAGACACCAAGGAGTATTAAAGATGTTCAAAGACTTACGGGGAGAGTGGCTACCCTTAAGAGGTTTGTTTCTAGGGTAACAGAAAAGTGCCTTCCATTCTTTAAGGTGCTAATAAAGGCCTTCCAGTGGGACAAAAAGTGAGAAAAATCTTTCAACCAGCTCAAGTCTTACTTGGGGTCTCCATTATTGTTGTCTCGACCTGTAGCAGGGGAGAAATTGTACGTGTATCTGGCAGTCTCCGAATCAGCCATCAGCGCAACCATAATATGGGAAGACGCTGGAATCCAAAGGCCTGTATATTTCAATAGTAAGGCCCTTCAAGGGGCCAAACAAAATTACCCTCGCATGGAAAAGCTAGCTTACGCCCTGATACATGATTCGAGGAAGATAAAGCCTTACTTCCAGGCCCACTCCATGGTTATCCTCACTGACTCCCCACTAAGACAGGTCCTACATAAACCTGAGAAGTCCGGGCGCTTGATGACATGAGCCATTGAGTTGGGGGAGTACGATCTTACCTACCAATCTAGGACGACCATCAAAGGGCAAGCCCTCGCAGGCTTTGTCGCTGAGGTCACATGGGAAGAGGTCGAGGCAGAGAATGGACTAGAGGGTGTTGAAAACCATGGTGTCTTCCGAAATTTGGAAGAGACGACACCAAAAATCTTCCAAGATCAGGAAGAAATCGCATCCAACGGGGCTAAGAACCGAGTTGCGGAGAACGAGGAAGATCAGTACCTCTTCAAAAAAGGAGTCATGATAGAAGGGGTCTTCTCATCGAGTACAGATATTTGGAGCCTCTTCGTTGATGGCTCTTCCTGCGACAATGGAAGCGGTGCAGGGTTGATACTCTCAGCTCCAGATGGTGCCAACATTGAATACTCTTTGAGATTCAACTTCCGAGCTTCTAACAATGAGTCTGAGTATGAGGCCATCATAGCAGGTCTCTCATTGGCAAAGACTCTTCGCGTAAAGCGAATCTTACTCCACAGCGACTCAAGGTTAATTGTCAATCAAGTACTGGGAATCTATGAGGCCAGAGATGAAAGGATGGCCAAATATCTGAAAAGGGTGAGAACGATGTTAGAGAATTTTGAAGAGGCAAGACTGAAGAGAGTGGCTCGACAAAGTAGCAGCCACGCAGATGCATTGGCGAGGTTGGCCTCAGCCATGAAGACAGATGTAAGAAGGACCATTCCGATCGAGGTCTTAGGGAAGGCAACCATTGAGAAAGAAGAGGATGTAACCCTTATCACAATTTGAACTTAGGAGACTCATGGATGGACCCCCTCTTAAGATATATCAGAGAGGGAGAGCTACCTAAATCCAAGTTAGAGAGGCAAAAATTGAGATATAAGGCTGCCAAATTCTCGATAGTTGGAGGCATCCTGTATAAGAAAGGATTCCTGCTACATCTCCTCAGATGTGTGCACCCCATAGAAGTTCTCCGGTTCTTACAGGAAATTCATGAGGGTTCTTTCTCTTGCCACATAGGGGGAAGACCCTTGGCCAAAAGAATCATCACACAGGGGTACTGGTGGCCAAACTTGTCTAAGGACGCTGCGGCCTATGTGAGGAAATGTGATAAATGTCAAAGATTCGCCACTATCCCTCATCAACCTCATCAGCCTATGACGTAAATCACTTCTTCATGGCCATTTGCAGTATGGGGAATTGACTTAGTAGGACCCCTGCCAAGAGCTGCCAACAATTATAGATTCTTGATAGTTGTCATCGACTACTTTTCAAAGTGGGTGGAGGCAGAGCCGATGATAACGATCACAGAGCAGAAGACCTTCCAATTTATTTGGAGGAATATCATATGAAAATACGGCCTCCTAAACACTCTCATTTCGGACAATGGGACCCAGTTTCAAGAACTCCTCTTTAGAAAAGTATTGCCTAAGAGTGGGAATAAAGAAGTTCTTCTCATCTCCTAGCCGACCTCAGGCAAATGCTCAGACGGAGGTCACAAACAGAAAAATTCTCGATGGAGTCAAGAAGAGGTTAGAATATGCGAAGGGCACCGACAGGAGAAACCCCGTTCATGTTGGCACATAGCTCGGAGGCCGTCATACCAACGGAAGTAGGTATCCCAACTCATAGGATTCAGACCTATGACCCTGATAATAATGGGGAAGAGAGGAGGCTAGACCTAGATCTTATCGAAGAAAGAAGACAGGACGCGGAGGTCAAACAAGCAGCCTACCAACAGAGGGCAGCAAAATTCTACAACCAGAGGGTGAAGTCAAGACCCATTGCAGTGGGAGACCTAGTGCTAAAGAAGACCTTACAGAAAGCAAACAAACTCCACCCAAACTGGCACGATCCCTACAAAGTGAGAGAAGAGGTTGTGCCTGGCACTTACAGGCTAGAAAATCTAGAAGGAGAACATTTTGCTAATCCATGGAATGCTGATCACCTAAAGAAGTATTACATATGATATTGTATAAAGTTGTGTAAATGCACCATCTTGTCATGAAGAGGTTATTAATAAAAGATCAGTTCCCATGCTGGTCCTTGCTTCATTTTGCACTTATGTCAGAATTTTATAAGGATAACATCTTAGGTGATTACCTCAGACCTTCATAACATCACTAAGTGGTGACAAGGTCTGAGGTCAGACACCATAATGAGATGACCTCAGGCCCTTAACATCATTAATTTGGTGAAGATTTATTATGGGGGTAACATCTTAGGTGATGACCTCAGACCCTCATAACACCATTCAGTGGTGATGAGGTCTGAGCTCAAACACCATAATGAGATGCCCTCAGACCCTTAACATCCTTAATTTGGTGAGATTAATTATGAGGATAACATCTTAGGTGATGACCTCAGACCCTTATAACATCACTCAGTGGTGACGAGGTCTGAGCTCAGACACCATAATGAGATGACCTCAGACCCTTAACATCATTGATTTGGTGAGATTAATTGTGAGGATAACATCTTAGGTGATGACCTCAGACCTTCATAACACCATTCAGTGGTGACGAGGTCTAAAGTTAGACACATAATGAGATGACCTCAGACCCTTAACATCATTAATTTGGTGAGTAATTATGAGGATAACATCTTAGGTGATGACCTCAGACCCTTATAACACCATTCAGTGGTGACGAGATCTGAGCTCAGACACTAATTTGGTTTAAGAAAACACCATTGCATAAGCTTCAGAGAAAAAACATCACGACATACATTCAACAAAAGAAGATGATCCTCTTCAGAGAATAACACATTTAGAGATTATAAATATTCATAGGTTACAATTAATGGAAAAGTAAGAACCATGCTGATTCAGAAATTATAAATGTTCAGGGATTACAAACAAGCTTCACAATTTTAGGGGTTACAAATAATATTCAGAGATTATCTCTAATGGTTTGAGGGGGGAATGTTGATGTCTTCGGTTTGGTTAAGCTGGACGACGTTGGTCACCTCGGCAACGTCTTCATGGTGGTCTGCCCCTACAACCTCTGTGCCGTCCAACGTGGCAGTCTCGGTAGGCGCGGTAGCCTCCTCCTCAACCTCCTAAAGGGCCTGTGTAAGCTGAGGATTAGTAAAGCCAAGGCCTATGAAGTCAGAGGATTTAAAAGTGCCAGCCTCATTCTCCTTGACAACCACCCACTTGGTAGTAGCTTTGATACCTCTCTCGAGGAATTCAAAGCCAAAGCCCATAAACTCATGAGAACTTTTGTGCTCGGCTATTATCCCCTCAGAGGTGTCATCGAGGGCTGCCTTCATGGCCGAGCTGACCTTCTGCTGCAGAATGTCATCCTTGGCTTTTAGAGCTGCAACATGGTCCTTCTTAAGTTTAGAGACCTCCTTCTCCATCCCTTCACCTTCTTGTCAGACTCACCCAACTCAGACTTCAGGCGGTTAATTTCTGCGTTCAAAGTACTTTGGACCTTCTTGGCCTCTTGACCCTTCTCGATGAGGGCAAACTTCCTTAGAGTCGAATTAGAAAGGTGGTGCATATCTGCCAGACCCTGTAGATTTTGTGATCATGAATGAGTTAAAGACAAATCAGAGGTTACACTTAGAAATTACAAAAAAATATGAGGTCATACCTGAATGGATCTGTGGATGTCGAACTCAACCAGTAAGGGAGTATCAAGTGATTAGAAGAAATGCTTGTCGGGATCGGTCATTGTAGAGCCGAAGGCATCTAGGGCCTGCAGACTATGGCCGATGATGCTGTCAGTAATCTTCAACTGCTCTAGACGAGCCGACAAGGCGTTTGCTGAAGAGATGGGGATGGCAGTATCAGCACTCTTTTTCTTCTGCCTCTGATCCTCAGGGGCATGTTCAGTTGGAGCCCTCTTCTTTTTGGCTTGGGGCTTTGAGGCAGAGGGAGCTGGGGGAGGAGCATTAAGGCCTGGTTTCCTTGTAAGTCTCATCAAACTAGGTGCAGCCATTTCCCAAAGTTCGTCTGAGATATCTTTTGGGCGCTCTGCAAAAATTAATAGCTCTGAGTTGGAAGATCAGACATAAATAAACTCAGAGGTTCAACTTCAAATAGAAAGCGCTTACCAAGCTCAGAAAGAGGACTTCCACCTAGACCTGTCTCAAAGAGGTAGTGGGGGGTCATCAAGTGTTCGAACTTAACGAACAATTTATGTATCCCCTTATCTTGAAGGTTTTTCACCTTCTGAAGGTTTTGTAGGCTCAGGCCAGGGTCGGCCCTCGCAGACATTGTAACCTTACCCCACCTCAGGGGCATCCTCGGCTCTAGAATGGACGAGGGAGCATATGGGCCAAATTCCCATGGTCCAGAAGAAAAAAACTATCGAGGCTTCCAGTTATGGTTGGAAGTCTGAGTTATTTGAAGCATCTTTTTTTCAGGCTTCCGAGATACAAAATGATAGTAGCTCGAATGATTTTTGGCTAAGGAAGGGACATAGCAGCCTACAAAAACCTGAACTGGGAGGTCTGAGTGGTGGACAACCTTCCATAAGACTATGGACCCTATTATGACCCTCTAGGAATTAGGGGATAGTTGAGAGGGGGCCAAATTGATATAGGAAAGGATATATTTGATAATGGGATGGATGGGCAGACGAAACCCGAACTTTAACATCTGCTCGTATAAGCAGATATCGCCGTCTCGGCCATGAAAAGCCCTCTCTTCCCTCAGAGGTCTTCTTAGCCTTATGGAGGGACTAATGGAGTACAGATATCTGAAGCAAAGGAGGTCTACCTCAGTTACAGTACTCTCGATCTCGACCGCCTCAGAGACGTCGACATCACTTTTAACGTCATCATCATCTAGCTCAACGTCGATCGGAGAAGATGTTGATGGGTTACCCATGAACCTCTGAGCGAACTAGGCACCGATGAAGGCCGACAGAGGAATGCCGTCAAGTGGTGGTCGAATGGACGCACTCGGCTCAACGATCTTAACCTCTGAGGAAGAGGCTGAGGTGCTTGAGTTATTATGGGATGAGGCCCGGCTAGAGACCTCGGCCTGATCAGGGGCTTGATCTTCCCGAGTTGAGAAGTCCATGGCCTCCTGGAAGGAATCCACCGATATGGGGTCTGAGGTGGAAGACTCAGACTCGTACATCGGTATTGGATCGGCAGGAACCTCTGCCTGATTAAAAGGTTCCAAGGGACCAGGATATATCACCTTCAGAGGTGGTGGAAAGATGGGTATAATAGGGAATTCTTGTGACCTACGAGCCTCTTTCTGTGCTCTCTCTATTTGTCTGATTTTTTCTAAAGTCTTCTCTCTAAGGGAAGCGAACTCCTCAAGAAGTTGATAAAGTGGTCTGAGCATCAGAGGAAGAGACTACACTTGGGGAGACTTCCTAAACTACAAACAAGATTGGCTAATGAAGTAAGGAAATTTAAAGATCAAATTACGCACACCTAACAAGAACAGTTCGCCTAAAACTATGGTGGACTCACCGAAAAACTCAGAATCACACCGGAAAACACAAATAAAAAGGAAAAAGCAGAGAAAATGGAGGCAAATGAGGGGAAGAAGATACCTGAAGATGAAATGACAAGGGAAAGCGAAGAAAACTCGAGAAAGCACCACCAAAGACCTCTGCAGAGGAATTGCGAAGAGCGCCTTTAAAGAGAGAAATCGTTGGAGTGCAATTGTATAGGAGAGAGAATTAAGGATGGAGGAAAAAAATGAGGGTTCAAAACCCTTAAATATACAGGCGCGATTCCCAAGGCCCATCATTGCCTTGGGAGCCCCAAAGGCGACTGACAACACATGCTTGCTAAGCAAGCCATACCTCAACACTGGACAAGTATCAAACAAACATTGGATCATATTAGAAAGGCCTCGGAGATATGTAAATCCCAGAGTCACCTGCTCTCACATGTAACTAAGGGCTGGGGGGTGATTGATATGCCCCAAGTGGGACCTAGGCTCGGAGACACTAACCTCGGCCGAGATTATGGTCGACACTAGACAAGCCTTCGGCATGCGGCATCAGCCCCCGGCCATAGCAAGGTCGGCCCAAGCCGACACTACCACCAGCCTCTCGAAGGGACATCGCACGCATCACAAGGATCAACAGCACTCTCGTATACCTATGAATGGTAACCTCGGCCAGATGTAGGCCGAGCTCGCAAGAAGCCTTTTTACCAATGTCATCATCAAGATATCGGTTAATGCTCCAAACACACCATCTCAACCTCGGCTCAGGCCGAACTTATCCATTGTCACGGCTAGGATTAAGCCGAAGCCCCTATGGCTCATCTCGGACTGAACGAGCAACTAGACTTGTTAACCTCGGCCTCACCCTGGCCGAGGTCATGCACCAAGCATAGTAGCTGAGCATCTGTTGATATTTGGATAAGGGAATGTGGACACATATCAGTTATAACAAGATTATTCCCCACATGTGGAGAGAATATTTCATCATCATTCCCTACATGTGACAGTGACAGATGGCTTCCCCATATTGGTGAGGCAAACACACACATGCTCAGTGCATGCATAGGGGGTACATTACACCCCCAGGTACTATATATAGAGGTCATCCTCTACCTTGCAAAGGATCGATGATTGTAACCCTAGCAAAAACTCTGTTTATACACACAGTAGAGAGAGAAAGTGAGCTTATGTGTATTGTATCCAAGGCCATTAGTGCCCATATTTAGTGGATCACACACTCACAGTGGATGTAGGCCTAATTGGCTGAACCACTATACATCATTATCTTATTCCTCTTATACTCATCTCCTTTTACACACTTACACACTTATACACTTACATATCAATGGCTGCCATGGTTACTACTGTTTGAGCTCATCATCACTTATCTGGTGTTGCTAGATTTCAGCATCATCAAAGTCCATGCTTCAAAGTTTGATACACATCATGATGTGTTTTTCATGCCAAGTTGGTCTTCACGTTTCTCGAGGATCTCGTAAGGTATTTATGTATTTTTATTATGATCCTTGAATATATTTACAGGTGTTTGTTTTTACGCAAAATCATTTGGACTTTTTTTTTAATTATTTTTTAAGATTTTTTTTTTGGTTTGAAGCCAGTTATAATGAAGTTGGTACATTGTTAAAATGAAGTTTAGATCTCATTTGAATGAGAAACAAAATCCTTAGAATGAAAGTATGACCTTTTTAAACTAACATCGGAACCTCATTAGAACCAACATCTAACAAACATCAAATAGGCAATCTCAATTAAACAGAATATCACATGTTCGAAGCTCGTTGCAAATCCGTTTCAACAAGAATGCCTTCTAATTCGAATGAACTTGGGTCTTCTCATAACGAAACTATCTATTACTTTGAACTAACCATAAGTTTTTCTTTGATCGAACTTACCCCCTTGAAATCCATGTTCTCTCAATTTAATGCATGTTGGGCTCATATTTTTAAAGAACTTTTTGCAAAAATCAGACTCTTACCCCTTTACAAAAGTTCCAAAACCAAAGTTTCACCTATTTTGTTTAAAGTTCCTCATTCGATATTCATGTGCTTTGAGATCTTAGTGTTGGGTACGAAAGTTTATTTCCTTTTCATTTTTATAGAAAAAGTTTCATGCGATGGAATTTGTACTGGTGGTTTGCTATGTTGTAGTGAAAAAGAAGTGTTCCAATTCTAATTCCGTAGATGGTTGCTCAACCTCATCAGTCAATACCGAGTTGCGTGTGGACTTATGTGTTGTGGAAGCTTGCATGGGTGGAATCCTACGTTCCACTTTATATGAGAGGTTGAAGATATAATAACATCAAATCTTGCTAGGGAGATTAGTCATTGAGTAAGACTAGTGTATATCTTTGTAAAACATTATGGTAGTGAAGTATTTGGATGGGTATTTCGAGATTTTTTCCTTTAGAGTGGGACACCCCGTCTAATAAAATACTGAGCGATCACTCATGTACCAAATTAAAACAAGAGTCGCATATGGATAATTCTCAGCATCACTGTCGAAAACCAATTTAATTACTAATAACCTATTAGGCCATCGTCAAAATTTTAGTTAACTAATCTTTTTTAAGAACTAAACAATATAAAAATCCACACAATTTATATAAATGAAACTGGAAAGAGATAAAATAACCAAACACTCGGTTCAAATATGATACAACCAAATAGAATTTCGCACTAAAAGGCGGTGAAAGAATAAATAATTACAATTGGGATTTAGGCCAAAGAGTAACTACAATGCTTCCTATGTAGATCGCAAGAATAGAAGCCTATAAATCAAACCTACATGCATCCACAACTGCTGCAGATGACGTCTGACTCGAAGGAATTGACATCCAGGCGTCCCTGTGTCTGGACACTTATATATATACAATATATAGTAAGAGAGGGAAAAAATAGAAACGGGTCAGAGCCCGAGTTGTGAAAATATTTAGCAAGTATATAAATGCTTTATTTAAAAAAAATATCTTTTATCTCATATTTAAATTTGTATCGCACTCCCATGAGATACCCCTCACATATCTTCTAATAGTGCACACCTAGCGCATCCCTCTAAACATCCTAGTCAAGCTATGCTGCCAAACTACTCCATCACCCCCAACTCTAGAAATCCTAAACAACCCAAGTACTAAGGGCTCAACTTCTCCCTAGTCTCCACGCTATGCCATATTGGTGCGTGGGGTGTCTCGCAAAGAAAAATCCAAGCAAGGAACCCCCCTGATACACTACTACTTGGCAAGGTCGATCGTCGAGATCCATTGGACCCTCAGTATACGAAAGATAGATTTATATATATATATATATGCACATAGAATTATATTCATTATCATGCTCATCTTTAACTCTCTTACTCACTTTTATATACGTATCATGCTACACTTCCGGATATATCTCCCGCAATTAGAATTCATTCTTTTTCATTTCATATTCATTTTATCTCTTTACTCTCATAGAGATATTATATCTTGTTCTCATTCACAAGTAATGTACTATCACACAAGTACAATAACCATCCCAACGAGGTATAACTCGAGGATGCGGTCTCATAGTGCGGATCCAAAATCTGGGTTTTCTCACAATATCACGGTACCAAGCCAGACTCTCTCAATGGTCATGGTAAACAAATTCACAACGGTGGATGCGATCATGTTCCCCCTGCAAGTGGAGTTACAAACATCTCACTCGAACGCGGGATGATAATGACCTAGGGACTATACTCTCCCTGCTCCTCGAGCCAGGGAATTCACCCACATCGCGTAACCTCCCTGTATCGCACTAGAGAAAATATATACTCTGGCTGTTCTAACCCTATACCAAAGGAGAGCTCGTGGAAACCAGCCTCTAAAATATGCATATAACATTCACACACATATACATATGTATTCGTATCATATAATATATACTATAATTACATCGTGTATATATATATATATATATACAAGTACCACTTCTCAAATGTATACATGGCTATAATTTCCAGCCCCGTATAACGATGACCAATATCTCCAAAATTTTCTCACTCATAACAATATTTAAGTATTCACTTACCTAGAGTACTTAAACTCATAAATATTCTCTCACTTATCATATAACTCGCACTTTAATCACTTTTAAGAATTTACACCATCTAATCCTGAAAATACTAATTCCTAGTAATCGCATCCTAGGATTTTCTTGGATGTATTTAGCTCACCTACATTCGAATAATGTATATACCTATGAACAGTGACAGAAGAACTCTCTCTCAAATGTTGACCGTCCCGAACGTTTACTAGGTCCGTTCCCCGAATTATTCCCTACACCAATCCAAGGTTTTCTTTTTCATCTAAGGGTTTACTCACCCTCGAAACCAATATGTATGAGTCCCGATATCATAACTAGGATCCCCCATATAAAACCCTAAATTGTAATTTAACTCCCCATACTCTTAAGGGAAGAAAACTGACAAATCTGACAAAAGCGAATCGATTCTCCCTAATTGCGAATCGATTTGGGTGGGCGCATCGATTCGTCCCCCAATCCGAATCGATTCGGAAAGTATTCTGCAAGCAGGTCCTTAATGGCGAATCGATTCGGTCTAAATCCGAATCGATTCAGCCCAAGACAGCCTTACAGATCCCCTTAGGTGAATCGATTAGGCCTAGACCCAAATCGATTCGGCCTGTTCGAGGGGCACTATTTGGGCGATTTTTCAATCTCAAAAATACCCAAATATCAACCCAACTCCATTTCAATGGTTTCTAATCTCAACCAACAACCCTATTAACATCCTAAAACTGATTTACAACTAATTCTTCCATAAAATTATGGTATTAAACCACTTCTCTTAGGTTTTGGGTCTTAAGACCATAAAAACCCTAGTTTTGACATTACTTCCATTTCAATTCGATTCTAGATGCCATTGACATGTTTTTAACACTAGAAATAATTAAGAGTTTACATTACGTCAATATGTAAACTCATATCCAATTTTCCCAAATTTTATTTTAAGGGTTCTAACCCAAAATCATATAGTTTACCAACTATAATATGAAATAAATGCACAAAATGAAATAAATAAAGCATACACTTGCCTGGAGGATGAAATTCGACGACCTCGAGTCGAATTCGGCGGAGGTTTGGCTAAAATCTCCCTTTTTCCTTCATCTCTTCTCTTTTCTTTCTTATCTCTTTTCTTTGTTTCTTTTCTTTCTCTCCCGTGTCTTTATAAGGGAAAAATAAGGGTTTGCCCTTTTAAAACCCAAAAATGACTCATTTACTGAATTGCGAGTCCCTATTAATCCAAAAATTCCCGAGACTCAATTTCGACACCCGGATACTCTATTCTGACTATCTCGGCCATTTCAAGACCAACCACACAATCGAAATTTCCATCTGAGGTACTTGACTGCAATTCACTATTTCAACCCAACACCACTTAATGCGGATTTTTCAATTAAAACATTATCCTTTGTCGCTTCTCCCAGCTGTGACGTAAAATTAAAATACTCTGACTTATTTAGTTAATCGTAAAAGTAAATATAACACCCATCGAAAATCATTTAATCCTTGAAAACTCCAAAAATTATTATTCACGATAAATCTTGAATTTCCTAAATTACTCTTAATTATTGAATTTAAGTTCCCATAAAAGTGCGGGCTATTATGTACTCCCCCCCTTGCAACGGAATTTCGTACTCCAAATTCAGATATAGTCGATACTAGCAACACTAACCTAGGATCGTGAATCACTGCACATCCTAATACCTCAAAGTGGAATGGTACTACCCAATATCTCTTAACCGAACTCAATAAGCACTCACCTCTAACAAGGTTTATACTATCCTATACTACCATCTCGGAATAATCTTCAACTCTATACACTACGTTCCTTCCATCTCAGGCAGTATATAAAACCGACTTACTAAGGTGCCCATATAACTTTTTTAACCCGTGCCTCTTCGCACAACTATCACCAACGTCCGGCATGTACACACTTTGTAAACAATAGGCCTTATTTCCTCGACGTAATACTCATACATAGGTCTTCCTAACCGTAAAATCCAATTCATCTCAAGGTTAACCAACCAATCTTTCTATAGCGGCGCCACTTAACTCTAGTGGATTCACTACCTAATAATTCTAAAATCAAAATGTCCCTACCTACAGAAAATAGTACTATCCTAAATTGTGTCCCTAGTGCCTAAGACCTTTCTCAACTCCCAACATTTGCTCAGTTTCATACGTGGGACGTCTCGCAGAGAAAAATCCAAACAAGGAATCCTCCCATTACACTACTCCCTCGTATCGTCGGTCACCGAGATATAACGGCCTAAGGAACACAAGCAGGATGTCCTAGATCTTACCGTCCTAACCTATTAATTCATTCCTACTATTCTATCCTTATACCTAGGCGAACAGGAAAGTCTAACTAATCGAGGTGCTAACTCTCTATAAAAGCTTCACGAACATCATACCCAAAAAATACCTCCTCCAAAATTTGCCTTTTCATTAAGGCCTGGCTATAAGCCTCAAATCAATTTCTCTAACTCCTGCTTCACCCACCTACTTGCGGTGAGAGAACCATTTTAGTGATTCTCCATAGCACTATATTTCCATAAGCATACCATCATCATACGGGTCATAGTCCATAGTGTTTCCTCCACTCTATATGACTTATCGACAAAACCAACATCCTTGCGTCCTATAACATCTCTCCACTCCCGACGTCGTTAAGGTTCATGAGTCGAGCGTGGAGCGTCTCGCAGGCGTAATCCAAATAAGGAACCCCTCTAATACACTATTACTAAACTTTGTCGATCGTGGAGGTTCGTTAACTCCAAATATGCAACCGGTGTAACCTTATCCCCTCTTTCAACAAAATGTGGTCTGAACTCCTATCTCTATCCAGGAGACACACCACTAAGCGCTCGAACTAGAATCAGTCTTTGCACAACCAATAATGAGCTTAAACTCACAGCTCAACAAATAATCCCTCATACATTAAATCACATCTATAAGGGCGTTACGCACTCGAATCATGATAATGAAACATCTGCTCATCGAAGTTCCATCCATACATAATAAAGGCAAACTCAACATGTATCCAGGTGAGATATTGCAATAGCAACCTATTCCACCCTGGAAATGCGGACAAGATAGTCTTGCCATCAATAGCCTACTATCGCTGTGAACAACTAATATCATATTATACTCAAATTAACACCATATTCGTATAATACACACAAAATGAGTAATACCAATCTGATATAAACTCAAAATACTAACACCCGTTGTTCTTAGCGAATGAAAGAAAATAGATTCCTGATATCACGAAAAAGCACATAAACATATACTACATAACATTATTGATACGATTTACAAACTCGTATCACACATGAATCTAAAGCTAATAAAATACTGTGACTTAATCTCATCACACAGAATAAAGATCTTTCAATCGAGCTGAAACTCATAACAACATCTTTGCCTAGTAGCCTGGCTACTCCAAAAAGGTTCTCGGACTTAATACACATGCCTTAACTGAACCAAAAATTTCTTAATCAATGCCCCATCTCGGGTCACCCTGACCCTTTCAAGGTTATTCGTATCTTGGACTCTATAGCCACGATCCTGATAATCACTTTATTAGTTCCCCCTAACTTCTTCATGAAAAGGAAACTCCACCACCGGCCTCAATAGCCCCGTTTTAACGGATTCCTTGGGTGTATGTCCACCAATGGGGTCCTCGAACATAACATTCACCATAAGTGTTAGTAACACTTCTCTAGTGAGCCTATCATTCCTCGAAAAGGCTCTCTCTTTATTGTACCTACCTCGTCTCAGTACAAAATTCACTTATCCATAAATCTCATTATTCACTGTCGGCCTCTAACCAAACCTTACGTGAATAATTTAAAACTGCATTATTCTCATTCCTGCTATATCATGGGGAGGCACGATTAAAACTATCCGTAAGATCCCTTTCAAACCCTTAGCTTCACTGGGTAATTCAAATTAGTACCACTCTCTACTACAGCGATACTGGGGTACTCATAACCACTATTCTTTAGTAGTCGTTTCCATAATTCTTAGCAAATTCCACAAGGAGAATGACCTCTACTATGGTCCTAGTCTCCAACTTAAACTCACTGCTCCAGCTAAAACCCAACTCCTGTTGCCTTCCATTATCAGTACACGAATCTCGAACGAGCACACAAAAGATTACTATAATCTTATAATGTGGCAAGATAACGAAATCTCACAAGAGGAATCAACAATCCTGATCATAAGGCTCTATATCAAATCGAGAGCAACGATGAAAGCATAGTACGTCCGCACAGATTCCTAAGGACATTACTACCTGATTCTATGATACCATCTGGGACACCTCGCCTAATTAAATACCGGGTGATCACTCATGTACCAAATTAAAATAAGAGTTGTATATGGATCATTCTCACCATCACTGTCGAAAACCAATTTAATTACTAATAACCAATTAGGCTGGCGTCAAAATTTTGCTTAACTAATATTTTTAAACAACTAAATAATATAAACATCCACACCATTTATATAAATGAAACTGGAAAGAGATAAAATAACTGAACAGTCGGTTCAAATATTATACAACTAAATCGAATGTCGCACTAAAAGGCGGTGAAAGAATAAATAAATACAATTGGGCTTTCGACCCGAGAGTAACTACAATGCTTTCTATATAGATCGCAAGAATAGAAGCATCTAAATCAAACTGGCATGCATCCACAGCTGTTGCAGCTGATGTCTGACTCGAAGGAATTGTCATCCAGGCATCCCTGTGTCTAGACACCTATATATACAATATATAGCGAGAGAGGGAAAATGTAGAAATGGGCCAGAGTCGTAGTTGTGAAAATATTTAGCAAGTGCATAAATGCTTTATTTAAAAAAAAAATGTTTTGTCTCATATTTAAATTGGTATCACACTCCCATGAGATACCCCTCACCTCTCTTCTAATAGTGCACACATAGCGCATCCCTCTAAACATCCTAGTCAAGTTATACTGCCTAACTACTCCATCACCCCTAGCTCTAGAAATCCTAAACAACCCAAGTACTAAGGGCTCTACTTCTCCCTATTCTCCACGCTATGCCATATTTGTGCGTGGGGTGTCTCACAAAGAAAAATCCAAACAAGGAACCCCCCAGATACACTACTACTTGGCAAGGTCGATCATCGAGATCCATTAGACCCTCAGTACATGAAAGATATATATATATATATATATATATATATATATATATATATATATATATATATATATATATATATATATATATATATACTCATAGAATTATATTCAATATCATGCTCATTTTTAACTTTCATACTCACTTTTATATACGTATCATGTTACACTTCCTGATATATCTCCTGGAATGAGAATTCATTCTTTTTCATTTCATATTCATTTTGTCTCTTTACTCTCATAGAGATATTATATCTTGTTCTCATACACGAGTAATGTACTTTCACACAAGTACAATAACCATCCCAACGAGCTATAACTCGAGGATGCGGTGTCATAGTGCCGATCCAAAATCTGGGTTTTCTCACTATACCACGGTACCAAGCCAGACACTCACAATGGACATGGTATAGAAATACACAACGGTGGAGGCGGTCATGTTCCCCATGCAAGTGGGGTTACACACATCTCACTCGAACGCAGGACGATAATGACCTCGGGACTATACTCTCCCTGCTCCTCGAGCTAGGGGATTCACCCTCATCGCGCAACCTCCCGGGATTGCACAAGAGAAAATATATTCTCTAGCTGTTCCAACCCTATATTAAAGGAAAGTCCGTGGAAACCAGCCTCTAAAATACACATATACCAATCACACCCAAATACATATGTATTCGTATCATCTAATATATACTATAATTACATCGTATATATATGTGTATATATATATATATATATATATATATATATATACAAGTACCACTTCTCAAATGTATACATGACTATAATTGCCAACCCCACATAACGATGGCCAATATCTCCAAAATGTTCTCACTCGTAACAATATTTAAATCTTCACACACCTAGAATACTTAAACTCATAAATATTCTCTCACTTATCGTATAACTCGCACTTTAATCACTTTTAAGGATTTACATCATCTAATCCTGAAAATACTAATTCCTTGTAATCGCGTCCTAGGATTATCTTGGATGTATTCAGCTCACCTACATTCGAATAATGTAAATACCTATGCCTAGCGGCAGAAGAACTCTCTCTCAAATGTTGACCATCCTGAACGTTTACTAGGTTCGTTCCCCGAATTATGGCCTACACCAATCCAAGGTTTTATTTTTCATCTAAGGGTTTACTCACCCTCAAAACCAATATTTAGGAGTCCCGATATCATAACTAGGATCCCCCATATAAAACCCTAAATTGTAATTTAACTCCCCATACTATTAAGGGAAGAAAACTGACAAATCTGACCAAAGCGAATCGATTTGCCCTAATTGCGAATCGATTCGTCCCCCAATCCGAATCGATTAGGAAAGTGTTCTGCAAGCAGGTCCTTAATGTAGAATCGATTCGGTCTAAATTCGAATTGATTCGGCCTGAGACAGCCTAACAGATCCCTTTAGGAGAATCGATTCGGCCTAGACCCGAATCGATTCAGCCTATTCGAGGGGCATTGTTTGGGCGATTTTTCAATCTCCAAAATACCCAAATATCAACCCAACTCCGTTTTAATGGTTTTTAATCTCAACCAACAACCCTATTAACATCCTAGCACTGATTTACAACTAATTCTTCCATAAATTTCTGGTATTAAACCACTTCTCTTATGTTTTGGGCCTTAAGACCATAAAACCCTAGTTTTTACATTACTTCCATTTAAATTCGATTCTACATTCCATTAACATGGTTTTAACACTAGAAATCACTAAGAGTTTACATTACATCAATATGTAAACTCATATCCAATTTTCCTAAAAACTCCAAAAATTACTATTCATGATAAATCTTGAATTTCCCAAATTACTCTTAATTATTAAATTTAATTTCCCATAAAAGTGTGTGGTATTACATATAGGTTTCCTCATACATCAGCATGTTGTGGGCATTTTACTTATTTATATGATTATCACCTAGATTTATGTTTTAGGGTAAAGAGGTAAATCCCTATTTTCACAGAAAATGATTTGGCGAAGAAATTTTAGTGGGATTAAATTTGTGTATAGTTTTGATCTTTAAAATTGACAAATATAAAAAATAGACTCTTTTCGACCATCCTTGACTAAGAACATTCTCCATAGGGCGTTCTCAAACTTGTATGAGTGATAAGACGTTAAGTTTTTGTATTTAGATCCCGTGTTGTTAGGCATGAATTTTGGTGGATTTGATTGTACTAGAAGCCCAATGTTTGATGGTTAGACTTAAGGTTGTAGTTGAACGGGTATGGCAAGAGATGTTAAATGGGTTGAATACAGTTATTTCCTTATTTGGAGGCAATAGGATACCTAAAACCGTAGAATAACGGAGTGAGGTTGAGCATAGGTTAGCAAATTATAACTCTCACTGTTTAAATTTCCCTATTTTGTTCTCTCACCCCAGAGGCATTTTTCGTATTATGACTTGTGAAACGTTAAAAGAGGCTTGCGAAATACTCTAATCTTCCCGTGAAGGAATTAGTGTTATTAAGGCTTCCAATTACGAAATATAACTACTCTATTTGAAACCATTAAGTTATTAAAGAGTGAGACTTTTGATGAGTTATATGATAGACTTTCCAACATAGTTAACTCCTTTTTTAATTTAAGGGAGAAAATGACAGAAAATTGTGTAATCAAGAAAATCTTAAGGTCATTTAAAATTAACACTTTTCAAGTATTTGGGTACTTTAGATTCTACAAAATATGGAGAGCTTGTAGGTGACTTACAAACTTGTGATCTTAACACGTTTTCCTTTAAGACTGAGAAGAATAAGGATAAGGCCATTGCTTTTGAAGACCGAAAGGAGGAAACACCTATTTCAGATGATGATCCTGACATTGATTCCAAGGATATGGCTATGTTAACATGAAATTCAAGAAATTTACCAAGTTTCATAAGAAATCAAACGGAGCAAAAAACTTTGAGAAAAACATGAATAACAATGTTGATCACTTCCCTAAAAATCGTAATAATAACCTTAAAAGGGAAGAATAAGAAAGTTTTTTTGGTTGTGAGGGTTATGGTTAATGGGTAATTGAGTGACCCACTATACTAAGAAAGGAGGTTAAGAACCCAAATATGTATATTGCCACCCTTAGTGATAGTGATCCGGGAGTGGGACTCGACTCCCCCATTAAGAGAAACTACATCGCGTTAATGGCTTGTCATGGGATCTTTGATGAGAAATATTACCAGGAAGATATTTTGTTATATGACACTTCAAAGGTCATTGTTTGTGATCCCAAAGTGATGGGAGGTTATGCGAGTGGAGAAGAGAATGAGGATGATTAAGATGAGGAGGAGATTGAACTTCGGGTTTCCTTATAAGAGTTGAATATGATATCTTTGAGAGTAAAGAATACTAATTTGAAGTTCTACGTGAAGTTGAAAGAACGTGTCGTATGAAATGATAAGAGTTTTTTTATTGAGAATCATAGGTAATGTGAGAGGAATCTTCGAGAGAAGATATCGTATGTTGAGGATGAGAGGGATAGCCCTTGTGCTTTGATGTAGGTTATAAATAAAGGGCTTCTTAAATTTGAGGAGTCTAAGTGTTTTGTCGAGTCGAGGATAATGGAGCTAGATAAGATATTAAAACACTCGAGTCATGATAAATTTGATTTTGAATCTTGGTAGGAAAAGTGGGATAAAAAGTAAGGCATTATCCAAATCGAAGATTAGAAGTGTGGAATCGGTTTTGATGGTCAAAATGATTTTGCTTCCCAAGCCAATACCATGCATTTGGAAGAGTCAAATCTTGCTCGGAACATCAGTAAAGGTAAACCCTTAGGTAACATATCTCGAGGAGTCAGCACTTGCAGATATTAGGCTAGTAAAGGTCATCATATGAGGTTAGGGTTCAATATTAAAAATGATCCTAGAAAGTACAATGATAGAGTCACCAAGGGTTCCCAAAACCCTTAAGCATCATGTTACACCTTTATGGGTTAAAAATTATGATTTCGAGGATTTACACATTATATTTGTTTATTCTCAATTGATTGAACATGACACTTCTCATGTTATATATAATGGTTTTTTTTGTTCTCATGTTTGCATACACTAGATTTTGCACTTCATCATATATGTCTTTATTAGTCATATGTTGTTTAAGCCTTTTGTATTTTGATTTTTAATTTATTGAGTTATATTCAAAATTAGAAAAAGATATTGTTTATCTTTTGAGTTGTTTTGTTTTGAAATTGGATTTTTTTTTTTATTTTAGAAAAATTCTCAAAGATTTTAATTTTTGTTTATTTTAGCTTTACACATTTTGTGTAGCATAATTGTGTGGTTGAATACAATTTATTTTGTGTTATCCATGTGAATAAGACATTTAGTCATGATTCTCAATATTTAGATTGCACTTAATCATGCTTACATAGACTTATTTGTACCTTGATTTTCTTTATGGATTCAAATTTTTATTTGTCTCCACACACACATGCACGAGCTCTTTTTTAACTTTAACTTCGCATCTATATTTGAGCATTTTTCAGATGTTCACCCATGAATCTTGTAATCTACATATTTTTGGGACTACGAGGGATTTGTGCATCTAAAAACTGTTGCTCATGAGATATGTTGAATTTTTATAAAAAAATGTTCAGGTGAATAAGAAAGAGATAAGAATGGAGAAAATCTCCTTTGTCGGAAAGCTATCATTGGGAAGAGCCTAATGAAAAAAATTGAAGGAAACAAAAATAAAAAAATTACCAAGGACAATAATTTTTGTTTGTTTGATTTTCAAAAGTACTAGTTTTAAAAGAATTTAGAGACACTAAAATATGTTATATATTTATATTTTTAGGGTGTTTTATTAGAAGAACAACAAGTTTGCACAATGAATCCTAGTTATGCTTCTTTTGTCACACGCTACTGATCTATAAATCATAAATATTCTAGGCTTATGTGCATTGTAATAGTTTGTTCATAGATTTCACTTTATCTTCCAACTTGATGCTAAATATTATTTTGATTAAGTTTTGCGATCAAATAGAACTCCTTGAACATATTTGATTGCTTGGGTCCTAATTCATTTGTATCTAGTTCACACCCATTTATTCCATCCCACATGTTGAGACACATCGATACTATGCTAGTGTGTAAAGTTTATATATTTTGTATTAAGTTTTGTGGTTGGTTATAACTATATATGTGTCAGTATTTCATTAGTTCATTTTTGTTATTAATATATATAAGGTATTGTTTTATTTTAAGTCTTTGCGGTTTGTATTTAGTCAATATTTGCAATATGCTTCATTTTTTCATTTTAATTGGCATGGTATATGATCATAATAGTATCTGAAATTGTGTGCATTAAAATTCCATATCTCAAATTGGTGATTTCAAATTGGTATCATACTTCATTACTTATTTATAGTGGTATCCTTTTGTAGTGATGTTGATATTTGTTGTTCATTTTATGGATTATTTGTGCTTAAGTTGCCATTTTATGTTTTGTTGCAATGACTACATCTGAATGATTTCCTTTCCTCCTCCCTAAGGCTATTCGGGTCGGATTCCTCCATCAAGGACCGGGCCCAAAATCGGGATGGGAGGAAAAGTTCTCCTCTTTCACCTACCATGCGCGTGCAGGTGACTCGAGGATGCGGAGGTCCTCTTTCCTCCACTTGCGCTGGTATCTTCCTAAGTTACCTAGAATATAAAATCAATCATCGTCAAAAAGGTATAGCATGTTGCTCAAAACGGACAAAAAATATAGCTTCCTACAGGGAACGACATCAAGGTCATACTGAAGCATACGAAACCAAGTGAATCGAGGATTCGGGGACTGTGTTTCAAACTATGGATTGTGTTAAGCACCCACTACACCCTTTCGGTCTCTCATGGGATTGTTCAGTTTATCCTTTTCTCCAAAGCGTGATGTATGTGTACATTGGAATGTAAATAATGGGTGATGAAAATCATTCGACTAAAGTCAAGGCAAAGAGGGGGAAGAATCATCCAAAGGAGTTCAACCCAAAATAATCATAATTATATCATGTGAGTATTCGTAAGATCACGGGTCACTATGGAAAATCAAGCGTGAATTTCAGGCAAGACATAAATATGTAGGAGTTCAATACTCACAAAATAGATATAATATAATATAATATAATATAAAATCATAAAAATGGAAAGAGAGAAATCGAATCCCATGACTGTCCCGAGACGCCTACGTAGCCCAAGGGGTATCAAAGTCCAATTTAGAATATATCGTATGAGTGGGGTTCAACTCATAGACCCATATTTAAGACTCCTCTTTGAGTGCTTTTTAAGAAAATGTGTGAAAGTGTGAGAAAATAAGGAAGTCTTAATTTGGAATTTACAAGTAAACCCTTTTTTTTATCTTTTTGGATTTTTATGAATTTAAGCTGTGTGAATATGTATAATAAAATAATGGATATTAGTCGATGTGAGAGGATGAAACAAGACTAAAAGATATCAAAAAATATAAATAAAATGGATAAATAATATTAAATGAGTGAATAATTAATGAGTTAGGTATGGACCTGCTAGAAGAATTTTGTTGATGAATTTGAAAGGTAGATATGATAATCTTGTAGTGGTATAGGAGTGGTAGAGTAGGATGAGGTAAGTGACAAAATTTGATAGGAAAGTGAAGGTAGAAAAATGGTCAGAATGCTGGATTTTTTTTTTAGGAATGGCGGTGCTCTGATTTGGAGAATATGTTTGTTGATTGCTGAAAAGGACCCCCTCGGGAGTGAGGTTATGGGCTCACTAAATAATGCTTTTTGGGGTTGGGGGTGCCGATCTGCCTTTCCCTTGGCCTGCCTATATGCACAGCGCTTGAGTTTTTGGGAAAGGAAAGTATCCGCTCGTGATAGGATGGACTTTTTCAAAAGAGAGTCATAAAATGTAAAACGTACGTCTGAATCACATACTATAGTCACACGAATCTTGGAAACGCCCGATTATCTTTAGATGCAGGGCAAAATAGGTTGTTCACGCTAACTGTTAGGCATATTGGTACACAACATGGATCATTGGAAATGGAATTTATATCCCTTCAAGATTTCATTAAGATTCACTAGGTCTGGAGTGTTAACCAAGGTCAAACGGGCCCAGAAAGCCTCTAGTGGCCTTTCAGAGTAAAATGGGTTGTTCATGCAAATCATTAGGTTGCTTCATGAACGATATGAATGGTCAGAAAGGAAATTTAGAGCCTTTCAAGGTTTAATTCATCTTCGATCAGGTTAGATAGTTGATCGGAGTCAACGGGACCAAGAAGCAATCGGTGGACTTTAGATCAGTTTTTAGAGTAGAAAGGCTTGTTTGTGCGAACCGTAAGGCCGATTCATATACGTTATGGACTATTGGAAAGGGAATTCATGGACCCTTGAGATTTCACGAGATGTGATCAGCTTAGGGAACTAAGCAGAATGAAATAGGTCAAAAAAGGTCTTGGTGGCCTTTAGATCAGTACTCAGAGTATGACCTAGGTTATACGGAAGGAGGAAGACTGTTAAGGACCTGAGAAGGTATTTAGGGGGAACTAAAATGGGGCGTCTACAGAGCCCTTTGACGGACAATCTTGGAAAAAGCAAAGGATATAAAAAATAAACACCACATAACCTTTGAGAAAAGGACAGAGGTCAATTATGTGGACCTAGGGATTAAGAGGGTTGAGGTTAATTTTGATTGCCTGGAGCAACTGATTCAGCAGGTCGAGGTTGATTCTATGGACCTGAAGAGTGAGATGACCAATTCAGTGGATCAAAGTCGATTCTGAGGAGCTAAGGATTGAGGTGACCAATTCAACGGGTCGAGGTCAATTTTGTGGACCAAAGGATTGAGATAACAAATGTAACACCCCGTCCACACCCGAGGAGAAAGGGGCAGAGAGATACATGAGATGAAACTAATCAAATCCACAATAAACAAGGTATATAACATCTAAATAAATCCCACAATATATAAATAAGAGAAACCACTAATCTCGATCTTCAAATTAAATACAACAAAAGTCTTTTGAAATATTACAACTATCTATCTCGAAATAAAATGCTCTGTACAACAGAAATAAATACAATCTCCTCATTTGTATTCTCGAATGATTCTTCCCAAAAATAATCTACGCTAAAATCAATCTACAAATCAAATCCAAATTGCCCAAATCCGCGCTAACCTTCCACTAAAGGAAAATATGGGGAAGTACACAATACGACAGGAAATATGTTGAACAAATATTAACGGTGAATAAAACATAACAATACGAGTATGAATATTCAAATCAAATGCGAGTCTCATAAGCATTATATCAATATAATCTCTCAACAACACATTAACTGGGTCACCAGGCCTCACCACCATACCGCGCCTATGCATTATTAAGCATATTCTTAAAAAGGAATATTGGCGGGTGCCAAACCTGAGTGCCATATTAAAATCTCATGACAACATGCAATAATAATACAACGTGAATTAAAATTATATTCCAACCAAAAATTTTCAAATTTCAATTGAATTTAGCAATTCAAATATGAGTTCAATAATAACATGAAATCAAAGGGAATAACTCCCATGAGGTTATGGAGCATATTATGTAAAACACCATACCTTAAACCACCAAAAGGAACCAACATAAATCTGCCCATAAAAGTCGGATCAGACCATTAAAATCATCTCCCAAATATCATCAAATCATCTCTAATAAAAAACACCAAAACATCCCTAAGAACATCTCCAAAAACTAGGGTTGAATGCATAATTATAAGGGTAGTGTTTGTGTATAAAAAGAGAGGAAAAGCAAATATATTTTTTAGGTATTTTTGTGCCAAAAGTCTGTTCCAAAATAGTCACCCACGCCCTCTTTAAATAAGGTAAAAAGACAAGAAGTTGAAACAAACTAAAACACTTGAAAAATGCTTGTTGCTCATGAAACCTAATGGGTTCGATCGATTGACCCCTGGCATCGATCGATCGATCGCCCAGGTATGCTGACAGTTCGACTTAAAAATTTTATAAGGGAAAAATATTTAAAAATTCATATAAAATCCGTTTTAACTCCGATTTCGAAACCGTTTGAAATTCTCTCCTTTAAAAATAATTCTCAACATATTTGAGCAATAAAAATAATTAAATCTCAAATTTTATTTTCCTCTATAATTTGAAAATACCCCAAAAATTACACGGGTTGTTACACTTCCCCACTAATAATGGAATTTCGCCCTTGAAATTCGCCGAATGCCTAACTCTACAAAATCAGGCCACTACAACTATCTCCAAAAATAATTTTGTCTCCCAAAAATAAATCCCTCACATCTAATCTCGAAACCTATCACGAAACGATTCTCTAAAATTTATATCTCCAAATACGTGCCGCAAAAATGTAATAGACCCAAAACCCAACATCGGAGGGTGATCGTATACCTAAGCTCCAATACCATTCTGTAACACCCCGCCCACTCATGCGGAGAGCGGGGCGGAGCGCTACTCAATGAAAGTATACTAAATCCACAAATAACAAGGGATAGATCATCTAAATAAATCCCATAATATATAAATAAGAGAAACCACTAATCTCAATCTTCAAATAAAATACAATAAAAGTCTCTCAAAATAAAATGCTCCATAAAAAAATACAATCTCCTCATTTGTATTCTTGAATAATTCTTCCCAAAAATAATTCATGCTAAAATCAATCTCGAAATAAAATCCAAAGCACCCAAATCCACGCTAACCTTCCACTAAAAGAAAATATGGGGAAGTAAAAAATACGATGGGAAAGATGCTCAACAAATATTAGCGGTGAATAAAACCTAATAATACGAGTAGGAATATTTAAATCAATTGCCAATCTCATAAGCAATAATTTCTCAACAACACATTAACCGGGCCACAAAGCCTCACCACCATACCGCGCCTATGCATTCTTAAGCATATCCGAAAAAAGGAATATTGACGGGTGCCCAACCATAGTGCCATATTAAAATCTCATGACAACATTGTCAATATAATAATAATACCACATGAATCAAAATTAGATTCCAACCAAAAATTTCGAGATTTCAATTGAATTTAGCAATTCAAATATGAGTTCAATAATAACATGAAATCAAAGGGAATAACTCTTGCAAGATTACAGAGCATATTGTGTAAAACCCCATGCCTTAAACCACTAAAAGGAACCAACATAAATCTGCCCAGAAAAGTGAGATTACACCATCAAAATTATCTCCCAAATATCATCAATTCATCTCAAAGAACAAACACCAAAATAGCCCTAATAACACCTCCAAAAACTAGGATTAAATGCATAATTATAAGGGTACTTTTGTGTATAAAAAGAGAGGAAAATCAAATATGTTTTCTGGGTATTTTTGTGCCAAAAGTCTGTTCCAATATAATCACCCACAACCCCTTTAAATAAGTTAAAAAGATAAGAAGTTGAAACAAACTAAAATACTTGAAAAATGCTTGCTACTCACGAAACCTACTAGGGTCGATCAATCGACCCCTTGATCGCCCAGGTATGCTGACAGTTCGACTTAAAAAATTTATAAGGGAAAAATATTTAAAAATTCGTATAAAATCCATTTTAACTCCGATTTCGAAACCGTTTGAAATTCTCGCCTTTGAAAATAATTCTCAACATATTTGAGCAATAAAAATAATTAAATCTCAAAATTTATTTTCCTCTATAATTTAAAAATACCTCAAAAATTACGCGGGTTGTTATAACCAATTCATGGGTCAAGGTCACTTTTGGAGACATATGGATTGAAATGATAAATTCATTGGGTCGAGGTAAATTCTTAGGACCTAAAGAGTGGGATGACCAATTCAGTGGGTCGAGGTTAATTCAGAGAACCTAAAGAGTGAGATGACTAATTAAGTGGGTCAAGGTTGATTTTGAGGACTAAAGGATTGAGGTGACTAATTCAGCGAGTCGAGGTCAATTTTGTGGACCCAAGGATTTAGATGAGCAATTTAGAGATCAAGGTCAAATTTTTAGACATAAGGATTGAAATGATCAATTCAGCGGATCGAGGTCGATTCTGAGGACTTAAAGAGTAAGATGACCAATTTAGGCGCTTGAGGTAATTTCGGAGGGCATAAAGAGTGAGATGACCACTTTAGCGGGTCGAGGTTTATTTTGACGACCTAAATAGTGAGATGGTCAATTTTATGGGTCGAGGTTGATTATGATGAACTAAAGGGTGAGATCACCAATTCAGTGAGTCAAGGTCAATTATAAGGACCTAATGTTTGAGATGACTAATTACGTGGGCCAAGGTCGATTCTAAGGGGACTGCCGATAAGAAGGTTTCTGGAGGTGCGTATCAATATAGGGCATGGACTCCTGGTCTTCTTGATGAAGGTGAAAAGTCATTATCAATAGGTAGGAGAAGACGATTGTCGATCGGCATACCCCTTAACCTTATATAAAAAGGGGGCATCCCTCTTCATTTTTCCACACCTTCTAGTGAATAAATCTATTGATTTTTCTGTTTAAAAGTCATTTTCAAGTCCATTTTCTTTATGAGATCTCAATAGTGGGTACTTTTGGACACAAAAACGATTAATGGGTGTTTATTTACAATTGGGAGGTTTTGGAATGGTGGAATACAGTTCCACTGGAATTGTGTAATGAGAATACATATGATAACTTTGAGTAGATGGCTGCTGAGAGGATTCTACTGTTCCAGCACACACATTATCGTTCGAACATAGTGAACTGTAATGACCCCACTTTTATATGTTTGTATATAGTTTTAAATGTTGTATTATTTCATATGTGATATGAATAATTTTAATTTATTATTTTTAGTCCAATCCTCCCTTCATAAATCAGGTAATATCAAATTAGTTACAAACATAAAATTTTAAAGTTTTCGATAGGAATGTTCATATTGGAAACTAGTTTTGACCGTTATAATATAACAATTGACTTGAGGTAAAAAAAATTACAAAGTTGTATATATATAAATTAGTTTTATAACACAACAAACGGTGTGTTAAATGAAGGTTCGAGCAAGAAGTTATACCGAAATTATGAAATAAGGGCAAATCTGTCCATCCTTTAAGTTGTATTTTGCCTTATTACCACACCATGAGTTATATTTTGATTGGTTGGAAGGGGAGGCTGGTTTGGTCAACTTAAACACTTTTAAATAACCTCCTTCTTAATAAAAATGGATTAAATCAAAGTCCTATAGAATATCCTAATCTAAATGATAGGTTTTACGGTAGAAAATGAAATTTTATGAAACTTTAGGGACTTGATTTTAAATAAAGAAAGTTTTAGGAACTAAAAACAAAATATAAAAATACCATTTTGTAAATAAAATATTATCAAGGACCTCTAAGAAATATTGAAAATGTATGGTGTAAAATTACTAAAATACCATTCATGTGTAAAATGACCCTTATACCCTTAATAACTTTACACCTCATGCTTGACCCTTTGTTCTTGGTTTTGACACCTCCACCGTACATGTGTCAGCTTTAAAGGAAAAAAACACAAGTAATTTAATTAGAAAAAGTTAAAACACGTTTCACTATCTGGTGAATTAAGGCTGCAAGACAGACCCGTTACGCGACACGCTAACACCGACTCACCAAAATAAACTCTTAGTCATCGGGACACATGTCAACACCCTAATAACTTTGGGAAACTATAAATAAGGCCTTTAGGATCATATGTTACACGAAATTCATTCAAAATATCAGAGATAAATAGTGAGAGAAAGTGCGGGAAAGTTTAAGAAGAAGTTTCATCTCAAGATTAACCAGCGATCCAAGACTCTGTATCTACAACTTCGTACTTCTATTTTAGGTGAGTAATCTGTGACATTCCTTGTATATTTTGATTATATGATATTATGCAGACTATATATATTTTGTGAAATGTTTTATCCTCAAAATACATCTGATATCAATGATTCGGTCGTTTGTTATATGTGTATATCTATCGATATATACTTCTCATTTGAATTCTGAAATTATTGATTCGGCCTATGGAAACTCTCTTACTACGATGTCCTTGACTACCGGGTGGAAATATTTGGGTGGTACCTTCCCAGCTGGTTTATCGTTGGTGTGCCCTAAATAAGGCGTTGTTCCAGATATCATAATTTTCTTTCTATTTTGTTACTGGGTGGAAACATTTGGTGACACTATCTGTTTATCTGGGTAATAGAGTGTACATGGCCATTAAAATTTAAAATTTAATAATTGACATATTGCTCAATTGTTTGATATGTTCTATTTCAAACTATTTATTCTGTAAATATTTATTGATATTACTACAAATTCCTATATATATGCCCTGTGTTCTAAATTGAATAGGTATCCATTTTCTGAAAAACCCTAGAATGCCACGAGATTAAATCTCACTCGAATTTTAGATGATGTTGTATAAATAACCAATTTTCAGGAAATGTTTAGGCTCGCAGATGGAATGCAAAAGGACTATGCTGAAGATTCAGCTTTTAGAGCTCTTTTTGTTATTTAAAAAAAATGTTTGTTGTATCATATAGAGCATGTTTGGGTCTCTTTTAATAAGTTTTAAATTTTGTCTTAAACCGTAACTCGTTATTACTTTTAATATAAATTAAGTTCCTATAGAAAGCTCTTACTACGTAATTCCTTCACTTTCAGTATTTTATGATTCATAACCACATGATTGTATTTTCGCTGCATTTATTTAAGGAAACAATTAAATCAAGAATATTTGTCGCCTTAGTATCATGTTAAGACACTCATTACCTACTACTAATTTTGTGTCAGGGTCGTGACATGAACAACCCTAATGGCTATGTGAGTATTTATATTTTAGTTTTTCACCTTCTTCTTTTCCTTCTTGTTTTTGGGATTATGAAAGGTTTTCTTTATTTTTGTACAGGATGACATTACCTCTTTGATCATTTGGACCCAGGGGATGAATCTTATGAAAGTTATGAGGGACCTTCTTTTAGAGGCGGTACAGTTGATTGTGGCATCCAAAAAGTTGGGTACGTTAGCAGGGATTTTGATGAGACACTGCACTCTACGGTGGTGTTTTGTGCAATGGGCAAGATGTGGTGGAACACGACCCACAAGTATCACCTGGAGATTTGGGAAATCATTGTTACTCCCTTGGATGTCTAGTAATTGACAAGGCTAGACTGTGATGGTTTGCATATCGTGGAGGAACGAACACTCCAAGTTACGCCGGCAGAAGTTCGAACTTTATGGCCATCCTAAGGGGTTCTCTTCAAGGGGTCCAAGGTAAATGTATCTCTCGAGGTGGATCCATCTTTCCTTCCCCTTTTTTTGGCATGCACGCGGGATTGTGTCCTTTATTGGGGCACTCATCCATCGTTGATGTTGGGTGATATGTGGAGATAGATTAGCCAACCTATTTTGGAAAAAAATAGGCAATAGAAATACTCTCGCTTCGAGAGAACAACATTTAGGAGAATACTGATTCTTGTGAAACCAAGTAGTTTAAGGGTTTGGGGACTAAGTTACGAAATGGGAAGGTGTTACGCACCCATCCTGCCATTTCAGTCTATCCTATAGAACTCCATGATGAGTACGATTATACGCATAACATAAATGGAGGGTGGAATTTCCCCAACTCACATAATGGATAAATGCGGAGCGAGGTCATCCTTAGGAGTGTTCCCAAAATAGAAATAAAAATATAATGTAAGTGTTTGTCGATACACAAATCGTTATCGAGGAACGATTGTGTATATCAGACACATGAAATAAAGTATATATATATATATATATATATATATATATATATATGATAAGAAAAAAGTAACCAACGTATGTTGGGGGACTCGAGTCGAGGGATATATCTAAGATGCCTACATAGCAAAGTCCATGTAGCTCGAAGAGAATACGAGGTGGAGTTAAACCCATAAATCTAGCTGGAGACTTTATTATATGTGTGTGTATAAAAGGGTATTTTAGTGCGAGAAAATGTGATGAGAAATCCCCATATGGAATTTATAAGTGAACCCTCTTTTTCTTGCTTCTGATTTTTTCTTAAGAAAAGAAAGAATGTGCGAATACTAATAATAAAAAGTTTAAAATTAATATTTATGATGTAATCAAGTAAAGTGCTAAAGAAAATATTAAGTAATTACTGCAAAAATAAGAGAATTTATAGACAAAGGGGGAAAATTAGACCTCCTCGTGAAGAGTTAAAGTAAATCTTAATTATAGATGCGTTGATCTCAAGATGAAGTGATGGTGGTTTGAGGAGGTAGGTAGGAATTTACTCAAAAGAGTATCAACAGGGTGAATGGAATGTGGGAAATGATCTTTCTAAAGAAATAACGACTCTGAATTCGAGGGAATTCTCTATAAATTTTCGATCAGGGTGTTGAGGGGTTGTAAGGGGTGTGTTTCAAAGTGAAGTCATGGCCTCTATTTATAGGGATAAGGGGGTTTATGATCATATTGTTCCTAGACCTTCCTATTGGCATAGAAACCTAGATACACTCTCGATAGGCAAGGTTATGAAGTTAGAAATTGGTAGTCTGAGGTAGGTGTTTTCGCATAACCGTTGTAAAACACGAACTATAAGTTAGAATCACGCATGCGGTGGACCGTTGGAAAAGATATTAAGATCCTTTTAAGAATTCATTAAGCCACTCCCGAGTTCAAGAGTTGAAAAATATCATCCAAATGAGTTCACCCCAAAAATAATCATAATTATAGGATATGAGTATTCATAGGATCACGGGGCACAATGGAAAAGCAAGCATGTATGACAGGCAAGACATAAATATGTAAGACTTCAATACTCTCAAAATAGATGAAATATAATATAATATAAAATAATCCAAGGATTGGCCCGAGATGCCTACGTAGACTAAGGGGTATCAAAGTCCACGTTGTTAGAATATATCGTAGGAATGGGGTTCAACTTATAAACCCATATTTAAGACTCCTCTTTGAGTTCTTTTCAAGAAAATGTGTTCATGTGTGAAAGTGTGAAAGTGTAAGAAGATGAGGAAGTCTTACTTTGGAGTTTACAAGTAAACCCTTTTTTTTGTCTTTTTGGATTTTTATGGATTTAAGTTGTGTGAATATGAATACTAAAATAATGGATATTAGTTGATGTGAGAAAATGAAACAAGACTAAAAGATATCAAAAAATGGTAATAAAGTGACTAAATAATATTAAATGAGTGAACAAGAAAAGATGTAGGAATGGACCTCCTAGAAGACATTTGTTGATCAATTTGGAAGGTAGTTATGCTAATTTTGTAGTGGTATAAGGGTGGTATAGTAGGATGAGGTAAGTGAACAAATTTTGAAGGAAAGTGAGGGTAGAAAAATGGTGAGAATTTTAGAATTTTTTTTTTTTTTGGGGGGGGGGGGGTAATGGCGGTGCTCTGATTTTGAGAGAATGTTTTCTGATTAATGAAAAGAACCCCCTCAGGAGTGAGGTTATGGGCTCCCTAAATAATTATTTTTAGGGTTGGGGATGCCAATCGGCATGGCCCCTAGCCTGCCTATAGGCACAGTGCTTGACTTGTCGAGAAAGGAAAGTATCCCTTGGTGATAAGCTGGGGGTTTGGGGTGTCTATAGGCATTCCTAAATGGACTTTTTCAAAAAACAGTCACAAAATGCAAATTGTACGTCTGAATCGCATACTATAGTCACACGAATCTTGGAAACGCCCGATTATCTCTCGATGGACGGTAAAATAGGTTATTCATTAAAATTGTTAGGCATATTGGGGCACAACACGGATAATTAAAAATTGAATTTATATTTCTTCAAGATTTCATTGAGCTGCGTTAGGTCTATAGAGTTGACCAAGGTCAAACGGGCCCCGAAAGCCTCTAGTGGCCTTTTGGAGTAAAATGGGTTGTTCATGCAAATCATTAGGTCGCTCCATGCACGATATGAATGGTCAAAAAGGAAATTCAGAGCCCTTCAAGGTTTAATTCATCTTCGATCAGGTTCGATAGTTGATCGGAGTCAAACGGGACCAAGAAATAGTCGGTGGAATTTGGATCAGTTTTCAGAGTATAAAGGTTTGTTTGTGCTAACCGTAGGGCCGATTCATGTACGGTATGGACTCTTGGAAAGAGAATTAATAGAACTTTGATATTTCATTGAGCTTCACTTAGGTTAGGGAGCTAAGCTATGTAAAATAATGATGAAAAGGGCTTGGTGGCCTCTAGATCAGCACTCAGAGTATGACCTAGGTTTTACGGAGGGAGGAGGATTGTTAAGGATCTGAGAATGTATTTAGAGGGAACTAGGATGGGGCATCTACAGAGACCTTCGATGAGAGAGATTGGAACAAAAAAAGCATATAAAAAATAAACACCCCATAACCATTGAGAAAAGGGCAGGGGTCAATTATGCGGACCTGGGGAAGAGAGTTGATCGATCCAGATGGTTGAGGTTCATTCTGCTTACGTGGAATGACCGATTCGGCAAGTCAAGGTTGATACTGTAGACCTAAAGAGTGAGACGAATAATTCAGTGGGTCAAGGTCGATTATGAGGACCTAAGGAATGAGGTAACCAATTCAGTGGGTCGAGTTAGATTTTGCGAACCTAAGGATTGTGATGAGCAATTCAAGGGTCAAGGTCAAAGTTGGAGACATAAGGATTGAATTGATCAGTTTAGCGGGTTGGGGTCAATTCTTAGGACCTAAAGAGTGAGATGAACAATTTAGTGGGTCGAGGTAAAATTCTGAGGACTTAAAGAGTGAGATCACCAAATCAGCTGGTCAAGGTCGATTGTGAAGGCCTAAGGATTGAGGTGACCAACTCAGCGGGTTAAGGTCAATTTTGTGGATCCAAGGACTGAGATGGAAATTTTAGGAATCAAGGTCAATTTTGTAAACATAAGGATTAAAATAATTAATTTAGTGGGACAAGGTCGATTTTGAGCACCTAAAGAGTAAGATGACCAATTCAGCCACTTGAGGTCAATTTTGAGGACATAAATAGTGAGATGACCAATTTGACGGGTCGAGGTTTATTCTAATGACCTAAAGAGTGAGATGCTTACTTACATGGGTCGAGGTTGATTCTGAAGGAATAAATAGTGAGTTGACCAATTTAGTGGGTCAAGGTCAATTCTGAGGACCTAAAGATTGAGATGACTAATTTCGTGGGTCATGGTCAATTTTATGGGTATTGCCGATAAGAATATTTGGAGAGGTTCCTGTCAACATAAGGCATGGATTCTTGGGTTTTTTATGAAGGGCAAAGGTCATTATCAATAGGCAGGAGCAGACGACTATCAATCGACATAACCCTTAACCTTATATAAAAAGGGGGCCTCCCTCTTCGTTTCTCCACCCCTTAAAGTGATTAAATCTATTGATTTCTCTCTCTAAAAGTCATTTTCAAGTCCATTTTCTTTGGGATATCTCAATGGTGGGTACTTCTAGCCACGACAACAATTAATGGGTGTCTATTTACAATTGGGAGGTTTTGAAATTGTCGTCTACGGTGGAATTGGGTAATTATAATGCGTAGGAAAACTTTGAGTAGATATCTGATGAGAGGATTCTATTGTTCCAACCTGGAGATTATCGTTCGACAAGGGTGAACAACCCTAACGGCTATTGTGAGTATTTATCTTTTATTTTTTCACATTTTTATTTTCCTTCTTATTTTTGGGATAATGAAAGGTTTTCATTATTTTTATGTAGGTTGACATTACCTCTTCAATCGTTTGGTCCAGGGGGATGATTGTTATGAAAGTTATTAGGGACCGTCTTTTGGAGGCAGTATGGTTGATGGTGGCATCTAACAAGTTGGGTACGTTAGCGGGGATTTGGATGAGGCACTACACTCTACATTGGTGTTATGTAAAATGGTCAAGAGGTGGAGGAACTCGACCCACACATATCACTTGGGATTGGGGAAATTATGGTTACTCCTTTGGATGTCCAGTAGTTGACAAGGCTAGACTATAATGGTTAGTAGATCATGGTGCATCAGATACTCTGGGTCCCGCAGGCAGCGGTACGAATTGTGTGCCCATCCAGAGGGGTTCTCTTTGAGGGGTCCAAGGGAAATTCATATGTCGAGGTGGATATCTCCTTCCTTCCCCTTTTTGTACCATGCACTTGGGATTATGTCCGTTATTGGGGCACTTGATCATCGTCGATGTGGGGTGATATATAGAGATAGAGTCGCCAACCTATTTCACACAAAATAGGCAATAGAAATGTTTTTGCTTCCAGAGAACAACATTTAGGACAATACAGATTCTTGTGAACCCATGTTATGCAAGGGTTTGGGGAGTTAGTTTCAAAATGGGAAGCTGTTAGACACTCTTCCCGCCCTTTCGATCTATTTTAAAGAACTCCGTGATGCGTATGATCATATGCATAATATAAATGGAGGATGGAATTTCCTGACTTATATCATGGATAAAGGCGGAGAGAGGTCATCCTTGGGAGTCTTCCCAAAATAGCAAGAAAAAATATAATGTAAGTGTTTGTCGATTCACAAATCATTATGGAGGGATAATTACATATATCGGAGAAGACACAAGAAATAAAGCATAATATATATATATATATATATATATATATATATATATATATATGATAAGAAAATAGCAACCAATCTATGTTGGGGGATTTAAGTCGAGGGATTTACTCAAGATGCCTACATAACTCGGGGGCATCAAAGTCCACGCAGTTCAAAGACAAGACCGGGTGGGGTTATACCCATAAATCCAACTGGAGACTTTATTATATATGTGTGTGTAGAAAATGGTGTTTTAGTGTGAGAAAATGTGATGAGAAATTCCCATTTGGAATTTACAAGTGAACCCTCTTTTTCTTGCTTCTGATTTTTTCTTAAGAAAATAAAGAATGTGAGAATATTAATAATTAAAAGTTTGAAATTAAAATGTGTGATGTAATCAAGTAAAGTACTAAAGCAAAGATGAGGTAACTAATGCAAAAATAAGAGTATTTAAAGACAAAGGGAAAAAATTAGACCTCCTGGTGAAGATTTGAAATATATCCTAATTGTAGATGCACTGATCTCAAGATGAAGTGATGGTGGTTCGAGGTGGTGTGTGGTAATTTACTCAAAATAGTGTGAAAAGGATGAATGGAATGTGGGAAATAAGATTTATAAAGAAAGAAGGACTCTGAATTCGAGGGAATTCTCTCTGAATTTTTGATAGGGGTGTTCAGGGGTTCTAAGATGTTTGTTTCAAAGTGAAGTCATGGCCTATATTTATAAGGACAAGAGGGTGCCGATCGGCATGGTCCTAGACCTTCCTATCAGCGTAGAACCCTAAATGCACTCCCGATAGGAAGGGTCATAGGGTTTCCAATAGGTAGTCTGAGGTGGGTTTTTCAGCATAACAGTTATAAAATGCAAATTCTAACTTAGAATCACGCATGCGGTGGACCATTGGAAAAGGTATTCAGATCCTTTTAAGAATACATTAAGCCACTCCTGAGTTCAAATCGTTTTAAGAATCCTTTCAGAGAAAATGGGTCGGTCATCAGTATCGTAAGGCTCATTTGTGAATGAGGTGAACCGTTAGAAAGGGGATTCAGAGACCTTTAAATATTCATTTAGCGTCATTCAATCTTTAGAGTTGACACGAGTCAAACTAATCCTAGGAGGGCTCGGTGGCCTTCGAATTAGTCTTTCGTATAAAATGGAACTTTTTTCCGAATTGTAAGGCCAATTTGTACTTGGGGTGGACCATTGGAAAGGGGATTCAGATCCGTTTAAAGATACATTGATCTTTCGCTCCGGCGAGGAAGTTGACATGAGTCAAACGGGGCCCGAGAGTGCCCCGTGGCTTATAGATCAGTTTTTGATAGTAAAATGAATTGTTTGTCTGAATTGTAAGGCTTATTTATGCATGGGGTGGACCTCTGGAAATGGGATTCATAGCCCTTTGAAGATTCATTGATCTTTTCTCAGTCGAGGAAGTTGACCGGAGTCAAACAAAAAAGGGAGAACCTAATATCCTCTAGATAGATACTTGGAGAATGATCTAGGGTTTGTGGTGAATGTGTGAGTGCTATGGACCAAAAGAGGGAGTAAGTGTGTCCTAGGATGGGGTGTCTATAGAGATCCCCTCGACGTGAGATCTTGGATCAAGTTAAGGCCGTCTAATAATGAACACCACATCGATGTTGGAAAAGAGGTTTTAGGTTCGATTATCAGGACCTAAGGAGACAAAGGTGAGTAATTCAGTTGGTTGAGTTCGATTCTAAGGAGGAGAAGATGACTGATTTAGTGGGTCAAATATGTGTTATAAGTGGTTTTAAGGGGCTAGGTATACAAATTTGGTGGGTTGAGGTCAATTCTATAGACATAAGGAGACGAGGATGATCAATTCGGAGGGTTGGTTTTAAGTTGTGCTAGCGATGACCAATTCAATAAGTCGAGGATGATTCTAAGGACCTTGAGTTGCAGCGATCAATTCTTGGGCCATGGCCAATTCTTACGACCTTAAGTTGTGATGATCAATTCTTAGGGTCAAGGTGAATTATGAGGACCTTAAGTTACGATGACCAATTTTGAGGTTTGAGGTCAATTCTACAGACCTGAAGTTATAACGATCGATTCTGTGGGCTGAGGTTAATTCTAAGGATGTTACGTTATGGCGACCAATTTTATGAGCCGACGTTAATTCTAAGGTTCTAATGTTGTGACGACCAATTATGTGGGTCGAGATCAATTCTGACGACTTAAAGTTGTGACGACCAATTCTGAGGGCCGAGGTTAATTTTAAGGACCTAATGTTGTAGAAACAAATTTTGAGGGTCGAGGTCAACTTTGAGGACCTAAAGTTGTGATGATTGATTTTGAGAGCCAAGGTCAATTATGAGAACCTTCAGATGTAGAGACAAATTCTGAGGGCCAAGGTTTATTCCGAGGACCTTAAGATGTATCGACAAATTCTGAGGTCCGAGGTTAATTCTAAGTGACCAATTTCAAGGGTAGAGGTCAATTCTACAGATCTATGTTTTGGTGACCAATTCTGCGGGGTGAGGTCAATTCTTAGGACCTTAAGTTGTAATGACAAATTCTATGGATTGAGGTCAACTATGAGGACCTTAAGTCGTAGTGACCAATTCTATAGGCCGAGGTTAATTCTGAGGACCTAATGTTGTAATATAGAGAGTCGCTATCATGGAGAATTATAAATTATTTGAGCATGCAGATGTATCCGAGTTTCTATTGGGGATTTTCTTATTTTAAGAATTTAATGGGGAAGGCCTTATCTTTGAGATTTCGACTACGAATTGTTGGTTTGGGACTCCCCTGGGGATGTTTTAGGCTGGGAAATTGTAGTAGACTTGGGTGTAGGTGCATCATTGGTTATACTTGAATTTTTTAGTGATAAGAGCATAAGATTAATCTAACTAGGGATTTTGAGACTTTATAAGGGACTGGCTGCTCCAAAAAATGAGGTTCCATAGGAATTTTTGGATTTTTTTGGCATTTTTTGTACAAAATTTGGGAGGGCGTCGATAGGAAGTCCTAGGGAGGTTCTAATCAGCAAGGGCACGGACTCCTTGTCTTCCTTGGGAAGGAGAAAAGATGACTACCGATCGACTTGGTCAGGTGGTTGTTGGGCTCTTTGTGGTAGGACCGTCGATCATCTATCTATCCATTACACTCTATGGGAGGGGCCTGGCATATGTCTAGGGACTACATGAACTGGTTATGGGAGAGGATAGTAGAGAAAGTCATGTCAAAAGAGACCATTCAAAGGTGGTTTGTTTCTTTCGACACCATGGAAGACGACGTTATAGTTTTGTCTAGGCTTGTCAAGGCGTACCACTCCATGAAGTGCATACGAAATGCCAATCGGGAGTGGGAAACTTGGGGATCTTTAGGGGCTGGTAACACTGATTAAGCGAGGCCATCGGGCTGTTAAAGGCAATGTTTTGTGAAGCTTAGGTGATTTTTTTTTCATGAAGCTAAGGTGATTTTTGTGTTTATGTTTTTTTTATTGGGGGTGGAATAATTATTATGTAGCCTAGTAATGGTTAAGTATATTTAAAAATGGTTTGGTTAGTGGAAGGGGGTGGTCTGTTTAACTCCTTTCACTGACTTTATGTCAAAACATTGTATTCCTTATTAAAAATAAAAATTATTTTTGATCATATTTTTTATACCTCTTGATGAGTTTTGCATTTGAATTATCTATACCAATCGTTAAGTCATACATAATAATTTTATTCATCTAAATGATAAAATGGACCGCCATTCTCGGAGTTTAGAAAAGAATAACATATTGTGAAAAGGAAGGGGACTCGGCCCACATATGGCGTATGGTTGCCTACGTGCCTCTCGAGGTTTTAAAATTTTTAAGAGTTTCATTTTAAAAAGAAATGGTTTTTGAGAGGGTCAGGTCCCGCGTAGTTCGAGGTAGGGGAAATGAAGATTTTTTTATAATAGAAAGGGGATGAGAAGAGCCGTAGCGCACCAAGATTTTGATCTAAGCATCAAATTTCTTGAGGTGGTCTAGGTTGACTGGAAGCTCAATCTTTTCTCCCTCAAGATCTATGAGCATAGCGGGGCCTCCTAGGATAATCTTCTTCACGATGTAGGGGCCTCTCCAATTCGATCTGAATTTTCCTCTGGCATCCTAGACGGGTTTTATCACTTTGAGGGCATGGTCTCCTTCCTTGACACCATGATCCTTGACTTTTTAATCGAATGATCATGTTATCCGATGATGCTACCCCTATATATTTTACAAAAGCCTTCAGTCCCTTTTTATTTAAGAGTGATAGTTAATTGAAGTGGCTTTAATGCCATTCTTGTTATCAATTTTTCTTTTGAGAAGGATGGGAAGAGAAGGTATTTCCATCTCAACGGATAAAATTGCTTCCATTTCATACACTATAGAGCAAGGGGTATCCCACTAGGTATTCTGATTGAAGTGCGATAGCCCTAGAGGGCGTAAGGTATCTGGTCGGACCAATCTCTACAACTCTCAGTCATCTTGATGATTATGGTTTTGGGGATTTTATAGGCGGCTTTGATGGAACCATTGGTTTGGGATCAGTAGGGAGAAGATTTTTTTATCTGAATCCTGTACTCGTCGACTAATTATGTCACCTTGGCTTTGAAATGGAGCCCATTATCTTACACAAAATGGTGGTGGACTCTGTATCGGCAGATGATGTTCTTTTTGATAAACTTGGACACTTTCTTTTCATTTAGCACTCCATATGACTCATCTTCGTCCCATTTGGTGAAGTAATCAGTGGAGACTAGGATGAATTCATGACCGTTTGAAAGTTTGGTAGTAAATTTCCATATGATGTTAATGCCCCAGTGGGATAAGGGCCAAAAAGAAGGGTAGCTCTCGAGAAGTGTTGGAGATTGGCAAACTGTTGGAAATTGAGGTATCCGCGAACATAGGAAGTGAAATCTTGAACAATGGCGGTCCAATAGTACCCTTGACGGATGATCTTTTGGTCAAGCATGTGACCTTTCATGTGGGGCTCGTATTCCCCATAATGAATCTTTTGCATAATTTCTTCAACATCAGACCCCACTATGCAATGCAAATGGGTTTCATCAAAGTTTCTCTTGAATAGTACTTTGTCACATATGATATGCTGGGTAGAAAGTATACGAAGGGTCTCATGGTCTTTCTTATCGGCGTCTTAATGGTACCTACTGATGAGCACCTAAATTTTTTTGAATAAAACCCCAAATGGATAATTTTTAATTGCTAATTCTCGGTAAAATGGGTGTTATGTACATTCGTATTTATCTTGTAGGTCAAACGCCATTTGCAGATTCAAAAGCATTAAATCAAGGCAAAATGCGGGAAATATGCGGTTAAAAGTGATAAACTCGAGTCTCATAGCCTAACCCTTTCCCGAACCGAGACCTGACCCCCCAACCTATCCCAAAATACCCCCCAGTGTGCGTGTCGTTATGTCCGTATCTGATATATGTAGATGTGCATTTTTAGTATTTTTATTTTATTAATTTACTTTTTATTTTATTTTATCTTCAGTCCTGTATATTTTAGGATTTTTGTATTTTACTCGCTTGCGTGTAGTTGTAAATATTAAGGTTTGAGTATTTTTTTATGCGCATCCATACTTTCTTTTTATTTGTTTTTAGTATTTTAGTTGATTTAATTTTATCATTATTTAATTTTATTTCTTTCAATTTTTATTAGGTTAATTTTATTTTTATTTCAGTCTTTTTAGTTTATAAGTTAAAAAAATAAATTTTAGTTTTAATATATTTTATTATTTTTATTTTCAATTTCTTTTAGTTTAGTTTGACTTTTATTTCTTGTCATTTATTAGGATTTAAATTTTATTAGTTAGGTAGTGTGATAAGCACCCAAAAAGGGTTAACTTTATACCCCGAATAGATGCATTTTAGTCGCTCGTTTGTAATAAAAATGGCCTTATGTGAGTAAATATTCAATGTGTGGACATGCTTGCGCTTGTGGTTCAAAAAGCATTATTTTGAGGAAAATGTGAATAAAATGGAGCTAAATACCTTGTCACATAACCTTAGCCTACCCCAACCCGAGCCTAAACCAGTCCCTAAACTTATCTCGAACCCCATGTGTGTTTAATTTGTGCTTTTTATTTATTTTTAGATTTTTAGTTTGAGTCATTTTTATTTTTAGGATTTATTTTAGATTTATTTAGAATTTTTAGGTTTTATTTACTATTTTTATATTTTATTTTTATTTGTGTTTTTTTATATTATTTTTATTTTTATTAGTTATTATTTGTATTTTATTAAGAATTAGTTTTCTTTTAGGATTTCATTTATTTTTAGATTTTACATTTTTTAGGATTTTAGTTTTTAGTTTAATAGATTTCAATTTTTATTTTTATTTCTTTTTAGTTTGGGTTTTTTAATTTGAGTCTGTTTTGTTTGAGCAGGATTTTATTTTTTAAGGCCTTCATTCTATTAATTTTATTAGTTAGTTAGTGTTATTTTTAGGTGTCCAAATTAAACGCACACACTAACTTATCCTACAACACACTCACACCCAAATACCTTACACCCTAACTCACACCTAAACTAACCCCTCATGCTCACCTAATTTCCTACACCCTCACATATATAACCACCCCTACTTCATCTTCCTCACCATTACTTCTCTCTCCTCTCTCATAGACCACCATAACCAACACCCCCAAACTCCACACCCATTTATCCTATCCCTCATCTCCACACCAAAACATTAACTGCCTTAAACCGCTGCCATACCTAACCCAAATCCGCTGGAAACCTTAACCCGAACACACAGCGTCAGCCGCGCCCTACTCCGTCCAACTAAAAACCCAACCCGAGACCCCTGCCAACTGTTTTACCTAACCTCCAATACGAGTCTAGTTCAGCCCAATCTAGACCTCCGACCCTACCCCGATCCAACCTGGACAACCACCAACCATCATACCCGTAACACCAGCAAACCACTTCGGTCAAACCCGGTGCGACCCAAACCGTGTCCAACAGAACCAAACCCCGGAGCCATTTCGACAACCCAACCTTTACCCATTTCAATTTCAAGACCCATGCTTAGTCAAAATCGTGTTTTTCTATTCTGCATAAAAACATAGATCAAACTCCAAATAAAAAAAAACCATGCCAAACAAATACACCACACGCTTAAAACCCATTTAACGCTTTAACCCTTTTTCCCTTTTTACCCCCAACTACCATCTTTTACTCGAATGCCCAAAATACCCTCAATTGCAAATCTTATTTTTATTCTCTCACACTCTCATTACCTCACACAATCCATGACACACCCAAACAACATGCACACCCAAGTATATTTTCCAATTTAACCCCTTAGCTCCATGTGCATACAAAGTTAGTTTTTAAGATTTGTGTGATAAATTTCTCTACACTCCGTATTTGCATTTTTAGCAAATATCTCAATATAGAGGTGTGTAGTAAAATTTATCTCTAGGATGAATTCCACCCCACCCATCTATAATGAAATTTTGCATTTTTAGCAATTATTTCACAATAGATTGATGTAGTTAAATTCATCCTTTATGGGAGGTAAATTCTAATCCATTCCTTTATGTTGAGATTTTGCATTTTTAACAATTATCTCAATATAAAGTTATTATTTAGAATTTATTTCTTTGGATGAGCTCTAATGTGCAATTTTATAATACTAGGATTTTCATTTTTATCAAATCTCTTTTATTATTTAATTGTCCATTATGAATTCATCCATTACCTTTTTTTTGTTATTTTTTTTTGTAATTTTCATTTTAGATTCAATAAATTCATTAGTGAGGGATTATGATTGAATGTTTTTTTATGTATAATTGAATATTCCATTTCAATTAAAGGCTTAAATGGGTTAGATCTCCTCCTCTTGATTACTTTTAGTTTAATCCTCACATGCTCTTTTTTCTATACTTTTATTTTTATTTTTTTGGATGATGATCATTGAGGGCTAATCTCCTATTTATGGGATGAAATTTTGAAGCCCTCATGAGTCCAATTTGGTTAGTTTACTTATTAGGACAATTTTGTTTATCTCACTTTTCTTAAATTAGCTTTTACTTCTTAATTAGTAGTTATAAAAATTGGTATAGTTAGTTAGTTAAAAATATCCCTTGAAAAATCCATAAAAAAATATAAAGAGCAAAAAAAAAAAATAGAAAAATAATAATAAAATGCAAATGAATCTCTATATGTTCTCTCCAATTTTGTGTTTCACCCTTAGATTTGGATTTATACCTCACTTACCGCTATATTCTAGTTTTGTTCTACTTTTATACGTTTGTGAAGATTTTTTATGGAAATATGAATTGCACAACGACAAATACATAAGAGAAACAATATTTCTTTTTATCAAATGGATTCGTTGCTATTCTTGAGATCGTGAAGCTTGGAGCGGGATTCAATTTGATGTTCATTTATTTCCTATACTTTGTTGTTTTTTCGTACCATTTTTCTTTATTTTTAGATGACTTGTAGTAAAATTATTCTATTCTTGGCTTGTATTGGGGTGCATTGAGACATTTATTTTATTTTTCATTTTTTAAACTGTAGGAATAGAAGAAATCTTGATAGGGAAACCGGACAAGGTAGAGAGAGGGTGTCCAAAGGCGAGGAAACTAAGCCTCTCTACCTTGGGTCGGTAGGACTCCCGGGGCCGACTGATATTGGTGTAATCTCCCCCTGATCGACTCAAATTTTTCAGCACCCCACAGCGTAAAAACTATGGGAGATACATTTCTTAACCCTCGCGCCTCTCCTGTTAGCGAGTAAATTCTTATGTGTGATTACGTGCTCTTGTGTGATTTTAATCTCGCTTTTATTTTCGAATGGTGTGATGAATTCAATTGCTAAGACCTACACCCAGTCACTCACGAGAAGGGATTTCATCACCCGACTCACTCGCTTACCCTTGTGTGCTACCCTAGCCATCATTAAAATTAAAACCAATCAACTAGGTAGCCCAATAGTAGAACATTTTTGCAAAGGCGATCACAAAGATATTTTAGTGATTTTTATCGACCGATGACTTAATTAAAATTTGACTAATCTTTCATTAAATTTAAAGATAAAAATTGTCTATGTGCTTGTTAGGATTTATCCTTGAGTTGTGTGTGTCCAATTCAATTTTTCGGTAGTCGAGTTTTAGTGAGTTCGTGCAAATTCAAAGAGACCACCTATTTTTTCCACTCTTTTCTTCCAAAAATATCCAAAAATATTTGTTTTCCTTTGTTTTCTACAAAAAATCCAAAAACATTTTCTTCCTTTATTTTTTTTAGAAAAAGCCAAAAATATTTTTTTCCTTGGTTTTCTACAAAAAACTATTTTCTTTCCTTTTGAAAAAAATTTAAAAAATTCAAAAATATTTTTTTCCCATTATTTTCTTCCAAAAAATCCAAAACCATTTTCTTCCTTTCATCCTCAAAAAATCCCAAAAATATTTCCTTTCTTTTTCAAATTATTCAAAAACCAAAAAAAAATAAAAAATTAGAACATCCTGAAGAAAAAAAATAAGGCTCGTGATCAATGCCTCATCACCCATACCTTCCTCACCCTTACCGTAATACCCACCCGCCCATGGTCCACCATGCTTTGCATCATGTGATGCACTTTGCCATATAAGTTCATTGACCATTCTAGCCTTTATCCGTAAAGAGGGACACTTCAGTCTTGTTTGGGGGTGATTATCATCACTCAATTTTTCTGTCGCCCTGAGCTTTCATAGTTCTTATTTTTAGGGTGAGATCCCTTCGGTCTGGATGAAGACATTAAACTTAGCGCTCTCAGGAGGCAGATCGTATTTCTTGTATGAGTCCTGTAGCCATCCCCGATCCTCGCGAAAGGCGGACGGCATGATGGAGGATCCTAGGTCCCGCGCATCCCTCTCGGGAGCGCTTCGGCCGGCATCATATGGGTGAGGTGAAAAATGTAGAGAGATAGAGTCGCTAGTCTATTTCACTCAAAACAGACAAAAGAAAGGGATCCATCCTGAAGGACAACATCTAAATACATACTGATTCATATGAAACCAAAATGCTTCAAAAAGGGTATGGAGGCTAAGTTACGAAATGGGAAGGTGTTAGGCATCGATTCCACCCTTTCGGTCCCTCATGGGTTTTTGCTATTTTCCTTTATTTTCCCTCTGATATGTGTGCATGTGTATATATAGTGGAGATGGGAATCATCAACTTGCACCATGGAAGAGGTAAAGCGAGTCATCCGTCGGAACGTATAAAAATACAAGAAAATAGGATTTATGTGATTATCCTTATGTTGACCGTTATGATGGAATGATAATGCATGTGGAATAATACTCCACTAAGAACAAATATATGTATATATATAATATAACAGAGGGGAGTTTAGAGAAAATAGAAAATGAGAGAAAAAGTAAAAATAGGACTCGAGTCTTGGGTTTTACCTTGAGACGCCTACATAGCCTATAGAGGCATCAAAGTCCACGTAGTTTGCATGCAAAACGAGGGGTGAGGTTTATCCCATAAATCCAACAGGGGGATTCTCTTATTTGTGTGTGTGTGTGTAGAAAAAGTGTTTCCCTACAATCAACCACACCATAACACCATAACACTACACTCACCCTCGCTCTTCTACCCATATACCTCACCTACACCATGTTACCTCTCACCCACATACTATCTCTCCTCTCTCTTTCCACCATAACAAAAACCAAACTAAAACTCTATACCAAACCCCCATATCTCACCTTACACCCTTGGCAACCATATATACTCTAACCCATTTTAACCCCCCAATCTGAACCCGATAAAGCCCATCTACTGCCCAAATTCGTGTAGCACCAAACCCAACCCGAATCTACTTACCCTCAACCAAAACTCGCATAGCCTGACCTCCATACCCGATGCGACCCATGACCATGTAGTTACCCTCAACCCGACCTCTGTTGGAACCTCATACCCGCATCAACCCAGTTTGCACACCAGACCTGCAGTTCAACCCACAATTCATCCTCTACCCTTTAACCCATTTCCCATTTAATCATCCAACTCGACCCATCTCCCTCAACCACGAGCCCGACACCATAACTAGGGCAGATCCTCTAAGATATTTTAACACGGATCACCAAACCCATGAACTCTCAGCATATAAGTACCTAAAATCAAACTTTAAAACAAAATCAAAATTAAAGACCCATATATCTAAAAGACTTCTTGCCCTTATTCCCAAAAGAATCCCAACTTATCCACACTCTGTCGTCACCTCACCTTTAACACACTCTCGTGTTTATTTCCCTTAAATACCCTCACATCCCTTATTCCCATATGCACACGTGTGCATTATCCACCTTACCCTCACCTAGATACCTTATACACATCATGCATATTGATTCTTCCTATTTTACCCCTAGCCACTTGCATCTCTTTGAGAGGAATTGAAGACCCATTTGAGTGGGGGTGCAGAGACAAAACCCTAAAGTGATACCAAGAAGACAAGGAGAGAAATAAAATAGAGAGAGAAACACCTTTGTTAATAGTTTTAATTTTTTAATGTTTTAATTTTATTTAGAGAATTTGTGAGGATTTAATTGTGAGAGCTTGGACTGTATTGAAGAGTTTAGAATTCAACTTGTAATTCAAGGAGACTTGACTAAGATTTGTTCTCTTATCTCTACTTTTTCAACTTCATGCTTAGCATTTTGATAACATTACATTTGTTGTTGTTTTATCACCATGTTAGGCTAGAAACCCCTTTCAAGGGGTGGGGTGGTCTCATTATTTGATGTTAATCCCACGTTAATTAGTTTATTTATATTAAATGTCCCTTTCATAATTAACTTTCCACTCCTACATATTTATTTATGCCTTGAGAGAGGGTAAATGATTTTTGAGATAAAATCGAAATTCTAGTTTTACTTTCCATTTTCGAATTAAACTAAAGATAGTTTTTTCTAAAATCTGAATTTTTTTCTTTCAATTTTAACTCTCAGTTATTTTTCCTGATTTAAACTAATTTGATAAATCGGTCCTAGCATGTGATTCATTAAATAATGTTTAGAATTTAATTTTCTAAAAGGTTATTAATAAAATTACATTTGTGATGAGAGTTGATTTGTAATTTTGATACGAACTTGGGACAATTAATTTGAATGAATTAATTAATAATATTAACTAGAATATAGGGTGTAATCCCATCTCTTGTTAGCCCTCACTTTTATTTCCTCACTCATCTCATATTATATATTTATATTTAGTTATATTTCACTCACTTTCATCACACACTTTTTAGTATTTCTTTACACTTCTTTCTAGTTTAATTATTTTTTCTCATTTAGTTTAGTTAATTCACCATCCTCACAGAATTGTTTTAATACTAAAAAAATAGAAATAAAACAAAAAGCAAGAAAAAAATAGAAAAAATAATTGAATTAAATGACTTTTCTTGTGTTTCACTCCTTCGAGTTAGTTTGACATCCTTACTTACCATTGTACGGGCTTGTTATATTTTTGTAGGTATTCAAGGATTTTGATTAGATAGGCTTTCTCACAACGACACACTAAAAGATCATCTATCAAATGGCACCATTGTCGGGGATATCATTTCCAATTTCTCGCTTTCTTGAAGTTGGAGGCTCGTGTGAAGACTTTTATATTTTATTTTAATTTTTTTAGTTGTATTTGTTATGTTTTTTCTATTCATAGAAGTGGTTGTATTTGGTATTATCGAGGCATGTATTCATTTGGGTATATTTTTTACACCATTTGCTTATAATAATTAATTAAAAAAAAAAAGAGAAAAGGGAAATCGAACAAGGTAGAGAGAGGGCATCCAAAGGCGAGAATTTAGAAGCCTCTTCACTTTGGGTCGGTAGGACTCCCGGGATGGACTAAAGTTAGGAGAGCTTCCCCCGGGTCGACTCAAGTCGGTCTTCACCCCACACGTGTTAAAGTCATGGGAGGTACATTTCTTTATCACTCGTGAATCTCGTGCAAGTGAGTCCATTCTTATGTGATTACTTTCTCATATGTGATTTTTTTTTTGCATTGCATTTATTTGGAGGGTTTGATGAATTAATGAATCTAAGACCTAGACCCGATCATGGAAACGAGAAGGCATTTCATCACTTGACTCACTTGCTTATCCATTGTGTGCTCCCCTAGATATCAATAAATTTAAAATCTATCAACTAGCGAGCCAAGTAAGAGCACATTTTTGCAAAGGTGATCACAAAGATAAATTTTGTGATTTTTGCCTCGCGCTGACTTAATTAAAATTTGACCACCCTTTCACTAATTTTGAAGATGTAAATTGGCTACGTGCTAGTTAGGATTTATCCTTTACTTGTGTGTGTCTAATTCAATCTTTTCGTAGCCGATTTTAGTGAGTTCGTCCTTTTCGAGAGTCCAATAATTTTTTCTCCCGTATTTTCTTCCAAAAAAACCCAAAAAGATTTTCTTGCTTTCATTTTCTAAAAATCCAAAATTATTTTTTTTCACTATTTTAAAAAAAAATCTAAAAATATTTTCTTTCCTTTTTCAAAATATTTAAAAATCCCAAAAAAAAAATATTTCTCTCACCATGTCCAGAGAATGTCCTTTAGGGGAATACATTGGCCATTATTCGTCATCTCAAAGTATGTTTGAAGTTAATCCTGAGTCCAACCTCTATACCATACTTAGTGTCTTTAACTCTCACACACACCCCGTTGATACTCTTGCATCGTCCATGCACACATCTCATATTCCATCGCCTTGGATGATGAGTGTCAACGCGTTAAATTCTTCGCAGTGCACCTCTTGCTTTCTAGTCAATCACTTGCCCTATGAGTGTCCATACTTTGCATATCCATCCAACCCACCATGGCCCAAGTGTACCCATATGACACTATTCTGGAATCAACCTCGGCCTATTGTCATTATATATCCAATCTTGAGTGTTGTGAGTACTCGAGATAACCGTGGTATATTGATCACCCTCCCATATAATACGAATTCCAATCCCATGTTATGGATTCTCACACATTCCAACAGTCATCGTGGCAACCTAATACACCCCATCCCGATTAGTTCCCTCACTACGCTCCTCTTGATTATCAAACTTTTGTCTCTTATTTAGATGCTTCTCTCGTGTATGACACACTTGACCCCGTTCCCCACACTTTATATGAGTATCCTCCTTATAGTTCGATTAATAATGATTTGTGTCCACCTTAACAACTATCGCCACCGGTCGTCCCTCACCACCATCATCCACATCCACTCTTGAAAGCCTCTTGAAAAAGTTCATCCTTGAGCAATAGCAATCCACTCAATATCAAAATCAAGATCTCTAACGGCTTGAACATTGCCTTAATGAATTTGAGTGTGTGATAGAGTTAGATGTCACTCGATGTCAACCCATTGTTTCCCCTATGTGGAATGATGATGAGTTATCTTGTGACACTAATTTTGAGTGTGGCCAACCCTATTACCTTGAGAATATCTAAGTTGAGACCATCCAGTGGTCTGAGCCCCAAGTTGACAATTGTGTTGACTTATCCAATAACTGTGAGACTAATCAAACACCGCCTTGTCCAAAAGTGACCACCATTGAGGCTTCTATTCTATCTCTCGATGAATCTAAAAATATACCTGAGTCAACACCTATTATGCCCACCCTATGTTTTCCCGAGGAACTGATTAATTATAGGTTAGCTTCGGCTACGAGTGATCACCAATGTTCTGAGATGGAATCCAAGATGGTTCCTACCTCTCTGAATATGGATGATGCCCTACTATGCATGTCTCCCTTTGAGCCTAATATTTCTAGTGATTCCCTTATCTATGATTTTAGTGCCTCGTTTGACTTACCCACCATATTATTTGGTGATATTCTTGTGAAGAAGTTGTCCAATCCATCTTTAGATTCCACGCCCCCTTGTGAGTATCCCTTTACTCCTCCCGAAGAGTGTGTCCCCTACACTTGAGTTGGATCATCTTCCTTCACCTTTTTTCCCACCCGACCCAATGATAATTTCACACTCTCCACCACGTAGTTTATACCTAGTCATTATACCTCAATAATTCACATATGTTTATCTATTTCCTTACTTGAAACCATCATCCACCGTTCACGAGAGTATATGTGTTGACACTCTCACCGATGACATTGAGCTTGTTCCTTCACGCACACCACTTCCTCTTGGTGTTGATTTTTCCCATTGTTAGCTCATGAATGTGTCACATCGCAGCCATTCTCATCGTCTATTTATAGAATGGTCATGTTCTTTCTATGAGCCCCACCACATCCGAGATGCCAAAAAATATTGGCTTCCCATTCAGTTCGAGCATCATGCTTATAAGGCCCTTCTTGACCTCACCTTTCGGCTCAATAAGGCTCGTGATCGATGTCTCTAATCCTCACATTTTCCTTTCTTCCATATACCTTTCTACCCACCAACCCTTGGTTCACCGAGGCTTTGCATCGTGTGAAGAACTTTTCCATACAAATGCATTGAGCCTTTTAGACTTTATCCAGCAAGACTCACACTTTAGTTTTACTTGGGAGTGGTTATCATCACCCGATTTTTTTTCCACCCCGAGCATTCCTAGTTCTTATCCTTAGGGTGAGTTCCATTCGGCCTGGCTGAAGACAATAAACTTAGTGCTATCGAGAGGCATCCCGTCATGTCTTGTTTCAATGTATCAGTCATTTCCTATTTGGTAGTGATGTTTTACAGCGCCCAATGCTTTATCACGCTTTATAGACTTGTACATATTTTTGTGCCGCTATTTTTCTTTAGGTTTGTTCCTTCATTCCATCATGCGGTCCAAATTCATTAGTGGTTGATTATAGTAATATATTTCCTACCTTGTGCTTATAATTTTCTTATATAGTTTTAAACATCGACGATGATGTTCTCTTTTGTTTGGGGTGGGGAAATTTATCAAAATCGTACCTCTTTTGAACATTTTCTCAGAAACAAGTCATTATTAACTTTTTGTGCTATTTAGCGCAATTTTTTTATGACATGAAATGTCGTTCATCCCTCTTTTTGAAGTCTCGGATTACCCTTATTTGTGCCCAAATTACCCTTTTACCATAAATTAAGTAGTACCTCTTAAGGTGTATTTTCACTATGAATTCCTAAACTCAATAAATTTTCACTTTCACGTTTTGAATCAAAAGTTATAGAGTAACTATATTCTCAACACAACCCTAAATGATCACTTGTGGAGACTTAAACCCGTGAGATTTGAGCTATTCACCTTTTTAGGGTTTTTACGTATCTCTGGGTCACAAGATGACTCTAATTTCTTTGGGTACTACAGAGAGTCGTTGTATGATCTCATTATTCTTCATCTTTGGAATAACCACTAAGAATGACATCACTTTTGAGTTGTAACAAACATGTGTCTTGTAGTTTATTTATAGCACCAAACCATTTTTTACCATACACTCACCAATTCTCCATATCACATTACCATCCATCATTTCTTCATGAAAAAGAGTGTTTGAAATTCTGAATGTAAATTGTCTTCATTTGTGTATGTAAAGAAAAATGCATCTAAAAAAACAGGAAAAAAAATAAGTGAAAAAGAAAAAAAATAGAAAGTTAGAAAAGACAAAAAAAGTAAAAAAAGAAGAAAACAAATTTGTGATCCTAGTTTTATAAAATGAAGGCACTGGTTATTCAGATTTTGTTATTCAGATTTTGTTATTCAGATTTTGTTCCACTCTTCACAAAAACCCTACCTTATCATCATACCATTCATCTTCTTCATCTCATTCCTCACTTCTTTCATAAACACCACTTTCATCCTTGGTGAGGTGTTCGCATAAACGAGAAGTCTATATGGTGAATGACTCGACATTCTTAACATAGTGGGTACCATTAGTTCATGAGATTAATTTCTTTCATGTATTCTCCATATCTTATAAGTGTGTGTGATGTTTGAACATGTTTACATTTACTGACCTCCTCACACACTATAGAGATACACTTACCTAAATCTCAAAGAGTTCGTTTCAGAGAGACATATCTAATGACATTTCAAGTCAAAGCATTGATTATATAAAGGCGATATAGGAATTACTCTCATGATACTTGAGATTGTTTTACACTATACAGGCTGAGAGTTTTAAGAAGAATTAAGACTTTGGTATTAATTAATTTTATGTCATTCATTGATAGTTGAACATTTTAATCCTTGAAGTCTTTATAGATGGTTTGTATAGCTTTTCGTCGTCAAATAAGAGACTGCCTTTCAATAATTTTTTAAATTTTGTCGGTACATTCATTGCAAGCCCTCACGAGACAACACTCGTCCTGTAGGGAGACCTATAGGTTAAAAGGCTTGTTAAACCAGATAAGTGCAATCGCAAGTTCCCGCGAAAGTGGTACACTTTTGGTTTCATATATTTGTTTCTCTCTATTTTTGTTGGAGGATTAGCAATATTCTGTTTGGGGGTGGTGTGATAAGCACCCAAAAGTGTTTAAATAAAACAAATAAATAATTTTTAATTGCTAATTCTTAGTACAATGGGTCTTATGCGCGTTCATGTTTATCTTGTGGGTCAAATGCCGTTTGTGGATTCAAAAGCATTAAATCAAGGCAAAATGCGTCAAAGATGCGGTTAAAAGTGCTAAACCCAGGTCCCGTAGCCTAAACATTTTCCGAACCAAGCCTTGACCCCCCAATCTGTCCTAAAATAACCCCCAATATGTGTGTTTCGTTATGTTCATAAATTATATATTTAGGTGTGCATTTTTAGTCTTTTTATTTTATTAATTTTGTTTTTATTTTATTTTATCTTTAGTCGTGTATATTTTACGATTTTTGTATTTTATTTTGTGTAGTTGTAAATATTAGGGTTTGAGTATTTTTATGCGTGTTTTGTTCTTTAATCCATACATTCTTTTTATTAGTTTTTAGTTTTTTTTTGTTAATTTAATTTTATCATTATTTTGTTATATTTGTTTTCAATTTTTATTAGCTTAATTTTATTTTTATTTGAGTCTTTTTAGTTTATGTGCTAGAAAATTATATTTTGGTTTAATAGATTTTATGATTTTTATCTTCATTTTCTTTTAGTTTAGTTTGATATTTATTTCTTGTCTTTTATTAGGTTTTTATTTTTAGTATTTAGACACTGTTATTTTTATTTTTATTTTTTAACTAGCTACAAATAAAGAAAACACACACAGTAAACAACCCGTACAATCAACCACACCATAACACCTCACTCTTATACCTGTGTATGTAGAAAGGATAGTTGGCTATAGATAAATAAACCTAAAAATTAGGGTGATTGAAATTGAATTGAATGATTAAAACTCATGTGCTAGGAAATTCTAATTTTTTTTAGGAATCTTGATGTATATGTAGAAAGTTTGAATTCATGATTCATAGACTGATATTATAGACATTTATCTCCATGTATCATATTAAAGTATGATTGGATCTAGGTAGATAAATTGTAGAAATTTCGGATTTGGACCATTATAATTACTCTCAAATTTGGAACTTAAATTCCTTATACATGTTAAATTAAGTCATTTAAATCCTCCAAGATGGAGTAACAACTCTTAGGAACCTATAGGTATGTTCATCGAAGTAAATTAATCATGGGAGGAAGCCTTAAGATAAAGAATAAAATTTGCGAAGTTGGAAAAACAAAACAGATCTGGGCTTCTGCCCAGGTCTGAATCGATTCGGCCTTCGAGCGATTCAATTCGGTCTAGTAGTGAACCGATTCCGCCAAGGACCGAATCGATTCATCTTTGGGGGCAACCCAAGTTTGGGCTGGGAAAATACCGGGGCTGATTTTAGTAACCAATGCGAGTTGATAAAACAATGTTTGGGCATACGAGTATTCCATTAAAAATATCAGAGTATCACAAATTAAATAAAGGGCTACACTATCTCGGTAATTAAAAAGTTTTATGAAAAATTAAGGAAATTAATAATAAAATAGAGGTTCGGTTATTAATTATGGGAAACCATTTTCGGGAAACCTTGGGTAATTAAAGGGTACTAACCTATATTTATTATATGGAAATAACAATATATTTATATATTTTTGTGTATCTGTGTGAATAGACAAATGTTCGTGGACGGTTCTATCAGTTTGGGGTTTTGTTCGTTCGGACTGCGTAGGATATGTCAGCATAGGTGGGCTAGACTATGTGTAGGTCATTTAGGTACTACGTAGGAGTGCCACCTATGTGAGTTAGGTTTTGATGCTAGTAACCTTTGTCACCGTTGGGTATGGGCCACGAACTGGTATATTGTGTTGGGACCACCCCCAACTTATGTGTGTTTTGTGATGTTCGCGTTGAATAAGAGTTTCCTATAGACTTACTGATTGAGCACGAATGAGACACTATGGGTAGATTCCCTAAGTTCTACCAATATGAAAGGACATATATTTAAGTATATTGATTGAATCAAATAAATTTAATTGTCTACGAATGTAGACAATAACTTATAGACCCTTATGTTATGCAAAAATCAATAAATGTTGTGTCACATTCATGAGTAGCAGGACTGGTATAATTTGTGGCACAAATAAGATGAGTGTAGACAAATACCATTCAGCATGCTGGATACGCTTAATGTTTGACGTTTGTAGTTTACTTACTATGAATCAACAGTACAATGTAATTTTAAATTAAATAGGTTGATTCTTACATCTCTAGGTCGCTAACCCAAAATATAAATGCCCCCCCACCCCCGGGGTTTATTCAGACAAGGATAGCAGGACTGAAGGAATATCAGACTTGTTGTCAAGAGTTGTTCCTCAAAGATCCATTGATTAAGATTAGGTTTCTACTTTTCTTTCCATTTGTGATTTATTTTTTATTACTCTAAGGGCATAAGCACGGAGTAATTTTTATTTATGAGTTGAGATAGTATTTTATTCATGTTGATTTTTATTTTTATTGGATGTGGATGTTGGTTTCATTTATTATTAATTGCAATTTAGTTCATTTAAAATTAAATACGATTTATTTATGAATGTTTAGTATATTCGGTGTTAAAAATGATATAAATTGCATAACAAGCCCCATCTTCGGCGTATCGTGCCTAGACAGCCTTCATGTGAAAAAATGGGGGTTGTTACACTTGGTATCAGAGAACGGTTCTAGTGTCCTTAGGATCTGTGTTTGAGCGCATTACATTTTGCGTTGTGTTCTTTTCTGCATATATCCCTATGCTTAGGAATCATTATAATCTTTACGATCAGTTACTAATATGAACCTCATTTTCTTTTATATGGAAAAGGGTAAGAGAGGCAGAACCACACCAGATACAGAGGAAATGGACTAGTAGGAGCCACAACATCATCCACTCCCAACCCCACATGTGGTAGGACAGACACAAATTACCACTATTATGGCTCAAGTAGTATCCACCACAATGGCAGCTATGTTAAGGCATTTTCCACCACCACAGCCTCAGCAATATCAACCATAACCACGTCAGGAGGTGCTACCAGTCTAGAGACATGGATTGATTTGAGATAAAGCTAGGGAGGCCTTAACTAAAGGCCAACCGCCAGAATTTACTGGTAATTTGAATATTTTAGTGGGGAGCAGGTGACCGAGCGTAAATTCTTCCTAATTTAGCCCCTTAAGTTAGTGAATTTAATATCTCGAGCAAGGTAATTGAATCATTTTTAGTCCATATCATTCTATTGTTCGTTACTAACAAAATTCCTAGTTTTTGTGCAATTGTGATAAAGATTTCAGGAATGGAATGCAATAAAAGAAGAGAAGAAAATTAGAAGAAATGTAAAAGGGCAAAAGTGTAAATTCCATTCAGAATTCAGAAGCAATGTCATAAGTGAAGTTGAAGAGCATGAGTTCACAAGAGCATAGGAAGAAACTTCATTCAAATCGGAGTTCTAGATCCAAAGATATGGTCAGTCAAAGTTTCAAAGAAAAAGTCAATCTAGAAGAATTTCGGACCGATCCGGTTTGGATCCGGATCCATCCGAAATGACAAAGTCCAGTAGACCCCGGATTGTTGACGAACCGATGGAAGAAAAAAACCTCGGACCCATCCGACTAGGCCCAGACCGATCTGGTAAAAAGAAAAGAACCGATCCGGTGTATTCGGACCGATCCGAGGTTGAGCCGGACCGATCCGGTAGTGTGAAATGCTGACAATTAATTATTCAATTAAAGCAGAGCAACTCTTGGAAAAATGTACCAACAAGCATTATTGGCTATCAATTTCGATAGTTGGTATTATAAAAGCTAGAAAAAAAGAAGGAGAATAGACCAACCAAGAAAGTAGAGAGAGAATTGTAGCAATTTATTAGTGGTTGGTAGATTACAAATTATCTAAAGAATTTGAGAGTTATTTGTTGAGAGAAATATTCAGAAGTTTAAATTCCTTTCATAAAAACCATAGTTTGTACTGCTGATTAAGGAGAAGTTATCTGGATTTCAATTTCAATTATTTTCCTGCTGCTTAATTCAAGTAATATCATTCTATTCTCTGTTACTTTATTATTTGCAGATTTATTTCCCATGTATTGTAGTTCCATAATTCTGAATATGAATTTGTTCTTCAATCCAATCATGAGTAGCTAAATTTTCCAAGGGTTGGGGTACATGAACTCAATCCAAGGAAGATTATCTATGTAGAATGCAGAGGATAAATTACAATATTGATTGAATCGTGAAAGAAAATTTATACAAAAACTGTCAATCTTTTAATCTCTCTTGCCCTAGGTACTTGAGATGTTTAAGAAAGCTTTGTTAGTATAATTTATAATTCACCTCTTTATACCTATTTTTGATTTCATATTGTGCGGGCTAGATCCCTCATATATGTAATGCTTAGAAGTTATAAAGGCTGGATCTAATCAATTATTGTAATTTACAAATCTAGTATTCTCTATGATAATTTGCTAAGGATTGAGGGATTGTATTCTACCCTGTTTTCTCCCATTTGATTAAAAAGTTTTTCCTGCAATTTTTAGTCTGTTTTCATTAAAATTTCCAGTTTGCTTTTGTTAAGAAAAGATTTATTTCTCTAGAAATCTTCCAAAATCATTAATCACCTTTTTGTTTATTTTAAGAAATCATTTTCAGATCTAATAATTTTCCTGATTACTATTTGACATTTTCCTTTCCCTGTGGATTCGATCCCGACTTACCGGGTTATTACTTGAGCGATAGGTTTGCACTTGAACCTAGAGTGAACGCACTTTTAAGACAAATTTTAAGTTGTGTCAAGTTTTTGGCGCCGTTGCCGGGGAATGAAAAATTGTTAAATTTCAAGAAAGTTATTTGTATCTACAAGTGATTTCTAAAAAAAAAAACGAACTTCATTTCATCTCTTATGTGCTTATGCTGAATTCATCCCCCACCCAAGTTCACGAAAATCCTATAGCCGAAGCAAGTTCTGAAAATTCTGTGTCTTTTCCTTTTTGGGTTCCACCTCCTTCGCCTAATAATTCCATTACTAGTCATACATTGAGTCAAACTCGGAGTGAGAATTCTGAACCTTTTGGTAGCGATATGTCGGAACATGGTAGTGTTGGTGTTGGTGTTGGAGAGGATGAGATACCTTATCTTCCTATGAAAGATTTGTTATTTCCGGAGCGAACTGTTACCCCTGGTTGCATTTTACTCCCGTATAATGCCGGTCAGTTCCATTTTCGGAATGGCATGATCCAAATCCTTCCTACATTTCATGGGATGGATTCTGAAAAATCATATCTCCATATTCGAGAGTTCGAAGATACATGTGAGACTTTTGGAGACCAAGCTTGTCCACAAGATGTAGTCCGGTTGAAGCTCTTCCATTTTTCCTTAAAGGATAAAGCTAAAACTTGGTTATGGTCTCTACCCCCAAATTCTGTGTTATCTTGGAGAGATATGCAAAACAAGTTTATATCAAAATATTTCCCACAACACAAAACTAATTCAGTTAAAGCCCAAATTCAAGCTTTTAGACAAAATGAGAATGAGGCTTTTGATAAATGTTGTGAGAGATTTCAGGAGTTAGTGAATGCGTGCCCACATAACGGTTTTGAAAAGCATCACTTAATTTCATTTTTTCATCAAGGCCTTACATTAGCATCGAAACAACTTGTCCAAACCATGTGTGAAAGACCTTTTTGGGAGTTAAATTCGAGCGATGCTGAAGCTCATTTGAAATATATAGCTGAAACTACCCAAGCATGGGATACTTCTGATCCCAATAGTCAAAATAGAAATCGACAAGTGTCCCACTTGCCTGCTGCGTTCGGTATTTATCACTTGGACAAGGACACTTTGTTGGATAGAAAATTTGACCAATTAGAGAAGAATTTCAGATATATTCTTGAAGTGAGATTGAGAGATGTGTCGGGATCCGTACAAGCTGGAAAGGAGAAAGTGTGTGCCATTTGTAATGCGGGTCATTCTACCAAAGGATGTCCTACCATTCCTGCATAAAAAGCAATGTACACTGAACAGGTTGAGGCGATAGGGGGTTTTCGAGGAAATTTTAATGCACAACAAGGGAATGCATATAATCAGTCGTGGGGGAATCCTGGGTATAGTCATGGACAATCTCAAGGTGGGATGGTTCCTAACCCACACATGACTTTACCACCACCTCCTCAATTTCAGCAAGTGGCTCCTCCAATGCCAAATTCTATGCAAGTACCTCCTCCTAGTCCTTATGTAGCTCCACCAAGGATAAATCTTGAAAATAATTTCAATCAATTCATCCAATCCCAAAAAGAGAGAGATGCTGAATATGAACGAATGTTCACCGAAATGCATACTAGCATCTCTAGGTTGCAAGTCGCGATGAATACTCAAGAGAAAGGTAAACTTCCAGCCCAAGGCCAAAGACCTCTTCTTCAAGGTCAAACCAAGGTTGGCTCCACATCATCGTACTTGCAAGAACAATGTCAATCTGTCACTACTCTTCGAAGTGGCCGCGTAATTGATCTAGTACCTAAACTTCCAAAGTTGAACGATGATGAAGTTGAACCTGAAATTTCTAAGGAATCTGAAATTATTGAGTCCGAAGAGACTCCATTAGAAAAAGAGTTGAAAGATGAGGAAGTTAGACCTGAAATTGAAGTCAAGTTGCCTATTGCTGCTCCATTTCCTCAACGTTTAGAGCCACCCAATAAAGGGGCTTCACGTACCGAGGTGTTGGATGTGTTGAAGCAAGTAAAATTGAATTTGCCATTCCTCGATGCTATTCAACAAATTCCAGCATATTCTAAGGTTATCAAAGATCTTTTGACTGTCAAGAGACGGCTTAAGGTAAAGAAAAATGTTTTCTTGGCACAAAATGTGAGCTCGATCCTTCTCAACGATCTTCCACCTAAATTCAAAGATCCAGGTGCACCTACCATTTCGTGCGTCATAGGAGAAAAAAGAGTGGAAAAAGCATTGCTTGATTTAGGTGCAAGTGTCAATATCCTTCCATATTCCATTTATAAGCAGCTTGAATTAGGTAATTTAAACCTACCCGAATCACTCTACAGTTAGCGGATAGAACAGTGAAAGTGCCTCGCGGGATTGTAGAAGATGTGATAGTTCAAGTGGACACATTCTACTTTCCGGTTGATTTTGTCATTTGGGACACTGAGCCTGCACCTTATACGAGAAATCATGTTCCAATAATATTGGGCCGTCCATTCTTAGCTACTTCTAATGCTTTGATAAATACACGGAATGGCCAAATGCAACTCACTTTTGGAAACATGACTCTCGAGACCAATATTTTTAATGTCGTTAACCAAATGGGTGATGAGGATGAAATTCTTGAGGTCGATCTTATTGAAGAGGTAGTGGATGAGAATATTGAGAAAATCATAGGAGGAGATGCTTTGGAAGTATATTTAGTACAAAGTGGTGAGGAAAAGAGTTCTTATACTGAGTTTGATCGTGAGATGGAAGAGTTGAAAAATTGGTTACAAGATGAAGAGAGTTTTGAGAGTTTGAGAGATGTTGACTGGATTTCTGGGTATGAAGAATTACCTCCGAGGGAGACAACCATGAGTCCCTCTGAAAATAGATTTCCTAGTCTTGAGTTGAAGAAACTACCCTCACATGTCAAATATGCCTTTCTAGGAGAGAATGATACATTTCCTGTTGTTGTGTCTTCCCATCTAGAAAAAGAGCAAGAGGGTATGTTGTTATATGTGTTAAGAAAGCATAGAAGTGCCTTTGGTTGGACTATATCAGATTTGAAAGGTATAAGTCCATTGATTTCTACCCATAAAATCCATCTTGAGGAAGAAGTGAAGCCCTCGCGTGAGATGCAAAGGCGTTTAAATCCAACCATGAAAGAGGTAGTAAGAGCGGAAATAATCAAATTGCTAGATGCTGGAATTATATATCCCATTTTGGATAGTAAATGGATGAGCCCAATTCAGGTCGTTCCAAAGAAATCAGGGATGATTGTGGTTGAAAATGCTAAGGGAGAATTAATACCTCAATGCACCACCACCGGGTGGCTTGTTTGCATTGACTATCGAAAGCTCGATGCCGGAACTCGAAAGGATCATATTCCCTTACCGTTCATCGATCAACTTATTGAACGAGTGGCGGGTCATCCTTACTATTGTTTCCTAGATGGGTATTCCGGTTATAATCAGATTGAAGTGGATGTACTTGATCAAGAAAAGACGACTTTTACATGTCCGTTTAGTACGTTTGCCTATAAACGTATGCCATTTGGGTTATGTAATGCGCCAGCTACTTTTCAAAGGTGCATGTTAAGTCTCTTTAGCGACATGATTGAAAAAGGTCTTGAGGTGTTCATGGACGATTTCAGCGTTTTTGGACCATCTTTTGACCAATGTTTAGCTAATCTTAAAAGAGTTCTATTCCGATGTCTGGAAAAAGACTTAGTCCTCAATTGGGAGAAATGCCATTTTATGGTTACCGAGGGTGTAGTTTTAGGCCACATAGTCTCATCTAGGGGAATTGAAGTTGATCGAGCCAAAATTGAAGTAATAGCTGAGTTACCCCCGCCAAAATAACTTAAAGATGTGAGGTCCTTTCTAGGCCATGATGGATTTTATAGGAGGTTTATCAAGGACTTTAGTGCCATCGCTAGACCTTTTAGTAATCTTCTCATGAAAGACACTCCATTTGAGTGGAATAAAGCATGTCAAGAAGCTTTTGATAAACTAAAAAGCATGCTTGTTTTCGCACCTATCATGCAAGCTCCGGATTGGTCACTACCATTTGAGCTTATGTGTGATGCAAGTGATTATGCTATTGGGGCTGTTCTTGGACAGAGGAAAGACAAGAAAGCTCATGTTATTTACTATGCTAGTAGAACATTATCTGGCCCTCAGCTTAACTACTCTACTATAGAGAAAGAGTTACTAGCAGTCGTTTTTGCTCTCGACAAATTTCGCTCATACATTGTTGGGTCGCATATCCTTTGCTTCACTGATCATTCGGCACTTAAATATCTCTTGAGCAAGAAAGATGCCAAACCCCGACTAATCAGGTGGATCCTACTCCTACAAGAGTTTAATCTCTCGATTCAAGATAAGAAAGGAGTAGAAAACGTCGTTGCGGACCATTTGTCGCGCCTCTCGTTCGACGTGCCTATTGATCCCATTCCCATAGACGAGTATTTCTCGGATGAAAATTTATTTGCTACTTCTTCTCTCCCTTGGTTTGTGGATATAGTTAATTATCTTGTCACTGGAATCGTTCCATCTAGTTGGACTCCGCAAGAGAGAAGTAAGTTCATTACTTGGTCACGCATGTTCTTTTATGATGATCCCTATTTATTTAAGTACTGTGCTGACCAAATCATCCGGAGATGTGTACCCGATGAAGAAATTCAAGGGGTAATTCGATTTTGTCAAACGGAAGCATGTGGAGGTCATTTTTCCAAAAATAAAACTGCTGCGAAAATCCTTCAAAGTGGTCTCTATTGGCCCACAATCTTCCGGGATGTGAATGTCTTTTTGTAAATCATGCGATAGATGCCAAAGAATGGGTGCTATTACACGTCGTGACATGATGCCATTAACCCCTATTTTAGTATTGGAATTGTTTGATTGTTGGGGTATTGACTTCATGGGCCCATTTCCACATTCTTTTGGTTTTTTATACATCTTCGTCGCTGTAGATTACGTCTCAAAATGGGTTGAGGCGATAGCTACAAGGACGAATGACAGCAAGGTGGTGATAAAATTTATTCAAGAAAATATACTTTCTCGTTTTGGTATGCCTAAGGCCATAATCAGTGATAATGGATCTCATTTTTGCAATAGACCTATGGAGAAACTAATGCGGAAGTATGGAATTGTCCATAAAGTTGGAACAACTTATCACCCTCAATCGAATGGCCAAGTCGAGCTTGCTAATCGGGAAATTAAAAATATCTTGGAAAAGACAGTCGATCCTAATAGGAAAGATTGGTTTATCAGATTAAATGATGCACTTTGGGCCTATAGAACCGCATACAAGAATCCCCTTGGGATGTCCCCATTTCGATTTGTGTATGGCAAACCTTGTCATCTTCCGATAGAAATCGAACACAAAGCCTATTGGGCTATCCAAAGGGTGAACTTCAGTATGGATAAAGCCGGTGAAACACGTAAACTTCAGTTGAATGAGTTGGAAGAAATGCGCAATGATGCGTATGAAAGTGCTAAAATATCAAAGGACCGAATGAAACGAGCTCATGACGGAATCATTCGTAAGAAAGAGTTTCATTTGGGACAAAAAGTACTTCTCTACAACTCCCGGTTGCACTTATTTCTCGAAAAATTGCAGTCACGATGGTCTGGTCCGTACATTGTGAAAGAGGTATTTCCCCATGGAGCGGTTGAACTAACAGATGAGAAAGGGGAAAACACTTTTAAAGTCAATGGGCATCGTCTCAAGCCTTATTTGGAAGCCATGGTTAAAGAAGCCGACACAATCTGGCTGTCGGACCCCATTTATGGGGATTGATTGAACCAAAAGAGTGAGGTCGTCGCACCCCCGACATGTATGGGGTGATTGTTGTACATATGCGTCGTAGGATGTAGAAGTCATAAGTTAGAGTCCGTTCTGAGGGTTGAGAATCCGAAGGTTGCGGGGTGTTTCGTTATCAATGAGTTGTGAGGATATTTGGAAGTATGCACGGTTGAAAAATCATTTTTGGAGTGGAGTTTGGGCATTTCTAGGATGAGAAGAAGAGAGAAGAAGAATTCTGGAAATCAGCAACCGAATCGGTCCGGTGAAATAAAAGAACCGATCCTTTAATCCGGATCAGTCCGGTGTAATACAAGAACCAATCCGGTAATCCGGATCGGTCCGGTGTAATACAAGAACCAATTCGGTAAGGCGGATCGGTCCGGTCCCGAAACCGGATCGGTCCGATTTTCTGCAGGTTTCATTTCCCAAGAGACAGACCTCTTCAATCCACCACCTCAATCCACACCCTTTCACTTCAACCAATCCAGCCCTTCCTTCAAAATTTCGTCCCCCCATTTCCCACCCCTTCATTCCCTCCATTTCCCCCACTCATACCTATAAATACATACCTTCCCCTACCCATTTTCTTCACACCTACACATATCTTCTCTCTTATCTCTCCATAGATCTCTCCTTCCTCCATACTAATGGCTGCTCCCCAGAAATATACCTCCCTTGAAGTTCTCCCCAACGGAAATGGAGAGTATCGTTCTCGCCAAGAAGCAAATTGGTGCCGTAAATTTTTCAGCCCTACGTGCAAAATTCATATTGAACGACAAGTGTTATGGGATCAAATGCCCAATTCTGTCACCGCCCTTTTCCTGTCACGGGGCTGGTGTCGTTTCTTCAATGAACCATATGAGGCAGTTTGGGAAAACGAAGTGCGGAAGTTTTACGGATCTCTTGTTCGTACTGCTGAATTTGAATCCCAAGCCTATATGGATTCCATCCCTATCCCATTCTCACTTGACCTTGTGGCGCAAAAGTTAGAGTCTTTTGGTGTGATCACTCCGACCCAATTTGATTATCCAGGTCCTGAGCCCGTTCTATCTAAGGAGGTTTGTATCTCGCGAATCCAGCCTGGTGCGGTTTAGAATACCGAGACTTTTCCCGTCGGTCGCTTATCCGACAAGGCACGCTTCACCTTTCATATTGTTTGTGCCAATATCTTGCAAACATCCAATGATTCGGCAATGAGGCCTCGACAAGCCACTATGATGTATCATCTGTTCGACCCTGCAACCGTGATCAATTTGGCCCGGACATTTTACACCGATATACTTTTTGTGGCTTATGATAAAAAGGGTCGCGCTCCTCTTCCTTATGGTCGACTCATTACATCCATGCTTCGGGATGCCGGGATTGCACCGCCTCAAGATCTTATCAACTTGCCTAAGCCTTTAGGTCAAGAGTCCCGCACTCGAAGTGAGTGGCAAATTCAGCTAGTCCGTGCAAGGCGCGGTGGCGATTCGAGTGACGAAGAGAGTGACGAGGAGGATGTTGAGATGGGGGAGGGTGACGAGGAAGAGTACGATGAGACGGCTGATCCGGATTATGTTTCGATTGGTACGGGTTTAACTGAGCGCGTTCTCTCTCTTGAAACGCGTTTTGACGTACATGTGTCCTTCTACGAGAGGGACATGAGTTTGGTCCTGCGTATGCAGGCCGACTTGTATCGTCTCCAGGCGGGACCCGAGGCCCCTCTTCCTCCTTACTATTATAATACATATGATCCTACTTCTCCCAGTACTTCCCATCCCCCACCCACCCCTTAGGCTGCTTTCCCCCCTTTTAGGATTTTTCTACCTATGTTTGTTTTTTTTCTTTTATTTGTTTACACAGTATTGTCACAGTTTGTAATATACAGTTTTAGTCTATTATTGTCTTGTTTTAGTTCTCGCACTCTTTCTGTTATCTTCTTTCTCTCTTATCCTTTGATTGAGGACAATGCAAATCATTAAGTTAGGGGGGATGACAGGTGCGTATTCATAAAACTTCGCCCATTATAAAATAAAAAAAAAATAAAAAAGAAAAAAAGAAAAAACCAAAAATATTTTTCTTCAAAATTAATAAAAATTGGAATTTAAAATTTTCAAAAATATCACCTTTATTCTATTTAAAGTCTCAAATTGTTAAATCATAATGCACTAAGCCAAAATTGACCGAAGATGGAAATTGAAAGAAAATTGACGACTTAACGAATAAGTGTGGAGATTGATCAAACCCGGTGAGATTTCGAGCCTTTCAATTTTTTATGAGTTTTTAAATCAATCCGAGTTTATGATTAACTCAAAGTTCTTTTCAGCATTTTAATAAGTCGTTGATGATCTCAATCCTTTGTTTTGATCGGTTATGGGAAATGTGTGAAATGTTTTCTCCAAATTCGTGCTAAATATATCTCTAAATTTAATTAATCTCGAGATGCATATGGTAATGTGATTAGCAATTTGGACAATGAAGTAGGCCCTCATTTGTTCCCCAAAAATTTTAGCCATAAAAAAGTTGTGAAAAAATTATCCCTTTGTAACCCAAGTTGAGCCTAATAAAATATTTTCCTTTCGTTTGATAACCCAAAAAACCCAAATAGCCCGGAATTGTGAAAATTGAGAAAATTCATCAAGTAAGTCCAAATCGTGCAATAAAAAGGGGCATGAAAAAAAAATGAAAATAGAAAAAGAAAAAAAAATAGTGAGAAAAAAAAAATGAAAATTGAAAAAGAAAGAGAAAAAGGAGCAAATGCCCGAAAAAGCACTAATGGACATCATAAAGACATTTTCCAATTCCGAACATTCCATCCATTCCCATTTTTACCCTTTACACCTTAAACCCGAAAAGTCCTAACCGAGTCCAAATTGCGAAATTAATTACTGCGTGGAGAGCTAAGACATGAAAAGATAATATAAGAGATTAAAATGGTGTGAACTAGAGGTGATGTTCCCGTTTCCCTATAACCATACTCCGATGATGAGATCTTTTCACCATAAATTTCCTACTTTTCAATTTTGTATGCATGAATTTGTGTCCATTATATTTACTCTTTATATCATGCATACCGAGAGAAAATAGCCACAATCCGAGTGATCCGTTTGTGAGTGCATCCGTAAAAATTTGAATCAAAACGAATTTTCGGAAAGTAACGTAATGCTCAATCGGTGGAAGTTTGAGGTTTAATTTTTGTCTTTGCACACACACACTATGGTTTGAGACAGTTGAATATGAGTTGATGGTGATTTTTTTTTCGAAAAGTTTAAATTGTACAATTTTTAAGTATTTTGATATTTATTTGAGTCAATAAAGAATTTTGTGGGTGTATTCACTGCAAACCCTCACGAGACAAAACTCGTCCTACTAGGGTAACCTAGGGGTTTAAAGGCTTGTTGCATATGCTCAATGCAATCGCGTGCCTGCGAAAGTGGAATTTTATTTTAATAAAGGAATTTTCAAGAGTCGAGTTTTGGTTAGATTCGGATACATTGCCCGGGACGTGCAAAGTCCTAAGTTAGGGGGGTTTGACCGAGCGTAAATTCTTCCGAATTTAGCCTCTTAAGTTAGTGAATTTAATATCTCGAGCAAGGTAATTGAATCATTTTCAGTCCATATCATTCTATTGTTCGTTACTAACAAAATTCCTAGTTTTTGTGTAATTGTGATAAAGATTTCAGGAATGGAATGCAATAAAAGAAGAGAAGAAAATTAGAAGAAATGTAAAAGGGCAAAAGTGTAAATTCCATTCATAATTCAGAAGAAACGTCAGAAGTGTAGTTGAAGAGCCTGAGTTCACAAGAGCATAGGAAGAAACGTCATTCAAATCGGAGTTCTAGATCCAAAGATATGGTCAGTCAAAGTTTCAAAGAAAAAGTCAATCTAGAAGAATTTCGGACCGATCCGGTTTGGATCCGGATCCATCCGAAATGACAAAGTCCAGTATACCCCGGATTGTTGACGAACCGATGGAAGAAAAAAACCTCGGACCCATCCGACTAGGCCCAGACCGATCCGGTAAAAAGAAAAGAACCGATCCGGTGTATTCGGACCGATCCGAGGTTGAGCCGGACCGATCCGGTAGTGTGAAATGCTGACAATTAATTGTTCAATTAAAGCAGAGAAACTCTTGGAAAAACTTACCAACAAGCATTATTGGCTATCAATTTCGATACTTGGTATTATAAAAGCTAGAAAAAAGAAGGAGAATAGACCAACCAAGAAAGTAGAGAGAGAATTGTAGCAACTTGTTAGTGGTTGGTAGATTATAAATTATCTAAAGAATTTGAGAGTTAGTTGTTGAGAGAAATATTCAGAAGTTTAAATTCCTTTCATAAGAACCATAGTTTGTACTGCTGATTAAGGAGAAGTTATCTGGATTTCAATTTCAATTATTTTCCTGCTGCTGAATTCAAGTAATATCATTCTATTCTATGTTACTTTATTATTTGCAGATTTATTTCCCATGTATTGTAGTTCCATAATTCTGAATATGAATTTGTTCTTCATTCCAATCATGAGTAGCTAAATTTTCCAAGGGTTGGGGTACATGAACTCAATCCAAGGCAGATTATCTATGTAGAAAACAGAGGATAAATTACAATATTGATTGACTTGTGAAAGAAAATTTATACAAAAACTGTCAATCTTTCAATCTCTCTTGCCCTAGGTACTTGAGATGTTTAAGAAAGCTTTTTTAGTATAATTTATAATTCACCTCTTTATACCTATTTTTGATTTCATATTGTGCGGGCTAGATCCCTCATATATGTAATGCTTAGAAGTTATAAAGGCTGGATCGAATCAATTATTGTAATTTACAAATCTAGTATTCTCTATGATAATTTGCTAAGGATTGAGGGATTGTATTCTACCCTGTTTTCTCCCATTTGATTAAAAAGTTTTTCCTGCAATTTTTAGTCTGTTTTCATTAAAATTTCCAGTTTGCTTTTGTTAAGAAAAGATTTATTTCGCTAGAAATCTTTCAAAATCATTAATCATCTTTTTGTTTATTTTAAGAAATCATTTTCAGATCTAATAATTTTCCTGATTACTATTTGACATTTTCCTTCCCTGTGGATTCGATCCCGACTTACCGGGTTATTACTTGAGCAATAGGTTTGCACTTGAACCTAGAGTGAACGCACTTTTAAGACAAATTTTAAGTCGTGTCAGCAGGTGGAAAAGAGAAATCCAGCAACATTTATTGATGGTGGAGTGTACGCCAGTTCTGAGGCAGATGCTGGCCTTATTCTGACTTATAGGAACAACACTTCAATGGTGGGAGTCCGCCACTTTAAAAGCAGAGAGATGAGTTTTGGGAGAAATTTGAAGTGAAGTACTTTTCTCAGACGATACAATAAAAAATGCAGAAGAAGTTCACGCACCTCGAGTAAGGGAGTCGCACTGTGGCAGAATATGAGGAAGAGTTTATTTATCTTTCCTATTTTACTAAGGAGGATGTGACTACAGAGCAGAAAAATATAGAGAAGTTTGTGTCAGGGAAAAACTCGAACATCAGACAATCACTACTAGGTTAGGTAGTGAATGATGCCTTACTACATTACCAGGATCATAAGGCATTCCATAAAAGTAAGGAGGAGAAGATACACCACTCCGATACATCCAACCAGTAGGGTTAGGTGAATGGGAGTAACAACCAGGAGGCTCAGTAATTTTGGTATCCTTAACCTTCAGAGCAGCATAAGAGATCTAAAGGTTAAGATAATGGGAACAAACAGGGCCGACAAGGCTAGTGTCAGCAGGGCTAACAACAGAGAGGCCACCAGGTCCAAGATAAGCAAGATTGGGGACAATAGGGGCTATAGTCAAATAGGCATCAGTTCCAAGGCAATTACTTTGTTTGTGGAGAGAAGGTCCACTTTTCCAGGAAGTTCCCTCAGGGAAATCGGGCGGCGCGGGAGTCAAGGGGACTGCGAGGGCACTGGGAACCTCAGGGGAGTGTCAACAACGGTAGGTCCATCTAGTGGCGGTAGTGCCAGCCGCACTAGCACTACTAGCTCATCCCTAGGGAAAGCAGCCACATTGCAGTACAGACGTGTATATGACATCACACTAGGAGAGGGATTAGCGCTAGCATACACAGCGATGGTATGATCCCAAATTCCTTTATTTTGTAAGACATAATTAGTTTAGTACTAGTGCCCAGTACCCCAAAATAAATATTATCCTTTTTGTACAATTGGGGAGGGGAGGCCCCAGTTTATCTAAGCGCTTTACGTTGTTTCACCACGAGTTGAGGGACATGCACATATAGTTCCTCAAGTGTAAGGGTATAGCTATTGACCTCGGGAGGAATTAGAGTTGCAAAAAACTTATTTTCATAAATGACATCAGATCATGATAGTATCTTAGGGATGGATTGGCAAGAAGACAATAGGGTTTGTGTTGGTTTTATGAGACCATTTAAAGTTAATAGTCGAGTGTAGTGTGACTAGTTGGCACTAATTTTCATTAACACTATGGAAAATACAAACGAAATTGTGACACCTTGAATATAAATATGTTTAGATAGATGACGATAGGTCATGGGAACCTTATAAAATTATTCATCACATTACAGACGTGGGTCCTAGACTGACGGACTACAGTAATTGGCAATGTTATGAAGTAGTGTATAAGGAGGGTTCCTTGTCTGGATTTCGCTCGCGAGATGTCCCACGCATAAAAGTATCAAATGTCGGGACCTGAAAGATGTTAGATCCTAGGACATTTTTGGATTATTGTGCTTAGCATAATTAAACGGCTAATGTATCGGGACTTAGTGTATTCCTTACGTGCGATGAGACCTCAGTTGGCAATGGGCACAAATTAAAATTTACATGACTACTACACACATTTATTTTTATTTCTGCCTTCTTTTTATTCTTGGGATGATGGATCTCAATAACTGACAAATTCACATAGTAGTGTATCGGGAGGGTTCCTTGTTTGATTTTTGCTTATGAAACGTCCCACGAACTAAACTGGAAAAAGTCACGAGTTGAGGAAAGTCGAATACCGAGGTGATTATTTTTTTCGTCTACGTATGTGGTGGTACACTTAATGTGTGAATATGATTTGTATGAATGGTACAAATTAGATGTATATGTGTCATTCATCTTTGTTAGTGTTACGTTTGTGCACATGTAATGTGGAATATATGAATACCCCAATGATGTGATGGTAGGCATGGGCGAGCCTTTTCTTTTACCTTGTGGGATATGAATATGGACTAGTTAGGTGTGAAAACCTAGGTTAATGATGCGGATTAAAATATAAGGCTAAGATTCGTCAAATTTCGAGGACGAAATCATTGTATAAGTGGAGGAGAATGTAATACCCCATAATTTCAGAATAAAATATTACGACATAAATAAATTAAGTAATTTCAGATTAATTTTAGGAATAAATTAAATCGGACGAATTCAAATTTAAGTGGGTAAGATTTAAATTGGAAATAAATATTAATTCATGATTATATTAATACAAGACTTAATTTTTCATAAAGAGATCACCGGTGAAAAAATAAATCATACATTAACAAAGTCATGGGTGCGTGTCGTTTAATTGCAATAAAAATGTCTAAGTGGAATGAATATATTTGGGATGCATTTTGGGAAGCCTTATGGACTCGTTTTGATGTTTTAAGCCTTTAAAAATGGTCCCAGGGCATAAGTATATAAGTTGGAAAACTTTTGTGCAAGTTAAGGGTTCAAAAATGGGGTAATATGCCTAACTTGGAAACTGGGATCAATATAAGATTAGGAGCAAAGGTAATAAACCCCCACAAATAATCAAAACATAACCATAGAAGCCCTACTTTAAGAGACAATGGAACAAAGGACTAAGAGGAGGAAGAACAAATAATTCAAGGAAGAAATTACCTATCACCATAACCAAGCAAGAATCTTCTTGCTTAATTTATATGTTCAATGTAAAGGTTGATTCATCGCTGTAATTGACCTATTATTTTTTAGTTATCTTACGATGAAATAGATGATTAAAAAATATTATGTATGTAGAAAGGCTAGTTGGATGTAGAAAAATAAACCCAGAAATTTGGGTGATTGAAATTGAATTGAATGATTAGAACTCATGTGCTAGGAAATTCTAATTTTTTCTAGGAATTTTGATGTATATATAGAGGGTTTGAATTCATGATTAGAAGACTGATGCTGTAGGGATTTAACCCCATGTATCATGTTGAAGCACGATTTGGATCTAGGTAGATAAAGCGTAGAATTTCTTGATTTGAACCATTTTTAATTGTTGTCGAATTTGGGACTTAAAATTACTTACACATGTTAAATTGAAGTAAAGTAATAATGGGAGGAATCCTTGAGAGAAAGAATAAAATTTGCGAAGTTGGAAAAACGAAACAGATATGGGCTTCTGTCCAGGTCCTAATCGATTTAGCATTGGAGAAAAGCAATTCGTCCTGACAGCGAATCAATTCAGCTAAGGACTAAATCGATTCGGCTTTGGTGGTAAGCCAAGTTTGGGTCGGGGAAACATCGGGGCTAATTTTAGTAACCTACGTGACTTGATAACCATGTTTAGGCATACGAGGACTTTACTATAAATATCGTATTATCATTAATTAAATAAAGGGCTACATTGACTCATTAATTTAAAAGTTTTATGAAATTATGGGAATTAATAATAGATTGGAGGTTCATTTATTAATTATTGGAAACCATTTCGGGAAAACTTGGTTAATTATAGGGTATAACCTATATTTATTATATGGGAATAATATATATATACTAGCGGAATGCCCATGCCTGAAGGAACGACAAAAATTTTGAAAGTACATAATCGCGAAACAACAAAAATTTTGCAAGTACGTAATTGCAAAACGACAAAAATTTTCAAGGTACGTAATTGCAAAATAAAAAAAAAATCATTTCCGAACAAAATAAACTGTAATTTTAAAAAAAATAGCCATAATTTCCTATTTTCGTAGGACTATCCACCCCACTTAACAAATAACACATAGTCCACAATTGAAATAAAAATTGTATTTTTTGGTTATTTACAATTGAACCAAAATAATACACACTAAACAATAATAAACAACAATAAACAATAAATTAAAAAAAAAATCAGATTCTGAATACCCGTTGCGGATCTGATTCAAAACGATTCAAAATGATATGCTTGCGTGTGTGTGTGTGTGCGTGTGTGCGTGTGAGGACATTTTTATTTATCTTTACAAAAACAAAATAAAACACAAATCCGATGTATTTGGGGGCAATAATACATGGTCTTCGGCATTGTTTAGAATTAGATTACATAGGTATTGCAACTAAACAAACGAAGCTCGTGTATTAAATAAAAAGTGATATGTGGGGCATATATGCATATTGTCTAAATTCATCCAAATTTTCTAAATTCATCAAGCAAATTTACATATAAAATGAAAGATACAATATTCATCAATCAAAATCACTGTGTCTAAAAAAAACAAAGTGTCAATTTAAAAAAAAATATTGGGCATAGTCACCTTTGTTTATTGGACTATCCACCCTGTTTAAGGGGAAACAACAAATCCAACAATATAAAAAAAAAATCCCAAATTGGATGTAATCCAACAATATAAAAACATCCACAAGCATTATTCATAAAAAAAAAATTGTACCCAAATACGTGTTATTTATGCAAAATAATTGCTTAAATGAATCAAGCTTCCACTTGAGATGCATAAAAAAAATAGTAAGCCAATAACTAAAATACACACCAAATAAATTAAATTAAAACACAAAAAAAAATGAAACTTACATGACATTACCAAAAACACACTCAGTGGTTACCTGCAACATAAAAACATCCACAAACTCTCACATATTGATGTAATTCAAATGATAGGAATGGAAAAAATTGGATTCAAAAATGGGATAGAATAAACATCATAAAAAGTAATAGTAATTATCCATTCCAATATGGGGGGGGGGGGGGAATACCAACCTCTGAAAGTAAGCATAAAATTTTGGAAGTATTGCATTTAATTCCCTCTCTATATGATATAGAGTCGGTAAAAAATAAAGAGAGAATAACACATTAAAAAAACAGAGCATATAGCAGGACCTAAATTACATTATTGTAAACATTAAAAATTGAATGAGTTTCCCAACAAAAAATAGGGGGTTGAAAACATAAATAAATTCAGTTGTACCGTATTTTAAAATCAATTGGACTTTAAAATGAAATATCTTCGTATTAATGATTCAAATTTGTTCATACACATTCTTTAAAATTAATTGAACTGGAAATTGCATCTAAAACACCTATTTACATCAAATCTGTTCATACACAATCTTTAAAATTAAATGAACTGGAAATCTGAACAAAAGTAGATTTGTAAAAAAAAACACCTAAAACAGAATCAAGAATGTGAACATACCGCACAAATAAAAGTTTAGATCGGTGCAAAAAAATCTCACCAATTTTGAAGCTAAATGCCCCAACACATCGTGGGATTTGGATCTATAAAAAAAACATATCACACAAAAAACATACCACATAAAAACATAGATCTGAACAAAAGTAGATTTACAAAAAAAACACCTAAAACAGAATAATGATTAGATCCGTGCAAAAAAAGCTCACCAATTTAGAGCAATGGGATTTGGATCTTTAAAAAAACAAAAATTTAATCTCAAACCACAAAAATTTAGAGTTGTGCGTGTGTGAGAGTTGTTCATGTGTGTGAGAGAGAGAGAGAGCTGTGCGTGTGTGGGTTCCTGTGTGTGTGAGAGAGAGTTGTGCGTGTGTGAGAGAGTTGTGTGTGTGCGTGTGCGTGAGTGGGGGAGGGGGGAGGGAGGAGGGTTGGACCGGAGAAGGAGAGGGGCCCTGCGCATGTGTGGGTGTGTGCGTGTGTGAGATGTGTGCGTGAGTGGGGGAGGAGGAGGAGGAGGGGGAGGGGGGAGGGAGGAGGGAGATTACCTGGAGGGGAAGACTGGAGAGGGAGAGATCGGAGAGGGAGTAGCGGCCGACTGTGAGAGAGAGGGAGAGGTGGGCGGCTGATAGAGGGAGAGAATGAAGAGTCGGGGGTAGGGTTTGAGATTGAATGAGTTATTATCTCATTTGCCACATCACAATGGGTATAATCCTATGCGGCACAATCTCAGACCCTTAGATCGCTCCAAAAAATTTGTTCTCAACCGTTGATTTATTTCTGTGTGTGTGTGTATATATATATATATATATATATATTTCTGTGTATTTGTGTGAACATACCAATATTCGTGGACGACCCTATCGGTTTGGGGTTTCTTTCATTTGGACTGCATAGCACACATCGGCACAAGTGGGCTAGATGATGTACGTCATTTAGGTACTATGCATGAGTGCCACCTACGTGAGGTAGGTGTTTATGCTGGTAGCCTTAGTCACCGCTGGGTATGGGCCGTGAAGTGGTATACTGTGCCAGGACCTCCCTGAACTTATGTGTGTTTTGTGATGTCCTCTTTGGATAAGAGTTCTCTCCAAATTTATCGACAAAGATCGAACGAGACACTATGGGTAGATGCCTTAAGTGTCACCTATATGAAATTATATATATTTAAATTTATTGATTGAATCTAATTATCTAAGAATGCAGACAATAAGTTACAGACCCTTATGTTATACAAAAATTAAATAAATGTTCTGTCACATCTATGAGTAGCAGGACTGGTATAATTTGGGGCATAAATAAGATGAGTGTATACAAATGCGGTTCAAGATGCTAGATACACTTACTGTTTCTTACATTTAAAATTTCTCTATCACTATCAATTTTTTTGTGATCCGTCTCTATTACTTGGGAAATATCATATTTTAGCTGAGAGGTGATATGTTTTCTGTATTTGAGTGACGATGGTAGTTTTCTTACTTTGAATCAATAGTAGTGTTACATTTTAAATTAAAATAAGTTGACTTTTACAACTATAGGGAACTGACCCAAAATATAAATGTCCCCCTCAAGGTTTATTCAGACTGGGATAGCAAGACTGGAGGAATATCAGGCTTGCTATTAAGAGTTGTTCCTCAATGATCCATTGATTCTAGATTACATTGCTACTTTTCTTTATAGTTGTTATTTATTTTTTATTACTGTAAGGGCATATGCCCGGAGTTATTTTTATTTATGATATTAGACAGTATTTTATTCATGTTGATTTTTATTTTAATTAGATGTAGATGTTGGTTTCGTTTAATTTTAATTTAAATTTACTTTAGTTTAAATTCAAATACGATTTATTTATGAATGTTTATTATAGTCAGTTCTATGAATGATATAAAAACACATAACCAGCCCCATATTCAGCGTATCGTGTCTGGACAGCCTTCACGTGAGAAAATGGGGGTTGTTACATGGATACTGACTCATATATATTCATATAGAATCTTCTCTTGAAAGTTTTTGCCTTCTCTTTCCATCAAACAAAATCCAGGCATTTCTTAGTTCGTCTCGTGGAATCTGTTTTAGAAAAGACAAATATTTCAGACAAAACAACATTAGAGAATGTTATTCCATAAAATATTAGTAATTGCACAATTAAAAATAATATATATATATATATATATATATAATGGTCTGGAGAACTATCAACATTCTTTTCTATTAGAGCATTTGCCTTCTTTATTCATCTCTTGTTTGTTTTCAAAATAATCAACTTTCTTATGACAACACAATATGAATATATTTGGGTCATACTCGAGCTATTTAAAAATAATAGCCCATATTTATCCATTGTTTTAAATTTTAAATATTTAGCAAACAAATGGAGTAGAATGTGCAAGTTTTAGCCCACTGTACTTAACTACCTTAACAAAACACAACAATAACCGAGTATAACCATTGGAAGTATATAATTATCCTAAGAAAAACATAATAAAAATCAAATACAAAGCATTCGAATACCAATATCATCTTGAAATAAATACTTGAGATGGGGAATCAGTACATGCAGGCTTTAAGGAAAAACAACCTATTTAGTTAAAGACATACCTATAGATGAAATTAATAATAAAGGAAATTTATCTTTAGGGACTAAAAGAGAGAATTTTCAAAAAATTGATATTGAATAAAAGGCTTGAATGTTTGGATTTCAATTCTTTTATAAAATTATTCTCCCATCTTCTTGTTATAACAATGAGCAGATAACCAACGGGTGTGAGAATAATTCGTCAAGATTCAATTAATCCTTTCATAATTTTTTTTATTACGGATTACTTCCCCTTTGAATAAACCACGTAAATACTCAAAAAATGGTCCAATGATTCCATAAGGGCTCTGAATAATTAGAAAACAACAATTTCTAGATAGAGAAACAGAGACATAAATCCCTTTTGTGCTAATTCATAACAAGTGGCACTGTTGAACATTAGTCGTTTCATCGTGCCTATTAGGATGAAATGTCCATATGACACACGTTTATTGTCATAACTGAACAATAGTTGGAAACACAACTAAGAATAGGCCCAATATGATTATCCAATATAACTTTTGGGTAATGGAGCACAATATGCAACAAACAATCTTCCCCAAAAGATCCCTCGCACTTTTCCTTTAGAAATTTTAGCGATTTGGAACTATAGAATCCCATAGTGACGAACCAAACCTTTATTCCCAATAAAGACCTCGAAGACAACTAGGGGTGAAGTATGGACGCTAGAAACAAACAATGGGACAAATGTTTGGGAGTTTTTCATAGGGTCTTGTTGCCTTCGCTCACCGTATTAGAATCTTCTCGTCTCCATCGCCTATTGAATTCTTGTTGTCAATTTTAGTTTTCTTGAGGGTTTAACCATTATGTCGTTCATCATATGACGCCACTTGTGTGGGTATAATGACTCGAATTCCTAAAAAACACTCATTGTGTTCATGCGAACCAAACTCAAATTCAACTTTAACTATGGAAACTATCTTACGACACTCACTGTTTCTAAAACCACTCCTCGTGCCGGAAGGGTGGGGTGATGAGTTTGAACCTATAACCTTGATCCTTATTGTACCAGAAGAAATCCTCTCATCCTTCAAGTGTTAAAACTATTCTTTAAGAGACTCGGGTATAGACTATGTCTATCGGTAACTTCCACATAATAGTCAACATCATTAGAATTGAGGTATACGACCTCCGACACAAAATCCATAGCGACTAATTAACAACTACTACCAACACACACCAAAAAAGACTACGGACATTATCTTCATCATTCCCATTCATTTTAATTGTTAGTTCATATTGAAAACAATAATAAAAAATTGAACTTAATTCCATGTTCAAAGCCGAGCAAGAATGACATTTACATACAATGTCACTTTTAACCGTCATATTATGCACTCCCCATGTTGTTTAACATAGATGAACTAATATGAATGTCAAGACCCAAACACAAACAAAAGGAAATATGCTTATTAAGACCCTATCAGACATAGAAACGACAATATGATTACTCGTAGAAGATGATTACTAAGACCCTAAACCTTCATATGAACCACACATTTACACTAAATTTTTTAACAATTGCATTTTGGGGTTAGTGGAAAGACATGCAAATGAGTGCTTTAATAAAACGCTTAAAGGTAGTGGACTTGAATCATGAAAAAGGATTCAAATGTAATTAATATAATCAAAGAGGATAAGCCAATTCGTGTGCAAATTAATAGTATATAAAACAAAACTTATACATAAAAAATTTCCTTCTTACATAACCTAATAATAACAACTTGGAATCCTATCAACATGATGTTCCTGACTGTAGTTTTCTCCTTACCTCTCACAAAAAAGGAATTCAACTAACATATAAGGATGGAATTACCATGTATAATCAAAACGAGGTGAGATCTTCATATACAAAAATTCGACCACCTGAAAAACAAAAAATATAATTGAATTCAACAATCGTAGTGTAACAAAACCAAAGAAAATATACAAAATACATATAGTTGAGATAGTATAATTTTCCAACGTGCCTCAATAAATTGACTGTATGACATGTTAATAAAACAAGCAAATCAACAAAAGACGAATTATAAAAATATTCGACTTAGCCAACTTCAGTTCCTTGACCAAATTACTTCTCTACATTTTTTCTTAAATGTTCACGAGTCTTTACAAATAGGTTCAAAATTCGATAACCTCGTGTCTCCCTGACATGAAATCGTTAAAAAGTAATTACCTATGGAGAATGAGTATATGTACCTTCGGCAAGCGCTCATGAATATGTATGAAAATATTCAAATACTTGTCTAAATCAAATCTGAAATTTGTGGTTCTCAAATTTGGAAATCAGACATAAAGCCTACAATAAAACTGAATAGAATCGGAAACCCCAAGCAAACATAAAATTACACTTGCAAACACTTCACAACAAAACTCAATCAACAAAAAAACAAAATACTCATTCATTAAAAACTTAATCTAAAATCCTAAACAAAATTTCCCATTATAAAACTTCTCAATTCCATACAGCAACATCCAAAATAGTAAAGCAAAAAAAATAAGCAAATGAAAGTGAAAATACAAAGTGAACTCTTTGGAGAGTTCAAGATAGAATTAAAATTTACATCCAAGACTCCAAACCCTTTACCATTATACTTCTTCTTGGATATATTATCACAACTTGTAGCATCAACCTTAATTTTGTTATCCCAGCCACATCCACAACATCACTTAAAACTAATAAATCAAAAATCAAAACTTTAGTCTTAATGACTCGAAACAATTGAAAGATCAAACTCATATATATATATATATATTAGGGTATGCCCGTGCCTAAAGGCACACTGATAATTGCAAAATAGAGAAATTTTCTTTGTTTATGTGAAATTTTGAGGTTATACTTTTATTAAGGGTGCTGATATTCTCACCCCAAAAAGATATCCTTAACACCAAAAAGAAAAAAAAAATCATTTATTTTACTATTCAATCCAACAAAATCTCACGGATAACATTAACCGTGGTATCCATTTTCACGGCCAACCTTGGCTGTGGTACTCATTTTTACGGCTAACCCTGACCGTGGTATCATTTTCATGGCTAACATTGACCGTAATACTAATTTTCATAGTCAACCTTAGTTGTAATACTTATTTTCATGGCCAACCTTGGTCGTAGTATCCATTTTCACGGTTTGTGGTGTTAAGGAGATAAAAGTGAATTTTTTGTGGTGTTTTGGAGTAAATGGTGTTTTAGAGAACTTTTTGGGGTGCAAATATCACCACCCTTTTATTAATGCTAAATCTGGGTCAATAACAAAATTCAACCCCTTCAGCCACAACAATTTACTTACATATGTTATGCCACATAATCTTTTTAACGTGAATATAATTTTTTATTACTTGGTCCTAATATAAAAGGAGGTAAAAATTTAAGAAAGGACAATAAAAACGTGCACAAAACATAGAGATAAATTCCTTATGTTTGAGGTGCGCAGTCTAGGTTTTATATAGGTACACAATGATCACTTGAAGATAGCCACTGAATTGTAAATTTTGAAAACTACATAACTTCACTTGATCGGGCTTTGACTCGTATAAGTAAAGATAAAATATATTGAATTTCAACAGTGTGGAAACACATTAAGCTAAATTATATTTAATGTCAATGTTCCTCTTAGGTAAAACTCCTGCTTAGAGTAGAATGTATTCAAAATAGTCGCAATATTAAAGTTCCATTGATATGGATAAGTTGATATTTATATCAACTCCCAATTGGATTGAGTGTTTGGGATGGAAAAACTAAATAAATCATTAAATCATCCATGATATTTTAACAATCGGGTTTGGGAAGTAAGGAAACAAAACAAACATAAATTATAAGCCATTTATGACTTGTGGAGTTAGCACAGTTTTACATTTGTTCTCGTTAATTTGGTACATTGTGTCGCACTTACATAAACTTTCATAACATCATAATATAAATTTTGCATACATCGTTTGTCGACTTTGGTCTTTTTCTAGATTTATTATAATAATTATGCGTAATCCTATTTCCCCTTGCATATGTAGCTCCCTCTAAAACAATAATTATTTGTAATCATGACTGCCCCGTACATCCATCATATGTGTTATCATATTTGTCCACTCACATGTTTTCCCCTGGGCCATGAAACGTTTTTTTGTAAAACGAAATCGAAGAAACTACGAAAAATATCAAATACACAAACAATAGTTTCAATAACAAACCATTGAACAAATATAAAGTTATTGAGGAACATAACACAACTACACAATAAAAATAAATATAGAGCATTGAGGTATACTGACCAAGCTGCACATCCTCAATGAAGTCTATGGTCTTTTGATTAAGCAAACAAAAAGAAGTAGCACTCATTGAAGATTTGACATGGGCTTAACAAAAAATAAAACACCAATCCTATAAATGAGTTGAAAGCACTGTCCCCACAACTTTTCCCGAGGCTTCCTCACATGCATGTGTGGACATGTGAGGTTCAACCCCCGTACATACCTCTCACAGATTTCACTCTTCGGCATAAGAAATAGAATCACCACCCACTTGATATTACCCCACCTTAGTTGCAATCAGCATCACCTACCTTGGATGTCTCTTCCAAGTAAAAGAGGGTCAAAGATATTTCTTCCTACATTAATTTGGTAGAACCTTAATAAAAAAAAACTGTAATGGAGATTGTTAGAACCTTAATAATTATAAAGAAATGAAATGAAGCATATTCACCATGATTAAAATATTAAAAATACACCCACAATAAAAAATTTCAATGCTGGAAAGAATAATAATTTCGATAATATAATAAAGTGTACATTCCAGATTAACTCTAAATGAAATTATCGATAAAAACTTTCAACAACTAAATATACTATGAATATTGAAAATTAATTCTAATTTGGCACTCCAACAAATGTGGAAATCTTTTTCCCAAAATACAAAGACCAAAATGAAAAATATGAGAAAAAAAGGTGTAAGCTCATATAGACATTGAATCGAACGATGTAGAGATATTTTTTCTCCAAAATAAAAAGATCAAAATAGGTATAAATTAACGTTAACCTCTGTGCAGCGATAACATCGGTCAACTTATAGTAATAGTATATGAGCAACGATAACAGCGTTATGAGCAGCAATAAAAGTTATAACAGCAGTAAGAAATGATAACAGTGATAAATTTGTGCATATACTAAACAACGATAACTGCGTACTCAAGCCTCTTGACTACTGCAGTCATATACTTGCCCTGATGCTCTGCAAGTGCGAGCTCAGTTTCCGTCGCTTGTCTTGTTCCATCCCCAGCAAACACTCTAGCACCATATGGAGAACCCCCTTGGATAGAGTCCATTTTGAACATACCAACTCCAAAGGTATACCCTATGGGAACAAACAGCATTCCGTGGTGAGCTAGCTGGGTGATTGTTGTCCAAGCTATAGTCTCTTGTCCGCCTCCTTGTGTACCAGTACTCACAAAAAAGTCGGCCGGTTTCCCAGCAAGGCTCTGTTCCATCCACAATCTTAATCCTTCATGTAAATTATGGAAACTCAATCATCTCTAACTGAATATAAGCACAATCATAGACATCACCGACTCCGTTGAGAGCACACAGCAACGACTCAACAAATCTCTTCGCTGCATATGCCATTGAAAGGGTATCGGACACTACACCAAAAATAATAAGTAATCAAGAATCAAATGAAGACTTAGGAGACTTTATTTCAATTAAAAAAATCAAACAAATATATAAAAATCACTCATTTGCGCTGCATTATACCCCATAAGTCATTCGCACTGACCTCATGATCTGCCCTGAACCAATAATCATCATAACTCTACAAAAAGGTCAGATTTATATTATCAGGAGCACTTTCTTTGTTTTGGATAAAATAACTAAAAAATTATGTGTTTCCAGTACGTGAGAACTAAAAACTACTCACTCCATCCCAAATAAGAGTCTCCACTAAACTTTCACAAACTTTTAAGAAAAATATTTTTTTTATATAAAATTAGCTTTCTTCCTGAAACTCACTAAACATTATTTGGCATATATGGGATTCAAATGCGTACTTATTGTGGCCCCTCTTAGCATAAACAATGTTGGGTTCAATGAAGTTTGCTACCGCATAAAGGTCCCGCCTGGAAGCTTTCATCATATTGATCAACAACTTTTAAAAACACAAATGGCTCTAGATATAGCTTATATAGTTGACTTGAAAATGTCTGGGGTCAAGTCTAAAACCTGAAAGTCCTCCTTCAGATAAATGCTCCACTTACCTACTCGTGACATAAACACTGTTATCTATAAAACATGGAATTACTTTAATCTATACGATTTTTTGAACAAAGGGTTAAAATCAATAAGCTATAATTTGAAAACATTCGCAACAGTTTCAATGTTGAGAATACGAACGAAATGTTTGAGGCCATAAATTCGTTTTGTTCTGAACATCAAAGTAGAAATACACATACAACAATACTAAGATAGAGAATGAATGTTTTTCATCTTGGAGCTTATTTGCCCTGGAGCTGCTATGATTCAGGTCAACATTGGAATACTATTTTAACTATCAAAATTTAAAACCAAAAAATATGAAACACTAGAAAACATTATTTATTGAATGCATATTATTGGTAATAAATACTACTGTTTGTAAATTAACAATCAAATAATGAAATATAGTTAGAGAATTAAAGTGAAATAGTATTACTTCTCACCTCCGTGACTTGAGCATCACCAAGAAATATATTAGTAGCTTACATAAAGAAGCTCACACTATCTTAAAGATTCATGGAAAATAAAAAAAGTATAAAACAACAATAACTTGAAGGTTTCAGTAAGTTGAAGGTCTCTCCACCTAAAGCGCAAATATCAAACAACAAAGAAAAAACCCGTGACTTTAGTACAAATTAATGAAATAGACAATTTTTATAAACATCTCACATGATATTTCAATGTAGACCCACCCTCTGAGTTTACTAAAATACTTTCACTAAACCTCCAAAGTAGCTGAGCTCTTAAACACGAAGTTATGCCTCAAACAGTATGGAGCATTTCTATTTCAAAACTACACAATATTTAAGTTAAATAGGAACTAACATCATTGATAGATTAAATTATACTAACACTGGTAGGAGAAATTTAACACAAGACTGATTTAATACTGGACTGATTTAACACTGGTAGCTCAAATTATCGCATAAATGAGAAATAATAGTAAATCTCAACATTTATACAAAGCCATAAGATTACCAACTTTTACTAATCATCGCAACTTAAAGTGGAAAAAGAAGATAATACGAAGGACATAGATTTGGCATCAGAAAAACCTTGAATAGTGTTAGAAGAGAGATACCATGGATGGGATTGTGATCCTCTCTACCAATAACCACTGACAACCCACTAAAATATTGTTAAGATGATAAAAACATGGTTAACAAAGCATCAATTGAAAAATTACATTTGTGTTTTATAATGTCTATGCTTTTATATTTATATTAGTATAAATATGCTTGCCTCATATAGTTATAGGAAGCAAGGAGTTTGTTGTATTTGAGGGTAAGCACATGTCTCTACTCGTGAGGCATTTGAACATTAATCGGAATAGCATGAGGCATATGTAGCTAACAATATAAGGCATCTGCTGAAAAAGTTGGTGGTTCAGTTGCATCCTAGAAGAAAAAGAATAGGAAAGGTGGGAAAAGGCCCTCTTGAAGAGAATGCTCTCAATCCACCAGATCATGCTTTAGTGTCACAATTAAAATTCCCAAATTAGTAGAATATTTTATTTGTTAAAAAAAAATAAGTTTTTTGTGCTAATTGTGATCGGAAGTTACACATGTACAGTTCTCTTGGTCGCAATTGTTTTTAAACCAAAAGAAAATGAATTCAGTAATAGAATAATGGAGTACATATTATCGAATGGAGGTTCTCAAGAATTCAGGGAAAACTCCTTCCCATCATGGAAATCCGAGATGAATTTGGTAGATATTTCCATTGCCTATCAAAAACAATACCGTTAACATAGATATCAACCATTAGTGACATTAAACAATAGATCCATTCGGGCAACAATTGCCTCTGCCACTTCCACTTCCACTTCCATGCCAAAAATTCATGACAAAAAAATGAAGATCACACCATCTTAAAGAAGATCACACCAAGAAATATAATAGTAGCCTACATAAAAAAGATCACACCATCTTAAAGATTCATGGAAAATGAAAAAATTATAAAACGACAATAACTTAAAGGTTTTAGTAAGTTGAAGGTCTCTCCACCTATAGCGCAAATAGAAAACAACAAAGAAATAACCCATGACTTTAGTACAAAATTATAGTGATATGCACTTCCTAAAACCTATCTTAAACCTGCAAAACCGAAATAAATGTGCAAATCAATACATTATTTATGAAAAACATTGTGATAAGCCTTTAATTAAACATGAAAATTAGGTAATACAGAGCAATGTTTCTACTATTTACGTGCATTACATGAACAGTGGTCCTACTATTTACCCACGTACATTGAATTAAACCACACTACTATTTACTTGCATTACATGAGCATTGTTCTTTTAACACTATTTAAGTTGATCTGAGCTACTGACATAAGTTTAAAAAGAAGTTTAAGTTGGTTTGAGAAGCTGAAAATTCTTCTTCGATTTGTCCCAAAACATAAAAGATATAAAAGAAATGTCAAAAGAAGATTTAAACTTGTGGAAGATAGTGAAACCTATAGTTTTGGAAGGTTGTGAAACATAAAAGATCTTCTTTTGGAAGATATGTCCAAGCTTAAGTAAAAGATATAAAAGATCTTATTCCCTATAGTAAATAGAGGTAATCAGTAAACAGGAGTATGAAATTTGAAAAAAAATCATTAAGAACCCGAAGAATTATTTCGCAGCCGAAAAAGATTCATTAAGATCCCCATAAACTTCCAATCCCCGAAGAAGTTATATATCACGAAATGTGAGTACATTTCTCGAGGCCCGTGCAGTGTACTCACATTTCTTGAGCCCCATGTAGTCTACCCGCATTTCTTGAGCCCCATGTAATGTACCAGCATTTATTATTCACTCAACAACTAAGTACTTCTCTCATGGACACAACACAAACCAACAACTAAATCGAATCTCAAACAACACAAACCCAACATCCAAATCAACAAATCCTCATCTAAAACATTATACCTTCAAATTTCTAAAATTTGAAGTCCTCATTTGTATTACGGTATATTACAAAAAAAAAAACATGTTATCTAGAAGGGCACATGCTTAATCTGTAAACAGAATGTCACTAAAGTGTAAACATATAACAAAGTATTAGTGAAAAAATGAACTCCAATTCCATGTATATTAATACATAAGTTTAAAAAAATCTATAACAGATAATCAACATTCCCATATTTCAAAGAAGTGCACTTTCCACAGGCTTCTCACTTGTTACAAACCCACTAATTCTAGCTAAATAAAGCAAAAAAACATTTGAAATTCCACAAAAAATTGATACATGTTAAATTAATAAATTGTGAAAAAAAAAACTCACAATTTGAAAGATGCTCTACTCTTCCTATACATCAAAGACAATGATTTGAACTATAGCCTCCACATTGATAACTTTAATTTTCGTATCTATATATTACTATTTAACATTGCTTTGACGTTCTCTTCGAATTTATTGATCCATGGTGCAATCAAACAAAACACATAAATTAGTATAGAAAGGAATACCTTTGATTTAAGCTTGGTTGTCAGGCCCCAAATGTTAAAGAATATCTCTTACTCATACAACATCACATCCATGGAAGATTCTCCTTCTTATAGAGGTCTTATTATAAGAAACCTACATAATAAAAGAATATATAAGAAAAAATACATGGGGAACCCCAAGCGTAAAATTTTAAATACTAAAACTTGGGAGTATTCAACAGTAGAACATAAGGTGTAGGGGAAGCCATACCATCAAGCATTGCTAAATTTAAGTATCTAAAATATTATATATGAAGCCAGTTAAAAGGCAAACCATATCATCAAGCTAAAGTTGAGCACTCAAAAATAATAGACCAAGAATTAAAATCCACTATTGAAGTTCCAAATGCACAAATTGCATCAAAATAAACCCCATCTGTCAAAACATATATTTTCCCTTCACAACTCAAATCACTAATGAAAATAAAATAAAATAAAAACACCAACAAACTACCTTATTCTAAGCTCATTCTATTCAACCAACAATGTTACTTTCAACACACACGAAACCGTTGATATTCAGAGATATTTGTAAATCCAATACGCACATTGATATTCAAAGATATGAAAAAGAGAAAAAAATGAGATATTAATAAAATGATAAGGCTAACCGAAAAATAAAGAAAAAAAATATTTGTCTCCAATTCCAAATCGTAACCCTAAAATGTAGAGAATGAAGTACTGAACTTATAGATCTGAAAAACCAAACACTTTCAGATCTACACACAACTACGAAAAAAACCCAATAATCTTCAGATCTTTAGATCTGTTTATAACACGAAAAAAATGAAAAACAAAAACATAACCCCCAATCTTTATCATCAACCCCAAATCCTAATTGATTTTGTGATTGTTTGAACCAGATCTTAGATTTCGTGAAAATCATAATGGTGTGAACAAAACAAAATATAAATAGGAATAACCCCATAATAAAGAGAGTGAATACCTTAAAAATGGAGAAACGGGAAGGTTTCGAGTTTGTGGTGTGGTGTGGAGTGGGGTTTCGATTTTGAGAGTTTGATAAGGAGTGTGGGTATTGTTGTGATAGAGGGTGGGTGGGATAGTACAAAGAGAAAGTGATTTACCAAAAAATCCCTTATGTTTGAGTTAATGTGGAAGGGTGGGAATTAATTATGGAGAAAGAAAAGAGGGGGAATCCAAAATTTAAAGGATAAAAGAGGAAATGCATGAAAAAATTCATCCGATGACATCATAGTTTCAACTTGTGACATACATAAGTTTCCTATTTTATTATATATATATATATATATATATATATATATATATATATATAGAGAGAGAGAGAGAGAGAGAGAGAATTATATCTGAATCAATTTTTTAAGCTTTACTATTGCGCCCTAGTTTGAAGCTTTTTGATTGAGACCTATATCGAAGGTTTTGCGATTGAATCTGTAACAACCCATACTCTTGGAGACAATTAAATTCCATAATTGGGTATAAATTGGAATTTGGAGGAATTTCTCGAAATAGTAATTTTTTGGATTTTCAAGTATTGGATGATTTTCGATGGGTGTTGTATTTACTTTTGGGATTAAGTAAATGAATTGGAGTATTTACTTGATTTATTTATTTTTGAGCATACATATATCATATCATTCTTGGTATAAACAAACCCTAAAGATTTTAGGTTGGGTTTTCGTGGATAAAACGGGTTTTCGGGAGTTAAAACGAATAAACCCCAATAATATTTCAATTCGAGGAATTTAGAAATTAATCAAAATTAATTGGTGATTTCGGGTTCTAGGACGTTTAGAACCCTTATTATATAAGTATTTGTAGTTGGTTGAGGTTGTAGGATGTTGGGAGAGGCGAAAAAAGCTTGGGTGAAGCGTTAATGGCCGAAACAGCTTCTCGAAGAAGAAGTTGCCCGCCATGATCGATCGAGGGCCATGGGTCGATCGATCGACCCCTGCTGAAAGTAACAAAATTTTCCTAGGGTGAATTGGATGGGATGAATTCCAATTCTAATGGATCCGAGGTTAATTATGGGATAACATAAGGGATCTTTTAGGAGTATATAGTCCTCCAATTGAGGAAATTTAGGAGGGCAAGGTGAGGGTTTTAATGTGTAACCCTTAAATTATATTTTCGAGGAAAATAGATAAGTTGAGGATGTAGAATGTTAGGGTTCCTAAAATAGGGTGGGGACCTCTAAATGATTAATTGGACGAGATGTAGTCCTTAGGTTGTAGAAATGGAATCCACGACCTATTAAATTTAAGGTTGACCGGGGAAGGATAATCCCCGGGATATTTCTGTGGGCTTTTAGGCCTATATAATTTATGCGTATAAGAAAGCATAATTATATTGATATTGGTTGAGTAAATCCTATGAGGTTATTAGGATGGAAATTTGGAGATACCCACTAAATCCTTAGATGAGAATAAGTTAATTATTATTTATAAAAGTGAGGAAATACTTTGGGTATAGTATCATGCGTATATGAATGGATGATTATGATTCTTTGAGAGAATCTTTGGGATTATTGGTCATCGTTAGATGTGATTGGCAATTATGGCCATTTATATATATATTCGAGGAGGAATATATAGTATGTATACTATGTGATTAAAGTATATATAAATTATGATACGGATGTGTATTACATAGTATATTCCTTATGCATGAGAGCATGGTAATATATATGTCTATAAGAATAAAACATGCATGGTTTAAAACTTGGTACTTAATGAATAAGTATAAATGGTTTTATGAATGTAAAAATGAAAGTTTTCAAAATGGAAAAGAAATGATTTTTCATAAATGATAATTTATGTATACACACCTCTCTTAATTGCTATCATAAGGGAAGTTACACACGTAAGGTGAAGCCTCCTGGCTAATCAATCCAGGGTGGATATAGTCCTATGCCATATGAGCGATTATTGTATGTTTTTGTGCTGGTGAGGTAATTCTGGGTGTGGTTATGACTCTCCCGCAGGCATATGGCCGCTTTTCGATGTTTCGTTAGGATCCCAGGTTGTCTTGGTGATAGGCCCGGGAAGATGCTAGCCATTTAGGGGCGCGCACAGTGGGGAAACCTGGACGGGAAGTCTTAGATGCGTTATATGATATGACATATAACTATTTTCAATAATGTGGGACATTATAGAGGTTAAAGAATCTTATGATAATAAAATGGCTTTAAATACATTTCCTGGATGGAATAAGGGAAATGAGATAAATTAATTTGTTTTATATACATTTCCTGGATGGAAGAAGGGAAATGGGAGCATATAAGATGAAAAAGCATTTTTATGTTAATAAAACTTGCTTTAAATATATTTCCTGGATAAAAGAAGGGAAATAGAAAGTTTTGAAATGAAAATGAAATTGGTAAACATTTTGAAAACTGACTCCTCAGTCCAGGAGATATATCCCGATGTGTATTATAAAGATGAATAGAATAAACCTCAGTCCGAGAGATATTATTCGGATGTATATCGTAAGATATATATATATATATATATATATATATATATATATATATATATATATATATATATATATATATAATAAGGAGTAGAATAGTTGGCACTATTCAATAAATTGATAAGCTAAGTAGGGGTTGAGATTAAAACACCAATGCAAGAAATAAAGGGTTGAGATTGCTTTAGTGTATTTTACACTTTTGCCCCTTTATTTTTGGTTTCCCCCACTTTTTCCTCACTCATAAGTTGTTTCTCCCTCTTATTTTAATTCAAAATAAGGGCTAAAAGGGTAATTTTTATTTCTCTACTACAAAGTACACAATCCCCCTCTTTTGATGTATCTCTCTCTCTCTCTCTCTCTCTCTCTCTCTCCATTTTTTCTGTTCATTTTTCTTGGCTCGAAAGTCCGATCTCCATCTCCATCTCACTCAAAAACCCTTCCACAAAAGAAATCTTCCCTCACCTCCACGTGGTTGTCTCCCTCACCTTCACCTTCATGTTGCCTCCATCATCATCTCCACGATACCTCCTTCATATTTATATTTTCGCCCTCTCCTACACACGCGGGTATGAAATCAGGGTTTTGATTCCAAAATGGGTGGGGGAAATTGGTACCACCGATGAGTTTATTTTGATGTTAGATATTATTAGGGTTAGATGGGGTTTATTAGGGCTTTTATCTTATTTTTGTTTCGTGATTATAATTTTAAATTTTGTATGCTTTATTATGCAGATTGACCCTCAACTCATAATCAAATTTGAAAATCAGGTATACTCTTTTGTTATTTCATATTTTTTATTCTTAAATACTTGATTTTAGTGCATCGACCCTCAACTCACAATGTAGTTTTAAAGCTTTTGAATTTTTAGGTTTATAGTTTGCTTGCAAAGATTAACTATCATGAACACGTGTATGTTTGTAGTGTCAATTATAAGATTAGGGTTTCGAATTTGAGAAAATCTCATGTATGTTGGTTGTTCTAAAATTTACATGTTTAAGTATTTTTTTCCTTTCCCCATAATGTTTGGTTTTGGATTTCGGCCAAAGTTGGTCTTTGTGCGTAATCTTCGGAAAGAAATATCTCACCCTTTCGGTATTATCTTTCTATCTCATATTTGAGATCTGTTTTCTTTATTTCTTTATTTTATTTTGTTCGATAATATTAAATTAATCTAACCATCTTATTTGTTTTACTTGATTCTAGATAATGTACTCAAGGTAGATCCTTGAATGAGGAATGTAGGGAACTATGGTAGTTGTGTTGGGAACTATAATTTGACTACCAATATCATTTTTTATTTGTGAGATATTTCTAGCGATATTTAAGCGATGTTTTGTTTGTAACACGAATGGATCTTTGTTTTGTTTGTGAGATATTTTTAGATATATCTAATCAATGTTTTGTCCCTATCGGGAATGGATCTTTGTTTTGTTCCTCACGAGAAGTATCTGCCAACTTCGAAAGAGATATTACAGCTCTGCCCATTGCATACAGAGCTGGGACAGCTGCAATGACAAGGCCGGTATATGCGACACATGTCGTGACAAATTAACACGGTATTTTTCTTCTAATTGATTAGCTATATTTATATTTGAATACTCTAATTGATTAACCAGCTAAACAATTACAGCTAACTGTATTTTCTAATTGATCATACCCATATATGGGTAGAATGAAATTACCCAATCTGTTGAAAAAAAAACTTACTGATATTGACATCAAACTTACTTAAATAAGTGATTGATCAACCAGTTTTGATATTTCACGGGTGTATGTGAAGCAAGCGATTACAGAAGCTCACAAATGAATATGACCTAATAACGGCACCCAGAACGTCGAAAATGAAAAAGCATATTCGGAACAAATTCGAACTCTTATTTCTCAAGGTAATTTATAACTTCATGTTGCTCATGTCTTTACTCTCATCACTAATAAATAGCTCCTGTAACTATATTATCTACTTAGATAGTATAAGCTTACTGAATCGTTTATATGTCAAGACCCTTCAATCTCACCACTGATTCAACATGACCTTTCAATTAGAGGGATTTAGAAATGACACGAGGGTAGTGTTTTTAGATTTAGCAATAGTGCGATCAATTAGATAGAATATGTATAATAATATGTTTCATCATTTTGTTTCCTCGATATCATACATGTAGCAGCTGCAGATTTCGGTTGTTTGCAATGTAAAGAAGTTTTTTCATTCTCTTATGTATGATCAGATATGATTATGTGATGATGTCATGTATGTTTCCAGCTCCCGATGAATAGTTGCATACGCATTGGAGATGCGATTACCAAAGTCGATAATATAAATATGCTCAATTGTTTAACAAAAAAAAGAAAAGAAAATGGTTTATTTTCTGTTAAATAACCTTTGTAGGTATCCTCTATATTCTCTCTTATTCCACCTAAATAAGGATTTGAGGTGAGTAGTTAAACCTTTATTTGAACTATGATTAAAAAATATGTGCTTCAGATAGGTTGGATGCTTTTTAAGTTCTTAATTTTTATATTTTTTTGTCTCTTTTAACAATGGACGGTGTTTGTATTACTATTAATCTATGAGTTCTTATAGTACGTAATGGAGAGCTTAATATGAGAACTTGGCAGGGTATTTGGCTATGCAAGCACCGCGATAAAGCTACTTTGCGCAAATCTTACACGGAATAATTGATGTATCCTACTTTAGACAATTCAGTGCTCCTACTCATAAATGTCTCATCTTTATTTTGTATTTGAAGATTCATTTTGTTTTTTTACATTTATATCAGTTTATCTAATATATTTTTTTTGATAGTCAATAGAATTGAAATATCACATTAAATATTCAAAGATATTATTAATATTGAAAAAAGGTAAAAAAACAATTGAGTAAGATATTATCCATTGAACGCAATTACGTGGCTCTTTGTTTCTTCTTCTTACTATCCAAAACAAAGTCATCATCTAATCCACCATCGGATATATCATCATCAGAATCAGTGATCTTTCGCTTCTTGGACTACTTTGATGCAACTTTGGAATCTTATTTGAGCTTATTAGTCTTATTAACTTATCAGATTGCATTTTTCTTCTTCTTCATTTTCTGCATTAATAACTTATCAGTATTATTTGAGCTTTTCTTAGCCATTTTGGAGGTTTTTTTAGCAGAGGAAACATCAAAATCTTTATCAACGCCCTCCCATATTTACTAACAAGCTTGGATTGGATAACAAGCCATTTGGGAGGTCTTCTTTCTTAGCGATTTTGGGTTTATCTAATATAATCAGCATTTTCTTAACATTTTTAATAACAAGTTCGACTAACAAGAAAAATGGTCAGGTGTAGCACATGTAGAGGTATCCAAAAGTTTTTCTCATGCCCTCATGGATAGGTGTGGCACATATGGAGGTATCCAAAAGTTGTTTTGGTGTATTCATATACTCCTGTGGAAAAATTAGAGAGGTATCCAAAAGTTGCTTTGGTGTATATTGTTCTTATAGTTCATTTGTTTGCTATTTTACTTTACAGGTTCCATGTTGATTACTGCAGATTTTTGGACCTTGATTACTGCAGATTTTTGGAAAGCCTAATGAGCCCAAAAGTAGAATATACTATGATGATGACAACATTTTGGGCCATGGAAGCTGTTTATCAAGAGGACTTTTCTCACTCCTAGAATATGGCTCTAAAACTCCACAATAGATGAAAGAGACTTGCCAGAGATGGGGAGAACTGGTTTACATTTTTTATTTTCTTTGTAAGAGGTCATTTTGAATACTACCAATACTAATTGATATCATATTTGGGCCTATGATTTCGTGCTCTGTTTCAAGTTGGATCGTTTAGATAACTTCCCATTTCTTCATTTTTATTTATTTATAACCATAAAATATCTTTTGATTATTAAAGTCTTATTTGATTATTTTTTATATGAAGTTAATCGGAAATCATAGCCTCTTAGTACAGTTAAAAACTGATTTGGAATTTCTGTTTTGTTTTCGTTATATGAAAATGGTAGTATGGCTGCAATTTCTAAGCTTTCACACTTTCTAAATAGATATATCTATGGAATTGATCAAGCTATGAATGGACCACTACTCGCTTGCCAAGCCCAATACGGCACAAAAGTTAAGGTCTAATTGGTATGCTTTTAGTTATAGATTATTTTTTCTTCCGTAGTTATTTAAATCGGTTTTAAGTCTATATTATTTGTTCGATCTATATTATTTCGAATGCATGTGTTGTTAGTGTCATACTTTTATGATGAATATGACAAATTCATTAGGAGAATGAACTCGCCGGGGTTTGTAATTAACAACGATTCGTGAAAAAAAGGCTACTGTAACTGTTACAGGTATGTTGTTTTGGCAAAAATGCCCATCAATATTTCTTACATGATTTGTTACATGTAAATAACTCAATTCAGCTGCTGCAACAGCTCAATCCAGTGGTTTTGTGATATTGTATAAAAATGTGATGTAATCATTTTATTTTTTAAAATAATCTTGATCCAATTCATGTTCTTTTTGGAATTTTACGATCTGAAATGAGATAAATGGTAACTTGGTACAATTGTTTTTAAAATAAGAGGTACTTGGTACAACTGATTCTTCATTTTTCTTTTCTTCACTTGCAGAGACTTTCATTTTTTCTTCAATTGACTCGATGTTTGGTCTTGAGAATGCAGCACAGGAGAAATTGTCAATAACTGAAATACGTGTGAGTCGAGCGAGAGCGTCTTTATTCTTCTCGAGGGATCTTGATTCAATCTCCAAGCGGGACTTCTTCATAGTTCTGGGGGCATCCTCCGCGGTGAAGAAAGAAGCAATATGGAGAAGAATAAAATCTTTTTTGATAGTAAAGATGAAGCAAAGAAGCAGTCTGTTGAATATGAATATCCAAAAATGAGCCAAAGGGAAGTAGTTTCATAGGAGGTGCTCAAGTAGGGTCAGGGTTTATGATCTCTGTACAAGATTTTGAGCAGTAAAGGTAACAATTCATGAATAGATAAGGCACTTTATCATTAAGGGGTTGAGGGGTTGGGATCTTTGAATAGAGACCTGATCAGCGTCTTAGCTTGGGACTCAGCAGACACTGAGGCTAGGTATGTCTTCTTTTTTCATTCTTTTTTACTAATAAATAAGAGACTCCTTCATCTGTTGTGTCCTTTAAGCTGCTCTGCAGTTTAGTTGTGAGACCTACAGGTCTGGAAGCTATTACTCCATCATCATTTCGATCATGAAAACACATATCTCCTCTCATATTCTAGATAAGGCACTTATGAGTTGCTGAAATTGAGTCTATTTACTTGCACAAGAAAGTCACCTTGAAAATCATCTCAAGGAGTTATATTCAAGCAATTATGGTGTTGTCAATCTTGCAATACAATATCAACCACTGAGACAGAAGTTTTATAATAATTTCCAAGGCGATCAAGGAAAATTTCATACTCCGCTATTTGCCATCAAAATTTTTGAGGTTTTAATAGAAACCTAAATTCTAATACAGTTTTTAATGAATGTCGTGGTTTTAATAATGGTCTTGATGGCATGTCATAGTGGAATTGTTACAAGCACCAATTCCAATTGTGTAGAAAATTTGGTCATGTCACTTTTAGATGCTTTCATATTTTTAACTTCTCTTTCAATGGACCATGATCACCTGTTAGGTACAATGGTAACTCAATTTCTGCCCCAAACATGTCTACACAAATGGATGATATGTTTGCTTCACCAAAAATTTCCACTCACACTAAAAATTACCACCTACACTAATTGATATCTTCATTCAGGTGCCCCAAATCACTGTACTCCATATGTGAACAATTTGATGAATAACGAAACTTTTCATGACAATGATTGCCTTCATTTGGAAGAAAAAAAATGTTTTTCTTGGCACCTTAGTTTAAAATGGTGTATGTCATTTATGTGTGAGCTTAGTAATTTAATTCTCATCTTTTAGGGTTTGTATCAATGGGTTCAAAACTAATTTTCTACATTTTGCGGGTTGCTTACAGGTGACACTAACTTTATATTATTCTTAGGAAAATCTGGACACTTATAAGCTATTGAGCAAGATATTCTCTTATTGAGGTAATCTTGAGTTTTTCCTTTTTTTTTTAGTTTATTAGCTTTTAATTATAATGAATTTCCACTACTGACCCTATTTGAAACAGATTCTGGTGGTAGGATTTCATGACAAGGTTTTCGGCTTGAAACAACTTATTTATCGAGAGACTTCTTCTCAGGTTTGGGACATAAAAGGTGATCCCAGGGGGCTAGAATAAAAGATTGTTGGATTATGCAATAGACTTGACATATGAATTTTTTATGAACTAAAAAGGTCTGAATTTTTTATGAACTGAACAGGTTTGAATTTTTTATGAATTGGGATACCACAGGAAAATTTTTGCTCTCGGATTATGATTACCTATTACAAAAACATCAGTGACATGAATCAGTTTATATTTCTTTCTGGATCGTGAGGAGAAACCGATATTGTTATGAACTGAATAGGTCTGAATCGAGTAGGTCCCATTTATATTTCATTTTTTTTGTCTTAGACCTAAAACATATTTGATCTCTTTTTTTCTGGATTGAGCAGGTCTAATCGAGCAGGTCTGAATATGTGGAAGTAATGATCCATTACCTAAATAACTGCACACGAGCACTCAGGATCACTACGAAGTCGGATTCCATGATGGTACCTGTGGGTGGTTCCGCCGACAAAGTATAGTTCACACTGGTGAGATATCTAAGACTACAAGTCATGTCGCCTTACTCATATACGGATACAAATACAGAGAGATGATGTTTTGTTTTTTAAATATATAGATGCACCCTACAGGGACTGAACTGGAACTGAAAATGTGCTTTGTATGTGGTGTGGGAGGAAGACAAATGTCGATTTTTGTTAATACTTTCTCTCGCAACTATACATATAGTAATAGTGTACTCGCTATTTTTTTAAGTGTACTTCAAAAAAATTTGTGGTTTAATTGACTCTTTTCGCTTGAGATATTATTGAATTATGGGATCTTTATTATTTAGTTCCACATGGAATGATTTATTACATTCGATTTTTTACCTATTTTGATCGCGTTGTGTGTTAGTTGATTCAAGTTCGTGTATAAGTTGTTGGATTATTTATTATTTGTTAAACAGGGTGGATACTCCAATAAATAAATGATATTATGGCCCCTTTTATAAAAATTACACTGTGTCGGGGAACGAAAATTTTATCGTTTTACAGTTACATACTTTGGAGTTTTTTTGTCGCTTTGCGATTAAGTAATTTGGAATTTTTCGCCGTGCCTTCAGGCACGGGCATTCCGCTAGTATATATATATATAAGAATGAATATGATATGTATATTAGTATATAAGTATGTATTTATATATTAGTTTTGTACTTTGGGACTAATGGGTCTCTACCATTAACCCTGCCAAGTAGTAGTGTATCAGGGGGTTCCTTGTTTGGATTTCGCTTCGCGAGACACCCCACGCACGAACTTAGCGCAGTGTTGAGAATGGAGAGAAGTTTAATCCTTAGTACTCGGGTTGTAGAGGTTTCTAGTAGACAGGTGAATTAGATTAGTTAGGCGGGATAGCTTAACTATAATGTTCTAGATAAGTGCGTTAGGTGTGCACTATTAGAAGAGAGGTGAGGGGTATCTCATGGGAGTGGGATACCAATTTAAATATGAGATAAAATATTTTTTTTAAATAAAGCATTTATGCACTTGCTAAATATTTTAAAAACTCGAGCTCTGGCCCGTTTATCTACTTTTCCCTCTCTTGTTATATATATATATAGGTGTCCAAACACAGGGACGCCTAGATGACACTTCCTTCGAGTCAGACGTCTGCTGCAGCAGCTGTGGATGCATACAGGTTTTTGATAGATGCTTCTATCATTGTACTCTAGGTAGGAGGTACTGTATAAACATTCGGGCCAATGGACCAATTGCATTTATTTATTCGTTTTCGCCATTTAGTGCGGCATTCGATATGGTTGTATTATATTTGAACCGAGTGTTTCGATTATTTTTATTTCATTTTAGTTTCATTTACATAAACTTTGTGAATGTTTTAATTTTAGTCGTTTGAAGAGAGTAGTTAAGTAAAATTTTGATGCTAGCCTAATAAGTTATTAGTAATTAAAATGGATTTTCAACAGTGATGCTAATAATGATCCATATGAGACTCCTATTTTAATTTGATATAGGAGTGATCGCCCGATGTTATATTAGGCGGGGTGTCACATATGTTATCAAAGCATCAAATTCTAGTGTCCTTAGGAATCTGTACGGACGTACTATGCTTTCAGCGCTGCTCTCGATTTCATATAGAGCCTCAGGATTAGGATTGTTGATTTGTCTTGTGAGATTTCGTTCTCCTGCTATAGTATGAGATTATGAAAATATTTTGTGCGCTCGTTCTAGGTTCTTGTGCCGATCGTGAAAGGGAGACCAAGGAGGGCCGTAATGAGGACAGAAGGAGGTGGGGCTTAAATGGATATGTAGGTGAAGTTGGGGGACTAGGACCGCTGTAGAGGTCACTCCCCTTATAGAAATTGTTAAGGATTGTTGCAACGATTACTAGTATAGTAGTTTTGAGTACCGCAGTACCTCCGTAATGGAGAGTGGTACTAAAGTTGAATTTCCCAGTGACGATAAGGGTCCAAAAGGGATCTTACGGATAGTTTTAACCGTGATTCCCCATGATTTAGCAGGATTGAAAAGAATGCTATTTTGGATTATTCACATAAGGATCGGCCAGAGGCCGACAGGAGATAAAGGGTGACATGGAGAAGTGAACCTTGTACCGAGGTGAGGTAGGTACAATGAATAATGAGTCCTTTCGAGTAATGATAGGCTCATTATAAAAGTGTTGCTAACACTTACGGAGAATGTGGGTGTGTTCATGTGCCCTATGGGTGGGCATCCACATGGGGAGAATTATTGAAATAGGGTTGTTGAAACCGGTAGTAGAGTTTCCTTTTAACGAAGAAGTTAAGAGGACTAGTAAGATGACTATAAGGAGCGAGGCTATAGAGTCATATGGTGCTGATAACTTTATCATGGTCAGGAATGCAGTGATGAAAATAGTAATATGGAGTGCGAAGCCGCACGGGTGTCCTTTCCTGCTAGGAATAAAGGGCACGATTAGGGTGCCTAGATGAGGCATAGAGTTAAGAAATTTGGGTAAGAGACATGGCTAAATAAGTTGGGGTGTTCCTTAGCCCTAGACTCGTGTGTGTAATTTGAGCTTTGTGGCGATCTCGATAACATTATATAATGTAGGCCTATGTGTTTTCCGCGGTAGCGGAGTTTTATTTTCCTTCATTCTCTATAAAGGCGGGTATTGATATCTTAATATATATGTGGCTTGTGATGCTCGTTTATTAGGTATTATACAAGTATGGTAATATTAAGAGTATGAAATGTTATGGTATATTCGGAGCGATAGCAGGCTAATGATGGCAAGACTATCGTGTATGCAGTTCCAGGGTGGAACGGGTTATTGTTGCGATATCTCACCTCGATATAGGTTGAGTTCACATTTGTTATGTGCATAGATGGAACCTCGATGAGCAGATGTTTCATTATTATGATTTAAGAGCGTGGTGGCCTTATAGATGTGATTTAAGGCCCGCAGGATTTATTGTTGAGTTGTGGGTTTAAGCTCATTATTATTTGTGCAAGGAGTTAGAGTTAGTACGAACGCTTAGGGGTATGGCTCCTGGATAGAGATAGGAGTTCAGACCACATTTGGTTAAGAGAGGGGATAGGATTATCCTGGTTGCATATTTGAACATAACGGACCTCCATGACCAACAAAGTTAAGTAGTAGTGTGTGGAGGGGCTCCTTGTTTGGATTTCACTTTGAGAGACGCTCCATGCATAAACTTAATGGCGTCGGGAGTGGAGAGATGTTATAGGATGCAAGGATGATGGCTCGTATAGAGTGGATGAAACACTATAGACTATGAGCCGTATGATAATACAAACATCACTCGGAATTTTTTTAACTGAGAACAAAATTCCCGAACGCTCAGATGAGAATAAGGTTAGAAAATTGAATCAATGTTGGGTTTTGGGGAGCATTTTAATGTTGGTGGGAAGATCCTTTTACAGGGGTCGATTGGCATCCTTTGATCATTCGATCAAAGGGTATTTTAACAGTTCGATTAAATCCCTTGCCACGTGTGTGGTGGATAGCGGTGGGGGATATATATGAAAGATGGAGGGTAAAATTGCATAGATTCTGCAATCATTAACCCAGATGGTTAACTGTTCAGTTAAAGGGTCGATAGGGGACTTTAATCATTCAATTAAATGACCCCCTGCGATGATTTTTTATTCTTTGACATTTTTTTGTTTTCTTATTTTGCCCCTTCGAACTATTATTTCTCTAGTTTGGACCCCCTTCCTTTTGGATGGTTTCCTAATTTTTCCCTGTGGAATTTTTGTAGATATTGGTTGAGGGGTTTCCAACTGAATGGGACAAATGACTCCCACCTCGACTATAAATTGGGTGTTCTCTTTACCATAGTATACTAATGATGTGTCTTGATAGGTTTTGAAGTGATATTTAGGAGACCGGATAAAGAAATAAAAAAATGGGAAAGAACATAAGTATATTGTCTCACAATGGGTGTAAATTTTTTAGTCTTATTTCGATTGATGGATACAAAAGGGTGTATCCCTCATCATCTCAGGTATTGTTAAAGATTACCAAATGTGAGTAGGTTTGCAGCCTTTATAATCTTAGGCCTAAATAAGACTAAATTATATGTATATCATTAATTTTTTAATATTTTACAGTGTGGGATATTATATTATCATTATGTTTATAGTGCTGTATATTTTATTGGGTTTGAATTTGGCTGTATGAGTAGTTATTCACTAAGTTTTTAGATTACACCCTTATAGTTTTTTTCTGGTATACCATTCAAGAAATGTTCATTACCAAGTTAAAATTTTGTTATTGGAAAATTCGAGGATTGTTGTATTTTTTGTCTTAAAAACATGTTTTAACTTGTGCATAAAAAGAAAACATGACTTTTATATTATGGTTTTTATACTATCACATAGATGCATTTGTTATGTGCAATATTTTCAAATACTTCCTTTTAAATTAAATTTTATTTTATTTTCAATTTTTAAGTCTGAACATATGTGCATGAATATGGCTTTACTCAAGGTGGAGTGTCAGAATTAGTTTCTCCTAACCTCTACTTGATCTCTCAAATATTTTTTAGATCGAAGAAGTTACCTTCTTCAGGCCTTGGTTCTTTATTTTTGTGGTCATGTGAGAAAACAATGTATATAAAAATAAAAATAAACTATTGGAAATGTTTACAAGGGAATTAAAAAAAGGGTACAAGAGAGCCCTAAATTTCTCTCCCATGTCTTCATCCCGATGTACTTCAATAATAAGGACGTTCACTATTATGGATTGGCTAATGTTTCATGTTCTTGATAAAAAAAACATCATCCTAGTATCTTTGTTTGAATGAGGGAGGTTAAGCCTTATTGTCCTTTAATTTGTAGAGACTGTTAGACATCAAGACCCATTGATAGTAAAATAATAATTCATAGAATTCGAAATTAGTTTCATATAATTGATTTAGTACATCAACACCATTGATGATCCTCTAAAGATTAGGGACACATTAGGACAAAACGACTCGAAAATATAAACTAAACGCAAAGAAAAGTGGGGTTGGAGAAATGTAATGCCAACTTCATAGATCAATTAAGAAATTTTTTAGTGGCCCTTATAGAGGTGATAATAGCTAATTACAATTTTTAGTTACTCAACGGTGGGCCACCTAGGGACATATCACCTCTTAAATTTCCAATGACAGTATTGATGACATAAATATTTTGTAATACCTCGTATTTTATGTGCATTTGATTAAATTGTGTAGTTAATTTTATTCGCATCTCATGACATGTGAGATGTCGCCTTGTAAAATTTTATATGTTGTTATGTGATTCATATGTGTGTGGCGTGAATTCACATTCTTTGGAAATTATCATAATATACAATAACGAATTAACTAAATACATGAAGTCACTTGGTATTATCGGAGACTATGGAATAGTGAGGGACCAAGCGTTAAGGGTTTCCTTATTTGGATTACTCTCTCGGTATTAGTTCCCACTAATCGTGAAGTAGTTTCTTATAATCCCGAGTCACATGTAACTAATTAATAAATAAGTTTTAACATTTCTGTTTTTTTACTTAAAATAGTGAAATTTAATCTTGATGGGTTTGCATATAGTTTGGGCTCATTTTGGGCCATTTGGAGAATTTTTTAGGCCTTTTTAATTAGAGATATTTTTTTAGCTAAGCTTAATTGTGTACTTAATAATTTAATATCAACTATTAGGTTAACTCATTTATCATAATAAACTTTTGAGAGAAACCTTGAGGCTAAGGAGGAGATGGAGAAACCCTATCTTGAAGACGAAGGCTTTGGCTTGAAAATATGGGTGAAATTGGGAGTTGATTCTTTAATCACTCCAGGAAATTCTACTTTGATTAAGAATATGATTACATTTGTGTTATAATAATGGTGATATGTTGGAATCTTTATTCAAACCCTTGAAATCTCATTTGAAATCCTATTATAACTTAAATTCGTAATTAAAGTTAAATACATGTTTAAGCCACATTCATACCTTGAAGAACTTGTGTCTTGTTGTTATTAATTCCATAAATTGAATCATGACTACTTTTATAATTTTAACTTATAAATGTTAGATGCTAACCTCAAAGACGTTAATCTATAAAACCCCTCAATTATGAAACTAAATTTGTAACCTAATTTGATATCATATGTAGATGATGAACGTAGGGTTCATTTTTATAAAAATATGAGATTTTGTCCATATAGTTTGTTTAAATCGCATAAACTTGGTCGATTCATGTTAGTATTATTGTTATGAAGGATATATTATATGGTGAATGGGGAATTTGATGGTTAGAGGCTTTACATTTGAGGTTTTCTTAGGTTATGGATATTTTAATTTGAGGAAGAAGAAGGGATTTTGTGAACATCTCGTTTGAATGAGATTTGGGTTTCATTCTAATGAGTTGGGTATTTTGTTCTAACAACTTTGGTTTTTCATTAGAACAACATAGCTTCTAGTTCAAATTACAAGGGATTTAGTTCGAACGACTTGGTAATCTCGTTCAGACGACTAATGTTAGATGTTAACCTTAATGATGTTAATCTACAAAACCCCTCACTTCACATCGATTATGGAACAAAATTTGTAGTTTAATTTGATAAATCATGTGTATATGATTAACTTAGGGTTAATTCATTTAAAATATTATATTTGATCCTTATAGCTTATTTAAATCACATAGCATTGGTCGATTCACGTTAGTATTATTGTTATGAAGGATATATTAGAATGATAATGGGAAATTTGATTAGATGCTTTAGGTTTGGGGTTTTCATAGGTGTGGATGTCTTTATTTGAGTAGGAAGAAAGTCATTTGTGACCATCTCGTTGGAACAAGATTGGTATTTTTCTAAGGACTTTGGTTTTCAGTCGAACGACTTGGTAATCTCATTCATACCACCTTTTCTAGGATCTTATTTGAGTTTAATTTCAATTAGGTTTTGTTTAGGACTTTAGACCATGTTAGCTAGACTTCAGGATAATAGGTTGAAAGTTCGAAACCTAGTTTAAACCAGTTCGAGTCTTAGTGGAGGATTGTAGCATCGGGTTATGTTAAGAGTTATCATTGAGATTATTAATGGAGAGATTGCATTTATATCCCAGCAAATATTGAAATAGCTGAGTTAGAGTTGTTGTGTAAATCAATAGGTTAGAGATTAGATCTAAGGTAAGGGATTTTTGTTTTTGGAGATATTTTATGATAAGGATTAACATTTTGGTTATTTCAAAGAACCTAACATATTAGAGAACATATTTATAACCCGCCGAGTTGGGTAGTCATTTTTTGAACATTAGGTGTGTGATAATGCCTAGACTTTGGGAGTCTTGGGAGCCAGGACTAATGTTATCTATATCCGATTATAGTTAACATGCCTACTAATTTTGATCAAAGATATTTTATATGTAACTCGATTAGAAGGGTTTGTGATGTTTTCTTGATTAGTCTATAAGAATTCTAAGAGTTCCTAAGTGTTAATAGGGAAAAATGGATTCCTAAACAAACACTAATTTCTAAATTTTCAAATTAATTAAACTAATTTTAACTTTGCCCCAATTATACCAAACATTGTGTAAACATTTTACCAGTTTTTAAATTGACATAAGCATGCATCAAGGTGATATAGCAAGAATAAAAAGGAAAAAAAAAACACAACACAACGATGTATGAGAAAAACCATAATGGGAAAAACCTGAGAGAGCATAACCACAAATGTCCACAATGATATAGGTCTATATACAAAAACAATTTCAACTTACTCAATGACTAGAGGCCTTCAGGCATTGATGCACTTCCTCGTTCCTTACTACCTTCTTCATATCCATTGTTGGATGCCTTCCAACAACAATCATAATGCAGGCATGTCACACTAATCTTACTTGCTTCTATACTAGTTCCAGCTGTCATCCAACACTAAAAATGGTATCCACTGGTCCAAATAATACTCAATAAAGATTAATTGCTCTTAATGCAGAACACACGAGATCTCAAACACACATAAGATTTAAATTCATGGATCTCAAATTTTTTGGTGTAAAACAAGAGTTTATGAGTCTCAATTTTTTTCTCTAAAATTCATTTTTCAAAAACCTTTCCTAAACAATGACCTTGACGTTCCTCTTATTTATATAAAACTTCAAAAATTCAGCGGCACAATGTTTGAGAAAATGTGTTTGAAAAAAATTATGTAGGTCATTCAAATGAGTGAGGCATTTTCATTCGAACCAAATAAGTCCATTCAAATAACCATACCGAACTCGTTTAACTAGCATAAAAAAAAACTTCGCAAGAACCTGAAATACTTCAGTTAAACCTCACTCAAACCTCATTTTAACGAAAACACCTACGTCGTTAGACCACTCGTTCGAACGGCGTATGAAATATTGTATGAACTAGAAAGATAAATCATTTGAATGCCCAAGAAAACCAAAAAAAAAATATCTTTAAAATCCTTTTAAGAAAAATAGACTCGTTAAGTTTTGAAAATAATTGCCCAAAATGTATCGACGGATAACACATAATATGCATTCATAACTTTTTGATATCCCATAGATGTTGAATATGAAACATAGAATAATGGGACTGTCACTTTACTTTGTCGATATGGTCATCAATACACATCGTAGGCTTTAGTGATAAACCAACTCAAGTCCTAACTTATGACTAAAATGTTTTTATCCTAATGGAATAAACTCAATATATATACAAATTTACTCGATGTGAAATTTGCCTTAAAAATATTCCCTTTGGGATATTTCAAGACAAAAACAAAACAAAAAACTAATGGATTGTTAACATCTCTAAGACTCAAACTCAACCCCAAAAGTATAAAGTATAAACACTTGACACACTGAAACTTTTGAGTAGTTTTTCTCTTGTTAATTTTTTGTTGTATCATTGCTAAACCTGCACAATTAACATAAATTTAGAATTCAAATAGAATATACAATGCATAAGCCTTATAAGAAAACAAAACTACCCATTTGTTAATCATCTACCTCTTACAGAATGCATCCTCCTTAGGTTAGACTTCTCACCCTAAATTTAACACATGTAAACACAAAGGCAAGCAATAAGTATCATGTAATGATGTGAAGTGAAATGCAAATGATAGACACAGTCAGCAACACAAGCACAAATAATCCAAACTATAAAACCAATTATACCACTATGTGGGAAGTGAGACTAGGGTCTATGAATAACTAGAAATGGTGAGGTGTGACCCACTCTAATGGGCGCTACCTTCAAGGTTCTCAAGAACTTCTAGAGCACCTTTGTGTGAAACCTTCTCCTTTTGATAAAAATGGAACTCACTCTCTACAAGAAGATGAACTTCACAACAATAATGGTAACTTTTACCAAGAGAAACTAATGAGAGTGATGGCTATCAGTGAGGAGTGAAAGAACAAGGCACTTAGCACTAAAGAGAGAGATTAGAGAGAATACTAGGAGGTTTTGGTGTGATTTTGATACAGTAATCGTATGACATGAGTTATTATATCTTACTTGACCTTGCCTTGGGGTCCTATTTATACTTCAGAACTAGGGCTACATTGAACTTTTGTTCGTAAAAATTGAGAGGGTTGATGAGGTAAAAGTTCTAAAATGTACCATTTGTCCCTACCTGTGTGTAGTCGCATGTCCCCTCTGACAGGTTCCAGCTAGTGCAAACCAAAGTAAAAAAAAATATGTCTGCGCTTGAAGACAAAATATCTAATTTGGTACATATAATTTAAAATGGTAATTTATGGTACAAACTTTGTAAACTTAAGGGGGTGGGGTCTTGAGGACCCCTTTATCTAAAATCATTTTTGTAAAGAAAGTTCATTTCTGGTAAGCAGCCTTTTGGCTTCCCAATTCACTTGTGACTAAATGTGAGATCTATAAGGACTAGGTGACCTTAGGGTCTTCCTACTAGTATTCTCTCGATCCTATAGTGTTAAGTGGTTGATCTTTCTCAACAAACCCTGTTCCTCGACTGGAAAGCCAAAACTCCCAAGAGATCCCAACTGAACTATTTGAACCCTGCCTGCTCAACTAGGCTACCTCTACAAGAAAGCAAGTGTTACTACTTTTTTTAAGGAAAAACTTTTCATGAGGAGGGGGTTGCTCATGGTATCCACTCCCTCATCCTAGACTATTCTCTAGAAGCTGAGGGGGAGGACCTTGACGGTTCCTCACTCGAGATTTTGTGGAAGCTGATGGACTTTGAGGGTTTCGAATTCAATATTTTTTGGATGCTGAGGGGGAGGACCTTGAGGGTTCCTCACCCAGTATTTTTCGAAAGCTTAGGAATCTTGAGGGTTTTTGCATTCAATATTTTCTAGACACTGAGGGGGAGGACCTTGAGGGTTCCTAACCTAACATTTTTTGGAAGTTAAGGAACCTTGAGGGTTGTACGTTCAATATTTTCTGGAGGCAGAGGGACCTTGGTGGTTCCTCATCTAATATTTTCTGGAAGCTGAGGGACCCCAAGGGTTCCTCATCCAATATTTTCTAAAATTTGAGGGACCCCGAGGGTTCCTCATCCAATATTTGTTGGAAGATGAGGGGGAAGGGCCTTTAGGGTTCCTAACCCCAAGATTTAGAGGACAGGATTGAAACACCCTTCAACATTAGCACTTTGTACAAAGTATTTTGTGTTTGGGAGACCAAAAGGCTTACGCCATAAACTCAATTTCTCAAAAATAAATAAATAAAGTACCTTATTGCTTCCTTATTATTACCCCTAGGGTCATTAAATGAACCGTCCTTTCATTATAGGTTTTGAGTTCTCGAGAAGCCACACGTCAGTATGGGAACTATCATCTCATAATTTGGGGAAAAAATCTAATAACTTTTTGGGATTCCTGCACGCTTTCCCATTTTCATATAAAAGATATTTTTTTAATAAAAGCTTTTAATTTTACCATCTTCTCAAAACATTCTCTGAGATTAGAGTTTTATAGTGAGAGAAATTCCAAAGACTCCATAACTTTTTTCTTTCAAATACTGTCAAATGGCTCCATCACAGCCTATTGATTCTTCCGATGTTAATGCCACCGCCATTCCCATCATGATAGTTTCTTTACTTATCACTATTTACATATCTACGGTGGTGTCCACTGCAACCACCACCATAACCACTATTGAAGGAAACTCGGTTACCCCAGTCTCCTCCCATTTATCATTAGTCGCTGCCTCCGCCTTAGGCTCCTCGCTATCTGAGGCTTTTTCTTTTATAGAGTAAATTTTTTAATCCAACCTATTTGTGGTCTCTGTTGTCAGAGAGGGTTCTTTGCGTGAAGCTCCAAACACTGTCGATTCCTCGCTCGATTTTGGGGCTGGGTTCCTCGTTCAGTACTTTGAAACTGAAGCTCTATCATCTGTTAATTAGAATATAAGGGTTTCCCCATTATGATCATTGATAACTTTGGGTTACTCAAATGAATTTTCACATATTAATATTTCCTCATCTGAGGCTTTTGTGTTAAAGGGTTCCTCAACTGCCAATGTGGCTGCGAGGGATTCCTCATCAGAGGATTTGGTAATGGTGGGTTCCTAGTTAGGAGTCTTGATAACTTAGGGCTCCTCGACTGAGTATTCGCCTATGAAGAGTTCCTCGTATGATACTTTTGTAGTGGCGGCTTCCTCGACTGCCAGTGTGGTTATTAGTGGTTCTTCATCATAGGTTTTTGTCACGGAGGGTTCCTCGACCCCCTGTTTGATTTCGATGGGATTCTCATTGGGGATCTTTGCACCCTCGGGTTCCTCGTTAACTATTTAGGTTGTAATGGGTTTCTCGTAGCCACCGTTTACTAGAGTGGGTTTCTCACACAGTAGAGTTCTTTATAATTGGGCTCCTCGTAGTCGGGTTCCTCGCGACCGCAGTTTCTTGGAGAAGGTTTCTTGTAGTTCAGTTCCTTCCACCAGGGTTCCTCGCAACCATTGGATATTGGTGAGGGTTCCTTTCTCTTGGGTTCCTCGCGTGGGGTATTGAATATGTGGGATTCCTCATCTGGACCTTCTGCAACTATGTGTTCCTCCCTTGAACCAATAGCCATTGGTAATTCCTCCACCATTTCATCTTCTTCTCAGGCTTGGGAAGATTATATGCGCATTCATCGGGGGAGGGATTTTGGCGTCTATCGTCGTGAACCCTTTTTTGGACCAAGCGATAATTTTATGGCTTCCCTTGCTCAATTTGAGGATAATTTTGTTGCCAATGTTCTCAAGTGACCCCACATGGGGTTAGGTGAGTCCACTGATTCCCCTATTATTCTTCCCAACTCTATTCTTAGAGTTAAAGTTGATCGTGGTGGATTCCCTTACTCCAATATTGAAATCAAAGTCACGGGGGGTGCCCCCCTCCCCCAAGATGAGTGGGATGTTTAGGTTGATTATGTTCTAAGTGTTCCTTCCTATAAGGCTACCCTTAGGGAACTGGGACTCCTTACTGCGATTGATAGTTTGAGGTCTTGAACTATAGCTAAACATAACTCCACCATCAATCTTTTATTATCTCAGTGGAGCAGGGAATCTCATACTTTCATGATTGGTTGGGGAGAGTTTACCATTACTATGGAGGATGACTGTGAGATGTATGCTCTATATTTATTTAGGGATCATGTTTTTACTTATGGCTATGAGCATCCCCTTGAGAAAGAGATGGTGGAAGAGTTACAGGCAACAATCATTGAGTGTTCAAAATATGTGTCTATAAACGTGAATGGTCTTACCAAACACTCTTTCACTAAATGGAAGAGATACTATTTCAGAGACTTCAAGTTGCCGCTGAAAGGGGAGACTTCCAGCAGAGCTCGAAAAGTTCAGGATGGCCCCAAACTTCACTCATCCTCGCACTTATCCTCTTTCTTGGTTACCTTTCGGAGCCGATTATTGCTCCCGGGTAGACTCAAAGACTCTCCTCGTGAGCTCTTTTTTAAATTAGTTGTGAGACTGTTACGAGGGAGATCGGTACCCCTCGCTGCTTTAGTTCTTAGTTCTCTTTATTCCTTGAATAGATGTTGAGATATCTTACGGTTGTTACAATGGAATTTTATGTTGGCTTTATTTCTCGGGTGACGGTGGCACTTTTTATTACCCTTATAAAGTTGGCTCTATTTCTTCCTTTCCACATATAAATGTATTGGAGATGCTATTACCAGGCATCCTCCCTTCTTTTATAGTTCTAGGTCAAGGTTCCGAATTCTATCACTCGAAGAGAGTGAGAAGACAGTTTGGTTACGACTAGGGTGTTCACACCCATTCTTACCCTTTGTGTTGCGACCCTTCACAGTTATTCTTGGAGGCATGTAGAAACTTTATCGTTTAAGGAATGCTTCACAGAGTACGCCACTTGGGGGACTGTATGTACCTCCCTATGATTACCTTCCTTCATTCACTCCCTCTTCGTTCTTGCTTTAGCAGCGACATGTTCTCCTTATCTAGAATTGTGTGGCTGGGCCTCCCCATGAAACTAACCCCTTTAAATATATCAAAGCCCAGTTCTTAATGAGGCGAACCCAAAAAGAAGCTTGGCACCTTAGCACTACTCCCAGTACACCTCTTGAGAATACTACTCCCATCTCAGTGAAGCCACTTCTCAATGAATCTTCCTGGCCTCAACAGACCTAGGTGCCTGCCACCAAATCTAAAGGTCAATCCAAGAGTAAAGGAAAAGCAATGGCTCCTACGATGAGTAAGAGGAAGTACCCTGACACGGACGTGTCTAACTTCATCCCTACTACTACTTCCTTTCCCCCTTTCTCCTATGAGGACTAGAGCTGCTAAGAGGAAGAAGGGGTTTTATGTTAATGTTGTTATTCCTTCCACTCAGGACCAGGGGTACAATACCGATGATCACGAAGTAGAGGATACCTATAGGACTGTGAGAAAGAGGGGTTATGAAGCATTGGGCTTTTTTTTCGAGGAGATGCAAGTATATTTATTCTTATTGCGGAAGGTACTATATACGAACATTCTTTACTTAGTGAAACTAACTCCTACAGAGTTTCGTCTACCGGTTCCCACTCCCCCTCATTGGAAGAGCAACTAGTTGATTATGGAAGCACACCTTCCTATGATGGTGCATCTTCGGGTGGTGTGGATGGATTGGATTTTCATGGTGAAAGAACTAATGACACTTATTCTTTATTATTAGTTTTGAGGGAGTTTTCTAGAAATGATGAGGCACCACATTCCCTTAGGGGGTTAGCTCTGCTACTAGACCCCTTCCTTATAGTTAGCTGTAAGTCTTACTTTACTTGGGGCCTTTATGTATATGATTTTTATATTCTTGTGTTATTTTCTTGTTTAATAATTCTTTCTCTTGAGATGTTTCCAATGGGTACTTCTGCGGGGGTGACTGGTCCTTCACGTCCCCCACTACGTTATGCTCCTTTCCAGCGAGAGAGGAATGTTATACTTGTTTCTTCCCCAGGCCTTTTCGGAAAGGTTTGTTACTCCCTTCGGAGGTCTTTGAAATTTTGACAGTCATAAATTCTCTTACTGAATGTTATATATTATTATTATTTCCTTTTAGCTTTTATCTATGCATCCTACTAGCACTAGGATCACTTTTATGGCCTCGCGTGCTACTCTGGTATTTCTCTAACCTTCTCTATATGGACAATCTCACTTGTTCTCTCTCTTTTTATCTCTCCTCCCTTGTGTTCTCTATATGTTTATAATTGTAGAAGATTATTCCCTCAAGCCCTGCCACTTCATAGTGTCCCTCTTCAGTGACTGACACTTCTATATCTGAGCCCCTGGTTACCTCACTTTCTGGGGTATGTTTATTCCCTTGACCTATTTTTGTTTTTATTACTCTTCCTTTTATTCTTACCTTCTGGACTTTCTTCCACTAGAGAGACTCGCCCTTTTCCTTATGTAACTATTCTGGGGTTATCCCATTCAAAAAGGATCTTTGTCCCCTGGGTGCACATATATATGGATGATAGGATGTTGATCCAGCCTATCTCTTATGGCCTAGTATTTATCGTGGCCTCAACTGCTGAGTCAATTTCACAGATTTCTTCTACTGCACAGGAACTAATAGATTCTTCTCCCATGGTCATGATAATAACATATGTGGCCATCCTCGATCCTCTCCGCGGGGGCGAATGAGTATGAGGGAGGATCTCAAGTCTGGCGTGTCCCTCTCGGGATCGCTTCGATCGGCGTCATTTGAGGTGAGGTGGTAAATGTAGAGAGATTAGAGTCGCCAGTCTATTTTACTCAAAACAGACAAAAGAAAAGGGGAAGCCATCCCGAAGGACAGAATCCAAAGACATACTGGTGAATACGAAAGAAAAATGATTCAAAAAGGTTCCGAAGGCTAAGTTACGAAATGGGAAGGTGTTAGGCACCCATACCGCCCTTTCGGTCTCTCATGGGTTTTCTCTATATTCCTTTTATGTTCCTCGTGATGTGTTTTCATGTGTATATATAGTGTAGATAGAAATCATCAACTTATACCATGGGAGAGATAAAGTGAGTCATCCGTAGGAAGGTTTAAAAATAATATTAGAAAATAGGATTTATGCCATTATCCCTATGTTGACCGTTATGATGGAATGATAAAGTATGTAGAATAATACACTACTAAGAACAAATATATATACATAATATAATATAAGATAATGGAGGTTAGAGAAGATAGAAAATGAGAGAAAAGGTAAAAATATGACTCGAGTCTCGGGTTTTACCCCGAGATGCCTACGTAGCCTATAGAGGCATCAAAGTCTGCGTAGTTCTCATACAAAATGAGGGGTGGGATTTTTCCCATAAATCCAACCGGGGGATTCTCTTATTTGTGTGTATGTGTGTGTGTAGGAAAAAGTGTTTTAGTTGTGAGAAAAGTGTAAGAGAAGTGTGAGAATTTCCATTAGGAATTTATGAGCAAACCCTCCTTTTCTTATTTTTTGGGTTTTTGTTTATACAAAAATAAGAGATGTGAAATAATACTAAGTAAAAAGTATACTAGGATGTGTGATATGAAATAACAAAAGTGCTAAGTAATAAAACAAGTTATTGCGAATTTATGAGAATTTAAGGAGAAGGTCGAGAAAATTGGACCTTCTTGAAGATCTGGAGCTTGATTTGAATGTTGGAGAGCAGCCCTTAGACTTGGATGATGATGGAGGGTAGTGAATTCACCAAGTTTGATGAAAAGGATAATGAAAAGTTAAGGTTGGACAGGTATTTGGGTGTGGAAATCATGGTGACTTCGATAAAGGTTTCCAGGATTTGTTGAGAGTGATTTCTATCAGATCTAGGCTCTCCTTGCAAGTGAGGTCAGGCCTCCCTTTTATAGGCCCAGGGAAATTTCGATCGCCATAGACCTATTCCTTTCGTTTGGTAGGTGCGTTAAGGCACACTACCGATAGGCAGGGTCTGGGACCTGCCGTTTCATAGTATTTTTCAGGCCTTTTTGGAAAATCGATCACAGAACGCAAACCGTTGATCAGAATCGTGCACAGGGAGGACCGATGGAAAGGTAATTCATAGACCTTCAAAATTATTTTGGACTGCTCTCGAGTTCGGGAGATGACTTTGGTTCAAATATGGATCTGAAGCATTCGTCAGTCCATTGGACGAGGAATTATCGGAGGCAAATGGATCGTTCGTCCGCATGGTAAGCCTAAATTGTGCACGGGGTTGATCGTTAGAAAGGTTAGGAGATTTACTTTGACATTCCAAAGAGTTTGACTTGGTTCGGGGACATGAATTTGGTCAACCAAGCCCTAGAAGCATTCGGTGACCTTTTAGAGTAAAACGGATCGTTCATTTGTACTGTAAGTCATAATCGCACATGGGATGGACCGTTAGAAAGGTGATTTAGTGACCTTCGAAGATTCATTCATTCTTGGTTTAGATGAAGAGTTGACCTAGGTCAAACAGATCCTGAGAGTGCCCGGTGGCCTCGTGATTGAGTCTCGCGGAAAATGGATCATTCGTCCGTACCGTAAGTCAGAATTATACACAGAGTGGATCATTGGAAAGCGGTTTCAGTTACCTTCAAAGATTCATTCAATCTCGATTGAGCTAAAGACTTTGACTTTTGGTCAAACGGAGCCTACGAGTGCTCGATGGCTTTTTAGGTCAGTACTCGGGGTATAACCTGGGTTTGTAATGATGAAGGGAGGTGTTAGGGGCCTAAGGAGAGTTTATGGGGTAACAGAATGGGGTGTCTATAGAGCCCCTCAACGGGTGAGTTTTGAACAAATGATAGCCATCGAATAGACACCGCATGATGATTGAAGGAGGATGGACAATTCAGAGGGTCGAGGTCAATTCTTAAGATCTAAGGGAGAGAGGACGACCAATTTCGAGGGTCGAGGCCGATTCTGAGGACCTAAGGGAGCAAAGACGACAAATTCATAGGGTCGAAGCATGGTTATCCCCAACACACTTAAGTGGAGATGACCAATTCTGCGGGTCGAATCCAATTTTGCGGGCTTATGTATGAGATGACCAATTATGTGGTTCGAAGCCAATTATGCGGGCTTAAGTGGAGATGACCAATTTTGCGGGTCAAAGCCAATTCTGTGGGCTTATGTTCAGATGACCAATTCTACTGATCGAAGCCAATTATGAGGGCTTAAGTTGAGATGACGATCAAAGATCGACGTCAATTCTGACCTAATAGAGGTGACGATCTAAGACCGAGGTCAATTCTGACCTACATTCCCTTTGGGGACAATCAGAGATTCTGCTGGGGTAAAGATTAGATTTTGGATTCTGCTAGGGAATAATGAATGAGCTAGAAAAATAGAGTTTCATTGGGGAAATTACCTCGTGACGTTGTTTTGAGCCGGGGAGCTTATTGTCGGGGAAGTGTTTGTGATCTGCGAAGGAGAGGCAATTTTGATGCTGTAAACTTCATTGGGGAAGTGATTAGGTGGTCCAGATATTGGACATGTTGCTCGAGGAGGTTTGAGACCTTTAGAGATCCTCTGGGGACGTCGCTAGGAGGAGTTTGACTTTATTTTTTAGAGTTCCGTTGGGGAAATGGGTGTTTCGCTTGAGGGAGTGCAAAATTTTCTTGGTGAAAATGTTCTAAATCCTTCCTGGGATTTTTAGGAATTTTCTGAGGATTTTTCAGGGCTTTTTGCTATTTTTTGGGATTTTTCGTACGAAATTTCAAGAGGGTGCCAGTCGACATGGTACATGGGTTCCTTTCGTGCGATTGCACACTCCTTTGTACAACACTCGGCGAGCTGATGGAGAGATGGTGCCTATGTTGCACCGTCTTCATTAATACCGATCCGGAGGAGTTGGGTTTGACAGAGGAGGTTCTTCATCCTGAGGTATACCTTCTTTCTCTTTATTTGTCCTTTTTCTATTTTGATTCCTCATTAATACTAATTTTGGCCTTTTTCTCTACTTCAAGTTCGGGTGCCGACCACTTGGCTGAGGGATATTAGAGACTGGATATCTTCAACGAATGCCCATATTCGAGATGCGGTCCCAGTTCCTTAGTTCTTGGTGTCATCTGCTTCATTGACTCTGTCTCGGGTAGCGGTGGTGCATCATCTCGTCGTAAGGGAAAGAGAGCGTGTCGCATGGGTGAAAGCTCTTATAGAGAGGGGTGAAGAGTAGGTGAGAGAGAGAGGATGTGGGTTCGGTCTTAATCCTGTTGTTTTTTTCTTTTCTTTACTTTTATTTCCAGCAAAATTTGATGTAACACAAAAGAATATATATATATGCAATGAAAATGGAGATTTTATTATCATTGTTAATGATGAATGAGTGGATGCGTGCAATGCACTTTTTACTTTGCTGCTGAGACCAAAAAAGAGATATTTTTGGGATTTTGGAGAAAAATGGGAAATTATATAAGGGTGGAAAAGGATTTTTGAAATTCTATTGAGAACATTAATTTATTTTCAGTCTTCTGAATTTTGACAAAAGAGGAAAAAGGAAAATTTCCAAAAATAGGAGGTTGCCGATCGGTAAGCACCTTGTCCTGCCTATCAGCAGTTAAGTCCAGTCCCATCAGTTCAAAGCTTTTGATTTGTTCCCTCTTTATCCTTTGGTACTTTTGTGGGGTCGGATTCATTCAAATTTCTGTAGGGATTGTGTTTTTTATGAGGGTTCTCAAGTATAAAAAGGGGAAGAGTGGAGTGTTTCCGGCACACCTTCACTTGTCTACTCTTTCTTAGTCTTGCAAGATGGCTCTCCCTGGTAGCATTGAGTTTGCAAATTACCTCGAAGCATTGGAAGCGATGTGCTCTTATAATGTTGACTACGATGCTTTCAACACGTGTCGAGTCTCTTTGTGGTGCAATCGGTCCACTGAGTGGAACATGCTGATGGCGGTGGTAAAATTTTGGTACCCTAGAAGACCATGTCTTCCGCTTTAGGTTAGATGAATTTTTTCCTACCAACGAGGAATTTTATTCCATCCTGGGGATAAATCCCAGTGTTGCTACGGCTTTACCCAAATTTTCTCGTTCTCCCAGTGATTTGTTAGCTGGTCTTCTTCGCATTTCGCCTTCGGCTACTAGATCACTGGTTGCTGGAGGAATAATTTCCCTTTTGGTGGTGTTGCAGTTTGTGCATTTATAGGAAGCTGGCAATGCTGGATACGCTAGAGACGTTGCTCTGGAGTTGATTTCAAAATTACTTCTGGTGACTGGGGAACTACAGGTGGATTCAAAACTTATAGCCATTACTTCATGGATGTCATATCCTCGCAATCCTGCGACGGTGATACTGGCGGAGACCCTGAATGGTCTGGATGCCTGGCGAGAAGGTCATTCTGACTTCCTGCAACGTAGCCCCGTGATACTATTCACATGGTTGTCTGAAAGACTCCGCCTGGTGATTCTTCCAGAATATCCTTTGTCGGTTATACCCAACTTCTTTTCGTGTCACTTTTTCTATAGTGGCCTCGATATTGAGAGTTGGGAGAATTGGCTTGTGGAGAATGGGGCTCCGAATTTTTACTAGTTAGTGCCTTGGTGGGGACAGTTGCTTCCTGTTCTGGAGCTAGGAGAATACCCGTATGTGCAGCTGATCGGCCTCAAATGGACCTCTTTTTATTTCCCTTGGTGGATTCTGCGCCAATTTGGCTGGGCATAGGTCGTGCCACCTCGGACACTAAATTTCTTTCCGGTAGAGGATTTGAATGACCATTTGCGCATGCGACTTGGCTCTCTATGGGAGAATTGACGTCCGTCAACCCATTCTTCTCAGTCTATTGGGAGTGTTTGGTATATCCTTGGGGATTATATGAAGTGGATGTGGAGGAGAGTAGTTAGCAAGATGTTGGTAGTGGAGACTGGATAGAAGTGTTTTGTGTCTTTTGACACCATGGAAGGAGGTGGTGTGGTCTTTTTGAAGCTGGTTTGCGCCTATCGGTCAATGGAGTGCCTGCGACACACTTTGAGGCGGGGGAAACTTGGGGACCCCAGGATGCAGATGATGATGATGGAGCAGGATCCTCTTGTTGCTGTGGGCAGGACTGCTGGAGAGTTTATTGTGTAATGGGGGATAAATGTAGGGATTTTATTTGGCTTCTTTAGGAGGGTGGGGGAAGAGAGTTATCTGTTCCTTTTCTTATGTAATTTGTACTGTAATTTCTTATTAAGGAAATAAACAAGTTTATGATCATCCAGCTGTGCATTTGATGTGTTTTGTGTTGTTTGAATTATCTATACCGATCGCTAAGGCATACATAATCCTTTTTTTCAAATATATGTTGGAATTGACTGCCATTATCGGAGGTAAGAAAAGAATAGTATTTTGTGAAAAAGAACGGGTCATGCTCATGTAAGGTGTATGAGCTGCCTACGTACCTCTGGGGTTTTTGAAAAATTTTAATTTGTTTGAAAATGATTTTTGCAGAGGATCAGGCCCACGTAGTTCTGGGTAAGGGGGAAATGAAGAGTTTTTTTTTTTAGAATAGATGGGGGACTAGAAGAGTCATAGCGCGCCGAGATTTTGGACTAGGGGTAGAAATTTTTGAGACGGTCTAGGTTGACTGGACGGTCCATCTCTTCCCCATCTAAGTCGATGAGCATGGCGGCACCGCGGGACAAGATCTTCTTGTCAATGTAGGGGCAGCTCCAATTGGGCTTGAATTTCCCTCTGGGGTCCCAAATGGGTTCTATGATTTCTTTGAGGGCTAGGTCCCCTTCTCGGACACCACGGTCCTTGACTCTCTTGTTGAATGAGCGCGTTATTCGGCGATGGTCACCTTGTATGTGGTATAGTGCTTTTAGTCTTCTTTATTTTAGGAGGGTCATCTCATCAAGAAGACTTTGGCACTAGTCTTCTTCACTGACCTCGCTTTCAAGAATAGCACGTAATGAGGGTATTTCTAGCCCCACGGGTAGGACTGCTTCCATATCGTAAACCAGAAAGTAAGGGGTAGACCCATTTGAGGTTCGAATTGAGGTTCGGTATACCCAGAGGGCGTACAAGATCCGATCGGACCAATTCTGATAGCTTTAGATCATCTTGCTGATAATGGCTTTGAGGTTCTTGTTGGCCGCCTCAACTGCACCGTTGGTCTGAGGTCGGTAGGGATAAGATTTATGTCTCTGAATCATATACTCGTTGATCACTTCTGTGACTTTTGCCTCGAAATTTAACCCGTTATCTGACACTAACTTATGCGGGACCCCATACCAGTAGATGATGTTTTCTTGATGAATTTGGCCACTTTCTTGGCGTTCAACACTGCATATGACTCAGCTTCGACCCATTTGGTGAAGTAATCAATGGCAACTAGGATGAACTCATGCTCATTGGAAGCTTTCGGTATAACCTTTCCTATGATGTCGATGCCCTATGTGGAGAACGACCAGGGGGAGGTTATGTTGTATAATTCATGTAGAGGCAGATGCTGAAGGTTGGATGATTGTTGGCATTTGAGGCATCTCCGGACATAGGCGATGCAATCCTAGGTCATGGTGGTCTAGTAGTAGCCTTGTTAGATGATCTTCTTGGCAAGGATGTGACCGTTCATGTGGGGTCTGCATTCCCTGGTGTGGATTTTCTGAATTATCTTTTCATTGTCAGCCCCTGCGATGCAGTGCCGATGAGTTCCTTTTGAGCAGTGCTTTTTGACAGATGATGTACTAGACTTCGGAGGGTTGCTCGATCTTTCTTATTGGAACCCTCGGGATAACTACCATGTTTGAGGAGGCTTCATATATAATAGTACCAACAATTGCCTAGCTCGGGATCTTCTGTTGTGATGAGCTCAATGTGGTAACAGTGGGTTGGTTTTACTTACTTTTGACCTAGGAATGGTGTCATAGTTATTCCCTCAGTTATGTCGACTATGGATTCCAAGGTAGCAAGGGCGTTAGATAGGTTATTCTTTGATCGGGGTAGGTAATAGAACGTGATATCCTGGAATTGGATGGCTAGTTCTTCTAATGGGCATGGGAGGTTTGGAGTTTCTCATGCTTAACTCTCCATTTTCTGAGCACTTGACCGATGATGAGGGAGGAATCTTTGTAGACATCTAGGCATTGAATACCTTTCTTGAGAGAGACTTTGGGGCCTACCGTTCATGCCTCATATTCAATCGTGTTATTGTTCCAAGGGAAATCTAATTTGATGGAGATGGGAGTGTGAGAGTCATCTGGGGCGATCAGAAGTATCCCAATGCCATATCATTTCTTATTGGCATCTCCTTCAAAGAACATTTGCCATCGAAGGTTGTATTGAGCAGTGCAAAGGATGTTTTCATCTCGAAATTCATAGATCCAGACATTGTCTTCTTTTACGGGGTGATCAGCGAGGTAGTCAGAGATGGCTCTTCCTTTCATGGATTTCTGCGTGACGTATACGATATCAAAATCGGCTGGGAGCATTAACTATCTGGCCATTTAGCTGGATAAAGAGGGTTTCTTGAGCAGGTATTTTATGGGGTCCATTCGGGATATAAGTTTGATGGGTAAGGCGAGCATGTAGTGCCGCAACTTTTGGGTGATCCATACAAGTGCGACACACGCCTTTTCCAAAGCGGTGTAATTAACTTCATACCCGGACAATTTATGACTGGCATAATAGATGGCTATTTCTTTACGGGAATCTTCAAGGTACTGGGCTAGCAAAGCTCAGCTACAGTGTCAGTTATGGTTAGGTATAGGAGCAAGGGGAGACCAGGCTGTGGTGGCATGGGTACTGGGGGTTGGGTCAGATATTATTTGATTTGGTCAAAATCTTCTTGGCAGGCCTCGTTCCAAACCTTAGTTCAATCCTTTCAGAGGAGTTTGAATAGAGGTTCACATATGGAGGTTAACTGGATGATGAACCGACTGATGTATTATAATTTCCCAAGGAAACCTAGAACTTATTTCTCTATTCGGGGAGGTAGCATCTCGAGTATGGATTTCAACTTGGAGGGATCTTGTTCTATCCCCTTCTCACTGACCATGAATCCTAAGAGTTTTCCCTTTGTAACATTGAAGATGCATTTCTGCGGATTGAGTCTCATCTGATACTGTCACAACCGTTCAAAAAACTTTTGAAGAGTGGGAACATGACCCTCTCTAGTTTTGGATTTGATAATCATATCATCCACATAGACCTCTACTTCTTTGTGAATCAGATAGTGCAGGATGGTTGTGGCATCCCTCTGGTAGGTAGCCTCAGCGTTCTTGAGACCAAATGGCATGACAGTGTAGCAAAAGGTTCCCTATGGGGTGATGAATACGTTTTTTTCTTTGTGGTCTGGGTGTATTTTGATTTGGTTGTATTTGGCAAACCCATTGAGGAAGGTCTTGAGAGCATGGCTGGTTATGTTTTCCATAATCATGTCAATATTAGGTAGCGAATAATCATCCTTAGGAGAGGCTTTATTCAAATCCCGACAGTCTACACACATCCAAACTTTTCCTCCTTATTTTGGCACGGGCACTATGTTGGCCAGCCAAGTGGGATATTCGATCATATGAATGAAGCTTATGTTCAACTGTTTGACCACCTCTTCTTTGACTTTGAGTGACCATTCGGTGCGGAGCTTTCTCAACTTTTGTTTGACCAAGTTGTAATCTGAGAGAGTGGGAATCTCATGCTGAGCTATTTCAGGATCAATGCTGGGCATATCATCATAGGACCATGCGAAGGCATCCATAAATTCCTTAAGAAATTCTTCGAGTTATGCACGCTCATGCTCGTCGAGGGTAGACCCTATCCTACTCTCGCACAGTTGGCTACTAGAATCGAGTTTAATAAAAACAGTCTTTTCTTCATTAACTTGAACGTGGTTATGTTGTTTATTATTAATTTTATTTCGATCAGTTAAGAATTGTTCATTTGTAAAATCATCATCATCAAAAGTTTGATTAGAATCCAGACAGTTAATGTAAGGCACAATAAAATACTTAAAATATTCGTTTATTTCATTGATAGGAAAAACAACATTGATAACCTCATCAAGAGAGGACTCGATTACATTTGAACAAGGATAGAAAATAGAAGAATAAAGGGGTAAACATTAGGATTAGGGGAGATTTAAGTGGTAGAACCGGTGCAGCATGCCTATTGAGGAGAGGTTTATCAAAAACTTTAATCAGGTGGGATGGATCCAGTGATGTAATGCCTGAGTGAACCATGTAGAGTGCCAAACCTAATGTCTGTAAGTTGAAGGAATCTTCAAAGTCACCTTCCTCAGTCTCTTCGATATCTTTAATGAGCGGTTGTATATGGTGTTGGGAACTTTCATTCCTTGGGTAGCAGTCTTGGAAGAAGATCTCCATTCAAGGCTTCATCTTCTTATCTGTATGGCCACACCATGGTTTTAAAAAGCCGAAAGAAGGGAAGTCCTCACCCTCTTTGATGAATCGTCCATTCAAGGAGTCACCTGGGATAGTCTGGACATCGTCTAGTCTCATCTTTGATTGAGACTGGCGGATCATTATGATCCCTTGTTCTGATGGTTGATACCTCAAACCACATGGAGGAAAAGCCTTCTTTAGTTCAATCGGCTCCAGTATTCCTTGTTGTCATGGTCATGTCCCCAGTCCGGGCATGAAGTGCATGTTTTTGAACATCTGGATCACATTGACATTGCCATGAGGGTCGTATTCCGGACAAACTCTTTCTTTGAAGTCGTCCCTGACAGGATTAGAAGTGGTTTAACTCAAAATCCTAATAGGAGCATATCATTTGACCCATCATTAGCATTGTCGTCATCGCCCAAAATGGTAATGACCCGTTCGTCAGCGAAGAACTTTAATTTCTGATGGAGTGAGGAAGACACACCATTGATACTGTGGAGCCAAGGTCGTCCGAGTAATAGGTTGAAATAAGATAGGATGTTAATAACTTAGAATTCAATGACAGGGTTTATAGGGCCAGCCCCTATTACAAGCTTTATGGATCCCATCACCTCCCGGCGGGTATTATCGTAGGCACGCACATCAGCAGAGGTTGGAGTGAGGTCGCTTTCTTTCAGTCCTAAACATTTGAAGGTTCTTAGTGGGCAAATATTCAGGGCATATCCATTATCGATAAGAGAGAGTGGCACAACCTTCCCCATAACTTTGACGAAGATGTTGAGTGCATGATTGTGGTTTGGCCCAATCTTAGAGATTTTTTCTTCGAAAAAGGATAACATTCGGTAGAGGTCAAGGATTTAACCAAATTTATCGCTTCTTCTACTATGGTAGAAGGACGAACTGTGGGTCTAGTGAGCAACTTGATCAAAGCATTTTTGTGTAGCTAAGAAGACATGAAAATCCTCCATAGAGTGATGTTAGCTTGAGTTTTCTTTAGTTGATTAAGGATCTTGCTCTCCTCGGGGGTCATCTCTATCATAGGAAGGTTTTTCATGCCCTTCCCCTTATCATTGGCTGGTAGTGAGTTTGGGATCGGATAATGCCTCCCTGATCTAGTTATGTGATTTACTGAAGAAGCGATGAACATGAACCCTATTTTCTTGTCGATCTCGGGTTATTCTGATACCTTGTCTATTTCTCTGAGGATTTCTTCAAATGATATCATTCGACACATTTCGGCCACCGGGCCAGTTTTCTCTGAAGCTTGTTCTTCATTCGAATCTCTGAATTCTTCCTCGCATCCGGTGGCAACAATTCTATCTTTCCATGTAAAGTCGATGTATTCCACAACTTCAACGGTCTCTTCATATAGGTCTTACCAATCTATGGGGATGTGTAAGGGTAAAGGGAGCAGGCACCCCTGTAGCTTCGAAGCATCAAATAACTTGTACTACTGCCAATGTTGTTAGTTTTCCGAAATAATTCGGCCATGATCCAAATGACATCATCCAGGCTGACTTCATCGGTTGGTACTACCTATCTATCTGACTCTAGAGCCCATTTCCTTGCTTCCAAGAGCAGCGTACTGAACCTTTGGTAATCAATGATCATCTGTGAGGGCAATTTCAGCCTGAACTTTAGGAGTTGGTTTAAGACTTCTGAAAATTCCATGCTTCCATTTTTAGAACGGGTACGGATAATGATGCATGCTCTAGTAAGGAGTGATAGTGCCTGATCGGTGAGGTAGTAGGGTGTAGGAGGAAATGTGGGAAAATTTGGGGAGGTTTAGGAGACTATATGGGCGTGATTTGTGTTGAGGGATCAAATTTTGGGTTCTCTCCTAAGAAGATGGCATTGGTACGATTTGGAAGTGGGTTATGAATAGTGTTTGGCTTAGGATTGACTGGTGGGGCGATGGTACCTCGATCAATTAGACCTTGGATTACATATATGAGGTGAAATCATTTTTTGGTGGTATGGCCAATAGTTTGGTGAAAGGCATAGTGAGCATCTGCCTTGACGTTTCTTGGGAGTGGATTTGGCAATGGAAGGGGGTCCAAAGGTTTGATAAGGTTTCGTCTTAATAAGGCTTGATAAACTTTGGAGAGGGGAGCATGAAGCTCGGTGTATTCCTTTCGAACTGGGACAGGGTGGATTTTTGGTGCCCATGATGTGGTTGGTTGAGAGATGTTGTTGATGGTTGAGACTACGGCACTGGAGGGCTTGTCATACTTTCTAAGGGTGAACTGTCCGGACACCTTCTTTGGTTCAACTTCTGTCTTGGCAAGACCCTCCTCGATTTCTACTCCTGCTTCTCGGAGAGCTCAAAAATGGGGATAGTATTTTCCTCCCATCGTTGCTCGGACATGGGGTAAGAAATTCTTCTTCACTATGATGAATTATTCTTCCTCGGATGGCCAATTGGTCATGGTTGTTGCTTTTTCCCTCCATCGGGCGATGAAGTTACTGACTGATTCTCTACGGCTCTGCTTGAGCATCTCTAAATCACGGTGGGTGACCTCAAGCTCTTCATTATATTTTTACTCTGACGTGAATTCCCGAGCTACATCCTCCCAACTACAAATTCTGGACTCTTTGAGAGACAAAAACCCTCGGAGGGCACTATCCTTCAAAGTTTACTGAAACAATTGGGCCATAACTTATTCTAAAGCCCCTAGAAGAGTCATGGAGCGGTGATAGCTTCAGAGATGAACAATTGGGGGTACACTTCCTCCGAATTTCTCGATATTTGGCATCTTGAACTTCTTGGGAAACCTCGCTTTAGGATAAGGAGACATGTGGGTGTAGTCCGTGTAATTTCCTGGGATTCTGACTTGGTCAAACTTTTTGATGAGCATCTTGAGGTCTTCTTTGACTTTTTTTAATTCTTCTTCTTTTGGGTTAATGACTATAGGCAAGTTATCCCCATGCTGGACAAGATTCAGCATCGAAAGCTGGGCATGCAGTGGACCATTAGTAGGAGGGGCACGTGGAGCGTGGTGGTACTCTTCGGGAACCCAGAAAGGATCGAGTGGATCCATAGTGTGAATAAATAGGGCCTCGGGCTCTTGAGGAATGGGAACCTAGTTTCATTGCATCTCTCGAACCTCGGTTTGGAGGTTGTCAATCTTGAACATAAGCTGAACTAGAACTGTCTTCAAATCCGGCTGCGCAACGGGTACTTAATCTGTGTTATCCATGGAAAGAGGATGGATTCCGGACTCAAAAGGGGTAATAGGGGAACGAACGAAACTCCGGGGTGACTTGACTGCAGACCTAAGCCAATAAGGATCCAGACCAAGGGCTTGCGATCGACCTGAAAAGGCGTAAAATGGGATTTATTTTGAGAGAAAGGGATGAAAAAAAATTTGACATTTTTTTTCGAGATTGAAAGACAAAATATTTTTGGTTTTTTATAAAGAGAGGAGAAATATTTTTGGATTTTTGATAAAGAAAAAAAATGTTTTTCGATTTTGGATAAAGAAAAAAATGAATTTCCCCTTTGGAGACGGTCTCAGTATGATTATTATAATTATTATGTTTTCACCTGCATTAATTCTCCTAAATGAAAAATGAAATTCTAGACGGGACACGAGCCTGGAAAAATTGGGTCTGTAATATATGCAAAGTTATGGGTGGACTTGTGACCAGGTTCGCAGACAGGGTCCCATTTTAAAAATTTGCGAAAATTTGGGTGGAAGGACGACCCGGAATTTCGGCAGAGTTTTGGGTTGAAATCGGCAATCTAACATGTATGTCCTAAGTTTGACACCTATATCCGGGTATGCAGATGGTTGGGTAAATTGGAATGGGTCCCCCCTCCCCCTTTGGCGTGACTTCCACGATATGCGTCTTGCTCTTGTAGGCAATCGGTACGTGTGGACAACCATTTGATATACCTGAGTGTATGTGAATTTCCTCACCATATATCTCGTGGGGATGGTACGTGTGAGAGAGAATTCAACATACTCGGCATACATGAACGAATTCCCTGCGATATACCTCCTGTCATGACTTCGGGCAAGCGATACGATGCGGGGAAACCGTTCGATATACGTCGAAGGTACTTGGCCAATGGAACGTGAGAGTCATATCGCTTATGCTAACTGCGACCTTCCGGACCAGTGCCCATCACGAAGTGACCCTCCAGTTACTGGGTAAAATTTGGTCAATATCAATTCTCTTTGGTGATGTCGTGTGAATCATGCATGATTCTTTTATTAGTATCATATGAGAATGTCTTTCTTGATTATGCCAAACAGGGAGCAATGTGCAAGTACCAATGGTACACCAAGTATGGATGGGGCATGAAACATGTGGATATATGTGACCATAGTTTCACGTGGTGAGAAGTGTACATCGATAATTTTCTACAACTGTGTGAATAGAAGCATAAGCATGGGATAGACATGAGTAATAAAGGGGGACATGTAAATAGGGGAGAACATAAGCAAACATAACACCCACGTAAATAGAGTCTATCCCTCAAAACAATAAAGTCCCCATCATAGTCGCTGCTGTGGCCATCCCCGAGCCTCACCGCAGGGGAGAATGAGCATGGGGGAGAATCTCGAGTCCCGTGTGTCCCTCCCGGGAGCGGTTCGATCGGCGTCACTTGAGGTGAGGTGTTAAATGTAGAGAGATTAGAGTCGCCAGTCTATTTTAGTCAAAACAGACAAAAGAAAAGGGGAAGCCATCCTGAAGGATAGCATCCAAAGACATACCGGTGCATACGAAACCAAAATGATTCGAAAAGGGTCCAGAGGCTAAGTTACGAAATGGGAAGGTGCGAGGCACCCATTTCTCCCTTTTGGTCTCTCATGGGTTCTTGCTATTTTCCTTTCACGTTCCTCGTGATGCGTGTGCATGTGTATATATAGTGGAGATAGGAATCATCGACTTATACCATGGAAGAGGTAAAGCGAGTCATCCGTAGGAAGGTTTAAAAATAATATTAGAAATAGGATTTACGTGATTATCCCTAAGTTGACCGTTATAATGGAATCATAACGTATGTAGAATAATACGCTACTAAGAACAAATATGCAAATTAGAGTCGTTTTTAAGCCTAAGCTTAGACATATGAAAATTAGAGTCGTATTCTCAAACCGGGAGTCCCACGGCTGCGTGGTCAGTTCCTACGAGTTGCGTTGGTCCCGTGGGAGGTGTGGGTCCCACCCAAGGGAACATTCGGGGGCTGTTTCGAGTTTTCACCCTCTAACGCCATGTTCTTAAGCCTAAGTATAGAAATATGCAAATTACTATCGTATTCTCAAATCGGGAGTCTCGCGGATGTGTGGTCAATTCCTACGAGTTACATTGGTCCCATGGGAGGTGTTGGTCCCACCCACGGGGACGTTTAGGGGTTGTTTCGAGTTTTCACCCTCTAACGCCATGTTTTCCTTAAATTTAGAAATATGAAAAAAACCGTCGAATTCTCATATCGAAAGACCCGTGGCTGCATGGTCAATTCCTACGAGTTACATTGGTCCCGTGGGAGGTGTTAGTAAAAACCCACGGGACCCTTCAGGGGCTGTTTCGAGTTTTCACGCATCGACGCCATGTTTTTAAGCCTAAGTCTTGAAGTATCCAAATTATCGTCATATTATCAAACCGGGAGATCAGCGGCTGCGGGGTCAGTTCCTACGAGTTACATTGGTCCCGTGGGAGGTGTTTGTGCCACCCATGGGGACGTTCGGGGGTTGTTTCGAGTTTTCACCCTCTAATGACATGTTTTCAAGCGTAAGTCTAGAAAAATGCAAATTACAGTCATATTCTCAAATTGAGAGACCCACGGCTGCGTGATCAGTTCCTACGAGTTACAATGGTCCCGTGGGAGGTGTTAGTGCCACCCACGGGGATGTTCGGGGGTTGTTTTGAGTTTTCACCCTCTAACACCATGTTTTTATTCCTAAGTTTAGAAATATCAAATTAGAGTCGTATTGTCAAATCGGGAGTCCCGCGGCTGTGTGTTCAGTTCTTACGAGTTGCGTTGGTCCCATGGGAGGTGTTGGTCCCACCCACGGGAACGTTCGGGGGCTATTTTGAGTTTTCACCCACTAACGCCATGTTTTTAAGCCTAAGTCTAGAAATATGCAAATTACCATCGTATTCTCAAATCGGGAGTCTCGCGGCTGTGTGGTCAGTTCCTACGAGTTACATTGGTCCCTTGGGAGATATTGGTGCCACCCACGGGGACGTTCGGGGGCTATTTTGATTTTTCACCCTCTCACGCCATGTTTTTATACCTAACTATAGAAATATGAAAATTACCGTCGTATTCTCAAATCGGGATACCCGCGGCTACGTGGTTAATTCCTACGAGTTACATTGGTCCCGTGGGAGGTGTTGGTGCCACACACGGGGCCGTTCGAGGGCTGTTTCGAGTTTTCACCCTTTAGCGCCATGTTTTTAAGCCTAAGTCTAAAACTATGCAAATTACAATCGTATTCTCAAACCGGGAGTCCCCCGGTTGTGTGGTCGGTTCCTACGACTTACATTGGTCCCATAGGAGGTGTTTGTCCCACCCACGGGGACGTTCGGGGGCTGTTTCGAGTTTTCACCCTCTAACGCCATGCTTTTAAGCCTAAGTCTAAAACTATGCAAATTACCATCGTATTCTCAAGTCGGTAGTCCCACTGTTGCGTGGTCAGTTCCTACGAGTTACATTGGTCCCATAGGAGGTGTTGGTCCCACCCACGAGGACGTTCAGGAGCTGTTTTAAGTTTTCATCCTCTAACGCCATGTTTTTAAGCCTAAGTCTAGAAATATACAAATTACCGTCGTATTCTCAAATCGGGAGATCCGCGGTTGCGGGGTCAGATCCTACGAGTTACATTGGTCCCGTGGGAGGTGTTGGTACCACCCACGGGGCCGTTCAGAGGCTGTTTCGAGTTTTCACGCTCGAACGTCATGTTTTTATGGCCAAATCTAGAAATAAGGAAATTTCCAACGTATTCTCAAATCGGGAGACTCACAGCTGCGGGGTCAGTTCCTAAGAGTTACATTGGTCCCATGGGAGGTGTTGGTCCCACCCACGGGGACGTTCGAGGGTTGTTTAGAGTTTTCACCCTCTAACGCCATGTTTTGCTTAAGTTTAGAAATATGCAAATTACCGTTGTATTCTCAAATCGGAAGACCCTTGGCTGCATGGTCAGTTCCTATGAGTTACATTGGTCCCGTGGGAGGTGTTAGTACAAACCCACGGGACCGTTCGGGGGCTGTTTCGAGTTTTCACGCACTGACGCCATGTTCTCAAGCCTAAGTCTAGAAATATGCAAATTACCATCATATTACCAAAACGGGAGACCGGCGGCTGCGGGGTTAGTTCCTACGAGTTACATTGGTCCCGTGGGAGGTATTGGTGCCACCCACGGGGACGTTCGGGGGCTGTTTCGAGTTTTAACCTTCTAACGCCATGTTTTTAAGCCTAAACCTAAAAAAATGCAAATTACCATCATATTCTCAAATTGAGAGACCCACGGCTGCGTGATCAGTTCCTACGAGTTACATTGGTCCCGTGGGAGGTGTTGGTACCAACCACGGGGTTGTCCGGGGGATATTTTGAGTTTTCACCCTCTAACGCCATGCTTTTAAGCCTAAGTTTAGATATATGCAAATTAGAGTCGTATTCTCAAATCGGGAGTCCCGCGGCTGCGTGGTCAGTTCCTACGAGTTGCGTTGGTCCCGTGGGAGGTGTTGGTCCCACCAACGGGAACATTCGGGGGCTGTTTCGAGTTTTCACCCTCTAACGCCATGTTTTAAGCCTATGTCTATAAATATGCAAATTACCATCGTATTCTCAAATCGGGAGTCCGGCGGCTGTGTGGTCCGTTCCTAGGAGTTACATTGGTCCCGTGGGAGGTGTTGGTGACACCCACGGGGACGTTCGGGGGCTATTTCGATTTTTCACCCTCTCACGCCATGTTTTTATGCCTAAGTCTAGAAATATGCAAAATTACCATCGTATCATGGTTAATTCGTACGAGTTACATTGGTCCCGTGGGAGGTGTTGGTTCCACCCACGGGGACGTTCGGAGGCGGTTTCGACTTTTCACCCTCTAATGCCATGTTTTTAGGACTAAGTTTAAAAATATGTAAATTATCGTCGTATTCTCAAACTGGGAGACCTGCGACTGCGTGGTCAGTTCCTACGAGTTACATTGGTCCCGTGGGAGGTTTTGGTGCCACCCATGGGGACGTTCGGGGGATGTATCGAGTTTCCACCCTCTAACGCCATGTTAGGTCGAAGTCCAGAAATATGCAAATTACCATCGTATTTTTAAAAATGAGAGACCCGCGGCTGCGGGGTCAGTTCCTACGAGTAACATTGGTCCCGTGGGAGGTGTTTGTCCCACCCACGGGGACGTTCGGGGGCTGCATCGAGTTTTCACCGTCTAACGCCATGTCTTTAAGCCTAAGTCTTGAAATATTCAAATTACCATCGTATTATCAAATCGGGAGACCCACGGTTGCGTGGTCTGTTCCTACGAGTTATATTGGTCCCGTGGGAGGTGTTGTTGCCACCCACGGGGACGTTCGGGGGCTGTTTCGAGTTTTCACCCTCTAACGCCATGTTTTTATTCCCAAATCTAGAAATATGGAAATTAGCAACGTATTCTCAAATCGGGGGACCCGCTGCTACGGGGTCAGTTCCTACGAGTTACATTGGTCCCATGGGAGGTGTTGGTCCCACCCATAGGGACGTTCGGGAGCCTTTCCGAGTTTTCACCCTCTAACGCCATGTTTTGCTTAAGTTTTGAAATATGCAAATTACCATCATATTCTCAAATCGGGAGACCCGCGGCTGCGTGGTCAGTTCCTACAAGATACATTGGTCCCGTGGGAAGTATTGGTGCCACCCACGGGGACGTTCGGGGGATGTTTCGTGTTTTCACCCTCTAAGGCCATTTTTGAAGCCTAAGTCTAGAAATACGTAAATTATCATCATATTCTCAAACCGGAAGACCCGTGGCTGCATGGTCAGTTCCTACGAGTTACATTGGTCCCGTGGGAGGTGTTGGTACAAACCCACGGGACCGTTCGGGGGCTGTTTCGAATTTTCACGGATTGACGCCATGTTTTTAAGCCGAAGTCTAGAAATATGCAAATTACCGTCATATTATCAAATCGGGATACCCGCGACTGCGGGATCAGTTCCTACGAGTTACATTGGTTCCGTGGGAGGTGATGGTGCCAACCACAGGGACGTTCGGGGGATATTTCGAGTTTTCAGCCTCTAACGCCATGTTTTTAAGCCTAAGTCTTGAAAAATGAAAATTACCGTCATATTCTCAAATTGAGAGACCCGCGGCTACGTGATCAGTTCCTACGAGTTACATTGGTCCCATGGGAGGTGTTGGTGCCACCCACGAGGATGTTCGGGGGCTGTTTTGAGTTTTCACCCTCTAACGCCATGTTTTTAAGCCTAAGCTTAGAAATATGCAAATTAGAGTTGTATTCTCAAACCGGGAGTCCCGCGGCTGCGTGGTCAGTTCCTATGAGTTGCGTTGGTCCCGTGGAGGTGTTGGTCCCACCCAAGGGAACGTTCGGGGGCTGTTTCGAGTTTTCACCCTCTAACGCCATGTTCTTAAGACTAAGTCTAGAAATATGAAAATTACTATCGTATTCTCAAATCGGGAGTCCCGCGGATGTGTGGTCAGTTCCTACGAGTTACATTGGTCCCATGGGAGGTGTTGGTCCCACCCACGGGGACGTTCAGTGGTTGTTTAGAGTTTTCACCCTCTAACGCCATGTTTTTCTTAAGTTTAGAAATATGCAAATTATCGTCCTATTCTCAAACCGAAGGACCCGTGGTTGTATGGTCAGTTCCTACGAGTTACATTGGTCCCGTGGGAGGTGTTAGTAAAAACCCACAGGACCGTTCGGGGGCTATTTCGAGTTTTCACGCACCGACGCCATGTTTTTAAGCCTAAGTCTAGATGTATGCAAATTACCATCATATTATCAAACCGGGAGACCCGCGGCTACGGGGTCAGTTCCTACAAGTTACATTGGTCCTGTGGGAGGTGTTGGAGCCACCCATGGGGATGTTCAGGGGCTGTTTCGAGTTTTCATCCTCTAACGTCATGGTTTTAAGCGTAAGTCTAGAAAAATGCAAATTACCGTCATATTCTCAAATTAAGAGACCCGCGGCTGCGTGATCAGTTCCTACGACTTACATTGGTCCCGTGGGAGGTGTTGGTGCCACCCACGGGGATGTTCGGGGGCTATTTTGAGTTTTCACCCTCTAACACCATGTTTTTAAGCCTAAGTTTAGAAATACACAAATTAGAGTCGTATTCTCAAATCGGGAGTCACGCGGCTGCGTGTTCAGTTCCTACGAGTTGCGTTGTCCCGTGGGAGGTGTTGGTCCCACCCACGGGAACGTTGGCGGGTGTTTCGAGTTTTCACCCTCTAACACCATGTTTTTAAGCCTAAGTCTAGAAATATGCAAATTACCATCGTATTCTCAAATCGGAAGTCCCACGGCTGTGAGGTCAGTTCCTACGAGTTACATTGGACCCGTGGGAGATATTGGTGCCACCCACGGGGACGTTTGGGGGATATTTATATTTTTCACTCTCTCATGCCATGTTTTTATGCCTAAGTATAGAAATATGAAAATTACTTTCGTATTCTCAAACCGGGAGACCCACAGCTACATGGTTAACTCCTACGAGTTACATTGGTCCCGTGGGAGGTGTTGGTGCCACATACGGGGCCGTTCGAGGGCTGTTTCGAGTTTTCACCCTCTAACGCCATGTTTTTAAGCCTAAGTCTAAAACTATGCAAATTACCATCGTATTCTCAAGTCGTTAGTCCCACGGTTGCGTGGTCAGTTCCTACGAGTTATATTAGTCCCATAGGAGGTGTTGGTCCCACCCACGGGGACGTTCAGGAGCTGTTTCGAGTTTTCATCCTATAACGCCATGTTTTTAAGCCTAAGTCTAAAAATATACAAATTACCATCGTATTCTCAAATCAGGAGACCCGCGGTTGCGGGGTCATATCCTACAAGTTACATTGGTCCCGTGGGAGGTGTTGGTACCACCCACGGGGCCGTTCGGGGGCTGTTTCGAGTTTTCACCCTCTAACGCCATATTTTTAAGCCTAGGTCTAGAAATATGTAAATTACCATCGTATTCTCATACTTGGAGTCCCGCAGCTGCGTGGTCAGTTTTTACGAATTAAATTGGTCACGTGGGAGGTGTTGGTGCCACCCACGGGGATGTTCGGGGGCTATTTCGAGTTTTCACCCTCTAACGCCATGTATTTATGCCCAAATCTAGAAATATGGAAATTTCCAACGTATTCTCAAATTGGGAGACCCGCGGCTGTGGGGTCAGTTCCAAAGAGTTACATTGGTTCCATGGGAGGTGTTGGTCCCACCTACGGGGACGTTCGGGGGTTGTTTCGATTTTTCACCCTCTAATGCCATGTTTTGCTTAAGTTTAGAAATATGCAAATTACCGTTGTATTCTCAAACTGGAAGACTCGTGGCTGCATGGTCAGTTCCTACTAGTTACATTGGTCCCGTGGGAGGTGTTAGTACAAACCCACGGGACCATTCGGGGGTTGTTTCGAGTTTTCACGCATAGAAGCCATGTTTTTAAGCCAAAGTCTAGAAATATGCAAATTACAATAATATTATGAAAACGGGAGACCCGCGGCTGCGGTGTCAGTTCCTACGAGTTACATTGGTCCCGTGGGAGGTGTTGGTGCCACCCACGGGGAAGTTCGGGGGTTATTTCGAGTTTTCACCCTCTAACGCCATGTTTTTAAGCCTAAGTCTAAAAAATTACATATTACCATCATATTCTCAAATTGAAAGATCCGCAGCTGCGTGATTAGTTCCTACGAGTTACATCGGTCCCGTGGGAGGTGTTGGCGCCACCCACGGGGTTGTTCGGGAGCTGTTTTGAGTTTTCATCCTCTAACGCCATGTTTTTAAGCCTAAGTTTATATATATGCAAATTATAGTCGTATTCTCAAACCGGGAGTCCCGCGGCTGCGTGGTAAGTTCCTACGAGTTGCGTTGGTCCCGTGGGAGGTGTTGGTCCCACCCACGAGAACGTTCGGGGGCTGTTTCGAGTTTTCACCCTCTAACGCCATGTTTTTAAACCTAAGTCTAGAAATATGCAAATTACTATCGTATTCTAAAATCGGGAGTCTCGCAGCTGTGTGGTCAGTTCATAGGAGTTACATTGGTCCTGTGGGAGGTGTTGGTGCCACCCACGGGGACGTTCGGAGGCTATTTCAATTTTTCACCCTCTCACGCCATGTTTTTATGCCTAAGTTTAGAAATATGCAAATTACCGTCTATTCTCAAACCGAGAGACCCGCGACTGCATGGTTAATTCCTACGAATTACATTGGTCCCGTGGGAGGTGTTGGTGCCACCCACGGGGCCGTTCGAGGGCGGTTTCGAGTTTTCACCCTCTAACGCCAAGTTTTTAAGCCTAAGTCTAAAACTATGCAAATTACTGTCGTATTCTCAAATCGGTAGTCCCGCGGTTGCGTGGTCAGTTCCTACGAGTTACATTGGTCCCACAGGAGGTGTTGGTCCCACCCACGGGGACGTTTGGGGGCTGTTTCGAGTTTTCACCCTCTAACGCCATGCTTTTAAGCCTAAGTCTAAAAATATACAAATTACCGTCATATTCTCAAATTGAGAGACCCGCGGCTGCGTGATCAGTTCCTACGAGTTACATTGGTCCCGTGGGAGGTGTTGGTGCCGCCCACGGGGACGTTCGGGGGATGTTTTGAGTTTTCACCCTCTAACGCCATGTTTTTAAGCCTAAGCTTAGAAATATGCAAATTAGAGTCGTATTCTCAAACCGAGAGTCCCGCGGCTGCGTGGTCTGTTCTTACGAGTTGCGTTGGTCCCATGGGAGGTGTTGGTCCCACCCACGGGAATGTTCTGGGGCTGTTTCGAGTTTTCCCCCTCTAACGCCATGTTTTTAAGCCTAAGTCTAGAAATATGCAAATTACCATCGTATTCTCAAATCGGGAGTCCCGCGGCTGTGTGGTCAGTTCCTAGGAGTTACATTGGTCCCGTGGGAGGTGTTGGTGCCACCCACGGGGACGTTCAGGGGCTATTTCGATTTTTCACCCTCTCACGCCATGTTTTTATGCCTAAGTATAGAAATATGAAAATTACCGTCGTATTCTCAAATCGGGAGACCCGCGGCTACATGGTTAATTCCTATGAGTTACATTGGTCCCGTGGGAGGTGTTGGTGCCACACACGGGGCCGTTCAGAGGCGGTTTCGACTTTTCACCCTCTAATGCCATGTTTTTAAGCCTAAGTTTAAAAATATGTAAATTATCTTCGTATTCTCAAACTGGGAGACCTGCGACTGCGTGGTCTGTTCCTACGAGTTACATTGGTCCCGTGGGAGTTGTTGGTGCCACCCATGGGGACATTCGGGGCCTGTATCGAGTTTCCACCCTCTAACGCCATGATAGGTCGAAGTCCATAAATATGCAAATTACCATCGTATTCTCAAAAATGAGAGACCCACGGCTGCGGGGTCAGTTCCTACGAGTAACATTGGTCCCGTGGGAGGTGTTGGTCCCACCTACGGGGACGTTCGGGGGATGCATCGAGTTTTCACCGTCTAACGCCATGTCTTTAAGCCTAAGTCTAGAAATATTCAAATTACCATCGTATTATCAGATCGGGAGACCCACGGTTCCGTTGTCTGTTCCTACGAGTTATATTGGTCCCGTGGGAGGTGTTGTTGCCACCCATGGGGACGTTCGGGGGCTGTTTCGAGTTTTCACCCTCTAATGCCATGTTTTTATTCCCAAATCTAGAAATATGGAAATTAGCAACGTATTCTCAAATCGGGGGACCCGCTGCTGCGGGGTCAGTTCCTACGAGTTACATTGGTCCCATGGGAGGTGTTGGTCCCACCCACAGGGACGTTCGGGAGCCTTTTCGAGTTTTCACCCTCTAACGCCATGTTTTGCTTAAGTTTTGAAATATGCAAATTACCATCATATTCTCAAATCGGGAGACCCGCGGCTGCGTGGTTAGTTCCTACGAGATACATTGGTCCCGTGGGAAGTATTGGTGCCACCCACGGGGACGTTCGGGGGTTGTTTCGTGTTTTCACCCTCTAAGGCCATTTTTGAAGCCTAAGTCTAGAAATACGTAAATTATCATCATATTCTCAAACCGAAAGACCCGTGGCTGCATGGTCAGTTCCTACGAGTTACATTGGTCCCGTGGGAGGTGTTGGTACAAACCCACGGGACCGTTCGGTGGCTGTTTCGAATTTTCACGGATTGACGCCATGTTTTTAAGCCGAATTCTATAAATATGCAAATTGCCGTCATATTATCAAACCGGGAGACCCGCGACTGCGGGATCAGTTCCTACGAGTTACATTGGTTCCGTGGGAGGTGATGGTGCCATCCACAGGGACGTTCGGGGGATATTTCGAGTTTTCAGCCTCTAACGCCATGTTTTTAAGCCTAAGTCTTGAAAAATGTAAATTACCGTCATATTCTCAAATTGAGAGACCCGCGGCTACGTGATCAGTTCCTACGAGTTACATTGGTCCCATGGGAGGTGTTGGTGCCACCCACGGGGATGTTCGGGGGCTGTTTTGAGTTTTCACCCTCAACGCCATGTTTTTAAGCCTAAGCTTAGAAATATGCAAATTAGAGTTGTATTCTCAAACCGAGAGTCCCACGGCTGCTTGGTCAGTTCCTATGAGTTGCGTTGGTCCCGTGGGAGGTGTTGGTCCCACCCAAGGGAACGTTCGGGGGCTGTTTTGAGTTTTCACCCTCTAACGCCATGTTCTTAAGCCTAAGTCTAGAAATATTCAAATTACTATCGTATTCTCAAATCGGGAGTCCCGCGGATGTGTGGTCAGTTCCTACGAGTTACATTGGTCCCGTGGGAGGTGTTGGTGGCACCCATGGGGATGTTCAGGGGATGTTTTGAGTTTTCACCCTCTAACGCCATGTTTTCCTTAAGTTTATAAATATGCAAATTACCGTCGGATTCTTAAACCGAAGGACCCGTGGCTGCATGGTCAGTTCCTACGAGTTACATTGGTCCCGTGGGAGGTGTTAGTAAAAACCCACAGGACCGTTCGGGGGCTGTTTCGAGTTTTCATGCACCGACGCCATGTTTTTAAGCCTAAGTCTAGAAGTATGCAAATTACCGTCATATTAAAAAACCGGGAGACCCGCGGCTACGGGGTCAGTTCCTACGAGTTACATTGGTCCCGTGGGAGGTGTTGGTGCCACCCATGGGGACGTTCGGGGGCTGTTTCGAGTTTTCACCCTCTAACGTCATGGTTTTAACCGTAAGTCTAGAAAAATGCAAATTATCGTCATATTCTCAAATTGAGAGGCCCGCGGCTGCGTGATTAGTTCCTACGAGTTACATTGGTCCCGTGGGAGGTGTTGGTGGCACCCATGGGGATGTTCGGGGGATGTTTTGAGTTTTCACCCTCTAACGACATGTTTTTAAGCCTAAGTTTAGAAATATACAAATTAGAATCGTATTCTCAAATCGGGAGTCACGCGGCTGCCTGTTCAGTTCCTACGAGTTGCGTTGGTCCCGTGGGAGGTGTTGGTCCCACCCACGGGAACGTTCGGGGGCTGTTTCGAGTTTTCACCCTCTAACGCCATGTTTTTAAGCCTAAGTCTAGAAATATGCAAATTACCATCGTATTCTCAAATCGGAAGTCCCGCGGCTGTGAGGTCAGTTCCTACAAGTTACATTGGACCCGTGGGAGATATTGGTGCCACCCACGGGGACGTTCGGGGGCTATATCGATTTTTCACTCTCTCACACCATGTTTTTATGCCTAAGTATAGAAATATGAAAATTACTTTCGTATTCTCAAACCGGGAGACCCACAGCTACATGGTTAATTCCTACGAGTTACATTGGTCCCGTGGGAGGTGTTGGTGCCACACACGGGGCCGTTCGAGGGCTGTTTCGAGTTTTCACCCTCTAACGCCATGTTTTTAAGCCTAAGTCTAAAACTATGCAAATTACCATCGTATTCTCAAGTCGTTAGTCCCACGATTGCGTGGTCAGTTCCTACGAGTTACATTGGTCCCATAGGAGGTGTTGGTCCCACCCACGGGGACGTTCAGGAGCTGTTTCGAGTTTTCATCCTCTAACGCCATGTTTTTAAGCCTAAACCTATAAATATACAAATTACCGTCGTATTCTCAAATCGGGAGACCCGCGGTTGCGGGGTCAGATCCTACAAGTTACATTGGTCCCATGGGAGGTGTTGGTCCCACCTACGGGGACGTTCGGAGGTTGTTTCGATTTTTCACCCTCTAACGTCATGTTTTCCTTAAGTTTAGAAATATGCAAATTACCGTTGTATTCTCAAACTGGAAGACTCGTGGCTGCATGGTCAGTTCCTACGAGTTACATTGGTCCCGTGGGAGGTGTTAGTACAAACCCACGGGATCATTCGGGGGTTGTTTCGAGTTTTCACGCATAGACGCCATGTTTTTAAGCCAAAGTCTTGAAATATGCAAATTACAATAATATTATAAAAACGGGAGACCCGCGGCTGCGGTGTCAGTTCCTAGGAGTTACATTGGTCCCGTGGGAGGTGTTGGTGCCACCCACGAGGAAGTTCGGGGGTTGTTTCGAGTTTTCACCCTCTAACGCCATATTTTTAAGCCTAAGTCTAAAAAATTACATATTACCATCATATTCTCAAATTGAAAGATCCGCAGCTGCGTGATTAGTTCCTAGGAGTTACATCTTTCCCGTGGGAGGTGTTGGCGCCACCCACGGGGTTGTTCGGGAGCTGTTTTGAGTTTTCATCCTCTAACGCCATGTTTTTAAGCCTAAGTTTATATATATGCAAATTAGAGTCGTATTCTCAAACCGGGAGTCCCACGGCTGCGTGGTAAGTTCCTACGAGTTGCGTTGGTCCCGTGGGAGGTGTTGGTCCCACCCACGAGAACGTTCGGGGGCTGTTTCGAGTTTTCACCCTTTAACGCCATGTTTTTAAACCTAAGTCTAGAAATATGCAAATTACTATCGTATTCTAAAATCGGGAGTCTCGCGGCTGTGTGGTCAGTTCATAGGAGTTACATTGGTCCTGTGGGAGGTGTTGGTGCCACCCACGGGGACGTTCGGGGGCTATTTCAATTTTTCACCCTCTCACGCCATGTTTTTATGCCTAAGTTTAGAAATATGCAAATTACCGTCTATTCTCAAACCGAGAGACCCGCGACTGCATGGTTAATTCCTACGAATTACATTGGTCCCGTGGGAGGTGTTGGTGCCACCCACGGGGCCGTTCGAGGGCGGTTTCGAGTTTTCACTCTCGAACGCCATGTTTTTAAGCCTAAGTCTAAAACTATGCAAATTACTGTCGTATCTCAAATCGGTAGTCCCGCGGTTGCGTGGTCAGTTCCTACGAGTTACATTGGTCCCATAGGAGGTGTTGGTCCCACCCACGGGGACGTTTGGGGGCTGTTTCGAGTTTTCACCCTCTAACGTCATGCTTTTAAGCCTAAGTCTAGAAATATACAAATTACCGTCATATTCTCAAATTGAGAGACCCGCGGATGCGTGATCAGTTCCTACGAGTTACATTGGTCCCGTGGGAGGTGTTGGTGCCGCTCACGGGGACATTCGGGAGATGTTTTGAGTTTTCACCCTCTAATGCCATGTTTTTAAGCCTAAGCTTAGAAATATGCAAATTAGAGTCGTATTCTCAAACCGGGAGTCCCACGGCTGCGTGGTCTGTTCTAACGAGTTGCGTTAGTCCCGTGGGAGGTGTTGGTCCCACCCACGGGAACGTTCTGGGGCTGTTTCGAGTTTTCCCCCTCTAACGCCATGTTTTTAAGCCTAAGTCTAGAAATATGCAAATTACCATCATATTCTCAAATCGGGAGTCTCGCGGCTGTGTGGTCAATTCCTAGGAGTTACATTGGTCCCGTGGGAGGTGTTGGTGCCACCCACGGGGACGTTCGGGGGCTATTTCAATTTTTCACCCTCTCACGCCATGTTTTTATGCCTAAGTATAAAAATATGAAAATTACCGTCATATTCTCAAACCGGGAGACCCGCGGCTACATGGTTAATTCCTATGAGTTACATTGGTCCCGTGGGAGGTGTTGGTGCCACACACGGGGCCGTTCGAGGGTTGTTTCGAGTTTTCACCCTCTAACGCCATGTTTTTAAGCCTAAGTCTAAAACTATGCAAATTACCAACGTATTCTCAAACCGGGAGTCCCACGGTTGCGTGGTCATTTCCTACGAGTTACATTGGTCCCATAGGAGGTGTTGGTGCCATCCACGGGGACGTTCGGGGGCTGTTTCGAGTTTTCACCCTCTAACGCCATGCTTTTAAGACTAAGTCTAGAAATATACAAATTACCGTCGTATTCTCAAATCGGGAGACCCGCGGCTGTGGGGTCAGATCCTACAAGCTACATTGGTCCCGTGGAAGGTGTTGGTACCACCCACATGGCCGTTCGGGGGTTGTTTCGAGTTTTCAGCCTCTAACGCCATATTTTTAAGACTAAGTCTAGAAATATGTAAATTACCATCGATTCTCATACTTGGAGTCCCGCAGCTGCATGGTCAGTTCTTACGAGTAAAATTGGTCTCGTGGGAGGTATTAGTTCCACCCACGGGGATGTTCGGGTGCTATTTCGAGTTTTTACCCTCTAACGCCATGTTTTTATGGCCAAATCTAGAAATATGGAAATTTCCAACCTATTCTCAAATCGGGAGACCCGCGGCTGCGGGGTCAGTTCCTAAGAGTTACATTGGTCCAATGGGAGGTGTTAGTCCCACCTACGGGGACGTTCGGGGGTTGTTTTGAGTTTTCACCCTCTAACGCCATGTTTTACTTAAGTTTAGAAATATGCAAATTACCATTGTATTCTCAAAATGGAAGACTCGTGGCTGCATAGTGTGTTCCTATGTGTTACATTCGTCCCGTGGGAGGTGTTAGTATAAACCCACGGGACCGTTCAGGGGTTGTTTCGAGTTTTCACACACTGACGCCATGTTTTTAAGCCAAAGTCTTGAAATATGCAAATTACAATAATATTATAAAAACGGGAGACCCGCGGCTGCGGTGTCAGTTCCTAGGAGTTACATTGGTCCCGTGGGAGGTGTTGGTGCCACCCACGGGGAAGTTTGGGGGTTGTTTCGAGTTTTCACCCTCTAACGCCATGTTTTTAAGCCTAAGTCTAAAAAATTACATATTACCATCATATTCTCAAATTGAAAGATCCGCAGCTGCGTGATTAGTTCCTACGAGTTACATCTTTCCCGTGGGAGGTGTTGGCGCCACCCACGGGGTTGTTCGGGAGCTGTTTTGAGTTTTCATCCTCTAACGCCATGTTTTTAAGCCTATGTTTATATATGTGCAAAGTAGAGTCGTATTCTCAAACTGGGAGTCCTGCTGCTGCGTGGTCAGTTCATACAAGTTGCGTTGGTCCCGTGGGAGGTGTTAGTCCCACCCACGGGAACGTTCGGGGGTTGTTTCAAGTTTTCACCCTCTAACGCCATGTTTTTAAATGTAAGTCTAGAAATATGCAAATTACCATCGTATTCTCAAATCGGGAGTCCCACGGCTGTGTGGTCAATTCCTAGGAGTTACATTGGTCCTGTGGGAGGTGTTGGTGCCACCCACGGGGACGTTCGGGGGCTATTTTGATTTTTAACCCTCTCACGCCATGTTTTTATGCCTAAGTCTAGAAATATGCAAATTACCGTCGTATTCTCAAAATGGGAGTCTCGCGACTGCATGGTTAATTCCTACGAGTTACATTGGTCCCGTGGGCGGTGTTGGTGCCAACCACGGGGCCGTTCGAGGGCTGTTTCGAGTTTTCACCCTCTAACGCCATATTTTTAAGCCTAAGTCTAAAACTATGCAAATTACCATCGTATTCTCAAACTGGTAGTCCCTCGGTTGCGTGGTCAGTTCCTACGAGTTACATTGGTCCCATAGGAGGTGTTGGTCCCACCCACGGGGACGTTCGGGGGCTATTTCGAGTTTTCACCCTCTAACGCCATGCTTTTAAACCTAAGTCTAGAAATATACAAATTACCGTCATATTCTCAAATTGAGAGACCCGCGACTGCGTGATCAGTTCCTACGAGTTACATTGGTCCCGTGGGAGGTGTTGGTGCCACCCACGGGGATGTTCGGGGGCTGTTTTGAGTTTTCACCCTCTAACGCCATGTTTGTAAGCCTAAGCTTAAAAATATGCAAATTAGAGTCGTATTCTCAAACTGGGAGTCCCGCGGCTGCGTGGTCAGTTCCTACGAGTTGCGTTGGTCCCGTAGGAGGTGTTGGTCCCACCCAAGGGAACGTTCGGGGGCTGTTTCGAGGTTTCACCCTCTAACGCCATGTTCTTAAGCCTAAGTCTAGAAATATGCAAATTACCATCGTATTCTCAAATCGGGAGTCCTGCGGATGTGTGGTCAGATCCTACGAGTTACATTGGTCCCATGGGAGGTGTTGGTCCCACCCACGTGGACATTCGGGGGTTGTTTCGAGTTTTCACTCTCTAACGCCATGTTTTGTTTAAGTTTGCAAATATGCAAATTACCGTAGTATTCTCAAACCGAAAGACCCGTGGCTGCATGGTCAGTTCCTACGAGTTACATTGTTCCCATGGGAGGTGTTAGTAAAAACCCACGGGACCGTTCGGGGGATGTTTCGAGTTTTCACGCACTGACGCCATGTTTTTAATCCTAAGTCTAGAAGTATGCAAATTACCGTCATATTATCAAACCGGGAGACCTGCGGCTACGGGGTCAGTTCCGACGAGTTACATTGGTCCCGTGGGAGGTGTTGGTGCCACCCACGGGGACGTTCGGGGGCTATTTCGATTTTTCACCCTCTCGCGCCATGTTTTTATGCCTAAGCCTAGAAACATGCAAATTACCGTCGTATTCTCAAACTGGGAGTCCCGCGACTACATGGTTAATTCCTACGAGTTACATTGGTCCCATGGGAGGTGTTGGTGCCACCCACGGGGCCGTTCGAGGGCTGTTTCGAGTTTTCACCCTCTAACGCCATATTTTTAAGCCTAAGTCTAAAACTATGCAAATTACCATCGTATTCTCAAACTGTTAGTCCCGCAGTTGCGTGGTCAGTTCCCACGAGTTCCATTGGTCCCATAGGAGGTGTTGGTGCCACCCACGGGGACGTTCGGGGGCTATTTCGATTTTTCACCCTCTCACGCCATGTTTTTATGCCTAAGTATAGAAATGTGAAAATTACCTTCTTATTCTCAAACCGGTAGACCCGCGGCTACGGGGTCAGATCCTACTAGTTACATTGGTCCTGTGGGAGGTGTTGGTGCCACCCACGGGGCCGTTCGGGGGCTATTTCGAATTTTCACCCTCTAACGCCATGTTTTTAAGCCTAAGTCTAGAAATATGAAGATTACCATTGTATTCTCAAACCGAGAGACCCGCGGCTGTGGGGTCAGTTCCTCCGAGTTACATTGGTCCCATAGGAGGTGTTGGTCCCACCCACGGGGCCGTTCGAGGGATGTTTCGAGTTATCACTCTCTAACGCCATGCTTTTAAGCCTAAGTCCAGAAATATGCAAATTACCGTCGTACTCTCAAATCGGGAGACCCGCGGCTGCGGGGTCAGATCCTACAAGTTGCATTGGTCTCGTGGGAGGTGTTGGTACCACCCACGGGGCCGTTCGGGGGCTGTTTTGAGTTTTCACCCTCTAACGCCATATTTTTAAGCCTAAGTCTAGAAATATGTAAATTACCATCGTATTCTCATACTTGGAGTCCCACAGCAGCGTGGTCAGTTCTTAGGAGTTAAATTGGTCCCGTGGGAGGTGTTGGTTCCACCCACGGGGATGTTCGGGGGCTGTTTCGAGTTTTCACCTTCTAATGCCATGTTTTTATGCCCAAATCTAGAAATATGGAAATTTCCAATGTATTCTCAAATCGGGAGACCCGCGGCTACGGGGTCAGTTCCTAAGAGTTACATTGGTCCCATGGGAGGTGTTGGTCCCACCTTTGGGGACGTTTGGTTGTTGTTTCGAGTTTTCACCCACTAACGCCATGTTTTGCTTAAGTTTAGAAATATGCAAATTATCGATGTATATTCAAACCGAAAGACTCGTGGCTGCATGGTCAGTTCCTACGAGTTACATTGGTCCCGTGGGAGGTGTTAGTACAAACCCACGGGACCATTCGGGGGCTGTTTCGAGTTTTCACGCATTGACGCCATGTTTTTAAGCCAAAGTCTAGAAATATGAAAATTACAATCATATTATAAAAACGGGAGACCCGCGGCTGCGGTGTCAATTCCTACGAGTTACATTGGTCCCGTGGGAGGTGTTGGTGCCACCCACGGGAACGTTCAGGGGCTGTTTCGAGTTTTCACCCTCCAACGCCATGTTTTTAAGGCTAAGTCTAAAAAATTGCAAATTACCATCATATTCTCAAATTAAGAGACCCGCGGCTGCGTGATTAGTTCCTACGAGTTGCATCGGTCCCGTGGGAGGTGTTGGTGTCACCCACGGGGTTATTCGGGGGCTGTTTTGTGTTTTCACCCTCTAACGCCATGTTTTTAAGCCTAAGTTTATATATATGCAAATTACCGTCGTATTCTCAAACCGGGAGTCCCACGGCTGCGTGGTCAGTTCCTACGAGTTGCGTTGGTCCCGTGGAAGGTGTTGGTGCCACCCACGGGAACGTTCGGGGGCAGTTTCGAGTTTTCACCGTCTAACGCCATGTTTTTATGCCTAACTCTAGAAATATGCGAATTTCCATTGTATTCTCAAATTGGGAGACCCGCGGCTGCGGGGTCAGTTCCTATGAGTTACATTGGTCCACTGGGAGGTGTTGGTGCCACCCACGGGGATGTTCGGGGGATGTTTTGATTTTTCACCCTCTCACGCCATGTTTTTATTCCGAAGTCTAGAAATATGAAAATTATCGTTGTATTCTCAAACCGGGAGTCCCGCGGCTGCATGGTTAATTCCTATGAGTAACATTGGTCCCGTGGGAGGTGTTGGTGCCACCCAAGGTGCCGTTCGAGGGCTTTTTCGAGTTTTCACCCTCTAACGCCATGTTTTTAATCCTATGTCTAAATCTATGAAAATTACCGTCGTATTCTCAAACCGGGAGTCCCGCGGTTGCGTGGTCAGTTTCTACGAGTTACATTGGTCCCATAGGAGGTGTTGGTCCCCCCCACGGGGACGTTCGGGGGCTGTTTCGAGTTTTCACCCTCTAACACCATGCTTTTAAGAATAAGTCTAGAATTATACAAATTACCGTCGTATTCTCAAATCGGGAGACCCGCGGCTGCGAGGTCAGATCCTACAAGTTACATTGGTCCCGTGGGAGGTGTTTGTACCACCCACGGGGCCGTTCGGGGGTTATTTCGAGTTTTCACCCTCTACACTGTGTTTTTAAGACTGAGTCTAGAAATATGTAAATTACCCTCGTATTCTCAAATCAGGAGACCCGCATCTGCGGGGTCAGTTCTTAAAAGTTACAATGCTCCCGTGGGAGGTATTAGTACCAGCCACGGGGACGTTCAGGGGATATTTTGAGTTTTCACCCTCTAACGCCATGTTTTTAAGCCTAAGTCTTGAAATATACAAATTACCATCGTATTCTCAAACCGGGAGACCCGCGGCTGCAGGTTCATTTCCTACGAGTTAAATTGGTCCCGTGGGATGTGTTGGTGCCACCCACGAGATTATTCGGGGGCTGTTTCGAGTTTTCAACCTTTAATGCCATGTTTTTAAGCCTATGTTTAGAAATATGAAAATTATGTTGTATTCTAAAACCGGGAGTCCTGTGGCTACGTGGTCAATTCCTACAGGTTACATTGGTCCCGTGGGAGGTATTGGTGCCACCCACGAGGAAGTTCAGGGGACGTTTCTACTTTTCACCCTCTAATGCCATGTTTTTAAGCCTAAGTTTATAAATATGTAAATTACCGTCATATTCTCAAATTTGGATACCCGTGGCTGCAGGGTCATTTCCTGCGAGTTACATTGTTCCTGTGGGAGGTGTTGGAGCCACCCACGAGATTGTTCGGGGGCTGTTTCGAGTTTTCATCCTCTAACGCCATGTTTTAAATAAGTCTAGAAATATGAAAATTACCATCATATTCTCAAACCGAAAGACCCGCGGCTGCGTGGTCAGTTACTACGAGATACATTGGTCCCGTGGGAGGTATTGGTGCCACCCACGGGGACGTTCGGGGGTTGTTTCGAGTTTTCCCCCTCTAACGGCATGTTTATAAGCCTAAGTCTAGAAATATACAAATTATCATCTTATTCTCAAACCGAGAGACCCACGGCTGCGGGGTCAGTTCCTATGAGTTACATTGGTCCCATAGGAGGTGTTGGACCCACCCACGGGGATGTTCGGGGGTTGTTTCGAGTTTTCACCCTCTACCACAATGTTTTTAAGCCTAAGTCTAGAAATATGCAAATTACCGTCGTATTCTCAAACCGGGAGACCCGTGGCTGTGGGGTCAGATCCTTCCAGTAACATTGGTCCCGTGGGAGGTGTTGGTACCACTCACGGGGCCGTTCGGGGGCTGTTTCGAGTTTTCACCCTCTAACACCATGTTTTTAATACTGAGTCTAGAAATACGCGAATTACCATCATATTCTAAAACTGGGAGACTTACGGCTGCGTGGTCAGTTCCTACCAGATACATTGGTCCCGTGGGACGTATTGGTGCCACCCACGGGGACGTTTGGGGGTTGTTTCGTGTTTTCCCCCTCTAAGACCATGTTTTTAAGCCTAAGTCTAGAAATACGTAAATTATCATCATATTCTCAAACCGAGAGACACGCGGATGCGTGGTCAGTTCCTATGAGTTACATTGGTCCCGTGGGAGGTGTTGGTCCCTCCTACGGGGACGTTCGGGGGGTGTTTCGAGTTTTCACTCTCTAACGCCATGTTTTTAAGATGAAGTCTAAAAAAATATGCAAATTACCACCATATTTTCAAACTGGGAGACTCGTGGTTGCATGGTCAGTTACTACGAGTTACATTGGTCCCGTGGGAGGTGTTGGTGCCACCCACGGGGTCATTCAGGGGCTGTTTCGAGTTTTCACCCTCTAAGGCCATGTTTTTAAGCCTAGGTCTAGAAATATGCAAATTATCCTATTATTCTCAAATTGGGAGTCCCGCGGCTCCGTGGTCAGTTCCTACGAGTAGCATTGGGCCCATGGAAATTATTGATGCCACCCTCGGGGTCGTTCGAGGGCGGTTTTCGGTTTTCATCCTCTAACGCCATGTTTTGCTTAAGTCTAGAAATATACAAATTACCGTCATATTCTCAAACCGAGAGTCCCGCGGCTACATGGTCAGTTCTTATGAGTTACATTGGTCCGGTGGGTGGTGTTGGTGCCACCCACGGGGCCGTTCAGGGGCTATTTCGAGTTTTCACCCTCTAACGCCATTCTTTTAAGCCTAAGTCTAGAAATATACAAATTACCATCGTATTCTCAAACCGGGTGACCCGCGGATGCGGGGTCAAATCCTACAAGTTACATTGGTCCCGTGGGAGGTGTTGGTACCACCCACGGGGCCGTTCAGAGGCTGTTTCGAGTTTTCACGCTCGAAAGTCATGTTTTTAAACCTTAGTCTAGAAATATGAAAATTACCATCATATTCTCAAACCGAGAGACCCACGGGTACGTGGTCAGTTCCTATGAGTTACATTGGTCCCGTGGGAGGTATTGGTACCACCCACGAGGACGTTCGGGAGATGTTTCGAGTTTTCACCCTCTAATGCCATGTTCTTAAGCTTAAGTTTAGAAATATGCAAATTATCGTCGTATTCTCAAATCGGGAGTCCATCAGCAGCATGGTCAGTTCCTACGAAATACATTGGTCCCATGGGAGGTGTTGGTCCCTCCCACAGGGACGTTCGGGGGCTATTTTTTATTTTTCACCCTCTAACGCCACGTTTTTAAGCCTAAGTCTAGAAATATGAAAATTACCACCATATTCTCAAACCAATAGACTCGCGGCTACGTGGTCAGTTACTACGAGTTACATTGGTCCCGTGGGAGGTGTTGGTGCCACCCACGGGGTCGTTCGGGGGATGTTTCGAGTTTTCACCCTCTAAGGCTATGTTTTTAAGCCTAGGTCTAGAAATATGCAAATTATCCTCGTATTCTCAAATTGGGAGTTCCACGGCTGCGTGCTCAGTTCCTACGAGTATCATTGGTCCCATGGGAATTGTTGGTGCCACCCACGAGGTCATTCGAGGGCGGTTTTCAGTTTTCACCCTCTAACGCCATGTTTTGCTTAAGTCTAAATATATACAAATTACCGTCGTATTCTCAAACCGAGAGTCCCGCGGCTACATGGTCAGTTCTTATGAGTTACATTGGTCCGGTGGGTGGTGTTGATGCCACCCAGGGGGCCGTTCAGGGGCTATTTTGAGTTTTCACCCTCTAACGCCATGCTTTTAAGCCTAAGTCTAGAAATATACAAATTACCATCGTATTCTCAAATCGGGTGACCCCCGGATGCGGGGTCAGACCCTATAAGTTACATTGGTCCCTTGGAAGGTGTTGGTACCACCCACAGGGCCGTTCGGGGGCTGTTTCGAATTTTCACGCTCGAACGCCATGTTTTTAAGCCTTAGTCTAGAAATATGAAAATTACCATCATATTATAAAATCGAGAGACCCGCGGGTACGTGGTCAATTCCTACGAGTTACATTGGTCCCGTGGGAGGTGTTTGTGCCTCCCACGAGGACGTTCGAGGGCTGTTTCGAGTTTTCACCCTCTAATGCCATGTTCTTAAGCCTAAGTTTAGAAATATGCAAATTATCGTATTCTCATATTGGGAGTGCCGCAGCTACGTGGTCAGTTCCTACGAATTACATTGGTACCGTGGGAGGTGTTGGTCCCTCCCACAGGGACGTTCGGGGGATGTTTTGATTTTTCACCCTCTAACGCCACGTTTTTAAGCCTAAGTCTAGAAATATGAAAATTACCACCATATTCTCAAACCGGGAGAATCGCGGCTGCGTGGTCAGTTACTACAAGTTACATTGGTCCTGTGGGAGGTGTTCGTGCCACCCACAGGTTCGTTCGGAGGCTGTTTCGAGTTTTCACCCTCTAAGGCCATGTTTTTAAGCCTAAGTCTAGAAATATGTAAATTATCCTCGTATTCTCAAACCAGGAGTCCCGCGGGTGCGTGGTCAGTTCCTACGAGTAGTATTGGTCCCATGGGAATTGTTGGGGCCACCCTCGGGGTCGTTTGAGGGTTGTTTTCGGTTTTCACCCTCTAACGCCATGTTTTTCTTATGTCTAGAAATATAGAGATTACCGTCGTATTCTCAAACCGAGAGTCCCGTGGCTGCATGGTTAGTTCTTATGAGTTACATTGGTCCGGTGGGAGGTGTTGGTGCCACACACGGGGCCGTTCAGGGGCTATTTCGAGTTTTCACCCTCTAACGCCATGCTTTTAAGCCTAAGTCTAGAAATATACAAATTACCATCGTATTCTCAAACTGGGTGACCCGCTGATGCGGGGTCAGATCCTACAAGTCACATTGGTCCCGTGGGAGGTGTTGGTACCACCCACGGGGCCGTTTGGGGGTTGTTTCGAGTTTTCCCACTCTAACGCCATGTTTTTAAGCCTAAGTCAAGAAATATGCAAATTTCCGTCGTATTCTCAAACCGAGAGACCCGCGGCTGCGGGGTCAGTTCCTACGAGTTACATTGGACCCATAGGAGGTGTTGGTACCACCCACGGGGATGTTCGGGGGCTGTTTCTAGGTTTCACCCTCTAACACAATGTTTTTAAGCCTAAGTCTAGAAATATGCAAATTACCGTCGTATTCTCAAATTGGGAGACCCGCGGCTGTGGGGTTAGATCCTACCAGTTACATTGGTCCCATGGCAGGTGTTGGTGCCATCCACGGGGCCATTCGGGGGCTGTTTTGAGTTTTCACCCTCTAACGCCATGTTTTTAAGCCTAAGTCTAGAAATATGCAAATTACCATCATATTCTCAAATCGGGAGACCCGCGGCTGTGTGGTCAGTTCCTACGAGATACATTGGTCCCGTGGGAAGTATTGGTGCCACCCACGGGGACGTTTGGGGGCTGTTTCGTGTTTTCACCCTCTAAGGCCATTTTTTAAGCCTAAGTCTAGAAATACGTAAATTATCATAATATTCTCAAACCGAGAGACCCGCGGTTGCGTGGTCAGTTCCTATGAGTTACATTGGTCCCGTGGGAGGTGTTGGTCCCTCCCATAGGGACGTTCGGGGGGTGTTTTGAGTTTTCACTCTCTAACGCCATGTTTTTAAGCCGAAGTCTAAAAAAATATGCAAATTACCACCATATTCTCAAACCGGGAGACTCGCGGCTGCATGGTCAGTTACTACGAGTTACATTGGTCCCGTGGGAGATGTTAGTGCCACCCACGGGGTCGTTCGGGGGTTGATTCGAGTTTTCACCCTCTAAGGCCATGTTTTTAAGCCTAGGTCTAGAAATATGCAAATTATCCTCGTATTTTAAAATTGGGAGTCCCGCGGCTGCATGGTCAATTCCTACGAGTAGCATTGGTCCCATGGGAATTGTTGGTGCCACCCTCGGGGTCGTTTGAATGTTGTTTTTGGTTTTCACCCTCTAACGCCGTGTTTTCCTTGAGTCTAGAAATATACAAATTACCATCGTATTCTCAAATCGAGAGTCTCGCGGCTACGTGATCAGTTCTTATGAGTTACATTGGTCCAGTGGGTGGTGTTGGTGCCACCCACGGGGCCGTTCAGGGGATATTTCGAGTTTTCACCCTCTAACGCCATGCTTTTAAGCCTAAGTCTAGAAATATACAAATTACCATCGTATTCTCAAACCGGGTGACCTACGGATGCGGGGTCAGATCCTACAAGTTACATTTGTCCCGTGGGAGGTGTTGGTATCACCCACAGGGCCGTTCGGGGACTGTTTCGAGTTTTCACGCTCGAACGCCATGTTTTTAAGCCTTAGTCTAGAAATATGAAAATTACCATCATATTCTCAAACCGAGAGACCCGTGGGTACGTGGTCAGTTCCTACGAGTTACATTGGTCCCGTGGGAGGTGTTGGTGCCACCCACGAGGACGTTCGGGGGCTGTTTCGACTTTTCACCCTCTAGTGCCATGTTCTTAAGCCTAAGTTTATAAATATGCAAATTATCGTCGTATTCTCAAATCGGGAGTCCCGCAGATGTGTGGTGAGTTCCAACGAATTACATTGGTCCCCTGGGAGGTGTTGGTCCCTCCCATAGGGACGTTCGGGGGCTGTTTTGATTTTCCACCCTCTAACGCCACGTTTTTAAGCCTAAGTCTAGAAATATGAAAATTACCACCATATTCTCAAACCGGGAGACTCGCGGCTGCGTGGTCAGTTACTACGTGTTACATTGGTCCCGTGGGAGGTGTTGGAGCCACCCACGGGGTCGTTTGGGGGCTGTTTCGAGTTTTCACCCTCTAAGGCCATGTTTTTAAGCCTAAATCTAGAAATATGCAAATTAACCTCGTATTCTCAAATCGGGAGTCCCGCGGCTGCGTGGTCAGTTCCTAATAGTAGCATTGGTCCCATGGGAATTGTTGGTGCCACCCTCGGGGTCGTTTGAGGGTTTTTTTCAGTTTTCACCCTCTAACGCCATGTTTTTCTTAAGTCTAGAAATATACAAATTACCGTCGTATTCTAAAATCGAGAGTCCTGCGACTGCATGGTCAGTTCTTATGAGTTACATTGGTCCGGTGGGAGGTGATGGTGCCACCCACGAGGCCGTTCGGGGGCTATTTTGAGTTTTCACCCTCTAACGCCATGCTTTTAAGCCTAAGTCTAGAAATATACAAATTACCATCGTATTCTCAAATTGGGTGACCCGCGGATGCGGGTTCAGATCCTACAAGTTACATTGGTCCCGTAGGAGGTGTTGGTTCCACCCACGGGGCCGTTTGGGGGTTGTTTTGAGTTTTCCCCCTCTAACGCCATATTTTTAAGCCTACGTCCAGAAATATGCAAATTACCATCGTATTCTCTAACCGAGAGACCCGCGGCTGCGGGGTCAGTTCCTACGAGTTACATTGGTCCCGTAGGAGGTTTTGGTCCCACCCACGGGGATGTTCGGGGGTTGTTTCGAGGTTTTACCCTCTAACACAATGTTTTTAAGCCTAAGTCTAGAAATATGCAAATTACCATCGTATTCTCAAACCGGGAGACCCGCGGATGTGGGGTCAGATCCTACCAGTTACATTAGTTCCGTGGGAGGTGTTGGTGCCACCCACGGGGCCGTTCGGGGGCTGTTTCGCGTTTTCACCCTCTAACGCTATGTTTTTAAGCCTAAGTCTAGAAATATGCAAATTACCATCATATTCTCAAACCGGAAGACCCGCGACTGCGTGGTCAGTTCCTACGAGATACATTGGTCCCGTGGGAGGTATTGGTGCCACCCACGGGGACGTTTGGGGGTTGTTTCGTGTTTTCACCCTCTAAGACCATTTTTTAAGCCTAAGTCTAAAAATACATAAATTATCATCATATTCTCAAACCGGGAGACCCGCGGCTGTGTGGTCAGTTCCTATGAGTTATATTGGTCCCGTGGGAGGTGTTGGTCCCTCCCAAGGGGACGTTCGGGGGGTGTTTCGAGTTTTCACTCTCTAACGCCATGTTTTTAAGCCGAGGTCTAAAAAACTATGCAAATTACAACCATATTCTAAAACTGGGAGACTCGCGGCTGCATGGTCACTTACTACGAGTTACATTGGTCCCGTGGGAGGTGTTAGTGCAACCCACGGGGTCGTTCGGGAGATTTTTGAGTTTTCACCCCCTAAGGCCATGTTTTTAAGCCTAGGTCTAGAAATATGTAAATTATCCTCGTATTCTCAAATTGGGAGTCCGGCGGCTGCGTGGTCAGTTCTTACGAGTTGCATTAGTCCCATGGGAATTGTTGGTGCCACCCTCGGGGTCGTTCGAGGGCGATTTTCGGTTTTCACCCTCTAACGCCATGTTTTGCTTATGTCTAGAAATATACAAATTACCATCGTATTCTCAAACCGAGAGTCTCGCAGCTATATGGTCAGTTCTTATGAGGTACATTGGTCCAGTGGGTGGTGTTGGTGCCACCCCCGGGGCCATTCAGGGGCTATTTCGAGTTTTCACCTTCTAACGCCATGCTTTTAAGACTAAGTCAAGAAATATACAAATTACCATCGTATTCTCAAACCGGGTGACCCGCGGATGTGGAATCAGATCCTACAAGTTACATTGGTCCCGTGGGAGGTGTTGGTTCCACCCACGGGGCCGTTCGGGGGTTGTTTCAAGTTTTCACGCTCGAACGCCATGTTTTTAAGCCTTAGTTTAGAAATATGAAAATTACCATCATATTCTCAAACCGAGAGACCCGCGGGTACGTGGTCAGTTCCTACGAGTTACATTGGTCCCGTGGGAGGTGTTGGTGCCACCCACGAGGACGTTCGGGGGCTGTTTCGAGTTTTCACCCTCTAATGCCATGTTCTTAAGCCTAAGTTTAGAAATATGCAAATTATCGTCGTATTCTCAAATCGGGAGTCCCGCAGCTGCGTGGTCAGTTCCTACGAATTACATTGGTCCCGTGGGAGGTGTTGATCCTCACAGAGGGACGTTCGGGGGCTGTTTTTATTTTTCACCCTCTAACGCCACGTTTTTAAGCCTACGTCTAGAAATATGAAAATTACCATTGTATTCTCAAACCGGTAGACCTGCGATTGCGGGGTCAGTTCCTGTGAGTTAGATTGGTGCTGTGGGAGGTGTTAGTGCCACCCACGAGGCCGTTCGGGGGCTGTTTTGAGTTTTCACCCTCTAACGCCATGTTTTCAAACCTAAGTCAAGAAATATGCAAATTACCGTTGTATTCTCAAACCAGGAGTCCCGCGGTTGCGTAATCATATCCTACGAGTAAAATTGGTCCCATAGGAGTTATTTGTCCCACCAACGGGGACGTTCGGGGGCTATTTCGAATTTTCAACCTCTAACGCCATGTTTTTATGCTTAAGTTTATAAATATGAAAATTACCGTCGTATTCTCAAACCTGGAGACCCGCGGCTGCGAGGTCAGATCCTACGAGTTACATTGGTCCCGTGGGACGTGTTGGTGCCACCCACGGGGCCGTTCGGGGGCTGTTTCGAGTTTTTACGCTCGAACGCCATGTTTTAAGCCTAAGTCTAGAAATATGCAAATTACCATAGTATTCTCAAACTGAGAGACCCGCGGCAGTGGGGTCAGTTCCTACGAGTTACATTGGTCCCTTGGGAGCTGTTGGTGCCTCCCACGGGGCCGTTCAGGAGTTGTTACCAGTTTTCACCCTCTAACGCCATGTTTTTAAGCATAAGTCTAAAAATATAAAAATTACCATCATTTTCTCAAACCGGGAGTCCCGCGGCTGCGGGGTCAGTTCCTACGAGTTATATTGGTCCCGTGGGAGGTGTTGGTGCCACTCACGGGGTCGTTCGGGGGTTGTTTCAAGTTTTCACCCTCTAACGCCATGTTTTTAAGTCTAAATCTAGAAATGTGAAAATTGCCATCGTATTTTCAAATCGGGAGACCCGCGGCTGCGTGGTCAGTTCCTACGAGTTACATTGGTCCCGTGAGAGGAGTTGGCTCCACCCACGGGGCCATTCGAGGGTTATTTCCAATTTTCAACCTCTAATGCCATGTTTTGCTTAAGTCTAGAAATATGAAAATTACCATCTTATTCTTAAACCGAGAGTCCCACGGCTACGTGGTCGGTTCCTACGAGTTACATTGGTCCCGTGGGGGTGTTGGCGTCACCCACGGGGCCGTTCGGGGGCTATTTCGAGTTTTCAACCTCTAACGCCATGTTTTTAAGCCTAAGCCTAGAAATATACAAATTACCATCATATTCTCAAACCGGGAGACCCGCAGTTGCGGGGTCAGTTCCTACGAGTTAGATTGGTCCTGTGGGAGGTGTTGGTGCCACCCACGGGGCCGTTGTTTGGTGTTTTGAGTTTTCACCCTCTAACGCCATGTGTTTATGCCTAAGTCTAGAAATATGAAAATTACCACTGTATTCTCAAACCAGGGGACTCGGGGATACGTGGTCTATTCCTACAAGTTACATTGGTCCCGTGGGAGGTGCTGGACCCTCCCACGGGGACGTTAGGGGGCTGATTCGAGTTTTCACCCTCTAACGCCATGTTTTTAAGCCTATGTCTAGAAATATCCAAATTACCATCGAATTCTCAAACCGAGAGACTCACGCATGAGGGGTCAGTTCCTACGAGTTACATTGGTCCCGTGGGAGGTGTTGGTGCCACCCATGGGGCCGTTCGGGGGTTGTTTCGAGTTTTAACTCTCTAACGTCATGTTTTTAAGCCTAAGTCAAGGAATATGTAAATTACCATCGTATTCTCAAATCGGGAGACCCGCGACTGCGTGGTCAGTTCCTACGAGTTACATTGGTCCCATGGGAGGTGTTGGTGCCACCCACGGGGATGTTCGGGGGTTGTTTTGAGTTTTTACCCTCTAACGCCATGTTTTTAAGCGTAAGTCTAGAAATATGCAAATTACCATCATATTCTCAAAATCGAGAGACCAGCAGCTGCGGGGTCAGTTCCTACGAGTTACATTGGTACCTTGGGAGGTGTTGTTGCCTCCCACGGGGCCATTCGGGGGTTGTTTCCAGTTATCACCCTCTAACGCCATATTTTGCTTAAGTCTAAAAATATGCAAATTACCATCGTATTCTCAAACCGAGAGACTCACGGCTGCGAGGTCCGTTCCTACGAGTTACATTGGTCTGATGGGAGGTGTTGATACCACCCATGGGGCCGTTCGGGGGTTGTTTCGAGTTTTAATCCTCTCACGCCATGTTCTTATGCCTAAGTCTAAAAATATGTAAATTATCGTCGTATTTTCAAATCTGTAGCCCCGAGGTTGCGTTTTCAGTTCCTACGAGTTACATTGTCCCAGAGGAGGTGTTTGTCCCACCCACGGGGACGTTTGGGGGCTATTTTGAATTTTCACCCTCTAATGCCATGTTTTTAAGCGTAAGTCTAGAAATATATAAATTACCGTCGTATTCTCAAACCGGTAGACCCGTGACTGCGGGGTCAGATCCTACGAGTTACATTGGTCCTTTGGGAGGTGTTGGTGCCACCTACGGGGCAGTTCGGAGGCTGTTTCCAGTTTTCACCCTCTAACGCCATGTTTTTAAGCCTAAGTCTAGAAATATGCAAATTACCATAGTATTCTCAAACTGAGAGACCCGCGACAGCGGGGTCAGTTCCAACGAGTTACATTGGTCCTTTGGGAGGTGTTGGTGCCTCCCACGGGGCCGTTCGGGGGCTGTTACCTATTTTAATCCTCTAACGCCATGTTTGTAAACGTAAGTCTAGAAATATACAAATTACCATCATTTTCTCAAACCGGGAGTCCCGCGGATATGTGGTCAGTTCCTGCGAGTTATATTAGTCCCGTGGGAGGTGTTGGTGCCACCCACGGGGTCGTTCGGGGGTTGTTTCAAGTTTTCACCCTCTAACGCCATGTTTTTAAGTCTAAGTCTAGAAATGTGCAAAATACCATCGTATTTCCAAACCGGGAGACCCGCGACTGCGTGGTCAGTTCCTACGAGTTACATTGGTCCCGTGGGAGGTGTTGGTGCCACCCACGGGGTCGTCCGTGGGCTATTTTGAGTTTTCACCCTATAACGCCATGTTTTTATGCCAAAGTCTAGAAATGTGCAAATTACCGTCGTATTCTCAAATCGGGAGACCCGCGGCTTCGGGGTCAGTTCATACGAGTTACATTTGTCCCGTGGGAGGTGTTGGTGCCACCCACGGGGTCGTTCGGGGGTTGTTTTGAGTTTTCACCCTCTAACGCCATGTTTTTAAGCCTAGGTCTAGAAATATGCAAATTATCGTCATATTCTCAAACCGGGAGACCTGCGGAAACGTGGTCAGTTCCTACGAGTTACATAGGTCCCGTGGGAGGTGCTGGTGCCACCCTCGAGGACGTTCGGGGGCTGTTTTGAGTTTTCACCCTCTAATGCCATGTTCTTAAGCCTAAGTTTAGAAATATGCAAATTATCGTCGTATTCTCCAATTAGGAGTCCCGCAGCTGCGTGGTCAGTTCCTACGAGTTACATTTGTCCAGTGGGAGGTGTTGGTCCCTCCCACAAGGACGTTCAGGGCCTGTTTTGAGTTTTCACCCTCTAACGCCATGTTTGTAAGCCTAGGTCTAGAAATATGCAAATTACCGTTGTATTCTCAAACCGAAAGACCCGCGGCTGCGGGGTCAGTTCCTGCGAGCTACATTGGTCCCGTGGGAGGTGTTGGTGCCACCCACGGGGCCGTTCGGGGGCTGTTTTGAGTTTTCACCCTCTAACGCCATGTTTTCAAGCCTAAGTCTAGAAATATACAAATTACTATCGTATTCTCAAACCAGGAGTCCCGTGGTTGCGTGGTCAGTTCCAACGAGTTACATTGGTCCTATAGGAGGTGTTTGTCCCACCCACGAGAAGATCGGGGGATATTTTGAGTTTTCACACTCTAACGCCACGTTTTTATGCCTAAGTCTAAATATATACAAATTACCGTCATCTTCTCTAACTGGGAGACCTTCAGTTGCTGGTTCAGATCCTACGAGTTACATTAGTCCCGTGGGAGGTGTTAGTGCCACCCACGGGGCCGTTCGGGGGATGTTTTGAGTTTTCACCCTCTAACGCCTTGTTTTTAAGCCTAAGTCTAGAAATATGCAAATTACCATCGTATTCTCACACCGGTTGACCCGCGACTACGGAGCCAGTTCCTACGAGTTACATTGGCCCGTGGGAGGTGTTGGTGACACCCACGGGGTCGTTCGAGGGTTGTTTCCAATTTTCACCCTCTAACGCCATGTTTTGCTTAAGTCTAGAAATATACAAATTACCGTCCTATTCTTAAACTGGGAGTCCCACGGCCGTGTGGTTAGTTCCTATGAGTTACATTGGTCCCGTGGGGGGTGTTGGTGCCACCCACGGGGCCGTTGAGGGGCTATTTCGAGTTTTCACCCTCTAACACCATGTTTTTAAGCCTAAGTCTAGAAATATGAAAATTATCATCATATTCTCAAACCGGGAGACCCGCATCTGTGGGGTCACTTCCTATGAGTTACATTGGTCCCGTGGGAGGTTTTGGTGCTCCCCACGGGGCCGTTTGGGGGTTGTTTCGAGTTTTCACCCTCTAACACCATGTTTTTAAGCCTAAGTCTAGAAATATGAAAATTACCATCATATTCTCAAACCGGGAGACCCGCGGCTGCGTGTTCAGTTCCTACGAGATACATTGGTCCCGTGGGAGGTATTGGTGCCACCCACGGGGACGTTCGGGGGCTGTTTCGAGTTTTCACCCTCTAACGCCATGGTTTTAAGCCTAAGTCTAGAAATATACACATCACCATCATACTCTCAAACCGGGTGACCCGCGGATGCGAGGTCAGATCCTACTATTTACATTGGTCCCGTAGAAGGTGTTGGTGCCACCCACGGGGCCGTTCGGGGGCAGTTTCGAGTTTTCACCCTCTAACGCCATGTTTTAATGCCTAAGTCTAGAAATATGCAAATTACTGTCGTATTCTCAAACCGAGAGACCCGCGGCTGCAGGGTCAGTTCCTACGAGTTACATTCGTCCCATAGGAGGTGTTGGTCCCACCCACGGGAACGTTCGGGGGTTGTTTCGAGGTTTCACCCTCTAACACAATGTTTTTAAGCCTAAGTCTAAAAATATGCAAATTACCATCGTATTCTCAAATCGGGAGCCCCGCGGTTGGGTGGTCAATTCCTATGAGTTACATTGGTCCCATGGGAGGTGTTGGTGCCACCCACGGGGCCGTTCGGGGGCTGTTTCGAGTTTTCACCCTCTAACGCCATGTTTTTAAGCCCAAGTCTAGAAATATCCAAATTACCATCATATTCTCAAACCGAGAGACCCACGGCTGCGTGTTCAGTTCCTACGAGATACATTGGTCCCGTGGGAGGTATTGGTGCCACCCACGGGGATGTTCGGGGGATGTTTCGTGTTTTCACCCTCTAAGGCCATGTTTTTAAGCCTAAGTCTAGAAATACGTAAATTATCATCGTATTCTAAGACAGGGAGACCCGCGGCTGTGTGGTCAGTTCCTATGAGTTACATTGGTCCCGTGGGAGGTGTTGGTCCCTCCCACGGGGAATTTCGGGGGGTGTTTCGATTTTTCACCCTCTAACGCCATGTTTTTAAGCCGAAGTCTAAAAAAATATGCAAATTACCACCATATTTTCAAATCGGGAGACCCGTGGTTGCGGGGTCAGTTCCTACGAGTTACATTGGTCCCATGGGTGGTGTTGGTGCCACCCACGGGGACTTTCGGGGGCTGTTTTGAGTTTTCACCCTCTAACGTCGTGTTTTTAAGCCTAAGTCTATAAATATGCAAATTGTCGTCGTATTCTCAAATCGGGAGTCCCGCTGTTGCGTGGTCAGTTTCTACGAGTTACATTGGTCCCATAGGTGGTGTTGGTCCCACCGACGGGGACGTTCGGGGGCTGTTTCAAGTTTCCACCCTCTAACGCAAGGTTTTTAAGCCTAAGTCTAGAAATATGCAAATTATCATCGTATTCTAAAATCGGGAGACCCACGGCTGCGGGGTCAGATCCTAGGAGTTACATTGGTCCCATGGGAGGTGTTGGTGCCACCCACGGGGCCGTTCGGGGGTTGTTTCGAGTTTTCACCCTTTAACGCCATAATTTTAAGTCTAAGTCTAAAAATATGCAAATTACCGTGGTATTCTCAAACCGGGAGACCCGCAGCTGCAAGGTCACTTCCTATGAGTAACATTGGTCCCATGAGAATTGTTTGTGCCACCCTCGGGGCCGTTCGGGGGTTGTTTCTTGTTTTCACCCTCTAACTCCATGTTTTGGTTAAGTTTAGAAATATATAAATTACCATCGTATTCTCAAACCGGGAGTCCCACGGCTGCATGGTCAGTTCTTATGAGTTACATTGGTCCCGTGGGAGGTGTTGGTGCCATCCACGGGGCCGTTCTAGGGGCTATTTCGAGTTTTCACCCTCTAACTCCATGTTTTTAAGCCTAGGTCAAGAAATATGCAAATTACCATCATATTCTCAAACCGGGAGACCTGCGGCTGTGGGGTCAGTTTCTACGAGTTACATTGGTCCCGTGGGTGGCGTTGGTGCCACCCGCGGGGTCGTTCGGGGGTTGTTTCAAGTTTTCACCCTTTAACGCCATGTTTTTAAGACTAAGTCTAGAAATATGCAAATTACCATCGTATTCTCAAATCGGAAGTCCCGCGGCTGTGAGGTCAGTTCCTACGAGTTACATTGGACCCGTGGGAGATATTGGTGCCACCCACGGGGACGTTCGGGGGCTATTTCGATTTTTCACCCTCTAAGGCAATGTGCTTAAGCCAAAGTTTAAAAATATGCAAATTATCGTCGTATTCTCAAATCAGGAGTCCCGCAGCTGCGTGGTCAGCTCCTATGAGTTACATTGGTCCCGTGGGAGGTGTTGGTCCCTCCCACGGGGATGTTCGGGGGCCGTTTTGATTTTTCACCCTCTAACGCCACGTTTTTAAGCCTAAGTCCATAAATATGCAAATTACCGTTGTATTCTCAAATCGAGAGACCCGCGATTGCGGGGTCAGTTCCTGCGAGTTACATTGGACCCGTGGGAGGTGTTGGTGCCACCCACGAGGCCATTCGGGGGCTGTTTCGAGTTTTCACCCTCTAACGCCAAGTTTTCAAACCTAAGTCTGGAAATATGAAAATTACTGTTGTATTCTCAAACTAGGAGTCCCGCGGTTGCGTAATCAGTTCCAACGAGTTACATTGGTCCCATAGGAGTTGTTTGTCCCACCTACGGGGACGTTCGATGGCTTTTTCGAGTTTTCACCCTCTAAAGCCATGTTTTTATGCTTAACTCTAGAAATATGAAAATTATCATCGTATTCTCAAACCTCGAGACCCGCGACTGCGAGGTCAGATCCTACGAGTTACATTGGTCCTGTGGGAGGTGTTGGTGCCATCCATGGGGCCGTTCGGGGGCTGTTTCGAGTTTTCACCCTCTAACGCCATGTTTTTAAGCCTAAGTCTAGAAATATGCAAATTACCGTCATATTCTCAAACCGGGAGACCCGCAGTTGCGGGGTCAGTTCCTACGAGTTACATTGGTCCCGTGGGAGGTGTTGGTGCCACCCACGGGGCCGTTCGAAGGCTATTTCCCATTTTCACCCTGTAATGCCATGTTTTGCTTAAGTCTAGATATATACAAATTACCATCTTATTCTTAAACCGAGAGTCCCACAGCTGCATGGTCGGTTCCTACGAGTTACATTAGTCCCGTGGGGGGGTTGGTTCCACCCACGGGGCCGTTCGGGGGCTATTTCGAGTTTTCAACCTCTAACGCCATGTTTTTTAGCCTAAGTCTGGAAATATAAAACTTACCATCATATTCTCAAATCAGGAGACCCGCAGCTGCGGGATCAGCTCCTACGCGTTACATTGGTCCCGTGGGAGGTAATGGTGCCACCCACGGGGCCGTTGGTGGGTGTTTTGAGTTTTCACCCTCTAACGCCATGTTTTTAAGCCTACGTCTAGAAATATGAAAATTACCATTGTATTCTCAAACCAGGAGACTCGGGGTTGCGTGGTCAGTTCCTACGAGTTACATTGTTCCCGTGGGAGGTGTTATGGTCCCTCCTACAGGGACGTTCGGGGGATGTTTCGAGTTTTTACCCTCTAACGCCATGTTTTTAAGCCTATGTTTAGAAATATGCAAATTACCATCGTATTCTCAAACCGGGAGACTCACGGCTGCGGGGTCAGTTCCTACGAGTTACATTGGTCCCGTGGGAGGTGTTGGTGCCACCCAAGGGGCCGTTGGAGGGTTGTTTTGAGTTTTAACCCTCTAACACCATGTTTTTAAGCCTAAGTCAAGGAATATGCAAATTACCGTCGTATTCTCAAATCTGGAGACCCGCTCCTACGTGGTCAGTTCCTACGAGTTACATTGGTCCCATGGGAGGTGTTGGTGCCACCCACGGGGATGTTCGGGGGCTGTTTTGAGTTTTCACCCTATAACGCCATGTTTTTAAGCATAAGCCTAGAAATATGAAAATTATCGTTGTATTCTCAAACCGAGAGACCCGCGGCTGCGGGGTCAGTTCCTACGAGTTACATTGGTCCCTTGGGAGGTGTTGGTGCCTCCCACGGGGCCGTTCGGGGGCTGTTTCCAGTTGTCACCCTCTAACGCCATATTTTTCTTAAGTCTAAAAATATGCAAATTACCATCGTATTCTAAAACTGGGAGACTCACAGCTGCGGGGTCAGTTTCTATGAGTTACATTGGTCCGGTGGGAGGTGTTGGTGCCACCCATGGGGCCGTTTGGGGGTCGTTTCGAGTTTTCACCCTCTAACGCCATGTTTTTATGCCTAAGTCTAGAAATATGCATATTACTATTGTATTCTCAAATCGGGAGACCCGCGCCTGCGGGGGTCAGATCCTACGAGTTACATTGGTCCAATGGGAGGTGTTGGTGCCCCCCACGTGGCCGTTCAGAGGCTGTTTCGAGTTTTCACCCTCTAACGCCATGTTTTTAAGCCTAAGTCTAGAAATATGCAAATTACCGTCGTATTCTCAAACTGAGAGACCCGCGGCTGCGGGGTCAGTTCCTACGAGTTACATTGGTCCCTTGGGAGGTGTTGGTGCATCCCACGGGGCCATTCGGGGGTTGTTTCCAGTTTTAACCCTCTAACGCAATATTTTTAAGCCTAAGTCTAGAAATATACAAATTACCATTATATTCTCAAACCGGGAGTCCCACGGTTGTGCGGTCAGTTCCTACGAGTTACATTGGTCCCGTGGGAGGTGTTCGTGCCACCCACGGGGCCATTGGTGGGTGTTTTGAGTTTTCACCCTCTAACGCCATGTTTATAAGCCTAAGTCTAGAAATATGAAAATTACCATTGTATTCTCAAACCAGGAGACTCGAGGTTGCGTGGTCAGTTCCTACGAGTTACATTGGTCCCGTGGGAGGTGTTGGTGCCACCCGCGGGGTCGTTCGGGGGCTGTTTCGAGTTTTCACCCTCTAAGGCCATGTTTTTAAGCCTAAGTCTAGAAATATGCAAATTAACATCGTATTCTCAAACTGGGAGTCCCGCGGCTGCGTGGTCAGTTCCTACGAGTAGCATTGGTCCCATGGGAATTGTTGGTGCCACCCTCGGGGTCGTTCGAGGGTTATTTCCGGTTTTCACCCTCTAACTCCATGTTTTTTTGAAGTCTAGAAATATATAAATTACCATCGTATTCTCAAACCGAGAGTCCCGCGGCTGCATGGTCAGTTCTTATGAGTTACATTGGTCTGGTGGGAGGTGTTGGTGCCACCCAAGGGGCCGTTCAGGGGCTATTTCGAGTTTTGACCCTCTAATGCCAAGTTTTTAAGCATAGGTCTATAAATATTCAAATTACCATCATATTCTCAAACCGGGAGACCCACGGCTGGGGGGTCAGTTCCTACTAGTTACATTGGTCCCGTGGGAGGTGTTGGTGCCACCCACGGGGTCGTTCGGGGGCTGTTTCGAGTTTTCACGCTCGAATGCGATGTTTTTAAGCCTTAGTCTAGAAATATGAAAATTTCCTTCATATTCTCAAATCGAGAGACCCGTGGCTATGTGGTCCATTCCTACAAGTTACATTGGTCCCGTGGGAGGTCTTGGAACCACCCACGAGGACGTTCGGGGGCTATTTCAAGTTTTCACCCTCTAATGCCATGTTCTTAAGCCTAAGTTTATAAATATGCAAATTATAGTCATATTCTCAAATTAGGAGTCCCGCAGCTGCGTGGTCAGTTCGGATGAGTTACATTGGTCCCGTGGGAGGTGTTGGCCCCTCCCACAAGGATGTTCGGGGGCTATTTCGAGTTTTTATCCTCCAACGCCACGTTTTTAAGCCTAAGTCTAGAAATATGAAAATTACCATCGTATTCTCAAACCAGGAGACCCATGGCTGTGGGGTCAGTTCCTGCGAGTTAGATTGGTCCCGTGGGAGGTGTTGGTGCCACCCACGGGGCCGTTCGGGGGTTGTTTTGAGTTTTCACCCTCTAACGCCATGTTTTCAAGCCTAAGTCTAGAAATATACAAATTACTATCGTATTCTCACACTAAAAGTCCCGCGGTTGCGTGGTCAGTTCCTAAGAGTTACATTGGTCCCATAGGAGGTGTTTGTCCCACCCACGGGGACGATCGGGGGACATTTTGAGTTTTCACCCTCTAACGCCATGTTTTTATGCCTAAGTCTAAAAATATACAAATTACTGTCGTCTTCCCAAACTGGGAGCCCCGCGGCTACGAGGTCAGATCCTACGAGTTACATTGGTCCCGTGGGAGGTGTTGGTGCCACCCACGGGGCCGTTCGGGGGATGTTTCGAGTTTTCACCCTCTAACGCCTTGTTTTTAATCCTAAGTCTAGAAATATGCAATTTACCATCATATTCTCAAATTGGGTGACCCGCTACTACGGAGTCAGTTGCTACGAGTTACATTGGTCCCGTGGGAGGTGTTGGTGCCACCCACAGGGCCGTTCGAGGGTTGTTTCCAATTTTCACCCTCTAACGCCATATTTTTCTTAAGTCTAGAAATATACAAATTACCATCCTATTCTTAAACCGGGAGTCCCACGGCTGCGTGGTTAGTTCCTACGAGTTACATTGGTCCCGTGGGGGGTGTTGGTGCCACCCACGGGGCCGTTCGGGGGATATTTCGAGTTTTCACCCTCTAACACCATGTTTTTAAGCCTAAGATTAGAAATATAAAAATTATCGTCATATTCTCAAATCGGGAGACCCGCGGCTGCGGGGTCAGTTCCTACGAGTTACATTGGTCCCATGGGAGGTGTTGGTGCCACCCACGGGGCCGTTGGGGGCTATTTTGAGTTTTCACCCTCTAATGCCATGTTTTTAAGCCTAAATCTAGAAATATGAAAATTACCATTGTATTCTCAAAAAGGGAGACAGGCGGCTACGTGGTCAGTTCCTACGAGTTAAATTGGTCCCGTGGGAGGTGTTGGTCCCTCCTACGGGGACGTTTGGGGGCTGTTTTGAGTTTTCACCCTCTAACGCCATGTTTTTAATCCTAAGTCTAGAAATATAAAAATTACCATCGTATTCTCAAACCGTGAGACTCGCGGCTGCGGGGTCAGTTCCTACGAGTTACATTGATCCCGTGGGAGGTGTTGGTGCCACCCATGGGGCCGTTCGAGAGTTGTTTCGAGTTTTAACCCACTAACACCATGTTTTTAAGCCTAAGTCTAAAAATATACAAATTTTCGTCATATTCTCAAATCAGGAGCCCTGCGGTTGCGTGGTCAGTTCCTACGATTTACATTGGTCCCATAGGAGGTGTTTGTCCCACCCACGGGGACGTTTGGGGGTTGTTTCGAGTTTTTACCCTCTAAGGCCATGCTTTTAAGCGTAAGTCTAAATATGTGCAAATTACCATTGTATTCTCAAACTGGGAGACCCGCGGCTGCGGGGTTAGATCCTACGAGTTACATTGGTCCCGTGGTAGGTGTTGGTGCCACCCACGGGGTCGTTCGAGGGTTGTTTCAATTTTTCACCCTCTAACGCCATGTTTTTAAGTCTAAGTCTAGAAATGTGAAAATTACCATCCTATTCTCAAACCTGGAGACCCGCGATTGCGGGGTCAGTTCCTACGAGTTACATTGGTTCCTTAGGAGGTGTTGGTGCCTCCCACGGGGCCGTTCGGGTGTTGTTTTCCAGTTTTCACCCTCTAACGCCATAGTCACTGTGAGTTATTGACGATGATCCGACCCCGTTATTGACGGAGGTGCAGGGGAGGGGAATGTTGGAGGATGAGGCATTTGAGAGGGTAATGTTGGAGGGGAAGGATATGTGAAACCTTAAGTAGGAGTAGGGTAAGGGTAACCTTGAGGAGCCATTGGGGGCCTATAAATTTTAGAAAAGTTCACAAGTTTCCCAATTTGATTTGTCAATAATCCCAGGGAATTTTTAATCTCATGGACATCCCCATCGATCTTCAACTGGTGCTCCTTTTGGGATGAGATACAATTATTGATCGAAGAAAGCTCGTCCACAAGAGGTACAATGTGTTGAAATTTTATTTGTGGCATATCTGAGCCAACACCTCTCGTCCTCCCCCTTTTGTCCTTTCCAAAGGTCCGTGTCAGGGCATCATTTTTAAGGTCAAAGTCATCAGTAGGGCTCGAATCGGATTGACTGTTGATCGCCTCTATTGATTCCAGTGTCTCAGCCAAGTGCGACAGGAATTTATTATCTTTGTCCCGTCGAGCATGAAGGAATAAGTGGACCGATTTGGGTTTTTACCGGCATCTGGACCATCTTTTGTCCTACTCTCCCATTCATTCTTCAAATCCTCATATGATTTGGATCCCATCCTATGGATATCAGTTTTTTGTGCCCTATTTTTTTTGTTTTGATCCCTTTGGGCAAACTTTTTTTCCTTCGCCTCATTCTCCAAAAACTTATTCCACTGATCCAATGGCATTTCAACATTGGGGGGTACTCTCTCTTTCAAAGCCAAAATATATGAGCTCGCTGCCTCTTTCAGGAAATGTTTCTTCCGAAGGTTTCTCCTATATGTCCTCAATCCTTCAGCAACCCGAGGTAGAACCTTATTCTTGTAACGGTCAGGAAATGAGAAATGATTGCAAAGTTGGTCATGTATGTCATCTTTGGTAGCTTGATCAATAAGGTTCCAATTATCTGGTCCACCGACTCCCACGTTCATTTTTCCCAGCGACAATCACTGGGCTTTAAAGTTCAGCACGTCATTCCTATCACCTGTCGGGTTATTCTCGAGAATGGAGAAGCCAATAGGCTTCTTTTCAATTGAGCGGAAGGCATCAGGAGTGCTGGATGGGAGCGTTAAAGCAACGGGAGTGCTGGATTGGGGCAAAGGAGCACTTGGAGTTGGACTTGGTGAGGAGTGAACCATTAGTGGAATTGTTAATTGCTCAGCCATTGGTGTTGAGAATCCGGGTTCTGCACGAGATGGTGAACCTCGTTATGGTGTCACCTCGGCACTTGGTACCCTTGGGTTGTTTCCTCTCGACATTATCTACAAAATTTAAAAAATATAAGTGACTAAATAATTATAGTAATATGAAATTCTAACTAATTAATCATGCTTAATTAGTTATATATAGAGAGAGATAGATAGACACCTTTTCAAAGTAAGACTTTAGAATAAGTTCAATGTGTCTGATCTCCATCCATTCGGTATTAGTTTTTAAGAACCTATGAATTTTTGCACGTGGCCAACTAGGAGGAAGGGTATCTATGGTTGATGTGTAGATGTCAGTGACATGAACTCGGAATCCCCTATTTCTCAATTTGTTGGCAATATTCAATTTTACATGCATGTGGCGCGAGACATCACGGTCTATGTCTATGCTCTCTGTACGCAGTTGTATCCATAACGGGTGGATTTTTTTTTCCGCCTTCTCCAACAACGTAACCAAGGTCAGGGTTATGTCAGGATTATGTGTGTAAAATATATTTTGTATAACGTCATCCCAGTTTTCTGGTAGAGAAAATAGAATACGATCGAACAAGTAATCTTGTTGGATATCAAATCCACGATTTACAAGGTAGTTAAATTGTTCAATCTTTTTATTTCCATACCTATAAATAGGAGTACCCTCTATATGACGCACGCTAATAAAAGAGTTACGCGTGCAGTATAATTGCGACCTCTCCCACTCTTGTTGACAGTAATTATCACTGTGCCTCATTTTTTCTGAGAAAAGTATATGAGGGCATAAATACGAGTCCTGCTATTAAGGTTTGGGTTTGAAATTTATGAGAGTTTAAAAGTATATGTGAAATCCTAACAACAACCCGCCATAATTGTTTATAACACATATTGTAGTACTTACACACATATTGTAGTGCAAAAAATCACAACATGTGTATAATTCCTAATATAATATGATGGCACACATATAAGCCCCAATAAAATCACGACAAGGTGGATGTAAATTTTTGTACTCATTAAAAATCCATTTAATTATATTTTGTCAAAAAAAATACACACACATACAATCTAGGTTAATGTCATAATCTATACAAACATGCACATGCAATCTAGGGTTTATTGACATAATATATACATACACACACATACTATTTAGGGTTTACTAAACCCTAATATTATTTAGGGTTTACACACATACAATCTATACATACACACACATACTATTTACGGTTTGCACATATACAATCTATACATACACACACATACAATATAGGGTTTATTGACATAAACATACATATACATATAAATCTACACACACACACACACATATAAACATAAATCTATACATACACATACATACACACATACAAATGTAAATCTACACATACATACATTAGATAGAAGTCACAAAATCCAAATGCTATTAATATATTCCTCAACCACCAAATCAAATCGCCAAAATCGTCAAAATCGCCAAATGAAATGAAGGAAAGCAGCGGCCAACTCAACCTCCAAATGAAATAAATGAAAGCAGCGACGGGACTTTTTTTTTAAGACCTGGAACTGGTCACGGCCAAGATCCATGACTCCATACGCGCGACCCATAAAACTAATTCGGTTCTCCAGACCTGGTCACAACCTAGAGCCGTGACCCACCATGCGAGACCCTTTTCCATGATTGATTGAGCTATGGTCATGGCCCGTAGCCGTGACCCATACCAACAAATGGTCATGTCCCATAGTCGTGAACCTCAATCTATGATGTGCGACCCTTTTCATCAACCCTATAGTGCTTGAATGAGGGATGGTCACTGCCCAAAGCCGTGGCCCACACCCAGAAATGGTCACGGCCCTAAGCCGTGACCCTTAATATGTGTACTCTCTTCTTCGTCATGCCATGGGTCACGGACTTGGGTCATGACCAATTCGCGACCAAGATTGGAGGGAATTTTGGCGTGAGTTTGGTGCTAAGATGGTCACGACCTGGTCACGGCCCAAGTTCGTGACCACCGTGGTCACGAACTTGGGTCGTGACCACTTCTAGAGCATCAATAATTTAGTGTGATAATAAATATGGACATGCCAAATATTGAGTGGGTCACGGCCCAAGTCCGCCACCAGCTGGTCGCGGACTTGGGCCGTGACCCACTGGGCGTGACCATTCGCAGGATTTGGTGTAGTGGGAGATCTTCTAGCATCTTTTCAGGATATTGATCAATGTCTTGTTGGTGGCCTCAGCATGGCATTTTATTTTGGGTAGGATATGATGGAGATGTTGTGCACAATCTTATACTTGTCCGTGAGATGCCCCATCTCCTATAGAAGAACTGTTTCCCATTATCTGTGAGGATCACCTTGGGCATACCAAACCTGTATATGATATACTCCCTTATAAACTAGGTTACAACTTGGGCAATCACCCTGCCCACTTGGTATATAATTTTGTAGCTACAAAGATGAAATCTTTAATAAGAGAGACTGGGATGATCTTTCCCACCATATCAAATGTCCATGTGTGGAAGAATGAGCTTCTAGGCTTTACAAGATGACGGAAGGGGCATGCACCATCTTACCATGTACTTGGAAAGCTCTACATTTCTTCACATAACCAATGGAATCATCCTCCATGGTTGGACAATAATACCCCAGCATCATCAACTAATCATACAGCTTGGCACCACCTATATGGGAGGGATCATGGGCTTCCACCAACACTTTCCCTGTGTCTTCCTTAGCTATTAACTTTAGTTCCTTCTCATTATAGCCTTTCCTATATAGCTCTCCTTCCACCAAGTGGAAATGGGCTACCCTCTTTCAGAGATAATTGCACCTGCTCTCTTCGTGGGCAACGACCATCTTTTAGATACGCTATGTACGATTGCCTCCAATCTTCAAATGCCACCACAAAATTTTCTTCTATTGGATGGTCAAAATAAGTTTGGCACTTTAAACAGCCTTGTTGCAGACAAGCAGCCTCTTTATTCATTATGGGCTAATAATAGCCCCCTGTTGTAATCGGCAATAAAGTGGGATATTTGTGTCCCTGTAATGTTTTTCATGCATATTGTCCAACCTCTTTTTAGCTTCTTGTTCTCCAACGCACCTTGCTAAAAACCCTCCAGTGCTCTTGAAGTAAAGGGTTTTCCTGCAATAGGTGGTATTTAGCTAAATCAAGTATCTTCAGCATCCCCTCTCTTATCTCTTGTTGCTTCACAACTAGGTGCCTCCAGTCTTCTGGCTCATTGCTTGGGACCAAAAACTTCACTGTAGTAGGAATTATCCTCCGTCATACTGTGATCATGGCTTCTGCCTCATCCATGTCTAACTTTTTTGCTATTGTATCTAGTGCATCGGGGTGCCTGTTCATTGTTCTTACATGTCTCTCAATAGTTTCTTCCAAGAATTATCCCAGCAACATTTGGATGATGTATCTATAGGGTGACAAGTTAGCATGTTTGAGAGATAACTCCACATTAACTTGTTTAACTACTAGGTTATATTTCCCCAGGATGCATAATATCCTGACACCCCTTCGGAGTGCTTCCATCATACCTAAAATGAGAGCTTTATACTCATCCTCATTATTTTAGCATTTAAAGTCTAACTTGAAAGAGAGGGTTATCTTCTCCTTACTATTCGAGAGTATGATGCCCACACCTCCTGTTCCTTGGGCGCTAGAGCCATCGAACTCTATTTCCCATTTTTCCATTTCTTTCACCATGCTTGCTTAGAAGTTTTCCCCAGGTTGCTCTTCACTAGGGGGTTTGAAGTTTCTTCTTGGAAAATGGGCCAACAGATCTGCTACTAATTGAATCTTGATGCCTTTGGGTACTGTGAATTTTAAATCATATTCTGAAAAAATAAAAAACCACCTTGTTGCTCGTCCTACAAGTACTGTACATGTAAGGAGGTAATTGATAGGGTCACACTTACTGACTATATGAACTGTAAAGGCTAATAGATAATGTCTCAACTTTTGATCCACAAAAATATTGGCAAGACAGTTCCTTTTAATGTTGGTGTATCTTGATTATGTTCCTGAGATTACTCTTAACAAGTAGTAAACTATCTTTTATACTCCTTCCCTTTCTTGGGCCAAGAGTGCCCCTATGGACATTTCTATTGAGGTGGGGTAGAGTAGCAACGGTGCTCCAACCTCTGTTGGGATCATCGTTGATGGAGAGGCTAACATTTATTTTTAAATGCTTTCTTCTTCTCTTCTCCCAAGTCCACTTAGCTTTGTCTTTCAGCGGGGTTGTGAATTGGTGAGTCACTTCTGCCAGCGCGGGTATAAACCTTCTCAGGTAGGATACCTTTCCTAAAAAGATCTTGAGCTGCCTCTGACTCTTCGAGGGTGGCATCATCACTACGGCTTTTATATTTTTTGCATCTACTTGCATCCCTTATCTATTCAGAATAAAAACCAAAAACTTCCCCATGGTGACACAGAAATCACACTTTAAGGGGTTCATTCGCATTTTGTATCTGCGGTACCTCTCGAACACTCCGCTGAGGTCCTGTATGTTCTTTCTTTCTTTCTTTCTTGGATTTCACTACTAGATCATCTACATAAAATTCCATCATATCATGAAATAGATCATCAAAAATTACCATCATGGTCCTTTGATAAGTACCCCCAACATTCTTCAATCCAAATGGAATGACTATGTAGTGTAAGTTCCCTAATAGCATGTGAAAGGTCGTTGTCTCTACGTCCTCCGAATCTATCTTAATCTATTTGTAGCCAACGTACCCATCCATGAAACTATATATCTCATATTATGCGGTAGTGTCGAATAATCTATCTGTACTTGGAAGAGGAAACTAATCCTTGGGATATGCTCGATTCGAGTCGCGAAAATCTACACAAATTATAATTTAACTCTTGTCCTTCTTTGATACCATCTCTATGCTAGAGATCCACACGAGATGTTGAATAGGCTTGATGAATCCCGTTGCCAATAAAGTTTACACTTATGCCTTTATCTTCAGATTGAGGTCAGCCTTATATGTGCATGTGGCTTGCCTTACCGAAAGAGCATTGGGAAGAACTTTCAATCTGTGAGAGCTCACCTCTGGGTCTAATTCTAGCATTTTTGTATACTTCAAGGCAAACACTTCGGTTAACTCTTTGAGTAGGCCAATGAGCTCTTCCTTCTTTTTTAGCTCTAGACTCTTGGAGATGAAAATGGGTCTTTTTTCACCCCCTTCTATCCCCAGGTTGATCCCCTATAACTCTTGTAGATGCTCACTGGGTCCATCTTTCATCTATTTCCTTAACATTCTCAATGATGTGGGATTCATCAACAAAAAACATTCTGGTGTTGGGTCGGTGCTCTCATACCATAACACCTCCCTCACAGACCGTTATAAATGGTAGATAAATTTCCCAGTGAGCAGGACAAATTTTTTACACGTTCGAGGAGGTTTGACCACCTCCTCCACCTTCCTTATGCCTTTTCCTACGTGGGGGATCACCTTCCCCACAGATGACCATGGAAAAATTTCTTTGGCTGGGCATTTCCTTCAACCACTTGCTCTTGTTTTAGCTTTCTTACAGAATTCTTTCTTTCTACGTCTAGTTCTGTGTAAAATGTCACATCCACCAGATGGGCCTCCTCAACGGAAAAGGGTTTCTGCAGTGCTTTAATGATGATCTTCGTTCCTCTAATATTGTCCTTTGCGTACTGATGGTAGGTGGAGGGTAATATTCCATGGGTATGCATCCATACCATCCTAATGAGTAGTTGGTATTAGCATTGATGACATGGAACTTGATGTCGAAATTTAAATTTCCCAAATTGATTCCCACTTTCACATATCCGAGGGATTTCATTCCGACATTGTCCAATCATGAAATCACTAGTGGTACTGGCACTATCTTCTCTTGATCAATCCCTGTCTCATACAATGTATTGATTGGTATAATGTAATAGATGTTGATCCTTTCCAATTTAATGAGGGATCTTCGCATTGCTGCATAGCTTCTAAAACTTTTCTTGAGATGACTACTTTGGTGTCGTACTTCACTCCTATTTGGTCGAAGAACCACATAAACTTGGGGCTCCTCGCTATGGCCTCATATTCAGAATATAGGTCTACCTCATGTGTCTGGACATTACAAATATATTCTTCCTTTAATGTCCCCCCTTTATCTAACTCGAGGTCCTTGGCTTGATTATCATGGCTATATTACTAGCAGACCTGGTGAACTCTCTAAATGTTCCATATCTAGTTTCATTGATCAAATGCAACTTCTATTCCTCAAAGAGTCCCTCGACACATATTTATAGCAACCATGGCTTTGCTACATCCTCATGGACATCCAGTGCTTTCTCACGAAAATTTTTGATATACTGAATTAACTCCTCATTAGTCTTCTGAACCTCTTGCGCCAAGTGTCATAGTGTGAATTCATCCTCATCTATAAAGAACTTTTGAATGAACTGCCGGTGCATCTCTTCCCATTTATGGATACCATTGGGTGATAAATGGGAGTACCATGTGTAGGCCTTCCCTGTGAGGGTGTTCTTAGAGAATTACCTAAACCTCATATTTTTGTCATTGGCATGCACTCCCAAGTACTCAACCAACTTTTTCACGTGCTCTCTTAGATTCTCGCCTTTGCCGATGAACTTGATAATTTTTTATGGAATATTCCCCTCCGAGTCTTGTTCACCTCTTGTGGGTAGGGGTCCTACAACTCCTCGTATAGATAAGGACCCTCCCTCTGAGAGGAGGGGAGAATCCTCCTTACCTCCTCCATAGTAATGAATTTGGATTCCTCCGAACTCATATTATTCGTTGCTGATGAAATTGACGGTGACAGAAATTGCTCTGACACCACTTTTCATTGTGGAGCCACTATTGGGGTGGCTGACCACCAGAGGGGGCAGTTGCTGGTGTTACACAGCCTTGACCCAAACTTGATAGGTCTACATTGTTTTGGTTCAAGAAGTCAAAAAACATGCTCATGAGACTCATACCTGTCATCGGAGCTACTATCGGTGAGATGGTCTGCCCTCTCTGAGGAGTAGGTTTCTTTGCTTTGATCACCACCACATCCTCCTGAGTGGTCTGGTCACTAACTTCCATTCCTAGGTGGAATGTCATAAAGAACTAGCTGCTTAGAAATGCCGAAACCTTCTTTGTCCATTAAAGAAAGAATACCGCCCCAGCAGAGTCGCCAAGTGTAGGAGGGTAGTGAGACTGGGATCTATGAATAAATGGAAAGGGTGAGGCGTGACCCACTCCAATGGACGTTTCCTTAAAGGTTCTTAAGAACTTCTGGAGCATCTTTTTGTGAAACCTTCTCCATTTGGTAAAAATGGAACTCAGGATGGACCTCACTCCATCCAAGAAGATGAACTTCGCGACAATAATGTTAATTGTTCCCAAGGGAAACTTCTGAGAGTGATGATTGTCAATGTGGAGTGAAAGAAAAAGTCATTTAGTACTAGAGAGAGAGAAGATAGAGAATACCTAGAGGTTCTAGTGTGATTTTGACACAGTAACAGTATGACTTGAGTTACTATATCTTACTTGACCTTTCCCAGGGGTCCTATTTATACTTGGGTACTAAGGCTGAGTTGAAACTTTTGGGCACAAAATTTAAGAGGGTTGGTGCGGTACAAGGTCTCAAATGTACCATTTTTCCCTACCTGTGTACAGCCACCTGTTCCCTCTGGTGCCACCTAGTGCAAACCAAAGTCAAAAAGAAAATATGTCTACGCTTGAAGACAAATATCTGATTTGGTACATATCGTTTAAAATGGTAACTTATGGTACAAACATTATAAACTTAAGGGGGGTTCTTGAAGACTTCTTTCTCTAAAATCATTTTTGTAAAGAAAGTCCATTTCTTGTGAGTAGCTTTTCGGCTGCCCACTTCACTTGTGACTAAGTGTGAGCTATGTAAGGATTGGTTGACCCTCGGGTATTTATACTAGTATTCTCTCAATCCTATAGTGTTAAGAGGTTGTGATTTATCAATAAACCTTGTTCCTCGATCACCAAGCCAAAACTCCCTAGAGATCCTAACTAGCCTATTTGAGTCATGTCTGCTCAACTAGGCTACATGTACAAGAAGCAAGTGTTAGTACTTCTATTTTTTTAAGGAATGACTTTTCATGATGAAGGGGTTGCTCATGGTAGCCACTCCCTCATCCTAGATTGTTTTTTAGAAGCTGAGGGCGAAGACCTTGAGGGTTCCTCACCAAAGTTTTTCTGAAAGATGTGGAACCTTGAGGGTTCCATGTTTAATATTTTTTGGAAGCTGAGGGGAGGACCTTGAGGGCTCCTCACCCAATATTTTTTGGAAGTTAAGGGACCTTGATGGTTCTGCGTTCAATATTTTATGGACGCTGAGGGGGAGTACCTTAAGGCTTCCTCACCCAATATTTTCTGGAAGATGAGAAACCTTGAGGATTCCGCATTCAATATTTTTTGGATGCTGAGGGGGAGGACCTTGAGGGTTCCTCACCCAATATATTTCGTAAGCTAAGGAACCTTGAGGGTTCCGCATTCAATATTTTCTAGAATCTAAGGGACCTTGGGGGTTCCTCGTCTAATATTTTCTAGAAGATGAAGTACCCCAAGGGTTCCTCATCCAATATTTGAGAGAAGCTGAGGGAACCGGAGGGTTCCTCATCTAATATTTTCTGGAAGCTGGGGGGGAGGGCTTTGAGAGTCCCTCACCGCAAGATTTAGTGGGCAGGCCTGAAGCACCCTTATACAATACCAATGTAATCGATGGAATAATTTATACAAATAATATCATATATGATTTCAATTTGACATAAATATGAAGCATATCACAAAAATGGATTGAATTCAATGCAAAGACTCAAAAAAATACCATATATATAAATAACCATATATTATAAAACATATATATATATATATATATATATAAACGCCACAAGAGACATAACCATAAGTTTTCCAAACTTATATGTCATAAATGTATCCAAACCAAATATGGTACAAAGTGAAGGGGGCTGAATTAGAAAATAAAAAAAATATGTCTTAACCATTAAAGATTATCAAAGGAGTTATATTTCGTCATATAAACTTATCAGTCTTTGGTTTGGTCTCAAGTGTCAAATAAAGTGAACTCATAATGGATAAATATAGACAATGTACACAAGACTAGAAAATATTGATGATTCTCAAATAAATAGTGCCATACATTAATAATTACATATGACTCGTTGTGCAAACCCATTGATCTACATCTTATAACACTGGAAAAATAACATATATCATTTTATTCTTTTCTTTATTTATGATTTCACATACTTTGATGATCAATGCTAAACTTGGCCTTGCCAATTCTTTTCTTTTCTTTTAGATTTTTTTTTTTGCCCTTTCCAGTGGTGGCCTTTCAAATTAAGTAGATTTACTCCCTTCGTAGCTATTTTCCATTACTCTCTCATATTTTTTTTCAGGCTTAAACCATCACTCGGGCAATGGTGCTTACATGCATAAATTCCCCAATAAACATATGCATATGACAAGATTGATAAAATAACACCTCACTTAGGTCATAAAACATAAGTAGTTAAATTCTAAAGAACTCGTGTCAGTGGGTGCGGAGGCATATGCAAAGATGAATCTGTTAAGAGAATCAATCTGAACAACTCCATGCATGCATAATTTATAAAACAATCCAAACCATTGTAAACCATAAGTAAATGTCCACTAAAAGAAAAAAAATCTCACTTTTTTCTAGTTATCTACTATTATGATCCCTGGCCATGAAAAAAAATATGTGTGTGTTGTCACGGCCATGACAACACTATGATATGCATTGTTACGATCATGTAACGGTCCTTGATCGTGACAATAACCTTCCGTGTTTGTTTTATCATGTCTCTTGACCGTGACAAGGCCCGTGACAAAAACAAAGAGGATTTCCTCCACTAAAACCCCCTTTTCCTACCAAAATATTTTATTTTCCCGCCTCTGTCTTATCAACCCGGCTACCTCTCTCACCTAGGTCAAAACCCACCATTTTTCATCCAAATGAATGATATGACACATTTAGGTTGAGTAAGTCTAAACATAAAAATATGCATAATATTTAAAAAAAATACCATTCTCAGCATGGAGAGATCAAAATAAGACAACAACACAAGTAATGTGAAAACGATATAAAGATCCATAATGTAAACTCATAATAAAATACCCATAGTTATTAAAGATATACAATAACATCTCAATAATAACATCTCATTACAATCCCAAAGAATCTCTGAATAATACAAGCCAATTAAGTCTCAATATACAAACTAGAGCGTCTCCAAAAAATCTAAGACTGAAAAGTAAAAATAATATCTAAATAAAATAGTGACCCATAATGTCCCTAAAACTGATATCCAGGGTGAGAGAGACAATTAATGCCCGCTGGAACAATAAATCCATACGAAAAGTCCAACACTAGTACGTGACTTCCACATAAGACATGGGTCAAAACCCTGAAAAGTAACTTAACTACATAACTCAAGGTAGTTATATGAATAGATGATAAAATCACAGTTGAATATTTTAATTAGTGACCCAACCCATAAATGTAGTCTCACAATGTATTAGAATAATCCAACTGATTTAGTTGATTCTTATTTTCAATATTTAAGTAGACGTATTCGACATGCGCCCCTTCTCCTCAGCCATCTCCTAAACATGTGGTATGCCATATTTAAATCTTTACAATGTTTAGAATTGTCTTGATACATTTTATTAGTTAAACAACACGTTATTGGCATACACCCCTTCCTATCGGCCATCTCATAACATGTGATACATCAAAATTAAACAGTCACATATGTCTCGGTAGCCCATTACACAATGCCAGAATAACACATCACATTAAATCATGAACATCACTTTTCACACCCTAATGCCACCTAGTATTCACATGGCTAGGAATTCACATATTATAAACATCATGCGTCACACATTGATGCCACTTGGTATTCGCATGGTCGGGAATTAACATATCAAAATATTGGTGAGTCCCTCCACGGTTACCACCCATTTATTTTCATTTCACATGATCATTTAACATTGACATGTTAACACATCTTTATTAATTCTGAGAAATCTACTCAAAACCTAATTACCCCACCCTTTGGTCATATCATTTAAATTCATTACATATTTTAGTCCATTTTATCAGAAGCTAAGGGATCAGTATCATTGTAGATAATCTTTCATAAAACAAAGCATTAAGGTAAAGGTATATTAATTTAACTAAGACTTTTAGTCATCATAAGTACTCTTCTTTAAATCCCATGTGTCGGACATCTCACCGAAGTAAAATCTAGATGAGCAATACACTGGATAAACTTACGTTTAGATAGGATAATTGTTGTGACACATTTTATTAGGGTTTATCATGAGAGAGCATAGCAAGCGTTTGATAGCCTATGTATATTATCAATCAAACCAGTCAACAAGAGTTTAATAGTCTATGTATACTATCAATCCAAGCGGTCTAGCACTACTATCGATTGACCAAACCATCAAACAACAATCATCTCATACTCCTTCTATCGTCTACATAATAGTACACATCAATAATATATATATATGTGTGTGTGTGTGTGTGTGTGTGTGTGTGTGTGTGTGTGTGTTATTGCGTAAGGGTGACATAATTACCTTGCGAGTGTTATACATCATATGGGATCATGTATGTATAAAGTATTCCGAGTCAGTAACTATGCATTCAAATTAATTCTCCTAACATGAATAAAGTTCTCATAGTAAATCTCATCAGTTTGGGTCATAAATACTAAAATTAATACTATTACATCATAAATTAGAACACTACGAAGAATATATAAGCTTAGAATTAAAACATACTAAATTAAGTCTGTCTCATTAACTTATTAAATTTCGATCGTCAAATCCTACAATTGGGGTACAAACCTATATATCAATTCTTATGTTTCGGGACCTATAAATAGTTTCTACGAAGAGATAATACTCATAAAAAAATCCGCCTTTCTAAACTACTTAAATTTACTTATTCAAAATTTAATTAAGAATATGTAAATTCCTCAGGATTTCTAATAAATTTTAAATTTAGAAATTAATTTAGCTGAATTTCACAACTACACATATAAAAGGAGGAGAGTAGAAAGTCACGTGCCTCTAAAATATGTCCCCAAATTTACTTTTTGCATTGGTGAAGAAACTCTCAGGAAAATTCCCTCAAAAATGGTCTCGAAATTCTCTTTTAAAATTGTATAAATAATGGGGGAATTTAATTTGAAAATTGGGTGAACTTTGGACAAATGTTGATTAAATAGGGGATAAGGGGTATTAGAATCCGTGGGGGGAGGAGTTTCCAAATAGGGAAGGGGAAATGCTACCAAATAATCTATTTAGGTGGGTGCACTCATTTATTACCTCTAAGAATCTGTTTGGTTTGTGTTAAAATATCTTTCACCACGTTAAAAAAAAGTTGAATGATTAGTTTTGTGATTTTGTTTCAACATCTCCATTTGGATGGATGGACCACTTTTCATTAGGTGAAACTTTTAACTTTTTCTCCATTTATTGTTTGAATGGTTAAAAGCGATATGGTGAGAAAATAAAATTACCATATTATCATCATACTTCAAATGCACACAAAAAATGGTTATATTTAAATTTATAATTTAATTCACACAAATGTCACGTCCATAAAAAAAGTTAACATTTTCATTCATGAGCAATTTGATAGTAAAAATCACAAAATGCCTAATGCTAGATGCCTAACACAATTAGACAAGAAAATTCATATTCACAAAATGCCTAACACAATTAATACAATTTCGCAGCAAAAATGTATACTAAACAAAAATGATTAGAAGAGGGGGAGCTTTCCCCTCTTTTAAAGCCGACACCCTCCCTTATTGCCCTCCTTGATTTCAGCATCCCAAATGTTAAAAAAATAGGGCAATGCTACGAACACCGATCCTTATTATTAATTAGGTACCAATTATATTTTAAATGCATTGGGTACTGAATGGTTACTAAAAGTTGCTATATATATCATTATTAAAAAAAATGAAGACCCACTCTTGACGCCCTTTTCTTTCTAAAAAAAATACCAGCCTTCGCATATGTTTCTTCCCAGCGCCGAAAACCAAGATAACAAATCCTCCTGCACAAAGCATGTTGCCTTCTAATCCTAATGCCGGTCCTTAATTTCTAAAGCCCCAGTAATGGATTGCCCATAAAACAATCCCCAAGCCGCCACTTGACCAATTTGTGCTGACAGAAACAAAGAATACATGACAAAGATATTTTTCCTTTTTTCCCCCGTGACCCCCACAGCTAAAGCCTAAACCTTACAGCTACCTTAGTGTAATCTTTATAAAAAATACTAGTGTGCCCGATTTTTTGACCGAATTTTAGCCGATATATTGACGTGTCGACTTGGTATTGGTTGATTTATGAGATTCGCGCCAGGGTGACCTTAAAATCAATCAATACCAAGCCGACACATCAGTGTGTCGGTTGAAATTCAGTCAAAAATTCAGTCCCTGTAGAAGTGCTCAATCTTTATATACTATAAAATACTAAACAAAGAGCTTTAATGCACTTTCATCATATTATCCCACGTGACATCTTAATTCACTTTCATTATATCTATCACTTATAAGCCTTCTTGAGAGGTTTTTCTCATTCTTTCGTGTTCCTTCGATTTCTCTACTCGTTTATTTCCTCTTCAAAACTGTTTTTTTTATAAATTACGTTCAATATTTTTTTAAATAACTCACGTACAATATTTTTTAAATTATGTACAGTATTTTTAACAACATATACATAATTGTTTTATTATTTTTATAAATTACGTAAAATATTTTTTTAAATAAAAAACAACTTTTTAATTTAAAAAAAAATATTTCTCTTAATTAAAAAAAATCATTTTAAGTGTTTTATAAAAAAAAGTTATTTTTTTAACAAAAATAAAAACATTTAACCATGAAAATTAGGGGTGAAAATTCGTGTATTTGGGTCATGTTTCGGGGCGACACGACATGACACGACAAGGATTTTTTGGACACGAACATGATCCAAATAAAAACGACATAACACACAGCTCAAATACCCGATTCTTTAAAATTTCACGCTAAATTAAACATAAATAGACACGATAACCCTAATAAAAACACGATTAACATGACAAGACACGATAACACGACTCATAATTTTGACACGAATACACACGACACGACTTCGTGTAAAAAAAATACGACACGAACACGACATATTGTGTCAATTTTGGGTCAATTTCGTTTCTTTACGTGTCGTTTCTAAAATTGTCACCACCATATTATGCTACGTGGCATCTTAATTCACTTTTATCATATCTATCACTTATAAGCGTTCTTAAGTGGTTTTTCTCATTCTTTCCTGCTCATTCGGTTTCTCCACCTGTTTATTTCATCTTCAAAACTATTGTTTTTAATAAATTACGTTCAACATTTTTTTAAATAACTCACGTACACTATTTTTTAAATTCCGCACAGTATTTTTAACAACATATACATAATTGTTTTATTGTTTTTATAAATTACGTAAAATACTTTTTAAAATAAAAAACAACCTTTTAATTTAAAAAAAAAAAGATTTTTCTTAATTAAAAAAATTATTTTAAGTGTTTTATAAAAAAAAGTTGTTTTTTAACAAAAATAAAAACTGTTAACCATGAAAATTAGATGTGAAAATTCGTGTATTTGGCTCATGTTTCGGGCGACACGACAAGATTTTTTGGACACGAACACGACCCAAATAAAAACGACATAACACGACATAACACGACATGACACGAATAACCCGATTTTTTAAAATTTCACGCTAAATTAAACATAAATAGACACGATAACCGGAATAAAAATATGATTAATATGACAAGACACAATAACACGACTCATAATTTTGACACCGCATGACTTCATGTCAAAAAAATACGACACGAACACGCCATATTGTATCAATTTTGGGTCAATTTCGTTTCGTTGCGTGTCGTATTTTTGTATCGTTTCTAAAATTATCACCCCTAATAAAAATAAATTGTTTTACACTGTTAAAAAAATGTTTTTAACTGTTTAAAAACTATTTTTTTTACAAAGAAATTATTTTTTTAAGATTTTTTAATACATAAAAGAAATGGTTTTAATGATTTTTTAACTTTTGAACTAAAAAAATGTTTTAAAATAACTATTTTTACCTTTTTCTAGTTGTTTTATGAAATTAAGAAACTGTTTCAAAGTTAAAGAAAAATATTTAACTGTTTAATATAAGAAAAATAAATTAATATAAAAATTATTTTACTGTTCCTTTTTAATAAAATAAGTACAATATATCTTATATAAAAACAGTTTTTTTTTTTGTTTTTTAAAAACTGTTCTTTTTATATAAAAAATGTTATAACTATTTTATAAAAAAAGTTATTTTTTATATTTTGTAGTTATATTTTTTTACATAACTTGTGATCACAGATACTCTGAAGTTTTTAATCAATTTTCTATTTTTACTTACATCCCTTCATGTATTGACAATTTCATAAATGTTTATAATACACTCAAGGTATAACTCGCGCATCACACGGTTTTCCAACTAGTTATCAATTAGAAATGCGCCGCAAATTTGATAAAAATAAAATAAAATAAACCCTACAACTACTCTGCCCCCTTCCTTATACATTAATCAGTAGAATCCTATTAAAAAAAAATTCTTTCGCCCACTCCTCTTATTAATTCCCCACGCCCCAATCAAAATGCTCTAATTAATACAGCACGACCAAACTAAATTCCTCTTATTAATATACCACGACCCAATTAATGATATTAAACCAAATAAATACCCAAACTTATAAAAACCCAATCCATTTTATTTTATTAAACCAACTAAGTGTACAAGTCCAATAAATAGGTCCATTCACCAATTAAACGCACAGGTCCTTTAAACTAATGCAATTAATTAAACACATTAAAAATACTTTATTAGCATTCAAAATTTCTATGTAAGTTCTAATACCTAGTTAAAATATATGCCAATAAAATAAAATTTTACTTCCATTAATTACATAGACTAATCCCATAAATTTAATTTATCAACATGGAATATAAGTAAATTGGATTCCTTAAAACTCAATACGATTAACTATTAATTAATTAAATTCTCGAAATAATGGAGTGTTACATTCTTCCTCTCAAATTAAAAGAATTTCGTCCTTGAAATTCATAGAAAAGTAACACATACTTGCCTTAAAATAAATGAGGATAAATTTGTCTCGTCGTATCCTCTCGCTCCCAAGTGTACTCATCCTCGTTATGGTGACCCCATTGAATAGAGATTAATAGAATCTCTTTAGTCCTCAAACTATGGACTCTATGGTCTAAGATACGAGTTGTCTCCTTTGTGTCTGAAACATCGACATCTAACTGGATGTCATCTATATATATGTTGATACACGGGGTTACTCCATAAGAATCTACGAAGCATCAATATATAAAACACATTGTGTATCTAAGATATATTATTTGAAAGTTCTCAATCATAGGCTAGTGATCATGTACAATCCATGATCATAAAAGGTCCAATGTAACTCGGGGTCATCTTGCCCTTCTTTTTTAAATGCATCATCGCTTTATGGGTGACGCCCTGAGAAGTACATGATTGCCCACATGAAACTTAACATCTTCCCTATCCAAGTTTACGTAGCTATTTTGCCTACCCTATATTGTATTGATTGTCTAGCGAATCATCTTAATCTTCCTTGTAGTCTACTGAACGAACTCGATTCCCAACAAGTTACTCTCTCCCAGATCTAACCAACGCATAGGTGACCTACATGATCACCAATACAATGCCTCAGATGTTCCCATACAAATCAATTTATGATAACTACTATCTTATGAAAACTTAATCAAAGATATGTGTGTATCCCAACTACCCCTAAAGTCCAAGGCTCATGCCCGAAGCATGTCCTCCAAATTCTAGTTCACCAGTTCCATTTGTCCATTTATTTGAGGATGGTGAGACATACTAAAATGAAACTTAATCCCCAAAACCTCCTGGAAATTGCCTTAAAAGTGAGATAGAAAATCGAATATCTATTTGAGATGATTGAAAATAGTACTTGTGGAACTAAACAATCCTCGCCGCATACAAACGTGTTGTCATGAAGTCCATGCCAACGGAATCTAAATATAGTCATGTTGCCTTGGGGTCAAAGACACCCCGAGGATGGATTCCATATAAATGTTGTCCACTTTCACTCAGGAATGTGTAAGGTTAAGATCTTCACCGGGTGTTGATGATTCACCTTTGCCATCTAACAAGTGATATATTGGGATAAAAACGTAGCAACGTCGCGCTTTATCTAGGACCACTAATTCGGTCTCTTCATATACTGATACATCTTATCCGCATCGAGATGCATCAAAACTATGATCATGGACCTCCTTATGATGACCCTACACAACTACTCATTTGATGGCACAACTGACCTCCCCTTGTGCCGTAATCCACGATATGATCCAACAGTATAAGGAGGTACCCCAATGGACACAAGCTCGGAATTTGCTAGGTTAAAGATATGCCCAGGCCACTAGGGATGGTTTTTAATTTTACCTCAAACTAAATCAGACACGGAGAAATCACCCTCGTTGCATAACATACAAGTGGGTTAGTGCACATGATCGCACATTGGCCTCAAGAGGGGTAGGGGGTAAAGTCTTATTCTTCAACTTCTAGGGGTTATGAATATATCATCAAACACTAAAAAATACGTACTCATTTAGTACAGTCTGCCTAAAAGCTACAATTACAATCTCATAGTTTGACATTGTTGACCTATTTTTGTATTGAGTTAATTATTTAAGGGTTTATCGACCTTACCCCTAAGAAAATTGCACAATTAGACCTACATACAATCACTCTTTAGGTATATTAAAAAGTCTAGTTATATGAAACACTATTAAATATATTTTTTTACCGGTTAACTGTTATTAATGTTGACGTTGACGCTCCTGTTTTATCACTTACCCCATGTTGATACCAAAATTAATCTGCTGACATGGACCAATCATATGAAGACACGTGGCTATCTACATGGAAACAACAAACACTTCCGAGGAACCCACTCGCTCCGAGGAACAAGACTACAACGAGGAAGACTAGTTCCCCGAGGAACTCACAAGCTCCGAGGAACAATACCTCTCTGAGGAACTCTTGAATACCGAGAAGCTTAGGCGATCCGAGCAACTCAGGCGGTCCGAACTGCACCTCAGAAGCAGGATACCAACAGTTCAACTGATTCATTAAATGATTATCATTTAGACGCACACACAAAGAGGGCATTAAATGTATTACCCTTTCATATGTATATCATTTAATGTATTACCCTTTCACGTGACAGCCTCATGGCTATAAATACGTTGTACAATCCTCATTGTAAAGGGAACCTGGACCTGAAATCCAGAGCGGAATTTCTTGATTGAATTCACAAATCGAGAATTCCCAAACACTCAGCAATAAAGCAACAGTGGACGTAGGCCATTCTTATAAGGCTGAACCACTTTAAAATTATTTGTCTCATTTATTTATCTGTGATTGAATTATTAGAGTGATCTAATTTTTTACATTAACAGATTGGCGCCGTCTGTGGGAAACGACTGATAATATCGTTTTTCATCAAAAACAATCCCTTACCAATGGCGGATATTCCTGAATCCAGCAATCGAAACGCTGGAACCCCTCCAAATCCATCTGCTCCACCAATTATTCCAGATCTGACTGAAATAATGGCAAATTTGGCTCAGGGCCAGACCGTCATGCAAGAAACAATGCGACAACTCATCCAAACCCTCCATGGCGGTGCATCAGCCCATTCCGGACCACGAAGCATTCAAAGAAATACCCGTGCACCTTCTTCGCGTACTAGGCGTACTAACTCACATCGCAATGAGGAATCTGATGATTTCTCTTATCAACCTGGGTGAACTTCGTCTGTGCGAGCCACGGATACTGAACAACGTGTTACCCTCTCCCCAGAAAGGACCAGCGCATTGGAAAGATTAAGCAGGGTTTCTCCTTTCGACCGATTAGGCCCTAGGAGGAACAAAAGTCCTCTTAATGCAGCGTCGAGGAGCTTTAGACAACCATCAAATTTAAGGGAAGGATCTGCCCAGTCGCGACCAGCTGCTCGTCAAGATAGATCCTATGATCGACCAGCTGCTCGTCAAGATAAATCCCAGGAAGCCACTTCAACGCGATCAGTTGATCGAACCAATAGGCTCGAGGAAGGAAATGATGCATGGAAAGGATCTATTTAGAGGCTGGAGGATAAATTAGGGGAAATGGCTAAGGCCAAGAATCCTCTACAACGAACCTTTGTTCGAGGAACACCTTTTGTCCAGGACATTGTTGATTTTCCAACACCATCAAAGTTCAAAGCACCTGTTGTGACTCCCAAGTATGATGGAAAGACTGACCCTGTCCTTCATATAGAACAATACCAAGCTACAGCTGACATCTATGATGTCCCAGATGAGATGAGATGTAGAGCATTCTCGGAAACACTTATTGGACCTGCTCAAATATGGTATAATAGTCTTCCTCGGGGTAAGATTTCAACTTTTCTTCAACTGGCCGAGCTATTCAATGGGAATTTCTGCTTTGGAGCAAAGCCAGTGAAACGAGTAGCTCATTTGTTAAGTGTTAAATAAAAAGCCGGTGAGAGTACCAGAGATTATATAACTCGTTTTAATAACGAAAAACTCGAAGTCATTGATTATGAAGAGAAGACAGCGATTATCGATTTGATGAGTGGACTACTCCCAAACAAGTTGTACTACACTTTGGCCAAAGATCCACCTCGAACCATATCGGACCTGATGGGAAAAGCGTCCAAGATTATGAATGTCGAGGAGGCTATGTCTGCGAAGAAGAATATGGACGCCAAAGAAACCAAAGTGGAAGGTGATAAAGCTAAGAAGAAAGAACATAAGAACAATGGTGGTGACAAACAATCCAAAAATAGGTCGTCATGGGAGGTCTTGCGGAAATTTGATAATTACACACCTTTGAAGGTAAACATCAACCACGTCCTGGATGAAATTAAGAATAGCGAGGAGTTAAACTGGCCAAAGAAAATGAAGGCAGACCCTGATATGAGACATAGGGAAAAATATTACGAGTTCCACAAGGATCATGGCCATATGACCAAAAATTGCATAGCTCTTCAGAATGAGATTGAAACACTCATCCGACGAGGAAATCTAGCAAAATATGTTGATCGGGGAGGCGAAAGAAGAAACAACGACCGAAATAGAGAGAGGTTTAGATCTCCTCGTCGAGCAGAGGAGAACAAGAAGAGAAACCATGAAGTTGATCCAGAGGATGACCCCGATCTTCCCAAGAAACCAAGGCAGCCAGAACGAGAGGTGTTTTCAATACGCTTTGGGTCATTTGATTGTAATGTTATTACAGGAGGAGATGTAGGAGGAGGAGACCTTACTGCAGAAAGAAAAGCTTACCTCGGTGAGGCCCAAGCTTGCTCGTACATTCAGCGAATAAATCTAGCTGAGGAAGATCGCCCGAGAAAGGTGAACAATGAGAAATTGGTTATCGATTTTTCAAAAAATGACCTTGCAGGTGTTTTATATCCTCATGATGACCCGTTGGTGATCAAAATGAGAATGAAGGAAGTCATGATTTCAAGAGTGCTGGTCGACAATGGTAGCTCGGCAGACATCATGTTCTACTCGTGTTTCGATAGTTTAAATCTAAAGCTATCTCAACTGGAGCCCTACCACAGACCCTTCATCGGTTTTTCTGGTGAGAAAGTATTTCCACTTGGGACAATCAAGTTGGATATATTCATTGGTACGTGGCCTGCTTGTCGGACAGAAAGAATACATTTCTTCGTGATGGATAAGAATGTCCAATCATCGTACAATATCATCATGGGAAGAGTAGGATTAAAGAAGTTCGAGGCTGTACCATCTATAGTGCATCAGTGCCTAAAATTTCCAACAAACTTTGGAGTAGGAGTTGTGAAAGGTGATCAGAGAGTAGCTCGAGAATGCTATTATTCATCCGCCGAGCAAGAAGAACTGGAAGAATAAAAAAAAAATACCACTACTTATCAAGTGGATGAAGGTGCAGAAATTGAAACATTGGATCCCCGAGATGAGTCGCAACTCGTAAAGGGTCAAGTGGTGGAAGCTACTGAAAATATCATTCTGGACGACGAGCACCCTGAGCGAACTACTCAAATAGGTTCATCGTTGGAGGCCTCATTAAAACAGGAATTGATAACTTTCCTTAGAAGCAGAAGACAAACTTTTGCAAGGAGTCATGAAGATATGCCTGGGATAGACCCAAACTTCTTACGTCACGAGCTCAATGTGAATAAGGAGATCAAGCCTGTGAAGCAGAGGAGAAGAGTATTCAGTCCCGAGAAGAATCAAGCTATACAGGAGGAAGTCGAGAAGCTATAGAAAGCTTGTTTCATTGAAGATGTTAAATATCCAGATTGGTTAGCTAATGTGGTGATGGTAAAGAAGAAAATCAACAAGTGGAGGATGTGCGTGGACTTCACCGACCTCAACAAAGCATGCCCAAAGGACCATTCTCCATTGCCCCGAATTGATCAACTGGTGGATGCTACCTCGGGACACGAGTTGTTAAGCTTCATGGATGCTTATTCTGGCTACAATCAAATTAAAATGAAACCTGAAGACAGGGAAAGTACTTCTTTCATTACCCCCAGGAGAACTTATTATTATAATGTTATGCCTTTTGGTTTGAAAAATGCAGGTGCGACATATCAGAGGCTGATGAACAAGGTCTTTGCTAAACAAATCAGTGACAACATGGAAGTCTATGTTGACGATATGCTGACAAAAAGCAAGAAAGGTGTCGATCATCTAGTAGACTTAAGTCAGACTTTTGATCAACTAGATAAATATCAAATGAAGATGAACCCGACGAAGTGCATATTTGGAGTACGAGAAGGCATGTTCCTCGGGTACATTATCAATCAATGAGGCATTAAAGCAAATCCTGAAAAGATCAAAGCTCTATTAGGGATGCGATCTCCAACGACGAAGAAGGAAGTACAGAGTCTCATAGGACGAGTAGCGGCACTTAACAGATTTGTGTCACGAGCGACTGATAGATGTATCCCATTCTTCAAGACACTCAGAAAGACTTTTGAGTGGAATGATGAATGCGAGAAGGCTTTTCAAGACTTGAAGAGATACTTGGGAGCACCTCAACTGTTGTCCAGGCCAGTGATGGGAGAAAAATTGTACTTGTACCTTGCAGTGTCCGAGAATGCAGTTATCTCGACGTTGATCAGAGTGGAGAATGGAGTGCAAAAACCAATTTACTACACAAGTAAGGCCTTCCGAAGAGCAGAGATCAGATATCCAAGGCTGGATAAATTGGCACTGGCGCTGATTGAGGCGAGTAGGAGAATGAGGCCATATTTCCAGGCTCATACCATAGTAGTATATACTGATATTCCATTGAGGCAAGCCCTGCATAAGCCAGAAAAATCAGGAAGATTGATGTATTGGGCAATAGAGCTCGGTGAATATGATATAGTCTATGAACCCAGATCATCGCTTAAAGGGCAGGCTGTAGCAGATTTTATAGCGGAGTTCACCTATCCTGATATCTCCGAGGAACAAAAGTTGATCGCTGATCAACCTGTGGATGTTACAGGATCAACAAACACAGGCTCAGACCAATTCCGATTGGTAAAAGGGCGTGTGGATGTTACAGGATGTGACGCAGAGATAGTTTGAGGACTCCGGACGAGAAATAAGAGTTGCCTGCTGATCAACCTGTGGATGTTACAGGATCAACAAACACTAGCTCAGACCAACTACGGTTGGTAAAAGGGCAAGTGGATGTTATAAGATCATTGACTTCGGGCTCAGACCAACTCCGGTTGGTAAAAGGGCAAGAAGAAATGATCGACGAAGAGCAAGAAAAATCCGAAGAGGAAAGGAAGGAACAAATATATCACCGAGGAACTCTACCTGATCAGAAATTTGAAGACGAGTTACCTATATGGAGACTATATGTAGATGGCTCATCTTACACTACAGGATGCGGCGCGGGGATAGTTTTGAGCACTCCGGATGAGGTCGATATGGAATACGCCTTGCGTTTCCAATTCAAAGCTTCCAATAATGAGACTGAGTATGAGGCCATGATTGCAGGACTTGGTTTAGCAAAAATTATGGAGGCGCAACAGGTCATTGTTTTCAGTGATTCTCAATTAATCATAAACCAAATGATGGGAATATATGCAGTTAGAGGAGAATTAATGATCAGATATCATGCAAAGGCAAAGGATCTGGTGTCAAAATTTGCCGCTATTCAGCTGGTCAGAATACCAAGAATGGAGAATGCGAGAGCAGACGCCCTATAGCTCGACTAGCATCAGCTACTCGCACTGAGCTACGACGAACAATCCCAATTGAAGTGTTAGCTGGTAGGAGCATAGATGAAGATCTGATGATGAACTTTATCACCCTTGATTTAGGACCATCTTGGATGGATTCCATCAGGGCGTATATCGAGAAGGGAGAATTGCCAATTGACAAGCTCGCTGCCAAAAAATTGAAGTTTAAAGCTGCTCGGTATGTATTAACTAATGGTGTTTTATATACACGAGGAATTATGGCAGGTTTGCAGAGATGTGTACACCCGTCCGAGGTGAAAGAATTAATTGAAGAGATCCACGAAGGGTCTTGTGGAGCACATGTAGCAGGTCGGACTCTTTTAGAAAGGGTGATGACACAAGGATACTACTGGCCGACGATGAGGGCTGATTGCATAGCCTACGCCAAGAAGTGTGATAAGTGCCAGAATTTTTCCTCCATCCGAAGAACTCAACAAGCATTGTTGACACCCATAACTTCCCCTTGGCCATTTGCCATGTGGGGAATTGACTTGGTTGGGCCACTGCCAACGACCTGAGGAAGGTTCAAGTACCTCGTCGTCGTAGTGGATTATTTTACTAAATGGGTAGAAGCTGAGCCACTCATTGACATGACGTACGAGAAGGTGTACCAATTTGTTTGGAAGAACATCATTTGTCGATACGGTCTACCTCATGCCTTCATCACAGACCATGGAACACAATTTGATAATGAGGAGTTTGCTGCATATTGTCATCAATCAAATATTTTGAAGGTCCACTCAGCACCAGGCCATCCTCAAAGCAATGGACAAACTGAAGTGACAAACAGGACGCTGCTAAATGGCTTGAAGAAAAGATTGGATGATGCAAAAGCGAACTGGATCAACGAGTTACAATCAGTACTTTGGGCTTACCGAACTAATACCCAAGTAGCAACTGGAGAATCACCATACATGCTGGCGTTTGGAAGTGAAGCCGTTATACCTGCCGAGTTGGGCCTTCCAACACACAGGGTACTGAATTTCAATTCCCCTGTCAGCGACTTAATGAGAAGACTGGATTTAGACATGCTCGAGGATGTTAGAGAAGAAGCAGCCATTAGAAATGCTGCTTACCAGCAGCGAACAACTTTGTTCTACAACAAAAGGGTGAAGAGGTGCGATTTGAAAGAAAGAGACTATGTGCTGAAGAAAGTAATTCAAAAGCACAATAAGCTGGAAGCAAACTGGCATGGACCATACCGAGTTACAGAAGTTATTCGACCAGGAACTTATCGAATAGCAACTCTAGAGGGGGAAGAGTTCAAGAATGCATGGAATGCAGAGCGCCTACGCAAGTATTATCAGTGATGTATATGTAACACAGTTCCATCAGTATGAATAAAATGAAGATATTCTGCTAAAATCTCTCCTTTTATTGAGAATTTTTCGGGGAATACTAGTGCTACACACTACTCGGCAAAACTCAGAATGCTCAGCAGCAAAATATTCCTAAAAATGCCAACCTCGGTTGGTTGGGAAACGAAATATTCCTAAAAATGCCAACCTCGGTTGGTTAGGAAACGAAATATTCCTAAAAATGGCAACTTCGGTTGGTTAGGAAATAGAATATTCCTAAAAATGCCAATTTCGGTTGGTTAGGAAACAAAATATTCCTAAAAATGCTAACCTCGGTTGGTTAGGAAACAAAATATTCCTAAAAATGCCAACCTGTTTGGCTAGAAAATGAAATATTCCTAAAAATGCCAACCTGTTTGGCTAGGAAATGAAATATTCCTAAAAATGCCAACCTGTTTGGCTAGGAAACAAAATATTCTCGCAAATGCCAACTTATGTTGGTCGAAAGGTAAGATTATTCCAGAAAGTACAAAAGTTGCTAACTATGGCTGGTCGGGGATAAAAACCCACCAACTGTAGTTAGTCGACAAAGAAAATTTACCGACCTTGGTTGGTCGGAAACATTTAAGATAAAAGTATACTAACTACGTCGGGTCGAAGATAAAAACCCACCATCTGTAGTTAGTCGACAAGAAAAATTTACCGATCTTGGTTGGTCGGAAACATTTTATAGGTAAAATTATTTCAAAAAGACTAATTATAGTTGGTCGGGGATAAAAAACCACTAACTGTAGTTGGTCGATCTAACAACCTTGGTTGGTTGGAAACATTTTAAACAACATTTTTATACTCATTACTTTATTATTAAGTGATCGAGCAACAGTATTGATACTTGTAACTTTTTAATTGTTACTGAGTTGGTCGACAAACAACACAATATTGTTATTTTTTTTAACCGATATGCATAAATATAAAGTGTTTGATAAATACAAGACAATAGCAATCAAAATTTGCAAACAAAAATGAAAGTCTTTCATTGAATTCAAAATAAATTACATTAATAATGAAATTACAGTTACATTGACATGTATACTAACTATTACATCAAAAATTCCTATTCTACTGGTTTCTTCCCCTCTGCTTTTGACACAGGTTCCTCGCCAGCAGACGGATCATTTAAAGATAGAGGGGAATCGATGAAGTTGAGATCCTTCAACATCCTGACATTCATCACGGATGGTAGATCTAAGAGATGCTCGGGACGAGATACCTCGATTTGAGAATGTAAACTGTAGTCACCGAGATACTTTAAAATTAAGCTCTGAGGAATGGCCCGAGCAGGGATCCAATCCATGTCCAAATTGTATGGTGGCACAGGCAAGTCAAGCAACCCGGGATCATGGTAGTCCCACAGATAATGACCTTGTTCAAGCTTCAACACACCTAAGGCATTCAGCCAGCCTTGCTTGTAGCCCTCATTGTTGGCATTCTGGATATGATCGTCCAAGTGGAATAGTTCTTCGTTGTATCCAGCCATCCAGAACTCCCTGGGCTGTTTGTGGAATTGATATGTTAGACTTTCTAGCTGCTCGTGGAGATTCTTGATGAAAATCTCCTTATTCTCCAAGATTGACTTCTGCGCGGAGAGCTATTTTTCCAGGCCCCTAATCTTCTTTGACATATCAGACAAAGCCTGGTTCTTTGCCATTAATTAGAAAGCCTGGTTCTCTAACGCAGATTGAGTTCTCTGTTCCTCGACAAGAACCCGAGCTTCTCTTGCTCGTCCTCTAGGAGCTCTTGCTCGACCACGAGAAGATGTAGAGGTGCCTGAACTCTTCAAAGTCTCCAACTCATCCCTCAACTTGGCATTCTCAACCTCTAAGAATGAGAATCCCTCACCGGTCACTGGGATCAAGGCACTGGAAGTGGAGGCTGCAGACTTCAATTGTGATAGCTCTTTTTGCAAGTTGTTGTTCTCTTGCTCCAGCAACTTGGCAATCTGTCTGCATTCCTCTACCTCACCCTTCAAAGTTCTCTCCCTCAGATCATACCCAGCAAAAAGCTTCGCGTAGCCCTTGTCGGCAATGATCTGCTGGTACTTTTTCTCGTACCCCTCATGCAACAAAGCAGTGGATTCTTTGTATTGAAACTGAAGGTCCTCAAGGGTGCTTTGAAGATCCTCTATCATCTTATAATAGGCCACATTATTGGCTACAGCCCGATCAAGCAGACACTTCAGATACTGATATGCTTCCACTGCCTGTTCTGAAGCATCATGACCAAGGATGTCGGCAACTTGTGCAGCACTCAGGTCTGTGTGACCAGCCTTAAAGTACTCATTGCATTGTTGTAGCAACTTTGTGTCATGGGCAGATATCAGTTCCATCCTGGCCAAAAACTAACAGAAAAAGAAGAGCAATCATCAATAAGAAGAATAAGCAGAGTACGAATGAAAGATAGACAACAATATGCAAAAAAGTTTAAATTTTATTAGATCATAATTCAGAGTTACATCTTCTGAGTTACATTAGAAAAAAAAGAAACAAAATAAAGAGAAACCCGAACAACACTAAACCTTTTCCTTATCTCCCAAAACCTTCTCGGGAGGCTGGGATGAAGAGGTAGGTTGCTCGGAGGGAAGAGATAGCTTCTCGGGGAGAATAGGAAGTTGCTTGGAGGAAGAAATGATTTGTTGATTTTCCTCATCAGCAGGCTGGATGGCTAGGGCATGATCTCCCATCACCATCGAAGATTCTTCAGAGTTAGTTTCGTCCTCTTCTAATTCTTCTGGAGTTGGGGGGGGAGGGGACTAGGGATATGTCTCTGGAAGAGCTCGAAAGACTCGTCGACCTTCATCTCCTGAAGGGCGGCAACCCATCCATCCCTAAAATATTTAAGACCGCCATAGTCCACTTGCAACACCATGGCGGCCAACCCCTTGTTCCAACCCTTGTCCCATCCAGAGCTGAAGGACTTCTTCACGGCAGCTTTCCTTTTCAGCTTCTACGAGGAAAGTTTCTCAGACAGTAGGTTCTCAGCATCTTTTAATTTATTTTCTGCTTCCTCCTTTTGCCAACCTACTTCTTGAAGCTGGCCCAACATATCCTCAGCAACGCTGAGCTTATCTTCAAGCTCTACAGCAGTTTTGAGCTTCTCTGCGAGATCTTTATTTGCCTTCTCCAAGGCATTATTTTTCTTATCCAACTCCGTGGAGGCATCAACAGCCCGAGATTTTTCTTGCTCGGAGGAGGCAAGTTTCTTCTCCCAAACAGCTCTGTCATCAGCATATTTCTGGCGAGAATCTGCCAGAGACTTGGTAGCTTCTTCCAGAGCTCCCTCCACACTGGACGAAGAGCAAAAAGCCTTAATCGCTTCATCCTTCTTCAGGATTATATTGAAGTAGCTCGTCAACTGTGAACAGAAAAAGAAAGAAAGTTAGAAATAGAAATAACAAAGGAAATATGAAAAATTCAAAGTGAAGAGACTTACAGAAGCAAGGTGACGAGCAGCTAGTGAGGTGACCATGTCCCGAGTAAGGTTTTCTTCAGTACCTTGTACGTCGGGAATGATCGAGGACTTTACCAATCTCATTGCAGAGCTCGAGGGAACAAAAGTTGGAGCCCCAATTCCAGCAACTGGGGGATGAGCAATGGTATCAGCCAAATTGACCGAGGAGCTATTCTTCAGCCTCCTCGGGGGAACAGGTATCGATTCAACCAAGGAAGAACCCTTGGTCGGTGATATCACAATCACCTCTCCAGGAGCATCAGACCTGCTCGGAGCCACTGCGGGCTTCTCGGCAACTTTAACAGGTGCAGCGGGTGGAGCTGCATCAATCTTCTTCGTCCCCTCCTTTGGGACATCAATCCTACTCCTTTTTACCTCCCCAGAATCGGAGGCAATCTTCTCAAACAGGGCAGGAGGTCATCTCTTCTTCATCCTTTCACTTAAAGGAATATGATATTCAGGTGATGAGCTTGTGGAAGCAGGAACTGGCTCTGATTCACTTATCACTGGACGAGCAGTGAAGGAAGTGGTGTAGCTCTTGTACTAGAGCAGATACGATGCCGACTAATGTGCTCATCGGCAACACTCTGATGCAGACTCCAGATAAGTTTCAGATGTCTTATATTAACATCTGCTTCCTTTGAGCACTTTCTTTTGTTATCAACTGCAAATAAATAAACATTGTTATCAGTGGCACATTTTATCAAACACAAAAGAAACATGATTTCAAAATAAAATAAAATAAAAATAACCTATCCCGTTGCCATAAGGAGGGCATCTGGGACCTTGGTAAACCTCATCTCCAGTTAATGGAGGGTATTGCCAAATTTTTATGACAACCCCATGTTCAAAACAATCCCTATTGGCATCAGGGAGATTGACTACTAAGGCTCTATTTAAAAATCTAGTTTATAAATAAAAAATATTATCATTAACTGCCCATCTATAGCAGTACATGATTTCTGGAATTCCTATGCGAGTTCCATGGACTTAATTTAATTTATGCACCCCATTAGCTATTCTCCATGTGTTGGGGGCTATTCTCGCAGGAACGGCGTCAAAATAATGACAGAATTCCAGACACAAGGTATTTGGTGGAAAAGAAAATCCACACTCAGCGATAAAAAGGCTAGGGAACCAATGTCCCTCAGCCAAATTGAAATAATCAGAAGGCTCAGAAAGCTCTTCCAAGACAACCCAAGAGGGAATGGAAAAATCAGAGCGAAACTTTTCAAGATATTCAATAGAGTAAACCATGATGATGAATAAAAGAAATGAAGAAGAAAGAAGAAGATCTTACAGAAAAAGAGTAGAGCTGTTGACAATGAACGACGAAAAAGATGAACGAACAAGAGAGTAGGAAGGGACAACGTAAAACTCGAAGATAAAAATTTTAAAGGTAGAAGACGATAGGAGCGTCTATGAAGTTTAAATACCTTGCCTTGGGAAATGGTGAAGTAATGATTACAAAAAATGATGATTACGTTACCGGCGGCTAAAAAGATGAAAAGTAGTGCGGGAATCAAAGCGGACAACAGCGGCTAAAAAGAGGAAAAGTGGCACGGGAATCGAAGTAGACAACAGCGGCTAAGAAGAGGAAAACTAACGCGGGAATCGAAGCACGCAGAAAAGTCCAAAAAAGCATGATTCTACGAATTGGGAAGGAGAAATAAATACAAGGGAAACGCTCCCAAAAATTAGGAAGACTATTTAAAGCTACCATATTCCGAGAAAGAATGTTCCATACTCCTCAAATTTCAAACTATGAAACATTTGGGGCTTCTGTTGATACCAAAATTAATCTGCTGACATGGACCAATCATATGAAGACACGTGGCTATCTACATGGTAATAACAAACACTTCCGAGGAATCCACTCGCTCCGAAGAATAAGACTACAACGAGGAAGACTAGTTCCCCGAGGAACTCACAAGCTCCGAGGAACAATGCCTCTCCGAGGAAATCTTGAATACCGAGAAGCTTAGGCGGTCCGAGCAACTCAGGCAGTCCGAACTGCACCTCGAAGCAGGATACCAACAGTTCAACTGATTCATTAAATGCTTATCATTCAGACACACACGCAAAGAGGGCATTAAATGTATTACCCTTTCATATGTATATCATTTAATATATTACCCTTTCACATGACAGCCTCATGGCTATAAATACGTTGTACAATCCTCATTGTAAAGGGGACCTGGACCTGAAATCCGGAGCGAAATTTCTTGATAGAATTCACAAATCGAGAATTCCCAAACACTCAGCAATAAAGCAACAGTGGGCGTAGGCCATTCTTATAAGGCTGAACCACTTTAAAATTCTTTGTCTCATTTATTTATCTGTGATTGAATTATTAGAGTGATCTAATTTTTTACATCAACACCCCATCTTTACATGCATGACCTTTTCTGCTTATGAATTTTGTGAAATGTTTATGTTTACTTGTGAAGTCTTTATACGTTCCTAGTATGTATTTTATAAAACCTTTTATTAAAAAAAATAAGCATATATAAAAAATTTTAGGCCCTCTCTAGGCTTTAGAATGTCCCTAGTTGCCCCATTAGCACCTAGCGCCTTTTAAAATACTCCTTATAAAAACATAAATCTCAATGTAAGAATTCTAAATATATATTGTTTCACTCAAAATGCATTGATCATTCTAAGACAGAACCATATTTGGAAAAAGAGCATATAATTCTATTACATAAAAGAAATAATAGGATAATAGTCATTCCGTTGTTGCATACTCATTGGTCTAATCAGTATAATCTCAAATTAAAATGTTGGGCATGCTAGAAATATAAAAATTTTAAGGGAACGCTAACAATGCAGATAAGGGATGGGTTGGGTCTAGAATTTGATAGTGCATTAGTACAAGTAACTCATTGTGGACACACATAAATTATTACAAATTTAGGACGTAGGGGGTAGTATTGCAGGGTAATGCCATGAGTGAGTATTGGGGATTTTTTTTTTCCTTTTGACACAGTAATGGGAAATTAAATATCTTAATTGTTTGGGGGAATGATAAAAAACAAGGGAGACAGTAAATCTTGAGGTTATAATTTAACAGTCATTGGTAAGAGTAACTCCTATTAGCACATATAATATTTTAATATTGTGATGCAAAAACTGTGAGAATGTATATATATAATAACCTTTTACATTTGATTTGTAGTTATGGGAAATGGGTTTAGTTTTCTCTCAATTATCGTATTTAACTATGTCTTCAAATATATATATATATATATATATATATATATATATGTTGCTACTAATGTAAGTTTACAACTCTTGTTGTTGTACTACTGTAAGGTTTTTACCTTGAATGTACTTCTCAGGTGAATTTACTTTCCTAACATTTTCTAGCTCGATTCTTAAAACCTTTCCCACTAAAAAAGTGCTTAAAGTCCAGAAACTTTTAGAACCTTTTATATGCTCGTAAGTAAGTTTTTAATTTGACTTAAAATCTTTTTTAAAATGTTTTATGTTTTGGTCCTTATTATCGCTTCCTTCATTTTACTATTTTTTCACTTCAAATATCATTGTAAATTCCCTAATAACTGATCCACAGTAATGGGAAATTAAATATCTTAATTGTTTGGGGGAATGGTAAAAAACAAGGGAGACAGTAAATCTTGAGGTTATAATTTAATAGTCATTGGTAAGAGTAACTCCTATTAGCACATAGAATATTTTAATATTGTGATGCAAAAACTGTGAGAATGTATATATATAATAACCTTTTACATCTAATTTATAGTTATGGGAAATGGGTTTAGTTTTCTCCCAATTATCGTATTTAACTATGTCTTCAAATATATATATATATATATATATATATATATATATATATATATATATATATATATATATATCTATATGTTGCAAGGTTCTTACCTTGAATGTACTTCTTAGGTAAATTTACTTTCCTAACATTTTCTATCTCGATTCTTAAAACCTTTCCCGCTAAAAAAGTGCTTAAAGTCCAGAAACTTTTAGAACCTTTTATATGCTCGTAAGTAAGTTTTTAGTTTGACTTAAAATCCTTTTTAAAATGTTTTATGTTTTGGTCCTTATTATCATTTCCTTCATTTTACTATTTTTTCCCTTCAAATATCATTGTAAATTCCCTAATAACCGATTTACCACACTCATAATGATTATATATCGACTGATGCGTAGAATACCTCAAAAGTCATCCATATTACCCATAATAACATACCACAACCTGATTGTCCATATACTCAAAACAAAATCTAGTGGTTACAATATGTGTAATCGTAACTAATAACACACACTTATAAAATGTAACGATAAATCACAAGCTTATTACTAGAATACAACTAGTCATGTTTAAGCTTTAAGAGAAGCGGACGCATTTCAACTGCAAGTTTTACAACATCATTTGGTAGAACCTCAATTGTAAATGTATATTGATAATAAGTCTTATTTATAGGACATATCATACCCCGGTATCCTTTCTCTCCACACGCATAAAAAGAAAACCACTAAAATGTCTTCGTCTCCTAACTGGAACCCGGTCTCGCCATTAGGATGCTTAACCTTGAACATGATTAAATTGTATGTATATATAGCCGTGCCTATGATCATACTCTAGTTGAGCCCTATTTCTACATTATTTCTCATGAGGCTCCTTATGATCCTCAAATTTAATACTAGCCATAGTGTTCCTCCTTTTGTTCCTATCTAGACTATCCATTCTTCTCTTTTATTCTAAATTCTTCTAATAGTTCACCCGGTCCTTCCAAAGCATCAAGAAGTATTCAATACTTGACTATACGTGGTATAAGTCAGGTTTCCTAATATAAACTTCTTAATCGACCAATTCATGTCTCTGATGAAATAATTTTTCTTATTTCCCTTAGTGTCCACCTCTTCTGGGACAAGTGTAAGATAGATCTGTGAACTCTTAGTAATATTTGTCCACTCTACATGAACCTTGATATAAAGTGAGTAAATCCATCCTCTTTTCAAATTTGATAGCATACGGAAAGTATTTATCATTAAATTTTACCATGAATTCTTCATTAGTCAAATGGCCCCTGTGCTCGAGTGTGGTCACACTCTCACGCCATTGTAAATCTTTATCAGTTAACTTAAAGGTATGAAACATGTGATTCTTCACCTTCATTCATTCCACCATTCTAAAGTGTCTTTCCATTATTTGCCTCCACTAATGACTCCAATATTGGGTCAAATACCCCTAAGAACGTGGGAGGATTATAATACCCTGCCTGTTAAATCTATTTGAGTATATATAGATTATATAAAAGGAGAAACTAATTGTGAACAAAAGAAGAGTGTTAGATTAGGTATTACACACTTAGGGATTTTGAATTGATGGCAATAAATAAATCAAAAACTATAGAGGTTTTTCAAAGACTTTAAATGTGCAGGGAAAATGTACAAAATTCAGGAAGTTAGAAGGTTAAACATGAAATCGGTTGGGGTCGCTCAAACGAGGGATCACGTCGCTTGAACGAAGGGATATTGCCATTCAAACGAGAAGAGACTCGTTCGAATGATGCCTAACGCCCAACTCTGCCACCAAATTACTATCTAACTTTCAGTCGCCGATCCCATATTGATGACAACGATAGACCTGACATTGAAGATAAAACAGGTGAAACTTTTATCGAGCACAAGGGAAATAAACACGGGAAGTATCAAACCCATAGATCAACCCTACCATTTATGCTGTCACGACGAGAACCGTCAATCAACAGATGTGTCAACCTCCCTTACCATCGATCGTGAAGCATGTCAAGCCTTTGGAGCTTGATGGATGGGATATAAGTTATCAGATATTATATCAAATGAGTGTAGGATTTATTGTTTTAGTATATAAGAGGGAAGAGGCATGGGGTTAGAACCCCCACTGCCAAACTTTCGACAACCGCTCTCTCTCTCTCCCTTGATCTGCCTTTCCCCAATTCCTCCTAGTGGATTAGCTACCCTAACGCCAAAATACATTTTTCCCACTGAGAAAAATATAAGGTACGAAATATGTAAATATATGAAGATGATTGCTGAGGGTGTTAAAGAATATGTGGAAGAGATTTGTGGGAAGCTTTAGGGTTTTATGAGACATTCTTGGCATATTTATTGAACTTCTCTGGATATTTCATGGTAGGGCTTTTATGAATCCCTTTACGGCCACCTTTGGAGGTGGGGGAATAACCTATCTTCATCACCACCACCATCTTTACAGACTACTTAGGTGGGTAATATACTCTTATTATATTAGAGACTCTATTTAATAAATACTGTAGACTTATTGTAGTTGCTTAATAGTAGAATTATTATGAGGAAATGGTGTGTTCCTAGTAGTGTGAAAAAAGACATTTTTATGGGAATAAAAATGTAAGAAAATATGGTTTGCATATATTTTCTAATAAAAATGAAAATATGCATATTTATAGGAATAAAAATGTAAGAAAATATTGTTTGTGTATATTTTCTAATAAAACTGAAATATGGACATTTTTGTGGAATAAAAATGTTAGAAAGAATATTGTAGTGTTTTCTAGTAAAACCTAAAATGGACATTTTTATGTAATAAAAAATGTAGGACATATCATTTTGGTGTGTTTATAGGGAAAAAGAAATAATAAACAGTTTATGGAATAAAATGTTGAATGATGTTCATGTTGTTAAAATATTTCTGAAATAAGTATTTGTTAAGTCTCGTGCAAATGAGAACTTTTTGAATAAAAAATGAAATTAGGAGTTAAAAGTGTAAAGGGTGTTATTTACGTGTTAACGGTGTTAAAGTGACAAGTGTGAAAATTGGGCAAAAGTGTGAGACTAAATAAACGTTAAAATGGCTAAGACGTTTAAAAGGTTAAAGTTTGAAACTCAATGACCATTTTGAGAAATAACACTTGTTAAGGATATAAATTTCAAGTTTGATGAACAAAGGGTAAGTTGGTAATTTACATAAAGAGAAACATTTTTATGTAAATTAAAAATGTTAAGGAATGTCTTTACACTAATGTGTGTATGAATTAAGTCCTAACCGCGAATGAACTTAGTATAAATCACTTGTGTGTGAATAAGGGAATTAAAAAAGCAAAGAAATAAAATTTTCAAGTGTTAATGGAAAAACATTTGGTTAAGTTCGGTTTTTGGCTTCGGCCGGGTAAAAGTAAGGAAATGGAATAAAGTGGACATTATGTATAAATTTTAAAACACATGAAAGGATTCGGATGACACCAGCATAAAGAAATAAGGGACCGAAGCCCTTGGGTGAAAAGCCCTAAACCACAAGCTAGAGCATATGGTGTGCATAGCCGGTGGTGTGGAACCCGTGGAAGTATGCGTTATTGGAAGATTTCGAGAAAACGTTAAATGAAAAGAGGAACATGAATCGAAAGATGGGTTGTGTGGTGAGCGTGTAAATACAAACTAACTTCAATGAATGAAACAAATATGCCTCTAAAGGATAAATGGACAAGTTAATGCCTAATTCTATTAATGTCCATAAGATTTAAGGAAATGGGATAAAGTAAGTGGATAAATGGGTGATTAACTAACCGAGTTGTTAAACCCATAATTTTATAAGTAAATATTGAAAAGGTTTTCAAGTGACAAATAAGTATTTTCTAACACAGCGAATTCGTGAGTTGAAATGGAGATTTTCAATGAAAATACTAAAGTGTATATAAGTGAGTTAAAGGAGTAATTCTTGTAAAGGAATGTGTTTGGATAAGTCAGGTATAACAGTTTCAAGAGTTGAACTAGGTGTGTAAAATAGTGTGAAAAATGATAAGTATAATACAAGAAAGTATGGTTTTCGAAAGCAAAACGGTTAATGCATTGATTATGTATTTTCAAGGTATATATATATATATATATATATATATATATAGATATGCATGTGTTTTAGCGTGTGAGTATTCATTTCTGTCATTCGTTTCTATTTTGCTTTGTGTTCCCACTGGGTATAAGCTCACACCATCTCTTTGTTACGGCATGTTGGGTGCGGGTACGTATTTTGAGGACGCTATACATGTAAGTGTAGTTTATTTATTTTACGCTAGCAAGCTCTATTTATTTAGAATTCATGCCCCTTAAGTCCCACTTGTAGCTTATCTTGAAATTGGAATCACATGCTAACTAGTGGAATGTTAACTAAATTAAAACTGGACTAGTAAAATTATTTAGGTTGTTCCATTGCACTTCATACATAACGCTCGAATAGGAGCGAGTTGACTCACAAGTAACCCGTAAATCCGAGTGGGGGTGTTATAAATGGTATCAGAGCTCTAGGTTCAAGGTTCTTTTCGGGTGTGACGTGGTGAGGTCGATATTGGATCTTTCGATGTCGATGTGGTTTGGGCCAGTCATGCTAGTTTGATGATGATTAAATTCATGTCCTCGACAGTAAGGTCAAAGAGGTTAGCACAACAAGTAAGTTAGTACCAAATGGCATACGATTAAGTTAATTCTTATAAATCTCTTCCACACTTTGATTTAAGTATATGGTAATTTACGGGTATCCTTGTAAGCCGATATAGGGTGACAACGTGGTTCGTAGTTTGAGGTCTTTGTGTTCTAGTATTTATATTTGTAGAGTCTTTAGAGATGTGACATAATGGAATATCACACGTTGGTCAAGTGACACCAAATTATGAATAATCAATGGTATTGATTTATTAATATAGTGTCATAATTATGTAAAGAGGAATCGTGATTGATGGTCAATTTGATGAGCATATGAATTTGTATGGGCCAACACTAGAGGATAAGTCAGCCTTAGTTGATATAATTCTATCCATGTGGGTGAGTGCCTTAGTAGCCGTTAGCCGATGAATGTGTGCTATGAGTCGTGAGGAGGGTGGTTGGCCATTTATGTTAAGGGTCACGTAAGTGACAATGATTAGTTGTAATTTCAAGTGAGTGGACCTTACGTATCCTCTAGAGTAATAATTAAAAGAGTAATTCAATACTTGATGAATAGGATCTTTAGTGACATCGGTGGTGTATACCTGGGGATGTACGGGTTATGCACAGTGTCCCATATCCTAACAAAAATCCTTCGTAGTAATGGTTACATCGTATAGTGTTCGCCATGACTCAGACGAAAAGCTTGAATGTAAGGGACTAAGAAATGTGTTTCTAAGTGTGGTTTCATGGTGAGGGAGTACTAGGTCCCTTCATTGAGGACTTGGGTTTAGTGCATCTCGATTTATGTACCTTGACTATAATGTGGATTTAGATAATCTTAATGATTGAGTTAGACTAGGGGTGAACCTAGATAACCATGGTGACTTAGTATCAAATAAGTGAGTTATGATGTTTTAGAATAAGACCTTTTGCGGCATCATTAGGGTGGGCCTTCTCTTGGGAAATACCCGACATCATGTGTCCTACCAAAACCTGGTTAGTATAAACTTATAGTTTTGCAATTCTAGTGTGGTATTGAGAAATAGGATCCCTTGTGCCATTCGTGGGCATGGTCCTTAGTGCTCATAGGCAATGCCCAACGTCTCGTATACTACCAAAATGCATGCTTAGTTGTGTTAATTAGTATATTAGAACATAATATAATGCCTACATAGTGTGAGGTTTACATAGTAAAGCATTTACGATATAGTGTTGGAACACTCATAGGGGTTCAAAAGATGTGGTCTAGTGAGATTGACTTCGGGTTAGTAACTTGGTTAGGCATGTGAATTTGAATAAAAAATTCCTTGAAGATGTATATTAAGGTTTATCTAGTGATTTGTTAATGCAAGTGGTACATGTCCCTTATTCAGAGTGAATTTGGGGTTGGGTACCGCGTATGACATTTGGGATTTAATTTTTCTTTGAGGTTATGTAGTTATGTACAACTTAGAGTGATAAAATTTGAGGTTGTGTAACGAAGTTCGTGGTATGACTTGTGGGTTCTTGTAATAGATATGTAAGTTGTTTAGATAAATAATTGACTTTGATCTTTGTCGCCCATGAGACATTGGGAATCATTTTTTTAGGTTTACATAAGGGATGATAGGCTATTGATGACAATAGTATGGTTAGATCATGTCGATTTTTGGCAGTGCCTTGGAGTTAGTGTTGGGACTTACTTATAGGCATGTGTCATGATATGACCTTCGAGGATAATTTCAAAATAAGTTGAGAAATGCTAGGTGGTGCAACTGAGAGACTTAGAACAAGGTGATGTTCTTCATGCCTTTTAAGATAGCACTAGATATAAAGAGTTAGTCTTGGTTATAGCACCTATGTATTCTACACGTATGGTTAGTAATGGCTCCATTGAGGGAACTAATTAGGCCCAAGTGATGCTTGAGAGTTGAGATGACATTAGATTGATTATGACTGGGATCACGTAGATGGTGCTAAGGGTGGTTACAAGGGTTTATGAATTGAATGTTCAAAACTACGTGAGCATTGCGTTTCACTTGATGAGAATGATCTCAAAAATTGAGGTTATCCCCCGCATGTTAAAATTTAGGAGGCCTAGTTGTGATATGTTAGTAACCAACGATTAATGATAAGAGAAGTACTGTTGCCTTGAATTATGATCATTATTTTTACCAGTGATGGATAGGAGCCTTAGTCCCAAGGAGGGAAGTCTATCATTTTAGCTCCTCAAAAATTTTAGTTTGTCTTCCATCCGTTCGGTATGGTCGGATGATCCTTAGTAGAACTCGTCGGGGTTACGAGGCCAAGTCAGGATGCACAACAAGGCCATGGTACTTGACAAGTACAGGTAAGAACTAGAGGCTTTATGTATATTTTGTAGGGTTCATATTTCATATGGTTCAAATTATCATCGAAAGTAAATTGTTCTCTTTGGCGAGGTAGTTGCCTGATTCGTTTCCTTTTTTTTCCTTCCATGAACCCGATAATGGGAATTCATTGATTACAATTGATTTAGGTGCGGCACTGCATAAGCTCAGTAATGATGCGGGGTAGGCTTGTTGTGGCCGACGTGTCACGGTATACGAGTATGGTCTTCTTTCGATACACCTTTATTCAACACCAGTCTGTATGTACACGTGGTCTCGCACTCGTGCATTTAGTTTATATACATTACTTGCTTACTTTAGGTTAACATGTTTGTTAGTTGACCGATATAAATGGTTATGACTTGGTCGCGTATCCTGAGGTTGTGACTTGAGGATATTATGAACATTGGAACCAAATAAAATAGTAGATGGTAGTGTTGCACTTGGTTCGAGATTTTAGGAATTTAGGAGATAATCACTTGTATGTGTTCATATAGGGGTAATCAGAGTGAACCTGGGTCGACATAGGTATCCCAAGGGAGATATCAATTGGGTAGGACCATGTGATAAAACATTTATCTTGGAAGTCATTAATATGTGTAACGAGTAGTGTTGCGGTTGTATCAGCCTAGGCTAGGCATAGTATGGGAATTTATTTCAGAAATGTAGGTTGTGAATCTCAACAGAGGAATGATCTATGTTAACGAAGTCATTGGCAACATTGCGATGTATGGAAAGTATAAAAAATCTTGAGGTTTTGTTCGGATAGACACGTTAGAAACGCTTGTGATTTTACAATTTGACCTTAGAGTCATCGTGATCGGATTAACAATGATGATTGTTCAAAGAAAAATCCTTAGGGTTAAGCCGTAGGATTGAAAATGCCTAGGATTGGAAACTCATGGTAGGTATTTGGGTTACGAATTTTGATGAACTCAGAATTTCGAGGAAGAAATTAACTAAGGATGGAAGTTGTTAATACCCCGCCCGTAAAATATATTTGAGTATATATAGATTATATAAAAGGAGAAACTAATTGTGAATAAAAGAGGAGTGTTGGATTAGAGATTTCACACTTAGGTTTTTTACATTAATGGTAACAAATTAATTAAAAAGTATAGAGGCTTTTCTAAGACTTTAAATGTGCTGGGGAAAATGTACAAAATTCAAGAAGTTATAAGGTTAAATAAGGATTTCGGTTAGGGTCGCTCAAACGAGGTATCACGCTACTTGAACAAAGGGACACTTTCGTTCGAACGAGAAGAGACTCGTTCGAATGACACCTTAGCCATCGATCCCATCTTGATGACAGTCGTGGGCATAACAGTGAAGATAAAACAGGTGGAACTTTAGTCGAGTACAAAGGAAAGAAACATGGGAAGTATCAAACCCATAAATCAACCCTGCCATTTATGCTATCACGACGAGAATCGTTGATCAACACACGTATCAGCCTCCCTCACCGTCAATCGTGAAGCGTGTCAATCCTTTGGAGCTTGATGATTGGGAATCAAGTTATTAGATATTATATCAAATGAGTGTAGGATTTGTAGTTTTAGTATATAAGAGGGAGGACACATGGGTATAAAATCCCCACTTCCAAACTCTTAACAATCTCTCTCTCTCTCTCCCTTGATCGACCTTTCTCCAATTCCTCCCAGTGGAGTAGCTACCCTCACGCCAAAATGCATTTTTTTCCCACTGAGAAAAATATAAGGTACAAAATATGTAAATATATGAAGATGATTGTTGATACCAAAATTAATATGCTGATGTGGACGAATAATAAGAAAACACGTGCCAATCTACGTGGCACGATAGCAACGAGGAAGTTCATTTCCCGACCAACCATGCTTCTTTCCGAGCAACGAGGATACATCGAGGAATTATAGCACACCGAGGAACTCCAGCGCACCGAGATACTCTAGCTCACCGAGGTACTCTAGTTCTCCGAGGTACTCCTGATCAACTAGCAGCTATGGCGGTCCGAGCTGCACCTCGGTCGTACCATTAATTGCCAGATAATCAACAGTTCAGATATTCATTGAATACTTATATTCTTGACGCACACGCTGCATTAAATGTATTACCCTTTCATATGTATAGAATTTAATGTATTGAACCTTTCATGTACAGCCTCAAGGCTATAAATACCTTGTATCAAACCCATTCAAGGGGACCGGAATTTCTTGAGAGAACTTATAATCAAGAATTCTGCAAATACTCAGCAATAACATAACAATGGACGTAGGCTTTATTCCTAGCCGAACCACTTTAAAAATCTTTGTCTTATTTATTTATCTGTGATTAAATAATTAGAGCAATCTAGTTTTTTACATCAACAGATTGGCGCCGTCTGTGGGAACGACTGTTGCAATCGTTTTTCACCAAAAATCATTTGTTATCAATGGCAGATAATCCCGAATCCAGTAATCGAAATGCTGGAAATACTGGAAATCTTCCAAATCCATCTGCACCTCCAGATCTGGCTGGAATTATGACAAATCTGGCTCAAGGACAAACCGCCATGCAAGAATCTGTGAGGCAACTCATTCAAACTCTTCAAGGCGGTGCACCTACCTATTTAGGGTATAGGAGTGATCGTGGGCAATCACAATCCAGACGTACTGGGTCATATCGCAATGGGGAGTCTACTGATTCTACGTATCAACCTGGGCGAACATCATCGATACGGGCTACGGATACAGATCAACGTGTCACACTCTCTCCGGAAAGAACCAGCGCTTTGGAAAGATTAAGCAGGGCGTCTCCTTTCAGTCGATTAGGACCAAGGAGGAATATGAATCCACCTAGAGCTCCGTCGAAAAATTTTCGGCCATCATCAGGTTTGAGAGAAGGATCAGCACAATCACGACCAGCTACTCGTCGAGATAGATCTCAGGAAGCTACGTCAGAACACTCAGTTGCTCGGACTAAGCGGCCTGAAGAAGGAAATGAAGCATGGAAAGGTTCCATTCAGCGGTTGGAAGATAGACTGGGCGAAATGGCTAAAGCAAGAAACCCTTTACAGAGAACTTTTGTTCAAGGGACACCTTTTGTGCAAGACATTGTGGATTTTCCTACACCATCGAAATTCAGAGCACCAGTAGTGACCCCTAAGTACGACGGAAAGACAGATCCTGTACTTCATATAGAACAATACCAAGCTGCTGCTGACATCTATGCCGTACCCGATGAAATGAGATGTAGGGCATTCTCGGGAACTCTTACCGGATCTGCACAGATATGGTATAACAATCTTCCTCGGGGTAAGATTTCAACTTTTATTCAATTAGCCGAGTTGTTCATTGGCAATTTTTGCTTTGGCGCGAAGCCGGTAAAACGAGTAGCACACTTGTTAAGTGTTAGACAAAAATCAGGTGAAAGTACTAGAGATTACATAACTCGTTTTAATAACGAGAAGTTGGAAGTCATAGACTATGAAGAAAAGACAGCGATCACTGCTTTGATGAGTGGTTTACTGCCTAATAAGCTGTACTATACTTTAGCCAAAGATCCACCTAAAACTATGTCGGAATTAATGGCTAAAGCGGCCAAAATCATGAATGCCGAGGAGGCTATGACTGCGAAGAAGAACATGGATAAAGAAATCAAGATGGAGGTTGACAAGTCTAAGAAAAAAGATCAGAAAGGTAATGGTGGTGACAAGCATCCCAGGAATAACAGGATGGCCTTGGAAGTCCTAAAGAAGTATGATAATTATACTCCATTGAAAATGGGTATCAATCATGTTTTGGAAGAAATCAGGAATAGCGAGGAAATCAAGTGGCCAGAGAAACTGAAGACAAATCCCGATCTGAGGAATAAGGCCAAATATTGCGAGTTTCACAAAGATCATGGCCATATGACAAAAAATTGCATAGCCCTTCAGAACGAGATTGAAACACTCATCCGAAGAGGAAAGTTGTCAAAGTATGTAGATCGCCGAGGTGAAAGGAAGAATGATGACAGAACTAGGGAGAGATCTAGATCTCCTCGTCGTGCAGAGGAGAAAAAGAAGAGGGACCATGAAGATGATCTAGATGATGATCCTAATCTTCCCAAGAAGCCGAGGAAGCCTGAACGAGAAGTATTTTCCATACGTTTTGGGTCATTTGATTGTAATGTTATTACAGGAGGAGATGCAGGAGGAGGAGACCTTACTGCAGAAAGAAAAGCTTACCTCGGAGAGGCTCAAGCTTGTTCATATATTCAGCGAATAAATCTAGCCGAGGATGATCGTCCGAGGAAGGTGAACAAAGAGAAGTTAGTGATTGGTTTTTCAAAAAACGACCTGACAGGTGTTCTTTACCCTCATGATGATCCTTTGGTAATCAAAATGAGGATGAAGGATGTGGTCATTTCAAGGGTGTTAGTAGACAATGGTAGTTCGGCAGACATCATGTACTATTCATGCTTCGATAGCTTGAATTTAAAATTATCTCAATTGGAACCTTATCACAGACCCCTTCTGGGTTTTGCTGGCGAGACAGTTTTTCCACTTGGGACGATCAAGTTGGATATACTCATTGGAACTTGGCCTGCTTGTCGCACCGAAAGAATACGCTTCTTTGTGATGGATAAGAATGTGCAGTCAGCCTACAACATCATCATGGGAAGAGTTGGATTGAAGAAGTTCGAGGCATTTCCATCTACAGTACATCAGTGTTTGAAATTCCCAACGAATTTTGGAGTTGGAATTATGAAAGGTGATCAAAAAGTAGCTCGGGAATGCTATTATTCGTCTGCTGAGCAAGAGGAACTTGAAGAGTCAAAGAAAAAGACTACTACTTACCAAGTGGAGGAAGGTACAGAAATTGAAACTCTTGACCCTAGGGATGAATCTCAACTCGTAAAAGGGCAGGTTGTGGAATCTACAGAAATTGTTATCCTGGACGACGAGCATCCTGAACGAGTAACTCAGATAGGATCGTCGTTGGATGTTTCAATAAAACAGGAGTTGATAACTTTCTTGAGAAACAGGAAGAATACTTTTGCTTGGAGTCATGAAGACATGCCAGGAATAGATCCAAACTTCTTATGTCACGAACTCAATGTGAATAAGGAGATCAAGCCTGTGAAGCAAAGAAAAAGAGTGTTTAGTCCCGAAAAGAACCAGGCCATACAAGAGGAGGTCGAGAAACTTCAGAAAGCCCAATTCATTGAAGATGTGAAATATCCAGATTGGTTGGCAAATGTGGTGATGGAATGTGTGTTGATTTCACTGATCTCAACAAAGCATGTCCAAAAGATCATTTTCCATTGCCTAGAATTGATCAACTAGTGGATGCTACCTCGGTACACGAGCTGCTCAGCTTCATGGATGCTTATTCTGGCTACAACCAGGTCAAAATGAAACCTGAAGACAGGGAAAGTACTTCTTTTATTACCCCAAGGGGAACTTATTGTTATAATGTTATGCCTTTTGGTTTAAAAAATGCAGGTGCAACATATCAGCGACTGATGAACAAGGTTTTTGCCGAACAAATCAGTTGCAATATGGAAGTCTATGTCGACGACATGCTCACCAAAAGCAAGAGAGCTACTGATCATTTAGTTGACTTGAGTCAAACATTTGACCAACTGGATAAATACCAAATGAAGCTCAACCCGACGAAGTGTACCTTTGGAGTACGAGAAGGAATGTTCCTCGGATACATCGTCAACCAACGAGGTATTGAGGCAAATCCAGAGAAGATCAAAGCTCTTTTAGGGCTACGATCCCCGACGACGAGGAAAGAAGTACAAAGTCTTACAGGACGAGTTGCAGCGCTCAACAGATTTGTATCCCGAGCAACTGATAAATGCCTCCCATTCTTCAAAACACTGCGAAAAAGTTTTCAGTGGACTGATGAATGTGAGAAGGCTTTTAACTGGAGAGAAGTTATACTTGTATTTGGCAGTATCAGAGAATGCAGTTAGCTCGGCGTTGATAAGATTGGAGAATGGAATCCAAAGGCCAATTTATTACACAAGTAAGGCTTTCCGAGGTGCAGAGATCAGATACCCAAAGCTGGAAAAATTGGCATTGGCATTAATTGAAGCAAGTAGGAGAATGAGGCCATACTTCCAGGCCCATACCATCATCGTGTATACCGATATGCCATTAAGACAAGCCCTTCACAAGCCAAAAAAATCAGGAAGATTGATGTACTGGGCAATAGAACTCGGTGAATATGATATTGTTTATGAACCCAGATCATCATTGAAGGGGCAAGCTGTAGCAGATTTTATAGCGGAATTCACATACCCTGATACCCCCGAGGAACAAAAGGTACTTGCTAACCTACCTGTGGACGATACAGGATCAACAGACACAAATCCAGACCAACCAAGGTTGGTAAAAGGACTTGTGGATGTAGAAGAATGATAATGTTCAAACCCGGACCGACTAAGGTTGGTAAAAGGGTACGAACAAATGACCAATGAGGAGAGAAAGATAGCAGGGGATGATGAAAGAAAATTACAAATATTTTGCCGAGGAACTCTGACAGACAAGAAATTTGAAGACGAGGTACCTACATGGAGATTATATGTAGATGGATCATCTTGCACAGCTGGTTGTGGAGCAGGGATTGTTTTAAACACCCCAGATGATATTGACATGGAGTATGCCTTGAGATTCCAATTCAAAGCTTCCAATAATGAGGCTGAATATGAGGCTATGATAGCAGGTTTTCGTTTGGCAAAAGTCATGGAGGCACGGCAAGTAATTGTTTTCAGTGATTCTCAATTAATTGTGAATCAAATAATAGGAATATATGCAGTGAAGGGGGAATTAATGATGAAGTACCATGCAAAAGTGATGGAATTATTAGCAGACTTTGAATCCATTCAATTGGTAAGAATACCGAGGATGGAGAATGCTAGAGCAGATGCATTGGCCCGATTAGCATCAGCTACGCGCACCGAAATGCGAAGGACAATACCAATTGAAGTACTGGAAAGTCGGAGCATAGAGGAAGACCTGATGGTGAAAATTATTACCCTTGATTTAGGACCATCTTGGATGGATTCAATCAGGGCATACATTGAAGAAGGAGTGCTACCGGAGGACAAACTAGCTGCCAAGAAATTGAAGTATAAAGTTGCTCGGTATGTGTTAACTAATGGCGTTTTGTATAGACGAGGAATTATGGCAGGTTTGCAGAGATGTGTGCATCCATCAGAAGTCAAAGAATTGATTGAAGAAATCCATGAAGGATCTTGTGGAGCTCATGTAGCAGGTCAGACTCTTCTGCAAAGGGTGATGACACAGGGATATTACTGACCGACGATGAGGGCTGATTGTATAGCATATGCTAAGAAGTGCGACAAGTGCCAACATTTTTCCTCCATCCGACGAACGCCACAAGCATTGCTAACACCAATAACTTCCCCTTGGCCATTTTCCATGTGGGGAATTGATTTGGTTGGACCACTGCCGACCACCCGAGGAAGATTCAAGTACCTCGTCGTTGCAGTGGATTATTTTACTAAGTGGGTAGAGGCTGAACCACTAATTGATATGACGTACGAGAAGGTATATCAGTTCATTTGGAAGAATATCATTTGTCGATATGGTCTCCCACATGCTTTTATCACAGACCATGGAACACAATTCGATAATGAAGAATTTGCTGCCTACTGTCACCAGTCGAACATTTTGAAGTTTCATTCAGCACCAGGCCATCCCCAAAGCAATGGACAGACTGAGGTAACAAACAGAACATTATTAAATGGATTGAAGAAGAGGCTAAATGAGGCCAAAGCAAATTGGATTAATGAGCTACAATCAGTTTTGTGGGCTTACCGAACAACTCCCCGAGCAGCAACTGGAGAATCACTATACATGCTGGCATTTGGAAGTGAGGCTGTAATACCTGCCGAATTAGGCCTACCGACACACAGGGTGTTGAATTTCAACTCTCCGATTAGTGATTTGATGAGGAGATTGGATTTGAACATGCTCGAGGAGGTTAGAGAAGAGGCAGCCATTAGAAATGCTGCTTACCAACAACGCACAGCTCTGTTATACAACAAAAGGGTGAAGAAATGTGACCTAAAAGAAGGGGATTATGTGCTAAAGAAAGTCATTCAGAAGCAAAATAAGTTGGAAGCAAACTGGCATGGACCTTACCGAGTTACAGAGGTTGTTCGTCCAGGAACTTACAGAATAGCAACTCTAGAAGGAGAATAATTTAAGAATGCGTGGAATGCTGAACACCTACGCAAGTATTATCAGTAATGTAAAATGTAAAGCTTTTCCTTCAGTATGAATAAAACGAGGATGTTTCACCATTTTCTTTCTGTTGAAAGTTTTTCGGGGAATACTAGTGTAATACTAGTGTAATACACTACAAAAGTGCTCTAAGGAGCCAAAAGTGCTATAAGTAGCCAAAAGTGCTCTAAGGAGCCAAAAGTGCTATAAGTAGCCAAGAGTGCTCTAAGGAGCCAACCTCCTTTGGTTAGGAGGACAGCTCTAAGGAGCCAAAAGTGCTATAAGTAGCCAAAAGTGCTCTAAGGAGCCAAAAGTGCTATAAGTAGCCAAAAGTGCTCTAAGGAGCCAAAAGTGCTATAAGTAGCCAAAAGTGCTCTAAGGAGCCAACCTCCTTTGGTTAGGAGGACAGCTCTAAGGAGCCAAAAAGTTCTCTAAGGAGCCAACCTCCTTTGGTTAGGAGGACAGCTATAAGTAGCCAAAAGCTCCAAGGAGCCAAAAAATATTCCTTTGGTTAAAAGGTGTACACCAGCATGATCAATTTCGGTTGGTAAGATAAAAATATACTCTCATATTACAACTTATGATTGGTCGGGAGGTAATATTATTACAAAGAGTTCTTTGAAGAACAAAATATTCAAAAAAATACACCAAGTATAGTTGGTCGAGGATAAAAACCCAATAACTGTAGTTGGTCGACGAGGACAAATTATTGATCTTAGTTGGTCGGACGCATTTTTATAATTGAACCAAGTATAGCTGGTCGGGGATAAAAACCCATCAACTGTAGTTGGTCGACAAACATTATTTACCCACCTTGGTTGGTTGGAAACAGTTTGAACAATTTACATTCATTACTTTATTGATCAACCTTGATACTTGTAAATTTTTAAGTTGGTTGATAAATAGCACGATATTGCCATCCTTTTAAATACATACATATGCACAAATATAAAGGTGTTTGATAAACACCAGTCAATAGCAAAATTGGCAAACAGAAAATGAAATTCTTTCATTAAATTTAAAATAAGATTACAGGATACAAGAATGTACTAATTATTACATTGATATTACTATTCTATTGGTTTCTTGCCCTGTGCTTTAGAAACAGGTTCCTCGCCGGCAGGAGGGTCTTCTAGGCAAAGGGGAGAATTGATGAAATTAACATCTCTGAGCATTCTGACGTTCATAACAGAAGGTGTATCCAAAAGATGCTCAGGACGAGATAATTCAACTTGGGAATGAAGGCTATAATCACCAAGGTATTTTGAAATTAGGCTGCGAGGAATGGAACGAGCTGGGATCCATGCCATATCCAATTTGAAAGGTGGTACAGGCAGGTCTAATAATGATGGAGTATGATAATCCCATAAAAAATGCCCTTGCTCCAATTTTAACACACCCTGTGCATTCAACCATCCTTGCTTGTAACCTTCATTGTTGGCATGTTCAATATGAGCATCCAGGTGAACAAGGGCTTCATTGTATCCTGCCATCCAGAATTCCCTTGGCTGTTTATGGAATTGGAAGATTAATCTATCCAATTGTTCATGAAGGCTTTTGGCAAAAAGATCCTTATTATGCAGAGCAGATTTCGTCGATGTAAGTTGATCCTCCAAGGATAGATTCTTCTTGGACATTTCTGATAGGGCCCGATCTTTGATGTTTAACTGGAATGCTTGAGTTTCTAAAGTGGATTGGGTACGAGCCTCTTCAACATTGCGACTGAGAACTCTTGATCGGCACCGAGAAGCAACTGGAGAACTTTGCTCCTCGACAGTTCTTCCTCGCCCCCGAGAACCTCTTCCTTGTCCCCGAGCAGTTCCAGAAATAGCAGATCTTCTTAAGTCCTCCAGCTCTTGCCTTAGTTTGGCGTTTTCGACCTCTAAGAACGAGAAGCCTTCATCAGTAACTGGTATTAATGCAGTAGAAGATGAGGCAGCAGATTCATATTGAGCCAACTTTTTCTGCAGATTATTATTTTCTTGTTCCAAGATCTCGGCAATCTGCCTACAAGCTTCAACTTCACCTTTTAGGGTTCTCTCCCTAACGTCGTACCCAACAATGATCTTCTTATGGCCTGTTTCTGAAGAGAGCTGCTGGTATCTATTTTCATAATCCTTATGCAACGAAGCCAGTGATTCGTTGTGTTGATTTTGAAGATCCTCTATGGAACCATGAAGCTCTTCAATCAACTCATAGTAAGAAACATTGTTGGCCACTGCTCAGTCGAGTAAATCTTTCAAGTACTGATAAGCTTCAATTGCCTGTTCTGAGGCACCATGGCCAAGAATATCAGCAATTTCTGATGTACTAAGGATTGTATGACCAGCCTTATAGTATTGGTGACATTGCTGCATCAGCTTGGTATCATGTGAAGAGATCAATTCCATTCTAGCAACAAACTAAAGACGAGAAAAAGACAACAATCAACAAATATAAATCATCAACAACAGAGATGAGCAAAGATATATTTTATTAGATCATCAAAAAGTTACATTGTTCGATTACAAGGAAATATAGAAATGATACCGAACAACTTCACACCTTTTCCTTGTCCCCCAAGACTTTCTCGGGAGGTTGGGACGAGGAGCTCGGTTGCTCGGTGGTAACAACAGCTTGATCGGTAGGAATCTTCTCGGGAGGAGGAGGCATCGAAGAAACGTCCTCGGTGGCAGAGGGTTGAGAGGAAGAAACTTGATCACCCATAGCCATAGAAGACTCATCTGAGGCAGGCTCATCTTCTTCTTCTTCCACAATTGGTGGAGGAGGACCAGGGAGATGTTGTTGGAATAGATCAGAATCGTCTTGGACCTTTAGCTCTTGCAGAGCAGCTACCCAGCCTTCATGGAAGTATTTCGACTTCCCATATTGGACTTGGGATGTCATTGCAGCTATCCCTCTCTCCCATCCTTTCTCCCAACCAGCACTGAAATGTTTCTTGATTGCGACCTTTCTCCTCAATCTCTCCGAGGAGAGTTTCACCTCCAATTCCTCTTTTTTGACCTTGATATCTTGCAAGGTAGATAACTCTTCATTTGCCTTTTTCAGCTGGCCATCATATTCTTGATGTTTAACCTCTAAACCCTTTACTTTCTCCTCCAAATTCTTGGAGGTTTCGGCCATTTTCACCTTCTCAGCCTCAGCCGCAGCTAATTTCTTCTCCCAAACAGCTTTTTTGTCAATATATTGTTGACGAGATTCTTTTAAAGATTGGGTCAAACCCAACAGAGCGTCCTCTACACCTGAAGAGGAGCTTGAAGCTTTAATAGCTTCATCCTTCTTCACAATGTTATTAAAACAGTTCACCAACTGAAAGATGAGAAAAAGAGCAAAGTCAATACAAAATGCAAGCTTTCAGAGAAAGAAAGAGAAATCATAAGTATGAGAAACTTACTAAAGCAAGGTGACGAGCAGCTAGGGATGTCAGCATATCCCTAGGAATTCTTTCATCAAGACCATGGACCTCGGGTACAACCGAGCTCATTGCAGAGCTTGGAAGAATGATGTTTGGAACATCAGTACCACTAGCAGGTAAAGAAGAGGCAGTTTCAGCCGGAGTAACCAAGGATGATTTCCTCAATCTCTTCAACGGGCGGTCAGAACCTTCAACCAGAGAGGTCTTGGTCGGGGAGATTGTAATTACATCTGCAGGAGCATTTTTCTTGCTCGGGGCCACTGGGGGCTTCTCGGCAGCTTTGGAGGACCCAGCATCTACTTTTTTAGTCCCTTCTGGGACATCAATTTTGCCTTTCTTGGCTCCAACAGCAGAGGAAATTTCATCAAATAGAGCAGGAGGAGCTCTTTTCTTGCCCATTCTCTGAGATAAAGGGATATGAGAATCTGAAGATGAACCTTCTGGTGTTGAAGCTGGTTCAACAGGGCGAGCAGTATAAGAGGTTGTGTAACTCTTATACTGTAGCAAATATGAAGCAGATCTGATGTGTTCGTCTGCAATGTTCTTATGCAAACCCCAGATAAGTTTCAGATGTTTAATATTCACTTCTGATTCATTTGGAGTTTTTCTTTTGCTATCAACTGCAAATAAATACATGTTGAGATATCAGTCATACATTTTGTCAAACATGATGAAAGCATAATTTCATAAGTAAAATAAAATGAAAAATAAACCTATCCCATTGCCGTATGGGGGGCATCTGGGACCGTTGTATACTTCATTCCCAGATAAAGGCGCATGTTGCCAATTTTGTATGACCAACCCATGCTCAAAATAATCCCTATTTGAGTCAGGGAGATTAACTACAAGAGCCCTATTCAAATACCTAGTTTTTAAATAATAAATATTATCTACAGTGGCCCATTTATAACAAAACATAATTTCAGGGATCTCAATACGAGTCCCATGAGTTAGATTTAATTTGTGCACCCCGTTAATTATTCTCCATGAATTGGGGGCTATTTTTGTAGGAACAAGATCAAAATATTGACAAAACTCAAGACATAATGGGTTTGGTGGAAAGGAAAAACCACATTCAGCAACAAAAAGACTGGGGAACCAATGTCCCTCAGCCAATCGAAAGTAATCTAAAGGCTCAGAAAGAACCTCTAGAGTTACCCACGAAGGAATGGAAAAATCAGAACGGAATTTCTCAACAGACTCCACAATATAAACCATATTGAATAAAAGAGATACAGAAGAAAGGAAGAAGGTCTTACAGAAAGAAAGGAGGTGTGTTGACAACGAACGGAAACAAGGATGGACGCACAAGAGAATAAGAGAATAGAAAGCTTGAATGCAGAAAATGGAAAACGTAGACGACGGTATGGTTACCAAAGAAGTTTAAATACTTTGCATTGGGAAGCGGCGAAAGAAATGATTACCAAAAAGAAACTACTGAACTTCCGGCGGCTAAAAGGACAAAAATTGCACAAAGATCGAAGCGCTTATAAAAAAAGGCGGAAACTGCGAAATAAGAAGGAAATTTGAATACAATGTTCCTGAAACCCAGGAAGGACATTTAATATTGCCATATACTGAGAAAGAATGTTCCATACTCCTCAAAGTTCGAAATATGAAACATTGGGGGCTTCTGTTGATACCAAAATTAATACGCTGATGTGGACGAATAATAAGAAAACACGTGCCAATCTACGTGGCACGATAGCAACGAGGAAGTTCATTTCCCGACCAACCATGCTTCTTTCCGAGCAACGAGGATACATCGAGGAATTATAGCACACCGAGGAACTCCAGCGCACCGAGATACTCTAGCTCACCGAGGTACTCTAGTTCTCCGAGGTACTCCTGATCAACTAGCAGCTATGGCGGTCCGAGCTGCACCTCGGTCGTACCATTAATTGCCAGATAATCAACAGTTCAGATATTCATTGAATACTTATATTCTTGACGCACACGCTGCATTAAATGTATTACCCTTTCATATGTATAGCATTTAATGTATTGAACCTTTCATGTACAGCCTCAAGGCTATAAATACCTTGTATCAAACCCATTCAAGGGGACCGGAATTTCTTGAGAGAACTTATAATCAAGAATTCTGCAAATACTCAGCAATAACATAACAGTGGACGTAGGCTTTATTCCTAGCCGAACCACTTTAAAAATCTTTGTTTTATTTATTTATCTGTGATTAAATAATTAGAGCAATCTAGTTTTTTACATCAACAATGATGTTTGAGGGTTTTATAGAGGATGTGGAAGAGATTTTTGGTAAGCTTTATAGAGGGTTTTATGAGACATTCTTGGGATATTTGTTGGAGATTTTCTGGAGATTTCATGGTAGGTATTTTATGACTCCCTTTACGGCCACCTTTGGAGGCGGGAGAGTCACCCATCTTCACCACTACCACCACCATCTTTACAGACTATTTAGGTGGGTAATCTACTCTTATTATATTTGAGACTCTATTTAATAAATATTATAGTAATATTGTTGTTGCTTAATAGTAAGATTATTATGAGGTAATGGTGTGTTCCTAATAGTCTAAAAATTAACATTTTTATGGGAATAATAATGTAAGAAAATATGGTTTGCATATATTTTCTAATAAAAATGAAAATAGACATTTTTATGGGAAAAAAAATGTAAGAAAATATGGTTTGCGTATATTTTCTAATAAAAATGAAAATAGATATTTTTATGGGAATAAAAATGTAAGAAAATTTTGTTTGTGTATATTTTCTAATAAAACTGAAATATGGACATTTTTAAGGAATAAAAATGTTAGAAAGATTATTGTAGTGTTTTCTAGTAAAACCTAAAATGGACATTTTTATGTAATAAAAAATGTAGGAGATATCATTTTGTTGTGTTTATAGTGAAAAATAAATAATAAACATTTTATGGAATAAAATGTTGAATGTGTAATACCCCGTACTTTTATAGATATTTAAATTGCATAAGTGGCATAATTTGTTTATTAGAGGAAATTACTGTGAATTGTAATTTTGGAATTTATGAGTGTAATTAAATAAATTTAGAAAATAAAGTTAATAGTAAATACTATTTTGTAAGTTTAGGATTAATATTTACATGGATTATATTTTCTTACAGGACTAAGTATATGAGTTAGATTATTTTAATTACACATTGCAGTTGGGTAAAGCGACGAAGGATAATATTTTGTTTAGAAAACACGTGTATTGGAATGTGTTGGGTTTAATTAGTGAATTTTAGTTAAGTGACTCAGATGGAGATTTTGAGTGGGCTGTTGGTTTTGAAATGACCGAGATAGTCAAAATAGAGTATCCGGGGATCGCATTTAGGTTTCGGGGATTTTTTTACTAGTAGGGACTCGCATTGGAGTATACGAGTCATTTTTGGGTTTAATAGGGATAAACCCCTTTTCTTCTCTTATAAGACATGAGAGAGTGAGAGAAAAGAAATAAAAGAAATAAAAGCATAAGGAAAGAAAGTAAGAGAGAAAATAGGAGAGAAAAGGGGATTCCGGGAAAAACTCCACGGGATTCGACTCGAGGTCGTCAGATTTTATCCACGAGGCAAGTGTTTACTTGCTTTATTTATTTGAGTGTGTATCTCATATCATAGTATGTGGAAACTATATATATTTGGGTTGGAACCCTTGAAATAAATTTTGGAAATTTGATTTTGAGTTCACATATTAATGTGTTGTTAACTCTTTATGAATTCCAGTATTAAACCCATGTTAATGGTGTGTATATATGGTTAGAAATGGAAGACTGAGAAAGTTAGTTTAGTTTAGTTAAGGGTTTAAATATTTGATTGAATGATTGAATCCCTTGATTTTAATTGATATGTTTAGTATATCATAGTTGGTAGATGATTATATTGACGGTGGATGACTTTGGGATGATTTTTAGGAGTGGTTTTGCTGAAGAAATTGGGAGAAAAGCCAAAACAACCATAGCTGCCTCGTGCTGAATTTTGCAGAGGACCAGATCGATCCCCCCTCCCAGGACCGGATCGGTACGGGTTTTGTTGATTTTTAGAAAATAAAAGTTGTAGATATTTTCGATACGGTCACGTGGGCGCTGACCGCGAATTTTTTTGGATTTTATATGATTTTATTACTAAAGGGTGTTTGAGATCGAAATAAATTATTGAGGTAAATATTAGGGGTTCCTAAATATAGTGTGAGGACTTATAAATTATTATTTGAGTGAGGTGTATACCTTGTATTCTTTGAAAGTAAAATCCAATACTTACTAATTTAGGTGTGTTCGGGATGAGTAACACTTGGGGAAAGTATTTCGGCGGGCGATTATATATATACTATGCGAATCAAAAATATATTTATATGCCTACTATATGTTTGAGTAAATCCTAGAATTCGAGTTGGATGGAATTTAGGATATGGGCTAGAAATGATAGAGCAGTTATCCGGTATGTCTATTGACGACTATTATTATAGGTGATGTGATACCTATGGAATTAAGATAAGTAGTTAGTATACTTATTTAATTGTTACGAATTGGTATATTCGGGATTATAAATAAATCCTTAAAAGTTAATAAGATGCGTGTTATATTATGAGTAAGATTATACTCATTTGAATTGAATTTTAAGTGAGTAAATACTTATATACTATTACGAATGAGAACATTCAGGGTTTTGGCTATCGCTATAAGAGTTTGGCAATTATAGCCATAATATATTGAGAAGTGATATATTTTATATATACGATGTTGTTACAATATATATCATATGATACGAAGATAAATATATCTGTATATGTTTGGTACATTTGTATTGAGAGGCTGGTTCCACGGGTATAGGGATGGACAACCAGATTATATATTTTCTCTAAGGCTATCCAGGGAGGTTGCGCGATGTGGGTGAATTCCTTGGCTTAAGGAGATGGGAGAGTATATCCCCAGGTCATATCGTCCTGTATATGGGTGCGACATTATTTTATTCCACTTTTAGGAGGGAATATGACCACCTCCACCGTTTACTGTTTTTACCATGATCATGAGAAAGTCTGATTTGGTACCGGGGTTAAGTTGACCAAACCCGAATGCGAATGGGAACTTTGAGACTGCATCATCGAGTTATAACTCAGTCGGATGGTTATTATATTTATGATTGTAAAATAGGTATATATATACTTGATGCTTATAGTATAGTGCTTCTATATGAAGATGAGATATCATATAACTTTAAATGGTGTAAAGTGTAAAATGAATACGATGTTATTCTTCTTCTGGTAGATTTATGTCTGGATTAATACAAATGTGGATCGTAGGTTCAAGTGAGAACTATATCTGTATAAAAGATATTATATGTTAAAGTGAAATTGGTATTTTAAGCTAGCGAAAGTTACGGTATATGGATGGTATAGTTTTATATATAATCAAGGACTATATATATATCACATGGATGATTATATCAACTAAAAGCTTATGAAATAGCTTACGGTATAAAATATTATATCAAGCAAAGGTAGTTTATTGTTAAAAGGATGTAGAAGATGGGTGAAAGAGATTAGTTAGGCAGGGTAGCTTAACTAGGTTGTTCTAAAGGTATGCGATAGGTGTGCACTATTAGAAGAGGGGTGAGGTGTATCTCATGGGAGTGCTCTACTAGTTTAAATATGAGATATTTCATATTTTAAAATATGTCTTTTAAGCACTTGATAAATATTTTCCAAACTCAGGTTCTGACTTGTTTCTCTATTTTTTCCCCTTCTTACTATATATATATATAGGTGTCCAGACACAGGGACGCCTAGATGACGATTCCTTCAAGTCAGACATTTTCTGCAGCAGCTGTGGATGCAAGCAGGTTTATTTTAGATGCTTCTATTCCTGTAATCTAGATAGGAGGTACTGTAGAAACACTCGAGCCGATAGCCCAACTATATTCTTTTATTTTTACCCCCTTTTACTATGACATTCGATTTGGTTGTATTATGTTAAACCGAGTCTTCGGTTACTTCATTTCATCTCAGTTGTTGTAATTAAAGTATGTGAATTTTGTATTTAGTTGGTTTGGTTAAAAAGATTAGTTAAAATAAAATTTGATGCCAGCCTAATAAGTTATTAGTAATTAAATTGGTTTTCGACAGTGATGCTAAGAATGGACCATATGAGATTCTTGTTTTAATCTGGTATAGATATTTTATTAGGCAGGGTGTCACTGATGGTATTAAAGCATTATGTTCTAGTGTCCTTAGGAATCTGTGCGAACTTACTACGCTTTCAGCGCTGCTTTCTATTTGATATAGAGCCTTTTGATTAGGGTTGTTGATTCCTATTGTGAGATTTCGTTCTCCTACCATTATGTATGATTATAGTAAATCTTTTGAGCGCTCGTTCGAGATTTATGTGCTGATCAACAAAGGGCGAACAGGGAAGGTCGTTGCGAGGGTAGTAGGAGGCGTGGCGCTGTAGGAGCTGTAAGTTGAAGTTAGGAATGAGGACCTAAATGGTTTAAAGTGTAAAATGAATAAGATGTTATTCTTCTTCTGGTAGATTTACATCTAGATTAATACAAATGTGGATTGTAGGTTCAAGTGAGAACTATATATATATATATATATATATATATATATATATATATATATATATATATATATAGGATATTATATGTTAAAATGAAATTGGTATTTTAAACTGTCGAAAGTTATGGTATATGAATTGTATATTTTTATATAGAATCAAGGAATATATATATATATCACATGGATGATTATATCAACTAAAAGCTTATGTAATAGCTTAAGGTATAACATATTATATCTAGCAAAGTTAGGTTATAGTTAAAAGGATTTAGAAGATGGGTGAAAGAGATTAGTTAGGCAAGGTAGCCTAACTAGGTTGTTCTAAAGGTATGCGATAGGTGTGCACTATTAGAAGAGGGGTGAGGTGTATCTCATGAGAGTGCGATACCAGTGTAAATATGAGATATTTCATATTTTGAAATATGGATTTTAAGCACTTGATAAATATTTTCCAAACTCCGTCTTTAACCCGTGTCTATATTTTTTCCCTCTCTTGCTATATATGTATATATATAGGTGTCCAGACACAGAGACGTCTGGATGACGATTTCTTCGAGTCAGACGCTTTCTGCAGCAGCTGTGGATGCAAACATGTTTATTTTAAAAACTTCTATCCTTGTAATTTAGATAGGAGGTACTGTAGAAACACTCGGGTCGATAGCCCAACTGTATTCATTTATTTTTACATCCTTTTAGTGCGGTATTCGATTTGGTTTTATTATGTTAAACCGAGTGTTCTATTACTTTATTTCATCTCAGTTGTTGTAATTATACTGTGTGAATATTTTATTTAGTTGGTTTAGTTAAAAATATTAGTCAAATAAAATTTGACGCCAACCTAATATGTTATTAGTAATTAAATTGGTTTTCGACAGTGATGCTAAGAATGAACCATATGAGATTGTTGTTTTAATCTGTTATAGGATTGATCACCCGGTATTTTATTAGGTGGGGTGTCACAGAATGATGTTCATGTTGTACAAATATTTATGAAATAAATATTTGTTAAGTTTCGTGCAAATGAGAACTTAACATGTAACGAGAACCAATGAATGTAGAGAAATCAAGGTGAAGAACGACATAAGAAATCCTCAAATACGGATATATGATTAATAAGAGTTAATTAAACCATTGAATAAAATAAATGTATACATTTCTCTTCAATTAAATTTATCTTTTATAACCGAGTACATACGAAGAATAAAGTAAACCTCGCATCTCTCAAAATAAATGAATTATTCTAATAGTAGGTAAAACCCCCACATCATCCAATCTCGGTGATGAATGGAGCAGGAGACATATTGCTCGAGTAAGAAACTAAACCGGGTACACGAGAATACCTTCAATAATGCGATGGGTTGGGCCCACCGCAACAAGATAATAACTACACATTCGAGTAGTAAACTATCAATGACGAAAGTAAATAATAAACTATACAATTATTAGATTAATTCGTATCCATATGAATTTAGTATTACCTATATCGGTACATCCTTCTACTTTTCTATATCTAGTATACCAAACCCATGTCTCAGTTTTGCGTCATGCAACATCATATACTAATTCATAGTAGGCACATAGTGTGTAGTGTAACAACTTTAAGATGTTTTATTTATTTCATTAATAATTACACTTCCCCCTTATGCATAGGGCCAATAACGAATATAATATTCACAAAATATAACTCAATACTTTGTTTATGTATAAAACATTTAGAGTACTATTACTTTCACTCGCTACAATTTTAAACCCCCCATCATTTCCCATAAGAGAGGAATTGAGAGAGTAGCGGTGAAGTTCAAAAATTCTCATATAGATTCTCAAAGTTTAACTAAATTACAAAGCCCTAATAGGTTCATTCGTAGGGGTATAAAATGCAGTTGTGCGTATGACATCATTTGCAAGATAAAAACTTTTTCTTTCACACGCCACCGTTTGAACATTAAAAACTATGTACATGCACACGGTGCACAGAAACCAAAGTCTCCCAAAAACATATTTATACACCCCTTCTCATAAGCCTCAAATTCAAATCACTATTTTCTTCTCAAAATGAAGCTTTATACTCCATACTTTCCAAACATGGTATAAGATAGCTAATCCTCTTTACATAAAATTCTCGCTTTCCCATACTAAATTATAAGGTTTCAACAAATAATTTCATAGCCAATTTCTACATTAAGATTTGAGGGGAGATATACCAATATATGTAAGTGAGTATTCTACCACATGAATTATTTTTTGTACGAATACTAATAGAAGAATGTACAATTCTCTAGCTTAATTTAATTAAAATAATTAATTTCAAGAATTGAGTTCATTCAGTTGTGTCCAAAAATCACTAATTTTCAATACATTAAATATTCGTAATTATATCCACGTAATTTTTATAATCTACAAAACCTTAATTAGGTAGAAATCAATATTTACATCATTAAATGAGCGAACATATTTTTTTGTTCCTTGAATGATGAAGACTAATCCCGTAAGAAAGATGGAAGGAATTCCTTTAAAAATCCATTGCAATTGCTCCTCCAATATTCCCCAATTATTTTATAGAAGATCCAAATGATGTGGGGAAGAACCCCTTTGATAAAAGTAGTTGAATTGTTCTTTTAAAAGTTATAAAAAATTATATATTATAAACGAGATAATATTTGGAATGCGATTTGGATTGTGGGTTTTGGAGATAATGGGCTTTCCCTAAGTGTTTTATATTAATTATCTATTTCTTATCATTTGACTCTTTTTTCCTTAAACCTTCTTTTCTCTCAAAGTATTCTTGAATTCCCTTATTAACCTTATCCACACAATGAATTACATTACATGATTTCCAAATAATAATTTAATTATCCTTAAATAATTTTATTTTCATTCTTTTCTCAAATTAAACTCAAATTCCAAATAACTTTAAAAGTTTCTTATAAAACTTCAGTTTTCATATTGAATGGTTATTTAAAATTCCCCAAAAAGGTTCCGAACAACCAACTAAATCCCAAGAATCTGAATTAATTAAATAATTTTAATTAATTAATTTTTTAAAAATAACAAGGTATTAAATTTTGCTTATTTTTCACAAATAAACTTTAAAGCCTTTCGTTGTAGGGATAGAATTATCTACTAGGCAAACTTTACTTATTATTTTCCTTTCATGTGGAAATTAAGCGGGAAGCATGTGAAATACCCCCGATTTCTGTGAATATGCATTTAACTGAATCTGTACCCTTACATTTTGTTACTCACATATGGAAAAACTTAGCTATGAGTGGAGACGTCTTATGGAACTCCCTTACTATTAATTATTAATTTTGATAATTTTAATTGAGTTTTCCCCTATTTTATAATAGACACTACATATTTTTTTGTTATAAAATGATTCTTACCATGACTGGTTCGATCTATTACAATACTATTAAACGCAACCCTAAAATCAATTTTCCAATCCATCTAAGTTGTCCACGTGTCACCTTCTTCCTCTTTTATTTACAAACTTTTTCATTTTATCTCGTTAGCTCATTCATATTGGCTTTCTATTTTACGAGACTTCTCATTCTCTAGGAACTCTATAGTTTCTCTTTATCTTTATAAACTTTCATTTCTCCTTCCTAAAAACATTCACTTTCCCTATCCCCAAATACCCATTTTGGTAGTTCAAGAACCAACCTCCAACAATAAGATCTCACACTCAGCATTTCTTTCCCATCTTCTTATGGGGTTCCCATTACATTTGATATTTATTTAAATTGGACTTTTATATAAGGCCATCATAGTCACACTTGCTATCTCAGGAAATTGGTCATACGAAACTAGCTAACTTCCCCTATGGAGTGATGGGTATGGTGTATTTTGTGTATTATTTAAAGAGATGTCTATCTGATGCAAGTTTACATCATTTAGGTAAATCTTTGTGGGGGTTAATTGCATTGTAAATATTTATTAATTTGTGTATGTTTATTTTAGGTTTTCGTTAGACGAAAGAGATTTAGTTCTATTGTATTGGTTTACAGATTCTTTTGGCTTGATGCTATTAGAATTTGTAAGAGTGGGATTGATAAGCATTCTAATTGCATTAGATCATAATATAATATGAAGAAGTTTGCATGTTTTTAATGATAGTAATTGTTTGACAAATTGCTAATGAAGCTTAGCAAACATACCGTGCATCTTTCATCACAGATTTACAGTGGACAATGCCCCTCTTTTGTTTTTCTTTCACTTTAATTATTCTTTACTTTTCATTGTAAGAATATATTAATTTTACGTTTTTTATTCAAAGCACCATCGTCGCAGAATGTTTAGCTGTGGTCTTAGAATACAAACAATGTGTGCTCCTCACCACCCAAAAGATTGCAACTTTGATTTTTCGCTTTGTATCAAAACTCATGAATTCCCCTCATTTAATATTTAATATGTAAGTTACATATTACCGTTATTGGATATTATGAATGCAAATACAGAAATGGAACTCTTTTTATATCTCAAAAATGTCAACTTCAATACAACAATGTAATTTCTGAATAGTCACTATAAAACTTCAAGGCGTGATGTCACTTTCCTAAATACAGTATTTGCCTCACACGAAGAATTTCGGTATACAAACGGGAATCAGCAAATCCGTACTCAAGATACAATGAAGCAATTGCACTGTCTGCAACTTGTATATTTGAAGACAGCCCTTGGATGTAGCAGCGAAGAATAGTCAATCAAGTTCTTATTCTGTTTATGTGCACAAAACAGAATAAGAGAATTTGTATCTCCTGAAAATTGTAAGAGAGTAATAGCAGGGTCTGAAAATCTGAAACTTGTTTTTGTTATCAATGTAATTCCGTTTTTAGGCAGCCTTTATTTATAGAAATGAAAGTCTTTGTCTTCAAGAGTCATGACTGTTGAATTAAGTCAGTTCCGAAGAGGTATGACTGTTAATTACCGCGCCCGAGCTACCGCGATCCGCCCGAACGAATCCCGGCAACCCGCGGCATGCGAAGTGCAAAGTGCACCACTAGCGCCTCTACAACCCACTGCCCCGCACCCGCACGCGCGTGCGCGCGCGCGTGTGCGTACGCTGTTTCGCACCGTATTGAGGTCTGTTGAATAGCCTCTTAAATGCTAGATGAATTAACTCTTCATCTTCCATTTGTACTTATTAAGTGTACAAATTCTTAACATTTTTCCAATGTGGGACTCAAAGGTTGTCCACCCCTTTTATAGCTTAGTGGTAACACTAAGCTTTGTACATTTTCCAATGTGGGACACTATCCCCTTTTATATTTGGGTTAACTTCCCACCTCTTCCTCACACTTCCAATGTGGGACAAGCTCTTAAGGCTTTTACACCCAAAAAACTCTTACTCTCTTATTTTAAAAATCTCCAACATTCCTCCACCATTTTCAAAATAAGTTTTATAAATCTTTGATTGTCTGTAAGACTGTGTATAAGCATTGGTGTCTCATGACTTGAACCAATACCCTGTGAAGGTTCGTCAAGGTTAACCATGAAAGTATAGTAGACTTGTCTTTGAACTATCAATCTATATTTATTATCCGGATTTGTCTTCACACACAAATCTTTTAGTCACTGATTATCCATATAAGCCGCCACATGAATTAGGCCTTGTGTCTGTACCTTGATTTCATGAGTGCTTTAGAGTCAAGCCCAATACTCATAGGAAGCGGCACCACTTCCACACACATATAGGTAGATTATCATAGGTGTCCTTGTAACTTAAAACACCGTAAATCTATTAAGGTTAAACCCATCCTCTTTCATTATTCATTACATGTTCTAAGCACTTATCCTTGGGATGTTAAATTTCATAGTTCTTACAATCACGTCGTATGATGTACTTTAATCATTGAACTTGAGACTTGAATATATCAAGTTTCAAGTTGAGTTTCCATCAAGAGTGATTATTATTAATGGGCTTTAGTCCCATCCCTATTGATGTCTTAGACACCAGTCCTCTTGCAAGACCTTTTGTAAAAGGATCAGCTAAATTTTGACTTGATTTTACATAATCCACTGTGATTACACTATCTGTAATCATTTGTCTGACATAACTATGTCTCAGGCCAATATGTCTAGATTTTCCATTGTACACTTTACTATAAGCTCTGGAAAGTGTAGACTCATTATCACAATGTATAGATATTGGAGGCATTGGTTTTGTCCAAACTGGAATTTCAATCAATGAATTCCTTAACCATTCTGCCTCTTTACTAGTTGCAGCTAATGCTACAAACTCAGCTGCCATAGTAGAGTCAGCTATACAAGTTTGTTTCTTTGATCCCCAAGAAACAGCTCCTCCACCAAGAGTGAAAATCCATCCACTTGTTGAGGAATGATCCTCCCGCTCAGTTATCCAACTGGCATCAGAAAATCCTTATAATACTGAAGGATATCCACTATAGTATATACCATAGTCCATAGTTCCTTTCAAATATTTTAATATTCTATTAACAGCATGCCAATGCAATAAACTTGGATTATTAGTATATCTACTTAATTTACCAAAAGCATAAGCAATATCAGGTCGAGTACATGTCATGTCATACATTAAACTACCAATTACTCGTGCATATTCCAATTGTGAAATAGCTCTACCATTATTAGGGATCATCTTTAGCTGTGGTTCAAAAGGTGTACTAACAGGTGTGCAATCAAACTGATTAAATTTCTTTAAAATTTTCTCAACATAATGAGATTGAGTGAGAATTATATTTTTATCTTTCCTTATTATTCTCATTCCTAATATGACATCAGCTACACCCATATCTATCATATCAAATTTAGAAGACAAAAAACTCTTAGTATTATTAATGCTTTGTAAATCAGTACCAAGAATTAACATGTCATCTACATATAAACAAATGATCACACCTTTACCATTAGCAAATTTACTATAAACACACTTATCAGATTCACGAATTTTAAAACCATAAGAAATAATGACTTTATCAAATTTTTCATGCCATTGTTTAGGTGCTTGTTTTAGGCCATATAATGACTTAATAAGTTTACATACTTTGTTTTCTTGTCCAGGCATAACAAACCCTTCAGGTTGTTCCATGTAAATTTCTTCTTCTAAGTCACCATTTAAAAAGGCAGTTTTCACATCCATTTGATGAATCTCAAAATTATATATAGATGCTAATGCAATTAAAATTCTAATAGTGGCGGTTCTAGCAACAGGTGCATAGGTATCAAAATAATCAATTCCTTCTTTTTGTGTAAAACCTTTAGCAACCAATCTAGCCTTGAATTTATCAATTGTTCCATCTATTTTCATTTTCTTTTTAAAAATCCATTTACACTTAATGGGTTTAGATCCTGGAGGTAAGTCTACTAATTTCCAAGTTTTATTTCCCAAAATTGAATCCATTTCATCATTTATAGCTTCTTTCCAAAATGCTGAATCTACAGACTTAATTGCCTCACTATAAGTTTGTGGGTCTGTTTCAACGCTAAGAGTCAAAGCATATTGATTACAAGATGTGTTTCTAGTTCCTTCAACAAGATAGACTACAAAGTCGGGACCAAAGCTTTTTTCTTTCCTAGGTCTTTTACTTTTTCTAATCTCTTCTTGTTCTACTAGTGGAGTTTCAGGTAACTGTGAAGGAGTGCTTATTTCTTTTTCATTATTAATTCTAGGAATAGAAGAAAACCTTTGTTCATAAAAAATTGCATCTCTCGATTCAATTATTGTATTTACCTCAACAGAATCATTAGGTTCACTAACCAAAAATCTATAGGCTTTACTATGTTGTGCATAACCTATGAAAATACACTCAACACCTTTGCTTCCTAATTTCTTTCTCTTAGTTTCAGGTAGTCTTACAATAGCTCTACAACCCCAAACTTTAAGATAACCTAAATTAGGTTTTCTATTCTTCCATAATTCGTAAGGAGTTTTCTTATTATCTTTAACAGGTATTCTATTCAGAATATGACATGCAGTTAAAAGTGCTTCACCCCAAAACCCTTTACTTAAACCAGAATAAGAAAGCATAGCATTAACCATTTCAGCTAGTGTCCTATTTTTTCTTTCTTCTACTCCATTTTGTTGTGGTGTATAAGGTGCAGTAACTTCATGTATAATTCCCATATCTTCACAAAATTGAGGAAAGTGATATTCACCACCTCTATCAGATCTAAGACATTTTATTTTAGAATCACATTGATTTTCAACTTCATTTTTATATGTCTTAAATCTATTAAGCACATCATCCTTAGAGTTTAAAAGATATACGTAACAATATTTTGAAAAGTCATCAATAAATGTAGCAAAATATTTACTACCACCTCTAGTAGGCGTTCCATGCAAATCACAAACATCACTATGTACTAATTGCAACAAAGATGTAGTTTTTTCTATTTTAGGAAAAGGAAATCTTGTTATTTTTGTTTGCATGCATATTTTACACTTTTCAT